>JABFTP020000103.1:23447997-33447997 GCA_013387265.2 Cryptolaemus montrouzieri
TTATCTGTATGTAAAATTTCAAACGATGGGTCGAAAGAGTGATTATTTTCTAAGAGATGATTCGCGTAATTTGAATCTGATTTTTCATTTGAAAAACTGCGTTTATGTTCTGATATTCTAATATTAAAATTTCTATGTGTTCTACCAATGTAGAAATTATCACAGTAATTGCAATTCAATCTATAAACACCTGATTTATTGTTTTTCCTGATTTGGTTTTATTATTTTTATATATTTGCCTAAATTATTATTAGTTTGGAAAGCTATGTTGAAATTATTGCTACTCAAGAATGATTTCAGTTTCACACTTGTAATGCCAACGTAGGTTAAGGTGTTGAATTTTTGTTTCAATTTATCGACAGGGTAAACTTCATTCAATGCGAATCTACTTTGTTTTTCATTTAAAATATTATTTATTAGTTTGGGATTGTAACCATTATTTTTGGCTATTTGTTTAATCAAATTCAATTCTTTGTTGAAATTTTCTGGTGATAACGGGATGTTAATCAATCTATGAATAAAACTGTTGAATGCTGACATTTTATGTTGATACGGATGACACGACGAGTTATGTATTATAATATCTGTATGTGACGGCTTATGGTAAATTCATTCGAAATTGTTACGTCTAAGAAATTCATCGAATTATTGCTTTCTTTTTCGGTTGTGAATCCAATTTTTGGATGTAATGAATTTATATGATTTTCGAAAATTTTTAACTGTGTATCTGTTCTTGTGAAGCAAATAATGATATCGTCTACATAGCGATACCAGTATAAACAATATTTACTGATGATTATGAATTAATTCCTCTAAATTATTCATGAATATTTCTGCTAACAAAGGACTTAACGGATTGCCCATAATCAAGCTGTCTTCAATAGTATAATATTTGTTATTGAAATGGAAATAATTTTGATCTAAACAAATTTGTAATAATGAAAGGAATATCTGATTTAATGATCGTATGGACATGATTCTTTTTAATACTTCTTCAACTAAGTAGTACGTATCTTTTGGAGGAATGTTGGGAAATAGATTCTCATCATTGAAAGGAATAAGTTTGGAATTAGGTGGTATAATGGTATCTTTGATGTTGGCTATTAGTTCGAATGAATTTTTGACCGAAAATTTAGATTCAAAATAGCAATGTTTTATTAGCAAGTCGTTGAGGAATTTTGAAAGTTTGAAAGAAGGTGCCGTTACATAAGAAACAACAGGTCTAATAGGGTAATTAGGTTTATGAAGTTTTATCAAGGAATATAATTCGGGGGATTGTGGATTGGAGTCAATGAATTTATATTTTTCATGGTCTATAATTAATGATTTTGCAGTCGAAATTATGTTTTTAACCACTTTCTGAAATTTTGCGGTAGGATCCTTAGTTGATGTTATATAGTTTCCGGCTGTTAAGAATTCTTCAGTTTTTGAAATATAATCGGTTTTACTCATCGCGATGACGGTGTTACCTTTATCTGCTTCAGTGAATACTAAATCGTTCTTGGTACTATTTTCACGAATTGTTTTTATTATTTTATAATCGGAATTGCAATGAGGTGATGTTTGGCTAAAATATTGTCTTTGGAGTTTTTGAATGATTTCGGAGTCTATGCCTAACTGTTCAAAATAAGTAACGCTTGTGTTTTCTAAGCAACTAAAAGTGATTTGGTAAATTCCCGACTTTCGGATATTGTTGACAAAAGAAGTGCCGTTAGCTTTTTTTTCGGCTGCGGAAACGTTCAGAATAGTGGCGGAAGGCCTATGGTGATTTGACTTTAACACAGAAAAACGTTTATAAATGGTACAAAGACTTCAAAGAAGGCAGAGACCGTGTTGATGACTTGGAACATTGTGGACGATCATCATCATCTGCTGATATGCAACACGTCGATCGAATCAAATAGTTAGTGCAGTCAGAGAACTGATATGGTTGGAACCTGAAAATAGGCAAATTTCGGTTGGTTCCAAGAATGCTCAATCTTCATTTGCATTCAAGCGTCTTGCATTATGAGCTCGAGGAAGTACCACCCACTACTGAGAAGGTCTTTATTTAATTACTTCCTGTTCGTATTCTTTAATTTGTTAACCTTCTCAATTATTTCGTAAAAATAGTTTGCTTCAACTACTGACTGAGTTAATGAAGAAACTGCATCTTCTTGCAGAATATCTGCTGGTGCCATTAATCAAAGACAACGTCATTAAAAATGAATGTTGCTTTGTTATGAAGTGTATCTTTATGAAATGTAGCTGAGAAATTCGAAATTCCTGAAGAGAAGCATTTTTGATTTATCCTCGTATATAGCTATTTGAAATGCGTTTTTACACATTATAGATTTCAATCGCCATTCTGTGTTGAATAATCTGTAACATATTCAATTTTCCAGGAAATCGAACGATAAATCAGAGAGTTATGGGGTTTCAAACTAGAAAATAATTTCTGCTTGATATAATCGTCGTTTTAAATGCGTTACTTATCTGATGAAGCTAAAATGAGATGAAACGAGACATAAGTTTGTGACTATAGCATTGTTTCTCGAAAAAAGTAGCATTGACCTCCTAAATTCATTCAAACGATCTCCTTTCGTGTACAGCTAATGAGTATTTAAAACATTAGAATTAAAAATAATTGAATATTTTTTTTCTTTCATTCAATTCATATTTTAACTTTTATCAGTAAATTTTAATTATTCATTCTCTATAAATTTACATCCGAGTTAGATAAGTGCAACCTCAAAACTACCTCTCCAGCGAAGCGTTTACTGACAACGAAACAGTCACCCATGTTTCCATCATAAACTCAAACAAGAAGACGTCAGAGAACTCATGAACAACGGGAGTTTTTCTCAACTGTTTGCTTCAAGTTTGAACCTGATCCAATCAATACTTTCTTATCTTGTCGCCAAATGAAGCGTTGAATAAGTCCGGAAGGAAGGATGAAAGCTGAACTCGGCAAACACGAAATATTTTCCTTTTTCAATCAAATGTCAGGATTATAATGTTATATACAAAATGTTCCTTTAGTTGTCGCTCAATAGGTTTAACAGAAATTAATTTTTATGAGAAAATTTTTGTTGCCGAAAAAGTTTTATAATTTATTTTATCAAGGGATAACTTTAACACAAGAACTTACCATTGTATTGATGTTCAATAGCTTTTATCTGGTCATCAGTGAAAGCCCAATGCTGTGCCAATTTTTTCCAATCTCCTGGACTCAACTGCTTATACGCTAATTTGTAAAGGATTTCCCTCAGCCTCTCAGACTCCCGCAACCTACCTTCATCCCTGGAAGACCTACAGGACCATTTTCTTCGTATAGAGGTTCGACGTATCCTACCTCTACTCTGTCGTTCTTTCACACTACCACTGTCTTCCTGCCAATGAAAAATGCAAGTAGCTCCCATATACTTGCGAATTCTTTTAAATCAAATACCGACAAACAGTACTCACTTGTGGGGGATAATCCAGCCTAGCAGTCCTAATAATCATATCAACGATAGCTGTGAAACTTCCACGGGCAGCAATATATAGTGGCGTTCTTCCCCCTTGCTCCCTTTGCTCTATGTCTGCTCCAGCAGATAACAACAGTTTACAAATATCAGAATGACCCATTTCTGCTGCTATGTGAATGGGAGATTGTAACCTCTGCAATGAACAATAACTAGTTCTTATTGATTTGAGAACATTCCTGAAACTCGTTAGCTAACTGGAAGGAAACTGAATGTACAGTCTGGATTAAATTCGATGTTTTAGTACGACAACTATGTACAATAGTGTAGATAGAGAAGAAATGATTCCCCCTTCTCTCGAGTTCGATTTTCAAAGAAAACCGCACTGGTGAAAACGGATTTTAGCTATCTTTTCAGTTTTATAATTATTCCGGACGATATCTCCGAAACCTTTCGAAGTTAGGTAGTAGGGAAGGGTAAAATACAGGGACGCATTCGAAAACTCATGAGGCAAATTTGTGGTTTCGCAAATACGAACTATAGGTGATTTTGCTATCATTAAAGAGGATCATTTTTTTTCAAATATGTATCACATGATATATCAATTCCTTCAACTAATGCCTCTTTCAAAAAAAATTTTAAATTCATATCTATCCACTCGGAACATCCATAATAAGATGGTAAATATCGCCATTCAATTGTGTTATGCCAATAACCGAGCTGATATATCTAACAAAGCGTACCAATCAATGATAACCGTATAGCTTTAGGTATTGAGATATTCAAGTGATAATGATGACGAACTCATGGTAATTGACATCGTTTAACTTCTTGTGCAAATATTGACTAAAGATAGTGCTCATTGTGCAATACACGGTATTGAATCAATGCAACCGTCCTTTAGGTATTGAATATTCACTTGTACTTATTGTGCCTATTGAAAATTCCGTCACTTGTACTGCCATCGTTATAAAGCGTCGATAACATTCTGGGTTTTCTTCTGTTTACTGAAGATAACTGAAATTAAGTCGTCTTCGGTTATCAACAGACTGGAAGAATCGCGATTTTTGTCATTCGTAGAGAATTTATTCTTCTTGAGAATTCTAAGAGCCTTTGATCTCAAAATGCCAGTTTTAATAGCCATTTGACGACATAAACTTGCTGCAACTGCCCCTAAAAAAAACTTATGCGGCTGTCACCTCTCAGGGAATTTATTGAAGTAAAATTCTTCTGTAGTATCCGAATCATACCTTTTCTGCACATAACATTCCAATCTCATACTTATTGTTTTTTTGGAATTAAAGAGTCATAATAATTGAGTTATAGTTAGAAACTTTCGAAGCGAATAGAAAAGAATGACATAAGCTTTTGACATATATAATTGTTTTCATAGAATCAATCCTATTGAATGAATGTTGCAATTCGTGTTTCGAACACAGAATTGAATGAATACACATCAGTAAGATCGAATAGTTTGAAAGAGTATCATAAAGAAAGAAAAATCTATGTTCAAAGGTCTTCGACGCACAAAACAAACCTATTCTACCATAGAGTTGCGAATATCTGCGATATTCCGAGTGGATAGATATGAATTTTGATTATTTACTGAAAGAGGTAGATGTTGAAGGAATTGATGGGGTTAGATAATCCTCTCTATTTATAACAAAATCACCTATAGTTGAAAAAAGACAAGCTTGTTTCATAGCTCAGGAACCGATCGGCGAAGAAAATTTTCGAATAAGTCTCTGCTCACTCAGAAAAGTGCCCCTAGAATGTCAAGGTCTTTCAGCTCTTTGGAGCATCTTCCGTAGAAGTATCTGTAAAATGTGTGAAAATATGTTCAACTTAACTTCAATTGGAATCGAGTTATCGTCACATGTTGAAATTCCGAATTCTCAAATATTGAGCTGGATCATTTTTTCTATCTACAATATTTCGCATAGCTGCCGTACTGAAACATCGAATTTGATCCACCCTGCTCATTGATACGCTTACCGGCCAAGGGGTTACTCGAAGATTATTAGGATAGCCGGTATCAATTTGAGATTATTTGTTCTGCACTGAAGGGAATTCATACTGGATAATGATGACATGAACGAACTCATTTGGACAAATGAACCTATCGATGGGTGTAATACATGGTTCTTTTTTGGGTCCTTTATTTATTCACATTCGTTTAACTTCTTGTGCAATTATTGATTCTAAAGATGACGTACCTTCAGAAGATTGACAGTGATGTCTAAGATTTGGACAAATAATAGATAAACCTCAAAACTTTATCTATACCTAAATTTCAGTTCAATTCAGAATAACGATTCATTAGTTTACACTCAAAATTTCATTCAACTATGGTAAATGTTCAAAATTCCACCATTTTGATAAATACAGGAAATAATCTTCTTTGAGGAATTAAATTGGACCCTTGACTTCATTTTTGAAGGAGTTGGCCGCATTTAAAATTCTCATATGTAACTCTTCTCGGGTGTCAATTGGAGAAGAATAAACTCTAGATTTTGAAGCATTCCGAAGAAAGAAGTCGCACGGTGTCAAGTCGGGAGATCGTGCTGGCCAATTTACAGGAGCATCAGCTCCCCTTCCGATTCAACGATTCGCATACTAAGCATGTGCACATTTCTGCACGCAGTAAAACTGGAATATTGTCCAATAAATCCAGCAAAGTTTTTTGCGAAAAATTCAAATATGCTTCTCCGTTTAATCGATCTGGAAACACTACCGGACCAATAATGAAATTGTCAATTACTGAAATCCATACGTAAATTTGAATTGATTCTGATAAAGTGTTCTTGTGGAAGCATGTGGATTTTCGACACTGTACACATGTTCATTGTGCAGGTTAATGATGCCAGACCTAGTAAAAGTGTAAAAGTGGAGATCCTGAGTTCTCTTCTCTTGGATAAATCGGCAGAAAGTTAGGCGATTCTCAGTATCGTTGGGGAGTAATTCCTGAACTTTCTGAATGTGATAAGGATGAAAGAATTCATCCTTCAAGACATCATGAATCATTGTTTTAGGAACGACCAACTGCGAACCTAAACGCCGCGTGCTTAATTGTGGGTTTTCCTCAACCATGACCAAAATTTGTTCTTCGCATTCTACCGTCCTTACTGTTCGTTGTCCTGCTCGATCCTAATTCCTGGGGTTAAAGCAACCATTCTCGCAGAGGCGCCTTTCCTGAACCAACGTTTGTTGGTTCGGCACAATCCGATCTGGAAATCTTTCAGCATATCTTTTCGCGCTTCACGTCCATAACCATATCAACCATTTCAGAGTTACTGTACATCTCCGTGCATAATAGTAATAAAAAAATCACCAAAATACTTAGTTAAGAATTCAAGCAACCCTGTTGTGTCAACAATTGGTTGTCAAGCTTAAAAAAATGACAATCAGCCAGACCACAGAAATAAATCTAAAGCCAACATGGTCAAATGTAACATTTTCGACGTGCTAGGTGGTTGAAGATATTACATCATGAAATTAAAAAACTGTTTTTTGTGGTTGAATCGCTCATCATATCAAAAACTCTCAAACAAGTTTGATGATTAGCCTAGCTACTCAATGTCTAAAACAATTTTGCTCAAACGCAGAGAACTGAGAAATTATGGTTGATTAAAAACACGTTTGAGTTTTCAGGGACATTTGTTAAACGTCAAGGTCATTGAGTGGTTCACTAGAAAACGTGAATAACCCACTCGATTACGCATACCATATATGGTTTCTATGGATCGAGTCGTTCTCGAATTATTTGAAAAATGAGAAATATAATCTTAGGATTTTGACGATCTCTAGCGGCCCAACGAAGAAACTTTTCATATAAATAAGTTGGCCTAAATCGACTTATTTCGAGCTGAAGAATCTGTGGTATCACGCAATTCATGGATACCCTGTATATTCCTCTTCGATCATAGTGATCAACTGATCAACTGACAAGAACTAGAATAATAAGTAATATCTACTTCTTTGGCTCATAGCAGCGTGTATATTCGGCAGGAACCCTCATATTATGACAAGAAGACACGGATATGGCTCCTGCTGCATCACCCTGTATAACTCAAAGAAGGTTCTCAACAATTCCAAAGTAGTTTCCTATTACTTATTGTTCCAGTTGAACGAATACTACAAAATTATCCAAATTTTCACGAAAGCATTTGTGCATACACCAGCTTCTTTATTTTATACTGTTCTTATTTGATTAGATATTTCCGTTCCTATCCACCCCACCCTCCACAATCATAACTGAAAACATCTAGCTATCGTTCTGTATGCAGCGCATATAAAAATAAAGGAATACTCCATTTCTAAGGCGATTTTCATGCGAGACAGGACAAAGGAAAGTTCACCGAATTGCTCGAAATGAAAATGTTACGGAATAACACAGAATATTCAGACAGCAATGACGGCTTTAGTTCTTCACTCGAACGATCACACTTACTGAAAATTCTGTAGAATAATATTTTCGTTTCATCACATGCGACCAATTGTTTTACTTTTTCATTCGTGCCTGATACAATAAAGTCTGACCTTTTGCTGGAAATTAATTCACGTTTACTAGGATACAAAATAAAAATGCTGTACATGTTTGCATACCAACCATTTGCTAGAGAACAATAACTTTTTAACTGGAAAATTGTTCGATTAATGCCCTCAGCTTCGCTCGGCGAAAGACATATTTAAGTTCCTATATCTCCAAAACTGGAGAGAGTAGTTGCTTTGAATCAGGAAAAAAAATTCTTTTCAGAGAACTACTAATGAAAAACCGAGTTGCGGTTTTCACCAATTTCAAGAAATGCTAGATGAATGAAAAAATACTGACACAACAGCTCTTCTTTAATTACATTTCTAACTACTTCGATAGAATTTTGCACATAGCCTTAATAAATAAACTAATCGCACATTATTAGTAGCTTTCTCTTCAATAGATTGATTCGGGTGGTAGTTTATGGTGTAAAGAATGAATCTTCTCAGGTCAATACAGGAGTACCCCAGGGCTCCATACTCTCACCAACTATTTTTCTGTTGCAAAATAATGATCTCCACTCCACGAAAAGTAATATTTGTCTTTGTGGACGACTGTACTCTGGTGTCCTCATTGTCTAGTCAGCGTCCTATAACTGTTGAGGAGACACACCGACAAAGATATTAATAGAGCATGCCACAGAATTCAGACTTGTAGAATCAGAGTGGGCTTTTTTAACTTGGTCACTTCCAACGCGAACAAGACGCACTCAAACACGTTCTCCTGAAAAGTCACTGCTGGAGATCCTCTGCTAATCATGCAAGTATATCGAATTTCTTCAGAAAAAGTATGCATCTCCTCGGTGGTTTGCTGGAATGACCATGTGTCAACCATTGCCAAGTCTGCTGAATTCAGTTTTTTTCAAGTCTAAACAGTACTTCACTCTATCACAGCTGATGATTTTATAAAAAGCATAGGTGCGACCTGGTCTGGAATACTGTCATCATGTGTGGGCTCCGCACCTAAACATTCATTACATATATTGTATAGTGTCTAGGAAAGAGTCGTGCACTTCATTGACCATTCAGAGATCACGCGTGATCTCCAGCCTTTCGCTCAATGGCGGCAAGTTGCTGATCTTCCTTTTTTCTACAGGTACTTCTATGGTAAATGCTGTGAAGAACTGAAATGCTTGGTTTCAGATAGAATCCAGTTCCAAAGGAAAACCAGGCTCGTGAAAAACTCTTATCATTGGACGGTCCAACTATCTACGCAACGTACCTTTCTCTATAAATATTCTTCTGTTCACAGGGCTATGTGCTGTTGAACTAGCCTCCATTAAGTTAAAAATAGAAAATAATCATTTACAAGAGGGCACTAACAAATCTTCACAGCAATCACTATATGAAGTGGGTGCGCGTACCTTGTGAAAAAGGTGATTCTCTCTCTCTCTCTATATATATATATATATATATATATATATATATATATATATATATATATATATATATATATATATTATTAATATAATAACGGATACTCATCACTAGAGAACGAACATGGTATTCACCCAAGAGATAGATAAGCAGGTTCTCGGTTTCCGCGTGGCTTGCTTTTTCAGGGTGGTAGCCTGAAACAATCCTGCCTATAATTCGCTAATCATGGCGCATTCTCTGAATGAACATTATTCATATCGTTGGACAGACACATATGGTCCTCTACAACGGCCAGCAAGGTCCCCAGACCTGACAATTCTTAATATTTTAGTCTCGGGTTAATTAGACAAGTTCTATCGAACCCACCTTCCTACGTTCGAAAGATTTATGCATATCAACAGGAAGGGAACTACGTAATTTACAAATCAGGCCCATCATCCCATTATTTACTCAATGCGCTACATAGGATTCGAAATTTGTGTTACCAATTTGTCGAACAAAACGGCAACCGTTTTGGATAGTTTATGTGCTCGAAAACTGAGATTCATTTGATTATTATCATAGAATTACTAACATAGGTAACTGTATCAATATTTTTGGGAATGAATAAGAAGTTTCCGATAATACGAACAAGAATAGTTTAAAATTCGTTTTATCAGCCAGTGGAAAACGAAATTTTCACCATCAAAACAAAAATTCTATTGACTGATTTTCGAGTGAACATTAGTTATCGCTTCGATAAACCGAATTAACCATAACACTTTACTGATTTGATCGATGTCTCACTGTCGCTTTTCCAAAAATTAATGGAAAATCCTATTCATAAAATCACAATAGTTTCCTAGTCTTCGAAAAAAATCGAACTCCTTTGAAGGTTTCAACCATTGAAATTCAATTACGTAAAAATGTACAGGATGTTCTATCAAAGTTACAGCATTGGATTCTCCGTAAAACTTATGTAAGATGCTCTATTCACCATTGCGCCACAATAAAGGATAACCGAGTTACGAGGGTAACTTGAAAATTAAAAATTTTGAAAATCATCCTCTACCTTGATAACGAAGAGAAAATTTGTTAGACTACATCTATTGTTTTATAAAAAGTAATAGCACTTCGTATGAACCACATTCCCATATCTCTATGAGTTGAAAAGTTACCATTCAAGGACAAGGACATCTTCTAATGGTAGAAACTCACGCTGCACATACTTCAACCATAAGAGCATATATATATATATATATATATATATATATATATATATATATATATATATATATATATATATAACAAACATCTTTCGCCGGTCCGTGAATCACATCAACGGTACAAAACGAGCGAAATAATCCCGTTGAATGGTGCTCTGGGCCTCTGGGCCTCTGTTCCGAGATAAAACCTCCCTCTTTCCGTCTCAAGTTTACATATGTAGACTCTTCATGAAGTTTGTCGCGGAAGATATTTGTCTCATCAAATATTTACCGACGGGAGAGCACCATTACAACAGGAGTTATGTGTTATTCTATACATAACTTTATAGTTTATAGTATATATTCAAAATGAAAAACCTAAAATTAAAACTGAAAACTGTGTTTTCTACTTAATTCAAATCTTACGTTAATTTTGGGACATTAATTAAAAGTAAGAACCCATGTTTCTTCACCTTTTTAGGTATAGACCACTTGCTGAATTCACATTTTCATTACACGGTATAAAATACCTGAGAATATCATATTTTTCCTGAAGCCTGAATTTTTATTCGCGGCCATATTTTCGATTAACGAAACACAGAATATTATCTTAGTTATAGAAATCTGACAGACAATAACTTTCCCAAAGCCGTCTGATAGTTTCCAATCATTATAGCGGAGTAAATTCTTTTATATCGAAAAATAAGTGTAATGAATTGATTTACGAGAAAAATCTAATGAAGTACATAGTACACAGTACATATTCAAAATATGAAAACTTACATTTGAAAAACTGAAAACTGTGATTTCAAATTAATTCAAATCCTTCGTTTATTTTGGGGCATCATTTATAAGTAACAACTCAAGATTCTTCACCCTTCTAGGTACAGACTTACTGAATTCACATTTTTATTATATTCTATAAAATACCTGAGATAATGATATTTTCTCTGAAGTCTCATTCGCTGCCATATTTTCGATTGACGAAACACAGAATATTATTTATCTGACAGGCAATTACTGTTTCAAAGCTGGCTGATATTTTTAATCATTATAGCGAAGTAAATTCTTTTATATCGAAAAGAAATGTAATGAATTTATTAACAAGAAAACTCTAATGAATAACATAGTATTTGTTTATAAGGAGAATTCATAACACTTAACTGATTCAATGCATTTTACAGAACCGCCTCCCTAAAAATGAAGCATTTTCGTCCCCAAAAACTCCTTAGTATCAAACACATTTATGAAGGTTTTATTAAATAGATTTCCAATATAAAGGATATTCCTTTAAAAATTACAAACTCAGTCTTAAGCTGTATCTCTCCAAAAAATCAGGTTGCACAACTGGTAGTAAAAATTTTTTCAAAATGCACTTTTGACTATTGCCCAATGCAAGGATAACAGAAAAACGAGGGATACTTGATAATTGAAGATTCTGAAAATCACCCTGTATCACGAAAATGCAGGGTAAGAAAGTTTTGTTGACTACACCTATTGCTTCATGAAAAGAATAGCAGCAGTCTGATCAAATCGCATCCTACCTACTATCTACATTAATTTAGAAGTTAACACTCAAAGAGAAAAAATTGAGACACCTTATACAGGATGAGTTTCAGCAGTCTTTTTCGTAAGAAAAATATTGCATGCCGCAAATGCAGATATTCCTGCACAAAACTCGACATTATCAACAAATAACAAACCTATAACGATGTTATTTCGGTGAAATAAATCTTGCATAGCTTTTGGGTTAATATCAGTAGGTCCATAATTGAGTTCATAACATTTCATACTTTTGCCTTGCAACATATGTTAAAAAACTGAAAAGCATTTATCGATACGTGTATTAATCGCTGAAAAAATCATATCGATATAACGATACCTCATAAAGATATACAAAGATTTTGGGGAGACATTTGTTCACCTGATCGTATATGGAATTTTCCACACTTGCTTCCAATCAGAATGATTCAGCTTCAAAAAAAGCTCAATCTAGAAAATATTCCTCTACCCGTGTATGAGCCCACTTCATGATATTTCAAAAAAAAATCAAGCCCTAGGATTCATCATCCCTCTCTCGATTAATTTTGTATGAACTCAATTCAAAGGTACTTACCGTGTTGAGGCTGTTCAGGTCAGCCCCTCGGGAAATGAGCGTCTCAACTATATCTGGTTCGTTCGCCTGACAGGCCAAGTGTAGGGGGGTGTTTCCGGTCTGCAATTGAGAAATCAATTTATCAGTACTTAAATATCAAGATATTCAAATGTTCTAGGTTAATACCGATTGAAGAAGAGTTATAAAATACGATACGACAAGAAAAATTTTATTGCGGGAAAAATTATAAGGATATTACATCACTTAAACTACCCTACACCAAGAATGATTGCATCACTTTCATTTTAAGGAATTGCTTTAGAGCAATATAACTCGAATAATTTTTTGCCTCTCCGTCCCGATTCGAAAGTTAAGAATTGTATCGGAATTTTTTCTTGCAAAAGTTTAAGTTTTCGAAAATAACATGCCAAAGGATAAAGAATAAAAGTCTTTGATGAAAATATGCCTATGGAAAATATGAAAATTGAAAACAT
This sequence comes from Cryptolaemus montrouzieri, assembly GCA_013387265.2. Lineage (NCBI taxonomy): Eukaryota > Metazoa > Arthropoda > Insecta > Coleoptera > Coccinellidae > Cryptolaemus > Cryptolaemus montrouzieri. Next base: position 23,461,127 of record JABFTP020000103.1, read on the forward strand.
CTATCTTGGATATATCCTTCCCGATTCTTGAGGTAAAGGTCGTATAAAAAATTTTTCAGACAAACGTTTTGATGAAAACATGACTGAGAATAAATTGAAAGTCATATATTTTTGATATTACCGATTTGAAAGTTTTCATCCTCTCCTATTTCTATCCGTATTTTGGGACCTTGAATGACACTCTGAATTTTGGTGGCGGTAAGTTCATAACTAATAAAATCAACCCCGATGAGTTGCCCATATATCTGTTCATGCAATCAAAGCGATTTCATGAGAAAATATAAATCCACCACTAGGTCATTAATACAACTGCCAGACAATGATTATAATAATAATAATGAAAACATATCCAGGAATGATTATATATTAGGATAACGTTGAATGTTATTAGATTATATCTACCAGAATATACATAAACTATAGTATTATCAGTCAATGACATCAATGTACCAACGAATAGTATCAGAGGCGAATACAGTGCACGGACCTTATTCAAGTGAAGGAATGGTATTCCTTCACTTGAATAATGTGTGAAGTGATGAACGATCGAATGGAATACTGCTTTGAATTAAAATGATAAATTGTCAGATCTTTACATTTATATATACAAATAAATAAAATATGAAATAAGATTCTGAGTAGTATAAACTAAAGAGAAACCTATGACCCCATCTCATTATTTCTTTCGGAAAAAATCTTCGAAGAATAAGAATATTACAAGATTTGATGACTGTTATCTTCAGATATATATATATATATATATATATATATATATATATATGTATACTGGAACTTATATATATCTTTATATATATCATATATATATATATATATATATATATATATATATATATATATATATATATATATATATATATCTATCAAAACTTTTGACAGATTTAATTATTTTGTTATAAACTCGATTTTTGAGGAACATTTAAAAAAATTGTAGCTCGTAGATCTTTTGCACTACAGACACAATTTTTGCTTCGGTGGATAGAAGAAGGATCAAGGAATTTTTTAAGCAATCTACACATGTCAAATGTTTATTGCGTTGTTTTGTATGAATTTTTCAATTTGGCCTTTTTCAAACAGCAATAACCCAATTTTTTTAAATTGCACGTGCCAATTTCTATATCGCCATCAGATGAAGCGTCAAATTCCAGATGGAATTGTATAAGCATGTACTACACCCATCTCCTATATTTCCGAAATAATTTGGGAATATATTGAATTTTGATGATTTTGCAAGAACTAACAGAGAATACTTCAAAATATTTGAATCAAGTAGCTGAACTGGCTACGCTCACCTGACAGGTGCCTAAAATTAATGTACTTGTCACTTCGTTCATTCGAATCTGATATTTCAACAAGAATTGTTGGTAATTTGAAGTGAAAATTTTTGAAAAACACCAGATTGATAACAGAATGGCTGATTATTCAAACGAGGATATGTTTAATCTCTTTTTAATTCATGGCGAATGTCAAAAAGTGGTGGATAGAACTTGCAGGCAATTCAATAACCAATTTCCAAATTTGGCGCCTATGATTAAAACAAAATTTCAAAGTATTAGAAGCAATTTTCTGCAATTTGGAGAAACAAAATACATAGAAACTAAAAGAAAACCAATTCTCGAGGACGACAAACAAATTAATACGCTAGCGTATTTTCGTGCCAATCCATATGCGTCCATTAAGTCAGCATCAATGGATATTGGATTGAGTTATACTTCCATTCAAAGGATCCTTAAGAAACATTACATGCACCCGTATTCTTTTAACAGACTACAAAAATTATTGAAATCAACTGACCTTCCCAAGCAGCTAAATTTCTGTGAAAACTTATTAATTCGGCTTCAAGAAGATGATACAATTCTGCAAAAAATTAGATGGTCTGATGAAGCCAAGTTCAATGAAAGTGGAAAAACCAACAGGAGAAATCGACATTTTTGGGCCACAGAAATTCCACATTTCATTGGGGTTATTGATTTCCATAATGAATTCGGCGTGAAAGTTTTCGCAATTTTAATGAATGATTTGTTGGCTTATCACATTTATGAGCAAAATCTTAAAGGACAAAGATACCTGGAAATTTTGAGAGGAACATTAGCAAATTTTTTAGATGGATTACCCCTTAACATTCTGAGGGATTGCTATTACCAAATGGATGGTGCACCATCACATAAAACAGAGCTCTAGATCAGCAGATAACAGAAATATTCGAGGATAGATGATGGGGTAATCAAGGACCAAATTAATAGCCTCAGCGATCTCCGCACCGGACGCCCCTTGATTTTTATTTATGTGGCAAATTCAAGGGAGAAGTGTATCTTATTCCTGTAAGAAGTAAAGAAGAGTTACTAGAGCGCATTCATAATGCTTTTCGTAATATTGATCCCTAGGAAACTAGGAGGGCAACTCATCATGTTCGTATGCGAACTGTCAAGTGTATCGAGCAAAATGGGGCCCATATTGAACATTTATTCAGATCGTAAATTAGTTTTCTCCTATGATTTTTGCTATCATTTATTCGTATTAATGTAATTATCTTCGATGATTGGTTTTCGCTTAGTTCCTACAATTTTTATTTATCCGAATTGTAGAAAATTGCTTCTAATGCTTCGAAATTTCATTTTACTCATGGACGGTAAATTTGGAAATTGGTTATTGAATTGCCTGCAATTTCTACCCACTAATTTTGACATTCTAAAATGAATTAAGAAAAGATTAAATATATTTTCGTTGATTCAAATATTTTAAAGCATTCTCTGTTAGTTCTTGCAAAATCATCAAAATTCAATATATTCCCAAATTATTTCGGAACCATAAGAGATAGGTATGGTACATGCCTATACAATTCCATCTGAAATTTGACGCTTCATCTGATGGCGATAAAGAAATTGGCACGAGCAATTTGAAAAAATCGAGTTATTGCTGTTTGAAAAAGGCCAAATTGAAAAAATCATACAAAACAACGCAATAAACATTTGACATGTGTAGATTGCTTGAAAAATTCCTTGATCTTTCTTCTATCCACCCAAGCAAAAATTGTGTCTGCAGTGCAAAAGATCTACGAGCTACAATTTTTTTAAATGATTTTGTTCTTCAGGAACAGTTCTTCATATATCATCATCTTGCTCAATAACTGCCTCAACAGATTATTTAGATAACAATAGGCCTGATATCATTCTTACGGATAAACAGAATCGAATATCAAATATAATTGATATTGCTATACCCGACACATATAACATACAAAATAAATACAATGAAAAAATTGCTAAATATATGATGCTTGTCAACGAGATAACGAGATAAAGAACATGTGAAAAATGAAAAACTATTTATTCTATCGATTTCTACAACAGGTGTTATTCCTAGGAATCTTCACAAACATATTGAGGTTTTATAATGTAAATATAATTTTTCAACAAAATTCTTTGGACAGATGAATCATCTTTCAATAGACGTGCAGTAACAAATTACCATATCATGTTTGGTCTCACAAAATCCTCGAAAAATTCGATCAAAAAATTGAAAATAAACAAAGTTTCTTATAATTCTAAACTCAAAAGTTTACTGACAAATGCTGTGTCGTACAGATAAATCGACATAGTGTTTAATTCTTCCAAAAATAAGTGGAAAATTCAAAAGTAATTTTTATTTTGTGAATAAAGTGGGATATCAAGTTTTTCCTGTAAAATATTCAGTAACCTGTTAGTAGAGACGCCACTGGTAAAATTAAAAACATTATGTTTATTGCAAAACATACTCCCTGGGAGCTAGTGAACGCCTACAACATTTCGTTCAAATATCGGAACTTGTTCAGTATTAATTAATAAAGTTGATTTTTTTCACTAAACTCGAATAGCCTTTATTTCTTCAACGAAGGATTTTAGATTATAGTTTATATAGCAAAATCATATTACTTTTCGATTCGCTATTGGTCTCTAAATTTTCCGCTATAAAAACTGGACCACTTGTATATATACTTATACGTTTCCGGAGTAAACAGAAATACTTCAGCGGGTGATAAAGGATCAGGAGGACAACTCTAAACGGGTTATAATTTGTTTGCTTTTCGGTTTCGGATATACAGGCTATTTTCTGAATTTTGTAGATATTTCGAAGAGCCATACCTTCCAAGTTATGGATCCTATTTTGTTCAAAAAAGTAAGTTTCGTAGGCAGACACCAATTAAACCGATTTGTGTCAAGAAAAAACACAGGGCATAATCAAAGAAATTCCAGTGTTTTCGTATCAAATTCATTAATTCATATACAGGATATCGATATGCATATTCTTTTTCTTAGAAAAGCTAATACAGAAAATTAGCCCATAATCTTGTTGTCCATCATACAAGGGACTCAAGAGTTAGCAATCGTTTGCACCGTTAATTCCTAAACCTTCATTTCTATGAAACCTCAAAATAATAGCCGCTTCGGAATAACATTATTCCAAAAAAAAATGCAATGACGAGTGTTATTCAATACTCGTTGAAAGATATATGAAAATTGATTTCCCAAGTTATTACATCGATGAATAATACTTCATTTCGAATGAAATCAGCGATTCAAAAACTACCAAGATATTTTACTGATTCCGAAAATTTTCGAAATTTCCAAATAACTCGAAACTGCCAAATGCTCTCTTGAATCTGTTTTCTCATTCAGAAGGGAAGGGGGAGTCATCTTTCTCTATTCACAATATTCTCCATAGCTATAGTTCCAAAACATCGAAATCTGTCCACCCTGGACACAAAGCGTTGAAAGTTCTACTAGTATTTGGTAAATTTATTAGTTAGGTGGAATACGCTCAGAATACAGTCTTTTCAAACTGGCTTGACCTCGGAGGCTTTGTGTATTTCAAGCGTATCTGCAGTCTCCAAAGTACCCCACATAGAATTATCATAAAGTTGATGGAGTTTTCAAGATAATGCATTGAATTTAGTAACATCTGTGTGGAATATGATATTCAAGCTAGAAAATTGGAAAATGAAGGCACATTTCTCTAATCCGAATAATCTGGAACCGTCCTACGAATTCACGTACAGAATGGATTTAAAATTGCCTTTAGTTTCCGGTTCCAGTAATTCAATATTTCTATTCTCTTCGTTCTGATGGAATTCCTTTTTCGTCGTGAATGTAATATAGATAAGTATAGATAAGGGCGATAGTTTATTCGTCCAACGTGCTGCGAAATAGTGCTTTTATAGTAATTTGGGATTCTGGCGATATAAAGCAGGCTGAAAGAGAAAAAAGATTCAATCTCTTGTACCAGCTGATGATAAAAAGATTGCATTGTTGCTTTTATATTCTACAGTAATAGTGAAGATGTGAAATTATGTGTTCGATTCTTTGTACGTTAGGGATCAAGTCTAAAATATTATACTTCATTATAACATAAGAAAGTTTATACATAAATTTGCTGCTGATAAAGTATCAAACGAAAAGTTACTTTGACCTAAAGAGACGTCGTGTATATAGAGCGGTGCCATTGCTAAATGTAAGAGAGGGGCGTGAATTCCCTAAATCAGTTAATTAATAGGACGCCACACAACTTGTACCTTATTCACACTCCGCACACTAACAGTCATCAGGTAGGTCAACTGCACTGCAAAATATTGATGTAAATCTCTCTATTTGGGCAATCAAAGTCAAATATCTCCTAAATAAATTAGATCAAGCGATAGTTGTCAACTCAGAATTATATTTGATATGATTGCTATTAAAATGTACTTGAATACGTCTGATATAGCGGCTACATTATGTCGACCAATGTCTTACAGTAAATAAATAGACCCGTACTAAAATTACTACCTAGCATGCAAAATTTCGATTATATCGATTTATAGTTCAAACTGTATAAATTTGAATAACAGACCGGCAGTGTTCTAATGAATCTTCGAATAGTTTGTATATCAGCTAGTAATGAGTACGACCTTCGTCCTCATGCGTCATATAGAGGGTCTTCAAGGTTATAACAGAACTTTAACACGGTTACCGCCCTGAATAGCAATGATATAGGTGGTTAAAGAATGTATGCTCCTACAGTCTTCACAAGGACTCCAAATACTTCATACACTTCTAATATAAACTTCGATTCTCAATGTGAAACTAGTATTCTACTAGACAACTAGGACCCTATAGGGAAATGATTTTTTTCAATGCAAATTCACATTCCAATTGGCAAGGAATTGATGAGAAACTCAAGACATCACTCACCTTCAGATGTTCGAAGGGCACACAGACAAAATGCCGTCCCAGCTAGACAAGTTCCTCCGAAGAGTAGCTGTTTTACGTTTCTCCGAATCTTAAATTCATGACTCAAAACTCCAATATCAACTACGTAGAACGGGCAATACAATCTTGCAGGCGAAAATCCCAATGAATGGATGGATGAGGAAAATCCTTTTGGCTTTTTGAATTTTTGAAGTATAGTCGTTCATTGAATCTACCATACACTTTAGTGAATATAGTTCCTACTTACCGACGACAATATCATACCTACACCACATTATCGAGGAGATGTTTAGATGGTTTTTCAAATAAAATGATGAATACTACACCAATATTTCACAAAAATAATATTGCAGGGCATTCGAATATAACCGTTTCTTGATCTAGTGCGAACGAATGGACCGATTCACTGGCAGGGGCAAATGCTGTGATTCGCGTTGCATCATTTGAGAAAATTTTCAAGAACAAACGTTACTGTTAAATATTGATCAGCGTGGTTATCAATTTGTGGTGGTTTCTTGCAAAATCCCAATTTGTTTCGATCGCTCAAGAATGCTCCTATCCATAGTTGCCTCTCAAATCCAGATGAGTGTCTTAAGCAGTCGAGTGCTTGACTTGTCCGGACATATTCGAAGAAACATTTGATAATAATTAGTTGCTTACCAGAAAAGAGATTTGAAATAATGAAATTGTGCGTTAATTTCTTGGCGCAGTGTACATATGTAATGTAAGACACTTCTCGGCAAATTTCATGTTTTTATCGAGGAGTGTAATAGAAAAGGTCGTATCTTTGGATGGCGTTCCCATAGAGGTTTGTTTTTTTCACAGTTCCAATATATTACCAGCCAGACTATTTGTTATAAATCTCAACTCCATACATATACGAATTCCTGAGACAAGCCCTGTCAAATAGGCAGGCGGTGGAGTGATCCTACAAGGATTCCTTTTTTCCTTTAGGGATACGAAGCTCCAAAAACCATTGAAAAAAATGCTTCCAGAGTTGGTATCATTGCGTGCAATATTATTTCTATCTTAGTTGATACTACTTGGAAGACTAAAAAAGCTACTCAGTTTTATTCCAATTCCGTATGTGAAACTTAAAGGATACCCCTCGTACCTTATAGAATGCCTCGAAATTCGAGAAAAACACATCTCGATGAACTTTGTAAAACTTCAGAAGATATCGAAATTATACCCAAAGGTCTTCTCGTTATTTTTGTGAAGCCTTTACAGATGAAAAATTGAGCAACTCACGTGAAAGATTGATTAGTTTGGCCACACAAGGATGTGGTGGCTCGACCGTTACGACATTACGTCTCTCGATTAAGTGCCACCATTTACGTGAGCGACAATTTATTACACAAATAAAACAAATAGAGCATTCCAATGTTGCGTCGAATAACCATGAAAATATCATTCGAAAAACGTATAATTTTTGATGGAAAATTTGTATACGAATGGAAAAGGAATATATGAAGTGAATATTTCATTATAGAATTGTGATAAATTGAAGAAATATCATTCAATATTCGTAGATATAAATTTTGTTGGATTGTGATAATAAACAATCATGGGAAAATTTAATTCCTAAAAAATGAAAAAAGGGAAGGAAGAATGTCTTATGACACCCGGTATAACAAGCAATAACGTGTATTACTGGTTTATCGCGGCTTATTCTTTTATTTCTGTGAATTTCCAGATGTTAGATTTATCACTTCAGATGCTGAAAATATATTAACGAAAAAGACAGACGCTCCACTTTTTCAGGTTTTTTTTTATAGCTATCAAGGCGACAAACGACAATGAAGAATAAAATTTTAATTGGACGAACTTTCTCAAATTTTAATTTTCATTACAGCATCTCAACGAAATTTCTTCTGGAAGTAACGGACTTAAAATGAGAAGCTAACAATTCCTAGATTCAAAGAAGGTTTAGAACATTCCGGAAATAATTCAGTGATGAAACTGATTGGCAATTGTAGTACTACGTTATAAAATAGATTGAAATTCACGTTAACTATAACTGAATAGTGAAAGATGGAATAATTGTAACTAAAAAAGATGTGTGACTTTCAGAACTTCAGGACAACTTCTTGATAATAATTAATCCTCATGCAGAAAATTGCCTATATCTGATACATTGACCTCAGTTCAGAATTTGGAATCTCATATTTTATCCTCCAGATATTCCCATTTTTTCTTCACAAAATTGGGTAAATCTTCAAATTCCTCTTTTCTGGAGAATTGTAAGTTGTTGTTTTCTATGTACGGTGGCAGCAAATGAATCTGTATTTTTCTGCACGCAGTTTCGTACACTTTGTATGCAAGATCATCGTTTCGTTCTGAAGTTCAGTTAACTGCAGGAACATATTCAGTGTCCTTTCATTAAATACCTTATACTTTTTATAAAAGCTTAATATTTTTCAGTTAGATGAACATTATCATGATCATTTTATTATTATTCTCCTATTTAATTAATTGAAACTATGAGGTTCAAATTTTCAGTATATTGACAAAATAATGACGCGTTTGGCCACATTGTGGATTTATTAGACGAGGAGTACATTTAAAAGGATGAAGTGCCTTATAAATTACATTGATAAGAGATGGTTGTTAGCTTAACAGGAGGATAATCCAATCATGGTTGCTTCTTTTAAAAACTGAAAAGATTAAGTAATGGTGACGAATTTATGTCTAAATAACTATGAAGTGAATTTCCAGAATGTTTATATTTGATTTCCAATGCTTCCTATAAGTTCAATTCCATTATATACTGGGTGATTCGCCAGTGGCGCGGTGCTCTGTAGTAGCTCCTACTTTCTTGAAAATTTCATTTTTGTTCGAACATTATTGTATTTAGAAAGCAAGAATCTACTGCAGTAATTTATTTTGAAGTAAATAGGGTGTCCCAATTTTCGATAAAAAAATCTTGGGTGGTTTTTTCAGATTGGAAGTCCACTTTTCTGTTCAAGATTCAGGAACGGCCTAAACTCTGCTATAATCTCTTTAAATAATTAGTTTATTTGGTGAGTAGTTTCGTCACAAAATTTTTTTTTCCGTAAAAATTCATGAAAATAGACTCTCACATCATCGCATGCTCCTTCGGCGAGAGAGAATGAATACTTTTTTCCTTCCGTTTTCTTATTGCCCAAGGTTGGCTTCATTGATGAATTGAAATATATTATCCTCATTTTATACAAGAGTGACTCAAAGAAATTATTGTATATTGTAATTTTGAAAATATCATATCTTGATTTTTTCAAATGGAACACCCTATATTTTATTATTCATGTCAACGCATAAAATATTGTGCTATATTTTTGCAGAAGTAACCTTATCTATCTAATTTCGGTAAGAATTTCCCTTGAGGTTGTTCTGTATGAAAAAGAGGTCAGCTCTTCCACCAAGGCGTATACCTCCCCAAAACATCACTGATCCGCCTCCCTGTCTAACAACTCCTCAAGCATGCCGGAGACGGTTTTGCTTTCCAGGTTCCCTCCAGATTCGAATACTTTCCGAATCGGGATAATAACTAAATCTAGATTCATCACTGAAGAGAACTGTGGCCCACCTCTCTTGATCCCAGTTTACGTGTTCTTGGCACAAAGCTAAACGAGCAGCGCGATTTCCATGGGTCAGTTGTGGAAATCTTGAAGGACGTCTGGAGTGGAGTTGACCTTCGTGCAGTCGATTTCTCACAATTTGGTCGGAAATTTGTACATTATGAACTCGTGATAGTTCTTGAGCTAATTGAGAAGCTGTGGTAGTACGATCTCTTCTGGCTTGTAAAACCAAATATCGGTCTTGGGCGACTGTAGTAATTCTGAAACGACCTGTATGGCATTCTTCTACGCTACCTGTTTCATTGAAAGACGACTATAAACGGTTTATGACACTTGGGCTACTTCCCAGAACCCTGGATAATTCCCGTTGTGAGCTCTCAGCTTCGAGCATGCCAACGGCTCGTAACATATCTTCTCTAGTCAAATCTCGTCTTTCCATGGTCGAATCACAAAACTTGAATCTTTTATTTGTACTTACAACAGAAACAAAGTGCCAACTAACTGATTTCAAACACTGAATACATAAAATGATTATAAAGCAGCGTCTCATCTGCTGCATTTTTAGTTTTTTATAAAAAAACTGAAATAGTTGCGGCACTATACATAATTTGGTGAGAAATTGATGCAGGTGTTCATTCCTTAAAAATAATCATCCATATTGATCGTTCTGGATACGATATATCGATATTCAGAAGTGTTCCCTAGACTTTTTTGAGGTGTTTATGTGAAGAAGCTAAGCGGTGAATCGCGTCAAAATAATGAAAATTTAAGTTTATCGATATAACGAAAATTTGTTCGATATGATTAAAAAAACATTTTTATCAGACCCAACAATTCATTCACGAATTATATAACAAAACTGTGCGTCGCGACGTATACACAAATCAATAATTAAAGCAAATCTTACGCCTCCGACAGTAGTTATTCTACTTAACATATCCAGTATTTATTTTCAATCATCACTAAATCAACTAGTCCGAATCTGAGTCAACATCAAACAAGCATGGTTTCACACGGTAAATACGAGGGCGGTTTGATAAGTCAGTGACTTTTGGAATAGAACAAACTATTTTCGACATAATCGTCTTTTAGCTCGATACATTTAGTCCAGCGTTCTTCTAATTTTTTTATTCCCTTCAAATAATAGGTTTTCTCAAGGTTCTCAAAATACGCGTTTGTTTCGGTAGTGACTTTTTCATTCGACTCAAATCTCTCACCGCCCTGCCATTTCTTCAGGTTTGGAAACAGAAAAAAGTCGCAGGGGACTAAAGCTGGAGAATGTGCTGGATGGAGTAGCAGTTCGTATCCATCCATCCATGGATTGTGGCCATCGTGCATTGTCTTGATGGAACAGCACATTCTTCTTTGCCAAATGCTGCCGTTTTTGCTTCAAATCAACATCGAATCTGTTGAAAAGCTTTAAAGAATATTCGCCAGTGATCGTTTTACCTTTCTCAAGGTAATCGATGTGAATGACACCGCATGCATCCCAAAAAACTGTTGCCATGAACTTGTTGGCGGACAGACGCTGTTTGGTCTTCTTTGATTCTGTTTCGATTGCTCATTGGTCTCTGGCGTATTGTGATGCATTCATATTTCGTCCACAGTAAATCTTTCGGATTACGGCTGAACGTCGCTAAACATTCTTTTGAAGTGGTTACACGATTGCGCTCAAGGTCGAGTGTCAGCAATCGCGGCACCCATCTCGCGGCGAGTATTTTCATGTCCTGATATTCGTGTGAAATATGATGTACCCGTTCAGCTGAGATACCTAAAGGATGAGCCAACTCACGCACTATCATTCTCCGATCGTCCAATATCATTTCATGGATTTTATCGACGATTTCCGGCGTGATCGGTTCTTTTGGGTGACCTGAACGTTCGACGTCACTGGCGCTGGTACGACCACAACGCAACCCCGCATGGTGCCGGGTCCCCGTTGTGCTTATAAAGTCTTTCCTTAGTTTCAGTAAAGGATTTTTCACGTAAAAAGTAATGCTTAATCAGCACACGAAATTCACTCTTTTCCATTTTCGTGAAAATTTACGGGGTTGTCTACTTTGAGCGGCTATTAAACACCAACTGCACGACGCAGCTTGCTCAAAATCAGAAAATTTTCCACAGATAGATTACCGTTGACGGCACTACTGTTGAATTTGAAGTAACTACTCGGGAAATTCAAAAAGTCACAGACTTATCAAACCTCCCTCGTATTTTCGATATATTCAATAAATGAAATCTTTCCGAGTGAGATATTCGTTCATTCAATTTTAACAGCTCTGCCTGATATAAAGGTTCACGAGCCGTAGTTTCACGCTCGAGAGATTACTCTTGGACTTCCTTCCATTCCCACAGGATGTAACCTAATGTCGGTCGAAGACATGAATAAGCTATAAAGGATAGGCTTCATGAAATTTCGGAAGAAATATAAAAGAGGAGGATATTCTTGGCACTGATAATAAATTTGGCAAACTTTTTGTTATGTAATTTATACTGGGTGATTCACTAGTGGCGCGGTGCTCTGTAGCTCGTACACTATTGCAGATTTCATTTTTGTTCGAACGGTATTGAATTTAGAAAATAAAAATCTACTTCAGCCATTTATTTTGAAGTAAACAGGGTTTAAATGAGATAAAAAACACAAGGTTTAACTTTAATCTACACTTCATTTGAAAAAATTCGACGACGTTTCGCTGACACAGCAGCTTTATCAAGAATGAAAATAGAATGAAGAGTATGGTATTATAAACAAATCGTAGAACAAGTTGGATGAAAACAGGCAAATCCACACCGAGCCATTGTACAGTTAGTATGAAAGGTAATAAAACTAATTAAACAAGTTAAGTAGGGGTGAGTAATTCACATCTACCTGTTCATTCAAAAGCTTGTCCGAATGTTTGTATCTATTTATTTCTAATGCTTCTAGGAGATCTAATTTTGAACTTTTGATTTTATATGTAATATGTCAAAGTTTTTATTGAATGAATGGTTTTCTTTTATTAGGTGGTTTGAATAATTTGAATCAGATTTATTTTTATCGAAGCTACGTTTATGTTCAGATGTTCTTATGCAAAACTCCTATAGGTCCTATCGATATAAATTTTATCACAAGAACCGCAATTGAGTTTATAGATTCTGATTTACTTGATTTTTCAACACGAGATTTATTATTTTTAATATGTTTACCTAAGTTATTAGAAGTTTTGAAAGTTATATTAAGATTTTGTTTGACGAGAAAGGATTTAATATTTGTACTTGCAGAACCGAAGAATGTTAAACTGTTGAATATTTTATAGTCTTTATGAATAGGATATACTTCATTTATTGCTTTCTGATACATTTTTACGAATGATTAGATCTATCATATCCGGATTATATGAATTATTAATGGCTATCTGTTTGATGATGTTTAATAATAATTAAACATCATCGTCATAATCATATAATCCGGATATGATAGATCTAATCATTCGTAAAAAACTGTATCAGAAAGCAATAAATGAAGTATATCCTATTCATAAAGACTATAAATCCTTTCTCGTCAAACAAAATCTTAATATAACTTTCAAAACTTCTAATAACTTAGGTAAACATATTAAAAATAATAAATCTCGTGTTGAAAAATCAAGTAAATCAGGAATCTATAAACTCAATTGCGGTTCTTGTGATAAAATTTATATCGGTAGGACCTATAGGAGTTTTGGCATAAGAACATCTGAACATAAACGTAGCTTCGATAAAATAAATCTGATTCAAATTATTCAAACCACAAAATAAAAGAAAACCATTCATTCAATAAAAACTTTGACATATTACATATAAAATCAAAAGTTCAAAATTAGATCTCCTAGAAGCATTAGAAATAAATTGATACAAACATTCGGACAAGCTTTTGAATGCACAGGTAGAGAATTACTCACCCCTACTTAACTTGTTTAATTAGTTTTATTACCTTTCATACTAACTGTACAATGGCTCGGTGTGGATTTTTAGTTATTCATCCAACTTGTTCTACGATTTGTTTATAATACCATACTCTTCATTCTGTTTTTCATTCTTGATAAAGCTGCTGTGTCAGCGAAACGTCGTCGAATTTTTTCAAATAAAGTGTAGATTAAAGTTAAACCTTGTGTTTTTTATATCATGGATCTACATCAAGTAACGGCCTCCACAATTCAAATAAACAGGGTTTTCCAATTTTCTAAGAAAAATTTTTGGGAGGTTTTTTTAGATTGGAATACCACTTTCTTGTTGAAGATGCAAGAGCGTCCTAAACTCTGTTATAACGTCTTCAAGTAATAAGTTTTTTTGGTGAGTATGTTGGTCACAATATTTTTTTCCGTGAAAATTCATGAAAATAGGCTCTCACATCATCGCATGCTCCTTCGGCCAGAGTGGATTAATACTTTTTTCTTTTCCTTTTCTTATAGCCCAAGGATAGCTTTATAGATGAATTGAAATGGATTTTCCTCATTTTATACAGGAGTGACTCAAAAAAATCATTGAATATTGTGATTTTGAAAATATCATATCTTGATTTTTTCCAATGGAACATGCTGTATTTCATCATTCATGTCAACGCATAAAATATTGTGGCATATTTTTGCAGAAGTCCCCTTATCTTTATCTTCGACCATTTTCGAAATAAAAAATAAACTAAAATAATAAAATCAGAGGTTGCGAAAGAAGAGTTTATTGATACATATCATTACACTTGATCAGAGAAATGGAGATATTTTAAGGTAGTCGTGTATGAAATACGTGATAGATTGGCTTTTGGTGAGATGATCTACAAGGTGTTGAACTATTTTAATAAGTGTTCGAAATGTTGCCTGTTTCTTTGTAGACACAACTCAATCCTTCTGGGGAAAGACCGTTGCACTCTCGACAACATTTGCGGATTAGCTGACTGAAAGGCGTCGACTATAAGGGCGTTGACTATTCTCTGTCTCATATCCACGTGTGTTGTAGAAGGAATTTGGTAAACTATGGCCTTATTATAACTACACGAGAAAAAATCCAGACTTGTAAGCTCCGGAAACCTAGCTGGCCATCTAACAGGACCACCACGTTCTACCCATTTGTTTGGAAATATATGATTCAAATGCTCCCTAACCTGATGTGAGTATTGTGCCGGTTCTCCATCCTGTTGAAATCACAAATCTTATCTTATATGCTCTGGTACATCGGAAGTACCATTGGTGGATAATTATACAGAAAATCTAAATACATTTCACTATTGAGGTACCCGTCGAAAAAATGCGACCCAATTAGATATCCATCTACTACAGCGGCCCATACATTCAAGAACCAATGATCTATTTGTCTCATGAGGTGTGGATTTTCCGTGGCGTAATAATGAAAGTTGTGCCTGTTAACAAGCCCATCCTTGTGGAAAGTTGCCTCGTCCGAGAAAAAACATTTGCTAAACATATTTGGATTTTACGCTACTTTGTCACTTGCCCAATTGCAAAAATTGATTCGATATTCATAGTCTTGATTATTCAGTTCCTGGTGCAGCTGTACATGATAAGCATGAAATTTATTCACTTTCAATATTATCTGAATGGATGTTTGACTTGTATCTGTTAACTGAGAAATCTCTCTATGGCTTTTATATCGTGTCGTCTGTCACTGCCAACAAAACTGATAACTGGTTGTCTTCAGCTGCAGCAGTATTTGGTTTTTCATGTTTTTGTAAGTGATATTACCCGGTTCGATAAAAATGTAATTAGCAATTGCATCAGGATGCCTCTTATCAGGAAACCTTTGTGCATAAACTCTACTTGCCAACATAGAATTTCTAACACTCTTACTCAAAATGAGAAAAATATCAACCATTTCTTCCTTGGAGAATTTCATGGCAGTCAATTGAGAAAATTGGGTTCAAACCTGACTTCAACAATGTTTAATATCGAAAAACTAATAAGTTCGCCATGAAAAACTAATAAGTTCGCCATGTAAAATGCTTGTTTAGGTTTCATTTTCAATTTTACTACTTGAAACATTACAGAAAAAAATCTTCTGTGCGAATAATGATGCATGTTGATTAGTTTGATAAGGTTTGTAGAATTATCATCAAAAATTCTTACAAATAATCGAATATTTCGAAAATGATCGAAGATAAATATAGCAGGTTACTTCTGCAGAAATATAGCACAATATTTCATGCGTTAACGTTTTTTTCGAGTCACTCGTATATAAAATGAGGATAATCTATTTCAATTCATCAATAAAGCTATCCTTGGGCAATAAGAGAGTGAAACGAAAAAATATTCATCCTCTCTGGCCGAAGGAGCATGCAATGATGTGAGAGCCTATTTCCATGAATTTCTATGGAAAAAAAAATATTGTGACGAAACTACCCACCAAAAAACTTATTACTTGAAGACATTATAGCAGAGTTTAGGCCGCTCCTTGAACAAAAACTCTGAACATTTTTTAAAAAGTGGTTTACCAATCTGAAAAATACCACCGTTCGAACATTCTTTTTAGCTACAGAAGATTTTTCAGTATAAATGTACAATGAATGAAGGAAGAGATTAATATATCTTACCTTATTTTGTTTATTTATGTTGGCACTATGTTGAATGAGAAGTTCCAAAATTCCTCTGCTACCCAAACTTGAAGATATATGAAGAGCCGTGGATCCTTTCTGTGAAAAATATAAACAAATCAGAATGTTTGCTGTGTAATTCCACTCAAAGTTTTGAAAAATTCGGTCCAACTAATCGCGATCTTCCAATTTCATTGACAGGAACCTGAAACTCCCAAACTTACGCATAGTCTTAGGTGAAAGGTGGCAAAAGTTTTCTATTAAAACATTTCGTTGAGCAATTCTTTGTGTATTCAAGCGTCTGGTTAATACTGTGTTTCCATCAATCGATACGTACACATCATACAGTGAACAACTTATAATGAAAGTCTGAGAGA
Source organism: Cryptolaemus montrouzieri (assembly GCA_013387265.2). Lineage (NCBI taxonomy): Eukaryota > Metazoa > Arthropoda > Insecta > Coleoptera > Coccinellidae > Cryptolaemus > Cryptolaemus montrouzieri. The sequence continues at coordinate 23,477,862 of JABFTP020000103.1, forward strand.
ACTGCAAAGAAAACAAACCGAGAAAATTCGAAAACCCTAGAATGGTGTTTCGAGATTTTTTTCTGCAATACATAGTCAGCCAATTCATGTCTAGGATATGGATTTAGAAGAATCCAAGGTACGATATTCAACTTTCCATAAAATGTTAAATATCCTTCAACCAGGGCCACATAGGAGTTGTACAGATTGGTCGAATGTCATGAATAGGAGCAATAGACTGTAGTTTCGGACTCATTTGTCCTCGTCAGTATTGCATACTCATTCACAGCATCAGGTCAGACTACCACCTACTCATCTCAATCCGTTGAAGCGCAACAAAATATGTAACTATTATTGCGCTCTCCAACGAATCGACACAGAGGCCACCCACCATCGTGCAATAACATTTAAATAGTTTGTTGCGCTTTAACGGATATAGATAAGTGGGTGGTAGTCTGACCTGATGTTGTCAATAGGTATGCAATACTGACAAGGTCAAATGAGACCGAAACTGCAGTCTATTGCTCCTATTCATGATATCCGACGAGCTGTACCACTGCTCTACGACCCTAGTTGACGATGATTATGAATAAGAAAACCAGCTCCTTCAGAGAAGGATATTTAACACTGTACAGAAAGTTGAACATTTTTGCTTGAATAAAATTCTGCAATGTGTCTACAAATATAGCGATAATTTCGCATGTTATCATTGATGAGATGAGAAATAAGGATACATCTTGAGATAAAGATAGAGAACTCCAAATTCATCTCACTAAAAATGCAAATCATTAAAATGTCACCAGATATAAGACACGAAGTCATAATGCCGGCCAATATAATGACTGACAGACTATTTGAATTCATCCGATTTCGAAATATTGCTTATAGGTGCTTATATAATTCAAAGTTATGAATTTTTCAAAATCAAAGACACAGAAAAGTTTTCTATTAAAACAGGTCTTGAGTGAATAATTATTTCATGGTTAAATTATACATCCCAAAAAAGTTCTTTTGAGAAAACGAGAAAAGGTTGTAGATTCTACAACCAAGAAAGGGAATGAATGAAAAAATATTGTAATGAAAGCCCTCAATAAACTGAAAATTTCTGTAATATTTCAAGATGTATGCTTTTTTTGTTCACAAGAAAAGATGGTATTTTATCTCATGTCTCCACTTTGTGTAAGAATGTCTCGAATAGGGGAAAGAAAGAAGTTATTCGACAATTTCCACATTTCAGCTGAGGAATCATCACCTGAACCGAGCACTTAGGAAAACTCTGTATATTTGATTTCTTCATTAATAACCTTTAGTTAGTAGCATCGTATCCTGCCAAAATGAGCGACATTTGTGACAAAGATATTGTAGATCAGGGTTGCTCAAACTGTCGATCGCGTTGCTTTTTGAGTAGATCTCGAGAAGAAAACAATTTTCAAACAATAAAAAGTAGGTAACTAAACTACAAAAAATTATTACGTGATAAAATAACACTCTGCTAGCGGCAAAAGGCGGCTTTATCAGAGGAACGTGCGGTACATGTCAAAGAAAAACCACGTTTTTTATTCTTGCCGCGTTTCTAGAAATGGCGCGTTTGGCGGTAATATTCGAGACTTTCGTTCACGCCGATATAAATGTTGCGCCTCCAGGAATTGGAGTCATTCTAAATTATAACTTGAAGGCAATACTACGTCGATACAAAGTTTATTATTGAATACAAGTATATTGTAATGTTTGTATGTAATAAGTACAAAATGAGTGTAGCGAAGAAATCTAAAACGTATCATTTCAATAACGAGTGGGAGGAAGAATTTTTCTTTTGTATGGTTAGTATCAGGATAAGTGCATTTGTCTTATTTGTCGTGCGTCAGTTGCAATACCTATGCATGGTAACTTAGGGAGGCATCATAAAACGGTTCATAAAAACCATGAAAAGGATTTTCCGCCACAGAGTGAATTGTTTGTTTGTTACTCCTTTAAAGTGCTCTATTTCCGCCTTTCGGCCAATGACACCCTGGGGAATTCTGTCACCTTACTAACCCGGGAATTTTGCCGAACCCTCTGTTAGACAAGACCGACGATTTACATCTCCTCCGAAAGATGGATACTCTAGCGATTCCCAGAATCCGAAAATTCGCACCAACATTGTGGTGTAAGTGCTGTGTATCGAACCCAGGTGTTGCCCGAAATAACAGCTTTTCTAAACGAAAGAGGGATGATACTCAGATGTTGAAAAACGAAAAGTGGCTGACTGATTTGGCATTTTCGACTGACATCACAATGCACTTAAACACCATTAACTTGGAGCTTCAAGGTAAAGGAATAACTATTATTCAGATGATTAGCGCAGTAAACGAATTCAAAAGTAAAATAGATCAACTGAAAAGAAAGGATTCCTCAGTTGAATTATGATACATATGATGCTGAATTATCAAATATTTTGGGATAATCCGAAATACGTTTTTATGGTTGCAGTAAATTGGCAAGTATAGCATCATTTATGAGTTATCCTTTTTCATGTTAAAACTAAAAAAATAGCAGATAAGTTTAATATGAACTCATGTTCTGTTGAAAATGAATTGAGCAGATTATATCAGATAACCATCTTGAAGCTACAGCATCTGATACTTTCTGGTGTTTCATATCTGAAGATAAATATCCCAATCTAAGGCAAATCGCCCTTCAACTGGCGGCAATGTTTGGTTCAACTTACTTGTGCTAGTCTACATTTTCTGAAATGAAGATAATTAAGTCAGAATATCGCAATCGACGAACTGACGATCATATGCCACCATGCTTGCGATTAGCACTCAGTGGTTACGTACGAACTTATGAAAAGTATGCTGAGGGCATGCAGTGTCACGCTTCAACATCCAAAGTCACTCCTAAGTTATGTTCAACACCATATGTGAGTCTTTTATTTTGTAACAACCAATAAACTCGCAATTTTGAATAATTATGAGTTTTTTCATTGATATTATAGAGAAGAAACTAAGTAAACCTAACCCAAACCTTGACTAAAATAGTGTATATTGTGCGGAAAGCTAATATCTATATATGCTATGGTACACCCTACCTAGGTAGGTAGGTAGGTAGGGTGTATCGTGTATGTACGACAAACCAGCATCACACATACTTGCAGCCTCTCGAAGTCGATCGTAAGTAGTCTAAAAATATTGAGGTAGATCGCCAGCAGTTCAAGTTTGAGCACCCCTGTTGTATATATTTTCAATGATGATTATCAATGTAGGTATAGTAGAATGTAGTATATTAATAATAAATATAATACAAATGATAAATAGAAATTGATTCAATCAATAAATAAAAACACTAAATATCATTGAATTCATTTGAAATTGACTTTGAGACCGAATCAATAGTAGAAGAACATTTCAGATATGATTCTTGCAAACAGAAATAAGCTACAATAGAAAATGAGCAACTATGCCAACAATTAACGCAAAATTTCAATATTGCAAATTTTCTTCTTGGTAGGCAAATATTAATATATGTTTTTTTTTCCGTATAGGTCTGGAAATACGCCAACAAAATTCGATGTTTTTTATTGGCGCACATTTTTCTCTATGAGAAATACAATGAAAGAACTAAATTGAGATTTCGCAAGAAACTACTACATACTGGTAACAGCAGTTGTTAATCAATTTTCACGAGTTACGTTTGTTCTTCTTGAAAATTTTAATAGTCGGTAATAATTCAATGCGAATCACCTGATTTGACACCGGCAGAGTGTCCTGAAGCAGTGGTGTTACAAGACCTAGGTTGTATTCATACAAGAATATGCCAAAAGCTTGATGTTTCTCATTCAACTGTATCCAAAATAATCATCCGGTACAGGAAGACTGTTAGTCTTGCAAGGAGAGATGGTCAAGGACGATTTCGAACAACAAGTCAATTCATGACTTTATCTAAGGATTTCCTCGTTGACACAATGTTTCGTTTCTGCTAGGCACCTTAAAATGCAGCTTCGACAGAACAGTGGAGTGCAAATTAGCACTGAAACGATACAACAACGTTTGTTTGGGACTTTGATTTGGGATTGAGTTTGGGATAATAATAGTTTGGGACTTTGATGTGGGGCCGCGAGTCTCAGCTCGATGTTTTCTAGTGTTCAGACGTCGAAATGGGAGAGATGACCAGTGTAACCCTATACCTACCTATAGTTGTGTTGAAGGTTCAATAATGGTGTGGAGTGGAAAATTCTCTGAACGACGTCCTACTTTAGTTATCGAACATAATGGAACCCGAAATGTTCAAAGGTGAATTGCAGACACTTTAGAAGAACATGATGTAGTATATATTCAGAAATTACCTTTAAGATCACGAAATCACTTCAGTGGATTGGCTTTCACGAAACCCAGCCCTAAGTCCCATCGAATATGTCAGGGACATTCTCAATAGAAGATTAAGAAGCCAGAAAAACCATCCAGCTACCGTGAATGAGGTTCGGAACAGACTGATCGAATTTTGAAACGAAATGAATCAGAATAATATGAGGTAATTGATTCAGAACTTGAATCGTAGATTTCATGCAGTTATTCTTGGGGGGGAAAGGGTAGAAATATCCAGTATTAAAAGATTTTTGGGGATTATTTCTTAAACTTTTACATTTTCTATTATTAGTTTCATTTCAATTCCTACTAGTATCATTTTCATTTCCACCGTTCCTAAGCATTCCTTAGTGCTGGTGGATTACTGGAAGAATGATTTTTCAATATATCTAAACTTTTTCTGAATAAATTCGAATTTTCAATTTGTGCAATAATTTCTAGGCGCAGTGTATGTCAAGGAATCTTCTGAATATTTCAAGCACACTAAACAATTTATAGTACTTCGAATAGTTTTGTTTTATTTGTTGAATTTATGAAAATTTATTCTTCATTGTTGGTTATTGAGAAATAGTTGGTTTACCTCATTCTCGCTATCAGGGTCTGCTCCAGCATCTAGTAGAATCTGCACAATGGTGGTCTGTTGATGCTGAGCAGCTGTATGTAATGGTGTATTCTCGTTCACATCCTTAGCTTCCATATCTGCTTCATGGGCCAGAAGAAGTTGAGTAACCTCTTCATGACCCCTTTCACAAGCAACATGGAGAGCAGTTTGAGATTCCTAAAGAATATCAAAGATTAATGAAAAAACCTGCAATAATACGAAATATACAAGCTGATCTACTTTTTTGTAGTACGAAAATTCCACTATTTTATGTATTATGTATTCATCAAGCTGGATCATACCTCAAACTTTTGGTTTGAGGATATTTCTGTATGATAGCTGAAGTCCGCATTTGTTATCGAATATCAATAGAATAGTATAAGTAGAAATTCTACTACTAATCTCGGGGATTGAGTGAACGGTTACAATAAGGATATATTTTTGTGATCACAAAAAATGTCACTTTTAGTCATTCCACTTCAGATAACTAGGAACAATATCAGGATTCATAAAAGGAACTGAAAGAAATATGGCTACATTATCTTGTTCAAGATTTACTACCGTAATCTCATAAACATTACGTCTTTCCTCGCGTCGTTCCTCGGCAATAAATTATCTGCAAAACTTCAGGAGTCTCAAAGGACCCGAATCTCAATCTTGCGCTCACGGAATGTAATATAGCAGTACATGAGATGTGTGTTCAAGTTCAAAGAAAACTGATTAAATAAACTAGCATCAACACAAATATACTGGAAACAGTGGACCATAAATGAAATAAATTCAGTGAAATATCACGCAATATTTTTAAGAATATCTCACATAAAGTAATCAATAGTTGATCAACAGAAAAATAAATTATTTCCAGTTATTTCGTGATTAATTAACAATGTACTAGAATATAAATCCGTAATATTATGAATTTGTGTACGAACCTTGTTCTTAGTGTCAATGGCAGCTCCTCTATCGATTAACCTCTGAACAATTATCGAATGTCCGCCCAACGCAGCATGGAATAATGCCGTTTGTCCTTCATTATCTACAGCATCAAGTTTCAGGTCCTCCAAGCTATCCAGAAGAAAATCCGTTACGTCGATTCTGTTATTTCTTGTTGCGCACATTAATATCGTGTAGCCTTTCTGAAATAATCAGTTAGTGAGAAAAAATTTATAAAATCCAAATGAAATACTGTTCGTTTATAAGTTGGCTTTTTTGAAGCTAGTTTTTTTGGTTAGATATATTTAGATAATAGGAAAAAATTTTGAATACCTTAGGGGAAAAAATTTCTTCACGTTCCCTAGCAATATCTTCGAATGCATCTCCCTACCCTACTAACTTCCATCAATAGATTACTTTGAGATTTTGATAGTAATGATAATAATAATTAGAATAAGAATACCTATATAGAAATGCAGAAAGCTGTAATTCTTAATACATGTAGGTTAGTTAGAAAATTTATGTCAAGTATATTGTAATCGAGCCTATTCCCTTTGATTGCTGAATCTGGGAAAGGTAAATTATATCCAGCATATCCAACAGAAACTTGCACACAAGTACAGACTTTTGAATGCCTTCCAGCCATATGATAAATATCAACCGGCGCCTTTATTGGAAAATGACTCTATGAGATTATACTACGATAGGCCTGTTATCACTGACAGAATGGTGCCGAATAATAGACCGGATATGATGGTATATGTTAAGAGAGCCAGAACAGCAATGCTGGTGGATGTCGCCATACCGAATAATAACAACGTGTTGAACAAGTTCTAGGAGAAAAAGTCCAACTACGCAGACTTTGCTGTTGAGATCAAGCATATGTGGTGCCTCGATGAAATAGATAACGCTCCTGCCATCATTTCTTCGACTGGGCTAATACCCAAAAGTTTGCTAATAGCCTCAGGAAATTAGAATTGCATAACAATACTTATATAGAAATGCAAAAAGCTGTAATTCTCAATACGTGTAGGATAGTTAAGAAAATTTATGTCAAGTATATTGTAATCGAGCCTATTTCCTTTGATTGCTGAATCTAAAAAAGGTCAATTATATCCAGCTGAAAGCTGAGATAGTGCACAAGTCCACGAATATAAATAATAATAAACTTTATTCAGCTTAAGCTATAGATTTTCACAATTTTTTTCCGAAGCAAAACAATATTTCATTGAAATTCCTGAAGAGCATATTCTTTACTTAATTTTAAATAATCTGTGATCAGTTGTTTTAAGGCATGTTTGAAGCTCATTGAAGTATTATAAAACCTTTTACAAATACACTATTTGCAATGCAACTTAACATATTTGACCCTATATAAAAATTTTCCTATTTCTAATGTTTTGATATATATATATATATATATATATATATATATATATATATATATATATATATATATATATATATATATATATATATATATATATATATATATATATATATATATATATATATATGAAATTTTCATATACGAAGATTGAAAATAAATTAATGAGACTGGCAACATCGTTTCCGATCCGGAAACGCGTGAGACGAGAAGTTTTAAGCAGTGTAAGGTGCACATATGATTCGCCTCCAGTATGAACTTGCTACAGTTATTTATTTACCCGTTGCGTTAGTTTTTATGAAACAGTATTCTCTTCAGCGTTTTGAAAATGCGTGGCATCAATTTTGAGTTGTGTGATTTCGAATTTCCCTCAAAGTTGAACACAATGCAACAGAAACGTTTAAAGATGGTTGTTCGGTAGTTTAAGGCATCTTCAAAAGGAAGAGAATCGATTGAAGATGAAGCATCAAGCGGTAGGCCTTCGAGTGCAAACACCGATATGGATGTCAACAGAGTCCTAGATCTTGTGCATTCAGATCGACGGTTGACAGTTAAAATGATCGCGGAACTGTTGAATTTCGACCAGTGAGAAAAATCTGTGCGAAAAAGTTCCGAAAAACGTTTCCCAACACCAAGAGGATCTCAGAAAAGGAAGAAGTCTAGAAAATTATCCCGTTTTCTGTAACGTGTCATTACAGGTGACGAGTCTTGGGTCTTTGAGTACGACCCAGAAATCAAATGCCAGAGCAAGAATTGGCACATTGAAACATCTTCAAGGCGCGAATGATCAGATCAAAGATCAAATGTATTTTTATTTGTTTTTTCGATATCCATGAAATCACCCACAGAGAGTTCGTGTCTCAAAGCCGAACGGTTAACCTCCGACAAAGAGTCTTTCTTGTACCACTAAAGATCAAATACAACTGAGTGTTGCAGCACATTATGAGCTATTGCGCCATGTTATACTGCAATCTCAGTAATGAAGTTTTTATGTATGGAATTCTCGCTTTACACTTGGTGAAACGTAATGAATAAATGATTCGTTTATCACTCGGCAAAAGTTTTACAAATATTTATTAAAAATACTCGACATATCTTTCGGGTTGTTAGCCCATTATCAAAAGTAATACAATATTAAAATCAAAATGAGTGATTTCACTAATGTATAACGGCATTCACAACAGGAGGTGAATTGAAGTCTAGCTGGTTGTTGCAAATTGACTGGTTTTTCCTATGAGCGGACGTAATTTCAAATTTTCCCCAAGATGTCCATCCTTTTTGCTTCATTACCTGGAGGCACGAGTTTGATATTCTCGATATCTATGAAATGATTTTTTTATCTAGGAGAATAGATCTTTTATGTTCTTCATCTCTATTCTCGATGCATCTTCCGGTTTGGCCTATATAGAATGTTTCACTTTCACTGCAGTGTAACTTATATACTCCGGTTTTATCCAATAATTTTGTTTTATCTTTATTATTAACAAATAATGAACCCAAATTCTTTTTATTAGTGCTGATGGTGTTAATTTTATTTCTGTGTAATATGTTACATATTTTGTTGCTAACATTAGGAATATAGTTAATTGAAAATTTCCAAAGTAAAATTAGCCATTTTTCTTATAGCAATAACTTCGGAAGTCTTAAAACTAATCGTTAATTTAATAAACAATCTGAGCAGACACTGGTTCAACTTTAGTAACTGTCAAATGAATAAATAAATGAAAAAAATCAAAGCCTACTAGTCATTTTTTAAATTAGAAGTGCTATCAATTCAGCGAATGCATACAATCGTTTAATAATTTTTTGCTGGAGAAAGAGATGAGAAAAAATTACAAGTGTCAAAAAAGTTTCTAAATTGATCGAAGATGACGAAAATTGATTGTACGCTGTCAGTGGCGTACTGCAGAAAAGTTTGAAAGGGCAAAAGAACACATGGGTCCGGAAAAGAAAACACCTCGTAGATTCTAATTGAAATTTAGGACGTGTAATGATGGAGGCTGTGAAAAAAAACTCTTCAGGAGTTTTGAGGAAAAAAACAATTTTTTCCGGAAATTTCAACAGCCTGTAGCTCCACATTTTCCCCCATCAAGCACCTGTGCAAATATACATAAATTAGACTTTGAACTGCTACCTCACCTGGTATATTTTCCAGATTTAGCTTTGTTTAATGTTTTCTGTTTCCAAACGTGAAGAAATTAAAACTCATTTCGAGAGCATTGGAAAAAATAAAGCTCTGAAAAACTCTGGAGTAATATATTGTTGAGAGAAGAATCTGTTCGGAAATAAAAAGCGACTTTTCAAACTAACCTCATCTGAAGATCTTTTCATATTATTAGTCTTCATCACAAAGCTTAGACTAAATCAGATCCCCCATACCTTATTTCTTACGTTCATCACTCAACCAAGCCTTCAACCCGCCTATTTCATGCATTTAATTGACATTATCTCCCACACAAATTTGTTCTCTAGTAGCTAGAAATCTCTCAATCTCAACTAATGGATGGAATAAATGTCACTCACGATAAATGTGTGATATTTTATTCGTTCATTCATCTTATCTATACAGACGTGTACCATTCAGTCTGAAGCCGAAAAGGTACATTTTAAATTCTTGTGACGAGAAATAGAGTGCTTGGAAATCCTCAAGCCATACGGAAAATTGGGCTTTTTTTACAGTTATACTTGAACTCCCGTGATAGAAAGATATCGTTACACGTGAATATCTTAGAATGATATACTACATGCTAGGCGAATTTCTTCAGGCGAAAAATGATGAAATATGGTTTGAGTACAACGAGTAAGGCGATAAGTCGGTCGTTCAGGAAGCGATATCGGAATTTTCCTTTGTTAAAACTTACACGAAGATATTGAAGTTTTGAAAGAAGGGCTGTACGATAGATTAAATACATACTTACCTGATAAAACACCCATTTTCATGACTATCTCAATCAAGGACTGCAGATATACAGGACACACTTGAAATTCTTTTGAAAGTACGTGAGGAATTGATTCAGATCTTTTCTTGAGATCGTCACAGTGATAAGTTTTTGATAATCTACAATTTGAACTATTTCAGACCATTCGTCATTTCATGTTAGACCGCAAAAAAATATCCAGACACTCCAATCATTATTTGGCATCTAGAAATTTGGTAGACATCATTTCAATCTAATTCTTACAAACAATACTTTGATCATAATAAACTTAGAAATGCAACTTCTGAGGACCTAAGTGATCGCTAAATCGCGTGTAAAGACCAGGACCGAATATGCATGAAGAATTTGATTTCATGCGCTCATTTCTTTCACAATGAACCAAGAAGATTTTCAGGTCACCTGCAAAAAATTTGAGATAGAAAAGTTGTACAGGGTGTGCAAATTTCGATCTTTTAGTATAGCAGCTAGGCGGAATATAATAAAAGGTATACCCAGACAGTAATTGGATTTTCACGGCCGGGAATAGTGTAGCCTGACTTCTCTTTACAACGATAGCGGTTCAAGGTAAATAATTTGGAACTGTCGCTACAAGTTGTTTGGTGAACAGTGTCAATCCAGTCTCACGCCAAGTGCAAAATACGTGGCGTCATCCGTTATCTTGTTTGAAAGGTTAAACCTCCATTCATAATGAAGTGCAAACTGCATATGGTGATGAAGCTATGAATTGTAGGTCGAAAATCAACTCTGAAAGAAACTGAGAGTGCCTAAAATTACGGAGAGTGATTCAGAACAAATAGAGAGAAAGCTGATAAAAGGAGTCTGCCTGCTTCACGCCAATTCCAGGCTACACGACCGATGCCACAAAGGAACTGCTGTTCCTTTCTGGCATGGGTGTCCTGAACCAGTTCGCGTATTCTCCTGATCTAGCATTCAAATTACAATCGGTTGTCAACCGACGAGGAAATAAAGGAAGAGATTAAGATATGGACGACGGGTTGGCGGGAAATTGCTTCGAGAAAAAATTGATACCCCGATTCACCACCTAAGTGAAGAGGAGTGGCGACTATGTCGAAAACTAGATTGTATTATATTCCTTCACGTAATGTTTTTGTTTAAATGAAAACTTTCAGAACCTACAAAAATTCAGTGAACTCACTTCTAGGATATGCGTCGTAGGAGAAATATTTTGATTCCTTTTTGATGTACCAGTTGAGTGTTGTAAAATTTTCTTGGAAACCTTTCTCCCAAAATTTCGAATTTTGAATAATTGAAAAGTAAAGAGAGGTATCGAAAAAATGGTTACACCACTGAACTAATCCTTGTAATGTGTAGGAGCAACTATAATATTTCTCCTTGCTGTCGTACTGAAAACTTCGAAATTTGTACACAAGTGAAAACTTTCTGGTGCGTACATATCTGCAAAACGGCCTGTGTACGTACACATATAATTAAGAATACCCCACTGAAGGATATATTATTCAGAATGTACTTCAAGTACAGCTCGAAATTTCTGTGGTTGATTCTTCGATATACTTCGAAACGTTGTGAAAACTTGATGCATCTAAAAGCGTTCTTTTCCGGAATCATAGGTGGCAGGCAGCCTCACCCCCGTCGCCCGGTGCGATTCTACCACATACAGTTATAAGTCCCGAGAATCAGTCACCTGTGTAACTAAGTTTCGGGATCTGGCGGATGATCCGGTTTCCAAGGTGTGAAGGATTCGCAACGAAACATAATGAGCTCTTCTGGGACAAAATCATCCGGAGTTGAAATAGTCTCCCATTCGGATCTCCGGGGGGGATTGCCTTGAGGGGTTCATGATGCGGGTAAGTCGAGCACTCCTCCGGCGAATTCACTAATTCATTCACGTTCTAGAAAAAAAATCAAACTCTTGATAGAGTTCTCCAACATCAGAAGACTGAAGCACAACGTGAATGTCGATGCAGTCCACAAGCATCTGCAAAACGCACAACCCCATGTGCTGGCCCTAACCGAAACTCAAATAAATCAAACAACCGACACAACCTATTAACGTTTTAATGGCTATGATTTACATTCGAGATTTAGGTTCAAAGGTGGCCTTTGTGTTTTCGCCAGATAGGATGTTGCATTCCAGAGAGAGGACAAGATGGAGGACGACGCTTTCAACCTTTCGTGGTTCAGAATCTGTTTACAGAATAAAACACTGTTCTTATGCTGTCTATATCGCTCGCCAAACGTTATCCACTTTCCTAGACTGTTTCTGTATCTAGGTGATAAGGAGGATTGGATTCAGACACATCATCCAACAGCTCCAATAGAACAGATGAAGCGGGAAGACAGGCTGAAACTTTCGCAATCAGCCTTAATCTAACACAGCTAGTCGACGAACTGACAAGAATACCTGATCTCCCAACCGACTTCCCGAACACCTTGGATCTCTTTCTGATTTCTTTTCTTCTTTTTGAAGTCTCAGCACCGCTAGGCAACTCAGACCACAACGTTATATCTGCTACTGAACAGAAATCATTCATGCAGGAATTGATCTCTACATTCTCATTTTATGGAAAGAACTACAGTACAAAAGCCATGGTTCAACAAAGACTGCGAGAGCCTCTGCAGCAAAGAGCAGAGTTTACAAGTCATGGAAGATAAATCCAACAGAAACAAGAACAACCTTCGTACGAATACGGAACGTATGCATTCTGACAACTGCAAGATCAAAGGCCAATTTCAACGAAGGGGTAACTAATAAACTTCTTGAACAGGCAAGCGAGACTAGACAATTCTGGTCTATGGCGAAGAGTGTCAGTGCCAATTTTAGAAAATTTGCGTTTCCGCCTCTTGTTAGAGAAGACAGAAGTCTTCTCCAAAAGAGAAAGCCGATCTCTTTGCTCTCTAGTTCTTAAAAATTCTGTGCTAGATTCTCCTAACGCAATACCACCGAACATTCCACCTACATATTCTTCCATGGCAGAAATGAAGTTCAGAGTACGCACTGTGAGGGCTCTCGAGCAGCTGAACTGCAAGAAGGCAGTTGGTCTAGACTAAAATACCGCCAATCGTCCTGAGATTGTGTGCTTCGAACTGGCACCATTCTTAACCGTCTGTTTTAGATTTCTTATGAAAGCCACACTTTTCCGAGCAGCTGGAAAATAGCGAGAATTCAACCAATCCCAAAGAGAGGAAAGAAGTCCCTACCCCAAAACTACCCCCCTGTTACACTTCCTCCCATTATGTCCAAAGTGATAGAGAGAGTCATCAATGATGAACTCATCAAATATCTTGAGTTGCAGGGAATTATTAACGACCGTCAGTATGGTTTTCATAGGCAAGGATCGACAGGAGATCTGCTCGCCTACGTCTCTTATGTTTGTATATCAACGATGAAAAAGCAATAGCTCCCGACATCTCTAAAGTTTTCGATAGGGTTTGGCGTGCAGCCTTGTCAAATAAACTTGCTTCATATGGGCTTCCCGGAAAATTTCGGGGTTGGATAAGTAGCTTTCTTTCAAATAGATCAATACAAGTTGTGGTCGACGGTATAACATCTGATTGTTTCTAGTTGCAAGCAGTAGTAAATAAGGGACCCATTCTTTCACCAAACTTATTTCTGTTGCATGTAAACGATCTTCTGTAATCTACAGAGAACAAGATCTTCGGATTTGCAGACGATTGTACCCTGGTTTCGTCTTTCAGTAGTCTGCGGCCGATAACAGCTGCGGCATCTCAGCGTCAGAGATGTAACCTAAATTCTGACTTACAGAGAATATCTGAGTGGGGTCAGTTAAACCTGTTGAGCTTCGACGCGAGCAAGACGCAGGCAACTACTCTTTATAGAAAGGTATCCGCTGGAGAACCTCCTCTAATGATGCAAAGCCAACAAATTGCATCCAAAGATTCAATGCACCTTCTCGGAATAACGGTTAACTCTGGGTTTTGCTGGCATGAACATGTATCAGCTAAACTTAGTTTTCTTTTCAGAGCCAAGTGATACTTCACGTCATCTTAGCTGTTGCTATATATATATATATATATATATATATATATATATATATATATATATATATATATATATATATATATATATATATATATATATATATATATATATATATATATATATATATATATATATATATATATATAGGCAGGTTCGATCTGTTTTGGCATATTGTTTCCATATATGAGGATCTGCGCCCAAACATTCGTTGCGGATGTTGAATAGTGTGCAAAAACGGGCTGTGGTCCTCATCGACCTCCCGGAGATCACCCACGATCTCCAACCGTTGGCCCTCAGAAGACAAGTTGCTGACCTTTCTCTGTTCTACAGATACTTCCACGGAAGATGCTCCAAGGAGCTAAAAGACCTTGTTTCAGGAAAACTCATAATTTCCTGCAACACTATGCTGGCAAGGAGTTCTCATCATATGGCGATATATTTAACGATCCCCTCGAACCTCTATCTAAAAGAATTTCCTTGTTGACAGGGCCGGTGAGCTGTGGAACTCGCTTCCGTCCCACATCTTCCCAACATCCTACAATTTGGTCCTCTTCAAGAAGTACGTAAACAGATACCTCAATTCTTCCCAGCTGCCCACTCATGTGGTGTAACAGGTTCGCCTATTCCTGGGAAGTGCGCATAAAAAAAAACAGGGTGTCGGAATTAAACTATTTAAAGATAATATATAACTCCTATACCCTGAGCTGTAGATGATTAGAATTAGACTCATTGTGAGGCAATATCTGAAGCTATATTCAGCAATAAAGGATCTTCCGAATGTTTTCAACATTAAAATAACCTCTTTCATATGGAAATATATCGCAATCATCTTCTTTTGTTTTCACGAGGTACGCGATTTTCAAGGATTTCAGTATACGCCAATTTTTGGTTGCTGTCAGAGTTAGGAGAAAAATATTTTGACATTCTAGGGGACTTTTTGAGTTGAATGCAGGAGGTATTCAATTTTTTTATGTTGAACGGTTTTGGAAATATAATAAAACTTGTGTTTTTTAATGTTTAATTGTTGGTGAATTGAGATAAAATAGGAAAAGTACATTTTGCTCTTCGAAATTTGTACAACATGTCTGAAAAATTTCCTAAGAAATGTGAATTTTTCCAGAAATGCAAATTTCTCGAACATTTTGTGATTTCATCCACTATGCTAGTGGGAATTTACTCAGAAAACTCCAAATGTTTTCAATTTAATGGTCACAACAGTGAAGCCCACTTATATCGAGAGCAAACCAACGTTATTTATTATTCATGATTAACAAAATATAAGAAATAATTAGTACCAAAAACAGTAAATAAAAACGGAAATATTCAAAAGTATTTCCATTGATCAAATTGCAAAAATTGCAATATTGGTTATTGCAACTGAAAACTACGTCTACATACATTCTTGGCATAGCTTCAGAGAAAAATCTAACGAGGTTGAATCCAAAGATCGAGGTAGCCTGATGCTGTCTTTCCATTCAGTTATCACCGAAAGACTGGTTTGAAAGTTGTGAGACATTTCTTGTTCGGTTATGGGGGCGCCCCGTCATGCTGGATGTATGAACCATCGGAATTAGCTCCTGGAAACCCCAGACTATGTTCGCATTTATGAAGGAAGTTCCCAGAAGATTTCCGTCAAAAGTGACGTACGCCAAATCAAGGTTCATTAATATAAAACGGAATCGCCCTTGGTGTTCACCTTCTGATGGGGATTGAATAATCCGTTACCCTTACACCAGCAATCATGTTGGTCTAGTGATAGAGTATGAGCTTCCGCTCGAATTTTTCTGATACAATTGGCAAAATTCTAGCCGTTGATCAGTATATCCAGGCTGTTGAATAAGGGATTTCCTCTCTTTATAAAATTAAAACTTATTCTCTCTGAGGCTTCGCGAAATCTTAGACTCTGATACCACACTCTCTTCTTGAAGAGACCTTCTTGAAATTGAGGAATTTCCAATACCAGTTCCCTAAACTTTCATTGTAACTTCTTCATTATCTGATTATTGTACTTTTCTTCTATGAGAGTTTGAAAGGAGCGAGTTTTTATGAGATTTTGTTTCAATTTTTAAAATATAGACTTATGGAGTTGCCTCCTGTCAGGAAAACGAACAAAATTCTGATCGAAGGTTTCAAAATTAATTTTTTTCTCTCAAATTTTTTTGAACAAATCCGCACCAGCATACTAGATGAAACCATACAAAATTCAAAGAATTTTAATTTCTGAAAAAATTGACATTATTCTCAGCGACTGAACTTTTCATGTCAGTGCAGGAGATGCATTTTCGACAACAGAATGGACTGTGAGTAGTGGTGTTCCTCAGGGTTCAGTTCTCGGTTCCATCCTTTTCCTCTTGTATGCTTCATACATCCCTGCCTCGATCAAGTCAAACAGTGCCCTCTTTGCCGACGACACGAAAATATACAATATCCCAACAACAGACGCTCTTTCCCTACAAAATGACCTAGATCGCATCAATCGCTGTTCGCATGAGGCTTCTTCCGTTGAACTTGGAGAAATATATAGTTCTGCATATAGGTAAATCGAACCCGAAACTACCATACTCAATTGATTTGCATCCTCTAAAAAGTGTATCAGACCACGTAGATCTCGGACTGACAATATCTGATTACCTATCATGGTCTAAGCACACATCGACCGTTACTTTATAGGCTTGGAGAAATATTTATTGCCTTCAACGTAGTTTCAAGGGCTGTAACATACAGACTGCAAAACTTCTTTATCAAACCTATGTTTGCTGTACTCTTTCTGCACGGAACACTTCATCGTCAATTTTAATTCTTTTTTTTTATATTCAAATTTATATTCTTTTGAGTTTATAGGCTAAAGCCTCAACTCTTGTATTTTCTAATAATAATCGTGGACTTATGCACTATCTCAGCTGTTAGCTGGATATAATTTACCTTTCCCAGATTCAGCAATCAAAGGGAATCGGCTCGATTACAATAAACTTGACATAAATTTCCTAACTATCCTACATGTATTAAGAATTACAGCTTTTTGCATTTCTATATAGGTATTCTTATGCAATTCTAATTTCTTAAGGCTATCATGCAAAGTTTTGGGTATTAACCCAGTGGAGGATACGATGACAGGAACAATATCTATTTTCTCGAGGTGCCACATCTGCTTGATCTCAATAGCAAGGTCTGTGTATTTGGACTTTTTCTCCTGGAACTTATTCAGCACGTTGTTATTATTTGGTATGGCGACATCCCCAGCATTGCTGTTTTGGCTCTCTTATCATACACCACTATGTCCGGCCTATTATTCGTCACCATTCTGTCAGTGATAATAGGCCTATTGTAGTATAATCTGATAGAGTCATTTTCCAATACGGGCGCCGGTTGATACTTGTAATATGGCTGGAATGTATTCAGAAGTCCGTACTTGTGTGCAAGTTTCTGATGGATAATGTTGCACACTTGATTATGCCTGTGAAGATAGTCTGTATTGGCCAGTTGTTCACATCCGGACGTAATATGCTGTATAGTCTCCGATCTTATATGGCATTTTCTGCACCTATCTCTTTGTAATGTTCCGTCCTTCATAATAAATTTTTTGTAGTTGTTTGTAGCGATCACTTGGTCTTGGATGGCCATAAGGAATCCCTCTGTTTCCGCGAATAATTCTCCTTTCATCAACGATTTGTTGGAGGCTTCTTTGTCGATGTGTGGTTGATTAATCTCATGGTGATGTCGTCCATGCAATTCCTTTCTTGACCATTGCTCTTGTTATTATTATTATTATTCAGGAAATTTGTCAGGTATGTTATGTATATTTCGAAAGGAAAAAGTCTTTCTATTTTATCTAAATTGCCTAATGGTTTATATTTGAAAAAACACAAGCCTATATTTAAATTCGAAAACCATTCACCGAAAAAAATTCTACTGAAAAAGTGCCGTGAAATGACAAAATATTTTCACAGAACTTAACTTGAAAGAAACCGAATATTCGGAAAATCGAGAA
The DNA here is from genome assembly GCA_013387265.2 of Cryptolaemus montrouzieri. Taxonomy (NCBI): domain Eukaryota; kingdom Metazoa; phylum Arthropoda; class Insecta; order Coleoptera; family Coccinellidae; genus Cryptolaemus; species Cryptolaemus montrouzieri. The sequence continues at coordinate 23,496,014 of JABFTP020000103.1, forward strand.
AATAAAGATAACTGTGATCTATTTTAATCAGCGAATTTTCCTCGAAAATTGAGGATGGAGATGGGCGGGTCATTTTTCTCGATTTGCACAATTTCGAATAGCTGCAGCACTAAAACTTTGATCCTTTGATATACAAGCATCCAAAGTTTTTTCAGTATTAGAAAATAAAGACTGTCTTCTTACGATAAATTGAACTCTGAAGTGAACCCTTGAAGTCAGTGTTCGATACTAAAGAAGTGCAGAATTTCAAAATACTCTCAGCAAATGATCTTGCTCGTTGGATATTTCTGTGTATAAGTACCTGTTAAGATTTCTATTTATCATGTTACTAAGTCAAGAATTCCATTCAATTCAAAAACTAGCTTCCAAGATTCCCTGTTCGAATAACTTCTAAAATATAATATTTCCGACTATTTACGAGCATGTATAACGAGGTTAGCTGAACTGACAAGGGAGAAACAGACGGTGCAATTAGAGGTTATATACCTTGTTTGTAGCATTAGTGCACGCTCCAGTGTTAATAAGTAATTGAGCAGCATCTCGATGTCCATGCCATGCAGCCATCAGTAAAGGTCTCATTCCATACTGGAAGACAAGACAAAATTAGCTCGAGTTAATCTGGTTAGCTTATGAATGCTTCATACTGAAAAGTCAGCTTAATGCCTCATTTCTAAAACGTCGAGAAGATTGCTAGATGTATTAAAGATGTAAATGACGGTGAACGTTCGTTAATTAACTCACTGGCATTATCCAGTGAGAAACTGTTTTAACAGGTTTGCGTCCTAGAGTTTAGTAATAAATAATTTAAGGGCAGAGCAACTTGTTTATTTTGAATTAAATTGAAAATGAGCAACATTTAAACTTTTATTCGAATGTTTTCAGAGTGACAACAGGCAAGTGACAGCGAAGTTCTGGAATAATTCAAATGTTATGTTTCGTTTTACTTCTATCAACACATTGAAGGCTATACTGACGACTGTTTAACCAATATTGTTCTCAAAATAAGCCTGAGAATCTAGGCGAATTTTTGAACCAAGTATTCTCAGAAGAGATCAATAAAAATAGTCAAAAGGATCTAGGTGACCTGAACACATCGTCCCAAGAGGTATGACCATCTAAAAAGCGATGCTGCAAATTAGTCAGTACCCCTGCTGTATACAGGGTGATCCTCAAGGTCTATGACATTCACGTTCATGGTGTTTTGACATAGAAACGACCGGAAAGCTACTAGAGAATACAACCGAAGATTCAAGAGCGATTCTGTGATGAGAAAATACATATTAATTATAATTCTTTCAAGCAGAAGGGTCGAGAAATAATTTTGAGTTGACATTCTATTTTAAAGTTGTGGAAATTCATTGGATGAAGTCATCAATCAATACAAGAGTTACTCAAAATAACCGCATTCAACTTGAATCCATACCTCACAACTACGAAGAAGTAACTACATAACATTATAATAGTCATTGTCATTTCTATTTCTTTAGGCGGAATTGTTGATTGTTCTGGTAACTGCTCGAAATTTCTTTCCTCTACAACGTAGAAGAGTTGTTGTTACGGGTTGAGATCACATGATCGTGGTGGCTAATCAATTGGACCTCCCCATCAATCCATCTATTTGGAAGATTCATTCAGCCATTAAACAACTATTCTTCCTTGATGTTAAGGCGATCCATCATCATAAATTTGGAATGACATCAAGTTAATTGAACAACATTTTCTGTAGGAAAATTCAATGGGAAATGGTATTCAAACTGATTTTAAAAATATGAATGGGCAAGAAGCTATTATTATAAAGGCCACCTTCAGAAAGGTCTAAGCCTAACCATATTTGGACTCTGCAGGGCCCATCAATGATCATTATTGAAATTATTTCTACCATCCCTGGCATGATTCATCAGACCATAAAATATGGAAAATGGAATCTGTATCTTAAGTGTGCTGCAGAATCCAGAAGGAAAATTGAGTCGATGCTGCACGTCCCCTGTATCTAACGTTTGCACCTTGTCGATGATTGTTGCAGTTCCTCTCTTTTAAAAACACGTCACGCGGCACTCTGAGACATTTGACACTGGTTTCCTATGGGCCGAATTCTTATAGAAGAATTATGTTCAGTCTATAATCTTGCTTCCAAATACCGAAGTAAAAACCGTACGTAGAGGAGCATGTCTGAGCAATTCTTCAGTGGTATTCTTTAACACCTTCTCGTGCATTTCCATCATACAAATCACGAACATAGTATCATATTCATCATTACTGAAGGGATACATTTGCAAGTCGAGGAATTCAAGGTTTCAAAACAATAATTATCTATCGAAAACGATATTCTGACCATCCATCAAAAGTAACTCAATATTCTTGATTATCATTCTACTATGATTACGAATGTCATCTTCTGTACAACAAGATATATACTGTATCTTTTATTCCATCTATAGTAACACCATGGTATCGCTTTCATATATTGAAAATTAGACCAGTGATGATTATATTTTGAAGCGGAATATATCCAAATTTGAAAAGCATCCTATTGGAACCACACATTTCCATATTCATTCAGATAACCTTCAGCAAAAAGACGTTATAGAAGACGTGGATATCATAATTTGAAGTCGTTGGAACTGCCATTTCTATTTTCAATGCAAGCACTATGAACTCTTGATAATTGACACCAAATTGTTAAATATGGTGAATGTTGGAGACAGACACGAATTTATTTGCTGTTACGACTCCAATAGCGCATGTCTAGCTTATTGTCTCAAACAGAAGCATGAAACTACTAGTAAAAAGAAGATGGTCGTCGTAGGGCTTGGTTTGAGCTTACGACAGCAGCCAAATGAATGGAATGAAATCTTAGTTCCTCATGAAGGATTCTTTCCACTGAACGAAAACTATAAAACAGAAAGCCTTGCAATTATAATGATTTCAGTGAAGTTTCTCTGAAGTTGTTTGCTTCTGAAACAAGTCCTGGTAACACAGGAGTGGAATGTTATCTTCCACTTCATGTCATTGGCAAAACCAAGAGCAATTTGGTGTACACTATCTCATATCAGAATGACAGTTACATCTCTTTAAGACACGTATTTTAAATTTCTAATAAACAGGTTGTTCTGCCCAACCCTGTTCAATATTTATAATTTCACAGGAATGAAAGCATTTAGTATTTCAGTTTATATACTTTTGAAATGAATCAATTTCAAAACATAATATGAAAGCTCAATTCGTTCTCATCAGAAGTCACGCGAATTGTTGAAAAGTTATTAAAATATACGGTTCATGCCACAATTCATGGGATTAGAATTCACGAGTCATTCAACATGCTCACCTACCTTATCTCTAGCTTCAATATCACAGTTACAGGCCATCAACATCTCCATTATATCCAAGTTACCCCTGGACGAGGCCCAATGGATTGGTGCTCGACCATACTGAAAAAAAATTGATTACTGACGGTTATGTGAATGAAAAAATTCATTATTACTACGTTCACTTATTTCGCATTTTATGTTGCTGTTAACCTTGAGATGACTGTAATTCACCCTGACTGTTAAAGTTTGGACAAAAGATGCCTAATATACAGTATGTAAATCATTTTATACAACTCCAGTCCTAATCTTTTCAAAATTATATATTAGGCCCTAACCTACTGATTTGACTAGCTAAGTAGAAAGCTGATATAAATTGTAAAATATTTTATGAGCAATCAAACAATGGGATCCTCTACTCATATAAAACTTTCACGGAAGGAATTATCTATCTATGAGGAGTTCCGAACAATTGTTCTACCTTCGTCAGGATCATGTCAGAAACTCCAGCAGGAAATTACTTCCCGAAACTTAATATTAATATTCTGTTGAAAGAGCTTATTAATTTAAACTTGAAAAGGTGTTGATTGAATATGCTAGGAAGGTGTATCGACACCATGTCTTAGATAGTGCATATCGATGCACTACCTAAACTATCACTCGAAAAGTTTTGAACGAGAAAAAGCGAGTGAGTGAATTATTTTTAACGTAAAGAGTCCTGCAATGCCTCATTGTAAATTGGTACCTACCTGCGAACAAACTCGCGACCTATTTGATAAGTATTCAACAGATCTCTGAAATCGTTGATAACTTCTCGAATAACTTCTTTGATTATTATACTAGTGTCATGCCTCATTCTTATCTTCAAACCTTGAACTTAAGTAACTTCAATTTGAAGAATTCACTTTTTAAATATCCCTATAAAAGGTGAACTCTAGGATTCAAACATGGGCAGAGCGTATCTATGTCACAAGACCACAACTGTCAATTCATCGATTTCCGAAAACCTCATTCAGAAAGATGTCATAGGCAAGCATAGTGCGGAAAAGCCTCATCTTGAATCCATATTGGTTCATGAGGTGTTTAAGGATCGTTTTCATTGGGGTAGAGCAAAGCCAAAACGGTAATGAGGTCGGATCGAGTATAGTGTAGACTGATTGACAAATCAACCACTGTGACCAAATGGTGTAATGTGGCATACTCTGTTTTCAATTTCATCAACAAGCTCCATTCTTCTTGATAAGAAAACTTATTGGACTGAGCTTCATGAGCACTGTCAATTTAGTTAGATCCAAGTTAATCAAGCTTGATTCTGCCCTTAGCTAGACATTCACACATGATGCATTATATTGATTCTATCTCGTTCTCACTAGTCTGCATAGAGGGTCCTCGATCACACCTAACCCACTTAGGAGATTTTTGAGGTGACAGTGCCCCATCAATATGGCTATTAGAATTCTCAGCTTCTGGCTCAGCCTGAAAAATCTAACCTAACCCTTAGCCTACGAAATGGAATCTCCACTGATGGTAGGCTGAGAGTGATTGAAACTGTCGAGACTCAGCCAGGATAACCGCATCTTTAGGTCCAATCACCGTTTATTTACCATCCTTGCGGTTTTTAGAGGACTTCTGTTCCTGTGCAGTGAATTTCAGGGTTGGTATAGTTGTTGATTGTCAGTGTTTTCAGTTCAGCTAGGTTACCCATGATGAATTATATTGACGTACATCTAATGCCGCTGCAAGCAGGAGGTTAGCGCACTGATCAATGGTAAATATTTCTGCTTGTGAAATAGTTTCAAGCCCGCAAGGCTATTAGACTCTTCGTTGATATGCATCAAATCCAACACCTTGGATAGTTTTGGAGCCATCTGTGAACCAACATAGATCCTCAAGTAGACTTGGGATTGGATCTGACCCATTGCTGCCTGTTCGTAATGAAGATTAGCAGATCTATGTTGGTTTTCGGTATTTCTATGTCAGACTTCATAGTCAGTATATATATGACAAATGTCATATTTTTCGAACGACTGTCAAAATTTTCGCAAATTTTTCTTAAAATTAAATTTGCACGAAGAAATAATATATGGGTGATGTCAACCCAGATTATTGGGTCCATAATGATTTTAAAACATCTATAGATCATAATCGGCATCACCTGGAAGACTGAACCTGGCCATCGGGGCCCTCTCAGTCTTACAGAGATAGAATTCGAGGAAATATCGCAGGTTATGTATTTTTTTAATATCTCCTTAGTCATTTTCATGACCTTGATTGCTTTGTAAAATCTTTTCTCAGATTTGTTCAGACATATAAATTCCTGTCCCAAACCCCTTTCTTTCAATTTGGATATCATGGAATGCAAGAGAGAATGAAGCGGCTGAGCAGAAAAATCTTTGGAACTCTTTTTGTTGACACTAGCAAAACATAAAGAGACAAGCTATTGCTAGTGCAAAACGACAGGAAACGAGTTTTCCTTAGGTTTTCACTCGTTTATTGAATCATATACAAGATAGTATTGTTACATTTCCTGAGCTCTCACTTGTGCTTTTCTGACACACACCAATAATATAGATATAAGCATTTATTGTGAATACAATTATTGTAAATCTCCTTTATATATATATATATATATATATATATATATATATATATATATATATATATATATATATATATATATATATCTAGTCAGCATCTCGTTGTCCTTAATTTCAGACTGTGAAGCATCGTGTATGAAGCTGAACATAGTTATTCCATTTCGGGAAAGATGATCGAATCAGTAAGTAGACATTCTAGCTACTCCTCTAATCGCCAGGTGAGGAGGTACGAGGCTTAGTATCAGTTCTATGGCTGCAATAGGTGTAGAGCGAAATGCTCCAGTGATCATTATGCGATATGGAAATATATTTCATTTCTTTGTAGATGGCACTATATTGGTTTTGTGTGGGTTTATACTAACTTTTTCACGTTCACACAACTCCTAGATAGCTGCAGTCTCCTGGAGTCTGTCGGAGAAGTTGGCGTTACCTTTGTCAGCCAGAATGATCATATTATCAGCGTAAGCTTGTATATAAACATCCAGTGCGCCATTTGTCGGAAGATTATCAACCTGTAGAGACCAGCGAAACAACTGACCGCTTCCCATCTCTGGAAAATGATGATCACTATGGTATTTAGCATGCTGCCCATCTCATCTATTCCGCAATAATACTTGATACTCCTTTGGCTCTTGCTGCCCCACATATTAAACTAGTAAAGGCTGCATGAAATGCTCTCTCTGCCAACATCTTCTCGCACGCATTAGACATTATCTTCATTGATTTTCTCCAAAAACAAAAACAATAAATAGGGATTATTACACATCACTATTAGACCAATTGAGCGAGGAAATCAAAACAATTCTTCTTCTATTGCACCAGTCGGATGAACCTACGATATGAATTGCTAACTCATCCACTTTATTCTCCTGACCTGAGTCTCAGTGATCTCTATTTGTTTCTAAACATGAAACGAAGATGTATTTCGAGAACCTTACTGAAGGTAAGAAAGAAAGAAAAGAAAGAAAGTACTGAAAAGAGGGCATCAAAATCCTCCGGTTTCTCCTAAGCAGTGTATTGCTCAAAAAGGAAAACTAAATGACATCCGGTAGAGTTTGTTTCATTTCTTCTTGGCTGTTCAATCAACACGGTCGTATAATTATTGTTATTGTTTTCGCTTTTTGGTGCGCAAAATTTATTGTTCACTTAAAATTTTGTCATTGGGTTTGACAGTATTACTCGAAAAATCCATCCGAATCCCAGCGAAATAGGAATTTTCTTTCAATCGCTTCCTTTGTTTTAGTACTTTCACGCTTTTAATGGTTTCAGCAATATATGATGACGTTTTTATAATACTATTAAATAAACCCAGCGGGCTACCCAGCTAAATGCAAATGAATAACGAAACGTCGAACTGAAATGTCAGTTGAAAGGAAACAAGCTTCGTGTTGAATATATTCTGACCCAAATAAAATTCAAATATCCTCCAATTACGACAGATATTTATCGGGGGAAAATCATCATGAAACTTTTATGAGGCTTATTGTGTATTAACGATAGTGACCGACCTGTAAGAATGCGAAGGCATGGAATCATCTGAATATACAACTTTAATGTTGAATGTAAAATAATGCCCTGTAAACCACAATTTATGAAAGGGAATATTGCATTTGGATTCTCTTAGTATAATAAGCTGAAAATAATCAAGGAAATAGTTGATTTCGATTGATAAATCTATGTGCAGACTCGATAAAAAATAAACATTTTTATTTAAGAAAGTTGACAATTTCAACTAATATTAAAAAGAGGAAAGATTTGATTGTTTGTTTGTTTGCATTGAATAGGCTCCGAAACCATTTGACCTATTTGAAAAATTCTTTCACTGTTGGGAAGCTAAACTATTTCCGGTAAACATAGGCTATATTAAATTCTCAAAAAAGTCAAGGATCCATACTTAAACTCCAATAATGTAATCCAAGGTCTGAAAAAATTACCAAAAAACTTTGTACCATCGCGTGCGCTGCGAATACTATTGATTATAGAACAAAATAATGTACTATGACTATGTAGAACATATAATTATCTACAAAAAATATCGCGACAGCATATGTCTATTATAGTTATGTCGCAATAAGTGTTTTTCCAAACATTCAAATAGTTAGGGATTGACCTACGAAAAGAATGTTTTACTCATGACCAACTGTATGTGGGTCTATCGCAGTTCTTCAAAATAAATAACAACAAATTTCGTTTACAGGAGGCTTGACCTACGATCTCCAAAGTCAGCAGAGTTTTACTAGAAGCTCGAACTTAAACATTTACTACTTCCAATTCTAGAAATCACTGAGCGTATTATATTCAAAATTCTTCGCGCCAAATTCAAAATAGACGCTCACTTTCAGGTACTAGATTTCGGATTATCACATCCGCACGAAGCTCCTACAAAACATTTGAATATTTAATTTGCAGAAATATGTAACAAAGAATTAATTTTTCAGTTATCAAACAGAACACAAAAGTAACAAATATTGAACATAATATGAACTTTCAAATAAATACAGAAATAGGTGAAAAGATTATAAAACTTTGTAACTATAGATCGCCCTCTTCAATTTGAGTTTCTTGATTTTCAGAACAACTGTTTCTTAGCGGGCATATGAGCAGTTAGTTCATTCGAAATCTTTCTTTTCTCCTTGTTCAGACCGCGGCATTGTAATTTGTTAACTGGCAACTGAAGTTTGAATTTTGGTTTTGAAAAATTTGACTATTAGAACTCCGGACTATCTATTTCGATTTTGAAGTGCAGTGATCTCGAATTTTTCCTGAATTGACACACCTTCGGGTCACGGAAGAAAGACACAGCAGTGTTACAATCGCTTACTGCTCGTTTTTTACGGGTTTGGCAACCGTTTTCGAAACGAAGAAAGTTTTCCAAATGGAGAATGAGTGGTTTATTATACTCACTGCTTCTGCTGATTAAATTGACTAAATGTCCCCATTGTTCATTAACTAGAATACAACATGCTGTAAAGAGTGTCCTGCGCGGCACAATTGTCACCCAAAAACAATATTTTTACATTTTCCCTAGAGACTTCATGAAATTATATTATGCGCATACAACATTGAAGCAAGTTCTGCCCATAATAACCTCATGCCATACTACACACACATTCTGTCCATGATTCCTCAAGCTCGCAAATATATCAGACGATTTATAAAAAGGGATTCTTAGTCACCATTTTCGGAATTATTATTATCTTCTGCATATCAACTGCGAAAATTTATTTATCTTCTGGCAATTCTCCGGAACAATTTGCTTCATATGCTTTTCTTGTTTCAGTATACCTTCTCTTGTGTATTTCATATTTTCGTCAAACTTCACAGTTCGCATCATCTCCTTAATTTACGTTTTCATGGTGGACCTGATTTTTGTGCAATGAACATGATGAACATTTATCTTGTGATGATTTAGTGAAGCCAATATTTTCCTGATGAAAAACCTTTCTGTAGGTTCCATATGAAACTTTCTTTTCAGGTCATGTTATAAGAGGTCCTGAAAATCAATTTATCTTTTTTGCTATCACAAAATAAATTAACATCAACTGTCAAATTTTCGTTTACATGGAAGCTCTGCCTACAGAGCAAAAACCAAGTAAACGTTTTTCTTTTATAGATCAAATTTTCAGCAGCATAAGTAAGTTGAAGTTATTTTTATGATGCAAATAAGAGGATTACGTTTAATCAGATTCAAAAGTGTTCTAACTAGAAGCTGTTAATTCCTATTGAACCATTAGTATTTTCTAGTGAATCACAGCATTCCAAACTTTCTTCCAGCTGATGTAGTGTTTCATTAATTCTTTTTAGAAATGAGCTGTGTTCAAATTGGTTTCACCAGATATCACCATCATTTAAAAATTACTGCTTATAAATCAACAATGATCGAATATAATTTGGTTCCGCATCCGAATCATTCATTGGCGAATGTGACAGACTAGATGAAGTTTGACCTGTCGCCGTTTCAAGTTCCATTTTGAGAAGACGTTGCCCGCGAAATCATTATTGCAGCACTGAAAACGAGCTTGATTAATCTTTTTCCGTATCGATTCTCAGAGGATAAGACGTTATACTTTCTTGGAGGATTTGTCTATTCATTGCCAGTAAGTTGACTTACTAAGTTTTCGTTTTGTAGTTATTGAATATCTCACTAGCGGGTATCTACCTACACCAGAGTTTAGACTACTAGATTCAGAAATATCAAGATCTTCTGAGAAGTATATAATATTGATATATTTTAACTATGAAATGAAAAGTTATTTGGTTTTTCGATTGATATTTTATAATTTATAATCAAAAAGCATTCTCGATATATTTCAAATCTGAAAGCAGCATATTGCAGACCTTTTTAAGAGGAATCCAGTGAATTTTGAAAACAAAGTATGTTGACTTACTTGGTTTTTGTTTTGAAAGGCAGACTGAATCAATAAATCGATTTTCTGGAACTGCAAACATTGAAGATAGAATATAAAAAAACAAAAAAAAATAAAAAATAATAATACAGAAAAAAATTGAAGAAATAAAAATACAAAAAATAAAATTAAATAAATAATATTTCATATTCGAATTTTCTTCATTTTACATTCTTTTCGAAAACTCCACGCAATAACGAGAAAGTGTGTATGGGAGTGTGTGTGTGTGTGTGTGTGTGGTGGGTAAATTATAACTTTTGAAATGTATTGCGAAGCCGGGGCAGGCTACTAGGAAAAACCTAAAACCGAGAGCTGAGTGTTTTCCGTGTATCATACATAATTCTTTTGGGTTAGGAAAATGACGATTTAATATTGAAAAACATATTACAATACAAAGTTTCGCTTAAGGTCTATGACATACTTTGCCAAGGGATGAAGCAATTCTAAACAAATCAGTGGAAAACAGCAAATAAACTCGGAGATATTCAGCTTCGGCAACTCGATTCCTACAGGTCTTGGATTCACTATTTTCAACATATAAGAGCGATAATTCTTGGGCCTGTAACAGTGAGGTTTCTTGACGCCTCCGGTTGTGGAAGCGCTCTCACGGGGCTGCCTTGGTGGCTAACTACTCACGCGGAGCTTTTCCTCCCGTCGATTTCCTAGCGGTCTGCCCTACAGTTTTTACTACGGTATTTAGAAGAGACACGGCAATAGCAAAACTTGAGTAAAAACATTTATGACCTCATCAAGCCAACAAACGAAATGTGAAGAACATTATTGACTGTGGTGAAGATAATGATTCGATAAGACTTCGGCGCATATTAAATCAGTTGCAAATGCCACGAAGTGTTATGTGACGTTTTCGAAGAGACAGAAACTGTTTTTTATCATCGAATGGGGGTGCAGACATTGAATGCAAGGGACGAACAGCATCAACTGACATTTTGCCGCTGGATTCTATAGCAGCATGCTGAAGGTCCAGATTTTGTTTCCAACCTTTATAGCCTGATGAATTATGCTTCAAAAAAGTTAGTATAAATAATTTCCATAATGATCATTTATGGGCCCTGCAGCACCAAATGACGGTTAGGAAGAGGTTTCCGAGGGAGTTTCAGTATCAACGTTTGATGTGCCCTTTATAATGATAGTTTTTGCTCATTCCTACTGTAAATGAAATATTCAATATCATTCCTTATCGAAATTTTCTATAGGACATGTTGTTCAATTAAATCAATGATGTTCCGCCAAATTTTATTCAGAATATATATTATCAACGTAACGGAGCACCTCCACATCAAGGGAGAATAGTTGTTGAATGGCTGGATGAATATTTTACAAATAGGTGGACTCGTAGCTGAAGTCCAATTGCTTGGCCACCATGGTCAACGGATATCATCCCGTTAGACTTGTATGTATAAGAATACATGAATCAACTCGTCTACATTGTAGAGATAATAAATTTCGAACAGTTAGAAGTAGAAAAAACAATGTCCATCATATTGTTCTGCAGTCATGCAGTCATGTCTTTGTAGATGTGAGCTATGCATTCAAATTGAAGGCGGTTATTTTGAGCAGCTCTTGTAATGATAAATATGACTTTCTTCATTCATCAATTTCTTTAATGAATTTTCACAACTTTGAAACATAACGTTAACTCAAAATTATTCTCACCTTTTCGATCGAAATGATTATTAACGTTTTAAAAAAATAATTATTTATAGATGAAGATATGATATTCGTGTATCAAGAATACTCAAAATTTTTGATAATCAATTTATTATGGTTACGAATGTCACCTTCTGTACTCGTTATTTCAGGACTCGAAAAGACCATATTTTCGAAGCTCAATATCTCCAATTTAAAAATTCGGACCATGCCCTTTTCACTAATTTGTAACAGCAATTTCTGAACCACCTCGCAAAGTTTGTCATAGAGCTTGGGGAACACCGTGTGTCATTTAACCCAATTCAAATAGCACTTCTCTTATAGCATTTCGCAATGGAAAATGTATCAATCAGGAAGAGGATAAAATTAGTTTTATAAGGTATCTAAATAGTAGCTAAGACAAACTATCTTAACTTGAAAATTTTTTGGAAAATTAGTAATTTATTCTTGACATACAGGGTATCAAAGTTGGTAATTTAGCTCGAGTATTATTGGTAAACAGTTGGGTGTTCCTTAAAAACGCCCAAAGCTATAAATCTATAGTTGTAGGTTGATTTCAGTCAAACAAAAACCTAATTATATTTTAGCTGCCCGAAACATTTTCATTGGTCTGTCAATATCAGAAATACCGAAAGTTGACCTTCACTTGGACTTTTTAGTGGTAACTCCATATTTTCGTTTTTTTTTCGATTACTCATTCAATTTGGTTACCTCCTGCTGGAAAGTAACACTTTTCTTCCGAAAAATGGAAACTTCGAAAGAAAACTCACATTTTCAATTCATCGATGTAATTTGTAGAATGGTCCACTGTTTGAGTTTGTAATGAATTTTTCTGTCCCAGAAAGAGTTTAAGGTCATATCAGGTAACTCACATTATTTTAGCTGAAAGAACACGTGAAACGTAACAGAAGATTTGAATCGTAGAGCCAGCTCTGTGGCGGAATACCTCGAAAATTATAGAGCAATCTTCATAGAAGTAAAATGGATCTCATTCGCAATTCTTAACGAAAAATTATGACAGATTAGATACTCACACACTTCTTTTTGTTATTGTTTTGTTTCGAGTCTTTTTCACGGATAACTAATAAGTATGAAAGACTAAAATTGAGAGAAATCCGCCTATCAGTCGGTTCATACTGCCATCTGTAGTGTGAAATTTTGCCTATCTTGTTGAAACCTTATATCAACCAAATACAAATACGGTACTTTTTGAGGTACAAGGAAGCTTCTAAATTGCCTCTGACTTTAGGCAGATTTTCGGATCAAACTCAGCAATTTGGCAATTCACGTGCCCAATAAAGGGGTCTTCATCGGCCATAAGATTCAGGTAGATCACCTGGCTTAAGCTGTCTTCATATGGCTTCGGACTAAGGACCTTCAGCTGCGCTGGTGTGAGCTCTGTGGCGAAATACCATCGAAAATCACAAAGCATTCTTCATAAAATTATCATTTTTCACAATTATTAGGTCCGCAACAAAGTTCTCGCTGTTTTTTTATGAAAATACAACTTTATTGTGAGGAATGATTACAGATGAATCATTCAAAATATTGTCCATCGCTAGCTACAACTTTTTCCCATCTTTCTGGCAGAGCTCGAATACGGTGACGATAGAAGTGTTCGTCTTTTGAGGTTATCCACGAATCAAGCCATTTTTCGAGCTCTTCATATGAGCGGAACTGCTCATCAGCCAGACCACGTGCCATCGAACGGAACAAGTAATAATCGGATGGTGCAATATCTGGGAAATATGGCGGGTGGGGTAGGACTTTCCATTTGAGCGTTTCCAAGTGGGTTTTAACGGGTTTGGCAACGTAAAGCCGAACGTTGCCATGCTGTAGAATTGCTTTTTCGTGTCTCTGCTCGTATTGTGAGCGTTTTGTGTGATGTGAGATTTGGTACCAATTCGCAAATTCTTGATGATGTTTTTTTCGAGTATTTTTCTCGTAGAATTATTAAGTATAGAAAACAAAAATCAAGTGAAAACTAACGTGAAAGGGATCGAGCATTTCGACTCTATCATGAACAATTTCCAGATCGTGAAGAATCAGAGCGCTGCATATATTGATTGATAAATGATTGCAAAAAAAAATTCAACAATATCCGGACAAGTGAACATGAGGAAACACGTTAACAGGCTGCTTTCAAATCTTCCTCAAAATGAAGTAAGCAAGGCATTTAGAAGATATCGTGAAAGTGCAAATGAAACTCACGGGGCTGCATGAAGAAGTTTCACTATCCCATAACAATATTGCTTATTGGTGACTACAGCCAAGTACAGTCAAACATGGATTGCAAGAAGAATAGAAACTGCCACTGGTGTGAATATTTGTTTCTACCATTGCTGAAGGGATCATGAACGAGGGATGAATATTCAGAGATGCTGTCGGTTTCCGCGATTAAAGCAGGTGCACTGAGTAGCGAGGAGAAGTTGGGCTGATGACTATGCTGATTGCACCATAGATCATTGAAGGCGATGCATATTCCATGACGATTCGAAATTCTTTTTATATCACATCGTTGGTTGTATTTCAACAAGGAGACTGGTACTGCCAACTCACCCACCCAGTTGGATATTTTTGAAAGAGAAACAGACCAAATACACAAAGGCATAGAGAACATTATTCTACCTATTGTAGTACGATTTATGGGATACATGGGTGATAATTTTATTTTTATAAACGATAATGCAACTCCACCATATTCACGAATACGATCCTCTGACCTCAATGCAATCGAGTATACATGAAGTCTATTACAAAAAGCATAATATTGTACTCACATTATTTCTAGAGTTTATATCCACAGGTTCCCTCAAAATCCTCTGCACGCCCTTCGTATCATTCTTTATCACGGCCTCGTGTAGAAGCAGGTCGTTCCTTTGGATGATAGCTCTCCTTTCCAATTCCTCTGGAGTTGATGTTGGTGATGGACAGAACGGTCTCGTGCTAAGTTGGTCGAAGCTTTCGGCTCCACCGAAGCACGTCATTCGTGGTTTCTTGAGCACTGACATTATTTTTCACTACATTCACCTTCTGTTCAGATAGTGGAAGGTAAAAATCACTTTGAGTCACATTACGATGGAGTTTCACATATACTTGGGATGTCCGTTGAATCTGTAACAAGACAAGTATGATAATCATATTATTATGAGGGTGTTCCATTCAATTTTTGAAGTTCTCTGAAGGAGAATTTTATCTTCTGTACTCGAATAATTCTATGCATACCAGTTAGGTACTGAAATCATTAGAACAGGTGGATTTTCTTATTCATTATATCTGAGCATTCATAAGAGTTCAATTCAATTTTCTTTTTAGTAGATAACTGATTATTAATACATTCTTTTTTTGGATATGTTCAGAAATTCCAACGAAATTCGACGTCTTATATTAGCGCATATGCTTCTCTTGTAGAAAATAAAATGAAATAAATAAATTGAGATTTGGCAAGAAAGCACCACATATTGATAACTGCAGTTGTTTGATTTTTGCGAGTAACGTTTATGTAAAATTCTTAATTTTCGGTGATAATGCAACGCTCATCACGAAATTTGACTCCGGCAAAATTTGCTGCAGCAGTAGATGACCAAGGTTGGACCCATTTAATTGTTTCCAGAATGATCTGCAGGTACAGAGAAACTAGTAATCATAAAAGTAGACCTCAGCAAAGATGATCTAGAGTAACAACGGCGATCCATTACCGTAATTAACCCTGCAGTAATCGCGCTACGTCTGACAGACTCAGCCATCTGAATATTAGCGAGCATTTTCGCATACTTTCGAATATCTCGTCGCGCCACTCAGTACCTTCCTGACTTTGTCAACAGCTTAGTATACTCTTTGAGTTTGTTTCGAAGTGTCACTCGTGTTGAAGCTAGAGCGTCAAAGAGTCTCCTAGACTCCCCGCGACCAGTTGTGTACCTAGAACTGAAGGTGAGTTCTTTTGCTGAAATGAAATATAATTATAATTCTACTTCATTAACTTTTGTTTTCAGTATAATATGAGTTACGAAGAGCAACAAAAGAGATTACTTCGTCTTTTGGAAGAGAGAGACGATATTGAAGACAGTTCAGATCAAGAGGAGGACGTGGTGAAATATAGATCTGAAGAAAGTAACACGGAAGTTGAAGCAATCAGCTCCGAGGAAGAAGAAGAAGGAGGAGAACAGGATATAATACCTGCAACGGAGTACAGAGTCCTTTATTTCATTGGTGAGGATAATTCCACAAAATGGTTGAAGCACATGCCCACTCAGAATGTTCGAACTAGATCCTGGAATATAATTAGTCAATTTCCTGGTGTAAAAGGATTAGCGAAAAATGCCAAGACTTCTATTGAATGTTGGAATTTATTCTTCGACAATGAAATATTGTCGTCATCGAGAACACCAACAAATATATAACATCATTTTTCAATAATTACAGTAGTGAACGCGATTGCAAACTGACGAATCTGGCAGAAATAAAAGCTCTCTTAGGACTTTTGCACTTGGTGGGGATATTGAAGAGTAGCAGGCTCAATGTAGATGAATTATGGGACAGAAAAGGGACAGGAGTAGGAATTTTCTGGCTGACAATGAGTAAAGAAAGGTTTCTATTTCTTTTACGGCACTTACGTTTTGATGACTCTATCACAAGGGAGGATCGGAAGAAAACTGATAAGCTGGCACCAATTCGTACATTATTTGATTTGTTCACAGATAACGGTAAAAAGCATTATAATATCTCACAAGACGCCACAATAGATGAGAAGCTTGAAGGATTTCTTGGCAGGTGCAGTTTTCGTCATTATATACCCTCGAAACCAAATAAGTATGGAATCAAACTTTTCGCATCAGTTTACTCAAAGATGTATTATACTTCAAATATAGAAGTTTATGTAGGGCAGCCGCCTGAAGGACATTATCAGGTCAAAATGATATTTTAGCAATTGTCAAGCGTTTGGTGGCACCAATATCTGGATCTTCAAGAAATCTAACTGGGGACAAAAAGTTTTATTTAGCTCACCCCGTTTGTTTTATTTATTCTTGGGTCAAATTTAGTAATTCAAATTTCACCCTCTTCCTGTCAACCGATTAATCTGAAATTTTGTATACACTTTGGATTTTGGTGACAATACAATTATATTTATTCATTATCATTATAAATACAAGATGGCCGCCGCTACAAAACGGCGGATAATTTATGTTTTATTAATCCTATCAGTATGGGTATCAAATGAAAGGGCTCAACAAGCAGAATACAATATACTATAAAAATTGAAATCCAAGATGGCGGCCGCTACAAATGGCGGATAACATAGCTTTATCAATCCCATCAATATGTGTATCAAATGAAAGGGCTCAACAATCAGAATACAATATACTATAAAAATTGAAATCAAGATGGCGGCCGCTACAAAATGGCGGATAACGTAGGTTTTATCAATCCTATCAATATGGGTATCAAATGAAAGTGCTCAACCAGTAGAATACAATGTATCAGCCTGAATTCACCACCCAAGTCAAGATTTTGTATCGTGTTGAGGACTGTGTGGCGTTGGGGTGGCTAAAAATGATACGTCGTTAGCGGTACACCATCAAGTTAAGGTGAAAGGTTAAAATGCGTGTGGAAATAGCTACAATAATACCAGCTGATATCAACAAAACTGGGGTTTACCAGCGGAACTGGAAATATTTGTGGGGGCAAAAGTCATGCTACGGTCCAATATTGACGTTTCAAAGGGATTAGTAAATGGCGCTATAGGCTACATCACCGAAATCGTTTGGCCTCAATTTCGTCGAACTCAGATGTATGCAACAGATGTACCTTCCGTCCGAATTGATTTCGCAAGAGACGGAGTACATCTTATACACCGAAAGCCATACAGTTTCCAGCTAAGTACAATTATGGGACAGCTGAAAGAAGAATGTTGCCTTTAATACTATCATGAGCTTCTACAATACATAAAATGCAGGGCAGCACTGTGGATCACGCAGTCGTATATTTTTGATGAAATGATTTTCCAAGAAGAATCAGCAATATTCCTCATTTTAGCACAGAAACCATCATCTAAAGATTTTAGAAAATATTCCTCAAGAGTTGATGATGCAAGGAGAGAAATCATAGTAAACTCATTTCTATAAATCGAATTACGATATATGATATCATAAAAAGTTACCCACTCTTTTATTGAAAACTATTAAACGAAGTAGAATCACTCAAAACCCACGAAATGAAAAATGAAAGATATATGACGAAGTATGTATGCAAGTTATATTATTAGTCCAATGACTTCAGAATCTCACTTAGAACCATGTTATTATTGATTATTCATCAGACTTTCCTCAAGTCATTAATATATTCTTTTTTGTCGTCTACAAGTTTACCCCATTGAACTTTCCCAGCTTTCACTGATTTTTTTTTATTGCTAATACTGAAACTGAGTTAAAATACAGTTCGGTTGGTGAATAACCGCGCTTTACGCTGTGGTTTTCAATTGAATCTCGTCCCCAAGGCGATTTCGTATGTCAATCTTGAATACCAAATTTTCCTCGAGAAATATTTAATAATTCACGATTTATTGAATTACTTCCGGAAATGCCGGCTTTGGTGTTCTCGAGTTGGAAAATGAAGGTGAGGATATTAATTTATTTATGAATTTTTCCTAGATGAATCTTTCAGAATTTTGCGTTTACTACAGAAGAATGAGATCGCATTTTGTAGTTCGGCACCTTCATAACAGTTTTTCTCGTATACATTGCAATATTGATTTATGGATTGCTAAATATCCTTCCCTTAAAACAGCTTTTTCTCAAAAACACTTATGATGATCATCATCTATGAAGGTCAATACATCCCACTGGATTGCAGCTCAATTCTGTATTGATTCAACGAGAGTGACAACTAGCTCCTTCAAAAAGGGATATTCAACAATCTACAGAAGGTTGTATATAATTCCTTGAAAGAAGTCTTCATTACGGTTAAATATACATATTTATCAATGAATCAATATATTAAGTTCCCCAGGAAGGCCTATCAAATACGGGAGCGCACCGTGTTTGAATGATCACACGCCCCAAGCACAAGTTTACATCTCTATTTCAAAACTGAGGCAAATTCTTTTTCATTCCCAACTCTTGGGAGGAGGAGATCCCAGTCAAGCCTAAGTTGTGGCCACCCAAGGTAGAGACCTTATTGTGAGTTATCGTAAAGATGTTCAATGGAAGCGAGTTCCACAGCATACTAGTCGTTCGAACAAAAGAATTTTTATAGAGAGATGTGTGCGGCGTTGCTAGTTGGACCGTCCGCGGATGAGAGTTCTCTGCGAACCTGATTTTCCTTTGGAACTGGATTCTCTCCGAAACAAAGCCTTTCAATTCCCAAGAGGATTTACCAAGAACGTACTTGTGAAAAACAGAGAGATCAGCAACTGGCGAGAGAGAGAAGCTGGAGAATACGCCCGATCTCCTGGTGCTCGATTAGGCGTATTGCACTCTTCTCGACACTATTCAATAGATGTCATGAATGTTTGGGTGCATACCCTCATACATGTGGACATTAAATCAGATCAGGATATGTCTGTGCTTTGTATAAAATCATCAATGGTGATAGCATGAAGTGCTGCTTAGCCCTGAAAAGTAATTTTAGTTTGGCCTGCAAAGTTTCCACCCAACACTGCTCCTCACCGTATGATGGTGGTCTGAAAGTCATGAGAAGATAACAATATCAATGCCTCCTCGTTATCCTACTCTGCAAATCTGTATCTCACCGAGTATATATGAGACACCCTTGAAGACAATCATAAGAACATAACTATCTCCAACATGAATGAGAGTTATGCTTGGTAGTTCAAGGTGCTTGGTTTTGGCAAAACAAAGAGTTTCGGTTTCTTCTAATCATCTAATCCCAAAATTTAAAACTGATCGATAAACTCATTCCCCAGATACTTCTAATGGGGCCTTCAGCACGGACACCCTATATATTCATTAGGCACTCGGCGTTAACGAACATTCAAAAGCTACATCATCTAGTAAAAAGCGAAAATTGTTTTCACATCAAATTTGCGTCTGAAATTGTAAAACTGAATTATGAACAAATCAATTTGAAAGGAAAAAAGTTCATTGTTAAACTTATTCGAAAAATCGACCATTTGATACATTGTTTTCCGAAACTCGAAGCATTCGACGTCAACAAATACTTCTTGATGTCGTCATATTGATTTTCACTGAATAATTTTTAGTCTCTTCGAAGCTTTCCCTAAGTTGGTAATGAGATCGTCTTTCTTGAGATGAATTTACCTGATTCTGTTGCCACAAGCATGAGCCTCCAGAAACATTTTGAAAGTTTTTAATGAAGAGTATTTGTTTTCCTTAAAGATTTCCGCATTTGTTTTCCATTTTCGTATTTGGGCAGAATTTAAGCGATCATTCTGCTTCAAGAATTCGTGAGCTATAAAAATATTTGGTAATTCAATAGATTCTAGCAAATGGCAGGGACCAGTAATATCAGGACCGTAAGAGAATTTTTAAAACTTCAATTTTGTCTATCGAAGCTGATATATAATGATGATCTGAATCATGATATTATATTTATAACATTATTTTCAGTCATTAAAATATGAATAAACTTGATGTTTTTACTACCAATTAATAAATTTATAGATCACTGTAACTCGCTCTTCATCCGATTGTATAAAGTAGGGTGGTAATTATACATTTATACTTTTAATGAAACCAGGTAGCAGACGAACAGTTTCTAAATGGTTGAAAAGGAAGTATTATTTCAATTTATCAAAATTTCAAATTTATATACATTAGTCTGGTCGTTCACCATCTGAAAGTTGTCATTAAATAGTGAATTGAAAATTCCAACTGATTTTAGGCGATTGAGTTTTCTACCTTATGAGGTAATGTGTAGATTTTCAAATTGTCAATACTAGGAAAAGAATGTAGTCGTTAGCTTACGTTGAATCTTCTTTATTTTTCAATGAATGGAGTTCCATGTACTTTATGTCCAATTTCGAAGGAACGACAAGTCGGACGCAAGTAGAAATTATTACAGTCTGTACAAGAGAACCTATAGACTCCTGATTTATTTAGCGGCACCCATGTCGTCCCCACAATGACCATCTCGGTCCCTAACTCTTCTTGATACCTCTTGGAAAACACCTATCTCAGCCAAGAGTTCTACAGCTAAAAGGTAAGGGATAATCTCCCCAACCTCAATCATTATTTTACTGTTATTGATAGTTTATGAATATGAATGAAAACAGAACAATCAGATTTCGAAAGTTCTAACAAGTTACGTAAAAAGGCAATGTTTGAGAATAATAATGATCTACGTTCTGAAGAAATGCTCCAAGAGAAAACTTACTTAGTTCTCTAGTGTTTCGAATATTAAGAACATAATTCTGAATAAGTATCAGGAAAACTATATGACAGTGTATTGAAAATAAATATCCAGCATTAAATCGAGAACCTATTTTAAATAGTTAAGAATAGACTCTCAGAGCAGACTAGTGGAACTCTTTAGTTCTGGTCTATGCCAAAGGAAGTCAGCAGCAACTTTTGCATCCATCCTAGGCCTCCTAGGTCCCCAGACTTCAATAGTTTAGACTTATGGATATATCTCAAAAGTTCAGTTTATACTTCTCCAGTGAACACTGTAGAAGAATTAAGAAATCAAAAAAGAACCTCTTGTGACACAATACGAAATCCTCCAGGAATATTTCAAAGAGTACGTGATAATATGCGAAGAAGGACAGAGGCCTTTATTCTTGCTGGTGGAGGACACTTCCAGCAATTTATTTAGTTTTCAATTGTTCTTTATCTTAGTTTGATATTGAATAACTATAAGTTGAGTCTCAGGAGACGAGCTATAAAAATAAAAACAAATTTTGGGCATACATATCGAGTATTTTTTTTTATTTAACGAATAACATACAATTCAAATAAATCAAATTCGATAATTTTTCACTCGAAAACGGTTGGAGATACAAAAAATTACAAGTGTCAAAAAAACTTCTAAATTGAACGGAGATGTCGAAAACTGATTGTACGCTGATCAGTGGCGTACAGCAAAAGAGTTTGAAAGGGCAAAAGGAGACATGGCCTAGGAAAAGATAACACTTTGTGTTGAAATCTAGGACGTGTAATGATGGAGGCTGTGAAAAAAATAGCTTGCATCCCAAATTTGGGCTGAATAATCCAAAAACTGCAGGAGTTTTGAAGAAAAGAAAACAATTTTTGCCGGAAATTTCAACACCCTGTAGCTCTGTAACGAAACTTTTGCGGACCTATGTTTATATGAACTTTTTTTCTTAAAATTGCACGTACATTTACCCCCTCAAGTTGTGACACACCATTATCTAACACGTTGTATGAAAATTCTTTTGTTAGTATGATGTGGAACTCGCTTTTGTCGGACATCTTTTCGATAACCTACAATTTGGCCCTCCTCAAGGAGGGAATGATCACTACACATTGAATCATCTTGGGTGTCCACAGCTTTGACATGACAGACATTGCTTCCTCCCATGATTTGAGATTAAAAAAAACAATTTTTTTTCGAACAGTAGGTAAATCTGGAAGCCGTATTATAACGAATTCCAATAAAAACCCTAGCCACCAACCAGAAGAGCAAAATATACAACAACGACAAAATTAAAGCTTTTCTGTTAAACGAAAGGCAGACCAAGATGTATTGAAAAAAAACTGTGCCGAATTGAAGCTGATGTTGCATATTTAACGACGAATGATCTCCACTGCGCAAGGAAAATATTTATTATGCACGCCGTCAACTGTTATCAGCTTTGCTAAAACGTATCCAAGAAGTTCATGAAATATTGAATAAATGCAACCGTAAAACTCATACAGAGGATGAATTTTTGTTGATCAATGATGTTCTAAAGAAGTTGGTAATTTTTTAATTTTTGTAATTTGGTGTTCAGAACCTAAAATTTGTATTAGTTTCCAAGATTATTTATGTCGGCAGAATAATCACATAGTGCAGCATGTTTTTCAAACAACTATGTTATTTAGATTTTCACTATATTAGCACCACTAGGACCGGTTTCACCACACTGTGGCTTCATCAGATAGATACAAACTAATGAATAGAGTTATCCCTTATATAATATTCTTATTTCTTATTATTACATTAGGTACAAGTACGAAGGGTATGGTAGATCTGATTGACTATTAAGTAACCTACCTGAATTCTTTTCCTTGTTAATTTCTAAAATTTCCTAAAGATTGAGTTTTTGTCTAATATTTTCATTGTTAAATATTGAAACTATGGTTAAAGTTATGGTTTTCTTCGAGTGAATGATTAGAATAATGAGAATCTGATTTATGATAATTAAAACTACGTTTGTGCTCGGATAATCTAACTTTGAAATTTCTGAAAGTTCTACCAATATAAATTTCATCATAATCTCCGCAAGACAATTTATAAACACCGGATTTATTAACTTCATCAATTTTAGATTAGCAGTTTTCGATATGTCGTCCTAAAGAATTATCAGTTCGGAATGCTATATTGAAATTATAATGCCGAAGGAATGATTTTAATTTTGGACTAGGATTACCAATAGAAGTTAAGCGGTTGTATTTTGTGTTAGAATTTTTCATACTGGGAAATACTTCCTGGATTGTTTTCTGGAATTTTTTGCGTGCAATCATGTTCTCAATCATACTAGGACTAAAACCGTTATTGACTGCTATTTGTTCAATTATATTTTGCTCTTTTATGAAGTTATTTTGTGACATTGGGATATTAATGAGTCTATGTACCATACTATTGTAAGCAGCTAATTTATGTGAATAAGGATGTGTAGATGAGCTGTGAATAGTGATATCTGTATGCGAACTCAATCTATGGGAAATTTTAGAGATTGACTAGGAAAATGATTCAGGTAGAATACTTAATAGTCAATTAAATCTAAATCCTTCTCCATTACTCAATCTTTTCAATTCATAAAGTAAGCAACTCCGAAGGGTTTTCTACCATAGGCTTTGTACTTGTACCTAATGTAATAATAAGTAGGAAATAAGAATATTACATAAGGAATAACTCTGTTCATTAGTTTGTATCTATCTGATGAAGCCACAGTGTGGTGAAACCGGTCATAGTTGTGTTAATATAGTAAAAATCGAAAGACCATAGTTTTATTCCATTGAAAATAAGTATATCGATTTTCATCAGTAACGACCTCCTCAATAAAATTATTTCAAACAACTGTTCACTAGATATGAATTTTTCAACGGTCATTACTTTTCTTCCATTTTTTGTCTTTCAAAAGACATCAAAAACTACTGTTCAAGATGAAATATAGTATTATCGCCAGCAGAAGTAGCGATTCACTCTGAAATTGCTTATTACTATACTTCGCTAAATTACAGGATGACATTTCATGCTACCTAAGCTTGGTATCACTAAATTCAAAGATGAGGTTCTATTCCGAATATAGAGAGAAATGCTCAGAAAACGCAAATGCCTCCGATATTGTGTTCGAGTTTAAGTTTTAGCCGAAGAGGTGGAAAATTTTAATTTTTTAAAAATATACGAGATTTAACCATGACATGAAAGGCTAGACCAATGGAAATTATACCACGAAATCATCCAGATTTCTACCATCAATATTGGCAGATTCATCTGCTGCTTTGACCAAAACAACTAATACATGTGAACCTTTCCATTCTCATTTCAATAATTCTATCTATTTTACACACCCCTCGCTTTTCAAATTTGTCAATGTAATTCTTAGCAATCAATCTATAGTTTGTCATATGGAAGTTTGAAAGAACATGCCTTCATGAAAGAAAAGTATAAAAATAATATTTTATCCATGATAGATTACATTTAAATTGATTCACATCAGTTAAGTGCGGTTATAATATTGTATTATAACCTCATTTAAAATTTAAAAATAGAATAAAACAATCAATAAATGTTGGTAATATTCTTAGACGTTTTTCTTTCCTGAACCTACAATTGGGAGAATATTTTGATCATGAATAAATTAAGGATATGGACTTACAGATTAATTTTTTCAAAATTACTTTAGAAAACTTGAATCCTTTTTCATTTCATCGTAATGCATTAATAACTTGCATTGTATTTGTTCTAGTTAAACATTTCAATACTTTTTTGTAGACATCGTTCCAAATCCAATCAAGTGTTGTCTATATTTTCAAGCGTTTCATCAAGATTATAAGGATTTCAATTTGTCAACTAACAACAGCATATTTTCTTACTTTTTATATATCCTCAAAATCAGGAATCACACCTTCACATAAATTTGGCCACGTTCCACAGAAAACATCCTCACGTTTCAATATCGACTACCTGATTGTGGATTTTTCCTTTTTCGATTCAATTTCCTCTTCGTCTAGGGAGCGTTTAATTTCCTATAACGTTATCGTTGTACGAGTACTTATTTATTTTCCTCTTCGTGCGGTCAGGCCAGCTGTTCCTTTTTGAGGATATCTGGAATCAAAGTAAAAATTGGTTGAATGAGCAGATTTCTGAAGAGTAATAAGAGAATTCTGATCCCTCTTTAGATTGAAATTACTTCTTCAATCGAGCTTAAAAGAAATCATTACTTCATCATCTGCCTCGTTAACGTAAGAATCTTGATAGGGAGTCATTCAAAAATACATTAGTTTCCTCGTTATTTGAAATGATACCAATGAAGAGTAGTTTTTATCTAGCATGTGTTATTGAATAGAATGTCCTATTATGATCATATTTTTGATCTTTTAGCACTGCACCTATGTGAAATACTGCAATTAAAGAAAAATTACCACCATTTCAGTTCTTGATTTTCGAGATGAATTAATAAGTGAGAACTGATTGCTGCTACTTTTGTTTTCAAGTTATTCAAGATTTTTCGATTCTCCAGGATTTCAGCATATGAGAACTATTTCGATATTCTACACTAAAAACTACAATAAATGTCTGCTTTAATCCATTATTCACTTCACATTGATAATTCTATGCAGTTGAGATTCTTATAAGATGAGCGAAGAACAAAAGAGATAGTAAGTGGAGGAAGTAAGATGAATGATACGTTCTGCAATCTAATGTCATATAGCTATCAGGGTCAGCGTAAGGGCTTTTTGAGAAAATAAATTATTCCTCTTAGGCATATGGCATTTCAAGGTACTCGATCGTTTTAATTCCTTTCACAAAGAATTGAGTCACAGACTCATCACCAGTTAGACTACAGGAAATTTTCGAGACAGGGGTTTTTCTAACTGAACCTTCATAATAAGTACTATTTTTTTCTTTTTATAATTCAAATTTTCAAGAATACCTGGACTCTGTACAACAGGATGAAATATGGTAATTGAACGTTGATATTCACTAGAGATTTGAGGCAAAGGATTAGTAACTTTGTTTTTCCTAAATACCTAGTATCTTTATGATACCTTGATGTATTTATATAGGATTAACGACATAACAAAGAAAACGGAAATTTTAAGAGGTACAATCGTATTGCCGTATCGTGAGGACGAATGATTCGGATTTATTTGGTTGTCAGTTTAATAATACAAATTCATCAAAAATGGTAAAAACTCTATTTATCTAGATAATATTTGCAAACAATTGAAATATGAAACACTAAATCAGTTGAATAACGAGAAATTAAAAATTTTCTGTCAGATAGTTCATCAGAACTCGCTGTTGCTGTAACTATCTGCTTGCAAATTAAGTATGGAAATTGTCATAACGTCATCCAGCATAGGTTCTTGCTCCATAAAAGATTGTTCAATTTTCTGCGTATTGTCGCCTAATGATTCCCACTGATCTGAAGAAAATGAAGTGAAATGAATCACACTGTTTTTCCATATTTTTCATTGAGAAATCAACATTCCTGTCAGCTACATAAACTTTCATGGCTGCCCAAACTTTTTCAACCGGGTTTAAGTCAGGATGATATGGGGAAGTCTAAGTACATCGTGGCCTTGATCATTCAGGAGTTTGCGAAGGCAATATTTCGACGTTGCAACCACTCCTTCATTCCTTCTTTTCGGGAATACATGTTCGGGTGTTTTTCTGTTCGTACTTTGTGATATGAGACTAACACACTTCTATGTGGTAAATTTGAAATGAATTTTTCTCTCAACCATTTTTCGTAGTTAACGAAAATCATATCATCGTGATCATCACCGGTTTTACAATTGGACTTATATCTCAGATATGCCTTCTGTACGAATCCACATTCACTTCCGGCGTTCGAAATCATCAGTCTTGGTCCATTTGAAACAGTCTGACGTAGGCCGTCTTTGTTTCATCACTCCAAGCCTTCTTGTGTGTATGGGAGGAATGAATATATGTTTCGTCCATGTAAATTATTGGACTCATTTCTTGACGGTATAGTTTGATGCTTCTTAAATAATTCAAACCTTGTTGCTGTATTTCAGGTTTTTCCATAAGTAGCTTTATATACGTTTTCTTCTTAATCCAACGGAACCCCATGCCTCTCGAAACTTTTCGAATGCTTTCTCGTGATCCTGCATATTCATTCTTAACTATGATATTTTGATCGATTCGCTTTAATGTGGGTACAATTTTATAGATAACGTAAGAATTATCGACGAACCTAAGAAGCAAAGATCTATCAAAAATCTATTTTCTTCGCTGATTTTCTTCTCTATTTATCGGGAGTTGAAAAACTATCATTTTCGCTATCTTCAATATTCTTCATTTCGCTCGAAATTTTTTGCACAGTTCGCAAACCTACTCCTTTTGCGACAGCTACACTTTCTTGAACCTTTTTCAATGAAATTGCCGATACATTCTGCATCCCTTCTCGTTTCATGAAATGAATGACATTAGCAATTATTTCCCTGGATTGCCATTCGAACGAACTCCATCCTCATCAAAACTTAGAAATATTGAAATGAAATTTGCAAGATTCGGTCTTTTTCGCTTGGCTCTTCTTGAAGCTTCAAAGGTTCATTGAGAGCTGAGCTCCTAGCCACGTAACCGGTAAAGTTAACGCGCAATAAGGGAAGGGGCTATTTCACCTGCACAGATGTTTTTGTCGATCCGTAGTTCGATGACATTTAAAACAAAGATATTGTTTGAATTTAACCATTACCGATAGTAGTCAAACACGATTGAAACATGAATGAAATGTTTACTGTTTTTGCTACCTACAAATAAATTAATAAATCACTGTTATCGCGGTTTAGAATCTTTGGTCATCATCAGACAGTATAAAGTGCCATGATACTTATAATCGGTCCTTATTGCATTTGGAAAAACCAGATATTGGGCAAACAATTCATAAACAACTGCAAGAGATCTAATATTGCCACGTGACCGGCAAAGTTAACGCGCAATAAGGGGAGGGGTTATTTCACCAGCACAGATGTTCTTGTCGTATGACCCGTATGATTCTGATGCAGGTTCAGGAAATTATTCTGTTCAAAGCACACAAGTCGATTCCGGAAAAAGCGTTTGAAAAATGTTTTGATGATCAATCGTTGGCGCAAATGTATTATTTCGGAAAGGGTCTACTTTGAAGGTGATAGAATGAATTTGGATGAAAAATAAATTTTTTGTGTTTCATTGACCAAATCTCAGTACTTTTCTGACAGAATGTATATATCTTGTCTGGTGCGCTCCACACCAGACAAGAAATGTCTCAGAACTTTTGAACTAGCCTTTTGGTGATAGCTGAATGCCACTAAAGAATCAGTGAGATGAGCACCTCGTTCAACAGTTTTCTGTAGGATTATGTCAAGGATCTATTATATACATAAATTTATAGAAGGATTGAAATGAAACTACAGCAATTATTTAGTTTCAGTGAACAATATTCAAATTCAAAATACATGCACAACTCTTTCTCAATGCTGCAATCCTTGCAATGGACATAAAATTACTAGATTAAATTTGGAAAAAGTTATACAACTGTCGCTTATTTTCATTAAAACACCCTTCCTGGGATTTTCACCTCGACGTGGTGGAAGGGCTCAGTAACCTTCAATGTCCAGGGAGCGAAGTCGGCGGTAGCGTAGGTACTGGTAGGGTCAGCCATAACGGTAAGGTCTCAAAGTGACGAAGGCAAAGCTGAGAAAATCCAATCATGGTAGTGTCTGATCCAGAATGGGCGGCTGAAAACAGCATCTTTACCCTTAAATAATGAATATGACGAATGTAAGAACAACTGAAAATGTACCCTAGGTGTGTAGGACATCAAATGTCGAATCCCACACCTTCAGAAAGGTCTGCCTCGAGGATTCTGGGGGAGGCAAAAATTTGCTCATATATAAATCCTTATTCATATCAGCATATAACGCAAGAACTTTATTAACAGACGATAAAATGATGGAACTGGAAGAAGGGCTCAATCATAGGTATGAGCAAAGTCCGTAGAACAGGATAAGTCCAGATCACACTTACTTCAGGAAACTTCCTTAGCTATGTGGGCGAAAAGAATTCAATAAGAGGAACAGGTATTCTTGTTCATAAGAGGCACGTAAATCATATAAGAGAAGTAAAAATAATAAGTCCAAGAGTCATGTACTTGGTGCTCCAATTAAATTGAAAATACTCCCTAACTATAGTTCAAGCCTATGCACCAACAAGCAACCACAGTGACGAAGAACTAGAACTCTTTTACGAAGATGTTTCCAGGGCAATACAAGAGGGAAGATCGAAGTATATGTTTTAGCTCGAGACTCAAGATGCTAAGGTGGGTATCAGACTGGATGAGAATGAAGTTGCTTTAGGACCGCACAATTCGGGAGATCGAAATGACAGAGGAAACATTCTGATCTATTTCGTACATCAACACAGATCAAATACAGGAATCAATATTGATGGCCGTTGACATTGTCCTGATGGCAGACAATGTAAAAGAAGGGCAAACTATGCTTCAACTATTACACGCAGTCTCGAGTGAGTTCGGCCTAAAAATCAAAATGATGAAAACCCAAACCATATGACAAATCTTATTCTAAATGACTCATTGAAAACAAGTGAAACAAATATGGCGCAGGTGCATGTAAACAAGTACTTGGGACATGAGATCGGTATCAGGGGGGATAATCAAACTCAAGAAATACAGAGAAGAATAGGTCTGACTTGGGCAGCTTTCGGAAATTTGCGGCACATACTCAAATCCGATATTCGTGTGTGTCTGAGGAGGAAGGTTTTCGATCAGAGTGTTCTTTCTGTTTCGAAATATGGAGCGGAAACACTCACGTTGACAAGGGTAAACATCAGCAGAACATAAGTGATGCGAAGGAGAATGGAAAGATCGATGCTTAGAGTTACTCTGAGAGATAGAATACCTAACCAGACTATCAGAAACAGAACCGAAGAGAAAGACGCTGTTGAAGCAATTCTCTAATTGAAATGGAACTGGGCAGGACATGTTGCCAGAATGCAGGATAGTCGATGGACCAAAATCTTGTTGAGTTGAGACCAAGAAACGAGGCCTACAGAAACCGAGGAAGACTGCCCACCCGATGGACTGATGATATGAAGAGACTGGCCGGGAACTGGATTTAGAAGGCAAAAGACAGAGAAAGATGGATTGAATTAAGGGAGGCTTTTGTTCAACAGTAGACAGTATGAGCTAATAATGATGATGATGATATATAAGAAAAATTAGTGAACATGTGATACAGTTTTGAAAGGGAAAAAAACTTTATTTAACAAAATCAAAGTTGCGTATGGATATTATTATTATTCATTAAATCGCAAGTTGCATTGAAACTCAAAAACCTTTGACTTAAAATAAGTCACAAGTAGTTTGATTATACATGAAATGTCACAACCAACTTTACATAACTGCAAAAGCAACCAAGATAAAGGCACCTTACTGATTCAAGAAATTTTTAGAATACACAAAAAACTAGAAAATATAAAACCTATCTAAAATCTCATTGCGTCAAGGAGTTCCTCACGTAAAAATAACACAAACATAAAAAACAAATATTTTTCTCTATTCACAATACTTCACAAAATTGTAGTACTAAAACGTCGAAACCTGTCCACCTCATACAAAGTTCTCAGATTATTATTTCATGCAAATTAGGTAAATTTGATTGTTTCTCGAAGTATATTCGTGAAAATTCGAATGAATATTGCCGTTATAATACATGTTGTCAAGGTATAATATCAGTCCTCTGGAATATAATCATGTTTCCACATGCGAAACACGGAAATTCACGCTTCACAAATGTTAGTGTATTAATGTATTAGATCTTGTACATGAACGCCTGTCCTACCGTTCTGCATCATTTGAGATGCCCTATTGGTTACGGAGCTATCATTTGCGTACTTCATTTATTTGCCATGTACATTCACACGTGAACTTGACATGTAATACTCGCGTCACCTTGTTCACTATTCCACAAGCAAATATTTATTTGTGTCAGTAACTACAGAGGTCCTGTGGGGGCCCTGAATATGACATGTTACGGTGCGTGCTGCATGAGGCAAACACGAGCACATATCATTTGCGTCAGAGATGAGCAAGGGAGTTCATTTCAAGGGATACTTTAATTAAGAGAAAGGTATGCATTGTTTTTATTCACTTACATCAGATGAAGATAGTGGCGCTTTTGGATCTTTGGATGGTTGCCCTCAGACTTTTTTGGACAAACATCTATTTTAACATAAGTGACCACTTTGGATATTTATGAGGCTTTTGTACCCATTAAAATTGGTTCTAAGCGTTTGTCATGAGATAAAATTATATCTCGGTTCGACTATTTCGAGAAAAGTTTGAGGCAAAACATGTAGGACACAAAGGGAGTCATAGTCTAGGCAGCAAAGGAATGTAGTATCGATTCTTTGCGCAGTAGGATGGATATTGATGTAGTTGTCGCGTTGGGTTTGTAAGAATCTCTAGAAACTTTGTAAACTAAACGCAGAGAATTTCGAAATTGCATTCGTGCATGCAAAAATGCATTCCAGAATTGAATTTAGAAGTAGACAATTATAAAAAATTTAAAAATCAGTCGATAATCGTGAAAATTAATCCAATCCTATTACTGGGGGGATTTTAGGGTCGCTGAACACGAATACGGAGTACCTTTTTCCCTGTAGCGGGTGTTTTAACGTATTTCTATGGAGTTATATGACAATACGTCATGGAATTGGCCCATATTCGTTAC
The DNA here is from genome assembly GCA_013387265.2 of Cryptolaemus montrouzieri. Taxonomy (NCBI): domain Eukaryota; kingdom Metazoa; phylum Arthropoda; class Insecta; order Coleoptera; family Coccinellidae; genus Cryptolaemus; species Cryptolaemus montrouzieri. The sequence continues at coordinate 23,528,113 of JABFTP020000103.1, forward strand.
TCGGAGGTCTCTTTGTGACCCTTGAATTTTTGTAAGGGGCGAATGTCTATCCTTTTTCCTCTTCATCCCGCCTATTTTAAATCTCCTTGGTTTGTACTGGTTGATTATCTTCCTTCTTTTATGTTGTGGTGCATCTATGCTGGCCTGTTGTTTCCTCTTCCATTGTACTAGGGACATTCTCCTTTCTGTTGTCCTCGGTTGTAGTTCGATTATTTGGTTGATTTCCTTGTTTTCATGGTCTTCCATCTTGTCGGTTGTCTCCGTCGTGCGATGATTTCTTCTAGTGTGTCGATTTCCATTTCTTTCCTGAGTTAGTCGTTGCTTATGTACCATGGAGCATTTGTTGCTGTCCTGACGATCTTGTTGAGTGCTGCTTGTAGTTTCCTCTTCTCGAATCTGTCCTATAGATGCCAAATTTGTCCTGCGTATGCTATTCCTGGAATGATTATAGACTCGATAATCTTGATCTTCATCTAGAATGTGAGTTGGCTTTTTCCGTTGAGTAGAGGTACAGTTTACCGTGTATTGCTCTTGTTTTCCTTGTAGTTTCCTCGATGTGCCTCTTGTAGTTCAGTAGGTCGTCCAGAATGACGCCAAGATATTTTACTTCCTTTTCCATTCGATTTGTTGTCCTTCTATGGTGATTTCCTTTGGTGTTTCCGGTTGTCTCCTTTTCTTGTGGTCGATGTAGATTGCTACGGTCTGCTTCGGGTTGACCTTGATCCTCCATCTTCTGAAATAATTGGTAAGTTGGTGGATATCTTCTTGTAGCCATTTCCACACTGCTGTTTTGTTCCTGTGGGATGCGTATAATGCCGTGTCGTCTGCGAACTGCCCATCTTCGAGTTCTTCATCTTCGGAATGTCTGCGATATATATGTTCAATAGTAGTGGTCCTAGTACTAATCCTTGGGGTACGCCGGCTCCTATCATCTTCGCTGGTCCTGTATCTGGTGATGAATCTTCTGTTTTGTAGATGCGACATCGTGATGTTGGTAAGCTTCGCTGGGTATTCTGTGGTCTTGATCTTGTAGATTAGTCCTTCGTGCCAAACATCGTCGAATGATTTCTCAATGTCCAAAAATGCTGCTCCTGTCGGTGTTGATATGTTCTGTTTGTCCTTGATGTCCTCCGTGATTCCAGTTGGTTTTCCTGGTTTCGGTATCAAGAGGGTCTCCGTTGTTTTCCTTATGTCTGGGTAGTGCTCCGTTCTCATTATTGCTCGTGCTATTTTCGTTATTTCATGAATTCCTTCGTCTGGTAAGTTCTTCAATGCCTAGTTGGGGATTCCGTCTACACTAATCCGGGAATTTTGCCAAACCCCTCTCGTGTCGAGAGAAGGGATCTTCAATGTCCAACACAGGGCCGATGGTCTTACATCTCCTCCAAAAGATGGACATTCAAGCGATTCCCAGAAACCGAAAAATCGCACCGACTTTGTGGGGATTGAACCCAGAAAACTCTGCGCAGGGGACGAGTATCATATCCTCTACGCCACCGAACCGGCAAGAAGTTGCAAATTTGTACTGAGCTCTCTTTGGAAACATCTTTATCCAACCGCATTTAGATTATGTAGGTCCCATAAACGATCATTATAGAAATATTTATACCATTTCTTGTAAAGCCATAAAATGTTGGAAATGAAATCTGGATCTTAAACATGTTTCTGTAGAATCGTGAGTTGATGATGCCAGTCTCCTGCATTAATTGCCTGCACTCCTTGTCAATGATGAGGGTGCAGTTCTTTTTTTTTCAGAACCACATCTCTCGACCTCAGAAGCTTTCGCATTTGATTTGCAATACGTCAAATACTTGACTATACTGTACTCCCCATTTTGTATATTAAATTGATTAGGTCCTACATGTTTTGGCCCAACTGATCCCGTTTCTCTGAGTCTTCTAAATACCGAAGTAAAAACTGTACGAGCAGGAAGATGTCTAAAACGAAATCTTCGATGGTATTTTATAGCACCCTGTATAGTTGTTCTAGATGAGTTAAAATATTTTCTCTTTGATGAATTAAATAATGAACTCTTAACATCTCATGAATTCCTGATGTAGGCCTGGTGTTCGAGCGATCTACACTATAGCTGAGGGTGACTTTGTTTAATGGCCTTTTCAGCAGGAAAGTGATGAAATATAAGAAACTTCAAAGGAACTAGCTGATTCGATTAAATGCAAAAGGGGGAAAATATGGGTTTTGAAGTTTCAAAGCACATTCTCTACTTGAGTTGTGTCAAATAGTGATGGTGTTCATTAAATTTTCTACCTATTTCATGCATCAAATTGAAATAGCAACAGGATCTAGGTTTTCTAGATAACTCATAATAGACATGCTGTAGCGAAATTGATAGCATTTAATCTTCCTTTCGAAACATTTACCATACTCAAAGTAGTTTCAACACTTCACGAAAACAGACTTCAGATCCCAATATGATAATTTAAATCATTTTTCAAAAACTATTTTGTCAGTTTGACAACTGTTAGTAAATACGTTCAGTGAAACGGGTAAATTATATATTGAGTCTTTCATGATAATGACAATTCTGTCAAATAAGTCGGACTGAGAACATGCAAGAGTTTTTCTTCTTTAAAATCGATTTCTTGGAAGTAATATACAGTGCGTATAATATGGAATAAAATTCATAATTTCATTCACTTCAGTTCAAAAATCTCTTTTTCAATTTTTTCATATAGTTATTTAGTTCTTATCGTTAACAATCTACTTTTCTCAATTCTGCGATATCTAACAGTAGGAGAAAACGGTATAACGTGTTTCGAATGAGAAGAAATAAAATTGATAATTTCTATGAAGTTTGAAAAAATTGCAATACTTGCTGCCTGAATTAAAGTCTTCAATGTGTTCACACATATAGCGATGAATTTCGCATGTAATTATTATCGAGATATGATGTACACCTGGTTAATAGCCAAATAAGCACTGGGGCTTCAGCTCTTCGACAAACTGCATCCAGCAGGTACACTTTACATTCGAACTAGTATGGCTTCTTGAAGTTTTCTGTTTGATCTATTCTTTGTTTTCATCAGTTCCCAGTGGCGCAGGTAAAAACTAACAGATTGATATAGGTAGGTGGCAGTGTGGCTTTGTGTTTTGAGTGGGTGTGCAACACTGACGAGGTCAAACGAGATCTAAACTTCACTCTGTTGTTCCTACTCCTGACAGCAAGCCACTATTATGTGTATCTGTTTGACGATGATTATAATGACTGGATTGTCCCTCCTTCAGGAAGGGATATTCAACATTCTACGATAGGTTAAATATTATTCACTCAATGAAAGTCTCGAAAGTGAACTTTTGTTCCGAAAATAATCAACTTGGTGTCGATTGAGTTTTAATGAAATCATCCCCTAACCATCGGCACCTGAACATGAAAATTTTGATAGAGAACACTTGATGCTTACCGTCTGTTAGAAGAATTGAATATTGAAAAAGATTGAGAATAATAAATAATAAATTATAACAATAAAGTTATGGGAAATGAGGATATAATAATTAAAAATACAGAATATTAAAAATATTATTAGAAAAATTGTTTTGTAATATATCGTTGAAGCTACGTTGAATCTGAGTTTGCGTAGCAAAAATATTCTATTGTTTAATTATGTTTACAGAGGAGATGAAAACCAAAGGTATCGAATCAATTAATCAAATATTTCTTCATTCATTTCCATGCAGTAATATATTCTTGATTGAAAACTGTTTCTAACATGCTTCAACATATTTGAAGTTATTTGACAACACTCATCTACAATTCGCAGGCGTAGATAACCCAAATTTTCTGACTGAGTTACAAAACTCTTAGATATAAGCTGTCCCTCACAATAAGAAGTCGACAGGGTCCAGATCAGGAAATCGGGCAGGTCTTTACATTGGACCCCTTCTTCCAATCGAACGACACTTTATGAATAAAATTACTACAGACATCTAGTAGTGAAATTTGATATCAACTCAATATAAAGCAATACTAACATTTATACTAAGATAACTTGAGTGTTTTTACATTAGATGGCTTCATTTAATTTCTCAAAAAACGGGAATATCTAGGATGCCCAATTGTTAGATTTCATTGTGTAAGTTGGGGTTAACTACGTTTATTGTTTATTCATATTTCTTTGGTTTTGACGTAGAAAACATTATCTGAAGTATGCAGCACAATACTTCATATAAATAAGTAGAAATTACTTTTATTTTTCTATGATGTTTTTGCTCAAATTTTGCTGATGTTGAAGACAATGAGTTTTTGTGGGGTCAAACTGTAATTCAAATTCAATTTATGGTAGACTCAGTTCAAAATGGATCCTGATAATTTTGGTGCGCTTAGTACTGCCCTGAATTAGATGAACTCACGGATGGAGATGATATACATGAAAATGAATGTGATCCTTTCGACGTGCCTCAAGATGTACCATGGGAAATCGATATACATTATGACAAATTTTAAGATGGCGACGATGAAGACAATATGCCTCTTCAAGAATGGATAAAACAAAACAAAAACTCCGAATCTAATCCATCTGAAAAAAAAAGTACTGCCAAAATTTCAAACAATCTGGTAATTGACCTTAACATGAATGAAAGGCATGGTTATATCAAGCTTCTAGATGTTCTGAATCCACAAATAGAAAAAGAAAGTACGGAAAAAATCTTCGAAAAGTTGATGAGTGAGGATATTTTAAAACTTATGGTGGAACAATCACAATTATATGCAACTGAAGAAGAACAATAATTCGTTTTGTGTTACTGCACAAGACATCAAGATTTTTGTTGGAATATTATTCTTTAAAAGATATCACAGGTTACCTATAGAACGTTTGTTTTGGAGGCTAGATGAGGATCTATTTATACCCTTCGTGTCCAAAGCTATCCAAAGAAATCGCTTTCAGTAAATGAAAAATTCTTGCATTTTGCTGACAATTCAAAACTTGATAAAAATGACAAAATGTAGTTAGACCTCTTATGAAAGTTCAGAATAAAAAATCTCAACAATGGGGAATTTTTCATTCTTAGTTGTCTATAGCTGAAGAAGATGATCAAATATTTTGGTAATAATTTTACTAAGCGGTTTATCAGAGGAAAGCTCATGCGATTTGGCTTCAGAGACTGGATGATCTGCAGCTACACTGGATATTGTTACAAATTTGAAACCTTTTGTGGTGCGAAATTATCTACTTTTAGCGAGGAAAATGTAGTGAAAAGTTCATTATCTCTTGGCTCTTGAGTCGTTTTGGATAATATATTTGATATTTATTCTACCAGTACGGATCTTTAAAAAACATTGAGAGAAAGAGGATTAAGGACAATAGGGACCATTAGGGATAATGAATGGCCTCAAAAAATGGCCTTTATCATCAGTTCCCCAAATGAAAGAAGAAGAACCTGAGTGTTTTCAATACGTTCACGACAACAAGAACAAATGAATTGTTCTTTGTTAGATGGAAAGACAACAATATTGTGACAATGGGAACACATTACGATTCGGTTGAACTACTGACAAAAGTAGAAAGATGGTCTTCAATTAGATAGCAAAAGATTGATGTTCCACAGCCTTTTCTATTTTCCAAATATAATACTTTCATGGGTTGTGTTGATATCTTGGATCAAGATGTTAACAATTACAGAATATCTATTCAGGAAAAAAATGGTGCAGGTTTCTTTTCACACTCAGGGTCAACGTGGCTGCCGTTAATGATTGAAGAATTCATACAGTGGTTGGTGAAGATAAAGTCGATTGGTTAATTTTGTTCCGGGCATTACCCGTCATTATCTGTGGAGCTTTCCTAAATCATTGCACTCCAAAAGCAAACTTTCTGGTTCTACACCTAAGTGTATCATAGAACAAGGCGGTCATTTTCCAGTAAAATTGAAAAACAATTAAGGTGTGAAGTTTGTTATCTCAAAGCACGTTGGAGATGTGTCAAATGTAATGTCACTTTATGCTTCGAACGAAACTGTTTTGAAATATATCTTACGTCTTTCGCTAGACCCCTAAATTTGGCAGTGGACCCAAATGAGTTCACCAATTTTTCATTAAAATGGCTCGAAATAAAAATTTTATTTCATGTTTATATGGCTTTACTTCTTAGATATCGAAAATGGAAAAAAATCATGATACAATTAAAGAAATTCGTGGGATCAAATGGGTTACCGCATCAGGAAAGTAGTATTTTAATGATTGATTGAAGTATCTTGCTTCTTAGAATAAAAATTAAGTAAAAATGAATGTTTTCATTGATTCTTTATTTTAACATAGTTTGGCAGAATTTATCTCTCTGAATGTGGAAATGTTGCAATTCAAATAAAACAACTAAATTTGTTCAAATTTTCGTAGTTTAAAATGAAGGTTTTGAGGAGAGTAGTGAAAATATTTAAAGGGGCTCGTTCGAGTTTGAAATGAAGTTTAGGGAAAAAGATTCGTTAAAATTTATCTTCGAAGAGGTTTCAAGAGAGGTATCGCTCCACCCTTGTTCCTTGTTAAATTTTGAGGGGTTAAAGCACCTTCTCTTAGGGGATTGATTGGTAGAGCCTCGTATAAAGGTCAAAAGATGTTTCTGAAAGAAAATTATGTGACCTGTTTTGGCAGATTTTTCTAATTACTATGGAAAAAGATATAAAGAGAGTGATATGTTTGAGATGGAATTCCCTGTATTCAACATAATGTTTTATTTTGATGGGATTTGAATGAATTGTATTGGAATACTCTATGACAATTCGAAACAAATCGCAAAAATCTTAATCTACTTCAATATTCATTGAATTCAAAATATGCTCCATTTGAAGCGATACACATGTGCCAACGTTTTTAGGGATGGCCTTCAGCTCCTCTGCGAGTTTTCTTTTATGACGTCTATGAAATCAAATCTGGTTTCTGGAGTGGCAATTTCAGCCTAGAGAAAAGGAAATAGTAACTCGGAGCTAGATCAGGCGAATAAGGCGGCTGCTCGATGGTATATATCGAGTGTTTGGTCTTAAAGTCGTTAATAAGCTTGGCTCGATGAAATGGTGCGTTATCGTCATTCAACATCCACGAATTGTTTTAACAGTTAAACGGTTAAATAGATTTGCGGCACGAATTCACGATAAACTACTCCACGACTATCGAAGAAAACAATCAGCAGCGTTTTGGTTTTCGAACGACTTTGGCGAGGTTTTTTCGGTTTTGTTTCGTTTTTTCCCATCTATTCCGATGATTAATGGCTCGTTAGTGTGTCGTATTCATAGACATGTCTGGTGACCAATTGTAATCCGTCCCTTGCGTGCATCGGATCAGAATTCGCACGATACAGCACGTCTGCAGCTACCGGCATCCGGTACTGTTTTTGAAGAAAATTCAGCTCTATTCGAACAAACCGAGTGGCGACGCGACGCATGCCTTTTTTTCTAACACTAGCATGATGATTTTTAAGCACCATTTCCTTGATTTTTTGGACGTTATCGTCGGTTGAAGAGGTCGAATGTCGTCTGGAAGAAAGCGAATCTTCGACGATCTCCCAACTATCTCTCAAGGCTTAGTACCACTCGTACACTTTGGTTTTCGATGAAACAGAGTCTCCATAAGCCTTTTCCAGCAGTCGCAATGATTCAGCACAAGGTATTTTTTACAAAACACAAAACTTGAGACAAACTCTGTCTTGAATATTTTTTACCCATTATAAAAGTCGCAGAGTACCACTGAGGTCCAACAGCTGTCGTAAACAAACTAGTTGACAGATCGCGCTCACGTTTGGCATAGTAATCAAAGATAGTCCTACCAACACAAGGAAACTTGAAATACTTAAAAATACTAAACGCAGACAATTTAAATGAGAATTTCTGGATACTTTTTTTTCACAGAGTATACAATTAGAGCTTATATTTATATCCGAAAATGTTTCATTGTTGTAAGAGTTGATATTAAAGATTAGCACTATCTTCGGAAAGATATCCGTTTCCAGTGAAAAATCCATCGTTTCGTCTAGGAGTTTATGTATTGTGTCTGTTTTGTTTTCATTGCCTCACCCTGCATAAAATTGTCAGTTGGTACAAAAAAACATTTGTTGGATTATTTGGATCTCATTTTATCGTTTGTTTTCAAAGAAAAACACCTATTCGACTAAAATCAAGAATGAAAAATACAAATTTCATCAATATATCGAAAATGGGAATAATCAGTGATGCAAAACCAGTTCTCAAAAAACCCAAATGATACCTAATTATAAGGAAGATATATTTCCTCATAAAATTATTAAGAAATATAAAAGGCCACGTTCTATAAGTCCAGGTACACTTAAACTTAAAATCCCATGACGTCAAAATAATAATCGAATTAAAGGCATATAAATTTTACGTTCCATTTCGAGGAGAAGAATAATAACACTCATAGACGATAAACACTTTGTTTTGATATTTTATTAACATATAAAGAAAATTTGTTATTTCAATTAAAATTATTTTGCACTATCGTACTGCTACTGTGATTTCACAGACGTGTTTGAAATTGAGCTGAAAATGTTTAATCTGATCGCCTTCCTTTGGTCGATTGGTTTCTGGTATACGAATAAGTGAGTTTTGGTTTTAGTTAATCATGATACAGGAGAAATGTGAGTTATGCAAACAAACAATTATAAATATATGTATAAAAGAAAGGGAAATGAAGAACCATATTTTGAAAATATACTATATATTTAGTTCGCCTTCTATAGGAACACTAACACCGGATATATGGGGTGTTCCATCTCAAACGAACCGCCCTGCATATATCTTATGCTGTAGTGATTGGAAAAATTTTTCGAAACACTTCGAATGGTTATGTCAAGTCGATATCCTTTGACATATATTTCTGGCATTAAAGCAACCCCTTAAGATCGTTTCAAATCCACATTCGTCATATTATAAAACGACTGTCAAAATTTTTCGCAAATTTTTCTTTAAATTGAACAAGAACCACGAAGAAATAATTTATGGGAGATGTCAACCCAAATTATTGGGTTCATAATGATTCTAGATCATCTATAGATCATAATCGTCATCACTTAGAAGACCGAACCTAGCCATCGGGGCTCTCTCGGTCAAATAGAGAGGGAATTGTTTTGTTGAGTTTGAATATTGAAGGGATTTTGCGAGATTATACTTCAAAATTGGCAAGCGAGAACAGGGAAGTGATTATGTTTCAGGAGACTCACACTGCGACGGAAGAACATCTCCGCGAAAGAGGAAATATCGCAGGTTATGTACTTTTTGATCATCTCCTTAGTCCTTTTCATGGCCTTGATTGCTATGTAAAATCTTTTGTTGAATTCAAGTGTGTTTAGACATATAAGAGTCAAGTATGATTGTTGAAATATTTTTCTGCTGGTTTTCTTTTTCCATTGTTACAGATTCCTGTCCCAAACCCTTCCGTTTACCCTTGTCTTCGTCTGGAAATCATGGAGTGCAAGATGAGAATTAAGGCTGTTAAGCAGAAAAATTTTTGATACTCTTTATGTACAAACGACACTAACACAACATAAACAGACAAGCTATTGCTAGTGCGACAGGGAAACGAGTTTTTCCTCAGGTTTTCTTCACTCGTTTATTGAATCATACGCAAGATAGTATGGTTCCTCTGTTACATTTTCCTGAGCTCACAGTTGTGTTTTTCTGACACACACCAAAATTATAGATATAAGCATTTTTTGTGAATACAATTATTAGAATTTTTGTTAATCCTCTCTTTTTCAAAAGAATATATATAACTTCACAAAATTGAATAGGAGACGAAATGAAAACAAATGTTTTAATTTTTTCTTTATTTTTATAAAGGTTTAGAAAATATTTCTCTCTGAATAAAATAATATGCTGGTGAATTTGAATATTTTGGAAAAAGACAGGGTGTTGGAAACCCAATTTTTTTTCAATTGGATAAGACAAAAAGCAACGATACAACAATACCAATAAAGACAAGAAAAGTTACGAATTTCGGTATAAATATCGATTGAGAAGGCATCTTTTTAGAGCACAAAAATTTGTTTTCCATATCGATGCCCAGGTTTTCAGCAATTTTATAGATTAAGATAACGTTTTTGTTCTGTTTTGGCAATATTTCAATTGTTGAAATACAAATTTACTTGAGTAAGTCTTATCTGCCGGGCTATTTTAATCTGGCATGTGTAAGATTTATTTGGATTTAATTCCAACCCAAACTGTAGCACTTTACGATCTTGTTTTCAATGAATAAAATATGGATTAACGTGTAGTAAAAACCAATTTCGTTGAGTGTATGTTTCGAAACTAATAACTTCATAGTTGTTATTTTATTGTATGGAAAAATGCAGTTTGCTTGTTGTAAAATAGGAGGGCGCTATAGTTCTGGCATGAGAGTAACTTACGAAGCAATTTGTTTCCAGAGTGAAGGGATATGACGTTTCTGCGCCATCTTCGACGAATTTATACCAGTCCGATCAAATCAAACCAAAAAATAGGAGTAGAGGTGTAAAAGTCGTTCCCAGCTCCAAATTGATAAGATTGTTCAAATACCATCATAAATGAAATCTACCCGGTTCCTAGAAGTTAACGCACAATTTTAATAACTGAAATTATTAATTCATGTTGGTTTTTTCGGATATTTTCAGATATATTCGATTAAATTTCGATGTTTTTTCTTTGTGCACATGTTCCTCCAATAAAAAATAAAATGAAAAAAATTAATTAAGATTTTACAAGAAACCATCACAATGTTAGTGCGTATTCTTCTTGGCGCACATGTCTCTCTCAAGTGAAATAAAATGAACGAAATAAATTAAGATTTTGCGAGAAATCAGCGTATATTGAATACAGCAGTTGTTGATCAATTTTTGTAACGTTTGTTCTTGAAAATTTAAATTTTCAGTAAAAAGGCAAGGCGAATCAAGAAATTAGACCCCGGCAGAATATGCTAAGTCAGTGGTATTTGGCCAAAGGCTGGGGGTTGCCAGAATGATCTACAGATACAGGGACTTTGGTAGTCATTGAAGGAGATATGGATGAGCAACAACGGCCATCCATGACTGTTATTTAAGAATTTTTTCGTTGATACAAAGGTTCTCTATCACTAGGCACCCTCAAATGCATCTTTGACAGATCAGTGAAACGTTAATAAGCACTGAAACGATCGGAACGTCTCAGGAGATTTGGTAAGAAGCCTCGTGTTACAGCTTGAGGCCCCTATGTGTTATATGCATTTATAAAGGTTTAAACAAATAGAAATCGTTGGAAAATACATGGTATTTCATTAAAAATCTACAAGTTTAGTCTGTAACCCGAAAACTTACACCCCTCAAAATAATTTGGTTACACCACTGAATTACCCGTAAAATTCTGTAAGATGAATTCACCACATTGTAATATTGAAGAATAATTAAAAATTGAACATCATTCTGCATCTCAAAAATAAAGGGGGCTATGAAAATATTCTGGACTGCATCAAAAAGTATATTACTCCCTGGAAACCGCATCCTTCTATCTCTATTTGTTTAGAAATTACCATTCAAGGAAGCGAATTTGTCACGCCTCGTACACTTCTTCAACTGCTCGTTCTATGGAGAATATATTGTAACTAAAATACCAGAAAGATGCAAAAATTATTCGTATTGGTCTAGATCATATCCATATATACAAGAAAAAACTCCGTCCTAGATTAAATAGTTCTTCGATGATTCTTTTCGTTCCGGTTTGTATTAACCATTTCGTACGTAAATTAAATGATAAATCATTTTTATTTCAACATGAATGCAAAAAATTTACATTTTAAAAATTCTGTCATATATTTTGATGATAAGGTAAATATCAGCAATGAATAACCAAATTAAGAGATAGTGAGTGGCTATATTGTAGACCATGAAAATGTTCATTCCAATTTTCATCCTTTTGAGTTTTACGTATCGGTAAGTTCATAAGTGTATCGCTTTCAAGGGCCACATGAAACTTTCCCAAGAATTTTTTAATTGTAAAGATAGAACTGATAAATACAGGAGTTTACAAGTTGTTCTGGTATGAATTGTTGAAGGTGCTTGTATAGGTCAAACTGGTCGTTCTTTCAAAACTAGATATAAAGAGCAACCAGATTACAATAACCAGAAATCGACGAATCTACTTTCGCTTCACATTGTATCGAAAATGGCCATCATTTTCCAGCCATAGATGAACTACAAATTATTCACAGAATACCTAAGGGACGAAAGTTAGATTTTTTGGAATTCCTAGAATTTTTCAAACTGCAACAAACCCTCCATAGAGCAATCTTCTGAATGACCAGTATTGTTCGCCTTATTCGTCCTTATTCGAAATAATTATATAATACCTGCTTTCATCATAATTAGTTTATTACCTCTTGTTTTCACCCTAATTAATTTTGTTTCTATCTGTTTATATGTATGTATTTTCAACTTTAGTTCATTGCGTGTTGTCAGCTGAATATGGTCGAGAGATCGAAATTGCAATCCTGATTTACAATAAATGTCTTGTGATAGTAGAATAAATAGTTCAGTTTTTATTATCATCATGATTAACTATCACGCACTAACGGCGGAATTAATTAACTTTAATAGGCTTAAAATATGTTTCGAATGAGTTGAAACCATCTATTTAGAGCCATTTAGAAGTAGTGAATGAAAGTATTCAAAGCTTCTGGGTTCTCAAGATACAGGCTGATTACTTATTTCAGTTCAAATAATTCATCATTCAACTCGAGGAACTGTTGACCAATATTGATGACAATTTACACCCTTATTAGGGCTTGTCTTACTAAGTCGGGGAAGGAAACAAAATGCGAATCCTACTATAACTAAACTTAATTTTTACGGAAAACGGATAATACAGACACCCTATATTTGAATATTTCGTTTTTTTTATACTTCGGAGTTTAGATTCATAGCGATCAAACATGTGCAAAAAATATCGTGGCACAATTTTTAACATCAATGAAATCAACATTGAAAATATCATTGTCGACAGTTTTCAGGTCATATAAAAGAACTGATGTAATATACATTTCTTGATTTTTTTTCGATACAATCAGTTATTTTTGAGAAGAATTTAATTTAACATGTACCGATAATTAAATAATCACACAGGAAAAAATACAAGAAACGAGGAAAACACAAAATATTTTTCTTAGCATGAAAGAAAAATACGGGAAACAAATTAATGAATCATTGGAGTGGATTTTCGAAATTGCCATCGCCGAGTTCCAAACATTTTCTGGACAGCAGGAACCCATCATCGATGCTTCTACAAATCAGTTGCTCGTCATTTTGTTTATCCTCATAGGCGTCTATTATGCGATATTCCAGTTGTTCTCTGCAAATAATATCTACTTCATTCACTCTGAACTTCAAATAACCCCACAAAAAAATCTTGATGATGAGATCTGGCGACCTTGGAGGCCATGCAATACTACAACCTATATTCATAGTTTCAGCTCCGAAAATTTCTCATATAATTTAAAAAATGAGGTGTTGCATCATCGTGCTGGAATCAAATTCCCCTCCCATCAATTTTTTAACAGATTTGGCATAATTTTAGCCACAAAATCCAAATACACTTCACCCTTTCACATCAACAGAAAATCTTTGTAGCTATCGTTTATGCCTGACTGTTATTGTAGATTTCATTCCTCGTAAATTGAGCCTCGTCGCTCAATTACATCCGTTCAAAGATGCGTCAACGAGATGAAACCCATGCGCGAAAATTCTGTCGTAATATCTCATCTTCTGACTGTACGTGTTGAGCAGTTGGTTTTCTCTTATGATTTCTGATGTTTTCCTACTGTGTTCAGAATATTTTGTTCCTTGTCCTACCTAGTGGGACGTACATAATTAGAAGCAAAAGAAAGACTCCCTATTTCGAAAAGTTTAACAAAGATCTTATGAAATGTTTTGTAGTTTGGAATCTGCTGATTTTAAGATGGTCGACCATATTCTCTACTAGTAGCCCGTGCATTACAATTGCAAAATCCAGAACAAAAACCATTTTGGCATTTCCTCTATTTGTGAATGAATGAGATACTGCTTTCTCTTTGATAACACTGAAAAGATTTCAATCCCAAACTTGAATACGGAATCACTGAGAAGCACTTTTAGACATAGCGTGATATTCTTTCTCAGTGTGATCAGCTTAGATACTCTAATGCAATTTCTGTGAATTTGGCCTAGGCAGCAAGAATAGAGCTTGGTTGAATGGAAGAAACGAATTTCAGTGCATGGTTAATGTCCAGAAGTGCACAATCTTGTGAATAAAGTGCATTCCGCAGAAAAAGATATCCATAGTGATATAATTGATCAGAAAATAATATCGGATGCGTTGTTTTGTTTTTTGTTCTTTCTTTATATCATTGAGCAGCAGCAAACGTGCTTAATAGCATGAAAATCTGCTCGAAAAACTGTAAATTAACATATCTAAGAATATTTTTCTGTATCACCAGAAAACTGCCAACCATCTTATTTTCAATGTTGATTCCATTGATATGATAGTGGTGCCTTGATTATTTTACACGTGTTTGATTGCTATGAATCATAGCTCCGGAGTACAAAAAAATCATACTACCCATATAGAGGGTATCGATATCATCCTAGTGATTACTGAAACACAAGTATAATAGAAAATTTAAAAAGAATTCTAAATAATTCTTGGAAGACTATTAAGGCATGTCATTGTAGATTCTCAATTTTCAATTCAAATTCAATCAATATCGACTGATTCGACCCAACGAGTTCGTTCCGAATGTGCGCCATTTATTAAGAGGTCATCAGATACAAAAAGAATGAGTTTCTAGGAAATTCTAGTAATGTGTTATCTCATTATCCGTAGCTTCTTTAGCTACTGAAATAAACTAAACCATGAATTATAGATGAATGATTGATATGAAAGTCATTAGAGAAAATGCGTCTATAAAGATTACTGTACTGGAATTAAAAAGATGAGAAGTAATGAAGAATAACAAGCAACCATTTCACTATTCACTCTTATCCCACTCAATTTCTGGAGCTTACTGTAATGGAAAAGTCTCGATTCGGATTAAATAACATTAATATCATTAAATGTGAGTGATATGATGGATAAGTCTTTCTAGTATTATGGTTTTTTGTTCAAATCGAGCTTGAAATTTCTATGAAACACCCACTCGAAATCAAACGAATTATTCTATCAATACTCTTTTCGATGCGAGAAAAAAATATCGATATTAAAATTGGAATGCTCAAGCTCTAAGTATATTAAAATATGTAACTGTTGAACTATTATCAAACAGTAATGAATGTTATACAAATTATCTACTTTTTATCTACGGATGAAAGACAGGAAAGAAATTCCCTTAAATGTAATTCAAGGTGAATAGCAATCCCGACTCAGTTGTCCCCGAAGGTATTTTTTCGTCCCAACTGGTTTATCCTTCAAGTAACTGTCTACGAAGATAAGCAAGAACAGAATTTCCCTACAACCGTGAATTTCTACTCAGAAATTTTCCTGTATCGATATTATTCATACTTTTTCAGGAACATTAGTTATTTTGACGTTTCAAGTAGAAAATATAGTATTAATGTAATGATCTCTTTATAGGAAATTACGAATATGTTCAAACGTACATTTTGTGACTCATATGTCATAGATAATAATCTTATAATACTCTAATCATCCGAACAATATGTTTTGTGCTGGAATTTCCATCAATATAATTGTATATATTGATTGTTTCCAACGTACTGGTTTTATATATCTTCTGTTATTATATAAAATTGAATGTATCATACAATATTTGCAAAGTACAACGAGCTCTTCATAAGTTCTGAAGTATACAGGTTATCCCATTTGCTGGATTTTGACAATTTCACAATTTCTAGAACTTGAAATTTGAATGAAAAATTTAGTATGTTGTTACTATCAAGGAAATAATTAATGAATTACTGTAACCCATGTTTCGAACTATTCCGTATCATCGGACTATATGAAACTATAAATGAGGTGTGGTATTCATAGATGGGACTTTATTAAATTTCGAAAAGATCAGGTAGTACGTATTCAGTTTATAAAAGATTGAGAGAAACTATATATTTGAATACATCAAAGATTTGTAATTCAGACATATGGGTCTGGTCGTTATCATTGAAATGTGATCTCAGAATTTTAAGTGATTAAGTAATTGAGTTTTCTATTTTTTGTGGCAATATGTAGGATTGTCAAATTTCCGAAATTATGAAAGGAGAGGCCATTTTGGGGAGCAGAGATGAGCCAATGTTGAATCTTGTTCAGATTTAATACATGAAGTTTGATGTTTCTTATATCTAACTTTGAAAGAATGATTAATTGAACTCATGCAAAAATTATTGCAGTCAGGGCAGGATAACTTATAAGCTTCTGATTTATTTGAATTCTCGATAGTAGTTTTAGCTTTGAATAACTTTTTTAGTAGTACGTCATATTGAAATGGAATTTGGAAAGATTTTTCACGACATTTTCACTTATTTGTTCATATTATGTTGAAGGAACGAATTTTATGGATTTGTTGGTATTTATAATTGTATATGCTTGGCCAATAGCTATAGGTATGTAATTTTTCTCGTTTCACTATTTTGTCAATTAAGTCACGATCAAAGACTTTGTTGTGAGCTAAAGTTTTAATGGATTGGTTACAAACTATTTTTCAAGATTTTCTGATGATAGGGAAAGAGAAATGCTGAATTGTAATCCGAAATTTAATGTGACTAGGAGGGTTTGGAATCCTTAGGAATACATATATCTGTACTAGTGGGTTTTCTTAAGATGTTGGAGTTAATTATGCTATTTGGGTGGGAAATTAAGAGATCTTGGATTTATACTTGAATTGTTTTCCTTTTCTTCGAATTCAAATGTTATTTTTATATGGATATTGTTTATGAATTTCAGAAAATCATCATATTTTCAGGGCGTAACATTTAGACAAATAAGTATTTCATTGACGTATATGAAGCAAGGATGAATTCTAATAGGCAGTTTAAATTTAGTATTTTGTTTTCTAATGCTGGACATACACATAACCAAATGTATATGGAATCACTCGAAATTTCACATTATGGATTGTTTTTAATCATGGATCTTTGACTACTTATGAAGAATGAAGTCTTTTGTTGTAAAAAGACTGGATAGTATGATGAGAAATGTTGAGTTATCACCACATGTTTGGGATAATGTACTCAGTCGTCATTGTGATTTGAAACTGTTAATTTCAAAATTCAAAAAAGCCTATAATTATAATTGAAACTGCCTAACGTTGGATTGTCGGATGTGCAGAGGGGTCGAATAATTGCTCTCGTTGAAGAAGAGGTGACACAGAGGGATATAACAGCCACAATGGAGGTATCACAGGGGGTGATGTCAAATACCTACGCCCGATACGTGGAGCTACAATCTCTTCAAAATAGGCCTAGAAGAAGTCGTAGGCAGATCACTTCTTAAGAACAAGACCGCTTTTTGTGACAAATTGTAAGAAGAGACCTTAGTGCGCCGCACCTCATACCCCAAAGGCAATTTCTGGAAGCAACAGTCATCAGTGTATCAGTCGAAATGATACGTCAAAGACTTCGTTCAAGGGGTTGATACAGCAGAAGGCTCCAGAGCTAACCAGACAACAAAAAATTGAAGGATTTAATTTTAATTGGTGTATCGAGTATCAAAATTGGAATATTGAGAATTGGCGAAATGTTCTGAGACCAGAATTGGTGTTCGATCAGATGACCGCCGGATTGGTGTTTTAAGGGGTCGTGTAAGATAAGCTAGACTCCGAGCAGCAAGACAAATGCCAAGGGGGAATGTGATGTTTTGGGGTGGCATTATGCTGGGGGGGCAAAACAGATTTGATTTCGTATCCTGCGAGTGTAACGGCTAGATATTACGTGGACCTAGTGCTGAAGTCCATAGTGAGACTCTGGCGAGGTGCGCAAGGTGAGAGAATTTCTTTTTTATGCAAGATAATACTCCTCCGCATACCATCAATCTCGCGCGACATTATCTTTCATTCTCGGAAAATTTGAGAACAAGTTGTGTATTGTCTTCATCTAAGCTTAAGAAATACGAATTAATCGGTAAAGTTCCGTAATTTTTAGGATAGTTAAATTGAAATTTTGATTATTTGTTTGGGAGTAAGAGGATGGTTATTGGTTTGAATATCATATTTGATTTCTTTTCCTGATTCTTCTCAATCCATTTGATAGTATCGTGGTCTGTGCTTTTAAATTTTGAGTTACTATTGAAAAGCATCGTGTAGTTCATAGATAACGACTGCTATAAATTCAGTGTTTCAATTCTCCCCATGAAAATCTAGAACAGACAAGTGGGATGATCCTGGAGGCCATCTTATGAAGCTATACATTTCTATCAATTTCTGGCGAAAGTCTGTCTTCAGAAAATATCGTACCAATTGAGCATAATGACCTAGAGCGCTATCCTACTGAAATATATACTATTCAATAAAGCAGAAGTAATCTCATCCAAAAATTATGATATCATTTTCCTCACAATTTTCGGAACTCGAGCAAACATCAGTCCTCCTTCAATAACTATGTTGTGTTCTATATGACACTACTCAAAAAATATGTTTCATCCAATAGAATGACAGATCATATAAAGATCTTGATCTATCATGATTTTTCCGAGTACAATTGGCACCATAATAAATTAAATTACTCTTAATTTTATGAAATTTATCTCAGGGGGTGGTGCGTGTTAGAGCGCTGCAAGTTTACCATACTAAACAAAACTTCGAAAGTGGAGAAATCTGTTTCAACAAGTCAAAAGCATCGTAATGAAAAACTGCCCTTATATAAAGAAAATTCGTCATAAAATTGTTGGAAATGCTCTCCATGCTGTTGAATACGCTATTGGCATCTGTTTTTATTCCTTCTTTCAACACTTCCAAATTTCCTGGTGTAGTGCGGTAAACTCGATTCTGTAAATGCAGAGCAAAAATCAAAAGAGATCAAACCTATGGACCAGACTGGCAATCTAACAGAACAAATTGGTAGTATTATTAATCACCAAAATTATGGTTCAGCCAGTTTACATGGATGCGTTATGAGATACGGCACCATCTTGTTGAGAGTAGATTTAACTTCGTTCTTAATTAGGAAGATATCAAGAAAATCTTGTAATTTCGTTATTGTTTTGATTCAAATTTCCTTCAAACTGGTCCAATCAAGGGATTCACACCAGACGCTTACACCGAATCTACGCTGAAAATTATGGTTCATTAACATATGTTATACGGATTCTACTGGTTCTAATTTCTGAAATTATCTTCATAGAAGTAACGATTGTTGTGAGAATTATACTCATAAGACCGAATAATGGTTGTGAAAAAAGAATAGTATAAATTATTGATGTAGTTGATGGACTTATTTTATGGAAATTCGTTCTAATTTAAATGAAATGAATCTTTTTGTCTGTTTCTCAAAATGTTTATTTTGAATACACAAAATTGTTTTCGACAATTACGTCATTTTCAAGTGTTTAGAGCTGAAAGTTATAAAAAAAATTAATGAATTCGAAATGTTCTTATTCACAGAATAGAATGCAATGAATACTCAACAGCTTATATAGGACAAGCAGGTGTATATTTTGAATCTAGTTCAAGATAACGAATTAATCGGTAAAGTTTCGTCGTTTTTAGAATAGTTCAGTTGAATTTTCCATTGTATTTTTGAGATTAAGAGGACTGTTATTGGTTTGAATATCATATTTGATTTATTTTCCTGATTTTTGTGAATTCATAGTAGTATCATAAATAGTATCACGGTCTGTGCTGGCAAATTTTGAGTTACTATTGAATAGCATTGTGTAGTACATCCATAACGACTGCTATGAATTCAGTGCTTCATTTCTCCCCATGCAAATCTAGAACAGATAAGTGGGGTGGTCCTGGCGGCCATCTTATGGAGCGATACATTTCTATCAATTTTTCGCGGAAGTCTGTCTACATACCGAAACGCTTACCCGAGCTGAAGGAATTTTACGAAGCCCCAAAAAGACAACATTCAATATAGATAATGCTAAAAGAACATTTCATCAGAATAAAATTGCTTCAGCAAAAAATCGAAACAAATCATCTTGAAATGTTGTAAGGGAATTGAGTCGTGGAGATGTGGAGGCTTCTGGCGTTAGCATAAGGGATGGTGACTGGATTTTGTCTACTCCTTCTGGGGTGGCACAAAAATTTGATGAATTTTTCATCGGTGTGCCCAGGTCATTATCGGAGCAGGTTTTCTCAGCAAGAATACATTGACAATATAGTTAGCACAGATGAAACTCTGACTCCATATGCTGAGGAAGAATTATTCTTATTGATGAACAGAATATTGAGGCCTTTGAGTTCTAGCGGCTATGATGATTTTCTGGGATTTCTTCTTCGGAGATGCCTGAGAGAATTCACCGCACCTTTGACATACCTGGTTAATCTTTCGTTCTCCGAAGGTCAGTTTCCTGAAAGGATAGGCTTTCGTTGAAAGTGTGGTGAAAGGCTTGGAGTCGGGACAATGTCCGGTTGGTATCTTATGGGATTTGGGTCGCGCCTTTGATCTCGTAATTCATAATATTTTAACCAGTAAAGTGGAGAAATGTGGTATTCGCGGTATTGCTGCAAGGTGGTTGGTTTGTTACTGGACTAGCTGGCAACAACTTGTTTCCATCAGACACACTCGTGGTAATATGAGAGAGACAACAAATTCGGGTTTACTTGGCATAGATGGGCGTGCCTCAGGGCTCGATATTGGGTTCACTGTTGTTTCTCTTGTACATAAATGATATAGGAAGCGGTCTGAGTTGCGATGTTTTCCTTTATGCAAACGATGCACCACCTTGATTACTGATGATAGCGAGACTATGCTGGAGTCAAGGATTCTTAAAAATACCAACTTGCTGTGTCAATGGTTTAGCAGAAACAGATTGCACATCAATGCTTTCAAGTGTACATATTTGGTCTTTTACAACCAAAATAAGATAATGAATATTAACGTGTCTCTCGATAATACTCAACTGGAAAGGGCTGGCTCGACGGGGTTCCTAGGTCTTCAGATAGTTGAGAGTCTAAACTGGAAAGATCATTGTACTTACTTGTCCTGCAAACTTAGTACAGTATATTATCTTATGCGAAATTTGAGAAGAGTTTTGACTATCACACAGTTGAGGGCTGTTTATCATACTCTGATGCCCTTCAGATTGAGATATGGGGTTTTGTTTTGGGGGGCATGGGTTGGAGCTGACAAAGTTTTCCTTTGTCAAAAAAAGATAATTCGTTGTATGCTGGGTACTTCGCAACTTACCTCCTGTCGAGAGGCTTTTCGATCTTTGGACTTACTTGAATTACCATCCATATGTATACTTGAAATGACGACAGTCGTATTTTAAAACCAAAATGAAATAATGCGTAATGGTGACTACCATCATTACAATACTATAAGTCAGCACAACCTCGCCCTCACAACTTTAGACTTCGAATGACCAAAAGGTCCTCTCTAACCTGAAGAAGTCCAAATCGTGTACTTTTAGAAGAAGGCTGTCTATTTGGCGAGTAAGAGTTATTATAGTGTGCAGGGATTTTTATTGTAAATGATTTTTCTTTCGATGTTTTCAGTATGTAATTTTCCTGATTTTGTTCCATATTTGCTTAGGAAAATCATTTTATTATTTTTGACCTTTTCCATAATATCATTCCGACATTCTTGAGGAAATAAAGTTTATTATTATCATTATTATTATCATATAACAAATCCCAAGTTCTTGAACATATCAAATCACATTAGATAACTTGAAAATTATCCAGAAATGCAATAGACTGCAGACAGTGAATATGTTGAAATTAACAAACTTTGTGAAAACCCAAAATTCAACACTCTCAAAAGTTAACTATAATTGAATTACAACTC
Organism: Cryptolaemus montrouzieri; assembly: GCA_013387265.2. Lineage (NCBI taxonomy): Eukaryota > Metazoa > Arthropoda > Insecta > Coleoptera > Coccinellidae > Cryptolaemus > Cryptolaemus montrouzieri. Next base: position 23,550,012 of record JABFTP020000103.1, read on the forward strand.
AACATTTCAAATATGTATAGTTATCACATTTTTCCTCATAACTGTTAACTTTATACACTTGAAAATGATGAAACTGTCAAAACCAAATATGTGTATTCAAAATAAACATTGTGGAAATCAGACAAATTGTTTAATTTTTTCTATTGATAATCTAAATTCATTCTTTCAGTAAATTCGGAATATCGGTCTAACACTCTCATGTTCCTCAAGAGCTTGAACTTTTAGAAAAACATTAGGCTGATATTTATGTCGAAATATATAGAGTTGAAATGCTTGGGTACTAATACCGTTAGATTGAAAACAGGCTGGTGTCATGTCTGTATTAACTTGATTTTCGTCTTTCATACCTATTGATTCCACGTCAAAAAGACTCGGAACGAAAGAATAACAAGAACTAGCCATCGGTATCAAATCTGTCATAATTTCATCCTAATAATTGCGAATAACATCTATTATGATTCCGCGAAGATTGCTTTGCGATTTTCAATGATTTTCGAAACAGCTTACTTCACAATTCATCAGAATCTTCTGTTACGTTATGAGTATTTTTTACCCAAATTACGACGTAATGTGAATTTTCTGAACTGAAACAATGACCAACACACTTTCTGGGACAGAAAATTTTCAGTCGCTCATTCTACGAATTTTCTTCGAATTTTCGATTTTCTGAAAAAAGTGTTTTTCGATTTTCTTAAGAGATAAACAAATTGCAGGCAGTTAGAATATCATTCAATAAACAAATAATGAAATGACAGAAAATTCCAATCAAGAAATATTTTGAATCGAATTTGGTTTCATATAACCAAAATTAGCTTTACGTAAGTGATAACATTTGTGGTAATTTTCACCGCAATCGTTTCCTTTTATGATGAAAACACTCGAATTATTATCTCATACAAAGCATTTAAGCAAATTTAATGCACTGATTAGCACATTATAGCCCTCAATGAGATAATATAATAATAATGTAATAGCATATAAAATGATTAATCTTATACATACTTCTCGCCAATACCTCCCAATCTAATCAGTAAATAAACCACGTTTTATATTCAAACACTTCTACAAGAGTTGCTTCATTTTTGATTGTCAAAAACATTTCATAGCAGACTGATGTGTTTTTTGTGAAAACATCGATGATGGACGATACGTGAGTAAATTATATTTTTACCATTCGTTTTACCTTTTCATACTTTCAAATAATGATTGAAATCGAATTGAATATTCGGTTTTCAGAAAAACAGAATGCTGGTGACATTTCTATCAATTTGACTGTCGCATTAAATTGCAGATGCCATGAAAATATTTTGTAACGAATCGCAGATGACAAAATATTTATTCAGTTCGTTTCTCGTCGAAGAATTGGAAATATTTATAAATCGTCAGGTTCCTTGTTTCTCATGTAAAATTAATTTGATGGAAATGTAGATGAAGCAAAGTCTGTTTTTATTCTGCCAGTGTGAGTAAAGTTCTTGTTTTGTTAATAACCTCAAAGTCTCAAAGTTGAAATTAAAGAATTTCAGAATAATGTTCTGTGATTGACACAATATACTTTAGAATGACTAAAGGACTAAAGTTGTATGAACTGCAATTTTGCACACCAGTGAGTACAGGATGTCTAATTGTCATTTGTGTTACTACAGCAGCTATGTGAAATATGTGAAAAGAGAATAATAACGCCCCTATTTCCGTCCTCTATTTTCGAGGAAAATTGGTGGAAACAGATTGCTGCTTCTTCTGTTTTGAGTCATTCTGGATGTCTAGACTTTTCGAGTTCTCGACATGAGCCATTATCTAGATCGCTATAAAAGTAGGGTAAAAACTATACTGACATTCTTCGGACACTTTGTAAGTAGAAGACAGGAAATGTTCAAGATTTCCTTTCATTGATTGGAAAACAAATAATATAAACATAGGTTCGCCTCTTTTCAATCAATGCATTTGTAGCTTGACTTATCTAAATCCTTTCTATTACACCCAAATTATTCTTATTGTTCATATTAAAAAAACACAAAATGGATTCATAACTCAGAAACCGATCAGCAAGACAATTTGTCGAATACTTCCCTACTACTCAAAAGAGTGCCTTTATAATATGAAAATATTTTTCACCTAATTTCAATAGGATTCGAGATATCGTGTCAAAATCCCGAAAAATTCAGAATTCCAAAACAACAAGCAACAATCAATAATGAAAAGAGAATAATGTGTGAACAATGAAACACAGTGAATGTCAATGTGACGACTATTGACCACTTCCACTTTTGTCCAGGTCCAATGCATCCAATATCATATTTGATGATTTTTTTTTTCATTTTTAAGTGAAATTTCAGGATATCAATATCCCATTGAGTGTTTGAAGCAGCTTTCGTTTTCAAAAAATTCATTGAAGGTAAATACAAAGCTTTCATACCAGGTGATTGGGCTCACCAAGCAAAGACTGCCGGTGACAATGTTTTTTCCTGGGAACATTAACTTAAGGTATCCCCTTGCTCCTCTTGCATAGTGGGGCGTAGCTCCATCTTCTGAAATCCAATTTTTGGAGCTCACGAATTGCTTCTCTACTAATTCGGCTATCAAATAACAGAATCTAGATGATAATTAAATTCGAAATCGAAAAACCAACTTCATGATATGGAGTAAAGCGTTTTTGAATATTTTCTTCAAGTAACATTTAGAGAATTAGAGAAATAAAGAAAATGTTGAAATTTCTTCTTCTAAGGCTAATTTCAATTTTTTTTAGTCTCCATCACCTTATGATCCCACAGGTCACTTGCCTACCTTTTATTATATCACACATAATAGTAATCCTACACAATAGTAATCCTCATGATGTGATTAACAAAAATTAAATAAAATTTTATAGGAAATACTTGCTCCAAACGAAATCAATATATCTAAAACAAAATGAATGAAACCTTGAACTAGAAAATATCCAGGAAAACAAAAGAATGTTTCTGAATGAATTAAGTGAATCACTTTTGTTTGAGAACTTCATAATCGGGGATACACACAATACTTACTACTAAATATTTAAGTGACTTAAGTGTGTGTTCAATCACCTCTCGAAGATAACCAGATCGTAAGTTAACGGGAAGATGATCGATATAAGCGAGTTCTACAGCACACTAACGCTGTCAACAAATGAATTTTTATATAGAAAGTTACGTGGGGTTGCTAGTTGACCCGTTCAATAAACTGTTGTTTTTCTTTATAACTGGAATATTTCCGGAACCAAGCCTCACAGTTCTTCAGAGAATTTACCATAGTATCTGTAAGAAAAAGAAATATCCGCAACCTGCCCCTTTGAGCAAGAGACTAGAGATCCGGATGAAGCATACTGCTCTCTTCTGGACAATATCCGATAAATATAATGCATGTTTGGGTGCGGAGCACCACATATGGGAACAGTATTCCAGATGAGGTCGCAACTATGCTTTATATAAAAGTATCAGTTGTGATGGTAGTACTGCCTAGACCTTAAAAGAAAACGAAATTAAGCAGAAACAGATTTAACAATGGCTGAAACATGGTGATACCAGAAAGGTCCGGTATTGACTATGATGTATAGATGCATGTTCGTTTCTGAGGCAACTCGATAACCTTGCATGATTAATCGGGGTTCTCAAAAAGTGACTTTTATTGATTGAATCTTGTTAGCGTTAAAATTGTGTAAGTTCAACCGGACCCCACTCTAATATTTTCTCCAAGTCTGAATTTAATGACATCCTCTGTTGGTATCTTCGGTGGCAGGAGCAGATCATTAATCTGCCACAGAAAATGAGTAGGAGATACTCCTATATTAACTATCACCCGAATCAATCTACTGACCAGAAAGCTACTAATCCAATCATGCAATTTTTTTGAAAGTCCATATGCGATTAGTTTATTTATCAAAGCTGTGTGCCAAACCCTGAGAAAGGCTTTCGAGATATCAACGGCTCTTGATTCACCATGCTTTTCGTTTTCTGATGTCGAAAAATGCACAAGGTATTCGAGGAGGTCACCAGTTGATCGTTGTCTACGAACCCTATTGGCGATTACTGATGATACCTTGTAATTCGAGATATTTCATGAGCTCATCGTTTATAATTCTTTTCATGACTTCATGAACATAATGGGCAACAATACGATTGGATGGTAATTTTGGGATAGGCATTTCTTCCCTTTGTAACAGGTAGTACTCTCGTAACCTTTCAAGGCTCTGGAAACATTTGGCTCTCATACGAAACCGGAAACGGACGATTAAGAACTGATACTAACTCTGCAGCACATTTCCTCAAAACATGGTAGTATTTCATCATGACCCACTGTTTTCTTACAGTTCAATTGTAGAAGAACACGCCTTACCGTATGCATTCTGAACTACAAACATAGTCGAATGAACATGTGGGATGCATGGTGGCACTCATTAATCCGAACTTGAAAACATCGTACGCTACTGCCCTTCACTTTTTTCAAGGTTATATTAAGATAGTTCTTTTTTCACTCAACAATTTTAACGTCAAGTATTTCTTCAGCAATTAGATATATGGACCTTCAATGCTCCCCATTCTGAGCTCTACAACTTTTATCCCAATTTCTTTCGAAATAATCAAGTCCTACCGAGATATAATTCTTCGACAAGTTAAACGCTCTACCCCATATATCAAAAAGTAGCCATGCGATTTCACTAAAAACGATCGTTATGATCAAGAGACGAAAAATTACAATGTAACACAATTTCCACAGTTATGTTGAAAAATAATTTCAAACCTAATACAATAATTTGTTCTCTATTATATCGGAAATGCAGTTCCTGTTCAAGTTCCTCTAAGTCCACAATACCAAAACTCGAAACCACTTGAATCTATTTTGATTGTGATTCAGAGATTTCCAACAAGCCACTTTACGCATGAAAACACACCTCTCGTATTATTACTCTCAGTTCATGCGCGCGCCTCGTATGAATAGCACAGCACAATTGATTTCATCAAATTCGAGTGTTGTGTTGGTTGTTATTCGATGTTGGTGGTTTGTGATTTTGAATTTACATATTATTGTTAACAAATTGAAATTTGATGATACGGTAGAAGTTGTTGAAGATAACATCAACATGGAATCGCATTTCGAACAGGAGAGACGACATATGCCAGAATTTAGGTTAGAATATTTAGGACAGAATATCTATCGAAATGCAAAGTGTGCTTTTACTTGAATATCATTAAACGATTCGCAAATAACTGATGTTTGAATATGTACAACGAACTTGTTGACAGTCACATTAGTAAATAGCAGTTTGATGTTACATATCGTCCCAATCTTCTCTATACTCTATTTCATGAATTCGTTCCGCAAAGGAAAGTTTCAAAATAATTATGAGAAACACGCGTCCAATACGTTACGTTATTTGAAGGTTGATAGACGAATAAAGGAGTGTATGGGAGTATAGACAAGGTCGGTTAATTACTCTGGTTGACTAATAAAGTATATAAATACCAACCAAATAATTGGTCTAAAATGTGAAATAAAATTCTTAATTCTACACCCATCTCTAGCTTTCTTGTTGAATAGGACGTTATTAATTAAAAAATATACAGAATGTCAAACCCAGAGTTTCCAGAAGAAATATCAAAGGAATGACTCGGATGGACTTTATGAACATTCGTGTATAGGGATTTTCAGAGATGTTATTGCGAACTGAAATATTATCAACATTATACCGCTTCCGATTCTACTGGAAGTAACACACAATTTAAGAAAAAAACCTATTTCAGATTGTGATTTCACAGTCAATCGAAAGTAATTTTTGTTTGGTTGTCTGAATGTCATCATCTTCCAGTCCAATTATTTTGAGATTTTGACAGAAGAAAAATGGCAAAAACCCATATTGGTACACAGGATGCACTGAAAATTCTTGTAATGGGTCGGGTTTCAATCAGTCAGATTCTTTTTGTTAAATACAAAAGTTTGATACATGTAAACACTTACATTAATTTTCACACTACACTACTTTTGATCGCAGGAGAATATGTATATTTGTAAGTCGTGGTTATGACAACTACCTGAACTTAACGGTAAAACGAATGTTGAAAGAATGAAAACTGAATGAATGAGTCTGAGAGAATCAATATAACTGTGGCCTATATAAGCCACTGACTGAATTAACCTGGACAAATTATCTTTTGAAATACATATGGTTCTCGCAGAGTGTGGGGTGAACAGGCGCCACATCATTCATGGTTAGATTCTCTAGTTTTTGAAAGTCTTGGATTTTATGTTTCCCTTATTACAAGCAGTGCACCATTAAAATATTCTGAGTGGCTCGATCTCAGATGTTATGCCACCTAATATGATAACCTGGACAAATTCAATGACAGAAAGATTCTTTTTCATTAGATAGTAGATAGATGGTCCAAGTCCGAAGTGATAATGTAGATTTGTTCTTGGTTTAATTCCTATAGCAAATCATAGTCGTAACAAAGAACTGAAAAAATAATAGGTGGTGTATAACAGAGTACAGATACATTCATTCATACCGGTGAAACTTCACCAAACTTTGGCTCGAGTCAATTCTCTTCACTGAAATACACCAAATAGGGTTTGTTTAAGAGATACAGGCTATTCAATTTGTGGGCTCTTGAAATTTTAATCAATTTAATATCATGAATGAAAAAAAACGAGTGCATTATTTACCACTAATTCCGAGACTCTAGGATACTAGAGCGAATAAAAATCGAGAACTCGATTATGAAAATTATCATTTTGATGATTTTCATTTCAGATGCAATATTCAACCTTCCGTAGAATGTTCCATATCTCTTCCTGAAGGAGTTGGTTTTCGATCTAATCTTCAAAATCATTGTCGGCCACATAGAAGTGGTATAGTCCGGTCGAGTGTCATCAATATGAGCAAGAGACTACAATATTGGTCTCGTTTGACATCGTCAGTGTTGCACACCCGATCACATCACCTACCAGACCTCCACCTACTCACTTCAATCCGTTGGAGCACGTAAAGTGCATACATATGTATAAATATACAATTGGCGCCCCCAACGATCTGACAAAGATGCTACTATCAGCACCACTGGGAGATGATGGGAACAAAGAGTAGATCAAACAAAAGAATTTAAGAAGCCATACTAGTTCGATTATCTACCGCAACGCTCATACTGTGCCTGCTGGATGCAGTTTGTCTAAAAGCTAATGCTCCAGTGCTTATCTGGCTGTTAGAACAGGTGTACTTCATATCTCAATAATGACAACATTCTACGGAAGATTGAATATTATTCCCTGAATCTTGACATGACAGCTACGGAATATGTCAAAAGCATTGTATATGACAAAAATAACAAACAATGAAGGATATGAAAACAAGAGTACTAGATGCCTTTCATCTTTTCATTTGCTGGAACAAATTACAGAGGCAAGCCATGAAGAGTTTCTCAGGAGAATAAATATGTGTTTCAAACAAAACGAAAACAATTTTCAGCATTTGTTGTGAATGTTTGATTCCATAACAAACTTTGTAACTTCAAAGAGAACTTCTTTTATTGTTTCGGAATCACCTATTGTTGCATTTCAAAAGGGAAACAATTAAAACCTACCATTCTTGACAATGAATCTTCATCTACTTGTCTAGTATCTTTTCATAATAACTCACATACAATAAGATTTGAATTTTCCTAAAAATACTTAAAAATTTCAATAAGCCTTCATTAGTGAAACCAGTCGATCAATTAGTTTAAGAAATTTATATTAACACATATGGTATATAAGAATTAAATTTCAGAATCTGCTGAAAGAGATGTGAGATAGAAACTTTTCGACTTGCATTTTTCAATATATCGTTCTCTAATTGTTTGTTAAATTCTCTTAGTGATCAATTACCGAAAAATGATGACATTTAGACTAGGAGTAGGTTTATAAACTCAGAATTGAATGGTTAATCCCAATTTGGAATAAAAAAAATGAGAGTATAGTTTTGAATAAGAGAGTTGGGGAGCATTTCCGGCAAAACCAGTGTTAAAATGTTAATATTCTAGTTCGCGGGAACATGCACGAAGCCCCCCGTAGATACTTCGGCTTATTTGTACCATTTCAGGAATATTGCTACTGCTAACTCCCTGCGGGACACCCTGTATACTCAGTTGAACCCACATATCGGGTTATCCCAGTAATATTCAATTTGTCCCTTTCAGGCAATCCTGCGGATGTTTCATTTTGGTACTGACGCAAAATGACTGCATAATGTCACGGTCATATGGTAACAAAGATTATCTGAAATAAATGTAGGTTCAATCTGGTTCAGGAATGAACAAATTATTGCAGGACCAATTTCTTTATATTAAAGTTATAATAGACCATGACCGTTTATGTATTCTTTAATTATACCCGTATATAAATTATACTTTTGAGTTCTCTGAATGTTACTTTTTTCCATCCAGTTAAGATTCTCATTAGCCCAATAAGTTAATAATTAACAAATCTATTTGAATAGTTTTTTTTTATGCGCGCTTCGCAGGAATTGGCGAACCTGTTACACCACATGAGTGGGCGCCTGGAAGTCTGTTTACTCGCTTCTTGTAGAGTTCACAGCTCATCGGCCCTGTAAACGAAGTAATTATTATAGAGAGAGGTTCGAGGGATCGTTAAATGTACCGCCATATGATGAGAGCTCCTTGCCTGCCTAGTGTTGTGGCAAAATATGAGTTTTCCGGGAACAACTTCTTTCAGCTCCTTGGAGCATCTTCCGTGGAAGTATCTATAAAACAGAGAAACGTCAGCAACTTGTCTTCTAAGAGCCAGCGGTTGGAGCGGGTGATCTCCGGGTGACACACACACACACACACTATCCAATATCTGCAATGAATGTTTGGGCGCAGATCCACATACATGGGAACAATATTCCAAAGCAGGTCGCATGCCAGCAGAACCCAGACTTGATCGTTATTCCGAGAAGGTGCATCGAATTTTTGGGTGCAATTTGATGGCCTTGAATCATTAGAGGAGGTTCTCTAGCTAGAACCTTTCTGGAAAACGTAGTTGCTTGCGTCTTGCTCGCGTAGAAGCTCACCAGGTTCAATTGACCCCACTCAGATATCCTCTGTAAGTCAGAGTTTGAGTTATTAATTTGTTGACATCTCTGACGCTCAAATTATGCAGCTGTAATCGACCGCAGACTACTGAAAGACGAAACCAGGGCACGATCGTCTGAAAAACCAAAGATCTTGTTCTCTGTAGATGACACAAGATCGTTTATTTGTAACAGAAACGAGGTTGGCGAAAGAATGGATCCTTGAGGTACTCCTGCTTACAAGTGGAAACAATCAGTTGTTATACCGTCGACCACAACTTGTATTGATCAATTTGAAAGAAATCTACTTAACCTACCTCGCAATTTTTCGGGAAGCTCATATGCAGCAAGTTTATTCAACAAGGCTGCATGTCAAACCCTATCGAAGGCCTTGGAGACGTCGAGGGCTATTGCTCTAGACTCCCCTTGCTTTTTCATCGTTGATGTACAAACATAAGTGACGTAGGCGAGCAGATATCATGTAGATCTTAGCCTGCGAAAACCATACTGACTGTCGTTAATAATTCCCTGCTACTCAAGATATTTCATAAGTTCATCCTTTATCACTCTCTTCATGACTTTGGACATAATGGGAAGAAGTGCACCAATGCGGTAGTTTTGTGAAGAAGGACTCCTTTCCCTTCTTTGGGATCGGTTGAATTCTCGCTATTTTTCCGCTTCTCGGATAAGTCTGGGTGCCAGTTCGGGAGCACACTTTCTCAGGAGGATTGTTGGCATTTCGTCTAGACCAACTGCCTTCCTGCAGTTCAGCTGTTCGAGAGCCTGTCTCACAGTGCGGATTCTAAACCTGATTTCTGCCATGGAAGAATTTATAGGTGAAATGTTCGGTGGTATTGCGTTAGATGAATCTAGACACAAGAGAGCAAAGAGATCGGCCTTCTCCTTCGGAGATGATGCTATACTTCCGTTCTTCTCTAACAAGAGGCGGAAACGCAGATTTGCAGAAATTGGCAGTGACAGTCTTCGCCTTAGACCAGAATTGTCTAGTCCCGCTTGCCTGTTCAAGGAGTTTATCAGTTACTCCTACGTTGACATTGACCTTTACTCTTGCAGTTATATCAGTACGAAAGTTGTTCTTGTTTCCTCTGTTGGATTTATCTTCCATGGCTTGTAAACTTTGCTCTTGGCTCCAGAGGCTCTTTCGCAGTGTTTGTTGAACCATGGCTTTGGTTCTGTTGTTCTTTTCATGGAACGAGGAAAGTAGAGATCCATTCCTGCATGAATGATTTCTGTAACAGATTCAGTGCACACATTGATGTCAGGATCTGAAAAGCAAACATCACTGAATGGGAAGCACGAAAAGAATTTACGCAGCTCATCCCAATTAGCACGGTTATGGTGCCAAATACGTCTGAGTGGTTTAGGTTCTTGGTTTAGTGGCAGCACAATGGTTCCGGTAGCAGATACAAGGTTGTGGTCTGAATTGCCTAGCGGAGCTGAGACCTACACTCCAAAATCATCTGGATCTGAAATCAAAAAAAGATCCAAGGCGTTCGAGAAGTCAGTACGGTGATCAGGTATTTTTGCCGGTTCGTCGACTAGCTGTTTTAGATTATAACTGATTGCGAAAGTTTCAGCCTGTCTTCCTGCTTCATCTGTTCAATTGAAGTGTCGGAGCCAGTTGGTATTAGGAACGTTAAAGTCACCCAATACAATGATCTCAGCTGCCGGATGATGTGTCTGAATTCAATCCACCTTATCACCTAGATTCTAGTTCGATTTTCATCAGAGACTACAATATTAGTAACACCTGACCTGACTTGTTGCTTCCACCAGCACCAATTTTATATATTTGGAATAAACTCATTTCCAAACAATATTCTCGTTGCATTGACAATTTTCATAATTTTCCATTAGTTGAATGAATAATTTCATAACTCGAACCTAGAATTTTGAATCATTCGATATTTTCCTATGAAATTATCGTAACAATATAATAACTAAATTGCTTTTTAATTCGTAAAGCATCATATTTCGATATTGATTTTTTCATATACCTCGACCGTTATTCGATTACAATAAATGAAAATGTTTAAAAGTGAAATAACTTGTAGTGGAATTATTCAATTTGAGAGATTATTTCGTTGGTAGCCAAACACTAATAGGATTGAAGTTCCAAAATTATGAATTCAAGGTTATATTTATGTCTATTTCACTTTTTAGTTGGTGTATTATATCTTGTTACAATCGTAAGCCCGCGATTCATCTAGCTGGCAACGAAAATACCACATGTAACTGAAATTAGGGCCACCCCTGTAACTTTTTTTATAGTTGAAATATTTGGATGATATTTGGGATTTTTTTGCTTATTTTAATTGTTCATCTTATCCTCCGACCTTCTGGCATATTTTTGAGAGAAAAACGAAATACAATCTCTTTTTTTTGCAAATTCATATTTCGTTCTAGAAGGCCATGAACACTGACAATTGGCTTAGCGCAACGTCTCCTATCACGAAAATACAAGATTGTATCTAATAATTTAATTGCTCATTTTCTACGGGGTGTCAAAGTTTTAAATTTCAGTTTTTCCTCAGAAAGTAGGCTTTCTTTTTTTCTCGCGTCAATCCATTCTTAACGGAGTTCTAGTGGAAAATACCTAGGCAATTTTTGCAGATTTTCCCCATTCGTTAATAACAATAACTACATTGACGATGCAAAATTTTTGTTCATACTTATAATATACTGTGATCATGCGAATTAGTGAATTCAGTTTTGAGTATGAATCAATACAACCAAAGTGAAAACGTCGATATGCTCCTTATTTATAGAGGAAACAGGAAAAATAGCGTTCAAGCTGAACAGAGAGCGCTATCACGAACAGAACCTATTTCTCTAAAGTTGAACGAAAATTTTGTGAATGAAAATTTTGTGAGGTGCAACCTGCTCAAGAGGAAGATTTCGTTATCGGCGAAGATACCGAAATAGACGTATGGACATTTGTTGATATTGATCCAACCACATCTATAAGGGAAATTGCCGAGGAGCTTGAAATTAACCCCCAAAGCGCATGGAGAATTTTGAAAAAAAAAAGTACCGCTCATTCAAATATCAACTACACCAACATCTGTATGTTAACGATAGTGTTAGGCGAGTCCAGTACTGTGAAGAGTACCTTAGGAAGATGGGGGTGATCCCCACAAAGGTTTTATTCATTGACGAATCACGTTACCAGCTACTAGTCGCAAAAAATATCAAGATGGAAACTTCCGAGAACGTTTTGGATTCAATGTCTAGATAGAGATCATGGGAAGATATTTTATAGGGCCTATAATTTTTGGAGGACAATTGACAGGGAAGAGATATTAAGAATTTTGACGACCCAAATACAAGATGAATAGGACGAGTTGCCATTAGCTGTTGTGAATGAAATATATTTTCAACAACACCTGTATGTTAACGACAGTGTTAGGCGACTCCAGTATTGTGAACAGTACCTTAGGAAAATGGAGGGGGATCCACAATATCCCACAATGATTTTAATCAGTGACGAATCACGGACAATGGTATGTTTAATAGGCAAAATACCAGGTACTGATCACAACGAAATGAGTACAGATATCAAGATGGAATGTTCCAAGAACGTTTTGGGTTCAATGTCTGAATTGGGATGATGGGAAGATATTCAATAGCGCCTATAATTTCTGAAGGTTCATTAACAGGGTAGAGATATTTGGAATTTTTTATGACCCAAATACAAGATGAATTGGACGAGTTGCCATTATCTGTTGTGAATGAAATATATTTTCAACGAAATCGTTAACCTCCTCACAACACAAGGGGGTCTTCCGGTATCTCGACAAAGTTTTTACCGAAAAATGGAAAGGTATAAATGGTCCCACAAGTTGGCCGCTAGATCGATATGAGTCCACTAGATTTCTTCCAACGGGACTATTTGAAGAATGAGGTTTACCAAAAACCTCTTAGAACTCAACAAGAATTGCAGAACTGTTTGAGATAGGCTATTGCACGCATTACAGCCCAACAGTGAAATAATGTTGTGAGGGGAACCATCAATCGTGTCCGATGGTGTTTTCGTGAGAATGGTGGTATTTTTTATCATTTATTATAATTATTTCGTTTTCGCTGTTCGCTCTTTGTTATAATCTTCTTAAATTTTCAGATGCAATATTGTATTTTGGTGATGGGAGATGTTGAGCTAAGCCAATTGTCACTGATCATGGCCTTCTTGAACGAAAAATGAAAATTGCAAAAAAACAATATTGTGTTTTGTTTTTTCTTTTAAGGTTATGTCTAAAGCTCGTAGGATGACATGAACAATTAAAATAAGCATAAAACTACAGGGTGTCCCATTTGAAAATCGAATGTTGGTATCCTTTACGGTATAACCGCAAATGAAATGTCAAACATTTTAATGCCATCAAATTCAAAATGTCGTCTTCTATCCGATTCACAAATTTCATCAAATTATTCCAAATAGAAACTAGTTACAGGGTTGGCCCTAGTTTCAGGTACACCCGGTATATGCATTGTCTAATCCACCTACCTGATATTTCAAAGTTAAATACTTTTTTCTTCCTTTTTCAAAGATATATTTTCTTTTTCTATTTTCAATACTTAGTAGCAGGCGCTTCTTGAAGAGAGTAAGAATTGTAAAAAATTGGGAAGATGTTCGATACAAGCGAGCATACTAGGCCTGTAAACAAGAGAATTTTTATAAAGAGAGATACGTGGCTTTGCCAGTTGGACCGTCTGCTGATAAAAGTTTTCCGCTAGTTTAGATTTTCTTTGATACTGGTTTCTTTTTGGATTCAAGCTTTTCAGTTCTTCAGAGCATTTATCATGAAGTATCTATGAAAAGAGATATATTAGCAACCTGCCACTGTCAGCGATGCGTACTGTTCTCTTCTGGACACTAACAGATGTAACGAGCTTCATACATTCGAACAGTATTCCAAACCAGATCATACTTTTGATTTGTATAAATGTATTAGCTATGATGGCGTGAGGTACAGCTAAGCCCTGAACAGAAAACTGAGTTTAGCAGGAGCACATTTGGCAATGGCCGATATACTGTGATACCGAGTAGATGCATATTTAGTGACTTTTCTGAAAAACGTTGTTGATTGCGTCTCGTTCGCGTTAATATTGACCAAGTTCAACCGGACCTATCCTAATATCTCCTCCAAGTCTGAATTCAGTGACATGCTCTGTTGGTATATTGTCGGTGTCACTCATCAGCAGTTATAGGATGCTGAGTACAGTTGTTCGAAACCCAAATATTCTGTTTTAGGTGGAGTGAACCAGATCATTGATGTTCACCAATGCGTAACGTATGCAAGAAGATCACCAATTGACCGTTGTCTACGGAATCCGTATCGACGATCACTGATGCAACTCGATCCCTTTCGATATAATGCGATTGGACGATAATTGCTCTCATATGAATTCTGAAACAGACGAAGAAGAACAGATGCTAACTCTGGAGCACATTTCTTCAAAACAGGTTTTCCATCAAGACCCACTGTATTCTTGTGGTTCTCTTGTTGAAGAACCCGTCTTACCGTGCGCACTGTGAATTTTATTTCTTACATATTCCATTGAACATGTGCAAAGCTTAATGGCACTGCGTTTGATGTATCTAAAACAGAATTTGGCGAAAACATTTTTGCATATGCTTAAAGTGATGATGCGGTAGAACCGTCAACTGTTATCAGAGGTGGAAAGGATAACTTGGGACAGCTTTTACAGACTGCTTTCGCCATAGACCAAAACTGACAAGTTTCATTGTTCTGCTCCAAGAGTATATTTTTAATTCTTTCATTGAAGAAGGTTTCCGCAGTATCAATCGTTGAGCTACAAATGTTCCTCAAACGCACATATTCAGCTTTAGTTTAATCTGTTGGATTCTTCTTCCAGTTTTTAAGCGCTATTCAGTGGCAGCTTTTTGGCAGTTTTATTGAATCAAGGCTTTCGTGCGGATGTTTTTTCATCAAGTTTGGAATGTATAGGCCATGTATGCCAGAATAACTTGAGTGACAGATTCATGATCTGAGAAACAGACGTTATTAAATGAAAAAGACGAGAAAAGCTCGCATGGAGTATTGCTCAACTCTGAAAAGAAAACTGAGCTCATTAAAAGCAGATCTGGCAATAGCAGACACATAACCATGTCAGCAAACTCCGGTGTATACTGTGATACCGAGTACGTGCATGTTCGTTTCTGACGAAATTCGTCCTACTATGATTAGAGAAGATTCTCCTGCATTGAGTTTTCTGGAAAACGTTGTTGATAACATCTTGGTGCCGTTGAAATTGACCAAGTTCAACCGGTCTTAAGTCAGAAATCAGTAACATGCTCTGTTGCTTCCTTTATTAGTGTGACTCCCCAGCAGCTACATGAGGCTGACGAGAAAATGAGGACACCAGGGTAGAGTCGCTCGCAAAATCGAACATTCTGTTTTCGATAGAGTAGAGCAGATCATTAATCAGCAACAGAAAAAGAACTGGCAAGAGTATAAAGTCCGGGGGGTACTCCTGCATTAACCAGAAAATATTAATTCGTTACACCATTAACTACCACCTGAATCAATATACTAAAGAGAAAGCTACTGATCCAACCACGCAAATTCTCGATGTTAATTTGCGATTAGTTTATTCATCAAGGCTGCTTACCAAACCCTGTCGAAAGCTTTTGAGATATTAAGAACAAAGGTTGATGTCCTCAAATGCCTAACGTATGCAGGAAGTCACCAGTTGATCGTTGTCTGCAGAAACCTTATTTTCGACAACTGATGATACCCTTCAACTAGAAATAATTATGAGCTCATCGTTTATCACTCCTTCCTTCCACATAATGAACAACATAGCGATTTGACGATAATATTCGTTATTATATCTGTGGTTGAGCAATTCAAACTATTTCGGCCTCTTGCGACTAGTTTTAATAAAAATGCTGAACTACTAATATTTTAGATAGTTTTTTTTGTTTCTTTAACGTGCTCTATTTCTGCCTTTCGGCTAATGACGACTGGGAGAATTTCTATCACCTCACTAACACAGGAATTTTGCCGAACCCGTATCGTGTCGAGGAAAGGGATCTTTAATCTCCAACACATCCCTGTTACACTGGACCGACGGCTTTACATCTCTTTCTGAAAATAGGTGCTCAAGCGATTCCCAGAATCCGAAAAATCTCACCGTGAATAGTTATTGAGATCGTAGATACAGATTTTTCAACGTTGAAACCGAAGAAAACTCGAAACAATTCTTTAAGTGCTCATTTAATAACCTCAGACATTATGTTTACAATAATGCAGATACTCATATTACTTTCTATCTAAATTAAAATCCCAAACATAAATTTTTGTGACAATGGAATTTCTATACATATTCTCAACAACTATTTCGAAATGAAGTGACTTTGTCTTTTCCTGAAGTCTCGATAACTTCGTTTCCTATTTCATCAGATTCCGTTAAGCGATTTAGTGGCGAAAGCGTGATACACAGATTAATTTCGCCTAAACGGATTTGGTTAGGTTAGGTTGAATGGTAGATACTTTATTAGCTAGTCTTAGAAAATAAATTCTTTTCCCCGAAATTATATACCATAACGCATTTATACTTAATGAATTCGAGACATTTGCGCTCTGCTCGACAAAAATAATTTTCTGTATATATTCATAAGTATGTCGTTTTGATGAAATGATGATAACATTTGCTAATGAACATTGACTGTTTTCGAAATTATCAATTCTATTTTATATTATTACAGTGACTGCTCGTGTACAGCTTTAGTAATCGATGCAGTTACTACTCCTGTTCAACATGCAGAGGGACCATACTGGGATGAGGAAAAGATGGTCTTGTATTACGTGGACACCTTCCAAGCTACTATACATCGTTTCAATCCTGGGAGTACCCATCACAGAGATACACACCAAAAAATTGGTTAGTATTGATATATTCTCAGTTGTAAACAATTATCGAACATGATGGCTGTTTTCAAATATTTGTTTATCAGAAGTCTCTTACCCAATCATACGAGGGTGGTTTGAAAATTTTCCAACTAAACAAAGATACAAGACATTCCTTGTAAATACTTTTTTTCTTCAACCTAGTCTCCGGTAACTCTACGCACTCTTCCCAGCGATGTAACCATCTCTGTAACCTATCGAAATAGTACTCGACGATTTTCTCTGCGTTTTTTCGTGGTTCACTTCTTCATTTGACGAAAATCTTTCCGAGCGCAATATTCAGGTGAAGGAATAAAAAGAAGTCACTTGGGGCCAGATTTGGCGTGTAAGGCGGACAGTCAAGCAGTTCAAACCGTAATACGTGCATTTTCGCCAAGGAAGCTGGTGAGGTGTGAAACGGTGCGATGTCTTAGTAAAACAGGAGTTTCTTTTCTTGTAAATGCGGCCATTATTCCGATAGTTCTGCTTTTAGCTTGTCAAGTAATGATGCGTAATATACTGGTGTGATATTTTTCCTTTGACTTTGCTGAGTCAACAGATGAACAATGAAAAACTAATAACTTTTATTTACTAGTACTACCATTCACAGGTCGGGATTTCTTCAGACTAATGTTCATTGGAATACGTTTTTGGTCTAACGTGAGCAGAGGCAGCATGCAACGCGCGGACTGCTTCCTTATGTGTAAATCTTGATTTCATTTGTGATAAACACGTCCTTTTTTCTTATCTAACATAACCTCTGCTATATCCCTTACTTTAATTTGGCGGTCGCCTAGCACCATTTTATGAACTTTGGCGATGTTATCGTCGGTAGTTGCAGATTGTGAACGCCCCGAACATTCATCGTCTCCTAAACTCTTAAGGCCACGTTTAAATTTAGCTGCCCAAAATTTCCCTATGTTAAATCATGGCGCAAAATATTCATACATAGCACACTAGTCATCTTCAATTTAGACAGGCGTACTGCCTTTTAAAAACAAATATTCAATGACATCTCGATACCCAATTTCAACTTTGGTGAGTCGACAGATAAACACTGAAAAATTACTAGCTTTGATATACTAGTGCTGCCATCTTCTCGAGGAGGTCGGAAACTTGTCAGACTATCTTATATATGGAAAACCGTTTTTCAGAAATCAGTAGTTTGACGTAAAATATTAAGCAATATTGTTGTGTCTGATGCAACGGCAAAATATTGGTATGTGTTCAATACATATTAAATCATGATAAATTGTAGTCCTTGTTGATGGCGCTTTTGGACACCCAAGAATTAAGATCTTCATACAGAATTTCTTAAAACTATATGAGTTTGAAAAAAGATAAAAAACACAAGGTTTAACTTAAATCTACACTTCATTTGAAAATAATTCGACGACGTTTCGCTGACACAGCAGCTTTATCAAGAATGACAAACAGAATGAAGAGTATGGTATTATAAACAAATCGTAGAACAAGTTGGATGAATAACAGGAAAATCCACACTGAGCCATTGTACAGTTAGTATGAAAGGTAATAAAAACTAATTAAACAAGTTAAGTAGTTTGTTTGTATCTAGATACAAACATTCGGACAAGCTTTTGAATGAGCAGGTAGACGTGAATTATTCACCCTACTTAACTTGTTTAATTAGTTTTCATTACCTTTATACTAACTGTACAATGGCTCAGTGTGGATTTTCCTGTTATTCATCCAACTTGTTCTACGATTTGTTTATAATACCATACTCTTCATTCTGTTTGTCATTCTTGATAAAGCTGCTGTGTCAGCGAAACGTCGTCGAATTTTTTTCAAATGAAGTGTAGATTAAAGTTAAACCTTGTACTTTTTATCTTATTTATATCATGGATCTACATCAAGTTACGGCCTCCACAATTCAAATATATGAGTTTTTACTGTCTTTCTGATCACTCTTTTTAATAAGAGATGTTTTTCGTAGATGAATAGATAGAGCGACACCAACGTCTGTACTCAAAACACTGAACTCTAACGCAAATCCAAGATTTTAGTATAGTATATAGGGGTACCCAAGTTAGATGGAGGGGCACCCAAGTTAGATGGACTATTAGAAGTTTATGGAAAACGGGTTGAGATATTTTCCTGAAATCTTGATAATAAGATTTGGTTTTGACAAACTTCATTTCTGAAATAATTTCAACCTTTCACAATTTTTAGTTAGACCAGAATCCTATATATTTTTCAACAATTGAATTTCTCTCAATACTGATTTCGAAAATATTGCAGTTCATTGGAATTAATTGTACGGTATTGAAAATATTTCACTTTCTGTGAATGAAAATGATCTTAACGTGTCGCAGATAAGGTACCAAAACTGGAAAATTACACATGTTGAAAATACAGTTCGGATACTGTCCAAGAGAAAAAGATTGACGTTATGAATGTACTCGCGGAAAAAATTTGGAAAATAATGGGATAGGGTATGCCAGAATCAATTGAGAAGTTCAAACCGAAAAATGTGGAAAAAATCGGTTTTCTTCAAATTATAACGTATGTTATTTATTGTTCAGGTAGATTCCTCTTGAAAAAATAAACGAACTCCAAGACATTATCTATATCTAAATTTTAAGCTAATCGAAGTTAAAACGCAAAAACGAAATACTCCTTATACTGGATTCACTAGTGGCGCTCTGTAGTGCGTACACTCTTGAAGATTTAATCTTTGTTCGAACGTTATTCTATTTAGAAAGTAAGAATCTTCTTAAGCAATTCATTTTGAAGTAAACAGGGTGTCGCAATGTTCTATGAAAACAATCTTGGGTAGTTTTTCATATTGAAAGACCACTTTTTTGTTCAAGATTCAGGAGCGGCCCAACCTCTGCTATAATGTCTTTGAGCAATAAGTTTTCTTGGCGAGTACTTTCGTCACAATAATTTTTTTTTTCCGTGAGAATTCATGAAAATAGGCTCTCACATCATTGCATGCTCCTTCGGCCATAGAGGATGAACACTCCTCTCCTTTCGTTTTCGTATTGCCCAAGAATAGCTTCATTGATGAATTGAAATAGATAATCCTCATTTTATACAGGAGTGACTCAAAAAATGATTAAATATTGTAATTTTAAAAATATCATATCTTGATTTTTGCAAATAGAACACCATGTATTTTATTAGTTATGTGAACGCATGAAATATTGTGCTATATTTTGCAGAAGTAACCTTATCTTTAACGTTCGTCATTTTCGAAATATTGGATTATTTGTGAAAATTCTCGATGAAAATTCTACAAACCGTAACAAACTCATTAACATGCATCCTTATTCGTACAGAAGTTTTTTTCTGTAATGATTCAAGTAGTAAGAAATGAAACGTAATCGAGATAATTATTTCAACGAATGATAAAATCAAGATGATTAAAATGTAAATCGAGGTATGTGTTGACATTGTTTTTATTTGTGCCTTCTGTCAGATATTCGGACATATCATATTCTGCATTTTACATGGCGAACTTATCAGTGTTTCGTTATTGAACATTGTTAAAGTGAGGTTAGAACCCAATTTTCTCAATTTAATGTCATGAAGTTCTCCAAAAAGAAATGATTGATATGATTTTTATTCTGGGTGAGTGGATAGAATTTAATGACAAAGCTGCATTCATTCTCAATGGCTAGTCTTTGAATCATGGCGCTATGGTTTCATTTGTAAAAATATATCAGAATTCATAGGACGCCCATGAATTTTCCACGCAGCGAGAATATCATTATTTTTCAAATGAGGGTGTATGGAAAATGCGACTCTACTAGAAACAATTCATATGTCATTTTGACGAACTCCGATACATTTGAACCAATTTGCAAATACATAGAAGACTGCTATTCAGAGAAAAGTATTGAACCTATCTTAAAATAATGAATACCCTAATCATAATCAACCAGGCTCTCACAGTAGAGGTACAGTCTGTTCTGATGTCATTAATATGAGGGTGGTCTGAAAAGTTTACGACCTAATAAAGATACGAGACATTTTTCTCAATATTACTTTTCATTTTTCAACATTGTCTCCTCGTGACGCTACACACTTTTCTTAGGGATGTTTTCATCTCTGTAATTCGTCCAAATACTACTCAGTGGTTCCTCTGCCAAAAAGTGATTGCCTTTTCATTTGACGAAAATCTCTGTCCTCCAAGCGCAATTTTCAGATGAGAGAACAAAACAAATTCGCTTGGAGCTATATCTAGTGAGTAAGGCGGATTGTTGAGCAGTTCAAACCATTATTCGTGGATTTTCGCCATGGCAACCGCAGAGGTGACAAACGGTGCGTTGTCTTGGCAAAACAGGAGTTTCTGCAAACGTTTTTCCACAAGCTCTACTTTTAGCTTGTCCAGTAATGATGCGAAGTATGCTCGTGTAATGGTTTTCTCACTTTGAAGATAATCAATTAGAAAAACTCCATAACTATCACAAAAGGAAGCCGTCATGATTTTCCCAGCTGGAAAAAACAGTATTTGTTTTTTTTTGGAACAGGTTTCTCCTTTGCAGTCCACTGTATGGACTAGTTTTTTGTTTCTGGTATAATGGTGTATACAAGTTTCATCTACAGTAATTAGTTGACGCCAAAACTAGGATTTATTACGACCAAATAGCGCCAACAGAGGGTTGGATATGTTCGAACAGGTTTTTGTCTATCGCAAACAGGGCACCCATACCGCAGACAGATATTCAGTCAGATATTCGGACATATCATATTCTGCATTTTACATGGCGAACTTATCAGTGTTTCGTTATTGAACATTGTTAAAGTGAGGTTAGAACCCAATTTTCTCAATTTAATGTCATGAAGTTCTCCAAAGAAGAAATGATTGATATGATTTTTATTCTGGGTGAGTGTGATAGAATTCTTCGTTGGCAAGTAGAGTTTATGCACAAAGGTTTCCTTATAAGAGGCATCCTGATGCAAGATCCTTTGAAAAACTTCTAATTAGATTTATCGAAACGGGTAATATCGCTTACAAAAAACATGAAAAACCAAAAACTGCTACAGCTGAAGACAACCAGTTGTAAGTTTTGTTGACAGTGAAAGATGACCCCTATAAAAGCCAAAGAGAGATTCTCAGTTAACAGATATAAGTGAAACTTCCATCCAGAGAATCTTGAAAGTGAATAAATTTCATGCATATTATGTACAGCTGCACCAGGAACTGAACAATCAAGACTATGAAAATCCAATCAATTTTTGCAATTGGTCAAGTGACAAAGTAGTGGAAAATCCAAATATGTTCAGCAATTTTTTTTCTCGGACGAGGCTACTTTCCACAAGAATGGGCTTGTTAACAGGCACAACTTTCATTATTACGACACGGAAAATCCACACCTCATGTGACAAATAGATCACCAGCATCGTTGGTCCTTGAATGTGTGGGCCGCTATAGTAGATGGATAGCTAATTGGGCCGCACTTTTTCAACGGCCACCTCAATAGTGAAATGTATTTAGATTTTTTGCAAAATCATCTACCAATGTCATTTGCCGATGTACCAGAGTATATAAGACAAGATTTGTGGTTTCAATAGGTTGGAGCACCGGCACATAACTCACATCAGGTTAGGGAGCATCTGAATCATGAATTTCCACACAAATGGATAGGACGTGGTGGTCCTGTTAGATGGCAAGCTAGATCTCCGAACCTTACAAGTCTACATTTTTTCTCATGGGGTTACATTAAGGGCATCATTCACCAGATTTCTTCTACAACACAGTTGGATATGAGACAGAGAATAGTCGACGCCTTTCAGTCAGTTAATCCGCAAATGCTGTCGAGAGTTCAACGGCCTTTCCTCAGAAAGATTGAGTTGTGTCTACAAAGGAACAGGCATCATTTCGAACACTTATTGAAATAGTTCAACACCTTGTAGATCATCTCACCCAAAACCAATCTATTTCGTATTTCATACACGACTACCTTAAAATATCTCCATTTCTCTGATCAAGTATAATGATATCTACTGCTAAACTCTTCTTTCGCAACCTCTGATTTAATTATATTGGTTTATTTTTTTTTATTTCGAAAATGGTCGAAGATAAAAATAAGGTTACCTATGCAAAAACATGGCACAATACTTTATGCGTTGACATGAAAAATAAAATACAGGATGTTCCAATTGAAAAAATCAAGATATGATATTTTGAAAATTACAATATTCAATCATTTTTCCAGTCACTTCTGTATACAATGAGGATAATCTATTTCAATTCATTAATAAAGCTATCCTTGGGCAATGAGGAAACGAAAGGAAAAAAGTATCCATTCTCTGTGGCCGAAGGAGTATGCGATGATGTGAGAGCCTATTTTCAGGATTTTTTACGGAAAAAAAATATTGTGACGAAACTACTCACTAAAAATGCTTATTACTTAAAGACATTATAGCAGAGTTTAGCTCGCTCTTGAATCTTCAACAAAAAAGTGGTCTACCAATCTGAAAAATTTTCCAAGATTTTTTTAAAGAAAATTGCGACACCCTGTTTACTGCAAAATAAATTGCTGAACTGGATTCTAACTTTCTGATTACAATACCGTTCGGACAAAAATGAAATCTTCAACAGTGTACGAGCTACAGAGCACTGCGCCACTGGTGATTTACCCAGTATACAACAAAATTTTAGATCCTAGAGCTTCCCACTTAATTTTTTTTATATCGTCATGTTGATGATTTACTAGTGTGCTTTACTGGTACATCGAGAAAACTGGATCTTTTTTTAAATTCCATCAACAGTATCCACCCAAAAACCAATTTTAAGTTAGATATAGAAAAAACAGTCGAATAAATCTTTTAGACTTAACCGTTTCCCAAAAACATAACTCTTTTGCATTTGATATTTTTCTGAAACCTCCTTTCACTCACAGATATTTGTATTCCCCATGACTGTTCTCCCCCCTTGCAACATAAATTAGCCATTTTCTAATCAATGGTTCATAGAGCATTTTCATTTTTACGTTCTATTGAGAATCTTAACAAAGGAATTGACATCATAAAAACTATCGCCAGTAATAATGGTAACCCACCCACCACAGTAGACAAAATAGTTCTAAAAACAACCACAGTTAGCTTACAATAGTATATACCTGGATGTTTAACCAAATACCAGTATTAAAAATTCTCTCCCCTAATCTATTTTGGTCCAATTTCACAGCAAGTTGCAAATCAAATATCAAGTCACAATATAAAATTTGCCTTAAATTATACAATTGTAGAGTATATGGACTGTGTTGCCCTGATTGTAACGGTGCATACATATTGCAGACAAAAAGATATTTTTGCATTAGATACAAATAACATCACTCTTCCTCTTGTGAAAACAAAAGTCACTCCGCCATCGCACAGCGTTGCCTAGATAACAATTACAACTTCCCTAGTATAGATAATCTAAATTATTTATCGTGCCCTGAAAAGAAATAAACTCAATTACCTAGAATCTTTGGAAATTTTCAAGGCTAAACACAATAGGAACAATCTTACCCTTTATAACGACAACACAGACGTGTGTTATTCTCCAATATTTCAGATTTTCAAATAATTATGAACGTACCTTTAGAAAACTATCTATATTCCAATGGTAGAAAACGAGTTTTTTTCTCTTTATAATTCATACCTGGTTTTCTATATTAAGGACAAATTGTACAATTGTATCTTAGTTTTTCTTAATTTGTAAACGTCTGATGATGATAGAACTATCGAAATAGCTCTCGTTTGTTAAATAAATATTTCCCACCTATTTTGTGGTATTCTTCACAAAGTAAACCAAAATCACCGTTTGTTGTCCAATGTAATTTTTCATTATTGATTCATAACAAAAATGTTTCGATACCATTTCCTTTCAGCAATCAGAAGGAACAGTCGATGCCTTCAGAATTGCAGAAATATTACAAAAATAACATTCTATCAAAATAATCTGATTCAACCGATACTATTTTTAATGAAACATAAAACTCGAGAATTATTGCCAATATTACACGTTGAAATGAGTTGATAAATTTATATTTAATCATTCAACAATTTATAAAATATCACTTTATGTTCGGAGACGTGTTCATAAACACGAAATTCATCAAAGAGAATCATTCTACAGTTCGTATATTATTATTTTATACATAGTTACGAGTTCATGAATACTTTCCAAAAATATTATTCAACAAATCGTAGATTGTTATGATCATCACAAACGATAAATTTTGAAAATTAATGTGATACAGGTATGGGCTGATAGTTAATGTTATTCTTTTATTACCAGAGTGTGAAAAAAAATATTTCCTATCACTGAAATTAGGTAGTCTTTCCTTTCATCTTTTCGTCGAATATCACACTCACCAGCAAAAAATTCAATCAAGCAGAAATCATCCCCTAGTTTGAAACTGCATTGCTCTCTGATTTTTCGTTCGGTACCCTTGAAATTTGTATATAGTAATGTTATTTAACGCAGAATTATAATTTTACAAAGTGGTAATGTGAAAATGAAATTTAAAGAGCGATATACGGAGGCAAACCAAAAATGCTTTTCTTTCACGAATTTTGAATCGCCCTATAGAATTTCTGATCTAAATTTTGCCGTTAAGATATATTTAATGACAAAGCTGCATCCATTCTCAATGACTAGTCTTTGAATCATGGCGCTATCGTTTCATTTGTAAAAAATATATCAGAATTCATAGGACGCCCCATGAATTTTCCACGCAGCGAGAATATCATTATTTTTCAAATGAGGGGTGTATGGAAAATGCGGCTCTACTAGAAACAACTCATATATCATTTTGACGAACTCCGATACATTTGAACCAATTTGCAAATACATAGAAGACTGCTATTCAGAGAAAAGTATTCAACCTATCTTAGAATAATGAATACCCTAATCATAATCAACCAGGCTCTGACAGTAGTGGTACAGTCTGTTCTGATGTCATTAATACGAGAGTGGTCTGAAATGTTTCCGACCTAATAAAGATACGAGACATTTTTCTCAATATTACTTTTAATTTTTCAACATAGTCTCCTCGTGACTCTACACACTTTTCTTAGGGATGTTTTCATCTCTGTAATCCGTCCAAATAATACTCACTGGTTTCTCTGCCAAAGAGTGATTGCCTTTTCATTTGATGAAAATCTGTGTCTTCCAAGCTCAATTTTCAGATGAGAGAACAGAACAAATTCGCTTGAAGCTATATCTAGTGAGTAAGGCGGATGGTCAAGCAGTTCAAACCGTTATTCGTGGATTTTCGCCATGGCAACCGCAGAGGTGTGAAACGGTGCGTTGTCTTGGCGGAACAGGAGTTTCTGCAAACGTTTTTCCGTTTTTCCACAAGCTCTGCTTTTAGCTTGTCCAGAAATGATGCGTAGTATGCTCGTGTAATGGTTTTCTCACTTTGAAGATAATCAATTAGAATAACTCCATAACTATCACAAAAGGAAGCCGTCATGATTTTCCCAGCCGGAAAAAGCAGTTTTTGTTTTTTTTAGAACAGGTTTCTCCTTTGCAGTCCACTGTATGGACTGTTCTTTTTGTTTCTGGTATAATGGTGTATACAAGTTTCATCTACAGAAATTAGTCGACGCCAAAACTAGGATTTATTACGACCAAATAGCGCCAACAGAGGGTTGGATATGTTCATTCGAACAGGCTTTTCGTCTAACGCAAAAAGGGTTCCTATACCGCAGACAGCTTTCTCTTGCGTAAATCTTGATTCTTTTGACATATTCTCATCTTCTGCTATCTATGGTATATTGATTCGGCGGTCGTCTAGCATCATTTGGTGGACTTTGCCGATGTTATCGTTGGTAGTTGCAGTTTTTGGACGTCCCTTCAGCTGCCCAAAATATCACTGTTGTAAATGATAGTAAAGAGTTTTCATACACATTGAGTAACTGTCAACAGATAAATATTGAAAATTCACTATCCTTTTTTTACGAGTACTGCTACCTTCACGTAGAGGTCCAAAACTTTTTAGACGACCCTCGTAGGAACAATTCACAATTAAGGTCAAATTCTATTCAACGATCCTAAATTTGTGAGTAGAAAGTATCTTCAGTTTCACCTCGTATTTTATTTTCCGCATGCTGAAAGTAGTTTTCGCTTTGAAACTTTGGTTTCACAAAATAAAGGATAACATTTTGAGTAAATCTTATTTACCTAGGATCGTAATCTCGTAGTAATACAGAAAAACACAATCAAACCATATTCAGAAGGATATACAAACTTTTAACGATAAAACTCCATATTAGTTCAGATGCTTTGTGGTTCATAAATAGAAAAGGAACTCGTAGTGAATGCTATAATTCTGGCAAAACCTCGGAAACTTTCATATCAACCCATTGCTTTCACCGTTATAGCCGAGGGCTGCCTGTTTACAAAGAGAGTCTTTAATGTTTCTAATGGATTGGACGGAGGGCAAATTGAGTTTACGATGGACAATAAATATAACTTGACAGGTCGGAAAGGAAACGAATGGCATGCTAATTCAAAGATGTCGAAGGTTGAGAATTTAGCATAAAATTATTTTTGAAAACATCAGAAAATATGATGAAGTCAAGGTTATATCATTCTAGAGAAAATGATTGGATATTTTCAATCTGTGAAAATTACGCAAACGGAACCATAGCAAACAATTTATATATTACTCAAAAAAATGTATTATTGTTATAAACTAACCCGACCGGGAAATTAACGCTCGAAATCGACAATTCAAATTTATTCAGAAGTTCACATATGTTGATGAATTATTTTTTCAGTCATCCACCAGTAAAACTTATCAATCAAATCAAAGTCTCCAGAAACCTGTTAATACCGGATATTACGCCCCAAGGGAGAGTTACTGCATGACATCTTCGATTCATATTCTAAATATGCCTTTCAGCATTCTGATCCATCTCGTTCCAAATTTCCATCAGACCTCATATACAGTAGCTTTTGCGGGTTTCT
Source organism: Cryptolaemus montrouzieri (assembly GCA_013387265.2). NCBI lineage: Eukaryota > Metazoa > Arthropoda > Insecta > Coleoptera > Coccinellidae > Cryptolaemus > Cryptolaemus montrouzieri. The sequence continues at coordinate 23,577,943 of JABFTP020000103.1, forward strand.
TGATCATCTTTGGAGAATTTCCAAGACATGTTCGATAGGATAGAGGTCTAGACTTCATGATCACCGCTCCATTGAAATGATTTCGTGATTTTGAAGGTCTATGATGTACCTCTGAATATTCCATTATATACGATGATCTGATAAGTGCGGGCGTTCAAATAAATTCCTCCCCACACCATTATTGCACCTCCACCAGAACCATAGATAGGTAAAAACTAGCACTTGGTATATCCCTCATTTTGACGTGTGTACACTGGAGAACATTGACCGGAATGATAAAGACATCCCAACTCATCTGTGAATTGAATTTTCCCCCTGTCAGCTTCTAACCAATTGATATGTTTTTTGGCAAAATTCAATCGAGCTACGTTGTGCTGCGTTTATAGCCGAGTCTCGAGTTGCGACACAAGGCCTCAAACCGAATTCCCTGAGACTTTGTCGTACCGTTTCAGTGCTGATTGGCACTCCACTGTTGTGTAGAAGCTGCATCTTTATCGGGTCGGTCTTGCAAGGGCTATCACACTGCAACCCTTCGAATCAATTTTACACTCCTCCATTTTCTGGGTGTACAGGTAGAACCGGGACAGTACTATAACTGAGATTAAATCTACTGGCACCATATCAAGTCGAGCATAAGCTTTTCGATCCCCTTTTGTATATAGTTCACGGTGAGGTTCGAATCCATTGTAATTTTTTCTGTATTCATTCAACAAGTCATCTTCCAAACGTGAGGCATACAGTTCCAGATATTTATTTTTTATATATTGAACTTTATAGAGAACTTCATGATACAGGTTTAATCTCTTCAGCTTATACCAAACCAGAATCCATGACTTGCATTACCTAGCATTAGCAAACCGTTGCCTCGAAGAAGAAAATTCTTCATGACAACCAGTCTTCCTGGATCATTTTGGAAACAGTTGAAATGAAGACCCTAAGCCTTTGGCCTTCCTGTATAAGTCCAACATAGGTATCTATCACCGATGCTTCAGTTCGTACTAAGAGGATCAAATTTCTTCCCAGTTCATTATTACGTAAAATTAAAATTTTTAGGAACAAACGTTACGTTATGGTTCAACAACTGCTGTTATCAATATATGGTTGGTTTCTAGCAGAATGTCAATCTATTTCCGAAAAAAATAAATTAATAACTAGTTGCCTATCAAAAGAAGGGAAATTTCAAGTATATAAATCTGCCGTGCAAATTAAAAACCTCTACTTTTCAGGACGGGATATTCTACTTCACGTCGATTAATGCATATTCATTCGGTTCTGTATATTATAAAAGTCCTTAATGGCTCATTGAATACCAAGAAATCAATAAAATAAATTCATTTACTCAAACGTGTATTTGACAGACTTTTACATTGTTTCACAAATCAAAAACTAATTAAAGTATGTTTTCCAAGTGAAAATAAAGTAACTCCGTTTACTGAACAATGATGTTGAAGACATACTGAAAACGAAACGAGTAAATCATCTTACAAATTTGATGTGCAATACAGGTACAAGAAAGTAAAAAAGTGCTTGGAATTGTAATTAAAGAAAAATCTTCATTAATCATTTAAGTTCACCACGATTTCATTGGGATCTTCAACTTCAATTGTTGGGAGATATTTCCAAATTAACTGATTTTAGCGGGCATATGCCCGCTAAATCTTTCAGTATCTTCTCTTTCTTTTCAGCATTTACTCTCCTGGAGGAAATCCAGGCACCTGGCAAATCTAATTTGCATTTGGGTTTCAGGAACTGACATTCTGGGAATGATTCTTTTGTGATATCTTTTTATAGAACATTGACCTGGACATAGTCCTGAATATCACAACTTTCAACTCGTTCAAAAGGGGTATGTTATTTAAGCATTCCTTTCTAGATTGACATGCATTATCGAATTCCAGAAAATCTTCAGCTCCTAATTTCATTGTCTCAATATTTTTCGAAGGCGATTTTATTAGTTCCTCCAGACTCTCAAAATCTATCATTTTCTTCCTTCGATCCATGAACAGTGTCCGCTTTCATGAAAGAGTGTCCAGGTTCAAAGTACTTGAAAGTTATTTTTGAAGGTCCCCAGTTTTCATTGACAAAAATAACTGCAACGATTAATAGAGCCCATTGCTTAGTTTGAGCTGTGCAGCCCAAAACACAATTTCTTTGCCATCGCTGTAGTTCTTCTTAAGAAAATTGTAAAAAGAAGAAATTACCTCTGGACCAGACCTTCTCATAATTGTCTCATGCCATGATACACATTAACTTTGCCATTTTTCCGCAAACTCGCAAATGTTTCAGTAAAAACGATGAGTCGACTTATAAACATTGCGCTTTTAAGGGTCATTTTAGGAATAATAAGAATTTTCTGCATGTTTACCGCAAATATCTCAGTATTTTCATTCCACCCTGAAGAATCTGTGTCCGTGATATAATGTTGTCTTGCTTTTGTGTATCTTTCTTTGCAAATGGTGTAGCTTTGACTGTTTTCACTGTTGTCACTCCTAGGTAGTGATTGAGGTTCCGGTTCACATCAGCTGTCTCATTGGAATTTGAAAGTTTCCCTTCATGGTCAAGCTCGTGAAAGAAAGAACAAGTAATACAGTCATCTTGGATAGGCTTCGAAAAACCAAAGCTTCCTTTTTTAAAATTTTTCGGAGAGTTTCATATAAAACATTGTTATTAATATTATAATCTTCCACACTTCATAGATCGAAAGATCAGAAATTAAATACCTTCTATCAAGGGCATTGAACATATTTCAATGGGACGGCAGCAGATGATAACTGTTGATGTAGGTTTTTATTTTTTTTTAATTTTCTTGCCCAATATCGGTCATTTCCTTACCGCGCTTCAAAACTTTCTTGTCGGTAACATTAAGGCAATCAAAAATCGCAGAGTAATAACTCATCAGAATTAAATCCTAAAGTGCTCTAAAACATAGTTTTACAAATATGTACTTCATCGCCATCTAGATTAGAAAGATAATGCTTGTTCTCAAAATTCGCTATTGAATTTTCTTTATCTGCACTTTGTTCTTTTCCACGTGAATCTAATCTGGTTGGCAAAATATATTTCACACAACACTCTTTATGATTCAGAGCAGTCGTTTTGATTTGTTTGATGGACTCATAAAAAGTCATTTCTCTCCATATTTCAAGAGATTGAAATGATTGAAAAGATATTCGCTCACTAGTTGTGCGATGTTTTCCTTGCAATTTTTTCTACATTTTTGAGAACACGGAGAAAAGAGATTTTTGCTCTCGGTGCGCTTAATTCTTAGGGTTCTTTTCAGGTTTGTCAATTCTAGACGTAGCTTCAGAAGTAGATGAGTCAGGATTTCCAACAGATTCTTCGCTGGACGCCTTCTCAAGAGTTTCATTGAGATCCACATCTCGCGGCTGTAAAATCAGCATTGACCTGATATATTCTACATTCAAGAAATTCAAGTCTGTTGATTCGTATTCAAAGTATTCTAGCTCCGGAGGATATCACCAGAATCTGTTTTGTGAGAAATCAGCTTATTTATTTCAATGCCAGCGGAAAATTTTGAGTTGAATGAAGATTTGGAGGGTTTTTCATCTGGGTTCCAATCTGGGTCCTTTTCAGAATCATCTTCAAGAGATGGTGTTCTCTCTCGAGACCTAAAATAAGACTCGGTAGGATTATTATATTGCTAAATTACAGACGTTAAAAAACGACTCACCTTTCTAATTTTGCCAGTTCCAAAATTCTTGAAGATCTCTTGCTGAATCCCGAATCACTCATGGTAATAAATTGATGACACTGAGGTAGTACTTAGGTACGTCCATTAAAGTGAAAGACACTGAACGTACTGTTTAACATTCGCATCACAACACAACCTCCCTAATCGCCGCCCTTCGGTTATTTTCCCTCGACATCGGTGAAATCACGGCGAACGTAAAGTGATCAAACTCATCTTCCTTATTGCACTTTTCAATCTCAAATATGAAGTAAGTCGACTTACTTGATTTTTAGTTGGCTTATATTTTTTCATTGGGCAAGTATCTCCTCTCAATGAGTTTTTGTTTGGTATGGAAGGAGAAAAAGTGGAATAGCACATCGATCTGATTTGTTATTATGATATAAACATATACATCATGGGGTTTTGTTTTGGGAAATCAATCAAGATGCATTGTTTTGGTGAGTTACTAAAATGTGATCCTTCATAACCCCCGATGCAAAATACCAAATAAAAAATCGTAAATAGGTATGCATAGAGCGCGCGCAGGAGATTGCCAAATGACGAAAAAACATTTTTCTAGTAACTCGAACGTACGGCAGATCTTAAGCGTTAATTTCATGCCGCAGTGTATATTTGAAGATACTTAAGTTAGGACCAGTGTTTTCCAGAAAACCTTAATGTTATCTATTTGTTAGTTATATTCTATGACTTTCTTGTTTAACGTTAAAGTTCAACTTGAGGTTTCATTATTATTAGCAAATGGAATATATTTTCAAGAGAAAAATAGATGTTGTAGCATTTTCAATTCACCTAACTCTCTATTTATCATAGTTATCGATGTGTCTTCTTAAAATATATATTTTAAGATATTGGATTTCAAGAGCGACATGAAATTGACATCTGCCTTAGCTCTCAAGTATTCGGGTATCTTTACTCATACCAAAGTTCCTTCGCTTTGCATACTCCATCTGAATTATTCATCACATTTCCTCATATTTACTATAATTCTATTTAACAAATTGCCAGTGATCTCCAAGATGTCACATATGTATATTTTCCAGAGAAAATTTAGTTATTTCTCTGGGTGTTTCCAATCCATATAAGCTTCTTGATGTTATGTGAATTATATATATCTCAGGGGTGCCACATGAGACTAATACTCGAATATCCCATTTGCTTTTGCTGTCTTCTATTCAAGCATTCCCATTTATACTAACTCAATAGCTTCATTGGTACACTCGTCCTATTTATCTGAGATTCAACGACTTTTCACTTGGACGAATATAAATTCAACGGATTTTATCTCTGAGGTGAGATTTTGAATTGAAAATACAGTGTGACCGCATTAGAGAATGAGTTTATCCATCATTTTCAAATTTTAGCACTAGATTACTAGAATTACTAGCACTAGAATGATTACTGACCTACAAATTGCAATTGTTCTCAGAACGGTCATATACTGGGTGGCACAATATTTTATGCGTTGGCATGAATAATAAAATACATTTGAAAAAATCAAGATATGATATTTTTAAAATTACAATATTCAATAATTTTTTTGAGTCACTCCTGTATAAAATGAGGATAATCTATCTCAATTCATCAATAAAGCTATCCTTGGGCAACAAGAAAACGAAAGGAAAAAAGTATTCATCCTCTCTGGCCGAAGGAGCATGCGATGATGTGAGAGCCAATTTTCTTGAATTTTTGCGGAAAGAAAAATATTTTGACGAAACTACTCACCAAAAAAACTTATTACTTAAAGATATTGTACCAGAGCTTAGGACGCTCTTGAATTTCCAACAAAAAAGTGGTCTTCCAATCTGAAAAAACCTCCCAAGATTTTTTCATAGAAAATTGGGACACCCTGTTCACTTCAAACGAAATTGCTGAAGTAGATTTTCATTTTGTTAATACAATACCGTTCGAACAAAAATTAAATCTTCAAGAGTGTACGAGCTACTGGTGAATCACCCAGTATATTTGAAATAAGGAAGTAGGTATTAACAACTGCTACGAGACACACCTTGAATAATAGTTTTTCATTGACAAAAATGCACAAGTGCGTTTTATTGAACAAACCTGCATTCATTCCATTTAATTGATACATACTGTATAACATATGTTTTAGAAGATGTGTTGAAATTCAGGGAAGAGGAAATATCAATAATGATGAAAATAGTTTTCATTAGATCTATGGTAATGCGGAGATTAGAAAAAAAGATAGTTTTTATACCAATGGCAAAGAAAATGTTAATGAAGTACACAAAACGTTAGAGTTTGCTGATCAGGATTCAGTTTGTAAGCGAAAATATTTGGGAACTTACAATTTGAAAAGTCTTAGATGAATGGAAATAAATTAAAGAAAAATCCGCATGTAGGTGGATTCTACCTAAAAATGTTCTACATTCTTACTTAACATCAAAAACAGCCGAGATATTGTCTCTCTTGTGGAAGTTGTGATGAAATTTATATCGGTAGAACTGAACCTTTAGAAAGCATTGGAATACATAAACAGAAAACTTCCGGAAACTCACTTAAAAGTTAATTAAACTCAACATCGTTTCCATTAATAAATATTTTCAGTTCTTGAAGCAATCCTGTTCTGCTTCTTCACCAATTGCGCTAAGAACTTGCTTTAATCAATGTAATATATAAGGCACATCTTCCTTTCATATGCTACTTATCTGATGATAATAATGTGGTGAAATGTGTCATAGGTTTGTCAATATTAAAAAATTTGAACAATATTGTTTTATTTAATAAACAAATTAATAAATTTTCAACTATTAATTGTAGGTGAAATTACCGACCTACTTGGTATACCGATGTAATAATATCTTAGTATTTTATACGATTGATAGTATACAAATATAATTATTAAATTATTATTATTAGTATTTATTAACCCCTTACCTAGCAAAAGGTATAAATACCTAGGTATTGGTTTATTATTTAGCAAGAGTCACTTTGCTTCCTCTACAAAGAAATGAAGTACCTACGAATATAAGGTGTTATTCTGCTGAAACGTCGTGAACTCTTTCTACGCAACAAAAGGATTGAATACCCTACCCATTACATTTTACCATCCGAGAAAATGAAAAATTTAACTGTTCCACGGAATAATATAAAGGAAACTTCACAGAGAATGAATAAATATTTAATGAAAATTACCCTTACAAAAACCGAATGAATATTCATTGGAAATTGTCAGACGTATTTTATTCCCGTAACTCTCTACTGAGTTTATTGATCGAAGAACAAAAACTGAATTTTCATGATAGAATAACGCAAAGTGTTTGTTGTTTCTACACAAGGTTGTTTTCAAGCAATCAAAAATTTCATTCAAGTTGTCTAACTCATAGAACAGGAATAAAATAGAATGGAAAAAAGATGTTTTAGAGGTTAGATAACTAGGATTTCAGGTAAAGTTTATGGCTCTTCAAATTTAAATAGTTGTATATGATATCTTGAAATTTTCAATTCCTTTCCTTGAGTTTCCTAAAAAAGTAACCAACAAGGAGGAGCATGTATTGATGATTTTCTTCTATGGCTTCAAAAAAACATATAAAACATCACTTGAAACACTGAATCGTATCATTAGGAACCTCCCTAGTCGATGAAGGAAGATATTGTTTTAGGTAAAATAGGTATTTTGAAGCAAAAAATTGAACATGGTTCCAGATTCGCTAGAACCCATAGGGCTTACTTTGTTACTCTTCAAGAAACATACTGCGACTGAAAATCTACCCGAGAGGGGAAATACCGCAGAATATGTATTGTTTGATTATTTTCTCAGCCTCGTGTAGGGCCTTGCTTGTTACGTTAAGAATTCTTCTTTCAGCTATATTCGGTTGATACGGAAGGATAATCCGAGCGGAATATCTTTCACCGGTCCATTTCCTTGGCTTCCAGTCATTTGCAATATAATTCATTCACATATCCACAGACAACAATCACCTCAAAGTAAGAGTAGGAATATCCGTTACTGTTATCAGTAACTTAGAACTTTCCTAATCATTCTCCAACTTCAGAGGCCACATGTTTTGTGGTATGGAAAACCTATTCAATGGCTTGGATTTCACTTCTCTTTTTTCGATGCGGTAGCCCATTTGTTAACCCTGCAGTGGTCGCTCGCGGACCCTCGCTCCGCACCGATGCAAATTCTTGGATATCTTTGCACCCCCACCACTTGAAGTCATCCCGATTTATTTACCTTCCTAAAATCGCGTGTATTATTCTAGTACTGAGTTTGAGTTTTATAAGTGAAGGTGTGCCGGCTACAGAAATTTTTGCGGAGTGAGAGTCCGCGCGCGACTACGAGTGTTACAAATATTATCAAGATAAGAGTGTTTGTTTTTATATTTTCCGGTTATCCGTGTTCGATCCTACAAGGAATTATTCTTACGAAGAGGAACAGGAAAGATTGCAGCGTTTGTTAGATGAGTCTTTGTATCCGATGACGATGAGGGTGAAACCTATGATGATTCTGTAGATGAAGATGAGCCTGATGAAATAGAATGTTATGCGGTTAACAGAGATAACGACCAATATATTTCCGAAAATGAACACGAAATTGACGAAACGGAAATAAATGAAGTTTGCAGGCAAAGATGTCAAGACTATGTGGCTGAAACATAAACCAAACAGACTATAAGAGCTAGATCGAAAAATCTTGAACACAATTGCCTGGTATTTAGTAAGACTAAACGTCTGAAAACGATGTACGATATATGGAATTATTTTATTCCGGACCAACTCTTGAATATAATAGTTGACAATACCGATATACATATTCAACAAACTTCCATGACCTATTTCCGTGAAAGGGATTCGAAATTGACCGACATTTCGGCAATAAAAGCACTCTTTGGATTGTTGTACTTGGCCGGAGTACTGAAGAGTACCCACCTGAATATCAACAATTTGTGGAAAACCGACGGCACTGGTGTTGAAATATTTCGACTTACGATGTCTGAGCGGCGTTTCAAATTTCTTTTGAGACACATCCGTTTCGATGATTTGGAAACTAGGCAGTTGAGATGAGCAACCGACAAACTTGCCCCAATCAGAGATATTTTTGAGATTTTTGTTGATCAATGCAAAAACGGTTTTACTCCTCTTCATTATGTAACGGTGGATGAAAAGCTAGAGGCCTTTCGTAGACGATGTGCATTTCGCCAGTGCATACCTAACAAGCCTAACAAATGCGGCATCAAAATATTCGCGCTATGTAATTCAACACTATATTACACGGTAAATTTGGAAGTTTATGTTGAAAAACAGCCTCCAGGGCCTTATGAAGCCAGCTTTTCTCCACAATTTGTAATGGAAAAAATGTGCGAACCAATAAGAGGAACTGGAAGAAACGTAACTGTGGATAACTGGTTCACAAGTTTTGATCTTCTGGAAAAATTCAAGAAGGATTTCAAGCTCACTGTGGTCAGAACTATCAGAAAAAATAAGCGAGAGTTGCCACTTGATTTTTCTAGTCCTGTGAAAAGACCAATAAAAAGTTCAATGTTCGCTTTTCACAAAAATGTGACATTCGTTTTTCATATTCCATATATAGTTGATACTGTCGACCAGTTATGTTCTACATACAATTGTGCACGTAATACGCGACGTTGGCCAATGGTTATATTTGACTCTATGTTAAATATTGGTGGCATAACTTCGCTCATCATCTTCAAGAGTAATAATCCGAATTCAAAAATTGAGCGTAGGGAATTTTTGAGTGATCTTGGAGCTCATAAAATCCTAGGTGGAGGTTCGAAGGTTGTCAAAAAGCCTACCAAGAAGTCTTACTACAAGAATGACTGAAATCATCAAGAAGAAGAATCCAACTGAAGAGCACTTGGCGAAGCAGCAACGACCAGAGCCGACATAAAACCAACGAGGAAGGTGTGGGGTGTGCGATAGGGTGAAGAACAGACCCACGAGATATTTTTGCAAGAGTTGTAAAGTATTCTTGTGTCTTGAGCATGCCACTTTAGTGTGTTCGGAATGCTTCCAAAACAATCAAGAGGATGCCGATTGAGTTAGTTAATTTAATCACTTTCTTCAGCTTTTATGAAAATGAAGTTGAAGTTTTTTTATATTTTTCTATGTTCCAGTCCCTTTTCATCTTGTTTTTTTTCGTTACACAAATAAAATTAATGCTTCAAATATTTTATTTTTTTATTCAAAACCTTTTAAATGGAGGAAAAAAAATAGAAAATCGTGGTGCGGATTTTCACTCCGCGCGCGACTTCTGTTGTTACAAAACATAGGGACACCACTGCAGGGTTAATGGAATTAAGTTATTGCTTCAAAAAGTTCTTTACACAAGATCCTATTCCGAAGGTTTCTAGTTTCCAATTCAGTAGAAAAAATGATGTACCTTGAATCATTGGAAAACAGGTCATGGGCATTGTCGTAATATGCTGATCAACTTTCATCCTGCGAACAATCCAAATTACGAATGTGGGCAAGTTAAGAAACTGTAAGTTGATTCCACTTTTTGTTCGGAGCACACTCATAGACTAACTGTTACTGATGTATCAGCGGCAAGCATTGTTTTTCCAACCAGTTCTCTTAATTCATATAAAAGATGTATGGTTAACCCGTTTCTTCTCGATATTCTTATAGTTAGATGCTAGCGCTAGAGGCTTAATGTTGCTTCTCTTCGATCATGTTCGTTGATACAAATAAATAATTAAATTCAGGAGTGTCAATCTGAACAAATGAATGAAAAGGAGGTATGCAAAGATATAACAATTCCGGAAAGCTTCAAGTTGATGTTGCATATCATTAAGGCGTAATCTTACGCTCAGGAATTGTTATCGTGCTGGGTTCAAGAAAAGCATCTGAAGCAGTCAATATTTGTAGTTAGGAACTCGATGAATTGATCCAAGTACTAAGTCGAAAAAATCATCGAAAAATCAAACATTTCATTTTGAAAGACAGAAATTTTTTAAATTCCGAAAATTAACAGAAATACTTGGATATTGAATTTTTATGTCTATGTGTCAGTCCATTACAGTTCAGTGAAATGGTATCAGTGACAGTGATTTCTTCGAGAATGATAAACAATTGAAATTTTTTGATTAATATCGCATGGAGTATTATTTAAAAGGATGAAAGGTCTTGAATTATTTCTTGGGTTTAATTTCGAAAAAGGTGTCCCCGGCAGTTATATGACATACAGTATAAGCTCTTTATTTGCGGGGTATATGTTCCGTGAATACAGAAACCGTAAATGGTAATTTATATGGGATTATAAGGGATACGTTCCTAGGTAACATAATAAAAACTGAATAATCGAAAAAAAACAATTTTATCGAAGTTTCTGACCATATTGATTCATTATAACCTTCAGGTTTAGGCAATGGTTTGAGAAACTTTGTAAATTTTTCTTGCTTGGCAGTTTATAGAAGCTCCTTCAATCGAGACTGATATTCAGCAGTGGTATTAGCAAATTGCCTGTTGAAAATAAAACTTCGTTCTGAAGAGGTTCAATTTTAATGAAGAAATAGTAAAGATGATTTGTTATTCTTGAACCATTACTAGGATTTTTCAAATTGAATGTCACGATTCTAGTGCTTGTTTAAGCTTCGTATTCGATAAGCTGTGAATTTCAATTTCCTTCAAGTCGGTTTCAGTCAAATCTTGTGATTTTCACTCCATCCTAACTGTTCGGACCCATATTGTCTTATTCCATTCCCAATTTCGGCCATGTTTGCAGATAAAGTTTGAATTTGCACAGATTCTTTGTTATTTACCGCAGTCAGAACAGGCCAAAATTTTTTCCAGCATAATTTCAACGTGTATGAAGCTTTGAAGTCTAATATTTTTTTCGATTAAGTTTCAACTTCTAAAACAGAAAAATTCTGGAACCAGTCCCAAAAAATAGTGCCTGCAACCCACGCTTACTTATGAGTGCGATGAAACACTGGCAGGTCGTTCTTGCTTTGAATTTCAAATCACGAAGAATTAACGATTTGTAAAGCATCAGTGGTTCAATAGCACAAAATCTAGATTTATTAGAACACAGCAGCAGTGTAACTCTATCCTTTGTTGCACCAAATCCAGGGAATGACTTATCGCTTTACGAAATTTTTTTTTGTTCGGCATTCTCTTCCAGAACACAAAACAAAACACAAGGTTGTATCATCCATCATCTACTAGGTTTGCAAACGCTTATGAATATCTTTCTGCTGCAGCAGTAGCTGAAGATGCAGCTTCTCGAACGATTTTAATGCTATGCAATAATTTTTGCACCTTAAATTTATGGAATCAACATTCCGATGCTTGAAAACCTCCACTACCACAACTACCACTCTGTTCCTTAAAATGTACGTAAAGACGATTTGACTTCTCCCTGATAATTAGATAACTCAGGGGTACTCTTCTTTTGGTTGGATTTGGTCATCGATCAATAATTACAAAGCCACTTCCATTTTTGCTTATGCTGGATCACGAATAATTTTCGCTGACACTGAAGTTGAAGCTACAGCCGATCTTAATTTATCTTCGAATTTGATTATCGATCGTACATTTGATTTGTAAGTATTGAATGAACGTAATATGGATACAAACGACTCTCCAAGGTATAAACGTTCAGTTATTTTTATTTTCACTCTAAGCGGTAACACTGATTTTTCCGTATCGAAACTCGTTTTTTAATATTTCAAGCGATATTATAAATTAGGAAGACGGTAAAGACGTATTACTCGATCACAATTGCTGTAAGAAATGGAAAAATGAAACAATAAAAAACGCAAAGTGGCTTTTACCATCTAATAAGTGGCATTTAACAATACACTTCACGCATTGAGTAATACGGTACCTTCACTTGAACATTTTGTTTAACCATTTTTCGTAATTTGCTAAATTCATATCATCGTGATTATCACCGGTTGTACAATTAGATTTGAAGGCCAGATATGCGTTTCGTACGAATCCACATTCACTACTGGCGTTCAAAATTATCAGTTTTAGTCCTTTTGAAACAAGCATACCCATTGTCATCGACGTACTTCTGATGGATTCGCTTTAATGTGGGTACGATATTATCGACGACGTAAGAATTGACGACGAACCTACGAAGCAGAGCTCTATCGAAGTCATTAAGATCTGTTTTCTTCTCTTTTTATCGGGAGTTAAAGAACTGTTATTTTCGGTCTTCATTTCGCTCGAAATATTTTGCACAGTTCGCAAATCTACTAAACTACACGTTCTTGGATCTTTTTCAAAGAAATTAAAGGTTCATTTTGCATCCCTTCTCGTTTCATGAAACGAATGACATTCGCAATTATTCCCCTGGATTGCCCACTCAAATTTTTCTCTTTCAAACCAGATACTCACCAAAACTTAGAAAATATTGAAATAAAATTTGCAAGATTCGGTCCTGTTCCCTTGGTTCTTCTTAAAGCTTCAATGGTTCATTGAGAACTGAGCTCTTGGCCATGTGTCGACCCGTACTCATCTTCGTTCTCGATCCAGATCACAGCAATCATTTTTAATTTTCGAGATATGCAGGATTTCTCGATTTTCCGATTATTGTGAGCAAGGAAATGAAAACATGTGTGAAGTTTTGTATGAATTCTCAATAGCATATAAGATGTCATCACAGAATGTTCGAAAAATTTTCATTTCTAAAAACTCATATTTGAGAAAATTTGTTATGTTTTATATACACCACAAAATTTGTCGCATCACACTACTTTTACGTCAATACTATATAAACTTTAGGTTGGTCATTCAAGAGTCGCTTGGTTACTTTCAGAATTGTAAAATAAGAATATATCATTCAAAAGAGATTAGTTTATGATGTTTGAATTTGGGAGGCTTTACTTGGAATATCAAGAATTTTCTTAATAATTGCGATTCGTAACGCGTTTCACTACACCGTAGCTTCTTCAGACGTTCATAATCATTCGTTTCATAATCATTCGTCTTATGAATCGCAATTATTAAGTAAAATCTAAAACACAGTACTTGTTTTTATTATTACTATGATGGAAAATATCGACAATTTTCGAGTTAATGAAAAATTAAAAATTCTACCATCTTCAAACATTTGCGAAGAGACCAATCAACTAGCATCGAATGGTTACTAATCATTTTAAAAATCGAGTGTTTGCTCCCCGGGTCCTAATTAATTCCAGTATACGTCTCGGAAGCCCCTCAAACAAAGTGTGGATGTACTCTTGAGTCAATGAATTCCAAATTTCTAGAAGCAGATTTTCTAGTTGTTGCAGTATTGTACAAGGCATTCTACGTTGCTGAATTTGCCACCCCATGTTGTCCCAAACATGTTCTATGGGATTCAAGTGGGGACTACTGGCTGTCCATCTTAAACTATCAATTTCGGCATTTTGCAGAAATTCTGTAACTACTCTAGCTGCATGAGGCCGAGCATTATCATGCATATAAATGAAGTTTTCGCTAATTAATGGGCCAAAGGATACAACATGGAGTTCAAGGATATCGGCGATGTAGCTGGCCGCTGTGATTCTTCCATTAATCACTAGGACTAACTCAGTTCGACCATGGAAAGAAATGCCTCCTCACACCATTACTGAGCCCCTTCCGAAGTTTTCGGTTTACCGGATATTACATTGCTGATACCGTTCCCCAGGTCATCTGTATACAGGCATGCGTCTATCATTTGATACTAGACAGAACCTGGACTCGTCGGAAAAGAGAACATTCGACCATTCTGGAATACCCCAATTTGCACGTTCCCTCGCAAACTGAAGTCTTGCAACTCGATGCTCTCTGGTGAGACGCGGGCCAGTAGAAGCAATCCTTGGTCTGATATCGTCTTCTCTGAGCCCGTTCTAACAGTTTGCAATGAAATATGTAAATTTCTGGAAAGTGCAAGTTCATTTTGTAGCATTCTAGCCGTACAGTGCCGTTAAACGAAGCCAACGATCATCAACTGGTGTTGTTATCCGATTTCTTCCCTGTCCGGCCCTTCTTTCATATTCCCCTGTTTGGTGGTACCGATTAATTGCTCTTGAGATAGTGCTTTGGTTAACATTCAACAAGTTACCCCCTCCTCTTGAAGTGCTACAATTCTTACCACTTCATTATCACTCAAATACTGTCCAGGATGTTCAGCAGCTATTAAAATAAATTCAAAGATTCGAAAGTCAACAAGAAGCACAGAAAACTTGCATTAATTTAGCATGAAAACTGAAGAGAAATTGAATGAATACTGATAGTCAAATAAACTCATTCTTGTTTCAGACGTGTTTGAGATCATATGGAAACAAATGTTACTACATAGATGAGATTTTTCCCTCATATGTCCAAAAACATATGTTGACAGCGATCGAGCTGCTTAATCGATTATGGAATTCAGAATACCAGGTGATGCGACAATTTTTGTGGTGTGTGTATTTGCAAAGAGAAAAAAATTCTCATCTTATTTCATCCAAGTTCACGTATGCTTCACATTTAAAGAAACATGAGTTTATAATATAATTTTAAAGAAAAATTTAATACATCCCTGCATTTTACTGAAAAAATACTTGTAGAATATTTTGCACCTAACTCTGATAAAACGGAGATATTACCATATCCTGAAATTTTTAAAATTTGCAGTATTTCTCATAGCTGTGAAGCATCCTGTATAGCAGAACTCAGGTCTTATTCAACAAGATATTAATTTCAAAAGAAAATTAATATTCTTGAATAACAAATTACACGGATACATAAAAAGTAAATCTAGTGTTCATTTACTTTTTGATACGATAATTCGATATTCACGCTCTTTCATAGCTAGTTTTTATATATACATTTTCTTATACTTCCAATGAATAGAACAAGCAGAGTCATAAAAGCTTCAATTTTTTACTGCTACAAATTTCTAATATATTTCGTGAAAATGTGGAAGTTTTAATTACTCGAAATCATAAACTCTCATCAAGCTACAGTTCATCGTCGTTCTCGCTATGAAAATATCGAATCTATAACACCGTTTTATTTTTTTAAATTTTTCTCCTTCGTTTGCTAGATTTGCCAATTCCTTCAATTTGAAATAATAATAGTGTTTCTAAGAGAAAATTGAAGAAAAATTTAAATATTTCTTTCTCATGAGAAATTAAATAAAGGAATATATTGAGATTAAGTAAGAATCCACCACATTGATAACTGCATTTGTTGATCAATTTCTGCGAGTAGCATTTGTTTTTCTTGAAAATTTTTATTTTCGGTAATAAAACAATTCGAATCACGAAATTTGACCGTGGCAGAATGCGCTGAAGAAGTGGTGTTAGATACCGAGGCTAGACTCATAACAAGAATACGCCAAAGGCTTGGAGTGTCCCATTCAACTGTTTCCAGAATGATCCGCACATACAAGGACACTAGTAGTCATGGAAACTGACCTGGGCAAGGACGACTTCGAGCAACAACAGCGATCCATGACCGTTATTTAAGAATTTCCTTGTTTAGATAACGGTTGGCTACTGCTAAGCACCTTCAATCGACAAAGCAGTGGAATGAAAATTAGCACTGAAATGATGCGTCATCGTTTCTGTCCCCGCTGACTGGGAAGAAGTTTCATTTACATATGAGTCGACATTTTGTCTTTTCATTGCGATCGACGTTCTATTGTACAGACGTTGAAATGGGAGGTATGTCAGTGCAACTTTTTATCTACCTATAGTTTTGGTGCAGATTCAATAACGGTTTGAACACTCGAACTGATCTGGTTACCGTAAATGATGGCATCCCGAATACTCAAAACAGTGTAGAGCAAATTGGCACTGAAACGATGCGATAACATCTCACGAAATTTGATTCTAGGTCTTGTGCCGCAGCTCGAGTCCCAGATCTAACTGCAACACTTCGAAGAGCCCGATTTGATTTTTCCAGAGAACATATCAGTTGGTTAGAAGCTGACTGGGAGAAAGTTAACAAATGAGTCGAAAATTCGTCACTTCTTCACGTTCTCTAGTATTCAGAAATCGAAATGAGATATATGCCAAGTGCCACTTTTACTCAGCTCCACCAGATATTTGGGGATAGGGGAGTAGAGAATTTGGTTTAAGGTATCGTGTCGCAGCTCTAATTGCAGCACATCAAAGAACTCGATTGAATTTTGGCGTGGAACGTATAAATAGGTTAAAAGATGAGTTGGAAGGAGTTTTGTTTAAAGATGAGTCGAGATAGTGCTTTTTGATTACGATCGACGTTCTCTAGTGTACTGACTTCAAAATGAGAGATATGCTCGGTGTAACTTATCACCTACCAATGGTTTTGGTGGAGCTTAAATAACAGTCATCGTAAATGATGAATGACAATGCTCCAAGGTACGTTGTAGACATTTGAGAAGAAGATGTTGTACCATTTACGGCCAACATAGGTGAAAATTTTTTGTTTATACATTATAACGCCAGACCCCACAGCTCATATGATTAGGAACTACCTTTAAGATCACGAAATCACTTAATGGAGTGCCTGCTTGAAGTCCAGACCTTAATTCCATTGCACATGTCTGGGACGTTCTCAATTTAAGACTAAGAAGCATGCAAATTCAGCCAGCAACCGTTAATGAAGTTTGGAACAGACTGATCGAAGTTTGGAACGAAGCAAATCAGATGCTATAAGGTCATTTTGAATATGAATTCCCAGGGGTGGATATATCCGATATTTCCAGGTTTTTTGGAATTTAGAATTTTACCAAAGTTTAACAGTGCTCATTTTGAGTTTTATTTCATTTTCTAGGAGTACAATTTTTATTTCGATTGTTCACAAGCATTTATCAGTTCTTGTAGATTACTGAAGGAAAAATTCTTTATTATATCTGAATTTTTCTGAAAAAAAGTAAAATTTCTATTTTAAGCATTGGTTTCTTGGATTTATTGGAGATATGAAACATTTAATATCCCTAGATTTCGAGCATGTGTATAGAAATTATACATCGTTTCCCAATCGGATATCGACCTGATTACTTGTTGTGATCAGCAGTCCTGTCACTGAATGTGTATAGAATTAATCGGTTTAATGAATTATCGATATTTTCTAGTTATTTGATTAGGTGTGTTCTGAATTTGATGGCCGACCAGTAAATTAGACCGTTGTTGCCTCTTCTGATATTCCGATTCATCCTTATATTACCCCGTATTTATAAACGAGTATTCTAGTAGTCTATCAACATGATATGATCCGTGCAGATAATAGGCTGTGTCCTCAAAATAAAAAATGGAAGTTCTATACAGGGTGTTACATAAAAGTATGTCACAACTTGAGGGGGTAAATCTACGTGCAATTTTAAGAAATAAAAGTTTATATAAACATAGATCCGTAAAAGCTTCGTTACGGAGCTACAGGGTGTTTAAATTTCCAGAAAAAATTGTTTTTTTCTTCAAAACTTCTGAAGTTACTCAGCCCAAATTTGGAAAGCAAGGTATTTTTTATAGCCTCCATCATTACACCTCCTAGATTTCAACTGAAATTCACAAGGTGTTTTCTTTTCCGAGGCCATGTCTCCTTTTGCCCTTTCAAACTTTTTTGCAGTACGCCACTGATCAGCGTATAATCAATTTCCGTCGTCTTCGTTCAATTTGGAAACTTTTTTGACACTTGACACTCCAACCATTTTCGAGTGAAAAATTATTGAAATTGAATTATTTGAATTGTATGTTATTCGCTAAATAAAAAAAATAAAAGAAATATTCGATAGGTATGCTAAAATTTGCTTTTATTTTGATATCTAGTCTTCTGAGGCTCAACTTATACTTATTCAATGTCAAATAAAAAAAATAACAATCGAAAACTAAATGAATTACTTCAAGTGTCCTCAACCTGCAAGAATACAGGCCTCTGTCCTGGGGTATTTCTCATCATGTCACAAGAGGTTATCATTCGAGTTTTCAATTCTTCTACATTATTCATTGGAGTGGTATGATTTCAACTTTTGAGATATCTCCATAAGAAAAAGTCTAAATTATTTAAGTATGGGGACCTAGGAGGCCATGTTTCTGGCGAACCCCTACCTATATATCGGTTGTTGAATGTATTATTCAAGAATTCCCTAGCTTCTCCACTAAAATGTGCTAATGCCCCGTCATGCATGAACCACATTATGTTCCTTTCCAAAAGTGGCACATCCTCTAGCAATAAAGGTAACTCTTCTTCAAAAATTTGACGATAAGCGGGACCACTTAGTCTGTTAGGCAAAAAAATGACCAATCAAATTATTTCCAATTACTCCGACCCAGACATTTAGTGAGAAATGATCTTGATGATGAGATTCTTTGATCAAATGGGGGTTTTCCTCAGCCCAATAATGGTTATCGTGAAAATTTGTGATAGCAGTTCTCGAAAAGTTGGCTTCATCTGTGAACATTATTTAACTATCAAAATGAGCATTTTCTCTAATTTCATCTAAGAACCATCGGCAGAAATTCAGTCTTGAAGGAAAATCGCGAGGAAGTAGAGTATGGACGCGTTGAATATAAAACGGGTACAATAAAAAGTCGTGGAGAATCCTCCCAACTAGAACATCAGAAATATTCAACTAATTTCCAATTTTTCTTGAACTCAAATGAGGATTCAAATCAATACAAAATTCAAAACTGCTTCCCCAATATCTGGAGTTCTCATCGTTTGAGTTGCACCTTTTAAATGATTATTTGCAGTAAAAGTACCTGTTTCCCTCAACCTTCTGTGGATATTTGGAAATGTTCGGCTGTCTGGTGGTACTCGATTTGGAAAGCGCACCTGGTATAATCGCCTAGCTTTTGTTGTGTTTCCGTCAGCCAGATCGTACATATGGTATAATGGATATCAGCCAATTCGACGTTAGTTAAATTACCATTTTTTCTTACTTCAATAACTTCAAACGTCTCAAAAATAATCGTTTATTTAATTAACAAGTCGAGCAGACACTGGTTCAACTTTAGCAACTGTCAAAATAAGTAAATGAATAAAAAAAATCAAAGCCAACTGGTCATTTTCTTTAATTCGAAGTGCATTCAATTCCGCGAATGCATACAATCGTTTAAAAATTTTTTGCTCGAGAACGGTTGGAGGTACGAAAAAATTACGAGAGTCAAAAAAGTTTCTATATTAAACGAAAGTATCGAAAATTGGTTGTACGCTGATCAGTGGCTAACAAAAAAAAAAAGTTTGAAACCGTAAAAGAATACATGGCTGCGGAAAAGAAACCACCTTGAAGATTCTAGTTAAAATTTAGGACGTGTAATGATGGAGGCTGTAAAAAAATAGTTTGCATTCCAACTTTGGGCTGAATATTTGAAAAACTGCAGGAGTTTTGAGGAAAAAATCAGTTTTTCCGGAAATTTCAGCATCCTCTAGCTCCGTAACGAAGCTT
The DNA here is from genome assembly GCA_013387265.2 of Cryptolaemus montrouzieri. Classification (NCBI taxonomy): domain Eukaryota; kingdom Metazoa; phylum Arthropoda; class Insecta; order Coleoptera; family Coccinellidae; genus Cryptolaemus; species Cryptolaemus montrouzieri. Next base: position 23,597,967 of record JABFTP020000103.1, read on the forward strand.
TTGGGGACCTATGTTTTTATGAACTTTTTTTCTTAAAATTGCACGTAGATTTACCCCATCAAGTTTGGACATACTATTATGTAACACCCTGTATGTTTGTTATGTTTGGGTTTCTTCAGTTTCATAAATTACAATTCAAATACAGTTCCATTCTACATTTTATACTGATTCAATAACATTTGGTTTTTATTTCCCTTAAAATGAGTTTATCGTTCTTTTTTATCCTAAAAATACACTACGAGGATGTCCTTTATGATTTGCATGTTGGGACATTTTATCAATCTATCAGTACTGAAAATGAACTTGATATTTTGATATTAATCCAAATATTCAGGTGTTGCTTACTGTGTTTCAGCCATAATAAACTGTCAAATTTGACAAGAAAAATTGAACTAAACCGTCAATATTTTCACGCAATAAATTTCTATAATTTTCAAAGACAATTATCTCAACAAGAATGTGTGGGTGGGTTGGTATCTATTTTCGACATTGAAGCACCACACCAATCAACAGTAAGGAAAATTTAAATGCGAAAGGGTCAGGTTAGAGACGATCCAAGGTGCACCAAAAACAATGGTAACCCAACAAAATGTGGATGCTGTGCGTAAAATTATCCAGGAAGATCGGCATGCAGCATATCGAGAGATTGATGCATCATAGCGGAGTTCAAAGACCTCACTACAAGAAACTTTGCATGAAGAATTACGTGTGAAAAAATTTGTCGCCCGTTGGATACCGCATTCGTTTACCGAGGAACAGACAGCTGCAAGGGTGAATTGGTATCAGAAACTCAGGAAATTTAAAGGCGTTTGCAACATTGTCAGTAATGATGAATCTTGTATTTATTCATACGAGCCAGAAAATAAACACGAATCTTCTGTTTAGGTATCCCAAAGGAAATACAAACCGTCAAAAGCCATCCAGAGCCGAAATATCTCCGGAAAGAAGGCAGCAACATTTGTTTCAAGAACAGATTATTTTGCAGCCATTCCAAGATCAAGAAACAGTTACTGTTGATTAGTACACAACCTTTTGTTTACCGCAAGTCATTAGTAAATTTAGAGAAACGAACCCCGAACGGCGAACCATCATTCGAACTGTTGTTTATCACCTGATAGTAGGAAAACCTAGTACAAAGTGACATGAAATACATATGAAGAGAACGTTATTTGGATTCGGAAAAACTAGGTATTAGCTATGCAACATTTGAATAAATCGAAAATTTGGTATTTACACACATCAGTCTGGTCGTTCATAATCTGAAAGTAGTCATTAAGAAATGATTTGAAAATTTCAAGAGATACTAGGTAATTGAGTTTCATACCCTTTGGAGCAATGTGAAAAACTTTCAATTCATCAATAGTTGGACAAGGGTGGCCGTTTTGGATGCAGTGGTTAGCTAATGTTGAATTTCATTAATTTCAGGGAATGGAGTTTGATGTTCTTTATCTCTGATTTTAACAAGTCTGACTTATAGAGAAATTATTGCAGTCTCGACACAACAAGTTATAAAGTCCTGGATTATTTGAATTTTTCATAGAATTTCCAGCATTCAGTAAGACCGAGGACAGCTATAATGAGGTTTGAATGCAATTTCCCATTTCAATTTGGAAACGTTATTTGCGGCATTTTCTATTATCTATCGAAAATATGTTGAAGGAATGAATTTTTCGGATATGTTGGTACTTATAATTTGATAATTTCGCTTATACCTATATGTAATTGTTTTCGTTCCAATATTTTGTCAATTAAGTCTCGATCAACACTGTTGTTCTGAGTTTTTGTGAATCATCATCATTCATTACCTTCATTAAATAATGCCTATCAGAATCTTATTATACTACATTCCAAAAAAATAGAATAACGAATTTCCGTATGGTGTATGAAAAATTCAAGGAAACTGAAATTGTAACCTATATTGAATAAATACCACAAACTGAACTGATATTATGCATGTGGTTGAATAATGTGTAATTCATAAAAAATGGGCTTCTTTCATAAGGTGTTTGTAAATTATGTGGAATTTTTATAATATCCTTATATTTTTATTATAAGAGTATATTTAGTCTAGAAAGATCTCATTTCGATGAACATAATGGCATCCGACACTACTGAATCTTCACAAGTAACAAAACTGCATTCTACCCTGAGAATTATTTGACATTTTGCAAGTTGTTATTTTCATTCAGTTTTTATTCGAATTATTCAAAACAAAACTTGGCGCTTTCAATGATGCAATAAATTTCAATTTGTGACAAATACGTTCGACTTCGTTCCCGGTGCTCTACAGTCTGAAATTGAGGGCAACGTAATGCTGAGGTATGAAGTCTGACATAACAGTACCCCAAACCAAGGAGTTGCTACTTCAGATCATTATTCTTAGCAGACAGGAATAGATCAAATCCCTGACTGATTACTCAAGTGTCCCTATTGGTTCACAGATGGCTCCAAAACTGCTTAAGGAGTTGGAGTTGGTGTATATGATCGAGGTACTTCCAAGGAAACCTATATATCTTGGAGGACCATTTTGTTAAACTCCAAGCTTGCGGGGAGACTAACAAGTAGGCCAATAAAAATCATCACGGATAGCCAAGCTGCACAGAAGGCATTGGCATACAACAACTGTCACTTATTGGGCAGTAATGTGGTTCATCCTTCGCCAAACTCGAAGAAAGATTCCGTCCGATGTGGGTTCCGGTCCACTGTGAGGGCAATGAGAAGTCGCACACATTGGCCGCATGAGGAACAGCTTTCGGATTCACCGGACCGAAGCTTAGGCTTGGAGTTCCCCTGGAAACAGCAAGAATGGAAAATAATTGGTGGTTGGTCCTAAAGGTACAGAAGCACTGGTTGAGCCTCACAATTCTCAAACAATCTCGGCTTGCCATCAGTGGGTTTTTCACTGCAAGAGCCATGCTTTGCCTCAAAGTTCTAATTGTCTCAAGAATCACCGGAAAGCTTAGGATCGATCGAGACCTTTCATGCAGACTATATGAGGAGGAGGTGAAATCAATAGAACACGTCAAGCGTGAGTGCCCAGCTGGAGACAGAATTAGGTTGAAGCAACTTGGATCTAACAAACTGGAGCTGATTGAGCTTATTAAGCTCTCACCCACGAAGCTTATAGCTTTCAAAAGAAGGATGGAGTTTGTAAGTGAAATTCAGAATAGAGTATGCCATAACGGACCACTGGATTGCAGTGGCAGGGCTGTTAAATTTGATATCTAGTCGCTTTCAATAAAGATCCCCAAATTTAATCAAACTGAAGTTTTAACATGAAATCTTTTTATTAAACATTCAGAAAGGTTGATAGTTAAGTATATTGTCTTGATTTTCAGGAGGAAGAAAATCGGTAGGTGTTATTGTACCTATTTTAGAACGAGAAAATGAGTTTGCAGTAGCTGCAGATAGATTTCTGTATTGGCTCAAATGGAATGCTGACAAGAACAACAGCGGGAGGTTCGAGCAAATTAATATGGTTGAAGAAAAGAAAACTAATAATCAATTTAATGACGGCAAGGCAGACGCTAAAGGAAGATTATGGATTGGTGAGTGAATGTTGAGCTATATATTCTGAGATACAAGGAATACAGAGGAGTATGTTCGAAGTTGTTTTATGTTCAGAGTAATTCCCACCTACGTTAATGCACTTTTATAACCAAAGCTTTCACAACTGAAACACTTGAAGCCACTCACCTTCGGGAAAGCTCTTGAAAAAGTCATGAATTGCCTCATGGATCTCCTTCTTCGTTTTGAAACCTCGACCACGTAAATGTTAAATCACACATGGTCATATCAGGCGTGTAGGTAGTTTGTGTGCCGTGTGTGACGAAGCATTGTCGTGATGTAATATTATCTCGCGAATCCTGACTGATTCAAGCACTGCAGGTAAACATTTTGTGATATACCAGTTGCCTATTATTGTACGTTAATTTTCAAGCTCATTTTCTTCCTCTAATCCTATACTTGAAGGAAACTGCGTACATAACTTTCTTGACATATCTTTGTTTTCTCGCAATATTTGGGTTTGAGTCATCTTTGTATAGCCACATACGGCTCTCTTGATGGGTAAGAATGTTGAAAAATGGAATGTGTGTTCAATCACCTGTTCTGGATTTCAAACAGAATACGATAATCGCCATCATTCAACATTTCTGAAGTTTGTCGCTCTGATTCAGAGAAATCGTTCAGCGTATGAGGAACCCTGCAACTAACAATTTTTTCATTGGGAGATAGATACTCATGTGGAAGTGAATTGACTGTTGAGGATCTAAAACCAAGGATTGCCCCAATCAATTTATAGGGACTTATGTTCAATCTTCTTCGATCATATGTCGAATTTGCTCAATGTTGTAAACCGGCAATGACGAATAGGACCTATCAGCATATGACTTATCACCAAGCGATATTTATCTTTTTTAGAATTCATTGTTCCACCGAAACACTAGCTAAGTTTTTGAAAAAATATTCTGGAACGTGTTCCTGACTTTGCACTGGCGGACCGTATCATACCAGACAGAAAAACTGGTTTTATACCTGATCGTTACATAATTACAAATCTGCTTCGATGTGACAACGATTGAAGTTCGATGCTCGACAAGCAAGTACTTGCTGACGATATCCTTAGACTTTTCTCAAGCATTCGACCGTGTCTCGCATAAGAGGCTCCTATTCAAACTGGAGCATCTGGGTTTGAGCATTCATGAGTTATCGAACTTTTGGCGTTAGGGTTGGTGATGTTTTGTCAATTCCCAAACCAATTAGCAGTGGTGCCTTCCAAGGCTCAGGTCTGTTTTTGTTTCTTTTATACATCTCCGATCTGTACCATACTTTTCATTGTGAATATTTCATGTTCATGTTCATATGTTCATGTACATTGTGAATTGGTCAAACAAATGGCTCTTGTCGTTAAACTTCTCTATAAGTATAATGTCATCCATATGAGTAAAGTCAATCCTCGAAGGCAACACTGTCAGGGTCCGTGATCCAACCTGAAAACCTTAGATATCATCATAACTGACGATCTCTGGTGGGTTGATGATGATTTATATGTTCCAACTAAACGAAAAAATTTCTTTACTGGTTAAACAGATCCTTTTCTAGGTGTAATCCGAGCAATCAGTTCTCCACAAAATACTTGACCATCCAATACTTGAGTTTGATGGTCCCGTATGGGTCTTTCACTTGAATGAAACTCAAACCTTCTCGAAAGTATCCAACGACCTCCAAGATTCTGTCCCAGCCATAAGGAGAAACGGCGACTGTTACCCACCAGAGAGATACCCATTTCAATCCTTGTTGACGGTTGAAAGCGTGGAGACCTCATTATTAAATACCGAGCCCTCCACAGTATGTTAGGTGTGAATCTGAGTTCACACTTCTCCATGAATACTGACGCCCATTCACAGGGTTATAACTTTGAACTGCTAAAGGAAAAATTCAGAACTATATGTTTCTCTATACCTGTGTCTTCCAGTGGCAGAATCGACACCTCTCGAGTGTTGGAACTGCAATAGTGGGAATAGTTTCAAGAGTACGTTGGACCAGATAGTTTATTTATAGTGACTGTGTTTTCGTTATATATTTTTTTGTTATATCTTTTCATATCTACAGAAATTAATTGGTTTCATAATAATAATAAAACATTTGCCCGTAATGGAGTTTCTTCACGAAATGCGAGTTGCAACCGTTTGAAACGTTGTTCTCCTCAAACCACCTTTGTGCTCGTTGAGTCTGTGGAAGCAGTGATTCAACTGAAATCAGAGCTTTACTCACTCCTGTAGTTTTGTGGCATCTAAAAATATACAGCGTAGCCCTCGTATAATGTATTCAGAGTAGGCGTTAAAACGGATCTTCTTTTTTTAATATTCACACAGATTAACGAAGCGAAATGTTTATGTCTGGTGTTATATGGATTTTTCAGGTACATTGACTAGAGAAGAAGACCTCTCTGTGTCGCCTTTTGGAGGAGCGTTATATCGTTTTGATTGTGGAAAGAATGCTTCGACACAAATTCCTAACACGAGTATAAGTAACGGAATTGCTTGGTCTAAAGATAACAAAAGATTTTTCCATACTGATAGTCAGACAAGGAAAATTGTAGAATATCAGTTCAATCTGGAGAATGGTGAATTAGGTGAGGAGTTTGAGTGCCTTATGTAGATAGCAAACCTGCCAAGATCGCTAATGACGAGAGTAATAGCATCATGTACCATCTTCAGCTGCAAACCAGCCTGGATATGGTATTTGGTAAAGAGATATTCAGTTATATCATGATTCTTTATGTTGATTTCGTCTGTGGCTATGTATGTATCTATCCTTGAGAACTAACTTCTTGTGTAAAGCAAGTTGATGATTCCCAAAAAGTTTCATGAAAAATGCAAAATATATCTTAATAATGATGCGATATATATATATATATATATATATATATATATATATATATATATATATATATATATATATATATATATATATATATATATATATATATATATAAAATTTCATGAAAAATGCAAAATATATCTATATATATATATATATATATATATATATATATATATATATATATATATTATATAATATATATTTTGCATTTTTTCATGAAACTTTTGAATCATCAACTTGCTTCACACAAGAAGTTAGTTCTCAATATATATATATATATATATATATATATATATATATATATATATATATATATATATATATAAGCACATTGAAGACCTTCATTCAGGGAACTATATTCAACCTCTCATAGAATGTTACATATAGTAACGATACAGTCCGGTCGAATATCATGAATAGGCGCACAGGGTACAGTCTCAATCTAGTTTGACCTCATCAGTATTGTGCACGCATTGACAATAGTAGGTCAAATTGCCACCTACACATCTCAATATGTAAGAGCGCTTCAAGTATATGGAAATCTATACATATACAACTAGTAACATAGATGTTACTACCAGCGTCACTGAGAAACGCCGAAAACTAAGACTAGATCATACAGAGTTCAAGATGCCATACTACCACAAATCTACACGCTATGTCTGATAGATGCGATCTTTAGAAAAGCTAACGCTTCAGTGCTTGTCAGGCTGTTAACCTTGTGTACATCATATATCCATAATTATAACAACAATTTATCGCTATATTGAAGACTAGACCAAATGTGGTGAATAACTCTGTGCAATACCGACGAAGTCAAACGAGACTGAAATTGAAGTCTGTGCGCCTATTAATGATATCCAACTGGACTGTACCACGATTGCGTGGTCCTTGTTAATGATGGACGAATAAGATTCTACGGAATTTTAAATATTGTTTCCTCAATGAAAAGTCTTCTGAATACTACGCTTCTCTTGTATCTAAAAACTAAACATTTTCACAATCTAGGTGAAAGCCGTGTTTTATTCGACTTGAATGAGCACCGTCAACTAAATGGTATTCCAGATGGTTTGACAACGGATTGCAAAGATAATTTATGGATTGCGCTTTTTGGAGGTCATGGGGTGAGTAGATACTGACGACTTCAATTTCCGATTGAATGCCAAACAATTTACCAATTTTGAAATAATTTTCTGATCCAATTTGTCTGTTTCTATGTTCTGCCTAGCGATTCAATTTTCCGAAAAAACTGCTGGTTTTTGATAAAAGCGCGAATGAAATGAAAACGAACCATTTTGAAAATAGAGAAACCTAAAAGCAATTGATGTCAATTCAAACTATGGTTTCAATAAAGTTGAAAGAAATAAGTACTTGTATTTGAAAAGAAAGTTTCTTCGACAATTTAGTTTTATTGAGTTGAAGTTAACCAGTAGTTCTTATGCACTCTGTATATAAAGTGGCATCTGAAAATATGTTGCCCTCTTAATAAGACTTGGCTCATTGAACTGAAAAAAGGTTTAATCTTACTCCAACTTTTCGGACAAAAATGGGACCCTATAATTCCGAAAATTTTCAGAAAAGAAATTAATATTCGATAGGACAAATCTCAACTTGAAAAATGATGAACCAGTCTCAAAATTTGAAATTGAAATATATATATATATATATATATATATATATATATATATATATATATATATATATATATATATATATATATATATATTAAATTTCCACAATCGATTAAGCAGCTCGATCGCAGTTTCAACACATGTTTTTGGACATATGAGGGAAAGAAGTCTTATCTATGTAGTAACATTTGTTTCCATATGATCTCAAACACGTCTGAAACAAGAATGAGTTTATTTGACTATCAGTATACATTCAATTTCTCTTCAGTTTTCACGCTAAATTAATGCAAGTTTTCTGTGTTTCTTGTTGATTTTCGAATCGTTGAATTCATTGTAATGGCTGCTGAACATCCTGGACGCTATTTGAGTGATGAAGTGGTAAGAATTGTAACGATTTTAGAGGAGGGGCGAAGCCAACGTTACGTGGCTAACTTGTTGAATGTTAACCAAAGCACTATTTCAAGAGCAATTAATGGGTACCACGAAACAGGGAATATGGAAGCAGGGCCGGGCAGGAAAGAAATCGGATAACAACACTAGTTGATGATCGGGACTGTACGACTAGAATGCTACAAAATTTAATTGCACTTTCCAGAAATGTGCATATTTCATTGCAAACTGTTAGGAACAGGCTCAGACAAGATGATATCAGACCAAGGGTTGCTTCTACCGGCCCGCGTCTCACCAGAGAGCATCGAGTTGCAAGACTTCAGTTTGCGGGGGAACATGCAAATTGGGTTATTACAGAATGGTCGAATGTTCTCTTTTCCGACGAGTCCATGTTCTGTCTAGTATCAAATGATAGACGCATGCCAGTATACAGACGACCTGGGGAACGGTATCAGCAATGCAATTTTAGAACCGGAAAATCGTGGTGTTAAATTTTGTTCGACCACCTATATATATATATATATATATATATATATATATATATATATATATATATATATATATATATATATATATATATATATATATATATATATATATATATGGTTTTTTAAGACTGCCGTAGTTAAAATCTATGACCTGAACGCAACCGCAACTATTTTAGCGTGTCATTTATGGTGACAATCCTTACGGAGATTGCTATAAGGCATGATTGAAATTTTTCAAACCATCATATCTCAAGTAGTAGCCAGGATAAATCTATATACTTTTCGTAGTATTATCTACATCTACATTCTTTTGAAAAATTGTTCTCAAAGTTTTCGACTCATCTGAAAATTCTGAAAATTTTCGGAATCAGTCAAGTGGTGAAATATAAATTCAGAACAAAAATGCATGAGATTCGGACGGTACGTCTGTCGCGTCAGCTAATTACAGTTAATTCTGTGAGTGAAGTCATATGAACCCCATTTATATTCATTCTAACTTACATTTGAGAATATGAATTCTTTCAGATTATTCACGTAGATGGAATCAGTGGAAAGCTCCTTAGATACTTGAAAGTTCCTGCTACTTACTGCACATCTGTGTGTTTCGGTGGAGCATCCCGAGAAGTTTTGTTTGTCACGACTTCAAATCTGAAACTCACTGAAGAAGAAAGAATCAAAGAGCCGAATGCAGGGGCGGTTTTTGCCATTAGAAATTTAGGAGTCAAAGGACCAGCACAATACCGATGTATTTTATAATGAAGGAAATCGACACGTCATCTTGATTGGAGTTTATTGAAGTGTATAAATATTTAATACAGTTATTATACATATGCAAACAGCTTCAATGAACTCGTGCTTCTTATCATAATTCCTAACTGAACCCAGATTCCCTATTATAATAACAAAAGAATCGAGAAGAATTTTGTCGAGTTAATTAACAACTTTTTTTTGCAAATTGCAGCATTCAGATTTATTGAATTTCGGGAAGGTATATCAATTGTTCAGTTGATCTTTAGTACTACAATAAACATAAACAGTTATTCCAAAATATATTTTTTGATAGGCCATAATTCACTAAAAACTTCTATATTTGTGACATGTTCCGAAGTAAGGGCCCTTAGCGTCCGAGAATGAGTTTCCTTCAGATGAGGGAAACTATTAGGCTATTGAGTCACTGCAACTCTTCCAATATTTCTTTCTTTGTTTATCTCACTGGTATTGCACGATAGAGAACTTACCACGTTCTTCCAAGCGTCAGTTATATAGTACGCAATTACTTTCATTCAACAAGAACAGATCGCGAGTTTCAGCTCCCAGAACTCGTCTCAGAGATATGTAAGTGAAAATCATGAAGGTGGAAATTCCAAACATTGAGAGCCGGGTGGGATAATCTGGGCGAAGTCGACCAAAGGGAATTCTTGCATACTACCGTTGCACCGACTCTAAAATGGCTTCATCGCCTCTTAATGTTGTCCACCAGGCTGGCCCCGCGTACTTTAGGATTGGATGGACATATGTTTGATACGGTACCTTGGCAGTCACAGCTACCTAAACTTCGTTGTAGCATGTATGTAGTTCTCCGAGCTTTGGAAGCGATATTTGCAGTATGTTCTGACCAGGTAAGGTTTTTTGTGACATTCAATCCTAGGTCAACGTGTCGTGAAACACTTTGTACAGTATGGCCTTCAAAGGTGTTCTCAAGGTTTCTGGATTGGTCTCTCCAATATGCAAAAAAACACACTTTTGCAAGTTCAGTGGGATCAACCAATCACATGATCACGTGCCGATTTTAATCAAATCTTCCTGAAGGGTATGAGCATCAAATATAGGGGAATTGTAAAGTTTGATGTCGTCGGCAAAGAGGGCACATTTGGAGTTGATCGATAAAGGCAGGTTGGAGGTATAAAGAAGGAAATGTATGGGTCCGAGGACAGAGCTCTGTGGAACACCACTAGTAACAGACTACTCCTGAGGAATATTCGCCACCGACCCTCACACGAAAGGATCTATTTGACAAGAAAGAGCCAATCCAGGAAAGTAATTTACCTCTAATTCTAAGGTGTTGGAGTTTAGAAAGAAACTATTGATCGAGAAGACAATTGAGTACAACAGACCTTTGGTGCTCATTTTCATTTACTTACTTTTTTTTTTACTTACTTTTCATTACTTACCAAAAAGCTTTTGACATATACGTGATAGTGGCCATCCTAGAAGCCCCCAACAATGTCGCATAAATTATAGATACACTCGTTTATTGTATAACATCTACAACTCAACTGCAAGTATAAGACTTCACAAAGAAAGTAAAAAGGTCCAAATAGAAAGAGGTGTTCGACAGGGAGACACCATGTCTCCTAAAATTTTCACTGCAGTACTCGAATACAGTTTTAAAAAACTCAACTGAGAAAATAAGGGAATTGACTTAGACGAGACAAAATTGAACAACCTATGGTTTGCACACGACATTGTACTCATCACGGATAATATACAAGATGATGGTGTGATGAGAAAAGAACTGAATGGAAAGATCGTAAAAGTAAAGCTCTGCATGAACAAATAAAATACGAAAATCATGACGAACCTAGTACTTGGAGGAACCATCACTCTAGACAACGACGTCATTGAAGAAGTTAGCAAGTACAAGTACTTAGGGCACAAATTGAGAATATGCAGAGACAATCATACACGTGAAATGAATAGAAGAATATGGTTGGGCTCGGCAACATATGGAAAACTTCGAGATCTATTCAGTAGTGACATACCAACTAGCCTGAAAAGGAAACTATTTAATGCATGTGTTCTACCGGTGCTGACATACAGAGCGGAAACTCTCGCATTTACCAGAAATACTTTTCACAAATGAGAGGTAACCCAACGGAAAATGGAGAGGGGTATGCTGGGAATTGAACTTCAAGATAGGGTGAGAAACAAAGAGATAAGACGAAGAACAAAGGTTGACGACGTCAAAGAACGAATTACAACTCTAAAATGGAAAAGGGTGGGACATATTGTACGGCTCAAAGACGAAAGATGGCCTATAAAAATATTGAACTGGCGACCAAGCAGAGATAAGAGAAGTAGAGGAAGATCCCCAACTCGCTGGAGCGATGACATTGAAAGAGTCGCATGTCATTGGATGAGAGAAGCCCAAGATATGACATATTGGAGAAATTGAAAAGTGAAAGCGGGCATATTTGATGGTCGACCGATTAGTTCATTTATGAAAGACATAAGTTTCATGAAAAATGAACTTACAAAGAATGAGAAAAATGTTTGAACTATTCTCAAAACGTTGAACAACTGATAAGTCACTTTCAAATGCTTGAATGTAACATGAGCATCAAGTTTCATTTTCTTTTTAACCACATGGTCTATTTTCCTGCTCATCTTAGGGATCTAAATGAAGAACACGGCGAGCGACTCTACCAGGATCTATCAAGGCTACTGGAACGTATACATGATGTCTGACTATTGTTGAAGCATTAAAATAGCTCTCTGACTTCAATATCTCCTGGAAATATTGAAAAGAAAGTTGGTTTCAATTTAAGAATTCAATAAAATTAAATCCATTTTAAAGAGGTTGTGTTTCATTGTAAAATGGGCCATGTTACATATTTTGTGAAATAGAGCTGATATTAGAGTCAATGAACATTATCGTAGTTGCATCAATAAAAACTAATTTCAATAAACCATTAGATTGAAGAAAATCATTATTCCAATCAAAATGTGAAAACCTCACATTCAATTGATACAAAACTTGATATTAATTTTTGGAATTCCTTAAAATCAATAGATCTAAACTTTCCAGCATATTCTTGAATGAACAAGTAAACTTTAATGATATTTTTCCTTCACTTAATTTGTTTCCGCTTGAGTTATTCAGACAAGAATTCTGTGAATTGCGTAAGGCAGTTTAAATCGCTTTTAATCCAATTTCTGCATTTTTCTCTATCTATAATATTTCGGTAGCTGCCGTAGTATCATCGAAACTGGTCCACTTAGGACAAAAATAACGAAATTCCTTCATAGATTTAGAAAGTAATGTAGGTTTCCTTCATGCACAGAATTTTCTCTGATTCAATAAAAAGGGATTCTACTGAACAGTATATTCCAAGTTGATATGGGTAATATCCGCAATCACAAACAGTTTCCAAGCTGAATTCTTTATAAAGCAGTGTAGCAAATTGTTATTCGACTTGAGAAAAATATTTTCCCCGCCAAGATGAACTTAACCGCTAAAAATAACAACTCCATTTCGTCTCAGGTAGCTTTTGTAAACTACGAAAGACAAAATGGGTCAATGTATCAGCAAAGGTTATACGTCAGAAATTTCCTTTGGTCATGTGAAAAAATAATTTTAACGGTTGCAAATAGATGAAAACGAGACGAACGAAAATACTTTAGAAATAAAAACGAATTTATCACCTCAAAAATAATAAATCTTTCTACTTTGCACAATAATATATGTAGGCAGTCCGAACCACAACGGTTAAATTTAATGTTGTATTTGTTTTCATGGTCAACGTGGCGTGGCGTCATTCTATTACATGTGTATATATTGTTGAAGGCAACAATACAAGGATGATTTGTTGTGTTTTCAGTAATCAGAACTTTGAAATTTGTAAATAAGAATCCGAAGTTTTGGATTACTTTCAAAAGAAACATGTAAAGGGACGAATCATCCTGATTATCAGAACATAATGAATAATAAGTCCTAGAGGAAGTTTAGGACATTCAATATATCAAATACAGATAGAACATAGATATGAAAATCAAACATATCAAATTGCAATTGTTTTATCGATCACAATGCTGAAGAAACGTGATGAAAGTATTGAACTATAATGTAGAAAACCGAATTCTCAGGCAGGTATAAGGATTGGAAAAGTACCCATTTCGGGTACATTTAAGGTGTATAACTTGTATACATAATTTGCTGTGGATCAGGTCATTCGGACTTAAAATCTTTTCAAGTGTGGTCGACACCTACTGCGAAAGCTTAAAACTTTCTCTTCTGGAAGAAGTTTCCGTGTGCTTGTTGAAAACACGGCCAGATCGTAGTGGTGTCCCCCAGAGCTCTGTGTTTGAAACCCTTATATTTCTGTTATATACATTCCATCTACCCCGAATGGTCAAATTCGAATTTTCTTTGTTCGCTGATGATACCAAAATCTACATAAACTCACTCATGTGCCATTTATGCAGAAATATCCCAATTTCTTGTCCGAACTTAGGGAAGAAGGTCTAGTTCCATTGAATGGATCTAACTGCCTTGTACTCCACAAGAAAAAAATAATCCCCATTTCTGAATCATAGGTACTATTACAAAAAGAATTTGCTGCCATTCCGACCAGGATATCATTATTTCAGACTTTTTGTTCCACCGAAATCTTATCGAATTCTATGGTAAACGGTCGCAGTACCCACGTTTTCAAAAAAGGACAAGACATACTACATTAACAAAATGTCAACGATTCGTGCTTAACAATTTTTTAAGATGCTAGTTGAGCTTTTCCTAAAGTTAATTCACTTTTTCTCATTTCCAATTAACCGCATCATTCCCTAAGGTTTATTAGCGGAGAATATAGAACATTCAGTACAAGAAGTAATTTCTTTTACAATTTTTGGTACAGGTTAATTTTTCAGAAAAAAATTGTGTTTGGTCTATGTTGATTGTTAGTGAAGTTTCGAGGTTAGTATTTCCGTATCTACTGCGCTGAACGTTGTATTAAGGCACTCGCACAAGATATAAGCTATAGTTATTTGGACACCACAAGTTTTGCAAATATCAGGTGGTTCACGCTTCATACGGTGGGGATGTTCCGTGTGGCCTATCCTTAAGCGATTTACTTTTACTTGGTTTCTTCTATACTGTTGGTCAGCATATGAAGTTTGGTTGATAAAGTAGGTACTACAGACTTCAGCTGGGTGTTAGTAGTGTTCCAAATCAATTGCCATTTTTCCTGTATATATTTTTGATTAGCCGTTTGTTGTCCCTTTAAGGCAATTTTGTCTCCGAGGTCACTGAAAGCTGATCGGTCTGGCAGGTAACCGCCTGTTATTTCCATATGGGAGTGGACCCATAGAAATTTAACTCGAGATTGAGGAGTTCCTTGTTTGTTTCTTCGGCTATTACAACCCATGCAGCTCCGTTTTGCGTTTTAGAAGCATCGATACATATATTAATAAAATCTTGGCATTTGGGTAAAGTTTATAGAAAAAATTGAGCGTGAAAGTTGTGAGTGAATATTTGGGAAAATTTGTGAATGTTAGGCTGATGGTAGGAATTTTGACTATCCATGGTGGCGGTTCTAACTGATATAGTAGTGATAGTATAAATTGTATAATATCAAAATTGGTTTTACAAAGTTCTTCCTCCAAAGAATATTTCCGGTTTTAGAGTTCCTGAGAATTTTACGTGAAGAAAAGATGATGGAGTGGTTGATGTATATATATATATATATATATATATATATATATATATATATATATATATATATATATATATATATATATATATATATATATATCAAAATCCTCCTCTTATCATCTAAAATGGTTTAGGGTCTACAATATCTTAGCATTTCATGAGAATTTGATATATCAACAATATTTGTTCTGTCTTGCGATGGTTTTAGCCTCTGTCCAATTTTTGCCCTGTTCTCCCAATATTTTCGCTATTACTCCATCCCATGTTTGTCGTGGTCTACCTCTTTTCATCTTTCCGTTAGTCTTTGTCTCCCATATACGTTTGACTTGCCGTGTATTATCCATTCTCTGAAGATGTCCCCACCAGCTGAGCTGCCTTTTCTCTATAAATTTCAAAGTTGATTCAATTCCTAATTCCTTTCGTATGCCAATGCTCTTTAGCTTTTTTCTCTTTGTGACTCCACTTACCCTCGTAAGATGTTTCATTTCGACAGCTTGAATTTTACTTTTTTGGTTTTATCTAGAACCGATGACTCACATCCAAATGTCAGTATTGGCCTATAGATAGATGTGAATACTTTCATTTTTGTGGCTCTTGACACTTCTCACTTATTTATGAAATTGTTGCTGATAGCATAATATGTCTTCATGGTCTTTCCGATCCTATCATTGATTTTAGCATCTTGCTTTTCTGATTCTTCGAGTACAACTCCTAAGTACTTATATTTTTCCATATGGTTCTACTTTTGTCCCCTCTATATGTATATTTATGTCTTCCTTTTCTGTTCCAGTCACCATTACCTCAGTTTTTTCTTTGTTCATTTTCATACCACTTTTCTCTAATTCTGTGTTCCATATATTCAAGTTTTTCTGAAGATCTTTTTCATTGCTGGGGATTATCATTATATCATCCGCGTATGCCCCTTCTACTTGCTTTCTGTATCCAATCTGGATTTTTATTATTCCATCCATAAAGATTATAAACAACAAAGGACTAAGCCCACCCCTGTCTGAGTCCCACCGTTGTCTTGAAATACTCCGGTTGATGTTGGATTTATTTTCTAACATTCTTGATGCATAACACACTGATAAATACTCTCGACGAAGTTCTAGAGGTGGTTTGGTGGATTGGTTGAGTGATAGGCTCTTGATATACTACGCAAAGCTGTAGTTTTTACTATGTCAAATTCATTTTATTAAACTTCTTTTTAACGTATAAGAATCTTCATGCTCATTTGTTTATAATATCAGTATTAATATTGTTAAATTTCCGGAGTTTAACAAAATCACGTCATAAAAATATAGTCAAATAATGTTTCAATAATTACCTTTCTTTATTATTCAATTGTTTCTTTCCACTCTTTCAAATACTGAAATGACACCGAATTTTTTAAAATTTTTGAATTGATATCCAATACCTGTGCTTAAAATGCTTGTATGCGCTATGTCCTCTAAGAAATCTTTTTACATAATCTCTGAATTATTAACATTTTAAAATTACGTTGTGAATTTCCAAATCAACCACATATTAACCCAATATTGAATGAGTATATCATTGTACAAGTTTAATGGTTTCATCAATGACGGTAAATTATTTATGAATTCTATATTGATTTTGCATTTGTTCTCGTCCTCCGAAGAACTAAATTGCCTACAGAAAAGGGGGATCCTCACGTTGTTTATCGTTGATTATTCACGAGCCAGAACTTCCTTTGTGTACAATGGGAACTTGGTTGTTTCGCGAAAATTGGAATCTTTTTCAAAGTGCCAATTTCATCGGATTGCTTCTAGGAAAACTTCCAAGAACGCAGAAATGAAGGGAGAAGCGTTTCCAGCTTTTGGATTAAGTAATTTGGTATCTTATATACAGACATTTTCATATTTGAAAATATTTATTCAACATTCAAATTATAAAATACAACTTCTGCATTTTACATCTACTCATTTATAATATAGCCACTGTTTTCGCAAAATTTTGTTTACTTGAAGAAATAAATTATCAGTATTGGTAGATAAGTTTTGCGTGAAATAATTTCAGATTTTCACTTATGAATTAACATACATAAACTGAAATAACATTGGTGATAATGATTCATTTCAGAGACAGATTATAATCTGTACAAGATACATGTTGAGTGGATGAAATCTTTTGCTTCCGAAAAAACATAATTGTATTCATAACCCATTGTAAAGGAGCTTTTATAAAGAGTTCTATTGTTTTCCGATTGCAATATATCCATTCATTTTGGTTCTTCTGTTTTTCGACTACTTTGGTAGCGTCACGAATATCTTATGGAGTAAAAGAATTTTCTTTGAAAAGCTTCAATCACAATCTATCTATTCAAATTAACATCATTTGGAAATAAAAATATCTCATATGTTTACTTATGTTTATACCAAGCCCGCCAACAATAACGCTAATATATTTACCTCAATACAGATTTATTTATTCAGAAGTTTGACGTATTTGAAAAACATTATTTTCAACGATTTTCAAATGGTTCGTCATATCTCATATCATCTATTTGAGCGCTCCCTGTATATGCACTTTGCAAGTTATTCTTCATCATCCGACAGATATCAGCCGTCTTCGTCCAGCGTATTTGAAATTAGTAGAGATTGAAGGAGAAGACACATGTCTTAGATATCAGTATATTCTGCAAGATTTTTATTAATCGAATTATTTGGAAAAGAAGCCGTAAAGTGAAATTTTTCCTTCATCAACCGACTATGGCGATGTAATAATCCCTGGTAATTGGGGCGTATGAAGAAAAAAGACCATGTTACAAGCCCAAATTTGGATCGTGTCGGACATTTATCGTCGTAGAAGAGAAGAGACGTTTTAATTTGTAAGTAGATCCAACTATTAGTTCAGATGATTCAAAACGCTAATTTATTCATTGGGAATTATGCCAAGTTGGATATATTGAAGAGGGAATACATTATTTTCAAGAATATTGAAATGGTTCATCATATCTCATTCAAATTATTCGATCAACTTCTGTATATGAATTTTGCGGCTTAATCATTAAAATTTGATTGATATCAACTGTCACTCATTTGAAATGAGTAGAGAAGGAAAGATGTTGAAAAAATGCCTTTTCGTTATAGATATATTTTGCAAAATTTCGATGAATCATATTGCATAATATTCAGAAATAATGCCGTAAAGAAACGATTTATGTTGTTTATTATTCCTTTAACGGGCTCTATTTCCGCCTTTCGGTCAATGACACGCCGGCGAATTCTGTCACCTCACCAATCCGGGAATTTTGCCAAACCCCCTTCGTGTCGAGGGACAGAATCTTCAATGTTCAACACATCCCTGTTAGACAAGACCGACGGCTTAACATCTCCTTCGAAAGATGGACACTCAAACGATTCCCAGAATTGAAAAATCGTACCGAATTTGTGGACATTGAACCCAGGTAACTCTGCGTAGAAGACGAGTATCACATCCTCTAGGCCACCAAGCTGGCAACGATTTATATTCTCCCACAGAATTCAGGAGATATGATTGTTGTATATGCGAGAAATATCTCTGACGAATCCCGGGTACTTGAAACGAACGAAATAAAAAGCTCGATTCTAGTAGCCGGGTTTAGATCATGTAGAATATTTCTAGTACTGAAAGAGGAGTATGACGGGGCAATTTTGAACCAAATACGAATTTTGCCTCAGAACAATCTGACACGATAATAGCTAAGTGAAATAACGTAAAAAGATTTCGGAAATACAGGATTCTTCTTTCGTTTTGTTAAGAAAATAGAATGATTCTTGTTCCGACATCTTGTGGATGCATTTTTTCGACTTTTATCTCAAGGTAGAAAGGGTATATCTCGTTCGGAAGTATCGGTTTTGTTTCTACGAAGAAATTCAGATCGAACGACGTCGAAAAGAAAAAATACGATTTTTCCCCGAAAAATGTCTTCGTTTTAGGAAAAAATCTACAAGGAAAATTCCATTCGGATTCTTCTTGATTACCCCACGCAAGTTTTCGATGTTTAATTTGAGATCATCTGAACTCCTACTCAGAAATAATAATCAGAAGTATACCGAAATGAGATATCAGAATCAGAGCAAGCCGAGCGCGTCGATCAACGTAATAATCACCTGAATCCTAACCGAGGAGGGTTTGTTAATTGAGAAACATTTAATTACTGCACAACTCGGTTTCAGTTTCAGGAATCGAATGTACAACGTTGACATTTTCAGGTTCTGAACGTAATGGCTACGTTTTCAGATACTGAACAATGAAAATCATCAATATAACTAATTGGGTCGTCGACTATCTCTATCTTGAGGGGAGATTTGCTTCGTTTAACAAAATGAAGCAAAATACTGAGAATAATCTTCAATAACATGTGCTTTTGTTTCATTTTAAGAAGAATATTCTATAGAGCTTAAATAACGTCAATGAGTTTCGAAACATGTAATGATGAGAAGAATATTCCACAGGCTATACATAACGTCAAAACGTTATGAATACTGTAACTTCAAATGTCAAGAGGAATATTCTACAGGGTGTGAATATCGTCAATGAGTTTTTAAAGCGTAAACTTAAATGTCACAAAGAATATTCCATAGGATGTAAATAACATAAATGAGTTTTGAAAATTGTAAAGATGAAAAGAATATTAAATGGGGTGAAAATAGTGTCAATGAGTTTCGACAGTTATCATGATGGGAAAAACATTCTACTGGGTGTAAATAACGTGAATGAGTTCTGAAAACTGTAACCTCCAATGTCAAGAAGAATATTTTACATGCTGAGAAGTTTCGATAACTGTATCTCTGAATGAAAAGAAGAATATATTATACAGGGTAAATAACATCAACGAGTTTCGAGAATTTTAATAACGAGGAAAATATTCTATCGGGTGAAAATAATGTCAATGACTTTTGAAAATTGTAACGATAAAGAGAATATTCAACAGAGTGTAAATAACTCGAATGTGTTCTGAAAACTGTAACTTCGAATGTTAATAAGAATATTCTACAAGGTGTGAAAGTTTGAAAACTTTAGCATTAAATGCCAAAAAGAATATATTACACGGAGTAAATAATATCAACGAATTTTGAACGTTCATATGATGAAAAAATATTCTATATGCTGTAACTGAAGTCAATGAATTTAGAAAGAATAATGATGGGAAGAATATTCTATAGGGGAAAATAACGTGAATGCGTTTTGAAAATTGTAACTTTGAACGTCAAGAAGAATATAATATACATAGTTAATAACATCCATGAGTTTGGGAAAATGTTATGATGAGAAAAATATTTTATAGGGTATAAATGAAGTCAATGAGTTTTGAAAGTTGTAATGATGAAAATAATATTCTACAGAATGTAAATGAGAGTCAAAGAGTTTTGTAAGTTGCGATGACGAGATAAATATTCCATAGGGTGTGAATAAAGCCATTGTGTTTCTAAAGAGTGATGATGAGCAGAATATTCAACAAGGTGAATTCTATAACTTCAAATGTCAAGAAGAATATTCCACAGGTTATTGATATGGTCAATGAATTCTGAAAACTGTAACTCTGAATGTCTAGAAAAATATACTGCAGTGTATAAATAACGTTAATGAGTTTTGAAAACTATAACTTCAAATGTCAAGAAGAATATTCTACAGGGCGTGAAGTTTTAAAAACTGCAGCTTTGGATGTGGAGAACAATATTATATTTAGAGTAAATAATATCAATGAATTTTGAAAGTTGTAGCGATGAGAAAAATATTCTACAGAGTGTATATAACGTCAATGTGTTTCGAAACTGTCACTTTCAATGTCATGTTATTTTTTGAAGAAAAATTCCCATAAACATTTTTCTGCAAGGCTTCGTTTGGTTTTGGTTTTTGAGTTATGAAACAAACTTGTGTTTTATCAAATACGAACAAGGTTTCCATTTTATACTTCCAAATACATATCACATGCTATATCAATTCCTTCAAAAATATCTATTCACTAGGAACTTAGCAAATATTCACAACTCTATGTTTTGTGCGTCAGAGATCCCATTTATTCAATTCTGTGTTCAATTCTAGAACATAGAGTTTTTTGTTAAAAAATTTAACGTCGGACTTGAGAGAACAAATGTTTTGACGAAAAGTATTAACTATATACACAATGAATTGAATCAAGGAACATATTCTCATGAATACGAAAGCATTTCCTTCAGTTGAAATACAGGAGTTGCAACGCCTGAAAACTTTTCTGCATGCATTTTCTATATAAATATCACGCACATTGTCCAAACATATCCTAATATTTTGTTTTAAGCTCATCTAAGTTATTCGTTTTTTCTTTTCACAATGAATTCTCAACTCCCCCTCAGAGGATGTAATTAGGGGAGTCAGATCTGGGGAACGAGCTTGCCATTCTACAGGTCCCCTAGTTCCTATCCAATGATCGCCGAACTTCCAGTCCAGCATCAGGAATATAATTCGTTCTGGTGTGGCAATTCATCTAAATATCCTTCATCATCTATTATGGTTGTCGTCAGAAAAAGCGTATGCTAATACACGAAGATCTATCAAAACGCATCATACATTGAAACCGTATCGCCCTTGGTCTTGAATATTCAGCTGACCATAATGATAGACATCCGACCAACAGTGCTCATTGTGCCTATTGAAAATTCCGTCACTTGTAATGTGAACTTCATCGGTCCATATAACGCGTCGAGAAAATTCTGGGTTTCTTCTGTTTCTTGAAGGTCCGAGAGACTGAAATTGAGTCGTCGTTGGTAATCACCAGGCTTGAATTCTGCGAGACCTTGACTTTAAAGTGACAGTTTCAATTGCCATTTGATAGCTTGAAATTTCAGGTTGGGCTGCAAATGCCCGTGAAATGTCAACGGTAGCATCTTCTTTATCTTCAATTTCATGTATGCTCTGTTGAAAACCAGCAATCAAATTATTCTTCAATCCCTTGAAAATAGACTTATGCGGCTGTCTTCTCTCAGAAAATCTATTGAAATAAGATTCTTTCGCAGCATTCGAATCATACTCATTCTGTATATAATATTCCACCATCTCATACTTTTTGTGATTTTAGAATTGAAGAACCACATCGATTGAGTTATAGTTTGAAATTTCGGAAGAAGATAGAGAAAAATGACATAAATAATTGTTCTCACAGAATCAATGTTATTGATTGAATATTTCAACTGTTTCAAACACAGATTTGAATGAATACACATCGATAGGAATGTTTAGTTAAAATAGTGTCATAGAAGAATGAAAATCTTTATTCTAAGGAGTGAATTCTATCGTTTTCAACACACACAGAATAAATGGGATCTGTGACAAACGAAGACAAACATCTTCCACCATAGAACTGTGAATACAGAATGCTTCAACGAAAACTAAACAGAGGCTACATCTACCAAGATATTCATTTCTGATCGAATGCAAGAACAGCTCCATTTTTGTTTCAAGGGGGACATCTTTTGGGGTACAAAACTTGCCTGAAAAATTAACTCCCTAAGCGGGGGTTGCAATCCTTGAACATTTTGAATAAGGAAGATGGGTCGAGTGAAGACTCAAAAGAGAGTTGGTATCTTTGTCTACATGTCCTTGAACGAATTTCCATTTTTAATTTAAAATTGTAAAAGATACAGAATGAGCAACTGAAAGATAGGGAAGACTATTTCCCTGAGACTATTCAAGTTTCAGTGAAGTAAAATGGAACAGATTCATGCTGATCAATGGCAGTCATCATCATGTACCATCCTCATCTCGAATTCCAACCCCTAGAGCAGGGGTGACCACCCTTGAAAATTTGGAAGAGGGTAGATGGGTCGAGTGATACCTCGAAAGAAAGGTATTTTCTTTGACTGCATCCCTGTGAACGAATTATCATTTATGATTGAAAACTGTAGAAGATACAGAGTGAGCTACTGAAAAATAGAGGATACTATCTATCGTCCTGAGCAATTCAAGTATAAGTGCGAAAAATGGGAACAGATTCATTTCAGATCAAAGGCTGTCATCTTTAATCTAAATGAATCTATTCCAGTTTTTCGCACTAATACTCTAATAGTCTTGGGGCGATAGTCTTCTCTATTTTTCAGTGGCTCACTCTGTATCTTCTACAGTTTTCAATCAAGAATGAAAATTGTTTCACGGGAATGCAGACAAAGATAATACCTTTCTTTCGAGTTATCACTCGACCCATCTCCCCACTTCCAAACTCTCAAGGGTTGTCACCCCTGCTCCAGGGGTTGAAATTCGAGATGAGGATGGTACTTGATGATGACTGCCATTGATCAGCATGGATCTGTTGCATTTTACCTCACTGAAACTTGAATAGTCTCAGGGAAATAGTCTTCCCTATCTTTCAGTTGCTCACCCTGTATCTTTCACAGTTTTCAATTAAAAATGGAAATTCGTTCAAGGCCATGTAGACAAAGATGCCACCTTTTTTTTGAGTCATCACTCGATCTATCTTTCCTATTCAAAATCTTCAAGGATTGCAACCCCCGCTTAGGGAGTCGATATTTCAGGCAAGTATTGTATCCCAAAAGATGTTTCCCCTGAAACAAAAATTGACCTGTTTTTGCGTTTTGATCAGAAATGAATATCTTGGTAGATATAGCTTCTGTTTAGTTTTCGTTGAAGCACCCTGTATATGTGATGTAAATAGAAACTATTTTTCGATTTTTAAGAAGAGGCTGATGTTGAAATAATCAATGAGGAATCAATAATATATATTTGGAAAGGAAATAATAATCATCTCTAGTGATACCAAAATTACCTGTAGTTTATATTTGAAAAAACACAAGTTTGCTTCAAAACTCAGAAACCGATCGACAAAAGAAAAAGAAACTTTGATGCGTGTTTTTCTCATAAAGTGCCTCTAGAATGTGAAAATACTTTTTACCTAACTTGAATAGGATTCGAGATATTTTCTTATGTTGAAATCCCGAAAAAATGCAGAAATTCGTTTTCACCAATTAATTTTTCTCGAAATTCGAGCTACAGGGAGAGAGCATCATTTTCTTCTATCTACAGTATATCACATAGCTGGCTTACTAAGACATCGAAATTAGTCCACCCTGTATTGATTCTGAAACATTTCAAAATTTCCAAATAACTAGAATACGAAAAGAGCTAGCTTGAATCTGTTTGTGGCAATGAATTCCTCACACGAAAAGAACACTGGACAGGTGGGGCAATTTTGCTCTATTCACAATATTCCCCACAGCTGCAGTACTAAAACGTCGAAATCTGTCCAGCCTGTACAGTGCTCTTCAGTCAGTTCAGGGGTTGCAGATTTTCTGAAATTATGGTAGTGTTCTGCGAGACGTTTTCTAATCATTTTGGTACTAACAAAAACGTCACACGTTATGCAAAGTACAGTTTGAAAACTTCTTGTAGTAGCGAAGGGTTCTCCCAAAGCCATTAAATTGATCTTCGACAACGTTTTCTGGATTTTATAGGAGACCAATGTATAGCCTTCGCACCTATTTCATGATAGTTCATGAGACAACGTCATGGTTTAGACACATTCGAAGAATGAGTTCTGTGAATTTGATAAAAATGAAAAACTGCTTAATTTAACAAATGGAAGAAAAACAGGAAATTATCTGTTGTGCTTAACTCGATAATGTTGCAAAAATCAATTATCCTCAAGGCGATAAAAAATCACAGAAACATATACTGCCTTATGTCTTGAGAGAGCGTATTTCATCAACCCATTTTCATACTGTATTATATGCACCAATTTTAAAGAATAAAGTTCCTCCGCATCAATTGTCAAGAACTGTAACTAAAAGTCACACCAAAGCAGGTAAACAAACCACAGATCAATAAATAAACGCTCACCTATATTTTTCATTCACCTGTTGATAAATTTCACGCAACCAAATTATGTTAAAAGAGTCGCGGCGACGGTTCACGTCGTTTCATCGGATAAACTTCAAGCGTCGCGACGCAGCGTCCGTTCTAAACGTTCGAATTTCTCTGACGGTTCCGCGTGTTTAGTTGAAGCTGAGCGGAGCGGCGCAAGCGTGACGGAAATTGAAAAGATAGCTGTATATATCTTTCACGGTATTGTTGTTTTGTTGTGCTTAGGGAAATACATTTTAAATGAGATATTGTGTATTCGACATTGACAACAATTCAAGGGCCACAGATAACGCTTAATACGGGGAGTCCTGAACTGTTTAGCCAGGCTCTTCTTCATTAACATTTTGAGATATTTTGTTGAAAAGAAATCGATAATCTTTGAGATTGCTTCAAAATGACAATAGAATATTTGTTTGTACATCCCTGAATATACAGGATGTTACCTAATAGTATGTCACAACTTGGGGGGGTACATCTACGTGCAATTTTAAGAAAAAAGTTTATATAAACATAGGTCCGCAAAAGCTTCGTTACGGAGCTACAGGGTGTCGAAATTTCCGGAAAAAATTGTTTTTTTTCTTCAAAACTCCAGCAGTTTTTGAGATATTCAGACCAAATTTGGAATGCAAGCTATTTTCACAGCCTTCATAATTACACGTCTTAGATTTTAAGTGAAATTCACAAGGTGTTTTCTTTTCGGAGGCCAAGTCTCCTTTTGGCTTTCAAACTTTTTTGCAGAACCCCTGATCAGCGCACAATCAATTTTTGTCATTTTCCTTCAATTCAGATTTTTGCATATCGTCAACCGTTTTCGGGTGAAAATTTATTGTATATTATTCGCTGAATAAAAAGAATAATAGAAATACTCGATTGGTATGGCCAAAATTTGTTTTTATTTTGATAGTTCGTCTTCTGAGACTCAACATATACTTATTCAATATCAAACTAAACGAAAGAACAATTAAAAACTATAAAATTGCTAGAAGTGTCCTCCACCTGCAAGAATACAGGCCTCTGTCCTTCTTCGCATATTATCACGCACTCTTAAATATTCCTGGGGTATTTCTTATTGTGTCACACGAGGTTATTATTCGATTTCTCAATTCTTGTACAGTGTTCACTGAAGTGGTGCGAACTTAACTTTTGAGATATCCCCATAAGAAAAAGTCTAAGCTATTGAAGTTTGGGGACATAGGCCATGGATTTGGCCCACCCCGACCTATCCATCGGTTGTTGAATGTATTATTCAAGAATTCCCTAGCTGCACCACTGGAATGTGCTGTTGTCCCCTCATGCATGAACCACATTATGTTTCTCATCAAAAGTGGGACATCCTCGTGCAATAAAGGTAAATCCTCCTCAAGAAATTGCCGATAAGCGGGGCTGTTTAGTCTGTTAGGCAAAAAAAATGGACCAATCCAATAATTTCTAATTATTCCGACCCAGACATTTAGTGAGAATTGTTCTTGATGATGAGATTCTCCAATCAAATGGGGGTTTTCCTTAGCCTAATAATGATTATTGTGAAAATTTGTGATAGCAGTTCTCGAAAAGTTAGCTTCGTCTGTGAACATCATTTCACTACCAAAATTAGC
The DNA here is from genome assembly GCA_013387265.2 of Cryptolaemus montrouzieri. Taxonomy (NCBI): domain Eukaryota; kingdom Metazoa; phylum Arthropoda; class Insecta; order Coleoptera; family Coccinellidae; genus Cryptolaemus; species Cryptolaemus montrouzieri. The sequence goes on from JABFTP020000103.1 coordinate 23,624,743, forward strand.
GTTTTCTCTAATTTTATTTAAGAACCATCGGTAGAAATTCAGTCTTGAAGGAAAATCTCGAGGAAGTAGAGTTTGGACGCGTTGAATATGAAACTGGTACAATAAGAAGTCGTGTAGAATCCTATAAACTAGACCATGTGAAATATTCAACTGATTTCCAATTTTTCTTGTAATCTTATAAGGATTCAAATCAATTCAATTCGAAACTCTCCCTCAATATCTGGAGATCTCATAGTTTGCGTTGCACCTTTAAAATGATTATTTGCAGTGAAAGTACCAGTTTCCTCAACCTTCTTGGATATTTGAAAATGGTCTCCTGTCTGGTGTTCCTTGATTTGAAAAGCGCACCTGATATAATTGCCTAGCTTCTGTTGTGTTTCCGTCAGCCAAACCGTACATGCCATTGATATAAGCCAATTGGGCGTTAGTAAAATTAGCCCGTTTTTTCTTACAGCAATAACTTCAAAAGTCTCAAAACTTATCGTTAATTTAATGAACAATTCGAGCAAACACTAGTTCAACCTTAGCACCTGTCAAAATGAGTAAATATATGAAAAAAATCAAAGCCTACTAGTCTTTTTCTTTAAATAGAAATACTTTCAATTCAGCGAATGCATACAATCGTTTAATAATTTTTTCCTCGAGAACGGTTGGGGATTCGAAAGAATTGCAGTTATCAAAAAAGTTTCTAAATTGGACTAAGATAACGAAAATTGATTGTACGCTGATCAGTGTCGGACTGCAAAAATGTTTGAAAAGGCAAAAAAGACATATCTATGGAAAAGAAAACATCTTGTAGATTCTAGTTAAAATTTAGGTTAGGTAAGGTTAGATGCAGTAGTTTTGAAGAAAAAACCAAATTTTCCCAGAAATTTCAACATGCAGAGTTGTGACATACTATTATGTAACACCCTGTATTTATGTATTTCTGTTAAGATTTCAATTCTTTCTGCATTATTGACAGAGTTTGGTACGCAGCCTTGATGAATGAACGAATCACATGTGGACTTCTTGAAAAATTGTGAGGTCAGATTAGTAGCTTTTCCTTCATTAGATCGATTCGGATGGTAAATAATGGTATAACAAAACAGAATGTTGTGTTTGCAAACAATAGTATCCGGGTGTCCTCATTTTTTTAGACAGCTTCCCATAACTGCTGAGGAGGACAAAGATACCAAGAGAGCATATCACTGAAGTCATACTTTGGACTGGTGGAACTTGGTCAATATTAACGCGAACAAGACGCAATCAAGAACGTTATCCAGAAAAGTCACTAAACATGCATCTTCTCGGTATCACTGTATACACCGGAGTTTGCTGGCATGACCATGTGACAGCTATTACCAACTCTGATTCTGATAAACTCAGTTTTCTTTTTATGGCTAAGCAGTACTTCTCGCTATCACAGCTGATGTTTTTGTACAAAGCATATGTGTTAAATGGTTTGAATATTGTTCCTGTGAGGGGCACCGCACCCAAACATTCATTACATCAATTGGATAATGTCCAGATGAACGCAGTGCAACTCATCGACCACCCAGAGATCATGCGTGATCTCCAGCCACCCGCTTGAATACGACAGGTTGCGGATCTTTCTCTTTTTCACAGATAGTTCCATGGCAACATATTCTGAAGAACTAAAAGGGTTGTTTTCGGAAAGAATCCAGTTCCAAAGAAAAATCAGGTTCATGGAAAACTCTTATCAGCTGACATTCTATCTAGCAACGCCATTTACCCCTCTCTTTGAAAAATTCGCTTGTTTACGGGTTTACTTACAATTTGACCCTTTTCAAAATGTTAGTCAATACACACATTGAATCATCTTGGTCGTCAGCCGCAGCTGTATCAGATATCGTCTCCTCCCATGAATTGAGAATAAAAAAGTAAATATTCAAAACTTGTCAACAGTAGCTTTTATCATTTTTAGCGTAACTCTACGAATTCTTTCGTTTCTATAAGTTATTTGATTGACTCATTACACCTCATCTTTCAAAGTTTACCATAACAAGAAATTCCGAAAGAAAGATCCTGCGCACGCCTAGGCAATCTTAAGAAGGGAAGCATTTGCGTTAAAGTTAGTTTATTACCTGTTTTAGAGAAATTCAGTAACTATGGCAGCATTCTAAGTAAGTGTTCCATCTTGCTGCCACCTTATTTGTTGTCTTTTAGTCAAGTGTATTTCTTTCATCATAAATTGAGATAACACGTTTTGTAGAAAATTCAGATCTCCACTCAAACTATCATCACAGAAGTGGGATCCAATGGTTCCACCATTATATAATCGATACCAAACATTAACATACCAAATGCGTTGAAATCTAATTTCCATTACCTAATATAGATTACCTGGAGACCAATTATTCAAATTCGCTTGTTACTAAGACCATTATTGTGGAACTCGGCTTCATCATCCCAAATTATTTTAGTAAAAGAGGTTAGATCAACAAATAAGCTGGTAATTGATAAGGGCTTTATCAGGATATCCCATTTTCGATGCTTTAGTCTCGAAGCTATAGGAAATACTACAAATATATAATAATAAATAACATGACATTCGCATGTTTGTTTTCGATTTTCAAAGAAAATTCATTGGTGAAAACAGATCGTACCTTTCTTCTTATTTATTGTAGAGTAATTGCGGATTCATCAATTTTTCGGAATAATTCTGATGGAGCTTCAGAAAATTATTCTGTTCGTTTTCCAGACAATGAACAGTCTCAAAAGTCTCAATTCCAAAGATTGGAACAGAAATACTAGATCTACAGATCACTCAGAGAAAGAAGTAACAATAAGCAGAATAGTGAAAAAGTTACAATTAATGTTTTAGAAGCTGTTACTGCTAACTCCTCTCATAGGCAACAGGTATCAGAGAGTGCGATAACAAAACTTGAGGAGTTTGAAAAAAAATAAGTTTTCACTTTAGAGCATGATCTTAATTTCTACAGCCAGGGGATTATAAACGACGGGTTAAATTTTGCTGTTGATACCAGGAAAAGTCAAGAGGAAATCTCGAATTCTACTAGTAAATCATATGAACTGATTAAGTGTGAGTGACTAGTGTCAGATTATTCAATCACAATAATCAATAATACTGGTGCAAAGTAGATCCTGATCAGAAAGATTCAACACCAAGGGAGATTCGGTTTTAATATGTTGCGGTCATTAATGAATCACGGGTTTTTGACGTACGCCATATTTGATAAATATCTTCGTAGGGAACTTCATTATGGTATAATCAACGAGACCATAATCGTACGTTTTATAGATATAATTTATTTGGTTCAAAGAAAGTTAATAAATTTCCATTATGGACAGATACGAGATTTCTCAGAACTTTTATACCAGTTTTTCGGTGGATGGGACCGAGAGGACCTGTGAGTTGGCCTCCTCTTTCACCAGATTTAACCACGCTAGTTTTTTTTGCAAGGCTAGGTCAAGGATTTGTAATATAGACAATTTCATAAGGATATAGAAGACTTGAAACAAAACTTTGGAAACTAGCTTCAGTGACCACAATTCAAATTCAAACTCATGCACAAGTATTTCTGGATGCTGAAATTCTTGCAATAATGGAGGGGATTTTATTGGTTGATTTTCTCATAGCTACCTTACTGAACTCTGAAACATCTTGTATCAAGTTTAGTTTTCGTACTGACTCATGAGGATTAAAGTGTACATACGGTAAAACATTCACGATATTTTCTTCGTTACGTGCTGATCTTCAGAAATTATTACGAGGATCAGTTCGGAAATGACCTCGCCGTAGGATACGTTCTAAGTTCACAAATGTATATTCATTCGACGTTGGACGGCTTTGAAAACAAATATGGCATAATTTTTCGATTCCGAAAGTTGAAAAACACAAGTTTCTAAAGATTTATCAGAAAAAACTCATCTAGAATAGTAATAGTGAATCATTTATGATCGTTATTTTCTTTGCCTTTATCTTGATCTGTAGTAGAAGTTCATGTTTAATTTTCGGTAAAAATCAATTCAACAATACATACACATTCCATGTACTGGAGAAATGTGAAGAATGGAGCTCACCAAATGAGCCATAGAAATATATCATTTTAGTGGAAATTGAAATTTGATATGGTTATCGCGAATTTCAATGGCACCATACATCATAAATTCAGGCAGGCAACAGAGAGTATTATTTTGGTAATATAAGGCGATTATTGAAAACTGTTTGCCAAAACTCGACGAATTACTAGGACAAAAGTACTGAATTTTTGATTATAAGAACTCATCGTCACAATGTCATGAAGGTAAGGATCAAATGATATTAATTCGCCCCCGATTTCTTCTAATTTGATTTTCTGTGATTTCTTTCCGTTCCTATTTAGGTAACGAGTTGTGAGAACTAAATGAGACTCCTCTGTTGGCTATACCAAAAGACAAGTATGAAAGAAGTTTCGAATTGCTTCTTCTTCTTCTTCATCTTCTTCTTCTTGGTGCCTCATCTGGTTCGGACGTTGGCGATTAACATAGCTATTCGTATCTTGTTAGCTGCACTTCTGAAGAGCTGTATGGTAGTGAGCCCGTACCACTGACGCAAATTATGCAACCAGGAATGTCTTCGTCAACCAGGGCCTCTCTTGCTGTCCGTTTTACCCTGTATGATAAGCTGGAAGAGGTGATATTTTTCGTGACGCATTATGTGTCCAAAGTACTCCATTTTACGTTTTTTCACGGTAAATGAGGTTTCTCTCAGTTTATCAAGCCTACGGAGGACCTCCTCGTTGGTAATGTCCATCCATGATATGCGTAGAATGCGGCGGTAGACCCACAGCTCAAATGCCTCCACTTTTCATTAGTCTTTCCGTCATCGTCCATGCTTCCATACCATACAATAGAATTGAGAATAGGTAGCATTTTGCCAGTCTGTATTTTAAATGGATAGATAGATCTCTACTGGTGAATAATGGTTTCATGTTGTTGAATGCTGTTCTTGCTTTCTCAATTCTTGTTTTTATCTCCATGGACTGATTCCAATCTGAACTTACGAAAGATCCGAGATAGGAGTACTTGTTGACCTGTTCCACTGGTTTCGTGCCTATTATTAGTTGTTCCCATTGTTGTGGTCGTTTACTAACACGCATCCACTTGGTTTTCTCATCGTTGAGTTTCAAGCCATACTGTTCACTAACGACTCCACTAGTTGCTGCAATTCGTTAACGTCGCTGGCAAGTATAACTGTATCATCAGCGTATCTGATGTTGATCAGTTCTCCATTCATCTTTATACCTGCCTCTACCTCGTGCAGCGCTTCCTCGGAGTTTTCGTCCGTGTATCTGTTGAAGAGAAGAGGGGATAAAATGCAACCCTGGCGTACGCCTTTCTCTATTTCGATATCATCCGTGAAGCTATTGTCTGCCCCCAGTATTTACTCTTACGTCTTTATTGTCAAGACCTGCTCTTTGTAGGATGGATACGAGTCTTTCATGGTTAACGCTATCAAATGCCTTAGCAAAATCGACAAAGCAGATATATTCATCTTTATTCCTGTCTCTGGAACGCTGGATTAAAACCTGTAGAGCAAATATAGCATCTCTTGTGCCCAGAGCATTACGGAAACCAAATTGCGATTCACTGACCTCTAGATCGCATTTTGTGTAGATTCTGTTCTGGATCACTTTTGTAAATGTCTTAGTCAAGTGGTTAATTAGACTTATGAGGCGGTATTGGTCGCAGGATTTTGCATTTGGTTCCTTTGGAATGTGAATAAATGTCGAGTGCATTCAATTTTCCGGTATTACTCCAGTATCATAGATATTGTTAAATAATTTTACTAAAATATCAAGAAATCTTGGGTCGGATTCACACATAACTTTAAGGATTCCGATATGTACACCATCGGGACCTAGGGATTTATTACCTTTCATGCCAAAGACCGCTTTCTCTATCTCACATTTCAATATCGGTAGCCCGTCTGTAACATCGGTTAAATTGTATCTCTCGGGACGTGTATCGTCAAACAATCCTCTACGTATTCTTTCTATATGCCTATAATCTCAGAGGCTTCTGTTTTTAGCATTCCGTCTTTATTCAGTAAGCTAGTTGTTCGGTGAGCATTACTTTTCTTCGAAGTGAACTCTTTAATTTTCTTGCGCATGTTATAGAAATCGTATTTTTTCTCAGATTGTTCGATGTCGTTGCACTTTTCTGATATATGCTTCTTTAGCTTCTCTGATTTTTTTCTTTATGAGTTTATGTGTTGCGATATACTTCTGTCGATTTTTACCCTTATGCGTTCTCCTTTCTTCCATTAATCCTAAAATCTCGTCGGTCATTCATTCTTTTCTCTTCGTTTTTTCTTTTTGTAGCAGTTGTGTACAGGTAGCTTGAATGGCTTTTTGACTTTGTCCCATTGATCTAAATTACTGTCATTGTTGTTTGTAGCATTTGTTATGGTGTTGCTGATGGATATCTGGACTTCTCGTTAAATTTCAGGATTATGGAGCCTCCTAATGTCGATAAGTCTACCTGTTGATTTTCTGTCGATTTGTTTTAATTTGATCTCCAGTTTACTTACGATGGCAGCTGGTCGTTCAATACTGACGACAGGCATAAGGCAATGAGCTAAAATGGCTGTGTTTCAGACACTCATTAGCGAAAATCAAGATGATTTAAACGGTAGTGACACAACGATGAGGAAAGCAACGGAAAACTACCTCATTACCCTTCCCAAGAACAATTATCATTCGAACTGCTAGAAAATGTATATCAAAATTGACAGGGATTATTTGGGGAAGACTAAATCGATTTAGACGGATTTCATTTTGTCTTTGGAAGTTGCCATTTCAGTTTCAACTATTCGAAAGCATTTATATGGCTGACAGCTTTTCGTTTTGACTAAAAGAGAAGTTACATTAGCCTCGAAGCTCCTACTTCTGCCATATTCCTTAAATACGTAAGAGATATTGCTAGTAAGTGAACACTGAGCAGCCAGTAACAAAGTGGTTTTTCCTTGTGTTCTGCAAACAATAGGACTCGAGGGTGCCACGAGTAGCGCAAGAAATTATCTTTTGTGGTCTGCCATAAGAAAAAACATCAAAAGAGAAAGGTCCTGTGCACATCCTGGCAGTCTTATAAAGGGAAAAACATTTGCAATGAAGTAAGTTTCTCACCTGTTACAGAGAAATTTAGTTACTATGTGAACAATTTAAGCAAGTCTTTCATCTTGCTGCCATCTCATCTATTGTCTTTCACCCCAGGGGAATTTCTTTCATCAGAACAAAAACTTTCCGAAAGCATTTCATGACTTATAGCTTCCCCTTTTGTTTACCAGAGAGGTTGCATCAACCTGAGAGCTCTTAATCTTGCCCTATTCCTAGAAAACGCAGAAGATATCGCTAGTAAATGAACACTGAGCAGCCAGACAAAGTGGGTCCTATCTTCACATTACATTTTTAGGTGCCACGAGTACTGCAAGGAAGTACCATCGTTTATTACAGATTTGCGCTCTACCAGGAGGGACTAAATGAATTCGACCATTATAGAGCCTACTACTAACAGTTCCACCATTTGAATTTCGGTGAATTTCTCCTCCCTTCGTGCACAGATCTAGCCTTAAGCTGGCTTTCAGGAATTTTGACATTATCTCAGGCCAGTTTGCGGAAGTGAAGTATATAATTATGAACCATGGTCTAGTTTGACTATGGAAAACTGTCGGCAGCAAGCAACCTGATAGCACTTGTATAATTCACTCGATCACCGGGCTTTTTGATAACTTTGAAGTTTCAATAACCACCTCATCAAGTACTATATGCTTTGAATGAAAGAACTCGGATTTGAGATGATCTATCTCTGTTAAAAAGCATTGCCAGGAAGTTTTATATCTGTCATAATTTACTTTGTTCATTAGTTCAACAAATTGCAAGTTATGATCTATTGTTCTCTCAATACTTTGTTTCGTCTTAAGCCTACCATCTCATCAATGGTTATTCTCTGTAGGAATATTACTATTCTATAGACATACATCAAATTCTAATCTGAAGCTTCTTTTGACGAGCGTAACCTTTAATCTGTTAAAGTAAAACGAAATGAGACACTTTTGTCACTTTTCCACAATTTTTTAAATAATCACGACCGGTTTCGACCCTTCAGTCATTTTCAAGTGAATAACAATATAATACATGAGTAGGCAAGTACAAGTACAGAATGAAATTTATCCTAAATATTGAGTAGTGGAGATCCATTAAGCTCTAGTTGGCTGTTGAGGGTAGTAAATTGTGGGTTTTTACATAGTTTGTTAATCTTCAAACTCTCCAACAAATTCATCTCTCTCCCTTTGTTACATTTATGAAGGATTTTAAGATTGTTCAATGATATCGTGTGGTTAGTTGATTTTATGTGTTTAAATATTGGCGAATTTTTATCTGAGGAAATATGTTCCTTGAATCTAGCTTCAAAACTTCTCCCTGTTTGTCCGACATAGGCTACTGACATTCATTGCATTTGATTTGATAAATTCCTGATTGCTTGAATTTACTGTTCTCTTGTTTGGCATTGAATAATAATCTGCTTAAGTTGGGGCCGCTTGAGAATGAAGTAGTTATGTTCAATTTAGAAAAGTAGTTACTGATTTTGTTAGAGAGTTCGCCGGTGTATCTGAGACTAGTGTATCTTTTTTCTAGGGTTTCTACGATACTATATAGTAATTGGTAGGTAATACGTTGTTCTTTGCGTTTAATGATTGTATTTAGAAAATGTTGTGGTATGTTGTTATTTGAGGCAATTTTTCTGATGATATTGAGTTCAGTTTGAAAATTTTCTTTCAAAAGGGGAACAGAGAAAGCTCTATGAATCATGGAGTTATATGCAGCTAGCTTGTGACCTAAATGACTGAACGAGTCCATTGGAATCGATGCGTCTGTGAATGTTTCCTTTCTGTAAATTTTATGAGTGAGTTGGTTATTTGAGTTTGTAATGGATAAGTCGAGGAAATTAATTGAGTTATTATTTTCTAATTCAGAAGTGAAGCTGATGCGGCAATGTATTTTATTCAGGAAATTTAAAAATTGCTGAATTTGTCTGTTTGAACCACGGAAACCAACCAAAATGTCATATACATATCTGTACTAGAAAATAATGTGTTTTTTAGCGAAATCTGTGTTTACTATTGAGTTTTTCTCTAAATTATTCATGAAATTGTCAGCTAGTAGAGGGCTAAGAGGTGAACCCATTAGAAGAACTGAATTTTGTTTGAAGAATTTAGATTGAAATTGAAAGTAACTCTGAAATAGGCATATTTGAAGAAGATTGCTAAATTCATTAGTGATATATGGCGGTGTGTTAGACTCGGATAACAAGGGGAAGACTTCGTTGGAATGTTCGGGTACATAATTTTCACATCGAAAGAGACTAACTTAATATCTTGGGAGATTGTGAGATTTAAAAGTTTATGTATGAGATCTACAAAATTAGAGATAGTGCTTGAAAATTCGAGAGGTCTAGAAATTTTTGATTCAAGAATTTTGCTAGTTTACCTGATGATGTGTTTATATATGACACTACAGGTCTTGCAGATTTTTTTTCCTTATGTAGTTTAATCAATCCGTACATTTTTGGAGCTTGAACATTCATTGGAATCAGTTTGCTCTTCTCCCATTCTGTGTGTGCTAGGTTTTTTGACAAACTTAGCTCTTCTTTGATTTCTTTTGTGTTTCACGAATAAGTGTCTTCTCCTTGTTACAGATATCTTATCCGAGTCTAACACACCGCCATATATCACTAATGAATTTAGCAATCTTCTTCAAATATGCCTATCTCAAAGTTACTTTCAATTTCAATCTAAATTCTTCAAACAAAATTCAGGTCTTCCAATGGGTTCACCTCTTAGCCCTCTACTAGCTGACATTTTCATGAATAGTTTAGAGAAAAACTCAATATTGAACACAGATTTCGGTGAAAAACACAATACTTTCTAGTACAGATATGTAGATGACATTTTGGTTGGTTTTCGTGGTTCGAACAGACAAATTCAGCAATTTTTAAATTTCCTGAATAAAATACATTGCCGCATCAGCTTCACTTCTGAATTAGAAAATAATAACTCAATTAATTTCCTCGACTTATCCATTACAAATTCAAATAACCAACTCACTCATAAAATTTACAGAAAGGAAACATTCACAGACGCATCGATTCCAATGGACTCGTTCAGTCATTTAAGTCACAAGCTAGCTGCATATAACTCCATGATTCATAGAGCTTTCTCTGTTCCCCTTTCGAAAGAAAATTTTCAAACTGAACTTAATTACATCAGAAAAATTGCCTCAAATAACAAATAATCATTACACATACAATCATTAAATGCAACGAACAACGTATTACCTACCAATCACTATATAGCATCGTAGAAACCCCAGAAAAAAGATACATTAGTCTCAGATACACCGGCGAACTCTCTAACAAAATCAGTAACTACTTTTCTAAATTGAACATAACTACTTCATTCTCAAGCGGTCCCAACTTAAGCAGCTTATTATTCAATGCCAAACAAAAAAAAGATAAATTAAAGCAATCAGGTATTTATCGAATCAAATGCAATGAATGTCAGTAGCCTATGTCGGACAAACAGGGAGGAGTTTTGAAGCTAGATTCAAGGAACATATTTCCTCAGATAAAAATTCGCCAATATTTGAACACATAAAATCAACTAACCACATGATATCATTGAACAATCTTAAAATCCTTCATGAATGTAACAAAGGGAGAGGGATGAATTTGTTTGAAACTTTGGAGATTAACTAACTATGTAAAAACCCACAATTTACTACCCTCAACAGCCAACTAGAGCATAATGGATCTCCACTACTCAATATTTTCATTCTGTACTTGTACTTGCCTACTCATGTATTATATTGTTATTCACTTGAAAATGACCGAAGGGTCGTAACCGGTCGTGATTATTGAATAAATTGTGGAAGAGTGACAAAAGTGTCTCATTTCGTTTTACTTTAAATATGAATTTCCATAAAATAAATAAATCATCAATACTATGAACTCAAATCTGTTGTTTGTTTTTAATAATGTTTTCCTAGTGTCAATAAAAACAAAGAAATCAAATATACTTCTAGAGAAATTTTCAAATCCCGTTTTATATGTGGTTTGAAACGTCTGATCGTTTGAGTCACCTCTTTGAATCGTTAATAAGTTTCATATAAAGAATAATTTTATTCCGAACAAAACCTAAAGTAAATATTCTCGAACGAACTCAACCCCCAAAGATTTCTCCCTCTTATTAAATATCTTCTACTTCTTTATAGAATTTTCAACTGAAGGCTCAGAAATTTTACATGAAACTTTTGGAACTCACTCTCCATTTCGCAATATTTAGGAAGGGTTGATATAATTGGGTCGTATTTTCTTTCCAGTTTTGTTTCGTGGGGAGTGTATATAACCTTAAAATCCTTAGACTTTTCATAGATAACCCAATTTTAGGTATAGATCTTCAGTTCGTATAAAAATGGCATTTGTTTTCAATGAATTGTATATAAAAATCATTCGAGGAAATTTTTTGTCTTCTACTTCTTCTAGCTTGAGGGTTTTCAGATGAAAATGTCAGCATCCTCGTGTTGATAATTTTATAGCAGGGACATCGGAATACTTCAACTTTTAGATTTTATATTTGAAGATATTCCTTTCTTTTTCCAAAGAGTAAAACACATAATATATACATTTGATGCTCTTCATGAAGAACCTGAAACCAATCGAGGAACCAGTGTCCCTTATCGTTTGATTCCCCACTACTAGTGAAACACAACTTAACTCTAGACTTCCTCCAGAATGAAGACTCAAAAAGGCCTATAAACACTACTGCATCACAAGGTATGGAATCCTGCCATCATAAGACCAATGTTAACCTATGGAACCATCATCTGGTGACCAATTCCCGAACAAATGATGATTAAGCTCATGCTCAGTCCAATACAAAGAATGATCTTCCTAAATACATTCACAACACCTACTCTAGTTCTTTTTTCTCGACGAGGCGAGCCAGGTAACGACCTCAGGCTTGCAATCTGTAGGTAAGCTATCGCATGCAAGCTGAGGAGTGGCTGGGCTTCGTCCGTGATACAAGTAACTACTAAGGTTCCTTTGATGTAATATGGAACTAATATTATGCCACTCCAGTTCATCTTTCACAAATCAAATACCCTTTTACCACAGAGTGAGAATGAGAACGCAGCTGAATTTACACAAATACTTCAAAGAACAAAGTAGATACAAACTGTTGAGTTAACTTGAGATCTTTAAACCTACAAGGGCATGGACTATGAACACACAGCAAGCTCTTGGACACAGAAGTGCCAGGCATAACAATGGCTACAATGAAGATACTCACAAGAAAGGTAGAATCTACACAGTCAGCATACTCTCCTTATGAAGATATCAGGAATCTTTGAGGCTGACCTGAGAACTTTATCAAGCACTGAGAGCACCAGCAACATTTTTGTATGATAGGAGAAGGACACGAATAGCCCAAGGAAACACTGAATGTCCCGCAAGTGATGCGCTTGCAAACAAACGGCATTTCATTCTTATTCACATAAATAGATTGTTGTCTCTAATTTTCGAGAATTCAATCTGCAGACTGGGTAAATAGGACAAGAGGATTCCACCGGCAAGTCTCGATATTCAATATTTATTTTTCAAGAGTGTCTTTTTATTAGATGTAAATTTCATGTTACAGATACATCAACATAATTAAAGAACGACGCTAAACTCAAAACACCTCTCAAATAATATCCGTAGATCCGAGAAAAAAATGAAACTCGCAATTTTATTTATTGGCACACGAAGAACCAATTACCGTTCTTTGCCCCTGAGAGGTGTTTGTGTGAATTCGTTCAGATCTGATATTTTCGTCCCGGCAATATTTTTAATTGAGTTGACAACGATCCTCTGAAGTGACTGCGTTTCGAACACCCACGTAACCACCATCGGAGCTATCTTTGGCTTGATAGATGATAATAATAAGATTTTCCGTGCTCGGTCGAGCATTGACCCAATTTTCACAATAGAATTCGCGGTAGGATTGAAATTGCCGTCGCAATGTCATTTATAAATTTAATGGAGTGTTATTAATGGATTTAGGAGCTTTTATACGGAGTTGGACAAGAGCGCAGAACTTAATTGACCGTGCTTTTTCAGATTCTGATATTCAATTAATGAAAATACAGTTTTATTCAACTGTTCGAGAGTTATTAGAAAATAAAAGAGGAGTTGGTTATTCGATCAAAATTATCGTTAGTAAGAGCCGTAATAGCAATACGGTGAGATCCAAAAAAATACCGGATCTGACTAACGATTACAGCAACTACCTAGTCAATTTAAATATGCATAAATATATATTTTCTCCAATTTTCGAAGCACTTAAAATAATCGATTTTTGTGATTTCATTCAGCTCCTCTTTCGATGCCGTTTTCATCGTATCAACCATTGCGTTGCGTCGTCCTTAAATGGGTCTCTTTAGTTTGGGGATAGAAAAAGTCACAAGGTGTCAGGTGCTACGGCATCATAAGACTGTTGCTTTTGGCCAAAAATTCACGCACCACCAAGGATGTGAAAGAGGGGCCAATTTTTGTTCATCCACAAATCCTGACGCGTCAGGCGGATGGCTTAGTGCAAATAGGGCATAATTTGAAGGTTGTACTCCTTATTGGGCATTTTATCTTTTGACAACTATTCATGACGCACCACACCCCTGTAATATAAGTCAACTTAGGGCATAACTTTTATAGTTGACTGAACTTAGCACACTTTTTTCGGCCTTGTAACATGTGTCATCTTCCACTGATATGATCGAGCTTTGATGTCTACATCTTAACAATAAATCTATGATTCTTCATGAAATATTATCTCTGAAACTGATGTGACTAGTCACAGTCAGAGTTCAGTAGCTCCTGAGCAATTCAAGATAGATAGATAGATAGATATAAAATTGCACAACATCAAATGGACCAGGTCGCCCCATTTCATTCCCAATCTTTTGATGTTATTCAATCTGACCGTGCATCATAGTTGAAAATATTATGATTTATATAAAATTGCGTTTGGTCTACTTGACAGCCCTGCGTCTCCGTGCCTGAGGTCTATTGTGGTACACTCTATCCTAAATTTCATCTACAAGAAATCTAACATATCCCCCTCTTGAAGGTTGTGAACTTTGTGAGTAAGTCTAATGAGCTCAGTCAGCTGCAGTTCGTTAGATCCAAAATCCTCAAACCTGATTTTGTTTCTTCATTCACACATGTTGTATTCTATTGATTCTTTTGATTGAATCTCCCCTTCATATAGTCTGCATGAAGGGTCGTCCATCAATCATACCTTAGTTATATGATTTCTGAGACGACAGTGACCCGCTGATATGATAATAAGAAGTCTCAGGTCTATCCTTGAGAGTTTAAGCCAAACCTTGGCTCTAGTTCTGAAGGCAAGATGAGACTGTCTGAGATCTATAAGGCTCAGCCAGTGCCCTAGTAGCTTTAGGTCCAACCACCGGTCATTTTCCATCCCTGCGGTGTCCAGAAGTATTTCAAGCTCAGGCTCCGGTCCAGTGAATTCCATGATATCGTCTTCTCATTACCCTTAATGCCCCAGTGGCTCAGACAGAGCCGATTTTCTTCTCTCAGTTTAGCGAGGGTTGAAGAACATTCCTGCACGATGATTGTTGTGCAGGAATGTTTCCTATGCCCTCAGCACAGATTGGCTATCCGTGATGATTTTTCTTGACTTACTTGTCAATCTCCTTGCAAGCAGGAGATTATTACAGTGGTCAATGGCACATATTTGTGCTTGAAGAATAGCAGTAAGCCCCCCAACACAGACAGACTTTTTCTTAGCAACACCTCGACCATAAACACCAGCTATAACACCTTGGGTAGTTTTGGAGCCGTCTGTAAACCAACGGGGACTCTCGAGTAGACGGTTCTTGGAGCTGGCCAATTCCTGTTTATGATATGGAATGACAGCTCCATGCTGGTTTTGAGTGCTGTTTTATTAGACTTCAAACTGGGCATTTCGTTATCCTCAATTTTGGACTGTAAATCTTCGTGTACGAAGCTGAACATATTTTTTCCATTTTGAGAAAGGTGATGGAATCTGTAGATAATAACTATGTAATAGCTCCATTGCTGCAGTAATTGAAGAGTGAGAAACCCCAGTGAACTGCAGGTCGTTCTCTGCAATTTAGATATTTTGAGTTGGAGTTGCTTTCTAAGGCTGCACTTCCACCATGCATATATGACACGTGGTCCCACCACCATTACATATAACCCCTGAAGTTGGTTCGGGCAAGGCCCTATATATTTCCACAGGTCATTTGACATGCACATAAAAAATGTCTAACCATGATTTCCCCGGTTCGAATTCCATGTAAGTTGACTATCCAAGGTAATTCTCAGACATTTCGCTTCCTCCGCAACCGGATTGAACAATTTTCTCAAGATCGGACGGGGGAATATGAATACCCTCCTTTTCGTAGTGAATTGCACTATTAGGGTATTTTGGGGGTTTAAACAGAGTTTTTCATCCTCACACCACCCCTTATATAGCCTCCTGAAGAAGTTTTTCAGAGAAGGCGTACGCTTATACATAAATTGCGTTTGGCCAATATTACCTTCCTCAACTCACCAATGTTCACGAATGTTCTCGGCTCTCAGAGAGCATTTTGTTCAAACCGATAACCGTTGCTTTTATCGGAGATAACAGATTCATCGACTCATATCGTGGAAGACCAAAAAATCAAAGACGAGCCAAAACAGGTAAAATATAACAACCCATAACAATCTAAAATCAACACGCACAGTACAAATAATACATTAAAGCAAATCAGATAACTAAAAGGGCGACTCAGTCTCAGAAACCTACATTTCTGCCATCAAAGCAAGCAAGCACATCAACGCTCCAACTTCACGCCTTACACTATAGCGTATAGAGCGCTATGATATGAAATGATGAGCGCTGAATTTGAAATAACCAGAAAGTAGGAAAACAGTTCATAAACAACCTAGAAGAGAGAGGTTATTTCAATACGTTAAAACGTTTGGATTCACATAAATCAATCTGTTCGTTCATTATCTGTGGGTTGTCGTAAAGGAGTGGAAAGTTTCAACTAATTCTTGGACATAGAATTGTTCACCACTTAAGAAATATTTTCAAATTATTAATACTCAAAGAGCTTACTATTTTGGATGTAGTAATTGGCTAATGTTTATTTTAATGAATGAAGCTTGATGTTCTTTATATCCAATTTGGAAGAAACCATTTCTGTGACCAAGGTGAAAATAAATGCAGTCTGTACCAATTAATTTATTAATAAACTATTGATTCATTTAAATGTTCATTAGATTTTTCAACGTTAAACGTCGTTTGGTACATTTTCACTTATTTGTCTATAATATTTATATACTTATATTTTTTACGAATTTGTTGGTATTCATAATTAAATATATTTGAGTAATAGTAATACGTAATTATTCGCATGTCACTATTTTTCATATCACTATGGTTTCAATGGTTCCAATTTTTTTCCCAGATTTTCTAATGGTGAAAGAGGTATCTTAAATGGATCAGATAGTATTTAATTGAATACCTTTCTGCAAGGACTTCAAATCGTCTCTTGTGGACTAGGCTGTCTCTGGCCATGTTTGTTTACGCAAAAATACCGTGTCCGCTTGAATCATCGTTTGCGTTTTTAAGAATTATATAGAGACGTGCTCCCGAGTTCATTGAGTGGCTCGATTCTTTGTGTTCTTAGATTTCATTAAATTTATCTCAATCTGTACTGTGCCTCGATTTTGTGAATAAAATACGTTTACGCTGGTTAAGTCTCAATGTATATTTTCGTTCATTTCTCTTAATATTTCGAAAACATTGTTCCTACAGGATGTTACATAATAGTATGTCACAACTTGAGGGGGTAAATCTACGTGCAATTTTAAGAAAAAAGTTCATATAAACATAGGTCAGCAAGAGCTTCGTTACGGAGCTACAGGGTGTTGAAATTTCCGTTTTTTCTTCATAACTCCTTCAGTTTTTGAGATATTCAGCCCAAGCTTGGAATGCAGGCTATTTTTTACAGCCTCTATCATTACACTTCCTAGATTTCAACTAGAATCTACAAGATGATTTCTTTTCCGGAGTCATGTCTTCTTTTGCCCTTTCGAAGTTTTTTGCACTACGCCACTGATCAGCGTACAATCAATTTTCTTCATCTTCGTTCAATTAGGATACTTTCTGATAGTTGAAATTTTTTCGTATCTCCACCCGTTCTCGAGAAAAAAATTATTAAACGATTGTATGCATTCGCTGAATTGAAAGCTCTTCTAATTAGAAAAATAACTAGTAGGCTTTAATTTTTTTCATTTATTTATTTATTTCGACAGTTGCTAAAGTTGAACCAGTGCCTGCTCGAATTATTTATTGAATTAACGATTAGTTTCAAGACTTTTGAAATTATTGCTGTAAGAAAAAATGGCTAATTTTACTAACGCCGAATTGGCTGATATCCATTACATGTACGGTCTGGCTGACGGAAATACAACAGAAGCTAGGCGATTTCCAAATCGAGTGACACCAGAAAGGCGAACATTTTCAAATATCCACGGAAGGTTGAGGAAAAGTGGTTAGGTTCTTCTACTGCAAATAATCATTCAAAAGGTGCAACTCAAACTATGAAAACTCCAGATATTGAGGAAGTAGTTTTGAATTGTATTGATTTGAACCCTCATGTGAGTACAAGAAAAATTGGACATCAGTTGACTATTTCACATATTCTAGTTTGGAGGATTCTCCACGACTTTTTATTGTACCCGTTTCATATTCAACGCTTCCAAACTCTACTTCTTCGAGATTTTCCTTCAATACTGAATTTCTGCCGATGGTTCTTAGATGAAATTAGAGAAAATGCTCATTTTGATAGTGAAATCATGTTCAAAGACGGAGCTTACTTTTCGAGAACTGCTATCACAAATTTTCACGATAATCCTTATTGGGCTGAGGAAAATTCCCATTTGATTGAAGAATCTCATCATCAAGAACAATTCTCACTAAATGTCTGGGTCGGAATGATTGGAAATTATTTGATTGGGCCATTTTTTTTGCCTAACAGACTAAACGATCCCGCTTATCGACAATTTTTTGATGAGGAGTTACCTTTATTGCACGAGGATGTGCCACTTTTTGTGAGAAACATAATGTGGTTCATACATGACGTGGCAACAGCACATTTCAGTGGAGAAGCTAAGAAATTCTTGAATAATACATTCAACAACCGATGGATAGGTCGAGGTGGGTCAGAACCATGGCTTCCTAGGTCCCCAGACTTAAATAGTTTAGACTTTTTCTTATGGGGATATCTCAAAAGTGTAACTTATACCACTCCAGTGAACACCGAGGAAGAATTGAGAAATCGAATAATAATCTCTTGTGACACGATAAGAAATACCGCAGGAATATTTCAAAGAGTGCGTGATAATATGCAAAGAAGGACAGAGGCCTGTATTCTTGCAGGAGGACACTTTCAGCAAATTATTTAGTTTTTAATTGTTCTTTTTTTTAGTTTGACATTGAATGAGTATAAATTGAGTCTCAGAAGACGAGCTATCAAAATAAAAGCAAATTTTGGGCGTACCTATCCAGTATTTCTATTATTTTTTTTTTAATTAGCGGGTAACATACAATTCAAATTCAACAACTCGAAAACGGTTGGAGATTTAAAAAAAATATAGGTGTCAAAAAAATTTCTAAATTGAACAAAGATGACGAAAATTGATTGTACGCTGATCAGTGGCGTACTGAAAAAAGTTTGAAAGAGCAGAAGAAGACATGGCTCCGGAAAAGAAATCATTTTGTAGATTCTAGTTGAAATTAGGACGTGTAATGATGGAGGCTGTAAAAAATAGCTAGCATTTCAAGTTTGGGCTGAATATCTCAAAAACTGCAGGAGTTTTGAAGAAAATACCAATTTCTTCCGGAAATTTCAACACCCTGTAGCTCTTTAACGTAGTTTTTGCGGACCTATGTTTATATAAACTTTTTTTCTCAAAATTGCACATAGATTTACTCCCTCAAGTTGTGACATACTTTTATGTAACATCCTGTATAGAAAAATATTTCTCAGTTTTACAAAGGAATAGCGTCCCAAGTATACCTAGAGGATATTTGCAGGAAAATATTATAAATAAGATAGAAACTACAGTGGAATACACTTTTATTTACTCGAGTCTAAGTCGCGGTGAGCTGTTTGATACAATATATTACAATTTTGCGACCATATTTTCATCTTAACATTACTTAACAGCTTTTAAGTTAACAATTAACATACTGATGGAAGTGAAATTCGAAATACCCATTTTATATTTTTCCATTCAATTAAGGATTTTCCATTAAAAACTCGGAGCGATGCGCAAAAGATAAAAACAATTAACTCCTCTTGGAAAATCCAAATTGTTCATGAAAAATTACCAAACATACCAATGATTTCATGGTTGATATGAAATAATAGTAATTATCAATAAACTTAGCATGGAATTGTGAATCTAGGAGTTATATAAACAAATTAATAGAAATTTAGCTTCTAAAACATATACACTGATTAAAATGGAAATTTAATAGTCAATTTGAACAGCTTAAGCTATAATTAGTTCATAATTCAGCTAACTCGCAAATATTTACTCTAACGTTTATAAACGCAAGATTGAATAAAGATGGAGCTGACAGAAAGTCTCAAAAATATAGAATGCGCAAATCAAAATGGCAGTACTGGGGTTGTGGAAACAATTGTTTCAGATAAGCTAGTAGCAGAAAACTATTGTAGAAAAATAATATCTTCGAATGTCGCACTTGAAAGTATAACTATAGGAATATCTAGGCATGAAACTGAAGACATAATCAATGACTAAATGGACCATAATTCAATTTTAAGTGACCATATAGGAGGAAAAATATTTAGTCAATGATGCACAAACAACATTCTGTTAACAGTACAAGAGATAAAGACAAAGACCCTCAAAAATGATCTCCTTAGCACTTTCTCTCGGAGACCAAGAGCAAAGGAGGAAAGCACCAAAATAAGTGCCTGTGAACAGTTTTTGAAGCCCTCCTTCTATTGTTAACTGATTTTGAGATAGATCAATGCTCAGACTAATATTCCAATCATAATAATGTAAACTGAAGTAGCAACGAACATTGCTCTTGAAGTTTCAAGGGGAAGATAATCAGGAAATATATTTCCACCATAATTTTGCAAATTGCGGTAGCATTAGAAGCTGAAACAAACACCAAAGATGGTTCAGCGTACCCTACTCGGTAAATGGAACATCTTCTTAAATGTCGTACACTAAAGGAATCATACCATAACATTCATCCAATAGGACTATTGATATTCACAGGGTGCAGATGACTTATTTATCCTGATTGCCAACGGTGGGCACAACGTCAGAAGAAGAACGATTATATCGCATCAATAATCATGTGTATAATCATGGTTCTCAAGGAACATGAGCAAAGTACCTCAAAATAACAACTGTAGCACTCCTTTATAAACTGATTATGTAATAATGCAATGTTCTTGAAGGCAGAATGTTCTTTTATTTCATAGTTTTAGTGGAATGCAGCCATTTCCTTGTAGAAGATTCAGAAAAAAGAAAATATTCTTGGTGTGGTGATTCACAATTTCGGCTTAAGACTTTTATTTTCGGAAATCATTGGTACTTTTGATTTAAATCGGACCTTACAGGCTCCTTATTTTTATAACAATTCGGCGTATGCCTTTGCATTGTGTGAGCAGATTTCTGGAAGCGTGGCTATTTTAGCCACTGTTACAGTATTATAGAGTTTTCATCGGGAAAAATCTTAGTTTCATTAACATGGAAGAAATCGTTCATATTCAATAATTTTCGCCAGATTTATGGTTCCAAAACAAATAATAGAACGTTTACCATGAAAACAAATGCTGTGAAAGCAAAAAGTGATCACGTCTTGAAATGCATTCGCACATACGGATGATTTCATAATTATTATTATTATGATTGATTCGACTAATATCATCTGTCATAAGTTCATTTTATGGATAATATATATTACAATATCATATAAATGTCCTTCGCAATTGGTTAATATTTAAAGTAATCTTCAAGTTAAATAACAATGTAAATTTTCGTGGGCAGGTCTACTAATACGAGGTGCATAGCTACCGCAACAAAAAATTTCAGAACACTCCTTCTAACATAAAGTGTACACGTAAGTTGATTTCCATACTTGATTCTCATGACATAAAAAAATAATCAATTGAAATGAAAATGTTTGAACATGATTATCCTCAGTATAAATATATTATATATTTATAATATATAAATATTAAATGCAGGAAAAACGTTCAATTACTTTCAAAAGTTGCCCATATACAATTAATACTGAATGCATATTTGTTAACTTTTCCTTACATAAAATGTAATATTCTTACGGGTTCACTGCTACAAAACTGATGCTTACATTTTGGTTATTCGATTATTTCATTAAAAAATATTATGAAATTTGTTTTACCTAAAATAATATTCTAAACTTAACAGAAGCCTGGAAATCATGTTTCTCAGTAAACTATACATGTTAACTCAAATATCAGGAATTATCCCTTGAATGTCCTAGTCTAACGAACCTAAAAAAGACAGTTCTAATGAAACGTTAGTGGACAGAAGACAAGGATCAAATTTCAGTTAAAATGTTATGTCAAATGCAGTCATAACACTCTTTCTAGATAACTTACATCTATTTTGAAATAAATTCCACCAACATAATCTTTTCTCTGTCCACCAACAGTTGCGAAACATGTTGTGCAACACAAGAATAAAATATTATACAAACAGAAAATGTGATATAACTAGTAATATAAACCTTTTGTCATAGTTAAAGGAGGTGATCACCAGACCTAGATGAATAACATGAAGAATATACATGATTATGCAGAAATCTTCAGTTTAACGAGGTTTTTTCTGTGTTGGTATTATTTCCTTCACCTACCTCTTCTGAAAATGAAATCCACAACACCTTCTATTATTTCATTAGAAATTTTTGGAATGTATAATTTGACTATGAATTATTTATTCTCCAGAGACTGTTGTGAAAGGAAAATAAAATAACTGCAGCCTAATTCGAACTTTTCCATTGCCGACAATTATTTTTATAGGAAAACACAAGGGACTCATTAAGTGTATAAAATTGAAGAAGATTCTCGAGAGATCATATTTGCATCAAGATTATCTGAACTTTAAAGAACTGCGAGCTCAATGCAAGCAGAAAATTGAAGATGTTATAATGTGTATTTATCAGATATAGAGTACAAAATTGAATCAGAGCCTAATTATCTGTGGATGCATTTGAAAACACTGAAAGGTTTTAAATATTGCCTAGCAAAATGTGTTTCGATTCTAAGAAAAGTTCAGATAGAAATGGAAGTGTTGATATGTTTTCCAAGTTTTTCAGTAGTGTTTTCCCATCTGAAAATATTGTTACCCATGATTTTCATATTTCTGACACTGTTGACCATTCTCGTTCAGTGTATCTGCATCTGAAGTGTTTGCTGGAATAAGTGGACTTAAAGAATCTTATAGTTGTGGACCAGAAGGAGTTCCTTCTGTCTTGTTGAAAAGGTGTTTCTATTCATTGGCTGGTCCCCTGACTTATCTATTTAATTCATTCCTAAGTACAGGAATTTTCCTGCTTTCTGAAAAGAAAGTTTCATAACACCAATATTTAAGTCGTTCGTAATTATAGAGGCATCTGTACACCATCGGTTATATCGAAACTTTTAGATAGGTCAATTTTTCATTATTTGAGCTGGAAATGTTTAGGCATCGTCATCAATGAACAACATAGCTTTTCCAAACACAAGTCAACCGTCACTAATCTATTGCTTTTTTTGAGCGATGTTACTTCTGCTATGGAAGAAGGAGGCAGAATGGATGCCATATACACTGATTTTCGTAAAGGCTTTGATAGAGTCAACCACACCTTGCTCTTAGAGAAGTTGACTAGGATGGGTTTCAGAGGATCTGTATATTGTGGGATTGGAGGTTTTTTGCGTGATCGAAAGTACTCTGTTCGATACAAAACCTTTGTGTCGAATTAATTTACTGCTTCTTCTAGAGTTCCTCAGGGATCTCACCTGGGACCCTTGCTATTAGTCTTGTTCATCAATGATTTATCGTCGGTGTTTCGTCATAGAAGCTTCCTGCTCTTCACAGATAATTTGATGATATACAAAACAATAAGTAGTATTAATGATGTTTCGTTATTCCAGTCTGATTTGGATAGGTTTCAGGTTTGGTGCGTCATGGACAGACTGGAGTTGAAACTTGCTAAGTGAAATGTATTATCTTTTTCAAGAGCGGCGGGAGAGAGGTTAGGTTAGATCTATCTTACACTAATGATGACAGTTATCTCGCGAAGGTTGAATTGATTGGAGACTTGGGTGTTATGTTGGATCACAAATTGCGTTTTGATGGCCACATAAATGATATCAAGAAGAGAAGTTTGAAGCTTCTGGGTTTGATACAAAATGAATTGTTACCGATTTTCTGTGGAAACCTGATCCAGCCCGGGTGAATTATTGAGAGCATTTTTACTTTAACCGTGTTTTGAACCGGTGCAATAAATACTCTGGTCCTTTGGATTTCTTTTCATGTCTTTTTTAGTATGTAAGAGAATTGTTTGTGGATTATTAAAATGAGTGTTCAATTTATAAGTATAAATTATCGAATCGGTTGTACCGTAAGTTTCTGTATGTGTATTATAAGTTAGTTATGTAATACAAATACATATACTAGAATAAATGAATAAATAAATAAAATAAACAAAAAAATTTCCATCAAAATAGGGCTTGAGAGAATATTCATTTCTTGGTAAATCATACTCTCCAAAAATTCTCATAAAAATAACGAGAATAAGTTGCGGCTTTACCTATTTCCAGGAGAGGGAGATGAATGAAAAAATGAACATGAAACAATACAAAAGTTGAAACATGAAGAAGAAAAATTCAGGTTGATTCATTTCGAATTTTTTTCATTTTTTATCAATATCTTCTTCAGTTTTCGAACTTTTTGGCGCAAATCTGGAACCCTTTGAGGCGTGTACAAGAGTTAGTACCAATTCGTTGTAAAAATCTTCTGGGTGATAATTATACCCCGCTGAACTTTTTTGTAATACTCCGCTGACTATTTTCATTATAATCAACTTTGTTATATGTCTAAAAATTTTTTTCGTTTTTCCTCCCACAAAATTTGGATTAAATGTCTAATTTAAGAGTAAATAATAATCATATATTACTTTTTTGCACTAGAAAATCGAACTGAAATAAAAATTCATGCTCAGTGGCACTAAAGATACTGCAATCAACAATTGTACCACCATAATATTTTCTCTTTCTTATCAACAGTTACAATACATGTTTGCAAGTCAAGAACAATATATTATACAAACTATGAATTTGTAATATAACTGATATTATAAATCCGTTTTGATATTTGAGAAAACAGGCCAACAGTTCCTATATGGATCAAATGAAAAATATGCAGGGTAATCTGAAATGATCCTCAGTTTAACGGGGGTTTTTTATGTTATTCATCAATCATCCACCTTTCCTGGAGATGGATGAAATCTGCAATTTCTTCAGTTTTCATGACTCTGTGACAGTGAAGACATTGAATTTAGCATTTTTTTGTGAATTCGTATTATTATTATAATTAGAACTGTCAGTGACGTTCTGCAAAAAGTTTCTGCAGGATATGACTATGGAAAATTTATCACACTGAATTATTACCATAAATGTTAACACCAAGAAAGATTGTGTTAACTCTCCAGAGTTCTAAATTTGAGCTAAATAACTAGGAGAGTAAAAGAGATATTGACGTAAACGATGTATCTGTGAACTTCACTCAAACAACCATTGATCGTAGTTTTATATGATCCACCAACAGTTGCATGGATGAATCAATACGCGACACCCTGTATAAAAGTAACACAAATACTAGTCTCAGATGTGCAACTGCAGAAATATTTGAACCTTTGAGAGAGGGGAACATTCATCATTGAGAATAATTCATGGAAATCTTGTTTGATTGTATTTGTGAAGAAGGAAAACATAAAAATATATACAATAGCAATTTCAATTCTGATATTTCAGATGTTGTTTATATAATTTCAATTATAAATGAGTTTCTTCTATGAATTTTCCATTGTATATTTCATTATGTCCCACTTCTCGATAAATTGATGAAGTTAAGAAAGCAAGTAAAAAATTCATCAAATATAACATGAATATGTTCTTTATATTCAAGCTATTCTATATACCACTTATACCTTATTTAGAATAGATTCTATACTTGATTTATGGTGAACAATTTCTCGAATAACAATTCAATCAAAGAAATCAGTACTATTTCCTATCTGAAGGATGTTGAAACATGTACCCTGTTAGATTTAAACAAAAGATTCTAATCTACACACAGTCAGAATACCCAATTCAAACCAAAATTCATTGGGATATTAGAAGATGAAATATTCGTTGAGCTTTTTATTGAAACTAGATGAATTTCCAGAATTCTCAGAAAAATTGTTGACCAAGTTTTCGCTTCCTGCCTTAGTAATTCAAATATGTTACATTTAGTTATATGATCATATTTTATGCCCGAAAATGTCTACATTCCTAAATTTTTAACATTTTTCTGCAATATCATTCAAGTAATTCATAACATAATTCACATTGCAAAAATTTGGTAACTGACAACTAAATCAAGTAAATTTATTGTAAAGCGACAAAAAGTTTCAACAGTAGGAAGGATGATACAAGAACAAGTATCTTTCTTGTCAGATAAATAATCATCATTAGAAACATAAGAACGTTTGACAGTTACCAATCTAATTATTTTACAATATTTATAAATATTATAAAACAGTTTCTCGAGAACTAAAATCAATTGTACATATATTGGTACTAAAATAGTATTTCGGATATTCAATATGCGGGTTTCAGAATCATAACTTCAAATTAGAACTCAATACCTACCCTTCAATGAGTAAATTCGATTTTGAACTGGACGTTTCATATTTATAGTTTAAAGTGTTTAATTAATTAAACTTAAGGGGATACATCCAGTTAAATGTGTGAAAATTTCTCTCCATGACAGTCTTAAGTTTGTTGAATTTCCCGCATTTTCTGTTCGAGATCATGAAACCGGCCTACCTAATGCCTTGGAAACATTACCATCTGCTGGTATTGTAACGTTGATCATTGTGATCGATAAATTTCTCATTTTAATAATTACTTTTTCTGTTTTGTCTCAGTATAATTGGAAGCTCTCATTTTCCAAGATCTTAAGTAGTCTGTTAAAGTCGCTATCGAGTTTTACCTTTTCATGTTATCCTTCAACACCAGAATAAGGTAAAGTATGTTATTCTATATAGTTTCATACGAACAAGTATATAATTAACTAAAGGGCGAAATTTTTCTGGTAGGCACGCATTGGTACAACTTGGAAGCGACGGATCTCCCTTCAGTTGTTGGGGAATAGATATCCTATTCATTATTTGAATCAAAGATATTTCATAAAAATTTGAAGCACAATTGTTTCACCTAGATTAAGAATTGGAAGTATTGTCGAATTTGAACACAAAACCTTATTTCCAGTTATAACCAAATTTGTCATTGACGACTTCGAAGTTAAAATTGAAAGTATGATAATGAATTCTAATCCAAACTTATTGCAATAATTAAAGATGATTCCTTTAAATAACAAAAGAATACTAACAATAATTTACTGGAATCAATAAAATTATGATAATGAAAAATTAAACCCGTTTCGAAAACCAACAATTTTGAGTCGATGAATGAGAATCAAATTAATCATTTCTAAAAATATACAATCTGTGCTAATGAATTGGTGTTCTCTCCAATCACAAGGTGATTTTAATTCGACAAAATTGAAGATGAGAAACTGGGATACACTAAAATAATCTACATTCAATGAACATTCATAATTTAGAAGTCATCGTGCTTCTTCAACATTTCGTGCAGCAGCTTACACTAAGGTTCTTGATTACAGAATCGACTATAGAAGACAGTTTCGAGGAAGCCCAATAATAAACAACATTTACATAACACTATTAGAATTATATACTTTACAAACATATTCTCTACCAACATAGAATAAAAATATCATGATCATGCGCTAAATATAATATGAACAAAGAGACAAATATATTAGTTGATGGAATGTACGGTCTATATCAACCTAAATTCCATATTGATTCTGTGTTATATTACGTATTCATGAATCTTGCAGAAGTTTGCTGGTAAAATCGTCTTAATATCAGAAGAAATTTGAATTTGGGACAGCACTGATGCTAATATATAAAAAATTCAAAAACTTCAGGCAAATTCATATTGAAGTCGAATAGCTTCTTTTTGAGTTCGTACATCGATCAAAATAAATTTTGAATCATGAATAAATTATAAATTGACATCAATAATTGAGTACTATTTTACAAAAAAATTCTTCACGAGAAGTTGAAAATGCCGCTATCGGTGTCGGTGTAAAGTGGATAGAACCAATTTTATTCAATTTTCAGATACATTAATCAAGAAAATCATTTATATTCATTCGGAATCAATTTTTTTAGTTTATTCACTGGATATTGTTTTATTCAAAGAATATCAGAATCTTGTCTCTTCCTGAACATCGAAGTTGAGAAATGGGAAATAAAATCAATTGGAAAATTCTGTCGACGTAATACTTCCTTGTTGAAAATTGTTAATTTAGAATTTTTATTGTTTGTGATTTTCTTTTATTTTATTAATCATTAAATATATCCTCAAGTCTTCATGCATAGAAAATAAATAATCGATTGAATTCGGGTAACAACATTTTCTTGCATATTTTTTCTAACGAAAATAAGGAGAAAGAAAACAAATTCAATACCTCTTTCTTATGATCTTATTGAATGGGGTGGTGACCTAACCAAAGTTATTGCCTAACAACATATGTCAATGTCAATATTTTCCTAGTAATCGATTGACAGTTTATGTTCGAAATCATTTCGAATAGTAAATTTGATCAAAAGTGTAAATTCTTGATATATAATGAAGAATTTTGGTTTCTTTCGAAATCTATTGAATATTTTTCAGATTTCGGTTTCATTTGCTATAAAATATATTTCAATGTTTTATAGAATCGAAATATAATCTTTCAAATGTACAAGAACTCAATAAGAATCATTCGAAATAAACCAGAGCACATAATCTCAACTCTAACATATAAATTAAAACAATATTTTGAAAATATTCAATATATCGTCCTTATTTACGATTATTACAGAATAATAATATTAATAAAGACTAATTGCACATATGCTTATTACGAAACTAGTGACACTCATTTAAATTAGTCCAACTGGTTAATAATAACAACATAACCTACAGTCGTAGGTACTACACGGCAGTAAATGTCGCTTTCAGCGACGGTTACAAGCTTCTCCCCCTACTCGCTAGGGGGCCGTCTATCGAGCTATGCATCAGGAAGATGGATATTCGTTGTAAAAATAAAATCTAGAGCTCCTGGTATAACAATTTGAACATCGATAGCTCTGTAACTTTGTAAGAATAGTGCAAAACTATCTATTATTGCAAATGTATATATAAATATTCGAAATTGTGATTGATCAAAGTATTTCTATCGACGTACAAAATAGGTTTTTCACGGTTGCTTTTGTTGAAGTCTCTAGGTTATGGAATATCGTAACATTTTCTCTTCTCCACAGTTCTTACACGAACAACAACTACGTCTTGCGTGTACTTCGCACTAACATTTAATAATATTTCATTATTTTATTTAATCACGAGATAATTTCTTGTTTATACCGCTATTATTGTTAGGATTCTGGATAATCGATTCGTTACGAGGTCTTTCAAGTTATCCGATGACATTTTTATTATTAAAAGTTCATGAACGTAGCGCTTCATTGTGTATCTGTCAACAATACCTACCCAAGTTGTGATTGTCCAACCAACAGAAAACTCATTCATTTGCTGGAGTTACAATACTTCATACTTCGCCAATTTAACAGAAAAATATTGTATTTTCCTATATATATATATATATATATATATATATATATATATATATATATATATATATATATATATATATATATATATATATATATATATATATATATTTTAAATATCACTTTCATTAAATTACAATGCAGGTGTAGAGTGTATGGTATCGGTATGATATGCATTGTAATTTAATGAAAGTGATATTCTAAAAATTAAATCAACAAATTATTGGTGTTATTTTTGGTGGAAAGCATTTTTGAATGAATGAATTTCTAACATTCTTTTTCTTTTATATTTTCTCGCATCATTAAAATCTTCCTGCATTTGCAGGATCATTATCAATCAAATCATTTATTGAATACTGATGAAGATGGTTATAGAAATTCATTGAGGATTCGGTGAAAACATCAAATTAAGTTAAAACTTTTCTCTCTGACCATCAGATGGCTGAATTGTGCTTGTAACATTCTGAAGTCAAACACTAGGTACAATGATGTCAGCGAAAAGGTTTATTTTCATTCGGTGAATACAAATATATTGATAGAAATCAATAAAACTTCGCCTAACACCACCTGAACGTCGAAAAAGAAGATATAAATATCTATCTTCGAAATATTCGTATTTTGACTACCATGCCATCTTCCAGATAAAATAGTGACTCTAATTGTTGGCCACATTCCTTTATAACTGAAAAACTTTTTCATACTTCATTCTTTCTTGTGAAAAATCTGTTTGATAGTTTTTTTTCATTTTAAAAGCATTAAAATAGATTAACGCATGAAAATATATGGAAATTAAGTTGTGAATTCTTTTAGGAATATTTTGTTGGTACAATTTTACAGTTGAATATTTAGTGATTGTTTGATTGATCGCATATCATTTTACTCAAAACGAGATATGAATCTTCATAATCCATCCTCACAAATATTCAAAATAATGAAAATTCGAATTCATGATTTGATTGTACCCGATTATGATTAATGATCTTGTAGAGCTACAGTATTGCTGACAGATGTCAATGATTTCAGCACCCTCTTTGATAGAATTCGAAGCCACCATCAAACACTGTCGACGCTGGCAAACCGTTCGCCTAACTCTTCACACATGCGCGGTGGAGGCCTACGCGAAGATCCTGACGGGACGGGCAGTTGTAGCGGACGATGGATACCCCGTCTACGCCGTCTTCGTTTTCTGTGACATAATATGCAAAGAGTCACTAGCACTACCAAGATTGCAGCGATCGAGCCTATCAAGAGCAACGAATGATCTTCTTGGGGGGCTTCCTTGATACCTGAAAGAGAGGATATCAGAAATTGAGAACTTCGATATTGACAAAATGAAAACAATTTTTGTCTATATTTTCGCAAATCTTGTTTAGATAATTTCTTATATCTCTCGGAGAAATACAAGTTCGATATCAGCGAATGAAGATGGTGGTGATGATTATGTTGATTAGCATGCTAAAAAAAAGTAAAATCAAGTGCATGAACAAAAATTCCATGAATATTCAAAAGGAATGATAAAATATGTGCCCTGCCTCCAATAACGCTAATATTTAGCGGAGGAAGCAAAATATCTGGGGATTAACTTGTATAGTAAACTTACGAGGAATTTACACCTGGACCACAATACACAAGGCTAGACATTCCTTATGGGTATGTCAAATGAACTGTGGAAAGAAATGGTATCTTGCCCCAAAGCAACTTCCGTGGCTATATGTGATGGTGGTGAGACAACGTATCACATAAGGCTGCATTGGTTGGTTGGAGTGCAGTCTTAAGAAACAATCCCAACTCAAGCCATCTAAACTGCAGAGAACGGCCTGCATGATGAATACTGGAGCTTTTCGCTTTACACCCACTGCGGCTATGGAATTTATATTGGGCCTCGCCCCTCTTCAACTGGTGAATAGAGAAGTGGCTAGAATGGCTCTCTATAGATTCCAAAACCTTTCCCGAAATGGAACGGGTATTTTCGGTTTCGTACCCGGCGCCTTACAGTCTGAAATCGGAGACGAGTTGCTGAGTATGAAGTCTGACAAGCAATATCTGAAACCAACATGGAGCGGCCATTCTAGATTATCATTGCTGGAAGACAGGAATGGATCTGCTCCAAGGACCGTCTACTTGAGGGTCCCAGTAGCTCAAAAACTGCAGAAAGAGAGCTGAAGATGGTTACTAGGCGAAGTGCTACCAAGGATTTGCCTTGGTAGGCTTGATACTGTTTTTATGCAAGAATATTCGGCATTGTGCTAACCTCTTGCTTGCGGGGGGAATAAACTATTGGCATTGGCATCCGATACCTGTACGTTACTTATGATGCAGGAATGTTGCTCCACTCTTGATAAACTATGAGAATGGAGCAGGCTCCAGCCTAGGCTCGGAATTCTTTTGGAGACTGCATGGATGAGAAATAACCGATGGTTGGGCACGTGAGCACTGGATGAGTCTCTGAAGGTCTCAGACACGCCCAACTTGCCATTAGTTGGCCTTCCACTTTGAGACCCAAGGCTTGGCTTAAACTCTCTAGATTGGAACTGAGAGTTCTAACAGCCATACTAACGGGGCACTGTCACCACAGAAACCACATAAACAAGTTAGGAATGATTAAGGATCCTTCATGTAGGCTGTGTGAAGATGGTATAGAATCAATGGAACATGTGCTGCGCGAGTGCCCAGCGGGGGTCAGGATGGAGGAATTTGGATTTAACAAACTGAAGTTGACTGAACTTATTAAGCTCTCACCCACTAAGGTAATACCCTTTACAATAACAATGGACCTCTCAGATGAAATTTAGGACAGAATGTGCTATAATAGACCACTGGGTCGCAGTAGCCGGGGTGCTAAGCAATCCTCGCTCATAGGATATATCTATCTATTCCAGATGACATCAATTAAATACAAATAAAATGGTGAATTTTGGAGTTTCATACGGAAGAACAAATGGTTCAAGAATCAAGTCTCCATTGCATACAGTATTTACAAATCTTTCTAGCAAACGAGGATCTATTCTTACGTCTTATGAACGTAAACCGAATCTTATTTTATCACTAAATAACACAGGCGTTCAACGCCTCCTCTAGTGTGATCTCTAGCCTTGCGTTTATCTCCTCTATGTTAACGAGAAATTTCTTTGAGGATTTGGCCACACTGAACTCTTTTGATATGCACATCTATCTGATTCTCATTTCAGAGTTGTTAACGTTTGAGCACATTGAGTCTACTTAAGGATTGAAGAAAATGGCAAAAAGTTCTGAAACGTGTTTACAACGAGCATGCACATGCAATAGCACACGAATGAAAAATACGAATTCAAACGAAAATGAAGATTTCCTGAATTTCAATTCACTTTTTTCAAACCATCTATGATTTTTACCACATTTAAAGCTATGGAAATGTTGAGGATGATAGTGAATGGAAAGGGTTGATGATTATTACAGAAAAGACTCACGTTAGCGTGAGAGAAGCATGCTGTTGGTTTCTGACATCAAGACAGCCAAGCCACCTTCGGTAGAAGTAGCAGTAAAATCAACCCTAGTGGTGGCAGGGGGCGATCGGTTTGCGCCATACGCGACCCACCTGCATTAAAAAGTGTTAAGAATTTCGTATGTTTACGGAGAGAAAGTGGGTGAATTATTTGACAAGATAAAACTGAAATAAAAAAATAGAGGCCTGTTCCAAATTTCATTAGACATGTCTATCAAAGTAATAGTATTATTACAAAAAAATGCGACAATTGTTAAGAGGGTATTTGGCCGAGTTCGTTTCATGAACACAGTTCAGCAAATGCTTTAGTATCGATCTGCCGAGTGATAAAATGTAATTGGCACTTCACCAGAGAGATTTTTCGGTACAAACAATCCTTAAATTTCGAGAGGATGTAACAGCAGTAAAAGATACAATGAGGTTTATGCACGATGGCGCACCAACCCATTATTGCTCGTGATTTCTCAATAAAGATTATGAAAAACTATAGCCTGCCTGGTACTGGGATTCTTCCTGTGGGTCTATTTCAAGTCCTTGGAAAATGAAGAGTAGTTGAGATATCGAATCATTACTCAGTTTGTTTTTGCCTTGAATTCAACTAATGATTGAAATGAATGAACATGAACTAATATAGTTTTTTTTTTCATAAAAAACGGTGCGTCTTAAAATACAATGACAGGAGAGTTTTTCTCAATTTTTGGTTGAGGAAATGAAAAATATATATTTCAGATTTCCATCAGCAGTCTATTTTTTCTTCGTGGATAGCCTCCGCGCCAATATGCTCTCCACTAGTGAAAATACATCTTCTGGTTTGCGTTGAATTTCATCATATTATATGAAGCTGTTTTGGAATAATTTAATGTTTCTTTCAATTGAACATAAACTTCAGTAGATCGTTAGTGAGGCATTTGCGGAACTATGTTTATAGAAACATTTTTCTACAAAATAGCCTTGCCAATCACGGTATTAACTTGTGCTACATCTTTTCTAAATACCCTGTACTACAATAGAATACGATTTTTCCTAGTCTTTAATGCACCTCGACCATAAGGTCCTTGTTACCTATGCCAGGCTATTATTTTCAAATTATAATTCAATTTGATACCTCTAGTTCAAGATTAGATATCTAACAATTTTACAATCTTCTTAGAGCAGAATTGCCATCGAGATCAACTTTATCTTTTGGAGAAAGTATCTAGCTTTCAAGAATGGACAGATTTTATATCCTCTCAGCGAATCATTGTCCTGTCTTCCAACTTAGGTCATAGTAGTGCCATCTAACATTTTCAAGGAAAGTTTTTTCAAAAACTCTTTCCTTATTGTAGGATGTTTACTTAGGTCGCTCATTGTTAATACAATTTTCATATTTCTGCTTTAATACATAGCTTGAATCGATAGACCATCAAACGACAATTTGATTTTAAGCGAACGAAATGTGATAACGACGTATCCGTCAATGGTTCCTCTGCTCCGCAAATATGATACTTATTATCTGACGTACCACTTCTGTTTAAATCTTCAAACTTGACACATCGACTATTGTAATTGAGAAAACATTTTTTTTGGTTTTGGGACTTAATAGGGGAAACCAGAAGGTGAATTTTTATTTGAACAAGTTAATTTCAATATCAAATTCAACAAAAAATAATAGTAGAATACTAAGAGTTTTTTCTTCGACAGCCTTCTTTATGTCAATTTAATTACTTCATTATATCATTTCGAAACAATGGCAAATATTCACAATGAAGCTTCATACGTGGATATTGTGTGGGTTTACTGGTATTATAGTGGTTACTCGAGATCTATTTTTTCAACCTCTGTCCCAGGATTTGCAGATGCTCGTAAAATATTTCCAGATCCTGAAGGCAACGCTATATTTTCTCATAGAGTTATCGAAATACCCGATAAGATCTCCTATTTCCTGTACAAAATAAAAGTTTCATTACAAATTTTGGTAGCAGTATAACACAGAGGTTACTTTGCAAGCCTACTTCTCTTTTTTTGTGTTTTGGGTTCATTGGACTGAATACAAATTCGCTATGCATTTTGGGGGAAATGAATACTGATTCTTTTTTCTATCAGAAGATGAGTAGGACTAACGAGACTTTCCTTCTTAAAACACCATTTAAGAGCAGTTTTCTATGAAGAGACCAAAGTGATGTCTTTTTGATCCCACCTTTCAAATCTGATGATGGCTGCACGACAATTTTCCGAAAAGATGGATGTATTTTGGTGAATACCTTCTTTGTTCTTGTCTTTTGTACTTTACACATCCAACTATCTTGGATTTGGAAAACTGAACAGTGAGGTTTATGCTGAGTTCTTTAATGGCTGAACTACTCTCTAAGAAGAGACTGTTGAAGCATTCAATCAGACCAATCGTCTGCTACACAATATCCCCTCCGGAGATGTGAAAATTCCATTGAGACTGATGGTGGCATTTTGTGCAGTTTTATGGATGATATGACGGTACTTTCCTCTCAAAAAGTTCATTCAAAATTACACTGAAAATTCTATGTTTTTTCAGTGAGCACATATTCCTCATATGAGAAATGGAATGAAAGAAATAAATTGAGATTATGCAAAAACCACTACATACTGATAGGAGTTGTTGATCAATCTTTGCGAGTAACGTGTGTTCTTATTGAAAATATTAATTTTCGGTAATCATGCAACGCGAATCACGAAATTTGACTCCTTCAAAATGTAATGAAACAATGGTGTTAGATGACCTAGGTTAGACTTTTACAAGAGTAGGCCAATAGCTCGAGCTGATCCGCAGGAACAAGGGGACCGGTAGTCATGAAAGGATTCATGACCATTCTTCAAGAATTTTCCCTTTGAGTTCGCTTCTGTTGGACAACTTTAAATGCAGCTTCGACAGAACAGTGGAGTGAAAATTAGTACTGAAACGGTACGAAAACACCTCAGGGAATTTGGTTCGAAACCTAGTGTCGCAGCTCAAGGCCTAGCTCTAAACGCAGCACATCAAAGACCTGATTGAAATTTGCCAGCTAACATATTAATTGGAAGGAAGTTGACTGGGAAAGGTATTGGAAATTTTCGAAAAGAGGGTTAATATTTATAAAAATAGCCTACAACAAAAAATATTGGAGTAAAATTAGGGTGTACCTACTAATGCCTGATTTTGTTCAATTAGTGTCGGAATGGTATTGAATATCTCTTTAGTAATCATAATTGTGGTTCAATTTGGATGTAATTAACTAAAGATGTCCTTAAAATAATGAATGAAAGCAAGATTCAATCATTTTTGAATCATTGTTAACCTTTTGTGCTTAAAATTAAATCTCTTCTGCATAACTTAGGTATGATGGCATAACACTGGAGTTTCTAGTATAACCATGTGTCAGCCATTGCTTCTGCGAAACTCAGTTTTCTTGTCGAGGCTAATCAGCACTTCATGTCATCACAGGTGATGCTTTTATACAAAACATAGGCGTGATCTGGTCTGGAATACTACCAATCATTCATTACAGCAATTGGATATTGTCCAGAAGAGAGTAGTATACCCGGAGATCACGAGTAATTTTCAGCCTCTCGCTCAAAGTCGGCAGGTTGCGATCTTTCTTTTTCTCATAGATACTTCTATGGCAGATGCTTTGAAGAACTGAAAGACTTGGTTCTGGGATTAATTCAGTTCCAAAGAAAGACCAGGTTTACGGAAATCTCTCATCAGAGAACGGTCCATCTAGTAACACCACGTACGAATTATTTGCTTTACATAGCTAGTGTGCTGTGGAACTCGCTTCAATCGAACATCTTTTCGATAACTTACACTTTGACCCTCTTCAAGAAACGTGTGAACACACAATCATTAAATCATCTTGGGTGGCCACAACCGTGGCATGACGGATGTCACCCCTCCCAGAAGTTTAGAATAAAAGATAACTATGACTCAGACAGTCAAATAGCTCAGCAAAATAATTCCGCATGTTGGTTGTTATTTTCTTTCTTCTTTTTCTTTTCATTACTCCGAATACTTGAACTTCCTAGTGATGCATGTTTTGTCAGCTTTTACGAGGTTTCAATTCGATATTAGCCACATTATGATTTGAGCAATTTCTATTATGTCAGCATAAAGAATTATGCAGCCTTTTTCCTGGAATCTACAGCCCTTATAATGGATCCCAAAATATTTCTACCTGTACCATATTTTCTCGCTGTGCTATCCAGGAATCAACT
The DNA here is from genome assembly GCA_013387265.2 of Cryptolaemus montrouzieri. Classification (NCBI taxonomy): domain Eukaryota; kingdom Metazoa; phylum Arthropoda; class Insecta; order Coleoptera; family Coccinellidae; genus Cryptolaemus; species Cryptolaemus montrouzieri. The sequence goes on from JABFTP020000103.1 coordinate 23,661,558, forward strand.
AAAACTTCGCGTATGGATAATTATTTTTCCACCATTGGTATATAATTTTCATAGCCATACCAAACAAATATATACTATACTTCTCATGGATATCTTATATTGTGTACTTATTCTTACAATCTAGATATGGAAATTATAGAATTGAATTTTATGGGCTGTAATGATTTGAGTGAATGATGCATGAATTACTACAAACTAACAAGGAATAAAATCTTATCATTATCATTTGAAGTATGTAAGTTTAAGCTGTTTGTTTTTGCGAAAGTAGTCAAATATTTCGAGAAATATAGAAAACACATACATGCTTTCAATTTGAATGAGTATTAGAGTTATTTTCGAGTTAGTAATGCAAAATAAATCTTCCATTAAGAAATATATAATTTTTTTCGTGTATTTACTTAGATAGCATAAATTTTGCATACGGGTTATCCCTGCCACCACTAAAGATTGCAAACAAAATTGTTTTTCGAATTTGAACTTTCAGTTTTTGTTTATTTCATTTTATATTATTTGTTGAATTAATCTTAATTATATTCTAGGAGAGAAAATACATTTTTATTTTCTTGAAGACAAAATTTTTGGAATTTCAGCAAAATGACGCCACTCACAATAAGCTTCATCAGAATTGTCATCCGCTCCACAGTTGTTTACTAAATTACATTTGAGCTTATCAGGAATGCAAAAGCCGCTAGTTTCACACTGGAATTCATCACAACTAGGCCCTTCTTGAACTTCTGTCCAAACAGCGCGAAAGCCCTGAGCTCCAACGGCTTTGTCGGCAGCAATAAAACTGAAATCAATGAATGTGTAAATATATACTATTTCTATGTATCTTGATGAAAATCACAGCACAAAGTACGAGGATGGTCTGAAAAGTTTCCGGCCCCTACGTGAAGAAGGCAGCATTATTAAATAAAAGCTAGTGAATTTTCATGGTTCTGTTGCCACTTTCTCACCAAAGTTTCAGCCATTTTGGACGCGCAGTTGTTATGGAACAGTCGTTTGAGTGAGTGTTTTTGTGAAAATGGATAATATGGAGCTGTGAATATTTGTTTTTGAAAGACAAATTATGCAAATTAAAGATGACTTGGATTCTCCGATCCATTATTGTCCAAAGTGGAATTTCGGGCAGTTCAATTTAAACATGGCTTTAAGAGCGTGGGAGACGTCTTTCAGGACGTCCAAAAACTGCAGCTACCAACGATAACATCACCAAATGAGGTTAGAGGACCGCGGAATTCATGTGAGACGTTATGAACGTATTAGAAGAACATGTTTTCCAAATACAGGTTGCTTCAACGAAAACTAAACAAAGGCTATATCTACCAAGATATTAATTTCTGATCAAAATGCAAAAACAGGTCAATTTTTGTTTCAAGGGGGACATCCTTTGGAGTACAAAACTTGCTTGAAATATCAACCACCTAAGCGGGCGTTGCAATCCTTGAACATTTTGAATAGGGATACAGGGTGAGCAACTGAAAGATAGGAAAGACTATTTCCATGAGACTATTCAAGTTTCAGTGAAGTAAAATGGAACAGATCCATGCTGATCAATGGCAGTCATCATCAAGTACCATGTTCATCTCGGATTTCAACCCCTAGAGCAGGGTGACCACCCTTGAAAATTTGGAAGAGGGTAGATGGGTCGAGTGGTACCTCGAAAGAAAGGTATTATCTTTGTCTGTATACCCGTGAACAAATTTTCATTTTTTATTGAAAACTGTAGAGGAAGAGTGAGCTACTGAAAAATAGAGGAGACTATCTATCGCTTTGAGCTATTCAAGTATTAGTGCAAAAAATGGAACAGATTCATTCCAGATCAAAGGCTGTCATATTTGATCTAAATGAATCTATTCCAGTTTTTCGCACCAATACTCCAATAGTCTTGGCGCGATAGTCTTCTCTATTTTTCAGTGGCTCACTCTGTATCTTCTACAGTTTTCAATCAAAAATGAAAATTTTTTCAGGGGAATGCAGACAAAGATAATACCTTTCTTTCGAGTTATCACTCGACCCATCTACTGTCTTCCAAATTTTCGAGGGGTGGCATCCCTGCTCCAGGGTTTAAAATTCGAGATGAGGATGGTACTTGATGATGACTGCCATTGATCAGCATGGATCTGTTCCATTTTACCTCACTGAAACTTGAATAGTCTCAGGGAAATAGTCTTCTCTATCTTTCAGTTGCTTACCCTGTATTTTTACATTTGTCAAATAAAAATGGAAATTCGTTCAAGACAATGTAAAAAAAGATACCACCTTTTTTTTGAGTCATCACTCGACCCATCTTCCCTATTCAAAATGTTCAAGGATTGCAACCCCCGCTTAGGGGTTTGATATTTCAAGCAAGTATTGTACCCCAAAAGATGTCCCCCTTGAAACAAAAAATGACCTGTTTTTGCGTTTTGATCAGGAATGAAGATCTTGGTAGATATAGCCTCTGTATAGTCCTCGTTGAAGCACCCTGTATTAAATCAACAGTTTCACATGAGTAAGCTATTCGACCGTTGTGTGCCGCGTTTGCTTACGTTGTACCAAATGCAAATGAACATTTCCAACGCTCTGCTGGCACAGTTTGGAAGTAAGAAATCCGAGTTTTCACGCAGATTATCATTGGATTGTATATATCATTATTCGCCAGAAATATAAATATAGTCCTAAAACCGGACCGCAAAGAGGGATCCAGTTCCAAAACAGCAAAAATTGTTTTTTCGGCTAGGAAACTGATGACGACTGTGTTTTGGGATGATCATGGAGTTATTTCAATCTATTATCTTTGAAAACGATAAACCATCACAAAATACTTTGCATCATTATTTGACAAGCTGAGTTCACAGAAAACGAAAATTCTGTTTTACCAAGACAACACATCGTCTCACACCTCAGCGAATGCTGAGAATCCTCAAATTACTGTTTTAAGTCTCGAAGATCCGCCTCGTTCACCAGATCTAACCGTTAGCGACTTCTTTTGATTCCGTCATCTAAATATTGTGCTCAGAGGATAGAGGCGTCAAATGAAGAGGCAATCATCTTCGTGAATCACTATTTTGCAGAGAAAAACGCCGAGTACTATTTGGACGGGTTACAGAGATGAAAACATCGTTGGGAAAAGTGTATAGAGTTACAACGAGAATATGTTGAAAAAAATAAAAAGGTCGAAAACTTTTCAGACTTCATTCGTTTACTAGAAAGTAAGAGTTCACTAAACTTCATTGAAGTCGTCCCGAAAACTCTAAATAACTTCAGTGATGTATAAGAGTGTGCATTTTCTACTACATAACACTTGCACTGAGTTTTTTCATCAAAATAGATGTTCTTTGACTTCAGAAGTTTGTTATCTCATACGGACCTGAATGCAAACTCTACTTACCTAAATCTCATGGTGTTCGATGTTGAAATGTATTCCCATCTATCCATAGCACCTTTTTCTCCGCAGAGTTCTTTTGGATATGATGACAAATCAGTCCAAATTCTGAGCACGGCAGCTGGGCATCCTCGAACTAGAAAAACACAGCTGAGTTTAATGAATGTATTAGCAAATATATGTAATATCTTCTTTTGAAATAATCATCAATTTTCTTCTTCTGGCGCGGTACCCTTGTGGGGTAGCACTCGGGTAATTTGGCCATTCATGAAGTCTATAAACGATGAACTGAAGACCTTCTAAGTTGGTTTAAGGATATGGCGGGAGTAAATGAAACCTTCAGGTTACTGTTACTTTAGTTCAAGTAACAACGTGAAAGGGTTTTCATACCGAAATACATCAGCTATTCGTCCTAGTCCTTTCAAAGGAGACATTCCAGTAATACAAAAAGATATTCCAAGTTTTCACGGAGACAGTGCTCTCTCTACCTGAACCTGATGGCAAGTCAGCATTTGAATTTAAAGATGATAGAAGCCTGAAATTGTTTTCCAGGACAAACTAATTGATTTGGTTAGAGACTTATTTGAACCTTCCTCAAGTTCTTGGATCAAGACTCAAAAGCAGAAATTTACTTTAGTTGGAAGTGTCTTCATCCATCCTAGTTTGCCCAAAAGGCAAGAGTTAACTTATTGTACTAGTATGGAAAGTATGATCGATACATTTAAGATACAGTGAAACCCTGCCTGATGGTTTATTCTAATTGATTCATCCCAACGGCGGTTTTAATGCTTTCATTCGTGAACTTCTTTCCATACACCTCAAAGATTCTTTACAAATCGAAATATGACATCGACGGTTGACAGTTGAATTCACTGCATTCTCTTGCTTTTTGTATCTGTGAGATAGTATACAGTGAGCAAACCACTTGACCTTGGTGAAAACTTATTGCATGAAACTGTAGTACTTCCTTTTAGAGTTTCTCTACCACCACTGGCTGAGATCAATGAAGCAGATTGGAATCTGTTTCAAAATATAGAGATGCTTCAAATACATAATATGAAAGTTTTTAGGCCTCTAAGGCCAGAATAGAAGCTGATGACAGGTGTTTTCGTTAGACCAAACATTAAACGACTTGTAACTATTCCACAATTCATCACAACCGTGACTGACCTACAAGAAGAATGATGGATTGCTTTGAAGGAGGCCATAGAAAGTTTTAGGTAATTACAAAGACCCCTACTATGCACAACTTGTCAAAGAATGATTAAAACCGTTTCTGGTTTCAGAATGCCTAATGAGTTTCAAATAGCATTTTCTTCATTCCTACCTTGACTACTTTCCAGAAAATGTGGGAGATGAATGAAAGGCAAAGTAAATGATTCTATAACAATTAATAATGAATTAAGGAAACGGAAAAAATATACCACAAAAGGTTTAACATATCAATGATAGCAGACTTAAGTGACAAGCTTCAAAAGGACATTCCATTGGCACCTCATAAAAAAAACTGTATCAATTGAAGTCTCAAAAACAACAACAAAAAGTGCAAAACATCTATCTTTTAGTTATAAGTAATAAATTAGCTAATCATCTTGTCAGAGAATGTGACATTTTCGGATTCACCATTCCCAAAAACAATCGCAAAAACGAAAATCCGAAAATAGCTCTCGAAAATGTTATTCTACAGACTCGTGTGTGCACCCTCTTTTCTTTTGGGGCCCAGTTTCTATTCTAATTTTGGAAAAATGACAGAACATAGGATCATGAAGTGGTCGATATTGGTTCCGATTCCATCTTCATCAAAGCTGTTGCTTCTGCATCTGTTTTATTTTTTATTTCCAACCCTCTTGTTGACTGGGAACCACAGCAGTATAAACATGTTTTTGTGTTGTCGTAACACCTCTTTGCGTTCATCAACCAGTTTGTATGTGACGCTGTGGCCTCCTAAGTATCCTTGGGTACTGTCGTAGCATAAATGTAAATATTTCTGTAATCCTTAAAGAAGGTTTTCACTTTCTTCTCTATAATATGTAGAAATTGCTGAAACCAAACACTTTGTACACTCTCCATATCTAGGGATCGATTATTAGAACAAAGCGTTAATTTTGCCCTGTGTCTAAATAGTACAAGGAAAATAAAGCGGTTCTGATATTTACGATAAGAAAAATTATCATCAACTCATGATTGCTTCAAAATAAAATTAGGAAATATTGAGGACATAAATCTACTCACGCGCTGGATCCCCCTCGATGGCAAATCTTTCGAAATTGAGCAGTATTTTAAACCTGGGTCGCACGCTGACGTACCAGTTACAGCTTACTGATGATTGACCTTTCGTTGGTCCGTCATAATTTTCAGGAAACTTTGGACTCGTCATAACTCCAGATTCTTGACTGCTGACATTACCGCCACAGTCGCCAAATATCGATTTCGCTGTTTCAAAACTGTATCTACGGAAAGAAAATTATCTATAACATTTCAGTTATTAGTAACAATCAAAAATTCTTACCTTGCTTTAAAACCACTATATACACCTTCAGAATCTGTATGAAGAACAACTTTCAAACCTATAGCACCTCTATTGGATTCGATAGGACCAGGGGCAGATGTGCTACAGTACCGGCCTACCATTTTCTCGGTACTGTCGCGATAAACATTATATATTTCTAACCAGTCTTCTTGACATAAAACAACTCTGGAATCAAGAAAATCATTTCCAATTAATAGATTCTCTGTTTCATAAGGTTACTTGTTACCCACCCATAGGAGCCAACAGAAGCATTAGCTGAATCAGCGTGTATTTTAAAATTGTCGAAGATTAGAGTAACCTGCTCATTGTTGTTCGTTAGGAACAAGTAGGAACAGTTAGTGCCGCTCGGGTAGTTCGAGGGGTAACGTGGGGAATTGAAATCCCCACTCTTCTTACTCGAGCTGCGATACGTGAAGAAACAACTACCGTCTGGTGCTGCGGTTCCAGGTACTTTATACTCTGAAACACAAAAAGAGACATAAAAATGAGAGTCCTCCACTTATTAAGAAAAATAAAATGGATTCTACCAGTTTCGAAAGTATAGTTGGCCTTGAAACCGCGTCCCATCAGTTCTCCGCTACTAAACACCATCACCAGTCTCGGACCATCAGACACTACAACAGCAGGTAAACTCTCTTCTCCGCACATTTCATAATCAAATTTATCATACGAATCCGTGGTTTCCTGTCCCTTTAGGTAGATTTTGAGGTAGCCATCGGAACAACTGAAAATTAGGCTTTGAGTTATAAATTTGTAGGAATTCCATTGAAACTGAAGCTGCAAATGAGGAATATACACATATGGCAAATTTGTGAGGATTTAATGAGAATTGTTTCTACATTTTAAACATCATATTCAAAGTTGCTTTTGATGAAATTGTACCTCGCTTGGGAGGCGGTGACTATGGCAACCATAGCACGTTTCTTCCCTGGAGTGGAATTCCGGACTCAAGTTGTGGGAATACGATGCGGCATGTGGATTAGAGCTGAGGTACTGCGATTTCAGGCAATACATGACAAAGTGCATCCTTTTCTCGGTAAACCATACATCCTACTCGCACATAGTGAAAATGACAGTTTTCTATGTAACTATTGAAATCTACACGGAAAGTTTAAAGTAAGTAGGGGGAGGATGAGATTGTACTCTAGATTTCTTATCCTTCAAGATCTATGGGGGAATAGACAAACAAAGCAGTGTTACCCACACAGAACTGACAGGTCTGACGCTTACCGCAACAAACATAATCTGAAAGAAGATGAAGAACAAAGAGATCTGAATATACATAGACATTAGACTATCAATACTATCCTTGTGGAAATATAAAATCTCCCCTAGGAAATAACTGCACCATCAATATTTGTTTTTTTGATAAAGGCCACACATAGCGCAGAGGCAACATTGAAGCGGTCAGTTTCACCAAAAGGCGTCTAGAAACGTACTATCCCAATTAGTTAAGAAGTTGCCATTCAAGGACAACGATTATGGAACACTTTGTACTCATAAGGCTACTATTTGAAACCATATACCCAACATGTAGTTGTATTCGTAAATCTGTGAGTATTCTACATCTTCTGTATCCACGTAGACAATCACTGCCTCTAAAATTGAAAATATCCTTATGCAACACCCTTGTGCTATCCAGTTTTAATTATTGCTCGCAATGTACACTATTCAGAAGATTCAAAACTCTCCTATTTGCTCCGGAAAATCACTTTTAGATCTGATGTTCATAGTCTAAACACCAGAAGTAGAGGTCTCATCTCTCCTCCTATGCACAGACTTGTCATTTTCGAAAAATCTTTCTCGTTCGGCATCAATAAACTCTATGATGAATTCATAGCTGAATACTACAGGTCTTCATCTGTTGCCTCGTTTAAGTCTCGTGTTTGGACGATCTTATTCAAGAAACAGTGTGTGCGCCTTAATTGATTGCAGTTTTCATTATCAATATTATAACTTTTTTTTCACTCATACGTCATAATCATTTTCTTTTTCTAATTTTTGTAGTTGGTTTCATAAAAAAGGTTCGCTTAATAATAGGTAATATTATAACTTTTTTTACGTCAGGGTTTGAGTGGAAGAATAGAGTGTGCCCATGGAAACTCTCTGAACTCCGCCCTGTGATAATGAAATGATTTGTAATTTATTTTCTTCCTTGTTGAATCGTTCAATAAAATCAATTGTATGTAGATGTTAATTTTCGGAATTCGTAGTGAACTCTGACTCGCATATTATTTCAATATTTCTTAGTCAACATGTAAATGCAAGAAAACGATAAAACAGACTGATGTTTAAAGAATGGCCTACAACTTTTACTAGTTTGTTGTTTGGAAATTAAGCTGTTCATTTATTTTTGGCAATAGAATTTTCACTCCCATCCAGTTGAATTGCCGTTCGGAACCACGTTATATAACGAATGTCCAAAGACTAATAAATGTAAGTATGGGGAACAGTTAGAAAAATTTTCATTCAATTTCAAACATTCCATTGAATCCCATTTCAATCAAGACTTTGTTATATGAGTTTTCTTCTCATTAATGAGACTATATGTATTCCATCATGCAGAAAATTGTAACGCTAGATTCTCTCTAATATGGCAAGCTCTTCAGGAGCTTGCAACAGCAAGCGAGGTATCATTTGCGAATAAACCATCATTACTACAAATCGCCCCAGGCAACCTATTCACAAAAAGAGAAATATTAGTGGTACTAACACAGACCCATGCGGGACGCCCCTTTCGACACCGTAATCAATTCATGATAAGCTCATATATACTAAAGGTTAACTCAGAATTTCAATGAAAAGAGAAAGTTTGAGTTTTTAATTTTTGTTTGAAGAAGATACTACCAATTTTATTATTACTGATTTATACACATTATGTTTTCATTTATCTTTCACAGCAACCTTTTGAGTAGGGAATTCCATAATAAAGAACCTAGTAATACTAAATACTCCTACATTTTTGCAATATTTGGATGAAAAATATCTACAAATTATTGTTTCTTCTTTTCGAATACTTACTCTCCTTTAGACCCCTTGGGTATATCGAAGAGAACAAACTCTAGACGGACTCTTTCAAGATGTTGGGCATCCTGCATTCCGTAAATGAAGTAACGACACACCAGTTTTGGCATGTAGGGAAATGGATAATTGGGACTGAACACGAATCCACTTGACTCCTTTTTGCTGAGGATCTTTTGGTCACATTCGGTACCCCGGATGTGTTCGCCGTCGTTTTTACTTATAAAATCTGAAAAAAATATCAATAAATAGCGAAAAGATCTAAACATTTCAATTCAAACTTTCAAAATTTGGACCAAATGAATATTATATGTGAGAGAGTCGAAAGAGGCCAATTTGTCTTTCTGAGGATGCTATGATTGCCAATTTTGGTTCAGTATTTTTTCAAAAATGAGAACCGTATCACACTGAACGACCAACATGGGTTTATACTTCGTCATTCCGTAATTAAAAACCTGCTCAAATTGATCGTCTCCCTCTTAACAAAAATGGAGCATTTGGGTTCAGGAGGCAACTTGTTGCTATGGATAGAGCATTCTTGAGTGATCGAAGTTTTCACATCAAGGTGGCTGATACTTTGTCCGTTACCAAACTCGTTAGCAGTGGTGTCGCCAAACGGCGATTTTGGGGACACTCTTTTATGTACCTCATGATCTGTCCTGTTCTCTTAATTCAGATTGTTTCTTGTTCACGTACGATGCTAAAATTCACAACAACCCCCTTACTTGCGGTCACGTCATTCAGAACGACCTTAACAATAGTTTGAACTGATTAAACGGCCTCTTACCGTTCAAATTCTCTGAGGGAAAGTCAATCCTAGAAGGAAATATGAACTGTCAGGGTCCGTCATTTAACATGAAAGCTGACACTACAACTAAGGTTTCATCATTAATAAAGATCTCTCTTGATCAAATCATGTTCTACACGCTGTTAACAAAACAAAGAAGTTTCTGTACTTCAGAACAGAACATATCCATTTTTGGGTGTGATCCAAGCACTTGTAGTACTCTCTACAAAACGTTTGTCCGTTCCATACTTGAGTTTGGCAGTCCCGTATAGATTCCCTCCTTACAAGCGACTTATAACTTCTCGAAATTACAGTAAAAACTCTTCATTCGCAGGTGTATGTTCAGTAAATATCCCGCTAATACAGGAACCATGAATATGGAATAGTAATTTATATGGGGTTATAGGGTATACGTTACTAGGTGATGAAATGAAAAATTTATATATATGAAAATAAATCAATTCAGTGGAAATTTTTGACCATATTGATTAATAATTACCTTCAGGCTTAGGCAATGGATTAAAGAATTTTGTAATTTTTTCTTACTTAACAGTTTTGGAGAGCTCCTTCAATTAACACTTCCTTCCATAGACGGGTCAATGTTCATGAAGAAATCAAAAAGCTCATTTGCCATTCTTAAACCTTTACTGAGCTTTTTCAAATCACGACTACAAGCTCCAAATAGAGGGGATGTGGAGTGGTAGTTCTTGTGCGTAGCTCATTTAAGGTGGAAATCATTGAGCATATTCATCTTGATGTTGAACATTCATTTTTGTTAGTGTCAAGTGGTGATAGCAAATGCATAGCTGGTGGGGTCTACATGCCACCGAATTCTAGTGAGGATAAATATGCCTCACATGCCTTGGCTATTGAGGAAATATCTCTTTTTCATCGCGACGTGCCTATGTACATCTCGAGGTACTATAATGTGCCTAGTGCGACACGGATGAATAATAAGTTTGTTTTGTGCAGTGACGGCTTCTGGCTTCGATGAAGTGACCCACTTTGTTAATCTATCACAAGTGAGTCGAGTGACCAACTCTTGCGATGTTCTGTTGGACCTTGTTTATTAGCACGATGACTCTCTTAGTGTTGCACCCGCTTTCGAGATGCTTTAGAATAACAGTGTTCATCATACCGCGATCCATTTCGATATTCCCCTGCCGACAGCACGGAGATTACAGAGGGCCTACTGAATTTTCGTCTTATTGTGAATGGACTTAGATGACAGGGATATCAAGGTATCGGTGTCAAAATTTTACGATAATGTTTATGAAGGCCTTAATCGGTTTGTATCAATAAAGCTTTCCAGATCGTCGAAGTATCCTAGGTGGTATAGTCGAGAACTTATAAATCTCATTAGCGCAAAAAAAAGGGCTCATAAGAAATTAAAATTTTTCTAAAAATCCCGTAGGTTACGATGATTTCAAAACTAAGCGATCAAATTGCCGTACTTTAAGTAATATTTTATATAGTTAGTATCCAGAAAATGTTGAACGGAATATTAATAGCTATCTTCAGCAATTTTGGAGGCACATTCGCTCACTGAAGGAGGATAATGATCTATCAAATCAATTGCAGCTAGATAGTGTCTCTGGATCGAATCTCTTTGCTATTTTTTTCTCAGAAGTATATAGTAATGAAATGTTGGTTCCTCCAAGATTTCAGTTTGCTAACACCATCCACGGATGCGAGGTCCTCTGTGGTGCGAAGCCAAAGTTGAGTTGTGGACCAGATGGGATCCCCTATTTCTTTTTGAAACAGTGTGTTAGTGTCTTGGCTGAGCCTATTAGTAGACTCTTGAATATATCTCTCCATATGGGACAGTTTCCGTCAGTTTGGGAGCAAAGCTTCGTCGTCTCCATCTTCAAATCAGGACAGAAATCAGATGTGATAAATTACAGAGGAGTCGCTATACAATCAACCATTCCTAAACTACTGGATAGCTTGGTGTGTAGCTCGCTGTCCTGGAAATGCAATGAAGCATTAATGAGCGAGCAGCATGGTTTTAGAAGGAGAAGTTCCGCACACAAACTTGATTTTATACATTGAGGATATTGTGGATTCGTTCGAACGAGACTTATAGTTGGATTCAGTGTATACATATTTTTCGAAAGCATTCGATCGGGTAAAGCTTAATCTATTTATTGCTAAATTAGAAACATTTGGGATTTCAGGGGCGCTTCTGGCATGGATAATAAGTTTTTTGTACGGTAGATCACTCATTGTGAAATACAAACAATTTTTATCAAGGGAGTTTTGCGCAATGTCTGGTGTCCCCCAGGGTTCTCACCTTGGTCCTATTCTTTTCAATATATTTATCAATGATGTCAAGTCCATTTTTTCTACGAAGTTTATGAAGTTCTTGCTATTCGCTGGTGACATGAAGAGAAGACTGAAATTGACCGCTTCTCAGAATGGGCCTTTGAGAACACTTTAAGCGTAGCTATGGAGAAGTTCTCCTCTATTAAGGGAATACAGCTTGAACGGTCAGACTTTAAAGAGAGTGTCCACTGTGCGGGATCTTAGTATTATCCTTGACTCCAACCTTGATTTTGAGGATCATCTACGAGCATTACGGCCAATGCCTACCAAATGCTTGGTTTCGTGGTCAAAAAAGGTAGGGATTTCTCAGCTGAGACAATGAAGACATTATACTATTCGTTGGTCAGATCTAACTTGGAGTACGAATCATGTGTTTGGTCACCATATAATTTTTATGATGTGAATAATTTAGAGACGGGTTCAACGTAAGTTTCTGTGGTATATATCTTACAGGTCACAAATAAATGTTGCAGAGCAGGGTCTTGATATTGTGCAGAGTTCATTTGGTCTCGATACTCTGTATTGGACTTGTGTTTATTTTATAAAACTTTAAATGGACATGTTGATTGCTCGGAATTATTAGGATCGATTAATTTATCCGGATGGCTAAATAGATTTACACCATTATTTCGTTGCGAACTATGTAGACATAATTACAGTTCTAATTTTTTCCATGTCGTCATTTTTCTTTTGTGAATAGTTTTGAAAGGGAGTTGGATGTTTTTTCGTTTTCAATTCACAGTTTTACGACTAATGTAAGATGTTAAGGCAATTTCGATGATTAATTCACCTCCTACTTTTATCAATATGGCCCGTCATAATTTGTAAATCTTCATTGTATTATTTTTTTCAAATGGGGGTTTCTAATATATTATTGTACACAAATTTGATGTATACTTTTTTGTATAATGAATTATTATCATTATGATTAAGATTACGTTGCCAGAGCTTGTTGAAGTCTCATCTTCAATAGCCTTTGAATTTGAATTCGAGCATCCAATCAAATCCAAATCAGTTTCAGTTAAATCTTCATCTTGCAATTCAAGCCAATGTCTGTTAGAACCTATTCGCAATTTCGGCAACAAACCGAGTTCGGTGCTATTATAGAAATACAAAATCCTCAACTGAACAAATTGGCCTATTCCATTTTCACTTTACTCCACCGACCCAGCCTCCCGTAACAGATGCCAATAAAACGACAGTAAAATTAGTTCATATAACCATCGTGTTAATTTTTGAAAGGACGCTGCACTAGCTGAACCATCAGCAAATTTAACTCTCCTGGAATTAAAATCGATTTGTCAATCTGACGCAGAGAATATAACGCAATAAACGGCGAGTGAAGTGAGCAGCACAACGTTTTCTATCAAGTTGGATATGGATCAGAGATTTTAATCGCTGTAAAAATGCAAATAGGCTAATTGGGTCCTCGATATATCCATTCCTTTATGGTTTACGACCAAAAATACATAAACGGCACATAAAAAGTTTGCTACTTAATATGAAACGCAGTGGATATTCATTTATGAACTTCATGGCTTTATTGAATTACTTCATATCTCTGTTGATATTACTCCAAACGTAAACGTTAGAGATGAAAGGGTTACAAAAAGCAATGGTTTGTTTATCTCAATGTCTACCGCGAGATAGGGTTGGGTAACTTTTTGTTTTGAAATTGGTCGCAGGGATGAAAAATTAAGGGTTTTAACGCTCACATTCACCTCGTCACTAATTTCCAAATCTCAAATCATAAAACTGGGTCAGAAGAAAACAAGGAATAATATTCCGTGAAAAATTCGATCTTCTACTAGTCCTCTAGTCTCTCAACAGCTGGTTTCTTCACTGTGATCTTTGAATTTGATGTAGATCGGAAAATCATTCCCTGCATCTCTTCTTCTCATCTTGCCATTGTTCTACAAGTGCTTAAGTAACTTATTACCTTCCGCATTTTATTTGGTGAGCCAATAACCATGTTCTGATTATGACTAACCGAATAACCTTTCTTTTTTTATGATGTGTTTCTGTTTCTCTTCGTCTCTCTTATTTCCAATGTATTTCGATAATTCTTTTTCCTAAAGTACTCGGATTTACGCAAGTATTTAATAACTATCTTATGTCCTCCGGTAATCTCTTTATTATTGTTTTTATTGAATACATAGATTGCTACACGTCTGCAAATTGAACTATTGTGCTGTATTTCTTTTCGGGCATGGCTGCCACATATATGGAGAAGAGCACGGAACCTAGAATTGATCCTTGTGGCACGCCTGCTTCTATTTTCTTAACTGTTGATTTGGTATTGTTAATCCAGGCTAAGTATTTTCTATTAAGTGGGTAGTTTTTATTAATGTAGGTCAGGTTACATGAGAAGCGTGCTGGTCTCATCTTGTATATCAATCTTTTGTGTCTTAGTTTTGCAAATCCATCAATACAACGCCAGCTTATGTTGATATATTATGTTTATTATCTATTATATTGCTGCTAGTAGGTAGTAAGCTCACTGGTCTGTAGTTGCTATTTTCATTCATCTGTTTTCCTGGCTTGGGCATCAGTATTGTTTCTATTATTTTCCATCTTTCCGAGTGGTATTCGGGTTTCAATATTCTTCTTCCTGTTTCTGATAGTTCTTCGATTGTTGGTTTTGAGTAATTAGTTTCTAATTCTGTCTATTCCAGAGACTATTTTTGTGCTAACTAATATTACTCTGATCTCATTCTTCAAAATTCTTCTACTTGCTCTAATGCATTCTTTTCTTCTATATATTCTGCTAGATTTTCAACATTCTCGTTCAATTCTTTATCTCCATTGTTGACATCGTTTTTGAACTAGTTCTCTATTGTGTCTGCAAATAGACCTGCAGTTTCTTTGTCTTCTGTGAATACTTTTTCTTCGAGCCGCAGATATAGGGTTATTGCTTGGTTTCTAGTCAATATGGATACCATTAGCCGAAAGGACTGGTCGTCTGTTGCCAGTTCCATTTCATTGTACGTTGAACATTTCTCTGTAGGGTTCTCTTATCTCTTTGAACGTTTACTCAGTTATGTCTTGTGGTCAGGGTCTATCGTTCTCCTATAGTGCTTCTTGCTGTTTTCTTCTCTTTCAGCAGTTCCTTGATTGCCGCTAGAATTTTGTTATCTCCCTTTTTCGTAGTGGTATCATTAGTACATCCTATGTCTTCCCCCATATATTCGCAAACAGTTAACTTTGAAAAAGAACTGGAATAAGTTTTTTTTCCATAACTTTGTCTTCACGAATTCTTTAGTGAACCCCATTTGAAAAAGAAATCTCAGAAACCAATGTGATCGCTTGGAAGTTCTGTTGGAAAAACGAATGGAATTAAGTTGTTTCTTCCAGGAAGTTCCTGGTTTTAATCTCAGTTGAAAGATTAAGTTTACCTCATATGGCTTGAAAGCTGGTCTTGTACTATTATGCTGTTAAAGTGGAATTCTGTAGTCCAAATTACGAGTATGGGAGAACTGAATTTTACAGTATATTACCACTATATATTACTAATTAGGATGGGATAGAATTACACCGTTAATAGGCTAATAACTGTGCCACTATTTCTTCATATTTTCCTCGAAGTATCAGAATATTTTCTCAATCGCGTCATTTGATGTTATACATATTTCGGAAAATAGTTCCATAAAAAAAGTTGAATAACCACAATCTTCTCACCTAATTTGGTGAAAGAGTTGGAAAACTCGAAGATGCCCTTGAAACCTCTGTTCTGGGTGTTGGCAGTGCGTGGGAGGGTGACGAAGGCAACCAGAAGCGCTGATTCGGAAGAATAAACCACCAAGTTACGCTGCTGGCCGCAATAGGTGCCGATGACGGCCGAATTATTGTCCGGACCGTCGTACACCTTCACGTAGTCGAAAGGGCAGCTGCGAAATTGATAAAATGTTAGAAAGGTCATGCAAAACATATATAAGGTTATCTACTTAAGTAAGGTTTATAGATTCAATTGATAGAACAAAATTTCACAGCTTTAGAATTAAGTGGTCTTGATCATCCATTCCAGAAGATGGAAAAGATTGTTCTAAAATGGCTACACTTCGTATCGAATATATTCATTTTTTCTTGAAGTAGAGGTTGAATTAAAAAAATCAGTTGATAGCAAACTTTTTAATATTTCGAAATTTTGAACAAGTAATTTTCCAATTGTATCAATTGATTATGATCAAATACCTTTTCAGATATAACTCATATGCGAAATTATAGATAATATTACTTCAACTTGTAAACAGATTGAGGCACGAGTTACCAGATAGTTTCTTTCCTTCAGATTCCCCTTTAAAAGCCCGGACCTAAGAAGTTTATAAAGGACTATAATTCAAAATTATTTTGGACTGTCGCAAAACGTGTGAGACATAATTCTTATGATTTTTTCGTGAAATACAACAATTTTCAACTCATTCTCAGATATTAGATCAAATTTGAAATGAAGTTTATTGAAATTTCCATGTAGCCGTTTTCTAGTTATTTTGAAATTATTAGAGGCGGCTATAATACTAGAGTACTATCTAAATGAATCAAATTTAATATTAATTCAACTATTCAATCTAGATCTTCCTCTTCTTTCTGCACGGCGCCCATATGGGCAGCATTCAGGACGTTTTGCCCATTGTGCTGGCCGTGTGTTGTTGAGTTGTTATTTGTCTTGCAAAACTTCCTGATGAAGCTTGCAAGACTGCTGTAGGGGGCCTTCTGGATCATCCGGGCACTGGGTGTTTCAGTGGCCAAGGTGTTCAGTCTGGTTTCCTTATGGGCGGGACATTCGAAGATTATGTGTTCTGTTGTTTCGTTATTTTCTAGGCAACCACGACATTGTGTGGTTTCCGATAGTTTCATGACGTGTAGATGTTAGTTGAGTTGGCGTCCCGTCAATAGACCCACTACCATCCCAACAGACTTTTTTTCAAGGGACAGTAATTCATGTACCCTCTTCTTTGATTGCGTCCCTTTTATAACCCCTCTGGACTGACTCAGTCCTGAGATGCCTGCCCAGTAGTTTTGAGCCTCGATGGTGGTCCAGTTTTGAAAAAAAGAGACCGCATTGGTCCATGGGATGGTCAGAATTAGTTCTGGTCGCATCGGCCTGATAGCTGTTGCTTTTTTAGCGAGGATGTCTGCTATCTCGTTTCCTTCCATGCCCTGATGAGCTGGGTACCAAATCAGAGTGACTCTGTGCTGTTTTCCATTCGTCAACCAGTTTGGATGTAACCTTCATATCTTTAAGATACCTAAGGGCGTTTGGGCTATCAGAGCATATGTAGGTGTATGTGTCTCTATAGTTCCTATGTAGGTTTTCCTGTAAGCACCGGAGAGTAGCAAATATTACTGCGTTACGGTGACGTTGTCTCCCAGCGCGATTTTAATGTTTACTTTAGGGCCGTGAACGTCGATACCTGTACTCGTCCCGGTTTTGGACCCATCCGTAAACCAGGTGTGAGTAAAGCGTGGGGTGTGGTCCAAATTTCTTTTGGTGGAATAACTACTTTGTAGGGTTCGCCAAAGAAGTAGGTGGCTCTTGTTTCATCTCCTTTTATGAGAAGGTCAGGTCGGAGTTCTCTGATTTTATTCAGGGATGCGGAGTGTCCAGAGATTGGATTTCTGTTCCTCTGCATAACTTCCTCCAACAGTCTCAAAGAGGCCCTCATGGCCACCTCTTCCACCTCTATATGCAGTGTAGGGATGCCCAGAAGACACTCCATGGAGGCCGTGGGTGTGGATCTCAAAGCTCCCGTGACTGGCAGACATGATTGCTTTTGGATCTTATTGATTTTGTTCCGTTTCATCCCTTTTTCCAGTGCAAGCCACTATACGATGGCGGCATAGGTCAGGAGCGGTCTTATCACTGTTGTGTATAGCCAGTATATTATCTTTGGTTTAAGTCCCCATGTGGGGCCGAATAATCTCCGAAACGCCCAGAGTGTGTTTTGGGATCTTTGCGCCTGTCTTTCGATGCGATTGTCCCAATTTAGTTTGGCATCAAGCATCACACCTAGGTATTTCACTTGTTTTACTAGTGTTAGTTCCTCGTTGAAAAGAATGGGTGCCTTGAATGGCGGTAGTTTCCTTTTTCGAGTGAATATAATCATGTCTATTTTGTTAGGATTTACAGACAAGTCGTTCTCTCTGTACCATTGTTCAGTCATTCGCAGAGCGTTCTGCGCAACTTCACATATGGTGCTGACATTTTTCCGACAAACAATGAGGACGAGGTCGTCGGCATAACCCACCGCAAAGTGCCCAGAACCGACAAGGGCCGCCAGTAGCCCATCCAGCACCAGGTTTCAAAGAAGAGGAGATAGAACTCCCTCCTGTGGACATCCCCTGCTGGCGGTCCCCCGGACAGTCGACTTGCCGAGCTGAGCCTCGATGCGCCTGGTCGACAGCAGACATCTCATCTACCTTGGTATGGTTTTGTTTACTTTCCTATTTGCGATAGCTTTATCTATGGATTTGTAAAGTGTATTGTCGAAAGCTCCCTCTATATCTTGGAATATTCCTAGAGTAACTTCGCCTTTTTCCAGTCCTTTCTCGATATACCCTACTACGGAGTGTAGCGCTGAGTCGACTGATCTACCTTGCTCGTAGGCATGTTGAGTGATATATAGAGGGTGCTCCACTAGGGTGTTCTCCCTGAGATATCTCTCTACCAGTCATTCCATAGTCTTCAGTAAGAAGGAGGTGAAGCTGATTCGTCATAAATCTTTAGCGATTTTGTGTGCGATCTTGCCCGACTTGGGGATGAAGACAACCCGAACCCTTTTCCAGGGGTCCGGAATGTATCCCAAAGCTAGGCAGGATCTGAAGATGTGGATTAAGTGCATAACAATTTGGTCCATACCTTTTATTAAGTGTGCTTTATATGGTTGAAAGGTAGTTACTGCCCATCGAACCTTTTCTACTGTAACTACCATTGAGGTTTTCCAGTTTACTTTGTCAGCGTGTCCACTGGATTTCTGGATTGCTGTGTTGTCGATGAGGAAACCCGGGAAGTGGACTTCCGCCAGGTACCTCAGTGTTTCATCCTTCGTCTGTGTTTTACTCCTTCCGGTGCTTCAAGACTTTGGATGTCTGTCGGTCCCACTGCGGAGAGGATGCGACGAAGACGGTTTGCCTCCGGTACACCCTCTATTTCCTCGCAGTAGGAATGCCATGCTTCCTTTTTGGATCTTTTTATCAAGTTCTGCTTTGTATGCTCTTTGGGCATACTGATTTAATCTTATAGTTCTCGATTCCAATAGCTTTTTTTGTGCATTCAAGTGTTTATGTAATTCGCATCGATTTTTTCTGATCTTTTAGGAGGCGTCTGCTTTTCATCCTTTGGGCAGTGAGTTTTGTTTATTCTTAGATGAACTCTAATTCTGTGCTATTCATTATGAGAGTTTTTACGGTTCAAGATAGAATAGACAAGATTTTGGCGATTGGTACTTGGAAAATTGCTTCTCGGGTTCAAGGGTTTATGCACAGAAATATCCTGACCAAGAGCATCCTGAAAAGTGTTCCAAAGTGTTTTTAGATCATATACAACTTCTTCAGCAGCCTTGAATTTTTCAAAATTTTCAAGAAAACTCGAAAACTGGTAGACATAAAGAAAATTCTTATAAAATTATGGCATTTCATAGGAATCATGTGCCAACCACTTTTGGGACACCTGTATAGTCCAAAATAACTTTGACTAGTAGCCCCTATTGAATTGTGTATGTCTAGGCTTCAAGATAAATATAAAGAGTACGGTTTAACGAATATAAATAAACTTCAAAGTTAATTATAATAAACATTCCATTAAAATAAACCTTTCTTTCATATATTTTCGAATGAAAGTCCACTTTCTGGGAGCTAAAATAATTTTTATTCTTTTTGGTTGAACTACGTGGAAAATAAGTTGACAATTTACCCTTTCTAAATACTCTGCATCCCTAAGGATGATAATCGCAAATTGTTCAGAGAAAGGCTCGCTTTGATCTTTGACACAAAGCCCTGGAGGGATAATACTCACTGCGGTCCGCCGAAGAAGAGGTCGAAATCCCTGAACTCGATACGGATTCTCTCGCCGGGCACGCCCAGGAACTGATAGTGGCAGTTGAGTGCCTTGGGGTAGGCGCCAGGGTATGTGGGCGATACAATCACTCCAGTCGGTTTCACAGCGCCCTTTACTAGGAAGCTGCACGGGCTACCAGCTACCGGACTACCCACCTCGTATTCAGCTAATAAAAAAAATTCTATTTATTGAATTTGATTTAATGAGGACGAAATAGGATTTTGCGTGACAAGGAATGAAATAATTATGGACAAGGGCAAAGTTGACATCACCCGAGTGTGAGATTGTTTTCATATAAACAATTTTGAAAAATTGACGAAGAAAATATTATCATAGTGCCATCGGTGTTTCTAAATAATTCGAGTTACGTCAAGTTTTAATTCTTTAGTGAGGAAGATTTATCAAATAATTTTTTTTTCTTGGGATCCTCCTTTTCGAAAAAAAGGATCATCTTGAAATCCTACAGAAGTTTTCAGTTTAATATATGCTCTATTGTGAGTAATTTATCTTTCATCCACCTTTTCTAGACCTCGTTTTTTTAGAAAAACTTCTTTAAAAGGCATAATTATACTATGAAATAATTATTTTTTAATCATTGATCTTATAGGAAACTTCTGGTTTCTGTGTTTCTATCAAACAATGCATATATTCTTTGAGAAAATAAATTATATATGCTCGTGTGACGAAAGTATCAAGAAACTCGAAATCAAAAATATTCAAGTAGGCTGCTGTCATTGACTATTATTGACAAGTGGCAAGTTCACTGCGCCAACAAATTTACGCACAAAACGAAAATTGAAATTTATTCAGAAGAAATTCAGATATGTTGAAGAATCATTTTTTCAGTAATCCACCACCACTGGAGAGCTTGAGAACCATCGAATTGAAAATGATACTCTTAGAATACCGGATATTTCCACCTGTCAAGAAGTACTACATGAAATCTTCGATGCATACTCAAAATCAATGATCTATTTGGTTTCAAATTTCGATCAGTCTTTTCCAAACCTCATTTACGTTAGTTGGCTTGTTTTGCTGGCTTCTTAGTCTTCAATTGAAAATGTCCCAGACATGTTCGATGAGATTGGAGTCTGGAGTTCGTGCAGACCACTCTCCGTTGAAGTGATTCTGTGATCTTGAATGTAGTTCCTTACGATATGAGCACCACCACTGGAGAGCTTGAGAACCATCGAATTGAAAATGATACTCTTAGAATACCGGATATTTCCACCTGTCAAGAAGTGCTACATGAAATCTTCGATGCATACACAAAATCAATGATCTATTTCGTTTCAAATTTCGATCAGTCTTTTCCAGACCTCATTTACGTTAGTTGGCTTGTTTTGCAGGCATCTTAGTCTTCAATTGAAAATGTCCCAGACATGTTCGATGAGATTGGAGTCTGGAGTTCGTGCAGACCACTCTCCGTTGAAGTGATTCTGTGATCTTGAATGTAGTTCCTTACGATATGAGCACCACCACTGGAGAGCTTGAGAACCATCGAATTGAAAATGATACTCTTAGAATACCGGATATTTCCACCTGTCAAGAAGTGATACATGAAATCTTCGATGCATACACAAAATCAATGATCTATTTCGATGAGACTTTTCCAAACCTCATTTACGTTAGTTGGTTTGTTTTGCTGGCTTCTTCGTCTTCAATTGAAAATGTCCCAGACATGTTCGATGAGATTGGAATCTGGAGTTCGTGCTGACCACTCTCCGTTGAAGTGATTCTGTGATCTTGAATGTAGTTCTTTACGATATGAGCACCACCACTGAAGAGCTTGAGAAACATCGAACTGAAAATGATACTCTTAGAATACCGGATATTTCCACCTGTCAAGAAGTGCTACATGAAATCTTCGATGCATATACAAAATCAATGATCTATTTCGTTTCAAATTTCGATCAGTCTTTTCCAGGCCTCATTTACGTTAGTTGGCTTGTTTTGCTGGCTTCTTAGTCTTCAATTGAAAATGTTCCTGACATGTTCGATGAGATTTAAATCTGGAGTTCGTGCAGACCACTCTCCGTTGAAGTGATTCTGTGATCTTGAATGCAGTTCCTTACGATATGAGCACCACCACTGGAGAGCTTGAGAACCATCGAATTGAAAATGGTACTCTTAGAATACCGGATATTTCCACAGGTCAAGAAGTGCTACATGAAATCTTCGATGCATACACAAAATCTATGATCTATTTTGCTTCAAATTTCGAACAGTCTTTTCCAAACCTCATACACGTTAGATGGCTTGTTTTGCAGGCTTCTTTGTCTTCAATTGAAAATGTCCCAGACATGTTCGATGAGATTGGAGTCCGGGGTTCGTGCAGACCACTCTCCGTTGATGTGATTTTGTGATCTTGAATGTAGTTCCTTACGATATGAGCTTGGCCAGGTCTGGCGTTATTGTACATAAACATAAAGTTTTCACAAATACTTACCGCGAATGGTACAAGATGCTCTTCTTAAATGTTTGTAACGTACCTCTAAGAATCTAAGATCGGTGAGGGCGTTGAAAGAAATTCCTCCTCACACCTTTATCGGACCTACTCTAAAACCATGTACACTAGAGAACGTAGATCACAATATAAAAAATAAAGTCTCGACTGATCTGTAAATGAAACTCTCTCCCAATCAGCATTCATCTAATTGACATATTTAGTGTTTTCTCATTAATCGCAACCGTTAACATATACAGGATGCTTCTTAGATAAGTGAACCTACGTAAGGGGTAATTCTTCAACTAATTTATTTTTTTAGAGTTCCTCCTTTTTCAATATATGTCAAATTGTGGAAAAAGATTATCACCCTCTCTTTATTTGAAGTAGATATAGTATTTATATAAAAATAACTTAAATATCCGCATTGAGCAAGCTAACTTAAACTAATAAGAAATCATACTCACAGTCGTTGATAAAGCTGTATCTTCCTGTAAACAGATCTGACGTGGACACGTTTTTGTCTGTGTAGAAGGCGAGCGCCAAAGTACGGAAAAGCGATACTCGACGCCTAGGCGGTATGGGGCCACAGTATCTGCCGCCGAACGGTGAATTGATCAACTCTGCTGCGTCTGGTTGAACGACTTCAGAATATACATCCATATATTCGTGAACACAACTGAGAAACCAATTGAATTATTATAATATACAAAAATATCGGTTAGTCATTCATAACAATTTTTTAATTTTATAATAATTGAAAGTGGAAATTAAGTATTGTCGATGAAAGTGGTCCAAGTTTAGAGCCATGCAGAATACAACAAACATTCCATTTATTACATCCTACTGTATTTTACTAGTGAATGAAAGATGAGAGTGCCTTCATGCAAAATTTTACAACACTAGGATTTTTATGACATATGTTTTGTGTAGTTCCCAGGAAAAAAACAGGAAACTATAAAATTATATACCCAGTAGCGGAATCAGAAGGAGGCGGTGGGGGTTTCCACCCTCCCCTATTTCATCAATCGATATGCCTTAATACTCCCCTCCTCTACTAAATTATAGGTCTGTATTTATTTTTGCATATACCTCAACCGTTTTCGAATAACTGTTGGTATGAATAATCATGACATCAATATTTTCCAAATCAAATATTTTTGAAGTTCAGAAGATAGGTTAGATAAGGCTTCAAGGCTCCTTAAAATTTTTGTTGAAGATAATATGAAAAACCTCAATAGAGGCTACCTTAGCTATACCCTGAGGGTCATAATCCCAGCAGTTACGATAACATTAGTTCAGTTATTTTTAACCTGATAACTCCTGGAGATGTTTAAGAAATCTTTACTCATCAACCAACTTGCATACCACTACTTTTGAATGAATTGTTCGATCTGAATAATATGTTTGAAATACTTGCGACAAAATGAAAACATTTTTCATTCGACGGCTTAACAGTAACTGAATTTAGAAAATTCACCCTGTTCGGATCATAACTAGAGATATTATCGTGAAAATACAAAAAATCGTTGGAAATAATCACAGTGAGCGGAATAGCTGCAGACGTTCACAATATTTATATCAATATTTTTGCTGTGTGCTAAACACCGTGTTTGATGATTCTCATTGAAGATAAGTGAAATAAGTTAGAACGAAAATTCAGTATTTATAACTATTTTACTTTTTCATAAATCGCTGAAATATCCAATAGCAATATCCAACTTCAAATTGTTTCTCCCCCTATAAGGTAGTAACCAAATTCAGTTCACAGCAACATATTTAGTTTCTTCGAAAAGTCAGATTTAACCAAACGAACTGGCGACAATATTGAAAAATTCACGGTGACTATTTGCGGGAAAATAGACCTTGTAGTTCAGAAAATTTTGAATTGAGTTTAGAGAAAAACCAACATTTGGATATAAGACATTTAGACAACATAATTTCAATTAATCTCTCCCAATTTGTTTCCTGTTCAATATCCGGTTGCAGCACATTTAATATACTTCTGAAATAATGAAAAATACATGGCCTTCCTGTTCATTTGTCGTATAGTCGTATAGAGATCCAATTGTAGTAACTGTGAATTGGTATTATAGTTGAATAGAAATTTTTTAGCACTCCAATATGAAATATTTTCTTCTCGCAAACATACTCCAATATAAAAAGACAAAGATTTCTAATTATCTAAAAGTCGTATATTCTAACTTTTCATTTTGCTTCATATTGTCGAACTAGATATAAAGACAGAATGGTTATGATGCATGAGACAAAATCATACATATATCTTATTGAAATATACGCGGCTACATTCGGATGCACATAAATCATCATGCATTCATTGATAACTACGTTTGAAAGGAATGAATCAGAGCAGTATTTTTCATTTCGAATTGTAGCTTTTCAGGATTCACGTATTTTTTTAATAACTCAGGAAAATTGAAAAACAATACAGATTAGGTCTTTATGTATGTTTCAAATTCAACGAAAATTAATGATGATAAAGATTACTAACTTTACTTTGGGAAGAGATTTCTTTAAAGCTAGCTACAGACTGGAATACAGTTATGGTATAGAGTAAAGTTTTAGTTATACCAAAATAGTTCCTTTCCTCCAAGAGAATGATTGAGGGAGTCAAATATTATGAAAAACAATTTACCTATACTTCAGGGATTTCACGATTGACATAATAGGTGAAAGAAGCACTAGAGACTAAAAAGATAGCCTTGGTATCCTATTTGGAGACATAGAAGGTGCGTTAAAAAATGAGTTTAATGGCAGAACAACGGCAGAAACGAAAACTATGTGACGGCCTGGAAAAACACTTAGGAATTGAAAATTATATAACTCCAGGAATTCTAATGTAACCATTAAATATAATGTCTTTAAAGCATTACTTTCATAATCATTTACATTAGAGGGAAAACTGAGTTGATTGAATCAGATATCCTCTATTTGGTACACTGGATCCAAAGGATGGAGGAAACAGTATACTTTGCAAGAAGTATGATTATTAGTATCATTGGCAGCGTCTCCTACATTCATGGAAGCAGAAACACGTGCTGGAAAAATAAATTTTCCTCGTAGTTGTTACTTAGCCACGAAGGTAGAAAATATAGTAAAATTACTGCTCAACTGGCTAGATCAGCTGTTAAGACGACGTCTATAAGTTCTGACATGTGAACGAATCCAACTACCGACAGTGACAGAAGCGGTACAGCGAAATAACAAACTGGAAGCGAAAACCTGAATTTGCCATGAGGGAGACGAAAACATACAGCACATACTATCCTGTTGCATGGAAATTGCTGATAGTCATGTGTACTCCTGCAGCGAAATGCTAAAGTCAAACGAAGTGAAAGCACAAATGCTAAACAAGGTTCTCAATTTTGTAAAAGAATTGAGTGTATTAGGAAACAATTATGGCAGAGTTATGGACAAATAATCTCTGGTCGCAGAAAAAGATTGTAGAGAAATAAGGGAAAACGATAATATAATTGAATCAAGAATGGATCAAATTTTAGAAATATATGAATCAGTGACTTCCAACACCAGGTTTATTTGGCATTTCTAAACAAGGGATCTTACTAAAGGGGCTACAAAATTCGAGGAACTGAAAGTTGAATATCTCTTCCAATCTTAATTGTAGAACGCACAAGTAGCAACATACAGACTTCCATGGATTCGAAAAATGTAGTATTTAGCTAGTTGACATTTTTTAAATAGATCTTCAATTGATCATAATCTTTATATTCGATATGTGGGTTAGATGATTGTCTTTGTAACAAGATTAAAAAAAATCATGCATCTTACCTAACAATCCATTCGGGAAGGGTACAATTTCGAGGTGGAAAATGCAAAGGTGTATACAAAAAGAAAAAACAACGAAGGACAAGGAATTACAAATAGGTCATGCTTACATTCATAAATTAACAAACATAAATAGAATATTACTCGCTCTGATCAACTTTCTCATAAATAGTCAATTATCATTAGAGTTGGACATTTCGACCTAAATTGTTCAATTTTGATATATATGTTGCTCGTTGTGTCTCGACTAATGAAAACAATGACTCAAGATGCATTTGTTAAAATCGTGCATAACCATTCTTTCATATGTTACGTCGAGATGTCCACAGCCTCAGAAGTCTGACGCATCTTCCCCAAGCGCTCTTCGTAACCTACTATGTACTTTATCTAGGGCATCTAATGTGTTGAACTCAACTATGTCAACAGAGCACGCTCGTTGTCTTAATGCACAAGTAGCTGCACAATTTCCAAACATGGCTTCATAGAAAAAATTCAGCTCGTTTTTTCATTTGCTGAAAATGACTGTCGGAAACCACACCGATTCTTGATATTCAATTTTCTCCGACTTTTTGCAATCCAAATAAGCTTTTGCTTTTCAAAAATTCTATGAAACAAATGACTATATTTAGTGTGAGTCATTTTAGACAATATAGCCCGATGAAAAATATTTGGTATGGAGAGATCCAATTATAACATTGAAGCCACATTGGAATCAGTGATTATTCGCACTAATTATACATTCGGAATCGAAAGTATAATATTCTTCTTCAAAATGACCTTCAACAGACATTGGAATTTCAATAGATGCACCTTTTTATGATTTTTTCAATTTTTTTTTGTGTCAAATGTGGACACTGGTGGAAGTTTAACCGATTTTCACATGAACCAAATTGTTAGATTCGAAAAGTTCTTGAAGTAAAAAAATATTATGACAAAGGAAACAGAAAGAAAACGAAATTTTGCAACGAATTTTATCTCCGACTGACCAGATGTAGCGTCCGAATATTCTCAGATTTGAATTAAGACTTTTATTGAGATAAGATAAATAACTCACACAAATTCAGATTCCTCCGTATAAAAACTGAACAGTCCTAATCTAAATAACATTTCTCAATTCGAGTTTAGATTAAAAGAACACATTAAGGTCAGTCAGCGACAAAATTCGATGCATAATTCCGTTTTCTCTCAATTTTCATTACTGAAATCGTTCGTACTGCAACGAAACTACCAGATTTTGTGTGTTTCTCTTCTCGTACTTGAATAAAAAGAAGGTACTTGACGCATAT
Organism: Cryptolaemus montrouzieri; assembly: GCA_013387265.2. Taxonomy (NCBI): domain Eukaryota; kingdom Metazoa; phylum Arthropoda; class Insecta; order Coleoptera; family Coccinellidae; genus Cryptolaemus; species Cryptolaemus montrouzieri. The sequence goes on from JABFTP020000103.1 coordinate 23,689,180, forward strand.
TTTCATGATTTTCAGATTTTTGCTCCGAAACAAAAACATGAGATTATTTCCGAACAATCTTCACAATATAATTTCAAGGTCATTCCAATGACGCCATACTGAAACTATTTATCTTCGTTTCTGCAATATTAATCTGGGTCGTTGTGTGTTTTACATAATGAAAACCGTTCTCAAGAATATTCAACAAATCTTAGATTGTTAAATATCCCGCATAATTTCAATCATCAACAAGGGCCACAATAAAAGTTGCACAGTTAATATTTTCGTTAACATCGCGCGACCGCTCATACATGCATTGCTAGGTCAGAAAAATAATTGTGGGACACATTAAGTTGGTAAAACTGTAATCTTTCTTTTACTGAGAGGAAATGATTCTTAAGAAAAAAATGAATTCAAGTTTTTTTCACCAGACCTATTTGTTGAGGTAATATAGTATTCCAGAACGTTTTTCTCTTCGAAAAATTCAGATATCTGAAAAACATTTTCCTAAAAAATACAAATAGTACAGTTTTGCGAAATTAAGTATCCGAAAAACGTATTTTTGATTTGTTGTGGTCTACATTTATAGTAAATACCTGGATGGTAAACATTGCACGAAATACGACAATATTTTTTATTTTCTGTCGAGATTTTTGAGGAAATATATGCCCCTACTGGCAAAGAAATCGATCGATCAGAAATCATCTGCTAGTCTTCAGATTTATACTTCGATACACTTGAATTCTGGATATGTTACAGAATATTTACCGCAAAATGAGAATTAGTGATTTATGAAAATATATTTTGAATAGCGATATACAAGGAAAACCAAAAACGCTTGTTTTTTTTGAATTATAAATTGCCAGGCAGAATTTCTGAGATGAAGTCATAGAAAGACACTTCATTACGAAGCTACCTTTATTCCAAATTACTTTCTCGTTTTTAATTTATGGTGGGGTCACCAGAATTCATACAAAACCCAATAAGTTTTCAAAGCAGCAAGAATATCATTATTCTTAAAATGAGGGTGCTATGAGAAATGAGAATCAATGTAGAAACATTTTTATGTCATTTTGATGAACACTGTTATTTTTTTTATATAAGTTTATTTATTCCGATTTACAAATTTTTTGAGACCGATCCGCTAACACTACGGCGCCCACCAAATCCGCAAATCGGCTCTTACATTAAACTATTTCCCAATAAATAATGCGAAATAAATCGTCAAATCCACAAACATTCCACCTCTTGTAGAATAAACATATCCATTCCAGCCACAGCTGTTTCAGGAGTTAACATTATTTCGAAGAAATCTACTCAACTTTTTCACAAACAGTTATGTGCTATTAAGCTCTTTTAAGCTATATGGCAGACTATCAAAGACCATGTAGCTTTTAGTAACTGGATCGCGCAATCCAATTACTATTCTGACTTGTTGGCAATAAGTCAAATCTTTGGTTCGCGTATTATATTTATGAATATCACTTCGGAGCACGAATTACGATTTACTGTTTTATTTACTTTGTTCGTAGTAGTATTTTGAGTTCATTCAAGATAAAATGTGATGTTGTTCTGTAGTCATAACCAAAGAGTGTTTCATGAATTTTTTCAAAATTTTTCAAATTTATCAAATATTGTGGCCGATTATGTGTCCCAAATGTTGACTTAATATGTTATGTTGGACAAAAAGAACGCATTGTGGATTAGATACTTGGACTTTTCGTTCAAGAAATACCTACATCTGAATAGAGTTCCCAGCATCGGAATCATCTTATCTGCGATATACTCATAATGAGGTGTCCAATTGATTTTGTCGTCTAAAATAATTCCTAGATACTCTGCGTTGTGTACCATTTTTAGGACTTCAGAATCTATTTCGGCCACTATGTTTAGTTTTTTGCATAGAGTAGATAACTTTTTTGTCGGTGTTCAGCTTAACCTTGTTTTTATCTATCCAGGATTTGTACTTCTCTAAATCTTCATTTATTTCTGATTCCATTTTTTCAGGTCATCTCCAGTCTACGCAAGGTATGTGTTGTCAGTAAATGTAAAATATTTAGTCTTTAAGTTGGCTTTCTTTAGGCTGAGAACATGCAGTATGTCCAACAGAGGAGTTAACACAGATCCCTGCGGCACCCCACTGCGAACCTTCCTCCTGCCACTTTTGCACCTCATCGTCTGCACATATTGATCCATACCTAACAAAAACGATCCCAACAACCGCCTCATCCTACCTCTAAAACCAATTCAATGCAATTATATCTGAATCAATTAGTAAATGTTGGAATTAACTGTTGAAGATTTTTGACTATAGTTCTTTCAGCAGCTGCTCAGGCAGTACAATTGGTGATTGATCGAAAATCACAAAATAATACAACTAGAGAAATTAGTTCTTGAAAAAGTAGCGAACAGAGGGCATGGGAGTGTTTCCAAGAAACTGGACGAAGACAATCGGGATGAAAAAAAGAAAAACCACTGCTTTTCAAGAGCATTATTTCAAGACTAGTGTTTCGAGAGACAAATCTGGTACCGCTGTACAGAAAAGAAACAGATTAGAGGCAGTGAAGCAACCCTATGGACTTTGCTACTAGAAATGGTTATGGAGGCGGGTTCATAATGGTTTGGGATGGAAAAAGTATGGTAAAAAAACAGAATTAATCACAGTTGATAGGGGATACATGACTACTGGGAGGTACATACTTCAAGTTTTAGATCCTCGAGTTGTCTCATTCATTCATAATATGGGCAACAACATCTTGCTGATGTATGAGAAGGCCACACCTCATACCTCAAGAGATATAATCTTGATGGATTTGAAGTATTGAAAATAGACTGGCCGGCAAGGAGTCCTGATCTCAATCCAATCAAGTATGTGTTCAACACGTAGAGTAGGTTACAGCGTGTACCTGCTCCACAGAAATTGCATGAAGTAGGTCAGGCTCTGCAAGAAGAGAAGGTAAGAAAAGACCAAAGATGCATCCATAATCCTATGGAAGGTATGCCAAGACGCATTTGGACCGTGATGAGTGCTCGAGGGGGTGACACCGGCTACTAAGTTGGTGTTTATTTAATTACTGTCTGTTCTCTTGCAAAAAATCGGCTAGCGCCATAAGCCAAACACTACGACCTGCGACTGAACGTAGCTCTATAATGATGTGTGTATCCATGACAAAGTTCAGCTCATATATTCTACAGGGCGATTCAAAACTCGTACTGAAAAGCAGTTTTGGTTTACCCTCATATATCTCTATTAAAATTGCATTTTTACACATTACCAATATCACTTGTCATTCTAAGTTAAATCATCTGGAATATATTAAGAATTCAAGGATAAATCAGAGAGTTATGCAGTTTCAATATTGAGGATAATTTCTCCTTGATCAAATTTTTTAACAGTGAGAGTATATCATCTACTGATTGATAGAAAACTCTCACATCAAGCGGAAATTTAGCTTAGTGGTGCACGAAAAATGAAATTAAAAGACTTCACGTAACCAAATTGATCAAAGTCAAACCCAAATTCATTTCATATGGTAAGTGTGATAAACTTTTCAGAAATGTGCATTTAGTCATTTGATAGTTTAAGACACTCGTAGCATCATATTTCAAAACGTTCAACAATCAAAAGTGCTTAACTGCAAATTGCAAATAGTTTCATGCACAACATTATAATAACATTCTCATTCAGATAGTTCTGTCTAGTCCTCCAATTTGATGAGAAGATTATATTCTCATTAACAAAACGCTTTAAAATCCAATTGAAATACTCAGGTTCAATTTGCAGGCCATATTCGCATAGTTTGTCAAAATGTGGCATAATTTTTCAAATAAAATTAACGTTAGACAATGAAGAAATATCCGAGGATACTACAACACTATTTTATGAGCTTGATAGCTTACATCGCTAGCATACCATGAATATTCTGTTTTAATTAAAAATTTGGAATCTCTTTGACTTAAAATAAAACTACCAAAGGCTGAACCCTTATGAAATTACTTCATAATATTAATTTTCATTGTAGAACATAACAGAATTATTTGAATATCAGTTGTGTGAATGAAACGGTGTGAAACTACAAATCGAAAATTCAGAGCAAAGCAAAGTAAGAGGGGCTGTGAGGGAAAGACACACCAATCCAAGGAGAAGGTACTCACGAAGGGAGGTCTCCCACGGCAGCTCCACTGTAGCAGCAGGAACGGCAACACAATAATAAACAATCAGTCATAACACGTGCTACGCCACTGGTCATTTAGTGCTAACACAACTGATATTAAACGTTGAGTCTTCTATATTCGATTTCGAATGAAGCTTTGCTTATTATATTAATACAAACGGAGTACTAACTCAACTTTTAGTATCAAAATCTTCAAATATCTCTCAAGTAGATCGAACCAAGGCTTTATTTAAGTCTTTCTTTTGAAATTGCATTGGAAATTCCTTTTCTAGTTCATTTCTCTTTCGAACTGTTTGTTACTACTAACTCCAGAGAAATTTTGTATTCTTTCATACAATACTAGTGTAAAGAATGATATCAAATTCATGATCCCTATCATTTTAGTTTTTGAAAAATATACTCGAATAGGCCAACTCTTATACTTAGCTAAAAATTAGTAAATCGGGTGAATTTTCTCTTCAAGACATGACTTTTTTCGATTTTTTTCATCTTTATAGTAAAATGCCTATTTTCGGAGTTCTGTCATGACCCGTAGGGGGATACGGAGTACTTCGTCCGAAAAAATTGAACTGATATTTTCCTTGATAGATTGATACATTTGCAGATTTCCAGCACTACATGAAAATCTTTTCAATCGATCAGATTTCATCGAATAAAAACACTTTTTCTCAAATATGGAGTGAATATCTGAGCAGAAGAGGATCCTAAAATTCGAAACAAAATTATCTGTTAGTTCTCAAGTTATTGAAACCTTATTCTAAGATACCCTGTATAAATCCTTCCAAATATGACTTGGATTTATTATGACTAGCCCTTCATGACCATCAACGACAGCCAGAAATCATGAAATAAATAGCAAATGACACCCCCATATCCGTACTTGATTTTCAAAGACGGATATGTTTTCGATTTATTCCGGAATAATTCGAAAATAAAAGTGAGCTGCGAGCTGCTAAATGTTTTTACTGATCAATTTTCCTCGAAATTGGACAGACAGAGATGGGGGATAATTTTTTTCTATAGGTGGTATTTCACATGGATGCCGTACTAAAACATTGACCTGTACCTGTACCTGTTCCTGTACCTACTTCTAACATTATGGATACACAAACTATAGATATTGTTCTTCGAATTTCTTCACAATAATATCAAAACTACAGAAATACTCTAAATTAATTAATTCGATTTTGAAAATAGAACTATGTACAGGCTGTCTGCCCATTCGAAGTATCTGAGGAAAGGGTTCGCCGATCTATTAAAATTTTGAAAAACTAATTGAAGTGAATGGATATTCAGATACAATTTACAATTGTTTTCAGAGCGGTACCGCTTCCGGTTATACCGGACATCGACTACAACTTCGCTATTTCAAGTGTCATCGTGTACTTTTTTATTTTTTTATAAAAGGGCTTTCTTTTCCGAACATTTATCTTATCTTAAATTAAGCACCATTGAACAATTTTTTTATCAAAAATTTCGGTGAGTTAAGTGTCATCCTTTTTGCTCAAAAATATTATCTCTGGTTTGGGTAAGCTTATCACTTGTTTTTAGTTTGACAATAAAAGTGGTATTTTTGTGAGGTAACGTACTTTCCAATGCTATTTCATATACAAGGTTCTCAAAAACCAGTTGTCAACTCAACAAAACACTATAAAACAAAATACTATCATTCTTTACCATATTGAAACCATATTTTAAATAGGAATTGATTGGTTTACCCATTCCACAAATTGCTCGATATATATATATATATATATATATATATATATATATATATATATATATATATATATATATATATATATATATATATATATATATATATATATATATATATATATATATATATATATATATATATATATATATATATATATCAAGATATGATATTTTTAAAATTACAATATTCAATAATTTTTTCTGAGTCACTCCTGTATAAACTGAGGATAATCTATTTCAATTCATCAATAAAGCTATCCTTGGGCAATAAGAAAACGAAGAAGAAACGGTTATACTGGAGAGTTTATTTCTGATATTTTTATTTGCAGTCTCCAATCAATTCTTCTGTATTTTTTGAATGCGTGTTTCAAAGCCTACATTTTGATTAAATTCCAATATCAAAAGAAAGAAGTTTACTGTTCCCAATATCAACTTCAAACCAATAGATTAACTATGTCATGTATACTTGAGAGATGTATGAAGCTCCATATGCAGAAATTAATCGTTTTCAACGCTCGTTCTACATTAACTCATCATGACTGAATAATTCGCATCATTAACATTAACAGATTGACTTCTATGATTACCAACTGCATGGCGATTATCATATCACAACCACAAATACGGGATGCGTGATTTCGACTAAACACGGACAACTACACATAAGCTCAATGAATAACAAATCAATTGGCAGCCTATAGCCCTATAGACCACTCCTAATGTGCCTTTTGCTTTGGGTAACGCACCTTCAGATATCATTTTCAATATATGAAACAAATATTGCATTTCGTTATGTTAACTACCAAAACTTAATAAATCCTAATACTGTGACTGCTTTTAACGAACTTTCATGGTCAGACAGATACTACTGCGAAGAAAGTGCTGATACATTTATTACAACTTTTCTTATGGAAATCTATTTGAAATTATCGATTATTTGGTATTCCTACAAGTTGGTCTGGTTTTTTCAAGATGAAGGAATTATTTTTACTGAGTATGTTGATTGTTTTCTGAAACCAATTGTAGGATTTTTAATCGTTTGACCGTTTGTAATTGTTGAATCCTGTTTATTTTCAATAGCAGTGGTAAATGTTCCTCATTTTGAAGGACGAGTCTTACTTACGAGGTGTGTAAATAAAGTACTGAGACTGATCTTTTATCAATTTAATATTGTCTCCTCAGAATAGTTTGTTTGGGAAGCCACACACCTTTCAATAGTGTTTATAGCACTGCTGGAACTCGAATACTGAAATAGTATCCCAGGATGAGTTCTCTCCACTAATTGAATTGCAGTGTGATATGCCACATTGTGATGCAAGACTTTGTTTATTCTTGAGGTTCGGTCGCACACAAAATAATCCTTTTCGAAGTCAAGAAGCTCTGGGTAAAAGTGTTTATTATCCGTTTGTCATTGAGGCACTAATTTTTCGTGGATGATTCCGTGGCTATCAAAATGAAAATCAGCATCTTTGACATGCTCATTCGTGGTTTTTTGGACCCTGAAAGGGTTGCAGACCGCCATTCCATACTCTGGCGTTTGGTTTCTGAGTCACATTTGAACGAGAATCATTTTCAATCAATCACAAAAAGTTAATACTACTTTCTCTTCTGAGAGCCATTTGGTCTTGGGAAAGGTTTTTAATTAGTCAAAACCTGATGAACGAAGTTGTTATTCAAATTCAACCGTTTCGCGATCAATCTAACTGACAAGTATCGATCTGAACACAAAAAATCCTGGACTCTTTTGATATTTTCATCAGTGTTTACACTTGAAGGCCTCTCGCTTTTTGTTTCGTCTGACTCTCTTCCTTCTGAAGATGCCTTAGACCACTTGGCCCTTGACAAAACATAAGCTCCATAGGCCTGCCGTTTTCCAAATTTTTCTGTTACATTGTATTCAAGTTTAAAGCAAGACTTGATAGCACATTGTTGCTGAAAATTGATGCCACTCATGTTTGGAATGCATAAGAAAAAACTGTTCTACGAAAACTAACGGTACGGACAAACAAACGACTGTAGCGTGTTCAAACTCGTTCTGAAGGCCTTGAGCATATGCACCTAACTCTGCTAAAAAAAATTCTCATTTCAAGGGTTGCCAAATAGAAACGACATTGACAGTCTCATTAATTCATTGAAAAACCTCGTCTTTACAACCTTGATCAGAAAGTTTCCGGAAATTTGACCGGCTTACACTCTCATAAGATTCAATTTTCATTTTGTTGCCATATTGTCATTGATATTCCCTCTAAATTTCAACGTCATAGCCTGGTATTAATAAGAGTTATGCCTTTAGGTACGAATGTCTGTATGAGTACGTGTTTTCGATTCATAAAATTCAAAAGATGGAATTAAAGTTGCAACAACAAGTTTGTATCATTCATGTTTAAAATGGATTCAATTTGAGGTCCTTGGAAATGTTGGGAATTTGTTTCGGTAGCGATTCACTGAATAAAAAAAAAAGTTGTTTTCAAGTAGCAGAAACGTTTTAGAAATGGTCGAGGGGCCAACGAGCATTAAGAACGTAGCGGCGAGTCGTTGAATCAAAAACTGTTGAAAACACTGAGAAAGTAAATGAACTGTTCGTCAATAACTGCAAATATACTAACAGCGAACTGACAGAGTTTCGCTTATGGATATATTCAAGATGAGTCAATTATTTGGGTTTGCATCGTGTTGCAGCAAAATTAGTAACGAGATGCGACGTGGGTGTATGAATGTGAGACGCAGTCCAGATATCAGAGGATGGAAAGGCGTGCGCCCAATGAGCCAAGACCAAAAAACACGTCGTTTTCAGTCAAAAAAGACAATCCTCACGGTTTTCATGGATTACAATGATATCCTTCACGAATTTTCAACAGAAGGTCAGACAGTCAATAAAGACTATTAATTAAATGACTTAAAATACTTGCATGAAGCAATTCACCAAAAAAAATCACGATAACACACCGTGTAAAACAAATACCATGCAATAGCCATCAAATTCGTTTGATTTAGCTGTCTGTGATACATTTCTGTTCAATCGAGTCGAGATACTACTATAAGGAACGAGATTCAGCAGCCGAAATGAGATAATGAGAAAATTAAAGACCGGGAACATTAGGTATTTTGATGAAAATCGTTGCGTTTTGAATTTCAGGAATAAATTGCAATCTTGATATATTGGTTTTACGGAATCTTTTTGCGTTGATGAAATGGATTATTTTTACTATGGTTAGAAAGCAAATTTCAATTCTAATCTACAATGTATATTGGCAACATTGTCACTTACTTTTTTAATGAGTGAATTTTTCGAATGTTTTACATTTTGCAGTTAGGTTTTTTATTAATAGGTAATGATATTTGTTTTCGTTCGAACATTTTGTCGATCAAGCCATGGTCAAAATTGTTGTTTCGCCTAAAAGTTTCTATTGTTCTACATTCAGTTAAAATTCACTTCTTAGTCATAATTTAGAATATCAATAAACTACGCTGTCAATAATCTTTGAATGAAATCTGAAAATTGCACTACAGCAAAAATCATCTTCGTATCTCTACTACTCCCAAGATCTTGCAGAATACATTTCTAAATCAGGATATGAGTTGATTCGTCCAGATCGCTATAGCGTTTGAATAGGTCGGACAAGTTACTTCAAAATTAGATATAAAAATATTTTATCGCAAACAAAAACGGTTAGCAGTTTCCCAGTATACATAATTAAAAAATCAGACTTCTGGTTCCAAAAAAATGGTAACTTAATAACCTGGAATCTATTGAAATCTTCAAAGTTCTCCTTGAAGATATTTCCCTCATTTTGAACGACCAGATCGACTTATGTAGATCCCAAATATTCTATATTTTTATATTAGCTTTTCATTGAGTCAATCATTGAATAACCATGCTGGTAAAGGCACATAGGTACTTGCTATATAGTTTTATCTGTCTGACGATGAATGTGAGTTCGCATCTGTAGTCACAATGTGAAGATTTTACGATTTTTGGTATTGAACCCATTATTAGTGTTTCATTTATGATTAACTACCAAGAAGAAATGGCTAAAATGTTTAAATATTAGTAATCGCATATCGTAGTCCAATATATACATTCATTCAATACTTAACAGTTCAGGAAATACTTAAGACATTAATATCGCCTGAAAAATAATTATTAAGGTATACAGGATTTTTCTATGTTGGATAGCAATATTTACGGGTTGCTTTTTGTTTTTCTCTTTCAGTCTTTGTGATTATCAAGATGTTATAATTTTGATAACACATGGTGAAAGGAATATTCTTCAGCTTCCAGTGGTATTAATGTGTATTACACATCTGCAAAAATGAAACTCGATATGTTTATTTAAAAGAAAATTGCATATTCTCCCAAACAGTGAACATTGTTTTTCTACCTCTACTACAGTTTCTGTTGAAGAGCTGATTCAATGATTAAAGTCATGAAATTGAAACAGAAATACCAGTATGCTAACCTTTCTCGAATCACCCGATTCACGCAACGGCGTGTCAGCCGACTGGCCGTTTCGCTGTAAGCGATTCAGAGAACAAATAATGCGTATTCATTATAGTAATTTATTGTTTCAAATAGCTTCCTGAACAACCCATTGTTTTCATTAATCTACAGAGTGTTTCTTAATATAATATGAATGGGGTGATTGTTCAGTTAATTTCATGACTAAAGATATTAATAAACTTAAAGTTCATCAACGCTTCGTTGCTTATGCACAAAGTGGACAGGTTTCGACGTTTGAGTACTGCAGCTATGTGATATATTGGCAATAGAGGTGAGTAACTACTCTTCATCTTCTTCTGCGAGAGGAATTCATTGCTGTAAATAGGTTCGAGCTAGCTTTTTTCGTTACCGAGTTATTTTCAAATTCCGAAAATGTTCGAAAGCTGTTAAGTGCCAATATCTTGGTTGTTTTTGAAGTAAAAAGTAAAAATGGTTTTGACATTCTATAGGCACTTTTTCACATAAAATCGAGCTACGTGCGGATTTTTTCTGTCCAAGAGATTTTGACTTATAATACAAACTTACGTTTATTTAAATGTGAACCATAATTCATATTAATTTTTATGTAAAGCTTTTTCCTTCTCAAAGATCTCACTTGTAAACTCAATTTTTTCCACCCAGGGCATGAAATGATTGAAACAGCTTCAGTATGTTCTGTGCAATCATTATGATAGTTCGAAAATTAATTCTTGGAATGGCAACTCAGGTAAATAATAATAATTAATAAATAATAATAATAATCTTTTTACCAATCCATAACTATTGTGTGTTCGTTTGTCATACCGTACGAAATGTTTGAAACGATTGAATATTTCATTCAAAATAATTAGGATGCTGATGCTGCAAAAGCTACTCATTTAGATCATTTTCTCAAAGGCGACAATCTCATAAAAGTACACTCGATGAATTGAGAGAAACAACATGAACTATAGATCATTCAACGTCCAAAGGAAATAAGAATATGAAGTAATTGATGGAGGAGATACAACAATTGATGTAATTAGTAGTATAACAGCCAATCTATTGATTTTGAGCAGGCAGATTGGAGCTCTCAGCATTCTTGAGAAAAATATATACACCATATAAAATAAGAAAACTCTAAATTTTTGCAGTCAGGAGATTTGCAACGTCGACTCGATCTTTGCAAGTGGTTTCTTAAAAAATCTGAAGAAAATCCGCAGTTTCTTCGAGAAATATTTCAGACTGATCAAGTTAAAATCAGTCGTGATGGAATATTCAATCGTCAGAACTAATATTGGTGGTCCAATGTGAAGCCACAATGCCATATTAATATTCAACGTTAAGACCAATCTGGGTTACAATTTTGTACAGCATAATCGCTTCGTTATAACAAACCATATCATATTCAAGCAATTTGAATATGATAAATATACAGGGTGTTACATAATAGTATGTCACAACTTAAAGAGGTAAAAGTACCAGTTTTCCTCAACCTTCTGTGGATATTTGAAAATGTTTGCCTGTCTGGTATTACTCGATTTGGTAAGCGCACCTGATATAATCCCCTAGCTTCTGTTGTGTTTCCGTCTGCCAGACCGTACATGTAATGGATATCAGCCAATTCCGCGTTAGTAAAATTAGCCATTTTTTCTTACAGCAATAACTTCAAAAAGTCTTAAAACTAATCGTTATTTTAATAAATTCGAGCAGACAATCAATGGTTCAATCTTTGCAACTGTCAAAATAAATAAATGAATGGAAAAAATCAAAGCCTACTAGTCATTTTCTTAATAAGAAGTTCTTTCAATTCAGCGAATGCATACAAACGTTTAATAATTTTTTGCTCTACAACGGTTGGAGATACGAAAAAATTATGTGTCAAAAAAGTTTCTAAATCGAACGAAGATGACGAAAATTTGATTGTACGCTGAACAGTGGCGTACAGCAAAAATGTTTGAAAGGGCAAAGAAGACATGCCTCCGGAAAAGAAAATACCTTATAGATTCTAGTTAAAATTTAGGACGTGTTATGATGAAGGCTGTAAAAAATAGCTTGCATTCCAAATAAATGCTGAATATCCCAGAAACTGCAGGAGTTCTGAAGAAAAACCAATTTTTTCCGAAAATTTCAACAAATCCAGAGATTTTGTGGGCTCGTACTCACTCTGCTCAAAACTAGATCTTTTTTTATATATGAATGAGCGCTGTTGGTGTCTTGGAGTTCATGGGATTGCCATTTTTGAATATTTTGATTATTGATATTGTCCAACTGAATAAATTCGACAATATTTATTTTTTGGAGTTTTTGTCACATGTGCTCACATTGTTCGCTCTAGATTTTTGGCAGAATTGTTGTTTTGTATGTCAGTCAATTATATTTCATTCGTTTAAGTTTTGTAAGTACAATTGTTGTATTATTATAGGCAATTGTAGGGGGCACTCCAATTGAATTGTATCTACTTGGGATGTCAATATTTTTTTTTTTGTAATACTTGATAGGGGTAATAATATCCTTATATCATGTTTTGCACACGAGCGGGCTTCTATTGGAGCCCGAATGTACATATTTTTTTGTAACTTTTTGTTTATGGAAAATGTAGAATTCCGGAAAACAATGAATAGAATTGAATTGATTCAAATGAAATTATTCTTTCAGAGGTTTTTCATATCATTCGTTGAAGAGTAAAACAATAAAAAGAAAACTGAAAGAAATTCATGTAGTGTCGTCACTTAGCGGCCAGAAGTGTAAGTATAATAATCTGTCGATTAATGTTTTCTACATTTGACGATATTCGGCAAAACCTTTTAGGAAAGTGAGTGAATCGAAATTGAACAATGATTTCCCGGAAACCGATAGTCGGGGTAATCCAGGACCTTGCCCTAAGCTTGTATATAAAAGAAATGATTTCGACTTCTTACTTCAATTCTTGTGAATATACTGTTACTGCTGTACCATTATCATTATATTATAACTAATTATAAAATTAGTGGTTCTTCTGACATCTCGTCGAAACTGAAAGCAGAACGTTATGAGGAAAGCAATTCAGAATACCCTGACGAAAAGTCATTCCATTCCGATACTGATATAGTCTCACATATAGAGAACTGATAACAAAGAAAAATAACAGTATTAAAACAAACTATGAAAGTGACGGATTATGTTATTGTAAACATGATATGATCTATGCCAGTCCAAAGCATCAAATCTCGAGTATAAATTGTTTTCAAATTCTTGTGTTGAATATCAATTAAATATTCTTAGATCAAATATTCAGTATCACCTAAACATTCTGGATCTTATTGGATATAAAAGGAAGTTCAATGTTTTATAGCAATTGTGTTCAGATTCATACTTTCAAGTTTTGCTTGACTCGATTTGAATTGTGAAGAAAGAGTTTCAGTTGAGCTTGACTTGATTTCGAGGTAAGACAAATCAAGCAGCTTGATTTTCCTGCCGAGCCGTGAATCCCCAAGCTATAAAAGAAACTTAAAGGATATCGAAATTTATACAACCTTTGGCTCCAGAATGAAGAAATTGCGAATCTAAGTTTATCAGAAACATTGGTCATAAAATTAACCAAAGAATCACTTTATTCTATCAGGTATAAAAATTAAAATAGTTGCTGATATCCTAAGAGAAATGATTTTGAATTTCACTATGTGGAAAAATAATGTATTTCAATATATCGCCCTTGTCACGAACAAAACAATTTTAATGAGAACATAATTCAAATTGTAAAAGCACTGTTACATATTGAATACTGACATTCACCCTACTAAAATTGAATTTATATTCCAAGTATGCTCCCATGATAACAAGGGACCATTAAATGCAGAATCACGGAAATTGTTCGAATTCAAATAGTTTAATAATGTTTAAATATTGAGTTAACTGTAATCACCCGAGCGGAAAAGATTCCTATTGTTCGAAGTCAACGTTCGTTCAAAATCTGTTCAATTTGATATCAGGATATTTGCCTCAATTCCAAGAAACTCACTTAATCCCAACTTCTCCTCGAGTTGATAATAAATCTGGAACGATGATTCCTGGTCTAATTTGATTCGTATTTATCTGAAGAATGAGTTTAATCACAGAGATGGGATACATTTCATCTGATTTGCTTCATTATGCATTGTATGAGAAGAAGAAGCGGGGAAGTTCAACGTATTAATGGTGAATAAATATTTAATAACATTTTAATGGATTATATTCAGCGAAGTGGCAGGCGATTTTGTTTTCCAAACTTCACCTCAATTTTTGCCTTAAGTCATTTATGTTCCTTCAAACTAACGTAGACAGTTTCGACAATTCGTAGATATATACGACATATCGTTTGTTTTTTGATCGATGGAATTCACCGTATATTCGTATATTTTCCCGCACTAAATTATCTTAAAGGATACGTCTATGATCCGTGAACAACTCTGCCCAACATATATCTACGTCATCAAATAATGCAAGAATATTATTATCACACTTGATGTATTTTGGTGTGACTCGAGCACCTATGTTTCGACGATTGAAAATTTCAACAGTCCTGATGTGAACTTCATCGGTCCAAATTATTTCTCGCAAAAACTGATTAGCGGATCTTTGCAGCCACCACTTATACAAATCTAGTCGACGTTGGAAATCTTCTGACTACAAAAACTGGGATACTCTCGTTTTATAACCTTTTTATCTATTTTTCATGATAATTCAGAGCTCTCGACTCTTAGATACGAGAATAGATTGATAAGTCTCGGGCCTGACCAAGAGATGGCGCCACTAGGCCTACTTCAGAGGTTGCTTTCTACAGTACCATCCTTAGATAGCTTGTACGTATAGTTTCAGCCCGATCACCATGTTGGTTTACGTTTGAGAGCACGCTGAACGAGACGCTTCTGTGTTGTTTGTGAAAATGGAAAAATTGGAAAAGCGTGCTGTCATCAAATACTTTTATTTGAAGGGGTTAACGCCGAAGTAAACTAAAGAAAAGATTGATTCAACACTGGGGACATCCTCCCATCATATTCAACCGTTAAGCAGTCGTTTCCGAGTTTAAAATAGGTCGTGTAAGCACCTCTTATGAGCCACGCTCAGGAAGTCCCGTTGAGATCAAAACTCCAGATATGTTCGAAAAAATTCATAAAATAGTGCTGGAAGACGTCAGATCAAAAGTGCATGTTCAAAATATTTTGCACCAACATTTGCATATGGAAAGGCTCTGTGCAAAATGGGTGCCGCGTTTACTAAAGATTGATTCGAAAAACCATTTCTACCGCCAATTTGGCGCTGTATAAGAATAATCCTAGCGAATGTTTGCGTCGATTCGTTACTGCTGATGAAACTTGGGTCCACCACTACACTCCTGGAACCAAACAACAATATAAACAGTGGATTGGAACAGGGGAATCAACCCCAAAGAAAGCAAAAACAATTTCATCGGCAAACCAGGTTATGGCTACTGGTTTTTTGGGATGCAAGAGGTATTATATACATTGATTACCTTGAAAAGTGTAAAACTGGTCACTGGTCAATACTACGCAGACTTATTGCAACGTTTTAGCCACGAGGTGCAAATTAAACGACCTCATTTGACGAAGAAAAAAATTTGTTTCATGACAATAACGCACCAGCGCATTCTTCGCACGTTGCCATGGCTTAAATCTATGATCTGAAGTTCGAATTGATGCCGCACCTCCCTACTCTCAAGACCTAGCCCCGAGTGACTATTATCTCTTTCCTAACCTCAAAACATGGCTTGGCGGTAAGAGATTTGCGGGCAATGAAGAAGTAATCGAAGCTGTAAATGGGTATTTTCAGGAACTTGACGAATCAGCCTATAGAGATGGCATTACTAGACTAAAACACCGCTATGAGAAATGTATCAGCCCTAAAGGAGATTATGTTGAGAAATACAGAAAAAAATTCTCAAAAACGTTGTTTACTTGGTCAGGCCGGACACTCATCAATCCATCCTCGTATTCCTGTTTTCATTTCAATTTGCCTGCTCGAAATCTATGAATTGGCAGTTACACTACGTATCACATCAATTCTTGCAGCTTCTCCATCACCTACTTCATTTTTTTTCCTTATGACGTTGAATGTACCATGGTTCTGGTTAATTTATTGAATATACTTTTGAGAGGTTGTCGTCTTTCAAGAAAACGATTCGAATAAACAGCTTCTCAGCATCTGCATATAATTATTTCGAAAATAATATTCCATCATACTGTGTTTTTCAAAGTATTCATACGGCATAGTCGCTTCGTTATTACAAACGATACTATAATTACACAGTAATTGTAACTTGTCGAAAAAGCATTAAATGGAATTGTCTTTGCAAGAATTACTTTTCTAACTGCCATACTGAGTCCACACAACATACTCAAACTATTTCAATCATTCCGTGTAAACTGTGAATGGTGGAGTAGCAAGGAAGAATCAGGGAAAAGTTATACAATTTTTGGTTCTTCATGAAAACGCCCTAGATGAAGAAATTGAGTACTTTTGTGACATATTTTTGAAGAGGAAAATACTCTATTCAACATAATCAAAGTTACCTATGATTCACATTTAACCCTCAAACGTCTGATCTCATGACATACATAAGCATCTGAATTTTCAATTGGGGATTGATTGGTTAGATAGTGTGTATTGGGTACTAAGAGATACATAAGCGAAGTACGCATAGTTAGAAATCATTTTCGCATCAGATGTAACGTGTTCGTCTAATTTATTGAATTTGTTCATGAGAGTTTATTATTAACCTCATTATACGAAAGTGGTCTGAAAGGTTTCTGAACTAACAAAGATAGGAGACATTTTTTCTGAATATTTTTTTTTATATTTCAACATGACTAGAACGGTTGGAGACACGAGAAAATAACGATCGTCAAAAAGTTTCTAAATTAAATAAAGATGACGAAAATTGATTGTACGCTGATCAGTGGCGTACTCAAATAAGTTTGAGAGGGCAAAAGAAGACATGGCTCTGGAAAAGAAAACACCCTATAGATTCTAGTTAAAATTTAGGACGTTTAATGATGGAGGCTGTAGAAAATAGCTTGCATTCTAAATTTGGACTGAATATCTCAAAAACTGCAGGAATTTTGAAGAAAAAACACATTTGCTTCAGTAATTTCAACACCTTAGCTTCGTAAAGAAGCTTTTGCGGACCTATGTTCATATGAACTTTTTTTCTTAAAATTGCACGTACATTTAGCCCCTCAAGTTGTGACATACTATTATGTAACACCCTGTATATCACATAGGTGCCGTATTAAAACATCGAATTTGGTCCACCCAGTACAATAATGATTTTGCATTGAAATTATTTCTTTCATGAAAAATTGTGCTAGTTTGAGGGTTAAAACAACGCAAGTTTGTATTTTAAATCAAAAACCTTTGGACAAAATTAAATTTCCATACGTAGTTCGATTCTACGTAAAAATGTGCCTCCCCAATATCAGAGCTATTTTAATATATTTTCAAAAACAACTAAGATATTGGCACTTATTGATTCCCATAATTTTCAAAGTTTAGGAAACGAAACAAATATACACTCGGAGGCAAAAGTAGCGAAACACTCGAAAATTTGACCAAATTCGAATTCCGATATTTTTCCTAATTCTCAACCGATTTAGATGATTTTTTCGGCAAGTTATAGATCAACTCTTCTAATTTGTAGAAATTATAAGAGAAAACAAAAAAAATTTGAAAAAATTTTATACGGGGGCAAAACTGAAAGTGTTTTTTGTCAAAAATTCGTAACACCCTGTGGAATTTCGTGGTCCGAGTTGAAACGTACAATATCATGGTCTGTCAAGACACATCTTCCTACAGTAACGCCCTTCTTGTTTTATGCATTTATCTCTATTTTACAAGAGATATCCAATTTGAAGCGAAAAGTCACAAATTTCAAGAATTTATTTTTAATCTTGCGTAGGTGCATAACATCGGAGGTTAGCCAAAAAATAAAATCAAAATTAGAGAAGCGGAAATCTAACGAAATGAAAATTTTTGACATTCACTGGCCAATTTCACGCTCCGGGAGAACTCGAAGTACACTGGAAAAATCGTTGATTTTGCACATTTATTTTTGAATTTTTTGTGTGACACTCTATAATAATTATCATTCCTGTCCAAAATTGAGAGCAGGTGTGTATCCTGGCGATACACTCGTGAAATGAAATGAACATGTTGGGAAAAATGTTCATGATGACCCACAAAAAAACATTTGATTTTAGTAGCGAGTATGACCCCCGAGTTCTTATTACAGCGCGCATACGATTTCGCATACTCCCAATGATGTTGTCTATCATCTGTTGAGGTATGCTGTCCCACTCTTCCACCAAAGCCAATGTCAGCTCTTCAAAGTTGCCTGGATTTCGTTGTCGAACCCTTCTTCCAAGAATGTCCCAAACGTGTTCGATCGGGTTTAAATCCGGTGACCGCGACGGCCAGTCCATTCGTGTGATCCCAACTTCATTGAGATATTCTATCACTATGCGCGCAGTATGAGGGCGCGCGTTATCGTGCATAAAAGGGAATTTTCCCTATGTAAGGAGCAAAAGGCACAACATGGGGCTCCAAGATTTCTGTTATATACCGATGGGCATTAAGTGATGCATTGCCAATAATCTCCAGTTCTGTTCGTACTCCCAAGCATATGCCACCCCATATCATAACTGACCCTCCACCGTATTGCTCAGTTCCTGCGAAGTTCGCTTGATTGTACCGTTCCCCTCGATGCCTCCATATTCTATCTCTACCATCCACGAAATTCACACAATATCGGCTCTCATCACTAAATAAAACTCGTCTCCACTGATTGATTGTCGATGCTACATGCTCCCCAGCAAACGCCAATCTTGCTACCCGATGGGCTCTATCGAGTCTTGGTGCTCTTGCTTGCGCGTATGATCTCAGACCAACTTCATTTAATCGTCTTCTGACTGTCCTCACACTGACGTTAATGTCATCCACTGCTTGTAAAAGGTTACGTGCCTGAACAGCAGTAAGACGAGGATTTCTTATGGTTTGATTGACGATGAAACGGTCATGTATAGCGCGGGTTGCCCGATCTCTTCCTTGTCCTCGCCTCCTCACGTACAATCCAGTTTCCCTGTAACGTCGGTAGATTCGATGGATAACCGACGTCGAGACACCCAACATGGTACCGACTGAGCGGTAGGTGCGCCCTTCCTCGATCAATGTAACTGCCCTTGCTACTGAGGTTGGTGGTAAATCTCTCATTCTGAATGAAAAATACCGTTTCGAATCGTAAACAGTAAAAGAATCACAAAACACCGCAACCGATCGAATTTGTATCAAATCAAAGAATGGAAAACTCTCATTCTTTAAACAAGTGCAAATGTGGTCATATACAAAAAAACGTGTGTTGTCTTTCATATTTGATATAAAAAGGTGTGCACATGTGTAAATGAAAAGTTTTATCAATGGTCCCAGAATTCGGTTGTGTATTTTAATACCTACCGACTGTTATCTCTTATGAATTCCTAATTTTCACCAAATTAACCAAATTGTCATCAATAACTAATGCAATTTGAACATAAAAATCGCAAACGACAATTTCGACACGCCTGAGTGATAATAAGAAAATTCCAAATTGATAGACGAATTTTAATGACAATTTCTTGATTCAATGGAATTTCTCCAAAATGGTGATTTTCCACTTGAAATTAAATAAATTTTGCAAAAATAGAGATAAACGCATGAAACAAGAAGGGCGTTACTGTAGGAAGATGTGTCTTGACAGACCATGATATTGTACGTTTCAACTCGGACCACGAAATTCCACAGGGTGTTACGAATTTTTGACAAAAAAACACTTTTAGTTTTGCCCCCGTATAAAATTTTTTTCAAATTTTTTGTGTTTTCTCTTATAATTTCTACAAAGCAGAAGAGTTGATCTATAACTTTCCAAACAAATCATCTAAATCGGTTGAGAATTAGGAAAAATATCGAACTTCGAATTTGGTTAAATTTTCGAGTGTTCCGCTAATTTTGCCTCCGAGTGTATTTGTGGCAATGAATTCCTCACGCAGGAAGTGCATGGAGGAGGAGAGGTCCTTTTCCTCAATTCACAATATTTTACATAACTGCAGTACTAAAACGTCGAAATCTGTTTACCCTGTACGCTTTTATTTTTCACTTGCTTCAGAAATCTAAGATTTCTAAACTTCGACATTTGCGACATTGCGCCGAGAGAATATGTGAGTGAGTCGAACAGAAAAGATGCATTTAAATATTGGAAGGTCTCACGGTATTACGGTCGGTAATGGAATCTCTGCAGCAGGATACGTTGCAGGCAGAAATTCCGATAGTGCCATCAAGAATATGCTGCACATGCTTTATATGACATTTTCGTTGAGGCGGTATTTATTTGAACCCTAGTGGATACGTGAGATGCTTCTTGTTCGGGCTCAGCTGCAACCAACCAGAAATCTTTCAGGATTGATTGGTTCAAATGTATAGAAACAAGTTTCATGGTTCAATAAACAACGTGAGTGCATACAATTGAAGCTCTATTTTATGGCATGAAACCGGAATTCTTAATTTCTATTCCTCCTGAATTTCCCTGAATTTTTCAAGAATTCACATCATACATACCAAAGTAAAATTGATCTAACATCCCAAAAAAGTAATTTTTGAATTCATTTCGAGATAAAGTGAACGTTTATTATTTACAAATAGATAGTTTTGAATGTGAGATTGTCTCCTCTGTGAATTATAACAGCTATTAGTTTCATACAGTGTGTTCCAACGAAAATTTCCCAGCCCCAAGTTGGACTGCTTTTGGCGCAAAATGCTGAGCATGTCAATTTTCGCATGAAGAATCGAACCCCCTACCCTCAGCAGGAAGTAGGTCAAATTTCATTATAGTGAAAGAAGGTCGACTGACATATCTTTAGAAAAGTTTTTCACTTCTCTATTCAAAAAAACTAACTTATGAAGTATTAATATCTCACAGAAAGTCCAAACACAACAAAAGCTTGCATTTCAACGAAAATGTCAAGAAAGACTGATTGTAGCGGAAAAAGCTGAGACACACCCGTTTGTTTGGAGGAGGAACAAGTTCTGAGTTGGTTTCGAGCAAGTATCAAACCATAGACCCTCAGCATCTATTTAGTTGAAATTTATAATTGGGAAAGTGAATGAATCGAGTGACATATCTTAGGAAAGATTTTCTAATTTTATATTCAAAAATATTATACTATGAACGTATAATATCATACAAACGGTCCAAACACAACAAAATTTTGTTTTCCAAGGAAAATTGGACAATTTGAATTTGGGAGGCTTTTATTTGGCAGAATTCCATTATCAATAATGAAAACAAGTAAAGTGTTTTAGGAATTTTACTGAATAGTTGTGATTCGTAACGTGTTTCATTCCACCGTAGCTTCTTCAGACGAATGGATGTACAGAAATTATGAAAACTTTATATAGATAAGAATGAGAATATAAATACGAATGTTCTTAAGTAATTAAAAGCTTATTGGGTTGTTTCTTCTTAAGTGGTTATTGATGACAGGTATATCCAATAAAATTAAGGAATAGATTGCACCCTGAAGAGATTCAATAGAGGTGAACGGCTTAAATCGACTCGTTCATTGATGAGCCTACCTGAGTGTTTATGTTTGTTGATTTCTAAAGTTTCCCAAAGATCTACCTTCCAATATTTATTATCTGTATGCAAAATTTCAAACTGTGGGTCGAAAGAGTGATCATTTTCCAAGAGATGATTCGTGTAATTTGAATCTTATTTTTTATTTGAAAAACTGCGTTTATGTTCAGATATTCGTATATTAAAATTTCGATGTGTTCTACCAATATAGAAATTATTACAGTCTTTGCAATTTGATGTATAAACTCCTGATTTATTATTTTTATCTGATTTGGTTTTATTATTCTTTATATATTGGTCTAAGCTATTATTAATCATAATAATTATTATTAATAAAAAAATAGGCTGTGCAGTAATAATATCAAATAGGCTTCAGTTGACGGTACAGCAAAAATATTTGATACCAATATTTTAACTTTATAGAAGAAGTGGATCTCAAAACCTGAAAAAGCAAGTCGCCCACACCATTCACTTTTCTGCTTCTTTATCATGGCATTGCAATGTCTATTTTTCTGTACGTCATATCTTCCTTCATTCTCACGTAACAAAATCTGCCGAAACATGACGCGTCCTTGAAAAATCTACTTTCAAATCTCGTCGTCCACTAATAGATTAAAGGAGAAGTTTCATTTCAAAAATTGATGTTACTCATAGAAAATTATGGAATTCTTTTTGTCTAATGGACCTAAGTTTTCCTATGAGATATGCAGAAAGAAGTCAAAAGTTCTCAAACCTTCTTTGTGTAGTCAACACCATATATTGACTTGCATTTGCAAACTCATGAACGTCCAGAAATTGTAGTTCAGGAAGCATGAAATCTAAAGAGATCAACCTGAGTTTCAAGTGTTTAATCAAAGTTACAAAATGTCCAGTTCGTACTTTTTGAAGCTTTCGTTTTCTCATTTCCTTGCAAAATATATTTCCATGGAAAATCTACGAGTCGTAAACTCGATTTGGCTATTATCTAAAGTCATTTGGGTAGATTTATGTGCCAAACATTGGCTGAAGAGAATTGTTCAGTTCGGTGGAAAAGCATTGAAACTTCATTTAATTACATTACCAGAATTGAGAGTTAATACTCTACTGCAGGGGTGCTCAAACTTAAACTGCTGGCGATCTACCTCAAAATTACGATAGTTTTAGACTATTTACAATCGACTCTAGGAGGCTGACATATGGGTAGTCGTCGATATTTTGACTTAATTATGTTGATTTCAGAAAATGCAGACTCGTCAAGTAAGTTGACCCAAACATTGCCGTCAGTTGAAGGGCGATTTGCCTTAGATTCGGATATTTACCTACCTAGGTAGATGTATATCTGCGTCTACAGAACATGAGAAGCTATTTCATCAATATAGATATTAAACGATGCTACATTTGCCAATTCACACAATAAACATTTGATATTTTCGTCAAGAGGAATCCTTTTGGGTTAGGTTTAGGTTAGTTTAGTTTTTTTTAGTTTATTTGCTATGTCCTGACTCATGCCGTCGATACGCATTGTGACAGTCGGATGATATAACTGAAGTTCTCTAATAGCAGACATGATTTCTGTTTTATTTTTGAAATTTCCAAATAAAGTCTCACCCGCTTCAATAAATGCTTCCTTCACAACCGATCCATCTTCGAACGGTTTCTTGTGTTTTGCCCATATATGAGATATTTTAAATGACGCGATCGTTTGGCTGGTCTTGTGAACATAGTTTGTTCTTTTTCAAACAAAATATCAAATCACGTACTTTTCGTTTTCTTAATCTACTCTGTAGCGGAAAATCCTTTCCATAGTTTTCATGAACTGTTTTATGATGCCTCTCTAGGTTACCACGCTTAGGTTGACTCCAATTCCTGCTGGCGCAACATGTATATCGGCGCGAACGAAAGTCTCCAATGTTGCCGCCAAACGCGCCGCCCGAAATTTCTAGAGAAGCGGCAAGAATAAAAAACGCTTCTTTTCTTTGACAAGTACCGCGCGTTCCTTTGATAAAGCCGCATTTTGCCGCTAGCAAGTGTTATTTTATTACGTAATAAGTTTTTGTAGTTTAGTTACCCACTTATTAAAAATTTTTCTTCTTCTCGAGATCTACTCAAAAAGCATTCGCGATCGAATGGTTAAGCACCCCTGCTCTTCTGGATGATATACAGGATGTTGATAAGTAAGGGGGAATTTTCTCTTCTATGAATATATTCGAGCTTACTCAATTCTATACAAAATTATGCTTTCTGGAGAAACTTTCAGTATAAACGTTTCGAAGTTAAACAAGAACAAAAGACTCGAGTGGATGAATCCGTGACAGTTGATTTCATTCAAAAGTACGCAAAACGAATTTCATAGAATATTTTTATATATATATATATATATATATATATATATATATATATATATATATATATATATATATATATATATATATATGCTGTACCTACTCCGCTTGAAATATGTTTGCCTCTATTACTCGTACTCTTATACAAATATTTATGTCCTCCACTCTTTCTTTCTTTCGAAAATTCAAATGAATATATGAAATTTTTATACTCACTCCGGCGGCGTACCACGTAGCGCGAAAGAGGTGAAGATGAGCTCGACTCTTTGTCCAGGCCCCGCGAGGAATGTATACACACACTGGCGTGAATGCCCACGAGGGTTTAGGAACTCGGGGGCGCGGAACGTGCCGTTCGACGGGCCCCCCAAGCGGCTCACGAACGTCTGGTCGCACTCTGTAAAAAAAAATTGCAAAAGTTATATTATTGTTATTTCATTCAATTTCCTTGTTCATTTGAGATTATGATTAATAAAGGAAAATATATTTATTATTATTATTATTTACCAACTTTTTCTTTGAAAGTATCCAGTAACGTGTTAGTATAAATATCATAGATAAAATTAGAAATAGTATTTTCATTGCAAAATATACTCTTTCGACGGCAGTAAACGCCTACAGAATTTTTTCCCAATATCTGCAGTCGTTTTGGATATTCAATAAATTTTATTTCATTTCACTCAACGAAACATTTTGAGAATATATGTTAGTTTAATTAGCACCTCATATTACTCCTCCATTCTCAATTTTCCGCTTTAAAGACTGGACCACCCTGTATAAATTCCGAAAGATTCCCACCACCCAAATTCACATAAATATTCCGCTTACAATTCAATAATCCACAGAGCATTTTCTGTACCTTTATCATCAGAGAACCTTGAAATAGAATTTGAAACCATTGAAATAGTTTTGATCGTGGTTGAATTGAGAACACCGTGGAACGAATACAATTACATTACAATTTATCCAATTAGAAGTACCAACAAATCCAAAAAATTCATTCTTTTAACATATTATTAACAGATGCTAGAAATCCTATAGCGAATCTAAATATATCAGGAGTTTGAAAGTTGTCTTGCAATAATTTCTACATAGGCAAGACTGGTCATTCCTTCAAAATTAGAAATAAGAAACGTCAAACTTCATCCTGTAAAAACAATCAAGATTCAATATTCGCCAACCACTGCAACTAAAATGCTCACTCTTTCCTAATATGACCAATTGCGAGTTGTACACATTGGTCCAAAGGGTAGAAAACTCAATTACCTAAAGTCAGTTGAAATTTTCAGATTGCTTTTCAATGACAACTTTCACATAATGAACTACCAGACTGATCTATTTTTATCCACATTTTCGATGTATTCAAATTATTTCGAAATCCAATAAGAGCCTATTCATATAAATTTGATATCACTTTATACTTCCTACTTTCCGACGATGAACGAAAGTTCGAAACTGGCCTGCGACCTCATATAGCAAGTAAGAACGGATGATTCTGTGGTGGCACCACCAGAGAAATGGACCGGAATCAACTTATGAGAGGAACCTTATCTTATCTATTGCTTTAAAGTCAAAAGTCCATCAGAACAATACTAATGACTTTGGCGTCATCGTAAAATCATCCGTTGCTACCTTTATGTGTGGTCGGGGTCTAACAGTGATCTATAAGTTTAATTTATTTCTTGGTAGTAAAAATAGTAAAAAAAAATTTCTCCTGTTAATACTTAATGCACTAGACTAATCTTGATTTATTAATAATATAAGCAAGTTTTATGTATAGGTTAATCATTCAAGAACATTTTTCTAGATCTCATTCTGTAACATCTGAGCTGTCGTGATCTAGACAGATGAATCGAAAACAATTTTGAATACGGAAATCTATGAATATTCAGTCCACAAATTACTGTACCCGTTTACGCATCTATTTGACAAGTGCAATTTTCCTTAACTGGATCGAAGCCATTTTCCTCTACAGTAAATATTCCAAAGTATTTCCAATTCGACACATCGAATTGGTAAACAGGATTTTCCGTCTAGGATTTGTTTGTATCTGACAAGCAACGCTTGGTACTGAGCCTGCTAGTTCAAGTTAAATTACTTCAAGTCATCCCACTTCCTATCGAAATTCGCAAAAGAAACTGCTCTCTTCAAACAAGTTATTCCCAAGGAATGCGGACGATTTACCAAGAAAAACTACTTAGCTCATCTTATTTATGCTTCTGTGGAAACAAGATTGGAATTTCTCTGTAAAGGCGTAATGGAATTGCGTTTATTACAACTAGAATAACTTCCTGCGGTTTTGCTATGAGAAGAAGACTTTGGGGTATTCGCTTTGATATTTAGGAAATGTATGATGCTAATAATAGCAGTTGAGATTCCTTTCGTGCTTCCTAAAAACGTGAACCGATATATGATTTTTTATTAGTGGAACTGCAGCATACTTGGAATCCTAGTTTGTTTATTGAGAATAAATGTAAAGAGAAACGGGATGGCTCAGTAAAAAATACATAAAATTATTGGAGAATTATTAAAATTCAATAGTACCAACAATCGAATGTAACAAGTACCGGAAACTTTATCAAAATGTCTATCAAACTAAAAACCTCCGGCAACGAGATTTGACTTAGGTGCAGGTAATTTGAAATATAGTATTCCAAATTATATCCACATTTTGTTTTGACAATTGCTAACACTTTTCTTTAGATTCCTTATCTTTGTAACAGTTTAATAGTCTTTAATTCACTAGGTTATCAATTTTTTAAACAAAATAGACTAAAATCTATTAGTAAGTAATCAGTCACAGTAATCACAGATCAGTGTTTGATTCAAATTTACAATTTACTATTCCTAGTTACTATTCTTGCAGTAATCACGAATATACACACTGGGTTCATAACCACCACAAGCACCGTGAAGCCGCAATTCGCACATTAAGCACTGTACCCATTCTTCACCCCTTTTATCCCCTATATTTTCCGTTACAGAAAAAACACTCTGTGTCTTCATCAGAAGGGACTGCAGTCTCATCTTTCATTGCTACATCGTCAGAAGAGTCTGTGTTATTTTCTGATGAAGGCTTTTCAGGATTCTGATCTGATGAGTCGCTGGCTGTCATATCTTTCTTCTTTGTCTTTTTTGATATTTTCTTCTCACCTTTTCCCTTACTATTTTTGTCTGTGTTCTGCTTTTTTTGTCAGATTTTTTAGTTTGTGCATTCTCAAGGTCTTTTTTATAAAGAGAACTTGAGAATATGGCTTACGGCCCCTATTGCTAGTTCTCTTTTTTATTGTGGGCACGGTAGGAATATGAGACGGAGTATCAAGAGAGTGAGTTCCTGCCCCACTGTTTGATGGTTCTGGCTCTGTGTCATTAAAAGTCTCCAATCTCAAAGAAGCAACCATGGGGCAGGCGAGCTTCGTTGAAATATTTTTACAGTTTTGAACCTCTTCAAAACCTTCAGCAGCGGCTATAAAATCGGCTTGAGTAAATATTTACCAGCATTTTCTCCAGTTTGGCACTCGATCTAGACTTTTCCGAAAAGGTCAACAACATCATATGGTGTTAAGGGTCTATTAGAGAGCACTGAGGATGCCTCTGTTAGTTTCACGTATTCTACAAAGTGTTTAAACCATTGCGTAAATAGTGAGGTTGGATCCATCCCGATGGATGTGTTTTTCCTATAGAGCTCACTGGAGCTCCTCTCATTGAAGCAGCAGACATATTTTTACGTGGGAAAATTATTATGGGGGGGACAAATATTCTTGCAGGACTCATACAAATTACAATAGTTATTAACGATCCTCTTTCAGCTGACGTCATTGCTCCGATTTGTTTTTACCTTTTCGAGTTATTATTTTTGGTATTTTACTCTGGACTATGTAGAGACCATTCTCATCAACTTTAAAAATGCGCGCAGCAGGGAAAGACTTATCAGTCTTGATTTTTTCGAGAGTGTCGTTAAATTCGTCCATTCTTCTTTAGTGAACCCATTAGCTCGTGCTTGAGAAGTCCCAGTTAGCTGTCTTATGGATAAAATTTTATCATGTCGTTTTAACAACCCCTTTAGCCAGTATCTTCCAGCAAACCCACCATTAAAAGGATTTTTTTTATTATTTTACTCTCCATGGTTATCACGTACTCCATTAGCAGGTTTTCTATTTCTTGGCCAAAAACTGGCCGTCGACCAATTACTTCATTTGTTACCGCCTCAATCGTAGAGTCTTTATCTGTCACAAATCCAAAAAGCGTCGACCTGGGAACGTTTAGCAAATTAGCTGCCTTTGAATATCACTTTTTTTTTTCTGGTAGCGGCTATAGCAGCAGCCATTTCCTATTTTTCCGAACTCTTTCTCTTCTTGTATTTGTGAGATGTTGCCATTCTTAAAAAAACAGAATAATTATTATCTTCTCATAAAATGTGCATATAATTTGGAATATTCGAAATTATATTCTCTTTCGGTATGACGAATTAACTACATATCATCCTAACCTAAAATTCCATATCACATTTTTTATTCTAGATATATTTTCAAATTTATAGCAATAAATAAATAAATTAACAAGATCACCTAAGAGTGTAAATGATTACAATGAAGATTTCAACTATTACAGTAAATGATTATCACTGATTGCACTCTTACCGAAAAAGTTTTCAAATCAGGCTCGTTCCTTTGAGGCTGGTAGCCGGAATGTCCTATTTTTAATACTCGATAGTTTCGTGTGTTCTATGACGATACATTCACGGCCAAAAATATCAAACTGCGTTTATATTGATTCAGATATCGAAGTATTCCAAATTAGCAGCAGATATGCTATAGTTCCTCTACTATATATCCTTTGAGTCCATTTACAAGGAACATTGGAGTATTTTAGATTATAAGAACAAACTTGTTCGAAAAGAACTGTTCTATAATCTCTGACAAACAGACAACTTTCGAAATTTATTGCCAGACAATCACTAAGGCGTTAGATTTTTGATAAATCGCATCACATCACACATAGCGTAGTGTTGCGGTAGATAGTCGAACTAGTATGGCTTTTGTAGGTTTGTGTGTCAGTTTTATGATATATATATATATATATATATATATATATATATATATATATATATATATATATATATATATATATATATATATATATATATATATATATATATATATATATATATGTACGTTTACATATCGTGTGAGTGAGATTAGTGGGTGTCAGTCAGGCATAGGCACCAGACAAGAAATGTATCAGAACTTTCAAACCTAACTAGATGGGAATGAAAGGACCAGTGAAATAGACACCTAGCTCACTAGATTAAACCATTTTAGAATATTTTCTCTGGGGCAATGTCGAGGATTTAAAGTGTAGACAAGCCCATAATGATTAGAAAAGATAATTAAACAAGTAATGTTTTTGAAGAATTTTACTGAATATTTGCGATTCGTAAGGCGTTTTGCTACATTTATATATGTTTATATTCCCATTTTCATCCATATATAGTTGTCATAATTTCTGTACATTCATTCGGTGTAGCGAAACGCGTTACGAATCGCAAATACTCATTATATTTCCACAAAAAACAGTACTTGTTTTATTATTGATAATGGAATTCTATCAAGTTGAAGCCTTCCACATTCAAATATAAAAGAGATGATCAAAACTTCAGGAATGGTACAGCTTCAGTGACCAATATTCGAATTCAAAATTCATGCAAAAGTGTTTGTGCACGTCACAGCAGAGTCACACTTCCTTCCCATTACGATTCGCCCACCTTGATATCCAGGAAAAAGTAAGTATAATTTTTTACTCAACTTCAAAGATGAATATCTCATCAGGAGTGGATTCTATGGAAAAATTGTATATATAGTTGTGTTGTTATTTCGATGATATCTATCAGATCCATAACAACTGATACCTTATTCTGTGACACCCTGTATATCCCTGTAATCTTCTTATGGAATTATAATAAAACCTTTCAGTAATCTTGATATTTACTGAAAATACGGCAACATTAACACATTTTCCATTATGAAAATAGCGATCCACAGAAACGTGGCAACTCCTTCTTGGAAAACCTCCAACGGCGTAGTGCCTGAAATGGATTTCGCTATTTTACGAGAAACTGAAATCTGCGTAGGACAGATAAATCAAATCGGGGAGTAACTAGCAGCGTCACATGTGCTATTATGGTGGGAAAGCACGATGCGATCAGTGCCCAGTGGCTATGAAAAGAGATAAATAAGACCCTGCAGTATGAAAGGGTACTCCCGAGGGCAAGCGACGCGTTCTGGTTTCAATAATCTTAAATTGTATCAAAAGGTCTCTGATATATCAAATGAGATTTCAGGCGGTTTCATAAATTCAATGAGTTAAAAAGGGAAAAGGGTGGAAGTGCGTATTAGTCGAGTCGAAAGTGCATTTTAATTTCTGGAAGATATTATTTCACGAAGATTCCGCATTTATGAATTATAATGCATCAGGAAATTAACGCAATAAATCGAAAAATTTATTCAGAAGTTCAGATATGTTTTTCCTTTCTTGACAACAATCTGAATGAAAATGGTACTCATAGACATTCAAATGAAACTAATAATGAAAAATGAAAAAATTCGGAAAAAGGCCCCAAAAACATGATAATTCCAGATATTTCCACCCCTGGTGATAATTTCTGCATGACGTTTACTATACATACTCAAAATCAATGACCTTATAGAATTATGATCATCTTCGCTTCAAATTTTGATCAGTCTGTTTCAAAGCTCATTCAGGGTAGCTGGTTGTATCTGCAAGTTTTGTAATCTTCTATTTAGAGTTTTCAGACATGTTTGATTGGATTGAGGTCTGAACTTTATGGAAACCATTCCATACAAGTGATTTCACAATCTTGAAGGTAGTTTCTAACGGTATGAGCTTGACAGGTTTGGCGTTATCATGCATAAACAAATATTTATGTTTGACCTAATCTATGGTATTTTTTATGGTTCTACTCACTATGGTTGTGCTATTAATCTCAAAGATCTTGCAGCATATCTTTTACTTCGAGCATCTTCGAGTTACATAATACTTACAATATTTTCAAGTGTTATCCGCATTTTTCGTTCTAAGAATTACTTGGTTTATTATTGATAGATTTTCTAACTCGTTTTTTTTGTTGAGAGATTTGACTCTGTTATCTATGACAAAGACATCAACAACTGTGGAGTCATTTTTGTAGTTCCATTTCAAAACATCAAAAGTGGATGGTGAACATTGCTGCTTTGTAACTCAGCCATTTATTTTGATGAAATGTTGAAATGAAGAAAAATTAAGACAGGAAGAAATATTCGTTTGTTTGCTTTCTGATAGAGTTTTTACGAATGATTAGATCTATCATATCCGGATTATATGAATTATTAATGGCTATCTGTTTGATGATGTTTAACTCTTTATTATAATCTTCTACTGATAAAGGTAAATTGAGTAACCGATGTACCATGCTGTTTAAAGCTGCAACTTTGTGTTGAATTGATGTAATGAGTAGTTATGTATAATTGTATCAGTATGTGTTGGTTTACGAAAGACCGAAAAACATGATTATTATTTTGTTTAGTGATTTTAAGTCCAAAAATTTATGGAATCGTTCTGTTCAATTTCTATCGTGAATTTAATGTTCAAATAGATGGAATTAATGAAATTAAGAAATAAGTCTAATTGACGAGTAGTTCCAATGAAACATACTAAGATGTCGTCAACATATCTATACCAATAAAGAAATTTGGAAATGAGTGGATGTGTATGAATTTTCTGTTCAATATTATTCATAAAAATCTCTGCTAAAAGTGGACTCAAAGGATATTCGTTTGACTAGAATGGGAAAAATAAAGTGATTGGTACATTCCGTGCCTCGTACTATGATTCTTGGAATTACCACTGTTTGAAAAGTAGAACATAGTCAATAATAAATTTTCGGCTTGATATTGAATACTGGTAAAACCTAATTATCTCAGTCACAAGGCGAATATGAAAATGTATTCAAGTGGAAATCTTTACTGAAGTCGTGCCTCATATCTTCAAGTCTGTTACTAAAAAACTGACGAAAAAACTGGACATTACCTAAAATACACTTCTGATAAGTACTTGAAGTATTATATGAACGTTATGTTTTTTGGAGAGACGCAACGAATTATAACATAACGTAACATAATATATCATATCTGAATAAAAACAGCTCGTTTCTAAAATTTTGCTACGTCCTTAAATTCTACGTAAGCAAATATTCAAGAAATAAGATGAGTTAAAAAATAACAGAGATGCAATATGAAGAGGAAAATTTGGATTATGAGTCTGTTACACGAAGAAGTAACCAATGTTTGCAAAAACTACAATCCTTTGTCTTCATTAAAAACGAGATAACCGGACAATGGAAATGGGACACTCTGTACGACGTCTGGCTCCTTTTGCATTTTCATTCCTAGGGCTGTACATAAATTGTATCTCAGTCATTTCAAAATTCGTATAAATGGCCGTTGTAACTTAATTATAAGGAGTATGCAAAATACTTTCTACAACTATCAATTAAGCCGGCTTGGTGGCGTAGAGGATACGATGCCCATCTCCTGCGCAGAGTTACCTGGGTGCAATCCCCACAAAGTCGATGCGATTTTTCGGATTCTGGAAATCGCTTGAGTATCCATCTTTCGGAGGAGATGTAAAGCCATCGGTCCTGTCTAACATAGATGTGTTGGACAATAAAGATCCCTTCCCTCGACATGAGAGTGGTTCGGCAAAATTCCCGGGTTAGTAAGGTGACAGAATTCCCCGGCGTGTCATTGGCCGGAAGGCGGAAATAGAGCACGTTAAAGGATTAACAAACAAACTATCAATTAATTTATTAAATTTAATTATAATTCACGATCCCTGAACAAAAGTTCTCAATATGTTTACACATATAGCGATAATTTTCTTTTCTTTTCATGGGATATTGAGATATGATTTTCCTCAATAATTATGCCATCTACTGTAAAAAAGTATGATCTAACTGAAATGACATGTAAAATGAATATTCCAAACACATAGTTCATAAAAAATAAATATAACGAAATACAAATAACTATGAGTGAAGCAAGATGGATCATACTGATCCACCCCTTCATACTGAGAACATGAATAAGGTCATAAACACAGTAATACAATTTTTATTGGCCACTATCTGAGATTACAACAGGCAACAGAACTTGCCGAACACAAAGAAATTTCCACGTTCGTTTCAGGGTCTTGTTTTTTCATAGCCAAAGACAATACTATTCACTTTTATCACTGAAGTCTGATACGTCAGTCATTTACGAGGGTTTCCCCTTATAACATGGTATTTCTTTTTGTATGATTATCTGCTCAGATCGTTGTATGGAAAATATGTATTCTGAATCATTACGTCTTTGAGAAAGACTTCAACCAGTTTTGGGTGTGAATTTTAAATGATGTTTTCTATTACTTCTAATTCTATATTATTCTGCAAATTGAATCTTTCTTACGTTTTTAAAAAGGTTCAGCAAATTTTCATTCTAAATTTACATCGATAAGAATTTTGACTATACAGGGTGTTCTTGAATATAATATACTAACGGACTTTTGTAATTTCATGACTAATGTTTCTGATAAATTTGAGTCCGCAAAGGTACAGATCTACAGGATGTTCAAATGTGGATATTTCTTTACTTTATTTTAAACCCCCAACAATTTTCGGGGCAAAAAAGCCAGATATCTGTGAGGGAGAGGTGGCATGAAAGGGATATTTTTGTTGTAGAAGCTACAATAACTAAATCAGATATTATTTTGAATAGATTGCATTGTTGGGCGGGTTGCCTCCATTATTATATGTAATATCGGTATAAAATGCATTATTCTGTCTATTTTCCTAAATGTATATACTTTAGAAAAATTAATTTGTTCCTTTCATAAATAGATCTTTTCGAATGGGACGTAATAATTTATGAAAGGGACAGTACATAATAATAAAAATTTTGGACAAATATATTTTATGAAGAAATAACTTTTTATTGATGATTAAAATTCGATTTGCAACTCGAATAGTGATAATGAAGTTTGGTCAATCTTTTCCTGGTGAATAAAGAAAAATTAAATTTATATTTATTTACTATATTTGTAACGCGTATCAACTACACTATACCTTCATCTGACAAATACGAAATA
The DNA here is from genome assembly GCA_013387265.2 of Cryptolaemus montrouzieri. Classification (NCBI taxonomy): domain Eukaryota; kingdom Metazoa; phylum Arthropoda; class Insecta; order Coleoptera; family Coccinellidae; genus Cryptolaemus; species Cryptolaemus montrouzieri. The sequence goes on from JABFTP020000103.1 coordinate 23,723,650, forward strand.
ATAACTACTCTAAGGTACAGTAGTCTGTACATTATTTACAAAATTGGAGTAGAAGTGATTAAAACTATCTTAATCAAATTCACAGAACTATTATCTAACTGACTCAGCCAAGTTCAACTTAAATGAAGAGAACTTACTGTCAAAATTAAATTGTTAATTCAATAATATATAACTTTTGATTACATGAATATAAGATTTCAAAGTGTCAGTTCAAATGATATTCTTAAATTAAATGGTTCATATAATAGAAATTTTCTTATTGATGTTGATATAATTATATCATCTACATACCGAAGCCAATATAGAAACTATTTAGATAAAGAGTTGTAATATATTGTAGTTTCTAAGTTATCCACGAAAATTTATGCTAATAGGAGACTAATGTTGATTTCCTTTAATGAAGACTCAAAATCAAACTAATTTTGTTTAATTTATACAATGCGAAATAGACATCTTCCTCTCACCGCCAAATTAGCTTCTTTTCATTTCAATAACTTAGAGGCCAATCAGTTATATTGTAATATTAAAACTTAATAACGTGAACCCCTTAATTCAATTCGAAATACTGTTGTTATTAGAAATTTGTGTGAAACAAAATTACTTTGTTTTATGTCTCCATTCTACCGTTCAAGCTAGGAACTTTTTATGGGCAAATCCACTCACCTCCCTATTAGAAGAAATTTTCATTCGTAACTTAAGAAGAACAATACCACATACCGTCGAATGGATCTGACTAAATCGATCAGACATTCCCAGATAACTAACGGAATGATTTCCTCGGTTTGAATACCTTGTTTAGAACTCTAACCCAAAGTATTGATCAAATTCAAGAAGACAATGCTCCGGAAAAGAGAATGTTTTGCAGGAAAAACCAATTTTTTCAGAAAAGTTCAACACCCTGTAGCTCCGTAACGAAGCTTTTGCGGACCTATGTTTATAAGAACTTTTTTCTTAAAATTGCACATAGATTTACCCCTCAAGTTGTGACATACTATGATTACCCAGTATATATATATATATATATATATATATATATATATATATATATATATATATATATATATATTAGAATTGCATTATAACCCAAAAACCGTTGGAGAAATAGAAATTTTTCTCGTAGTTCAATTCAACTCAAAGAGTCTTCACTGATTTAGAAAAATTTATTAATTATCAAATAACTCGAAAACGAGGAAAGCTAACTCGATTCTGTTTGCGGCAATGAATTCTTCAGGTAAAAAGATACGTGGAAAGGAGGCCCTTTTTTTCTATTCACAATATTTACATAGCTGAATTATTAAATCTTCGAAATCTTTCCCCCCTGTGATAATAATAAAATATGGGCGGAGATTTACTGCCTCATTTCACCTATAGCTTCGCATGTGCAAGATAAGAGTACCAATCGTACGAACTCATATATGTAAAGTGGCTTAAAAGTAATGATCAAGGTTGAGAATGTATCCTGGTCCTGGTCCTTAGTCCAGAAATCTAAAGCCTTATAAATCTTGACCTTGGTTTCATTTCACTGTTTAATATGGATTCTTTTTCAAAACTATATTTTTGTAACGATTATCATTACAAGATAAAAACCCATGTCAATGCTATCTAATTTACTTGCAAAATTGTATTTTGAACGATTTTAAAAATAGAAATTACCTAACAAATAATAATCTACTCGGAACTCTTTATCACAATGGTTTATTTCTGTTAAAAACTTGAAAGAAAATATGGAATTGTGTAGAAGTTATTTACTTGATATTTATTTTATGAATATGTATTCGTCCTGACTCAAGTAGGAAAACCTACTGAAAAATACTGCTTAAGAGGTTGAATTGTATTTCGACATGGTTAATTCAATATGGAATGCATTCAGGAAAAAAAAACCAACAATGTTGTTCCTGAATATAACCAACAAGCTAGTTACTATGTTCAATAATCGATAACTGCAATAGGTGAGTGATTAATTATTTTATCTTCTCGACTTTGAGAAGTGATGGGAATATTTATATCATAAAAGGCTTCTATAGTTCGGTCAATCAGAGATGAGAAAAATATTTCACGCTCATGATAAAAGAGTAGGGATATTTGCTATTTCTTCCTTCGTTATTCTACTCGTATTGAAATTGAAATAAAAAAATCTTATTGAATATATTCAAGTATAGAATAAGAACTGCTGCTCCCAGGCATGCTCAAAATTAAATAAAGATCTGTAGGAAAAAGTGTACCAAGTACGCTCAATCTGATTCAGGTCAGGCGATTGGTCAAGCTTTCAAGCAGATCCTTCTGAACAGCTACAGTGTGAAAATATACGTCATGAAAATGTCAGTTAGTAAAGGACTCAATGGAAATACCATCGGTGGACCCTGAGATATTTCATAAAATTTGTTATTGAATTTAAAAGAATTCTGTTGTAGGCACAACTTGAACAAAACCATGAAATAATCTTGTACAGCTGGATTAACGTGTGATTTGTTTAAAATGTCTGAGACCACAAGAAAGGCATTCGTGTCCTAGGATGTTATAAAACATCTTATCTACATCCAAACTAAATAAATATGATTTGATTTGGTTTTGAACCTGTTTCAATTTTTGTGGTAACTGAATTGTACTGCCCGACTCATTCGTCCATATTTGATATCTTTTAACAATACTTGCTTTTATCATAATTAGTTTATTACCCCTTGTTTGCACCCTTATTAATTTTGTACCTACCTGTTTATGGTATGTTTTCAACATTAGTTCGGTAGTTGTTGTCAGCTGTAGATGGTCGAGACATCGAAATTAGAATCCTGTTTTTCAATCAATCTCTTGTGATAGTATAAAACATAGTCTAATTTCTTCTCATCAAAATGTAGCGAAATATTTCATAAGACGAACAATGATAAGTAATAAATATAAAAATGTATCTCAAATTCTCGCCAAAACCAAAGCAAAGTTACACAATTCACTTCTATCTTGTCAGTCCTAGATGAGATTCTCAAGACTGGAACAACTATTAGCGGTGGGAAGGGCATGGGGTTTATACAATACTTTCCATATTCTAAAATGTAAAATAAATTATCTATTCAAAACTCGTTATCACAATTATTTATTTTTTAAATTCTCTGAAAGAAATTTGCTCATTAGTAAATAATTTAAATACACGATAATTAACTGATTTTAACTATTCATCGTAATTTTGCTGCAATATGGGCTTACTAAATTCCAGTTCAGAAAAGTATTGCACAACTTTTATAAAATATTGCTCACATAGTGAATGTGTAAGTAGATATGGTCAACTCAATATGGAATAAACTCAAGAATAGAACAAACAATGGTATTCCTGAAGACAAGAAACAACCTAGTAACCATCGTCAATATTTAATAACTGCAATAGGTGGGTAATTTATCAATGTATTCCTTCGAACCCAAAAAGTGAAATTTCATATTTGAATAAATCCCTTTTGAATAAGGGACTTTAAATTGTCTATGATTCTCGTAAAATAAAGCATAAGCCTTTCTGGGTGAATAGCTTGAATTTTAGGTAATATGTTATAGTCTCTTTCGAGTCCCTAGAAGAAATTAAAAATATATTCTTCAATGAATGCGTGAAGAATTCATTGCTGCGAATAAGGTGAATTGCTTTCTTCGTTCTCGAGTTATTTTAAAATTCAGACAATTTTCGAAATCAGTCAAGTTCCAATTCCTCGATTGTTCTTGAAGATATGTGTTACATAGAATCGAACGTGCGGAATTTGTTTTATATCCAACGGTTTCTGAGTTTTAATACAAAATTGCGTTTTTTTTTTAAGTGAACCATAAACTACAAAATTATATCATATGTGCGCTCAGTTTATTTATCTAGGGCGTATTTTATTGAAATACTAAAATATGTATAACTTTTTCCCAATTTTATCTGTTAACTCTATGACCATCCATAATATTTACAATACCTCAAGTATGCGCTATAAAGTCATTATGATAAATCGAAAATTCATTATTGCAATGAAAATTCAGATAACTTATTAATTGTTTTTGATGAATAATTCATCAACTATTGTGTGAATATAGTATCGTTTGTAATAACGAAGCGACAATGGCGTACGAAAATTTTGAAAGGTTTGATATGATTGAATGATTATTCCAAATAATCGTGATGCTGATGCTGCACAAGCTACTTATCTGTATCGTTTTCCTGAGAAGCAACAACATCATAAAAGTATATTCAATAAATTGAGAGAAACCTTCATGAACGACGGTATATTCAACGTCCCAAGATAATAAGAATATAATGTTATTGATGAAGAAGATGCAGCAATTGATGTTATAGCTAATAACTAGTAGTAGTAACTATCAATCCATTGATCTCGAGCTGGACAATTATTATGAAAACAGGGGTATCTAAGGGTCAAACGCTCAGTAGTCTCAGGAAAAATAAATATGCCATTTTGAAAATGAGAATATCCTTCTTTTTGAAGCCAGGTGATTTCCAAATTGGACTCGATATTTCGAATTAGTTTCTGCAAAAATCTGAATAAAATCCACAGTTTTTCAAAGAAACACTTTGGACCGATGAAGTGTACATTAGAAGAGATGGAATATTTAGACCTCAAAATGAACATTGGTGATCAGAAGTAAGCCCACATCACCGTATTGATATTCAATGTCAAGATCGCTATGTTTACGAAATGTTCGAAGTAGCTTCGTTATTACAATTGATATTATATTCACACAGTGAGTGTCACTTGATGAAAAGCATTGAATAATTTTTTTGAATTGTCATTGGAAGAATTAACACAGGCACAAGACATACTCAAGCTATTTCAATCATTTCAGTTGAATTCTTCGAATGGACATATATTCACAACATAAAATTAAAGGAAAATTACACAATTTTTGGTTTTTCATGAAAAAACGTCCATGATGAAACAATTGAGAACACATGTGAAATATTCATGAGAACGAAAAAAACTTTATTCAACAAATTTAAATCGAAACTTCATTTAAGAAAAAACGGTTTCCTTTTAATAAGTTTGCATTATAACTCAAAAATCATTAACGAAGGAAAACTCCGCATATAGTTCAATTTTACGTGAAAAAGTGCCTGTAGAATGTCAAAACACTTTTCACATAACTTCAAAAACAATCGAGATATTAACCCTTGACTGACTCTGAAATTTTCAAAATAACTCGAAAACGAAAAAAGGAAGCTCAGATCTGTTTATGGCAAGATGGCTTGTGACATGAATGTTGTGACAATTTGACCGCCGAGCTAAATGAATTGAATAAAAATAAACTAATCGAAATTACAATTAGTAAAAAGTACCCGATAATATTGTCTTAAGTGAAAGTGCCCTTGAATACACTCCCCACAAAAATTGTCGCATCACCTTACATTTACGACAATACTATATAAACTTTTATGTTGATCATTCAAGAGTCGCTTGGTAACTTTCAGAAGTGTAAGATAAGAAGATATCATTCAAAAGAGATGTGTTTATATTGGAAAATATCAATTTTCGAGTTAATGAAAAATTCTACCCTCTTCAAACATTCGCGAAGAGACCAATCAACTAGTATTGAATGGTTACTAATCATTTTCAAAATCGAGTGTTCCCTCCTCGGGCCCTAATTACTGCCAATATACGTCTCGGAAGCCCCTCAAACAAATTTTGCATGTACTCTTGAGTCACTGAGTTCCAAATTTCAGGAAGCAGATTTTCTAGTTATTGGAGTGTCCTACAAAGCATCCAACGTTGTTGAATTTGCCGCCCCGTGTTGTCCCAAATATGTTCTATGGGATTCTAGTCGGGACTTCTGGCTGGCCATCTTAAACTATCAATTTCGGCATTTTGCAGAAATTCTGTAACTACTCTAAATGCATGAGGCCGAGCATTATCATGCATATAAATGAAGTTTTCGCCAATCAATGGGCCAAAGGGTACAACATGGGGTTCAAGGATATCTGCGATGTATCTGGGCGCTGTCATTCTTCTATTATTCACTAGGACTAACTCAGTTCTACCTTGGAAAGAAATGCCTCCCCACACTATTACTGAACCCCCTCCGAAGTTTTCGGTTTGCTGGATATTGCATTGATGATACCGTTCCCCAGGTCGTCTGTATACAGGCATGCGTCTATCATTTGATACTAGATAAAACCTGGACTCGTCGGAAAAGAGAACATTCGACCATTCTGGAATACCCCAATTTGTATGTTCCCTCGCAAACTGAAGTCTTGCAACTCGATGCTCTCTGGTGAGACGCGGGCCGGTAGAAGCCATCCTCGGTCTGATATCGTCTTCTTTGAGCCTGCAATGAAATATGCACATCTCTGGAAACTGCCAGTTCATTTTGTAGCATTTAAGCCGTACAGTGCCGAACTCTTAGTGCAGTTAAACGAAGCCAACGATCATCAACTGGCGTTGTTATACGATTTCTTCCCTGTCTCTTCTTCCATATTCCCCCCTTTCTTGGTACCGATTAATTGCTCTTGAAAAAGTGCTTTGGTTAACATTCGACAAATTAGCCACATAGCGTTGGCTTCGCCCCTCCTCTAGAAGTGTTGCAATTCTTACCACTTCATGATCACTCAAATAGCGTCCAGGACGTTCAGCAGCTATTACATCCATTACATTCATTACAATAAATTCAGAGATTCGAAAATCAAGAAGAAACACAGAAAACTTGCATTAATTTAGCGTGAAAACTGAAGAGAAATTGAATGAATACAGATAGTCAAATAAACTCATTCTTGTTTCAGGCGTGTTTGAGATCATATGGAAACAAATGTTACTACATAGATAAGATTTTCTTCCCCTCATATGTCCGAAGACATATGTTGACAACGAAACATGTCCGAAGACATATGTTGACAACGAAACTGCGATCGAGCTGCTTAATCGATTGTGGAATTCAGAATACAAGGTGATGCGACAATTTTTGTGATGTGTGTAAATCAATTCATGTGAAGAAACGGAATTATTCTAGGATAGAAATACTCGACGCTAACCTAGAGTCAAACGTGACATACGTTAAGGTCAAGAGTGAATTGAAAATCTCAAATGTGAAATTAGAGTCACTAGGACAGAAGGTGAGTGATTTGAATACCATAATCGATTACCAAAAAAAAAAGACTGATCGAAATGAAAAACCCTCATAAAACAGTAGTTGAAAATGTAAACATCCCAGTCGCGGCAAAGAATTTCACCAGTGTTGCCAGACTGACCAAAATGTCCTATAGTGGCAAGAAAATCGATAAACAAAGTGAAAAAGTTGATAAGGCAGTGAAAATTGTCTCAAAACCAAATGCTACTAGTGTTCAAGACACAAACAAAAGAAAACAAGTGATTCTCGGGACCGGGGCCGGGGTTATTGGATACAATCAACCCAAGGGGTTAGAAATCGGAGGGTGGGATATCTCCGGTAATAACCAAAAGAAGCCCAGAGGTTTTCTTGTTATTCTTAGGCATTTTATTCCCAGAAAATTTTGTTTGAAGAATTTTTGATACAACTTAACTTTGCAATAGAATGAGATTGATTGAAAATTTTTCAAATCTCCAGTATTGATCGAGATATACCTACGCAGATTTCATATTATCCTCAGGAATAATGTTATGAAAAAGCTAAGTTTAAACATTTTTTTCCCTTCTTGACCAGACAGAAAATTGAAATAATATACAAAACTATATATAATTTTGCTGAACTTATTCTCCAAACGGGAAAATGGAATCTGTCCGTTCTGATTTTGTTTCCTAATTATCAATAAATTTTAATTTTTTTCAGTTGGTCTCAATTTGTTGATCAGTGGCGCACACTATGGATGGCCTTCACCTTCTTTACCATATTTTAAGAATGGACATGGAACCGCTTTCGAAATTACTGAAGATCAAGGCTACTGGATTATTTCGATGGTACCGTTTGGGGCCTTTATAGGAAGCATTATATTTCCGTTTTTAGCTGACAAGATGGGAAGGAAATTGTTAGTTATATCTGTTGCATTTGGAAATTTTATTGGTTGGGTTCTGATTGGATTCACGGAAAATATTGTGACAATTTTCATTGCAAGACTCATCGCAGGTATTGTTCACGGAATTTGCCTTGTACTTCCGATTTATTTGGCAGAAATTGGAAATTCGAAAATTCGTGGTACCATAGTATCCATTGCATTAATGAATTTTGTTATGGGCCTTCTTCTTATAAATATTCTAGAAACTTTCATGCACGTTCACTTGACTGCTAAAATATTATCGGTTGTGGCTTTCATATTTTTTTGGAGCTCTTTGTGGATACCAGAAAGTCCATATTATTTTTTGATGAAGAAAAGAGATGAAGAAGCTAAAGAAACGCTCAAATGGCTAAGAGGTACAACTGATATAGATGAAGAGTATAACAGAATTTCTGAAGCTATTTCGAATAAAGTGCAATTCAAGGAATTCTTCACAAGTAAACAAAATAGAAGAGGTTTATTAATAGTAGTTGTACTGCGAATCTCGCAAGAAATGATTGGTTTTTCTGCTATTACGTTTCATTTGCAGGAAATATTACTGGAAACAGGATACAATGTTAGTACGTCAACAACATCCACAGTATATTTAGCTATTCAAAATATTATTAATCTACTTAGTCTAAAATCCGCTGATAATTTTGGAAGACGACCTCTCATTTTCATCTCGCTTAGTTGTGCAGGAACATCAATTTTCATAGTAGGGACATATTTTTACTTGAAAAATGAACCACAAATTGATGTGAACAGTTTATCATTCATTCCAGTGTTAGCACTTATTATTTACATAGCTTCATACTCAATAGGCATGCAGCAGATGCCAGCTATATATACTAGCGAGGTATTCACACCTCAAATGAAGGGAGCTGCCAATTCCGTTTGTGTAGCGGTTTATAGTGTTGGCATTTTAATGGGAACAGAGTTTTACAGACGAATGAAACAAAATTTCGGAATTTGTTTTTCATTTTATGGTTTTGCATTATTTGCTGCTATTGGTTTAATTTTTGCAGTTTATTTTATACCAGAAACTAAAGGTAAGACCATAGAAGAGATTCAGGAAGAATTGAAATGAAAATATTTTGTGATTACCGAAATAGAAATTAGCGTTTACAATTGAGTTTTCTTTTATTCTTCCTTTCCTTAGAAGATCCCATATAGTGTGTCCCAAGTGTATGACAAACTTTGTGATGTGGTTCCAGAAGCTTCTTACAAGCCCAACAGTTTATCATTCATTCCAGTGTTAGCACTTATTATTTACATAGCTTCATACTCAATAGGCATGCAGCAGATGCCAGCTATATATACTAGCGAGGTATTCACACCTCAAATGAAGGAGCTGCCAATTCCGTTTGTGTAGCGGTTTATAGTGTTGGCATTTTAATGGGAACAGAGTTTTACAGACGAATTTAAGACCATAGAAGAGATTCAGGAAGAATTGAAATGAAAATATTTTGTGATTACCGAAATAGAAATTAGCGTTTACAATTGAGTTTTCTTTTATTCTTCCTTTCCTTAGAAGATCCCATATAGTGTGTCCCCAAGCTGTATGACAAACTTTGTGATGTGGTTCCAGAAGCTTCTTATTTACATGTTTTCAGTGGATGTTCAATAATGGTGTGGGGAGCAAATTCTTCAATTGACCGTACTGATCTGGTCAACATAAATAATGGAATCCTGAATGCTCAGAAGTACGAACATATACCATTTAAGAAGAACGTGAATGAAATCTTTTTGTTTATGAATGTTAACTGTAGACCCCAACAAGGTCATATCTTGAGGAACTAGCTTCATGATCACGACAAGACTAGAATGGAGTAGCCAGCACATAAATTTTGAGTATGAATCGTAGATGTCTTCTCGCCGACATTAACACATTTTCAGGGACTTCAATTTTTAATCTTAATCAGTTTCATTTCAATTTCTGTTAGTACCATTTTCATTCGATTGTTCTTTCTTCAACATATCTAAACTTCTTCTAAATGAATTTGAATTTTCGATCTGGCACCTGAATTTTCTGGCGCAATGTAGTGAAATTGAAAGAGGCAAGATGGATGCCAGGTGAAAACTAACGGGCAATGAGGACAAAAAATTGACTATTCTTGTATTACTAGCATAAAGGATGATATTTCGAGAAAAATCTGTGCACATAATATATATGTAGTCGAAATGAAATGTCTGGTAAACAAAGAGTGCAATAATATATCGTTGCATTTAAAACACCCAATAAACAAACTGTAATTTCAGAATCATTTTTGTTATTTTCCATTAATTTTTTTCTATTTCTACGAAACACTCAAGATCAACAAAAAGTATTATGTGTGGAATATCTGATAACAAATTCCATTTGAAGTGTACTAAAATTGAACGAGAGGATGAAATAAAAATTTTATCTGAAAATGATAAAGTATATTATCTATGTGCATTTTGTCGAAAATACAGAAGGGTAATGAGTAAAATGATGAAAATGGAAGAAAAGCTCGACAGATACTAGGAAAAATTCAATGAATATACAGGGATGTTACAGAAGAACATAGAAAATATGGAATCCACGAAATTAAATCTGGAGAAATAAGGGTTATATAAAAGCTACAGGGATGTTTTAATGGTGAAGCCAAGGGAAGAAGAAAATGTAAGAAGCAAAATAACTCATGGAACAATTATCAGTACCATTGATCCAGGCAAACCAGAAGTAGGAATAGGTCAGTCATTAGATGTAATAACGAAAAGTCGAAAGATATTTTGAAAAAAGCATTCTTAAAGAATTTGGTGATAGATATGCAGTTGAGTATATATAATAACGTGAACCCCTTAACTCAATTCGAAATATTGTTGAAATTGTGTGAAACAAAATTACTTTGTTTTTGAGCTCCATTCTACTGTTCAAGCTAGGACCTTGGTCAAATCCACTCACCTCCCTATTAGAAGAAATTTTCATTCATAACTCAAGAAGTACAATACCACATACCGTGAATGAATCTCAATAAATTGACCAGATATTCCCAACTAACTAACGGAATGAGTTACTCGGTTTGAATACCTTGTCTAAAACTCTAACGCACAAGGGCGTTCCCAAAAATTGAGTAATAGAGGGGCAGGCACAAGATTGTAATGAAAATTAAGTACGAAAAGCTGCGGGGGGTTCGGAGGGTTAAACTTATTTCTGTCGAGTGAAAATTATTCCTATTATCATATTCTATTTCATCTATCAGAAATTCAGTGGAAGTATTCTCGCACAAAATAACAGATTTACATAGAAACTCGTTAAATAATAGTTGCTTCACAACACAAGATAAAATTCATAGCATCAACTCACCCAAACTTTTCTTCAAATGGAACTTCATTAGGTCTTAATCAACTAATACATATTAAGTATATATAATATGTTTTTTCAAAACTCAAGTTATTTTGGAGCAATGATCCAAAAAGATTTCACAACTGGAAGAGTGTACTTCCTATTGATCGAGTGTCACGTCAGAACCTAGAAATTCTTAATGTGTTTCTATGCCTGCATTTTATGAGTATGTACCAGGTGTTGAAGAAACCCATGATGATAACACAAGTTTAGTAAATTTTTGTGGAATGCTGACTTTCGATTTTATTGTCTCTGCTTATGGTGTTTACATGTACACACGACACTAACACAACATAAACAGACAAGCTATTGCTAGTGCAATAGCGACAGGAAACGAGTTTTTCCCCAGGTTTTTCACTCGTTTATTGAATCATATACAAGATAGTATGGTTCTCCTGTTACATTTCCTGAGCTCACAATTGTGTTCTTTCTGACACACACCAAAATTATAGATATAATCATTTCTTGTAAATACAATTATTCAAATTTTGTAAATCCTCTCCTTTCAAAAGAATATATATATATATATATATATATATATATATATATATATATATATATATATATATATATATATATATATATATATATATATACTTTGAACCGTTTATTCCGATTTCTTCGCAAAACCTCGTTTATTGTGCCAGGTTAGTCCAGGGGGGGCAGCTGTCCCACCCTGCCCCTCGCTAGGTACGCCCTTGCTAACACAAAGTATTGATCAAATTCATTCAGAGAACCAACGTCGTATCACATGCGATTTATATTCTCATGTGCAGGGATCCTGAGGGTAGGAGGTTAAATGTTACATTTTCAAATTTATGGATCAATCTGAACTATCATTTATGCAAAATAGATCAGGTTCAAAGGGTAGTTTTACGATAGCATATTTTTATGATTGGAACATCCTGTATCAAGAATTTGACTCAAAAAAAAATTATCGATTCATATAAATAATCGAAAGACCTTCTCAATGATATGCCACTCGACTCTATGATTATTTTGTAGGTAGGTTAGGTGCAGATGAGGAGTTGACCTGACATAAAAGTTGGCATAAGTGAAGATCTCCCTTGACTCAAAAATTGACCTGTCTCAGCGTTTTCCGCTGTCATTGCGTTTTTCAGAGTTAGGGAAAGTAACTTTCGTTGGAACATCCTGTATACCAAGTTTCACGGTAGGGACAAATTCGAAAATAATCCAAGAATTTGTACTTTTTAATACATTTACCCCCTCTAATGGTTGAAAAAATATTAAATTTAGCTATAAAATACTTTTTTATTTCCATTTTGTATATAACATTACAAATATAAAATTCACAAGTCATGTGATTCTAAATACATCAAAAACAATTTTGGGCACTATAATTAATCCATCGAATCTAAATGTAGAAAACTAACAGTTTAAGTCACTAATTGGTTAACACAGATACAACAGCAAATAACATTTAACAGTCCCAGAAACTAACAACTAACATTTCAGTAATTAAAACTATCTTGACTAGGAAATTTGAGCATTGCGATTCCATCACTACTATGATGGATGAATTTCATTCAATTCAGAATTACACTAGTTTTAGCTATCCCTGAAGAATGTCCTTTTTATGATACATCAACTAAAATCGATACATTTAAATGTATATACGGAAGATTTCGAGTTGTGAGAGACGATTAGTTTTATCAACAATGAATTGACATATAAATTCCAACGTTTTGACTTTCAAATTTGTCATGGGAAAAAATTTAAACTTCGAAGCTAATACATGGCTAAAAAAGTTCCGCAACTAACTAATAGATGGCGCCAGAAATATCGAATGTTCTATTCTGTGAATTTGTAAACAATGAATCAGAACGAGTTTCCTGTCGAAATGAAACAATACTATTTGATAGGTAAAACCGTACAAGCCCTGAAATTGCTTGTCAGTGAAAACCATGGCAAATTCAACGATTTACGCTTGGAATTGTTATTGCATCCACCATATTCTCCAGATCTGGCATCCAGCTTTTTTGGCTCTTTGCTGATTTGAAAAAGATGCTCCAGGAAAAGATTATTGGCAGGGACGAAGAGCTTATTGCCGAAACTAACACCTATTTTGAGGTTAATTTTCATATTCAGCGATAAATTTTTCGGCCAAGTGAATTTTTGTATCATATTTTTCAAGATATGACATCATTTTTTTTTTTTTGTAGAGAGGCTATTTTCTGAGTTCTACATTGTTCGGCAGTGGGGGACTGAGATGAATAGTTGTAGAAGGTGTAGATACATAATGTTTGAATTAGGGAGGCTTTTACTTGGTAGAATTCCATTATCAATAACAAGAACAAGTAATAGTTTTCGAGGAATTTCAGTGGATAATTGTGATTCGTAACGCGTTTCACTACACCGTAGCTTCTTCAGACGAAAAACAGAAACAAGTAATCTTTTTTGAGGAATTTTACTGAATATTCGTCTGAAGTAGATACAGAATATTCAATTCGAGGAAGAATCAATCTGATATTCATGATAGATTCAAAACTTTGCAACGCTTGGTCACATATAATTTTGTTAAAAAAGAAAGATTTCTGCTGTGGATTGGATGTGAAGGAAATAATATCCTCACCTCACATGAAAGAAAATATATATCGTTAAAAAATGCTTCGTTATTCAAAATGTATTGTTGCTTGTGGCAAAATGATACGCTCATCATCCTCTCATTGGTTGAATATCTCAAGTTTTGATATTTCAAGTTTTGATTGAAAACCACCAAATAATACTTCAATCGACAGTAAGTAGGATTGTCCAAGTCAGGACCTTCCGAAGTTTCTCATGATAAGAGGCTTATTAGTTCAAAAGAGGATACCAATCAACTAAGAAAGAAATTGGCGATATAGACATATTCAAGTATTATAAGAAAAAATCAAAATATAAAATAAAACAATATCATTTCTCCTAAGAAACAGATTGGATGAGTGAGGGAAAGTGGATATCAAAATGGTCATTAGTTTTTGGGCGATTCTTAGTGATGTGGATTTGATGAAATTTCTACTGATTCATATGAATCTAGCCCCTTCCTTCCATTACCAGAATGGAGAATGTGAGTTTCAGTGCAGTAATCGGAATCGTAGGATTGGCAGAAGAGCCTACAGGCTCCCCAGATTTGAATTCATCTGATTATTCTTTATGGAAATACTTAGAAAGTAAGGTCTACATATCCAAAGTTGACAACCTCGATAATTTGTGGAAAATAAGTTATATTGATCACATATCAATGAATTCAAATATGCGTTGACTACTTGTTAAGTTGTTGAAATTGTTGATTTCTACTTCAGTAGAGTTCTTATCAAACAATTTTTCAAAATCGATTTCTGAATCTGTTATCCCGCGAGTTCATTCTAAGGTAGATACCAACTTATATTATTTCTGATTATTTCCCAAATTATATACTTACATTGAAACTTTGTTCAAAGACCCTGTCGAACGAACCAGATTAAAATGTTTTTGTTGATCGATTCACGATACCTTTAAAATGAGGTAACACTCAACCAATCTAATTGAAGGAGGAAACGAAACAGAAGCTTATGTGACCTAGCGTTGCTGATTTTTGAATTCATCGTGAAAAATATCAAATTGATTTTATCTCGGATGGAGCACCCTGTTACCCAAGAACTATCCATCGGAGAACTCAAAAATAGACAATTCACGATTAAAATAGAAAGATTATATGCTAAATCAAAAAGTCTCCGAAGTGAACACAGCATAAAAACAATTTCTTTGAAATACTAAAAATCAATGCAGACGTTTCATATAGATTTGGTGTTATTTGAACTCTTTTAAGAATGAAATCATGTTGGAAATCTAAGTTTCAAATAAATTTGTCATTTCCTAACTGTCCGAAGATTTTCGCCATTTCGCCTCCACTGTAGATCACAAAAATTTTTGAATAATTGATCAAACATTTTTTGTTGGAGTTTTTTCTCAACATAAACTTCAGAATATTATGTCCCAACCCAAGAAGAATTTAACAGACTTTTTAATTGTATGCAAATATGAATGAAAATAATCATGAATTCCGTTCGGCGCGGTAACGCTGGTGACGACTAGAGAAACATGTACCCCGAATGGGTGTGGAGACGTATTACAATTACTGAGATACAATCTCTTGTTTTCATGAAAACAAAATCTTCCCAGACGAAGCGGAGTTGATTACAATGTTGATAAAACAAAAACAAATTTGAAAGTCTTATAATGGCATAATGGTTTCACCTGTAGAAAAAGATTAAAATCGTCAAAAACAAATATTATCCCTATATTTAGGAACAGTCAAAGTTTTTGCTACAACTAGAGAAAGACCTATATTATTGTCTATTGTAGTACCTACTTAACATTCTGCAAGTTTATTGAACCGGCTGACATGAAAGAGTTTCACATTAACCCTACTATATATAATATCGATTTTATTCTAATCTTTCAGAGTGTTATTAACCTTCGAAATATCTATTTCGGGCTAGTACTCAAACATTTAACATTTTCACATCAAAACTAACCGTTGTATGTGTAAATATCCATCAAATATTATTGTGCTTATCTATTTCATACTGTATAAGTACTTTACATAAATCGTCAAGAAAAATGAGGTCAAGGGATATGATTTTTTCATAATTCAAAATGATGGAAGGAATTCTAAACATTTAAACACGAATCGTGAACGATATGATATATATAGAAAGTCATGAATTTTTCTTTTGAACTTACAATGAATTAAAAATGTTCTTGTATTATCTCTACAGAATAATATAGAATGTTTTGATATAGAGGGTGTTTTCTAAAATTGCGTACCTTGTTTAGGAGGTGCTCAAGTAAAATAAAACTTTTTTCTGAGGTCAGTAATTTTCAAGATATGGCTACTTTAAGTGGAAACATAAAATATGCTTTTCAATGTTTTCTTCGCAACCGAAAAAATTAATCAGCTTGTATTTCTGCAAAAGTTCTCAGTAAAACGAAATTTCACCTGTTTTATATGAACTTTTATGGAAAAGGTACTTTGATAATTATTTTCTCGAGTCCCGTTTTAATAGAAAACTTTATTATCTTATATTGCTTCCTCGAAAATTTCATATTTCTGGAGAGGTAAAATAAACTATGTACACGCCCCACCACGTAAAGTTCAAGTGGGCTGACATTTATTATTATTTGCAAGTATTGAGTTTCTCAAAAGATAAAAAAAATATTAAAATCAGTGAAAAATTCATGCAAACATATACGGATGATATTGACCTCGTTATAAACGACAGGACCCTCTGGAATTTGTTTGATTCTGAGTTCCTCTAATCTTTTGTAGTAGGTTATATGACATGATTTTTTCCCAAAATGTAAGCTTGTTTTGAGAAGAACATAACAAACAAAACGAAATTATTTTTATTTAAACAGGACTTGAGAAAATAATCATTTCATGATGAACTTGAACTTTCTAAGATATTCTACTAAAATGGGAAATACGGACAGGAAAACATATTTTGAATCAAATATTTTACTTAAAAACATTCGGTAAAATAAGAACTATACAAAAAAATTTCTTTGAATACGCACTTCTTATCTTGATTATCTGGTAAGATTCAACTTTATGAGTTTTTTGCTTAGAGTTGGTAATACGAAAATTATTCAGAACAAAATGGCGTCTTTTATATTCATGTCGGATACTCTATATTGAATTTAATTTTGTTATTCGTCGAAATATCGAGATTGCTTTTTCTATAATACTTCTTGATATTGAAATGAAGTGACTTTTAACGACTTTCATTGTATACACGTCATGATAAACGGTTTATATCTCCTAAAGTATTAATTTTTCGATAGCTTTATTAAGATGGGTCAAAAAAATCGACTATTTTTTTCTTCGCTTGGTACTTCCAAAAAAAGGTTCCTAGACACCTCTGAGGAAGTCTCTCCAAGTATGAGCTTTTAATTGTAATGGGAAGGTCCTCTGCCTTACAGTTTTTAATTTTTTCTTATTATCACATAGAAAATTTGAGATTTCGCTTCTAACTACTTGAAAAAATATATTGTTTATGTTCAAAAATTCATTTGAATGTGTTTATTCTAATAATTATTTTTCAATTTTATCTTTGATAATTCAAAATCTTAGTCATGTTGTTATTTATTATTTTAACGTTTGTCCAGTGCATATTTTTAATTTTTTCCACAAAATATACAAAAAATTTTTTGTCTTCTGTTTATTTTCAGTAAAAGTCTACCATTATGTTAAAAATATTGAACAATATATCGCAGTTGATGAATAAATAAAAACGTTTTCGATGAAAAAATGAATCACTTGTTTTTCTTCCAGATGAATTGTTTTCTTAAATTGGAAATAAAAACGTTATTTATTCATATTGAAATTAATCATTGACTATATGTTGAAAAAAGTGCATGAATTTTTGTTTCAATGCAACCGAACATGCTCATGACTGAACAAAAAATTTTAGAAATAGTTCTAACATTTTTCTGTTCCTAAAACCTCCAATTTTTGTAAATTTCCTCAAAACTCATGAATTCAATTAAAATTTTTCGAATTATTGATAAAAAACCGGAAAAATTGATTGGCATTGATGTTTAACGATGAATATCTCGTAAACGCTCAACTTAATCGAAAAATTATATGAGACCATTTTTGTAGAGTAGTAAATTTCCTATAATATTATAAGGTTTATGATTCATAATGATTCATTTTATTAAGTTATAAAACTCATAAAAAATTACCTTCATATAATCAAACTTCAACGTTTAATATGTGATAATAATAAAAATAGAAAACTTTAAGGCAGCTCATACTTGGACAGACTTTCTCAGAGATATTTAGGAACCTAAAAAAATATTCGTTTTTTTGACCCACCCTAAGCTCTATGCTCTCATTATGAAAATTCGAAAATTATTTCATGCAATGACAATTCACATAAATTATTTAGTGTTTTTTCATCAAGTTACAGGTATTGTATGAAGTATCGTTTGTCATAACAAATCGGCCATACCGTATGAAAATTTTAAAAATAATATAAAATAAATGCAGAGTTACAAGATAAAATTGGGAAAAGTTGTATAATTAACGGTTTTTCATCAAAACACGCCGTGAATTGAAACATTGTGTGCTTATGTGATACATTTAAAAAACTCAATTCAACGAAATCTAAGTTACCTATAGCAAGTTGGCATTTTACAGTTTGACAAAAGAAAGTTGCCCACGTAGTTCGATTCTAAGTTAGAAAGTGCCTATAAATGTTGAAACGTAAAATTTATACGTCATGTCGAAAAAATTAATACTTCAGAATGCATAAATTGAGTCTATGGAGGAAACCTTGTATGATTTGTTGGATCTATGAAATAGCAAATTAGGCAACAAAATTCTCGAATAAATCAAACATTTAGTATTGAAAGAAACATGATTTTCAAAATGTATTGTAAATAGAAAAAAAACAAAAAGTGTATAATAGATAAGGTTGGTTTACGAGTAGACCAAATATTTCCCTAGTATGGACATATAAAATGATTAAATACTGCTTTTAGGTACGGAATTTTGTGCCTACTTCAATCCGGAATATATTTACAAATTCTTTCAAATCAAATAAAATATATTGCTTTCCATGTTGCTTAAAATTTTTCAGAGACTTTTATAACTACTAATGAAACGAAAATATCATGACATTCTTCTGATTCGTTCACATTACATCAAAATTTGAACTGTTTACCTAGCAGTTAAAGTACATTTTTGGATTCATTTTGAATTGTTTCAAGATGGAAGCTTAAGTTATCCAGAGATTCTACAGAATCTGTTGATATTTGCCAAATAAGAGAAGTGGCAGCATGTTTTTCACTGTGTATATGCGGTTTTTCCACATACGGTGAAGTTCTGAATGATTGGTAATTATTTCTTGAAGAGATGATTTGAAATATCATCTCTAATAGAAAAATTAAATTTTGTTAAACTGATAACTTTAAACGTTGTGAATCGGTAAAATTGATTCGAACGAAATATATATAATGGGGGTCCTCAGTAAAAGGTATGTATGTTCAATTCCATATCATCAGTCCTTGCAGAGTAGAAGTTATCCCTAAATTTTGAATCATTTTACACTGGTCTTATCTTGATTTTCTCTTCAAGTGCTATCACCCTTCATTAATTTTCCAGGTCATCAAGTGGATCAAAGTCCCCAATTAGTTCCACTTTCTCTAAAACAGTAAATTCCGAAACTATTTCCATCATGTTTTATCGGCACTAAACACAAACATATTTGCACTGTCTCTGTCATAGGTGTCATAGCTGCAAATTACAGCCTGAAAACATAGCACAAAAAATGTCTAATCAACTCCGACTGACCCGAAAAATGTTCTTAATGGCGAGCTTTCTGCTCGTCCATGCGCTGCCCCACAACAATAATAATTACAATGAAGACAGCCAGAAGTACGAGGATGCAACATATAGCAACTGCCACCATATTGAACGGTCTGGGCAGAACTGTGCCACTGGCAAACGTAGTCGGAGCGCTCCGGAGTCCGCACGCTCACGTAAAGGATGAAATATTGATTGGAAGGCCTCGCCAGCGAACGGCAGATCGGTCCGAGTACTCCAAATATCGCGCTCTTTGCTATACTTTTAGCCAAAACGTTCTAGCGTCGAGTGTCATCGGCGTAACATTTCGAGGACGTTGAAGTAGCAGACGCGCCCTTATAAATGAACATCTCCAGGAACGTCGTTTAGTCGAAACTATCTGCAGAACGTGAGTTATCAAAAGATAAATTTGAAGTGGTGGATTGCGAGGTCAACGTACCTACCCTTGTTTTCGCTGAAAAATTCTTGAATATATGATTATCACGTTGATTAGATCAATACTTGATGAGTCAACATTCCTTACTATTTTTAAGAAAGTAAACAATATCAGCATAGCGAGTACAGGATGTCCCAAACTCGATATTTTCATGGGGCAGCAGCTAGGTGAAACTTTGCAGATAGAAAAAAATCACCCATCTTTCTCGGTTTAGATTTTCGACTAAATCTTATTGATGAAAACCATTTTCAGTTATTATTTTTTGTTTTCGAGTTTCCGGGATTTAAGTAAATAATATCTCGGGTACTAATTGAGGCACTTTGTATCGAAACCAGGAATACATTCGAAAATTTTTCTTAGCCAACGGTTTTCGAGCTATAAGATAAAGTTGCGTTTTTTCAATATAAACCATACGCGAAATTGGTCGCGTTGAGTATTGTTTTTTTTACTTCTAGGAAGATATAATATGATAATAATATTATGGCGTATGTTTCGAAAAATGAAAAATCATTTCTAAACGCATCTCGTTATGAGATAGTGTTGAAATTTGAACAACATTGTTTATTCTGAAATTATATAAATTAGAATAAGTTATTTATATGTATATTCTAGTGTATATTTAGTTCTAAGTACAACCCTGTATAGCAACGCTTCGCCGCTTGTGACTCATAGGATTTTTCTATTGCTTTCAATCAGCTCATATTCCGTTGTAAATAGTTATTATTAAGATATAGTCTGTTACTAGAAAGGTACTACCCTGCGTAAAGCAATAAATGTGTTCTTCGGGTTATAACTGTAACCATTAAACCAGCGAGGTAAAACCTTCTTACAAATTCAATCTTTTCCCTTTATTGATGTATTTGTCACCCTTCTTAAGAAATGTTAAATTAAGGGTTTTACATCTGCGCCATGACCAGTTTGGATAGTTATCTTTACGAGGTCAACCCTAGGCATAAGAGTAACTTCAAACCACCAGCTGAAAAGCATTTTCAATCAGTAACAGTTTGTCTCTTGAACCATCAAGAGCTATCTTTCAATATTGATCATACAGATCAATAATCATAACCTAAGTATAGTGTCATACCAAGCAGTGGGCACAAATACTTTTGGAGTAATTATAATATAAACATTCAGTTATTCACAAACACAAGTAACATTTTGTCTCTTGAACCATAAAGAACTATCTCTCAATATTAATCATACAGATCAATAATCATAACCTAAGTATTGTGTCATACCAAGCAGTGGGCACAAATACTCTTGGAGTAATTATAATATAAACATTCAGTTATTCACAAACACAAGAAACATTTTTCTCTTGAACCATCAAGAGCTATCTTTCAATATTGATCATACAGATCAATAATTTTAACCTAAGTATTGTGTCATACCAAGCAGTGGGCACAAATACTCTTGGAGTAATTATAATATAAACATTCAGTTATTCACAAACACAAGTAACATTTTGTCTCTAGAACCATCAAGAACTATCTCTCAATATTAGTCATACAGATCAATAATTTTAACCTTAGTATTGTGTCATTCCAAGCAGTGGGCACTCTTGGAGTAACTAAAGTTGTACAGTACTGTTAATAAACAATTAAAAAACTATACTGGTCCTTCGATCTTACAAACCCTACCTTTGTGTTGAAATTCACTCAACATATGGGAATCTTGCCATTCGAAAAATAATTCTCTATGACAATATCAGTTAAATTAATCTATGAATATGAAAAGATCACAAAGAAGAACGTTCGATACCGTAATGTGTATTAGTTTTTGAAGACACCACAGAGGCTTCATCATTGTCAAAATAATTCATCATTATCTCCTAATTTTTAGAATTTTTGTATTGTTAGAAAGAGTTTAGAGTATTTTGAAACGTTTTTCGAAATAGAATACACGACGAAAGGTATGATATGTTTTTTGTTTCATAGAAGGCGGAAATATTGATTTAGCTGCTGATTATTATCCTTATCAAGAGCGGTTTCCGAAGCGACACCAGGTTAAGCAAATCAACGAATCTTTCAAGAAACCGATGGTCAAAGAAAATAATGAAACTTAAATGAACATAATTGTAGCAATAATTGAAAATCTTGACGAGCTGCAATCAGAAAATATTCAAAAAACATGGGTTTAAATCATATAGAATGAGATTGTATCACCAGCTTTTTACTGTTGATGGTTCGAAGAGAAATGCCTCGAAAATGCAAATTTTCGAACAAACTTTATTTGGAGCGACGAGGTCAATATAAGCAGTGATGGACTCTTTAATATAAATATTCGACGTCATTAATCAGATGAAACCAACATTTTTTTCAAGGGAGAAATGACTAAGCTCGTTTTGGCTTCAATGCGTGGTTAATAATAATAATAATATTTATTTAATCCAATCATATTATAATAACATGTAGAATACCTCAAAAGTTACATGAGATAAACATTACATAGGACAAGAATTTTTCAACAATTAAAGTTGAAAGATGCAAGGACCACAAATATGTGAGCATTTGATATATTAAAAAATTAAATATTTCATTTGAAAAATTCTTCTAAGGTATAGGGTTCTAACTGTATCAGGATTGACTTCAACTATCTCTTAAAAATGTTATGAGATTGGATATTTTGCAAGAAAAATGGTAAACCATTGAAAAATCTGATACCACGAACATCCATCGACTTTGATGTGAATTTCAGTCGGTGCGGAGGAATTGAGATCAGGTCTAACCTAACCTAGGGTATAATAACCATGACAATCGCCATTTTTGCGTAGTTGGTCTGTTTTTGTGAATGTGTGTGAGGGAGAAGACAAACAGACTGACAACAGTCAAAATTCCTAGCGATGCAAAACGCCCTCGACAGGACGAACGTGGCTCAACTCCCGCCATCACCCCCATTATTCTCTTCTAAGCCACAAATATTCTCCCTAGTGAGGCAGCAGAACCCCAGATGATATTGAGTACGAAATACGTGAATCCATATTAGCAAAATGAAAAGTCGCAGCTGGGCGGTTGTCAATGTGGGCTTTAGCATTCGAAATTGGTAGCACATGGAACGCAACCTCCGGGTCAGATAATCAAACTGATCCACCTAACTCAGGTGCTCATCAGTATTGATACCCAGGAAACGAACAGTATTCTGATGAGCATGAAAACGAATATATGCAGTTTCTTCATTAATAAGATGAAGCTGCTTCTTTCAGAACCACTCAGTTAACTCTTCAAGCAGTCTATTTGCGGACTCTTCATCAGGGACCACAGCCGATGTATCGTCGGCATGAATTGTGAGGAAGTACTGCCTCAGATACAACGGAAGGTCATTGATGTACATGATGAACAACACAGGGTCCAAAACGTAGCCCTGTGGAACGCCAACCGACACATCTTCAATCCTCGACTCAACATCCATAACTGCACCCCCAGAATCAACACCTTTAACCTCTACTGAGATCTTCTCACCAGATAAGACCTGAACCAGTCTATGGCATGTTCCCGAATACCGAAATTAAAAAGTTTACTTAAGAGTCTTTTATGATGGACGCAATCAAAATATCGACAAAAGAACCCCGCTGATTGTTGGCAATTCTCTGGCAGCAAATGATAGGACGATATATTTTTGAAGATTCTGTCAATGCTAACACGTATTCGAATATTTTGACTGAATTTGTTGAGATATATTTGGACAATGTTTCGCTTGCAGTCCTCGAAATAAAGTGGTTTCAACAGAAAGGTGCTCCTCCGCCTAATGCCGACACAAACTATTCTGTTGATATTCATATTATTTGTTGTGATGATCTATTTTCTTGTTTTTTTTTCAATTAATTTATCTGCTGAATACACTATGTCTTTTTATTATTCTAACTCAAATATATATATATATATATATATATATATATATATATATATATATATATATATATATATATATATATATATATATATATATATATATATATATATATATATATGCCATCGAATTGTGTGAAAATGGTATCGTTTATAATAACCAAGCATGGCGTAAGAAAATTTCGAAAAGTTCGATATTATGATGATAAACTTATAGGGTATATTTTGGGAAGGTTGGAATAATAGAAAAGACATAGTGTATTCAGCAGATACATTTATTGAAAAAAACAAGAAAAATAGATGATCACATTAAATAATATGAATATCGACAGAATATTTTGTGCCGGCATTAGGCGGAGGAGCACCTTCCTGTTGAAACCACTTTATTTCAAGGACTGCCTATATATATATATATATATATATATATATATATATATATATATATATATACATCATTGCAAAAATTGATTGACTTTCGAACTGTCGTTATAGGAGCACTGAATATATTAAAGTCTTTTTCAATTATTCCATGCAAATTTTGAATGAATGGACGTAGAATTACTCGATGAAATTAGTGAAAAGTTATGAAAAGTTTTTTCATAGAAACATGTTCTAGGTGAAAAAAATTATTGCATATGTGATATTATTTTGTGTAGCAATAAAATAATCCACTTAACAAAATCAAAGTTGCCTATGGTTCAGTTTTGAAAAAACGCAAGTTTGCATTGTAACCCAAAACCTGTTGGACAAAAAAGAAATTTTCTCACGTAGTCCAATTCAACTCAAAGAGCCTTTAGAATGTCGAAACCATTTTTACATATCTTCAAAAATATCCGAGATATTGGCACTTCACTGATTGAGAAAATCTTTTAAGATTAGCAAATAACTCGAAAACGAAGAAAGCTAACTCGAATCTGTTTGCGGCAATGAATTCTTCACGCAAAAAGATACATGGAAGGAAGTGTTATTTCTGTCTTTTTTCACAATATTTTACATAGGCGAAATACTAAATCTTCTAAATCTCTCCACCCTGTACATAACTGTAACAAACTTGTGACACTAATGAAAAATGGGCTGATTTTTACTGCCTCATTCTCACCTGTGGAAGATCAGAGTACCAATCGTACGAACTCAACTATGTAAAGTGACTTTAAAGTGATGATTAAGGTTATGAGTGTATCCTGGTCCTGGTCCTTGATCCAGAAAGTTAAAGCCTTATAAATCTTGACCTTGGAGTCATTGCACTGTATAATATGTATTCTGATAATAAGTTTGCTGCTCTCTTCTTCAAAACTATATTTCTGCAACGATTATTATTACAAGAAAAAGAACCCTGACCATTTTTGTCTAATTTACTGATAGCAAAACGAAGTTAAAAATGGAAATTATCGGTATAATTTTGATATTTTAGCCCAACAAAAATAATCTACTCGGAACTCTTTATCACAATAGTTTATTTTGTTAAAACCTGAAAGAAAATTTCAAATTGTAAAGAAGTTATTTACTGGATATTTATTTTATCAATATGAGTTCGTCCTGATTCTAGTAAGAAAACCAACTGAAAAATACTGCGTATGAGGTTAAATTGTATTTTGACATGGTTAATTCAATATGGAATGCATTCAGGAAAAGAAAAACCAACAATATTATTCCTGAATACAACCAACAAGCTAGTTACCATGTTCAATATTCGATA
Organism: Cryptolaemus montrouzieri; assembly: GCA_013387265.2. NCBI lineage: Eukaryota > Metazoa > Arthropoda > Insecta > Coleoptera > Coccinellidae > Cryptolaemus > Cryptolaemus montrouzieri. The sequence goes on from JABFTP020000103.1 coordinate 23,749,313, forward strand.
ACTGCAATAGGTGAGTGAATGATTTTATGTCTTCTCGAATTAGAGAAGTGAGTGATAGGAATATTTATATCATATATATCTTTTGTAGTTCGGTCAATCAGAAATGAGAAAAATATTTCACACGCATACAAAAAGTAGGGATATTTGCTATTTCTTCGTTTGTTATTCTACTCGTATTGAAATTGAAACAAAAAATTCTCAATGAATATATTCAAGTATAGAATAAGAGCTGCTGCTCTCAGGCATGCTCAAAATTAATTTACTTGAAGATCTGTGAGAGAAAGTGTACTAAGTATGCTCAATCTGATTAAGGTCAGGCGATTGAGCAGGCCAAGTGAAAGATTTCTTACAGATCCGTCGTAACAGCTACAGTGTGATCACATTTTAATTTGCTCCACCCAAGTGCTGCAGTACATGTAGTATAGTGGTATGAAGAACCTGATTAACGTAGCAATTTAGTAATTAACCAAAGTGTGACAGCAGTGTCACTCGTCTAGAATCCGAAAGCAGTCAGACATTGGAATAGTCTTCAATCCCAATTCCATATGATTTCAGTATCAGAAGAATACTCCGAAAGTATACCATTCATTGTTTTCATTATGTTCATGGAGATCACCTGATTGAGATCGTCTCAAAAAACATCTTTCATACTTCTTCCTTTCTACAGTCGGGAGATTTGATGTAATCTTTACAGAAAATAGACAATAGGGGAAGAATCTCACGACCGTGCGGGCCAATTTACTGCCCCAAAAATTAGAATAACTGCTCACCAAACTCATATCTGAACTGGTTGAAGGTATTGCACCTGATTTGGCATGTGGCACCGTGATGTTGAAACCACATATCAGTCAAGTTGAAAAATTATCACCTTTGAAGAAGTACAGCCGGAATATGGCCAAACGCCTTTTTTCGGGGTGTATTAACAGCTGTTGGTGCTTCTGATTGTTTTCCGGCTTAGTTACGTATCCATTGAACCAAAAATGGACCGCATCGCTGAGAACAATTTTTCAACAAACATGCAAATCTTCACCCGGCTTTTCTCCAAAAAACCGAAATTGTGGTTGGTCGCATGTCCTAGTGTCTACAAGAACTGTACTTTGTATGGTAGAATAACAAATTGTTGCCATCATCGATGGTTAATCCACATTGGCGGATACAGTAGCAATATTCTTCTCGTTACGCTCTATACGGATACGGACTCGTGGATTGATATGAAACAAGTGTGAATTTCAGTCAAAATGACTTAAATTACTTAATTGGTGAGTTTATTAAAAAACCAAGAAACATGATGACAACGAATTTTTTACAAAACATCGATTTTCATAATGTGCAAATGTTGTGCGGCCGTGAGTTCATTCACGATCAATTCTTGACTTTGACACATGTCGTTAACTGTCAAAACAATAACCTCAAAACCAAAATGCGTAAGAAGTCACCGATCATTCGTAGAATTAATATTGATTCTTCTTCTTCTTTTTTGCTGACGTTTCAATACATCTCATTTTTTTCAGTTAGTCTCAGTGTTTTCTTCAGTGGCTTACAGTATGGATGGCCATCACCATCTTTACCATATTTGAAAAAAAGACATGAACTAACTGAAGATCAGACTTACTGGATTATTTCAATGTTGCCATTCGGATCCATTGTATTTTCTATTTTATTTCCATTTCTTTCGGACACCATAGGAGGAAAATTGTTGATATTATTTACCGCATTTGGACATTTTACTGCTTGGGTTCTGATTGGATTCATGGAAAATGTTGAAGCAATATACATTGCAAGATTCTGTGCTGGACTATGTGATGGAATTTGCTTTATAACTCCAATGTACTTGGGAGAGATTGTGGATTCGAAAATTCGTGGTACTATGGTATCAGTTACAATAATGAGTTTTGTGTTAGGTCCTCTAGTTATTAACATACTTGAAATTTACATAGACATTTATTTAGTCGCGAAAATATTTTCTGTTTGGCCTATCATATTTTTTGGATGTGCCCTATGGATGCCAGAAAGTCCATACTTTCTTGTAATAAAGAAAAGAGATGAAGAAGCTAAAGAAACACTTCAGTGGCTCAGGGGTACAACTGCTATACATGAAGAGTATAACAGAATATCTGAAGCTATTTCCAATAAAGTAGAATTCAAGGAACTTTTTTTAAGTAAACAGAATAGAAGAGGTTTAGTTATAGTGGTTATACTGCGAATGATACAGCAATTGATTGGTTCTTCCGTTATCATGTTCCACCTTCAGGAAATATTACAAGAAACGGGGTATAACATCAGCCCATCAACAACAGCTTCAATATATCTAGCAATTCAAAATATTTTCAGTTTAGTAAGTTTGAATTTTGCTGACAATTTCGGAAGAAAACCTCTGCTTATTTTCTCGCTGATTCTTACTGGGATACTAATGTTTATAGTTGGAACTTATTTTTTCTTGAAAATTGAAACAGAAATTGATATACAAAGGTTTTCATATATGCCAGTGTTTGCACTTATGATGTATAGAGCTTCAATCTCAGTTGGCTTGCAGAAAATACCAGCTATATATACCAGCGAGGTATTCACACCCCAAATGAAGGGATTTGCGAATGCAATTTGTTCTGTTGCTTATAATGTTGGTATTTTAATTGGATCTGAGTTCTTCACAAGAATAAAACAAAACTTTGAAATTTATTTTTCATTTTATGGTTTTGCGTTAGTTGCTTTTGTCGGTTTATTTTTTGTAATCTATTATTTACCAGAAACTAAGGGGAAGACTATAGAAGAAATTCAGGAAGAACTGAAATGAAGATACTTTATTATAACTGAAAAACATGCTGTACACTGAAATTTTATTTTTATTTTTTTCTTCAATTCCTCTCATTTATTATACTGTTTTTTGAATTCGGCAGGTATGTAGCAGATACCAGCAATATATACCAGCGAGATATTCGTACCCCAAACCATGGGATTTGTACATTCAATTTATATTACCACTTATCTCGCAAGCTTTTGCTTTATTTGCTTCTGTTGGTGAAGTTTTTGAGATTTATTTTGTACCAGAAACGTAAGACTGTAAGGGTAAGACTGTGGAAGAAATTCAGAAAGAAATAAAATTAACCTATTATACGATCAAGTTTACTATAACATGTTGCGTCCATTTTGGTTTAATAATTTGACAGCAAGCAAATAATCATAAGATATGAAGTGTTATTCCTCGCCTGCCTTTCGTGATGTAATGTCTTCGTTTCAAGATGAGTTGGTGTAGTTATTTTCCAACTCATTTTTTTGAGAATAAATACTACACCAAAGAATCGTACGTAGTTTTTATTGTATGTAAATACGAATCAATGAATAAAAAAGAAGAATTGAGGTACCAAGAAGTGTGGTATGAGTTTAAAAGCGATCAATGAAAATTTTAGACGAATAAAGAGTCTTAAATGATTGAAATAGATGAAAATATGGGAAAAGGAAATTCAGAAGCAAGAAATGATATATTTCACATAGGAAAAGTATATCAAATTCTGAGAGAAAGAGAACAGGAATTTAAGTCAAATTTATCTTATGTTTGAGTGTTTTCACGACTATTTATACTATATAGCATTTTCTGTAACTGTGAACAATGTTAGAAAAAGCATGGACCCATTTAAACTAAACGGTGAATAATTTACTAAAAAGATATTTTAGGATGCTTTTCTCAATTATTTATTCATTTGTTCGACAGAGATAGTGACAAAATACGAAAACTTCATTCTCATTTAGTCATAGTTTCAAATTCTAATGTTAATTGAAACATCAGAGAAAAACAGAAAATTCTCAAAGATAAGCCAACGAAAAGGAAAACAAAATTTCTTCAAATTTCTATCATTATTCAATTATTCATTTATTTATCATATGGAGTACAGACAGAGGAATAAACATCCAGTATCAATATTCACTGTTTGACAATTATAACAACCAGAAGTCACAAAAGCATAACGACTCTAATAGAAACAATATAAAATTGAATGAAACCTCTTGCTTCAGGGATCAGCAGGTCCTGTCGCTCCTGGATCTTATTCTGTTAAAAGACCCTAAGCTCCTTTATGATGTATCACATCTTCGTCCATTTGGCAAGCAGGCCACATTGTTTTGTTATCAAGGATCAACTTAATTTCCCTTAGCTATGTAAGACGGAGTAAGAACTATTAAAACCGTCAAGTGCCAAATGCTAGAGCATAATATCACCAAAATCAGCAGGAACAGTTCATTAGAAGCTATACTACTGTAGAAGATTTGTGGTCCAAGTTTGTTCAGACTCAACAAATCGCCGCGCCATGTGGCTGTACTCTTGTGATAGTATAAGCCATAGCTTAATTTCTTCTTATCAAAATGCAGGGAAATATTTCATAAGAGGAACAATGATAAGTAATAAATATAAAAAAGCAAAGCTAGACCATTCACTTTTATTTAGTCAGTCCTAGATGAGATTCTCAAGACTGGAACAACTATTATCGGTGGGAAGGGCATGGAGATAATCCAATACGTTTCATATTCTAAAATGAAAAAGAAACTATCTATTCAAAACTCGTTATCACAATTATTTATTTTGAAAATTCACTGAAAGAAATTTGCTCATTAGTAAATAAGTTAAATACACGATAATTAACTGATTTTAACTATTTATCGTAATTTTGCTTCAATATGGGTTTACTAAATCCTAGTTGAGAAAAGTATTACAGAACTTTTTGAAATATTCCTCATATAGTGAATGTGAAAGTTGATATGGTCAACTCAATATGGAATAAATTCAGGAATAGAACGAATAATGGTATTCCTGAAGACAAGAAACAACCTAGTAACCATCGTCAATATTTAATAACTGCAATAGGTGGGTAATTTATCTCTGAATTTCTTCGAACCCAAAAAGTGAAATTTCATAGTTAAGTCAATCCCTTTTGAATAAGTGAATTTAAATTCTCTATTATTCTCGTAGAATGAAGCATAAACCTTTCTGGGTGAATAGCTTGAATTTTAGGTTATATGTTATAGTCTCTTTCGAACCCCTAGAAGAAATTACAAATATATTCTTCAATGAATGCGTGAAGAATTCATTGCTGCGAACAAGGTAAGATAGCTTTCTTCGTTCTCGAATTATTTTAAAATTCAGACAATTTTCGAAATCAGTCAAGTTGCAATTTCTCGATTGTTCTTGAAGATATGTCACTTTATTACATAGAATCGAACGTGCAAAATTTGTTTTATATTCAACGGTTTCTTTGAAAGTGAACCATAAACAAGTTTGTATTTGTCGAATAGCTTTTTTCTTTTCAAAATTATATCACATGTGCGCTCAATTTATTTATCTAGGGCGTATTTTATTGAAAAACTGAAAATTGTTCAACTTTTGCCCAATTTCATCTGTTAAATCTATGACCATAGACATATTCAACATTACGATAATTTTGAACCTAAATTCTCAATAAAAAACTCTTCAGTCCTAATAAATAAAATTCAGCACACGATACTACCACCTAACGTTAAACTTATGTCATGGGATGTAGTAAATCTCTTCCCTAGTGTTCCACCTAGTGATACAGTGAAACTCATCAACAACGCCCTTCAAATTAATAGTAGTAAAAAAGGTTTAATCATGGGTAATCCTCTGAGCTCTCTGCTCGCTGAAATTTTCATGGATAATATTGAAAAAACTATCCATGAACATCCGTTATTCAAACACATTATTTATTGGTTTAGATATGTCGACGATATCATTTGTTGTTTCACTGGCACAAACAGACAATTAGAGTAATTTAAAACATTCATTAACAAAATTCACGATAATATTAAATTCACGTTAGAGATATAAACAGAAAACTCCATTAACTTTCTGGATTTAACTATTACTAAAATTAACGGCAAACATGATTTTCCAATTTTTCTTAAGCCATCGCTTACAGATATTACTATTCACAGCTCATCTACACATCCTTATCCACATAAATTAGCAGCTTACAATAGTATGGTACTTAGATTCATTCATATCCCAATGTCACAAAATAATTTCATAGAAGAGCTCAATTTAACTGAACAAATAGCAGTCAATAACGGTTACAGTCCAACTATGATTGAGAACATGATTTCACGCAAAAAATTTCAAGAAGCAATCCAGGAAATATTTTCAAGTATAAAAAGTTCGAACACAAAATACAACAGCTTAACTTAGATTGGTAATCCTAGTCTAAAATTAAAATCATTCCTCTCGCATTATAATTTCAATATAGCATTCCGAACTGATAATTCTTTAGGCCGACATATCAAAATATGCAAATCTAAAATTGATAAAGGTAAATCGGTGTTTATAAACTGTCTTGCGGGGATGTAATAAAATTTATACTGGTAGAACTTTCAGAAATTTCAAAGTTAGATTATCCGAGCACAAACGTAGTTTTAATTATCATAAATCAGGTTCCCATTATTCTAATCACTTACTCGAAGAAAACCATAACTTTAATGATAATTTCAGAAATTTACAGAATGAAAATAATATACAAAAACTCAATCTTTTGGAAATTTTAGAGATCAACAAAGAAAAGAATTCAGGTAGGTTACTTAATAGTCAATTAGATCTAAATCCATCTCTTTCACTCAATGTTTTCAATTCATAAAGTAAGCAACTCCGATGGGTTTTCCAACATACCCCTTGTACTTGTACCTATTTTAATATTAAGTAGGAAATAAGACTAATATATAAGGAATAACTCTGTTCATTAGTTTGTATCTATCTGATGAAGCCACAGTGTGGTGAAACCGGTCATAGTTTTGTTAATATAGTGAAAATCTAAATACTTTAATTTTATTTCATTGAAAATATATATAACTTTTTCCCAATTTTATCTGTTAACTCTATGACCATCCATAATATTCACACGGAATTAATGAAATACCTCGAGTATGTTCTATGTACTCATTACGATAGTTCGAAAATTCATTTTGCAATGAAAATTCAGAAAACTTATTTATTGTTTGTCATGAACATTTTATTAACTATTGTGTGAATACAGTATCGTTTGTAATAACATCATAAAAGTATACCAAAAAATTGAGAGAAACCCTCATGAACGATGGTACATTCAACGTCCCAAGATAATAAGAATATGATGTAATTGATGAAGAAGATGCAGCAATTGATGTTATAGCTAGTGTAACTGTCAATCCATCATTCTCAATCAGGAAAATCAATATGGAGTATCTAAAAGTCGAAAGCTCTGTTCTCAGGAAAAATAGATGTGAAATTTTGAGTGAGAATATCCTTTTTTTGAAGCCAGTAGATTTCCAAAGTGGACTTGATTTTTGGAATTGATTCCTGCAAAAAACTGAATAAAATAGTTTTAAGGGAAACGCTTTAGACCGAGAAGTGTACATCAGGAATGATGGAATGTTCAGTCTTCAAAAAGAACAGTGTTGATCGGAAGTGAGCCCACATCACTGTATTGATAATCAACGACAAGACTGTTCGTACGGCATAGTATCTTCGTTATTAGAAACGATATTGTATTCACATAGTAGTTGCAACTTGATGAAAAAGTATTGAATACTTTTTTTTGAATTGTTATTGGATGAATTAATTTTAGAACTGTCGTATTGAGAGCACAGGACATACTCAAGCTATTTAAATCATTCCATTCGAATTCTTCGAGTGGATATATAATTACTACTACGAAAAATTACACAAATATCGGTTTTTGATGAAAAAAACGTCCTTGATGAAAATTTCGAATACACATGTGGTATATTCTTGAACACGAAAAAAAACTCTATTTAACAAAATTAAATCGGAATGCTTAACTTTTAAATAAGTTTGCATTATAACTCAAAAATCATCATACAAATAAAACTCCGCGAGTAGTTTGATTCTACGTAAAACAGTGCCCAAACGCTCTTCACATAACAAAAACAACCGATATATTGACCCTTGACTGATTTCAAAAATTTTCAAAATTTCCAAATAACTCGAAAACAAAAAGAGGAAGCTCTAGTCTGCTTACAGCAATGAATTTCTCAAGCAAATGTAAGACGGGGAAAGGGGAGTATTTTCTATTTTTCATGTCGTATAACTGGGGTACTAAATCTGTCCTCCCTGTACAGTCATTCAACCAAGAATGAGAGTAATTTTTGACTATTTGCAGATATATGGCTCAAATTTGCTATGTATAATAAAAAAGGTAGATTGCCATTTGAAATAACAAAGTGATGACCCACTTCCGGTATAACCTGAAATGGTATCACTTCGTAAATATTTCACTTCAATTGGAAATCGCTAGTTATGGCCGCGTATAAAATTTCAGCTTGATATTGTAATTGAAACTCAAAAAGTTTTTAACGTTCGGTCCCTGTGGATATCCCTGTATACCCTACAAGGTGCAGGGGAACTTAGACTGTGAGCTCACGTGAAATTTGGTACTAGAAAACATAATACACACAGTTAGACATTCTTTATGAGTATGTCGAATGACCTGTATAAATAAATGGGTACTTGCCCCAATGCAATTTTAGTGGCTAAATATGATGGTAGTGACTATACGTATCACATACAGATCTACTGCTAGGAGGAAGTGCAGCCTCAAGAATCAATTCTAACTGAACCTCTCTAAATTTGCAGAGAACAGTCAGCATGATGATCACTAGAGCATTACGCTCTACAACTACTACAGTAATAAAACTGATACTGGAAATTGCATCTCTTCACCAGGTGATTGGAGGGGCAGCTAAAATAGCTACCTGCATAATCCTCAAAAATGTCTAAAGTTTGACACAAGAACCGAAACGAATATGTAACTGCTATTCCAGATCATCATTCCTAGCAGACCCGAATGAGTCAGCCTCAAAGGACATCCACCTAAGGGTCCCTTAGGTTTTTGCAAACCTAAACTGTTGCTTGGGAATTGACAAGTAGGTCAATGCGCTGAAGGCATTAACCTCTCTAAAACTGCACGTCACTTTTTGCGTTCATCCCTCGCTAAACTTTAATAAATAAATAAGCTATGTCTGATTTAGGCCCCAGGTTCCTGTAGTAATCAGGGCAATGAGAAAGCTTTTAGCCTACACAAAAACGATGGATCTTGAAGTTGAAATTCAGGTCAGAGTGTGCCACAATAGACTACTGGCCCACATCGTATATGACTGCCACCAAACTTGAAAGTTTCATTCAAGGAGCCAAAATCTCGGTGGGTATTGTTATTGGATACAATCAGCCCAATGGGTTAGAAAACGGAGGGTGGGATATCTCTAGTAATAACCAAAATAAGCCATAAGGTTCTCTTGTTATCCTTAGGCATTTTATTGTCAAAAACTTTTGTTTGAAAAATTTTTGAAACAATCCTTAACTTTGGATTTTTCAAATCGCCTTATCTCCAGTAATAATCGAGATACACCTATGCAGATTTCATATTATCCTAAAGAATAATGTTATGAAAAACCTAAGTTTAAAAATTTTTCTTTTCTACACCAGACAGAAGAGCGAAATAATATACAAAACTATATATTACTTTGCTAAACGAAAGGGATTTTTCTTTCCGTTCTGTTTTTTTCCTATTTATCAATACATCTTAATTTTTTTCAGTTGGTCTGAATTTTTTGATCAGTGGCGCACACTACGGATGGCCATCACCTTCTTTACCATATTTTAAGAATGGACTTGGAACCGCTTTCGAAATTACTGAAGATCAAGGCTACTGGATTATTTCAATGATACCGTTTGGGGCCTTTATAGGAAGCATTATATTTCCGTTTTTAGCTGACAAGATGGGAAGGAAATTGTTAGTAATATCTGTTGCATTTGGAAATTTTATTGGTTGGGTTCTGATTGGATTCACGGAAAATATTGTGACAATTTTCATTGCAAGACTTATCGCCGGTGTTGTTGACGGAATTTGCCTTATGCTTCCGATATATTTGGCAGAAATTGGAAATTCGAAAATTCGTGGCACCATGGTATCCATTGCATTGATGAATTTTGTTATAGGTCTTCTTCTTATAAATATTCTAGAAACTTTTATGCACGTTTACTTGACTGCTAAAATATTATCGGTTGTGACTTTCATATTTTTTTGGAGCTCCTTGTGGATACCAGAAAGTCCATATTTTTTTTTGATGAAAAAAAGAGATGAAGAAGCTAGAGAAACACTCAGATGGCTAAGGGGTACAACTGATATAGATGAAGAGTATACCAGAATTTCTGAAGCTATTTCGAATAAAGTGCAACTCAAGGAATTCTTCACAAGTAAACAAAATAGACGAGGTTTATTAATAGTAGTTGTCCTGCGAATCTCGCAAGAAATGATTGGTTTTTCTGCTATTACGTTTCATTTGCAGGAAATATTATTGGAAACAGGATACAACGTTAGTACGCCAACAACATCCACAGTATATTTAACTATTCAAAATATTATTAATTTACTTAGTCTAAAATTCGCTGATTATTTCGGAAGACGACCTCTCATCTTTATCTCATTGAGTGGTGCAGGGATAGCAATTTTCATTGTAGGAACATATTTTTACTTGAAAAATGAAACACAAATTGATGTGAACAGTTTATCATTTATTCCAGTGTTATCACTTATCATTTATATAGCTTCATACTCGACAGGCATGCAGCAGATGCCATCTATATATACTAGCGAGGTATTCACTCCTCAAATGAAGGGGCTGCCAATTCAGTATGTGTAGCCGTTTATAGTGTTGGCATTTTAACGGGAACTGAGTTTTACAGACGAATGAAACAAAATTTCGGAATTTGCTTTTCATTTTATGGTTTTGCGTTATTTGCTGCTATTGGTTTAATTTTTGCAATTTATTTTATACCAGAAACTAAGGGTAAGACCATAGAAGAGATTCAGGAAGAACTGAAATGAAAATATTTTGTGATAACTAAAATAGAAATTAGCGTTTACATTTGAGTTTTCTTCCATTTTCTCTTTCCTTAGAAGATCCAATACAGTGTTTCCTCAAGCTGTATGACAAGTTTTGTGATTTGATTTCTAACGCTTCTCACGTGTTCTCGGTGGATATTCAATAAGGTTATGGGTAGAAAATGCTTTGAATGCCCGCACTGATCTGGTCAACATAACTAATGGAATCCTGAATACTCAGAGGTACGAACATGTTGTACCATTTACGAGAAACGTGGGTGAAATCTTTCCGTTTATGAATGTTAACTGCAGACTCCAACAAGTTCATATCTTAAGGAACTAGTTTCAAGATCACGAAAAGACTAGAATGTAGTGGCCAGCACGTAAATTTTGAGTAAGAATCGTAGATGTCATGTGGCATTTCTCGCCAGGGCTGAAAATATCCGGTATTAATATGTTTTCAGGGACTTCAATTTTTTACCTCGATCGTTAGTTTTATTTCAATTTTTATGAGTACCATTTTCATTTCGACTCTTCTCGCACATTCCTTAGTGCTAGAGGATTACTTGAAGAATAATTCTTCAACATATCTGAAGTTCTTCTGAATAAATTCGAATTATCGATCTTGTACCTGAATTATTTGGCGTAATGTAGTAAATATGAGAGAGGCAAGAAGAATGTCAGCGGAGTAGTCGAACAGCACGTCGGTCAATTTTGGACCCAAGGGGCTATGTATGAACTGCACGACAAAATGGGAAACGAACTGCATGAAGAAAAAGGTTCTATTTCTTCGACTAAGTAGGTACAAGACATAATAAAGTCATTGAGATTAGATGGCCCATCGGCATACTTTTAGGAAATTTAGACTTGGTAAAAATTGGCATAGAGTATTGTGTTCGTCACGTTCAAAACTAAATTCAGCAATTTAATGGAATATTGACTCAATTGCACTGGGAATAATACAACAACCAGGAAAAATTTAGGATCCTCTAAAATATTAAATGTTGAAATATGCTCAACCTAATTTTACCTAACACCTATCCTACTAACCTATTCAATTCAAAATTATAAATTTAAATAAGGTTTGAGGTTCGGTTAAGTTAGTTAGGTTTGGTTTGAAGAGATTTCCATTCAGGTATAGAAAGGCATTTCGTGCAGTTCGTACTATAAATTTTGAAAAAATATTGCCAGAATTTGTTTTTACCGAAGGTTTCGTCGTGCAGCCCGTCTATGGCCGATGTCAGGTGGAATGAGGACAAAGAAACGGACTATTCCTTCATTACTAGCATAAACGAAGCATAAACGATGAAATTTCAAGAGAAATCTGTACAGATACAGAGCTATCTAAGAGGACGAAATAAAATTTCTGGAAAACGAAGAGTGCAATAATATATCCTTGCATTTAAAACGCCTAATAAATAAGTTGTAACTGCAGAATCATTTTTTGTTATTCTCTATTCATTTTTCCCAATTTCTACAAAGACTTCTGGAAAGTTTAATGGAAGAAGTCCCAAAATGAAAAGATATCATGTTTCAAAACCTCGAGATGGGCGGCCTCTCTTGTTCCAACCTAATCCATTTGCTTGTCCTCTCCGCTGAAAAAATCCATAAACGTCATCTCTATGAAGAATAGGAAGAGCTGCCGGTACAATGTTATCGTCTTTGTCTTGGCAATTGCCTCAGAAAGAATAAGGAGATATATCAAAGAAATGAAATTTTCTTTCATTAAGTTAATTAAAATTATATGATCGTTAGCAGACTCAGTTCCGTTTGTGCATTCCGCTTTTCACGCTTTTAATTCTCTTTATTCGAGAAGTCGGTTAACTTTAAATCCGCTCTTGCGTTCACTTTTATTTCCTGAAGATGTTTGAATTTCATTTCTCCAACAAAGTGTGGCCATTTGACAAGATGAGTTGAAGGGAATGTATTGTTGAACAATCATCGAAATATAACGAGTTCTCACTAGTTCACGGAGATTATTTAACGAGATACACAATGTTATTCTGCTCTTGGCATAAATAAACTGAAATTGAAATTTTTTTGCCGTTCAAAGCAACAACTTTTGTTTTCTGAAGCAAAGAAAGCCCCAAAACGGTCCATCCAATTTATTCTATTTTAGTTATTAAGATCGCCCAAGTATACATCACAGAAATAGTTGAGTGTAGTCGAGTCCCACGATCGTACAGGTCTATCTATGAATTGAATTGCTCGCCTCTAAGCCGGTTGATGGTATAGCATGCTATAATGCTCATAATACCATCTTGTTGAAACCACAAATCAATGGAGTCAGATTGTTCTATTCAGGGCGAAAAATTGCCGTCTTCGAAGAGGTATGGCCCAATGATTGAATGAGTTGAATATTCGATGGTAATACATCCGTTGCTAGCAATAAAGAAAATGCACTTTGAAATTTATAATTCATATCATTACTTGATAGTATATATGTTTTATTTATTTTATGGAAATTCATTTTTAAAGTGAAACGAAATCAGATACTTCTGTCACTTTTCCACAATTTATTCAATAAACACGACCGGTTTCGACCCTACGGAATTTATCAAATCAAATGCAATGAATGTCAGGTAGCCTATGTCGGACAAACATGGAGAAGTTTTGAAGCTAGATTCAAGGAACATATTTCCTCAGATAAAAATTCGCCAATATATGAACACATAAAATCAACTAACCACTCGATATCATTGAATAATCTTAAAATCCTTCGTAAATGTAACAAAGGGAGAGAGATGAATTTGTTGGAAAGTTTGGAGATTAACAAACTATGTAAAAACCCACAATTTATTATCCTCAAGAGCCAACTAGAGCATAATGGATCCCCACTACTCAATATTTAGGATAAATTTCATTCTGTACTTGTACTTGCCTACTCATGTATTATATTGTTATTCACTTGAAAATGACCGTAGGGTCGAAACCGGTCGTGATTATTGAATAAATTGTGGAAAAGTGACAAAAGTGTCTCATTTTGTTTTACTTCCATATCATTACAATTATAAATTATTCATTATTACAAATTCACAAGTACTGGCTATTTTGGTTTGATGACTAAATGAACACTAGACATTAAAGTGTTATTTTTCTTTTGTTTTTCTTGAATAGATGTGTTTTTCTAAAAGTATTTTGGTGAGGTTATTTTCGAACAATTTTTTTAGGTAGATATAACTCCAAAGAATTGCACAAAGTATTTTATTCCATGTGAACACATGTCAATAAATCGAAAAGATATTGCCAAAGAGTTTGAGAAGAGAAAGAGAGGCTGAGATGATTGAAACAGATGAAGATGATTTAAATGAATGAAAATATGGAGAGAAGAAAATTGTGAGAGCTAGATATAAAATATTTCTCACTTGAGACTGAAATTGAATTGAACTCTCAGAGAAATAGTACAGAAACTTCAGCTGAATTTACCTTATGAGAGTGTTGTATTACGAGTATTCTATATAACATTTTTGCTACCAGAACAGCGATCTCGATGGTGAAGAAGAAAATATTTTGGGTTCCTTTTCTCGATTATTTATAGATTTGAAAGAGATATTTAAAGAATACGAAAACTTCATATTCATTATGTAATAATGTCAAATTCTGATGTGAATTGAAACATGATCGGATGAAAGCATCATAATATTATCCAAAACAGGCAAACGAAAAGAAAAACAATATCCTTTCAATTCATTAGGATCATCATTCATATAAAAATGATATCTGAGTAATTTTTCTTACTTTAATAATAAATACCTTGCTCTAATCAAAGACATGATCACCTACTAAAATATGGAAACTTGCTACATTAATGATTAGAAGAAGAATGGAAAACTGATGTTAATGTACAAAAAAGAGTCAATTTCTTGACACGTGTTGAAGATCAGGAAAACATATTCGTGAACAAAAAGACAACATTTAAAATTTGCGAGCTATCGTTAAATTCAGACTTAGTAAAAAGATTTCAAATCAAATTGTAATTCAGATATGGTTCAAGTTCAGCAAATACCAGAAACTCAAGAAAAACCTCATTCGGTTGGACTGGATGGGATCAATCTCGAGATGATAAAGCTATGCTTTCCAGTAATACAGAACCACGTCGTTAGCATTGTCAACTATTGTCTTTTGGAAAACCATTTTCCAAGTAACTGGAAAATTACACAGGTTATTTCGATTCCCAAAACGAAAAAAGTTGATGAACTCAAAGACCTTCAGCCTGTAAGCATACTTCCTACTCTTTCAAAGGTGTTTGAAAGCATAATGAATCGTCAAATCAGATCGTATTTAGATGCAAATGGTCTGCTTCCTCAATTTCACCATGGGTTTCGGAAGAACCATAGTTGCACAAGTGTTTTATTGGATGTAACTGATGACATTATATCGGGAGTTGATAACGTTATTGGACTAAAGCAAAGCTTTTGATTGTATCCATCATGTTCTCATGGTCTCCATTTGTCATTATGTAGGTTTTTCAGGGGAGCTTGCACTTTAATGAAGATCTTTCTTCCTGAGAGGAGTCAGGTGGTGAGGGCTGATGATTTGGTTTCGACTTGTTCCTTGGGAATTGGAAGGGGGGTACCTCAGGGGTCGATTTTAGAGCCGCTCTTATTTTTCCTCTACACATCGCTCCTCGAAAAATATATTCATCATTGCAAAATTCGGGCACATGCAGACGATACTCAGCTAAGTATTAAATTCTTGCCTGATGGAGTAGATGATGCAGTAACAAATATGAATGCAGACATCCAGAGAATCTATGATATATCAAGAAACTTTGACCTGAACATAAATCCATCCAAAACCAAGGTTCTTATTATTGGGCCAATGAGCCAATGCTCTCACCTTGTGGATTCTATTAGAGTTGCACTAAATAATGTATCTCTTGAAATTATTAAGGAATCACGAAAGTTGGGGCTTATCCTTGATCGTTCACTGCGCTTCAAAACATGTTTATCTTTATCTGTCGGTCGGGCAGTATCTGGCATTAAGGCTCTATATCAGCATCGAAAGTATTCGAACAAAGCAATTAAGAGTACACTTTGTGAGACATTAGTTCTGCCACATTTCAATTTTTGCTTGCCTGTTTATGGTCCATGTCTGGACTACTCAGACTTGTATCGTATACAAAAGAAATTCTTGTTTGAGATTCATATATGGCATTAGAAAATTTGATCATATCTCTCTCATAAATTGCATGAGACTGGGTGGTTGAATATGAAGAATCGGATTTCAGATTGTATCTCTGACCCACTCCATTTTAACACTGGGGGAACCAACTAGTATCTATAATAGAATGTCTCTTACTAATCAGAGGCATAATTTTAATGTCAGGCGTAACCATTACACCATTACTGCACCTCAGCATCTCACTACTTTCTTCCAGAGATCCTGCTCCTATAATAGTTTTAAAGTATATAAAGGTGCCCCAGAGAGTTTTAAGCTTCTTAAACTTAATCCGTTCAAGGAACGTGTTCATAAATGGTTGTTTGAGCGTCAGTGCTCGGACAATCATGTGGTTGTTTGTGCAGTGATACTCAGACAGACGCCAGTGTCTTATTTTTTATATATTTTTTTATTTTCTCAGCAATATATTAAACTTGGTTTTAATTAATAGGGAAATTGGCCTGTGTGGGCTGCAGGAGTCGAACAAGCAGACTCCGACTAATGGAAGTCTGGATTTCGCTTATTTAGTTCATAAATAAGCTATATTGGTTTGTTGAATAGTTTCTTTTCTACTTTTTTTTCATAATCTTCTGGAATGAATGCTATTTCTGAATAAAGTTGTATTGTTATTATTATTATCGTGGACTTATGCACTTTCTCAGCTGTTAGCTGGATATAATTTACCTTTCCCAGACTCAGCAATCAAAGGTAATAGGCTCGATTACAATATACTCGACATGAATTTCCTAACTATCCTACATGTATCAAAAATTACAGCTTTTTGCATTTCGATATAGGTATTCTTATGCAATTCTAATTTCTCAAGGCTATCATGCAAAGTTTTTGGTATTAATCCAGTCGAGGATACGAAGACAGGAACAATATCTATTTTATCGAGGTGCCACATCTGCTTGATATCAATCGCAAGGTCTGTGTATTCGGACTTTTTCTCCTGGAACTTGTTCAGCACGTTATTATTCGGTATGGCGATATCTACCAGCATTGCTGTTCTGGCTCTCTTATCATACACCACTATGTCCGGCCTATTATTCGTCACCATTTTGTCAGTGATAACAGGCCTATCGTAGTATAATCTCATAGAGTCATTTTCCAATGCGGGCGCCAGTTGATACTTGTAATATGGCTGGGAGGCATTCAGAAAGCCGTACGTGTGTGCAAGTTTCTGGTGGATAATGTTACATACTTGATTATGCAAGTGTAGATAGTCCGTATTGGCCAGTTGTTCGCATCCAGACGTAATATGCTGTATAGTCTCCTATCTTATATGGCATTTTCTGCATTCATCTGTTTGTAAGGTTCCGTCTTTAATTATAAATTTTTAGTAGTAGTTTGTAGCGATGACTTGGTATTGAATGACCATTAGAAATCCTTCTGTTTCCGCGAATAGTTCTTCTTTCATCAACCATTTGTTGGAAGCTTCTTTGTCGATATGTGGTTGATTAATCTCATAAGGATTATCATTATCATTATTATTATCACTAGTTTTCTTTTCAAATTATTTCCTGTTCAAATAATTTCGAACACAACTGTAATTTAACGGTTACTAGGCAACAACAATACAATCCAATTCACAGGTTCTCCTTTTTTCATAAAGTACAATTTCGACCAAAAGAGCTTACGAGTGCACCAGATGCATAAAAATATTTCGTAAGACTAACACTAATAAGCAACAAACATAAAAGAGCATTTTCAAATTTTTGCCTAGCAAAACTAGAGCAGTTTTTGTATCTTGTGAGTCCTAGATCATATTCTTAAGAGTGAAATAATTATTATTGATGGGAAAGACAAAACTATGTAGTCATTATCCAATACTTTTCATGTTTTAGAATAAAAATGAATTGTTTATTCAAAATCGTTATCTCTATTGTCCATTTTGTAAATTGTCGGAAAGAAACTTTTCATTAGTAGATAAGTTAAATACACGATAATTAAAGTTTGAAGCAGTCATTTTGAGAAACTCTTGTAATGATTATTATTATTCTATTTATTTATTATTTTCTTTAATGAATTTCCACAACTTTGAAACACAATTCGAAATTATTTCACGACCTCTTTGATTTGAATAATTAAAATTATTGTGTTTCATCACCCCAGAATCGCTCTTAAATCTTCAGTGGTATTCTCTAGCAGTTTGTGCGTTTCCATGCCAAAAAAATAAACATAAATCATTGTTTGTTTGTTATTCCTTTAACGTGCTCTATTTCCGCCTTCCGGCCAATGACGCCGGGGAATTCTGTCACCTTACTAACCTTGGAATTTTGTCGAACCCCTCTCGTGTCGAGGGAAGGGATCTTTAATATCCAATACATCTCTGTTAGACAGGACCGACGCCTTTACATCTCCTCCGAAAGATGGATACTCAAGCGATTCCCAGAATCGCACCGACTTTATGGGGATTGAACCCAGGTAACTCTACGCAGGAGACGAGCATCATATAATCTACGCCACCGAGCCGCCAAACATAAATCATATCTGCATATTTAGTTCGAAGAATTTAAGGTTTCAAAGCAACAATTATATATGGAAAAACAAATTCTGACATTCATCCATCAAAAGAAACTCAATATTTTTGATAATCAATTTACTATGGTTACGAATATCATGTTTTGTACAAGACATGTATTTAATTCAATTAAAATCTATGAATTCATCACACAATCGCTCTGATACATTAAAAATTGTGGTTTCACGACCCGTGACTATTACATTTTTGAACCTGAATATTTCCGAATCTGAAACAGTTTCGGACCATGCTGTCTCATCTGCTTTAGTCTCGGAATTTCTTCATGAACCCCAAAGTTTATCAAAGGGCTTCTTAAAGGACAACCGGTAAAGCAGTTAAGATTCAATCGTCATCAGTTTTCTATATTATCTCGTGACAACAACTTAATCCTATTAGGCAATTAGTATTTTTCCAAAATTTGGCTTATGTTTGTGTATTGTGCTATGTATATACCATATAGCATTTTTTGCTGCCAGAACTGCGATCTCGTTGGTAGCATAAAAGATATTTCGGGTTACTTTTCGTGATAATGTCAAATTCTGAAGGGAGTTCAAACATGATTAAAGAAAAACATAAGAATATTATGCAAAACAGACAAACGGAAATGAAGAACAATAGCCCTTAAACTTCCATCATTATGATGCTCATTCATATGAAAATGATATCTCAGTAATTTTTTATTTATATTATAAGGAAAACGTTGCATTAATCGACGATCTAAGCTGCTCCCAAAATATGGCAAAAAAATTCAGCAAAATACTTGATGAAGATCAGAAAAAATATTCATGAATAAAAAAATTGTTTGTCTTAAATACCAAGAACACTCAACAGATCCAAATCCATATAAAATCTGTGAGCTGTCGTTGAATTCAGACTTAGTAAAATATATTCCAAAACAAACTGTAATTCAGATATGGTAAAAGTTCAGAAAATCATAAAAATTCATTGATTAATTTTTACAAAACGTTGAAGACATAAAACAATTACTACTACTGTAAATTGACGCTGTTGGAATATCAACTAGATAACAGCAATGCGATTTAGTTCAAAGGTACACCGTTTCCATAGAATACATGTTGGATTAAAAGAGCTTACGAAGTGCACCAAATCCGGGCAAATATTTCATAAGATAAACACTTTTGAATAATAAATATAAAAGAGCATCACAAAATTCTCGTTTAGCGAAACTGTAGCATTTGTTTGTATCTTCTCAGTCCTATATGAGATTCTCAAGAGTGCAACAACTATGATTGATGGAAAACACAAAACTATGTGTGGATTATACAATACTTTTCGTTCTAGAATAAAAATTAAATTGTCTATTCAAAACCGCTATCTCTGTTTTTAATTTTGTAAATTGTCGTAAAGAAACTTTTTCATTAGTAGATAAGTTAAATACACAATAATTAACTAGTTTTCACTATTTTTGCCTCAATATGTGTTTACTATATTCGATTTGAGAAAAGTTTTGTACAACTTTTATACATGCTGCTTATGAGGTGAATCAGTAGTTTGATATGGTCAATTCAATATGGAATAATTTTTGGAACAGAACAAACAATGGTAATCCTGAAGACAACCAACAAGCTAGTAACCTTCGTCAGTATTTCATAACTGCAATAGGTGGGTAATCTCTGTAATTTTCTAACGCAAAAACTGTGTTAGAGTTTAATCTGTTTGTTTTAAATAAGTGATTTATTTTATATTATTTTATTCTCTATTATTCTCGTAGAATAATACTTTCTGAGTGAATAGCTTGAATTTTAGGTTATATTCTCTTTTAGTTCCCTAGAAAATAGTATAGATATTTTATTCAATGATTGTGTTATTCTCCGTTGGTTAATTTTCTCAAAATACAATACTCTAACTCATAAATATGGGATTACCGTACAGTGAGAGCAAATTTCAATGTGCGAGTTCAAAATTTCTCGAAAATTGTTATTCACTATTATCTCGATTATTATCAAACTAACAAAGATGAGTTTGACATTCATTTTCAAGTAATATAATATTTTACCTAACTGCCTTCCTAAAACGTCGAAATCTGTCTAGGGCGTACAGGTGGTTTCAGTGCTGCAGCTATTTAAAATAAAGTCAATAGACAAAAATAACCACCAACTGTTAACTTTTAGTAAGGAATTCATAGCCGCAATATGATTCGATCTAGCTTCTTTAGACTACGAATTATTTGCAAGTTTTGATAATTTTCTAAATCAGTGAAGTGCCAATATCTGGATTATTTTAGAAGCTATGTAGAAATGGTTTTGACACTCTACAAGCACTTATTTACGTGAAACCGAAATACTTGCAGAAATGTCTTCTTTGTTCAACGGTTTTTGAGTTATAATGCATACTTCTTTTTGAATATAAACCATAGGTAACTTTGATTTCATTGAATGTTGTAGTTAACGATATTGCAAATTGTTCAGCTTCGTGCCCACCGCTTTACAGTCTGAAATTGAGAATGACGAGATGCTGAGTGTCCAAAGTCTGACATGGACAAGACTACCCGAAATCTACATGCAGCTATTACTATTTCAGATCATCATACCTAGCATACAAGAATGGGATAACTTCAAGGATCGTCTACCCAGTCCCTATTGGTTCATAGACAGCTCCAAACTGCCAAGTTGTTAAACCTAGTGTATATGGTCGAGGTGCTGCTGACAAACAGTTAATCCATCTTGGCGGTCTTGTGACTGTTTTTCAAGCAGAAATATTTGTTATTGACCACTATGCTAACTTTCTCCTTGTACGGAGATTTACAAGTAGGCCAATATAAATCATCACGGAACGCCAAGCTGCACTGAAGGCATTGGCATTCGAAAACTGCACTTACTTATTCTGCAGGAATTTAGTTAAACCCCCGCCAAACTGGATAAAATAAATAAGCTCAGTCTGATGAAGGTCCTAGGCCACTCAGACACTGGAACAGTTAGGAGGCGGATTCATTGATCACTCGAGGAATAGCCCTGAGATTCGCCGGGCTGAAGTCTAGGCTTGTAAGTCCCTGAAAATCTCAAGGAAAGAACATAACCGGTGGTTGGACCTGAAAGTACAAGAGCACTGGTTTCAGACTTTCTTGGCATGTCATCAATTGGCCTTCTAGAGCGATAGTAAAAGCTTAAACTCTTCAGGCTAGACCTGAGAATTCTGATTGACATATTGAAGGAGTACTGTCGCCTCATAAATCCCCTAAATGAGGTAAGATTGATCGAGGATCGTCATGTAAGGAAGAGATTGAATCACTAGAGCTCGTCTTGGTATATGCCCAGTTAGGGACAGAATCAGGCTTGAAAAAATTCGATCTTTCAAACTGGATTTGACTAAATTTAATGAAATCTTTCACATGAAGCATATAGCTTCTACGAGAGGGATAGAGCTTGTACGTGAAATTTAGGACAGAGTGTGCCACAATAGACCACTGAATCGGAGTGGCAGAGCTGTCAGTCAGCCCAGACTGAATTTCAGTATCTATCAAACTGCCGTAGGTGTCATAAGGCACCCAACAAACTTGACAGTCTCATTGAAGGAGCCAAAATGTCGTTGTTATTGGACATAATCGTCCATAATGGGTAGAAATCAGATATAGCCATATCTCCTTTACAAACTTAGATAGGCTCCAACAGTTTTCGTATTATTCCTAGGCGTGTTATTATCTGGAATTTATTTGAAAAATTCTTTGATACAATCCTCAACCTTTGAATCGAGTCGGAAGGATAGAAAATTTTTCGAGTCGCCATATCTCCGATAATAACCAGGATATCGATACGGATTTCATATTAGCGTTAGGAGTATTTTTATAAAAAAATTTTGTTTGAAAAATTTTCTCTTCTTTTCTGATTCCTCAGAAAGGAGAACGAGATGCATACGGTGATTTTGGTATACTTTGTAAAGAATATCACAAAAATAGGTACAAATATTTATTTAACAAACGTGATAGCTATTTCGATATTCCTATCACCAGACGTTTACAAATTATGAGTTAAAATGAGAAACAGTTGTACAATTTGTCTTGAATATATAAAATATGTATGAATTATAAAGAGAAAAACAACAAATTTCTAATATTGGAATATAGATAAGTATTCAAAGGTACATTCATAATTACTTGAGCTCTGTGTTGTAGTTAAGAGGGTAAGATTGTTTCTTTCTACCTTTTTTCAAAGCTAAACACAATAGAAATATTCTCAAACTTCTTAACGGTAACACAATATTTGGGATTTTCAAGTAATTATGATTGTACCTTTGAATATTTATCTATATTCCAATAGTAGAAACTTGTTGTTTATCCTCTCTTTATAACTCATATCATTTTTCTATATTTAAGACAAATTGTACAACTGTTTCTCATTTTTAACTCACAATTTGTAAACGTCTGATGATAAAAATATCACGTTTGATAATTAAATATTTTCCACCTATTTCTGTGATATTCTTTACAAAGTAAACCAAAATCACCGTATGATGATCAAATATCACTTAGTAATGGCCAACTCATTTTTGAAAACGAGATTCTGTTCTATCTATCCTTTTTCTATTTATCAATACATCTCAATTTTTCAGTTAGTCTGAACTTTTTAATCAATGGTGCACACTACGGATGGCCATCACCGTCCTTACCATATCTTAAAAATGGACTTGGAACTCCTTACAAAATAACTGAAGATCAAGCCTACTGGATTATTTCCCTTATACCGATTGGATCCTTTGTAGGGTGCATTGTATTTCCATTTCTTGGTGACATCATAGGAAGGAAATGGTTGGTAATATTCATTGCATTTGGAAATTTCATTGGTTGGGTACTGATTGGATTCGCGGACAATATTGCGGCCATTTATATTGGAAGATTCTCCGCCGGTCTTGTTGACGGAGTTTGCCTTATGCTTCCGATGTATTTGGCAGAAATTGTAAATTCGAATATTCGTGGAACCATGATATCCATTGCATTAATGAATTTTGTGATGGGTCTTCTTCTTATAAATATTCTAGAAATTTTTATGCACGTTCCCTTGACTGCTAAAATATTATCGGTGGTGACTATCATATTTTTTTTAAGCTCCTTATGGATACCAGAAAGTCCATATTTTCTATTGATGAAGAAAAAAGATGAAGAAGCTAAAGAAACACTCAGATGGCTAAGAGGTACAACTGATATAGATGAAGAGTATAACAGAATATTCGAAGCTATCTCGAATAAAGTAGAATTAAAGGAAATCTTTTTAAGCAAACAAAATAGACGAGGTTTATTGATAGTAGTTGTACTGCGAATCACGCAAGAAATGATTGGTATTTCTGCTATTATATTCCATTTACAAGAAATCTTACAGGAAACAGGATACAATGTTAGCTCGACAGTGACATCCACAGTATATTTAGTTATTCAAAATGTTATTGATTTATTTAGTTTAAAATTCGCTGATCATTTTGGAAGACGACCTCTTATCTTTATCTCACTGAGTTGTGCAGGGACCTCAATTTTTATAGTAGGAACATATTTTTACTTTAAAAATGAAACACAAATCGATATGAGCAGATTGGCATTCACTCCAATGTTAGCATTAATTATTTATATAGCTTCATATGCGATAGGCATGCAGCAGATGCCGTCTATATATATTAGTGAGGTATTCACACCCCAAATGAAGGGAGCTGCCTATTCAATTTATATTGTCGTTTATAGTGCTATCATTATGATTGAAAATGAGTTTTTCACACGAATAAAACAAAATTTTGGAATTTGCTTTTCATTTTATGGTTTTGCGTTATTTGCGGTTGCTGGTTTAGTTTTTGCAATTTATTTTGTACCTGAAACTAAGGGTAAGACTATAGAAGAAATTCAGGAAGACTTGAAATGAATATATTTTGTGATTACTAAAATAGAAAGTAGCGGTCATCATTGAGTTTTCTTTTATTCTTCCTTTCCTTACAAGATCTCAGTGTGTCTCCAAGCCAGACAAGCTTTGTGATGTGATTTATGAAGCTTCTTACGTACGTGTTTTCGGTGGCTATTCAATAATGGTGTGGGGAGAAAATTCTTTAATCGCCCGTACTGATCTGGTCAACATAAATAAAGAAATCCAGAATGCTCAGAGATACGAACATATTGTACCATTTACGAGAAACATGGGTGAAATCTTTCTGTTCATAAATGTTAACTGCAGACCCCAACAAATCATATCTTAAGCAACTAGCTTCAAGATCACGAAAAGACTTGGATAGAATGGCCTGCACGTAAATTTTGAGTATGAATCGTAGATGTCATAAAGTATTCCTCGCCAGGGTTGGAAAAAATCGGTATTAACACGTTTACGAAGGCTCAATCATTAGTTTTATTTCAATTTCTATGAATACCATTTTCATTTCGTTTGTTCTCGAGTATTATTTAGTGCTAGAAGATTACTAGAAAAATAATTCTTCAACATATCTGAACTTCTTCTGAATAAATTTGAATTTTCAATCTTTTACCTACATTTTTGGCGCAAGTGTATTCAAATGTTGAAAATTGCCTGATAGGCAAGGATGGAAGCTGCCAAGTGGAAACTAACGGGCGATGAGGACAAAGAAACTGACTATTCCTGTATTACTAGCCATAAACGATGATATTTCGAGAAGAATCTGTGCAGATAATATCTAAGTTATCGAAATGAAATTTCTGGCAAAAAAGAGTGCAATAATGTATCCTTGCATTTAAAACACCCAATAAATAAACTGTTACTGAAGAATCACTTTTTCGTTATACTCTATTCATTTTTCCTAATTTCTACGAAACACTAAATTGATTATTGGACTGAAATGACAAAAGCCTTCTGGAAAGTTTAATGGAAGGAGTCCCTAATAAAAAGATAATATGTTTCAAAACCTCGAAATGTGCGGCCTCTCTTGTTCTAACCTAATCCATTCGTTTGCTTCTCTCCGCTGAAAAAATCCATAAACGTCATCTCTATGACGAATAGGAAGAGCTGCCGGTACAATGTTATCGTCTTTGTCTTGGCAATTGCCCCAGAAAGAATAAGGGGATATATCATAGAAATGATTTTTTCTTTCATTAAGTTAATTAAAATTATATGATCGTTAGCAGACTCAGTTCTGTTTGTGCATCAGGCTCTTCACACATTCTTTTCTCTTTATTTGAGAAGTCGGTTAACATTAAAACGGCTCTTGCGTTCACTTTTATTTCCTGAAGATGTTTGAATCTCATTTCTCCCAAAGTGTGGCTATTTGACAGAATGTATTGAAGGAAATTGATTGTTGAACAATTATCGAAATATTACGAGTCTCACTAGTTTAAAATAGATTATTTAACTTAATAAATAATAAAATAAAACACGTTACTATGTTTTAACTATCACTAATTTATTGATGTAAAGAATGACAAAATTTTACAGTGGTTGGACCGGTTTCGGACATACGTCCATTATCAACAACAAGCTAATGAAAACTGAATACTCATGCACAAAACAGGAATTACCATCAATAAAATGCTAGTAGAGGTCAGAGTAACTTGAATAATGTTGATTGGTAGGTAATTAAGTCTACCTGGTCTTTCAGGAGCTTAACTCTTTCTACCCTAGATGCCTTGAAAATTTCCATCGATTCAAAGAAATTGAGTTTATAAGATTTATCACAGGAATGAAGAATTTTTAGCTGTTAAAGTTCTGGAAAAGGATGACATTCATTCAGACAATGTGCAGCTAAAGCTGAATCATATTTCTGATATAGGAATGACCGGAAATGTTCTTTGTATCTAGCCTTGAAAGAGCGTCCTGTTTGACCTATCTAAAAGGAATTGCACTCACAACATGTTAATTGGTATACTCCTGATGTTTCGAATTTATCGGTTTTACCTTTTGTGTTGAAAAGCAGGCCTTACAATTCGCTGACTGGTTTGAATGCAATACGAAACTTTTTTACTATCAGACAAAATTCTAGCAACCTGTTCTGACGTCTTCCCAAAATATGTTAAAGACATAAATTTTTCGGTCTTTTCTCTCTTGGATTGGGGATATATCATGTTGAATGTATTGTTGCGTATTTTTCGATTAATTAAACTCTCTATTGCTTTTATATCGAAGCCAATGTTCTCTGCTATTAACAAAATGGTGTTAAATTCTGATTTTCGGTCCATGTCCGATAAAGGCAAAGAAATCGCTCTGCGAATCATGGATTTGAAGGCTGCTATTTTTTGAGAATACGGGTGAAATGAATCTATGGGTATGACATTATCCGTGTACGATGGTTTTCTGAAGATATTAATTGATAAACGGTTATTATTTTCCTGGGTAATTGTTGGATCTAAGAAATTGATTTTACTATCGACTTCTGTTTCTACTTTGAACTCAATTTTAGGATGATTGTTATTGATGAAATTCAGGAAGGTTTCTAGCTGTCTATTCGTTCCAATGAAACAGCCTAAAATGTCATCAACATATCGGTACCAAAATAGAATATGCCTTTTCGTCAAAGTTGACGTCATAATTTTAGTGTTTTCCAAATTATGTTTTTCTTGATATAATGTGTTTGTTTGAAAGTATTTTAGTGAGGTTATTTTCGAACAATTTTTTTCCAAAAGTCAAGTAGGCGTTGGAAGTATCCTTGCTTTTATCGAATTTGCCTGCTCGAAATCCATGGGTTAGCATTTACATCATCTATCGACTTTATTTATTGCATCTCCCTTCAGCTTTATGTTCTTATTTCCTCGAAACGTTGGATCAAGAGGTTTGCCCTATTTTTATCCAATATACTTTTATGAAGTTATCAGGAAAACGATCCAAATGAGCAGCATCAGGATCATAATTATTTTGAATATTATTCAATCATATTGAACTTTTCAAAATTTTCTTAAGGCGTGGTCGCTTCGTTATTACAACCGATACTATATTCACACAATAGTTGTAACTTGATAAAAAACATTGAATAATTTATCTAGGTTTTCATTACAAGAAATAATTTTCGAAGTATCATAATGAGTGCACAGAAATAACTGTTGTTATTTGTTTCAATCAATCCATGTGAATACTGTGAACGTAGTTCAATTCAATCTACGTAAAACAATGCCTCTAGAGTGCTGAAACTATTTCTACATAACTTCAAAATCAATCGGAATATTGACATTTGACTGAATTTTCCAAGTAGCACGAAAACGAAAAATGCTACCTTGAATTAGTTTGCTGCAATGAATTATTCATGCAGAAATAAGGTGGAATCATTTTTGTTCATTCACAATATTTTGAATAGCTGTAGTCTCAAAACGTCGAATTCTGTCCACTCTGTATGGTCATTAAACCAAAGTTATAAGTAATTCCTGGCTATTTAAAGATAGATAGCTCCATTCTAAATTTTGCCATCGCTTTTCCAAAGCAGATCTAAGATTCATGGAAAAATATCAAAAAACAGAGTTGCATTCTGTGAAATAACCATGCGTAGAATCGAGAAATTCTCCGGAAATGTAGAAAATACCAACTTTTTCTGTTTTTGAAAACTTTAAGAAAACATTCCACTAAATGACGATATGAATGAATCAAAAAAAAACGTACATAATGTTTCTTTTGAACTTCTCACAATTTGTCTGGTTTTATACAGTTTAGCGATATGCAAGGTTGCACCGAACTTGAAAAATGTTCCCAAGATTCTAAATTAGGGGCCAATAAAGTTAGAATAGTTCACCCTCTACTTAATTGAAACGGAACAAAAAAACGAAAAACTCTGTATTCAAGTTTTATTTGATATTAGGAATTCCAAGGTTTTAATAGATTTTATAAAATGAAAACAATTTTTTCTCGAATTTGGGGGTTAATATCTCAGCAAGGAAGAAAAAAATCTATATAAAGCATTATTTCAATGAGGCTCTTTCTGTTCTTTCGCGGTAACTATTTTTGCTAGTCATGTAGGTAAGTGATAGAGATATTTTTCAAAAATACGAAAATTTCATTCCCATTTCGTAATAAAGTCAAATTCTGATGCGAGTTCAAACATGATCAGAGAAAAATATCAGAATATTATTCAAAACAGGCAAACGAAAATGAAGAGCGATAGCCCTCAAACTTTCATCATAATGATGCTTATTCATATGAAAATGATATCTCAGTAATTTTTTTCTTATATTATAAGGAACATGTTGCACTAATCTAAGATCGGAGCTGCTTCCACGATAAGGAGTTTCGCATTACAATAAAGAATAGAAGAAGAACTGGAAAAACAAACAAACAAACAAGATCGGAGCTGTTTCACGGTGAGTTTGCTTAGAAGAAGAACTGGTAAAACTGAAAAGTTCAAGAAAGGGTCAATTTCATGATACGTATTGAACATCAGGGAAAATATTCATGCATATTCAGCTATCGTTAAATTCAGACTTAATGAAATATATTTATCTAAAAAATTCATTGATTTATTTTTACAAAACGTTGAAGAAATGAAAAAATTACTATCTACCCTAAATTGATGCTGTTGGAATAAAATATATAAGTTCCATTTAAAGATCTTACGAAGTGCACCAAATCCAGGAATATATTCCATAAGATAAACACTTCTAAATAATAAATATAAAAGACTATCACAAAATTCTCATTTAGCAAAACTATAGCATTTGTTTGTATCTTCTCAGTCCTAGATGAGATTCTCAAGAGTTGAACAACTATTATTGATGGGAAAGACAAAACTATGTGTAGATTATCCAATACTTTTCGTGTCCTAGAATAAAAATTGAATTATCAATTCAAACAACGTTATCTCTATTGTTTATTTTCGTAAATTTTCGGAAAAAATTTTTTCATTAGTAGATAAGTTAAACACACAATAATTAACTAGTTTCCACTATATTTGCCTCAATATGTATTTACTATATTCGAGTTAAGAAAAGTTTTGTACAACTTCTATACATATTGCTTATCAAGTGTATCTGCAGTTTGATATGGTCAATTCAATATGGAATAAACTCATGAATAGAACAAACAATGTTATTCCTGAAGACAACCAACAAGCTAGTAACCTTCGTCAGTATTTCATTACTGCTATAGGTGGGTAATCTCTGTAATTTTCGAAGACAAAAACTATTTTATAGTTGAATCTATCCGTTTTAAATATGTGATTTATATTATATTATTTCATTCTCTATTATTCTCGTAGAATAATCCTTTCTGGGTGAATAGCTTGCTTTTCAGATTATAATCACTTTTAGTTACCTAGAAGAAAGTACAAATATTTAATTCAATGGTTGTGTTATTCTCCGTTGATGAATTTTCTCGAAAATACAAAAATTGTCATTAATTAATATCTCGAATATCATCAAACTAACATAAAAATGAGCTTGACATTCATTTTCAAGTAATATAATATTTCACCCAACTGCAGTCCTAAAACGTCGAAATCTGTCCAGGCTGTATGGGTGGCTATCTAAAATATTGTGTATAGACAAAAATAACCACCCCTTCCCCGTGTTAGCTTTGCGTGAGGAATTCATTGTCGCAATCAGATTCCATCTAGTTTTTCTAGACTGTGAATTATTTGCAAATTTTCGGAATCAGTGAAGTGCCAATATCTCGGTTATTTTAGTAGCTATGTAAAAATGGTTTTGACATTCTACAGACATTTCTTCACTTGAAACCGAAATACTTGCAAAAATATTTTCTTTGTTCAACGGTTTCTGAGTTATAATGCATACGTCTTTTTGAACATGAACTTTGATTTCATTGAATGTAGTCAACGATATTGCAATTCGTTCAACTTCGTGCCCGTCGCTTTTCAGTATTGAATTGAGAATGACGAGATGAAGAGTGTCTCAAGTTTGACATTGACAAGACTACCTGAAACCATCATGGGGCTACCATTGCAGATCATCATTTCTAGCAGACAAGAACGGGCTAGCTTCAAGGACCGTCAAGAGTCCCTATTGGTTCATAGACTGCTCCAAACTTCCAAGTTGTTAAACCTAGTGTATATGGTCGAGGTGCTGCTGACAAACAGTTTATCCATCTTGGCGGCCTTGTTATTGTTTTTCAAGCAGAAATATTCGTCATTGACCACTATGCTAACCTTCTGCTTGCGCGGAGATTTACAAGTAGGACAATAAAATACATCACGGATAGCCAAGCTGCACTGAAGGCATTGGCATTCGAAAACAGCACGTTACTTATTATGCAGAAATATAGTTCTTTCCCATGAAGCTTATAGGTTCCATGAAAAAGATGTAGGTGAAATTTAGGACAGTGTGCCACAATAGACCACTGAATCGGAGTGGCAGAGCTGTCAGTCAGCCCAGACTGAATTTCAATATCTATCAAACTGGCGTAGGTATCACAAGGCAGCCAACAAATTTGACAGTCTCATTCAAGAAGCCAAAATGTCGTTGTTATTGTACACAATCTTCCATAATAGGTAGAAATCATAGATACCCAAATCTCCTTTAACGACCTAGTGAGTCTAAATGGTTTTCATGTTATTCCTAGGCATGTTATTATATGAAACTTTTATTTGAAAAATTCTTTGATACAATCCTCAACTTTCTAACCGTGTCGGAGGGATAGAAAGATTTTCGAGTCGCCATATCTTCGGTAATAACCAAGACATATTTTCAATGAAATAAAACTATGGTATTTAGATTTTCACTTTATTAACAAAACTATGACCGGTTTCACCACACTGCGGCTTCATCAGATAGATACAAACTAATGAACAGAATGATTCCTTATATATTAGTCTTATTTCCTACTTAATATTACAATAAGTACAAGTATAAGGGGTATATTGGAAAACCCATCGGAGTTAATTACTTTATGAATTGAAAAGATTGAGTAAAGGAGAAAGATTTAGATCTATTTAACTATTAAGTAACCTACCTGAATTCTTTTCTTCGTTAATCTCTAAAATTAAGCATAGATTGAGTTTTGTCAATTATTTTCATTGTGAAAATTTTGAAATTATCATTAAAGTTATGGTTTTCTTCGAGTAAGTGATTAAAAAATGAGAATCTGATTAATGATAATTTAAACTACGTTTGTGCTCGGATAATCTAACTTTGAAATTTCTGGAAGTTCTATCAATATAAATTTTATTACAATCCTCGCAAATCAGTGTTTAAACTCCGGATTTATTACCTTTATCAATCTTAAATCAGCAGTTTTTGATACGTCGGCCTGAAGAATTATCAGTTCGGAATGCTATATTGAAATTATCATGCGAGAGGAATGATTTTAATTTTAGACTAGGATTACCAATATATGTTAAGCTGTTGTATTTTGTGTTAGATCTGTTTATACTTGGAAATACTTCCACGATTGCTTTCTGAATTTTTTTGCGTGAAATCATGTTCTCAATCATACTTGGACTGTAACCGTTATTGACTGCTATTTGTTTAATTATATTAAGCTCTTCTATAAAATTCTTTTTGTGACATTGGGATATTAATGAGTCTATGTACCATATTATTGTAAGCAGCTAATTTATGTGGATAAGGATGTGTAGATGAGCTGTGAATAGTAATTTCTGTATGCGATGGCTTATGAAAAATAGAAACATCATGTTTGCTGTTAATTTTAGTGATAGTTAAATCCAGAAAATTAATGGAGTTTTCTGTTTCTATCTCTAACGTGAATTTAATATTATTGTGAATTTTGTTAATGAATGTTTTAATGACTCTAATTGTCTGCTTGTGCCAGTGAAATAACAAATGATATAGTCGACATATCTAAACCAATAAATAAAGTGGGTGAATAACGGATGTTCTTGGATAGTTTATTCAATATTATCCATGAAAATTTCAGCGAGTATAGGGCTCAGAGGATTACCTATGATTAAACCTTTTTAACTATTATATAATACTCCATTGATGTTAAAATAATTTTGTTCTAAACAAATTTCAAAAAGATGTCAGATTTCTGATTGAAGTATCGGATTGACTTTATTAATTTGAAGGGCGTTGTTGATGAGTTTCACTGTATCACTAGGTGGAACACTAGGGAAGAGATTTACTACATCCCATGACATAAGTTTAGCGTTAGGTGGTAGTATCGTGTGCTGAATTTTATTTATTAGAACTGAAGAGTTTTTTATTGAGAATTGAGGTTCAAAATTAGCGTACTGTTGAATGATGTCTATGAGAAAGCGTGAAAGTTTTGCAGCTGTAGCTTGAAAATATGAAACTACTGGTCTAATAGGATGCCCTGTTTTATGGAGTTTGACGGGGGAGTAAAATTTTGGTGATTGCGGGTTGTCAATGAAAAGTTTTTGGTTGGTAGGTATTATAAACTTGGCATACTCTTAAGAGTTTTTTACTATGGATTGAAATTTATTAGTTGGATCTTCATCAATTTTTTCATAACTACCTGATTCAATGAAATTTTGGGTTTTCAATAAATAATCCGCTTTATTTAAGGCTATGACTGTATGATCTTTGTCTGCTTTGGTGAATATGATATCTTCAGATACGTACTTAGATTTAATGGACTTTACAGTTGTATTTTCGAATTTCTTAAGTTGAAAGCTATCGAACTCTTTTTGAAGTAGTAACGCTGAAGAGTGTTTTAGGTGTTTGGCTTGCGATGAATAATTTAGGGCTATTTCGGTTTCAATTCCTAGTAGATCGAAATGGAGACGAATATTATTTGACTTGACTTGATTGTGTATAAAACTCTTTTCTAGAAGTGAAACTTCATCTTCGGTAAAATTAGCATCTGAAAGATTACTGAACCTATCATAAAATTGGTGATCGGAAAATTTGGACTTGATTTTTTAAGGTTCAGGTTTACTACTCAATAATTTATTTAATTTTCGCAACTGAATTTTATACTTTGTGTGAATTAATGAATGAGCTTAGAATCTTGTTACGGAATCTAAAATGTCAAATTCTACTGAATGCAATCTATGAAGCAACTCCGAATGGATTACCTTTAAAAAGATGTTGTAGTTATTTATTTATTGGTTTAGATATGTCGACGATATCATTTGTTGTTTCACTGGCACAAACAGACAATTAGAGTCATTCAAAACATTCATTAACAAAATTCACGATAATATTAAATTCACGTTAGAGATAGAAACAGAAAACTCCATTAACTTTCTGGATTTAACTATTACTAAAATTAACGGCTAATATGATTTTTCTATTTTCATAAGCCATCGCATACAGATATTACTATTCACAGCTCATCTACACATCCACATAAATTAGCAGCTTACAATAGTATGGAACATAGACTCATTAATATCCCAATGTCACAAAATTATTTTATAAAGTAGCTAATAATAATTAAACAAATAGCAGTCAATAACGGTTACAGTCCAAGTATGATTGAGAACATGATTTCACGCAAAAAAATTTCAAAAAGCAAGTATTTCCAAGTATAAAAAGATCTAACACAAAATAAAACAGCTTAACTTATATTGGTAATTCTAGTCTAAGTTTAAAACCATTCCTCTCGCATTATAATTTCAATATAGCATTCCGAACTGATGATTCTTTAGGCCGACATATCAAAAACTGCAAATCTAAAATTGATAAAGGTAATAAATCTGGTGTTTATAAACTGTCTTGCGGGGATTGTAATAAAATTTATATTGGTAGAGCTTTCAGAAATTTCAAAGTTAGATTATCCGAACACAAACGCAGTTTAAATTATCATTAATCAGATTCCCATTATTCTAATCACTTACTCAAAGAAAACCATAACTTTAATAATAATTTCAAAATTTTACACAATGAAGATAAAAGACAAAACTCAATCCCACAAAGAAATGAATTCAGGTAGGTTACTTAATAAGCAATTAGATCTAAATCCTTCTCCTTTACTCAATCTGAATGAATTTATTCAATTCATAAAGTAAGCAACTCTGATGGGTTTTCCAACATACCCTTGTACTTGTACCTATTGTAATATTAAGTGGGAAATAAGACTAATATATAAGGAATAACTCTGTTCATTAGTTTATATCTATCTGATGAAGCCACAGTGTGGTGAAACCGGTCATAGTTTTATTAATATAGTGAAAATCTAAATACTATAGTTTTATTTCATTGAAAATATGTATATCGATTTTCATCAAGTAACGACCTCCTCAATCAAATTATTTCAAACAACTGTTCACTAGATATGAATTTTTCAACGGTCATTACTTTTCTTCGATTTTTTATCTTTCAAAAGACATCAAAAACTACTGTTCAAGATGAAATATAGTATTATCGCCAGCAGAAGTAGCGATTCACTGTGAAATTGCTCATTACTATACTTCGCTAAATTACAGGATGACATTTCATGCTACCTAAGCTTGGTATCACTAAATTCAAAGATGAGGTTCTATTCCGAATATAGAGAGAAATGCTCATAAAAGGCAAATGCCTCCGATATCATATTAATAACCAAGACTTCTATGCGGATTTCATAGTAGCCTGAGGAATATTCAAGAAAAAAAAGTTTTTTTGAAAAGTTTTCTCTACTTTTCTTCTAGACCATAAAAGTTAGATAATTTAGTGAAATAGTTTTGGTAAGCTGATTTCCCAGAGAGGAAAACGAGATTCATTCGGGGATTTTGGTGTACTTTGTAAAGAATATCAGAAAAATGGGTGGAAAATACTGAATTAACAAACGTGATAGCTATTTCGATATTTCTGTTCAATTTGTCTTAAATATAGAAAAACATGTGTAAATTATAAGGAGAGAAAAATAACAAATTTCTACTATTGGAATATAGATAAGTATTCAAGGTACATTCATAATTAGTTGAGGTCTGTGTTGTCGTTAAGAAAAGTAAGGTTGTTTCCATTTACCTTTTTTTCAAAGCTAAACACAATATAAACAATCTTACCCTTCTTAACGGCAACACAGACCTATGTTATTCCCCAATATTTGGGATTTTCAAGTAATTATGAATTTGAATATTTATCTATATTCCAATAGTAGAAACTTGTTGTTTTACCCTCTCTTAATAACTCATATCTGTTTTTCTATATTTAAGACAACTTGTAAACTGTTTCTCATTTTAACTCACAATTTGTGAACGTCTGATGATAGAAATATCGAAATAGCTATCACGTTTGTTAATTAAATAGTTTTGTGATATTCTTTACAAAGTAAACCAAAATCACTTCATTCTTGAAAACGAGATTCTGTTTTATCTGTCCTTTTTCTATTTATCAATACATCTTAATTTTTCAGTTAGTCTGAACTTTTTAATCAATGGTGCACACTACGGATGGCCATCACCGTCCTTACCATATCTTAAAAATGGACTTGGAACTTCTTACAAAATAACTGAAGATCAAGCCTACTGGATTATTTCCCTTTTACCGATTGGATCCTTTGTAGGGTGCATTGTATTTCCGTTTCTTTCTGACATCATAGGAAGGAAATGGTTGATAATATTTATTTCATTTGGAAATTTTATTGGGTGGATACTGATTGGATTCTCGGACAATATTGTGGCCATTTATATTGGAAGATTCTCTGCCGGTATTGCAGACGGAGTTTGCCTTATGCTTCCGATGTATTTGGCAGAAATTGTAAATTCGAAAATTCGTGGTACTATGGTATCCATTGCATTAATGAATTTTGTGATGGGTCTTCTTCTCATAAATATTCTAGAAATTTTTATGCACGTTTACTTGACTGCTAAAATATTATCGATGGTGACTATCATATATTTTTAAGCTCCTTTTGGATACCAGAAAGTCCATATTTTCTATTGATGAAGAAAAAAGATGAAGAAGCTAAAGAAACACTCAGATGGCTAAAAGGTTCAACCGCTATAGATGAAGAGTATAACAGAATAATCAAAGCAATTTCGAATAAAGTAGAATTCAAGGAATTCTTTTTAAGTAAACAAAATAGACGAGGTTTATTGATAGTAGTTGTACTGCGAATCACACAAGAAATGATTGGTTTTTCTGCTATTATATTCAATTTACAAGAAATCTTACAGGAAACAGGATACAATCTTAGCTCGACAACGACATCCACAGTATATTTAGTTATTCAAAATGTTATTGATTTATTTAGTTTAAAATTCGCTGATCGTTTTGGAAGACGACCTCTCATCTTCATCTCACTGAGTTGTACAGGGATATCAATTTTCATTGTAGGAACATATTTTTACTTTAAAAATGAAACACAAATTGATATGAGCAGATTGTCATTCATTCCAGTGTTAGCATTTATTATTTATATAGCTTCTTATGCGATAGGCATGCAGCAGACGCCATGTATATATACTAGTGAGGTATTCACACCCCAAATGAAGGGAGCTGCCAATTCAATATGTATTATCGTTACTAGTGGTATCGTTATAATTGAAAATGAGTTTTTCACACGAATGAAACAAAATTTTGGAATTTGTGTTCCATTTTTTGGTTTTGCGTTATTTGCTGCTGTTGGTTTAGTTTTTGCAATTTGTTTTATACCAGAAACTAAGGGTAAGACAATAGAAGAAATTCAGGAAGAATTGAAATGAATATATTCTGTGATTACTTCAATAGAAATTAGGGTTCACCATTGAGTTTTCTTTTATACTTCCTTTCCTTAGAAGATCCCATACAGAGTTTCCTCAAGCTTTTTGATGTGGTTTCTGAAGCTTCTTACTTACGTGTTGTACCATTTACGAGAAACATTGTTGAAATCTTTTTGTTTATAAATGTTAACTGCAGCCCCCAATAAAGTCATATCTTAAGGAACTAGCTTCAAGATCACGAAAATACTTAGATAGAGTGGCTAGCACATAAATTTTGAGTATGAATCGTAGATGTCATAAAGTATTTCTCGCCAGGGTTGGAAAAAATCGGTATTTACACGTTTACGAAGGCTCAATCATTAGTTATATTTCAATTTCTATGAATACCATTTTCATTTCGATTGTTCTCGCGTATTATTTAGTGCTAGAAGATTACTGGAAAAATAATTCTTCAACATATCTAAACTTCTTCTGAATAAATTTGAATTTTCAATCTTTTACCTACGTTTTTTGGCGCAATGTAGTAAATATGATAGAGGCAGGATGGAAGCTGCCAAGTGGAAACTAACGGGCAATTTGGACAAAGAAACTGACTATTCCTGTATTACTAGCCATAAACGATGATATTTCGAGAGGAATCTATGCAGATAATATCTAAGTGATCGAAAAAAAATGTCTGGAAAACACAGAGTGCAATAATACATCCTTGCATTTAAAACACCCAATAAATGAACTGTTACTGCAGAATCATGTTTTTGTTATTCTCTATTCATTTTTCCCAATTTTCACGAAACACTAAATTGATTATTGGACTGAAATGACAAAAGCCTTCTGGAAAATTTAATGGAAGAAGTCTCTAATGAAAAGATATCATGTTCCAAAACCTCGAGATGGGTGGCCTCTCTTGTTCCAACCTAATCCATTCGCTTGCCTCTCTCCGCTGAAAAAATCCATAAACGTCATCTCTATGAGGAATTGGAAGAGCTGCCGGTACAATGTTATCGTCTTTGTCTTGGCAATTACCTCAGAAAGAATAAGGGGATATATCAAAGAAATGAGATTTTCTTTCATTAAGTTAATTAAAATTATATGATCGTTAGCAGTCTCAGTTCCGTTTGTGCATCGCGCTCTTCACGCTTTTTTTCTATTTATTGGAAAAGTCCGGTTAACTCTCAAACCGCTCTTGCGTTCACTTTCATTTCCTGAAGATGTTTGAATCTCATTTCGCCCAAATTGTGGCTATTTGACAAGATGAATTTGAGGAAATGGATTGTTGAACAATATAACGAGTTCTCAGTAGTTCGCGTAGATTACAATGTAATTATGCTTTTGGAATCTTCATATAATGAACCGAAATTAAATTATTTCTCCGTTCAAATCAAGTCTTTCTCCAAGAAAAATACTTGATAATTCATAAGTTAAAATGGAAAAATTAATTTACACAGAATTTTTCCTATCAGTATATGCCTTAACGGTAAATGTTTCACCAGATAATTTTTTTCTCAAAACAATTCCTCGAGACTTGAACTTTTCATTTCAGTAGGTTAGCCCTGTTGCCGTTTGACACACCAGTGATTCTCTAAAATATAGCAACTCAAAAGACTTCGGTTTAGTCATTGAAGAGTTTGTCCAAGCGGCTTAAAATATCAATTAGTGTCTCTGTTGAAAAATAAAGATGCCAATAATGTTGTCAGTTACCGGCCAATTTCCCGATTCCGGTCTACTCGAAAGTATTGGAAAAGCTCTTTTGAGATCAAGTCTATTCATACTTGAGGAGAAATCTTTCGATTTTTACCAAGCTAGTTCGGTTTCAGAAGGAAGCACATCTGCTATTCATATTCAAGCTATACTTGAATATATTTCCAATATCACCAATTGTTTTGAAATCAAACTGTATTCTTATATGCCTTAACGGAATTCCTTCTGTAAATATTTCACCAGATAATCTTCTTCTCAAAACAAATCTTCGAAACTTGAACTTTTCATTTCAGTAACTCAGCCTTGTTGCCGATTGACACACCATTAGTTTTCTAACAAATAACAACTCGAAAGACATCTATGGCTTAGCTATTGGAGAAAAACTCAAAAAATACCATAAGCCTTCTTACCACTTTGATTAATAGATGCATACGAGATTGAGGTTAGCCCTATTACCGTTTGACACGTCACTGTTTCTCTAAATAAGGCAACTCAAAAGACTACTATGGGTAAGCTATATTACCCTTTTCTAAATAGATGCATAAGGGATCGATATTAGCCCTGGTGTCGTTCAACAAATCATTAATACCCTGAAAAACAACAACTTGAAAGAGTACTATGGTTTAGCTACGTTGAGAAAGAATATAAGCAATAATATAAAACCTCTTACTCTTTTGATAATTAGATGCATAAGAGATTGAGGTTAGCCCTTTTGCCATTTGACACACCAGTGATTCTCTAAAAAATAGAATCTCAAAAGACAACTACGGCTTAGCTATAGAAAAGGATTGTTAACAATATAATAAGCCCTCTTATCCTTTCGATAAATAGGTGCATAAGGGATTGAGGTTAGACCTATTACGGTTTAACACACTATCGATTATCTAAAAAACAGCAACTCAAAAGACAACTATGGCTTAGCTATTGAAAATGAGCTTAAACAATATCATAAACCCTCTTATCCTTTTAATAAATAGACGCATAAGGGATTGAGGTTAGCCATGTTGCCATTTGACACACCATTGATTCTCTACCAAAACAGCAACTCAAAAGGCTAATATGGTTTAGCTGTTGAAGAGGAATGTAAACAATATCATAAGCCCTCTTACTTTTTCGATAAATAGATCCATAAGGGACTGGATTAGTCCTGTTGCCGTTTGACACACCATTGATTCCCTAAAATTATATAAATAAACTTTTTTGAGATCAAGTTATTGCCAACTTTGGGAGGAATCTTTCGATTTCACTAAACTAGTTCGGTTTTAAGAGGAAAAGAAGCACATATGATGTTATACTTGAATTTATTCCCAATACCATCTATTGTTTTGAAAAGGAGCTGTATTCGCTGGCACTGTTTTTGAATTTCAGCATGGCCTTTATTTGAGTTTTTCATTCGGCTGTTCTGGTTAAGTTTGGTCGCTACAACTCTCTCTGTTTCAGTATTTTTCTGGTAATAGATATCAATATGTATATATGCAAGTCATTTTGTCCGATAAACAACGTGTCAATATTGGGTCCATTAATATTTTCGATCTTGAAAAATTCTTTCAAATTATATAACCGATTACACTAGAATATTATTTGCTGATGACGCTATTATTTCTGTAACCTGTGACGATCTTGGGGAGGATAACATGCTGTTTGAACGGGTGGAATCAATTATCTATGAATGAGGGAAGACAGAAAGGGTCGTTTTTGATCTGGTACATGCAGAGTCCACCAATGATCTGTAAATTATGCATGAATATTCTTGTTCTGAGAAATTTGATATTTGCACTCTGCGAAACCAATCTGAGGTACGGTATGTTGGTAAGGGGGAATGGAAGTGAAGTTGAAGGAATTTCCAGATTCCAGCAACTGTAAGGATATTTGATGAAATCAAGTATAGAATTAGATGTAGAAAAACTTTAAAACGTTGGGGATATTTTAAAACGTTGGGGTTTATGCGTATAGTTCGTAGTGTACATCGTCATGATCATGATTAGGTTGCAGAAGTTACAGAATGTTCCCAATTTTCCCTCAAATATATTTCATGATAAACTGCAAATTTCTGGGAGAAAATTATCTGAAGTTAATTTTAAAATTAGAGTCGACAAATTTTTAACATATTTTTTATACCGTGTTATTGACTTTGTAACAAACCGTTTTCCGTTTTGTACTATTTTCTAATTCTTTCATCGATATTCCAAGAGACCGGTTACCAAAAACAAAAACAGTGTCACTCTACCAAGAGACGTTAACCAGACAGAAATGGACAATAGAAAACAAGGAAAAGCAGTGTCTAGTTAGTTGACATGATCGAAAAGGAACCGAGTAAGAAGTGGGAGTTCACACAAGTCCGCGGATTGTTTAATTTTTTTTGGAATCCCGAAATCATATAAATAAGCGTTTTCCAGTAGTTACAGGATAGTATATTGCGTGCTCCGCTACCGACCCAACTTCCAGACCTGATCCCAGTTCCAGACCAGACCAGATCTTCAAGATGAGAACCAGCTTCCAGTGAAATTGCGTGTAAATTCCAGAGACCACAGTTGTGCTGAACTGCAGTGTGTTATACCGAGCGGAGTGTTTCTGGTGTGGTCCGCCCGTTGTGCTCTAGGTATGATAATCCGCTCCCGAGTAGTTGGTGGTCATAGTTGAAAATAGGTGGATACCCTGCGCAGTTACTGTATCCTGAGCATGAAGCAGCCCATATATTTCAATAGACGCTTTCCTGCTCAGGGAATGTAGACGCCCTACATAGATGCTGTGTCCTAGTGTAGAAAACGTCTCATCCTTTAATCATACCTAGGAGATGTCGAGAGTGGTGTAGCCACATACTTGTGCCGGTGGTTTGTGATTCTCTCACTCTGGACTCTCGCACATTAAATACCGCAGGGCGTGTGAACGTCTTACGCAGTTGCTGTGCCATGAGTAAGGCACATTTCTTACCCCAGAGTGTTCATGACACTAGGAAGACCTATCGTGAGGTATGATTCAGAGTAGCTCCATACTTCCTGGTTTATTTGATAATAGCACATGAATTTATTCGAATAAACAGTTTCTGTTCTCCCGCTTTTCATATTGCTATCATTCATATTTGCCTATACTTTATTCAATTCTTACTTTAATGATTTATCGTTAACTGGTTTGGATCATTTCCTTAACTTTCATTACAAATTTTGTTTCACTCATTTTCACCTGCATTTCAATTCGATTCTCCAATTCCTTATAATTCACGCACGTTACCAGTAAGTTCTCAAATCATGTATTCCGCCTGATCATTGTTCGATTCC
Organism: Cryptolaemus montrouzieri; assembly: GCA_013387265.2. NCBI lineage: Eukaryota > Metazoa > Arthropoda > Insecta > Coleoptera > Coccinellidae > Cryptolaemus > Cryptolaemus montrouzieri. The sequence continues at coordinate 23,791,273 of JABFTP020000103.1, forward strand.
GTAAATTAATTATTCATATTATAGTGATCAACCGTATATCCTGCAAGACAGTAGCAACCAGTAAACATTAGGAAATCTACGTAACAAACCCGACATCTACACTCATCGTCGTAAATAAACCGCTATACTACCTGTAGAAATGATTGATCGCTTTTCTGGCGCTGTCGTTTTCCTACTTTTTGGATATCCGTAATCTTCAAAAACTCCAGAGTTATCCAGAATTAAGTTTAATTTTACTTTGCACTTTGAGGCTATCTTGGCAGTAATATCAAGTCCACATTTTTACTTCATTAAATTCACACTCGTGAGGCTAGTGTATATCTTTTACGAAAGATGCATTGAATTCAAATATTTCTAAGTAGCGTTGATGTTCTTTCTCTGTAGCATTGTTCCTGATATATGAATAAAGTTAATTACCCTTATATACTTGAACATCTATGAACAATAAGTAATTATTGATACAGGTTAACACATATTTTTTTTAATTTAAATGAAACACCCTGCATTGAATGAGTAATAATAAGAAACAATTTCAATACCTTTTGAATTATATGAGGTGTTTTTATACCTATTTTTATAGATTCAAATTTAATAACAATTTCGTATTTCATGGTAGAATTTTCAAATGATCTGTTGAAATTTTGCACTGAAATTTTCAAACATAATTTAATACACTCCCACAAAAATTGTCGCATCACCCTATTTTTACGACAATACTATATAAACTTCTAGGTTAGTCCTTCAAGAGTCGCTTGGTAACTTTCAGAAGTGTAAAATAAGAAGATATCATTCACAAGAGATGAGTTTATGATGGAAAATATCAACAATTTTCGGGTTAATGAAAAATTAAAAAGTCTACCATCTTCAAACATGCGCAAAAAGACTAATCAACTAGCATCGAATGGTTAGGTTAGATTAGACGTAGGTGTAATTCTTGAAAAGACTTTTGAACGTTTTAGCATATCTTAGTTTATTCAAATAATTCAAAACTATACAAAACTGCGAAAATAGTTTTATGCAAAATACAGTGACTGGCTGCGAAGATGATTGAAGATGCGAAATCATTTGGTCTTCTTGGCAAGAATTGTAGAGAATTTTCTAGTTTACGAAAGTTCTGGTTTTTATCTAAACTTTATTGTTGGCTAATTCCAAGAAATGAATAATAAATCTTTTGCAAAGGGCTCGATTCCACATGTTGGGCCTTATAATAAAATAACTCAGACAAACTCAAGGAAAATAAGATTCCTGTTCGATAAATAATACAGTTTATTTGAGAGAATCAGTTTATGATAGACTAAGTAAACAATCATAAAGTATGAACTTCGTTCGTCACTGACCATTAAGATGTTCGTGAGATGATCTGTCTGTACTTAATTATTCAATAATTTTACAATGTGTTGAATAATTACATACCATATTATATACACACAATAGTTAAACTTGTTGAAAAACATTGAATAATTTATGTTAATTGTCATTGCAAGCATTAATTTTCAAATTATCATAATGAGAGCACAGAAGATACTTAGGAGAAGTTAAACAAGTTTCGTGTTTTCATGAAAACACATCCTAGATGAAAAAATTGGGATTTTTTCTGGAAAGGAGAAAACTTTCTTTAACGAAATCATATAAAATAAAATGCAAATTTGCATTATAACTCAAAAACCACGGAAGAGAAATTTCCGAGAAATTTCCGCACGTAGTTTGATTCAAGGTGAAAAAGTGCCTATAAATATCAAAACCATTTTTACATAACTCGAAAAACAAGTGAGATATTGATACTTGACTAATTCCGAAAATTTTCAAAATCCGAAAATGAAAACATCGATCTGCTTACGGCAATGAATTCCTTAGGCTGAAGGAACCCGAGGAAAGAGGTTCATTTTCGTCTATTCACAATATTTCAAATAGCTGCGTTACTAAAACGAAATATGCCCAACTTGAACAATACATTTTCGTTGTGTCGAATTTAAGATTCGGAATCTCTATTAAGGAAAGCTGAAAAAAGTATCGAACTTTCGTATATTTCCCCTTCCGAATGTTTTTAAGCGGTGATAAAGTATTACCTCGATCCATGTTACTCCAGGTTGATTCGTATCATCTCCAGAGATTTATGTTCCCGATTATTCCTGCAACTGCGTCAGAGTTGATAATGTACCGCGTTAATGCAGCATGATAGGCGGCAGACGGGTGTCCTACCTATTTAATAGGTCCGTAGTCGGTGAGGATATCAGATATCGGAAATATGTTACATAAACGGCAAATAGAAATATCGATATCAGATTGGTGTTGTTACAGCATGTTTTAATGGTTTGGCAATTTGTTATGCAGATATAAACGACGCGATGAAATTATAAATTATGTTTTCTATTACCAGAAAATTTGAAATTTGAATATTAATCATCCCGAAATACTTTTCAATTATAACTCTTGTGGTTGCGATGAAAATGTGGAATTATTTATGGGAAATCAATTTAACTCTCAGTTCTATGGAAAACAATGTGAACGTCAGTTTTCTCGCTAGGAATATCGACCATGGAAAATAATATCCGAAATTGTTTTCATTGCCATTCGTTTTGATGGAAATGAATATTTCCATTGCTCACAATAAAATTCATTGAAATGAATGAATGAATTGATTAAGGTGATTTTGAATCACTGTACACTGCTAGGACAAAGTATGAAAAAAAATTCATCATTTCTTTAACAATTTTTAGGGAACATGCTCGGATAAGTTAATTTTCCGGACGAAAGGATCATACTGTAATAGGTAATAAAGTACTCCAAGCTCTTCAGAAATAGTTCAAGTCATCAAAGCTTTCAGGTTTTCAAGATACAGAGTGATTACATGTTTTTGAAATATTCATCATTCATACCTCGAGAACCCGTTAACCAAAAATAATGAAATGATACACATTTATTAGGCTCGTTTTAATAAATCGACTCACGAAGGAAGAGTAAAATTCTGGTCCGTACTCAGCCGAAACATTATATTTTCGAAAAACGGAGAATATAGGAGGTGTTAAGTCGAATGCTGAGGGTCGGGGTGGGGTTAATATGTTAATGTTGAAAATGTGTATTAGTTTCATCGATTTGCTACACATCATTAACACGTGCTTGTAACAAGGTTATTTTCCACTTTCTTGGAGGCATGCTTCACCTAAAATGTCAAAACCAAGTTCACACAAGGACTTGCGTCCAATCAGTCTGTTGCCATTGTTTTCTAAGATACTAGAGCGTGCTGCATATCTCCGAATTTATGAGTATCTCCGTCGGAATAACACAATTCCAGTTTACCAGTCAGGTTTTCAGAAGGCTACAGCACTTCAACAGCGTTGGCTTACTTAAGTGATAACATTCTCAACAGTATTGATAAGGGTAGAGGTGGTATGCTTGCTCTCTTAGAGTACAGTAAAGCATTTGACACGATCAATCATAGACTTCTCGCAGCTAAATGTCATTATTTTGGTTTCGATAATGTATCACCCAATTTTGTTAAAACATATTTATATGGGCGAACACAGTCAGTTATAATTAATGAGCAGAGATCAACATCGATTCGAGTCAAATCGGGCGCACCTCAGGGCTAGGTCCTTGGACCGCTCCTTTTTCTGGTTTACACTTCGGATTCTCATAGACAAGTAATATATTCTAATGTTCAATTTTTTGAACATGATGACACGCAATTGTTTTATGATTTTTTGCCTGGTGACTGTGCGGAGACTGTGGAGAGGTTAAATTCGGATTTGCGTCGTATCAGTTCTTTCTTCGGTTCAGAATTTGCATATAAACGCCTCTAAGTCAGAGCTCCTTATATTTTGCCAAAACTCAAGGACTATATAAAGTCTCAAGCAGTACTTACGATATCGGAAGAGATTATTTATGAGTGTGTTTCCAAAAACTTGGGGTTGTATTTTGATGAACGAATGAGATTCAGTAAACATGTGAACTATGTGCTTCAGCAGTGTTATGGTGCTCTCCGGCTACTCTATGCAAACAAACAAATACTTCGCGTCAAATCTACTGAAGCTAAGCTCTGTCAAAGTTGTTAATTATCCTTGTCTGACAGTAGTAGACCGAAACCGTTTACAAGTTATGCAAAATTAATGTTGTAGGTTTGTGAATGGACTGTGAAAGTTTGATCATATGCTTTTTCCCAGACTGTGTGGCTGAATATAACCACTACCTTCGAATACCTTTTTTTGAGCTTTGGTTTCAGAGTTATATAATAACAATCTGGATACGAATATCAAACAGTCACCCAGTACATCAATTTTCAAAAAGGTCCTCAAAAAACACCTACTGAGTATGAATTCGTCGATTGTGCCATGACACTTTCATCTTGTGTCAAATATTAATGAAATTATTTGATTTTAAATTTCTTTATGCTTCCTTCCATTTGTCATGGGGGTGTCACTTGATTCTGATTCTTTTTTTTTCATAGGTACTTTTACTTTTGTTTTTTCATTTCCTTGTATACTTTTCACATATTGTATTTCATTTTTATGTTTGCATTTATATCTTCATATTATTCTCATTTATTATCGTGGACTTATGCACTATCTCAGCTGTTAGCTGGATATAATTTACCTTTCCCAGATTCAGAAATCAAAGGAATAGGCTCGATTACAATATACTTGACATAAACTTCCTAACTATCCTACATGTATTAAGAATTACAGCTTTTTTCATTTCTATATAGGTATTCTTATGCAATTCTAATTTCTTAAAGCTATAATGCAAAGTTTTGGGTATCAACCCAGTCGAGGATACGATGACAATATCTATTTTCTCGAGGTGCCACATCTGCTTGATCTCAATAGCAAGGTCTGTGTATTTGGACTTTTTCTCCTGGAACTTGTTCAGCACGTTGTTATTATTCGTTATGGCGACATCCACCAGCACTGCTGTTCTGGCTCTCTTATCATACACCACTATGTCCGGCCTATTATTCGTCACCATTCTGTCAGTGATAACAGGCCTATCGTAGTATAATCTGATAGAGTCATTTTCCAATACGGGCGCCGGTTGATACTTATAATATGGCTGGAAGGTATTCAGAAGGATGGATAATGTTGCACAATTGAATATGCCTGTGAAGATAGTCCGTATTGGCCAGTTGTTCGCAGCCGGACGTAATATGCTGTATAGTCTCCGATCTTATATGGCATTTTCTGCACTTATCTGTTTGTAATGTTCCGTCCTTGATAATAAATTTTTTGTAGTTGTTTGTAGCGATCACTTGCTCTTGGATGGCCATAAGGAATCCCTCTGTTTTCGCGAATAATTCTCCTTTCATCAACCATTTATTGGAGGCTTCTTTGTCGATGTGTGGTTGATTAATCTCATGGTGATGTCGTCCATGCAATTCCTTTTTTGACCATTGCTCTTGTTTTTCAGTATCTCATAGGAACGGTAGATTCAGCAGATCATCTCTGGTAGCAAGATTCAGAGGTGTATATCCCCTATCAGCCAACGATACCACTCTATGGAGGCCAGAAGTGAGAGCCTTTGCAGAGAAGAATTCTCTGAGATTTTTTATCTTTTCGGAGTGTAAATTGTTGTACTTCGTCAGCATCGTTCGGGTCTGCCTTTGAATATAATCCAGTTCTGTCTTAGTCCATCTGATTCCAAATAAGTAAAGCAACACTGGAATAGTATAGGTGTTAATTGCCTTGACTAGATTCCCCGAGTTCAACATCGATTTCAGCACAGACTTCACACGCTGACTGTATTCTGAACGAATCTTCTCCTTTGATTGTTTTTGGTCTAGCAATCTGGCTTCTTGGTATCATAGATATTTGTATGTTTCGGCATCCCTCATGCACTGTATAATATATAATATGTATAATTCTCATAATTATTATTATTATTATCATTTGGGGGTTAGATGTAAGAGTAGTCTTTGGCTAAATCTCGCCCAAGCAAATGTACAACAATATTTTATTATTACTACAGACAGCCTGTTTATGGACCATCTGAATATTTTTGTACTTGGACTTTATGATTCATAGCAATCCAATACCTGTAAAAAACATCATGCCACCATTTACACTATCAACGAAGTCAACAATGAATATATGATGGTTGGTTTAGGTCATAGGGAAGAACTGATATAAAATAAATTTCTAAATTTTCTTCTCACTACTTTTCATCAGTTTTTAAAGGAACTTAAGCTTTTATATATCGTCATTTTTTCCATCCACACAGGCGTCTTCAATGCGATTTACTAGTTGTTCTATGCAAGCAATATCTAATTCATTCACCCTGGACTTGAACCCACCGAAATAATATTAATACGTGAGTTCTGTTGACCTTCGGAGCCATGCAACAGGCCCATCGCGATCAATCTGCCAATTTTCATAATTTTGGTTCAGAAAATTTCTCACATCATTTGAGGAATGAGGTGTAGAGCAATCGTACTGGACCAAATTCCCCTCATATAATCGACAGAATATTGACTGAAAAACAAACTAGAGCAATCCATAATAAATATTTTTTGAATTTAAGATTCAAAATGTGAGCTATTTTGTTGAATACATAATTTGCAATGAAGTTAGATCTGGCAAAGGTGCAGGACACGAGATCTGTTTCCCACGTTCTATCGATCTCTCAGAAAAATGTTCACCCAACCAAATCCTTACATTTCGATTATATTAGGCAGGACATCAATCTAATTGAAACCAAAAATGCTGGAAGCAATTCACGATTGATTTGATGGAATAAAATAAAAGACCCAGGGTGCACCTTCCTGACATATCTGGTTAATCAAATATTACAACGAAAAAAAATAGTTATCGTATTTTGCTCATAAAATTGAGAGATTCATTTCGAAGGGCATAAGGTGCGAATAATGAGATAAAATAATTTTTGGCAGAATATTAACGAAAAAATGCAAATATCATCAGTATCAGTGCTCCTTCAAAGAAGTGAGGTGAAACCAGATAGCCATCATACACAACACACCACACATTAGCAGAAAATCTTTATTGCTATTGTTTATACCGAACTGCATGTGGGTTTTCCCTTCAAATGTGCTCAGTGCTGCTATTGTTGATTCCAACACTCGTAAATTAAGCTTCGTCACTAAATAATGTCCACTGAAGAGTACATCCAGGAGATAAATCTTATCTAAAGAGAATTCTGTCGTGAAATCTCATCTCCTGGCTGTATGCTTTGACCAGTTTGCTTTCAAATTTCCTATTCAAGCCTATTTCAAACTTTCTTAAGTGAGACCTGCAAACGGTGACTTATCTTTCTCGTACTAATTTCTAGGATGTGCTCTATTATTCTCCAGATATTTCTTTCTTCTGAACATTCTACCTAATGGGACGTTCATGTTTATAAGCAGAAGGTAGAATTCCTGATTGCGATAGTTTGTTAAACACCTTATAAAATGTGCTGTGCTCAGATCAGGACTTGCCTTTATTATCAAAAATCAAATTGTGGCAAGTTTTGCATGAATTGCATTTCTCATTGTAAAAGCACAACAAGCAGTCAGTTCTCATAGATGAAGAAGAAATCATTTGCTGGAGAAGAAATTATTTGAGAGCAATTAAAAAATATCTTGCTCAGAGTAAGAAAATTTTTTATCGGGATGAAACTTGGATTGATCAAGGATACACAGTTCAGAAAACTTGGAATGATAAAAACATAAAAGATTATCGACAAGCCTTCCTCTAAGGACTGTCTGCAGGATATCAGGCTTCGTGAGGTAATGGACGATGTATAATAATTACAATAACAAAAAAAAAAGATATTCATTTCTGATCAAAACGCAAAAACAGGTCAATTTTTGTTTCAAGGGGGTCATCTTTTGGGGTACAAAACTTGCTGACTCAAAAGAAAGATGGTATCTTTGTCTACATTGCCTTGAACGAATTTCCATTTTAATTGAAAACTGTAAAAGATACAGGGTGAGCAACTGAAAGATAGGGAAGACTATTTCCTATTCCAAGTTTCAGTGAGGTAAAATGGAACAGATCCATGCTGATTAATAGCAGTCATCATCAAGTACCATCCTCATCTCGAATTTCAACCCCTGGAGCAGGGGTGACAACCCTTGAAAATTTCAGTAGCTCACTCTGTATCTTCCACAGTTTTCAATCTAAATTTAAAACTCGTTCACGGAAATGCAGACAAAGATAATACCTTTCTTTCGAGGTATCACTCGACCCATCTACCTTCTTCCAAATTTCAAATTTTCAAGGGTGGTCACCCTTGCTCTAGGGGTTGAAATTCGAGATGAGGATGGTACTTGATGATGACTGCCATTGAACAGCATGGATCTGTTCCATTTTACTTCACTGAAACTTGAATAGTCTCAGGGAAATAGTCTTCCCTATCTTTCAGTTGCTCTCCCTGTATCTTTTACAGTTTTCAATTAAAAATGGAAATTTGTTCCAGGCAATGTAGACAAAAATACCACCTTTCTTTTGAGTCATCACTCGACCCATCTTCTCTATTTAAAATGTTCAAGGATTGCAACCCCCGCTTAGGGGGCTGATATTTCAGGAAAGTTTTGTACCCCAAAAGATGTCCCCTTTGAAACAAAAATCTACCTGTTTTTGCGAAAAATGAATATTTTGGTGGTTTCGTTGAAGCACCCTGTATATAGAGACAATTGAGAATATAAATACAAATGTTCTTGAGTAATTAAAAGCTTATTGAGTTGCTCCTTCTTAAGTGGTTATTGATAACAGGTATATCCAATAAAATTAAGGAATAGACTGCTCCCTGAAGAGATTCAATAGAGGTGAAGGGCTTGAATCGACTTGTTCATTAATGAGTCTACCTGAGTGTTTGTGTTTGTTGATTTCTAAAGTTTCCGAAAGATCTACTTTCCAATATTTATTATCTGTATGCAAAATTTCAAACTGTGGGTCGAAAGAGTGATTATTTTCTAGGAGATGATTCGCGTAATTTGAATCTGATTCTTTATTCCAAGGTACAAGATTCAAATTCCTCAAAAAATATTACTTGTTTTCTGTTATTGATAATGTAATTCTACCAAAAGCTCTCCAAATTCAAATATAATAATAACGCATTTAGGTAGTTTTAACGGTTTTGTGGTTGGGGGTTATTATCATTTCAAAGTAAAAGTACTGGAGACTATCATGAGGACAAGAACGCGGATGTTTTCGAAGAATATTTTGAACAGTTGTTTGATTTGATCTCACTAGGATCTGTTATAGTAATGGATAATGCAAGCTACCATTAGCGACAAATTTATTAAACGCCATCATATTCATGGCGTAATGCAGACATCATCAGATGGCTGACGGATAAAATATTTCTTTTGAAGAAGATATGGTCAAAAAGGATTATTATCAATTAAAAAATCATAAAAAAATATAAGATTAAGGAAATGGCAAAAAACCGGGAAGTTAGTATACTCTGCCTTCCACCTTACCACTGCGAATTGAATCCGATTGAACTAATATGGGTAAAGGGTGAAGGGGCTAGAAAGAACACAAGTTTTAAGATAAAAGACGTTGAACTTCATTTCAACAGAGCAATGAAAAGTTTTATATCCCAGAACTGGAAAAATTGTATAGACCCCATTAAAGAAGAAAATAAAATATTGGATCTGGATCATATTATGGATGCCATGATAGATCTGGTTATAGTGAATTTAGGTAATGCAGATACGTTATCAGAAGATGAACATTAAAGAAATATATATATATATATATATATATATATATATATATATATATATATATATATATAAGCATTTGGACAAACCTTATTTTGATTTTCACAATTTAAAAGTGTAGAAAGAAATTGTATTCAGAACTAGAGGTTTATAAAGTCATGCAATTATTTATAAACATTGTTTAACATTCTGTTAAGTAATGTTACAACTCATGTGGAAAATTTAGCTTGGGTCTACTATAATATAAAATAAATATTCATTTCCATAATTTACTCAAATTATTGAGTTACCTGAAATATCATAAACATCATTTAATTATTATATATTTTAACGCATATAATTAAACGTAAGTTGAATATGCATGAAACTCATAAAATAATTATTTTTGGTGAACGTTACTATCTAGATACACGTTGAATTATTATCGTTTTTAAATACATTAGCAACTATTTTATATCCGAAGAGATTCCTAAAACACAAATTCATCTACGTTACTGACTACAAATTTTAGACGTATGTAGTAAACATTTTATTTAAAACGAGGATACCAATATTCCAAAACAACAGAAAAGACAGAGAAGATCGTAGTATGGTAGTTGTGTTCTTCCTGAAGATTTGTACGAGGGTATCTATCAAAGATCAGGTAATAAATTGCTGCCCGCTCCAAGACAAAATCATAGAAACTACATTTATTTTTAATTTGCCCACGCATCACATTTCTAAGAGATTCGCATGAGCTTTGATTACTCTACGTCATTGCCAAATAGACTATAGGTGAAGAACTGGGCGAGCGATTCCACCAGCACCTTTGGACTATGAGGGAACAATATCAAGACTACTAGTACGCGCATATGATGACTGACTATTGTTGGAGCAGTCAGAACAACTCACTGACTACATCTGCAAGAAATTCTCAAAAAAAAAAGTTTTCTCAATTTAAGAATTTAATGAAAAGATCAATTTAACAGAAGTTGTGTTGTATTGTGAAGTGGGCCATGATACATATGTTCCAAACTAGAGCTGATATAGAAGTCTCATTCACGGATTTGTTATCATCATTAAAAATCAGGATAATATCATGTGTCATAAATCAATCAGCAGAATTGCTGTTGGGCGGTGTCATAGATATAGAAATCTGACTCATAAATAATAATGATTAGGTCATCAGCTTTAAGTTCAGTTTAATGAAAATACTAATAGAAATGTACTTTCATACCCATTTATCTGCTGAAAAAATGTTTAAAAAACTGTAGTATTTCAAAAACTTACCACTAGTGACCTGGAGGCAAATGGCTTGTAGGCAAAGGAACGACAGAACAAGACTTCTCCCTGAGGTGTGGCGGTGTGCTGGGGCCATACTGTGTCCTGAAAAGTGAAAAGTACATTCTTCAACAATTTCGAAATAACCGAATCAAAACTATGATAATATAAATTGTTGTACCATAGCCATTCAATATTCCACTTGTGTCATCTATTCCACTCAATTTCAAGCTGAGATAATCTCTCAAGATTATACAGGATGTCCCAAACTGATTTAGCCAGAGTTAAAAACATTTTGATATAGTTATTTAGTTGGAATAACAACTGGCTCAATCATCAATGATGATGTTCTGAAGTTAGAGCAAACAAATATTCGTAAACAAGCTGTCCAAAAGAATTTGACCCCAACCCTAAAATTTTCAATGACTCCCTGTATATTTTTATATTCGTTTTTCAGAATTCCTAATTTTTCATTACTTATTTGCTGAAGGAGGTCGTTACTCGATGAAAAATGATATACATTTTCAAATTTTCACTATATTGACGAAGTTATGACGCGTTTCACCACACTGTGGCATATAAACACCTCAAAAAAGTCTACGGAACACTTCTAGAACGATCAATATGGATGATTTTTTTTAAAAATGAACACCTGCATCAATTTCTCACCAAATTATGTAGAGTGCCGCAACAGATTTCAGTTTTTTTTTATAAAAAACTAAAAATGAGCAGATGCGACGCTGCTTTATTATTTCATGTATTCAGTGTTTGAAATCAATTAGTTGGCACTTTGTTTCTGTTGTAAGCACAAATGAAAGATTCAAGTTTTGTGATTCGACCATGGAAAGACGACATTTGACTAGAGAAGAGATGTTACGAGCCGTTGGCATGCTCCAAGCTGGGAGCTCACAACGGGAAGTATCCAGGGTTCTGGGAAGTAGCCCAAGTGTCATAAACCGTTTATGGTCGCGTTTCAATGAAACAGGTAGCGTAGAAGAACGCCATACGTTTCAGGATTACTACAGTCGCCCAAGACCGATTTTTGGTTTTACAAGCCAGAAGAGATCGTACTACCACAGCATCTCAATTAGCTCAAGAGCTATCACGAGTACATAATGTAAAAATTTCCGACCAAACTGTGAGAAATCGACTGCACGAAGGTCAACTCCACTCCAGAAGTCCTTTGAGAGTTCCACAACTGAACCATGGAAATCGCGCTGCTCGTTTAACTTGGTGCCAAGAACACGTAAACTGGAATCAAGAGAGGTGGTCCACAGTTCTCTTCAGTGATGAATCTAGATTTAGCTATTATCCCGATTCGGAAAGAATTCGAATATGGAGGGGACCTGGAAAGCAAAACCGTCTCCAGCATGCCCGCGAAGTTGTTAGACAGGAAGACAGTGATGTTTTGGGGAGGTATACGCCTTGGTGAAATAACTGACCTCGTTTTCATACAGAACAACCTCACGGGAAATTCTTACGCAAATGAGATAGTTTTGCCTGTAGTGGTACCGTATCTCCAAACAATGGGTCAAAATCCACTCTTCCAACAAGATAATGCCCCTCCTCGTCGTGCAAGAGTTGTCTTGAACATTCTTAAAAAGAATGATATCGATCTTCTACCGTGGCCATCCTGCTCCCCAGATCTGAATCCCATCGAGCATGTGTGGAACACCCTTAAAAGAAATCTCCTGCGTCAAAACGTCTTCCATCATGAACAGGAGCTTCGATTAGCAGTTCAGGGGCCTTGGAATGACTTAGGCCAAAATGTAATAGACAATTTGATATTGAGCATGCCGCGACGATGCCAAAGTGTCATTAATAACAGAGGTGGACCTTCTGGGTACTGAAAAATAGTAGTGCTTCTATATCGTTCCGAAAATATTATTTCAGGATTTTTTTTTGTGTTTTACCAAATTTCGTCATTTTCAAATTTCAAATTTTTTTTATAATAGGTGCTTTGAAGAAGTCAAATATTATTTTGTTTTCTTGAAAATACATTATATATAATACATCCCAATAAAACCGAAAGATTTCTATAAATTCGAATCATCAAATTCATATTTTAAAGATATTGGTAAGTGTTCCTAGACTTTTTCAGGTGTTTATATTACATGAAGAAACCAGATAATTAGCTGAATTGGAAGAAAATTCAAACAGAGTTGATTCTTTTGAGAACTGAAAAGATCCAGTAATCGTAACGAATTTCAGTATAATTGACTATTAAATAAATTTCCGGAATTTTTCTGCTTATTGATTTCCAATTCATCCACAGGTTCGCTTTCAATCTACTATTGTCATTATGTAAAATAGCAAAATTATTATTGAAAGCATGGTCCCCTTCGAATAGATGATTCGCAAAGTGAGAATCAGATATTTGTTTGTCAAAACTGCATGTGCTCAAATTATAGGCTGAGAACTAAGCTCCGAAAATATTTTCAATGCTGTGGCAGTTCCGGTTATACGGGAAGTTGACACTATCTTCGTTGTTACAGATGGCATAATGTATGTTTCTATTTTTTTTTGTATAAAATTAAATTCTGAACAATTTTTTTGCACATCATTGGCACCTGAAATCAAGCGAAAGAAATTTTGCGAATTTTAGTTGTCTCTTAGAAGGCATCATAAGAATACTAAAGATCATTCAATATCCATTATTTCTAGCTCGTTGTAAGTAAAGAGGCTCATTCAGCACAATTCAATGCATTTAGGGGCTTCACGTTATACAGGGTGTTTCCAAAGCATGTGACAAATCAAGTACATTCAAAGGTCGAAAAGTCCGTTTATTCAAATAGATTACCTATTTTTGCACACGCCATTTAACTTGTAATATTAATAGGCATTGCACTGTTATAGGTTTCCCTATACCTTAAATGAATCGTTTCCGAGTTATTCGCGATTTTATTCCAAAAATTACGATTTTTCGCGTGAGGACCCTGAAATTAGAAGATTATTTCACTAGAAATCTTTCAAATAATGCATTTCGATCTCTCAATACGAGACCCATCTCAAAATCTTCACTAAAATTATTCTGATCAGAATTCAGAGGGAAAAAAGTGCGAAATTAATTACTATTGAAGTGGATTGAATCTGACTTCTCGTTTTTCTTCTTTTCTAGGTATTCTCGATTACATCAGTTACTTGTCAGAAAAGTCATCTTCGAATTGTTATTGATTTTAGATCTAGACGTTTTAAAATCCACAAATTGTCCTGGAACAGAATATTTCGAATATTATTTCACAAGTTAAAACTGATAATTTTCTGCATAATTGAAGGTATATGTCCATGGTTTTTTCGGTTGGCAATATTTTGAAAAGTACCTACATCTTACCATAAAAACGATCGATATGGTTCATTCAGCAAGTTATTTATGATAATAAAAACAAGTACTGTGTTTTAAGGAACTTTACTTAATAATTGCGATTCGTAACGCGTTTCACTACACCGTAGCTTCTTCAGACGAATGATTATGCAGAAAAATATAAATGAGAATATAACTATAAATGTTCTTGAGTAATTAAAAGCTTATTGGTTGCTTCTTCTTAAGTGGTTATTTATGACAGGTATATCCAATAAAATTAAGGAATAGATTGCTCCCCGAAAAGATTCAATAGAGGTGACAGGGCTTAAATCGACTTGTTCATTGATGAGTCTACCTGAGTGTTTGTATTTATTTATTTCTAAAGTTTCCCAAAGATCTACCTTCCAATATTTATTATCTGTATGCAAAATTTCAAACTGTGGGTCGAAAGAATGATTATTTTCTAAGAGATGATTCGCGTAATTTGAATCTGATTTTTTATTTGAAAAACTGCGTTTATGTTCCGATATTCTAATATTAAAATTTCTATGTGTTCTACCAATGTAGAAATTATCACAGTCATTGCAATTCAATCTATAAACACCTGATTTATTGTTTTTACCTGGTTTGGTTTTATTATTTTTATATATTTGCCTAAATTATTATTAGTTTGGAAGCTATGTTGAAATTATTGCTACTTAAGAATGATTTCAGTTTCTCACTTGTAATGCCAACGTAGGTTAAGGTGTTGAATTTTTGTTTCAATTTATCGACAGGGTAAACTTCATTCAATGCGATTCTACTTTGTTTTTTATTTAAAATATTATTTATTAGTTTGGGATTGTAACCATTATTTTTGGCTATTTGTTTAATCAAATTTAGTTCTTTGTTGAAAATTTTCGAAAATCATATAAATTCATTACATCCAAAAATTGCATTCATAACCGAAATAGAAAGCAATAATTCGATAAATTTCTTAGACGTAACAATTTCGAATGAAAATGGAAAACATGTTTTCGCAATTTACCATAAGCCGTCACATACAGATATTATAATACATAACTCGTCGTGTCATCCATATCAACATAAAATGTCAGCATTCAATAGTTTTATTCATAGATTGATTAACATCCCGCTATCACCAGAAAATTTCAACAAAGAACTAAATTTGATTAAAGAAATAGCCAAAAATAATGGTTACAATCCCAAACTAATAAATAATATTTTAAATAAAAAACAAAGTAGAATCGCATTGAATGAAGTTTACCCTGTCGATAAATTGAAACAAAATTCAACACCTTAATCTACGTTGGCATTACAAGTGAGAAACTGAAATCATTCTTAAGTAGCAATAATTTCAACATAGCTTTCCAAACTAATAATAATTTAGGCAAATATATAAAAAATAATAAAACCAAACCAGGTAAAAACAATAAATCAGGTGTTTATAGATTGAATTGCAATGACTGTGATAATTTCTACATTGGTAGAACACATAGAAATTTTAATATTAGAATATCGGAACATAAACGCAGTTTTTCAAATAAAAATCAGATTCAAATTACGCGAATCATCTCTTAGAAAATAATTATTCTTTCGACCCACAGTTTGAAATTTTGCATACAGATAATAAATATTGGAAGGTAGATCTTTGGGAAACTTTAGAAATAAATAAATACAAACACTCAGGTAGACTCATCAATGAACAAGTCGATTTAAGCCCTTCACCTCTATTGAATCTTTTCGGGGAGCAATCTATTCCTTAATTTTATTGGATATACCTGTCATAAATAACCACTTAAGAAGAAGCAACCAATAAGCTTTTAATTACTCAAGAACATTTATAGTTATATTCTCATTTATATTTTTCTGCATAATCATTCGTCTGAAGAAGCTACGGTGTAGTGAAACGCGTTACGAATCGCAATTATTAAGTAAAGTTCAGTACTTGTTTTTTATTATTGATAATGGAATTTTACCAAGTAAAAGCCTCCCAAATTCAAATGTTATTTATGATAATTCGACGATGACTTTCCTGGCAAGTAACTCATGTAATCGAGAAAACATACTTGAAAAGAAGAAAAACGAGAAGTCAGATTCATTCAAACGAGAAATCAGATTCATTCTCGCGTGGAAATCCAGAATTGTATTTTTGATTAGTCTCTTTAACAATAGGGAAACGCTCATGCATATCATGTTAAAATTATAAACGAGAGAGCATTCTGTCAAGCATACTTAAATAATAACCATTATTGACCACTATTCGTTCTATTACATTGAGCTTTTCAAGACATTTTTTCTGACATTTGTATCATGGTGAGTTTATGTATCATAATGTAATAAGCAGCTATTTTATATTGATATGGATGTGCGGAAAAATTGTAAATGTCTCTATGGGATGGTTTATAAAAATAGAAAATCATGTCTGTAGTAAATTTTGGTTTCAATTAAATTTTCATTAAATGAGTTAATTATCAGTTTCCATTTGCAAAGTGAACTTTATATTAGGGTGAATAGAATTCATGAAGTTACTTGAGGAATCTAATGTCCTGGGATGCAGTTAATATCCACGCAAGTATCCCACCTCATGAATTATTGAAATTGACGAACCAAGCTCAGAAGAATATGAATGTGAATCTCATTATACAATCAGAAATTATGAATCTTTCAGAAGTATTAGTAATGGATAATTATCTCAGTCCTTTACTAGCAGAAATGTTCATAGATAACGTTGAGAAAATAATTCAATTCGCTGTCGAAACACTGCATTTATTGGTTAAAATATGTGGATGACATAATTTTATTGTTTCACAGGTACAAATAAACAATTAGATTCCGTTAGTAGCTTCATCAATTTTATTATAATTATTTATTATAATATCTTATGTTATTAGATCCAATCTGAATTGGAAGTCATTATTCTCAACTCATAATTTGAATATGACCTTCAGAACGGATAACTCTCTAGGCAGATATATTAAAAACTGTAAGCCTAAAATTCATAAAGAAAACAAATCAGATGTACTCTCTTGTGAGAGTTGTGATAAAATTTATATCAGTAGAACTTTTAAAATTTTTAATATTAGGATATCTAATCATACTCACATTTTCAACAAACAAAAATCAAATTTTCACAATGCAAATCATCTACTGGAAGAATTCCATACTTTTAATAATAATTTCGATATTTTACATAATAGAAATAATAAATTGAAACTGAATTCATGGAAATAATTGTAAATGAATAAACGGAAAAATTCCAGAAATCAATTTAATGGTTAATTAGACCTTAACTCGTCCTCATAACTCAATCTTTTCATTTCTTGAAAAAAGCAACCCTATTTGGATATTTCCCTACTAAGCTAAGCAACCACTCTCACCAATGTAATATATAAGATTCATAAATCTCTTAAATGTACTATTAATCTGAAGAAGACACAGTGTGAAGAAAAGCGTCATAAGTTTGTGAATATAATGAAAATTTTAACATCATTATTTTATTCAATTGAAAATTATTTTTTCGATTGAGATTAGGTAAATAAATAAATCAGAAAATCAGGTCTGTGTCAATTTAGTGCGTTTTGTTCGCGTTTGCATATTTCAAAATTATTTTTGAATATAAATGGTGTTAACAAAACTCATTCTCAAAAATCGTGAAAACTCTTCGCCATTCAATAATCCTTCAAATAAATATGGTCCAACCACTTAAGATTATGGGACTACTCATGCTGAAAATTCTTCAATCGGATGTTCTTGGCTGTAAAAATGAAAATTGTGTCTATATTCACAAATGCATTTTAATCAAAAAAGCATTCATGAGTGAATAAGATGAATTTTAAGAAATTTTCATTTTCTGCGTATTGAGTTTACAAGCGTTCATAAACCGTATTCTTTTTTCGAAATCCTGCTGGTGAAGTTGAACGTGGTTCTATATTTATATCAGTTTTATATCACACACGCCAATTTCTTTAATTAAGACTGTTTTTGTTCCAGGTGTTTTTTCATAATTAAAGCTTCCAGTTTTCCTCAAAGCGTCGCTTCAAAATTTCAAAAGATTTTACTCGAGCATGTTTTTTTTTTTCTGGATATGTGGATGCTTATGAACAAGCTATTTCCACTTACATAGACCATATTCACTCATTCCTCTCTACTAAATTTCACGTTGTTGAGGGAAGTGAGAATTATTTGTAGGTGAGAATAATATATGTACACGGATAATACTGTGTCCACAATTTGTATTTATTTTCAGAGCGACACCACTTTTGATCATACCGTACGTTGACTATAACTTTACTATCTCAAATGCACTTGATATTTTTATTAAAAAGTATCTTCAAATGAGATAATTTTGTGAATTATAGATGTCATTTTATTCTCCCAAATAAATTAGCTTATTTTCATCCTTACGAATAAAGTGTTACTTTTAAAGTCAACGTACTTTCCGATGCTATTTTATATACAGGATGCTCAAAAATCCTTTTCAACTAAATAAAACTAAATTTTCGAAAAAACGTGTGTTTCAAATATGAGTACTAATTTTGTACTTACGATGCATCGAGAAGAGAGTTGGAGAACATTCTATTCTCCTAAATAAAAAACCGGAAGATGCATCGAGAAGAGAGTTGAAGAACAATATCGAACTTATGCATACAGGTAATAAAGGAAAAAGGATGAACATTTTGGAGATTATTGAAATAACGTCCGCGCATAGTAAAAACCAGCTGTTTTGCAACGATCAACTAGACTTCAATTTACCTCCTGTTGTGAATTCTGTTATACATAAGTGAAATCACTCATTTTAAATTTAGTATTGTATTACTCTTGATAATGGGCTAATAACCCGAAACATATGTAGAGTATTTTAATAAATACTTTTGAAATCTTTGCCAAATGATAAACCAATCATTTACAGAAAACTTTGTTTTGCTAATAATTTCTTAACGTTAGCAAAAAGGTTTCGAAGTTATTGATCTGAAAATTTGGCTCGAAGTTTTCTCTCTAAATATAAATGTTCCTCACTCTTCGAAGCCATTTTCGGCCGGAAGAGGAAGTGGGAGATGTAGAGTTATGAAATGTGTCGACACATTTTTTACCGGAAATGGCTCGTACAGTATAATTCTGTTTTGAGAGCGATGGAAAATTTTCGTAGCCGTTCTCTATTATCCGAAGGAAGTGGTAACACAATTGAATGGGCTTTTTCCTTTTCTTTCGTGGAATTTCTTACCGACATGAGGATATTCATCGATTTTGCCTGGCCTGGCTATATCCTTGTTTTCTACTTAGCAGGTTTCAGAAAAAATGTAACTTAATATTAGGCCAAGGATTGTACAACCAGAATGCGTCCTTTTATTAATGAAGAAGCTTTTATACCTACAGGGTGGATATATTTCGATATTTCAGTGGACACCTAGATAAAACATTACCCGCTTTCTCTCGATTTCCGATATCTCTCTCCGTTTTCAGGTTATTCAAACGTTCTAGACCTTTTGGAAAATCGTCATTCGCGGATATCTCGGTTATTATCAAAACTACAAAAAAAATGAGTTTGATATACTATAGACTCTTTTTGAAAATGACGGAGGACGATGGTCAATAATGCATAGGTAAATTCGATCTCAGGATATACACACAAGAAGTTGGTTATCAAATTAAATTCACGATTTGAAAATGTTGAACAATTATTTTTCCAGTAATTCACCAGCACTAAGGAATGTATGAGATCAATCGAAATGGAAATGATTCTCATAGAAATTGGAAGAAAACTATTGATTACTGATTATAAAGGTTCCAAAGAAAGGAATTCTAGCAGAATGCAACAACTGGAGGTATAACACTTCTCAACAACATAGTTAAAATCTTCTCCTATATTCTATTGCAAAGGATAAAAGAACAGATGGAGACTCGCTTGAAACCAGAACAGGCCGGTTTTAGAGCCCATCGATCCTGCGTAGACCACATTAACACGCTACGAATAATAATAGAACAATCTTCGGAATATAGCTGCACTCTATACATCATTTTTGTAGATTAACCTTAGTCAAACGACTCTGTGGAAAATTCTGAACATTGTGGGCTTTCCAAGGTAAATCATTAACATTCTGAAAGAACTATATAAATGTTCAACATGTTGTGTCCTTCATAGTGGTAAAATCTAATACAAGATCAAAGTTAAGGCAGGGGTCGAGCAAGACATAGCAATTCTCGCAGAAATGGAACCAAGTGGCAAGTCCTGGATCCAAATAAAAGGGCTGGCCAAAAATGGACACATTTCGGACACACTGAACCTTTATCAAATAGCTTCGTTAATAACTGAGATATTTACTTCCAAAATAATGGAGACAGGATTGTGTAAAAATAAGTTTATCAAAGTTATTTGATATTTCTCTCTCATTTTTACTAAGGAATCACTCTGTATGCAAGCATTGGTGGTATATTGAAATACTATATTATGTTTTTGAAGAACTGTGTTTTGCTAAGGAAAATAAATGATAATCGCGAAACTCGAACATTTACTATTTATTGATCTTTTACGCTTCAAAAAGAAGCTACGCCATTCAAAATTAGTCTTCGTCAGCTGGACGAGATTGAATTCGAATATTTCACCAAAAGTAAATTGCCCTCGATTTCAGTCTTCCAGAATGCATTGAAAAGTAATTAATTCTAATGTCAACGGCATTTCGATAGATCAGTCACTCTTTCCATCTAATAGTAAAGACTTTTTTGTTATTTGAAATTGATTGCACAAGAGACAGTTCGCTTTTAATGAGTTTCAATGAAACTGTTTGTCCGATGGCTATTTCATCGACGATAGTGAAGGACTGAAATTCAGCGATTGATTTTCAATTCGCTAACAGTCCAGAGAGATAGTTGAGTAGTTTTTCATCGAAGTTAGAAGAAAGATTCATTCGAAAACAATAGATTAACTTTTTTCATTCTGAAATTTTCCAGAAGTTACTTATTGAAAGAACTTCAAAGCTGTGCCGTCTTCTTCTGAGATGCCCATGTATTTTTTATGCTCTAAAACGAAGTTTTGTTGAGGCATTTCAGTTAAAATTATGAGAGCTGTCCAACAAAAATTTGACCCACTAATGATAAATAATTAACAACTCTCTTTCTATTGTAGATAAATAATCTAATCCACTCCACAGAAAACAGAATACTTGGGTTTGCGGACTACTGTTGAAGAGTCACACCGACAAAGATACCAACTGAGCATGTCACTGATTTCAGACTTGGATAAGAAAACAAAGTGAGGCCAATTAAATTTCAGGCTAACAAAACACAATCAACAACGTGCCAGAGAAGTCACTGCTGGAGGACCCCCTCTAAGCATGCAAGCACATTGAATTTCCTCTAAAACTGAAACGAACCAGCTACTCCACCTCAATAAAAATCCTTTTGTTTACAGAGCTAGTGTGCTATGTAAATCGCTTCCACTAAACATCTTTCTGATAACTCACATTTGACCCTTTTCAAGAAGCGAGAGAACACTCACCTTAAATAATTTTGAGATGCCACACCTGTGGTATGACAGGCATCTCCAACTCCCAAGAAATAAGAATAAAAGAGAAAGGAGGGGATATTTTCGGCAGGATAATCACTTCCAGCATTTGTGAGCCTAGCCTCGAATGAGGTGATCAAACGAATTGGTGTTTCGACCCAAATTTCTCATCACCTGCACTTAGGATTATTATCTAGTCCTATCTTGCACATGATATGTGATATTTGAACTTGTTATGCCCCATCACCATATGTGCCAGGAGTCATGCATCAGTTTGACTGCCTTCTAGCATCAACCTCGTTCATCTTATTTGCAACGTATAATAAGAACAAAAGGATCCCAACTGAGACCCCTGCGGCACTTTCGATTCCACATTATTAGGAGTAGATCGGACAGCATAGACAACAATGCGGAGTCTGCGAGACCTTAAATATGATCCCAGCCAATCCAATATCTTGCCTCTAAGCCCAACACCGTTAAATTTTTTGATGTTTAGCGTATCAAACGCTGTGACAGATCGAAAAACAGGACGGCCACCTTCAGGCCCCTATCGAGTTCTCTGTAGATACGATTAACTAGATCCTGTGCAGCACTCTCAATTATATCTCTCGTCTAAATCTACATTGTCAATCTGGGTAGTGCTTGAATTTCAGTAAAACTTCTACAAGTTTGTTATAAATTATCCATTCAATTATTTTTGAAAGAATGCTAGTTAGAGATATGGGTCAGTAATTCACTTAGAATTTGCTGTCCATAAGACAAATTTTGACGTTTACTACTGACCGAAGAAAAGTGCTCTCCAAAGATACGAGTTATCTGGACTAAAAACGATCGAATTGCGATCCTTGAGTGTCATAATAGCATGTGATGCAACGTACCCCAATCCTCCATATTACCTTGGTTTTGCTTGAGGCGCCAGCAATTTGATTCGCATAATTTCTCAGTCTAACAACGTCAACGTAATTTTTATAAAAACGTCACTCCCTTCTGTATGTTTCCCTGAGCTCTTTCTACAAGTTTTTGAGGTTTTCACTCGACTTTGAATTGATCCAACCCATAGTAAACGAGTGTCTAACTCTTGTTATTGATATATATATATATATATATATATATATATATATATATATATATATATATATATATATATATATATAACGAAGCTGTTGCCGGCTGGATTTATATTTTCCTCAAAAACACCTAGACAAAATTCATATTCATGAACTGGGATCGTAGCCAATATAGAAAGAGGTTTGATGTATCTCTAATAGTTATCTTTTCTGTCGAAAGCGTATTGCATTCAAATGGAATGAAACAATTCAAAACTATGGCTGTATGGTCAGGTATATTAGGTTGAACTGTAAATAGCTCTATACTAGAGTCAGGTGAATTTGTGAGAATATATCTATCTTGGTGGAAGTCATTTCTCTGCCAATATTACAGGATAATCCGTAACTGTGTAACACATCTAAAAGCAAATTCCCCTATATTGAATCTATGAGAAGATTTACATTCATATCCATACTCAAAAATGAGTTATTGAGTCTCCTATAAAAAAAGTTCAATTATGATACTAGTTGATCAGAAATAATTCACAAAATCCTTTGAGTGGTCGGTACGCGCATTGTATGCACCCTTTCCAATTGTCTTATTCAATTTTCATAGCGCAATTCTCAAATATGCCTTCTTTAGAAAAGTTGTGGCTTTTTTCAAGTTTAAGTCCGATCGTGCCTCTGTAGTGGAGCATCCACTCTTCCGTGTAGATCGAAAGATCTACAAATTTTTTGTCCGAACACTAATGGACAACACCGTCAAAGTATCTGGTTGATACTTTTTGGTAAATATGTCCAATCTGTTTACTTTGTTTCGTATACTTTGAACATTCACAAATATTATTTTGAGATTATAAGTATGATAGAAGAAATTCATAAGTGGAAAACGTGAGAAAAAATCTTAACTTCATCTACATCTTATTATACTCACCAGAGTTTATTGAAGTAGCACAAACACTCATTACCAATATAATGATGAATAAAGAATATTTTTTCTTGTCAGTAAATTAATGGTATATCGATTTTAATGCTCTATTTCTACTGTACTGACATCCTAAATGCTTCTTATCATTCGGCGTCTATATCCCCCGAGAGTGTCGAATTCAATTTCCCAAACTTCACATCGTAGTGTTATATACAAAACAAGGGAAAACGGAAGTTAGTTAGTTAGGAATAGTTAGGAATAATTCAGTTTCGGATTTGAATTAGTTTTCCTTCCACTAACTTCGGCGACCGATTCATCCATTTTATACGAGACGTCACAAACTTTTCTCTCAATCAGATTATTGGTGGTGGCTGCATCACATTTGGAAAGTACAAAGTTAGAGTAAAACACTGATAGCTTTTGTTTTTCAATTAATGAAAAACTACGGTGAACTTCTTGAGGTGAAAACAAACGTATTACCGAACTAGCTATATAGGGTGATACTGAATATCATGTTCTACCAAAACAGAGTGGTTCTTTGGTTAATCTAACGACTAAGGTTTCTAAGAATGTGGGTCTTCGTTATGAATCTACAGAGTATTGAAATTTCTATATTTCTTCATCGATGCCTATCAATATTATGAAATAGGTAGTCTACTACGATTTGCCACATTTATATTTTCCTTTCGGCCGATTTGAGGTGGCAATGATATGAGAAAAAATTATTCAAAGTTTAATTTTCTACAACGATAAGATAGAAACATACATTATGCTATTTGAAATAACAAAGATGGTGACAACTTCCGATATAACCCGAAGTGCCAGAGCATTGAAAATATTTTCGGAACTTAGTTCAAATAGAATTCAAGACAACAAAGAAATCTCCTTTATCCATATAGTTTAGATGTCCCATCACGCGTGGACATACGGTATGTATATACACACAACCAAATTTATATGGAATCACTCGATATTTCGGATATTACCTCAGGGATTTTGGAAATTTCGAAGGATTGTTGGAATCGATCGATTTTGAGATATTTCAATTGAAAAAAGAAATAAATTAAGGTTGATTTTAAGAAAGAAACAAATAAAAGAAAATAAGAAATGTTCAATTTTGGTGCTCGATACACCAATTCAGTCTGTTAATTTTTGTTGCCTGAACTTTTAAGGGCCTTCTGCTGTATAAACCCCTTGAAGGAAGTTTTGACGTACCGTTTGGACTGATACACTGATGTCTGTTGCTTTCAGAAATTGCCTTTGCAGTATGGGGTTCGACGCACTAGGGTCTCGTCTTGCAATTTGGAACAAAAAACGGTCTTGTTCTTCAGAAGTGATCTTACTACGACTTCTTCTAGCCCTAGTTTGCAGAGATTATAGCTCCACGTATCGTGCGTAGGTTTTTGAAATCACCACCTGTGATATTCCCATTGGGGCCGCTATATCCCTTTGTGTCACCCCTTCTTCAACGAGAGCAATTATTCGACCCCTCTGCACATCAGACAATCCAACGTAAGGCATTTTCAATTATGATTATAGGCTTTCTTAAGTTTTAAAATTCAGTTTTAAATCTCAGTGATGATTATCATACTATACAGTTTTATCACAACAAAATCCATGGTTGAAATTTGGTTATATATATATATATATATATATATATATATATATATATATATATATATATATATATATATATATATATATATATATATATATATATAT
Source organism: Cryptolaemus montrouzieri (assembly GCA_013387265.2). Taxonomy (NCBI): domain Eukaryota; kingdom Metazoa; phylum Arthropoda; class Insecta; order Coleoptera; family Coccinellidae; genus Cryptolaemus; species Cryptolaemus montrouzieri. The sequence continues at coordinate 23,816,689 of JABFTP020000103.1, forward strand.
ATATCGTTTTTTCTGGAATTTTTCTTGCACAGTTATCTAGAAGTGCTTTTGAAAGAACAATCACAAGACGGGGGGTTGCCTTTTAAAAATAAAAAGTGAGGGGAGCTGGGAGTGTTGGGGGAAAACTCCTCAGTTTATCATTAAATATTAGGTATTTAAAATCGAAAATTGACCTGTGCGAGCGTTTTGGCTAAGGACTTTCGCGCAACCCGGTATAGTAAATTAGTGGAAATAAAATGTATCTTTCATTTATCATTTGATAAGTATTCGCATGATTGCCTATTGAATAATTTGTTTTCTATGGCTCTATGGTTGAACAAAATAGAGAACTTTTATTGAAGTTATCCTGACTCTACCAACTGCGAAATTTCTTCTAATTCAGTCAACGAACACCCTCAAAGGACATTATATTTCCACAATTTTCACGATATACTTCCGCATGCTAAATTCAAAAGGCATGCTCTAGAATTCAACGCCAGTTTCAAGAACGAAAACTAGTTGTATTATCACGAATATACATGTAGATCCCAGTTAGCGTGCTGTTGGAATAATAAAGCCGGAAAACGGCCACAAAGCCCAATTCCATAGAGTTTCGATTCTGATTGTATTTACTTGAAATTCAGACGAGCTGGTCCTTTCATCCTTACATTTAAATTTAGATTACTCGACCTGATTTCCAAATCTCGGGTGCAGATGAGATCACTGCCAGATATTGCACCCTGAAAAGCTTATGTGAAAGTAGGCCGAGGGTATCATCAAAGGAATGATGAAGAGCTTTTTATATACTGCTTAGTGGTTGTGAGGAATTTTAAACGTATATCGACACATTTTAGGAGTCGTTTTGCGAACTGATAAGGGTTTCGTTACGATTATTTGAAAGATAGGAATCAATTATGTTGAATATTACATATCAAATGGAATCAGTTTATGGATAAGACTAACTTGTTATGGCAAATTGAATGTAGGCAGAGTACAGTCTTTTTGGGAGAAATAAATTTTTCTCTGAGAGAAATATTGAACTAGCTGAACCGATAGACTTTCCGTCCATATTTCAATAAATTTCCAGATTTTTTCCAGATCCATTCCTTTTTTGTGATTAGTAGAGTTAGGGAATATACATTTTGCATTCTATATGCATATATTTTATGCAAATCTCTTTTAATATCCTTTAGACAACTGGCATAAAATGAGTATAACTTTTATTCATTATATCTTTTCATACAACAGTTCCTCCTAGAAATGAAATGAAGTGGGTTTATAATGAGATTACCTGAGTTGCATCAACCACTAAGAGTTATTAGCAGAAACAATGCATACAAAATACTAGACATAAGAATAAGTGGTGGAATTGTTCTACAATTTTTGTAGAGGTATATTTTTTTTAGAAATTTTGTTTTTGGTTTATGTTGAGTGATAGCGAAATTTTGAGGTAAGTAATTCCCCATATACATGCTCTGATAGCCAGAACGCCTTGGGATATCGGAAAAATTAAAAGGTTACAGTCAAACTAGTGAGCTGATGGGATCAGAACCTATTTTGACTGTCTCATGGTCTCACATTCCCCCCTTATTCCAAAACTGGCCCTGAACTATTGCGCATGCATCTCGGGACTGAGATAGTCGAAAAGGCTCATAAAAGGGCCCCAATGAAAGAAGAGGGTACATGAGCTATTGTCCCTTGACAAAAAGTCTATTGGGATGGTAGTTGGCCTATAAATAGGACACCAATTCAATTAAAATATACATTTCATGAGACAGTCGGAAACCACAAAGTGTCGTGGTTGCCTAGAAAAAGATCAAACAACGGTACATATACTCTTGGAATGTCCCGCTTATAAGGCGACCGAATTTGGACACATTAGGCACTAACACCTAGCGTCCGGATGATCCAGGAGGCCCGCTACAACAGTCTTGGACACCACAAGTTTCGCATATATCAGGTGGTTCACGCTTCATAAAGTGTCAATGCTGTGTGGCCTATCCTTCAGCGATTTGCTTTTACTTGGTCCCTTCTATTACTGTTGGTAGGTTGATGAAGTTGGGTTGACTATAGGCTTAAGCTGGGTGTTTGTGGCGTTCCAAAACAACTGCTACTTTTCGTGTATATGTTTTTTGATTTTTTTTCTTTTGCCATTGCCTGTTATACCCATATGAGAGGAGACCCATAAAATCTTAACGGTTTTATTCTGACCCTGGAGATTGAGGAAATCCTTTTTAATGAGGTGGATGATACAGAGCCGTATGTATGATTGCTTCAAACTTTTCAGCAAGCTGGAAATTTTTTTGGAACAAGTGATGATAAACATAATTTCAAAGTCTGTATATCGTTGAAATTTCACCAATAAAGTTATTTGATTTTTTGTTTCTTCGGCTATTACAGTCCCCGCAGCTTAGTTCTGCGTTTTAGAAGCATCCATTTATATCTTTGCGCAAGCTCGGTTGGAGTGAATTAATGCTTCGGGAAATTTTTGAGCGTTGATGGTAGAACTTTCGGCTGTCCATAGAGGAGATGCTAGCTGATATGCTAAAAAGAGCTTGAATTGTTTAGAATCAAAACTCCTTCTAAAAAGTATTTCTGTTAAAGAATATTTACGGGTTTCAGAGTTCCTGAAAATTGTGCAAGAAGAAAAGATGATGGAGTGGTTGACATGAGATTATTTATCCATAACACGATAAATATTCAAAAAGGATTTCAAGAGGCGGTTCTATTAGCAGGACTCGGATGCTCTGAATTGGACTGGGCTCCTGCGTACTATACGCATAGCTGTATTTTATACTATGCCTTATTTTTTTAATATACTCAAATCAGCAGAGTTGTAGAAAATTGATCATAGTCAATTTCACTTTGAAATTGTAGGAGATGATTTTAATCGGTACACCACGAGACATTAGAGATAATTGTCAGGATATTCAATACAGGCTGACAAGACTCGAGTGTTTTATAATGTGATTCTGCCATATTAGCTGACTATCTGAAGTAAGACCCAAGAAATTTGTACTGTCATTTCCCATAGGGTTTGCTCATTAAGGGTAAGGTTCAGCTTATCGTTCGAATGTCTTTTGCTAAAAATTTCCTTAACCATTCATCTAGTTTATTTATCGCTGTCTGAAGCAATGATGCGGCTATATTGGTCTTCATAGATGTGCATGGTAATGAGTCATCGCCATAAAGGGTTTTTTGATTGGCGGGTTGATCTCTTTAAGTAAGCCATTAATATTTTATAACCTGTTTTGAGTGAAGTAGTTTGTATATCTGTCAACTTTCAAGGCAATGTTTAAATGACTGAAATAAGTCATATTAAAAATTTCATAGGGATATTGACAAAGAATGTTGTAAAATAAAATAAATCAAACGATTTAGAATTGTACTAGACTTCCTAGTAGAATTCTAAACCGTTTGATTTATTTTTATTTAATATGGTATTCTATCAAGTAAATGCCTCTACAATTCAAAAGTATGTTGTTCAGTTTGCTGCAAAACAGTAAGTTTCGATGTTTTCTATTGATAAACATAAATGATAATTTTCTTTATCATTTGAACTTTGAAGGCTTTCACTAATTGAATAAAACTAAAATTCATTCAGAATTTTCAGACTTTTGACTAGCATATAAAATAATCGTGTCGCGTTTCACTATACAGTAGCTTCATCAGACGATTGAGGTTCAATAGTTAAGTTATTTTTATGTGAACAGGAAATATAAGATGAATAATCCAGTACAATAATGACTAAATTATAGGAAGAGATGAAAGATTACTTCTTGAAGAGATTCAATAAGGTGACAAAGATAAATATATTTTCATTGATAATATTTTCTGTGTGCTTGTGTTTGTTAATCTCTAATCTCCCAAAGATCTATTTTCTAATTACTCTTATCTTTGTATAATCTCGAATTTTGGATTAAAAGTGTGATTACATTCTAGAACATACACGTAGTTTAAATCCGATTTCTGATATATAAAAATTTTTTATCTGATTTTACTGTAGAACAAATCTCATTCAGAGCTGTTTTAGTATTTTTTGCTTCAAAATATTGTTTACTAATGATTTACTTATTGAAAGCAATTTTTTATTATATCCAATTCGTTATTTCTATTTTCTGAAGATAAGGGTATGTTAATTAATTTATGGATGAAACTTTTGAAAGAGCAAATTTATGATGATAAGAATGAAAATACACAGGCGTTTAGACGTTTAGAATCTCTGAGAAAAATCGATTTCAAAGGAAATAGTAAGCATTACTCGATTTTATATAAATCACCACATACAGATATAACTTTACATAACTTATCATTTCATCCACCAACAGAAAATCTCACCGTTTAATAATTTGATCCACAACTTAGTCAACATACCTTAATCTCTCAGAAAATTACATCAAAGAATTGAATGAAATCAAACGCAGAGATGATTTTTCAGAAATTTTACACCCTGAATGTCGTAATAAAAACATCTTCGTCTATGAGAATTAATCATTTCTTTATATTCATTAATTTTAAACGAATGAAAATCGTGAAATTTTCGAAAATATTATTCAACCTTGATTTCATAACGATATTTGTTTTCCACCCTATAAGAAGATGTTCATGTAAATATTGCATTTTGCATGTATCATAAACTATAACATCTTTACAAGGGAATACATGAAAAACACTCACCCTGATTACTTCAACCATTCCCTTATCTGTTATTTTGATTCGATATTTTTATTGAAATCTTTTTATATCCCCAATGAACCGATCTGTTGGATTAGTCTCGGAGCCATTTGTCGCATCTTCTCGTCGTTTTGCGATGGGCGTGCCGACGCGTCGCAGGCGGTGACGCTTCCTATAGTCATAGAGAATCGACAATGGCGTGGACGTTGAAATTGATAACATTAGTCAATGTTTCACTTGCAAAATAGGTTGCGATATTCAATCAGGAATTTTCATTTATGTGAATAGGAATCTCTTGGTACTTTAACACTTGTTTCAAATCATTCTACATCCGAACAAGTTATCGGAAATCTTTTTATATAAACGTGAACGTCTGTAATGTATTGAAGCATCACATCTAATCCATAACACAACAAGACTTCAAAATGCGTTTTACCTATTCATTTATTACTGAGAATGGTTATAGAAATGGTTTTCTTCTAGAATTCATCCTGGAAATACAGTATACTACACTATGAGGTCTTAAACAACAAAAGAGAAATATATAGCGTGAAATAATTCTATTCGTGTAAGAAACATTGTTCGGTGTCAATGAGTATTAAAAATACAATCACTGGGGGTCGAGCAGCGTCAGAGTGGTCAGTACCTGAATGGATGACCACTAAGGATTAAGGCATGAAAGATATTTTGATTTTTTTATTGTTTAACTGGATACATTAATATCTTCTTTTTCACACAGTAAATTTTGAGCAATAAGTAGATGGTCATAGAAATTTTCCCAAAACAAAATGAGCACCATGTATATTCGATATTAAAATATACATATGGTAAATATATTGGGCATATAATTTCTAAATACCAATGCCAATGAAAACCAATATTTCAACCAATATCATTTCATGTTTGCAGTTTTTCAAACACACATTGTTTTAATATCAGATTGACGCAGAGGCATTTTTTTGGTATCGATTAAAATTCTTTTTCTTCGACGTTTTGGTATAACTAAACAAGTGTTGAGTGGAATACAGATAGAGACACAAACGATGCGCACTAGGCACAGCACTATCTCGCCATTAATGGCTCGTTATAGAGAAAGAGGAAGTATAACGAAACGAAGTAGAGGTCAATATTGTATTAAAACAATTACATAAAACCACCTTCAACAAACCGTCAGCCGAAATTCCAGTATAACACACAATGAATTGAGTAATCAGGTGAATTTAACGCATATCCATGAAGATTAAAAAAGAATTATTGGCAATAAGTTATATTTCACTTTCACGATATTCACTTCAGAGAATCTTGGAAGAATCAACCCCTGACAAATCCCGCAATTCGCTTAGAATGGTCTGTTTTCGACAGGAGTTAGCTCACCAAGTGGGTCCATCCAAAATCAAATTTCCAAGCTAGTGTAGTGCCTCAGGGTTTACAATTTATTTTATCCAGAGACGATCCTTCAATTCTCATGACATCTACATATTTAGTTTGCTGATGAAACACTCCAGGCAAAAACTTCGATGCAGGTTGAATCTCCATGACTCTCTGCATTTTGAATAACGATATACGAGGGCAGACCAAAGTTTTTCTTCACTAATTTCGAATCGCCCCGTAAAATTTTCAAGCTGAATTTAATTTGAAGATACACTTCATTACAAAGATACTTATGTTCTCAATGACGTATTTTTTGATTTTCAAATTTTTTAAAAAAGAACAAAGAAATACCGAATATCTCTAAATTTTTCTTGGAAACATGGTGTCCCATTTTCGATGTTTTAGTACGGCATCTATGTGAAATATTGTAAATAGCGGAACATATAGATAATTGATTGATAAAAACAGATCTTCTATTGTTTTCGAGTTATTCTGGATTTTTCAGTATTCTGGGATTTCGGCATATGCCAATATTTCGGTTGCTATCAAAGTTCGGTGAAAACTATTTTGACATTCTACGAACACTTTTGTAAGTAAAATGCAATTCAGTTTTTTTTCGAATTATAATATAAATTTGTTTTTTCTTAAATGTAAACCATAGATGAATCTGAATAGGATAGAAAGAATTTTTTCTTCTGTTTGAAAGTATATATAATATACTAGAAAATATACATGAATATGATCCAAAAATGAAAATTCTTCAAACATTCTGTGGTTTCATCCAGTATTCTGTTGAAAATTTACACAACTTTCCCAAATAGTTTTAAATTAGAAGCTCTTAATAATAAATGTCAAAATCAATTCATTATTCAATTCACATTGTTGACTCACAAATACTCTTTGATTGAAAAATGTTCGTGAATTTTAAGAATTTTGAAAAAGATTTAAGAATGATAAGTGCAGAATGGGTACGATTCTGACGCAGCTTCAGAAGATTATTCTGTTCATTTTCCTGATAGGAGGCAACCCGACAATACTATATTCCAAAGATTGATGCAGCATATCATAAATCTCTTTTGAAGCATTCACAAAAAAATTTACAGTTGAACTGTACTTGAAGCATAGAATGCGATACCAAAATCTAAGGTTTCGGGAATCCTCATAAAAATATGTTTCAAAATTACAAGACGAAGAAATCCGAGTTTCCAAAAATCAAGAGAAACCCCAATATTCTGCGAGTATACCATATTGATTTTGATGAAGGGATAGTGAAGAGTAATCGCAATAATGAACATTATTGGTCCGATGTCAATTCCCATCCGGAAGTGAATGTTCAACATCAAAAGCGATTCGATCTTAATGTTTGAACCCCATCAATGAACCACCGTGTTTTGTCGTACGACATCCATGACGAAGATCATTTTAGGAAACTTCTGTATGATATAATAAAAAGAACGTTGTCAAGAGGTTTTTGAATGAAATTCTCTTGGCTCAAAGAAGATAAAACCTGACTTCAGGAGAACCGAATGGAAATGAGAAGACTATTGGGATTGTCACCCCGTTATTCATATTTAACTTTGTTGGATTTCTTATCAGAGGTTATGTCTAGGATATCTTATATAGATACCCATATAGATATAGAACAGTTGAAACCAAACTTCAGAAATTGTTTAGCTTGAATCAGCAAATATTCGAAATGCATGCAGAAATGTTTCTGGACGTTGGAATTCTTGAATTTTGAGCAATGTAAATTCTGAGTATTCAGGTTACTTTTCAGTTGTTCTTTTGTTACTAATTATTTGTTTCCTTACTTATGAGTATTGATAACCGTCGTTTGTTCTTATTGTAAATAAGCTTCATTGTTGCAAAGATTGAAAGCACTTGAAATGTTTTGTATAAATTCGCATCAGCGTAAACTTTTGATTTCTGGAAAAGTTCACATTTTTTAGGGAACTCGACAGACATGTTATACATAGTTGGAAAAAAATACCCTTCCTATTTCATCGAAATTCACGTATGATTTATATTAAAAAGAGCAAGTTTTCATTATAATGCAAAATTCATTCAACAAAAAAATTGAATCCGTCCTTGCATTTTACTCAAAAATGTCTAACTTAACTGTAATAGCAACCGAGTTATTTGCACATCCAGAATAACTCGAAAACGAAAAGAGATAGCTGCGATCAATTTTCACCAATTAATTTTCCTCGAAAGTGGAGGACGAATATGAGGGATTATTTTTCCCAATTTGCTATTTCAAGGAGTTTCCGTACTATCGAAATGGGACCCCGTACATTCAGGTGTATATTGTATATCCTGGCGCATTCGCCAATTTGTAGAAGAATGAATTTTATAGATTTCCACCAGACTCTAACGTTGAATTATATCAGACTTCTTCGTGCATATATGATGGATGGACGATATTACTAATTTTTCAGTGAACTAGAATTGACGAAAACAATATTTATGCTATTTCTCAACTGGACTTAACATCTTAAACCATTTTTATCTTTGTGGCACTTTCAGTTAAACCTGTATTTACATAAATACATTGTACCTATGCTTCAACATTTTGATAGAGCTTTCAAAGACAACTTTGAACATATTCGACGACTAAAATATGCTGTTTGTAAAAATTTTGTGGAAAAGCAAGAAGTACTGTTGTATCGCAAAGAAATTACTTTGCCATAAATTAAATGGCTAAAAAATAAATTCCACTTATTTTCAGCATTCAAAAATTATATTGCATATGAAGCAAATAATGTTAGAACCTTGACAGTCATATATGTTCTTCCAGTTGGAAAACTTGATATTGCTCTTCGAATTCAGAGTACAAAAATTCTAGTATCGCCATCAAATTCAACCAAACAACAATGAAATCGATTTAAAAACTGAAAACAGTCAAGGAACCTAGAAGGGACTGAAGTCAATCATTTACTGTGGGGATGTCTAAGATGCAAATTTGACTTACCATATCGTTAGATTCGGAAACAAGGGCGGGAGGCAAACGATGGGCCGGAACCTCCAATTTCACCTGGAAATAACAGGAAATGGAAATCAGTCTACAGGAACAGCATCGACTCGATACTAAACTGATTTTTGATTCCCGTCCCTTCATGGAATAATATATTCCTGATTTCATTTTCCCGTGCTGTTTAAGTGGAATTTTGAGTTTTCTGGAGAATTTTATTCGATTCTATCTGTTATGCATTAACTATTAACAATTCTGAGTATTTTAAAGTACGATGTTTGTTCAGTAAATATCTGACGTTGTGTAAAATTCATTTCAACACAAATGTAGTAAACACATTCACCAATTTGCTCCTTCCGTAAAAGGCAAAGGAAACAACACATTTAGATTTCTTATGTGTCGCTATTTTTACCACAACTTACTAATATTTCAAACTGTACAAGGTATTCGATAATGAACTTTCTGACTAAAGTTGTGTTTCTCTGTGAGAGACACCCTACTTTCCATTTTCTTTCTGATTGTCTCAATAAGAATGAAGATGAGTTCTATCCGCATTTCTTATACATAAATTAAAAGGTTTTCGAAATATTTGAGATTATGTGAGATTCCAGTAGTTTTTCTACTCAAATAATCCACCCTAGAACATGCACTTTACGATAGAATTTTTCGATAACAAGTCATCAATGAATTTTCGGGATATTCTATTCTCCAACTATACAGAGTGCCCGAAAACTTATTTCAGGGTGTGACCTCATTCTAACCAGCTATTTCCATCTTTTAAATGGTACATCCTATATTTTATACGATACTAAGAAGGCCCTAATAAAAATCATTCAAATGATACGAAGGTCCTATGCATTCTTTATCTTGTTTTGAAGATATTCATAAATATCTATAATTTTCTGTTCTTCATTCGCTTTGTTGTTTATGTTTTCGAGATACGCTTATTAATGACCTTATAATTTGCAAAAGTGAATTTGATGACATCATCGCGGTCGAAATTATACAAAAAATTCATCAAATTTCACATATTTCTATACTTAATTCTGGAATTTTGCGAAATTCTACCTCTTTCTTTGGTATTCATATGAGAACATTTGTTTTGCCATTTCTACTATTCCTTCAAACATAATTTAATTGTTAGTATTCATCCAGATTCAATTTCAAAACATACAGGGCATTAAATAATTCTTCAATGATTATTTCTGAAATTCAACTTGATTCAAAACGCATTATGAATATTTTTTCAAATAACCCATATTATGATGTACCTCGTTAAAAAAACTAGTCCATTAGTGTCATCACTGAAGAAGATACCAACTAATATATAATTCCATTGGGCATTATTACTATTACCTACAAATTTCCACAAAAATATGAATTATTTTCGAAACGAAGGTTCCTTGAAAGTCCTGTGGTTTCATCTAGTATACTGCTGCTAGTTTACACAAAACATCCCAAATATTTTCAATTCTATACTCCCAACAATGAAGCTCAGTTATCATAAGAACAAACGAAAGTTATTTATTACTCATAAAATAAATCCGTGAGATAACGCTAGAGAAGAAATCTCTTTCCTTTCCAGTTATCACCAAAAATTCTGAGACAATTCTTGTTTGACGTGGGGACGCACCCTCATACTGGAAATATACTAATCTTATTAGAACTAGAGAATTTCATCCAAAATATTCTTTACTATGTTCTTGTTTATTATATCATAATAGATTTCCCCAATAAGATCTTCGTCAAAATTAGCGTATGCCAAAACGCTGGTTCATTAACGCGCACCAAAAATCAAAACCAATTAGCCTCTAATGTTGAACATTCATTCCGTATGGGGATTGAAGAGCTGAATGAACTGTTCCTGAAGAAGCCTATTTCAAAACTGAGGCTCTAGTTAGCTTATGTGAAAGAAAACGATTTCACAATAAAAAAAGTTCGAATTGCAGAATATGTAAAAATTCCATTCTAGTTCATTTGTCTTTAAAAATTTAAAAGTAAAGCGGAAAATAGCATGTCTCGTATAAAATACATATCTTTGATCTTCAACATCACAGAATACCCTATATAGTCCAAAATATTTTCAATTTATGATACTAATAGCGATACATAAGACAGCACAAAGATAATTTTGTTGTCCAAAGTTATTGGATTGAAACATCCTTTATATTGAAACTAATAAATTTTTTCTTAGTAACGCTCGTCTACATTTTCAATAATGCAATTATCTGCTTTCACTTTGAATCGTAGACACCCTGTATATTTGAAGCGCTTTTCCTCCTTCAAAAAGTTTTAATGTTATCGAATAGTTCTCGTTTATTTGGCTACAAATCAAATTTATTATCGAAGAACTAATGCAATATAAAGCAGAAGTACGATTCCCAGAACAAATTTTTTTAACCGGGAGAATTTTATGCAAACAAGTGAAAACAACATACTGAATATGGAATCCTGTGAACATTATGCTTGTGAAGTAAATATGGATTCTCTAAACAGAAAGCGCACTGAAGCAAAATACAGAGAAGCCAGAGTAGCTGCTGAATGAAAATAATCGCGAATCTGTTGGCAGTTCGGATCGATAGGCAAGTCTCGACGCACCCCACTTTTGTCTAAAACCGACATACCGCTTATCCCTTGATACAAAGAACGCATCACCAAAACATGGTGAAGAAATCATTTATTTACATATAAATATTGGAAAAATACATGGTGATTGACGAGAAAGGGTGCAGGATATCCCATTTTACGTAGGTTGTGTGGGTTATAAGTAAAGATAGTGATATGCGGTTTTCACACCATTCAACTTAGAGGAAACCAAAGATGTCGCAAACAGATTGGCTCTATCTGTCGTTGTTCATGTGATTCCGGACACCACCCGTATTTCGGTTACGAAGAAAGAAATTGGATAAATTAAAACAGTAATTAATAGATGTGCTTGTGTAAAATTCAGTGACGTACTCAGTTTTTTTTCTTCAGGTTACAGTTTTCCAAATATTGTCATAACTTGTTCATTGATCTCGACCTCATGATGGAATTCTGGGAATTAATGTTGGAATTGTATCATCAGAACGAATTATTTTCATGGAGCAAAGTTCAATCTAAAGGAAGGCATCAATCAGGGTTCTGGGCAGATCCGCATTAGAATCGCGAACAGCATTTACACCATCCACATACTATGATATTTTATTGTTTCATGGACCTGAGGAATGGGATGAAATAACAATTGTGCTGTTTTTCTGCCTTCAACTTTCTATGGTGTTATTGTTGTACCAATCATTTTTTGATTATGTCTAACAAATGAATATTGAATTATGCCCTATATTGAAATTTAATAAAATCAACCCAATATGTATGAATATGAAAATTCTGTATTTACTCTTGAGGAGTAACAAAGATCCACTTGATACACGTGAAAAAAGCGGACTATATAAACTGTATCGTTATGGTTGTCCTGCATTTTATAGGATCAGACTATCGTTCCATCAATACTAGAATAGACGAGGATAAGAAACTAATAATTCATAATAAATTAACAACTAGTTTTTCAGGACTTTGTTTAAAAGAAAAGCATTTCTTACATTTCACAAAAACCCAAGTTTCACAATCAGATAACAAAATTAAGTGATTTATTAGAATTTTTAAATTTCATCAGCTCAAAAACTTAATCTACCAATAATTAACGAATATATTGATTTCCGTTTTTCCTCATTTTTCTCATCTGTTTATTAGGTATAGATGATATTGTAATATTTGAATTTCTCCTACTTTCCGAGAATTGGATGAAAACCGAAACATATGTCCAACATATTTCTATTGATTATATTTTGAGAAACTTAAGCTTGCTTATTCAATTAATAAGAAAAAATGTTCTACCAATTGATTAGCGAGATTTCTATATCTTGAAAATTGTATCCCATACTTTCCCCTCGCACTATATAAACTGAAGTTTTTCAATTTGAATGTTTCTATTCTGTTAGAAGAAGTCGAATTTCACCATTAGGGAACTATTTCAAGCTTGCTGCATTACATAAATCAGAATAGTTGATGGGAGAAATCCCCAAATGCCATTTCATTAAATTCGCAAAATAAACTGTTTCATATGCAATTATTTTCGTATTGGGGTCAACCGTTGCGCTTCTGAAATTAACAAACAATAAAATTTTGTATCAATTTATGGTCACTCACCACATTCAACACACAAAATGTTCAGAAAATCTATTATACTGAACATTAAACGTATAAAACATTGGATGCACAGGGCTATATAATATATATAAGAAGAAGTTTTACCCCGAGGAGCATACCCTTATATCTGTTTATGTAATCGAAACATGAAAGTATATAAATCCATCCTTGCGTAATTAATATAATTTCCAGACAATGAATGATAATAATTCCAGAAATTATCAAATAGTAGGTTTTCATGAACTGTTACGAGGGGTGTATTTTATGCTTTGCATACTGAGATATAGAGGACACCATCAATCATTTGTCAATACTAAAATGAACCTATATGATTTGTTAATATAAATCATAAATTTCAGTTGTATACTGCTGTGTTTTAGCCACACAAATTGTCAATGTTGAAAAAATGGAATTAAGCCATGAATATTTTCACGCAATCAATTTGTACAATTTTCAAAGACAATTATCTGAACAAGAATGTCCCGGTGAGTTGGTTTTTGTTTTTGGCATTTAAGCACCACACCAGTCAACAGTTTTCCATTGGTATGTAGAATTTAAACGCAAAAGGATTAGCCGCATCGAATGTAAAAAGTAGTCACTCAAGAAAAGGAAGATCGTCATGCAACATATCTAGAGATTAAATCATCATTGCGAATTGCAAAGATCTCAAAACAAAAAAAATTTTTCGAAGAATTGCGTGTGAAAAAAATTAGTTTCCGAATTTATTGACCGAAGAACAGAATGCTTCAAGTGTGAATCAATGACAAAAACTCTGGACGTCTAATAACGTTTACAACATTGTCAAGGTGATGAACCTTAGATCTTTTGAGACGGACCAGAAAATAAGCGACAATATTCTATTTGCGTAAAGAAGAAAATACTGAAAAAAGTTATTCGTGGCTGCACTGTCTACAAAAAAACGGCCGCAGCGTTTGTTTCAAAACATATGATGTAGCAACAACTTCTTCATAAGATCAAAGAACAGTTACTGCCGATTGGTACACATGAACCATTTGTTCAACGTAAGTCATTAGTTAGCTTTGTAAAACCAACCCCAATCGGCGAATCATCCTTCACCAAGACAATGCAAGTTCGCACTCACCTAGAAAAAATGTGAATATTTGACGCAAAAACATCGGATTGTTATATCATCCTGCGTATAGTCCAGATCTAAGTTCCAACGATTTTTTTACCTCTTGCAAAATCAAGGACCGACTGCGTGGTCAAGGGTTTCAGTCTTCAGAAGAAGCTGTTGATAGCCAAAGGGCTATTTTGAATCTAGCAGCAAACAATTGGAATCGTGTTCGAACGAATGCAGAAGTGTATCAATCTTCGCTGAAAAAACAAGTCTCAATTGTATCATTCTAGCTCTATAAGCAAAACTCAAAAGATATCCCTCGAATTGATAGTATTGATGATTTATTTACTTTATGGAAATTGATTTTTGAAGTAAAACGAAAACGACACTTTTGTCACTTTTCCACAATTTATTCAATAATCACAACCGGTTTCGATCCTACGGTCATTATCAAGTGAATAACAATATAATAAATGAGTAGGCAAGTACAAGTACAGAATGAAATTTATCCTAAATATTGAGTAGTGGGTTTCCATATGCTCTAGTTGGCTGTTGAGGGTAATAAATTGTGGGATTTTACACAGTTTCTTAATCTCCAAACTTTCCAACAAATTCATCTATCTTCCTTTGTTACATTTATGAAGGATTTTAAGATTGTTCAATGATATCGTGTGGTTAGTTGATGTTATGTGTTCAAATATTTGTTGTGATCTTATTTTATCTTTGAATTTTCTTATCGATCGTACAGTTGATTCGTAAACATTGATCCAAGACGTGAACGATCAAGCGTTTCTATTTCCACTTTAAGAGGGACGTATCGAAATTCGTTTTTCAATTATAAAATATTTTTTTTATAATTATATTTTTTGTAACGAATGGAAAAATGAAACAATAAAAAACAATATGCTTTATGCATTAAGTTATCAGGTCGCTTTACTTGAACATTTTGATTGTTTACATACTCAAAGACACCGATCTCAGCAAAGGCGGCATTTGTTGTTTTACTTTTTTATTAATACATTTGACGACGCGTTTACAAAGGATATCGAATCGTATTTATTAATACATTTGTACTGTATGACGAAAAAGTATCCGGAAATTCTCATTTAAATTGCCCGCGTTGAGTATTTTGGAGTATTTTAAGTTTCTGTACGTTGGTAAGACTGTCCTTAATTACTATACCAAACATGAGCGCGATCTGTCAACTAGTTTGTTCACGACAGCTATTGAAACCAGTCGACCTCAGTGGTACTCTGCGAATTTTACATAACAAAAAAATATTGAACAAAGAGTCTGTCACAAATTTTGTGTTTTGAACAAAATTCCATGTGCTAAATCACTGCGAATGCTAGAAATGGCTTATGGAGACTCTGTTCCATCTAAAAAAAGTGTATGAGTAGTTCAAAGGTCGGATGACCTTTGACCGACAATACCATCCAAAAAATCAAGGAAATGGTGCTCTAAAATCGTCATGCCAGTGTTAGAGAGATAGCTTATGCTCTCGTGTACCGCTTGTTTCATTTTGATGAACCAATTGGGCATGCAGCGCCGCTCGGCTCGTTGCGATAGAGCTGAATTTTCTTCAAAAACCGGATGAAGGTAGCTGCAGACATGCTGAATCGTGCGAATTCTGACCCCACGTTCATGGAACGGATCATAACTGGTGACGAGGTTTATGAATACGATACACTAACGAGCCACCAATCATCGGAATGGATTAGATGATGCTGGTTGTTTTCTTCGATATTCGTAGTGTGATTCATCTTGAATTCGTCGCGCAAGGTTAAACGGTCAATAATTCTTCTATTCAACCGTTTCGAGACGTTTGCGTGAAAATATTTGCCGTACACGGCCGGATTTGTGACAAAAAAAATCGTGATGATCGAGCCACAGTTATTAACGACTTCAAGACCACTTTTTTCTTTACTCCAGACTGAAATTGCCGCTTCGGAGAACCAGATTTGATTCCATAGACGTCATAAAAGAAAAGGAGCTGCAGGCCATCCCTGAAGGCGGCTATAAAAATGTTTCGATGATTAGAAAAAACATTGGAACAGTGTATCGCTTCAAATGGAGCATATTTTGAAGGAAATTCAATAAATATTGAAGTAGATTGAGATATTTGCGTTTTATTTCAAATTTTCAGATACTTTTTGTCACAGTGTTTGTACCGTGGAGGAATTGGGCAAATAGCATTTTTCTTATCCACGAATAGTGAAAACATGAATGTAGGAAGCGCGAACAAGGACCTTTTAATGTAGTTAAAAATTGTTAAATGAAAATATTTACGGATGACTTTGTGATTTATATCGTTGGTAATGATCTCGAAAGATGAATATTTGCATCTTGTGGCTAATGCAGATTAGGTGATGTCTAAAATATGAAGAAGATCATTTTTAATAAATAGTTTATCGAAAAATATGTCAGTCTATCTGAAATTATTGTATAGGTATTGCACTTGTGTCCCCACATATTTATTATTGTTCAACTATGTTTTTCAATATTATCCATGAAAGATTGCAAAATTATAAAAAATTCAGAATTGGGTGATACGTATAACTTTGAAATGTAACCTAACCTAACCTTTCATTTATTATATTTCTTTCTTATTTATTTATTAGGCGTAAACCTGTCAAATTAATGTTGAGTGTTTTGTTTTTGAATAATATTAGGCGAGATGTTGTTTCGAGAGTATTGAATGTTACATAAATGATAAAATAAAATTGTTCCTGCATATAGATACAAAAGCTTCTTAGTTATTAATCAAAACATATACATGACACTAGAAGTAGGGAAGATTTTATATAGAGTCATATAAGTTAAGTTGCACTGTAAATAGAGTATTTATAAAGGTTTAAAATACTTTAATCAGCTTCCAACATGCACAAAAGCAGTTGATCATAGATTATTAGAAATTGAGAGAAAGGAATATATTTCTCAGAAATTTCAATAACTGTATAGCTTTGTAAACAAAAATTGCAAAAATCAATAGCTGAAGCTGAACAAAGTTTATGATTATTATTGGTATTAGTGAAGCTGCACTGGTTAGTAGTATGTTTTCATAATTAGAAATCTAACCTTACTTAACCTTGTATTTGTTATATTTTTTCTTATTTATTTACTAGGCGTACACCTATCAAATTTATATCGAGTGTTTAATTTTTATAAGTATTAGGCAAGATGTTGTTTCGAGAGTATTGAATGTTACATAAAAGATTAAAATAAAATTGTTCCAGAATATATTCGAGAATTTCTTAATCAAAACATATACATGACACTAGAAGTGAAGAAAATTTTCATAATGATTCATATAAGTTAAGTTGCACTGTAAATAGAGTATTTATGAAGGATTAAATACTTCAATGAGCTTCCAAAATGTACAGTTGATCATAGATTATTTGAAATTGAGATAAAGGAATATATTCCTCAGAAATTTCAATAATTGTGTTGCTTTGTTAACAAAAATTGCTAAAATCAATAGCTCAAACTAAACAAAGTTTATGATTATTATTGATATAATATTATATTGATACAATAACAATTGAGAGGAAGAATTTTTCTTTTGTATGGTGAAGGATAAGTGCATTTATCTTATTTGTCGTGCGTCAGTTGTAATACCTAGTCGTGGTATCATAAAACGGTTCATAAAAACTACGAAAAGGATTTTCTGCCACAGAGTGAATTAAGAAAACGAAAAGTACGTGATTTGATATCTTGTTTGAAAAAAGAACAATCCATGTTCACAAGACCAGCCAAACAATCAAAAGCTGCTACGATCACGTAATTTAAAATATCTCATATATTGGCGAAACACAAGAAACCATTCGAAGATGGATCGGTTGTGAAGGAAGCATTCATTGAAGCAGGTGAAACTTTATTTGGAGTTTTAAAATAAAACATAAATCATGTCTGGTATTAGAGAACTTCACTTATCTCGTCCGACTGTCACAAGGCGTATTGAAGTCATGAGTCGGTACATGGCAGATACACTAAAACATGATATCATGAAATGTACATACTTTTCTTTACAGTTCGACGAATCTACCGATATGACAGGCACTGCCCAGCTGTGTATTTTTATTCGAATGGTATTCAATGACATTTTGGCTAAGGAAGAATTGTTGACAATCATTCCTCTGAAGAGGAAGACCCGTGGCGAAGATATATATTACGTTTTCTTCAATTTTTTAAAAAACTACAAGCAACCAATATATCAATTAGTGTGCATTACAACCGATGAGGCACCAGCAATGACTGGAAACAAAAAATGGTTTTGTGGTATTGTGTCGAGCTAATGAAAATTTCTCTTCGTTTTTTTCATTCCACTGCATTATACATCAACAAGTTTTGTGTTCAAAAGTTTTGAACACGGTGGAAATTATGGGCATTGCAACAAAATTATGAATTCCATCCGTGCACATAGCTTGCAACGGCGGCTCTTTAAGTTGCAGTTGGAAGATGAGGAGTCAGCTGTACACACTGATTTAGTTCTTCACACGGACGTCAGTTGGTTGATTCGCAGAAAATTCCAAAAAAGGTTTCCAGAATTATTGCCCAAAATAACATCTTTTCTAGACGAAAGAGGTGATGACACTCAGATGTTGAAAAACGAAAAATGGTTCTGATTTGGAATTTTTGACTGGCATCACAATGCACTTGAACAACATTAACTTGGAGCTTCAAGGTAAAGGAAAAACTATTATTGAGATGATTAGAGCAGTAAACGCATTCCAAACTAAATTGCAACTTATGATAGATCAACTGAAAAAAAGGATCTAAAGCATTTTCCGTCTTTGAAAGCAGAAATCAGTTGAATTATGATACGTATGAGCCTGAATTATCAAATATTTTGGGACAATTCGAAATGCGTTTTTATGATTGCAGTAAATTGGCAAATATAGCATCGTTTATGAGTTATCCTTTTTTATGTGAAAACATTGAAGAATTAGCTATTGAAATAGCAAGTCAGTTTAATATGACTTCATGTTCTGTTGAAAATGAGTTGGTGCAGATTATATCAAATATACATCTCAAAGCTACAGCATCTGATACAAATTTCTGGTGTTTCATATCTGAAGATAACTATCCGAATCTAAGGCAAATCGCCCTTCAACTGACGGCAATGTTTGGGTAAACTCACTTGTGCGAGTCTGCATTTCCTGAAATGAAGATAATAAAGTCAAAATATCGCAATCGACTAACTGACGATCATATGCCATCATGCTTGCGATTAGCACTTAGTGGTTACGTACCATCTTATGAAAAGTATGCTAAGGACATGCAGTGCCACGCTTCAACATCCAAAGTCACTCCTTAGTTAAGTTCAACACCATATAACTCTTTTGTTTTGTAACAACCAATAAACTATGAGTTTTTTCATTGATATTTTAGAGAAAGCCTAACTAAACCTAACCCAAACCTTGACTAAAATAATGTATATTGTGCGATAAGCTAATATCTATATATGCTACGGTACACCCTACCTAGGTAGATAGGTAGGGTGTATCGTGTATGTACGACAACCCTGCATCACACATATTTGCAGCCTCTCAGAGTCGATCGTAAGTAGTGTAAAAATATTGAGCACCCTTGGTTTAGTGGTATGTTTCCATAATTCTTTCAATAATTGGGAAATATGCTTAACGTTGGCTATTCTATAATGATTTGCTCGCCCCAGTTAATCTTCCTGCAGATCTTCGAGAAGCCAAGGTTTTCGCAATTCTAAAACCAAGCGATATTTATGAAATCTCAATAGCTATCGTCCTTTCAGTCTACGTTCTGTTTCTCTCAAAATAGTATAGACGTTTATAATGAACGAAGTTTTGCCTTATTCGCAACGTGATTTGAGAAAACATTCAGTTGTTCAGATCAAGTCATTATTTCAAGACCGTGTATCGGGATCAGAGTAAATTGAATACAGAAGATGTATTCTTGGATTTTTCTACAGCATTATACAGTGTGGAAACAGGGTTTGTTAAAAAACCTGTATAAAGTTGCTCTCGATCTGCTTGATATATTGTCTATAATAAGCTTCATGTTTTCATTGTAGAGAAGAGTAGTCGTTTTTGCACTATCAATAATGGTCTTCCACAGGGGTAAGTTCTTGCACTTTTATAAGTTAATTTATATATGAGTATTATTCCTAAAACTTCTTCTAATAAGTTCATTTATACCGATGATATTGCCCAATATTTTCGTCATAATAACTTCGAGACGATTTCGTCTGCCGATCTGGAAATCTTGAACAAGTTCTCCAAAACC
The DNA here is from genome assembly GCA_013387265.2 of Cryptolaemus montrouzieri. Taxonomy (NCBI): domain Eukaryota; kingdom Metazoa; phylum Arthropoda; class Insecta; order Coleoptera; family Coccinellidae; genus Cryptolaemus; species Cryptolaemus montrouzieri. Next base: position 23,837,208 of record JABFTP020000103.1, read on the forward strand.
AGTTGTATAAGTCCAAATCCTTCGAAAATTGAGGTAGCTAGTTTTCATCGGAATAATAATTAAACGGATAGACAATTAAGGGTAATTTTAATAATTCGCCATTGAATCATAATTTCTATCCAATATATATAGTACAAAAACATGATACTTTCAACTTACACAAAAAAATAAAAGAAGGAGCTGGAATGTGGAAGCAATCCTCTTCATCTTTCGTCGAAGATAAACATGGAAACCCTACTGAATATAAAAGATCAAATAAACAGGTGGAAAGAATACATAGAAGACATGTTTCAAGACCAGGAGAGACAAAGCATTAATGTGCAGAAAGTAGCGTCTGGACCCTACATCACAAAGGAGGAAATTATTAAAGCAACAAAACAACTAAAAACAAAAAAGCTGTTGGAGAAGATAATATCCCAATTGAAATTATAAGGATAATTTCAGACGAACACATCGATGTTATGGAGAACTTATTTAATAGAATATACGAAACTGGAATAATACCAAAAGACTGGCTGACATAGGTGTTTACACCACTACCAAAGAAGAACTCCAGCAAATGTGAAGAATATAGGATCATTAGTCTAATGAATCATATACTGAAATTGTTCCTCCGGATAATACACAATAGAATTTATAACAAATTGGACGAACACACGGGACAAACACAATTTGGCTTCAAGAATGGCTTTGGAACAAGACAGGCACTTTTTCAATACGTGTGCTTGTTGAAAGATGTAGGGATGTAGACTCTGATGTATATCTGTGTTTCATAGACTTTCAAAAGGCTTTCGACCTGCTGAAACACGATAAACTAATAGAAATTCTCAAGTATTGTAACATAGACGACAAAGACTTGAGAATCATATCAAACCTTACCAAGACCAAAAGGCTAAAATTAGAATCAATGGAGAGACATCTGAAGACATTAACATCGAGAAAGGAGTAAGGCAAGGATGTGTTCTTTCACCGTTGTTGTTTAACGTTTTTCGGAAGATTTATTTAGGAAGGCACTACAGGATACCTCGGATGGCATAATAATAAATGGACATTGCAGATGACACGGTTATTCTAGCAGATAGCGCTGAAGCACTACAACGCCTAATGAACCGAGTGATGATAACGAATTTGGAATGAAACTAAATACAAAGAAAACAAAAACGATGGCTATCAGCAAACACCAAAACAGAAAGGTTGGAATTAGGGTCAACGGAACAGAATTAGAACAAGTAACAAAATAACATACCAAGGAAGTAGCCTTGATGAAACTTGGGATCACTCACTAGAGATAAAAACACGCCTGGAAAAAGCACGAGCTATATTTTATAAAATGCAAAAATACTATGCAACTGCCAACTAAATATCTCATTAAGAGTTCGAATACTGAAATGCTACGTCTTCTCCACCGTGCTATATGGCGTTGAAGCATGGACAATGACGGAAACAACACAAAAAAGAATAGAATCGTTCGAACTTTGGTGCTACCGTAGAATGCTCAGAATATCTTACATGAGTCATACGACAAACGTAGAAGTTATGCAGAGGATGAGAAAGGATCGAGAACTTGTGCAGATAATAAAAGAAAGAAAGACGCAATATTTCGGTCACATTATGAGAAACCAAAAGTACGAACTGCTTCAACTTATCATCGAAGGAAAAATCAATGGCAAAAGGGGACCGGGAAGAAGACGCAACTCCTGGCTTAAGAACTTACGTCAATGGACTAATATGAGCTCTATAGAATTGTTCAGAGCTGTAACAAATAAAATAAGATGGGCAAATGTAATCGCCAACGTCCTTAAGGATAAGGCACCGTAAGAAGAAGATATATTGGTCTTACACTGAACGTCTCATTAACCTTCAAATCACATATCAATAAACTGAGTCAATCCATTTATTTGTTCCATATAAACAATAAATTCGTGGGGATCGTTTGGTTAGATTATGCAAGCCTTTCCGAACTGCGACCAAGTTGGTCTTTTGTTCGTAACCCTTCTTATTCATTTTCCTGCAGGTCTAAATCTAAATATCTAAATAATGTTGCAAATTATCGGCCGATTTCTCTGGTCCCAGTTTTCTCTAAAGTTCTTGAAAAGATACGTTCTAACCAGGTTCTTTCGTATTTTGAGCGCAATCACTTGTTCACGCAAAATCAGTTTGGTTTCAGGCGGAACAAAAACACAACTGACGCAATAATTGAATTTATATCTAACGTAAACGAATGTTTTGAGCAGGGATTGTACTCACTGAGTTTGTTTTTGGACCTTACGAAGGCTTTCGACTGTGTGTCACACTCAGCTTTTCTGGCCAAGCTTAATCGATATGGTTTCGTTGGGGGTAGTGTCAAACTTATTGAATCGTTCCTGTCGAATAGGTATCAATGTGTATATGCTCAGAACAATTGGTCGGAGAGGATACTAGTCAATGTAGGGGTGCCCTAGTGCTCAATCATGGATCCATTATTTTTTTGATTTTCATTAATGACTTTCCAAACTACATGACTGACTGTGAGCGCATATTATTTGCAGACGATACTACAGTCTCTGTGGCCTGGGGAGATCATGGCGAGGCTAGTGATTTGTTTGAGAAAGCAGAGTTGAGAGCTCGGGAGTGGTTCTCAGGAAATTGGTTGGCTATGAATGGTGAGAAGACCGAAAAGGTGATCTTCAATTTGAGACATACAGAACTCTCTAGTGCTAGATTTTTGGGTGTAAACTTGGATAAAAAGCTGACTTGGAAAATCCACATTGATAATCTTGCTACGAAATTGAGTAAAAATATATTTGTATTGAGAAACTTAAGATCCTGAGTTTCACAAAATGTTTTGAAATCAGCTTATTCTGCGCTTTGTGATTCACATCTGCAATACGGTTTATGGCATGGGGTAATAGAGTTGAAGTCGACAGAATTTTTAGACTCCAGCGAAGAGCTCTACGAATTGTTCGCGGTCTCAAGTACTGAGACTGCTGCAAGGGAGCTTTTCGTAAATTGAAGATTTTGACATTACCAATTCAGTTCATTCTCCAGTGCCTTGTGTTTGCTCACGAAAATATTGACGAATTAGAGTTGCACAGTGATATCACGGAATGGTCCCAACTTTCTGTCCTTCAAATTTTATAATGAATTGCCTGTAAACACTCCCATTGGTAAAATTTAAAACCTTAAATTTCTCTTATTTTCTGCAAGAATAATGTATTTCGTATTTTACCTAGTCCATTTATGTCCCTTATTATTAGGTATATTTTACTGTGATACTACTGACCTGTGCATACACTTATGTTTATTTTTATTTTGTTTATTTATTTATTTTATTGTTTTATGTGTAACGCATCAATAAAGATCTATCTATCTATTCTCATAAAGTTCAACCTAGGTCATCTAACACCACTGCTTCAGCTCATTCTGCTGGGGTCAACTTTCATGATTCGTGTTGCATTATTACCGATTATTAAAATTTTCAAGAAGAATAACATTACTAGCGAAAATTGTCAACAACTTTTTTCTTATTTATTTCTTTCATTTTATCTCTCATTAGAGATACATGTGCGACAAAAAAACATTAAATTGGCCGGACATATCCAAAAAAAACATGTGTCAATAATTATTTGCCTACCAAAAAAGAAATTTGAAGAAAAAAAAATTTCTCTGCTCAGTATAGATCGAGAGTCATTTTTCTCTAATGGGACATAGATGCCATACTAAAATATCTAAAATCGGACACCCTGTATTATATCATATCAAAATTTCAGAAAATTTGATTGAAAACCATTTTATTTAATAATTATGATCGATCTTTGAGCCAAACATCAGAATGAGTACAGTTTTGAGAAATATCTTCACGTCCTTATCCCACATTTGATATTCCTCTATAAGATATACCACACATTGAAAACATAATAAAATTTGACAAAATTACATCTTTTTGATGAAATGTTTCTAATTCCCCATTTTGGTGCAAAACACGGATGCAAAGAATTCAAATACTTGAAAATTTTGCTTTCCAATTTTTCTTGATATCGGAAAAAGATTAGAGCAACGAACCGAAACGATTGAAGTAAAACATAATCAACTTACTGTCTCAATGCGCACACTCAAATCCGTTACGCCCACATTACCAAAATTTCAAGAAATCTCAAAAAAAAATATGTTACAATCGAGAAGTAAATTGAAACACTTCTGAATTTAATACTTTTCAGCGGACAAATCAATTTTGAGTTAGAGAAAAAAAAATTACCTTTGTTTACTTTTCAATGTTTGGTTAAAATAATAAAAGATCTGAAAATTTTGAAATATAAGGTTTTTTGAATAAAACTTGTAATGATATCGATGATTTTGATTCGATCTGCCGAATTGTGATAATTGATTATTTGAATCAGTCTTGGATACATTAAATTTTTGGAATTAGAATGAATGATAACCCCGCCCCTTGTTGTTTGATAAAGATAGGTTGGGCGGTTAAATATTTGACATTTACAATATTTTTTTGCGTTAAAACTAGTCTTACAGCATTTAAAACCTGCTGAATCAGGTAGCAACAAAATTTTCATTTGAAGTGAACATAAAGGGCTGGATATAGGTCAAGAAGGATAGATGTTATCAGCGAAAAGAAGGGCGTATATACAGACCCTTGCAGACAACAGCTAGCCGTAATCACGGAGTCTCTAGCGTCGGCCATGTTATCCTGGGGGAGAAGTGGTAGAAACAACAGTCGGGGTAGCACTTGGAACAACTAGACTCGACACAGTGGCGTTCGTCGATCTTCTTAGTAGTCACAAACGGGTCGCATCGGGCACTCATCACAACATCGCGCCGTGGACGACGCACCTCTCACTTGTGGACGTCGTCTTCGTCAGGAGCACCGGAGGAGGCGCCCCGCCCAGTCTCGTGACATCGCCAAGGGTCGGGCGCCTTTTCGGAACCGACATGCAACCGCCCCAAGTCGCGACAACGACGGAATGGGAGCGGTCGCGTCGCAGCTGGGGGACGGCGTCTGCGCGCTTCGCGACGCCAGGCAGGCGCGTCGGAGGATCAAGGAGTCGATCTTTTTCTTTTTAGGAGGTTTCTGTGACGACGACGGCATGAGGGGTGGGCGGTCTGCCTGTAATGCAGTGTGGGGTGCCCCAAGGGTATATTTTTGGTATGAGTTACAATTTTCGTAAACTGTAACTCAATTTTAAGTGAATTTTGAGTGATATACTACTTATTAGCAGCAATGGTGAAAATTCTCTCATAATGGGAGATACCTTTACCATTATAATGGTTTAATTATTTACGCGAAATTGATTAAAACCATTCACACATCCACAAGTCATTATTCGAAGTATTCTATAATATATCTATCCATTCATTTTCATATTGCTATATAAAAACTACCTAAAGATAGATATCAGGAACTATGGAAGTATAAATGGTCGAAATCTTTTTCTACTCATTCATAATACAGGATGTTTCCGAACGAAAGCTCCTAATGTAAGGGGAGTTAGAATAACCCCAAGCCTTTCAGAAATGGTGAATGAAAATGATCAAAGCTTTCGAGTTTTCAAGATACAGGGTGATTGCTTGTTTTCAGTCAGAAGTTCAATCCTTTATAACTCCAGAACTAATAAAACGAAATTGATGAAGTTTTACACATGTATCAGTCTCGGTTTGCTAAATTAATTCATGGAGGAAAAACAAAATGCAGGTCCGTACTCACCGCAAACCTTATATTTTTGGAAAACGAATAATATATACACTCTGTATATGGATAATCTGAATTTTTTCTTGTACTCCGAAGCTATGATCCTTAGTGGACCAACACGTGTAAAAGAAAATCATGGCACTATTTTCACTATCAATAAAATCAACGATGAAAATATCTATTTATCTGGTCGGCAGTTTCAGGTCATATGAGAAACTTATGTTAGATGCGTTCTAAATTTATGCTTTTTGAAACGGATTTTCGAGGGAAGGGATCTTTAATGTCCAACACATCTCTGTTAGACAGCACTCTTCCGGAAGATGGACACTCAAACAATTTCCAGAATCCGAAAAATCGCACCGACTTCGTGAGGATTGAACCCAGATAACTCTGCGCAGAGGTCGAGCGACGAAGCTCCACGCCACCGAGCCGGTTGGATTTTCGGAAAACAGATACTAAGGAATAAAATAAAGAATGAACAAAACAAGGCCTCCGCTATTATTTTCTGGTCAATTGCATTATTATGGATACCTTTTAGTTATAACATTAACATTTCACAGAAATTCTTTTTTCCCTTCATTTACCGAGCTCTCCTTTCACTGCCAGGGCCAAATACAGAAATTGCATTAGGCGACCTAAGGTGATCCCTCAGAAAAAAATTCTAAAACCTTTATTCATTGATTCCGATCAATAGTCTGTCAGAAAAGTACTTGATGAAATTCATTCGAATTTGGGATCCAAATCTATTTAGTGCAATCAAGAGAAACAGCAATTTCCCCTTTATACACAAATAGAGAATATGCCAATACAATACAATATTTATGGTGATGCACGAACTGTTGAGCGAAAATATGAATGACGCTTCAGAAATTCAAAATTACAAAACATTCAATAAAGTGTTTAAGAACTATCAGAATCAAGGACTCAAGGAAACGTCTCACTAAGCAGAATATTCAGGAGAAACAAAATATGTTGAACATAGTAAAGCAAACCCCAGAACTCAGTACGAGAAAGATAAGTCATCATTTGAATATGTCAATAAAAAATGTTTTGAAAACGCTGAAACAGTAAAATTTGAAAGCATTTCATAAACAAACTATTCAACGCTTACAGCTAAGAGATGAGATTTTAGGACAAAATTTGTAGACGGCTTTCATATCATAGACGCATTCTTCAGCTGATATTATTGAGTGACAAGGCACAATTTGGAAGGAATAGATCCTACAATAGTAGAGCTGAGTACATTTGGAGTACCGAAAGCCCTCCAGCAGTTAGGTATAAAAGATCGCAAAAAAATTCTTCTGTGTGCCGTGGTATGAATGATGAGTAAAGGACGGATTATATGTTAATTACATATTTTCACCAAATATGAAGAAAGATCTATATTTCAGGGTATTGTTACATATTTTCGTCATATACCTTGATTCCATAGATCTTGTTCCTTCCAAGGGTTGTGAATCGAACATTGAAAGCCATTATCCATCACCTAATTTTCTAAAGTACTAAACGGTGAAAAACCCATTTAGGCATTTGTATCGTAAATAAGAATGATTGTTAAACTACAATTTCATTAACTTCCATACTCTTTTCTTCAATTCAAATGATTTGATAGATGGTAATGGATTAGCGGTATATTTAAGGCTTTTTAATTTTCACAAGCATTTCGAATCGTTCAGTGTTGACATAAGTGGTGAAAAGACAGTTTGAAAATGCCAAAATTGAAATTTAACGCGAAATGGATCTAACCAGGTCCAGACATGACCATGGATGAAAGAAGTTTATTTTGCATGTTCGAAAATCATAAGTTTTTTTTATGCGCGCTTCCCAGGAATATGCGAACCTGTTACACCACATGTGTTTACTCGCTTCCTGAAGAGGGCCAACTAGTTAATTGCTGACAAGACCACCATTTTATTATTAATAATCGATATATCGATCAAGGTAAGCTGTAATTTAGAAATTTAATTTAAGTATTTTACAAAAAAATTTTTCTGTCTCTCTTCAAATGGCAGCAAAAAGAAAAAGGACATACCAAGGCGAATTCCTTAATTACGGTTTTACACAAATAAAAGACAGTGGTACAATTAAACCAGTGTGTTCTGTATGAGGGTACTGACTTCAGGATCTTTCAAAAAAAGTCAGTTGAAGAAATATTTTGATAATTTGTATTCACACCTGTCTTTCAAACCGCGAGAATACTTTGCAAATTTAGAAATATCTGTTAAAAGACAAAGATTGAATAGCAACTTGTTTGGTACATTCGATCAGCTTTCAGCAGCAAAGGCTAGCTTTGAAGTAGCCTGGTTGATTGCTCGAAATAAGAAACCATACACTATTGATGAAGATTTGGTTAAAACAGCAGCTGTAAAAATGGCAGAGATTATGTGAAGTCGAAAAGAAGCAAAGAAACTGAATTCAGTGCCCTTGTCTGCGAGAATTGTGAAAGGACGAATTTCTATATTAGAAGAAAATGTGAACGAACAGGTTTTTTTCGCATTAAAACAGGCTAAATATTTTGCTATTCAGCTTCATGAGACAACTGATTTTAGTGGCCATTCACAGCTAATAGTATATGTTCGCTACAAAGGTGCAGATAATTTTGAAGGGGAATTACTGTTTTGTTGTGGAATTGATGTCTACAATAAAGTAAATGAATACTTCAATGCGCAAAGTTTAAAATGGGAAAACTGTATTTCTGTATCTTTGGATGGAGCTCTAGCTATGCTGGGTCATGTCAATAGTTTTTCGGCTTTCTTAAAAAAAATAACCGAAATACTGAAGTTACTCACTGTATGATCCATCGCCTGGCCTTTATTGTCAAATATTTAGAGCCTACACTGGAAGTCGTCATGCATGATGTCATCAAGATTGTAAATTTTATCAAGGGACATGCACTAAACACGCGGTTATTTCGTGAATTATGTCAGGACGGTGAAGCTGAATATACGGACTTACTTTATTATACAGAAGTAAGGTGGCTCTCTCGCGAAAATGTGCTAAATCGCTCTAAACTGTCGAAATTAAAATAATATTTTAAATAATAGTTTAAAAACTCTTCCTGGGTTGCATATTTCGCATATTTAGCGAACATTTCTGAGAGTATAAATATATTAAACAAAGAATTGCATGGAAAGAATGTCAATATCATTTCAGCGAGAGACATAGTGTCAGCGTTTGCAATAAAGCTGCAATATTGGAGACAGAAAGTAGAAAAGAATAAGATAGCTTCTTTTCCAAGGTTAACTTTGTTTCTGGAAGACTGCAAAAATATTACTTTTGCTGACATCAAGGATACAATTGTAAGACATCTTATCAAACTCAGGGAGCGGTTTTCAAATTACTTTCCAGATCTTGATACACGTACTATCAGTTGGATTGTAGATCCTTTTAAGTGTGAAATTGCTATGATACCAGAAGAACCTTCAGGTTTGGCAGAAGCAATTCTTGCACTTCGATCTTATACTGAAGCACGTATTCAATTTGACAGTAAACCAAATCTGACGTCTTTTTGTATTTCGAAAGCTGCAAAGGCTTTCAAAATTGGACATGAGGAGGCGGTTAAGAAATTGCTGCCATTTGGAACAACATATTTATGCGAACAAGGCTTTCACTCTAAAAACATAAAAACGACTAACAGAAGTCGATTGAACGATTGAAAAGACTGTATTCAAATCGCTTTTACATCAAAATGTCCTGGTTTTGAAGCAATTGTATCGAAAATGAAACAACATAATTTCTCCAAAACATGAAGGAAGATTGTTTTCAATTATCCTTTTTTTAAATTTTTTCAATTCTAATTTTTGTTCTTACCACCATTATTATTATTTATTATCGTGGACATATGCACTATCTCAGCTGTTAGCTGGATATAATTTACCTTTCCCAGATTCAGCAATCAAAGTGAATAGGCTCGATTACAATATACTTGACATAAATTTCCTAACTATCCTACATGTATCAAGAATTACAGCTTTTTGCATTTATATATAGGTATTCTTATGCAATTCTAATTTCTTAAGGCTATCATGCAAAGTTTTGGGTATTAACCCAGTCGAGGATACGATGTCAGAAACAATATCTACTTTCTCGAGGTGCCACATCTGCTTGATCTCAATAGCAAGGTCTATGTATTTGGACTTTTTCTCCTGGAACTTGTTCAGCACGTTGTTATTATTAGGTATGGCGACATCCACCAGCATTGCTGTTCTGGCTCTCTTATCATACACCACTATGTTCGGCCTAATATTCGTCACCATTCTGTCAGTGTTAACAGGCCTACCGTAGTATAATCTGATAGTCATTTTCCAGTTCCGTGCTTCATAATAAATTTTTTGTAGTTGTTTGTTGCGATCACTTGGTCTTGAATGCCCATAAGGAATCCTTCTGTTTCCGCGAATAATTCTCCTTTCATCAATCATTTGTTGGAGGCTTCTTTGTCGATGTGTGGTTGATTAATCTCATGGTGATGTCATCCATGTAATTCCTTTCTTGACCATTGCTCTGGTTTTTCAGTATCTGATAGGAACGGTAGATTCAGCAGGTCATCTCTGGTAGCAAGATTTAGAGGTGTATATCCCTTATCAGCCAACTATACCACTCTATGGAGGTCCGAAGTGAGAGCTTTTGCAGAGAAGAATTCTCTGAGATTTTTCATCTGACGGTGTGTAAATTGACAACATCTATTAATTCGCGTCCTCCTTCTTTCCGCTTCAAAGTTGTTCGTATCACAGACGAATTTGAATGAATGTTATTGTACTTTGTCAGCATCGTTCGGGTCTGTCTTTGAATATCATCCAGTTCTGTCTTAGTCCATCTGATTATTCAAAATGAGTAAAGCAACACTGGAATGGCGTAGGTGTTAATTGCCTTGACTAGATTCCCCGAGTTCAACATTGATTTCAGCACAGTCTTCAGACGCAGACTGTATTCTGAACTAATCTTCTCCTTTGATTGTTTTTGGTCTAGCAATCTGGCTTGTTGGTATCCTAGATATTTGTATTGTATGTCCCTCATGCACTGTATATTATTACCGTTTGGAAGTTGTGTTTCACCATCTATGACTTTTCATCTTTGAATGTTCAGGGTCTTACATTTTTCAATCCCGAATTTCATATGAACATCTACCGAGAACTCACTGACAGTTTTCAGCAAATCATCCAATTGCTTCTTGTTCGATGAATATAATTTGATGTCATCCATATACAGCAGGTGGGAGACTGTTTGATAATTCCTATCTTGGGATCTTGGGATGTTGAAGAACATACGTGAGCTGTTTCGCTAGGGCTTCATGGTGCTTATCAAACTTCTTGTACCAGAAGTTGTGGATATTATCTATACCTGTGGCCTTCCAATTGTTGGTCGCTCTAACTCTGTTTTGATTTCTTCCTCCGTTATTCCTTCGAAGTCCATATGTTTGATATCAAGGCGTTGTTTTTCATTCTTGATCCATTCCGCATCTTTATTGTGTTCTTTGGGGTACGACCATAGTGATGACCAATAATCGGTCAAGCACTGTGTGTCAGGTACTTCTCTGTTATTGTTGGTCGCAGTTTTGTTATTTCCCTTATGAAAATTGGCCGTGCTTTGGAGAAACCTTTGGTTTTGATGTTTCCTCTCAGTACACTTGATGTATCTTGAGAGATTATTATTATAATTATAATTTGTTACAGTACCCCAAATTGTCAACCCTAAATTGTACCCCAATGAGTTTCAATTTGTTATATATATTACTTATATTACTATTATTACCGTTATGTATTACTAGGTATTACATTGATAAATTGAATAAATGATGTTTAAATTAAATTTTTAGTTATTGTTTTATTTTCAAATTCATCATGGGGAGCTATAATATGAAACATGCTAAAAAGAGGTGATTTCGCTTTTTTTCACTCTTCGCCATTGGGTAAAATAAACTTACACAAAAATATTTTGGGGTAATAATTAAAATAGTTCCCCAACCGCTGTAATAGCCAAAGCATCTTGAAAAAGCGAATAATGTAACAGTTACAAGATTCATACAAGTTACATTGACAATTTTTCCCCTACCAAATGCAGTTGCATTAAACAAATTCATATTTTTTTAACAGATGCTGCACCTTATATGGTGAAGACAGAACAGAATTGTAAAATATTTTATGAAAATGTAGTTCACATCACATGCTTAGCTCATGGAGTTAACAGAATAGTTGAAACCATTCGAGAAAATTTTCCATTCGTGAATGACTTAATGAGCAACGTAAAAAAAGTTTTTCTCGAAGCTCCCCTTCGAATACAGTTACATAAAGAAAGATTCCTTAGTCTGCAGCTACCACCGCAACCAGTATTGACCCGATAAGGAATGTGATTCAGTGCGGCAGTTTTTGACGCTGCAAGTTTCGACGGAATCAAAAAACTCATCAACGAAATATCATAATCTTCCTCCTCTGGAGAATCACCGAAACTTTTATTAGGAAATAAAGAAATGCATAGAAATCTTGTACTCATCATACATAGCTTTAGTTTCATTCCTTATTCAATTTTATCTTCGGAAAAAAAAGTACCAGCCTTTAACCAATTCTGTAAGAATAATTGAAAATTTTGAAAATGAATGCCAAAAAGTAAAAAAAAACGTAAAATCGGTAAAATTGTGTTCGACGAATTGAAAACGGTTTTAGAAAAAGATGAAGGTTTTGGAGAATTTCGAAACGTTTCGAAAGTTTTCCAAGGAAATTTCAACTTGGAAATGAAATTCGCTGAAAAGGTGCTGCCAAAATTAAAACATTCTCCTATCACCTCAGTAGATGTAGAACGAATTTTTCTTTATATAAACATATTTTAAGCGATAAACGTCATAATTCAACAAAATTTTGAAGAACATTTAGTTATTAATTCGTTTAAAAAAATAGAGAAAATCTTTTGTTCGATGAATACATTTTTAGTTAAGAGCTCTTATTTTTATAGTTGTGCTTAAAAATCTGTGCAAATGATATTAATATTTTACATATTTTTCAACAATTTTTACATAATCATTACATATATATGAACATATTTCACATTCCGGCCTTACATATAATCCGCTCTTTAAAGACAACCATTTGGTTTGGACCTCACTTTTTCGAAGGAGCATCGACAAGCGAAATATATTCAGAATTTTTGGACAATATTCTGACAAAACGAAAGATAATTCATCTCATCACTCGAAATTTGTGCCTTCAGAAAAATCTTTCAACGCCACGAATGCCACGAGCAAAATATGATACATATTTCTTTAATTTTCGTTGAGGTTTTATAATCAGATATATCAGAAACATGTAAACGAAGTCTTCTTCTACCCCATCAAACGAATGGTGAACTGTTCCCAGAATTTTTAATTCGAAAACATGATTAATAAGAGCGGTGTTGATTTGGAATTTGACCAAATTGACCTTGATGCACTGTTGTGCCACTTTTTGATTTAACTGAACTCGAAGGACCAGCCAGATTTTCGAATTCGTGAATCTCACGAACCTTTTGCAAATAATTTTGCACGATAAAGATAACGACACAAAGTCTGGGTTTTAATGTTTATTCGACGAAAGATTTCTAACCACTACTATGTACATGGAGAGATATTCTACTTATATAAACTTATGTACAATAAATTCGATTCATAAAACTAGGAATTCTCGAAGGCAATAATACCTTAGAAAGTAAGTATATTTACAGGCTTAAGATGAGCAGAGGGTTCGGCGATACCCCTCAGGTAAGGGTTCAAACCTGGTAACAAAGGGTAATAAATGGGTTTCAGAAATTCCCTACATTTATATTATATGGATGGTAAATCAAGAAATTCCTAAAAGTAAACTACGCTGTATTCAACTAAACAAGCGGAATCTCCTGGTTTTAATTATATCGATCTCCTGCACATTATCATCGAATTGGTTGGGTGAACATATTTCTCGGAGAGGAAAACAGGTCTCGTGGCATGCACGTTTCCCATATCTAACTTCGTTATCAGTATCGTTACGAATTATGTATTCAACAAAATAGCTCATATTTTGAATATTTAATTTAAGAAATATTTGCTTTTGATTACTCTAGCTCGTGCTTATTGTTATTAGATTCAAGTGAGTTTAGACATATGAGTTAGGTATGTTTTGATGATATATATTTCTGCTGTTTTTCTTTTTCCATGGTTACAGATTTTTTCTGTCCCAATCCCCCTTCCTTTTCACCCTTGTCTTCGTGAAGAAGTCCTAGAAATCATGGAGTGCAAGATGACAATGAGAGAATGAAGCTTCTAAGCAAAAAAATTGTTGGTACTCTTTTTGTATACACGACACTAACACACCATAAACAGACAAGCTATTGCTAATGCAATAGCGACAGGAAAACGAGTTTTGTTCACTCGTTTACTGAAACATAAACAAGATAGTATGGTTCCCCTGTTACATTTCCTGTGCTCACACTTTAGGGGCAATCCTAGGAGGCATGATGCGAGTTTAGATGCCTGAAAATTTGATGTGACTTAGTGAATTATTCAACCATTTTAAACTAGATATTATGAAGGATTATGTTTTCAGTAATCCACTTGTCAAATTTTTAGAAAAAAGCAAAATCTCCAAGAACCTGTAAATACCTGATATTTCTATTAATGGCGGAAATACTGCATGACATCCACCATACGCAAAATAAATTACCTTATATCTTTCTAATCTATTTCGTTCCAAGTTTCAATCTGTCTGTTCCAATCGTAGCTGGCTTGCTTTTACTGACTTCTCAATATTTTATTAAGAATTTCCTAGACATGTTCAATGGAAATGAGGCATTTATATCTTGTAACAGAAAGGAATATTCCCTTTACTTCGAATGATTTATATAGAGTACAAATATTCGATATTTTCAAATAGTTTTCCATTAATTATCCATTATCTCTAACTGTTTCAAGACTTGTACTACCTCTGTACTTTCGATATAGTTTTATTTGTTTTGCGTTGAATGTGAGTTCGAAACTGCTGTCACAGTGTAGAGATTTTATTAGTTTTGGCAGTAGAATACACGATATCATGAACTATAGACCTATATCTATCTTAAGTGTCTTTTCCAAGGTTTTTGAAAGAATAGTGTTTGATAGAATGATGAAGTACCTAGATAAATTTCAAATACTTGATACTGCACAACATGGTTTCAGAACCGGCCGCTCGACTCAAACTGGAGCATTGCAGTTCGTGGAGTTCGTCTATCGTTGTCTTGATAATGGTCAATATGTTGCTGGATTGTTCTTTGACTTGTCTAAAGCGTTTGATAGTCTTGCTATCCAGTTTATATTGGATAAATGTTATAATCTTGGATTCAGAGGCGTGTTCTTGAACTGGATTCGTAGTTATCTGGAGGACAGAACTGCCTCAATCAGGGTTCACGACTCGTTCTCAAATGAACAGTACTGTAAATTAGAGTACCCCAGGGTTCTGTCTTGGGGCCACTTCTATTTCTGTTATTCATCAACGATCTGCCACCAAATTTGAAAAAATATTCTACAGAAAATCTAATATTCGCAATTTATTATCAAAATAATCTGGTTGATACTGTTCGCTGATGACTCTTCCATAGCTATTACTGCTGAGACTCTTGAGGAGCTTCAAAAGTTATGCGAGCTGCTGGTGGAGAGTTTCGTAGAATGGTGCCATTTTAATGCTATTATGATCAATGTCAACAAGACGGAATGCATTCACTTCACTCTATCGTCTTGTGATCAGGGTAGCATAACAATAAGGTATTTAAATACAGTCATCTCTTCGAAGGACACCACTAAATTCCTCGGCGTTCACATCGATAGGAATCTGAAGTGGAGTGCACATATCGATGCGATTTGTAAGAGGCTGAATAGTTCCTATTATGCCCTAAATAGAATCAAGAGTTCACTACCTCTAAGTTCCCTTGTGAACGTTTATTACAGTTTGGTATATAGTCACCTGTCCTATAATATCTTACTGTGGGGAAATTCCTCAGACGTAGGTAGAGTTTTCATCATCCAGAAAAGAATTCTGCGAATGATGTTCGATACAGCTCCACAATCTTCATGTAGACCGTTGTTCCTGAAGAATGGTATCCTCACATTGGCGTCTATTTTCATTTTGAGATGCCTCGTTTATATTAAAGAGAATGAAAGTAACATGACTAAACTTTCTAACTTTCATTCCCATAATACTAGAAATAAGGAAACATTATGTATCCCTAAACACAGAACTTCTAGATTTGAAATGTCGCCCTGTACCAGGGTATCAGATTGTTCAATCATCTTCCACGGCATATACAGGGTCTAAGTGTAAATAGATTTAAGGTAGCAGTTAAGAATTTACTTTTAGCAAAATGTTTTTATACTGTGAATGAGTTTCTATGTGTTGATTTAGATAATGTCTAAATGTCTTTTCTATTGACCTGTCCTATACATACTTGTGATGTCTTAAGGATCAATAAATTATTATTATTATTATTATTATTATAATATATATATATATATATATATATATATATATATATATATATATATATATATATATATATATTTTATAGAGGTGTACTATGAAAGTATTCAGCGGAGAAAAGGAAATGGCTTGAATAAAACTGTTACCCTTCAATAGCAACGTTGAATACCGAATCATGACCTACGATTCCATTTTGAGGCCAATATCTCAGAAATAACAGAGAACGAATAACAAAAAACGAAACGCAAATTCCATAGGGGGAAAATCGCCTTAAAATAACATGTTCTATCCACTTTCGAAACTCACCTTGTAAATTTTTCCCCTCTAAATCATACCTCTCTCCTCTCTCATCATTAAAACTGAAAAAATATTAAACTATATGTAACAAATTAGCAGAAGCCTTAATCGAAAAATAAAACGCTGTTTTATTATAAAATTTTTCATTATAAAAAAATTTATTGAACTTGATGGGACATTCATTAATGATTGGTTCCTGATTGGTTTTGAAACTTGATGGAAACTGGAGCAGAAGGAATGTCGATATCGGATATCTTCGCCTTCTCGGAAATATTTCGGGGCATTATATCGATCACCTTCACATTATCATCGAATTGTAAGGATTTGGTTGGGTGAACATTTTTCTCGGAGAGGAATAGAATTTGGAAAACAGGTCTCGTGGCCTGCACGATTCCCAGATCTAACTCCGTTATCAGTATCGTTGCGAATTATGTATTCAACAGAATAGCTCATATTTTGAATATTTCATTTAAGAAATATTTGCTGTTGATTGCTCTGTCTCGTGTTTATTGTTTTTTTTATAGAGGCGTATTGTTAAAATATTCAACGGAGAAAAAGGGAAATGGCTGCAACAAAACTAATACCCTATTGATTTCAACAGCAATGTTGAATACCGAATCGTGTTAGGATGAAACAGTGACCTACGTTTCAAATTTGAAGCCAATATCTCAAAAACAACAGAGAATCAATAACAAAAAACGAAACGCAATTTCATAGGGGTAAAATCGTCTTAAAATAACATGTTCTATTGACTTTCGATGTCCACCTTGTAAATTTTTCCCTCTACGTCATACCTTTCTTCTCTCTTATCATTAAAATTGGAAAAATGCTAAATTATTTAGTTTGATAATTAATTAATTAATTAGCAGAAGCCTTAAAAAATAAAACGCTGTTGTATTATAGAATTATTTATTATTCAAAAATTTATTGAACTATCCCCATATGAGACGCTCTCTTCAACTAACTAGATGGGAAATTCATTAATGATTGGTTCCTGATTGGTTTTGATATCTGACGGAAACTGGAGCAGAAGGAATGTCGATATCGGATATCTTCGCCTTCTCGGAAATATTTTGGGGTGGTTTTGGAGGAATTAAATTAATTTACAAATTGAAAACCGCACGAGACTCTTGCGGTTGAAAACTGAATAGGAATGTTTTACATAAATTCGCTGATTAAACACACTCTGCACAAAAAGTTAAGGATATTCAAATACATTCTTGAAGAAATTGACTGTGTCTTTATTCGCCATATTTGATATTTTGTTATTGAAAAAACAAGTAGGCATAGAGCAAAATAAGGTTAAAATATTTAACAATACGTGAAGAAGGAATAATACTTAGACGTTATGAATCGCATCATCACAATACCAGCATTTATATTTTCGAAAAGTTTCCATAATGTGCATGTGGGATCGTCCTTTTCACAATTCAAATGAGTAAAAACGTTCAACTATTATCTGATTGAAATATGTATCATCCAATTGAAACTGAAAGAAACATTTCCTGCTTAAAATTGCTTTATTATACCGGTAGGTACGTGTTGTACCGTCTAAGGCCTTGTAAAATAACAAGTTACATATTGAATAATTGGCATGTTTTATAATCTTGTTTACCTACATCTTATTATCCAATTATTGTAGGTATATGATTATTTATTGAATACGAAAACGAAAATGTAATAATTTTAATACAGAAAACATCTAATGAGTTCCTCGATTTTAGTATAGCTACAAAAAACGGTAAATGAACTTTGCAGGTTGATCTAAGCATAGAACGCGACACAGGTGATACCAGTGAAATATTATTTGGGACATCAGCCCACACTCTTTTTTCAAAACCGACGTTTTCATTCATTCTAAATCGAGATTTTTTAAGCCTACCAATATATATAGAAATTATTGTTTACAGGAATTTTCTGTATTAAGGAGGGCATAATAGAAATATATGGAGATTGGATTGAGATATTTGTTTGAAATTTTCAAAGAAAGATTCTATTCGGACAATCTTGATAGTTTGACCTTTTTTTCAAGTTTTAGTTAGACCGTAAGTTGACGTAAACTTTCCTATGTAAAATAGGACTCCTAGTGTACAGGGTGTCCTATTTGGAAATCTAAAGTTGATATCGCTTACGGCATAACCGAAAACGAAATGTTAAACATAATAACGTTATCAAATTGGAAATGTTATCTTCTATCCGATTCCCGAGTTTCATTAAAATATTTCAAATAGAAAAAAAGTTACAGGGTTGGCCTTAGTTTTTGTTACACCCGGTTTCAAATCGAAAAAAAAATGGTTTTTCTGACCATTTTATATCAAAAATCGTTTCATAGATCTCCAGAGAATTAAACATATACATCCAGGTAATAAAGGGAAGAATTTGGACATTTTTTTAAGGATGATGCAAATCACGTCGACTCGTAGGGAACATCACCCAATTTGTAATGATTAAACAGTCTATCTTCTACCATAAATACCGTTATATTTGAGTAAGACCACTCATTTTGTCTTTCAGTATTGTATTACTGTTAACAATCGGCTGATAGTCCGAAACATATGTGGAGTGTTCCAATATATTTTTGTGAAATCTTCGCCAAGTGTTTCAATGTTTTAATTAATCATTTGATATTTATTTAATTAAAAAAAAATTGTATATTTTGTTGGGACACCAATGAAAGAGGCAAAAACAGCAATAGAAATAATCGCTAATATGCATAAGTCCCAGTATACCAGTATACCTAACTGTTTATGCTGAGGGTAGCCAAATAGTTTATATAGCAAAGTTCATATTTGTAATTATAAACGATGTCAAGTACTATTTACCTTTATTTTATCTCAGGTGAATACAAACGATGCAACCCAAGATACAATCAAGATTTCACAATGTGCATCTACTTATGGTCGGCTATTCCAGACCAGAACCACCTGCGACTACTATCGGATCTTCCCCACCCATCGACCATTTATACAAACTTGCCCATGCCATGGCCCAAGAAATACCAGTTGCGTCGTTATGGACATCCTCTACCTTCAGTGAATCAAATTGGTTATTTTTGAGTTTTTGTGAGTTACAGATGGTGTGAGAAAGTTCCAACAAGTGTTTTTGGAGGTAATATCTCGAAAAGGTGAGATTTTATTAGTAATTAGACGAAATAGATGTTAAGATAATGTGCATTAACCTTTCTCGTTCTGTAAACAACTATGACATCAATCTTAATTATACAACATCATTAGTCATAAGAAATTTCCTTATTTTTCAATATAGTATATTTAAAGTTGCCATATTAACAAAATATTCGAACAATTCAATTATATACATATGGAATTGGAAAATTTAATGAAAATATGAACATATCCTAATTTGGTTATCCAAAGTTTACCAATACTCAATAAGTGGAAAAATTATTTGAGGTGCATTTTATAGAATTCAAGATTCATTTTTATATTTCAACCAACTCTTTTACATAGAAAATCTTTTCTTCTGAATCCATTTTTGTTATGAATTGATAATTATGATCAGTTCTTGATTAATATAGAAAAGAAATATGTAAACAAGCTGACATGACCCAACTTTCAAAAAAGGTATGAAAAGTTTTGTGTTTATATCTCGAAGTACTATTGATAATAATTTGCAAAATTTCCATGAAACTGCGTTGACAACGGTATTCCCAGAAGTGTCAACGGCCTTAGTCGTGAAGATAAGTCATATTCAATGATTTTAACAATCTACAATAAATTGACAGACGTTGAATATAGAACATTTCAAGACATATTTGTACAAAATTATTTACTTTTCGAAGATATGAATAGTTATTTTGTGGGTTTTATTCTATTTTCTGTTTTCGAGAAATGACTGTTATTTCGGCAATATTCTTGAAAATAAATCACAAAATTAGTTTAATTCTCAATAACCTGAGCTACTCTCGCGTCCAAAGTCGAGGGAATGCTAGAATATAAACTTCATGGCCCACAACAATTGACGATAGTGCAGTCAAAATTTGCATAGAAATTGGTATACAGGGTATTGCAGGCGCAGTCATTAATTTCTACATGCGATACCTCATCAAAAACCATGGAAAAAATACCTATGAACATATATCTAAAAGATCTCCGTTCTCGAAATACAGAGTGTTGAAGTTTAGATTGCTCTTCACGTTTTAAGGAAAATTTTTTTGATTTTCATTCATCATTTTATTAGTTGTGTCCAATAGTTGCGAAAATATACAGGGTGGTATGTTTTCAGGGTCATGCTACGTTTGATACCATCAAAATCATAGTGCGCCACTGGTATTTTCAGAAATATTTATTGAAAAGATCTTACAATTTTTAAATTTTTCGAAGTCGTAACCGTTTTCGATTAATACCAATCCATCTATCAGGATATGCTTGATTCAAATGATTCCTTATTATTAGGCCAAAATGCGGGAGATCACCTTCATGCATACATAGCGTGTCCATACGTCCCGCTTTGGGCGGGACAGTCCCGCTTTTAGGCTAGTCCCACTGTCCCCAGCGAGGATAAAAAGGTCTCGCTTTCGTAAACAGCCCAAACGATAATGTATTATCAATATGAAAGTAACTCTATCTGTCGGTTAGGCCTTCACGGCTAAACCGCTGAACGGATTTTGATGAAATTTGATATGGAGATACCTCAATATCAAACGTGTACGAAATAGTAGTTAGAATTTTTCTGGTTTTCAAGTGGGAGACATGAAATTTTGTGTTTAAAATCTTAATTACATAGTGAGAAATGTGAGTGTCACCATTTTTGGAAAAGATACCCTGGAATGTGCTTAATATAGTTTGAAAAGCAGTTATTAGTTTTTGATGACATGAATGAAAAACTGTGTTTAAGATCTTGATGGCAAGGAGAAAAATTAAGAATATTTTTATAAATCACCATGAAGCAGGAGAAATAGGATAAATAGGCATCTTCAAGGGTGCGAATTGGGGCACAAGCTTGTGTTGAGCAACAACTAATATCATAATCCGAATTAATATTATGAACCCGAAAGATATGTTTGAAAAAGGGACATTAAACATTTTCCGCTAAAATATCAGAAGCATTAGGCATGCGTCGCTCAGCTGCCTGTTGTCGTTACGAACGTGAGGCTCGCCACGTACCGTATTCACACTACTGAAGAGTGTGAATATGCAGCGTGGTGCAGATCATGAACTATTCTTAACATCGGTATTCAGCATAGATCTAAGGTCCTATTGTGGATATCAAGCATCTAGCACCACACTCGAACATCCTTCGAGTAATAATAATTTTTTAATAGATGGCCGTGTAAACCATATTGCTTATTGGAGACACAGCGATATGGTTTCAGGTTGGAAGAACGTCAGCTAGTTTCTAACGAATTCCAGAATCGTTTGTACATTGTATGGAGATCGCTGAAGACCATTTCAGGCAGTTGCTATGATTATTTAGTATTTGTGTTTAATAAAATGAATTAGGGAAAGCTAGGCAGTTTGTTTCTTTTTAGAGTTTCAAGTAACGGAGAAATCGTCACCCACACTTTTTCTTCGCCATAATACGTACTGCCAAGTTATTTGAGATACATTTGAGTAATTGTATTGAATTTGAGGAAGGGAAGGACAGATTCTCGTTGGGAGACATGTATATGGGATATTTTATCAAATGAGCGGAAAATTATAATTACATCAAATCGCAATTATTATAACACTAATGTAAATGAAGGATATAATCATCAATAATCACTGTCTTCATAGGAATTCTGCAAATCATATATGTAATGGGTATTTCTCACTACTCGTTTATTTAAGTAACTTATAATTTTCAGTACTAGCAAATTACTTTTTATCATCATCATAGGAATGTCCAACAAACATGTTAAATTCATAATTAAACAAAATATGGAAATTTGGAGTAGCTTCGACTAGAGTTTTACTAATAAGAATTTAAATTTTCATATATACGCATGTATGCACTTTGTTTGTTGAAGGAAAAATTATTTAAGCAGCTACACCAAATTTTCAGAAACCCCAAGTTCCTCAGTCAAACATAACTTGAACCACAGACTGGAATCTTCAACTACAAATGTTTATTTTTATAGTCAAACACACTGATTTGCAGAATACTTCAGCTGTATCAAATCTCTATTTCCTCTTTTGATCTTTCATATCAATTGTCAAGACTACAAAAGTCCCCACCAAAAAATTAAAATAAAAATAGCACAGTATTCAAGCAGTAGCAACGAAGTACACTGCGCAAGAAATTAATACACAATTTCAACTTCCTTTCTTAGTAGGCAACTAATTATTAACACTTTTTTGAGATATATCCGGACATATGCCAATAAAATTTAATGATTTTTCTTGGCGCACATGGTCCCCTCATAAGAAATAAAATGAAAGAATGAAATTGAGATTTTGCAAGAAACAACCACGTTAATAACAGCAGATGTTGATCAACCTTTGCGAGTAACGTTTTTTTCCTTCAAATTTTAATTTTGGGTAATAAGGCAACGCAAATCACGAAATTCGTTAGATGTGTTAGATGACCAAGGTTGAAGAGACCTGAGCAAGGGCAACCTCGAGCAAAAACAACGATCCATAGCTATTATTTAGGAATTTCCTCATTGAATCAACGGCTCGCTACTGCTTCAAATGCAGGTTCTTCAGAACAGTGAAGTGCACATTAGCACTGAAACGATACGACGTCTCAGGGAATTTGTTTTGAGGCCTAATGTCTCAGCTCGTGGCCCATTTTATCGCAGGACATCGAAAAGCCCGATTGAATTTTGTCAGGGAATATGTCAATTGGTGAGGAGCTGCTTGAGAAGAGTTTTGTTTATAAATGAGTCGGAATTTTGTCATTTTCATTACAATCGACCTTCTCTGTAATACAGACGCCGAAATGAGAAATATGCCCAGTGCTACTTCTTACCTTACCTACCTATAGTTTTGGTGGAGGTTCAATAATGGTGTGGAGAGGAGTTTCTGTGAACGCCCGCACTGATCTAATCATCGTAAATAATGGAACCCTGAATGCTCTGAGGTACGTTACAGAAGAGTATGTTGTACCATTTGCGGCAAACAAGGGTGAAAACTTTTTGTTTATGCATGATAACGCCAGACCTTACCAAGCTTATATTGTTGGGAACTACCTTCAAGATCATAAAATCACTTCAATGGAGTAGCCTGCACAAAGACCAGACCTCAATCTCATCGAACATGTTTGAGGCATTCTCAATAGAGGAATAAGAAGCAAAACCAGCCTTCAACCGTAAATGAGGTTTGGAACAGACTGTTCGTTGTTTGGAACGAAATGAAGAAATCATTGATTTTATGTATGAAAGTCATACCGAAATGCTCGCCAGGGGTGTAATTATCCGATATGATTTTTTTATATTTTTCATTATTAGTTTCATTTCAGTTTCTCTGAGTACCTTTTTCATTTCGATTATTCTCAAGCATTCCTCAGTGCTGGTGGATTGATGGAAAAATAATTTTTCAACATATTTAATCCTCTTCTGAATAAATTTGAATTTTCGATTTTGTATGTTAATTTCTTGGCGCAGTGTATATGACAATAAAATTCCCCCGTCTTGCTACCATACGACCTACTTATAAATAAAAGCCTGTTATTTCGATCTGACACTGATTTCCAGATCTCTATTTTCTCTTTTGATCTTTTATATCCATTGTCTATCATTTCAAAATTCCCAACGAAAAAATCAAAATGAAACTAGCTCAGTGTTCAGTATCATATATGACAATAAAATTCATCTTGCTATTACGTGACCTACTTATAAACAAAATGAATAATTCAAATTGCTCAATATTTATTAGCGGAGAATCTCAAAGATCAATTCTGGAAACTTGTCTGTCAACAATGTTTTTATATTCTATCACGTATCATGTATACAAGAACATTTCATCTTTGAACACAACATATCATTTTTCTTCAGTTGAAAAATTTATATTAATACATTATGCAATAAATTTGAAGAATGACTGTTAGATGGTGATTTTCAACAATTATTCAAAATATTATTTCCATCTAAAGTGTAAATGTAGTGTAGTAGTAATTGGAGAAATATACCACTCAAACAAAGCGATGTCCTATCAAGTATTATTCGGAAACAGGAATTCTAGAAAACTTGACAAAATCTAACCTAACCTCCTGAAATATGGCAGAGGGTATTCAGGGGATGCTCAAAAGCGCACAGCCCTGAATTCTCATAGTTATCAGAAAGTCTCCGTTTGGGAATGTCGTCAATCCCTAAAGTCACTAACTGAGCAGAATAAACTTTCACTCCAGTGGATGCCTGGTCACGAAGATATAGTGGGTAATACAAAAGCTGATCAGCTGCTAAGACCACTTCTATTTATCACGAAGCGTTCTACGATTTTAAAAATCACACAAACGCCAGGAACTAAAACGGTGGGATGAACTTAGCAAAATACAGGACTAGAGAAAATTTGCAGGTCCGAAGCAACCTGAACTCTTTAACGGCTATACGCCAAAGGGTCTAACAACTTCTCAGTCTATCTAGGGACGAACTGGAAACCATTACTGGCTTCCTAATAGGGCATTACTTCAAAAGTGCTGTTATGAGTATTTTGTCTAAACATTTGTTCTTGAAAAAGCTTCAAAGTGGACCGCGTTTCCAACAAGGCGTCCAGAATTCAGAGTGTTGATTCGGTCTAAAAAAAGGATTTTGGTCCTGAATGATAATGAATAAAGTGCGTTTTCAACAATAAACTCCACGTCCCGAATCGTCAAAAAATGGCAAAATTGGATGAATTGCACTCTCAAATACTTCTCCATCTATCTTAGTCTTAGCATTATAAGGATTGCGAATATTACTACGAAAAAAATATGACAGTTCAAGATAGAAAAGTTTATTCAACGTTATAGCTATTTCGAGTTTTCGCTCATCATCAGGCAAGTATTAGTTTAAAACTAAAATACAAAGTTAGCAATATAGGTACGAAGAAATGGGTTAACAGAGCAGGTAAAATACAAAATACAGATTAACATTGGGCACTAATACATAATTGAAAACTACTTAAAATCCCAAATATTGGAAAATTACAAAATCAGTCAGGTTAAGTAATATTTGATTATTGTCTGTATTGTGTTTGGCTTTGAATACTTGATTCAAGATAGTTGAGTTTTATACCTATTTATGCTTGGTATAAGATCTAAATATTGGCTATTGACAGAAAAATATGGTTGTTTTCTATGCAATGTTGTGCCAGAGTGGAATCTGTTTTGTTTTACAATAATCTGAATGATGTTCCTTATATCTAATTATAAATGACCTGCCTGTTTGACCAATAGATATTTCGTTCTAATACATTCCGTTTATAACAGAATTTATATTGGTCAAACAGGGAGGTCGTTTAGAATTAGATATAAGGAATATCATTCAAATTTTGTAAAAAAAACAGATTCCACTCTGGCACAACACTACATAGAAAACAACCATATTTTTCCAACACTAGAAAATCTACAGATTCTATACAGCACAAAAGGTATAATAAAACTCAATTCTCTTGAATCCTTAAAAATATTCAAAGCTAAACACAATACAGACAATAATCAAATATTACTTAACGACCTGACTGATTTATATTACTCCCATTTGAGATTTTTAAGTAATTTTCAATTATATATTAGTGCCAATGTTAATCTCTAATATGTATTATACCTATTCTGTTAAGCCATAATTGCTCTGTACCTATATATAAGAAAATTGTTAATTTTTTATTTAAGTTTATAAACTTATACTTGTCTTAAGCTTTTGCTCATCATAAGACAGATTCCACTCAAGCATAAAATTGCATAGACAACAAGCATATTTTTCCGTCAATAGCTAATCTTCAGATTTTATACCAATCATAAATAGGTATAAAACTCAACTATCTTGAATCATTTGAAGCAAACACAATACAGACAATAATCAAATATAAATATTTGGGATTTTTAAGTTGTTTTCAATTATATATTAGTTAATCTTCAATATGTATTTTACATGTTCTGTTAACCCATTTCTTTGTATTTCAGTTTTAAACTCATACTTGCCTAATGATGAGTGAAAACTCGAAATAGCTATAACGTTGAATAAGCTCTTCCATCTTAAAAGGTATATTTTTCACGTACTAAAATTCGCAATCCTCATAAGGTCAATTTTATATCACCTAGTAACGGCCGAATCTATTTCATTAGTATTACCTTATTAAATAATTTGTGACAAGTGCTTTGTTTCTACAATAATGCTATATTCATTCCTGAAATATGTTAATTGTCACTGATAATTGTAATAATGAATTCAAAAATTATTACTATCGAGGAAATTCATAAGAAAGTGCAATCATAGCATTCCTTATAGATTCAAAATTAAAATAAATTACCTATTCCAACTAACTCCCACATTGCATTGTGTCGTACAACTCCAAAATATGAATTTAATGATCCATTAGTCGTTAGAATCCGGTTTCTCTCAACAATTTTTGATATAACAAATGTTTATAATGAACTAGTCGATTCGTCAGACGTTCTACTGTTGTACGAAACCAAGCAATTGAAGTGGTCGTACTCGCCAATTGCAGATGGAAAACATAACTTCCATCAAAAGACTATCTCGAGTGACTTACATATCAGTTACAACTCTCTGTGAAACATCACAACTTCAACCCTTGTACAGTGAAGTTAATAGGTTTCTTCTTGTGTAGTTAAGTTTATGTTACCATATATCATAAATTGGAAACCATAATTATATGAAGAAACTTGTACAATTATTATAACATTAGACATTTAAAATCATTCATGGTGAAATAAAGTTATCACCTATACACCAACTTATATTTGACCTTATGTTTCTTAACTGTATAACTTCATCAGTAACAGATAATCCATCTTGTGATTCATTATAATTATTTCCTATATGGTGACAATTATCTTTATTTATTCAGGTTTGAGAAAACTTTTCAAATACACTCTCTACAACATTGAAAAAAAATTATCTTAATTTAATACACAGAAAAATTATCAACTTTATTATGGAACAATCATATAAACTAATATAGTATTCAGTAAACTAATAATCTTTCTCTTTTTCTTAAAGATGTGTTTTGAACAGAAGCTTCTTCTTGGACTGCTCTTGGTTTCCAATCTGGTTGCAGCAATTGCAAGTGTGAATGGATGTACATCACATCTTTTAAAAGAATGTTTTTGTGGAAAAATCTACAAAGCCTCAATAAAAAAGGAACCAATATTTATAGTTAACTGCACTGATACAGGTTTTCATAATACAAACATGCTCGAGGAACTACCAGAAGAAACAGAATGGTTAATATTTACCGGAAACCATATTCCAGTTTTGGATAGCAACATTTTTGGAGAAGATGCCATTTTAAACAAATTGGAAATTATAGACATGACCAACAATGGAATAAGAGATATTAAAGGTAAAGCTTTCCACCGCGTGATGAACGTTAAAAGACTGATTTTAAACCATAACAATATTTCTATTTCTGAAAACGACGATTCAAACTTTCATCACCCAAGAGTATTCTCAAATTTTTATAATATCGAAGAGCTACATTTAACTAACGCTTTCGCGGACAATACAGATGCACAACTTGCAGAAGATTTGCACGATATCTTTGTCAGCAGTAATCTAACAAAACTGTATAAACTTCACTTAGAACAAAATGAGATAAAAAATTTCAAAGATGAAGCTGTTTTCTGTGATTTACCAAATCTTCATGATCTTTATTTGGGTACAAACAACATTCCAAGCCTTAATTTCAATATTAACTGTATGAAAAGACTTCGTTATATAGATTTGGAACAAAACAATATCACCAAGTTCACACAGAAAGATTTAGACTCGTTTGACAAGGTGGCTGAACGTCACGAAGATGGTCTAACGCTTGAGCTCGACGATAATCCTTTCCGATGTGATACAGCTGTAAAGAACTTGTATGGATGGCTAACGAAAACAAAGGTAGTAGTAAAGAATAAATTAACTCTAAGTTGTCACAGCACCAGATACGGTAGAAAGTATATCATGAATTTGCAAAATTTTGCTGAAGCTAAACACGCCAGAGTTTCGAAAGCCTTAACAGTTCTTCTAATAGTATTAACATTTGTTCTCATAAGTTTATTCGCAGCTTTTGTATATCTTAGAAAAGATGCTGTAAAAAATAAATTATCACCGCTTTTTGATACAATTACAAGAAAAGTCCATTATACCCATATTGAATCTCAAGATGTATAATATTTTTTATGTATGATGTGCTGAATTTACCGAATCAGTTCTAAACAAATACAGGGAGATTTTAAAATCAAAATATTTATGAGTTAAACACATTAATGTAAAATTTACAAAAGGCTGCTAATTTAAGTTTAAGATTTTTATCTGTACTTTTTCTATCTCAACTTATGTAACATAAAGTCAAGGATATTAATTAACTAAACAAAATGGTATCAAAACAAAAATATCTCAATTGTGCCATGGATATTCTTCAAGAAAATTTTGTGTACCAATATATATTGACCTTATTAATTTGAGTATCTGTTCTTTATTCTGTGTAATATCCATGAAATAAAGAGAGTTAATAATAAGTTTATTATTAAATTATCCGTTTAATAGACTCACTAGGCTTGTAACTTGCAGAACAAAATGTTGATGTTCCTCAGTATAAATCAGAAGTAGAAATTTTACACTGAATTACATTTAGTTTAGTAAGAAATTGTAAATACCATTTCTGCTTTTTGTACATTACTTTGTAAATAAAAATATATTTATATCTATATGTTTATTGGCATAATAAAATACCTGCAATAAAATGGGTATATAGAAGTTACCCACAGCCATTAGGGCTAAAATTCATCTAGGAACTTTTAGAAGCAATAAGGAACCTGTGATGAACTTTAGTGCTTTTGATAATATATTAGAACAAAATTATTGAATTTGCTGTCATTTAGCAGAGTGCGAAATTTATAAATTATATCTAATACTTTTAGTTGATACTTTTGTATCAGATAAACAATTGCAAAGATGATACTGTTGAAACATAGTCAACCTAATGAACACTGTAATATCTTTTAGCTGTTACCTCTTATTTCAAACCTTAAATTAGGGTACAATATAATTCTACTTATTTAGTGCAAATGCTGGAATAAGTAATTATAAACGATCCAATGTAGTTGCAATTTCAATTTTATTTAGTTACTTAAAATGTGTCCGAACATTTTCTCTGAACAAAAAGAAATGTTTTCCTGGCACCGCTTCAATCCTCATTGATCCCACGTAGGAGGTAAAACTGCTATATTGCCAATTTCATTGCAGTTACCCCGTATAGATTCTGAAAACAAAAATAAAAGCAGTAACAGTTCTATTAAGAGGTGATTTTTTGAAAATAGAATGAGAAGATCTCACGAAATGAAACCTAAGGTAAAGATGGCTTTTATGATTTTGGTTTTGGGAACAACCGAACTAGTACTACACTCTCTTGAGAGTATTCAATGATATTTGTCTCGCGCCTAAGAGAAGAGAAATCTTCCGAAAGATGCACTTCGGAAATTGAAGAAAATTTTCACAAACTTCAAACTTCCTCTGCAGTGCTCGTGACAGGTATATACTTACTAAGTATATGCAGGTCTACAACGAGGACCAAAATTTTAGCTAAGTTATTAATTTTTTTACCACAAATTCTTATTGAAAGATATTAATATTACTCGATTTCCCATATTTTATGCAGCCATATTGAACATGGTATGGTATGGTTCACTATTGATATTGAAACCCTAAAATAATGATAACGTTATTTTGTTCCAAATAAAAATGATGATTGATGAATTTGGAAATTTTCAGGAATTTACTAAGTAATTTGAATAGTTAGAATTGAAACGAGGAAAAAATTGTTCACAAAGAATGGTCTATGTATAGGGCATCCAATATTTCAGTCTTAGTAAGAATTGGATAAATATATCAAGCATTACAAATGTTGAAGATACAACAACAAAGGACGACCACCGTAGCACATATATATACCTAATCCTTCACAAATTATTGCTCACGTTTCATGACTAGGAGCAGAAAAATCTTCGAAAATATGCAACCTGTGTTCCGACTTCAAGCCCATAGGCTAAGATCCCCATGATGAAAGGGCTTGATTGACACTTCATAGGAATATGAAATTATATGAATACTTACAAAGAGATCCTGTGTTCCGACTTCAAGCCCATAGGCTAAGATCCCCATGATGAAATAATATTCTTATTTCCAATTGTAGTAATAAGCATAGTATATTATGCCTTGCAAATAAAACAACCTGGTCCAAGCGAATGATTCTTCAAGCCTTTTCATTCACAAATTATGAGGTACAAGAATTTTTGTTTCATGACTAGGAGCAGAAAAATCTTCGAAAATATGCAACCTGTAAGAGTTCCAGTGAGGTTCAAAGCATGACTAGGAGTAGAAAGATCTTCGAAGAGATGCAACCTGTCTTCAGAGCCCGTCGACACTTCATAGGAATATGAAATTAGTGATGAATACTTACAAAGAGATCCTGTGAGGAGGGCGATCTAAAATCTTAAAGATTTCTTTCGAAATTAACTTTCTGTCTTGGGAAGAAAAATTGACAGGGATTTGAAGTATCACTTGAAGCATTGCGGGGAATATCAAAGATTTCGTCACAAAAAAAATAATATTCTTGTTTCCAATTGTAGTAATAAGCATAGTATATTGTGCCTTGCAAATAAAAAAGAAACAACCTGGTCCAAGCGAGTGATTCTTCAAGCCTCTTCATGCAACAATCCCCCATAGCCCACATCTATACCTAATCCTTCACAGATGACTGCTCATGTTTCAGATGAGTCTTACAAACACCCTCGGACTGGTACTACACCCTCGTAAGAGTATTCCAGTGAGGTATCAAGGATTTTTGTTTCATGACTAGGAGTAGAAAAATCTTCGAAGAGATGCAACCTGTCTTCAGAGTTTCCAGCCCGTAGGCCATAGTCTTCATATCGAAAGTATTGACGTTAGATGGAAAAATTGAGCTCAACATGACTTCACAGAGATTAAGATTGAGGATTTAGATAGAAATCCCGGTTGAGGAGTGATATCTTAAAGATTTCTGTCTTGACCTAAACTTCCTAATGGCACGGGAAGAAAGATTTAGAGATATTAACTCAGACATTTAGAAGAACCAGAGCGGAAAATTTCAGATATTTCGCCACAGATAACATATGGCTGATATTTTCCTGTCCAATTGTAGAAATAAGCATGGTATATTATGCTTTACAAATAAAAAAGGAACAACCGGGTCCGAGCGAGTGATTCTTCAAGCCTTTTCATGCAACAATCCCCCATAGCCCACATCTATACCTAATCCTTCACAGATGACTGCTCATGTTTCAGATGAGTCTTACAAACACCCTCGGACTGGTACTACACCCTCGTAAGAGTATTCCAGTGAGGTATCAAGGATTTTTGTTTCATGACTAGGAGTAGAAAAATCTTCGAAGAGATGCAACCTGTCTTCAGAGTTTCTAGCCCGTAGGCCATAGTCTTCATATCGAAAGTATTGACGTTAGATGGAAAAATTGAGCTCAACATGACTTCACAGATATTAGGATTGAGGATTTAGGTAGAAATCCCGGTTGAGGGTGATATCTTAAAGATTTCTGTCTTGACATAAACTTCCAAATGGCACGGGAGAAAGATTTAGAGATATTAACTCAGAAATTCAGAAGAACCAGAGCGGAAAATTTCAGATATTTCGCCACAGATAACTTCTGGCTGATATTTTCCTGTCCAATTGTAGAAATAAGCATGGTATATTATGCTTTACAAATAAAAACGAAACAACCGGGTCCAAGCGAGTGATTCTTCAACCCTTTTCATGCAACAACCCCCCCATAGCCCACATCTATACCTAATCCTTCACAGATGACTGCTCATGTTTCAGATGAGTCTTACAAACACCCTCGGACTGGTACTACACCCTCGTAAGAGTATTCCAGTGAGGTATCAAGGATTTTTGTTTCATGACTAGGAGTAGAAAAATCTTTGAAGAGATGCAACCTGTCTTCAGAGTTTCCAGCCCGTAGGCCATAGTCTTCATATCGAAAGTATTAACGCTAGATGGAAAAATTGAGCTCAACACGACTTCACAGAGATTAAGATTGAGGATTTAGATAGAAATCCCGGTTGAGGGGTGATATCTTAAAGATTTCTGTCTTGTCCTAAACTTCCTAATGGCACGGGAAGAAAGATT
This sequence comes from Cryptolaemus montrouzieri, assembly GCA_013387265.2. Classification (NCBI taxonomy): domain Eukaryota; kingdom Metazoa; phylum Arthropoda; class Insecta; order Coleoptera; family Coccinellidae; genus Cryptolaemus; species Cryptolaemus montrouzieri. The sequence continues at coordinate 23,869,898 of JABFTP020000103.1, forward strand.
CAGAGATATTAGCTCAGACATTTAGAAGAACCAGAGCGGAAAATTTCAAATATTTCGCCACAGATAACATCTGGCTGATATTTTCCTGTCCAATCGTGGAAATAAGCATGGTATATTATGCTTTACAAATAAAAAAGAAACAACCGGGTCCAAGCGAGTGATTTTTCAAGCCTTTTCATGTAACAATCCCCCATAGCCCACATCTATACCTAATCCTTCACAGATGACTGCTCATGTTTCAGATGAGTCTTACAAACACCCTCGGACTGGTACTACACCCTCGTAAGAGTATTCCAGTGAGGTATCAAGGATTTTTGTTTCATGACTAGTAGTAGAAAAATCTTCGAAGAGATGCAACCTGTCTTCAGAGTTTCTAGCCCGTAGGCCATAGTCTTCATATCGAAAGTATTGACGTTAGATGGAAAAATTGAGCTCAACATGACTTCACAGATATTAGGATTGAGGATATAGGTAGAAATCCCGGTTGAGGGGTAATATCTTAAAGATTTCTGTCTTGACATAAACTTCCAAATGGCACGGGAGAAAGATTTAGAGATATTAACTCAGAAATTCAGAAGAACCGGAGCGGAAAATTTCAGATATTTCGCCACAGATAACTTCTGGCTGATATTTTCCTGTCTAATTGTAGAAATAAGCATGGTATATTATGCTTTACAAATAAAAACGAAACAACCAGGTCCAAGCGAGTGATTCTTCAACCCTTTTCATGCAACAATCCCCCATAGCCCACATCTATACCTAATCCTTCACAGATGACTGCTCATGTTTCAGATGAGTCTTACAAACACCCTCGGACTGGTACTACACCCTCTTAAGAGTATTCCAGTGAGGTATCAAGGATTTTTGTTTCATGACTAGGAGTAAAAAAAATCTTTGAAGAGATGCAACCTGTCTTCAGAGTTTCCAGCCCGTAGGCCATAGTCTTCATATCGAAAGTATTAACGTTAGATGGAAAAATTGAGCTCAACGCGACTTCACAGAGATTAAGATTGAGGATTTAGATAGAAATCCCGGTTGAGGGATGATATCTTAAAGATTTCTGTCTTGACCTAAACTTCCTAATGGCACGGGAAGAAAGATTTAGAGATATTAACTCAGACATTTAGAAGAACCAGAGCGGAAAATTCCAGATATTTCGCCACAGATAACATATGGCTGATATTTTCCTGTCCAATTGTAGAAATAAGCATGGTATATTATGCTTTACAAATAAAAACGAAACAACCGGGTCCAAGCGAGTGATTCTTCAAGCCTTTTCATGCAACAATCCCCATAGCCCACATCTATACCTAATCCTTCACAGATGACTGCTCATGTTTCCGATGAGTCTTACGAACACCCTCGGACTGGTACTACACCCTCGTAAGAGTATTCCAGTGAGGTATCAAGGATATTTGTTTCATGACTAGGAGTAGAGAATCTTCGAAGAAATGCAACCTGTCGTCATAGTTTCCAGACCGTAGGCTATAATCTCCATATCCAAAGGATTGACATTACAAGGGAAGATTGAACTCAACATGTTTTCACTGAGATTAGAGGCGAAGACTTAGAAAGAAATCTTGATTTAGGGGTGTTATCTTAAGGATTTCGGTATTGATCTAAACTTCCTTATGGCTCGGGAAGAAAGATTTAGAGGAATTCGAGATATTACCTGAGACATTGTGTAGAATCAAAGCTTAAAGTTTCAGATATTTCGCCACAGAAAACATGTAGCTGATATTTTCCTGTCTACTTGTAGCATTAAGAATAGTATATTATGCATTACAAATAAAAAAGAAACAACTGGGGCCAACAGAGTGATTCTTCAGGCCTTTTTATGCAACTATCCGCCAATAGCTCACATCTATACCAAATCATTCACAGATGACTGCTTATGTTTCAGATGAGTCTTACAAACACCCTCGGATTGGAACTACACCCTCGTAAGAGTATTCCAGTGAGGTATCAAAGATTTTTGTTGCATGGCTAGGAGTAGAAAATTCTTCGAAAAGATACAAACGTCTTCAGAGTTCCAGACTTTAGGCGATAGTCCCCATATCGGAAGGAATGACGTTATATGGGATAGTTGAGCTCAAAATGCTTCTACTCAGATTAAACAAGAAAACATTGGAAGAGATGCCGGTTGAGGGGTGATATCGATATGTTTATGTTTTTGGTGTAAACAGATTGAGAAGAATTCAAGATATTAGTTGGAACATTGCGAAGAATTAAAACGAAAAGTTTTAGATATTTCACCACAGAAAAATCGCACTAATATTATTCTGTCGAATTGTAGTTCAGTGTTCTATAAAATTAACTTAAAATTAAAAGCAATGAAAAAGGAACCAAGACCAACTGGGGTATCTTTGAGCTGTTTTATGCAACATATTCTTAAATAGCTCACATTTATAGCTAATAGTTCAAAGATGACTCCTCTCGATTCAGATAGGCTTACAAACAACTCAAAACTAAACCGTTGCTAGGTTACCATCTCAAATTTTTTTCATGACTAAGATCTTCATATCTCTGTCTTCGGACAGGTAGAAATATAGCCCCAATAATGGGAGATGACGTTAGGCTCGAAGAGTGAAGTTGCCGATGAAAGTTAAAATAAATCAATTTTATTTTTCTTCTTCTGTGCTTTCCTTGCACAACTCAAATAATAATAAATACAGATTATATTGATCCTATCCAATATTCAATAAATGTATAAAGGTGAGTTGATCCACGGAATATGTTATATTTTCAATTAACTAATCTTCTTTAATTATAAATTCTGTGGTTTGGAAAATTAATTATCTATGTCGTAGATGTAATTCTTCGGGGAATATGGAAATAATCTTATTATAATGAAAAAATTGCAAATGCTATTGGAAAATATTCACTCACATTCTCATCAAAAAACTCTAAACCTTAACAATTAATCGAACTTACTTTGTTATAGTATAGTAGATGTTTTCAGTCAGCAGAAGCTTCATAAGCAATAGTTTTTTGCTTAACTGATTCTGCTTCCATTCCATCATCGACAATTCTTAGATTTTCACTTCATGTCTGCCTGAAAATATCTCTCTTGTAATCATATTTTAAATGAATAGTAAATAACATACTTAACAAAGTCATCTTCGCCCTAACTCTTGCCACAAGCATATTCATATAAACTTATTCATGCCTTTCATTTTCATCCATTTTGTATGCTCTTCGCATCTCTGTCAAAAAACTTCTTCATAGTTGTATCTCCAGCCTACTTCCGATGAATCTCTGTCATCTGTATCACACACTTTCCGCACCTACTAAACAGAATATGTTTTTAGTCTCAATTGAAATATTCAAGTGCTTGCGTGAAAAGAAACTGATTGCAAACTTAAATTTTCCGCACTACGTCGAGTAAAATTTCCCAATCACTTGAAATAACTGTATTAAGGGTATTCTGATTCTGACTTGCGCAGAGATACTCGTCGATGATTTTCGCAATATCATATATACCTTAGATTTCAAATGTACCAATCTTCTTTTATTACAAATTCTATGGTATGGATGAATGTACATACTATTCTGTGTAACAAATGTAATTTTTTGAAGAGAATATGAAATTAAATTATATTACTATTAAAATTATTCACTCACATTATCTCAACTCAAACCAATAACAAATAATGGAACTTACTTTGTTAAACTTCATAAAACTTCATAAGTAATAGTTTTTGTTGTACTGAATCTGCCTAAATTCCATCATTTTCATTTTCTTGATTTTCACTATACGCGTTCCTGAACAGATCTCTGTTTCAATCAAATTTTAAATAATTAGTAAATATCATATTTAACAAAGTCATTTTTGCCCAAACTTTTTCCACAATTCATTCATTACTATCATTTTCATCAATTCTGTATGCTCTTCGCGTCTCTGTCAAAAACTTCTTCTATGCAGTCACTCTAACTTTTGGAAGATTGATTTCTTCCGATAACAATCTTATTTAGATAATTTGATATCTTATTTAAATAAGGCAGTCTCCGAAAAGTTATTTCAATTTAGCAATTCTAGAAAGTATTGTTCTATAAACTCGGCACATATTTTTCTGCAGATGATAAATTTACCTTCTTCAGACCCACTGATCCGAAAATTTTTTTATTCTCAACTCTATATTCAATTTCTTGCTTGAAAACAAACTGATTGCAGGATCATCACTACTCTGATTTTGTTTTCATCGAGTAAAATTCCCAGAGCACTTGAAATAACTGTAATAGGTGCCTTCTAATTCGGACTTGCGCAAAATGATTCATATTTTGTTGCCTCTTTTCTGACATACGGCCTGTGTTGAGATTACTTATTTAGTGTAATATTCCAAGTAAAGGTAATTAAAACTTGCATTATTAGGGTGGAAACATTCATAATACTGATAATATAGGGTTCGAATGTTTAATAAGGCGATTCAGAAAATTTTAACGAGAAGGATAAAACCCATAGTTTTTCGAAATCATCGATGATTTGTAAACATCGACATCGATAACGCATCCCTGAAATGGTAGTGCAGATTTTGGCAACAAATTGGTAGGTAAGGTTAGATACAAGTCAATACAAGAATATCCTGTATCGATTACAAATGAAATGATATAGATACAATTCTGTATCTGATACTTTTGTATCAGATGCACAATTGCAAAACTGATACTGTTGAAACATAGCCAACCTATTGAATACTATTGTAATAATATTTTTATATCGTACTTTAAACTACAAATTTTGGTCAGAATATAATTCTACTAATTTAATTGTCTTTATCTATCTGTTTAATGAGAATTATAAAATAATAAGGATAAATACTGGTAATTCGCAAAAGGTTTCTCAACATAAGGGTTCTACTATATTATTAATTTATTGTATTCTGGCCTATGATGATGATTTGGTATCAGTATCAATATCAGAAGGTAAAGTATCGATCGATATTTGCCAACTCTGCTATAATTACAATCACTTGTACCAATGTAGGTACCAATATCGAGTTTTTTAATTGGAACAACTACCTGAATCAACTACATTTCAGTATCTGATACAAAATATCTGATTCTTACAAATTTACCCATCCTTAGAGTTTTGATGTCGTCCAGTTACACCATATCAGCTTTCAATTTTTCAACAACGTAGTTAAAGAATTTGGAAATTATATTTTGCAATACAAAATTCTAAAAACTATAAAAATGATATCAATCTAATGAAACATATTTAATATATATCAAATAACTGTTCTGATCTGAAAGAGTCAAAAAAGATAGATTTTGCCGCTGAAAATCCTTTTCATACAGGCGTCAAAATGTTATAGAAGACGAGGTTGTTTGCCTTTTTCGACATTCAAAACAAGCGTCAAAACGCTATAATAAAAAGGCACCTTAATGCTTTAACACGATGTAGTGTCTGTTATTCTGTGGTGTAATGTGAATACCCCACGCCACTTTGACTTTACAATATTTGTTTTTGATCATCCCTTCTAAAAAGGGCTCAATCCTCAGCTTTTGGGCTAGGCATCCAGCTCGGGACTTTAATAGTACATTTTATAAAGAAGACACGTTCCTTTTGGTCGCCTTCTCCCTTTTGGGAAGGGTTCAACTTTATGTACCTAGTGAAAAGTTATTGAAATTTTATTAATATATATTAGTTCTCTTATGGACAAGTACAATACTCATGCCTTACTCTGGACTTGAACCCAAATCATCTGCACAGAAGGCAGTCTCTCAACTGACTTACCTACGGAGGTGGTGGAAACAGAAATATTTACATCAAAGAAAGGAGATGATTACCTAACTAGCATTGTACTGAGATTGAGAACACTTCAGTCAAAATTAGGACTATTCCAATCCCTTGATTTCGGGTTTAGTTGGGCGTCCTGAATATCGTGTTCCTGGCACTTAACAAACGTTTATCAATAATTGCCAAATTGGTTTGATACAACCCATAATTTTTTCTTTACTATTTTGTGAAATTCATCGATAAGGGGAAGAAAAATCATCATTCAGCTAAATTTTTGTAATTTTACATAATAAAGTAGTTTGAATATTTGAAAATATTTGGTATAAATAATTCATTAATTTATGTATAATCAATATTACAAAGATTCAAGGCATGATTTTATGTGCTTGTTGTAGTAAAATTGGACTTTTGAAAAGCATGTTATCGATACCTTGGTTGTCCAATTGAGTCTTATGAGTCCTTGGACGATCCAGATGGTACTTTTAAAGAAGAAGAACGAATGAAGTCTTAATGTAATAATTCTAACCTCATTGATCAAATATTTGATTTTCAAAGCCGAAACCGATCAGTTTTTCATATTAATTTTTAGTACTTGACTAAATTAAGTTTGGAAACATCTCCTACACAACTGAAGATATTAAGTTCTTTCACTTTGATGCTGCTAACGACGAATAATTTCGATTATTTGGTGAAACACAATTATAGGTTAAAATAAATCATTAAGCGCCGGTAAAATGGGAGATATTTACGAATCAGGAGACCAAGATAAAAGGAAACCAATGTCCACTGGCCTATATATAAGTTGTCCACATGATATAAAATCAGCTCTTCAATACGCATTTAATTTTGGTTACCATTTTGTTATCACTCAAATCACACACCCCAGTTATGCCCGAGACGTACTTAGGAACAAATTTACTGGTCCAATAGGAAGAACAGACAGAATTTTGAAATGTAGTGAATGGGGAAGGCTTATTGTAGCAGAATTGACACCTAGCATTAATGTTGACAGTGAGATCGATCATGTACATTTACAAAGTAAAGCGCAGTTACTTCAAGAGTTAGGATTTGCTTATCATCTAGGAGTACCAGCTATTCAAATTCATTTGAAGCAGAGAAATAATTTGAATCTTGCTAGAATAATATATCAAAAAATACTATCTTCATATACATTGTCAATTTGGTTGACAATTCCAATGGTTCATTTATCAAGATATAGCACGTTATGTGGCCCTGATGAAAAAGAAGATACTTGGGATTGGTGGAATGATTTCAGAATTCATTGTAGATATGAGAAGAGATTAGGTTTGGTTCTAGAATTACCAGATGTTAAACATATTCCTTCTCCATGTGAAATTGACCGATGGTTGGGAGAACCGGTGAAAGCTTTATTGATTAACACATCATTATTCATTTTGAATACTCATGGTAAGCCTGTTTTGCCAAAAATTCATCAGGAAATTATCCAAAAATTCATGGCTTTGGATGTACAGTACATAATTAAAACTAACAGTACTGGAGATATTTCTATGTATAATAAATACATAAGTTTTCTTGGAAGGAAATTATATACACCAAATGAAAATGAAGCAGTTTACAAAGGCATGGAAGATTTTCTTCAAAACCCTCTACAACCTTTATCCGAACATTTAGATACAAATATTTATGAAGTTTTTGAGAAGGATCAAATTAAATATACTACTTATCAGAATGCTATACAGAAAGCACTTCAAGCTGTTCCTGAAGATATTGAAACTCCAGTTCTTATGGTGGTTGGACCTGGCCGTGGTCCACTTGTTCAAGCTAGTTTAAATGTTTCATATATTCTTCATCGACCGATCAAACTGTATGCAATCGAAAAGAATCCTTTTGCAGTTAATACTTTATTAGACAGGGTTGAAAATGAGTGGGGTAACAAGGTAACTCTTATAAATGAAGATATGAGAGTTTACAATCCACCGGATAAAGCAGATATAATTATTTCCGAATTATTAGGATCATTCGGTGATAACGAACTCTCTCCAGAATGCCTAGATGGTGCACAAAGATTCTTGAAGAAAAATGGTGTATCAATACCTGCATCTTATACTTCTTACATTGCTCCTATTCAAAGCACAAAAATATTCAATGAAATTTTAAGCAATAGACCTGCAGATAAATCGGTTTTAACATGTTTTGAAACACCTTATGTAGTCCATTTAGTAAATTTCTACAAAATTGATGAACCTAAAGCGTTATTCACATTTTCTCATCCAAATTGGAATCAATACTCATCGAATGAAAGGTTTAAGAGATTAAGTTTTTCAGCTACTCAAGATTGTCTCCTAACTGCTTTTGTTGGATTCTTTGATACTGTTCTTTATGGAGAGATTATTCTCAGTACGAATCCTAAAAATCATACTGAAAATATGGCAAGTTGGTTTCCGATAATATTTCCTCTACCAGAACCGATGCAAATTAAAGGGGGAAGTACCATACAAGTAGCTTTTTGGCGGGCCGAATCTGCGGATAAAGTATGGTATGAATGGTGTGTTGAATCTCCAATGAAAACTAATATTGTGAATCCAAATGGAAGATCTTACTTCATTACAAAAATATGTTGATGTTTTTGAATTGTGATATGGAAATTTTCTATTTGTGAATGCATTTTTCCAAATATGGGTTCATGTCAATATTAAATTTTTTTCATATATAGTTTCTTTGCAATCTTTTCTACATGCTAACATACTCCTTATTTATTCATTTTAATTTAATGTTCAACTTTCATCACATTTGTTCCGTAAAAATAAGTGATATATCATGATGAAGTTAAAATCATTGTCAGAATTGAATGTTCAACTCTTACCATCAATACAATTAGACTCTAGAGAACTATGTATAAACATAGTTTTTGAAAACAAAAAAATTTAATTTCTAATAAAATTGTGTACTTGGAGACTCAAAATTTTATTCAAAATGAGGTAGCTTAAGCTACCTTTTTTGTGGTGGAGATTGGGAGAAAAAGGGATTCGCTTTGGACACTAGAGTGTTCAGGCTGAATTTATGAATGAACTATTCATTCGAATCCCAGTTTGTAAGAACCAAGTTCCTCAAATCTAATCTTATTTCTGACCAAGCATTAGCACATGAAGTGTTCTATTCATTCCACATCCTACAACCATAATCTGCATAAGAAATCCTTGATCAATTCCAGCTTATTCAGGTGACAGTTGAAACAACATAGGTCCATTAGTATTACAGTTGAAACACAGGTTTGATCATTTGAGGTGCAGCTTGAGCTCCCACACAGCATTCACCGATTTTCCGCAAGCTTTGTAGTCTCCAGAGATACATTGACTTCTGGTTATAGCAAAAAGAGTACCAAAGCAACCCTATGGACAGATAATGAGTCTGTCTTGCTAATAGCCTAAGTAGGATGTGTCCCACATTTGATTTCCCCCAAGGTGACAATGCAGTTGTTAGCCAATGCCTTTAGCGCAGCTTGACTGTCCGTAATAATTTTAATTGTGCTGCTACTATTCTTTGTAGGCGGTAGATTTGCACTGTGACCAATAGCGAATGTTTCTTCAGGGAAAAAAATTGTCTAGACAACTGAACTATCTTCAATCAATCATACGACTGTTTACACCTCATCCTTCCTTCTGGTCATTTTTGGAGCAGTCTGTGAAACAACAGGGGCCCTGAAGTAGGCCATTCCTGTCAACAAAAATAATTCGTTCTATCGTTATGTATGCAAATGCAACTTCAATAAGAAATAATATATCAACATATTGAGATTTATCTAGAGTAAATATGAATAGTGATGAATCTGGAAGGCACACAGAGTTGGCCTAATCTATTTAAAAATCAACAGCCTCACCGATTAATGAAAAGTTTAATGAAGACAGTAATTTTAAAAATTCAGTAGACTGAAAATGAATATAATTCACTGGATTTTCTTATTGATCCACAAAAACCAAAAACGTCAACTTTGTTTTGTCAGGAACTGATAGGTAGTAATAAGCCTAATGATAGATTGTAAATATAGTTTTCTCTGATGAAGCGACCTTTAATGTATAATCTTTTAATCTGATAAACTATCGCCACTGTGCTAATGAGAACAATCACTGAATAGATAATAGTCACACTAAATATTCTCCACCTCCTATATTACATGCTTGGTTGATTTTGTTTTTCAAAAAGAATTTATATACAACTTATATACTTGGTCAATGGTTTTGATTATTTTGACTGGTCTTTGAAAATATTAATGTGCATGCAAACCTAAGACAAAGAAAAAATTTTAAAACTTCTATGAACACTGTCTGCTCAACCAAAAACACATATATACTGTTCTTGGTCCTGTGACTTCTGAGTACCTGAATATTGTGTTATCAGCTGCGAACGAGTTTAATAGCTGAAGAAGAAGATGAAGTAACCTAACAAATTGATGTAGATTTTAGTTTTAAATTTAAGATAATTTTAAATGAAACGAGGAAAATTATTAAGTTCTCAATATTACTGTCCTCGCGAGTTTGAAGGTGCCTAGATCAATTAATTGTTGAAGTGCTTCCTTCTAATGTAATCTTGAAATATATAACTGCCTCGACTTATTTCATCTATTAAAGTCAGATTTTCAACCAAAATGGTTGAAGAACAATCTATTATTCCTACGAGAGCTTCTATGTTGAAGGGTATAAGCAAAATAGAAGAAGTATCATTTGTTTCATATAAACCAAAACCAAAGAAAATAATAAATGATGACAATGATAACAATTTAGTTATTGAAAAGCCAGCCTTTGTCATGAAGAAAGCTAAAAATGAAATAATCAAATTTGGAATATCACAACTAGAAGGACAGGAAAAAGAAATGCTAAAATACAGTTAGCTATAAAATTGGGTAAGTTGAAATTATCTCAATTTGTTATTTCATTTCAAAGAAAGCTGAATAATACTAATTATTTATTATTTTGTTCTAGGAGCGAAACCCCCACGGAAAAAATGTGTAAATTATAAAAAACTATTGAAAGAACGGAAAGAAAGCAATATAAATGAAAAGTCAAATGTAGAATTGCAACAAATTGGCAAGAATACAATTGGGAAATCTACTGCCAAGACAAAATTTGACAAAAAGAGAAAAAAAGACCTAAAATTGAAGGATAAAGGTTTATTAGATGTCTATGGAAGGTTGAAAGTGAAGGTGACCTGATATAGCTTGATAATTATGCTGTGAGGAATTTTCATAGACGATTGAAACTTTTATAGAAATAGTTTTTTTTCTGGTACGAGTTAAAAGTATCTGTTTATATCACCTTGTCTACTTTATTTCTTATAAAATCTTATGTAAGTAAAATTGTAAAGTTTTCCATTTAGTCAAAGTTATCATCTTCAATACAAAGTTGATTCCATGTTTCTTTGGTAAATAAAAAATATTTTACTCAGCGATCAGCTTTCTTGATTTTTCCTTCATGTTGACATATTTAAGAAGCAAGCATTTCAACGTCTCAGTTCAGACAGTTTACTTGAATCACAACATAATTGAAATGTTTCTACATGTTATCTATCTATATATTTTGATATTAATGTTGTTATAGTACCAATTTAGGTAAACTTATTCATTGTATAAAATTAATTGTTTTTGTAACCCAATATGATTGAATTAGTTTTCATTGAACATTGATATTTGAGAAATGCGATTTGTATTCACATTTTTTCAGCTTCAAGGTTAGCCATGTATCAAGCTGCCAAAAACAAAGTATAGTGCTCTTAGTGTAAGGGATCAAATAGTCTGAAACTGAAATGACTCACAATTTCTTAAATTATTTTTCATAATATTTCAGAATTCTTTTCAAGTTGCTAGAAAACAAGAATATTGCAATTTATTCACCAAGAAAAAAAATCGGATTACCCAAATGTTACAAGAGAAAATTCAGATGAATAGTAAAAATATAATAGCGTCAGTCTCACATTATCCAAAAATCAATGTTTCAACTAGATCTCTTCATTAATTGAAATTTCAAACTCATAAAATTATTGCGAATGCACAGAAAGCAATAGTACTCATAAAAGTGATTGTGGAAAACTTGGAGATTTTGTTTATATTAAATTTGTCTCTATATGAATATTATATAGGCATTATTTTTCTGATTACAATAAATATGTTTAACTGGCGCAGTTCTAGATCCACTAGAGCTGGAAAACTGAAAAATATCCTTATTGTTTACTTTTCTATGAATGAAAATAGTGAAATGTGTTTCTGTGGTTTTCTAATGGCATGGCATGGTAGCGTCCAGTCGAGTCTGCGAAATTGCGTTTTAGTAAAAAACGTTCATAATTATTTCTTTCAAAATTGTTAAGAAGATATAACATTACCCAAATTTTAAGCTAATTCTTGACAATCCAACTAAAGATCTCGGATTTGACATACTTCTTTCAGAAAGTGAGTAAAATACTACAAAGTTTAACACTATAAATTATATTTCAACTTTTTTATTGAATTTTTGTTTTAGGATGATGCCAATAAGTAGCAATGCTCCAAGTGTTCATTCTGGCGGTATTCAACAGTCACCTGCTAGTAATAATGCTAATACTCTAACCCCAACTGGCGGTTCAAATAAATCTAGCAGCAGCTTGGTATGTGATATTTAACAAACCTACTTAGCTTTTAAATCGTTCTTCAATTAAATTTTTAAACTGATATGTGTTAGACTGCATTACATACAACAATTTGCATTTCTGTATTGAATCGTGTTCAGTGTTATTTAAAATATATAGTAATATTTTCCTAATAAGGAATTTAACATTTGATTTGTAGAAACCTACATATACCCTCAAATTCACATTGGCTGGCCATACCAAAGCTGTATCTTCAGTTAAATTCAGCCCAAATGGGGAATGGCTAGCTAGCTCTTGTAAGTTATTATTTGTTTTTATATATTTCGTAAAACTTGTGATGTGAACTGTCATGATTTTAGCTGCTGATAAATTAATCAAAATCTGGGGAGCATATGATGGAAAGTTTGAAAAAACCATTTCAGGCCATAAACTAGGAATCAGTGATGTTGCATGGTCAAGTGATAGTAGACTTTTAGGTAGGTCGAAAGAGTTTCTATAAAACATTTTCTATAGATTTGATTTGTTTTTTGAAAAGAAATCATGGATCATTTTATTTTTGAAATTGTAATATATGAGAGGTTTAGCCTGTACAATCAAAATTTTATTAATTTCTTTCATTAGTGTCTGCAAGTGATGACAAAACTTTGAAAATATGGGAACTTTCATCCGGAAAATGTCTGAAAACATTGAAGGGACATAGTAATTATGTGTTCTGCTGTAATTTTAACCCACAATCAAATTTGATTGTGTCTGGATCATTTGACGAATCTGTACGTATATGGGATGTAAGAACGGGGAAATGTTTGAAAACATTACCAGCTCATTCAGATCCTGTCAGCGCTGTACACTTCAATAGAGATGGATCCCTCATAGTCAGCAGTAGTTATGATGGTTTATGGTAAGTTTTTTATGTTCCACCATCACATTTTGAAATATCGGTGTAAATATTTTGGATAAATATTTGATATAGTGTCGATAGTGAAAATTCACTCTAAAAGTGTTTACTTACTAATTTTGGGTCCCAGAATCCAAATCTGAAATCATTTTGCCCCGCCTGGCTATCGTTTAGGAAAAAACAAAAACCAAAATTTCCTTGAAAGCCCTCTTGTCTACATCATTCAAATTCTATAATTGCTTCATTAAAATGCCTTGTTACTATTAGAATGGATAATATATACACACATGTACCATTAGTAATTCTACGCTCAAATTTACATTAATTTCTTATTGAAATGCTTTCCCATTGGAATGTTTATTTTCTTGATAGTTAACTCGCCATATTTACATTCCAGATATGATTGCCCCTCAATTCTCAATATTAGGCAACAATTTCACACATTTATAGTCCAAGACCTACGCGACATGAACCCGTCGTACTCGCCATCTCCCGTCATAACAGAGGGATATTCAAATGGAAATCTCTTCAAACCAAACCTAACCAACCTAACCGAACCACAAACCTAATTTAAATTTATAATTTTGAATTGAATATGTTAGTAGGTTAGGTTTTAGGTAAAATTAGGTTAGTTAGGTTAGGTTTGTAAATATTGCCATTTGAATTTCGGTCTCTGTTAGGAACCAGAAAGATAGGTTCTATCTCTTTCTTGCATCGTTTTGTCGTATAACATGTAACATGAAATAATTGTAAATATGGCAGGTTAACTGTCTAGATAATAAACATTCGAATTAAAAAGCATTTTAATAAGAAATTAATGTATATTTGAGAGTAGAATTACTGACTAATGGTACGTGTGTATATATATTGTAATAGAAACAAGGCATTTTAATGAAGCAATTATAGAGTTTGAAGGATATAAACAAGAAGACTTACAAGGAAATTTTGGTTTTTGTTTTTTCCTAAACGATAGACAGGCTGGGCAAAATGATTTCAGATTTGAATTCTGGGACCCAAAATTAGTAAGTAAACACTTTTTCAGCAAATTTTGACTATCAACACTATATCAAATTAGGCTTAAGAGCTTTAGGATGTATACTACTGAAGAATTGTACTGTTATTGCGAAACCGAATTATTGGTATAGTTGAATATTAGGATTTGAACTTTGAAGAGGAAAAAATTTAAATTTCGAATACAAATCAATTAACATATGGAAACATATATTGGGTGGTCCACGAAAAACCGGAACTCATAACCTATAACTTCCACAATTATTAAGTTAGAGCTTTTATTTTAGATCCTTTGGGATGACAAAGGATGATGAAATACAATTCTCATCATCAAATTTTATCATCGGTACAATTCTTAATGGCTGACGGGCTCAAAGGTACACTACATTTTCAATACCCTGGAAATTTTTGTTTTCATGGAATATTTTGATTCTTATGAGGGATTAAACATGAAAATCCATGAAGAATTGAAGAAACTGAGACGCGAAGAAAATTTTAGTTTTGTATGCGAAACTCAAAGTGGAATTTTTGTCTCACCTCATAACTTCCAAGATCCTAGAGTGATCGTCTCTTGAAACATACGAAAATCGTTCTAAAATTGGAATTTTTATTCAATTCAAAATGGCTGACTGACCCGAAGATACATAACTTTCCCTTGGAGCCTGTCGGCCATTTTGAATTTTACCGAAAATGATATTTGACGATAATTCTTGTATTCCATCATTTGAAATCTGAAATGAAAGCTCTTACTCAATAATTATGGAAGTTTTAGGTTATGAAAGCAATTCAGGTTTTTCGAGAATCACCCTATATATATTTTTTGTAGTTCACATTTGAAATAAAGTTGTATTCATATTTCTGGAAAGTTTTCAGTAAAAATACTGGAGATTAGGATTTCTCAAATTAATGGTTGGTTGTTGATTTTTTATTTTCTATTTGTCTGAATCGTATTGGGATTGAAAAATAACACATGTAGGTCAAACCATTTATTATTTTGCATAAAATTTATATGAGTAGTAACAAAAATTAGTGATGTGTAACATTGGATTCTGTTGCGTCGCGCCTTTTCATTTTCGTGGAGTTTAGAGTTGTGCTGCCATTCTCTGATAAATCAATTGCTGATCACTCTTTTTGCAATCAATCATCCATTTTCACATGTTTTCTATGGTGAGTCCAATGTCTGGTGAATTTCCTTGCATTGATGTGGAGCTCCATGTCTTTGGCGGAAATAACAGACCATGCCATATTACTAACCGAGTATTCAACCCTCTCCACGAGGCAACGCGCATCAAATTGTTTTCTAGGGCTTTTACCAATTAAAATTTGGAATGTTGACTTATCGGAAAAACACCTGTGAAATAGAAACTATTGAAAGAAAATCGTTAATGATTCATTACACTTCGGAAAGGTTATAATTGAAAGATTCCAGTCTGCAACAGTCATGTTCTGGTATTGTCTGACCCATTCGTCTTTCGGGACGGCGCCCTTATGGGCAGCATTCAGGCCATTTGGTCCATTGTGCTAGGCGTGTTGTGTTATTTTGTTATCAGTCTTCCAAAAACTTTATGATGAAGTTGCGAGACTGTTGTAGGGGGCCTCCTGGATCATTCGGGCGCTAGTTATTTCAGCGCCCACGGTCTTAAGTCTGGTCGTCTTATGAGCGGGACTTTCGAAGAGTATGTGTTGTTTCGTCATATTCTAGGCAACCACGGCACTGCGTGGTTTCTGAAAGTCTCATGACGTGTAGGTGTTTATTGATTTGGTGTCCCGTCAATAGGCCAACTATCATCCCAATATACTTTTTGTCGAGGGACAATAGTTCATTTACTCTTCTTTGATTGCGGCCCCTTTATCAGCCTTTTTGACTGTCTCAGTCCCGAAATGCCTGCCAATAGTTCAGGGCCTCGGTGATGTTCCAGTTTTGAAAGGAAAGCTCGTGGGTCCACAGAATGGTCAGAATAGGTTCTGGTCCCATCGGCCTGACAGCTGTTGCCTTTTTGGCAAGGCTCTCTGCTATCCTATTTCTTTCGATACCCTGATGGGCTGGGCACCAAAGCAGAGTACCTCTGTGTGTAGCACTGAGTTGTCGAAGAGCTGCTTTGAATTCATTCAAACTAGTTTGGATGAATCTTTCAGATATCCAAGGGCGTTCCGGTTGTCAGAGCATATGTAGATGTATGCGTCTCTGTAGGTCCTGTGTAGGTTTTCCTGTAGACAACGGAGAATGGCAAATATTCCTGTGTGTGTTACGGTGACGTGTCTCCTAGAGCAATCGTAATGTTTGCCTTCGGGTCGTGGACGCCGATACCTGCACCCATCCGTGTTTTGGACCCGTCTGTAACCCAGGTGCCCCGTGTGATGAGTAAGGCGTGGGGTGTGGTCCAAATTTCTTATGGTGGAATGACGACCTTGAAGATTCGTCAAAGTTGTAGGTGACTCTCATTTGATCTCCTCTTGTAAGAAGGTCAGGTCGGAGTTCTCTAATTTTGTTGAAGGATGTAGAGTGTCCAGAAGTTGGATTTCTGTTCCTTCACACACCTCTTTCCCACAGTTTCAAAGAGGCACTCATAGCCGCCTCCACCACTATGTGTAGTGGAGGAACGCCCAGAAGACACTCCATAGAGGCCTTGGGTATGGATCTCAAGGCTCCCGTGACTGCTAGACATGCTTGCCTTTGGATCTTGTCTATTTGCTGAGGTTTTTTCCATGAACAAGGACTACGAGATCGTCGGCATAACCCACCGCTTAGTGCCCAGCATCGACAAGACCCGTCAAGAGCCCATCCAGCACAAGGTTCCAGAGGAGAAGAAATAGTACTCCCCCTGAGGAGATCCCCTGCTGGGGGTCCCCCGGACGGTCGACTCGCCGAGGTGAGCCTCGATGCGTGTGGCCGATAGCAGACGTCCCACCCACCTTGCTATGGTATTGTCTACTTCTCTATTTACGATAGCTTCATCTATCGACTTATAAAATGTGTTGTCGAAAGCTCCCTCCATGTCTGAGACTATTCCTAGAGTGACTTCGCCTTTTTCTAGTCCTTTCTTAATATACCCTACTACAGAGTGTAGTGCTGAGTCGACTGATCTACCTTGCTCATAGGTATGTTGAATGATATGTAGGGGTCGCTCTGCTTGGGTATTCTCCTTAAGATATATTTCTACTAGTTTCTTCATAGTCTTCGGTAGGAAGGAGGCGAGACTAATTGGTCTTAAATCTTTGGCGGTTTTATTTACGATATTGCCTGGCTTGGTAATGAAGACAACCTGAACCCTTTTCTAGGGATCTGTAACGTATCTCAAGGCTAGGCAGGATCTGAAGACGTGGATTAAATGCATAACAATTTGGTCCATTCTTTTTATTAAGTATGCAGGGTATATACGATCTGCTCTTGCTGCTTTATATAGTTGAAAGGTAGTTACTGTCCATCGAACCTTTTCCACTGTAACTACCATTGAGGCTGTGTTCCAGTTTGCTTTGTCAGCGTGTCCATTTGACTTCTGGATTGCTGTGTTGTCGATGAGGAAACCGCCAGGTGTCTCAGTGTTTCATCTTTCCGTCGGTCCTACTGCAGAGAGGATGCGTCGAAGATGGTTTGCCTCTGGTACACCCTCTATTTCCTAGCAGTAGGATTTCCATGCTTCTTTTTTTGGATTTTTTATCAATCTTTTGCATGCTCTTTGGGCTTCCTTGTAGTTGTCCTAATCACTTTTTGTGCGTCATTTTCGGTAGTCAGTTCTGCTGTCCACCAAAAGGTTTTCTTCCTGCCTCTATGTATTGTGTAGGGCAACTGTTATCGTATGCCAAGGTGATGCTGGTTTGCAGTTTTTCAACAGCAGCTTTCAGATCCTTGATGTTTCTCGGTGTTCTAGCTGTCAGTTCCACCATTTCCAATAGGTTAGGTACTAGTTCTGTGGCCATTCTGCAGGTTCGAATTTTGGGGGTGAATTGTTCAATGCATAAAGTTAGGCCCAAGACTTCTTTTCTATTTGATGTAAGGAAAGTTGGTTCATTTCCTTCCTTGAGAAGTAAGGTTTGAGCAGTAGAGATATTCGACTAGCTTCTCTCTCCTGATGTTGTTGCCTCGGCTTCCCCATAGAATATGGTGAGCGTTTGCATCACACGCAACGACGAGTGGCCAGTCTTGGTTCTTCTGTTGGGGGTGGTGTTTGCGAGTCGCACGGGAAGTATGCTTAGCATAATACAAAGGTACTATTTGTGTAGCCTTTTTCATCGATTCTGACTGCTACCAAGTCTCTGAAACAGAAATTAGGTAATATGTGAGTTCTAATACTTTTAGAGACAAGAACGCATGTCCTAGGGGTCAGGCCGTCACTGCAGCAAAAAAGATTTCCATCGCAGGCTGCCAGGCCTCCAACCACGCCGCTCCTTACCCAAGGTTCTTGTATTAGTGATACCTGTCTGGCCCATTGCAGTCGTCTCTTTTTCATAGTCTCGGTGGGGCGTAAGCCAATGACCCATTAAGTACTTTGAAGCCAATTGCCTTTGAATTGTTCTTTCCTAAACTTTTACATCCCCGTAGTATAGCATAGTAGGCAGACATGTAACACTTGTTTTACGATTTTCGAGACAGATATCCCTGATTTTCAAAGGGGACAAGGAGTGGGATCCTTTTCATTCCACATTTTCCTATACAATCTGGTTCAAAATACACCTTAATTTGTGCATTTCAATTTCAATACTGTTGACAATAGATCTTGAAACTCCTGTTATAGTTGCTATAGTTCTTTCTTTATCTATATTATCTGAAATGTCTGAAACCTTGTTCACACCAAAAAGAAGCAAATTTGAGGTTATCAGGTTGAACCGTTAACAAAATTTGACACAATTTCATAAAAGTATGGTAATAACAAGTTTTTCATATTTGTCGAAAAATAAGGAGTCAATTTCAAAATAAAATTCAACAGACCATTTTTTTCTACTGATTGAGAAGAAGCATCGCATTATTCATAAAATGACGTACGTTTCCAGTATTACTAATTGAATAAACAATAATAATTATACAGTAGCAATATCAAATGCAACGAGACTGTTGAAGCAACTTCTTTTCTGAAACAATTGTTTTAAACTAGAAATTACTTAAATTTGACACTTACTCTAAGTTATTCAATAACTGCACCCAATATCACATTCAAAAACAGTTCTTCTGAAAGATTGACAAATTTCTGGCTACAAGTAGAAGTTTGAATGATATAATTTTTGAGAGGGTGGTTATTGTTACTACCGTTCTCCGATTGTTGCTTCATTGTAACCTTTCTGTTTCAGTCGTATTTGGGATACAGCATCTGGACAGTGCCTAAAGACATTGATAGATGATGATAATCCTCCCGTTTCCTTTGTCAAGTTTTCACCGAATGGTAAATATATTTTAGCAGCAACGTTGGATAATACCTTGAAGTTGTGGGATTATGCAAAAGGAAAATGTCTGAAGACCTACTCTGGTCACAAAAATGAGAAGTATTGCATATTTGCTAATTTTTCTGTTACTGGCGGAAAATGGATTGTGAGTGGTTCAGAAGATAATATGGTATATATTTGGAATTTACAAACCAAGGAAATTGTACAGAAATTGCAAGGTCACACTGGTAAGATTTTAATTTTGGTTGTTGTCATTTTTTCCTATTTTTTTTCACTTCAAGCTGCTCTTACCAGTTTTATTAATCTTTTTTACAGATGTAGTACTCTGCACGACTTGTCATCCAACAGAAAATATCATCGCATCTGCTGCTTTGGAAAATGACAAAACTATAAAGCTTTGGAAAAGCGATACTTAAAGGATAATAGTTCGATAATTTTTTTTTATTTTTCGATTTGTATTCTATAACATTGAAAATAAATATACCATGAAGAATTTGAGAAAAAGGTTTTCATGCATTTCTGATAAAACATTTATCAGAACTAAATTCTCTGTAGTTGTAAATATAACTTAATTATCTCTGAAAAGCGTCTATGATCATTTTGAAAATAATGTAACTTCAATAGGCAATGGTGCACCCTAGGTTCAGATTGTAACATCTATAATCATAACACTGTAACATTTATCTGTTAACTCAGGGTTAAGTACAAATTTTAAAATTTACTGAAGAACTAAACTTTTAGATGGCACCCTAAGTAATAAATATAATCCTCAATGGATGATTCAATTATTATTTCATTTAGGTCTCCTCATGTATTAATTTTGTTCTAAAATTATAGCACTCAAATTATTACTGTTTGTCTTCTTCATTCAAAACTTGAAAATTGTAAAATTGAATTTATAAAAATTTATAATGACTTCGCCTACTGCATGTGATTATTTTCACGTTGATTTTGTAAATATTTGAAAACTATGACGGTCTTGACGGAATTAGTTTCAAAATCAGAATATTTTCTTCATTTTTCATGTATTGGTGATTAATTTTTCGTTTTTTAATCATTGTTACAACATTCAAGTTTGTATATTAATATTCATATATTTTTATATGCCTGATGTGTATTTTACAGAAATCGTTTTTTATTATAAGGTTGCAATAAGTGAATTTCTCTTTGTTAAGTAAACTTGATTTTGGAAAATTTGTTTTATTTAATACAGTTCAGTCGAGAAAGAATTTCATGAAGTTGGGAAATTGTGGGTCTCATCTGAATGTAGGGAATTCCAAACTATTAGGTTGAATACAAAAGATATTCAATTAACATACAGTTAGGATTTAGAGTTATAATTTTGAATTCTTTTGATATTTATCCCATTTCGTTGTAAAATATAAAGAAGGATAATATTGCACAATATTCGGGTTTGTGGAATATAATTTGTTGCAGACGATAATGTCTGCAATACGTTGCACAAAATTCAAACATTTGAGAATATATTGTGCCATCTATTGGCAACATTGCGTAAAATCAGTAGTCGTGTACGCATCGTAATTGGTGATAGTCTAAAATTCTTCATCTATTCAATGACAGTTTATTGAGTAATGTTGCTCAGTGTTTCGCTGTTTGTCGTGGATTATCGGTTCTCAGTTTTTCTTTCCGCACAACTATTAACTCAACAGTTCAGTTCACTTCTAGATTAGGGTTTCATCAAATCACGCAGCTTGAACATTTTTTCGAAAAGCTTGACTTGGAATTTAAGCTTTTCAAAAATCAAAGGTTTGACTTGACTTGATTTTGTAACCACCAAACTTTACTTGACATTCAAGCTGCTTGAAAGCTTGATACTTGTAAGAAAGAGCATAAAGTTAAGTTCACTTGTTAGTCGCTGGTTGCCGTACCCGTACAGGTGCAATAGAAGTAGTTAGTATCCCTAGTCATACAGAATTTTTTTAATTGGCTGCAACACACTCGGATTTTAAATCCCATCTAGTCAATTCGCTTTGCAGCACAACAAGTAGATATAAAAAGCTCCGCGAGGGAATTTGGATAATTTAAAGGAAACGGAAGAAATCAACCAACAGTCATTTTAGAAATGTAAAGAATTTCTGTAATCAACAACAACACTCAACACAATATTAATGTCGCCTACAACTTACAATAGATTTCTATATATAGGAATTAAATAAAGATTATATGGAAGATTATAACGTGGAAAAAGCACATATATATATATATATATATTGCAATTTCGCCATAATATATAAACATATATATATATATATATATATATATATATATATATATATATATATATATATATATATATATATATATATATATATATATTTTTTGAAAAAAGAGGATTTACAAAATTTGAATAATTGTATTTACAATAAGTGCCTATATCTATAATTTTGGTGTGTGTCAGAAAAAACACAAGTGTGAGCCCAGGAAATGTAACAGGGGAACCATACTATCTTGTATATGATTCAATAAACAAGTGAAAAACCTGTGGAAAAACTCGTTTCCCTGTCGCTGTCGCTATTGCACTAGCAATAGCTTGTCTGTTTATGATGTTTAGTGTCGTGTTTACATAAAGAGTACCAAAGATTTTTCTGCTTAGCCGCTTCATTCTCTCTTGCATTCCATGATTTCCAAAACAAGGGTGAAAGGAAGGGGGTTTGGGACAGGAATCTGTAACAATGGAAAAAGAAAACCAGCAGAAAAATATTTCAACAATCAAACTTCTTATATGTCTAAACAAATCTGAGAAAAGATTTTACATAGTAAGCAAGGTCATGACTAAGGAGATAATAAAAAATATATAACCTGCGATATTTCCTCAAATTCCATCTCTGTTAGACCGAGAGAGCCCCGATGGCCAGGTTCAGTCTTCCAAGTGATGCCGATTATGATGTATAGTTTTAGAATCATTATGGACCCAATAATCTGGGTTGAAATTACCAATTTATTATTTCTTCGTGGAACTTTTTTAATATAAAGAAAAATTTGCGAAAAAATTTTGACAGTCGTTCGAAAAATATAATATAATTCTAGTGGGAGACAGGAATTGCAGGTTGAAGCAATTTCTAACTTCGAGACAATTTATAAAACAAATTATTTGAGGACCTAACCTAAGCCCATATCTTTCACCAAGAACGTCTGCATCGAAGCAGGGCGAATACAGTGACTTGGAGTCGAATCCATTTGAGATAGACCTACTATACAAAAAGTCTTCTGCTCCCGCACCGAATGATAATATGTGGCGATATGAGGTAGATAAATACTTGAGTGACTTCCGTGCAGAAAGCTCGAAAGACATTTGAGAGTAATGGAAAAATCACGAAGCAATATTTCCAAATTTATCGAATACGGCAATAGATTTTTTGGCCACTCCTGCAAATTCGGCTCCTATTGAGAGGTAGTTCTCCAGAGCTTGGTCATTGTGGGCTAACAACTGAAAGTTTGTATATTTGATTTTTCGATGTTGAAGATTTGACATTCCTCAAAGGATTTTTTATTTTCGGATTGAAATTTATTGGTGAATTACATTCAAAATATAATTTATACCAATCATTCCTCAGAGGAAAATTTTCATATAAAAGTTGAAACAATGAAATTCCTGATGTGATGTTTGAAAATGAATTAATTATGTAACATTCGAAGTAGGTTAGGTTAGTTTACTCGATTTCAGAAAATTCTGGCTTTTTCCATAGTTAACTCAATATATCGGCAATATTGTTGCAGACGAAATTCAGAACTTCATGAATGATGAATTGCCTGCGAGATGCACATGTGGTATGGACAATTTTGAAAATTCTGATATTCTACTTGTCCAAACATCAGCTGAATGACTGTAGTTTTGGACTTACATTCTATTGAAATTAATAATGATTTGATTATTCACGTTTGGATTACATCCGATTTTATACATTGAACATCTTATATCTTAATTAATACAACAATAAATGTGTAAAATAATTATGTTACCCGTGTTGAAAGATTGAAACTGATCAAACATTTACACTGCTTCAAAAATTAACGAACAAAATCGAAAATTCAAATTCATTCAGGAAGAGTTTAGATATGTTGAAGATTAATTTTTCCAGTAATCCACCAGCACAAAGGAATGCTTGTGAACAATATAAATGAAAATGGTACTCAGAAGTTGAAATAACCCTAAAAATGTGAAATTCAAAAGAATGATGTCCCTAAAAACTTTTATTACCGAATATTTCCACCCCATCAAGAATTATTGCACGACATCTACGATTCGTACTAAAAATCATTGACCTTTTAGTATTCTGATCCATTTCGTTCTGTCTGTTCCGAATCTCATTCACGGTTGCTGACTAGTTTTGGTGGATTTTTAATCTTCTATTGAGAATGTCCCAGACATGTTCGATGGATTTGAGGATTGGACTTGTGCAGGCCACTTCATTGAAGTAATTTCGTGATCTTGTAGATAGTTCCTAACGACATGAGTTAGGTGAGGTCTAGAGTTATCATGCATAAACAGTTTTCATCCATGTTTGCCGCAACTGGTACATGTTCTCCCAAAATGTCTGCAATATACGTCTGAGCATTCAGGGTTCCATTATTTACTATAACCAGATCAGTGCGTGTGTTCAAAGAAATTCGTCCCCACACTATTAATGAGGTTCCTTCAAGAAAGTAGGTAAAAAGTTGCATTGGGCATATTTCTCATTGAGACGTCTGTACACTAGTGACATAAATATTGCGATTTTTCGTCGATTGCAATAAAGAGGACAAAATCTCGACTCATATGTAAACAAAACTCTCCCAGTTAGCTTTTAACCAATTGACATATTACCCGGCAAAATTAAATCGGGCTCTTCGATGTACTGCGGTAGGCTGGGCCTCGGGCTGTGATACGAGACCTCAAACCAAATTCCCCGAGGGGTTGTACCATTTCAGTGTTCTCCACTGTTCTGTTGAAGCTGTAATTGAAGGTGCCAAGCAGTAGCGGGCCGTTGTCTCAATGAGAAAATTCTTAAATAACACTCATGGATTGTCATTGCTGCTCGAGGTCGTCCTTGTCCTGCTCTCTTTTCATGACTACCAGTCTCCTTGTACCTGCAGATCATTCGAGAACAGTTGAATAGGACAACTCAAGCCTTTGGGCTATTCTTGTATTATTCCAACTGAGGTCATCTAAGCCACTGATTCAGCATCTTCTGCTGGGGTCAAATTTCCTGATTTGCGTTACATTACAACGTTTTGCGCAAAAATTGATCAGCAGCTACCGTTATTTCATTTATCATGAAAGGAACTTGTGCGCCAAGAAAATACATCGAATTCTGTTACTATATGTCCAGACATATCCGAAAAAAAACATGTGTTAAGAATTGCCTACCAAAAAAGAAATTTGAAATATTGAAATTGTGCGTTAATTTTTGGCACAATGTATTCGCATCGATATTGGTGCTAATTAAACCATTAAATTAGTTCAATGTTAATTTTCAAAACTATTAAAATTTGAAAATATAATAAATGTTTAGATCTTAAATAAATGGAATAAACAATTTTCGATTGCAATGAAACATAAACTATCCTGAAATTATTCGAAGCACTTTTAATTTTGATACTAGGAAGCTAAGAACTGGAAGTTAAGAACGATTATGAAAATCTACTATATACAAAAAATACATACATCACTAAAAAATTACATATTCATCTAAAATTAGATACAAAATTAAATTTATCAATTTGAGTGTTGGTCAAACGAAATATATTTTAAATGATTCAATAATAAAGAAAATATACGCTTAAATATAGAAATTAAATAAACATGAAACATGAAAAATGACAATAAAATTTCAAAATTTTATATTTAGTTTAACGATATGGGGCACAATCTAAATATGATTTTTGGCGTTCTATTTCAAGAAATAAAATACCAAAATTTTCTCAAGTTTTTTAATTGAGGTTCAATACTCCAAAAAACCAATTGCTTTAGGTGTTGTGGTCATTCTGGGGACACTGCACTTGTTCCGTGAAGGTGCACGAAGGCAAATATTCAATAGTTTCTTAATTGTTTGCGAACATTTGAATACTTTTTAAATCTTAATTTTCACATAATTCAAATTTTTTCATGTACTTGCTGTAAAAACACTTGAAATAATTTGTCTAGGTGTCATTCTGTATTCGATTAGTTATTGTTCTTAGTTTCAGCATGGTATTTAAGAATAAACACCATTTCAACTTGTAAAGTCTACTATTAATTTTCTAAAGAGTATAAACTAATTCTGTTTGTTTCCTAAAATACGTAGTAAGTTATTCAAATTGGAAATATATCAGCGATTACTGGTTTCCAATTGATTTTAATGGACATAATTTCTCATTATATTTAAAATATTTGCAATTCTTAATGGCATTGTGCTGTTTAGTATCTGCTGTTCGTTCATTGCCAACATAATTATTTTACAAA
The DNA here is from genome assembly GCA_013387265.2 of Cryptolaemus montrouzieri. Lineage (NCBI taxonomy): Eukaryota > Metazoa > Arthropoda > Insecta > Coleoptera > Coccinellidae > Cryptolaemus > Cryptolaemus montrouzieri. The sequence continues at coordinate 23,895,956 of JABFTP020000103.1, forward strand.
CATTATTCCAAATAATATATGCATCATGAAAACCAAGGTAGGAACATATCGTTATTTCAAATGAATTAACAACTTTCTCTCCAATTTCAACAAAATAAGGATATATATCAATGAGAGGAAAGAATAGAATGAAGTTCTTGATTTTTTAACTTTAGATTTTAGAAAAATTATATGATTGTCGATTTTTATATGTAGTCAGAAATTTTATGGTCAAGTAAATTGTTTTTTCCTTCTTTTTTTCAAAAATATGACAAACGTTTCCGGAGAGTTTGTAGAGTATAACCAATTCCAAAGATAGGGAAGAAATGCTCACTCCAAAATTATCGTCCAATCTCATTGTTGCCGATTAAGTAATGGAAAGAGTGTTAAGCGATGAGCTCATAAAATATCTTGAGTTACAGGGTATCATTAGGGATCGACAATCCAGTTTCCGTAGACAACGATCAACTGGTGACCTACTTGCATACGTTATGCATTTGTGGACATAAAAAAAAGCATGGCGAATCAAGAGCTATTGGTCTTGATATCTCAAAGGTTCCGACAATCGCATATGGATTTTTCGAAAAATTGCGTGGTTCGATGAGTAGCTTTCTCTTCAATAGATTGATTCGGGTGGTAGTTGATGGCGTAAAGTAGTTTATGCAGGAGAACGTCAGGGCTCCATACTCTCGCCAACTGCAGATCAGTGATCTTCCACTCCACTGAAAACAGAACATTTGGGTTTGCGGACGACTGTACACTGGTGTCCTTATTTTTTAGACATGCGTTCTATAACTGCTGAGGAGATACGCCCACAAAGATACCAACAGAGCACGTCCCTGAATTCAGACTTGGAGAAGATATCAGAGTGGGGACCGGTTGAACTTGGTCAATTTCAACGTGAACAAAACGCAATCAACAACGTTCTCCAGAAAAGTCACTACTGGAGAACCTCCTCCATTCATGCAAGGACATGAATTTCCTCAGAAAAAACATGCATCTACTCGTTGTCACAGTCAACACCGGAGTTTTCTGGCATGACCATGTGTACAGCCATTGCCAAATCTGATTCTGCTAAGCTCAGTTTTCTTTTCAGGGCTAAGTAGTACTTCACGCCATCACAGCTGATGATTTTATACAAATCACATGTGCGACCTGGTCTTGAGTACTGTCTCCATGTGTAGGGCTCTGCACCTAAACATTCATTACATTTATTTGATAGTGTCGCTCAAAAGCGGTGCTCTTTTCTATAGGTACTCCATGTTCTGAAGAACTGATAGGCTTGGTTTCTGAAAGAATCAAGTTCGAAAGAAAAACCAGGCTCTCGAAAAACTCCAATCAGCGGCCGCCCTTGTGCCGATCAAGGAAACAGTGAATGGCTGTGGAAATTAGCATTCTATGTTGATTTGACAAATCATATGAGCGAACTAAATTTGAGTCTGATATATACACCAATATCAAAACGTTCAGGCAGAAAATAATACTATTTCAATCGCAATTACGTAAAACATGTTTCACACATTTCAAAACATGTGAAATATTTAGCCACACTGACTGAAATTCCCTTCGATTTTGCAATCGAAACTTAGAGTGCTTTGAAGATAAATTTCGATTCTCGTTTCTCAGACTTTGATGTGATTGCGAATTAAATTAGGCTTTTTCAAAATCCTTTTGATTCTGACGTTGAGATCCTGGCTCCGGAAGTCCAAATGGAAGTTATTGATTTTTTAGAGTGCAATGACATGTTTAAGAACAAATATCAAAATTCATCTTTATTGATATTTTACAAGAGTCTTCCACTGGTACACTTTGATAATTTGCATAATTTTGCTCTTGGGTTGTTTTCTGTATTTGGTACTACGTACTTGTGTGAGAAAACGTTTTCCAAGATGAAGTACACAAAGAACGTTTACAGATCTAAATTAACTGATGAGCATCTTAAATCTCTTCTAATAATTGGTACAAGTAAACTTAATCCACAACTACAAGCAATTGTCGTTGGAAAATCACAATTACATAAATCTCATTAGTGTTTTTTTATCTGTGTGATTGATTACATATTAATTATTTGTTAGAATATGCTTAAGCTGAGAGACTTAAGCTTAGGTTTTTGCGTGATAATTTCTGTCGTAAAGTTTTATCTTGGAAGTAAATAAAACCGAGTAATTATCATTCTGTGTTTTCATTTTCTTTCATTCAACTTATCACTGAAATAGAACAACAGCAAAACATTGGCTTTCGTGGGCCAGATTGATGATACTAGTCTTAAGTTGTCGCTTAAGCATTTATTTGCATTTATGCAAAATTGTTGATATTCATATCACAGGCTGTCTCTCACCCAATATCACATCTGTTCAATCTTGGATTTGGTACCTTTCTGGACTGGATTGGCAGTCGACTTTTGTTCCTACAGTTGATGAATGATCTTCCTGAACATATAAATGCCGATGTACTAGTAATTTTTTGCTGATGATACTTCTTTATTGTTAACGGCGAGTTTTCGGAGAATTTCACACTCATGATGGACGAGTGCAGCAGATGGAGCAAGACAAATATTATGATACTGAATATAATTAAAACTTAAAGTATCTTCTTCAATACGAGTGTGGGTTATGATGTCAGCACACCGATAATTTGCGAGAACAATCAACTGATCCCTAGCAGTCAAGTCAGATTCCTAGGGGTGTACATCGATTCAGATCTAAGCTGGTCGTTTCACGTGAATGCAGCCTGCAGGAAACTTAATTCCTCTTTATGCAATCCATAGAATCATATCTGTGCATACATATTTGCAATCACCTACCAAATATATTTGAACAGCTTGATCGTGGTGCGTTTTGGAATTTTCTAAGGTCATTGCTTATTACAAGGTGTTACTATAGTTTGAGTGAGTATCTGTCCGATAACTTTGTCTATGTATTTCGTGATTGACTTGTCCTATACATCTCAGATATCAAATTGGACTAATAAAGATTAATATTATTATTCATTATGCGAAATATCAAAATTGATAATATAATATTAAAATTTCTCATCTCATAATTTGAATGCAGTTTCAGAATAGATAAATTATAAATTGCAAATCAAAAATGTATGAAGAAAACAAATCAGGTGTTTATGAACTCCCTTGTGGAATTTGTGATAAAATTTATATCGGTAGAACTCTTAGAAATTTCAATATTAGGATATCAGAGCACAAACGCATTTTTGACAAACAGAAATCAGACTCTCAATATGCAAATCAACTACTAGAAGAAAGTAATGTTTTTAATGAAAATTTTGATACTGCCTGAAGCATTGGAAATCAATGAAAGGAAAACTTTTCTGAATAGTGATTTAGATCTAAATTCGTCACCATCAATCCATCTTTTCAGTTCTTAAAAGAAGCAACCCTGTTTGTATTTTCCTCCTATTGAGCTGAGTACCTGCTTCTACAGATATAATATATAAGGGACATCATCCTTTTGAATGTAGTATTTATCTGAAGAAGCCACAATGTGGTGAAACCCATCATAAGTTTGTTGATAAATTGAAAATTTAAACATATTATTTTATTTAATTGAAAAATGTTTATCAATTTTCATCCAGTAACGACCTCTTGTTTTAAAATGAAATCAACTATTGCAGTAAATTTCAGAATATTTTCTCAAACAGGTGTATAAAATATGTTGGGAAAGTTTTATCTGTTTGTCAGTTCGATGTCGAAAGTATTTTTATTATTCTTTATTAATAAAAAAGTACATGTCCATTGCAGGATCAAATTGTCATTCCTTCTAATACAATTCTCAAACTGGTTCATTTTGGGTCACATTCTAACGCAATTTAATGCAGTTTGTCTTGCATAAGAAGTTGTGGCTGTGGAAGTTACGAAGTACAACATCTTCAAGTATTTAATTTAGTCTTGTGCATACAGTGTTTCTAATGATTTTATACTCTTTAGGAAAAATGCTAATTGAATACATGCTTGAATGGTAAGAAATGCAATTTAAAATTCACTAGAATTATTCATTATTCAGTGCTGAATAAAATGCAATTTTCATCATACATCAAATAAACTGCTCCAAAAAATTTGGATTATTCTTAGTTGAAATTTTTATGTTATGCGGATAATCCCTCAAATACTTGGTATTATTTGGTTCGTTATTTAACAACTGGTATTGGAAAATGTAAACAATGAAAAACTACTTCTTCAAGAAAAATAATGAAAATGTAATTTTTTTGTTGAAACAGCGTTGGAACAGAATAATTCCATTAAACAAATTCTAACGTGGCCATAATGAAGAAGATCGCGCCCTCATGAATCAATTAGTACCTAACCTCTATTAAGTATGCTCAAAATTAAGTAATTGGCAGGGTCCCCGTGAGGGCTACTGGCGCTTGTGTCCGAATAAGGATTTTGGCGCCCCTTAAGGCATTTTGGATCATGTTTTTTAATTTTTTTTTGAAGGTAGGGGGTAGGTAGGCAGGTGCTTGAAGTGAAGCAAAAAACTGAACTTTAGAAGTCATGTTTATTTGTAGACTAAAATATCAAAATGAAACAAACAGAACAAAATAAATTCTTTCTCACAGCCATTTTAAAACATTTACTTAAGTAATGGGATACAGACACGTTGACTCGTTGTTTATTGATACTAGAAAATAACCTGAAACTAAAAATCACATTTTTCAGGAACAAATAACAGAAATATTGCCTAATGTCTACATATATATATATATATATATATATATATATATATATATATATATATATATATATATATATATATATATATATATATATATATATACTACTTTCTAAATGTACTTAGATATTTTAAAAATATGCAGATATTTCTAATAACAAATACCTAGGGAGCTTCGTTTTAAAATCAAAAATGATAGCTAGGTCTAGGTGCAATAGAAAAATAAAAGATAGCTATTGGAGTAGCGATATTTTTCAGGATTTTGCTGTTGCAAATTCATTAATTACATCGCTAAAATTTATACCGTCAAAATTTCTTGTTCAGTTGCTATATTGTTAGCGCAGACAATCTTTCTTGAATCATTGTCGATCTTAAATAATTTTTAATGATTTTTAACTTTGAAAAAGATCGCTCGCCAGAAGCTACAGATACAGGCAATGTCAAAAGAATTCTTAGTGAAATGCTTACGTTTGGAAAGGTAGAGATTCAATTGTTTTCAAATATATATTGTAAAATACTCAAGTGTTCAGTATCATCAGGTAATGAAAACAACTTTAACGCTTTAATTTCGTTATTCATTGGAGTCTATATCCTTATTATCCTGATCTGTCAGTCGCTCTTCAAGAATAGAATGTTTTAAAAGATCGCTGTCACTTAATTTGAATATGTCGCTAAAAATTCCGAAAATATTATCATACTCATTCTATAAGTCAAATCGGTTTTTTAGAGAGCTTATAGTTTGATCTATAATTTTTAAGAGAAAACTAATTTTAAATTTGGATCATGAGGGGTCTCATCTCGGTGTTCATAGTCAAACAGTTTTGATTTAAATTCCTTCCTAACCGTTGGTAATGGTGGAAAGTCTTCTTCAATTTCGAGAGAGGATTCTACTTCTTTCGCTTGCACAAGAATTTCTTGAAATGATTGTTCAGATCTATATTGCTGGAAGTGATCAACTAAATTTTTAAGGTAGGTTTGGCATACTTAATATTAATTGTAGCATTTTGCATTTGTTTGCTGACAATATTTATATGAAATAAAACGTCATGCCAAATAATAATTCCACAAATAAATTGAAAATTTTGTACAGATGTTAAGAAGGAACTCGCTTTATGTCTTGCATCAATGCGAAAGGAATTATCTTCAGCCACTTCTAGAAGACATTGGCAAACCTTAATTAAATAAACTTTAAGGGGCTTTATTGCGTCAATTCTGCTGGACCATCTTGTCTCACTTAGAGGCTTTAAACTTAACCCGGGGACATTTTTTCTCAAAACATACCACCTTTTTGTGGTGACGAAAAAAAATTATATAACTCTTGCACAAGATTAAAAAAGTTTATTCTAGCACCTGACACCTTAGAAGCGTCATTTACTGATAAGTTCAAAGTATGAGCCGCACAAGGTACAAAAAGCAATAAAACTTTCCTTAACTTTTTTGAAGTAGTGTTAAGGACAACATACCTCCGAACAAAACTAATTTGCTTAGTATGACTAGTGTCTGGTGTACAATCTAATATTATTGAAAAATATTTTGAACTGCGAACCATTTCTAAAATATAATTTCTTACTTTGGACGACAATAATTCAATTATTTCATTCTGTATTTGCACGCCTAAATAATGAGTCATTTTAACAGATTTTTTTTTGGGAGTTATACACTCGGCTAACGTGCTGTCTCATCACTGAATCAAAAGAAGCAGTCATCTCAACAGCTTTTAGAAAATTTCCATTATCATATTCGAAAAGCAATTGAGAAGAACCTTGACATGCCAAGCATTGTGTAGATAAATACTTAACAATCGCAATAATTCTTTCCGACACATCTCGCCAAAATTTTTTTTCCGTTTCTAAAATCCGCAGATGATGAGCATTAACAGTCATAGATGTCTCCAACATTTTTTTTTTAATTTACCCAAGTGTTCATATAACTGTTATGTAAAATTGACGTTTCGTGTCTCTTAATTAGCAAAGGCAAGTGTTGCCAATCAGATACTCCATTTGTATCACAAAAAGCTTTAGGAGTTTCACATTTACAAAACAACTTACAATAAAAACCTGAAGTGGATTGTTTTAGTGCTGTAGACGAGGATAGTGTCATCATTTCAGCAGGCTCTGCATCAGTATAAGCTATTTTGCTGCTACAACCGCTGCCACTTGTTGCAGGACCTAATGTTACTGTTGAAATTTCAGATGGTCCACTCACGGTTATTGATATTACGGATTAGAATCTTGAGATTCGGACGATTCGGTCTCACCAACATCGATAGTCTCCGTGGAATCTCGATTGTTTTGCAAGAAATTCTTTAAAGATCTATCCATTTTTCCCCTTTCTTGTAGTCTCAGTTGCTCGCGAAACTTCGCACCTGAAGGTCTCTTTCTTTTATCCTGAAAACACAAATAAATAATTAGTACTCATGGGAATTAGGAATTAACTTCTAAAGTAACCACAATAATAAGCACCATGTGGGTAGGGTAGCAAATATTCTCGAAAAGATAACTAAATAGCCCATAGTTTTTAACCCTTTATAAGGCAGATTATTATTAAGTAAGATATGGCCGATTAAAGTTTGCATATTTGGTTAAAAAGCAATTTTTTCGAGCCCATTCAGCCTAAATCCTTTCAAAAATAAAGGCAAAAAAGATATTAAACTAATTTGAGCTTATAGCCCTTAAAAAACCCTACGAAGGGGTTTTTTAAAAAGATCAATAGCATAAAACTAAGCGAGTTATGGATAAAACCAGTTACTTTTTGATAGTATAAAGTAGGGAACACTTATCATTTTATAAAAATCAAGCCTTTGAAATTACAGTCAGCAGGTATTCGGCACTTAATTTAAAAAAAAAGTAGTAAACAAAATATTACACAACACAACACTACACTTGACAAAATAAAAATAACTTTATATGTAAAAATTAATAGGTTTACTTGTTTTTATTCACTTGTTGCACGGTCCAGTGAACTAACTGATTTAAAAACGCCTGTGGCGATGCATCGCTTTTATAGCGCTCCAGGCGTTATTCATGTCTGAACAGGAAAAATCAAGAAACTGCCGCCTGACATGTTCTCGCAACATAGGAATCGGCAGTAACTGGATGATATACTAATAAATTTTGGCCCCCTAAAGGATAGTGCTCGTGTGCATTGCACACTTTACACATATGGTTGCGAGGGCCCTGCTAATTGGCGTTTCAAGGCAATTTCAATTGAAGGGAATCAAATCAATAGAATAGAATGTTTTTATTAGCACAGATAGTTGAAGAATCTGATTAACGTAGAGAATTTTCAACCAAAATGGGATCAGATGTGCTATTGAGAGAGATTTCACTCCAAATCATCAAAGTACCTTCTCTGTAGCTGTATACTTTCTGAAGTTCTCCAAGTTTTTGAACATTTTCAGGTTATCTTCGCAGTCACACTCACATTAAAATATTGGACCAGTCTTCAGGTCCCCATTAACTAATTATTAATTAATTTAAGTTCATATATAAAAATATTAGTGAATTCTATAATTAATAGATATTTTTTTTCCATCTTTTATAAACCATTGCATACAGACATCGTAATTCATAATAAGTCGTTTTACATTGTTCAATATAAAATAGCCGCTTTCTTCTGCTTATTCACAGATTGTTAAACGTTCCTTCATCTTTGGATAATTTGAACCGAGTGCTTTATATTATTACACAAAAAGCTATTGATAGTCGTCATAATCCAGATATTTCTCAACCAAATGGAAAAACATAAAGTCCAAGACAAGGAAGAATTGGTATATTCAAAATCTTAAGATGAACACATAAGGTAGTCTCACATACGTTTAGAAAGTTAGGCAAAATTTTAAACACTTACTTCAGAACTTTTGGAAAAAATCGAAGTTCCCAAGAATTCTTGATAGCGGATGTGGAAATATCCGATATTAAGAATTTGAATCTAACCTAGCGAGAATCACTTCATGACATGTAAGATTCATTCCGACTCAAACCCTAAATGTCTTTTTAGCATTTTGATCCTTTTCTATCAGTCTGTCCCATACCTTGCTCAAGGTAGCTGACTAGTTTTGCTGGTTTATTAATATTCTATTGAGAATGTCCCGGATATGTTCGATGGGATTGAGGTCTGAATTTTGAGCAGACTACTTCATTGAAATGATTTCGTGATCTTCAAGGTGGTTCCTAACGATATGAGCTTGGTGAGATCTGACGTTATCATGTATGAACAAAAAGTTTTCACCCATGTTTGGGCAAATACGTTTGAGTATTCAGTGTTCCATTATTTATGATGACCAGATCAGTGCAGACGTTCAAAGAAATTCCTCGTCTCACCATTTTTGAACCTCCACCAAAACCACCACATGGCAGAAGGTTGCATTGGGTATATCATTATATCATTACGTCATTTAGACGTAAACTAATGTTCCTTTGAATTTCACTGAGGTAGTTTTACTAACCTCTAATTCAATTGTGCAGATTTTAATTATGAATATAAATTGTTGGTCCTTAGTTTAGTTTTTAGATTTCATCTGTCTACCAATATATGTTAATGAGTGTGAATCGAATTGTTTTATCACTTGAAATGGATTTATATCAAGTAACGACCACAAGTTCCATCTGACCTTTTGCCATGTGAGAATGCTTTACATATTTATATTTCCTAATTTTTTTGTAGTAGTGTATATTTTGTTTTTACAAGTTTAATAACTTAATGTGGCGACCGTGTTATTACAAATGTAACTGTTAATTTATGTTTGATAGAAATACATTAAAACATCGAAATCCTTCATTCTGCAGTATTTATTAGTTGACGTAAAAAGCTCAGTCGATCCATTGAAAATATGTAAGTTATATTTCACTTTGAATTTGGGACTAAGCTAATTTTTTCTTCTTTGAAAATATTTTCAGTGTTAAAACTAGATTAATGAATTATATTTTCACTTCTTTTCAGAATCTAACCTATTTTACTCTATTTATGATCGAAAGTTCTTTTTACTTGCATTCAACCACGAGTTTGTCAAATTACAATTGCTCAAAAAAAGTGATACATCTTCAATATTTGTTAGATGTTTTAAAATGTGGTGGCATTATTTATACAGACCGAAGTTTTGTCTATCTATAAGCAAATTTTCAGTTTTTCCCAGATGTAGAGGGTGTTCCGAATTCGATGATTTTGTGAAGTAGCTATGTGAAACATTGCAGATAGAAAAAAATTACTTCCTGGTCTCTATTTTCGAGAAAACCTTGTAGGCGAGAACCAATTTCAATTAACATTTTTTGTTTTCGAGTTATTTCGGAATTCTTGATTCTCTGGGATTTGAGCAAATGACCATATTTCGGCTACTAATTAGGTTACGTGAAAACTATTTTCACATTATCGAGGCACTTTTTCGAATAGAATCTAGGGATGCATTTGCACCATTTTTTTACCGAACGGTTCTCGAGCTATGAGGTGAATTATAATATATATAACCATTATTGTATTCATTAAATATAATTAAATATAATATAAATATATATATATATATATATATATATATATATATATATATATATATATATATATATATATATATATATATATATATATATATATATATATATATATGTGTATATTTCACATGATGATAATATCAAGTATATTCGAAGTGCCTGTTGCGGATTCATGTTGAGTATTCTTCCACTGACGTTGTTGTTTCTGCAATTCCATTCTTCTTCTTTCGCTATAGTAGCTTTGTTGCTTCCGTTTAGTTTCGTTATATCTTATAAGCTTCTTTGTTTGCTTGGTGACTTTTAGACTGTATGTGAAATGAGTTCTCCTCTTTTATTTTGCATTCTAATATCTGTTTCTTCTATATTCTGCATATTCAGTTTTGTTAGTTCTCCTTCGTCTAGACTCCCTGTCAAATTGATACATTGTATAGTTCAACTTTCAAGTTGATCATCTTCTGAGAACATTGCTAGTTCTAGCTTCTTCGCGAGGACTAATTTTGCGTTCCAGAATGCAACTTTTCGTTCTCTGAGTTTACTTTGTTCTTCTTGGAATGCTATATTTTAAGCCGTAGTCGCAGATCAAAAGAAATGTGTCATTGATCATTGACCGTAGGATTATGACCACTTCTTCTTTTAGGCTATTCATGTTTTTCGATTTTTGTTCATTCATAGGTTCCTCCTTTTTCACATTTTCTCTTTCCCTTTCTGTTCTTCTGCTTTTTTCTACTGTTTTCGGTATTGGAGTTGGTCCCATTTTATTCACGGTGTTCGCAGAGTTATTTGGGTTGATAGGTGCTCCCCTTTGTAGTTTGCTTGTTTGGAAAAAGTAGTATTGAGTTTCTTGTAATGTGCTGTACGGAGCTCTTTCCCACATTTCTTGCATCTAAATGATGCGTAGCAGTTGTTCTGCGCATATCCAAAAAATATGCGTTGTAAAGCTGCTGTCCTGGTTGAAGGCTTCATACTTGGACTAGAAGTTTATTGAAGATTGACTTGTACTGCGAGTCGTGGTGGCGCTGGGTATCATTTATTTTTATCCTTCTTGTCACTCTACTCATCGGATATCTCGGAACTTCTAAGCACTTAGCAATTTTCAGCAAACTCTTCTTCGTTCAATTTCTTGCGCCTTCATTATGCCGATCGAATGCCAATTTTCCTAAAAGGGGTATTGGAAAAAAAGGACCAATTGAGTGGTCGTTTAGATCACTGCCTCTTTGACCTTTTGACTTTTTCCAATGGCGTTTTCTGAATTCAAAGTTTCTCAATAATAAACTTGATTCTATTGAGGTTCTTTAGGAACGTATAACCTACTAATTAGGCAGACCTCGATCATCGATTAGTGTACGCCAAAAAAAACGGAGTCCATTTTTAATATTTTGTAATTATATTTATAATATACATTATTAATATATTATTATATTTATATTTATTGAAAATAAAGTGTCCATTACTCTTGAATTATTTCTTCACTAAATATATTAGCCAAGAAATTAATGCACAATTTCAGTATTTCAAATTTTGTTTGGTTGGGTTGGATCGATTTTTGTACATAACGTTTTTCTTCTTGAAAATTGTAATTTTCGGTTATTATGCAACGCTAATCACGAAATTTGACCCCAGCAGAATGTGCTGATGCAGTCGCGTTAGACGACCTAGGTTGGACTTATGCAGAATAGGTCAAAGGGGTGTCCCATTCAACTGTTTAGAGAACGATCCCTAGGTACAGGGAGACTGGTAGTCATGAAAGGAGAACTGGTTAAGGACCACCTCCAGAAACAAGGGCGATCCATGCCCTTTATTTAAGAATTTACTCGTTGAGACAACGTTTTTCTACTGTTAAGCTCCTTCAAACGCAGCTGCGACAGAAGAGTGGAGTGCAAATGAGCACTTAAATCATACGATAGCGGCTCAGGAAGAATGAGGTTTAGTATTGCAGCCCAACTCTTACTGCAGCACATCGAAAACTCGTAAAATTTTGCCAGGAATCATGACAATTGTTGAGAAGCTGACTAGGAGAGAGTTTTGTTCACAAATGAGTCGAAATTTTGCTTTTCTCATTACGATATACGTTCTGCAGTGTACTGACCTCGAAATGAGAGATATTGCAATTTTTTACCCACCTATGGTTTTGGAGGAGGCTCAATAATGGTGTGGGGAGAAAATTCCGCAGTGATCTGCGGGTCATCGTAAATAATGAAACCTGAATCATCAGAGGTACGTTACAGAACATGTACTATTTGCGGCCAATATGGGTAAATACTTTTTCTTTATGGATGGTAATGCCAGACCTCACCAAGATCATATATTTAGGAGCCACCTTCAACATCACAAAATCACTATAATGGAGCGGTCTGCAAGTCCATACCTCAACCCTCTGGAACATTTTTCACTAAAAGATGAAGAAGCCAGCAAAACCAAGCAGCTATCGCGAATGAGGATCGGAAGAGACAGATCGAAATTCTAAACGAAATGGATCAGAATGTTATAAGGTCAATGATTTTGAATATGATTCGTAGATGTCATGTAGTAGTTCTCGCCAGGGGTGCAAATATTCGGTATTAACAGGTTTCTGGGACTTTGATTTTTTTCTGGAAATTTCACATTATTCATTCTTTGGTTTATTTTAATTCCGATTATTATCAAGCGGTCCTTAGTTTACTGGAGAAATTATTCTTCAACATATCTAAACATCTTCTGAATAAATTTGAATTTTCGATTTTGGGTGTTAATTTCTTGGGCAGAGTAGTTGTTGAATAACGAACTAATTAATATTTTTGACATATGATTTAATTCCTCCACCAATAGCAATTCAGTATGACAGTCAATCATTTAACGTATTTTGTAGGATTCTTCATGCGTTAATATGTTTGCCCGTTTTATTTTTAATTTATTATACTTGGAGAAGAAGGGATCTCAATGCAAATAGCAGACAATTTCGAGGTGAAACTGGTTTTCCAATAATTGGCAGTAGTTATTTGTTGTTTGGAAAGGACGAAGGTAAGAATTTCAAAAAACATTTTTTTTTGTGTTATGTTAAAAAAATTTATATAATTCATATATTCAAAAACGTTGTAAAAATTAAGCAAAAATTAATATTGTTCCTCAATTCCTGTGAAATACTATATAAGAAATGAATATTTTCGAAAATGTCGAATTAACCAAACTTTTTTCGTTTTGATCATTTGTTTGACATTTTCGGTCGTCTACAACATTTTGACAAGGACACTGTAGCCATCAATTAAATGATTAATTCGATTTTGCTGCACAAATTTATCCGTTATATTGGTAAAAGCTCTCAAAACTATTGCAAAGTTCTTGGCCACTGTTGATGTTTATTCAGGCTCATCAGAACCATGTCCAATGCATGCTTGATTGAATTATGGTCTGGTGACGCTCGAGGCGTTCAATACCCTGATTCTCCAGAGTATTCAACACGTTATGTGATCTATAAAGTCTGACATTGTCGTCGACAAAAACGAAATTATCATCTATGGCACCATAAGTGTTTGGTTCACAAATAATCTAATCATGGTGTTATCGCAGATATCAGAATTTATATCGTTGTGAATTCCTCCTCAAACTTCCATTTTCCGCCTGTAGATGGTCGACACATAGGAGAATCGACCATACCTGGATAAGCCAGAAAGAAATACCGAACGCAACTCAAGGGTTCATTGCAAATATAATCTTGCCCACTTGAATCTTGCACGTATCTCTTCTTAAGTAGGAGAAATTCGATGCTTGAGACGTAAAGTCAATATTTTCATCTTCGAGCTTTTTTCGAATTGTTTTAATTAATACTAAAAGTTAACCTGACTACTGGCTACATGCTGTTTTTGGCATGTTCAAGCTAATAAAGCTACTAAGTAGTTTTGAAAAATTATTGTTTTAAATGAGATGAAAAACACAAGGTTTAACTTTAATCTACACTTCATTTGAAAAAATTCGACGACGTTTCGCTGACACAGCAGCTTTATCAAGAATGACAAACAGAATGAAGAGTATGTTATTATAAACAAATCGTAGAACAAGTTGGATGAATAACAGGAAAATCCACACCGAGCCATTGTACAGTAATTATGAAAGGTAATAAAATTAATTAAACAAGTTTAGTAGGGTGAATAATTCACATCTACCTGCTCATTCAAAAGCTTGTCCGAATGTTTGTATCTATTTATTTCTAATGCTTCTAGGAGATCTTATTTTAAACTTTTGATTTTATATGTAATATGTTTTTATTGAATGAATGGTTTTCTTTTATTAAATGGTTTGAATAATTTGAATCAGATTTATTTTTATCGAAGCTACGTTTATGTTCAGATGTTCTTATGCCAAAACTCCTTTAGGTCCTACCGATATAAATTTTATCACAAGAACCGCAATTGAGTTTATAGATTCCTGATTTACTTGATTTTTCAACACGAGATTTATTATTTTTAATATGTTTACCTAAGTTATTAGAAGTTTTGAAAGTTATATTAAGATTTTGTTTGACGAGAAAGGATTTAATATTTGTACTTGCAGAACCGCAGAATGTTAAAGTGTTGAATATTTTATTGTCTTTATGAATAGGATATACTTCATTGATTGCTTTCTGATACAGTTTTACGAATGATTAGATCTATCATATCCGGATTATATGAATTATTAATGGCTATCTGTTTGATGATGTTTAACTCTTTATTATAATCTTCTACTGATAAAGGTAAATTGAGTTACCGATGTACCATGCTGTTTAAAGCTGCAACTTTGTGTTGAATTGGATGTAATGAGTAGTTATGTATAATTGTATCAGTATGTGTTGGTTTACGAAAGACCGAAAAACATGATTATTATTTCGTTTAGTGATTTTCAAGTCCAAAAATTAATGGAATCGTTCTGTTCAATTCCTATCGTGAATTTAATGTTCAAATGGATGGAATTAATGAAATTAAGAAATAAGTCTAATTGACGAGTAGTTCCAATGAAACATACTAAGATGTCGTCAACATATCTATACCAATAAAGAAATTTGGAAATGAGTGGATGTGTATGAATTTTCTGTTCAATATTATTCATAAGAATCATGTTCTTTCGGTCTTTCGTAAACCAACACATACTGATACAATTATACATAACTACTCATTACATCCAATTCAACACAAAGTTGCAGCTTTAAACAGCATGGTACATCGGTTACTCAATTTACCTTTATCAGTAGAAGATTATAATAAAGAGTTAAACACCATCAAACAGATAGCCATTAATAATTCATATAATCCGGATATGATAGATCTAATCATTCGTAAAAACTGTATCAGAAAGCAATAAATGAAGTATATCCTATTCATAAAGACTATAAAATATTCAACACTTTAACATTCTGCGGTTCTGCAAGTACAAATATTAAATCCTTTCTCGTCAAACAAAATCTTAATATAACTTTCAAAACTTCTAATAACTAAGGTAAACATATTAAAATAATAAATCTCATGTTGAAAAATCAAGTAAATCAGGAATCTATAAACTCAATTGCGGTTCTTGTGATAAAATTTATATCGGTAGGACCTATAGGAGTTTTGGCATAAGTACATCTGAACATAAACGTAGCTTCGATAAAATAAATCTGATTCAAATTATTCAAACCACTTAATAAAAGAAAACCATTCATTCAATGAAAACATATTACATATAAAACCAAAAGTTTAAAATTAGATCTCCTAGAAGCATTAGAAATAAATAGATACAAACATTCGGACAAGCTTTTGAATGAGCAGGTACATGTGAATTATTCACCCCTACTAAACTTGTTTAATTAGTTTTTATTACCTTTCATAATTACTGTACAATGGCTCGGTGTGGATTTTCCTGTTATTCATCCAACTTGTTCTACGATTTGTTTATAATACCATACTCTTCATTCTGTTTGTCATTCTTGATAAAGCTGCTGTGTCAGCGAAACGTCGTCGAATTTTTTCAAATAAAGTGTAGATTAAAGTTAAACCTTGTGTTTTTTATCTCATTTATATCATGGATCTACATCAAGTAACGGCCTCCACAATTCAAATACTATTGTTTTCTTTGGCCTACCTACTCGATGTCTTTCCTCATCTTTTCCGAGTTCCTCTCATAAAGAGCTTGAAAATGACACATTGTGAAACATTGAACAACTTTTTTTGCTGTTTCCTGCCAACCTGTAGCATTTCAAGGGCTATATTTCTGTTCTCTGTAGTCTACTTTCGTCGAACGATTACAGAAACTGAAAATGCCAACACTCACTTGAAATAAACAATAATAGTGATTTCGAGATGTGAACAATGCAGTCAGGAATTTCGGAAAACAACCAAGAGACATACACTGCGCCAAGAAATTAACGCAGATTTTCAATTTTTTCAAATGCCTCTTTTCGTAGGCAGCTAATTATTAATACATGTTTTTTTCCGGATACTTCCGGAGATATGCAAACAGAATTCCATGTATTTTTGGCGCACATATTCCTACCGTAAAAAATTAAATGAAATCAAGAAATCATAACATATTGATAACAGTAATTGTTCAATGATATTTGGGAGTAACATTTTCTATTTTTGAAAATTTTCATTTTCGGTAATAATGCATCGTGAATCACGAAATTTGACACGGCAGCTTCGAAACTGCTTACAAAGATTCTTGCCGATGACATAACGTCAACAATGCCAATCAGCGAAGAGCAACAAGGCTTTCGAAAAAACCGGTCCACGGTCGATGCACTATTTATAACAAGGCAATTAGTAGAAAAGTATCTTTGTTTCATAGACTTAATGAAGGCCTTCGACAGAGTCCAACTGATGGATGTAATCAAGATACTGGAAAACAAAGAGGTACCCAAAAAATATATAAGACTCATAAAAGATCTGAACACTGATACAACAACGCAAATACGAACAAACCACACCCTAACGCAGCATTTCGGAACAACGTCGGGCATCCGCCAAGGTGATAGTCTTAGCCCTCTACTATTTAATACTGTTATGGACCAACTTGTAGAGACCGTTAAAAACTTGGGACTAGGATACCGCATGGGAACCTACAAAATTGAAATCTTATGCTATGCCGATGACGCCGTACTCATTGCAGAATCAGAAAACGACCTACAAAGAATGTTATACGCCTTTAGCAAACGCGCAAAAAATTTCAATATGGAAATCTCAACAAGTAAGACAAAATGCATGAGCATAGCTAAGGAACCTCTGCGCTGCAAGTTAACAATAGACAACGCCACTATAGACCAAGTCATGTCATTCGAATACTTAGGGTGCAAAATAACAAGCACAGGATACCTTGAAGATGAAGTGAGGAGACAAGTGAACAAAGCAGCTGCAGTATCGGGACATCTTAAACAACCAATTTGGAGAAATAAACACCTCAGTACACCATGCAAATCCAGAATCTACAAAACATGTGTGCGACCAGTTATGACATACGGGGCAGAAACAAGAGCGGAAACGTCGGTAACGAAGAGGATACTAAGAACAACAGAAATGAGAACGCTGAGAACTATAACCGGTTACACATTGAATGACAGACAAAGAAATACCGACATAAGGGAAATATGTGAAACACACGATATTGTAAGATGGGTAGGAAAAAGAAGAAGAGAATGGAACCAGCATGTAAACAGAATGACCACAGATAGAATAGCCAAAATCGTATATAACAACATACCACACGGAAGAAGACCCGTTGGACGACCACCAAAACGATGGCGGGACAGTTGGCAATCAACTTCACAAGAACTGCTGCAGGGAAACCAGAACTGAACAGGCGCTACGCCTTCTACGCGGTGAAGAAGAAGAAGAAGAAGAAGAATGTGCTGAAGCAGTGTTGTTTAGATGACCTAAGTAAGACTTATATACGTGAAGGTAAAGAGTTTGGAGTGTCCCATTCAACTGTTTCTAGAATGATCCACAGGTACAGGAAGACTTTTAATAATGAAATGACACCTGGGCAAGGACGACCTCGAGCAGTAACTGCGATTCATGAGCGTTATGCGAGAATTTCCTAGTTGAGACAACGGTTGGCTTTTGCAAGGCACCTTCAAATGCAGTTTCAATAGAACAGCGGATTAAAAATTAGAATTGAAACGATATGATGACGTCTCAGACAATTTGGTTTGAGGTCTCCTGCGCCAGAGATCCAGCTCTAACTGCACCACATAGAAGATAACGATTAAATTTTACCAGGAAACATGTGTTAGAAGATGACTGGAAGAGAGTTTTGTTCACAGAGGCGTCGAAACTTTGTCTCTTTCATCACGATCGACCTTCTCCAGTGTACATTGTCGAAATTTTCTCGAACGCCCGCACTGGTCTAGTAATTGAAAATAATGGAAACCTGAGAGCTCAGAGGTACGATGCAGACATTTTAGAAGAACATATTGTACCATTTGCAGCAAACATGAGTGAACAATTGTTGTTAGGTTAGGAAATAACTTCAAGATCATGAAACCACCTCAATGGAGTAACCTACACGATTTCTATCTCATGTCTGGGACATTCTGAATAGAAGATTAAGAAGTCAGTCAAACCTGTCCGCTACCGTGAATGCGGTTGGGAATAGACTGACCGAAAGTTGGAACGAAATGGATCAGAATGTTATAAGATCATTGATTTTGAGTATGAATCGTAGATGTCATACAGTAATTCTTGCCAGGTGTATTAACTTGCTTTTGACGACTTTGCTTTTTCCAAGTGTTACACTTCTCATAATTAGTTTTATTTCAACGTCTATGTGTAGTTTTTCTATTGGATTGTTCTCAAGCATTCCTTGGTGCTCGTGGAATACTAGAAATATAGTTCTCAACATATATCCCTTATTTTTTTGGGGCATTTTATTGGCGATTTCAACAATTTATTTAATTTTCAGATGTTTTGCTAAAGTTTGTTGGATACTTGAAGAGGTATCCAGGTTTGGAACCAACAAAACTTTGGCTGGGACCATCACTCATAATTTTTTTCACTGATCCAAACCACATTGAGGTAATATTTCAATTTTATAGAGCAATAAAAGCTAAACAGGGTGTTACATAATAGTATGTCTCAACTTGAAGGGGTAAATCTACGTGCAATTTTAAAAAAAAAAATTCATATAAATATAGGTCCGCAAAAGCTTCGTTACGGAGCAACACGGTGTTGAAATTTCCGGGAAAAATTGTGTTTTTCTTCAAAACTTCTACAGTTTTTGGGATAATCAGCCCAAATTTGGAATGCAAGCTATTCTCTACAGCCTCCATCATTAAATGTCCTAAATTTTAATTAGAATCTACAAGGTGCTTTCTTTTTAGGAGCCATGTCTTCTTTTGCCCTTACAAACTTTTTTGCAATACGCCACTGATCCGCTTACAATCAATTTTCGTTATTATGGTTCAATTTAAAAACTTTTTTGACATTTGTAATATTTTCGTATCTCCAACCGTTCTCGAGCAAAAAATTATTAAACGATTGTATGCATTCGCTGAATTGAAAGCACTTCTAATTAAAAAAATGACTAGTAGGGTTTGATTATTTTCATTCATTTATTTATTTTGACAGTTACTAAAGTTGAACCGGTGTCTGCTTGAATCGTTCATCAAATTAACAATTAGTTTTAAGACTTTAGAAGTTATTGCTGTAAGAAAAAATGGCTAATTTTACTAACGCCGAATTTCCCCCGGTGGTTCTTTGATAAAATTAGAGAAAATGCTCATGTTGAAAGTAAAATAATGTTCACAGAAGAAGCTAACTTTTCGAGAACTGCTATTACAAATTTTCACAATAATCATTATTAGGCTGAGGAAAACCCCCATTTGATTGAAGAATCTTATCATCAAAAACAATTCTCACTTAATGTCTGGGTCGGAATAATTGGAAATTATTTGATTGGGCCATTTTTTTTGCCCAACAGACTAAACGGTCCCGCTTATCGGCAATTTTTTGAGGAGTTACCTTTATTGCTCGAGGATGTGCCACTTTTGGTGAGAAACATAATGTGGTTCATGCATGACGAGGCACCAGCACATTTCAGTGGAGAAGCTAGGGAATTCTTGAGTAATACATACAACAACCGATGAATATGTCGGGGTTGGCCAGAACCATGGCGTTTTAGGTCCCCAGACTTAAATAGTTAAGACTTTTTCTTATGGGGATATTTTAAAAGTTTAGTTTATACCACTCCAGTGAACATTGTAGAAGAATTGAGAAATCGAATAATAATCTCTTGTGACACGATAAGAATTACCCCAGGAATATTTTAAAGAGTGCGTGATAATATGCGAAGAAGGACAGAGTCCTGTATTCTTGCAGGTGGAGGACACTTTCAGCAATTTATTCAGTTTTTAATAGATCTGTTTTTTAGTTTGATATTGAATAAGTATTAGTTGAGTCTCAGAAGACGAGCTATCAAAATAACAGCAAATTCTGGCATGCCTATCGAGTATTTCTATTATTTTTTTTTATTTAGCGTATAACATACAATCCAAATAATTCAAATTCAATAATTGTTCACTCGAAAACGGTTGGAGATACGAAAAACTTACAGGTGTCGAAAAAATTTTTAAATTGAACGAAGATGACGAGAATTGATTGTACGCTGATCAATGGCGTACTGCAAACAAGTTTGAAAGATCAAAATGAGACATGGCCTCGGAAAAGAAAACACCTTGTGAATTTCAGTTAAAATCTAGGACGTGTAATGATGAAGGCTGTAAAAAATAGTATGCATTCCAAATTTGGGCTCAAGTTGTGATATACTATTATGTAACACCCTGCATTCAGGACTTTCGATGAACCAATGTTAAATAAACTGAAAAAAATTCACAAAATTCAGAAATCTTCGACTCACTAACTACTCGCTACAGCGATATGATTTTTTCAGCGATTGATAAACGTATCTTTGTCAACATAATTCTAATTGTAGAGAAATTATTTAGCTCGTACATGAATATTTACATCTAACATCTTTTATAATTTTGCGACTTTCTGACTCATTTGTAATTGAGGAAGTTTATTCCAAAAATGTGAATGGTGATTTTTTATTATAGTCCATTCTCTCTAGGCAGATATATCACAAACTGTGAACCTGAAACTCATAAAGTGAACAAACCAGGTGTAGAAAAGTTCTCTTTCGGAAGTTTTCATGATAAAATTTATATAGGTAGAACTTTCAAAATTGGGATGTCTGAGCATAAACGCAATTTGGTTAAACAAAAGTCTGATACTCACTATCCAAATCATCTACTAGAAGAAAATCATACTCTCAATAATAATTTTCATCTTCTTCTTCCTATTTTTTCTTCTTTAAATAGGACGATGTCCTCGGCCTTCCTATGGGTCTTCTAGTGTTGGGTTTTGTGTTTTTGCCCACTTCGCCATTTTCTGTCTTACGTCGACGTGCTCTTGTCCACCTGCATCCTGAACCTAGCTCCCTTAGCGTATCCTCATTCCTTATTCTATCTCTGCGTGCTAGCTCAGCACTCATGCCATCGCTCTTTTCGGCCTTCCTATGGGTCTGCTTATTCCGCCAGATTACATCTCTAACTTTGAACTTTTGTAGTAGGCGTTGTAGGTCGTCCTCATTCTCGGCTATTAGTGAAAAGCATCATCTGCTATTAGTAAAGCATCATCTGCGTAGCACAGTATTCTCATAGTTTTGTTACCCATCCTATAGCCTTGGTTCATTTGGTTAACACCTGCTATTATTTCATCCATGATTAAATTAAATAGACATGGGCTGAGGCTGTCACCTTGTCTAATGCCTGCGTTAATTTTGATCTCGCTTGTAAGTCCCTGTGTAGTTTTTACTTTCGTCTTATTAGAGTTATTTAGTTCTTTGATTATGTTTATGTATTTATTGCTTAAGTTTTTATTTCTAAGGATAGTGATCACATCGTTCATTCGAAATCTGTCGAATGCCTTTTCCAAATCTATAAAACATCGGTTTGTCAAACTCTATGGACTTCTCCACCAGTTGCCGCAATATAAAAATTGCATCCGTTGTTGATCTATTTGGTCGGAATCCCTGTTGTTCTTCAGACACACCTGCTTTGTCATATATCTTTTGCGATAGAATTTTAGTGAGTAGTTTCGATGCAGAGTTAAGGAGTGTGATGCCTTTATAATTTGCTGGGTTTGTCTTCACGCCTTTTTTGTATATGGGTATTGTTATCCTCTCTCTCCATTCTTCTGGTATCTCCTTGTTGTTTTCAATTTTTTGGAATAGTTTTGTTATTTCTTTTGTTATTTCTGCTCCCCCATATTTAATTAGTTCGTTATTTATGTTGTCCGGACCGGGTGATTTTCTATTTTTTAATTTATGGATTACTTGTTGTACTTCTTCTGGGCTGATAATGTCATTTTCTGTTTCTTCGTAGTGTGTGTTTTGTTGTTCGATTTCTCGTTTCTCATTGTTACCGTTATCATTATCTCCTAGGTATAAGTTCTGGAAATATTTCACCCACTCTTCTGGTTTTATTACATTGATCTGCAGTTCTTCGGTGATTGGTTTTTTCCTGTTTCTCAGCATGTTCCATACCTTTTTCTGTGCTTCTCGTAAGTCGTGTTCCATGTCATTTGTAAATCTTTCCCAATATATTTTTTTTAATTCTTTAATTTTGTTCGTTGTTCTATTTCTTTCTGTTTTATATCTTTGGTACTCTTCTGGTGTTCTGTGATTGACATATCTGATATATGCGTTCTTCTTTTCTTTTGCTAAATCTTTGATTTCTTGTGTGAACCATGGTTTATCTTTTCTATGACTGTTTATATTGATTCTTCGTTCCCCAATGGCTTCTTTTGCGCTGTTAATTATGTTGTTTTTCACTTTATTCCATGCGGCGTTTATGTTGTCTGTGTCTACTATAGGGTTAAGGTTGATCTTTTCCTCGAGTCGTGTTTGGTATAGATTCTTAGTACTTTCGTTTCGTAAAGATTCAATGTTGAATTTAGTGATGTAGTTAGGCGGTTTTTTTTTCTCTATTCTATATGACAGGCGGTAATTGCAGATAACCATTCCGTGCTGTGTTCCAACATTCGCTGATGTCATTGTCCGTACGTCAAGTATTTCTCGTGGATGAATTTCCCTATTGGTGATCACAAAGTCAATCATAGATTTTTGTCCTCTTGTGTTGGTGAATGTGTATTTGTGTTGTTCTTTGTGGTCAAAGTACGTGTTATTTATTCGGAGTTCATTATGTGCACATATCTCGAGAAGTATGTCTCCGTTTTCGTTTGTCGCCGCTTCATTAAACTTCTGCATAATTCCCGGGAGGAGTATTCCCTATTCTCGAGTTAAAATCTACCATTATAAATATTTTTTCTGTTTGTGGTATTCTGTCTAGTGTGTCTTGAAGTGAAAAATTCTTCCCTTTCATTCTTTGGTTTACTTATATCTGGCGTGTAAATGCTGATAACATGGGTTTTTTTTCCGCTAGCTTCATGGATAGCTGAAGTATATTTTGATTGATGTAGTTTACCTCTTTGACTGCGTTTTCAAATTTCCTATGCATTAGTATACCAACACCCGCTTGAGCTCTTAGGTCCTTGTCTACTCCACTGTAGAATAGTGTGTAGTTTTGGTATCTCATGCTGCCTTTGCCCTTTTCTTTGTCTCTGCAATTGTACATACGTCTATTTTGTGTTTCTCTATTTCCAATATTACTTCCTGGTCTTTTGTGTTCCACGATGTAGTGTTCCAGCATGCTAGTCGCATGACGTTTTTCTTTTTTGATAATCGTGTATACCGTTTTCTTGCCATGTTGTTATCGTTAATCCGTCCGTCATCCGAGGCTGTTGTAACAGTTCTTGAAGCAATTTTAGTTTTTTATAGAATGGTAGGGTGCTAACCTTGCCCTTCAACCCTCCCCCTTTATCCGGGCTTGGGACCGGCAGTGAAGTCGACTTTGGGCTACTCAATCCACCCATTGTCGACAACCCAGGCGGAGATAATAATTTTCATAATTCATTATTTTCATTATGGTAATTATGAATAATTTTCATAATTACCATAATGAAAATAATTTATTGAAAGTGAACCTATAGAAAGCTTTGAAAATAAATAAACCGATGCAACTGATACCATTTAGAGTCATCAATTATGAAAATCGAATAAATCGTTTTTGAGTTATGAGTTATTGTCTTCCATGTTTCAGAAAATTATGTTATCTCAAAACTTTTCCCATAAGATGACGCAATTGTATGACATAATAAAAAATTTTATTGGAGAAGGTCTAATTACGACATCTGGTAAGTAATGTATGAAGTGATAGCACAGATTTTATAGCATAGAAAATATCTTTTTAGGGTCCATGTACAGGCGACATAAGAAAGTTATAGCGCCAATGTTGGATTTAAACTTCACCAACAGCTGTTGTGAGATATTACAGAAGTATAGCAATGCTTGCTTCACAGAGATGAAGGCTTATTGTAATAATGAAACATTCGATATTTCTCACTTTTTTCACGAAAAATTTTCGATGATCACATCAGGTATGTGTTTTGTTTTCATAACGGAAAGAAAAGACAGGAAGAATTTTGAATTTTCAAAATTCTTTGAATTACCTTATTCAAAATTGAGCACCAGACGCTTTCACTCGATAAATAATCAATAATTCAATAAAACCATAAATAACTTTAAAGATTTTTATTTGAGCATTAGACGCCTTTACTCGATAAATAATCCATAATTTAATAAAACCATAAATGACTTAAAGATTTTTATTTGAGCATTAGACGCCTTTACTCGATAAATAATCCATAATTTAATAAAACCATAAATGACTTACAGATTTTTATTTGAGCATTAGACGCCTTTACTCGATAAATAATCCATAATTTAATAAAACCATAAATGACTTAAAGATTTTTATTTGAGCATTAGACGCCTTTACTCGATAAATAATCCATAATTTAATAAAACCATAAATGACTTAAAGATTTTTATTTGAGCATTAGACGCCTTTACTCGATAAATAATCCATAATTTAATAAAACCATAAATGACTTAAAGATTTTTATTTGAACATTAGACGCCTTTACTCGATAAATAATCCATTATTTAATAAAACCATAAATGACTTAAAGATTTTTATTTCAGCATTAGACGCCTTTACTCGATAAATAATCCATAATTTAATAAAACCATAAATGACTTAAAGATTTTTATTTGAGCATTAGACGCCTTTACTCGATAAATAATCCATAATTTAATAAAACCATAAATGACTTAAAGATTTTTATTTGAGCATTAGACGCCTTCACTCGATAAATAATCCATAATTTAATAAAACCATAAATGACTTAAAGATTTTTATTTGAGCATTAGACGCCTTTACTCAATAAATAATCCTTAATTTAATAAAACCATAAATAACTTCAAAGATTTTTATTAAAAATTAGTTGAAAGGTGACGTGTTCCACCAAGAGTAGCTTTTTCAGAGTATTGTTTTCCTTATCTTATCTCCACTGTAAATTTTGGCATCAGTTATAATATGTTGAATAAAATATACAAAGTGTATACTGTTAAACCTAATCTATGCAGTTTCTTATGAATTGCAGTTTAATATTCGGTTAAATTATTCTTATATATTTTTACATGGAATACCATAATTTTAGCGCGTTTTTGCTAGTACATCGAAATTGAAAAGTTATTTTACTATACCTGAGTCTTGCCATTTGTATTATTTTGAATTATTTAAAATTCAAAGTTGCTGAAAAAATGAATATTAACAAAATTATTCGAAAAACATAAAAATTTCACCCTTATAATCTAGATCCCTTGGACTATTATCATAAACCAGGTTTATGCAGAATTTACAAAATATTGTCTAAATTTTTGTATTTAAACCAGAAATAACTTTCAAATTTCAAATACACTGCGTCAAAAAAAGCACAATACCGAAAATTCATATTTATTCAGAGGAAGTTTAGACATGTTGAAGAATTATTACTCCAGTAATCCACCAGCACTAACGAAAGTTCTCATAGATATTGTAATAAAGCTAATAATGAAAAATGTAAAACTACTAGGAAAAAATAAAAGTTTCCAAAAACCTGTCAATACCGAAAGTATCCCTGGCTAATATAACTGCATAACATCTTTGATTCAAACTAAAAATCTATCACTTTAAAGGGTTCTGATCCATTTCGTTCCAAATTTCGATCAGTTTGTTCCGAATCTCATTCACGGTAACAAGCTGGTTTTCCTAGATTTTTAATCTTCTAGTTATTGAAAATTTCTCAGACATGTTCTCTGAGTATTCAGGGTTCCCTTATCCACGACGACCAGATCAGTGCGGGCATTCAAAGAAATTCCTCTCCACACCATTATTGAACCTCCATCAAAACCAGAAGTAGGTAGAAAGTTGCACTAGGTATATCTCTCATTTCGACTTCCATACACTACAGAACGTCAATCGCAATGAACATGGCATAATCTCGACTCATCTGTTTATGAAACTTTCTCCCAGTTAGCTTCTAAACAATATTCATTTTCCTTGGCAAAATTCCATTGGGCTCTTCGATGTGTAGCAGTTAGAGACGTTATCGTATTGTTTCAGCGCTAATTTGCTTTCAACTGGTCTGTCAGAGCAGCACTTGAAGATGCTTAACAGTAATGAAGAATTGTGTTAATGAGGAACTTCGTAAATAACTGTCATTGATCGGCGTTGTTGCTCGAGTTTGTCCTTGTCAAGGTTAATCTCCATGTACATTCTGGATACAAAGTTCACGTTAAAAGTTTTGGTATTCCATTGAAGAAAATATAAGAAGTGTAAGAATAATGTGTCACACATTTTTGGGTCTCCTGTATCGACTTAAGCAGGGGTGCTCAAACTTGAACTGCTGGCGATCTTTTTACGATTGACTCTGAGAGGCTGCAAGTATGTGTGATGTGTGATATCAATGAAAAAACTCATAGTTATTCAACATTTCGAGTTTATTGGTTGTTACAAAACAAAAGAGTTACGTATGGCGTTAATCTTAACTAAGGAGTGACTTTGGATGTTGAAGCGTGGCACTGTACGTCCTCACCATACTTTTCATAAGATGGTACGTAACCACTGAGTGCTTTCGCAAGCATGATGACATATGATCGTCAGTTAGTCGATTGCGATATTTTGACTTAATTATCTTCAATTCAGAAAATGCAGACTCGCACAAGTAAGTTGACCCAAACATTGCTGTAAGTTGAAGGGCGATTTGCCCGGATTCGGATATTTATCTTCAGATATGAAAAACCAGAAATTTGTATCAGATGCTGTAGCTTCGAGACGTATATCTGATATAATCTGCACCAACTAATTTTCAATAGAACATGAGTTCATATTAAACTGGCTTGCTATTTCAGTAGCTAATTCCTCAATGTTTTTAAGTGAAAAAGGAAAACTCATAAATGATGCTATATTTGCCAATTTACTGCAATCATAAAAACGCATTTCAAATGGTCCCAAGATATTTGATAATTCAGCCTCATACGTATCATAATTCAACTGAGTAATTCTTGCTCTCAAAGACGGATAATGTCTCAGGTCCTTTCTCTTCAGTTGATCTATCATAAGTTGCACTTTACTTTTGAATGCGTTTTATGCGCTAATCATCTCAATAATAGTTTTTCCTTTACCTTGAAGCTGCAAGTTAATGGTGTTCAAGTGCATTGTGATGTCAGTCAAAAATGCCAGTGAGTGTCATCACCTCTCTCGTCTAGAAAAGCTGTTATTTCGGGCAATAATTCTTGAAACCTTTCTAGGAATTTTCCCTCGAATCAACCACCTGACGTCCGTGTGAAGAACTGAATCAGTGTGTTCAGTTTCCAACTGCAACTTAGAGAGCCGCCGTTGCAAGCTACGTGCACGGATGGAATTCACAATTTTTGTTGCAATGCCCATAATTTCCTCCGCGTTTAAAACTTTTGAACACAAAACTTGTTGATGTATAATGCAATGGAATGAAAAAAATGAAGGGAAATCTTCATTAGCTCGACACAATGCCACAAAACCGTTTTTGTTTCCAGTCATTGTTGGTGCTCCACCGGTTGTGGTGAACACTAATTTATGTATTGATAGTTTGTAGTTTTTACAAAATTGAAGAAAACATTATATATATCTTCGCCACAAGTCTTCCCCTTCAGAAGAATGATTGTTAAAAATTCTTCCTTAGCCAACATGTCATTGAATACCATTCGAATAAAAATACACAGCTGGGCAGTGTCTGTCATATCGGTGGATTCGTCGAACTGTAGATAAAAGTATGTATATTTCATGATATCATATTTTAGTTTATCTGCCACGTCCTGACTCATGACTTCAATATGCCTTGTGACAGTTGAACGAGATAACTGAAGTTCTCTAATGTCAGACATGATTCCTGTTTTATTCTTGAAGTCTTCAAATAAAGTCTCACCAGCTTCAATAAATGCTTCCTTCACAACCCATCCATCTTTCAATAGTTTCTTGTGTTTCGGCAATATATGAGATATTTTAACGTGATCGTAGCAGCTTTTGATTGTTTGGCTGGTCTTGTGAACATGGTTTGTTCTTTTTTCAAACAAGATATCAAATTACGTACTTTTGTTTTCTTAATTC
This sequence comes from Cryptolaemus montrouzieri, assembly GCA_013387265.2. NCBI lineage: Eukaryota > Metazoa > Arthropoda > Insecta > Coleoptera > Coccinellidae > Cryptolaemus > Cryptolaemus montrouzieri. The sequence goes on from JABFTP020000103.1 coordinate 23,924,668, forward strand.
ACTTTGTGGCGGAAAATCCATTTCATACTTTTCATGAATCGTTTTATGATGCCTCTCTAAGTTACCACGCTTAGGTATTACAACTGACGCACGACAAATAAGACAAATGCACTTATCTTTCACCATGCAAAAGAAAAATTCTTCCTCCCAATCGTTATTAAAATGATACGTTTCAGATTTCTTCGCTGCACTCACTTTGTACTATTTAATACTAAATTTTGTATCGATATAGTATTGCCTTCAAGTTACAATTCAGAAGGACTCCAATTCCTGCAGGCTCAACAATTATATCGGCGTGAACGAAAGTCTCGAATGCTCCCTTCAAACGCGGTGCCCGAAATTTCTAGATAGAGGTAAGAATTAAAAACGTCATTTTTCTTTGACAAGTACCGCGTGTTCCTTTGATAAAGTCGCCTTTTGTCGCTAGCATAGTGTTATTTTATCACGTAATAAATTATGGTAGTTTAGTTACCTACTTATTAAATCTTTGGTTCTTCTCGAGATCTACTCAAAAAGCACCCGCGATCGACTATTTGAGCACCCTTGGTCTAAAGTAATTCTAAATTGGGATTTGTAATGCACTGGATTATTTAAGCTTTTGAGAAAAATTCAGGCAGTGGGGTTTGACTAACTCTGTTTTTTATTTAAGGTGTTTGTATTAGATAAAGTTATTACTAAATATATTCATTCTTTCAGAATCTATCTTGGGGCGTAAACTTGATTCGACTAAAGATCATCAACTCATGAAAGATGCCGCAGAGTAAGTTTTTCAACAAATACATTTACAAAAGAGTAGAGATTTGAAAACGAAACTTTTTTTCGAAAAATCTTTGACAGCAACAAACGGTTAAAACTCGAAGCCTGCATTGATTCAAGAAAAATGTCGGAGACAAGAAAAAATCTTTCGAAAGATCACGAAATTAAGAGATCATAAAAAGTTTCTGAAATTAATCGAAATGAAATACATTCGGGGAGTTGTAGGTACATTTCGTAAGAATTACTACCTATTATTATTAATTAAAAACTTTCAAATTGCCATATCGGTAATAACCAAATTACATCTATGCAGTTTTGGAATAATCCTTGACCATATCATTATGAAACACTTTCGTTCAATTTCTGATTTGACCCATAACTTCCGAAACGGAGAAGAGGAGGTTGAAGTTTTCAAATCACTATATCTCCACTAATAACCAAAATAAACCTATGCGGTTTTGATATTATGCTTTGAAATGTTATTGTTAAAACCTTCTGTTTGAATAATTTCTTGGTACAGTTCTTTACTTCTAACCAGGGACAGAGTGTTGAAAATTATCAAATCACCATATCTTCGGTAATAACCAGAATAAACGTATGTGGTTTTCATATTATGCTTTGAAATGTTATTGTCAAAATGTTTTACTTGAAAAATTTCTCGATTGATGTTTCCTATAAAATATTAATGAAAAGGCTTCTTCTGAGAAGTTTTCTTTTCTTCTTTTCTAGACTAAAAATGATAAATAATTTTCAAAAATCTATACAGAGTTAGTCAATAAGGCGAGAACTTCTATATCTCGAAAACTATTTAAGATAGAAGCGAAATTTTTTCTGATTATTGTTTTATAAGTATGTGTGCATTCTTTAAAATTATTTTCGTACATACAGGGTGTTTCATTTTTGCTCCAGGGACAAAAATAGATTTTTTTTAAATGGCACGCCCTGTATTTTTTATCATATTTTGATTAAAATTTGGATGCTCTCTTCAACGATATCTGTTTTGTGCCCAAACAACTATCAGTAGATTTCAAATCAATTAAAATATTGATAATTTCGGGAATTTGGAATTTCTTTCAAAAGTTCTCAAATGCCTCAATTCGCATAATTTAAGCATTATATATTTTTTTCTTGAGGTAAAAGTGTTGTATCTTATTATCAAATGAAGAAAAAAAATTTTTTCATACCGAGTCTTCCTAGTAACCCGGCGAAAATGAAAATTTTCAAACATGAAAAACTTTATTTTTTCAAATGTAACACTGTATTTTTTCACGTGTTTTGTTCCTACTCAAATAAGCTTTACAACGATACCTTTTTTTCAAAAATCCGATGGAGATTTCCCGGAAAATTTTGAAATTAGTGTGAGGTTTAGGTATTTCTTGCAATAAACATGCTGTGGATAAAATTCAGACATTGAAATATGCAAATTTCAACACAAAATTAGATTCTTTGCTGTTCAATGAAACTTAATCATCAAAACTCTTAAGGTGTATCGAAATTTCTTCACGAGAAGGGATTTATTTGCCATTTGATCAGTTGTGCTCAGAGCTATATCGAAATTACTCAGTTCGATATCTTCAATAGATGTTCAAAAAGTCTACTGAACTCAAAACAACCTGCATGCTATTCTCTTCATTGAGTACACGCTTAGCTCTTTCATTCTTCTCATATCCAACTTGTGATTAAACCATAGTATTAATAGGGTTAGTATTACTTCTATGGGCATACCACATGAATATAGAAAATATTGTTCGATAGTCTGTGGTTCAAACCACCTGTGCCCATAGAAGACTTATTTCTATGGTTTACTCACAATGCCCCAAGATTTGACAGTTTTGAATTGGATAATTCCAACGTCATATGAGTGAGTCTAAGTGAGAAATACATAATATTATTGCAACAATGAATTTTACCCAAGAAGAGTTAATGACTATGATTTATTGTTTGGGAGAAGGTGAGAGGAATTGTTTGTTGGCGTCACATATTTATTCCCAACGTTACCCAAACAGTAGACATCCTAGGAAAGAGGCATTCGAGAGACTGAAGGAAAGGTTTGAAAGAACTGGACAAGTTGGATATGAGAAGAATGAGAGAGCTAAGCGTGTACTCAATGAAGAGAATAGCATGCAGGTTGTTTTGAGCGCAGTAGAGAATCCTCATGTTAGTACAAATGATGTTAGCCGAGACTTGGGCATTAGTCAGACATCTGTATCAAGAATTTTGAGGAAGGAAAAGTTCCAAAGTTTCATGTTCAACTCCACCAACAGTTGGAGCCCCTGGACTTCGGGAGGAGATTTTTGTAGATGGTCTTTAAATAAAATAGCAGACCAACCAAATTTTTTCAGTGGGGTACTTTTTTCTGATGAGGCCACCTTTCATAAGAATGGATTAGTGAACCGGCATAATTTTTATTATTATGAAATCCTCATTTCATGAGAACTGTTGACCACCAACATCGTTCTTGTCTAAATGTCTGGGGTGGTAAAATTGATGATTATGTGATTGGACCCTTTTTTCCAAGAACATTTGAACGGCTAACGTTATTTAAATTTTTTGCAGCATGATCTGGACCCTTTGCTTATTCATGTTCCCCAAAATATAAAAAACAATATGTGGTTCTAACACGATGGGGCAGCAGCACACTACAGCGGCAATGTCCGCGATTTTTTGAATGATTAGTTTGAGGGCAATTGGATAGGCCGTGGAGGTCCTGTAGGATGGCCTCCTAGGTCTCCGGACTTGAATAAATTGGATTTTTTTTGTGGGGGTATGTTAAAGAGAGGGTATATCGAGACCCTCCAACAACCAGGGAAAATATGATGGTGGAATTACAGAAGCATTTAGGAGTATAACGCCGAATGTTCTCCAGAGAGTGACCGAATCATTTAACAATCGTGTTCGAGAATGCACTCGTAAAAATGGGCACATTTCGAACATCTAATTTGATTTGAAAACTTATTGAAATAAAATTAAATTGGTGTTTATGATTTTGATTTGCATTTTTTTCAGTTCAATTTCGTTTCTTAATGATAATTCCGGAATATTTTGGGCAATTGTAAGAGTAATACAAGTTCAGTGAAAAGAACAGCGTGTTACATTTAGAAAAAAGTTCTTTTATCTCGAAAAATTCTATTTTCGTTGGATCACCAAGAACACTGGGTATGAAAAAACAGTTAATCTCTTACTTCGATGATAAGGAACATATTTTCTTTAGAGAAGAATTATTGTCACATTCAAATGATACGGAATGAAGATTGTAAGAAGTTCTGAGAAACCTTTCAAATTCTGAATTTTTTTGATATTTTCACTTTTCGAACAATTATTGAGATAATTTCGAACTGAGTAATTTCAAGCGAAGACTTAGCTCTGAGCACAAATGATAATATCGCAAATAAATCTTTTCTTGTGAAGAAATTTCGATACATCTTGAGAGTTTTGATGTTTAAGTTTTATTGAACAGCAAAGAATGTAATTTTGTGTTGAAATTTGAATATTTCAATGTCTTAATTTTATCAACAGCATGTTTATTGCAAGAAATACCTAAACCTCACACTAATTTCGAAATTTTCTGGGAAATCTTTATCGGATTTTTGAAAAAAAGGTATCGTTGTAAAGCTTATTCAAGTGGGAACAAAAAACATGAAAAAGATACAGGGTGTTACATTTGAAAGAAAAAAGTTTTTCATGTTTGAAAATTTTCATTTTCGCCGGGTTACTAGGAACACTTGATAAAAAAAATTTTAACTCAAGAAAAAAAATAGCATGCGTAAATTATGCGAAATGAGGCATTTGAGAACTTTTGAAAAAACTTCCAAATTCCCGAAACTATCGATATTTTAATTAATTTAAAATCTACCGATAGTTGTTTGGGCACAAAACAGATATTGTTGAAGAGAGAATCCAAATTGTAATCAGAATATGATAAAAAATACAGGGCGTGCCATTTAAGAAATTCTATGTTTGCCCCTGGAACAAAAATGGGACACCCTGTATGTACGAAAATAGTTTTAAGGAATCCACACATACTTATAAAATAATAATCAGAAAACAATTTCGTTTCTATCTCAAATAGTTTCCGAGATATAGAAGTTCCTCGCCTTATTGACTCACCCGGTATATGAATAGCTGTATTATACCTTGTATAGAAGATCAACTTTGTTTTTCAGAGTGTACGATATAGCATTCTATAGATTGGTTCGTCTATGGATTCATCCTGATATTTTTTACAAATTGACTTCTGTATGGAAGCTAGAACAGGGTTTGACAAAACGAAATGAAATATTCTTTCAAGAGGTAATGGGGTTGACAAGATCAATGATTTTATTTATTTGAAAAATATGGCATAAAAATATATGTTAATATATTAGTTATATTTTCAGGTAATTGATAAGAGTAGAGAACGTGTACGAGCTGGAGAAATTTATAAAAATGATTTCATAGCTATAGTTGATAAGTTGGCTGAACGCATCGAGAACCAACCTGACCTAATGGATGACAAGCTGTTCAGGGATCACATGTATACTTTACTTTTAGCGGTATGTTGTAAAATCAAATTATTATTTTTCTGATTAATCAATTAAAAATGATCTCAAAAAAATGTTCATTGGATTGTATTGCTTTTCTCTAAGTTTGTTAATATTTCCTTGAACACTAAGGATGTAATAGCGACATAGCATGCCTTCCGAGACTGATTAACGCTTCTTTCCTAACCGTTCTTGTGGTCGTTTGGAAAACTGCGACTTTAGACTGAGACTTTTGCAGGAGGCAGAAATTTGGTGTTCTTAAATCTTTGGCTTAGTTCTTGGCGGTTTCTGAGGAAGTACAGGCGCTAATTAAGTCCAAATGTTGCGGAAGAAGTTAGTTTTTCATCTGTGAAGATGAAGAAATTTCGGACCGGATGAAAAGTATTCCTCTTTGGAAAAATCAAATATTTGATTTTCGTAGAAATTTTTACCGAATTATGCATCTATGCCTCCAATTTTTAACTATTTACGCCTATTTTCTTGTGGTTTCAATAAAAGTAATATATGCCTTATTATTTCAGAGTGAAGATACCTTAACAATCGTTTCCTCCTTTCTTTGCGTGTGTCTCGGAATGTATCCAGAATATCAGGTAATTATGAGGAAATTAACGTTAACTTTCTGAAATCAGAAAGCAAAATAACTGAGAGCTGACTTAACTAGAACAGTCGCATCAAATTATTTCAGTTTATTTGATAGATTGGTTGGTAGCAGCTGAGATGGCTGCGAAGATGGAAAAATGATATCAATGCTTGAATGCATTCAGATTCTTCTCATAGAATACTTACACACAAGCAGATTTATATGGAATCAATCGGTATTTCATATATCTGATTATTTTTAACCATGGATCTCTGACTACTTGTGAAGAATGAAGTTTTTTGTTGTAAAAAACTGGATAGTATGATAAGAAATGTTGAATTATCACCACAATCTCGGGATGTATTTGTACTCCGTCGTCACTGAGATTTGAAACTGTGAATTTCAAAATTTAAAAAAGTCATAATCATAACTGAAAATGCGTTACATTGGATTGTCCGATGTGCTGAGGGGTCCAATAATTGCTCTCGTTGAAGGAGGGTTGACAGAGGAATAAAACGGCCAGAATGGAGGTATCACAGGGGGTGATTTCAAAAACGTCCAATACGTTGAGCTACAATCTTTGAAAAATAGGCCTAGAAGAAGGAAGATACCTGCTGTGAAACAAGAGCTCCAGAGCTAACCAGATAACAAAAAATTAACAGACTTAATTGGTGTATTGAGTACCAAAATTGGAATAATGAGAATTGGCGAAATGTTCTTTTTTCAGATGACACCAGAATTGGTGTTCGATCAGATAACAGCCATACTCGGGTTTTAAGGGGTTGTGGAGGACAACCAAAGGGACAGTGTGATGTTTTGGGGTGGCATTATGCTAGGAGGCAAACCAGATTTGATTTCGTTTCCTGCGAGTGTAACGGTTAGAAATTACCCAGTGATAGAGCCCATAATGAGACTCTGGCGAGGTGCCCACGGTGAGAATGTTACTTTTATGATAATGCTCCTCCACATACCAGCAACCTCGCGCCACATTATCTTGAAACATAAGGAATCGCTATTTTGGACTGGCCAGCTTGCTCACCAGACCTAAATCGTATTGAACATTTATGGGTTAATCTCAAAAGGAAAATTAGATCGCGCCAGGATAATCCAAGAATCCCACAACAGCTCACCAAAGCCGCTACAGAAGAGTGACAGAATATCCCCCAGAGGAGCTCGAAAACCTAATCCAAGGACAAGAGGATGTAATACAAGATACTGAGGTAGAGGAAAAAAACCTACTCCATGAGAAAACAATTCTCAATTTTTTACTACATGCGGAAAGAGTCTTATTTTCTTTTATTTGTTTCATTCTTAAAATAAACCTTATTTATTTCTTTTTTCTATTACTACTTTTCAAAATATCGGGTGATTCCATATAAATTTGGATGTGTGTATATGCTATTTCCAGCACTGGTATAAAAATTTTGAAACCCAGCAGCGAAATCAAGCACGGTACCTCGATTCAGTTTATCCTGATGCTAATTTACGATGATGTGTTTTATATTTGAAACACTAACGAACTATGAGAACTTTTCCTCGCTGACTGAGTATTCAACTCAAGCTTGGAGCACTATTTCTCTCAGACTTGGCCTTTTTTCACGTGACACTTGTAATAACTTTCGAAATCTGATTATTTTTTTTCATTTTCCATTATATTTATGAACAACCAATGAACAGTGAAACTATGAGAAAAAAATGGTTGAGGTTGGGAGAGATTATCCTTTACCTTTTACTTGTGGAACTCTGAACCTAGCTAGGTATTTTCCAAGAGTCATTGGAAAGGGTTAGGGGCCGGAATGGTCAATTTGGGGCCGGAATGGTCAATTTGGGGCCGGAATGGTCAATTTGGGGCCGGAATGGTCAATTTGGGGCCGGAATGGTCAATTTGGGGCCGAGATGGGTACCGCCCAAGTACTCAGCCCCACAAGAGTTCGTGAAATTGTTTTTATTTAAAAATCATTGAATTGATATTTACTTTGAGGATTGTAACCACATAATGGGGATTTTTGGCAGAGAGTAGACTTTATTGATTAGGGCCTTCGTATAAAAGGGTGTGAAGAGAAGTACTCTTCTACTTTCGTTTTGTTAAGATGCCCGTGTTAAGATGATTGCTCAACAATATAATAAACGGTTTATCAACGAGTGGACAACAAGTGAACAGTCTATTAACAGAAACACTTAGTGAAACACTTCTTTGTAAATAATACATAATAATGGTGATTCATAGATTTGTCAATAGAACCGTGCTGCTTTATTGTACCAAAACATAATTAACCGGCTCGGTGGTGTATGGGATATGATGCTTGTTTCCTGCGCAGAGTTACCTGGGTTCAATCCCCACAAAGTCGGTGCGATTTCTCGGATTCTGGGAATCGCTTGATTATCCATCTTTCGGAGGAGATGTAAAGCCGTCGGTCCTGTCTAACAGAAATGTGTTGGACATTAAAGATCCCTTCCCTCGACACAAGAGGGGTTCGGCAAAATTCCCGGGTTAGTGAGGTGATATTCCAAGGCGTATAATGTAGGTACAAACTCTTCTGCAGATATTTGTATTATTTTTTTGTGATGATCTATTTTTTCTTATTTTTTTTTCAATGATTACACCTACTGAATGCGTCGTTTCAAATCTCTACCTCGTACTTTTTTGAAGATGGCTCAGAGCTGTGTAACTTGGTTCAAAAATTGAACCACATTCTGGGAGATCACTGGATAGGCACAAGGGGTCCCGTTTTATGGCTCTTGAGATCCACTGATCTCAGCCCATTAGACTTTTTCATATGGGGTGGATTTCCATCCCATACGAGATTCGGTTAGAAATGACTTTTCATTTTTTGAAAAAAATTTACTTAACGTGACCAATTGCGCGTATAGTTTGTATTAAAAAAACACAAGTTAACCTCATAATTAGAAAACCGTTGAGTAAAAACTTTTCGAATGCATCCATGGATTCTATTAAAAAAAGCAAGAATGTGGAAATATATTTTTTTCGTAATTTTATTATACCGGAGAGGTCATTTGCTCAAATGAAAAATTCCGGAAATTCATTAATAAGGTTTTCTTGCAAATTGAATTCTATAAAAGGGTGTAATTTTTGTCTACTCACACTATTTCACATAGGTGTCCCACAAAACCATCGATTTTGGGACACCCTGTACAAAGTGGACAAATTTCGACGTTTTAGCATTTGACATAAATTATTCAATATTTTTTCATAAAGTTACAACTCTTGTGTGAATAGTTTAATATGATTGAATGTTATATTCGTAATGATTATGATGTTTATGCTGCAGAAGCTGCCTATTTAAATCGTATTCCTGGGAGGCAAAAATGTCATAAAATTAAATTTAATAAATTGAGGAAAACCACAAGAACAATTAACATTCTTTTGGAATACTTTTTTTGTTATATTTATTCTGATTGTTCGAAACCGTAACTCCAAAAAATCATTCCAAATTAATGAAGTAGAAACAAAAAACAGAATAGAAAGATATTTGAAATTATTCATGAATCAAAGATTTGTTGTTAAAAAAGGTGTTTGTTCATTGAGGATCGGAAAAACACTCCTCATTCCTTCTTCAGATTTTTGTGATAATTTTTTGGTGAGGTGACAGAATTCCCCGGCGTGTCATTGGCCGAAAGGCGGAAATAGATTACGTTAAAGGAATAACAAACAAACAAAACATAATTACACCGCGCCAAGACATTAACGCAGAATTTCAATATTTTCAATTTCTGTTTTGGTGGGCAATTAATTATTTACGTATGATTTTGTTTGTGTATGTCCGGACATAAGTCAACAAAGTTCGATGTTTTTTTTATCAAATATGTTCCCCTCAGGAGAAATAAAATGAAAGAAATAAATTGAGATTTTGCAAGAAACCGCCACATATTGGTAACAGCAGTTGTTGTTCAATTTTTGCGAGTAACGTTTGTTCTTCTGGAAAATTTTAATTATTGAGCAACAATGGCGATCCATGACCGTTCTTTGAGAATTTCTTCGTTGAAATAACGGTTCGCTGCTGCTAGGCAGCTTAGACAAAAGAATGGGGTGCAATTTAACACTGAAATGATACAACTTCTCAGGGAATTTGGTTTGAGGCGCCCTGTCTAGCTCGAGTCCCAGCTCTAACCGCAGCACATCAAAGAGTTCAATTGAATTTTGTCATTTTTGTCCGGGACATGGATGTTCCATAGAAAATTAGGAAGCCGGAAAAACCATCCAGCTACCGTGAATGAGGTTCGAAACCGACTGATTGAAATTTGGAATGAAATAGATCAGAATGGTAAAAGGTCATTGATTTTGAGTATGAATCGTAGATGTCATGTAGTAATTCTCAACAGGGATGGAAATATCTGGCAAAAACAAGTTTTTGGAAACTGATTTTTTCCATTTTCCATTTTCAATTTTGTTTCAATTTCTATGAATATCATTTTGATTTCGATTGTTCACAGGCATTCCTTAGTGATGGATTACTGGAAAAATAATAACTAACATAACTAAACTTCTTCTTCAGTATATTTGAAATGTAGGAAGATAGAAACATTCAATGTTGTGTAGCTAGATTTGAATATGAGTATTCATAAATTACTTGAAAAAATAGTGATAAATATTGAACAAAGGCAGAGAACAGTATTCTTTAACTTTTTATTAAGGTTACTAATCAAGATCCCCTCTCCAAACGGAAAAATGCACATTGCTTGAATTCATGTCCAAAAAAGAATAATTATGTAAGCTTGTATATGTCGGCTGTTGTATGAGCGAAGTTGAGATTTTAAGCTTCGGTAAAATTTCTGGTTTTCATTAAAATTTCAGTTTATCCTAAACGTTTGAGCTGAAAACACAAACATAAACTATTATTTTCCACTTGCTATTTCAATATTTTCTGCAGAAAAAGGTAGCTGAAGAGTTGAGAGCACATTTTGGTGAAACCTACAAGAATGTATCGCTTGAAGATATTGGAAATTTGCCGTATTTAGACATGTGTATAAAAGAAACTTTGAGAATCGTACCCATTGCGCCGTTGGTATTCAGAAATGTTCTGGAAGACTGTGAGATAGGTAAGGATTGATATTCATTAATTTTCATGAAAGAAGATGTCACACACGATAAAGGTTACCAGCGTAGACGCAAGCATATCGGAAGGAATAGCGGATCGTGTATGACTAGCTTTTTATTAATATGTTGTATTACCAAATTTTTTTAGGTGGATGGAAGATTTCAAAGGATTCTTATATTTGTGTACCAATCTTTCACGTTCATAGGGATAAGAGGTTCTGGGAAAATCCTGAACATTTTCATCCAGATCATTTTCTTCCTGAAATAGAAAAACAACGTCCAAACTATGCTTACCTGCCATTTACTGCTGGCAACCGGGGGTGTATTGGTAAGTTAAATTGCGCTTTATTTGACGAGAAAAAAGCTTGACATTTTATATCTGTTGACAGATAACAAAATATAACAATTTATGAAATAATTTTTTCCCGGATGTATCGGGTGCAAATCTTCCCAAGCTATAGCTCCTATAAATATTGATGATGTTCGATGAGATGAAAATCGAATAACATCTTGAATGATATTCTAACAGCCTCAAATATTTTCATTGGTATGTCACTCCGAAAATACCGGAAGTTGAACTTCACTTGGACTTTTCAAATTAGTCCATTGAAATGTTACAATTTAGGATCAAGTATTGCATTTTTTAGAGGACGCAATTTTATTGTTGGGGTATGTGGGGGGGGGTCAATAGAAGCTCAACTCCAAGTTTTTGGGGTTGCAGCCCTTGACCCCCGGCCGCCATCTTGAAAAAGGGGTGTTTATGTATACGGAAACTATATATACGATCAAAAAATTTTTGAAAAATTAGGGCTGGAAAAAGCATAGAAATATTTGGATGCCAATCCAAGCTTTCAAGCCTCCAGTACCGCCAGATCTCATGAAATTACTGTTTTGCTGAAGCAAAGGAAATTGTGGGCGCATGTGTGGCTGCAGAAAGGCTGGTCTCAAATGCTCGACAGTAAATGAAAATTCCTCCATGTTATTTGTAAAAAGTGCGACTGTTTAAGTTTGTGATAACATTTTTCTGTCTTAGAAAATTCGGATAAGTCATATCTCGTATTTTGAGTAAAAAGAGATTCTAAACTTAAGAAGTGAAGTGGGTTCTGTGTCGGAATATCAAGTCAGGTTATGGATTTGTCCTTGAACAAAAAAGTACTGCATTTGAAAGAGTCGCCTAAAGAGGGCATAAACTTCCGAAGACCAGATAACTTGAAATCCCTGTGGTGGAAGTTATCATTGCACGGTCTAGGAGAGTGGTTCGGAATCCACTATAAACTGTAGGTCCAGCTGTGTATGTGGGCTAAGTTCCCGAGTACATTCTTAAAAGATGCAAGCAAGCAAGCAACAAGAAATTATGACAGATTAGGTACCTACCTGATAATCAAGTTAGGTTAGGTTTCGTTTCAAGTCTATCCCGGAGAATTATTAAGTATGGAAGACGAAAATCTAGTAAATACAGAGATGATGCAAGCCCATTCTCAATCTAACATAAATAATGCCCGAGCATTTCGACTATATTAACAGGGTGTTACTCAATAGTATGTTACAACTTGAGGGGGTAAATCTACGTGCAATTTTGAGAAAAAAAGTTTTTATAAACATAGGTCTGCAAAAGCATCGTTGCGGAGCTACAGGGTATTGAAGTTTCCGGAAAAAATTGTTTTTTTCTTCAAAACTCCTACAGTTTTTGGGATATTCAGCCCAAATTTGGAATGCAAGCTATTTTTTACAGCGGTCATTACATGTCCTAAATTTTAACTAGAATCTACAAGGTGCTTCCTTTTGCAGATCCATGTCTTCTTTTGCCCTTTCAAACTTTTTTGCAGTACGCCACTGATCAGCATACAATCAATTTTCGTCATTTTCGTTCAATTTAGAAACCTTTTTGACACTTTTTTTTCGTTCGTTTCTCTAACCGTTCTCTAGCAAAGAATTATCAAACGATTGTATGCATTCGATGAATTGAAAGCAAATCTGATTAAAAAAATGACCAGTAGGCTTTGAATTTTTCATTTATTTATTTATTTTGACAGTTGCATTAAATTAACGATTTGTTTTAAGACTTTTGAAGTTATTACTGTAAGAATAAATGGCCAATTTTACTAACGCCGAATTGGCTGATATCCATTACATGTCTGGTCTGGCTGACGGAAACACAACAGAAGCTAGGAGATTATATCAAGTGCGCTTTCCGAATCGAGTAATACCAGAGAGGCGAACGTTTTCAAATATCCACAGAAGATTGTGGAAAACTGGGACTTTTACTGCAAATAATCTTTTAAAAGGTGCAACTCAAACTATGAGAACTCCAGATATTGAGGAAGCAGTTTTGAATTGTATTGATTTGAATCATCATGTAAGTACAAGAAAAATTAGAAATCAGTTGAATATTTCACATTTTCTAGTTTTGAGGATTCTCCACAACTATTTATTGTATCCGTTTCATATTCAATGCCGCCTAACTCTACTTCCTCGAGATTTTCCTTCAAGACTGAATTTCTGCCGATGGTTCTTAGATAAAATTATAGAAAATGCTCATTTTGATAGTGAAATAATGTTCTCAGAAGAAGCTATTTTTTCGAGAACTGCTATCACAAATTTTCACAATAATCATTATTGGGCTGAGGAAAACCCCCATTTGATTGAAGAATCTCATCATTACGAACAATTCTAACTAAATATCTGGGTCTAAATAATTGGAAATTATTTGATTGCGCCATTTTTTTGCCTAACAGACTAAACGGTCCCGCTTATCGACAAGTTCTCGAGGAGGAGTTACCTTTATTGCTCGAGAATGTGCCACTTTTGGTGAGGAACATAATGTGGTTCATGCATGACGGGGCACCAGCACATTTTAGTGGAGAAGCTAGGGAATTCTTGAATAATACATTCAACAAACGATGGATATGTCGGGGTGGGCCAGAACCATGGCTTCCTAGGTCCCAAGACTTAAATAATTTAGACTTTTTCTTATGGGGTAATCTCAAAAAATTAGTTTATTACACTCCAGTGTAGAAGAATTGAGAAATCGAATAATAACCTCTTGTGACAGGATAAGAAATACCTCAGGGATATTTCAAAGAGTGCGTGATGATATGCGAAGAAGGACAGAGGCCTGTATTCTTACAGGTAGAGAACACTTCAGGTAATTTATTTTGTTTTCGAATGTTCTTTTTCTTAGTTTGATATTGAATAAGTATAAGTTGAGTCTAAGAAGACGAGCTATCAAAATAAAAGCAAATTTTGGGCATACCTAGTATTTCTATTTAGCGAATAACATACAATTCAAATAATTCGAATTCGATAATTTTTCACTCGAAAACGGTTGGAGATACGAAAAATTACAAGTTTCAAAAAGTTTATAAATTGAACGAAAATGACGAAAATTGATTGTACGTTGATCAGTGGCTTACTGCAAAAAGTTCGAAAGGGCAAAAGGAGACATGACCTCGGAAAAAAACACCTTGTGAATTTCAGTTAAAATCTAGGACGTGTAAGAAATAGCTTGCATTCAAAATTTGGGCTGAATATCTCAAAAACTGCAGGAGTTTTGAAAAAGAAACCAATTCCTCCGGAAATTTCAACACCCAGTAGCTCCGTAACGAAGCTTTTGCGGATCTAAGTTTACATGAAATTTTTTTCTTAAAATTGTACGTAGAATTACCCACTCAAGTTATGACAAACGATTATGTAACACCCAGTATATACTACTACGTTGAATAAGTAAAATGACTCAGCATTTATCCTGAAAAATCGTCATTCTTCTTCCCTTTCAATTTCATCGCCTTCAAAGTAAACCTCTCCAGATACAATGCACTTATGCCAAGGGATTTCCCAATCTTCAAAACAGTTGTTAAAGTCGATTTACGTGATGGCTTTCTGCTCTCTTTTCGATGCGGTTTGTATCTCATCTATTGATTTTAAACGGCTAGAGCGGTCTTTTGAGTTTGCTGAGTAACCAGAAGTCGAACGGAGCTAAATCAGGTGAATGCGATGGTTGTGGAACAATATAGGTCGAGTTTTCGGCGAAATGGTCACGAAGAATCGGTGCAAAAACCAAGAATTGTTTCACCTCAATTCCAGCCTCGCTTCAAGCAAACGATAGATAACGCTTAAATAATATTATTTGTTGACGTATTGGCCCGGTGGAAGGAACTCAGAATGCACAACACCGCGATAATCGAAGAAGGCAGTGTTTTTGGTCTTGCCTCACCTTTAGTACGTTATTTACGTGATTGATCGGTTGTTTCTGCGTCGTAAGTATGACTACAAGTATCATCTCCTCTAATAATGCGTTTCATTATGTACTGATAGTCAGCAAGCATAGTTTTCCACACTCAAACGTGACGTTTTTTTTCTCCAGATAATTCAGTGTTTTCGGTAAAAATTGAGATTTGACGCGTCTGAGGCCCATAAGATCCTTCAAAATGATAGTGGCTGATCCGTTTGAAATGGTAACATGATCACCAAGATCTCTAATTGATAGTTGACTATTTACAAGTACCAACTATTTGATTTTTAGGACGCCGGTCTCGTCGGTTGAGGTTAAAGGTTGACGGGGACGCTCTTCGTATTCAATATGTATGCAACCTTTTCTCTTTATACCACTTGTAAACATTTTTTTCGACGTATCCTCATCACCAAAGACTTCTTGCATCATCCTCATAGAATCAGCAGCAGAAAATTCGTTCCACAAACAAAATTAAATCCAAAATTTTCGTTCAACAAATGCAGACATTATATAAATCGAAAAATTCATTTCTGGGAGCTCACAAAACGAGACGTATCTCACACACTAAGTAATATTTTGATGAGAACCTTGACACAGATATCAAAGACAGTCCTAACAAAGTAAAAAATGAGAACACCGCCCCAAATCCATTTGCGCAAGCAGTTTAAATTCAAATGTCACCTTTCTTTTTGGACACAGTAGTTCCAGATTGTGATGAGCCAGAGTGCCGAAAGTTTTTAAGACAGTAGGCAATTTTTGTATCAAATCATAGAATTCAATTGACCATATTTCATCAATTAAAAGGTTTTCTTGAGAATGCTGGCTAATTGTCGCTATGAGTACAAGGGCCCCATATTTAACATAAAAATTTTACGATTTTTAATATATTGTAATAATACGTTTTCAATATTAAATCGTTGTTTTTCTCACAAAGAAGAAATGTATATTATATAAGGAAAAATATTTCATTTCAATTCACAGATTTTGTCTGCCTCAGCGTCAAAACAACATTGAGCTAAAATGATGAATATCAAATAATTGGTCGAAAGTTAATATTCAATTTTGAAAAGATATTTTCAATTCAAAATTCTCTTTTTTCTGATAATTCGTCTTTTGAAGACATTAAAAAATCTTGTTTTTCTGCAAATAAAGTATAATTTTGGTTCCGAACATACCTGACATTTATTCTTCAAAAATTATTTCATCCAAATGTGACACACGACTACGTTTCTGGTGGATCAATCTGAAAAGCCAATTGTGCCAGACTTTTTCTTACATTTCGGACGGTATCCCAACAATGAAACAATTAGGGTCAGACAGTAATCATGATTGGTTTGTTTATTTAGACATGAGATCCACAGAAAATAGGCAAATGGCGTTAAATGGAACAAACGTAGAGGCCAAATTACACACAATTATAGTACCGTGTGCAATGTGAAATGTCGCACCATCGTTTTGAAACAATATACGAGGGTGATCTCAAAAGTTTTCGACCTTACAGAGATACAAGACATTTTTTTGATATTCTTTCTATTTCTCAATCGAGTCTCCTTGTAATTCTACACCATCTCTGTAGCCTGTTCAAATAGTACTCGGTGTTTTTTTCTACAAAATAGTGGTTCACGATGATGATTGCCTCTTCATTTGACGAAAATCTCTATTCTCTGATCGAGATCTTTAAATGAGGAAACAAGTTGAAGTCGCTTGGGGCTAGATCTGGTGATTAAGTCGGATGGTTAAGCAGTTCAAACCGTTATTCGTGGATTTTCGCTAAGGCAATCATTCAGGTGTGAGACGATGCGTTGTCTTGGTGAATCAGGATTTTCTATGAATGTGGGCCTTTTTCCTCAAGTTCTGCTTTGAGCTTGTCAAATAATGATGTGTAGTAGCTCTCATGTTGGTTCATCCTTTTTGAAGATAATCCATTGAAATAACTCCATGATTATTTCAAAAAAACAGTGGCCATCTCTTTCCAATCCATATAAGAAGTATGATTATTGAAATTTTTTTTCTGCTGGATTTCTTTTGCCATTTGAGAGATTCCTGTCCCAAACCCCTTCTTTTCACCCTTGTCTTCGTTTGGAAATCATGAAATGCAAGAGAGAATGAAGCGGCTAAGCAGAAAAATCTTTGATACTCTTTATGTACACACGACACTAACACAACATAAAGAGACAAGCTGTTGATAGTGCAATAGCGACAGGGAAACTAGTTTTTTCCTCAGGTTTTTTCACTCGTTTATTGAATCATATGCAAGATAGTGTGGTTCCCTGTTATATTTCCTGAGCTCACACTTGTGTTTTTTCGGACACACACCAAAATTATAGATATAAGCATTTATTGTAAATACAATTATTCAAATTTTGTAAATCCTCTCCTTTCAAAAGATATATATATATATATATATATATATATATATATATATATATATATATATATATATATATATATATATATATATCCGAACAGGTTTTTGGTCTAACGTGAGCAAACGCGGCACGGACAGCTTTCTCATCATCATATCGGTTAGATTAGGTTAGTTAGTTGCAGTTTCTGGACGTTCATAGTTTCCCAATCTCATACGGCAACCATTAAAATCAGCCGCCCAAAATTTCACTGTGGTAAATTATTGTAAATAGTCCCCATACACAGAGACTAACTCATAATTAATATACATAGGTGTATTGCTTGTCAAAAACAAATATTCAATGAAAGCTCGATACTCGTTTTTGCCCATTTTCACAAAAACACTCACATCAAGTCACTCAAACGACTGTTCTATAACAACTGCGCGCCAAAATGTCAGCAACTTTAGTGAGTATCTGTCAACAGATGAAAAATGAAAATTCACTAGCTTCCATTTCGAGTGCTGCCATATTCAAATAAATTAGACTTTTCTGACCATCCTCGTAACAACCAATTCCAAAAAGTGCGTTTTTTGGGGTACATATATAGCTAAAGAGCTGGTTCTGATTTTTTTCGGACCAAATTCAGCAATTTTTCAAATCACGTATCCATTGTTGAATAAGGGGGTCTTAAACCAATTTTTCAAAGCTTCAGTCGCCGAAAATACCTGGTCTAAGTCTCCTTATGGCTTCAGACCAAGGCCTTTCTGCTGCGTTTGGTTTTGGATGAGCAATCGTGGTCTTCATTAAGACAAAAGATTCTGCAGCAAACAGGAGCGGATTTTGGTGCTATGAAAATTTTTCACAGAGCAAGCTATCATCCAGCTGATAGGCTGGAAAATCACCCGTTACTTCGTTTCCAATACATTTAAGTGACAAATGAAGGATTTTCTTCACTATACTTCTTCCATCTGTTCCTTTATTCAAGATATTTAGATGAAATTCGTATTTTTCAGGTAAAATTTTTGCCAATGTTAACATACGTATATTCATGGCCTCATTTTTACAACGGTTTGAAGTTGAAGCTGATGGTAAATTGCCAGATATAAAATTTAGGAGTGATGCATCGACAAGACCAGTACATGGATATAACGTCAGAATAAAAGAAAGAGTTTGGAGATCTTGAGATATTATTAATCCATGAATGAGTAAATAATATTGTGAAATCAATTTTGATTACATATAATTTTATGATAGGAGGATTTTTAGGTTCTTGTTATACGTATAATTTCCCATGGGTCCAAGCTAAAATTTATGGATAAACAATCACGTCATCAAAAGTTGAATTTTCAGTATTGTGTAATTCACTCAATGTAAGAATATAATAACTTATGTAATGTAGTATTTTTATTCTAGTCTGAGGTATACACATTTGTTTTGAGTAATTAAACCAACATAATTGTAAATGGATCATTCATACTTTTCGAAAGGATATTTTTGTGTGATATGTTTTTAGTGGTGACCTTGTGAAAAAGAAACAAATCAGAACAAACAAATTCAAGGGAAGAAAAGACGAGAAATGGACAAAATGATTATATTGAATAAAACAATCTAAGAATTTCAGGATTTTTATTGAAATATAATAATAAAAATAATCATCACGCGTTTCACAACACCGTAACTTCATCAGACGATTAAAGATATAACAATTATAGTAAGTTATTTATATGTGAACAGAAAATATGAGAGGAATGATCAAATACATTAATGACAAAATATTCAGGAAAATCCATAAAGATTGCTTCTTGAAGAGATTCAATACTATTATCTGCTTCTAAGTTTTAGAATTGTGATTGAAAGATTGATTACATTTCAAAAGAAGATGAAATATCGGACCTTCAGTCCGAATTTGCCAGTTAATTATCGAAGGCATAAGAGATCTAAATTCGAGTACCTGTCTAGACTTTTACAGGATAACGACATTGACCTGGCTGGCGTACAGGAAACGCACGCAAGGGACGAAGCTGACCTCCGCTACAGAAGAATGATGGCTGGGTACGAGATTTTGGGAGCTACCTACGACACAGCGTATGGCTGCCTCACCTACATACGGAGTACCATTGAGAATGCCTCGATTGTGATAACATCTAACATCAATGATATACACACAGTCACAATTAGAGTAGGAGACATGACGGTCGTAAATGTCTATAAACCACCGAATGTCCAATGGCCTCAACATGTCCTTCAACAGCACTCTCACCCCGTTCTGTACATTGCCGATTTCAACAACCACCACCAGGATTGGAAATACCATAGTAACGACGATAATGGTGTAAAATTAGTCAGCTGGTCAGAAAATCTCAACTTCCACCTGGTGTTTGACGCGAAGGATCGAGGACTTTTCAGGTCGGCTGCCTGGGGAAGAGACCATAATCCTGACCTGTGCTTTATCTCTAGAAACGAAAACAATGTCCCACTTGCTACCTCAAGGAGGTTTCTTTCCAACTTCCCACACAGTCAGCACAGACCTTTCTGTTTGAGGTGGGCATTCGAGTTCCGATAGTAACATCCATACTCCGACCTCGATGGAACTTCCAAAAGGCAGACTGGCCATCTTTCGCTAATAGAATCGAAAGTTACCTCAGGTTCATACCGCCAATCAGCCAAAACTATGACCGATTCACTAAGCTCATAATCAGCACAGCTAAGAAAACTATTGTTTTCTACCGAAAGCAATACATCCCGCATGGGCTGAGACGAGCGAAAACCTATATCAGGAATTACTTGCGACAGGCAACCAAGAAACCGCACTGGAACTTCCCCATAGCCTGGACGCTGCACCGAAACAAAAATGAACGGAGACTGTCGAGGCTGTTAATTTTCAACACTTAAGCAGGAAAACATAGTCCCTAGTTCAGAAATTAGGAAGCGCAAACCCATCACCTCGCCCTGATCCTGCTGTAACTCCAAACATGGTTGCGTTTCATACTGTTTCCACGTCCAGAGCACCAAAAGATCGGGAGTACACAAGACAGGTCAAGAGAAAATTGAAAAACCGGAAAGCAACAGCCGCCGCACAGTCGGAATACTCTAGACCATTCTCTTCAGACGACATCACGAAGGCGCTGCGAGAAGTCAGGGGAGGCAAGGCACCGGGGTTCGACGACATTCACCCAGAGTTTCTTATTAATGTTGGCAAGAACGATCGTCAGTGGTTGGCCAAATTCCTCACCAATGTTCTTCAGAGGGGAAGATTCCACAGCTACTTAAACAAAGAAAAACAATTGCTATCCTAAAGCCAGGTAAGTCACCCAACAAACCTGAGAGCTTTCGCCCCATCGCGCTTCTCAGCGCTACCTACAAGCTGCTAGAAAGACTCATATATAACCGAATAAGCGCTAAGATCTTGGAGAACATCCCAGTCGAACAAGCCGGATTTAGGCCCAAACGAAACTGCTCCGATCAAGTTTTGTCACTAACAACTACATAGAGGCCGGATTCCAGAAACAACTAAACTGCTCGGTTGCTTTCGTTGACCTTACCGCAGCATATGACACTGTCTGGAAAAAAGGGTTACTCTGTAAACTCCTTCGCCTCATACCCTGTAAGACTACAGCGGAGCTGATTGACAGCATGCTCAGCAATAGGCGTTTCCGTGTCGTGATGGGAAAGTCGCTGAGTGGATGGACACTTGATGACGGCCTGTCTCAGGGCTCAGTGCTAGCTCCGCTTCTTTTCAGCCTATATATTGCGGACATGTCCCAATCAAGTTCAAGAAGGTTCGGATACGCTACTGTCTGGGCAATAGCTACCAGAAGCAAGACAATGGAGGAAACGGAGAGTGTACTAAGCGATGGCTTGAACTCCAACCAAATACCAACAAAACGGAAGTGGCCTGCTTCCATCTAAACAACAGATTGGCCCATAAAGAGCTTAAAGTATATTTCAACGATAGTCTTCTCCGTCATAATCCACACCCGAAATACTTAGGGGTTACATTCGATCGAACCCTATCATTCAAAAAACATACGAAAACTTGACGAATCAGCCCATAGAGATTACTAGACTAGAACACCGCTATGAAAAATGGCCTTAAAGGAAATTATATTGAAAAATAAAAAAAGATTTCTTAAAAACGTTGTTTTTCTTGTTCAGGCCTGAAACTTATCAATCCATTCTCGTATTATTTACTAATGCAGGGTTGTAACCATTATTGTAATTTTTTGATTATATTTGACTCTTTATTGTAATTTTCTGGAGATGAAGTTATGTCAACTAATCTATGGATAAAACTATTAAACGCTGAAATTTTGAGTTTATAAGGATGAAATGATTAGCCATGTATTGTTATATCTGTATGCATATATAGCATATCGAGAAAACATGTTTACTATTTTCCTTTGAAATTGTTATATCGAAAAGTTAATTGAATAATTCAATTATTATTTTCCATTTTCATTGAGAAGTTTGGATGTATTATATTGTTTTCAGTTATTCTAGTATTGGGATCATTCCATTTTCAATATAGCTTGTTGAACCAATCATAATTTGTGGAATAACATAAAAAATAGAATAAAACTAAGTTCGAGAGAAATAATGAATCCAGTGATTACAAGTTGGGCTGCAATAGATTTCACATCGCTAGGTCCCATAGAAATTTTAATACCAGAATAGCAGAAAACTAAGTTTTTTAAATCAGAAATCGGATTCAGATTACGCAAACCATCTTTTACAATGTAATCACTCTTTCAATCTGAATTTTGAGATCTCACACGCAGGAAATAGTAATTGGAAATTTTATAGATCAACAAAAACAAACATCATATATCAATGAACAAATAGATTTAAATTCTTCATCCCCATTGAATCTTTTCAAGGAGCAATACAATAGAACTTTATTGATTTTCCTGAATATTCAGTCATTAGTGCTATTTTATCATATTTCCTGTTCACTTATAAATAACGAAACCTTCATTGTTGCATCTCAGTCGTCTGATGAAGCTACGGTGTAGTGAAATATTCCTGGATTATGGTATGTTTTTGTAAAATCTTGAAATTTTCGAATTGTTTTATTTAATTATGAATTTCATTAAGTCTCCAAAGTTGAAAAAAAAATTATTATAATCAGGTTGTAAAAAAAATCATTGAATCATATTTTTCAGCGAGGTGGACACTTTGTCACAAAAAAGTTTTCACAAAAAGACGTTGCAATGAATTTAGAATAAATCTTGAGGAAGTATTTGAATTGTGGAGGCCGTTACTTGATGTAGATCCATGATATAAATGAGATAAAAAACACAAGGTTTAACTTTAATCTACACTTTATTTGAAAAAATTCGACGACGTTTCGCTGACACAGCAGCTTTATCAAGAATGACAAACAGAATGAAGAGTATGGTATTATAAACAAATCGTAGAACAAGTTGGATGAATAACAGGAAAATCCACACCGAGCCATTGTACAGTTAGTATGAAAGGTAATAAAACTAATTAAACAAGTTAAGTAGGGTGAAAAATTCACATCTACTGCTCATTCAAAAGCTTGTCCGAATGTTTGTATCTATTTATTTCTAATGCTTCTAGAAGATCTAATTTTGAACTTTTGATTTTATATGTAATATGTCAAAGTTTTATTGAATGAATGGTTTTTTTTATTAGGTGGTTTGAATAATTTGAATCAGATTTATTTTATCGAAGCTACGTTTATGTTCAGATGTTCTTATGCCAAAACTCCTATAGGTCCTACCGATATAAATTTTATCACAAGAACCGCAATTTAGTTTATAGATTCCTGATTTACTTGGTTTTTCAACACGAGATTTATTATTTTTGATATGTTTACCTAAGTTATTAGAAGTTTTGAAAGTTATATTAAGATTTTGTTTGACGAGAAAGGATTTAATATTTGTACTTGCAGAACCGCAGAATGTTAAACTGTTGAATATTTTATAGTCTTTATGAATAGGATATACTTCATTTATTGTGTTCCTCTAGGTGATGTCAAAACATTAATCGAAAACATGTTGAATTCGAATCATGTTAACCACATAATTAAATCAGAAATATTGAATTTGTTGGACGTTTGCATTGAACAAAATTATTTTCTTTCAACAACATCTATTACAGTAGTGAAAATGGTTTGATCATGGGAAATCCTTTGAGTCCACTTTTAGCAGAGATTTTTATGAATAATATAGAACAGAAAATTCATACACATCCACTCATTTCCAAATTTCTTTTTGGTATAGATATGTTGACGACATCTTAGTATGTTTCATTGGAACTACTCGTCAATTAGACTTATTTCTTAATTTCATTAATTCCATCCATTTGAACATTAAATTAACCATAGAAATTGAACAGAATGATTCCATTAATTTTTGGACTTGAAAATCACTAAACAAAATTATAATCATGTTTTTCGGTCTTTCGTAAACCAACACATACTGATACAATTATACATAACTACTCATTACATCCAATTCAACACAAAGTTGCAGCTTTAAACAGCATGGTACATCGGTTACTCAATTTACCTTTATCAGTAGAAGATTATAATAAAGAGTTAAACATCATCAAACAGATAGCCATTAATAATTCATATAATCCGGATATGATAGATCTAATCATTCGTAAAAACTGTATCAGAAAGCAATAAATGAAGTATATCCTATTCATAAAGACTATAAAATATTCAACAGTTTAACATTCTGCGGTTCTGCAAGTACAAATATTAAATTCTTTCTCGTCAAACAAAATCTTAATATAACTTTCAAAACTTCTAATAACTTAGGTAAACATATTAAAAATAATAAATCTCTTGTTGAAAAATCAAGTAAATCAGGAATCTATAAACTCAATTGCGGTTCTTGTGATAAAATTTATATCGGTAGGACCTATAGGAGTTTTGGCATAAGAACATCTGAACATAAACGTAGCTTCGATATAAATAAATCTGATTCAAATTATTCAAACCACCTAATAAAAGAAAACCATTCATTCAATAAAACTTTGACATATTACATATAAAATCAATAAGTTCAAAATTAGATCTTCTAGAAGCATTAGAAATAAATAGATACAAACATTCGGACAAGCTTTTGAATGAGCAGGTAGATGTGAATTTTTCACCCCTACTTAACTTGTTTAATTAGTTTTTATTACCTTTCACTGTACAATGGCTCAGTGTGGATTTTCCTGTTATTCATCCAACTTGTTCTACGATTTGTTTATAATACCATACTCTTCATTCTGTTTGTCATTCTTGATAAAGCTGCTGTGTCAGCGAAACGTCGTCGAATTTTTTCAAATAAAGTGTAGATTAAAGTTAAACCTTGTGGTTTTTATCTCATTTACTTGAGGAAGTAGTTGATTTTGATTTAATCGAAAACTTATGAATAATCTAATAATCATAATACAATTAAAAAAAGAAAAGTGATCATGCCAATAAAATTGAGTTTCATTATCAGTATAATTGAACCTAATACAACATTGAAAATATTCTCAGAAGGTTGTTCCTTACCTTAAAGCCTTAAAGCCTAAAATGATTAGAAATAGATTCATCCTCTATCCCGATACTCCTGATGTTCCATACCAGTTATAAGACTATAAGTTTAAAGTGATATATCAAAATTTGTGTTCGATGGTGATAATTTGTATATAATTAGAAAGAACATACATAAACAATGAATATTCCATGTAAAACCTTGTGTTATTCAATTTCATTTGTAGTAATTATTTAATTATGATAAGCTTTAATAATTGATTTAAATTGCATACTTGTTAAATTCGACATAAATCAGGCATTTATTTCAAATATCCTTGGAAATGGGGACGTCATATATTTCTGAATGAACAAAATAATTCCTCAGAAAATTTATTTCTGTGCATTTTTCAAGTAGTTCTGATTCTTTATAGTTTTAGTGGGGAAAATGATTATCTAATAATGTTGGGATATTTTGAATTTGTTGGTTCGTTATTGAATTACCAATTTAACCGAATACCCTTCCTATAGAAAAAGAATTTATTGAATACACAAATTTTATTGGTTATTTTCAAATAACACTGAAATAAAAAGATTTCATTAACCCTCAGTTACTCGCGCCAACCTTGATGATTTACCCGCGTGGTCTACCATTGTAGACCATTTTCCTTTGACATAAAAAATCAATATTATCCATTTCAATACGTACTTGAAATGAAATAGTTCCTCTGATCATTTGTGATTGAAGTTGTTTCATTTCTGATGGAAAATATTGATTTTTTCTCTGTGCAATTCCAAAAAAACCAAAAAGAATAAATCTTTTATTTGCCATAACTCAATATATTTTCCATATACTCTAAAATACATGAACGTCAAAAAACATGCAGTATAACACTGAAAAGAACAAATAACAAGCTAATGAAATAATGCCCATAAGCTAAAAAACTACCAATTTTTACCCCTTTCATGTCCGCCTGAAAAGATTTAATTTTGTTCACCTACACGATCCAAACATATTTCTTTCATATGATTTTTACAAGCATACCTGTAGCCTTTCACACAATATTTTCATGTCGATTCATTGTCGCTCCCAGGACATATGCAGCAACGTCCAACATAATTTTGTGGTCTCTGAGGAGGAGGGGTACGACCTCACTAATGCCTTATAGATGTCGAGCGCAGCGATTTGGGGTTTATGAGTTCTCAAGCACATTTTTCCAGGAGATCACTTCGGGATACTCGTAGTACAGGACGATTAACT
Organism: Cryptolaemus montrouzieri; assembly: GCA_013387265.2. Classification (NCBI taxonomy): domain Eukaryota; kingdom Metazoa; phylum Arthropoda; class Insecta; order Coleoptera; family Coccinellidae; genus Cryptolaemus; species Cryptolaemus montrouzieri. The sequence goes on from JABFTP020000103.1 coordinate 23,950,903, forward strand.
TTGAATACGTATATGCATTTATGCCTGCAATGCTCAGTAAGTCATACAACACAACCATAGGCCACCAACGGGTATTTCTAGCAGCATTGTAATTGTTGTAGAGTTGATCAACATCTCCTGTCTCAGCATCTATTAAAATGCAGTGATGCATTGACGATAACAATAGCACTGATTTATTTTTCTTAGGGCAATATGAAACAAGGGTACATTCTTCCGTGAACCCAAAAATTGAAGATTTTACTTCAGTGCTTCTATTTGGTGAGAATTCTGCTAAAATTTCCCGTTTATTCCTTCGTAATTTAACAATATATGTTAATTTATGATTTCTCAGAAATTTCTCAACAAGTTGTAAACTACTGAACCAATTGTTTCCGATAACATTACGATTGGAACTGGAAATTGGATGGATCAATAGGAGGACAATGTCTTCTCCAGAGTTATTTACCCTATATGGACCTTCAGGTTGCATCCCAACAACAAGAGGAAACATTTTGATACACCATTTGACAGGTTTACTTGGTATATATTGTTTGGAGCCACATCCCCTTCTGAAAGCTAATAGTTGTTCATCTCCAGTGAAGAACTCACTTGGTAGCCGGCTCGGTGGCGTATAGGATATGATGCTCGTCTCCTACGCAGAGTTACCTGGGTTCAATCCCCACAAAGTCGGTGCGATTTTTCGGGTTCTTCGCTTGAGTGTCCATCTTTCGGAGGAGTAGTAAAGCTGTCGGTCCTGTCTAACAGATATGTGTTGGACATTAAAGACCCCTTCCCTCGACACGAGAGGGGTTCAGCAAAATTCCCGGGTTAGTGAGGTGACAGAATTCCCCGGCATGTCATTAGCCGAAAGGCAGAAATAGAGCACGTTAAAGGAAAAACAAACAAACAACTCACTTGGTGTGAAATTGGCTTGAAAATTCACTGAAAAATTTTCAAGAACTTCCCGAATAGGAGCCAACTTATCATCATAAACTGAACTGACTCAAATAAAACCTGATTGCTCGCGTAGTCTACAATCGTATACCAGTCATATTCAGAAGCAAATATCTTCAAAAATCAAACTGCTAACACTGTCAAAAATATACTGATTCACTAAATACTTAAGCTTCCTACAGCTACTGAAGAGTAAGCGCGCGCAATAAAAATAGTCTACCAATGAACGTGTCATTCAAAATGACGTGGTCTACGATCGTAGACCACGCGAATAACAGAGAGTTAAATGAATAAAGGTAACTGTTGTGCAGATTATGACTTTTGTTAATTACTTCAAATATTCAGTTTCGATTATTTTACTACATTTTTTCATTATTTATTTATGTCGGACTCAGTTTTAATGTTTTTTATGTCAGTATTTCTTTATATTATTGTTAGTTCGGAAAGTTATTTCGAAATAATTCTCATGAGTCATAGAATACTTGAGTTTCTCGCTTGTATTGTAAAGTGAATAAATATATTGAATTTTTATTTTGATTTTACTCTACTCTTCAAAATATTATTCAAAAATGCTGATTTGATTATTATTAATATTAACAATTCTATAAATAAAACTCTGAAGCTGAGATTTTGAGTTGATAAGGATGGAATGATTAGTTAAATTTTTATATCTGTATGCGATGGTTTATAGTAAATCGAGAAAACATGTTTACTATTATTTTTATATCTAAAAGTCAATTGAATTATTATTTTCTATTTTCGTGGTCAATTTGATGTTTGAGAGTAAATAATTGATAAATCTTTCTAGGAGGTTTAATTGTTCATCCGTCACAGTGAAACAAATATGGATATCGTAAACGTATTATATTTTCCAGATTGTTCATAAATATTTCGGTTAATAATGGACTTGGTGGATGCCGTAAATAAGGCCTTCCTCATTTCTGAAATACTTCTTATACTAATACAGTTTGTTCCAACGAAAATTTTCGAATCCCTCTATCTCAAGACGGACTGATTGTATGGAAAAAAGCTGAGACACGTATTTTTTTCATTGGACGGGATAAATTTCCGAGTTGGTTGGAAGCATGTGGAATCAACTCCCTACCTTCAGGAACTTTTAAGTTGAAATTCATTGTTGGAAAAGTGACATATCTTTGGAAAGTTCTTTCAATTTTCTATTAAAAATTTTATCTTTATGAACGTTTAATATTATACGAACAGACCATACACAAACAAAAGTTTGTTTTCCAACGAAAATTGACAATGCCCAAAATCAAAATAAATTCTCAAAATGACATCATCCAAAATCCATTCGAGGACATAATCCATTCTTAAGTGAGGATTCTTCTGATCAGCAGTTCCAAGTTTTTAAATCTCGAAGAAATGTTATAATTTGAGATGAGATATTGATAAACAGCAATGCTTCGTAGGGAACGTACAATTGTTATTATCACAACTATCTGCTAATGATGACTCTGTTACATATTTGTCCTTCATCCACAATACTTTTAATTACAGTTGTCGTTTGTTAGAAAAACGTTGAAAATAGTTTACTCAACTGATGAGCGGATCGAAATTGTTTCAATTTATTATTGAAATAATAGTTGTGCGAGAGAAACGGTAAGAATTCTCAATTGGGACCATCCAAAAAAACAGGTAGGTCACCAGTTTATTTTATATTTGGTGAATAAGTTTTCAACTACGTGTGTCTTGCAAAAAACATGAAGTTCCATATCGTCCTATAAGGAACGTAGCAACTGAAGTGACAGTACAAATGGAAAACATTAATTCCATCAGAAAATTATCAGCTCAAATAGTCTAGAGGATCGTGAAACTTCACCAATTTCACCTTCATAAAGTGAAACTAGTTCATGAAATGAACAAAGACGATCCTGATCGCTGCTTGCAATTTCGTGGAATTTGGAGTGAAAATATTAACAATAATCCACATCTTCTGTGGAATACCTGTTTTCCTGACGATAGTACTTTCAATGGTGAAGTACAAAAAGCATAATTGCCGATATTGGAATACCCAGAACCTTCCATTGGTAGAAGAAGAACAGTTGAGTGGCCAGCCAGGTTACCTGATTTGAGTCCTTTAGATTTCTTCACATGGGGTCATCCCTAATGGAGAGTTTATACGCAGAATCTTCATTGGTTCACTCAGGCATACACACAAACTAATCGGATATTGAATGTTTGGGCTAAAATTTGTGGAAACCACATTGTAGGATCTTTCTTCATCGATAGTAACCTCAATGAAGACATTTATTGGTAGTTGTTGGAAGAATTAATGAATCCCAGGTTTACACAAATTTTGGCAAATAATGAAACACTTTGAGAGAATGAAATACGTTTCCAGTAAGATAGGGCTCCTGCACATTTGGATGTTCGTGTGCGACAATATTTGGATGCAAATTTTCCAGATCGGTGGATAGATAGAAGAAGAACAGTTGAGTTGCAAGCCAGGCTACCTGATTTGAGTCCTTTACCCTTCTTCCTATGGACAAATCGAAAACAAAGAGGAGCTGCGGAGAAGGATTGTCACTGAATGCAGACTTTTGACACCAGAAGTTCTTCAGAATGCTAGAAGACAATTTAAGAATCGTTTGTAAAGAGGTCATTTTGTGCATTCAATTTGATATTTGGCTCTGTCAATCATTCCTTGGAATACAAGCTTTCGTTTTGTTTGAGCTCCCTGTATGATATCAAATATTCATGAAACAACCATTTTTGAATAGAGAATTAAAAGACCTTTCCAAAGATATGCCACTCGATCCATTTCTCCTATAATCAACTTCGACTCAGATGCTGCTGAGGGTACTCCAAACTAACTCAGAAATTGGTTGCCTCCAATCATAAAATGACTTGTCTCCGCTTTTTCCGCTACATTTTGTCTTTCATGACAAAGATGGGTTGGCGAATTTTCGTTGGAACACAAACATTTGTTGTATTTGGACTTTCTTTCAGTGAAAGATGCAACAAGTGGATCGATATGATTGAGATTCAATAATTTTTCCACAAAGTCGAAAGAATCCTTCTGAGGATTACTAGGAAACAAGTTGATAACATCTAAAGGAGGAAATTTGGCATTATTAGGTATATTTCAATAAAGTTTTCCGAACCAATAATGCTTTGAGATAATTCATGAAAAACGATTAATGTACGTCAAACAAAAATAATAAATCCAGTGTTTACAAGTTAAATTGCTGCAATTGCAATAAATTTTATATTGTTTGGGACCATAGAAATTTAAATACTGGCATAACAGAAAATGAACGAAGTTTTTTAATCAGAAATTGGAATCAAATTACGCAAAACCACCTTTTAGAATGAAATTAGATTATTTCAACCTAAAATTCCAGATTTTGCACGCAGATAACAGTAATTGGAAAATAGATCTTTGGGAAAGTCAAGAGATTAACAAACACAAACATGGTATTATCAATGAACGAATAAAATTGAATTCTTCACCCCTATTGAACCTTTTCAAGGAGCATTCTCAACAATAGACTTGATGGATTTTTCTTAATATTTAGTCATAAGTGTACTTTGCTATTTTTCATATTTCCTGTTCACATTTAATGGTACTGTCATTGTTTCACCACAATCGTCTGGTGAACGTAACGTGATTATTTTTATATTAGTAAAAATCCTGAGAATTATAAATATGGATTTTATCAAGTAAAAACCTCCCAAGTTCAAATGTATTACGTATGGTACTGACTTAAGAGTCATATTATACCTTGATTCTATGAGCAGCCGAGCATATGAAATTTTATTCTTTATTATCCGATACTCGTATGAATTTTTTTACCTGAAATCGTTGAGGATTTTGCATCAATCATTACCGAAATGAAGTTTCACGAAATTTTGCTTATAAATGGTACCTAATCCTGAATATCGTGATTGTACCCAACACGGCTTGGAATGGAATCTAAATTATTGTATATACTTGTTTCTATAACAGTGAAAACATAAAACAAAAGCGAGCTGAATGAGATATTTTCATAAAATTCTAAACGAATTTATTGCATTAGTTAAATTACTTGTACAACCCTAGAAGAAAGCAACCAGTGGCGTTCCATGCTATTCAAAAAATCTGTCTTCAAACAAGGTTCTAAGTCATTGGCTATTCTGTGAAATTGAGATTATTTTCAAGGAGTGCATTAATTTTTCTAAAAAAAGGCGCATCTGTATTTCTGGTACAACTCACACATTAAGAGTTATTGTAACATTTATATCGTACGAAGTTAATATCTGTTATATTGTTTTCTTATAAAGTTGATTATTCAGCGCCTGAACCAACAATTAGTATTACATTTCAGATAAAGGGAAGGGATCTTATCACTGCGCTGAAAATTCAGAAAACGCGAGAATTTAGTTGTTCAGTTTAGATTTCTCATGTAGTGCATGCACACATTCATATTGAATATTTCAATCAGTCCGAAAGTACTGGATTATTCTCTTTCAAGTTACATGCATTTGAATTGTGCCCTTTTGTTATTGAAACTGTATATTTTGGGCATAATTACCGCTGTATGGGGGATAAGTTTACTACAATTTGAAATCACAATCATATTCGAAGCCGTCCACCATCTCAGGTAAACGATGAGTTTCCATTTTCTTTTTTTCGATTTCTTTAATTGCTGACTACTTATCGTAACTATATATACACCTCAAAAAAGTCTAGGGAACACTTCTGAATATCGATATATCGTATCCAGAACGATCAATATGGATGATTTTTTTTGAGAAATGAACACCTGGATCAATTTCTCACCAAATTATGTAGAGTGCCGCAACAGATTTCAGTTTTTTTTATAAAAAACTAAAAATGCAGCAGATGCGACGCTGCTTTCCAATAATTTCATGTATTCAGTGTTCGAAATCAGTTAGTTGGCCCTTTGTTTCTGTTGTAAGCATAAATAAAAGACTCAAGTTTTATGATTCGACCATGGAAAGACGACATTTGACTAGAGAAGAGATGTTACGACCCGTTGGCATGCTCCAAGCTGGGAGCTCACAACGGGAAGTATCCAGGGTTCTGGGAAGTAGCCCAAGTGTCATAAACCGTTTATGGTCGCGTTTCAATGAAACAGGTAGCGTAGAAGAACGCCATACAGGTCGTTTCAGGATTACTGCAGTCGCCCAAGACCGATTTTTGGTTTTACAGGTCAGAAGAGATCGTACTACCACAGCATCTCAATTAGCTCAAGAGCTATCACGAGTTCATAATTTACAAATTTCCTACCAAACTGTGAGAAATCGACTGCACGAAGGTCAACTCCACTCCAGACGTCCTTTAAGAGTTCCACAACTGACCCATGGAAATCGCGCTGCTCGTTTAGCTTGATGCCAAGAACACGTAAACTGGGATCAAGAGAGGTGGGCAACAGTTCTCTTCAGTGATGAATCTAGATTTAGTTATTATCCCGATTCGGGAAGAATTCGAATATGGAGGGAACCTGGAAAGCAAAACCGTCTCCAGCATGCTCGAGACGTTGTTAGACAGGGAGGCGAATCAGTGATTTTCTGGGGAGGTATACGCCTTGGTGGAAGAACTGACCTCATTTTCATACAGAAAAACCTCACGGGAAATTCTTACACAAATGAGATAGTTTTACCTGTAGTGGTACCGTATCTCCAAACAATCGGTCAAAATCCACTCTTCCAACAAGGTAATGCCCCTCCTCATCGTGCAAGAGTTGTCTTGAACGTTCTTGAAGATAATGATATCGATCTTCTACCGTGGCCATCCTGCTCCCCAGATCTGAATCCCATCGAGCATGTGTGGGACACCCTAAAAAGAAATCTCCTGCGTCAAAACGTCTTCCATCATGAACAGGAGCTTCGATTAGCAGTTCAGGGGGCTTGGAATGACTTAGGCCATAATGTAATAGACAATTTAATATTGAGCATGCCGCGACAATGCCAAAGTTTACATAATTTACATTTTACATTGAAATTTCATGTAAATGAATGCCGGCATTTACCCTTTCATCTATGTATTTGTATATATAAAGGGTTTCTATACTATTAATAGCGTGGAATTCATAATATTTAGAATATAAGGAATTATTATTTTCCGTACATGGATTGTTGAATATCTCTACAACTGATCATTTCCTTCTTTTTTCATCAATATAATCATTGAATTCTAAAATATATTGCGTTTTGTATTATTTCTTGAACTTATATAAATAGTCATTTCAATGAGCATCAAATTCAATCATATTTTCGTCAGAGACTTTATTTGATAGTTTGTACTCATTTCAAGGGGGTTTGTTAGTCACTCCGGGATTCTATTTTCGTTCTAAACTATCTGGCGCCATTCATTTTATATTGTTGGGACACACCCTATGTCCACTGATGACTATAGCCTCGAGCATCCCCCTCTTGAATTGAATTATGTTAACAGTCGAGATAGCAAATATTGATTCATAAGTTTTATTTCAAAATTTACCGTAACATTATTCCAATTCAAAATAAAGAACTTACAGTATTGAAAAGCACGAAAATTATCTGTTTCTGAATGTAATTTTATAACAACTATATGTTATCGATTGATAGTCAGCATATATTACCAATCTCTAACCGCTGGCTGAAGGACCTTGTTCCGGAAAAAGTCATGTTTTTCCGCAACACTAGGCTGGCAAGGAATTCTCATCATATGGCGGTACATTTAACGACCCCTTGAACCCCTCTCTATAAGAATTCCTTCATTTACAGGGCCGGTGAGCTGTGGAACTCGCTTCCGTCCAACATCTTCCCAACATCCTACAATTTGGCTCTCTTCAAGAAGCGAGTAAACCAGGCGTCCATTCATGTAGTTTAACAGGTTCGCCTATTCCTGGGAAGCGAGCATAAAAAAAACATTCTTAGAGAACCAAATCATTTTCAGCGGTACAAGTACAAGTTTCATTTTGATTTTTTTATAGAGCTTACCTATGTCTTATTATCTTATTATCCTGATGAGAGACATCACATAATATCGGCAAATTTAGAGTTCTCTTTATACATATAACAAAACTTGAAACTCTGAAGGCATTAAAGAAATATAAACAATAAACATCAAATTACGTTTACTTACCTTTGAAACTAGATCAAATTGTGATATTCAAAGTATATAGATTATTGTGACAGAAGGACTGTATTAGTATGTTTATGTTGATATTATTTTTCTCATATCCTACTCATTATTCTTAGTCAAAAGAGAGAGAGAGAGCACTATGTTCTAGTTATTCGTCACACTAACTTTCGGAAGAACCTTGCTCGAGTAGTGATATGGGGAGTAAGAGTCCGATATGCCTCGCTGTTTCCGGTTCCTTCCCCAAAAATCTAGGTCTCAAAGATGGTCCCAAATTCGGAAATTAATTCGTAAAACGATTATTTCCTATCACGGATTTATTGCCGAGATATGTTTGAATCTTTTGATGCTGAAAACATACCTCCTGGTAAACACAAATAAGCAGGACGAATGAAAGTGAATAATTTTGACAGCTCGACTGTCGTCAATTTTAGGACGTTAAAATGTGGCTAAATTGAGTGGGTAGCTTGGAACCGAGTTCGATTTTTGGAGTAAATGATTGAACGTTAATTCATCGATTAATACTTGTATTGCGGAAAGTAATGCACACAGTTTCCAATAGGGAAAATATTGAAATATATGTAAACGGAGGATTTCACGAAAATTCAATCTAGAAATACGCTTTCGAACGGTTGGAAATCGTCTATTTCGCAAGGCAAGAGTAGAACCGTCACGGCACTTTATATGGGAAAAGCCGTCCTTTTTGTCATTTTCGGCAGTCGCTCGAGAAGGACCAACTTTTGAGGTGGATTACTCTGGGATGGTTAGGAATATCAAAATTGGACTACGCTATGGGAACAAGAATTCTCCAGTAGCGTTCCTCCTTGAGAAACTGCAGCTCGATAATTGGCACGTTAAGGCCCTACCGATTCAGTGCAATTTTCCAGGAGAAAGAAGTTTTTTTGAAAATCTTCTCAGAGACGCGTTTTTTAGAATTCTTCGAGCGGAAATAATCATAGTCCTCGAATTGAACGTAGAGTTCCTGGCGCGCTTTTTTCCTTGTTTTTGAGATCCCTACCGCCGCTCAAATGGTCAGTCGGACGCGAATCAAGCTTGTTTGGACGAAAATTGCACTGATCTCTCCGCAAAGATTGTCCGCTTTCCAAAGAAATTTCACCTCCGAGAAAATGCCCCCGAATAGCCCTAACTTTCTCCCACCGAATGCTTTAATTTGTTCACGCCTATTCCTTAAGGTTTTAGTAAAGTTAATAAATAAATAAATTGAAACTAGTGCAATATATGAAGATAATTTATTCATAGTAAATTAATATTTTTATCCACCAAATTCGATCAAGTATGCTGGGGTATCCCTGCAAGTGAATGTACTTTTATGATCATCATAAGCGTAACTATAAGCGTCTGGACATAATCCTTTAAAAATAGCAGGATAATCTACTGGCCAATCTGAGGATCTGCAAGTGTCTGGAGTTGAATGTGCACCACGACAACAGTATTCATCAGTGTTGAAGGCTAGGCATGCAGATTTGCAGGCAACCACTCCATGGGATGTTACTTCTTGAAGTTCACCAGGACATTGATTGTTGATGTATGCGTCACATCCTGCTCTCTTACAGCTGTACTGACCACCATCAGATTGTCCTCCCAGAGGGGTTATCTAGAACATAATATATGTTTTCCAATCATTTACAAGGTATACATTTTTCTGGTTAACCATGGATATTTAGGAAATATTTAAGAAACGAAGGTTTAACCACCAGGCAAGCAAGCAATATAGATGGTAAAGAAGTGAGTATATACCAGACTGTAAGTTAAATGGGGAATGAAGTGCATAACATTCTTATCTTAAACAGTAATAGGGACCATCATTAAAATATTATAGACAAAATCGAAGCTGAAGTAAATAATTCCTTTGAGTGTTGTAGATGGAACCACTGCTTCGTTGGACTGATACTTAGACCAATTAATGAAAGGCGAATAAAACCACTTATCTAAGTTCCTTATAAGAACCTATATTGGAAAAGAAAAATCTAATTCATTACTAATATCACGGTTTTCAGGTTGAGATGTCAGTTTCCTCTCCTTCTGCAGTATCTGACGTAAAGCTTAAATTTCATTGACAGATGCTGCTTCTTGTACGATAATGGCCGGGAACAATTCACCCGAACTCTATACTTTAACAATGTTACCGCAAATTTCACAAAACACATATTTCATCTACAGTATGGACAAAAAATAACACCCCATCTCTGTGTTCTTTTTGCGTAAGGAATTCATTGTCGCAAACAGATTGAAGCTTCTTCCGTTTTTGAATTATTTGGAATATAACACTCGACCAAATCAAACTCTTCAACATTATAGTACGGCATGGTAGTTTCGTTATTAGAGACAATACTTTATTCACACAAAAGTTGTATCTTGATTACGAAACATTGATTCCATATCTGTCATTGCAAGAAATATATTTCTACCGTCATAATGAAAGCACAGAACATAGTTAATCTATTTCAATTTTTCCGTAAATTAAAATTAAGTTACTAGATAAAAGAAGTTACACATTTGCAAATTATTGTCTAACTTTTTTAAATGGTATACACAATCCGCTAACTGAGTGGAACGTTTGAAGGAAAACTTTGTTGTTGGAAAGAGCAACTGGGACTCCAACCATGGCCAGCTGGATTACCTGATCTTCACCCCTCAGATTTATTGGATTTGTCGTATGCCAATAAATGTCGTTAATGAACTTGTTGAATTCTTTTGATTCTGTGTGTCTTGAAATTTTGATTGCAAGTGCTTGCACTTTTTCCCATGTTCGAGGAACATCCTTTATACAAGTTATATAGGCAGCTGTGACCAGAATCTCAAGAAACTTGAGACGAGAAAAATACTTGCTAGTTGTCAATAATAATAACTGGAACTCACGTAATTAATAAATTCTCGAAAAATTATGCATTTTTCAAAAATAACGTAAGTAAAAAAGTTTTCTATGCAAATACGGTCTACGAAAATAATTATTTTATGATTAAATACTTTCCAATGAACTTCTGATAATAAACCAAGAGGGAGTTGTAAATTTCGCCCACACTGATAGCAATGCCCTTGATGAACCAATGCTTTGAACAGCTGATTGCTCTTTTCGTTTGGAAGAAAAAATCAAAAAGCATATTTCATCACATTTGCTAAAGGAGCATAAAAAAAGTTATTTAACAGATTTTTCTCATAGAAGATGGGAAATCACTACCTGACGTAGGTCTGCGTACTTAAGAAATACTCTGTTTATTAGAGAGTGAATAATTATCTAAGTTTAATCTAATCTAATTGAATCTCATTCCTATGTCAGGTCGTTTCTAATACTCTTTAAAAGCAAATTTCACATTAATGAATATAAAAATTCTAGTACTCACCGATCCCCTGATATTGAACCCATCGACTAGGGAGATATCGTAGAAGTCAAGTCCTTGATCACCCTTGAGGGTTATTTCGATTAAAGTTGCTGGCGGCACTCCCCCTGCTCCATTACATTCTATTTTATTACCGCAATCGCCAGTATCACAGTGTTGGCTTCCTGGATCACACCAAGTTCTAGCCCAGAATCGTCCAGCCCAATTGTCTGAAGAAAATACAGACACCTGCAATATTTGGAAATGTGCATTGCATTAATAATTATCATCAATAAATTAACACACAATGTCAATATTTCTGTTTTTTTTTTGGAAGGCATCTAATTATTAGCACATGTTTTTTTCGAATATGTCCGGACATATATCAACAAAATTCGATGTTTTTTCTTGACGCTCAGGTTCCTCTCATAAGAAACAAAATGAAAAACAAATTGAGGTTTTGTGAAATTACCACTTATCGATATCAACAGTTGTTCATCATTCTTTGCAATTAACGCTTGTTCTTCTTGTAAATTTTGATTTTTGGCAATAATGCAACGCAAATAACGAAATTTGACCCCGCAAAATGTGCTGAAGCAGATGTGTTGGATGACCTATGTTGGGCTTCATCTAGAATAGGTAAAGGCTTGGGTTAGATTCGACTGTTCTAGAATGATCTGCAGGTACAGGCAGATTAGTTGTCATGAAAGGAGCAAGCTAGGACGACCTCGAGCAAAAACTGCAATCCATGACTGTTATTTAAGAATCTCCTTGTTGAAATAACGGTTCGCTACTGCTAGGCACCTTCAACGGTACGATGTCTTAGGAATTTTTTTTGCTCGAGGTCCAGCTTTAACCGCAGCGCATAGAAGAGACCGATTAAAATTTGCCATGGGAACATGCCATTTGGATAAAAACTGCCTTGTCAATTGTTTAGTTGTTTAGAAGCTGACTGGGAGATAGTTTTATTCATAGATAAGTCTTTTTCATTGCGATATAAGTTCTCTATATACATAAGTCGCAGTGGGAGATATCCCATTGAAACTTTTATCTATCTCTGGTTTTGGTGTAGGATCAATAATGATATTGGGAAATTTCTTCAAACCCCGAATTTATCTGATCATCGTTAATAATTAAACTCTGAATGTTCAGATGTATATGACCTTTTTTAAGAATTCTTTGCAATAGACTATGCATTTTCGTAAAGATTTAGTCATTGGTGTATTGGGTTATTTCTCTTATTTTACTGCCATGAATAACTCCATTGTTTCACCTCAATAGTTAGATGAAGCTACTGTGCTATGAAACGCGTCACGATTATTTTATGTTTTAGTAAAAATCCTGAAAGTTCTAAGTTGTTTTAGATGGCTATTTTACATAAATGTGGCTGAATATCGTTGTTAAAACTTTTTATTTTCTACTTTAATCGATGGGTGATTTCGAGATTCTTGACATAGAAATTTTGACTATAAACACAGTCAAGAAATCTAATGGTGTAAAATCACATGATCTGAGGTCGAATTCTAAACACTGAAAGAGCACAGTGCCATGAAGTGTGTCATGTTTTAATTGAGTTATTTCATGACTATATGGCATATAGCACCGTCTAGTCGAAACCACATATAGTCCTCATTCATATCATCCAATTTGGCAGAAAAACTTTCCTCAAGTCGCGATATGCAGCACTAGAACAGTCATGGCTTGAAAAATCGAATTTCTTCTTCGCTTACGATGATTTTGCCCCAATAAACATCATCCATTAGTTGATGTCTAAAAATCTATTCCACAAACTCTTTTCATTATGCATACTCGTTAGTTTTTGTGCATAAAAATACAGATCTTTGGCTTCTTGAAATTTAAAATTCTTGTCCACGGCGAGGTATTAATGTTCCTGCATTTTCATTTGCATTGTTTCGATGGTGACATTTGATTGGCTTGATTTTGGAGCATAAGTGTGTTTAACGTATTTAACTGATCAAATTTGCCTGAATTTTTCAATTATTCTCTCCTCAGTTGACGAAGTTAAAAAACCTGACTATATATTGAATGAAATTTTCCAAACTTTCATTATATTCCAGATATTGTTCAATAACGTTGTTCTATCATGTATCGCTTCTTTTTGCTAACCTGAACCTGTCTGATCTAAAGACACACTCACATTATTGAGTGGGTCTTGTTTCAGTAAGTTATATTCGAAAATGTTTTCCAAAGTATAATCTATGTGAATAGGTTAAAAATATTTGTTTTTGTTTTGTTTATCCAAGATAACTTGAGATTCAACAAACCTATATCGTTATGAACTACCTTCCAGATCACGAAATCACTTCAATGTGGCCTGCATGAAATCTAGACGTCAATCCTATTGAACAAACATATCTGGGACATTCCCTATAGAAGATTTGAAGGCAGCAAAACCAAGCTGCTATCACAAATGAGGCTCAGAACAGACTGATCGAAATTTGGAACGAAACAGATCAGAACGCTATAAGGTTGATTTTGGGTATGAATCGTAGATTTCCTGCAGTAATTCCCTCCTGGTGTGGATATATTCGGTATTAACAAGTTTTAAGAGATTGCTTTTATCCAAAGTTTCAAAATTTTTCTTATCAGCTTCATTTCAATTTCTATGTGTACCATTTCAATTTCTATTGTTTATAAGCATTGCTTAGTGCTAGTAGATTATTGGAAAAATAATATATACATCCAAACTTCTTCTGAATAAATTTGAATTTTTGATTATTAGCGTTCATTTTTTGGTGCAGTGTATAAATGAAGAAATATTCGACGAATTGTTATTGGTTCGGAAAGAAAAGTGTAATTTGAACAGCTATAAAAATTTTAAATTTTGGCAAACTTTTCCCATGTATGTGGCCCCACTTTATCTGAGTTTTTCTTTAGGCTTTGAGTATTTCAATTATTTTTCTCTTTGTGATTTGGTAATAATATCACTTGTGGCCATGAAGAAATCTGCGATTTGTTTAGGGAGAAATTCCCGAACGAGCCTCAAATATATCAATCGACAGCTCGTCTTGAAACCAAGTCGTTCCAAGTGAGAACATCTTGAAGTTCCTGATGATACTATGCTGGCTATTATCAAGTTTACAAGGGAACCCTTATCAGCAAACGACATAATTAGTTTTGGAGACTACGGTGAGTCAAAAGTCAGTGATGAAATATTTGATTTTTGTATTGTTCAAAATGGTCCTTTTGAATGAACTGAATGAAATTGATCCCGATCACAGGGTGGAATTATGCAATGATGGGATTGTGTCATCAGAATAGAATGTTGCCCTTTAGAAGAAGAGAGATGTTAATTGCAAGAACGATAAGTTTCATGCAGTCAAGTCTATAAACCTGAAGCGTATAGAACTCAGAAAAGCATCTCCATATTAAAAAAAAATTGGTATCCTAATTCAACAATTCATCGTTATCTTGAAAAACAAGTGTTTAGGCCTAACAGTTGTCGGAAAGAATGTGTAAACTATACCTATTTTAAATGTTGAGTAGTGGGGACTGATTCAATTCTACTTGACTATTGTGAGTGAAGAATTTTGAGTTCTTACATAGTTTTTTAATTTCCAAACTTTCCAACAGATTCATTGTCTCCTTTATTACATTTGTGGAGAATTTTTAAAGTATCTTATGTAATTATGTGATTTGTAGATTTATATATTCAGAAACTATGGACTTTCTTATCTGAGGAGAGATGTTGTTTGGATTTGGATAAAAATATCGGCACACAAGGTGAGGATCCCAAGGGGCGTTCTTAATTTTGTTTGTAAAATCCTGATTCAAATTGGTAATAATTTTGTGACAAAAATGTCTCTAAAAGGTTACAAAGTTCATACATAATGGGTGGTGAAGTATTAATTTGGTTAAACACTTTTTTATTGGAGGCGAAAATGTTTGGGTATATATTTTTTATATCCAAAGAGACACCCCTTATCTAGGGGTGAAAAACTTAGCAAAAGCTAATGAATTCAAATAGTATGGGATAGATAGAATTGAATGCAATGAATTCTCAACAGCGTATATAGGACAAACAGGTAGAAATTTTCAATCTACATTCAAACAACAAATATCCTCTGATAAAAAATCCGCAGGTCTTGAATTAAAAAATACATATTTACATTAGATAATCTAAAAATCTCCACAAACTTTGTATAAACCCAAAAATCGCCACTCTCAATTGTGAACTAGAATTGAATCACTCCTAACCTAACCCAACATTTAAAATTGATGTAGTTAGTGTTTAATAAAAAAAGCACTGTGGAAAACAGACAGATATGTTTCATTTTATTTATATTCAAATAAATTTTCAGGAAATAAATCATCAACAATATCATTAATTTCATTTCATACTTCACCTTGCATGGTGTAATCTTTTATTTTTAATTCGATATGGATTTGTATCAAGTAAGGATCATTCATTCTTTCATACCTGTTGCTGGGAACCGAGGATAAATCCGCCATTATTTAGATTTTCCTGTCCTGGATTCCCTTGAATACCGATCCAAATATCACCACCATCATTATTTCTAATTTGAAATTCTCTAGCTTGGCAGCCTAAAGCTAGGACAGAGAGCAATGCTATAACTTCTACACTAATCATTTTTGTTTACTCACGTTCGCATTGTATATTCCTGAAGTATTTATATAGAATTTTCAAGATATTGTAGGATATGATTATCTCAGAAAAATATTTACCATAATTGAAGTGTCTGTATTATCTAACAAGAGAAAACAAACGGAAAAACTCACATTGTATTTAAAATACAATTATCTATCACTAGGTCAATATAATACTTCACTTCGAAATTAATTGAATGGGCTGTACACACAAATTGCAATATGCCGAATTTAGTGTAATGAGAAATAATTTCTTTTGCATGATCTCACGTTGCCACGAGATAAGGAAAATAATGTTTGTCTATATTTGTTTATTTTCTTATTACTTCCTAGAATTTTCATGTTTGGAAACAAATAGAATTCACTGTTAAGATTTTTATTTTCAATGAAATAAAACTAAAGTATTAGATTTTCACTATATTAACAAAACTATGATCGGTTTCACCACACTGTGGCTTCATCAGATAGATACAAACTAATGAACAGAGTTATTCCTTATATATTAGTCTTATTTCCTACTTAATATTACAATAGGTACAAGTATAAGAGGTATGTTCGGAAACCCATCGGAGTTGCTCACTTTATGAATTGAAAAGATTGAGTAAAGAAGAAGGATTTAGATCTAATTGACTATTGAGTAACCTACCTGAATTCTTTTCTTTGTTGATCTTTAAATTTCCAATAGATTGAGTTCTTTGTATATTATTTTCATTGTGTAAAATTTCGAACTTATCATTAAAGTTATGGTTTTCTTCGAGTAAGTGATTAGAATAATGGGAATTTGATTTATGATAATTAAAACTACGTTTGTGCTCGGATAATCTAACTTTGAAATTTCTGCAAGACAGTTTATACCAATATAAATTTTATATATATATATATAATATATATATATATATATATATATATATATATATATATATATATATATATATATATATATATATATATATATATATATATATATATATATATATATAAATGATCAATTTCAGACTAGGATTACCAATATGAAATAAGCTGTTGTATTTTGTTATTTCGTGTTAGAACTTTTATACTTGGAAATACTTCCTGGATTGCTTTTTGAAATTTTTGCGTGAAATCATGTTCTCAATCATAGTTGCATTGTTACCGTTATTGAATGCTATTTGTTCAATTATATTTAGGTCTTTTATGAAATTATTGTGTGACTTTGGGATATTAATGAGTCTATGTACCATACTATTGTAAGCAGCTAATTTATGTGGATAAGGATGTGTAGATGAGCTGTGAATAGTAATATCTGTATGCAGTGGCTTATGAAAAATATAAAATCATGTTTGCCGTTAATTTTAGTAATAGTTAAATCCAGAAAGTTAATGGAGTTTTCTGTTTCTATATCTAGCGTGAATTTAATATATTCGTGAATTTTGTTAATGAATGTTTTGAATGACTCTAATTGTCTGTTTGTGCCAGTGAAACAACAAATGATATCGTCCACATATCTAAACCAATAAATAAAGTGTTTGAATAACGGATGTTCATGGATAGTTTTTCAATATTATCCATGAAAATTTCAGCTCAGAGGATTACCCATGATTAAACCTTCTTTACTATTATATATATTCTCCATTGAAGTTAAAATAATTTCGTTCTAAACGAATTTCTAAAAGGTGTAAGACTTCTGATTGAATTATCGGATTGACTTTATTAATTTGAAGGAGTTGTTGATGAGTTTCACTGTATCACTAGGTGAATGCATCAAAATATTTTTCGTTTTAATGTTACCTAAACTTATATCACCTCTGCGTATATATACAGGGTGTTAAATAATAGTATATCACATTTTGAGGGGTAGATCTACGTGCAATTTCAAGAAAAAAGTTACGGAGCTACAGGGTGTTGAAATTTCCGGAAAATTGTTTTTTCTTCAAAACTTCTGCAGTTTTTGAGAATTCAGCCCAAATTTGGAATGCAAGCTATTTCTTACAGCCTCCATCAGTACACGTCGTAGATTTTAACTGAAATTCACAAGGTTTTATTCTTTTCGAGGCCATGTCTCTTTTGCCCTTTCAAACTTTTTGCAGTACGCCACTGATCAGCATACAATCAATATTCGTAATCCCCGTTCAATTTAGAAACTTTTTGACAGTTGTAATTTTTCGTATCTCCGACAGTTCTCGAGAAAAAATTACTAAATAATTGTATGCATTCGCTGAATTGAAAGCACTTTTAATTAAAAATGACTAGTAGACTTTGATTTTTTCATTTATTCATTCTATTTGACAGTTATTAGAGTTGAATCAGTGTCTGCTTGAATTGTTCATTAAATAAACGATCAGTTTTAAGACTTTAGAAGTTATTGCTGTAAGAAAAATGGCTAATTTTACTAACGCCGAACATGTACGGTCTGGCTGGCGGAAACACAACAGAAGCTAGGCGATTATATCAGGTGAGCTTTCCAAATTGAGTAACACCAGACAGGTGAACATTTTCAAATATCTACAGAAGGTTGTGGGAAACTAGTACTTTTACTGCAAAAAATCATTTAAAAGGTGCAACTCAAACTATGAGAACTCCAAATATTGAGGAAGCAGTTTTGGATTGTATTGATTTGAATCCTCATGTGAGTACAAGAAAAATTGGAAATCAGTTTAATATTCCACATGTTCTAGTTTGGAGTATTCTCCACGACTCTTTATTGTACCCGTTTCATATTCAACGCGTCCAAACTCTACTTCCTCGAGATTTTCCTTCAAGACTGAATTTCTGCCGATGGTTCTTAGATAAAATTAGAGAAAATGCTCATTTTGATAGTGAAATAATGTTCACAGACGAAGAATTTTCGAGAACTGCTATCACAAATTTTCATAATAATCATTATTGGGCTATTTGATTGAAGAATCTCATCATCCAGAACAATTCTCAATAAATATCTGGGTCGGAATAATTGGGAATTATTTGATTTGGCAATTTTTTTAGCATAACAGACTAAACGGTCCCGCTTATCATCAGTTTCTTGAGGAGGAGTTACCTTTATTGCTCGAGGATGTGCCACTTTTGGTGAGAAACATAATGTGGTTCATGCATGACGGGGAAGCAGCACCTTTCAGTGGAGAAGCTGGGGAATTCTTGAATAATAACAACCGATGAATAGGTCGAGGCGGGCCAGAACCATGGCCTCCTAGGTCCCCAGACTTAAATAGTTTAGACTTTTTCTTATGGTGATATCTCAGAAGTTTATTTTATACCACTCCGTGAACACTGTAGAAGAATTGAGGAATCGAATAATAACGTCTTGTGACACGATAAGAAATACCTCAGGAAAATTTCAAAGAGTGCGTGATAATATGCGAAGAAGGACAGAGGCCTGTATTCTTGCAGGTGGAGAACACTTCCAGCAATTTATATTGTTTTTAATTGTTCGTTTTTTTAGTTTGATATTGAATAAGTATAAGTTGAGTCTCAAAAGACGAGCTATCAAAGTTAAAGCAAATTTTGGGCATACCTATCGAGTATTTTTATTATTTATTTCTTATTTAGCGAATAACATACAATTCAAATAATTCAAATTCAATAATTTTTCACTCGAAAACGGTTGCAGATACGAAAAAATTACCACTGTCAAAAAAGTTTCAAAATTGAACGAAGACGACGAAAATTGATTGTACGCTGATCGTACTGGCGTACTGCAAAAAAGCCAAATGAGACATGGCCTCAGAAAAGAAAACAACTTGGGATGTTTAATGATGGAGGCTGTGAAAAATAGAACATTCCAAATTTGGGCTGAATATCTCAAAAACTGCAGGAGTTTTGAAGAAAAAACAATTTTTTCCAGATATTTCAACACCCTGTAGCTCCGTAACGAAGCTTTTGCGGACCTATGTTTATATGAATTTTTTTTCTTGTAATTGTACGTAGATTTACCCCCTCAAGTTGTGGCATACTATTATGTAACACCCTGTATGAATACGCAGAGATGATATAGGTTTAGGTAACATTAAAACGAGAAAATATTTTGATGCATTAATTTTATGGAAGAAATGAATACAGTAGCGTTCATTAAATATTCTAGTGAATCATATTGATTTTCAGTTCTTAGGACCAATACAGTGAATACTATCAAAATATACAGAAGCTCTAATAATGATGCTATCTTCAATTTTTTCAACCTCCAAATTCAATTCTATATGCAGGAGCATTTCTACAAGTAAAAGTACTCTTGTGATCATCGTAAGCATAACTATAAGCATCAGGACACCATTGTTTAAATTGGGCTGGATAATTTCTAGGCCAATCTGAAGACTTGCAGCTCCACGGGAATGCATGAGCTCCTCTGCAACAATATTGATCAGTGTTGAACGCCAGACAAGCAGATTTACATCCAATCGTCCATCCGTTTGGTCCTTTCACTTGCAATTCACCTGGACAATGATTGTTTATGGGAGTATCACAGCCTGCTCTCTTGCAACTGTATTGACTTCCATCGCCTTGTCCACCCAGAGGCGCCATCTAGTGAGAGAGATTTTGATTATTCAATATGTATGGTAGAAATTGATGATGATATTCAAGTTTAAGAGAAACTGGTATCCAATAAACTAATTATTGATTTGTTTAAGACGTTTGGATATACAGATTGCGGATCTAAAATGGAATGAATTCAGTGAACTTCATGCAATATTTTTCAAGAAATTCCGATGACAAGTCGGTTTCTATTTTTAGTCAGGTGCTTTACACTTTATTTCCTTTTTTTGAAAGGGATGAAGTGGGAGGAACAGCCTCAAATTTTTTCATTTCAAATGGTTATTCAAGTATTGTTATACTTGGAAAGTATTTAAGACAAATGTAATGGACTATTCATTTTGAATATTGACTAACAAATTTATCTGTATCACAAATTTCAATTTTAAAAATGTAAAAAAAGAAAAAGATTATTAATCAACGCATTGATTGCTTTGAGATCAACAAACGATAGAAAAATCCATTAGATATCAAGAGGTTCCTCCCCTGATAACTGAATAGATCCAAGAAGGATGAGAAATTTGGACCTTATTGTTCAGAAGCTTCATTTATACTAATTAAGAAACAATTATCCGAGAAAATTCAATCTAGGATCTCTCTCCTTGAGACCCAGATTAAGGTAAGTATCTTCTCAAGACATATTGAAAATAGGCTTTTTATGATATTTTTTCCAGCTCACAAGGTAAAAATATTTTATGGAATTTTAGTTTCAGGAAAAATTGTGTTTGAACTCGCAGCAAGGTCATGTAGATTGATAAGCCAGATCTCCAGACTTGTCTTTCATACTCTATCGCTTAGTATACTAAACGAAACAAGACCTCAACGATTCAAAATCAACCGAGGGTTTTCAGCAATTGAAGAGAAGTTTTAAATTATTGAATGGCTTCACAAATACACATTTTGCTACCTAAATATTACCATTTGATTGATATCAGTTTTGTCAACCGTAAACTAAAATACGCGCCTCTTCGTTATAGGTTTCTCCAAAAGATTTAAGAGGATTAAACTGTAGTACTGAAGATGTAAAATCTCTTCACTGAATGAAGCTAAGATACGTAACAATCACTCGATACGCGGATGATATCTCTAGCGAATCATGAATAATTAGGACAAACGGAATAAAAAACGGTTTTGACTTTCTCGGCGAAAAAATCGATTTCTGAGCCAACTATATACAATTTCGGAGGTTACAATATCATTCATTCATCATTATTTGAACAACTTAAAGCACTTCCAAATTATTCTTCTACTATATGTTTTACTTACTGAAACTTTCAAATTGAATCCATCGACTAGTGAGATATCATAGAAATCCAGTCCTTCGTGACCTCTGAGTGTAATTTCAGCTAGAGAGGCCGGAGGGTTTCCACCAGCTCCTTGACATTCGAACCTGTTGCCGCAGTCTCCAGTCAGACAGTGTTTGTTTCCATGATCGCACCAAGTTCTAGCCCAGAAACGTCCAGCCCAATTATCAGGCGCATTCACGGATACCTGAAATTTCATGTAGATGAAGAAAAAACAACCAAGTCCATATTAAGAATTAAGAGAAATGGGGATTTTCAAATATCATGAAAAATTGAGATAAACGTTACGGTAGATGATTAACAAAGTCTTCATTGCTTCTTGGCTGAGGGAATACTTTTTGTTTCTGTATTGTATACTGCATGAATATGTTTTTAAGGATCTAACCTAACCTAACCTTCTTATCCATTTTTTAAAGTATTAAATATCCGATTAAAAACTGAGGAAATTTCATTCGAACTTTTGAGAAGATGAAGTCCTGTTGGAAAAATTTTCGTAATTACTTTTACTTTTAAAAACTTGTCTTATGTGCTGCTTCCACTCTAGAGACTATATTCTTGTGTACAGAGGTTAAATTATAATACTAAATGAGAGATATAGAGTTTCGTGAATTGAACTAACAATATTCCGCCAGTTTTTGAAAAATCTAAATCAAATTCCCAAATTCAAAAAATCAAATTGGGGTAAAACAGAAATAGCTCCCTGAAACACCAAACTGCTTCCGTGATTAAGAAAGAATACCTAAAAAAGCTTAATAGACCAATAAGAGATCACATATTAATCAAAAATATATAAGTTAAATCAACATCGGATGACATTATTTTCACAAAAGCAGATAAATAAACAATATTATATTTCCAAAACATTAGATTTCATTAATGATTCTAATCATTCAGTTATATCCCGAGATCCAAGTATTAAATTCAATAAGGACGTGAAGACAGTCATTGAGAATTTAAAATCCATCATCACAGATAGCGAAAAATTTATACTTATCTTACTGAATTCTTTACCACCTCAACTTTATTCTTTAGTTATTTGCACAAAAATGGTTATCCAATAAGACCAGTGGTCTCATTCACATGCCCCAGCATTCAAAATTTCCAAATTTTCAATACATATTCTGGAAAAATGTTGTAATTTTAAACCGCCTTTTTCTATTCGAAATTCAAATGATTTGATAAGAAAAATAGAAAAAATTGTCATTCAAAGTAATGCAAAGTTAGGCTCTTTTGATGTCAAGAATTTGTTTCCAAGTATTCCACCGAAAGATCCGTATGACACAAAATATGACAAATCCACGAATTAAATACGACATTATGGATTTATTAGATCTTTGCATATCTCAAAATTATTTTTTATTTAACGATTGTTGTTATAAAAGTGATGAGGGACTTATAATGGGAAACCCCTTCCTTAAGCCCTCTTTTAGCAGAAATCTTCATGAATACATAAAAAAAAACTATTCATAAACACCGTAAACATTTCCTATATTGGTATCGATATGTCGATGACATTATTGTGTCAACAAACAGACAGTTCACTGTATTCGAAAATTTTATCAACAAACTGCATCCAAAATAGAACAGAACAATTCGATCAATTTCCTAGACCTAACAATAACAAGATCAAATAATAAACACCAGTTTTCAATTTATCATAAGCCTTCTCAGATATCACAATTCATTATACATCGGCAGATCCTTACCAACATAAAGTTGCAGCATTTAATAGCTATATACATAGACTTTTGAACACACCGATGTCTAATGATAATTATTTCTAAGAATTGAATTTGATAAAACAAATCGCAATAAATGAGGGTTATGATGCAAATTTAGTTAGCAGCATATTACATAAGAAAAAACAAAAATTAGCTTTACAACATACAGTGTGTTCCAACGAAAATTTGACCCCCCTATAACTCCGAAATGAGTAACATTAGCGAAAAACACCAAGACACGTCGATTTTTGTTTCGAGGGGGAGCATTTTTCGAAATAATTCGAAACTTGTCAGATCAACCCCCTACCCCCAGCAACCCTAATTTCGAAATTCATCATAGGGAATAAGGGTCGAGTGGCACCTTACTGTAAAGGTCTGTCAATTCTCCATTCTGATTTGTCATTTTAGAATTTTAAATTAACATACAGGGTGTCCCAACCGAGGGTAAAGTTGAATTCCTGCAAATCCCAAATACTAAATGAAATCGATTTATTTTGGCATAATGCAAGCGCAGGTTTATGCTCGGTCTAGAAAAACGACCTACACTTGTGAATTTGGAGTTGGTGCAATCAACCCCTATTTCCAGCATCCCCAACTCAAAAATCATTCGATCGAAAATAGGTCAAGTGGCACCTCGTTGGAAAGGTATTTCAATTTTCTCTTCGAATTTGGTATTTTCGAAATTCAGAATCAGCATACAGGGTGTCCCGGAGCAGGAACACTGAAAACCCAAATAACTTTTTGAAACTGGTTCATTTCGGTATAATACGAGAACATGTTTATGTTTGATTCGAGAATAAGACTCTCTTGCGTGAATATGGAATTTTTGCAATCAATCTCTTCCATTCAGCATCCCCAACTCAAAAAATCATACAAGTGATTACAGGTTGAGTGGCAAAGTACCAGAAAGATTTTTCTATTTTCTGAATCACTGAGGCATTAGTTTCAGTTTGGCAATCGAGGTTTTCTGGCGTGAGGATCAGGATGAGGGGATGATGGAGAAACTGATTGGATGCTCATCTAAACAGGAAAACGAGATTTATTGAACTTGTATTCAATTGAAAACAAGAAACTAACTTGATTATTACAACAATTGTTCAAAATGACCTCCGCCCACCTCCATACAGTTATACAGACGATTTTCGAACTCTCTTCTCACATTAGCGAAAACTTCAGGAGTCAAAAGTCGGCATTCTGTGATAATCCTCATCCGCAGCTCTTCCAGGTTTTCTGGTCTTGTGGCATAAACTTTAGATTTTAGATGGCCCCACAAAAAAATCTAGGGATTTAAATCTGGTGACCTGGCTGGCCACTCAACAGGTCCTCTTCTACCAATCCACCTTCCTGGGAAATTTTGTCTAAATATTGGCGCACCCGAGCATCATAATGCGGAGGAGCACCGTCTTGTTGAAAACGCATTTCGTCCTCAGAAAGAGTTGGATCGTTCTGTAAAATTTCTGTCAATCTAGGATGTATGTGTTCCTCTAACAACTGTAGGTAGCCATTTCCATTCAGATTACCCTCAATAAAGAAAGGCCCAACTAGATGATTGCCAAAAATTCCTGCCCAAACGTTCAACTTCTGAGGCCTTTGCGTGTGGGCCTCTCTAAACCAATGAGGATTCTGTGTGTCCCAATATCGACAATTATGTCTATTCACTTCACCACTGAGCATAAAGGTGCTTTCATCAGAAAAACAGATGTTATTCAGAAAATTTGGATTAGCGTTTAGGTTTTCACTTAGATTTTCACAAAACTGTAAACGACGATCTGGATCATCTTCGTTTATTTCATGCACTAATTTTACCTTGTAGGGTGAAATTTGTGATATTTCACGATTCTATGGACAGTTGTAGCTGATACACCAGTCAGACGAGATAGTTTTCTGATCGAAGTAGTATTCTCCATTTGTAGATGACCCACTACTGCCACTTCCGTTGCCTCATTTCTGACAGGACATGCCACTTCATGTTTTTGTTTGCCACCGAACCCGTAGCTAGGAATTTGTCAACCAAATATTTAACGTACTGGTGACTGACTCCTTTCTCTTTCAGGATGGTTCCTATCGAATATCCTTGCCGTTTCTTTGGCACAACTGTTATTTCGAAAATACGTCGATACAATTTCGACCCTTTCCTCAGTGGAATAAACCATTTTCAGATTAATTTCAACTGACGAACAACAACAATAATGAGGAACTGATCTGAATAATAATAATATTTCATTGCAAAATGAGAAATAACAGATGACTGCACGCCAGATGGAAATGAAAAAAATGTGAACATTTTCAATGCAGAAATCAGCTTTATTTCTTCGTAATTGATGCTCAACACATCGTACCCCAATACTTTTAACAGTTTCGAATTAATTTTAGTTGATAATTTCAAATGACGATATTGAATTTTTCGAAAGCGACATCCTGTATGGAGAGCCGAACTGAATGAAATGCTTTAATCATTCTGGAATTCAAAAAACCTTTCTGAAGATATGCCACTTGAATTATTTGTATGATTTTCAAGTTGGGGATGCTGAATGGAAGGGGTTGATTGCAAAAATTCTATAACCACACAAGAAAGTCCTATTCTCGGATCAAACATGTTCTCGTATACCGAAATGAACCAGTTTCAAAAAATATTTGGATTTTCAATGTTCCTGCTTCAGGACACCCTGTATGATGATTCTGAATTTCGAAAATACCAAATTCGAAGAAAATTGCAGTACCTTTCCAACGAGGTGCCACTTGACCTATTATCGATCGAATGATTTTTGAGTTGGGGATGCTGGAAATAGGGGTTGATTGCACCAACTCCAAATTCACAAGTGTAGGTCGTTTTTCTAGACCGAGCATAAACCTGCGCTTGCATTATGCCAAAATAAATCTATTTCATTTAGTATTTGGGATTTCCAGAATTCAACTTCACCCTTGGTTGGGACACCCTGTATGTTAATTTAAAATTCTAAAATGACAAATCAAGGTGGAGAATTGACAGACCTTTTCAGTAAGGTGCCACTCGACCCTTATTCCCTATGATGAATTTCAAAGTTAGGGTTGCTGGGGTAGGGGTTGATCTGAGAAGTTTCGAATTATTTCGAAAAATGCTCCCCCTCGAAACAAAAATCGACGTGTCTTGGTGTTTTTCGCTAATGTTACTCATTTTGGAGTTATAGGGGGGGTCAAATTTTCGTTGGAACACACTGTATATATCCAATCGGTGAACACCGAGACAAGAAATTCAATAGTTTAACATATATAGGCAATATTAGCAATAATGTGAAATCCTTGTTAAAATTCAAATTTAAATATAGCGTTCAAAATATCAACAAATTTAGGTTCATTTATCAGGAATTATAGATCTCCAATTAATAAAGAAAATAAATCAGGTGTTTATAGATTGGATTGTGCAGATTGCAATTGTTTTTTATATAGGTAGAACAAGAAGAGATTTTAATGTTGAATCTCTGAACATAAACGCAGTTCCATCAATGGAAAAACCGATTCAAATTATTCAAATCATCTTAGAGAAAACGGTCACTCTTTCAATTGAGAATTTAAAATCCTACATTCTGAGAATAGAGGTATAAAACTCAACCTTCTGGAAGTACTTGAAATTAACAGTTTTAGGTATTCTCAGGAAATTCTTAATGATCAGTTAGACATAAATAACTCACCCTTACAAAATTTATTTCCTGAAAATTAGTTCAAGTACGGATAGCTCTGAGTGGATTGCTTCGTTAGTATATATAAAAATTTGTTAGTAAGATATATTTGTAGTATTCATTCGCTCTTGATAAAGATACTGTGTATCGAAACGCGTCGAGCATTTAATAATTTATTTTAGTAGAAATCATCGTTTACTTGTATTTCTAAAACAGAAATATATTAAGAAACAAGTGTTAGGAAATGAGTAAATTTAATTATTATTCTGGTGCTTCAACAAACTATTCGATGATGCATAATGACAAATATTTTAACCACAAGTTGTAGAAAATATAATGACATTATCTAAGAACATGGTTTTCCTTATACATTTGTTACAAAGACAGTCGGCTAACATTTCGAATCATACATCTGATTTCTTCATTTCCTACATTTCGGAAGTAATACTCAACAATCTTATGATAATTATTCCAACAGAGTTTGAAGGTTGTGCTAATGCAAAAATTCGAAATTTTTCTATGGTGGAGGTCATTTAACAAGGAAAAAACTTTGTTGAGTTGTTGACGATACTGTTTTCAATATTTCTCTATTGGTATTTTGATTTGAACTGAATACTTGTACACATTAAATCTCTCTCGAAGTAAATTATTGTATTTATTGATGCAAGTTTGGAAAAACAATAATGAAAATAGTTGAAGAAACAATATAACGAAATAAAATACTGGGCATGCCATTTGAAGAATATGTTCTTCGTCTATATTGAGGCATCGTTAAGGAAATAATATTTTGAAGAATAAAGCTAATTTGATCATTATGATATTTTCATTTCACGCTCTTTTCCTATCCCTTCAAGAATCAAAGTTATTAGCGGTATCATAAAATAGTAGACAGTCGAAATACAGGTTTCCTAAAAAATACTCATCGCCGTAACTCCTGTTTTTCCTTGAGTTGGAAAAATTCAAACACATAAGCCTTATACAAAAAATTCTGGTTTTGAATTCGAACATACATATTTCTATTGTATAGAGAATTTTTTATAAAGCAAGACTTGAAAATTTATTGTTTCCTACTTTTATACATCATTATAGCATTTTAAAAATATATTTTTAGTTAAATTGATGTGTGCACTCAAATATTTCAATCAGAGCATAGTTAATAATGAATTATTGTAAATGACATTTTTATTTTGTATACCATATCGATGGCTTTTAGATTATAAATTTCGTATTCTTTGAAATCAAAATGAAAGAAATGAATAATAATGAAAAGACAGAAATTAAACAATGCTATTTTGAATGAAATAAAAGCGATAATTTAAATAATTATTAGTTACAATGTTTTAATTTTTTGCGTTAAAAGTATTTATATTTGTTATCGTTTCAAGAATGTTGTAAGCTATGCTTTCAGTTTTCTTATTTTTATGCACAGTGCGATCAGATCATATAGTTTTAGTGGTTTATCCAATTAATATTTTTAGATTTTCAAGTACATATAAAATAACATTTTTATTCATTGGCTTTATGTTCCACATTTGGGTTTTCAAAGGTTTCATATCTTCTTGAATTCTTTTCCTGCCTATTAAACTTGACTAGTTGCAATATTTCCTCCGAAATAAAATAATTTCATTCAGAGTTACATTTTCAGTTATTATTATGGTATGTAGAAACTCGTATTCATTGCAATAACAATATAACAATATAAATATGTATATTCCAATTCGAATTGAAAAATATTTCTTCACGGAAGGTTCCCTCATTCTGGTGTAACCAAATAATAAGCCTTTAAAAATCATTTAACTACATGTTTCAATTTTTCTAATCGGATGAAAAATAGAGGAATGAATGCGTTTTTTAGGAGACACCCTTGATATAGGGATTTATTCAAGAAAAAATATGTATAGGAGTTCAAACAAATTATTCTCACCTGTTGTCCGGCACCTAACGAAAATCCACCATTTCTAAGATGGGCATGTCCTGGATTACCCTGAATACCTATCCAGACTTCGCCATTTTCCTTATTCCTTATCTGGAACTCCACTGCATGAATACCCACTAACAAAAAAGTGAACGAAATGATGATCTTACGAAGAGACATGTTTGAAGCAACTTGTTCTGTTCGGTGACCTTTTTACTATTTATACTTAGTTTAATCTCGGGGTCATGTGACTGCAGGTATATCGCAATATATTGTTGGGACATTCCAGGAACACAGGGAATAAACAACGTATGAAAATCCACTAATGAAAATAATTGTGACTGTATCTAATAACCGTATTCGACGAAAATCTGAACAAAGATTGACAGAAAAAGTCGAAAATCCCCATCTAATATTCCTCTGACTGAATTAATTAAATATTTATTCAATAGTTAGAAAACTGATATTGATATTGTAATTTAATCCCAAGTGATACTGTTACATTCCTCATAGTTCAATTAAAAATTATAATAAATTTGCATTTATGAAGTTGGGAATTACCGATTAAGATTTACTTTACATTTGAAAAATTCGATTGTTGAGGTTCCACTTTAGTTGGGTAAGTATATTTTGAGTCCACGAAAACATGAAGAAATTCTCGGAAATGAAATCTTTACAATGAGATTAACGAACCTGCCTGGTCAGAATCAAATAAACAATGATTATAAAGTTGATCAAATCAGAATGAAATATATTACTTCCTATCCTTACGATTCTCGAGAAATCTGCGGTAATTATGTCATAATGTCGAATTTTGATGTTGAAATACAATCGCTTAGCCTCCCACGCTCGCTCCTGAGAAATAGAAAAAATTTCGTACCCCTTAGAAAACAATGAACCCTTATAGATTTCGTTGCCTATCTGTAATATTTTCTGACTTTTTTCCATGGTGATCTTCGGTCGCAGTATGAGTTTATTGTAAGATATCCGTTATATGGGTTTCTATCCCCTTCGAAGCATATATAGGATGTGCGAAATTCATCATCGGCTCTTTTTTAACAGCTATTGACATTAATAATCATAAAATTAAGCATTTCAAAAACTACTCTTCCTTTTTGCAAAAAGTGGAAAGATACCTATTCTCATCACTTAGTAAATTCGTCTGACTGTTTGGCGAGTGCTATTTTTCAGCCCATATCAATAGAATGGAAAATATTTCGTTATTTAGTCTTAACATGGCAGCTTCCTCTTACCACTCTTGCTCTTTAGATCACTCATCTCGATGCTACTGACTGACACAGATACATACGTAGATTCTCATGTTGAACCTCCTCTTTTTTCGTCCAGCAACAAACAGATGGAAAACATCGAGTTCAAACAATTTCACAACAAACTTGTCAAAATCCCCTTTACCTCCCATACACAAATTCTCCTTCGAACGACCAGATGACCAACTGATTTTTTTCCAACATCTAATTGTTTCGAACAATTCAGTGAATCATAGCAAACCGAAAGAGCCTTGAATTGATTTCGAGAGATCTGTAGAACACATAATTAATTTTCAGCAATTGACTCGACTATACCAATCCAGATTTACAAACGCCAACCATGCTGATATGATGTTGGTGTATGGTTTTAGTAATTGACATTGCTGGATACTGATGAACCGCCCAATTATTTATAGCACTTCATTCACTGATGAGACAAATTCCCCCAAAGATGGAATTATAAATATGAGAAAGACGAACATCTGGGTGAGGAAAAATCCAATATTAAGGAGACAAGGTTATTGCATACGATAGTTTTCGGTTACCTTTGGTGAGGTTTTCACAATAATACCCTAATTGGGCCTGTTTTTTTTCCAGAACATTTGAATGGAAACAGATATTCAAATTTTCTCATGAACAAACTGAACAGTCTAATGAAAAAGGCAAATGTTAATAGAAGAGGAATGTAGTTTTAACAGGATGGTGCAACGCCCCATTTCAACAATAGAGTGGTTGAACACCTAAATAATATGTTTCCGTTGGATTGAAAGAGGGGGTTGGACTATTTTAAGTGAGGTTGCCCAAAGGACTTTGTTCATGGTGAAGAAAGAAGAAGTTGAACCAGATCACCTCATAAAAAACCAGTCATCAAATTCCCATAGCAATGCAAAATTTTCTGGGAATTATGACTTGCGCGTAGTCAGTATTTCTTTCAACAAAGGATATTGAAAAAATATTTCCAGAATACACCCCTCTACTCCACATCTGTTTTTTTTGCAGGGGGTAGTTGAAGTGTTCAGGAGAAGAATAGAAACCGACAATATCTAATTCTGAATTGAGAATAGATAGACACATCGTGGTTTGCGGTAGCGAAGTGCTTCTGAAACTAGAAAAATATGTCGTCTTCATAATCATTTTTCAAAAATATACACTCCTCACAAAAATTGTCGCATCACTCTACTTGTACGACAATACTATATGAAAAATATATATTTTAGGTTGGTAACTTTCTTGGTAACTTTCGTAAGTGTAAAATAAGAAGATGTCATTCAAAAGAGATGAGTTTATGATGGAAAATATTAACAATTTTCGAGTTAATGAAAAATTAAAAAACTTCTACCATCTTCAAACATTCGCGAAGAGGCCAATCAACTAGCATCGAATGGTTACTAATCATTTTCAAAATCGAGTGTATCCTCCCCGGGCTCTTATTAATGCCAGTATAAGTCTCGGAAGCCCCTCAAACCAATTTTGGATGTACTCTTGAGTCACTGAGTTCCAAATTTCAGGAAGCAGATTTTCTAGTTGTTGGAGTGTTTTACAAGGCATCCTACGCTGCTGAATTTGCCACCCCATGTTGTCCCAAACATGTTCTCTGGGATTCAAGTAGGGACTTCTGGCTGGCCATCTTGAAATATCAATTTCGGCATTTTGCAGAAATTCTGTAACTACTCTAGCTACATGAGGCCGAGCATTATAATGCATATAAATGAAGTTTTCGCCAATCAATGGGCCAAAGTGTACAACATGGGGTTCAAGGATATCTGCGATATATCTGGCCGCTCTCATTCTTCCATTATTCACTAGGACTCGTCGAAAAAGAGAACACTCGACCATTCTGCAATACCCCAATTTGCATGTTCCCTCGCAAACTGAAGTCTTGCAACTAGATGCTCTCTGGTGTGACGCGGGCCGGTAGAAGTCACCTTTGGTCTGATATCATCTTCTCTGAGCCTGTTCCTAACAGTTTGAAATGAAATATGCACATTTCTGGAAAGTGCAAGTTCATTTTGTAGCATTCTAGCCGTACAGTACCGAACTCTTAGTGCAGTTAAACGAAGCCAACGATCATCAACTTGTGTTGTTATCCGATTTCTTCCCTGTCCGGCCCTTCTTCCATATTCCACTGTTTCGTGGTACGGATTAATTGCTCTTGAAATAGTGCTTTGGTTAACATTCAACAAGTTAGCTAGGTAACGTTGGCTTCGCCCCTCCTCTAGAATTGTTACAATTCTTACCACTTCATGATCACTCAAATAGCGTCCAGGACGTTCAGCAGCCATTACAATAAATTCAAAGATTCGAAAATCAACAAGAGACACAGAAAAATAGCATTCATTTAGCGTGAAAACTGAAGAGAATACTGATAGAAACAAATGTTACTACATAGATAAGATTTTTTCCCCTCATATGTCCAAATGTTGACAAAGAAACTGCGATCGATCTGCTTAATCGATTGTGGAATTCAGAATACCAGGTGATGCGACAATTTTTGTGGTGTGTGTAGTTGAAAAGAAGGTCTGCAGTTTTCGCAGTTAGCTCATATTTTAGATCGATTCTTGCTTATTCACATCCTATTAAATCTGGACCTGGAAATTGATTCTCGCCTAAAATCACTTCGTTCATTTTGATCAAGTCAATCTCTTTACGAAATTTCGAGTGAATCGATCTATGCGTTCAAGACTTATGGTGTTTAGAATATTTTGCCAAAATACATAAAACAACACGTACAGTGAGAACGGATAGTCTTACCCTGTCTTTGAGTTTCTCTCGGTGGTCTCTAACGACTGTTTTTTGCACAATATTTCATGAATCACCCTATATATCACAATATCCTGTGTCTTAAGTCAAAAGACGTTTAGTATGTTTAACTGCAGAAGCGGTAACAACTAGATCATCTTTCATATTCAGTTAACAAATACTAAACTCAAAATTCATAAAAAATTCAAAATGAAATATTTATCAATCAAATTAATTGGCAAATGTCAATTTGTGGCATAAGCTTCCGATTTTAGATGATTTCAGAAAAACAGAAGAAAAGGAATAAGTATACAAAAACTGAAAAAATTTGTTTCAAACTTGAAAAATGATGGATGAAGTCTCATCTTGAAAACACAAGAAAAATAAAATTCTTACATGACCAAAAAATTTGTAATTGAATATAAGTATTCTGTCCGAGCATTTCTTAGAAAAACTGGAGTGCTGTTACATATTTAGCAGTCGCACTGTATATGTATTTGCATAGGTTAGATATCTGTCCGAACATTTTCAGAAAAATTGGATTGTTATTACATACTACATTGTATATGTGTTAGAAAACAACTTTATCAAATGACATCTTTATTTGACAATTTGAAACACAGTTTCATGGGCTGAGCTCTACAACTTTCGTTATGCTGCTGCTTTTGGTATGTTAATATCTTCGATCATGTAAACTTGAAATACTTGTCTGGTATATGCATTGCCGTCCTTGATGATCCACATTGCGAGGGGAAATTTGCGAAGTTCAATCGACGGAATTCGTAGTTACTTGGTAACCTTGACTCTGGATAAAGCAGGTACCTCGGACTTCAGCTACACTAACGGTATAACCCAGTAAAATTGGATTTTACCCATAATATCACTGAAATTTATCAATGTATACAGGATGTTACATAATTGTATGTCACAACTTGAGGGGGTAAATCTACGTGCAATTTTAAGAAAAAAAGTTCATATAAACATAGGTCCGCAAAAGCTTCGTTACGGAGCTACAGGGTGTTGAAATTTCCGGAAAAATGATTTTTTCTTCAAAACTCCTGCAGTTTTTGAGATCTTCCGACCAAATTTGGAATGCAAGCTATTTTTTACAGCCTTCATAATTACAAGTCCTAAATTTTAACTAGAATCCACAAGGTGCTCTCTTTTCCGGAGCCATGTCTTTTTTTGCCCTTTCAAACTTTTTTGCAGTACGCCACTGATCAGCGTACAATCATTTTTCGTTATCTTCGTTCCATTTAGAAACTTTTTTGGCAATTGTAATGTTTTCGTATCGCCGACCGTTCACGAGCAAAAAAATTATTAAACGATTGTATGCATTTGCTGAATTGAAAGCACTTCTAATTAAAAAATGACTAGTAGGCTTTGATTATCTTCATTTATTTATTTATTTTGACAGTTGCTAAAGTTGAACCAGTGTCTGCTCGAATTGTTTATTGAATTAACAATTAGTTTTAAGACTCTTGAAGTTATTGCTGTAAGAAAAAATGGCTAATTTGACTAACACTGAATTGGCTGATATCTATTACATGTACGATTTGGCTGACGGAAACACAACAGAAGCTAGGCACACACAGAAGGTTGAGGAAGCTGTTTTGAATTGTATTGATTTGAATCCTCATGTGAGTACAAGAAAATTGGAAATCAGTTGAATATTTCACAAGTTATAGTTTGGAGGATTCTCTACGACTTTTTATTGTACCCGTTTCATATTCAACGCATCCAAACTCTCCTTCCTCGAGATTTTCCTTCGAGACTGAATTTCTGAAGATGGTTCTTAGATAAAATTAGAGAAAACGCTCATTTCGATAGTGAAATAATGTTCACAGACGAAGTTAACTTTTCGAGAACTACTGTCACAAATTTTCACATTAATCATTATTGGGCTGAGGAAAACCCCCCCATCAAGAACAATTCTCACTAAATGTCTGGGTTGGAATAATTGGAAATTATTTGATTGGGCCATTTTTTAGCCTAACAGACTAAACGGTCCTGCTTATCGGCAATTTCTTGAGGAGGAGTTATTTTTATTGCTCGAGGACGTACCACTTCTGGTGAGAAACATAATGTGGTTCATACATGACGGGGAACCAGCACATTTCAGGGAATTCTTGAATAATACATTCAACAACCGATGGATAGGTTTGGGGTGGGCCAGAGCCATGGCCTGCTAGGTCCCCGGACTTAAATAGTTTATACCACTCCAGTGAACAATGTTGAAAAATTTAGAAATGGAATAATGACCTCTTGTGCCACGATAAGAAATACCCCAGGAATATTTCAAAGAGTTCGTGATAAGAAGCGAAGAAGGATATTTCCAACAATTTATTCAGTTTTTAATTGTTCTTTTTTAGTTTGATATTGAATTAGTGTAAGTTGAGTCTCAGAAGACGAGCTATCAAAATAAAAGCAACCTTTGGGCATACCTATCGAGTATTTATATTATCCTTTCTATTTAGGGAATAATATATAATTCAAATAATTCAAATAAAATAAATTTTCACTCGAAAATGGTTGGAGATAGAAAGTGTCAGAAAAGTTTCTAAATTGAACGAAGATGACGAAAATTGATTGTACGCTGATCAGTGGCGTACTGCAAAAGAGTTTGAAAGGGCAAAAGGGGACATGGCCTCGGAAAAGAAAACCCCGTATGAATTTCTGTTGAAATCTAGGACGTGTACTGATGGAGGCTGTAAGAAATAGCGTGCATTCCAAATTTGTACTGAATATCTCAAAAACTGGAGGAGTTTTGAAGAAAAAACCAATTTTTTCCGGAAATTTCAACACCCTGTAGCTCTGTAACGAAGCCTTTGCGGACTTATGTTTATATGAACTTTTTTTCTTGCACTTAAATATACCCCCTCAAGTTGTGACATACTA
The DNA here is from genome assembly GCA_013387265.2 of Cryptolaemus montrouzieri. Lineage (NCBI taxonomy): Eukaryota > Metazoa > Arthropoda > Insecta > Coleoptera > Coccinellidae > Cryptolaemus > Cryptolaemus montrouzieri. The sequence goes on from JABFTP020000103.1 coordinate 23,986,894, forward strand.
TTATGTAACACCCTATATACTGGAAGTCTATGCATAAAAATGAATATTTCTATTGAATTATAATTTCATTCTTATCTTATTTTTGTTAATGAAATTAGTGTAAAACCTAAATCAATGATAAACACTGGTTTCAAATTATTTTATTTTGAAACATTTCCTAATGTTTCGAAAAAGTGAAAAAGATATAATATGAGATTTTGCTTTACCGTTCATTTATATCTTTCTACGCTCAATGGGATTGTGATCTGAAGATTGAGCTTACCAATGTAGGATGGTTATACAACAGAAATTTCCATTAATTGTTGTTTACTGAAGCAGAAATTTTCATTGAATCTGGACATAATAAAAATGTCAAGAAACATCCCACTAAACTGAACTCTCAAAACATGAAAGTGAGGAAAAACTAAAAAAACCATTACTTTGAAATATTCTCACCTACAAACTTGAGTCACCAAAAATTAAAAAGAACGCAACAATGCCAAATTGATGAATGATACAAACAAATATCCTGACTTTTCCCCTCTTTATCGCATGCGTACGACCCGGTATATTCCCTATTGAAATTTAGATAGTTTCCTGGGGTATATTATCCCTGCCCTCTGACCCAGTTTATCCAGCTTTTGCAGGCTGTCCTGCATTACTCACCCTCCAGCTCTCCTCAGAAATTCATCCCAAATTACTCAATTCGATTTAGATCCAGATTCTGAGATGGCCACATTACCCTTTCAATTCCGGTGTTATCAAGGAATGTAGAAACGATCTCTGTAATATTTGGGCGAGCATTGTCCTCCATAAATTGGAATCCGTCACCAATCACAGGCACAAAAGAAAGGAATCTTCTTCTTAAACGTTTATGTAGGGCCACAATTCTTGCAATTTTTCAGGAGTTATATGTATTTTCTTTTGTTGTTTCTCCGCCATTCTCCTTGATGCAGCCTCAATGTGACGAAACACGTGATAATGTTATTAAAGGTTTCTTGGAGGAACGAGAAAGTTATTTAATTTTATGAAGGCATTTAAAATGTTTAAGCTGGATAATTCTTCAAAGAATAAAAGAATTTCAAACAAAAATACAGATAAATTGCAATTTAGATGCAGTGATTTCAAAGCTTGTTAATGCCTTGTTTTTTGAAAACAGATATCAGTTTCGACAAGTTAAGCGAACATCTTTTCTCGGGGCACTTTGGAAGACCTACTAAGGGGTTCAATAGGTGCTAGACTTGAGGAACAAAATGAGTGGGGAAGCTATGTAAAGCTTTGGTGAAGATATCGATTTGTTACATATTACTTTATTTGAAGAATCACTTCTTCTTGTTCACTTTGCTTCTTTTCACTCTATTTATTCCCAAAAAAGTTAATTTGATTGTTCCGTAAATCAAATCAGTGCATACACAGAATGTGGTACTTTTCAAAATCTTGAAAATGTGGGTAATCTCGCCTAGAGGAATATAAAAATGAACAAAAGAATTTGTTTAGATTTTAATCAGGTTCCAGAAATGTACATAATTTTCAACCAAATTCAATACGGTAAGTTGGAACATCCTTGCAAGTGAAGGTACTCTTGTGATCATCATAAGCATAGCTGTAAGCATCAGGACACAATTGCTTGAACTGGGCTGGATAATCTTTTGGCCAATTGCTCGATTTACACGTTTCTGGTTTGTCATGTGCTCCTCTACAACAATATTCGTCTGTATTGAAAGCTGCACATGCTGACTTGCAAGCGATTACGTTATTATCTTGTTTGACCTGAAGTTCTGGAGGACACTTTTCATTTACGGGAGCAGAACATCCTGCGCGTTTACAACTGTACTGACTACCATCTCCATGTCCATTAATTGGTGTTATCTAAAAATAGAAAATGCGAAATTAACTTATAGCTGCCTGTACGATCTGATTAGATATTGATTTAAAGGTTTAAGAAAGTACTTACTGATGCCTTGACGTTAAAACCATCAACAAGAGAAACGTCATAAAAATCTTTACCAGCGTCGCCTTTTAATGTTATTTCCAGCAAGGTGGCAGGGGGATTTCCTCCAGCGCCATTACACTCCAACTTATTGCCGCAGTCTCCAGTGAGGCAGTGTTTAGTTCCTTCGTTACACCATGTTCTTGCCCAAAAGCGACCAGCCCAATGATCATCCGCGTTCACGGTAACCTGTAGGAAAGTAAAAGATACAGGAAGTTGTTTGAAAGGAATTTGTAAAATTTTGTATCACATTTTGCAATTATCTGAATGTCAAATATTTTCGAGGACAAAAGTGATTGTGTATCGAAATTGGCAAGAATGAATTCGTTCTATAATAAACATATGCGACGTCCAAGGATCACCATAGTAAGAGGGAAAGTGAAGCAAAGTTATGTTACTTTGATTATATTCTTAGTCCTGTGTATGATCTTGTTTCTTACGTTAAGTAAGTTCCTTTTAATGATGTTCAAATGATACGAAAGGATACCAATTATACCTTGTCTTTCTGCAGGTTTTCTCTTCAATTTTTAAATTGCTGCCGCAACTACCAATTGTAGATATGGTAGGAATAGAAAATGAAATGTAAACACAATAATTCTGATTACACTTTTCGCTTACGAATCACTGGTAAAACAGCTGTTACTGATGTATCAGCGGCGCAGATTTTTCTCGCTTTTCTTTACCAATTCTCTTAAAATCTGTTCTTCCAGGTCATGGAAATTATGTTAATCAGCAGAAGCGATATATGAACTATACCCAGAGTATTTGGGGAACAAAATTTACCCTGCTCTAGCAAATATCATAGAAGAAGCTAGCACTAAACGATTCTTGTAGAGCAGTTTCTGGATGAAGAATTTTCATGCAGATGGATGGAGGATGGGAAGATGAGATCTGCTGAATAGGTTGCAACGACTCGTGATTTGTTGTGAACTCAGTTTTTCTCAACAGAACAACAAAACCTGAATATTTGCGGAACCAAATTTAATTCTTTAGAAGACACCAAATATTGGCATGAAGGTGGGGTGAACATTTTTATTTTTATTAAAATTGGATAATATTGTTTCTTTTCCATTTCATTTCTTTCTTATTTTTAGGAAAACTCTGCATCGGAACTAACCAGTAACCATTGTAGTGACAGTTCAGTATTTTTCCAATTTGAAATTCTAGGGGCGAAAGTCACCTTGTCGAAAAGGTTGGGATGATGTAAAATCTTTCGGTTAATTACTGGGTCGAATATTTTGAATAGGCCACCATGTATATTGTTATAGTGTTTAGAGCAGAGGTGCTCAAACTTGAACTGTTGGCGATCTACCTCAAAATTTTTAGACTACTTACGATCGACTCTGAGAGGCTGCAAGTATGTGTGATGCAGGGTTGTTGTACATACACGATACACTCTACCTACCTACCTACCTAGGTAGAGTGTACCGTAGCATATATAAATATTATCTTTCCGCACAATATACATTATTTTAGTCAAGGTTTGACTAATTGACGAATTTTGTTGGCATTCGTCCTAACATTACCAAAAAAATTTTGTTGCCTACCAAGAAAGGAATTTGAAATATTTGAATTGTGCGTTAATTTCTTCAATTTTGAATGTCTAGTTTTCAAAACATATTTCAGGAATATATATAACATACCTGTTGTCCTTGAGCCAATTTGAATCCACCATTCCTCAAATGTTTATGATTAGGGTTGCCTTGGATACCCACCCATATAGGACCACCCTCATTATTTTTTATTTCAAAATTTATTGCTTGAACATTGATTGCTACACCAGCAAGAAGAAATAAGCTGAAGCACAACATGCTGCAAATTTTATTCTGTATTTCGAGCACTTGTTTTTATACTGCCGGAATGTCGCAAATCGATTGCGTTATCTTTGAATGTTATTTTTCCAGGGCCCCACTGGAAGATTTCAGGAAAAAAAAAATGCCAATTTTTGTTGGAGAAACCTTGAAAGATCTTTCAAATAGCTAAAACTTATTAAAATGAAGATGCTAGTTTGAAATTTCACAAAAGGATTTTGATGTTTAAATATTTACACTTTTGTTACCGTCGTTATATGTTATATGAAGAAATATGCATGAAATTGCTGAAAATTCTAGAACAAAATGATTTTATAGCTGAAAATTTATTCCTAACAACTAGAGTACGTTATTCTACCCGAACACATATAATTTTGAAGAAAATAAGATACATGACTTTTTCTCATATTTCTTAAGGTTGGTGTTGGAATCGCGGACGGCAATAAGGTGAAGTATAATTTGTTATATTCTCTGCAGATAGAGTTTACTTCTATTTTGATGAAATTTCATCCATCAGGTTTTGTTTTGGATTTAGAGACAGCTCTGAACTGGATTGAAATTCGCTGACCTTTGATTTCAAAATCTGAATTTTGAAAAATATTTATCATAATTCCCGATGATGTTGATAATCATCAGTTTATTCCCGAATTACGAATTCCTATGAGATGCACCGTAACAATAATTTCGAAATTGGAAAAATATGTAAACAATTCTCTTGAAACAAAGTTCAAAATACTTATGGTAACAATTAGTGAAACGCTAAAGAGGTTCGGTGTAAAGGGTATAAGTTATGTTTATTCTTTCATGAAACAAGTAGATTTAAACTTGAAATAATTATCAATTCAACGAATTAATTCTTACAATAACAATTCAGATGAATTATTCATTGTTTTTCATCAAGTTAAAACTTTTGTGTGTAATATATATAGTTTCGTTCCTTATAATGATGCGACCATGACGTACCAAATTTTGAAAAGTAACATGCATCAGTTATTTCAAAACAAAAACCAACGAGATATTCTATACCATGGAATGAAATTAAATGGAAATAATCAATATATGTCATTATTCTGTATTCATAACTCACAACGCTTGAGGATATTCCAACACGCATTTGAAAATTTGAATATTAGTACCCGAAGCAGAACAATGTCTGACGTTTTGCTTCAACTCTTCAATATTTCGACTAGTTCATTTTCACAGGTGCTTCAACGAAAACTAAACAGAGGCTATATTTACCAAGAAATTCGTTTCTGATCAAAACTCAAAAATAGGTCAATTTTCGTTTCAAGGGAGACATCTTTTGGGGTACAAAACTTGCCTGAAATATCAACCCCCTATGCGGGGGTTGCAATTCGTGAACATTTTTAATAGGAAAGATGGGTCAGTAATGACTCAAAAGAAAGGTGGTATCTTTGTCAACATTGCCTTGAACGAATTTCCATTTTAATTGAAAACTGTAAAAGATACAGGGTGAGCAACTGAAAAATAGGAAGACTATTTCCTGAGACTATTCAAGTTTCAGTGATGTTAAATGGAACAGATCCATGCTGATCAATGGCAATCATCATAAAGTATCATCCTCATCTCGAATTTCAACCCTAGAGCAGGGTGACAACCCTTGAAAATTTGGAAGAGGGTAGATGGGTCGAGTGATACCTCGAAAGAAAGGTATTATCTTTTCTGCATCCCCGTGAACGAATTTCCATTTTGATTGAAACCGTAGAAGATACAGAGTGATCTGAAAAATGAATCTATTCCAGTCAGTATTAATGCACTGGAACAGATTATCCAGATAGTCTTTGATCTAAATAGTCTATTCAGTTTTCAATGGTCAATAGTCTTGGGGCGATGTCTCTTCTACAGTTTTCAATCAAAAATGGAAATTCTTTCACGGGAATGCAGACAAAGATAATACCTTTCTTTCGAGTTATCACTCTACCCATCTACCCTCTTTCAAATTTTCAAGGGTTGTCACCCTGCTCCAGGAGTTTAAATTGAGATGAGGATGGTACTTGATGATGACTGCTATTGATCAGCATGGATCTGTTCCATTTTACTTCACTGAAACTTGCATAGTCTCAAGGAAATAGTCTTCCCTATCTTTCAGTTGCTCACCCTGTATCTTTTACAGTTTTTAATTAAAAAAGGAAATTCGTTCAAGGCGATGAAGACAAAGATACCACCTTTCTTTTGAGTCATCACTCGACCCATTTTCCATATTCAAAATGTTCAAGGATTGCAACCCCCGCTTAGAGAGTTGATATTTCAGGAAAGTATTGTACCTCAAAAGATGTGCCCCTTAGAACAAAAATTGACCTGTTTTTGCGTTTTGATCAGGAATGAATATCTTGGTAGATATAGTCCCTCTTTAGTTTTCGTTGAAGCACCCTGTTTAACAGATCCTCGACATATTCCCGAAAGAAAAAGTTCTGTGACGAACGGTTATCTTACTGGCCAATCCAATTATTGCAAGAATTAAGTCAAGTAAATTAGCAATGGCCATCAAGATAATCAAAGAAAATTTTATTATTTCAATTTCATGATATAATACACCACGAAAGTTCCCATCAGAAATCATACGCGATTATTTTCAATGCACACCATACATTGAACCCATATCGCCATTGTCGTTGAATATGGTGATAAGGTTGGATATCATTTCTCCAATGTCCATTTTGACGATTGAATATTCCATCACTACTGATGCGACTTTCATCAGCCTAAATTATTTCTCGAAAAACTACGGATTTTCTCGATTTCTGCAGAATCCATTTGCAAAAATCAAGTCGGCGTTGGAAATGTCCTGGCTGCATAAAACTGGGATATTCTGATTTGATAAGGTTTATCTCTATTTTTTGAGCGCTCAACTTTTAGATACCCTGTTTACATTTCCATTTTTCTGCTCGAAATCAATAGGTGGGCTGTTACCACCTTTCACATCAATTGTTGCGTCTTCTCCATCACCTACATCATATTCTATTTTCTTTGAGACGTTGCATGTACCATGGATAATGAGGTTTTCCTCAATATATTTAATATAATCTTATTAGGATGTTGCTTCCCAGGAAAACGATCCAAATGAGCAGCTTCATCAGCTTCCACATCATAATTATTTTGAATATATCATTCAATTCTATTGAATTGTTCTTTTTTACATGGTTGCTTCGTTATTAGAAAAGATATTTTATTTGTTTAACATCAGTAATTGGATAAATAAAATTATCTGAATTGCCATTGCGAGAATTCATTTTCGAACTGCCAATAATGAGAGCACAGAACATAATTTAGCTATGTCAGTCATTCCATGTAGATTCTGTGAATGAATAGAGTTAAACAATTTATAGGTTTTTATGAAAACACGCCCTGAATCAAAAATCTGAGTGCACACATGTGATATATTTTCGAAAAGGAAAAGAGCCATGTAGTTCGATTGAACGTAAGAATATGGCTCTAGAATGTCAAAAACATTTCCAAAGAGCTTCGAAAACAACCGAGATATTGGCACTTTATTGATTACGAAATTTATATAGCGGTATTAAAACATCGAAATCTGTCTACCTGTTCAGCTGACAGAATGTAGTCTTAAATGCGCAAAGCAGATAAAGGAAGATTCAGTATACAACGAAGATGAAAAACCACTAAAAGTACATTCTGTACAATAATTTATCATAATAAAAGTTACTTTTATACTGGTAACTTGCCGTATTTAATAAGTTTTATTCGGGTACATTTAATACAACACACGACACAAAGTTTTCTGAGCCCACTTACATGTCAGTCAGCAAATTGTATGTTCGGATTTAACTTTTATGATAATAATATTTCATGAATGCAATTTAGATCATTTGAACTTATCTACGAGTCTTAGAAACTTTCTTGTCAAAAATGAAATATATTGAGCCTATCGGACTTGCGAAGTTCAATCATCAGATATAAAGGAATATACAGATATTAGGGAATATGGGGTGATTCACCAGTGGCGCGGTGCTCTGTAGCTCGTACACTCTTGGAGTTTCATTTTGTTCGAACAGTATTGTTTTTAGAAAGTAAGAATCTACTGCAGCAATTTATTTTGCAGTAAACTGTGTTCCAATTTTCTATAAACAAATCTTGGGTGGTTTTTCAGATTGGAAGACCATTTTTTGTTCAAGATTCAGGAGCGGCCTAAACTCTTTCTTTGGTGAGTAGTTCCGTCACAATATTTTTCCGTAAAATTCATGAAAATAGGCTCTCACATCATCGCATGCTCCTTCGGTCAGAGAGGATGAATACTTTTTCCTCTCGTTTTCTTATTGCCCAAGGATAGCTCTATTGATGAATTGAAATAGATTATCCTCATTTTATACAGGAGTGACTCAAAAAATTTATGAATATTGTAATTTTAAAAATATCATATCTTGATTTTTCCAAATAGAACACCCTGTATTTTATTATTCATGTCAACGCATGAAAAATTGTGCTATATTTTTGCAGGAGTAACCCTATCTTTTATCTTCGATCATTCTCGAAATATTTGATCATTTGTGAAAATTTTGATGAAAATTCTACAGACCGTATCAAACTCATCATCATGCATCATTATTCGTACAAAAGTTTTTTCCTGTAATGATTCAAATAGTAAAGAATGAAACCTAAACGAGAAAATTCTTTTAACGAGTGATAAAATCAAGATGATTAAAACGTAAATCGAGGTATGTGTTGCCATTTTTTGTATTTGTGCCTTCTGTGAGGTGTCCGGAGATATCATATTCTGTATTTTACACGGTTAACTTATTAGCGTTTAAACATTGTTGAAGTGAGGTTTGAACCCAATTTTTTCAATTTACAGCCATGAAGTTCTCCAAAGAAGAAATGGTTGATATGATTTTTATTCTGGGTGAGTGTGAAATTATTTGTTGGTAAGTAGAGTTTTTGCACAAGGGTTTCCTAATAAGAGGAATCCTGATGCAAGATGCTTCGACAAACTTTTAATTAGATTTATCGCAACGGGTAATATCGCTTACAAAAGACATGAAAACCAAAACTGCTACAGCTGAAGACAACCAATTATCAGTTTTGTTGACAGTGACAGAGGACCCATATAAAAGCCAAAGAGAGATTTCTCAGTTGACAGATATGAGTCAAACTTCCGTCCAGAGAATCTTGAAAGTGAATAAATTTCATGCATATCATGTACAGCTGCACCAGGAACTGAACAATCAAGATTATGAAAATCGCATCAATTTTTGCAATTGGCAAGTGACAAAGTAGCGGAAAATCCAAATGTGTTTACCAGGGTTCTTTTCTCGGACGAGGCAACTTTCCACAAGAATGGGCTTGTTAACAGGCACAACTTTCATCATTACGCCACGGAAAATCCACACCTCATGAGAGAAATAGATCACCAGCATCGTTGGTCCTTTGATGTATGGGCCGCTACAGTAAATGGAAATCTAATTATAGTAAAATGTTTTTAGATTTTCCACATAATCATCAACCAATGCTACTTGCCGATGTACCAGAGCATATAAGACAAGATTTGTGGTTTCAACAGGATGGAGCACCGGCATATTACTCACATCAGGTTAGGGAGCATTTGTATCATGTATTTCCAAACAAATAGATAGGACGTGGTGGTCCTGTTAGGTGGCCAGCTAGGTCTCTGGAACTTACAAGTCTAGATTTTTTCTTGTGGGGCTATATTAAGGGTATCGTTTACCAGCTTCCTTCTACAACACAGTTGGATATGAGACAGAGAATAGTCGACGCCTTTCAGTCAGTTAATCCGCAAATGTTGTCGAGAGTTCAACGGTCTTTCCTCAGAAGGATTAACTTGTGTCTACAAAGAAACGGGCAACATTTCGAACACTTATTGAAATAGTTCAACACCTTATAGATCATCTCACCATAAATCAATCTATTACGTATTTCATACACGACTACCTCAAAATGTCTCCATTTCTCTGATCAAGTATAATGATATGTACTAATAAACTCTTCTTTCGCAACCTCTGATTTTATTATTTCAGTTTATTTTTTTATTTCGAAAATGGTCGAAGATAAAGATAAGGTTGCTTCTGCAAAACTATGGCACAATATTTTATGCGTTGATATGAATAATAAAAAACAGAATGTTCAATTTGGAAAACTCAAGATATGATACTTTAAAATTACAATATTCAATAATTTTTTGAGTCACTCCTGTATAAAATGAGGATAATCTATTTCAATTCATCAATAAAGCTATCCTTGGGCAATAAAAAACGATAGGAAAAAGTATTCATCCTCTCTGGCCGAAGGAAGATGCGATGATTTTCATGAATTTTCACAGAAAAAAAAATTTGTGACGAAGCTACTGACCAAAAAAACTTATTACTTAAAGACATTATAGCAGAGTTCAGGACGCTCTTGAATCTTCAACTGAAAAGTGGTCTTCCAATCTGAAAGAACCTCCCAAAATTTTTTATAGAAAATTGGAACACCCTGTTCACTTCAAAATAAATTGCTGAAGTAGATTTTTACTTTCTAAATACAATACCGTTCGAACAAAAATGAAATCTTCAAGAGTGTACGAGCTACAGAGCACCGCGCCACTGGTGAATCACCCAGTATATACAATATATGAATACACTATATGATATTAATCATAAAAATGGAAAACAATTTTAGGTACTAAAAATCTGAGATGTTAAAATAAATATTAAGAGCAAAAAATTCCTACAAACCAATGGAAGTTTTGTCTTCTTGTTTAGACACTAAACCAACAGCTGACACAGTCACCTTCGTTTTTTTGGAAATTAGAAAACGAAAGAATGGAAATAAACCATAAGCAAACTGGATCATCTCGGCGAGTTGCTTTCGGTTTTCGGAATTGAAATCCGGAAAATATGTAAACACTAAACCAGTCAACAGCTTCCTGGTGATATAAAGAATTTGAACGCAAAAGGGTGGGACTTATCGATGATACAAGGGCAGGTGCACCAAAAGCAATGGTCACTAAAGAAACTGTGGAAATTGTGCATAAAGATTGTCATGCAACATATCTAGAAATTGAAGCATTATTGCGGATTTCACAAACCTCAATACAAAAGATTTTGCACGAAGAATTGCTTATGAAAAAATTAGTTTCCAGTTGGATAATACATCTGTTGACTAAAGAACAGAAAACTGCGAGGGTGAATTGGTGCCAATTATTTATACAACCAGAAAATGAGCGTTTGGGTGATCCAAGGGGAAGAAAAATCGACAAAAGTCATCCGTGGTGAAGTGTTTCCAAAAATATGGTCGCAAATTTTGTTTCAAAAATAGATCATGTAGCGAAAATTCCTTCACAAGATTATATAACAGTTACTGATAATTAGTACACTACCATTTGTTCACCGTAAGTCATCGAAACATTCTTCACCAAGACAATGCAAGTTTGCAAACAGTCCAGAAAACTATTGAATAATAATAATTTAACTCAAGAAAACAACATCATCCTGAAAATAGTCCAGATCTACGTCCCAACGATTGTTTTACTCTTCCCAGGAATCAAGACTGCGTGGTTAAAGGTTTCAGTCATCAGAAGAAGCTGTTGATACCTTCTGAATGTAGCAGCAAACGATTGAAATAACTGCTTTCAGAATTGGTATTATCTTCTCTATGAATACTTCGAGGTCTTTGAAGGCTCTGAATTGTTTCATTCTAGCTCTATATGCAAAACATGAAAGACATCCCTTGTAATAATCATATATTGATATTGTGCACTATATGGGTAGGGTCACTAAGGGACAATACTCTTATTTACATACTATTGCTTTCAGATGAATCTCCTTATACCAATTATGGAGTTTGAAATTATAAATATCAACGAAGTGATGAACTATTTCTCCCCATTTTGGCAGGATGAAACTTTATTTTTCACTTCAGTTCTGACAAACAACTATAGAAATTCGAATAGGTAACATCTATGAATTATACTTTACTCGATCGGGAGTTACCTTATCCATTGCGCATCTAATTTTTACATTCGGTCAACTATAATGATAGTATATTATTTGGCAAATTGATATAGAAAGACAAATATTCTTTTCCTTCGAAAGTATCCTGTACTTAGTGTTGTTTCTTTTTTTCCAGAACTGCAGAAGGAAATTTGATCCTCGAGAACATCGTCAGGAAATTTGTTTTGATATTCGATGAAAGTTAAATATGGTTTTTTGCCTCGATATTAATTCTATTAATTCGATCTCTCAGATATTTTTATTGCACGCACTCCCAAAGTTTTGAAAATCGTGTTTCACTTTTTCTCGATCAGTATTTCCATTTGTAGTTGAAAATGATGTTAACGTGAGGTATCATGAATCAAAATGAGTCAACCAAAGTATAAAATTCCTATATTGTAATTGAAAATTTTAAGCGTCAGCTGATTGTATTGTAAATGCCAACTAAATATAGTCCAGTCAAAATAAACATTTGACCTAGCCAAAATTCGCATAGAGCTGAAAATTTGCAGAGACGTTAAATACATCATTATAAATAAAATGTCAAAAATCCCCTTCGATCCTACTTCTGCAAAAAATTTTATTGAAGGTCAAACATGAAAAATTTAGGTTTTTTCCATTTTTCTCCAAAACGGTAAGTTTTATCGTAAAAATAAATCAGACAAAAATTGTAGATCATATTATTCTCTACATAAATGGTTCAGTCACTTTTTCTCTTACAACTCACCATTCGTGAGATATCGCGGTTTTAACTATAAGAAAATTCATATTTTATATAATATGCACACGTTTCCGCACCACCTATGAGGTAATGTACTTGGCGCATCTTTTTTAACGTGGTTTCCCCTGTAGGTATACTCCACGATCTATTGTAATAAAAAAAGCTCGATCAGATCATATCCTATTGATTGAAAGAATGGTATTATTGCTAATAATTGAAGTGGAATAGGTTTATTTTTCTAAATATTATATTATATAACTGTCTAATTCTACGTCGACAATTATTTCTTCGTCTTCATTTTCTTCTTGTAGAATTTCTATTCGCTGTTCTAAGAAAAGGAATGCTTCAACTGTCTCTTCATTAATATCATAAATATTTTCATCTGTCATATTTTCTTCAATATTGGAGCAAGTCTGACCCTGACAGTTGAAGCCTACTGGCGAACAAAATAATCCCACTTTTCGACAGCCACAATTCTTACTACAATTCGTCTTGGAGTTACAAAAAATAGTATTAAGCAGTTTTTCTGGAGCTGGCGGGAGTAGAGTTTGAATTGGCTCCAAATAATTGTTTGTTAATTTCCAACCCCATTCTTCTGGGTCCATCTCATTGCCTAGCCACACTTGAACTTGATAATACACACGATACAAGTGTTGAAAGGCAGAAGCAGATGTTGGAGGCAGACAAGACAACTGTACTGTTTTATTGTTCCAAGCAGATTTCACAAACCTCAAATATCTATATTTCTCTATGGAATCAATTTTTTTTGGAGCACCATACATTGCAAGAAGGAAACGAATTCCATTTGTAACGATGTCGTGTGGAGAAGAACCAATCTTTGTAAATACTTCAGCGCAATCAATTAAATCATTACGTTTTTCAAACAATTTAAATACTGCTATTTTACCTCTTTGAAAAATTGCTGATGTAGTATCGCAACCAGTTATTGCATGTAAAAATAAAATATGAGCTTGACATTTCGGATATGCAGTCAGACTTTGTGATGAATATATTGTTGATTGTACTTGAGCTTTCCCAGGTTTCAAAAAGTAAATAATTTCATCATTTGGAGTCCGTGCAGTCAGTAATATCAACAAATCAACATCTGCTCCAACAACGACAGTTGTATTTGAACTTTTCCATTGTTCTATTGCTGTTTCAATTATAAGGACATCAGCATCATTATCAGCTTGTTTTATTGGAATACCAGCATCTGTAAATTCTTCACATAACATTGAAATGAAGCAAGACTTATTGTGAGTATTTGCAAGAGATTGTTGTTGGTTTGTTGGAACTTTCATAGATCGATCAAAACGATATCAACAGATGATGATGTTTTTGTAGTCCGACGACGTAGTTCTGCAGCTTTAATATTTTTCGTATGATTAGTATAACCATCAAATACAATCGTACTGTTATGACTAAAATGTCTTTGTACATACTGAACATATTTTTCAAAATAATATGAAATGTTCCATCTCGATCCCATACAACATGGTGTAATAGATATCCTCCATCGATGATGTAAATAGCATTTGTGTTATCAATTTCGAAGTTTGAACATTCAAAGCAATTATAAAGAGCTGACTTCATAGTTTTACGGCATCAAAGAGTGATAATGGGCAAGGAGCTAATTCATATGCGAAGAATGTTTCAAGATCATCTTCAAATGTCTTAGTAATGCACATGCGTTGAAACAATAATACAGGGTCTATAGGCACCTTTTCATCATGTATTTTATGACGCTACTTGCACTTAAAAGTGGAAGTACTCTATCAGCGCGTTTTAATTTAATATTATTAAACGTTTGGCCAGTCATTTTGCTTATAGAAGCAAGTCCAACTGCACGAGCAATATGACAATTATTTTATCATCGCCGACGACTCCGCTGGCAATGGACATAATTTCTGGAGTCATAGGGAACGGTTTATGTGATAAAACCACTCCACAAGTTTATTAATATCTTCAATATCTCGTATTACACGAGAATCGCTTGTATCCACATGCTGGTCTGTTGTGTCCATTCTAACATTAGCGAGATCTTCCAATCCTTCACACACAGTATTCATCGTATGCATACCATAAACCCATTTACTAATGACACTAACAGTATAGTCTCTTATATTAAAATACTCATTCAATTTATACAAGTTTTATTGTGTAAGTAACACAAACCAATAGTTTCTTATTTTCATTTGTATTGAACGTCCGGTGACGTGTACAGGCTGCGTTGAAGTGCATATTATGTAAAATATGAATTTTCTAATAGTTAAAACCGCGATATCTCACGAATGGTGAGTTGTAAGAGAAAAAGTGACTGAACCATTTTTGTAGAGAATAATATGATCTACAATTTTTGTCCTATTTATTTTTACGATAAAACTTACCGTTTTGGAGAAAAATGGAAAAAACCTAAATTTTGAATGCTTGACCCTCAATAAAATTTTTTGCAGTAGGATCGAAGGGGATTTTTGACATTTCATTTATAATGATGTGTTTAACGTCTCTACAAATTTTCAGCTCTATGCGAATTTTGGCTAACTTTTGACTTTTTTTTGTCTATTTTGACTAGACTAATATAGACATGCTTGAAAACAGACGTGGAATTATTACAATTTCATTTGGCGGGTAGAAACCGATTTACGCCCTTCAGAGGAGAACGGTAGGTTTCCAGCTTTAACTCAGTTGGCCTTAAGAGTACTTTCAATCTCACTTTCCTATTTGAATTGATAAAGAACAGAAAAGTTATGCAACATTATTTTGGTTGAAGTTATCTCCGCTACTACGCTCCTGCAGAAAATTTAGCCCAGGTTAGGAATTTCTAGGAAAAAATAAAATTATTTGAGAAGTGATATGAACAGTATATATTTAACTTATAATCAAAATATTACCATAATTTATGTAGAAATGTAATGTTCTATTTTCTTGTCAAAACAACAATTATTTGTTTATTTCGAAAATGTGAAATGTTGCTATGCTAAATATTTAAACCTTTCCTTTCTTATTTTTAGTTTCATTTCATTCACCCATATATCCATATTATACAAGGTGTAACGAAAACGCAAGAATAGGTTGTTTTTATTTGGAGAGGAACGTCTTTCAGCATAAAATGCTTACCTATATCATCAACCCTTATAGCAGGGACATCAACTTTTCAGTATACCTTATTCAAAAGCTGCTTTGATTTGTACATTACTGGGAAGGTATTTTGATTTCATCCACAATCTGATCAAGAAACAGGGCAATGCACAAAAAAAATCAGCTTCTAAATCAGTGATTTATCTCTCTGAAATGATTGAATAGCAATCTAGTGAGGTATTTCTTCGAATTTTTTGTTGTACAGAGTGTTCCAAATTCGTTGTCCGTGAATGGTAACTTTTAAACTAGAAGTTATATGAGGAGGAGGTTTCTACAATCCTCCATTCGAAATTCGGTTGCCCTCTAATATGGCGAAATTGTGAAGAGTGCATCTTACAAAATTTTTTACAGGAGTTCAACAGTCTAATTAGATTTTTTGATGGGTATGCAATTTTGAGAATATAAATTCAATTTTTAGAAAGGGTGCTGTAACAAATCGATCGAACAAGTGAAATGTTATGGATAATTCACTTCATCGAAGGATGATTAACGTTCCATTTTTGTTTAAATGGAGAACATTTCATTTCCCAGTAGTTGATGAAAGAATTCAAAATTAAAAACTATTGGAACATTCGAAAATCACTTACCAATGTTGGAATACATTAAAATAACAAAGTTCTATTTTTCATAAGAAACTTTTCATTCATTTCGAAAATTATCAATACAGTAAGGTTAGTAAATATATGATAAAAATAGAATGAATCTCAGTTTTGGACCACAGACTTTGTTCTAAATGATTGCCGTTTTGTTCGACAAATTGCTGTCAAAAATTTCGAATCCTACGCATTGAGTAAAACGATGCTCCTGGATTGTAAATTACATAGTTTCCATTCTGTCATTACACCAAATGAAGCAAACCACGCTGAAACCGAAACTGCCTTGTTGCTTTTGGGTAAATAACAAGTTGGTTCTGCAGTGGCAATATTAATTATTACAAGTATTGAAAATTCCAACATTGCTGATGTAACATTCATCAGATCATTTAATTTTTCCATAAAATTTCCTTTTCTGGCTTCTTTTCATTATGTCCTAAGTGATGGAGAGAGTCATAAATGATGAACTCATCAAATATCTTGAGTTGCAGGAAATTTTTACCGATCGTCAGTGCGGTTTTCGCAGGCAGAGATTGACAGGAGATCTGCTCGCCTACGTCACTCATGTTTGTACACCAACGATTGAAAAACATAGGGAATCT
Source organism: Cryptolaemus montrouzieri (assembly GCA_013387265.2). Lineage (NCBI taxonomy): Eukaryota > Metazoa > Arthropoda > Insecta > Coleoptera > Coccinellidae > Cryptolaemus > Cryptolaemus montrouzieri. The sequence goes on from JABFTP020000103.1 coordinate 24,003,692, forward strand.
TGAGCAATAGCCCTCGACATCTCTAAAGCCTTCGATAGGGTTTGGCATGCAGCCTTGTTGAATAAACTTGCTGCATATGGGCTTCCCGAAAATTGCGGGGTTGGATGAGTAGTTTTCTTTCAAATAGATCAATACAAGTTGTGGTCGACGGTATAACATCTGATTGTTTCCAATTGCAAGCAGGAGTACCTCAGGGATCTATTCTTTCGCCAAACTTGTTTCTTTTGTAGAGAACAAGATCTTCAGTTTTGCAGACGATTGTTTCGTCTTTCAGTAGTAGGCGGCCGATTACATCTGCAAAATATCATCGTCAGAGATGTCAAAAATCAATAACTTGAACTCTGACTTACAGAGGATATCTGAGTGGGGTCAGTTGAACCTGGTGAGCTTCAACGCGAGTAACACGCAAGCAACTACGTTTTCTAGAAAGGCCCCGCAGGAGAACCTCCTCTAATAATTTAAGGCCAACAAATTGAATCCAGAGATTCGATGCACCTTCTCGGAATAACAGTCAGTTCCAAGTTTTGCTGGCATGAACATGTTTCAGCAATAGCTACTTTGCATCAGCTAAACTTAGTTTTCTTTTCAGAGCCAAGCGATACTTCACGTCATCTCAGCTGTTGCTTCTTGCTGAATTGAAAGCACTTCTAATTAAAAAATGACTAGGCTTTGATTATCTTCATTTATTTATTTATTTTGACAGTTGCTAAAGTTGAACCAGTGTCTGCTCGAATTGTTTATTGAATTAACAATTAGTTTTAAGACTCTTGAAGTTATTGCTGTAAGAAAAAATGGCTAATTTGACTAACACTGAATTGGCTGATATCTATTACATGTACGATCTGGCTGACGGAAACACAACAGAAGCTAGGCGATTATATCAGGTGCGCTTTCCAAATCGTGTAACACCAGACAGGCGAACATTTAAATATTCACAGAAGGTTGAGGAAGCTGTTTTCAATTGTATTGATTTGAATCCTCATGTGAGTACAAGAAAAATTGGAAATCAGTTGAATATTTCACATGTTATAGTTTGGAGGATTCTCTACGACTTTTTATTGTACCCGTTTCATATTCAACGCATCCAAACTCTCCTTCCTCGAGATTTTCCTTCGAGACTGAATTTCTGAAGATGGTTCTTAGATAAAATTAGAGAAAACGCTCATTTCGATAGTGAAATAATGTTCACAGACGAAGTTAACTTTTCGAGAACTACTGTCACAAATTTTCACATTAATCATTATTGGGCTGAGGAAAACCCCCATTTGATTGAAGAATCTCATCATCAAGAACAATTCTCACTAAATGTCTGGGTTGGAATAATTGGAAATTATTTGATTGGGCCATTTTTTAGCCTAACAGACTAAACGGTCCTGCTTATCGGCAATTTCTTGAGGAGGAGTTATTTTTATTGCTCGAGGACGTACCACTTCTGGTGAGAAACATAATGTGGTTCATACATGACGGGGAACCAGCACATTTCAGGGAATTCTTGAATAATACATTCAACAACCGATGGATTGGTTTGGGGTGGGCCAGAGCCATAGCCTTCTAGGTCCCCGGACTTAAATATTTTAGACTTTTTCTTATGGGGATATCTCATAAGTTTAGTTTATACCACTCCAGTGAACAATGTTGAAAAATTGAGAAATGGAATAATGACCTCTTGTGCCACGATAAGAAATACCCCAGGAATATTTCAAAGAGTTCGTGATAATATGCGAAGAAGGACATTTTCAGCAATTTATTCAGTTTTTAATTGTTCTTTTTTTAGTTTGATATTGAATAAGTGTAAATTGAGTCTCAGAAGACGAGCTATCAAAATAAAAGCAACCTTTGGGCATACCTATCGAGTATTTATATTATCCTTTCTATTTAGGAATAATATATAATTCAAATAAAATAAATTTTCACTCGAAAATGGTTGGAGATAGAAAGTGTCAGAAAAGTTTCTAAATTGAACGAAGATGACGAAAATTGATTGAACGCTGATCAGTGGCGTACTGCAAAAGAGTTTGAAAGGACATAAGGGACATGGCCTCGGAAAAGAAAACCCCGTATGAATTTCAGTTGAAATCTAGGACGTGTACTGATGGAGGCTGTAAGAAATAGTGTGCATTCCAAATTTGTACTGAATATCTCAAAAACTGGAGGAGTTTTGGAGAAAAAACAATTTTTCCGGAAATTTCAACACCCTGTAGCTCCGTAACGAAGCTTTTGCGGACCTATGTTTATATGAACTTTTTTCTTGCACTTAGATTTACCCCTTCAAGTTGTGACATACTATTATGTAACACCCTATATACTGGAAGTCTATGCATAAAAATAATATTTCTATTGAATTATAATTTCATTTTTATTCTAATCTTATTTTTCTTAGTGAAATTAGTGTAATAACCTAAATCAATGATGAACACTGGTTTCAAGTTATTTGATTTTGAAACATTTCCTAAATATTCGAAAAAAGTGAAAAGATATAATATGAGATTTTGCTTTCTCGTACATTTATATCTTTGTCTGCTAAGGATTCAGCTGTCGAAATATTGGAGAATTGTTATCCGGTAGTGTTTCAGAGTTTAGAATAACTACTTCATTCTTGAAAATGATTGTGTAAACTGAAAACTCTTCGCTGAAACATGCGCAAAGTATGCTCAATGGGATTGTGAGCTTACCAATGTAGGAAGGTTATACAACAGAAATTTTCGTTAATTGTTATTTACTAAAACAGAATTTTTCATTGAATCTGGACATAATAAAAAGTCAAGAAATATCCCACTAAACTAAACTCTCAACACATGAAAGTAAGGAAAACTAAAAAACAGTATTTTGAAATATTCTCACTTACAAATTTGAGTCAAAAAAGTTAAAAGAACGCAGCAATGCCAAATTCATGAATGATATAAACTAATATCCTGACTTTTCCCTCTTTATCGCATGACAGCCTCCATACGACCCGGTATATTCCCTATTGAATTTGAAATAGTTTCCTGGGGTATATTATCCCTGCCCTCTGACCCAGTTTATCCAGCTTTTGCAGGCTGTTCTGCATTACTCACCTCCAGCTCTCCTCAGAAATTCATCCCAAAGTACTCAATTCGATTTAGATCCAGATTCTGAGATGGCCACATCACCCTTTCTATTCCGGTGTTATCAAGGAATGTAGAAACGATCTCTGTCATATTTGGGCGAGCATTGTCCTCCATAAATTGGAATCCATCACCAATCACAGGCACAAAAGGAAGGAATCTGTTTCTTAAACGTTTATGTAGGGTCACAATTCTTGCAATTTTTCAGGAGTTATATGTATTTTCTTTTGTTGTTTCTCCGCCATTTTCCTTGATGCAGCCTCAATGTGACGAAACACGTGATAGAGTTATTAAAGGTTTCTTCGAGGAACGAGAAAGTTATTTGATTTTATGAAGGCATTTAAAATGTTCAAGCTGGATAATTCTTCAAAGAATAAAAGAATCTCAAACAAAATACAGATAAATTGTAATTTAGATGCAGTGATTTCAAAGCTTGTTAATGCCTTGTTTTTTGAAAACAGATATCAGTTTCGACAAGTCAAGCGAACATCTTTTCTCGGGGCACTTTGGAAGACCTACTAAGGGGTTCAATAGGTGCTAGACTTGAGGAACAAAATGAGTGGGGAAGCTATGTAAAGCTTTGGTGAGGATATCGATTTGTTACGTATTACTTTATTTGAAGAATCACTTCACTTTGCTTCTTTTCACTCTATTTATTCCCAAAAGTTAATTTGATTATACCGTAAATCAAAACTGTGCATACACAGAATTTACTACTTTTCAATATCTTCAGAATGTGGGTAACCTCACCTAGAGGAATATAAAATGAACAAAAGAATTTGTTTAGATTTTAATCAGGTTGCAGAAATCTACATAAGTTTTAACCAAATTCAATACGGTAAGTTGGAACATCCTTGCAAGTGAAGGTACTCTTGTGATCATCATAAGCATAGCTATAAGCATCAGGACACAATTGCTTGAACTGGGCTGGATAATCTTTTGGCCAAGTGCTCGATTTACACGTTTCTGGTTTGTCATGTGCTCCTCTACAACAATATTCGTCTGTATTGAAAGCTGCACATGCTGACTTGCAAGCGATTACGTTATTATCTTGCTTGACCTGCAGTTCTGGAGGACACTTTTCATTTACGGGAGCAGAACATCCTGCGCGTTTACAACTGTACTGACTACCATCTCCATGTCCATTGATTGGTGTTATCTAAAAATAGAAAATACGAAATTAACTTATAGCTACCTGTACGATCTGATTAGATATTGATTTAAAGGTTTAAGAAAGTACTTACTGATGCCTTGACGTTAAAACCATCAACAAGAGAAACGTCATAAAAATCTTTACCAGCGTCGCCTTTCAATGTTATTTCCAGCAAGGTGGCAGGGGATTTCCTCCAGCGCCATTACACTCCAATTTGTTGCCGCAGTCTCCAGTGAGGCAGTGTTTAGTTCCTTCGTTACACCATGTTCTAGCCCAAAAGCGACCAGCCCAATGATCATCCGCGTTCACGGTAACCTGTAGGAAAGTAAAAGATACAGGAAGTTTTTATTTTTTTGTAACATTTTGTATCATGTTTTGCAATTATCTGAATATCAAATATTTTCGAGGACAAAAGTGATTGTGTATCGAAATTGGCAAGAATGAATTAGTTTTATAATAAGCATATGCAACGTCCAAGGATCACCATAGTAAGAGGAAAGTGAAGCAAAGTTATGTTACTTTCATTATATTCTTACTCCTTTGTATGATCTTGTTTCTTACGTTAAGTAAGTTCCTTTTAATTATGTTCGATTGATACGAAAAGATACCAATTACTTATACCTTGTCTTTCTGCAGTTTTCTCTTCAATTTTTAAATTACTGCCGCAACTACCAATCGTAGATATGGTAGGAATAGAAAATGAAGTCTAAACACAACAATTCTGATTACACTTTTCGCTTACAAATCACTGGTAAAACAGCTGTTACTGATGTATCAGCGGCGGGGATTTTCTCGTTTTTCTTTGCCAATTCTCTTGAAATCTGTTCTTCCAGGTCATGGAAATTATGTTAATCAGCAGAAGCAGATATATGAACTATACCCAGAGTATTTGGGGAACAAAATTTACCCTGCTCTAGCAAATATCATAGAAGAAGCTAGCACTAAACGATTCTTGTAGAGCAGTTTTGGATGAAGAATTTTCATGCAGATGGATGGAGGATGGGAAGATGAGATCTGCTAAATAGGTTGCAACGACAAAATTGAGAGTTTATTGGTTGTTACAAAACAAAAGAGGTACATATGGTGTTAAAATTAACTAAGGAATGACTTTGGATGATGAAGAGTGGCACTGCATGCCCTCAGCATACTTTTCATAAGATGGCACGTAACCACTAATGCTAATCGCAAGCATGATGACATATGATCGTCAGTTAGTCGATTGCGATATTTTGACTTAATTATCTTCACTAGTAAGTAGACCCATACATTGCCGTCAGTTGAAGGGCGATTTGCCTTAGATTCGGATATTTATCTTCAGATATAAAACATAAGAAATTTGTATCAGATGTTGTAGATTTGCGATGTATATCTTATATAATCTGCACCAACTCATTTTCAACAGAACACGAGTTCATATTAAACGGACTTGCTATTTCAGTAGCTGATTCCTCAATGTTTTACATGAAAAAGAATAACTCATATTTGCCAATTTACTGCAATCATAAAACGTTTTTCGAATTGTCCCAAAATATCTGACAATTCAGCCTGATACGTATCATAATTCAACTGAGGAATCCTTGCTTTAAAAGATGGAAAAAGTTTCAGAACCTTTCTTTTAGTTGATTTATCAAAAGTTGCAATTTACTTTTGAATGCGTTTACTGCGCTAATCATCTCAATAATAGTTTTCCTTTATCTTGAAGCTACATGTTAACGGTGCTTAAGTGGATTGTGATGTCAGTCAAAATGCCAAATCAGTCAGCCATTTTTCGTTTTTCAACATCTGAGTGTCATCACCTCTATTGTCTGTTATTTCGGGCAACAATTCTTGAAACTTTTCTAGGAATTTTCCGCGACTCAACCACCTGACGTACGTGTGAAGAACTAAATCAGTGTGTTCAGATGATCTTCTTCCAACTGCAACATAAAGAGCCGCCGTTGCAAGCTACGTGCACGGATGGAGTTCACAATTTTGTGGCAATGCCAATAATTTTCTCTTTGTTTAAAACTTTTGAACACAAAACTTGTTGAAGCATAATGCAATGGAATGAAAAAATGAAGGAAATCTTCATTAGCTCGACACAATGCCACAAAACCGTTTCTGTTTCCAGTAATTTCTGGTGTTCCATCGGTTGTAATGCACACTAATTTATATATTGGTAGTTCGTTGTTTCCTGCAAAATTGAAGAAAACGTCATATATATCTTCGCCACGGGTCTTTCTCTAGAGAGAAATGAATACCATCCGAATAAAAATACACAGCTGGGCAGTGTCTGTCATATCGGTGGATTCGTCGAACTGTAGATAAAAGTATGTATATTTCATGATATTATATTTTAGTTTATCTGCCACGTCCTGACTCATGACTTCAATATGCCTTGTGACAGTCGGACGAGATAACTGAAGTTCTCTAATGTCAGACATGATTCCTATTTTATTTTGAAATCTCTAATAAAGTCTCACCTGCTTCAAGGTGAGACTTTATTTATTATTATTAAATGCTTCCTTCACTACCGATCCATTTTCGATTGGTTTCTTGTGTTTCGCCAATATATGAGGTATTTTAAATGACGCGATCGTAGCAGATTTCGATTGTTACTGTGGTCTTGTGAACATGGTTTGTTCTCTTTTCAAACAAGATATCAAATTACGTACCTTTCGTGTTCTAAATTCACTCTGTGGCGGAAAATCCTTTTCATAGCTTTGATGAACCGTTTCATGGTGCCTCTCTAAGTTACTACGCTTAGGTATTGCAACTGACGCACGATAAATGCAATTATCCTTCATCATACAAAAGAAAATTTTCCTCCCAATCATTATTAAAATGACACGTGTTAGATTTCTTCTCTGCACTCGTTTTGTACTATTTAATGATAAGCTTTGTATTGACGTAGTATTACCTTACAAATCAGAATTTATATCGGCGTGAACGAAAGTCTAGAATGTTCCCATCAAACGCGCCGCCCGAAATTTCTAGAAAAGCGGCAAGAATAAAAACGAGGCTTTTCTTTGACAAGTACCGCGCGTTCCTCTCATAAAGCTGCCTTTTGCCGCTAGCGGAGTGTTATTTTATTACGTAATAAATTTTCGTAGTTTAGTTACCTACTTATTAAAAATTTTTTTTCTTCTCGAGATCTACTCGACTGGTCGCTCGCGATCGACCGTTTGAGCACCCCTGTTCTAGATAATGAATTTCCTCGAAAACAAACATAAAAATCACACGGTACCAAGATATCAACGCAGAAAATCAAAATTCAAATTTATTTAGAGGAAGTTCGGATATGTTGAATTCTCTTTCCATTAATCCACCAGAACTGAGGAATACATGAGAACAATTGAAATGAAAATGGTACTCAAAGTCCCCAAAAACCTGTTAATACCGGATTGTTCCAATCGTGGTGTTCTTTTTGCATAAATTGTACGATTCATACTCAAAATAAATCCTTATAATATTCTGATCCATTAAGTTTCAAATTTTGATTCATCTTTTCCGATCCTCATTCACGATAGATGGCTGATTCTGCTGGTTTCTTAATATTCTATTGCGAAATCTAACCTAACCTCAACGTGTTCGATGGGATTGAGGTCTCGACTTCCTGCAGGCCACTGCATCGAAGTAATTTCGTTGTCTTCAAGGTAGTTACTAGCCTTATGAGCTTGGTTAAATCTGACGATATCATGCATAAACATTGGTTTGAATTGTAGACATTATAGTCGGAGGGATTTTCTCGGTAGAGTCGTGCCAACCAACAACAAAAAGCTTTAACCCATGTTTCTCCTCCAAGAGGTACAAAATGTTTTTCTTAAATGTCAGTAATGTACTCCTTAGCATTCTGAGATCCCTTATTTACGATGACCAGATCAGTATGGTTGCTCGGAGAAATTACTGTACACACCATTATTTAACCTCTCCCAAAACCATAGCTAGGTAAAAAGTAGCACTGGACATAATTGTCATTTCGATGTCTGTACACTAAAGAACGTTGAGCGCAATGAAAAGACGAAATATCGACCCATCTGACAAAACTTGAAACTGCATTTGAAGATACCTAGCAGTATCGAATCTTTGTTTCAAAGAGTAAATTCTCAAATAACGATTATGGATCACCTTTGCTGCTCTAGGTCGCCAACGTCTCCTTTGACGACTACCTGCCTCCCTGTACTTACGGACCATTCTGGAAATATTTCAATGTGACACCTCAAGCCTTTAACTTGTCGTATTAGTTTAACCTAGGTCATCTGACACCACTGTTTCATCACAATATGTCGGAGTCAAATTTCGTGATTAGCTTTGCATCATTAGCGAAAATTAAAATTTTCAACAACAAATCTTTCTCACAAAAATTGATCAACAGTTGCTGAGATCAATATATAGTGGATTATTGAAGAATCTCAATTCATTTCTTTCATTTTATTTCCATGAGGAGAACAAGTGTGCCAAGAAAAACATCGAATTTTGTTGGCATTCGTCCTAACATTACCAAAAAATTTGTTGCCTACCAAGAAAAGAATTTGAAATAATTGAATTGTGCGTTAATTTCTTCAATTTTGAATGTCTACTTTTCAAAACATATTTCAGGAATATATATGACATACCTGTTGTCCTTGAGCCAATTTAAATCCACCATTCCTCAGATGTTTATGATTAGGGTTGCCTTGGATTCCCACCCATATAGGACCACCCTCATTATTTTTATTTCAAAATTTATTGCTAGAACATTGATTGCTACACCAGCAAGAAGAAATAAGCTGAAGCACAACATGCTGCAAATTTTATTCTGTATTTCAAGCACTTGTTTTATACTGCCGGAATGTCGCAAATCGATTGCGTTATCTTTGAATGTTATTTTTCCAGGGCCCGACTGGAAGATTTCAGGAAAAAATGCCAATTTTTGTTGGAGAAACCTTGAAAGATCTCTCAAATAGCTAAACCTTATTAAAATGAAGATGCTAGTTTGAAATTTCACAAAATGATTTTGATGTTTAAATATTTACACTTTTGTTACCGTCGTTATATGTTATTTGAAGAAATATGCATGAAATTGCTGAAAATTCTAGAACAAAATGATTTTATAGCTGAAAATTTATTCCTAACCATTAGAGTACGCTATTCTATCCGAATACATATAATTTTGAAGAAAATAAGATACATGACTTTTTCTCAGTTTTCTTAGGGTTGGTGTTGGAATCGCGGACGGCAACAAGGTGAAGTATAATTTGTTATATTCTCTGCAGATAGAGAATCAAGTTTACTTCTATTTTGATGAATTTTCATCCATCGGGTTTTGTTTTGGATTTAGAGACAGCTCTGAACTGGATTGAAATTCGCTGACCTTTGATTTCAAAACCTGAATTTTGAAAAATATTTATCATAATTCCCGATGATGTTGCTCATCATCAGCTCATTCCCGAATTACCAATTTCAATGAGATGCACCTTAACAATAATTTCGAAATTGGAAAAATATGTAAACAATTCTCTTGAAACAAAGTTCAAAATACTTATGGAAACAATTAGTTAAACGCTAAAAAGGTTCGGTGTATAGGGTATAAGTTATGTTTATTCTTTTATGAAACCAGTATATTTAAACTTGAAATAATTATCAATTTAACGAATTAATTCTAACAATAACAATTCAGATGAATTATTCATTGTTTTTTCATCAAGTTAGAACTTTTCTGTGTAATATATATATAGTTTCGTTCCTTATAATGATGCGACCATGATGTACCAAATTTTGGAAAAGTAACATGCATCAGTTATTTCAAAACAAAAAACCAACGAGATATTCTATACCATGGAATGAAATGAAATGGAAATAATCAATGTATGTCATTATTCTGTATTCATAACTCACAACGCTTGAGGATATTCCGACACGCATTTGAAAATTTGAATATTGGAACCCGAAGCAAAACAATGTCTGACGTTTTGCTTCAACTCTTCAATATTTCGACTAGTTCATTTTCACAGGGTGCTTCAACGAAAACTAAACAGAGGCTATATTTACCAAGAAATTCGTTTCTGATCAAAACTCAAAAAAAGGTCAATTTTCGTTTCAAGGGGGACATCTTTTGGGGTACAAAACTTGCCTGAAATATCAACCCCCTATGCGGGGGTTGCAATTCGTGAACATTTTGAATAGGAAAGATGGGTCGAGTGATGACTCAAAAGAAAGGTGGTGTCTTTGTCAACATCGCCTTGAATGAATTTCCATTTTTGATTCAAAACTGTCAAAGATACAGGGTGAGCAACTGAAAGATAGGGAAGACTATTTCCCTGAGACTATACAAGTTTCAATGAAGTAAAATGGAACAGATCCATGCTGATCAATGGCAGTCATCATAAAGTACCATTCTCATCTCGAATTTCAACCCCTAGAGCAGGGGTGACAACCCTTGAAAATTTGGAAGAGAGTAGATGGGTCGAGTGATACCTCGAAAGAAAGGTATTATCTTTGTCTGCATCCCCGTGAACGAATTTCCATTTTTGATTGAAACCGTAGAAGATACAGAGTGAGCTACTGAAAAATAGAGGAGACTATCTATCGCCCCGAGCTATTCGAGTATTAATGCAAAAATGGAACAGATTCATTCCAGATCAAAGGCTGTCATCTTTGATCTAAATGAATCTATTCCAGTTTTTCGCACTAATACTCCAATAGTCTTGGGGCGATAGTCTCTCTATTTTTCAGTGGTCCACTTGTATCTTCTACAGTTTTCAATCAAAATGGAAATTCTTTTCACGGAATGCAGACAAAGATAATACCTTTCTTTCGAGTTATCACTTACCCATCATCTTCCTCTTCCAAATTTTCAAGGGTTGTCACCCTGCTCTAGAGGTTGAAATTGAGATGGGATGGTACTTGATGATGACTGCCATTGATCAGCATGGATCTATTCCATTTTACTTCACTGAAACTTGAATAGTCTCTGGGAAATAGTCTTCCTATCTTTCAGTTGCTCACCCTGTATCTTTTACAGTTTTCAATTAAAATGGAAATTCCTTTAAGGCGATGTTAACAAAGATACCACTTTTTTGAGTCATCACTGACCCATCTTTCCTATTCAAAATGTTCACGAATTGTAACCCCGCTTAGAGAGTTGATATTTCAGGAAAGGATTGTACCTCAAAAGATGTGTCCTTGAACAAAAATTGACCTGTTTTTGCGTTTCGATCAGCAATGAATATCTTGGTAGATATAGCCTCTCTTTAGTTTTCGTTGAAGTACCCTGTATAACAGATCCTCGACATATTCCCGCAAGAAAAAGTTCTGTGATGAACGGTTATCTTACTGGCCAATCCAATTATTGCAAGAATTAAGTCAAGTAAATTAGTAATGGCCATCAAGATAATCATAGAAAATTTTGTTATTTCAATTTCATGATATAATACACCACGAAAGTTCCCATCAGAAATCATACGCGATTATTTTTCAATGCACACCATACATTGAACCCATATCGCCATTGTCGTTGAATATGGCGATAAGGTTGGATATCATTTCTCCAATGTTCATTTTGACGATTGAATATTCCATCACTACTGATGCGACTTTCATCAGCCTAAATTATTTCTCGAAAAACTACGGATTTTCTCGATTTCTGCAGAATCCATTTGCAAAAATCAAGTCGGCGTTGGAAATGTCCTGGCTGCATAAAACTGGGATATTCTGATTTGATAAGGTTTATCTCTATTTTTGTGAGCGCTCAACTTTTAGATACCCCTGTTTACATTTCCATTTTTCTGCTCGAAATCAATAGGTTGGCTGTTACCTTTCACATCAATTGTTGCGTCTTCTCCATCACCTACATCATATTCTATTTTCCTTGAGACGTTGCATGTACCATGGATAATGAGGTTTTCCCTCAATATATCGAATATAATCTTATTAGGATGTTGCTTCCCAGGAAAACGATCCAAATGAGCAGCTTCATCAGCTTCCACATCATAATTATTTTGAATATATCATTCAATTCTATTGAATTGTTCTTTTTTACATGGTTGCTTCGTTATTAGAAAAGATATTTTATTTGTTTAACATCAGTAATTGGATAAATAAAATTATCTGAATTGCCATTGCTAGAATTCATTTTCGAACTGCCAATAATGAGAGCACAGAACATAATTTAGCTATGTCAGTCATTCCATGTAGATTCTGTGAATGAATAGATTTAAACAATTTATAGGTTTTCATGAAAACACGCCCTGAATCAAAAATCTGAGTGCACACATGTGATATATTTTCGAAAACGAAAAGAGGCATGTAGTTCGATTGTACGTAAGAATGTGGCTCTAGAATGTCAAAATCATTTCCAAAGAGCTTCGAAAACAACCGAGATATTGGCACTTTATTGATTACGAAATTTATATAGCGGTATTAAAACATCGAAATCTGTCTACCTATACAGCTGACAGAATGTAGTCTCTGAAAAGCGCAAAGCAGAGAAAGGAAGATTCAGTATACAAAGAAGATGAAAAACCACTAAAGAGTACATTCTGTACAATAATTTATCATAATAAAAGTTACTTTCATACTTGTAACTTGCCGTATTTAATAAGTTTTGTTCGGGCGCATTTAATGCAACACACTACACAAAAATTTTTAAGTCAAGTTAGATGTCAGCAAATAGTATGCTCGGGTTTAACTTTTGTGATAATAATATTTCATGAATGCAATTTAGATCATTTAAATTTATCTACGAGTCTGAGAAAATGTCGTGTCAAAAATGAAATATATTGAGACTATCGGATATGGGAACTTGGTTTTTGGAGATTTCCAGTATTATTGGTTTGATAGGCATTTTCTTCTCCTGGGACTAGTGAAATTCAATCATCAGATATTAGGGAATATACTGGGTGATTCACCTAGCTCGTACACTCTTGAAGATTTCATTTTTGTTCGAACGGTATTATATTTAGAAAGTAAGATTCTACTGCAGTAATTTATTTTGCAGTAAACAGGGTGTCCCTATTTTTTATGAAAAAATCTTGGGTAGTTTTTTCAGATTGGAAGACCATTTTTTGGTTAAAGATTCAGGAGCGGTCTGAACTGTGCTATAATATATTTAAGTAATAAGTTTTTGGTGAGTAGTTTCGTTACAATATATTTTTTTCGTATAAATTCATGAAAATAGGCTCTCACATCATCGCATGCTCCTTCGGCCAGAAAGGATGAATACTTTTTTCCTTTCGTTTTCTTATTGCCCAAGGATAGCTTTATTGATTATTGAAATAGATTATCCTAATTTTATACAGGAGTGACGTAAAAAAAAATTAATGGATATTGTAATTTTAAGATCATACCTTGATTTTTTAAATCAGAACACCCTGTATTTTATTATTCTTGTCAACGCATAAAATATTGTGCTATATTTTTGCAGAAGTAACCTCATCTTCATTTTCGATCATTTTCGAAATATTTTGATTATTTGTGAAAATTTTCATGAAAATTCTACAAACCGTATCAAACTCATTAACATCATTATTCGCACAGAAGTTTTTTTCTGTAATGATTCAAGTAGTAGTTTTTCTTCTCTAATGATTCAAGTACCTAAAGAAGATAATTCTTTTAACGAATGATAAAATCAAGATGATTAAAACGTAAATCGAGGTATGTGTAGACATTTTTTTTATTTGTGCCCTCTGTCAGATGTCCTAACATATCATATTCTGCATTTTACATGGTGAACTTATCAGTGTTTCGTTATTAAACATTGTTAAAATGAGATTTGAACCCAATTTTCTCAATTGACTGCCATGAAGTTCTCCAAAAAGAAATGGTTGATATTATTTTTCTTTCTGAGTGAGTGTGATAGAAACTCTTTGTTGGCAAGTAGAGTTTATTCACAAACGTTTCCTGATAAGAGGCATCCTGATGCATGATGCTTTTACAAACTTCTTATTAGATTTGTCGAAACAGGTAGTATCGCTCACAAAAGACATGAAAAACCAAAAACTGCTACAGCTGAAGACAACCAGTTATCAGTTTTGTTGACAGTGACAGAGGACCCATATAAAAGCCAAAGAGAGATTTCTCAGTTAACAGATATAACTCAAACTTCCGTCCAGAGAATCTTGAAAGTGAATAAATTTCATGCATATTATGTACAGCTACTCCAACTGAACAATCAAGACTATGAAATTGAATCAATTTTTGCAATTGGGCAAGTGACTAAGTAGCGGAAAATCCAAATATGTTTAGCAGAGTTCTTTTCTCGGACGAGGCAACTTTTCACAAGAATGGGCTTGTTAACAGGCACAACTTTCATTATTATGCCACGGAAAATCCACACTCCATAAGACAAATAGATTACCAGCATCGTTGGTCCTTGAATGTATGGGCCGCTATAGTAGATGGATATCTAATTGGGCCGCACTTTTTCGACGGGCACCTCAATAGTGAAATGTATTTAGATTTTCCGCAAAATCATCTACCAATGTTACTTGCCGATGTACCAGAGCATATAAGACAAGATTTGTGGTTTTAACAAGATGGAGCGCCGGTACATTACGCACATCAGGTTAAGGAGCATTTGTATCATGTATTTCCAAACAAATAGATAGGACGTGGTGGTCCTGTTAGATGGCCAGCTAGGTCTCTGGAACTTAGAAGTCTAGATTTTTTCTTGTGGGACTATATTAAGGGTATCGTTTACCAGATTCCTTCTACAACGGAGTTGGATATGAGACAGAGAATACTCGACGCCTTTCAGTCAGTTAATCCGCAAATATTGTCGAGAGTTCAACGGTCTTTCCTCAGAAGGATTGAGTTGTGTCTACAAAGAAACGGGCAATATTTCGAACACTTATTGAAATAGTTCAACACCTTGTGGATTATCTCACTAAAAAACAATCTATTACGTATTTCATATACGACTACCTCAAAATGTCTCCATTTCTCTGATCAAGTATAATGATATGTATTAATAAACTCTTCTTTCACAACCTCTGATTTTATTATTTCAGTTTATTTTTTTATTTCAAAAATGGTCGAAGATAAAGATAGGGTTGCTTCTGCAAAACTATGGACAATATTTTATGCGTTGATATGAAAAATAAAAAACAGAATGTTCAATTTGGAAAACTCAAGATATGATACTTTAAAATCACAAAATTCAATAATTTTTTGAGTCACTCCTGTATAAAATGAGGATAATCTATTTCAATTCATCAATAAAGCTATCCTTGGGCAATAAAAAACGATAGGAAAAAGTATTCATCCTCTCTGGCCGAAGGAAGATGCGATGATTTTCATGAATTTTCACAGAAAAAAAATTTGTGACGAAGCTACTTACCAAAAAACTTATTACTTAAAGACATTATAGCAGAGTTCAGGACGCTCTTGAATCTTCAACTAAAATTGGTCTTCCAATCTGAAAGAACCTCCCAAAATTTTTTATAGAAAATTGGAATACCCTGTTCACTTCAAAATAAATTGCTAAAGTAGATTTTTACTTTCCAAATACAATACCGTTCGAAAAAAATGAAATCTTCAAGAGTGCACGAGCTACAGAGCACCGCGCCACTGGTGAATCACCCAGTATATACAATATATGAATACACTATATGATATTAATCATAAAAAAATGGAAAACAATTTTAGGTACTAAAATCTGAGATGTTAAAATAAATATTAAGAGCAAAAATTCCTACAAACCTATGTTTGTCTTCTAGTTTAGACACTAAACCAATAGCTGACACAGTCACCTTCGTTTTTTGGAAATTAGAAAACGAAAGAATGGAAATAAACCATAAGCAAACTGGATCATCTCGGCGAGTTGCTTTCGGTTTTCGGAATTGAAATCCGGAAAATATGTAAACACTAAACCAGTCAACCGCTGGTGATATAAAGAATTTGAACGCAAAAGGGTGGGACTTATCGATGATACAAGGGCAGGTGCACCAAAAGCAATGGTCACTAAAGAAACTGTGGAAATTGTGCATAAAGATTGTCATGCAACATATCTAGAAATTGAAGCATTATTGCGGATTTCACAAACCTCAATACAAAAGATTTTGCACGAAGAATTGCTTATGAAAAATTAGTTTCAGTTGGATAATACATCTGTTGACTAAAGAACAGAAAACTGCGAGGGTGAATTGGTGCCAATTATTTATACAACCAGAAAATGAGCGTTTGGGTGATCCAAGGGAAGAAAAATCGACAAAAGTCATCCGTGGTGAAGTATTTCCAAAAATATGGTCGCAAATTTTGTTTCAAAAATAGATCATGTAGCGAAAATTCCTTCACAAGATTATAACAGTTACTGATAATTAGTACACTACCATTTGTTCACCGTAAGTCATCGAAACATTCTTCACCAAGACAATGCAAGTTTGCCAACAGTCCAGAAAACTATTGAATAATAATAATTTAACTCAAGAAAACAACATCATCCTGAAAATAGTCCAGATCTACGTCCCAACGATTGTTTTACTCTTCCCAGGAATCAAGACTGCGTGGTTAAAGGTTTCAGTCATCAGAAGAAGCTGTTGATACCTCCTGAATGTAGCAGCAAACGATTGAAATAACTGCTTCCAGAATTGGTATTATCTTCTCTATGAATACTTCGAGCTTTTTGAAGGCTCTGAATTGTTTCATTCTAGCTCTATATGAAAAACATGAAAGACATCCTTTGTAATAATCATATATTGATATTGTGCACTATATGGGTAGGGTCACTAAGGGACAATACTCTTATTTACATACTATTGCTTTCTGATGAATCTCCTTATACCAATTATGGAGTTTGAAATTGTAAATATCAACGAAGTGATGAACTATTTCTCCCCATTTTGGCAGGATGAAACTTTATTTTTCACTTCAGTTCTGACAAACAACTATAGAAATTCGAATAGGTAACATCTATGAATTATACTTTACTCGATCGGGAGCTACCTTATCCATTGCGCATCTAATTTTTAGAGACTAAGCTACATTCGGTCAACTATAATGATAGTATATTATTTGGCAAATTGATATAGAAAGACGAATATTCATTTCCTTCGAAAGTATCCTGCACTTAGTGTTGTTTTTTTTCCAGAACTGCAGAAGGAAATTTGATCCTCGAGAACATCGTCAGGAAATTTGTTTTGATATTCGATGAAAGTTAAATATGGTTTTTGCCTCGATATTAATTCTATTAATTCGATCTCTCAGATATTTTATTGCACGCACTCCCAAAGTTTTGAAAATCGTGTTTCACTTTTTCTCGATCAGTATTTCCATTTGTAGTTGAAAATGATGTTAACGTGAGGTATCATGAATCAAAATGAGTCAACCAAAGTATAAAATTCCTATATTGTAATTGAAAATTTTAAGCATCAGCTGATTGTATTGTAAATGCCAACTAAATATAGTCCAGTCAAAATAAACATTTGACCTAGCCAAAATTCGCATAGAGCTGAAAATTTGCAGAGACGTTAAATACATCATTATAAATAAAATGTCAAAAATCCCTTCGATCCTACTTCTGCAAAAAATGGAAGGTCAAACATGAAAAATTTAGGTTTTTTCCATTTTTCTCCAAAACGGTAAGTTTTATCGTAAAATAAATCAGACAAAAATTGTAGATCATATTATTCTCTACATAAATGGTTTTGTCACTTTTCTCTTACAACTCACCATTCGTGAGATATCGCGGTTTAAACTATTAGAAAATTCATATTTTATATAATATGCACACGTTTCCGCAGCACCTATGAGGTAATGTACTTGGCGCATCTTTTTTAACGTGGTTTCCTGTAGGTATACTCCACGATCTATTGTAATAAAAAAGCTCGATCAGATCATATCCTATTGATTGAAAGAATGGTATTATTGCTAATAATTAAAGTGGAATAGGTTTATTTTTCTAAATATTATATTATATAACTGTCTAATTCTACGTCGACAATTATTTCTTCGTCTTCATTTTCTTCTTGTAGAATTTCTATTCGCTGTTCTAAGAAAAGGAATGCTTCAACTGTCTCTTCATTAATATCATAAATATTTTCATCTGTCATATTTTCTTCAATATTGGAGCAAGTCTGACCCTGACAGTTGATGCCTACTGGCGAACAAAATAATCCCACTTTTCGACAGCCACAATTCTTACTACAATTCGTCTTGGAGTTACAAAAATAGTATTAAGCAGTTTTTCTGGAGCTGGCGGGAGTAGAGTTTGAATTGGCTCCAAATAATTGTTTGTTAATTTCCAACCCCATTCTTCTGGGTCCATCTCATTGCCTAGCCACACTTGAACTTGATAATACACACGATACAAGTGTTGAAAGGCAGAAGCAGATGTTGGAGGCAGACAAGACAACTGTACTGTTTTATTGTTCCAAGCAGATTTCACAAACCTCAAATATCTATATTTCTCTATGGAATCAATTTTTTTTGGAGCACCATACATTGCAAGAAGGAAACGAATTCCATTTGTAACGATGTCGTGTGGAGAAGAACCAATCTTTGTAAATACTTCAGCGCAATCAATTAAATCATTACGTTTTTCAAACAATTTAAATACTGCTATTTTACCTCTTTGAAAAATTGCTGATGTAGTATCGCAACCAGTTATTGCATGTAAAAATAAAATATGAGCTTGACATTTCGGATATGCAGTCAGACTTTGTGATGAATATATTGTTGATTGTACTTGAGCTTTCCCAGGTTTCAAAAAGTAAATAATTTCATCATTTGGAGTCCGTGCAGTCAGTAATATCAACAAATCAACATCTGCTCCAACAACGACAGTTGTATTTGAACTTTTCCATTGTTCTATTGCTGTTTCAATTATAAGGACATCAGCATCATTATCAGCTTGTTTTATTGGAATACCAGCATCTGTAAATTCTTCACATAACATTGAAATGAAGCGAGACTTATTGTGAGTATTTGCAAGAAATTGTTGTTGGTTTGTTGGAACTTTCATAGATCGATCAAAAACGATATCAACAGATGATGATGTTTTTGTAGTCCGACGACGTTGTTCTGCAGCTTTAATATTTTTCGTATGATTAGTATAACCATCAAATACAATCGTACTGTTATGACTAAAATGTCTTTGTACATACTGAACATATTTTTCAAAAATAATATGAAATGTTCCATCTCGATCCCATACAACATGGTGTAATAGATATCCTCCATCGATGATGTAAATAGCATTTGTGTTATCAATTTCGAAGTTTGAACATTCAAAGCAATTATAAAGAGCTGACTTCATAGTTTTACGGCATCAAAGAGTGATAATGGGCAAGGAGCTAATTCATATGCGAAGAATGTTTCAAGATCATCTTCAAATGTCTTAGTAATGCACATGCGTTGAAACAATAATACAGGGTCTATAGGCACCTTTTCATCATGTATTTTATGACGCTACTTGCACTTAAAAGTGGAAGTACTCTATCAGCGCGTTTTAATTTAATATTATTAAACGTTTGGCCAGTCATTTTGCTTATAGAAGCAAGTCCAACTGCACGAGCATTATGACAATTAATTTTACCATCGCCGACGACTGCGCTGGCAATGGACATAATTTCTGGAATCACAGGGAAACGGATTATGTGATAAAAACCATTCCACAAGTTTATTAATATCTTCAATATCTCGTATTACACGAGAATCGCTTGTATCCACATGCTGGTCTGTTGTGTCCATTCTAACATTAGCGAGATCTTCCAATCCTTCACACACAGTATTCATCGTATGCATACCATAAACCCATTTACTAATGACACTAACAGTATAGTCTCTTATATTAAAATACTCATTCAATTTATACAAGTTTTATTGTGTAAGTAACACAAACCAATAGTTTCTTATTTTCATTTGTATTGAACGTCCGGTGACGTGTACAGGCTGCATTGAAGTGCATATTATGTAAAATATGAATTTTCTAATAGTTAAAACCGCGATATCTCACGAATGGTGAGTTGTAAGAGAAAAATGACAGAACCATTTTTGTAGAGAATAATATGATCTACTATTTTTGTCCTATTTATTTTTACGATAAAACTTACCGTTTTGGAGAAAAATGGAAAAACCTAAATTTTGAATGCTTGACCCTCAATAAAATTTTTTGCAGTAGGATCGAAGGATTTTTGACATTTCATTTATAATGATGTATTTAACGTCTCTACAAATTTTCAGCTCTATGCGAATTTTGGCTAACTTTCGACTTTTTTTTGTCTATTTTGACTAGACTAATATAGACATGCTTGAAAACAGACGTGGAACTATTACAATTTCATTTGGCGGGTAGAAACCGATTTATGCCCTTCAGAGGAGAACGGTAGGTTTCCAGCTTTAACTCAGTAGGCCTTAAGAGTACTTTCAATCTCACTTTCCTATTTGACTTGATAAAGAACAGAAAAGTTATGCAACATTATTTTGGTAGAAGTTATCTCCGCTACTACGCTCCTGCAGAAAATTTAGCCTAGGTTAGGAATTTCTAGGAAAAATAAAAATTTTTTGAGAAGTGATATGAACAGTATATATTTAACTTATAATCAAAATATTACCATAATTTATGTAGAAATGTAATGTTCTATTTTCTTGTCAAAACAACAATTATTTGTTTATTTCGAAAATGTGAAATGTTGTTATGCTAAATATTTAAACTTTTCCTCTCTTATTTTTAGTTTCATTTCATTCGACCATATATCCATATTATACAAGGTGTAACGAAAAACGCAGGAACAGGTTGTTTTTATTTGGAGAGGAACGTCTTTCAGCATAAAATGCTTACCTATATCATCAACCCTTATAGCAGGGACATCAACTTTTTCAGTATACCTTATTCAAAAGCTGCTTTGAGTTGTACATTACTGGCAAGGTATTTTTGATTTCATCCACAATCTGATCAAGAAACAGGGCAATGCACAAAAAAATCAGCTTCTAAATCAGTGATTTATCTCTCTGAAATGATTGAATAGCAATGTAGTGAAGTATTTCTTCGAATTTTTGTTGTACAGAGTGTTCCAAATTCGTTGTCCGTGAATGGCAACTTTTAAACTAGAAGTTATATGAGGAGGAGGTTTCTACAATCCTCCATTCGAAATTCGGTTGCCCTCTAATATGGCGAAATTGTGAAAAGTGCATCTTACAAAATTTTTACAGGAGTTCAACGGTCTAATTAGATTTTTTGATGGGTATGCAATTTTGTGGTTATAAATTCAATTTTTAGAAAATGTGCTGTAACAAATCGATCGAACAAGTGAAATGTTATGTATAATTCACTTCATCGAAGGGATGATTAACGTTCCATTTTTGTTTAAATGGAGAACATTTCATTTCCCAGTAGTTGATGAAAGAATTCAAAATTAAAAACTATTGGAACATTCGAAAATCACTTACCAATATTGGAATACATTAAAATAACAAAGTTCTATTTTTCATAAGAAACTTTTCATTCATTTCGAAAATTATCAATACAGTAAGGTTAGTAAATATATGATAAAAATAGAATGAATCTCAGTTTTGGACCACAGACTTTGTTCTAAATGATTGCCGTTTTGTTCGACAAATTGCTGTCAAAATTTCGAATCCTACGTAGCACATTGAGTAAAACGATGCGCCGGGATTGTGAATTACATAGTTCCCATTCTGTCATTACACCAAATGAAGCAAACCACGCTGAAACTGCCTTGTTGCTTTTGGGTAAATTACATGTTGGTTCTGCAGTGGCAATATTAATTATTACAAGTATTGAAAATTCCAGCATTGCTGATGTAACATTCATCAGATCATTTAATTTTTCATGAAATTTCCTTTTCTGGCTTCTTTCCATTATGTCCAAAGTGATGGAGAGAGCCATAAATGATGAACTCATAAAATATCTTTAGCTGCAGGGAATTATTAACGACCGTCAGTATGGTTTTCGCAGGCAAGGATCGACAGGAGATCTGCTCTCTACGTCACTCATGTTTGTACACCAACGATTGAAAAACATAGGGAATCTTGAGCAATAGCCCTCGACATCTCTAAAGCCTTCGATAGGGTTTGGCATGCAGCCTTATTGAATAAACTTGCTGCATATGGGCTTCCCGAAAAATTGCGGGGTTGGATGAGTAGCTTTCTTTCAAATAGATCAATACAAGTTGTGGTCGACGGTATAACATCTGATTGTTTCCAATTGCAAGCAGGAGTACCTCAGGATCTATTCTTTCGCCAAACTTGTTTCTTTTGTAGAGAACAAGATCTTCAGTTTTGCAGACGATTGTTTCGTCTTTCAGTAGTAGGCGGCCGATTACATCTGCAAAATATCATCGTCAGAGATGTCAAAAATCAATAACTTGAACTCTGACTTACAGAGGATATCTGAGTGGGGTCAGTTGAACCTGGTGAGCTTCAACGCGAGTAACACGCAAGCAACTACGTTTTCTAGAAAGACCCCGCAGGAGAACCTCCTCTAATAATTTAAGGCCAACAAATTGAATCCAGAGATTCGATGCACCTTCTCGGAATAACAGTCAGTTCCAAGTTTTGCTGGCATGAACATGTTTCAGCAATAGCTACTTTGCATCAGCTAAACTTAGTTTTCTTTTCAGAGCCAAGCAATACTTCATGTCATCTCAGCTGTTGCTTCTATATTAGGCGCAGATTCGACTTGCTTTGGAATATTGTTCCCATGTAGGGGAATCTGCGCCCAAACATTCGTTGCGGATGTTGGATAGTGTACAAAAACGGGCTGTACGCCTCATCGACCACCCGGAGATCACTCGCGATCTCCAACCGCTGGCTCTCAGAAGACAAGTTGCTGGCTTTTCTCTGTTTTACAGATACTTCCACGGAAGATGCTCCTAGGAGCTGAAGGACCTTGTTCCGAGAAAACTCATGTTTTGCCGCAGCACTAGGCTGGCAAAGGGTTCTCATTACATGGCGGTACATTTAACGACCCCTTGAACCCCTCTCTATAAGAATTTCTTCATTTACAGAGCCAATGAGCTGTGGAACTTGCTTCCGTCCATCATCTTCTCAACATCCTACAACTTAAGTCGTCGCGCTGGATCACTTAGGTGCAGATAGTGAAGCAACTCCAACTTTTATGGTTTGCATGTTTCCTCAATATTCTATCTATAAAAAGATGTCTTGGATACGCCGAGTGTTTCTTCAACTTTCTTGGAAGATTGGTTCCATCTCAATGGATGCTAATGTGTTACTTCCACAATTTCCTGTTGAGGTTTTCTATAGTTTTTTCGACGAGGTTTTCCAAATGATCCATAATTGATCTGTTTTTTTTTCATTATACCGACTGTTTTGGAACAAGGTTGCCTTCCTTCAGGGACCTGGAAAATTCTGTCAAACATATTTCTGATCATTGAATTTTGAGAAACTTAAGCCTAGTGTTTTTCATTCAACTGTTCAATGATGAAGTAGAAATGTTTCACCAAGTAATTAGCGAGACTTCTATATCAAATGTCATCTTATTTCGCGTTAACTCGTTCAAAAAAGATTGAAAACATACTGCGTCCCAATTGGAAAAAACATTGCTTCAATATCAATTTCTGTAATGGAATATACAGGCTACATAGCCTGTATATCGTGAAAATTTCATAGGATTATCACATAGAACGACCTAATTGAAACTTTGACATGTCAAAGAAAATGCTGGACTGTACTAGAAACAATTGAGTGTTTTCGGAATTTGTGGTAAAATAATACTTACATCAGTTATTGAGTTGATTTTCGAAATATCCACCTCCTAACTCTACGCATTTAGTTTGAATTACTTGATTAGTAGATTTTTTCATAATTTCAGGTTAAGTTCTGATGGAATGCGCTACGTACCTTATTTTCAGCATCAATTGTTTCCTCGGATTTATTTCCTCTTTATACACTCGCTCGTTCACAATATCCAGAAGAAAAAGTCCAGTGGATTTAAATGGTAGGATCTAGCCGGCCAGTTGACCGAAACACCACGGCCTATCCAGTGATTTGGATATTCAATATCCATATGGTTTCAAATATTCACGTATTGATTCGGGCTTCACCAAAGCAGATTCGATAAGAAATTGCAAAAAACGGAGGCACACGTCTACGGTTAGTCTGCCCTCGAAAATATCGGCCCAATAGATTTGTCATTGAACATACTGCATCATACATTAACTGAAAATCGATTTGATGAATGTTTTTACACAAGCATCCGAGGATTTTTTCCGCCCCAATGTGTGAATTCCTAGAATTATTTATTCCATCGCCGGTGAACTCCAAAAAGAAATTCTGCCAATAGTTCCTCGGTGTTCTCTTTCTCACTCCTTCGTGTTCGCTGTCGCTCCTGGTCAAAAGTGGTGAAATTTCTGCCATTCTTTTTAGCGTATCGAACAACTGGGCTGAACATTTTACGACTCGATATTTGGCAATTCGAAAAGCACCTCCGGTATTCAATAGTTGCCTGTCGACCATTTCACAAAAACCATAAATGTATATCATGTCTACATATTCTGCGTTTGAATATTGAAAAGGCATATTTGAAACTTAAACAGTTGCGTAGTAAATTTAAGGATAAGTTGGTGAAATTGTACTTATATCGAAATGTCAATCTTCAACCGCAAGCAGGGTGACCATCCTAAAACCCATTGATAAATATACAGTTCCGCAACCATAGATTATACAGGGTGCTTCAACGAAAACTGAACAGAGGCTATATCTACCAAGATATTCATTTCTGATAAAAACGCAAAAACAGGTCAATTTTTGTTTCATGGGGGACATCTTTTGGGTTACAAAACTTGATGATTACTCGAAAGAAAGGTAGTATCTTTGTCTTCATCGCCTTGAACGAATTTCCATTTTTAATTAAAAACTGTAAAAGATACAGGGTGAGCAACTGAAAGATAGGGAAGACTATTTCCCTGAGACTATTCAAGTTTCAGTGAAGTAAAATGGAATAGATCCATGCTGATCAATGGCAGTCATCAAGTACCATCCTCATCTGGAATTTCAACCCCTAGAGCAGGGGTGACCACCCTTGGAAATTTGGAAAAGGTAAGATGGGTCGAGTGATACCTCGAAAGAAAGGTATTATCTTTGTCTGCATCTCCGTGAACGAATTTTTTTTCATTTTTGATTGAAAACTGTAGAAGAAACAGAGGAAACTATCTATCGCCCTGAGCTATTCAAGTATTAGTGCAAAAAAATGGAACAGATTCATTCCAGATCAAAGGCTGTCATCATCCGAAATACCATTCACATCTCAAATTTCAACCCCTAGAGGAGGGTGCTTGAATAGTTCAGGGCGATAGATAGTCTTCTCTATTTTTCAGTGGCTCACTCTGTATCTCTACAGTTTTCAATCAAAAATGAAATTCTTTCAAAAGTATGCAGAAAAGATAAAACCTATCTTTCGAGTTATCATTCGACCCATCTACCCTCTTCCAAATTTTCAAGGGTTGTCACCCCTGATCCAGGGGTAGAAATTCGAGATGAGGATGGTACTTGATGATGACTGCCATTGACCAGCATGGATCTGTTCCATTTTACCTCGCTGAAACTAGAATAGTCTCAGGGAAATAGTCTTCCCTATCTTTCAGTTGCTCACCCTGTATCTTTGACAGTTTTAAATTAAAAATGGAAATTCGTTCAAGGCAATGTAGACAAAGATACCATCTTTGTTTTGAGTCATCACTCGACCCATCTTCCCTATTCAAAATGTTCAAAGATTGTAACCCCCGCCCAGGGGGTTGATATTTCAGGCAAGTATTGTACCTTTAAAGATGCCCCCCTTGAAACAAAAATTGACCTGTTTTTGAGTTTTCATCAAAAATGAATATATTGGTAGATATAGCCTCTGTTTAGTTTTCGTTGAAGCACCCTGTATAATTATTAATTATCGAACTAGCAAATTTTCTTGCTGAAATATGTACAACTATGAACCCAAAGGATTGTATATTCTTCGATTGGTGACTAAATGCCGAAGCCTGTGGTAGCACTATAATGCAGTACCTAGTATTACAGGCAGAAGGACTCACCAAGCATTTAACATCACTCTTACCAACTAAAAAGTTATACATACTAATGGAATATCTGAGCAAACGTATGATGTATTTTAACAGGCAACAAAATGCGTATAGTTAGGAAGTGGATATTTCGAAAATCCATGATATTATCTTGATAACTTTACTACATAATTGTTTTCGAAAAACTACTTTATGTTTACACTGTCAAGGTCTTAGAATTATTACCTGTTTAGAATAATCGTTTTTCTGGAAGAATTTTCTGTTTTTTTGGCTTTCGAGGATATCTTTCACATT
Source organism: Cryptolaemus montrouzieri (assembly GCA_013387265.2). Classification (NCBI taxonomy): domain Eukaryota; kingdom Metazoa; phylum Arthropoda; class Insecta; order Coleoptera; family Coccinellidae; genus Cryptolaemus; species Cryptolaemus montrouzieri. The sequence continues at coordinate 24,030,169 of JABFTP020000103.1, forward strand.
AAATTTTATTATCTCTCAAGAAAATAAGGCCTCATTTCATAATTGCCACAACCATTATAATTAGTTATTTTCATGTGCAAAGTTTTCGTTCAAACGATTGAACGTTGTAGTCCGGTCCTGTAATAACTTTGGAAATCGGTTTTTGAATATTTTCCGACGACTCAAGGATTACACTCGCTACTGGATCATTTTTTTCTTCGAATAATTGAATTTGGAAGCGGTTAAGAATATCAAGTTTCCGTGGATGAAAACTTTCAGGGATTGTTTCTAGTACGGTCCAGCTTTTTCTTTGACGCGTCAAAGTTTCAATGAGGTCGACCCATGTGATAATTCTACGAAATTTCAACGAAATTGGATCGATAGTTCAGGAAATACGGATCATTGAAATTTCGTCCGAATCTCACAACATAGCCTGGAAATCGTAAGGGAAGGGGAGAATTTAGAAATGATAGCGCGTTTCGGGTTCACCACTTAATTCTCTATCACTACTTAGAAAGGTTCCGTTTCCTCGCGAAACCTCTGTATACACTTCAATATATTCAACAAGAACAAAACCATGGATCGATTACACATTAAATGGGCACCCGGTATAGAAATGTAGGTCAAAAATCTACGTTGTATGGTAAATAATAAAATTTATTTCTTCCATGACATTTATTTCTTTCATCGAATATATGATTCTACAAGATGTTTCATTAACATTCATTAACAAGTATATGCTACTCTAGCAAATATTACAAAATAAATAGACAACTTTTATGTACAGTACATAGTTAAACTGGTCTCTGATTTAAATACTCACAAATATACTTTTTCGATCTAAAATATATACATATGAATGACTAGGAGTGGGATCCACGAAACCTTCATTGAAATATCAACAGTCAAATCGATATAAGTTCAAATAAATCTTTTAATGCATATTGACGGATTTCAATATGTAGCTGTGTGTAACACTCGTTCATTTATAATATAGAATAATTTCGAGGTAGTTTAATAAATATTCTCCTGTAGTATTTCCATAAAAACTATAATTGACATTGAATTCACTCTGAATCTTAAGAAAATTTTTCGTAAATTTTCGGGAAAACGTGAAGCGAAGAGATAATTATGGCGGATCCACATTTGTGGAGTGAAAAACCGCTAAACGCGTGGGTATATGGTTCTGCTCTTCGCTATTATATGAGGCTATGAGCGGCAAAGTAAGTCAACTCACAAAATATCAATTTCGGAGTTAACTCTGAAAGATGAAACGAATATCTTCAGATCCGAAGTCGACCATAGACATAGTTTTGCTCTTTTCTCGTGAAGGTAGCAGTGAGAAGCAATGTGAGTCAACCGGACTTAGCCCTTTTTGCCACGAAAGCATCTTACCATTCTGACCAACGGACGTGAGCTTGACAATAAGATCAGAGCGTTTTGAAACGATTTTTATTGAAGTAATTACTGAGAATTGGTTCACAATATTTGTGTTTACTTGTGATTTTTATATAAGAGTAAATTTCACTTAACCTATAACTGAAATCTAACCTCAACCTTTCTGTGAATTGACATTTTTTCATTTATACTGGATGATATTGTTGCAAGAACGAAGAAAACATGTCTGGATCAGACAGATCAGATCCTTTTGACGAATCTGCTTCAGATTACGAACCTGAAGATGAAGGTAGTTCTATTACTGAAGAAGCTGATACGATAGAGAGAGTTGAGACTAAAGCAAAAAAACAAACGAGAAAGGAAGCTACGTGGGCGAGAAATATGATTAAGAAAAAAAGAATAAGCGGGAAATAGTACGAACAAAACAGTGGAAGGATTATTGAAGCTAAAACGTATGAATGTGTGTCCCAAAAAATGTCACAATAAGATTCGGCAGTTAGCCTTCTTTCGATTTACAGTCTGCCTTCCTATATTCCATGATAAATGTTGTATCCTAACTGCGTACCTATGTCAAATATGTTGTATCCAAACTGGGTACCTATGTCAAATATGTTGAAAGTGCAGTACCTAAGAGGCAAAAGACTAGAATATATATTCTAATGAGTAAATCTGGGAATGCTGTCCAAGTATGCAAATTTTTTTCAAAAGGTTCTAAACGTTAGTAATAGAAGAATCGGTCGCGTTCTTAAACCTAAAGCTTCAGCTGCCACATATACAAAAAGTAGAGCTTAGAGTCTCAAAAGAAAATACCTTGCCCTTGACTTGTCTCTAGGAAAAATCTACGAGTTGTACAAAAAGAGCATCAGCGTTAGACAACCAGTTTACTATTTCTTTTTTCGGAATATTTTCAATACTAAATTCAATTTACATTTTCACGCACCCATAACTGATTCGTGCAAAACTTGTGACAAAATTAATACAGCTGAAAGTTCCAAATCTGAGCATTCAGCGACAAACGCAATTGGGATGTAAACTTGAGCTCCATCAATAATCAAATAATTTCAAGAACTAAGAAACGTTACAGTATAATACATAGTTTAGTTTTTGATTATCATCCAAACTTTCAGTTCTATGCATGCTGTGTTTTAGTTACAACAAACTGTCAGAATAGATAAGGTAGTTGAAAATGGAACTACGCCGTGAGAATTTTCGCTTAATAACTTTTTACAATCTTCAGAGAGATTTATATCAACAAGAATATCTCGGTGAGTTAGTTTCTGTTTTCGGCATTAGACTAAGCGAAGATTCAAGGACAGGTGCATCAAAAACAGAGTGACTAAAGAAAATATAGATGCTGTGCGTAAGATTATCCAGGAAGATCAGCATGCAACATATAGAGAAATTTAGTACTTCGTTGTACTTTTGAAACACATTACTATAAAACTCACTTTGCTTATTGTCTGAGACTTCAAGGTGAATAAATTTATTATTTTATGCACGCCGGTGCTAACTACCCCCTAAAAGATTCGCGTCAAAATAAATATTAATTTGTTTTCTCTATTTTTAATTATCTTGAAAATAACCACAATATTCAAGGTGGCTCGTTTGGGATTAAAATGATATTTTCCGAATAGGATTCGTCATTATTACTTTTCTTACATACCGTCGTAAAGAAGCTTTGAGGAGCTTTCAACTGAGGTATTTCTCGACCCCTTTTTCCCTATTCAATTTTGGGAAGGTTGCTCGTTGAAGCGTCAAAAAATGTCCCTCATATAAAATCATTCCACGTGTTTCGACGTATTTTATCATTCAATACGGAATAAGAAGCATACAGCTTGCCTCTCTTGAGTTGAAACTACCTGTATCTCGTTATTTAACTTTCTGTTTCCTTAGTTATGGTTTAAGAAAAAACGACTCTATCAAATGTCCACCAATTTGAAGGAGCTTTAGATTATTTTCTTCTCGGTTATCCAAAAAGAAAAACAACGGCAACAAGTTCAAATAGTTTCCAACGATGAGTGAGATACTTAGGCATATCGATTCGATTGAGGGAATATGCCGGTACGTCATCAGAAATTCTGACAGAGGATTAGGGTGAACTGGCAAAGCCGCACAATTTCAGCACTTTCACAAGTCTGTGCACATCAAAATACAGAGAACCCCTACAAAGGTTTCGTGAAAACCACAGTCATTCAGAATTGCACCGAATTAAATTCGTATTTGACATTACTAAGAGTTTGAACTTTTTCCCCTTCTTATGTGATGTATAAAAATATGCAATATATTTAAGATATTGTAATTTAAACCAGTTTCTATTTACATTTAAGGAAAGGAAAATGATGTACGGTTGGCAAATTTCGATTTTTTTAGTACCACAATTCAAAAGGTTACCATGTATGACTCCTTCAAGTCAAAAATGAATGTTTTGGCTCAAGTCGTTAATTTTGTGACGAATTAAAAGCTAAGATATATATTAAAATTGAGTGTAGGCTGATTGATAGCCCTGTGACTGCAACCCAGTGGTCTACTGTGGCACATTCATTAAATTCACCTACAAGCACCATCCTTCTTGTATAGGTTATAAGCTTTGTAGGTGGGAGCTTGATAAGCTCAGTCTGCTCCAGTTTGTTAGATTCAAGTTCATCAAGCCTGATTCTGTCCCCAGAATTAGCAAATGGCGTGTTCTATTGATTGTATATCCTCCTCACAGAGTTTGCATGAAGGATCCTTGATCCTAACTTATGTAGGTGATTTCTGGGGTGAGAGTAGTGTACTGTCAACATGGCAATCAGTTTGCAGTCTAGTTTGCATAAGCCTTGGCTCTAGTAGTGGAAGGTTCACTGATGGTAGGCAGAAAGTGTCTGAGACCTGTGAAGCTCATCTAGGTGCTCCCGCACCTTTAGGTCCGTCCCAACTGTCTCCAGGAGAATTTCAAGCCTAGGCTTTGTTCCGGTGAACCCAGGGGTAGTTTCTCGAGCGGCCTTCGAGTACACCTTCTCATTGCTCTCGATACCCGAGTGTTCAAGAGTTCACTTCAGCCAGAGCCTATTTTCTCCCTGGCGAGGGTTGAATGATGCAATAAGTGATGTGCAGTTGTCAGATGCCTATGTCTTCAGTGATTATACTTTGATTTCTTTCCACAAATTCTTCATATAGAACAATTTTAGAGCTGGTTCTCTCCAACGAATACCACTCAATCGATTTTAATCAATAACTTCGAAAATCTTGAGCCAAAAAGTCCCGTTGGACTCAATGTATATTGCAGTTGTTAAGTCTTGTGAAGCTGATACGCTTTGGTGTGTTTAGATTTTTAGATTGTGCGAATGTTTCTCTTAAATTTGTGCAATAATCAGAAAGTTAAAAGACAATTTCTGATACTTTACTGTCTAAAAATACTGAACCATCGTCCACGAAGATACATTTTCGATGTGAGAGGCATATTCAAAATACCTCGATATTTGAATTAGATATTAACTTGATCGACGTAATATACATGCATAATTATTTATGAATTGTATAAGCGGCAAAAAGTCGGGTGTGAGGAAAGTTCTTCTCGGAGGATAGTCGTTGATCTTTCCGGTGATACTAAATTCGCGTTGGAGAAAAGTTCAGAAGAGTAGAGCTAAAATCTCAAAAGAAAAGTGCGAAAAGAGCTTCCACGACAGGTTGAGTAAAATACACAAAAAATTCGATAGAAGAATACGCTTTCTAGTCGGTAAGAAACCTTTCTTAGGCTTAAAAAGAATTCCACTGTTTTCGACCGATTTGAATCAAATTGGTCTATTAAAGATCTATCACAACTCTCAAGAAAGAAAGAAATAGAACACTCTCTTCAAAATTCTGTTATGCAGTCTAAAGTCAACAGGTTACTCGCGTGATGAACGCAATGAAATGGCCGACATGATACAAAATTGAGCTGCCAACATGGAGCTTGGTTTTTTCTTAGCCCTAATTACCCGGGATTCACTGAAGATATCGTTGTGCGCAACCAATGGTTATTACATGCCTCCAAAGTCGATCGGTAAAGAGAAATCATCATTTTTTTGGCTTAATTCTGCAGATAGATTCATCTAAATCCTGTAGAAATCAACAGTAATAAAGAATCTTTACAATCTTCAAATACGGTTGACAGAAATAGCTGATGTCTATTAGATATGGAATGACGAAAAATCCATATAATTATAATAATAAAAGGTCTTTATTTGTGGGCAATTTATCTTGCTAATAGAATAATACTTAAGGCAGTCTAGCAGAGCTATTCCTACTTAACCTTATTTTATAATATGATTATAGATTAAAATAAGAAGAACAAGAATGAAATACCATTGTTTTACAAGAAAAATGCAAAAGCCATACAAGTTAACCGCGAAAAGGATAAAGGAAAAACAAAGTGAAAACAAAGACCATCCCAGGGCAGCAAAAACAAAAACCAGCAAAATCAATTGTAAGAAGAAAGAAGAGATACATTTACCAAACTAATCAAGCCCATATGTGTTGCAAATGGATTAGGTGTTGTTTCAGGCGAGTACGCATTGTGATTGTTGAAAGATTTTTTAAGCTATTTGAAACCTGATTATAAATATTTACAGAGTTATATGTGAACGATATCCTGAAAAAAGCAGAATTGAATCTAGGCAGAGAAAGTGTAAGGAAATTTCTCAGATTAGTATTGCGCATATCCCTTCTATATTTTAATTTCTAACGAAGGTACAAAGGTTCACCCGAATGTAAAATGCGTTGTACTAATGTAGTGTAGGTGAAATTGAAAAGAGTAATGAATCTTCAGACATTTCAATTCTTGAATTCTGGCAGAAACATGATTATATTCCCGCAAACGGCAGACGAATCGGAAGCATGCATTCTGGACACGCTGCAGTCTATTTTGCGTCAGCTTGTCCAAGCAAGGAAATACAACAACCAAAGCATAATACAGAATAGGTGTCTAATGTCTCAATTAGGAAATACAAGCCTGAAAACAAAGGTAACAGTCAAAAATAACACCGAGGTTCTTCACAGCTATTGATTTCCCCGAGATCTCAACAACAAAGTCCGAGTCAATAAGCTTCCTAGAAGATTCCGTACCAAACAGTGTGAGATCACATTTACTAATATTTAATTTGAGACTATGTGCCTCAGCGTACTCAAAAATTCTAGACAAATCGGCGTTGATAATTTCCGCAGCAGCTGGAGCACGCAGAGCGTCAAAGCTTTAAAAAAGCTGAGTGTCATCCGCAAAAGCACGAGCCTTACACGAATCAATTTCTTGAAAAATATCTGCAATGTAAAGAAGAAAAAATACGGACCCCGGCACAGATCTCTGCAGCACCCCAGACGTCACAGGAATGGCGTCAGAACGGTCATTGTCGATAACTACCACCTGGGAACGCTTGTCCAAATATGACTCAAAAAAACTGTAACGAAATCTAAGAGGACAAGCGCCGCAATTATACCACAATCAACGGACCTAACAATATCATCAACCACATCCAGAAGTAAGGTTGCCGTGCTGTGTCCCCTACGGAATCCAGACTGCATCGGTGATATAATTTTATTTTTCAACAAATAATCATTTATCTGGACCACAATGAATTTCTCCAGAACTTTAGACAGTGAGGGAAGGATGATGATGGGACGAAGATCACTATAGTTTGTGGGATCCTTCACCTTGGACAGAGGCCTCACCAATGACATTTTCCAGCATTCAGGAAATATCCCGGTTTCCAAACAACAATTTATTATATGGGTCACATAGGGAGCAATCACAGTACAGCACAACTTTAACATTTCAGACGATATCCCATCCGATCCCATAGCATTCGACTTTAGTTTCATGATCAACTGTGAAACTTCATCAACCGTCGCCAAACGAAAACGGAACTTCGAATTCGGATTGTATTCATGTGTGTTGTAGAACTCCGATGTCACCCACAAGCATTTCTCTGTTCAAACACAGATGGGAAGTAGGAGTTAACTTCACAACAGTTCTTGAGAGAGTCAGGAATCTCTTTCTTGCCATGATTAATTTTAATGTCCAAGTTCCGAACCGCCTTCCATAGGAGCTCAGTATTTAGCGCTACCGCCTGATGTTCCAAATACCCACTGTACTCAGCGCGTATAGCATTTGTAACCATATTCCTTAGCCGCCTGTAATTTAACAGATCCATTGGGTCCCTTGTTCTCTTATATTTACTCATGGCATCGTTTCTCAATTTCATCATATATGGAAGATTGTTGGTTAACCAGGGAGCATACATCTCCTAATCTAACCTAACTTTCACTGTTCTGAGAAGAGCATGCCTGTCGAATACTATCAAGATAATGCTATAATTGAATTTTACTGTTAACATCATTTATATATAATATATCAGCCCAAGCAGCCTCATGAAGGTCGATAGCAAAGCTGTTGGAATCGAGATTCATAAAGTCTCTATATGTAATGATGCGTGGCTGAACAGAGGGACACGCGAAATTTGCCAAACCAACTGGTGATCAGAATATACAAGGGGCGATCGAATAAATTTGAACTTTTTTTACTCGGAGGTAAGATTTAATTATGTTTCATTTAATGAATGAAAACTTTATGTTATTTTCTGTTGAAAATCGTTGTTGGATTTTGGCTCATGCTTCAGGAAAATTCTAGGGGTTCTATACAAAAGGGCATTCAGTATACGAGGTGGGTACTGACCAAACGGACATGGTTTTAGTGGATATAGAGTGTCCGCCTGTATGTGAAATTGCTATTCTACGTCCGGTTTTGACAAAGATACAGACTGATTCCAGGAAAATGGCCAAATTTTAAATTAACATATCTTTCAAATGATTATAAGTAATTCGAATATTGTGGGTAACTTGATTGAGTATGCTTCTTTCAATAGGCAGCAACTGAGAAAAATTGAAAAATACAGGTCCGGACTGAGGAGTTACAATTTCTCTTGGCTTTCTCAAAAATTTTACTGCATGTTTAAAGAAAAGTTTTTGTTTCAGACTCGTAATCCAGATGAAAATTTTCATCAGACCCAGTGATTAGAATCAAAGGGACAAATTTATTGCGCTAGCAATAAATCAAAAAAATGATAAGATGTAGGTACATATTTCATTGAAATGAATATGAATTATTATCGTTAATCCGGAATTTTCGGACATGCGTGACGACGAGTTTCTCATTGCTTTTGCTATTTTACATGAGCATTCTCTAACAAGCACCATCTTCAGACAGGATCGGACTCGAAAATAATTCATTCAGTAAAATCTTCTATATCATCTTCGAAATGGAAATAGTGAAATCGTCAACGCGGCACCAATCATGTCATTTCTAACTGATAGTACTGAAAACGTTTGTTTTTTTGATAAATGCCTCACAAAGATTTAAATGAAGAATTCGTAGGCACGAACACAATTTGAATGGAAGAGCGGTTAAGAAAGTGGTTATCGTAGCCGATGAATATAGACAACAAAACTTTCGTTTTTGTTGTTATCAAACCTATGCTTCAAGGATATTCCCCTGATGATATTGCTGAAGGGAAATTAACCCAAGGATTAGTACCTGTTGTATTGCAAGAAATGTTGGAGTGTCCCAAGCTTCAGTAAGAAGAACATTAAAAGAGAAGATTTCCTTCTATTCTATTTCCAAAAAGTTCAAATCTTGGAACCCATGGATGGACACCATTTAACGCAACTCTGTAGGTGAGAAATTAATCACCTTGGCATGAGTCTTGATCATGGACGAAGCTCGGTTTACCAAATATGTTTAGGTGCTAAATAAATATCCAAAACGATTCTATAGCCTACTAGAAACCATTTCTAAAAATGTTTCATCTGACTAATTACAGAAAATCGGTTTTTTATTTTGTTTCTCGAAAAGAGTCGGTGATACGAAAGAACTATGGAAGGGCAAAAGTTTTCTAAATTGAGCGGAAAAACGATTATGAAATTTAAAAGCTGCCTGCGGTACACCACAACAAGTTCACCAGGAGTATAGATAGAATCTATTGACAGTTTGACATGTGCATTCATTCAAGCCATATTGTTAAACTTTCATCCTATATTTGGATAAGTTTTTCAAAACTTGCAGAAGCTATAATAAAATTAAAAGTTATATAAATTTGAAAGCCCTGTATATTCATGTCGAAGCACTTGAGGACTTCAGCTTCTCAAAAATTTTTGTCACAAAATTAACCGAAGAATCACCCCATTGCGTTAGTATATTTATTTTGGAACATTCTGTATACTATGTTTAAGTCAACTAGTATTGTATGACCAAGTATTATGGTGTGTAAATGTAAATGCACTTCTATAAAAATAATCTTGATGGTGTCCTTGGAAATACCTAAATAATGAAAATTTGCCAACCCTGTATACAAATATTATACATTGTCAACACTTAGTTGGGTAACTGTATATTCTTTGAAAATGAACTGAGAATGGCAATAGAATTCTTGTTCAAATTCTCTGTTAGATTGTGCTTGTTCAATTTCCACCAAATATCTTTCCTGACATGAAAATCGATTGCTTCGAAATCATCTTTCGAAAAATATAGCTTCCACGCCTCCTTAAATCTGTTCATCCATAATATTCATGGAATATCGAGATTTCCTCGATAAAAGCATGCTAGAATTCGTTCGTATAGACGCCGAACGAACTGGTTCTCGATATCCAGATGATGAGGATTTCAAACCATTCTTTTTCTTCAAGCTTACGTAGGTGGTATATGTATTGTTGCGATTAATCAGAGCACTATCTGTTCTGTCGGCACCTGTAAAAAAGATATTGCTTAGTATCGATCAGGAAATGAAAACATATTCAGTTGAGCATACAAAAAAGTTGTATTATTATTTCAAGGTTATGATTTGTGTGGTGGTACTAGCCATATTATTGGTATTTAATAGTTTATCAAGAATAATTGTAGCATTATCTCTTACACATACATCACTTCAAGAAATTATCACACCACATTATAAATGTTTATTTCCAATACATTCATCAAGGCAGCTATAATTTGTTTTGTGACTTTAGGGATATAATGTTACAATATTATTTAAGTCATGTACAATAGATTATTTCCTTTATTATTCGTACCTTTTGTCATGGTACCTAGTTTTTCTATGAATTATTCGTTCATTAAATTGAAAACGGCAATTACATTCCGTTGCTGTTCTCTTAATTACCAAAACAACCTGCACCAATATATTTAGCGTTGTTTCAGTTAGTATCTGAATCAACTATTTGATAACAGAAGTTTTCAACCTATAGAACATTGAAGTCGGCTTTGGAAAGGACAATTTCAATGGTCTCGGACGAATCAGGGTAGAAGTCAATTAGATAATAATAATACTAATAATAAAGGGAATGTCTTTTATATTTTGCATGATGGAGCATAGAGTTTGGGGATCGTCAGGAGCGTAAATCCAACATTATGCTTTATGGTTTTCCGGAGCAGCATTCGAATACATCCAGAGATCAACGAGTTGCTCATGAAAACGACGAAGTCTATGGAAGTCTATGTTATTAGAAGTATTAAGCCTGATGTATCTGATGGTGTGAAGATAAAAAGAATAGGAAAATTCATTTTTCAATGAAATAAAACTAAAGTTTTTAGATTTTCACTATATAAACAAAACTATGACCGGTTTCACCACACTGTGGCTTCATAGTCATAGTCATGGTCATAGTTTTGTTAATATAGTGAAAATCTAAATACTTTAATTTTATTTCATTGAAAATATGTATATCGATTTTCACCAAGTAACGACCTCCTCAATCAAATTAGGGAAATTCATTGCTAACTATAACAAGCCACGTCCGATCAAGATTACTTTCTAATAGTCATGAGGTACGTAAAATATTGAAACCATCAAAACCACTGAAAGAGTCATCTCAGCACTCTCACATATTCTATTTCTGTTGATAAGACACCTAAGCAACAAACTTTTTATAATAATTTGATAGCTGAAATGATCATACAAAAGAGAGATGGGAAAAATGTTGGAATAAAGTACATAAAAGGTCTTCCAACAATTGTGGATTTAAACTAAGTACACCCAATTACAGAAATAATGAGCTAGCCTGTTTTTATCAAAATGTCCGGGGTCTGGATTCTAAAACTCATGAATTTTTGTGTTCTGTGATCACATCTAATTACGAAATAATATGCATTAGTGAAACGTGATTACAGCAAGGGGTTTCTGACTCTGAGTTGTTTTCATCTGATTATGCAGTCTACAGACAGGACAGAAATCTTACCGCAACTGACAATTCTAAGGGAAGAGCTATGTTGGTGATTTATCTGTTTTATATGATCTTGTCCCCTCGATTGATATTGTCTGCTGAAAGCTAACTCAACTGCTCTTTTCATTATTGTACTGTATCCACCTCCATCGTGCGATGCAGCCACTCGCGAATTGTTTTTTGACACCCTATCTTCAGTAGTTTTTCTTGGATCAACAATTAATCATTATTGGAGACTTCAACGTCCCATCATATGTAGAGAATGTACAGACCGACGCTAAAGGAATTTCATTTAAGATGTTCTCGGAGAGTCTTGCTCTTAAGCAATACAATAATATTGTGAATGATAACAGAATTTTGGTTTTGATCTTCTCGAATAAGACCTGTAAAATGCTTGATGATGCGTCACCGCTAGTTCTATAGATTATCGTCATTCTCCCTTGAATTTTTCTCTTGATGTCGGAACTCAATGTGTACATGATCTGGGTGTAAACCATGCACAAATTATCCCTTGATGTATCCAATGTTTTTTGAAGCTGATTGGTCCACTGTTACGAAATTGGTGGATAATACTGTCACTTGCGAGGAATTCTACTCAATTTTGCAAGGTATATTGAATAAAACAGTACCATATAAATGTAAACGCAAGCGCCGTTTTCATCTTGGTATGGACCTGATTTAATACAATGCATAATAAAAAAAGAAGAAGACTACGACACTTATAAGAAACAAGGCTCTGAATTTCACTGCAAGCGATATAAAATGTTAAGGGGTCTTGTTAAAACAAAATTGGACTTCATTCGCCTCGCGGAAGAGAAAATTTCCACTGACCCCTCCGACTTCTGGTCCTTTATCCAGCAAAAGAAAGGACATTCAAGAATACCTGTGAGATGCGTGATGATGATCGTTCCTATAAAGGAACTGCCGATATTGCCGGTGCATTTGTCAAATACCTTCAGTGGTGTTTACGATACGCGAGATGATCATGTGATAGTGAATGATAACATTAATGTTAATCATCAGGACATCGTTTGTCTGAATGTTATAAGTGAGACTGACATAATTTCCAGTTTTGTGGTTAAAGACTACATACGAGTTTTTGCGCCATCTCTGTGTCATATTTTCAATCTTGTCTTGAAAACAGGAGTATATCCTTCAAAATGGAAAGTTGCGAAAATTATACCTGTTCTGAAGAAGGGCGACCCTGCGGGTATTGGCAATTATAGACCTATTGCCATATTATGTAATTTTTCTAAACTTTCAGAAATAATTGATTTTCAGAAGGCATTTGATAAAGTGAATCATCGAATACTGCTACATAACCTGAAAACCAGATTCGGATTCTCGGATGCTTTAATCGCTCTCTTGCAGTCTTATCTTGTCGGCCGTCGACAATTCGTTCAACTTGAAGGTTTCCACTCTTGCGAATTTGAGGCTACTTCCGGTGTTCCGCAGGGTTCGAATCTGGGTCCTTTGTTGTTTATTATGTTCATAGATGATCTCCTGGATGTAATAGATATTCCGAAGCTGATGTATGCTGACGATTTGAAAATATTTCTAGAAATCAAAACGCAACGTGGCTGGGAGAGATTGCAGGAGGTTAATATTTTTGTATCTGACTGGTGTTGGAGCAATTTTCTTGACTTGAATGTGTCTAAGTGTAGTGTAGTGAGCTTCACTCGAAACAGAATGATTCAACTGTTCGATTTTGAAATATATGAAACTGTTTTAAGGCAATCCAATGAAGCTAAACATCTTTTTCGAACAAGAATTCACATTTTAACCACACATCAACTACCTTTTTTCATCTGCTTCCAGACTATATGGATTCATAATTCGTGATGGTAAAAATTTCATGAACTCTTCAACTTCGATTCGTCTTTTCAAATACCACGTCAGAAGCAAACTTGAATACGGCTCAATTATTTGGAATCCAGTTTATTCATGTCATATGTATCACTTAGAGGCCATTCAGAGGAAATTTGTAAAGCATCTTGCCTGGAGGGAGGATGGTTTTTATCCAATAAGGAGATGAGATCATGCTCCCTTCTGGACAAGATTCAAAATGACTTCTCTTGAATTCAGAGCCTTCTGGCTCTAAGGTTTTTATTTAGTCTCCTAAGAAACAGGCTAGATTGCCCATCCATAGTGGCTCAGTAGAAGTTTGCAATACCGAGGTTTTCCTGGAGGAACGAACAAATGTTTGCTCCTAGTATCCCTAGGACCAATGTATTCATGCACTCTCCAGTTTCGTTTATGTGTAGAACCTATAATTCCATTTCTGCTTTATGAGATCTAAACTTTGATTCATTTCACTCTTTGAGTAGGGTGTATTTGAACAGTTCACTCTAAAATTTTGCAATTTACTTTTTAGTTTTGTTTATCATTAAGTATTCTTCTTGCTGTGCTCGAAATCGGTATTTTGATGTTAATACGTATATTATTTCCTGTAATTGGGTTTTACCTGTTGGAAATAAATAACTTATTATTATAGAGGACAGTATTAATCAACTGTCAGTGCTGAAAATGAACATCTGTGATTTATTACATGAATCCAAGATTTCAGTTCTATTTGTGCGGTGTTTTACCCACAACAAACTGTCAAGGTTGACAAGTAAGTTGAGAAGTGGCATTCAACCACAATTTTCGAAGACAATTTTGCCAACATGAATGCTTCGGCGAGTTGGTTTTGGTTTGAGGCATTGAAATATCACACCTGTCAACAGTTTTTCGTTGATATGGAAAATTTAAAAAAGGGTGTCGTTTAGCGACGCTCCAAGGGCAAGTGCAGTGATTACTCAAGAAAATGTGGATAACGTGCGTAAGATTATACAGAAACAGAAAGATCGGCATTCAGATATCGTGAGATCGAGGCAGATTTCAAAGACCTGGAAACAAAAATTTTGCACGAAGAATTGCTTGTGAAAAATCAGTTTTCTTTGGAAAGAACATCTGTTGACCAAAAAACAGAAAGCAGCAAGGGTGAAATGGTTTCAGAAAACTCTCGATCTCGATCGACAAGTGACAAGTGACTACCAAGTCGATAGTAGGCTTTGAAAAACTCACCCTGAACGGCGAATCAGTTTTCACCAAGTATGCAAGTCCACACAGCTATGAAAACAATTGAATATTTAACGCAAGATACCAACGAATTGTTACATCATCCTGCGTTCAGTTCGGACTTAAGCCCCGATGAGTATTTCACTTTTCCCAAAATCAAGAAAAGACTGCTTGATATGAGGTTTCAGCCTTTAGAAGAAGCTGTTGATGCCTTCGAAAATTCCATTTTAAGTGTTGCAGCAAACGGTTGGAATAACTTGATCTTGAATTAGTTCGAACGAATGCAGAACAATTCGAAAAACAACAGAGTTTATAAATGCTCCCAATTGTTTTATTCGAGCTCTATTTGCAAAACTCGAAAGATATCCCTCGTACATGAGGAAATAATATTAAAAATGAGATCCACTAAGTTTTGCCTTAAACAACTAGAATTTCCCAAGAACGAACCAGACCCCCATGACATGTGTTCTTGTCTCTAAAAGTATTAGAACTTATATATTACCTAATTTCTATTTTAGAGACATGGTAGCAGTTAGAATCGATGGAAAATGTTACACAAATAGTACCTTTGTTGTATGCTTAGCATACTTCCCTTACAATTCACAAAAACGCTTCCAACAAAAAAACCATAGGAATTGGTGAACTACCGTAAAACATAAGACGGGCCGTGCAGTCAAACTGCTGGAGGATTATTGGAAAGATAATCTTTCACCATATCTAAACGTCATCTGAATCGATTTTAATTTAGGATTTTGTGCGTTAATTTCTTTGTGCAGTGTGTATGAAATGAATGATTTCATTTTCAAGATATATTCATACCCTTTCTCAAAAATCCTCTTCATAACTTCATTGCTGGTTTGCAATTTCGTTTGATAAAAACATTTTTTTTTGTGTTATGATTTCTAGAAATATAAACTTTTAGGATGGTCATTCAAGAGTCGCTTGGTAACTTTCAGAAGTGTAAAATAAGAAGATATCATTCAGAAGAGATGAAATTATGATGGAAAATATCAACAATATTCAAAATTTTGGAAAATTTAAAAATTCTTTAATATTCAAACATTCGCGAAGAGACCAATCAACTAGCATAGAACGGTCAAAATCGAGTGTTTCCTCCCCGGGCCCTAATTACTGCCAGTATACGTCTCGGAGGCCCCTCAAACAAATTTTGGATGTACTCTTGAGTCACTGAGTTCCAAATTTCAGGAAGCAGATTTTCTAGTTGTTGGAGTGTTCTACAAGGCATCCTACGTTGCTGAATTTGCGACCCCATGTTGTCTCAAACATTTTCTATGGGATTCAAGTCAGGACTGGCTGGCCATCTTAAAATATCAATTTCGGCATTTTGCAGAAATTCTGTGACTACTCTAACTGCATGAGGCCGAGCATTATCATGCATATAAATGAAGTTTTCGCCAATCAATGGGCCGAAGGGTACAACATGGGGTTCAAAGATATCTGCGATGTATCTGGCCGCTGTCATTCTTCCATTATTCACTAGGACAAACTCAGTTCGACCATGGAAAGAAATGTCTCCCCACACTCGTCTGTATACAGGCATGCGTGTATCATTTGATACTTGACAGAACCTGGACTCGTCGGAAAAGAGAACATTCGACCATTCTGGAATACCCCAATTTGCAAGTTCTCTCGCAAACTGAAGTCTTGCAACTCGATGCTCGACGCGGGCCGGTAGAAGCCACCGTTGGTCTGATATCGTCTTCTCTGAGCCTGTTCCTGACAGTTTGCAATGAAATATGCACATTTCTGGAAAGTGCAAGTAATTCCGTAGCATTCTAGCTGTATAGTGCCGAACCCTTAGTGCAGTTAAACGAAGTCAACGATCATCAACTGGTGTTGTTATCCTATTTCTTCCCTGTCCGGCCCTTCCTCCATGTTCCTCTGTTTCGTAGTACCGATTAATTGCTCTTGAAATAGCGCTTTGGTTAACATTCAACAAGTTAGCCACATAACGTTGGCTTGGTCCCTCCTCTAGGAGCGTTACAATTCTTACCACATTACAATAAATTCAAAGATTCGAAAATCAACAAGAAACACAGAAAACTTGCATTAATTTAGCATGAAAACTGAAGAGAAAGTGAATGAATATTGATAGTCACATAAACTTATTCTCGTTTCAGACGTGATTGAGATTATATGGAAACAAATGTTACTACATAGATAAGATTTTCTCCCCTTATATGTCCAAAAACATATGTTGACAAAGAAACTGCGATCGAGCTGCTTAATCGATTGTGGAATTCAGAATACCAGGTGATATTATCTAATATGTCTACAATCTCTGTTTGTACACCGTGCTCTACCGCACTTGGATAAATTATAAGTGATTTGACATCATGACCTGTTGCAGTTAGTATACGTCGGAGGAGTAGGAGAAAATACTGATACTTTGGAATTCCGTTTTTTTGATTGTTTGAACAAATAGTGTTTACTCCAGAATGCATTTCCCAATTTTTTATCATCAAATTCTGAAATAATTTCTTAGAAGCCTTGTCGTCCTCCCACACATATTTCTTTCATCCTCAAAACATGATGAAAAAAAAAGAAAATTATTGCTCGTTCGAAAGAATTTGGCGAAATATGAGTATTGCGATAATTTGTTGTAGCAGTATATTATACCCTGTCCTTCTTCATTTGATTCTTTTGTTGATACAAGTTCCATTAAAATTCAATTGCAATTCCTGCAACAGTCGATAAGTCTGAAACGTAATCTTCAATTGATTCAAGCAGATACAGAAAATTGCTTGATTCCTCTAGTATTGTTCATCCGATTGCACATACTACTAGAATCTGATGGGGATAGGAAAAGGAATTTCCCAATTGAAAATGTATGAATAGAAATTCGTATGAACAACTCTCCATCGGTGAAATGTCTCATTTCTCTCCGCCTCAGGGATTTCAAGTTCATTAATTTCGACGAACAGATTTCCTGTTACAACTATACCCAATTATTGAAGAAATTAAGAATATAATGGAAGCCCGGAGGGCGAAGAATACCTTGACTCGGACAAATTTTAACTGTGGATTCATTCGTTTCGAGCGATAGGGTTCAAAATTGGTGTGAATAATTTGAAATTTGGGGTGTTTGTTAGATGAGGCTTATACTAATGGAAAACCATTATTAAATTAATTGAAGGAAGACCTTGAAAAACCTAAATGATTTTTTTTGTTTTGTTATATAGAATCTTTTTCAGCTGGTGAATTGATGAAGCCATGTCTATACAGGGATATCCATCGGACCGACTGTTAAAAACTTTTTAAGTTCCACTTACAATATCAAGCCATAACTAGCGATTTCCAATTGGAATGAAATATTTTCGAAGTGATACCATTTCCGGTTATACCGGAAGTGGGTCATCACTTTGTTATTTCAAATGGCAATCTACTTTTTTTATTATACATCTAGAACCGACATTTGAGTAAGGCATAAAATACCCAAGCTGTTGGCAGTTATCTGTCAAAACTTTTGACATTTAATTATTTTTGTTATAAACTCGATTTTTGAGGAACATTTAACAGACACAATTTTTGCTTGGGTGGATAGAAGAAGGATCAAGGAATTTTTTAAGCAGTCTACACATGTCGAATGTTTATTGCGTTGTTTTGTATGATTTTTTCAATTTGGCCTTTTTCAAACAGCAATAACTCAATTTTTTCAAATGGCACGTGCCAATTTTTATATCGCCATCAGATGAAGCGTCAAATTTCAGATGGAATTGTATCAGCATGTACTATACCCATCTCTTATAGTTCCGAAATAATTTGGGAATATATTGAATTTTGATGATTTTGCAAGAACTAACAGAGAATGCTTTGAAATATTTGAATCAAGTAGCTGAACTGGCTACGCCTAAAATTAATCTTGTCATTTCTTTCATTCGAATTTGCTATTTCAACAAGAATCGTTGGTAATTTTAAGTGAAAATTTTTGAAAAACACCAGATTGATAATGAAATGGCTGATTATTCAAACGAGGATATGTTTAATCTCTTTTTAATTCATGGCGAATGTCAAAAAGTAGTGGATAGAACTTGCAGGCGATTCAATAACCAATTTCCAAATTTGGCGCCTATGAGCAAAACAAAATTTCGAAGGATTAGAAGCAATTTTCTACAATTCGGATGAATAAAAGTTGAAGGAACTCAGCAAAAACCAATCGTCGAAGATAATTACATTAATACGAATAAATGATAGCAAACATCATAGGAGAAAACTAATTTACGATCTGAATAAATGTTCAATATGGGCCCCATTTTGCTCGATACACTTGACAGCTCGTATACGAACATGATACTTCTTACAGGAATAAGATACACTTCACTATTTATTTTGACCCATAAATAAGAATCAAGGGGCGTCAGGTCCAGAGTACGCGGAGGCCATAAATTTGGTCCTTGATTATATCCCATCTATCCTCGAACATTTCTGTTAGCGGCCGATCTACAGCTCGTGTTTTATGTGCTGGTGCACCATCCATTTGGTAATAGCAATCCCTCAGAACGTTAAGGGGTAATCCATCTAAAAAATTTGCTAATGTTCCTCTCAAAATTTCCAGGTATCTTTGTCCATTAAGATTTTCCTCATAAATGTGATGAGCCAACAAATCATTCATTAAAATTGCAAAAAACGTTCACGCTGAATTTATTTTAGAAATCAATAACCTCAATGAAATGGATTTTCTGTGGCCCAGAAATGTTGATTTCTCCTGTTGGTTATTCAACTTGGCTTCATCAGACCATATAATTTTTTGCAGAATTGTCTCATCTTCATGAAGCCGAATTAATAAATTTTCACAGAAATTCAGCCGCTTGGGACGGTCAGTTGGTTTCAATTTTTGTAGTCTGATGAAAGAATACGGGTGCATGTTATGTTTCTTAGGGATCCTTTGAATGGAAGTATAACTCAATACAATATCTATTGATGCTGACCTAATGGACGCATTTGGATTGGCACGAAAATACGCTAGCGTATTAATTTGATTGTAGTCGTCCTCAAAAATTGGTTTTCTTCTAGTTTCTATGTATTTTGTTCCTCCAAATTCCAGAAAATTGCTTCTTATCCTTCAAAATCTTGTTTTACTCATACGCGCCAAATTTGGAAATTGGTTATTGAATTGCCTGCAAGTTCTATCAACCACTTTTTGACATTCGCCATGAATTAAAAAGAGATTAAACATATCCTCGTTTGAATAATCAGCCATTTTATTATCAATCTGGTGTTTTTCAAAAATTTTCACTTCAAATTACCAACGATTCTTGTTGAAATAGCAAATTCGAATGAAAGAAATGACAAGTACATTAATTTTGGGCACCTGTCAGGTGAGCGTAGCCAGTTCAGCTATTTGATTCAAATATTTCAAAGCATTCTCTGTTAGTTCTTGCAAAATCATCAAAATTCAATATATTCCCAAATTATTTCGGAACTATAAGAGATGGGTATAGTACATGCTGATACAATTCCATCTGAAATTTGACGCTTCATCTGATGGCGATATGAAAATTGGCACGTGCCATTTGAAAAAATTGAGTTATTGCTGTTTGTAAAAGGCCAAACTGAAAAAATCATACAAAACAACGCAATAAATATTCGACATGTTAGACTGCTTAAAAAATCCTTGATCCTTCTTCTATCCACCCAAGCAAAAATTGTGTCTGAAGTGCAAACTATCTACAATTTTTTTAAATGTTCCTCAAAAATCGAGTTTATAACAAAAAAAATTAAATCTGTCAAAAGTTTTGACAGATAAGTGCCAACAACTTGGGTATTTTATGACTTGCTCAAATCATTATTTCAATCTTCCACTCCATTCTTTTTAGTGAAAACAAATACGCAGATATTTATTTTCGTTATGGATTTTCTGATGGAAATGCTATTGCTCGTGAATATCAAAGACGACATCCAACTGAAAATAAAGGATTAATTAAGGATCTTTCCCTAGACGTGTACTAATGATTTTTAAATAATATCCAGTTGTGGGCAAACGAAAATCTACGAGAAATTCGTTCAAAAATTCAATAACAAACATAAAAATTCTTTTTATTTCGATTCAAATTTTTCACAAGCAAATGCTGGGTCTTGCAGAAATCGAAAGAAAGCCTTTTTCTTTTAAATTGAATGAAAAATCCAAAACTGATATAATATTTGTGAAAAAATAGTGGCGTACCTTCTTTTACTTCCAAAATATCCAGTAACGTGTTAGTACAGACACCACTGGTAAACATACTCCCTGGACGGCAATTAAAGCCTATAAAATTTCATTGAAATATCAGCAGTCGTTTGGCAACAATTAATAAATTTGATTGTTTTCCATCAAACTTCCATCAAACTTGAACAGCTTGTATTTCTTCAACGAATATAGTTTATGCAGCAAACGCATATTAATTTTTGATCCTTTATCAATCTCTGAATTTTCAGCTATAAGAACTGGATCTCTAAATAAAGCATTTCAATTGAAACGAAACGCTATGAGTTACTCACATAATATGATTTTTCTATGAATTTCCTGAAATAGTTCGATTTTTGATTGGAAAGAGATTTTTTGTTGCACGTTTCGTTTTCTCCCTATCAACGCCTTACCCCTAGGAGCTTGAGTCCAAAATTTCTGAATGAGAAAAATGGGTGATACCTTTTTAAAAGATGATTTTTTTTCTCTATACGACCGCACAATTCTTTATTTTCTGAAATAACATGTGTCGAATTGAAATGGAGAAATGTTTGGAAAAATTTCAATGTTCATCAATCCGCACGACCCCCGATTTAGGATCAGAATCAATTCTGTTGATTTAGAAAAATTTTCCTCTCCTATTTGAACGTTTGCGTATCATCCCTGGTCCTGTCTGCAAACTACCACTCCGAAAATTTCCATTTCACAAAAGGTTTCGTGATACCTGAATATTTGCTTCATTTACTCAATTCTTTTTTAAATTCATCGACGATCGGGCAACATTTTACATTCTATGTTACGGTATATTAAGTTAATTTTGTTTCAAAGAGTTGAGAATTTTGCTTTTCTACAATCGGAATGGAGCGTATGATAATTATTCTCTTAAGAAAAAGCTGGAAACCCTCCGTTTGAATATATAAATAAACTCAATGTTTCATTTTGATGGCATGTGTCGGTTTTGTTCAATCTTCACATGTATGAAAATTTTTTCCAGATTTAGTAGATTCAATTGCATTTGGTAATTCGTTAAAATACCAGGTTTTTTGATAATCTAAAATAAGGGTGCTTAAGTTGAAGATGGTGTTTACACTGCAGGAACACGTTGAGATTGTGAGTTTATTTTTCAAAAGTAATAACTGTGCTAAGAAGAAATTTGGGGAATCATCCTAGAGTTGACGAGAAAATTCATGAAAAATGTATGCGTTATTAATGAAGAACACAATCTCATCAGAGTTGTGAATAGCGAAGGAATTGGTGTTGCCGTTTTGGGTGGAGTTGCCATAATGAAAAATACACAAGCCATGAGGAGATTGTCGCAAATATCTGAATCACAGCCGAAGTATTTTCAGGATTCTTCACAAGTATAAATTTCAGAGATATAAAATTAAAATGATACACTGAATCAAGATGATTTCGATCATGGAATAGATATAGAGTTCTCCACATTTCAGTGAGCGGATCAATAACGATCCGAATTTGCTTGAGAATGTTTGTTTTCTTGACGAATCGAGATTATCTTGAATGTTGAGATGAATCCACACTATTGGGTTTGGAGTAACACTTATCCCCCTTCAAACACGGATAATCCCACTCAAAGACCTCAAAAGCTTAATGTTTGGATTTTCCACACCATATTGAAGAACTCTCATTTATACATCGAAACCAATCTAAACTTGATAAATAATTTGATTCTCATCAAAGTTGTCATCGAAGAAGAACCAAATTGCGTGATTGGATTGATAGGTTTTTAGTATATCGATTCAGATGGTAGTTGATGGATATATTGCTCCTATTCATGACATCAGACCGAGCTGTACCACTGCTGTATAGCTCTGGTTGACGATGATTATGAAGGGTGGATCAGAAAATCAGCTCCTAGAGAAGGATATTTAACATTATACGGAAGGTTCAATATTGTTCCTTAAATAAAATTCATCAATATGTCTATACATATAGCGATAATTTCACAGATTATCATTGATGAGATGAGGAGGTTGGCAACCAGACATGAATAAGGAGCGTTAGTCTTTCGACAGATTGCTTTTTTGCAGACACTGTGTGTGGCGTTGCGATAAATAGTTGAACTAGTGTGACTTCTTGAGGTTTTCTGTTTATCTACCCTTTGTTTTCATGGTTTTTCTATGACTTTTTTGGATTCACAATATTTTATTTACTAGAAATTCAAATAACCTGTAACGTTTTGGACCATCATATCAAGAATACTCCTTCTTGCTGGTATCCACAGTAACATACAGAAGACTTGTCATAATTGAAGTTGATTATTGTCAATAGTTAATAACATATGGTTTTTGGTATTTTAAAAAGTTAGAATGGAGTACACTCTTCACTAATTGGCTGATATTCTTGTCTTCTATGGCCGATCAGACTCTATCTTCCATCTTCTTCTAACGGAAACAGTCCATCAGAAGATTTTTTCGTTTCCATTGACCATTTGTCACGTGAAACCAGATGGTTTACACTAAATAAGGAAATTTCTGGACCATATCGGTTTGTCAGGATACCGATAAAGGGAGAGCTTTTACATGAACAACTGTTATACCCTTATCTAGATTCATTGAAAACTACAACAGAAACGTGAAACAAATCTAAACTTCAACGCCCTGTATCTCTAAAATGGAGGACTTTCGGACATATGTTCATGGGCCATTTTTTAATGATTTCTGTTGAGTAATCTCCTGTCTTCATCCCTAAACCATATCATGAAAATTCACACTCTCTTTATAGAAAAGAAACTTTATAAGAGTTAAAAACTTCTCAGCCCATCAATGATTCTGCGTGAGAAAAGAATTTTTGTTTGTTTTGTGAATTAGAAGCTACGAAAATATCATTTTAATCAACCCCCTCAGTATTACCGAGGAAGCTGAATTTTCTATACAATTTCGTCTTTCTTTTCAACGCTTTTAGTATAATTGAAGTCTAGTATTCACAGGGTAATTTGATGGTGTATAATCTTCCGAGAGTGCCTTATCCACTTCCGTCAAGATCCTATACTCTTGTCATTGAAACAAATTTCAATACATTTTCCTAAAAATAAAACAAATTTCTCGTATCAGTCTATTCTCAGCAATAAAATGTATCCGTCATTACAAGTCGATGAAATTGCCATTCCTGGTCGAATTATTGAAATCAAAGTTTTCTGGTATTTATAAAAGAAAATATTTCATTTTCATTTTTTTCCAGTAAATGGAAACTGTATATGAAAGAATTTAATTTTAATATTATTTCATTCAGAAAGTTTTTTTCAGGTCTCACATGTGGTTTGTACAAAAGAATCAGTTGTGCTTAGCCTTAAGAAGAATTTAACAGAATCCGATTTAGCTATGCCTGATGCATTATCATTCCAGCAAACTCCGGTTTCGACTGTGATGGCGATTTAGAATGTTCATTTATGAGGAATTTCGATGTCCTTGCATGATTAGATAAGGTTCTCCACCAGGAGGTTCTCCAGCAGTCCGTCTTTAATTATACAAGAGCTGGTAGTCTGGTTAAGTGCCATCCAACACTCAAATTGGGGAAAGCTAATCCACCTTCAGTGAAGTGACGCACTTCACAATACCATTCAAAGATTACAAACTCCATGTATTCCTAGCTTATATTCATACAACATCCCAAATTGAGGAAACTGTTTTCACTAAGGCTGCGCTTTACAAGTATGTACTAATAATAGGTGACTTCAATGTAAACAGAACCAGAGCCAAGCACATGAATGAATTTTTGAAAAAACAAACCTTTTACTAAGATAGAAACACCAACAACTTTTAACATGGACAATAACCCTGACAGTGCACCAGATTCAATCATTCACTCCACCAATATTAAGAATAATATTCTTGATGTCAGCCTTTCCCCGCACCTCAGTTCGGATCATCTATCGTTCCTTATAAGGTTTCCCCATTCGATTGAAGAATCTCATCATCAAGAAGAATTCTCACTAAATGTCTGGGTCGGAATGATTGGAAATTATTTGATTGGGCCATTTTTTTAGCCTAACAGACTAAACAGTCTCGCTTATCGGCAAATTCTTGAGGAGGAGTTATCTATATTGCTCCAGGATGTGCCACTTTTGGTGAGAAACAATGCGTTTCATGCGTGACGAAGCACCAGCACATTTTAGTGGAGAGGCTAGGGAATTGTTGAATTATACATTCAAAAATCGGTGAATTGGTCGGGGTGGGCAAGAACCATGGCCTCCTTAGGTCCCCAGACTTAAATAGTTTAGAATTTTTTTTTCAATCCAGTGAAAACTGTGGAAGAATTGAGAAATCGAATAATAGCCTCTTGTGACACCGTAAGAAACACCTCAGAAATATTTCAAAGAGTGCGTGATAATATACGAAGAAGGACAGAGGCCTGTTTTCTTGCAATTGGAGGACACTTCCAGCAATTTATTTAGTTTTTAATTCTTTTTTCAGTTCAATATTGAATAAGTATAAGTTGAGTCTCAGAAGATGAGCAATCAAAAGGAAAGCAAATTTTGGGCATACGTATCGAGTATTTCTATTATTTTTTTTATTAAGCAAATAACATACAATTCAAATAATTCGAATTCAACAATTTTTCACTCGAAAACGGTTGGAGATAAGAAAAAATTACAAGTGTCAAAAAAGTTTCTAAATTAAACGAAGATTACGAAAATTGATTGTACGCTGATCAGTGGCTTATTGCAAAAAAGTTTGAAGAGGCGAAATGAGACATGCTCTCGGAAAAGAAAACACCTTGTAAATTTCTGTTAAAATCTAGGACGTATAATGATGGAGGCTGTAAGAAATAGCTTGCATTCCAAATTTGGGCTGAATATCTCAAAAACTGCGGGAGTTTTGAAGGTAAAACCAATTTCAACACCCTGTAGCTCCGTAACGAAGCTTTTGCAGACTAATGCTCATATAAACTTTCATTCTTAAAATTGCACGTAGGGGGTTAACCTCAAGTTGTGACATACTATCATGTAACACCCTGTATAATTGGGGAGCTTATTTATTATCAGTTTGATTTTGGTTGATTCATTCAGTGAAAGTTCAAAGTCTTTTATGTTATGTTGGAATTAATTAGTTAGATTGACGGAAATTTCGGACAGATTTTGAGATATAAGAAACTTATCCGTTTCAAAAAAATAATCAGTTTTGTTTTATGCCACTAGTGTATTCTCTTTATTTGCTTGGGTAAAAATCATCTGAGCCTGAATTGATTTGGTTTTTATGATTTAGTGATCTTCATTTAACCTTAGAAAACTGTTGAAATTATTTTTAAATAATTTGTTAGTTTAAAATTTAATACCTAACCTTTCTGAGGGCAATTTCGGTATCTACACCAAGTTAATCTGAATTTTCACGTGTACGAAGTGGTTAAGTATTGTTGTTCATACATCTAATCTTACATTTCAAAATAAGTAACTAGTAGTCCCTGATATTTCCAGAAACATTAAAAAAAGGTGTATTCCGCCAGTTGTCATTTCTAATATTCATAATTTCAACACAACTCAAATAATTCGACAGTCCTAATATTTTAATGACATCCTGTTTATTTTTATTTAGTTTTCTTAAGTTTCCAATCTAACATATTCATTACCTTTCAAGATAGTACGCGGCAGGCTTTAATTATATTTGATAATCTTGTAAAAATGTTGTAAAAAGAAGAAGATAATGTTGCCTGGATTCTTATGTCAGGCGAGTGCTCAAAAAATAGAAGAGATAGACTCCTATATCATTTTCGAATAACCGACTGTTCAACGCCGAATATATTATTCGGCGTTGAACTATATAAAAATTGTAAATATACATTGTATGTACACATAAACCCTCATGTGTGGTTTCAAAAATTATCTTAAGTACTTGGTAAAACCAAAGATTCCAGTCAGGTGACCTGACTGGCCACTGAACTGGTCCCTAATCCATCGACCGATAAGAACTTCGAAATGAGGATGAGCATCATCTTGCAGAAAATGTATTTCTCTGAAAGAGGCCAAAGTTTCAATAATCAATATTCAGAAACTGTAAGAAATTGCTTCCAAAAATTACCTCCGATGAGGAAAGACCCTGAAAGATTGTTTCTTCAAATTATTACACCTATATGTTCAATTTCTGAGGATGTCTGTAAGCTATTTCAATAGATGTTCTAGTCAAGAAGTTAGATGTTATACAGATGATCAATATTTTGATTCATACAAATATTTTTACAAAATTCCATATTTGATTCCTGAACTAACAGCCTGTATAGTTTCACGAAAACCACTATGGTTTTTCCTCAGAACTAAGATATTTCGGCCTTCAGCGTACGCCCAAGAAAATTATACGTTTTTCTGGAAGATCTAATAAAACTTGGGTAGTTTTATTATTTTAATTAGGATAAATTTGAAACCAACTGCTTAGTTGAAATGTATCATTACAGATATTATTGAAGACATGTTTAAGACCGTAAAAGTTTCCAGACTGAAACCTTCATTACGGCAAAATGAAAATGCTTTTTCTCCTCGTAAAGGAAAGTCAATAACTAGAGCAATCAGAAACGATAACAATGTATATTGTACTATTTGTGAAAACCAGTAAAATTCATCAGAGCAGAACAGTTCCTTGAGCATCCATGACGATTTATTGTTAACAAGCTTACCAGACAGACCTTTTTCGAAGAAAATTTTAACGAATTTTCTAATTTCTCTTCAGATTTTTTTTAATAAAGTTTTAAACGAAACTGCATGAAAAACTCGTTACTCTTCGCAGCTTTTCATGCCTGAAAACTTTAAAATCATGGTTTGATTATATTTTTGTAGCTACCTTGGAATGTGTGCAGAAATATGATTTTCGAAAATGAACAAAAATGGTGTTTTTCTACTTTGACAAATATCGGATGTATTAGGCATGCAGTCATAAATTTCTATTCTTCAAAAAACATCAGAAAAATACCCATGAACATATACCAAAACTCCTCAGTTCTGGAGATCTTCTGCATTTGGTTTGAACGTTCAGATTTTTTTACGTTTCTGTTGGTAACTCTAGAACTTTTCAAGGGATTTAACTCTAATTTGCAGAGAAGGAATTTTTTATTCATCAACTGGATGGTGATATTTCGTTGAGGGTCATGCCACTTTTGACCCCAACAACATCATAATGTAGTGCCCCACTGATCTTTTCGAAAATATTCATTGAAAAAAAAGAATAGAATAGAATTATATTGACATCAAATAAATTACATGTCGCGTCACATAAATATAATAGATATAATTTAAATAAATAGTATGAGACAGCCAATAAATTTTCAAAAACACACATATAAAATTAATTTATGGCCTACATCAAGCATTACGTAAAGTACAAATTACACCGACAAGAATAATTAAGAATGATTACTTAAAAGTTTGTCTGAAGAAATTCTTCAACTTAATAGAATGCGCCCTCGACAAGCAGCTTCTTGACTTTGATATTAAATGTCTTTTCAAGCAGTGGTTGCAGATCTCTGAGCAGCTTGTTGTATAGTTTAGCGCCCCAATAGTCAAAAAATTTTTGAGTTTTCTGTAATCTTTGCATAGGTACAATCAAATCTCTTCTAAATCTGGTGCCATGTTCATGGGAATCACCATTTTTATTTAAGGTATGCTTTCTCTGATGAATATATTTGAGGCATTGACTTATATAGATGGATGTAACAGTAAGTATCTTCTTCTTCCTGAAAGTGGACCTTCAGCTTTGGCGTTGGTCGAGACCCTCCAGCACACGGATTGCTTTCTTTTGCATTATAAAGACTTTTCGGGACGCCTGACCCCAAAGCAGTATACCATAAGAAAAGAGACTATGTACATTCACGTAATAAGCTGTTTTAGTGGTTTGGTAATGTCCTTTATCCTTCTGAGGAGGTACAGAGCTTTAGAAATTTGTTTACAGATTTTGTTTTCGTGACCAAATGAGCTTAGAATGCAGCCAGACACCCAAAAACTTACGCACATATCCTCTGAATTTGGTTTGAGCGTAAGGGATTCTCTTGATTCAATTAGAGCTTGTTAGTAGCGAATGTATTTTCATACTTTTTTCTTTTCATTTCTGAACCTGATGGATCTTTACCTTTGATTAAAGCTGAAATATCGTCGCAGCAAAGTCAAGTGCATTCCGTCTCAGGCACCTTGAAGTCGTTAATGTACAGGATAAATAGAATTGTTCCCAGGATAAAGCCCTGCGGCACTCCAAACTGAACCCTCAATTCATCAGAAATGCTATCGTTCCACGAAACTTGCTGCGTTCTATTCTCCAAGTATGATTTAACATTTTATATACCACACCTAGAAATCCATAAAAGTTTAATTCTGATAGTGGTATGTCATGTGGTACCGAGTCGAACGCCTTGCTTAGGTCGAAGTTGAGCATTTCTGCTGATGCTCCACCATAGAAAGCAGTTACTACTCGATTACTTTGGTAAGTACTGTTGAGGTGCTTCTTCTTGTTCTGTAGCCGTGTTTTGCGTCGTTGAAATGTTGATGTTCTTCCAAAAATTTCACAATTCGATTTTTTATGGCCAATTCGAAGATCTTTGATAAGCTTGGAAGAATTCTTGTATATTGGAATAATTTTCGAAAGCTTGAGTTCCTGCGGAAAATATCCCCTCTCAAAACATTCATTTATTATAATATCCAAGGTTTTGGAGAGTTCGCTAGAAAGTTCCTTGAGATGAGATGCTAAAACAAAAAACCCATCCACTGCTTCCTTGGGTTTCAAAGATGTGAAAAGTTTTTTAACCTCTTCCTCTGAGCAGTTGTAGGTAGTGTTGAAAGGATATACCAGATTTTTTACTTGTTTTGCGGTAAGTTTGCCCACCGCTGCAAAACATTTGTTCATTTCATTTGCTGTGAGGTTGCTATCACTTTTCTCGTTATGTTTTCCTGTAGTTGTTTTAATTAAGTTCCACATAGCTCCTGACTTGTTATTAGAGTTATTGACGTAATTCTCATTAATATCAATTATAGTTTTCTTAATTTTCATGTTAAAAATTTCCTTGTAAGTTTTGTAAGCATTCTCAGACTCCAGGTCCTTTCTGACGAACAGTGTTCCTAACCTATTCTGCATGTCCTGTACTTCTTTCGTGTTCCATTTCGTTTGTCGTGACTTCGCCTCATTAACGAATTTTTCTTTTACATGTACCCACTTGTCAAGCAGTGATATGAAAGTTCATAAAAACTGCTGAAACCATTTTGCGCATCTTTCGACCCAAGAAAACTATCCCAGTCGATTTCAGATAATTCTTTTCTCAATTGGTAAGTATTATCTTTCTTGAATATTCTCTTTTTTTTAATGATTTTATTTTTTTCAGATGGTGTCTCAAGGAATCTGAAACTCACTGCCTGTGCTCGATGATACGACAGGTGTATTTCTGTTGTTTGTAGATTAATCTCTTGTGGATTTCAACGTGGATTAAGAAATCCACGTTGAAATCTCCTGCAATAATTACTGACTTTTCCTTGTATCTGTATGTTATAAAGTCGAGTAGATTGGAAAGACCATTCATGAGTCCAGCAAAACTTCCTGATGGTGATCTGTAAATCGAGACTGCAACAGCATTCATGTTCGGAATATATGCACCCGTTAATTCTGCTTCCTTTTAAATTGATAAATTGTTTATTTCCTAAATTTCTGTTGACATCCATTTTTCATGTATGGCTATGAGAGTTCCTCCGTTACCAAACTGTTGTCTACAAAACGCACTTATTATGTTGTGATTCACTATTTTTGTTATTTCAATCTGATCTTAGTTAATTCTGTTAAGAAGATTATATCTGTTTGTTTTTTTGACAGATAGTAGTGCAACTGATCAATTTCATTAGGCAGTGATCGAATATTGAAGTTAAAGAATGAAATCTTCTCATAATTATTCTTGTTTCCTAGCTCAAAAAAAACTGAAATTTTTTTATAATGATATTCTTTGGCCATATTTGCGGATTTTTGATATCTTCCAATGAGAGAAATTGAAACCCAATTTGTACGATTTATTCGTACTTGTGTTCAGTTCATGTTTGGAAAGTTCTTGTACAATGAACTCTTCATCTGAAAAAAGGTTTGTTAGGTAATTATCTAGTCTCTCTGAGGTAGAATCTGGCCCCGCCCTACCTACGTACAGCCAACCTAGTTTTTCCGCTCCTTTGAAATCATCAACGTTATCCGTAATACCCCTTATTACCTGTTTTGACGCCACTGATTTTCCTGCAGTTTGTGATCTCGATACTGGCATCACATTAGTGAAGTTCTTCTTCGATAATTCGATCTTGATTTATTGTTTGTTCTTCTTCAGCGTTGGTCCCGTCGATACCACCTTTATCGGGTCTCGCACCTTGCTTGCCTCTGGAGCGCAACCGCCAACCGCTCTGGCCATCAACAAAGTTCGAAGAAGAAGAATCTTAGTTATTGTTTGGATTGATTTCACTAACCTTATTTTTCGTTCTCAATAAGTTAATGATTTGTTTCTGATCTTCAATTCTGAACTCCAGTTGTTCGTTCAATTTGTGTAGAACGTCGATCATCTCTCTCAAATTGCTAGGTAAGGTTTTCTCCTCAGCATTGTCATGTGACTCCTTGGATTCATCCACAAACCCGTCCAGGATATTCTCCGGTAGGTTCGGAAACAAATGTTCAATGAGTCCATCCCTTAGCTTCACATTTTCAACTCTTCTTGTCGTAAAAAGTTCAATCAACTGATTCTAAAACCTTGTGAATGGGTATGCTATACTGACGTAGTCAAATGAGACTGAAACTGCAGTCTGTTGCCCCTTTTCATGATATCCGTCCGAGCGGTACCACTGCAGCGTGGCCCTGGTTGACGATGCTTATGAAGGGTGGTTCGAAAAACCACCTCCTTCAGAGAAGGATGAGTAACATTCTACGGCAGGTTGAATATTTTTCCTTGAATAAAAATTCGTCAATGTGTCTACACATATAGCGATAATTTTTCGAGTTGTAATTGACGAGATTGTACTAACCAGATGGCTTATATGAATATGTTATAATCCTCTGAAAAATTTAAACTTTCCACGTTGAAAATAAAATATCGTATTTTCATTTTTATCCTTAAATAGCCTGCAGAGTAAAGTCATATAATCACGTAGGGTGTTTATAATAGTTCCATTTCATTCGAAACAACCTTTTCAGACCCCCAGGCGCCTTTCAAAGTGCTGCACTCGAAATGAATTCATAGATCGAATGAATGCATGCAGTTGTTTTTCATTAAAATTTTTCAATAGCCGCCTACGCTTGTATTATCACGTGGGTGTGCATAAATTAGGATGAAATTGAAATAAAATAAATAGAATCATTTTAAAAGCCAATTTATGGGAATCAACTATAGATGAGTGCTGAATCTTGCTGAGACTTTTTCCTACTGCAAAACAAAAACATCATTTCCTGTACACCAAAATTATCAAAATTTACCTTCTGCTTCAAAATCCCGAAAAGACTTTGAGAAAAAAGTTATTTATTAAATACTTTAATTAAGGAATCACTGTCTGGTGTAGGTCATCATACCTAGGAAGCATCCTTTATATGGGGGCCGTCGAGTATGACTTCAGAAGCATATGGATAACAAATGCATCGATTATCATTTAGTTTTGACTTTTGAAGCGAATTGACGTCCAGGATACATTAATCAGTTGCGAAAAGATACTGTGACCCGACTAACCTTTGCCACTACATTTCCTAAAATGAATTTTCGCAGGAGTAATTTTGGATATTTCGAAACTGTATATATTTCCCTAAGAAACGAATATTCCGCTGAAAAATTAAAGTTCAAAATTATCCCGATAATCTTTCATTGCGACAGAAAACCGACATAGTCCAATCTCGAGCTGTCAGAAAATTCGCTCTAATTACTTGGGATTTGCTTAAGATATTTTTCACGTATCCAATAATGATCTCATATATCCAGAATATTGGTGAGGAGAAATCACCAGTTTACGGCTTCATTTCAGTAAATTTTGCAATTTCGTTCATCTGAATCTTGCCGCAAACACCAGTAACGAAGAGGTCAGTCTTTTATCTTCTCCGCCAGTTCCTACAGACTTGAAATATTCTTCAGGTGGTGACGTTGAAGACACAGAAAGAGTATTTATTTTTTTACTATTATAATTTGAGTGAGGGCTGCCTAGCAGTCTGGCCACTGCGACCCAATAGTCTGTTATGGCACACTCTGTCCTAAATTTCATACACGAGCTTCATCCTTCTCACCCATATTAGACAGAGCCTGCTCAACTCTCCTAGTTTGACAAGGGTGGAGTGACATTCCTGCACCATGAGTGACGTACAGGTATCAGATGCCAATGCTTTCAGTGCAGCTTGGCTATCGGGGAGGATTTTAATTGACCTATTTGTTATTCCTCCCACAAGCAAGAGGTTAGCATAGTGGTCAATGGCCAATATTTATGCTTGAAAGACAGTCGCATGCCCACCAAGACAGTTCGACTGTTCCTTGGCTGCACCTCGACCATAGACACCAGCTCCAACACCTTTTCAAGTTTTTCAATCATCCGTGTACCAACAGGGACCCTCAAGTAGACGGTCTTTGGAGCTGATCCATTCCTGTCTATCGGGAATGATGATCTGGAATGGCCTCTCCATGTTGGTTTAGAAGTTGCTATGTCCGATCTCATACTCAGCCCTTTATTGTCCTCGATTTCAGACTGTAAGGCGCCAGGAACAAAGCCGAAGTTACCCGCTTCATTACGGGAAAGATGATGGAATCTGTGGAAAGACATTCTAGCCACTCCTCTTATCACCAGATGAAGAGGGGCAAGGCCCAATATCAGTTTCATGGTCGCAGTAGGGGGCAAGACCCCACTTTTTTTCCATAGGTCGTTTGACATGCCCATAGGGAATGTCTAGCCTAGTGTATTGTGTCTTCCAGATGCGAATTTCACGCGAGTTTGCTATCCAGGATAATCAACAGATATTTTGCTTCTTCCACAACCAGAATGAACCAAGGTCGGGGGAGGATACAAATATGCTCCTCTTCCTGGTAAATGGTACCATAAGGGTTTTGTAGGGGTTTATGCTAAGTTTCCCTCCTTCACGCCACCCCTGAATTGCAGACATAGCCTCTTGAAACTGCCGGAAACATCGCTTTCATCTCCGACAGCCAGAATGACTATATCATCATCGTATGCTTGTACATAAACATCCAGTGCGCCAATTATTGACAGAAAGTCATCAACTATCAGGGACTACAACAGTGGATATAGAACTCCTCCCTGTGGGCAGCCCCTGCCAGCCACAAAATTGACTACTTCCCCTTTCAGTGAAGTGTTGATCACTCTGGAATTCAGCATGTTACTCATCTATTCCTCAATAATATTCGGTACTTCTGTCTCTCGCAACCCTACACAACGAGCTAGTGGGGACCGCATTAAACGCACCTTCAATGTCCATGAAGGCTGCAGCTGCAGTCTCCTTGCGGTCCAGAGACTGTGATCCTACCGACTAAGTTGTTAAGTGCTAGATCGGTTGATTTACCTTTTTGATAGGAATATTGATGTTCACTCAGAGGTCTTAGCGGTAACACCTCGGTCCTGATGTATCCATTTAACAACTTCTCCAATGTTTTCAAAACAAAAGACGTGAGACCAATCGGTCTAGACGACTTAGGTTGTGAGTTCGATTTATCCACCTTAGGGATATAAACAACCCTGTCTCTTCGCCAGCTGGCCGGGACACCATTCCAGGCAAGACTTGACCGGAAGAGCCTAATGAGGTTTGTTGTAACAAGGCAGACATCATGCCATCCTCTCCAGGAGCTTTGAATGGCTTGAATGAGCGAATCGCCCACCTGATTTCTCCGGGCTTGATGATCGTTCTTGCGTTCTTCCAATCGTCGTTTTTTGGCCTATTTACATTAAGAAGACGATTGGAAACGCAGAATGAGTATACTGAGGACATGGAATAATTTAAAAAAAACTGAATGTAAAATTTCAAAATTGTTGAAAACAATGTTTTTCATTCTGTATCCAAAAAAATTCAACAAAATTTACAATTTGAAGTATTGACTGATTTTGTATTGGTAAACATAATCATATAGTTTGTTGGTCTACTCGGCGTTCAGCATGTATAACTATTCATAATCAAGGACCACAAACGCACTTCAGATATTGATTTCTCAGCAAAAATGAAGAAACTTCAGGGCTTTCTTTTTCGAGTGGAGATTTTTTCTTCGCAAACGGAAAAGGCGGTTCGGGCTGAAATTGGGGTTGAACTCATCTGTTCAACAGCAACTTTTTTGTCAGTATTTTTTTATTCGTTAGCCTTTTCTGAGATGGATGCAATCTTCAATCCCTATTCATTTTTTCATTAGAACTATATGTGTAGAGTTATGCCGGTTAAACCCTTTATGATGTGAGAAAATATATTCAACAGGAAACCAAACGTTGTACGAGAAATGCTGGTTATCGTTGATATGCTCAGCCATAATTTCGTCAAGCTCTTGCGTCCGATCCAAATCATCATAATTTAATTCATGAAATAATTTCAATTTTGTACGGATGGAACTTGTATTTATGTGAAATTCCAAAAGCTTTAGATTGGCTAACACCCGAAGCCGCAGAAATTTATCGTGATCGTGACGTTCCTGAAAGTATTGCTTCAATATCCCTGCAGCCACTCGGGCACAATTTTGATTTTGATAATGAAGACTTACCAGCTCAACACGTTTTTGCTCAATGATTGATTTACAAAGCATAAAATGATCAAACGAAGATTCAATCATATAACTACCTTGCTTTTTAGAACGAAAATATTTAGTCTAAACAAATGTATTCTTTTTTATTTATGCATTGTTTGAGAGAATTATTCATTAAATTATAAAAAATTCGAATAAAACGTCTTATATTCGAGCTAAAGAATGAATGTGTTGGGAAGAAGGTTCGTAAATACGCTTCTCATCTCCAAAGAGGCTTCGAAGAGCCTTCTAATGAGGTATCGCACCCCCATTCGCTCTAATGAATTTTGAAGGGTTTAAGAACCCCTTTCTTGAAAGGGTGCTCATTAAGGCCTCAAATATACGTTGAAGGAAGCCCACCAAACAAAACCATTCGATGTTTTATGGCAAATTACTCCAATCACTACGTGATAAGAAATATACACGGTAGCACCTTTGAGATGAAACATCCTGTATGATAAATTATGATGATCCTAGCGCCCTACATGTTCAGACTATGTCCATCAATTCAACCAACTTTAAAACGGTTCAGATTGGAAATATATTGATATTGAATATTTTTCAACAGATACGATGTAGTATATGGAGTGGAAAATTAATATCTGCTGCAACGCCAGCTATATTGCAATAGTTTGGAAATTGAAATAAACGAAATTATACACAATTCTAATTTTGATCGCTCTGATGATCTAATTCCGAACCGTTTCCTAATCTAATGAGAAATCTGCGGATTTTAATGAGAAATATTCATTTCATATTTTTTCGTCCATTTTGTGAAGTCAATATTGTCCAATTATCATTCATAATTTTCCTGACGAGGTTTTAATAGTATAATTGAAAAATTTTGTTTGAAAGAATCTTCATTAATTCGTAGTGTTCATAAGTATAATAAATTTGTGGGAAAATGGCGTAACACAATTTTGGTGGAGAAAACATGAGATATTCGAAGGTGGTTTTCCGAGCGAAAAGTTTTGTTTGGAATCACTTATATTTTTCGAAAATATTTGCCTTTCTCCTTTCTGACCATATCAATTTCGAGTAGAAAAGACTTCAGACGGAGTTGCTTAAGCCTTTCAAGAAAAAATATGATCCCAGTAAGGTATAATAGGGTAATATGAAAACTTTCTATGAAAGAGGGACTCGCTTTTTCTCGGTCGAAAAATCCGAGACGAAAAAAAAGTTAATTCATTCGCAAACAGAATAACTGCTTATATATATCAGAGGCCACTGAGAATGGGAAGAAATTCTTTCCGTTTTCTAAATGCACTCCCATTCCGAAATTATGCAGTTAAAATCCAAAATTTTACGATCATTCGTCAAAATTATGAAATACAAGGCACTTACTGGACTTGGAAAGAATGATTTAATCCAAGAATCTTTCGCCAGATAATTTGTGCCGATCGAAAATGAATTTCAAGAGCGAATTTCCAAGAAATTCTTTCATTTTAGTATTGTCGGGTTTTCCGAAAATACTAGAATGGGAAACATTGTTTCGAATCATCCCCATTGAAATCGAACCCGCTTCAAAATAGTCACTCTTATTTTATTTAACCGCATGTGATGGTCGACATGAACAAAATTAGAGTTTATAGAATCAGGATTTTTCTTCTATTCGTCCTAATTATACAGTGTTTGGGAGAAATGTCTTTCTCGTATCGTATGATAAGTGAAGTCGGATTGATTCTTTGTTTTCGTAAAGAACATGTATTCATGAGTATAGCTCTGATTCAAATCAAATCGGCAGTAAATTAAGCATACGAAGTGCCATATTGTTTTAGGCAGCTAAATGAAAAAATGTATATAGAGAAAAATCATCCCCTCATCACCGTCCTTGATTTTGGGGCAAATTATAGAAATAGATCACAGTTTTCTACTTTTGTTCAAAATTCCCAAATATTCCGGGATTTCGGCATAATGCCAACATCTCGAGTTCTATCTAAATTAGAAGAAAACTATCTTGACAATAAACGGGAATGGCATTAAGTAGAATGCCGGGATGTAATAACAAAATTTTTTTGTTGCATGGCTTACGAATTATAGGATAAACTTTTCTTTTTTTAATATAAACCATAGGTGCATTTGAATAAATTAGGAATAGTATGTTCCTTGCTCTATCCCTACATATAACATGCCAGACAAATTCCCTCAAGAATGTGTATGTTTCCAGAACGAAGCTCCTTTTGAAGATTATGTGTATATCTTGTAAACAATTGGGAATTTACACAAAACTAATGAATGAGCGTATCGCATATGGACTTACCGAAATTGGATTAGTAGTTTCCTCTTCAGTAGATCGATTCAGGTGGTGGTTGATGGTGTAATGAGCGAATCTCTTCAGGTTAATGCAGGAGTACTTCAGGGTTCCATACTCTCGCCAACTCTTTTTTTCTGGCAGATTAATGATCTACTAAACACCATCGAAAACAGAATATTCGAGTTTGCTGATTACTGAAACCTGGAGTCCTCATTTTCTAGTCAGCGTACTATAACTGCTGAGGAGTCACTCCGACAAAGATAGCAACAAAGCATGTCACTAAATTCAGACTTGAAGAAGATACCAGAGTGGGGCCGATTGAACGCGAGAAAGACCCAATCAACAATAATCTAGAAGAATCATTGCTGGAGTACCTTCTCTAATAATGCAAGGACAACGAATTTCTTCAGAAACAAACATGCACCTACTCGGCATCATAGTCAAAAATGAAGTTTGCTGGCATGACCATTTGTCAGCCATTGCCAAATCTGCTCTGCTGAACTTATTTTCTTTTCAGGGCTAAGCATTACTTCACGCCATCACCTGGCCTGCAATTCGGTTCCTATGTGTGGGCTTCCGCATCCAAATAATCATTACACCTTTTGGTTAGTATTCAGAAGAGAGCAGTGAGCCTTTTTAACCACCCGGAGATCACGCATGATCTCGAATATCTCGCTCAAAGGCTGCAGTTTGCTGATCTTCCTCTTTTTTCATAGATGTTTCCATGATAATGGCTCTGAAGAATGAAGAAAGAATCCAGTTCCAAAGAAATACTAGGCCTGCTGAAAACTCTTATCAGGAGACGGTCCAACTCGTACAGCCACGTACCTCTCTCTATGAAAATTCTTCTATTCACAGAGCTAGTCTGCTATGTCATCGAACATCTTTCCGATAATGTACAATTTGGCCCTCTTCAAGAAGCGAGTAAACACACATTAAATCATCTTCGGCGGTGACAGCAGTGGCATGATAGGCATCGCCCTCGCCCAAGAATTGAAAATAAGAAGAAAAACATTCCAAATGTCATCAATTTTATGATCACAATAAATGTCAAATTTGATGCATTATTCAATTCACATTGATGTTGATTCACAAATAGTTTACTGAAGATTTTTCGATTAAAAATGTTTGTGAATTTTGAACAATTCGACTTGTGAGAATGGGTATAATATTGATGCGAAAATTTGTTCTGTTTATTTTCCTACCAGTAGGTTACTTACAAGTCAATATTCCATAGATTGAGACAGAATCCCATAAACACTGGTTCCTTCAAAGCACTCAGAGAAAAGTTGCAATAAATTAGATAATGAAAATATTACAGTTGCAATAAGTAAGATAATGAAGATATTTCAATGTAAGTTTTTGAAGCAGTTATTGCGAATTTCCGAATATCATGTAGACAGCTTGAAGCAGATACTGCATTACCAAAATCTAAGCTTTCGAGAATTGTCAGAAAAAATAAGTTCCAAACTTATGAGATATCGAAATATCGGTTTTCATACCTGGGGAATTATATTCGACTGGAATTTTGCCGAATGTATCAGGAAAAGTCAACATATATCAATATACCCATATATATATATATATATATATATATATATATATATATATATATATATATATATATATATAAATATATATATAGATTGAAAACACAATATGGACTGTTGAAATGAGCGTGACTGGTGACAGATTGTTCAATCGCAATCATGAGCATTCCTGGTCTGATGTCAGAATCCATTGAGAAGTCAATGTTCGATACAAAAGACGATTCGGTATCAATGTTTTCAGCTCTCTACCGCTTTGGAATACTTCATTTATGACAACAATTTTCGTGGGAAACTCAATAATAATAATGATGATAATAATAACAACGTGCTGAACAAGTTCCAGGAGAAAAAGTCCAAATACCTTGCTATTGAGATCAAGCAGATGTGGCACCTCGATAAAATAGATATTGTTCCTGTCATCATTTCTTTGACTGGTTTAACACCCAAAACTTTGCATGATAGCCTTAAGACATTAGAATTGCATAAGAATACCTATATAGAAATGCAAAAAGCTGTAATTCTTAATACATGTAGGATAGTTAGGAAATTTATGTCAAGTATATTGTAATCGAGCCTATTCCCTTTGATTGCTAAATCTGGAAAAGGTAAATTATATCCAACTAACAGCTGAGATAGTGCATAAGTCCACGATAATAAATAATAAGTCTAAAATAATAATAATAAGTATAATCTATCAGATTATACTAAGATAGGCCTGTTATCACTGACAGAATGGTGACGAATAATAGGTCGGACAAAGTGGTGTATGCTAAGAGTGCCAGAATAGCACTGCTGGTGGATGTCGCCATACCGAATAATAACAACGTGCTGAACAAGTTCCAGGAGAAAAAGTTCAAATACACAGACCTCGCTATTGAGATCAAGCAGATGTGGCACCTCGAGAAAATAGATATTGTTCCTGTCATCGTATCCTCTATTGGGTTAATACCCAAAACTTTGCATGATAGCCTTAAGAAATTAGAATTGCATAAGAATACCTATATAGAAATGCAAAAAGCTGTATCTTAATACATGTAGGATAGTTAGGAATCTTATGTCAAGCATATTGTAATCGAGTCTATTCTCTTTGATTGCTGAATCTGGAAAAGGTGAATTATATCCAGCTAACAGCTGAGATAAGTGCATAAGTCCACGATAATAAATAATAAGTAGGTAAGTTCTCTGCAGATGTTCATATAAAATTTGGGATTGAAAAATGTAAGACCCTGAACATTAAAAGAGGGAAAGTCATAGATGGTGAAACACAACTTCCAAACGGTGATATTACACAGTGCATGAGGAATGGCAAAACATGCAAATATCTAGGATACCAACAAGCTAGATTGCTAGACCAAAAACAATCAAGGGAGAAGATTCGTTCAGAATACAGTCAGCGTCTGAAGACTGTGCTGAAATCAATGTTGAACTCGGGGAATTTAGTCAAGGCAATAAACACCTACGCCATTCCAGTGTTGCTTTACTCATTTGGAATAATCAGATGGACTAAGACAGAACTAGATGATATTCAAAGGCAGACCCGAACGATGCTGACAAAGTACAACAATTATCATCCAAAAATATCTGTGATACGAACAACTTCATGCGGAAAGAAGGAGGATGCGGATTAATAGATGTTGTCAATTTACACACCGAACAGATGAAAAAATCTCAGAGAATTCTCCTCTGCAAAAGCTCTCACTTCTGACCTCCATAGAGGGGTATCGTTGGCTGATAAGGGATATACAGCTCTAAATCTTGCTACCAAAGATGACCTCCTGAATCTACCGTTCCTGTCAGATACTGAAAAACAAGAGCAATGGTCAAGAAAGGAATTGAATGGACGACATCACCATGAGATTAATCGACACACATCGTCAAAGAAGCCCCCAACAAATGGTTGATGAATGGAGAATTATTCGCGGAAGCAAAGGGATCCAAGACCCAGTGATCGCTACAAACAACTACAAAAAATCTATTATGAAAGACGGAACATTACAGACAGATAGGTGCAGAAAATGCCATATAAGATCGGAGACTATACAGCATATTGCGTCCGGATGCGAACAACTGGCCAATACGGACTATCTTCACAGGCATAATCAAGTGTGCAACATTATCCATCAGAAACTTGCACACAAGTACGGACTTCTGAATACGTTCCAGCCATAATACAAGTATCAACCGGCGCCCGTATTGGAAAATGACTCTATCAGATTTTACTACGATAGGCCTGTTATCACTGACAGAATGGTGATGAATAATAGGCCGGACATAGTGGTGTATGATAAGAGAGCCAAAACAGCAGTGCTGGTGGATGTCGCCATACCGTTTTGGCAATGACAGATACATGGTCATGCCAGCAAACTCCGCTGTTGTATATGTTGCCGAAGATATGCCTGTTCGTTTTTAATGCAATTTGATACCCTTGCATAATTGAAGGAGGATATTCAGCAGTGACATTACTGGGGAACGTTGTTGATTGCGCCTTTAACATGTGTCGTTACACCATAAACTACCACTTGAATATAGCCACTGAAGAGAAATGTATGATGTTTCCCTAAGAAATAACTTTTTCGGGTCCCAGAAGTCTATAAAGAGTAGCCTGTATTTCACCCAAGCAATTAAGTTTATTCAATCCATTTTCTCTACCGTAATCAACGTATAAATAAAAGGTTCACCGAATCCGTCCAACAACATTAACTGACATATTAATCTCATATATTATACTCGTGAATGTAATTTACCATTTCACTATACAGGGTGCTTTAACGCAAACTAAACACAGGCTATACCTACCAAGATATTCATTTCTGATCAAAACGCAAAAACAGGACAATTTTCGTTTCGAAGGGCACATCTTTTGGGGTACAATGCTCGCCTGAAATGTCAACCCCCTATGCAGGGTTGCAATCCTAGAACATTTTGAATTGGGAAGATGTGTTGAGTGATAACGCAAAAGAAAGGTGGTATTTTTGTCTACATTGCTTTGAACGAATTTCCATTTTTAATTGAAAATTGTAACAGATATAGGGTGAGCAACTGAAAGATAGGGAAGAGTATTTCCTTGAGACTATTCAAGTTTCAGTGAGGTAAAATGAAATAGATCCATGCTGAGCAATGGCAGTTATCATCAAGTACAGGGATGACAACCCTCGAAAATTTGGAAAAGGGTAGATGGGTCGAGTGATAACTCGAAAGAAAGGAATTATCTTTGCCTGCATTCCCGTGAAAGAATTTTCATTTTTGATTGAAAACAGAGTGAGCTACTGAAAAATAGAGGAGACTATCTATCGCCCTGAGCTATTCAAGTACCCTGCTCTAGGGGTTGAAATTCGAGATGACAGCCTTTAATCTGAAATGAATCTTTTCCATTTTTTTGCACTAATAATAATAATAGCTCAGGGCGATAGGTAGTCTCCCCTATTTTTCAGTAGCTCACTCTGTATCTTTTACAGTTTTCAATCAAAAATGAAAATTCGTTCACGGGGATGCAGACAAAGATAATACTTTACTTTGGATGTATCTTTCGACCCATCTACCCGCTTCCAAATTTTCAAGAGTTGTCACCCCTGCTCTAGGGGTTAAAAGTCGAGATGAGGATGGTACTTGATGATGACTGCCATTGATCAGAATGGATGTGTTCCATTTCACTTCACTGAAACTTGAATAGTCACAGGGAAATAGTCTTCCCTATCTTTCAGTTGCTTACACTGTATCTTTTACAGTTTCCAATTAAAGATGGAAATTCGTTCAAGGCGATGTAGATAAAAATACCACTTTTCTTTTGAGTCATCACTCGATCCATCTTCCCTGTTCAAAATGTTCAAGGATTGCAACCCCCGCTTAGGGGGTTGATATTTCAGGTAAGTTTTGTACCCCAAAAAGATGTCACCCTTGAAACAATAATTGATCAGATTTTGCGTTTTGATCAGAAATGAATATCTTGGTAGATATAGCCTCTGTTACGTTTTCGTTGAAGCACCCTGTATAATGAATAATTCCATACTAAATGAAGAAAAATACCAAAAGGGATATCCGGCAGCAATATTTTATTCCCCCAAATTTCTTTAAACCTAACCATTTTTCTTCCAGTTTTTCTATCTGAACGTATTTAAACAGAAAGAAAATATAGGTGCATTTTATCTAACCTTGTTTACATAGCTTCAGTTAGGTTTAACAGTGAAAAAGAAATAACGCCTTCGATTATTCTTGGTAGGTATGAATATCCATAAAATGTGGATCTGTAGTACAGCGATAACGTCTTCTTGTCGAACATGAATCCATATTTGTAAAGATGGAGTTTTATGGGTATTTGAGATATGAAGTGAGAATCTATGTTATCTTAGAACGTTTATGATTCAGCTAAGATTGAAAAGTCCTATCTAGTTCAATAATTTTTTTATCGAGTATGCGGTATCCGTACCTAAATATTATCAACCGCCAACGAATGAACTGGTTTTGATGCGGTTATTTTATTAATCAGACATGGGGGTCTTATCAACTTTCACAGATTCGACTGATCTGAAATTTGGTGTACAGGGTGGGTTAGTTTCATTGTTTCGTTAGAGCAGCTAGGTAAAAGACATATTACAGTTGAAGAAAAATGACCCCTTCCTTTCGTTCTCTTTTTGAGGGCACTAATTTAGTAATGCAAAATTTTTTCGACAATGTCTGATAGTCAGTTATTAAGAATGTCTCAAATTTCAGGAAATTCGTCATTTGATATCTCGGTTAATATTAGAGATTTTTTAAATTAATTTGAACAATAAAGTGCAAATTTTCAGTATATCCACAAACTAATGACACGTTTCACCACATTGTGGCTTCATCAGATAAGCACTGCCTGAAGAGTTATCTGTTCTATATTCAAATTATGATTTGAGTAGGATGGTCTTAAATCAAAACTGAATTTACTAATATATTATATTATACAGGTTGCTTCAACGAAAACTCAACATAGCTATATCTACCAAGATATTCATTTCTGATCAAAACGCAAAAACATGTCAATTTTTGTTTCAAGGGGGACATCTTTTGGGGTACAAAACATGCCTGAAATATCAACCCCCTAAGCGGGGGTTGCAATCCTTGAACATTTTGAATAGGGAAGATGTGTCGAGTGATGACTCAAAACAAAGGTGGTATCTTTGTCTACATTTCCATTTTTAATTGAAAACTGTAAAAGATACAGGGTGAGCAACTGAAAGATA
Source organism: Cryptolaemus montrouzieri (assembly GCA_013387265.2). Taxonomy (NCBI): domain Eukaryota; kingdom Metazoa; phylum Arthropoda; class Insecta; order Coleoptera; family Coccinellidae; genus Cryptolaemus; species Cryptolaemus montrouzieri. The sequence continues at coordinate 24,074,716 of JABFTP020000103.1, forward strand.
TGGAAGACTATTACCCTGAGACTTTTCAAGTTTCAGTGAGGTAAAATGGAACAGATCCATGCTGATCAATGGCAGTCATCATCAAGTTCCATCCTCATCTGGAATTTCAACTCCTGGAGCAGGGGTGATAACCCTTGAAAATTTGGAAGAGGATAGATGGGTCGAGTGATAACTCTAAAGGAAGGTATTATCTTTGTCTGCATTCCCGTGAAAGAATTTTCATTTCTTTAGAAGATACAGAGTGAGCCACTGAAAAAAAGAGAAGACTATCGCCCCAAGACTATTGGAGTATTAGTGCGAAAAACTAGAATAGATTCATTTAGATTAGAGATGACAGCATTTGATCTGGAATGAATCCGTTAAATTTTTTTGTTCTAATACTTGAATAGCTCAGGGCGATAGATAAATTCCTCTATTTTTCAGTAGCTCACTCTTGATCTTCCACAGTTTTCAATCAAAAATGAAAATTCGTTCACGGGGATGCAGACAAAGATAATACATTTCTGTCGAGGTATCACTCGATCCATCTACCCTCTTCCAAATTTTCAAGGCTGGTCACCCCTGCTCTAGGGGTCGAGATGAGGATGGTACTTGATGATTGCCATTGATCAGCATGGATCTGTTTCATTTTACTTGACTGAAACTTAAATCGTCTCAGGAAATAGTCTTCCCTATTTTTCAGTTGCTCACCCTGTATCTTTTACAGTTTTCAATTAAAACTTGAAATTCTTTAAAGGCAATGTAGACAAAGATACCACCTTTCTTTTGAGTCATCACTCGACAAATCTCTCTTATTCAAAATGTTCAAGTATTGCAACCTTCGCTTTGGGGTTGATATTTCAGGCAAGTTTTGTACCCCAAAAGATGTTCTCCTTGAAACAAAAATTGACCTGTTTTTGCGTTTCGATCAGAAATTTGTATCTTGGTAGATATAGCCTCTGTTCAGATTTCTTGAAAACCTCATTGCAAGTTGAAATTGTTTGCCTACTGTAAATCATATTGGAATTATAACTATTATTGACCATTAATTGGTTGATAATATTGAGCTGTTTCAAGAGATTATTTTCTATCATTGGTATCGTGGTGGTGTCATATTGCTATTTTATGTTGATGTAGATGTGTGGAAGATTTATGAATGGTGATATTAGTATAGGATGGTTCGTGGAAAATTGACTGTGGTCAATTTTGGTAATAGTTGAATCAAAAAAGTTGATTGAATTCTCAGTTACCATTTCCAAAGTGAACAAACTTGAATTTATGAAGGTACTGAAGGAATCTAATTGTCTATTTGTACCTGTGAAATAACATATTATATTATCCACATATATCTCAACCAATAATTGCAATGTTTCTATAGCGGATGATTATGAATTATTATCTCAATGTTATCCAGGAAATTTTCGGCTAGTAAAGGAGTGAGAGAATTTCAAGATGCAATACAAAAGTTTTTTCCTAGTATTAAAGGAAACATTCAAAAACTTATATTCAGAAACACAGTCTAAATTTAAAATCATTCTTCCTATTCTTTAATTTGAAAATTTCATCATCTGCAGAAAAGAAAAATTTTTCACTAGAAAACACACCTTTTCACTCACCTGCGCTGGGTGCTCCTGATCCAGTTGCTTTCGTATATTTCCCCGGCAGCCAGGAATACGTCTCAGGATTTGATTCAGACCTTCTCTGAAGCGGCTATTCATGTAGCAATAAATTATGGGGTTGTAACACGCGTGGGACATAGCCAATCCATGTAGCGGAAAGTATAGAATTTCCAGAGTGCTGACGCTCACACTTTCCATGAAAATCTGCGGAATTATAACTAATATGAATGACTGAATAAATGAAGCTTTGGAGATTATGTAATATAAGGTATTTGTAAGGGTGTTCTTGATTATCTTATATACAAGGTGTCCCAAACTGATTTAGTCAGACTGTAGTTGATTAAATGATCTATTGAAATCTATTAAGACGCCTTAGAGAGAGAGCAACAAACTTTTTTGGGAATAAACTTATTCAAGAAATTTAATCTTTCCTCAAAATTGTAAACGACAGCTTGTATTTTTGGCAGATACTTTGCAATTTCCTTTAATTCATTTTTTAACCTCCTTCGCTTCTTTCGAATTTTTAAAGTTGTACTGCAAATCATTTGTAAATATGTATGAATTTTGATTCAAATATTTATAAAACACATATCTATACAAATCTTTATTGAAAACGAAGGTTTCAGAATTTCCCAATAGTTTGAAAGAAGAATAAGATCAAGCAAGGTAATTGATCAATATTCTAATATATGAAAAATCAAACCCTTTTGTCTGATTTCCACAATGTTTATTTTTAATACACTCGACCGGTTTCGGCAGTTACGTCATTTTCACTTGTCTAGAGCTGACAGTTATTAGAAATAATATATATAGTAAACTATAGCTATTTTAAATGTTGAGTAGCTGGGAGTGATCCAATTCTAGTTGACTGTTGGGTTTTAACAAAGTTTGTCAATTTCAAAACTTTCCAACAGATTTATCATCTTTCCTTGATTGCATTTGTGGAGAGTTTTTCAAGTTAATTATGTGATTTGTAGATCTGATATGTTCAAAAATAGCTGATTTGTTAACAGAGGAGAAGATATTTTTTGAATCTAGATTCAAAATTTCGACCTGTTTGTCCTAAGTAAGTTATTCGGTATTTATTGCATTCAATTCTGTATATTTCATACTGTTTGAATTTATTAGTTTCTGTTTGGCATTGAAGAGTAATTTTGTTATGTTAGGACCACTGGAAAATGAGGTTGTGAAATTTAAACATGAAAGAGAAAAAATACTTCTCTAATTTTTCCACGTTTATTTGTTAATACAAGACCGGTTTCGATCCTTCTTCCATTTTCAAGTGCTTAATACGAACTAAAGTATAGAGATGATAACAAGTTATACTGTTTCATTAAATAATAAGTAGGGGGGAGTTACTGATTTCAAATTGGCTATTGAGAGCAGTATAGTGTGGGGTATTCCTGAAATCATTAATTTTCAAATTGTCCCACAGATTTATTCTTTTTTTTATTGCATTTGTGCAGGACTTTGGGATTGTCTAGGAGTATTGTTTGGTCTGTTGATTGTATGTGCTCAAATATTGGGGATTTGTGTCTGATGACATATGTTCTTTGAATCTGCTTTCAAAATTTCTACCTGTTTAACATAAGCTGAGAGGCATTCGTTTCATTCGATTTTGTAAATACAAGATTGTTTGAGTTTATCTTTACTCTGCTTTGCATCGAAAAATAATTTGCTGAGATTTGGACCGGTGGTTATTTTGAATTTTGAAATATAATGTTTTATTTTATGGGACAGTTGGTCGACATAATTAGAACTAGGTTATCTTTTTACGGGTTTTTCTTGAATGTAATATAGTAATTGTGATGTTCAATTTTGTTTTCTGCGTCTAACGATTTTATTTATGAAAGAAACTGGTGTATTGTTGTTGGAGGATATTCTTTTCATGGAAATCATTTTCGATTTGAAATTTTTATTGAATTGTATTCGGCGAGTTTTTGATTCAAATGATTGAATGAGTACATGGGAAATATTGTGTCTGTGAATAATTCTTTTCTATAGATATTATAATTAGATATTGTTTCTGTTCATTATTCATCATAGTTAAGTCTGGAAAATTTATGGTTGTTGATTCCAACTTCAATGATGAATTTCAAATGATCGTAGGTTTTATTGGGGAAGGTCAAAAATTCAACTAATTGTCTATTTCAGTCATGAAAACCAATCTAACCAAACCAAATATCTTCAACATGATATGTTTTTTGTTTAGGTCGCTGCTCAGTATTGATGTGTTTTCCAAGTTGTACATAAAAATATCTGACAATAAGGGGCTAAGTGGCGATTCCTTAGGAAGCCCTAATTATTGTTCATAAAATTTATTTTGAAACTGGAAATAATTTTGATCTAAGATTCTTTTTAATAGGTTGCAAAATTTGAAGGGGATTTCGTTAGTTAGTATTCAGCACTCGTGAAGCACCGAAAGGTCAGAGCCAGTCGTGTAACAAATAAACGTTGAAAAATGATAAAAGTCTGTTTTCTCTTTCATATTTTGATATGGATTTCCACAAGATAAATATGTCATCAATATCATTAAGTTTTTAAATTAAATGACGGTGTTGAAAGAATCCATTGGGCTTGTTGATTCTGTGAAAGTTCCTTTTCTATATATGTAGTACGTGAAATTATTATTGAGTTTAGTGATGGTTATGCCTAGAAAATTCATTGAGTTGTTTTCAATTTCAGCAATGGAGGTTATTTCATTATGCATTTTATTTAGAGAATGTAAAATCTAGCCCAACTGGAAGAAATATTAACAGAAATAGGTCAAAACAAACAGATAATAATGTTGGGGAATTTCAACGCGAGAACAGGACGGCAGTAGAACAGCAAAGTTGTGGGACCACACGGAGAAGATCAAGTGAACGACAACTGTCAGAGATTGATACATCTATGTGAAACCTATAATCATACAATAAGTAATGGCTTCTACAAACATAAGGATATACATCGATTCACGTGGACACAAAACGCAAGAAACCTGCGTCCGTTATTGACTACGTCATTACCCAAAAAAACTCTCGTCTTCAATGGAATAACGTTCGTGTACTAAGAGGACCCGTGGGTCCGATCATCATTTATTAAGAGCAAAAGTTATATTTCCAGGGGGAACAGAAACTAATCAACCCAAAGATCATATTGAGAACCTGCAAGTGATTGAGGAACCAAGGTATAAATTCGGGAGCTTCAGGAATGAAAGCACACAAAACCTTTATCAACGATGGTTAGACGAAAAATTAATGGACACAGAGGAATTAACATTCACTGAAATATATAAAAACATAAAAGATAGTCTGAAGAAAGCTACTCAAGAAGCGATCGGAATACAGGAGGCAAAGCGGAGTAATAAGATATGGTAGAAAGAAGAGATGGCTGATTCAATATTTAACATTGCTACATTCAAATCAAGACGAACATCTACAGGAGCACATAGCAGCAAAAGTTGAGGTAAGGAGATTGATGAAACCAGAGAAGAATAATGCCTTGGATCAACACTGTCAACAAATTGAAACATTGATAGGGGGAAAGAGATGTTCTGAACTATGTAAATTCATTAGAAGTTTGAAAAGCTCGAATGTGGACAAAGTTCACATATCTATCATCGAACCCTAGTAATGGAGGGATCATTATACTAACCTACTTCAGGAAGAAAGAACAGAGTATAGAGACGAATCCCCAAAAAAGAATATAAGAGTCCAAGGTGAGAAAGTCGAGATTGGGGTGGAAACAACGAAGAAGGTTGTGATGAGTATGAAAACAGGTACAACCGGTTCCAGAGCAATGGAAAGTACCATAGCTGATATAACATAAATACATAGAAAAGGGGACAAACGAGATTGCAACATTTACAAGAGAATATCAGTGACAAGTACAATGAGTAGGCTATATGGAAGAGTTTTGCGAGATCTTATAGAAGAAGATTTTGAGCAGAATGAAGAAAAAGACCAATGCGGATTTCGTGCCGGAAAATCTTGCATTGATAATGTGTTTTGTCTCAAGAGAAATGCAGTGCTAGGAACATGGAAACACACATCGTCTTCATTGACTTTCAAAAAGGCTACGATAATGCCCCAATCTCGAAACTATGGAAAGTGCTAGAAGAATCCAATATCAACTATACCTTCATCATGGCGATAAGAGAACTTTATAGAGGATCGAAACTCAGAGTTAAAATAGGAAGCTACTTGACCGAAGAGTTCCTAGTTATAAAAGGTTTGAGGCAGGGATACTGTATTTCAGCAACTTTTCTCGAAATTTATGTTGCAGCGGCTTTGAAGAGATGGAAGTGAAAGGTACACAGTATGGTAGTTGAGCTGGATAACGATTGTGTACACCCTCCAGTTTGCCGATGATCAGATGATAATAAACGGTGGTAAGGAAGATACAAAATATATGATGCGCAAGCTAGTTGAAGAGTATTATAACTGGGGACTCATGATCAATATTGAAAAACCCAAATATCTCTGCGTAGGAAATAATTTCAATCCACTTGAACTCTATGACAGTAAGAAAATTTCGGCAGCCGAGAGTACACGTACCTAGGTGTTACTTTTGATGATACCGGGACAGATGGAAAAGAAATTGAAAAACGAATAACACAGGTGATCAGCTGTCACGATAGTATATTTTGGAGCGGAGAAATTACAAAAGGTAGAAAAATGAGGGTGTATGAAGCAATGGTGAAAAGTTGATTTCTATATGGATCGGAAACATGGAGGCTCACAGAAAGGTTCAAAACGAGATTAGAAGCGGTGGAGATGGACGTACTTAGAAGATCTTCTAGAACATCGAGAAGAGAACATGTTCTTAATGAAGTGATAAAAAGGGAGATGGGCGTAGAGGACAATACCACGAAAGACATAGAGAGAAAACAACTTGTCTGGTACGGGCACGTGAAACGCATGGCAGATTACAGGCTACCTAAAAAAGTTCTATTGTGGCAACCGAATATACGCAGGAAATGGGGAAGGCCCAAACTCAAGTAGAAACGTATCATCCATAAGTCAATGAGTGAGAGAAATCTCACTCCAGAAAATACCGAAAGTAGACGTCAGTGGAGTTTAGGTGTCGGTCAACGTCGTAAGACATTAGTTAAAGACTACAATATATAAAATCTACCTTATTTGTCTATTCGAGGCTTGAAAACCCACAAGAATATCATAATTGTATCTGTACCAACATTTATCTTTATGTTTACTAATTATTCCTTATGGATTTTTCAAAGTTGTTCATTAAAAACATTTTATAATGAAAACTGAGTTTGAATCTCAGGTTGCTGAGTTTTGTTCGGAAAATTATTTCGATTCATATTGAAAATAATTTTCCGAAAAACAGATCTGTCTTTTCTACTAAGTCGATTAAGTTTCGCTCCATCTTGTACTAACGATACTATGAATAAGATCAATTGAAATTTAGATATTGTCATTGCAACGCAAAGTACCTAGTTCGAAACTCATTCGATAACCTGAGTTTTGTACAAAGTAAAACATTGAGTACAATATTACCAATGTCACCCACAACCCTTATTTGCATGAACCCCTTAACTTCGTCGTATTAAGTGCAATTAGCATATTCTGTGGGTTCGAGTATGTAAATTGTATGAAGCAATTGGAATACGAAGATACTATCAAATTTGGATCTTGAAAGTTATCCACCACCTATCAATAAGAATTCACTATTTTATCGTTGAGGATGCTCTGTATTTGTTCTAGTTCAATAACAATTTGAACATTCATGTCGTATTTGTAAACTAGCAAAGTTGAGATAAAAAAGTATTTGCAGACACTTCACATGGTTTTCATGAATAAAGTCTAATCTTCTATTCATATATAGGGTGTTCCAAACAGATTCAGCCAGGCTCAGGTTCATTAACATTTTGAAGTATTTAGTTGGAAGTAAAACTAGACTGCGATAAGAAATTAACGAATAATTTCAAATTCAGTAATTATGTGGGTATTGTCATCAGGTGTTTCATTTTGCTGCCAACACATTTGTTTGTTTGTTTGTTTTCCTTTAACGTGCTCTATTTCTGCCTTTCGGCTAATGACACGCAGGGGAATTCTGTCACCGGGAATTTTGCCGAACCCCTCTCGTGTCGAGAGAAGGGATCTTTAATGTCCAACACTTCTCTGTTAGACAGGACCGACATCTTTACATCTCCTCCGAAAGATGGACACTCACGCGATTCCCAGAATCCGAAAATTTGTACCGACTTTGTGGGGATTGAACCCAGGTAACTCTGCGCAGAAGACGAGCATCATATCCCCTACAACACATTTGTGGTAGAATCGAACATGTGCTTAGAATGAAGAACAAAACGAAACACAGTATTTTTGATTCCATTTTTTGTCTAGAATAGCTGTTATTGATATTAGTGATAGGTGGAACAGGGGTTTTGCTCCGGTTTTCGCCCTTGTTCTCTTGTTCTTATTATTTTCTGATACATACTCTTATCGCAAGAGGTTTAGCGCGTTTTGAATGTTCAATAACTCTGTATACTGTGTTCCTTCCTATCGTTTTTTGACTCACATTACAATTTACTATTAGTTAATAAAGTCACAAACAGATTGGTTCTATGATAGTTTCTGTGATACAGGATGATTTGGAAAATTTGTCATCTTGAGAAACCACTTGTTCGGTTAGATTTTAAAGCAGGCCAGTTATGTTAATATTTCGAAACAATACCATGAAAATACACTGAGTACGCCACTGGATTCTACGGATATCTAGGAAAACACGTTTCAACTTCTCAAATATACAGGGTGTGAATGAATGAGTGCGAATGTTTTCACGAGATGATTCCATTTTATGACGAACGCTGCGTTACCGAAATACACATGGTTGAAATCTTTGGATTTTTTAAGATTTCTTCTTATGATTACTACAGTTTTTCGGATACTTAGTTCAAATTCTATATAATCAGGTGATAGCAACAGGTATGAATATCTACAGGTCACGTGTCCTCTTTACCTTAACAACTGGTTTTCTATACGCTCCAGGCAATTTAATTTTCTTGCATTTTTTCCGTATCTGCCACAGTTTTTGTGGAAAAATTGATCAGTTCTATGTGTTTCATGAAAACATAATGTAAAGTCATAGTAAGTGCTGAAAATGGCCTGCGTCAGCCATTTCACAGGAATCTAGATGTTGATACATAGATCTTTGTGAACGATTGTGTACCTTGAATGACTCTACATGAAATGATGATGCAATTTCTTAAGTATTATGCGTCTTGTACAGAAGTCTTGTAAACCGAAGTTTTCCAATGTAGAAAAGTCTATTGGACTTAGATCAGCTGAACCTCATTCTATTCAGTGATCTGAAAATGTTTCGTTCAGATGTTGACTTCAACACGTAACTGAGTTTATGAATCTCCTTTCAATCTAGGTGGAAGGCAATGTGAACCAATTAGGTGGATCTCCAATCACTCCAATCCATACGCTCAAAGAAAATTGTTCCTGGTGACGAGCTTCAACGAAAGCATGAGGACGTTTTTCCCTTCAATTTGGTTGTTTTGAATATTAATAATGGCATCTCTCGAAAAACTTGCTCCATCCGTGAATAAAATATGCTCCAGAAATTCAGGTTGATTTCGTATTATATGTATCATCCAAAGTGAAAATGCAAGATGGTTGGGAAAATCACGAGATAACAGTGCTTGGACTCGTACACGATAAGAATATAAGATCTGTTCTTTTGAGATGGCAAATACCATCTTATGATTAACATGTAGATGTAAAGCAATTTTCCTATTGCGGGTATCGGGTTGCTCGTTAATTATTATAATTATTAATTAATTAAATACAGCTTCTTCTAATTCTGGCGTTCTTATATCCCGGTGGCGACCACTATCATGTTTTCTAGTTTTGAAGCCATCTGTTTCTCGAAGTCGTTTAGATAATATCTCTTTATATCTTGTCGATGCTTCTAAGGAATTATTGTTAGAGAAGACGTAGACGAAATAATGTCGGCTATTTATTGCGTTTGAATAGACCTCCATCTCAAAGAAAATTCGAAAGATCCACTGCCTATTAGCAAAATATCAACAAAAGTGGATTAATAACAATTAATTTAGAGTAATCAACAGAAGAAATCATCATGACAGGCGTCTACAAGTGGAATAAATCACCGGAAGATTATTGTTTCTAGTACACATGAAATTGATGAATATTTTCCACCAAAACTGTGGCAGATAAGGAGAAAATTCAGAATATGAAGAAGATTGAGAGTTTATTGAAAATTTATGAAAAAGTTTCTTGAATTACTAAGGGCGTACTGAGTTTTTGCAGGGGCAGAAAAAACACGTGACCTCTAAAAAAGTACCATCGTTTATATGATCTGATTATGAAGATTTCAAAAAGGCACCCATGTGCAGAATTTGAACTGAGTATCTGAAAAATTGTAGTAATCATAAGAAAAAATTTGAAGACTTCAACACCCTTTACTTCGGTAACAAAGCCTTTACGGACATATTCATGGAAAATTTTCATCGCAAAATGGATTGAGGGATCATCTCGTGAAATCTTTACCACTTATTCATTTACACCCTGTATTTATAACCGAAATACAGGTGGTGTCTGAATATGACGAATTTTTGAAAATCACTCTGTATCACAGAAATTATGACAGATAGTCCCAATCTGTTGAGTACCTTTGATTTCTTAAAAGTGTTCCTCTACCACCAACTAAGAAACAAAATCTTCTAAAATGGGGCAGTATCCATCTCAACCTTGAAATGACCATCTCGGTCCCTAACCTTCGAAAATACTCATCTTGACTCAGAATTCCACAAGAAAAAGGAGAAGGATAATCTCCACTATCCCCAAATATTATCTTCTCATCGTTTTACTGTTTATTGGTAATTTATAAAATCACAGAAAATGGAAACAAAATCGATCACACAGCTCTACAAAAAAATTTTTTTCATTGTTGCCCTGGATATCATCGCAAATTTTTATGTTTTCAAGTGCCCAGATTACGAATATATTCATGAAAGTTCTCAATGTGCTCGTATTTTCATAATTTTTGCATTTCTTATATTTTGAACAATTATAAGCTTGTTAGAAATAAAATTTAATTTTCCAGTCATGATTAGGCTTCTGCGCAACTTTTTCGCGCATACAAACATCACCTGATCCCCACTCTCAGACCCCTTGCTCCACAGAACAGCTGAGATCTCAGTTATTTGACAATATTGAAGTACATATACACGTAAATCTGGATAAAGTGTCATGGATTAATATTTTGTTTCAATTACTGAATGTCCATTCTTATATATTTGTCTTCTAGTCTAAAATATGAGTTCGTCACGAAGAAAGTGTAAATATTGTAGTGATTTATTTTGTTATATTTGCGGTGTTTATATACCAAAACAACAAAAAGAAATATCACAGACTTCGTCAAGGAGACTTATGTTGAATATTTTGGTTTCAAAATGGACAAATTAGGTAAACCATGGGTTCCTAATAAAGTTTGTAAGTCCTGTGTTGAGTCTTTATGGTCGTGGAAAAAGGTGAACGTTCTGGATTAGACTTTGGTATTCCTATGATCTGGATGGAGCCTACGATTAGATGATTGTTACTTTTGCGTAGTAGATGTTAAAGGTTTTAATTGAAATCAAACGTGGAGATACCCAGACTTACAGTCTACGAAATGTCCGGTTCTACACAGTGAAAATCTCCTTCGGCCCATATACATTTCAGAAGTAATTCGTATGCCCTCAGAAACAATGATGTTACCAAATTCACAGAAATCGGGACCATCTACTAGTGGAAGTGAATGGGAAGGTGTAACATCTACGCCAAAGTTATTTTCTCAAAATGAACTCAGTGATTTAATACGTGATCTCAATTTATCAAAACAAGGATCAGAACTGTTAGCTCCAAGATTGAAAGAAAAAAATTTATTGACACCAACAGTAACAATTACAACATACAGAACGCGAGAAAAAGAGTTATTACAATTTTTTAGTGAAAATGAAGGATTAGTGTATTGTAATGATATCGCGAAGCTGCTTATAGACATGGGTTTAAAAGAGTACAAATCTACTGAATGGCCCTTTTTATTGATAGTTGCAAAAGAAGTTTAAAATGCGTCTTATTGCACAATGGAAATAAATTTGTATCAATTCCAATTGCCCATTCAACGAAACTCAAAGAAGAATATGAAAATGTAAAATTAGTTTTAGAGAAAATTAAATACTCTGAGCATCAATGGCCGATCTGTGTGGATTTAAAAATGGTTAATTTTTTACTTGGCCAACAAAGTGGATATACAAAATACCCTTGCTTTATTTGTATGTGGGATAGTAGAGCAAAGCAACTTCATTGGGAACAAGATGTTTGGCCTGTAAGAAATTCTTTAACTGTCGGTAAAGCCAACGTAATAAGGGAGCCGCTGGTGAGCAGAGACAAAATCATACTTCCACCATTACATATTGAGTTGGGTATGATTAAGCAATTTGTAAAAGCGTTGAACAAAGACGGAAATTGTTTTAATTACATTTGCAGAAAATTTCCGAAGCTTAGTATGGAAAAATTGAAAGGTGGAATATTTGATGGTCCTCAAATACGGCAATTGATGAAAGACTCAGATTTTATCAAAGTTATGACTGTTCCGGAAAGTAAAGCTTGGAAAAGTTTTGTGTTGGTTGTCGAAAATTTCCTAGGTAACCATAAAGCAGCAAATTATGAAGAAATTGTGCAAAATATGCTGACAAACTTTCAGACTTTAGGAGCAAATATGAGTATTAAGTTACACTATCTCCGCAATCATCTAGATAAATTTCCGGATAATTTAGGAAATTATAGTGAGGAACAGGGAGAGCGGTTTCATCAAGATCTAAAAGTGATGGAAGAAAGGTATCAAGGTCGATGGGATTGTCACATGATGGCAGATTACTGCTGGTCTTTGAAAAGAGATTGTCCCCTGAAAAATATAGAAGAAAAGCTCATAAAAGGCGTTTTATGGAAATATGAAATATATTTTCGACATTTTCCTCTTTATTTACTTCGATGTATCCGAATTTCTCAGAACATAACTGACATTATAAATATATCTGTTATTTTGTTTCTTGTTTTACGATTTTTGTTATGTAAAATGAAAATAAAGATTTAAAAAGAAATCAGAGCAAATCCTACAAAATCATCGATAGTTTCACGAATTGTGTGCATAAATAGACCCAAAATCATTTTCATATCTAGGGCAACAAAACCATTGTAGACCAGTGTCAGATTTCCAAAGTTATTGCTAGCGCCACGGAAAAACAGACAATGTTAGAGAATGAATGCTCCCACTTCAAAATGCTCAGTCAAAGAGGAGAAACTATCTTAGTTCATGAATGTTTCAAATATTAGAACATTGTTCTAAATCAGCATAGGGGAAAACTTAAAGGAAATGCTTCAAAGATAAATGTCAAAAATTTTCTTTGACCAGTTGATGAATCTGAAAGCCGAATTCAAATTCGAATGAAAATCATATCCACCAACCAGCAGAGAAACATATGGTGCAACGACAAAATGAGCTCCTCTGTTGAAAAAAAAGTAGAGCAAGATATATATGAAAAACCGTCGAAAAACACCGAATAGAAATTGCGCCAAACTGATCACATTACGTTTAACTACAAATGGTCAACACGGCGTAGAGAAAAATATTTATTATGCACGCCGTAAACTGTTACCAGCGTTACCATAATGCAGGAGTGCTGAAACGGTCGAACGCGACCGACCAGTCCATCGCTAGTGTTTTTGAGTAGATCTCGAGAGGAAAAAAATTTTCTATAAATAGGTAACTGAACTACAAAAATATATTACATAATAAAATAGCACTCTGATAGCGCCAAAAAGCAGCTTTATCGAAGGAACTCGCGGTACTTGTCAAAGAAATGCCGAGCTTTTTATTCTTGCCGCTTTTCTAGAAATTTCGGGCCGCGCGTTTGACAGGAACATTCAGAACTTTCGTTCACGCCGATATAAATGTTGCGCCTGCAGGAGTTGGAGTCATTCTGAATTGTAACTTGAAGGTAATACTACGTCGATACAAAGTTTATTATTAAATAGTACAAAACGAGTGCAGCGAAGAAATCTAAAACGTATCATTTTAATGACGATTGGTAACGATTGGGAGGAAAATTTTTTCTTGTGGATGGTGAAGGATAAGTGCATTTGTTTTATTAGTAGTGCGTCAGTTGCAATACCTAAGCGTGGTAACTTAGAGAAGCATCATAAAACGGTTCATAAAAACTATGAAAAGGATTTTCTGCCACAGAGTGAATCAAGAAAACAAAAGGTACGTGACTTGATATCTTGTTTGAAAAAAGAACAAACCATGTTCACAAGACCAGCCAAACAATCGAAAGCTGCTACTAACGCGTCATTTAAAATATCTCATATGTTGGCGAAACACAAGAAACCATTTGAAGATGGATCGGTTGTGAACAAAGCATTTATTGAAGCGGGTGAGACTTTATTTGGAGATTTTAAAAATAAAACATAAATGTCTGCTTTTAGAGAACTTCAGTTATCTCGTCCAACTGTCACAAGGCGTATTGAAGTCATAAGTCAGGACATGGCAGATAAACCAAAACGTGATATCATGAAATGTACATACTTTTTCTTACAGTTTGACGAACCCACCGATATGACAGACACTGCCCAGCTGTGTCTTTTTATTCGGAAAGTATTCAATGACATGTTGGCTAGGGAAGAATTTTTTACAATCATTCCTCTGAAAGGGAAGACCCGTCGCGAAGATATATATGACATTTTCTTCAATTTTGTAAAAACTACACAAGCTACCAATATATAAATTATTGTGCGTTACAACCGATGGAGCACATGCAATGACTGGAAACTAAAACGGTTTTGTGGCATTATGTTAAGCTAATGAAGATTTCCCCTCACTTTTTTCATTACATTGCATTATACATGAACAAGTTTTGTGTTCAAAAGTTTTAAACACGGAAGAAATTATTGGTATTGCAACAAAAATTGTTAATCCCATCCATGCACGTAACTTGCAACGGCAGCTCTTTAAGTTGTAGTTGGAAGATAGGGAGTCAGCTGAACACACTGATTTAGTTCTTCACACGGACGTCAGGTAGTTGAGTCGCGGAAAATTCTTAGAAAAGTTTCAAGAATTATTGACCGAAATAACTGCTTTTCTAGACGAAAACAAAAATGGCTGACTGATTTGGCATATTTGACTGACATCACAATGCACTTCAACACCAATTAACTTGGAGCTTCAAGGTATAGGAAAAACTATTATTGATATGAACAGCGCAGTAAACGCATCAAAAGTAAATTGCAACTTATGATAGATCAACTGAAAAGAAAGGGTTTGAAATTTTTTTCGTCTTACAAAGCAAGGAGTTGAATTATGATACGTATGAAGCTCAATGATGAAATATTTAGAGACAAATCGATTTTATGATTGTACTAAATTGGGAAATATAGCACCAATCATGAGTTATCCTTTTTCATGTTAAAACATTGTGGATTTAGCTATTGAAATAGCATGTTCTGTTGAAAATGAGTTAGTGCAGTTTATATCAGAAGTACATCTCAAAGCTACAGCATCTGATACAAATTTCTGGTGTTTTATATCTGAAGATGAATATCCGAACCTAAGGCGAATCGCCCTTCAACTGACGAAAATGTTTGGGTCAACTTACTTGTGCTAGTCTGCATTTTCTGAAATGAAGATAATTAGGTCAAACTATTGCAATCGACTAACTGACGATCATATGTCATCATGCTTGCGATTAGCCCTTAGTGGTTGCCTACCATCTTATGAAAAGTATGCTGAGGAAATGCAGTGCCACGCTTGAACATCCAAAGTCACTCCTTAGTTAAGTTTAACACCATATGTAACTCTCTTGTTTTGTAAAAACCAATAAACAAGCAATTCTGAATAACTTTTGAGTTTTTTCATTGATATCATAGAGAAAACCTAACTAAGCCTAACCCAAACCTTGACTAAAATAATGTTTATTGTGCGGAAAGCTAATATCTATATATGCTATGCACACCCTACCTAGGTAGGTAGGTAGGTAGGGTGTATCGTGTATGTACGACAACCCTTCATCATACATACTTGCAGCCTCTCAGAGTCGATCGTAAGTAGCCTAAAAATATTGTGGTAGATCGCCAGCAGTTCAAGTTTGAGCACCCCTGGATTAATTTCATTGGTGCCACCGGACAAACATCCATGTATTCTCGAAATCTTATAGGTTGTTATTCGTCGCTGTGGCGTTACAATGTTTTCTTTACTTTTAACCACTCTACTCTAGATCTCAATCAATACATCCTTTTAATTGTGCACAATGGAGGTATGATGCTCTCGACATGCCAATTTATTACACCTATTTCCTGTTTCAAAATGAATTATGACAAATTGCGAAATCTCCCACGAATATTACGACCTGAATTGCCACCAAGTCAAACTTTTCGTAGGTGAATAAACATAATTAGGCCCTTTCATATGGAAATACGATAAAGTCCTTTGTGTAAACTTGGCCTCGTGTTTCAGCAGTTTTCAACGTATATTTGAAAGTTAAATTAACCAACCTATTCTTATTCTACTGAACTTTGAATGTGTGCGTATGTATGAAGAGATAAATGCTGAATCTACTTACTATTAGGATATTATACGGGAGCCAGCATACTGTATAGACCGACACCACGGTGACCATCATTTTGACCATCTGCAAGTGATAGTAGATTAGTGAATGAAATGAAATCATTATGGAGTTGAATAGTGAGATTATACAATATAATTTGGCATCAAGGAGTCATTTTACAGAATTTTACAAAATTATCTTATTTAAAATTGCCGTCGTCTCGACTTCGCATACATTTAGATATTTTTTTCATGACATTCAGTTTTAATCGTGAGGTCCAGTTCGTCAGCATGATCCACCATACGTTTTTCACGTTTCGCTTCTTATCAATAGTTTACCAAACTGCTGCTCCGCTCCTTTTTGGTTGAAGCATGATACAGGGTGTTTCCGGACGAAAGGATCATACTGTAATGGGGGATAGAGTAACTTCAGGCCTTTCAGATATGGTGTATGAAAGTCGTCAGAGCTTTCAGGTTTTCGATATACAAGGTGATTTGTTGTTTTTGTTCAGATGTTCAATCATTTATAACTCGAGAACTTACACAATCACTAAAATTGTCTTACTAAATAGACTCATGAAGGATGAACAAAATGAAGGGCCGAACTCAGCCCAAACTTCATATTTTGGGAAAACGAATAATATAGACACCCTGTATATGGATAATCTCAATTTTTTTGTACTGCAGAGCTTTGATAATCAGATAATCACATGAAGAGACATACAGAAAACGTAAAAAATACAAAATATTTTGTTTTCAACATAAACGAGTTCCAGATTTTTCCTGACTCGTGAAAACACATCATTGATGCTTTTACGAATCATTTTCTCGTCATTTTATATATTCGCACTTGCATCTATTATGCTATTCACTAGTTTTTATCTGAAAACAATATCTACTTCATACACTCTACACTTTGAATAATCCCTCAGAAAAAAATCTAGATTTTGTGATTACGGTGGCTATGGAACAGTCCACCGCAACCAATCCACCTATTTTCAGAGTTTTGGATAAGAAAATTGTTCACACTTTAGAAATGCCGGATGGTGCCATCGTGCTGAAACTAAGTTTCTCTCACATTTATGTTTTCTAGCAGTTTTGGCAGAATATCGACCGAAAACTTGTAATACATTTCACGTGTCAATGCTCCTTCAAACAAGGGAGGTTCAACCAGATGGTAATCATACACACCTCACCATACATTAATAGAAAATCTTAGTTGACATCGTTTAAACCTGACTGCATGAGGGTTTTGATACTCCAAGTCTACTCAGTTTTGCTATTGTAGATTCCACCCCTCATGAAATGAGCCTCGTCGCTACATAATATCCCCTGAATAGTGCCTCATAGACGCATAAAACTCATGTGTAAAAATTCTGTCGTAAAATCTCTCGACTGTAAGCGTTGGATAGTTTGTTTATGAAATTCTTTCAAATTTTCCTGTTAAAGCGTTTGAACTCTCTTAAGAGGATGATCTTTCTCGTACTGATTTCTAGGGTTTGCTCTATCATGTTCAAAATATTTTGTTCTTCCTGAATATTCTGCTTGTGGGACGATCATCTTCAGAAGCAGCAGGTCGAACTATTGACTCCTGATTGAATGTTTTGTAATTTGAAATCTGCTGATTTCTGAAACGCCTTTTCAAAAATGATATTGTGTCAGCCATTACTAAGTGATATTTGATCATCCTACAGTGATTTTGGTTTACTTTGTGAAGAATATCACAAAAATAGGTCAAAAATATTCAATGAAAAAACGTGATATTTTTATCATCACCAGACGTTTACAAATTGTGAGTGAAAATTAAGATACAGTTGAACAATTTGTCTTCAATATAGAAAAACAGGTATGAATTATGAAGGGCGAGAAAAACAAGTTTCTACTATTGGAATATAGATAGATAGTCAAAGGTACATTCATAATTAAAACTTGCTGGTTTTTCTCTCTTTATAATTCATACCTATTTTTTTATATTCAAGCCAAATTCTACAACTGTATCTTAGTTTTAACTCACAATGAAAACACTATCTAAGCATATTCTCTTGTGTATAAATGAAGCATTGCTATTTCTCTTGATTACAATGAAACGATTTTGATATCGAACATCAATATTCATCATCTTTTTTGACAGATCAATGACCAGAATCACTGAAGAACAGTTAAAAATCACAGATAAGCATTATTGCTTTGTGTGATGACCTTAGATATTCCAATGTAATTTCTGTGAATTTGGCCTTGGCAGCAAGAAAGGGATCGTCGAATGAAAGGAAAAAAGAATTTCTGTGAATGGTTACTGTATTGAAATGCACACTTTTATGGTTGAAGCACATTCCACACTGAAAGATATCTATAACAATGCTTTTAATTGAGCAGTAGAAACTGTGCTTAAAAGCTTTTTTCATAAAAACAAAATTATCAGATTATCCATATACAAAATGATTCCGCAATAAAATTGCTTTGACAAAAATACATTCGTCGTAGGAGACTAGAGGACTATAAAATTCATAGAACCTACTTCAACATGTTAGCTTGCTCTATTGATGAAACGAAAAAACCTCATGAGACTAAGATGATAGCATCCAGGAATATAAAAAAGTTTTATAAATATATGCGTTCGATTCAAAATTCCAAGTTAAGGGCTCCACCGGTCAAGGGTTCTACAAATTGTGTTTCACAAAATTCTTTAGTAACTTCAATGTCCTTGCAGATCATTTTTCAGCTTTCTTTACCTGTAGGCCTATAGGACAGTGCCTAACATTCTTACTAACCGTTGTCAACTGGAAGATATTGTGGAGAAACACCTATATCGCCAGGTCCAGACGGACTGTCACCAAAACTTCTGACATACAGTCCCACTGTTTACCTTCAAGAAGATAAGTCATAACGAATCTCTATCAGTGCGTTTCATCTTGGACCAGATCTGTGGATGCGAGGGAGCTCGTCGATATGATTTATCGTCTTCTCTAAGGTTTTCGACAGGTTTCCCCACCGCCGTCTTCTGGTAAAACTTCGAAACTTTGGGATTCGGGAAACTTACTCTGGTGATTGGGGCTATCTCGAGTGGTGGAGAGTTTTGCGTCAGAACTTCCTTCCTATGTTTTTCTATTATATACAGCCTATCTTCCAATGATACTTAGGTTAGATTAGGTTAGGTTAGATTTCACTGCTCATAATTCGCTGACGGTACAAAAATGTTCAACAACCCTATTAGCAATTATAATCAACTGCAAGAGGATCTGGATGCTGTAGGAAAGTGGTGTTATGACTGTTACTATATACAAAATTGTATTGTACTCCATGTTGGGAAAACAAACCCAACCACTAAAGCAATCGACGGGTACTAGATCACCCAGGAAAGTCATACCAAAGATCTAGGTATGATCGTGTCTGATGACCTAAGTTGTAGCAGACACAGTCAGGAAGTCACCTATGAATCCATAAAAATGATTTACCTAATGTCGAGATCATTTCACCCCTGTGAATCACTTGAGACAGAAAAGATTAACATGATCTACATGCTCCCTATCCTCGAATTTGGAGGACGCCGAACTTCTCGAGGGTATTCAAATTTGAGCGACACGCATTCTCTATGGCAGAAACTAGTTCCACCCATGAAATTGTTTTTCTATTTGGAATATTTTGAATGAAATCTGGGATACTGTTTCCATCATATCGGATTAGAAACTAGTTCACAATTGTTTTTCTATTTGGAATATTTTGAATGAAATCTGGGAATCGGTTAGAAGACAATATTTTGAATTTGATAACATAAATACGTTAGACATTTCGTTTCTGGTTATGCCGGAAACGATCATGATTAGTATCTGACAGATCCATTGACTCATCCAAGGCTAGAGAAAACCACTCAAGACGTCCATTTTTGTCAGACAGTTGAGATGATATATTTTCTGCGATGTCTTGCACCCTCCGAGTCACGGTGTTTGCTGACAAACTGACACCTTTCAATAAATTTAGCTTTTCGGGGCATATTTCTTCCGCTACTGCAACCAAGCAGTCTTTTATCATCTGAATCAACACGAATCTAATTCCTAGTCCCTTGTGTCAGAAGGTAGCCGATTTTGAACAACCTTCAATATTATCTGATCAATTCTTGCCATTTTCAACAATTATGATAATTCCAAAAAAGAATATAGAGGTTTTGACATTTGTTTACATAGAAATGTAAGATAGGAGCTTTTCCACAGACATTATTCAATAGTATCTATTTTTTCTATTCGTTCGTGAAATTTCGGTAATGAATACATAGTTGAAAATAATGAAATTCAAACCACAGTTATGCTTCAATAAGCAATCATAATCTGGAACAAAAATGGATGCTTAACATTGAAAGAGAGTTTGGGGCTACTACTGATAAAACCGAAAATGGTAGAATGTTATTAATATTGTTAATATGGTTATAGAAGATGATGTAAAATATATTCCATACTTTTCACAACTTTATTTTCACGAACACGACCGGTTTCGAGCGTCAATTCATTATCAAGTAGCTAAGAGGTATAAATATCTATTTGGTTATAAAGGGTGATTTCACTTGCGTTTTCACAAAACTAATTGATTTTCAAACATTGGTATCGTTTCCGGCATAACCAGAAATGAAATGTCAAATGTATTAATCTTATCAAATTCAAAATATTGTCACATTACTGGTCCTCCAAATTCGAGGATGGGGCGCATGTAGATCGTGTTGATCTTTTTTGTCTGAAGTGATTCACAGGGGTGAAATGATCTCGACATTAGGTAAATCATTTTTATGGATTTATAGGTGACTTCCTGACTGTGTCTGCTACAACTTAGGTCATCAGAAACGATCATACCTAGATCTTTGGTATGACTTTCCTGGGTGATCTAGTACCCGTCGATTGCTTTAGTGGTTGGGGTTGTTTTCCCAACATGGAGTACAATACAATTTTGTATATAGTAACAGTCATAACACCACTTTCTCAAAGCATCCAGATCCTCTTGCAGTTGATTATAATTGCTAATAGGGTTGTTGAACATTATTGTATCGTCAGCGAATTATGTGCAGTGAAGTTTAAGTATCATTGGAAGATATGCTGTATATAATAGAAAAACATAGGCAGGAAATTCTGACGCAAAACACTCCACCGCTCGAGATAGCCCCAACCACCAGAGTAAGTTTCCCGAATCCCAAAGTTTCGAAGTTCTTCCAGAAGACGACGGTGGGGAAACCTGTCGAAAACCTTAGAGAAGACGATAAATCATATCGACGAGCTCTCTCGCATCCACAGATCTGGTCCAAGGTGAAACGCACTCATAGAGATTCGTTATGACTTATCTTCTTGAAGGTAAACAGTGGGACTGAAATGAATTTTGGAAAATCAGGAACGTAAGATATAAGAGTGATTTAGAGCAGTATGTCAGAAGTTTTGATAATAGTCCGTCTGGACCTGGCAATATAGCTGTTTCTCCACAATATCTTTCAGTTGACAACGGTTAGTAAGAATGTTAGGCACTGTCCTATAGGCCTACAGGTAAAGAAAGCTGAAAAATGATCTGCAAGAACATTGAAGTTACTTAAGAATTTCGTGAAACACAATTTGTAGAACTCCTGACATGTGGAGCACTTAACTTGGAATTTTGAATCGAAGGCATATATTTATAAAACTTTTTTATATTCGTGGTTGCTATTATCTTAGTCTAAAAAGGTTTTTTTGATTCATCAATAGAGCAAGCTAACATATTGAAGTAGGTTCTATGAATTTTATAGTCCTCTAGTCTCCTACGACGAATGTATTTTTGTCAAAGCAATTTTTATTAGGAATCATTTTGTATATGAAAATCTGATAATTTTGTTTTTATGAAAAGAGCTTTTAAGCACAGTTGCTACTACTAAATAAAAATCATTGTTTTAGATGTCTTTCATTATGAAGAGACAGAAAAACAACAAGTTTTAATTATGAATGTACCTTTGACTATCTATCTTTATTCCAATAGTAGAAACTTTTTTTTTCTCTCTGCATTATTCATACCTGTTTTCTATATTGAAGACAAATTGTACAACTGTATCTTAATTTTCACTCAAAATTTGTAAACGTCTGATGATGATAGAAATATGACGTTTTTAATTGAATATTTTGACCTATTTATGTGATATTTTTCACAAAGTGTGATGATCAAATATCACTTAGTAATGGCTGACACAATATCATTTTTGAAAAGGCGTTTCAGAAATCAGCAGAGGATCTGGATGCTCTGGGAAAGTGGTGTTATCACTGCTATCATATACAAATTTTGAATTTTACTCCAACCACTAAAGCAATAGACGGGTACAAGATCACCCAGCAAAGTCATACCAAAGATCTAGGTATGATCGTGTCTGATGACCTAAGCTGTAGCAGACACATTCAGGAAGTCACCTATGAATCCATAAAAATGATTTACCTAATGTCGAGATCATTTCACCCCTGTGAATCACTTGAGACAGAAAAGATTAACACGATCTACATGCGCCCCATCCTCGAATTTGGAGGACCAGTAATGTGCTCGAATCTGAGAGCTGACGCGGAACTTCTATAGGGTATTCAAAGCTGAGCGATACGCATTCTCTATGGCAGAAACAGGACAAGTTATGAAGACCGCCATAAGTAAATGGAATTAGATATATTTGCGGAGAAAACTTTTTGCATGAATGCGTCTGGCTGATACTGTTTCCATCATATCGGATGTAACTGAAACTAGGTTCACCCATGTAATTTTGTTTCTATTTGGAATATTTTGAATGAAATCTGGGAATCGGTTAGAAGACAATATTTTGAACTAGATAACATTAATACGTTTGACATTTCATTTCTGGTTATGCCGGAAACGATACCAATGTTTTAAAATCAATTAGTTTTGTGAAAACGCAAGTGAAATCACCCTTAATAACCAACTACATTTACAACTACTTGATAATGACCTGACGCTCGAAACCGGTCGTGTTCGTGAAAATAAAGTTGGAATTATCATAATTGTTGATACTAACTGTTCGAAAATGGCAAGAATTGATCAGATAATATTGAAAGTTATTCTAAATCGGCTACCTTCTGACACAAGGGGACTGGGAATTAGATTCGTGTTGATTCAGATTTGCCAAGTCTCAAGGGACCCTAATGTCAATGCTTATTATTATCTGAAGAAACAGTCTAACCGTTATTCCCGGAAACTGGAGTGAAAGAAATTATGAATTATATTTCCTACTTAGCACTCGCATTGTATGTACGATATACAAGAATCATAATATATCAACGGCAGAAAAACGTGCCTGAAATAATAAATGGAAACTTTCGGGGGTATTGTAATTTTCATTTCCTGAGATGCTTTTAAGAATGTGAATTTAGGTCGTGACGTAGATGAATCCAAACGAAAAATTTACTGTAGGTAGTTTTCGATTAGGAATTCAGCAGAAAACTTTATTGTGGAATAGAAACTTTCATCTTTTCAGGTTTGAGTTGAACTTCTATCAACAAAAACGACAATTGAGTTATAAGTTTAGAGTACGAAAGAAAGAAATTGCTAGTTTGATGTTGGAAAGAGATTTTAAAACAATTTTCTGCAATGAGAATACTATTTAGGAAAGTGAAAGAATGACAATGTGCGAACGAATGTAAACAAACAATATTCACAATTTAATTCTTCCTATGGCTCGTAACATTTTTACGTTTAAAGTGACAAAAATTGATGTTTTTTGGCGCACATGTTTCTCTCATGGGAAATAAAATGAAAGAAATAAATTGAGATTTTGCAAGAAACAACCACTTATTGAACACCAGTTGTTGATCAATTTTTGTTCTGGCTATGTTTCGTTCAAATGTTTGTTTTAACATTTGTCCTTGAAAAGTATATTCGGTCACAAGTGTGAGCTCAGGGAAGGTAACAGGGGAACCATACTATCTTGTATATGATTCAATAAACGAGTGAAAAAACCTGAAGAAAAACTCGTTTCCCTGTCGCTATTACACTAGCAATAGCTTGTCTGTTTATGTTGTGTTAGTGTCGTGTGTACATAAAGAGTACCAAAGATTTTTCTGCTCAGCCGCTTCATTCTCTCTTGCATTCCATGATTTTTAAACGGAGACAAGGGTAAAAGGGGGTTTGGGACAGGAATCTGCCACAATGGAAAAAGAAAACCAGCAGAAACATATTTCAATAATCATACTTCTTATATGTCTAAACAAGTCTAAGAAAAGATTTTACTTAGCAAGCAAGGTCATAAAAAGGACTAAGGAGATAATAAGAAAATACATAACCTGCGATATTTTCCTCAAATGCCCTCTCTGTTTGACTGAGAGAGCCCCGATGGCCAGGTTCAGTATTCCAAGTGATGCCGATTATGATCTATAGATGTTTTAGAATCATTATGGACCCAATAATTTGGGATGACATCGCCCATGTATTATTTCGTCGTGGAACTTGTTTAATTTAAAGAAAAATTTGCGAAAAAATTCTGACAGTCGTTCGAAAAATATGACAAATGTCTAAATGCAACGCGAATCACGAAATTTGATCCCAGCTGAATGTGTTGAACAAGTGGTTTTAGATGAGATAGATCAGACTTATACAAAAATGGGCCAAAAGCTTGGAGTGGCCCGTTCAACTGTTTCCAGAATGATACGCAAGTACAGGGAGACTGGGCGCATGGAAGCAGATTAGGGAAAGAAAGACTTCTAGCAACAACGATGATCCATGACCGTTATTCAAGAATATCGTTGCAGAGATAACGGTTCGCTACTGTAAAACACCATCAAATGCAGCTTCGATAGAACAGAGGAGTGCAAATTAGCACTGAAATTATACGACAACATCTCAGGGAATTTGGTTCGAGGTGTCTCACCTCGAGGCCCAGCTCTAATCATAGTACATGGAAGAAACAAGTTGAATTTGGTCATCGAAGATGTTAGATCTCCAAGAACTGGTAGAGGAGATTGTCGTTAACAAATGAGTCGAGATCTAGTATTTTTTATTGTGATCAAGAATCAAAATGAGAGATATACCCAGTGCAACTTTTTATCTACCTACGGTTTTGGTGGAGGTTCAACATTGATATCGGGAGGAAGTTTTTCGAACGCTCGCATGGATCTAATCATCGTAAATAATGGAATCCTGAATGCTCGGAGGTGCTTCACAGATATTTTAGAAGAACATATTGGAAAACAAGAGAGAAAACTTTTTGATTATGCCAGATAATGCCCGACCCCATCAAGCTCATATTGTGGAAACTACCATCCAGATAATGAAATCACTTGTTGCCATCACAGACCGCAACCCCCTCGGATATGCCTAGTACATTCTTAATAGATGATTAAAAAGTGAGCAAAATCAGCCAGCTACCGAATATGAGGTTCAGAACAGACGCCATGTAGTAATTCTCGCCAGAGGTAGAAATATTCGGTATTAACAGGTTTTTGGGGACTCAGATTTTTTTTAAAAGCTTTACATTTGTTATTTTAAGTCTTATTTCAATTTCTATGAGTACCATTTTCATTTCGATTGTTCTTAAGCATTCGTTAGTTCTGGTGGATTACTGAAAAAATATTTCGTCGGCAAATCTAAATTTCATCTGTATAAATTTGAATTTTCAATTTTGTACGTTAATTTTTGGCGTAGTGATGGTGTAGATAACTGTCAATTGTTATTAATTTATTATTAGTATTTCTTCATTCAATTCAAGGGTTCAATTCAAAATTCTTTACCTTATAAGATACATCCATATTCTAGTTATAAATTGATTGACTTGAATTATGTATGCAGATTATGATGATGATGATGATGGAAATACAGTATCAGCAGGACGCTTGAATTCAACGAAATTCAAGAAATAAAAAACTTCATGCAAGACTGTGTAACTGTAAGTTTCGAATTGCTTTAGAATTATATACTTGAGCTATCATAAGGCCCCAATATTTAAAGATAACCCAACCGTTTCAATTTTTCAAAAAGTTTTATATATTTCATTATCAATTTATTTCAATTTCTATGAGTACCATTTTTATTTTAATCAAGCATTCCATGGTGCTCGTGGATTATTGAAAAGATAATTCTTCAACATATCTAGAACTCTCCTGAATGAATTTGAATTTTCTTAATTTGTGTGCTAATTTTTTTTCGCACTGTAGTTAACAGCATATATTAATGCTGCTGGTACCAAGTTTGGATAATGGTTTGATTTTCGTCAGTCAAAAACTTCCCATTCCGTCTTCATTGCAATAGAGTAGGGGTCTCCAAACTTTGAAGCCTTAGAGCCATAATATTTTTTTCGGTACATTCCAATGGCCAAAACAATT
Source organism: Cryptolaemus montrouzieri (assembly GCA_013387265.2). Taxonomy (NCBI): domain Eukaryota; kingdom Metazoa; phylum Arthropoda; class Insecta; order Coleoptera; family Coccinellidae; genus Cryptolaemus; species Cryptolaemus montrouzieri. The sequence continues at coordinate 24,101,237 of JABFTP020000103.1, forward strand.
TTAATATTTCCGCCCACCTAAGCAAACATAGGCGTTCTGCATTCCAATTACTATTGATTGTGTATCCAGTATATTGTGACCAGTAGGAACATCTAGTGGCGAGTAGTAATACTATGCAGGTCTGTGATGCAGGTACTGTCTATTTCGGCTACCCATTTACTAATAACAGGTGGCATGTTTGAGAATTTCCGCATTGATTCGAGAAAGTTCTGGTTCTGACTAGTTCTCTTCAACAAGACACTTCTAAATGGTAGTAATTGCATAGGTATAAAAAAGCTAGCGGCGCCATTGCGAGTCAGTTTGCGTGGAAAAGGCAAAACTGCCGATTGAGAAATAAAGTAACACCCGTGAATAAGTAGGAGTATTCTGTTTTATGTTTGATTTATTAGTATGGAAAAGAAGCGAACAAAAAATAGACAGTGAATGCAGAACGTTCCAAGATAAATGGAACCTACAGTATTTTGTGATTGAGTGCAATAATAAGGTGCTATGTCTAATTTGTAATGAAATCATAGCTGTTCTCAAAGAATATAACATTAAACGTCACTATGAATCGAAACATCTTCAAAATTACTCAAAATATACAGGAAGTTTGCGGACGGAAACGTTTGAAACTTTGAAGCGCGAACTGAAATCGCAGCATTCTTTTTTTCCCAAAGAAAATGCCGAGCAAGAGTCTACAACTCGCGCAAGCTTTCGTGTGGCTCTTGAAATTGCAAAACGTGGAAAACCATTCTCCGATGGGGAAATGATAAGAGATTGCTTGATTGCAGTAGCGGAAGAAATATGCCCCGAAAAGGTAAATTTATTGAAAGGTGTCAGTTTGTCAGCAAACACCGTGACTCGGAGGGACATCGCAGAAAATATATCATCTCAACTGTCTAACAAAAATGGACATCTTGAGTGGTTTTCTCTAGCCCTGGATAAGTGAATGGATGTGTCAGATACTACTCAGGTGTAGATAAAAGCTATGACGTGTATGAAGAACTGCTTGATATTGATAATATTCACGGCAGGACAACTAGGGCACATATTTATTAAAAGAAACCTTCGATGGAAAAACTGAAAATATATCACCCCCGATGGAGGCAAAAATATGTGTGGAAAAAATGAAGGAGTGGTCGCACTTGTGTCAAAGGCTGTAGAAAATGATTTTGGTTCAAAACCATTAGTCTTACATTGTATCATTCATCAACAGTCCTTGTGCGGAAAATGTTTGGATTTGTCTGAAGTTATAAAACCACTCATATCAGTTGTTAAGTTCATCAGATCTACATAACTGAATCACCGACAATTTCGCGAGTTTATTGAAGAGATTAGAGAAAATGACTTGCCGTATCATGCTGCCGTACACTGGCTTAGTTGCGAAAAAGTCCTTTAGCGTTTTTTTGAACTGAGCTCAAAATTTCTTTGAATGAGAAGCTTCGCCCTTGTGCCGATTTGAGAAACAGTGAATAGCTATGGAAATTAGCATTCTATGTTGATTTGACAGATCATATGAGCGAACTAAATTTGAGATTGCAAGGAGAAAATCAGCATCTCCCTGATTTATACACCAATATCAAAACGTTCAGGTAGAAAATAATACTATTTCAATCGCAAATACGTAAATAATGTTTCACACATTTCAAAACATATAAAATATTTAGACAAACTACAGAGACTGAATTTCCCGTGGAGTTTGCAGTCGAAACTTTGAGTGCTTTAAAGATAAATTTCGATTCTCGTTTCTCAAACTGATGTGATTGCGAATGAAATTAGGCTTTTACAAAATCCCTTTGATTCTGACGTTGAGACCCTGGCTTCGGAAGTCCAAATAGAAGTTATTGATTTACAGTGCAATGACATGTTTAAGAACAAATATCAAAATTCATCTTTATTGGAATTTTACAAGTCTTCCACTGGTACAATTTGAAAATTTGCATAATTTGGCTCGAGATTGTTTTCTGTATTTGGTACTACGTACTTGTGTGAGAAAACGTTTTCCAAGATGAAGTACAAAAAGAACGTTTACAGATCTAAATTAACTGATGAGCATCTTAAATCTCTTCTAATAATTAGCACAAGTAAAATTAATCCACAACTAGAAACAATTGTCGCTGGGAAATCACAAATACATAAATCTCATTAGTGATTTTTTTATTAGTGTGATTGATTTCATAATAATTATTTGTTAGAATATGCTTAAGCTGAGATACTTAAGCTTAGGTGATAATTTCTGTCGTAAAGTTTTACCTTGCGAGTAAATAAATCCGACTTATTATCATTCTGTGTTTTCATTTTCTTTCATTCAACTTATCTTAGCTATAGTAACAACAGTAAAACATTGGCTGTCGTGGGCCAGATTGATGATAATAGTCTTAAGCTGTCGCGGGCTGGATTGATGGCACTAGTGGGCCGGATTTGGCCCGTGAACCGTAGTTTGGAGACCCTGCAATAGAGGATTGATGTCATAATGATCACAGTGGTAGGATTTTCAAATTATTTGGATGAATACTATCAGAAAAATCTTCCAAGGCCACAAATAACAAAGCAGAAAAAAAGGTTAGTTATAATTGTTCAAAGTTCAAAGCAATAAGAAATAATTCAGTGTTTGATGAAAATAATCATTTCGTTTGAATTTGGGAGGCTTTTACTTGGTAAAATTCCATTATCAATAATAAAAAACAAGTACTGTGTTTTAAGGAATTTTACTTAATAATTGCGATTCGTAACGCGTTTCACTACACCGTAACTTCTTCAGACGAATGAATATACAGAAAAATATAAATGAGAATATAACTATAAATGTTCTTGAGTAATTAAAAGCTTATTGGGTTGCTTCTTCTTAAGTGGTTATTTATGACAGGTATATCCAATAAAATTAAGGAATAGATTGCTCCCCGAAAAGATTCAATAGAGGTGAAGGGCTTAAATCGACTTGTTCATTGATGAGTCTACCTGAGTGTTTGTATTTATTAATTTCTAAAGTTTCCCAAAGATCTACCTTCCAATATTTATTATCTGTATGCAAAATTTCAAACTGTGGGTCGAAAGAATGACTATTTTCTAAGAGATGATTCGCGTAATTTGAATCTAAATTTTTATTTGAAAAACTGCGTTTATGTTCCGATATTCTAATATTAAAATTTCAATGTAGAAATTATCACAGTCATTGCAATTCAATCGGTAAACACCTGATTTATTGTTTTTACCTGGTTTGGTTTTATTATTTTTATATATTTGCCTGAATTATTATTAGTTTGGAAAGCTATGTTGAAATTATTGCTACTTAAGAATGATTTCAGTTTCTCACTTGTAATGCCAACGTAGGTTAAGGTGTTGAATTTTTGTTTCACAGGAATAGATAGACAGTTGAAAATTTTCGAAAATCATATAAATTCATTACATCCAAAAATTGCATTCACAACCGAAATAGAAAGCAATAATTCGATAAATTTCTTAGACGTAACAATTTCGAATGAAAATGGAAAACATGTTTTCGCAATTTGCCATAAGCCGTCACATACAGATATTATAATACATAACTCGTCGTGTCATCCATATCAACATAAAATGTCAGCATTCAATAGTTTTATTCATAGATTGATTAACATCCCGTTATCACCAGAAAATTTCAACAAAGAACTAAATTTGATTAAACAAATAGCCAAAAATAATGGTTACAATCCCAAACTAATAAATAATATTTTAAATAAAAAACAAAGTAGAATCGCATTGAATGAAGTTTACCCTGTCGATAAATTGAAACAAAAATTCAACACCATAACCTACGTTGGCATTACAAGTGAGAAACTGAAATCATTCTTAAGTAGCAATAATTTCAACATAGCTTTCCAAACTAATAATAATTTAGGCAAATATATAAAAAATAATAAAACCAAAACAGGTAAAAACAATAAATCAGGTGTTTATCGATTGAATTGCAATGACTGTGATAATTTCTACATTGGTAGAACACAGAAAATACGCGAATCATCTCTTAGAAAATGATCATTCTTTCGACCCACAGTTTGAAAATTTGCATACAGATAATAAATATTGGAAGGTAGATCTTTGGGAAACTTTAGAAATCAATAAATACAAACACTCAGGTAGACTCATCAATGAACAAGTCGATTTGAGCCCTTCACCTCTATTGAATCTTTTCGGGGAGCAATCTATTCCTTAATTTTATTGGATATACCTGTCATAAATAACCACTTAAGAAGAAGTAACCCAATAAGCTTTTAATTACTCAAGAACATTTATAGTTATATTCTCATTTATATTTTTCTGTATATTCATTCGTCTGAAGGAGCTACGGTGTAGTGAAACGCGTTACGAATCGCAATTATTGAGTAAAATTCCTTAAAACACAGTACTTGTTTTTATTATTAATAATAATTTCGAATGAAAGTATCAATTAAAAAATAAATTACATGCAATACGCGTTTTTTCGATCAATACAACAAAATCTAGAGTACTATTGAAAAATATTCTGAATATTGGATGCACGAGATTGAAAACATTTTTCAGCTTTATGAAGCAATATCCTGTGTTCCTCAATCCAATGTGGAGTGAATTAATGAATTATTTCATTTTCCATTAAAATATGAATATGGAAAAGTTAGATATGGTGATTGATTTCAATAAAACTAATTCTTTGTTGAACTTCAAATGAGATTCGAACCAATGGAACCGAAACATATTTATGTTCAGAGATTTGTTTAATTGAGTGTTATATTTGTAGTTATCAGAGCGATTCACATTGTGATATATTGCGAAATATTTTAATCTACGTATCCGTGAAAATTTAATATCTGTCAAGTAAAAACTGTTCCATTTTCATTTCAGTACAGCAGCTATTGGAAATACCTCAAATAAAGAAAAATATTCTCTTCCTCACCGACCTCGATTTTACAGGAAAATTTATTGGTTGGTATAGACCGCAGCTATCTTCTCTTCTTTTCGAGTTTTTCTCTCGATTTTTTAGGGATTTCGGCATATGCCGTATGCTTTTATATATTTCTAGGATTAATATTATAATTTTCAGACGTTTTATTATTTGTAAGAAGAAAAACACTTCTTCTTCTTACTGTGCTTTATCCTCACTGGACGTTTACGATCATTTTGGCCCATATTACTGTATTGCTAGCCATGAGATTCGTCTTCCAGGTCCCCTTTTACCGTCCATCTTTCCTTGCATGTCCAGATGGAGGATTTCGTACTTATTATTTCGCATTATATGCCCAAAGTATGCGAGTTTCCATTCTTTAATAGTTTCCATAACCTCTCTTTCTTTGTTCATGCGTTCGAGAGCCATTTCATTTGTCACATGGTGTACCCAAGATATTCTCAACATGCGACAGTAGCACCACATTTCGAAGACCTCTATCTTCTTACAAGCAGCATCAGTCAACATCCAAGACTCCAACAGCACAATAGAGAACACATAACGCCTCAATAGACGAGTTATTTGTAAATTCAACTTAAGATTACATAAAACAGCTCTCTTGTTGTTGAAATAGGCTCTGGCTTTCTCAATACGTATTTTGATCTCTCTAATATGTCCAGTTATTATTGAGAATCGCACCCAGATACTTTATGGTTATAACTGTTTCAATGGGAGAACCTCCGGCATAAAATTGTACGTGAGGTTGGTTGTTTGCTTATTATTATAACTTTCGTTTTGTTTGTATTAAGCCGCAAACTTGTACCACGCTTTCAATGAGCTCTTGCAGCCCGTCACATGTGCTTGCCAAAAGAACCGTATCGTCCGCGTATCTCAGATTGCTGATCGAAACACCATTCAAGGAAATGGCGTGTTCAATCTCACCAAGAGCTTCCCGAAACAGTTTTTCAGAATAAACAAAGCAGCGGGGACAACACACATCCCTGTCTGACGCCCCAACGAATCTGAAATCTCTGAGGTTCCACTTCCTCCACTCGAACACACGCCTCCTGCTTCCAATAAAGGTTAGAAAAGATACGAAGATCTTTATCGTCTATTTGATACTCCTGCAATACACATAAAATAAATTTGTATCCCCTCAAATTCTTTTCGGCATAAATTTGATTTACATCAATTCTGAGGGATACCCAAACTTTTTACCATGCTATAAATTTGATTTATTATTGTATTTCCTCCGTATTTTAAATTCTTTGCTAAGATTCCATTTCCACCAGCACTCAAATTATTTTTTATAATTGCTACTTTCTCCTCAATTTTCTTTCAACTTGGCTCATAAATTAATTTCTTATAAGCTGCTTGCATTTTTACTTCTTTTACAACATTAACATCATCATTTTACAATTGAAGGGCTTATTTTCACATTTGATTGATTTTGAGATTTTCATCTCAAATGCTTCAGAAATACAATGATTAGCCACCCTAGCAATATTCTCACATTCTAATGGCGCCATAAATCTGCTGTCATTATTTTGACATTTGAGTGTTTGAAAGAATACAATGCATATTAGTGACAAGCCACTCATAAATATGGCCGCCATGAACGTGCACGCTCCGTCGTCTGGTGATGAAATACATGTTAAGAGTGAGAAAATGAAAGAATTGAATGATTCTAACAGTGATATGGGGGAGTATTATAGTTCTACCTTCGATGACAGTCACCAGGATCACAATATTTCAGTAATTGATAAGGTAAATCTGATTATTTTGCTACCTGTGGCTGGTCATTATTTAACTCTCCTACAATTTCCAAACTTTGAGGGCATTATATTTTCCGTTGTCATAACGATTTAAATGCAGTTAATCACTTGTTAACTGAAAGGTATGTTTGCTAGAATTCTTAACCTCAAATAAACTCTTCTTTCAATGAGTATTCAAATGATCATAAGTTTTTCCTCAGATATTTGTGGCTTATCACTATATTGCAAACACATATATGTTTCAGGATGAGGCATCTGATGAATCCCCCTCGAATGAAGACAGTAGCGTAGGGAACGAAAATAAATCTACGCGTTGGGGGAAATGAAAGGCCCCTGAATATATAATGAATAAAAGGAAAATTAAACGCAATAAAGAACTGAAATTTTTTGTAGGCTACAAAAAATTTCATTCCTTCTCGAGAGATTGGTCCACCTTGTTCTTGCCCAAAGAAATGTGGTAAAAAACTTGATAATCAAAGGAATCTTATATTTCGAAAGTTTTGGGAGCTTGGTTCATTCGATATTGAGAATGCATATTTGTTTGGTTGTATGCAAATTATAACCAAAAAAAGGCGCTATGCGAAAAAACGAAGAAGGAAACCTCAAGTAGAAAATTCACTGTTAATTATTTTGTAACTGCAAAACTCAATCTCAGATATGCAAATCTGAATTCATGAATGTGCATGGGCTATAAAAGTCGAGAGGAATGATGAATAACATTGTTTCTCAAATAGCTTCAGGTTTGTCTGTACCGAAAACAGATGGAAGCAGAAAACACCATAACAAGCCTAGCGAAATAAGTAATTAAGCCATTGCATAGGTTGGAGAGCACATCATTATGATTCTCAAATACGAAAGCCACTATATCAGGGCGAATAATGTAGAAAAAACCTATCTCAATAGTGACATGAGCATTTTTCGCTTATATGAAGAATTTTATATTGAATGGTGTGAGGAAAGAGGCATTCTTCCAGTCTCAGAAGCCACTTACAGAAGAATTTTCTATACAGGATTCAATAGTGGCATCAAATTGCCTAAATCTGACACATGCCAAAACATGGGACGAATTCAATTTAAAAATTGAATAGTTAGGTTCCAATTGATGGTTGCTAAATTGAAATCGCCACATATTAGAAACTTATCGTCAGGATACAAACTGCACAATTGTTCAAGATTAATCAAGAATGTGTTTGAAGAGTCACTGTCCTTCGGAGGTATTTAGAAGATAAGATCAGAGCTTGTCAAGAAATGTTGACGACAGAAAGAGAAAAAAGAGAAATAATTATTTAAGCAAAGAAAGAAGGTAAAGACCTTGAAGAAGAAGAAAACAAATAAGCAATATTCGAAATGGAAGTAAAGTTTTTAAAAGGAAAAAGGATTTGAGGAAGTGAAAATTGTACTCCACACCTTTTCAAGCAACGAAATGTAACTGGAGGTGAGGAAAAACCTTAAATAAATGAAAACAACATTTTGAAAAATTGAAGGGCTTATTGCTATGAAATGAAAAGCCTCAATATGCAAATTTGAGTATTTTGATGTTTAAAATTAATTACTGAAATTAAATTGAAGCTGCAAAATCCAAAACTGATGAAGCGTTAGTGAACCAGCTAACAACAACTTTGAATTTACATAAAATGAGGGGCCAAAGCTATGCGATAATTAGTGTTATCCTTTGACCTGCAGCAGGCTTTACCTGTGCCAAAATTAACAACAGGACCAGCCTTCTATTGTAGAAAAACTTGGCTTTGTAACACGGGTATCCACGACTGTGGTTGCAAGAAAATTTGTTTGTTTGGAGTGAAGACGTTGCCAAAAAAGGCAGCGACGAAATAGGAAGATTATTTTCTAAATATTTGAACGATAAGTCAAATAATGATGAACTGGTTGTTTTCTCTGATAATTGTCCAGGTCAGAATAAAAATTGGTCAATGATGTCAATGTGGCTGCAGATGGTTGAGGAAAAACGATTCGAAAAAAGTGAACACCTTTTTTTAGTGAGCGGCCATACACATTTGCCTTCAGACCACTAATTTGCATTAATAAAAAAATACCATCAAAAATATGCCCCTTATTTATTCTCTATTAGAGTGGCATAAAGCCAAAAAATTCGAACAGAAAAAATACATTTCAGGTAATAATAATGGAATAGAAAGACTTTTTCGACATGAGTAAATTGCAACAGAATATAAAGGAACTGACAAAAACAGAGGAAGGGAATAAAATGGATTTTGCAGGTGTATACTCCTTCAAATTCGATTCTAACAACCCCACTACATTTTTCGTGAAGTATGCTGTGAATGATCTTTACCAGGAAGTAATTGTTTCCAAGAAAGGAAGACCTGCACTGGTGACTCTCAAGTCTTTGCCCAAATGAGTCAATCGGTATGTAAAAAAAATATAACCTTACATATCACCCATTCATCATGCATAATATAACTCTTCATCATCTGCCGATTGCGCTGGAGATGATGAGGAAGCTGAACTGTTGGAATAATGTCGTCTCGATTTTAGCAATCTGGCCATTACTATACTTGCAAGATAATGATATGCCACCGTTATTTTCATAAATTTTCAGTTCTGAGTTTATTTTTGAAGAAGTATCTGTTATTCTTGGATACAACCTGTCTTTCATTCAATTGAACAATTGAAAGCGTACAAATTAATTTCAGTAATTAATTTCAACCACCAAAATACTCAAATTTGCATATTGAGGCTTGTTATTTCATAGTAATAAGCCCTTCAATTCTTCAAAATGTTGTTTTCATTTATTTAAGGTTTTTCCTCACCTCCAGTTACATTTCGTTGCTTGGAAATGCGTGGAGTACAATTTTCACGCCCTCAAATCCTTTTTCCTTCTAAACTTTACTTCCATTTCGAATATTGCTCATTTCTTTTCTTCTTCTTCAAGGTCATCATCTTTTTTCTTTGCTTAAAAAAATTATTTTCTTTTTTTCTCTGTCTGTCTTGAACATTTCTCGCCAATTTCTGGTCTTCTAAATACCTCCGAAGGACAATGGCGCTTCAAACGCATTCTTGATGAATCTTGAACAATTGTGCAGTTTGTATCCTGACGATAAGTTTCTAATATGTGGCGATTTCAATTTACCAACCATCAATTGGAACCTAACTCATGAAAGTTTAATCAATACCCCTGTGAACAGCGGTGATCGCATTATTACTCATTTTGTTGATACTATCTCCTTCTGCGGGTATCGCAATTCATCTCCGTGAAAAATATGAATAACGTCTGTCTAGACTTAATCCTCAGTAATGATAGTGACGCTGTGAAATCAGTGATCAACTCATTGCACTCGTTGGTACATGTGAATCGCCACCATCCTGCACTGGATGTTGAAATTCGGATCTACCCTTCTGTTGTAACCTACCTTGATGAGGTTGACTCGAATCAAGCGTTTTCAAACAGAAGCATCGACTTATGTGTTGACATCTTCTATAACCGTCTCGAACTGTGTTCTAGCAGATTCGTCCGCGAAAAGGATGATTGGTGTTAAGTTTTCTAACTGGTATTCTTGATAAACCTTTTATATATATTTATAAATATAAATATATATTTATTATTTTATTTATTATTATTCCATTTTCCATCATAGTGTTCTTCATAATCAGGAAACATCAATATTTACTAAAATAACATGTTTACCAGAGAAGAGATTGAAAAATTCACTGTCTACGGCATATAATCGTTACCAGAAATATTGTTTCCTCTCCAGAAAATTCTGATGAGATCCTAGTATCCCAGAAATAATTTTTCATGTTTAACGTGAGCTTCAAGTATATTGTTGGATTACGGGGGGAAATATGAAAACTCTATGCGTGAGGGATAAATTCACATCGCGATTTTCTTGAGAACCAATTATGAGAGTAAACGAGAATCTCGATTCAACCTCTTTGAGTATTTGCCTTGGCAAATTTCAGAGTAATGGCGTGCAAAATTGTGGAACTGAAAACGGACGGTTTAACAAGTGGTTATTAGTATCTTGTAGTGTTATTCATACAGGGTTGGACAAACTTATGGAAGATATGATCATGTTAATTAACTTGTAGGGTAGTTTTACTATTTGCTCATTTATTCAGGGTGTTTCCTGAAAAAAGCTATCTTCACAGACACAGTTAACCGCACAAATTCCTGCTGTTTATCAAATAGTTAATTTCATCACAAACTTAATAATCAGAATTATTTGACAGACGTATATATATATATATATATATATATATATATATATATATATATATATATATATATATATATATATATATATATATATATATATATATATATATATATATATATATATATATATATATATATATATATATATATATATATATATATATATATATATATATAGTCCTTTGAACTCCTATAAGGAGCATAGGGCCTCTTGAAAGGTCTTCCATCTGGATCTATTTCTGGCAATTCCTTTCACTTGGTTCCAGGTCTTGCCAGTTGGTAATATTTCGTCGAGAATTGTTCTCCTCCATGTGTTTCAGGGCCTTCCTCGTTGTCTTGTTCCCTGCGGGTTCCATTCCAGCACTTGCCGGGTGGTGTTCGTGGTTTCCCTTCGCAAGATATGGCCGATCCATTTCCATTTTCGCAGTTTTATCTCTTGGCTAGTTTTGCTCTGATGGGTGATGTTGTAAAGCTCTTCATTGGTTATCCGTTCAGGCCAGTAGATGTGTAGGATTTTACGGAGGCATTTGTTCACACAGACCTGGAGGCTCTGCTCGATTGTTCTTGTTTGCTTCCAGGTCTCGCACCCATATAAGAGTACCGACTTGATATTCGAGTTGAAGATGCGCAATTTTGTTGCGTTGGTAATGGCGTTTGATCTCCACACATTGCGAAGCATTGCGAAAGCCTGGTTGGCCTTGGCTATTCTGTTTTTGACGTCTGCCTCTGACCCTCCTTCTGTCTTTATGAGGCTGCCCAGGTAACAAAAAGTCTCCACATTTTCTATGGGGATAGCATCTATCATAAAAGGCTGTGAGTTTGCAGTGCCTATACGCATTGACTTTGTTTTGCCAACGTTTATTTGAAGACCTGTGCATTTGGCTATGCTGTTCAAACGGTCCAGTTTGTTCTGCATATCTTGATAGGTGTTAGATAGTAGGCAGATATCATCCGCATAGTCGAGATCTTCAAGTCTTCCGGTCAAACCCCAGGTGATTCCTCTTCTTTCATTGTTAACTTCCCTCATTATCCAGTCAATAACTATGTTGAAAAGTATGGGCGATAATAGACATCCTTGCTTAACCCCCGCCTTTACTGCGATCTTATCTGAGATTTTTCCCCTATGGAGGACCCGACATGTAGAATGTACGTAGAGCTCTTTTAGCATGTCAATGATTTTTTTGGGGAAACCCACAATTTCCAAAATGTTAAACAGAGCCGCCTGGCTGAGGCTATCAAAAGCACGTCTGAAGTCAATGAAGATGATATACAATTTGCAGTTAAATTCCGAGGATTGCTCTATTATTATTCGTAGCGTGTTAATGTGGTCTACGCAGGATCGGTGGGCTCTAAAACCGGCCTGCTCTGGCCTCAATCGGGTTTCCATTTGTTCTTTGATCCTCTGGAGAAGGATGTAGGAGAGGATTTTATTTATGTTGTTAAGAAGAGACGAGTATAAATGGAAACGAATGAAAACATTGCAACAAATGTTCATAAGATTCTTTCAAGAGGAACGATATATGAAGATTCTGTGTTCTACCCAGGGTTCCATAGACTTCTCGAAGCCTGTTCGGAAAACCTTTAATAGTATGTTGAATGTCCAGTTGACATTTATTGGCCAGTAATCTATAATAGGGGCCCTAAGCTCTCTTAGGGTAGAAGACTTTTGCAAGTCATCTTTCCCGCTTTAGATAACGGTTCTATTGCACCATCACCTAGATAAAAGGCGGATGTCTTTGCAAATATGTTTTTGGAAAGTTCTATTTTATTTCAATCGACTATGTCTGACGCAAAGTTCAGTGCGTACGAAGAGATGTGCCCTTCAACATTAAACTGTAAAGCTGCATTGGGTCTTGATAGAATACCTTCTTTTTTTAAAGAAATGTGCTCCAGAGTTAACACCACTTTCCAATCGCCTTTTTCAGGTTTCGTATGAGAGCCCGACGTTTCCGGAGTGTTGGAAAGTTGCAAGAGTACACCACAAAGAAGGGGTGAATTGCCTACGCCAAAATTACTGTCTAATATATCAATATGTCAAAAGTCATGGAATAGAGTGATAAACTGCGAACTCATTTAATATCTCGAGTTACAGAGTATCTCCAGTGATCGGCAATACAGTTTCCGTAGACAACGATCAACTGATAACTTCCTTGTAGATGTTAAGAATTTACTCATCAGCTATCGAAAAATATGTCGAATCAAAAGCTCTTGCTATCTCAGAGGCCTTCGACATGGTTTGGCACGCAGAATTGCCTTGATGACTGAACTCATCCCATATGAACTGTCTGAAAAATTTCGTGGTTGAATTAGTAGCTTTCTCTTCAGTAGATAGATTCAGGTGTGAGTTGATGGAGTAATGAATGAATCTTTTTAGGTTAATTAACTTCCCTTTCTATTGCAGATTAATGATCTGATTCACTCCACTGAGAATAGAATATTTTAACGTTACCAATAGGGCAAGTTATTGAATTCAGACTTGTACAAGACATCAGAGAGGGGCGGGTTGAACTTGTCAACTTTAACGCGAACAACACGCGGTCAACAACGAGCTACAGAAAAACTGCATGAAAACCTCTTTTAATCCTGCAAGAACGTCGAACTGTCTCAGAAACGAATATGCATCTACTCGGCATCACAATCATACAGCTGATGTGACATCGCCTGGAATACTGTCTCTATGTGTTGGCCTCTGTATCCAAACGTTCATTACATGTATTGGGAAGTGTTCAGAAGAGAGCGGTATGCCTCATCGACCACCCGTAGATCAGGTGTGATTTCCAGTCTCTCGCTCGAGGCGGAAGGTTGCGGATGTTTCTCTTTTTTACAGTTACCTTTATATCAAAAGCTCTGAATAACTGAAAGGATTGATTCTGGAAGGAATTTATCTCCGAAGAAAACCAAGTTTGCGTTGAACTCCCAGCAAAGGACGATCCAACCAGCAACGCCACGTACCTTTCCCATGAAAATTACAAGGCTGGTGTGCAGTGGAATGTGGAAATTAGCCAAATTCAAGAAGCGAGTGAACACATAAGTCAAATAGCATTAGGCGCGGATCATAGCACAGTTTAAATACCGTCCATATGAAGTAATATCGTATAGCGACATGGCAGCGTATATAATCATGTATTAAGATGAAATTTTCTCCAATGAATGGAATACAACGTTCGGTGTGGCATTGAAGAACTTCTACAACGTATCTATGGACACTTGCTCCCTCTGTCGAAGAGAACAAAATTGGTGCGGATCTCATATTATATACATCTCTGAATCGTTATTGAACCCACTGTCCCGTTTGTAGCGCAGCAACCCTCTCATTCTGACTTCCGTACACACACAGTCGTCCATCTGGACCTCTTAAATTTATTATTCACTAATCTGAGAACAGTACATTCTTCCATTGGTCTACAGAACAGTCACTACAGGGTGTTACATAATAGTATGTCACAACTTAAGGGGGTAAATCTACGTGCAATTTTAAGAAAAAAAGTTCATATAAACATAGGTCCGCAAAAGCTTCGTTACGGAGCTACAGGGTGTTGTAATTTTCGGAGAAAATTGTTTTTTTTTCTTCAAAACTCCTGAATTTGAGATATTCAGCCCAATTTTGGAATGCAAGATATTTTTTACAGCCTCCATGATAACTCGTCCTAAATTTTAATTAGAATCCACAAGGTATTTTCTTTTCCGGAGCCATGTCTTCTTTTGCCCTTTTAAACTTCTTGCAGTACGCCACTGATCAGAGTACAATCAATTTTCGTCATCTTCGTTCAATTTTGAAACTTTTTTGTCACCTGTAATTTTTTTGTACCTCCAACCGTTTTCAAGAGAAAAATTATTTAAATTGTATGTTATTCGCTAAATGAAAAAAAATAGTTGAAATACTCAATACATATGCCCAAAATTTGCTTTTATTTTGACAGCTCGTCTTCTGAGACTCAACTTATACTCATTCAATTTAAAACTAAAATAAGGAACAATCAAAAACTAAATAAATTGCTGGAAGTGTCCACCTGCAGGAATACGCGCTTCTGTCCTTTTTCGCATATCATCACGCACTCTTTGAAATATTCCTGGGCTATTTCTTATCGTGTCACAAGAGGTTATTATTCGATTTCTCAATTCTTCTACAGTGTTCACTGGAGTGGTATAAACTAAACTTTTGAGATATCCCCATAAGAAAAAGTCTGAACTTTTTAAGTCTGGGGACCTAGGAGGCCATGGTTCTGGCCCACCCCAACCTATCCATCGATTGTTGAATGTATCATTCAAGAATTCCCTAGCTTCTCCACTAAAATATGCTAGTGCATCGTCATGCATTACACACATTATGTTTCCCATCAAAAGTGGCTATTTCTCGAGCAATAAATGTCCCCTCATCAAGAAATTGCCGATAAGCGGGACCGTTCAGTCTGTTAGGCAAAAAAAATGGCCCAATCAAATAATTTCCAATTATTCCGACCAAGACATTCATGAAAATTGTTCTTGATGATGAGATTCAAATGGAGGTTTTCCTCAGCCCAAAAATGATTATTGTGAAAATTTGTGATAGCAGTTCTCGAAAAGTTAGCTTCGTCTGTATCAAAATAAGCATTTTCTCTAATTTTATCTAAGAACCATCAGCAGAAATTCAGTCTTGAAGGAAAATCTCTAGTAAGTAGAGTTTGGACGCGTTGAATATGAAACGAGTACAATAAAAAATCGTGGAGAATCCTCCAAACTAGAACATGTGAAATACTGAACTGATTTCCAATTCTTCTTGTACTCACATGATGATTCAAATCAATACAATTCAAAACTGCTTCCTCAATATCTGGAGTTGTCATAGTTTGAGTTGCACCTTTTAAATGATTATTTGTAGTAAAAGTACCAGTTTCCTTCAACCTTCTGTGGATATTTGAAAATGTTCGCCTGTCTGGTGTTACTCGATTTAGAGCAGCTGATATAATCGCCTAGATTTTGTTGTGTTTTCGTCAGCCAGACCGTACATGTAATGGATATCAGCCAATTCGGCGTTAGTAAAATTAGCCATTTTTTCTTACAGCAATAACTTCAAAAATCTTAAAACTAATAGTTAATTTAATGAACAATTCGAGCAGACACTGGTTCAACTTCAGCAACTGTCAAAATAAATTAATAGATGAAAAAAATCAAAGCCTACAAGTCATTGTTTTAATTAGAAGTACTTTCAATTCAACGAATGCATACAATCGTTTAATAATTTCTGCTGGAGAACGGTCGGAGATACGAAAAAATTATAAGTCACAAAAAAGTTTCTAAATTGAACGAAGATGACGAAAATTGATTGAACGCTGATCAGTGGCGTACTGAAAAAAGTTCGAAAGGCAAAACAAGACATGGCTCCGGAAAAGAAAACACCTTGAAGATTCTAGTTGAAATTTAGGACTTGTAATCATGGTGGCTGTGAAAAATAGTTTGCATTCCATATTTGGGCTGAAAATCTCAAAAACTGCAGGAGTTTTGAAGAAAAAAATTATTTTTTCCGGAAATTTCAACACCCTGTAGCTACGTAAAAAAGCTTTTGCGGACGTATGTTTATATGAACTATTTTCTTAAAATCGCACGTAGATTTACCCCCTCAAGTTGTGACATATTACTGTATATACTCGCGCAGAGGAAGTCTTGCTCTACGGTGCTCTGAGTGAAGTTGGCAAGCGCGAGTTCGATGAAAAGCCCTTAAATTTCTTTTTGCCAATCTTCTTTTGATCGTACGAACACTCACTAACATTCCTTGTCTTTAAGAGACGATTTCAAACTTCAGTGGCAGTACTCAATACGTTGCTAATGAAAAGCTATCACCTAGTGTGGAATGCAACATCATTTGTGTTGGCCTAACCTTCAAGCGTATGAGCCTGTATAACAAAATCTTCCGATGGCATTTTGTACAGTGGTTCGATTCATACTGAGTGTTTCAGCGAGTTATTGTTGACTGTAGGCAGCATCAGCGAAAGTGACAGTTCTAGCAGCACCAGTTGTTGTTTATCGTTCGTTCACGTAAGTTATCTTGGCACAATAAAGACGATTTATATTCTCGATCAGCGGAAATTGTAATTGCCATCGGTAATATTATCTTGTCGAGACTAACACTGTTTTGATTTTAATCTCGTTGGGTTGGTTCCCTAGTGATGGATAGGACTGAAACGCAATTAGCAGACTTAATTTAAGTTATATGATTACAGTTATTCAGTTCGTTCTATCACTGTGTGCCATTTCGATTAATGTTGTAGTTTTAATTAATCAGAGCAACTCTTTCTGGAATGAAATGTTGTGATGTAATTAATGCTATCTTTTTCGAGAGGAATCAAGTATTATTTTAATAATGGAATAAGAGCTCCTGCATACTGCTGAATTTTTATAAATTAGAAATAGCAATCGTTTCTCGAATATTTCATTCGGGTGTTTTGATTGGAAAAATTTGGCGTATCAAAACATTTTTTGTAGAAGCTCGCTACAAAGAAAAACTAAGCTACAATTATAACTGATGCAAGGAATGGTTGTTAAGTTTATTGAGTTTGTATGATATGAAGGCACAATGAGTTTATGGGATTTTTGGTTGTTGACGAATCTTTGGTTTATCTTTTTCATCTTACCTTAGAAACTGGTTGAACAGTGAACCATGCTTGGCAACAATGAGAAAAGCTGATAGTTAATTGATCCCACTGTTACTTTGTGACAGCTAATCATGATGTTGTTAAGAAATTAAACTATGTATTATACTATCACAAGAAATTTATTGAAAATCAGGATTGCAATTTCGGTCTCTCGACCATCTCTAGCTGACAATAAGTATTGAACTAAAGTTGAAAATACATACAGGTACATACAGAATTAATCGGAGTGCAAACAAATAAATGGATTAGGATAAAATCAGGTACTATCTGAATATATCAAATATGGGCGAATAAACCGGGCTATACTGGTCGTTTAGTAGATTATCTTTATAAGGAATTTGTTGAATCTACTTTGGCTTCACTTTGTATCGAAAATGGCCATCATTTGCCACCCATAGATCAAATTCAAATTATTCATAGAATACATCAAGCACGAAAGTTAGATTTCTTCGAATCCAAGGAAATTTTCAAACTTCAACAAACTCCTTATAGAAATAATCTTCTGAAAGACCAGTATATTTGAGATCTATAATACCTGCATTTATTGTTAGTAGTGTATCTTTTCTTCTTTTTTTCCGGGTTTTACGATGCTATATAGTAATTGATAAAACGTTATTTATGCGTTTAATGGATATATATATATATATATATATATATAAAACGAAATGATATATATATATATATACTTTTTCACAATTTATTCAATAATCACGACCAGTTTAGTAGGAAATAATTACAAGATCAACAGAATGAAATTTATCCTAAATATCATAGTAGTGGGTCGATCCATTATGCTTTAGTTGGCTGTTGAGGGTAATAAATTGTGGGTTTTTACATAGGTTGTTTATCTACAAACTTTCCAACAAATTCATCCCTCTCTCCATGTTACATTTATGCAAGCAATTCTAAGATTGTTCAATGATATCTTGTGAAGTGAGTTAGTTGATTTTAGCATCCCCAACTCAAATATTGGCAAATATGTATCTGTTGGAAATATGTTCCTTGAATCTAGCTTCGAAAGCAGAATCATCTACCTGTTTGTCCAACATAGGCTACCTGACATTCATTGGATTTGATTTGATAAATTCTGATTGCTTGAATGTATCGTTCTTTTGTTTAGCATTGAATAATAATCAGCATCCCCAAGTTGGGCCGCTTGAGAATGAAGTAGTTATGTTCAATTTGGAAAACTAGTTACTGATTTTGTTACAGAGTTCGCCAGTGTATCTGAGCATAGTGTATCTTTTTCCAGGGTTTCTACGATGCTATATAGTAATTGACGAAAAAAAACGTTGATCTTTGCGTTGAAAATATTGTATTTAGAAAATGTTGTGCAGTCATCTGTATGTTGTTATTTGAGGCAATGGTTTTTCTGAGGAAATGATATTCAGTTCAGTTTGGAAATTTTTCTGTCTGAAAGAGAAAAGTCAGTCACCAGGAACAGAGTAAGCTCCATGAGTCGTGGAGTTATATGCAGCTAGTTTGTGGCTTAAATGACTGAACTGAGTCCATTGGAGTCGATGCGTCTTAAAATGTTTCCTTTCTGTAAATTTCATAACTGAGATGTTGGTTATTTGAATTTGTAAAGATTAACAGTTTTTCTGATGGAATTAATTGAGTTATTATTTTCTAATTCAGAAGTGAACGTTTGGGCAGGAATTTTTGACGCGGCAATGTATTTTATTCAGAAATTTTACAGAAAAATTGTTGAATTCGTCTGTTTGAACCACGAAAACCAACTAAAATGTCATCCACATATCTGTACCAGAAAATAATGATTATCACAGAATGCCGACTTTTTTGAAGTTTTCGCTAATGTGAGAAGAGAGTTCGAAAATCGCTGTATAACTTTTAATATTGTTGTAATAATCAAGGTTTTTTTTTCTGAATTATTCATGAAAATGTCAGCTAGAAGAGAAAACCTCGGCTAAGAGTGATTCAGTGAATCTTTCCTTTGAAAGACCTGAATTCCAGTTGTTTGAAGAATTTAGATTGAACGTATACCGAAATGAACCAGTTTCAAAATGTTAACAATGTTTTGAGATAGGCATATTTGAAGAAGATTGCTGACCTAATTCATTAGTGATATATGGCGGTGTGTTGGACTCATTATGAATAAATCTATTTCATTTAGTATAAGATATCTGTTACAAGGAAGACACTCATTTGTATGGAATGTTCGGGTACATATTTTCAACATCGAAAGATATATAAACACACCATCAGGTAAACTAGCAAAATTTTTGAATCAAAAATTTCTAGACCTCTCGAATTTTCAAGCACAATACACTATCTCTAATTCTGTAGATCTCATACATAAACCTTCATATCTCACAATCTCCCAAGATATTAAGTTAGTCTGTTTTGATGTCAAAAATATGTTCCCGAACATTCCAACGAATATCACTAATGAATTTAGCAATCTTCTTCAAATATGCCTATCTCAAAATTACTTTCAATTTCAATCTGAATTCTTTAAACAAAATTCAGATCTTCCAATGGGTTCACCTCTTAGGGCTCTACTAGCTGACATTTTCATGAATAATTTAGAGAAACACTCAATATTGAACACAGATTTCGCTAAAAAACACATAACTTTCTGGTACAGATATGTAGATGTCATTTTAGTTGGTTTTCGTGATTCAAACAGACAAATTCAACAATTTTCAGATTTCCTGAATAAAATAATTGCCGCATCAGCTTCATCATCATCTTTGAAGGTAAGATTCAAGGAACATATTTCCTCAGATACAAATTCGCCACTATTTGAACACATAAAATCAACTAACCACTCGATATCATTGAACAATCTTGGAATCCTTCATAAATGTAACAAAGGGAGAGAGATGAATTTGTTGGAAAGTTTTGAGATTAACAAACTATGTAAAACCCACAATTTATTACCCTCAACAGTCAACTAGAGCATAATGGATCCCCACTACTCAATATTTAGGATAAATTTCATTCTGTACTTGTACTTGCCTACTCATTTATTATATTCTTATTCACTTGAAAATGACCGTAGGGTCGAAACCGGTCGTGATTGAATAAATTGTGGAAAAGTGACCAAAGTGTCTCATTTAATTCAACCTTAAACCTGCCTTTATCATAATTCGTTTATCACCTCTTGTTACCCTTATTAATTTTTTATCTAGATGTTTATGTTTGTATGTATTTTTAATTTCAGTTCAGTACTTTTTGTTAGCTGTATATGGTCGAGAGACTGAAATTGTAATCCTGATTTTCGATAGATCTCTTGTGGTAGTGGGTATAATATAAAGCTTAATTTCTTATTATCAGAAAGATGGTAGGTTTTTGTGCATATCCAAATTGATGACCAGCAATAAAAATGCAAGGCAAAGAGGCATAGCATTCATTATCCATAAGAAACCCGCCAGTAACAACAAGGTGCATAAAAAATTTCGGATAGAGTAGCCTATGTAATAGTAAGAATAAACAAATCAATGTCGCTCAAGATCATTCAGGTGTACGCTCCTACTAGTAGCTACGATGACGAAGATATTGAGGTATTTTACGAAAACCTATTGAGAGCCATAAACGAAAACAGAGTGAGCCTAATACTTGTGATTGGAGAATTCAACTGCAAAATAGGTCAAAGAACAAGAAACCTCTATAGGTCAACATGGATTGGGAATTAGAAACCATAGAGGAACAAGGATGGCAAATTTTAAAGAACATGAAAAGCTCTATAATATGAATTCCTATTTTGAGAAGAAAAATAACAAAAATGGACGGTAAAACTAAAAATCAGATCAACTATATTCTATCAAGCCAAAAACACATTGTACAAGA
The DNA here is from genome assembly GCA_013387265.2 of Cryptolaemus montrouzieri. Lineage (NCBI taxonomy): Eukaryota > Metazoa > Arthropoda > Insecta > Coleoptera > Coccinellidae > Cryptolaemus > Cryptolaemus montrouzieri. The sequence continues at coordinate 24,122,522 of JABFTP020000103.1, forward strand.
CGTGAACGTCTTGAACAAGTTCGTATGCAAATCGACCGATAAAAGTTAATCAACTACCCTGAGGCTTTTCAGACAGAAGTGAGCAAACAACTTGATACGAAACTACAACAAAAAACAATAGACGGTATGAAAATGACCATTGTTAAAACCCTAAACGATGCAGTTAAAAGCTATTCTTCGAGAAGCAAAAAAGTAGATAAGTTCAGAGAAAAGACGAAAAATCTCCTCAAAAGAAGAAAAAACTTGCTCTCTTAAAACAAATGAAACACTCAAAATTACCGAGAAATAAATAAAGCAGCACGAAAATCAGCAAGGGAGGATATACAGTTGCATAATGAGAGAATAGCATTACGTACTATCGAAAAATTCAAAGGCTTAAATGTATTCAGAAGAAAGATGACAAGAAGAAAGAAAATGATGAGACTCAAATGATCAAATGGCACAATAACGGAAAACAGAGAGGAAATACTCAAGACTGTAGAAGAAATCTATAAAGATCTCTACACCTCGAAAAAGACCAGTGACCTGACTGAACAAGAAAAAGATGTTAGAGTACTTAATGTTGGTTCTGTAGATATCCCGCCAATAACTAGAGTTGAAATCGAACAAGCGATCAGTCAGTCTAAAAACAACAAAGCGCCAGGACCAGATTGTATAATAAGTGAAATATTAGAGCACGGTGGCGAAAAGCTTCTTGATGATCTTCAGATACTTTTCAACAAATGCCTGGAGGAAGGAGACATACCAACCGAGTGGACAAATGCGCTCATTACTCTATATCACAAGAAGGGAGACACAGAGCAACTAGCAAATTATAGGCCCATTAGTTGATTGTCTCAAACATACAAAACAATCTCCAAAATCATAGTGAAATTAGAGTTTTATCAGCCGGCTTCAGAAAAGGTTTTAGCACCAACGATAATTAACAAACTGTGAGAAGTCTCATAGAGAAATGTACTGAATATAATATCCCTCTCTGGATGGCTTTTCTTGATAACAAGAAAGCATTTGATACAATTGAATTATGGGCAACAGAACAAGCTCTGAAAAACTCAAGAGTGGACCACCGATACACAAGCCTTATCAAAATAATCTATGAGCGCGCCACTCTACAAGTAAAACTTCATGCTGTTACGAAAAAAGTGAACATAGGAAGACGGGTGAGGCAAGGTGATACTCTATCACCTAAGCTTTTCATTCGGTTCTAGAAGATGCGTTGAAGAGAATAGAGTGGGGCGACAGAGGTTTAAACATCAATGGAGAAAAACTTAGACACCTAATGTACGCAGATGACGTTGTTGTGATTGGTCAGACCAAGGAAATTCCCAAACATTCCACCTGTTAGTAGTTAGTGGGTAGCCGAAATAGATAGTACCGGCATCACAGATCTGCATAGTATTACTACTCGCCACTAGATGTCTCCACTTGTCACAATATACTGAATACACAATCAATACTAATTGAAATGCAAATGACCCATGTTAGCTTAGGTGTGCAGAAAAATCAAAACTGTTTTGGTCTTTGGAACGTACCGAAAAAATATTATGGCCCTAAGGCTTCAAAGTTTGGAGACCCCTGTATTAGAAGGACAAGAAGTGTAATTTTTTAACTATTGGCACTTATAAAAGCACACTGGTATCGAGGATCACATAACCTCACTAATGGGGTATCACACAACCCATTTTTCATTATAAAAATCATAGAGGTGGTAGTTGATAGGGGTAAGGATTTGATACGAGAACGTGTAGATAAGTAACAATTTTTTCGATCTAAGCAAATCCATTTTAATAAAATGTTTTCCTCAAACGGAGTTCGAATGCATTCATGAAAACCTTCAATTTTTCCAAACGATTCTCGATTTCAAGTCGTCATATGCAATCTTAGAAAATAAATAAATACCTGAATGGATATTCAAAAAAGGTACCATACGTCCTCTTTCCCCTCTTCAGAAGTTTGGGGTAAAAGCTGTCAGACGTAGAAGGTTGATAGGGGTAAAACAAAATATATATAAAAAAATGTCCCAACAAAAATCTGCCAGTTCCAGGAATTTCACAGATAACTCAAAGTAGCCGAGTTATTCTGGGTGGTTTGTTTTCATTGGAACGCACTGTATTATGACAGAATTGAGGTTTTTGAATGTGAAAATTTACATATATTCAATAAGTTATTATAAAATAGAAAGGCTATGGCTTAGAACTTCTTAGAACTCATCAGTATCACATCAAACTATACCTCTGAGCAGATCGAAAAAGCATGCTATTAGCATAGGTACGCTAACCCACCATATTATGTATCTGTAATTTTAGGAAGATGAGCACTAATGAGATTACTTTTCTCTTCTGTAATTAAGTGTAGATTCTCTAGTTCACGACAACGCTGTTTTCATGGGATAACGTGGGACGGTCAACTAGTTATTGAAAATTTCTTTATTTATTCTTTTTAATTTAGGATGAATTTCCACTTCTATCTGTTTCAAGGAGAATGCTGGCCCGTTTCTGAATTAGAATGAAGCAGTTACAATTAGATTAGTTTCCTCTACATTGTAATTATCGGAGGTAGGATAAGGAAGTCCCTTATATCGAAATTAAACCAAGAAGCAGGATAAAACGATACTTCCCAGATAAACTTGTCAGAGATTTCCAAAATTAAATTCTCAAGTACCCTATTGCTCACTTTCTGGAACAATTAGATGAGAAATTCATATAGAATGAAGTAGTAAAAAGGTTTTAATAGATCGTCAAGAAGTGTTTTTCGAATTTTATACGAAAAAGTAGACGTAATAAAAAGATGTTTAAGAGTGACATATCTTTTTGAATGAGACATATAACGTTGAATTAATCGAGGCATAAGGAATAATGCGGTTGAACTTTGTTGGGGTTGATAACAGAAGATTCACATAAATGATGTGATATTTCTCGAGAGGTTAATTGAAAATTTTATATCCTATTTGGAAGCCTTGAATCTACAAGTTAGAGGAAGTTTCTGTAAATTTTTATTATTTGAAAACATCAAGATGTAGAAAAATCATTAAGTGCTTGTTTTAGTCTTGCGCATAGTAGTTTTCTTCCAATATGCGTATTCACAAGTGAGTTCACAGTTTACCAGCTAATAATTAAAGTTCTATAAAATGATATTAAGTCGGCCATTACTGAGTGAAATTTTGATCATCATACGGTGATTTTAGTTTACATTGTAAAGAATATCATAAAATGGGTGAAAAATATTTGATTAACAAACGTGAGAGCTACACTACCCACAAAAATTGACGCATCACCCTACTTTTACGACAATACTATATGAACTTTTAGGTTGGTCATTTAAGAGTCGCTTGGTAACTTTCAGAAGTGTAAAATAAGAAGATATCATTCAAAATAGATGAGTTCATGATGGAAAAATATCAATAACTTTCGAGTTAATGAAAAATAAAAAAATTCTACTATCTTCAAACATTCGCGAAGGCACCAATCAACTAGCATCGAAAGGTTACTAATCATTTTAAAATCGATTGTTTCCTCCCCGGGCCTAATTACTGGCAGTATACGTCTCGGAAGCCCGTCAAACAAATTTTGGATGTACTCTCGAGTCACTGAGTTCCAAATTTCAGGAAGCAGATTTTCTAGTTGTTGGAGTGTTCTACAAGGCATCCTAGGTTGCTGAATTTGCCACCCCATGTTGTCCCAAATATGTTATATGGGATTCAAGTCGGGACTTCTGGCTGGCCCTCTTAAAATATCAATTTCGTAATTTTGCAGAAATTCTGTAACTACTCTAGCTGCATGAGGCCGAGCATTATCATGCATATAAATGAAGTTTTCGCCAATCAATGGGCCAAAGGGCACACCATGAGGTTCAAGGATATCGGCGATGTATCTGGCCGCTGTCATTCTTCCATTATTCACTAGGACTAACTCAGTTCGACCATGGAAAGAAATGCCTCCTCACACCATTACTGAGCCCCCTCCGAAGTTTTCGGTTTGCCGGATATTGCATTGCTGATACCATTCCCCAGGTCGTCTGTATACAGGCATGCGGCTATCATTTGATACTAGACAGAACCTGGACTCGTCGGAAAAGAGAACAATCGACCATTCTAGAATACCCCAATTTGCATGTTACCTCGCAAACTGAAGTCTTGCAACTCGATGCTCTCTGGTGAGACGCGGGCCGGTAGAAGCCACCCTTGGTCTGATATCGTCTTCTCTGAGCCTGTTCCTAACAGTTTGCAATGAAATATGCACATTTCTGGAAAGTGCAAATTTTGTAGCATTCTAGCCGTACAGTGCCGAACTCTTAGTGCAGTTAAACAAAGCCAACAATCATCAACTGATGTTGTTATCCGATTTCTTCCCTGTCCGGCCCTTCTTCCATATTCCCTTGTTTCGTGGTACCGATTAATTGCTCGTGAAATAGTGCTTTGGTTAACATTCAACAAGTTAGCCACGTAACATTGGCTTCGCCCCTCCTCTAGAAGTGTTACAATTCTTATCACTTCATGATCACTCAAATAGTATCCAGGACGCTCATCAGCGATTACAATAAATTCAAAGATTCGAAAATCAACAAGAAACACAGAAAACTTGCATTAATTCAGCGTGAAAACTGAAGAGAAATTGAATGAATACTGATAGTCAAATAAACTCATTCTTGTTTCAGACGTGTTTGAGATCATATGGAAACAAATGTTACTACATAGATAAGATTTTTTCCCCTCATATGTCCAAAAACATATGTTGACAAAGAAACTGCGATCGAGCTGCTTGATCGATTGTGGAATTCAGAATAGCAGATAATGCAACAATTTTTGTCGTGTGCGTATTTTCCACCTATTTTTGTAATATTCCAACCAAAATCGCCGTATATAGTTTTCATACCACAGTTAGCAGGTTAACAATGAAAATAAACACAATCTTTTATATTTCTTCATTCAGAAAAAGGGTAACTCAATATTGTGAATATTCACTTTTATTATGATCATATTAATTATATTTATTCTTGTTATAACATATGAAAAAAAAATCAATTATCAGTTCATCACCTTTATTGAGCTAATTTCATCTGACGGTATCCGATATATCGCAATACATTTTTTATTGTATTTATATTTGTCATTAAAACAAATCTCATTTAATAAGGTTGCTGAAGATTTTGAATAAGAATAAAATTCTAATTACGTTATTAATATCGTTTTAAGCAGCATAACATGTAAGTGATTTTTTTGGTATCCACATTTTATTGAAAACAGATAATACTCTGTATCAGGCATCAGACATGGAACATATTTAAATAGAATAAAAAAATGGTACGAAAGTGTTTGAATAACACATGGATCAATAAGTCTCGAGACTAACCCAGAGATGGCGCTCGTAGTAAACCAGTAACCACGTCTTTAGAGTACTAACCTTTGCTTGAAACGTGTCAAAATTTTAAGTCGATCGGACGAGAAACAGCTGAATTATCGAAGTTAGAGTAAACTCGTTTTGTAGTTTATTTAAAAAATGGAAGAACCGAGTTTCGTGTTCTGATAAAACATTGTTTTTTAATGGGTAAAAAACCGTGCAAGCTAAACAATGGATTGAAAAATGTTACCCGGACTCTAGTCCATCAAAAGCAACGATTTGTCGGTGGTTTTCCGAGTTTAAACGTGGTCGTACCGACACAAATGACGCGGAACGCTCGGGTAGACCTGTGGAAGCCTTTATACTGGAAAATGTGTGTGAAGTGACAAAAATTATAATGAAAGATCGTAAAGTGAAGCTCCGTGAGATTGCTGAGATGACACAGACATCATATGGAAGTGTATTTACTATCCTTCATGAAAAATTGAGCATGAGAAAGGTGTTTTCCAAGTGGGTGCCGCGATTGCTTTCGATGGAATAGAAACAGCAACGAGTCGATGATTCAGAAAGCTGTTTATCACTATCGTTCTTGCGTCGTTACGTGACCATGGACGAAACATGGATACATCACTACACTCCAGAGTCGAAGCGGCAGCCATCTGAGTGGCGCACAGCTGGCGAAAGCCGTCCGAAACGTCCGAAAACGCAGCTGGCAAAGTCATGACGTCAGTTTTTTGGGATACCCATGGCGTGATTTTCATTGACTACCTCAAAAAAGGTAAATCGATCAACAATGATTATTATATCGACCTACTGGTGCGTTTGAAGGAAGGAATCGCAAAAAAACGACCGCACATGCAGAGGAAAAAATCCTTTTTCACCAGGACAATACACCCTGCCACAAGTCGATGAAAACAATGGCAAAATTGAACGAATTGGGCTTTGATCTGCTTCCCCACCCCCCATACTCGCCAGATTTAGCCCCCAGTGACTACTGGCTCTTTTTGATCCTAAAAAAAATGCTTCAGGGAAAACATTTGGCTCAAATGAGAAGGTCATCGCTGAAACTGAAGCTTATTTTGAAGCGAAAGATACATTTTTATAAACATGGTACTGAAAAATTGGAAAAGCGGTGGAACCATTCTATCACCCTAAAAGGTGATTATGTTGATAAATAAAAAAGTTTTGCAAAAAATTTTGTTTTCTTCGTTAGTCTCAGGACTTATTGATCCATGTGTTAATTGCACCAAAGAGTTTCTGTGAAGACTTTTAGATTGTCTTATTTTTAGTTAATTAATTTTTGCGAATCGAAATCGTTTGGAATTAATGTAAATTAATCAAATACTTTTGTAAATTGATTACAGAGGATATATTCCTTTTCGATCAATACAGCGCTTTTGAATATCTTTTCATATACTTTTAATGAATCTGTCCAATACAATATCTCCATTTCTTTATAGAAAGAAAGCAGTTTCATTGATCCAGATATTCACGGCTCGTTTCATAAAATTCTGATGCCGTATTTTTCACAAACAACTCATCAGTATTAGTGCTACTATCTTTCAATTTCACAGTTGAACTACAAACAGTAAATGGAAGAAACTGGTCAATTTGTTTTTGGGCCAACTTGTCTTAGAGATGATCTATATCTTTTATAGTCTCAATTGCCGACACAGTCTGACCGTCAACTTTTACTACAGGTTGATGATAACTTGCTGATTGAGCGTGTAGGAAAATAAGCCGTAATTCCTATGTGGGCTCTCCAAAAAAGGTTTCTATTAATTTGGAACCGTTTTTAAAGTTCAAGAAATCTAACAGCTGGTACATTTTTGAAAGTCTCTTCAAGGCGGGCATAAGCGCAAGCCTCCTGGTTTTAGTTTGATAGCCGAGCATTTGGTGATGGTCTATGTCAGAATCAGCGCAAAACTCTTTTAGAGATTCAACTCGAAAATGAATAAAAGTTTACAATAATGCTTTCCAAATCTACTGGTCAAGCACCTGCAGCAGATCCATCATCTATCAACGGTGTTTTCAGAGATCATTGTAATTTTGCTTATACATTATTAGTTCATCGCCTAGCTACGTTTCCAAAATTGAAATTTGCATTGTCGACACAAAATGCGACGACTTTTATTGTCAGATTCTAATCTGTAAATAATCCGCAATCATATCAGAAGTTTCACCCGGTTGATCTCTAAGGTCTAAAATTTTTACTTGCACTCCTTAATGAGTTGAAAAACGCGTTACAAAAGGATATATTTTCTTGTTGAAGTAGTTTGAAGCGTCATTTAAACTTTTAGTGCAATTTGACTTTTTCAGATCATCTTTCGGTTTGCCGATCGTTGATCGCGCCACAACATTCACTACAATAGCTTATGTGTTCGTACGCGTGCAATTGAATTTCTGGTCAAAACACGATTGGAATAAATACCACGCACATTTCTTGTATAGTATGATAGATCCAGACGCCTTTCTAATGCAGCAATATCCAAATCCTTTGAAGTTGGCGTGTTTGGAATATTGGAAAAGTTCAATTTAGATGAACTAGAAGCAGTGACACGATCGGCATTTCTATGTTCCCCAGACTTCAAATGATGTTCCATGTCATCAGCATCACTACTGGAAACTGTGAATTTTATATGATACTTTTCGCATCTCACATCCGAATAAGTATTAATTTGCTCAATAAATGGGTACCTACTTTACTTTTAAGTTGACATTTAATGATTATTTGCGTTTCGGCATAACTATAGGTAAAATCAAAACAGAAAACTTGAAAGTAATTACCAGTTTTCCAGTAAACTACTTCAAGAACGAAACAATAGCGGCAAGTTAACATGCGCGTGGCTAGCCTAATAAATAAATGCTCCCTCCTTCTCCTGGGGTTATAAAGGAATGACCGATCGTCGAAGAAGAGACGATTTGCTATTCACGGTAGGGATGTTCATGTGCGAAAAATATCGATATTTTTTCGATTTGATATATCGTAATGTTGTATCGATGCTTTGCGATATATCATACAAATATATCGATATTTCCGATATATCGTGAATAATTTTTATTCAACTAGTCTATGATGCAAACATATCAGAAATGGGAATAAGTTGAGATAATAAAAGTAATAAAAACCGCCAGGGTTAACAAACAAACTTTATTTCATCAAAATTCTAAAATTTCTTTCCTGAGCCTTGTAGGAACAAAATTTTGTTTCTTTTTTGCGTAGAGTCTTCTTCCCTGCTGGGTTAATACCAAACACTCAAAGGATTTTCGATGACCTACTCACTGATCACTCCAGAAACTATAGTAATTGAAGTTTCTCGAATCTAGGGTCCAAAATTGAACTTTTTTATTTCTCACTCTCTTTCTCTCTCTCTTCAGCCTGTGGATAACCACTCTTGGACAAAGGCCTCTTCCAAATCTTTCCATTTAAATCGAAGATGGTTCAGACTTACACCATCTATATTTATGCCTCTCGTTTCCCCTACAAGCCCTTGAACACGTTCTCCAGAGCCAATGTAAATAATTTTGGAGAGATCGTGTCTCCCTGTCGTATGCTTCTTTTCACAGGGATTTCTTTTGATGTTGTTTCTTCGTCTATCGTTATTTGGATTGTGGCGTTTTCGTATATGTATTTGATGAGATTTGAATATCTACTGTCTACTCTTGCGTTATCTAGTGCTCTTAGTGTTGCCCAAGTTTTAATCAAGTCTAACGCTTTCTTGAAATCTATAAATGCCATGTACAATATCACATTGTACTCTGAGGTTTTTTCGATGAGAGTGCGTATCACTTGCAAATGGTCTACTGTACTGAAGCCTTTCCGAAAGCCGGCTTGTTCGACGGATTGATAAGCATCCATTTTGTTGGTTAATCTATTTGTCATTATTTTCGTCAGTAATTTGTACAAGTGCGATAAATGGCTTATTAGGCGGTAATTTTCCATGTTATTTCTGTCTCCCTTCTTATACAGAAGAATGACTTGAGCATTATTCCATACCATTGGTATTCTTACTTCATTTAGGCAGTTGTTGAGAAGGATCCGTACGTTATCCAACAGATATTCTCTTCCCATCTTCAACATCTCGATGGTGATCTTATCTTCACCGCGGCATTTTTGGTTCTTCATCTGATTGAGCGAAATTTTCAGTTCATTTGTATCAATTTCAGGAATGTCTTCAGAACCGGTATTAAGAATATGTCTTTTAATATATTTATGTTCTTGATTTTCAGAACTATAAGGTTTTTTGTAAAATTCTTCAATGACAACTACGATTTCTTCCCTCTTGCTGACCAAGATACCTTCAGAATTCTTTATTTTCGTCATTTTAGTTCTTCCATCTGATAGTTTCGATCTGAGAACTTTCATGTTTTTGTTGTTTTCAATAGTTTCTTTAACTAGATGTGTCTTCCAATCTCTCAGGTCTTTCCGAATACTTCTTTTTATTTCCCTATTCATTGTTTTATAGCTGTCATCTTCCCGACTTATTTTTCCTGTGTTTTTCTGTGTACTGCACGTCTTCTTTGTTGCTACTTGTAAACAACTTGTTATCTTCTGAGTATGATCATCAATTTCTCCATCTCCCAAATAGTTTGAGTGTTGTAGTTTCGTCGTGACAGCTTTTTCGAACTTTCCTCTATTTCTAGTGAGAGCCTCTAAAATTGGATCCTTCTGTTTCTTCAGTATCATTTTGGTTCGTTCAAATTTGGTGTCGAGATGGATTGTAGCTCTAACGAGCCGATGGTCGCTATTTGTTTCGAATTTATTCAGGACCGAAACGTTGTAACATATTTCTCTCTTGTTTATTATGATGAAATCGATTTCATTTTTTACTTTTCCATCAGGAAATTAGTATATATAAATAAATAATATTTCTCACTATATTCGATATATCGAAAGAAATATATCGATAGTATATACGATACCAGAAGATTCGATAATATCGGGGAAAATCGATATATCGTATGTATATATCGATATTTTATACAATATCGATTCATATCGAGTACCCCTAATTCACGGCCCACGCGTGTCTCAGAGTTCATAATTTTAAATTGTCACGCGGGACATGCTTGCGAAAATCCAATCTGATCGATCGAAAACATATAGGGTATTATACAGTAAAAAAATAACTTTATCTCATAACCCGAAATCTGAGCCCCTTGATACAAATTGAATGTTACGTGCAAAACACGGTAAATAAGATTTTTCATTTTCACTGTGAGCTTTTTAAACGCTGAAGATATTAGAAATGTACTTTCTCGTTAAATATTTAAAATCACTCTGTTTTCACAAACGCAGAGGGCCATGACGATTTTGTTTTCTGAGTATTTAGTTTCGCATCGAAATTATATTGAAAGAGGAATGATTCCAATGGGATACCCTGTACTTCGATCAATATGGTATGATTGAATATCCGTATATTTCTTTACAGACTATCAATAGACATCATTGTCAATTTCTGGAACATTATTATATAAAAGCAAATTCACTGATTGAACTGATTGAAATTTATGGGATTAGTGGAATACTCTGCTAGAGTCGCCATAGATACGCTAAATAATTATTATGGGGTTCTCATTTCTGCTTGTCATTATTGTCAATTATCATGAGAGATTTGGTTGGTACAATGAGAATATTTTAGCCCCCAAATGAGTAGAGTATTAGTTGCCTCTAAATGGATTCGTTCTGTTTATTACATAACTTTCATTTCAAAATTATTTAATGCTAGTGAGTTGGTTTATTTTCTTCAGAAATGTTATTTCGAAATTATTTTTTCGTCCTAATTCTTTTCAATCAGTCTGAAAGTATGCTTCTTAGTTTCTCAAAGTATTATTTTAAGATATGAATTTAAAATCTGGAATATAAAGAAATGTGAGGGCCATTTCAATCGCACTACTCTAAAACTTATAGAACAATTCGTTTCGTTAAGGACTTGGACAATCACGTGCGAATGATCAAGAAGCTCCGCTATTCTGAGGTTACCCCATTGCATATTATATTTGCTGTTCAAGTTTAAGTCGACTGAGCTTTGTTCGGTTTCTTCTTTCGTAGTATGTACTGCATTATTTCGAAAATAATATTTCGATACAAATGCTAGTGATAAGAACTTTGATAATAAGAATTATGAGTAAAAGATTTTATAAGTGTAAGTGCCTGTTTTACAGTCACAAATATATCATAGTGGTAGTTGAAAGACGGTACCACTCTCATTCTTCCGGTGTAATATCACCACATCATGCCGTAGGCTCCGTGAATTAGTCATTTATGACTGTTTCGGATGTTTCAGAGATAGTCCAGTCTTCAGAAAGGGTAGAATTTTCAGATAAAACATGATGAGATCCTTTGGAACGAAATTATCAGGAGTAAACTCGTTCCCTAACCGGATCTTCGAGAAAAACTGGCTCGGAGGGCTCCGATGAGAGAGCCAATTCTTCATTAAGTTTTGTGAAATAAGAGGTCTAGGTTACACCAACATGAATGTGAGTGTAGTACACAAGTACTTACAAGACACACAATCTTATCTCCTAGCTGTAACGGAAACTCAAATAATGTCAACAACAGACACCACCTATCCCTGTTTCAATGGCTATGAGTTGCACTTATCATCAAGTACCATCCTCATCTCGAATTTCAACCCCTAGAACAGGGGTGACCACCCTTGAAAATTTGGAAGAGGGTAGATGGGTCGAGTGATACCTCGAAAGAAAGGTATTATCTTTGTCTGCATTCCAGTGAAAGAATTTTCATTTTTGATTGAAAACTGTAGAAGATACAGAGTGAGCCACTGAAAAATAGAAAAGACTATCTATCGCCCTGAGCTATTCAAGTACCCTGCTCTAGGGGTTGAAATTCGAGATGTGAATGGTGTTTCGGAAGATGACAGCCTTTGATCTGGAGTGAAGCTGTTCCATTTTTTTGTACTAACACTTGAATATCGATAGATAGATAGTCTCCTCTATTTTTCAGTAGCTCACTCTGTATCTTCTACAGTTTTCAATCAAAAATGAAAATTCGTTCACGACAAATATAATACCTTTCTTTCGAGGTATCACTCGACCCATCTACATCCTTCCAAATTTTCAAGGGTGGTCACCCCTGCTCTAGGGGTTGAAATTCGAGATGAGGAAGGTACTTGATGATGACTGCCATTGACCGGCATGGATCTGTTCCATTTTACTTCACTGAAACTTGAATAGTCTCAGGGAAATAGTCTTCCCTATCTTTCAGTTGCTCACTTTGTATCTTTTACAGTTTTCAATTAAAAATGGAAATTCGTTCAAGGCGATGTAGACAAAGATACCACCTTTCTTTTGAGTTATCTCTCGAACCATCTTCTCCATTCAAAATGTTCAAGGATTGCAACCCCTTAGGGGGTTGACATTTCAGGAAAGATTTTTACCCCAAAAGATGTCACCCTTGAAACAAAAATTTACCTGTTTTTGCGTTTTGATCAGAAACGAATATCTTGGTAGATATAGCCTCTGTTTAGTTTTCGTTGAAGCATCCTGTATATCTCACGCCAACCCTCACGGCCTGATATCTCTCTCAATTTATTATAATTTATGACTTCTCTATATCAATGGAAAGAGTGTACCGAAGGAACAGCTGTATTTGGTGTTTCCATAGATGAAATGAAATACATATCTTGTTGCACAGAAGGTGGCATTCGTAACCTTAGTAAAATCATTATCAAGAATCTACCTAGATAAATGTCGATAGACAATTATTGTTTTGAAACCTGTAATTTTTCGAAATGAAAGTGCATTCCTTCGTTAATATGCAGTTCTTCGAGTCCTTCAAATACCGACGTGGAAACTTTACGAACAAGAGGGTGTCTTTGGGGAAATCTTGGGTAGAATTCTTTAGCAGCTTCTCGTGCGTTTGCATCTTGAAAACCATAAATATAGATTCATATCTGCATAATTTTCATTACTGAAGGAATACATTTTCAATTCGAGGAATTTAATGTTTCAAAATAATAATTATCCATCGAAAAATATATTCTGACATTTATTCATCAAAAGTAATTCAACATTCTTGATAATCATTTGACTATGGTTAAGAATGTCAACTTCAACAAGAAATGTATTTCATTCCATCTATGGAAACATCACAGAATCGCTTTGCTAGCTGAATATCCCTGAATTTGAGAAAATTACGACCGTAATGTTTTCATTAATTTGTCTTAGAATTGCTTTAGGAATCACCGCTCAAAGTTTGTATTAATAGTTGAGGGATACTCTGTATTTGTAAATATAGAAATGAAATGACACCGATCGAATTCGGAGAGACGTAAGTATAATCAGATATGTGGAAGATATCTCCCTCTAACCTCTGGTAAATAGAAGGAGTGAAAGAAAAACCCTGATTCCAAAAGCTCGAGTTAATTTCGTAAATTATTTCGACATATAAAAAAATAATTGTGGCAGGGGTAATTTTGTACCCAGTCCGATCACTGGCAAATCGATTTCAAACGATAATTTTTCGTCGAAGAACTCGCTTTTCGAGTAAAATATATACTCATTCCATGAACTGAATTGAATAGTTTATGAAATTTTGGGGATTATTCGTCCACATCTGTAGAAGTGCTGCTTCAGGCTGTTTAGAAAAATTTCAGGATGGTTTTGCCATGATGTGGTATCATATCAATGTAAATCCACTGATCGAACTGACTGATACTAAGAGGATTAGTGATATCCATAACTTGGGTTGCTATAGATAGGCTTAATAGTTGTTCAGATATAATATTCACCACTATTGTCAATTTTAATGAGAAATGTACATACGACGAGAATATTTCAGCTTCCAAATGAGCAAAACATTAGCAGTTTTTTGCTTGTTTATAGTTTGCTCTTATTTTAAATTCCTAACGTGATTTCATAGAATCTTATTAGCTGTTTAAAAATACCAATTTATCAAAATTTTTTTCTTTTCAGTTCAATCTATATTAAAAGGTATTTCTTTGTATTTCAAACTATTATTTTTTTCATCTAATATATATTAAGAGGAAATTTAGGGTCTAGGAGTCTTGGTAATGTATTCAGTAAAACAATCAAAATGTAAGATACTTATAGAGCCCAATCCTCGTACTATTGATGCTTTGCATTGTTTGTAGCACCTCTGCAGTCATTGACAACGAACGAAACGTTAGGCAGCAGATCGATTCTGAAAACTATCCCCCAAAAAGAATAAAGAGAATAAAAGCCTTGCGGAGAAAAAATATATGGCCACATATTGTAAGTTGTGGAAGTTTATATTCCGTATGAAAGCTGTGAAGAATTAATTAAATTCGAATTTCGTGAAGCATCTACATTAAAAATTTTAAATGGAAGACATTCTTTGTGGATTGGAATTGGAGCAGAAAAATATTTCATTGAGATATTATTCGTTCACATGAAAAAGAGAGATGAGTTTTTTTGATCAAGTAAATTCAACGTACCAGTACTTTTAGCATCATGAATCAGCCAAAAAATCTTGAGTCAACCGTATTGAAATAAAAAGGGACAATGAAGTAACTTTGGAATCAAATTATGTTGGAGAATGAGGCAGGAAAGGGTCACCATTCCTCGTACAGATCGGAAAATTGAGGATTTCTGTCTAGAACATCATAAAAGGGTTGCACGTCTGACTACGAAACTGTACGGGATGTGAGAAAAAAAAGTTCTTAGTGCTGGACAAAAGAGAATGTGATGAATTGGTTATTGGCCTACCAAAAATCCCAAATCCACGAATCAATGAAAGAGGGACGACTGCAACAAGAGGTGACGCTCTGGATAAGAATTAGGTACAAATTGATTTGTGGAGAGGGTTAAACATCCGGTAAGTCTTGTGGTATGGTCTGTTACCTTAGCCAAATATATGAGGCGATTCTACATAGTAAAATAGACGATGAAACAAGATCAGTATAATCAAGTACTAGATACCCGGCTATTATATCAGCTCGTTGAGTGGTTTTCAGATGCTGTCCATGATTTGGCACAATGCAACAAAACCAAAAGTGTTACTGCATTCCTCACTGTACAAAAGTTGCTCTTCTGCCTTGGCCAGGAATGATACCTGACATGAACACCATAGAAAACAAGTGGGCACTAACACGTTGGGCGATTGTAAAGAGACTGATCACTACAAAGCACCAGTTCAAAATCTGAAAATGGCCTAGTGAAATCTTCAAGGAGATCATGAACGGTAATTGATGAGAGCTTCAAGATCAACGTTCGGAGAACAGTGTAAAGTTTTTTTGTTCGGAAGGAAATTTCTTCATGAAGCTTTCAAGGAATAGAACTTGACTCTATTATCCAAAACCAAATTGACTCAGGTTACGCACCACTGAATATGAGAAAATCATTATTGGAAATCAGTTCTTATAGACTGGAAAGGAATTGTATGTTGAGGACGAAAATATTTGAGGTCAAACAGAAATCTTCGTGCTGGACTGAGGGATATTTTCCATCTGGACTTTAATGAGGCACATACGATTCAGAAAGTCTGGGTTGATAAACACACACAAGATTCCCAACAGTTTTCATGCACTATCCGCCGACAGACTAACGCTTGAAAGCAACTGCATGACACGAATGCCGATGGTTTTGAAGAATATTTTCAATAACTGATAGATTTAATTCCGACACGATCAGTTATCGTGATGAATTAGTATTCGCAGCAAGTGGAAACGACACCAACGAATTTATGGTAAGAGGCAGTGAACAACAGGTGGCTGTCTTCGTTTCAATTGGCAAATTGAAATTCTATAAAATCTGTAAAATTGACAGAATGGCAAAGAACCAGGAAGCTATCATTCTCCTTCTTCTGCCTTGCCATTGCGAATTCAACCCAATTGCGGTGATTTAGACACAAGTAAAGAGTGAGGTAGCCAGGAATAATACAGAAGTTAGGCTTGAGGATCTTAAGGTGCATTTAATTAACGCAATAAAATGTGACAGCCGACACTTGGACCAATCGAATTATCTATGTGATTAAGGAAGAAAATAAAATGCGAGAATTAGAGAATCTAGACGCCATAAAAGGCCCTATTATAGTGAATGTAGGTATCGAATATTCGCCATCAAAGGAAGAAGATAACTGGAAGGGTAATCATAATAAATTATTTCTACCTAAGTTTCCATTCAGTGATCCATACATTTCGACTTCTTTGTTTTGTCAAATAAACCCTATAACTCACATTCTTCTATGCCACAGAGTGCAGGTTTTGAAGAGGAATTGAAAATTTGTTATATTATATAGACGAGGACAACTATATCAGATATAGAAGAAAAACAAGAGATTCTACAAGTAGTCTGCGATTTTTTTGGTCCACTGTTATTACAACTATAGTTAACCCAATGTAGAGTAACAGAACTTCTCGGATTTTTCGATGTGCCCGCGTACGATATAGTCAGGGGATTTGCAGGTTTTCCGAATATACTGAAAATTTAAAAATTATTAATACTACTCTCTCATACTAATTTTACGCATAATAATAAATGGTTTGAACGGCATATTTGTTGTTTTTAAGATCGCAATATAATGCAGATACAAATAAAAACTACAATAAAATTAACAATCAATAGTTTGTTTGAAAAATTCAGTTAATATTCAAAATGCAAAAATCTGGAAACTACACTTAATAGTATGTCCACATATTATGAGTTATGGAGGATTATATGTTGTATTTCGATGAAAGCTGTAAAAAACGAAAACAAAGTTGATAGTTTAGGAGATGTCTTTTGTGTTTTCCAGTTCTCACTCTGACGATCTTAAGTTCACGACAATTGAATTTGGGTCGATCATACATCAAAAATTTTAAATGGAGTACATTACTTGTGGATTAAAGTTGGAGCAGGAAAATATTTCATTGAGATATAACTCATTCTCATGGACAACAGAGACGAGTTGTTTTTTATACC
This sequence comes from Cryptolaemus montrouzieri, assembly GCA_013387265.2. Taxonomy (NCBI): domain Eukaryota; kingdom Metazoa; phylum Arthropoda; class Insecta; order Coleoptera; family Coccinellidae; genus Cryptolaemus; species Cryptolaemus montrouzieri. The sequence goes on from JABFTP020000103.1 coordinate 24,139,762, forward strand.
AGTAAAATTCAAAGTACAAGTGCTTTTAACTCCATGAATAATGTCAACCATTTATTTAACACTAAGCTGCATTAACGGGAGAGCTTGCGGCTTCCCTATTCAAAACGTAGCGTGGCAAAAACTCATCATTGTTTTCCGTTTCGATGCACACACCGAATGTACTCCAATCTTATGAATGCTTCGATTATTCTATGTCCGATAATTGAAGTGGAACATTCCCGAATTGATGAGAGCTTTTTGAATTAATGACAAGGGTTTATGGTTTCTTCAGTTATTGTTTTTCTATTTATACTGCATGTTCCAAAATTTGATCCCATCTTTACTAATTTTGGGAGGGAGTTTGGGGCATGTGAAATCAATTTCCCCTTTCAATATCAACCAACTCAAATTTGTAGGACAAACGGGACTTCGTTGTGAAAGGTTACTCGTTGTATTCACTCAAATACGTTATCTTAAGATACTCAAATACAGTAGGGTCTCGCAAATCGAGACCCTTGGTACTTGCAGTGCACGCTGTGATCCGTGAGGCGATAGCATCGCGTGGGGGGACGTTCGTGGTAGGAGGTCCAAGTTGCAACGTGTCAACATATGAAGATCACGAGCGAGATGATGATGACCGTGTTGAAGTTTTAGCCTCAAAAAAAACTGAACGTACCGAGGCACTGAAATCTTCAAAGTTTAACTTTAAAATGGAATAAAGATAGCGAAATTATGTTTTTCCGACAACTTAAAAACCGCGCTTTTGGAATGAAGGGCAAACATTATAAGCAGAAGCATATTACTTACTTTATCAAGAAGAATTAAGTTTTAATTTTCATGAAACCTTTGTTAAAAGTGTAATTTTTTCCTACTAAAATATTGCATGCTATGATACAGACGCCTCGATAATTCGAGTCTTGTTTTTCCCGCGAGTAAGGCTCTACTGTTATATCCAAAAAAGTCTGGTAGAATAAATGAGAGGGGCTTCCATATTTATTTCATTTCAAAAAAAGCTGGATGAATGAAAAATACTGACATCTAAACCCTCGTGAAACTGAAAATTTCAGCAGAATTTCAAAGTGGCTGCTTCGTTCGTTTTCGGAGGAAAAACTACATTTTATGTTTCCGTTTTGAGCAGCCATATCTCGAAATGTAGAGTCCCAAGAAAAAAGTTATTGGACGAGTCTTCCTCAGGTCATCTGAGGGGATATTTTCACGAAGTAGGTCCAAGTACTTAGTATACACCTTGTATATTTTTCAAAGAGGATACAATATTTTATCTATCTTGAATCTAAGACGCCTATGGTTCACAATGAAACAATATTTGAGTTTCTACTCAAAACCGAGGAATAAAAAGGTATTCATTTAATGCTCATCCTACAGTATCTGCATAAAAATATTTATGTAACTTGGATGCAGTGCTGGGATTAGTAGAAAAAAAGGATTCGAGTATGAGTACAATTACTTTGTTCGAAATAGTATTCGAATACTTTACTCGATTACTTTCGTGAAAAAGTGATCGAGTACTGATTACAATTGTACTCGAGTACGTGATCGAATACTTAGATGAATACTCTTGTGAGCACATAGTTCTCTCTCTAACCCTTCTTGTGTTCTTGAAGCACAGTTATTACAATTATTATCATTATAGTGGGTCAACAGTGGCTAATGAATATCAGTGAAACAAAATAGCAAGTTTTATTGTTAAAATAGGAAAGGTACTTTGAAAAAGTTTTTTCAAATTCGGATAGTCGTTCAGTATTTAAAATTCTTCCGGTTGTCATTTAAATATTTGACAAGCTCTAGTTCAGTTTTCGTACAGTGTCGTTGTATTTTGAACGGAACTGGAATTTTCTCTGAAATAGTCTTCATTGAAGTCGAAAATATCATCATTGGTGGAGGAAGAACTGCGGTCGAGTTCCTCTCTGGGTGAGGTTAAAGCAATATTTTTAGTACTCGTGATGATAATTTTTTTATGTCTTCAATTGATGTACTCCATTCGTTATGCAACTCAATCATTTCAGTTTGAATTGTGGATATAAAACAGATGCTAAAATCGCATGTGTGGAATTAAAAGTTAAGATATCTATAAATCGCTTGTTTATACCGGCCAAAATTGCTGAAAGCAGAATTTCCTCACCAAATTTGAAATTTTATGGTACGGTTATTGTACTCATGGTTACAAACTGTACTCATGAGAACATTTTGTAATGATGGGTACTGAATTGTAATCATGAGTACTGAATACAGTTACTTCCTGAAAAAGTATTCGAGTACAGAATACAGTTACTTTCCTCAAAAAGAATCCATTCCCGAATATACTAAGAGTAATTAATTACTGTAGTTGAGTACAAAAGAACTCGAGTATTTCCCAGCACTGCTTAGGTTTCCTCAAATTTTTTTCAGATATAAAGAGTTATCCATAATAGATATTCATGTGAAATTTATGTTCTTTTTGAAATGTGACGCCCCATGTTTCACACCATCTTTGAGCCCTTAACTGAACCGTTTTCGAATCTTTCGACAATGTGTTAAAATCTGATCGATTTTTCGAATATCTGCTGCATCTACTGAAAAATTGAATTATTTTCATGAACCTAAATATCCATGTGCAATAAGTGATTGTTGATACAACTATATAGCGTGTAATGTAGTTGATGTCTAATTTTGTTCACGTTCAAACTTCTTCATTCTTTTATACATTGCATGTCATGTCTGTAAATGATAAGTTGAAAATGATTTTGTATTTTATGCTAGAATTCTCACATACTTCAAGAAATTTTCACTAAGATTTCTAAATTTAGTCTAACTAGAAATCATATCCGAAAAAAGGGTAAAAATATGCAATAAAAATGTTCAAAGTGTCTATTTTCTTCTCGAATGCACATTTCAATTTGACGAATAGAGTTTCTTGAGATTAGGCTGTGTAATACCATGGACTGCATCTCGATTTCTTTGTATCATAGCTTCCCTAGTGATAATTTAAAAACACATTTCTGTATTTGATGAAGAAGGAAACACCATTCTATTGCTTATTGAAATGTATTTGTTTTCTTCTACATATTTTAAGGTAAAGGAAAATAGATCTTGATTTCTTAAATTGAGCACTGATTCACACATAAAAATCTTTCGTGCCAAAATCCTATAGATAAACAAGTTTCATCCATACCAAATTCAACTACCTAAAGAATAATTATTTTGAGATGGATAATGGTAGAAGAATTAGGTTTTGCGAATAGATCGAAAATAAATTGATAAAAAATCTAAATTTTTTGGTTACTAATCAATGCACATTTCAAAAGAATGACTTCGTCAATATATACAGTTTTCGTCACTGTAGCCGTAGAAAACCGCATAAAGAAAGGTCTGTAAATATATGGGAATAAATTGTTGACAATAATGTAGTTAGGCGTAATTTATTCGATAGAATAAGGAGAAAATTCCTCTCAACGAATATCTTTTGAATGCCATATAGAATGAAATGTGATTGCAATTGGATGGAGCACCAGCGCAACGATTCATTATAATTAAAAACGAATTGAACACAATGTCTCTAGAAAAATAGGTAGGTTGGGGAAGAAATGGCCTCTAAGGTCTACAGATTTAATCTCTTTGGACTTTTATTTGTGCGGAGCATTAACAACTAAAGTTCACTAGCTTGAAGTAACTACAATGGAAGATAGGATGCCAAGAACTCGAGATACATGGTATAATATTAGTCCAGGCAATCTAAATAACGTGAAGAGAAACTGTTTGTGTCGAACTGATACGTGCATCCGAGAATATACTAATTTTTATAGCGATTTGTTACTTACTTCTTCTTCAAGTTTGATCATGATTGAAAATTTTAGAGCAAAATTTAATTGAAACTCTAGCATGGAAAACAAATCATTTTTGACACTGACTCTTTCGAGAAGAGGGTTGGAATATCATATTCATTCTAAGTATTGGAATACTATTCAATTTGTTCAGATACTGACCTACCAGTATACACGGCTGCATAAGGAACCCTCTTCCAGGTACCTACGAAACCAGAAGGGCGAGTGATTGCCCTGTGCATGATGGAAAAGACTGTTGGGCAGAGAAACTTTTTATTTTTTGGGCCAAGAACATTTAATATGGTACCCTTCGAGCTGAAGGTAGTGAGGGTTCATCAGTGGATACTATCCCTACCTCGTGCGCTCGTCAATAGTTTCATTGATTTAAAACATTTATAGTAATTCACGAATCGAGATGCACAGTCCTCTTGGTTTCATCATATTTGATTTTTTTCGTTTGCGGTCTGTGATTTTATGATTTATAGTTTTTGGGACTCATTTCGTTTGTATTGTGAATTTTTCTTCATATTTTGTTCTTAGGAATTTTATTTGCCTGTATGATTTCATTTTTCTTTCTTGGTTGCTAATCGCAGTTGGTTTAATGTTTTGGCACACTGTTTGAGCTTCAAACAGGTATACAGATATAGCTATGTTATACTTATACGGCCTGTTAGGTCTAATTCAATTTGTTTCAATAAATCTTGTACAAGGATATTATCCTTCAAAGATTCTCTGGAAATTCTGCTTTTGTCGTACATATTTAGAAGATTCACACATATTCCTATTTTTCTTTATTCGATCAATCTAGTATTCAAGTTGAAGAGGAGCTGTGTTATTCAACATTAGTGTTATTATCATTTTGAATAAAGATATTTATTATTATTATTAGTATTTAATTTGCAGTCATTAAATACAAGATGTTTATTTTAAATAAGAAAATAATAAAATCTGAATAAAATTTGACATTCATTGTATAATACCTTGGAAAGTTGTGTCGATAATTACTTATTGCTCTTGGATAATACATTTATAAGAATAGAGTAGTCTTGAAATTCAGATTCTAAGACGATTTCAGTAGATACTGTAGATGTTCGAAAATGATGAGAAGCATAAGGTATTCTATTAGGAAAACATAAAACTTTGATACGAATTTCTGTAATAATATAATAATCCAATCATCAAAACATTTTTCACTCGCTTTTTCCGGAATCGATTTCAGTTCCCGCCGCAAATCTTCTTTTATGTCTTTTATCGATGCGAAACGGGTACCTTGAAGTGGTAATTTGAGCTTTGGAAAAGGAAGAAAGTCAAGTTTTAGGCCAGAAATTAATTCACAATGATAGCCTTATGAGATGGTGCATTATAGTGGTGCAATATCCAATTTACACAAATCTTTTGACAATTGTGCTCTATCAAACGCCGCCTAACGCTCAGGTTATATTCTATATTTGCCGTCTGAGAGCACAACTCTATGATAATCAAAGAAACAGTCAACCTTATCTTGACTTGTGATCAACTTTGACGTAGTTTTTTCGGTTTCGGTTCAGTTGGAAGGCGCCATTCTGAATTTTGTTGAATGGTTTGTATGTCGAAGTCCTGAAATCTAACCTAACCTAACCACGGCCCTCCCTATACAAGGCCGGAGATGCTGAGAATTGGCAACAATGCTAGCAGGGCTATTGACGGCCCGTACCGAGTGCGCACTAGGATACATCTTAATTCAGTCATGAAGTAGTTGAAAATGAACCTTCAGCGCATCATGTGGGCCATTGTTCACAGTTGGTTGAAGCACGTAAAAAATATTTCCTATTTTAATCGTTTTCGGAAGTCTTAAGCATTGTTATATTGTTATCATCAAATGGGGGACCATAATGAATGTTAAAGTTCGTTCAAAAATGTTATACACAGAAATACGCTAGAAGCACCTTTCACAGAAGAAATCAATGACAAATTAAATTTTTTGAAAGATTTTGCAGAATGGCTCTGCCGATGGAAATCAATGATTTTTACAACATGGTTTTTTAACACTTGACACATTCAATGCTTTGTATCAAAACACTATGGTAACAATAGATTTCATAAAATAATCTTTGTCAGAATTAATAATGTCCTATGTTTTGCCAGGAAAATTACAAACTGAAAATTTGGAGGAAAATTTAGTCGCTACAGGCAACGGTCAGGGGTAAATTATCATATTTCGTTAACCCAAATTTTAGAATCTGAAAAGAAATTGAGAGTAAAAAGTATTTTAGGACTTTATTCGGCCAGATATGGGCCAATTACTTTTTCTGTAGAAAATTTGGCAGAAGCGGGACAGTTGTGTACGTCCACAAAAAAAAAATGTGATGAAATAGATGATCATGAATTTGTTGAAATGTTTAATGCATCAGATGAAATTATTATTGATGACAGCAGAATTTTGAGTGAACCTTCTTTAATATACATATGTGGATATGCGTATTTTAAAATAAAAAATAAACTTGCTTCCTGTGAAATGTGCACGAATTTTATAACACAAGCGCAGTCACAAATTGAGGATGATTCAGATAATTTCAAATATTTAAATGATTTGAATAAAGAGGACACTCTATTCTATCTGATAAAGTGCTTTTACTTGGTAAGAATATATATTATGTAATAAATCATTTAATACCGAATAACTTTGAAATGGATTTTCTAAAATGCGAAAATAAACGTAAACTCCTCATTCAATCAATAATTAAAAGTTTTGATTTTACTCTCTTCAACACCAGGCTATCCCCCCAAATATATTATGATAACTGTGTTTGTGGCTTACAGGTTTGAGGATGTTATCAACAAGTAATTGAAAACTATGTCCAATATCTTGCTAAATAATTATACTAAAGCCATAAGTCAACTGAGTGCTCCAAAAAAACGGAAACTTCTTACTGTACCTTAAATCATTTACCTATTGTTGTTTTCAGTTACCTATTTCTACTTAGATTATGAATATTTTTCTTATTCCCTGTCATTGTAAGTGCATGTTTACAAGTCTTTTCATATTATAGTATCATTTAAATGCATGCGAATTCAATTTAAAATACCCGCGCCATATATACTCTGTGATAGTTCCATGTCAAGTAACCCTGTTAGTGTGACGTCACGCGCTGTTGCCACTCGAGCGTTGTAAGTAAACTTAATTAAAGATCGCGATCCGCGTTAGTATAGAAAACAGTTGTGCCAACTTATCAGCAATATAAATGTTGACAATGGTTTTAAGCAGATTTCTAAAATAAACAATTCACGGTACTTCTTTGACAATGTATATTATTTCGATTCATTCAACAGCAACAAAGTAATTGAAAGATTACAATGGTCACTCAGTATAACGATGCTAATGTTAACCAATATTGTTCCCCATAACTGGCCACTTCATTTGAAACTTTCGACCATATAGAATCACTTAACTATTATGAATGTTTCCTCTTCCATCATTCCATATTCACCACATAGTTCGAAAGGTTCTTCACAACCAAAATAATTGAGATAGAAATAACCCAGTTATATTAAGCTTCAAAACACGATTATCCGCTGCTGCTTCTCTTAATCCAAACTAGAACGAAACTCCTACGTCTAACTGGATTTTCCAGTCATCGGAGAATCGCCGAAAGGAAAAGTGAAAGTTTCCAGGATATTTTCAATAATTTGATTAGACTTCATTCGCAATCAGCAGGGACTAATGAGGATTTTTATTAATCAACTATTTGTAATGAAATTGGGTTGGATGGTTATGGAATTATTGAAGAATCAGTGCGATTCTTATATAAAGATCCCATGATGTTGATAACATGATTATAGTGGTTCCAATACTTTTACTATTCGTCCCGTTGTACTTGCCATTCGAAATCGAACGCTGAAAGCCTCTTCATATTCAACTTCAACAGAGTATCTATTTAAAATCAACACTTCTTATAATAAATCCCCTGCTCACACATCGTTTTATTCGTTGGACATGTCTTTCATAACAATCACATAGAATCGGTATTTCTTGAAAGATCTGGGTGTATCCAATTGCCGAATATTAGAGAATTAAGCTAAAAACAACAATTTTCTTCTTTGATGCATGCTGGAGATAAGTAATAATCGTACGCTATGCGAAATACATCTCTAGCGTATCCTGGGTAATTAGGACGAACTAAAGAGTTTTCTTTATGTAGACCATATCTTGTCATTAAAGATTCCCAGTAAACAGTGTTAGAGTTGATTTTGAATTTAGTCTGATTTCTGGCGGGTTTCGAATTTTGAATATTTGGCGAATAAATCGAATTCTGAGGAAATTTTAACGATAATTTTACTGGGAAGGTCGCTACAGATGAAAACTAATATGCATTATTTAATTAGATGCTCAATTTTCTACAATATTTACCAACTTATTACATATTTCACCACACTGTGGTGTCTTCAGAAGGAGTACATTTACAAAGAAGATATGCCTAGTATATTACTTTGGTGAAAGCTGTTATTTAACTCAGTAGGAGGAATTCCAAAAAAGGTTGCTTTGAAAAATGGTGACAAATTGAGGTCTCATTGACTATTAAGTAAGATTTTCAATGCTTCTCATAGGTTTAGTTTCATCTATTATTTTCATGGTATGGTTTTCTTCCAGTTAATTATGACTATACTTTTAATAACCGTTTTAATATGCAACACAATGAAAATAATGGATTAAAACTGAAGCTACCAGAACATTTGAAATGAATCATCAGAAAATTAGCCTAGAAAGATCTAACTCCGCCACAATTACCACATTTTCTCAGTTCTTTAAACATTCCTGTTTGGATTTTCTTTCTATTGACTTGAAACCACACTTTTAGATGTACTACTTATCTGAAAGCATCTCTTCATCACTTGTAGAACGCGTCATACGTTGGTGAATAAAGTGAATATGTGAAACATTGTTCTATTTAAATAGACCAAAAAATTAACAATCTTGAAATACCATAATGACTAAATTTACCGTGTATAACTTCGATATAAATGTCTGATAAGTATATTTGGAAATATTTTATAGTCATGCTCAAATTAGCGCCTAACTTTTTCTGTTAATATTGTTATTATTGTTAAGTTATTGTTCTATAACACTATAAACTATGTTTCGTCGATTGAGAAATCGACGTGTTTCTATATAAATAACATGAAAGACTTTTATCTGATTTCCACAATGTTTATCTTCGATACACACGACCGGTTTCGACAGTTTTCAAGTGTCTAGAGCTAAGAGTTAGAAGAAAGAATGTGCAATCTGTATCTATTTTGAATGTTTTCAAATGTGGGGAATGAATCAATTCTAGTTGACTATAGAGAGCAGTGAATTTTAGTTTTTACGAAGCTTGTTGATTTTCAAACTTTTTAACAGATTCATTGTCATTTCCTTATTGTATTAGGGAAGAATTTCTAATTATCTTATATTTGTTCAAAAATTGCGGACTTGTTATCCAAGGAGAGATGTTCTTTGAACCTAGATTCGAAATTTCAACCTGTTGTCCTACGTCCTTACGAGAAACAAACAGCTCGAATTTGATTACAATGAATCTGTTGGAAATTTTGGAGATTGAGAAATTTCTAAAAATCCAAACATCACCACTATCGATAGTCAACTAGAATTGAATCACTCTTCACCACTCAACATTCAAAATATGAAAAGACATTCTTTGTTATAACTGTTAGCTCAAGACACTAGAAAATAACGTAACGGTTGAAACCGATCGTGTGTATTACAGATAAACAATGTGGAAATCAGACAGAAGTGTTTCATTCTATTCATACTAATGGATAACATGCTAAGTAAGCAAAACAAGTGGTTAAAAAGGTTTCAGGAAAATATTATCAACAAATACTATAAGCAGAAAACTCAATTTATTTCATAACTCTGTCTAGAGAAAATTTTCATGACTCCGATTTCGGAATTTCTAATATCTATCATACCATATTTCTTGAATTATGAAAGATTAAATCGCATATAGAATCACTGTAGAGTTCCAAAACTGGTATAAGAAAACCGGAAAATGCCAATAATTTATCGACCCTGTCGTTCCGCATGAAATTTTCTCGATGGTGAATTTCAAGCAAGATTTACGATATAGAATCCTTAATATTGATACATGGGAATCCATTTCCACGTAGCTAACATACGTATTTCAATTTAGAATCGGAAAAACTCGTGGAAATGAGTCTTGGAAATCTGTGACCCCCATTTTAAAAATTTATAGAAAAAGACCTGTGAATCATCGAATAATTCATCTTGAGGATATAGTTCTATGATATGATTAGGTATTGAGGTGTACCGTAACATATATAGATATTAACTTTCCGCACAATATACATTATTTTAGTCAAGGTTTAGGTTAGGTTTAGTTAGGTTCTTCTCTATAATTTCAATGGAAAAACGCATAGTTATTCAAAATTGTGAGTTAATTGGTTGTTGCAAAACAAAAGAGTGTCCCATTTTCGATGTAATAGAACGTCAGCTATGTGAAATAATGCAAATGAAGAGAACTGCCCCCCTATCTTCATACTCGATTTTCGAGGAAAATTAATTGGTGAAAACACAGCTATCCTATTTTGTTCTCGAGTTATAGAGGATTTTGGCACATGGCAATATCTCGCTTACAATTGAAATATAGTGAAAACTACTCTGATTTGATATTTACTGGCACACTTTTAAGTAGAATGCAGAGAGGTATTAAAAACAGTTTTTGTTGAATGGTTTGTGAATTATAATATAAACTTATGTTCTTTAAATTTAATTCATACGTGAATTTGAATAAAATTGAAAGTGTATTTTTCTCTCTTTGACTGTATACACTCTCCACAAAAATTGTCGCATCACCCTACTTTTACGACAATATTATATAAACTTTTAGGTTGGTCATTCAAGAGTTGTTTGGTAACTTTCAGAAGTGTAAAATGAGAAGATATCATTCAAAAGAGATGAGTTTATGATAGAAGATATCAACAATTTTCGAGTTAATGAAAAATTAAAAATTCCACCATCTTCAAACACTCGTGAAGAGACCAATCAACTAGCATCGAGTGGTTGCTAATCATTCTCGAAATCGAGTGTTTCCTCCCCGGGCCCTAATTACTGCCAGTATACGTCTCGGAAACCCCTCAAACAAATTTTGGATGTACTCTTGAGTCAATGAGTTCCAAATTTCAGGAAGCAGATTTTCTAGTTGTATGAGAATTCTATAAGGCATCCTATGTTGCTGAATTTGCCACCCCATATTGTCCCAAACATGTTCTATGGAATTTAAGTCGGGACTTCTGGCTGGCCATCTTAAAATATCAATTTCGGCACTCTGCAGAAATTCTGTAACTACTCTAGCTGCAGGAGGTCGAGCATTATCATGCATATAAATGAAGTTTTCGCCAATTAATGGTCCAAGGAGTACAACATGGGGTTCAACGATATCTGCGATGTATCTGGCCGCTGACAGTCTTCCATTATTCACTAGGACTAACTCTGTTCCACCATGGAATTGCTGTTCATCATGCCTCGCTAAATTCTTGGCCGAATACATAAATTACAGGATGTAAGTTTCATCTCACACAAGGATGGTACCGTTTACATGTTTGCAAATTATTCTACAAAAAAAATTTGCTGGCGATCTACCTCAATATTGTTAGACTACTTACGATCTACTCTGAGAGGCTGCAAATATGTGTGATGCAGGGTTGTCGTACATACACAATATACCCTACCTACCTACCAAGGTAGGTATTAACTTTCCGCACAATATACATTATTACAGTCAAGGTTTGGGTTAGCTTTAGTTAGGTTCTTCTCTATAATTTCAATGGAAAAACTCATAAATATTCAAAATTGTGAGTTAATTGGTTGTTACAAAACAGAAGAGTAACATATGGTGTTGAACTTATCTGAGGAGTGACTTTGGATGTTGAAGCGAGGAACTTCATGTCCTCAGCATACTATTCATAAGATGGTAGGTAACCACTGAGTGCTAATCGCAAGCATGATGACATATGATCGTCAGTTAGTCGATTGCGATATTTTGACTTAATTATCTTCATTTCAGAAAATGCAGACTCGCACAATTCAGCTAGCCCAAACTTTGTGATGTGTATCTGATATAATCTGCACAAACTCATTTTCAACAGAACATGAGTTCATATTGAACTGACTTTCTATTTCAGTAGCTAATTCCTCAATGTTTTTACGTGAAAAGCGATAACTCATAAATGATGCTATATTTGCCAATTTACTGCAATCATAAAAACGGATTTCGAATTGTCCCAAAATATTTGATAATTCAGCCTCATACGTATCATAATTTCACTGAGGAATCCTTGCTTTCAAAGACGGAAAATGTTTCAAATTCTTTCTTTTCAGTTGATCTATCATAAGTTGCAATTTACTTTTGAATGCGTTTACTGCGCTAATCATCTCAATAATAGTTTTTTTTACCTTGAAGCTCCAAGTTAATGGTGTTTAAGAGCATTGTGATGTCAGTCAAAACTTCCAAATCAGTCAGCCATTTTTCGCCACTGGTCTTCCCTTCAGAGGAAGTGGGGAGTATCTATCATATCGGTGGATTCGTCGAGCTGTAGAGAAAAGTATGTTTATTTCATGATATCATGTTTTAGTTTATCTGCCATATTCTGACTCATGTCTTCAATACTCCTTGTGACAGTCGGACGAGATTCGAATTGTTTCTTGTGTTTCGCCAATATATGAGATATTTTAAATGACGCGATCGTAACAGCTTCTGATTGTTTAGCTGGTCTTGTGAAGATATCAAATTACGTACTTTTCTTAATTCACTCTGTGGCGGAGCAACCTTTTCATAGTTTTTATGAACCGTTTTATGATGCCTCTCTACGTTACCACGCTTATGTATTGCAACTGACGTACGACAAATAAGACAAATGCACTTATTCTTCACCATACAAAAGAAAAATTCTTTCTCCCAATCGTTATTAAAATAATACGTTTTAGATTTCTTCGCTGCACTCATTTTGTACTATTCAATAATAAACTTTGTATCGACGTAGATTGCCTTCAAGTTACAATTCAGAATGACTCCAATTCCTGCAGGCGTAACTTTCAGCATTCAATCTAGGGCTTGACTGATATTTTATAGTATTCATCTTCCTCAGAAATTTAAAAATATCTAAGTTATAAGAAAAAATGCCTTCATAGAAGAATGAAGGCTTATAAAAATAATAACATAATTTAAAATTTTGAAATAGAATACGATGCCAGTTTCATAAGTCAATGACTTATTGAATAAAAATTTTTTTCGGTAAACAAACATTTTACTTTTCTACATAATGAGAATAAGAATAAGAATAAGAATAAATTATTTTATCATCAAAAGATTACATATGTCATAAATTGTATATACATATAACAGAAATTGTAAATAATAAGTTTGGGTGACTATAAACAGGTAAGTATATAACGTAAAACATACAATTTGAAACAAACTTTTCATCCGAGCGATTAGTTCCCAGTGTCGCTTTCATAAACTCCGCAACCGAGTAGTTAGTACCTTCAATCAGTGGTTCCTTGATTTTCCTATTGAAATTACTCTATTTCAATTGTTTCAGATAACATGGCAGCTTATTGTACATTTTAATACCCCAGAAGACGGAGGAATTTTGAGTGACTTTTGAGTCCGACTTATTCGCATGAATATGCTTCAATGCTGCATAAATGTACACGCATGGAAGGGTGAGTACTGAATTAGTTTTAAAAACTGGTCTACATGTCTCTCTTGAGCCCAATTTAAATACTATACGTATCGCTTTTTTTTCGCAGTTTGAAGACTGTTGCTTCAGATGCTGATCTCCATATTAAAATTCCGTAAGCCATTACCGCATGAAATTAGACAGAGTAAACCATTTCTGCTGTTTCATGTGTGCCAATAGTGATCTTCTTTCGCAGTGCATACAACGGCCTAGAAAGTTACTGATATGCTCTGTCAATAAGAGAAGTACAGCTCAGCCTAGAGTCAATCCACAGTCCCAGAAATTTGAAATCCATTCATTTTCAGCTGGCAATTCGAGAACCAGGTTTTGGTTTCATTTTTAACCATCCTTTTTTTTTGATGTTAAGTCTTCATCAGTTTTTGCTCTTATTATAGCTGATGTATCATCACAATACACTCAGGTAACTTCTGCATTTGTTATGTCTATATCATTGATTGCCAAAATGAAGAGGAGTGGTCCGAGTATTGAGCTCTGGGGAACTCCACATGTCTGGAAAAGTGACTCAGATTTTTCTAAACCAATCTGAACAATTTGTCTCGTTCTTTAAAAAAGATTCAAGAAGTTTATGTATCCTTGCACGAAAGCCATTCCTGTACACTTTCTCAAGCAAAATTTCGACAGACTATCGAAAGCTTTGCCCAAATCGAAATTTACCATCGAAACCTTTTCGGTTTTGTCCAAAACCTCGAAAATTGCATAACCTTATAGCTCGATACATTCAGTTCAGCGTTTTTCTGATTTTCATTTATGTTAATAGGTTATCCCAAGGATCTCAAAAGACGAGTTTGTTTTGGTAATGGCTTCTTCATTCGAATCTAATCTCTTACCACCCAGCCATTTCTTTAGGCTTGGAAACAGAAAATAGTTGTAGGGAGCTAAATCTGGAGAATATACCTGATGGGGTAGCAGTTCGTATCCCATTTCTTGGATTTTGGCTATCGTGAATAGACAAGTGTGCATAAGTGCGCGGATGACTCCCACTTTTCGAAGGGTTGGAAAAAACACTGTACGGAATTTTTAGAAAAGAAATTTATTCCGACAGAAAGGTTAAATAATGTAGTTTCTTTTGGTTAAGCTTTATAAATGATATCGTCCAAATGATGGCCCTGGCGGGTAACACACATGTTTAGCCTGGAAACTCCGCATGACTTTCACAAGAGTAAGAGGGGTTATCTGCTTAATTTTCTGTTCAATGGCGGCTTTTAGCTCATCTATGGTCCTTGGACGATGTTTAAGAACCACGGCCTTGACATAGCCCCACAGAAAAAAGTCACAAGAGCGCAGGGGCCACTGTACTGTTTCCCCCAAGGAGACAACCTGCTCAGGGAACATCTCCTGAAGAATTTGTAGTGGTTGACGGGCTGTATGCGCAGTGGCACCATCTTGCTGGAACCAAAAGCTCTGTTGGTCGTAGGTTTCACCCATATCCTCGATTTTCAGGCGCAAAAAATTCTCAAGCATGACACTGTACCGGTGAGAGTGCAAGGTAACTGTGACGCCACCCACTTCAAGAAAGTAAGTCCTAATGATGCCTACTTTCGTTACTGCATATCAAACTGTGACTTTTGGGATGTAGAGGGGTCTTTGGTGAAGCTCTCTGGGGATTTTTCGTGCCCAGTAGCGAAAATTTTACTTATTCACGCACCCTGAAACATGAAAATGAGCTTCGTTGCTCGTCCATTAGATCCCAGTGGGAGGCATATGTTGAAGGATTGCCTGACAACAGCACACGCCTACCCCAATCCGTCGGGGACAATTCCTGTGCAACCATGATCTTGTATGGATGTAACCAGAAATCAGTATGCCAAATTCATCTCATTGTTCGAGCCGAAATCTGAAGAGCAGAAGCATGTTTGCATGCCGAACGCGATGGAGACTGTTCAATCGACGCCCTCACTCGAACGATGTTTTCAGGGGTTCTGACGGTGACAGGCGGGCCGATTCGCTTTGCATTTAGTGTAGATCCTGTTGCTTGGAATTTTAGCATCCACGCCAAGATTGTTTTCCGGTCTGGAATACCCTGAGAAGAGTTCAAACGATACTTCGTGCGGAAAGCACGCTGCGTCGTGATAACAGATTCCCCTTTTTTTTTGATAAAAGTATTAACAACAAAGCGCGCTGCTCACCCGATCAAGACATGTTCAAGACTGCAAAGTACACGATATGCCTTTCTAAACGAAACCAGCGCCACTTATCTAGCATTTCCCGTTCTTGTGCAGTGATTTTTTGAAAAGTGCCTTACCCTGTATTTTGTGCGAAAGTCCTGAATACTTTGTTAAGCGCAGTAGATAGAGAATTACTAACCTCGAAACTTCAGTATCAATCAATATAAACCAAATATCGAATTTCTTTCGAAAAATAAACCTGTACCAAAAATTGTCAAACAACTGCATTTCACCCCCCATTATTATGTATTGTATTTTGTATGTTCTGTATTCTTCGCTAATAACCCTTAGTGGTTGATACGATTAATTTGAAGTAAAAATATAGAAGATAACTGCGATATGTTGTGACCAATGAATTTTCCATGAAAATCAAGGACGAAGAAGGGCACTCATTTTTCTCTATTTGCAGTATTTTACATAGTTGCCTTACTAAAACATCGAAAATGGGACACCATGTTCTTTCTCATGATCGTGTTGTGACACATCAAAAATTAACATTAATCAATATAGTTTGATCTTGTTCTTGTAATGCTTTCATTCATTCGAATAACTAAATATATAAATAGTAAATAAAGAATTTCTCAATACCTTGCCCGTATAAATTTCCACTTGTATTTTTACTAGGCCATAAAACAGCTTGATATAAGACTCACAGTCAAAGCAACGCAGTATTTTTCCATGATGAATGTATTCTTGATCTCGACACATATACTCCGAAATTCTATTAACTTTGTTCTTGTTCACTTCAACTAGGACAACCAAAAATATTCGATTTCAAACGTCACAAACATAATATATCCATAGATCACGCCGCATACAAACAGAATCTGAGCACAATGTTGTCACGAACGTTTTTCCAATAATTTCGGTGAAATGGGACGCTTTCAACCAGTGAAAGGGGAAATACTGAAAGGTTTCGAACTTGTCGAACCGTAACTTTATTGGTATCAACTTTAATAGTGGTGGAAAATATGTTATATCCTGTGAAATCATCTTGTTATAAGTGTCACTCATTTCCAGAAGTTTTTCCGATAATGCACGATCTTCAAAATCCACCTAACCAGAGATTGAAATCTAGGAAACCTATTTGGTCGATTGACTCCTTGCGTACACGAGTGAAGGATGTTGATCTTTGGAAAACTGAATGGCAGGAAGTTGATGTTTTCGATAAAGTTCTCATAGAGGATCCTTCCAAAAGGGTTGGAGGTTTCGATATAAGTAGGAAAAAATCGGTGTACATTAAATCGTCTAAGGGCATGACATTGTCGTAGTAATAGTATGTTGTTCATATAGAATACTGTAGAAAGTTCGGCATGTGAATGTGGCGCAGCTGAAGAAACAATAAGACATTTAGTCCTCGATTGTCCTATTTACCATTTTACGGGTGGTTTTCAAGAAATTTATTCCGTTTCAGAAAATCTCATTTACTGGGTAGAGAACTTCAAGTCTATTTAGGAGATTAGTTTTGAATCTTGAGGTTATTATGGGCTACACCCCCGAATGGTGTTTTGGATGTTCCCTGTTGAAAAACATCGAGGCACTAGTTAAGTTCTTCTCCCTTTAGGGCCTTATTCCTATGGTGTATGAGATGTTCGCTGTTAAAAAACAGAGGAACATTAGTCAGGTTCTCAGGTTCAAGTGAGTTTAGGCATATAAGAGTTAGGTATGTTTGATGAAATATTGTTCTGCTGGTTTTCTTTCCATTGTTACAGATTTTTCCTGTCCCAAACCCCCTTTCTTTTTATACTTGTCTTCGTGAAGAAGACCTGAAATCATGGAGTGCAAGATGAGAATGAGAGAAGGAAGCTACTAAGCAGAAACATTAGGGGTACTCTTTTTGTACACGACAGTAACACAACATAAACGGACAAGCTATTACTACTGCAATTGCGACAGGGAAACGAATTTTTTCCTCAGGTTTTTTCACTCGTTTATTGAATCATACCCAAGATAGTATGGTTCCCCTGTTACATTTCCTGAGCTCACACTTTAGGGGTAATCGTAGGAGGCATGATGCTAGTTTAGGTGCCTGATTAAGGAACGGGTACGGTCTGTTTTTTCCGCTGGTATTCTATTTATTCGCTTGTTTTTTACGATTTTGTTGCATTTATTGTAAATACAATTATTCGAATTAAATATATATATATATATATATATATATATATATATATATATATATATATATATATATATATATATATATATATATATATATATTTACCCCGACGAGTTGCCCATATATCTGTTCATGCAATCAAACTGATAAAATATAAATCTGTTCATGTAATTAATACCATTGCCAGGCAATGATTATAATCAAAACATATCCTGGAATAATTATATATTAGGATAACCGGTAATTAATACCATTGCCAGGCAATGATTATAATAAAACATATCCTGGAATAATTATATATTAGGATAACGTTAAATGTTATGAGAATATATCAATCTACCAGAATATATACATACTATAGCATCATCAGACAATGATATCAATATACCAACGAGTAGTGTCAGAGGCTTTCTCCCGGAAAAATCCAGTGTACGGACCTTAGTAGAGTAACACTTAATGTTACTCATTAATAGTTTCCTAACGAACGATCGAATAGAATACTGCTCTGAATATAAATATGACAAAATTGTCAGTTAATTATGTTACATTTATATAAACAAATAAATGAAATATGAAATGAGATTCTAAGCAGTATAAACTAAAGAGAAAATCTATGACTCTACCTCATTATTTTTTCGGAAAGAAACCTACGAAGAATATTACAAGATTTGATGACTGTCATCTTTTGTAACAGTTCAAACAAATTTTTCTTCAGACCCAAAATCTCAATACTTTTGTGAAGAATTCTAGGAATAACACCTGTTGTGGAAATAGTAATCAGTAGAATAAATATTTTCTTCATTTTCCACATTTTTTAATCTCGTCGCCAAGCATCATATATTTAGAAATTTTTTCATTGTATTTATTTTGTATATTATGTGTGTCGGGTATAGCAATATCAATTATATATGTTATTTGATTCTGTTTATCATTAAGAATGATATCTGGTCTATTGTGTTTTACAGCTCTGTTGCAAAGAATTGTTTTATCAAAATAAAGTTTATATTTGTTATTTTCACAAATAATCTCAGGTTCATATTTGTGAAATTTTTTCTTTTGGGAATTATATATATATATATATATATATATATATATATATATATATATATATATATATATATATATATATATATATATTTATATTTAGTGTGAATTGAATACTTAGTATTAGATTGAACGGAAAAGTAGGACAAAATGATTCATAGAAAATTGAACATCAGTACTTACTTGATGCAAATCCATATAAAATGTTAAAAGGAAATTTAATTTACACTAACTTGCTATATAGGGTGTTTCCATAGAAAAGTAAGTTATATAAACATGAGTCGAAAAATGCTTCGTTTCCGAGTACAGTATTTGCTTCATATAACTACAGTTCAAAATTTTCGAACGGGCTGAGCATTTGTGTCAGTATACGATGTGACGTGTCAGGCACCTTTTTTTTCTTCAACTTATTTGTGTCGTACCACTGATGTTTTTGAAATATTAAATAGAATAGATTAATACTTTTACAAACTATTCCAATTCCTGCATTTTTTACATATCTGTCATCGTTTTTGAGATATTATTTATTGAAAATAATTTGATGGTTCTACTCATATTGAGAGACTCTTTCGAATTCTTCCTTTCCTTTATCGATAAATCCTACAACTATCTAGATTTCGTGCTCAAATTCGGAAAATGTAGGGTTACCTACAGAGGTCTACAGCACTAGATGTGACGAAATTATGTGAAAGTTTACAGAATGATATATTTTCCGGGTCATACTTCCTTTTTGCCCCTTAAACTCTTTTTATACGCTACTGACGTATTCTGTTAACCAAATCTGATTATTTATTCAATTTTAAAACTTTTTTGTCTCATGCAGTCTTTCCGTATCTCCCACAATTGTCGAGATAGAAATCGTCGAAGCATCTATCCCAAAAGAATGTGGGACACATGAGAAATATGTCTGTACCATATCAAAAAGAGTTTAAGGGGCAAAAGGCAGGTATCACCCTGTATATTTTCACATAATTTTGTAGGTGACCCCCGTATCGAATTTGAGCTCGAAATCTCAATAGTCGTAAGAATTATCAACAAAATATCTAAATTCTCTCGATATGAGTAAAACCATGGAATTAATTTCAATAATTAATATCTCAAAAAACGGTGACAGATGTGGAACAATGCAATGTTTAGAAAAGTCAAATAATCGACCTATTCGATTTCATTTTTCAAACACGTCAGTGGTGCACTACAAAAAGTTGGAGAAAAAAAGGCTCGTTGAGCCGTGACAAACTATCACCCTGTGAAGTGTGAGAAACGTTTGACCTGTTCGAAAATGTATATTTCTGAAAATAACCATAGTGTCAATTTTCAGTTGAAAAAACTTTAGTTTCCGTAAGGAAATACTAAAAACTTTGTTGAAACTTAAGCACTCTATATCTCGGAAACGAAGCATTTTTCGACTCATTTTTATAAAAACTTGTTTTTTTCACCTCACTCAAAGATTCTACTATTTACGGCATCTTATTATGAAACACCCTGTATTTTTCAGGTGTTCCGACGACACAGCGTGTTCATCAGACAGATACAAAATGGACACTGAATTAAGGTACAGCGATTTATATAATATATAATTAATAATTATATACATCAAGTTTTTAATTAAAATTTTTTCGATAGATTCAATTTGACAAGCACTCATTTTTCAGATGAGGAGAATAATTTTCATATGATATGCAACATTGGATTGAAAGTTAAATTATCAATTAATTATTATATACATTTAATTTTTAATTATCAATTTTTGATAGATTCAATTTGGCAAGCACAAATTTTTCAGTGGAGAAAACGAAATTATTAAGGAATCATTCCATATACATCATTCAACAACTTCATACACGCAAAATTTTGGATAAACTTGGAGTAGACACCGACATGCCCCCTAAAAATGTTCAGGATACTGAAAAGTTAACCAACTATCGAACATCCAAATTATTTAAAAATAAACTAAAGGGTTTTCAATCAAGATTATCATAACATAAAAACTTAATTAACTGAGGATGAGATTTTTACGAAAGCAGATGAAGGTAATTCTGTAGTAATATTAAACAAAACTTATTTCTGAATGTGAAGACTTTGTTAACTCTCAAAATCTATCCGAAATTTCTTCTGATTCAATTAATCAATTCCAAAATGGAATGAAAAATTTATTGAAACGTTTTAATTTTATCATAATCGAACTAATAGTAAATAACACACTAGCTGCCTAATTATATTCACTCATTTACTTATATTATATTATGGGATTTGTTGCGTTTTATAGTGTCAGAAAATTCATTTGTTTCATCAACGGTGCTCCTGAAATGAATTAATTAATTATTATGCATTTGTGACTATGGAAATAAAGCGATATTTATTTACTTATATCGCGTTCTTACTCCTCAGCCTACTATTCAAAACCGAAACCCCTCAATTAAAATAGAAATCAGATATAATTTGAAAATTTAAAAACGATTTCTTCCATTTCCTTTATATTCACGGTTTGAATATAAGTTCAGAAAATCAACTTCATATCGCTACTTCCGCTTGGATTCACTCCGTTCTCCACAAACTTTCATTATGGGGGAGAATAAATGACACTAATAAATCCTTTTTCAGAAAATGAGTGAGCGATAGGGCAAAGTTTCGTCAATCGAACTCTTTCTCACTTTTTATTTGCAATATAGTTTCAATACAGTTTTAATTGCTAGAAACAACTTTTCTGAACTAGGCTTCGGGTTGTTAAGAAAAATATTTTAACGAGTACCGCAATAAAGATAACCCCATTCCCGGAAACTCATTTCCATTAGAATTCAATTAAAACAATTCGCAAGTGTTCAATTGTGAATATTTAAATTACAGAGATTTGTTCGAAACCTTTCTTCTAAATTCCGTTTTTGTTTAAGGAAGGATACTCTTACAGGATATCGGAAAATTCATATGCCAAATTTCTGCATGTGATTCGGAACCTAAAATATAAAATTGACGCAAAATAATAAATGGTTTTCAAGATCGCAATGTAATGCATCTAATCTAAAGTAACCAGATAATGCAGATCAAACATAATTCAAAAATTCCCGGGCAAGATAGCGCCAGAAATATCAAATGCGCTATTGTCTCCGGTAATACCAACCATAACAAGAAACTTGTCAAAATTTCATAACGTTTCGCTTAGTATTTTTAGAGGTATTGAGGTTGAGGGGACGCTACTTTTGTTAATTTTCAAATAATGAATCAAAACGAGTTTCGAATCTCAACAAAACACTCTTATTTGATGGATAAAATTACCGTTCGAGCATAAAAATGACTTGAACAGTGCGAATAGGAAAATTTCCCGTCGAAAGCAATCATTTGCTGATGGTATGCTGATAACAAACGTGCTCCGACGACCACCGAGGACGCAAAACGCTTTGAGAGGTCAAGAGATGTAATGACGCCAGGAAATATCATTAAAGTGTTGAAAATTGTTATGGGTGTTTCCAGAGTGGATATGCTGGAGTTAACTTCATCCTGAAGATATCAAAAGGCGCCATATTCATTATTTCACTCGAAAATTTAGTCATAAAAACCTTCTTCGAATGAGGTGACGCGTTTGTTCACAGTGGAACAAAGCCAACAACGTATTGACGGATCTGAGCGTTGTTAGGAACTTTAAAGCGCGATAAAAAATTCTTTGACTGTAGAAGGAGAGTATATAAATGAATAAAGTTCTCATTAGTTTGATGCAGGACCTTAAGACCCATGTAATATGAGAGATATCTTTTAAGTTTTGCATACAGAGCTAGAATAAAATAATTGAAAGCTTTTGAAGACTTTATTGTTTTTCGAAGTATCCTCAGCAAATATTAATACCTTTCTGTATTTGTTCGCACCAATTCTGGAAGCAGTTATTCCAATCGTTTGGTGCTAACTTCAAAATGGCTTTTTGGAAGGCATCAACAGAATTATCTAAATACTGAACGTTTGACCAAGCAGTCCGTTCTTGGTTCTGGAAAAAGTGAAAGAATCGTTGAGACATAGGTCCAGACTGTACGCAGGCTGATATGAAAATTCGATTTTTTTCTGCCTCAAAAACTCAATTGTTTTACTGGCTGCATGCGAATTTGCATTGCTTCGGCAAAGGATGATTCGCCGTTCGGAAATGGATTCTCGATGCTCAATAACGACTTGCTGTGAATAAAAGGTTGTGCACCAATCAACTGTTCTTTGTTCTTATAAAAGAATGGCTGCAAACGTCTTTCTGGTAACACTTTGGCATCGGATGATTTGTTGCAGCTGCTCTTGGATTGTTGCTAAGCCTAACGTTTTTGCGTTTGAATTCTTCATACCAACGGAAAAGACTGGTGTGGTGCTGAAATGCCGAAAACAGAAACCAACTAACCAGGACACTCCTGTTGGAATAAATCTTTTTGACAATTGTGGAAAATTATTGCGCTAAAATGCTCAGGGTTTAATTCAATTCTTCAACAAACTTGTTAATTTTGACAGTTTCTTATGGTTGAAACACAGCACGCATAGAACTGAAATTTTGGATGAATATTAACAAATCATTTTTAAAACTCACTATTTATTAATGCTGTCCTATAGGTTCCAAAATGCGAAACATAAAAGATATGCCTCGTATGTGACAGTGATAGCAGTGGTCTGTGTTTGGATCTTAGCCTGCCGAGTTACATTATCACAGCGCACTGCCAAAACGAGGCGATAATGCAACTAGTTCTGGTAAGAAGTTAATACAGACGAAATACCAAAAACATGGAGTTCAATATATAAGGTGAGAAAGCCTACCGTAGATCGAGGAACTTGAGGAGATTTCAAAACACTATGTAAGAGATATAGGTTACAAAGAATTTTGTCCCAAATCTTTCTCACTTTCTGTCTTCTTTCCCAACATAGAGAATTTATTCTCATTCCAGGGTTTGATTCTTATGATTAAAATGAAGAAAAAAAAAATTTTGACTTCGCCTTCAAATGTTTTCCTCATGAAAATTCGACAAGACGAGTAAAACAAACATTCATTTTATTGCATCTAAAAGAATGGATGAAATGTAAAATGATGATTTCATGTAAATTTCTCCGTTATTCTTCCTGCTTCATCTTATGTTGTCACAAGCATCACTAATTTCATGAATCTGCTGTTCCCAGGTAGCTATCTCTTCATCAGGTGCCCAAGAGAAAGCGAAACATCGACTTCAAATCGAGAAATCTTTCTGTCCAAGGTATTGCCATATGATCATCAATTTTTCGGTTTTGAAATTGATTGTTCAAATGGTGTTCCTCTAGCAGGTACTCCATCATGCTGAAATTAAGCTCCCTAAATGAGGACGAATTATCTTTGACAATGTAGAAAACACAAGGTAATGCAGGCTTGGCGAAAACTCCTGAAGCAGTCTATATGACCTCATAGCTTATTCGAATCGACGTTTTGGAACCATCCCAATGACCTCGAATTGTAGTTTGCATATGTATTCTTCACCAATCATCCTGTATTTATATACTTTACTTCACTTTACAGTGTGGCACATTTCTATCCTCTAGAGACTTTCTTGCTCGAAGAAAATTATTATTCTCTTCTCGATTTCACCTTGAGAGATTGGCCTCAAGTCGTCTTCTACAATTTAGAAACGCTGTATTCAAGGACCTACTCGAACGTAGTTTTCCACTCTTTTGACCTCGGGAACAAAAATACGTGTTCCCATTTGAAGAATGACTTAAGCCTTTAGATTTCCTCGAAAGTCATAGTGGAGACAAATCCAAGATCATTAAAAGTCTGGAACTTTTGTTCTAACTATCTTTCAATTTTCTAGACGAATTACTCTGCGTACCGGCAAGTTTGTTACCACCGAATTCTGGGGATTAGCCCAAGAATTGCCTAAATATGATTCGACAATTTAAATGGTGAATACGTTATTGACAAATCCTCCTCATTTTAGCTAAGGATCATCGACTAAAGTAGATTTTCGTGCTCGAGAAATATTCTTCAGACAATAGGGCTACATTCCAAACATCTTGTGTCATCGTCTCTTGCTAAAGAGAATCATTTCTGTTCAATTTCATGAAATTGGTAGAAAATGGATCTTTCTTTAATAGTTCATAGTGTTTGCTTGTTTCTGATTACGGGTTCGAAAATGTATTCTATTTATAAAATTTCGAACGAAAAGATAAATCCTTGAGAAAATATTTCCAGCAAGATATGGATGACATTTGGTCTTACTAGCTCCAAGGCACTCGGCCTGCCAAGGGAACCTTCAGTTCATGCTGGAAGAAGTTATGTCTCTAAAGATCTTGTTTTAGAGTGTCCCACTCAAGCTCGCGTAAACTCAAGTCTGAAGAACTGGATGCACAAGGTGGAGCCTTAATTTTATATTTTCCAGTGCATTTAGGATAATTATTTCACGGTAAAAAGGATTGTTATTTTGTTAGAAGAGTGAATTTACCTTATTATTGGTAGGGATGTAAAGTAAAATGAGTAAAATTCTTCCACCCAGATATATGCCTCCCCAAAATGCCTCTGATCTTACTCCCTATCTAACAGTTTCTCGAGCATACCGTCTACGAAGTACTCGCAAAAGAAGTAATTGAAGCGGACTCTGACTTCATGGCCTATTTCTGACAATTTCATTAGAAGTTTTGATTCAAGCTAGTTTGTGCTGGTACGATTTTCTTCTGATTTCTGTGACATACAATTATACTTAACAAAAAAGAAGATAATATCATATTCATTCAGTTTCATTTCAGGAAGAAACTCTGGAATGCTATATTTGTCATTTCTCAATTGACGCAGGCTGTTTTTCATTAATAATATCTATATATAGCCTAGACATTTTGATTTCCATCTGTTTTCCGCTCGATTCCGTGAGATTCGATTGAGGCGGGAGGAATTCGCCTTGCAATTTCAGAGAATAGAGTGCCAATTAGACCCGACGAATCTCCTGAATTCGTAGAATGATAGAATAGGTCTTCTGCTTTTGTCAACAGGGACGTCGTCTCTAATGCCTATCTGTGACATACAATTATACTGTAACAAAAAAAGGATAGATAATATCATAATCATTCAGTTTCATTTCAGGAAGAAACTCTGGAATGCTATATTTGTCATTTCTCAATTGACGCAGGCTGTTTTTTCATTAATAATATCTATAGATATAGCCTAGACATTCTGAATTCTTTCTCTGATTTCCATCTGTTTTTCCGACTCGATTCCGTGAGATTCGATTGAGGCGGGAGGAATTCGCCTTGCAATTTCAGAGAATAGCTTTAGTGCCAATTAGACCCACGACGAATCTCCATAAATTTTTAATTGAGGTGCAGTTGTGTTGAACCAACTGCACGTCGGGAATTCGTAGAATGATAGGGGAATAGGTCTTCTGCTTTCTCAGTCAATGCAGGGACGAATCTAAAGCTTCAATAGAAGCAGAATTTTAATTTACCGTGAAGATTTTCCTTTAGGAAGAAGGAAAATATTTTTGAAAAAAAAAAATGTTCGTAATCACCAACTCATAAAAACATCTGCTGCCTTGATGAAAGTACTGGAATTCAACTTTTATAAGGTGGTGATAATTTATTGGAGTAGAGTATTTGATTATGCAAAATATATGCCAGTTGTGACACCGTCACCCAGATGGATATTTTTAAAACTCTTGAAAAGGACGATTCGAAGAAGGCAAGAACGATTATCAAACCCGAAACAGTTAGGTGAGCGTTCCGCAGGTTTAAGCCATTTCAGGCTTCTGGGAAGGATGTCATTATTCTTGCCTTCCCATAGCAATGGGTGGATATCCTCCTCCTATACTTCATTAAGCTTTTTCGATCGACTCTGACCTGAAATATTGTCTCAACCTGCTGGTGGAAGGTTAGGTGCCTAAGGTGAAAAAATTGAACTCACAGCCTAAATCGTTCACACTGATAAGTCTCATCTCTTTCATTCTAACAGCCTCGAGGAGGTGTTAGATGAAACCATGAGGACTGAAACCTTCGAGTGAGCATCAATACGCATTTCAGAAGAGTGAATAAACTGAACTGGAGCCCAATAATCTAGTGGGAATGATCACTCAGTCTCTGAACTGCAGATATATAGAAGCTGCATCCTTCACGGATATTGAGGGTGCTTTTAGTGTGAACGCCACTAGTTCATTATGTGGCTGATAGAGGCTGATATTTCCTTTGTTTTGGTCCCTACTGGTTTCTGGCCCTCTGACAATAATCGGCGCTCTGGACGTTTATGTACAAGTGTATGCTGAAGATGACAGTGGCTGATGGAGATGACGCCAACGTCTCCAACTGATTTCAGGAGGCTACAGGGAATCGTAAGGGTGAAAACTTAGTTTAAATCCCCACAAAACCCTTAGGCTACAATTTCCTAGGAAAGGACGATATTCCTATCTCCCCTGAACATGAGTGGAGTGCCAATTGACCCATGGAATAAAATGGGGACTGGCTACAAAGCAACTTTTGCGCTATATGTGATATGGTGAGACCACGTATCGCATAAAGCAAACTCAACTCAAGCTCTCTAATTTGCAGAGAATGGTCAGCATGATAATCACTAAGGCATTTTACACTAACTGCAGATATGGAACTGATTATGGGCCTTACACCTCTTCACTGGTAAGTTGAGGAGCAGCAAAAATGCTACAGATTTCGTCACCCTTCCCGAAATGTGACAAATATTTTCAGCTTCGAGCCTGCCGCTGTTCAGCCAATAATTGAGGAAACCGAGATTTTGGTTATTAAGTCTGACATAGCAATACCGAAAACCAGCATGGAGCTGTCATTCTATCCATCGTAGTAGATAGGAATGGGTCACCTCCAAGGACCGACTACTTGACGTCTTGGGTCTCTGTTGGCTCACAAATGGTTTCGAAACTGTTCAAGGTGTTGGACCTGCTGTATATTGTCAAGGTGCTGCCGAGGAACAGTTTATCAGTCTTGTTAGGTTGGCGACTATTTCTTAAGCAGAAAAAAATATGCCATTAACCACTGAGTTAACCTCCTGCTGATAGAGGAATTAACAAGTAGGTCATTAAAAATAATCACGGAAATCCAAGCTGCACTGAGGACATTGTCTTCCGACAACTGCACGTCACTTATTATGCAGGAATGTCGTTCAACCCTCGCTGAACGGGAGAAGGAAATAGGCTCTGTCTGAAGTGGGTCCCGAACCACTCGAGCATTGAGGGTAATGACAAGGTGTACTCTCGCCTGGAGACCGCAAGAATTGTAGTTGAACCTGAAGGTACGGGGGCAATGATTAACTCTCACATGTCTCAATTACTTTCAGCTTGCCATCAGTGCTTCCACTGCGAGAGCAAAGGCTTTGTTTAAACTATCTTGGATAGACCTGAGAGTTCTCTTCATGCAGACTATGTGAGAAGGACATAGAATCAATAGAATAAGTCTTGTGCGAATGCCCAGCTAGGAACAGTATCAGACTTGAGGAACTTGGATCTAACAAACTGGAGCTGAGAGCTTATTAAGCTGTCAACCACCAAGCTTATTATCTTTATAAGAACGACGGAGCTTGTAGAGATATTTAGGACACAGTGTGTATCTATCTATCTATGTATCAATCTATATATCCATCTATCTATCCATATATCTATCTATCTATCCATCTATCTATCTTTCTATCTGTATATCTATTTATCTATCTATCTATCTATCTATCTATCTATCTATTTCTCTCTCTATCTTTGTGAAAATTTATAGAGTGATTCATTCTAAAATTCTTCCATTGGCGTCATAGCTCAAAACATGTGACAGTTGAAATAAAATAATAACACAGACTAGAAAAAAACACAAAATTTTTTTTAATTAATTTTTCCATGAATATTTTACCTTCGGCAGAATTAAGGTGTTCTGCTAAACCTTGCATATGCTGAATAGCCGTATAGATCACCGAATGGTGAATCAATAAATTTTTATGAAACCCGTCAGATAGCATGATCAAGTAAATTGTCATTCCGTCAAGAGAAAATAATTGCTTTAAAAATGTATTAACTAACTCATTTTTACTCCTTCCACTGTCAAACATGCGAATTCGCTTTTCCCCAGTGAAATTCGTTTTGTCGCCAAATTGTATCTTTTGAAGTTTTACATAACCGAGCATTTGCATTTCAACTTTAGCCATCAGCAATGCGATATTCATTTATGTCCGAGCGACATTGTTGGACCTTTTCTGTTGAGTTTAATTATGTGTTGACGTGAACACACACGCGGTATCGCTGAAAGTTGATTCGATTTCAACGGTATCATAAAAGTTTCCGTGAAACCCGTGGCTGTCTCCAGTTAATTCAATAGTTTGACTATATCGAAGTGTAGACATTTTTCATTATGTTTGTGTTTTTACGAAAAGGTATAAGAGAAATTAGATTTTTATTTTTGTATAATCTCATATCCGTTGGAAGATAAGTCAGCATTGGTGGTATAACTAAAATAGAGTCGATGCAAATCAAAATATTGGCCTCTTTAACATTCGGAATATAATCAGAAGGAAAGTTGAGCCAAATTCGTTTTTCCATTAAAAGAAAATAAAAGGCCTTTCACTGAAACACACGGATTGTGATAGAGAATAATGTGTTTATTCTATAAAATGATGTAAATACTAAGCAGCAGTTACGGTTAGCTTGGATAGGCTATAGGATTATTGCTCTGTCTGATAAATACACAAAACAGAGATCACTCTTATTTTACGCTTACTAGAGAAAACCAGATTTAGTGTTGCAGCCTCGAACTCCTTGAACGTCACTCCATTATGGTGAGCGACTGAGTTGGTCACCGAAATTTGGGTTTTTACGGGTACGGAAAGCGGCAAGGTTGTATAGAGTAGAGCTCGAAGCTTCAATTCAATTTCTTGTATGTTTCTTTCTAACGCTGCAGTATAACAATAATGATTATCTAATGCGTGATCCAGGCGAAGCCAACCAAGCAAAATACTGTCTCTTTTATTATTGGGAATAAAGATAGAAGAAATGTTGAGCGGAATTCCTTTTCACAATTTAAGGATATAAATATATAAATAAATGCTGTAATTCTGTGGAATAAAATGAATACTAAATTGCATTGGTGGGGGGATCATTGCACTGTCTGATAAATATACAAAATCTCGAGGAAACGTTTTTCTTACTCTTACTCTACCATTACTAGAGAAAACCAGATTCAGTGTTGCACCATTCCACTCCCTGCACGTATCATCATTAAGAGGTGCCACTGCGCTAAACCCCAGATTTTAGTTTTTCCGGGTGAAAAAAGAGCCAAGAGGGTAAGGTTGTATAGCGTAGAGCAAAATTCGTTTTTCCGTTTGAATAATATAAAGATCGTTTCACTGAAACTCATGGATTTAAACAGAGAAAACTGCGATAATACTGTAAAATAAAAAAAATACTAAGCTGAACTGCCGATTGCTTTGATATGCTAAAGTATCACTGTTCTGTCTGGAAAATACATAAAACAAGGAACAGTGTTTCTCACTTTTACTGTATTCAAGATAAACAGATTCAGTGCTACAGCATCCGAATTTCTTGCAATTAAGACGATTACAAGGAGCGTCGGGGCTCAACACCGGAATTTGGGCTTTCCGGGTAGTTGAAGATTCCGGAGGGTGAGGTAGTATAGCGTCGAGCTTGAGACTGCAACTCAATTTTTGGAGGATATCTTTCTAACGCAACACTTGTAACGAAAATGATCTTCTAAATGTTAAATTCTAACTTCGCTGTTTTGATGGTCAGTAAATTAATAATAATAATTATCAATCACACATCGACAAAGAAGCTTCCAACAAATGGTTGATTGAAGGAGAACTATTCGCGGAAACAGATGGATTCCTCATGGCCATTCAAGACCAAGTTATCGCTACAAATAACTACAAAAATGTATAATTAAGGACTGAACATTACAAACAGTGTAGGAAATGCCATATCAGATCAGAGACTATACAGCATATTACGTCCGGCTGCGAACAACTGGCCAATACGGACTATCTTCTTAGGCTTTATAAAGGAGCAACATTACCCATCAGAAACTTGCACACAAGTACGGGCTTCTGAATGCCTTACATCCATATTATAAATATCAACCGGCACCCGTGTTGGAAAATGACTCTATCAGCTTATACTACGATAGGCATATTATCACTGACAGAAAGGTGACGAAAAATAGGCCGGACATAGTGGTGTATGATAAGAGAGCCAGAACAGCAATGCTGGTGGATGTCGCCATACCGAATAATAACAACGTGCTGAACAAGTGCCAGGAGAAAAAGTACAAATACACAAGCAGATGTGGCAACTCGATAAAACAGATATCTTTCCAGTCATCATTTCTTCGACTGGGTTAATAGCCAAAAGTTTGCATGATAGCCTTAAGAGATTAGAATTGCATAAGAATACTTATATAGATATGTAAAAAGCTGTAATCTTCAATACATGTAGGATAGCAAGAAGTCAAGTATATTGTAATCGAGCCTATTCCGTTCGATTGCTGAATCTGGGAAAAGTGAATTATATCAAGCTAACAGCTGAGATAGTGCATAAGTCCACGATAATAATAATAATGGATGACATCACCATGAGATTAATCAACCACACAACAGATGGTTGATGAAAGGAAAACTATTAGCGAAAACAGAAGGATTCCTCAGGCCATTCAAGACCAAGCCATCGCTACAAACAACTACAAAAAATTTATAATTAAGGACGGAACATTACAAACAGATAAGTGCAAGAAATGCCATGAAAGATTGGAGACTTTACAATACGGACTATCTTCACAGACATAATCAAGTGTGCAATATTATCCATCAGAAACTTGCACACAAGCACGGACTTTTCAATGCCTCCAGCCATATTACAATTATCAACCGGCGTCCGTATTGGAAAATGACTCTATAGTGGCATACTAACATAAACCATGATATTTTTAAACTAATAAATAAATAAAGCTAGAGATACATTGTATGAGGATGGTTTTGAATGATAAAATTTCAAGATTATAGTAGCATAATAACATAAACCATGATAGTTTTTGAACAAATAAATAAATAAAGCTACAGTAGAATATTAAAATCTCAGAACAAATCCGATCTGATAGGTATATATACCGCTCTATGCATGAACATACTAATTTTTCATGTCAATAACTTGTTGTACCAATGATCGAGGTTGTTCTAAGAGTCATGCTTTAAGTTTTCTTTTTTTTTTGAATAATCATTTTTGGAAGCAGCTTGATGCACTACGAGTGTAAAGATTAGAATGAAATTCATAAAGTTTTAGCTTCAGTTCAACCTAAAATTCTCGACATTTCGACAAGACTAAGAATTATAAATAGCAGATAATCAGTTTGAGTTGAGAAAAACTTCAGAGAGATTCTTAATCAGCGAATATTGAGCTACCTGTAGCTTCTGTAGTAGAAGAGATTTCTGCAAAATGATGTTGATTCGCATTTAAGAGGATGAAAATTCCTTGGGTGATATGATTTGGACGGACGAATCGAAATTTTCGAGAGAAGGCATTGTTAACCAGAAAAATCATTACTGGTGTGACGAGAATCTACACGTTACGCGGGAGAGAAATTTCCAGCAGAAGTTCAGCTTCAATGTTTTTTGGCAAACGTTCGCCACCGAGTTACTCAAAGTCTTACCCCTAAGAGCATATCAATCCTGCTGGTACCAACTGGATGGTGATCCGGCCCACTGCACTGGAGAAGTTTCACGTCAACTGAGTAACATGTTCGAGGACAGGTGGATTCGGAGATTATATGGGTCCTTGGAGTTGGCCAGCAAGATCTCCAGACCTGACACCGTTCGATTTATTTCTCTGGGGCCGTTTGAAAGAAATTATTTATGTAACACCAATGCATTCGAAAGGGGAGTTGGAACGAAGAGTTAATCAACCTTTTGGCAGCCTTCATCGAAACGACATTAGAAGAGCGGATACGGTGTTCTTCATCAGTTGGAAAGATGTTTACGACAAGATGGAGGGAGATTAGAATATCCTATTTGTAGTACTTTTGTATTCCAAGATGATTGGACCTTACAGTTATTGACGCCAAGATAGCCGAACTCCTACCGGAACTCTAATTCCTGGAGAAATGCCGAAATTCGAACACACTACCCACATGCACGAAATTGAGGTTTCACATGCAATCGCCAACAACAGGACGAATTCTACGAAAAGCCAGCGAAGCCCTACTTAAGAAAACCTTCACGATTAAAGAAGAGAAATCAACAGATGCAACACTTTCTTACGGGACCTACATCTGAAATTAAGTAACATAATACACCCAGCACTGTGGATGCGAATAGAGAACGCTGCCTTTACCGAATCTAAAATACACTACGAAGAGAAGACGACCAATTTAAAAAACAAATTCGTAAAACTGACAGAGCAACAGAATAAACATAGCTGTCATGAACGCACAATCACAAAAAGTCATGAACTAAACGTGATTCACAATACATCAAACTACCACCTGTCAGAAACAGAAAAATCAATATTGTCCAGGTTTCAATTTTGTAATAACTCCGAAGAACATCCCAATAGAAGATATCGTTAGTAGCATAGAAACTTTCATCACTGCTCTACCGGCTAATGATGCAGAAACGATAAGGCACTTGAAAACCCAAATTCTAAGAAATCACAAACTTCCTACCACTAACGTAAGCAAAGAAGAGAAATAGGCCATTAAACGATTAAGATCCAATTAAGAGATTATAATACTACCTGCTGATAAAGGGAACGCTACAGTAATCATGAACACAAAGGATTACGAAGATAAAATGGCAGAGATCCTGAATGACGAATGCTATAAAGAAACAAACACCGACCCTACTACCTATCTAGAAAAGAAAACAAAGAAATTGATAGAAAGGTCGTCAATTCCTATGGAGATCAAATAGGACCTGATTGTCAGAGAAAAATACTCTAGAATTCCCAAACTATATGGTTTTCTGAAAATCCACAAAACCGACATCCCGTTGATACTCATTGTTAGCGCAGTCAGTTCACCGACACACCACAACTTAGCCCGATATCTTGCTAAACAATTACAGCCGGAAGTAGAGACATTGGAATCATATGTCAAAAATTCGAAACATTTCATAGAACTCACAGAAAATGTCATTCTGGACCCCACAGATATCATGGCAAGTTTAACATAGTGTCTTCATTTCCAAACGTTCCCAGGTAAGAGGCGTTAGAGGGACTCAAGGAAAATTTCCATGAAGAAATTGTACTCCTTTCCGAACACTGCCTGAATTCTACATATTTTTCTTATAAACACATACGTTATAAGCAAACATCGGGAGCACGCATGAGATCTCCTTTGTCACCAGCTATTGCTAATTTATATATGGCAAATTTCGACAAACAAGCACAGAAAAAATTCCATCCGAAACTCAAAATATGACTGAGAGATTTATCATATGACCACACGGTGAAGACTCCCTTAGCGCGTTCACAGCTCACCTGAATTCATTCCATGCGAACATAACATTCACAATTGAAAAATAATCAAACAGACAGTTGCCATATCTGGATCTCCTCTTAACAAAGTCACAAAGCGGACATTTACAATTCTCAGTATACAAAAAATCAACCCACTCAAGTAGATACTTACATGCCTCATCCTGCTCAATTAAAATCAGTGGTGAAAACGCTCATAAGCAGATCGGTAGAACTCACAGATGACAGCCACAGAGAAGAAGAGTTATCTACAATAACCAACGCTCTTGAAAATAATGGATATAACAAAAACACAATAAAAACAGCTATAAGGGACACTCTCACTGGGCAAAACACGATATGCACAAAAGAACACAACTATTTTACCATATATCAAATGAGTAACAGATAAAATAGGAAGAACATTGAGGAAATACAAAATAAGAACGGCATACAGACCATACTTAACTATCGGAAATATTCTCAGAAATCCGAAAGACAACATTCCTTTAGAAAATCAGGGCGTTTAATCTATACCATGCGAAGATTGTGACGGGATATACATCGGCCAAACTAATAGACGAATAAAAGAAAGAATAGAGGAACATAAAACAGCACTAAAAATAAATCCATCTCATCCGCCATTTATCTACATTAATTACATACAGGTCATACAATAGATTTCGATAACTCAAAACAAATCAGCACCACACAACAACTTGAGAAACGTCTTATCAGAGAAGCAGTGGAAATTGAAAAAGGAGTAACAATGAACAAATGAGACGAAACTTTCAACCTATCAAAGGCTTGGAAAGTTATTTTACCACCTATGAAACTGGCATCATCAACAGATAATAATGAAAGCATCCCCACCACCAGGTCCACCGACGCCGACAACGAGGACATAAGAGGAGAACCACCGACAAACCGCTATCAGCTACGCTCGAGACTTCGTCTACCGAACACCTGACGATGACAAGGGACAACTTGTCGAAACGTCGCCACAATCAAAATTGACCACGGAATAAAACCCGTAATACATCAAATAGTCTCGGTCCACGGGAGGGGACTCTCGTACGTATGTACGAGTGTCTTTTCTGGAATCGTTAGGGTTCCCCGATGTAGCTGGTAAGGATGCTGAGAAGGGATATGCGACACTCATAAGCTCTTAATAAGGACAAAACTGCAGTCTGCCACTTCGTTTCTCGGCTTCCTCCTTAGTTGCTATATTGTTGTTGTGGGCTGCGCACATGGCGGGCAGATGTGAGAACTAGGTCTTGTCAGGAAGGATTATTCATTGATCTACGGATTTTTGAATAATTCTTCAATACACACATAAAAATTATAGATCTAAGCATTCATTATAAATACAATTATTCGAATTTTTGTGAATCCTCTCTTTCGCCTTCCTCAATTGAAAAATATCGAAATTGAAAAGACATGCACTCACTGAAGAAAAATAGAGTTATAAATGCTTCATCCAGAATGTATTAGATTGAAATTGTTTCGAAATTAAAAAACAATAAATATCACTAATATTCTTAGAGGCCATTGTAATATTGTAATGTAATCTCATTTGCAATTTTAAAACAGGATATAATAATTAACAAATATCATTAATATCCTCAGACGTGATTTCTCCCTGAATCTACAATTTTAAAATATATCAATCAGGAATAAATTAAGGATATGGGCAGAGATGGATATACAGATTATACACCTGAAATTTACTTTTGGCCGAGATGGGCACACGAGGGGTTTTGAGATAAACATCTTGAACAAGACGGAAATTATTTTGAGTATTCAAACTAAATTGCGTTTATGTAAAAATAACTTTGTTTTCTGTTTTGAAATAAACTTCTGATAGAACGCAATGAAAAACTTTTGTAATTCGAAAATAAATTTTCATCTAATCAACTTCAAATGTCTTGACGGCCAATACCAGATTCATTTTGACAAAATAGAGCTGTGAAAGGTACAAATTATATTTTTCTTTCATTTAGTTGAGAATGGATTTCCATAAAATAAAATGATCATCAATATCATCAAGTCTAACGAATTGTTGGCATTTCAAAAATTATTTAAAAAACTTATATCATCAATTACCGTAACTGGGAAATAACTTAAAGAATTTCTTAAATTTATCAACATAGCAATGCTCTATGGTAAGTTTCAATTGTATCAATGTTTTTCTACTAATTTGAGGAATTCATAAAATAATCAGTTACTCGTAATTGATGAAATTCAAATTGAAATCACTCAGAAATGAATAGAAAATCATAATCTGGTATAAGGAATAGAGGTTAACCATCAAAACGAGAAAGTTGGGGGCTACTTCCGGTAGAACCAGAAGCTGTAGAGCGTGAATAATACTTTAGATCGCGAAAACATACCCGAAAAATGTTCA
Source organism: Cryptolaemus montrouzieri (assembly GCA_013387265.2). Lineage (NCBI taxonomy): Eukaryota > Metazoa > Arthropoda > Insecta > Coleoptera > Coccinellidae > Cryptolaemus > Cryptolaemus montrouzieri. Next base: position 24,176,466 of record JABFTP020000103.1, read on the forward strand.
TAAAGTTCATCTGATATCCTGAGATATTTCACTGGCGACTTACGGTGGGACATTCTGTATAATGAATGTCCAAAAAGAGAAAAGATACCAACTTATTCTGCAGTCATCTGTTCATTCACCCTTAAATGAGTAGTCTTCCAGCAGCCTTTTACCACAAAGGAAATAATAGAAGCGCTGTTGTTCCAGACAATTTCTACAGGACTAATTTAACAATCCAACTTGAACTGAGTTTGCATATTTAGGATGAACCCTTGATGTTGAAACTATTTTCTAAGATCGTTAAGCTAATTTTGTCTCGTTATGTTAGATTCCGTTTTGACTGACTACAGTTTATCTCTAATAATTCTACTGAAATGGAAAATTTTATAGTGATCCCAACACAAATAGAATTTTTACCATGTTTCTAATTCCAACAAATGAACTACATTATCAGATCACTGTTATTGCGGATTCGTATTGTAAGGAGGTTATTATTTGAATACATCAAAAATGCGGAATATACATAGATCAGTTTGGTTGTTACCTGAAAATTTTCATTAAAAGGCGGCTTGAAATTTTCCACTGATTCTAGGTAGATATTATCTTTTGAGTGGGGGCTTCCTAGCAGCCCGGCCACTGGGACCCAGTTGTCTATTGTGGCACACGCTGTCCTAAATTTTATCCACGAGCTCCATCCTTCTCGTGAAGGATACGAGTTTCGTGGGTCAGGGCTTAATAAGCTTAGTCAGCTTCAGTTTGCAAGATCCAAGTTCTTCCATCCTGACCCTGTCCTCAGCTGGGCACTCGCACATAACTTGTTCCATTGATTCTATATCTTCTTTACATAGCCTACATGAAGGATCCTCAACCAATCCTAATTTATTTATGTGTTTCCTGAGGCGACAGTGCCCCGTTAATATGGCAGTTGAAACTCTCAGTTCCAACCTAGAGAGTTTAAGCCAGGCCTTGGCCTTTGTAGTGGAAGGTCCACTGATGGCACGACGAGCGTGTCTGAGACCTGGGAGGCTCATCCAATGCTCACGTACACTCAAGTCCAGCCATCGGTTGTTTTCCATCGTTGCACTTTCCAAGGGGGAATTCCGAGCTTAGGCTCCGGTCCTATGAACTCCAGGTTAGTTCCTCGAGCGGCCAATGAGTCCATCTTCTCATTTCCCTCAATGCCCGAGTGGCCAAGAATCCATATTAAACAGAGCCTGCTTCGCTCTCCTAATTTAGCAAGGGTAGAGCAACCTTCCGGCACCATAAGTGAAGTACAGGTATCGGATGCCATTGCTTTCAGTGCATCTCGGCTATCCATGAGGGTTTTAATTGACCTATTTGTTAATGCCCCCGCAAGAAAGAGGTTAGCACAGTGGTCAATGGTGAATATTTCTACTTGAAAGACAGTCTTTGAGCCATCCGTCTACCAACAGGGACCCTCAAGTAGACGGTCCTTGGAGCTGATCCATTCCTGTCTATCGGGAATGATGATCTGGAGTGGCCTCTCCATATTGGTTTTAGATGTCGCTATGTCCGACCTCATACTCAGCACTTAATTGTCTTCAATTTCAGACTGTAGGGCGCCAGGCACAAAGCAGAAGTTACCCGCTTCATCACGGGAAAGATGATGAAATCTGTAGAAAGCCATTCCTACCACTGCTCTTATCACAAGATGAAGAGGGGCAAAGCCCAATATCAGTTCCATGGCAGCAGTGGGTGTAGAGCGAAAGGCTCCTGTAATCATCATGCAGGCTGTTCTCTGTAATTTAGAGAGCTTGAGTTGGCATTGCTTCTTAAGACCGCACTCCCACCAAGCATTGCAGTCGTACGTAATACGTGGTCTAACCACTATCACATATAGCCACTGGAGTTGCTTTGGGGCAAGACCCCATTATTTTCCACAGGTCCTTTGACATGCGCATAGGGAATGTCTAGCCTTGTGTATTGTGTTTTCCAGTTGCGAATTCCACGTGAGTTCAGGGTCATCCCCAGATATTTCGCTTCTTCCACAACCGGAATAAACACCCCGCTCATGGTCGGGGGATGTTTGGGGAGAACAAATATCCTCCTCCTCCTGGTAAACGGTACCATAAGGGTTTTGTGGGTGTTTACGCTAAGTTTCTCTCCTTCTTACCACCCCTGAATTGCAGACATAGCCTCCTGTAGTTTGTCGCAAACATCGCTATCATCTCCAACAGCAAGAATGACTATATCATCAGCGTATGCTTGTACATAAACATCCAGTGCGCCAATTATTGCCAGAAGATCATCAACTAGTAGAGACCACAACAAAGGGATAGTACTCCTCCCCAGATTTCAGTTCTGCTAAATTTAAACATGGAGATTTGGGGAATAGTATATTAAGTCTATTGGTGAGCATCTAACACTTGTTGACGATTTTGAAAATAAGTTGATCTTTTCAATGTTTTCCAAGCACGCCCAGGCGTTCTCAGTCTGATTCAGGTTAGGAAATTGAGTAGACCTTGACTCTTTCGATACATGAATGAAGGTTTTTCCTAATAGGTGGACCTTTAAGAGAGTTGTTTACCAAAATTACATCAGTGCCGCGATTGAAGGAGTTAACGAAGACAATACCTCCTCTGTAGCTGTCTTTTTCTTTAAATTCTATAAGCCTTTTATATTACAAGGTTGTCTCCACTGTCAAAGTCGCCTAGAATTCGACAGCAGTTTTAACCAAGATTTATCAGATAATGAAATATTAGATCAGTCTTTAGACTCCATTCTAATCGAGCTGCGTGATATCCTCTTGTTAAAGTTGACACCTCCAAGGTCTTCTGGAGATGATGTTTAACTTGCTAGGAACTATTGCCAACAGTTCATCCTGAAGTATTCATGTCATGCACTTGATTCAGTTGATTATGCAATTAATTGCACGATATATAGAGATTCTGGCGCTATTTGTTGAAGCAAGCGGTCCTGTTTTACTGTTACAACACGATGTCTATCTGCATGTAGTTCCCTGTTTTCCTGCACCTTCAATCACGAAACAAGGCTTTGACTAATGTCCGTTGTTGGTCCACCTTCAAGCCTTCCAACTGAGTTCATTCCTTCAAAATTTGAAAGATGTCTCTTTATAGATATAGAAGAGTTCTTATACACTCCTCTACGAAAATATTGGGGAAGAACGAATTTCTGTCTGCGTATACGAAATAAACAAAATTTCAAATTGATATTAAACGGTCACTCATGATTGCAGGTTATAGGTATGAACTGATATTGTCTATCTTAAATGAAAATGAAACTCCTGAACACGATGAGCAGCAATTTGTATGCGTGATTCATTCTGCACGAGTTTCGATTTAAGCAAAATCAAAATTTATGGGTGGATAGAGCTGAAGTCTATTGTTTATTCGACAGCCTATTCTAAACTACAAACACCATCGCCTCTCGATAATGTGGGACATTTGGAGATGGGCATCTTCGTATAACTTCGGTAAATCGATTTCCAACAGATGTATCTGAAATTTGAATATTGCATGCTTACTGAACTATTTGCCATTATCCGCATTCCGGAAATGGAATAGTTTGCTAATTGTTGTTCATTCTTCATTCCCTGGAGCAATTAATCTATCTTAGAAATAGAGGCTGTTAGCGATAATTGTTAAATAACAATATTTCTGAATCATAGAAACCGAAAATTATTCTGATTTTGTAAAATTTATTTCAGTTTGATACACAGTGTTCTATTCAAAACTGGACCAACTCAATTGAAAGGAAGAATTTGAATAGATAATTTTAAGACATCATTGAAGAATCACCAACTGAAATTGGTCGACGTATTTGGGCAAGACTCTGTGTATACATCTGCGTTAAGTCTATAAATCTTACCTTTCTTTTTGACCTAGCTATCCGGCGATCCCTAGAGTTTTCAGCCTCTCCAGGAATTCTGTGACACCAAATCACAATCGCAATACTCATGTATGAAAATACCAGCACAGTAAGAGGTATAATGTACTGCAATACCATCAGAACTTCTGAATAAAGTTTTCCATATTCAACTCCTATCTCATCGTAGTTTTCCTGACAAACGAATCTGAAATAGAAATATTGAACTTTAGAATCCCCATTTTGCTATTTCCTATTCGGAAATAGAATTCTAATGAGAAATACCAATTTTTCGAATACAGAAAGAAGAGAAGAATGTTTATGACAATATAGATATTTACGAGTTACTATTTGGTAGTTATGCAAGACCATACAGGATGTTCCATAATAAAGTTATAAACCAAAGTTATGATTTCTCGAATAGGACACCCCATATTTTTGTTTTTTTTACTGTATGAGTAAAAATTATCGTGAGTTTGTCTGAAATTCCCTACACCTATTTTAAATAGGTCGCCTGTTCCAGTATTTTTCAATAGTATCACTCTTCCAGCGTTAGTGAGGGTATCAAATCTTCGCTGGCACACACTATAGTTGATTTTTTGATACATCCTTCTTTCTTTTTTCCATAATGTAGCCGTTTTGATGATTTCCATTACTTCAGCCATTCTCTCTCACCTTATATATGTTAGCGAAACTTCTTCTTTCTTGTTTAATTTATTCTAGAATACAAAGGAATTGCATAATGAACGGAAAGGTGGAATAGAACATGAACTGTATATAATACAATCATTTCCAAAACCCGAAGGTTGGTCTGATAGTGTTTGATAGTTCGATAGGACCTGACATGGATGCCTATTCTCCAAGATATTGAAGATCAACTTCTCACCTGTCCTGGCGCGCTTAGTACTATAATACTAGATAAAAACAGACCTTTTTCAGCCCATTGAGGCGACACCTATTCACCCACCAGGTGGATGGAAGCCGGGGTGCTCCCAGGTGCATTACTGGCACCGTTACCGTTCAACATTTACACTTCAGACATCCCGAAGACCGACAACATGAGTTCAGCCATATACGCAGATGACACGTTCCCACCTGATAACAAGAAAACTCCAAGAGACCACATACCAATTGAAAGAATGATTTACCACGTGGCTGATAACGATCAATCCAGAAAAGAACTGGGCACTTTATTTGTCTCGAAAAATCCGAAGCATATGTAGATCACGATGAGTGATCTAAATATTTCAAAAGTCAGCAAGGCCATAAAACCCGGGGATTCACGTGGCGTCAACATGTGGAAGGCTACACGAGTAAGGTGAAGGGACCCACTGGTGAATAGGCAGAACGAGATGAGCGTAGCGAACAAGTTGAAACTGTACAAGACAATCATCAGATTTATGATGACTTACGCCTAGTTCGTTTGCGGATATGCTACTTCAAAGCATATCCAAAAGCACAAAATTGTGCAGAACAAAGCACTGAATATAGTCGTGGTTGCCCCATGTTACAACCGAAACTCCCAGTTGCATCGCTACTTGTAAATCCCGAGATAGTCGACTTCATCCACCAATTCTAAGAGGTTACAGGCAGCAAACGATCACCCAGAACCCTTTGTGGGAGGTTACGAAGAAGACGAACCGAGGAAATTAAAGAGACTCAGGATGGTTATTGATTATTATTTTCGAAAATTATTTGGTTTAAACGATTAGCATTTTGGACTTGCCATGTGGTGTTTTGGAAAGTATCAACAATTTTTGAGTTAATGAAAAATTAAAAAATTCTACCATCTTCAAACATTCGTAAAGAGACCAATCAATTAGCATCGAATGGTTACTAATCATTTTCAAAATCGAGTGTTTCCTTCCCGGGCCCCAATTACTGCCAGTATACATCTCGGAAGCCCCTCAAACAAATTTCGGATATACACTTGCGTCACTGAGTTCCAAATTTCAAGAAGCATATTTTCTAGTTGTTGGAGTGTTCTACAAAGCATCCTTCGTTGCTGAATTTGCCACCCCATGTTGTTCCAAACATGTTCTATGGGATTCAAGTCGGGACTTCTGGCTGGCCATCTTAAAATATGAATTTCGGCATTTTGCAAAAATTCTGTAACTACTCTAGCTGTGCGAGGCCGAGCATTATCATGCATATAAATGAAGTTTTCGCCAATCAATGGGCCGAAGGGTACAACATGGGGTTCAAGGATACCTGCGATGTGTCTGGCCGCTGTTATTCTTCCACCATTCACTAGGACTAACTCAGTTCGACCATGGAAAGAAATGCCTTCCCACGCCATTACTGAGCCTCATCCGAAGTTTTCGGTTTGCCGGATGTTGCATTGCTGATACCGTTCCCCAGGTCTTCCGTCTATCATTTGCTACTAGACAAAATCTGGACTTGTCGGAAAGAGAACATTCGACCATTCTGGAATACCCCAAATTGCATGTTCCTCGCAAACTGAAGTCTTACAACTCGATGCTCTTTGGTGAGACGCGGGCCTGCAGAAGCCACCCTTGGTCTGATATCATCTCATCTCAGCCTGTTCCTAACGGTTTGCAATGAAATATGCACATTTCTGGAAAGTGCAAGTTCATTTTGCAGCACCACCTAGCCAACGATCATCAAATGGTGTAGTTATCCGATTTCTTCCCTGTCCGGCCCTTCTTCTTTATTCCTCTGTTTCGTGGTACCGATTAATTGCTCTTGAGATAGTACTTTGGTTAACATTCAACAAGTTAGCCACGTAACGTTGGCTTCGCCCTCCTCTAGAAGTGTTACAATTCTTACCACTTCATGATTATTAGTAGAAGCCACCTTTGGACTGATATCGTCTTCTCTGATCCTGTTCCCAACAGTTTGCAATGAAATATGCATATTTCTGGAAAGCGCAAGTTCATTTTGTAGAACCAACGAAGCAACGATCATCTAATGGTGTAGTTATCCGATTTCTCCCTGTCCGGCTCTTCTTCCTTATTCCTCTGTTTCGTGGTACCGATTAATTGCTCTTGAAATAGTCGTTTGGTTAACATTCAACACGTTAACCACGTAACGTTGGCTTCGTCCTCCTCTAGAAGTGTTACAATTCTTACCACTTCATGAACACTCAAATAGCGTCCAGGATGTTCACCAGCCATTACAATAAATTCAAGGTTCGAAAATTAGCAAGAAACACAGAAAACTTGCATTAATTTAGCGTGAAAACTGAAGAGAAATTGAATGAATACTGATAGTCAAATAAACTCATTCTTGATTCAGACGTGTTTGAGATCATATGGAAACCAATGTTACTACATAGATAAGATTTTTCCCTCATATGTCCAAAAATTTATGTTGACGAAGAAACTGCGATCGGGCTGCTTAATCGATTGTGGAAATCAGAATATCAGGTGATGCGACAATTTTTGTGGTGGTGTATCATAATCACTCTTGTTTAGCGCTGAGAATCCTATGGAGAATTTAAATACATCAGAAGTTTATGAACGAGAATTCGAAAATATGGTAACAGTGATCTATTAATTTAATTCATTTGTTGATAGTAAGAATATAGTAAAATTACCATTTGTGTTTTAAGAAGGTTTATCTTAAATTACCGTCCTGTAACTTCATCATATTATTTTTCAGAATTGTAAAATGTTTCTATTTTCAGGGTATCATCGATGATATACATGTTGTTTTCGTAGATAAAGATGGAATGATCTTTTGCTCATGTTCAACATTTCTGAACATCTTCTTTAACCCTGCTTGACATGCTGTTCTTTGAATAAATTACCAGCATACTTTCCAAGAAAATAATATTTTTCTAATTGATCGATACAATCGAAACATGTTGCAGTGAATGTAGGAGGGTAGTTAATAACTCAAGCAAATATGAACGAAAATTAGACAATGTCTTAATTGAACAAATATGAAATTTTGAATTGATATTCAGTATTGACATGGAAAAAGTGAATATTGAATGCTCATAAAACATTATTCGGTATGGAAGAAAACTTTCAATGAAACAAAAGATCTCTTGATAAGTAAATTAATAATTCCTCTGTATCACTTGGGGAGATTCATTACTGAGAAGTTGAGAGAACAAAATGTTTAGGTTCGGCATCATAGTCAACACCGGATTTTGCTGGCATCATCATGTGTCATTGTCAAATCTTCATCTGCTTAACTCAGTTTTCATTTTAGGGCTAAGTAGCAGTTCAAGTCATCGCAGCTGATACTTTTATACAAAGCACAGGGTCTTAAATGTGGGGCTCCGTACTCAAACATTCATTTCATCTATTGGATAGTGTCCAGAAGAGATCAGTACACCTCAACAACGTAGATCACGCGTGATCTCCAGCCTCACGTCAAGAGCGGCAGGTTGCTGATCCTTATCTTTTTTACAGATACTTCCATCGCAAATGCTCTAAAGAACTGCAATGCTTGATTCCGGAAGAAAGAATCCAGTTCCAAAGAAAAACCAGGTCTGCGGACGGTCCAACTGGCAACGCCACTTATCTTATTGTATGAAAATTATTTAGTGCACAGTGCTAGTGTGCTGTAGAACGCGCTTTTATCGACCATCCTTCCGATTACTCCCAATTAGGCACTATTCAAGAAGCGAGTGAGCACACACTTTAAATCATTTAGGCGGCCATAACTGTGGTATGATAGTCATTGCCTCATTCCGAGAATTGAAAATTAAAAGAAGAAAAAATCGAAAATATAATATTCGAAGCAATTTTTTTTCCTGCGGGCCTCAAAGCCGCAGACATCTTCAATTTATTCTCATTATTAAAATACTATCAAGGCCTGTTGTGTTGAAATTCAATAACTGTAAATCTTTCATGAACAAGCTCCTAACATTTTGCTTGAGCATTTACATTAGATATGTTCTCTGTCACTCAGCCCTACATTTCACCCATAAGCTCCATATAAACTTAGTGAGTGAGAGTTAAATAAGCTTAGTTATTTCAGTTTGTTAGATCCAAGTTCCTCTAGTCTGACTCTATCCTCTACTGGGCCCTCGCACGCAACGTGCTTTATTGATTCCATCTCTTTTTCACATAGTCTACATGAAAGATCCCCAACTGATCTTAACTTGTTTCGGTGATTTCTGAGGGGGACAGTGCCTAGTTTATATGGAAGTTAAAACTGATAGCAAGTGGATAGTGTATGAGACATGAGAGGCTCAACCAGTGCTCACGGTCAAATCACTGGTAATTTTTCATCCTTGCAGTCCCCAAGGGTATTATGAGCCTAGGCTTCGGTCCAGTGAATCCCAAGCATGTGCCTCGAGCGGCCAATAAGTCCGCCTTGTCATTGCCCCCAATACCCGAGTATCTCACATCAGACCGAGATTGTTCCGTTTTCCCAGTTTGGCAAGGGTGACATTCCTGCATGATAACACAGCTCTACAAAAAAAATTTTTTTTCTTGTTGCCCTGGATATCATCGCAAATTTTTATGTTTTCAAGTGCCCAGATTACGAATATATTCATGAAAGTTCTCAATGTGCTCGTATTTTCATGATTTTTGTATTTCTTATATTTTGAACAATTATAAGCTTGTTAGAAATGAAATTTAATTTTTCAGTCATGATTAGGCTTCTGCGCAACTTTTTCGCGCATACAAACATCACCTGATCCCCACTCTCAGACCCCTTGCTCCACAGAACAGCTGAGATCTCAGTAATTTGACAATATTGAAGTACATATACACGTAAATCTGGATAAAGTGTCATGGATTAATATTTTGTTTCAATTATTGAATGTCCATTCTTATATATTTGTCTTCTAGTCTAAAATATGAGTTCGTCACGAAGAAAGTGTAAATATTGTAGTGATTTATTTTGTTATATTTGCGGTGTTTATATACCAAAAAACAAAAAGAAATATCACAGACTTTGTCAAGGAGACTTATGTTGAATATTTTGGTTTCAAAATGGACAAATTAGGTAAACCATGGGTTCCTAATAAATTTTGTAAGTCCTGTGTTGAGTCTTTACGGTTGTGGAAAAAAGGTGAACGTTCTGGATTGGACTTTAGTATTCCTATGATCTGGATGGAGCCTACGAACCATTTAGATGATTGTTACTTTTGCGTAGTAGATGTTAAAGGTTTTAATCGAAATCAAACGTGGAGATACCCAGACTTACAGTCTACGAAATGTCCGGTTCTACACAGTGAAAATCTCCTCGGCCCATATACATTTCAAAAGTAATTCGCATGCCCTCAGAAACAATGATGTTACCAAATTCACAGAAATCGGGACCATCTACTAGTGGAAGTGAATGGGAAGGTGAAACATCTACGCCAAAGTTATTTTCTCAAAATGAACTCAGTGATTTAATACGTGATCTCAATTTATCAAAACAAGGATCAGAACTGTTAGCCTCAAGATTGAAAGAAAAAATTTATTGGCACCAACAGTAACAATTACAACATACAGAACGCGAGAAGAAGAGTTATAATAATTTTTTGGGAAATGAAGGATTAGTGTATTGTAATGATATCGCGAAGCTGCTTATAGACATGGGTTTAAAAGAGTACAAATCTACTGAATGGCGCCTTTTTATTGATAGTTGCAAAAGAAGTTTGAAACGCGTCTTATTGCACAATGGAAATAAATTTGCATCAATTCCAATTGCCCATTCAACGAAACTCAAAGAAGAATATGAAAATGTAAAATTAGTTTTAGAGAAAATTAAATACTCTGAGCATCAATGGCCGATCTGTGTGGATTTAAAAATGGTTAATTTTTCACTTGGCCAACAAAGTGGATATACAAAATACCCTTCTTTTATTTGTATATGGGATAGTAGAGCAAAGCAACTTCATTGGGAACAAGATGTTTGGCCTGTAAGAAATTCTTTACATTTAATTCTTGACGGTAAAGCCAACGTAATAAGGGAGCCGCTGGTGAGCAGAGACAAAATCATACTTCCACCATTACATATTAAGTTAGGTATGATTAAGCAATTTGTAAAAGCGTTGAACAAAGACGGAAATTGTTTTAATTACATTTGCAGAAAATTTCCGAAGCTTAGTATGGAAAAATTGAAAGGTGGAATATTTGATGGTCCTCAAATACGGCAATTGATGAAAGACTCAGATTTTATCAAAGTTATGACTGTTCCGGAAAGTAAAGCTTGGAAAAGTTTTGTGTTGGTTGTCGAAAATTTCCTAGATAACCATAAAGCAGCAAATTATGAAGAAATTGTGCAAAATATGCTGACAAACTTTCAGACTTTAGGAGCAAATATGAGTATTAAGTTACACTATCTCCGCAATCATCTAGATAAATTTCCGGATAATTTAGGAAATTATAGTGAGGAACAGGAGAGCGGTTTCATCAAGATCTAAAAGTGATGGAAGAAAGGTATCAAGGTCGATGGGATTGTCACATGATGGCAGATTACTGCTAGTCTTTGAAAAGAGATTGTCCCTGAAAAATTATAGAAGAAAAGCTCATAAAAGGCGTTTTATGGAAATAGGAAATATATTTTCGACATTTTCCTCTTTATTTACTTCGATGTATCCGAATTTCTCAAAACATAACTGACATTATAAATATATCTGTTATTTTGTTTCTTGTTTTACGATTTTGTTATGTAAAATGAAAATAAAGATTTAAAAAGAAATCAGAGCAAATCCTACAAAATCAATGATAGTTTCACGAATTGTGTGCATAAATAGACCCAAAATCATTTTCATATCTAGGGCAACAAAACCATTGTAGACCAGTGTAATTGACGTACAGGTGTTAAATTCCAATGCTTTGAGTGCAGCTAGACTATCTGCATGAGTATTTGCAAATGAGAAAGCTATCAGCAAGATGGGTACTACGTTTTTAATCATTTCATCGAACATGCGAAAGAGTGAAACTTTCTCAGGATATGTTTCCTCTTCTTGGATGAAACCCAGATGAGGTTTTGCTCGTTTTATCACAATATAAGCAATATGGATCAATTTCTACAAACCAGGAAGAAAGATGCAGAACTGACACCATAAATAATACTTTACTCCCGTGCTCAATAAGCATAATTTAAATAAAATTTTCATCATTGAAACTATATTTATATTTAGTTTCTGTATTCATGTTGTCATATAAGGTTGTAATCATTCCTGTTATGCGCACAAATAATAGATTCATGTAGTTCATTAATTTCATATACTCCAATTATTTTTGACAGGTATACGTAAAGCATCCAAAATTATATTTATATATTATGCAGTCGAAAACATTATATTTCACCATATACAGTAGCATATACGTACGTAATGTTGTTTAATATTCATCTCGCTCAAAACATAATGCTGATGAAGTATTAAATATTATGAAGCGAATTGTTAGTAATAATGACTTCTGTCCTGATATGAGAAACCGGTTTCATGTAAAAATCATGAAAACTATTCACTCTGTTTATTCTTTCGAAAAAGAACAATTTTTAAAATTCAATAGTTAAATACACTTTTTGTTCCGAACAAAACAAGATAAACGACCATAGTATCACTTTGTACTTGTCTGTCTGTTGAAACTTTTTCTCAGTAATACACCTGAGTATAGGGTTGAAATCGATGAAAAATATTAAGGTAGATGATCTCTTGAAGCTGAGAAACTTTTTCTTTGATCCTTTTTCTTAGTAATACACCTGAGTATAGGGTTGACATCGATAAAAAATATTAAGGTAGATGATCTCTTAAAGCTGTGAAAAAAATGAAAAATCCAAGATCGAACACAGAAAGCATCTAGAATTGCCATTCAAGCTTTATGCGGCATATGTTGACCATATCAAGATCTATAGGGTCCTTCCTGTTAACATAGAAACATGAAATTTGACAAAATCGGATAAATGTGAATTTCTAGTTACATCCCAAAAAGATGTCGAAAACAGCATATTGAGTGGAGAGGCGAAAACCGTTCGAAAACTCTAAAATCAGCAGGCAAGGTTATGCCGTCAGCATTTTCGGGTAAGCATGGAATAGTGTTCACCGAACATCTGAAGAGAGATTGAGCGCAAACGAACTCATACAGCGAAGAAAAAAGATCTGAATGAAGATAATGCAGTAACTCACACGTCGGTAAAAACCTCAAAAGAATTAACCATTTACATAAGGAATGGTTGCCACACCCACCCACATCTTTCCTTTGCTGATTTGAAGGAGGAAAAGAGTTTTTGCTCAGACGAAAGTAAGCCTATTTTGAGGTCAAACATAAATCGTGCCTCAAGAAACTGAGAAATGTTAGAGAGGTGTTTCAATGCTGAACCTCTGTGAAAGGAGAGTTGATAGATGAATAAATCTGAATTAGGAGAAGCGATTGTATTTTTGTTGGTTAGTCAAAGGATTTTTGATTCTTGTGTTACTTCCATTGAAATCAATTCAAATCGACCCTATGTTAATAGGGTGGATGAACGATGGAATGATTGTTACATATCGGAGATGAGGCAACAATCCAAATAGTGGAAGAAGGACGATGGAACTGCTCCTGAAAAGCCAAAGTGGTTCCATCAGACGGTAAGGTGTTGGCCACCGTCTTTTGGTACACACAGACATTATCTTGATTCATTTTCTTCTGGAAGCAAAAAGCATACATTGAGAATTCTAAGCATCATCTTGATTCATTTGCCTTTACATGAAGCCAAGAAGAAAATCCTGTTTCATCATGACAATGCTTCAGCACATTTTCCGACAAGTTTTTGAGGATTTCTACCTCATCCACCATATTCTCCTGATCTGCCTTATAATGCATTCTATTCTGTTTTAGAACATGAAAATATGGCTTAAAAGACGGAAATTTTCAACAGATTTGAAAGCTATCTTTTAAACAAAGTCATATTTAGAGGACCTTAGGAAAGACTAGGGGAATGAAAAACCTTCTGCATCGTCTAAGCAAGTGTTTGATTTAAAAGAAGGCTGTTGAAAAACAGTTCTCGTTTCATTTTCACTTGAATTATCAATTCTTCCTTGTAAAAACGTATTCACACTGTATTACTTATATCATTCATTGCTGATACTTTACTTATTACAGTTGGATATTATAGATTCTTCATTTGTGGATTAATATCTTGAAACATTGTTAGCTGTCTGTGCTAGATACGAAATAAATAAATAGAAGATTTCACCTTTTTATTGACTTTTATGAACACAGTGAAGCTTTTCTTTTCTGAAAACATTGGTTGTTCATTGTTCACTTATTCATGATTTAATTTGTCAGAATACAAAAGAAAAAGCCTCTTTTAACCCTTAAAAGTTATTTACACCCATTATATTTTCTTCAAAATCAAATAGATATACCATACAAAATCATTAATTATTGAAAATAATATAGTGTCGTATCTTAGTCGGTGAACATTCTATTTATCTTGCCGCCGGTGGAAAATTGAAACTAAACGAAGTGATATTGATGCTCTCAGAGCGAGAAGCAGAAAATATGATATGACAGATCGAGTTACATCTGCTCAGAAAATGATGAAAACGAAGAGAATTTTCGAAGAATTGATGGGTTTTAAGACATCTGCGTTCCAGACAGAAACTTTACGAATAGAAATTTCGTTATGTTCCTGTCTGGTTTTATGGAAAAAATCTCGCCCGCTCTTCGAATAATGCATATGTTCCGAGAAGCAAGTATTTTTCAAATGGCGTATCATTTTCATTCAGCAGGTGCTCCACTTTCGAGGCTATAGTATGGAAGCTATGACAGGAACATCAAAAATGACTTCTTTACCTTCGTCCCCGATTTTCGAGGAAAATTCATTGGTGAAAACTGATCGCAGCTATTTTCGTTTAATTTCTAGTTATTTTCGCGATTTTGGCATATGACAACCTCTCCGTTGCCATCAAAGTTAGATGAAATCTTTTTTGACATTCTACTGGAATTTTGAATAAAATACAGAGGCCTATTGAAAATCTATTTCTTGTCGAATATATTTTTGTGCCTGTCAAGTTCTTCACGAAAATGTAAAATTCTCCAGAAATAGAAATTTTTGAACTTTCTGCAGTTCAATCTAGTTTGCTGGTAGAAATTCACAAAACATTCAAAATGTTTTCAATTCTATGCCCATAATAATAAACGCTACTCATAGAAAAAAGTAATGTTTTTCTCACATGTGAGAAAAATCAAAATAATTAGTAACAGAAAAACAGAAAAGAACAATCTCAAATACCCAAAAGTATTTCCAATATTCAAAATGCAAGAATTGCAACGTCCTGAAGCTCTTCTGCGTGCATTTTGAATGTGAATATTCATCACTGAAGCTAAACAATTCCAAAAAATTTGTTTTAACTCTTCTGCATCATTATGGGTTCGCTTTTGCAAAGATCCTTTATATAGTTCCAGAAGAAAAATTTAGCGGATTCAAATCGATTGAATGGGGTAGCCATCACCGGTTATGTAGTTCCCAAACAGTAATCCTCAGCGTAATGCTTGAGATGACTAACCTTATTCGAGCTAAGAAATGTTTAAACAAATACCCTCGACTCATAGTTCTCATTGATTTCATTTATTATGTCATAATAAAGTTTACCAGAATATTGTATGTCAAAACACGCTTACACACTCTCTGCTTTGAGTTGCCTAATAATTAAAGGATTCGAACTAACAACTGCCAGAACTTCCACTGTAACTCCTTCTTTATAGTCGCTGCATTCAAGGAATAAACTATCCATTTTTTTGCGTTGTAAGATGGATTGTAATGCAGTTTGATTCGTGGAATTCGTGAGAATCTCTAGAAACATTATGAACTAATCTAACCATTGGGAATTGCATTTTGAAGTAAATAATTATAAAAAATTTGAAAATTGGTAAATAATAGTGAAAATAAATTCAAACCTGTTACCATGGGGTTCTTGGGGTCGCTGAAAACGAATACGAGGTCGGTGAAAGCTTGCAGAGTACCTGCCACTCGGAGCGGTTATTTCAACGCTTTCCTCTGGAGTATTGTGACAATTTATCATAGAATCGGTCCACTCTAGTTACCCGGGAGTTTCCTAGGTTGCTGAACTCAATACGAGGTCAGTGAGAACCTGCGGAATACCTAGTTCCCGCTGTGGGTGTCTTAAACGTTTGCCTCTGGAGTCTAATGTC
Organism: Cryptolaemus montrouzieri; assembly: GCA_013387265.2. Taxonomy (NCBI): domain Eukaryota; kingdom Metazoa; phylum Arthropoda; class Insecta; order Coleoptera; family Coccinellidae; genus Cryptolaemus; species Cryptolaemus montrouzieri. Next base: position 24,192,356 of record JABFTP020000103.1, read on the forward strand.
AATTTGTCATAGAATTGAATATAAAATTAGCCCACACTCGTTACTCGAAAATTAACATGTGACGATATTTGTTATTAAGATACCTCGAACATCCCTGAGTATTAAAATTGGGCGAATTCTATGACAAATTATCATAATAATCCAGAGCCACACGTTGAAACACCAGCAGTGGGCACCAGATACTCGACAGGTGCTCGTCGACCTCGTATTTGTATTCAGCGCTCTTGAGAGTCATAATACTCCAAGAAAAGACGTTGAAATACCCGTTGCGGGCAACAGGTAATCCGCAAGCTCTCGACGAGCTCGTATTTGTGTTAAGCGACCTCAAAAACCCCCCTGTAACGAGTGTAGGCCACTCCTATGATAAATTGTCATAATACTGTAGGGGCAGACGTTGAAGCACCCGCTGCGGGCACCCGGTATTCTGCAGGCTCTCGTCTACCTCGTATTCATGTCCTGTGACCTCGAAATAACTCAGTTACAAGTTTGGGCCAATTCTTTCACAAATTGTCATAATAGAATAGAGGAAGACGTTAAAACACTTGCTGCGAGTAACAGGTAGTTTGCATACTCTCGTGGACCTCGTTTTCATGTTCAGCAACCTCGAAAACCCCTGAGAACATTAAAACACCCGCAGTGGTCACTAGGTACTCCACAGGCTCTCGCTGATCTCGTATTCATGTTTAGCTACCTCGAAAACCCCCGAGTCACCAGTGTGAGCCAAATACAGGGTGTTACATAATAGTATGTCACAACATGAGGAGGTTTATCTACGTGCAATTTCAAGAGAAAAAGTTCAGATATACATAGGTCCGCAAAAGCTTTGTTACGGAGTTACAGAGTGTTGAAATTTCCGGAAAAAATTGTTTTTTTCTTCAGAACTCCTGCAGTTTTTGAGATATTCAGCCCAAATTTGAAATGCAAGCTACTTTTTTCAGCCTACATCATTACACATCCTTGATTTTAACTGAAATTCACAAGGTGTTTTCTTTTCCGAGGTCATGTCTCCTCTTGCCCTTTCAAACTTTTTTGCAGTACGCCACTGATCAGCGTACAATCAATTTTTGTCATCTTCGTTCAATTTGGAAACTTTTCGACCCTTGCAATATTTTTGTATCTCCAAGCGTTTTCGAGTGAAAAATTATTAAATTTGAATTATTTATTTGTTGTATACTATTCGCTAAATAAAAAAAAAATAATAGAAGTACGCCCAAAATTTGCTTTTATTTTGACAGCTCGTCTTCTGAGACTCAAATTATACTTATTCAATATCAAACGAAAAAAAGAACAATTAAAAACCAAATAAATTGCTGGAAGTGTCCTCCACTCTAGGGAGCGATGAGGCCATGGTTCTGGCCCACTTCGACCTATTCATCGGTTGTTGAATCTATTATTCAAGAATTTTCTAGCTTCTCCACTAAAATGTGCTGGTGCTGCATGAACCACATTATGTTTCTCACCAAAAGTGGCACATCCTCGAGCAATAAAGTTAATTCCTCCTCAAGAAATTGCCGATAATCGGGACCGTTTAGTCTGTTAGGCAAAAAAAAATGGCCCAATCAAATAATTTCCAATTACTCTGACCCAGACCTTGAGAGAGAATTGTTCTTGATGATGAGATTCTTCAATCAAATGGGGATTTTCCTCAGCCCAATAATGATAATTGTGAAGTTGTGAAGTTCTCGGAAAGCTAGCTTCGTCTGTGAACACTATTTCACTATCAAAATGAGCATTTTCTCTAATTATATCTAAGAACCATCGGCAGAAATTCAGTCTTGAAGGACAATCTAGAAGAAGTAGAGTTTGGACACGTTGAATATGAAACGGGTACAATAAAAAGTCGTGGAGATCCTCCAAACTAGAACATGTGAAATATTCAACCCATTTCCAATCGCCTGATATAATCGCCTAGCTTCCGTTGTGTTTCCGTCAGCCAGACCGTACATGTAATGGATATCAGCCAATTCGGCGTTAGTAAAATTAGCCATTTTTTCCTACAGAAATAACTTCAAATGTCTTAAAGCTATTCGTTAATTCAATGAACAATTCGAGCTGATAATGGTTCAACTTTAGCAACTGTCAAAATAAATAAATAAATGATAATAATCAAAGCCTACTAGTCATTTTTTAATAAGAAGGGTAAAATTACAGGTGTCAAAAAGTTTCTAAATTCAACGAAGATGACGAAAATTGATTGTGCGCTGGCTACTCTAAAAATGTTTGAAAGGGCAAAATAAGAAATGGCTCCCAAAAAGAAAACACCTTGTAGATTCTAGTTAAAATTTAAGATGTGTTATGATGAAGTGAAAAATAGCTTGCATTCTAAATTTGGGCTGAATATCTCTAAAACTGCAGGAGTTTTGAAGAAAAAACAATTTTTTTCTGGATATTTCAACACCCTGTAGCTCTGTAACGAAGCTTTTGCGGACCCATGTCTATATGAACTTTTTTCTCTTAAATTTGCACGTAGACTCACCCCTCAAGTTGTGACATACTTTTATGTAACACCCTGTATATGGTAAACTGTCATACTCCAGAGGAAGACGTTAAAACACCCGCAGCGGGCATCAGGTACTCGCAGGCCTTCATCGGCCTCGAAATGCTACTCTGAAATGCATTTTTCCTATGCACAAATGCATTTTGGAATTTCTTCATGATTTTATAGTTCACAACGTTTCTAGAGGTTCTCACGAATCCAATGCACCAAACTACAGTACAATCTGTCTCACTGCGCAAAAGATCGATGGTGAAGCGTATTTTTGTGCGTTAATGTCTATTACCTTTCTCTGGATGCTTTGAAATAACCAATATTTTTGAGATTCGTTTTCAAGTTTTGGAATATAGACTCTGACTGTTGCCTCCTCTCAGGAAAACGAACAGAATAATTTTCTGAATCTACATCAGAATCATAACCATTCTAATAAAACGAATGTTTCTAATATTTCAAAATTAGCGAACACAATTTTCATTTTATTTTATTGGTAAATCAAAAGAGTGCATGATGGATTAATTTTGACATTTATTGTTGTCGGCATAGACTAAAAAGCATTTGGAATGTTCGGTGTAAATCCGCATCAGCATACTAGATCAAACCACAGAATATTCAATGATTATTCATATCTGGAGAAATTGACATTTTCGTGTGAATTTGATAGTCACGTCATATATATTTAAAAAGTGAAAAAATACTCTTTCTATTCTATCAATATGCACCTTTGGTTTACATTCAAGAAAATATAAGTTTAGTTTTGGTTCTGCGCAAAACTATGATTATTTCTAGGGTTTGATTAAATCTTATTTTAGTAATGATCTGTGGTCTTAGAGTTTCACAATCACTTCTGTTCTTTATGACTCGATAAATCGTACTCCATAATGCCGAAATGAAGACTTCTTGTCTGGAACAATTTTCAACATTCCGTAGAATGTTAAATACCTTTCCCTGAAGGAGCTGGTGCTCAGATCTACCCTTCATAATCATCGTCCACCTGGGCTACAAGTAAGTTGTACAGTGCGGTCGAATGTCATGAATAGGTGCAAAAGATACTATTTTCAAACTTGTCTGACCTCGTCAATAATATACCTATTCACAACACCAGGCCAGACTGTAACCTACTATCTCAATTCGTTGGAGCGCATCAAGTATATGTATACATATAAAATTGGCGTCCTCCAACGAAATGATACAGAGGCTATCATCAACGCCTCCGGAAAATGATGAAAAAAAGGGTAGATGAAACAGAAAACTTCAACGAGCTACTACTAGTTCGACTATCTACCACGACGCTACACACTTCGCAAGATGCAATGTTATTAAGATTGAGATAAAACAAAATTGTTTACGGTTCGAATTTAGAAAGAAAACATGTTTGTTCTATAACTTAAACTAAAAAATTTTATTTGTAAGAATTCCTGTAGAATGTAAAACTCATTTTTATGCTAGACAAATAAATTTCAGTACAAAGTAATATTTTTATGTTAGTTCTCTACACGATTTGATGAATGCTCCATTAAAATAATGATAATTGCAGTCAGTACTTGACATGTAACATTTGACAGTTGATAACTGACATTTGACATTCATGATTTTTACTCACGAAATTTACTTATTTATTCGATGCGTGATGTGTGACCTAAATGTGTAACACCAAAGTTTCATGTATAGCCTCGTTGATATTTGTTTTACTGTTGATAAGGTCAAGAATCTTATGTTTATTGTATTATAAATCAGTTGGAAATAAGAGACGAGTTTTTTGGTGACTGAATTCGAAGTGTAGGATCCAATTCCATTTCCATTTACATCCATTATATTGTTGAGAGGTTGGATAAGTAACGAAGCCTTCATGAACATGCACGTCATATTTGATATATGTTTTTCTATTATATGTTCATTATTTCCTACATCAGTATTAGCAGAATGTCTTCGAATGAAGTAAGAACAAAAGTTTCTCGTGTTTACATGCGAATCTGATTCGATATGACAGAACCGCATATTATGGTTACCACGAACCGAAATATTCAAATTTCAATATTCATAGTAACCTAGATCTCCACATTTTACCCCTTATCTCATTATTGGATAGTCGGCAGTTTGATATTCAAATGAAGTTGAAAGCAATCATTCGTTATTGCTGATAGTAATGAAAGTTAAATCCAGTTCAATCTATAAAACGCAAATCTATGATAGCTTGGCCTTTCTGATCCCTTTTCATAGCTTACTAGGATATTCAAGCGGACATTAAAGTTGTATGGAATTGTACAGTAAAGCTCTTCCTTTTCTCCAACCAATATTAGAATGCGGAGGAGATAAAAGAATTTTGTTTTGCTAAACTGGGAAATATGTTTTCCCGTTTCAGAAGTATGCTATGAAATATTTCAGTCAATGACGAAAATTGTAAATACAGAGTAGAGAAATGCGAGTGGGAGTTAATTGATGCACTATAATTATAATTAATGCAAAGGCTACTGTTGCTAGTTTTGATATTTACCAAGAGAAACTAATGAACTTGGAATTTAACGACGCAACATAAAGAAATAATATAATTTTGTTAGATAAACTGAGACTATGAAATTTATTTTCAAATAACCAGAGTCGCAGTTCTTTGGAAATATGAGGCGGAAAAGGTATATTACACAAAAAGTGTAAAATTACATATTGTACAAGAAATGTTGTGTTTATGAGTTGTGAGGGTACAACCGATTTCGAAGAAAGGAAAGAAATGCCAAAATTTTCGTCCGTTATGTTGAAAGCCATGGAAAGAATGATAAAAACGATGAGCTCATTAAATATCCCGAGTCACAGGGTATTATCAGTGATAGAAAATATGGTTAACGTGGACAACTGGTGACCTCTTTGAGTACATTTGTGGACATCAATAATGAAAGCATAGTGAATCAACAGCTATTGCTGCTCTAGATATATCAAAAGCCTCCGACAGGTTTTGACACGCAGCCTTGATTCAGTAGATCGATTCAGATGGTAGTTGATGGTGAAACGAGTGAATCTTTTCAGGGTAATCCAGAAGTACCCCAGGGCAGACATACTCTCACCAACCATTTTTCTGTTTCAAATTAATCACCTGCCCCATTCCACCACGACTAGAATATTTGGGATTGAGGACGACTGTACTCTGCTGTTCTCATGTTGTAGCTTATGTCCTATAATTACTGAGGAATCACACAGACAAAGATACCAGTTATCATAGTGAGGCCAGTTGAACTAGGTCCATTTCAACGCAAACAAAATACAATCAACAACGTTCTCCAGAAAAATTACTGCTGGAGAACCCCCCTTTGATCATGCAAGGGCATTGAACTGCCTCAGAAACGAACATGTTAAAATACATGAATCTCCTGACATGATTGTGTATCTAGTGAACACAAATGTGCTTCTGCTGAACACAATTTTCTTTTCTGGGCTAAGCAGTACTTCACGCCATTACAGCTAATGTTTCTATATAAATCACAGGTGCGACCTGGTCTGATAATTGTTCCCAAGTGTGGTACTCCGCACCCAAACATATTGCTAACGTCCAGAAGAGAGCAGTACGTCTCATCGACTACTCGGAGAGCTCGCTCAAAAGCAGGTCGCTGATCATTTTCTTTTTTACAGATACTTCCTTGATGAATATTCTGTAGAATCGTAAGACTTGTTTTGAGGAAAACTCCCATCAGCGGACGGTACAATTAGCAACAGCACGTACCCCTATCTATAAACATTCTTTTGTTTGAAGGGCTAATACATTGTGAATCTAGCTTCCATCGCAAACTCAAAATTTAGCTCTCCTTAAGAAGTAAGTAAACACAAACATTCAATCATCTTGGCCTACCGTATAAATCTAAAACCAAATTAATATGTTTGTTGTATGCGGCGATTTTTTTATTACATCCCCGATTTCTGACGATCTATCAGTTTTTGTTTTGCATTGAACCATAAATATAACCTTCGGCTATTGCTGAAGATTTCCAACCACGATTCAAATTTAGTAAATCATTAACAGTATCCTGTAAAAACATTGTTGATGAGCACTGTAGAGAATGTCCTGTATGTTGATTCACATGAAGTCAATGTAAATAGTGATATTTGGCATTTCGACAATCCTTTTAAGATATATGTCCACTAGTGTACTATTATCTCCAGATGATGCCAACTCCGTTGCCGAAACGTACATCAAGCTTTAAAATGTTTTAGTTAAGTGGTATACAGTGTTTTTGTATTGAATACATTGATTCTATCTGCTCTAAAACATAGTCTGCATCAAGAATCCTCGACAACTCCTTATATAGGCGATTTCTGAGATGGCAGTGTCTCATCAATATGGCAATTATAGCTCTCAGGTCTATCCTGGAGAGCTAAAGTGAACCCTGAGGTCTCGTATTGGAAGGCCCTTTAATGACAAGCAGAGAGTGTCTGTTACCTGTGAGGTTCAACCAGTACTCCAGTACCTTCAGATCCAACCACCGGCTATTTTCCATTCTGGCGCTTCACAGGGCAATTGCATGTCTAGGCGTCCAATGGTATTCAGGTACTCATATAGGGTAGAACCTATTTCTGTTCCCCAGTTTCGCGAGGGTGGAACGACATTCCAGCATCATAAGTGACATGCAGTTGTCGGATGCCATTGCTTTCAGTGTATTAACCTACTTGTTAATCTCCTCAAGCAAGAGGTTAGCATAGTGACAAATAGCGAAAATTTCTGCTTGAAAACAGTCACAAGCCTATCAAGACAGATTGACTGTTTATTGGCAGTTTGATCATATACACCAGCTCTAACAGTTTTGGAGCTATCTAGAAACCAACCGGGCTCTCAGGTAGACGGTCCTTGGAGCTGCCTCATAGGAACGATAATCTAGAATGGCAGCTCCATGGTATTCCTATGCCAGACTTCATACTTAGCATCTCGTTGTCCTTAATTTTAGACTGTTTAGCACCGGGGCACCAATCTGAACATATTTATCTCATTTTGGGGATGGTGGTAGAATATGTAGGTTAGGTTAGGTCTCTTATTCTTCGAAGTTTAAATTCTTTAACGCATACGTCTGAGTTTTGTTCATTTGTACCTAAAACACTAGACAATAAATTTTTACCTTCCTAGGAATATGATAGCCCGTGCCGACTTGCATCGAAACATGTTCCCACAAGTTGCGTGGGAGTAGCGGCGCGCCCTCGCGGTAATTATCTTAGCTCACACCGATTGTTTCACTTTTGAAGATGGCAGTGAAATTAAGAAGTGATAATAAAGGTATCTTCTTAGTTGGCGATATAAATTATCAAATAATAGGAGCTAAGTTACCGTCGAACCGTCAAGTTCTCGCAGTACTGTTTTATAATATTCGCGATGTGAAATTAACAATAAGTGAAAGCGCAGATCTCATCATTTGCGAGTGTATTATATTCTGGGAAAGGGCTAGAATCCCAACTAGAGCTTCACCTAACTGTGTAAAAAACTTGTGGATCTTCACCACACTTGGAGAGAGTTACAAAAAAAATCGAATAAGTCGAACGATATTTATAAGCGCCGTGAGGAGGACTTTCAAAACAGTTTAGATAACTTGTTCGATATAGCACACACTGATGCTTTTCATTTGATGAAGATAAAATATTTTTACAAAAGCAAAGAGAACCAGGATGTTCAGCAGGTGAAGATAAAAAGTTGGCTAAGAAAGAAGAAAGATCATGATAGAGAATGTTAGAAGAAAAGAAAAGAACACAAGAACAAATGAGATCAGCCTTCCAAGTCTGATGAAAGCCTTGAGGAACCCTTGCCTTCAATATCAACGTTCAGCTCTGCAACTACTCAAAAAAGAGGAAGAAAGGGCTTTCACACGCCCAAGTTAGTTGCAGCTTTAGACAGATATCAGTTAAGTGTAAAGGATTTTGTCTATATACTTCAGGCAGTGATAGAAGCGCTAGGTTTAAGCTGTGATGGTTTTCCCATAAACAAATCATCTATTCAACGTATTCGCACACAGAGTAGAAAAGGCAAAGGAAGAGCAAAAGCAATATTCGCTACTGCTGCAAGAACACAGTGCAATAACACAGAAATATATATATATACTATAATAAAGACAAAAGACACTCTAAGAGAAAATATCAAGACTAATTATTTACAATTATGTTTGTGAGTTCATCTTCTTATAATCAATAAACATCTAAAATAACTTTGTCCTCAACTATAAATTTAAAAAAGTAATATTAATTGATTTAGTTCCATAATATCATATTAAATTAAAGACTGCAAATTCTTGAAACTTTGAAACTCTGTCGGCACGGGTTGATGGTGGCGTAGGAAGATAAAATTTTGTATTTAGATAAGTCTAGGTAGATGCAAAAAGTTAGGGGGTATGCATTCCAATTTTCAAAAAAAAAATTTTCTCCCATATAAGGGACATCCTAATGTAGGTAGCTATCAATATTAATGAGAAGGTGGATGAATGAAACAAAGGATGACATTAAATCTCTGTGGAACTGAGGATATCTGCCGAATTTTATTCTGATTGCATTTTAGTTCAAGAACAAAAAATTAAAAACTATATTATACTTCACCGCTTCAATCACCTACATTTCGAAAAGGAGATCTGGAGAGAGAAACTTATTGGGCAAATCTCGTACATTTCAATAGAAGTATCTTCCTCCAAAGTCTGGAAATTTCGAAAACACTCTGTACCAATTTTGAATTTTAAGAATGTTCATTTCTGTGTAATCTCTTCCAAGCAAATTCCCAATTTGCGTTGAACTCAATAGCACACACAAAACACACAGAGATATTATTGCATCAAATCCTGTAAAACCCACACGTTTCGCACAGAATTTCATAGTCAAATTCAATTGACATATTATTCTGTTGTGTTCGTAATTGAGATTCCTTATTGAATAAACAAGTCTACATTCATACTAGGGCCCTATGTTTAGCGTCACGAGGAAAATAGATTATTCCCAACGAGATGAAATTGCAGCATCTGTAACTACGTAATTCACGTCTGGGATAATACGTTTTCATTCAAATTTCATTCTTTCAAATTCTAGTCTGTGCATAGTTGGAAGGTGAATCCACTACTCTACGAAATTATTGAATTGTCGGAGTGTTACTAGCGTCTGCTGAAATGCTTCAACATCGCCGATCAGATAGGCTACATGGAATTGATATCTGGAGGAAATATAGGCCAGTTAATTACTGAAATGAAGTTGAAATTTTGCTCGCAAACACTAGTAAAAAACTTAGCAACTAAAAATAACTTGTGTTAGTGAATAGCGTATAACGTGCGTTAGTTCACTTCGCATGTGCTGTCTATCTAATTTCAATTCCTACTTCACTTCCTTACTCCGATCCTACTACATCATGATCTTTTCATGTGGTCTCTCTTTCTTTTCCATAATCTCCTATGATTCTGTCAATTGAATTAATTTATTTTATCCTATATGACCTCAAGGGAGCAGTTCAAGATTTGATTTTGTAATTTTGAGAAAGTCAGAAGTTTGAGAAGTTTTTGAAGAAATATCTATAGTGATATTGATATCTATAGTTATTGATAGTTGTAGCTTAGGTTAGTTAAGGTTAGATTATATAGTAGACCTTCAAGGCTAACGCCTAACCACAGCGTCTGGAAGTGGTAACGACCCAAAAAACCCGTTTCGTTCACGAGTAACCAAAAGGGGATTACCGTAATTTTGTTGAAGTATGCCTGGGGACAAAGACGTAGCCTTTGTTTCGCTCCCCGAGTTTGTTAGGTAAGTGTCCCTTTTTTTAAGTTTACGAAAATTATCTTGTATCTATATGTAAATAATTTGAATATAATGGTCATTGAAATAAGGATTGTTCAAATGTTAACCGAATATTCTGAAATACTTATTCCGCAATATTATTATTACTCTACCGGACAGCCAGTACATTTTTAAAAGTTACAAGCATGTTCAACCAAAGTCATCCAAGATTGACAATCATAAAAAGAACGCGTCAATACCATTTCGTATAATTTTTATGTCAAAACGTAACCAAAATTTCGAATTTCACAACGGAAAAATCACTTTAAATCATCGTCGAAATTATTTAATCTGCTCAGGAGTATGTAAGTTAATTCCTCATACTCCATGAATTCCCAACCTCAATTCAGCTTGAATTTCTTCACAAAACCCCTAATAGTACAAAGTTGAATTAACAGGAATGTTTGCGAATATACAAATGCAATTTCAATGAGCACTAGACCCTTCTCAATGACCATATGATTCATTTATTTTTTCGCCTATTTTCGGAAGATTCATATAATGCATCCTACCCATAGCCTAGCCTATTATACAATGCCTTTCAACGGAAGCTTGGGAAGTATTTATGAGAGCAATTGTTGTAAGAACTCTTAAAACCTAGAATTCCTGAAATTTTGGAGAACCATAAAACTTTTAGGTTATCCTCCACTTCTCGAATTTTGTGTATGACGATATTTGGACCATAACTTTCCAGGCTGTTGAATTCGTCGAAGGGGAACAGTTTGGGGTCAGCCAGGTAACCTGATTCGAATCCTTTAGATTTTTTCTAACCTTATAACCAAAGTGTATACCTTACAAACTGGAAAATTGGAGAGCTTTGAATGAAAATCATTACAGAATGCAGATTCTCGACATCAGTACTCATAAATGTTAGAAGGAGAGTACATTTTGAGCAATTCTAATGGGGTACTTAGACAGGAGGTAGATCCTTCAAATTTCAATTTATATAGGAAGATCCCTTTTCTCATACGACTTGGGGCAATCCTGTTATTTTACCGAAATGAATAACGAATTATGAATAATAACTTTCGCTGCGTCGGGACATTTTTATAATAATTCAACTCTTTGAAATGAAATAGTTGAGAAGACTGTTGAAAGACTTCTTCGAAGATGTACACTCCACCCGATTTTTCGATAAAGATGTTTGTGTTGGGAGATGCTGAGGGTGGGAGTTTGATTTCTCATACTCCACATTTACCATAAAAATAGTTCCTCTCGAATCTGAAATTCACCGATTTCACAGTTTTCGCTAGTACGGCGTACTTGGAGTTGGTTGCCGCAACACTGTATTGAAAATATGCTGCAAGCAAAAATATTGAATAACTGTTGAAGCCTTATTTTACGCCAAAGATTAATCTTTCTAGAAAATTATAGAAATGTACCATTTTTCGTAACTTTTTTATATAGTCTCCGAAATTTACGAGACTGATGTTTTTCGATTCGTATTTTCAATTGGAAATTTTAAGGAAGGGTTCGAAAAGGGGCTTGAAAAAATTGCAAAAGATATGAACAATTGAGTGAAAAGAAGGAAGAGTTCAGTTTTTTTTTGATTATTTTGAGAAAATTTCGAAATTTTCAAAATTCGAGAAAAGATCCGAAAATATCAACCAATTACCTAAAAAGAAGAAAACTATACCTCCCATATTTATAATTTTCACAGAGCCCTGAAAATAGGACTGAAAACGGGTAGTTTGGCTTCCGCGCGCATAGCGATACTCTGACCTAACAATTAAAAAGATTATCTAAACCTATTAATTTTAAATATTTTCAATGGAATAAAACTAAATTATTTAGATTTTCACTATATTAACAAAACTAAGACCGGTTTCACCACACTGGGGCTTCATCAGATAGATACAAACTAATGAACAGAGTTATTCCTTATATATTAGTCTTATTTCCTACTTAATATTACAATAGGTATAAGTACAAGGGGTATGTTGGAAAACCCATCGTTGCTTACTTAATGAATTGAAAAGATTGAGTAAAGGAGAAGGATTTAGATCTAATTGACTATTAAGTAACCTACCTGAATTATTTTCTTTGTTGATCTCTAAAATTTCCAATCGATTGAGTTTTTATCTATTATTTTCATTTTATTTCATTTTTCATCAAATTTTGAAATTATCATTAAAGTTATGGTTTTCTTCGAGTAAGTGATTAGAATAATGGGAATCTGATTTATGATTATTGAAACTACGTTTGTGCTCCGATAATCTAACATTGAAATTTCTGAAAGTTCTAGTAAAAGTAGTGTATCTATCTGATGAAGCCACAGTGTGGTGAAACCGGTCAAAGTTTTGTTAATATAGTGAAAATCTAAATACTTTAGTTTTATTTCATTGAAAATATGTATATCGATTTTCATCAAGTAACGACCTCCTCAATCAAATTAATTTTGAATATTAAGAAAAAAATTCATGTAGCTACGGGATACATAAGTAAGCAATAAAACGTGGTTGATAAGTTTGTATCCTAATTTTTACATAAATTATTCATCAGTTAATTTGGATTTTTTGGAGTGTTAGCTAGTATAAAACCCTCATAATTATTGAACAAAAACCGTAGATTTCTTTCCACTTCGTGAGTTAGTCTTGATAGGCCTATGAATAGATCACCTTTTCAAAAATTGAAAAATTTTCGTTTTCCACGTTTTCATAAACAATTGAAAATTATAATTTTTTTCAAAAATCTTGATTGTCTCAATGTCTAGTGGTTAAAAGCTACATGTAAACAATTTTTGGAGACTACATAAAAAATGTTTTAAAAATGGTACATGTGAACTAAAGTATACTACTAGACTAGAATGACTAGAATCCTAATTCGTTATAGAACTGAGGCCTCACCACTGTTTCCGCAATTCCTGGTTCAACAATTATACAAATGATGGCGTTCTGAACCAATAGTTATTACCGCCAAAATAGCCGCAAATTTACTAATACCTGATAGCTTCAATATGCACTTGATAAAACAAGTTGGGAGAAATAGACTGGTCAACAATGGATAACCGACACTTCGTCGAATTCTGAACAAATTAAATTGTTTGTGACTTAATGAAATTGTATGTAATTTTCAGATTGAGTATAAATGAGAACAGTGCAGCAAATTTCTAGAATAAATAATTGTAAAAATCTGGAGAAATATAATCTACTCAAAGAATTCAAAGTGCTGTATAAGGTGGACAGATTTCAACTACAGATGTGGAAAAGTAATTTCATTATTTTAGAACAAAAAACAAATATGGAATGGTATTCAATGGAAATAATCAACGTAGCTATGTATTGCCATTATTCTCTATTCAAAATTCACAACGTCTGATAATACTTCAACACGTATTAATTGAATTTTACTTCAGTTCTTCAATATTTCGACTGGCTCTTCTATATAACGCATCCTCGATATATTCCCTGAGGAAAAGTCCAGCGGTGACCAACCCAGGAATGGGACCGGCCTCCTATTGGTGAATGAAACTGGCTATTTAAAGTTACTGGTTGTTGGTTTTTATAAGCATAGAGTAGACACTCAAGTACAAACAAGCTAGGAGGAGTCCGAATAGTCAGTAACCTGAAAGAATTTTTACAACAATCTCTATAGCCCACTCCACCAACAATTCTCACCGCTCGTTGTATTCGGAAAACCCGATCAAACTCACTGCAATTTCCCCCCACCAGGATACTGTATCTCAAATGTGTCTCAATAAGGGCAAAATAGGTAGTTGTCAGTACCTTACTAGACAAAGGGAATGCCAAACTTCGCAAGAGTAATGCATTCTTGCAAATTTTTTTAGCAAGCACATCACAATGAACCGAAGTGAGACGCGAATCCAAATGAACACCCAAAAGAAAGAGCACTCTTAGCCTCAAGAGCTCTAACACCAAACACAACTCTCTCAGTCTTGTTTTTGTTCATGCTCAATAAATTACCCGAAAACCATTCCAAGTCTCTCGACTCCGTATGCGCAAACATTTCTTCAGCTTCCACCGAATTATCACTAGGTATAGATACAGTAGTGTCATCAGCAAACAGAATGTGGAGGCAGCCGTTCAGGTAATCCGGAAAATCATTAATGAAGATGAGAAATAATAAAGGACCCATTACAGAACCCCGTGGTACTCCAACTTCCACTCTCTCCTTACAAAAACCGTTTGAAACCAACTAGTTAGAAATGAGGAAATAAGTTTTTAACTATTTGTATCAAACCCATACGAAGAAATTTTTCGCATCAGAACCGAGTGAGCCACGCAATCAAAGGCCTTAGTAAGGTCTAAAAACACAGAGAGATAATAAAAACCTAATTCAAAACAGTTGAGCGTGTTATTGATGAACTCAAGAATGGCATCCACGGTGCTACGTGCTTCTCAAAAACGGAATGCTGTGAAAACAGCATATTTTCCTCAAACTATTTGATTACAAAGAATTTCTTCAAAAATCATTGAAAATATTGGCACTAAAGAGATAGGACGATACTTGGATACATCATTAGTATCTCCTTTCTTGAAAACAGGAATCACTTTTGAAACCTTTATTGATTCTGGAAAAGTGTCATCAGCAATACATTTGTTAATAAGATGTGTAAGCGGATACACAACACTATTGATATTTCTTTTTAGCCACACCACGGATAGACCATAGAAGTCTTGAGACCTGTTATTCTTGAAAGAATTGATCGTGTCTCTCACTTCTATAAAACTAACCTCCCTAAATGAGAAGTTCACTCCAGAAGGCAATTCTTTCTTAAATATTTCACCTAAAAAGGCCTCCAGAAGATTGAATTTATCACCGAGACCCTAAATATTCAAATGAAGTAGAGAAAGAGTTACCTCCTTTGTCAGCTCAAATTTATAATTATTGTTTTCGATTCATTCTTCATTCTTCCTCGAAAAAAACTAGTAACAAGTGCACCTTCAGACCAGGCATTCACGTCTTGTGCAACTTCAAATTTATTCTCGTCGAGTATAACTCGGAATGATGCATTATTGTCAGGGTGCTTAAATACCAATATTTCACAAGTTGTGCTATCACCAATATTCATCTTCACCATCGTACAGAAGTCCTCAAGGCTAGTATTAGGACTTATTCTGGTCACAAAAAGTATAATTTTTTTTGGTCTTGGAAAGGATGCTTTCACCGTCACCTCCTCCAGCAGCACCAGTGATACACAATCTATTTTCCTGTTTCTCCTATGTTTAACAGTCAGAAAACTATCATTTCCATCATCAATCTTTGTTTCAGAAACAAATTCAACCGACTGGTCTGTCAAATTATTATTGTCACTGCCATTCAGATTTGATCCACCAGACGAATTTCGGTAAAAACTTGTATCACGTTCGAGATTCACAGGGGCGACTCCAACAGAATTAATTTCTGATCCGGTTATAGATCATATATAAGTAGTTGTACTTTAGTTTAGTTTTTATTTTGACCTGACTGATGAAGTCGCAGTGTTGTCGAAACGCTTCAAAAATATAGTAAATGAGTGTAAATCAAATTTTCTTCTAGGGAATAAACGAAAAACCTTGCAAAATTGGATGCAGTTAGGCGTCGTACTCGTTCTTTTTCTGTCATAAAGTTGCCTATATCTCGATTTCCCAACAGTTGGAATTGAAATTTTCCCTTGAAAATCTCGCTTATCCAGGATGTTCCACTTCATATTCAGGAACAGCCCACCACTTGGAAGGGGAAGATTTCATATTTATATATAAATGGAATTTCATTCGATGTGTCAATCTGTTCGTTTTCTGGTGAGATTTTATAACGATTTTCCTGAATCTCATCTGTCAACTTCATCGCTGAATTGAAAAGTTAGTTTCGACTTAGTTTATGCAATTTTGATTCTTCTTAATGGCATGGAATTCCAAATGATATATTCCCTGTAAGTCATTTTTACATCTACGATATCTCCACGGAAATCTGTGGTATTTAAAATACTATTGTTGCAAGGGAAACGTTGACACAATTATTCTCTAATTTGAAACTCCATTTTTAATAGTGATATACGGGGTTGAACCAAATTTTTTCTTCAGGATTCTTGAATTGCTCTGTAGAAATTTCGAGTCAAATTTTATCATGAGATATACTACACTACAAAGCTACATTCGTTCTCTATGACGTATTTTTCGATTCATTATTGTAAGAGATACAGTTTTTCAATAACCAGTACCAGTTGAAATAGAAAAATTATCATTCACAGAAAAAATGTAATGGTAAATAAACTAACAGAAAGTTATTGAATAAACATTCACTCAGCAGTGGGTGTTTCCGCCTCGAGCTCATATCATGTCTTGAATGCGTCTTTGCATACCTTCGATGAGCTTTCGGAACCTTGGTCTATTCTTGCTTCTTACAGAGGCTGACCTTCTTTATTCAGTTTCTGTAGAGCAGCAACCCGTTTTTCAAACCACATAAATATTGTCCCACCCATACTCAATAGGACTCAGATAAGGGTCCCCGCCTGCCAATACATTCTCAATACTTCAATGACATTATCATTCAACAGTATGAAGTTTTCGCCCATATTATGAGTGAATGGAGCAACTTTAGGCCCTAAAACTAGCCGTATGTACGTTTCAGCATTCATGGGTCCTCTTTCAATTGTAATTAATGCTATTTGTTTTTTAGTACTTGTGTCACCCAAACTATAACAGACCCAAATCCATAACAGATTTTTGAAGCAAAATTGTCTTAATTGAAACTCTCACCAGATCGCCGATGAATTCTGAAACTCCCATCTAGAGATTTATGGCCATATCGGGATTCGTCAGAAGCAGAATGTTTCTTCATTCTTCATTGTCTCAATGATGGTGTTATCTGGCGAATTGAAGACGTGCTGTCTTGTGTGTATTCTAATCACTAAACCCGTTGCAGATTTTCCGGCACGAAGACTTTCAAACGCCTTCTGACTGTTGCTTCACTTATCGATACGCACCTCACTGTCTCCATCCAGTTTCTTACCTATACACTGGTACTAGTTCTATCTATCAAAACACCAAGCTTTAAGAAACGATTATCTGTTTGTTTTTTAATTTCATCAGATTCCCGAAAACGCTCCCACGCTGCTTCATAAAGTACCAATCAGTCTAGCGGTATAAGTTCGTGATTTCCCATTGATCGTTAAATGTACTGTTCGAGAAGCATCAACTGCTAAGACAACCATAGTTGCAAATCAACAAGAATACACTTTATTATTTAGATATGGAAAGGAGTTAGGGCTGCCTAACAGCCTGGCCACTGCGTCCCAGTGGTTTTTTGTGGTCACTCTATCCTAAATTTCACCCACAACCTCCATCCTTCTGGTAAAGGTTATAAGCTATGTGAGTGAGAGCTTAATAAGCTTAGTCAGCTTCAATTTGTTAGATCCAAGTTCCCATAGCGTGATTCTGTCCTCAGCTATGCATTCGCACATAACAAGTATCCATGGATTCTATCTCTTCTTCATATAGTCTACATGAAGGATTCTCAATCAATCCTGACTTTCCTAATTTTTGAGGAAAGAGTGCCCCGTTTATAAAGCAGTTAGAATTCTCAGGTCCAGCCTGTAGAGTTTAAGCCAAGACTTGGCTTTCGAAGTGGCAGGTGCACTCGTGGCAAGGCTCAGACAGTGCTCTCGTACCTTTAGGTCCAACCACCGGTTATTCTCCACACCTACAGTCTCCTGGGCAGTTTCTAGTCTAGGCTCCACTCTGATGAATCCTCAGCCTGTTCCTAGAGTGGCTTATGAGTCCGCTTTCTAATTGCTTTCAATGCCCGAGTGTCCTCACACCAGACAGAGCCTGTTCTTTTCCCAGTTTGGATATGGTGGAATGATATCTCTGTTCCACAGGTGATGTGCAGTTGTCCGATGCAAATGCCTTTATTGCATCTTGACTATCAGTGTTGATTTTCATTCACCTACTTGTTGATACCCCGCAAGCGAGAAATTAGCACTGTGGTCAATTGCAAACATTTCTGCTGTCAATCTGTCTGGCAGGCGTGAACCCGCCAAGACAGATTGACTGTTCCTTGGCAGTACCTCGACCATATATACCAGCTTCAACACATTTTGCAGTTTTGGAGAAGTCTTTGTAACAACAGGAGCTCTCAAGTAGGCAGTCCTTGGAGCTGGTCCATTCCTCCATTGATTTTGGGTATTGCCATTTCCGACTTCATATTCAGAATCTCGTTGTCCTTGATTTCAGACAGTTAAATGGCACGTAGCTGAACATACTTGTTCCATTTTGGTAAAGTTGATGGAATCTGTAGGTAGCCATTCAAGTTGTTCTTCTAAACACCACGTGTAGAGGGCAAAGCCCAGTATCACTTTGATGGCTGCAGTAGGTGTAGAGTGAATAATAATCAAAATGCAGACCATTTACTGCAATTGTGATACGTTGTCTCACCACCATCACATATAGCCACTGTATTGCTTTGGGGCAGCCCCATTTCTTTTCCTGTTCGTTTCATGCCCATTCAGAATGTCGTCATGTCCTTGATTTCAGATCCAGTAACCGCTCGATATTTTGGCTACGCAACTGAACATACCCAAGATTGAAACAAATATCCTCATTTTGGTGAATAGTTCATGAGTTTTGTGGGAGTTCATGCTGAGTTTCCCACATTTACACCACCCTGGATAGCTGAAATAGCTTCCTGTCGTCGTGATATACGACAATCAGAATGACTATATAGTTAGCGTACGCTTGTACATAAACATTCAGTGTGCAGATTCATGCTACTGAGATGATATCAGAAACCGACAATCTGGGAAATTTTAATATATACTAATTGGTTCAAATGTACCAGTGTTCGTCAAAATGACATAAAAGTTGATTTTACATCGAGTCGCATTTTACATAGCACCCTCATTAAAAAATAATGATATTCTCGCTGCATTTGGAATTTATGGGACTTCGTATGAATTCTTGTATATTTATGTTCAATAGTTGAATATTAATATGACGATATAGGTTTACACCCAACCATCAATGTTCATTTCGATGATTGAATATTCAATCACTACTGATGTAACATTCATCATTTCAAGTTATTCCTCGAAGAAACTGTGGATTTTCTTCAGATTTTTGCAGAAACCACTAGTAGAAATGGAGTTGGCGTTAAGAATCACCAACTTGTTTATTTCTATTTATAAGGAAACGGTTCAAATAAGCAACTTTTGCAGTATTGTAATTATTTTTAATACAACATTCAATTATTTCAAACCTTTCGATCCCTTATTACAAACGATTCTATATTCACGATTTTTTTTGTAATCATCAAATGATTTATCTAAATTGTCATTGCAAGAATTAATTTTCGAACCATGCTAATAAGTTCCCAGAGCATACTTAAGCTATTTCAAACATTCCGTGTAAACCTTATGATCTGGAGTT
Source organism: Cryptolaemus montrouzieri (assembly GCA_013387265.2). Classification (NCBI taxonomy): domain Eukaryota; kingdom Metazoa; phylum Arthropoda; class Insecta; order Coleoptera; family Coccinellidae; genus Cryptolaemus; species Cryptolaemus montrouzieri. The sequence continues at coordinate 24,211,979 of JABFTP020000103.1, forward strand.
CCTAGATAAAATAGTAAAAAGATATACATTTCTCGGTTCTTCATTGAAAGACGCCCTGGATGAATGAAATGAGTCCACATGTGATATATTTCTGAAAAATAAAATAACTCAAAAAAGACAAAAGGTGGATTGATTCTATTCGTGGCAATAAGAACACGGATAGACGAGAGTCATTTTTCTCTATTCACACTGCTGTACTAATACGCCAAAATCAATCCATTCTGTACAGATCATTCTTTCTTGTATTGATCGATAAAAATATAAAAAGTGAATTACAAAATCTGAATGCAATTTTCTATATTCTGTGAAAAATGATCAATTAATTCGATAAAGCTAAAGCGTTAAAACTCGTTACAGCTTAAGCGTTAAAACACCAGAAATAAATGTTATGGTGCTATATTCCTCCTTAACTATTTTCAGGATAATCACGAATACTCATCAATCATACGATTTTTCTCAGTCATCCAACAAGCAGGGGATGGATTTGACGTCAAAAATCAAATTCATGAACGTGCTTCAACATCCCCCGAACGAAAAACTTGATATAAATCTAATAAAAGTGGACGGTTGGGAACCGTATCTCTTGATTGACGGTGAAGTTATCGTTTCCCAAACATTTCTACACAGAAAGTTTACGGTCCGATGAAAAAATCTTACTCGAAATTAGATATCAAGCGCGAGGGGAATTCCCAAGTGTTCCACTTATTTTTGTCAGTTTATATTAAACGGTAAGGTGAGTTTTTTCTACAGCGTAGAAAGAAAATATGAATCAACCCTGGTAATCAGATTGTCTATGGTTCTATGAAAAACGAGAGTTAATAATAATAATTGGAATTTCCTACTACAAAAACCAAATAGGTAACTTATAGTAGGAAATATATCAAGGAATCCGTCATGGATATCGACATATGGGCCTATGACTATTTGTGTCCCCCTTCCCCATAATTAAATACCCTCAATACTCACTTACTATCTCTATATGCGATATCTTAAATTGCAATTCCCCATCACTATTTGTGCAAAGAGCCGTAGATTAGCTCGACTGCCTTAGAGTTTCAACCTTGTCATGGTTTACTAGGTCATTATTTAGCATTTCATTGTACTGGGAGCATTCAACCGGGTGTGCCTGTGTTGTTATGCTTTACAGTTCCCAGGCCTCGCCTAAACATAATAGGGTGAGATACCGACCGTGGTTCTTGGTCATATGAGGTCATTTTTAGCTTCTAGACATGCCAGTTCATCCACAATCTTATTTCCACTGATCCTGGCGTGACCCGGAACTCAGAGGACATGGATATGGTGATCCATTCAATAGTTGTCCCCATTTATGGCATCCTTCAACCACAACCAAGTGTTGGCATGATCTTAGACTATCGTACGTTTTTCTTATGAGTGGTACAAACCTTTCCCATTTTCTCCTAGTAAATATTACCTGATCCCTTGGTCATCGAGCCATCCATGTACCATCCCTCCACCTGGTGACGAATCCTTCCTTCCTCTCATTCTTGTCTGGCTGAGATGTTTACCTCGATCTCATCATCGAAGTGGTACGTCGACAGGAATCTCTCTGAGTTCATCTAGATAAAGTATTTGCTGTTAATAGCTTGAGGAAACTGGGCCTGTCTCGCACCGACCACTAACTTGACCCCCATCATCAACCTGTGAACAGTTAAAACTGCCCTGCTAACTGTGCACCTAGCACCACAGTAGGGGTGTTTCTTTGCGCACCCATCACACTTCTTACCATCAGTGCTGTCTGTTTTTCCACCTAATCTGCCAGCAAGGCGAAGATGAGCCTGGATGGAAGAACCATTTTAAAGAACTACATCGGAACTTGCATCTCCAAGCCCCACGTGCCGCTCAAGGTCCTCCTTAATGTTATGAGGACAGCAGAAAATCTGCCAGTTTGCAGCTTAAGATGAAGAGCCCAGTTATGCTTCCTATCCAGTACTACCACCAAGTACTCAACCGATTATTTCATGCCATATCTTGATCCAAAAAAAAAAGGCTTCAACATGATGATATCATTCCGTCATTTAGGGATTAACCTCTAGACCCGAGGACATACATCAACGTTCCTACCTTTTCACTGTGATCTACAGTGTATTTTACATGCCTGTAGATCCCTTCTTGTGCTAAGAATAATGAAGTTGTCTGCGTAAGATTGAACATGGACTTCCCCTCCCCGTCCAGCGTACGTAACAGACCATTTATCACCATACGCCAGACAGCGACAACTAAATGATCGGTCAGTTGTCAAATTTTTCCTAAATATGATCTCATTAAAACAGTTTCTTTCTCATGTTCTGTCAGCAAAAATCTATAAACATGGTTTTATTATCAATAAATGAAACAGAGGCAGAATAACAAACACAATTATTAATATTCTGCAATTCGCTATCCTGTCAATAGCAGGATCACGAGCATGATTTTTCATCATGATGGGAACCCACCGCAGTTTTCCTATGCAGTGATAGTCAACCTAATTAACATTCAGCTGAATTGTTCGCAGAACATGGCCTGGGAGATCGCTTTACGTAACTTATCTGGATGACTTCGCATGGGGTCACCTGAAGGCAAAGATTTTGGAGGAAGCGATCATTACAAGTGGACAATTGACTGGAAGAATTAATGTAACTTGTAAGAAAATAAAGCGATCAAAAAATGAATTAAAGCAGAATACGACATATACAATTACTAGGCTGAAAAAAATTAATAACAAACTTTGACGAGCGGTTGGGTATCAAGATAGTCAAATTCTAACTAAATCGGCCTGAACTATCGATTAATAAATCAGTATTGAAGTTATCAGTTGAAGTTATTATCTGAAAGTTCTGATTGGAAAGTTATTTGAAAATTTCCACTGGTTGTAGGTAAAAGAGTTTTCTACCCTTTGGGGCGAATAATGAACTTATAATTTGATACACACGATAGTTTTCAACAGTTACGTCATTTTCAAGTATTTAGAGCTAACAGTTATGAGAAAGAATGTGCTTGTCTTTGAATTCTGCCGAATGAATCTCTTTACTAACAATGAGCTAGACATAATCGATGTTGAATGATGTTTAGTATTTTTATGATGCCTTCTAAGAGTCAACCAAAAGTCGCAAAATTCCGATTGGAAATTTCACTTTCAATTTATGACAATTGGAAGTGATTTAGCTTTTGGCTACAGCAAATCACGCAATGGAGAACCGAGATATCAAAATATTGTAAATTTCACATGATGAACATTTTAACAGTAAGCAAGCCGGGTACACTAGTACTCAATAAAAAAACAGTTTGTATTGAGTTTAAAATATAACGTATGGATACACAAGATATTTTAACTTACTTGCTGCAATTGACATATTGTTCTGAGGGCTGCCTCAATTTAGTAAACGCTGCAGTTGGTAACACTGTCAGTCCTGCGAATATCCAAATGGCCAGTATTGCCCATGCTGCAGCCTTCTTGGTTATTCTTGGTCTCAATGGCCACATTATAACCATATATTTGTCGATACTGATCGCTACCAATGTATACGCACTGATGAACACAGAAATAGCTTGGACGTAACTTATAACAGGACATAGAAAACTACCGAATGGCCAATATTGATTCATCATAGAAATACTTGTAAATGGAATACACAATATTGTTATCAAAACGTCACCTACGGACAGATTGAAAATGAAATAGTTGGTAACGGTTCTCATCCGAGGAGAAGCTAACACCACATAACACACAAAAACGTTGCCAACAAAAGCAACGAGAAATATTATCGAGTATAAGGTGTACACTATGGACTTATACAAGATGTCTACTTCGCGTTCGCAAGCGAAATAGTATGTGACATTGTAATATTCGGTTACTTCGAGATCATGGATGTTGTTTTGGATGGAGGTGTTGAAATCGGAGAGATTCGCTTCGGTAGTGTACAAACTCATATCGCTTTTAATGTTCTGGGTTCTTCGAAGATGGGGAAAATCAGATGTCAGATGTCATCCTGCTCATCTTATCGATGATAAATTTCATCTGGAACAAAAGAGACAAATGCTTAATAAAATTGACATATCGATTTGTTTGTATGAAATAATTTAGGTAAATAACAATATGTAGAAGGAAACTAATTTCTAGATTTTTCGGGATTTCGATATGTGACGGTATCTGGAATGCTATTGGATTCAGGTAGAAAATATTTTCACATTCTATAGGCACGTTTTTGAATACGATGCAGGGATGTATTTCAACTTTTTTTTGCCATTGATTTCTGAATTATGGAACAAATTTGTGTTTTTTGTTTATTGATTCGATTTTTGTGTATATAGTTAATATTTTTCGTCAAAACTTATTTTCTTTCCAGTACAAAATTGAACTTTTGAACAAAAAACTCTATGTTGTGATAAGTTAACATAGAATTGAATAAATGCAATGGTTGACGCACATAGACGAACCTCTTCTACCATAGAATGGTCAATATTTTCCGACTTCCGAGTGAATATATATGGAAAAGCTATATGTTGAAGGAATCGATATAGAATGTGTTATAAATTGGGAAAGAAAATGTATTTCTATTGATACCAAAATAACCTATAGTTGATATTAGAGAAAACACAAGTTTGTCTATAATTCAAAAACCGACCGGCAAAAATAATGTTCGAATACGTTCCTGCATTCTATTTGAAAACTTGCCTGTAGAATGTGAAAATATATTTCACCTAACTTCAAAGGGATTCGAGATATCGTAAAATGTAGAAATACCGAAAACTCCAGAATTTCGAATTAACTCGAAAACTGAAGAAGATAGCTAAAATCCGTTTTCACCAATCGGTTTTTCTCGAAATTCGAGATTAAGAGAAGGTGATCATTTTTCTGTATTCACAATATTTCACATAACTGCTGTACTAAAATATCGAATTTGGTCCAACCTGTACAGAGTGAACAAATATCGACGTTTCAGTATAGCATCTGTATGAAATATTGTTAATAGAAGAGAATGGCACCTCCACCCCCTCTCCGTGTTCTTGATTTGTGAGGAATTGATTCCTGCAAGTATATTCAAGCAGACTTTTATCGTTTTAGAGCAAATTTTGATAATTTTCGTCTGTAGTCTGTAGAGTTTCACTATCTCCATCCAGTTGTTTTGAAGTTATGTAGAAATGGCTTCAATATTCTTGGCACTTTTTTCAAGTGGAATCGAAATTTCTTTCATATCCTACGGTGTTTTGAGATATAATGTGAACTGTGTATTTCTATGCACTTTGAAGGAAAATACCTACAGGTAGATTTCGTTTCGAAACTTAACCGATACTAATAACAAAGATATTAACAATTCATCGAATTGTTGCAACTTTAGCACTTTGGTATTGGGATTATTGAGCTAGCCTAGAAGAACATAAAATTTGTCCGATCCTGTACATTCAATTGACCCACCAAGCGGGTTTTTTCCAAAGCATAAAGTCTCTCAAATCTCTCTTTTGCTGCATGAGACGCTCTATTTCGATCATTATATTGTTGTCTTGCATCAACAGTTTGCTTGTATCGAATCCATAATCCATATCTCTATTAAGATGACGCCATCCCAAGGCATTTCGATGAAACTGAACCGCATTGGCCAAAGTACTACTGAGATAATAATGATTGTAATAGATCCATTTGAGCTAATTTAGAAGATGGACCTTAGGAAAAAGAGAAACAAAACATTCTTTCTGTTGTATATTTTATATTGAGTAACCGTCTAAAAGAAGTTATAATATGTCATGGCCAATGGAAAGCACATGTCTATGATCATTGTACAAGCGACCATATTTAATTAAAAAGTCAGTTCAATAAGTCGTAGTCATTCCATATATTATCCCAATTGTCTGACCGCTCCAAAAGTCAGAAATATAAAATAGAATATATTTATAACATGGTGTCAGAAGTGGGGTGTTCGTGAAATATAAATACAGAAGATATCAAATTAAAATATTGTTATCTGTTCAGAAGAAACACATTTCACGTTCACAAAATGTCCGATGATGGTGAAGCGAGAGTCGACCATGTGCCGCATTTAAAACCGATCAACGAATTGATTATTTCATCTAGTGAAAATAATGCATCGAATTGGAAAGAATGGTGGGAAAATTTTGAAATATATCTAATAGCAACAGGATTGATTGATTCCTCAGATTGTCGAAAAATTGCAGTAATGTTACATTCAATTGGTTCAAAAGGTAGGCAAATTTACAACTCATTCAACTTGAAAATCACAAACACAACACTAGAAGATGTTAAAACCAAATTCGATAAGTACTTTGAACCTCAAAAAAATCTCACGATGTTACGTCATACTTTTTTCACTAGAACACAAAAAGTTAATGAAAGTATAGAAAATTTCATAACTGATCTCGAAAACTTAAGCATGAAATGCGAATTTAAGGACCTTCGAGAATCTCTAGTCAGAGATATATTCATTGCAAACATGAATTCCCATCTGATGAATATTCGCCAACGTCTACTTCAAGAAGTCGATATTTCTCTACAAAAAGCCGTCGAATTAGCCAAGTCTGTAGTTATGGCTCAGCAAAATTCAGATAAAATCCAGAAGGAGCATGTAGGAAGTTCTGATCAAGTCTTATACATCAATAAAAGAAGTTCTACATCAGGCTACAATAAATTTGGACAATCAAGATCCAGAAGTTTCAGTCAGTCATCCAATGGGTCCAGACGTGAATACCAAAATAGAAGACCATGTCCAAGTGACAACATTATATGTGGAAAATGTGGACAACAGCATAGATACAAGTGTCCAGCTTTAAATGTCAAATGCAGGTTATGTAAAAAACAAGGTCATTTTGCAAAATTATGTTTTAAAATACAAAGTCAGTCAAAACTTTAGAATCAGAAGATAATTCAACTTCTAATTTAGTCTTTCCTTTTGTCGGTATGATAGAAGATACTATTATAAATAAGGAAAAAGATTCTTGGTCTTTGAATATTTTCGTCAATAATTTCATAATTAAGTCTATTCTTGATTCAGGTGCTGATGTTAATGTCATGTCATTTCAAACCTTCAGTAAATTAAATTTACCAGATTCAGTCATTGATAAATGTCAATTTTCAATTAATAGCTTCGGAGGAAATCAAATACCAGTAATTGGAAAATGTGATCTCAAATGTTTTTCAATAATACATATGAAATGATTACATTTATAATAGTCGATATATCTTGTCAAACTGTCTTGGGTCTACCAACATGTCAAAAATTGGTATTTTAAAAGAGTTTTTAATATCACAAATAATAATAATGATTGTAATAAAATTCTCAACGAATTTCAGGATGTCTTTCAAGGTCTTGGATGTTTACCGCCAATCTGCCATATCAAGTTACGTCCAGACGCTGTTCCTCATGTCGATCCACCTAGAAAAGTACCATTTGCTCTACATGATAAACTTCGAAAGGAATTAGAAAGAATGGAGAGCATGGATGTCATATCTAAGGTATCAAAACCTACGTCTTGGGTCAATTCTATAGTCATAACGGTCAAAAAGTCAGGTCAATTAAGAATATGCCTAGATCCAAGAAATTTAAATAAAAATATTATGAGAGAATATTTTCCTCTAAAAACTTTGATGAAGTCAGGTCAAAATTAGTCAATGCTGCATATTTTTCGCATTTGGATGCATTCTCCGGATTTTGGATGCTGAAATTAGATGATGAAAGCTCACATCTATGCACATTCCAAACACCCTTCGGTAGATACAAATTCAATCGTTTACCATTTGGTATATGCTCATCATCTGAAAAATTTGTTCAAGTCATGAATGATTTATTTGGTGATATTGAGGGTGTACTGATTTTTGTGGATGAATTTTAGTATATGGTGCTACTTTAGAGATACATAATAATCGTCTTAGAAAAGTTCTACAAAGAGCTAGAGAACTCAATCTTAAATTTAATAGAGAAAAAAGTAAAATAGCTGTCACTGAAGTACGTTTTTTAGGTCATATATTCAGTAAAGATGGTATTAAAGTCGATGATGAAAAAATTGAAGCTATTAAACATTTACCTTCTCCTTCTAATACTAAAGAACTTCAACGATTTTTAGGAATGATTAACTTTTAGGCCCTTTTATCAATAATCTGTCGCAAAAACAGAAATTCTTCGAAATTTATTGAAATCTAATAGTCACTGGATCTGGGATGAAAATTGTGAAAAGGCATTCTCCAATTTGAAAGATGTTATAACGAAGTCTCCAGTATTAACACATTATAATCCTAATTTACCTTTAATTTTATCTGTTGATAGTTCACAATCCGCTATCGGAGCAGTCATAATGCAAAATAATCGTCCTATTGCCTATAGTTCAAAAACTTTAACTTCCTCACAAAAGAACTACGCACAAATTGAGAAAGAATTATTTGCCATTCAATTTGGTTGTGTTAAATTTCACCAGTATATATTTGGCCAGAAAGTCATAGTCCATACAGATCATAAGCCATTGATATATATTTTCAAAAAGCTCTTTCAATATTCCTGCTAGATTACAACGTATGATGTTAGCTTTACAATCTTATGATCTAGATGTTATATATGTACCAGGAAACAAATGTATATCCTGATACATTGTCTAGACAGCATTACAGGATAATTTTATTCCAAATTATGAGTCTGATATGCCATATCATATTAATATGATTTATTCAAATATAGCAATAACTGAGAATTATCATAATAAAATAAGTCAAAGTACTGAGTCAGATGAAACTTCAAAAATTCTCAAAAATACTATTACGAAGGATGGCCTGATTCCAAAGATAAAACTAATGTGCTTGCAAAACCTTTTGGAATTTTCAAAATGAAATACATGTCATGAAAAATTTACTTTTCAAAGGAACTAAATTGATTGTCCCGGTAATAATGCAAATGAAATGCTTCAAAAAATTCATGAAGGTCATCAGGGCCACAGCAAATGTCTAAATTTGGCTAGGGAATCTTTTATTGGCCTAATATGTCGTCTCAATTGAAAAATCTCATTTATCAATGCTCAGTATGTGCAAAATTTAGATCTTCTAATCAAGCAGAGCCTCTACAAAGTTATAGCATAACTTATTTTCCGTGGGAACATTTCTCGATTTCGATAATAAAATTTATTTATTAGACAGAAATATTAGAATATATTTATAACAACAAATTGATATGTTTAAGTTAGGAGGTAGCAAGTTTCATAATAATCTATGTGCTATTGCGGTTGCTCCACCCTCCACCATCTCCTTTCAGCAGATGTACATTCAACCTACTTTGTTTTAAGAGTTCTCCATACAATATTAATTCACTGAATATTTTCTCGTGTCTGACCCTATTTCTTTCCAGAGAAGATGGGTGATATCCAATTAATATTGTTCGTTTGTTGTGACCCTTTTCAGCGATAAACTTCACGTTATATTTCATGTAATATAATTTATTATTGATGAAATGTTTGTATTGTTCATTCCATATGTTTGTTTTTGGTATTAAATAACTTCATGACATGATATGTCATTCATTCAGGTATTAATCGAAATTTCATCGATTTGTAAAGTTCACATTTAGAATAGAGTTTCATCGATTTTGAAGAATATTTCAAGGAACATACTAAGCACAATGTACATAACATCACCACATACTTTCAATAGTGAAGACACGCAAGAGGAATGAAGTATTGTACTTCTATAGACTCATTAATGAAGAAAGACTCTCAGTCAAAACCACCGCATAGCTGCTATCAAATATCTGCAGGCATTCGTAGGATCCGTATTTTTTTAATTTCTTCAACTCGTAACTAATCGCATAGTTTTGAATTATTTTAGTTAAACTAATAATTTCCTGTTGTGGAGTGCTTTAAAATATAACTTCTTGCAGAATTTCATGAATCTAAAACAACAGGAATGATTAGTTTCAACTTTATATGCCTGCGCGATCCTTAGAAAATGTGAATAAGTTCATGATTATATTCTTTTTGTGATTCAGCTACAAATCTCAGTGGTGCCCATCTCAGCACCTAGTAAATTTCAGGTGTATAATATAAATGTCAATTTCGGACAATATCCTTAATTTTTAAAGACTATTATATTTTTCCACTTATTGGTTCAGAAAAGAAGGCACGTCTAAGAATATAGGCGGTGTGCATGGCTTATTACCTTTTATTCAAAAAACTTTTAAATGCAATGTATCTCGGATAAAGTATCATTTCTGTAAGCCTCTATTCTGTCCTTCATCTGCTTACCAAAAAAACCACATGCTAGAGAATGTAGTGACCATCGTACAATCAGTCTCATGTCACACACTCTCAAATTGCTCCTCAAGGTTATCCATAATCGAATATACCATAAACTTGACATGGATATAAGCGATACTCAATTTGGATTCAGAAGGTGTCTCGATGTCAACAAAGTGGTCTATGCGTGTTTCATAGACTATAATAAAGCCTTTGACAAGGTTCGTCATGATCAACTGATAGACATCCTTAAATCAAAACATCTAAATAGTAGAGACGTACAGATCATCACTAATCTCTATTATAAGCAAAAAGCTATAATATGCATGGACAACCACACATCAGAAGAAATTGAAATACAATGAGGGGTAAGACAGGGATGCGTTCTATCGCCGACACTCTTTAATGCATATGCTGAAGAAATACTTAAGAAAGCTCTGGAAAACGAAGAATGTGGGATAACAGTTGGTGGAACACGGGTAAACAACATAAGATATGCGGACGACACAGTAAGCTTAGCGGAGAGTATCGAAGCTCTGCAGAGACTAATGACCAGAGTATCTACTTACAGTGAGGAATATGGGTTATCACTGAACATAAAAAAGACAAAATTCATGGTAATCTCAAGGAACAATCCAGTAAATGTTAGTCTAACTATAAACGGTAGAAATGTAGAAAGAGTGGAGCAATATACTTACCTTGGAGCAATGGTGAACAGCACAAATGAATACACCCAAGAAATAAGAATAAGAATAGAAAAAGCCCGAGCCAACTTCATAAAAATGGACAAAGTTTTTCGTAGTAAAGATCTAACTATGGCATTAAAACATCGTTTAGCTAAATGTTATGTTTTCTCTACTCTCCTTTATGGAGCGGAAGCATGGACAGTGAATGCCGCAATTCTTAAAAAGATTGAAGCATTTGAAATGTGGGTGTATAGGAGGATTCTTAGAATATCATGGATGGATCGAGTAACAAATGCAGAAGTTCAGAGACGCATAGGCAGGGAAAGGGAGGTTGCTAACACACTCAAGAAACGTAAATTGGAATATCTGGGCCATATTATGAGAGGTGAAAAATATAAATTCCTACAGCTGATTATCCAAGGCAAAATACAGGGAAAACGAAGTATAGGAAGGAGAAGAATCTCATGGCTGAGGAACCTGAGAGAGTGGTTCGGATGCACTTCGACCAACTTTTTAAATCGCCCGCTTCTAAAGTATAAATAGCGATGATGATTGCCAACCTTCGACTCGGAGATGGCACTTGAAGAAGAAGATTCTGTCCTTCATTAGGCATGTTTTTTTCTAACTTCGGTACTATTACATTTCACATAAACCTTAAATTGAATGCTGGGAAAAATATTGATAATTCGAAAAGTGAAGGGTATGTACAATACATAAAATTATTAGAATGAGAATGGTTCAAATTCATTTTTAGTTTTATTCAGATCAACAGATGCATCTGCCCTGATGAATGGTGGAGATCCAGAAGCATTCGATTAATAACTTTCAAACAAGTAATCCGATAATTGCTCTAGCCTTTCATCTTGTGGTTTGATCTCGTACATTTCGAGAGAAAGCAATATATTCCACTTCCTCGAGCTTCAAAACTAAACGCCCCAAACAATATCGAAGCTATTTCCGTTTTAGTGAGTATTTCTCTCTATATTCGTAGGACAAATCCAATCTTTGCATTTGTCGAGTGTAAGATGAAACCTACATCCTGTGATTTTTGTATTTGGTCGAACCTTTAACGAGGTATGGTGAATAGCAATTTCAAAATTAATCTCTTTTTCTTGTTCAAAATACTTCGAATCGCATATAAATATTCGGTTCTCATCATTCGAAAAAATCTTCGAATCGCATCATTGATCAATAAATTCTCATAGTTTCTGTTGATTTTCAGATTGAGTTTATCTAATAATTCATGAACTTCTAGGATATATGTCCTTACACACTGTAGATCAGGGGCTCAACGGTCGATCGCGATCGACCAGTCTATAGCTTTTTGAGTAGATCTCGAGAAGAAAAAAATTTTGAATAAGTAGGTAACTAAACCACAAAAATTTATCACGTAATAAAATAACACTCTGCTAGCGGCAAAAGGCGGCTTGATCAAAGGAAGGCGCGGTACTTGCCAAAGAAATGCCGCGTTTTTTATTCTTCCGCTTTTCTAGAAATTTCAGGCAGCGCGTTTGACGGGATCATTCGAGACTTTCGTTCACGCCGATATAAATGTTGCGCCTGCAGGAATTGGAGTCATTCAGAATTGTAACTTGAAGTCAATACTACGCCGATACAAAGTTTATTATTGAATCGTACAAAATGAGTACAACGAAGAAATCTAAAACGTATCATTTTAGTAACGATTGGGAGGAAGAATTTTTCTATTGTATAGTGAAGAATAAGTGCATTTGTCTCATTTGTTGTGCTTCAGTTTCAATACCTCAAAGCGTGGTAACTTAGAGAGGCAGCATAAAACGGTTTATAAAAACTATGAAAAGGATTTTCCGCCACAGAGTGATGTAAGAAAACGAAAAGTACGTGATTTGGTATCTTGTTTGTAAAAAGAACAAACCATGTTCACAAGACAAAACTGCTTCAATGGCGCCATTTAAAATATCTCATATATTGACGACACACAAGAAACCATTCGTAGATGAATCGGTTGTGAAGGAAGCATTTATTGAAGCGGGCGACACTTTATTTGGAGATGTTAAAAATAAAACAGAAATCATGTCTGCTATTAGAGAACTTCACTTATCTCGTTCGATTGTCAGAAGGCGTATTGAAGCATGAGTCAGGATATGACAGATAAACTAAAACCTGATATCATGAGATGTACAACTTTTCTCTACAGTTCCACCAATATGACCGACACTTCCCAGCTGTGTATTCTTAGTCGGATGGTATTCAACGACATTCAAGGAAGAAATTTAGACAATCATTCCTCTGAAATAGAAGACCCGTGGCGAAGATATATATAAAGTTTTCTTTTGTAAAAATTTTGTAAATACTACATACTACCAACATATAAATTAGTGTGCAATGCAACCGATAGAGCACAAGCAATGACTGGAAACAAAAACGATTTTGTGGCATTGTGTCGAGCTAATGAAGATTTCCTTCATTCCATTGCATTTTACATCAACAAGTGTTCAAAAATTTTAAACGCGGAGGAAATTATGGGCAACCAAAATTGTGAATTCCATACGTGCACGTAGCTTGCAACTGTGGCTCTTTAAGTTGCTCTTGGAAGATAGGGAGTGAGCTGAAAACACTGATTTAGTTCTTCACATAGACGTCAGGTGGTTGAGTAGCGGAAAATTTCTAGAAAGGTTTCAAGAATTATTGCCCGAAATAACATCTTTTCTAGACGAAATACGTGATGACACTCAGATGTTGAAAAACGAAAAATGGCTGATTTGGCATTTTTGACCGACATCACAATGCACTTAAACACCATTAACTTGGAGCTTCAAGGTCAAGTAAAAACTATTATAGAGATGATTAGCGCAGTAAACGCATTCGAAAGTATAACTTATGATAAATCAACTGAAGAGAAAGGATCTGAAACATTTTCCGTCTTTGAAAGCAAGGCTTCCTCAGTTAAATTATGATACGTATGAGGCTAAATTATCAAATATTTTGGGACAATTCGAAATGCGTTTTTATGATTGTAGTAAATTGGAAAATATAGCATCATTTATAAGTTATCCTTTTTCATGTAAAACCATTGAAGAATTAGCTACTGAAATAGCAAATCAGTTTAATATGAACTCATGTTGGTGCAGATTATATCTGATATACATCTCAGAGCTACAGCATCTGATACAAATTTCAGTTGTTTTATATCTGAATCTTAGGCAAATGTCCCTTCAACTGACGGCAATATTTGGGTCAACTAACTTGAGCGAGTCAAAATATCGCAATCGACTAACTGACGATCATATGTCATCATGCTTGTGATTAGCACTCAGTGGTTACGTACCATCTTATGAAAAGTATGCTGAGGACATGCAGTGCCACGCTTCAATATCCAAAGTCACTCCTTAGTTAAGTTTAACATCATATGTAATTCTTTTGTTTGGTAACAACCAATAAACTCGCAATTTTGAATAACTATTAGTTTTTTCATTGATATTATAGAGAAGAACCTAACTAAACCTTACCCAAACCTTGACTAAAATAATGTATATTTTGCGGTTGTATCGTGTATGTACGAGAACCCTGCATCACACATACTTGCAGCCTCTCAGAGTAGACAGTCAGTAGTCTAAAAATATCGTGGTAGATCGCCATCAGTTCTAGTTTGAGCACCGCTGCTTATGTTCCTTATATTGGAAACATTAAAGAATTAAGACATTTTTCTGTTTTGGACTGTGCAGTTCACTCAAACTTGGAGCACTGTTATTCTCAAACATTTCCATTTTTCACGAGACAATTGCAATAACTTTCGAAATCTGAGTGACTTTGTTTTCATATTCTATTATATTTACAAACTACGAATAAACAGTAAAATAATGAGAAAAGTATTCTACAAGAGTCATTAAAAAGGGTTAGGGGCCGAGCTGGTGATTTGAGGGCCGAGATGGGTACCGCCCACAAATATATATTTTTCGAATTATTTTTTATATTGGATCATTTCTTGGAGTATGAAGACCTAAAATAATGTAATCATCAATTTGTTCATATTCAACCACCTGAAATTATGATTGAAATATGACAGACGATTTTCTTGAAACAACTGATAAATTGAATGAATGGCAATTATAAAAGAGGTACAAAGAAAAGAAGTTCTATTATTGTATGAAAATATATTCTTGGAATATAGTCTCAAATTCTATTATACGGCTGTGTTTCGTTTAATAATAATAAGGTAGACATGAAAAGCGCATCATTATCCGATAAGGTTGAATATTTTCATGAAATTCGAATGAATCTACTGCAAGTATAAATTTACGACAATAATAACTAATTAGTTCAAATTTACATTCAGAAGCAGAGATACGGTCCCACTTCTATTATGTTTATGGATCTCACAAAAAATCTCTTGTTTGAGATGCTCTTTTCTAATTCATCCCAATATTTCCACCTTATGGTGATGCAATTGTTCGTTCTTACATCATTCCCGTAAAATTCATTCTCAAATTCATTAATGAGGATAACTACGACCAAAGAAATGAATATTGTCATTCCTAACTTCTTCATTAATATATCTTTCATACATTATGTTTTTCAGATATAGAAGTCTCGCTAATCACTTGTTGAAATATTTTTACTGAATAAGGTACTGGAGGTAAATATGGGCCGGAGGGTAATATGGACCAATGCTCACAATACTAAAATGACACTTTTTCTTACACATTGTGGCAACGGTGTACAATTGCTTTCAAGTCGGTGAGTTAAGATTTGGTTGAATCGCGCCTCTAACTAAAATATGTTTATAGTAAATTAGGTTATGTTCAACCGACCGTGAGGCTAGACATATTTATAAGTTTTCTTCTTTGTTTACGAATTAAATTCAGTGTTGAAAATAAAAGGTTTTGATTTTTAATAACGCAAAGGTAAGTTGTGTATTATAGACCATTTTTGATGAACTTTATAACGTTTTTGTAAAAAGTTATTTTTTTCTTATATAAATTTGGTACATAGTCAATTCGGGCAATATGGGCCATGTTTATGGCGGGTTATATGCACCGCGGCGCATATAGCCCGACTTCAGTTTCTTTGGAGATTATTCGATAAAATCAAAATTATTTTTTTAATTGTTATTACAGATGGGGCCGCGGAAGCAATGGAGTCAAATTCAACTCGAAAATGCCCTTAAGGCAATAAATGAGGGGCAAAGCCAAAGAGCTGCTAGTAAAGAATTTAAAGTGCCTAGACGAACTCTAAAAAGATATTTGGACAATGGTTTTTCAGAAAAACGACTTGGTCGCCCAAGCATTCCCAGTGTATAGCAAGAAAGGGATTTTGTTCAGCGAATAAAACGGTATTGCGAAGTTAGTTTACCTCTTACACCAAAGTTAGTCCGTCGTCAAATGTTCAAATATTGTAAAGTCAACAACATTCCCAACCAATTTAATGCAGAAAAAGAGATTGCTGGTAAAGACTGGTTAAAGCTATTTATTAAACGAAATCCAGACTTGTCAACAAGAAGAGCGCAGGCTATGAACCCCGCTCGTGCGCAAAAACTTAACAAGACAATTGTATCGGATTATTTTATGAAGATCTCAGAGCTTATGAGGACTTTGCATCTTACAAACAAACCTCAAAACATATACAATATGGATAAGAAGGGATGCCGACTTACTATTCACCACCAACAACGTGTTCTTGCTGCAAAAGGAGAGAAAAGAGTTCATTTGGTAGCGCCAGAGCATGCAGAGAATGTTACAGTAGTGGCTTGCTGTAATGCAATTGGTAACTCAATCCCACCGATGGTTCTATTCAAAGGTAAGCGACTTAAAAGTGAGTTTCTTGACAATCTACCACATGGAGCATTGGTAAAAATGGCTCCCAAAGGAAGTATGACCACAGAGCTCTTTATTGCCTTCTTAGAGCATTTTTCTAAATATAAATGTAACAATGGTCCAACGCTGCTTGTATTTGATGGGGCCTCAAGCCACTTGGATTTTACCATTGCGGAAAAGTCGGATAATCTTGGCATTACTCTATTTTGCCTACCATCAAATACAACCCATGAGCTTCAACCACTGGACAAAGCTGTTTTTCGGTCGTTTGAAGCTCATTTGGAAAATGAACTTTTGCGTTACTGGGACGCTAATCCACAAAGATCACTAAATAAGGCTAGATTTAATATTATTTTGTCCCAAGTTTGGCCTGAATGTATGACTCCAGATAATATTATAAATGGATTTAAAGCGACAGGATTATTTCCTTTAAATTCAGAAGCAATTCATGAGTCAGCCTTTGCGCCTTCATTGCCATCGCAAAGGGATATGAAAAGAAGCATATTAAACAACAGTCCTACACCTAATACTCAGGATCAGGTGTTACCAGATTATGATACTCATTTATCGTCGGATGAAGATGATATGACATTGGCTGTTATAGCACACAGGACAAAAAAAAATTCTAATCATCTGTCTCCTGACATAGACAAAAATGTATTAAATACGTCATTTGAAGAAATGTTGCCGACTCCTCTTAACCCAACTAAAACAGTTGCAATTCGCAAAAAAGCATTAAATTACAAACCTCAGCAGGTGACAAAGGACCTATTTAAATCTGTAAAAAGTCACTCGTCTCCGAGGTCTCCATACCCCTCAACTTCTAAACAAAGTGCCAAAAAACAGGCGGCTACTGAATCTTGGTTTTGTGTTGCTTGTCAATCTGATGACCAAAAAGATATGAGGATGTGTGTTAACTGCAATACTTGGTACCATGAGGAGTGCGTTGGTTTAGAAGAGGATGATACAGAAAATTTTGAGTGTTGTTGAACTTTTTTTATGCGCAATATTTAGGATTTTTTTTTCGTTGAATGTTATAAAATTAATTATTTTACTAATAGATTTTATTTAAATATAATTTTTTTTAGTTTTGTATTAATATGTTGTGTTTAATAAAGTTCTTTATCAATTCTGGGTAATGTTTTTAGGTGGCCCATAAAAACACTGTGAGGATAATATGGGCCGAAAGAAGACTTTACTAATGTAATAATTTTTCTAAATTAAGTTACCCTTACGAAATAATTAATAAAGGAATAACATAATGTATTATATGAGTTTTCACTACCGTATTAAAATATTATATTCAACGCAAAAATATTTATGTAAACTGAGTGTAAAATAAGGAGGCCCATATTTACCTCCAGTACATTACAGGAAAACAAATGCGACCCAATTCTTATGTTCGCGCCTAAAGATATCTTTATTCTCGAATCTAATCGGTACATCGGTTCATACAAATGTATCAATAAATAAAATTCGTTATCCTTCTTAAACGCGTTGACAGATGGACTTATAAAGAGTAAAATAGATAGATAGATTATTACTACAAAAATGTATTCTTAAATTATATCGCTGCTACATTAATTCAGTTTTTTCCTATGACATATGTCGTCTTCGCATACCGACAATGTAATCGAACAAAGTGGTTAAGTAAAGTAACCTTTTATTCAATGCATCTATATATATATATATATATATATATATATATATATATATATATATATATATATATATATATATATATATATATATATATATATATATATATATATATATATATATATATATGCCACTGATTTCGTTGTAATTTTATAACTCATAGAACGTACTCACCTATCTAAACCAAATGCATTAGGATTCAATTACCAAAGTAGTGACTCCCGGAAAAATTTAGTCATTAATAGCCTGATAATTTTTGTGAAATTTGTACAAAATAAATAAAATTGAAATGAGCGGTTCTTCATTTATCACATTTTTGTAAGAAATAAATTCAATAAATGGCGAATCATTTTGTTAATGGGTATTTGTTTTGCTGTCACAATCGAATTTTCACAAATAATCTCAGGTTCATATTTGTAAAATTTTTTTCTTTTTGGGAATTAGGTCATGTTTAATTCCTAGATTGAAGTGAATAATATTAGCGACGGCATTATGTCTTTCTTATATATATATATATATATATATATATATATATATATATATATATATATATATATATATATATATATATATATATATATATATATATATATAATATATAATATATATATACAATATATATATATATATATAAGAATCAATGCCACTTTTCGTTGTAATTTTATAACTCAAGAACGTACTCACCTATCTAAACCAAATGCTTAGGCTTCATTCGGACTATTTAGTAGATAATTTTTGTGAAGTTTGTACAAAATCGGTTGGGCGGTTCTTCATTTATCACATTTTTTGTAAGAAATGAATTCAATAAATGGCGAATCATTTTGTTAATGGGTATTTTGCTGTCAAATCGAAACTTTTTTCAGATAGGGATTGTGCCGTCAAATTGAAACTCCTATTTTCTTGCTTTGTGTTTATATTTTAAAACATATTGTTGAGTGCCTTCATACAAACGGTGAGTCTTGAATTTTTCAAATGTACTATGCATATGTGTGCCTGTACTTTTCTCAGCGAGTCTTCGGTGTTTCATATCGTTCACATGCTTTATTTGAATCAAATTGTCAAACGCATTCACACAAACGGTTTCAACTGTGGAATTGAAGTACATGTTTGTAAACATATTGTGTGCATACGGGTGTTTTATTCTCTTCAAAGGTGGAAGCACGTCGATTTTAAAATATTCAATCATAAAAACAAGTCAAGTTTTTTGAAGAATTTTAATGAATAATTGTGATTCGTAACGCGTTTCACTACACCGCAGCTTCCTCAGACGAATGAATGTACAGAAATTATGACAACTATATATAGATACAACTAAGAATATAAATGCTAATGCTCTGAAGTAGTTAGAAGCTTATGGAGTTGCTTTTTCGTAACTGGTTTTTGATGACAGGTATATAAAATAAAATTAAGGAATAGGTTGCTCCCTGAAGAGATTCAATATAGGTGAAGGGCTTAAATAGACTTGTTCATTGATGACTCTACCTGAGTGTTTGTGTTTGTTGATTTCCAGTTTCCAAAAACTTATATATATTTCCATACACACATATACGCACATGTATAAATACTGATACACCGCTATTAAAGTAGCAATTTGTTTTCAGTTTGATTTATTCTTCTTTATATGATGAAGTGAAAATGCCACAATCTAGACTAGCAAATATAGGTCGGCGAACGCGTAATGCAAATTATGTGACATTACTAAGACAATCAGACTGCAGATGAATGCCCACAAGCTATTGCATCGCAGCGTGAATGTGATGCACGAAATAGATCTGTTGACCCTGTACCTGAATCTTGCACGGCGATCACGAATACGTCGTGATGTTTTGGCTGAAATGATGCGTGCTGCTTTTAATTACAATAGTCAGATTGATTATAGTATGTACGGATACATTGGAATAATGGACCCAATATGTGATGCGGCTAGCTTTCCAGGTGAACCGCCCGGCATATGTTGTGCTAATGACAAAGTGAGATTGCCAGCATTGGAAACTCCACCCACAACATTTTATTCTTTTATTTTTGGGACAACTCAAACTTCGAAGCACTTTTCTCTAGTCATATTCAACAACACAATTCGACATTTGAAATTACTTCTTTTGCTGCTACTAAAATTATTAGAGATAATTTTTTCCCAACGTTTAAGGTTAATTCTTCAACAGAATTGTCCTATGTTTATATCAATCTGAATCACAAAATCGTAATAAGGGCTGAAAGAACACCTTTTGGAAAGAATGCAAGGCGATTCAATGCACCGACAATTGATGAGGTTGCAATTGTAATTCTTAGTGATCAGTTTCAATCCCGTGATATTGTACTATAACACCCTATATTGCTTTGGAAAGGTGACGATGGCTACCATTGAAAAATATGTAAGACATATGTTCTGGGTTAAGAAATTATAACATTACAATATCATCAATTATATCTGAGAAACAGATGACAGAAGGGATAACAAGCGGAAAATAAGCTGATCGTTAGTTTTGAAAATAATGTCTAGCTTTTGTTATCTACAAGTGAAATTTGGATTATTGTGAAATCAAAGAAATGATTTTCGTTCATCAACCATTACAATATAATTTATTACACCGTTTTTTCATCTGTATCAAACCAATCTTTGTTATTGACTTTGAGTGAGCGTAGATTTTAATCATTCGTACAAATTGTGATGATCTTATTCTGTTTTACTATATGATATTCACTACTTTTTGTGAAACATAATAAATGCTCTGATATTCTATTGTTTGGTGAACCTCGATGGGGTGAATCAAGAATAATAATAATTTGTGATGTTTTTAGATATTAATTCGTGGATGATGTTATTATAGTACTCATTATTTAACGCTAATGTTTTTAAAATTCTAATTTTTTTCTTAACGGGTCATCATGAAAAAGGAACCGTGACGTATTTAGACATAAATGTACGCGGAAATTTCAATTTTATGCGAATGCGAACTACAATTATGGACCAAAGTATCAGTGACCATCGGCATCAGTGAAGAAGTAAGGTTATTAGTGTATGAACAATATGAATTTCAAATGAATTAACTCCTCAAACATATTATTCAACAGCTAGTAACAGACAAATCTTCTTGATTATCGAAAAAAGTGAACAATATTCAAATTTACAGGATAGATTACTAAGTTTTATAATCAAAAATTCGAAAACTCGTAATTAAAATTTTCGGAAAGAGGTTCGAACTGATGATATTGTTGAAGGATTTATTTTATTGAGATTCACTTCAATATAAATAAACTGAAGCACTTTTGTCTGATTTCACATTCTATTTCTTCATTACACTCGACCTATTCCGACATTTAAGTTATGAAAAAGAATGAGCTGAATCTAACAATTTTAAATGTTGAATACTGGAGAGTTATTCAATTCTAGTTAACTATTGAGAATGGTGAATTTTGGGTTTTTACAAAGTTTGTTAATTCATTGAAATATTTCATCAAATCTTTATTCAAACAATTATTCAACCTTCTGTAGAATGTTAAATATTCCTCTTTGAAGGAGCTGGTTCCCTGATCCACCCTTCATAATCACCATCAACCGGGCTCACACAGCAGTGGTACAGCACGGTCACATATCATGAATAGGAGCAATTGACTGCAGTTTCCGTCCCATTTGACCTCATCAGTATTGCATAATCATTCACAACATCAGGCTACAGTGACACCTACTCATCTAAATTCGTTGGAGCGAGAGAAAACATGTAAATATTATTTTGCGCTCCAATGAACCGGAACAGAGGCCACTTCATCATTGCCACCGGGAAATCGTGATAACGAAGAGTAGATAAACAGGAAAACTCTAAGCAGTCACACTAGTTCGACTATCCATCGCAACGTTACAAACCGTGTCAGCTAGGAAGCGGTCTGTCGAAAGACTAACGCTCCACGTTCCTATCTGGTTGTCAATCAGGCATACACACAATCGCTAAAAATGACTACTTTCGAGATTATTACAATGTGTAGACTTATTGCAGAATTTTTATTCATCATTATTTCATTGCTTATTTCGTTCACGAAAAGATATTAAAATCCCCATTTCTCCCATAGACAGCGGGTTATAATCGTTACCAAGGATTCGACTATGTCATTTGTTCTCATATTAATTAGTTCTTGAAGACATCTTCTATAGTGTTGTGTAGTGCATTTTGCCGATGAATTCAGGAATTAAACCAATGTTAAGAATCATTTCAGAGAGTATGTCAATAATTTTATATACTTTCACTTCTTCTCTTGCTGTGTTTTAGATTGAATTTTGCACAGTAAACGAACGAAATTACATATGACGTTCCAGCACCAACAACAATAACTACGACAATCGGTTCAAGCGGCACAAATAATGAATTCGTAGTATGTTCCACATAAATTCTACTTTGGCGCCAACATACGGTTTTCGGAATGACAATTAGAACCTCGGTCAAAAGATATTTGCTATATTACCGGAAGCCCTCGTATTTCGGCAGATTAATATTATAGCAAATAGCTGAGCTGGGTAATTTGCATTTCTCGATTCGTTTTTGGAAATCCATCCTCTAAATTAAAAGTAAGTCATCATGAGAGAAATCTCATAAAGGATATAACTTCATCAAACGAATACGAAAAAAGCTGAGTGAATAATTCAATGAATAGATGAAAGACTTTATGAACAACTTGAAGCAATAATTATTTCAATTACTCTTGATCCAGGTCAATGAAGACATTAAAGGAAATTGTCATTTTGTGATCTAACTCAAGATGGACCGAAAGATTCAAAGGAAGGGCCCATTTATGAAATCTGCAGTAAAAGTTGTAACATAAAGATTGTTGAAGGAAGTAATGGGATCCGTGATATCTAGGAGAGAAGAAATGGTAAATACAAAAAGAGACAACAAAGTAATTTGATAATCGTAAGTACTCTTCTATCAATAAACGATTTTGACCATGCAAAAATATCATTTATGAAATTATGAGAACATAGAGGACCTATACCCTTCAGCAATTTGTTTATTTTGCCCCCATAAGAAAGGGTGAAAAGTATTCGGAATTATTGGGAATGATAATGGAATTGTACCTATCATAACAACTATTTTTACACCTTTCTATTGAGAGAATTGGCATCTGACTTCAGCACGTCACTTATTGTGCAGGAATGCCACTCCGTCCTTGCCAAACTAGACGAAAGGCTCCGTCGGATATGGGTACCCGAATACTAGGGTTGGAAGATCAATGAAAAGGCGGAATCATTGACAGCACGAGCAAAAGGATAGCGATTCACCGAACCGGAGCCCAGACTTCCCAAGAGACTGCAAGGATGGAAAATAACCTTAAGATACGAAAGCACTGGCTGAGCCTCACAGGTCTCAGACACTCTCGACCTGCCATCAGTGGACCTTCCACTTCAAGAGCCAAGACTTGACTTAAACTCTCCTGGCTTGACCTGAGAGTTCTAACTGCCATATTAACGGGGCACTGTCGCCTCAAAAATCACTCAAATAAGTTAGGAATGATTGAGCTGACTGAGCTCCTTAAGCTCTCGTCTACATAGCTTATATTCTTTACAAGAAGGATGGTTCTTGTGGGTAAACTTTAGGATAGAGTATACCACAATAAACCACTGAGTTGCAGTGGCAAGACTGTTAAGCAGCTCAGACTCATTATCTATACCTATCTAGTACGCTAATTTAGTGCAGCTGTTTCTTGATTTCACAGCTACAAGCTGAGAAAGGAAAAACTCAACTCCAGGTAGAGGTAGTTTTTTTTCTCATCAACCGATCTTTTGACGTGTGGCATAGTCTTGGCATTCAATTTGTTTGCGATGGATACATTTATGAATTATAATACCTTATGGACGCTTCTTCATTCCGGTGAGAATAAGCGTAGTTTCGCCAGCAGTCAATTTTGATTTTTATACTCTATCAATGATTCAGTTTCTTCAATCTGAAAGGGGCCTGAAAGGCAAAGCTTTTATCCTCAATTTATTGAATAATAATATTATTTTGATCCCAAAAAATTATGAAACCAAAGATCCCAAGAACCACTTGTGTACAAAATCTCACGAAAATTATATGGGACAGGTTTTACACTCACAATCTTGAGGAAGCAATTATAAGATGAACTAACACCACAAAAATAACGACCAAATATAAAAAATCTTCTTATGGTGTCTCATAATGACGATGAACTAACTGAATACTTGAAAGTAGTAAAACGATTTAGTGTAGGGTAAAGTAGTACTTCCGAGCGAAAAAAATCAAACGATTAACGTAGGTTTCGAATATGCTGAAAAATTTAATTTAAATCATAATTAGTCAGTCTTCAAAAATAGCTGGACGGGATTGGTTGCAAGCATTTATTACTAGGCATATCAATTCTACTAGGAAACCGGAGGCGATCAACATATGTTCATAAATTATTTCTACAGTTAATTGAGTAAATGATGTTCAAAGGCGGTTGCAATAAACAGTTTGTTCATAATTGAAATTATATTTGAGTTCTCGCTTATCCATTACCCTCTTTTACCCTATACATATGTAATTCGGGCATGAGTGGGTGAAAGTGGGTTTTATCAACAGGAAATTGCAAACTATACCAAATGTACAGTTATATCCAGGAACAAACATCAAATCGTCAGTTGAATATGACGTAAATAAAACCTTGGCACTCGATTCGCCATGCTTTTCGATTGTTAATGTTCACATAAAGCGTAACGAATGCAAGGAGGTCACCAGTTGATCATAGTCTACGAAACCGTATAATCGGTTACTGATGATACCCTCTAACTCGATATCTCAACGTTTTTCGACATGGTTTAGTAAGCAGCCTTGATAAATAAACTAATCACTTATGGACTTTCCGATAAATTGCGTGGTTGGATTTGTAACTTTCTCTTCAGTAGATCGATTTGGGTGGTAATTGATGGTGTAACGAGTGCATCTTTTCAGGTTAATGCAGAAGTTCTCCAGGACTCCATACTCAACACTTTTCTATTGCATATGATTGATCTGCTTCACACCACCGGAAACAGAATATTTGGGTTTACGAATGACTGTACTCTAGAGTCCCCATTTTCTAGTCAGCATCTTATAACTGCTGAGGAGTCATACTGACAAACATACCAATGGAGCTTAACTCGGTTAATTTTAAGGCAAAAAAGACGCAACCAAGAACATTTCTGTTAGAGAACCTCCTGTAATCATGCAAGGATATCTGTTTTCCTCAGAAAAGAACATGCATTTATGCGACATCACAGTCAGTACCGGAGTTTGCTGATATTACGATATGTCAGCCATCGCCAAATCGGTTTCTGCTGAACTCAGTCTTCTTTACGGGGCTAAACAGTTGTTCCTGCCTTCACAACTGATGCTGTTATACAGAGCAAAGATTGGAGCTGGTCTGCAATACTGTTCATATGTTTGGGCCCCGCATCGAAAGATCGTTTATATCTATTGGGTAGAGTCCAGAAGAGAGCAATGCGCCTCATTCACTACCCTGATATCACGTGTGATCTCACTCTAAGGCGGTCGGTTGCTGATCTCTATCTTTTCAACATGTTATTCCATGGTAACAGCTCTAAAGTATTGAAAGACCTTACCTACAGAAAAAATCCAGTTCCAAAAACCCAGGCTCGCGAAAAAACTCTCATCAGCGAATCGTCCAATGAGCTAAGCCACACAGCTCTCCCTATAAAACTTCTTTTTTTACAGGACTAGTGTGCTATGGAACTCGCTTCCTTCGTCCATCCATATTTCCGATAACTTACAATTGGGCCCTTATCAACAAGCGAGTGAACACACATGTAAAATCTTCTTGGGTGGCCACATTGGCGGCATGATAGGCATCGCCTCTTCCCAAAAGTTAAGAATACAGAAAATTATTGAAATTGAAGGGATCC
Source organism: Cryptolaemus montrouzieri (assembly GCA_013387265.2). NCBI lineage: Eukaryota > Metazoa > Arthropoda > Insecta > Coleoptera > Coccinellidae > Cryptolaemus > Cryptolaemus montrouzieri. The sequence goes on from JABFTP020000103.1 coordinate 24,238,219, forward strand.
TTCATGAAATAATCGAAACCAAAGTACAAGCAGAATTTTACGTAAGATCAGCGGCAATTCTTCGAATCGAATTGAACCCAAAAATCAAAATGTTTGCTATCATATTTGTAGTTATTTTTATCATCCAGCTTATCCTTGGCACCCTCAAATGGTACAAGAAGGAATCCGTAACTTGAGCGCCAAACTAGAAAGCTATTAATTTTGCATATTGCACTATATAGATAATCGACGTGTTTTGATATATATGGTACATGTGCTCACGCTTTTCACCATATATGTACATAAACAAGACAATATATGTAATATTTGAATGATGTGCTGATACCTATTCCATGTTTTGTAAAATCAGCAAAATAAATTTGGACATATCTAAGATGAGACACAACATCTAAAATGATGAAACAGTGCCAATAATAAGTATAGTATGAGAAACTCAATTATACACAACAGTATATCACAGAAACAGAAGTAAATGTAAAATAACCAATTCATGCCTAACTATAATAATTGTTTCAGCAAGCCCAAGTGGAGTCCAGCAACATATTGCATCAAGGTAAATTATGTACACATTGTCTAGCTATAATCTGCTGCAGAAAAATTTTTCAGGATTCTTGAGGACTCCAAGTTGACCAAACAGAAGGAATCCTCTTCATCCAGATAAAACATCTCTGATTCTCTAGGAGGTAAAACGGGAAGGTAAATTCGCAACTCCACATAAAAAAAATGCCGACACAGAAGCTGTAAGTTTGTCTCGAGCTCTTTACAGTCACACAGATCAGTGCCGATAGACTAAGACGCAGAAGATTGGCCATAAACTGACCGTTACTTGTGACGGGCCAGGTAAGGGCATAGCCAGGTCGAAAGTAAGAATGATGCACGCGAGAATAAATGGAAGGCAACCACAATAAGGTTCCTCTGTCATCCTCCGCAGTCTCCCAATATCCATGACAGGTTGCCATCAACTCCGCCCACAGCGGCACCCTACATCTCTTCACAACACCGTGCTAACCCTGGCAATCACGCTAACTGAGGCAATTTGAAGTTGACCATAAATGAATGGGATACTTCTGGCTGTGTTGTAGTAGCCATTCCTATACATAATGAACAGGTCGAACGGCACGCATCTAGACAGGACTCATACAGAGAAAACGTCCAATTATCCAGTTGACCCTGCTGTGGACGAAGCGAACATGTGGTAAGGATATTAGACCCGTGTCCAGCTCAATCATATGGAAAATCACTTCACTCATCCACTGTATGTTTCGGTTCTTAAACTCCACCCAGATCCAGTTCCTCTCGAAAAACTATCCCTATGGTCTTCGAAGCAGAAACAGTTAGTTCGAGCAGGCTTAAGCAACTTATATCTAGTGCAAGTACAGCACCTTACAGCCGACAAAAACGATGATGGAAATAAATAAGGAAGAGAATTATTGATGAAGAAAATAGCTGTTCTATCACTAGGGACCGTATGTGAAACTTAAAATAAATGATAAATACATTGGTATGGCAAACAACAAGAATGCAAAAAAGTAGGAGGGCCAAAAAACCAATGAAATCCTTACCACTAACACAGACAAAGTTGAGAGAGAACAAGAAGAAAAAAGAAATGCAAAAAACAAACTGTAAAGCAAAGTTCTAATAACCACATGCCAAGAACAAGCTTCAGCAATAAACAACATGAGAAGTAGGATCATGAAAATCTGCATAGATCTAAGATGTAGACTTTGCCAGGCAAATACAAAACCTGTCCATCATAATGTTTCAGCCTGTGCCATCTTGACCGAAAAAAACCTACAAGCTTACTTGTGCTGCCATAACATAGTAGCTTGGCACCTACACTGAAACATTAGTTAGGAATATGGTACACAATTGAGTAAGAAATGGAATGAACAAAGCCTAGATCTAGTAATAAAAATTTGAGACCAACGATTTTCCCAATGCAAATATATATATATATATATATATATATATATATATATATATATATATATATATATATATATATATATATATATATATATATATATATATATATATATATATATATATATATATATATATATATATATATATATATATATATATATATATATATATATATATATATATATTATTATGAGTAACATTCAGTGTTACTTGACTAAGGTCCGTACACTGGATTTTTCCGGAGAAAGCCTCTGACACTACTCGTTGGTACATTGATATCATTGTCTGATGATGCTATAGTATGTATATATTCTGGTAGATTGATATATTCTCATAACATTTAACGTTATCCTAATATATAATTTCTCCAGGATATGTTTTATTTATAATCATTGCCTGGCAATGGTATTAATTACCGGGTGGTGGATTTATATTTTTCATGAAATCAGTTTGATTGCATGAACAGATATATGGGCAACTCGTCGGGGTAAAACTATATATATATATATATATATATATATATATATATATATATATATATATATATATATATATATATATATATATATATATATATATATATATATATATATATATATATATATATATATATATATATATATATATATATATGATCAGGATGTCGAGCTTCAATATAATGTTCACATAGTGGTGGCTTGTGAAAGAATTATGATGGAACACATGAAGGTCAGTACATGCATTTCAAAATATATCTCGCCAAATCATCACCACCGAAGAGATACGGATTTTGCAATATTGCATTGGGAATATCGTTGGTCTCAATTTTTTATTACTATATCTCAATTTTTATGAAACTGGGTCAAGCACACACTCAATAATCGGATCTGTTCAGTATATATATATATATATATATATATATATATATATATATATATATATATATATATATATATATATATATATATATATATATATATATATATATATATATATATATATATATATATATATATATATATATATATATATATATATATATATATATATATATTTATAAAAGAGAAGATTTACAAAATTTGAATAATTGTATTTACAATAAATGCTTATATCTATAATTTTGGTGTGTGTCAGAGCACCAGTGTGAGTGTGAGCTGAGGAAATGTAACAGGGGAAACATACTGTCTTGTATATGATTCAATAAACGAGTGAAAAAACCTGAGGAAAAAACTTGTTTCCCTGTCGCTATTGCACTAGTGATAGCTTGTCTGTTTATGATGTGTTAGTGTCGTGTGTACATAAAGAGTACCAAAGATTTTTCTGCTTAGCCGCTTCATTCTTTTGCATTTCATGATTTCCAAACAAAGACAAGATTGAAAGAAAGGAGGTTGGGACAGGAATCTGTAACAATGAAAAAAGAAAACCAGCAGAAAAATATTTCAATAATCAAACTTCTTCTATGTCTAAACAAATCTAAGAAAAGATTTTACATAGCAAGCAAGGTCATGAAAGGGACTAAGGAGATGATAAAAAGAATACATAACCTGAGATATTTCCTCAAATTCCTTCTCTGTTTATTCTAATATATTGTTTCTTCGTAGAACTTGTTGAATATAAAGAAAAATTCGAAAGGTCAGTGAAATAACTGAATGGTTGAGTAAGTGGTAAAAAACTTGCAACCGAACAAAGTAACATACACCTTAACTACATCGCTAAATTGAGATCCATTATCGAAGTTATCAACAATATAAAAGTCAAGATGCTTTGATTAATGGGTTTCAAGACAGAAATTCTGAATGAGTTATTTTTATTTCTGTGATGTTTAATGACTAAACCGTGAAACCGAGGAAAAATGCTGAAATAAGGACTCTGGCATAGAAGATGCAATAAAAATTGTCATAAAAAGTAAGGAAAATCCCATTCCCTAATTTTATATACCAGATGTACGAGAGATGCCATACTGATATAATCTTGAATTTAAGTCATTTGATTTGCGCTTTCAAGAAAAGAACAACTTATACCGTCCCATATGGCTTTATAGAATTCGTCGAAAACAAAACGATGAACTATGATCTTAAAGTGAAGCAATTACTGATAACTTCGTCCAATATCACTTTTAACATTAATTCTAACAAAATAGAGTTGGAGTCAAGAAATAATTTCTTTTGTAAATGATTAACGAAGTATGATATACACTCGTTTTCATTTTAATATAAACTAAAGGTGGATAAAATAGGAAGAGTACTTTTCTCTCTTTCCAAAATAAAATATGAGTGACAAATGTTGAATTTTCCAGAAATAAAAATTCTTGGAACATCCTTTTGTTAGATCTAGTATGCTGGTGCAAATGCAGACCAAATATCCTCAATGCTTTCACTACTTTGCTCAAACCAATGAAGTCCACTTATAAAACGAACAAACGAATTTAGTTAGTTACACATGTGTTAGGAAATATGAGTAATAATTAGTAAAGGAAAACGAATAAAAACAAACTATTTTAAAAACTCGAAAGAATTCCTCATCACAGTCAACACAAGAGTTTGTTGGCATGATCATGTGTAAGTCATTGCGAAATCAGCTTCTGCTGAACTCAGTTTTCTATTCAGTGCTAAGCAGTTGAGAAAATCACAGCTGATATTTTTATACAAGACACAGGTGTGACCTAGTCTGGAATACTGTTCCTATGTGTGGGTGTCCACACCCAAACATTCATTACATCTATTGGTGAGAGTCCAGAAGAGAGCAGTGAGCCTTATCGATCTCCCGGTGATCTACAGCCTCTCACTCAGAGGCGATAGGCTGCTGATCTTTCCCTTTCATACAGATAATTCCATGGTAAATCATGAACTGAAAAGCTTTATTCTTGAAAGAAACCAGTTCCAAAGATAAACCAGGCTCTCGGAAAACTCTCATCAATATTTTTTGAGAAAATCTGCCAGGCAAATTACATACAGGGTGTTACATAATAGTATGTCACAACTTGAAGGGGTAAATCTTCGTGCAATTTTAAGAAAAAATGTTCATATAAACATAGGTCCGCAAAAACTTCGTTACCTACAGGGTGTTGAAATTTCCGAAAGAAATTGGTATTTTCTTCAAAACTCCTGCAGTTTTTGAGATATTCAGCCCAAATCTGGAGTGAAAGCTATTTTTTTCAGCCTCCATCATAACACGTCCTAAATTTCAACTAGAATCTACAAGGTCTTTTCTTTTCCAGAGCGATGTCTTATTTTGCCCTTTCAAACTTTTTTGCAGTACGCCACTGATCAGCGTACAATCAATTTTCGTTATCTTTGTTCAATTTAGAAACTTTTTTGACTTTTTCGTATCTCCAACCGTTCTCGAGCAAAAAATTATTAAACGATTGTATGCATTCACTGAATGCACTTTTAATTAAAAAATGACTAGTAGGTTTTGGTTTTGTTTTATTTATTTATTTATTTTGACAGTTGCTAATGTTGAACCAGCATCTGCTCGAAGTGTTTATTAAATTAACGATTAGTTTTAGGACTTTTGAAGTTATTGCTGTAAGAAAAAATGGCTAATATTACTAACGCCGAATTGGCTGATATCTATTACATGTACAGTCTGGCTGACGGAAACGCAACAGAAGCTAGGCGATTATATACGGTGCGCTTTCCAAATGGAGTAACACCAAAGAGGCGAACATTTTCAAATATCCATAGAAGGTTGAGGGAAACTGGTACTTTTACTGCAAATAATCATTTAGAAGATGCAACTCAAACTATGAAAACTCCAGCTATTGAGGAAGCAGTTTTGAATTGTATTGATTTGAATCCTCACGTGAGTACAAGGAAAATTGTAAATCAGTTGAATATTTCACATGTTCTAGTTTGGAGGATTCTCCACGACTTTTTATTGTACCCGTTTCATAGTCAACGCATCCAAACTCTACTTTCTCGAGATTTTCCTTCAAGACTGAACTTCTGCCGATGGTTAGATAAAATTAGAGAAAATGCTCATTTGATAATGAAATAATGTTCACAGACGAAGCTAACTTTTCGAGAACAGCTATTACAAATTTCTACAATAATAATTATTGGGCTGAGGAAAAACCCCATTTGATTGAAGAATCTCATCATCACGAACAATTCTCACTAAATGGCTGGGTCGGAATGATTGGAAATTACTTCATTGGGCCATTTTTTGCCAGATAAACTGAGCGGTCGCGCTTATCGGCACTTTCTTGAGGAAGAGTTACCTTTATTGCTCGAAGATGTGCCACTTTTGGTGAGAAACATAATGCGGTTCGTGCATGACGGGGAACCAGCACTCTTTAGTGGAGGAGCTAGGGAATTCTTGAATAATACATTCAACAACCGATGGATAGGTCGGGGTGGGCCAGAACCATGGATTCCTAGGTCCCCAGACTTAAATAGTTTAGACTTTTTCTAATAGGGATATCTCGAAAGGTTAGTTTATACCACTCCAGTGAACACTGTAGAAGAATCGATAAATCGAATTATAATTTCTTGTGACACGATAAGAAATATCCCAGGAATATTTCAAAGAGTGTGTGATAATATGCGAAGAAGGACAGAGGCCTGGATTCTGGAGGATACTTCCAGCAATTTATTTAGTTTTTAATTGTTCTTTCTTCTAGTTTGATATTGAATAAGTATAAGTTGAGTCTCAGACGCCGAGCTATCAAAATAAAAGCAAATTTTGGGCGCACCTATTGAGTATTCTTTTTATTTAACGAATAACATACAATTCAAATAATTCAAATTCAATAGTTTTTCACTCGAAAATGGTTGGAGATACGAAAATATGGCAAGTGTTAAAAAAGTTTCTAAATTGAACGAAGATGACGAAAATTGATTGTACACATCAGTGGCGTACTGCAAAAAAAATTGAAAAGGACTCGGAAAAGAAAACACCTTTTAAAACTCAGTTAAAAACAAGTTCGTGTAATGATAGAGGCTGTAGAGGATAGCTTGCATTCCAAATTGGGGCTGAGTATCTCAAAAGCTGCAGGAGTTCTAAATAAAAAAACCAATTTTTTCTGGAAATTTCAACACCCTGTAGCTCCGTAACGAAGCTTTTGGTGACCTATGTTTATATAAACTATGTTTATATAAACTATCTACCCACTCAATTTGTGACATACTATTATATATCACCCTGTATATTTGGATGGAGAAAAATGCTGTTCCTATTTTGTCCAAATTCACCTATCGTTTATATTTATATTGTAATCCGAACATCATTCAACAGAAGAATATTTGAGATGTCCTTCAGTCTGCTCAAAAAAGTGCCTGTAAAATATCGGAATAATTCTTAATTAAATTTGATAGCAACCAAGATATTGACATATACAAAAATTCCGGAAAATCGAGAAATACGGAATAACTCAAAAAGAAAAGAAGATAGCTGTTTTCAGCAATAAATTTTCCCTGAAAATCGACAACTGAAATGGAGGGATCATTCTTCTCTTCTTGCAGTATTTCACATAGCTGCTTCTCTGAAATATCGAAAATGGAACACCCTGTATGTATAATTTCGCAAAAAGCAAGAAATAAAATTTCGTTTATTCATTACACAATAAATTGTACGTTAGACTGAAATTCCGACTGGTGGTTTGTTAAGGACAGGTGTTTTATACAGTTGTTGATCAAGTCCGATTGAACAAGGATTAACTGGTTGCCTCCTTGCATACGTTACGCATATATGGACATCAACAATCCAAAACCATGGCGAATTAAGAGCTATATCTCAAGGCATGCAGCCTTGATGAAAGTAGTTTTCTCTCCAGTAGATAGATCCATTCAGATGGTAGTTGATGTTGTAAGAGTGAATCTTCTCAAGTTGATGCAGGTGAACCTCAGGGCTCCATACTCTAGCCTACTCTTTCTTGGTTGCAGATTAATGATTTGCTCCACTAAACTGAAAATAGAATGTTTGGGATTACGGAGGATTGTACTCTGGAATCTTCATTTTCCAGTCAGCATCCTATAACTGTTAGGGAGCCACATCGACAAAGATACCAACAGAGATTATCACTAAAATCAGACAAATAGAATATATCATAGTGGAGTCAGTTGAACTTGGTCAATTTTGACGCGAACGAGGCGCAAGCAACGTTCTCTGAACATGCAAGGGCATCGGATTTCCTCAAAAACGAATATGCATCTACTCAGCATCACTGTCAACACCGGAGTATGCTGGCATGACCATGTGTCAGCCATATCGAAATCTGCTTCTGCTAGTCTCAGTTTTCTTCTCAGGACTAAACAGTATCTCACGACATCACAGTTGATGCTTTCACACAAAGCACAGGTGTGATCGGGTCTCAGAAAATGTTCTCATGTGAGGTACTCAGCACCCAAACGTTCATTACATCTATTGAATAGTGTCCAGAAGAGACCAGTGCAACTCAACGACCAACCGGAGATCTCGCTCAAAGGTGACAGGTTGCTGATTTTTCTCTTTTGGTTCTGGAAAGAATTCAGTTCTGAAGAAATATCAGGTTTACGAAAATATCTCATCAGAGAACGGTCCATCTAGCAACACCACGTACATCTCTCTATAAGAATTCTGGTGTGTTGTGGAACTGGCATCCATCGAACATCTTTCTGATAACTTGCAACTTAGCCCACTTCAAAATGCGAGTGAACACATACATTAAATCATCTTGGGCGGCCACGGCTGTGACATGACAGGTATCGCCTCCCCAAGTTCGGAATAAAACAGCTCATCTTGCACAGATTCCTCTGTGCAAGATGGCCACAGCTCTGACATGACAGGCACTGCCTCTTCCCAACAGTTGATATTGAAAAAAATTGAATCTACATTTCCAGTCTCTTTATACAAAGCCCTCAATTGCGAAATAACTCTTCTACTAATGTCGATATTTCAATGATGCATCTCCATATTGTTATTAGGTTACCTCACTTCCTATGAAACAGACAGAGAACGAATTCCCGCCCAGGGTGTACGAAAAACTCAAAGAAACAAAAAACTATGTGTATATATCGAGAAAACTTTTTTTTTGAAAAATATATTGTTCAGAACAAATTCAAGAATCAATATCTAATGATAGGTCGTTCCTAAATAAAAAGGGTTGAAAACTTTTGAATTAGTGACCAGTACATAACTACCTATAATTTACCTATTGTTTCGGTCCATTTTAATTTCCAAATATCGCAAAATAAAAACATAAATATAGATTAAATAATTTCGAACCTTTGGGTGAAAACTTCTGCATCTAACCTAATTCTTTAATGCAATTAAGTATAAGAGTGACTAAGTTTCTATAAAATTCTACCAAACTTGTTTCACAGTTGTTGTTTAATTTCTGACGCCTTCAGGCCTTCGGAAATTATGCTATAAACCATTCCTCAGAGGAAATCAATTTTAATTTTCTAATATTCCGTCCCACGTCCAAAACTTAGCAGACCGGAGTGAATCATTATAATTAACCCGATTAGCAAATGTTATTCAAGGTGAGTAAACTGTGTCTATCTAGAGTTTGCGCGATTATTTTGAGATTAATTTAGTAGTTCAAAATTGATTTGATCCTAAGAGGTTCGGTACAAATAGTTATGACTACAAACAAAACTAGCCTATGCGAAGCCAGCTTAAAGGATGAAAGGAGTTAATTATTCACATTCGGCGACAAAATTAGCCGAACACTCGAAAATTTAACCCAATTCGAATTTCGATATTTTTCCTAATTCTCAACCGATTTAGATGATTAATTCGGCAAGTTATAGATCAACTCTTCTGCTTTGTAGAAATTATAAGAGAAAACAAAAAAATTTGAAAAAAATTTTATACGGGGGCAAAACTAAAAGTGTTTTTTTTTGTCAAAAATTCGTAACACCATGTGGAATTTCGTGGTTCGAGTTGAAACGTACAATATCATGGTCTGTCAAAACACATCTTCTTACAGTAACGCCCTTCTTGTTTCATGCGTTTATCTCTATTTTTGGAAAACATATTTAATGTCAAGTGGAAAATCACCATTTTGGAGAAATTCCATTAAATCAAGAAATTGTCATTAAAATTCGTCTATCAATTTGGAATTATCCTATTATCACTCAGGCGTTTCGAAATTGTCGTTTGCGATTTTTATGTTCGAATTGCATTAGTTATTGATGACAATTTGGTTAATTTGGTGAAAATTAGAATTCATAGGAGATAACAGTCGGTAGGTATTAAAATACACAACCGAATTATGGGACCATTGATAAAACTTTTCATTTTGCACACCTTTTTTTATCAAATGTGAAATACAACACACGTTTTTTTGTATATGACCACATTTGCATTTGTTTAAAGAATGACAGTTATCCATTTTTTGATTTGATACAAATTCAATCGGTTGCGGTGTTTTGTGAGTTTTTTACTGTTTACGATTCGAAACGGTATTTTTCATTCAGAATGAGAGATTTACCACCAACCTCAGTAGCAAGGGCAGTTACATTGATCGAGGAAGGGCGCACCTACCGCTCAGTCGGTACCATGTTGGGTGTCTCGACGTCGTTATCCATCTAATCTACTGACGTTACAGGGAAACTGGATTGTACGTGAGGAGGCGAGGATAAGGCAGAAATCGGGCAACCCGCGCTATACATGATCATCAATCAAACCATAAGAAATCCTCGTCTTACTGCTGTTCAACCACGTAACCATTTACAAGCAGTGGATAACATTAACGTCAGTGTGATGACAATCAGAAGACGATTAAATGAAGTTGGTCTGAGATCATACGCGTAAGCAAGAGCACCAAGACTCGATAGAGCCCATCGGGTAGCAAGATTGGCGTTTGCTAGGGAGCATGTAGCATGGACAATCAATCAGTGGAGACGAGTTTTATTTAGTGATGAGAGCCGATATTGTGTGAATTTCGTGGTTGGTAGAGATAGAATATGGAGGCATCGAGGGGAACGGTACAATCAAGCGAACTTCGCAGGAACTGAGCAATACGGTGGAGGGTCAGTTATGATATGGGGAGGCATATGCTTGGGAGTACGAACAGAACTGGAGATTATTGGCAATGGATCACTTAATGCCCATCGGTATATAACAGAAATCTTGGAGCCCCATGTTGTGCATTTTGCTCCTTACATAGGGGAAAATTTCCTTTTTATGCACGATAACGCGCGTCCTCATACTGAGCGCATAGTGATAGAATATCTCAATGAAGTTGGGATCACACGAATGGACTGGCCGTCGCGGTCGCGGACATTGGCTTTGGTGGAAGAGTGGGATAACATACCCCAACAGATGATAGACAACATCATTGGGAGTATGCGAAATCGTATGAGCGCTGTAATAAGAGCTCGGGGGGTCATACTCGCTACTAAAATCAAATGTTTTTTTTTGTGGGTCATCATGAACATTTTTCTCAACATGTTCATTTCATTTCACGAGTGTATCGCCAGGATACACACCTGCTCTCAATTTTGGACAGGAATGATAATTATTATAGAGTGTCACACAAAAAAATTCAAAAATAAATGTGCAAAATCAACGATTTTTCCAGTGTACTTCGAGTTCTCCCGGAGCGTGAAATTGGCCAGTGAATTTCAAAAATTTTCATTTCGTTAGATTTCCGCTTCTCTAATTTTGATTTTATTTTTTGGCTAACCTCCGATGTTATGCACCTACGCAAGATTAAAAATAAATTCTTGAAATTTGTGACTTTTCGCTTCAAATTGGATATCTCTTAAAATTAAAATAGAGATAAATGCATAAAACAAGAAGGGCGTTACTGTAGGAAGATGTGTCTTGACAGACCATGATATTGTACGTTTCAACTCGGACCACGAAATTCCACAGGGTGTTACGAATTATTGACAGAAAAAACACTTTTAGTTTTGCCCCCGTATAAAATTTTTTTCAGATTTTTTGTTTTCTCTTATAATTTCTACAAAGCAGAAGAGTTGCTCTATAACTATAAATCATCTAAATCGGTTGAGAATTAGGAAAAATATATGTTGCATGGTAACTTTATAGTTCCGCGATCTAAAGTTGTATCGTGGCGCGCTCCCATTGGTCGGCTGTTCGATTCGCGGACTGTGTGTATTCATCGCTGCTCATACTGTTTTCCTATTTCTGTCGTCCTGTTTCTGTGTTCCCGGAGGCGTATGTTTTAATACTGTCTTCCAAACCGCTGGTAAATTTATGGCGTCATCCCATTTGTTCATAGTTGTATGTTTTTCTATCTCAATGGCTTCTCTTATTTTCCTTTTTCGAAGTTGTTTTATGTTGGCTACCTGTTTCGTGTTTTGGTAGTCGAGTTTGTGACCAGTTGAGCTCGAGTGTTGAAAGATTGCTGATGAAGGTGCTTGTCGTTTTTCTGATTTCTTATGTTCTTGTATCCGAACTTCTATTCTTCTATTTGTTTCCCCAATGTAGACACGATCACAGCCCGTGCACGAAATTTTATAGACGCCTTGGTTTTCGAGGGGTGTTCGGTCTTTTGGTGTTCTCAGATGGTTGTGGATGGTATTGTGCGGTTTGTAGATAGGCTTGATGTTGTGTTGCTGAAGAGTTTTTCCTATCTTATCGATTCCTCCTTTGACGTATGGTAGGATGGCAAGGCTTATCGGTTTGGTGTCTTCGTCGGTTTCCTCGTTATGGCGTTTTTGATGGCTCTTCGTATTGCTCTCCTGTCATGCCCGTTTTTCTGAAGAATGTCTGTTAATCGTTCTAACTCCCGTGGGTGTTATTTGGAGAACATAGAGTTTTCTTACGATGAACGACCATCTTAATCACTGAGTTCAATTGTGCGGGATGATGATGGGAATTTCCGTTCAAATATCGGTTGGTATGTGTCTGTTTTCTGTAGACATCAAAGGTTAAATTGCCATCCAAGTGTTTTTGTATCATAACGTCCAGGAATGGGAGTTGATAGGTAAATAGAATTCAAACAGGTTTGTAATAACGGCCAGGCATGAAACCATGTTGGTGGTTTGGTATGAGATGGAAGATGTTTCAAGCTGTTTGAGATATTCTTAAACGTCGTCACTGGTGGAAAATTCAATGTCACTCAAAGTAAGAATCGATCTGATGGTTGTTGGGCTATGAATAATGGCTGGATCGTCTATGAAGAAAGCTGCTAACGTCTCAGATAATATATTTGCAGTGGCCAGTCAAGTCGTCACTTTGTTTATTCTTGGCCTGGAGTACAGTCACTTTAGAATTAAGATTGGACCTTGAATACTCGAAAAAATGTTTTCGTTTCTTGGAAGAGGCAACATGTTGATGGATTATTCCGCCATTAATTGGTCTAATAGTTCCGCCCAAGATATTCATATCGTCAAACTAACTGATTCGCTAAAATCCCAGGAAACATATTTTTGTAAAGAATGTTTTGGACAGATGGGATCGATGGGAATTTTTCACAATTTCATTATAACCGTGTTCCTACTGTTCACGCAAATTTTCAGCTTGTTGAGAATTTAGACAATGGTACTCTTATTTTTCCGCCTAAATTAACTGGGCGATGGTAATACCAATTTCGAGAACATTCCAAAATCCACATAGATAAATGGATAATTGGATCTATTCCTGTGATATTTCTACTAGAAGGTCCCGACGGGACTTCCTGTATTGTTAGAAAAGATTCTATTATTTCTAGGAATTTTTAATAATATGAATTGCCTTTAGTTGTAGAGCGAAATACATTTTCACAATAAAAGACAGAGGATGCCATACAGAAGTGGATTTGTATGAACCCTATTGGATCAAATTATATTACTACTAGGATGTACTCAATATGTGATTCCTTACAATGGCACATATACGTTTTAAAGCCGGGATTACTCGGATTGAAGCAATAAAACATTTTACTGCTATGATAAAACTCGAGACGAGCACTTAGTTGGTTAGAAAATCAAGCCTGCCAAATTTCATTTCGTTATATAATACTTCGTTGAAAAGAATGAGAATTATACTGGCGTGAATGACGTAAAGAAATGTTATTAATTCTCGACGTCAGGAAAGCTTTGGATTGTTCACATGACAGAAGTATCGCTTAGGAAGTATTTCTGAAAATGAACTATTCTAATTTCCATGAATCCAAGCCCACCACACCTTTATGGTCTGATAAAAACCCACAGAGAAAATACTACGACCGGTCCAGTTATCTCATAAAGAATAACAAGTTTTACTCCTAAACATAAAATCGAAGATTTAACTGAATTATCCAAAATTTAGAAAACTTCAATCTATCAATAATTGGTATCCCCTAAGCTTGAACATTCCGCTGCGTGCCGACATAATATTGCGCCTGTCCAGACTCAAAGAAAAAACCGTTAGAAAGACATTAGAACCAAAAGAACTTAAAGACGAGGAAAGAAGATCACTATACGAAGAACATCTTAATAAAGAATTGGAAAGTATACGCAGTATAAATGATACGAACGAACACTAGCTCAAACTCAAAGAAGCTTTTACGGAAACATATGAAATCTTCCTTACAAACACCGGAAGGCGAACAAGGAACAAATGGATGACCGAAAACATTCTAGATTTAATGGAGAAACGAAGGCAATGTGAAGTCAACAGAAAATACACAGAATATAAAAGTCTCCAAAGGAAAATTCGAAATGAAATAAGAGCAGCAAAGGAAAGTTGGCTGACTGAAAGATGTCTGGAAGCAGAAAATCTGAGCAAGCTGGGAGACAGTTTCCATCTCCATAAAAAAGTCAAAGAAATCGCTGGAATATATAACAATAAGAGTGTAAGTTTTATCAGGGATGAAGACAATAAAATAATATTGGACACCGAAAAACTACTACTAACATGGAGGGAATACACCACTGGTCTTTTCCTAGATGACAGACCAGGAAGTATACTAAAGAGTGAAATCAAACATGCTATAACTCTGATGAAAAGCAACAAAGCTCCGGGCCCTGATGATATGTACTCGGAAACATTTCATTTAGTTAGCGAACAAAACCTTGATATCATAGTCCGACTCTTTAACAATATTTACGACACTGGACAAATTCCCGAGGACTGGTTCCGTTCTACATTTGTCGCACTTCCGAAAACAGAAAACGCAACAGCGTGTAAGGATTACCGCCTCATTAGTTTAATAAGTCATTTCCTCAAACTCTTCCTTCGAGTTCTGCACACGAGACTATACAGGAGGTGCGAGGAAGTGAGTGGTGCGGTTTTGGAACAAGAGAAGCCATATTTAGTCTCCAAACATTAGTGCAGAATTGCCAAGACCAAAGAAAGAACGTTTTTTTGTGCTTTATCGACTACGAGAAGGCATTTGATAATGTAAAGCACGACCTACTCATATCATATCTTGGAGACTAGGAGCTGGATGGAAATGATATCAGACTTATAGGTAATCTATTCTGCAACCAAAAAGCAGAAATCCGAATTCAAATTGCAGGAACAACTGAGGATTTTGAAATAAAAAAAGGGCGTCCGCCAGGGGTGTATCTTATCTCTGATGTTGTTCAACTTATATGTGGAAAGAGCTTTCATCGAGTCAATCTCCGACAGTCCCATGGGTATTAAAGTAAACGGAATTCCCATCAACAATATTCGATACGCCGAGGATACTGTGATTCTGGCAGATAGTGCAAATGACCTGCAAGCTCTACTAGATAAGGTCAATCAAGAAAGCCAGAGATTGGGTTTGAAAATTAACATCCCTAAAACCAAATGTATGGCCATTAGCAGAAACGATGCCCCAAATGCCATAATATCCATAAATGGAGAAAACATTGGACAAGTCACTCAATTTAAATACTTGGGATGCATGATCAACCAAAAATGGGACCCAGATCAAGAAATAAGATGCAGAATCGAGCATGCTCGAACAACGTTTATCAAACTTAAAAAATTCTTGACAGACAATAACCTAAATCTCAATCTCACATATAGAATGGTAAAATGTTACGTCTGGCCCGTTCTCTTGTACGGAGTCGAGGCATGGACGTTGAAAACAGCAATTATAAATAAAATTGAGGCCTTCGAGATGTGGACCCTACGACGGATGCTGAGGGTATCATGGGTTGAACATGTAACGAATGAGGATTTACTGAGAAGAACTGGTTTGATAGACCGTGAACTTTTCGAAAACATCAAAAGAAGAAAAATTGGCTACCTTGGACATGTAATGCGCGGAGAACGCTATCACTTCCAGCGTCTTATCCTCCAGGGTAAAATAGAAGGAGGAAAAAGAGGAGTAGGTAGGAGAAAACTATCCTGGCTAGGAAACATACGACAGTGGACAGGAATACAGGACTTCCAGACACTACAAAATGCTGCAATCAATAGAATCATATGATGAGTGAAAGGATGGACGCCTACGCAGGAATCTGCATGGCACTTGAAGAAGAAGAAGCTTGAACATAGAAAATATAATCTCAAAAATTCCCAGAAATTATAGTATTAACCCAACGTCTGATATTCGAGAAGAATCACATGTAATATCCTCTGCTACATTGCAACTTTCTTATTACCGTGTGTATAATTGCCCGGTCAAATAAGCTTCAACAATAGGGGAAGGGTTAGATTAATTCGCACAAAGGTAGAAATTGGCATGAATGTTGGGAACACTGTTACAAACAATTTGTCGCAAATCCCCATCGATCCGAGGTGTGCAAAAAAATTTATTGTAGGTCAAATGTTGCAAAATTTATTTTTTTTGCATTTTCCAGCTGAACGGCAGGTTTTATCATAAAAAATATTTGTGAAGCGATTATCTGTAAGAACTGTCTCTACACTTTTTCTCCTAAGAATCACTATTTCGGAGATATAGCTATGCAAAAAGTTGAAAATGTTGTGTTCTTCATAATAAACAGGGTGTCTGTTAATTGCGTGTACAGCGTTATACCACAAATTCTTCAGCTCGAAATACGTCGATTTAGGCCAATTTAACTTTATCAAAGTTTCTTCGTTTGGCCGCTAGAGGTCGCCAAATCCAAAAATTTGTTTTCTCATTTTTCAAATAATTCGAGAACGACTCGATCGATAGAAACCATATTTGGTATGCGTAATCGGGTGTGTTATTCGCGTTTTTAAGTTATCGACTCAATGACCTGACGTTTTACAAGTGCCTCTAAAAACTCGAACGTATTTTCAATCAACCATAATTTTTCAACTGTCTGCGTTTTTCAAAAATTTTTCAGACATATAGTAGCTAGGCTAATTATCAAACTTTTTTGTCTTTTGAGAAATTTTGATATGATGAGCGGTACAATCACAAGAAACAGTTTTTCAATTTCTCCAACTACCTAGCAATTTAAAAATATCACATATTGACCATGTTGGCTTTGGATTTATTTCTGTGGTCTGGTAGATTGTCATTTCATTAGGCTTGACAACGAACTGTTGACACAGCGGTGTTCCTTCAGTTCTGAACTAGGCAGATAAACCCAGAGGATGTTAATTGTCCCTTTCCGAAGGGGGCGGACATCATTCGAGATAACGGATAACAAAAAATATCTGAGTAATGCCGAGGTGATTTCTTCTAATCCAGGGGATGAAGAGCTCTTCAGATTCTGAAGGTACCTTTTCACTTTCTCTGGGGTAAATGAGATGTGTGTAAGACTGTCCTCAACACAGGGCGACTGTAGCGGTGGGAGGTGGTCATCAGTCGGTTCAACTGTATAAATCGCAGCAATTAGCGGCTAGCGTTTCTGCAGACTCGGGATTTGACAAGCAGATATTACCATCAGCACGACGCAGAAGAGGAGTTGTAACTTTGCTTTTCAGACTAGTTCGGATGTGTTTGAACATACGCTTGGGGTTGTCTGAGTTGGCAATGCTGGTCTCGTAATTTCGCCTGCAGGAACGAATAGAACACCTGAGGAAATTTGAAGAAACACGAAGACTGTAGAAGTCCTCCGCAGTACCCGATCTCTTATACTGTCGCCACAGATTTCTCTTATGATGTAGTGCTGGATGAGTTCGTTAGTTAGCCAGGGTTTTAGCGTTTTTTTTCGACAGGGAATTGTGCGAGAATGTTTCATTACGCAGGAAGTAATGGTGAAGAGAAAATTCGACCTTATTTGATTTGGATCATCTGAAAAGCCAAGAACCGTTTGCCAGTTCGTCCCAGAGAGCTCATTGCTCACTTCGTTGAAGACCGTGACGTTGATCGTGGAGCTTTCAGCATAGTTTGAGGGTGAAGGAAAAATCTGAACTTCAGAAGCTATGACAACATGGTCAGAGATACCATTAAGTGGATGGAATATCGGATCCGTGATAAGTTGCTCATCATCATAGAGATTGTTATAATTTCTTCTTGAGTTGTCCTCGACTCAATGACGAAGTAATGAAATTACGAATCCTACAATGGAAGAAATATTTACATATATTGAAAATAGTGATGATTGTCCATTTACATTGAATAAATCTAAAGATAATTGCAAAATTCTATAGATAAAAGAACCATTAAGTTACGATTAAAGTTGAAGTATGGCGATAAAATTATCATAACAGAAAACTCAGGAACATCAACATTCATATGTCTTATTGATAATCACTATGATGTATTGAATCATCAACTTTTCAAAAGATTCATGAATTTAACCGGAACAAATGAGACGGCGTTATTGGAGAAAGGATTCAAACACAATATTTACCCTAAATATCTTACATCAAACTTTGAACAACTAGCAATAGATACTGAAATTTGCCTCAGAAATGTTGAAAACAATAGTTCCCTGAAACTCCAAACTAAGTTCGCGATTAAGAAAGAATACCTTAAAAATTTTAATAGACCAATTAGAGATCACATATTAATCAAAAATATAAAATCAAAATCAACATCGTATGACATTATTCTCACAAGAGCAGATAAAGGCAATGAAGTTGTAGCGATAAATAAACAAGATTGCATTTCCAAAACATTAGGTTTCATTAGTGATTCTAATTATTCAGTTATAGCTCGAGATCCACCTAACAAAGTCAATAAGGAAGTGAAGACAGCCAATGAAAATTCAAAATCCATCATTAAAGATCGCGAAAAATTTAAACTTATCTTACCGAATCCTTCACCACCTCAACTTTATTCTTTAGTTAAATTGCACAAAAATGGTTATCCAATAAGTCCAGTGGTATCATTCACATGCCCCATATATATTATATACGACATTATGGTTTTATTAGATGCTAGCATATCTCAAATTAATTTTTATTTAACAATTTCCTATATTGGTATCGATATGTAATGAAATTATTGTGTGTTTCACACAATAACACAGAAACAAATAGACAGTTTACTTTATTCGAAAATTTCATCAACAACCTGCACCCAAAAATAAAATTAACTTCTGAAATAGAACAGAACAATTCGATCAATTTCCTAGACCTAACAGTAACAAGATCAAATAATAAACACCAGTTTTCAATTTATCATAAGCCTTCTCATACAGATATCTCAATTCATTATACATCGGCACATCCTTACCAACATAAAGTTGCAGCATTCAGTAGCTATATACGTAGACTCTTGAACACACCGATGTCTTATGATAATTATTTCAAAGAATTGAATTGGATAAAACAGATCGCAAGAAATAATGGTTATGATGCAAATCCAGTTAGCAGCATATATCATAAAAAAAAAAAATTAGCTTTACAACATCTATATCCAATCGGTGAACACCGAGACCAGAAATTTAATAGTTTAACATATATATGCAATATTAACAATAATGCGAAATACATTCTTAAAAATTCAAATTTAAATATAGCGTTCAAAACATCAACAAATTTAGGTTCATTTATCAGGAACTATAAATCTCCAACTAATAAACAAAATAAATCAGGTGTTTGTAGATTGGATTGTGCAGATTGCAATTGTTTTTATATAGGTAGAATAGGAAGAAATTTTAATGTTAGAATCTCTGAACATAAACGCAGTTTCAACAATGGAAAATCCGATTCAAATTATTCAAATCATCTCAGGGAAAATGGTCACTCTTGCAATTCAGAATTTAAAGTCCTACATTCTGTGAATAGAGGTATAAAACTCAACCTTCTGGAAGTAATTGAAATTAACAGATTTAGGTATTCATCGGAAATTCTTAATGATCAGGTAGACATAAATAACTCACCCTTATTAAATTTATTTCCTAAACATTAGTTCAAGTACGGATAGCTCTGAGTGGATTGCTTCGTTAGTATATATAAAAATTTGTTAGTAAGATATATTTGTAATATTAATTCGCTCTTGATATAGATTCTGTGTATCGAAACGTGTCAAGCATTTAATAATGTATTTCAGTAGAAATCATCGTTTATTTGTAATTTGAGAAAATGGACTTCTATCACGTAAAAGCCTCGTCAATTGAATTTGAATATATCATGAAAAACATCAAACATCATTTATCAAAAATAAACAAGATCCAACAATGCAACTTAAATGACCCCTCTTTTCCTAGTAGTGATAACTTGGAAGTTCTACACTTTACCCAAAAAGGTAGAAAAGCCAAATACCAAGAATCAGTTGAAATTTTTATACTTGATTTTTATACTACTTTCAATGACAAATCAGATGATGAATGACCAAGCTGATCTGGGTATAGTCCAAATTTTTGATGCATTCAAACATTCATTATTTTGTAAACTGCATACCAAATATCTGGTTTTCCAAATCCAAAGAATGACCTATTCATTTATATTTCATGTGACTTTATACTTGGTTTTCATACTATGCTATTTGCGAAAAAGTGTTTTCCTGAATTTTAGTAATTCCTAAGATTATAAAGAGCATAAGAGATCCAGTGGGAAATACGCAATCTTTCTGAAAATTTTTCCTTCTTCACGACTGCATTTTTCGTATTTTGTTGAGAATTTTGGAACATTGGGCCTATTGATTCGAGTAAATTGCACGTGTGGAATGTTCGACTGCATGAACATCATCGCCACATTGCCTCCGAATTTCATTTCGAATTTTATCGCCAACGCAGTTGTATGCTGAACTTTTAATAATCAGTGATTTGTAAAGCAAAGCGATTTCATTAATGGACTTTTCTAGCAGTTATTACTTTGTCGAATAATAGCAAATATATCAATCAAAATTATTTCAACCAGTCAATTTTTGAACGATTTCAAAGTGTTACAATTATTGGATGCATGAAATAAGAACATTTACACCCATGCCCTTGTTTGTTAGTTTGTTATTCCTTTAACGTGCTCTATTTCCGCCTTTCGGCCAATGACACGCCGGGGAATTCTGTCACCTCACTAATCCGGGAACTTTGCGGAACACCTTTCGTGTCGAGGGAAGGGATTTTTAATGTCTAACACATCTCTGTTATACAGGACCGACGGTTTCACATCTCCTCCTAAAGATGGATACTCAACCGATTCCCAGAATCAGAAAAATCGCACCGACTTTGTGGGGATTGACAAGCATCGTATCTCCTACGCCACCGAGCCGGTAGCCATGTCCTTAGTCAAAGGATATTCAATTCATGCACAGATTTCAGTCGTATGTTCCAAATATGCTTTGCAGCATATCGAATTTTGTTTTATTATTGAATATATTTTGACGCTCGAGGCTTTAACGAGTAACCATACATGAGGGGACGCTTCAACTCCTGAAAAGGAGTCGTATGATACCTAATTTGTAAGCTCTTCGAAACTTCTTTACAACAGGGAATGAGTATTTTGACCAATTATTCTTCGCGAAAAATCATTTTATATCTCAAAGAAACTATCTTGAATATTTTGGCTATTTTCAAGACTATTGAAGACATGTTTCACAAATACTTATTAAAAATACTCGACGTATGTTTCGGGTTGTTAGCACATTATCAAGAGTAATACAGTACTAAACTAAAAATGAGTGATTTCACTTATGTATAACGGCATTCACAACAGGAGGTAAATTGTAGTCTAGTTGGTCGTTGCAAATGGACTGGTTTTTCTATGAGCGGGCGTAGTTTCAATAATCTCCAAGATGTCCATCCTTTTTCCTTTATAACCTGGAATCATGAGTTCGATATTCTCGAAACCTATGAAATGATTTTTGTTGATGCAGTGGTACGAAAAACCCGTAAAATTTAGAAAATGGAATTTTTAGTTCCCCCATCCTAATCAACAATGTATTTTTATGGAAAAGATATGTTCTTCTGTATTTGGATTGGCACGAACAGACAACTTAACAGTTTCTTACACTTTTTGAATTCTTCTCATCAATCGATTCAATTCATAATGGAAAATGAAAATAATGAAAAATCTTTGAACTTCTTGGACTTGTCGATCAGTTTGGTTCATGCCTTTAAAATATACAGAAAACCAACGTACTCGGATACCCTGATTCATAACAGTATTTTCCAATCTCAGAGTATCAAATTGATTGCTTTTCATTCATTTGTGCACAGATTGCTTTCTATTCCTTTGTCAGCTATTCAAGTTTTAACATTTACTTCTAAGAACAACGGCTATGAACCAAAATTAATTGGTACCTTAATAAGACATAAACTTTTATTGCAGAACATTTATCCGTTGCATACTGAGAAATCTAACAAAAAATTTCCAATTAACTATATTCCTAATATCAGCAACAAAGTATGTAACAGATTACACAGAAATAATATCAACACCATCATCACTAATAAAAAGAATTTGGGTTCATTATTGGTTACTAATAAAGATAAAACAAAATTATTTGATAAAAGCGGAGAACATAAAATACACTGCAGTGAATGTGAGACATTCTATGTAGGCCAAACCGGAAGATGCATCGAGAAGAGACGTGAAGAACATGAAAGATCTATTCTCCAAACTAAAAAATCGACGGGTTTTTCGGACCACTGCATCAACTAAAATCATTTAATAGATTTCGAGAATATCGAACTCATGTATCCAGGTAATAAAGGAAAAAGGATGGACATCTTGGAGACTATTGAAATTACGTCTGCTCATAGGAAAAACCAGCCCATTTGCAACGACCAATTTGTGTATGCCGTAATACATAAGTGAAATCACTCATTTTGAATTTAGTGTTGCATTACTCTTGATAATGGGCTAACAACTCGAAACATATGTCCAGTATTTTTAATAAATATCAGTGAAAACCTTACCAAGAGATAAACGAATCATTTAATTAATTTTTTGCAGGTAATCCTTTTAAGGATAGTTAGCGTTTGCGTGCATTAACCAATAAATTCAGTAAACCTTGAAGTTTTAGATAATGACAGGAAGTTTTGTAATGTCTTTTGAAAGCCCCTTTTACAAACAACTAAATCTCAAAAAGACTTTATCGTTTTATTATGATTACAATAAAAAAATAGATATATGATGTCAAAACAAATGTTCAAATTGTCCTCTATTTATCTCATACAATAATGAAATCTTGACGAAAAATCGTCTTTACCATGGTTAAGCATATTTGGAGTTATTTGACGACTCTCATCTACAATTCACTGGCGTAGATCGGCCAAATTCTCAGACTGAATCACACAAATTTTGATCGGAAGATGTTCGTACAAGAAAAAGTATTGAGCGCTCAGGTTAGGAGATCGAGCAAGCTACTCCACTCTTCCTCCATTCCAACTACCAGAGTATTCCAAATTGAAGTATTGGCATACAGGTGCGATCTAGAGCGGAAGAGCTCCTTAGAAATGCAGTTAATATTCAAGTAGTAGAAGATCGTTTTCGGTTTTTTACTGTTATCAGTGGGTGGTTTTCAAAAATGCCTACCAAAACATTCAGTATTTTCATATGTGTGTTTCTTGAAATACATGAGAATTTGTATAGCTCCAAATCTGCAGTAATGTCGGTTAACCTTTCCTTGAAGTGAAAAAGTACATTCGTCAGATACGCAAACATTGTACAAGACATCAGTGTTCTTGTTATTACTCTCGGCCATGAATTCGCAAAACTTTAGCCTTCGATCAAAATCATCATCATTGAATTCATGAATTGATTCAATTTTTCGGATGAAAAGTTGTATTTATTTTGAAGCTGAATATCTCCGAATTCAAACAATTCGACCATACTGTTCTCATTAGTTTCCTTTGAATTTCTTCAAAAACACCCTCTTAAAATTTATTATATAGCTTGCGGAACATCCTGTATATATAAGGTTACACTAAAAGAATAGAAGGAGAGAGAAAATACTCTTCTCATTTTATCCAAATTCACTCACATAAAAAACACAAGTTTATATTACCATTCAACGAAAATAAATTGTCTATTTCTCTACATTCTCTCCGAAAAATTGCCTCTACGAGGTCTATATTATTTTCACCGAATTTGAACTTACAAACTTATTGGCATATGCCGAAATTCGGGAAAATCGAAAATTCAGTATAACTCGGATACAAAAGAATGTAGCCGCGATTAGTTTTCAGCAATGAATTTTCCTCGAAAATGGAATGAGATGTTGGCAATCATTTTTCAGTCTTTGCAGTGTCTCACATAGCTGCCGTACCAAAGCATCGGTAATAGGACACCCTGTATATTCTATATCTTATAAGAATATCCTGTGTATTACCTTGGAGTTTAGAACGAAATAACTTATGAATTCCTAGGATAGAGCTTCATTTCAAGATTTATTTCGTACTTTAATGCATTAAAATCCGTTTGTGAGAATTTCCCGAAAATGTCCGTGAAATTTTACCTACAGTAGATATTTTCATGGATTTACAATTCTTCAAACGAGACAATCACTTCAGTGCTGCCGAAATCTAAAGGAAAGACAAACAAAGTTACATTTGAGTAAACAAACAGTGAAAATATTCTTTTTATCTCGATGTGCTTACGATGAAATATATTTCTGGGACGTCTGAAGTATTTTATGCTGATAACACATTCAGTTACATCAAGCTTGAATGGATCCATTTGAAACATAGGAACAAAAAATTTTCTGGGCATGAAATAAGGGCGAATGTCAAGTACTTTGAACTCGAGAAATTACGATCCAAAAACTATTCTCTCCATTCCCACATTCCCATCACAAGGATGACTATTTACTGGCTAATAGGCTTTTCACGCAGGATAAATTATTCCATCAAGCGCACAAAGGAGAGTATAGCGCCATGTATTATACTCAAACCGAATGTAAACAAAATGAGTTCAATTTAGTATATTGGACCATTCCGTTGCTATGATTCACTCTATACAAATAATAGATACTGCTCCTCCTGTAAACAAACTGAAAAGTTAAAGGTTAATTACTGATAGAGAAAACACGAGTTCAAAAAATTATCCCACCACCTTATAGGTATAGAATTTCAGTATTTTCATCGAGATAGCTTCTTCAAAAGGGCTTCAAGCATAATTTAGAGCTGAACAATTGTCAATTTTATTTCCACAAATTATTCATCGAAACTCAAAAAAAAAAGAAACCGACCAAGAATATCTTAATAATATTACCTGAAAACCACTAAATCAAGGCGCAACTCTAACAATGTCGCGTTTACTAAAACAGATGAAAGTGTTTTAATGTTGAATGCTTTTAAATTTGAAAAGTATTAGGAAGGATGTTGTTTTGAGAGTTTTGTATATATATATATATATATATATATATATATATATATATATATATATATATATATATATATATATATATATATATATATATATATATATATATATATATATATATATATATATATATATATATATATATATATATATATATATATATATATATATATATATATATATATATATATATATATAATACTATATAATATAATATATATATATATATATATATATATATATATATATATATATATATATATATATATATATATATATATATTAAAGATTCCTACCTCCATGTAGAGATTGCAGCACTCGTAAGTAAAGGCTACTGAATTTTCATTGTCCATCAGTTGATGAACTCATCAAAGTTTCAGCCATTTTGAATTCAAACATGGCTATAAGAGCTAGGAAGCCGGGACGTCCAAAAACTGCAATTACAGATGATAACATAACAAAGCTTACCAAATAGTGCCAGACGACTGCCGAATTGAGCTGAGAAAGATAGCAGAGGTTATGAACATGTCAAAGGAACGTGTTTGTCACATATTAAATCATGATTTGCATCAGAAAGCTGTCCGCGTCATGGGTACCGGGAGTGTTCACGTTACACCAAAAATCGTTGATGCAGTTTGGGGGCAATGAATCCGAGTTTTGGCGCCGATTGATTACCGTAGATAAAATTCGGATACGCCATTTTACGCCAGAAACAGAAATACAGTCATTGTCTTCGAAAACGCTAAACACCACAGGATCATAATACGCATCGCTACTTGACAAGATAGAACTTGAACTTGCGTAAAATCGACCACAATTATAGAAAAAGTCTTAATTATCAAGACAACAAACCGTCTCATACCTCAGTGGTTGTCATGGCGAGAATCCAGTAATTATGGTTTGAACTGCTTTACCATCCGCGTTACTTCCCAGATCTAACACCAAGCGACTTCTTCTCTTTCCCCCATCGCAAAACTGCGCTTAAGGGTTTGAGATTTTCGTCAAATGAAGAGATAATCATCTTCGTGAACTACTATTTCGCAGAGAATAAGGCCGAGTACTATTTGGACGGTTACAGACATGAGAACATCGCTGGGAAAAGCGTGTAGAGTTACAAGGAGTGATGTTCAAAAATGAAAAAATATTAAGAAAAAATGTGTTGTATTTTTTAAGGTCTGAAAGGTTTCAGACTCATATACTGAAAACCTCGGGGCTATCATCAACCTAAATCAAACTTCCAGAGCTCAAAAATTTCACCCTAAATGGTTTAGAACGTTATATAATGAAACGAAATGCTGTAGAGAACTTATAGATTAACCCAGTAGAAAAACATCAGTAAATATCAGAATAGGTCAAGATAAAACTTCGACAGGTAATAGTTATACTGACTGGTTATTTTCCATGAAGCAGGTCTTATGTTATGGATTAAAGTGACTCCCCCCCTGTACAAGGTGTGACCCAGAGGATGAAACGATTACAACATTCTGCTTGAGTGCAAATTCTGAATGACTCTTAATATTGGGGGCAAACGCTCAAAGGAAAAACTCCAATCCTAAGCAACTTGGGAAGTACCACACTAGAAATTCTACCTTCTTTGAAAGTTAGGATGACTAAAGGTATGGTGGACTGCAGGAATAACGAGATGATGCACTCTTGGCACCCTACATACATACATGCAAATATCTTGAAATATCAACTCTTGGAGGGGTAATGAAAACGGATTCCATTCTACAGCAATATACGACTAACTATGTCAATGTTGTTTTCAACCAGCTCCAAAACTGCCCAAGGTGTTGAAGTTGGTGTATATTGTCGAGTTTTGACCAAGAACCAAACATTTTATCTTGACGGGCTTATGGCTGGTTTTCAAGTAGAAATATTCACCTTTTACCACTGTGTAAACCTCTTCCTCAACCAGTAGGCCAAGATCCTCTGAGGCATTGGCATCCGATAACTGCATGACACTTATTGTGTAGGAATCGTTTAACCCTCCCTTAACTGGAGAAAGAAACACGCTTCATCTGTTGCGGGTCACTCCACTCGAGCATTGAGAGCAATGAAAAGGGGGACACATTGGCCGCTCGAGGAACAGTCTAGTGATTCACCGGAGCTTAGGCTAGAAATTCCCTTTGTGATGAGAAATGAACTGTTGATTGGACCTGAAGGTACGGGAACACTATTTGAGCATTAAAGATCTCTGATACTCTCGACTTGCCTTAAGTGGAGCATCTACTACGAGAGTCAAGGCTTAAACTCTCCAGACTAGACCTGAGAGTTCTAATTGCCATATTAACGAAGCAGTGTCGTTTCAGAAATCACCTAAATGAGTTAGAATTGATCGAGGGCCCCTAATGCTTACTATTCAAAGAAGACAAAGAGTCAATAGAACACGTCGTGTACAAATGCCCAGCTGGGGACAGAATCAGGCTCGAGGAATCTGAATCTAACGAACTAGAGCTGATTGAGCTCATTAAGCTCCCACCTATAAAGGATGTAGTTTTTACAAGAAGGATGGAGCTTGTTGGTGAATTTCATGGCATAGTGTGTCACAATTGGTCATTGGGTCGTAGTGGCAGAGGTGTAGATAAGCTTAAACTGAATTTTAATATTAGTCTATCTATGTCATTCTTTGTTGTTTTGTTCTTTTGTTGGCTTTGTCGGTGAAGATTTAGTAGAAAGATTCGAGAATAAGTAACATTTATTTTACAAGCAATTCTATAATTAGCTATTCGCTCAGCTTAGTTTTCATCTCATCCATGCAAAAACTGGCAAGAAATTTCTATGTTAATTAAGCTTTTTGCGGTAGAATATATTTTATTACTACTCATCCAAGTATTTCAAGACAAACAGATAGAAAGTCCCAGGTCATAAAATACTCTGTTCAAACATTAACTCAGCTCGTATGGATTTCTTTTTATAGGTAGGTCGTGTAATAGACATTCCAACAAAATAACAGTTCGTAAAAGGATCTCAGCTTTGTATACACTTTCAAATTTAAATGTTTGACGTGCATATGCACCGCTCTGTTACATTTTATATTGCTCAAACCATAATTTTCAGCATCAGTAAATAACATTTATGATAGTCTACCGTATTACTTCGAAAAACTGAGATATTTTGTTTTCATCTGAATAATTTCCGAAAGGATAGATAATTTAGATCCAAGCCGAATGCATTTAGAAATAATATAGATGATTTAATTCACATTTAAATCTTTAAAAAAATCTATTTCGAAATGTATCGAGGTTGGTGAAGAATAATTTCAACATTCGTTCGACAATATTTGCTTCAAAATATTCCTGATTATTGAGAACTGTAATCTTTATATATAAAAATCAATGCCATTTTTCGTTCTAATTTTATAAGCTGACCTTTCCAAACCAAATGTTTAGGCTTTGTTCGGACTGTTTAGTAGATGGTTTATGTAAAGTTTACACAAAATCCGTAGAGCGGTTCTTAATTTATCACGTTTTTTGTAAGAAATGAATTCAATAAATGGCGGATCATTTTGTTAATGGGGATTTTGCTGTCAAATTGAAAGTTGTTTCATATCGTGTATATCATATCGGTTTTATTTGAATTAAATTGTCAAACGCATTAACACAAACGGTAAGTTTTGAACTGTTGAATTGAATTGCATATATGTAGACATATTGTGTGCCTACGGATGCTTTATTCTTTTGTAACAGATGGAAAAACGTCGATTTAAAAATGAATTATTGATTTGATTAGTATACATTGACGTATGCAGTTATATTCATATATTAATCTTTCATTCATACTTACAGGTATGATAATTGTGTGTGATAATTGACATATTCAATGATTAAGATATGTGAAACAAGTATGTGTTATGTGCCCCTCAAATTTGAAATCAGACTTAGGCATAATGTAAATATATTATACATTAATGGTTTTATTGATTTTACCTAACACTAAAGGTATATGGCCATATATGATTTGATGGTAAATAAATATCTATTTATCATTTAATAGTATTTGACTCCTTCTTCTAAAGAAAAATTTAGTTAAAATTATCACATTAGTTTGTCGAATTATTTGAAATATTAATTTAATCATTTTTTATTATTGTTTTTTCAATAGTGTTTTGAAAAATTGTTTGTTTGTCTAGGAACGGGTGGGCCATTAATACTAGAAATAATTCATCAAAACCTTCAATGCAACACCCTGTCAGTTCCCTGGTATAATCTGATTGATTGACTATTAAAACAATCACAGCCATTACTTTTAGAATTAATGTTTATCTTCGTGAAGAGAATATAGTCAACAACTATTAAACAATGTTCTCAGCTACAATTAATTATTTTCTCCTTAATATCATGAATTTTTGTAAGGAGGAATTAGTGAGTATGGTGTATGCAAATAGTTTTGGAAATTGCTTATTGTCTTCTTGTTCGTCTGCGGCCATATCCAAAAACGAGACATCCCCGACTAGAAGCTTTTGAAAATTCAAAGCATCGCTTTAAGTAGCGTTAATTAGGAAAAAACACCTTGAACCCAATCGGTCTTAAAAGAAGGAAATCGGTAGCGAATTTATCTGGCTGATTAGTACAGCCTTTCATATAAAAAATGTTCAGTGTCTAAGACATTGACAGTGAATAAATTTCATCTATACTACGCTCAACTTAACCAAGAACCAGAGGAGCATTATTCCGAAAAATAAATATTGACAATTGGCAGAAAATGAAATTTGTTCTAATTCATTCATATCACTGAAGATAGATTTGGGAATAGACCTGGTATCAGCTTTTAGAAATCCATCGAAAAAACAATTTTCAGCATTGAAGGCCTCTTTATGTATAGGAAAGATTGTGGATTATGTATTAAGACCATTGAATAGCCTCAATGATTTTTGAGGAGAGATTTCCCATAAAGAGTTGAACTGAATTGTGGTTTCAGTTAGGTGGAGATGCTCAACATTCTTTCCTAGAAATTCATGAAGAACTCAATGCGATGTATCATAACAGGTGGATAGGTTAAGGACGGTTCATTCAGTATCATTTCCACATCTCTCGTCAATGGGAGCAGTAGAATCGGAAGTTTACTGAACTATTCCTACATCTATTGTCGATATCAAACAAAGGGATTCGTAAATGATTCCGTATAATAACTCCTGTATTTCTAGTTAATGTTCGAAAAAACTTCATTCATCGACTTGTTTGTTTAAGAAGAAGGTAGATATTTCAAGCAATTATTATAGTTTTCAAAAATGTTCAATGAAAATTGAATTCAAAGCCCATATTTCATGAATAAATTCCAAAATGAATGAAAACTCGAGCTCTGTTGAAAATATATTAACCATTCTATAGGTATTGAAATTTTCAATCAATTTAGAATATGCAGTTCGAAATAAGAAAAATGAGGTGATTCGAATGTTTCCAAATTTTGACAAGGAAAAATGAACACGTTCTATAATTTCATTATCATCCCCCTTGCGTTTCAGAAAAGCTTTGTTCTTTAAGAATGTTTTTATGCAAATTTTCTAACAATCCTAAGGAGTACAGGAAAACACGAACAAAATCTTAAGAAATTGAGATTAGGGTAGTTAAAAAAATACTTTTATTAATTAGTGCGGGTTCGATCAAATGAATCACCTCAAACTAATATTGAACTCCGATGTAGAGCATATACGCGTGAAAACCCCCAACAAACCGTTGAACCAGTTTGAACCAATTAGTAATTAATGACTTCTTATAGAGCTCAACGACGAATTCATTCCACATAAGTTGATATTTTTAGATGGTCTAACGAATGAAGCCGCAAATTATCATCTTTATTCATGGGATCGATAATACGTTTATGCAGAGAATATCCTCAACATGTATTTTACTTAAGAGGTCCTAACGTTGTTCTAATATCTAACCTACCAAACCCCTAACAAATCGTTGAACCAGTTCGAACTCGTAAGTAATTAATGACTTCTTTTAGTGAGCAGCGACGAAATCATTCCACATAAGTTGATATTTTTAGATGGTCTAACGAATGAAGCCGCAAGGAGTCATCTTTATTCATGAGATCGATAATACGTATATGCAGAGAATATTCTCAGAATGTATTTTACCAAAGAGGTCCTGACGTTGTTGTTGCATAATCATCCATCTCCCCTTCCAGGAATAATGCATCTACTTGTTTTAATTGCACTCAGGGGCAAAATAAATGTTCATCTTAGAAACAAAATATTATTACTTGCACTCTCTTGTCGTTTAATATATTTTACACAATTTAATAATACTGCCGCATTTATACCTAAAATTATAATTTGATAAGGGACTTGATGTAGTTGTCGTGAAGGTTTGTCTTGTTTCAACCTTCAGTAGAATGTAAAATATTCCTCTCTGAAGAAGCTGCTTTTCCTCATAATCATAGTCAGGCAGGGCTACAAAGTAGTTGTATTGTCCGGTCGGATATCATGAATAGGTTAGGTTAGATGCAACACCATGCTAGACTGCCACCTACTCGTCGCAATCTAGTGGAGCCCATTGAGTAAATGTGTATGTATTCATATGCATATTTCATATGCTAACGCTTCAGTATTTGTCTGGCTGTTAACAAGCTGTACATCATATTTCAATATTGATAACATGCGAAATTTATCGCTATATGTGTAAACACATTGAAGACATTTATTCAGGAAATAATATTCAACGTTTCGTAGAATGTTGAATATCCCTCTATGAAAGAGGCACACAGTGTTTCCTGTTCTTTCAACTTGTATCAATTCTTCTCAACAGTGTGGCAATGTTTCCCCAAATCATCCTCTTTCCCCTTACTGCTCGAAGATGTGATGAAGAAGTGGAATGGAAGGAAAATTGTTAATACGATGAAACTTGTTGAAGCATATTAAATATTCTCAGACAGATATATTCCGGAAAGTAAAAAAGATTTCCTTTCATCATGAAGAATTTGCACCCTGTTTGCAGGAACAGGGTGCAAAGAGCAAATTATGATCCTCTTATTTTCAGACTAAAGGTTAAAGGGTATTTTGTTGTTCAACAAAATTTCCCCTTGTCAATCATTATAACGAACTATACAACATTTCGGAAAATCGAGAGGCCTAAATCATTGATTTCAGCAGGGAAGCAATAAAATACAGTTACTGAAATCAATGAAAATATACAGGTTGTCCCTAAATATCATGTACTTATGGAATGGGATGATTATTATGGTTAACTTTATGACTGAAGTATCTCATAACTTGGGTTCGCGAACGTTCCACTACAGATCTATAGAGTGTTGATATTTCGATATTTATTTATCTTTTTGCCATAGTTTCTGGTATTTTTGAGATATTTACATCTTACTCTGGAACGAAGATATTAATTTCAGTTACATGACTGCATATATGAAATTATCAATAGTATGTACTGGTGGACAGATTTTAACGTTTTAGTACTGCAGCTATGTGCAATATTGTTCATAAACCGTCAACAGATTCAAGCTACCTAGTTTCGTGCCAATGTTTGGGATATTTTTGAAGTAATGTCAAAATTGTTTTGACATTTTGCAGACACTTCTTCGTGTCAAATCAAACTACGAGCACAATTGATAGTATTGATGTTCTATTTATTTTATGGAATTCCATCTCCAAAGTAAAACGAAATAAGACACTTTTGTCACTTTTTCACAATTCATTTAATAATCACGACCGGTTTCGACCATACGGTCATTTTCAAGTGAATAACAATATAACAGATGATTAGGTAAGTACAAGTATAGAGTAAAATTTATCCTAGATATTGAGTAGTGGGGATGCATTAAGCTCTAGTTGGCTGTTGAGGGTAGTAAATTGTGGGTGTTTACATAGTTTGTTAATCTCCAAACTTTCCGAAAAATTCATCTCATCTAATTATTCTTTCAAATTTAACATAACTACTTCATTCTCAAGCGGCCCTACTTAAGCAGATTATTATTCAATGCCAAACAAAAGAACGATGAATTCAAGCAATTATGAATTTATCAAAACAAATGCAATGAATGTCAGGCAGCCTATGTCAGACAAACAGGGAGAAGTTAGATTTAAGGAACATATTTCCTCAGATAAAAACTTCGCTAATATTTGAACACATAAAATCAACCAACCACTCGATATCATTAAACAACCTTTAAATCCTTCATACATGTAATAAGAGGAGATATATGAATTTGTTGGAAAGTTTGGAGATTAACAAACTATGTAAAAACCCACAATTCACTATCCTCAACAACCAACTACAGCTTAATGCATCCCTACTACTAAATATCTAGGATAACTTTCACTCAGTACTTGTACTTACCTACTCATCTGTTATATTGTTATTCCTTTGAAAATGACCGTAAGGTCGAAACCAGTCGTGATTATTGAATAAATTGTGGAAAAGTGACTAAAGTGTCTTACTTCGTTTAACTTTTACGTGCACAATTATTCTTGTCCAACGGTTCTTAAGTTATACTGTTATACTAACTATAAATATGAAGCATAGGCCACCATGATCTCGTTGAATAGAGTCTTTTCCTTTCCAAAAATATCTGACCAGCTTGCGTCGTGTGATATTATAAGAATCAGATCATGTTGCTATGCAACACTTAAAATTAGTTGTTCATCAGAAAGATCATTGCCCACCTTTATTCGAACGGTTAGTAAATCGTTAATCGCTCCTAACTATCAGTTCTTCTACTCAAGCAGGAGTATACTCTATATAAATAAATCGAATAAATAACATCGACTGAAATTTTGGCATTAATTGATATTGTCCAATCATTTTTGCACTCCGATAAATTTTAATTGTGGATTCTTCTTCTTTTGGTGCATCTCCTTTCACTGGAGGTTAGCGATAACCAAAGCATACGATTCTCGATCTTCTGCAGTCCTAATTAGGGTTTGTAGGTTCATCCCTGTCCATTCCCTAATATTCTTCATCCATGATATCTGGCATTTTCCTGGTCCCCTTTCTCCCTGTATTTTATCTTTTATAATGAGTTTAGGTAACTTATATTTACCGCCAGGCAATGTTTCGTTCTTTGATGCAGACGACCAATTAGCGATCACCATTCGTTCTTCTCAGAAGTTCTTTGTTGGTGGTTCTAGAGGTCCAGGTTATTTTTAGCATCCGCCTAAAGATCCACATCTCGAAAGCATCTATACGTCTGCGTGTGTTTATCTTGAGAGTCAATGCTTCCATTCTATATAAAAAAATCGAATGTATGTAACACTATATCGAATGTCGATTCTAAGGCTTGGATTACATAGGAGAGTTCTTAATTTTTGAAATCCTGATCTGGCTTGTTCTATTGTTGAACGCACTTCAGTTTCTGGATCCAGATCATTTGTGATCCAGCATCCCAAGTATTTGAACTTATTAACTTGCTGAATGTGTCGTTCACAAATTTTGACGTTTGTTTGTGTTTCCATGCGTCCTTTTGTTATCACCATGACCTTTGTTTATTTGACATTTATTTTAAGGCCAAACTTATTCCCCGTTGTGACTATCTTATCCATTAGTGTCTGCAGGTCATTTTCATTGTTTGTTATTATGACTGTATCGTCGGCGTAACGAATGCTGTTAATTAATTCTCCGTTGACTTTTACACTTTGCTTCGTTTCTAGGAGTGCTTGCGAAAATATCTCTTCGGAATATGAGTTGAATAAGAGTAGCGACAGGATACAGCGTGTTGATTCCCGTAAAGATTCTCAATTATACTAATATCATTTTTATCGAGGCCTTTTCTTTCAAAGCATCCCATAATTCTGTTGTGTTTGACTCGATTAAACGCTTTTTCATAATCTATAAAATATAAAAACATAAGCATATGTCCTTCTGTAGATTTGTACATTTGAAGTAAAACAATTAACGAAAACAAAGTCTCTCTTGTTCCGAATCCGCTTTGAAAACCAAACTGCGCGTCTGAGATATCTTGTTCACATTTCTTGAATATTATTGTATGTATGATTTTAAGAAATACTTTTAATGCATGTAACATAAGGCTGATGAGTCTGTAGTCCCAACATTTTTTCGGATTCCTGGTCTTGGGTATAGGCACGAATGTAGATTTCAGCCATTCTTCAGGAATGTCACCTGACAAATAAGTTTTATTGAAAAGTATTGTTATTAGATCTAGATTATCTTCTTCGATTAGCCTAATGGTCTCCGTATATACTTCATCAGGTCTCGGCGCTTTGTTTTGTTTCATTCGTTTTATTGAAGATTCAAGAATATTCCAGAAAGACAATTCGGCCACTGGTAAGTTCAATTTCTGATTGATTTATGGGTTCGGTGGTTAGAAAAAATTACAAAGAAACGAAGCAATTGAAATAGCAGAAGTGAACTATTTGCAGATGGAAAAGAGAACCTCTACCCGAAGTGTGACTGGCATCTGTACAACAACTGACTAGAGATCGTAAAATATCACGCATTTCTCTCTCACAAGATGCAGCTGAAGTAAACAGAATTGCAGTTGAGTAGGTGGCAGTGTAGCCTTATGTTGTGAATGAGAATGAAACTGCATTCCATTGCTCCTATTCATGATATCTTACCTTGCTGTACCTCTGCTGTGCTTCCCCGGTTGAAGGTGATTATGAAGAGTGGATCGGAAAACCAGCTCCTTCAAGGAGGGATATTTAACATTCTACGGGAGGTTGAATATTGTTCCTTGAATAAAAATTCTTCAATGTGTCTACACAATGCGATAATCTTGCAAGCAGTAATTTCCGGAGATTTTATGTATGCCTGGTTGACAACCAGAAAGGAATGAGGGCCTTTGACAGCCGCTTTCTAGCTGACACGGTGTGTAGCGTTACGGTGAATTGTCGAACTAGTGTGACTCCTGTTTATCTACTTTTTGTTTTCTCGGTGGCAATGGTGAAGTGGCTTCTGTCTCGGTTCATTGGAGGGCGCAGTGCCATTTACATGTTTACTAGCGCTCCAACGAATTGTTGAATAGGTTTCACGTTTGGTTTACAATAATAGGCTGAGGGGAATTAATTAGTGGCAGTCACAACAGTTGATGAAAAGAGTTTGCGGGGGAAGTTAGACAGTAAATTGCGTTCAGATCAACACATTCGAAATTCAAAGAAACTAAATTTCTAGCCAATTTTGTACCACTGTTTCGCACATCACAAATATGAAGATCATGTGTGAAAGAATGCAAAATATGAATAAATACGAGGTTTGTGAATGAAGAGACTGATAACGTTGCTTCTGATCCGACAACGAGTAGGACAAAAAACTTTGAGCAGCGTAAGCTGCACATGTGATAAGCCTTCAGTATGATTTCAAAATCGCTGCAGGCATCTGTTTGTCCGTAGCGTTAGTTTTAGTGGAATAGGTTTTTCTGGTGCGTTCTAAAAATGAGTGGAATCCATTTTAAGAAACGTGGTGCTATCCAGTTTTGCAACAGAAACTTTTGAAAAAGTTCGTCAGGCCTACGGAGAAAATATGTTTAGTGGTTTATGGCATCTTTAGAAGGAAGACAGTCGATTGAGAATGAAATACGAAGTAAAAAGCTACCAAGTACAAATATCGATGAAAGTTTTCACTGACTCGGCGGTTGACAGTCGAAATGAAGGCTTCGAGAGTTTCGTGAGAGAACAAACATCAAAAACAACATGGTATTGCATCACGACAGTCAACCCTGTGTTATTGTAATTTCACCAATGCAGTTTTTAGCCAGAAAAACATTCTTGTGCCACCTCAGCTTCCTTATTCACAAGTCTTGTGGCGTTTTCTTCTTCTCGAATTGAGAATCACCCATTTTGGCATACTTCCGAATAGCTGTAATAGATCAATTCAAAGTTAATCCAGTAACCCACTTCCAGCAAAACTATGATAATTGGAAGGACCGTCTCCATGGCTGCGTGGCTTTCCAATAAAACTTTCGATGTTTATGACCCAGTATGTGAAACAATCTGTATATCAGATTTCATAAATTGAAGATTTCCATGCATTTTCATATAAAACAAATATTCAGCTTTTTCCACCCCAAAAAATTTCGGAAGGATTTGCGTTCATAACAAATTATCCCAAAATCTTCCATATATATTGACAAGCTGTTCTCTCTATAGATCAGATCCAATCAATCTCTTAATATTTCAAATAGCCATTCATACGGACAGCTTTTCATATTGAAGTATTGACAGCCGCAGTTATCACATCTGAATGTTTTATATAATAAACAGATCCACCCCCATCATTCAAATACTTCATCAGACTAATTTTGTGCCCGTGACATTGCAGGCTATCAATCAAACAAATGTCAGGAAGAGAAGTGTAAAGGCGCTTTTTCAAAAGAACGATCTAATTGGGAAAACATTTTAATATGATTGGAAGTGTAGCATCTTTGTTAGACATGACGTTATACACTGCGTTCAATATTAAGCGCCATTTATTTTTCTTCTCGATAAAAAGGTTATTGACAAACACTTTGAACATTAGCCGCAATACTCAGCTATCGTCTTGAATGCCTAAACGTTATTCAGAATCATGTCACGAACTTCTTTTATAAATCCGTGAAAGAGGCTTTATTCAGACAAAAAATTCCTACGAACTACTCGGATGCACTCTCTATTGATCTTAAGAAAATATTAACCCACGCATTTTTTCGCGAGGAAATCAATCTCAGTTATTGGTTATTGAATCCTCTAAACATCTTAGCGTATGTTAGGTGGAAAGTCAACATTGTTTTGTCGTTTCTATCATCGATATTATAATATATTGATTTGAAATTTTCGAATACACGTGAAGGATGATTTCTACTAAAATATATTTATAAATGCTCGGCGCGTTTCGATACACAGTATCTTTGTCAAGAGCGAATGAATACTACAAAAATATCTTATACTAAAACGAAAAAGACTCAATAACTGCTAAACGATTCGTTTCTAGACAAAAATCAGGAACGGGTAAATTTTTGTCTGAAGGCGGATATCTGTTAACACACAGTGATTTTATTTTACATCTACCCCCTAAGCAGGGATGCATAAAACTCAATTTTTGAATAGGGTAGATAGGTGGAGTGATACTTCATTAGAAAGCTCCTTTGATTCTCAACACAAATATGTTGGTTCGTAAAAAGACGGGTTATTTTCAGTGATTGCAAAATCTGTCGATTTCGAATGAACATTCACCGTCAAACTGTTGTATTTTGGGGAAAAATATCTTTCAGCAGTGGTGCTTCGGCTACATCCCTCAAAACCCCCCAGACGAGGGTGTCAACCCCTCGAATCTTTGAATTGATCAGTTTTTTCAAGTTATAGCTCATTGGGTAGGTATTTAGAATTATCTGATTAAAGTGAACGAATTTTCAAATTCGATTACATTTCAATGAGGACACAGGGTGGATCATTTAGAAATTCATACACAGTATAAGAGCCTTTTCACAAAGATCGCTCCGTGTCATCGGTTGAATCACAAGAAATGTTCCCCATCGGTGGACTGATGAAACGCAGACATGTGAAGACAACCACTAGGGTAATGGCCTGCACGCCTCACAACCGCATACACAACCGATTGTCGTATGTAAAAAGCCTCTACCAGCATGGTATCCAAGGTTAAAATGAAACGAATTCAAGAAAATTTCTCGTTACAGAAAAATATTGATCCGAAATCACACAGGTATAATGTGGCAGTTGTGAAATAATGTGTGTGCGAATCGCAAACAACCCCCACGTCTCACTCACCGTCCAGGCCTCCACCCCATACAGTAAAACAGGAAATACGTAGCAACGTATCATTCTCACCTTCAGTGACAGCGATAAGGCGTTACTGACGAGTAATTTTTTGATTTTATTGGAAGAAGCACGAGCCTTTTCAATTGTTGCCCTCATCTCGAGAAACTGGTCCCATCTAGCATCCACGACAGTTCCTAGGTAATTATATGATTCAACCTTCTCTATATTCTTGTTGTTAAGTGAGAGCTGTGTAGGTGGTTGTCTATTCTTACTTATCACCATCCATTTAGTCTTAGATGCGTTGAGTTCCACACCGTACTCCTGGGTGACTGCATGTATTCGGTTCATCAGATCCAGAAGTTCTTCAATACTGCTTACAAGTATTACCATATAGTCAGCGTACCTTATGTTGTTTACTATCCATTTATTGATTCACCCGCTGTTGTGTCTCCTGATGCTTTCTTAAAAATTTCCTCAGAATATAAATTGAAAAGAAGAGGAGACAATACACAACCCTGACGAACGCCTCTCGTTGTCATCAGTGTATGAGTGACCTACCTTCACCATAGAGCACTGAACCCAATACAAAATTGCATCAACGCATCTTTGTCACCTATTCCAGCTCTTTGGAGGATCTCAAGTAGCTGCTCATGAAGAACTTCATCGAATGTTT
Source organism: Cryptolaemus montrouzieri (assembly GCA_013387265.2). Classification (NCBI taxonomy): domain Eukaryota; kingdom Metazoa; phylum Arthropoda; class Insecta; order Coleoptera; family Coccinellidae; genus Cryptolaemus; species Cryptolaemus montrouzieri. The sequence continues at coordinate 24,277,905 of JABFTP020000103.1, forward strand.
TGGCCAAATCAATGAAACATATGTATACATCCATATTCATATCCCTGCAGCGTTGAAGACTGAAAATAGCCTCTCTCGTTCCAAGGGCGATACGGAACCAAACTGTGACTCACTGATGTTCGCTCCGCATTTGTTGTAAATTCTGTTATGGATGATTCTGATGAAAGACCTCGTTATGTAATTGATCAAACTGACAAGCTGACTTTGGCAACATATTCTAGTATTCAGTTTTTTCGGTATTGTTATGAAGGTAGAGCGCAGCCACCTTTATCGTATATGTTTTTGAATAAAACTGTGAGACATTGAAGGAATTTATCACTAGTCGTATACAGCTTCAGTATTTCGGCATGAATGTTATCCGGACCGGGTGCTTTGTTGTTCTTGAGGGAGTTGACGGCTTTATCTACCTCGGATTTCAGGATAAGAGGTCTCGTCACCACGTTTTCTGTGACTGAAAATTCTTTTCGACGTTGAGAATTGAATAGTGTCTCGACATATGATTTTCAGATTTCTCCCATTTTTATAGGATCTATTATTATGTTTCCGCCTGGATGCATTATGCTTATGCTCAATCTGTTCTTCTTTTGTTTTGTCAGCTCTTTTATCCTTTTATATAGATTGTACGTGTCAAATTTCCTTTCACATTCCTCAATTTCCCTGCACTTTTAGGACAACCATTTCTCCTTCGCCTCTCTGATTTTCCTCTTCATTGAATTATATATTTGTCGGTACTTCTTCTTATTCTTATGCAGTCGCCTTTATTTCATCAGATCGAGTATTTCTGGAGTCATCCACTCCTCCTTCTAAACTTTTCCTTGCTTCAGGAACTTTAAGCATGTTTCTTGCATAGCTTTTGTTATTTTTTCCATTTCTCCACTTCCCCAGTATCTGTTTCACTGATTTCCTCTATTTCTTTCCCAGTTCTTTTTGTACCTGCTCTCTGATAGCTGAATCAGAGAACTTTTTGATGTTTATTTTATCTACTTTTCAGTTTAACCTCCAGTTTGCACATAACTGGGTTGTAGTCTGATGAAACAGTAGCATCTGGTTTCTGAATCTGATGGGAGCTGCAATAAATTCAATCTGATCCCTAATAATGTGTTCAGGAGAGTCTGCAGGGGATCTACAAGTGTATAGCCTTCGAGGTGGCAGATTGAAAAATGTATTACAGAGGACCATATTCTGCTCTTAATAAAAACGAACAAGTCGATCTCCTCGATCATTCCTGCCCCGAGTCCAAGATAGTCAACAACATCCTGCACCCCGCCTTTTTTTTCTAACCTACTCTGTCGAACGCAATCTCGGTCATTCTCGTTATTTGCATTTTACGAACTCGTATTTGATGACTTCCGAAGACAGCATCTTTAGCAAGGTTCGTAATACACATAAATTCGCCGAGAGCCTCAATTTTCCGCATATGCAAAGTCAACACGGTGCATGAAAAATTCCAACATATTCAGAATATTCTCATAGGATACCACCTTGATCAAAAAGTTCCCGACTTTGTAACCGTGTTGTTTTCATAGACTACCATGGTGTTGTGCACCATGAATTCCTTCCAAAAGGTCAAAGTAACAATAAGGAATATTATTTGGGCGTTATGAGGCGTTTGCGTGAATCTGTTCCCCAAAAACGACCAGAATTGTGGCAAAACAACTCATGGATTTCACACCACGCGCCGTCTCATAATGCCTTCATTATCCGTGATCATTTGGCTAGAAAATGCACCAATACCATCCAACAACCACCAAATTCACCTGATTTGGCTCCCTATGACTTTTTCCTGTTCATTTGACTGAAGAAACTGCTCCGGAGAACGCGTTTTAGCAGCCTAGAGGAAATAATGGAAAATCGAAGATGGCCCTAAAGGTCATATCGCAAATCTAATGTAAAAAGTGTTTTGAGAATTGGATCAAGCCCTGGTATAAGTGCGTTGCGGTCGATGAAGAGTACTTTGAAGGAGACAATATTGATTTTGATAAATAACTTTGTATTTTTGATTTATCAATAAAAGTCGGGAACTTTTTGATCAAGGTGGTATGTTTCCAACTGCCAAAGGAACGAACAGAAACTTAAATATCAACAATTTCAATCTGAATCAGCATGGCAAGATGGTCACTCAGAGTGGCTTGCACAATCAAACTTGCACTGAAGACTTATTTATAATGATATAATTATTGTATTTGTGTTTGATCCTTGTCGGTGCACATTAAATTCAAACAACTGAATATATATGCCAAAATTTTGTTTTCATAATGATCGGATAGGTTAAAATCTTTATTCAGGTCACCACACAGAATTATATTCTCTGTGATACACTGCCATTTAATAAGAATTCACCTTTGGATGACTTATAAATATAGGTTACTAAGGCCGGGAAGGAGTACATAAACTTTGGTAATAATTTTCAAGCGTTAAAATGTGGCAATACACTTCCTTCGACATTTATAGGTTTGTTTGCCCCTTCATCAACATAGAAGCAATTGCGAACTTCTCTGAATCAACAACTATGGAAAAATATAGTTTGAAAAAAAGTAAAAATCCTATTCTGATCCATTCTCAGGGATAGAACGGGAAATGAACTCGGGCACGACGGGGACAAATTTTGACATAGATCACATAAATGAATACTCTCATTATCTTCACTATCTAGACGTTCATTTGCTAAATATGCTCATTTCTTGCAAATGCTTCAAGAACACCACTTCTCACTATCTTTGGAGTATAAAACATGACAATATAAGCAGATCGCGTCTTCATCTTCTGAGCTTTCCATACATTCAATGTTGTTCCTTTTTTCTTCAATTTGTTCAGTTTTCTTCTTTTGCGTCTCTTTTCTTCTTCTCTCAAACTGATCGTTGATAGTTTTTTTTCTACGTCTATGGAAATAATTTCAATTCACTCAATTTTGTTTCCTTCATCTGTTAATGTCAATCGTTGTTTCAATTTCCCTACTTGTTTTTTAATAGTATTTTGTGTTTCGTTACTAGATTGTTCTAATTACGCCTTATAAGTAGAGGCGGTTAGGATTGCCGCTCTTCCAAGCTTACTCGTAATTCTCTTCATTCCCGCTTAAAATTTTGGCATCGGAGTTAGATCCTTTGGCGATATGATTGAAAAGTTGGTCTTAGCAATGGTACGGACAGAAGGATCGGGCATCCAGGAACATTCAGGCTCAGAATCGAGATTGTTATGATGCAAGATTCTCATCATTGGTGGGCACGCACGTATCATTTTCGACAAAGGTTTCATCAGTGACAGATAACAGGTATAAAAAAAGCGTTGCAGTAGATGCTTTCGTATCTACAGGTGACGGAGTATCTTGAGACCTCAGCAGATCATTTGCGATGACAGTTTATGATTTTCATGTGGTTGAAGTAATGGCAAAGCAGAAGTGTTTCCTATGTTGGTCTCTCGGAACATATCTCTAAAGGGATAACTGTTATTGCTGCTGGGAGAAAATCATAATGTGAAAATATATTTATGTTAGACAGTTAAGTACCTTAGTTTTCAAAGACTTCAATAGCTATACTCAAATTTGCTGCTTTTAATAAAGCTTGGCCAAAAAGTATCGATATGTCGAAAAGCTGAACCGTTCTTCCTTTTCCTCTTTTAACATACCTCTATAGTATAACTGAGGGTACTTCAAATCTATTAGACGTTGCCTTATATCCTATTTATCCACTAATAACTACATTAACAGTCTAATTCATGGCATCAGTAGACTAGGACTGACTACAGGTTTTTCTTTTATATGTTCACCCATCTACAATATAGTAGTATTTCATTAGGAGAATGAAAATTACCTACCAATATTATCGGGGCAGAACTGCCGTACGAACAAACGTAATATATCTGACTGAACATTTCCGTACTGCCCCGGTACTCCGTTCAACCGCAGGTTCGCCTATAATACCAAGCCCTCAAGACTCAAGAGAAAATTATTTCACAGGATTCAAAAACGACTCTTTTTTTTTCTACAAAAACAGGCATCTTCAGTATTTGTTTCTTTGGAACTATTAGCAATGGTTCCTTCGGAACGAGAAAACTTCATGGTTGATATATTATTATTCAATTATCCGGCTTTAAGAGGGCGTTCAATGAATCCAGATCGTACCCACTGAAGAAGCACTTGAATTCTTCCTCCAGTGAAATTACTAAACCAAGAAAAGGGAACCAATGTTGAAGATGCCTAAGAACATTATTTGGATATGTCTGATGACTACAAACAGCACAATTCGCACAGTGAATAGAGATCAACTTTCTGAGATTACTTATGTGAAATTGTACAAACTTCGGACATCAGCCGTTACATTTTCATCTGTCATATCGAATGAAAAGAACGTTTTTAACAATTGTGTTACGAACTTCTTTTATGCATCCGTCAAAGCGACTTCATTCAGACAAATAATTGCGACGAACTCCTCCGCTTCACTCTTTATTGATCCTGGAAAAATATCAACCCATACTTTTTTTCGCTGAGAGATTAATCGCAGTTATTAGTATCTGAGTCTCCTAAATGATTTCGCTTTTCGTATGTTATCTGGATAAAATGATGTCAATCTTGTTTCCCCATTTCTTTCATCGACTAAATTTATTAGAAATCTTACCACTCTTTCAGCTATCTCTAATTTTGTAACATTAATACTCCATATAACATTTTTTCATATAAAAGGTTTGTTTTCATGGTATCTAAGTCGTAATATTTAGAAGTAATGAAATTATTTATTTGTTAATCCTGAGTTCAAAATCATAAAACAGAAAACGGAAATAAAATGAAGGTAGTGCATTATTCAACGAAGTTGTAGACAATTACTGTTTACAACTTTTCGTCGTTCAAATTCATGACAGAATAACTTGAAATGTAGATAAGGAAACACTAAACTGAGGAATCTTTAGCACTATGGTTTTATGGTTATATGTAATATAGTCTGTTTAACTTTCGCAACGAAACAAATAAAATGTAGTTGTTATTTCATTCGATGTAAATAATTTTCTGTTGAATATTAAAAATGTCATTGCCACAAACAGATTGAAGCTGCATTTGCAAATATTTGTATATAGTGTACGTTTCTTCCTTGTCCAAAATATATCACAATACCGGACTAGTTTTCATGAAAAACCCAAAACTATACATGGATATCCGCCGGGACCGTCCGTTAAAAACTTTTTAAATTCCAATTACAATATCAAACTGAAACTTTATACGCGGCCATAACTAGCGATTTCCAATTGGAGTGAAATATTTTCAAAGTGAGACTATTTCCGGTTATACCGGAAGTGGGTCATCACTTTGTCATTTCAAATGGCAATCTACCCTTTTTATTATACATCTAGAACCGACATTTGAGCAAGGCATAAAATACCCAAGTTGTTGGCACTTATCTGTCAAAACTTTCGACAGATTTAATTATTTTTGTTATAAACTCGATTTAAAAAACTGTAGCTCGTAGATCTTTTGCACTACAGACACAATTTTTGCTTGGGTGGATAGAAGAAGGATCAAGGAATTTTTTAAGCAGTCTACACATGTCAAATGTTTATTGCGTTGTATTGATTAATTTTTTAATTTGGCCTTTTTCAAACAGAAATAACTCAATTTTTTCAAATGGCACGTGCTAATTTTTACATCGCCATCAGATGAAGCGTCAAATTTCAGATGGAATTGTATCAGCATGTGCTATACCCATCTCTAATAGTTCCGAAATAATTTGGGAATATATTGAATTTTGTAATTTTGCAAGAACTAACAGAGAATGCTTTGAAATATTTGAATCAAGTAGATGAACTGGCTACGCTCACCTGACAGGTGCCTAAAATTAATGTACTTATCTGCGTTAACAGACACCATATTCTTTCAGAAAAAAGTGCATTTGATTCACTTACCTACAGAATATAATAGAATAAAAAATGTTTGCGACATAATTTTAATGAAAGGAAAACATAGATTCTTTGGTTCAGAATATACAAAAAACGTATTCATTCAGTAGAATCTGAATATCAAATTAATAAACAAAAATATATGGTTCAATCAAAGAGAAAAACACGAACTAGAAATATTGAAAGATAAAAATTTTACAGTGTGCTCTATTGATAGCAATTTTGACATAGAATAAGACTATGCTCCAGACACAAAAAACTTCACATTTGGCACACTTCTTTTGGCACTTCCTATCTTTACCCCTGGGGCACATTCCACATCTTCCAATAGTTTTCTGGCATTTTGGCTCTCTTTCATTCGGAACTAATTCGTTCCCATTCAATGAAGATTTGATTGAATTCTTCAATTGCTTAGGCAACCTCTCATTATCTTCACGAGACAGAAGATGCTTTTTCACAAGCTGCAAGCTCAAATCTAAAAGGAATTCTCTTGTCTTTTGTATATTTTTAGTGTTGCTTTGATATATTATTCTAGCATTGATAGCCCTGACGTTCATCATTGAAAAAAAAATGGTTATTGGCCATCTTCTGCTGTTACGTGATAAGTCAGAATTTCCGCATAGTTCGTCGATCACATGTAATCCGCATTTGGTGAAATTATAAAAATCTATTTTCTCAGGTTTTTTCGCTTCTCCAGTTCTTTCAGCTATTTTATCGTCGTGGTGGAGCGTGGAGCAATCAGTACAACTTTTTCTTCTTCGATATATATGATAATATGGTAGTATCCTTTTGAAAACCAAATTTGGTAGAAAAAACTTCTCGATTTCTAGTATCTACAAACGCAGGTGGAAGCACAGCTTTATTTTTTCTTATGGTGCCAACGGAAGTAAGTTTGTGATTTTTCAACAGATGGATCAGCGGACACTGGTAAACCAGTTGTCGAAAGTCACATTTCGATTAGTTTGACTGATGGGTGCCACTAATCTGTCAACAACATCAAACGGTGAATAGGATACTTTGAATGGGCCATCTTGTTGTTGATCCGCATATGGTTCCATATTCACCACGTAATATAATTTTGCATCAACTAAAGCGATTATTTTCAATCCGTACTTTGAAGGTTCATTTGGCATATATACTCGAAAAGGACATCGACCACGAAATGAAGGCAGCTGTTCATCTATGGTGACGTACTCACTAGGAGAATGAGCGTCTTGATAGTTTTCAAGAAACTTAGTGAACAGTACTCTAATGTGGGTGAATTAATCAATTTGTAGCCTAATTTGAATGTTTTCAGAGTTATCAAAACGAAGCATCTGAGTCGTAATTGAAACCTTTGCAGAGACATAACTCTTCTGAATATAGCAATACCCAAATCATTAGTTTTTCATAGGTCCTCTAGATTCAAACGATTCGTTTGGTACACCCCAGATAAGAAAAGAAGACCCAAAAGAGCACGAACTTCGGTAGCATCCACTTCTTTGACCATATATTTGTGCTGATCATCATAAATATCCCGAATAGTAGCCAGACGCTGATTGGTATACCTTATAATACTAATAATAATTAGCTCATCAAAAAAAATATCGATGCATTCTTCAGCTGTTTTGCGGTTCCTTGCAGCAGGCCGTACTACTGAGAACTCACCCCTAATTATGTTTCCCGATCTGGTTCGTGCTGCTCGGTAGGGACAAATTTCTGACCACATGGTTTTCTTATCTCTTCCGATGAAACAATTTTCTGATGACGTTGTATTAGATGATACTGTTTGATTATCATCTTGTTCATCTTCTCAATGAACGCTTTCGTCATCGTCAACTTGTTCCGAATCATCTTTCTGTTCTGATGCAGAATCATGTGCACTTTCTTGAACTATATCTTCATTTTCAGAATCGCTCGAATCGACAAAGTCTTTATCATTTTCCAGATCAAGCCATAAGGCGAGGAGTTTCCTTTGTTGTTCTTCATAACTCATTTCTCTAAGTAACCAACAAAAAATTCATATTACCTAAAAACTAACTCCACATCACAAAACATATCTGTATGACTTGAAGCAAAAAAAATAGTGTGGTGGGGTGATTATCACCAAAATTGTCTATAATCGATAACGTCAGTTGTGTTGTGGGGTGAAAATCACCTAGTCGAACATCGCACACAAATAACAAATATGTTAACTCACTTGGAGCTAAGAGGCAACTGAGACAGCAATATTCAGTTCAACTGAGGAGTTGAGGGCGCTGGCAGTCCCCCACGACACGAAAGCCGGGTTGAATATCTTCCCATCATCCCTATCCAGAAATTGAACCCAGAAGGTTCTTGGAAGTTTCCATCTTGACATCTGTGCTCATTTTGTTGGGACCAGTACCTGGTATTTTGCTTATTAAACATCCCATTGTTCGTGAAACATGATTCGTTACTGAATAAAATCTTTGTGGGATATTGTGGATCCACCTCCATTTTCCTAAGGTACTCTTCACAGGCCTAACACTATCGTTAACATACAGGGGTTGATGTAGTTGATATTTAAATGAGCGTTACTTATGTTTTTTCAAAATTCTCCATGCGCTTTGGTCGCTAATTTTAAGCTTCTCGGAAATTTCCCTTGTTGATGTGGTTAGATTATTATCAACAAATGTTAATAATAGAAATAGAAAAATACTGGGTGGCCCGATATGATTGTCTCAGAAGAAAACCTACTAAACACCTCAAAAAAGTCTAGGGAACACTTACCAATATCTTCAAAATATGAATTTGATGATTCGAATTTATAGAAATCTTTCGGTTTTTGTTAGGATGTATTGTATATAATGTATTCTCAAGAAAACAAAATAATATTGGACTTTTCCAAAGCACCTATTATAAAAAAAAATTGAAATTTGAAAATGTGGTAAAACACAAGAAAAAATCCTGAACTAATATTTTCGAAACGATATGGAAGCACTTATATTTTTCTGTACCCAGAGGTCCACCTCTGTTATAAATGACACTTTGGCATCGTCGCGGCATGCTCAATATTAAATTGTCTATTACATTTTGGCTTTAGTCATTCCAAGCCCCCTGAACTGCTAATCGGAGCTTCTGTTTATGATGAAAGACAATTTGACGCAGGAGATTTCCTTTTAGGATGTTTCACACATGCTCGATGGGATTCAGATCTGGGGAGCAGGATGGCCACAGTAGAAGATCGATATCATTCTCTTCGAGAACGTTCAAGACAACTCTTGCACGATGAGGAGGGGCATCATCTTGTTGGAAGAGTGGATTTTGACCCATTGTTTGGAGATACGGTACCACTACAGGTAAAACTATCTTATTTGCGTAAGAATTTCCCGTGAGGTTGTTCTGTATGAAAACGAGGTCAGTTCTTCCACCAAGACGTATACCTCCCCAAAACATCACTGATCCGCCTCCTTGTCTAACAACTTCTCGAGCATGCTGGAGACGGTTTTGCTTTCCAGGTTCCCTCCATATTCGAATTCTTCCCGAATTGGGATAATAACTAAATCTAGATTCATCACTGAAGAGAACTATGGCCCACCTCTCTTGATCCCAGTTTATGTGTTCTTGGCACCAAGCTAAACGAGCAGCGCGATTTCCATGGGTCAGTTGTGAAACTCTTAAAGGACGTCTGGAGTGAAGTTGACCTTCGTGCAGTCGATTTCTCACAGTTTGGTCGGAAATTTGTACATTAGGAACTCGTGTTAGCTCTTGAGCTAATTGAGATGCTGCGGTAGTACGATCTCTTCTGGCTTGTAAAACCAAAAATCGGTCTTGGGCGACTGTAGTAATCCTGAAACGACCTGTATGGCGTTTTTCTACGCTACCTGTTTCATTGAAACGCGACCATAAACGGTTTATGACATTTGGGCTACTTCACAGAACCCTGGATACTTCCCGTTGTGAGCTCCTAGCTTGGAGCATGCCAACGGCTCGTAACATCTCTTCTCTAGTCAAATGTCGTCTTTCCATGGTCGAATCACAAAACTTGAATCTTTTATTTGTGCTTACAACAGAAACAAAGTGCCAACTAACTGATTTCAAACACTGAATACATGAAATGATTATAAAGCAGCGTCGCATCTGCTGCATTTTTAGTTTTTTATAAAAAAAAACTGAAATCTGTTGCGGCACTCTACATAATTTAGTGAGAAATTGATGCAGGTGTTCTTTTCTTGAAAAAAATCATCCATATTGATCGTTCTGGATACGATATATGGCTATTCAGAAGTGTTCCCTAGACTTTTTTGAGGTGTTTATTTGAGGAAAAAATTAAATTTAGAACTTTGACACCCCGTAAAAATGGGCAATTAAATTTTTAGATACAATCTTGTATTTTCGTGATAGGAGATGTTGAGCTAAGCCAATTGTCACTGTTCATGGCCTTCTAGAACGAAAGATAAAAATTGCAAAAACATGATTGTGTTTTGTTTCTCTTTCAAAAATATGTCAAAAGGTCGTAGGATGAGATGGAAAATTTAAATAGGCAAAAAAATACAGAGTGTCCCATTTGAAAAGCAAAAGTTGGTATCGTTTCTGGCATAATCGGAATCGAAATGTCAAACATACTATTGTTATCAAATTCAAAATGTTGTCTACTATCCGATTCCCAAATTTCATTCAAATATTCCAGATAGAAAAGAAGTTACAGGGGTAAACCTAGTTTCAGTCACAACCGGTATTGTAAAAGTGAGAAAAAAGTTGAATAATTTATCTGAATTCTCTTTGTAAAATGCATTTTGTGAACTGTCGTCATGAGCACAGAACATACTTGAGCTCTGCCAATCATTTCGTGTAAATTCTGTGAGTTTACATTATATCTCTAGAACCGTTAGACAAAAAAAATCCACACGTGTTTCAAATCTACGTGAACCTGTAAAGTGTCGCAACCATTTCTACATATCTTAAAAAGAACGGAAGATTGGCACTTTTTCAAATTTTCAAATAACTGGAAAACGGAAAAGCTAGCTTGATTCTGTTTGCGACAATGGATTCCTCACGCTATAAGATCACAGAGAAGAGAAGGCCATTTTTCTCTTTTCACAATATTGCTTATAGCTGCATTACTAAAAGTTCGAAATCTGTCCACCCTGTTCGAGAAATGTGATCATTAGAAGGGAATTACTTACACAAGAGCGGCATCTGGTATAAAAGGTCTCAAACATGAAAGTTATTCTGGAAAGGAAAAATTATTTTGAGAAGATGTAACGATAGTATAATTCAATACTGAAGAAACAGTAAAAAATCATACCAAGCTCCACATGAACGTCGTTACGACGTAATTATTTCTACAAATACTACTTTGATATTATAAATGAAACAAAGTTAATCGAAATAATCTTTCACTTGTGTTTGAAAACTTTTATTGAATTCGCATATTTTTCAACTGCGTCGGTTAAAATAGATATGCACGTTGGCATTGAAATAATATTTCGAAGAATTATTATTATCTGCGTGAATTTGTTATTCTTAGAATAAGTATCTAATAAAAACTATATAGTTTCTAAATGTTCGAATGTTCAATGCCTCATTAAACATATCAGTTTAGCATATCTTACATTTTGTGGTGATGTCATCCATAAATGACATGATGCATATAGACATTGAGGAAGGTATGACAAGTTACAGTACTCAATCATGTATGGATTCATGTATACATATTTGTCGAAATTGTACTAACAGAACTGGGTAGTTGTGTTTGAGTTTCGATTATCGAATGATTTATTGCCATTCACCTCAAATAGAAATATTCTGATTAGAAGTGATGGATGTCGTTTTATCAAAGTAGAGGTAAACAGAAAAAAATAGTTCTTGTGACAGGTTAACAGCAGAGTGATCCGATAAGTGCTATTTCCCCTCTCCCCTTTCGGAACTCTCAAAAGAGAAAATTTATGATTATCTTATAAACTATACAATTGATCTTCAAATTCTTCTATTTGCCTTGCCTTATATGGTTATAGAATTTTTCAGGTATATATATATATATATATATATATATATATATATATATATATATATATATATATATATATATATATATATATATATATATATATATATGGTTATGCTGCAACCGCAGTACCCAAGTTAGATAGCCTATTAGAAGTTCACGGAGAATGCGTTAAAATATTTTACTGAAATTTTCACGGTTAGATTTGGTCTTGACAAACTACATTTTAAAGATAGTTTCAACTTTCTGTCATTTCTAAAATGTACAGGGTGGGCAAATTAAGATGTATTTGATTTGTACGGCAGTACGGTTTTCAGGAGAATAGTTTAGTGGTGCTAAAATTTTTCTGATATCTTTCCGTTCTGGACTTTCTCGAATTCTAGGAAAATCGTCCTTCGCGAATATTTCAATCTTCATCATAGTTACATAGGCACTTTATTAAGTAGAATAGAGAGCTGTGTGAAAAATTTTTTTTTAGCGCAGCGGTTTTCGAGTTTTTATGGAAACATACTTTTTTCAATTACAAACTATAGGAAATTTTACCTCTATTGGATGCAGCAATTTTTTTCCTTTTCAGAAATATATAACACTTGTAGACAATTTTTGCCTATATTCAATACCTTTTTCCAGAGAAAAACCTTGAATTCCCATAATTCCATTCTTTAGGTACATGCCCATCAATGATTCATATTGTTCTATTACTGAAAACCACAGATTGTAAAGATCCTTTTTAAGATCATGGTTATTTCTATGGTTTGATTCGATTTAGACCATAGTAACTAACTGTGGTCTTAGAGTTCGACAATCATTTCTACTCTTCATAAATCGAATTTCAGATGAACATTAATATATTTGAAATTCGGAACTTGCCAACCCGAGGAATCTACGTCCATGCATGTTGCTTTGGTAATATTCTATTAGAATAATCAGAAAGTTATGCAAGTAAAAATATATTATTATGAAAAACAAGACCTATGTATGACCTAAGTACTGTGATTCAAGGAATTTTACTTAATAATTGCGATTCGTAACGCGTTTCACTACACCGTAGCTTCTTCAGACGAATGAATGTACAGAAAATAAGAATGAGAATATAAATATAAATGTTCTTGAGTAATCAAAAGCTTATTGGGTTGCTTCTTCTTAAGTGGTTATTTATGACAGGTATATCCAATAAAATTAAGGAATAGATTGCTCTCTGAAGAAATTCAATAAAGGTGAAGGGCTTCAATCAACTTGTTCATTGATGAGTCTACCTAAGTGTCTGCATTTATTGATTTCTAAAGTTTCCCAGAGATCTACCTTCCAATATTTATTAACTGTATGCAAAATTTCAAACTGTGGGTTATTTTCTAAGAGATGATTCGCGTAATTTGAATCTGATTTTTATTTGAAAAACTGCGTTTATGTTCCGATATTCTAATATTAAAATTTCAATGTGTTCTACCAATGTAGAAATTATCACAGTCATTGCAATTCAATCTATAAACACATGATTTATTGTTTTTACCTGGTTTGGTTTTATTATTTTTTTATATTTGTTGAATTTTTGTTTCACTTTATCGACATTACGAAAACATGTTTTCGCAATTTACCATAAGCTGTCACATACAGATATTATAATACATAACTCGTCGTGTCATCCGTATCAACATAAAATGTCAGCTTTCATTAGTTTTATTCATAGATTGATTAACATCCTGTTATCACCAGAAAATTTGAATGAAGAATTAAATTTGATTAAACAAATAGCCAAAAATAATGGTTACAATCCCAAACTAATAAATAATATTTTAAATAAAAAACAAAGTAGAATCGCATTGAATGAAGTTTACCCTGTCGATAAATTGAAACAAAATTCAACACCTTATCCCACGTTGAATTACAAGTGAGATACTGAAATCATTCTTGAGTAGCAATAATTTCCAAACTGATAATAATTCAGGCAAATATATAAAAATAATAAAACCAAACCAGGTGAAAACAATAAATCAGGTGTTTATAGATTGAATGGCAATGACTGTGATAATTTCTACATTGGTAGAATACATAGAAATTTTAATATTAAAATAACGGAACATAAACGCAGTTTTTCAAAAAAAATCAGATTCAAATTACGCGAATCATCTCTTAGAAAATAATCACTCTTTCGAACCACAGTTTGAAATCTTGCATACAGATAAGAAATATTGGAAGGTAGATCTTTGGGAAACTTTAGAAATCAATAAATACAAACACTCAGGTAGACTCATCAATGAACAAGTCGATTTAAGCCCTTCACCTCTATTGAATCTCTTCGGGGAGCATCTATTCCTTGATTTTATTGGATATACCTGTCTTAAATAACCACTTAAGAAGAAGCAACCCAATAAGCTTTTAATTACTCAAGAACATTTATATTTATATTCTCATTCTTATTTTCTGTACATTCATTCGTCTGAAGCAGCTACGGTGCAGTGAAACGGGTTACGAATCGCAATTATTAAGTAAAATCCCTTAAAACACAGTTCTTGTTTTTTATTATTGATAATGGAATTTTATCAAGTATAAGCCTCCCAAATTCAAATGCCTATGACATCAAACTTTTCTCAAACGAAAACCAAACACGCAGACAAAAATCTATAACAGAAACAAAAATTCCTAACGGTACAAATGGGGGAAACTACTTTATCGTTTATTGTAAATATGAATATTGCTAACAGAAATAAGGTATTCCCTGAAATTCTTTTTTAACTTTTCTAAATTTTTCTGTTCCTCTTATAGAGTGAATCCTCAACATGACCCCAAAGAAAAAATCTAGTAACCAAGTTAGGGGAACGAGGCGGTCATCTCACAGGACCTTTAGTCCCTATCCAATTATGTCCAAAATACAAATTCAACAGATCAGTGATGGCCTTTGTTTGGTGGGAAGGGTCACCATCGTGTTGATCTTTGTGCTAACAGAAGTTGATCCAGAAATCCTTCAATGATATAATTGTTGATAATTTCTTCGTAACGTGCTTCCATTTTCATCAAAAATTACAAACGCCGAAACGCGACTATCTTTCAGTGCTCACCACACATTGAAACCATATTTTCTTTGATGCTGCACATCAATATGGCGTTGAAGATTTACATCGCACATGTTCCTTAAAGCGACTAAATATCCCATCGCTTGTGGTGCGGACTTCATCTGTCCATATGACTTCTATAAAAAAGTCAGGGCGTTCTTGGATACTTTCTTAATACCAATTGCAGAAATTTAGTAGGCGAGAGGGATTCCCTGGCTGCAAACATTGAAAGACTCGCGTTTTGTAGGGTTTAATCTGGTTCTCCTTCATAATTCCGAGCGCCTGACGTCTCGAAATTCCAGTTTCTGCTTCTATTTGTCTACACGAAATTAAAGGTTTGGCCGTTACAGCACTTATCACTTCGATCGATACAAATAGTCCCATAAGATGGCCAGCTAGATCGCAAGATATGAGTCCACTAGATTTCTCCTGTGTGGCCATTTGAAGAATGAGGTTTACCAAACACCTGTTAAAACCCAACAAGAACTGAAGAACCGTTTGAGACAGGCTATTGCAGGCATTACAGCCCAACAGTTCTCGCTGTTCGCTCTTCTCGTATTAACTCTTTTACTCACTAAAAATGAGGAATTAAATTTTTAGATACAATCTTGTATTTTCGTGATAGGAGCTAAGCCAATTGTCACTGTTCATGGCCTCCTAGAACGAAAATTGAAAATTGCAAAAAAAGATTGTGTTTTGTTTTTCTTTAGATACTATGTCAGAAGGATGAGATGAAAAATTGAAATAAGCAAAATAATACAGGGTGTCCCATTTGAAAATCGAAAGTTGGTATAGTTTCCGGCATAACCGGAAACGAAATGTCAAACATATTAATGTTATCAGATTTGAAATGTTGTCTCCTATCCGATTCCTAAATTTCATCAAAATATTCCAAATAGAAAAAAAGTTATAGGAGTTGCTCTAGTTACATCCGGTAACACAACCTGAATAGCACCCTAAGATTTTTGAAAATGATTTTAGCTCAATTTAGAATATGTGAGGAAGAATTCTTGAGAACCGACCAACATAAAACATAATATGAATGATTTGTAATGCAACGAACCCATAGTAGATTATCTGCTGATTTACACCGTGCGTTTGCATGACACTATCTTTTGTATCGCTTTGTATAGATCGCTCTCACACGCTGCACTTCCGTGACAAAATATACCTTTTTCGCTGTCTTTTCTCCTTTCATCCATTTCTCGCCTATTTATTCATCATCCAATCATTGCCCAAATTTCACTCGAAAAGAAATGGAAAATCCGGAAATTTATTGAAATTTGGACAGGACATCTGTCATATCAACTAGCTCTTTTTGTTTCTCAATAAAGGAAAACGAGACTACACAAATAGAGATTTAGTTTTTCGATATATCAGTCGTAGAATATTTGTTGGTTTTTGTATCGAAATCAATTTCCCTCGAAAAATCTCATTTAAATAAGAAAGGCTCACTATGAAAATGGTAGATCTAAAATAGTTACATTTCGTGATATTTTCGGTCAATATAACTGTCGTTCTGAGATTGAGAATTTGGTTCGATAGGCTAAGGTACATAATGTACTTATATCAAAGCGTCCTCGACCACGTCGTTCGAGTGGAAATATTGCAGTTGAGAACAACAGTGTTAAGGAGATCTGAATTTGTCAATTCCTCCACATTCTCAATAATTGGATCTATCCACAAGGACCATGTATTGAGTTTCGCCTGGGGAGTTGGATTTCGCTTTGGTCATTCAAGATCCAGCTGATTCCGACGATGCCCATTTCCATTCGTTCGCATACATTTGGGTTTCTGAAAACCTGAGAACGATCGTTGATAAACGTAAACGTATTAATTTATGCTACAGGCTTTTTAGAAAATTTGGCTGAAAATACAATGCATAACGTAATCTAGAGCTGTTGACAACTCAATTTTGGCCTACTATCGATGATATGGATACAACTGACATGCGGTTTCAACAGGATAGTGCAACAAGTCTCACAGACATCGAAATAATGAATTCATTGAAGACAAAATACGATGCAGCTGTTAAGTGGTAGACCGATCAAGTGATTATCAGTACTACAGAATTAGTTTTGCGAGGTTATGTTAAAGACAGAGTCAACTCGAAACCAATCGAATCGATTGCAGCTTTAAAACTCAAAACATGATGAATAAGAATATACCCTCAATTTTGGTGTCAAATAATCATCCATGTATTATTTAAAAAAATATTTTTGTGAAAAAATTTATGATCCAAAAGTGAAAATGCTGAATTATCATTTTCTTGGCATTTTAAAATGCCACTAAGTCAGGAAGATTTTTCCTGAATGTAAATAAGGTGAAATTTGAAATAAGCAGTATGTATTTTCCTGTTAAGCCATAAGCCTGTATTAATTTTCATCAATCTTGTTGATGATAAGTAAATCTGTTTCCGTGTTCAATATCCGCGGGAAAATCTATTTAAAATCCTTTCTGACAGTTATTATAACTGCGTTAACACGCACGACGTGAATTTAATTATACCTAACCGCTGAAACCTCATTTGCTAATTGTTAGTTTGAAAGATTTATTTTCATGCGAAGTACTTTTGCGAAGTTCACAGTTTCCAGTTTCAAAAAGGAAAAATTCGCAGAGTAATAAAAGAAATGTTGCATGTTTCGGAGAAACTTAGGGTTGCTTCACCCTAATCTGTTTCAGAAAGTTTTACAGAAGTGGTAAATGAACAAGATGGGTATTAGAAAAACATTTTATTTTGGTTTCTAGTTACGGTTTAATTTAATTCGGTGAGTTCATTATCTGATCGTGAAAACTCGTAAACTTCATCAAACATAACTGCAATTAGTGGAACATCAAGTTTGAAAAAATATTCTGAATCTAGAAAAGTATATTCTGTAACTAGGTTTGAATGAAGAGATTTGATACGAGACACAAGTATCCAATGTTTTCATTCCTACCGAGTAATATATTGTATTTTCTCCACGACCGCAAAGTATAAATCAGAAAAAATTATCTGAAAAATAATATATGTAATTTATTTTTTCGGAAATCAATGAAAAAATTATTAGAGGGAGTAGTACAAGATCTCAGAGCCCAATATTTCTAATGCTTCAATATCGATATCGTGTCTTACATTAATTGTTATTTTTGAATAAATTGCGGATTTCCATTATTTTCATAAATCACCAAAAAATTCAATTAAAAAATTTCAGAAAATGAGTTCGTTTTGTTTTCTTGTTGCCAATACCTGAACAGAGCATAAAACTTTTGGTATTCATATTTTGATTTTTGCGGCAGCAGGATCTCGATTATATCATTTGCATAATCTGTAATTTCAGATGAAATGTTTTCAAGTTCTTCTTCTAATCCACTCGATTTTTCACTCATTATCTTATTCAAACAATAAATTTTTCGAAGGTAATTAGTATTATGTTGAGATCTACAGACACCGATGATGTTTTGAAATTCATGGCAATCGATAATATTTGGTTCAATTACGGAATATTCATTCCCAATCTAGTTATAGAATAAAAACACATGAAAATATATATAAGAGTCAGGAGTTGTAGAATGAATATTCAAACTCAAGAGTCAGAATGTTTAAATTCCATTATTAAAAATGATTGAATTCAGTGATGGTCGTGGAGCAAGTATTTTTACGGATGGTCTCTCAAATTGCAGCTTACTTCTTATAAAACATAATTCTTATGTACATTATTTCCCATTACCTCTGATATTTTGAGGGGTCAGAATCCTATAACCCCCCTCTCTGCCGATTTCGTTAAATTTTCGGGAGTTTATTATAGGAGGGAACCTTGAACAAATTCTCTTAAAACGAAGAAAGAAAAAGCTGTGTTTGAAAAAACTGAGAGTTTTCGGACGTTCATATTTTCATGCCATATCTCAATCTTAATTCAATCAGTGCTTGTGTCTTGTTTAATCAAGACTTGAATCAATCCTGTCTCCAAGAAAGACTACTTCATCAATTCATTTTACTTTTTATCTTCATACGAAAATTCAAAAATACTGTCAGACGTATGCTATTTCACATTGACATTAAGTTTTACTTTACTTTAGTTTCAAGTTGTTCGAGACAAACCAAGTTTTCTTCAAGATGTTCAATGTTCTGGCCTGTGAGAATCAAGGATTTATCATCAGCAGACTGGATGATTGAGTCCCTTGTCTCTTCTGGTATGTAATTTGCAAAAATGATGTATAGTAGAGGCTCCGAGATAGAACCTTGTGGTACACCTCTAAGTATCTCCATTTTAGTGGAAACAACCTCACCGCCATTTTTATCTACTTTACATACAAATTGATACCTACCTGAAAGGTATGATTCGATGAGCCTGAGGCAGCCTCCCCGAATGTCATGAGGTTTCAACGTCTCAACCAAATTTGGCTGTCGAAAGAGTTTTTCATATCCAAAAATATTTCCGCGGTTCCTTCTCTTTCATTTAAAGCATGAATTACTCAACTAATAGCAGCACCGTTGATTTTCTTAACCCATACTGAGAATCCAGCAGGATTGCGAACGCTTCCAGAAATTATGTTGAGGTTATAGTACTACTCGAATACCTGTAATCATGTTTTCCCCTATTTGAGAAAGGTAGAACTTTTCCTTGGTTATTTGTTTTCCGTTTGAAGGCTCTTCTTGTTTTCAGTTGAGAAAAGTTAGTTTATATGGAATATTGCCAATTTAACATCATAGGCCCATATTTTTTCTTTTGAATCAGAATGGGTTTCGAGTTTCAAAAAAGATTAATTATTCAAAAAACAGAGAGATATTGAAAAGAATTTTTCACTACTGAACTCGTTTCAGAAAAGGAGATCGATAGTGGAAGTGATCTGCTCTCAAATGATCAGAAAACTTCAGAAAGTTTCTTTGTGGACCTTGAGTGTTGAATATAAGAAAAAATAAAAATATGAGACAGAGCATCCAATTTTCCTTCAGTTTATTTCACTATAATCCTTGGAGTTTCATCTCAGAAACCATCAGTTTTCTTAAAACGAATGGGTTTTGCTGAATAAGCGCTACAACAAATATGACTGGAACGTCAGAGAAAATACGTGAAATGGAGAATATAAATCTACTTGACCTGAAAATCGTAAAATATAACACGGGTTTATTATATTAACGCCTGATTGGCCCTCCCTGCCATACCCTACCTTCGT
Organism: Cryptolaemus montrouzieri; assembly: GCA_013387265.2. Taxonomy (NCBI): domain Eukaryota; kingdom Metazoa; phylum Arthropoda; class Insecta; order Coleoptera; family Coccinellidae; genus Cryptolaemus; species Cryptolaemus montrouzieri. The sequence goes on from JABFTP020000103.1 coordinate 24,297,939, forward strand.
TATCAAAGGAATATTACTTTTTCTCACTCTAGATAGTCACTATGAGAATGTTGATCGAACTCATTTTCTTCATAAAATTGTTTTTATGAGGCGTGTTTAATGAAAACGATTTCAACGAAATTCTTGGGTGTAACAATTTTTTGTGCCATTTGTTATTCTTTCTCACGTCTTTTTCATTTCGACCTCAGAATGTGGATGGAATTTTCTCCGGGATTCTTCTACGAGTAGGGGATGTTTTTAACGTGCACAAACTGAGCTGTTCACAGGAAGTTTGGGAAATACCTTGAATTCACGCGAAAAAAACATACTTGTTTGTTATATGAATTTTTTTCAATTACAGGGTGATTTGTGGGGAAATGAAAGGGTCCGCCATTTTCGTAGGTTTTGTGCAGTTACTCGAATATGTATAAAGATGAAGCAACTTTTATGAAACCAACGATGCCATTGACACATTAGATTCATAGGTTCCCAAACTTTGTATGTGTGTGTCGTAGATCCCTTGCCATGGTTTTCGGATTTGGGTAGACCCCGTACCTGATATTGGTTTTTTGTAAATTTCTCACTGTAGTGAAGTTTAGTGTCGAAAAATTAAAGTACAACACATGTTAATCTATACATTTAATAATTAAATTAAAATTAAAACTAGTCGAAATGAAATTTTGTATCTGTTATATAAAATATACGTAACATAAAAATAAACTAAGCAATAAGTAAATAGTTTTAGAGAAAAGGATGAACATGATGCTTTAATTATAAATTATCATCATCAATTTTGTAAGGGTTAATCTTAAATTTCCTCGGCTAATGATGTCCAGCCTGTTTCTTTTTTTCGCTAGGAGATTTGTAAAAGCGCTGAACCCCCTCTCCACTACGTATGACGAAGAAAAGGAAATTAAAAATTTCGTCGCTATATTCCATAATACGGAATAAGTAACGGGTATGTTGTTTTGCAGCCAGAATTGCTGATATCCATTTTTAAACTGAATCTAGTTCTTGTTTGTACTTAGTTCAGTGAGTTTCTCTTGTATTATGACATTCCTTTCTTCCATGTCACCATATGGATTAATTATCCATGGTGGTGTTACCATGGTCAAAACATCCTCAAACCTAGTTTCAAAATCTAAATAAAGGTATTAAATGTTGAACGTAGGTTTAAACGTCGTCTTCCAAGCCGTTTGTCTGTGGCAAACTGGGGAATTGAGAAAATTCGCCCAGTCCAATATTTTGCTTCATTAGTTTAGCTCTGGCAAGAAACGCTGATAGGATGGACTTTGTTTTAATCAAATTTAAACTGTCGCCTTGTAACTGCAAATTAACCATATTAAATTTTGAAAACAAATCTGTTAAATAGGCGATGTCTGTTTTCCACTTCATTTAATTTTCTTTTAAAATTTTAACTTCAGTATCCAGAAATTCTAAAATACTCTCAACAATTGCAAAATATCTTGCCAAATATAAGCCTTTTGACAGCCAGCTTACTTCAGTGTGAAGGAGTAATTGATGAAAGTGTTCGTCATTTTCGTCACACAACTGTGCAAATAACCGCGTATTCACTGCGTTGCTAACACCCCTGCCACATTTTGTTTTAAATGGTTTATAAATCCACGATAACATCTAACCATGGCATCTGTAGCTACTGATATTATATTTGATGAAGGGATTGCTTTTTCAATGAAGTAATCCTTCAAAACATGAAATATTGATTCGACTTTAGTGTCGGTAATCAAAGTTCTTGCGAAGAGCAGTTCCTCGTAGATTGCTTGATGCATAACAAAACGAACATAAGCCAATATTAATGTGACATTACTAGGTAAAGTTGACTCGTCCAGTTGTATAGAGAAATGGGTCGTTTGCAAATAATTACACAAGAAGCTTTCAATATCAGATCTCATTTCATGATTACGTCTTCCAATAGTATTATTGCCCAAGGGAATTCTTTTAATGATATCAGATGCAGGTTTGTGTGAAACAGTTTTAAAACCTCTTAAACGGCTGGCCAAATTAACTTCTCTCCGGATTTTGCTATAAATAGCGAGATATTGTAAGATGTCCGCAAACCATCATCGTTTCTTTGTGACGTCGAAGCGAACATTCTGTTCAATGTGGGTCTCTTCTGAAGTGTATCTTTGAGTGTTTGAAAGTATTTCAAACCTTTATCTGTATTATCAGGGCGACATCTTCTCAGATGATCCTGCAGCTTAGATGGTTTTATAGCGTCATTGCCCAAAACTTTGTTGCATAAAAGGCACATAGGCAATTGTTTGTCCGACAAATATGGAATAAAGCCAAATTTCAAATAATCAACACTGTACTGTCCTCATTTCTTTTTAGATTCGGACATGGAATCAGTCATCTGTGGACAGAATTACATTATTTAAATAAGACATAAACACCAGCAGATATATATTAAAAAAATTTCTTAGATTTTTCAGAAAACATACCATAATCTGAACATCTCCCTGTGGCAATTAAATTAGTTCGGAATACGGAGATTGCACTGTAATTATAATACCCGATTTCAAAAAGAAATTATTGAGGAGTACTCGTGTAATTCTGCATGATTGAATATTGAACTACTAATAAGTGAAGTCATGATTGGCGTAATTTATCAATCTTTTCAAACTACGAGTACGAAACTAAAATTTAATGAAAAATAATGTACTTACTTTTCTCCGGCACTCTCAAACAAAATGACACTGATTCGCTGTAATTTGTGTGATAAACTACCTGTTTATATTTTTTAAAATATTTTCTAGCACTTTACTTTTCAAGATTCAGGAAACGAATAACTGTATTTGTCCCACATTCGTATTTATAGAGTGACGAATTGAACAACTCAGTGCAAGTTAGCGAAGCTCTGAGACTGCTCATACGAAATGATACTGGTATTTCATTATGTGCAGGTTTTTACAGGTTCAAAATGTATTGCGACCACAAAGCGAATGTCTACATCCTACAACTTACACAATTTTATAAACATATATAATAAATTTTTTACTTCATAGTTACTTTTATAAATAATATATATGCCTTTATATTACAAGATAGTATGATGTAAGTATATAGGTACTATCAGTGTACGTGTTTAGGTCCACTATCGTGGACCCCCAGTTTTCGTTAAATAGACCCCCAAATTTTTTTTTCGCTGACGTAGACCCCTTGCAAGTTGTCATAGACCCCTGGGGGTCGATATAGACCTCTTTGGGAATCACTGCATTAGATATATGGTGATTTTCAAGGACTATGATTTTCAGGGGCCTTTTGTACTTTGGTTATGGCAAACATTGAAAGAAAGTGAAACTGTCTTTATAGATATATTAGCGTAGAATGCACAGGTGTACTTTTCCACCGGTTACAGTTTTTGAGATATTAACATAACCTCCCCGCTTTGAATGAAACTTCATGTATTTTTATTTTTAATTTTCTCCACTCAACGTGGTATTACAAGGGTGTAACACAACTTATATTACCTCTTCAGATAACGTCACAAATGAATTAAGCTAAATGAAATTTTCTTATGATAACTATATGATTTTATTCAGCTAATGAAAACAAAAAATTTTGTTAAACTCGCCAGGAAGGAAATATTCGGTACTATCAGATTTTTGGGGGCTTTAACTTTTTCCAAAAGTCTTACATTTTTCATTATTAGTCTTATTACAATTTCTATGAGTACTATTTTCATCTAGATTGTTCCCAAGTATTCCTTAGTGCAGATGGATTACTGAAAGAATAATATCTACACTGCTTCTGAATGAATTCCAATTTTAATTTGTGCATTAATTTGTTGCCGAAGTGTATGTAAATGAATGAATCGTGAATATTATATAGTTTTGATTGATTCAAAGAAAATAATACCTTTCATTCACTAAGAATTCTTCCATTAGGAATTTAAATAAAATAAATTTGATTTGAAATTTTTGAATAATTTTATTTAAATCTTGTCCTTACATGACTGTAATATGAGAATGATTCGAATTCAGCAAAATGAAAATTTTTCGCTTGAATTATTGGTAAATAAAAGAGAATAAAATACTCTGTGGCAGAAAGTATCCAGAAATTCTCATTTAAATTGCTCGCGTGGAGTATTTTTACGTATTTCAAATTTTTGTATGTTGGTAGGACTGTCCTCAATTACTATGCCAAACATGAGCGCGATCTGTCAACTAGTTTGTTTATGACAGCTGTAGAAACCAGTCGACCTCAATGGTACCCTGCAAATTTTACAATGGAAAAAATATTGAACAAAGAGTTTTTCTCAACTTTTGTGTTTAGAACGAAATTCCGTGTGCTGTATCGATCCGAATGCTGGGAAAGACTTATGGAGACTCTGTGTTATCTTAAAACCAAGTGTACGAGTAGTACAAAGCCTTTAAAGACGGTCGGGAGATCGAAGATTTGCCTTCTTTCGGACGACCTTCGACCTCTTCAACCGACGATAACGTCCAAAATATCAAGGAAATGGTGCTCGAGAATCGGCATGCCGGTGTTGTAGACCTCTTCAACCGACGATAACGTCCAAAATATCAAGGAAATGGTGCTCGAGAATCGGCATGCCGATGTTGTAGACATAACTCCTAAATTATATATATATATATATATATATATATATATATATATATATATATATATATATATATATATATATATATATATATATATATATATATACCAAATACTCTATATGTATGTATATATGACTTTATAAAGTTATGTACAATATGCAGGTTGAGGGGTTGAGTAATTCTCCGTTGAACAGACGAAACATTTGGAAACAATTCTCGTTTGAGGAGAAAGATTTAGAAGCCGAAACAAAATGTGTTTAAAAACGAGATTAAAATGTTTAAAAATGGTTAAAACGAGTAAGGCCAGTCAGACATTCAAAAAGTCGAAACAGACTCTTTTAATTATTTTAAAAAGCCAATGATAAGACAAGAGATACTGACATGTGACATAGAAAATAATATATCTGTCATAGAAGACTCTGCTATTCTTTATTTTGTCTGAATTGTTTACATAAACTCGTTTTTAAACACATTTTATTTCTGCCTTTATATCTCTCATCTCAAACGAGAATTGTTTTCAAATGTTTCGTCTGTTCAACGGAGAATTATTCATTTCCTTAGACCTCCATATTATACATAACTTTATAACGTCATAACGTACCGTAAGTTGAAACAAATTTGCCTTGACTTGTGTGTTGCTCACATTTGAATTTTTTTGTAGTACTCCTGATGAAGGCCTAAAAGAGGCCAAAATATAGAGTCTTTGGTATAAATTGAGAAAATTCAATTTCTTATGCATAAAAGACTTTTCTCGAATAAGAACCAATTTGAAATTGCCAAAGTAAAAATATATTTTTGAGGACTGGGAAATCACTCGAAACTACCAAGGAAGATGAAGAGAGGAGCTATTCGGAGAAAATTTCCTCTGGCGATTCTATAAAATAAAATTTGTAACATCAGAAGAAAAATAACATCAAAGAAGAAATAATTTATTCAGAATGAATATTTCAAATCATTCCTATATGTTTCTTTTTGAATTATCAGGAAATTATTCGAAAAATATCGTAAGAGGACAAACTAATATTGTTTTTTTTGCGCAATCTCGGGAGAATCGTTCGAAAATACCAAGGAAAATGAAGAGAAAAACTCATCTGGGGACTATCTTTCCTCACAAGTCTAGAGCATAAAATTTTTAACCCTAGAAGAAAAATAAAATCAGGGATAAAATAATATTTTCAAAATGAAATATTTCAAATTTAATATAAATGTTTCTTTTTAAATTGGAAGAAAATAATTCCAAAAATATCATAAGAGAAGAAATATTTTTTATTATGTTATTTTCGCGCAATCTCTTGAAGAATTACTTTATCATTTTTGCTGCATAGAAATTATATAATTCACAAAAATTTCCATAGTTTGTATTTTCATACTAAACTGATAAAACCAGAAAGAAGTTTCGGATCATTCAGTTTTAATTGAATATTTTCGCAATGAAGATGTGTGAAAAGTGGAAAGAGCAATTTTAACACAAATTATCATTAAAAAAGGAAAAGATATGCGAACCGTTTGAAATTTCTTCGCTCTGAAAAGTTTAATTTCCTATTCATAAAAATCTTCCGACTAAAAATAATTCAAAATTGCCACAATAAAATATATTTTTGAGTTCTTCACAATCGTTTGAAAATACCAAGGAAAACAAAGAGAAAGAAACTGGGGACAATTTTCCTTGCCAAGTCTATAAAGTAAAATTTGTTACCTTAGAGAAAAATGAAATAGGAGAAGAAATAAAATTTTGACTCAAAACTAAATGTTTCTTTCTGAATTATGAGGAAATCTTTCCAAAGAAATATTTCTAATTTTTCCCGCTTATTCTAGTATAGAATTATACAATTATTTTTGCTGTATTAAAATTAAAAATTCACAAAAATTCCATGAAATTTATTTTATTCCAAATTGATAAAATCTGGAAAAATTTTTAGATTATTCAGTTTTAATGAAATATTTCAACAACAAATATGTGTCGAAGAAGAAATAAGCAACTTCTACAACAAATTTTTATTAAATAAATAAGAAAAAGATATGAAAATAATGGTAAGTTACAAATTTGATGGCCTTTGGCCGAATGAACAATAATTCAAAATTGCCATAATAAAAATATATTTTTGAGATCTTCGAAATCATTGGAAAATATAAAGAAAAAACTCATCCGGTGGAAATTTTCCTTAACAATTCTATAGAATTAAATTGCTAACCTTAGCATGAAAGCGAAATTGGAGGAGAAATAATTTCTTCACAATAAAATATTTGTGAAATTCATGAAAAATTACATGAAATCTATTTTTATACCAAATTGATAAAACGAGAAAAATAATTTTGAGTTTTCAGTTCTATTTGAGTATTTTTGCAATAAAGATGTGTCAAAAGTGAAAATAGCCATTTTAACGAATTTTCATTAAATTGCATAACTTATGCTGATAATAAATCGAATGCGTCCTAATGTTTCATGAACCCTAAATTTAAACTACTAAGACTCATATTTCAAAAACATGATGATTATTCGTATATAAAATTTTTCAAAATAAAAATCCAAATGAAATCCTTTCCTTTCGAATATTTTGAGTATTATCGAAAACAAATGAAAGCATTACTTTGAATCAATTTCTATCATAAGTTCAAATAAATGAACTGTGAACTTTATAATTGAACTTACATCCCGAATCTCTCATTTCATCAAACCGAGAATCCCGCAAAATCCATCATCTTCCACCCATAATTCAATAGTTTGGAAATCAGATTTCCTTTCCATCTCCACAACTTTTCGCGCAAATCGCACAAGTGGTTGACACCGCGGAAAATTTCCACTTGCCGAAGCTACGAGATAGTTCACGCGTTACTGAGAATTTTCCCATCTCCTTGAATTTTCGCCGCATTTGGAAACCCAGATGCGACTGCGCGAAAATAACCGGACAAAATTAGCGTCTCTTCAAATCTAATCAAATCTTCATTTGATTTTTATGCTAATTCCTTCATCATCGGTGGGAAAATTGTCAGATTTCCTCCCGATTTACTAGGAAAAGTAAATTTGAATTTTCATGAATTCCGTTTTATTGACTCAAGAATATTTTATCTGTCTCACTTGAAATGTTTCTGGTCTGTATTTATTTACATACATCACGCACATTAAAAGCTTATGGTGTGCTATTTGTTAAATAAAATTTTATGTTTATTATGTCAAATTACCTCTTCTTCAATTATTAGATTTTAGAGTTAAGTGCAAATATTATATTCTGACAAGTCAAAACTATTCGAGGTGGACAGATTTTGACGTTTTGTAAAATATTACGGATAGAGGAAAATGACTCATAGTGTTCTTTCCTCCGAGAAATTCATTGCTTCAAACAGATTCATGGTAACTTTTTCGTTTTCGAGTTATTTAGGAATCTCAAACATTCTCGTTAAATTTTTAACTTTATTTCTGAGAATCGAACTATTCGCTAAATTTTTTTCTTTTCAACGGTTTTCGAGTTATAATGCCATTTGATTTTTTTCAAATATGAACCACAGGCAACTTTGATTTCATTTATTTTTCATTTTTATTTAATGTTACAAGACTTAGAAACCCCTATAGGATAACAGAAGTAAAACTGTCATACGATATGAAAATTATAACTTTCCTAAAAATTCAGGAGGGAAAAAAAAAGACGCACTAAAGATTACAGAATCAAGCAAAATATCATGAAAACCAAAAACTACTACAATGAGGTGATTCAGATCTAATGAGATTGCGAAAACACTATTTTTGAAAGAAGAAAGAGGTTCATGAAAAATATCTAAACTGGCAATATGCCAATTGTACAGACGCATAATTCGCAAGAAAACAGAGTAAAAGAATAAACTAGTACGGGCCTTCGGAACATAGAAGAGTGCATTTCGACGACTAGGATACACGGGAACTTTGGAAGCGAGATAATTAACAAAGGAAAAATTAAAAGAATGATATAAAATTCGATAAAGAAATACAGGTAGAAAAGGACTCTCCTCTGCTCCAGGTTAAAAATTTTGTGATGACGCAAACTTAATTGATAATCATGGTTAGGACCATGTAAAGTTGAAACTCTTGACAAATTTTCTCTGGACTCGTTCAATTCTGTCAATATACTTGTAATAGTGAGGGGACCAAACAGGTACAGCATATTCCAAATTTCTCCTCAGCAACGAGAAATATAGCATTTTTAAATGAAACTTCTGGTAATTCTTGGAAAGAAACATTTTGAGAACCTTAGAAACTATATGATCAATATGATACTCAAAGGACAACTTAGAATCAAGATATATACTAAGATCCTTAATTTGTTTTTCCTCCCAATTACAAATCCTTCAACAGAAAAAAAAGCATCGAAGACATTGACATTTTTTACACTTATATGATTACACTTATCAATATCTAATTGAAAATACCTACTTTGACAAAAATAGAAAAGTTTGTGAACAGGACTCTGAAACCGCAAAATATCATTATAGGACCGAATAGCACTGTACACTCTAAGATCGTCAGCATATAAATCATGTTTTGTATAAAGAAAACATACCAAAATATCATCAATGTATATTGAAAATAAAAAGGGACCCAGATGTGACCCTTGAGGAACACCAGAGGTGACACGAATGAAACCGGAATGAAGGCCATTGAGTACAACATACTCCAGTCTATCCGAAAGATACGATTGTATCCATTGCAGTGAGGACCCCACCACACCAAAGTCCACTAGATCCCATGTCTGTGAAGACGGCATCAACTTGAATACCATCATCAAAACTACTACTTATGAAATGAACGTAAGGAGTTAAATTAGTTTACAACGACCTACCTTTGAGATTGAATCAACTTGGTACCGAATGAATGAAAAAATTTATCAGTTACTATTGCTTCAAAAATTTCACCGAAATAACTTAAAATAGAGACAGGTCGGTAATTATTTACTTCATTTTTCTTACCACTTTTGAAAACAGGTACGATCTTTGCCGCCTTCCATTTATCTGGAAAGACACCTTGTACTAAAGATTTGTTGAAAATAATTTGAAGTGGAGTCGCCAAACTAGCGGAGTACGATTTTATAAAAATGGTGGGATGGAATCCGGACTTGGACCCTTCGTGACATTCAGTCTCTTAATTTTAGCTTTGACATCCTTCAGATCTATCGTGTTAGATGTAATCGATGAAGAAGATTTATATCTACTTTGGTAAAGAGCAGGTTTATGCGGATCTTCATAAACACTAGAAAAGTACTGCGAAAAAGCATTAGATATAGTCGAACTATACAATTCGGCCCTCTACAGAAGCAATATGTTTTTATGATCTCTTTCAATTAAGACTCTACATTGTCTACTCAAAATGAAAAATTTTCATACAGAAAACGGTCTTTGAATTTTTAAATCTTTGATGTAGGTTAGCATTATCGTTAATGCATTTAATAGTTTCTTTACCAAACCACGAAGGGAATTTATCACACTTAACAGATGTATGAGGTACATACTTATCAATAACTATATTCAAAGCAGAATGAATTGAATCAACACATTCATTCACATCGGTAGAACATAACAAAGTTTTCCAATTCAAACTTGACAGTGCCGAATTTATCGCTAAATAGTCCGCTTTGAAAAATGTGTACATCGATCTAGATTTGCTAGGAGTTATATCCAAAGAAAATTTTGCATACGCTTCTAAGGCGGGATGGTGCCGGTCCTCTCAATTTTGTTGAATAGTGTTTTCATGAAAAAGCAAAAATTATATAATTTTTCCTACTATCTAGTGAGCACATGTCTGTTCACAGAATTTACGCAAAACTATTGAAATAAGTTGAGTATGTTCTGTGCTCTCATTAGGACATTTTGAAAATTGATTCTTGCTTTGCCAAGTCGGATGAATCGATCAATTATTTTTCATCAAGGTACAACTATGGTGTGAATATAATACCGTTTGTGATAACGAAGCGACTATGACGTACGAAAACTTTGCTAAGAAGTTCAATATGAGTGAATGTTATATTCAAAATAATTATGATGTGGGTGCTGCAGAAGCTGCTTATTCGGAACGTTTTTCTGAGAAGCGACAAGTTCATAAAAGTGTGTTCGATAAATTGAGGGAAAAGATGAAGGAGATGCAACAACGGATATTATATAATAGTGTAACTGCCAATCCATCAATTGAAGAGTGCAAATTGGAATGGAAACGGAGCTATCTAACAGTCGAGCGCTCAGTATTCTCAAAGAATTTATATGAAAACCTTATAAGATTTTGATGAGTCCACTTATGTCCAAATATTAATATTTATAACGAAACAATATTGAGCAAATATAATAATTCATGAATTAACGTAAGGAAAATTCTTTAAAACAAGCTTTCATTTAAATGCGCTAAAAAGAAAAAATAAACTTTTACCCTGAAACTTTTACTGTTAACTTAAAATTCAACACATTTGACACAATTTATTATGTTAGGTCCGCAACAAAGTTCTCGCGGTTTTTCTATGAACATACAGCTTTATTGTGAAAAATGATTACAAATGGATTATTCAAAATATTGCCCATCGCTAGCTATAAGTTTTTCCCATCTTTCTGGCAGAGCTCGAATACCGTGACGGTAGAAGTGTTCGTCTTTTGAGGCCATCCACGACTTAAGCCATTTTTCGAGCGCTTCATATGAGCGAAACTGCTCATCAGCCAGACCATGTGCTATCGAACGGAACAAGTAATAATCGGATGGTGCAATATCTGGGAAATATGGCGGGTGAGGTAGGACTATCCATTTGAGCTTTTCCAAGTAGGTTTTAACGGGTGGTAGAGCTGTAGAATTAATTTTTCGTATCTCTGCTCGTATTGTGGACATTTTTGGCGCAGTGCTTTACTCAATCGCATCAATTGAATTCGAAACCATTCCCGAGTAATGGTTCTGTTCAATTTCAACAGCTCATAATAAAGAACACCGATTTGGTCCACCAAATACACAGCATAACTTTCGCAGCGTGAATATTTGACCGAGGCGATGACGTAGAAGCATGACCGGCCAGTTCCTAAGATTTGTTCTCTTTGGATTGTTGTAATGTATCCATTTTTCATCACCCGTTACGAAGCGATGAAGAAAACCCTTTCTTTTTTGCCGCTCAACGTCTCTTGGCTTCAAATCATAAGGAACCCTAAGTTCCTTGCTTTTGAATCATTCCCAACGCATGCAATCGCTTGAAATAGCCTAGCGGGTAACTCCTAAGGCTGAAGTTACTCTTTCTTCGTTTGTCAAGGATCCTCATCGAGCATTGCCTCCAATTCAGCGTCTTCGAAGATTTTTGGCTTTCCTTCACGGGGACGGTCGTCCACATAGAATTCACCGTTTGTGAAAAGAAGGAACCAATCCCGGCACGTTGTTTCACTTAGAGCAGCATCCCCGTAAACTTTTTGGAGCTCTTTATGAGCTTCAGCCGCCGTTTTCTTCGAATGAAAGAAGAAAATCAACACTTCCCGCAAATGACGATTATTTGGCACAAAATGAGACATTTTCTCACAACTAAAAGTATATGACGCAAAAACAAAATCACCAATGTGTCACAGTGGCTTGTTTACCATATGTCTAAGCTCTGTTCAAGACGTTCTTGATATGTAAAAATCAACCAGCACTTACTGCTGGAGCCATCCATTGACAAACAGAACTTAACACATGGATCAATAAGTCCCGAGACTAACAATGAAAACAAAATTTTTTTTGCAAAATTTGTTTTTATTCATCAACATAATCACCTTTAAGGGCGATACAATGGTTCCAACGCTTTTCCAATTTTTCAATACCATGTTTATAAAAAAATTTATCTTTCGCTTCAAAATAAGCTTCAGTTTCAGCGATTACCTCCTCATTTGAGCCAAATCTTTTTCCCTGGAGCATTTCTTTAAGATCAGCAAAGAGCCAGTAGTCACTGGGGGCTAAATCTGGCGAGTATGGGGGGTGGCGAAGCAGATCAAAGCCCAATCCGTTCAATTTTGCCATTGTTTTCATCGATTTGTGGCAGGGTGCATTGTCTTGGTGAAAAAGGATTTTTATTCTCTGCATGTGCGGTCGTTTTTTTACGATTTCCTCCTTCAAACGCACCAGTAAGTCAATATAATAATCACTGTTGATCGATTTACCTTTTTCGAGGTAGTCAATGAAAATCACTCCATGCGTATCCCAAAAAACTGACTCCATGACTTTGCCAGCTGACTGCTGCGTTTTCGGACGTTTCGGACGGCTTTCGCCAGCTGTGCGCCACTCAGATGACTGCCGCTTCGACTCTGGAGTGTAGTGATGTATCCATGTTTCGTCTATGGTCAGGTAACGACGCAAGAAATCTTTTTTATTGCTAGTAAATAGCGATAAACAGCTTTCTGAATCATCGACTTGTTGCTGTTTTTGTTCCATCGAAAGCAATCGCGGCACCCACTTGGAAAAAACCTTTTTCATGCTCAATTTTTCATGAAGGGTAGTAAGTACACTTCCATATGATATCTGTGTCATCTCAGCAATCTCAGGGAGCTTTACTTTACGATCTTTCATTATAACTTTTGTCACTTCACTCACATTTTACGGTGTAACGGCTTCCACAGGTCTACACGAGCGTTCCGCGTCATTTGTGTCGGTACGACCACGTTTATACTCGGAAAATCATCGACAAATCATTGATTTTGATGGACAAGAGTCTGGGTAACATTTTTCAATCCATTGTTTCGCTTGCACGGTGTTTTTACCTATTAAAACCAATGTTTTATCAGAACACGAAACTCGTTTTTTCCATTTTTTAAACAAACTACAAAACGACTTTACTCTAACCTCGATAACTCAGCTGTTTCTGGTCCGATCGACTTAAAATTTTGACACGTTTCAAGCAAAGGTTAGTACTCTATAAAGACGTGGTTACTGGTTTACTACGAGCGCCATCTCTGGGTTAGTCTCGGGACTTATTGATCCATGAGTTAGTTGCGCACCTAATATATGTTAAAATATAAAAGCTTGTCGCGAGATATAAGTATCCGTATTCACTTGCTGCCTAGTAACATTTTAAAACTAAGAAAGTATATACAAGTACTTATATCTCGCGATAAGATATATAAATTGTGTCAAATGTGTTGAATTTGAAATGACGTCATAAGTTAACAATAAAAGTTTTAGAGTAAAAATTATTCTTTTCTTTTTGGCGCATTTAAATGAAACCTTGTTGTTAAAGAATTTTTACCATAATTTTATTATCTAGTTATACTTGGCAAGCCCTTTCATTTGATACCCATATTGTAGGAACGAATAAAAGAAAATTATTCGCCATTTTGGGTGTTCAGCCATATTGGATTAAAAGTGAGTCACATTATTTTTCTAGTTATTCTTGACAAGCCCTTTTATTTGATACCCATATTGTAGGAGTGCGCTAAAATAATTGGTCCGCCATCTTTGGTACGCCGTCATGTGGGATTTAGAATGACGTCACACAGTTAATCATGCATTGTCATCTTAACGTGTATACAAAATTTCAGCTCAATCGGTTGAGGGCAAGTGCCTTTAAATTGAGTTGTAAGACTTCACCCGAAAATACAAACATACATACATAGCAAGTTGAATAAAAGCTTGTAAAAAGTCTATTTTTATCGTAGTTCTGGTACTGAAATGAGCTAACTGAATCGAATTCAGATTTTTTATGATTTTTTTTCTGTGTGAAAGATACCTATATAAGAATGTGTGATGAGATCCATCTTATTAATTACATAAAATTCATAATTAATCACATGATAATATTATCTTTATTATCTGCACATCTGGTACAAAAAGTGCATCTATTTTGAAGTCGATGTTTTCTCCTAGTTTACCTGGGGAGTTGCAAAAATATAAAGTAAATTTGTACTATGATATTGGGTATTGTTGTTAAAATATTTATTTAATACTAAATATTTTGAATGTATTTCAGAGCTATACATGATTTTAGGTTTCTATAATATTGTAAATTGAGGAACGGTGAAATTTTTCAATACCATAGCAGAGCATGATCTAAATTTACGTCATAGTAGTATTCACAGAATTCTAAAAGAACATAACTGCCCCCTTATAAATTTTCATCGGTCCAAACCCTACAAGCTGGCGAGTCACAGCTTCGAATAGAACTGTGTGAGATCCTTCTTCTCAGCATACAAGAGGATCCTGATTTTCTCAAAAAGATTATCTGGACGGATGAGGCCAAATTTTCTAATGAGGGGTTTTATGAATCATATTATGAGGGAAAGAAAATTATCTCAAGATGAATTTAGCTATTTAATGAATGGTCATCACTTCGAACAATTTTATGAAACTCAGGAAAAAATAGTTTATTTGTTTTGATATCTTTTAATTTACTTTAGAAATTCGACAACAACTGCGGTTTATAATTTGTATATATATATATTTATATATATATATATATATATATATATATATATATATATATATATATATTTATATATATAAATATATATATATTGAAGGCACACTGTTTACCATTCGGGATCAAGTAGTCCCAAGTTCGACAAGAATGTATATAAAGCATATAACTCAACAGGTAATACCAACGGTCCAATGTCGAAAATGTGGAAAGGGTCAAGGATCAATACATCACGTTACGTCTAGCTGCGCTATACTGGCCCTAAAGACTATCTTTATCGCCACAACGCAGTGGCTAAGCTGTATCAGCAGGATATAATAAGGAACCTCGGTCTGAGTAACGAAGCGATACCTGCTTACAAGTACTAACCCAAATCTGTGCTGGAGAACGAAAAGCACAAGCTATATTGGGACACAACTTTGGTGACGGACAGACCAGTGGCACACAACAGATCGGATATCTCGATTTTCAATAAAGACGAGAAAATAGCTTTCCTCGTGGACATCAGTATACCCGCAGATGAGAATATCACCAAAGCGTACACTGAAACGGTCTCCAAATATCAAGATATCACCTTTGAGATAAAGGAGATTTACCAGTGCTCCCTGTAATAATATCGGTGAACGGTCTGATCGAAACACATCTCGCGGAAAATACCAAATTGCTAGGGTTAAAACCAGAGATTGTATCCAGCGCCTAAAAGGAGGCCATACTCGGAACATCGTTCGAGGATTTCTGCAATGAAGGCAGAACAATATGATCTGGTCTTGGCGTGATATCGCCCGGCTCTATCATGATTCCAACCCCGAGTGGTGACAAAAACGATATATATATATATATATATATATATATATATATATATATATATATATATATATATATATATATATATATATATATATATATATATATATTTGGAGAGAGAAAGAAATAATCTACCTGTTTTATCAAAATGCAGGTTTATATCCAAGAAATGTTCATATTATAATTCTAAAACTATTCAATAAAAATATTTTCTGAATATATACCAGCAACCAATAATGTTTTCTCGAAATTCGAGGAATATTTCATTAGTGGACCATGAGACACCCAGTACAAATGAGAATGATCGAAATCATGAATATTCATTCATCATAAACATAGTGAAATAAAGCCAGGCCGCGTGAATTTTGTTTACCCCAAAGGCTTCCTGATTCAGATATTTTTGAAGTAATTACTCACAATTAAATTACGTCAACTTTCAAACTTCAAGAAGACATAAAACTGAGGAAAGTTGAAACGGGACTAGATGAAAATTTATTTGCGAATAACACAGATAACACTGCTTCTCAAATTTCCGTATCATCTAAATTGAGATGAGCAAACGAGAAATTAATTTTTTGAAGTTCGAGAGTCAGCTGATCACGAAGGCAGGGGAAGTTCGGCAAACTAATTTTCGGAATCTCCAAGTGCTATATTTGTCATTATTGTTCGAACATGAAGCGTAAAATGAGCACTTCTCCGGATACGTCAGATAGAAATAGTTTCCGATATATAATCGATAATTCGGAATATTGGAAACAGGATTTTCACTTAATATAGGTTAATTGAATGGGAACTGTTCAAGTATGAGTTGAAAATTGAAATTCGAATCGATGAAAAATCAAAATATACACTGCAACAAGAAATTAACGCTCAATTTCAATATTTCATATTTCTTTTTTGGTAGGCAACTAATTATATCAATACATGATTTTTTCATGTCCGGATGTATGCCAACAAAGTTCAATTTTTTTTCTAGGCGCACATGGTCCTCTCATGAGAAATAATATGCAAGAGATAAATCGTGATTCCGAAAGAAACCACTATCGATGACAGCAGTTGTTGATCAATTTTTGAGAGATCACGAAAAATTTCCCCTGCAAATTGTGCAGAGGCTGTGGTGTTAGATGATTTAAATTGGACTCATACAAGAATAGCTCAAGGGTTTGTGGTGTCCCATTCAACTGTTTCCAGATTCATACTCAAGGACTCTGAGACTGGTATTCATGAAAGGAGACCTGGGCTAGGATGACCTCGAGCAACAGCGGCGATCCATGACCGGTATTTGAGACAAGGGTTCGCTATTACTAGGCACCTTTCAAATCCAGTTTTGAACTGAACAGTGGAGTTCAAATTAGCACTGAAACGATATCACGACGTCTAAGGTTTCATTTCGTAGCTCAAGACCAAGCTCTAACTGCAACACATAGAAGAGCCCGATTGAATTTTGCTAGGAAAGAAATAAACTGGTAAGAAGCGGACTGGAAGAGAGTTCTGTTCACAGAACAGTCGTGCCTTTTTCATTGTTATCGATTTTCTCTTGTACAGACGACGAAATAAGACATATGCACAGTGCAAATTTGTAGCTACCTATAGTTTTGATGGATGTTCGATAATACTGAGTGAATGAATTTCTTTCAACGCAACCACTGATCTGGTCGTGATATCTAATGAAACCCTGAATGCTCAGAGCTACATAACAAACATTTTAGAAAGACATGATGTTCCATTAGCAGTTAACATGGGTGAAAACATTTGATTATGCATGACAACACCATACCTCATCATATCGTTAGAAATTGCTTCAAAATCATGGAATCGCGTCAGTGGAGTAGCTGCATTAAGTCTAGACCTCAATACCATCGACTATGGATGAGTCAGGAGAGCTAGCAAAACCAAATAGCGGCCGAGAATGAGGTGTGGAAATTCAGTATGAAATGGATTTTAATGCTATAATGTCATTGAATTTGACTTAACATCGTAGATATCAACAATGATTCTCGCCAGGGGTGAATTTACCCGGTATTGACAGGTTTTTGTGGATTTTGATTTTTCCAATGGTTTTACATTTCCAATTTTTGGTTTCATTTCAATTTCCTCACGATTATTCTTAAGCATTAGTTTGTGCTAGTGGATTACTGGAAACATGATTCTTCAACATATCTAAGCTTCTTTTGAATAATTTTGAATTTTTGATTTTGTGTGTTAATTAGTAGATATATATTCTTTTGAAAAGAGAGGATTTACAAGAAATCGAATAATTGTATCTACAATAAATGCTTATATCTATACTTTTGATGTGTTTCAGAAAAACACAATTGCAAAAAACAAGCGAATAAATAGAATACCAGCGACAGGCATCTAAACTCGCATCATGTCTTCTACGATTGCCCCTAAAGTCTGAGCTCAGGAAATGTAATAGGGGAACCATACTATCTGGCGTTTGATTCAATAAACGAGTGAAAAAAACCTAAGGAAAAAACTCGTTCCCTGTCGTTATTGCACTAGCAATAGCTTGTCTGTTTATGTTGTGTTAGTGTCGTGTGTACATAATGAGTACCAAAGATTTGTCTGCTTAGCAGCTTCATTCTCTCATTCTCATCTTGCAATTTATGATTTCCAGACGAAGACAAGGGTTTGGTTTGGAACAGGAATCTGTAACAATGGAAAAAGAAAAACAGCAGAAAAAGAATTCAACAATCATACTTGACTCTTATATGTCTAAACTAACTTGAATTTAATAAAAGATTTTACATAGCAAGCGAGGCCGAAAATTTCTCAACAAATGGTAAACAACTGAACCAATTGTTTCCGGTAACATTACGATTGGTACCGGAAATTGGTAGGATCAATCGGAGGACAGTATCTTCACCAGAGTTATTTACGCTATATGGGCCTTCAGGTTGCATCCCAACATAGGGTTCCAAATTAAAGGTGTACGATGTTTTTGCATCAACAACAGCAAACATTTTGATACGATATTTGGCATGCTTACTTGGTATATATTGTTTGAAGCCACATCTGCCTCTGAAAGCTAATAGTTTTTCGGCTATGATGAGGAACTCACTTGGTGTGAAATTGGCTTGAAAATTCACTAAAAATATTTCAAAAACTTCCCGTATAAGAGTCAACTTATCAAGCTCGCGTCTCTCGTTCCTAGTTGCTATATCGTCGAATCTAATACATCTAAGTAGGAACCTGAATCTAGTTTCACTCATAGTAAGGTAGCATTATTCGATTCCGCTTCCTCTAGAATTGTCCCAAACCCTTTTCAAATTTTTTCTTGAACTCCTGAAGGTGCCAATGAGGATCAAAATTCATATAAACGCAATCATCTCCCTTTCATCAGTTTTTCTCGCGTTCCGAATCCTGCCAATTTTGTTTTGAACATTTTCTATATATATGTTTGTTGACACTGTTATAAATCAAACGATTATATCGTTTACGAACAATTTTAGGCACTTGATTTCGGTTGTTGCATCACGAGCATTACCATTACCGTTCCAGGGAGTTGTTCCACAATATTATGTGAACGGACTCGAATTTGGAGGCTCTGTAAAGATTTTCTCCTCTTTGTTATTTTGTCTTTTCGTACGTAATAAGCGGACGAACGGATTGAGCTGGAATCATTCAAGTTCATTGAACCACTGTAACCAGACTTCAGGATCTTTGCTGGACTGTATACGTCGTCTTTTGGGTTCAGACATACTTCTTTCTATTCAAGGTACCAAGAAATCGAATTTGAACTGAACTGACTCGAAACACAAAGTAAAACGTGAATGCTCGCGTGGTCTATAATCGTAAACCAGTTATATTCAGAAGCCAATATCATCAAAACCAATCGCTAACACTGTCAAAAATATACTGATTCGCTAAATACTTAAGTTCTACAACTACTGAAGTGTAGGCGCGCAAAAAATGGCGTGGTCTACGATCGTAGACCACAATTTCGATAAGCCTAAATTCTTACCTTTTTCATGCTACAACCGCAATATGCCATCTTTTAGAACTTAAGACGTTTCTGAAAAAAGGAAAGTAGGCCAAGCTGTCCCTTATATTATAAGTGTTTGGGAATTGTTTTTGATAGCCTACGTTGGGACCATCATATTTGTACCATAGTTGCAACTCTTCGCGGTGTGTTGTACAGATTCAAATACCTCAAAAATGTTCACGATCAAAAAGATTTACTACAGACTTGTACACTCTAGATTATGCTATGGTATTCTGAACTGGGGAGCTGCAAGGGCTGAGCATATAGCTTGTATCGAGGTTCTACAAAAAAAGTTTTTAAAATGGTCCTCAATAAGGAAAATACTTACCCTACTTCACGTCTGTATGATGAAGCTCGGATCTTGGATATTCGTCAAACGTTTGCATTCTCATGTATAATACATTTGTATCGGCATGCATACTTACTGGGGGAGTTTCATCATACCTATAATACCAGACGGGAACATAAATTTTATGTGACACCTCGTGCAGATAAATCCATTCGCCAGTTAAATTTTTCTTTCTTGGGGCCTAGACTGTTTAATGCTTTAGCATTGTCAATGAGAAATGTAACTGACAGGAGGAAGTTTAAATTTTAGCTGAAGAAGATTATCGTTTGTAATGGAAGGGATAAAATTCATGACATCATAGAGTTGAGAAATTAATATATTTTTTGTTGAATCTGAGTTTTCTGTTTGAGTTTTTGCTTTCACTCTTTATTTTGTTTAGCGGATCAGTGTCGGTGTGTTGGTTTACTTAAGGAAAAGTCAGCGTCAAAAAACTGTGATTTCTCTATCGCACAAAAAAATATTTCACTTCGAACCAATTGCCTACTCTCTATCAATCTCAAATTCTTCATGTTTTATAGTATGGCTTCCATGTATGGGGTTCTGCTCCTAAACACAGCTTGAAACTCCTGGACTCCATCCAAAAGAGAGCAACTCGATTAATCAGAAATAATGCACTCACAGATTCCATTCCACTACTGGAACATCGAAGAAAAGTTGGTGGGCTTTCTCGTTTTTATTGGTAATTTCATGGAAGATGCTCTGAGGAACTTTCTACGCTTGCTCCACCGCTTCGTGGTTGAAATAAAGACACCTTTCTATTTTCTTTTAAGGCAACCTGTGGTCGGACAAATATCAGAATACCTGTATAGAATTGTTAAAATCATGGCTTTAGTTTTGGCAGCATTAGGTTTCAACCTATTGGTTCTCATGAATTCACTAATTGACGACAAAGAACTATTTATTTCAGTTATTGCATTCTCCAAACTATCACTTGATACGCAAAGGAGTGTGTCATCAGCAAATAAACTCATGAACTGAAATCCCTGTGAAAAACATATATCGTTTGTATAAATCAAAAATAAGAGCGGTCTTAAGACACTTTCCTGAGGTACCCCATAATCATTCAGTAACGGATCAGAATATGCATTATCAATCCTTATAACCTGTGCTGACACTTTACGGCCAATCGTAGGAGGCATGATTCGAGTTTGGATGTCAGATTAAGGAGCAGGCATGGTCTGTTTTTTCCGCTGGTATTCTATTTATTCGCTTGTTTTTTACTATTGCGTTTTTTTCTGACACACACCAAAATTATAGATATAAGCATTTATTGTAAATACAATTATTCGAATATTTGTAAATCCTCTCTTTTCAAAGAATATATATATATATATATATATATATATATATATATATATATATATATATATATATATATATATATATATATATATATATACAAAATACTCACCTCATGCATATCCAATCGAATATACCAACACCTTGACGACAACAATATATAAGCAGAGGAGCAGAAAGGATGCAGAAAAAAACTCCACGGGTGCAAGGAACAACTCATCATCGATTCTGTGATAATGAAACAGGCACACGTTGGGCATCGGAATGTTCATTCAGCTTTTCTCGATTAGCTGAAGACATTCGATAGTACCGCCCATTCTTGGCTTGTTGAAGTATTGCAGATATACAAAATTCACTCAACCCTGGTAGAGTTCTTGAAGACAACAATGACACACTGGCGCACGTCTCTGCAGGTCAACATGAACAATAAATCAATTAAAACCGACGAGATACCCATACGACGTGGAATTTTTCAAGGAGACTCTTTGAGTCCACTATGGTTCTGTTTGGCAATGAACCCATTGTCTTCAATGCTCAATAGAACAGGATACGGATTTAGGATAAAAGCAGAAAGGAATTATCATACAATCTCCCAACTGCTGTATATGGATGACATCAAATTATATGCTTCGAACAAGAAGCAATTGGATGATTTGCTGAAAACTGTCAGTGAGTTCTCGGCAGATGTTCATATGAAATTCGGGATTGAAAAATGTAAGACCCTGAACATTCAAAGAGGCAAAGTCATAGATGGTGAAACACAACTTCCAAACGGTGATATTATACAGTGCACGAGAGATGGCGAAACATACAAATATCTGGGATACCAACAAGCCAGATTGCTAGACCAAAAACAATCAAAGGAGAAGATTCGTTCAGAATACAGTCAGCGTCTGAAGTCTGTGCTGAAATTGATGTTGAACTCGGGGAATCTAGTCAAGGCAATTAACACCTTTGCCATTCCAGTGTTGCTTTACTCATTTGGAATAATCAGATGGACTAAGACAGAACTGGATGATATTCAAAGGCAGACCCGAACGATGCTGACAAAGTACAACAATCATCATCCAAAATCATCTGTGATACGAACAACTTTGAAGCGGAAAGAAGGAGGACGCGGATTAATAGATGTTGTCAATTCACACACCGAACAGATGAAAAATCTCAGAGAATTCTTCTCTGCAAAAGCTTTCACTTCTGACCTCCATAGAGTGGTATCGTTGGCTGATAGGGGATATACACCACTAAATCTTGCTACCAGAGATGACCTGCTGAATCTACCGTTCCTATCAGATACTGAAAAACAAGAACAATGGTCAAGAAAGGAATTGCATGGACGACATCACCATGAGATTAATCAACCACACTATAAAACATAATAGACCAGCTTTCATTCTTAATGATAAACAGAATCAAACAACATATATTATTGATATTGCTATACCCGACACACATAATATACAAAATAAATACAATGAAAAAATTCCTGAATATATGATGCTTGGCGACGAGATTAAAAATGTGTAAAATGAAAAAATATTTATTCTACCGATTATTATTTCCACAACAGGTGTTATTCCTAGAAATCTTCACAAAAGTATTGAGATTTTGGGTCTGAAGAAAATTTGTTACAACAGTTACAAAAGATAACAGTCATCAAATATTGTAATATTCTTCGTGGGTTTCTTTCCGAAAAAATAATGAGGTAGAGTCATAGGTTTTCTCTTTAATTTATACTGCTCAGAATCTCATTTCATATTTTATTTATTTGTTTATATAAATGTAATAAAATTAACTGATAATTTTGTCATATTTATTTATTCAGAACAGTATTCTATTCGATCGTTCACGACTTCGCACAAAGGAAACTATTAATGAGTAACATTCAGTATTACTTGACTAAGGTCCGTACACTGGATTTTTACGGGGAGAAAGCCTCTGACACTACTCGTTGGTACATTGATATCATTGTCTGATGATGCAATAGTATGTATATATTCTGGTAGATTGATATATTCTCATAACATTTAACGTTATCCTAATATATAATTATTCAAGGATAAGTTTTGATATTATAATGATAATTAATATCATTGCCTGGCAATGGTATTAATTATCGGGTGGTGGATTTATAGTTTTTCATTAAATCAGTTTGATTGCATGAACAGATATATGGGCAACTTGTCGGGGTGAAACCCCTATATATATATATATATATATATATATATATATATATATATATATATATATATATATATATATATATATATATATATATATATATATATATATATATATATATATATATATATATATATATATATATATATATATATATATATATATATATATATATATATATATATATATATATAAATATTATATATAACCTGCTTTTTGTTTGATAAATTATCAATGAACTAACTAATCTAGCACTCGACCACCTATGCCAATGCTTTTCAATTTAATAATGAAAATAGATCTGTCAATGGTTTCAAATGCTCGTTTATGATCTAGAAATACAACAATACAACAACTACATATTTTCGTCCATCTGTAACGCAGATTCACATGAATGTCCTGGCCTGAAGCCAGATTGGTTCGACATCAGAATATTGTTATCCTACAAGTACTTCATCAGCTATTTATATACAACAGATTCTAACAGTTTTTCAATACCTGGACCTGGTATTGATGGACCGAAATTTCCATGAATTTTTGTTGAGTTGAGAACAAAACTAGTTTTTAACTTATCAGGGAATACGCATATTCCAACGAGCTATTTATAAGATGTAGATTATTTCCGATCATACCAAATGTAGATTCAATAAATTTAACATCCATAATTTCACTTCCTCGCTTGTTTTCCAACCCATTTTCAATTCCCGACAAGTAATTCAAATCGAGTAATTTAAATTCTGTGAATTTACTCTTAACATTGTATGGACTAAGAATGAAAAATGGTATTTGATAACAAACATCTACGTTCGAGTTTTTGTACCGAATATACTTCAATAATATCATATCAGAATGAACCAATAAAATCTTTCTGAAATTAGATGAGAGTGTGCCTCTTTCTTCCATTCCCTACTTAGGAAAATCTCTTGAGACAACAAAAATAATTTATGAATTAAGATGGGACGAACGATAAAATGTATGTATTTACTGAACAGACGTATCAGTTTCTGGCGTAGGTTATATGTAATATTATTCATCTGTAGAAATGTTAAGAAAGATAATACTTAGTGGAATCTAAGCCTTTATTTTGACTAATGAGTTAAATCAACAAGAAAAGTAGTTTCGAATTTCATTTGAAAAGACAGTCTCTTAAGCAGATATTTAGAAAATTTGCATAATGAACATAGTATTGAAATAGTTGAAATATCAAGTATAAAGTTTGATTTCTTCAAACAAACTCATTATGCAAGGGAGCATTAATGTACACTGCGCCTAGAAATCAACGCACAATCAAATTTCCTTTTTGGTGAAAAGGCAAATGCTTGAGGTGTTCGAATCAACTATTTCCAGAATAATCACCAGATACAGGGGGACTGCTAGCCATGGAAAGAGACCTAGGCAATAACGACCTCGAGAAACAATGGCGATCCATGACTGTTATTTGAGAACTTACTCGTTCAGACCACGGTTCGCATATGCTAGGCCCCTTCGAGTGCAGCTTCGACAGAACAGTGGAGTGCAAATTAGCACTGAAACGACACGACCACGTCTAGGGGGATTCAGTTTGAGCCCTCGTATTGCAGCTTGAGGCCCAACTCTAACTGCAACACATCAAAGAGCCCGATTGAATTTTGACAGGGAACATGTCAATTGGTTGGAAGCTAACTGGGAGGGAGTTTTGTTTACACCTGCGTATGCTTTCGGTAGAGGTTCAATAATGAATCCTGAAATGCTCAGAGGTACGTAACCGACAATTACCAGATCTCCTTTCATGACTATAAGCCTCCTTGTATCAGAATATCTTTCTGGAAACAGTTGAATAGGACACTCAAGTCTTTGGGTTATTCTGGTATAAGACCACAGTAGGTTATGTAACACCACTGCTTCAGCACATTCTGTCCACTTTCAAAATTCGCGTTGCATTATTATCGAAAATTAAAATTTTCAAAAAGGAGAAACGTTCATAACTGATGTTATTAATATATGGTGGTTTCTTGCGAAATTTTAATTTATTTCTTTCATTTTATTTCCCATGAGAGGACTATGTATGCCAAGAAAAGATATCCTGTTTTGTTGGCATTTGTCTGGACAAAACTGAAAAAAAAACGTGCGTTAATAATTTGTAGCCTACCAAAAATAAAACATTGAAATATTAATATAAGTTGATTTCTTGGCGCACAAAAATATTCTTTAGGAAAATATGATTCGCCAATATTTTAATATCCAATATTCTGGTTCTGCCAAGTTCGATTCGATGTTTACACAATTATGAACCACAAGTAATTTCAAACTTTATTCAAACTGAATTAATCAAGCTAATTTTGAAATTTTCACTGGAGTCATACTTTTCAACTTTTCACTACCATGCCGAGCGAGAAAATCCATGTCACGTTTATAAGAACAACAGCATGCTGACGGAAGTTGAAAAGTATCAGGAGTGGGAGCACCAAGATCGCTCACTGACAAAAGACGCCTGTAGATGTACTTCTGTTTACAACTAGTGATGTAGCCAAGTGGAAGTTCACCAATCAGATCACATGGAACGTTTTTCCTGTGAAAAAAGTCATTATAAACAAAAATTTAAAGCTATCGTAATCGCATCACCAATTTGATATTTTTTTTACAAGTTAGTATTTGTCTAAGTAAGATTCGATGAAGATAAAGATTAAAAAGTTCTGGAAGAACTAAGACTAACACAACTCTTCAAAATGCTCTTTTTCATTCCATTCATTTGAGTGACGAACATAAATGTCAAAATTCAAATAACTAGCAAAAAAACCTTCGTTTTTCGCTAATTATATCGTTTAATTCTTCATTTATTATTTTACTAAGACTAGAACTTTTAGCATTGTATCACACAAAAAGCAATGTACACCACTTCGTCGAAATTATAATTCAAAACTCGACGCGCGTTTTGCCAACAAAGTTGGCATAATCAGCACTAAATCTAAATCTATCAGGCTCTATCATTTATACTTGTTCTATTCCTACTACTAGACGCTTTCGACAAACCATCATCCTGATTCGTCGAACACGCTATTAGTGTTGAGTACACTGCACGGAGTCGGAACTTTGTCTTGGTTAAGTAGATGAATAAATACACTAACACCAATTACGATAATTATTCCACCTACAACAACAAATAAAAGAAAAACCACATTGCCGATTGTATTTTCAGGTTCATTTTGCTTACTTTCATCTGTTCCTTTTCTTCCGGTACGGCTTGTATCAACTACACTCTATCTTGTGATATTAAAGTCGCCGTCGTAAGATCTTGTTTCTTTTGTAGCTCTAATACTGTTTTCAGATGTAGATGAGGAGGTTCTTGAATTCCTGGTAGTGTTTTGACTTGCCTTCGGATCTAAAATTGTTGTCTTAAATGAAGATCTTGAAGTTGTGCAGATTGCTGTTGGGGCGGTGGCTCTTGTTACGGCTGGGGTTGAATTCGAGTAAATTGTCCTTGTTGTTGTGTTTGAGGTTGCGCTTGTGCGTAGGGTTGCAGAGGTGATTGCAGTGGTAAATGTGATTGTGTCTGTTGTTGCTGCGTTTGCAGTTGTGATTGTAGATAAAACTGAAGTTGTGATTCTGATAATGGTTGTAATGGTGTTTGAGGTTGTAGTTCTGATTGTGGTTGTGATAGTTGAAATAGTGGTTTCAAAGGTAAATACTGCTGTAAAGAAGATGGTGATTGAGATTCCGACAATGGTAATTGCGCTGGAATTAATTGCGAAGAAAATTCTTGGGGTGGTTTGGGCGGAGGTTGAGTGTACTGTGTAGAAAAGAACTGATAAATTTCAGGATATAATTGAGTAATTGTTTGCGTTGTTGTTTGTGGCATAACTTGAAACGTTTTAGGAAGTATTGGAGTAGAAGAAGACGGAATAGTTTCCGCCATAAGGAATGATAATGGAAATGATTGTGTAGAAGTTGAAGGTGAAACAGTAACTGATAATATCGAGTAGGTTGATGGCACAGTTTCTTCTGTTTCGAATTCTCCATATCCGGGAAACAAGAAGGTGTTTGAAGATTTCATTGGCTTGCATAGTCGTTCGAAAGGTTCTGTGTGATCGCATATGAAGCCTGCAGGGCAGAGGGTGCAAGGATACCCATCCTTAAAAATTGTTTCACCCCTAATAGCACCTCGTGGACCGTATGTACATACGAAAGTCAACCAATTGTCTGATAAACTCCATGCACATCCAATAGACCTAACTTGATCACTCATGAGCTGAGCATAGTTGTGAAAATGTTCACCTTTATCACCTCCTGGTAAGTTCCTTATTTCGTTCAACGTAGGATTTTTAGCTTGCTCA
The DNA here is from genome assembly GCA_013387265.2 of Cryptolaemus montrouzieri. Classification (NCBI taxonomy): domain Eukaryota; kingdom Metazoa; phylum Arthropoda; class Insecta; order Coleoptera; family Coccinellidae; genus Cryptolaemus; species Cryptolaemus montrouzieri. The sequence goes on from JABFTP020000103.1 coordinate 24,325,799, forward strand.
AGCCAATAGTTCATCATGTGCATCCATAGAAATACTTGTGGTGTCTCACCTTCATCTAAAATAAGTTGACCAACTGACTGAGAGGTTGCTGCGAATTTTCTCGTTTTGAAACAATGAGAATGTTCATCACTACATCTCGAACCTAAACATTTCGAAACTTCTTCAAGTTCCATATCGTATTCTACAACCGTCATTCCACTAGGATAAGGATCTGTGCCACTTTGTATATCTCGAATTTGGTTATGATAATACAATATACCATTTCTGATAGTTTCGTCCATTAACAATGGCAAACATTTTATGGCGATTTCACAATTACACAATTTTTCACATTGGTCGTTGTGGTTGCAGTATGGATAAAATGACGGTTTCGTATGATTTGTAGTTGAAGTTATGGATAAATACGATATGACCATGAGGTATAAATATATCTGCATTGATTTGCAATGTACATAAGTGTCAGTTGAAAGTTTGACCAATATCATATGACAATTTTTCATTATTTTCAGAGAGCGTTCTTGATATTTTATATTATATTAATATATCAGTTGATATTCGATTATTAATCTGCTCTTATGGTTTGAATGTTCTAGAAATTTAAAATCGTTAGACAATCATAACCTTCTGACAATTCCTAGACCTTAGGCTCATAATACCGAAAACCACCACGCAGATACCATGTTTATCTTAATCTCAATATTGTCAAACGTCTTAAGATTCACCAGCAAATAGGCTAGTAATTAAACAGAATTATATTAAACTCAAAATGCTAAATATAAAAAACTATACATTTTTTTTTTTCCGGAAAAATTTTTCCTCTTGATTGAAACTCAGGCACAAATCATATTCAAATGTACATGGGGTCCAAAAATCAATGGTTTTATCAGGCAGCTATGTGAAATATTAGAGATGAAAAAATTACCCCCTTTCTTGGTCTCTATTTTCAAGTGAACCTCATTGCTGAAAACCAATTAGAGTTATCATTCTTTGGTTATCGAGTTATTCCGGATTTTTCAATTTTCTGGGCTGTGAACAAATAAGCATGTCTTGGGTACTAATAAGGTTACTTAAAAGATATATTCTCATACGTGAAATTAGAAAATTCAAAAATATCTTAAATTCTAAAAAAAATCAGTACCGTCCTAGTATTTTCTTTTCGAATAACCTGCGTTGTAACCATACGCGCACCCATACGTGAGTTCAAATATTGTTTAGTATTGAAAATGATGCGCAATTGAAAGTTCTCGGCACCCCCAGAATTTTACCTGAATATCGTAAGCAGTTTACTTAAAATTCAAATTTAACTGCATCTTTCGATTAAACTTTAGCTCTGTAAATCAGTATTTGTGGACCTAATTTTATATCAAATTTTTAAATGGAATTATTTCAGCAATCACCTCTTTTGCCGTGTCTTTTTGAAGACCCTGTATATGATATTATTTTCAAAGAATGAAGTCATGTCTATAAACATGGAAAAATCACATAATAAAATCGTATAAACTGTCGATGGGCTAAGATAAAAACAACCGACAACGTTTCTGTTTCGTGATATCAGAAAAGGAATTCTGTAGTATTACAGCGCCAAAAAATATAATATAATATGACATAGTTTCTTATTCAATTCAAAGTGGAGGTAATTGAGCTGATTTATTAGAAGATATGTGTTCTTGCCAGAACCGCCGAATAGTGAAAACCAGTTTCGAATACTATTAATTGCAAAAATATCGAAATCTGATGCATTCTAGAAATTTCGTTCCAGAAAATGTTTCAGAACGTTGAAAACTACAGACACAATTGCGAGATAAAATTTCAAATGGTTGGTTTCTCACTTGGCAAAGGTTTAACCAATATTTATTGAAATACTCTACATATGTTTCGGGTTGTTAGCCCATTATCAAGAGTAATACAATACTAAATCCAAAATGAGTGATTTGACTTATGTATAACGGCATTCAGAGCAGGAGTTAAATTGTATTCTAGTTGGTCGTTGCAAATGGGCTGGCTTTTTCTATGAGCGAGCGTTATTTCAATAATCTCTAATAACTCCATCATTTTTCGCTTATTACCTGGATGCACGAGTTCGTTATTTTCGAAATTTATGAAATGATTTTTGTTGATTGAGTGGTCCGAAAAACCCGTAGAACTTTTATTTTGGAGGATAGATTTTCAATGTTCTAAAACTCTCATCTCGATGCATCTTACGGTTCGTCGTATTTAGAATGTCTCACATTCACTGCAGTGTATTTTATATACTCCGCTTTTATCCATTAATTTCGAAAAATCGAGGGTCAGAGAATATGCTGAAGAAAATAATGAGGAAACTGATACAAATGTAATTGCAGCAGTTATTGAAAATCGTGAATCATCGACGAGAAATAACCATGTAACTGGTGTTTCGAGATACCGTGATCAGAGAATATTGAAAAAATATAAGTTTGAACCCTATAAGATGACATTGGATTCCTAGCTTCTTCCTGGCGATTCCAATAGGCGAATTAATTTCTGTAGAGGGTTCAAAGAGAAATGCCACAAAATGCAGATTTATCAAGAAACGTTGTTTGGATCGATGAGGTTAGGATATGCAGTGATGGACTCTTCAATAAAAATAATCAACATCATTTGTTAGATCAAAATTCACAATTTTTTCCAAAAGAGAAATCGTTAAGATCACTTCGACTTCAATTTATAGTTGGCAACTGTTGAGCAACAAATGATAGAACCATATATGTTTGAAGATCATGTGATACGCTAACACGTATTTGAATATTTTGATCGAGGTTGTTTAGCCAGATTAGAAATATGTTCCGCTTACAGACCTCAAAACGAAATGGACTCTTCCGTTCAAACATTGAACGACATTCTGGGAGGTCACTGGATAGACACAAGGTCCTGTCTTATGGCCCGCCAGAACTCCTGATCTCATCCGATGTGACTTTTTCATATGGGGTTATGTCAAGAACAAAACTAACTAAGTTCACGCGACTATAAAGTAGGGAGGATTTGGTTATCCGATCCAGGATGCCATTGACCCAATTCTTGAATTTCAACAACTGAATTCTGTGAGTTCATTCAGAAGAAGATGTAGATTATGTATAGAGAATTTGGGGGTACAATTGGAGCATTTCTTTTGAAATTGGTCTTGCCTTTTCATCAATCTTCATTTTCATTCAATAATTCAACACAGAAAAGCCAAATATTTTTGAAGAGCTAACTTTTTATACGATGAAATTTCTATTGGTTAATAGAATGACAACGTTGCACTTTTGTTATATTTCGGGATTTCCCAGATTAAAAATGTATGTATGGATTTCTCGCTTAACATTGGATGGAACATAATGAATAAATGATTGGTTTCTCAGTTAGCAAACGTTTCACCAATATTTTTATTAAAATACTCCACATATGTTTCGGGTTGTTAGCCCATTATCAAGAGTAATACAATACTAAATTCAAAGTGATTGATTTCACTTATGTATAACGGCATTCACAACAGGAGGTAAATTGAAGTCTAGTTGGTCGTGGCTAATTGGCTGGTTTTTCCTATGAGCGGACGTAATTTCAATAATCTCTAACAACTCCATCCTTTTTCCTTTATTACCTGAATGCATGAGTTTGATATTCTCAAAATCTATGGAATGATTTTTGTTGACGCAGTGGACCGGAAACCCATAGAATTTTCATTTTGGAGAATAGATCTTTTATGTTCTTCAACTCTCTTCTCGATGCATCTTCCGGTTTGGCCTATATAGAATGTTTCAAATTCACTGCAGTGTATTTTATATACTTCGCATTTATCCAATAATTTTGTTTTATCTTTATTATTAACTAACAAAGAACCGAAATTCTTTTTATTAGCGCTGATGATGTTAATATTATTTCTTTGTAATCTGGTATATATCTTGTTGCTAATATCAGGAATATAATTAAAGGGAAATTTTCTGTTAGATTTCTCAGTATACAACGGATAAATGCTCTGCAATAAAAGTTTATGTCGTTTTTGTCTTATTAAGGTATCAATTCATTTTGGTTCATAGCCGTTGTTCTCAGCGAGTAATTTACAACTTGAACTCAATTTTCAAAATCGACAGCTGACAAAATAAAAGAAGGCAATTAGTGCACAAATGGTTAGGCGAGAATTCCATACCTAAATTCTTAATCTGGAAACTCTCTAAATTTAACTAGAATGCGAAGTTCTCCTTCTATTTAACAATAGAAATTTCATCGTATATAAAAATTAGCTTTTCAAAAATATATGGCTTTTTTGTGTTGAATTATAGAATGAAAATGAAGATTGATGAAAGAGCAAGGCCAATTTCAAAAGAAATGCTCCAATTGTACTCCCAAATTCTCTATACATAATCTGCATCTTCTTCTGAATGAACTCACAGAATTCAGTTGTTGAAATTCACGAACTGGGTCAATGGCATCCTGGAATCGGATAACCAAATCGTCCCTACTTTATAGTCGCGTGAACTTAGTTAGCTTTGTTCTTGAAATAACCCCATATGAAAAAGTCAAATCGGATGAGATCAGGGAATCTCACGGGCTATAAGACAGGACCTTGTGCCTATCCAGTGATCTCCCAGAATGTTGTTCAATTTTTGGACGGAAGAGCCTGCTTTATGCGAAGCTGCACCGTCCTGTCGAATCCATTTCATGTTGAGGTCTATAAGCGCAACATTTTCTAAATATGGCTCAACAACCTCCGTCAAAATATTCGAATACGTGTTAGCGTATCACATGATCTTCAGAAATATATGGTTCTATCATTTGTTGCTCAACAATTGCCAACTACAAATTGAAGCCGAAGCGATCTTAGTGATTTCTATTTTGGAATAAATTTTCATCTCACAAATGATGTTGATTATTTTATTGAAGAGTCCATCATTGCGTATCCTAACCACATCGCCCCAAACAACGTTTCTTAAAAAATCTGCATTTTTGTAGCATTCCTCTTTGAACCCTCTACAGAAATTCATTCGCCTATTGGAATCGCCAGGAAGAAGCTAGGGATCCAATGTCATCTCATAGGGTTCAAACTTATATTTTTTCAATATTCTCTGAACACGGTATCTCGAAACACCAGTAACATGGTTATTTCTCGTCGATGATTCACGATATTCAATAACTGCTGCAATTACATTTGTATCAGTTTCCTCATTATTTTCTTCAGCATATTCTCTGACCCTCGATTTTTCGAAAGATGTGGCGGTTCGCAAATTATTTTCCAATCTTTCGAAAATACGTTCGTCAGGATGGTGTCGCTCCGGGAACCGCTCTTTTTGAAGATAACCAGCATCTTCACTTACACTTCCGCTTTCAATGAAACATGAAATCATATCATACTTCTCTTCGTTTCTATAATCCATTTCGAAAAAAATTTCAAAATACCACAAATTAGTTCGAGCAATACAAAATCCAAAAATGGGAGGATAATCATTAATTATTTTGACAATGTTAAGGTATTTTCTATGGTTTCCCCAAATACAAATACGCCTTGTTTAGTATCGAAATTTTTTCTCAGTGACCATTCCATGAATGCAGATTAATTTTATTAATATTGCCATAGAGAGTTATCTATCGAATGGCAAGATTTCCATCACATAACGAGATTCGATTGGAAATTACTTTTTACGCTTTTTTTTATTAGAGATACTGGCGTAAGGAAACTAAATCCTATTATGTCTCGCCGACACCGCGAGTACCTGAAAAGCAGGGCAGGTTAATATTTTGCTTGAAGGCTAGCAGATTGTAGTCATGGGGAAATACGTTACGTGGAAGAGAGTTCCAAAGTTGCGCTGTTCTGTGGAAAAAGGCCTTCTGGTATAAAGACGTTCTAGGTGTCTTAATTTCAACCACGTAAGGATATTTGGCATTAGTTTGGCGAATTGGCCTTGAAACAGAAACGAGCAGAGGAACAAGCGTAGAAATCTCCTCAGAGCATCTTCCATGAAAATACCTGTAAAAAAAAAAGAGCTCACCCACTCTCCTGCGATGTTCCAGTGGAGGGATGGAATCTGTGAGAGCACAGTTGCCGATCAACCGAATCGCCCTTTCTGTATAGAATCCAGGAGTTTCAAGGTGTGTTTAGGGGCAGAACCCCACACGTGGAGCTATACTCTAAAACGGACGAATTTGAGATTTATAGAAAATTAGGAGTTGAGTCGGAGTGAAGTATCTTCTAGCACGATTCAGAAAACCCAGATCTTGAGATGCTGACTTAGCAGTGTTCACAACATGGTCGTGCCATGACAAACTGTCTCCGATGATTACCCCAAGCATTGCTACGTAGGAAGTGAGTGAGATAGTCTCGTTGTTCATTACTTTATCTGGTACAGTACTGTTAGCCTTAGAAAACAAACAAGCTTGACTTTTGCTAGCAGTAAACTCCACCAGGTTCGCAGAGCCCCAATCGAGAATTGCCTTCAAGTCACTATTGATTTGAGAAAACTGTTGCAGACGTATTTCGTCTATAACTCGAGATGATAAAGGTTTTCTCGACCAGAAGGATGCGTGGAGTGTACTGTCCGCAAAACTGTGTATCTTACAACCTGTAACAGTAAGCAAGTCTATGAAGCGGAAACAGGGTTGGTGCTAGAATCGAGCCCTGAGGCACACCAGCATTAATATCAAGTGTGTCAGATGTAACTCTATCCAAGACTACACTGAGAGATCTATCTGAAATAAAGCTCGAAATCCATAGACATAGGTGTTGGGATAAGCCATATGAGGACAACCTACCTAGCAGACTCCTATGCCAAAACCGCTCGAAAGCTTTCGACATATCGAGAGCCACAGCCAAAGACTCCCCAAATTTCTCTAAAGATCTCTTCTACATGTGCGTGACATAGACAAGTAGATCCCCTGTGGACCTCTGGTGCCTGAAACCATAGTGTCGATCATAAGTGATACCAACAGATTCTAAATATTTGATAAGCTCGATATTGATGGCTTTTTCCATCACTTTGGAAATCACAGGTGAAAGGGATATTGGCCTATAGTTGATAGGATGGTTTTTTTTTCTCCTTTTAACGAATTGGTTGGATTGGAAGTGTTCCAGTTTGAAGGGCAAATACTACGAAAAATACGCCATAATTAGATTATTTTCACATTACATGTTCTCGAAAAGTTTATATTGAAGAAAACACAAGTTTACCCTATAGCTCGAAAACCAATTATCACTGAAATTGGTTCTCATCAAAAATTTTCTCGAAAATCGAGACCGAGAAAGGGAGGGTCATTTTTTTCTGTCTCAAATGTTTACTATAACATCGAATTTGGGACATTCTGTAAATCATAACGATCAAAAATCAAGCACATATAACTAGAAATTAACAACCAACAGTCAAAGAAATCATAAGAAGAGCTCTATTTTCGTTATCTGAAGAATTCTCCTTCAATTTTCTTTTCTTTCTGTTTTTGTTTGTGGTGTATTTTAGCACATCGATACTTTCAGATGCATTCAGTGTATTCACGTTTTAAGAATTCTATACTTTATGTTCTTTCATTCTGGTGTTAACTGAAATACGGACTCAATAATTTTTTCCAAAATGTTTTGATCAAGAACATAAAGAAATGCAAACATCCACAAGAACAAATGTCCGATTCCATTCAGTGAACTCCAAATTTGGATTGGACAAGCTTACTAAAAGCGCTTATATATGATGTAAAATTTGGTTTAGTGTCATTATCCTACAATGATAATGCAAACAAAGTTGGTGAAACGCATTTTAAAATAATATTTTGATGAGATGGCGTGCATTATTAAAAGTGTGATCAATTTTTGCGTCTATAAAATAAAAGGATTGGTTGAAATACAGTCTGGCATTATGTTATTTTCACTTACCTCCTACATGTTTCCACTCGCACGCCCTGAATATATCCATCCTCTTCTTGATTTATAATATATTTCCATTTATTATTCTTATTTTTACCAATTTTGGGAAATATAGTTCTCTCTACTGATGGACATAGAAAATTTACCGACTCTGCTAATCCACCATGTCTGTTTATTATAACAGGGGACTCTTCATCTCTTCCAAAAAACTCTCTGATAACTTCTTTATTTTGCAGCACTTGCTTTAGGTGATGTTTCGGATAAGAATCGAACTTTTCGCAGAAAGTGTCACCGTTCGCACATTTTGGTACTCCTTCTATTCGCGGAATGGAATCAAAAACATCGTATTCGTCAGGGAATACTATATCCTTCTCTGAATGATCTTTGAATTCTGAAAGAAAAAAATAATTTTGTAAATGAAGACTATTTTTATGATGTAACTTTTAGTGTAGAAAGAACTGTAATATTATATTATAGCAGCAAGAAGATACTAAGCATCTGTCTCTATACTTTAACTTCTTTAGAAACTTATAGAAAATTCGTCCTTTCAGTTCATCGACAAACCTTGACTCAGTTATGACTGTCTCTAATCTTACAAAAACTAAGATACCATATCTTCAATTGAATAATTACCGAAGGATAGATAATTGGATAATTGGACATCAATATTGATTCGAACTTTCTACTACAAGAACGAAATAGTTCATTTAAAGTAGGAATTGAACCAAGAGATCCATCATGAATATCGACACTTGGGCCTATGACTATTTGTGTCTTTTTCCATTTAACTACATTCCTTACTCAATAATTACAAACAAGTAAGCGGTATATCTTCGGCGGATCACTCACTTTCAGCATTTATGTACCCAGATGGTTAAGCTTAAGGTGGATCCATGAACCGCATGTGGTCATCAGTTGAATTGGTGTTTAGACCTAAATTTCAGATAATATGCACTTAAGTCCTTTCTTGCACAGGTAATATCTAAATTTGCAATGCCTCTTCGATATTTATGCCAGAGGTCGTGAATTAGATTGACTGCTTTGAAGTCCCAACCCTTTCCTGGTTTTACGAGGTAATGTACCCAGCATTGCATTTGAAATAATAGAGTGTCTCTATGTTGATCTACTAGTCAGTCTCCCAGTCTTGCCTTAGCAACACTGGCTGAGATTCCTTCCACTGGCTCTGGTTCTATAAGAGCATTCTCAGTTCCTAGACCAGCCTATCTGCAATCTCATTTCCTCTGTTCCCAGTGTAATCCGGAACCTAGAGGAGACGGATATGGTATGTTTCTCGCCAATTGTTTCATTGCTTGAAGGCACTTCCAGTCCATTTTAGAGGTAATCCTATGTGCGTCCAGGGTTTCCAAACAAACCCGACTGTTCGAGCAGATTATGATCCCCTCATCAGTTGTTTCAAGTTCTTTCTTTCTTGGAAGGAAAAACCCTCCAATTTGTCTACCAGTAAACTCCGCTTCTTGATCCCATTTTAGTCTTCGAGCCATCTGTGTACCAGATGTACCCTTGATCTGGCAGATAATCTTTCCTCTCTTCTCACTCTTGTCCGGATAGGATATAATCACCGCCTCGACGTGGCTCTATACGAGTTCATTCATAACAGGTGATCTCTATTCATAGTTTCAGGAAACAGGGTATCTGTCGTATCGAGTACTAAGGTGCCCCCTGTCCTTAACCTATAATCAGCAAAAACTGCCCTGATAATGATTGTGAGGTGCAGTGGTTTGAACTCAGTGCACTCAGCGCCGCTGCAGAGCACCCACTACACTTCTCACCATCAGTGCTCTAAGTCTTTCTAGAGCTAGATTCGCCACCGGTTTTTCAACCTTCATCTACCAGAAGAGCGAGGTGTAGGTGACTATGATTAACCGAACGATGTCTAACCATATCAGCACGTGTGACTCTTACATCCACATACAGGGAGTAAATATATACAAACATCATTTTCTACAGCTATTCCTCACCAAAAAAACACGAAAAGAATGCTCATAAATATGTGTCTGAATGTCCGTCATTTTCGAGATACAGAGTGATTCTTCTTTCAGTTTTTTTTTACATTTCGGTTGGTTTCTCTCGTAGTTTTCAAGGGATCAAGTATAACGCATTTTGAGTTTCGAGTTTGATTATCTGAGTGTTCATTTTAATTAGTGAAAATTCAAATGATCTTTAACTTCCTGGGCCATCATGTTACGGATACTTATGAATAAAACCTAACCTTGCTGTTATTCATTGTGATATACAGTAATACACATTACCAAATTTATATGGAATCAGCCGATATTTTGAATATTACCTCAGGGATTTTGGAAATTTCCAAGAATTGTAAGTATCGATTTTTTTGAGATATTTCAATTGAAACAAAGAATAAATAAAGGTTTATTTTAAGAAAGAAACAAATAAAAGAAAATAAGAGAATCTTTCCGCATGTAGTAAAAAAATGTAAAACTGTTTTCTCACGGAATAGGTATTTTTTCTCAACCTCAGTAGCTTGTATTACCTCCTCTTGTCCTCTTACAAGCCTGAATCCGTCTAGACATGCTTTGGATTAGGTTTTTGACCTTCTCTGGGGTGATTTTCTGCCACTCTTCTGTGGTGGCTTGGATGAGCTATTGTGGGGTTCTTGGATTATCCTGGCGCGATCTGATTTTCCTTTTGAGATTATCCCATGAATGTTCAATCAGATTTAGGTCTGGAGAGCAAGCTGGCCAGTCCAAAATATCAATTCCCTCTCTTTCGAGATAATGTCGCCCAAGGTTGCTGATATGCGGAGGAGCATTATTTTGCATAAAAGTGAAATTTTCACCGTGAGCACCTCGCCAGAGTCTCACTTTGTGCTTCAGCACTAGGTCCATATAATTTCTATTCGTTACACTAGCAGGAAACGAAATCAAATCTGTCTAGCTTCCCAGCATAATGCCACACCAAAACATCACACTGGCCCCTTAGTGTTTCGAAATTTGTCTTGCCAAATTAGGCGATCATCTGATCGAACACGAATTCTGCTCTCATCCGAGAAAAAACATTTCGCCAATTCTCAATATTCCAATTCTCTATACACCAATTAAGTCTGTTAATTTTTTGTTATCTGGTTAGCTCTGGAACGAAGTCCTTGACTTATCGTTTGGACTGATACACTGATGCCTGTTGCTTCCAGATATTGCCTTTGTAGTATGGGGTGCGACGCACTAGGGTCTCTTCTTGAAATTTTATTTCTTCAGAAGTGATCTTCCTACGACTTCTTTTAGACCTATTTTGCAGAGATTGTAGCTCCACGTATCGGGCGTAGGTTTTTGAATCACCCCGTTTGATACCCCCATTGTGGCCGCTATATCCCTCTTTGTCACCAGTTCTTCAACGAGAGCAATTATTCGACCCCTCTGCACATCGGAAAATCCAACATAAGGCATTTTCAATTATGATTATAGCTTATTTATACTCTGAAATTCACAGTTTCAAATCTCATTGACGACTGAGTACAATATCCCAGCCATGTGGTAATAATTCAGCATTTCTTATCATACTATCCAATTTTCCTACAACAAAAAACTTCATTCTTCACAAGTAGTCAAAGATCCATGGTTAAAAACAATCAATTATGTGAAATACCGAGTGATTTCATATAAATTTGGTTGTGTGTATACACCTAATATTATGTGTAGAAGTCAATAGTGGTAATTTCGAACACATACTTCAGTTAATTAGTTTAATAAAGAAGATTTTTTCATTGTTGCTTCTATTTTAATTTATTTTAGTTAAATGCCGAATATTAATATCAATCAGCTTTCTTTCATTTCCTCATAATTACATATAATTTATTCACTCTCGTCTGATGTGCTAAAATGCTCTAAGTTGCACCCGAATGTTTTGATTTCCATAAAATAAAATGGGCACTCTGGATATTCAAGCTCAATATGAAATGAAAACTACTTCAGAAGGCTATATTTCTAGTTTTTGTGAAAAACTATGTATCGGTCCCATCTTTAAATTACAAAATGCCACAGTATACTATGATTTTGATGGGGTCGAAGGTAGGTTGATCCTGAAGAAATTATAACCCAATTACTGGATACATCTAATGAATGAAGAGTTAGGAACAGAAACATGAAAAAGAATCTGAACTTCAAAACCGTGTATTTCGAGAACGACGGAATTCCAAACATATGTTCATGAATTTTTTTCATGTTTCCTGATGAAAAATCTCTGTAGAACATCCTGTATAGAATATTCGATTCTAAGACGTGGTATTTCCAAACCTCTATAAAATGAAAATGGTGCACATTTTCGACACGTGAAACTTTGGCGTTTACTATATTCTGAGAAGTTTAACATGTTTATATTAACGAAATATTATATCTGAAAAGCACAAACTGTAGATTAGTTGAATTGTAAACAGGTACAACGTATTGTCCTTAGCACCAAGCATTTAAGTTTAAAGTATGTTTAAAATTCATTTCAATATTCGCTGCTGTAATAGTCCAGCGATTTCAGAATTTTCATTCACTTGGGCTTTTCACAAAACTCAGCATAATTGTGTTAAATTCTTCAGCGCTTGTTTTCCGTTCCAACAATTTGAGGGGGAATGTTAGGCGAATATATGAATAATAATGAAGAATATGGATCAACAGTAACTCGTCATTATATTCAGTAAATGAATTTGCTTGCATAAACCTTCATAATAAATATTTTCAGCTTCTACCATGACCATATTTGACATTTTCATTGTTGCTCAAAAGACGTATTCTCTTAGGACGCTTGAGATCGATCACAAAGTCAGATCAGTGACCTCAAAGGTACAGGTCGTGAGCTCGATGTCTTTTATCACACCAGTACTGCTGCGAAAACCTAGTTAATTGTTTATGATGTCTTGTATTACCCTGAAAACTCCTGATTTTTTTCTTTCACTCTTCAAAAGTTAATACTTAGTTTCCGGTAATATTTTTATGTTATTATGCTAATTGTACTGCCATTCCGCTGATTATCCTTTATAGATTCACAATTCTTCTGCAGTGTTCAAACAAACACGTGATAAGACACTATACAATAACGTAAAATTACTGAATATTTCAAACTTCATGGCAAAATCGATTCTGCTATGTACATTTCAATGTCACAGCAATTTAAATTCACAATTAGGGTCGTCAGACGTAGCTGTTTTTGTGAACGACAAAATATGAGGGATAGATTAATGTTTCTATGTACTCAGAAATCATACAAACCTGCTTAGTTGTATACATTGGGAATATTTGTTCTTTTTCCATATTACCACAATTTTCGGACAATATTCTTTGGTTTGTTTTGTAAGAAAACGCAAATTGGCGGCGTAGTTTCCGACTGGTGAGTCCAATCTGGTTTTTTGCCGGTAAGATGTCTTCCACATTTCAGCAAATTGAGGCATGTTCTACCATACTAACATTCTTTCTTTGTCCCATCAATTGTTGTTCCGCTGACATTTTAGATTCTGAACAAGTTACCAATTTTGCGTTTTAACAACTGTACAACTGGATTGTATATACTCTTTCAGATTTATTCGCCATTTTGAACTTAACTATTGAATAAATTTGACATTCATCAACAAAAACATCAAGATTATTCATTTCTATTAAGGCCACTTATTCTAACATGATATTCCGGTAGAATTTTCAATGCCAATTTTTTCCAAAACTTATGTCTCATACGTAATATTATTCAAATTCTCAAGTGAAACCGTATATGGTTCTAAAGTTTCCCTACATTCCTTCCTTCATCAAACAATATTTATGAATATTAGAATTTTACCAATTGCACTTATAAATGCTAAGGTGTTTTCGTTCATGTTGTACTAAAAAAGAACCTGAATGATTTGTAAATATCAATCCAAAATAGTTCTGTGCGTATTGAGTTGCAGTCACAGAAACAGTAAAATTTGACAGATTAAACCATGGTCATTTCCGAGCAACAATTTTCTAGAATTTTCAAAAACAATTATATCAACGAAAATGTCTCGTCTAGTTGATTTCTGTTCTCGGCATTGAAGTACCATACCAGTCAAAGCTTTCCCGTGGATATGGAGCATTGAAAGGCAAAAGAGTTAGATTTAGCGAAGATACAAGAGCAGACGCACCCACTGCAGTGGTCACTCAAGAAAATGTGGAGATAGTGCGTAAGATTATCCAGGAAGATCGGCATGAAACATATCGAAAGGTTAATACATTATTGCGGATTTCAGAGACCTCAATACAAAAAAAATTGCCATAAGAATTGCACGTTAAAAAATTAGTTTTTCGTTAGATACGGTATCTGTTGACCGAAGAACAGAAAGTTACAAGAATGTATTGGTGTTAAAAAACTCTGGACCGTTTTAACTTTTGAAAGTATAGAAGCCTTTTCAACATTCTCACTGATTTGTTTCATTTCTACGAGCGAGAAAATAAGAGCCAATCTTCTATTTGGGTGTTTCAAGAGGAAGAAAAATCGACAAAAGCCATCCGTGACCGAAGTTTCTCCAAAACGATTGTCAGAACGTTAATTTCAAAAACAGGTCTCGTAGTATTAATTCTTTTCATGATCAAAAAAGAGTTGCTGCCGATTGGCACACAAATATTGATGTCCAACGATTTCTTTTGCTTTTCTCAGAAGCACGGACTACGTGATTAAAAGTTTCGGGTAGGTAAACTACTTTCAGATTTGGTTCGAACGGATGCACTGCCGCGGGGAATACAATATACTCTTTAAATGCTCTCAATTGTTTTATTCTAGCAAAATTTAAAAAAGATCCCTCGTAGTAAGGAATGTGAACTGGAAAAACACCTACACCTACTGCCTATACTCAAAATTGATTCATTGGGAGATTCTTGTGGAAAAGTGTGTTAAACAAGCTCACTCGGATTTTGATCAGTCAATTCAGCAGGCCAACCTGAAACATTGATTTCAGTATCATACATGAATTTCTGTGGGATAGATATTGCAGGACAGTGGGTTGATGAATTTTATTGACACAGAACAGGCATTCAGAAAATTGGCAACCAACGAGATTCATCTGACTTGGACCAGTCTTCAGGTACCCATTCCAGATGCTAGAGGAAGACCTCTGAGCTATGGAGTAAAGACTGACTTCATGCAACCTATTGCTAACAACTGTTTCAGCTGATTTATTTTACGGCGTTTTCTTTTATGTCGTTTCCTTATAATCATTGTTTGCTCTGACTATTGCCCATCGTTTGTCTGTGTTGGCCTACCGTCATGCATATGTAATGCTCATTCAACACTCCAATGATGTCTCTATTAGCCATTAAGGGAAAGTCTGGAACAGTGGCCATCTCTCTACATGAATGGATGAAGCATCCAAAGTATCAAATTTTATGAATATGTGAAGCCATAAATAGGCATAATGGAACTTTTGGCATCACAAAAACCTGATAAACTATTTTGAAAAGAACAATTTGTTGAAAAAAGAGTTTCAAAAAAGGGCTCAAGATGGCCACTATACCCTTGTACCAATGGTACAGTGGCCATATCTGAATGGAACACTGGCCACTTCTCAAACCAATAAGAAAAAGATCGGAAAAGATGAATATTTATTTAAAGAAAGTATGTTACAAGTTCAGTTCACATTATATACGGACAAATCAATTAGCTGTTCTAGATGTACCTCCATTTTTTTCTGGTTGCATCAAATGAAGAATGATATCGTGAGCTAGAAATGCTGATATGTCTGGAACATCTGGGAATACGAAATTGCTTCCTTGGCGCCTCAAAAACGTTATATTGAACTCCTCACTGCTTATCTTATGTATTATGCAACCAATATAGTATTCAGTTGTTTTTTGGTCGGAAACTTGACTAACACAAACGAGTCTGTAGTTATCGTTGACAAATCATAAAAGTCATCAGATATTTGTCATCCGAATCTGTCAACTGCTCGATATTGTCATCAGCCGAAGAACTGCTTTCAGAGAGCTTCTCCTTCTTCTTTTGAATTTTGCAAGGTTTCGAGTTATCGTCTAGTTGCCTTTAAACGCTTGAATTTCTGTTCAGACTGGATTTCCTTGCTTCTTTCAATTTTTCCTCTTCTTCAAGATTTTCTAAAACTGGAGCTAGTTTCATTTTCTAACCACGAGAGAGGAATCTTCTTACTGTTCGCTAATGCTAAATCATACGCCAACTTTCTTGCACGTTTGAGATTCAAACCGTGGTGGAGATTTGTCATGGTTTGAAAGTAATTGCTCAAGACTTCTTGAAGGCTATATCTTGTTAACTGTATAATTTGGTTGTGATCTTGGATCTTCTTCTAAAATAGGTGAGTTCCAATCAATTTCGTCACTTCCATCCTTAACTTTCATGACGTAACGCCTCAAAGCTGTTCGCGGAATGTCTTATCGGATGGCAGCGGCTTTAACTGATAGTACACCATTTTCTACGTCACGAAGTGCCTCACACATGGTTTCGCAAGAGGTTTTCTCTGGTATTATGTCTGCTTTTTTGCGGCGGGGCATGATGTGGTCTCTCTGGAATGAAAAAAAGATGGAACGTTAAGCCGACTAATTATGACTGTACAGTAGCCACCCTTGCCACTGTTCCTTTGGTGAATGGTGGACACTTTTGCAGTCGAACCTCCGAGTAAAAAATGGCTTTGAGAAAAAGTCATGGAAAGGATACGAGAAACTAATATGTCAGGATATACTTACTTGTATTAGCTCTCGATTGCGACAAGTTTTGTATTTTATCTCGTTGAACTCACTGAAATATCACAAAAATACTCGCCTGCGATATGTCTCGAAAAAATGCATAAAAATGAGGTTATGTAATTATTGCCGAAACGGATTCTTCAAAACCGCTACCAACAGAGGGGTAGGCAGAGTCATTGATTATTACCTTACTCGTAAGATGGCGATACATAGTCTTCATAAATGAAGATTCTGTAGAAGAGTATCCACTGTACCAGACACTCCCCTATCTCACTACTGTCTTGGGTGTATGAAAAATTCAAAGAAACTGAATATCTAACCGATATCAAACAACTGACTCTTCGCTAAACCAATTATGAGAACTCATAGTTTTCTTCCATTCTATTTTTCGAAATTGAAGTTTACCTGAAAGCGACATCAGCGTTAATTAATCAGAAATTTATAGAAAAAGTGATCATTTTAGATCTGGATACTGTCGCCTTTTGTCTTTAGAAAATTGAAAACAAGGGCCAGCTAGGACAGAAGGATAAAGAGAACTTTATTAGTCAATTAACGTTCAATTATGGTAGCTTATTAAAACGCTTTTTGATCTTTCAGGCCATAATCAGTGTTGTACTGGAACAATGAAATTGAAATTATTTTGTAACATCAAAAATACTTGATGAATAATTATTTAGAAATTGAACTGAAAATGGTGGAGTAAAATTACTTACCTTCCTTTGAATGCTGAGTTAAAGATATTATTCTTAATCGTCCTGTTCTGTTTGTTCTAGAAATATTCTTGTTTATCGGAGAAGCTTCAACCTGAAAAATAATATTTGGTCAAGGTTGATGTACACTACCCCCAAGAGATTATCGCACAGCATTCTGCTGAATTATTTAAGTATTATTCATTATTTATATTCACAGAATTTTATGAATAAACTGGGTATTTCAACCTCAGGTCCTCATATCCATCTCAAAATTGAATTTTAGGTGTTCATTCAATTGAAGAATCTGTTTATTCTTGTTGATTTAAACAGCGAAATTTATGTTAATATGCTGAGAATGCGATTGATCTATTGATAACAGAAAAGATAGAAAACGATTCACTTGAACCACAATTGTATTTTCAACAAGACGGAGCTCCTCTTCACTATGCTGCACCAGTTTGCCAATACCTCAATTTACAATATCTTGGCCCTATGGAATGAATATTCCATCTCTTGACCAGAACACACTAGACTTCTTCTTGTAGGCGCAAAGAATTTATTCGTTCTACGCCAGCGAATTGAAGATGAGCTCCAAATACGCTAAACCGTCTTATAGACGGTTTCCAGTCAAGATTGTATCATTGTAGAACCTCCTCTAACGATGCAAGGCCAACAAATTGCATCCAAAGATTCGATGCACCTTCTCAGAATAACGGTCAACTCCGGGTTTTGCTGGCATGAACATGTATCAACAATAGCTTAGTCGGCATCAGCTAAACTTGGTTTTCTTTTCAGAGCTAAGCGATACTTCACGTCATCTCAGCTGTTGCTTCTATATAAGGCACAGATTCGACCTGCTTTGGAATATTGTTCCCATGTATGGGAATCTGCGCCCAAACATTCGTTGCGGATGTTGGATAGTTTGCAAAAACGGGTTGTGCGCTTCATCGACCACCTGGAGATCACTCACGATCTCCAACCGCTGGCTCTCAGAAGACAAGTTGCTGACCTTTCTCTGTTTTACAGATAATTCCACGAAAGCTGCTCCAATGAGCTGAAAGACCTTGTTCCGTGAAAACTCATGTTTTGCCGCAACACTAGGCTGTCAAGAAGTTCTCATCATATGGCGGTACATTTAACGACCTCTCGAACCTCTCTGTATAAGAATTCCTTCGTTTATAGGGCCGGTGAGCTGTGGAACTCACTTCCGTCCAACTTCTCCCCAACATCCTACAATTTGGCCCTCTTCAAGAACCGAGTAAAGAGACACCTCAATTCTTTCCAGGCGCCTACTCATGTGGTGTAACAGATTCTTCTACTCCTGGGAAGCGCTCATAAAAAAATTTGTAGATAAAGAAAGGAAGAACAATTTAAACATTTGATTTCATTGGATTCAATGTTTTCATTCTAAACAGGTTCTGAAATGTTGAAATGTTATTGTTTGAAAAGAAGGATTTTATCAGTTTATTCGCACAGACGCTAGCAACTCTTGAAAGGTTTAATTTCAAAATAAGAATTGACGTGTTTTCCATTTTTTTCAATAATCTTGAAAATAGCCTAATTTTTCAAGATGGCTAATTTGGGATTAATGATTTTTCGCGAGAAAGAGTCGTCAAAGTTACTTTATACACACATCGCAAAGAGACTTCGATGAGTTCTCAAATGAGGTAACGCTCGATCACTTTGCCCTATTCAGTTTTTACTGTTTTTTATTTAAAATCAAGGATTTGAATATCAAATATATCGAAGAAAGGATCATTTGAATCCGGAAAGGAAACACGTTCGAAAACAAACTGATATCACCCCCTAATAAAGCCAGGGTTATTTTAGAAAAAATTCTCTGAAATGTGAATCTAACCTTAAAGATGCTCTGTTATAGTTATTACTTCAAAAGATGTTGAAGTCGATAATATTATAGGCCATATCGAGAACACGAATGTTATTTCACCATGTATTAGAAAATTTCCATCTTTTTATGACAGAAATAACTATATAAGTAAACGGGAAATGTTCATTCACAAATGGAAAATTCTGGCGTTCAAGTCCAGTCTTTGCATATTTAGAATTTATTTGAGGTACATTTAGTTTAAGTTTAGCCGACTTATATTGAAATGATGAAACCAAAATAGCAGGTAGAATCAAATATTTAAGCCAGTTTCCAGGAAAAAGTTATGAACTACGAACTAAAGTTATATGTATATGTATATACGAAAGATAAATTCAAATACAGTCGAATTAACTGTTTGTCTTACGTTTTGTTAGGCGGAAAACCAACATCTATTGTTGACAGTTTTCTGAAAAATCATAAAGTTTCCATAACCTTTACACAAACTTCTCCGAAGCACTCTTGAGTATATAGATTAAAAACAGTTACCGTGATTTCATCTAAAATCAACAACTTCGAAAAATTGATTCTCTGAAGTTGAGAGTTAACTTGTTTCAATTTTGTAGAATTGTTTGAATCACTTGAAACCAGATGGTATATTCCATAAAAAAAATAGATTTCTTTCCTTCTGAGTACCACTCTCATTTAGATCCGAGATCAATTTGCGTCTGTTTCGCTTTATAACGTAAGGTTGTCTATTTTGTTCTGATTAATGAATTTGCAAGCTTTCATGAGAACTATATAACTTAAGAGAATGATATTACCAGAAATAAAACTGTTGTTCAGTTGGTATATATTTTCTGTTACTAGAAAATATGGAAATATGAAAAAAACTAATACAATTGAAGTTTAAAAAAAGTCTGAAGAAGAACAATATCATATGAAACAGGTTTCTCCAATTGTACCGTGGGTATCCTAAACTGGGAGCTTTCAAATACTTCATTGTTTTTCGAAGTATTTTTCGCAAAGATTAATACAATTCTGCATTCGTTTGATTCAATTCTTGAAGCAGTTATTCCAATTGTTATCTGCTATATTCAAAACGGCCCTTTGGAAGGCAGAAGAGCTTCTTCTGATACCTGAAACCTTTGACCACACAGTACGTTATCAATTTTGAGAAAAGTAAAAAAATCGTTCGGTTTTTGGTCCGTATGTTACGCAGGATGATGTAACGATTCGATGTTTTCTTGCGTTAAATATTCAATTATTTTTCCAAGCTGTCAGCGAACTTACATTTTTTTGGTGAACGATTATACGCCGTTCGGGATTGATTTCTCGTAGCTGACTATCGAAATGCGGTAAACAAATGGTGTGTACTAATTGGCAGTGACAATTCTTTGTTCTCCTGACTTTTGTTGGTTTTCGTCCCCTTGAAACCTTAAACAGAAGATTAGCGCCTATTTTCTGGCTGGTCTGAATAATTTCAAGATTGATTGTTACTGACAATGTTGTAAACGCTTTTAGACTTTTCAAAGTTGTAACGGTCCAGACTATATATATATATATATATATATATATATATATATATATATATATATATATATATATATATATATATATATATATATATATATATAGAAAGATACGAACAGTAACAAACAGATGTGGAAACGTTAAAATTCCAAACATGTGGGAGACATCTTTCCACATCTGTTTGTTACTGTTCGTATTTTTCTCGAAGTCCGGTAGCGGGTTCGCCGTGTCGGTCCATAGAGGGCGACTCTCGTACGTATGTACGAGGTGCGTCCTTTCTGGAATTGATAGGGTACCCCGATGTAGCTTGGTAGGATGCTGAGAAGCGATATGCGACACTGATGAGCTCCTAATAAGGGCGAAACTGCAGTCTGCCGCTTCGTTTCTCGGCATCCTGCTTGGTTGCACTATTGTGGCGCTTGGGGGCTGCGTGCATGGCGGGCAGATTTGGAAACTAGCTTTTGTCAGGAGGGATTAATCATTGATCTACGGATTTTTGAATAATTCGTCTTGTCTCAGATATATATATATATATATATATATATATATATATATATATATATATATATATATATATATATATATACTTGACTCTCACCAACGAAGATGAGTAGGTGATAGTCTAGCCTGGTTTTGTCGATGGGTGTGCAACACTGACGATGTCAAACTGGACCAAAACTGAAGTCGTTGCTCTTATTCATGACATTCCATCGGACTCTATCACTACTGCTGGACGATGATTATAAAAAATGAATTAGAAAACCAGCTCCTTCATGGGGGGATATTTAACATTCTACGGAAGATTGAATCTTGTTCCCTGAATAAAAAGTTCCAATGTATCCGTTTAGTTTGTTGAAAATACCACTGTTGTACGAACAACTAGTTGTCAAGCATATTAAGTGGAAATCTGTCAGACCAGGTAACAAATTCAAAGCCTAAATGCTGTGTTTACAGGATCAATGAAATAATGAAGTATTGGTAAGACATATTTCTCGATTGAACCACTCATCTGATCAAAACTTTTCAGGATAAGGCAAACTTTCATTATAGTCCTACCTAATCAACGCCGGTCAGAAGTTGTTTCAGCCCTTTTTCGAACTTCAAGTTCGATGTGTGTACATTATAGTACTTAATGACGTATTATCAAAATGGTCGGATTCGGTCATGGCGTCTTTGAATTATTTTGAAAATTATAATAAAAGTTTTCACCTTTAATGACCTCTAGCGGCCAAACGGAGAAACTTTTTAATAGGTTATTTTCCTAATTCGACTCCTTTTAAACTGGAGAATTTATGATATTGTATTTTTCACACAATTTAAGGAGACCATGGATAATAGTTCTGTGGTTGAAGATAATAGTGTTATATAATGCAATAATAATTTTCAAAATAGCAAAGAATGAAAATATATGTTTCAAGGACTGATTCCAAGAATGGAAAAAACGAGAACTAACAATTGATATACCTATTAGCTCCACGGTTGGCGATTCCTCGTCGCACTATGCAGATTTTTTTCGAGGGTAAAACTTTTGATCTACTCATATCGATGTCCCTTCTTTTTTCTTCTTCTGCATGACGCCCATATGGGCAGCACTCAGGCCATTTGGCCCATTGAGCTTGCCGTGTTTTGTTGAGTTATTTGTCTTGCAAAAACGTCCTGATGAAGCTTGCAAGACTGTTATAGGGGGCCTCCTGGATCATCCGGCCGCTGGGTGTTTCAGTGCCCAAGGTGTTCAGTCTGGTTTCCTTATGAGCGAGACATTCGAAAAGTATGTGTTCCGTTGTTTCATCATTTTCTAGGAAACCACAACATTGTGTGGGTTCCGATAGTTTCATGACGTGTAGATGTTTGTTGAGTTGGTGTCCCGTCAATAGGTTCCTTTCATCCCAACAGACTTTTTTACGAGGGACAGCAGTTCATGTAGAAGAAGAAGAAAGAGAGCACATGGGTTGGTCAGAATTGGTTATGATCCCATCGGCCTGACAGCTGTTGCCTTTTTAGAGAGGCTGTCTGCTATCTCGTTTCCTTCGATGCCCTGATTGGCTTTGCACTGAATCAGAGTAACTCTGTTTGTAGCACTGAGTTGTCGAATTGCTGTTGTGCATTCGTCAACCAGATATTCAAGGGCGTTTTGGCTATCAGAGCATATGTTTATGTATGCATCTCTATAGTTCCTATGTAGGTTTTCCTGTACACACCGGAGAATAGCGAATATTTCTGCGTGTGTAACGGTGACGTTTTCTTCCAGCGCAATCATAATGTTTGCCTTAGGGCAAACCGTCCCGGTTTTGGACCCATCCGTAAAATAAGTGGGGCCCTGTGGGGTGAGTAAGGCGTGGGGTGTGGTCGAAATTTCTTTTGATTAAAGAACGACTTTGTAGGGTTCGTGAAAGTAGTAGATGGCTCTTGTTTAATCTCCTCTTGTGAGAAGGTCCGGTAGGAGTTCTCTGATTTTGTTCAGGGATGTGGAGTGTCCAGATATTGGATTTCTGTCCCTCCACATACCTCCCTCCCACTGTCTCAAAGAGGCCCTCATGGCCATCTCCTCCACCACTATGTGTAGTGGAGGGATGTCCAGAAGACACTCCATAGAGGTCCTTGGTGTGGATCTCAAGGCTCCCGTGACTGCCAGA
The DNA here is from genome assembly GCA_013387265.2 of Cryptolaemus montrouzieri. NCBI lineage: Eukaryota > Metazoa > Arthropoda > Insecta > Coleoptera > Coccinellidae > Cryptolaemus > Cryptolaemus montrouzieri. Next base: position 24,348,997 of record JABFTP020000103.1, read on the forward strand.
GACTGCCAGACATGCTTGCCCTTGAATCTTGTTGATTTTGTTCTGTTTATCCCTTTTTCAAGTGCAGGCCATCATACGATGGCGGCAAAGCTCAGGAGATGTCTTAGCACTGTTGTGTAAAGCCATTATATTATCCTTGGTTTAAGTCCCCATCTGGGACCGAATAGTCTCCGGCACGCCAAGAGTGTGTTTTGTGCTCTTTGCGTCTGTCTTTCGATGTGATTGTCCCAATTTAGTTTGGAATCAAGCATCATACCTAGGTATTCCACTTGTTTTACTAGTGTTAGTTCCTCGTTGAAAAAAATGGGTGCCTTGAAGGGCGGTAGTTTCCTTTTTCGAGTTTCAATGCCCTCAATTGCCCTGGATCTTGAACTGGGGCTGTACCCATGTCGGCACCAAAATGACCATCTTTACCCACTCTTTTTGACGACTCGAGAACATACCCATCACATACCACAGTTCCAAAGGTGAGAGTGAGAATAATAGTATTCCAAGTTTAAGTGAAATACTCAGTTAAAGAGAAGAAATTCTCCTAGTTCGTAAGTGTTTAAAATATGAATAACATAATCGCAGGGATATTTTGTGTAACCACCTTGTTGGACTAATGAAAAGTTAATAAATTTTAAATCAACAAATAGGGCCAGTTGTTTTCTGTATAATTAATTCTGTCCAAACCAAAGCAATATATGTATATTCTTCTTTTACTTTAGTAGAATATGCAAACGGCAACGCCCTTATTTAAGCCGGTTGTATGGGAAAACACATTTTTGACTCCGTTTCGACGAATCTATGGAAAAACGCCATTCATAACAAAGGCAATTTGGTAATTTCATTGCAGCCAGGTATATCTTAACAAATACAAAATTGTTCATCAAAATATTTTAGGAAATCTCTTCTCTGGTGCTGTTATAAAAAACTTCAGTTCCCTTTGTTACTAAGCTCCTTTCTTTCAGCCTAGTAGTCAGGATTTCTAAAGCAGACTTTGACAGTTCCAGATCTCTTATAAGGTGTAAAATCATCTTGATTGAATAATTTCGGTAATTTTCAGGTCACATTTAAAATCACTACCACTACTATCAGTTTTCATATCAATCTCAATTAACTTCTGACAAACATTAGCTGGAAGTACAGGGGAAGTTCTAGAGCTCAGAATTCTTCTATGTGCCGATTGTATGGAAGGATATTTCCATTTGGCTAAATTTTTTTCGGTCAATACCAATTATTTTCAGTACACAAAAATAGCTGCTACCGAGAGTGTTACCATGGTTAACACTTTTTTCTAGATCATTTTTTTGATTTTTCTGATTTGTCCATAACCGTAAAAACTGATCGCACGTTTTGTAATTCTCGAGGAACTCGAGGGTTATCAAGTATTTCCACCGGATGTCCAAAGTAATTTTTTTAAACTTCACTTACGAACTCTACCACATTTGAACTGTATTCTTCAAAGATATACTCTCCACAAATGAAACAAAAATTATTTGAATCATTCACACAAACTCTTCTTGACGCCATATCAATTCATCAGACAAAAAGTGCAATTTTGTTATCCAGTGTAATGCTTTATCCACGATGGATTACATTAAAATTGTTTCGAATCATTTCAGTGCTGTTGTGATATTGTATTGCAACCTCATTTAAAATTTTAAAATTGAATATAATAATCAATAAATATCATTACTATTCTTAGATGTCTTTTCTTTCCTGAACCTACAATTGGAAAAATATTATAATCATGAATAAGTTAAGGATATAGGTCAGGATGGACATTCAGATTATTCAGCTGAAATTTACTTGGGGCCGAGATGGGCTCCTTTCAAATCTTTAAACCTGGGTCCTGGTCCTAGATGGGAACCACCTTTTGTACTAACCCCCTAAAAGAATCAAACGCCAGCGAGGGGCCAATAACTCCCATTATAATGCTAATAATGAAAATAAATTAATTTGATTACGAAAATTCGTTATAGTTAGTTTCATTCTGATCAACAACTGCTGGGAAAAAGCTACTTTTATCTTTCTTGTTACTGAGATATAATTGAAAATGATAGAGGATACGGTTAACCGAGTTTCTCGAAACGGAAATATCAAATGTCACGTATCATAATCATCGTAGAAAACTTACCGCAAGGATAAGCATCACATAAACACACAAACCAATTTGGATTCTCAACATTTTCCTCAAAATTCACCGTTCATTGCACTACATTTCTTACGTCCCGTAAATGACACAATGGTCTGTGAAGGACTGGAATCTTGGCCATTTGAGCGGTTACAAGATTACTTGATTATTTCTTTTCGAATGTTTCTCAATCTTTCCGAACGCTCGAAATCATCTCGTTGCGGTGCCGTTGGCTGGTTATAGCAAAACCGAATCGTTAACTGAGAGAGAATTATTATTACCGGTTGGGAAGTTGACATTGAACTCTTTCTCCATATACAAATAAACTTTTCACTTTTGATGCATTGCAAATTAATATTTCGATGTGAACCACTGTTGGTCAGTCTTTCGTACTTTCATTTCCTGTGACGGAAATTCTTGTGCTTTAAAGAGGTAAGATGAAGAATATGGACAGACTTTATTAACTACACTACTCTAAAATATTATTGCTCCATTTACATTTTGCCAGATTCATTAGAGAGTATTTATGTGTTCTCTTTGACGAAAGAATTTAATGAAAAAATAAAAAAGTTAATACTGTAAAAGAGTATAATCAAAAACAACTATCGGAAAAACATTCAAGCTATCTGGATATTTCCACCTTGGTCCTTATTGCCACTTCACATCTTCGATTCATATTCATTTCGGTAGATCCTATTAAGACTGCGTCTGTTGAAGTTCAAAGTTCAAGAGTTGCAAGATCTACAGCAGCATGGCTCTTGTCTTGTTTTCATAGCATATTTTGATATAGCATTCATGAATCTCTTTCGTCATGTTCGCGTGATTTTCTCTTTGAACATTCTCAGCGTATTACGTGTTATGGTTTTTTCTCTGATTCATACAGGGTGGTGTGTAATGGAAGGTCGTTTTTGAAATGAGAATAACTCAGCTGTTTTTCAACGTAGAACATTCTTAATTGCTTAGAATGAAAGCTTAAATGTTATTATTTACTGTAGATAAAGTGAAAAGAATCATGTTCTGAGAATGACATCAGCCAGATGACATCTATGTTCTGCAATGCATTGCTGTAGTCGATTCTCAAAATTCAGCATCATCGCTCTAGAAAATCGGTGTCGACTGCCCTAACTTCTATGGTGATGGCTTCTTTCAACTCTTGCAGATTTCGAGCCTTATAGACGTAGACCTTAGCCTTTAGGTTTCCCTACAAAAAATAATCACAAGCAATGATATCCGGGGAACGAGGAGGCCACGGCACATCACCAAAACGAGAGATTACATGAAAAGGAAAAATGCGAAACACAACTTCCATTGAGGCTATGGCTGTATGTGCCGTGGCACCGTCCTGTTGGAACTAAAGATTTCCTCTGTTCATTTTTCGTCGTCGCAATTTTGGGTTATAAAAGTTCTCAGCATGAAAACATATCGCTCAAAGTTTACAGTTATGGTTGTCCTTCTCACATCCACGAAAATATATGGTTCAATAACCCCAAAACGGCTCATAGCACACCAAACGGTGACTTTTTCACTGTAAAGTGGGGATTGATGCAGTTCTCGGGGTTTTCTGCTGCCCAATATTGTCAGTTCTGTTCATTAACCGAACCGCTCAAATGAAAATGAGCCTCATCATTCATCATTATCACTGGTTCATTTTCATCAGCGATAATCATTTGCATTCTCTCGGCAAACTGCTGACGTTGTGCAAAATATCCTTCATTCAGGTGCTCGCGTAGATCCTTGAATTTTGGTGAGGGTGGAATTTCTATCCTTTTTCCTCTTTATTTCGCTTGTTTTACATCTCCTTGGTTTGTCCTGGTGCTAGACAACCATGAGCTTATAGGAGTGAAAGCGGAAGTCTTGGTGTAAAATTCTGCGGACAGTTCGATTACTCATTTTGAATGCATCAGCTCGTTTCCGGACGGAGCTTCCTGAATTACAGCTTCTCTCACGCTTTCCATGAAAGCTGGTGTCCTTAAACTTCAGGGACGACCTTGAGGTTTCGGATTGATTGCTGATGCAGTCGTTCTGAAATTCTGTACCCATAGGACGATTATGTCACGTTTCGAAACTGAAGCATTACGACCAATGTTGAAGTGGGGGCGAAAGCGCCGCTGCACGACAATGATAGACTTCCGACTTCATCTGGGAACGCACGATGCTCTCTTGTCCAGATAATCATTGTGAACTAAATGGTAACTCTTCTTGAGTCGAATGACCTCAGCTGCTCCCCTCTACTCTTTCACCGTTACGTGTACTACCCGTTCCGAAAACGCTCATTACGCCCAACCCTGTATAATATTTCATCGGTATTAGCCAGAGTACCTTCCTACGTCCAATGTTATTTCTTCTATTCATTGATGATCTGAAGGAAGTTTTCAGCGACTATAAATTTTTGGTCTTTGTGGATGATTGTAAGATTTTTAAATATGTTCGTACAAACGAAGATCAGATTACTTTCCAAGAGCATTCGAGTTCTTTTGAAAAATGGTGTAATACAAACGGATTGAATTTTAATATTTTTAAGTGCAAACATGTTAAATTTTCTAGGCAAATATGACCCCTGAGTTTTACGTATATGGAAAATGTTGTTCTTTTGGGAAAGGTTGGTTCCCTCAAGGATTTGGGTGTTCATCTGGCCTCGAAGTTATCTGTTACTCTGCATATTGTTTATACAGGCTGTTCGAAAAAGACAATATTTGATAAAAAAAGGTCTTATAAACTTCCGGTCCGCAATTACTTTGTAACCGATTTACAGGGTGTTAAAGTTCAATCGAAAGATAAAGTTAAATTTGAAATTTTCGTAAACTGCATGAGATATTGAAGTAAAATTTTGGGAGTGTCAAAAACTTTCAAAGACGCATAATTTTCAATACAAAACAATATTTTGGACTCACTAGTGGCAAGCGTATGGGCACAAGGCAGGTTATTCTCGAAGAAAAACTAGGAAGCAATTGATTTTTTCCGAAAATAACAGATATTTTTGAGTTTCATAATTATTTTTCAAGAAAAATGCTCCCGACATTTATTTGTACGACTCCAATTCTTTGAGTAAAAAAGTGTTGAAAATAATAAGAAGAGAAAGTCCATACATTTCTTTGTACAACACGAAGTCTTCTATTAGAAGTACCGTCGTAGGTTATTTCTTTTTATTATTTAATAACCTTTCAAAATTCAAAAATTTAATTCAAGGACCAAACAAGAACTTTCGTGTATATAACTTCTATTTTTCTCTTCGTTAACTGGTGAACTCTTTTAAAAACACCAGGATCTATCTGTTCTTATCGAGTTGCACCCAGCGATGATTCAATTTTTTGAGTCCTCCTCATTTGCCACGGGGGTAGTGTAAACCAAAAAGTTCAAATGACACCACAGGAAGAAATCGAGTGGGTATAACTCTGGGGACCTTGGAGGCCAAAATTGAGGTTCACCTCGACCACTCCAGCGATTTCCATAATCGCTAACCAGAGTTAGGAAGTCACGATCAAGCCAACTGAAATGGGAACGTGCGCCATCGTGCATAAACTGCATCGTTCATCTTATTGCCAAAGGTACATCCTGCGAAAATTCTGGAAGAGTGTGTTCCAAAAAGTGGCGATATACCTCCCTAATCAGAAGTTTCCTTGGAAGAAATACAAGTCCAACTAGGAAGTCACCCACAATGCTGATTCTAAAATGTTGAACGAGAACTAATGTTGAAATCGATCTTAATATATTTGATAATAGTTGATATGTTTTCATAATAATCACACCACATGTGATTATTATGAAAACTACATGTGGAATTTCTCGACAAACTTTCTTCATCAGTGAACAGAATCAGCATAAGAAATTGAGGAATTTGAATCAACTCTAGTAAACGCAATATGGGAAGGAAAATCGGTGTGAAGAAGTGGTTGTACGCGTTGAAGGTGGAATGGATACAACAAATTTTCATGAAACATTTGCCAACCAGTTCCATTGCTCACATCTAAAGCGTCGGCAATTATTCGAGTGGAGGTACCAGGGTCGTTTTTAATCATTCCAAAACCTCATTTTCCAGCTCTACCGTTCTTACTCCTTTAGCCTTCCTGCTCCTGCATATCGACTCAGTGTGCCTTTTTCATATAGGCGTCGATGAAGGTTTTCAAAAGTTTTTCTGGCGGAAGCTATAATGTTTGGAAACCTTTCAATGTACAACCGCTGAGCTTCTAATGCTTTTCCATCAACACGTCCATACCTGAAGTGCATGTCAATCATCTCAGCATTAATATAACGTTTCATGATAGCCGATTTTAAATTCAAATTCAATAGAATCAAAATGATTGAAAAACAAAATGAAAGCTGACGTTAATCAATTTTGAACACATCTAGCATGGAACAGGTATCATCAATGGAATCACAAGGATTCGTAGGGAACTTTTCAACCTTTTTTTTACTGGACATCGTACAAACAAATTTCAAAAGCGTTTTTCTTGAAAGATTATTGAAAAATTCAAAAATATTTTTCATATTTGAAAAAATCGGCAGCGTCTATTTTTTTCCAGAATTACAAGGGTTGTGCCTATACGCGCGCCTGGTGATTCCAAAACATAGTTTCGTATTGAAAATTATGCGTTTTTGAAAGTTTTCGACTCCGCCAAAATTTCATTTCTAATCCTAAGCGATTTACGAAAAATTCAAATTGAACTACATCTACCGATTAAACTTCAACACCCTGTAAATGGGTGACAAAGTATTTGCGAACCTATGTGTATATGAACTTTTTTCATGAAATGACCTCAGCAATCAACCCCGTGTGGGGTTGCTTATACTCCATCGAGCGCCTCCCCAGGTGGCGGATAGGGCAACGCCTCTCAGATATGGGTGGTACCGGAAAAATCAAATATCCGGGGCGGACCAAAAAAAACTCTTGGTGAAGGGCACTCTTTTATCCTGGGGTTAAGAAATTGGCCGCGAAGGTAGAAGAACTGTTAAGTATCAAACGGTCAATGGCATAAGGATGTGGAAAGCCACGGGATGACTACCACATTAAAGATTCTCAGGATATCCCTAGTATAATCAACATGACAAGCAATTTTGTAACTAAAAAACTTACTAATCATGGACTTCGGAATCCAAGATCCGACAGGGAAGAGCCAGCAATAAGAGAAATGCAAGGACAAAAAATAGACATTCTCGCGATGGCCAGGTTCGGGTAGATGTCAAATAAATGGATATCACATTTATTATTCTGGTAATGATGACCCGCAACACTAGAATGAGTCGGCATAGCTGTCGTCGTACCTTTTTCAGACCGTGTAATTTTAATGCTATTGGAAACAAGACCGATACCATGCAAAATAATTCAAGTATACCCCCCCCACTTGTAATGCTTCTGACGAAGACCCTGAAAAATTTTACAGCGATATTAAGAATGCAACAGATTTGACTAAATCATCCGATATTGTTCTACTGATGGGCGACTTCAATGCCAAAGTGGGGAAAGAACGACGTGAAGATGTAGTCGGCGAGTACGGGTTAGGTGTTCCGAATGAGAAAGAAGACCGTTTGGTTCAGTTCTGTTTAGACGAAAATTTTGTTATAACTAACACCTTGACAAAGCAACATTCCAGGCGTCTCTAAACTTGGACCTCCATTGCAGTAAAAACGTGAAAAACCAAATTGCTATATTCTTGTGAACAAAAGATTCAGGAACTCTATACAGAATGCTAAAACCTACCCTAGTACCGACGTATAAACTGACCACAACCTAGTAGTAGCGTTTGTAACCATTAGGCTGAAAACAATTGTTAAAGGTCAGACAACATACCAACTAGAAATACAAAAGTTAATGGATCCAACACTAAAGTTAGTAGTCGAGAATGAACTCAGTAAACAACTAACAAGCATAAGAGGTGAAGGTGAACAATATATAGAACACACATGGGAACGATTTAAAACAGCTGTAAGGCAGGTTGGAGATAAACATCTAGCACAAAACACAACGAAAAAGAGGTAACTTTGGATGACCGATGACATAATGGAATTAATGGATTTGAGGAGAACTCTCAAAGTAAGTGTCCACAAAATTATTCGTCCAGAAGTCAATTCTTTTCAAGGTAAGAATAGCAAAGGAAAACTGGCTCTCTGAACGATGCAATGACATTGAGGTATAAGATGCAAAACAGGACACTTTCAATTTGCATAAAAAAGTAAAAGAAACGGCAGGTAACTATAAACACAAAACTAATTTACTAATTGATAAAAGCGACAATATTCTTACATCAACAGAAGATAAACTGAAAGAGTGGAGTCAGTATATTCAGAATTTTTTCATTGACAATAGAACTGCATCCTATTACATCAATTTAAACGATGGGATCGATATAACAAAAGCGGAAGTAGAACATGCAGTAGCAAAAAGCGGCAATTCACCTGGACCTGATGGAATTTACGTAGATGTTCTAAAAGTAATTAATGAAGATAACTCTCTTTCCGTACTGATGGATTTATTCAATAACATTTATAGAACAGAGATTGGTTAAAATTATCTTTCGTTACCCTATCCAAGAATCCTAGTGCAAAGTACTGTAAAGACTACCGTACCATTAGCTTAATAAGTCAGGTACTAAAGATATTCCTGAAGATAATACACCTTAGAATATATCGCAAGTGTGAAGAAACCCTTGGCGATTCTCAGTTTGGTTTTCTGGGCGGCTTCGGAACAAGAGAAGCCCTTTTAAGTATTTAAGCTCTGCTACAGCGTTGTAGTGATTTTAATGTCGATGTGTTCACCTGTTTCCTTGATTACAAAAAGGCGTTCGACGACGTGAAACATAACAAGCGGCAACCGTCAAAGTGGACAATAATATTTCAGAAGAAAGAGAAATGAAGAGAGGGGTATATCAGAGCTGCGTTCTTTCGTCACTGCTTTTTAACCTGTATGCCGAGAGAATATTTGGAGAACCTCTGGATGATAAAGCTATTGGAGTAATCGTCGGCGGTGTCACGGTCAATAACTTAAGGTACGCTGATGACACAATTCTACTGGCTACAAACCTGAAAGATTTGCAAGAACTCGTAACATCTGTGTCGGACCACAGTAAATCAATGGGAATAAAACTGAATGCAAAAAGACAAAATGGCTAGCAGTAAGTGAAAGACACATAGACTGCCAAGAGTTGGGGACGAAGTTATAGAACGTGTTGCGCCTTACGGATACCTGGGATGCCATATAGGATCAGATTATAGCGGTGTTACGTATACAGTCTCCTCCTATACGCTGTCGAAGCGTGGTCCCTCACAGAGGTCATGTGTAAGAGACTGAAAGCCTTCGAAATGTGGGTTTATCGAAGGATGTTAAAAATTTCATGGACCGACCGAATTACAAACATTGAAGTCTTACATCGACTGAATAAGGAAACAGAGGTTTCAAAAACAATCAAAAAGAAGAAATTGAAATATTTTGGTCATGTTATGCGTAACGACAAATACAATATGTTACAAATAATAATTCAGGGGAAAATCGAAGGTTACCGCGGGCCAGGCCGTCGTCGAACATCATGGCTTAAGAACCATCGTCAGTGGTTCGGACAAAGTACGACATCTTTCTCAAGAAGAGCTGCCGACAAAATTCAAGTCATGCTTCTGATCGCCAACGCTCTAGGTGGGCATGGCACGTGAAGAAGATGAAGAATCACCTTCTTGAAAATTGCCGTATATAGTTGTTCACGCGAAGAAATTGCTAGGTTTTATTTCCAGATGAATCAGATCTCAGGAATAGCATTTTAAGTATTGACTTCCATCGCACAAACGTCAGCACCTCTTTCGAAAATTTTTGGAAGGGTGAATTCTGTGAGAGATGTTGATCTCTTTACAGGCAACATTTCAGTTCTTAGATCCACCCTAAAAAGATCCGTTTTAAATGCATAGTGATGTGAAAATTGATTTGTAATTTAAACACTTTCGAATAAGGTTTTTTTATTGTAGAGTGTGTGATTATTTATCAACTGTACCTATATGTATATTTAAAGGTTTTCGTTAATAAATTTATTATTATTATTACTTCTAACCAAATTTTGATGAACTCAAAGCAATTTTCAGTGTATTGTGTGCGATGTCCTTTACATAAAGTAATAGTCAATTCCATTCATTAGATTCGGCTTTCGAAATGAAATAGGAATTTATGTAAAATATATACAGTTGTGTTACGAACAAGTTTGGGATTTCCTAATCGTAGTATGCTTGGAAATCTATTTTACGTAATCCTAGGTTTTATTACTTTTAAGAATAATCTATTTGAAGTCAGTGATAAACTGACCTAAGAATTATCATTTCTTAAAACCTGTGAGTAGTCACACAAATGTAAACAAAAAAGAAAGTAAGAATACTTCTAGGAAATTACAGCAGACAAATTAAGATATGCTATCACCTTGTACTGTTTCCGTCTACGCTAAACCAGTTTGTCGATTGTTCTTTAGAACCAGTCTATTTTATCAATGACTGAACTATTGTCTGCGATGTAATAAAATTACCCATTATTTCCTCTACGCAATTGATAATTTCGTTGAAAAATGTGGGAAGGTATTGCAAATTTCAATTAACGGATCATGCAGGTATGAAGCAAAAAATGTGGGAAATACGCGAATTTGGGATTCCCTTTCTCGATTATGGGCTTGCCAATTCTTTGGGGAATTTTCGAGTTATTTAACGGTTCAGTGTTCATTTATTCCGTAGTTCGAAGGCGAACATGTCCGACCTTCATATTTTTTGTATTCATGATTATAAAAATTTTTGGAACATGTCCTTTAAACAATTCGGTATTCCCTTGATTATATACATTACAGGAAAATCAGAAACGTTGGCGATGCATTGCGGACCGATTACCTGGGAATTATAATCCCGTATTTGTATTGTGGACCAAACAAAATTCTACCTAGACCAAGATTCATTTCTTCAAATTGTACACAAGTATCTAACCTCGATTTTTGAGAAAATTAAAGATGATGGGAAGTCTGGATGTTGTACTTTCTCATCAATGAGATGTAAATGATTTTCATTTTATTACATGATTCATTTACCTCTCATTGTATATATCATGGGTGGTCTATAAGAACAGCTCGAAACTTCAGGGTTCTGTTAAAACTCAAATGGAGTGTTTTCCTCTGTTTTTGCTTTTAACAAATAAATTAAACAAATATATCATTGTAACCTCGGTTTTGAGCGGTGGTGTCCATCTCGGCTCAAGACTGAGGTGCAGAGATTTGAAAACTGCTCATCTCGGTCCCAAGTAAATTTCAGGTATATAATCTGTATGTCCATCTCGACCCATATCCTTAATTTAATCATTACATTTTTCCAATTGTAAGTTGAGAAAAGAAAATACGTCTGAGAATATGAGTGATATTCATTGATTACTCCGCATATCTATAATTGACTTTTGGCACAAGATATAAGCCTTGACGATTTCAAATCCATTAAAACTTCTGTATCAGCTCTGGTTTAAAAAATATGTAATATGGCCCATTTTACAATAAAACACATCTTCTTTGAAATTGATCTTACTTTATTAAATAAACTTCCTTTCGTAAGATTTTCTTACAGATGTTGTAGTCAGTGAGCAGTTTTAAATGCTCCAACAATAGTATGTCATCTTATGTGCGTTCCAGTAGCTTTGATAAAGTTCAACCATAGTCCGCAGGTCCTACTAGAATCGTTCGCCCTATTCTTCACTTAGATCCCCAAGATTCGCAGGGAAATAGTCTATGTGGTTGTGAAAAAAGTGTAACTTAATGCTCATGTTACATCTAAGCATTTGAAAGTGCCTCATTAGTTGTTCATCGTGTTTGAAATAGTCAAACCTTTCTCATCTACAAAAAAAATTAAATCATGGCTTTTAAAGTGGGCCATTAGTTGTTTAACATGTTGAGAATAACTTTTCTTGTTTCCAAAAACATTCTGAACAAGCCAAACAAACACATTCCCTGCATTTTTCCCAATCTCTGACATAGTTCTCATCAGACTGGTGTCTTTTACAATGATCTTATCTTATTCAGCACGCAGTTTTGGAAATGTTTGGGATAAGAAAAGAAAACAATATCCATTTTTGTTAATAGCTTCAACAAATTGTTTCATGATCACTAATTTTAGATGCAACGGAGGCAAAATTATGATACTAAAGGTGGATCTATCAAGTTTTTTTTTTTATTTTGTTTATTTAAAGTCGTGTCAACCTATATTTGTTTGTTTGTTATTCCTTTAACGTGCTCTATTTCCGCCTTTCGGCCAATGACACGCCGGGAAATTCTGTCACCTCACTAACCCGGGAATTTTGCCGAACCCCTCTCGTGTCCAACACATCTCTGTTAGACAGGACCAACGGCTTTACATCTCCTCCGAAAGATGAATACTCAAGCGATTCCCAGAATCAGAAAAATCGCAACGAGTTTGTGGAGATTAAACCCAGGTAACTCTGCGCAGGAGACGAGCATCATATCCCATACGCCACCGAGCCGGCAACCTATATTCGGTTATTAGCGACACAAAAATATACATGATTAAGGATATTGGGTAAAAAACAAAACTGATTACTGATATTCAAGGCTATTCCAATTCATATATAATGAAATATATTCGTCACTATATTCTACACATAAAATTGATATCATTCAAGAAGTTAATTGTGTTTTTGCACCTGTTAACAGTTGGTAAGCAGTCTTTTAAAAACTGCAGTATGAAGTTCCTTGACCTGGCCTCTTGGTGTAATGGGCAAGTTATGAGAAAGTGCTCGATCGACTGCACACAGTTGCAGTTCTCGCAGTGTTCCGGATCTTCTTTGGTTATTAGATGTAAGTGGGTGACATTCGTATGACCAATTCTGAGTCACCTGTTCACGTCTACCGAATAACAAGGCTGGACTTTTTTGCTTTTCATCTTGTCGAATTTGATGCAGTTTTGAGGGGAATTGATTCTTTCAACGATTATTCCAATTTGTCAGAATTTCGTTCCTAAGGACTGTTTTTGTTTCCTCGCTAGTAGGTAGTATTCCAATGTCGAGTTTTATGTTGTTTTCAATTGTAGCTGCTTTGGCTAACTTATCAGCTCGTTCGTTTTCTTCAATAACAACATGTGAGGGTACTTAACCAATTACTATTTCTGTGTCTCTACCCCCTGTCGCTGTATTATTATATATTTTTATTATATTTTGTATTGCGCGGTTTTTACTGTTGCCATTATGAAGGGCTACTAGCACACTCAGGGAATCAGATAAAATAATGCGGTTTTGTGGAATATCTTTTGACTTTCAGTGCCTCTTGAATGGCAGTGGCTTCGTGGCTGAAAATAGTAAGGGAACCAGGGAGATTGAAGGAATATTCGTCTCTTAGTGTGACTATTGAGCAGCCAGAATTTCCATTGATTTTGGAAGCATCTGTAAATACTCCCTCATAGTTCCAGTAGAAAATAGTTCTTGTTTCAATAGGATTGTCAGGATTCTTTTTAATTTTGGGGATAAAGATAGGTGGAAGCTTTAGGGTCCACGAAGGCGTCCGATTGAAATTTCTAGGGAACATATTCGACATGGAAAAATTTAGTTCATGCAAGTAATAATGCACTTTAACATTAAAGCTTTGAGATTGAATTTCGTTTATTGTAGAGGTTCGAAAATGGTAGATTTTTCAATAAATTGGCGGTTGCGAGTGAAGCGATAGCGTAGTTTAATGAAAGGTAGATCCTTCTTGATTGGAGTGACAAAAGATTGCTTTCACATAAGATGATATTAGTTGGACTTGAGCGAAAATCTCCAGTGGCGATTCTGGCGCCGGCGTTTTGAACCGCATTCAGAACATTCAATATACTGGGTGTTGCTGAATTGTATACTATTGAACCATAGTCTAATTTTGATTGAATAAGTGCATTGAATGTTCTAATTATCACGTTCTGGTCGGCACCCCAATTTTTCAATGCAATCAATTTGAGAATATTCAATCTTTTGTTGCAGTCGTCTTTCAGCTTTTTCACGTGTGTTATCCAAATGTGTTTTTTATCGAATGTTAGACTTAGGATCTTCAATACTATGCTAGTATCGAGTTTTTATTTATTTACTTATCTATTTAACAAATGTAAGAGATGTGACCATAAGGTCCATGAATCTCAAAAACATAATTAATATGGTATGGGATTTCACAGAAAAAAAATATTAATAATAATGCCTAATTTAACCAACGAGGAAATAGAGATGAAATGAAAAAAGATTGAAACAGAAAAGATAAATGATTACGTGGATAGAATACGTGATATCAAAAAAGTGAAACTGAAAAGGAGGCACCAGTATTACGCGCTCACTTTGTCGAAAAGATTTTTGAATGAATTCATTGATGAAGCGCGCACCACAGCTTCTGGTAAAGAGTTCCATTTATGGAAGACGCGGTTGCATATAAAGAGCTCACGAGGGGTAGTTTTGAAGCCGATACAGTTTCAGTGAATGACCGCGAAGATGGCTTCTGTGATGTGAAAGAGATCATTGCACGATAGATGGTAATCAGATCTCCACGGTCGCGACGCTCAGAGAATGGCCTCAAACCAAAAAGTTCAAGCCTCTCCTCGTATGAAGGTCGAGCAAAACCAAAGGCAAGTCTTGTCATTTTTCTCTGGACAGACTCGAGGAAGTTGTCATCTCGAACCAGGGTTAGGTGCCAAACAGGACCACCGTGCTCAAGGACAGGTCAAAAGTAAGACGTGTACAGTAACTTGCACGTGCTGATGGAGCATCCGGTGAAAGATTTGCGTAGGAGATAGTATATCCGGTTCGCCTTAGCTACAACATGGCTGACGTGAGCCGACCACGATAGGTCCTCAGAAATGATCACACAGAGGTCATTTTGTGACTGCGTGAACTGAATGCTCGAACCATCCATATAGTACCGGTACCGGGTGTTATTCTTGCCGAGATGTAACATTTGGTTATATTTAGGGGAAGAAGCCATTCTCGAGACCACTCACATATATTATCAAGGTCTTTCTGAAGTTGAAACGACGACGTCAAAGCATTGGCGTAAAACTTGAGATCGTCAACGTACGATGCATGAGCAGAGAAAAGGGTTGATGGTAGGTCATCTAGGTAAAGTTTGAGTTATCTTTGGTTGTTTCTATCTCGTGAGAATAGTGTTGTTGTGGTTTTCGTTTTGGCGTAATTCTGAAGATCAGTTAGCGTGTTTTGAAGGATCTGTCTGGTTGTGTATAAGTTTTTTCCTGCAAGTAATAAGGTGACATCATCAGCGAACATAGTGGATTTGACTAGGTTTTCGATAATTTTCGCTAGGTCATTTATAGCCAGTAGAAAGAAAGTCACACTCAATACTCCTCCTTGGGGTACTCCATTTTGGATGGCATATGTGTCTGAGAGGTGTCCCTGTATTCTTATTTTGATTGACCTGTTGGAAAGTTGATTGCAAAACCTAGCATATTTCCTTTAATATTATGTACGACTAATACATGGATAATTCTTTCTCTCGTAAGCATTTTCGTAGGCTTTTTCCATGTCAAGCGCTACAGCACCAATATGTTGTTCATCGACTAGCGCGTTGCAAATTGCTGTATCTATGAAGACTAAGCTATCTGCCGTTGAGAGGAATTTACGGAATCCATTTTGATTGGATAACAAAATATTAATGCTTTCTAAATACCATTTGAGTCTGTTATTGATCATTATTTCCAATAATTTACACATGCAGCATGTAAGTGCTATTGGTCTATAGCTTTCTTTTGAGTGTGCATTTTTTACCGGCTTTAGTAGCGGTATTATAATTTCCTCATGCCATTTTGCAGAAGAAAGTTTTCTGGTCCACAAACAGTTATAAAAATCAAGGAGATATTGAAGACCAGTAAGGTAATTTTCTCATGAATATGTTGGGAATGTTGTCCGGTCCAGCATTTTTGTTTTTGCTAGAATTAACTGTTTCATGGAGCTCAGATAAAGTAAATTCTTTGTTGAGGTCACATAAGAGTGAAGTTTGTTCCTCGTCATGTCTTGAAGGCATACCAGAGTTGTTTTTTTTTTTGTGTACTCTCTTTGACTGTCGAGAGTCGAATTATTTAGTTATTTTATTGTCCTTGAATTAGCGCTTCGCCAGTAGGCCAATTCGTTTTTAGCTCTACAATCCCACAATCAGAGAAAACAGGAATACTTTGTGTAACCACTTTGCCACTTTGTTGGCCTAATTTTCTGTATATATATATATATATATATATATATATATATATATATATATATATATGAACAGGGCATCCCAAGTTGCCTATTGGACGATTATAGACTACTAATACTGCTATCGTTCTGAAATTTTGGTAGTTGGTCCAGCTGGTCCCAAACTCTATTTTAAAAATATTTTCACCTCAGTGAAACTTCCGGTTACACCGGAAGTGCATACCCTCTATATATTGATAATATCTGATTCCAATTATACTCATATCCGACTGAATACCAGTCAGTATATAGAGTGCTCTTTTTTGCGCCTCACATTTCGAAAGGAAGAAACATCGAAAACTACGTTTCTTCAAGTTGTAACCTATATTTCGAATACTTCGAATTGAACTGTGTGAGATCCTTTTCTCAGAATTCAAGAGGATCTCGAATTCCTCAAAAGGATTATCTGGACGGATGAGACCAAATTTTCTAACAATGGGGTTTTTTACTGGAGCAACTCACACTTTCGGGCCAACCAAAATCCTCATATTACGAGGAAAAGAAATCCTCAAAATAATTGGAGTTGTAATATGTTGCACTTTTGTAGGACAACAGATTTTTGTATTTTGTGTATGATGAAAACTTAAATGGTGAACTTTATATGGAGATTTTGAGGACGGTAGTAAGTGACTTCGTTGACACTTTATCAGAAGCTGAATGAAGGCGTTGTTGGTACCAACTCGATGGAGCGCCAGCTCATCGCACAAATGAAAATTATCGAATTTCAACTGATATGTTCAACACCCTACCTACAAAATCATTATAGGGGAATATAGGTCGAGCTGCACATCTTTACAAAGGCCTTGTTCCTATACGAACCCATAATACTTCTCAATTAAATTTACGATACAGGGTGTTCCAACTACAAAAAGATATTATCATATAAAAATTGACCAATCCTTTGAACTCGATGTATTTTAAATAAATCATAGTACAGAATGATATCAGTATTGAAGAATATATTTCAGCATGTTAATTTGAATGTGTAGGGATCAACTCTCTGTCCCAAACTTGGGAATTTTAATCGCATTATGTCTCATTAGAGAAGGCTCGTAATGCTCCGAATATATATAAAATATTGTCAATAGTTTGTATTAGGGACCCGTATAGGGTATTCCACTTCGAGGTATTTATTCTGTTAGGAAGCTGCGTACGTCGGATAAGTTGATTCAGTGTTAACGGTGGTATTCAATACCACTACACTCGGAGGCAAAATTAGCGGACCACTCGAAAATTTAACCAAATTCGAAGTTCGATATTTTTCCTAATTCTCAACCGATTTAGATGATTTGTTCGGCAAGTTGTAGATCAACTCTTCTGCTTTGTAGAAATTATAAGAGAAAACAAAAGAAATTTGAAAAAAATTTCATACGGGGCAAAACTAAAAGTGTTTTTTTTGTCAAAAATTCGTAACACCCTGTGGAATTTCGTGGTCCGAGTTGAAACGTACAATATCATGGTCTGTCAAGACACATCTTCCTACAGAAACGCCCTTCTTGTTTCATGCGTTTATCTCTTTTTTTGCAAAATATATTTAATTTCAAGTGGAAAATCACCATTTTGGAGAAATTCCATTGAATCAAGAAATTGGCATTAAAATTCGTCTATCAATTTGGAATTTTCTTATTATCACTCAGGCGTGTCGAAATTGTCGTTTGCGATTTTTATGTTCGAATTGCATCAGTTATTGATGACAATTTGGTTAATTTGGTGAAAATTAGGAATTCATAGGAGATAACAGTCGGTAGGTATTAAAATACACAACCGAATTCTGGGACCATTGATAAAACTTTTCATTTACACATAGGCACACCTTTTTTTATCAAATATGAAATACAACACACGTTTTTTTGTATATGACCACATTTGCACTTGTTTAAAGAATGAGAGTTTTCCATTCTTTGATTTGATACAAATTCGATCGGTTGCGGTGTTTTGTGATTCTTTTACTGTTTACGATTCGAAACGGTATTTTTCATTCAGAATGAGAGATTTACCACCAACCTCAGTAGCAAGGGCAGTTACATTGATCGAGGAAGGGCGCACCTACCGCTCAGTCGGTACCATGTTGGGTGTCTCGACGTCAGTTATCCATCGAATCTACCGACGTTACAGGGAAACTGGATTGTGAGGAGGCGAGGACAAGGAAGAAATCGGGCAACCAGCTCTATATATGACCGTTTCATCGTCAATCGAACCATAAGAAATCCTCGTCTTACTGCTGTTCAGGCACGTAACCTTTTACAAGCAGTGGATAACATTAACGTCAGTGTGAAGACAGTCAGAAGACGATTAAATGAAGTTGATCTGAGATCATACGCGCAAGCAAGAGCACCAAGACTCGATAGAGCCCATCGGGTAGCAAGATTGGCGTTTGCTAGGGAGCATGTAGCATGGACAATCAATCAGTGAGATGAGTTTTATTTAGTGATGAGAGCCGATATTTTGTGAATTTCGTGGATGGTAGAGATAGAATATGGAGGCATCGAGGGTAACGGTACAATCAAGCGAACTTCGCAGGAACTGAGCAATACGGTGGAGGGTCAGTTATGATATGGGGTGGCATATGCTTGGGAGTATGAACAGAACTGGAGATTATTGGCAATGGATCACTTAATGCCCATCGGTATTTAACAGAAATCTTGGAGCCCCATGTTGTGCCTTTTGCTCCTTACATAGGGGAAAATTTCCTTTTTATGCACGATAACGCGCGCCTTCATACTGCGCTCATAGTGATAGAATATCGCAATGAAGTTGGGATCACACGAATGGACTGGCCGTCGTGGTCACCGGATTTAAACCCGATCGAACACGTTTGGGTCATTCTTGAAAGAAGGGTTCGACAACGGAATCCAGGCAACGTTGAAGAGCTGACATTGGCTTTGGTGGAAGAGTGGGACAACATACCTCAACAGATGATAGACAACATCATTGGGAGTATGCGAAATCGTATGCGCGCTGTAATAAGAGCTCGGGGGGGTCATACTCGCTACTAAAATCAAATGTTTTTTTTGTGGGTCATCATAAACATTTTTCTCAACATGTTCATTTCATTTCACGAGTGTATCGCCAGGATACAACACCTGCTCTCAATTTTGGACAGGAATGATAATTATTATAGAGTGTCACACAAAAAAATTCAAGAATAAATGTGCAAAATCAATGATTTTTCCAGTGTACTTCGAGTTCTCCCGGAGCGTGAAACTGGCCAGTGAATTTCAAAAATTTTCATTTCGTTAGATTTCCGCTTCTCTAATTTTGATTTCATTTTTGGCTAACCTCCGATGTTATGCACCTACGCAAGATTAAAAATAAATTCTTGAAATTTGTGACTTTTCGCTTCAAATTGGATATCTCTTGTAAAAATAGAGATAAATGCATAAAACAAGAAGGGCGTGACTGTAGGAAGAAGTGTCTTGACAGACCATGATATTGTACGTTTCAACTCGGACCACGAAATTCCACAGGGTGTTACGAATTTTTGACAAAAAGACACTTTTAGTTTTGCCCCCGTATAAACATTTTTTCGGATTTTTTTTGTTTTCTCTTATAATTTCTACAAAGCAGAAGAGTTGATCTACAACTTGCCGAACAAATCATCTAAATCGGTTGAGAAAAATATCGGACTTCGAATTTGGTTAAATTTTCGAGTGTTCCGCTAATTTTGCCTCCGAGTGTATTATTTATATATAATTTGATTTTGTTTGTTAAGCTTCATTAATATCTGTATTGAAAAAAATATAACTTGTAGAAAAATAGAATAGAAATTCATTGAAATTTAAACGGTATATCAGTTAGTTTAAGATATTTCAAAGTAATAGGACTATTTTTACTGGAATGAAAAAGGTATCTCGCAGGATTCAAATATATATGTATTCAACAAAGATTAATCTTTGATATATGAAATGCAAAATGAATGTTCCTCAATTCAACAGTTCCTCATGCGATTAGAGCATTTCTTCATCTATAAGAAACGTCAAAGTAGTAAACATCAAGTGGCATAAGTCATTCATTAGACGAAAAGTGCATATTTGTTTTCCAGTATTATTCCATTTAAATTTATTTTCAGTTCTATTTCGAAATTTCAAATGAGGATACAAAAGAGTATTAAAACATAGCACTCAAATGATTCGACATAATTTCAATGTGACACATCCTGAACAAAGCATTATTTCCATAAACCCATATTTTTTCTTTTAGAAGGGAAGGTTTTTTTCTCTAACTTCGATAATTTTAAATTTAAGGAATAGACGAATACTATTACATTTTATATAAACCTCAGATCGAATACTGAGGACAACATTGACAAATGTCAAATACGAGGGGTGTGTCCAATACGGGGGTGGTCTGAAACTTTCCGATTTAACAAAGATACAAGACATATCTTCTGAATATTTTTTTTCAACATAGTCTCCTTGTAACTCTACACACTTTGCCCAGCGATGTTTCTATCTCTGTAAACCGTCCAAATAGTACTTGACGCCCTCCTCTGAAGAATAATAGTGATTGGCACTTCATTTGACGAAAATCTCTGTCCTCCGAGTACAAATTTTGAATGAGGGAACAAGAAGAAATCACCTGGGGCTTGATCTAGTAAGTGAGGGTGATGGTGAACCAATTTGTAGATTTTCATCATGGTGCCTTGTCTTGATGAAAAAGGGTTTCTTTTTTCTGTAAATATGGCCGTTCTTTCGCATGTTCGAATTTTAGCCGGTCAAGTAATGATGGGTAGTATGCTCCTGTGATTGTCTCTCCTTTTTGAAGATAACCGATTAAAATAACTCCATAACTATCCTAAAAAACAGTCGCCATCACTCTCCCAGCCAAAAAACAGTTTTTGCCACTATTCGGACTGAAATTTTTGTTTCTGGTATATAGTGGTGTACCCAAGTTTCATAAAAAATAATTAATCGTCGCCCAAATCAAACCATGTTCATTCGAACATGTCTTTGTGTTTGAATTTTGTGTATAAATGTGGGTTTAATATGTAACGAACATGTCCTTTTGCCATGTTCTTACCTCTGCTTTCTATCTCACTCTAATTCAGCGGCCATCTAGCACCAATTGGTGAACTTTGGCGAAATTATAATCGATAGTTTCAGTTCTTGGACGCCCCAAAAGTTCGTCGTCTCCCAAGCTTTTACGGCCATGTCTACATTCAGCTACCCAAAATTTCACTGTGTTAAATGATGGTGCAGAATCTCCATGCACAGACTCAACTCATCCTCAATTTGCATGGGCGTATTGCCTTTCAAAAACCTATATTTAATGAGAACTCGATATTTTGTCCTTTTTCACAAAAACACTCACATCAACTCACTCAAATGACTGCTCCATAACAACTGCTCAACAAAAATGGCTGAAAATTTGGTTAGTAACACTCAACAGATGAGGCATGAAAGTTCATAAGCTTTCATTTACGAGTGCTGCCATCTTCACATACAGGTTGGAAACTTTTCAGACCGTCCTGGTATATGAATAAGTCGTTATTTGGATTTGGAAGCGACTGGATGGTAGGTATGTAGTTTACAATTATCGAGAGGAAGTTATTATTTGTATACATCGAACATTTGGGATTTAAATATCATAATATCAGTCTGATCCTTATTCATCTGAAAAGATTCAAATAACTCCGATTTGTTGGTACTCATTATTGTATATATTTGGCTAATAGCAATATGTAATTGTTTTCGATTCACTATTTTGCCAATTAAGTCAATATCACAACTGTTGCTGTAAGATATAGTTTTAACGGTTTCAATTTCTTTTTGAGATCTTCTTTCAATAAAAATAACGTTGTTAGTATCTCGATTCTCTTCAAGCTACAACAAAAAATGTTGAGTTTAAGATTACAGAATTATAAATACAGATACCCTCATCTACTTCGAGGTTGTTAGTTGAGATTGGGACAATCAAATTTGTTCCAAATTATAGATCTTAAGGAATATCAGATACGTTGGAAACTCTGAATCATCTTAGATGGGGGCTATATTATATGTTCCAATTTGCCTATCTTATGGAGATATCTACAGCCACCATCCTTCGGAGAATCGAGGATTTCATGGTTTATTGAGATAATAATCTCAATGCCATAGTCAGAAAGTTGAATATAGAGTTAGGTTTGAAACTCGTATCAGATATCATGTAAGATTGAGGGAAGAATATTATCTTTCAGTTTAGAATATCGGATAACATAGAATAACATTTTGAACTGATTTTGTCGAAGTTTGTGCTTTCAAGAAGAAACCTCACAGGGAATTATTTAATTCCGAATCCCTAAAACCCCTATAATTACAATTCACAGCACATAATATCATTTAAGTTCATTCGGCTTGTATTATTTCCCTCTAAGAATATAATGGGGTAGGTTTAGGTACCTGAAAATTCAGGGAGGGAATTTATATATCAATAGGCGAATTTGACATGAACCTTTCTGGTCGCTACCTGTCAGAACTGAACCTCCCGTTTGACAAATTTGGCCGTTTTGCCTGTGGTTTTACTTTGAGACGGTACACATCAAGCTTGAACGCTATGGTGTTAGATATTAATTATGAACTTCATAGATCGAAAGACATAGGTCTTATGTCAGAGTCTTTTCCTCTCCAGGAAATAATGGTTTTCTGGCTTCAATCACCAATGCCAACGGGGGAATTGCAGTCGATATTATAAAGCTCGATATTTCTGAAGCTATCGACCGTGCCCCACAGACGCATGCTACGGATGCTTAAGTATTTTTTCAAGTTTCTCACTATCGAGAGGGTTATTTTTCAGAAAACGTTTCCTATCTCTTATTCCCGACCAGTTCATAGCGGTGTTCCCAAGGGATTTATATTTATATATGTGCCTTAAAGCAAAGCTAAAGCCAAATTTGCAGTAGTTTATGATAATGCACTTTTTCTTTCAATTCTGATTGAATTTTCCGTGAGTTCAAAAAGATGCCTGATCAAACACAATTAATGTAAATTCAAATCCGTAGCTTAGTTTGTTCTTCATATTCACCGAATTGTTTATCAGTATGAACCCCCCTGTATATTGAGATGAATTTCCATAAAACTATAACTTGAAATGAAAGCTCCATTGCACTGGAATTCCCCGAGAGAAGCAATAAATATTTCCAAACGAAGGTGACTGATTCGATGGAAATACACTACTCCAAAAATGAAATGCCCATATAGGCAATAGACGTTTTCATAATTTTTTTGACGTCTAATATATGAGAGTCTTTCCCAATAATATTTAGATTATGCACAACACAGATTTTTTTCTTCAATTTGTTTTATTTAACCTTCACTGTTTTGATCACTTGTTCTTCTGAATCATTCTTCAGAGTTGTGTGGTTGCGGTACCAGTTATTTTTCATTAATTTGTTGCGCTGTCGTAAAATAGGGTGATGACTCAACATTGCTCGTTTGACGATTTTTCTCTGATCCAGCAATTCTGGGAAAATAACAATGATGTAAGACGACCACGAAAAAGCAAAAAACATTGAATTTCTGCTTTCGAAGATAATTTTTATATTCTAGGCCCATTTCTTTGGATCGATATGAAACAATCGGTTAAGTACTTGGGGTTTGTGCTTGATAGGAACCTTAGCTGGGTTCTACAATGTAAGCGCATACTAGCAGGTTTTCTGGTGCCCCCATGAAATGTAGGAGGACCTTCAGCGACCCGTGAGGCTGGAGCTATTTGAGCTGATGGGGTTCTTCGAAACCGTTCTGCTATCCAGTCTCACCTGTGCCTCGTTGGTTTAGCGGATGTGGATGGAAGAAACAGAGGGCTAAGCTGGCTCTGGGAAGTATGTTGATTACTCAATGGAACAACCCTTCTGTTTCGCTTGCTACCCTGTTCGGGGTTGAAAAACTGCACCTCATAACCATTAGTAAGGCAGCTTTGACTGCTTATATGATAGGGACGTGAGGTACGCTAGTAATCGGTACGAGACATACGCTGTTTCCTGAAGACGTTGACAACGAGCTTCATCTCTGTATGAATTCGGTTGGAACCACGTGAAAGTACTGCATCGGTATCAAAATCGGTGTAAAATTAAGGACGAAACACCAATTCATTTCATGGTCACATATCTAGCACGGATCCATCTTCGGAGGAACCAACTGGATGTGAAAATGCTGAAAGTGAGTTATCTCCGATGATACACTCCGGCTCTTTTAGAGACTTTTTTACAAGGATTGAGCAGGGGATGTAGTAACAAAGTGCCATAAACCTTGGTGTCGATATCCATGGTAGACCCATAGACAGGGATATAATCCCTGCTATGGGTTCTTGTGATAGAAAACACCAATTCTGGTTGTGATGACAATATATGACGTTCTTTTTAGTATCAAAACGGTGAAAACATCTCGCAGGACCCAACCTTCACCACAGAAGACTTGCCACAGGCTCTTACTGTAGAGAACTTCTTCTTAAGTATACCAAGAACATGTTCGTTGGAATTAGCACGTTTAAGTATATGTCATATAGTGTAATGTTTAGATTTTGTTAGTGCAGTATCGAACGAAGCCCTAGAACGTGTACAACTCCTTCAGACTGGGTGAACGTGAATCAATCAGAATCAATTCGAATCATCATGAATCTGATTCGTTTATCTTTTGCCTTTAGACCAGATACCTAAGGTAGAGGCATAATCTAACCTAACTTAAACTAAGGCAAAGACATTTATGAAGAAAAAATAGATTGTATATAAATGAAATAAGTCGGAAGTGGTTGAGAATTTGGTATTTGCAAACATCTGGTACACGATCTCCGTAACTGATTTTGGATACTATTGGATTTGGTGGATTTCTTCGCTGGAAAATTATGGAATAAAATAATAAATAAAAAATGGCCTAGCGCGATAATTCAGAAACCATTAATTTCGTTAATTGATCTTTAATTGTTTGGTAAGGCATAACCATACAAGTTCGTACTGACCTTCATATATTTATTCATGACTCTGTCACAAGTCACTAGTAAGTAATTTTATGGACGAATTTCTAGTATCTCTTGATCCATCTAATCAGTGAAGATATTCTTTTCACGCACCACAATGTGAGACTAATAGTGCCGTTATGGGGGTACTCATATCAGAATTTAATATCTGGTGGCCTCCGCGGAATCCTGATCTGAATGAGCGAGTACATGCAGCAATTCATGAGGCAATGAGTTAGTGATCTTCCTGCAACTGTTCTAGGTAATCTGCTTAAACCTTGGACTAAAAGACCGATTTAGAAATACCCAGTATTGATAGTTTGGAATATTGTTTTTCCGATTGTTTGTTTTGATTTTTCCTGCTCCAGAATGTATTTCCTTTTTTCTTTTCTTTATCAAATTCATCCGTTGATGCATGTTCTTCCTTCTTCATCCTCAAAACATATTATGCAAAAATTACGAATAAAAGTTAATGCTCCAAAATTCAGCAAAATATGCTATAAGTTTTAGGCCTAGTGTATTCACAAGGTTTGAGGCTAATCAAAATATTTTTTTTCATAATGCAAGAGGATATTCGACGATAATAAAAAACAAGTACTGTGTTTTAAGGAATTTCACTTAATAGTTGCGATTCGTAACGCGTTTCACTACACCGTAGCTTCTTCAGACGAATAAATGTACAAAAAATATAAATGAGAATATAAATATAAATGTTCTTGAGTAATTAAAAGCTTATTGGATTGCTTTTTCTTAAGTGGTTATTTATGACAGGTATATCCAATGAAAGTAAGGAATAGATTGCTCCCCGAAGAGATTCAATAGAGGTGAATGGCTTAAATCGACTTGTTAATTGATGAGTTTTCCTGAGTGTTTGTATTTATTGATTTCTAAAGTTTCCGAAACATCTACCTTCCAATATTTATTATCTGTATGCAAAATTTCAAACTGTGGGTTGAAAAGGTGATTATTTTCTAAGAGATGATTCGCGTAATTTGAATCTGATTTTTTATTTGAAAAACTCCGTTTATGTTCCGATATTCTAATATTAAAATTTCTATGTGTTCTACCAATGTAGAAATTATCACAGTCATTGCAATTCAATCTATAAACACCTGATTTATTGTTTTTACCTGATTTGGTTTTATTCCAAACTAATAATAATTTAGGCAAATATATGAAAATAATAAAACCAAATCAGGTAAAAACAATAAATCAGGTGTTCATAGATTGAATTGCAATGACTGTGATAATTTCTACATTGGTAGAAAACATGGAAATTTTAATATTGGAGTATCGGAACATAAACGCAGTTTTTCAAATAAAAAATCAGATTCAAATTACGCGAATCATCTCTTAGAAAATAATCACTCTTTCAACCCACAGTTTGAAATTTTGCATACAGATAACAAATATTGGAAGGAAGATCTTTGGGATCTTGGGATATACCTGTCATAAGTAACCAGTTAAGAAGAAGCAACCCGATAAGCTGTTAATTACTCATGAACATTTATATTTATATTCTCATTTATATTTTCTGTACATTCATTCGTCTGAAGAAGCTACGGTGTAGTGAAACGCGTTACGAATCGCAATTATTAAGTAAAATTTCTTAAAACACAGTACTTGTTTTTTATTATTGATAATGGAATTTTACCAAGTGAAAGCCTCCCAAATTCAAAGGATATTCAACGTTTCTCATACCTGATTTCGACATCTATACATTTATAGAATACGACGGGAATTACAGTGATTTGCATTATACTGGTTCAATTATTTTTGTGACAAATATAAGTAGGATAGCGATATTACTTCAATACTGGCAGTATATGGGGATTTTGTAGCAATTATAACGTTAATATTTCCATACTAAACCGTTTCAATTGAATTTATATTTCATCGCTATACAGGATATACTCAAAGTCTCTTGTAATTCAATGAACTGGCAATTTGACAAGAAATAAACACGATAATCTCATTGAGCACGAGATAAGATGAACAAATATAAATTAACAGTTTGTTTGATTAATTGAAGCGATTATTCCAATCAACCGCAAGCACCCGTATTTCAAATTGCGTGAAACATTAATCAACTAACTATCTAATAATATGCATTATGTAGCTCTATTCTTCTAGAGAGATGGATTTGAATATCAAGTGGAGGAGAAATGATGTATGAACATGTTTTATACAACAACAGAACCACAATTTGTTATGTAAATATTATATCAATTATGAAGCTCTAAAATATTATATCATCAATGCCAGAATCGTCTGATGACAATTGAAGAATAAAGGCTCAGAGAAGTCTAGGGAGCATACAACTAGAGAAAAGGTATTGTGACAACTTGGAATGAAACATGTTTCAATCTCACAATTGACCTTGTTTAAGATGTTATCTACGTTCTACGTTAATCAAATGCAAGAGCTTTCTGTGCTACCATATGCTTTAGCAATGAATATGTTGCATGATAATGGCATTCTTCACACTGCACCTGTCAGATTTCTTACATCTGCATGAAATCAATAATCTATCTTGGCCAGCTTAATTTCTTGACTTTAACCCACTTGATCATACTTGGGATATTTTGGAATAATGCGTAACACAAAGTTAACATAATTTTCAAAACCAGCAACAATCGTTTGACGCTCCCGAATTGACATAACACACTATCAATAGATCAAAAATGGAATTTTTTACTGTTTTTATTACCAATAAATAAAGTAAATTAATAGATCCCTGTTACCGAAATGACAATATATTAGAGGTGAGTTATGATTTAGCTGTCTGTTCCGCTCAAAGAAAAGTAGCAGCGATTTTCTGTCGGTTTAGGAACCCTACAGCGTCCGGAGTTTTTAGCTTTCGAGGCGTTCTCGTATTCTGGGCTATGGACCCGCTCCGCTCCGAGACGAATCGAGAAAACGTAGCGATTAACGGTATTTATATTTCATTTATGAATCTAGATCAAAGGTACCCTAACTTTTTTGTGTCGTAGACCCCTTGCCATGTTTTTCGGGTTCGGGTAGACCCTACTTACCTGATATTGATTTTTTGTAAATTTCTAACTGTAGTGAAGTTTAGTGTCAAAACTTGAAGTAAAAACACATGTTAATTCATACATTTATTGATTGAATTTAAATAAAAACTAGTCAGAATAAAACGTGTTATACGTAACATAAAAATAAACTAAGCAATAAGTAAAAAGTTTTAGTGAAAATGATGAACATGATGCTTCAATAATAAATTATCAACATTTGGCGTCAATTTTGTAAGGGTTAATCTAGAATCTCCTCGGCAAATGATGTCCAGTCTGTTTCTTTTTTTCGTTAGGAAATTGGTAACAGCGCTGAACCTCCTTCCCACTAGGTATGAGGATGGAAATGGAATTAAAAATTTCCTCGCTATATTCCATAATACAGGATAAGTAACGGGTATGTTGTTCTGCAGCCAGAATTGCTTATTTATTCCACGCGTTGCTTTGGATTGGGTTTACTGCATCAATGACTACTTGAAGAGATTCATGCAATCTAACACTTAAATTTTTCGAAACTAAATGTTGTCGATGGATGACGCAATGTATTGCTAACACCTATTGATAATATATTTGATAAAGGGATTGCTTTTTCAATGAATTCCTTCAAAACATTAAATACTGATTCCTTTAGTGTTGGTTATCAAAGTTCTTGCGAAGAGCAGTTCCTTGTGGATTTCTTGATTCATAACAAAACGAACATGTCAACAATATTGCTGCATTACCAGATAAAGTTGACTCGTCAGGTTGTATAGAGAAATGCGTCGTTTGCGAATAATTACACAAGAAGCTTTCAATATCAGAACTGATTTCAACAATACGTCTTTCAACAGTATTATTGCTCAAGGGAATTCTTTTCATGATATCAGATGCAGGTTTGTGTTTGCGTTTTTAAAACCTCTTCAACAGCTGGCAAAATTAACTTCTCTCCGATAGTATGCGGTTTTCCGGAAGTAGCGAGATATTGTAGGACGCCCGCGAACCATCATCGTTTCTTTGTGACGTCGAAGCGAACATTCTGTCCAGTGTGGGTCTGTTCTGAAGTGTATCTTTAAGTGTTCGAAAGTATTTCAAATCTTTATATCTTTATCAGGGTGACATCTTCTCAGATGATCCTGCAGCTTAAATGGTTTCATAGCGTCATTGCCCAAAACTTTGTTGCATAAAAGGCACATAGGCAATTGTTTGTCCGACAATGATGGAATGAAGCCAAATTTCAAATAATCAACTCTATAAATTGCTACATTGTTTTTATATTCGGACATGGCATCAGTCATCTGTGGGCAAAATTACATTATTTAAATAAGAGATAAACACCACTAGATATATATTAAAATTTTTTTTTAGATTTTTCCGAAAACATTCCATAATAAGAACATCTCCTTGCAGCAATTAGTTCGGATTACGGAGATTGCACTGCAATTATAATACCCGATTGCTAAAACTTTCAGAAAGAAATTATTGAGTATTCGTGTAATTCTCCAGTTCCAATACGATTATTGTCAGAGTTAAATCTAGTAAATTAGCAACAGTCATAGTTTGATAAAAAGGAGCTCCATCATGTTGAAAATAACTATTCCCTCTCTCAGCAAAAGACAGTTCATCCAAATATTCATTGATTTCATGTTCAGATACAATTTTATGATATTCAGCACGAAGTTGAATATTAATATGACAATGTGGGCTTACATCCGACCACCAATGTTCATTTTGACGATTGAATACTCCATCACTCCAAACTATTTCTCGAAAAATCTGCGGGTACTTTCAGATTTGTGCAGAATCTATTTGCAAATAGGAGACAGGGATATTCTGATTTAAGGTTTATATTTATTTTTCTTGAGAATACGGAGCGCGTGACTCGTTGGTATTCCTGCTTTCATTTAAAACTGGAATATGAGATCACGGTATATTTTGATAAATGCAGTGAGGCACACAGCTCTTTCCTGGATCGATCACCAGCAGTTCACGCGTGATCTCTTGTGTCTCTTTCGAAGCCGACATTTTGCTGATGTTTCCCTCTTCAACAGGTGCCATGGTAAACGCTCTTAAGAACTGAAAGCTTTAGTTATAGAAATATTAAACTTCCAAAGAAAATCGAGGCTCGCGAAAAACTCTCATCTCTGGACGGTCAAACTAGCAACGCCACGAACCTCTCTCTATGAAAATGATCTTGTTTACATGGCTACAGTGCTGTGTAATCTTTTAGATAACATATAATTTGGACTTCTTCAAGGAAGGAGTGAAGCACAATCAAATCATCTTGGGCGACCACAGCTGAGGCATAACAGGCATCGCCTCCTCCCAAGAGTTAGGAATAAAAAACTTTTTTTCTCTGATTTATTCAAGTTTAAGTATCTTCTGCTAAAAAAGTATCACATAAAATGCTATATTTTCCGAGAAAAAAAATATCGATAAACTACGGGGGAGAACAATTCAAATTCATGGAAGTAATTCGTATAATGGACGACAATTTAAGTTTTTACTGAAATTTTTCGATCGTAGGAAGTGTTTCAGTCATTATTTCAGATTGGTTGAATCAAATTAGTTCGTATTTTGGATAAAACAAGACTAAAAACGAAAACAAAATCTATTGAACAGCGAAGTAAGCTCTATGACGGAATACCATTGAAAATCACAGAGTGAGCTTGTACAATTGAATCTGTTGATGAGGTTGATTCAGCTTAAATCAAATTTTCCATTATACTCCCCCAAAATAAAATTAATTAAAATACTATAATAATTTATTTCAAGAATTACAATCATTTCTTTCGACCAGCATAGATAATCTATCGATTGGGGCAATCGCTATGATATTAGTCAACTTAAAGAGTATTTTCAGTTCCACCTCGTATTGATGAAAGAAGATTTTTTGCCTCCATGAATCCAAATAGTTGGTTAAACGTTTTTGACTGTCTTCGGTTTTTTGACTAGAAATATTTCCTGCAGTTTTGAGCTGTAACAAAAAGGGAAAATATAGTAATCATTAATTAATTGAAGACTTTCATTCATGTAACAAAATGCAACCTTCCGTAGAATGTTGAATATCCCTTCCTGAAAACTCTGTTCATGTGAAGTAGGGCTCACAGTAGTGGTACAATCCGGTCAGATAATCTTGTCAGGATTGCACACACATTTACAACACCAAGCCAGAGTGCCTCCTACTCATCTCAATCCGTCAGAGCGAATCAGGTACATATAAATGTATACATATGATGATGGAAAAAAGAGAGTGAATCGAACAGAAAACTTCACGAAGCCATACAAGTTCAACTATCTACCACAGTGCTACACTGTGTCTGCAAGATGCGATCCATTGAACAGAAAACTCTACAATACTGTCTGGCTGTTATCCAAGTGTAAATCATATCTTAATAATGATAACATGCGAAATTTATCGCTATAGACTTTTATTCAGGAAACAATGCTCAACCTTCTGTCCATTATTGATCCATGAATAAAAGTCTCTAATGTGTTTACATATAGATCTATAGATTTCACATGTAATCATTGTTGATATACAGGATGTTACATAATAGTATGTCACAACTTGAGGGAATAAATCTACGTGCAATTTTAAGAAAAAAAATCAAATAAATATAGGTCCGCAAAAGTTTCGTTACGGAGATACAGGGTGTTGAAATTTCCTGAAAAATTGTTTTTTCTTCAAAACTTTTGCAGTTTTTGAGATTTTCAGCCCAAATTTGGAATGCAAGCTATTTTGTACAGCGTCCTTCTTTACAAGTCCTAAATTTTAACTGAAATTCTCGGACCGTTCTCGAGCAAAAAATTATTATTAAACGATGGTATGCATTCGCTGAATTGAAAGCACTTCCAATTTAAAAAATGGCTGGTAGGCTTTGATGTGTTTCATTCATTTATTTATTCTGATAATTGCTGAAGCTGAACCAGTGTCTGCTCGAATTATTCATTAAATTTACGGTTAGTTTTAATACTTTTGAAGTTTGTAAGGAAAAATGGCTAATTTTACTAACGCCGAATTGGCTAATATCCATTACATGTACGGTCTGGCTGACGGAAACACAACAGAAGCTAGGCGATTATATCAGGTGCGCTTTCCAAATCGAGTTACACCAGACAGGCGAACATTTTCAAATATACACAGAAGGTTGAAGGAAACTTGTACTTGTACTGCAAATAATCATTTAAAAGGTGCAACTCAAACTATGAGAACTCCAGATATTGAGGACGCAACTTTGAATTGTATTGATTTGAATCCTCATGTGAGTACAAGAAAAATTAGAAATCAGTTAAATATTTCACATGTTCTAGTTTGGAGGATTCTCCACGATTTTTTATTGTACCCGTTTCATATTCAACGCGTTCAAACTCTACTTCCTCGAAGTTCTTAGATAAAATTAGAGAAAATGCTCATTGCGTTAGTGAAATAAGTTCACAGACGAAGCTAACTCTTCGATCACAAATTTTTACAATAATCATTATTGGGCTGAGGAAAACCCCCATTTGATTGATGAATCCAATCATCAAGAACAATTCCCACTGAATATACGGGTCGGAATAAATGGAAATCATTTGATTGGACCACTTTTTTGCCTAACAGATTAAACGGTCCCGCTTATCGGTAATTTCTTGAGGAGGAGTTACCTTTGTTGCTCTAGGATGTGCCGCTTTTGGAGAGAAACATAATGTGGTTCATGTATGACGGGGAACCAGCACATTTTAGTGGAGAAGCTATGGAATTCTTGAATAATACATTCAACAACCGATGGGTAGGTCGAGGGGACTTAAATATTTTAGCTATTTCTTATGGGGATATCTCAAAAGTTTAGTTTATACCACTCCAGTGAACACTGTAGAAGAATTGAGAAATCGAATAATGACCTCTTGTGATACGATAAGAAATATCCCAGGAATATCTCAAAGAGTGCGTGATAATTGAATAAGTATAAGTTGAGTCTCAGAAGACGAGCAATCAAAATAAAAGCCAATTTTGTGCATACTTATCGAGTATTTCTATTATTTTTTTTTATTTAGCGAATAACATAAAATGCAAATAATTCAAATTCAATAATTTTTCACTCAAAAATGGTTGGAGATACGAAAAAATTACAAGTGTCAAAAAAGTTTCTAAATTGAACGAAGATGACGAAAAGTGATTGTACACTGATCAATGGTTTACTGCAAAAAAGTTGGAAAGGGCAAAAGGAGACATGGCCTCGGAAAAGAAAATACCTTGTGAATTTCAGTTAAAATCTTGGATGTGTAATGATGGAGGCTGTGAAAAAGAGCTTGAATTCTAAACTTGGGCTGCATATCTCAAAAACTGCAGGAGGTTTGAAGGAAAAACCAATTTTTTCCTGAAATTTCAACACCCTGTAGCTCAGTAACGAAGCTTTTACGGACCTATGTTTATATAAACTTTTTTTCTTGAAATTGCACGTAGATTAACCGCCTCAAGCTGAGACTTACTATTATGTAACACGATGTATAATGAGTTTATTCTGAGTTTTCTAGAGTAAGTTGAATCTATTTTGTCTAGTGAATGTGCCAGTTACAAATCAAAGAATTTTCATTGGGGATAGTTGATAAATTATGAGGCATAAATACTTCCTTTGGTCACTGAAACTTCAGGTTTTTAACGTTATTTGCAAAGTAATTGCAGATAAGTTGAAATCCAGTGATTATTAGAAAAGAATGATACCGCTGTGTTTTCTGCTAGACTAGACGGTAGCACTACCATATTCCTAGTTGACTTTGAATTTCGAAATTTGAAATAACGATTCATATTGGATTAAAGTTACTTATTCCAATTGGGACATTTTAAGTCTTTCTTATTTAACAAAAATGTATTTTCAGTGCGACAATCACTAACTGATACAGCAACTACTACCAGCGAATGATGAAAACAAAGAGAAGATCGAACAGAAAATTTCGAGAAGCCATACTATTTCAACTATCTACCTCAACGCTACCCACTGTATCTGTAAGATCGCTTCTTGCGGACGCAGTGTGTTATATTCTTATTTCCTTGGGACATTGAATGTACCATCGTTCCATGAGGTTTCTCCTCAATGTATCGAATATACTTTCATAAGGTTGTCGCATCTCAGGAAAACGATCCAAATAAGCTACTTCTGCAGCATCCCCATCAGAATTACACTGTGACAAAAAATTACCTGGAAATTCTCATTTAAATTGGCCTCGTTGAGTATTTTCAAGTATTTTAAGTTTCTGTATGTTTGTAAGACCGTCTTTATTTACTATGCCAAACATGAGCACGATCTGTCAACTAATTGGTTCACGACAGCTGTTGAAATCAGTCGACCTCAGTGGTACTCTGCGAAGATTACAATGGAAAAATATAGCACAAAATTCATCTTAAATTTTATGTTTTGAACGAAATTCCGTGTGCTGAATCATTGCGAATGCTGGAAAAGGCTTATGGAGACTCTGTTTTATCGAAAACCCAAGAGTACGAGTTGTACTAAGCCTCTAAAGGTGGTCGGGAAATCGTCGAAGATTTGCCTCGTTGCGGACGACCTTCGACCTCTTCAACCAATGATAACGTTCAAAAAATCAAGGAAATGGTGCTCGAAAATCGTCATGCCAAAGCTAGAGAGATAGTTCATGATCTCAACATCTCTCGTGAAACCGCTCGTTTGATTTTGGTGAAGCAATAGGGCATGCGGCGCGTCGCCGCTCGACTCGTTCCGATAGAGCTGAATTTTCTTAAAAAACAATACCGGATGCAGGTAGCTGCAGACATGCTAGATCGTGCGAATTCTGATTCGACGTTCATGCGACGGAGCATAATTGGTAACGAGACATGGATGTATGAATACGACACACTACCGAGTCAACAATCATCTGAATGGGTGGGAAAAAATGAGTCAAAACCGAAAAAACCTCGCCAAAGTCGTGCGAAAATCAAAGCGATGCTGGTGGTTTCTTCGATATTAGTGGTGTGGTCCATCATGAATTCGTTCCGCAAGGTCGAACGGTCAATAAGGACTTCTCTTTAATCGTTTTCAGACACGGATCTAGCTCCGTGTGACTTTTTTCTTTTCTCCAGACTGAAATTTCCGCTACGGGGAACCAGATTTGATTCCATAGACGTTATAAATGGAAATTCGCAGAAGGAGCTGAAGGCCATCCCTTAAAACGCCTATAAAAATGTTTTCATGAGTTGGAAACACGTTGGCACATGTGTATCGCTTCAAATGGAGCATATTCTGAAGAAAATTCAATAAATATTGAAGTAGATCAAGATAATTGCGTTTTTTTTCAAATTTCCGTATACTTCACAGTATATATTGGATATATCATTCAATCATATTAAACATTTCTAAATTGTCGAGTTGTGACTCGAATTGTCATTTTCGAACTATTATAATCAGAACATTGAACATCCTTAGGCTATTTCAATCATTTGTGTGCTTTCTGTGTTCATAGAGTTACTAGATAAGACTAGGAAAAAGTTATACAATTTCGGTTTTATATGAGAAAATTGTTAGCACATGTGATATATTTTCGTGAAGGAAAGAAGGAGAAAAAATCTATTTATTATTTCATTTCCTCTGATTCATATTTAAAAAAACGCAAATTTGTATTTTAGCACAACAACGTTGTTCGATTTTACATAAAAAATATCCAAACCATTTAGATATCTTCAGAAACAACGGAGATTTGGCACTTAAAAGAGTCGAAATTTGAAATTTGCAAATATTTTTTCCGATTCGCAATATTCCATATAGCTGCAGTACTGAAACGTCGATCTGTTCACCCAGTACAATAGATCGTGAGAATGCAATTCAATGGTCGGGCTAACCTCTCTAACTGAAGGTTTGTTTATTGTCCGTTCGGTGTTAGTTTCTTGAAACTTACTAACGACTTGCGGTTAACAAATGGTTGTGTCCAATCGCTAGTAACTGTTCTTCGATCTTATAAAAGAACGTTGTTCCCCTCGTATGAATAAATGAATAAATCCAAGATTACCACTACTGATAATGTCTTAAACGGGTTCAGACTTTCCAAAGTTAAAATGGCCTAGAGTTTTCTGAGGGCAATTCACCCTGGCAACTTTTCATTATTCGGTCAACAGACGCGGTATTCAATGGGAAACCAATTTTTCACACGTAATTCTTCTTGCAAAACTTTTTGTATTAGATCTTTGAAGTCAGCAATGATGCTTCAATTCCTTGATATGCTGCATGTAGATCTTCCTGAATGATTTCATGCATAGCATCCACATTTTCTTGGGTGACCACTATTTTAGTGTACCTGCCCTTGTATCGTCGCTAAGCCTTACTCATTTGCGTTCAAATTCCCTATACCAACGGCAAGCGGTTAACTGTAGTGGTGTTTGAATGCCGAAAATAGAAATCTACTCTCCGTGACATTCTTATTGGTATAATTGAAAATTGTAAAAAATCATTGCGCGAAAATGCTTATGGTTTAATTCTTGTCAACTGTGATAGTTTATATTTTTTTCTTTTTTCTTTTAACGTGCTCTATTTCTGCCTTTTGGCTCATGACACACTGGGGAATTCTGTCACCTCACTAACCCGGTAATTGTACCCAACCTCTCTCATGTGGAAAGACGGGATCTTTAATGTCAAACACACCTCTGTTAGACAGGACGGACGGCTTTACATCTCCTCCGAAAGATGGACACTCACGCGATTCCCAGAATCCGAAAAATCGCACCGTCTTTGTGGGGATTGAACCCAGATAATTCTGCGGAGGAGACGAGCATCATATCCTCTACGCCACCGATTCTGTTGTGAGAGTTTATTGTAACTAAAACACGCATAAGATTGAAAATATGGATTTATTTTAACAAATCATAGAAGTTCATTTTTAGTACTGACAGTTGATTTATGGTTTCATCTATGTGCCAGCAGGCAAAGACATAAAGGACAATCCTCGTATAACAAAACGAAAGGACTGTAGATTGAAAACGTAACGAATAAACCAATACCAAAAAAAGATGCAAACCATCGTAATTTCCATGTTTCAATTTTCAGAAAACAAGTTTCAAACTAAAGTTTCAAGTTTTACTGTTTCTTACCTGTATTCCATTTCAACCAACAATCTGTGTTATCCTGAAGGATTCCAGAATATCCTCGGTTTATACGAACAACCACAGGCAACAGGTAATCTGAAAGAATCAGTTTCCAATGTTCCATCGTAGGAAATAGATAGCAATCTGCGGTATGCATATTCCTGTTTACATGACGTTTTATACACGTCCCGTGAGAGTAACTTACATGCGGATCCTTCCCTGAAAGAAAAACACAAAGTTAGGATTTATTATGATTCAATATTTCCTAGTGTATATGGGGTGTTTCTGAGAAATGCCCTAAGCTATAGTTTCTACATTTTTTTTAGATTTCAATGAAACAAACATCCAATCGCGTCTTCATCCATGTTATCTCTTCATGAAACACCGAAAGTTATGTAACTCTTTGATAATTTTATCTAGTAACTCTATGTTACTGTGTCACAGAATTCACACGGACTGATTGAAATAGTTCAAGTATGTTCTGTGCTATCACTGTAACAGTTTGGAAATTATTCTTGCAATAACAATTCAGATAAATTATTCAATGCTTTTTCTACACTTACAACATTGTGTAAATATAGTATCGTTTGTAATAACGATGCTACCATGCCGTACAAAAATTTTGAAAAGTATCATGTAATCTTTTTTTAAAACGGAAAACTAACGAGACATTCTACTATATGAAATAAAATTTAATATAAACAATCAATGTTGATATCCTCCAGCATCCAGAGGAAATTTGAATATTGGTAACTGAAGCAAGACAATATCTGAAATTTCGTTTTAACCCTTCAATATAAGATATCCTCGATATATCCCCAAAGTCCAGCGGCGACAAATGCAGAGAACTGGTCGGCCATCTACTGGCTCCCTAGTTCCAATACAATTATTGTCAGAATTAAGCCTAGTAAATTAGTAACTACCATAGTTTGATAAGAAGGAGCTCCATCATGTTCAAAATAAATATTCCCTCTCTCAACCAAATATCCATTGATTTTGTCCTTAGATACAATTTCACGATATAATTCAGCACGAAGTTGAATAATAATATGGCAATGTGGGCTTATATCCGACCATCAATGTTCATTTTGACGATTGAATACTTCATCACTCCCAACTATTTCTCGAGAAAACTGTGGGTACTTTCAGATTTGTGCAGAACCTATTTGCAAAAATCGAGTTGATATTGGAAATCTCCTGGCTATACAAGACAGGGATACTCTGATTTAAGGTTTATATTTATTTTCCTTGAGAATACGGAGCGCACGACTCGTAGGTATCGCTGCTTGAAAATCTATGGGTTGGCAGTCAAACTACCTATTACATCATTTGCTGTATCTGTACCATCAACTACTTGATGTTTTTTTTCCTTGGGGCGTTAAATATACCATAGTTCGGTTGAGGTTTTTCTCACTTCATGGAATATGGGAATAAGCAGCTTTTGCGGCATCTGCAACATTTTCTCTTCTTCAGTCTAAACTCTTGTAACTTTTGATAAAAAAACATTAAATACTTCATTCCAATTTTCATTGCATGAATTAACTTAAGTTATTTCAATAATTCCGTGTAAATTCTGTGAATGGGCATAGAGTTGCCGGATAAAATTACGGAAAACTTATACAATTTTCGGTTTTTCATGAAAACATGTCCAAGATGAAAAAACGGAATACGCATGTGATATATATTTGAAAAGCAAAAAAAACTCTTTTCTACAAAATCTAACCTATGGTTCATATTGGAAAAAACAGCAAGTTTGCATTATAACTCAAAAACCGTTATACCAAAGAAATTTCCGTACGTAGTTCGATTCTCCTGTGCCTGAAAAGAACAACCGAGAAATTGATCCTTGAAACGAAAAAGGTAGCTTGAATATGTTTATGGCTAAGAATTTTTCATGCAAAAAAAATATTATTTCTTAAAGCTGCAGTACTAAGCCTGTCCATCTTGTTAATTTTGAGAAAAGGGAGGATTCAAAACATTTTATTCTCGTCAAAACAAATTCACTCTAACAAATCATCAACGTAATTCACATAATAGATGACTGTTTAAGTTTGAGATAACTTTTTTCAGCCCTAGGAAGTGATATATAGAACACAGATCATTCTCGATAAAACTGTATTTGTTCAACAGTTATTTCCATTTTATTTCTTAAAAGGTAGTGAATAATAACGAGCAAGATATAAGTAGAAATGTTATTCAAACCCTTTTAACACAAGGTGTCGCTTGTCCTCTTTTTTCCTGTTGAGATTATAAGTGTGAAAGCCACCTGGTAGTTTGACCATATAAATGTGAAAACGAAGAAATAATCCTCCCTAGGTTGATGTTTCCGAATTTTATTACTCTCTAATTCTTTTTCATAAATCCTTTTTCAATCGTGAGGAAAGAAAATGTCTTTTTAATGAGGATTCCAGCTGGGAGTTGAATTTGCCCTTTCGTGATATCCGGCTAGATAATCTGATGTCTCATATACATAAGGAAATATTTTGGAAAAACCCATTAAGAAGATTATACTAATTCTCTTTTGAGCACCTTAATTATTTCCTCTTTCGATTTCATATCAAAACTTATAATAATAGTTTGGTCACATGCAAATATTTATTCGATAACTGACAACACCTTCAGATTGAGAATTTATTTGGTAGAAATCAAAGTACGAGGGCAATTCGGTAAGGAAGTGGCTCTTCGAATGAATCATTTTTTCAGCAACTATGCGTCTTATTTCTCAAAATGATGTCATTTTAACTCAATAACTGAAAAAATCTGTCCTACTTATAATGTGACAAAATCTGTTCTAGTTTTAAAATGTTCATATGTTTTTTTCATTATAGGGTTATAAGAAAAGTTGTTTCGACATCTGATCATAAAAAGAATTTCGAAAGTTCTGCCCTTCTCTAGGAATGGAATGACAATTGCATTAAATAAACCTGAACAACCGAATGTAATGATATAATCTCTATCCGAATCAATTCTGCCTTTTTAGATTTATACGGCACGAAAAAACGATCACTTTTGTATAAAACAGCCTCTATATTCGGAAAGAAGTAGCATTGGTCATTCCGACAAGCGACGGATGTTCCTTACCAACTGTTAGAGTATATTTCACTTCTAATAATATTTTTGATATGTTACTGCGCCAACTGTGTGAAATATTGCTAATAGAAGAAAAGGACCTCCACATCTACGTATTTTTTGTTATTCCGGATATCTCGATTTTCTGAAATTTCTGCAAATGCCAATATCTCAGTTGCCGTCAAAGTTTGGTGAGAACTATTCTGACATTCTACGGGCACTTTTTGAATTAATTGCAATTTTTTTATCGAATAGTTTCCGAATTATAATATCAAACTTTCGTTTTTTCAATGTGAATATGGATATAAGAGAAAGAGTATTTTTTCTCTTTACAATTATATATAACATGAAAAATTTTCTCAGTGTATTTTTCCAGAGAAGAATATGCATCGCTTGTGCTTTACACGAAACTCCCAAATGTATTCAATTATATAACAACAATAAATCTCAAAATTAATCCAAGATTTAATTTACATTGTTAACACATAATTCAATGAAGACTTTTCAATTGACAATGTTCGTGAATTTTGAAAACTTCGAAAATTTGACAGCCCGACGATTGAAACAGAATCTCATAAGCACTGGTTCTTTGAAAGCATTCA
The DNA here is from genome assembly GCA_013387265.2 of Cryptolaemus montrouzieri. Classification (NCBI taxonomy): domain Eukaryota; kingdom Metazoa; phylum Arthropoda; class Insecta; order Coleoptera; family Coccinellidae; genus Cryptolaemus; species Cryptolaemus montrouzieri. The sequence continues at coordinate 24,389,984 of JABFTP020000103.1, forward strand.
GAAAAACAAATCTACAATAAGCAAGATAATAAATAAGTTACCATAGAAGTTCTGGGAGTTCAAATAATTGATCGATGAAGCCTGAACTACGTGATAGTTGATAGTCATAATGAATAATCAAATAAAACAAGTTACTATGTTTTAACTATCACTAATTTATTGAAGTAAAAAATAAAAAATTACATAGGTTGGACCGGTTTCGGACATACATCCATTCTCATCAACAAGCTAATGAAAACAGAATACTCATGTAACAGATCTTCTTTCCAAAGGTCCTAAATTTGTTCCTAAAATACAGAATAACTCTTTAGAAACATTAGCCGTTGAATCCGAAATCTCAACGAGAACTTTAAATACTGGCAATTTCAAAAGGCAAAATTGAGAGGATTTTAAAGAACCATAGAAATCAATGAGGAAAAGCGTTTCATTGAATGTTTATTTGTCCTGGTTATACTTACTGCTAGGCAAATATTACGCCAATTTCCAGTCCCTTATTACAAAAGAAGTACAATCTATGATCTTGAGGAAAAATTTTGGACAATAGGGTCATTAGGAAGAAGACCAAGTACTGGTGCAGTAGAACTGTTAGAACACAGGTACTCGCCTTTTTCATAATCTGTTTCAAGCATCAACTCTACATTTTTTATATTACAAACTCAATTGACAATTTTAGGATAACATTCAGCGAATTTCTGCATTAGCAGTCAGCCCTATTAGAACTCCAGGAACCAGCTTGACTGTTACCCAAATGTCTCAGAGATGCCAAATCTGAAAAACCTCTGTGAGAAGAATAACAATACACGATTTGGGTCTTAAGTATTACCAGAGGCACTATAATTTTCAATTGACTCAAGCTGTCAAAGAAAAAAAAATACGTATTGAAGATATCTAGTTCACAGACGAAAAAAATTCACTGTTACCCCACCAAAAAACAGCGAGAATGAGAGAATTTGTATTCCGACGAATAAAATCAAGAGGAATGTGCCTTTCATTCGTTTGCATAGGGAAAGACAAAAATTTTCCAGGCATGTAAGGGTTTCTGTCGGTATTTCATGTAACATTAAATCAAATATCATATTTGAAAAACGCGGCATAAGATTAGATTCGGAAAATTATCACATAATTCTCGATCATATGTTACCACCTATTGAGGCGCCAAGTCCTCAATTCGTTTAGTTGCCACCAGCTAAAAGTGAACGGTTGAGAAATTGAGTAGCTTTTGGATGATTTTAATTGGTTTAAATCTACTTTGGAATTCTACAATTTCTTCCATATTCTTCTGACAACGTTTGTCAAAGAAATGAACAAATTGTACTATATCACAAAAAACGTCAATTACTTCAGTTTTCTCTGGCGCACCCTATAGATTCGAAAAGATGAGAAATAATCCCCTCTATTGATACCAATATCACCTACGTTCGTATTTGAAAAAGACAAGTTCGCTCAAAAACCGATCGGCAAGAACATTTTTCGAAAACAACCTTGCATTACACTGAAAATAATGATTGGAGATAATGCACATGTAGATATTCCAAAAATCCAGAACGAAAAACAAGGTCGAGAAAAGGGCGGATCGATTTTTTTCTATTCACAATATCACATAACTGCCATACTTGAGCATCTAATTTGGACCACCATGTACATAAATTATATTGTACAAGTAATAACTTGTTGATACATGAGGATGGAAACGAAATTCATATTTTTCATAGTCTCAATTTTCAAACCTTTCATTAAAATCAAGTTATTTACCAACAACAATTCTTGAAAACTTGATGTATTTCAAGTGAAACAAAGAAACATCCACTCACCTTTGGCAAACTTTCACACGTATGCCTTGCTCCCGCCCCCCTCCTTGATTTACAATATACTTCCATTGGTTTTTCTTGTTCACTGCAGCTTTTGGAAATATTAATAGACTTTTCCCTGCACAAACGAACTCGTCTTCGCTCAATCTGTCACTCATTGAATCAACGTCGTCAATTCCAAACAGATATTTGTAAGGTTCTTCATTTCTCAAATTGTTCTCAACTAATTTGAAGGGATATGCATCAGTATGTTCACAAAATGTTGAGCCATCTTGACATCTGTAACTGGTTATTTTGGGTACAAGGCTGATTGGTGCTTCTTCTTCTTCCATAGCGTCAGGGAAGATTATGTCGGAAGTATCTGTAATATTTCCAAGATTGTATTTATTGTTTCCTGGTTATTTTATGATAGTTTATTTTATTAAATGTGACGATTCTTTGAAATTTTAATTAATTTGTCAAAATCCCGTTTTGTCAGTTTGACATTGCAGAAAGCAGTGGCGAATTGTTTCAAGTGTTAAGGTATCGCGACTCTACCTAATAAATCTACAAATATCTACATGATCTATCAATTCATGAAATTAAAATGATGTAAGTATATCGAGTGTTGATGATATTTTGTGACAGATAAGAATTTCGTTATTGTATAAACAATCTGAACAACTGGAAATCTCCAGGCTCAGACAACATCGCGGAATTGCTCAAGTAAGGAGGCCATGCCCTGCACTCCGAGCTACATTCGTTGATTAAAGTATATAGAAGGAAGGAAGCATTCGAACTAAGTGGCAAGAAAGCATTATCATCCCAATTCACAAGAAAGGTGTTGGTAACTCTTGTTCTTTTCAAGGAATCTAGATCCAATTTGCAAAGAAAGATTTATTAATTATCAATTCATTAGATTTGTCCAGTAGTTGCCAAAATATACAGGGTGTCCCATAATTAGGTGCCAATACTTTGACGAAAGATTGTACACGAACAACGAAATAGTATGAAAGTTCGTTACAACATAGGTCGAAAAATATCTGAACTTTAACACCCTGTATCTCCAGAACGGAGGACTTTTAGACATACCTTGGTATGCATTTTTTTCATGTTTCTTGATGAGAAATCTCATATAGGAATTAATGACTGCATATCAGAAATATTCTGTGTATAAAGATCAAATGATCCTGTTTCTTCATACTATTGAATGTCAATGTAGATGAAACTCTTGTGCATCGCTCGTTACTTTAATAGGTCTTCTGGGAAGTAGGTTGTATTCTGCAAGTCATTTCCTAACCGTTTTACTACTAGATAGATATAGATAATGAGTGAGGGTCACTTAAAAGCCAAACCACTGCGATCTATTGTGGTAAACTCTGTTCTAAATTTCACCAACAAGTTCAATCCTTCTTGCAATGGATATAACCTTTGTTGGTGAAAGTTGAGTATGCTTGGTCAACTTCAGTTTGTTAAATCCAAGTTCCTCAAGTCTCACTGTGCCCATGACGTACATGACGTTTTCTATTGATTTTATCTATTCTTCACATAGTCTACGTGAAGGGTCCTCAATCAATCCTAAGTTAGTTAGGTAATTTCTGAGGCAACGGTGCTCCATTAATATGGCAGTTACAACTCTAAGGTATAGTCTGGAGAGTTTAAGTCAAGTCTTTGCTCTCGCAGTGAAAAGTCCACTGATGGCTAGTCGAGAGTGTCTGAAACCTGTGAGGCTCAGTCAGTGCTCTTGTACCTTTAGGAACAACCACCTGTAATTTTCGTAAGTCCGCCAATACAGATAGTCTACTCCTTGGCAGCACCTTGGCCATAAACACTTTTGGCAGTTTTGGTGCCGTTTGAGAACCAACAGGGCCTAAAGTACATGTTGTACTACTGGTCCATTCCTATCTGCTAGGAATAATCTGGTACAGCTGCTTCGTCATGGTTTTGGGAATTGGTATGTCAAACTTCGTACTCAGCATCTCGTTGTCCTCGATTTCAGACTACTGAACGCCAGGCATAAGGCTGTACATACTATTTCTAATTTGGGCAATGTGATGAAATCTATAGCTAAACTAGCTGCTCCTCTAATCACCAGGTGAAAAGGGGCAAGGCCAAATATCAGTTCCACGGCCACAGTAGGTGTAGTAGAGTGAAAAGATCCAGTAGTTTCAGTACTAACAAAAACGTTATGCCTGATAGAGCTTGTAAACTTCTAGTGTTGTTGAATATCTGAACTGAAAAGAACATTTGACAGCCGAAGTGGAGATCATTGAAAAAGTTATAAAAACCTCTACTGCCTCGATGGGAGTACTGGAATTCAAAATTTTCAACTTGGTGCGATAATTTCTTGGAGTAGTGTATTGGTATAAAAACTGTTCAAGACAATCACAAAATTTAGGTAATGATTAGTTGGCTATTTTTCTTAAAAATTATTTCGAACAGTTGGAATTCAGCCATTTTTTTTTCCAACGATCTATTATACATTCAGTTGACGTTTCGGCACAATATTTTGCCTTCTTCAGGACTAAAGTATATATAGATCACCTACTTAATAATAAAACGAAAGATACATATCTAGATAATTCAGGGGCCGCTCTTGAAATCTTTGTTACCGTTCAGTAAGACTAAGCGCCCCTTGAATTATCTAGATATGTATCTTTCGTTTTATTACTACGTAGGAGATCTGTATATACTTTAGTCCTGAAGAAGGCAAAATATTGTGCCGAAACGTCGACTGAATGTATAAACAAAGATCTTTGGAAAAAACTGGCTGGATTCCACCAATTCGAAATAATTACAAAATTATTCGGACAGACCGTAAAATCACAATCTTCAATAAATGAATTAATGAATTCAAAAGAGAGGAAATTTGAAATATCAGGATGAAAATTCGTTAATTTACATCTGTCGAATCAGGTAATTTATCAATATAGTAGAATCGAAGATGTACTTACCATTTCTCAATCGTCGAATTGGTATTACTTTATAAGTTCGTGTGAATTGTACCTGTAAGAAAAAAGATAGAATAATAATTGGAACACCATTATAAGTCAAAAAGAGTGATAGTCTTTGAAGATTTTATGCATTCATAATTTCAAATTGCAGAGCTTTTTTCGTATACGTATAAAATTCGTTGAATAAAAATTACAATGGATATTGTACAACACTTGGCAAAGACAAAACAATTGTCTGTGGTCCTCAATTAAATCATTCTCTACATGTCTCTTTCACCCACGATGATATAGTTGAAAAGCTCTAAAAATAACTCCTCATAACAGTTCTTTTGAAATTATCACAGAATTCTTCCTAATGAAATCTGCATTTCGTTATTAGATGATTTATTCAAATCAATAACCCATTTATGAGTAAACATAATAAGTAAATTCGTGTAAAGTGTCTAGTTTAAGTGTGACCATTTTATACATTCTTACATAATCCGTCCACAGTAGCAAGAATGATGACCTGTTAATATTTGACGCTCTGTATGAGCAGCACAAGGAATTATTGAAAATTAGCTGGGGCGATTTATAACATGAAAAAAAACCGATGATGAATATCAGAAATGAAAACTAAAAACAACTTAGACTCCTTCATAACATATATAGTGGTTTGACGATCTAATGAATAGGAATTATAGTATCGTTTGTCTGATTGCGATTTTCTAGTAGAGAAAAATATTTCCTAGACATACGAGGTGTCACTATGCTGTATGACAAACTTTAAGAGGAGGTTCCTGAAGCAATTTTTAGACCAATAAGTGAGAACAGCGAGGTACTAATATTTCTTATTCGGAAATATGCAGCTTCAAGAATTTGATCATCACGGGTTCTTAAATCACAATTGTCAACATACGAAAGCGTTTCTGTGGTGTAACCATAGATAAAATGAAATGCCTATCTTATTGTATAGAAAGTGACATTCGTAACCATAGTAAAATAATTATCAGGAATATTGAGTTACTTTTGTTTTCATAAATGTCACATTATCTTTTTCGATAAATATAGGGTATCCCAAATTATTGCATGTTTTTAAGAAATAGAAAACACAGTTTTTAGTCGTTTGATTGTGAGTTTTTATTGAATCATAAAATACATAGGATAGGGTTATTTATGGGATATTACTTCGGACAAATGGCCTCCACTGCTTTGCAGACACCATTTTACATGACTGTGGCCGAGTTTCGTTGATGCAGCAATGAATCTCCTACTTTAATGCACGCGTGATGTTTTCATTAATCTCTTCCCAGTGGGATTGTTGAAACAAATAGGTTTTGGAAATAAAGTTCTAAGATGGTTTGAATCCTATTTAAAGGATAGGTTTCAAAGAGTTAAATATGACAATACTTAGATCTCAAATAAATGATATAGTAGTGTAAAAGGAAACTATAACTATAAATTAGGTCAGATGAACTGTGATTGTATTCCTGTTAGTATAGACAACTGTAAAATGGATAGGATCTGAGAATTTAAGTACCTTGGTGTAATGTTGAGATGAATGCCTCACATTTGGATCCCATGCTGGTTATATTAGAAATAAAATATCAGAAAAGTTGTTTCTGTATTAGGTAGAATGTGGACAGTCTCTCAGTATGTTTGCGAGAAAATCTCTATACATCGCAATCATACAACCATATTTGGAGTTGTTTCTACTGTGCCACTACAATTTTTTTGAACTGCCCAATATCGAAATTCAATAAAATTCAGATTTTACAGAATAAGTCCATGAGGTTAATTTTGAAGTGTAATAGATATACCCCCATTAATATGATGTTGGATGTTTTGAATATACTCAGTGTCAGACACAGACTGTTTTTCCGAACTATGGATTTCATATATAAAATAAAAAATAACAAACTACCATCATTTTTGTGTCGAAGTCTGAAATATAGAAATGTCAACTCGTACGACACTAGAAATAAAAACGATTTTCATATAAATGGGTGCCAGATGGCGAGAACTGGAAACTTCCTCTTTTATAAGGGTTTAAATAAGTATAATCGACTACAAGATAGTATTGAAAATTGTGAGTGTCAAACTAAATTTCGGACGTTCCTTTTAATGCATATAAAGCGTACCTGATGTACAGTCAATTTTATTTTATTTTCTTTGTCTTTATTCTTTTAAATCGAAAATTTTCAATATTAAGTTGATATAGTAAATATTTGTCATCATAAGAAATCTTTATATTTTTGATGTATATTATTATCAATGCTAAATAAACGATATTATTTTTATTATTTTATTATTATTATTATTGACGAAGTTAAAAGACTATTCCGGCCATATTTTGTATGAAATTTTCGAACTGCAGCCGCCAAACTCGCATTATTGTTGAAATATTGTTCAATAATGAAGACATGTTGTTTTATTGAGTATCGCTCCATTTTCTAACCCTAATCTGTCAGCTGTCGATTTGTTTTTTTTCAGAGTTGCCAACACTTCACTGCATTCCAAATTCAAATTATGTGTGAATTTCGGGACATCAGTTATGGTTTCGAAACCTCAAATTCCTCGAATTGAAAATATCTTCCTTCAACAATGAAGAATAATGGTAAAGATATCCTCGTGTTCGTACAGTTTTGCCTTCGGTATTCTAAAGACTAAGAGAAAAGGGAATACTTGGACCAAAACATATACGACCTCTTCAAGTCAAAATATAAAGTGATGTGTGGCAATGTATAATTTGGGAAGAAAGGAACTGCACTTTTACATCCACAGGGAATACAGGCATTAAATGCAGGGAACGATCAGCATAGATCCACAATTTGCCGGTGGATTCTACAGCAACATGCTCAAGGTCCAGATTTCATTACCATCATTTTATGGTCTGTGAATCATGCTTCTCAACAGAGTTTAAATAATTTCCATAATGATCGCTTATGGGCCTTGCAGAATGTAGATGAATAAAGAGAATCAGTATCAACGTTTGGGGTGGCCTTTATGATAATAGCTTCTTGTCCATTCAAATATTGAATGCCATTACTTATTGAAATTTTCTACAGAAGACGTTGTTCAATTCAATTGATGTTCCGCTAAATTTTATTCAAAGTATGTATTATCAACATAAGAGTACACCTCCTCATCAAGGAAGTCTAGTTGTTAAATGGCTTAATGAATATTTTTGGATGGTGGATTAATAGGGGAGATTCATTTGCCTACCACGTTTACCGGATAACAATGTGTTGAGATTTCTATATACCGGGTGTAAGTTAAACAAGGGCCACCTCTATAACTTTTTTCTATTTGGAATATTTCAATGAAATTTGGAAATCTGATAGAAGATAAAATTTTGAATTTGATAGCATTATTATCTTTGACATTTTGTTTCCGGTTATGCCGTAAACGATAACAACTTTCATAACATTTTTTGTTTATTTTAATTGTTCATCTGATCCTTTTGATATATTTCTGGAAGAAGAACAAAACACAATCTTTTTTTGCAATTTCCATCTTTCGTTCTAGAAGGCCATGAACAGCGACTATTGGCTTAGCTCAACATCCCATATCACAAAAATACAAGATTGTATCTAAAAGTTTAAATGCTAATTTTTTACGGAGTTTCAAAGTTTCAAATTTCAGATTTCTGCAAACAGTAGGTTTTCTTTTGAGTCAACTATATCGTGCCACCCGGTACTACAGAAGCAGTATTTTTTTAAAAACCACTCACGTCACTCTATTCGTAACGGTTCCGGAGTTCTAGTGGATAATACCACTATTTTTGTAGAGTTTCCCCATCTGCTAATAACAATAACTACGTTGGCGATGTGAAATTTTTGTTCAAACTTATAATACTCTGTGATCATAAAAATATCCGTGTGGCATGTCAAAATTCCATTGTTGTTAATTATCGATATTGCGAATTAGTAAAGTCAGTTTTGAGTATGAGTCAATACACCCAAAGTGAAAAAGCTGATATGCTCCTTATTTATGGAGAGTGGAGGCAAAATAGCGTTCAAGCTGAACAATTATACAGAGAGCGCTATCGGGAAAGACTTCACCAGAATATAACCTATTTCTCTAAAGTTGAAGAAAATTTCGTGAGGTGCAACCTGCTGACGAGGAGGATTTCGTTATCGACGTGTAATTAAGTCATACTCTAAACTGATTTCATTAATTCGCAAGATACCGAAATAGATGTATTGCCATTTCTTGATATTAATTCGACCACATCAACAAGGTGAATTGCCGATGAGCTTGAAATTAGCCACCAAAGCGCATGGAGAATTTTGAAAAAACATAAGTACCGCTCATTTAAATATCAACTACACAAACACCTGTATGTTAACGATAATGTTAGGCGACTGTAGTGCTGTGAAGAGTACCTTAGGAAAAGGGAGGAGAATCCACAAGATTCCACAAAAATTTAATTCAGTGACGAATCACTTGTTTCACGAACAATGGGATATTTAGGCAAAATAGCAAGTACTGGTCACAGATATCAAGATGGAAACTTCCAAAAACGTTTTGGGTTCAATGTCTGGATGGGGATGATGGGAAGATATTCAATAGGGCCTATAATTTTCGAAGGTTCTTGAAAGGGGAGAGATATTTGGAATGTTTGAGAACCCAAATACAAGATGAATTGAAGGTGTTGCTATTAGCTGTTGTGAATGAAATATAGTTTCAACAAGATGGTGCACCTTCTCACAACACAAGGGAGGTCTCGCGGTATCTCGACAAAATTTTTCCCGAAAAATGGATAGTTACATATCGCCAGATGAGTCCACTAGATTTCTTTCTGTGGGGCCATTTGAAGAATGAGGTTTACCAAACACCTGTTAGAACCCACCAAGAATTGGAGGACCGTTTGAGACAGGCTATTGCTGGCATTACAGCCTAACAGTTAAATAATGTTGTGAGTGGAACCATCAATCAATGGTGGTATTTTTGAACATCTATTATAATTATTTCGTTTTCGCTATTCACTTTTTTGTTATTAACTTGACACTCCGTAAAAAATGATCAATTAAATTTTTAAATACAATCTTGTATTTGTGATTGGAGATGTTGAGCTAAGCCATTGTTCATGGCCTTCTAGAACAAATGATAAAAATTGCAAAAAAAGATTATGTTTTGTTTTTCCTTTAAAAGTATGTTAAAAGGTCGTAGAATGAGTTAAACAATTAAATATGCAAAAAATACAGAGTGTCCATTTGAAAATCGAACGTTGCTATTGTTGATAACGAAATGTCAAACATATTAATGTTGTCAAATTCAAAATGTTGTCTTCTATCCGATCCCTAAATTTCATCAACATATACCAAATAGAAAAAAGTTACAGGGGTGGCCCTAGTTTCAGTTAACTCTGTATATATGGATACAGAGATAACAAATTTCGAGCAGTTTTGATCTATTGAGAATAACTCAACATTCTTGATAATTATTCTACTATGGTTACGAATTTCACCTTCAGTGTCACAAGATATATATTTCATTCCATCGATGATAACACTACACAATCGCACTCGTAAGTTGAAAATTGTGATTTCACAACCCGTGAGAATCTAATTTTTGAAGCTGAATATCTCTGAATTTAAAAAGATTCGGAACATCCTGTTTTCAGTAATTCCTCAGAAAGTCTTATCAAAGTTTATCATAGAGCTCGAAGAATATCCAAAACCAGAAGTTTTATCAAAATTTTACAAAAAACAAATAACTGTGTAAGCAGAACAAAGAATCACTCAATTATAATAAGAACTGTCTGTGATGTATTGAAAAAGATCTGCAGAGTCAGAGAGAGTGTGACCGCAAGAAAATCACCCTGTAGATTGAAACGCCAACGATCTTCATTAGATTAAGATCGAAATGAATAATTTCTTAATAGTTATGTAGCAATTCAAAGCAGTGTTCCAATAAAATATTACTCGATCAAATTTCCTTATTCAAAAAACTGTGGGGTGAGTATCCCTACTCTAAAAGATAAAGATAAACATTCTATGCTGTAAGATGTCCTTTTTAAAATATGACCTGTTTTTGCATTTCGTCCTCAAGTAAAGTTTTCTGCAATTATCCAGTTCTCTTTTCGTTGTAATATAACAAAAAACAATTTCCGTTTTTGACACAACATAAATCGATTACAAGAAATAGTTCTGAAATTTCAATTATTTGACTGACAATCCAGATTTAAATGTAACATTTATTGCTTGAGACTTGAATCAAATTATAATTTCACTTCGCTGCCATAATTTCATTCACTAAACAGAATTTCTCGTTTTTCCATGAATTTCCATAAAATTCAAATCAACAGTTTCCACTGATTGATAATATTCTTCTCTTAATTTGAACAAAAGTAAATAATCGAAAATATTGTTCAGAGAATATTTATGAAATTAATAAGCAAACTTGTTATTATATTGATTTAACATATTGTTTACTTCAATATATCATATGTATTAACTCACCTGTAAAAAAATAACAATAATGAAAACTGCCATGGAATAATAATAACACATTTCACTATTTTTTCTTTTCCACAAATACACAGTATCACTTCTAACCACTGGTTTTGAAACAAATTCACATCCTTCCTTGAGGATACCTAGGTAGACTATGATTTCTTGTATCTAGTCAGGTAATTTTCATGCTCTGCGGGAAAGAACACAAATGTCAATGAAGCCGAGGGTCATTAAAGATAATGCAGATTTGCGTCCGTTTCCTTACACCCTTTTACATACCATTCATGGAATATTTTGCGGGTTCAATAGCTTAAATAGCTTAAGAATCAACAATATAAGTGGGCTGACATGAAACTAGCCAGTCTGGTGACTATTTGAGAGAACGATGGAAGTTGTTACCATCTGTTGATAAAATTCTGAATGAATCGATGATTTTTTAAATAGTCATTTTTGAAAGATGAAGAATTTTATTTTGTTAACACCGTCGAATTATTGATAACATCTTCTGGTTAGCCAATCTCTTCTTATGATAAAAAAGTTATTGGAAACAGTTGCAATTGTGAAAGTTGACATCATTCATATTATATTTATGTTCAATATATACAGGGTGTCGCTTTTTTGAGCAGTTAGTTGTAAAAGCAATTCTGAAGAATCATTAGTTGATTGGACTCAGCAGTTTGGTATTATACAAGTATGAAGTCATCAATTCTACCGGAGAATTCTCTTGAAAAAACATGAAAAAACTGCTTCTGAAAATATATACAAAAAATCCTCAGTGCTCGAGATACACGGTGTTAAAGCTCAATTTTTTCGCGTTTCATAACTTTTGTAGTTTTTGAGGGATCTAGCTCCAATTTGGGGACAAGGAATTTATTCACTCATCAATTCATTAGATGTGTCCAGAAGTTGCGAAAATATACAGAAAGAATTTGTTTCAGAGTCATTCTACTTTTGACTCCATCAAACTGTAGTGTACTACTTGTGTTTTCTGAATATTGGTTGATTTCAAGGGATTCCCCAAAATGAATATCAAGTTTTTCATTGGATGAATGTAACTACCACAGTTGAGTTGTAGTAAGATGTATATTAGTAGATTCTACAAAAATTTCAATATCAGAGTGAATGAACATTATCGTAGTTTAATCAACAAATGAACAAACTCTACGCGAACCATTTCCCATCCTACATTCATCTAATGATCCAATTCGATATTAATTTTTGGGAATCCCTTGAAACCATTAAATATAAACTTTTCAACACATTGTTGAATGAACAGGTAGATCTTGACAATAATTCCCCCTTACCCAATATGTTTCCGGCAGAGTGATTTCGATAATGGTGATGACTAAACTCACTTTTACTCCAATGTCTACCGTTTGGACATACGCAGAACTACTGCAATGCACTGTGGCGCTATTCGTTCCATGAGAATGAACATCTTACATTCGACGGCAGAAAGAAAAACGACGCAAGCGCTGAACAACGCTTGTCTTCTAAGAGCACAAGGCGACGTATCTTGAATGTCCTAGGGCACCCAAAACTACACGCGTGGTTCGAAAACCACAAAGGCACTGCCATCACCGGCTCAAAAAGTAGCGCCTCAATAACCAACAAGAATTCCATCCAATAACCCTCACGAGCACTGTCAGCTAATCTCATGCTACCAAATCAAATGGTAGCGATATAACGAAAGCGGTCACCGTTATCTTACTCCCCCAACTGAGCAAACTCGTCACGGCTGCAGCATCCCGGTTCCTAAAGAACTAAAACTGCAACTGAAAATATCGCCCCAAAAACTCTCCGCATCGTCACATGGAATACGGCTTTTTTTTAGATGTACTTAGTTCGAAGAGTTTTCATCCCATTTTTCAATTGATGTAGCTTGCGTCATCGAAAATCAATCAAAATCATGTCATGAAATAAGAAATTACCGAATTCACCGTCAGAATCGCCCTGATGGTGCTGCCCATGAAGGCGTCGTGATGTTAATCATGAATTCTATCCGGTATGAACTCCTCAAAGTTGATGACGGAAAGTTGGAAGTATTTGGCATTATAATCGTCTCACAGTCGCGTAATGTCAGAATTATTGCAGTTTTGAATCAACCTAATCAAAACCTCGATAAGATGCTGTTTGCAAACTTATTTGACGATTATATTCCCACCATAATAACTGGAAATCTGAACGCTCGAAACACATCATGGAACTTCACCGCAAAAAGAATGTCTGGTCGTTCCCTACTCGCCTTGAGTCTTTCTCGAAATCTGACGATCGATTCCCCCTAATAAACGACGCCCGTTCATAGCCCTCATCCCAAATGCCTTAGTGTAAATGACATTTTCGTCACAAGAAATGTGGACACATACCATGGTATGGTCCATATTTGATTTGTCCTCAGATCACAATCTCGAAGAGAATGGTGTGGAAATCCCTATAATCGCCTATCTTTCAGGTAGAAAAGATAGCGATTAAGAATATAAATCCACGTTGTTTGATATATCATTTGGTATATTTGAAAAAACTGAACAGAAAATAATTATGTATACTTTAAACTCGCACTGTATACTGATTACATACGATATTCGAAACTTCCTCGCATGCTTCTGGCGTCCAAAAGATATCGAAAACCATTCGATATGTATTTGATTCAAGGTTAAATTCTAACAGATCATTCATAATTATATTAAGAGGTAGCACATTCATTGTAACTCTATTCTCCCACTTTCTTATCTTTTTTCAACTGTTCTATTTAATGATTATGCTTATCACTTCGGAATTTGTTCAGTCAATCAATTATCAGTATGGCTCGAAATGAGAATATATATTAATTATTAACTCTTCTTGGAAATTGTAGCTTCGGATGTGCCGTTTGCTATCAAAATTAATTATTCCTTTTCTAGTTCAATTTTTTTTATATCTATTAATGATTCAATGACGAAATCCTTAGAATACAACGAAGAGGAGGGAGTTATCATTTACTTTTATTCAAGGAACAATATTCAACACTGCGTAGAATGATAAGTATCCCTTCCTGAAGGTGCTGGTTTTCAGATCCACTTTTCCTAATCATCGACAACTAAGACCACATAATAGCGGTACAGTTTGGATCTCATCAATAGGAACAATAGACTTCACTTTCGGTCTCGTTTGAACCGTCAGTGTTGCACACACGTTAACAACACCAAGACGGACTGCCATCCACTTATCTCAATTCGTTGAAGCGCATTGAGTGTATGTGTATGTATATTTATTTATATACAATTGGCGTTCTCTAATGAGCTGACCCAGATGGTATTACAAGTATCACTGGGAAATTATGAAAACAAAGAGTAGATCAAACAGAAAACTTTGAGAGGTCATACCGGTTCGACTATTTACCGCAACGATACCCTTTGTCGCTGCTGGAAACAGTTTGTCGAAGAAGCTTAAGCTTCAGTAGTTGTATGGCTGTTAAATCAGGTATACATCATATGATGTACACCTGAGTGTACAAATTTTAATATTTTCCTAGCCTGTAGAGGGCGCACAGATTGCGACGTTTCAGTGCTGTACCAATGTGAAATATTGCGAATAGGGTAAAATGAACCGTGTGTTATTTTAACGTGAGAATTTACCTCTGCAAACAGATTGAAGCTAGTCTATTCTTTTGTGTGTTATTTGGAAATTTTGAGAATTTTCAGAATCAGGTAAGTGTCAATATCTCTCTTGTTGTTTGGAGATATGTAAAAATAGTTTTTTTTTCATTGAGGAGCGATTTCATGAGAACCGGAAAATTGTATAGCTTTTTCCCAATTTTTAACAGTTCCCTGAATTAGTTCTTGCAATGACAATTCAGATGAATTATTTCATGTTTTTTCAATATAATATTCACAACTATTGATTGAAAATAGTATAGTTTGTAATAACGAAGCAATCATGTCGTTCGAAAATTTTGAAAAATTTAATAAAATTGAATACTATATTTAAAATAATTATCATGCGGATGCTGCAGTAGCTTATTTAGGTCATTTTCCTGGGAGGCGACCATCTCATAGAAGGATATTCGATGGGTTGAGGAAAAATCTCACGAACCATGGCACATTCATCGTCCGAAGGAAAAAAGAATATAAAGTAGTTGATGGGGAAAATCCCATATTTGATGTGATAAGTAGAGTAACTGTCAACCCATCAATTTCCAGTCGGCTTAAATTTTGGCAATAATTACATTGGAACTAGGCGACCAGTAAGATGGCTGACCCGTTGACTGGATTTGTCACCGCTGGGTTTTTTCCGTTTGGGATGTATCAAAAATATCTTATATAGAAGAGCAATTCGAAATATTGGATACTTGAAGCAAAATTTAGGACTTCGGTTACCAATATTGATATTTCCAATGCGCGTCATAGTTTCTTAGGCATTGTGAATTATGCATACAGAATAATGTATTTTCATTAGATTTCTTTCTATGTAATAGAATATCTCGTCAGTATTCTGTTTTCGAATAACGATTCCAAACGAGGTACTCGTGCAGCATCCCCGTCATAATTATTTAACATTATATTCAATCATATCAGACTATCGAAATTTTCGTACAGTATGGTCGCTTCATTATTACAAACGATATTATATTCACACAAACGTTGCAACTTGAAAAATAAACATCAAACAAGTTTCGAACATTCATATTGAGAGCTCAGAACAAACTTAAGTCATTTACTTTGCCAAGTAAAGTTAGATAAAAGCTATACAATTTCCATTTCTTCATGAAAACACGTCCTTGATGAAGAAACTGAGTGTACATGTGATATCCTTTTGATAAGAGAAAAACCATTTCTATTCAACGAAATTTGGTTTATATCAAGAATCAAGAAATTGCTATGGCAGTTTTTCTGAACTTTCAATAACAGTTCAAGAATATTAATGGTGGAAGCATTGGATAGGCAGAGTTTTAACGACATCCTTAGCAGGTGGTAAGACAACATCCTTATGAACAGTAAAACTTCAGCCAAGCTGTTTGGTGTAACCGGTAGATTCCACATCAACAGAGAATGTCTGCAGGGAGGGGTTCTTGCTCCAACGCTGTCAAACCTAGTAGTGGATGACCTCATGAGTACTCTCAACAACAAGAGTTTCTACTCTCAGGGCTATGCAGATGACGTTGTCATGGTAGTGAGAGTAAAGCAGTTCAACGTGGTATCTGAGCTCATACAAGGAGCTCTGGAAATTGTCGAGGACAAACTTGTATCTTATACACTAAAGAAAATGACTGATGGCATAGTGCAACCACCCTTATTGAGAAAAAGAGTAAAATTCAATGATGAGGCCATATACCTGGGAGTAATCCTGGATAAAAGAGTTGCATGGAATAACCACCTCAATCAAGTCATTAATGAGGGTAAGTTCTCCTTTATGGCAGTAAACGTGCCATCGGCAATCGATGGGTCTCAATCCAAGAAATATACCTTGGCTGTACACTGCGCTAGTGACACCCATAATTGTAGTCTGTGCTCTAATATGGTGGCCGAAACTGATGCCGAGGGTGTTTAAAAAGAAGCTGAACAATTTTCAAAGGCATCTTAAGCTCCTTGAGATCCACACCAAAGGTAATCCTGGACGCTATCCTGAATTTATCTCCTGTTGATATCTATATTAGGGGTGAGACTAGAAAAGCGGCAGGTGATGAATAAATGGAAACTGGAAAACCAGACACGAGAGGCACACCAAATTTAATAAATTGATCAAAACACCAATATTGCATATGGAATATGATACGAAAACTGAAAAACTTATAGAGACCGAGGAGCATAAAACGATGATACTCTGGAACAAATGGCTTAGCTTTGGCAACCGTAAAGACAATAATTGATAAATTGGTATACATACAGATCCTAAATGGGGAGAGGAATTGGCACTGAAGTGTACAAACCCAAACAAAATGTCAGCTGACAATTCCAATGACAATGAGGGAGCACGCAACCATTTTTCAGGTGGAAGTCTATGCTACAACATCATGTGTTCGTGAAAACCTCAAAAGACGTTCTAAGAACAGGCGGATAAATATTCTCTCGGACAGTCAGGTGGCTATAAGATCTCTGGCTGGAGGGAAAACCTGGATAGAGCTCATATGCGAATATCTGCAGTTGGTAACTGAGCTCGTACAAGATAATTTTGATCTGGGTGCCTGGACACAGCGGGATTGTAGGCAACGATGAGGCGGATTTTCTAGCCATCAAACTGCCAAGACGAGATTTATTTACTCGGAACCAGCTCTCGGTATAACTAACTCTAACGTATGAGACACGATCAACACCTGGGAGCGAAAGCTACACGCTGAAAGGTGGGTCCTTAGATAGATAGATATAGCTTATAAGTGAGGGCTGTCTAGTAGCTCGGCCACTGTGTCCCAGTGGTCTATTCTGGCACACTCTGTCCTCCATCCTGACTCTTTCCCTAGCTGGGCATTCGCACATAATATGTTCAATTGATTCCCATATCTTCTTCATATAGCCTGCATGGAAGATCCTCAATCAATTCTAGCATGTTTGGGTGATTTTTGAGGTGACAGTGCCCCCTTAGTTTGGCGGTTTGGTCTTTTAGTTCCAAACTAGAGAGTTTGAGCTAAGCCTTGGCCCTCGAAGTGAAAGTTCCACTGATGACAAGTCGGGCGTGTCTGAGACCTGAGAGACTCATTCAGTACTCACGTATCATTAGGTACAACCATTGGTTATTTTCCATCCTTGCAGTCTCCATAGGAATTCTGAGCCTAGGTTCCGGTCCTATGAATTCCAAGCCTGTTCCTCTAGTGGCCAATGAGTCCGCCTTCTTATTCCCCTCAATGCCCGAGTATCCGGATACCCATATCAGTTGGAGCCTACTCCGTTCTCCTAGTATGGCAGGGGGGTGCGACATTCCTGCACCATGAGTGATGAAGTGGTGTCAGATGCCAATGCCTTGAGTGCAGCTTGGCTGTCGGTGATGACTTCGATTGAACTAATTGCTAATTCCCTTGCAAGCAAGAGATTAGCATGGGCAAACTAATCTTCTGCTCGAAAAACCTAACAAAAAACTCGCTAAAGAAGCACTTGGACTAAGCAGAGAAAAATTAAAGACCATAACAGGCCTAATAAGTGAACATGGGAGGCTAAGACAATATCTATATAAAGACTATGCTACAAAGAAGTAGAAACTATTACATTGTGAACGAAAGCAAAGCTCTAGCCTAGAAAATACGGAATATTTTGATAGACGATGAAACCTTGAAAGATTTGAAGGAAAAAATGATAAATGGATTTCTAAACCTTGTTACAAAGGTAACCCTGAACATTCAGCAATAGTTTCGATGAATAAGCCTTGAATGGGTCTAATGGCACAGTACTCTGATGACACGAGACAAAATATGAATTATGGTTCAAACATAACGCGAGTTTGCATTATAACTTAAAAACCGTTAGAAACGAAGTTTGATTCTACGTGAAAAAGTGCCAGTAGAATTTCAAAACCATTATATAACTTCAAAACCAAATGAGATATTGGCTCTAAACTGATTCTAAAAATATTCAACATTTTCAAATAATTCGAATACGTAAAAATATAGTAAAGAGGGGTGATTTTCCTCTAATCAAAATATTTCACATAGCTGCAGAACAAAAACGACGAAATTTGTTTACCCTATAAATTTGTTTTTCAAATTTTCCGTAAAACGATCGAATATATTTAATATCTTTCTAGGATTTAGGAATTTTGTTGAAATAATTATTTACTAGGATTTTTCAGATCCCCACTTAATGGTACAGACTGATGTCATGTTTCAATTTCCTGGTAGAAGCTGGAAGGTCATGAGCAGTGTGAAACTGTACGTGATTGGTACAGCTTCAGTTAGACAATCCCGCGTGAAATTGTACATAAATAGTTACACAGTAGTATCATTCAAGATCTTCTGAGTGCAAGTGCATCTTCTTTGCAAACTTAGTGACATCAAATAGCTAATATGAGAATCAGTGCTCCTTTTATAACTAGCTTTATCTTCGTAAGTACCTCCAGTATTCAATCTTTAGTATTTCAAAACGATGTAGATTAAATATAAATTAACTTGCGAATATTATAAAAACCTAGGACCAACTCAAATTCTGAAAAAAGCTTCTAATATTTCTTATTTAATATAGAGTTTTTGACCCTTTCAACAAAAAATTCTTCAGACGATTTCTTCATGATATTCCTTGAATATTTCATATATTATCTATTTGTTGTTATTTACATTTAACAGAACGCAGCTTCACTCGCCGTGAAGGTTGAAGATTAATTTATTTATAACAAATTTTGTTGCTATGGAAACTAGTCTTTTATGATGAAAGGATTAAGTGTTCTGAACACAGGTCTAAACTTATTAATCCAAACTATATCTCTTAGATGAAATAAAATTTTTGAATGGAGCAAAAACCGAACTACACTATTTCTAAGACTATTTTATATGAACAAAACAATCCACCCCTTCATATAAATTTCTCTGTTACAACATGTGTCTAAAAATTCTCAATAGCACTCTGTATATTTTGTAAGTTTTATTACTTATTGATGAAATCTATTCGCTCTTTCAATGACAACTATCAAGAATTTTAGGGCGTAATATTCATCCTTTGAAAACATGAATTAGATCTTTTTCTACAGGAAATGAAACTCAAGAAAAACACAGTGAAAACAGTTAACGAATCAGAATGATAAGATAACGACATATGTGTCGTATTGCTCACATGAGAATATTTCAAAATCGTCACTTTTTGGGCTAAAATAATAAATAAAAATAATTTTAACGAGTGGTTAGGTTCGAGGTTAGCAAACTTCCATTTAAATCTTCTCAATCAAATTCATCCAAACGGAACACCGATTTCGCAGAACACCATTTGCAAATTTTCGAAAAAATCTTGAGGATATAGTCATGTTAAATATTCAATTTGACGTTGGAAAAAATCCGTTCAATCTTAACTAGCACAAGATGTAAAAATGAGTCATATGTATGTGCGAAAAAAAATTATATAAATATGACTTAGATTTTTAATTTTTTGCATGTTGATAAATTATGACTCGTTTCCTTCGCAAAAGACCATAAACAAAATTTTTTACAATCTTAACAAGTAACAGACTGTATTTTCTCCACGACCGGAAAGTATAAATCAAATATATTATTATATATATAATATTTATATATTCTCAGAGCTCAACATTTCTTTATGACATTATAAAATCACCCGTGATTGTAAACTGTCCTAAATTTCAGTTTTTGTATTAGGAATTGCAATTAGCATTGGGGAACCCAAATCTTTATTTTCGGAAATTTTAATGTTAAGTTCATTCTTGCGACAATCCCCTGAAACTCCAATGACAAAGGCGATCTACAAATATAAATTAAATTTAATTAAAATTGTTATTTATTCTATAATTTATTAACCTTTGTAGCAACATATATCTCATGAGTACTTTTGACGATTTATTTATTTTATGGAAATTCATTTTCAACGAAGTACAATATATAGGGTGGTCACCGAAAAACCGGAATCGCTTTCATAACCTATAACTTCCACAAGAACAAAGTAAAGTAGAAGAAAGTACAAGAATTATCATCAAATTTCATATTCGGTACAATTCAAAATGGCCGATAGGCACGAAGGTGCACCACATTTTCAATTAGCTGTAATTTTTTTTCATAGAATATTGAATATGATCCATGAAATCGAAAATTCAATTCTTTTCAATTATTATGAGGGATTAAGCATGAAAATCCATAAAGAATTGATGAAACTGCGAAGCGTAGAATATTGAAATTTCTGTTTTACCTCATAATTTTCAAGATCCTAAAGCAGAATTTTCTTCGTTTCACAGCTTCATCAATTCTTTTTGGATTTTCATGTTTATTTTCCCATAATAATGAAAATAACTAGCTTTTTGATTTCATGAATTACATTCCATGAAAAAAAATTCCAGTGAATTGTAAATGTGGTGTACCTTTGATACCTTTGAGCCTGTTGCCCATTTTGACTTGTACCGAAAACGAAATTTGATGACAATTCTTGTATTGCATCATCCTTTTGCATTCGAAAGAAACTAAAATGAAACATTTAACTTAATAATTGTGGAGGTTATATGTTATGAAAGCAATTCCGGTTTTTCGTTGACCACCCTATATTTAATACTCCCCACAATTTTATTTATGCTAACATGGCGGATTTCGACCGTCATGTATTTTCAAGTCAATTACCGAAAATTGTTTAATATTTTCTTCTGTAAAAATCTTAGATTTCTTAGCTATATAATTTTCAGAAGATCGTTTTAACAAAGATTTGAAATTTCAATAATTTGAAATAATATGGATATCGTGTACCACATTCATACCTTTTAACATTGAATAAATTATATTTTCAATGAGATAAAACTATGGTTTTCACTATTTTTTCACTATATTAACAAAACTATGACCGGTTTCACCACACTGTGGCTTCTACATTTTTTAGTAGAATGCAGGGAAGTATTCTAGAAAAGTTTTGTTAAATGCTTCTCGAATTATAATATAAACTTGTGGGTTTTTGAATATAAACCATAGGTGAATGTGGATAAAATAAGAAGAATGTTCTTTTCTCTCTCCAGATGTATATAGCATGCCCAACAAATTTTCTTGAAATTGTGAATTTTTCCAGAAATGAGAAATTAATTGCACATTTAGTGTTTTCATCTATAGAACAAAATCTCGAATCATCTGTGAAAAAAACTCCTTGAGTTAGATCCTAACCAATTAACACGCTCCTTGTGAAGTTCAATCGGGCCCTTCAATGTTTTGTGGTTAGAGCTGGGCCTCGAGCTACGCAAGACGCCTCAACCCAAAATCCTTGGGAGGTTGTGATATCGTTTCACTCCACTATTCTGTGGAAGCCGCATTTGAAGGTGCATAGCAGTATCAACAGTTATCTCAACAAGGAACTTCTTAAATAACGGTCATGCATCGCTCGAAGTAGTTCTCGCATGATCTCTTTTCATGAGAACTTGTCTCCTTATAGCTGCAGACCTTTCAGGAAATAGTTGAATGGGCATCCCAGGCCTTTGGCCTATTCTTGTATAAGTCCAACCTAGGTCATCTAACACCAATACTTTAGCTTCTGCCGGAATGAAATTTCGTACTTCACGTTGCATTATACCAAAACTCAAAATTTTCAAGAACAAATATTGCTATCATAAATTGATCAACGATTTCTGTTATCAGTATGTGGTGGTTTCTTAGAAAATTTCAATTCATTTCTTCAAGCTTATTTTTATGGGAGGAAATATGCACCAAGAATTTCGTTGGCATATATGCGGACATACCTGAAAAAATCATGTGATAATAATATGTTGCCTACCAAAACGGAAATCTAAACAATATGTTTTCAGCAAGAACCACCGCAGTACTAATGTCCTAGCTCATGTTTTACTTTAAATATAAGATATTTCATGACATAGGCCCCAAGTTAAAGCTTCTACAATTGTTGATCGATTTTAATGAAAGAAAAACCTAGCTGCATGTTGAATGATGTTCTAAGAGCATAAAACATTTTCATTGGTCTGTCACTTCCGAAAATACCAAAGTCGACCATCACTTAGACTTTCTGAATGGTAACCCAAAATTTAAAGTTTTCTTCGATTACTTATTTAATTTTAATACCTTCCGCGATATTATTTCAAACGCTTTTTTTTCTACGTAGGATATTATTGCAAAATTTAGGAAGAGAACTGCTATTTTCAATTCATTAATGTAAGTCGTATAATGAGCCACAGCTTGAGTTTGTGATAAAACGTTTCTGTTATAGAAAGTGTTTTGGTCATTATTTCAGTCCAAATAATTCACTTCGTATATTGGGTAAAAGCAGATTGAAAAGTAACAGATGATTCTAATGAATGGTAAATTAAGCTTCGTGGAGGAATACATTGAAAATCAGTAATCTTCATAGAATTATAATGGATGTAATTTTCAATTATTAACGAGAAATTATGACAGATTACCCCTTAATTCTTGTTATTATTTCGTTTCGAGTCTTTTCACGGAGAATCAATAATTATGGAATATGAAAATCAAGTGAATTTAGGCATGACAAAAACCTAATTTCAATCTAACGGAAGGTGTGCTCGAGCATTTCGACTCTATCGGGAAAAATTTCCAGATCGTGATCAACCAGCGCACTGCAAGTTTTCAAAACTCGTAAAAAACTTACGCAAATAAGGTTCATTCAAATAACCGAAAACTCTCAAAAGGAAAATTAATAAAAAAACGGAATAGAATGTCTTGTTTTAGATAGAAGTGTGGGTAATCAAATGGTTCTGTTAGGTGGCCAGCCCGTTCCTTCGATTTGACCCCTCCTGTTTCGGCTTTGAAGCTATCTACAAGATCGAGTTAACTTTACTCCATCAGAAAAATTGGACGCGTTGAAAGGACCGATACGAACTAACTGTCTCGAAATTGCCTCCGATACTGTTCTAAATGCAGCACGTGCTATATTATTCCGCTAATGCAAATTGTGTATTCACCGACATGGAGAGTATTTTCAACAATTTTCATGAAGAATTTTTGGATGTAAGTTGAGATATTTATTCCAATATGCTCAGTCAGATTCGGTTTGTTAGATCCAAGCTCATCAAACCTGATTCTGTTCTTAGCTGTGCATTCGAACATTCTTAACTTATTTAGGTGATTTCTGAAGCGGCAGTGACTCCCAGTGACAGTTAAAATTCTTAGGTCTAGCCTAGAAGGTTTAAACCACGCCTTGGATCTCGCAGTGAAAAGTCCACTGATAGCGAGTCCAGAGTATCTGTGAGGCTCGGCTAGTGCTTCCATTCCTTCAGGTCCAACCACTCGTCATTTTCCATCCTTGTGGTCTCCATGATAATTTTTATCGACCTACTTGTTAATTCCTTCGCAAGGAGATGATGACCGTGGTAAATGGCGAGTATTTCTGTCTAAAATAGTCGCATGTCCGCCAAGACGAATCGACTGTTTCTTGGCAGCATACCGACCAGATACCAGCTGTCATATCTTGAGCAGTTTGAAGAACTTGAGGTAGGATTACCTTTTTAGAATACACTTCCACCAACAGATGCAGCTATATGTGATAGGTAGTCTCACCAAGTTGCTTTGAATCAATAGCCCATTTTTGTCCACTGGTTATTTGACATGCCCATAAGGAATGTCTATCATTGTGTATGATGTTTTCTAGGTGCGAAAACCACATAAGCTTTCTATTCAAGGTAACCCACAAATATTTTGCTTCCTCCGCAACCAAAATAAACACTCAAAACAGGATCGGTGGGGATACGAATATCCTTTTTTTCTAGGTGAATGGTACAATAAGGGTTTTGTGGGAGTTTATGCTTTTCATCTCACACCACTCCAGGATATCTGAAATCGCCGCCTCAAGTTTGTCGGAGACGTCGTCGTCCTCTTCGCTAGCCAGAATGACTATATCGTCAGCGTATGGTTGTACATAAACGTTCAGCGCGCCGAAGGTCATTGACCAGCAAGGAACACAACAAAGGAGATAATACTCTCCGCCCTGAGGACAGCCCTGCCACCCACAGAGCTATTTCCCTTTCAGTGAAGTGTTGATCACTATGGCACTTAGCACGATGCTAATCCATGCCGTAATAATATATGGTATTCCACTGGCTTCATTAGTATTGTTATGTTTCTTTTACTGTAGATAAGCCTCAACAGCACTCATTTTGCACTACGCACAGATGACGAAAAAATTGAAAACTGAGCTTTCAACCCTCTAAAGTTTATTTATTATCATTATTAACATTACTCTGATAATCTGATTTGTATTCGCTTCATTTATATATAGATCTATTTTTATCCTAGTAGATTTACAAACGTTGATTTATCAATGTTATTAATTATTATTTCTACCGAAGATTATTATGAACATGGAATATTTCAAGGCCCTAGTTTTTGAGCATGTGTGGATTTCTGATCCATTAATTCACTACCTGACCCGGTGAAATTTTCGAAATTTTAGAAAGACTTGTTTAATTAATTATACCCGCCTTGACTTTACAATTAAATTCTTTCTGGTTATGTTTGCCTCCAAACGCTTCCTACGTTCTTCTTATGGCGATATGACGTATGGTTGGAGTTGTCAATGGCTGACGGAACATCCAAACGTCAATCTGCTTTTCATATAATGAGTTCAAAAATATATCTTATTTCAATTTTCTTCCATACAAACTTGGCCTAATAGTAAGAAACACAAATAATATGAATTATCGAATTTGGTGGAGTCGTTCGACGATTCGTTTTCATTTATATAAATTAATTCGTTAAGATAGTAGAAATTAATATATTGAGTCTAGCATTTCTCACATACATACATTCGTAGATAATTCGAAGAGAAGATAATTACATTCAAATTGAATAAAATGTTGTTAATCTTCTTTCATATTATGATCAAAATATTCCTATCTTATTTCCACAATACATTTATTCTTGGTATTTGCAGAAGTTTATTCAAGCATAAGGTCAAGAACATGAAACTATCAACTAATTACAGGACAAAAATGTAGAGATATTTGATATTTATTGGTTTAATATTCAACTACTGGTATTGACTGATAAAAAAATTACTATTAACGATAAACCGAAGTATAATATGTATAAATTTACAACAAAAATAAAAACCGGATGATCCTTGTTCTCTGATAATAAATTCTAAGGTGACCTTAGTAAAGCATATGACCTCCACCTGTTTGATCACTGCCCTACACCCAGGTATAATCAAAATTAGGTCATTGGGAAATCTAACCTTATGTTATGCTTCTTTGCAATACATACCAGGAATTCTTGATCGGATTCAGATCAGGCTATTCAGCAGGCCAAGGTAAAGCATTAATTTAATGCAAATTTAAGTATTCTATCGAAGCAGTTAGAGTGTGAAAAAATCATTATCAAGCATGCATGATTAACATTGAAGTTTGCATTTGGAGTTTTGTTAACCAAAAAAATCAACAGAGATTCGACTCCAAACCATCACACTACCTCCTCAGTAACTGCGTACATCATAGACTCCATTAATTCCTTACATACTACCAGATGGTTTCCACCGTCTCACTTGCCTAGAATCTGTGTGCAGTCAAAAAAAATTCATCGGAGAAATCGTGAGATCTTCCACGTGATTTTAATTGAACTGCTCAATTCAACTCTTGTTTGGAGCTGATCCTTTCAAGAAGCTTCAAAAAGCTGCTTCTGCGCTGAATTAATAATAAGAACACATGTGTGTAGAGAAATTTAAAAACATAAACTAATATGTGGTAGCATAACAGGCAAATTCAAAAACATATTAGATTTCAACTGGGCTTCATTCAATATGATGTTTGTAACGTTTGGCAATTACAGAATATTTCCTGATAACCTTACATTTTTACAATGATTGACTTCGCAATGCTACTGAGATAATCTATAAGGAGATATTGCTCAAAAAACTTCGTTAATCTATGTCCCAAGGTTTCCTAGATGTCATAGAAGAACCATTTTGGAGGTGGCGCTTTTAGGGGCTGTAACCTCAGCACGTATTTTTTGTCCTCTTCTTTATTCATTCATTCATTAACGGGATAGCACTTTTCACAAACCGAAGAGAAACAGAAAAGAACAGTACACCATAAAGTAAGTAATATCACTCAAACTGAAGGGACATACGTATACAGGGTGCACAGATTTAGAATTTTTAGTACTGCTGCTATGTGAAATATTAGCAATAGAAGAAAATGCCACTTCTTCTCCGTTTATTGACGAAAACAGACTAAGGCTAGCTTTTTTTGTTTTTGAGTTATTTGCAAATTTCGAGAATTTGCGGAAACAATAAAGTATCAATTTCTCAGTAGTTTTGAAGTTATGCAAGAGGTTATAAGCTCTTTCTTTTTTGTCCATCGGAGTTATAATGCAAAGTTGATTTCGTTGAATGAAGTATTTTATTTTCCAAAAATATCATATGATCACCCAATTTTTTCATTTAGAACATCTTTTCATGATAACCTGAAAATTGTTTAACTTTCCTCTAATTTTTAATTACAAGAAATAATTTTCGAATTATAATAATGAGAACACAAAACGTACTTAAGTTATTTTAATCATTCCGTGTAAATTCTATTAATGGAATTACTAGCTTAACTTGAGGACAAGTTATACAATTTTCGTTTATTCCTTAAAACACCTCCTGGATGGAAAAATTGATTGTATGTATGACGCATTTCTGAGGAGGAAAGGAAACTATTCAAAAAGTCATATTTACCTATGGTTTACATTGAAAAAAAAGAAACCGTTTAGATTCTACGCAGAAAGTGTCTGTAGAGTCTTGAAACTTTTTTACATAACTAAACTACAAACGAGATAGAGGCACTTGACTGATTTGAAAAATTTTAAAAATACAAAATTTGCAAATAACTCGAAAATGAAAAAAAACTAGTTCACATCTGTTTGCAGCAATGAATTCATCTCACAAAAAGCATGAGAACATTTTCCTCCATTCAGAATATGTCACATAGCTGAAGTACTAAGACATCGAAATCTGTCCACTCGGTATACTTGCCAACTTACTTAATTTCTTCTAAACTTATCTGAATTTAATGTAAATGGAGGCATTATTTCTGCAGATCGCCACATTGCCATCTTCTTCAATGCCTGTCCCTCATTCCGCGTACTATATCTACTAGGGTGTCCCTTATTTTTCGAAGTTTAAATTTTTTGACGCATACGTCTTAGTTTTGTTCATTTGTACCTAAAACACTAGAAAATAAATTTTTAACTTCTTAGGAATATGATGACCCTTGCATCGAAACATGTTCATACAAGTTGCGCAAGAGTAGCGGCGCGCTCTCGCGGTAATTATTCATTTGTTCCCAGTTATTATCGTAGCTATCACCGATTGTTTTACCTTTGAAGATGGCAGTGAAATTAAGAAGTGATAACAAAAGTATTTTATTAATAGGCGATATAAATTATCAAATAACAGGCACTAAGTACCATCTAACCGCCAAGTTCTCGCAGTAATGTTTTATGATATTCGCGATGTGGAATTAACTGTAAGTCACAGCGCAAATCTCATCATTCGCGAGTGTATTATATTCTTAGAAAAGGCTAGAATCCCAACTAGAGCTTCATTTAACTGTGTAAAAAAAACTTGTCGATCTTCACCACACTTGGAGAGAGTTGCAAAAATATTCGAAAAAGTCGAACGATATTTATAGGCCCTGTGAGAAGGACTTTTGAAACAGTTTAAATAACTTGTTCGATATAGCTCACGATGATGCTTTGCGACTGACGAAGCTAGAAGAAGATAAAATATTTTTACAAAAGCAAAGAGAACCAGGGCGTCCAGGATAGTTAGCAGGTGTAGATAAAAAGTTGGCTAAAAAGAAGAAAGATTAAGACAGAGAATGTTAAAAGAAGAGAAAAGAAGACAAGAACGAGTTCGTCCAGATAGTTTATTGTCATCTCATACTACACAAAGTTTTGCTCATACTCAAGAACATTGCGATCAGCCTTCTAGCTTCGATGAAAGCCTTGATGAACCCTTGCCTTCAACATCAACGTTAAGCTCTGCAACTACTCAAGAAAAGAGGAAGAAAGGACTTTATCACGCCCAAGTTAGTTGCAGCTTTAGACAGATGTCAGTTAAGTGTAAGGGATTCTGTCTATATACTTCAGGCAGTGATAGAAGCGCTAGATTTAAGCTGTGATGATTTTCCCATAAACAAATCATCTATTCAACGTATTCGCACACACAGTAAAAAAGATAGAGCGAAATCTATAAAATCAGATTTTCAGAATAATATTCCTGGAATGGTTGACAGTTCACTGGGATGGAAAGCTATCACCTAGGCCAGATGTGAGAAGTTCAAGAGAAGAACGCCTTCCAATTCTTATTTCATTTGGAGAAAAAGAACAACTTATGGCGGTGTCAAAGTTTGAAAGCTCTTCCGGTCGAGATCAAGCTCAAGCAGTGTCAAACGCGCCTTACGACTGGAACCTCGATAACAAAGTCCAAATAATGTGCTTTGACACAACTGCTTCTGATACCGGACAACTGAATGAAGCGTGTGTTCTTCTGGAACAAAAACTAGACAGGGAATTACTACTCTTTGCTTCTGTATCTGTATTTGAAACAAAAATCCATCAAGTCACGACCAGCCTCGATATTCCAATGTTCAAAAGTTTATAGACAACTGATTCTTCTGCTATTCAAAAAAACATTGATTCTTCTACTACAAGAATTGCTGGCATTTTATAATCAAAAACTACAAAAATCTTCTGACCAAGGCAAACATGATAACGAAGCTAGGTGGATGACAAAAGCTATTTATACGCTGAAAATATCCTTACTGCAATCCCAAATCAAATTGAGCGCTAAGGATAAACGAGCACTTCAAGAGAGATCATTTTATACGTAAAATTTTCTGGTTTTGGGATTTGTGCTTTTCAAAAGGCTTAAGGAATTTGAAACTGTCGACAAATTGTATATTCCGTCAGCCAACAAAGAAGATATGTCTCATCATTTGTATGGTAAGTGAAATTGCATTCCGTAAGTAAATTAAATTGTTTTATACAATGTTTTTTACTAGACGAATGATTAATTCTGTTTATTTGTTGTTTCAGACAAATCTAAGAGCACTAATTTATTTTCACGATTAAGAATCGATAGGAACTTCCTTCAGAAACCAATTTCTACCTGGGAAGAAGATGTTGCCTATTTAGAGGCAAAAAGAAAGGTTCTTGCTTTGAGAGCAGTTAATGATACAGCTGAAAGAGCTGTCAAACTAATGCAAGTTTTTCATGGTTTAATTACGACAAAGGAAGAGCAAAAGCAAAAGCAAAAGCTACGCTGCGTGCAAGAACACAGAAATATATATCCAGACTGTAAAAAAGACACTTTCAAGAGAAAATATCAGGACTAATTATTTACAATTTTGTGACCTTGTTTGTGACTTCATCTTTTTAAAATAAAAAATTATCTAAAATTACTTTGTTTTTAATTATAAATTCAAAAAAGTAATCTTAATTGATTTAGTTCCATAATACCATATTATGTTAAAGACTGAAAATTCTTGAAACTTTGAAACTCTGTCAGCACGGGTTGATGGTGGAGGAGGAAGATAAAATTTTGTATTTAGATAAGTCTAGGTAGATGTGAAAAAGTTAGAGGGTATGACCTTTAGGGTCAAAAGTTATTCCAAAGTTGAAAATAATCATATTGTTTCAGATCTCACAACTATATCAGGCCTTGACTCATCCTGGATTAAGCGACACTGACTGGATAGATGACCCATATGGAGAAGAATTAATTCTATCGGATAATTCTAGAAAATGTGAGACTTTACTATGTTTCTAAATAGAAATTATTTATGGAAATATCATTGGAAATGTTCATTTTTCGAATAAAGAAACCATCAATGTTGGATAAGTACATCTCTATGAACTTCTAAGAAAATGAAAATTATCGTTGATTAATTATTGTGTATTTATTCGTTAATCTCTCATATCAAAACAGTTTCCTAAAATTAAGAAAATATTTGAAATTCATATTTTCAAGAGGTTCGAATATAATTTGATCACTTATTGATCGTTCAAGAGACCGAGAGCTACAAAGTATGCACGACAATATTAAGAAAGAATAAAACGTAAAATAAACAGGATTGCAATCATTAATAATATGACTACCATTGAATTGAGATATTGAAAACAACAATATTGTTGGAATGATAATTTAATTTTAATTTGAATAACCTCAAAGAAAAGAAGAAGTTATTTCTTTCTAAAAATTAGAGAAATCATTACAATATTTTGCACACACTACATAAAACTGGTTCATGGTAAATGTGGCCATAAGTATTCCAAGACTTATACAAGCTATTCCATCTTTGGAAACGAAGCATACCGTATATTTTTTATCCCGTTAAAATGGAAAAAATTTTCCAGATTACATTGAATGATTTTGTTTGGAGGACATCTTCGGACGTGCATTTTAGGCTTTAACGAGCAACCCAGTAACAAGAGGCGCTTCAACGCCTCAAAATTGAATATAACAAAGGGTTCGAGCGATACATCTTACGAAAGCTCTTCGAAGCCTCTTTACGATGGTGCATGAGAAAAATAATTTTGACGCATTTTTTTCAAAAATAACTCATTTTATCTCAAACCTGCTTTCTTGAATTTCTTCCTTTTTTCATGATAATTGAGAATAATGAACACACTATTGGCATCTAGATAAAACAAAACTTACTCACTTCATAACAAAATGCCTTCAGAACTACCTAGTTAACCTTAGATATCCTTGAAATCGGAAATCCTAATAACATTCAAAACATTTATAGACTCGCAGTACTATGTTTTTATATAATTAAAGTCTTCGATATGACTTGGTAATATCCGATTATTTGAACATGTGACAACTGGGGAATACAAAGAAAGTTATTCGCCTTCTGCAAAACGAAAATTTCTTACATAATAGAACTTTCAGTTCTCCATCGAATGGAAATTAGGGATTGGTACTCCTCAGGGATCCTTTTTGAGCTCTACCCCCTTTCTCATAGCAATTAATGACATACTTTAAGGGATCAACACGCCAATCGAAACAATCTTTTACGCCAATGACTAAAATCTATATATCACATTTATCCAACCGACACAGCATCATTATTATTTCCGACAGCAATAAATAAAGTAGAGGAATTATCTGAAAACACAGGCTTTTTGTTTTCACCAGAAAAATCGCTTTTTGTATTGTTTAGCAAAAAATATTCGAACAATAAGTTGAGCCTTACCCTTAATGGTGAAACTCTTATGGAAAATCACAGCACAAACATCAGCTAACATGGCAGAAATACATCAATGAAATTCTCAAATCCTATCAATCTTTTTGAACATCCTATGAGTCTCGTTGGATGCCGATTCAAATCATCACCTTCACTTATGCAGAGCATTACTTGGAAGTTAAATCTACTATGGGTCCATTTACTACAACTCTGTTAATTTAAGTATACCAAAAAATTTAAAATAAAATAAAAAATACAGGTATGCGTCTTATATTAAGAGCTTATCTCTCTAGCCGAGTCAAGAGCCTTAAAGTTCTGCTAAAAGAATCTCCTCTGGAACTCCTTCGAAAATATTTATTGTTCTGTAGCATCTTGAATCTCAACCAATGATTCTATCATCAACTGTTTCATCATCTTTCCTCTTGTGTAATTTTCAGAAACTCCAAAACCCGTAAATATTCATCAACAGAAAGATATTTCAGAAGCTATTTTGATATTGAACGATTTAAACTTTAACTACTTTATCAGCTAGCAGTCCTTCCATGGATGGTCAAAATTGCTACCATCAACCTAAAGCTCAAAATTTTCAGAAACATTCATTCACCCCAACCTTCATTCACAAAATTTTCCTAAGAACTTATCCAAATACAGTGATCACGTTAAAATATAATCCGATGCTTGTAAAACGCCAACTGGAACTGCAAGGGCTGTAACAGCTGAAGTAACAAGAAATGCCTTTCGCTTTCCAAATAACTTCTGTATCTGCAGTGGTGAAATTTCAACGTTATTACAGGCTTCGAAAATATGTTCACGTCATCATTTTGTTCAAAGAAATTGATCATCATGAACACCTTCAGTACAGTTAGAGGTTTGAAGTAATTATACATACTGCACCCTATCATCCATGTCATTCAAGAGGAACTTCCCATTCTCTAGGGCCAGAACAAAACCGTAACATCTCTATGTTACACACTAATAGTGATGAATTTACTCAAACAGATAACAGACGGTTAATCAAAAAATATATACAAGAAAAGTGGATATTGATTTGGAACGCTACAAATACGCAGCTCAAGTCTGTATTACCTACTTTGTGAACCAAACCTTATCAACTGACCAACAGTAATAAAAGGGACTAAGTAGGAGTAAACCGTTTGAGGATAGGCCACTCAGCATTAACACATAGCCACCTTATAAAGTATTAACAACCTGATATTTGCGAAACTTGTGGTGTCCGAAATGTATTTTGTATGTACTGTATTCCCCGCTACTATCAGTGGTTGTTGGGGTTAATTTGAAATAAGGAAATATCAATTTTTATTTGAAAGGTAAACCTTTCGAGGGTAGTTAGCACTACATGCATCAAACCTGACACACATCCTACTCGTGACGCACCTTGTAGAAAAATTTTTGAAAAACTGAATTGTTTTCCTTTTTTCCGGAAATTAACTTTCGTTTATTTCACATTCGGAATAAGAAGGTTGTTTCAAGATTTTTACGAGTTGAAATTTTTTCATAAACATTTTTCTTGAAAAGAATCATGCAATTCAATACTCCCTGTACAGAGTGCGCAGAAAATATTCGATCATTGTAGTATGGACAGTATCGAGAAACATTCCAATGATATTTCCATTGATGATGTTTTACTTTAATTTTTTTCGACAATAGACTTATTGAAAACTTGAATGTTTGAAATTGATTTTCCAGCTCAATCAGAATATAGCCATGTTCGAGTCAGTCGTTCTATCGAAGATATTCTTAACAAAGAATTACCAGAAAAAGTACCTGATTATCCAAAAAGCGAAATCAGTGAGGCTTTGGCTCAGTCACCCGTGCTCAAGGATTTATTTCAACGCATTCAGGTCCCAAGATTCTCAAACAGACAGGCTTACGACGAGTCATCAGATGGTTTAAAAACTGTATGTGAGATGGAACCATCGACAAGATATCCAGCAAAAATGATGAATCTACGAAAAGAAGAAAAGTATATAGTTAACCACGAAGGATTTTACCAGCCAGTTTATGTAGAAGTTTGCAAGTAAGTAGTTTCTCAATTGTAATCCTGAACAAGGAAATTATTTTTTCCTCAATTGAACCTTACAACGCAATATTCTTGTAAGAATGGCGAGTCAAATTTATTAATGTATAGAACAAAAGTATGCGTATAATGAATATCTATTTTGAAATAAACTAGATGAAAAAAACAAATTGTAAATTGTGCGAAAGATTATAAGGGTAATTCCTCAAATCATCTATTACGAAAATTTGCTTGAACATATATTCGTAAATGCTTCCTTATCATTTTAGGTCTAAAGGTTTTTGAGTTATACAGTAAATTTTCTTTAAATATGAACCATATTCAACTTAGACTTTGATTAATAGAGTTTTTTCCATTTTAAACCTATATCAAGTATGTACTCAAATTTTTCATCCACTACCTGTTTCAAGGATAGTTTTATTTAAAGGCGACAACCTCATAGTATAGTATAGTAAATTCGATAAATTGAGAAAAAAACTCATGAACAATGGTACATTCAACGTCCCAAGGACATAAGAATATGAAGTAGTTGATGGTGAGGATGCAATAATTGATGTGAAAGGTATTATAACTGCCATCCCATCGATTCGATCAGGCAAATTGAAATGAAAGCTATCTAAGAGTCAAACGCTTGGTATTTCTGAGAAAAGTAAATAGAAACCTTATGAAATGAGAATCTCCTCGTTTTTGCAAGGTCCAATCTATTCTTGCAATTGGTATCTGAAAAACTTGGAAGGCAATCCGCAGTTTTTTCGACAAATAATTCAGACTGATGAAGTTCATATCAGTAGTGATGGAATATTCAATCGACCAAATGAATATTGTATGTCGGTTATAAACCCACAATGCCATATTCATATTCAACATCAGCGCCGATATGCGTTTAAAATTTTCGTACGGCATGGTCGCTTCGTTATTACAATCAATATTATATTCTCACAATAGTTGTTATGAAAAAACATTTAAAAGTTTATATGAGTTGTCGTGATGAAAGCTTAAAACATACTTTCAACCATTCCATGAAATTCTATAAATGTATATAGAGTAACTAGATGAAATTAGGAAAACGTTATACAATTTTCTACTTTTCATGAAAACACGTCCTGAATACAAAATTATGAGTGCACTTGTAATAAATTCTTGATGATATGATAAAGTTATCTACCACATTAGCAAATTCTATATTATAACTTGAAAACCGTTAAAATAATAAATTTGAAATTTTCGCCTATAGTTTGATTCTTCGTGAAAAAGTGTTGGAAACCATTCTTACCATTCTTCGAAAATAACTGAGATTGGCACTCTATCGATTCCAAAAGTTTTCGAAATTTGCAAATAACTCGAGAATGGAAAAAGCTATGATCTCCTAGGGGGAAGGAATTTTTCTCTATTCAGAATGTTTCACATAACTGCTGTACTAAAACGTTCACCCTGTACATGGTGGACCAAATTCGATGTTTTAGTGTGGCATCTATGTGCAATGTTGTAGATAGAGAAAAATGATCATTCCTCTCTTAAGATAGGATTTACGAGAAAAATTTATTGGTGGAAACGAATTTCATAGTTTTCGAGTTATTCCGAAATTCTGGATTTTTCGTTATTTCGGTAAGTGACGTTTTCTCCAATCTAATTGAAGTTAGGTAGGAAATATTTTCCTATTCTACAGGCGTTTTTTCTTCAATAGAATACAGAGACATATTCCATAAATTGAAGAGTGGTTTCTGAGTTACAGAAACTAATGTTTTCTCAAATAGGAACTAAAGGTGATTGTGGTATCAAAGATCTCATTCATTCAATTCTGTGTTCACTTCCCAGATAATAGTTTTTTCGTTGAAAAATTTGATTTTGGACTTGAAAGAAAATATGTTTCGACAATAAGTAAATATATTTAATCGATAAACAAATTATCTAATGTTCGGAAGAAATTTCCATCGTTTGAAATTCACATTCTCGAATAAAACCCTGAAATTTTGTTTATTAATTTTTCCTCTATTCAAT
This sequence comes from Cryptolaemus montrouzieri, assembly GCA_013387265.2. NCBI lineage: Eukaryota > Metazoa > Arthropoda > Insecta > Coleoptera > Coccinellidae > Cryptolaemus > Cryptolaemus montrouzieri. Next base: position 24,425,994 of record JABFTP020000103.1, read on the forward strand.
GAATTCTCAGCATGCCCCAGAGGCAGTCCGAACTGGGGAAGTGGCTGACCAGGAATTGAAGGGCCATAATGCTTGAGGTATGAGTAGAAATTATTGAAGCCGATTAGATCAACATAAACTTAAGCCATGAATAAGTGATTTTACAGAATCAATGCTATTGTTGCAATTGTTTCAAACACAGAATTGAAAGAATACTCATCAGTAAAATTGAATAGTTGAAATAGTGTAATTAAAGAAGGAAAATCCATGTCCCAAGGGTGAAATCTGTTATATATATATATATATATATATATATATATATATATATATATATATATATATATATATATATATATATATATATATATATATATATATATATAATTGCTTATATCTATAAGAACTTTCGTTCTTGATGTATTCTAGAATAATTTGAATTTGATCTATGAGTGAAAAATGATGACCATTTATGATACAAAATGAAGCGAAAGTAGATTCAACAAATTCATCATAAAGATAATATATATATATATATATATATATATATATATATATATATATATATATATATATATATATATATATATATATATATATATATATATATTCTTTTGAAAAGAGAGGATTTAAAAAATTTGAATAAATTGTATTTACAATAAATGCTTATGTCTATAATTTTGGTGTGTCAGAAAAAGCACAAGTATGAGCTCAGGAAATGTAACAGGTTAACCATACTATCTTGTATATAATTCAATAAACGAGTGAAAAAACCTGAGGAGAAAACTCGTTTCTCTGTCGCTATTGCACTAGCAATAGCTTGTCTGTTTATGTTGAGTTAGTGTCGTGTGTACATAAAGAGTACCAAACATTTTTCTGCTTAGCCGCTTCATTCTCTCTTGCATTCCATGATTACCAAACGAAGACAAGGGTGAAAGGAAGGGGGTTTGGGACAGGAATCTGTAACAATGGAAAAAGAAAATCAGGAGGAAAACACTTCAACATTCATACTTCTGATATGTCTAAACAAATCTAAGAAAAGATTTTACATAGGAAGCAAGGTCATGAAGGGACTAAGGAGATAATAAAAAAAAAACCTAACCTAACCTGCGATATTTCTTCCATCTCTATTTGACCGAGAGAGCCCCGATGGCCAGGTTAAGTCTTCCAAGTGATGCCGATTATGATCTATAGATGTTTTAGAATCATTATGGACCCAATAATCTGGGTTAACATCACCCATATATTACTTCTTCGTGGAACTTGTTCAATTTAAAGAAAAATTTGCGAAAGAATTTTGACAGTCATTCGAAAAATAGGACATTTGTCAGAATATCTGTGATATTACGAGTGGATAAATATCAATTTTCGATTTTATAATGAAAGAGGTTGACATTGAATGAAATAATGAGGTATGTAATATATATTTGGAATAGAAAATAGTTCTCTATAACAATATTAAAATCACCTATATTTCGTATTTGAAAAATTACAAAATTACAAGTTTCCTCATAACCCAGAAACTGATCAGATGAAAGTTTTTCGAATTTGTCCCTGCATTGTACTCGAAAAAGAGCCTCTGGAATGTGAAAATATTTTCAACCTTACTTCAATAGAATTCGAGAAATCGTCACATATGGAAATCCCGAAAAATTCTGAATTCCGTTATAACTCGAAAACTAAAAGAGGTAGCTGAAATGAGAGAGGGGTTGGATTATTTTTCTCTATCCTTAATCTATCACGTAGCTGCCGTACTGAAGTAACTAATTCGGTCCAACCTGTATAGTTATTCAAAATTTTCCTGGGATTTTAGATCTGAGACGTAGATCAATACCAAGACGACTAAACTCTTGTAGGTGGTTGATTTGAGCATTCGTTTCGATTTCTTAGTCTTTAAAATTGAGTGAAATAATATACTTTGTTTTATAAATAAAAAATAACTGTTTCGAATTACTGTACGACATTGGGGCTCCTACACAAGGGGCGACTGTAGCCGCGACTGTTCCAGGAATTAGAATTTTTCCCTCGCACAATGTTGCCACTAGAACTCGACTTCTGTGTGCAGTTACACTACATATGATAGGGGAGCAACATCCGGCCAAAAAACGGCTACACCTGATTCCTGGAACAAACACTTGCCCCGTGCGTGCCGTTATTTTTAAAGCGTGCAATATTAATTTTAATACGAGAAAAAGGTAGCAGGTACGAAAAGGAGGGTTAAAATAGTTAAAAGCATTATTGTTGGCTTTTCTGTAATTCTGTTAATCTAAAAATTTTGGGTGGCAAAAAGAATTAGTACCCCATAAAAAATATCTTATGAAGCATCAATGTTCACAATTTGAAGTAAATATCTCGAAAACTGTAAAACCAGAAAAAACTGAAAGTTTCAGCATCCAGTAGATCGGTAGCGAAGCGTTTGTACGTTTCATAGAAACTTTTCAAAATGACTCGAGGAATCGCCACTCAAAATCAATCGCATTCATTTATTAACACCCTCTTCAATGAATTTTGTCCACATCTGATTTTATTCTTTTCAGACAAAATAAGTCCGCCTTAATGGATTCCCTATTTCCTTCAATAACTTCACAATGTGAGCAGAAATACATCGCACAAAGTCTTTATGTTAAAGGTGAAGGAAAAAGTTTAAGGGTGGATCAATTTAATATACCGTGTGCTTGTATTTGCACTGTCAAACCTAAGAGCTAACTAAATTTTGTATCATGATCTCGAGAACTGAACTATGTTATTAGTTGTCATCAAAAGAATAAAAGACTGTATTTGAAGAAGTTTTTTATTCATTCCTTGTCAATTTCAGAAAGAAAAACCAGACTTTTGTGAACAAAATTCAGTAGGAAAGTAATTAAAGTAAAAAATTCATAGTGTTTATATATATATATATATATATATATATATATATATATATATATATATATGTCTGTCGCATCACCTGGTATTCTGAATGCCACAATCGATTAAGCAGCTTGATCGCAGTTTCTTTGTCAACAAATGTTTTTGGACATATGAGGGGGAAAAAATCTTATCTATGTAGAAACATTTGTTTCCATATGATCATCTGAAACAAGAATTAGTTTATTTGACTATCAGTATTCATTCAATTGCTCTTCAGTTTTCACGCTAAATTAATACAAATTTTCTGTGTTTCTTGTTGATTTTCGAATCTTTGAATTTATTGTAATGGCTGCTGAACGTCCTGGACGCTATTTGAGTGATCATGAAGTGGTAAGAATTGTAACACTTCTAGAGGAGGAGCGAAGCCAACGCTTCGTGGCTAACTTGTTGAATGTTAACCAAAGCACTATTTCAAGAGCAATTAATCGGTACCACGAAACAGAAGAATATGGAAGAAGGGCCAGACAGAGAAGAAATCGGATAACAACACCATTTGATGATCCTTGGCTTCCTTCAACTGCGCTAAGAGTTTGGCACTGTACGGCTAGAATGCTACAAAATGAACTTAAACTTTCCAGAAATGTGCATATTTCATTGCAAACTGTTAGGAAATGGCTCAGGGAAGACGATATCAAGGGTGGCTTATACCGGCCCGCGTCTCACCAGGGAGCATCGAGCTGCAAGACTTCAGTCTGTGAGGAAACATGCAAATTGGGGTATTCAGGTGGTTTAATGTATAATTTGTAATATGTTTTCTGGACGATAATACAATATACACTGCACGTATATTGAAATAAATAATTGCAAGTTTACTCAAAAGCGTTAGGAACAATAGTTTTGCTGATTTTATTTCGAACGAAAATTGTCTGTTCATTATATTCATGATTTGTTCTTCTTCAGCTGAACATGGTTATGGTGATTCTCTCAATTTTGATCATCTTCAACAGCCAGATTTCGTTATATACCTAAAACGGCTGATAAATGATTAATTAATTGAACGTGGCTTTAACTTCACATTGTTTGTCGAAGTGTCTTCAGCGGAGTTTTAGAAGAGTTCGTGAAAGTGGTAGTGCAAATGATCCTCTCTCCATAACAAAGGAACACGCTACCTCATTTCTCTAAGATGAAATCGCTTATAGGTTACTGCAGCTAAACAGAATTGAACATGGACTGAAAGAAAAATGGAAACTGCTGCTGGTCTGCAAGTTTCAGCTTCCACAATTTGTCGAAGGCTTCATTAGCTGAGACGCTGTTTGTTTCTGCATCTAAAGCAGCATTTAGTTATTTTCATACTATGTGTAACTATTAGGCAATATCTGTCATGCCACAGTGATGACCGCCCAAGAAGATTCAAAGTGTGAGTTTATTCTGTTTTTGAAGGTAGTTGTGAGTTGAAATAATTTTTTTGTCGATATAAATAAAAAAAATGAAAAAGAATTTTTTTGGCATCGCCAGCTGGACCTTACACTGATAAGAATATTTTGCAAGCCGTTCTTTCCGGAACCAAACCTATCAATTCTTCAAAGAATTTACCATGGAAGCATCTGTAAAGAATAGAAAGATCAACACCTGTTGAGTGGTTGATGAGGCATACTGCTCCCTTCTTGACACTATCCAATAGATATGAAGAATGTTCGGGTATGGAGTCCCACACGTAAGAACAGTGTTTCAGACCAGGTCACACCTGTTTCTTGTATAAAATCGGAAGCTGCTTAGCCCTGAAAAATGAACTGAGTTTATCCAAAGCAGATTTGGAAATGGCTGACACATGGACATGCCAGCAAACTCCGATGTTGACTAGATTAATGTGCGTTTCTGACGTAATTCCATATTGTTTCATGGTTTAACGTGGTTCACTAGCAGTGATTTTACTGGAGAACATTGTTGATTGCGGTATGTTCGTGTTAAAATTGACCAAGTTCAATCGGTCCCACTCTGATACCTTTTCAAACAAAAAGTACACCATGCGGTTTGAATTAACAAAGTTGTAGTCGATTTCCGGTATAACCGAAGATGGTACCGTCTGAAAATAAACGCTCTTCTCTTCTCAAAAAAATTATAAATAATTAACTTTCATCTTATGGACTGAATTGCATTATTATTTTCAGACCAGACATTATCTGCTCAGTGAATAAATCAGCAACATCTTCTCAATTCCCAGAGACCCATATTTCAACGTGCAAGCAGAAATACACTGTACAACGTCTCGTTGCTTACAAGAGTGAAAAGAAGTCCATAGTTGTAGAAGAATTCCGAGTTCCTTGTGCTTGTGTTTGTGTTGTAGAAAAGAAAACAAGAGATAGATTCCTATCGGAAGAAGAAGAAGACTGATTTGACTGATGATGCAAGATTATTTAAAAAATTAATAAATTATGACATTTTATTCATTCATTTATCTATTTGAATGAAGAAGAAACATCAGTAGTCTCTGAATGCGTTGTGAATAAAATATTGGAATTAAAAGGTTAACCAATATAAGGCAAATTAAAAATATAGTATATTAATTTATGTTGATAAACCCAGTCTTAATTCAAAGTCTCTCTTTTCTCTCATCATATAATTTGAATATAGCTCCAGAACAGATAACTCTCTAGGCAGATATTGAAAACTGTAAATCCAAGTTTCAAAAAGGTAAGGATTCAGATGTTCATAAGCTTTCTTGTTGATGTTGTGATAAAATTTATTTCGAAAGAACTTTTAGAAATGTCAATATTAAGCTGTCACAGCTCAAAAGCAGTTTTGACAAACAAAAATCAGATTCTCAATATGCAAATCATCTTCTAGAAGAAAACAATGCTCTTTGTACTAAGTTTGATATTTTACATAATGAAAATAATGGATTGAAACTGAACCAAGCTAAAACAATAGAAATCAATAAACAAAAAAAATCTGAGAAGTCAATCTAACCAGCATAACTGAATCTTTCAGCTTGAAGCTACCATGTTTGTATTTTCCTGCTATTGAGTTTAGTATCTGCTTTTATCTAAGTATTATATAAAGCACATGTTCCTTTCGAATGGACCACAGTATGATGAATCCACAGTATCGTGAAATGCGTCTTAACTCTATGAATACAGTGTAGATTTGAAGAGCATTGTTTTATTTAATAATGAAAATTTTCTTCATTCGAACGTTTCGAGTTGACAAAAGATTTTTTCTGAAGAAAACCTTGAACCGATAATAATTGAGGCTCAAATTCTAAATCGTCTATACTATCACACCTTTAAACACTACTTCACCACTTATCAGATATTATTGCACACTGAATCAGCAACATGCAACACTTCCCTGAAATGGAAAAAATTCAGTTTTTTGCTGATAGGGGCTACCTTCAGGTATGAGTACTATCCCCTTTGTTGTGGTCCCTATTAGTTGATGACCGCTGGCAATAATCGGAAGACTGGACGTTTATGTACAAGCGTGCGCTGATGAAATAATCATTATGACTGGTGAAGATGACAACGACGTCTCCGATAGACTAAAGGAGAGGTATTCAGCTATCAAAGGATAGTGTGAGGGGAATAAATTCAATATAAATCCACAAAAAATCCTCGTGGTGCCAATCACTAGAAAAAGAAGAATATTCTAATGTTTGTTCCGGCTACGAAAGAAAACAGAGCATCTGGAGGCCCCCTATGATACGTAGAATTCGCACCCAGAAAACAATACATAAGGCTAGACATTCCGTATAAGCATGTCCAATGACCTGTGGAAAGAAATAAGGGCTTGCCTCAAAGCAACTTCAGGGGCTATATGTGATCGTGGTGAGACCAAGTATCACATATGCTGAATTTCTTGTTGAGAGTGGTTCAGCCATAACAATCAATTACAGTTAAAGCTCCCTCAATTGCACGGTGATAAATGCAGCACTTACTGCAACAACGGAAATGATACTGGGCCTTGCATCTCTTCTCTTTGATGATTAGAGTAACAGCTAATGGCTACCTGCAGATTAAATCACTTTCACCGAAATGGAACAAATAAGTTCAGCTTCGTCCGTGAAGCTTCGCAGTATGAAATTGAAGGGAACTAGTATGAATTCTGACATAAATATACCCAAAACCAATATGAATCTGCCTGTTCACATTATTATACCTAGAGGACAAAAATGCGCCATCTCCAAGAACATTATACTTAAGTGTCGCTGTTGATTGACAGATGGCTCCGTAAATGACCAAGATGTTGGAGCTGTGCATAGTCGAGGTGCTGCTAAAGAAAACGCTGGTGTTAGACTGTTTTTCAAACAGAAATATTCGCCACTGACCTCTGTACTATATGTTTTTAATTTCCTCGTATGAGGAAATTAAAAAGTAGGTCAATAAAAATCATCACGGATAGCCAAGCTGCAATGAAGGCATCGGACAACTGAACGTCGCCTATTGTGCAAGAATGTCGTTTAACCTTCGACAAACTGGGAAAAAGAAATAGGCTCTTCTATCTGTTGTGGGTCCCTGGCCACTCGTGCATTGAGGGTAATGAGATGGCGGACTAATTGGCATCTCTAAGAATTGCCTTGGAATTTCCGTAACGGAGTCTGGGCGTGAAATTCCGCCTAGAAAACTCAATGATGGAAAATAATCAGTGATTGGAACTGAAGAAATACAAACTCAGGCTGACTTTCACGCAGCTAAGACACTCTCGTATTATCATCAGTGGACCTTCCTCTGTGACAGTCAAGTTTCAGCTTGCACTGTTCAGCCTAGACCTGCCAGTTCTAATTGCCATATTAACGTGATATTATCACCCCAGAAATCGCCTAAATAAGTAAGAAATGATCGAGGACCCTATGCATGCATACTATGCGAGGAGGAGAATTAATAGGACAGCAATATGCGAATACCCAACTAGGGACAGAATCAGACTTGAGGAACTCAGATCCAATAAACTGGAGCTGATTAGCCTTATGAAGGTCCCACCCACAAAGTTTATAGCCTCTATAAGAAGGATGGAGGTAGTAGGTGAATTTAAGATAGAGTGTGCCACAATAGACCACTGAATTGCAGGGTTAGGGTTGTCAATAAACCAACACTCATATATATATATATATATATATATATATATATATATATATATATATATATATATATATATATATATTATTGTTTATCATTTGAAAAGGACTTTAGCCAAGAGACGTGAAGTACGTAGGTGAAGAAGAGGCTAATGCTTCGAGAATGATAACAAAAATATGGAGGGTTGTATATGACAGTACTGCACTGAAATACGAAATTCTACATCATTCTATTCATAACAATATGTTGCCCAAGATTATCCTATCTTGCAAGTAAACTTGACCTGACAGTAATGAATTTTTAGCAATATACACCAATACTCCATGATCACCTCCGTCATCAAAAGATGAGTATATCACACTTCAAATAACTAAGTGCGTCAATCACTTGAATGTGGTTTATTTTCCCCGTATCACATCTCAGTACGAATGAATCAAGATTGTGCTTGTCGTTTCTAAATAATGTCTAATTTTAGTCTGCCAATTATCAGTTTATTATGAAATGGGAATATATATCGAGAAATTTTCTTGGGAAATTGCAACTTCCGATCCTACGCTTTATCAAAACATAATATAATCACTTTCTAGTCCCAAATTTTGATTATTGTGAGTAAGTCTTGGATTAAAATCATATTTAGAAAAAGCTCCAACTCATGAAGAGTATTAACTTTCAGACTAGTTCACTCAAGTTATAGACGAGTGCGACTGTGGAGACCTGGTAATATTCAAAGGCTTAGATGATGTTGCTTTTCAACAATAATAAGGTGGATGTCGATTCACAGACTTTTTATGAAATTGTTAACAATATTATAGTAGTTAATGTACCTGAGAAAGGCAAAAACAAAGAAATTTTCGTCATTATTTATTAGCATTGTTAAGGAAAAAATCAAAACAGCGTTATCTGGATTCAAATGCGACAGAATTGAGAACAAACCCATAAAGGTTTGGAGTTTTCATGTGAAAACAATAATCAAAGTCTACCCAATAACATGGTTTATAGCGATAAATCTGGTTCAGTAAATTTATCAACAACTTGTTTTGCGCAATTTTTCAAGATACTATAGTGAACCATTTTCCATTAATGGAAGCAACAATTTCTTCCAGTATATCAATGACAGCGTACATAATCTCAATTATATTCAGCTGGAAACATCGGAGGTCGAGAATCATGTGTCGAAGTTAAACGCTTGTCTTGCAGTGTATCGATTAGTCTCCCTCTAACTAATTATTGTTGAGTACCTTCCTCATGTCGTTAAACATAAAATATTGCCACGACATGGTTTTTTTTAAGGGAAGGTCCATTGAGACCCGCTTGATAATGTTTTCTGAATTCTCGTATGAACGCCTCGACCCGCAGATTTGAATTGACGTAATTACCCAGAATCGAAAGGCATTCGACAAGATCGACCATGACATTTTCAAGGCTTTTGGATGTAGGTGTTTGTTTTCTATAAACTATGCTGTGATGGGTTGAATTAAATATAAAAATTTGATCCCCATTTGTCTCTATTGAGCGGTACAAGTCTCAATGCTTCACAAATAGTTCTGGTGTACCCCAGGGCTAACACTTGGGGCCCTTATTCTGTATCATTTATATAAACTCAATTACCAGTTGCTTTGAGGTATGTAAATTCTTACTCATTGCTGACAAGTTTGCATCGCTCATTATTATGAATAAGAATGCCTAAATGAATATTGCCAACGTAATGGTTTATTTCCAAATGTAAATTAGCGCCTATTTGTAATTTCCACCCGTGATCTGATGTCTGCCATATAATATTTTCTTTATTGTATAAGATATGTATAATTTTTTCAATTTTATTAATTTTAAGCAAACATGCAACGAAGAGGAATAAAACAGAAAGTAGTTATAGACCTGGGTGGACCAGCTTTTACCTGGACGGAAGAGTCGGCAATAAGATTTGCGCTCATATCGCTCTAGAATACCCTATACAACGAATCGAGGAAGGCTCCGTCGTAAACAGATAAGTTACAACGTATAGAAGAGAGGAGGAAATCTTAAAACATTTGATATAAATTCTTTTTTACAACCTCATTCGCCTATAGTTTTGAAGTTAAACTTTTAGAGGAAAGTTGGAAAGGAAAATAGTTTATGAATTGAAGGATTTTAGATAGAATAGGTTAGGTTAGTTTTTCAAAGATTATAAATAATGCTTCAAATTAGCAACAATATCTAATAATAAGCCGAAAAATTACTATTTTCATAACATCTTTAACATTACTTAAACTGATGTGAGGTTTCTTTGGCTTTTTTTGAATTTTGTTGCTATTTTGAGCATGATTTATAATTTTGAAATTTTCAACTATTTTGATTCATTTTGAAATTTTCCCCTACAAATTACCTGAGAAATTCTCACGTAAAAGCTTCAAGCGAATGGTATAAAATGATTTTTTCAAATTTGTTCACATTTTCACCGTCTAAGTTGTATGTCACCGGTTAGATTATTTTATGTCTATCTGATATTTTACGTATTTATTGACTGTGTAAATTGGAGTCACAGGCTCATGCCTTGGAGTAAAATACGTAAATTCAAGGCAACTTGCAATTTTTCCTGAACTCATTTGTAAGAAAGTTATAAAACGCTGGCAACAAGTAACCAATGATAGGGATACAAAAGCTTATTATGTATTTTGCCTGCTCGCTCAGCATTTTTTACCCATGGCAAGACTTTCAAAAAGAGAGTTCCCAAAGTAACATGACATTGGAAATTAAATTGATCGTCGAATATTACAAACATTTCTCTGGGATAGCTCTCCATAATTTATGTGTTTGATGCTGAAGTTAAAATTCACCACACACTACAGGATCGTTTTTGTTAAAATCAATAAATGAAGCATTTTAGGTCCAAAGGGCTAACACTTGGGGCCCTTATTCTGTATCATTTATATAAACTCAATTACCAGTTGCTTTGAGGTATGTAAATTTTACTCATTGCTGTCAAGTTGGCATCGCTCATTATTATGAATAAGAATGCCTAAATGAATATTGCCAACGTAATGGTTTATTTCCAAATGTTAATTAGCGCCTATTTGTAATTTCCACCCGTGATCTGATGTCTGCCATATAATATTTTCTTTATTGTATAAGATATGTATAATTTTTTTCAATTTTATTAATTTTAAGCAAACATGAAACGAAGAGGAATAAAACAGAAAGTAGTTATAGACCTGGGTGGACCAGCTTTTACCTGGACGGAAGAGTCGGCAATAAGATTTGCGCTCATATCGCTCTAGAATACCCTATACAACGAATCGAGGAAGGCTCCGTCGTAAACAGATAAGTTACAACGTATAGTAACTAATTATTGTTGAGTACCTTCCTCATGTCGTTAAACATAAAATATTGCCACGACATGGTTTTTTTAAGGAAGGTCCATTGAGACCCGCTTGATAATATTTTCTGAATTCTCGTATGAACGCCTCGACCCGCAGATTTGAATTGACGTAATTACCCAGAATCGAAAGGCATTCGACAAGATCGACCATGACATTTTCAAGGCTTTTGGATGTAGGTGTTTGTTTTCTATAAACTATGCTGTGATGGGTTGAATTAAATATAAAATTTGATCCCCATTTGTCTCTATTGAGCGGTACAAGTCTCAATGCTTCACAAATAGTTCTGGTGTACCCCAGGGCTAACACTTGGGGCCCTTATTCTGTATCATTTATATAAACTCAATTACCAGTTGCTTTGAGGTATGTAAATTCTTACTCATTGCTGTCAAGTTGGCATCGCTCATTATTATGAATAAGAATGCCTAAATGAATATTGCCAACGTAATGGTTTATTTCCAAATGTTAATTAGCGCCTATTTGTAATTTCCACCCGTGATCTGATGTCTGCCATATAATATTTTCTTTATTGTATAAGATATGTATAATTTTTTCAATTTTATTAATTTTAAGCAAACATGAAACGAAGAGGAATAAAACAGAAAGTAGTTATAGACCTGGGTGGACCAGCTTTTACCTGGACGGAAGAGTCGGCAATAAGATTTGCGCTCATATCGCTCTAGAATACCCTATACAACGAATCGAGGAAGGCTCCGTCGTAAACAGATAAGTTACAACGTATAGAAGAGAGGAGGAAATCTTAAAACATTTGATATAAATTCTTTTTTTTTACAACCTCATTCGCCTATAGTTTTTGAAGTTAAACTTTTAGAGGAAAGTTGGAAAGGGAAAATAGTTTATGAATTGAAGGATTTTAGATAGAATAGGTTAGGTTAGTTTTTCAAAGATTATGAATAATGCTTCAAATTAGCAACAATATCTAATAATAAGCCGAAAAATTACTATTTTCATAACATCTTTAACATTACTTAAACTGATGTGAGGTTTCTTTGGCTTTTTTTGAATTTTGTTGCTATTTTGAGCATGATTTATAATTTTGAAATTTTCAACTATTTTGATTCATTTTGAAATTTTCCCTACAAATAACCTGAGAATTTCTCACGTAAAAAGCTTCAAGCGAATGGTATAAAATGATTTTTTCAAATTTGTTCACATTTTTCACCGTCTAAGTTGTATGTCACCGGTTAGATTATTTTATGTCTATCTGATATTTTACGTATTTATTGACTGTGTAAATTGGAGTCACAGGCTCATGCCTTGGAGTAAACTACGTAAATTCAAGGCAACTTGCAATTTTCCTGAACTCACTTGTAAGAAAGTTATAAAACGCTGGCAACAAGTAACCAATGATAGGGATACAAAAGCTTATTATGTATTTTGCCTGCTCGCTCAGCATTTTTACCCATGGCAAGACTTTCAAAAGAGAGTTCCCAAAGTAACATGACATTGGAAATTAAATTGATCGTCGAATATTACAAACATTTCTCTGGGATAGCTCTCCATAATTTATGTGTTTGATGCTGAAGTTAAAATTCACCACACACTACAGGATCGTTTTGTTAAAATCAATAAATGAAGCATTTTAGGTCCAAATATACTCTCTTGCTGACCGTCTTCTTGATTCATTAGATACCTCGATCTTTCACCATCCATCTAGACAAATTGATAACTCCCAATAAGATAACCATTGAACCATAGGCGAGTCACATCTGAAAGCGCATGAAAATGGGGAGTAGCATCCATGAGTCTATGATCAATAAGATCGAATCATGTGTCGAAGTTAAACGCTTGTCTTGCAGTGTATCGATTAGTCTCCTCTAACTAATTATTGTTGAGTACCTTCCTCATGTCGTTAAACATAAAATATTGCCACGACATGGTTTTTTTAAGGAAGGTCCATTGAGACCCGCTTGATAATATTTTCTGAATTCTCGTATGAACGCCTCGACCCGCAGATTTGAATTGACGTAATTACCCAGAATCGAAAGGCATTCGACAAGATCGACCATGACATTTTCAAGGCTTTTGGATGTAGGTGTTTGTTTTCTATAAACTATGCTGTGATGGGTTGAATTAAATATAAAATTTGATCCCCATTTGTCTCTATTGAGCGGTACAAGTCTCAATGCTTCACAAATAGTTCTGGTGTACCCCAGGGCTAACACTTGGGGCCCTTATTCTGTATCATTTATATAAACTCAATTACCAGTTGCTTTGAGGTATGTAAATTCTTACTCATTGCTGTCAAGTTGGCATCGCTCATTATTATGAATAAGAATGCCTAAATGAATATTGCCAACGTAATGGTTTATTTCCAAATGTTAATTAGCGCCTATTTGTAATTTCCACCCGTGATCTGATGTCTGCCATATAATATTTTCTTTATTGTATAAGATATGTATAATTTTTTCAATTTTATTAATTTTAAGCAAACATGAAACGAAGAGGAATAAAACAGAAAGTAGTTATAGACCTGGGTGGACCAGCTTTTACCTGGACGGAAGAGTCGGCAATAAGATTTGCGCTCATATCGCTCTAGAATACCCTATACAACGAATCGAGGAAGGCTCCGTCGTAAACAGATAAGTTACAACGTATAGAAGAGAGGAGGAAATCTTAAAACATTTGATATAAATTCTTTTTTACAACCTCATTCGCCTATAGTTTTTGAAGTTAAACTTTTAGAGGAAAGTTGGAAAGGAAAATAGTATATGAATTGAAGGATTTTAGATAGAATAGGTTAGGTTAGTTTTTCAAAGATTATGAATAATGCTTCAAATTAGCAACAATATCTAATAATAAGCCGAAAAATTACTATTTTCATAACATCTTTAACATTACTTAAACTGATGTGAGGTTTCTTTGGCTTTTTTTGAATTTTGTTGCTATTTTGAGCATGATTTATAATTTTGAAATTTTCAACTATTTTGATTCATTTTGAAATTTTCCCCTACAAATAACCTGAGAAATTTCACGTAAAAGCTTCAAGCGAATGGTATAAAAATGATTTTTTTCAAATTTGTTCACATTTTTCACCGTCTAAGTTGTATGTCACCGGTTAGATTATTTTATGTCTATCTGATATTTTACGTATTTATTGACTGTGTAAATTGGAGTCACAGGCTCATGCCTTGGAGTAAAATACGTAAATTCAAGGCAACTTGCAATTTTTCCTGAACTCACTTGTAAGAAAGTTATAAAACGCTGGCAACAAGTAACCAATGATAGGGATACAAAAGCTTATTATGTATTTTGCCTGCTCGCTCAGCATTTTTTACCCATGGCAAGACTTTCAAAAAGAGAGTTCCCAAAGTAACATGACATTGGAAATTAAATTGATCGTCGAATATTACAAACATTTCTCTGGGATAGCTCTCCATAATTTATGTGTTTGATGCTGAAGTTAAAATTCACCACACACTACAGGATCGTTTTTGTTAAAATCAATAAATGAAGCATTTTTAGGTCCAAATATACTCTCTTGCTGACCGTCTTCTTGATTCATTAGATACCTCGATCTTTCACCATCCATCTAGACAAATTGATAACTCCCAATAAGATAACCATTGAACCATAGGCGAGTCACATCTGAAAGCGCATGAAAATGGGGAGTAGCATCCATGAGTCTATGATCAATAAGATCGAATGCTTTGCTGTAGTCTATAGGCACCAAGCAAATCAGTTGCGAGAGATCATTTGCACAAGCAATATCTGTGATAACCTTGGCAAGAGCAGTAACCGAACTATCCCCAACATGAAATCCAGATTGTACTCTTGGAATAACATAATGTTTGTGGAGATATTCTGTTAGTGTCTTATGCACTATTTTTCTAGCATTTTCAACATAATTGGCAATATCAGATTGGTCTCCAATAATTTTCGGAACGAAAATGTTTTCCAGTTAACTTGAACGATTCCACGATGAATAATGTTAAGATTATCTATACTAGGAAAGCGGTGGTTGTTATCTAGGCCATACTGAGCAATGTTGGAGTCATTTTTGTTTCTACAAAACGAAGAAAGATGATCTTTGTATCTAATGTGAAAGGACCTTCCTGTCTGGCCTATGTATATAACGTTACAATCAGGGCAATAGTACAGACACAGTTTGTACTATTTCTACAATAGTATATACCCCCATGTTAAACCAAATACCGATATTAAAAAGTTCTCTGCCTTAACATATTTCGGTCCAATTTCACAGCAAGTTGCAAATCAAATGTCAAGTCACAACATAAAAATTGCCTTGAAACCTACATGTAAATTATCACAATTGTTTTTTAATGCCAAAAACAAAACTCACAAATTAGACAATCCATACGGTCTGTGTTGCCCTGATTGTAACGGTGTATACACAGGCCAGACAGGAAGATCTTATTGCATTAGATGCAAAGAACATCCTTCTCCTTTTTGCAGACACAAAAATGACTCAACCATCGCACAGCAAAGCCTAGATACCAACCACCGCTTCCCTAGTATAGATAGTATATAAGTATGAATTATATACCTGTTTTTATATATTTATTGCATTCATTGCATTCAATTCGGTATATTCCAAGCTGTTTGAATTTATTAGATTTTTATTTGGCATTAGTATTGAATTATAATATGCTTATGTTGGCACCCCTGGAGAAGGAGGTTGTCCAATTCCATTTGATAGATGAGTGCTGATGTTATTAGAGTGGGAAACAATGTGAGTTAGACATGTGTAATAATTTTTTTAATGAAATTGATTTCTGTAATAAGGTTAATTATGGATAGGCAAATGGAAATGGTTTTATGAATCATCGAATTATAAGCGGATTATTTATGTATAATGTGGTTAAAAATCCTTTGGGATTATTGAGTCTGTAAATGCTTTTTTTCTATATATGACGTAGTTGAGATTATTATGGAGATTAGTGGTTATGTCAAGGGAATTTATTGAATTGTTTCAATAAATTTCTCAGTGAAGGGTATTCTATTATTATCTTATTCAGAAAGTGTGAAAACTGATCTATTTGTCTGTTTTAAGCTTGAAAACCCACAAGAGTATCATCAATGCATCTGTATCAAAATATGGTATGTTTTTGTGCTAAACTTATAATTCATTATAGATTTTTGAAGATTATTCATAATAATATCTACCAATAAGGGCCTGACTGGGGAAACCATTTGGAGTCTTGATTTTTATTTGAATAATTTTGATTCAAATTGAAAATAATTTTGTGACAAACAGCTCTCTAAAAGATAACAAAACTCATCAATAATGTGGGGTGAAGTGTTTTTTGATTGACGATTTTTTGTATTAGACGAGAATTTTCATATGTTGGAACGTTTGGGTACATATTTTATATTAAAGCTTTAAGAAAGTCTATTACTTTAAAAATTCGAAACCATTGTTTGGAAAATTTTTTCAGATTCATCACATACAGTTATCAAATAATCATCCGTTTCAAGTGGACGATAATCAAGGATTATCTCCTATAGTAGAAGAAGAGACTGATCAGGAAATGGATATCAAATGATAGTCAGCATGAATTAGTTGTACCACCATATGAGACAGACAAAGGTGAAGTAATTTCCAGATTAAATTTTTAAAATATGAAATCAATATAAATTTCATCTTCCTCATCTGTTTGGAAATGGTATTAAACGCCTTTAAACTATGATCTAGATAGACATTTTTAGGTTCAGTGGGGTACCAAGAAACGATATATTTTATATTATTTTCTGTTTGAACAGAGAAAATACTAGTTTTTGATTTCTTGTATTTTCTTCATATCTATATTAATTTCTCGATAAAAGGTATAAACCAGAAAATAACATTTCATGAGCTGTGAATTGAATTTGGGTCAATAAATACAGTGGCATCTCAGACGGAAACTGAGTTGAAGTTTGTAACACGATTTCAGTATGTTTATTATTTTTTAATTCCTCCGGAATAATATTTCAACTTACGATCAAGCCCGAAGCAGTTAGGGTCATCCGCTTGTTTAAGCCATTTAAGACTCTTGCTGAGGATGACATCACGCCTACCTTGATACAGCAAAAGGTGAATGCCGTTTTCCGAACCTCATTAGGCTTTTCCGGTTGAGTCTGGCCTAAAATGTTGTCCCGACCACATAGCGGAAAGTTAGAGTTGTATACTATCCTCAAGGTAGCTGAAAGGAGCTCACATCCTAAATCGTACAAACCAATAAGTCTCATGTCTTACGTTCTGAGAACCCTGGAGAGATGTTAGATGGATTCATCAGGACTGAAGAGCTATCGCTGAAGTCTCCGAGTGAGCATCAATACGCCTTTCGGAAAGGTTAATCAACTAATCTGGCATTCAACTATCAAATCGAATGGATCATTCAGCGTCTGAACCACAAGAAGACTGCAGCTGCAGCCTTCATGAACATAGTGGCTGCATTTAATTCGGCCCCTACTAGTTCATTACGTAGGGCTGCTAGAGCCAGATAAATAAAAGAAATAGGCTCCGCTAATGTGAGTCCTGGGCCTGTTGGATATTGGGGACACTAAGAAGTCTGACCGCAAAGATATGGTGGTTGGACCTGAAGGTACGAGAGCACTGGCTGAGCCTCACAGGTTTCAGAGACACTTCCTACAATGGACTTTCCACTCCGAGACCCAAGGTTTGGCTTAAACTCTCCAGATTAGAGTTGAAAGTTCTAATTGCCAGATTGAAGGTGGACTGTCTCCTTAGAAATCAATCAAATAGGTTTGAATTTATCGAATACCCTACATGAAGAATACTTGAGGAATAGATAGAATCAATAGAAGATGTCACGTGCGAATGTTCAACTAGGAACAGAATCAGGCTTGAGTAACTTTGATCTATCAATTTGGAGCTGACTTAGCTTAGCAAGCTATCGTCCACAAAGCTCATGGTATAGCCTTTATAAATAGGATGGAGCTTTTCGATGACATTTAGGACAGAGAGTGCTACAAAAGGCCACTTGATCGCAGTGCCAGGGCTATCTATCAGCCTACACGCAATTTTAATATCTATTTATATGTTTGTTCACCTTATCTGTCCATTTTTATATCAGCAAGATCATCGAATGAGTCCTCAGACTCTTTGCGAGATCATTTAACCATTTTGTTAGAAGGTGTAGCCCTACATGTTGGAGTCTGCAAGACGAGGCTCCAACATATTTCAGTGTTCTTTCTCATGCGTATTTGCCATCACCCACTATAATCACTGGATTGGACGTAGGGAGCCTCAACATTATCCAGCTCACAGTTTTGATATCAATTATTTAGGTTTTCATTTATAGGATCATCTGAAGGCTATCGCTGGTAAAATTCCAGTACTTGATATAAATAACTTGAAAAATCAGATAATTAACAACTGCTATGACATTCAACAGAAATCGATCACAGTCGTGTGTTTTATTAGAAGATAGTCGTGCTCATATACTTTGAGGGCGAAATTCTGGATTTTATGTTACATTATCCATAGATAGTTTTAAGAATTAATCGAAGAGAATTTTTTCTTAGACAAACGTATGAAAACATTGGTTTTGCCAATTTCAGCTCAGTTGTGAATTTTTCACGTTAATGAAATACAGTTTTTTCTCGTAAAATGTCATGAATGTTTTCTTCGTTCAAAGTGAAAACAAATATGAAAACTACAAAAAATATGGGGCCTACTCTTTTCTTGTATAGTATTCACTGTAGTGTTTCGTGAGAAACCACGGGACTCAATAATTTTCACTTTGGGCTTAATGAGCACCTTATTACAATAAACAACTAAAATAACCTATGGAATCACCACCCAGTAAGAATACTCCGTATTCTATTTGTTTAATTTCAGATTTCGTACAATCATGTTATAAAGTAGATCACGTAAAGAGAAGTAGAGTTCAATTGAAAAACGAAACAAAACAAGATAATTGTGTTCATGGTTTTTGCGAAGATGTGGAGGATTACCCCGAAACTTTGATCGGGAATTTAATTCATGAAACTCAGGATTCAGATAGCTATTTTATGGTTAGTAAGGAATCTGACGAGTTAAACGATATGGTATCTCCTATGGCTTCCAGTCTTCAACAAAATTCTATCTGTCAAACTAATCCGAGAACGATATTTCCACAGGCCTCAAATAATACTAAGGGAGAATGGAAACATATTGTAAATGTTGAAAAACATTATCAAGGGGTCGAAATGGAAGAATGTTCGTAAGTATAAATAACGAATATAGAATCTATTCAAACTGCGCCAAGAAATTAACGCACACAACCGAATATTCAAATTTATTCAGAAGCTTAGATATGTTGAAGAATTATTTTTCATAATATGTATGAAATTCTCGATTAACACTTGGTGAAACATAATGAGTAAATGATTGGTTTATCACTTGGCAAAGGTTTCACAAATATTCATAGAAAATACTGGACTTATGATTCGGGTTGTTAGCCCATTATCAAGAGTAATACAATATAAATTCAAAATGTGTGATTTCACTTATGTATAACGGCATTCACAACAGGAGGTAAATTGAAGTCTAGTTGGTCGTTGCAAATTGGCTGGCTTTTCCTATGAGCGGACATAATTTCAATAATCTCCAAGATGTCCAGCCTTTTTCCTTTATTACCGTGATTCATGAGTTCGATATTCTCAAAATCTATGAAATGATTTTTATTGATGCAGCGGTCCAAAACACCCATAAAATTTTATTTTAGAGAATAGATCTTTTATGTTCTTCAGCCATTGAAAACATTAAGAATGAACTAAGGTTTTTAGGGTTGGACTTGCACCAAAGAAAACGAATTTTGTTCATTCCAATACGCCAAAAATAGGATCAGGAAGTTTGAGTCTCCATCTATAGTTCGATATTCTCGAAATCTATGAAATGATTTTTGACGCAGTGGTCCGAAAAACTCGTAGAATTTTTATTTTGGAGAATAGATCTTTTAATCTAATCAATCATAACCCGCAAAATTATCGCTGATTGTGTAGACATAATGAAGAATTTTATTAAATTTCAACCTTCCGTAGAATGTGTGGCCCCGGCTCCCTCAAGGAAGGATATTTAACATTCTACGGAAGGTTGAATATTGTTCCTTGAATGAAATTCTTCGTTATGTCTACACATACAGCGATAATTTCGCGTGTTATGATTGCTTCGATTTGAAGTATATCGGGTTGACAACCAGCATGAGTTAGGAGCGTAGTCCTTCGACATAACGTATTCTTGCAGACAGTGTGTAGCGTTGCTGTAAATAGTCGAATTAGGGTGACTGTTAGAGGTTTTCTGTTTATCGACTCTTCGTTTTTATGGTTTGCCTGTGGCGCGGTGATGTGGGTAGCTTCTGTGTCGGTCTGTTGGAGGGCGCAATAATAAACATATATTTCATTGCGCCCCAACGGATTGAGATAAAGTAGGGGCGGTATGGACTGGTTGTTTTGAATAGGTGGGAAGTGCTGACGAGGTCCAATAAGACCGAAACTGCAGTCCATTGCTCATATTCGTGACAACTGGCTGTACCGTACCACTTCTCTGTGGCCCCGGTTGACAGTCAATTCGGAGGATCGATCGGAAAACCAGCTCCTTCAAGTAAGGATATTTAACATTCTACGAAAGGTTGAATATTGAATAAAATTCTTCATTATGTCAATAATTCTTCTATGTTATTCAACTCTCCTCTCGATGCATCTTCTGGTTTGGCCTATTTAGAATGTCGCACATTCACTGCAGTGTGTTTATATACTCCTCTTTTATCTAATAATTTTGTTTTATCTTTATCACAAACTAACAATGAACCCAAATTCTTTTTATTAGTGCTGATGGTGTTAATAATATTTCTGCGTAATCTGTTACATATCTTGGTGCTAATATTGGGAATATAGTGAATTGGAAATTTTCTGTTAGATTTCTCAGAATGCAACGGATAAATGCTCTGCAATAAAAGTTTATATCGGTTTTGTCTTATTAAGGTATCAATTAATTTTGGGTCATAGCCGTTGTTCTTAGCGATTGATTTTAAAACGTGAACTTCATTCTCAAAATCGACAGCTGTCAAAGGAATAGAAAGCAATCTGTGCACAAATGAAGGAAAGAAATCGATTTGATACTCTGAGATTGGGAACTATTGTTATGAATTAGGGTATCCGAATAGTTTTCTGTATATTTTAAAGGCTAGTGAGTCATGAGCCCTACTAATCGACAAGTCCCAGAAGTTCAAAGATTTTTCATTATTTTCATTTTTCATTGTAAACTGAATCGATCGATGAAAAGAATTTAAAAACTGTAATGACCACTGCATCAACAAAAAACATTTCATACATTTCGAGAATATCGAACTCGTGCATCCAGGAAATAAAGGAAAGTAGATAGACATTTGGAAATTATTGAAAGTACGTCGGCTCATAGGAAAAACCAGCCAATTTGCAACGACCAACTAGGCTTCAATTTTCCTCCTGTTGTGAATGCCGTTATACATAAGTGAAATCACTCATTTTGAATTAAGAATTGTATTACTCTTGATAATGGGCTAACATGTATTTAATTATTTTTCCTGTAATCAACCTGCACTAAGAATGCTTGAGAACGATTGAAATGAAATGCTACTCATAGAAATTGAAAATAAGAAAAATAATACCGCTAAAGAGAATTACCCCATTACATCTAAGATATCATATCAATATCAATGACCTTATAGCATTGTGATCCATTTTATTCCCGATTTCGATCAGTCTGTTTCACTTCTTGTTCACGATAGCAAACTGGTTCTACTGAATTCTTAGTCTTCCTTCGAGAATGTGCCAGACATGTTCGATGGAATTGAGGTCTGGACTTCATGCAGGCAATCTTCATTAAAGTGATTTCGTTTGAAGTTAGTTCCTGACTATATGCGCTTGGTGAGGTCTGGACTTATCATGCACAAACAAAAAGTTTTTGTTTGCCACAAATGGTACAACATATTCTTCTAAAATATCAATAACGTACCTCTGAGAGTTTAGTATTCCATTATTTATGATGGCCAGCTCAGTGCAAGCGTTCAAGGAAATTCCTCCCCACACCATTATTTATTGCCACCAAAACCATATATAGGTAAAAATTTGCGCTAGGCATATCTCTCATTTCGACGTCTGTATACTGGCGAACGTCGATTGCAATGAAAAAGACAAAATCTCGACTCATCTATAAACAAAGCTCTCTCTCTCTCAGTAAGCTTCTAACCAATTGACATGTTCCCTGGCAAAATTCAATTCAACTCTCCGATGTGCAGCGGTTAGAGCTGGACTTCGAGCTTGGACACGAGGCGTCATATCAAATTCCCTAAGAGTTACACTGTTCTGTTCAAGCTATATTTGAGGTTGTCTATCAGTAGCGAACCGTTGTCTCTACGAGAAAATTCTTAAATAACAGTTGTGCATCACCGTTGTTATTCGAAGTTGTTCTTGCCCAAGTCTCCCTGCCTGATAACCAGTCTCGCTGTACTTTCCGGATCATTCTGTTAACAGTTGATGGAACACTCCCAAGCCTTTGGCCTATTCTTCTATCTAACCTAGAACATCAACCCCCATTGCTTCAGCTTATTCTGCTGGGGTTGAATTTCGTGTTTCGCGTTGTATTTTACCGAAAATTAAAATGTTCAAGAAACACAAACGTGACTTGCGAAACATTTAGGATGTTTGTTGCAAATTCGCATCAGCATAATGGTTGAAACCACAGAATGTTCAAAGAATTTTTATTTCTGGAAGACTTCATATCGGGGAAATTTGTCTAGCATGTTATCCTTTTTGGAAAATGAAAAAATACCCTATCCAAATTAATCTATAGTTTACATTTGAAAACAAGTACATACTAAAATTCGAAAACAATTCAACAAGAGAAAACTGAATACTTCCCTGTATTTTATTCAAAAAACTGCTCTCAGAATATCGAAATAGTTTTCACCTTCTTTTTATAGCGACCGACATATTGTCATTGGATAATCCTCAAAAATCGAGACGAAGACGGGGGAGTTTTCCTTCATTTGCTATATTTCACATAATTGGCGTACTTAAACATCGAATATTGGACACTCCTTACACCAATGTTTTGAGGACTAACGAAGAATAAGGTGTCGGTTGTAGTCTAATTCAAAATGAATAATGAATACATATATTGAAAACGTACTGTTACTATGAACTCATCTACACAACCAAATTTATATGGAATTGCTCGGTATTTAACATTATTGATTTATTTCAACTATGGTTCTTTGACTACTCGTGAAGAATGAAGTTTTGTTGTCAAAAAACTGATTAGTATGATAAGAAATGTTGAATTATCACCACATGTTCTGGATATTGTACTCAGTCGTCACTGAGATTTGAAACTGTGAATTTCAAAATTTAAAAAAGCCTATAATCATAATTGCAATGCCTTACGTTGGATTGTCCGAGTGTTCGAATAATTGCTCTCGTTGAAGATATATAGAGAGATATAGCGGACACAATGGGGGTATCACAGGGGGTGATTTCAAAAACTTACGCCCGATACGTGAAGCTACAATCTCTGCAAAATAGGCCTGAAAGAAGTCGTCGGAAGATCAATTCTGAAGAACAAGACCGCTTTTTTTTGTGCCAGACTTCGTTCAAAGGGTTTATACAGTAGAAGGTCCTTAAGAGTTCCAGAGCTAACCAGACAACAAAAATTAACAGACTTAACTGATTTATCGAGCACCAAAATTGGAATATTGAGAATTGGCGAAGTGTTCTTTTCAGATGAGACCAGAATTGGTGTTCGATCAGATGACCTCCGGATTCGGGTTTTAAGGGTTTGTGGAAGATGAGCTTAGCTCCGAGAAGCAAGACAAATTCCAAAATACCAAGGGGCAATGTGATGTTTTGGGGTGGCATTATGCTGGGGGCATATCGATCGATTTTGTTTCCTGCGAGTGTAACGGCTAGAAATTGCGTGGACTTAGTCTGGAGCCTATAGCGAGACTCAGGCGAGGTGCCCACTTATTCTTCTTCCTGCATGGTACCAAATGGGTAGCACTCAGGCCGTTTGGCCCATTGGGCTTGCCGTGTGTTGTTGAGTTGTTATTTGTCTTGCAAAAACTTGCTGATGAAGCTTGCAAGACTATTGTAGGGGGCCTCCTGGATCATCCGGGCGCTAGGTGTTTCAGTGCCAAAGGTATTCTGTCTGGTATCCTTATGGGCGGAACATTCAAAGAGTATGTGTTCCGTTGTTTCATGATTTTCTAGGAAACCACGACATTGTGTGGTTTCCGATAGTTTCATGACGTGTAGATGTTTGTTGATTTGGTGTCCCGTCAATAGGCCCACGGTTAGAATCTCACTTTTAAGCAAGATAATGCTCCTCCAAGCACCAGGAACTCACGCGACATTATCTTGAAACTAAGGAAATCGCTATTTTGGACTGGTCAGCTTGATCTCTAGACCTAAATCTTATTGAACGTTTATGGGATAATCTCAAAAGGAAAACTAGATCGATCCAACAAGGTCCACGAACCCCACAACAGCTCATCCAAGCCGCCACAGAAGAGTACGAGAATATCACATATGAGCTCGAAAACCTAATCCAAAGCATGCCTAGACGGATTCAGGCTTGTATCAGGGCAAGAGGAGGTAATAAGCACTAATTTTCTCTGA
Organism: Cryptolaemus montrouzieri; assembly: GCA_013387265.2. Lineage (NCBI taxonomy): Eukaryota > Metazoa > Arthropoda > Insecta > Coleoptera > Coccinellidae > Cryptolaemus > Cryptolaemus montrouzieri. The sequence goes on from JABFTP020000103.1 coordinate 24,450,865, forward strand.
AAAAGGATAGTTTCTAACAATCCTTCGAAATTTCCAAAATTACTAGGTAATATTCAAAATATCGGGTGATTCCATATAAATTTGGTTGTGTGTATATCAACATATAAATGGATTTTATCTCATTTTTCCTCAATTTCAGAAACGAAGGCGATGAGTGTCCAGTGCATCTTTTTCGTGGTTATACATCATCCTGTGAACAAAAATTTGCGATAGTTAAACTTAAAGTTCTAGATGAGAAGAACAGGAAACTTACTTGGGATGTATTCAGAGTACCATCTTGTTGTGTTTGTGTTATAAAACCTTATTGAACATGTATAAGCCAATATATGTAAGATGAGATTAAACGTACTTGATATTGTTGAAGATTTAATTTTTATTTCAATATATTATACAACGCAATACTTTATGTTCTGCGGCTGAAAATGAGCCCATATAAATCAAATATGACCTATATGAAACGTTTCTTCGTTTGGTCGTTAGAGATCGTCAAAGCTCGAAACTTCTTCTCTTGTTTTTTGAATGATTCAAAAACGCTTTGATCTTGATCATTACTCCTGCTTACACGATATTACTTACCATGTAAGTTTCGGATTTGTTTCCTTATCTGACAGATTGCCATTTTAATAGCATTGACAATTCAGTCATATTTAGACGGAACAGTGGTCTTTTCTTGGAAAATTTTGATCAGATAATCTCAGAATCGGCAGGAAATAACTCTTGAACCTAATGAACATGGTATGCATGTAATAATTTTTCCTTCAGACCATCGTGAATGTTCAGGAACTATCAATTTCTCGAACTATCTCCACTTTTCCTTATATTGTCAATACAATCCATTATAAATTCTATGTATCATTAATAGATAGATAAAACATAATGTGAATCAACTGAGAACAAAATCAGAAGAGCTTAATAACTCGAACAATACATTTCATGATTTCAATAAAAATGTGAGAGAATAATTAATAATAATAATAATAATAATCTTTATTTTTCCATCTTTACATTACACGCCAAGAAGGCATAGAACTTGTCAATATTCTAAATTTAACATAAAAAATGAATGAGTTTCAAAGTTACATGCACAAAAAACAAAAATAAAAGGACAGAATATAAAATTCTTTCAAACAACAAAAGCTCCGAGAAGGATGGCAAACCACATCAAATGACATTCAAAACACCTAAATAGAGTCTGAAAAATATTCTTCTACACTAAAGTATACCCTCAGAGCAAGCAAATTTTTGACTCGAGTAGTATTTTCAGAGGTAGATTTCTCATTTCTATAGGAAGTTTATTGAAGATTTTTACAACATTTACTGTTGCATTTTTTGGAGGTATGTCCGATGCAGTCTTGGTTCAAGCAGATCTTCTTTTCTCTTGGTATCATATGAGTGAGTTCTGTTAAGATGTTCCAAAAGGTCTGGATTTTGTTTGATAAATAGAACTAATTTCAAGATATGGATGGAGAGGGAAGTACGTATTTTGTTATTTATAAATACTGGTCGGCAGCTTTTTCTTTGGTTCAGATGAAATATATTTCTTAGGCAGCGCATCTGCAAAATGAGTAACCTTTCGGCCTCTACACTGTTACCCCATAAAAGTCTTCCATATCTTATTTTTGATTGAACATGAGTATGAAAAGCAACGAGAGCTGCCTGGCATCCCATATTTTGTGTAATTATTCCCAAAGCATAGCATGACTGTGAGATAGTTTTGCAGATGGAGTCTACCTGAGTCGATAATCCAACAAAAGGACAAGGAAAGCAGGTGTATTTACTGTTTCAAGCATGTTATCCTCATAATCAAAATGTGTTGGTACAAAGTCGCAAGAATAATCAAATTTTACAACTTGTGTCTTTCTACTGTTCAGCTTTAAATCATTCACAGTGAACCACGACTGCAGGGAGCCTAGCGTTCCCTGAATTTATTGTTTCATACATTCATTGCTGTTAGTCGATAACACAATTGAGTTATCATCCGTAAATTGAACTATCCTGCCTTCTGCTACTGTGGGTTGCGCATTTGTATAAGTTATGAAAAATAAGGATCCAATATTGAGCCCTGGGGCAAGCCTTTCCTTACAACACTCTCCGTCGATGTTAGGAGATTACCATTTTCTGTTTCTAATACTCTCTGTATACAATTTTTTCAGTATGATATGATCAACTGTAGTGGAAAATAAAAAAAAATATTTGAAAAACCATAGTCTAATTCAATATATTTCAAAACTCCTCCTCATCAAATTTCTGACCAGTTACTGTGACATGTTTTTCTTACTGTGAATTTCTGCCTTCTGTCTGAAAATATGTCTTTACGAGCGAAAAAACTTCTTTGACATCAACTGAAGTTTCGGAAACAAGTTTCAAAGTTGCTATCATGTCAGGATTCAAATCGTCATGAAATTCCATCTGTGCCGATTGCCCAGATAAAACTGAAGATATGCTTCTTAGTGAGTTGAACCCTGCATCCTTCGAACTAACACTAGTGAATTTGATCAATGTTAATTCCAGAAACGCTGGAGCCACTAGCAACATCTTTAAGCAGAGATTTACAATCTCTCTTGCTTGACATAGGAATATTTTGAGGTCTGTTATTCCTTAATGTACACACAACCTAATTTATATGGAATCACTGGGTATTTCACATTGTTTATTGTTTTTAATCATGAATCTTTGACTACTTGTGAAGAATGAAGTTTTTGTTGTAAAACACTGGATAGTATGATAAGACATGATGAATTATCATACATGTTCGATATATTTTACTCAGCCTTCACTGAATGAATTTTAAAATTTAAAAAAGCCTATAATCATAATTGAAAATTCCGTTGGGTATCCCAATGTGCAGAGGGGTCGAATAATTGCTTTCGTTGAAGAAGGGTGACACACAGGAATAAAGCGGCCACAATGGGGTTTCACAGTGGATGATTTCAAAACCTCTGCCCAATACATGGAGCTACAATCTCTGGGAAAGAGGTCTAGAAGAAGTCGTAGGAAGTTCAATTTTGTGCCAAATTGCAAGAAGAGATCCTAGTGCGTCGCACCCCATATTCCAAAGGAACCAACAAGCATCAGTGTATCAGTCGAAACAATACGTCAAAGACTTCGTTCAAGGGGTTGATACAGCAGAAGGTCCTTAAGAGTTCCAGAGCAAACCAGACAAAAAAAAATCAACAGACTTAATTGGTTTATCGAGCACCAGATTTGGAATATTAAGAATTGGTATAATGTTCTTTTGTCGGTTGAGACCAGAATTGGTGTTCGATCAGAAGACTGCCGGATTCGAGTTTTGAGGGGTCGTGAAAGATAACCTAGACTCCAAGCAGCAAGACAAATTCCGAAATATTAAGGGGGCAGTGTGAAGTTTTGGGGTGGCATTATGCTGGGGGCAAAACAAATTTGGTTTCGTTTCCTGCGAGTGTAACAGATAGAAATTACGTGGACCTTGTGATGGTGTCCATAACAACACTCTAGCGAGGAGTCCACGGTGAGTATTCTACTTCTATGCAAGATAATGCTCCTCCGCATACCAGCAACCTTGTGCGACATTTTCTTGAAACAGAAGTAATCACAATTCTCGACTGGCCAGCTTACTCTCCACACCTAAATCCTATTGAACACATATGGGATAATCTCGAAACGAAAATTAGATCGCGCCTATTCCAAGAACCCCACAACAGCTCATCCAAGCCGCCACAAAAGAGTGGCAGCATATCACCCCAGAAGAGGTCGACAACCTAATCCAAAGCATGCCTCGACAGATTCACGATTGTATCAAGGCAAGAAAAGCTAATACAAGCTACTGAGGTCGAGAAAAACACTTACTCCGTGAGAAGTTTCGATGTTTTTACTACATGCGTAAAGAGTCACTTATTTTCTTTTAATTGTTTCTTTCTTAAAACAAACCTTAATGTGTTTTTTTCAATTTGAATATCACAAAAGAATCAATTCTATCAATCCTTCGAAATTCACAAAATCTCTGAGGTAATATTCAAAATATCGGATGATGCCCTATAAATTTGCTTGTGTGTAAGAAGTTAAAAGAGATTAATGTGTCTCAATGAAAACTAATTAACTTTTCACTTCTTCTTATTTGTTTCTTTACCTTATTGATTCAGAATTCAATAAAACAATCTTCGATAGAATTGAAAAGGTCAGCATACAAAGCGCTGCTTCTAATCAGGTTCTATAACTGGTAATTAGTGTCTCCGGAGAAGGGAATTTTTGGTAATTTGTCCTTAAATGCGAAGAAGTATCTTTACAACATTTTTTGACAAAATTCAAAATATTTCTGAGTAGAGATTCATTCCTGATTTGTTCTGCAATTTTATTTATACTATTTGCACAACGTATAGATTTATCTTGAAGGCATTACTCAAAAAAGTAGTTTTTCTTTGAAAACAATATTTTGAGCAAACATTGAATCATTGCTCCAAAACGATCTATTGCTAACATATTCGTCTCCTGTAATTGCTTCGTACTGATCAAGAGAAACGTAGGTGGAATATTTCCATTCAGTACACCATTCAATAAATTAATTTGTCCTTAATGTATCTTCCACATAAATCTGTCGTTTCATCGATGATTTATGAAGGCATTACTCAAAAAAGTAGTTTTTCTTTGAAAACAATATTTTGAGTTGAATATTGCTCCAAAACGGCTAACATATTCGTCTCCTGAGTACTGATCAAGAGAAACGTAGGTGGAAAATCAGTACACCATTCAATAAATTAATAATGCATAAATCTGTCGTTTCATCGATGATATAGAAAATATGATATGGTGAGAGTTGAAATCGCTTTTTCGCAAGTACATCTGAACAGCTTTCTCTGAAACACTGGGGTAAACTTTTAAATACTTTAACCAAAATGAGGGCTCGTTCATTCTTCCAAAATTGTATCTTGTAGCAGAGACATTTTTCACCTCTTGCAACTCTTCTGGCAGCAGCTGTATGTCCATGTTGAACGGTTCGGTTGATAGTTTGTAAAACTCTTCTGACAAGTTACGAATGTACCTGCTGAACTCTTCCTTGAGGTTCTTCAAATGGTCAATTATCAAGTTTTTCAAAATCGGTCCTTCAAAAACATTCTCAAAATATGCTTCTTCTGAGACTGACACTACTTCGTTGAAACTTAAATAGTTGCTCGGATTCATTGACACTTTACGTATCCAAAGTTGTAGTTTCTCAACGTTCAAATTGATGGCATCAAGATGTGTTATTATATTTGAGTCTGCATCTTGCAGTCTCAAGTTTAGGTTGTGTAACATGTCAAAAAGTCTCGTAAATAGGCCAAAATCGCTTGGTTACTGGGTTTTTGAACTCTGCACTAAGCTCGTTCTGTTTCTGTAGTACCAAAACGTAATCTCTTCATCACGTAGCTCAAATATTCTTCCCAACATATTGCCTTTCGATATAGCTATGGTACTTCTGTATGGAATAGCAACGTTTTGTGGTCATTTCCTAATTCTTCACAAAGACTTTTAAACAGTCAAGCATTTAATGCACTGTCCTTTACGTAGTTGACTACTGTAATACTTAGCTTTAAAACAACATTGAGTTCGTTTGGAAGCGTTTTTGCTGTCAAGGCTTGGTGGTGAATAAAACAATGAATCCCAACCACGTCAGCATTCTTCTGGTTGACCAACTGCACAAAGCCTGAGCGAGAACCGAGCATTAAAAGAGCACCATCTATGCATACACCAATAAGTTTTTGCCAAGAAAGTTCGTGTTTCTCAAAAAAGTCTGGAACTGCTTTCATCACATCTACAGCTTTAGTAGTGGTCACCAGCTCTGTAGAAAACATCAAAAATCAACCACCTGGTTTTTAATGTCCTCGGCCATATCATCAATTCGGCGTTTTACGGTGTTGTCTGAAACTGGTATTTGTGATAGCTTTTGCCTACTATCAGTTCCAAGGACAACATCGGCTGGTTTCGAAAGGCATGGTTTAACAAGCGTTTCACCAATAGTGCGACTTTTCTTTTCCTTAGCAATAGGAAGAGATAATTCATATGAAGCTTCAAGCACTTTTAGAGATGACTGAGTAGCAGATCAAGTGCTATCTAGCTTCATGCGCTTTAAATTCTAAGATTTTGCAGCGAAAAACTCTTTAGGTTTGTCCTTTAAAGAGGCATGTATGGTTAACAAATGTCTCAGAAGACGATTTGGCCTCATCGCGTCATTGCTTTATACTTCATAGCAAATAACGCACTAAGGGTGATGAACATTATCTTTAAGCAAGGAAACAAACCCATATTGAATATAATCGACAATCTACTTGCGTTTCTTTGCCGTGTTCATCTTGACTGATTCAGCTTCACACAGAACTCACAGAACACAAAAATAACTACTCCAATTCAAACGTTGCAACAATTATAGAACACCCAAATACAGCAAACACGCAGACTGATATTTCACGGAAAGCACTGAGCCAGAACGGACTAGTTACAAGTCAAGCATTGAAAAAACTGCAAGGTTATTGTCATTGGACTGAAGATGCTGTTGGGGGCAAAATGGGTGCGGGATTCTCGCACTCACACCAAGGTCAAACGGAGGCCTCGGTACACACGGCCGTTGCCGTCAAGGGAGCAGTTTTGAGAACTTTGAACTCTTGTGTGCTTTTTAATTTTGAAAAACTGTAGCCTTCTTTGATGAAGTTCCAACTTTATTAAAACTTCACAAGAACAGTTATGAACACTCAGATAGACTTTATTTCAAAGATTTAAGGAATTCATTTTGGTAATTTTCTTATTTATTTTATTTGGGGGCACCCCTTCTGTGGACTTTCTCCACGCCCCTCAGGGGTTGCGCCACCAGTTTGGAAACCCTGAATTAGAGAGTAAACGTTCGGAATTTTTTTTTTTGAAACATGTGTTGAAATCATTCAGAGTTTGAAGTAAAATGGGGATGAATTTGAAAGAGGAAGCACAATATATAATAGAGCAGCATGTTTGGTTTTTGTGTTATTCATCCCATTTGAGGATGAGCTGTTTTATTGGTGTGCAGAAACTGACCAGAAAGACTTCCTTCCTTTACCTGATTTTCGATATCGTCAAGCCCTGCAGTCCGAAAGTTGGATATTTTTCTAGTTCATGAGCACTTTCTCGAATTATACCAAAAATCGTGAATATTTTGCTCATTCTGAACTCCTGTTAGCAGCTTATGCCTGTCATGCTACAGGTGTGGTCGCCCAACATGATCTAATGCGTGTGTTCACTCACTTTTCGAGATGACCGAATTGTAAGTTATCGAAAAGATGGAAGGGGTTCCACAGCCCACTCATACTCTCAACCAAAAAATTCTTATAGAGAGAGGTACATGGCATTGCTAGTTGGACCGCCTACTGATAAGAGTTTACCGCAAACCTGGTTTTTCTCTGGAACTTGATTCTACTCAAAACCAAGCCTTTCAGTTCTTTTGCAAAGTATATATATATAGGTTCTAGGGAGAGGTTGAGAATCACGCGTCATCTCCGGGTGGTCAATGAGGTGTACTGTTCTCCTCTGGACAATATCCAATGAATGAATATCTTGGTGCGGAGCCCCACATGTGGAAAAAGTATTTCAGACCACATCGCACCTATGCCTTGTATGAAACCATTAGGTGTGATGGCGTGAAGTCCTGAAAAGACAACTCAAGTTAACAGAAGCAGATTTGGTAATGACTGACACATGGTTGTGCCAGCAATCTCGCTTCTGAGGCAATTTGATGTCCTTGCATGAGTAGGGAAGGTTCTCCGACGGTTACCCTTCATAAGAACGTTGTTGATTGAATCTTGTCCGCTTTTAAACTGGCCAAGTTCAACCGCCCCCCCTCTGTGAATAAAATGCGGTTTTTCAAAACTTCATTTTTTTTAACGATATTTACACTCATATTAAAAATGGAAAAAAATATTCCCATAAACGAAAAAGATGCATTTTGCATAGTATACTAAATCTAATAACACAAGTCTGCAAAAAAAAAGTTGAGAGCTGTTTTGGTTTTTTGTGTAATTCTTATGCTTTTGAATGTGCTGAATTCGAAAATGCCTTTCGTTTTGTCATAGCACGTCACGTTTTCTGACAATGTAGGTGTTTATGCTAAACAATTTATTATCTCGAAATGAAACATAATTTGTTTTTTGAATAAAGTAATTTATAATTGCGTATCAAAACTTATTTTATTATCTAAAAAACCTTAATTAGTGAGCACTAAACACATTTCTTTTTCCCAGTGAGACTCCTTTTGGTACATTTTCGCTTGTGGGAAGCATCTGGAAGGTCTCTCTTAAGCGTCCAACTGTAGTCTGCCATCATTGAGACGCTCCATCTTCCTGGTATCTCTTTTCCAACTCCTTAATATCTTGGTGAAATCGTTCATCTTGCTCTTCTCCTAAATTTTCTGAAAAATAGTCGAGGTGGGAATGAAGAACATGTACTTTTAAACTCATTAAGCAACCTAAAGCTTGAAATGCTTTCAACATTCTTCTGACGATTTGTTTGTAGTTAGGGTCTTTGTTATTGCCTAAAAATTTTGTTATAACTTCCTTAAAGGCAATCCACCCTTCTCTTTGAGGATCCGTCTTGGTTGTGACGAATAGTGGATCAGCCATCAGCCGTCTCATATCTGGTCCAACGAAAAAGCCTTTCTTCAACTTTGCCTCCGAGAGGCCAGGAAACTTTGATATTGAGTATTTGAAGCAATTTCCATCTATTGGAAGTGACTTTACAAATTGCTTCATCAATCCCAGCTTTATGTGAAGCGGTGGTAAAGAACTTTATGAGGAGGCACCAAAGTTTCATGCAGGACATTCTTTCCGCCAACTTTAAGCTCCCTAGCAGGCCAACACTTTTGGTCCAGTGATTTGTTCGGTCTCTACTATCCCATAGACACAAAAACCGAGGAATTTAGTAAACCCAGATTGCTGTCCGAGCGCCATGCCCAAGATTTTGAAATCACCGCACACTTGCCAACCATGGTCATTATATTTTAATCTACAAAGAATCATTTCCAAGTTCTTGTAGATTTCTTTGAGGTGTACGGAATGCCCGACAGGAATGGAAGCATAGAAACCGCCGTTGTGAAGCAGAAATGCTTTAAGGCTTCTTTTGAAGAATCTATAAAAATACGCCACTCTTCTGGGTCGTATGAGATCTTAAATGTATTCATCAAACCTTCAAAATTGGTGCAATAAACCAACTCGACCACTTCGTCAAAGAAGGAAGTAAACTGCTTTTCACGATATCTAAACCAGGAGGAAGACACTCCCGGCAAAAGTTCTTGCTTTTGAGCCTTGATCCAAGCAACTCAGCAGCGTTTTTGGGAAGATTCAAGTCTCTTACCAAATCATTAAGCTCGCCTTGGGAAAACAGTTTTGGACTTCTGTCATCTTCAAATTCAAAAGTTGACTGGTCATCGGGTGTAGGTACAGCACCATCTTCGGCAGAACTTGGAAGGTAGCAGGGACCTTGGGCACTAGTATTTCGGTCCCGTGAGGGATGGGACGAATAGCTGATTGCAGATTGGGGTATGAAATTGACTGCTTCCGTTTTGAATTATACCCTTTCAGATTACACGAACAAAAGTAACAATTATCATTTTGTTCTTTTGCTCGCGCCATACCATAGGAATCGCAAATCGGAAAGCTTTTTTCTTGCCCTTAAACCAATTTCGAAGTTCTTCAACACATTGTTTGCAGACTTTATAAGGTGCCCATACTTTATCCTGATCTCCAAGTTTGAAGCCAAAATACGCGAAGTATACTTTTTTTACAAAGTCCATAATATTAACTTGTTGCTTTAATGTCATATATTCTCCACAAATGTAACAGAAACTATCCGAAGAGCCCAAACACTTCCCCACAGACGAAAATGCACGGTATTGAACCAAGATCTATAAAACAATGATGAGTTACCATGTAATTGTCCCGCGCCACTTCTACACTATCGGAGCGCGCACGTTCAGGTTACAACATGCTTATACTTGTCAATGTAGGTCAAACAGGGTGTTCCTTATTTAGAAATTAATGACAGTTATGTCCTGTAGACATTTTAAAACAGTAATGAAAATAAAATTATACCTATCATTTATACTACAAGTTAATCCTTTTTAGCCCAAAAATCCGTTTTTTGTAATAAAATTTTGCGTTTCGTAAAATAACCTTACGTTCTGGAATTTTTTGAGTATGTTTTTTGTTTTCAGAACACCTAAATACATAGAAATCAGTTGAAAATATCCAGACAGCATTTTTGTTGCAGACCTGTGTAATCAATGTACTTATTTGTGAATAAGAGTGAAAAACTCAGTCTCAATCACATCAAATTTTTCACAGTCGGATAAAAATCACTGCAACACAAATAAACTCATGGGAAATGAATTGATTTTTTATCGAAAAAATATCTTGCATTCAAGAAGTCATTGAATTCGCACACTACCCACGTAATTAATTTTTTCTTCAATTTAAAAGAGATATAATTTATAGATGTTTTACCTACAAGAATTAGGAAAGTCTTTGCTGTGACAAATTGGCCAATAAATTTCCCCAACGAGTAACCTATTCTTGAAGGCGTGAGTAGAAGAGCTGTGTCGCATGAAAACGTCATTAGCGCTCATCATCATCATTACCAAACTGAATGGTCGTTTTCCTCTCTTCACAACAGTCGACTAGGCGACCTTGTTTGGCCAGTTAGAAGACAGTGTTTTTGTTTTTGCGTTCAGTAAGCTCAGTTCGCAATTCTCCGTCAAATCATGTGCTACGAGTGCCAAGTTTGGATATACAAAGTACGCAATGAACAGTTCTGAATCACAGCGATAATACTACAGAGTAAATATTATTGAAGATGAGAAGTTTTACGAGTTTGATTACTAGTTTTATTTTTATAGTAAGTTGAAATATTATTAATATATTGCGGATACAAATCATTTCTAGTTTATTTAAAATTTAAAATTCCAAAATTTTTCTAGATAGAAATTTGTCCTTCATGAATCTAATGAATCCACATTCTGAAAGTTCTATAAAATAAATAAAATTGTTTCATTTATAAACAATATGAATGCAAATTTTCATTTATTACAAAACATTTGAATCTTTTTGATGGGCTCTTATACTCGGAATTTATTTTTACTAGATATTTTATACTCGGAATTTATTTAATACTACATATTTTATACTCGGAATTTATTTAATACTCGATTTTTTTCAATATATTGTGATTCAAAATCAAAACCTTGAAACGATGGAACAAATCATTATTGTATAATTTTTATTTGATTGTTTATTTTGATAATATATTACCGCTTTCATCATAGTTGTCCTAGTCAATATTCAGTTCCAGGTAGTTGATTTGTTGATGAAATTTTAATGAGTATTTTCTTAATAGATTCCAAGAAAGATTTCACATAAACATAACCCCAGTTCTATAGACAGTTGTAAATGTCAATCTTTGTGGTATTTGTTATGAACTATATAACGTTACACAGAGTAGCGCATAGAAAATATGTCGATTTGAATTTGCTGAACTCGTCGATTTCATATCTCGCAAACTGAATTCTGTTATATTCTTAGAAAGAAAAGAAGATACCTTGTTTTAAAAGACACTAAATTGCTTTCTTGATGGAATCTTACTGGTTCAGATCAATATATTTTCAAAAAAAGTATTTGACACTAACTGTCGTTAATGCAAATTCATTTTGAATTATGAATAAACTTATATTTAACACTTAATTATATTGAGGAAGTACTTGAATAAAGGGTGGACAGATTACGACAACTGAAGCTATATGAAATATTGTGAATAGAGGAAAATGACCCCGCTCTCCCGTAGGAATGAACTGCCGTAAACAGATTCAAGTTATCTTAATTCCTTTTCGAAATATCTGAAAATTTTAGGAATTAGTACCCGAACAATATGGGTCATACAAAAATGGAGAAGTACGTTTTTTTTAAGAAATTCTCGAAAATAAACTCATTTTATCTGAAATGGGACAATTTTCGATGATATGCAATTCAGAGATTCGAAGTTGTAATGATTTTCCTTCTGAAAATGACAACTGGACACGCTATATCTCAGCAACGAAGTATTTTAGATACATCATGTTCAAATCAAATTTTTTCGAGAGGGATAAAGGAAAAATAGAGAAGACTATCGCCCCAAGATTACTGGAGTATTAGTGCGAAAAACTTAAATAGATTCATTTAGATCAAAGATGACAGCCTTTGATCTGGAATGAATATGTTCCATTTTTTTGCACTAATACTTGAATAGCTCAGGGCGATAGATAGTCTCCTCTATTTTGCAGTAACTTACTCTGTATCTTCTGCAGTTTCTTCTACAGTTTTCAATCAAAAATAAAAATTCGTTCACTGGGATGCAGACAAAGGTAATACCTTTCTTTCGAGGTATCACTCGACCCCTCTACCCTCTTCCAAATTTTCAAGGGTGGTCACCCCTGCTCTAGGGGTTGAAATTCGAGATGAGGATGGTACTTGATTAGCATGGATCTGTTCCATTTTACTTCACTGAAACTTGAATAGTCTCAGGGAAATAGTCTTCCCTATCTTTCAGTTGCTCACCCTGTATCTTTTACAGTTTTCAATTAAAAATGGAAATTCGTTCAAGGCGATGTAGAAAAAGATACCACTTTTCTTTTGGGTCATCACTCGACCCATCTTCCATATTCAAAATGTTCAAGGATTGCACTCCCGCTTAGGGGTTGATATTTCAGGCAAGTTTTGTCCCCCTTGAAACAAAAATTGACCGATGTTTGCGTTTTGATCAGAAATGAATATCTTGGTAGATATAGCCTCCGTTTAGTTTTCCTTGAAGCACCCTGTATATATATTCTTTTGCAAAAGAGAGAAAGAGAGGATTTACAAAAATTCGAATAATTGTATTTACAATAAATGCTTATATCTATAATTTTGGTTTGTGTCAGAAAAAACACCAGTGTGAGCTCAGGAAATGTAACAGGGGATCTATACTTTCTTGCGTATGATTCAATAAACGAGGAAAAAACCTGATGAAAAACTCGTTTCCCTGTCGCTATTGAACTAGCAATAGCTTGTCTGTTTATGTTCTGTTAGTGTCGTGTGTAGATAAAGAGTACCAAAAATTTTTCTGCTTAGCAGCTTCATTCTCTCATTCTCATCTTACACTCCATGATTTCCAGACGAAGACAAGGATGGGGGTTTGGGATAGGAATCTGTAACAATAGAAAAAGAAAACCAGCAGAAAAATATTTCAACAATCATACCTGAGATAATCAAAAAGTACATAACCTGCGATATTTCCTCTTTCGCGGAGATGTTCTTCCGTAGCAGTGTGAGTCTCCTGAAACATAATCACTTCCTTGTTCTTCCTCGCCAATTTTGAAGTAAAATTCTCAAAATCCTTTCAATATTCAAACTCAACGAAACAATTCCTCTCTGTTTGACCGAGAAAGCCCCAATGGCCAGGTTCGGTCTTTAAAGTGATGCCGATTATTATCTATAGATGTTCTAGAATCATTATGAACCCAATAATTTGGGTTGACATCTCCAATATATTATTTCTCCGTGGATCTTGTTTAATTTAAAGAAAACTTAGCGAAAAAATGTTGACAGTCACCACTGATACATTCAAAAGAAAAATGTGCCCTATATTTAACATGTCCTGTTTGGATTTTCCTCCTACTGAGCTAAGTATCTGCTTTCACCAATATAATACTTGGGGCGCATGTTTCTTTTGAATGTACTACTTCCTTAATGTTTGCAAATATGTTGAAGATATGAAAGAAATTATTTTTGACTTACAAAATTCACATCGTTTTTCATCAATATATAAAAAACATTTGCTATGATTCATGCAAAATTATGTGTAACAGGGAGGTTCAATACCATTTCAAATTAAATTAAAAACTACTGATACTGAGAATTGAGGAATATGAGAAACAAAACTAGAATAGTATTGATAAACGTCCAGACATAAGTAAAGAAAAATAGCACGAGATAAACATATAACTGAGGGTGCCTATAATGCATCTATTATCTCTTTTCATATGAAGATTTCAGAGAAAAAAAAGGGAAAGTTAACAGGAAAGTAGGAGCTTCACGTCAGCTCTATATAAGTACCAAACATATCGAATTTTTATTTCCTGTTTAATTAAATATTGAACAAAGTTCAAAATACTTTTTTTTGGTCCACGACCTTTCGTTCGAAGTTATAAACTTGTCAAGATAACACCAGTTCATCATATAGAAGAAGAATAAGGTCAATAATATTTACAAACACTGATATCAATTGAGGTACTTGACCTGCTTCATGTTAGTCTGATTTTGTAGAGTTTTGGGAAATACATCTTCTTGAATTAAGAGTTTTGCCCTTATGTAGCGGAGAATCGTAATGTCCTCATTCTGAAATCCATTTTTTGTGTCGAAAAGAAAATCTTTCATTGTAATTTTAGCCGCCTCTTCCGCCCATAGAAAACATGAAAAATCTGAGAAAATTCATGAACACTGTTAACCACCATTCACTTTTCTTTTCTCTATTTGCAATTTTTCTAATACCTGCCGCATAAAACCACAAAAATTTCGCTCCATATTCTCAACTTAGGAATTCTTGAAACTCTCTGAATTAGTTGCGAAAAATTCAACACCCATTTTCATAGAGATCTGTTAATGACTTCTTATATGCTGGAAAAACATTGGTGCGTTTTTAAGACTTCATTACGAATCCAATGAGTTATCGCTCATATTTTTAGAAGCTTCAATAAGAATTCATATTGTATCAGTAATAATTCCAACAATTCTTGTGGTTTTTCACGGTATATAAAATTTAATAATGATTCAACCTGAGTTGGAATGATCTTTTATCTTACTTTGAAGTTTCTAAGAAATTCAACCATCTCGAATATTTTATCAAGAATTTCTTGTGTACTGGACCCTTCAAATAATTTAGAATGAAATCATCACTCGGTGATTTCATTTTATTCACTGAAACTCAATTCTTTTCAAGAAACTTTTAACGATGTTTCTGTCTTAAACAACTTCGTGACTGGTTAACATTCTCTATTGCAAATCGTTTTTCTGACAAGTAGTGATATTAATTATTAATTTTTTTTACTTTCAAAATCTACCATTGTTACACTTTCACTTTTACATTTGTTGAAACGTGGTATTTTGACAATTGCTGATTTTGATACTCCTCTGTAGCTACCACACAACATAAAGCTCTGAAATAATGCTTACAAAAGATGGAGGATAATTTTCAGTATTGAAATTTCATTAGAGTCGCCCTCCATGTCGCATTCAAAAGTCAGAAACATCTTTACTGCAGAACATGATTTCCGAAATATAGATGAATTTGAAGCATTTTCATCTTTCGAATCACGAAACTTTATATGAAATCCAGTGTGAGAGATCTTGACTTGTATTTGAAAATACACTCAACGGCAAAAATTTCGAACAAGCAGAGATTATTCTCTAGCTTGAAACGTCACAACTGTCTCATTTATCGTTCGATATCTTTTAATATTGGATATGTTACAGATTATTTCACACAGAATAACAGTTGACATTAATGATGTGTGGAAATGTATCTTAGGTAGCGATATACCAGAGTGAACCTTGTGGCATAAACTTTAGAAAATCTGGTGACCTGGCTGGCCACTCAACAGGTCCTCTTCTACCAATACCTTCCTGGGAAATTTTCGTTTTTCAGCAAAATACTGAATCGACCAGTAGAATTTTGAGCAGAATATTGAAAATACACTCATTCTAGCTTGAAATTCTCGATGATCTTTCAATATTGACGAACAACAACAATAATGAGGTATGTTCTTCAATTCATGGAAATGTATCTTAGGTAGCGATATACCAGAGTGAACCAAAAATACTATTCTTTCAAAAATACTGAATCGACCAGTAGAATTTTGAGCAGAATATTGTCATTCATTCTCGATGACGTAGTCTTCAATTCATGGTGCTGTCGCTTTATTCGTAAAAAATATACCAGAATTCATATAAAGTATATAAATTTCCAACGCAGGAAGAATATCGTCATTTTTCAAATGAAGGTGCTATGGAAATTCGACTCGATGTAGAAACAAATTTATTATCATCAAAACGAATACTGGAACATTTGGACCGATTTGTAAATCTTGAAATCAGTTGTTCAAGTATGGTTCTTTCAGCAGTTGATGTTACTCGTGCAGTACAATAAATAATTGATTATTGATTACGACAATTATACCGCTGGACAAATTGGTACTTCAAGAAGTAGCTTACGAAGGACATGAAAGCGTTTCCAAGAGACTGCAAAATTTTCAAGGTGTAAAAAAAAGCGACTATTCGCCATGATTGTTTTTCAAGGCTTGATGTGATGAGAGACTAATCTAGTATCTCTGTACCGGAAAGAAACAGTTTGGAGAAAGTGAGGCAAGTATCAGTATCACTTTTTACGATCAATCACAACAGACGTCTACGAGGCCACAGACTCAAATTATATCGAGAAAACTTCAAATCCACCCCAAGACCGAATTTTCTTTCCAATCGTGTCTTTTCGGCATGGAATGATCTACCACCACGTGTTATTTCTTCTACTTCTGTCAATGCTCTCAAGAACGCCTATGATTCATGGATATTATTCAAAACAGGCAACTGAAGATTTCTAAGTACCTACAACATGTTTTTGTTAAGCAATTATTGTATTTCATTTTAGTTTTCTGTGGGTAGGTTGAATGTTTGATCTACTTGCTTTTAAGAATCTTTTATTTTGTTTTCTTCAGATTAGGATAGCCTAGTCTACATTTTAAGTCATTCTGTATTACTTTGTTTTCACTGCTTTGCAACCTGTTAGACAAAATATATATTATATATATTTTTGAGTTATATAGGCATCATGCCTCAACAAATTTATATTAAATAATAATAATAATAATAAAACCAAAAACAATCAAAGGAGAAGATTCGTTCAGAATACAGTCAGCGTCTGAAGTCTGTGCTGAAATCGATGTTGAACTCGGGGAATCCAGTCAAGGCAATTAACACCTACGCCATTCCAGTGTTGCTTTACTCATTTGGAATAATCAGATGGACTAAGACGGAGCTGGATGATATTCAAAGGCAGACCCGAACGATGCTGACAAAATACAACAATTATCATCCAAAATCGTCTGTGATACGAACAACTTTGAAGCGGAAAGAAGGAGGACGCGGATTAATAGATGTTGTCAATTTACACACCGAACAGATAAGAAATCTCAGAGAATTCTTCTCAGCAAAAGTTCTCACTTCTGACCTCCATAGAGTGGTATCGTTGGCTGATAAGGGATATACACCTCTGAATCTTGCTACCAGAGATGACCTGCTGAATCTACCGTTCCTATCAGATACTGAAAAACAAGAGCAATGGTCAAGAAAGGAATTGCATGGACGACATCACCATGAGATTGATCAACCACACATCGACAAAGAAGCCTCCAACAAATGGTTGATGAAAGGAGAATTATTCGCGGAAACAGAGGATTCCTTATGGCCATCCAAGACCAAGTGATCGCTACAAACAACTACAAAAATTTATTATGAAGGACGGAACATTACAAACAGATAGGTGCAGAAAATGCCATATAAGATCGGAGACGATACAGCATATTACGTCCGGATGCGAACAACTGGCCAATACAGACTATCTTCACAGGCATAATCAAGTGTGCAACATTATCCATCAGAAACTTGCACACAAGTACGGACTTCTGAATACATTCCAGCCATATTACAAGTATCAACCGGCGCCCGTATTGGAAAATGACTCTATCAGATTATACTACGATAGGCCTATTATCACTGACAGAATGGTGACGAATAATAGGCCGGACATAGTGGTGTATGATAAGAGAGCCAAGACAGCAATGCTGGTGGATGTCGCCATACCAAATAATAACAACGTGCTGAATAAGTTCCAGGAGAAAAAGTCCAAATACACAGACCTTGCTATTGAGATCAAGCAGATGTGGCACCTCGACAAAATAGATATCGTTCCTGTCATCGTATCCTCGACTGGTTTAATACCCAAAACTTTGCATGATAGCCTTAAGAAATTAGAATTGCATAAGAATACCTATATAGAAATGCAAAAAGCTGTAATTCTTAATACATGTAGGATAGTTAGGAAATTTATGTCAAGTATATTGTAATCGAGCCTATTCCCTTTGATTGCTAAATCTGGGAAAGGTAAATTATATCCAGCTACTAGCTGAGATAGTGCATAAGTCCACGATAATAAATAATAATGAAGTGAGGCAACAGTAAAGGAACATTTCAAATAAAATGGCGTTCGTGCCAGAAGACCTGCAGTGGGTACAAAATTGAATAGAATACACCACTCGGCGCGTCTTCAATTCGACAGAGAACACCAGCGTTGGGGTAATGAAGAATGGAAAAACGTTCTGTTCTCTGGCGAATCCAGGTTTTGCATCAAAGCCCCAGATGGGCGTCCCAGAATTTATCAAACTGATGAGCGTTTCAATGTAGACAATTTTGCTACAAGCATCGATTAGAGAGACGGGTTCGTAATGGTGCGAGGTAGCATAAGTAAGGAGGAAAAACTGAATTAATTTCGATAAAAGGGAGCCAAGACTGCTGATAGGTTCATTCGGCAAGTTTTAGGTCCTCAAGTTATCCCTTTCACTCATAATATTGGCGAAACTTTATACTAATGCATGATGATGCTACACCTCATACAACAAGAGTAGCAAGAGTTTACCTTGATAGGCTTGAATTGCTTAGGATAGACTGGCCGATAAGGAACTCTGATCTCAATCCAATTGAGCACATATTGGACACGATGGGCGGAAGGTTTAGAAAGTGCGCCCCTACTCCGCAGGGTCTGAATGAAGTAGGTCAGGCTCTGCAAAAAGAGTGGCCAAGAATAGACCAAGAGTACTTTCGTAAACCTAACCTATCGAAGCTACGCCAAGATGAATGCGAGCCTACCGACTGACAATACTAATGAAAAATTGTATTTCTTGAGAAAAAATCAGCTAGCACTATGAGTCATTGAGAATTAATTAAGCTTTGTAAAAAGGTATCTTCATGACAAAATCTTAGAAATTCATAAGGGCGATTCAAAATTCGCGAAGAAGAACCTTTTTGGTTCACCCTCGTATATCGCTATTTAAAATGCAATTTCACACATTACTTGGAATTTTGCATTGAATAATTTGTAACTTACCCAAAATTTAAGGATATTGAAGCATAAATCAGAGAGTTATGGAGTTTCAAACTAGAGGATAATTTCTGGTTGATCGAATTTTTTACCGGCGAGTGTATGTCAACTGCCATTCATTTTGTTGCAAATAAAAATATAAACTCGTTCATTTAAAGGTCAGTGGATATGAGTTAATAATATACAGGTGTTTTTTGAGTATGTGGATCTATTTAAGCTGTTTATTCCCTAGCAAAAATTATGAAGATTAGTTAGTTTTCTTAGATCATTCTATTTGGAGACAAGGTTGCTGGAAACGAAGTTCTTTCAGAGAAGTACCGGGAATTAGACAAAAAACACAAAAAAATTTTTTCATGCAAATTTATTGTATCGTCATCAAAGTAGGTCCCTTCCGAAATAATACATTTACGATAACGAATAAGATTTTTCAAACGCTTTTTCCGAAATCGACTTCTGTTCTCGCCGCGAATTCTCTTTCTCCGTTTCCTCTCTTCTATCGATTCAAAACGGGTAGCTCGAAGTGGTAATCTGAATTTTGGAAAATGAGCCGGAGTCATATCAGGTGAATACGGTGGTTCTTCGATGGTATTTGTTGAGTTTTGCTCTCTCAGCCCCATGACGTTCAGGAAATATTTTTTATATATCGTCTGACCTTCAAGTAAGAATTCGGTGTGCACAACACCACTATAATCAAAGGGAATGGTCAATATTACCTTGATTTTTGATCGATTTTGACGTGGTTTTCTAGATTTCGGTTGAGGTGGTATGCACCATTCCAAAGCTTATTTACTAGTTTGCATGTCAAACTCATAAGTCAACAGTTGCAATTCGTTTCAAGAATGTAGGATCGGAATTTACCCTTTCTAGCAATTCTTCAGCGACCTTTACTCGAAAGAATTTTTAAAGAAAGTTTAGGTATAGAACTAATCGAGCGGCAACGCTTTTCATGCCCAAAAAATAATTTAAAATGGTACGAATTGATTCGTGAGACAGAAATTTTATTGCCTATCGGATTAATAATTGACATTTACTTCACTTTATCGATATTACCTTTAGTTGAAGATATTGATCAATGCTAGCAAATCTTTCACCACATATCGGCCACATGCTCAGTGCCACTCATATGCATTGATGATATAAGTCTTCAGTATCATTTTCAGCGATTCGGCACACGAAATTCCATTTGCAATACAAAATTTGAGACAAATTCCTTGTTCGATATTTTTATCCATTGAAAAAATCACAGAACACACTGATGAGAACTGACAAAATGGAGCATTGTTAACAAACTAAACGACCTATCGTGTTCAAACTCCACGTCAGTATATAAATCAGTTGGGCAAACTTAGCAACAACAAAAATTTGACAATCGTTTCAAGCAGATTTTACAAAAACTCAATTCTCGGTAGCCGGCTCGGTGCCGTAGGGAATATGATGCTCGTCTCCTGCGCAGAGTTACCTAGGTTCAATCCCCACAAAGTCGGTGCGATTTTTCATATTCTGGAAATCGCTTGAGTGTCCATCTTTCGGAGGAGATGTAAATCTGTCGGTCCTGTCTAACAGAGATGTGTTGGACATAAAAGATCTCTTCTCTCGACACGAGATGGGTTCGGCAAAATTCCCGGGTTAGTGAGTTGACAGAATTCCTCGGCGTGTCATCAGCCGAAAGGCAGAAATAGAGCACGTTAAAGGAAAAACAAATAAACAATTCTCGGTACTTTTTTATCAGAATGTAACATGTGGTTTTCAGTGTTCTCTTCTCAAAAGAATATGGCAGTCAGCTCAACATCTACTATCACGAGAATACTGTAGATTGTATCTGAAAATTTAATTGCTCATTTTTACAGGGTTTCAAGTTTCAAATATCAGTTTTTCCTCAAAAAGTAGGTTTTCTTCTGAGACAACCAAATCCGTCCACCCGGTATTACAGAAACAGTATTTTGTCTTTTTTTTATTCCACTCACGTTACTCTATTCTTAACGGTTACGGAGTTCTAGTGGAAAATACTTAGGCAATTCTTGCAGAGTTTCCCTATTCGCTAATATTAATAACTACGTTGGGGATGCAAAATTTTTGTTCATACTTATGATATTCTGTGATCATAAAATATCAGTGACATGTCACAATTCCATTGTTTTTAATTATCGACATTGCGAATTAATGAAATCAGTTTAGAGTATGACTTAATTACACGTCGATAACGAAATCCTCCTCTTCAGCAGGTTGCACCTCACGAAATTTTTGTTCAACTTCAAAGAAATAGGTTCTATTCAGATAAAGTATTTTCGGATAGCGCTCTGTGTATAATTGTTCAGCTTAAACGCTTTTTTGCTTGCACTCTCCATAAATAAGAAGCATATCGACTTTTTCACTTTGGGTGTATTGATTCATACTCAAAACTGAATTCACTAATTCGCAATGTCGATGATTAACAACAATTGAATTTTGATATCTCACACTGATATTTTTATGAATACAGAATAGTATAAGTATGAATAAAAATTTTGCATTGCCAACGTAGTTATTGTTTTGAGCGAATAGGGAAGCTCTGCAATAATTGCCTAGGTATTATCCACTAGAATTCCGGAACCGTTAAGAATAGACTGACGTGAGTGGTATTAGTAAAAAGTTGAAAAATACTGCTTCTGTAATACTGGGTGGCCCGATATGGTTGTCTCAGAAAAAAACCTACTTTCTGAGCAGAAACTAAAATTTGAAACTTTGACACCCTGTAAAAAATGAGCAATTAAATTTTCAGATAGAATCTGAAAGATGAAAATTGTATCGTTTCCGGCATAACCGGAGATGAAATGTTAAACATATCAATGTTATCAAATTCAAAATGTTGTCTTCTATCCGATTCCCAGATTTCATCAAAATATTTCAAATAGAAAAAAAGTTACAGGGGTGGCCCTAGTTTCAATTACATCCGGTATGATGGAAACAGTATCAGCCAGACGCATTTAAGCAGAAAATTTTCTTCAACAAAGTTATTCAAATAAAGAATCTTTTGCTTCTACTCGTGGAATAGTAACGGGAAGATCACGAATTGGAGAATTCGAGGAACAGATGCTGATTAATATACATGAAAATCCAGAAACAAATACAGGGTGGGTGTTCCACTTTCGATAGTTTAGTACAGCAGCTATATGAAATACTGCAAATAGAGAAAAATAACGTACCACCTTTTAGTCCCCGTTTTTTGAAGGCAATTCATTGGTGAAAACGAATCACAACTTTCTCCTTTAGTTTTATTCCGGATTTCTTGATTCAGTGGAATGTCGGCAAGTGATTTCGAATTATAATATAAACTTGTTGTTTTTCAAATAAAAATCATAGGTGAATTTAGATGAAATAAGAAGAGTAGTTTTCTCTACACATTTTGTAGTTTCATTTATTTTCTATTCTGCTATGGATTCAACGGAAACATTCAAAGTGTTTTCAATTGTAAGCTCACAACTCACAAATGTCAAAATTAATCTATTTTTCAATTCATTGAAATGTTACAATTTAGGGGCCAAGTATTGCATTTTTTATAGGATGCAATTTTATTTTTGGGACATGTAGGGGGGTCAATAGAAGCTTTACTCCAGATTTGTGGGGTTACAGACCTTGTCCCTTGGCCGACATCTCGAAAAAGATGCAAATATATTTTCCGCGATATCTCGGAAATTATACATCTCATCAAAAAAATTTTGAGACATAATTTGTAGTAAATCGCTTTATCTACAAATAAGTTCATATCATTTTTTGCCATAAATCAAAAATTTCAAAGGTTATAACCCAAAAAGTGGAAAAATTCTCATAAAAATTTTCTTTTTTGAACAATAACTTTTTATTTTTCCATATTATCGAAAAATTATACCAGACCAATCCTGTAGATGGTCTTTTGAGGAACATTTCAACATAGTTGACTGGGTTCGTCAATTCTCACGAGAATCCGGTCAGAACGAAATTAATCACTTCATTTGATCATTTTTTTCATAACCCGTATATACTAATAGTATATAGTATACTTTTTTCACACCAATACCTACAACTCAAGTTATCTATTTATAACTCTTTTTCCCGCTACCTATGAGTTAGAATATTTTGGCGCGTTTTTTTCAACGTGGTATCTCCAGTAGGCCTACTCCAAAAAAACCTTGATCCTGATGTAATCTTCCACATAATTATATTCTTGATTAGTTATCGGCTGCCCTACTCTAAACTACTTTTTTTTGATGGTCCAGGCTGTGGCTGTGTTTTGCCAGAGCAATGGAGGCATACTGTCGAGCATTTGAGACCAGCTTTTCTGCAACCACACAATCTCCCACAATTTCCTTTCTATCGGTAAAACATTAATTTCATGAGGTCTGGGGGTGCTGGAGTCTTGGAAGGTTATATTGGCATCCAATTATTTCTATGCCTTTTCCAGCCCCAATCTTCCGGATTTTTATGTTTTCCACGCCACGGCTGTATCTGGTGATGAACTCGGAGGCTGTGGAAGCGAGTTGCAGTAAAGATAAACTAAATTAATTTTCAGTTACTGTTTTCGAGAATTTTTTATATCGCATGCCGTCTAGAGAATCTTCTTTATTATCTGCATGCATTAAACTTAAAGAGCTATAAAATTGACCACATGTGCGTCCTTTAGAAGGTTTCAAAAAGAACATGTTTGGCTGTCTTGTTCCAAATGCTGTGAGGAATACAAGAATGCCGATGTCTTCGGCCACAATAATGTTATAATCATGAGATTGGGATGCACTAAGCACAGCAGAGACGATGATTGAATCTGCATCTGATTCAGCTTGATCGACGAGAAAACCTACTTCTGTGAGAGCAGTAAATCTATAAAGTTTGATTTGTTTTTTCATTACCAAGAAATTTATCTTGGGATATTGTTGGTACGGTACTCTTATCAAACTAAATTTCTTAAGATTGATGTTTTTTCGTGCGATGCAAACGTTCCCAAGACTTCGTTCCAGCAATATTTTGTCATATGTCATTTTTAGGACAATCTTCGTGAGGAACTTTATTATGATTGAACAAATGAAAACTCACAGAAGGATTTTTTGGATGGAATTGTCTTGGCTCGAAAAAGGTTCATATACTTCCAACGTAACAGTGCATCCACACACCAGATAACTTCCAACCCAGTCTTCCGTCATAATTTGATGGGAACAAGAGGACCAGTGAGATGGCCACCTCGGTATCTAGATTTAACTCCGTTAGATTTTTTTCTCGGGAGCTGTCATGGATTCAATATATTGAGACACCCGCTTTATATAAAAGAATTGTAAAACTTTTCATAAATTGTTTCGCTTCATTAACAAATATCAAAATTCAAAACGCATGCAGAAGTGTTTCTGAACGTTGAAATTCTATTATTTTGAATAATGGAAATACTTTTGGGCATTTGAGATAGTTCGTATAAGTTTTGTTTCTATTAATTTTTCCCTATTTCTAACTAATAAACAACTTTCATTGGTTCGTATTATGTGTGGGCTGATGAATAAACAAATAGTGTCATAAATTCCCTTCCTGAATTGAGGATTTCTGCAGAACTTCCAGATAATTGCTCTCTTCGTCTGCAACGAAAAAAAATTGAAAACCAAATTTTATCTCTCTACTTCGAGCAGACATATATGGAAATTGGTATCACAAAACTTCCTCCTTTACTTTTGTAACACCCCGTATGTAAAAAACTGATTCATTGTGAGTCTACAAATCTCTCATTCATTGTTCTGATGTAGTTTGATGAAATCCTTGAAATATTTCAACTCATAACTTGCCTTTCAATTATCTTGATATGTGTATAATTATTACATTCACTTGAAATTTCAATTGTCCTTGATTTCAACATAAATGGTATATAAAATAAAATGAGTAAAATTATTCAGTGATGCTTGAGTAAAAAGTCAATTCTATTTCAATTCCGGTTATATTATTCCCAATTTAATTTATGATTGGAAATTAATGCAGATCGATCTGTGATATGCTTTCTTATTATAATTTTTCATGAATAACGACTTTTGAATGGGTTATATTTAATGAATTACCTTTCATCACTTTTGTGCATTTAAAAGGAATATTTCTTTCAGTTTATTAAGTGCTTTGCGGAAACATAATTTATATATATATATACATACAATCGGCAATAGCGACAAGGAAACGAGTTCTCCTCAGGTTTTCTCAATCGTTTATTGAATCATACGCAAGATAGTATGGTTCCCTGTTACTTTTCCTCAGCTCACACTTGTGTTTTTCTGACACACCAAAATTATAGATATAAGCATTTATTGTAAATATAATTATTCGAATTTTTTGTAAATTATCTGGAAAAAGTAACAGGGTCCATACTATCTTGGGTATGATTCAATATACGAGTGAGAAAACCTGAGGAAAAACTCGTTTCCTTGTCGCTATTGCACTAGCAATAGCTTGTCTGTTTATGTTGTGTTAGTTACGTGTGTAAATAAAGAATACCAAGGGTGAAAGAAAGGGGGTTTGGGACAGGAATCTGTAACAATAGAAAAAGAACACCAGCTGAAGAATATTTCAACAAAAATACCTGACTCTTATATGTCTAAACACACTTGAATTCAAGAAAAGATTTTACATAGCAAGCAAGGCCATAAGAAGGACTAAGGAGATAATCAAAAGTACAAAACCTGCGATATTTCCTCCTTCGATATTTCCTTCACTTCCTTGTTCTCGCTTGCCAATTTTGAAGTATAATCGCAAAATCCCTTCAATATTCGAACTCAACAAAACAATTCCCTCTCTGTTTCACCGAGAGCCCCGATGGCTAGGTTCGGTCTTCTAAGTGAAGCCGATTATGATCTATAGATGTTTCTAGAATCATTATGAACCCAATAGTTTGGGTTGACATCTCCCATATATTATTTCTTCGTGGTTCTTGTTTAATTTAAAGAAAAATTTGCGAAAAAAACAGTCGTTTTAAAACTATGACAAATGGCATTATCAGTGTACAGTGTAAAAATAATTGTAGTTGCAGAGGTTAGTTGCTGGCAACTAAGCAAATTTTCGGTTTACTTATTCTTATTAAAATTAGAATGTCTAACCATTTTCATAAGAGATAAATCGGACTTAAGTCATTTCATCTTATCTAGCAGTGACAATTTATTGTTCGCAAATTACTAGAATTAGCATACAGGGAGTCAAATCTCAAATTTTTAGGAGCATTCTTGATTGATAAATATAAGTTCATCAACAATTAACAAAATGATTAATCGAATCTGAAAAATTCGACAGAACGTAAAGCTTCGAATGAAAAATGAATTAATTAACGTACACCACAGTTCCTTTAGGTTTTAGAATTGTTTCAAAAATAAGTCTATAGACATTTAAAATAGTGAAGTGACCCTTCTGTGTACAATTTACAATACCAAGACTCTAAAACTCTTTCAGAGGATTCGACCAATCAGAAATGCTTATGTCGATCACCTTCACGCAACAAGTTCTCGATGTATCGAGTTTTTAACCAATAAACTTGCAAACTTCAACAATCAAATTTTGAAGCAATGTAAAAAGTTTGCTTGTCTTAAATGAAGAAGCAACAATACTTTTGATTTCATAAGTTTGTACACTTTGAAATTGTAATAGAGCAATTTTTATTATCGATTGATACTTTTTTTCAGATGTGTCACACAAGATTATCAGCTAATCATCCCTTTCAAGTGCCAAAAAATCGAGGGGCCATCCCTTTAATAGAAGATGATACAATTTTTTTCCGTACTATGAATTGGACGCCAACTAACAATCGCCCAAAAAGTAGTGTACCAACTTTTGATATGAACAAAGGTAAATCATCAATTTCAATAACCAATTATAAATTTTGTAAAGCAATAGGTCGCAAGTTTGTCGATTAAGATCGTCGGCGATATAAATTGTCCGTACTGTAATATGCCTTACGTAAATTAACGGTGAACACTGTTTAATGGAGGATATTTCAACATAATATAAACAATTCTTTCGAGCGTTCAACAATGCGAAATAGAAAATTAAGAACAATGGACGGTTCAGACCAGAATTGATGGTGAAACCCATTTCAAAATATAAACAATACACGTGAAAATTTGATATAGATGTTTATTCAAAATTCAAATGGATCAGTAAATGGAAATATGGAACAATTCGTACTTTCAGTAATTAAAGATGTTGTAATGTTTTGTGGGATATTTAAGATAGCACAGAGTGCAGACTATAAAACAAATAAATAAGATGATCAAGAAATATTTCAAGACCTGCTCAATATCACAGAGAAACCCAAGCATACATGAAAAGATTGTTCACAAACGGTAACTGTTTTTAAAGAAACTCCAAAGTAAATCCAGAACGACTCAATGGTCTGTATTTTTGGGGCTCATTATTATTATTACACTACACTCTAATTGAATTTGAACAATGTAAAAATAGCATAGTAGAAAAATAAATACAACTCGAAATGGACAATGTAGTAAATCTTGTCCATTTTTGAATTCCGTTGACATTCTGAGATCGATTTAACATGTCAGGTAAAGATGAATGAATTGATGATAATAGTAGGCAAATCATTTGTAAACATTAAATTCTATACTGATATGTAAATTAGTATAGAGTTGAGAGTCAAACAAGTTGGAGTTGCTCCTTCTGTGTCAAACGTGAAAATAGTGAATATCGAGTTCGAATGAAACATTACATTTCACGCGAAAAACATCACAGAAACTAAAAGATCTCTTGCAACGTATTATGGTTGTCCATATCCACCACTTAAGGTGAATCATGCCCATTTGAGCCCCGAGTAAATTACAAGTATATTACGGACGGTAGGACAAAGATCTTTCAACTTTCTGGCGCCGAAAATATACAATATTTTGCCATTTATCATTAAGGACGCCAAAATTCAATCAAAATTTTCGAAACTGATTGACGATTGGCTTTTAAGTGAAACAAGAGCATTCGTCAGGCTGTAGACTTAAAAAACACTTACGTTCACACCTAAAATCATTCGTAATGGTCTAAATTATAGTAGATAGAAAAATCAGGTATAATTTCTTCATTTTATTTATTCAAGAAAAATTTTAAAATAAAATTAAATTGTTTTTTCAGAAAAACCCCCTCATACAAGATAATATTTCTTCTTATTGTTGTATTACCTTCGAGGTGGTAGAGTTGATTTTTCGCATTTATTTTGTTCATTAATTTATATTGTAATGTTCTGAGAACTATCTTGTATGTCAATATCGATGTGCTATATTTTTTACATCTAATTTTTTGGCATTGTGAGAAAAACAAATTATTATTATTGTTGTGGACTTGTGCACTATCTCAGCTGTTAACTGGATATAATTTACCTTTCCCAGATTTAGAAATCAAAGGTACGCGATTACAATACACTTGACATAAATTTTCTTACTATCCTACATGTATTAAGAATTACAACTTTTAGCATTTCTATATAGGTATTTTTATGCAATTCTAATTTCTTAAGGTTATCATGCAAACTTTTGGGTATTAAACCAGTCGAAGAAATGATGACGGACGATATCTATTTTATGGAGGTGCCATATCTGCTTGATCTCATTAGCAAGGTCTGTGTATTTGGACTTTTTCTCCTAAAACTTGTTCAGCACGTTGTTATTATTCCGTATAGCGACATCCACCAGCATTGCTGTTCTGACTCTCTTATCATACAACACTATGTCCGGCCTATTATTGGTCACCATTCTGTCAGTGATAACAGGCCTATCGTAGTATAATCTGATAGAGTCATTTTCCAAAACGGCTGCCAGTTGATACTTGTTATATGACTGAAAGGTATTCAGAAGTTCATACTTGTGTGCAAGTTTCTGATGGATAATGTTGCACACTTGATTATGTCTGTGAAGATAGTCCGTATTTGCCAGTTGTTCGCAGCCGGACGTAATATCTTATATGGCATTTCCTGCACTTATCTGTTTGTAATGTGCCGTTTTTAATTATAAATTTTTTGTAGTTGTTTCTAGCGATGACTTGGTCTTGAGTGGCCACAACGAATCTTTCTGTTTCTCCTTTCATCAACCATTTGTTGGGAGCTTCTTTGTCGATGTGTGGATGATTAATCTCATGGTGATGTCGTTCACGCAATTCCTTTCTTGACCGTTGCTCTTGTTTTTCAGTATCTGATAGGAACGGTAGATTCAGCAAGTCGTCCCTGGTAGCAAGATTTAGAGATGTATATCCCTTATTAGCCAACAATACCACTCTATGGAGGTTAGAAGTGCGAGCTTTTGCAGAAAAGAATTCTCTGAGATTTTCAATCTGTTCGGTGTGTAAATTGATAACATCCATTAATCCGCATCCTCCTCCGAAGTTGTTCTTGTCACAAACGACTGTGTATGATAATTGTTGTACTTTGTCAGCATCGTTCGGGTCTGCCTTTGAATATCATCCAGTTCTGTCTTAGTCCATCTGATTATTCCAAATGAGTAAAGCAACACTGGAATGGCGTAGGTGTTAATTGCATTGACTTGATTCCCCGAGTTCAACATTGACTTCAGTACAGTCTTCAGACGATGACTGTACTCTGAACGAATCTTCTCCTCTGACTGTTTTTGGTCTAGCAATCTAGCTTGTTGGTATCCCAGATATTTGTACGTTTCGCCATCCGTCATACAATATTTAATATCACCATTTGGAAGTTGTGTTTCACCATCTATTACTTTTCCTCTTTGAATGTTCAGAGTCTTACATTTTTCAATCTCGAACTTCATATGAACATCTGCCGAGAACCTATTGACAGTTTCCAGCGGATCAAGCATATAATTTGATATCATCCATATACAGCAGGTGGGAAATGGTATGATAGTTGCTATCAGCTTTTATTATTATTTATTATCGTGAACTTGTGCACTATCTCAGGTTTCAGCTGGATATAGTTAACCTTTCCTAGATTCAGAAATCAAAAGGAATACGCTCGATTACAATATACTTGCCATAAATTTCCTTACTATGCTACATTAGGAATTACAGCTTTTTGCATTTCAATATAAGTATTCTTATGCAATTCTAATTTCTTAAGGCTATCATGTAAACTTTTGGGTATTAGCCCAGTCGAAGAAATGATGACAGAAACGATATCTATTTTATCGAGATGCCACATCTGCTTGATCTCAACAGCAAGGTCTGTGTATTTGGACATTTTCTCCTGGAACTTGTTCAGCACGTTGTTATTATTCGGTATGGCGACATCCACCAGCATTGCTGTTCTGGCTCCCTTATCATACACCACTATGTCCGGTCTATTATTCGTCACCATTCTGTCAGTGATAACAGGCCTATCGTAGTATAATCTGATAGAGTCATTTGCCTATACGGGCGCCGGTTGATACTTGTAATATGGCTGGAAGGTATTCAGAAGTCCGTACTTATGTGCAAGTTTCTGATGGATAATGTTTCATACTCGATTATGCCTGTGAAGATAAACCGTATTGGCCAGTTGTTCGCAGCCGGACGTAATATGCTGTATAGTCTCAATCCATATGCTTAATTTATAATCAATTATTAATAATTACTTTATTCATGATTATAATATTTTTCCAAATGTAGATTCAGGAAAAGAAACTTCTCTAAAAAATCAGTAATATTTACTGATTATTATAATCTCTTCCGAAATTTTGAATGAGGTTACAATATTAAATCACAACGTAGCATTGAAATGATTCGAAACAGTTTTAATGTAAACCATCCTGGATAAAGCATTCTCTTATAAGCCTCCATATTTTCTTTCTTAAAGGTATGGTTTCATTTCATTATTTATTTCAATTTATGAGAAAAACTTCAAATTGAATGCTGAGAATAACATTGACATATGCCGGCTCGGTGGCGTAGAAGATATGATGCTCGTCTCCTGCGCAGAGTTTCCTGGGTTCAATCCCCACAAAGTCGGTGCGATTTTTCGGATTCTCGGAATCGTTAGTATCCATCTTTCGGAGATGTAAAGCCGTCGGTCCTATCTAACAGAGATGTGTTGGACATTAAAGATCCCTTCCCTCCACACGAGAGGGGTTAATTAGGTGACAGAATTCCCTGGCGTGTCATTGGCCGAAAGTCGGAAATAGAGCACGTTAAAGGAATAACAAACAAACAAACATATGTGAAAAGCGAAAAGTGTGTAGAATACACACACAGTTATTGAAATAAGAATGAAATGATTCTCATTCATTCAAAGCAGCAGATGCATCTGCCTAGGTTTTCACACAAGTACTAAGTCCGGAAATTGTGATTTGATCTCCACCTCCAAAGGCTGCAAAAATAAGAACTGTGAACAATATCGAAACCATTGGCCTTCTTCTGAGCATTTCTCTCTTGATTAAAAAGTCAAACCTAGTATTTGAATCTGGTGGTACCAAGCTCGTCGAAAATTTGGCTAAACATTTACCGAGGCATGGTGAATAGTATTTTCAAAATCAATTACTACTTGCGCTAGAGATCATATAATATTTAACCTTGAACAGTTGTTTTTGATTTTCGACAAGAATTTCGATTCGTCTTTTAATACACAAGAAAACCAAAGGAATATAATGATCGTGAAAAATCCATAACAGTTGTTCAAAAATGGTGCAGTATGAGAATGTGCCATCCATATAAATTCAATTGGAATCACATTAAATTCTTAGGTTCTGATCACATGAATAAAATACTAAATTCTTTGAAGCATCATTGATCCATCAAGATTCATCGTATTTGTTGGTTTTAGATTGAGTCCATCCAATTCTTCATGAACTTCTTGAATACCATCTGGTAAAGCTGGTAAGAGTTTATGGTATGCATAATTAATTTTTTCCTTACGCAATGTAGATGACTAGTCGTTGTAAATGTAATGTCAGCTTCAGTTTGGTATATTTTTCTCTGATGATTTCCGATGGTTCTCCACATACATCTTGCTCTACCTTTCGTTTAACAAAGTTGCGCTTTTGGTTAGTAGCTATGGTTTTCATGCGAATTCGTTATAACACGGCTCCCAGATTCATCAACCGTTCGAACAAATGCTGAACATTTATCTTTATATATATATATATATATATATATATATATATATATATATATATATATATATATATATATATATATATATATATATATATTCCCTTCACTCCTGAGTGGAGCATAGGGCCTCTATGAAGGTTCGCCATCTGGTCCTGTTTTGGGCAGTTCTCTTGGCCTCGTTAAACGTATACCCTCTGCTCCTCAGCTCGCCGAGAATAGTTCACCTCCAGGTATTCGCAGGACGTCCTACTCTCCGTTTTTCTTGCGATTTCCATTCTAAGGCTGTCCTAGTAATGTTTCCATCATCTTAGTGTATGCCCGATCCATCCCTATTTTCGTCTGCGGATCTCCTCCTGGATTTCTGTCTGCTCAGTTGCGGATTGTTTGTGGCCAGTATATATTAAGAATATGTCGCAGGCATTTATTAACGAAAACCTGTATTTTGAAAGTTGATTGTTTGCTCATCTCACAGCCATATAGAAGTACAGTCTTTATGTTAAAGTTGAAAAGTTTTATTTTATTTTTGCTGTTATATGTCTTGCGTTCCAAATAGATCTCAGTTCGGCAAATGCTTGTTGTGCTCTTCTTCGTCTTTGTTTTATGTCGTTTTCCGCCCCTCAATCATTCGTTATTATGCTACCCAGATATGTGAATTCGTCTACGTCTTCAATTTGTCTTGTGTTGGTCTGGAAAGGGTCTTGCTTCCTCAAGTTTATGCGTGTTGTTTCATCGACATTTATACTGAGGCCACATTTGGAGGCTTCCTCTTCAACTGCCTTAACAATAGATCGCATATCTTTGAATGATTGACTGGTCAAGCAAATATCATCGGCGTAATCCTGGTCCGTGATGTACCAGGTCATTGTCCTCCTTATTCCGTGTTTGCCTTTAGTCGCTCGGCATATTATGGAGTCCAGTACTATGTTAGAAAGTACGGGCGGTAGGATGCATCCCTGCCTAACCCCTCTGGAAATGCTGAATTCAGCGCTCTCATGGCCGCTGTTAAGCACGGTACAGGGTGCATTTTCGTAGAGCTAGCGCACGAGAGTTTTTATTTTATCAGGTACTCCTCTCTCCCTCAGTATGTTCCAGATTCATCTTCGAAAGATGTTGTCGAAATCTCTTAGAAAGTCGACAAATACTAGGTAGAGCGGAGAGCCGAATTCTATGGATTGTTCTATTATGATTATCAATGTGCCGATCTGATCAATACAGGAATGATTAGGCCTAAAGCCAGCTTGGTTGTGTCTTATCAGGGGTTCTAGAGTTGTCATGAGTCGACTGTGTATGATATGTGCGAGTACTTTATTTATCGTATTGAGCAGCGTTATTCCTCGCCAATTCGTGCAGTTTGTTAGGCCCCCTTCTTTGGTAGTTTCATTATAAGGCATTTCTTCCATTGATCGGCCTTCATCAGTTCAGTTGGAATGTTATCTGGCCCAGCAGCTTTATTGTTTTTAAGCGATCTTATGACCTTGAGAATTTCTGCTTGGCTAGGTGGGGAGTGCTGATGTTTCTATTCAAGGTGGGTGGTTGTTCTTCAAGTTCTTCGTTTTCATTGCAGTGTTTCTCTCCATCTTTCCAATTGTTGTTCGGTGTTTGTAAGTATTTCCCCATTTTTGACTTTTACTAGGTTGACTTGTCGGTTCGTATTTCCACTCAGTTACCGCGTAATTTGGTAAAGTTCCTCATGTTTCTGTTTTCAGCTGCGTTTGTTGCTTCTTTTGTGAGTTGTTCTGTCCACTCCCTCTTATCTCTCCTAGATGACCCCTTCACCCCTTTGGTTAGGTCTTGGTATTGTTTCCGTCTTTCTTCTTTCTCTCAGCTAAGAGGGTGTGTTTCTTTTTGTCCTTTCTTTGCTCTATCAAACTCCATGTTTTGTCTTGTATGCATTCCTTTCTAATTTTCTGTTTATGCCCCAACACCAAAACCGCGGTTTGCTTCATCGCTTCTTCCAGACTATCCCATTCATCAATGGTTCCTCTTGTCCTCTCTCTAAGTTCGGTCTTGTACTCTCTTCTAGGATTCTCATTCATCTTTAACGCACCTATATTTGGTTTCTCCTGATGTTACTTCACGATTATGTTCTTTTTATCTGAAACACTTATAAACTAAGAGTATTCTTCTCCTTTAACTGAGTATTCCACTCAAACTTGGATCACTGTTATTCTCAAACTTTGTTTTTCTCCACTTTACACTTGCAATAAGTTGCAAAATCTGATTGATTTCATTTTAATTTTCTTGTTCTTATTTATAAAACAATGAACAGTGAAATACTGAGAGAATAATTATTGGGGTTGAAGGAGATCATCCCTTATATTTAACCTGTGGAACTTTGGGTTGAAATGGGTATTTGTCAAGAGTCATTAAAAATGGATTAGGGAGCTGTATACCGCCCCAGAACAAGCACAAAAGATGCCTGATAATAAGCAGAAAATTAAGCAGTGGATGGAGCTCGCTTGCAGTGCACCCAAGAAAGCCAAGGTAATTCCATCTGCTAGTCAGGTGATGGTCTTTGTCTTCTGGGACGCACAGGGCAATATCATCCTTCATTTTAGTATTACGCATCACTATAAGACCAATTGTACATGGAAATCACAGCAATATGGACAGGTCTTGCTAAGTAGAAAATCCTGTTCCATCACGACAATACACTTGTTCATTATTCCTCCATGGAAACAACCAAGCAGATATG
This sequence comes from Cryptolaemus montrouzieri, assembly GCA_013387265.2. Taxonomy (NCBI): domain Eukaryota; kingdom Metazoa; phylum Arthropoda; class Insecta; order Coleoptera; family Coccinellidae; genus Cryptolaemus; species Cryptolaemus montrouzieri. The sequence goes on from JABFTP020000103.1 coordinate 24,485,750, forward strand.
TATTGCTACCTCATCTACTAAAGTCTTCTGACCTGACTCCCATTGATTTCTTTTCGAACAAGAGTCTATGGCTCGGAAATTTCCAACAGATTCAGAAAACATCTCCGAAACGGAGGTAAATTGAGAAGTGATCGAAAAACTTCAGCCTCCTATGCAAGTGTATAGCTCTATAGATAAGTTTGAAAATAAATCACCGCTAGTAGAGGAGAAGGATTCTACCTGAAATATTTATTCATTCTCGTATAGCTGCAAATAGATATAGCTACAGAGTAATGGAAACATGGACTCCTAAGATTGTGCTCATTCAAAAAATCACAACATGGCCAAACGAAAAAACCCAAAAGCACCAAAAGAGTATTTTGAGTTCTAAAACTGAAATTTTTTTTCCATTCTTCTTTTATCTGACTTCCCCAAAGATTATTGCAATTGCGGAAATTTCCTCCAATGGATTTCAAACCGGTTTCGAATTATAAATTCATGAAAACTGTATCAACTGGTTTTTCTGAAGCAAAAATGTCCCCGCTAATAATTTATTGAACAGCTTAGTGGATAATTCCGAATATTCAAATCAATTCAAGGAATTTCCATCTTCCAAAGTACGAGTTACACATTTCTGGTCGATTAATATTCTCTCTTTTACGTTGACGTGAGTTCTGTTTTAATGACGAAGATATTATGTTTGGTCGCCCACCTATAGGTATAGCCACAACCTTGTGTTATGAAATTATTATTGAAATTTCACAAATATCAAATCAAGTTTGACGCTAAAACTGTCTGTGTCGTTAATTCCTAACTGTTGATCAATTCTCCTCTAAAAACCTTTTCTTTATGAATTTATTGCAGTATATTATATATTATCATGCTAGGTGATTGTTAATATTAATGCAGCTAACATAGCAATGAGCGAAGATATGGTAAGCGGATACCCCTTTAAGCCTGGCGGCAACGCGGTTGGAAACCTCATGAAAATTATGAAGAAGTTTAACAAATCTCTTTTAAAGACCAATCCCCTTGATGGCTTGCCCTCCAGAAAGACCTGAAGTACCTCATACTCATAAAGATGAAAATTCTCAACATAGCGATATTATAAGTAATGGGACTCAAGAAATTACCTCATCCAATATCAACACAGATATCCAGAAGCCATTTGTAATACCCGAAGTACGAAGGGAAGGAAATTGTATCTTTCCTGCAGTCAGCCTAGGCCTATGTAGAACTGAAGAATACCACATGAAAGTAAGATCGGGAGCTGTAACCTACATCAGGAGAAAAAGGAATGTTATTCACATCCTAGCCATATCAAAACCTGGAATGAGATCTTAAAAAACATATTGTATCAAATTGAGTAAAATAAAACAAATGTTAAAATACAAGAGATGTCATTTATGTTATGCATGCTGCCACTAAAAAATGAACCTATATAATCTGTTAATGTAATATTACATATTTGAGAGCAATTCTAGATGAATCGTTCGATTTGTGTTCAAGTCACAACCTCCATTTTGATCGAAAACTTGATACAAAGATAATGGCCACCAAAAATGAGATATATTCAGAACAATATGAAGATATATAGCCAAGAAGGAAGAGGTCTTCAGAAAAATAAAGGAAGACATAAGAAAAAACAACAGAAATGAAACAGCATATAGCCCAGAAAACGAAGAGTAGGAATACTAAAATGATGAGGGAGAAATAGCCACCAATATACCTCCTAACGAAGATCAATCTAAAAACATTGAAAATACAGGGCCCATCACAAGTATCTGGGGAACGGGTTCATCGATCAATTTCAAATTTTGGGATTAGAATTAATGGATACAGATTTGTGAAAATCTGAAATTAACCACTATAGAGCTCTGATTTTTGTATCAAAATTTTCAGAATTTTAGTGTCATTTTCTTTACGCAAAAACACTGACTCAAATTTCAATGAGATTAATACGCTTTTGTCTGTTCTAAGGGAAAAGTGTTATTTTTTGGGCAACATACTATCTGTTGCTATTTTATATACAGACTGCTCAAAAATCACTTGTCAACACAATAAAACTAAAATGTGAAAAATTTTTTTTTTCAAATACGAGTACCTGTTTTCTTACTTTAAATGAACCGTATAAATTAATATTGCTTGATACTAGGTTTCCTAAACTCAAATCTGCAGTTTCCTCAAGAAATTAAATCATCAGGCTGTGGAACATAGAAACAGAATGAATTCAATTCCGATGCCAGTTTTAAGATCCACATTATTCTATGTAAGGTTGAATGAGTTTCGGACTCAGTTTGACGTTTAGAAATTATTCAAAAATAGTAATAATAGACTGTGTATATTTTTTATTGAATGAAATGGCAAATGAATAATTAAACGAGGAAATTCTGAATTTATTTATCATTAATGGTCAATCTCAACGAATAATAAGTCGAACTGGCAGAATATATAACACAAATTACACGAGTTTACAACCAATTCACAGAAATCGTTTTAGGCAGTGACAATACAATTTGGTCACTTATTAATTACAGAAAACTGAAATGAGTAACGTTACCTCACTTTAAACGATAAAGATGTTTTGGCAACATGAACCATGAAACAAAATTTTTAAAGTTTATGAAGAATAAAATTTCAAGAAAAATGTAAACATAAACAACGTAGTAGAAATAAAATCAAATTGAGTATTCAAATTGTCGACCATTGTTTTCAAAACATTTTTCAATCCGCGAGCGCCCTTCATTAATAGCTGCTCTTTGCGCTTGATTACATTTTGCGCTTGATAGTTTCCAATCAACCCATAGATAAAAATCTAAACGGGTAAGATTCGGAGATCTTGCAGGCCAATTCCACGGACCCAGTCCTCTTAACCATCTCACGTGAAACAAGGTGGTCAATTCTTCCGATACCTGAGGTGTCCAATGGGCCGAAGCACCATCTAATTGGTACCAACATGAAACACGAGCATTTAACAGAAGATTGTCCAGCTATTCCAGAACAATTGTAGTTGAAATTTCTAATTAATTTAGATCATTTAAATTTTCTTCATAAATTAAATATTGACATTTGAATTGAATCTATTAATATTCCTTGTCCTGAAAGTTTGGACTGGGTTTTCTTGAGTATGTGTTATCAACATTTCGCAAATATTATTCCTAATCGCTGCGTCCCCTAGCAAGGGCGTACCCAGCGAGTGGCAGAGTGGGGCAGCTGGTTTTGCGAAGAAATCGGAATGAACGGTTCAAAGTACACTTCACACCATAAGTAGAGACAATAAAATCGAAAGTCGACATTCCACGAAAATTTACTGAACTTGTGTTATCATCATGGGTTACTTCAACATCTGGTACATACTCATAAATTGTTCGAATTCAGCCAGGTTCTCATTTCAAAAAAGGTGATTGATGAGCTTTACTTCATTTTGTAAAAATATCAGTTTTTAAATGTTTCATATTCAAGGAAATATAAGTGGAATATTCCTTTTTCTCGAATGGGAGTTTCATCAGTAACACAGTTTTAATAATGTATGAGGCTTTCACTTGAACTAGTTGCATCTGGTTTTTTGAATAATGACTGGGCTACAGAAAAAATAGGAGTGGTTTTTATCAGGAAAATGTTTTTGAAAAAACTCGTTGTTTTTTCAAACTCAATTTTTCTTTCGATAGTGCACCCTATGAAACGAAAGAGAAATGGAAATGATAGAGATAATGACCAAATCGATCAAATTGTACTCCCGAATTCATCACGACTAAAGATTCAAGAAAACTTTTTTGAAAGTGACATTGGCTTTTATGTTTAGAGAGCTTCTGAGCTAACGACAGAAATCAGAAAAAGTTGTTGCAAGACCCTTGGATTCCACCAAAAAATTATGATTTTGCTAGTGATGCGACTAGTTTGAAAAGAAAATTCAACTACTCCTTATTAGATCAATATGCACCTTGACTAGTTAGTCGCTCATCCACTGCGCAAGCCACAGATTGACTCGGAGATTAGAAACACAAATGCAACAATCAAGGATACTATAAGTTTCTTCAGGGAATCGCCTGCTAGCGCAAAGGCTCGGCACCTTATCTATCGAGACTGTGTGAGACAAGATGGTCTGAGAAATATACGAGCATAAGAAAATTCTCTTAACATTTCCCAAAAGTGGTTAAATCTTTGGAAAAAAATAGCTGTAGTTGGAAACTATAGGACAAGATAATCTGCTGACCAACTTCTTGCTGCTTCAACAAAGTCGTCATGTGTTGTAGCATTTGTGATAATTGCGAAATATTCTGCCCTTCTGGATCCTGTAGCTGATGCTCTTCAAGCGAAATCTATTGACCTCATCATGGTAAGAAACCATATAAAACAAATCTTCAAATCTTGGCTGCCATTCAAAATGATCGCGAAGATGTTGAAAAGATATCTAAATAATTGCTTGAAAATGCTCAAACCATTGCTGAAGAGGTAATCATTGAAATTTCTGTACCACGCTAATCACAATTAGAACAACACAGAAGTAACTCCCCATCGCAGACAGACGTGTACTGGAGGCGGTCACTCATCATACCTTACCTTGACTCAATAACAACTTCACTCAATATACGATTTTCTGAAGACAACATCCCTGCTTTTGCTCTATCCATCAATCAGGCACGCCTTATAAATTTTGATAGCTTTGCCGATAACTACTTCTTCTATTGAACGGTCTTTTAGTACACTAAGGAGAGTTAAGACATGGCTAAGAAGCACTATGAGTGAGGAAAGACTATGCTTAATGAGTGTACACCGAAAATTCGTCGAAGCTAATAGGAAAAGTATTGAACAGAAAGTGTTAGAAAAATTGTCAGCTAACTCGAGGAGGTAATTACTAGTGTAACTTTATAATAACTAATAATTATAAAACTCTTCATCCATCTCGCCTCAATTCATCAAAATAGTGATTGACTGCAGTGTGCGTGAAATGTGTTTATTGTCAAATTTGAGTTTCGAAAAAATATATTATATATACTTAATATGTGTCTCCGCCCCGAACCCCCCGCAGTTTTCCGCGCTTAATTTTCGACTAATTTTAATTACAATCATGTGCCTGCCCCCCTCTTGTTGAACTTCGGGGTACGCCCTTGTCCCCTAGATTCATCGATGATATTAATGGGAATTTTTAGGGTGGAAATTATTTTTGACCAAAATTTTATTAATTAATATACGTACTTTCCCCAAATATACTATCTGGTTGTCTAAGTCTACCCCCTTCCGCTGTCGGTTTTCCATGAGTGACAATATTTGATTGTAATTATCTAAACTGCTTTTTGCAAATTTATCTTAAATTCAGGTACTTTTCGTTAAATATTTTGCAAGTTTAACTTAGAACTTGTTGACATTGACCATGCATGATGAATAAATTTATAATATCGTTTGAGTATTTATTTGTCATTTTATTGAAAGAAACTATAAACAAACAAAATTAGTGGAATAGCTATTTTTAGATAATTTCGAAACGTCAAAATTCATAGAGACCTATATGGAACATTGTTGAACCTAAAATTGTCATCGGAATTAAATTCACTCTGTCTGTTTCTATATTCCAAGGTCTAATGATTTAATTTTGCATAGAAACTTCAGGTTCTACTAATTCAAACTACGGTTCCAAAAAAGAAAAAAATAGAATTTGAGAATAAAATTTTTATGTTACTTTAGTTTTGTTGATTAGACAAGTTATTTTTATCACCCTTTATACAAAAATGCATCGTTCTCAGAAATATACTTTTCTCGTTAAACTGACGAAAATAGTTATAATCTCATTAAAATCTGAGACAAATGATAGAAAATATTCATTTCAAATAATAATAATTTCAAATCACTTCTTATAGAACGCCAAAACCCCAACCTAAGCTCCAAAATGAGAAACCTAAGAACAGCACTCTGCACTAAATTTCGCATATAAAACCAAGAAGACTATGCTGAAACATCAGAAGAACTAAAAATCAAATAGCATCGAAAACATATAGAATACAAAAATATACAGAAAGGATTGACCAATATGAACAAAATAAATCGTTTTCAAAAAATTTGAGTGAATTTTACAACAGTGTTCTCGATTGGAAATATGGTGTGAAAATATGCCTATTGTAGAAGACTCCTACCATACTGGAGAAATATATGGGGAAAAATGATTGTCATAGAAATACGCAGATTGGATTGATAAAGAATGTCAAGAGAACGCCAATATGAAGCAAACGGAATGTGATGTAATAACAACAATAGAACTTGGAGCAACACACAAGAACTCTACTAGCTGGAAACCACTAGAAAAAGAAGGCATACCTAATTTCTTTTGAAAAAAATACAGGTGACACATGAAAATCTAATGAAAGTCTGCAACAAATTGATGAAGGAAGATGGTAATAATGCTTACTAACCCTTTCCAATTATTCAAGACTATTGCAATTAATATGAAATCAAAATTTATTCAAATACGTAAGGAATCAACTCTGAAAATCTATATGCATTAAAGGTTCAGAACATAGCTGTAGCATATATTAAAACTGTATTTGTTAAGGTTTGCGAACATAATAATTGATATTTAATGATCCCATAGTTAAGAATAGTAAAATAATAATTATTTGATGTATGTACCACAATCATACAACTGAAGTGGGGATTTTCGAAGGTCTTTCACAATCATTTTAAATCATGATTTTATAAACTTTGTTTTGCTTCACTAGTATAATTGATAAACTGTACACACAAAATAAGAGATATTGAAATAATATCTTCATGCATGGTTATGTATTGGAAATATTACTTTATAACCAATTCAATAATATAACCAACAGTTCTTTCCGTCTAATGATAATCCAATGAAAAGGACATTTCATAATAATGCTTGTTTCCAGTGTTGCTATATGTCTTAAACAATTACAATAATTTCAGAAGCAATATCAAAAGAGACAACAGCCACTTTACTAGAACAATAATTTCAAAATAAAATTGCTTAGATATGATCACTGCCTGAATAATTTGGCCAACTACTGAAATTATATAGTTTTTCATTGTAATTACAGGTTTTGTACAACCGGCACCCCTACCAGATTATCCGGAAAGAAGTAGGCATCATAGAGCCAGAAAGAGAAAGTGTGTTCAAAACTTTTGCGAAGAAGTTGATGATTATCCCGAAACTTTGATCAGAAATATTGTAAGTCGTACACATGCTTTAGATGCATATTTCAGAGAAGCTGAGATAGCTTTCGAGCTAAACAATAGAGGAGCTTTTGACGAAGAAGACGATTCAAAAGATTTAATGTGTAATGTAGTGTCAGCAACGTTATATCCACAGACAGCAGTAAATACCAAAGAAGAAGAAAAAATTCTTGTAAATATTGACGGCTTCAAACAAGGCCTCAATTTCGAGACATGTGCGTAAGTATGCTTTCAGAATGATAGAATTATTCGTTTATTTCGATCGTGGACCTACTAGTTGGTAATTATTCAGCTAAAATGGAGGTAACTTCTCTATGATCAGTTGTATTTGAATGAAAAAGGTCCTGAGATTGTAGCGTCTTTTTTAATGAAAAGATACACCTTGCGAACAGAGTACCAAGTTTTCGTTGGAGAGCTGGGTCATGAAACATTGTGCTGATGTATAGTTGATTAACGAAGGGCGCCACCTATTTCAGTGATAAAGTTAACCTGATTTTAAGTAGGAAAAAAGAATGCTCAATTATCTATTATTGTTTCTTACTAGTCTGAATGAAAAACGAATAGAGTGTTGGTTTGTTTATATACTGGGTGATTCACCAGTAGCGCGGTGCTGTGTAGCTCGTACACTCTTGAAGATTTCATTTTTGTTCGAACGGTATTGTATTTAGAAAGTAAGAATCTACTTCAGCAATGTATTTTGCAGTAAACAGGGTGTCCCAATTTTCTATAAAAAAATCTTGGGTGGTTTTTTCAGATTGAAAGACCACTTTTTTGTTCAAGATTCAGGAGCGGCCTAAACTCTGCTATAATGTCTTTGAGTAATAAGTTTTTTGGTGAGTAGTTTCGTCAAAATATTTTTTTTTCCGTAAAAATTCATGGAAATAGGCTCTCACATCATCGCATCCTTCTTCGGCCAGAGAGGATGAATACTTTTTCCTTTCGTTTTCTTATTGCCTTATTGATGAATTGAAATAGATTATACTCATTTTATACAGGAGTGACTCAAAGAAATGATTGAATATAGTAATTTTGAAAAAAATATCTTATCTTGATTTTTCAAATGGAACACCCAGTATTTTATTATTCATGTCAACGCATAAAATATTGTGCTATATTTTTGCAGGAGTAACCCTATCTTTTATCTTCGATCATTTTCGAAATATTCGATTATTTGAAAAAAATTTTGATGAAAATTCTACGAACCGTATCAAACTCATCAACATGCATCATTATTCGCACCGAAGTTTTTTTTCTGAAACGATTCAAGTGGTAAATAATGAAACTAAACAAGATAATTCTCTTGAGGAATGATAAAATCAAGATGATTAAAATGTAAATCGAGGTATATGTTGACATTTTTTTTTATTTGTGCCTTCTGTCAAGTGTCTGGACATATCATATTCTGCATTTTACATGGTGAACTTATCAGTGTTTCTATATCAAACATTGTTAAAGTGAGGTTTGAACCAAATTTTCTCAATTGACTGCCATGAAGTTCTCCAAAAAGAAATGGTTGAGTGTGATAGAAATTCTTCATTGGCAAGTAGAGTTTATGCACAAAGGATTCCTGATGAGAGGCATCCTTATGCAAGATGATTTGAAAAACTTCTAATTAGATTTATCGAAAATGGTAATATCGCTTACGAAAACCATGAAAAACCAAAAGCTGGTGGCGTAGGGGATACGATGCTCGTCTTCTGCGCAAAGTTACCTGGGTTCAATCCCCACAAAGTCGGTGAGATTTTTCGGATTCTGGGAATCGCTTGAGTGTCCATCTTTCGGAGGAGATGTAAAGCTGTCGGTCCTGTCTAACAGAGATGTGTTGGACATTAAAGATCCCTTCCCTCAACACGAGAGGGGTTCGGCAAAATTCCCGGGTTAGTGAGGTGACAGAATTCCCCGGCGTGTCATTAGCCGAAAGGCAGAAATAGAGCACGTTAAAGGAAAAACAAACAAACAAACAAACCAGTTATCAGTTTTGTTGACAGTGACAGAGGACACCGCGCCACTGGTGAATCACCCAGTATATATATATATATATATATATATATATATATATATATATATATATATATATATATATATATATATATATATATATATATATATATATATTAGAACAGGCAATCTCAGCGTAACTCCAAAATCTTCCTCAAACCATAACAATGATCTATCTAATGATACGAACGGTCTACTCGACAGGTACCTCCCACTGACAGATAACATGAATGACAGGACCTCGTTTCATACATTTCCAAAAAGAGTTCTTCATCTACCAACCAGAAATATACGATCAAAGTAGTATTATCTGCGTGAACGCCAGCTTGTCAGAGAAATACAAAATAGGTTCAGTAGTTAAAAGAATTTCGAGACCGAATCCGGACTCCTCAGATCTATCTTTCAACTCAGCCTTTCTCGACGTTCAAGCACGAAGAGGGCAGATGACTCGGCCACGCTCTTCTATCAGGACGCATGATCGATCAACCCTAGCCCATTACCTACCGAAAGTACTCATGCTAATAGATGTCATACCATGTATGATTCCATAATTACAAAATCTATGATTAATTGAAATTTTGGGAACGCTACAAGATAATAATATTATTTGACATATCTTCCTCTTTTTAGCTGAGGAATCACCACTTGAAGTGTTTCCGAGTAATTGATAAGCATCCTTCATTAATTGATCAATACTGGTACAAGAAAATATTCTCATGGAAGATCATTGTTGAAAGTGCGAAAGCAACAATTTTTTCAGTACAACGTTTCATTCCCCAAATATTCCTGAAAAACAGTAGCTAATGTTCTTCTTTTTCAGAAACGACGATAGTCCTTGCCGATTCAGTGAAACCCTCCCTTTGGGTTATAAATCAACCTGTAAGCAGAAGTACGTTAAAAGAAATCTTGCGATTCTTGGTGAGAACAATAAAACTTCTTGGGATACTTTCAATGTACCTTCATGCTGTGTATGTGTCATCAAAAGAGAATAAGAGAATAAAAAAGACTGCTAGAATTGTAAAATGATATCTCAATATTTGAAATATATAAGTCAAACAAGGAATCACGTTGTTTACTTGATACCTTTCACCATGAGGCTAGTTTTAGTTATGACGACTATGCCATCTTCTGCGTAGAGAGCAGGGTCCCTACATTTTTTGAAAATATTAGGCAGGACATTAATGTATATCTTCAAAAGAGTGAGCTTCCTCAAAGTTGTATCAAACACCTCGGATACAGCAGTATTCTTACCCAGACCCTAGTATTTCCATATTTAAGATTGGAATTATTGTTAGGTCAAATAGCACAATCACAACCAAATCAATGTTGAGTCCATTGAAGACAAAATCCAGTGCACTGTCAATCAGAGTGTGAGTTGAATGATTAAATCTTAAGCAGGGGTGCTCAAACCTGAACTGTGGGTGATATACGTCAATATTTTTTTAGATTACTTACGATCGACTCTGGGAGGCTGAAAGTATGTGTGATGCAGGGTTGTCGTACATATACGATAGACTCTACTAGGTAGGAAGTACCATAGCATATATAGATATTAGCTTTCCACACAATATACATTATTTTAGTCAACGTTTGGGTTAGGTTTAGTTAGGTTCTTCTCTATAATATTATTGAAAAAACTCATAGTTATTCGAAATTGCGAGTTTATTGGTTGTTACAAAACAAAAGAGAGTCATATGGTGTTAAACTTAACTAAGGAGTGACTTTCGATATTGAAGCGTGGCACTGTATGTCCTCAGCATACTTTTCATGACATGGTACGCAACCACTGAGTGCTAATCGCAAGCATGATGACATATCATCGTCAGTTGGTCGATTGCGATATTTTGACTTAATTATCTTCATTTCAGAAAATGCAGACTCGCACAAGTAAATTGATCTAAACATTGCCGTCAGTTGAAGGGCGATTTGTCTCTGATTCGGATATCTATCTTCAGATACAAAACATCAGAAATTTGTAAGGATGCTGTAGCTTTGAGATGTATAGCTGATATAATCTGCACCAACTCATTTTCAACAGAACATGAGTTCATATTAAACTGACTTGCTATTTCAGTAGCTAATTCCCCAATGTTTTCACATGAAAAAGAATAACTCACAAATGATGCTATATTTGCCAATTTATTGCAATTATGAAAAGGCATTTCGAATTGTCTCAGAATATTCGATAATTCAGCCTCATATGTATTATAATTCAACTGAGGAATCCTTGCTTTCAAAGACGGACGGTTTCAGATCCTCTCTCCTCAGGTGATCTATCATAAGTTGCAATTTACCTTTGAATGCGTTTACTGCGCTAATTATCTCGTTAAACCTCCAAGTTAATGGTTTTTAAGTGTATTGTGATGTCAGTCAAGAATGCCAAATCAGTCAGCCTATTTTCGTTTTTCAACATCTGAGTGTCGTCACCTCTTTCGTCTAGGAAGCTGTTATTTTGGGCAATAATTCTTGAAACCTTTCTAGGAATTTTCCGCGACTCAACCACCTGACGTCCGTGTGAAGAACTAAATCAGTGTGTTTAGCTGACTCCCTATCTTCCAACTGTAACTTAAAGAGCCGCCGTTGCAAGCTAAGTGCACGGATGGAATTCACAATTTTTGTTGCAATGCCCATAATTTCCTCCGTGTTTGAAACTTTTGAACACAAAACTTGTTGATGTATAAGCAATGGAATGAAAAATATTAAGGTAAATCTTCATTAGCTCGACACAATGCCACGAATCCGTTTTTGTTTCCAGTCATTTCTGGTGATCCATCGGTTGAAATGCACAATTATTTATATATTGGTAGCTTGTAGATTTTTATAAAATTGAAGAAAACGTCATATATATGCTCGCCACGGGTCTTCCTTCCCCTTCAGACGAATGATTGTTAGGAATTCTTCCTCAGCCAACATGCCATTGAATACCATCCGAATAAAAATACACAGCTGGGCAGTGTCTGTCATATCCGTGGATTCGTCGAACTGTGAAGAAAGTATGTACATTTCATGATACCATATCTTAGTTTATCTGCCATGTCCTGACTCATGACTCCAATACGCTTTGTGACATTTGGACCAAATAACTGAAGTTCTCTAATAGCAGACATCACTTCAAATAAAGTCTCTCCAGCTTCAATAAATGCTTGCTTCACAACCGATCCATCTTCGAATGGTTTTTTGTGTTTCGCCAATAGATGAGATATTTTAAATGACGCGATCGTAGCAGCTTTTGATTGTTTGGCTGGTCTTGTGAACATGGTTTGTTCTTTTTTCAAACAAGATATCAAATCATGAACTTTTCGTTTTCTCAATTCACTATGTGGCGGAAAATCCTTTTCACAGTTTATATGAACCGTTTTATGATGCCTCTCTAAGTTACCATGCTTAGGTATTGCAACTAACGCAGGACAAATAAGACAAATGCACTTATCCTTCACCATACAAAAGAAAAATTCTTCCTCCCAACCGGTAATAAAATGATACGTTTTAGACTCCTTCGCTACACTCATTTTGTCTCATTTAATAATGAACTTTGTATCGACGTAGTGTTGACTTCAAGTTACAATTCATAATGACTCCAATTTCTGCAGGCGCAACATTTATATCGGCGTGAACGAAAGTCTCGAATGTTCCCGTCAAACGCGCCACCCGAAATGTCTAGAAAAGTGGCAAGAATAAAAAACGCGGTTTTTTTGACTAGTACCGCGCGTTCCTTTGATAAAGCCGCTTTTTACCGCTAGCAGAGTGTTATTTTATCACGTGATAAATTTTTGTAGTTTAGTTACCTAGTTATTAAATTACTTTTCTTCTCGAGATTTACTCAAAAAGCACTCGCGATCGACCGTTTGAGCACCCCTGATCTAAAGCCACGTTGATAATCAGATGAGATTGATTACTTTTTCACAATCTCTATTAATCTTGTTTTGTCGGGATATTAAAAAATTCTACTGAACAGCCATTGGCTCGCGAACTAATTTAAGAAGATTAAAGTACTTCAGAGTAGACGCCCTTTCCGAAGGTGCGGTTCAAGATCTGCGTCAATGGTCAGGTGATACATATCAGTATGTGTAACACTTTTTATGTTATTCGAAGATATACTGCGCTGAAAAATTAGCTCATAATTTGAATATTTCAAATCTCTTTTTTGGTAGGTACTAAGTATCAACACATGTTTTTTTCGAATAGGACATATGCCTACAAATTTCGATATTTTCTCTCTGTTTCTCTCATGCAAAATAGAATGAAAAAATTTAATTGAGATCTTCCAAGAAACCACCACATATTGGTGACAGCAGTTGTTGATCAATTTTCGTAATGTTTGTTCTTTTTTGAAAATTTTTCTTCGAGAATAATACAACTCAAATCACGAAATTTGAGCCTGACAAAATGTGCAGAAGCGGTGGTATAAGATGACCTAGGTCGGACTTAAAGGCTTGAGCTGTTCCATTCAACTGTTTCCAGAATGATGCACAGTGAGAAGTGATACTGGTATTGATGAAAGAACGACTTTGAGCAACAACGGCTATCCATGATCGTTATTTGAGAATGTCCTTGTTGGGACAGCGCTTCGCTACTACCAGATACAACGTCTCAGAGAATTTGATTGGAGGCGTCGCAGTTCTAGGCTCAGCTCTAACTGCTGCATATCGAAGAGCCCGATTAAATTTTGCCAGCGAACATATTCTTCTTCTTCTTCTTCTTTTTCAGCCCTTCTCTGTCCACTCCTGAACATAGGCCTCCCCTTCTAGCTTCCATCTCTCTCTGTCCTGTGCTATATTATACCATGTCTTCCTACTTTTTCCTTTATGTCATCCAGCCACCTTCTCTGGGGGCACCCCACTCCCCTTTTGTATAAGCGTGGTCACCATTGAGTTATTCGCTAAGTCCATTTTACATCCTGTTGTCTTGCTACATGTCCAACCCATCTCCACTTCAATGCAGCTATTCTCGTGATTACGTCCTCTACGCCTGTTCTCCTTCTTATTTCTTCATTACGTATGTGATCCCGCAGGCTCACTCCAAGCATAGTTCTTTCAATTGCGCGTTGTGTGGTTCTAAGTTTGTTAGCAGATCTTATTGTGAGAGTCATGGTTTCCATGCCATACGTTAACACTGGGAGAACGCACATATTAAAAACTTTTCTTTTGAGGTTAATGGGGATTTGTTTGTTTTTCAAGACAAATCCTAGTTTTCCAACAGCAGCCCAAGTCATTCTTATTCTTCTTGACAATTCTGCAGTTTGATTGTCTTTACCTATCTTTATAGTGTGTCCAAGATATAGATATTCATTCACTTTCTCTATAACATTGCCGTCGACTTCCAATATTGCGTCCTCCGTTGTCATTATTTTAGTTTTTGTCAGATTCATTTCCAATCCAACTTCTTCCGATGTTCTTTTGAGTTCTAGCATCATTTCGTGGAGTTGTTCTAGGTTATCGCTTATTAGAACTATATCATCTGCAAACCGGAGATGGTTCAGGAATTTTCCATCCACATTTATACCTTTTCTATCCCATTCCAACTTCTTAAACACGTCCTCCATTGCAAGTGTGAACAATTTTGGCGATATCACATCGCCTTGTCTCACGCCCCTATTTATCGGGATTTTTTTGGTTTGCATGTCATCGTCTAGTCTCACCTGAATAGTCGCTCGTTCATATATATTCTGTAGGATGTTTCTATATCTCGAATCTATTCTAGCATTATCGAGGGCTTGAAATACTGCCCACAGTTCTATAGAATCGAAGGCTTTGTTATAGTCTACAAAGGCTAGGTGTATTGGCACTTTGTATTCGTGACATTTTTCAATAAGTGTACGAAGAGTTTGTAGGTGTTCTGTTGTGCTATATCCTCTGCGAAACCCTGCTTGTTCTGCCGGTTGATAGCTGTCAAATTTGTTTGTCAATCTGTTTGTGATAATTTTTGATAACAATTTATAAGGGTGTGGTAAAAGGCTAATAGGTCGGTAATTATCTATCTTAAATTTGTCACCTTTTTTGTACAACAACACAACGTGTGCATTGTTCCATCCTTCTGGAACACTACCTTCTGTTAGGCATTTATTTAGTAATATTTTTATTGCTTCCAAAGTGACCTGTCCTCCCAATTTTAGCATTTCGCTTGTAATGTTATCTTCGCCTGGTGCCCGGCCGTTTTTCATCTGGTTGAGGGCTAGTTGTATTTCATCAATGTTAATCTCAGACATGTCCTCGGAACCGACATTTGTTATGTTACTAAGATTCGTTGTTTCAGGTTTGGGTTTCTTAGACAAATACAGGTCAGTATAGCGAACATATTAGTTGAATATAAATTGGAAGAGAGTTTTGTTAACAGATGAGTCGAGATTTCTCTTTTTTATTGCGATCGATGTTCTCTAGTGTACCGACGTCGAAATAAGAGATATGCCAAGTGCAACTTTTTACCAATCTAAAGTTTCGCTGGAGTTTCAATGATAGTGTGAACGCCCGCACTGTTTGGGTCATCGTAAATAATGAAACCCACAATATCCTCTCTATTCGGGAGGGTTGAAAATGACCAGGTACAAACTTCCAGGTAATGGTTGAATCTTCCAGGTAATGGTAATTATGGTTAATTGCAGAAGCAGAACCACCATGAGCCCTCAAAAAGGGGTACCAACTCCCTTATTAAATTAACATATATTGAACTGAAAAACTTCACGAACAATTAGAAATAAAATATTGGACATTCAATGTATGCAAGTTGTGAAACAAGTAAGTGTATTGTTGGTTGCACCATTATAAAATACACACACCACAAAAATTATCGCATCACCTGGTATTCTGAATTCCACAATCGATTAAGCAGCTCGATTGCAGTTTCTTTGTCAACATATGTTTTTAGACATATGAGGGGGAAAAAATCTTATCTATGTAGTAACATTTGTTTCCAAATGATCTCAAACACGTCTGAAACAAGAATGAGTTTGACTATCAGTATTCATTCCGTTTCTCTTCAGTTTTCACGCTAAATTAATGCAGGTTTTCTGTGTTTCTTGTTGATTCTCAAATCTTTGAATTTATTGTAATGGCTGCTGAACGTCTTGGACGCTATTTGAGGGATCAAGAATTGTAACACTTCGAGAGGAGGGGCGAAGCCAACGTTACGTGGCTAACTTGTTGAACGTTAACCAAAGCACTATTTCAAGAGCAATTAATCGGTACCACGAAACAGGGTAATTTGGAAGAAGGGCCGGACAGGGAAGAAATCAGATAACAACGCCAAGTGATGATCGTTGGCTTCGTTTAACTGCACTAATAGTTCGGCACTATACGGCTAGAATGCTACAAAATGAACTTGCACTTTTCAGAAATGTGCATATTTCATTGCAAAATATTAGGAACAGAGAAGACGATATCAGACCAAGGGTGGCTCCTACCGGCCCGCGTCTCACCAGACAGCATCGAATCACAAAACTTCAGTTTGCGAGGGAACATGCAAATTGGGGTATTCCAGAATGGTCGAATGTTCTCTTTTCCGACGAGTCCAGGTTCTGTCTAGTATCAAATGAAAGACGCATGCCCCTATACAGACGATCTGGGGAACGGTATCAGCAATGCAATATCCGGCTAACCGAAAACTTCGGAGGGAGCTCAGTAATGGTGTGAGGAGGCATTTCTTTCCATGGTCGAACTGAGTTAGTCCTAGTGAAAAATGGAAGAATGACAGCAGCCAGATACATCGCAGATATCCTTGAACGCCCATTGATAGGCGAAAACCTCATTTATATGCATGCTGATGCTCGGCCTCATGCAGCTAGAGTAGTTACAGAATTTCTGCAAAATGCCGTAATTGATATTTTTAGACGGCCAGCCAGAATTCCCGACTTGAATCCCATAGGACATGTTTGGGACAACATGGGGTGGCAAATTCAGCAACTTAGGATGCCTTGTAGAACACTCCAACTACTAGAAAATCTGCTTCCTGAAATTTGGAACTCAGTGATTCAAGAGTACATCCAAAATTTGTTTGAGGGGCTGCCGAGACGTATACTGGCAGTAATTAGGGGCCAAGGCGGAAATACTCGATTTTGAAAATGATCAGTAACCATTCGATACTAGTTGATTGGTCCATTCGCGAATGTTTGAAGATGGTAGAATTTTTTTAGTTGTTCACTGCGTTTTGAAGAAAACTTGACCATTCTTACTCTGAAGGAGAAATACAAGCGAAAACCCTGTCTGATTCATAAGGTTGATTTGGATAATGTGAAATCAATCTCCTACCCTCAGCATCATCCAACTAATCAATGATTATTGTGAAAAGGAGTCGAGCAGCACTTCTTCAAAATGTTCTTTCAATTATCTATTCGGCGTTTTCATTTATTATTAAATTGTTCTACAGGGCGTCCTGTTACAGTGAAAGTTATTATTATTTATTGAAATAGGAGCAAAGAACACAATCCTATATACTTTAGAACGAATAACTAACCAATAAGTGAAACAAATAGATAGGTGTAGATGTGAAAAAAAATAACAAAAAGTATGTATGAAAATTAGACAAAACATAATGAACACTCAGTCACTATAAACTATGTAGTCCAACCAATTCTTGAAACTATTTACACTATTGTAGTTTACCGCTCTCAGGGGAAGTCTCCCAATACGTAGCTGAACTGGCTGATCTGGTTGCGTTGGGTGATTCGGCATGATTGTCTGCAATGCGATGGTTCTCCTCGAATAAATTATGCATGAATGATGAAAAGACTCAATCAATGCTATTCTCCTTCAAGGGAGACGGTGGAATGGGCTTCGCCGAATCTGTCAAGTTCTTGGGTCTCTATCTGGATCCCAAGCGTTCATGTGGAACAGCTGGCTCAAAAATTGAGCAGGAACATGTTTTTATTACGATGCCTTTCAAATAACCACTCTCCTAGAATGTTTACCTCAGTTTATCATGCTATTTTTCACAGTCACCTTAAATATGGTATTATTTTGTGGGGTAACAGTGCGGTACGCGAAACTGAAAGGATATTTCGATTGCAAAGAAAGCCAATTAGAATTATCACTGGTTTATCATATTGAGCAGATTGTAGGGATTTGTTCCGAGAACTCAACATTCTCACTTTTCCAAGTGCCTATATATTTGAATATTCATTATATGCACACAAAGAACAACATAACTGCCCTTCAGGCGAGGATTTTCACATGTATAACACATGGTGTAGAAAAGCCATCCGTCCTGACTTTTGTAGATTATCGAAGACCCTCAATAGCCTTTCAATATGGGATTTTAATAATAAACTACTTCTAGATTGTCGTGCTTTGACACACAAATCTTTCAAAACACAGGTATTTAAGTTTCTGGTGGAGAAATCCTTTTACTATATAAGTGATTTCTTGTCTACTAATATTAGTTTGTGATATCTGTCAAATTGTTTGTTTCATATTCATATATTTTTTGGGAGTACTGTGTACTCTTGATGTTGATTCTCTTTGCCATTATAATTTATTTGACGAATGCGAAATACATTGGTTTAAGCATGAATAAATGAATAATCCTGAAAAAATTCTTAAATTTTTTTCTACTGTCGGCAAAATCTTTTTTGCTTTGTTAGCATCGTATAGAACATGATAAGACCAAGGAAGATCGTATGTTTTCATGATACCTAAGTCAGAGTGCCGGCTTTCAGCTTGATCACGAACCTGAAAATACGTATTACTTACGAAAATTGACTTTACCCATATCGATGCTCATACACCACCACACATATAAGTTTAACAAACAACAAGTAGTTGGTTGCTTGAGTGGATCCAATCGTATCTACTGAATAGGTCACATTTCGTTAGTTTAAATGGTTTTAAATCTGAATCTTTCATTAGTACTTCTGGGGTACCGCAGGGAACTCATCTCGGTCCTCTTCTTTTCTTAATTTATATAAATGACATAGATAAATGTTTCCGGCATTCCAGATTCTTGCTCTATGCAGACGATCTGAAAGTTTTAGATCCATCACTAAGGACTGCCTTGATCTTCAACTAGATTTGAATAACTTGGTTGAGTACTGTAGAAAACCAATTATTTTTGAATTTAAATAAATGTTTCACGATAACTTTTACTAGAAACCATTCCCTATCGCTTTTCAGTACTCAATTGGAAATTCATTGCTGCGACGTGTGTCCACGGCTTTTGATCTGGGTGTCACTTTCGATTCGAAGTTGCTCTTCGATGCACACATAGATCGCATAGCAAATAGTTCAAGTCGAATGATGGGTTATATTTTCCGGAAAAGTAAGGAATTTAAATATGTAAAATCACTTATCACTTTATATTATGCTTACATCTACAGTAAATTAAATTTTGCCTCATGTATTTGGAACCCTCGGTATGATTGTTATTCCAACCGACTTGAACGCATTCAGAATAGATTCATACGGTTCATATGCTTCAAAACTAACTTTGTTATCCTGAACCATGACTACGCTCCTGCCCGTAAATATTTCAATTTATTGTCACTTGCAAATCGTAGAACTATATCTGATATTTTGGTTTTGTTTAAAATATTGAACTGCGTATTTCAGGTACCTGAGATCTTGCACATGGTTACTTTTAATGTTCCTATGAAATCATTGAGGCACCACGACCTCTTCTCTATAATTTTTAGAAAAACTAATAGTGCACAGAACTCCCCTTTCGATAGGATGCTACGTGTCTGCAACACGCATAGGAGTATCAATTTGTTTGGGGTCACATTGGCCTCTTTGAAGAGAACATTACGCTTGCTCTTTACTAACTGATATAAAATTCATTCAATCGTTCGATTTTGTAATATTCATTTTGTATTTCTTTTTTCATTCTTTCTGTGAATACAACTCACTATAAATGTCTTATGTAATACTTTTTTTTTAGAATACTAGATTCTATGTAACTAATATTCATCTAGTGAATGTCATTTTGGCTTCGGCTGTGGACATTCCTTATATTGTACTTAAATAAATAAATAAATAAATAAATAAAAAACATTCGTTTGACCAGTTCACAATTCTGTCGAGGTCGTTCTAAATCACGGGGTCGTATGTTAGGGGGTTGTTGTTGATGTTGATATCGTCGGCGAACAAGGTACATTCAGATTAGGAGAACGGAACATATCGGAGGTGTATGAAGAAGAGTGGCCCCAAAATAGAGCTTTGGGGGATACCACTACTAACTATTCTTGAAACGGACTAAACATCACCAACTCTTATCAATTTCAACAAGTTGCCTCTTAGATCCAGTTATTCCGTTTAAGTAAGAGTTTCTTGTAACGGACACGGTCGAATGCTCAAGAAGAATCTAAGTAATCACGTCGATAGAGACTCGTTTGACAAGAATCGAACTCCAATCGTTTACACATTCAGGTAGATTTGTAATTACGGAACGACCAGGAATGGTTGGTATGATACGGTTCGCTAGTGCTCAGTCGAGAACTTGTTTCAAAATATTTTTTTCAATTCTCTTAGCAATATTTGGGACCAAACTGATTGGAGGGAAGTTGTCAGCATTCGATATATCTCCTTTTTTGAAAACTGGTGCCACCAGAGCACAGAGCTGAGGTGAAAGCAAATAATGAGATAAGAAGGATTTAGAAAAAAAATATTAATTGAACATTGAAACGCTTACTTGAAAAATAATTCTTTTTGGCCTAATATCAAGATATTCTCAAGTCCGTATTGAAAATAGGTGATTATAAAACTCCTATCTGAATACAAATCGACCGAAACGAATAGTTTCAGGTTATTGATTGCATTTTGTTCTCATTGACGCTTGCTGCAGACATCTGATATCGATATAGAACATAGTAGCTGTCTTCTTCGATTTAATCATAAGTTTGTTAGCCAATGTATAAAAAGTAATAACATCATTTGCTGAAGCTTTATGTTTCACAAATACAATAACAAGATAATTAACATTGCACTCTCATATAAGCTCAAGTGATCTTCTTTCTTATCAACCTTACGCCTTCGCTTTCAGGCACCTCTTCTCCCCATTTATAATGGCTTCCGTCCCCACTTTTTTTGACAATTTTTTCAATTAACTCTTTCGTCGGTGTTTTGAGATCGTAAGCCCAGCCTATTGCTGCAAACATGTTCAGTAAAATTCCGGTTGTATTTAGAAACCAACTTAATTCAGCTGCCTTGTAATCCCAGGGGAAAGTGTGGTGATAGTTATGCCAGCCTTCACCATAACTCCAAAGTGCAACCAATATGTTTTCTGCTGGATAAATATTCCTGAAACGAGAAAAAATTGAGTTCGGAATAACCAAAATAGAATGCGTCAAGAAGAGTTTCAATATTTCTAATTTATGTTTTGGTAGGCAACCAATTATCAATATATTTTTTTACGGATATGTCCGAACATATGCCAATCAAATTTCAATATTTTTCAGGGCGCACATATTCCACTCATAAGAAATGAAATGAGATTTCGCTAGAATTCATCGCATGTTAATAATAGGAGTTGTTGATCAATTTTTGCGAGTGAACATTGTACTTTACTTTTCGGTAATAATACAACACAAATCATGAAATATGACACCAGAATGTGCTCATGTAATGGTGTTAGAGGAACTTGGTTGGACTAATACAAGAATAGGCCAAACGCTTGGGGTCTTTCCAATTTTCAGAAATATCCTAAGATACAGAGAGACCTGAACAATTCATGACCGTTATTTGAAGAAATTATCGTTGAAACAACGGTTCGCTACTGCTAGGCACCATCAAATGCAGCTTCAACAACACAGTGGAGTGCAAATTAGCACTTCAACAACAAGGTCTCAGGGAATTTGGTCCGAGTCCTCTCGTCGTAGCTCGAGGGCCAGCTCTAACAGCAGCGCATCAGAGCCGAATTGAATTTGGGCAGTGAACCTGTCTATTGGTTAGAAGCTGACTGGGAAAGTATTTTGTTTGCAAAAGATTTGAGATTTATTTATTCATTTACCTCATAGTAGTATTCACAAAATTCTACAAAAAACCCTTATAGATTTTCATTGGTCTAAACTCTACAAGCTGGCGATCCACAGCTTCGAATAGAACTGTGTCAGATCCTTCTTCTCAGAACACAAAAAGATTCCGATTTTCTCAAAAGAATTATCTGGATGAATGTGGGCAAATTTTCTAATGAGAGGGTGTTTAATTGGAATAACACACTTTTGGGGCAACCAAATTCCAATGTTACGAGTGATAGAAATCCTCATAATAAATTTAGTTTTAATGTGTTTGCCCTTTCGAACGACAACAGATTTTCGTATTTTTTTCATACGCACTTCCCAGGAATAGGCGAACTTGTTACACCACATGACTGGACGTCTGCAAACAATTGAGGTGTCTGTTTACTCGCTTCTTGAAGAGGGCCAAATCGTGGGATGTTGGGAAGATATTGGACGGAAGCGAGTTGCACAACTCAGCGGCTCTGAAAACGAAGGAATTCTTATAGATAGAGGTTCGAGGGGTTCGTTAAATGAACCGCCATATGATGAGAATTTCTTGCCAGCCTATTGTTGCGGCAAAACATGAGTTTTTCCGGAACAAGGTCTTTCAGCTCCTTGGAGCATCTTCCGTGGATGTATCTGTAGAACAGATTCCAATATCTGCAAAGAATGTTTGGGCGCAGATATCCATACATGGGAACAATATTTCAAAGCAGGTCGATTCTGCGTCTTATATAGAAACAACAGCTGAGATGACGTGAAATATGGCTTGGATCTGAAAAGAAAACTAAGTTCACCTGATGCCGACTTTGCTATTGCTGATACATGTTCATGCCAGCCAACCCGGAAGGTGCATCGAATCTTTGGATGCAATATATTGGCCTTGCATCATTAGAGGAGGTTCTCCAGCGGGGACCTTTCTAGAAAAAGTAGTTATTTGCGTCTTGCTCGCGTTGAATCTCACCAGGTTTAACTGACCCCACTCAGATATCCTCTGTAAGTCAGAGTTTAAGTTATTAATTTATTGACATCTCTGACGCTTAGATTACGCAGCTGTAATCGGCCGCAGACTACTGAAAGACGAAATCAGGGTACAATCGTCTGCAAAACTGAAGATCTTGTTCTCTGTAGATGACAAAAGATCGTTTATCTGCAACAGAAACAAGGTTGGCGAAAGAATAGATCCCTGAGGTACTCCTTCTTGCAAACGGAACCAATCAGATAATATACCGTCGACCACAACTTGTATAGATCTTTTCGAAAGAAAGCTTCTTATCCAACCCCGCAATTTTTCGGGAAGCACATATGCATCAAGTTTCTTCATCAGGGCTGCATGCCAAACCCTATTGAAGGCTTCAGAGATCTCGAGGGCTATTGCTCTAGATGTTTTTCCATTGTTGATGTACAAACATGAGTGACGTAGGCGAGCAGATCTCCTGTCGATTTTTGCCTGCGAAAACCATACTGACCCTGCAACTCAAGATATTTGTTGAGTTCATCATTTATGACTCTCTCCATCACTTTGCACATAATGGGAAGAAGTGCAACAGGGCGGTAGTTTTGGGGTAAGGACTTCTTTCCTTTTTTGGGATCGGTTGAATTCTCGCTCTTTTCCAAGTCTGGCTTTCATAAGAAATCGAAAACAGACAGTTAAGAATGGGTGCCAGTTCGGGAGCACACTTTGGCGGTATTTCGTCCAGACCAACTGCCTTCTTGCAGTTCAGCTGCTCGAGAGCCCGTCTCATAGTGCGGACTCTGAACTTGATTTTTGAGATGGAAGCATTTGTAGGTGGAATGTTCGATGGTTTTGCGTTAGATGAATCTAGCACATAATTCTTTGAGAACAAGAGCGCAAAGAGATCGGCTCTCTCTTTCGGAGATGACGCAATACTTCCGTCTTCGCTAACAAGTGGCGAAAACCCAGATTTGCAGAAATTGGCACTGACAGTCTTCGCCATAAACCAGAATTGACTAGTCCCGCTTGCCTGTTCAAGGAGTTTATTAGTTACCCTTCGTTGAAATTGGCCTTAGCTCTTGCAACTGTCAGGTTGCATACGTTTTGTATTTTGTGCATAATGAAAACTTAAATGGTGAACTTATTATATTATTATGGAGGTTTTGAAGACACTTTATCAATAGCTGAATCAAGGCGTTGTTGGTACCAACTCGATGGAGCGCCAGATCATCATTGTTTGAAGATAGATGGATTGGAACGAACGGTCTTTGTGGCCTCCAAGGCCACTAGACCAAACGCTATTAGATTTTTATCTTTGGGGAACGCAGAAAGAAATTTATTTTGAACCTGTGACTTCAAGATATGATTTGCATAATATTCTGCAAAATGCTTTCATGCAGTTGGATTTGGAGGAAATGAGGCAACATCACAGGGTGTTATGCGTCGAGCAGAGCTATGTCTAGAAGTGAATGGTTATCACTATTATTATTATGAAATTTATGAAAATAGAATTTAATTCGTTTTGATATTTTTTAATTTGACTTTGGGAATTCGAAACAACTGCAGTTTCGCATTTTTTCTCTCTTAATTTATCAATTATCTAATGACAAGGACAGTTATTTGTTAATGCTTTGGGAACTGTCTATGCACGTGCAGTAATCTAAACCGCCTTTGTCAACTTTAGGTAAGTACGTCAAATTCGTTTTTTGCCATAACTTGAAAATTTAAAATGTCAGGTACAGGGTATGTATGGGAAACTTTATTCAGTTTCTTATGGTGAATCTAATGAATTAAAAGTAAATATGGGTTACAGTTTTCAATGTTTCTTCGTTTCGAAATGTGTGGCGGAAAAAAGAGTGCTCTGTTTACTAACTGAGATTCAGTCGGATATATGTTATGTCCCGCATAGTTTTTTGTTTGTAAAACACCTATCATTTTCTGGTAGCGCACGCCGTTCTCTAGATATATCAATTTCTTCAAAAAGCAAACAATGGATAATTTTCAAGTAAAACTGGAATATTTCGTGAACGAATCGAGCTAGACTTATGTGTTAAGTGTCTCTGTAATTAGAATTACAAATTTCATCGAAACAGGCATCAATAGAGGGTGTTCTATATTAAATAGCAAAGTTGGTATGCCTTTTCGATATAACCGGAAGTGCCGTTCAGGTGAAAATATTTTAGAAGTAGAGATCAGGACCAGCTGAAGCAACCAAAATTTCAGAACAATAGTATTATAAGTTCTCCATAAACGTGTATTAGACCACTCAACTTGGGATACCCTGTAGATTCAAGGTTTTTTGAATTTATTAGAGTTTTATTTGGCATAGTGATAATCTCATGTTAGGATTACTGAAGAAAGAGGTTGTTAAATTAAATTTGCAAAGAGTATCGCTGATGAAAATTTGCCTACTTATTTTCTGGCTTTAAAGAATATAGTAATTGGAAAATTGGTTTCTGCTCTTTGTGTTTAATAATACTGTTTATGTGGGAGACTGGAATATAATTATTTGATGCAATTTTCTAAATAATTTGGATTTCCGTATTAAAGACAGTTATGGAAAAGGCTCCATGAATCATTGAAATATAAGAGACCAATTTATATGTAATGTGGTTGAAAGAATCCATTGGGATTCTGTAAATGTTTCTTTTCTATACAGGGTGCTTCAACGAAAACTAAACAGAGACTATATCTAACAAGATGTTCATTTCTGGTTAAAACGCAATGACAGGTCGATTTTTGTTTCAAGAAGAAAATCTTTTGGGATAAAAAACTTGCCTGAAATATTAACCTCCGGGGTTGCAATCCTTGAACATTTTGAATGGAGGAGATGGGTCGAGTGATGACTCAAAAGAAAGGTGGTATCTTTGTCTATATTGTCTTGATTCCATTTTTAATTGAAAACTGTAAAAGATACAGGGTGAGCAACTGAAAGATAGGGAAGACTATTTCCTTGAGACTATTCAAGTTTCAGCGAGGTACAATGGAACAGATCCATGCTGATCAATACCATCCTCATTTCGAATTTCAACCCCTGAAGCAGGGGTGACAACCCTTGAAAATTTGGAAGAGGGTAGATGAGTCGAGTGATACCTAGAAAGAAAGGTTTTATCTTTGTCTGCATTCCCGTGAAAGAATTTTCATTTTTGATTGAAAACTGTAGAAGATACAGAGTGAGCTACTGAAAAATAGAGGAGACTATCTATCGCCCAGAGGTATCACTGGATCGAAATATTACCCCTGCTCTAGGGATTAAAATTCGGGATGAGGGTGATTTCGATCCAAAATGAATCTATTACAGTTTTTCGCACTAATAATCCAATAGTCTTGGGGCGATAGTCTTCTCTATTCTTCAGTGGCTCACTCTGTATCTTCTACAGCTTTCAATTAAAAATGAAAGTTCTTTTACGGAAATGCAGACAAAGATAATACCTTTCTTTCGAGTTATCACTCGACCCATCTACCCTCTTCCAAAGTTTCAAGGATTCACCCCTGCTCCAGGGGTTGAAATTCGAGATGATGATGGTACTTGATGATGACTGCCATTGATCAGCATGGATCTGTTCCATTTTACCTCGCTGAAACTTGAATAGTCTCAAGGAAATAGTCTTCCCTATCTTTCAGTTGCTCACCCTGTATCTTTTACAGTTTTCATTTAAAAATGGAAATTCGTTCAAGGCAATGTAGACAAAGATACCACCTTTCTTTTGAGTCATCACCCAACCCATCTTCCCCATTCAAAATGTTCAAGGATTGCAACCCCCGCTTAGGTGGTTGATATTTCAGGCAAGTTTTGTACCCCAAAAGATGTCCCCCTTGAAACAAAAATTGACCTGTTTTTGCGTTTTGATCAGAAATGAATATCTTGGTAGATATAGCCTTTGTTGAGTTTTCGTTGAAGCACCCTGTATATGTTTATAGGTAAGATTATTATGGATTTTAGTGATGGTTGTGTCAAAGAAATCAATTGAATTGTTGCGTTGAATTTCTGCAGTGAAAGTCAGATTTTTCATTATGCATTTCATTTATAAAATGTAAAAACTTATCTATCTGTCTGTTTGAGCCTTGAAAACCTACAGGAATACCATCATCATATCCGTACCAGAAAATAATATAGGGCATGGGTGGTAATGACTTTTTTCATATTATGACCCGTGGTTTCATCAAACATACTCGAGACAGCTCCATTTTCTCTTGCAGTGTTTTCTTCAAGAAACATCGAGTTAAGACTCGATAACGAGATCTTTATCCGAATCATTTTGTGGCTTCTTTTACGTGGTTTCCCGCAAGAGAGGAAGCAGTAGTTAGCAAAATATTTATATAATTCAAATGGATCTAAGAGGATATGATCGGTTTTAGAATTGGACTCTTTGATGCTTTCAGTAATGATATGCCAGATTGGCCAACCTTTGTATGTGTGATCTGCTACGAAAGAATAATTTTTTCGCTTCACGTCTTGATCAATTTCACTTTCATATTTGTCTTAGTTCTCTATAAAGTTGGTGAGTCTCGTCGTCTTTTAGTACCTTCCATTTAATATGGGCTGCATCGATCTTCGACTTAAAAATTTATTCCGGAGAGTTCAGAGCCAAACATTCTTTCAGATTTAACTATTATTTTCAGGATTTGTCATGTCGTATGGAACCAAATGTGGTATGAATCAGCGAATGAAGTGAAAGATACCAATTCGTAAAATATGTTTACAAAGAACTTCAGTGCAGTAAAATCAATGAATTTTATTCCATACTCCACATTCGTATAAATTAATATTAATCATCGAATTCTACATTCAATCCACTTATTTATTGGTATTAAGCAATAATTAGCATGAACTGAATAGAAATATGAATCATTTCCATTTTTGATTCATCAAATTTTGAAAATTATCATAACCTCAAATTTTCAATGATTTTAATCAACTCGATTGTGAATAATATGAATTTCAAAATAAATCTTTACGAAACTGCAAAGTATTTGAATGTCTTCTTATTTCACTTCAGCCAAAATTCTTTCTTCTGGGAAGTATATCAGAGAATAGGAAGTGATTATGTAACTGATAGGAAAGATAAAATTTTGAATATATCAATATTATGTAACTAAATCAGTAGCAATTATTGATTAGGCAATTGCCTTTATTCGTTTCCAATTTCTAACAATCCATAGTTACTCATAGAAATTGTGATTTGTTATTTTGTCGAAGACTTACTTGTCATATGGACGATTCCCCCATATATGCGCTGCACTGTTGACAGCCCAAACGGCATTAAGTGATAACACCCATCTACATATACTTATAGTGAAGCAGTCGAAAAGATCACAACTCCAGAAGTACCATGGAACCACTGTAGGAAATACGTAGCACAAAATTAACGTCAAGGGATAGTAATACCTGTAAACATATTTCCTTATTAAAATATTCCATACTGTTGAGGGTGTCTCAATTGAATATTGAGGATGGTAACCCTTCTTATGAGGCTCATGATGATTCTATTTCTGTAGTTGGACATACAAACTTACGTGGAAGACAGGATCAGGTCATTAAGACCCGCCTTGTCTAAGAGAGAGGATACTGTGTTATTGAGTTCGATAATTAAGAGTATTTTGATGGAGCAAAATGATGTGATTGAATATACCAAATATCATTAACGAAATCTTACTTTTGATGAAACTGAACCACAGGATCTTCTAGTATATCAGTCATATCAATTTTCTTGCCTTGTTTTATAACTTCCGGGTGTTTCTTCATCATGAGCCAGCCACAGTGAGAGAAGAAAAACCCTCTACTAGCATTGTGTGGATCGGCATCTGTATCACTGAATTTATGATGAACTCTGTGATCTCTCACCCATTCGAAAATAGGATTCTGTAAAAAAATTTATTTCTAAATATTGATTATCTAATTCCCTACATGAATTATAACAACCATTCCTACTGCTGTATAACCTATCATAAGTATTATTCTTAGTGGCAGGTTAGCTTTGTAAGACCTATGGGTATATAATCTATGCGCACCACCAGTGATTCCAAAGGCAGCAAACTGTGCATAAGCGAAATCTGCAAAAAAAAATTTATTTTTTATGATAAATATTCTATGTTGAAGGTATTTTTTAATTTAATAATACAATATACAAGGTGCTTCAACGAAAACTAAGCAGAGGCTATATCTACCAAGATATTCATTTTTGATCATCACACAAAAACAGGTCATTTTTTGTTTCAAGGGTGCCATCTTTTGGGATACAATACTTGCCTGAAATATCAACCCCCTAAGCGGATGTTGCAATCCTTCAACATTTTGAATAGAGAAGATGGTTCGAGTGATAACTCAAAAGAAAGGTATTATCTTTGTCTACATTGCCTTGAACGAATTTCTATTTTTAATTGAAAACTGTGAAAGATACAGGGTAAGCAACTGAAAATAGGGAAGACTATTTCCCTGGGACTATTCAAGTTTCAGTGAAGTAAAATGGAACAGATTCATGCTGATCAATGGCAGTCATCATCAAGTACCATCCTCATCTCGAATTTCCACCTCTGGAGCAGGGGTGACAACCCTTGAAAATTTGGAAGAAGGTAGATGGGTCGAGTGATAACTCGAAATAAAGCTAATATTTTTGTCTGTATTCCCGTGAAAGAATTTTCATTTCTGATTGAAAACTCTAGAAGATACAGAGTGAGCCACTGAAAAATAGAGAAGACTGCTCCCTTGAAACGAAAATTGACTTGTTTTTGCATTTTGATCAGAAATGAATATCTTGGTAGATATAGCCACAGTTTAATTTTCGTTGAAGCCCTTGTATTTATGATGAGTTACAGAAGGGTGGCCAGATCGATGGTTGTTACACTGACATAGTCAAGGCCTTCGATCAGGTGAACCACATAATAATGGATTATGTTATCGAGTCTGCGGTTTTCATGGATAGTCTTCTCACGTGGCTCAAAAGTTATTACAGGGGCGTACCTAAATTGTCAAAATTAAGAACTTCAAATCATTCATTCTACTGTTTCCTCTGGTGTGCCCCAGGGAAGTCATTTAGGACCCATTCTTTTTCTGCTTTACATTAACGGAGTTTACAGTATTGATATTTGCGGATGATCTCAAATTGTTCAAATCAGTTTCCATACTGACCGATGCTATACAGCTTCAAGCTGACCTATCTTCTGTGGTACACTGGTTTTCGGATCATATGCTCACAGTTATTATAAGAAAGTGCGTATGTATTTCTTTTCTTCGTTAGAACGATCCTGTGATCTTCGACTACTCTATCAATGGTATCAATGTTGAAAGGTCTGCTTGCGTTAAAGATCTTGGAATTTTTTAGACTATCGGTTCACCTTTAAAAATCATTTTGACTATATCATTGGTAGGTCGTTAAGGATGATTGGATTCATTCGTCGGCACTCGGCCGATCTTCAATACCCTCAAGCTACTTTATTTTTCTTTCTGTCGACCTATTCTTGAATGCGGATCTGTAATATGGTCACCCTCCTACCTGATTCGTACAACATCGAAAGTGTTCAGAACAAATTTTTGAAGTATGTCTCGTATAAAATATGTATTCCACGGATCAATTGATGATGGCTGATAGAAGGGTGATATTTTTGTTTAAATGCTTGAATGGATTTTTGGATTGCAGCGAGATACATGAGAGGGTTACTTTTCATGTTCCTTCAAGAACAACGAGAAGTGATGTAATGTTTTCGATCAATCTGTGTCATACTAATTTTGCGATTAACGCCCAAATGGAAAGAATTTTGAATAATGATAACTCTTTCCTCAATATCGATTTGTGCATTGAATTGAAAAAATTCAGTGTTTATAACATCTTAACATAGTTCAATTTCTATGTTTCTATCTTTAAATTATTTTTGCATATCCTGCGCTTTTGTTAAAAAGAATTTGATGTCTGGACATTGTGGGCATCTACACTACACTATGTGTAAAGAGCCTTCTATAATGAATGAATAATTAAATAAATGAATGATGAGAAAATTTTTACTATATTGACAAACTGGGATGTAATTAATCTCTACGCTAGTGTTTCACCTCCCGATACATTGAAATTAATTTACTAAGCTGTGCAGAATGATAATGTGAATTCCATTATACAATCGGAACTTTTGAATCTTCTAAGAGTATGTTTAGAATGGAATTACTTTAACTTCAATGATGAAATTTAAACGAACAACTACGGTTCAATAATATGGGAGCCAGACGAAAGTTGGCGGAAAAAGAAGCATTGTGTCTAATCGCAAATTTTAGATGAACCGTTTTTTCGAGGTTAAGTGTATTCTGATTATTTCTACTTTAGCAGGGTATAAAATCTATAATCTGTCTTTGAGGCCATTTTCCCGTAATCAGATTATTGTTTCGACACCTTACAATTTTATATTTTTTCATTGAAAGAAACAGGGAAATCCAAAATTTAATCAGAATTGAAAGATTTTGTGTTAATTCGGAATTAGGGGTGATAAATGTTCGTTCACCCCTTGCTCCTTCGAAACGAGATTGAAAAACAAAAAACCGTGTATTACAGAATTTTATTCTTCATTAGGATTTCCAGAATTTCATCGAATTCTGTTGAACAGTACAGATTTCATCGCATAAAAATAAATTTCTTTTCCTCAACTATGAGGTCGAAAGCTGAGTAGATGTGGTTTCTGAAGAAAAACCATAAACAGTTGTGGGATTGTTTTGATGAGATCTATCATCATATAGATATTACTTTTTCAGATGAATTATTTTTAATACTTAATATCTCGAAAACAGTGAAAAGAAAGAAAAAAATGCAAGAGATCAACAGGATGTAGATTTAGTAGATATCACTTGAATTTTGAATTACTATATAGAAAAAAAGAAACATTTCTGAAACATTAACCTCCCATGGAAACGAACAATTTCTGGATATGGTCATACACTCCCCACAAAAATTGTCGCATCACCCTACTTTTACGACAATACTATATAAACTTTTAGGTTCGTCATTCAAGAGTCGCTTGGTAACTTTCAGAAGTGTAAAATAAGAAGATATCATTCAGAAGAGATGAGTTTACGAAAATATTAACAATTTTCGAGTAAATGAAAAATTAAAAAAATTCTACCATCTTCAAACATTCGCGAAGAGACCAATCAACTAGCATCGAATGGTTACTAATCATTTTCAAAATCGAGTGTTTCCTCCTCGGGCCCTAATTAGTGCCAGCATATGTCTCGGAAGCCCCTCAAACAAATTTTGGATGTACTCTTGAGTCACTGAGTTCCAAATTTCAGGAAGCAGATTTTCTAGTTGATGTAGTGTTTTATAAGGCATCCTACGTTGCTGAATTTGCCACCCCATGATGTCCCAAACATGTTCTATGGGACTTCTGGCTGGCCATCGTAAAATATCAATTTCGGCATTTTGCAGAAATTCTGTAACTAGTGTAGCTGCATGAATCAGAGCATTATCATTCATATAAATGAAGTTTTCGCCAACCAATGGGACAAAGGGTACAACATGGGGTTCAAGGATATCTGCGATGTATCTGTCCGCTGTCATTGTTCCATTATTCACTAGAACTAACTCAGTTCGACCATGGAAAGAAATGCCTCCTCACGCCATTACTGAGCCCCCACCGAAGTTTTCGGTTTGCCGGATATTGCATTGCTGATACTGTTCCTCAGGTCGTCTGTATACAGGCATACGTCTATCATTTGATACTAGACAAAACCTGGACTAGTCGATAAAGAGAACATTCGACCATTCTGGAATACCCCGATTTGCATGTTCCCTAGCGAAATGAAGTCTTGCAACTCGCTGCTCTCTGGTAACACGCAGCATAAACCACCCTTGGTCTGATATCGTCTTCTCTGAGCCTGTTTCTAACAGTTTGCAATGAAATATGCACATTTCTGGAAAATAAAAGTTCATTTTGTAACATTCTAACCGTACAGTGCTGAACTGGAGTTTCTGCAGCCATTACAATAAATTCAAAGATTCGAAAATCAACAAGAAACACAGAAAACTTGTATAAATTGAGCGTGAAAACTGAAGAGATATTGAATGAATACTGATAGTCAAATAAACTCATTTTTGTTTCAGACGTGTTTGAGATCATATGGAAACGAATGTTACTACATAGATAAGATTTTTTCCCCTTATATGTCTAAAAACATATGTTGTAAACGAAACTGCGATCGAGCTGCTTAATCGATTGTGGAATTCAAAATAGCAGGTGATGCGACAATTTCTTTGGTGTGTGTATTTGCAAATTCTACGTTTTTTCAGGAGAACAATTCTATTTCAATGATAGACACTTGATAAGGAACAGCCTCTATATGTTTCCTTAGTGTTATGAAATATTTTACATCAGTATTCTCTGCTTATAAGTCTTCTATTTACGTCTGTGGTGAACGCGAAGATAGACATTTCCTGTTACCAAAATTTCAGTAAGTTAATAAAATCATTTCCTAATGACTATTCTGATAGATCATCATTAGATATCAATCGCTCCTTCCTAAGTGATACACATAATATTTAAAATATATTACGTAAACATATAGCTACTGACGTAACGGTATCATATAATAGATCCTAATAAATAATTTATATTAGTTTTTGGTTTAATATATCTTTGAAGAGCTTAACAAATTTTTTGCATAGACTCGGGACTGTATGAATGGCAAATTAATAGAAGGGAACAATTGAAAGACCCAATTCAATCAGAAACGCAGGTAGCTATGTCCTTCCTCTTCAAAGTTAAGAAAAATATGAAGCTTCGTTCCTACTCAATTTTGGAACTAACCATTTTCACATTTCTCCTACCTCCAAACAGAAAATTTCAAAAATTTCCGGTAAATCTAACCTATATAATAATACTTACTCCATAATATAATAATATATAATCTTCTCTTAATAGCCATGTAAAATCCATATAACAAATATAAATGAATGAAAGCTATGAGAAAAGTATTAAACCATTTGATATCCTGGTAACCAAAAAGACACCACAGATTTTTCCAATGTTTCTTTGGCGCCTCTTTCTCTTTGAAATCCAAATTATCATTTTCTGTTTTCTTCTCCAATATAGTGGTTTCCGGGGAATCTGGAGGCATCTGGAAAATATTTCGAACTTCGTTTTTCTGAAACAAAAGAACGTTGCTCCTTTGAGGTATCAGAGAAATTGTACATATACATACTAATTTATCCTACATAGCATATTCTAAACAACACTTCAAGAAAACTAATATTGCCCATCTACACAATGAACAAAGTATAGCGTGTGTCCATTTAGTGCGTGTTTGTTCAATAACTCTGGAACTGTACATTATATAGAAAACGTGTTAAGGGAAGGATATTTTTTTTTCAAACGATTACTGTACGGGGTGCACGATGTTTCAGTACGGCAGCTATGTGACTTTTGTAAATAGAGAAGAATGATCTCGAGCTCGATTTTCGAGAATAACTTATTGGTGAAAACAGATTTCAGCTATCTTTCTCAGTTTTCAAGATATTCTGGAATTCTGGATTTTTCGGATTTTTGACATGTGACGATGCCTCGAATCATATAAGAGTAGAATAGAATAGAATAGTAAAATCGCCATCAAACAAATACATGGCATGTCAACAGAAAAACATTGTAAAAAAACACGATGCAAACTATACAGACCAATCGTAAAATAATACAACATTTTGATTAGCAACAGATAAGTATACAACACATTTTGCAGTTATTACATTCATTGAATATTTAAATCTGAGTCCATAAACTCAACAATACTGTGAAAAGATCCCGGTATGTGAGTTTCTTTCAATTTTTATTGAACTTACTTTGTTTCTGCTGTTTCTGATCCATTGGAAGTTTGTTGTACACTTTAACACCCCAATACATAAAAGAATTCTGAGTTATCTTTTTCCTGTGGAGTGAAATAAATAGGTCCTCTTTTTTCCTCATGTTAAAAGAATGCAGATCGCTTCTCTTAAGATGTTCTGATTTATTTGAATGGATGTTCTTTAGAACTTCAAAAATGTAAGCACATGGCAGGGTAAGTATGCGTTCCCTTCTAAAAACTGGCGTGAAAGACTCTCTAGATTTCAGGTGAGAAATTATCCATAAAGCCTTTTTTTGTAGTATAAATATTTTGTCCCCTTCGGATGAACACCATGCGTCATAACCACGTGGAAGTAGGAAAAATATTCAATTTTTGCCGATTCCTAGGTACTAACCATCATTATTCTTCTAAGCGCAAAAAGATACCTCTACAATTGTTCAGAAGTTTTCTCAACATATGTCACCAAGTCAGTCTGTTGTCAATCCAGACCCTCAGAAATTTTACAGCTTTCACTTTCCCCTTAGGTTCAAAAGTATTTTCCTCAGTTTCATATTCATTTAACTTTAATCTATTTTCTGAGAACTAATTTCTTGTGTCTCTCAGAATGTTTTGTTTTTTCATTTGTACATCCTCACCACTTGTACCCACGATTATTGCAGATGTGTCAATGACAAAGAAATACCAAATACTAGTATCTAGCTGTACTGTGACAATACAGATAGATACTCGTTTTTGGTATTTCTTTGTCATTATCAGTATCAGGAATAGGAGAGGACCCAGGATTGGTCCCTGAGACACCCCACCCATCCGCTCGATTTGAAGTCTATTTTCTAAGTATGACCCCAGCAAATTATGCATTTTCCATCGAAAACCTCAGTAATTCAGCTTATATAAGAGAATCTGATGCAACAGGCTGTCAAAAGCCTTACATAAGTCGAAATTTAGCATTGACACTTAACCATTTGCATCCAGAGCCTCCAGTATAATGTCCAACGCACTCTGTATTGCAGTCGAGGTATTTCTGTTTTTTTCTTTATCCATGCTGTGCGTTTTTTTAAAGACATTTCGAATATTTTGTAAAACACAGGCAGCGAGGGTATCGGTCTATAATTATCACATCTTCTCTTATCGTCTTTTTTGTAAATTGGTATAATTTTAGCGATCTTGAGCTCGTCAGGGAAATATTCAGCATCAAAACACTTATTGATCAATAATATCAAAGGGATTGCTAGCTCATCTTCGAATTTTTTGATTATCGAATTTGAAATTCCATATATATCTGTAGATGTTTTAGCTTTTAAGGAAGCAATCAAGCCCTTGATTTCTCGAATCGTGCAATAAGAATGGTAGCATGACCTTGTACTCCCAAATTGGTTATTTTTTTTTACTTGGCCTGAAGCAGCATTATCGTTTGTTGTAGCCATTTCCTGAACTTTGTCTACGTTTACGGAAATTTCGTTAAATTCAGACACTTTAGGAATTTCACCTTCGTTTGTTTCAGGCTTAAAGGATTTGGTTCCTTTACGGATAATCTCCCAGACGGCTATTGATGTTAGGTAAAAATATTTTCACATTCTAGAGGCACTTTTTTGGGAAGAATGTAGAGACGTATTCGAAATTTTATTGACGATCGGTTTCTTAGTTATAAAGCAAACTTTTGTGTTCTCAAATACAAACTTTAGGTGATTTTGATATTAATGGAGAGTATTATTTTTTGCTTCCAAATATATATCATATGCCTCATCACTTCCTTCAACATCAGCCTTTTCATTAATAAATCGAAAAAATTCATGTTTATTCACTCGAAATTCTGCAGATATTCACAATTCTATGGTACAAGAAGTATGTCTATGTGCGTCAAAGATCCCATTCATTCATTTTCTGTGCTAAATACAAAAGGGGGCACCCTTTAGAATAAAAATTTTCCTTCTTCCATAACACCATTTCATCTATTCAATGTTATTGAAGTGGATTCATTCAAATATGAGTTTAAAACAGTTGCAATATTCAATCAATAGCATTGATTTTGTGAAAACAGTTATTTATATCATGAGTCTGTATCGTTAATCTATCTCTTCAATTCCAAAATTACGAAAATTATAAGATGTTGGAATGGAATACAAAATGAGTATGATTCGGATGCTTCGAAAGAAGCTTCATAACTCAGTAACCAATGGGCAAAGATCTTTTTCTAATAGGTATCTGCATTTTTCTAAAAAAGTGCCTTTACAGTGTTTAGAATATTTTTCG
Source organism: Cryptolaemus montrouzieri (assembly GCA_013387265.2). Classification (NCBI taxonomy): domain Eukaryota; kingdom Metazoa; phylum Arthropoda; class Insecta; order Coleoptera; family Coccinellidae; genus Cryptolaemus; species Cryptolaemus montrouzieri. The sequence continues at coordinate 24,522,848 of JABFTP020000103.1, forward strand.
TCAAACTTCAGTAGGATTCAAGATATCATCACATGTCGAAATACCGAAAAGTCCGGAATGCCGGAATAACTCGAAAACAAATGAAGGTAGCTGAAATCCGTTTTCACCAAACTCGAGAGGGTGGAAATTATTTTTCTTTATCTAAAATATTTCACATAGCTACAGTACTAAGACATCGAATTTGATCCACCCTGTATTCTCCAAGATTGTCAGAATATTTCGACAGACACACAAAAACTTTCTCGAAGAATAGAGCCTTTGTAAAAAGTAGAGTGCGTGATAGCAAAATTATACAACTATTTCAATACCTATCGAATGGTATATGAGTTTCCTGTACCTATTCTAAACGGTTCTCTAATTTTCATTTCGTTCGTAGGTTGTTTTAATAGAATTTCATCAAAAATCTCAATAACCTGAGGAGAAATCTTGTGCGTCAAATTGAAATGGGCATCCAAGAAAAGAAAAAGAAGGGATTTTCATAGCGTGTGTAAGTTACCATTTTCTCTGATATTGTTAGACTATGTTTGAGAATTTCAGTCCTAAATTTGATAAGATTAGGTGAAAATTCTATCGTAACATACAAAATTATTTTAATTCTGAATCAGTGGAATAGATTTGAGGAAACCTAAAACATTTCTACACATATTGGAACTATCTTTCATTTTCATTCACTAAATACAGTGTGTATTCGATATGAAAAAGAAATAAAATTAGAACCCAAGCAAAATCTAACACTCATCGCAGAGCTCTCTATACAGGGTGTTAAATAATAGTATGTCACAATTTAAGGGTGTTAATCTACGTGCAATTTTAATAAAAAAAAGTTTATATAAACATAGGTCCGCAAAAGCTTCGTTACGGAGCTACCGGGTGTTGAAATTTTCTTTTCCAAGCTCCTGCAGTTTTTGAAATATTCAGCCCAAATTTGGAATGCAAGCTATTTTCGCAGCCTCCATCTATTATGCGTCCTAAATTTTAACTGAAATTCACAAGGTTTTCTTTTCCGAGGTCATGTCTCCTTTTGCCCTTTCAAACTTTTTTGCAGTAGGTCACTGATCAGCGTAAAATCAATTTTCGTCATCTTCGTTCAATTTAGGAACTTTTTTGACACTTGTAATTTTTTGCATCTCCAACCGTTTTCGAGTGAAAAATTATTGAATTTGAATTGTATGTTATTCGCTCAATAGAAAAAAAATAATAGAAATACTCGATAGGTATGCCAAAATTTACTTTTTTTGATAGCTCGTCTTCTGAGACACAACTTATACTTCTTCATTATCAAACTAAAAAAAGGAACAATTAAAAACTAAATTAATTGCTGGAATTGTCCTCCACCTTCAAGAATACAGACCTCTGTCCTTCTTCGCATATTATCACGCACTCTTTAAAATGTTCCTGGGGTATTTCTTATCGTATTACAAGAGGTTATTATTCGATTCAACTACAGTGTTCACTGGAGTGGTATGAACTAAAGTTTTGAGATATCGCCCTAAGAAAAAGTCTAAAATATTTAAGTCTGGGGACCTAGGAGGCCATGGTTCTGGCCAACTCTGACCTATGGATTGGTTGTTGAATGTTTTATTCAAGATTTCCCTAGCTTCTCCACTAAAATGTGCTGGTGAACCAGACAGGCCAACATTTTCAAATATCCACAGAAGGTCAAGGGAAACTGGCACTTTTACTGCAAATAATCATTTAAAAGGTGCAACTCAAACTATGAGAACTCCAGATATTGAGGAAGCAGTTTTGAATTGTATTGATCTGAATCCTCATGTGAGTACAAAAAAATTGGAAATCAGTATTTCACATGTTCTAGTTAGGAGGATTCTCCACGACTTTTTATTGAATCCGTTTCATATTCAACGCGTCCAAACTCTACTTCCTCCAGATTTTCCTTCAAAACTGAATTTCTTCCGATGGTTTTAATATAAAAAAATTTTTTTCGAGAACTGCTATTACAAATGTTCATGGTTCATGCATGACGAGGCACCAGCACATTTCAGTGGAGAAGCTAGGGAATTCTAGAATAATACATTCAACAACTGATGGATAGGTAGGGGTGGGCCAGAACCATGGCCTCTTAGGTCCCCAGACTTAAATAGTTTAGACGTTTTCTCATGAGGACATCTCCAAAGTTCAGTTTATACCATTCCAGTGAACACTCTAGAAGAATTGAGAAATCGAGTAATAACCCCTTGTGACACGATAAGAAATACCTCAGGAATATTTCAAAGAGTGCGTGATAGTATGTGAAGAACAGAGGTTTGTATTCTTGCAGGTGGAGGACACTTCCAGCAGTTTATTTTTAATTGTTCTTTCTTTCAGATTGATATTGAATAAGTATAAGTTGAGTCTCAGAAGACGAGCTATCAAAATAAAAGCAAATTTTGGGCATACCTTTCGAGTATTTCTATTATTTCTTTTTATTTAGCGAATAACATACAACTCGAATAATTCAGCTTCAATAATTTTTCACTCGAACACGGTTTGAGATACGAAGAAATTACAAGTGTCAAAAAAGTTTCTAAATTGAACGAAGATGACGAAAATTGGTTGTAAGCTGATCAGTGGCTTACTGCAAAAAAAGTTTGAAAGGGCAGAAAAAGACAAAGAGTTTTGAAAGAAAAAACAATTTTTTCCGGAAATTTCAACACCCTGTAGCTCTGTAATGAAGCTTTTACGGACCTATGTTTATATGAATTTTTTTAATTGCACGTAGATTTATCCCCTCAAGTTGGGACATACTGTTATGTAACACCCTGTATTTAGCTTTAAATACATCTCCCGGAAATGAGGAATGATGATTATATTAATTTCACCTTCAATCATTCTTTCGCTGAAGTACATACAATTTTAGTGTAACCTTACATTCAAGGCTTTTTATTTAAGCTTCTTGAAGATCTGTATGTCCCAACGTGAAACTGAATTACTAAGAAATTTCATCAATAGGAATATCCTAATAGTCGGACAATTGACATTTGATGAGTTTTATACGAGATAAATAGAATAATTTGGGCCAGTCTTCTAATAATTGGCGTGTAGACTAATATAGCGCGTGAGACTATTAGACAGAATTATTTCTGATGTATACACCTACTACATAAGAGCTACACAGTCATATCTCCCATTTTTAGTACAGTAAATGCAAACAAATAAAAATATTATAGAACTTGAATTGGTATTTATTAACATTACCGAACGTTTTATTTTCAATTGACTATTCATTATATCCATTCAGGAATAAGAATGTGTAATATTTATTTTATCGTAGTTAATGTAGCACCTTGGAAGACAATTCATCACAAAGTTGTCGAATAGATGCTTCCATACATATCAACTGAAATAACTTGTCACATCTTGGCCGTTTTGAACAATTTATGTACAGCGTGACCTAATTTATATGATTTCGATAATAGAAAATTCGACTTCAATCAGACATTAAGATAAGTGGACGAATTATTTTTCCGATGGTCCACCAGCACTAAAGAATGCTCGAGAAAAACTCAAAACCCTAAAACCTGTTAATACCGGTTAATTCCATGCTTGACAAGAAATGCTTCGATACATCTACAATTTATACTCAAAATCCATGACGTTATAGCATTCTGATCCATGTCGTTCCAAATTTCGGACAGTTTCAAACTCCTCAAGAATGTGTTAACATAGGATATTTCCACCCCTGAATTACTGTATCATATCTACGATTCATACTCAAAATCAATGACCACATAGCCATCTGATCCATTTCGTTCCGAATTTCGAACAGCGTGTTCCGAAACTCATTGATGATAGCTCGTTGGTTTTGCTGAATTTCGAGTCTTCCATTGGAAATGGCACAAACACGTTCCTTCTGATGCTATCAATGCACTCTTAAATAATATCAACCAAACTCTAGAAGAGAAGGGGATTCCTCTGATAACTTTTTGCGACCTAACAAAGGCGTTCGACTGCGTCAATTTTGATATCTTGCTCGATAAGTTGGAGCATTACGGATTCAGAGGCGTGGTACATTAGTGGTTTAAGTCGTGTTCGAAGTATCGTGAATACTGGGTGGAAATCGAAACGTGCATAGCAAATACACTATCCAGAGTCAAGTTCCCAGTTTACGATGTGAAGTGTGGCGTACCACAGGGCTCAATTTTGGGCCCCTTTCTCTTCCTCGTATATATCAACGACATCATAGTAAAATTTCCAGAGGTATTCTTCGTCCTTTTTGCGGATGACAGTAGTTATATTCTGAAAATTACCTTCTAGGTAATCTCCCCTGACAATCTAATGGCCTTATTTCAAGTATGTCTGACTGGTTCTGCGCAAACAGACTAGTCTTAAAGACGCAAAAGACCCACAAGTTAGCAATCAGCCCTTCGAAAGATATCTCAGAGAGATTGCTGCATGAATTCGGGTTTCCTGTAGCATCGAGTGTAAAATTTCTTGGCATTATTATCGATCAAAACTTGAATTGAAAGACTCACCTTTCTGTCTTAAGTAAAAAATTGGGCAGTGCAGCATTTGCCATACTTACCCTCAGACAGAACGTTAACTTTGAAGCTGCCAAAACCGTTTATTACGCCTACTTCCAGAGCATTTTCTGATATGGTGTGGAATTTTGGGGTGACTACACCGATGCTAAAGATACTTTTATAATTCTGAAGCGGGTAATGAGAAATCTATTCAATCTAACAAGACTCTTGTAGAGAATACTTCTAAAAAGCAAAAATATTCACTTTGACTAATCTCTATATTCACAAACTGGCTCTGATCTCATTCAGGAACAAACATAAATTCATTTTCTCTGAGTCATTACATTCTTATAATACCTGACATAATAATTATATTTTGCCAGATTATAGACTGAACGTGAACCAAAAGGATCTCTTTATGCAGGCATAAAAGTTTTGAATCATCTGCCCAAACATTTACAGTCTGTCAACTCCTTACTAGTCTTCAAGAGACAGCTTAAGACTTTTATCGTTGAAAATGTGTTTCTTTTATGTAGGTGTGTATTTTGAGGTCAATATTATGTTGCTGCTACATCTCAAAGATTATTGTTAAAATTCAATTCAATTTGTAAACGGAACTTTTTTCTCGTGTTCTTTTTGGGCTTTGATGAGTAGTATTTATTTGTGAAAAGCAAAATAAAATTCCACTCATACTGTAGGTTCAACTCTACTCATTGTGGAAATAAATTATTATTATTATGAAGGGAATTTTTGATCTTGGATGTTTACCGCAAATGGCACAACATTTTCTTCTCAAATGTTTGTATCGTACCTCTAAGCATTCAGGTTTCTATTATTGATGATGGCCAGACCAGCGTTCTAAGAAAGTTCTCTCCACCATTTCTGAACCTCCACCAAAACTATAGGTTGGTAAAAAGTTGCACTGAGCAATCATAATGAAAAAGTCAAAATCTTGACTCATCTGTAAACAGAATCCATAGTCAGCTTCTAACCAATTGCAAAATTCAATCAGGCTCTTGGTTGTGCTCATTCTGCGACACGAGGCTGCAAACAAAATTCCTGAGACGTTGTCGAATCGTTTCAATGCTAATTTGCACTCCACTATTTCATCAAAGCTGCCTTTGAAGGAAACAAGCAATAGCGGACCGTGTTCTCAACAAGGAAATACGTAAAAGACGAGCACCGATCGCTATTGTTGCAAGAGGTCGTCAGACCCTCCCTTCATGACTAACAGTCTCCTTATGTATGCGAATGGGATACCCCAAGTCTTTGGCCTAATCTTATATAAGTCCAACCTAAGTCATCTAACATCACTGCTTCAGCACATTCTGCCGTTATAAAATTTCGAGGATTGAGTTGCATTATTACCGAAAATAGGAAATTTCGAAAATAATAAACGTTACTAACACAAATTCATTCATCAACATTTGCTGGTATCAATTGTCATGTAATGATGTGCCTTTTATCTCAACGTAATAGTATTCATCCCTTTGGTCTCTGATCTACTGACAATTTACGTAGATCATTAATTCCATACTTAATAAAAACTACATGGCCGAGTCGAAACTCTTTTTCTTTATGTTTTTTGAAAGAAACGACATAAGGCTGTTTATTAGATGTCTCAATAAATCGTGCTTAGGTGAAATAGAGCTTTTGAATCACCTAACAATGGTTTTGCACAAATTAGAATACATTTGGAACAGTACTATAACAGCAACAGCGCAGGTTTGGTTTCAAGGTTTCATGTTTCTTTCATGGTTGTAGGTTGCTTTACCATGTCTTTGGCACCAACTTCAGCCAGAAAGACTAGAGAATGTTGAATACCTATCTTTCATAACTACTATAGGAAATTACCAACTACCAACAAAAATGACCAAATAATCATAAAGCAGCTATCGTGAGAAGCAACTTGAACCGAAACTTTCGAAGTGGACGCCGAATAGGAGACAGAATATTATCACTATCAGCCACCAGACAAGCAGGCTTCAGGAGTGGTTACAGCATCATAGACCATCTGCAGACATTGCGTACACTATTGGAGAAAACAACTGAGTACAACATACCTATATATTTGGCATTTGTAGACTACCATAACGCGTTCGACTCGATTGAGAAATGGTCCTTTCTAAATGCTATGAATAATGCTAGAATTGACTCTAGGTACAGTGCAGTTATAAGGAATATATACCAGAGAGCAACTATGCATGTCAAAATTGATGATGATAGGAGAATTGCAAGAATTGATCTTAATTGTGGAGTACGCCAAGGTGATACGATATCACCGAAACTTTTCACCCTGGCTCTAGAAGACGTATTCAAGAAATTGGAATGGCATCCTTATCGCTGTAAACACAGATGAGTTAGAAGAGATATTAGTGCAGCTGAATGAAGCATCGAATAGTATATGATTGGAAATGAACATAAGCAAAACCAAGGACATGTGCCCCAACAACGTTCCGATCCATTTAGGGAATCTAGTTATCGAAAATGTAAACGAGTATATTTATCTGGGTCACGCCACCAAACTAAGAAAAGAAAACCAGAGAGCCGAAATAACCAGAAGAATTGGGTTAACCTGGGCCGCCTTCGGGAAACTTCAACATATCCTGAAAAATACCGATATCCCAATCAACATGAGGAGAAGAGCTTACGACTCCTGTATCTTACCTGTGGCTACATACGAACTTGAAACGATGACAATAACGAAGCAAAGTGCCAATCGCCTAAGGACTACTCAAAGAGCCATGGAGCGTGCTATGCTAGGAATATCCTTAGAAGACCGAGTAAGGAACAACAAAATCAGGCAAAGACGCGAGTCTCAGGCATTATAAAAAGAACAGCCGAGTTGAAATGCAGATGGGTAGGTCACGTTGCAAGGCAGGACTGAGAGAATTGGACCCTAAGGGTAATTCAATGGAGGCCTAGAGAGATCAAGCGAAGTAGAGGCAAGCAGCAAACACGTTGGATCGACGATGTAAAAGACTAAGTCAGAGGACAGTGGTTTAGTATAGCACAAGACAGACATGAATGGAAGCGACACGGAGAGGTCTATGTTCAGAAGTGGACGGAGGAAGGCTGACAAGAAAAAGAAGAAGATTATCACTAAAATTGCAGATTTTGGGCTTCAGGATACAAAACTACGTTCCAAAAGTGTTTTCCGTGTTATACTACTTCCAGATATACAGGCAACGTAACCCAACTTTGTAATTTTAAATGGCGTGATACACTTTGCCATTTTTTATGTAGAGAATCATTTCTTAAACATTTTCTGTCCATATTTGGCATAATTAAAATTGGCTATAAAAGGGATATGATGCTTTGAATCACATCTTATTACACGATCAATGCTGACAAATAATATTAAACGAGAGATATACAAATTTACCATCCATCAATAGATGAAAATTCAGGGCAATACAGTCCAATTTTTTTTCCTATCAAAAACAGAATATTTCAAATGAAAACTTATAGCAGATGATTCGGTCATTATCGTTTTCGTACAATTTAATGAAAATCAATGTGCATATAGCGTTTTGGGGCTTCTGAATTGAGAATAACTAGAACATCAGTGGAGAAGATTTGATCAAATTACAACTTTCATCCATTCATGATTGCATTGACTTCGAGAATGAGTCGGGAGAAAACTAATAGCACGGTAGAATTTTGTTGAATTATAGAATGAGGCAGCATTTTTACACAAAATGTAGAGATGAATCAAATTTTTCGTGAGAAGGTTCATTCAACGGACGATACTCCCACTTTTGGTGCGAATTTACACAAAATATGTTTTAAATTCTATGCTCACAACAATAAATGTCAATATTAATCATTCACAATTCAAATAGTTGATTCACAAATAATCAGCTGAAAACTTTTTGCCGAAAAATGTTCGTGTATTTTGAAAACTTTGAAAAATTCGACATGTTTCAATGCTACGTTGAGAATGGCTACGATTCTGATGCAGCTGCAGAATATTATTCTATTCATGCAACCTCGCCAGTCTACAATCCAAATGTTGAGACAGAATCTCATAGACATTGGTTCTTTTAAGCACTCAGAGTGAATCAAGAAGTTACAATGGAATTTCTGGGAGCAGTTACTGCATATTTAATTTTATGTAGGTAACTTGATGGAAGTGCAATACCAAAATCTAAGCTTTCGCGAATTTCCATTACAAATTAAAATTTAACTTCATGAGATGAGTGATTTTCATTTTCTATAGTCGAGAAAAAAATCCCGAATCCTACCAGTATACCATACGGACTGATAAAGTGAGGGTGACCAATGATGGATTATTCAATCGCTATAATGAAATGACAGATCTGATATCAATCCCTATCGCGAATTGAATGTTATAATATTTGTTGCGTGTTAATAAACCATTTGGCGTCGTGACAAACTTTATCATGATATAATGAACGTTTATATATTAAATTTTTGATCAATCTCTTCAATACTAGGACAAACTTCATGAATGCATGCGGTAAACGTTCTATTTTTATTGATTGCGTATTCTCCCGTGAACAATTTCAACATGCAATTCATTTTTTGTACCATTAAAGGGACCAATAAAAAATGTAATATATCAATTCATACCAGTAAACCTAGTCTAAATTTGATGTATTTCCTCTCATCTCATAATTTGAATATAGATATCAGAACGTATTACTCTCAATATAGATATATAGAATCCTGAAATCCGAAATTCACAAAGGAAAGTCGTTTGTGGCAGTTGCAATGAAATTTATAGCGGTGCAACTTTCATAAATTTCAATATTAGGCTATCAGTGTACTAATGCAGTGCTGGTAAACAAAAATTAGATTCTCACTCTGAAAATCATCTACTGGAAAAAAATATGCTCTTAATAATAATTTTGATATTTTACATTTAAAAATAATAGATTAAAAATGAACCTAAGAGATGCATTCGAACTAGACAGAGAAATTCCGGATATTTACTCAATAGTCAATAGGACGTTTCTAAATCTTTTCATTTCTAAGTAACCATGTTTCACCACTCTGTAGCTTCATCAGATAAGTAATACATTCAAAAGGAAGATTTGCCTTATATATACATTGTCGTATTTGGATTTTCCTCTTATTGAGATGAGTACCTACTTTTATCAAAACTATAAACAAGGCACATCTTCCTTGAATGTACTACATACTTTATGAACCCATTTAAATTTGTAAATATAGTGACAAGTTGAATTGTTTTGTTTTATTCAATTAATTTTCATCCAATAACTTCTTCTATCAAATTATTGGCGAAAATTGTTTGAAAAGTATATAAAGCCAGCCTGTATATGTTATGATCATTATCAGCATGTTATCTATTTTCGAAAAGGAATAAATTGTGAAATTCAAACCGGTGGTAAAAATATAACGTATTTGAAAATACTACTTCATAACTTTTAGCTAACTAACATAACTTCGACTATGCCGTAGTAGTCTTTGTGAATTGTCAATGTAAAAATATCTATAAATTAATAAGGTATGAATAGAATTTCGTAAATTTGTAAGCAGTTAAATGTACCACAGATGGAATAAAGAATATCTCTCAACAAAAACAACAGAGTAATGAAAACCCCAATTATCTAGCGCCAATAATTTTGTTATTGTCTACGTGGCATACCCATAATATGACACTGTACAAATATCAGATTGAATCAAACATAATACAATAAAAGTCTCACCGATAATTATGAGATTAGAGGTAATCCAATTTTTCAACCCTAATTTCTTCAGCGTAGAGGTCACTCACATAGCTATTATTTCGATATATGTCACGCTCGACACTAAGGCAATTGCTGGTTTCCTTATTGCTAAGTAGTGTTGGCCGCTTACAGGGCAATTTAGGGTCGGAATACCAGTAACAATGAATAGGAATAATGACTGAATGAAGTATAGTTTCGATATAACCTGAATAACTTACAGTGCGCACCCTCTTTTTATTTATTCCACTGAATAAATGTTTCATGTAATCTTCATGGAAAACTGAAAACATTGTTTCGTCTATACAGTACGTAGAAAATTCGATATCAACGCTTTGATAAATGGAAAACTATTTATCTTATCACACCATAATTAAAACTGTTGACTTAAAATGAAAATTTCACATAAAAATTCTGATGAACGTGAAATTCAATAATACTTTTTTAAAACGCCATAGCGAGTGCAATATCAGTTGATGTTCAATGGAAATAAAACGTGTGGAAATTATCGGTAATTTAATGCATAACAACATGGTTACAAACAAGCATGGCAAAAATGTAAAAATAGTATAAAAACTCTCTGATCTACAACAATGGAATAACTTTTTCGTTTCAGCGCAACAGGGCTGTTTACCATCGGTTAGAAATTCAGTTTCTTAGAATTTTTCGAACACCCAAAATAGGTAGACAGATAAATATCAAAATTTGATCATGAACTGATTGACTGCACTACCTCTGCGACCCATTTGTCATACACTATGTCCTAAATTTCACCTTCAAGCTCCATCCTTTTAGTAAAAGCTATAAGCTTTGTGAGTGATTTCTGAGGCTAAATCTAACCTAACCTAACCCATAGTGTCTAAGACTTATAAGGCCCTGCCAGTGCTTCCATAACTTCAGGCCCACCTACCGGTTATTTTCTTTCATTGCGGTCGCCAAGAGAATTCCAAGCCTAGGCTCAGGTTCGGTGAATCCCAAAGGTTTTCCTCGCACAGTCAATGACTCCGACTTCTCATTACTCTCAATAGTGGACTGCCCTAGAACCCACATCAAAAGGAGCCTATTTCTTTATACCAGTATGGCGATCGTACACCCAAGAATTAAATTCTACTCAAATAGACATTGAAGTTGGATTCCAGTATACATACAACCAAATTTATATGGAATCACTCAATATTCTACAATATTGATTGATTTTAACCATGGATCTTTGACTACTTGAGAAGAATGAATCTTTTTGTTGTAAAAAAACTTGGTAGTATAATAAGAAAAGTTGAATTATCACCACATGTTCGGGATATTGTACTCAGGCGTCAATGAGATTTGAAATTATGAATTTCAGAATTTTAAAAAGCCTGTAATCATAATTGAAAATGTCTCACATTAGATTGTCCGATATACAGAGGAATCGAATAATTACTCTCGTTAAAGAAGGGGTGAAACAGAGGGATATAACTGCAACAATGGGGGTATCACAGGGGGTTTCAAAAACCTACGCCCGATACGTGGAGCTACAATCTCTGCAAAATAGGCCTAGAAGAAGTCGTAAGAAGATCACTTCTGAAGAACAAGACCGTTCTTTGTGCCGAATTGCGAGAAGAGACGCTAGTACGTCGCACCCCCATTTACATTTTTGAGCCGATGAAAACTCATGCCATTGTTCAAAACTGACACCAACAACAGTTCAGCATTTTTTTGGGCCTATTTTCTTGCCACCTCGTTTAAACAGCGCAAGTTATTTAGACTTTCTTTAGAATAACTTGCCAGAACTTTTGGAGAATATTCCACTGACCCGTCGGCAGAATATATGGATTATGCACGTTGGTGCCCAACCACATTTTAGGTCAGCCGTTAGAGATCATCTACCAATCGAAGTGGACCTATCGTATGGTCATCTAGGTCACCAGACCTGAAGCCTTTAGATTTTTATTCCTGGAGCCATCAAAGAGGCCAAGGTTATGATGTACCCATTAGGAATACATATATTGAGGGAATAGTTTATCATTCTAATGAGATAAAAACAATCTTCAAATTTATATTAAAATACAAAGATCTCTTGTTTCGATAGCTAGTTCTTGCTTAAAAGTTAGTGATTATCAATTTGAACAGATAATATAGATAGTATCTATGAAGTAAAGTTTAAATAATCAAAACGAATGATAAATTAAATAAAAATATATTTTTATTCAAAATATCGTTGCTCTTTGAGTCCGTTTTTCTACTAGTTTTTTTCGAGATCTAACCAAGTGTAGCTGTTTTGCATAAAAAACTTTGAAGAATCTAAAAGTTTTATTAGATTTGTAAAACACTTATCCTCTAAAAACTGAAAGGGTAAAAGGGGTTGGGGTTGTCCACCCTGAGCAGATATGGGTAGAAATTAAAAAACCGAAAACATCTTATTAAATACTATTTTTTTGAACATTGTTTTCAATTTCAGAAAAATTCCGTTGAAAGGCACAGATTTTATCGTAAGGAAGCAATTAATTGACCGAGGACCAATTTCAACTGCATATTTCAAAAAAAAAAATGAAGCAAGAGACGCGAAGAAATTGGCTATCGATGAAATGTCATCTGATGTTCTTATCATCACAATGGACATGCAAAGTGTTCTTTTTTGCCTGAAATTACTCGCGTCAGAACAATCTAACAAAATAAAGTTAGCTGTTCACAACTTCACAATTTACGTGAAAAATACAGAGGATGTACACATGTATGTGTGACACGAAGGCAAGGGTGGAGTTGCCGCTAATAATATAACTAGTTGTATAGTAAGTTATATTCGGGAAAACTGCTTATCCTACAAGAAAATTATTCTCATATCAGTTGGATGTACTTCTCAAAATAAGAATAAAATACTCTGTAGCGCTCTATCGAATATTTCGTCAGACATGGGAATTGAAATTCAGCAAATCATATTGGAGAAAGGACATACTAGGTCCACTTTGGAAAAACAATTCAATCCTCCACTGTTTTCTCCATCTGATTATATTTATCGAATGAGATCAGCAAGACCATCACAGCCATATAAAATAAATTACCTGGAATATGGTTTTTCAAAGACTTCGAAAATGTTCCAGGTAGTTTTGTAACTATTAGACCTGGTGAACGTGCTGGTGATCCTACCGTTAATGATATTCGAGCACTATGTTACAAAAATGGAAAGGTTAAATATAAACTACGCCACACAGAAGATTTCAAGATTTTGCCACAAAGAAGAGTGGGTATGATAGAAAATTTTCAAGTGAAGGCACTATACACTATAATAATAATAATACACTATAATTGATACATCTTAATACAATAGCCTTCAGTCGTAAAAACATATGCATAAAGATTATCACGCATTTTATGACAATTTGAATCATTAAAACTATGCAAGTAGCTTAATTTGAAAAAAGAAATTTATGTTCCTTTTGTTAAATCTGGCAGTGAATATGTGATCTCATTCTTATACTTTTTAAAGAAGATATTCTCAAATAATAAGAACGTACATTCAGTGGTGTAATAAATTTATTCAAAAAACGCTATGTGATCAAAATTATCGTAGAATAGAATCACCATACCCTAGAAAAATTTATCCATGTGCTTATTCTACACATAGCGATTTTGAATAACAGTTTCATTTTCAGCTTTGTGCAGTAAATATCTTGTTGGTTTTTCATAAAATCAATGCTTTGATATTCATAACAAATTAATACAAATACAGTCACTAAAACTCCCAATTTGCTAAATGGTTAAAAATTACCAGTACTATACGGTGTGACTATTGAAAGAACTGGTTTTTCGTGTCTACTGTGAAGTTGTACCAAAACACATGGCGATTTCTGAAAGGGCAACGACGAAATGTTGCCTTCTTTGGTAAAGCTATTGATTTCATTATTAACATTTAGACAAGCCGCAATATTAGAAACTCCATCGTTATGTAAATCATGAAGTATCTTTTCATTTGATAATCATTAGCCGAAAAGAACGGTTTGTTGTTTCTTCAAATTATTTCTCATTTTTCGATAGTTTTCATTGCTAAAATGGAAACGCCCATAAGAATATGATGTACCATTTTCGGCAAACATGGATGTTTGTTTATATCAACATGATTACGCAAAGCCTCACGAAGCTCATGTAGTTAAAAACCACCTTCAAGATTAGAAATAATTTCAATAATTGAGTGTCCTGTAGGAGGTTCAGACCATATTCCCATTGAACATGTCCGGGACATTTTCAATAGAAAATTAGGAAGCCACCTTACGAGATTCGGAATAGACTGATCGAAATTTGGAACGAAATGGATCAGAATGCTAGAAAGCCATTGATTTTGAGTATGAATCGTAGAAAACTTGCAGTAATTCTAGCAAGGGTTGGAAATTTATGGTAGTAACTAGTTTTTGGGAACCTTATTCTTTCCAGAAGTTTTACGTTTTTCATTACTAGTTTTATTTCAATTTACAATTTACATTTCGATTGTTCTCAAGCGTTCCTTAGTGCTGGTAGATTACTGGAACAATAATCCTTAAACATATCTTAAATTCTTTTAAATGAAACCTCGATTTTTTGAGTTAATTTCTGGGCGCCGTGTGGTTGAGAAAATTGTTTCTATAACGTACTTAACACTTAAAGCTTGCCCATTCATTATGTGAAATTAGCAATGAAGTGTCGATTGAAAAGTAAAGCATCTGCAGTTAATGTTATATATTTATATAGACTCGAGAGAAGTTTTATCAAAATATCGTCGTAATTCATCCGCAATATGCGCTCTCTTTAATATAAATATTGTAAATGAAAATGGAGAATGATAGAGTAAAAGAAGACATCAATGTTTATTTGTAGTACGTCGACGTCAGAACTTATTATATACCTCATCTTAGCTCAGATGTGTGACATCAATTTGTCTTTTAAAAGGTCACAAGAACAGACTTCCGAACGACTAATACTACTAAAGGCTCATCCGTCTTTATTCTCGCACTATAAAAACACGAACTCCATAAGGAACTTCAGCTGGCAAAATTGTTTTCATAAATCATAGTAGGCGAAATAAATGTTTCTCAAATAATTACATGACAGTTCTGACATATCAGAAGAAGAATCTTCGGTAAGAATTGCAATAATTCGAGCAGGTCGACCATTTACATCGCCGTAGATTCGCGTAATTCATTATTGAACAACCTGCTAGTTTTTCTGGAAAAATCTTTTTTCCGTCGATGCCCATTTCTATTTGACTAGACAATACATGAAAAAAGCGATATTAACGACCCAATTTCTACTCACTTTTGATGATATGGGTATCACTTTCAACAGGACGTATCCACAAGTCACTCATACATCAAAACAAAGAATTTATTGCAAACCGAATTTCACGAAATTCAGCGTTTAAGTGGATTTTTTGAATCGCCGTGATGAAGACAGAGTCTATACGGTCCGAGTCGAATCGATTTCAGTCCTAAAACTTAAAACCCATGACGTGATTAATGAAATATACGCTCTATTTGGCCAACAAGTACTTGATATTATTGTTGAAAAAAATGGACATCTGTAAGCATGGACATGATGGACATTTGTCTGATTTCATTTTCATAATAAATATTATGAAGAACTGAAGGCTGGATCCCGAAAAGAATCCACGTCCGAAGACAAACTAGGCTTGCAGAAAACTCTCATCAGCGGACGGTCCAACTAGCACAGTCACATACGAGGGTGGTCTGAAAAGTTTCCCACCTAACAAACATAAAAAACATTTCCTCTGAATATTCTTTTATTTTTCAACATAGTCTCCTAGTAACTCTACGCACTTTCCCCAGCGATGTTTCCATCTCTGTAACCCGTCCTAATAGTACTCGGCGTTTTTTTCTGAAAAATAGTGGTTCACGAAGGTGATTCCATTTCGGATGATTCCAGATTTCACCTAGCATCTCGCACACAAAATAACAGCGTAGGGAATCGCATTTCTTAAACAACCCTTGTGTATAATTTATATTGTAATATTTCATGGAAAACGCTTGGACCCATTTGCGATTTTCCGCGAACTGATCGCTGAGTTGTCCTTCGTGAAAGGGCATACAATGATTTTCAATTTCAAAATTGAGCATGATAAAAAGGCTAAACGAAAAATCACACTTACGGATATTTTTGCAAACTCAAATTTCCTTTGACGCTGACTAAACTTTCCCGATCAATCTGGTTGCTTTTCTGTAGCCTTAAGGTTTGTTATGCTAACCTAACCGAATGAATAGTTTGGTTCTAGAAATGAAGAGGAATTCAAAACCATCGATAAAGAATATTATAAGGCAAAGCATTTGAATAGATATGAAATGAAATAATGGATTCATAGGTGCATAACACACTGAAGAATAACTGACAAGTAATCTTCTTCACATAGATTGCAAACGGCGTGTTTCTCCAGTAGGGACCACTCCAACTATCATTAATACAAGCCGAGAAATGAACCTAGGCCTATTTTCTACGTACGACCTAGAAGACTAGCCATCTCTTAACTTACGCCAGCGTGAATTGACTTCTAATATGACTCGATGAAACTTAAATGTCGTCAATTCTCACGATTGAAATAAGCGTGAAAAAAGCAGGGTGTCACCCTTATAAGTTATAACTTAAAATACACTACTCCAAAAAATTATCGCATCAAATACATTTGAGAGCATTGATTTTTTCCTGTTTTCTGGCATAACATGTTTTAAGGATAAAAGATGTAGAGGTATGAGGAAAATGATGCGTCTATGGAAGAATTTAATAAATCAAATCTGAGAATGAATTCTGCAGAAGGTTCTGTTTACAACAAGAAAACTTTCTGCTTCAAATCTTCTATTTACACTCATTATGGTCGATCTATTTTAGGCCTAGTTTGTTCAAAGTTTAACCATAGGACCTCAAACAGTTGCAAGTATATTCATTCCAGGTAGTTTCTCACCCTGCGACACTATATCGTGTCGTATTATTATACTTAAAAAAACACATGATTGATTAGATGGACTACATATTCGTTGAAAATCTAATTCACATACAGGTTACTTTGAATATACGAAGATCATACATGTTTCAAATATTTCATTCACAGATGGAGAATGGGTATGCATTACTGATGAGGCCGAAACTGTAGTCCCATGACATCAGACTAGATTGTACCACTACTTACTGGGTGGATCGGAAAACTAGCTTATAGGAGAGGATATTTAACGTTCTACGGAAAGTTGAATATTGCTTCCTGAATAAAAATCTTTAATTGAATTACATGAAAAGTTGATAAAATAAGGAATTTCAAGTCATTTTTTTCTGAAAAAGAAGCATCGGTTTTTGATATCAGTACTTATATATACATATTATATTTCGTTTCATCGTTATTTTTTCATTACTCATTACGAGTATTTAGATATCGATAATCAGTAGGAACTGCTTAAAATCCGTGCCACTGCTATCCAGTATTTTTTTGTGGTATACTCTTCCTAAATTTCACCCACAATCTCCATCCTTTTTGCAAACGATATAAGCTCTTTGGGTGAGAGCTTGATAAGCTCAGTCAGCTTCAGTTAGTTAGATTCTAGTTCCTCGACCCTGACACTGTCCCCAGCTAGGCACTCGGAGATGACGTGTTACATTGATCATATCCCTTCCTCACACAGTCTGCATGAAGGGTCCTCAATCAATCCTATCTTATATAGGTGATTTCTGAGCCGATAATGTCCCGATAGTATGGCATTTAGAACTTTCAGGTCTAGCCTTGAGAGTTTGAACAAGCCTTGGCTCTTGCAGTAAAAGTCCATTGATGTCAAGTCGAGAGTATCTGAGACCCGCGAGGCTCTACCAGTGCTCCCTCAGTTTCAGGTCTTACCACTGGTTATTTTCAATCTCCACGGGAATTCCGAGTTTGAGCTCTGGTCTGGTGAATTCCATTCCTGCTTCCCGAGCGCCCAATGAGTCTTCCTTCTTATTTTCGTCAATGCTCCAGTGTCCTGGTACCCACATCAGACGGAGTCTATTCCTTTCTCCTACTTTAGCGAGGATGGAATGACATTCCTGTCAAATAAGTGATGCGTAGATGGGAATACTAATACCTTTAGTGCTGCTTGGCTATCGGTGATGGTTTTTATTAACCTACTTGTTCATCACAACCAAGAGGTTAGCACTGCGGTCAATGGCGAATATTTCTGCTTGGAAAATAGTCGCGAGACCGCCAAGACAGACCGACTCTTCCTTGGCAGCACCTCGACCATAAACACCAGCTTCAACACCATGGGCAGTTTTGTAGCCATCTGTGAACCCACAGGGGCCTTCAAGTAGAAGGTTCTTGAAGATGGTCTATTTCTTTGTGCTAGTAATGATGATCTGGAATGGAAGTTCCATGTTGGTTTTGGGTATTGCTATGCCAGACTCCATTCTCAGCATCTTATTGTTCTCGATTTCAGGCAAGAAGCTGAACGTACTTAATCCATTTCACGAAAAGTGATGGAATCTGTAGGTAGCCATTTTAGCTGCTAGTCTGATTACTAAGAGACAGAAGAGGGGCAAAACCAAGTATCAGTTTCATTGTCGCAGTAGGTGTAGAGCGAAAAACTCTAGAAACGTCCGAAACATATTTCAATCGGTATCCTGAAAGGCACCAGCCAAATAAATCTATTTTTCGAATAAAGGAAGAGAATCTCATCAATAGTGGCTCATTCAGAAAATCAAGAAATGAAAAATATCATGTAAGTGATAGAGCAACGATCGAAGTGATAGGTGATGTAACGTCCAAACCTTCAAGTTCGAGTAAACAAATAGAAGCAGAAACAGGAATTTCGAGACGTCAGGTGCTGGGCCTTCTGAAGGAGATGCAGTTTAAACCCTACAAAATGCGAATCTCCCAATTTTTGCAGCCAGGGGATCACCCTCCCCGACTGAATTTCTGCAGTTGGCATCTAGAAAATATCCAAGAACTTCCAGATTTTTTTAAAGAAGTCATATGAACAGATGAAGTCTGCATCACTAGCGATGGGATGTAAAATAGTTTTAATGAACATTTGTGGTCCGATGTAAGTCCTCAACGCCATATTGATGTGCAACATTAAGAAAGATATGGTTTCAATGTGTGGTGTGCACTGAAAAATAGTCGCGTTTTGGCGTTTGATGGAAGTTTTAGTGGAGCTCGTTATGAAGAAATCATCAACAATAATATCACTGAAGTATTTCTTGATAGTACAAAGATCAAATACTTCTTTTCAACACGATGGTGCCACTTCCCGCCACAAGGGCCATCAGTGATCTGTTGAATTTGAATTTTGGACATAATTGGATAGGGACTAAAGGTCCTTTGAGATGACCGCCACGTTCCCCTGATTTGACACCACTAGATTTTTTTCTTTGGGGTTATGTTGTCACGTTGAGGACTCAATCTACAAGAGAAATAGTTACAATTTTTTTGTTTCTGTTAAAGATTTTCGTATTTGTTTTTGGTTTTAGTTAGAGAAAAGTTTAATGTCATAGGTCTTGTTCTTCATAATAATATATATTTTTTTACTCGCATAACTTTCCAATCATTCTAATAGAATATTACCAAAGCAGCATGCATGGACTCATATGTCACGTAGATTCGTTGGGTTGGCAAGTTTCGAATTTCAAAAAAATTAATGTTGATCTGTAATTCCATTTATGAAGAGTAGAAGTGACTGTCGAACTCTAAGACCACAGTTAATTACTATGATCTAAATCGAATCAAACCGTAATCTTAAAAAGGATCTTTAAAATTCATGGTTTTCAGTGATAGAACAATATGAATCCATTATGGGAATGCACCTAATGAATGGTATTGTGGAAATTTCAGGTTTTCAAATATTGTATATTTCTGAAAAGGAAAAAAATTGCTGCATCCAATAGAGGTAAAATTTCCTATGGTTTGTTTAAAAAAAAGCATTTTTGAATTAAAACTCGAAAACCGCTGAGTAAAAAGTTTTTTCACACTATAGTGCCTGTAGAATGTCAAGTTTATTTTTATATAACTTTGATGGTGATCGAGATATCCGCGATGGACGATTTTCACAAAATTCGAGAAAGTCTGAATAAGTCCAGAACGGAAAGAGATATCAAAAAATTTTGGCACCACTAAACTAGTCCCTGAAAATAAGGTCGAGAGAGGAGGGTTCATTTTTCTCCATCTGCAATTTCACATAGTTGCCGTACAAATACCTTGAAATTTGCCCACCGTGTACTGGGAAACTAGCTTCCATCAAAGATCTTTCAGATAACTCATAATTTCTTCAAGAAGCACATTAAACCATCTTGGGCGTCCACAGCAAGGTCATGATAGGCATCGCCCCTCACAAATATTGGAAATCAAAAATTAACATTTTGCTATACCGAAATAGGCGTTCTATAAGTTACAATATCCATTTACATGAAATTTGTAAATATTCCTAGAAAATGAACTCAAATGATTAGAATTAGTATTACACACTTTCCATAGTGTCATCATTATCTACAAATTTTCTGTTTACCTAAAATAACGACAGGTTAAATGTCATCAATTCATCGATAAAATGATGCTATACGACATATATAGTAAGAAATGCATCTGCAAACATTTCCGGCCCGATTTCATTCATTCAAAGTTGAATCCGTGATGCTATAAGTGACTAATACTAATAACAATGAGGCATCTTCGACGTAAATTCTTTTATTTACACAAAACTGATTTGTATATATAAGACCTTCCTCAAAACTGTTGTACCATAATATTACGAGATTGCGGTAAAGTACAAGCATATCGCAAAAGTTCTTAACTTGTTGAAATTGGTGACGTGAATAATCCAAAGATGAAAAACTTAGATATTTATTTTATATTAGTGATAATAACGTTTTCAACAGTGAGTAATTTTATATCTATGTAAAAGGTATATCAGTGAATCTGAAATTCTCAATTTTAATACATCGAAAGGATTAAGAAAGATAAAAGACTCTTCGTGTGCTATCTTTTATTGAAAATTTATACATATTAGTTGATTGATTTTACTCTAGATTTCCGTAACGAACTTTCCAGTGTTGATAACAGAAATGCAAATTTTTTTGAAGATCATTTCCAAAGATTGTCTCCTTCTGGTTTATTTCTTCAACCCTATTATAACATAAAGGATACCCCGTTAAGATAGTCGATAGTAGAAAATTCAAATGAGTAATGGAAATCGGGTTGTGCAAGAAATCTCAACTTTTACTTTTTCAGGTTATGCTTTCAAATAGCAGTTTCCATTGACTTATTATCTTCCCGAAACTTTTGAGTTATTTTGTTATGAAGATTGTAAAATAAGGTATCACTTATCATTTCTTTATCGTCGCCAACATTTTTTTTTTGCTTAGTATAGTACCAGTTTTACACTAAAACTAAGATGAAAGCTTTCGATCACACCAATTATTTAATCAAAGGAAAAAGAATTTCGCGAGTAAAGGCCTTTCAACTATCTTAACGGGAGTAACCCTTTATTTATAGGCAGAAATTAAGCTTTACAGGTTCATACTTTTCCAAGGCTTTAGAGGTTAAAGTTTTCAACTTAATAAAATTGACTTTCATGTTCCGCAATTTTTCTCTAAAACATAGATAAATCCAAGCCTTCCTCTAATATTTGAAGGCCATATTCAATCGTTTATTCGATGGAAGCAATAAAATATCTACTCAACTAAAGCTTTTTCATTATTCATTCTAACTCAACTCTGATATTGATTATGAATTCTTAACTTGAATTATTGAAAAGATAGAAACATTAGGGACAAACTCGATATGGATTTTGTCTTGAAGTAACCGAAAGTAGCTCAGAAACACATCGATTTCGATTACTACAGTTTATTATCAATAAAATTCCGTAAATGGTTACTAATATACTTAGCAGCAAATATAGTAAAATTTGCTTCCAATACGCTCTACAATATCTAAGCGAAAAGTATCCTGAAAGTAGAACTGAAGAAAAAAAAAAGTTAAGGTAACGTTTTGGTTGTATCTTTAAATTCCGAACAGAAAAAAACTTGGTTGACGTTCCTTTCTTCTGAAGAATAGATCCGTTCCATAGAAACTTGAAGGTATATCAATAGTAACAAAGATACTCACGAAATTGATAAATGTTATTGGTGTTAACTCAGATATTCTCTGATGGAATTCGATACCTGAATTTGTTTAATTGTCACATTTCTATCAACTATTTTATTTATAATTTTCAACAATTTCTTCTTGCAGAAATTCATTGTTTAAAATATGTGACTTCATAGTACGCCATCCTGCGAAAATTCAAACATATTTTCAATTAAATGAAACAAACAGTTCCCCCTGATATAAAGTTCACTTTGTAAATGGAAAATGAGAATTCCATTAACTTTTTAGGTGTGACCATAACCAAATTTGACCACAGACAAAAGTATTTTATTCTCTATAAACCGTCCCATACACATATTATCTTTCACAACTCTTCCGCACATCCACATCAACATGAAATAGCTGCTTATAACAGCATGATACATTGACTTACTATAATACTTATGTCAGAAAACAATTTTTTGAAAGTGTGGTCAATAATAGTTATAATTCTAGTATGATTGACAGTGTGCTTCTTTGAGAATAATTTCAACGTGTAATACAAAATGTTTTTCTACTGTCAAAGAGATAAATCGAAAATTCAATTATTCAACTTATTTCAGTAAACCCAGTTTAAATTTGAAGTCATTCTCCTCACGTCATAAATTGAATATGGAAGGATAACTCTCTAGGCTAAGCAGATTTATTAAAATTGAAAATTTAATAATCTAGATGAAATACTTTTCTAGGTATGTCAAGCACGCAAAAGAACTCTACAAAGGAAACCAAGAAAAACACAATTAAAGCCAGACGATCCAAATGAAGATTGCATCGGTATAGAATGCCAATCACCCAGTGCATATCCAGGGAAATACATCGACAGACTGGTTCGCAAGAAAAAACTAAACACAGCGTTTGGACAAATTTTTGAGCCTACAAGTTTTTTCGAAATGAAGTTTAGGTCGGCATTTGAGGATGACGATAACGATAATGGTGAAAATGTATGCCCATCCAAAGAAATAACTGTCTTCCCAACAACTGCCAAAGATGAAGATTTGAAGATGAGATTCATTGTGAATACTAAAGAAAATAAACAGGGAATCACGTATCAAATTTGCGTGTAAGTATTCGATATGCATATAATTCAATAACTATTAAAAAATCTTTTTAATTCTTACTCTCTTATGCTCATGAAAATACGAATTTTACTTCGTAACTTTCAACTATCTAAATGATCAACGAAAAACATAGTTTTCGCATTTACAACTTCCCAAATGAAGAACAAATGATTATGTTTTCCAAGACAACAACGATCAGTCTTTTTCAATAAACTGCTTGATGTACTCCATCTCTATTCTGGTCCATTCTCCCCTAGTGTTCTTCTCGTGTCCGAAAGAGACCTCAAATTTTTTTATATCATCTGTCAGTGCTCCTCCACCCCATTCATTTCCCTTGGGTCAACTTATGTCTGTTATTCGAGCAACGAATTCTGCCTCAGTTCATGAACCAATTCTCAGCAGCGAACTATTGCATGCTCTTGGCGTCTTGGATAATATTTATGATAATTTTTCAGTAAGATACCATGTCTCAACTAAGTATATGAACCCTGGTTGATGGGTATTTCTGAATATACAGGGTGTTTTAAGAAGACACGGAAATATTTAAGGAGGTGATTGCTGAAGTCATTTCATGAAGAAAATTCATATAAACATAGGTTCGCAAATACTTAGTTACCGATTTACAGGGCTTTAAAGTTAAATGGAAAGATACAGTTAAATTTGAATTTTCCGTAAGCCGCTTGAGATATTGAGGTAAAATTTTGGTGGTGTCAAAAACTATCTAAAATGCATAATTCTCAATACAAAACAATATTTTGAACTCACTACGGCACATCGCAGATTATTTTCAAAGAAAAAACTAGGACACTACTATATTTTTAAATAAAAAATATTTTGAATTTTCCAATTATATTTCATGAAGAAAGCTTTCCTGGCATTTGTTTGTGCGTCGCCAAGTTTTTGAGTAAAAAAATGTTGAAAAGAATAGGAAAAGAAAGTCCATACATTTCATTGTATGATACGTAGTCTTTGATTAAAAGAACCATCGTAGCGTATTTCTTATTATCATTAAATAACCTGTTTGAAAAAATCAAAAGTTAAATTGAAGGGCAAAAGAAAGTCTTTTATGAATAACCAATAACTCTAACAAAATAACAAAATTTGTTCAAAGTAACCTCCTCCAGCTCGGATGCAAAATTCCAGTCCTCATTGATTGGCAAACTCTTTCAAAAACACTAGGATCTGTTTTTATCGAGTACCCAACGATGATTCTATTTCTTAAGTCCCCAAAATTTGCCACGACGGTAGGCTTCAAATGACGCCACGGGAAGAAATCGAGGGGGTTTTAGTCTGGGGACCGTGCAGGCCAAATTAGAGGTCCACCTCGACCAATCCTGCGATTTCCGTACTCTTGAGTTAGGAAGTCACAAGCAAGGTGAATAAAATGGGCAGGTGTGCCATCGTGCATGAACCACATGGTTTGTCTCATTGCCAAAGGTACATCCTCCTTAAATTGAGGAAGCGTGTGTTCTGAAAAGTGGCAATACACTTCCCCCGTAAATGGGCAGTTACCCACAAAACGTTCAACGAGAACTGATGTTGAAATCGATCTTCATATATTTGATGAGGATTCTCTTCACACCACATATGATTATTATGAAAATTCCTTATGGAATTTCTTGAAAAACTTGCTTCACCAGTGAACAGGATCAACATAAGAAATTGAAGAATTTGAATCAACTTACGCAAAATCCATTGATAATACGGAATACTTGCAGGAAAATCGGTAGGAAGAAGTAGTTGTACGCGTTGTACGACAAATTTTTAGGATGAATTTGCCAAAAAGTTCCATTTCTGATACCAAAAGCGTCAGCAATTTTTTGACTGGAGGTACCAGAACCGCCATTTTCCAGCTCTAACGTTCTTAGTTCCCTTGGTCTTCCTGCTACGTCATATTGTCTTAATATACCTTTTTCCTATAGGCGTCGATAAGTGGTTTCAAAAGTTTTTCCTTTGGGAGAAATACGAATTGGAAATCTTACAATGTACAATCGCCGGGATTCTAATGCATTTCCGTCATCTCAGCATTCGTATAACAATCCATGATAGCTGATTTAAAATTTAAATTCAATAGATTCAAAATTATTGAAGAACAGAAGCACTCAAACGACACTGACGTTAATAATTTTTCAACACATTTATGGCTGAGCAAAGAACAGGGATTAGCAATAGAATCGCAAGGATTCCTAAAAAAGTTTTCAATATTTCTAACTCAGCAAACTGAGCAACTTACGAAAAAATGATAAGAGAGCATTTATCTTGAAAAATAATTCAAAAATTCAAAAATATTTTTTATTTTTGAAAGAATCAGTAGCGTCCTAGTTTTTCCTTGAGAATAACCTGCATTGTGCCCATACGAGCACAACTGGTGGGTCCAAAATATTGTTTTGTATTGAAAATTATGTGTCTCTGAAAGTTTCTCACACCCCCGAAATTTTATTTTAATATTAAAGTGGTTTAGGATTTCGATTAAACTTTACACCCATTTTATCGATAAAGAAGTATTTGCGGACCTATGTTTATGGTAACTTTTTTCATTAAATGCCTTCAGCAATCAGCTCTTGAATATTGCCATGTCTTTTTTAAACACCCTATATATTTTTCTTCTTCCAAAAGCTACCCATGATGGGAACTCTTTTGGTTATCTCGTCAATCATGATGTCTTATTGGCTATCATTATTTGTCGTAACTTTCGACACGCTGTGATTATTGTTCTTCTAATTAATAAAAGCATTATATAAGTATTTGGTTAATGTAACATTTTTGAACTGCTGTTTAAATCTAAGATGAAATATTTTAGACCTTGTATACTTCAACTAGTACAATACCACTGTTCTAGTATTCCCCTATAGCGCTGATATGTCATAACTTCACATCTCTCCCAAAATGAATCTACAATTTCCAGTTCACCTTATCGGGATTTGAACATGGTCCTTTCGTATACGCAGCGACTACCTTCATTTAATGCAGAGTAATTTAATTGAATTATACAAAAAGGAATTCTGTTCCCTCTATTTGATAAAGTAACTAATATCCCTGTTCTATTACAGGTCCAAAGAATCCTTCATCGACAAATTGCTGTTGAACTACTATTTCTTCTGCAAGCAGAATTACAGCACTGTACGTTTACTATACCTCACTGAGGATGGCAATTTGGAATATGGGAAATTTCCAGTTCCTAGTGCGTGTGTATGTTCATACAAGATACTGAAAAAATAATTTCGAATTCTAATAAGTTTCCACTTTTTTCATCAAGCCTTCGATTCGAATCTCTAGCCAATTGTGATATTTATTTGATATTGTAAAGTATTTCTTATGTGATATATTTATGAATACATGTCAATCTTTGGTCAGTATACTTTTGTATTAATTTATTTGTTGAATGTATTTTTGCTGTAAATAAATGATAACTTAAATGTTTATTTTAATCTGATCATCATGGGCTTCATTTCAAAATTGAAATTTCAACCATGAAATGAAGAATATTCATAGAAAATCTGACAAATGCGAGTAGAATTCGACCACCAACCGTTCTGTAGAAGCTTGAAGGTACATTAATAGTTACAAGCGTACTAAAGAAATTGGTAAATATTATTCGTATTAACCCTTAAAGAAGGAATTGGATCTTCAAATATTTATGATGTACCTCTAATCAAAAGTACAGCACATCTGTCATCAAATATCTGCTGACATTCCTGGAAACCGTGATTATTTAATTGTTTTGAAGTTGTTAATTATCGCATATCTTGTGAGTATTGTTTTCTTAATTTCCCACTGTCGTATCCTTTAGAGAATTTGTTCTTGCAGAATCTCATGATTTTAAGACAAAGGAAAAATTAGTTGATTTTATTTTTGATGCAATTACATATCTGCAGTTTGCGTATTTTTCCTATACCTTATGATTTTTTGGTCAGTATCAAAATACATAATTGTAAAGGACATAAACAGCCGTACTTCAATTTCCCAAATCTGTGAAGTTTTCCAGAAATGAAAATTCTTTGAGCATTCTGTGGTTTGATATTGTATGCTGATGCAAAATTACATAAAACATCCCAAATCTTTTCGATTCCATGTTATGACTGAAATTCTGTTCGTTCTTCCGATAGAAGACAATCTCAGATGTCTATATTCCAAAAACTGCTACAGAATTTCATGAACACTATTTCTTTAGTAGCACTCAGGGAAAGAAGTTACAGTAAATAATATAATGAAGAAGTTACAATGGAAGTTCGGGGAACTGTAACTACAATTTTATCTTGTTAGATTTTTTTTCTGGGGCTATGTAAAGGTTTTTAGTATACACGGTGGTCCACGTAGACCGGCCACTCGAAATATCTCGAAAACGAAAAAAGATACGACCCTGAATTTTGGGAAATGGTCATCGGCGACTTTGTTCTTTCTATCTGAAATATTTCTAAGTATATATGCCTTCTGGTCACACCGGTAGTCGATCATAATTCCCTATTTTGTAACGCTTACATGCGTTCAAATATTATATATATTCAATGAAAGATTTCGATCAACTTTTTTCTATAACATTCCCCTCGGAATTCACGCTTTTTGAAAAAAATCCCCAAATTTTTCGATCCAAAACCTGCCTGACCAATCTGTCCGCATTGGAGCTGTGAATAACGCAAACTCCTAGAATTCTCTCTAATGGGAAAGAGAAATCGTTACGAATGCCTTCCAAATACAAATATCTTCAGAAATATGCACAGGGTGATCTTCACAAATATACAATTATGACCTGTTCATGAAAAAAATTTCAAATGAATTGTAACTTTTCCGCTATTCCATTCAATAGAATGTGTACTACACAGAACATAATTCATTTTAAAATGTGCATTACATAAGAGTGAATATGGAAATGTAAAATTGTAGTAAACAGTTCATATTCATCATTCACATATTGTTTGTTTGTTATTCTAACGTGCTTTCGGTCAATGACACGCCGGAGAATTCTGTCACCTCACTAACCCGCGAATTTCGCCGGACCCCTCTCGTGTCGATGGAAAGGATCCTTAATGTCCAACACATCTCTGTTAATCGGAACCGACGCCTTTACATCTCCTCCGAAAGATGGATACTCAAGCGATTCCCGGAATCCGAAAAATCGAACCTACTTTGTGGGGATTGAGCCCAGGTAACTTTGCGCAGGAGGCGAGCATCATATCCTCTACGCCACCGAGCCGGGCATTCACATATTCTTTTGGAGAGATCTACTTGTTGGGGCGGAGGAAAAAAATAACAACGATTGAGCAAGTTAATCTCAATCAATTAATTCATCAGATAGAAGTATGCGTTACTTAAGAGGTGTGATCAAAACATACGTTGAATAATGCAACGAGTCGTTCCATGAACAGGTCATAATTGACCGTTTTTGAAGATAACCCTGTAGATATTCTGAAAATCTTGATGCTCGAGCAGTATCCTGAACTATCCTTCTTGTCTACGTGACAATTTTAGGAAATTTGGGTCATTAGTAACTCCAGTGCAGAACGATTTGTCAGATAGGTTTTGCATAATTGTTCAAAATCTTGTGCTGAACATAAAAAAATTAAAATGCTTGCACGCGTGGCAAAAATAGGCAGTTGAGATTTACTTCTGGTACAACCGGAAGTCGCAGTTATTCGAAGATATTGTGGACAAGAAGATTAAACCCTTCAAGGTCTCTTTTCCAAAATTCAGGATCATATCTTTCGTTGTTCTCGAGATATTTCGAGTGGCCGGTCTACGTGGACCACTTTGTATAGAAAAAAACCCCGAAAGCTGGATACTCAAGCGATTCCCAGAATTCGAACAATCGCACCGACTTTGTGGGGATTGAACCCAGTTACTCTGCGCAGGAGACGAGCATCATATCCTCTATGAACCCGAGCCGGCTATAGCCGTATTTAATGACCAGAGTGAGCTATTAGTCACTGTTTGTTCAGAATATCATGTTTCTGGGTCAACGGGAAGTTCCCTTCAGGTTTTGATTCTCTCAAAAGTGCTAAAACATGCCTCAAGATGCAACAACAACGGCCGAAACTTCTGATTGCATTGATTCAGGAGATTCCACAGTTGCAAGATGTTGCCTAATTGAGTATTTGGTATAAATTTCTACTTTATACCTATGCGTCTTCCTAAGAAAAATGTCTTAACTGACAGACAGACTGATAGACGGACGGACAGACAGATGGAGAACGAAGTTATTTTATATTAAGCAAATTTAATTACATTCTGTGCCCTCACTCATTTTAAATGAGTGAGGGCTGTCTAGCAACCCGGAAACTGGGATCCAGTGGTCTATTGTGGCATACTCTGTCGTTAATTTCTCCCACAAGCTCTAACCTTCTTGTAAGGAATATGAGCTTTGTGGGCGAGAGCTTAATAAGCTCAGTCAGCTTCAGTTTGCTAGTTCTTGCATCCTGAGTCCGTTCCCAACTAGTAACTCGCACATAATATGTTCTATTGATTCTGTCTGTTCTTCACACAGTCTACATGAACGATCCTCAATCAGTCCTAGCTTGTTTAAGTGATTTCTGAGGCGACAGTGCCTCGTTAATATGGCAGCTAGAACTCTCAGGTCCAGTCTAGAAATAAAGCCAAACCTTGGGTCTCGCAGTGGAAGGTTCGCTGATGGCAAGTCGAGAGTGTCTGAGACTTAAGAGACTCATCCAGTACTTACGTACCTTCAGGTCCAACCACCGGTTATTTTTCATCCTTGCAGTCCTAGTCTCCAGTCTGATGATTCCCAAGCCTGTTCTTCGAGCGGCCAATGAGTCCGTCTTCTCATTGCCCTCAATGCCCGAGTGTTCGTGTCTAACCCACATCAGATAGAGTTTGCTCCGTTCTCCCAGTTTGGCAAGGATGAAGCGACATTCCGTCACCATAAATGACGTACAGGTATCGTATGCCAAAGCCTTAAGTGCAGCACGGCTATCATTGATGAATTTCATTGACCTATTTGTTAATCCCCAGAAAGCAAGAGGTTAGCACAGAGGTCAATGTCGAATATCATTGTAATAAGCTTAGCTACATTTATAGATATAACCACAGGTTAAATTTTTTGGACTTCCTTTGAGAATTACAATATCGTAGTTTTATGAAAGGTAGTTTCATCAGATTTGAATGACTATGAGTTCGTTCCACACATGGAGAACTTTGTGTCAAACGTTCGAGCGTCTTATACGCAATCATCTTTGTTGATTCTCTGGCTGTAAAAATAAACGAAAAACATGCTTTTGGCATTTGTTGAAACCTAGCCAAAATGTTGTCTTCTTCAACAATATTTTGATAATCACCAAATATTTACTAAATCTATTCATCCAAGATTTTTGCTAATTTTTGCAATTTCTAATAAGCTCTTCAACTAATCTACAATTTTTTTCTCGTAACTCTATAGTCTATCGCTCGTTTCTGTAGAAACATCATTGAAAATTGACACTAGTTATCGAATCCTTGATGACAGTTGTTACTTAAACAACATTTCATTCCAATAAATTCAAATCAGTTTCATTTCATTCAAATTTTATTTACGCTATTAGTTATTCGGAAGTATCGATTGTTTTCACACGAGTGAAGACTTCCTCGATATTCTTTTCCTGATCACATACCGCTTGGCACATAATTATGCACTAATGAAATGAAACATATGCTTCTATTTGTTCAAATAAACATTCATGAAGGAAATTCTAATTGTAACACGTTCTTACAAATTACGTAGTTAGTTATATGACTTTAACAACCAGAGAATACTTAATTTTTATTCAGACTCATTATTCAAACTTTAGCATATTACAAATGAAGCTAATATCCCTATCATTCTGCACTGATTATAAAACATCACCATTTTAATACTTCATATACAGTACGAAGGTAAACTAATTGATAATAAAATAAATAAAAGTTCCGATCTCACTATGAAAATGATAATTTCGGTATTTTATACGCGCTGGAATAGTTACAAGATCTTAATTTCCACCAATATTTCAACTTTAACTTCAATATACAGTGTGTTTCCTAAGTGCACGTTACTACTTCTGGTGGTGGTTAGATTAGTCCAATTACTTTTTTGTGTTGGAGCCCACCTTTCAAAAATACACTATGCCAAGAAAAATTACACAATTTCAATATATCTTTTTCAGTAGGCAACCAATTGTTATTGTTCTTTCATAAGCCAACGAATTTCGATGTGTTTTCTTGGCTCACATATTCCACTTATGAGAAATAAAATTGAATAAATAAGATGGGAGTTTTCAAGAAACTACCACATATTGATAACAGCAGTTGGGCGAATAACGTTGGTTGTTCTTGAAAATTTTTATTTTCGGTGATGATGCAACGCGAATCACGAAATGAAGCTCCGGCAAAATGTCCTGAATAGACGGCTTAAGTGGACTTATACGAGGTATGTCAGTTAAGTTTGCGGAAAAGTGCCCAGACGGTCCGGAAAGTACATAAATACTTGAAAATACCTTATTTTCCTTCGCAATAGTCCCCCTCGATTTCGATGCACCGGATCACCGTTAGAATCTCACCTTAAACCCCCCGAAGATAGGTCCCTCAGAACTACCATCATGATGCTTTAGACTTCCGAAACTCCATCACATCTGTTTTTTGAGGTACGACTTCAATTGTGGGAACAGATGGAAGTCACAAGGGGCCAGATCTGGACTGCAGGGGGGTGTGGAAGTGTTAGAATGCCGTTTTTGGTTAGAAAAAACATCCGCGCTTAGCCAATTCGAGTCGTACACGAAACACACGGGCCTTCAGACGTTTCAAAACGTCAATGTAGAATACTGCGTTGCTTGTCTGACCTGCTGGAACGCATTCGCGGTGTACAACTCCATTAATATCGAAAAATGCGATAAGTAAAGATTTCACTTTCGGTTTTGATATTCTGGCTTTCTTGGGGCGCTTAACCCCCTTCTCTACACACTGCATGTTCTGCCTTGTTATCTCAGGTTCGTATTCGAACACCCACGACTCGTCACCAGTGATCACATTCGTCAATTCGAAAAATCATGTTTTGACAGATGGACAACCGGAGCTCTTTCTGCTAAACTGTGAGCACACAGCTTACGCATCCCTAAATTTTCGTGTAGCATCTGCCTGATCGTCTTCTTGTTGATGCCCAACTCATCTTCCAACATCTTAAGGCTTACCAGACGGTCTCCAAGCACTCGTGAGCACAGCTGATCCAGGTTTTGTGCGTTTCAAGAGGTGAGGGAGCTTCCTCGCGTAGACCATCCTCCACTGACTCTCTGCCGCTTCTGAACCGCTTTGCCCAATCATAGACAGCTGATTCTTTCAGACAATCTTCCTTATACACGTCGATTAACTGTTCCATGATTTTCACGGAAGTTTCACCGCGTTTCACCAAAAATTTAATCACTATTCTTTGCTCAGTTATTTTATCACTCATCTTCACGACGGTAAGTCAAAACAGGTCGATGTTCAAAGAACAATAAGACACGAAGTATACAACCGATCAACACGAAACTTGCACAGGCTGACGCAGAAATGAATTCTGTTTCGAATGAAACCAATGCGAATGCTGCAGAATTACCAACAGCTGCAGCATTGCCAATTTCCGCGAACTCAATTGATATACCTCGTACAAGAATAGGCAAAAGGCTTTGAGTGTCCCATTCAACTATCTCTGAAATGATCCGCAGGTACAGGGATGAATGAAGATCGTTATTTAGGAACTTCTGCATTCAGACAATGATTTGTTACTTCTAGACACCTTCAAATATAGTTTCGACAGAATAGTGGAGTACAAATTGACACGATACGACAACATCTCACGGAATTTGGTTTGCGGCCTCGTCGCACATCGCAAGGCATAATTGAATTTTGGCGATAAGACGAGATTTCGTCTTTTCATTGGGTCCTCTTGTCAGACGCTGACACTTCCATGAAACTCTGTTTCTCTAAACCTGGACAATCAATCACCAAATTGTGCGTTCTCTTCTTCACATCCTTTCAGCAACTTCTGTATGTGATAGACTAGAAATGAGGGAGAATTTTCTTTTCTGCTATGATCAAATTTTCTACGTGAAGATGGCAGCAACCTCGATATAATTATGTTATGAAAATTATGGTTTGATCATAATTATACGCATATTAATTTAAATAGAACTAAAAATCAGTATTGAACTGATCATTTGCATTGCATTGTACAAATAATAAACCTTGCTGTGAAAATACAATTCCGACGTCATTATTTTCCGCTAAAGAGAAACTTTTTGTGCTACTCTCAAGTGGCTTCCTACTGTTATCATTGAAAGTTTTTGATAAAATTACGTAACTTCCTCTTTTGATTCTGTTCTAAATGACGTAAAACTCCATCGGGTACCTGAGATAGAAACGGAGCTCTATTAAAAGTTGTCGAAATAACAATCTTGAAGAAACTTCATTATCAGTTTTCAAATATTAGATTCGATAAAGGTTTGTGTTAATTAGTACATCTTGTCGAATATACAGGGTGTTATTAACTTTCATGTTCTAACGGAATGGGGTAATTCTTTCATTAATTTTATGACTGAAATTTGTTATTGAAATTACTATGTCAGGTTAATACTTTGCTTCGATATGAGAAGAACAATTCGTTGAAATTGAATTTCAATTGATGCATCTCATTTCACAGATCTGCACGATTCTGTGAGTAATGCTATGGTTCATCATGATGGAAATCGGGCTCGATATAGTCGAGAAGCTCGAGCACTAGTTTCATTAGATTAAAAAAGGCCTTTATCATATTTGTGTTCACTTCATTTTCGTCCTCTACATCTACAAATTCCTAAGAGAAATATTTTAAATACAAAATGATTGCAAAAATTGGCGGATAGATATCTTAACCATCATAATTGATTAAAAATGGCACTCATCATGAATCTATGATGATTACTCTGTGAATTTCAAAGTTTTCCGCTTCAGAGATTGCTTCGCATATCTCAGAGTCTTTCATTTGTTTTCGGTCATTTCTTATCTAAAATACTGAATAATTTTGGGGTAAAATGACCATCTTGGCTACTAATCCTTTTCAGTGACTCTTAGACATATCGATCTTGGCCTAGAGTTCCATAGGTCAAAGATAGGTCCTTCCCTATCCCCAACCAATATTTTCTTGTTATTTTACAGTTAATTTTTTTAGTAGTTCATAAAAATAACAGAAAACGAAAACCAAACCAAAAAAAAAATTTTTGGGAATAATAGAGTTCCAAGTTTGGGTGAGATGCTCAGACAAGGAGAAAAAATTCTTTTAGTTCATAAGTCTTTCAAATATAAAAAACATAATTGTTGATATCGTCAGGGGAAATAGAATGGAGGTGCGCTAAAGATAAATGTGCAGCATTTCTTCGAACAATTGGTGAATCTGAGTGACGTGTTGTAATAAAGTCAAATGAAAACCATACCCACCAACCAGATAAGCAAGATATGCTGCTAGGACAAAATATGAGCTCCTTTGTTAAATGAAATACAGAGCAAGATCAATGTGAAAAGAAGTCGAATATCATCAAATAAGAAATGTGGCAAACTGAAGCTTACATACATGTTTAACGACGAATGAGGTAAATTATTTATTATGCACACTGTAAGCTGTTACCACCTCTACCAAAATCCAAGAAGTTCATGAAGCATTGGATAAACCCCACCTGAAAACCAGAAGCAATGATGGTAAATTTTCGTGTCATCAAAACCTAAAATCTTTATATTCCAAAATTGTTTAAATGGACGGCATATTCTTATACTGCACCTAGTTTTTTGAACAACTGTTCACTTTGCTTGGATTTTTCAACGGTCATTACAATCATATGTTTTTTGTCAGTTAAATTAGATATCCCTACTATTGTAAAAACATTATAATCATGAATGAATTAATGTTTCAGGCCGAAATGAGCAATACTTGGGCTAAGATGGGCACTTTCGAAGTCCTGATCTGATACCTGGGTCCTCGGCCCAAATGGCATCACCGTAATTGGAATTACCCGAATTAGAATAACGATTGAAACGCTTTCTAGAGGCTGAAAAAAATTATCACAAACTCAAACACAAACAATCCCTTTCAAAATTTCCTCATTGTTATCTTTTTCTGGGAAAATACAGCATTTTGAATTAACTCGTTTGTTAGAAGGTACTTAAAATAGTACCACACCAGTGTAAGTGAAGATCAGCTGTATTTACGAATATGACAGAAATATGAGAATAGTTCTCCAGACTTTTAGAATATCATTCAAGATTGCATTCAATTTTTTTTTTCATTGAAATCGATAAACAGTAATAGGAGCTTTAGCTCGAGGCCTTTTTCATGGAATACCCAATATACTCGACAAACGATGACGAATTAAAATGATATACAATGATCTGAATCACCAAAACTTGTTTTCGTATCGTTAGATATGGTTGAAATTGCATACCAAAGACGCGAAAAAGAATTTTACGCCACAGAGTGAATTAAGAAAACGAAAAGTATGTGTAAGTGTGAAAGAAGCATTTATTGAAGCGGATGAAACTTCATTTGGAGATTTTAAAAATAAAACAGAAATCATGTCTGCTATTAGAGAACTTCAGTTGTCTCGTCAGATAAACTAAAACGTGATATCATGAAATGTACATACTTTTCTTTACAGTTCGACGAATCCACCGATATGACAGACACTGCCCAGCTGTGTATTTTTGACAATCATTCCTCTGAAGGGGAAGACCCGTGGCGAAAATTTATATGACGTTTTCTTCAATTTTTTAAAAACCTCAAGCTACCAATATATGAATCAGTGTGCATTACAACCAATGGAGCACCAGCAATGACTGTAAACAAAATCGGTTTTCTGGCATTGTGTCGAACTGATGAAGATTTCCCTTCATTTTTGCATTCCATCGTATTATACATCAACAAATTTTGTGTTCAAAAGTTTCAAACAAGGAGGAAATTATAGGCATTGCAACAAAAATTGTGAATTCTATCCGTGCACGTAGCTTGCAACGGCGGCTCTTCAAGTTGAAGTTGGTAGATAGGGAGTCAGCTGAACACACTGATTTAGTTCTTCACACGGACGTCAGGTGGTTGAGTCACGGAAAATTAGTGGAAAGGTTTCAAGATTTATTGACCAAAATAACAGCTTCTTAGACGAAAGAGGTGATGACACTCAGATGTTGAAAAACGAAAATAGGCTGACTGATTTGGCATTCTTGACTGACATCACAATGCACTTAAAAACCATTAACTTGGAGGTTTAAGGTAAAGGAAAATCTATAATTGAGATGATTAGCGCAGTAAACGCATTAAAAAGTAAATTGCAACTTGATAGATCAACTAAAAAGAAGGGGGTGTTTGAGTGCAAGAATTTTGGGACAATTCGAAATGCGTTTTTATGATTGCAGTAAATTGCCAAATATAGCATCGTTTATGGTTATCCTTTTTCATGTGAAAACATTGAGGAATCAGCTACTGAAATAGCAAGTCAGTTTAATATGAACTCATGTTCTGTTGAAAATGAGTTGGTGCACATTATATCAGATATACATCTCAAAGCTACAGCATCTGATACAAATATCTAGTGCTTTAAATCTCGAGATAAATATCCGAATTTAAGGCAAATTGCCTTTCAACTGACGGCAATGTTTGGGCCAACTTATTTGTGCGAGTCAGCATTTTCCGAAATGAAGATAATTAAGTCAAAATATCACAAGTGACTAACTGACGATCATATGTCATCATGCTTGCGAATAGCACTCAGTGGTTACGTACCATCTTATGAAAAGTATGTTGACGACATACAGTGCCACGCTTCAACATCCAAAGTTACTCCTTAGTTAAGTTTAACACCATATGTCTCTCTTTTGTTTTGTAACAACCAATAAACTCGCAATTTTGAATAACTATGAGTTTTTTCATTGATATTATAGAGAAGAACCTAACTAAGCCTAACCCCAACCTTGACTAGAATAATGTATATTGTGCGAAAAGCAAATATCTATATATGCTACGGTACACCCTACCTAGGTAGGTAGTTAGGGTATATCGTGTATGTACGACAACCCTGCATCACACATACTTGCAGCCTCTCAGAGTCGATCATAAGTAGTCTAAAAATATTGAGATAGATCGCCAACAGTTCAAGTTTGAGCACCGCTGCTATATTCGGTATCATGTTATGGGTTCAATTTCACAAGTGCGCATGAAGTCAGGGTGTATTCCCACAAGATTTGCCAACCACGCTGACAAAACGAACTCATAATATTGTAGAACGAACTTATGTTGACAAAGAACGAAGAAAGATTCTAATTCGAGATACTGAATGAATTAACATAACAGAGGAAATAACATGCACAGAACATTTGCTTTTATAAATTTACGAGACTCTTTGATTAAATAAAACTGAATTGCCATTTGTGTATTTCATTTAACTAAAAACAAAGTACTTTGGTACAAAACTAGACAGATATTTTCATCACAAATTCAAGAAAATCGGTTATCAAATGTTACACATATAACCTCGACTTCACGAAATAACCCTTTTGTTACCTTGTTAAATACATTTGCATCTGTATCTGTGTATTAAACTTTTCTGGAGGTCCCCATTTTTAACATAATGGTGATATGTCTTTTTACTTGTGGAATTCTTGATCTCAATAATACTATCATTGAAGATCTCATCCTGCGATCCTGCTATCATTGAATACTCTTTAGACAGCATGAGCTCACACTTGTTTATTTTTCTGCCAAGTTTACTACCGACAGTTTTTCGCACTTCATCTTCTAAAATTCTACCACGCTTCATGACTGGTGTGTCTGGTATGCTTTCACACATTTTCGATGCTATATGAGTTCCATCATTCTCTTTACACCGACTGAATGAATTCAATGGTCTTTTCGTGCTGTTTTCTAGCTGCTTTCTCTATTTTGGGAATAGTTTCATGAAACAGCACTATCTTTTCTAAAAAGGTCTAGCAGGATTTCTCCTTATACTTGACCGCAAGCTGATGCATAGATAAACTCGGAGGACTATTGCAAATATATCCAGGTTGATATTCTAATAACTCACAGTTATCAAATTCCGTTTTTCTTCCAATGTCCAAAAACTAATCAAGAACTCTACTATTTGATTGTAAGCTAGGTGCACCACTTGATAAGTCCTTCGCTATCATCTATTTTAGCCTAGTGCAGGGTGTCTCTTCACTCCTCCTGTGGATACACATGAGAAATGATACAGAATATTTGCTGCCCTTCGGAAGCTAAGCAATCGTTAAATTGTACAGAAGTAACAAAGTCTTTTTCATCATTCACTACTTATGTGACTGCCTACAACTTCGAATGTACCTTATGCTCTGGGCAAGTTTTCCCCTTCACTGTGCTTATGTTCACATCACGTTTTAGCTGCACATAGCTCACAGCATCGTCACTATATAATGGTTGTGAAGATCTAAAATAGACAAAAAAGAATTGATGGAATATTTTCATTGGATATCCTTGCAAAACCCATAAGAGATAAAATATATATGTATACATAAGGATTTTCATGGAAATTTGAATTCTATATGTATCCTGTTCTAATTCATAATTAAATATAGGTACAATACTAACATGGAACCCCAGCTATTTGCCTTGACGAATCCTGGTTGGCAATTAATATCGAAACAAACAAAACAGGGCAAGTCAGAGCGATAAACAAAATGTCTAAATGATGTTTACGAAAGCGTGACGTCACACGTTTCTGATTGGTGTTCGATGTATCCATGGCGGATTGGTATCTTTTTGATTTTTATTTCTTCTAAAATAAATATAATTGCACTTTCAATCTGAAAATGATAATTTCAATGCAATGTCTGCACCCTAAATAACAATTGCAAACCACAACTTCAGTGATTTTTTGTGACTGTCATCATACCTATTCTTATTGACAATGACGATTCAAGGAGATAACGAAATTTTCGACTACCCTCTGTAATTTTCTTTACTTTTCATCCACTACATCCACCACGTATGAAACAAAGAAAAAGGGCATTTTTACTTGTTGAGTTTATATTTTCACACCTTAAGATTTTCACGAAATTTCCAATTTTCATAAGGTATTGAATTTCATAAAATTGAGTTGAAAATTCATCAAATAATTTAGTTGAAATATCTAGAAAGCATCTGAAATGTGTGTAGAAACACACCGTTTCTTTTGAATGAAAGTAGTTTCTGAATATCAAAATTATGCAAAATTCAATCTATATCGGAAATAAATCGAAGGAACTTAGATAATAAGCAGAGTGTTATTCTTGTCCGTTCACTTTCGTTGAAGGAATAATTAAAAATAAGATAAGAAGAAGGTATTTCCTACAAGAGCATCGTAGATGATAAACCTTAATGTCTCTAGGTCAATCAACTTGCTATCAAGTTCTGTGGTAACGTCATTTGTGTTTTATAATAATCGCACGATCTTATTGAAATTCAAAACTGTGTTATTCATTTTGTAATTAAAGAAAGTTGTATTGTCACCCATCTCCATTTGTATCATTCTATGTTTTCATGACAACAATTATGGCTATTTAATGCATCACTGATACCATCTAAACAAGGATAGCATTACCTTTAGAAATCATGCAAAGAAGTATTCATTAATTCGACGAACATTTATTGGATTACACTGAACAACAAAATTGCGCTTTTCTAGTCTAAGTCTAGGTGTAGTGAATAAAGTTGATGTATCAGTTCAACTGCTTCCCCATGGCTTCCGGTTATTTGTAATATAGTACCTTCCTATATTCGCAGGAAATTAGCTCTTAAATCATCTTGGGATAAGTATCACTTATTTCCAGAAGTTTTTCCGATAATACACGATCTTCAAAATCCACTTAATCTGAGATTGAAATCTAGGAAACCTATTTGGTCGATTGACTTTTTGAGTACACGGGTGAAGGCTGTTGATCTTCGGAAAACTGAATGGCAGGAAGTTCTCATAGAGTATCCTTCTAAAAGAGTTGCAGGTTTCGATAAAAGTAGAAAAAATTGGTGTACATTAAATCGTCTCAGGACAGGACATGGTCGTAGTAATACTATGTTGTTCAAATGGAATACTGTAGAAAGTCCGGCATATGAATGTGGCGCAGCTGAAGAAACAATGAGACATTTAGTCCTCGATTGTCCTATTTACCATTTTACGGGTGGTTTTCAAGAAACTCATTTCGTTTCAGATAATTTCATTAACAGGGTAGAGAACTTCAAGTCTATTTAGGAAATTAGTTTTTGAATCTTGAGGTTATTATGGGTTACACCCCCGAATGGTGGAGATGCTCCCTGTTGAAAAACAGCGGAGCATTAGTTAAGTTCTTGGATAAGACTAGGACTGCTCCCCCTTAGGGCTTTATTCCCATGGTTTATATTTATAAGGCAAGGGCTACACTCCCGTAGGGCTTCATTCCCAAAAGGTGTATGAGAATTAGTTAACTTCTTAAATTCAAGTGAGTTTAGACATATAATATAAGAGTTAGGTATGTTTGATGAAATATTTTTCTGCTGCTTTTCTCCTTCCATTGTTACAGCTTTTTTCCTGTCCCAATTCCTCTTCCTTTTCACCCTTCTCTTCGTGAAGAAGTCCTGGAAATCATGGAGTGCAAGATGAGAAAGAGAGAATGAAGCTGCTAAGCAGAAAAATTTTCGTAGTCTTTTTGTACACATGACACTTACACAACATAAACAGACAAGCTATAGCTAGTGCAATAGCGACAGGGAAACGGTTTTTTCCTCAGGTTTTTTCACTCGTTTATTGAATCATACGCAAGATAGTATGGTTCCTTTATCACATTTCCGGAGCTCACACTTTAGGGGCAATCTTAGGAGGCATGATGCGAGTTTAGATTCCTGATTAAGGAACGGGCATGGTCTGTTTTTTCCGCTGGGATTCTATTTATTCGCTTGTTTTTCACGATTGTGTTTTTCTGACACACACCAAAAATATAAATAGAAGCATTGGTTGTAAATACAATTATTCTAATTTTTCTAAATCCTCTCTTTTCAAAAGAATATATATATATATATAGGGGTTTTACCCCGACGAGTTGCCCATATATCTGTTCATGCAATCAAACTGATTTCATGAAAAATATAAATCCACCACCCGGTAATTAATACCATTGCCAGGCAATGATTATAATCAAAACATATCCTGGAGTAATTATATATTAGGATAACGTTAAATGTTATGAGAATATATCAATCTACCAGAATATATACATACTATAGCATCATCAGACAATGATATCAATGTACCAACGAGTAGTGTCAGAGGCTTTCTCCCGGAAAAATCCAGTGTACGGACCTTAGTCAAGTAACACTGAATGTTACTCATTATATATATACTTCCAAAACGCAAAAGAAGGCCTGATCAGTAAGAAAGCTGTCATACAAACAGATTTTGCCGAGAACTACGCTTCAATTAGTCAAGAAGAAATACAATCAGCACATTAATCTCATGCACAACTCACGCTTTTCATGGTTGTATTTGAACTACCGACTAATTAATTCATTAGTCCTAATGTGATGAACTAAATCAAAAAATATACTGTGCATCTCAAAAAATATTTGAGTACATCAAGTCAGTCTCTGATTACATTACATATTTGTTAATCTTCAGCGACAATTTCGCAGCCCAATTTAAGAATCGGTATATGATGGCAAGTATCAATTCACTCAAAGCAGAATATGGATTCGATCACCTCGAATGAAACTTTTTCGCTGCCTCACCCGCAAAAGGTGCCGTTGATGGAATTGGTGGAAGTGTCAAAAGGTCAGTGTGGATCACAGTTAAGTCTCAGAAAGCCATCGTGAACGGTGCCCTAGAATTCTATAATTTAGCACGCAGTCTCTCTAAGAACATCATCTTTAGATTTGTAGCAAAGGAAGAAGTGAAAGAAATGATAACCCTACTGCTTAATCAATGGGAAGGACTGAAAAACATACCAGGTATT
The DNA here is from genome assembly GCA_013387265.2 of Cryptolaemus montrouzieri. Lineage (NCBI taxonomy): Eukaryota > Metazoa > Arthropoda > Insecta > Coleoptera > Coccinellidae > Cryptolaemus > Cryptolaemus montrouzieri. The sequence continues at coordinate 24,565,113 of JABFTP020000103.1, forward strand.
CAATCCAAATATTTCTTCCAATCTGAAGAAGCTCATAGCATTTTTGTGGCGCGCACCTCACTATCTCATTTTAAATGCACATCTGGAAGTCGCCAAAATCCACCGTTAATACAGATAGGGATTGGACCGATGACGATTTAGAACCTCATACAAATCACAGATTACGAAAAATAATTACTTCAGTTTCGGGTCAGAGCAAATCTTTATTGTCACTTAAAAAGGGATTGCGCGTTTCTGGTGTTTACAGTGATTCAGATAATGATTCAGACAATGAATTTATAAATGACAAAACTCCATCAACGTCTTTTCAAGCATCAAAATTATTGTCAGAAGCAGGTCCGGAAACTACTACTGTCCAACCTACTGTCTTACCGAAAAAGTACAAGTGCTCTGCAAAACCGGCAAAAAAATACTCAAGATCATTATGTGGGGTTGTGTTAGAGTGAAATGGATGAAGACGTTGAGTTAAAGTTGAAGTACTATATATAACGACGGTTAATGGCAAACGATTCACAGATATCATTAATGACAGCACACGTGCAATTTGATGATATTATTGCGAAGTTGGAAGCGCCAAGAAAAAGACGGATGAAAATAATATGTTCATAGAATTTTTCGAAATTATTGACGTATTTCAAAAGAAATAATTAATATAAGCTACAACTAAAGTATAATTGTTAGTAATGAATTGGGTTTGATCTCTTATTTTGTTCCTATATAAGTAAAATTGATATTTATGTTCACTTAAATTAGACTGGTTGCACCCGAGATAATTTGGCTTTGCATAGGCTTTAGTTAAGTAATATTTGTAGTTGAAAAAAGCCATATACAAGGTTTTTCTTTCATGACATTTCTCGATATTTGTACTTACCTGATCAACTTTGTGTAAATAAAATTATTATCGTGGACTTATGCACTATCTCAGCTGTTAGCTGGATATAATATACCTTTCCCAGATTCAGCAATCAAAGGGAATAGGCTCGATTACAATATACTTGTCATAAGTTTCCTAACTATCCTACATGTATTAAGAATTACAGCTTTTGCATTTCTATATAGGTATTCCTATGCAATTCTAATTTCTTAAAGCTATCATGCAAAGTTTTGGGCATTAACCCAGTCGAGGATACGATGACAAGAACAATATCTATTTTATTGACATGCCACATCTGCTTGATCTCAATACCAAGGTCTGTGAATTTTGACTTGTTCTCCTGGAACTTGTTCAGCACGTTGTTATTATTCGGTAAAGCGACATCCACCAGCATTGCTGTTCTGACTCTCTTATCATACATCACTATGTCCGGCCTATTATTTGTCACCATTCTGTCAGTGATAACAGGCCTATTATAGTATAATCTGATAGAGTCATTTTCCAATACGGGCACCGGTTCATACTTGTAATATGACTGGAAGGTATTCAGAAGTCCGTACTTGTGTGCAAGTTTCTAATGGATGATGTTGCACACTTGATTATGCCTGTGAAGATAGTCCGTATTGGCTAGTTGTTCGCAGCCGGACGTAATATGCTGTATAATCTCCGATCTTATATGGCATTTTCTGCACTTATCTTTTTGTAATGTTTTATGTAGTTGTTTGTAGCGATCACTTGGTCTTGAATGGCCATAAGAAATCCTTCTGTTTCCGCGAATAATTCTCCTTTCATCAACCACTTGTTGGACGCTTCTTTGTCGATGTGTGGTTGATTAATCTCATGGCGATGTCGTCCATGCAATTGCTTTCTTGATTTTCAGTATCTGATAGAAACGGTAGATTCAGCAGGTCATCTCTGGTGGCAGGATTTAGAGGTGTATATCTCTTATCAGCCAATGATACCACTCTATGGGGATCAGAAGTGAGAGCTTTTGCAGAGAAGAATTATCTGAGATTTTTCATCTGTTCGTTGTGTAAATCGACAACATCTATTAATCTTCTTTCCGCTTCAAAGTTGTTCTTATCACAGACGATTTTGGATGATGATTGTTGTACTTTGTCAGCATCGTTCGGGTCTGCCTTTGAATATCATCCAGTTCTGTCTTAGTCCATCTGATTATTCCAAATGAGTAAAGCAATACTGGAATGGCGTAGGTGTTAATTGCCATGACTAAATTATCCGAGTTCAACATTGATTTCAGCACAGTTTTCGGACGCTAACTGTATTCTGAATGAATCTTCTCCTGACTGTTTTTGGTCTAGCAATCTGGCTTGTTGGTATCCTAGATATTCGTACGTTTTGCCATCTCTCATGCACTGTATAATATCGCCATTTGGAAGTTGTGTTTCATCATCTATGACTTTCCTCTTTGAATTTTCAGGGTCTTACAATTTTCAATACCGAAATTCATATGAACATCTGCCGAGAACTTACTGACAGTTTTAGCAGATCATCCAATTGCTTCTTGTTCGAAGCATATAATTTGATGTCTTCCATATACAGCAGGTGGGAGATGGTATGATAGTAGCTATCAGCTTTTATAATTATTTATTATCGTGAACTTGTGCACTATCTCAGCTTTCAGCTGGATATAGTTTACCTTTCCCAGATTCAGGCTATTATTATTATCAATACCCCATCCAACGCCTGATAAATTTCAGAAAACAAGTTACCACATCCTCGGTATATTTTTTGGTCTAAAACCATACATGTAACTTTATCAATTGAATTGTGATTTCCATTTACCTCCTTTTCTATATCCATACAAAATATCTATCAAACAAATCAAATTAAAATTATCTTTTGAAAAATGCAACCATTCCATCAGTATATCCTTATGACGTCACGTTCAACTATAGTCAGTAAACCGACTTCACAGACAACCGATTTCTTTTTCAGCGCTTTCCTCCTACTCTGTTAGGATTCAATAACCCTTTGAAAACCATTAAATTGTTTGTATCCAGTCGGATGAAAAAATAAGTGATTGCGATTGAAGTTTTTTAGGAAACCCGCTATAAATAGTTTAAACATCCCTATCTTTTGATTTCGTTGGTTTTTAAGTTCATTTCCTCACAGTTCAAGGATATTGTTTGTATCAATTTCAATTTCTTTCAAGTTACTTCGCTCAATAAATTACCTAAATGATTAATGAATTCATGGGTAGTATAATTTAATCAATAAAAATTCTTTTGTGAAAATATAATACTATGAGAATTGATGATATCCCCATAAGAATTAGAATGTCCTCTTCTTTCGTAACGATTTTTTTTTATCAATTCATCAATTCGTAAGGGTAACGATATGACGAAAATTCATCAGATTCTCCACTGATATCGAAATTTCCACATGTTTCATAAGAAAAACCCAACTGGTTTCATCTAACATCCGGCTGGCCATGGCAATGCAAAATAATGCAACTCGGAAATACTTGTGTAGATTCCTACCCACCTGCAGAATTTGGGGGTGCATCACGGTGGGGAATTTCGAATAAAATACATCAAAATCTGGGTCAACGACAGTCTCGACTTCGTGGCAGTGAGAGTGAACAGTTGGAACGATTCTTTAAACAGTTTGCGGAAAGAGAGTGTATATGTTAGTGCTCTGGACCTAGACATTGCCAATATGAAGGTGAGCCTTTCTATTCTTTCTCGGTGATATCGAGACAAAATACACCGGCGGCGTTTTAACCGCTTTCTTCTTCATTGTTTGTATCTTCTAGATTTTATCAGGGAATTATATGATTCAAACGTTGAAAAATTTTAAATTCGAGTTAAGTACTTATTTTCGATCAAGGTTTTAGTTGAAAAAATTCTACGTCTTGTTGTCATTGCGCACAGACACTACTCTACTATCTCCTATACTGAGTAACGTAGCAAAGTCCCATTTGTTAAGTTGTCCAGCTCTAATATAAACTAAGGTACAAGTGCTCGGAATTATAAGTTTGCTATTCCGGGTGTTCATTTTGTGCGTAATCGGTTGACACCTTTGTTCCAGCTGAATATATTGCGGAAGTATATACAGGGTGTCCCCCAAGCTCTATGACAAACTTTGAGAGGTGATTTCATAAGCAATTTTACGACAAGTTAGTGACAACATCACGGTTTAATCTTTTCAAATTCGGAGATATTCTGCTTCGAAAATTTCATCCTATATGGTTCTGAAACCATTATTTCAAACACGAGAAAGCGGTTCTGTGGTGTTACCATAAATGATATGAAATATATATATTGTTGCACGAAGGTGCAAATTTTTCATTGACAAAGTGATGCATTGCGCAATGGTATAACTATACATATAGGTAATGTTGGAAACTGAAAATTAAATGATCAACGTAATGAAAATATATACTTGTGTACTCTGTACTTAAGTTTAAAATGGTTTTAAAGGGAATACTATTTTGAAAGAAAGCAGAATTTTCGTTCAGCTAAACGTGATATAAGTATTTGAATTTTGCTAAGAACGACGTCCGTGACAATTTTGGCCTATTTCAAATAATAGAAACTTTCGCCTAAAGAAATTTTTTTAGCGCTACGTATTCAAAACAAAATAAAATATTCTTCGGAGATTTCGGAAATTCAAGAATATATTCAGCGTTTTTCATTACCAATTCCAACCTGCTCCCAATTTGAAAAACCAATTTTACTACGTAATTCTTTCATGTGTCCAAAAACCAACATCTGCATAATCAAACAGTTCATTCGAGCGACATTTTTCTTGAAATATTACCTGACGTTTTTCTCATCATTTCACGCATGATGTATTTATATACTGAACGACACAAGGTCGTGATATATCGTATTATCGTCCAGAACTAAGTTGTGTTAACGAACTGCTTCCTTTAAACTTTCTATGACGCCCATCTAAAACTTCTTAATTCATTTCGCCAAGAAATTAACTCACAATTTCAATATTTCAATTTTTTTGGTAGTCTTACTAACATATTTTTTTCGTATATGAGTGGGCATATACCAACAAAATCCGATTTTTTCCCACATTACATGTCTCATGAGAAATAAATTGAGATTTTTCAAGGAACTACCACAAATGAAAAGTGACTCAAGATGATTTATTCAATAATCGGTCATTGGCTTGGAGTGTCAAATTCAACCGTTTCCAAAATGATCCGTAGGTACAGCGACACTGATAGTCATGAAATGAATTTTTTGCATGGGTAACCTCGATCTATGACCGTTTTTTAAGAACTTCTCATTGGGAAAATGGTTCGTTACTGTTGGCACCTTCAAGAGCAGCTTCAACAGAACAGTGGAGTGCAAATTAGAACTGAAACGATACAACTTCTTCGGAAACATGGTGCATCGCAGCTCAAGGCCCTGCGCTAACCACAGCATATCAAAGAGCCCGATTGAATAATTGGAATATCCTTTCATACAATCGGCATATAGACGAATTTTGAGCCCCAGAACTTCCTCTGTATCTCAAGTTAATGCTTCACAGCAAAGTTAATTAACATTGGAACGAAAACTGATAGTAATACTTGTGACTTTGAATGTCCTTACCTAAAATCGCCAAAATTATTAAATCCAGATGATTCAAATTCTGGAATTCTGACTTCTAGGCTAAAAGAAATGAACTTAGTTACACTAAGATTCTTATTATCTCACCAGAGGAGAGAATTTTTCGAAATATTTTGATGAACACGATGTTTTTGTATTTTGTAAAGATGTTTCGGGTTTAATAGCTGTAATGGTATTATGAAATTGCGTTTATAGTTAATGGAGTTTGTTGATAGATTCATCAAAACGAAGTCTAAAATATGCTCTTTACACAATAGGAATAGATTAAAGTTTTTGACGATTGCACAATCTACTGAAGTAAAAGAAGAATATTCATCTATTAATTTGGTTTTCGACGAAATTCAATATACAGAAAACAACTGGCTCGTACTTGCTGATTTGAAAATGGTCCACTTTCTTCTAAGCCAACAAAGTGATTCCACAAATTATCCCTGTTTTCTCTTCTTATTGGATAGTAGAGCTAAAAATCAACAGTGGGTTAAAAAAAATTGGCCTTCTTGGGAAGGACTAATTTCAAGTCAACAAAACGTGATGAATTGACCATAAGTATCAGGGAATCTCATAATATTGCCTCCGTTGCATGAAGAATTAGGCCTCAATTTGTTAAATTGAGAAGAATGGCTATTGTTTCCTTCTGTATTCTCGAAAGTTCCCAAAATTGAGTGCAGAAAAGATAAAACCTGGCAGATTAGATCATTAATAAGAGAGACAAGTTTTACAGGAATTATTACAGTAATTGGGGAAAATGCATGAAATTAGTTTATTTGGCTTGTTCAGAATTTTTGGGAAATAGAAAAGTTCTAATTATTCCCAACACATTGAACAACTGATAAATCACCCTCAAATGCTTGGATGTAACATAAGCATCAAGTTACACATACAAGAAAATCTCACATTTTTTCCCAATTTAAGAATTGAATATAATAAGATCAATTTTTAAAGAAGTTGTGTTCATATAATAAATTTTCTAAATTAGAGCTGATAAAGAATTTTGAATCACAGTTTTGAAATCGTCTTTAAAAATTAGGCTAATATCATGTGCCATACTTCAATCAACAGAGTTGTTGTTGTGTGGTGTAATTATTCAGTGAAAATAGATGCACATACAGTTTAAGTATTTCAGTGTTCTGGTAGAATAGAAGTTATAATCACACAGACCTACAGTAGACAATATTCATTATTCATTGAAATATGATTTTAACTCTAACATCAGAAATCCCTCTGAAAATTTAATCCTTTATTCAATATCCATAGAAGCTGAGACAAACTTCATTATCTATAATTCATGGTCGAATTCTCCACGAACTCAAATATTGTCTGCGATTATCTCTGCCTGGTGGATATCATCCCACATGCTCTACATCACTCGCCTCAAATTAAATTGAGCATTCCTCATGTTCTAGGATGAAATTACCGCTTTATTGTCGAAACAAAATATTCTATTCATTTTATGGGACATCATAATATTATGCTGCTCTCTAATGATGAGATAACATTCGTTCAGTTCAGCAGTTCAGAGAATATCATATTGTGGTGTAATAATGTATATTATCGATATTCAAACATAATCCTGGAACGTCGCGTCCGTGGGTAAGTCACGTTGAGAGATTAGCTCCGCGCAGATGGTCTGGATTCGAGTCCAGGATAAGTCATGGGTATTGTACATGTCCTTAATATAATATATATATATATATATATATACAATTAATCTGCATGTCGAAGTGACGTGTCAACCAAAATAAATTCAAAAATATATACCTATATTCATGAACAACACTTGATAAGTACGAAACCCATCGGTAAATGCCTTCTAAGATTTCTTCTGAAAACAAATGAAAGTAATGTTGTCTCACACGGTGTATAACATTTGTGCCTGGTTACCTGTTGAAGGACTCGCCAGTACACCTTCGTGATTTTCAAAATTTCCGTGAATAGGGAACTTTAGAGTGATTTCAAAACGCCTACTCGAATAAACCATGACGCTACTTATTCAGAGATATAGGTGCTTCATGAACTCTGGCCAAGTATCTTTCATCTTCTGCATCAAGTGTAGGTAATTTGTCCTCATTTGGATACTTCTTGTGACAGAGTAAACAGATTTCGACCTATTGATACTGCAGCTATGTGAAATTTTGTGAATAGAGGGAAATGACCACAAACAGATTCAAGCTAGCTTTTTTCGTTTCGAGTTATCTGCAAATTCAAATAAAAATTTCAGTGTCAATTATGTGCCAATATTTCAGTTGTTTTTGAAGTTATGCATAAATGGTTTTGACATCCTACATACACTTAAGTAGACTCGAACATGTGCTGAAATTTTTTTTCAATAACAGGTTTTGAGTTATAATGCAAGCTTGAATTTTTTTAGGTAGGAAACTTTTATTTCGTTAAATAGAATTTTTAGTCCCTTTCCAAGAATATATCACATATGCTCTCACTTGTTTCATCCAGGATGTGTTTTATGAAGAACTGAAAATTCTGTGCTGTCAATATGATAATTCTAATTAATTATTGCAATGACAATTCATATTTAATAATTATTTTTTATCAAGTTACAACTACTGTGTAAACATAACTTTCGTTTGTAATAACGAAGCGACTATACCGTACGAAAATTTTGAACTCATATCCTTAACGTAGGATATTAATATGAATGAAAGGTTAGATGTGTGGAATTACGATCAATGATCCACAAATTAACGAAAAAGCATTGAGATCGCAGCTATATAACTGTTCTGTAAAACAATGCATAAGTGATAATAATGATCAGAATCTGCTAAATACAACTAATGGAAGGAATTATGTTATGCGTAATTCAAATCATATTGCAAAAGTATATCATATCTGAGGCGAAAAAAGTCATGAGAACATACCTCAACATTTATAAGAAGCTGGCATAATTTCTTGTAGTAGTGTATATATTGATACAAAATTAAAATACCCACTTAAATCATTGGGTCATTGTTATAAAATATATAAATATTCATTAATTACAATGGACAGTTTATTACATTCAATTAATCGAAAAATGTAAATATTCACCTTATCTTCCATTATAGCATTCGTTAATTAATAGTAATTTTTTATCGAAAATAAAAGAAAGTTGATAACATCCAATTCGATGATATTGAATGATCAAAACAAGTTTTCGGAAAAATAACAATATAAATGCTTCATTTGCATTCAATGATAATAATACTAAAATGAAAGTGAAAATAACTTGGATATAATATAATCAATAGATGTATGCACTGAAATTCTTAACAGAAAAAAAATGATCTTATAAAAGATATGGTTTTATAATATACATGTTTTCTTCGAGAGAAACTCTGATGTTCTTCAAAATATGAAAAATTCCAAAAACTTTTCAGTCGACTAAACTATTATTTTTGAGAGTAAAAAAAAGTATGCGAAAAACTGATTCATAGAAATAAATAATATTCAAGTAGCGTCAAATCTGTAAAAAGATTAGAGAATATTGGGAACCATATTCAATCCGATTTACCATTGGGTATTCATCTCAAAGAAAGCACATCCTGATTGAAGAAAAACAAAGATGGAAAACGATGAAATAATATATACTAGGAGTAATTGGGAACATCTCAATTAATCGGCAATTTGTAATTCAAATCGAACCGAATATAATTCAGCAAATGAATTATCGAATCCAAACTCGTAAAAGAATTCGTTATTGAATCAGTCAACCTTTGGGGCGTGAAAAATGTGCCAGATTCATCAGGAAGTGGCTCTTTTAACAAATTTTCAACGGATATGACGAATTATTGGTGTTAATGTTTGTCATCTTACGTGGGAATTCCGTAAATTAATCAGGTTTCTTGCTAGAACTTCTACACATCAGCATATTCGAGTCGTTGACTTTTTTAAATCATGAAATCATGAGATTACGTTAACCTAGAAGAATACAAAGGAAAGATATTTGGCAAAAATGTGTAGATATTATAGAAATTCTCTCCTATTTCCAAACACAATGTAGAATGAAGCCCAGTGTATTTTATGAACTTGCCCAATATTCAAACACATATCAAATCATATGTTTACATTTTTTCATACATAATTGTTTTTATTATATATTTATTTTGATATCAGTTAGTTTACAGATTCAACTTCTTTGAATGTCTCGTACACCCTAGAAACAAATTGTTTCTTTTCCAAGATTTTTATAGATTAAAGTGTTGATGAAATTAATACAGCAGCTGTAGCTGAAAAAATGCATGTAAAGCTCCCTTACTGTGAGAATTGATGGTAAAAAGTACTTTCAGCTAAAAGAAGTAGTTTTGAAAATAAAATCTCTACTGAATTAATGACCAAAACACTTCCTAGAACAACAAACAATTTCATAAACTCAAACAGTCTTCCATTCTATGAAATACATCACTGAATTGAAAGTGTGAGCTTGCTACCGATAATTTTCATCGATAATATCTTTCTTATCCAAAAATACAACGTTTTAAGTGATTTTTTAGCAAAGGATGAAGGATTTGCATGAATAATCGAAAAAAGAAAGAAAATATGGGGTTAACATACAAAAAGTCCAAGAGAAGGTCAATTTCCGGTAATTCAGGAAGTGAAATTTTTTCAGGAGTCAGAATATCATTCAAGATATAATTCGGTTTTAGTTTCATTGAAATCCATGAACAATTGTGGGAGCTTTAGCTCGAGGCGATTTTCACAGAACACCCGAAATATTATGAGAATTCTACCAGCTACTTTTCTGACAGGAAATAATATCGAAAATAAAATGTAAATTAAACTTCCAACCAATAATAGTCATGAATGAAATCGATCCACCAAACACATGGATTCATTTTTCGAAGGTTTAGAAATCTCTTACAAAGTTTAGTTGATATTATCTCTTATTAAAACTTTCACTTAGTTCTTTCCGATGAACAAAGAATGTTTTAAACTTCATTTTAGTTATACCTAAAACATAACTTTTCCATTTCCGATTATTCAAATATATTGTGCAAAAAATCAAAAAATGATTTCTACAAAATTAATTCTACTTTTTATGATTAATGGGGTTTCAATAAAGATTTCGAGAAAGTTTCCGAAAAGCTTTTATATTATTGCACTTAAGGATCACATATCAAACCGGAAGGAAGGTGCAATTATATGCATAAATTAATATGCATTGGCGAGAGAGATAATTAAGAAATCCAGCAAGCAGTTCCGCCAGCTATAATTGTATTCGTCATATTTATATAGGGTATCCCAGAATAAACTATCAATAACAAGGATAGTGATAGATTTCATCAAACTTTATATAGAATGCTTTCGTAGGTTAACTTTGATGACCCCTGCTGAGAAATTTTTTTAGTCGATAAACTGTTCAGCAGATTTCGATGAAATTCTGGTAATCCCTATAACAAATATAACTCTATAATACAGAATTTTTCGATCTTCACTATTGACTCAAATTAAAAAATTTGAAAAATTAAAGAGTGAACTAACCTAAAGTTTATTATCTCCTAATTTTAACTTGACTGATTTTGACCAAATCAGATAAAATTCATGAAGATTCATGAAGATTTCTTTCAGAAAAAAATGTACTATCAGATTTCGAAAAAATGAACGGTACCGTTTACGAGAAAAACGGCTTCAAATAGTGTAAAGTGCCATAATTATTGAAATATTGAACACAAGAAATTTATGCACGGGAGAAAAAGCTCTGTGTCATAAAAAAAATTAATCAAAATTATGGGTTATATATTCGAAGATGAAAATTCTTTGTTTCTGACAGAATTACACAGACATTATAAAAATGCCGGAAAACACTGTAAAGGGAATGGGTTTGTGGATCGTTTTCAAATTTTTCAAATGGAGTGAATGTATACTGATCTACAATTTCCAATTGTTAAAGAACGATATTGCTTCCGGTTATATCATAGACCAACTACAACATAGTTATTTGAAGTGACATAGTATACTTTTTAATATTTTTTATCGAATTGTATTTTTCGTCAAGCATAATTTGATGATTATCCTAAAAAATATAAACCTGATATTAAACACCATTGAACAATTTTTTTTCATCAAAATTTTCGGAATTATGGTGTCATCTTCTTTGCCCTATAAAATTGATTCAGATTTGAGTTACATTATGACTTTTTAATTTCAACGAGAAAAGTATTATTTTTAAGGCAGCGTACTTTCCTAAGCTATTCTTTATACAGGAATCTCAAAAATCATTTGAAAACTGAATTGTCGAAAAAACGTTTTTTTTTCAAATACGAGTACGAGATACTTTGCTTAGATTTCTTCCAACTCGAAAGAAAGTAACGTATGTCACTAAAGTCTTGGCAAAAAGTTCCCGCAATTCGTGGAAGATCTAGTTGCCGTGATCAACAGATATCATTTATGGTATATGTTGAGTATTCCATCTGTCAAAATTCTGAATAAGTTCGCTGAAATGGCTTACAAATTAGAACTTCGAAGAGGTATTTACAATTTAGTTGGGCGAGTTCCTAAGCGTGAAAACATAATTTTTCGTGGTCAGAATATTTCTGTGGTGGTCGACCGAAGGCTCTGAATGAAATCCGTAGAAACAGGCTCTTAGAAAGGGCACGAGACACAGTAGGAACATCATTACGAAAAAATATTATCAATTGTAATGCTGGTTTCTTTACAAATAACATAGAAGACTATCCAAACGAAGTTGAATTCAAAACAAATAAAAAATTTGAAGACAAGGTTTTGGTTAGGTGTGCTATTTCTGAAGCTGGGGTTTCAAGCCAATATGTAGGGCATGTGACAGGCGAAGCTGTTGATGCAAACCTATATACTGGAAGATGTCTACCAAAATTGTTAGATTTCATCAATACCTATCACGCTGATGACGAAATAACGTTTTGACCAGACTTGGCGTCTTCCCATTATGCGCGAGTTATGAAAGATTGGTTAGAGGCTAATAACATCCCATTTGTACCTCGCGGAGATAACCCCCCAAATGTTCCACAAGCAAGACCAATCGAAGATTTTCGGGGTTTACTGACAAGGAAAGTCTATGACAATGCATAGGAAGCCCAAAACGAAGAAGGCTTGAGACAGAGAATCTTTCAGAAGATACGAGAAATCGATGTGGATGTCGTCCAAAGACTGATGGGAGATGTTCTGCCATTGAGCAGAACGGACCTCTATGAATCCTTTAAATATGATTTTATAGAGTTTAGATATGAGGTGAAATACTAATGATATAATCAATTCAATAAAAATTTTTTCAGTAATTAATTTATCTATTCGAATTTTTCACAAGAGTTTTGTGACATATGTTATACCCTTGCAGTGTCATATGTATGTTACATCGGTAATTTTTAAAGTATTAGATATTAATTTGGAAATTCGAAGAAAATATTGTCTATTTCAATCAATTTGAAAGAATTCTCACCCTCTAGAATTTCATTTGAAAGTGCTTTTCTCAACAAGTTACACCATTATTAATTAGCACCATTTTCATGAACTTTCGTCTAGGTTATGAATCAAAAACCGCTATGTTGATAACATAATTGATATGATAACGTATCGATACTTTGTTCATAATAATTTATTTAAGTTAACAAAAGTAGAAAATTCTCCGTCCAATTATAGAAAACATTATTTTAGTTTAGAATGAAGACGAAAATACATGGAAATAGTTTCAATTGATAATCGTTGAACTTAAGAAATTCACTTTGAGATCAATTTCTTATGAAAATGAATTCTGAAAAGTGTTCAGAATAAACCAAAATTTTTCAAATTTTATCTCAAAAATGATTTTGTCTGCCGTACATTTTTCGACGTAGCAAGCGCTACGTAAAACTTCGCAATTCTATATTCAGTGTAAAATTAAATTATAAATAATAGAGATAAAGTTGGAGTTGGAGGAATTTCATTAGAAATTTTCTGCTTCTTTCATCAATTTCTGAAGGTCTACAGTTTCTGAGATATCGGCAAAAACTAATCTGATCTAACATTATATTCGATGAAGATAACTAGAGGTTATATTGGAAGTTATAGAAATAATTCTCAATAATTTTTCGAGGAACTTAATAACCAAATAAGAATAATATTACATTGTATTCAATGAGCCAAAAGTATTATCAGATTGGAATACTAGTTTAATGTGTAATAAAAGCCATTTATTATGAACAAAGGCGTAGAAAAACAAATTCACGTTCACGAGAACGCCTCAATACTCCCTCTGCCAAAATATAAATTCCTTGCCTTCTAAATCAATGACATTTTCACTCCATTTTAGACAACCATAATTATTCGTATTACACACGGACCCTTAATATTAATTGATAATTTCAAAAATTGTCATGGAAAATTCTAGGTACTAGGTATCCTAATTAATAACTCAAAATGAGAGTTTTAGTTGATGTTCGCAGAAATGAATAATGACTTCCTAGTAAAGTCAGAAACACAATCGATTGTTTGATTAAAATTACAGTTGAAATTTTGTTAGTTTGCCACAAACATTATTGGCATTTCAGAACTCGAAATTCTATTCATGAATCACAAAGGTAATTTTATCAGTTTGTATTTTACATTCCTGTTGCATGAAAGATAATAATATTCATTTCTATTTAATATTCATAGCTTCACGAGTTGGAGTAATGTATACATTTTGATCTCGAATATGGAAACTAAATTAAAATACAAATATTCGAATATTATATGTATACGGTGACCTAATTAACTTCTATAGTAGGTAACTTGAAACAATATGAAATGTACAGCGTAGACTTAGGGATAAAGTTGTGTCAACAGGATGACGCGCCTACGCACTTCTATCCATGAATTGAATAATATGTTTGGTGATAATTACATAAACACAAGAATTGCTGCTTTGTGACCTGCGAGTTCTCTCGATCCCAGCTTTTATGGTTTCTTGATAAGGAGGTTAGTTAAGCATAAAATGTTCATCCGTATTAATTACAGGTATTTCAGAATAACATTGGGAGAATTTCAGCAATTCAACAACTGAAAACTGCAAATTGAGATGTTGAATTGCTTCGCAAATTAAGAAGCACAATTCTTCAACTTCTGATTTTTATCAGTTCGGTTTCTACGATTTCTCCAATGAAAAATAAAATGTGATTTATTTCGATCATTTTAGTTTACGTTTGAAGCGTATTTTTTTTTTCTCAAATTATTATTCGCTTTTTGGATTTTTAGAGTCGATTATTCAAGTAACCTTATCGAATTATTGTTATCTCGTCTGTCCTTGATAAATATGCAAAGTTTCAAATGAATTTGATACTCTCAAAAGGGTTGAAACAACGAAGCTTTCGTTTCATGGATAGAAAGGTATGCAGATACAAGAGAAGTTAATGGGTCCAATGATGATATGCTCTTACCCACTCGAACATAGCATGTTTGTGTTCTTGAGATGAACCGAACGCGTCAGACGTCTAGACACAATCTTTGAGAATTTTTTGTTTCATTCAAGACTGAACCTTCTGTGACATTTATAAGTCGGCCAATCCACGTGTTGATAATTGCTCCAAGTTGATAAAACTGAGCTACTGCTTTCTATTCGGCGTCTTTCTTCAACATTTTGAATTTCTTGGAATCTCGTTGAAAGCCTAGAAATGACACTCTGGGAGACACTGAACAAACGCGCCGCTTCTTGTTGTAGCCTGCAAGTCGAAGCAATCGTTCTGTACACTTGAAATAAACAATTACAAATGACCTGTGATTTCAAAAAGTGAAGAAGAAAAACACTTTACAGTCATTCATCAAAATTTAGCCATTTCCTCACTTTCTTGGACTAGTTTAAACACGAAGTACAAATTCTTCATTTTGATATAAAAACTATAATAATGGAATGCGAATCCAAGAAATGCCATCAAGACTTTTAATGTGGTGCATCAGATCATTCAGGTATGACATACATATAAGTCATAGAAAAACGAAAAAGTTCAGAAGTACGAGGAATAATAAAACTTTCTCCATTCTCGAGAAAACAAACGACCGTGAACTCTTCACGGTTGCACTATTATTTGCGATGAAAGAAATATTCTACAAATGAATGAATTTAATTCAATAAAGTTCCTCTGAATATGTGATATATGTGATGTCGAAATAAGACGGACTGCTGGTAATAATTACTCATAAATGATATTCTGTAATTAACGTAACTACTTATTAAATAATTGAGTGAAATAGTGAATAAGTTTACACACTTGAATCCAACTTGGTCTCCTATTATAAAACATAATTGTAACAAATATCTGGTAAAAGAATGGCCATTTTGGATGCTGTGGTTAGCTACCAGATGGGCTGAAAAGTTCGTTAACTAACGCAGTAAAACACATTTTTTCGGTAGAATTCAATTTTTTTATTCAAAACAGTAACTTTCGAGGGAGATACAGCGATTGTAGCAATCAACAATTTTTTCGATGCCATTTTTATAATGAGATTTCTTTCAACTTCAAAATAGGCTTCATTTTTGGTGATTCCCTGTCCATTAGTCTTTTTCCAGCAAGCATTATTTTCAAGTCTAAAAACAGATGAAAGTCGCTGGTTACCAGATATGGTGAATAAGGGAGATGGGGAGGTAATTTGAATTTCTTACAATATGTCATCGTTTTGAATAATTTGTGGCAAGGTGCATTGTCTTGATGAACAACACTTTCGTTTTTTTTTTCAAATGGGGCCGTTTCTTGGTGATTTAGTCCTTCAATTGATCCCATGGGCGTATATAAGGGGGGTTTTGGTGCCGGTCCCCCTAACATAGATGAGGATGTCTCATCTGCTTACCCCTCTGAGACAAGACGTGAGTTTGTGTATGTATGTCATTGGATAATACCTAAACTAATCACTTAAAGTTTTACTTATCATTAGTTATTTGTTTTCGAGTTGTTTCTTAGTACTTAGTTATTATTATTTTATTACTAAGTATTTATTATGTAAACAGAAGTATCGTTCTTATGGTCAAAGTTAAATGCCTGAACCAAGACATTGAGGCTACCTCTTGGTATTTGTTTTCATGTTTATTGTGTTGTGTAACACACAAGTTTGTGAGATATATAAATAATTGCATATATATTATGTATAAGTAATGAAATTACCTAGCACGTACACATCTCTCACCTCTGTAATAAATGAAATGCAAGCGATATACCGCCATTTATTACTTGTTTAATTATTTATTTAAAGGTAACTGTGGTTTGCCCACAGCTTAACTTATATGTATTTTAATGCTTCTGAGTAATTTCTAGTTGACTGAAATTGAAGTTTCGAAATCTGCCTTTTTCAACATAAATCATTGGCAAAAACTAGTTTTCCTTTGATTCTTTGTAAATTTTCGGAACCACCATGTAAAAGCTATAGCTACGCTCATGATTGATCCAATAACTCAATGTAGTATCGCCTGGCCCTTTTCGAGGCAATCGATGAGTATAATACCCTGCGCATCTCAGAAAATAGAGGCCCTAACCTTACTAGCGGACTGCTGCGTTTTTGCACGTTTTGGATGCACTTCGGTCCACTCGGATGACTGTCGATTGCTTTCTCGCTGGAGTGTAGTAATGAATCCATGTCTCATCCATTGTGATTAATCGATGAAAAGAAAAACTCGGCTATATTACGGTTAATTATCCTCAAACAGTGCTCAGAATCATCGACTCGTTGTTTCTGATCAAGAGTCAATAAACGCGGCACCAATTTCGCACACAGCTTTCGGATGTCCGAACATTCTTTTGAAATAAAACCAATACGTTCCTCGGATGTCTTTAGGGTCTCAGCTATCTTGATTCATTTAATTTTCGATTATTCAGAACAAATTTGGGACGTCTTATATACTCATATCAACTCGTTTAAACTTTGCAAACTACTTCTCCACCGTTGGTTTTCCTAGCGCAGAGTCCAAATAATTTTTATGAAGAATGTTTTGGCTTCAATTGTATTTTTCAACATCAAAAAGCAATTCACAATAAACACACAGAATTCTTTGTATTCAAAAATGAATTTAGTAGTTGTTTTTATTTCACCGATTTCAGTATGCGCTTGAGCTACTGTTCTCCATGCATGAAGGAAAAAGCATAAACTAGGCTCTCTAGCTCTTTGTCGAACTCTCCAATCGGTTGCGGTAGATCATGCTAGAATGTTCCCTAACCTCCAAGCCAAAAGTGGTGGACCACCATCGAACATAGGCTTCTACCTTGTTTCCAGTGAAACCTTCTCCAAAAAGACTGGCTAGAAATTCGGTCGTTCAGACGAGCTCGCATCACAACTAGAATGATCTAATCAAAAATTGACTGGTCCATATATTGATTTGGTTCTGTTGCTGTCAAATTTGAATAGAGGTATTATGAAGGTTTTCATCGGGCTGAAAGTATAAATTATCTGTCCCCCAAGCTCTATGCCGAACTGATAGGTAATTCCTGGAGCAGTTTTAAAGCAATTCAGTGAGAACAGCGTTGTCCTACTCTTTTCGAATTCGTAGGTATTCATAATTCAATCATCATAGGTCTTTTTCAACGTACGAGAGCTTTTCCGTGGTGTGACAACAGATGCAATACATATCTTGTTGTACAGATATGATCTTTATTTATGATTTTTAGGATGGAAACGCACGACATGCTGATAAAGAATGTTGTCGACGATTTTCTCCTAGACTTCTTCTTCCTGTTTGTACAGTCGACAAGTCAACATACTAAATGAAGAGAACATTGCGTTGAAGATAATCCTTCGATAAGTATTCGGCGTATTGCAAATCAGTTGCAAATGTCCTGAAGTGTCTTATGGCGTCTTTTAAAAATAGGGGAACGGCACTCTTATCCACGACAGGGAGTGCATGCATTGCATGCAGAAGACTAGCAGTATCACCTTTTGCAACTGGATTTTATGAGAACATATTCAAGATCCAGATTACATTTCCAACATCTTACGGTTTGATGAATCCAGCTCTAAAAAATATGGTATAATTAATTTCCAAAATGATCAGTTATGGGCCCTGCAGAATCCAAATGCTGTTAGGTAAATACAGAACACGTTTTTCAATTCAATTGATGATGTTCCATTAGGTTTTATTCATAATATGTATTATCAACATGACGGAGCACTGCCACATCAAGAAAGAATAATTGTTGAATATTGTCCAAATTGGTGGATTGGAAAGATCACCGGATCTCAACTCGTTAGACTTCTATATACGAGGATACATGAATTAACTCGTTTGAAGTCTAGAGAACAAAAATTTCGGGGAGTAACAAGAAGGGATAAGCAATGCCGCCGAATGAATCAACAATGTTGATGCCCATCTTATTATACTGCAGTCACTTCGTAGATGTGAGCTATGCATTCAAGTTGCAGGCTGTTCATTTGTCATTTCATTTATTTGTTATTTCATTTATTTGTTATTTTATTTATTCATTATTTTCTTTAATAAATTTTCGTAACCTTGAAACATAATACCAATATAGAATTATTTTTCGATATTTTTAATTAGTTAAATAATCTGTATTTCACCAACACAGAATCGCTCTAGAATCTTCAGTGGTATTCTCTAGCACTTTGTCTTTCAAAAACCATAAAGATAGATTAAATCTGCGAAAGAATGCATTCGCAAAATGATAATTACCTTCAGAAAAGATATTTCGACATTCATCTATCAAAAATAACTCAGCATTTTTGATAATCATTTTATTATGTTTACGAATGCCACCTCCTGTACAAGGTATGTATTTCATTCCATCTGTGGTAACACTACACAATCGTTCTCCTTTGTTCGAAATTGTGATTACAGGACCCAAGAGGATAAAATTTAAGAAGAGACATATCTCCCCGCTGTTTTCATCAATTTGTCTTCATAAATCAGCAGTCAAACTTTGTCATAGAGCTTGGGGAACAACCTGTATATTTTCTTCGAGTTAGTTTACATACAAAGTGCTATTATATATGTAACCATGTACTTTCCACTTACGTTGTTACACATTTTATATATCCACATTGAAATTGAAAATTCAGAAAAAGGTGATATTTGTAAAGAAAAACTTTTCAGTCATATCATACTTCGAGATATTTTCGGCTACTATACTGACTTTTCAGGTATGCAGTCGTTCATTTCTAGGGAGATTTCCATCAAAATTCCTGAAAAAAATGCCAATGAACATATGTCCAGAATTTCTCTGCTCTCGAGATACAGGATATTGTTCAATTTTTTCACGTTGAATTATTACTCATCGCATCATTAGATATGTCCAGTAGTTGCAAAATATGAATATTTCAAGGGACGTGCTTTCTTTAACACCATCAAAATCATAGTGTAGTGCGCCACTGGTATTTTCAAATATAAATGTTGAAGAGATCTTCCAATTAAAAATTTCAAGTGGGGGATCAAATATTTGAAGCTCAATGTCTCCGAATTTTGAAAGATGCGGACCATGCTCTTCTCACCAGTTTGTGGTCTTCAGGAACCACCTCTCAATTTGTCTCAAAGTTGTGGGACACCCTGTATCCACCACACTATCCCTACGAAAAGCTGCTTCATCGCAGGCATAATCTTACTAATGCAACTTATGTCCATGTTAATTTAAAACCAACTCAAAAAATTCACTATTAAGGCATAGTCTTCAATGAATAGCGCTCCAACTTTCAGCACTTAGTAAGGGTGAAGTATTGGGTTGATTGAAAACTCCACGCAGCGACTACTTCAAACATTAGAAACAAACTTATACCTAATAAATGGATTAACATTTCGTATGAACGCACATAAAAGTCTCTATGTCATTTCATCCTTTGTTTCCACGCTGTTGAAAAAAGATATGTCATACTGTTAGATAAAATGGATAAAACTGAACATCGTGAATGCATTGTGATGATCCTCCCTCAGATCAATGGGGCACAAGTAGACTTTTGCAGTGTTGACCAATTTAATTAATTTATAAAAATTAAAACAATTCGTCACTTTCGACATCTAATTTTGTACTTCACCAATATATGCTAAAATCAATATATTCCTTTTAAAACCAAACACATTTGGAAACTTTCTTTTACATAACCATCATATTAGGAAATACTTTCAAATTAGAATCAGCATAATTATTTCCACTAGTCCCGATCAGTCATCATTTAGCTACTAAGTGATTCCAAGAGAAATCGTAATATTTCATTCAATGAAAAAATCTAACACATAATAATGCATATGAAGTATCAGGTTTGACAATCTGAATGATATAATGCTAATTAATTTCTCATAATATTTTGGTGCTTAGTTCAGAATTCAGTAAAGTAAACATAAAGATTATTAACCATGAAGTTCATGGCCATTTCTCTTTAACGAGATAAGTGAAAGTTTTGAAATAAGAAGTTGTGAAATGTGTGTCATACAAGGAAAATAATATTTGATCGGGTTCTTTATTACAGAGCAGTGTTTACAGATAATTCTTTCACGTTTTTACTTGATTCTTATTCTATATACTCGTCGCAAATATCTTGATATCTCTTTATATTCCTAAACAAAACGATTCAAAGGTAAAGCTCTGAGATTAACTACATTTATTTAATTCAAAATGAATGGAACAAGGATTACGTTTGATACGTGAACCCAAAAGAAAGAGAGATGAGAGATGAACCTTTTTCAGAGAAAAAAAGCAGCCGATTCTGAAACTATAAACACTTTTGAAACCAACTTAAATTCACAAATTCAATGATATGACTACGAAAAATGTAACGATAAAAATATCGTCTTCTTCTGAATTTCCAATTTCTATATGGATCTATGAAAAGTGTAACAACGTAAATGGAAAATACAGGGTTACACATATAGCACATTTGAGAGGTGATTACTGAAGACAAATTTGTGAAAACAGCACGGTCCTAATCTTTTTAATTTTGAAAATATTCAGCTTCAAATATTTGATCCTCACGGTTCCTGAAATCAGAATTTTGACATACGCAGGCGATTCTGTGGTGTTAACATAGATTGTATGAAATACTTTTCTTGTTGTACAGAAGGTGACATTCGTAACTCTAGTAGAATTATGATCAATAATGTTGAGTTAGTTATGTTAGATGAATGTCAGAATATCTTTTTCGATACAAAATTGTTTTGAAACCTTGGACACCCCTATCAATCCACCTATTTGCAATTTAACAACCATACTTTTTGATGTGGAGTACTATATCATGTTGATAATACATATACAGGATGAAATTAACCAGAACATCAATTAAATTGAACATCCTGTAGAGAAGTAATGATATTCAATCTGTTATTTGAAATATAAATTGTCGTGAAGATATTATTATAACCGCACTTGGATTTTGCAGATCTCATAAATGATCGTTATGGAAATTATTTATATCGTTTCATCTCAAATCAAAACAAACTATCTAAAAAACATAACAAGGTGAGTTACATCATACATCGGATTAAAAAGTTCATGTGAAGATCTCCCAACTTCTCCAGACTATAGAGGCTGACATCCAGTAATATATTTTTGAGAGTCACTTTAAGGCGGCCTCTTTTCAGCTCTCTCAAGTTTGAGGTATTTATTGAAGGCTTTTACACCCAAATAATTGTGAAAAACTGTATTTTGAAACCACATAGTTGTCTCTACCTCTGGTATTATGTCCATGGTGGCTTGTGTTCTTGGTATATTTATCCTTGTTTTCTTGGAAATAGGTAAAGTAGTCCGGCTGAAATAAGTGTACCAAACCTTCTGAATATATCTTTGCTACTTGTGGTATAAGGAACTACCGCCAGAGGCCCCTCATGCCAGCACACCTTATGTCATCAGATTATGAAAATTTTCAAATACGTAAGAATACCTTCTTGCCCAACCAGAGAATTCTTGATTCTCCTTAAGGAAAAGATGGTTCCACATAAGCACAGAAGCTCCGCATGGAGCGCCCTTGACATGTTCCTGTCGACTTTGTGCTAATACCCATTTGTTAGGTCTTACTCTTATTAATTACGAAGGGATTGTTGGCCCAGAACCACTGCTGTGCCTCATTCACAGATTGTTCAAATTTCACGTGGTGGAGTGTACCCTCACAAGGGTAATATTGTTATATCATCAGAAAATATAAATATCCTGTCTAAATTGTTACCGTTCCCACTACGGTATCTCACCATAGATCGCTCTAGGCCCCTACGAATAAGCGTGTTACCCTGTTAACCACGCTTTCTTAATCACAGATCGCCAAGTAGGCCCTTCGACCAGGCTAGGCACAGAACGTACTCAGGGCCTACCTGGACCGAGGGTTTAAATATCTGTGCATTTCGGAGACTTCCGGCTCTTTCTCTTCAACGACCTCTTCGAATTCACACTGTCTTAGAAAACCGACTGCAGCACGCGTTGCCAGGAGCCGGCTTTTCCGTACCCACGCCACCGACCATATTGCCAAACCGCCGTTGTTTACCAACGAACCACGTGTTTTTATTTCATTTTAAATTTACGTTTATAAAAAGTGTTTGTGTTAACCATCAGTGTTCCTATCGTGTGTGTGACTCCATCCCGGTAGCAAAATATAATTTGTACATTAGGACATCGATGTATATCATAAATAAAAGCGACCCTAAGATAGAGCCTTCTGAAAACCAACACTTTATCTGCGTTCTCGTTGAATTGTCACCTCTCCAGTCCACCTTCTGATAGCCTTGATTCAAGTTGGATTCAACCATGGTTAATGAATCATGTTCCATCGCACTCCAAAATTTTGAAAATTAAATCTCGATCTTGAGATTATTGCTGCAGAATCCAGCGGAAAACGTGGATCGATGCTGATAGTTCATTGCATTCAATGCCTGCGCTCCCTGTGCAGTTCAGTTCTTCTCTTTGTAAAACACTCCACAATATACTTCGGGTCAATTTCATTTTATTTACGATGCGCCAAATACTTATCAAAGCATTATCTTCAACACAGTCTATATTGTTCCCCTAATTGTGTGTATTGACTTGACGAGGTAGTACATATTTTGGCTCAAGTGTTAACGTTTCTCTGACTTTTCTTAATACCAAAGTAAAAACTGTACGAACAGGTGGATGTCTTTGAGGAAATCTTCGATGGTATTCTCTAGCAGATTCTCGTGCATTTCCATCGCAAAAACCATAAACATTACTGTATATTCTTCATTACTGAAGAAATACATTTTCAAAATTTGAGGTTTCAGAACAATAAGTTTTTATGGAAAAGATAATCTGACATTCATCTATCAACAGCAACCCAAAATTCTCGAAAATCATTGTGCTATGGTTACGAATTACACCTCCTGTACAAAAAGTTATATTTTTCATTCCATCTATGGACACACCAAAGATATCGATCTCGTATGTCGGAAATAATGATATCGTGATATTTCCAGATTAAAATTATTTAGGACCGTGCTGTTCGCAATAATTTGTTGTAGAATTGGTTAAGAATCACGTCTCAAAGTTTGTCATAGTATTTGGAGACCTGTATATACAATCAATTCAATCAAAACGATCAATATCTTGATTGGTTTCCAATTTCCGAAATCTCGGATAACTCAAAAACGAAAAAGTTTGCGTGAACCTGTTTGCGGTATTGAATTCCACACGTGAAAAGAATACGTGGAAGGGAGGGGGCTCATTTTTCATCAACCACAATATTTGACATATGTGGCTGCATTACTAAACCGTTGAAATATGTCCAGCCTATAGATAGGTAATGAAGAACATTACAGGCCCCTTAAATTGAATTAATCGATGAAATTGTTTTCTTGTCGTACGATAATTTGAAAGACTCAATTAAAGTCAAATCAGTTTTGGAAACTCCTTGAAATTAGTTTTCCACTCTCCTTCGATCTAATTTATAAGGTAAGAAAATTTCAGTCCTTTTCGTTCATTATTCAGTATTTTATACCACGCAGACCTAACGCAAAAAACTTATTCCAGAATACTGAAATGTTCTATTCCTAATGAATCTTGAATAATTTCAATTTTAATTTGTGCTTCCTTTCGCAAGTAGGTATTCAATTGCTTTAATTTGTTATGTAGACGTTAATTAATGCAATTTTCTTGTTAATTTCAGTTTCTTTACTGATATTGTTCATGTTATCGATCCATTAGCTATGAAATTAAATCTACTGGTTGTTCTTGAAACACTTTTCTATATCATTGAAACATTGAAGGATGAAAATGGCTAATTACAGATTCCACCAGAAGATATTGATTTCTTTTAATAAACGTTTAACTATGTTGAAAATTCAGAACCTTTGGCGTTCAATAATGACGTTGCTTACAAAGCGAAACGCAGAAAATATTTCGAACATGTGAACCATGTTGAATAGATGTTATTAATTGCATGTGTAGAATGAGGTTCAGAATTTGCTCTGTATAACAGTTTTTCACTGTTTAGTACGGTGAATTCAGCTCCGGATTACCAAGGTTTTCATTATGTTCATTCCATCTCAAAAATGTCTATTTTCTTCACTTAACTGTTATATAGCTTAACCTAAAAGAATTTAAAGGAAAATTAGAAGCGAAAAATAGGTATTGTTTTAGTGCCCAAGCTGTCACTAGACCCTTCATTACTTTCATCACATTTCTGAAGTACCAAAGTTTGATTTTGGTCTTTTATTTTTTACATATTCTTCAATCAGGTAGATTCTTCAACCTGCAGATCTACTTTTGTGAGTTGTACGTTTTCTATCTAGTTAACGGTAAAATTAAGTTGGTAAGCAATCTGATTTCATGCACATTGCACAAAGTTTATCGAGTATTTGGCATTTGAAATAAACACCTCAAAAAAGTCTAGGGAGCACTTCTGAATATGGATATATCGTATCCAGAACGATCAATATGGATGATTTTTTTTAAGAAATGAATACCTGCATCAATTTCTCACCAAATTATGTAGAGTGCCGCAACAGATTTCAGTTTTTTTTATAAAAAACTAAAAATGCAGCAGATGCGACGCTGCTTTATAATAATTTCATGTATTCAGTGTTTGAAATCAGTTAGTTGGCACTTTGTTTCTGTTGTAAGCACAAATAAACGATTCAAGTTTTGACTAGAAAGAGATGTTACGAGCCGTTGGCATGCTCCAAGCTGGGAGCTCACAACGGAAGTATCCAGGGTTCTGGGAAGTAGCCCAAGTGTCATAAACCGTTTATAGTCGCGTTTCAATGAAACAGGTAGCGTAGAAGAACGCCATACTGGTCGTTTCAGGATTACTACTGTCGCCCAAGACCGATTTTTCGTTTTACAAGCCAGAAGAGATCGTACCACCACAACATCTCAATTAGCTCAAGAGCTATCACGAGTTCATAATGTACAAATTTCCGACCAAACTGTGAGAAATCGACTGCACGAAGGTCAACTCCACTCCAGACGTCCTTTAAAAGTTCCACAACTGACCCATGAAATCGCGCTGCTCGTTTAGCTTGGTGCCAAGAACACGTAAACTGGGAAGTCCTGGGAAGCAAAACCGTTTCCAGCATGCTCGAAAAGTTGTTAGACAGGGAGGCGGATCAGTGATGTTTTGGGGAGGTATACGCCTTGGTGGAAGAACTAACCTCGTTTTTAAACAGAACAATCTCACGGGAAATTCTTACGCAAATGAGATATTTTTGCCTGTAGTGGTATCGTACCTCCAAACAATGGGTCCAAATCCACTCTTCCAACAAGATAATGCCCCTCCACATCGTGCAAGAGTTGTCTTGAACGTTCTTGAAGAGAATGATATCGATCTTCTACCGTGGCTATCCTACTCCCCAGATCTGAATCCCATCGAGCATGTGTGGGACACCCTAAAAAGAAATCTCCTGCGTCAAAACGTCTTCCATCATGAACAGGAGCTTCGATTAGCAGTTCAGGGGCTTGGAATGACTTAGGCCAAAATGTAATAGACAATTTAATATTGAGCATGCCGCGACGATGCCAAAGTATCATTAATAACAGAGGTGGACCTTCTGGGTACTGAAAAATATAAGTGCTTCCATATCGTTTCGAAAATATTAGTTCAGGATTTTTTTGTGTTTTACCAAATTTCGTCATTTTCAAATTTCAATTTTTTTATAATAGGTGCTTTGGAGAAGCCAAATATTATTTTGTTTTCTTGAGAATACATTATATACAATACATCCTAACAAAAACCGAAAGATTTCTATAAATTCGAATCATCAAATTCATATTTTAAAGATATTGGTAAGTGTTCCTAGACTTTTTGAGATGTTTAGCAACCTTATTGATTATAACCTATAAATGTGTACATCAATCAGTTGAAGATACAATATTTTTAATTAATATAAATAATAAATCACAGAATTATATCTGAAACGTGCTGCAAAACAATAATTCCGTATTGATAAGCTCGAAAAATTTCGCATAACTTACTCTATTCTGCTTAAGGCAGTGCCATACTCCATATTTTCACTTGAAACGATGAAATTTTAAACGGCGTTCGGGTTCATATCGATCAGAATGGCGTCGACTTCCTGTTGAACGGATCTTCACGTCTTTCAAATTGTAAGCACGAACCTTCTCTTTGGGTTAGTTCTATAGGAAAAAAACACAAATGCTCAAATACAATGATATCGCCGTAATTTCATCATTAAATCTGCGCTTTGTGGGTCGTAGATCATTCTTGTTCTAACCTAATATCCCCAAAGTCTCATTCTCCGCCAAATTGTTTCAATTGGGGTTCAAGATAATTTTCGAACGTATCGACAAGTGCTGACGGTTGTTGTACTCCCATCCTCCCCAAAAAACTACGTTGCAAAAATTCAAATAGCACAATAAACTGTGACTTTCAGAAATATTGGGATCTCTTATGAATTTGTCGTCGGTTATTGACCGACCAATAACGGAAATTACGTTGGTTCATGGCCCCGGACAATGAAAGTGGGTTTTATCACTACTCAAGAAGATTGTTGTTGGTGGGGTGCGGAGGAAGAATAAGTCTTCATGCAAAACACTCCCTGTATCTGACATATACAATGCAGTTACATGTTTCTTGAATCCTTCAGAAATGTTCACAATAGCGGATGTAATCACCCATCTCGACTGCACTGTTTGTTTTATCACCTTTACTTACATAGAAATGTAACTGTCATGGAGAAGTAGATAAACCAAAACTTCAAAAAAGTCTGAGAAAAATGCACCAAGTAGAACACTATTCAATAATAACCTCACTTTTATTCAGGATTTTCGTCATCGTTCCTATTCCAAACATGATGAGATAATTTTATTCCGTGGAAGGGTTATATGGAGTCGACATTTGAGCATACAAAAGTCATAGCACACTCCAAGCATGGTCCTCAATATTGGAGGTCTCCAGAATTACTATTTCTTCGCAACACTGATCTTTGATTTACCAGCCAGAATAATACCACTACATGATCCCAATTTCTTCAAGAGTTATCTCGAGACTTGACGAATACCTTTTGAGCAATCAAAAATTGATCGCAAGAAGCTCATATCTGCTCCAACCGCTCTTTGACAGTACCACTAGTAGCACTAGAGAGTCACACTACCTGTAAAGATTAATGTTAGGTTAAATTGGAATCACGAGTAGTGAGTCATAGTTTTTCAAGGAAACTGGAAAAGTAAACCGTCTCTAATGTGCTGGATACATTATTAGACACAGAGGCGCATCAGTGATGTTTGGTAGGCACGTCTTGAAGTATTTATGAAGTATTCGGATGATATAAGATCATTCTATTGTAACCTTTATTGCCAACAATGTCTTTCATCATTCGATAGTAGTTCTTTCCTTTTTTGCTATCCAGATCTGAATCCCATCGAGCACGTGTGGGACTATCCAAAATTTTTATTCAATGGAGAACCTTGTTACAATTTGAACGGGAGTTTAGATTGCTGGTTCAAGAAGCTTGGAATACGGTGCTATGTATCTTCAATGACATGAATGGACTTTCTGGACACTAAAAATATTAAACTGATACTTACTGAAAATATTGTTTTTGTTAGTTTCTCCTTTTTGCCATGTATCAATTCAGGTGTCTAATTTGTGCTGTTTAGTTTGTTTATTTAAAGCTACTACAAGTGTTACAAAACTATATGTTTGACATTAAATTGCGGTAAGTTAGTATCTTCGGCATGGGAAAGTGTGGAACCATGGTAATTGCTCTATTGAATTTCCATGTTCAATAGATAACTTTATCCACTTCACAACATTCCCTTTTCCTCTTACTTTTCAAATGAAATAAATGAAGTTAATGTCAGGAAGCTTCCGATGGCAACGCCTACTATTTCCTCATTATTCAAGCGTCTGAACCTCTATTCATAATATTCATTCAGAGCCTACTTAAGTTAAATGATGATGATACTAATTTCACTTTTACTTAGAAAGTATTTAGTCTCAAAGGAACGTGGAAAAAATTGATACGATAAATATAGTTTGTTGACATGAATGAATAATAAAGAAATTAGATACATGAATTGGAACTGATAACTTACTCAAACTTCCATAAAATATGGATAGCATTATCTGAAGCATGAATTATCATTACTATGCATATTATGCATGCATTTAAATTAATTACAGAAATAAATGAAATCGTTCTTTTCAGGTTGATTTTTTCCTGGCTTTCTTCCTCGTCTTTTTCGTTGTGGACAACGTGAATTCTGGAGCCATAGATCCATCTTTGAAATTGGTAACCTTGGAAGATCTGGCCGAGGGAGAAGAGATAAACTTTGAAGAATTCGAGAAAGAATATGAGAGATCGAAAAGGTCGGGTCTTGGATCTACTGAAGCACTATTAGGATCTTTGAAGTTCATCTTAGCGCAAGGTGCTAAGGCCAAGTTGGGGCTGTTGGGGAAGGCATCTGCTGGTGTGGCTTCCTCTGTAGCAAGTGCAAGCGGTAGCAAAGCTCTTGCATATGGCTATCCTTCATATCTTCCGGTAAGAACTCTCGTTACATCAATTAATAATTTTTTTATAAATATTCTGAGGGATTATGTCATAATAACAAATTTAAATAGGAGTTTAAAGACGAAAAAAATATTCCGAAAATGGTTAAATATTCATACTAAGCCTCTCTCTTTGAGAATGATGAGAAAAAACAAGTTTCTTTTATTGCAACATCAGAAATTACTGTGTGATTGTGTTGTGCACAAAAGTTGGAATCAAAATGCTTATATTCCATTTTTCTCTATTCTAATCTGCAATTGATAATGGGGTAGCACTAGTTGGAAAATACGAAAAATCAGCAGAAAAACTTCGTGAAAGTTGCACATTGGTTTTGATGTTCAACCCAAACAATACCATCGTATGGTGGAAGTATATAAAGATAAATGACTGTCCAAGACTAAATCATAGTGTCCTCAGCATGACCACCCTCACAATTTGGAATCTACTGAATTTCACTTGAACAGCATACTATTACAATGTTCTGTTCACAAAATATTGTGCGAGGATCAACCTCATTCTATTCGCTTCTTCAATAGACAAACGTGAATCGGTTTTCAAGATTCAAATCTAAAAATAAATGAACCCCGAAATAGTTCGTGGTTGATTGGAAAACATTCTGGATGAGAGTGATACTGTACCCAGCTCTTTTACATAGCTGACTATCTGTGGATGTAGGGGAATTATATTACAAAGGACATAGCCGAGGAATTCAGTTTTAATTTCTAGTTAATGAATTTCTCAATGCATAATTCAAATTAAAATCAATTCTACTGGAATAAGCACCATTTTACCAGACAGAATATGAGTACACAGCTGTAGGACAGATGAGATTTATTGCAGCCGTTCGAAGAATGTGAACATCCTGTTTCTAATTGGACCTAACTTGGTTGTACTAAATATTGTTCCTTGTATTTAACTTTTGGCTCAGTTTGAATAAAAAACTCATAAGTCAATGAAGACTCCAGTCCATCGAGATGCTTGAGAAATAATTTATAGGTGAATGAATAAATTATTATAAAGTACCATCAACTCTCTATCTTTTGATGATAACTGAATTATGAATATTATAAACTCAACATGCAATGTTTCTTTATAAATTATAGGTAGGTTAGGTATACGTCACTTCACCCCATTCACTGATACCTTACCGTCGTAAGCAAGCAGAGCCATGGGCTTAGGCTATAAGGAATAAATGACAAAATTGTAAACTGGATATATAACTGACTTGCTATTAACTTTTCAGGACAAAACATACTCAAGATCTACAAATGCAACCAAAAGAATTTCGAAAAGAATAGACCGTCGTAGTAGGTCAAAAGTAAGAAAACTGTAGAGCAGGAAATAGATTTTCGAAGCAAGCACAATGTAGATAGACGTATCACAAATATGCTGTTAATATGCCATTTATGTATCTGGTCTATAAATGTATATAGGTATACAAGTTTGGCAGCATAAGTTTAAATTTTAGTAATGGATGATTGGGAAATGAAAACTGCCTGTATATTTTCAGCTTATTGTATATTATTTACTTTCAGGTATTCTATACGGTGTGAACACTCAAAATGGAATAAATTAAATAAAACGTCAGGCTAAATTTTTTAAGTATCTTCACAAGACAGATCAGTCATGCTTGGCATGTAACTTTGTTTTTCTTCGGAAATGAAAGGTGTGAGAAAAACACCAGATTTTTTTCCAAATGGTAGGATATGTCATGTTACACTTCGTTGGCAACGTCTCTTCGAGACAAATCTAATGAACTATTCATTTTTAACATTATTATATAACACTTTTTTACCAAATCAAATTCAATATTTTTTTTTCTCAATACTTTAATCCAGATATGTAACTTTTTGGCTATAGATGGATGATTTGTGATACCTTTCAATTTAATCGTATTTTTCATTGAATTTTCAAACAACTTTTTGTACTGTGTAATAAAAGTATTAAATTTTTTAAATTGAAATCTCTATGATTGATTGCAGGTAGGTTGCAGATATTCGATTATATCGAGAAATGCATACAGAATTGCATCCAATTTACCAACTATAAACTAGTTCTCAAGGAACACACAATTAGGCAAATCTCTTCAGAAGTGTTA
This sequence comes from Cryptolaemus montrouzieri, assembly GCA_013387265.2. Classification (NCBI taxonomy): domain Eukaryota; kingdom Metazoa; phylum Arthropoda; class Insecta; order Coleoptera; family Coccinellidae; genus Cryptolaemus; species Cryptolaemus montrouzieri. The sequence goes on from JABFTP020000103.1 coordinate 24,596,528, forward strand.
CGAAATCTGGTAAATAGTTTGTACCATCGATAATACGCGAACGGAGACTAGTATAATACTAACCATTTGTACTATGATTTTCAATTAATTTAATTAAATATCAACTGATTTGAAACTACGAGATAGTGGTAGATTAATATTGAAAATGAATATTTTATCAGATATTTTTCGAAAAGGAAGGTTCAACATTACATTTCATGCTATTCGAACAAAAAATTAAGGAATGACATAATCGATATATAACTGTCCGAAAAATAAATTGACAAACACTATGAAATAAAACATTGCCTGAGGTTTTACTGAATTTATTTCATTCAAAGTGCACAGCTTCAATATAGAGAGATAGAAAAGCTCAATTTAATCATTTTTTCTTGATAAGCAGTAAAAAGAAATTGAAATATAGGGTGAATAAAATCATGAAATAAAATATGTGTTTAATATTCAATTCAATTGCCTCAATTGCCAATGGAATAGAAAGTAAACAACAGTTGAGAATCGAAATATTTCAAGAGATACACGAAAAATATCGTTCAAATAATGATAGATAAATTCCTATGAGCGAATTATCTTAAACTGAAACTGTAGACTCAATTATACTGGGTGTTTTAGATATCTAGTCAACCACAGATGAATGAAAAAATTCCCCATAAAATACATGTTCGAAAAAGCTTCTTTCGCTAGAGTGTTCTTTTTTAATTTTCAGAAAATCAACTTTTCTACAAAATTTTCTCAGTTTTCATAACAGTTATGAGTACAATTCAGTCTCCACTTTTGAAATCTAACCTCACCTTTGCCAAACAGATTCAAATAAGCTTCTTTCGTTCACGAATTATTTGGAAATTTTGAAAATTATTACAATTTCAGTCTAGAGCCAATATCTCGTTTATTTTCAAAGCAATGTAAGAATGGTTTTGGCATTCTGAAAGCACTTTTTACTTAGAATCGTATGATTTGCGGAAGTTTTCTGTCTTGTAATGGCAATTCAGATAAATTATTCAATGTTTTTTCATCAAGTTGCAACTTGTGTGAATATAGTATAATTCCTAATGAGAACACAGAACAAACTTGAGCTATTTGAATCATTCCGTGTGAATTCTTTGAATAGACATAGAGTTACTATGTCCTGGTTGAGAAAATGGTGTGTACGTGTGATATATTTTTGAAGAGGAAGAAAACTCTATTCAACACAATCAAAATTGCCTATGATACATATTTAATAAAACGTACTTTTACATTATAACCCAAAAAATCGTTGGACAAAGAATAAATTGCGCACATAATTCTGTTTCATTTAAAAAAGAGCCTATGAAATGTCAAAACCATTTTTACATTTTACAAGTTGAAAAACAATCGAGATATTTTCACTCAACTGATTTCAATAATTTCAAAATTTGCAAATAACTCGAATAGGTAAAAACATTGAATCTGCAGCAATGAATTCCTATTCACAATATATAGCTGCGGTAGTAAAACGTTGAAATCTGTCCACCTTGTACATTGTGAACCAAGAATTTTTGAACGAATATTTATGAGAAATTAATTTTTTTATATTTTCAATGAGGAAGTTAGTGATTGCATTTCTGAAACATCATTCATTCAGGTTATGCACAAACTGATTGTCAGCTCTTGTTCATTAACTTTTTGAGATATTTACATGGAACAAACCAGTAATTGTTCATCCATGAGGATGCTTCAAAATGAGAGCAAAATAAATGTCCTATAAAATTTGACTCTGAATTTCAAACAACACTTTCTGCACCTTTTATGTAGTTTTTTCGGCATTCTCAAATGTTTATTCTCTACTTTTTTAGATTGAAAATCCATCAATTATTACATGAGAAAATTAACATTTCATGGTTCCATCAACTTGCCGAGAAGCAAAATTGAAACATTTTTGATACTTCAGATCTTTATTTTATTCCATAATTCTGTTGAAATGTTGAGTTTCGACAGAAGAGTAGACATGATTATTAATTATGAAAAATGCTTGAAAATAAAACGAGAACTAGAGACTTATAACATCTTCGCCTTCCAGCCAAATAATGTCTAATGAAAATACATTTACGAACGTATCTCGTGGCAACGTAATTTCCCGACTGGTAGTATTTCCACTACATAGCTCAAAATGTTGATAAATTAGCTTTGCTAAATATGTTGGGGACACCTTGTACAAACAATCTCTATAAATCGACATTGTTAATTTTGTTCATTTAAAGAAACTTCTCCCAATATGTTTCAATATAAAATCTTGTCTCTGCCGATTTTAGAGTGAAAATTGAAGACTATAAAAATCTAAATAAATGAAATGTAATTTAATGATAAAAACAATGTCAACAGTTTAATTCAATGAATTGAACAATGATTTGTAGCAAAGAAAGGAAGAGATCATTTTCAGTTCACAATAAAATGTTACGATATTTCCCAGAAATTTTAAAATAGTCGCTCATCTATGATAGCAGTTTTATGAATTTTAATAAATATAAGAATTATACAAAAGTATGACCCACAAATGTATAAATTGTACAAAAAGCTGTATATAATTTCTGATCAACCAGATCTGTATTATGAGTTAATGTCTGATCCTTTCACAGCCTGGAAAAGGAGATCCATGGTCTATGAAAAAAGCAGTACTGAACACGCTATTCCAAGCTGTTAAAGCAATCAAAGGCGGAGTACTAGCTATTAAAGGTCAACTTCTTAAAGGAGGCGGATATCTTTTGGCTGGAGGTGGAAAATTGGTTACTGCAAAAGGTGAGGTAATCACGAATTTGGGCAAAAAGTTAGCTAAGTCTGCATTTGGCGGATCGCATCCAGATTATTCTTCAGAAGTTCATGAAGGTATATTAGATTTTTTTCTTGCAAATACTTTCTTATTAGAATACTTATTTGTGTGTTGTAAATAACAAGAATTAGAAGCTTTCGGGTACACAGTTTACATTAATAGTTATATTATCATACCATGTCTGCAATGGTAAATTTATCTTTGTAGTTGGATCGTACGGTCACTTCCAACCGTCTGGATACGAATATGGAGCACCTGCTGTACATGGACCTGACCATTTCCAACCAGGTTTTCCAGGTATGTAATAATTTCAAACATAATTGGTCACGAAGTACGTCTTATGGTTCTTTCATTACAATTCTCTCAAAATTAATATTTAATTTTGCTACTTTTATAGTATTAGAGTTGAAGCAGTAGAAGTTAGTTGGGCTCTGTTCCATCATTCGTTGAAAGTCATTATTATAAATATAATATTTCCACACCATCTGGTATATGAGAAAACATTGCATGTGAATAGACGTTTGGGAAATGTAGGAAGCGACTGTTTCAATAGGAGTATCAATTTACACTTAGATACACCAATAAAATAAAATTTCTGCTAATATCATCTAACACATTTTCAACTAGCTTAAATTTTAACAAAGGTTAGACATAGTATTAAGTTACATTTTCTAGAATGTACATATATATTACAATGACGAAACTCAAACGACTGTGGACAGTACTTTACACTAAAACGTTCTAATTAACTTTCTATCGCAAATATTTTATTAAAATCTAATATGCCCCTCAACAAAACAAGTGAGGGTTAAGCTTCTGCCTCGTCCATGTGGTTTGTTGCATTTTGAGTAAATGATTACAAATAACTTCAAAAAATGGTGAGAGAATTTCGGAAACTGGCATCAAACTACACATTATAGTTTAAAACAATGTGATTCTAGAGGTTGATGCAGGTTGAGTCCTAATTGCTTTGATTGCTCTCTCTCACAACTGAAGAGTTGGGAGAGAGCAATCAGATAAATGATTTTTTCTCTGAGATGTTGAATTTTTTCTTCAGGTCTGAGGAACAAACGTGACGATTGCAATATTATTCAACCACTTATCATTTCATATGTTTGGATTTCAACTTTCGGTTTAAATAAAATTGAGAGTAAATTCTTATTAACTTGACAAGACAAAAGGCACCTCAATATTTGAATTGGATATGCCGAATGGACTAATCAGTACTGCATACTTACCATCTTTAGATATCCAACCAAAATCTTACTCGACTTTATTGTACAGCATTTTGTACGAGAGACTCTTTATAGGAATTGACTCACGTCACTCGCAAAAAAATTGCCGAGAATTTCCTCACTATATGTTTAATAATAGTTTTTTAATATGACACCTAACTTTATTATGATTCATTCAAAAACTGTATATTTCATATGCAGTATTTTTTCGTTTTTAACTAACAGAACAGGAGATGGCAACTCTAATTGAAATAGCTAATGATAGGTGTTGAAAACAGCAATTGCTTCAAACTTCTTTTCAACTTCCTAGAGGAATCTTTGTTTATTAGAGCTCGCAGACCCTAGTCGCCTGATAACGATTAGAGAGGTGCGAGATAACATTCTGAGCATTCCCCATTGAATTTGCACTCATGCATGGTTACTACAAATAATATGATATATTGCCAAACACACTTTTGATAAGAAGGAAATTATTAGGGACATTAGGAAACAGTAAATAGTCCAATCAAGAAATGTAGGGCTCCCAAAATAAAAAGAGACTGTATGGAAAAAGAAGTTCATAGAAAGAAAGCATTTTTATCTAACGTCTTATATAGAATGAGAAATTCACGTAATTGTAAACAACGATCTTTCAAAAATTAAATAAAAGTTACTAGAAATAATGTTGAATTATGAGGTTGTAGGTGTTGGAAAGAATAAAAGTAATATAATTAGAAACAATATTCATCAGTGACCAAAAAGTTTGATTAGTTCTTATTCATTTTCATTCACTAAAAATAATAAAATTGTCAGAAGTCAATTAACTCAAATTTATTGTCTGCCGAGATGTAACAGATGATTTTTAGAAACATTTGTTTATCAATTCTTACAATTTCAGAATAACATACTTTTTTGATTTGGTCTGAACTACATTCATAGCGAGAAGCAAGCTGTGAAACATTCATTTTCCAAAAATGTCGCGAAATAAAAGGAAAATTTTCACTGTTTTTCAATAAATCCCGAGATAAAATACTCCGATTCTAGTGAAATAAAATTAAATCAGTAGATCTCATAAATATCTACTACACTTCTCTAGAAGATTCAGTTTTTCTTCAAATTGCAAAACACTTGAGTATTGATATGCTGGATGAAATCAATTTCATGAAAACATTAAAATTTTCTTGTTTAGTCAGAATACTTTTATTGAAACAGTTGGCCCTCTTCCCTTAAATTGTGCTAAATTTTTTGAACTCGTGCAATGTACACTGCACCAAGAAAGTCACGCACTATATCAATATTTCAAATTTCTTTTTTGGTAGCCAAATATTAACATATTTCTGGGCCATATGTTTCCTATTATGAAGAATGAAAAAGAAGAAATAAATTGAGATTTTGCAAGAAACCACTACTTGTTCATGATAGCAGTTCTTGATGAACTTCTGCGAGTCACGTTCATTCTTCTTCAAAATTTTAATATTCGATTATAATGCAACGCGCATCACGTAACTTGAATGTGCAGTAGCAAAGGTGTTAGATGACTTAGGTTTGGCTTATACAAGAATAAGCTAAAAGCTTGGGGCGTCCATTCAACTATTTCTAGAATGATCCGCATGTTCAGAGAGACTGATGGTCATGAAAAGAATTCTCAACCAAGAACTGTGATCCATGACCTTCATTCAACAATTCCCAACATGTCAATTGTAGACACAATTGTTCACATATGAGTCGAGCTTTTCTAGTGAACAGAAGTAAATGAGAGTTATGCCAGTGCAACTTTTTACCTACCTATGGCTTTGGTGGAGGATCAATAATTATGTGAAGAGGAATTTGTTTGAACACCCGCACTGATCGTGTCATCGTAAATAATGAAACGCTGAATATTCATAGGCACGTTACAGACATTTTAGAAGAACATGTACCATTTGCGGAAAGCATTCTGTCTATGCATGATCTTATCAGACAACTACCTTCAAGATCAGTAAATCATTTCAATAAAGTGGCCTGCACGAAGTCCAGACCTCAATCTCACCGACCATGTCGGGTACATAATCAATCGAAGATTTAGAAGCCAACAAAACTAGCTGATTCAAATGTGGAACGAAATGGATCAGAATCCTATAACACCCTGTATAAGGTCATTTATTTCATGAATGGATCGTAAAGTCATGCAGTAATTCTCGCCAGTCGGGAAATATCCGATATCAACAGAGATTTTGATTTTGAGGAAAAGTTTTACATTCTTCATTATTAGCTTTCTTTCAATTTCTATTATAACCATTTTCATTTCGATTGTTCTCAAATTCCTTAGAGCTGGAGAAGTACAGGAAAAAAATTCTTTAACACATCTAAACTTCTTCTGAATAAATTTGAATTGTTGATTTTGTGCGTTAATTTGTTGGGGCATTGTATTTTCTCTTATGGTGATTATTTATATCTTAATCACAATATAAATTTTTTATTCATGTTTCGTATACTTCTCGAGCTTGATGTAAATTAACTTTGCTACTTCACATTGAGAAAACTCATTTCACCAAACTAGTATAAGTAAAAAGAATTATTAAATTGGTATTAAAAAGCGAGAGAATTTTTTGTAAATTAATTTAACCGCGCGGAGTTATACTTATATTTAACCTTTTCTCAAGTTCGTATGTTATACATAGAAAAATTTTACTTCCGATCAAAAACTAAATTCAATTAATCTGCTCTTGTAAATTATTGAGAATATTTCTGCAAATTTCTTCATATCAGAATTCATCCTCAACCAAACTAATTTTGTTGAATGCTGAACCAAATTCTGGTTATTCAAAATATTCGATGAAGAGATAAAACTTTCCAAATATTATGATTCGAGAATTCAATTCTAGTTTCCATATAAAAATGAAAGTAATCGTGACATTATACAACTTTCTTCCAAATATGCATACTTTAAGGTCAATGAAATAATAAACGAATTCATAATTTAGATCCAAACGATCACTTATTTGGATCGAGTATAAATCAGAGAATGAAAGTGAAAACATCTTTGGTACTATCATTTTACGAGGTAGAGAACACTGCTTTCAAAAGTCAGAGTTTCGTTTGTTATTGAGTTAAACTTTTCATTCACACAATATATCAGATGTTCCGTGGAAACCGATATAGCTGTTACAATTGTTGATCGATTTCAATAAAACAAAAACCGAACTGCATCTTGAATGATATTCTGACAGTCTGAATAGTCTGTCTTTTTTGAGTATCTTCTGCTGAATAAAGTGTTTTGGTCCTTATTTCTGTTCAGATAACTCACATTATCCATATTTTGGGTTGAAAAGACTTAAAATGTAACAGACGATTCTAATGAGTCGTGGTAGAATATCATTGAAAATCGCAGAACAATCCTCATAGAATTATAATGGATATCATTCGCAATTATTAACGAGAAATTGTGACACATTAGGTACCTACCTGCTGATGAAAATCAAGTGAATACATATACATAATGTACATTGCTGTAGGCAATAAAAAAGCGGCGATTATTTGCTGTTCGAAACAAAGCGCTATGTATATTCGATAAAATTTAATATATTCTTCAGTAATTAAAATTTTTCTGTCTATATCATTCTCTATTTGCTGAAGTTTCACAATTAATAACAATCCCAAATCTTCGATATCATGAAATACATCAACCTTGGACATTTAATGAATATTTTTTTATTTTCACTAATTTCTATACTCGCAGCATTCTTGGGCGAGTTATGCTTTCCATTTTGTTTCAGAGATGTAATTAATTTGAAATATTTATAATGTACATTATTATTGGGTTTTAGCATTCTTTTATTCATCGAGCAATTCGATCACCATGTTGATAATGTATTATGTTGTGCCAGTTTCAAGGCATAAGACCGTCTCAAATAAAAATGCATGCCTTTTTTTCCTTGTACTCCATAGATCTTTATTACACGGTTTCGAAAATTAGCCGCAATCTAGGAGGCAATAATGCTTGTGACACTATTTACGCTATTTCTACTCAATCTAGTGAAATCAGAGAAAACTCAAAATCAGACATTTTTCAACTTTATAATATTCAGAATAATTACTACACAACCATTGAATTCGCAATTTTCAAACAAATCACAAAATTAAATTGACAGATATTTGACTACTTCAAAAGGTTTCCTTTGCAACGTTAGTCTAATTGTCGCTATAAGTACAAAAACCTGACAGTTTAAAACTTCAGATTTGATATCGATAGTTTTCGGACTTCGAGATATTGTGTCCTTTTCCAGTCGAAAAAAGTAATGCGGTGAAATATAAGATTATAGCTCTAGGTTTTTGTCTCCTCCGCTCGACAATAGAACCTCCAGCTGAAATCTGAGACTTCATTTATTTCCATTGTAAGCCAAAGGTAAACATGCCATTCAAAGACCATATACGAAACAAAACATACATAACAATGATAACTGTAGAAAGATATTATATTCCAATAGTTTCGAAATTTGAGGAACTCTCATTAAATCGCCAAGAATACTTGATAAATAATTGCATGCTGCCTTGATTGTACAGTTTATAGTGTCTAACCTGTTTGTGCTTCTTGTTCACAATGTTAAAATAAATGCACCCTTTTATTTATTTGTTCTCAATTTGGTAATCTTATTTGTACGAACACTACTTAACTTACATGACTTTGACTTTTAAGACGACAAACCAAGCGGTCCACAATCCGGAATACTGATACTCAAGAAAATACCATCAGCCAAACAGGAGCTCACAGATTCAAAGGTTGGCTTTGTAGGAAAATTTCTTTCCGCTGCTTCCTCATTGAGTCCAGAGTCTCCAGTGCCCTTCACGGATTACAAGCACTCTCATCCACAACCCCTTGGGGATGATCATGCATATTCTGACAACAGTGAACAACAAGATCATGGTAATTTACATTCAGTTTTTGCTCACGAATCAACCTTTGACTCCGATGATGCGGCTAAAGTAGTCGAACCTGCAAAAACTGGGCAGATATACCAAAATCATTTCGTACAAATATCAGAAAATGTCGAAGAAGATCCCCCTGCTCCCCAAGAACCCCAAAACGACAACTTCAAATTACCGATCGATATCGGTCAAGACTTTGCCCAAATTAATCAGCAATACGCAGCCCTCAATGCTCAACAATCCAACGGACAAGGCAAACCTTCAGATTTCTTCGAGGTTAACATAAGGCCTGGTGAACACAATTTTGCTGCCCCACCTGTTCGTTATCAGGATTTTCCAAAACTCCAAACTACAAATTTCAACCAGTTTTCAAATCAAGCGGGTAGTTCAACAATATTCGGCCACAATTTCGCCGAACCCCCGAAACTCTTATTCAAATCAGACAAAGATGATTCCAATTCTGAAGAACCTGACCAAGAACAAGATCAGTCTCCTGATGAATTTGGGAAATTCGAGGAAGCTCCAAGATATCTAACCCATGGTGATCTTACAGTTGGCGAAATAAAGGACCAAAGCCAAAGTTCTTCGTCTAACGTTATCAACAAAAAACTTCCTGACTATATATCAGCCACCCTATCCGATTCCTCCAAGAAGAATCAACTAAATTACAATTTGATTAGAGGATCGATTATTTCCACGCCTACTATTAATTCCCAAGCAGTCAATCCTTCATCCAATCTAGATCTGCCTGATTTTAGCCGCCAATTAGCAGAACTTCTCAGAAATGAAAAGAATGCGGCTGCTTTCCCTCCTTACCACAAAGCACGTCCTAGTTCTTCAAAGAAACCAACTCCTCACTCTAGTCACTCAATTTCTCATAGAAGGAAACCATCCAGTCACAACAAGAAATCTAGACATCCTTCTAATCCAAAATTTAGCAGGTTGAATTCTTCTACCAGAAGTAAAAGCCACTCTTTGCATAGTTTTAACGATGGAGATTCTGTTAACTACCAACTAGGATCGAATGGACCTGAGATGATTTAGACTGACTGATGTAGTATCAGGTAAAATGGTCGAGGAAATAAAATTGCGATTCATTGCTTGAAGATTAACATGAAAATAATTGTTTGTCATTTCTTTCATCACAGACTAAACTTCAAACTAATCACAGGCTTATATTAATAATATAATAATAATCTCATCTGATCCCTCCAATTTAATCATTTAACTGTGCCAAATTCCCACAAACTCACTTAGTATGCCCAAGCAAAACCATATTAATATATATTTTAACATTTTCAAACAAGCATTACGATCTTATATGAATTTCAGTACTCAATTCGCCGGTATACATTCTCGTACTTCTAATCATCTTCGGAAAGGAATTTTTGAAGTTTTAGGGAATAATTGTGGGTGCAATACATACAAAACATCTCATTATATCCTTCATATCAATTCACGGAAAAAATTCCCTAAATCAATTCGAAATTTATTTTCTTCCATTGGTACATAAATTATATCTTATTTAGATCAGTAGCAATAAAATCCTTCCGCGCCTATTGGAGCTCTTGTCAGCGGCGATCTTGAAAAAGAGACCCTTTCATGGAGGGGTATTTAATGATGAACAAGTTAATAGGCAAATTTGCATTCAAAAGGTACAGCTTGGTCGAATTCAAATTGATTTTGGGTAACAGTAAAATCAAATATGTTGTCAGTGAAATATCAACTTATTGAATTGATTGTAGAAAACGACAAAATTGCATTCATTGATTCCCATAGCTTCAGATTTTCCCTTCATATTTACTTACTGAGTATTCTGCCTTTCCATTCTACAATACAACCTGAAGATTATTGATAAAATAAGATTCAATCAATCTTAGATATCATCATTCAAATATTTTCTGTCACAAAGGCAATTATTGTTACTGACATTAGATAACTCTAATAGTCACAGTAGATTATTCTGGTATGTGCAAATCGCTCGTAAGGAGATGTGCTATTCAGATAAGTATTGAGACAAATCTTTTATCAACTCTTGTTGTGTGTACTATGGCACAATTCTACTGAAATCATTTATCTCATACATATATGGCAAAAATGTAAGACTATAAAGAATATTTTCTCAAATTTCCAAACAGTATATGGAATCTCATTATTAAACCACATAATAATCCACAAGTTTGGATTTTTTACATTGCGAATGGAACTAGTTTTTAACCTCATTGATAGATCCATCGCAAACTGCTTCCCCACAACACTATTCCCATAATCAAAAACTTATTGCTGAGAAATTACTGCCTCTGCCTGGAGTTGAATTTTTCTTTTTATTTTGAAACTGTGATAAGGCAACGTCCAATCTTGGTTTTGACTAAATAAACCAGATGAGCTGGCGTATTGAACCTTCGTGATCCAGAATGTCAAGAGCAAGTCCCCACGGAGCTGACAGTTCGGAAATGTGGACAAAACCGCATTCTTTAGCCTCCACAATAATGTTGGTCGATGCTAACCCTATGAAAGATTCATATCACACATCAATAGTCGAATTGTCTAGACAATGACTTATTCATGAGATAAATTAGTGAGCTAGCAAATATTATTAATGTTCCATGTCCAAGTAGATGAAGATGTAACCGTAAAACTCAGATCATCATGCAAAAAGACTTGACACAAATGTATTTCGTCGATCCTCTTGCAGTAATTGATGTTGAATGAGTGGATTAGCTACAAGCTTTGTGAGTGAGAGCTTAAGAAGCACAGTCGTCTTCAGTTTGTTAGGTCCAAGTTCCTCTAACCTAGTTCTGTCCCCAGCGGAGCATTCGCACATTACGTAATTTACTGATTAAATTTCTTCCTCGCATAGTCTGCATGAAAGGCCCTTGATCAATCCTAAATTACTCAGCTGATTTCTGAGGCAACACGTTAATATATTACAGTAATTAGGACTATTGCAGCGGAAGATTCATAACAAAGCCGAGGGTGTCTGGGATCTGTAAGGATCAGTCAGTGCTTCCGTATCTTTAGGTCTAACCACCGGTTATATTCCATCCTTCCTCCAGGCTAATTCCAAGTCTACGCTCCGATCTGGTGAATCCCAAGGCTTTTGCGCTAACGGCCAATGAGTTCGCCTTCTCATTGTCCTCAATGACGGAGTGGACAGGAACCCACCTTAGACGGCGCCTAATTCTGTCTCCCATTTTGGCGAGGGTTGAACGACATTTCAGCACAATAAATGACGTGTAGTTGTCATATGCGAATGCCTTCAGTGGTGCTTGGCATTCATTCATAATTTTGTATACCCATCTAATCTCCGCACGAGCAGGAGGTTAGCCTGGTAGTCAATAGACAACCAACAGGGACCCACAAGTAGACGGAAGCTGGCCCATTCCTATCTGATAGGAACAATGATATAGAATGGCAGCTCCGTGTTGGTTTTGAATACAAATTTTTACGTTTATTGGATACTTCTACCCTCTAGGCTACCATATGCTTCAGCAATTACAACAACTGCGATAAAGTTCTTAAACTTGCATGGACTTAATTGTTTACCATAGTCTGCCCAATCATTCGACCTGAATCAAATTGGGGTGCTTGAGTTACATTGTAGGGAAACATTATACAAGGTCAACATGATTTTAAAATCGGCGACAAATGTTTGATACTCCTCAAATGACTTGGCACACACTCAACACTTGTTTAATGGGAAGTTCCTGATCGAATATAATTAAGAGAAAAATTGATTTGGATTTTCACTTAATTTTTTTTAAAGGAAGAGGCTTAGAGTTTTTGTTCTTGTAGCTCATTTATACATATTATACTTCGATTTATAGTTTAGAATAAATTTTTCATCACTGAATAACCGAAACATCCTTACATTTTTGAAATGTGTGCATTTCAGTTCACCGTGTATTTGATCATAATAAGAATGATTTCAAGTTCTCTTTTCTCCTTTTCACTTTTTGGAAATCGTAGTCATACACAGAAGAGATATAAATTGTATGATTTCAATTACAATTGGTTGGATTGATAGAATGGAATGACGGAAAAATTGTTCAATGTACTTTAAAATATATGTTTCATTTCGAAATTTCAGGTTACGTATGGAACTACGAGCACTCGGATCCATATTTCTAGAAGCCAATAATGCCAGAGATCAAGATGTACATAGTTTTAACATTAGGTTTAAGAAAAAGTCAAATTGTTATTTATTTTTTAAGCTGTTGTAATAAAATATTTTTATAAGAAAATTTTTGCGTTAATTGTTTAACTTTAAGTTCTATTGAAAGGGTCTAAAGCAAAGATATTGCTGAAACTAAACCTATATAACAAAGTAGGAAGCCATACCAAACTTGGAAGGCTATATTTTCTATGTATTATCAAATGTGGAATACACAGGCGTACACAAAACCATTTTTATACGGACCACTGATAATTGGTTATGCTTTTCTGGGAATTTAATTTTTCATAGATATGTTTCAACATTAGGATCGTTGCTCAAAACTTCCTTCGTGTTATTAACCAGACTAGAGATACAGAAGCCTCGCTAGTCAGTTGGTGAAACATTTTCACTTAATGATTGAACAATCAAAGAAAACCAATAGGCTTGAGTTTCACAAAATATAATGAATAAATTACAATGAGATTTATACCTAAGAAACAGATGAAGAATTGGGTACAAACGGAAATCGAGTCTTATTATGTTTGAACAGTAATGAGGATATCAGGCAAACCAACTTGTTTATCAGGGTCTCCCCAACATATTAAAAGGTTTGGGAGTTTTTGAGAGGAAAAAAATTGATTGAAGTATTGATCTTTGTTCGAAATCATAATATGAATCAGTTGGCAATCTTCTTTGTTGAATATATTTTTTTCTTTTTCGTTTTTTTTATTCTCAACTCTTGAAAGGTCGAACAGTTTTCGGAAAATGTTCGATGAAAGCGAGTTCCACAGTACACTAACCCTGTAAAAAAGTTTTTATACAGAGAAATACGTGACATTGCTATTAGTACCGCTTATATGAGTTTTCCGCTAGCCCGGTTTCTTTTGGAACTGGATTATTTCCGGAAACAAGCCTTTCACTTCTACAGAGCATTTGCCATAGAAGAATCTGTAGAAAAGGAAAAGATCAACAACCTGGCGCCTCTGAGCAAGAGGCTAAAGAGCAGGCGTTATCTGCTCTCTTCTGGACTCTATCTAATAGATGTAATGAATGTTTAGATGCGGGAACCCACACATGGGAACAGTATACCAAACCAGGTTACACATGTGCCTTGTTTTGCAGCATCAGCTATGATGGCATGAAATACTGCTTAAGCTCTGAAAAGAAAACTGAATATATCAAAATTCTGTGGAAATTCGATTTCCCTGCATGATTGAAGGATATTTTCCAGCAATCCTTTTTCTGGAGAACGTTGTTGATTGCGTTTTGTACTCGAACTGACCAAGTTTAACTGGCCCCACTCTGATATCTCATTTGGATGAGATTTGTTAAGACTTGGGTATGAATTCTGAGACATGTTCTGTTTGTCTACTCAGCAATCATAGGTCTGGAACAGAAAAAGAATAGGCGAATGTATGGAGTATACGGTTCTTCTGCATAAACTTTGAAAGATTCACTCATTACAACATCAACTACCACCTGAACCGATCTACTGAAGAGAAAACTACAAATTCTACCATCAATCATTCGGGAAGTCCATTTGCAATTAGTTTACAGTTTATAAAGCTGCCAGTTCCTGTCGATTCACCATACTTTCCGATTGTTGATGTCCACAAATGCATATCGTATGCAAGGAGGACACCAGTTGATCGTTGTCTTTAGATACCGTTGTGTCGATCACTGATGATACCCTTTAACTTGAGATATTTTATGAGCTCATCGTTCATCACTCATTGCATGACTTTGGACAAAATGTGATAACAAAACGATTGGACGATAATTTTGGGGAAGTTAATTTCTTTGGAATCGGTTGTGCTCTCGCAACTATCCAATCCTTCAAGACGTCTGGCTCGCGTACGAAATCTGAAACAGAGGCTTAAGAACAGGTACTACATTTGGAGCATATTTCTTCAGAACAGTTGGTGGTATTCCATCCAGACTCACCGTTTTCTTCACTTCACCACGCCTTACCGTATGCAGAGTAATTCCGCATAGTTGATTGAACATGTGGGATGCTAGGAGGCACTGAGTTTGATGCATCTAGTAAATATTTTAAACGGACACTTACCAATTCATCCTCATCGTGAAGAACCTAGTGTCTTGAGTACTCTGGAAACATACCTTTTTCAGGACTGATGCTACTTTATGTAACGAGAAATTTGAGCATATGAATCTGATGTTCGTGAACTTGATTATGTACCAAAAATTGCATAAGCTGGAATTACAGACAACATATTAGTTGTTGTAGTGATAAGACTCCCTCAAGTGAAAATGTGAATTCCGTAGGACCTCGAAAGTAATTCAAAAAGTACAAATATTATTGGTTTCAATCCCAATATTTTCCGATGAAATTCGATACGTCAAAGATTCCTGAGAAACCTCCAATCAATAGCACTGCCAATCTGTCTAAATTATCAAATTTCTGCTGATATTTGTAAAAACCGTGTTCGTTTAACTGTTTCAACTTATACTTTTAATTTCCTACCGTGTTTTGTAACTCTTTCGTTCCCATACAAATCATCATTCCGAATTCCCATTGTCATATCGCGGCATAATTTAGAACATTATTATCCTACGTCATGAGTTTTTCTTGTATAACAAATAAATGCTTTTTTCTGTTATCTAACTACGAATTCACAGTTTTCGGACTTATCCCATCAATTGTACTTTAATATAATGGCTTCTTGTATAATTTCATGGTCTTAAGACAAACAGGAACATCCTTAGATTTTTTGTTCTGCAACTACAAATCTACAGTTTTTCTCTCACTTTTGGTTTCATTGAGAATAACAAAAAATTCAATAGAATGAGTTATAACCAACTGTATTATCGGCTTGCGTTGAAGTTTAATTTTTTTACTGATCGACGCAGTTGCAGATCTCAGTACTGGAATCAATTTCAATTTGCTACTTTTACGCGTTTCTCAGAAGAATATGAATACATTTATTATGAAAAACATTTTCTACATAATGTACTGTATTAACATTTTTCGGACTTTCCTTATCTTTGTACTATAAGACACTGCTTTTTCCCCAATTTTATATTTTTATATCAACGGAAAATGCCATATGGTTTTAAATTCTCTCAAGAGAGTCAAAATATGAAACCAAATGCAACTTCCGCATGTATCTATTTCTTTCAATAACGAAATTACCAGCTGTATTATAAAATCATGAACACCTAGTACGGAACTTATGATACGCCACTGCTATATTTCTCACCGCAACTAGCTTGCGGGCATTTAAGTTGGAACTAAAATACTCTCAGCAAATTCAATGTTATGTTGTAGTTATGCTTTGAGAAAGGATTTCACGATTCTCGACTTCCACCTTCATCAACTTGAATGAAAGTTGCATCGTCTTACCAGTTGTAATCGAATCATTATTGAAGCTGGCATTCATTTGATAAAGTGAGTGAAATTTTGGAAGCAACCTAATTGTTTTAGTGAGTATACAAGTATTTTATACACGTTCGGCTAGTGTTTGTTATAGTGAAGTGTCAATTAAATATCAATGATAAATGATAGATATACAGCCTGATCCTCAATTACGTTTTTGAGAAGAATAATTTCTTTGATTCAAGAAATAATTTCACATTAACAAAGTTTCCTGCTAAAACAAACTATTTATGTCATTTTAAGGTTATGTTTTTGTTTGGAGGTGTTATCTGTTACGATAGCTATTCAACGAAGCTTGCTTAGATTACCAAAAAACAAGGTGATGACGTGGAATGTCAACGCGATTTAGGCTTGACAACTAACAGAACTAGTTCGAAGACTAACTTAAAAGAAAGAAGAAGAATAGAACACCAAACTGAACGGCCACCTAATTGAGATACAAGCGAACGTTGAGCCTGTTTCAAAAGTTAGATACTTTTAATGAAGACATTTTTATGATGAAAGCGAATTCCACAGCAAGCGAGCCCAGTAAATAAAAGAATTTTTATAGAAAAACGTACCTGGCTTTGTCAGTTGGACCGACCGCAGATGAGAGAACTAGATTCTTTCTAGGACCAAACCTTCCAGTTCTTCAGAGCATTAACGATGGAAGTATCTGCAAAAAAAAGAAAGGTCAGCAACCCTTGAGCGATAGGTTGGGGATCACGCGCGATCTTCAGGTGGTCAATCAGGCGACTACTCTCTTCTGACCACAATCCTTTAGATGTAATCAATATTTGGGCGCGGAGCCAAACACATGGAAACTGTATTTCAGACCAGGTCGCACCTGTGCCTTGAAAAAAAGCATCTATGATGGCGTCAGGTATTGCTTAGTCTTGAAAACAAAACTGAATTCAGCAAGAGCAGATTGGGCAATGGTTGACATATTGTCATGCCAGCAAACTCTGGTGTTGCCGAGGGTCGTGTGCATGTTCGTTTCTGAGAAAATTGATGTCCTTGTATGACTAGAAGAGGTTCTCCAAGTTCAACCGGCACCACTAGTCTGAATTCTAAGTGACAAGATCTAGAGAAAGGGTCTGATGTGCTGAATATATTTCAATACGGTGTCATTTCCCAATCGCACATCGAGTCTGTTCGTTCTGAATCACTTATAGCAGATATGTATTTTAGACAATGCCTAATGAAGCATTGACGCTTCATAACAAACCATTACTTGAATGGCCAAATAATTCTGTTGTCAAATCTAGCACCTTGTCTTTATACAAGACCAAGATCAGACAAAAACCCAACAAGCAAAATCGTCCAAATTCACAGCAATTGAGGCAAATTGGATCATTTTAGGCTTTGCCCAATTTTGCCATCTATCCATTTTCCTTTGCGAACTATTCTTGTTCATACAAGACATAAGATTCTCTGCCAGACTCGAACCGAGGAATAAATCTACCCCAGTCAGATCCTTCAACTTTACGGGTCATCTTTCTGGCGCATTCCCAATAGCTATATACCTGCCGCAGAGGACCCTGTGGCCAGATGTGCCAAAGTCTGATGCTTATCCCCTATAAGCCATCTGGCTCGCTCCTTGGGCTTAACTTAGTACTTTAACCCAAAAATATTCTGGAAATTTCACCCTAATAGAAGACCTTTAGGGGGAACTACAGATTGTTGAAAATTCCGTATGAAAACTATATCCACGTCTAAACTAAATTCAGTGAAATTTTGTTAAAATTTGAACATTGATAAAGAGAAAGAAAGGATTCTGATAATTTCACAGTTGTGAGTGACATGATAGCTCTGATACTACATACCGTCAAACAAACATTTTTATTCGAAAGCAATACCGAAATACATATTTGAGAAACAATTTTCAACCTTTCGTAGAATTTTGAATACCTTTCCCAAGAGGAGCTGCTTTTTCGATCTACTCTTCATAATCATCGTCCACCAAGACTACATATTAGTGGTCGGATGTCACGAATAGAAGTAACAGATTGCAGTTTCGGTCCCCTCTGTGTTACACACCCAGTCACAAGCCAGACTGCTGCCCAATCGTCTCAATCCTTTGGAGTGTGCCAAGTACATCTAACAGCAAGACAAGCACTGAAGCGTAAGCTTATTTGGACAAACTGCATCCAACAGGCACAATATGTAGCGTTGCGGTAGATAGTCGAACTAGTCTGGCTTCTTGATGTTTTCCATTTGATCTACTTTCCATTTTCATCATTTATTGGTGGCCCTGGTAGTACCCTCTGTGTCAGAACGTTGAAGGGTGCCAATTTTATATTCATACGTATACATATACTTGATATGCTCCAAAGGATTGACACCAGTAAGTGGTAGTCTGTGTTGGTGTTGTGAATAAGTGGGCAACACTGACGAACTCAAACGAGACCTAAACTGTAGTATGTTGCTCATATTCATACATTAAACTAGATTGTACCACTAGAATCAGCCTGGTTAACGATGATTAAGAAGATTAGATCGGAAAACCAGGATATTTAACATTCTACGGAATGTAGTATATTGTTCCCCGAATAGAAGTCTTCAATGTGTTTACACATATAGAGACATATTTCGCATATTATCATTATTCATATATCGATGTTTAATAATGAATTGGATATTGCGGGGAAGTCCAAATTTACTCAGTCAATTCCTTATTTAATTTTGTCCTCCCAAACGAGAAATTGAGGACTTTCATGTCAGTGTTGTTTTCATTCATCTTGTCTGAAATGAGGTAAAATTCGCAACCTCTTATCTGTCTCTTAGATGTTGTAAGATTATGTAAGCATATGCACCAAAATTTCGAAAATCAGAAAAATTCAATCAGGTTTTCGGTTCCAATTTTGTGTAACTATACCACTTAAAGGAAGGCCTTAGGAAAGAAGAGTTATTCGACCTCCTGAAGTATATTCGCATATTTAAGAATACTCTGTACATATTTTTTCTGCTTTTCAGAGATGCCTATAACATTGTATTCTGTGTCCGATGGCCCACCATCATTAGCAGTTCGCCAGCTACTGAAAGCTTTGAATCTTGATTATACGTTGGTCAATGTCGATTTTGGTATTGGAGAGCATATGACTGATGAATTTGCAGAGGTAATATAACAGCAAAATTTTCTTCCAATATTTGAATACATCAATGAAAAATGTCACAACAACGTCAATTTATCCTTAAACCATATTTTAGATTTCGAAACTAAATTCAAAATTAATTCATAAATCCATAAGAACTATAGATCCCATTTCCACAAATTGAATCAATTCTTGAGAGATAAGACCAATATTTCTAAGAAAAATAATGATCAAATTGTCTTCACCAGTTTCTCCTGCTTCGGTATTGTTTCAGATACGTATCACTCCTTCAAAAGGGTTTCAAACACAATTTAGAGTTGAAGAATTCCCAATCACTTTGACCTGCTTGGAATTGAAACTAAAATAGCCATGAATTATTCTTCGCAATCCTAAAATTTTAAACATTCATCAGCAGTTATACTAAAACAAGAGTTGATACACGTCAAACCAAATTGATAATATATCCTGAAAATATATTAAATCATAGTATAAATAAGACAATATAGTATTTACTAAGGCAGATAAAGATCATACTGTTTTAGCCTTGAATAAGGCAGATTATAACCTTAAAACAAAAACTTTTATTTAATTTGGTATTATCAAAATATCAAGAAAGACCTCACTAATAAATGTCAATTCAATATCGAACGCCCTTAGAAAATTTCAAATCTTTAATACAGATTCAGAAGGAAAAAAAACTTTCACGTTATCTTATTGACATCATTGAACATTCATGTAACAGCAGACCAGAATTTTCATTAAGTTGTTCTTCAGATGTAATAGATAAAATTCAACATATTGAACTACCATAAAATGCTAAACTTATTTTCTGGGATGTAGTCAACCCTACCCTAGCCTTACATTGAAATTGATTAACCAAGCTCTGCAGAATAATTATGTAAATCTCATTATACAATCAGAACGTATGCATCTTTCAGAAGTATGTTTAGAACAAAATTATTTTAACTTCAATAATGAAATTTACATAAGCAACAACGGCTTATTAATGGATAATCCTCCTTTACTAGCCGAAATTTTCATGGATAGTATTGAGAAAATGATTCATAATCATCCGCGGTCGAAACAGAGTATTTATTGGTTTAGATATGTGATGACATAATCTGTTGTTTTAGAGGTACAAATAGAAAATTGAATTTCTTTACCCTCTATAAATTCAATTAACTCAATAATGAAGTTCTCTAACAACTTTTCAGATTCAACTATGGCTACAAACATAATTTTTCTATTTTCCATAAACCATCCCAAACATATATTATCATTCACATGTCGTCCGCACATCCACATCAATATAAAATAGCTGCTTATAACAGTATGAAATTGACCCACCACGATGCCAAGAAATTAACGAAAAATAAAATAATAATTTCTCAATGGCTATAAAACAAATAGCGGTCAATAATTATTATAATAATTTCAACATGCACTCCATGAGTTTTTTCCTATTGTTAAAGATCAAAATAAAATATATAGACTTATATTCGTAAATTCAGTCTTAATATAACGTAATTCTACTGATCCCTTAATTTGAATATACCTTTCAGAACGGTCAACTCTCTAGGCAGATATTTTAAGAACTGTATATGTAAAATGCACGAGGAAAACAAATCATGTGTTCATAAACTCTCTTGTGGAAGTTGTCATAAATTTATATCTATAGAACTTTTAGAAAGCTCAATATGAGGTTATTAGAGCACAAATGTACGACGAACTAAATCAGATTCTCACAATGCAAATAATCTACTAGAAGAAAATCATTCTTATAATAATTTTGTTATTTTACATAAAGAAAATAATGAAATGAAACATATGGAAAGCATTGGAAATCCATAAACAGAAGAATCCGGAAATTAACCTAAATTCCTCAACATTACTAGATCCTTTCAGTACTTAAAAGAAGCAACCCTGTTTGTATTTTCCCCTAATAAGCTTAGTATCTAATTTTGCTCCTCTTTATAAGGCACATCATTCTTTTGAATATAATATTCATCTAAAGATAGGTATTATGTAATTAAAATCCAATGCATCTACCATAAGAAATTATTTGTTATGAAAAAGATAATATTAAGTTTTCGGTGAAACATTTGAAGGATGTTATTCAATTCCATTGCTCAGTATTAATTAATATTGATTTCAATTGCAAATACGAGTAATACAATATTAATGCCTTTTTCTTCGACCACAGAAAAATCCTCAGAAAGAAATACCCGTATTGGATGACGATGGTTTTCTATTAGGTGAGAGGTAAGTATTCCATTTCCAACCTTGGATAATATTTGCATACAATTCCGATCGCTGCACGCCTGCTGAACAACTGGAATGTTTTACTATAGTTCCATTATCATTGTCACATAATCCACTTACACTAATGAATTTCAATTAGTCAAAAAGAATCGAAGCAACTTCAATGTGTTTTTCAAAATATTATTAGGAACTTCTCGTCGTTCTTCAATGAATCTGTACGGTGCTGCTTATCACGGGCCCAAGTAAATTTCAGATGTACACACCACCAAATGTATATAGAATCACTCGATATTTTGAATATTACCTCAGGGATTGATCTTTTTCGACATTTCAATTGAAAAAGAAATGACCTAAGGTTTATTTTAAGAAAGAAACAAATAAAGGAAAATAAGAGACTTTCCGCGTGTATTGAAAAAATTGAAAATTGTTTTTTCACGGAGTAGGTGTTTTTTTCATGATCTCTGTAGCTTGCCCTGATACAAGCCTGAATCCGTCTAGGCATGCTTTGGATTAGGTTTTCGACCTCCTCTGGGGTGATATTCTGCCACTCTTCTGCGGCGGCTTGGATGAGCTGTTGTGGGATTCTTGGCTCGATCTAATTTTCCTTTCAGGATTATCCCATAAATGTTCAATAGGACTTAGGATGGAGAGCAAGCTGGTCAGTCTCAAATAGAGATTCCCTCTTTTTCAAGATAATGTCGCGCGAGGTTGCTGATATGCGGAGGAGCATTATCTTGCATAAAAGTGAAATTCTCACCGTGGGCAGCTCACCAGAGTCTCACTTTGGGCTCCAGCACTAGGTCCACGTAATTTCTTACCGTTACACTCACAAGGAACGAAATCAAATCTGTTTTGCCTCCCAGAGTAATGCTACTCCAAAGCATCACACTGCCCCCATGGTATTTCGGAATTTGTCTTGCTGCTCGGAGTCCAGCTTGTCTTCAACGATTACTTAAAACCCGAATCCGGCGGTCATCTGATAGAACACCAATTCTGGTCCCATTCGAAAAAAGAACATTTCGCCATTTCTCAATATTCCAATTTTGGGGCTTGATACACCAATTAAGTCTGTCAATTTTTTTCGTCTGGTTAGCTCTGGAACTCTTAAGGGCCTTCTGCTGTATAAATGTTTCCCTTGAACGAAGACTGTGACGTATCGTTTCGACTGATACACTTATGCCTTTTGCTTCTAGAAATTGCCTTTGGAGTATGAGGTGCGACGCACTAGGGTCTCTTCTTGTAATTTGCACCAAAAAGTGAACTTCCTACGACTTCTTCTAGGCCCATTTTGCAGCGATTGTAGCTCCACGTATCGGGCGTAGGTTTTTGACATCACCCCTGTGATACCCCCATTGTGGCCGCTATATCCCTCTGTGCCACCCCTTCTTCAACGAGAGCAACTATTCGACCCCCTGCACATCGGACAATCCAACGTAAGGAATTTTCAATTATGATTATAGGCTTTTTTAAATTTCAAAATGTGGTGATAATTCAACATTTCTTATCATACTATCCAGTTTTTTTAAAACAAAAACCTCATTCTTCACAAGTAGTCAAAGACCCATGGTTAAAAACAAACTATAATGTGAAATACCGAATGATTCTATATGAATTTGGTTGTGTGTATAATCTGTTTGTGCATCTAGGCCCACATTCTCATTTTATTCCATTCATAATTAGAATATTTTTCCAATTGTAGGTTCCGGAAAGAAAACACGACTAAGAATTATTTATATTATTAGCGATATTTATTTATTATTAAATTCTTTTTAGAATATAAATGAGAATACAGTACAATATTACAAAATATCACTGAAATGATTCGAAACAATTTTAATATAATCTATCCTGGATTAAGCACCATTTTCATAAGTCTGTATTTTTTATGACGGAATGTACTATCTAACTTCGATTTTTTGAATTTATGAAGAATATGAATAATATTACATTTCATATAAACCTCAGATTGAATGCTGAGAATAACATTGACAATTCTGTAGAGCGAGATTGTATGCAATACATAGATTCATTAAAATGGGAAAGGAATGATTCACATGAATTTATGATTTTATTCAAAGCAGTATATGAGTGTACCCAGATTGACGGTGGATCGAAACCTATAAAATTCGTTAAATAATTTTCAAACAAGTAATCCAAGAATTGCTTCAGTCATTCGTCTTGTGGTTTGATCTCGTGAATTCCAATAACCAAGCTGGGTGAGCTGAAACTAGGGATTCACGGCTTGACATCAAAATCAAGCTGCTCAACTTGACTTGAAATCAAGTCAAGCTCAAGTCAAGATTTTGGTTTCAGGATTCAAGTGAAGTCGAGCTTTTTTTCACGAAAGACAAATACAGAACAAGAACAAAAGTCAAAGTGAATTGTATATTCTCAAATAAATCACAGTTATAGCATCACAAAAACAATATAAATAAATTTTCTATCAAACAATTGAAATGACATTCTGTAAAAATAAAACTGAATTAAAATTCTGTGAAAACGAAAGGAATACCTACAATGAAACTTAAGTCAAAAAGAATGAGAATACGAAAAACTACAATTTCACTTCATCAAGTGATTGATAGTTCGCTGTTTTGAACCAAAAGTTGAGCCACATCATCATCTTAACTGAGTTGGGACTCAATCCGTTTCGAGTCTTGGTAATAGTTAACGCAGCTCTTGAAAACTGCATTTCTTTAAGAGCCGAATTTGAAGGAGTGACCTAAAAATCTCTTGCCATATTCGCCAAATTCAGAAATATAGCTTCGTTCCTTTCCCATCACTCTAAAATGTATTTCGAGCTTTCTGCCTGGCCGTCATATTTATCTATCTCATATCCCCACATATCATCATTGGTAATGCACAAAATACTTTCTGAATAGACCTAGTGGGTCGTTCTCAAATGTCCAAGTCATTGCATTCGCCTGCTTCGATGCAGACGTTCTTGATGATAGATGTGGGTTTGGATTGTGCCTGAAATATCTTGTTTCAGAAGTTCCCTTGAATTTAGGAATTGCTTCAACCTGGAAATCCATTCTCCAACTAGATTTCCACCTTTTGGCGAGGTTCCAAGTTTAAAAATACACACTACACCCAGTTGTTTTTTAATAATGTTTAACGATTTTATCCCTCACCTCGTAATGCCATGAGTTTTCGTCTGATCGGATCAGCTTCCATTTTCGGTGAATTGTCATGAAATCACTCATTTTATTTTCACATGATTTTCAACACTAAACTTGTGTTTTATGTTCCTAGTTCCCTCTTTTGGTGTGGTCTGTCGTACAGGTATAATGATGATGGTATAACACTAACAGTGTATTATCCAGAAATGGAATGAGAAGGGAAAGCATTTCTCTTTATATACGACTTTCGGGGAAGTCCTTGCACTCCCCCGAATCTAGGTCCTCGGGCAATCACTGTTCAATCTCGATTCTGGAGGATTCACTAATTTATCTAAAGAGTTCTGCTGAATATCACCAAATATAGTAGTAAACCTTCATCGATAGATTATACTTACACTTCTGGCCGCTAGGTAGCAACACTATATAAATTTCTTTCAGTTTTCTATATACTCTTACAATGAATATTGAGTTTTTAACGAATGATACGAAAACACCTCTGAAATAATCATTTCATTTGAATCTATTCTATATTATATAGAATATTTATCTATAGTAGGTTGTAGGCCACATCGATATTTTGTTGTATGTTGTTGAATACAGATATTCTTTGCATTTCTGAAATGACTACTGATTAATTCTTTCCTTTTTCTTCAGATTAACAGAATGTTAGTATCTACTTGTTACGCTGCCAAACTGTCCTTCAAAGACATATACACTTCGGTAGCGACAAACTAGAGCCGCACGAAGTAAAAGCGAAAGCTCCCAAGGAGATTCTTGATCTAGACCTACAGGGAAATGAATAAGAAGGGTTACGAACAAAAGATCAATTTGGTCGCAGTTCGGAAAGGCTTGCAAAGCCAATCGACCCTCACGAATGTGAAAAGTTTGGAAACCTTAGTGCGTCGCACTCAATTAAAAAGTTTTGTATGACTAGAGATACCATCTATTTCCAATCCATTTGTAAGGGTAGGGCAACAAGTGATTAGCAAGGGAACCTAGCTTTATGCTCTTACAAGTATCAAGCTTTCAAGTAGCTTGAAAAAGCTGGACGACAATCAAGCATTTGGGTTGCAAATCAAGTCAAGTTGATCCTTTGATTTTTCAAGAGCTTATATTTTGAGTCAAGCATTTTGAAACATTTTCAAGTTACTTGACTCGATGGAACCCTAGATGAAACCTACTTATATTTTTTTTTTGCCTCAATATTTAGCGAAGAATGGTGGATAGCAATCTCAGAATCAATCAATACTTCTGCTGGAGATAATTCAATATTTACTCTTGAACAGCAGTTTTGATTTTCGATGAACATAATTCATATGTGACAGTTGATTTGGTTTTACAAACAAAAAATAAAATCCATGGAAAGTGAATAGTTGTTTAACAAACTTGTAGTATGAGAATATGCCGTCGATATAAATAATTTTGGGTTAGGTAAGGTTAGATTTCATCAACTAAATAATTTTGGGATCACATAAAAATTTTTAGGTTCTGATTACATTTTTTGTCAGATTATTTTTGACGGTTTTTCACATACATCTTGCTCTGTCTTTCGTTTAATAGAGGTGCTTATATTTTGTTCTTGAAGCACATGTTACTCTTGGTTGGTGGATTTGGTTTTCATTCCAATTCTTCATAACACAGCTCCCAGATTCACCAACTGTTCGAAGAAATGGAGGAGATTTATCTTGTTAGCTTTTTATTGAGTTTCCCCTGGTGCTAATTTATGTTCTTCATATTTGAAACACTTATGAACTAAGAACATTTTTCCTTTTTATATTCAACCATACTTGGAGCCCAATTATTCTCAAACAATATTGTTTCACGTGACACTTGCAATAAATGAAATCTAACTGATTTTGTTTTCGTTTTCTGTTATGTTTATAAACTACCAATGAATAAAATAATGAGAAAATAATGATTGGGGATGAGGGAGGTTATCCTCGCCCTTCACCTGTGAAACTCTGGGCCGAGATTAGTATTTTCCAAGAGCCATTAAAAAGGGTTAAGGACCGAGATGGTAATTTTGGTAAACAGATGGCCACCGCCCAAATACATTTTTTCAAATCCATAATTACCTTCTGTACCATGAATAATAATCGTGATCAATTTAAAATTCTTTTCCAGCAACGCTATACTCCAATACTTAGCTGAAAAATATGGAAAAAATGACGAGCTTTACCCGAAGGATGTACAGAAGCGAGCCATTGTAAATCACAGGTTATGCTTTAATTTATCAACGTACTACAGATACATATCTGAATATGTCGTAAGTTTTCTTAAATAAATCCACATTGGAGTGATTCAACAAGAATAGATATTATTTTCTAGATGGCTCCAATTTTCTTTGCTTACGAGAGAACACCTCTGGGTTTAAAAAAAACACATATTGCATTGGACAATTTCAACACATACCTTAAACGTTTGGGTACAAAATATGCTGCTGGAGGTAAGTATTCCAAAGAATGACCAACACCATAAACTGATCAGAATGAATGATATACCATGATCTAAGAAAGTTGAAATTATTTTTTTATTAATTTAATATTCACAAATGTCAATTTACTATAATTATTTTCGTTCATTCAGTTTCAAACTTCCTCTGTTTGTTGCACGCATTTTGAAATGTCTTAGAATTGATGAAATGAAGACACAACCTACTTCTTTGTTATGGACCTTTCCTGAACAGAATTCCTCTCTCGTTTATATGAAAACCTAAGGAGCTACTTTCTAGTGGCCTAAAGCCAAACAGATGACAACTAAAATGGAGCTCAGCCAGGTGCAGAGAGTAGCCTACCTGAACATGGCTGGAACTATACGCACAACACCCACACGTGCTCTGGAGGTCATGATGTGTCTGTCATCAGTTGATTTTTTTCTAAAAGAGGAGGCTGTGGTAGCCATGATACGGGGAAATACATGACTCAAGTTGGGAGGAAAGAGTGGTGGCGTCTATATGAGACTAGCTCTAAAATTTCTTGATGCATGCAGGAAGTTACAGAATGCTACAACATCTTGCTTCCAACAAATCATACCTTATATTACCACAGAAACAAAATGGAACTGTTTCCGGAGAAAATGATTAAATCTACACGATCGGTTCAAAGAACAAAGTAGAGGCAAGATATGGTGTATACTCGCCATACCTTAACAACGTCTATAAGTTATGGACACACACAACCAGTGTTCCTCACATAGGACTGACAGGTCTGAATCTAGCCAAAACATAAATAGTCCGAAGGAAAATGAAAGCTTAACCCTTTAGAATCTAATGTTCCTATTTTTTGGATGAAGAGCTACACACCGTGTTGAGGCAACATTGAAGCGAAGTAGCAGAATACTTGAACCCACGGAGCTTCTATCGCAAATGAAGGCAAGAGTCTTCAAAGACTATCCCCTTAAACATTTCAAAACATAATGAGATGGAAAGCAAAGCTGAAGGATTAAAAGATAACTTCTGAAGTACCGTAGTGTAGAAACAGAAATAAAATATCAGACATCATCGAAACAAAAACTTCAGCAGGTAACAGGCATTCTGAGTAGACATTACCCCTTAAGAAAGTATTTCCATGGTCGAAGTGACACGGAAAATAAAGTAGAATCATCAGAGTCTACATAGTCAGTAGGCAATCAATACTATCCTCGCGGAGATATCGAGTATTTTCTAGACTAATATAGGAATGTTATCAAGTCTCTGCCATAAACAGGGAATCTCACGAATATTTTCGAATGTTGGTTGAAAAGAAAGAACTGTGCGAGAGTAAAGTCAAAGCTAACCAGACAGCTAAAAGGACTACTGAGCAAAAAACGTTGAAGCCTTCTAAAAGGAGCATAATCATGAAGACTAAGCTCGAATGAAGTTCAGAAGGCTTCGGAGTATCCCAACGTGAAAACGGTAGCGAAATATGTGTTAATGTTATAATACAAACTACGATCGATGACAGTTTTTTGTATTGAAAATTGTTCAGTACAAAAACACCTTCTTGTTACTAATAGATAATTGAATAACCCTGGTCAACCTATAGAAATGCCTGCCTGGCCATCTTTCTTAAAGGTTAGAGGTAGCTGGAAATCTAGCCGGAACGATATGAAGCACAAAGGGAGCAATGGATGGCGTATACCGTCATGTCACTTTTATACATATATTGTATCATACTATCACTTCAAATGCA
Source organism: Cryptolaemus montrouzieri (assembly GCA_013387265.2). Classification (NCBI taxonomy): domain Eukaryota; kingdom Metazoa; phylum Arthropoda; class Insecta; order Coleoptera; family Coccinellidae; genus Cryptolaemus; species Cryptolaemus montrouzieri. The sequence goes on from JABFTP020000103.1 coordinate 24,625,609, forward strand.
GTAACACCACACTTAATGCATCCAGTGTCGTGATATTTTCTTTGGAAAACAATCAAACCTGTTTCAGCGGGTTGCGGAGAAGGTTAATGTCCCGCATTCTCTTACGGAATGGCTCATGCAGCCCTTGGGGGTAGCAGAATCACCTCGACAATCCGAAATCTCATCGTCATTGAAATAGTGAGACGATACTATCCGAAGGGCGATATGGTGTCGCCGACGTATGGTAGCGATTGGTCTGTTGCGGTCGGTGGGCGGAGGCAGTCTATGTCCAAGCATACGCTGACTACTTCATCATTTATAGCAAAAAAGGATTTTTAGGCATATATTTACACATGCCGGAAAAATGGGAGGAGATCAAGGTGATACTTGTCTGTACTCCAAGACTGGCAGAACTGGGTGCAACTAATGAGTGGATCATAATCTGCCCGGTTCGCACAGAGTTTTACTTCTACGGGGGTATGGAAATGCATTCAGGAACTGGAACATTTGGGTTCTGGGTCACACCGGGATCAGAGGAAATGAGATTGCGGAGAGGCTGGCCTGTCTAGGGCCTAAGAGACTTTCAAAGGACCTGAGTCTGCGATCAGGATCTCAGCCTGCATTATTAAGACAAGGTTAGGAGACTGGCTAGCGGAATAACATAGTGACCCCGGGTTGAATGTTCGAGGTTGTCACCAGGACAAGGTAATGCTGAGTACATCATCTAGTAAAACCTGAACAAGGTTGGCACTTAAAAGCATGGCATGGCAAGTACTGATATCGATAATGCAAGATAGGACTGGAGAATAATTTTAGGTGCAAGTGGTGAAAATTTCACAGACCAATTCGTTTGATCACCACCATTGGGCGCGGTAATGTTGAAAGTGAGTGACCTGCCAAAGATACCCCTCTATCCTATTAGAGACTTCTTCGCAACGATCGAGCAGGGGAATGGTGACACGAAGAGCCATAGACCCAGGTGTCGTTATCCATGACAGACCTCCTGATATAATCCCCATTATGAGTTAACTGTTTGGTTCTTGTAGTAGGAAATTTCAATTGATATTATTCACTCAAAAACACATCTTATAGATCAGAGGTATTGATTAGAAAAGGCATTTTATATTATTCATAGTTCACGAGTAATTTTCTTGTTCGTAATGAATTAATAAATTATGTCTGGTCTGCGGCGGAGCGAACCCGTCTGTGTACAACGAACTATGACATTGTGGCATGCCGAGAATTCCCATAATTTAATCGAAACTCCATTCCATGCACCGAAAGCAGCTGTTTGAATAGCTTTGTCACGTTAGCGAATAACTGGCCAAATATTCCCTGATGAAACGATTTCATGCATAAACAAACCTACCGCAAAAATATTTTGAATGTTCTTCATCAAGAGTCTTGTAAACAATGATTTACAGCATCGCTATGGAATAGTTCATTCACATGTAAAGAATTGAAATCAACTGAACTGAAACAACTGAAAGTCTTATTGTGAAAAATATAGGAATACTTCCAAGAATGAAGAATGCATTAGAATAAATATATTATTCTGGGGACCATTACCATTACGATGATAATAAAAAATTGAACTATGTATTTACTATCACAAGAGATTTATTGACAATCAAGATTGCAATTTCGGTCTCTCGACCATCTTCAGCTGACAATCAGAATTGAACTATAGTTGAAAATACATACATATATAAAGAGTTAGATATAAAATTAATAACGGTGCAAACAAGAGGTAATAAACTAATTATGATAAAAGCAGGTATCATTTAAATATATGAAATAGGGTCGAAAAAGCCGGGCCATACTGGTGGTTCAGAAGATTATCTCATATTTCCATAGTTTGTAATATATTTGCAATTTCACCACTGTCGATACTGAAGTTATTTAAAAGGCGGAAGGCATTTCTTCGGCTATCACAGCCCTTTCAGCTCCGTTTCATACTTCAAAACCATTGGTATATTTCTTAGCGTAATCTTGGTAATTGAATAAAGTTTGTAAAAAGTTGTGGATCAAGGTTGGGGTTTATGATTGGAGGGGCGCTAACTGTTATGATAGTGAAAGTTCAAATTGTACACGAGAAAAGATGCTGGAATGGTTAATGTTGGTTATTTTCTGAGATTCTTGATGCATTACACAACGATAAGACTCTGAGGCTCTGAATTGGGCTAGAGCAATAAGCTCCTGATTTAGTACACATAGATCTATTTTTTACTATGTCTACCATACCATACCACCCATAGTCGATGTTAATTCGAATTAATGCTCTATATAAGTGTAGGAGATAATATGACTCGGCACCTCAAGAGACATTAGAGGAAAGTCAAAATAGATTGACAGAATTCGAGAATTTTATCAATGTGTTTCTGCTATGCTAGCTGGCTATCGAAAGTAAGACCAAGAGGTAAGAAAGTTAGAAAGAGCGGTTGCCCACTAAGAGTAAGGTTTAACTTATTGTTTGAATGTTGTTTGCTAAACAGAACATAATGCGATATTTCCAGTGAAACCAAAAAACCCGTATTTCTCGACCAGTTTATGTATTGCTGTCTGTATTGATGATACTGTATTACTCATAAATGTCATCGGCGTAAAGGATTTCTTTGATTGGTGTGTTGATCTTTTTAAGTGATTATTTGCTCTCAGAAACAGGATTGTGCTCAAAAGAGTACAGGAAATTTTATTGATGAATAAATGACGATACAAATGTAATCTACTTTCTGAACGAACCTTGTATATACCCAATTGGGACTGAGAATTTAGAATGTTTGGGGCATGGCAACTCAAATTAAGTATTACTGGCTTCTCCAAGTAGATAATAAATGTTAATGGCTTTATGTTGCTGATAGCCAGTATACAATCACAACGTGATTAGATTAAATTAGATAATTCAATGTAGAGAATTAATCTGAATACTTATTCAAATATGCTCTAATTCTAGGAGCATACGCAATATTTCATAGGATATGCTATGTGATCACTTCGATCGTTTAAATCATCTTAAGGTGAGTTTCCACTCTTCGTTATAGTATTTTCACGTTTGTTTAGAAAATATTTAACGTAATTTACATTTCATAGTTATAATTCACTTCATTTCGGTTGGAGTAAACACATTTTAAGTTGAAATTCAAGAAAATGCTTTGGCAAATATTATACCAGTAACAACTTGCGATACGATAGATCTCAGAATACTGGCATAACATACAATTTTTTTTTTCGTAGGATTCACCTTTTCTGAGATATCAAAATTGAGGAAAATAGTTGTTTTTAATCGATTTTTTTATTCTCAACTCGTGAGACGGACAATCCGCAGTGGCCATCCAAGATGATTTATATGTATGCTCACTCGCTTCTTGGAGGGCCAAATTGTGAGTTATCGGAAAGATGTTCGATGGAAACGAGTTCCACCGCACACTAGTTCTGTAAACAAATTAATTTTTATAGAGAGGTTTTTCTTTGGAACTGGATTCTTTCCGGAAACAAGCCTTTCAGTTCTTCAGAGCATTTGTCATGGAAGAATCTGTAAATACACAAAAATCATCAAACTGCTGTCTTTGGTCGAGAGGCTGGCCAGTATCCAATAAATGTAATGAATGTTTAGGTCCACACCAGGGCGCATCTATGCTTTGTATATAATCATGAGCTGCGATGAGGTGAAGTAGTGCATAGCCCAAAAAAAAACTGAGTTTGGCAGAAGCAGATTCGGCTATGGCCAACACATGGCCATGCCAGCAAACTTCGGTGTTGACTGTGATGCATGTTCGTTTTCTGAAGCAATTCGATATCAACGCATTTTTAGAGGAGGTTCTCCAACATTGATTTTTTGGAGAACATTGTTGATTGCGCCTTGTTCGCATTACAATTGACCACTCTGATAATCCCCAAGTCGGAATTCAGTGAGATGGTGTGTTCTTTTCTTTGTCGGTGTGACTTCTCAGCAGTTATAGAATTATCACTAGAAAAACCTAAGAACACCTGGGTACAGTCGTGCACAATTTCAATTGTTATTCTTGGTGGAGGGGAGCAGATCATCAATATGTAAAAGAAAAAGAGTTGGCGTAACACCATCAACTACAATCTGAATTAGTCTACTGACGAGAAAGCCAGTTAAAAAACCACGCAAGTTTTCGGGAAGTCCATATGCAATAAGTTTATTCATCAAGTTTACATGCCAATCCTTGTCGAAGGTCTTTGAGATATAAAGACCAATGGCTCATACTTAAATGGTGTGAGCGAACGTTCACAAGTTCTATTAACTTATGGTTTAAAAATTTGGCTAAGTTTCCAGAAGTTGTCAATCTAACCTAGCAGATTTTCCTTCACGTAGCTTGATCATTCCATTTTGGGTGATTAAGGGTTCATCTGTGAGAGTCTTCGTTTTTCCCATTCTGTATGCACTAGATGGTGTGCATATTCCAAAGCTTGTTTGACTTTTCTGATGGATGATTTTGTTGGGTCAGTTAGTAATCACCTGATCTTCAATGTTTTCAATATATCTTATATTTTTATATTGTAATGCTTTTCAGAAAGAACTCCTATACTTTTGCTTTATGAGGTATTATTTTATCTTAGTGGCTATGGAACAGAACGTTTTCAAATATTCTCTTAATTGGGCAACCTATTGATTATCCTTCCTTGAAGGAGCTGGTTTTCTGATCCACCTTTCAAATTCACCGTCAACCGGGGCCACAGAGAAGTGGTACGGTACGGTCAGTTGTCATGAATAGGAGGATACTACAGTTTCGGTCTTACTGGACCTCGACAGCACTGCCCACCTACTCAAAACAACCTGTCTTTACCGGCCTCCAACGGATGGACACAGAAGCTATCCACACCACCTGGCAAACCATGAAAACGACATACCGTATTCTTGCAGACACTTTGTGTAGCGTTGCACTGAAAAGTCGAACTAGTGTGATCAAAACTGCAAGGCTGGATCGGAAAACTAGCTCCTTCAAGGAAGGATATTTAACATTCTACGGAAGATTGAATATTGTTCCTTGAATAAAATTCTTCATTATTCTACACATACAACGATAATTTCGCGGGTTATAATTGATTATATTCGAACCTATTGATTGTTGAGATCGAAATTATTTTCAGTTCCACAATAAATTCTTTGAACAAAAGTCATTTCTGAGGGATCGTCAATCAGCCTTCTATTGTCAGATTTCATGGAAAATTCAGAATGCACATCAATACTGAACAGCGACCTAGCCAAAAAAGATATCATGTGTCGGTACCGGTAGGTTGTTGATATTTTGGTGATTTTCTTGGCTCAAATAGATAATCAGATGCAGTTTTGAACTTCCTCAATGAAACTTAATATCATTTAAATATCACCGTTGGAGTAGAATGTGGTGACTCCATAAACTTTCTTGATTTAACTGTAACAAACATAAACAAGATTCTCAATAAGAATATTCAAAGAAATAATGAAATAATGTCCAAGAACTCATTCATCCATTCAAATCATGAACTCGCCGCTTACAATTTTATGGTGCACAGAGTTTTTACTATCCCCGGCTCAGATCAACATTTTTAAACAGAAATGAATACCATATAAAGAATAGCCCGCAATAACAGTCCATCAGCCTCTTTCATAAATAAAATCATTAGATACAACGATTATATCGACCCAGTTTCTCATAAAAGAATCATTACTTCTCTTTAAATAACCATAATAATAATATATATATATATATATATATATATATATATATATATATATATATATATATATATATATATATATATATATATATATCCAAACAGGTAGAAATTTTAATGCATATTCAAAGAACATATATAATCAGACAAGAAATCCTCGATATTTAAGCACGTTCAATAAAAATCCTTAAAATAGTTCTAAATACTCTGAAAATACTGCACAAGTACAATGAATGAAGAAGAATGAATCTATCTAAAAGTTATTACACTCATGAAAACCCCATATTATACTACTCTCAATAGCCAAGTTGAAATCGATAACTCTCTCCTACTCAACATTCAAGAAAGAAATATATGTTGTAATCATCTTTGTTCCTTAGTATTCACTACAGAAAATGACCGAAGGGGTCCCAATCGGTCGTGTCGTGTATTATCAAATAAACATAGATCACTGACGAAAGCGTTTTTGTCTTTACCATATTTTGAAATGTATTTTCACATCATAAATGTGTCATCAATATCATTGATTCGATTGAAGAGATTCAATTGGCCAGCAATCTGAAGGCTATCTTCGAAAGTGACTGCAGCGAGAAATGAAATAAACGTTGGCATAAGTACATTGCATCGTGAAGGGAGTAGTTTGAACTTATTTAGATGAAGAAATAAAGATATTTCAAAACAATAACAAAATTCTCCTCAGTTTTTGCTGACAATATTATGTTGTCCCCATCACAAATATGAGAGATATTCGAAAGAATTAAGCATTACTCCGATGCATAAAGAACCACCAAACTTATATCAGAAAATAGAAATCTGTTTTTGCAAGAGCCCATAAATGAGGGGTGCTCAAACTTGAACTGCTGGCGATCTACCTCAATATTTTTAGACTACTTACGATCGACTCTGAGAGGCTGCAAGTATGTATGATGCTGGGTTGTCGTACATACACGATACACCCTACCTAATCTAACCTACCTAAGTAGGGTGTAACGTAGCATATATAGATATTAGCTTTCCGCACAATATACATTATTTTAGTCAAGGTTTGGGTTAGGTTTAGTTAGGGTCTTCTCTAGAATATCAATGAAAAAACTCATAGTTACTCAAAATTGCTAGTTTATTGGTTGTTAGAAAAACAACAGAGTTACATATGGTGTTGAACTTAACTAAGAAGTGACTGGATGTTGAAGCGTGGCACTGCATGTCCTCAGCATACTTTTTATAAGATGGTACGTAACCACTAAGTTCTAATCGCAAGCATGATGACATATGAACGTCAGTTAATATTGTGATATTTTGACTCAATTATCTTCTTTTCAGAAAATGCAGATTCGCATAAGTAAGTTGACCAAAACATTGCTGTCAGTCGAAGGGCGATTTGCCATAGATTCGGATATTTATCTTCAGATATAAAACACCAGAAATGTGCATCAGATGCTGTAGCTTTGAGATGTATATCTGATATAATCTGCACCAACAACATTTCAACAGAACATAAGTTCATATTAATTGAACTGACTTGCTATTTCAGTAGCTAGTTCGTCAATGTTTTTACATGAAAAAGGATAACTCATAAATGATGCTATATTTGCCAGTTTTAAGTGCATTGTGATGTCAGTCAAGAATGCCAAATCAATCAGCCGTTTTTCGTTTTTCAACATCTGAGTGTCATCACCTCTTTCGTCTAGAAAAGCTGGTATTTCGGGCAATAATTCTTGAAACCTTCCTAGGAATTTTCCACGACTCAACCACCTGACGTCCATGTGAAGAGCTAAATCAGTGTGTTCAGCTGACTCCCTATCTTCCAACTGCAACTTAAAGAGCCACCGTTGCAAGCTACGTGCATGGATGAAATTCACAATTTTTGTTGCAATACCCATAATTTCCTCCGTGTTTAAAACTTTTAAACACAAAACTTTTTGATGTATAATGCAATGGAATGAAAAAATGAAGGGAAATCTTCATTAACTCGACACAATGCCACCATACCGTTTCTGTTTCCAGTCATTGCTGGTGCTTCATCGGTTGTAATGCACACTAATTTATATATTGGTAGCTTGTAGTTTTTTTACAAAATTGAAGAAAACGTCATATATATCTTCGCCACGAGTCTCTTCCTTCAGAGGAACGATTGTCGAAAATTCTTCCTTAGCCAACATCTCATTGAATACCATCCGAATAAAAATACACAGCTGGGCAGTGTCTGTCATATCGGTGGATTCGTCGAACTGTAAAGAAAAGTATGTACATTTCATGATATCATGTTTTAGTTTATCTGCCATGTCCTGACTCATGACTTCATGTCTTCTCTAATAGCAGACATGATTTCTGTTTTATTTTTTAAATCTACAAATAAAGTCTCGCCCGTTTCAATAAATGCTTCCTTCACAACCGATCCATCTGCGAATGGTTTCTTGTGTTTCGCCAATATGAGTTATTTTAAAAGTCGCGATCCTAGCAGCTTTTGATTGTTTGGCTGGTCTTGTGAACATGGTTTGTTCTTTTTTCACACAAGATATCAAATCACGTACTTTTCGTTTTCTTAATTCACACTGTGACTGAAAATCCTTTTCATGATTTTTATGAACCGTTTTATGATGCCTCTCTAAGTTACCACGCTTAGGTATTGAAACTGACGCACGACAAATAAGACAGATGAACTTATCCTTCACCATACAAAAAAAAATTCTTCCTCCCAATCGTTATCGAAATAATATGTTTTAGATTTCTTCACTGCACTCACGTTGTACTATTTAATAATAAACTTTGTATCGACGTAGTATTGCCCTCAAGTTACAATTCAGATTGACTCCAACTCCTTCAGGCGCAACATTTATATCGGCGTGAACGAAAGTCTCGAATGTTCCCGTCAAACGCATCGCCCGAAATTTCTAGAAAAGAGTGTTCTTTTATTACATAATAAATTTTGTAGTTTAGTTACCTACTTATTAAAATTTTTTTTCCTCGCGAGATCTACTCAAACAGTACTCGAGATCGACCATTTGCCATAAATACAGTACAACTCATTTGTCTTTGGCTATCGACAAATGCCGAATACGTGGAAACATACCTTTATCAAGTGCTCTTCACTAGATTCATCCATATATAAGCCGAATGAATCTACCCTTTTACATCGATAGAAAAGTTTGCTACAAAAGTTTAATTTAAACATACTTATACGGACCCCAAAGTCCTAGAAACTTGTGACGAGCGAGATCCAAAATCCACAGCATTTCGTGTACGAAAAAACTTTATCAAGCCATCTGGGATATTATGAACTCATTGAAAATCTAGACCCTTAAGGAAACTTTTGGTTCGCTATAATACAATAATTCGCCGCAAAAGAGGAAGCACACATAAAGTCCCCACACATCTCGTCGGTTTCGCTACGATATAAGTTCCAAAAAGAGTAAATAATTTCGCGAAACTACTGACTCTGAGTTATTACGACTTTTAGTTGGCTTATGTTATTCATCTGTTTACATTTAAAGGATTTCTGTGTCGTATATTCTCCCATGGGAAATAGAAGAAAGTGAATTGTTCTTTTTATTGGCAGTAAGGCATGAAAGATTTTTAGTCATTATTCATATTTATCTTCATTCATTATTTTTATTTCCCATTCATTTATATTTTCTTTTCATTTTTCTACTACTATATATATTTATATATATTGATAGAATTCCAAAATTTTCTGAGATTTATCATTTTTTCACAAAACAAAACTAAACAGAGGCTATATCTACCAAGATATTCATTTCTGATCGAAACGCAAAAACAGGTCAATTTTTGTTTCAAGGGGGACATCTTTTGGCGTACAAAACTTGCCTGAAATATCAACCCCCTAAGCGGGGGTTGCAATCCTTGAACATTTTGAATAGGGAAGATGGGTCGAGTAATGACTCAAAAGAAAGGTGGTATCTTTGTCTACATCGCCTTGAACGAATTTCTATTTTTAATTGAAAACTGTAAAAGATACAGGGTGAGCACTGAAAGATAGGGAAGACTATTTCCCTGAGACTATTCAAGTTTCAGTGAAGTAAAATGGAACAGATCCATGCTGATCAATGGCAGTCATCATCAAGTACCATCCTCATCTCGAATTTCAACCCCTGGAGCAGGGGTGACAACCCTTGAAAATTTGGAAGAGGGTAGATGGGTCGAGTGATACTTCGAAAGGAAGGTATTATCTTTGTCTGCATCCCTGTGAACGAATTTTCATTTTTGATTGAAAACTGTAGAAGATACAGAGTGAGCTACTGAAAAATAGAGGAGACTATCTATCGCCTGAGCTGCTCAAGTATTAGTGCAAAAAAATGGAACAGTTGAAATTTGAGATGTGAATGGTGTTTCGAAAGATGACAGCCTTCGATCTGGAATGAATCTGTTCCATTTTTTCGTACTAATACTTGAATAGCTCAGGGCAATAGATAGTCTTCTCTTTTTTTCAGTAGCTCACTCTTCTACAGTTTTCAATCAAAAATGAAAATTCGTTTACGGGGATGCAGACAAAGATAATACCTTTCTTTCGAGATATCACTCGACCCATCTACCCTCTTCCAAATTTTCAAGGGTGGTCACCCCTGCTCTAGGAGTTGAAATTCGAGATGAGGATGGTACTTGATGATGACTGCCATTGATTAGCATGGATCTGTTTTATTTTACTTCACTGAAACTTGAATAGTCTCAGGGAAATAGTCTTATCTATCTTTCAGTTGCTCACCCTGTATCTTTTACAGTTTTTAATTAAAAATGGAAATTCATTCAAGGCAATGTAGACAAAGATACCACCTTTCTTTTGAGTCATCACTCGACCCATCTTCCCTATTCAAAATGTTCAAGGATTGCAACCCCCGCTAGGGGTTGATATTTTAGGCAAGTTTTGTACCCCAAAAGATGTCCCCTTGAAACAAAGATTGACGTATTTTGCGTTTCGATCAGAAATGAATATCTTGGTAGATATAGCCTCTGTTCAGTTTTCGTTGAAGCACCCTGTATATATATATATATATATATATATATATATATATATATATATAGAGAGAGAGAGATATAAGTTGAAGGTTTTATTGGCTAACCCTTTCTTCAAAAAAACAATGTGTTTACGGGGAATCGGGTTTAAGAGAACGGCAAGTGTTTGAGGTTAAAAAGTTATAATTTGCAGTGCTTTTACGCGTTTCGGCACAGGGCCATCATCAGAAAACATTCATCTCTGCACAATTATTATCTAAAACAAAAATCATCATTTCAGTAAAACACATAATACAATTCTTACGATAAAAGCTATTCACCTTACACATTCTCTCTTGACATCATTATCTTCACTGGTAAAACAAAAACAACAAAGCAAGACATCAATAACAAGCAATAACAATTAATAGTTGAGTATAACTGGTTGCAGCAATCTATTGAAGGGTGTATTCAAATTATCAGACTACTGTAGACATTCATAAATCCGTCAACGTCAGCTCTTGAATTCACTGTCTTAGGTTCTTTTTGGATTTCGATCATTTCTAGAATGTTCCTTTCAAAGTCGTTGCCTTCAGATGCCAGAACTCGTACATCAGCAAAATTGAATTTATGTAGTTGTTCAATGCTATGTTTCGCTAAGGCGGTACTTTTTTCATTAGATCTAACGGAGTAGTTCCAACACGACTACTCCGTTAGATCTAATATCACCATCTTTAGATTATGGGGTAGAAACAGCCTCGGTAGCTGCACGGTTAGTGCGCAAGCATATTGGAACTGCTAAGTCGAGGCTCCTAGTTCGAATCCGGGGTCAGGTTATGGATGTTGTCCTTGAACAAAAAGTGCTGAATTTGAAAGAGTCGCCTAAAGAGGGCATAAACTTCCGACGACCAGATAACTTGTAATCCTTGTGGTGGCAGTTATCATTGCACGGTCTAGGAGAGTGGTTCGGAATCCACTATAAACTGTAGGTCCAGCTGTGTAAATGGGCTAAGTTCCCGAGCACATTGTTAAAAGATACAAGCAAGATTATGGGGTACATTAAAAGATGTATTGGAGGAGACGCTATCTTTGTTGAAATTTTATTCTAGGCGTCTAAAATTTTCGTTTCCCTTAAAAATTTTAGCAAATTATCAATTGGGAAGAGTCGACATCTTATGTACATTTGTCGTTTATTTTCAGATAATATTACAATAGCAGATTTCCAACTGGTGACAGCTACTATGTGTCTAGAAGCCATTGATTTTGATTTTTCCAAGTACAGTCTGGTGGACAAATGGTATAAAACATACAAAAAAGAATATCCAGAATTGTGGGCAATAGTGGAAGGTGGAATGGCTGAGATAAGCGCATTTGAAAAGAATCCCCCTGACTTGAGTCATATGACTCATCCAATTCATCCTATTCGGAAGAATAAATGAATGTTCTAATTATTCAAATATATTCTCCAACTGTCGAAATAAAGGAATCAAAATCTTCAAATCTCTGTCATTCAATTCTATAATAAATTTTTCATTAAATCTTTCAGACTAGTTTCCAAATCACATCGTATAGAGATGAACAATATACAGGGTGTATCAAATTCATAGTTGACTTCCGAAACCTGCAAATATAGGGCGTCCGCGCTAAATGGCCCATAAGAAGTATCTAGGGAACGAGTTCATCCATCAATTCAAAATTTTGGAATTAAAGTAACTGAATACTGATCTATAATTTGTAATTATTTCCAGATCGGTACCACTTATGGTTATACCGGATATGCTTCACAAATTTGCTATTTCAAAGAGCATGGTATACTTTTGTACTTATAATTTTTTATTAAAGAACATCTTTCTCCATTCATATTTCATTAAGATTTGTTCTAACTGAAATTAACCATCATTCAGGTACGATTTTTTTTATCAAAATGTTCGGAATTATAGTGTCATCCTCTTTGCCCAAAAAAGGGGTCTCATATGTGAAATTACATTTTTTTTTATTTTAACGAAGCGAGTTTTTTTTAGAACAACGTACTTTTCGAACAATATTTTCTACAGAGTGTTCGAAAATCCCAAAAAAAAGATCCGACATTCAAAGAACCTTACGAAAAATATTGTGGAACATATAAAATGACATTGGAATTAAATCCATTGTCTGTTACTATGTCCACAGCCTTATATTTGATTTTCCGAATGAACCTCAGGTGTATGATAAAACCTCAAATAAAATGAAAACGAGACACTTAACGGATAGAAAAACCTAGTACCAATTGATACTGATTTGAAAAAGGGTTCTAATGAAGTGAAAAAATTAGGTACTCGTATTTGAAAACGTTTTTGATAATTTAGATTTATTGTGTTGACAAGTGATTATTGACATTATATGAAATATCATAAGTAAAGACGTTAACCTAAAAAATTAATTTTCTCGTTAAACTAAAAAACCATTTATAATCTCATTCAGATCTGAGTCAAGTTTTTGGGGCAATGAAGATGACACTATAATTCCGAAGATTTAAAGAAAAAATCATAGATCAATCAATGGTGATTATTTTTATGTCGGATAAATCTTCACGAAGATACTTGAAAAAGAATGGCTTTTTATAAAAAAAAAAAGCGAAGTACACCATGCTATTTGACATAGCCATATTGTAGTCGATGTGTGGTGTAACCGGGAGTGACACCGTTTTGAAAATGATTGAAAATTGTAGATCAGTGATAATTACTCTTATCCTGAAATTTAAAATAAACCTGTTCCTCCTATGTCCTTTATCGCGGACACCCTGTATTCTACTGATCCACCCTGAATAATGCCTTGTATATCTTGAACCGATTAAATTGAATTTCTACTAGCTTCTCAAATAAATATAACACTTGTTACTTTCCTTTATTATTTTATTAAGTGGGCTGGGTCCAGAAAATATAAATGAAACAATTCAAACTACAAAAAACATAGCAATCTTTGTCTGAATAAATGCGGAAATTTTGTTCATCACCTGATCCGATGCACCTTTAATTTTTTCGTATAATTAAATCAATAAAATCATGATCAAATATTAGTAACAACCTGCCAAGAGTGAGAAATTGATGATGTAATCGATGCAAAAATGAAAAATAACTCGAAACTCGTTATCTGCAGATAAGAAATTATACGCAACTTTGGAGGACAGTCTAGTTTCCTGTCGCGAACTGTTTAGTGCTGAAAAAATATGAACATAGTTAAAGTCTCCGTAGAAAGTTTAGATGGAAAACAAAACATTTTGTACGATTATGATAAGAACATACCCACCGAGGAAAATATTGTGCAACTTCTTGCCAAGTTCGAAATGGTATGTTGACGCAAGATTCAGTTTATGAGCAGTAAAAATAAAATATAAGACTAGATAAAGTCCTAATGAAGTAATTTCAGTGAAATATCAACTTAATGTCCACTAGTTTCATTGCTTTCAATCTCAGTTAAAAATTATGACAAAGCTTTGTCTTGAAAACTTCAACTTGTTCATTTTATTTTCAAACTAGCTTTTACCCACGACTTTTAAGTTTGCAACCTTCATTTTTACTGAAATATACGATTTTAGATTGCTTATATATATTTTTATATTTGTTACTTTACAAACGATGATCAATTCAAATATCCACCCTATTCATCACTTTCTGAGGATAAAATTTCCAAAATATTTCTGAAACTCTTTTTTTGCCCTTGGCAATTTGTATTTTCTTGCTACCAACAATACCAATTGTAGTTAATAAGTTATCAGAAGTTCAAATAATTCTTACATTTTTTATCACTAAATGAAACCAAAATAAAACAAGAATGAAAATAATGGGAGATATTAATTATCCCTTTTTGAATGGCCACTAATGAGGTACTTGCCTTTCTGAGCTCAAAACGTGGCTCAAGTTTGGAAGATGACTGTCTCTTATCTATTTGTTTACATTCATTTTCGATTAGTACTTGTTCTATATTACTACAAGTGCAGAAAAGCTTGTTTCGCATAAGTACGACCTCGCAAATGGTAGCAGAACCCTCAAATCTGCATTGCTGAGGGTTTATCTTTGGACTATTGAAGCTTAAGGTTAGGCTCACAAGATAATTTTTCATCCACTGTCGTAAGTGTTGATGGTGAGGTGGACTGTAAAGGGTTTCTAAGTCATATTGCTTCAGATTACCTGGAAAATATTTGTCAAAATGTTTGGTTAATATTAACAAGTACTGTAAATAATATTTTTATGGACGGATCAAGCATTTCTATCAATTTTTCTTGTGGAATTCCTTGAATAGCAGAAAAACAGTCAGTATTCACTTGATCTTCTCCTAATTTTGCTTTTTCCATTAAAGCAACTTCTCTTAAAATCCAGTAATTTCATCTTCCAGGTGCAGTACGAGAGAACTCATTAGGATAATTGCCAACTTTATTAAAACCCAACGAGACTTGAGATAAATTGAAGAGATTACCACTTTGATATAATTATATTCATCACAGAATTCAATTCAGGTATGAAGTTTTTTGCAAATCTGCAGATTTTCTCTGTATGACACAATATGTCAATTTTGCATTCGGACCATTAATTTCGATGAGAGAATGCAGTCCTCCATACTCTATCGACATCGCTCGCAGTTTCTTTCCACTATTCTCGTCTGAGATTTTATTTCGTTTTTATTTATTTGAATCTATAGTCCTATCCATAGTGAGTATCAAAAATGCGCGTATGGTATACGGGAGCAGCCCGCGCGCCAGCCGTTCGCGATGCCCTCGTCAGAATTTGCTCAGTCCTATCAACACAGATAGCCGATTCTTTTGGAGAGCCTTTAGACGTCCTTGGAATAATGCTGCGACTGCCTAGGGCGTCGTGACGCACAGTTACTAAAACCCTGACTTACTTCATAATTTGACATGACAAAATATCTTCTCTATCTTTACTCCATTAAAGAGTACATCTTCTAAATTTTTAAGACAACTTCATACCGATATGTTAATTATTATTGACTTCAAAACAAAAGATCTCTTGATAAATACTATGATGATTCTTCTTCTCCATAGTGGCCATTATAAGCTTTGCAGATGATACCGCAATTTTACACTGATAAAAACTGGTTTTCTTTGAAAAATAAAGTAGAAATTAATTCATAAAAATTGTGGAGTATTTTGAAAGTAAATTGCTAACCATAAATTTCGAAAAACGAACTATTTAACTTTTACTTCCTACAATATAAATTTACCGGAATATACTATGATTGAAATTCAGAATCGTGAGTATCGGAATATACAGGGTGCTTCAACGAAAACTAAACAGAGGCTATATCTACCAAGATATTAATTTCTGATCAAAACGCAAAAACAGGTTAATTTTTGTTTCAAGGGGGACATCTTTTGGGGTTCAAAACTTGCCTGAAATATCAATCCCCTAAGCGGGGGTTGCAATCCTTGAACATTTTGAATAGGGAAGATGGGTCAAGTGATGACTGAAAAGAATGTTGGTATCTTTGTCTATATCGCCTTGAACGAATTTCCATTCTTAATTGAAAACTGTAAAAGATACAGGGTGAGCAACTGAAATATAGGGAAGACTATTTCGCTGAAACTATTCAAGTTTCAGTGAAGTAAAATGGAACAGATCCATGCTGATCAATGGCAATCATCATCAAGTATTCATTCATCAAGAATTTTTTTCCTCCAGACCTCAATTCTGCATCCCAGCTACGCAGCCATTTTTAAAAAATTTGCGATGTCATCCAGGACCTAGTGTTGTTTTCATAAGTTTCAGGCAAAGAGTGAATGTTTTTAAAGCAACGCGGTTTTTTAGCTTTTCCCATCAACAAAAGTTTTCTTTTGCATGAACCAGTCTTGTTTGCCGCAACCAATACTGTAATTCTTGTTTTCGACAACTTTCCGCCCTTGCCTTCCACGCCTTTGAATTTAAGTGTTTTGTCAGGATTTAAATTGTAAAACAATCCGGTTTCATCAGCATTGAAGATTTCCTCTGGTGTGTATCCTTCGCACAAGGCAGGCCACTTATGAGGGAGCCACTCTTCACTCACTTCTTCAGGAACGCCAGCCGCTTCACCGCTAACTTTTCCTGCCACAATATTATAACGAGCACGAAAACGAGGTATCCAAGACGACGAGCACTCAAAATTTTCCTTACCCATAATACGAGCAAAGTCGTTGGCTTTTTGTTGCAGAATTGGACCACTTATTGGGATGTTGTTTGCCCTCTGATGTTTAAACCATGTTAATAAAGCATATTCCATAACTTTAGGTTCACTTGTCTTCGATCGTTTAAGTTTTAAACAGTTGTCGAAAAGAACTTTTATTTTATCTCTATTCTTCCAAATCGTACATATTGGAGAATGTGAAACTCCACACTCCTTTGCAATTTCACTATTTGACTCGCCATTTTCTAATCTCCATATGATTTGAGATTTTTCTACAATAGTAAACACTTTCCTCTTTTTTTGCGACATGGTAACGCATAAATACACAGTCTTATCACAGGCAAAACTTATAAATCAAGATGTCACTCACGCAGTCAGTTAGCGCAATAAACAATAATTATGCAAGGTCAAATGGCCGGGAAGAGGTTCGAATGAGGTGGGAGAAAGAGCGTAGATTTGTTTGTTATTCCCTTAATGTGCTCTATTTCCGCCTTTCGGCCAATGACACGCCGGGGAATTCTGTCACCTTACTAACCCGGGAATTTTGCCGAACCCCTCTCGTGTCGAGGGAAGGGACCTTTAATGTCCAACACATCTCTGTTAGACAGGACCGACGGCTTTACATCTCCTCCGAAAGAAGGATATTCAAGCGATTCCCAGAATCAGAAAAATCGCACCGACTTTGTGGGGATTGAACCCAGGTAACTCTGCGCAGGAGACAAGTATCATATCCCCTACGCCACCGAGCCGGACAAGAGCGTAGGTAATAATACGCCTAAATATTTCTTCAATGCTTAGTAATAAGATCTAAGATCGTTCGGATTGTTTTGTTTTGGTGGGACTAAATGCGGTTGGTCGTTATAGTCGATGAATATCAATAAAGTTTCGTCGTTATAGGCGACATATATATCCAATCGGTGAACATCAAGACAAGAAATTCAATAGTTTAACATATACAGGATGCTTCAACGAAAACTAAACAGAGGCTATATCTACCAAGATACTCACTTCTGATCAAAACGCAAAAACAAGTCAATCTTTGTTTCAAGAAGGACATCTTTTGGGGTACAAAACTTGCCTGCAATATCAACCCCCTAAGCGGGGGTTGCAATCCTTGAACATTTTGAATAGGGAAGATGGGTCGAGTGATGACTCAAAAGAAATGTTGTATCATTGTCTATATCGCCTTGAACGATTTTTTAATTGAATACTGCAAAAGATACAGGGTGAGCAACTGAAAGGTAGGGAAGACTATTTCCCTGAGACTATTCAAGTTTCAGTGAAGTAAAATGGAACAGATCTATGCTGATCAATGGCATTCATCATTAAGTACCATCCTCATCTCGAATTTCAACCCCTTGAGCAGGAAAAATTTGGAAGAGGGTAGATGGGTCGAGTGATACCTCGAAAGAAAGGTATTATCTTTGTCAGCATCCCCGTGAACGAATTTTCATTCTTGATCGAAAACTGTAGAAGATACAGAGTGAGCTACTGAAAAATAGAGGGGACTATCTATCGCCCAGAGCTATTCAAGTATTAGTGCAAAAAAATTGGAACAGGTTCATTCTAGATCAAAGGTTGTCTTCCGAAACACCATTCACATCTCAAATTTCAACTGTTCCATTTTTTTGCACTAATACTTGAATAGCTCAGGGCGTAGTAGACTTACTACTGCATCCACTGTTTCCAAACATGAAAATTAGGCTCGGGAACGGTGATTTTCAACAAATTCGAAAGTCACCTCCAAAATTAAATGGTATTCTTAAATTTAAAGAACAACTTCAAGTAGTGGAGGGCCTCAAATCCCCCAGCATTTCCTAACCAAGTGTATACTCCTAAATATAGATTAACTTTGAATTATGATTATGAATAATGGACTTTCTAATCAAAAATTTGTGTTTTTTCATGGATTTCTTCTAATAATTTCGAAATTACTAACAGTTTCTAAATTATCTGCGAAAAATTGAAAACTTTTCTCATTTAAATTTCCTGATAACTCTCATATTTTTATGAGCTGTATCAAAAATGAATACCAATCCTGTAAACTAGACTTGATAAGCCATCTGTGTACCAAATTTCATCTAAATTCGTTCAGCCAGTTTTGTATAATTGCGTTATAAAAATACTCCAAATTCATGTAATTGAATTAAACTCAAATTCTGCTAATAATAATAGAAGTCACTTCAATCACATCCTGTATTAGGAATTGGTATAAATATGGTATAATTCTCTTGTCCGGAATGCGACGATAAAATGCGGTTTTTATCAAACCAATATATCCCACATTATGAAGGTTATTCCCAGATATTGAGTAAGCTCGCTTATCTAATTCAGTCAATGTGTCACAGTGTGCTTTTTGAAGATAAATAATAACATTATATAGGTCCTAGATTAGACAAGAGTTCGACCCTCATTTGATTTTAGTACAAGTTAGGTGTTTGGAATTCTGGATTCTGGAAAAGACGAATGTACAGGAAAGATTCGCAAAACAAAAATATTTTCCGACATATACAGAAACAGCTTGATATTTGCATGCAGAATTCCACCTCTAATATGAATGACTTTTGCAGCGTCTTGGTATACTCATACAGATAATATTATCGACGACATATCGGTCCAACTCATTCCAAGCCCCTTGGACTACTAAGAGAAACTCCTGTTTATTCCATTTTCCTATGGAGATATTTGTTTAGGGTGTTCCACACATGCTCAATGGAATTCAGGTTTGTAAATCGAGATGGTCAAGGAAAAATGATCATATTGTTCTATTCTATTGCATTTCGGACTACTATCCAAGATGAGAAATAAAATCTTAGGGGAGTAAATTCATACCCATTGTGGGAAACTGAGGTGCCACTATTCGTTGAATTATCCCATTCCTGTGAAAATTTCTCATCATATTTCTCTGTATAGTATCTTTTTCTACTAAACCGCATACCTCTCCTAAACACCACTGATCCGCCCCCATGTTTGACGAGACGGTTTTTTTGAGACTCTCCCAACATTCAAATTATCCTCGGCTCGTGGCACACCACTGAAAAGAAGTGAGACCCATCTCTCTCGACTCCAATTCACGTGTCTTGGGTACCAACTAAACTGACAGAGAGCTTCTCGAGAGTCATTCAAGGTACTCTCAAATAATCTTAGGAATAGAGTTAACCTTCCTGCATCGAATTTCTTGCAGCTTGGTGAGAATTTGTACCAATATCATGCACTCGAGACAGCTCCTTCATCAATTGAGTGGCTGGGTTGGTACTACCCCTTCAAGTTTATAAAATCAAAAATCTATCCTAGGCTGAATAGACAATTCTGGATTGACCTGTTTGAATAATATCCTTCCACGATATCAGTTTCATTGAAACGAAACCTTTAAAATATTCTCTGGAATCCAGGATAACAATGACTTTTACTTAACATCTCTTTTTCTGCTCAAACGTGGCATTTTCATATTTCAAATGTGTATCGTTCCACCTAATGCAATTAGACAATACTGCCCATCAGGTCCCGGTTCTAGTGTCTCAGAGTTGGTGATTTCTTTCCAACTCTAATAGTGATAATACGTTCACCCCTTTTTTGGCAGTCTATGCAGAAGAGCTTATCTTTTTTTCAGTTAATGAAATTGACACATATTTCGCCCCAGTTTTCACGTTGAACACCGAAAGTTGCTAGCCTATAGTTTATCGTTTAATCCTACAGCGTTTTGAACATTTGAGGGTGTGGTCTTTGAGCAATTGTACTATTAAAAGTCTCGATGGCAAACCAGAAGGCTCCAGAATCTTCTGCCAGATCGCCCTTGAAACCACTTCTATGTTGCCCTTGCATTATTCATGCTCACTCATACAACACTACGAAATATTATTTGTGGAGCATTCTTTGTCAGTACTTGAGGATATTATTATGTTAGTCTAAAAGGTAGTCAAATATCCGCAAGGATAGTGTTAATGTCTACTGACTGTGTAGACTTGGTCCACCCTTCTTTCTTCAGATTATTTCATTTGTAGCTTCAGGACTGTCAGTTCTTCACCTGCCCATGATCTATACCCATTGTATAAAGGGGTGAGACATGTCCCACTCATCGAAATTCTAAAAAATGTTGGGATAGATGATCGAAATGTGAATTGCAAGTTTGTACTGGAATCAAACGGCGTCAGTGCTGATTGAGCATGAGGAAACGAAGAATAATGGATGAAGCTTTAGAAGGAGTGGAGGAAGGCATCTTTGTGAATGGGGAACTAATAAATAACCTCCGATACGCGGACAACACGGTGCTCTTATCAACAAAAGCGGAGGGGCTGCAATTACAGCTAGACCGAGTAAACGCGGTTAGCGAGAAGTAGGGCATTAAAATGAATATCAAGGTGACCAAACTCATGGTAATCAGCAAGCATGAACACATTCGTGCCGCCCTACAACTGAGGAGTCAGCAGATCGAATGCTGCACCCAATTCAAAAACCTCGGCTGCCTAGTCAACAGCAAATGGGAAATGAGACCTGAGATACAGAGTAGAATTGAACAGGCTCGAGCAGTTTTCAACAAGATGATAAAGAGTTTGGATTTAGAGTTGCGGATGTTCCCTTGTTATATTTTCCCAGTAGCGCTGTATGGTATAGAAGGCTGCACGCTGATTCGGTGCCTAGAAAAGAAAATTGAAGCATTCCAAATGTGCATATACAGGAGAATGCTTTGAATCTCTTGGAGAGACCACTTATCTAACGTAGAAGTCCTTCGCAAGATGGGACGTGGTGTTCAACTACTTACAGAAATCCAAAAACGGAAATTCCAGTACTATGATCATGTTAGGCGAAATGAAAAGTACGAGTTCCTACAACTAATTATCCAAGGCAAAATTCAAGGGAGGTGTGCACCTGGAGGGAGAAGGACGACCTGAAAAACTTTCGATAGTGGTTCGACAAGA
Organism: Cryptolaemus montrouzieri; assembly: GCA_013387265.2. Lineage (NCBI taxonomy): Eukaryota > Metazoa > Arthropoda > Insecta > Coleoptera > Coccinellidae > Cryptolaemus > Cryptolaemus montrouzieri. The sequence goes on from JABFTP020000103.1 coordinate 24,647,286, forward strand.
GTACGCGGTCCCTGCCACGATGATCGCTTCGTAAAGAAGAGGCACAGAAAGAAGAATAAGAAGAAACTTTGTAGAAACCCAAATGAAATCACCCTTAATAGCGAGTTAGACACTTATATATCTCCACTACTTATTATGCAATTAGGCTAGTATCCATATAAGTTAGTTCATCTCCTGTAATTGACCACTTGAAATGACCTGACGGTCAAAACCTATCGTGTTTGTAAAAATGAAATTGTGGAAAGTATTAAAAATATTTGACTTCATCTTCAGTGATAAAAACGTTCTTTTGACATGTTCAGAACCTCTGCTATCTCTCTTTGTTTAATTCAGCGGTCGTCTAGCGTCATTAGTTGCAATTTTTAGACGTCTCAAGCCTTCATCGTCCCCCAAGCTCTTACGATCACGTTTAAATTCACCAGTCCAAAATTTCAGTGTGGTAATGATGGTGCAGAGTCCCTTTACACAGAATCCAACTCATCAATTCACTCAAACGACTGTTACATAACAAGTACGCGTCCAAAATCACTGAAACTTTGGTGAGTAACTGTCAACAGATGAATGAGTGTTGCCATCTTCACGTAGAAGTCGGAAACTACCTGCTTCTCCCAAACTTATAAATGCCACGGAATTCAACAGAGGTTTTCTTATTTGTTAGTAATAAAAACAGTGAAAATTTCCATTTGTATTTTAATCGTACTTTACAACCAGTGAATCTATGCAATCATTACCTAACATTTATCATTGCTTGAAATTTGTTTTAACCCAAATCTTTGCCTACTACAAAAATTCCACAAAAAGCAATGGCACAAAAAATGCTTCACTGCAAGCTGATTAGGGTTGAGAGGGATAATCGTTATAAGCGTCATGTGACCACATTAACTGTGGCTCCATCTCAGTAATATTCACCATACTTATCAAACAATGCTTAAGAGAATAAAGGCAAATTGTTTTCGTAACCACTTTCCCCTTTAACACCTTATGTTTCCTAGTATGACGCCTTTCAAACAAAAGCAATAATTATATTGGCTTTCAAACTATCTAGAGGATTAACTAATACTCAACGGGTCTAATCTTTGTCACTACTTTTCTCATGCCAGTTTATAAATTTTATTTCATTTACCAGTTTTCATTCCAGACTGATCCCTTGTACAGTTTTGATCAATATTTGTCAAATGATGGGAATGTTTAGCTTCTTTAAACATTGTATTTTATAATCTCTAATACACTCCACACTCCGCTCCTGTTTATTTTTCAGGCCATCTCTTCATTTTCATCTTGTGATAAGAGTTTATATTGGTTTGTTAAAAACAAATAGGGAAACATGATGTTTATTCATTCTTCCATCAAAGGCATCTTGGTGGTTGCACTATACCATATATGTTGCCCAACTTCTACCCAGCTCGTTGCCAAGACCACGTTCTCTAAAGAGGGATGGAGTGGCAACCAACACAGCATCACCTCCATTGCACGTGTGAGTGTCAAGGTGTTCACAAAAGGAAGTCTACATACTGTTTTGTAGAGCCATCTGCATTGTATTGTATAGAATTATTTTATTGTGTAACCATTCGATATATCGATATGCTTTTGCCTAAACTTCTTCAGGTGCTTATCATAAATTTAGCCAAGAGTGAACACTTTTCCACTTCGAAAGACTGAAGTGAGCGACTCAGGCATAAGAATGATAGATATAGAGTACTAAAAATAAAAACTGAAGCGTAGTAGAAATAAGTAGAAGATGGCTAACTGGGATGGCCACTGCATCTCTGTATTCTTTAGTAATATAAAAAATGATGAAGGATCTAGTCAGAACTAAACTTCTAAACTTACATCTACTGATTTAGATAGAATGTTCCTATAAAGCAATCTTTCTTATATTTCCAGCCTACTAAAACAAACGCCTATGGTTTGAAACTTGTGCAAACTAATAATGGAAAAATAGTTGATGTTTATGTTACTGAAGATAACTTCGACGATATAAAAGATGGTTATTTCCTAAAAATAGTTTATTCAGTATCACACCAAGTGAGCACAATATTCTTAGTTTTGGAAAAAGGAGATCGTCAGACATGCTTTAACAATTTAGCTCATTTATATAGTGATGAGGGTTTCATCAAGGAACTGGGTAAGTTAATTGCTTTTATAGATACATTCACAAACTGTTCTCGAACCGCTCTTTAAAATTATTTTTTGAACATTTCCTGCACTTACTTCGATCCAATTAATTCTGAAATGATTTTGAGAGATATTGCCTGATTTACTCATCATTACAGTGTAACTTGCATTTCACTAAAACTTGAAGAACACGATTCTAACAATGCTTTTCATTTTCAAATGCTTCCACAGCTTCAAAATATACTATAGTGCTATGTCTAGATCATTCATCGTATTTATTATATAATTTATCATATTTCATTCTTATATTTTCATCAAATTTATTAGAATTTTACATTCAAGGTACAAAAACAAGAGATTAGAATTCATAGAAATTTCATCAGCGCACAAATATAATCTTCCAATAACTCACAACCAGCTTGATTTTCATTTGACCCCACTTCTCACATCTATTTCTTAGATATCGATGATATTGTAACATCTTGATTTTCTCTCAGTTTTTGAAATGGGGATAAAACCCAAAACATATGTCGAACATATTTTTATTCATTATATTTTTACAAAAGTTGAGCCTAGTGTTTTTCTCCAATTCTTCAATTATATTTGGCAAGATCTAAATCTGCTCTTTGTTCATTTCCAAAAGCATTTCACCATACTCTTGTATTTCGTGTATGCAAATAGACTGAATGAAAGCAAAAATCAAATATACCTTGAGCTTTCCTTAAGTGTTGCAGAACTATATGGAAAATTTATGTTCAAATTCCGCCTACTGAGGATGCTAACTTAGTTAGCAAAATTAGCGCCAAGATATCTGAAATTAAGATTCGATGAAGTAACGATAAATTTACAACAATCTTTTTCCAGTAAAGCAAGAGAAGCACCATGTCCTTGTCAATTTTTTTATCAAGCAACCCGATTTGACTAATGAAGAAACAACTGCATGTCTTCTAACAATCATCCATCTCTTCAAAAAAGGATATATAGAAAGTATTTGTGAACTTTTTCTGAACAAACTTATATCAATTCTAAAGGAGGATGCAGAAGTTTATGGCGATCAAATCAAATACACGCTGTCCCTTCTACAGAAAATTATGGTTTCCAAAAACCCTAAGATGGAAGAATGGAAAGAAGTTGTGAGTAAAAACATATATGTTCTTGATACTACGGGTATCTACATTCATGCATTGATTGGTAATGTTTTATATCTAGATATATTATGAAATGTTTGTTTATTTATATTAATTATAATGATCAATGATAATAGTAAACTGAAGTCTTCATCGGTTGTTAGACTAAGGATCACACTTCAATCGCATTCAGTAATTTTCTTCATTAACTGTTTTATTTCAGATCATCAAGAAGAAGCCCCTTCAAGAAATCACCCCATACATCAGAATCGAAAATACAAACCTTCAATATTTAACGATTTTACTCATAAATACGTTTGTGCGCTACTCTTCTGGAATCAGACGATTGCAGTTCATAAAGGAAATGAATTTTAAACAAACTAAGGCTGATATTTATAACCACATCATAGAACGTTGGCCTAATCTAGAAGGGAATATGGAATATGAACTTTACGTTTATCAAACATTCTTGTTGAGGTAATATTATTGCAAAATAGAACAATTCTTCTCCTTAAGCACAACTCATATCTTCAAGGTTTGATTCATTGCTCTATTTTGAGACGATCTATCTGAAATAGTCCATGTCCAAGTTGGACATTTTTCAAAACAAAAATCAATATAAGTACGTAATCCTAAGTTGTAGATTATTGAAATGTCGCTCATTTCTAGACGGTATCTGAAGCAACATTATGCACTAGAGCAGGGGTCTCCAAACTACGGCCCGCGACAGCTTAAGACTAGTATCATCCATCTGATACACAACAGCCAATGTTTTACTGTTGTTACTATTGCTGTGATAAGTTGAATGGAAGAAAATGAAAACACAGAATGATAATTACTCGGTTTTATTTACTTTCAACGTCAAACTTTACGACAGAAATTATCTAAGCTTGAGTATCTCAGCTTAAGCATATTCTAACAAATAATTAATATGAATTCAATAACACTAATGAAAAAAACACTAATGAGATTTATGTAATTGTGATTTTCCAGCGACAATTGTTTGTAGTTGTGGATTAATTTTACTTGTACCAATTGTTAGATGAGATTTAAGATGCTCATCAGTTAATTTAGACCTGTAAACGTTCTTTGTGTACTTCATCTTGAAAAACGTAGTATCAAATACAGAAAACAACTCACGAACAAAATTATGCAAATTATCAAATTTTACCAGTGGAAGCCTTTTGTAAAATTCCAATAAAAATGAATTTTGACATTTGTTCATAAACATGTCATTGCACTGTGAATCAATAACTTCCATTTGGACTTCCGGAGCCAGGGTCTCAACGTCAGAATCAAACGGATTTTCAAAAAGCCTAATTTCATACGCAATCACATCAAAGTCTGACAAACGAGAATCGAAATTTATCTTCAAAGCACTCAAAGTTTCGACTGCAGAATCGACGGGAAATCCAGTTTCTATAGTGTGGCTAAATACTTCACGTTTTGAAATGTGTGAAACAGTTTTTACGTAATTGCGATTGACGTTCCGCATGGACGTTTTGATATTGGTGTATAAATCAGGAAGATGCTGATTTTCTGATTTGTCAAATCAACATAGAATGCTAATTTCCACAGCCATTCACTGTTTCCTAAATCGGTCGGTGATTCAGTCCTGTGAATCTGATAAAGTTAACAACTGATATGACTAGTTTTAGAACGTCAGACAAATCCAAACATTTTCCGCACAAGTACTGTTGATGAATGATGCAATGTAAGACTAATGATTTTGAACCACCATCATTTTCATTACAGCCTTTGACATAAGTGCGACCACTCCTTTATTTTTTCCACACATATTTTAGCCTCCATCGGTGGTGATACATTTCAAGTTTTTCCATCGAAGGTTCTTTTTATTAATGGCATTCTCAACTCCCTTAAAAATATCTGCCGTAGTTGTCGTGTTGTGAATACAATCAATATCAAGCAGTTCCTCATACACGTCATAGCTTTTATCTACTCCACGAATAAAAATCAACACCTGAGCAGTATCTGACACATCCGTTGACTCATCCAAGGCTAGAGAAAACCACACTAGATGTCCATTTTTGTCAGACAGTTGAGATGCTATATTTTCTGCGATGTCTTGCACCCTCCGAGTCACAGTGTTTGCTGACAAACTGACACCTTTCAATAAATTTACATTTTCGGGGTATATTTCTTCCGCTACTGCAATCAAGCAGTCTTCTGTAATTTCTTCATCGGTGAATGCTTGTTCACGTTTAGCAATTTCAAGAGCCACACGAAATCTGGCGCGAGTTATAGACTCTTGCTCAGAATTCGCTTTGGTAAACGAAGATTGCTGCGATTTCAATCCGCGCTTCCTGTATATTTAGAGTAATTTGGAAGATATTTCGATTCATAGTGACGTTTAATGTTATATTCTTTGAGAAAAGCTATGGTTTCATTACGAATTAGACATAGCCCCTTATTATTGCACTCAATCAGGAAATACTGAAAGTTCCATTTATCTTGGAACGTTCTGCATTCACTGTCTATTTTTCGCTTCTTTTCCATACTAATAAATGAAACATAGGATAAGTCCAATCAAAATACTCTTACTCATTCGCGGGTTTTACTTTCTTTCACAATAGGCAGTTTCGCTTCCATCGACTTCTCCACGCAAACTGACTCGCAATGTCGCCGCTAGCCTTTTTATACCTATGCAGTCACTACCATATATAAGTGATCGAAAAAACTAGTCAAAACCAGAACTTTCTCGAACCAATGCGAAAATTCTCAAATATGCCGCCTGTTAGTAGTTAGTGGGTAGCCGAAATAGATAGTATCTGCATCACAGGCCTGCATAGTATTACTACTCGCCACTAGATGTCCCTACTTGTCACAATATACTGAATACACAATCAATAGTAATTGAAATGTAAAACGCCTATGTTAGCTTAGGTGGGCAGAAAAATTAAAATTTTTTTGGCGCTTGGAACGTAACGAAAAAATATTATGGTCCTAAGGCTTCAAAGTTTGGAGACCCCTTCACTAGAGCAACTCTCGATGGATAAAACCATTGACGTACCATGGTATTCAGCAAATATTTCTTCAAACAAGGCCTCTACGCGCAGACTTCTCCCTAAAAATGAGTTAATTCTCGAAAAATCAATTTTCCTGAAGAAGAGTTTTGCAAGTATTTTTTGTAGTACGCACAGTTTAAAAGTTAATTTGGTAACATATCGTAACAACTGAGTTTACTGACCTTTATAAACTTGACAATATCTGGTTTTAGGTGGGGTTTTGTCCGATATTTCATCCCACGGTCTTTCTTTTGAATGTTCTCAGCACATCTTGTTCTTTAATGGTCATAATATCGAAAAGTTTCATCTTGGTTGAGATGTTTGAGAAATTTATCAGTTCCTTGCGAAGGTTGAAAGCCGGATCGATATTTGCCAATTGCTTTTTTTATTGCAACTGCCGATATTGACTACGGAAATCAGGATTTCAAACGATGGATGTCTTTTAAATTTTGCATAAAGAGCTAGAATGAATTCTTCGCGAAGCTTAATGCACGTCTGCATTCGTTGGAAGCAATTCTCAGATCAGTTATTTCAGCCGTTTGCTGCTACATTCAGAATAGTCTTTTGGAAGGCATCAACAGCTTATTATTATTATTAATTATTATTATTATTTAATACTGAAGCCGTTGACCACGCAGTTCATTCTTGAGTTTATGAAAAGTAAAATAATTGTTGCGACTTAGGTCCGCACTGTACGCAGGATGTTGTAACAAGTTCGATGTTTTCTTGAGTTGAATACTCAATTATTTTTCGGGTTGTGTGCGAATTTGCATTGTCTTGGTGAAGGATGATTCGCCGTTCGGGGTTAGTTTCTCGAGGCTTACTAACGACTTGCGGTAAACAAATGGTTTTGTACAAATCGACTGTAACTGTTCTTCCATCTTGTGAAGAAATTCTTGCTACATTACCTGTTTTTGAAATGAACGTTGCACCCAGCTTTTTTTGTAGACACTTCGACCAAGGATTACCTTTATCGGTTCCACTTGGAACAACCAAACAGAAGATTGGCGCTCAATGTATGGCTCGTATGAATAAATCCAGACTTTACAGAGTCAAAACGATCTAGAGTCTTTTGACACTAATTCACACTTGCAGCTTTCCATTCTTCGGTTAACAAATGCGGTATCCAACGTGAAACTCATTTCTTCTCATGTAATTCTTCGTGCAAAATTCTTTGTATTAAGCCCTTTGTAACCCGCAATGAAACCTTAATCTCTCGACATGTTGCATGCCGAAATTCGTTATCTTCTTGAGTGACCACTGTTTTTGGTGCACCTGCCTTTGGACCGTCACTAAGCCTAACCCTTTTCCGTATAAATTTTCCAACGGAAAACTGTTGACTAGTGTGGTTTTTCAATTCCAAAACAGAACCAACTCGCGGACACATTCTTGTTGAGATAATTATCTTTGAAAATTGTAGAAAATTTTTATGCAAAAATGCTTACGGTTCAATTCCAGTTTTAAACTAACTTGTCAACTTTGAGAGTTTGTTGTGGCTAAAACACAACACGCATAAAACTGAATTTTGTATTTATATTAATCATAGAGGTTCATTTTCAGTACTGACAGTTGATTTATGGTCTCTTCTTGGCCCGGCATGCAAAACATAAAAGACATCCCTCGTATGTAACATTATGGAGTGAGATTCCTCTAAAATTCGAGCAGTACAACTTGTATATTGAGCATAATAGACAGACGAGAATCTGCAAACGGGCTCTAACGACTTTAATTAACAACCAACAAATAAAACTTGGATGTAATATTTACGAACATATTCCATATTGAGTAAGAAATCGTCGTATCATTTTTTTGTTGATTTATTATATAATTTTATTCAAGTTGATATCGATATGACACCAAAATAAATTTCCTATATTTCTCTAGCCTGAAAGAAGTTTTCTGGTGAATAAATCTGAAAGGATGAAGAATAACTGTACATGGCACTGATATAACGGTTCCTTCCTGCGTAGACCTGTTTATATCATCTTATGAGACATGGATGATTTATTTTTTCTTATAAGAAAGATAAATGAAACCGTTGAATTAATTTAATATTTTTTTGAGAATGTTTTTGACGCAATATTCGTCATTATTCCTCTTCACTTTAATCATTAGTCTTTTTTAAGAAAAGAAAATCTGGCAGATAGCATACCGGGTGTTCACTTTCTTCCTGTTAAATATATTGGAAACTTAGATATAATAAAAATATTAACGCCAATTTGCTACATGTCCTGGAATTAATTTCAAGTATACAGGATGTTCCATTACAAAGTAATTTTTTTTAATAGGACGCTCTATATTTCTAATCACTTATGAAAGTGTTAACCCAAAATGAGGTGAGTTTCTTTATATCAGTATAAACATTAATTGAACCGTTTTCGTCGTAGATTTCTTATTCTTCAGAAACTCTTTTCGTAGATGTTTTTATTCAGTAAGCAACACTGGCATATGTCCGGTTGAATCCGAAAAAAAATATGTGAATGATTACTTTCCTATCAAGAAAGAAATTCGAATTATTGAAATTATGGATTAATTATTTTTTCAATGAAATAATTTAGATTTTCACTATATTAACAAAACTGTGACCGGTTTCACCACGCTGTGGTTCATCAGATAGATACAAACTAATGAACAGAGTTATTCGTTATATATTATTCTTATTTCCTACTTAATATTACAGGTAGGGTACAAGTACAAGGGTATGTTGAAAAACCCATCGGAGTTGCTAACTTTATGAATGGAAAAGATTGAGTAAAGGAGAAAGATTTAGATCTAATTGACTATTAAGTAATCTAGCTGAATTATTTTCCTTGTTAATCTCTAAAATTTTCCATAGATTGAGTTTTTGTCTATGTACCATACTATTGTAAGCAGCTAATTTATGTGGATGAGGATGTGTAGATGAGCAGCTTACAATAGTATGGTACATAGAATCATTAAAATCCCAATGTCACAAAATAATTTTATTAAATAGCAAAATATAATTAAACAAATAGCAGTCAATAACGGTTACAGTCCTAGTATGATTGAGAACATGATTTCAGGCAAAACATTTCAAAAAGCAATCCAGGAAGTATTTCCAAGTATGAAAAGTTCTAACACAAAATACAACAACTTAACTTATATTGGTAATCCTAGTCTGAAATCAAAATTTTTCCTCTCGCATTATAATTTCAATATAGCATTGCGAACTGATAATTCTTTAGGCCGACATATCGAAAACTGCAAATCTAAAATTGATAAAGGTAATAAATCCGGTGTTTATAAACTGCCATACGGGGATTGTAATAAAATTTATATTGGTAGAAAATTCAAAGTTAGATTATCCGAGCACAAACGTAGTTTTAATTATCATAAATCAGATTCTCATTATTCTAATCACTTACTCGAATAAAACTATAACTTTAATGATAATTTCAAAATTTTACACAATGAAAATAATAGACAAAAACTCATTCTATGGAAAATTGTAGAGATTAACAACGAAAAGAATTCAGATAGGTTACTTAATAGTCAATAGGATCTAAATCCTTCTCCTTTACTCAATCTTTTCAATTCATAAAGTAAGCAACTCCTATGGGTTTTCCAACATACCCTTGTACTTGTACCTAATGTAATATCAAGGAGGAAATAAGAATAATATATAAGGAATAACTCTGTTCATTAGTTTGTATCTATCTGTTAAAGCCACAGTGTGGTGAAACCGGTCATAGTTTTGTTAATATAGTGAAAATCTAAATACCATAGTTTTATTTCATTGAAAATATGTGTATCGATTTTCATCAAGTAACGACCTTCTCAATCAAATTGTGGGTTAATTACTTGACTTAGTGTAGTAAGGAGAAAATTGTGGACATAGCCTAATAATCAAGTATTCCCAAAGTTTTATAGAGAATAATTGGTGAGATTCATTTTTCATTCTTAGTGATTTTTTTGTAAGCCCAACATGAAATGTGTCTATACGGCTTCCTAGTAAATGAAAACAATTATACTTGAGTGTCATGAAATTTCGTTTCTGTTTCAGCTTATATACTGACGCATTAAACAGTAAAACCAAACTGGATGAAAAAAAGAGAAAAGAATTCGAATTAGATCACAAACATCAGAATTTTGCTGAACGATTAACAACAATGATAGAATTTGAAGATAACATATCTCGAATGAAGTCTGTCGAAGATCTACTTGAAAGTATCGATGAAAATTCCGCATATACTAGTCATCAAACAAACAGGTAAAAGAATAGTTATTCCCATTCTTTCTTACAGGATGATTCACGAAAAAATAATAATCTAACCTAACCTGCGGTATCTGAACTCATTGTTTTGAATGCTTTCTTCTATGTACCAAAAAAGTAGATTTCACTATTCGCTGGGGTATTTCATGAACAGTGTTAACTAGAATCAAAATTTTCAAATTCAGAGGTATAGGGTGTTGTTTTTCGAAATATAAGTTAAATTAATTTTTTAATACGAACCTGGATATTTCCTGTTCAAACTTAAAATAAATTATTTTAAGGAATTTTGTATTTGTATTTATTTGTACACTGCCATAGATACATTCATTTAAAAATATGATATTTCCAAAATTCTTACTTGAATTATATACTTATAGCACCTAGATGAGTGAACATCTGTATGTGCCTTGACAATATACAAAATTGATGAGAATATCAATGAATAAAAAAAAAATCAGAACAAAACTAACTAATTGAGACAAAAAAGACTAAAAACAAACAAAAAAAACGAAATCAGCCAAAACAATGCTGACATTGAGTATGAAGTGTGCCAACCAGGAAAGTTATTGAAATTTACAGAAGATACTTACCTTGGATATTCAGAAATGTCTTCTGTGTTCTCTACACTGAACAACTTACAGTTGTGTACAATTAAAAAAGTACTTTAAAAAATTTAGGTGCAAGAAAATTCAAAAGTCTTTTATTTAGGTTTTTTCGAATCGCTGGTACTTCTAGATGTTTCGCAACTTTAGTTCTGGTGTTATACTCATGATCTACGAAACTAATTTTTGTGAACATAACAACATGTACACAGAACATATAGTGAACGAATAACAAGGCAATCTAGGGAGTACAGAGATGCAGTAAGATGGTATTTGCTCTTCTCGAGAATGACTTTCAAAATTTAATTTTGGGTTGTGTTCAGCTGCTGAATTGCATTCTCATACACACCGCCCAAAACAATTAGCGCGTATCTTATTAAGGATTCAACGGTAGCCTTATAAACACAAAGCAAGAGTTTCTTTACCAGAATTTCACGAAAGATGTAGAATCTGTGTATCAACTTTCGTATATTTCCACTCAGTCTTGCTATATGTTTGTCCCATTTCAAATGTTTGTCTATAATAACTCCAAGGTAATTGGTCGATTTACCGAAGTTAATGAGAATGCCACAAATTTTTTTTTCCACATTGACTGTCAACTTAAAAGTTTGAAGCATCTTATTGTCGATATTCCCTAGATAGCAAACTGTCTCACCCCGTCCCAATCAGCCCTATCGAACTCAGCTGCGGTATCATCTGCAAAAGACACTACTCGTCCATTCAAAAGCTTGATACCCGTCAACGAGTTGATGTATGGGTTGAACCGTGAAGGACCTAAGACTGTTTCCTGAGGTATTCCTATTAAGACACTAAGTGGGTCGCTTAGAACATCACCAATTCTTGCGATCTGAACTCTGTCATGAAGATAACTTGCGAAGATATCCAGCACCACACCACGTATTCCTCAAGTCTGCAATATGTCCAAAAGCAACTCGTGAACAAACGTATCAAATGCCTCAGCAAGGACAAGATATACAGCCAGGCATTTTCTGTTATTATTTAAATGTAGAGATACCGTCTTCACAAGCTCATATATAGCATCCTCAGTACTCAGCCCACCAAACTGATTACGAATTTTCAACAAGATATTCTTCAAGTCGTTTTTTTAAACATTTTTTGAATATTTCTACTACTCAACTACCATCGGAATGCATTTCTCTTAGATATAATAATATGCATTTTTTTTACAGAAATTCTGACACATACTCTTTATGTAGCATGGATGACCTGTTGAGACATTCCAAACTTAGTCTGAATGAAGAATCTATGGAAGAAATATCTTATCTGACATTTGGAGCTTTAAGTAAGCACTGTTCTACTTTGTAGAGGATGGACAGATTTCGACGTTTTAGTACTGCAGCTATGTGAAATATTGTGAATACAAGAAAATTACCTTTACCCGTATAAGCAGATTTGAGTTAGCTTTTTTCGTTTTCGAGTTATTTGCAAATACTAAATCAGTCTAGTGCCAATACCTTGATTGTTTTTGAAGTTATGTAAAAATGTTTCTTTTTATTCTTACATGGTCATGCCAGAAAACCCCGTTGTTGACCATGATGCCGAGTAGATGCAGTGACTTTTCTAGAGAACGTTGATGTTCAACCGACTCTTATATCTTCTCCAGATTATAGTTATCTGCCAACCCAAGTATTCTGTTTTTGGTAGAGTGGAGCAGATCATTCATCAGCAACAGAAAAAAAGTTGGCGAGAGTATCCTGGGGTACTCTTCCATTAAGCAGAAAATATTTCCTCGTAACACCATCAACTATCACGCGGATCGATCTACTTAAAGTAAAGCTACTAATCTAGCCACACAATTTTTCGGATAGTCCATATGCGATTAGTTTATTCATCAAGACTGCGTACCAAACCCTGTCGAAGACTTTCAAAATATCAAGCGCAGTAGCTCACATGTCCACAAATGCGTAACATGTGCAAAGAGATCATCACTTGATAGTTGTCTACGGAAACTGTATTATCGATCACTAATGATACGCTGTAACTCGAGATAGTGTTTGAGCTCATCGTTTATCATTCTTTCCATGACTTTTGACATAAGGGCAAAAATATGATTGGACGATAATTTTGGGGTAGGCATTTCTTCCCTTTCTTTGGAATCGGTTGTACTCTCGCAACCTTCTAGCACTCCGAAAACGTATAACTTTATGAAATCTGAAACAGACGATTAAAAATTGGTGCTAACTCTGAAGCACATTTCTTCAAAGGCGCAGATTCGACCTGATCTGGAATATTGTTCCCATGTATGGGGATCTGCGCCGAAGCATTTGTTGCGGATGTTAAATAGTGTGCAAAAACGGGCTGTGCGCCTCATCGACTACCTGGAGATCACCCGCGATCTCCAACCGCTGGCTCTCAGAAGACAAGTTGCTAACCTTTCGCTGTTTTACAGATACTTCCACGGAAGATGCTTCAAGGAGCTGAAAGACCTTGTTCCGGGAAAACTCATGTTTTGCCGCAACACTAGGCTGGCAAGGAGTTCTCATCATATGGCGGTACATTAAACGACCCCTCGAACCTCTGTCTATAGAAATTCCTTCGTTTACAGGGCCGGTGAGCTGGGGAACTCGCTTCCGTCCAACATCTTCCCAACATCCTACAATTTGGTCATCTTCAAGGAACGAGTAAACAGACACCTCAATTCTTCCACGCATAAAAAAAAATCACTGCTTTCATACATTTGTACGCCTTGCCTTACGCACTCTAAAACGAAAGCTTTAGACATATTCGATTGGACATGTGAGATGCTTTGTGGCATTGCTTTTGATGTATCTAGCAGAACTTAACGAGAACAATTTTGCAAAGCAATCCACCTTTGCTGTAGGTGATGATGCAAGAACCGTCATCTCTAATCAAAGGCGGGAAGGATGACTTGCAAAAGTTGTTACTGACTGCAATTGATATAGACCAGAAGTGATGGGTTCCATTGGTCTGCTCCAAGAGTCTATTATTAATTCTTTTATTGAAGTAGGTTTTCGCTGTATTAGTTGTTAAATTACAAATATTCCTCAAACGCACATATTCGGCTTTAGTTTCATGGATTTTTCTTCCAGTTCTCTTGAGCTCTGTTTTCAACTGTGATAGCCTTTGACTGTTTTTAGTGAACCAAGACTTTTGTGCAGGTGTTTTTTTGGAGGGCGTTCGAATGTAGAAAATAGTGAAAGATACAGTGCAGACATTGATATCAGGATCCGGGAAACAGACTTCATTCAAGGAAAAATACGAGAAAAACTTGCTTAGCTCCTCCCAGCTGACTCTGTTGTAATGCCATATCTTCCTGGAAAACGTTGGATCTTTATTACGTGGCTGTACAAAGTTACCAGTCGCAGAAACAAGTTTATGGGCGGAGTTGCCTTAAGGGTGTTGAGACCTGTAAACGGAAATTATCTGGATTCAATTTAAATCAATTCATTTATTGTTCATTCATTTAGAAATTACTCAGTGAGAAGTGAGAACAATAAATTTGACCCATCAAAAATACATGGGGAGTCATAAAATGGAAGATATAATATAAGAGGAACTAAAGTCTTAAAAAACATTTACATCACAGAAATTTCGCTAAAAACAATCTTATAAATTATCGTTAAAATATCCATTGGGGGAGTAATAGGCTTTTATCATAAGGATATTCTTTACTTCTTTCTTGACAGTGTTCTTTTTCATATGTTTGTATTTGTTAGGAAGCTTATTAAATATTTTTAGGGCAGTATAATTTAAGCTTAGTTGAGATGCGTTCACTCTGTGGTAGGGAATTTGGTATTGCTCTGCATTTCTAGTGAGGTAGGTATGATTTGCATTATTTCTCTATAATGTCGCTTGAGAATCTTTGCTGAAAAGTATGCTGGCAAGTATAAATAATGATGGCAGAGTGAGTATGTTTTCCCTCTTGAATAGTTCTCTACAGCTATCAGTTTTTCTGGCACCACTGAGAATGCGCACTGCATATTTTTAATGATAAAAATTTTATCACTTTCATGATGGTTTCCCCAAAATATAATGCCATATGTTATGAGGCTGTGGAAACATGCGAAGTAGGCTGTTTTTGCTGAAGATGGTCCAGCAATCTGTTTTATTCTTCTTATTGCGAAAATTGCCCCTGACAGCCTACATGCTAGGTCCTCTATGTGGCGTCCAAAACCTAAGTCTGATTCCAGCAATAATCCTAAGAATTTAAGATGTTCATTACATTGTAATTTTGTTTGAAATATGAGATCCTGTGTCTTTTCAGCTTGTTTGTGTCAAACCATAACCTTGCTTGCCTCATTGTCTCTTGAGATCGACAATTGATATCGTTTATGTCCCTTTCAATATTTATAAATGTGGTGTCATCGGCGTAGAGGATGGAGCCATTGGCCTTTACATTTGCCGGGGGACATTTACGTATAGGATGAATAAAAGGGATCCTAGGATAGTTCCCTGTGGCAATCCACTGTCAACTCTTCGCCATTGGCAGGTTGCACCCTGGAAATAGACCTGCTGAAACCTATCACTTATATAGCTCTTCAGAAGCTGTAACGCCACTCCCCTGACACCAAGAAACTCAAATTTTATAAGCATAGCGTGGTGAATGATGCTGTCGAAAGCATTACTGAGATCACAGGCGGATAATTTACACTCCTGGTTATTGTTGCCTCAGGCCTCAGTTATTCGTTTTAGAATCTCAGTTAATGCAGACTAAGTGGATCTTCACTTTAAGAAGCCGTTCTGCTCCTTGCAAAACACATTGTTACGCAGCAAGGAGAAGGTCATTCAATTTTTTATAGCCGCCTCAAGGATCTTTGATACTGCAGGAAGTATTGATATTGGCCGACAATTATCTGGTTCATTCACATCTCCTCCTTTATGTATGGATACTATTCTAGCCCTTTTCAGTTGTTCTGGAAAATAACCTTCAGAAAAGCATCGTGTTATAAGGATGCTGATTGGAGGAGCGATTTGTGCAATGATCTTTTTCAACAGACTTGTGGACATTCCATACGTGTCTCGGTCACTATTCCCCAGAATATCGAGTTCTCTATTCTTTCTTTGGATCTTTTTAGGAGGTTTAAAGAGGTCTCCCTTGTGTCTGGGCAGCAGTTAGCAGAGCTCGCTCCTATCCCCACAAAGTATTTATTCAGAGTATCTGGTTCTAAGTCTGATATCGGTTCTAATTTATTTGTTTTGGTTTCAGCTTTTACGATCTTCCACATTTCCTTTGTTTTATTATCAGCTACCCTCATCTTTTTTGCGTTGATTTCCTTTTTGTTATCCGTTAATTTAGTTCTATACATGTCCTTGAGACAACTGTTAGCATTTCGACTAGATGCATCTTTTTTTACTTCGTTTATTGTTGATAAGGCATCAAGTTGATTTTTGAGGTTAATGATTCCCTTTGTTTTAGGTGCTCTCTCATTGCATTTTCTTTTTTTCGTCCATTTTTTAGGACAGACCATGTGAAAGATCTTTATTAATTTTACTCAAAAATTGTTGAATGCCTTCTGAGTTGAAGTGGCAGAGCGGTATGAGGACCATGTTTGTTTGTTCTGCTTTTTATTCATCTTCGATACATTCGCACTATTCACGTTTCTGCACAGCGTGCCTTCAGGTTTTAATGGTTCATTTTTTGTAAGTGGAAAGCTCTGCAGTAGCTAGGCTTTGTGGTCAGAGAGGTGGGGCTCAAAACTTAGTGCCCCTGCATTTCCTTCAAAGGAAAAGATATTGTCGATCAATGTGTCCGATGATTCACCGCCTATTGAGGGTTCTATGAAAAGGGGCTTTAAGCCAAATTCTCCAAATAGTTCTAGCAAATCCCTAGTCTGAAACAAGAAAGAGATCGAGAGTATTGGGAAAATCTGTTGCGGCTGATCGCAAAGGCCTCTGCATCTCTTTGGAAAACACAAACCCCTCCCTTGAGTCGAAGCTTCGATTGCAAATCATAGTCATTGAGTCACAGAGATAGGTGGTGTCTGTTATAGGCATTATTTGAGTTTCCGTTAGTGCTAGGACATGAGGTGGCGTGTCTTGTAAGTGCTGGTGCTCTCATAATTATGGTTTCGACATTCTACAGGCACTTTTTCACGTAGAATCGAACTACTTGCGGAATTTTTTTTCACTCCAACGGTTTTTTAGTTATAATGCAAATTTACACCTTTTTAAATGTGAACTATAGACAGCTTTGATTTTATTGAATGTTGAATTCAGGACGTGAAATACTAAACGTCGAAATCTGTCAACCGTGTACATTTTCAATAACAATACAGTTGATTTAACCAATACCTCACCTGCTAACCTAATAAAACAATAAAATCAACTTATTTTTATCAGTTGTGTGTAAACTGTTAATAAGCAAAACTTAAACAATAGTACTAATACCGAATAGATATGTTTGCGATAATTAATTTTTCTTTTGTTTTGGTTCAATCCTGAATTCCTTGATAACATTTCTTGGGATAATACCTCCGCATAAATACTCAACAAATTTGCTTATTTGTACTCATAATTTGTGCAGTACTAACGATAAAGTCATTTACGTTTGTTTTAGCCTACTACAAAAAATACCATTACAAAAATTTTAATCAGACACAAATTGACGAAACGTTTTTTGGACCTGGAATTTTTGTAACCAGTGAAAGGTGAGAGATTTAAGAATTTTGTTTTATTTTCCTTTGAAAAAACGTCTGGCTTATTATCATCATCGATACGAACGGAACTGAAATATAAATGTTGGTTACAACGATGTTTTACTATGGAAAATTATGAAATTTCAACACTGTGACACTTGAACTCTCATTCTTATATATTTTCTATTATTGAACTGTTTTGTTTCGCTTATAGATGATAACCCGGAATTCGAGGATTGCTGGAAAGCAATTTTGGAATTTTGTTTGCCACATTTCTAGTGATTGAATTCTGATAATCGATATTGAACCTGAAGTGTGATTGACATGGTTCATTTAAGAGCTCGCGGACTCTAGGTACACCGTTAGGAGTCGATCCACTCTACCTCACAATCATTATCAGGGCAGTTTTACTGCTTATAGGCGGTGCGAGACATCCCCTGTTTCCCGAAGCAATTAACAGCAACTGTCTCCACTGCATGAACTAGTATAGAACCACGTTGAGGTATCACTTCAGTGGAAATCACGAGGTGGAAATCCCATCCAGACACGAATGGCAGGAAAGAAAGGATTCCTTGCCAGGTAGAGAGTTAATATGATAAACAGATGGCTCACAGACCAAGGATGTATAATCGGAGTTCACTGACGGTTTACTGGGATCTACATAAGTAGGTCTGGTCGTTTAGGGGAGTATCTTTACTGAGAATTTCGAAGATTTCTATAGTTGTCAGGTTATTAAGTTATTTCACTTTCTGAAGCCAGATGAAGAATTTTTAGATTATCTATACTGAAGAATTAATGAGCATTTCGAATGCAATTGTTAGCAATAGATGAATCCAGTTTATTTTAATAAAAACAGTAAAATTTTATCTAAATTTAAAGGAACGTCCAGTCTAAACACTATTGCAATCTGTATAAATTCATAATTCACAAACTCCATATATCAGTAGCAACATAACACCACCAACAAAATCGGAAATGGAATATACGTAGCTTGTTGGATGTTTTAAATAATATGAATACTTAAAAATTGGTCTGACATTGGAATTTTATGAACGCGGTGAGATAGTGGAACCCTCTAAAAATACTATTTTAATTTACATTTATACTTAAAATTAGTTTGGTTTGGAAAAAAAGGTATACCAAACTTATTTTTAGGTCCTACCAAGATGCATTTAAACGAAAAAAAGAATTCATTTGGAGAATGCGTTAGTTATACTTATTCATTAAATTCTTGAACTTCGCATATACGTGTTACATAATAGTATGTCACAACTTGTGGGGGTAAATTTACGTGCAATTTTAAGAACAAAAGTTTATATAAACAAAGGTCCGCAAAAGCTTCGTTACGGAACTACAGGGTGTTGAAATTCCCAGAAAAAATTGTTTTTTCTTCAAAACTCCTGCAGTTTTTGAGATATTCAGCCCAAATTTGGAATGCAAGCTATTTTTACAGCCTTCATTTCATTTCATTTTTTGCAGTACGCCACTGATCAGCGTATAATCAATTTTCGTCATCTTCGTTCAATTTAGAAACTTTTTTGACACCTGTAATGTTTTCGTATTTCCAACCGTTTTCGAGTGAAACATTGAATTTGAATTATTTGGATTGTATGTTATTCGCTAAATAAAAAAAAATAATAGAAATACTCGATAGGTATGGTAAATTTGATTTTTTTTCGATAGCTCGTCTTCTGAGACTCAACTTATACTTATTCAATATTAAACTAAAAAAAGAACAATTAAAAACTAAATAAATTGCTAGAAGTGTCCTCCACCTGCAAGAATACATGCCTCTGTCCTTCTCCGCACATTATCAAGCACTCTTTGAAATATTCCTGGGGTATTTCTTCTCGTGTCACAAGATTTTATTATTCGATTTCACAATTCTTTTACAGTGTTCACTGGAGTAGTATAAACTAAACTTTCGAGATATCCCCATAAGAAAAAGTCTAAACTATTTAAGTCTGGGGACCTAGAAGGCCATGGTTCTGGCCCACACTGACCTATCCATCAGTTGTTGAATGTATTATTCTAGCTTCTCCACTAAAATGTGCTGGTGCCCCGTCATGCATGAACCACATTATGTTTCTCCCCAAAAGTGGCACATCCTCGAGCAATAAAGGTAACTTCTCCTCAAGAAATTGCCGATAAGCGGGACCGTTCAGTCTGTAAGGCAAAG
Source organism: Cryptolaemus montrouzieri (assembly GCA_013387265.2). Taxonomy (NCBI): domain Eukaryota; kingdom Metazoa; phylum Arthropoda; class Insecta; order Coleoptera; family Coccinellidae; genus Cryptolaemus; species Cryptolaemus montrouzieri. The sequence goes on from JABFTP020000103.1 coordinate 24,667,186, forward strand.
AAAATGGCCCAACCAAATAATGTCCAATTATTCCGACCCAGACATTTAGTAAGAATTGTTCTTGATGATGAAATTCTTCGATCAAATGGGGGTTTTCCTCAGCCCAATAATGATTATTGTGAAAATTTGTGATAGCAGTTCTCAAAAAGTTAGCTACGTCTGTGAACATTATTTCAATATCAAAATGAGCATTTTCTCTTATTTTATCTAAAAACCATCGGCAGAAATGCAGTCTTGAAGGAAAATCTCGAGAAAGTAGAGTTGGGACGCGTTGAATATGAAACGGGTACAACAAAAAGTCGTGGAGAATCCTCCAAACTAGAACATGTGAAATATTCAACTGATTCTTGTACTCACATGAGGATTCAAATCAATTCAATTCAAAACTGCTTCCTTGATATCTGGAGTTCTCATAGCTTGAGTTGCACCTTTTAAATGATTATTTTCAGTAAAAGTATCAGTTTCCCACAACCTTCTGTGGATACTTGAAAATGTTCGCCTGTCTGGTAGTGTTACTCGATTTGGAAAGCGCACCTGATATAATCGCCTAGCATCTGTTGTTTTTCCGTCAGCCAGACCGTACATGTAATGGATATCAGCCAATTCGGCGTTAGTGCAATTAGCCATTTTTTCTTACAGCAATAACTTCAAAAGTCTTAAAACTAATCCTTAATTTAATAAACAATTCGAGCAGAAACTGGTTCAACTTTAGCAACTGTCAAAATAAATAAATAAATGGAAAAAATCAAACCTTACTAGTCATTTTAATTAGAAGTGCTTTCAATTCAGCGAATGCATACAATCGTTTAATAATTTTTTGCTCGAGAACGATTGGAGATACGAAAAAATTATAATTGTCAAAAGAGGTTCTGAAACGATCGAAGATGACGAAAGTTGATTAAACACTGATCAGTGACGTACTGCAAAAAAGTTTTAAAGGGCAAAAGAAGAGATGGCTCCGGAAAAGAAATCACCTTGTAGATTCTAGTTGAAATTTAGAACGTATAATAATGGAGGCTGTAAAAAATAGCTTGCATTCCAAATTTGGGCTGAATATCTCAAAAACTGCAGGAGTTTTGAAGAAAAAACCAATTTTTTCCGGAAATTTCAATACCCTGTAGCTCCGTAACGAAGATTTTGCGGACCTATGTTTATATGAACTTTATTTCTTAAAATTGCACGTGGATTTACCTCCTCAAGTTATGACATACTATTATGTAACACCTTGTATAAGGTTACTTTTTGTTATAAATGAGCAAATTTTCCAGCTTGTCACTGACTCTCGCAAATTTTTGTGATTCGTATACATTTACAATTCCCAGCGCTTGAGCCAGACTCGTATCAACGACCAGATGTACGACAGTCGGTCATCTGAATAATTTCCAGTTTCGTTTAGTTGCCACACTCTTTATATTTTCATTTATATAGATTTTACATTTCAAAGAACATAATTTCAATTTTTTATAGCGTTGTCAAAACTTTAGCAAATATTCTTCGAATAGGACAGGAACCCGAGAGTAGTAAAGGTAAATATACTTTTCAACCAACAATATTCAATTCTACAACGAAAACTCCATTCTTTTACGAACTTTTCTCGAGGACGATATGGATATTATCCAAGACGAAAAATGAAATGCAAGGTTGTCCTGTACCAGAATATAACAAGGTGAATATTTTCAAATTCTTACTGACAAACTCAGACTGAATGATATTTTTCAGTTAATGAAAGTGATTGAAAAACAAATCAAGATGGTATTAGAGAAGAGGCCAGGGAGCTTCAAGAAATTGACGAATATCATGCTGAAAACGAATTATGAAGCAGTTAAACAAAAGTGGCAGGTACGAAGTCAATGCTAAAGGCAGTAGAGACAGTGTCGGATTAACAAAGGGATCAGTGTATTACCAAAAATATTTTTTATAATTTATCTGAAAACCAAGAAAGCCATAATAGTCATTCTGTTACAGCAGATTAGGTTTTTCTGTTTTTTTTTCATTCGCAACTCGTGGGACGAGGCGATATCTGTCATGCCACAGCTGTGGCCGTGCAAGATGATATAATGTGTATTCACTCGCTTCTTGAAGAGGGCCAAATTGTAACTTATCGGAAACATGTGAGATGAAAGCGAGTTCCACAGCGCCCTTGCCGTGTAAACGAGAGAATTTTTATAAAGAGAGGTACGTGCCGTTGCTAGGTTGTGTGCGAAGCACCACACATGGGAACACTATTCCAGACCAGGTCGCTTTGTGTAAAAACCTTAGCTGTATTGTCGTGTAGAACTGCTCTGAAAAGAGAACGAGTTTAGCAAAAGCAGATGGAAATGGCGGATCCATGCCAGCAAAATTTGATGCCCTTGCATTATTGAAAGTGCTTCTCCAGCAGTGATTTTTCTGCAGAACGTTGCTTATTGCGTCTTGACCGTATTGAAATTGACCAAATTTAACGGACCCCACTGTGATATCTTCTCCAAGTCTGAATTCAGTGACATGCCCTATTGGTATATTTGTCTGTGTAACTCCTCAGCAATTATAGGATAACCAAAATACAGTCTTCCTCAAACCCAAATTTTCTGTTTTTGATGGAGTGGAACAGATTATCAATCTACAGAAGAAAAACAGTTAACGAGAGTATGGAGCCCTGGATCACTAACCTGTAAATATTCACTCGTTACACCATCAACTACCAACAAAATTGATCTACTGAAGAGAAAGCCACTAATAAAACCACGCAATTTTTCCGGTAGTCCATATGCGATTAATTTATTCTTCAAAGGTGCGTGCCAGATCCTGTCTGAAGGCATTTGAATCAATGACTCTTGATTCGCCATACTTTTCGACTGTTATGTAAGGTATGCAAGGAGGTAGATAGTAAACAAAATGAATTCCTGAAAAAACTTACCATTCATTCCATGATAAGATTTGAAACAGTTATATCCCTCAAAATACCATCTACAACTTAAATATAACATGCGTGTCAAAATTAAGTGGTCATTTCGTGAGAACTTTGAATTTTAGCAATTACCAACGACCAAACGTTAAAATAAAAAAATTGCTAACTTTCATTCAAAGTATCAATCCTACTGTCGTAGATGTGGGATTTAGAAAGTACGAAATACCCTTTCTAAGGCTGCAGTAACGTCATGCCAGAAGGAAAGGAAAAAACAAGAATACTAGTACATTATTAGAAGTTTCTTTCAAAAATGTGGCATATAGGGCGTAGTAGAAATGCTTCTTTCAAACTGGTTAGACAGACAATGTAGGTTTAGGCATCTTAGGAGGGTTCTAACTTTCGTCGTTGTTTGTACTGCTGCATAATACAGGGTGTCTACTATAAAAGGTGCCAAACTTCAGTAGGTGATACTACAAGTCACTTGCAACAAAAAATGTCCCATAACATGTTTTCGAAAAGTTGATAATTATCGAGTTATTTAACACTTCTTGATTTTACGAAATTTTTTGCTTCTCTCTATAAAAACAGGAATCTCTCTGTTACTCTTACAGTTACATCAAATCTGACCATACTATCAGAAAGAGCATTGAATTTGCTATAAGATCGGTGAGTACTTATGGTAAAAAAATTTGTATACCGGGTGTTGTAAAAGGCTAAATTAAAAAATTGTGAAATGAACAAAATTAGTGGTATTTTCTTTGTTAGCTGTACCACTGAAATCTGATCGATAAAAAGCTGTTTCTTTTTGTTAAAACTACTTCATTTAACTGGCTTTCAAATGGTATTTCAACTTTTGAGCTAACTATTTTTTTTGTCCAGCAATATCATGGGTAAGAGTAAAATTAGAAAACGCAAATATCTTATATTTTAACACGAACAGGAACTAAAAAAATTTAATGAATCATAGATTTAAAAACTATAACAGGTGTTCAAAATGTCTTCCTCTTTCTTGAATGCACTTAACACTTAAACTATCAACTACTCTTTGAAGTTCAATGTGTTTTTGACTCATTTCGTTGCAACAGATTCGAATCCTTTCAATTAATTCTTCTCGAGTATTAAAGGAATTCTATAAACATTAATCTTTAATGAGCCCCACACATAAAAATCAAGCGGCGTAAGGTCAGGGCTTCTGGGTGGCCATCTCACTGACCCGAAGCGACCTATCCATTTCTCTCCAAATCTCTCAGTCATCCAGTTCTGGACGATTCTAGAATTATGGGCAGACCAGCCGTCGATTTGAAACCAAGGGTGATGCCGAGTAGCTATATGCATTTCTGCCAGAACGTTCATTATTTCGTTATTTAATAGATTTAAAATTTCATTTGAATTGAGACGATCGGGACGTTTAACTGGCCCTACAAGCTGACCCCTCCTTAACCCCAACCACACATTTACTCTAATCTCGTGCTGAGAGTGTGACACAATAGTGCCATGAGTTTTTTTTTGTATCCTATATATGGGAATTTCTCAAATTTATTACACCAACTTTGGTAAAAGTTGCCTCATCCGTCCATAGAATTTTATCTGATCCCCAATCCTGTAATTTATTCATGTACCACCTACAAAATTACAACCTCACCTCACTATCCACTGGCAATAGATCTTGAACCTTAGTCAAACGGTAAGGATGTAACTTATTTCGCTTGAGAACTCTATGAACCGTGGAATGATGAAGTCCCAATGTAGCACCAATTCTCCGAGTACTTGTTGTAGGGTCCTCGCGAACAGCCTGCAATATTGCAGGTGATTGTCTCCATTGCAGAGCATTTCCACCACCTTCTCTAATTCTTGAACCACTGAATGAACGAGTTTCACCGGAGCGCCTCAACACTTCAACAAATGTCTTTCTGCAAGGTTGCTCTCTGTTTGGAAAGCGCAATGCATACTCCCGCACCGCTGCACGGGAATTTCCATTCGCGAAGCCATAAAGAAATAACATCTCGATATTCAATATTTGAGAAACTAGGCATGTTTTCTTCTTTTCGAAAAAGAAAATGGAACCGTAAAAGAGGAAAATATAAACTTCAATTCATTAATTCATTGAATGACAGTTCCTGTCAAATTTTATATATTTTATTTGTTTTGAAATCAAGTAATAAAAGCCTTCTGTGATTTATACTTTTACGATTCTTTTTCTAATTTTCTTCTTCTAATCCGAAAAAAAAATGATAATTTCTAGTTTCTTAAACATTCAATATCTAGATATGTTATTTATTTATCGCCTATTATTATTGAAAAGTCATTTGTAGAATTGTTTAGACGCTCCGGTGAAACTAGCTCATTTGTGATCGAAGGATAAGAGAATTTAATGTTCCTACTCTTACTCTTACCCATGATTTTGCTGGTAAAAAAATAGTAAGCTCAAAAGTTGATATACCGTTTAAAAGCCAGATGAATGTAGTAGTTTTTTCCAAAAAAAAAAACGGCTGCTTATCGACCATTTTTCAGTGGTATGGCTGATAAAAAAATACTGCTTACTTTGTTCATTTCATAATTTTTTCATTTAGCCTTTCACAACACCCTCAATACAATTTTTTTTTACCATAAGTACTTACCTTTCTTATAGCAAATTCAATGCTCTTTCTGATGGTATGGTCAGATTTGATATATAGATGTAAGAGTCTTCTACTTCTCGACGTGCCATCTCCATCAATGAAGGTTGGATATCACAACGGCAAATCTCTCTCTGTCTTCAGCGGCTCTGATGAGCTCTTCGAAGTTCATGCCAGTCCACTGACGTATGTTCCTCAGCCATGACAGTTTTTTCCGTCCTAGACCCCGTTTGCCCTCGATCTTTCTCTTGATGATGAGCTGTGCGTAACGGTATTTGTCGTTTCTCAGGATGTGACCTAGGTATGCAGTTTTACGGACTTTTACAAGTTTGAATAGTTCTCGTTCTGTTCCAATCCTGCGCAAGACTTCTTCGTTCGTGGTATGCGATGTCCATGGTATTTTGAGAATTCTGCGATATGTCCACATCTCGAAAGCTTCTAGTTTGTTGATTGTTTGTGTTTTAGGGTCCATGTTTCGACTCCGTACAAGAGAGTAGACCATACATAACATTTTGAGAGTCTTAAACGCAGGTCGAGACTGATTCGTGAGTCGCAGAGGAGCTTTCTGAGTCGTACAAAACAGTTTCTGGCTTATTCTATCCTCGATCTTATTTCTGTGTCTTGATCTAGTTTGTTGTCTATCCAGCATCCCAAGTATTGAAACCTATCCACTTCTTCTAATATCTTTTCCGTTTATTTGGATTTGACTTTTTGATTATCATTACCTTGGTTTTCTTCACGTTTATAGATGTAAGAGTAACAGAGATATTCTTGTTTCAATAGAGAGAAGCAAAACAAGTAAAATCAAGAACTGTTAAATAACTCGATATTTATCATTTTTCGAAAAAATGTTATCGAACATTTTTTGTTGCAAATGACTTGTACTATCACCTACTGAAGTTTGGCACCTTTTATAGTAGACACCCTGTATAAAGTGATCCAGAAAGAAATGCACTCGAAAATTGACAAAGAAAAAACTATTACAGAAAGACTTTCTATTTATTGTGATAAGAAATCCATAATATGCAAAATCATTTTTGCAATACCATATTATCCAGATGACGCCCTAAGCGGTTGCGACGCTCTTGACCACGAGAATTTTAGAAAACTTCTGAATAAGTTTCTCTCGAAATGCAGGTCGATATTATTCATGTAAACCTTGCTTACGATGTATTCGCATATGAAGAAGTCAGCTGGACTTAAATCGAGGATCCACGGCGGCCCGGGGAATCACACAGTTTATGGAGAAACATATCCTTTACTGTAGCAATGTTCTCATTTGAAATGTAACGTGAGACTCGATGCTGCTGGAACCAAGTGTTTCTGTTGTAACTTGCAATTCTCTCAATTCCGGAAGCGGAAAACCCGTCGACATACATACGTTCCGTTCAGAATTCACAGTTACTTTTTGGCCTTCAAAGAAAAGCAATCGTGTGTCTCTTTTCGTGGGATTCTAGTCGACACTCTAACCTTCGGTGAAATAAATGTCTCCTGGTGTTACAGAATGTTATATTCTCTGGAAAAAATAAAAAGTTCCTCTTCATTCGCCGTATTTAGTATTTCCTATAACATTGAAAGCACTGCCAAGTACTCAATGTTCTCTGGCTAATTTTATAGACATCTTGCTTTAGGTCTTCAGAGCTTCATTCGTTCAATTTTTGTCCATATTTAATTCTGTTAGTGGTAAAGTCAACTTAAGTGTATTGGGGATTTATAAATTTAAGCGTTTAATAAAACCGATCTGGTGAAGAGGTGATGACATTATCAATCACCAAAGGTTCCAGATTGTCTTGACTCTCTTTTACATTTTTTCATTCGTACCCCATCTGGCCAGCTAGCCTTTAATTTAAGATAGCACCCCTGCTGTAGTTAATAGAGGACTCTAACAGTCCATAACTTCAACCAGAAAAGTCTGAGACCGGCACTGTTACGAGATTAATCTAGTTGAGGGCATGATTAAATAAGTAATACTGATGAAGTTGAACATTAATTGCCCCACTCTTGCAAACAAAAGTATCAAGTTGAGTTCAAAACTTAATTCAATATTTATATAAAAGGTAGAATGAACTCTTCTTTCCCAATTAACTATACAGGGAAGACAAGATAAATGAGCATGATATGATATTTAATTTAAAATATACTGAGCAATTAGGGGTAACGAGTTACCTGTAATCCTTTCTTGAATTATGTCTTTTAATCCAGATTAAACATTTCAATGATTTTTTTTGCAATTTAATTACTGAAAAACAACCTAGCTTGTATTTGTCACGATTTTCTGAAGAAATAACAAGCCCTTAGCTAAGTCTTTCTTTATTGATGATCAAATTTGAATCAAGGAGGAAGCAAACGACGAATTTGAGTCGTTACTGAAGAACAATCCATGTGTCCAAGAACTCAGAGATCATTATATAAAGATCAATGAGCAACTAGTTGTTGAACAAAGAATGCATTACCTCATAGCTGGCAGTGTATTCTACAAAATAAACGAACAGAAGGTAAAATCCAATTTTTTTGAATTATGTAAATTGATAATATATTTTCAGAAAATAGATCACTGTTTTATAAAACTTTTCGAGAATAGGAAGCAATTACTGTGTTATGATTATGACGAAAAACTAAAAAGAAAGAAGGGGGATCCACATATAATCAGTGTTTCCAGTATAAGCTATTTGGTTGAGGGTAAAGCATGTCCTCACAAAGTCAACAGTATGTAAGTAGTTTTCAATTCACAATTTTGAACAATTTGATAATAATTAGAATAATACTTAACAATCTCAGCAATACATGCTTGGGTTATAGGGGAATAAGTTCTCCCACATCAAAAGTCTACGCTTTCGTGAAGAGTTATGAATTTATTGAAAATCTCCATCCAGCAATATTTTCATGCTTCAGAACAAATAGAAATCACAGAGATCGAAATATAGAGAATATGGTAAAAAGGTAGCAATTAATACCCTCACTCCACCAGCTTGGTTTTTGCGCTGGCGGAAGAATGAACAGCAACATTGTAGTGTTCAAACAGAATATTCTTTTTCCTTTATTTTGATTCCCTCGTCATGCGTAGTACTCTCCATTTATGGTAGAATAGAACTTCATTTCATCAACCATTTCTAATTCATTCCTATTCATATATATATATATATATATATATATATATATATATATATATATATATATATATATATATATATATATATATATATATACCCCGACGAGTTATATATCTGTTCATGCAATCAAACTGATTTCATGAAAAATATAAATCCACCACCCGGTAATTAATACCATGCCAGGCATTGATTATAATAAAACATATCCTGGAATAATTATATATAGGATAACGTTAAATGTTATGAGAATATATCAATCTACCAGAATATATATACTATAGCATCATCAGACAATGATATCAATGTACCAACGAGTAGTGTCAGATACCTGGAAAAATCCAGTGTACGGATAGTCAATAACACTGAATGTTACTCATTAATAGTTTCCTTTGTGTGAAGTGGTGAATATCAGTCTATACGTTCTTTATGTTTATATATATATATATATATATATATATATATATATATATATATATATATATATATATATATATATATATATATATATATATATATATATAGAACAAAACCAGCAAAATCAAACACAAAGAACGTCTAGACTGATAGTTCGAAGGTTTTACAGGAATCAACCAATTATTTCTGTGTATAGAATACTTTTTGTTAATGAAAGACGTCACTCTTTTATGGAATACATTCAATGTTTTGATTTCTCTGAATCGAGGTGACAAAAAGTTATGTCTTTTATTTTTGGAGTCCTCCCTTTTCGGAGAATATCAATGATGATGATAACCTTGGTGTACCAGAAGACGGTAACCATTACCTAGTCAACAAATGAAACCACCATTGCTTTCATGTGTGTTCTGCCACCGGCCTTCACCCACTGTTTGGATTGCTGCTTCATCTCAGCTGCGTAGAAATAAATGTTTCATCTACTATAATAGGACAACTCAAAACTCATATAGGTTTTATTCAAAGAGCCAAACATTAGCCTGGAGAAGATTCACTACTTCAAGTTTTTGGTGAATTGTTAACAAACGCGACACCATGCCAATTGCTTTCTCATGTGCGAATCATCATCCAAATGATAGAAACTCATTCATATGACATGTTTCATCCGTTCTTGCTCTGCCTCAAGAAAACTCAGCAAACCACTAAAAAATCATCTTAAGGGATAGAGAAGAATCGCCATACTTCTTATAAAGAGATAATGGCTGTGAAATCGATACTAATTAACATATCAGTACGAAATTTCATGTTTTCACATGACATTCTATTGTCCAAGCATATTATAACATGTGTACTAGTATAATCACTTTATTCATTTTACCTTACTTATCGCCCCAAACAATCAGAAGTGAATAAATAACAAATTATTACCATCAATCGTTTCAGTACCAAAGACAATCGATTGATATTTAGCCTGATCATTGATTTCTCTACCTACATCAATATTATAGCCAAGGATTTGAAAGAGGGTTCATACTGGTTAGATGGATTTAATATTTTACTAGGTGAGTATATACACTAACATCAAACAAAAAGTTGAATTGATGAAAATATACTCATTGAAAAGATTAGTTATAATTGTAATGTTTTTCAATTTTACTTTCAGAAAAAGATTCAAGAAGTGAGGCGTATGGCAAAGAACTCCATGATTTAGTCAGAATGGATTTGCACATGCATCTTTTAGAACTGCAAAATATCACAATACCTAAGAAACCTCCACCAATTCCTCCATTGCCATATTTAACTGAGAAACCTCCTGTTCCAACAAAATCTCCTGGACTGAGACTACTTAAGCCAAAGAAATCGAATGGAAAAAGCTCATTAACCATAAAAGTTTAAGTCAATACAAATGTGAAAGACGTATTCGATAAAGTACTGAATAAAGGCATTAATTATTTGGAAATATTTGATGTTTCATTTGTAAAAAATTTCTATTTTGCTGAGACAGGAAAAACATTAGGACTAGAAAAATCTTCGAAAAGATGCAACCTATCTACAGAGTTACAGACCGCAAGCTATAGCCTCCATAAAGAAAGAGTTGGTGTTAGATGGGAAGATTGAGATCAACATGCTTTCACTGAGATTAGGCTTGAAACCTTGGAAAAAAATCTCGGTTGAGAGATGAATCTTAAAGTTTTTTGTCTTGATGTGAAATTCATGATGATTAGAGAGAATTAGAGCGACAAATATCAGATATTTCGTCACAGAAAACATGTGGCTAATATTTTACTATCCAATTGTAGCAGAAAAAATAGTATATTATGCATTACAAATAAGGAAAAAACAACCGTGACCAACCGACTGATTCTTCAGGCTTTTTCATGAAAACTATCCCCCCCCCCCCCATAACCCACATCTATACCGAATCCTTCACAGATGACTGCTCATGTTTTGTGGCTCGAAGGAAAGATCAGGACGGATTTGAGGTTATAACTTCAGATATTATGGAGAAGCAAGGCGAAAAAATTCAGTCTTGGTAGCAACTGTATTTTTTTCAAATGAAGAAAAAGCAACCTTTTTTTTAGACAAGGAGGAAAATCTTCGAAAAAAGATGCACCCTGGGCCCGAGCCAACGTCGAATTTTTACCTACTAATAACCTCCTCTGGGAGATTCAGCCCGTAGGCTATAGCTGCCATGTAGAGAAAAATAGCAGAATATGGGGAGATCTACCTAAGTCAAAAAAGTTTTCGCAACGAAGGCAACTCCCATACCACATATCAATACTTACTTAGCAAAATAAAAACTCCAGTTGAGAGATGAATCTCAATGTTTTAAAGTCTTGATGTGAACTTCCTGATGATTAAAAAGAAAGATTGGGTGGAATTTGAGATATTACGAAGAATCAGAGCGACAAATATCAAATATTTCGCCACAGAAAACAGCTGGCTAATATGTTTCTATCCAATTGTAGCAGTAAGCATATTATATAATGCATTATTACAAATAAGGAAGAAACAACTGTGGAAAACCGACCGATTCTTCAGGCCTTTTCATGAAAACTATCCCCCCATAACCCACATCTACAGGGTGCTTCAACGAAAACTAAACAGAGGCTATAACAACCAAGATATTCATTTCTGTTCAAAACGCAAAAACAGGTCAATTTTTGTTTCAAGGGGGACATCTTTTGGGGTATAAAACTTGCCTGAAATATCAACCCCCTAAACGGGGGTTGCAATACTTGAACATTTTGAATAGGGAAGATGGGTCGAGTGATGACTCAAAAGAAAGGTGCTATCTTTGTCTACATCGCCTTGAACGAATTTCTATTTTTGATTGAAAACTGTAAAATATACGGGGTGAACAACTGAAAGATAGGGAAGACTATTTCCCTGAGACTATTCAAGTTTCAGTAATCATCAAGTACCATCCTCATCTCGAATTTCAACCCCTAGAGCAGGGGTGACGACCCTTGAAAATTTGGAAGAGGGTAGATGGGTCGAGTGATACCTCGAAAGAAAAGTATTATCTTTGTCTGCATCCCCGTGAACGAATTTTCATTTTTGATTGAAAACTGTAGAAGATACAGAGTCAGCTACTCTAACTCCTATGGAACTCAATGAGAATAGAATTATTGCGAGCAGTCATGAAGGCAATCGAAATCCTTTACTTGAAAGGTATCACTGGATCGAAATATTACCCCTGCTCTAGGGGTTGAAATTCGAGATGAGGATGATTTCGGAAGATGACAGCTTTTGATCTAAAATGAATCTATTCCAGTTTTTCGCACTAATACTCCAATAGTCTTGGGGCGATAGTCTCCTCTATTTTTCAGTGGCTCACTCTTCTACAGTTTTCAATCAACAATGAAAATTCTTTCACGGGAATGCAGACAAAGATAATACCTTTCTTTCGAGTTATCACTCGACCCATCTACCCTCTTCCAAATTTTCAAGGGTGTCAACGATTTTTGTTCCATGGTTAAGAGTAGAAAAATCTTCAAAGATATGCAACTCATCTAGAGAGTTCCAGACTGCAGGCTACAGCCTCAATACAGAAAGAACTGGCTTCAGATGGGAAGATTGAGACCAACATGCTTTCACTGAGATTAGACATAGTATATGTAGTATTCTGTATTATCAAGAGCCATATATGAACTTCACCACAATCTTTCAATCCTGACCTAACCTAACCAATCACCAATTCTGGTTGGAAACTTCAACCAACTCTACAGGAGCGTTGTCTTCATATATACTTAGTCAATGCCACTAAATCTAATCACAAAATTAAATTGACAGATATTTGCTTACTTTGAAGCTTTTTTTAGCAACGCAGGCCTAATAATCTCTATAATCACAATAGCCTACTAATTTAAAACTTCAAATTTTGCATCGATAATTTTGAAATGTTTTTCACAATTGAACGTCGTTCTTTCGGTCACAGAAAAAAATTATGAGCGGTGTTAAAATCTAAAACCTTTTCCTTTCTATAATAAAAGACAACTTTTCAACTACTAATAGATGAACATGAAAATCTAAACTGCTACAACTTTTTACTGATATCTTTCCTCAAAACTTCATTGATACAATTTAAGCCATTCATTGTTACAAGGTTGGAAATTAATCTCTACTTAGTGGGGTTTTCAAATATTTGTCGATCAATATTGAACATGAATTCTTATAAAACTGCATCCTTGAAAAAATATGATTACATAGATGTTGGAATGGAAATAAATATATTTTGTCTGGAGAAATTATTTTCTGGGGATCCTGTACTGAAGCTAATCACATGACACGACTGCAGTCAATTTTCTCAGCTCATCTCAGTAATTCAACTAAAAATAGTTTCTTAGTACATATAGGAAAGCAAAAGAAAAACATTAAATTAAAGTATTTATTGAAGATTATGAATATTTTTAACATGAGCATTCAAAGAACCTAACTGCGTGAATTGATGCCCACAAAATTCACAGGAGTAAGGCTTTTGTCCAGTATGTATTATTATATGAGATTTTAAAGTCCTGGAATCTGAGAAAGTTTTAGTGCAAATGTTGCATTCAAACACTTTCTCTCCACTATGACTCTTCATGTGTACCTGCAAAAATTATTTTCAGGGGATTATCAATATTAAACCTTTAGATTAATCTACTCACCCGAAGATGGCTGGACGCAATATATTTCTTCGAGCATAAAGTACAGGAATAAGGACGTTCTCCCGTGTGATACCGTACATGAGTGTCTCGCGTTTCTTTTCTCCTAAATGCTTTTCCACATTGCCAGCAGAGGTAAGGTTTAGCTCCTGTATGACACATTGTATGCTTCTTGAGTTGCCCATTTGCTTAAAAGTTAAGTACTGTAAATAAATATATCCATAACTGACGCTAATCCACCATGTCTGGGTCAGAACCAGGCTATGACACATGTAAATACTGGTTCAAGTCCGGTAAAGGTACGGATTTTTTATTGTCCCTATTGAATTTGTTCTATACGACGAAAATTGACCTTTTCAACGAAATGCCGCCAGACTGCTGAAGATAAGAGATTTATTTCACATCCTTCGAATCAACTTAAAAACAGTTATATCGCTTTTTCGTTAATATTACTCTATTCCGAGTTAGAGGCAGAGTCCATTTTGCGTTGAAACACAAAAGGTTTGTTTCAACTTAGGACAACCGTTCGAGAATGGTCCACGCAAGCTATAAGACACAAAGCGTTCCAATTGGTTATTATTGTGAAACGGTTCATTTTCTGTTCAAGCTCATTTTCGAGACGTTAAAGAACGGTCGCATAATGGTAATTTTAGTACTCCTTGGAGAGATGTAACTATCCAAAGTGACTTGAGCGGTTAACCCATTTATACGCAGAACTACTTTTGGTCTAGAATATGGCTGTTTTCTTATTATGTTGCTCCTAAAAGTTTGAATAATCACGGAATATTATGAAAATATTTTTTTTCTTTTTCAATTAGTTCTTAAAACTGGGTCGTTAACGACCCATTGGGCATTACACTTAACTTTTAGAAAAAACAACGTAAATTTCAAAGCAATCGGAATGAAAAAAAAACCATGATATTCTGAAAAACATTCGTCCTGCAATGGTATTGAACAGCTTTTATACCTTTTTGTGGTTTTATCATTGCAAACTGTACGTCTTCGTTGCTGGCCCAACATAATTAGATGTTGCCCAGAGCTTCTAGCACTAACAGAAACCGATTGTCGAGGCGGTCCAGGTAGTTGAGATTTTTTACCAAATTTTTGTAATAATGAAATAACAACAGAGCGACGAAATTCCAAGTTGTCAATCTTCAAGCTCTCTTGCATTATTCATACTCACATCGAGCATCCAGAATAATATTGGCACATACCACTCTTTGCTTATATTCCAATTCTGTTTCATGCAAAGTTAGAATCCTTCTGGTCAAGCCTTCCTATATATTTGTTATATTTAAATTTTATATTTGGTTGGAGTATATCGAACATTGCTTTATGTTTCAAGGTGTATCTTCTCGATTTTTGAATAGGTTTCTCCATAAATACTCAAGCTTACCACACTATTATCATTCCACCTAACTGCAATATTATTTTTTTATCTATTTTGGAGTCATGAAAACCTCTTTCTTTTAGTTTCGTTTCTTTGGAATCCTGTAATCCTGTAATGGGCATTTCTCTGTTCGATTTTCTCGAACTATTCAAGTGACCTCAATTGCAATATCATTGAACATTGTCACAAGTTTTGCACTTGTAAAGTGTCCCAGTATGAGTGCTGCCATCCAAGCTTTAAATCTAAAACGAATCGGTTTGCCTCGGATGAATTACTTGCATCCATGTCGTCAGAAGTAAGGAATCATTGACTCGTCTATGGCCACATTACTTTGAATAGGAGCGTAATACAAGAATCTCTCATTTAGCATAGTGATAAGTCGACGTAGTTCACCCATTTTGTAATTTTGTGGCAAATTCTGACTATCAGCAGCATTCAAAAATCTAAAAAGTACTTCAAATTTATTTCTCATATAAAATTGAAAACCTCTTATTTGCTGATGATTTTGAGCTCTTTAAAATTATCTTAAAACCTGAAGATGCACGGGAGCTACAATCGGACATTAATGAGGTTGTTCAATGGTTTCAGGAAAATAAAATGAGTTTAAATGTGAAGAAATGTTCAACTATGACCTTCTGCAGAAATAAAAATAACATCATCCAAGCAAATTATCATATTGAAGGCAATTTTCTTGAACGTAGGGCTAAAGTCAGGGACCTTCGAGTGTGCCTTCAGAGCAATTGCAAATTCAATGTTTATTTTATGTATATAGTTAAAAAGGCATATAGAGCACTCGGTTTTCTGATAAGAAACTCAAAAACCTTCAGCATTTCTACAACAGTCACATTGTATAACGCAATAGTAATGCCACATCTTGAATACGCCTCTCAGATTTTGATGCCCTTGGCACAATGTCATGATGACTATGTGGAAGGGGTACAGAAACGCTTTCTAAGATATCTCTATTTAAAACAGAATGGTGTTTATCCATATATGATCTCTTATAGGTGTATGTTGAGTGATTTCAATTTTGAAACACTATTAAGTAGAGGAAATAGGCAAGCTGTGATATTTATTTGTTATATAGTCAATAATGTTGAATACGAAAACTGTTATCTCATGAACTATTTACATTTTCCTGTTCAAAAGTCAACTTAAGAAATTTCAAAAGAGGTATTTTTACTGTAAGTTTTGGTAGCGTTTCCCCCTTGAATAACATGATGAGAGAATGTAATGAGACAATTTGCAAAACTGATTTAGATATTTACAATATAAAATTAAGTCTGCTTAGACTTAGAAATTATTGAGTGCCTGAAATTGCGGCTGTTTTATGGTGGTATCTACTAGTTTGTTTTTGTTTGTTTATTGATATGACCGTTTTTATTGTTGTTTGATATTGTGTAGTTCAGACTTTCATTTATTCGGAACCTTTTATTCCTTTGCAGTTGTAAGAGGTCGGAATTTTTTTGTGTCAGTAAAAAAAATATATTTAGCTATGTCCAACGAGTAGTTTACAACCCATAAACTTTTAACATCAAATTGTCAAAAGCAAACAAATACATTTTAAATTTCAATCGGTCCCATTCCAATGTTTGACATATAGTTTTTAATATATTATAAGAAAATTCTGCTAATACCAAGGAAATAAGAGCAGTTACCTAGTTTTCCAATCCATATTTGATTAAATTCAAAACCTTGGAAAATTCACAATTTTGGTTGACCGAGAATAGAACTTTACTCCACACCTGTTTAAACACTACTGCAGCTAGATCTGTACTTAAAACGTCTCCTTATCAGTTTACGTCAACAAACAAGTCTCAACAAGTGCGTGGGTTCTTAACGACCCGTTGGGCCTAAATGGGTTGATTAATTTATCTACAATTCACTTTGTGGTCAGGAATTACTTGGTCTGTGTTATTTTTAGTATGTTAAGAAATAACAGAGTGTATTTGTTTATCGATTACATAAAATACACCCTTCTTCTATATTTTCTAAGAAACCCATCTGGTAGGTTTAGTCAAAAAAAATATTCGTCTGTTACAGTTCCTTGTCAAACCAGACAGTTCTTATTTAAGAGCGTCTAGACCTGGATCATAATTACATATTTGACACCTCTGAAGAGATGCGTAAGCGGTACAATAGTTTCTTAAACCACTTCCGATTCGTGGTCGCGATCTTAATCCAACAGAAATCCTGTTCGATGATTTCTCAATTATATACTCACTGGCAAAGCTATTTTCACAATGGCTACATTTATATGGTTTCAGTCCTGTGTGAATTCTCATGTGAACGTTCAAATTCGCATGTGAGGCTACCTTCTTTCCACAAATACTGCACGAATATGGCTTATCATCTGAAATTGTATTGAATATAATACAATGAAAACTGAAGTAAGTGTTCTCATTTATACTTCTATGAGTTCTTAGATGAGAGGTAAGATTCGAGGACTGATTGAACTGCTTTCTGCATAAATGGCATTCATATTTCTTATCCATGCTATGAATTTTTCGATGTTTGTGTAAGGAACTTGCTAGAGCGAATGTACGACAACAAATTTCACATTTGAGAGGTCTCTCGCCAGTATGACTTCGAAGATGAACTATTAGAGATTTACTTTGTCGATAACTAAAATAACAATATTAAGAGTACGAACAATAAACAAAATCAGAAGATAAATATTTGGGTGTTTTGATTTAAAAATGTGGTACAAAGAACCTTCTCTTTCTTAAGGTGGTAAAAATCCTAGTTTGTGATATTTACCTCTTTCCGCATATTGTACAAATGTGCTTTTTTCAGAATCATCAGAAAATTGATTTCCAAAATGAAGTTCTTTCAAATGCTTCTTCAAAAATTTTGAATTGAGAAATTCTCTGTCACATATCTGAAATAGAATAAAGTAATTCTACTTTTTGTAATAATATTAAGCAGGAATAGGATTTAAATTTTTTAGCCTTTTTTCATTAATTTTCAATATACAGGGTGTTACATAATAGTATGTCACAACTTGAGGGGGTAATTCTACGTGCAATTTTAAGAAAAAAGTTCATATAAACATAGGTCCGTAAAAGCTTCGTTACGGAGCTACAGGGTGTTGAAATTTCCGGAAAAAATTGTTTTTTTCTTCAAAAATCCTGCAGTTTTTGAGATATTTAGCACAAATTTGGAATGCAAGCTATTTTTTACAGCGTCCATCATTACACGTCCTAGATTTTAACTGAAATTCGCAAAGTGTTTTCTTTTCCGAGGCCATGTCTCCTTTTGCCCTTTCAAACTTTTTCGCAGTACGCCACTGACCAGCGTACAATCAATTTTCGTCATCTTCGTTCAATTTAGAAACTTTTTTGACACCTGTAATTTTTTTGTATCTCCAACCGTTTTCTAGTGAAAAATTATTGAATTTGAATTATTTGAATTGTATGTTATTGGCTAAATAAAAGAAATAATAGAAATACTGGATAGGTATGACTTAATTTTGCTTTTATCTTGATAGCTCGTCTTTTGAGACTCAACTTATACTTATTCAATATCAAACTTAAAAAATGAACAATTAAAAATTAAATAAATTGCTGGAAGTGTCCTCCACCTGCAAGAATACAAGCCTCTGTCCTTTTTCGCATATCATCACACACTCTTTGAAATATTCCTGGGGTATTTCTTATCGTGTCACAAGAGGTTATTATTCGATTTCTCAATTCTTCTACAGTGTTCACTGGAGTGGTATAAACTGAACTTTTGAGATATCCTCATAAGAAAAAGTCTAAACTATTTAAGTCTGGGGACCTAGGAGACCATGGTTCTGGCCCACTCCGACCTATCCATCGGTTGTTGAATGTATTATTCAAGAATTCCCTAGCTTCTCCACTGAAATATGCTGGTGCCCCGTCATGCATGAACCACATTATGTTTCTCACCAAAAGTGACACATCCTCAAGCAATAAAGGTAACTCCTCCTCAAGAAATTGTTGATAAGCAAGATCGTTTTGTCTGTTAGGCAAATAAAATGGCCCAATCAAATAATTTCCAATTATTCCGACCCAGACATTTAGTGATGATTGTTCTTGATGATGAGATTCTTCAATCAAATGAGGGTTTTCCTCAGCCCAATAATGATTATTGTGAAAATTTGTAATAGCAGTTCTCGAAAAGTTAGCTTCATCTGTGAACATTATTTCACTTTCAAAATGAGCATTTTCTCTAATTTTATCTAAGAACCATCGGCAGAAATTCGTCTTGAAGGAAAATCTCGAGGAAGTAGAGTTTGGACGCGTTGAATATGAAACGGGTACAATAAAAAGTCATGGAGAATCCTCCAAACTAGAACATGTGAAATAATCAACTGATTTCCAATTTTTCTTGTACTCACATGAGGATTCTAATCAATACAATGCATAACTGCTTCCTCAATATCTGGAGTTCTCATAGTTTGAGTTGCACTTCAAATGATTATTTGTAGTGAAAGTATCAGTTTCCCTCAACATTCTGTGGATATTTGAAAATGTTCGCCTGTCTGGTGTCACTCGATTTGGAAAGCGTACCTGATATAATCGCCTAGCTTCTGTTATGTTTCCGTCAGCCAGGCCGTACATGTAATGAATAACAGCCAATTAGAAGTGCTTTCAATTCAGTGAATGAGTCAAAAATTGCAGGAGTTTTGAAAAAGAAAAAACAATTTTAATTTCAACACCCTGTAGCTCGGTAATGAAGCTTTTGAAGGCCTATGTTTATATGAACTTTTTTTCTTAAAATTGCACGTACATTTACTCCCTCAAGATGTGACATACTATTATGTAACACCCTGTACATTCGAGAGTACTGTGCCAAATAAATTAGTAAAATGTAAATGTAAATTAGAGTAATAACGAAGATTTTCAAGTGGCTGCTCCCATGTTATATTTTTCCACCTGCCTGGCAGGACTCTTGAAAAGAATTACAGAAAACGACAGCTGCTCTGCATTCATTCAAACACAGCTACAGTGTCCTACTAATGATATAGATGCCATAAAGCCAATTTCCTAAGAATTTTGGAGGTCTGACTTAGAGTAATAACGAGAATCCAAATCAACTTATTTCTAAGATCTCTCTAACATTAGTGGGAGGTATCAAAATCTTTGTTGAAATTGCAGCAAATGTAGCAGCAAGCACTTTCAACGAAGAAATTTTTTCTTGGAAGTCCTTTTTTGATTGAAATGAGCATCTCTGCAGGTCAAAGTGCTCACCAATGTGCGCGCGCATCTGACGAACTACGAATAGCCAGAACGAATAAACAAGCTACACATTGAAGTGAAAAGAGTAGCAACCAATCAATGTAGACAAGTACAAAAAGATGCATTGGACATCATGAATAACTGTATTTAGCTATATTCATACTCTTCAATTTTGTATTTTCGAGTATAAAAACTTTGAATCGATTTTCTCATAAACATTTTAGAACTCCATGAACATCATAACTCAAAATCGACTGACTGACCCTTTTGAAATTTTTCTCACTATTTCTACACATGAATCAACAGGATATCAGAGGAGGTTTTTTTCATTCTACAAGTTTTTCCATTTCATAACAAATTTACGGAGATTTTTCAGCGAAAATTGCGTTTTTCACTTCAAAATACTGCCAAAAATAAGAAATCGACAAACAAAATCTCGTCTTGATTATATGGAGAAACATATTACCTTTCAAAAGCAAAAATTTGTTTGGATAATATGGTAATGAGCCATAAAGTTCATCGCACAATAACTTTTCTTTGCACAACTTGGGGATTTACTGTCATGAACTTATTCATTCGTTTTTAATTGAAAATTTTATCAAAAAAACTTGAGATATAGTACCATAACTTGCATATAAAACAAATAAACTAACAATATTTATATATCCCAAAGAATCATATAAATACACCTTTTTCACCTTCAAAATCTTAGCACAGCTTTAGATATTTTCAGATTTCACTCACATCACATCGTAAATTCTCCTTTGGAAGTTCTTTAGTATCTATCTCGTTAGTTTTATGATACCTATGGTCTTCAAGCAAATGTTTAGCTAATATTTCTTCAGTAAAACAGTTTTTATAACAAATATTGCAAAATATTTATTTTCATTTGTATGAATCTTAGTATGTTCTGTTAAAATCCATTCATCTGAAACAACAAAATGAAAATTGAAATAAAAATTGAGAGAAAAGAACAAAAATATACCCACTGGGAAACAAATCATCACAATACTGACATTTGTAAGTATTATTCAAATTAAAAGTTGTATTGAAAGCTTCTTGTGAATTACTTGGACATGACATAAGTTGAGTATCAGTATCCCATGTTTCTGGTAAATATTGTTCTGCAATTGTCTGAAGACTATGCATTGTTTCAGCTAAATCTTCCACAACTAAAATTGTAATATAAAATGAAATATTCCTTATGAAATTGTAATATAGAATGTTACCAGCACTAGCAGTATGATTAGCAAAATTTTCAACAAGAGACTGTGTTGTAGCATCATTGAAAATTTCTTGAAATAATGAATGTTGTTGCAGAACTTCACTAGTACTCAGCAAATGGTCGTCTTTCACTGTATCAATCAAACTGTTCTGAGGCAAAGATACATTTTGTAATTCCAATTCGTTCAGATACTGTCGTAAAACTACATCTGATTTTTCACACTGCTGCTTGAAAGTATACGCTCGATTCACCATTTGTAGACATTGCACACAAATTTGATTGGGTAAACCATCACCTTCAATAACCTACAATCGTTCATAATAGAAATAATTAAAAAGTTTCTACAAACACTCAAACCTGTATTGAAGCACACGACATTAACATATTTGGAAGGCAAGCGTTGAAAAGCGATTTCAAAGGGGTTTTTTCTAAAAGACAAGTCCTGCATATTTTATCGAACTTCATCATTGACTAATGAAATTAGAACGCTTCAGACAATTAGTAAGTTCCAGTTGAATCATGAATTTTTAATAAATAGCATCAAATAGTAGAATTATCCTTTCTTTTAATCATTAATTAATTGAGAATTGATTTGTTGTGAACCATGCGGAATAAACTATTTTGAACATAACCTTAAAACCTTGAAGCTCGATAAATAGTTCAAACGAACATGACAGATTATTAGGCTGAGTTGAAGATTTTTTTCGGTCCTTATTGAAAACTCATTGAGTTAGCTACATCCTAAAATATGAATAAATAGACTATTAAATGGAAAATCTCATTTTAATGATAGAACTCTTGCTACTTTAATTTAACGTAATGCAATTTTGAACAAAGTAAGAAGGGCATTATTTTATATTAACGATTCTTAATGATTCCTATTTAAATTTTGATCAAATATAAATTATAATGACGAAAATTAAGAAATTCGATTGGAATTGTAATGATTCACAAAAACCTATGATATTAGTGAAACATATTTCAAATGAAAATATTATTTAAATTCGTTAATACTTCCTTTCTATAACAGATAGAGAACGTTGACTATTTAGATTCAATAAAGTTGAGATAATCCGGCAACTTTTATAATTCAAAGCTACGAATTAAATATAACGACAGATGAATAGTTCTCTGCCTGGTTCAGAATTCCACAGCATCCACGTTCCACATCTTAGTTCTTTCTTTGCATGATCATTCAATCACGGACTCCGCGTACCAAACGCTACCTATATTTCTACGGAACAACTGACAAGTCTAACGACAGCCCGCTAGAAGTTGTACGGACACCTGTTGATCGTTGAATACAAGAGAGTGTTGTGGTGTGTTGTTTTAGTAAGAGCGGACGAAACGTGTATGATTACGTTTTATGTTTAGTCTACGCGAGTGATTTTTTACAAATTATTTCGATTTTAGTGGTTTGAACTACCATTTATTGGTCAAGCGGTCGTTAAATACGCGGCGTTAGTCCATGAGTGGGCTCGCACTTAAATTTTTTCTTAATGTGTTACTGACCTAGTGTTGAGTACTTATTGGATTATTGGAATTCAAAAGGAAAATATTTTGACAAAAGGTAAAGGAAAAAGTTTTAAATTAATTCGGAAGAGTCATACACCGTTTATAATATAGCAAAATGAATTATACTTCATGAAGAACAATTCATTCACTGTTCACTGAACTGACCTACTATGCTCAAGAAAACACCGATACAACAGAATACGAATATCGACAATACCGATATATCTATAAACAACAATTTATTAATTCATTTTGTTCTGATGTTGTAAATGCCAAAAAGAATTTTTCCATTTATATTCAGTTTATAAATATCCTTTTAAGGTTGAATTTCATGCTATCCAGTTGGATGACCGACAAAAACGAATATCTCTCTATCTTTTTAATTAGCGGAATTCGGTATAACTGACAAAGCTGCTGTGCTAAATTGAAGGTAGCGGTTTGTCGATCTCATTGATGATGTCAGTTAATTTGCTTTCAGACTCCAGACTACTATGTTTACTGTATTCATTATTTAATGATTCATTAATTGTTTTATTTACTTTTGGGATGTTTCAATAAAGTTTAGAATAATTAGTTTTGTTTCATTCTAGTATTGTTGCAGAACTCTACATAATTTTAAAATTGGGCATTGAAGATATCAATCAAACTAAATACATGATTATATTAACGTTTCAAATGAATTTTTCTTGAAATTGAAATAAGCGAGAAATAAAACCCATCAGTTGAAATAATCACAAAGTGTTAGGTTAAATATTCATTTAAAAATTTCGAACGTTGAGATGTTACGGGCAGACATTTCTTGGATTCTATTGTATGGTTTCTCTGATGATCATACCTAAATGTATGAAATTTTCGAATATTTGATTAAGTGCTGGTTAAATGTGTTTGATGAAGGTATAAACCGTCAAGAGGAAAATATTTATATTTCAAATTAACATAAAGCAACATGCAGAATGTTCCTAAATATCATGAATGGAATGAAGTTATCCTTTGGTCAATTTTTTGACTAAAGTTTTTAATAAACTCAAAATGTCAACAGAATTCAAAGGCTGATTTTCATCTAGCTAACTACAGGCAATCGTCTTTTTTTTTGTCTCGATAATAATCGAACTCACGAAAAAAAACTAAGAAGACAAAACATTGCTGAACAAAATAGAAAAACGATTTTGGTATCAAGAACTTTCCAGCCGGAAACCGCAAAATAGAGGGAGAGATGATTGGGCCATGACTTATGAAAAAATTTCACCCTGTAAATTCTGTTGCCAGTACGACATGTGCATTCATGTACTTCATATTTTATAAAGTTATACCTAAGTTTGAGGTTAACATCCCAAAAACCGTAGGAGCTATAGAAAAAAATTATCGAAATTTCAACACGCTCTAGACCCACAATGAAGCGTTTACGAACCTTAGTTCGTAGAACTACCCCATTCCGTTAGTACATTTTGGAATATCCTTCTATATAGAAATTGGAAAAACTGATTTTTTTCCCTTTTTTCCGAAATTACATTTTTTGATTTATATTTGAAATGAATTGTGGCCAATCTATTCTGCATGTGGATGAATATTCGCTATTGTGTTTACACTGAGCACCCGAAATATTTCCCAGCGAAAAGCCCTACAAGAATTTAAAAAACACTCAAACTCGAGAGAAATAACCTATATTTGTTGCTCAATTTGGAAAATCCCTGAAAAAGTTTTTCAATATAACGAAAAATTTCAGTTTCATGATGAAATTGTCACTATCCTGGCGCGTCCCTTTCTCATTTTCTTCTACATTAGGCAGTACTCTGGTTATTTGCAATATTTATTCAGTAAGTAATAATTTTATAAGGAAAGATTAATAGTGAGAGCATTAAATGGAATGTAAACATGTCGAAAAAAGAAATTATTTTTCGTCGCTTCTGCAAATCCAACACACGCAGAAAAGACACGCAGCTTGTAGATTGGCGCCTATTTTTCACATAGCCGTTGAAAGGAACAGATTTTTGCCGCGCGTTTCTTCCAGTTGATCAGATATAGTCGTCGAGTGGAGTTTTTTGCCAGTGAAAAGTGCATTTCTCCTGGTAAGTCTACTTTTTTGCATTTTGATGGAAAATCTCCGAAATGAAAAAAAAAATGATGCACATTCATAACATAATCTAGTAAATTGAAAAAAAATGTATAATTTCAATACGTAGGTTTTTTTATTTTATAAAATGTGTGTAAAACTATCCTGGCGTCTTTCTCCTGGCTCTTCGAACGCCAGGAGAAATACACTGGGGGCTGGAGAAGGACATTAAATGTTATTTTTTTCGATTTCGTGTCACGACATGTTTAAGATCAAGAAAGCACAAACACGGGTGGAGAGACTTGAAAAGAAGATAAAAGCAGAAAAATTACGTTACGAACGCTTGAAAGCAGACCCGGAAAAACATGCAGAAATGAAAGAAAAATCAAAGAAAAGATATCTCAAAAGAAAAGAAAAAGGTCAAATAAAGATGGTCAAGGACATGACACCGAGGGAACAGAGGGTTGCAAGAAAAATTTGGAGATGAAAATTACGAAAACGAAGATGTAAGCTTGCCCAGCGCAAAGAACTGACCAATCTTATACAAGCTCCACATTATACTCCTTGTTCTGAGGATGAAGGGGCTTCTCATCCAGAGCCAAATAGGAGAATTGCTTCAGCTCGAGAGAGGTCTACAATCCAAAGAAAAAGAAGAAATCACCTCATAAGAAAACAAGAGAAACAAATAATTAGACTGAAGGGTAAGAATCGAAGATTAAAGAAAAAATTACAGCAGTTGAAAGAGTCCGATTAAGTCGCCAAATTCTAAAGTTGATTATCTTCTCAGTGATGTAGGAAAAAATGTAGGAGAAAGAAGACGTTGTTATTTGGTGAAGTTATAAAAAACCAACTTGAAGAAAATATGAGTGAAATCAATGACGCCAATGAACAGAAGATTTTTAGAAGAGTTATAAGTGGAAGAGTGGTTCAGAAGTATAAAGTTTTGAAATCGATAAATATTACACTAATAAGAGTGAATAGAAATTAAAGTCTGCTAGATATGAAACAAAAAATATGAACTGATAAGATGGATAAAGAAATAATAGATGCAATTACAAATTTTTTAGAGGAAGATTGTCATAGCAGGTTGTGTCCTGGGAGAAAAGACTCGGTAACGAGAAAAAATGAGAGAAAACAGAAAAGACTTTTGCTGGATAGTATGAAAAATCTCCATATAAAATTTGTGAAGAACACAGGCATCGCAGTGTGCTATGCAAAATTCTGTTTTCTACGTCCTTTCTGGATTTTACCACCAAGGATTTCCCAGCGTGACACATACTAATGTAGATTTCGCCCTCTTGTCGTTGTCTCAAGCATAAATATTACCTTTTTCGAATCATCAGTCCCTGCTGAAATATCTATGCTGTGACTGATATAATACTGCTTGCCTATCCCGAAAATGTCCAACATGTAAGACGAGATCCCTGCCATATCGATAATTTGATAATTCGCAGTCTTTAAAATTCCATGAATGGCAATGCAAACCACAGGAATATGAAGATCTGAAGACTAAAGAAGTTCGTAATATTAAGAAATACATAAAGCAAACATGTATTTCTAAACCAAAAGAAATTATTTCTCGTATTGAAAACAACTTGAAAAGCTTTATGCAACATGAACTTAATATTGCACACCAATACAAGACCATAAAATAATTGAAGGAAATTCTCAGTGAAAAACGTTGTATTGTTCATATGCATTTCTCCGAGAACTACAACCCTAAATATTCGGGGAAATCCAATCTTTCCATTTTGGTGGCTCCAGAACCCAGATAAGTTTACATACCGTAGTTGTTTACTCCAAGAATAAAACAGAATGCTTTGCAACAGTGTCAACCAATTTAAACCATAATGTTTCTGCAATTTGTGCTCGTTTGGAACCAATAATGAAGCAACTTTCGAATTTGGTTGAAACGTTCACTTTTTAAGCGACGGGCCAGTGACCCAATACAGGAATAAATATATGTTTTTCTTCTTAGCGTGCAATCTACCGATGAAATATAAAAATATCAAAAAGTTTTCTTGGAACTATCATGAGGCAGGGCACGGAAAGGTGCACCTGACGGAATAGGAGGCACTTGCAAAAAAACGGCAGCTAAGTTGTTCGCTACTGGAAAAGATATTCCTTCCATAGAAGCCTTCGCTTTAGCCGTAGAAGAGAATTGCCCTGGAATTAAAACATTTATAATAAAAGACGGTGATATTGATGATAAACAAACTATCATAGATTTCTACAAAGCTCGCCTCAGACCCTTTGTTGGCACACTTAAGGTGCATAAGGTTCAAGGCAACTCTCTCTCTCCACACACTTTGATAATGAAGTCATTGAGCTGCTTCTGCAGCGATACTTGTTCACACTACAGATTAGGTCGAATCAATTATCCCTTCGATTATCCGAAACATGGGAAACTAAGTGTAGACGATATTTACTCAGATTCCGACTCAGAGGCGGCTGGATGCTCAAATGAAAAAATCAATGAAGATAGCAATGACTCTGTGTATAAAAATGGAGACTGTGTTCTCGTTAATTTCGAACAAAAAATCACGAATTTCGTTATGTTGCGGTGTGCTCAAAGGTCTACGAAGATGAAGAGGAAATATTCTTGACTTTTCTAGACGTTTATAACGAAGAGACTCCTCTATTTAAAATGGACGAAAAAGACGTCTCTCACACACCTTATGCACAAATTTGCAAGAAGTTGCCTCAACTGGATATTGTTCTACAATGAAACAGTCTTTTATAATTTTTGTCAGCGAGTTGATGTGTCTGAAAAGTAGTTTTTTGTGATAAAACATATTGAGTACTTAATTCTCCTTCTTATTCTTTCTTTAATTTCAGTATTCCTAGGCTAATTTTGTTTTTTTGACAAGTAGAGTTTCAGTTTTATTCGAATAACGTTTTGTTGTAATATATTTGATTTCATATTCTGCGATAACGATTAGTGATTGGTTTCTGTGATCGATCTCAAATGAATTGATGATGTAATATCTTATTGTTCCATTAAAAATGTGTTCGTTTATTGTCTCTTTCCATTTCCGATTTGTCACTCTCCTGTCGAATTTATCATTACCCTGCCATAGCGTCACTCTCATGTCCCCCGTATTTCTCCTGGTGACTCTAAAATTCTAAAATTTCAATATAATGTCTGGCCCGCATGAATATGAAAGGTAAACACTGTTAAAAAAAAGAATAATAAAAACTAGTCAGATTTGGCTCAATTTTTGAGGGGGTCCGAGTTTGTATTGGGTCGGACACAATAGCAAATATTCACCCATGTAGCAAATTTTCGCCATTTTGAAGAGCATCCACTATGAGAGTATATTTTTGGCTAGAGACTCATTCAGGAAAAGAAATGCTCTGTGGTGTTGTTCTGTGTTTGTGGTAATGTAGTCACTCTATGAAGTGGGGTTAGAGAACTTAGGTCCGCTCGTTTCATGCTTTATGTTGTATGTATCTGTAAAGTTATGATCAAGAATTAAAAAAAATTAAGTATTTTTATAAAATCAAAATTCTTTGAAATCTATTAAATATCGATTTCTCCACTATCTCAAGAATATCAGAAAGCGGTTTTGACTATTCCATGTGTCTTGAAAATCGATCCCTGAACATCTTACATGTATTTTCGTTATCTTCTCCAGAAATCGATCAAATAGTCAAAATCACACAATTTCAAACACTCTGAACATGTTGGCACACGCGATTGAAGTTTTCAACTCTTATAGCTTCTATTAATCGCAAGTACTGTTGAACGCTTTTTAGCTGAAGGGTCTGGGTGTCTGTGACAGGCTTTCACCACTCTGACGACGTTCTCTTAAGAAGGTCTAATCTATTCAAACGCAATATTGAATCACGTTTCGGTACCGATTCACAATTATACGAGAAAAAAAAACTTGGTATCTGTGAGCCACCCTGTATATAAACTATTCGGAGAATTCCATGCAGTTATTGAGGAACATCAAGACTGTAATGAGAGTTTTTTATTTACCAGGTGAATCCTTATGATTCGTTTCATTCTCTAATCTGTGCTATAATTGGAATAATGTTTGTATTTGATAAACAAGGTGTTCGTCTGTTATATTATTCGTTTTTCACTGGAAATTCTCCTCACAATGAAACTATAGAAGTCAGGTGTTTCGAAAAAGTGTGATTGTATTTGGTGCTATAGAAAATACTGATTATAGTATAGCGTTTGGTGTTTTTCGTGATGTTCAGTATTGTTGGGAATGATGATGGAACTTTTGAACTTGTTGGTGGGGTAAAAAAAGGTGAGTTGAATTCGACACTGGAAGAAATATTCGAGGAAAACATGACCGAAAACAATTTGATTATTTTAAAATTAATTTCGGATATAATTGTTACAATCCTTATTTATAGTATAATTGAGAAAAACATGCGTCGAAATTCGTTGCTCCATAAATATTTTTCGATATGTGACAGATGATTTTCGATAAGGTATTTTTTGAACGAATTGATATTTTAAAAAAAAATTTAGGATTTTTTCCAATTTCAGAAAAATTGTACTATTTAGTTTTTCTTGGGCTATATTTGGAGTAAAAATTGTACGAAAAAAGGCAATTTTCGATCTTTGCGATTTGCTGGGTGTCCCATACTAGTTAGGCTAAGCGCTTGTTCATTAGGGTTCGAGATATTTGGTTGGAAGAAAAGCTACATTGTTCATCTACTAGGATGGTTTAAAATGAAACTTTTGTATTTTTATGTAGTTTCTTAGGGATTCTTAATTCATTATCAATCACTTTTCTCCATTGAAAACTTGTAAAAAAATAGATGAAAAAAATGAAGTTTCATATTTTCATCAAGTTAGCCATGATTCGAAAAAATGAAAACAAAACACTCGACACTTGTCAAACTGAACTGAATAAGATAATGCGCTTCAGGTTTTCATTATATTTGATGATTTTGATAAAATGCCAAGTTTGTTTCAGTCAGAAAACATGACATGATTCTCACTTGCCGTAAGTGCTTAACCCAGAACGACTCTCGAGGCAAAGGCATTCCCCCACTGGAAATTGCAATAATCTTAAAGAATCTGTATTACCTACCCAAGAAAATGTCCTAAATGTTTGTACTCTTCTACTCTCATTTGTCAGTTCGAAGCTGATTCGTGTAACAAATCTTCCGTTGAACTTATTTTACAAGACTAGCATACACATAAAGTTCATCCGGGTGATGCTGACAGATGCGTTCAATTCATAGCTAGTTTGATAGTTGAATTTGACAACTAGAATATTGTGGGATGATAAAGCCGAGTTCCATAATAATGGTCCAATATTTAACTTTACTTCTATACTACTATCTGCATTTTGTATAAAACGTGCTACCTCAATTCCGGAAGAAGTACCGATGGCTGAAAAATAAGAAATGTGATGGGATCAACATATAGTGCTCCCATTGGCCACATAGTTACTGAATTTCTTCAAGCCAGCTTTGATAACAAGTTCATCTCGAATTCTTTTCCGTGATAAGGTGGCCTGCATGGCCACGGTGTATTCCTTATTTTGATCGTACTCTCAGCGAATTTTTAAATTACTTCGATACTGTGTAGTAAAAGTGTTAAATTCCTTTTTCATATAATGCATCCAACCGAATTGCTTAAAATTAAAATTTCGATAATTGGTTATGGTTGGGTCAATCGTCAAAACTGCCAATATTGTTCTGAAGAAACTCATACTCCATATCCAGAGAAATTTAACGTAGAGGCAGACAAAATTAGTGAGCATGTTATAAGTGTTAAATTCTTCTATTTTCAGCCAATTTGTTTCCGGATGAGATCCCTACTCAACCAACGAGAAATAATGGTTTCAGCAGGAAGGGGCACCTCTACACTATGCCATTAACCTAACACGTAGATTCGAAGAAAATTGCTTTGAAGAGACCTTTTGTGGTATTGCATGCAATGTATTATCTGAAAAGAAAAGGTGGGCGTTGTTCCCACAGGACCAACATCTGCAGAAAAACTGACAGATCAAAGAGAAAAAGTTTCACGAGTTGAAGCCAGAAGAAAAATAATATGAGTTGGATCAAATTGGATGTTTCAGTAACTTAAGCCCCTTTCTTCACTTCAATTTTAGAAGAAAACGTACTGGTGAAAACCGATTTGTGCTAGTGGTTTTTATTGATAGTATTGGAAAGTCATCTTTAAAGTAAAACGAAATGAGACACTTTTGTCACTTTTCCACAACTTATTCAATAATCACGACCGGTTTCGACCCTACGATCATTTTCAAGTGAATAACAATATAATACATTAGTAGGCAAGTACAAGTACAGAATGAAATTTATCCTAAATATTGAGTAGTGGGGATCCATTATGCTCTAGTTGGCTGTTGGGGGTAATAAATTGTGGGTTTTTACATAGTTTGTTAATCCAAACTTTCCCACAAATTCATCTCTCCCCCGTTGTTACATTTATGAAGGATTTTAAGATTGTTCAATGATATCGAGTGGTTAGTTGATTTTATGTGTTCAAATATTGGCTAATTTTTATCTGAGGAAATATGTTCCTTGAATCTAGCTTCAAAAATTCTCCCTGTTTGTTCGACATAGGCTACCTAACATTAATTGCATTTGATTTGATAAATTTCTGATTGCTTGAATTTATCGTTTTTTGTTTGGCATTGAATAATAATCTGCTTAAGTTGGGGCCGCTTGAGAATGAAGTAGTTATGTTCAATTTGGAAAAGTAGTTACTGATTTTGTTAGAGAGTTCGCCGGTAACTACTTTTCCAAATTGAACATAACTACTTCATTCTCAAGCGGCCCCAACTTGAGCAGATTATCATTCAATGCCAAACAAAAAATCAAGCAATCAGGAATTTATCAAATCAAGTGCAATGTGTTTGATCTGTCAGTTTTTCTGCTGATGTTGGTCCTCTGGGAACAACGCCCACCTTTTCTTTTCAGATAATACATTGCATGCAATACCACAAAAGGTCTCTTTAAAGCAATTTTCTTCGAATCTACGTGTTAGGTTAATGACATAGTGTATAGGTGCCCCTTCCTGCTGAAACCATTATTTCTCGTTGGTTGAGTAGGGGTCTCATCCGGAAACAAATTGGCTGAAAATAGAAGAATTTAACACCTATAACACGCTCACCAATTTTGTCTGCCTCTACGTTAAATTTCTCTGGATATTGAGTATGAGTTTCCATGATCTAGTGAGGGTATTTCTTCAGACCAATATCGACAGTTTTGACGATTGACCCAACCATAACCAATTATCGAAATTTTAATTTTAAGCAATTCGGTTGGATTTGCATTATTCTTAAAAGGAATTTAACACTTTTACTACACAGTATCGAAGTAATTTAAATTCAATTCAAACACAAAGTTATGTAAGAAACATAACTGCCTTAAAACAAAAATTGTGAAATTTAAAAAAAGATTGGCTGACATTTCACTAAATTTATTTCATTCAGAGCTCTCTAATAAACACTTAAATATAGACTTTCGATATTTGTGAAATATATACCTATATTTTGTACTAATTTAAATACACACACTACAAAAATTGTCGCATCAACTGGTATTCTGAATTCCACAATCGATTAAGCAGCTCGATCGCAGTTTTTTTGTCAACATATGTTTTTGTTTATGAGGGGAAAAATCTTATCTATGTTTCCATGATCTAAAACACGTCTGAAACAAGAATGAGTTTATTTGACTATCAGTATTCATTCAATTTCTCTTCAGTTTTCACGCTAAATTAATGCAAATTTTCTGTGTTTCTTGTTGATTTTCGAATCTTTGAATCATTGTAATTTCTGCTGAACGTCCTGGACGCTATTTGAGTGATCATGAAGTGGTAAGAATTATAAGACTTCTAGAGGAAGCCACCACTACGGGGCTAACTTGTTGAATGTTAACGAAAGCACTATTTCAAGAGCAATTAATCGGTACCATGAAACGGGAATATGGTAGAAGGGCCGGACAGGGAAGAAATCGGATAACAACACCAGTTGATGATCGTTGGTTTCGTTTAACTTCACTAAGAGTTCGGCACTGTACGGCTAGAATGCTACTAAATCAACTTGCACTTTCCAGAAATGTGCATATTTCATTGTAAACTGTTAGGGACCGGTTCAGAGAAGACGATATCAGACTAAGGGTGGCTTCTACCGGCCCGCGTCTCACCAGACATCATCGAGTTGCAAGACTTCAGTTTGCGAGGGTACATGCAAATTGGGGTATTCCAGAATGCCTATACACAGACGACCAGGGGAACGGTATCAGCAATGCAATATCCGGCAAACCGAAAACTTCGGAGGGGGCTTTGTAATGGCGTGGGGAGGCATTTCTTTCCATGGTCGAACTGAGTTAGCCCTAGTGAATAATGGAAGAATGACAGCGGTCAGATACATATCAGATAGCCTTGAACCCCATGTTCTATTTGGCCCATTGATTGGAGAAAACTTCAATTATATGCATGATAATGTTCGGCCTCATGCAGCTAGAGTAGTTACAGAATTTCTGCAAAATGCCGAAATTGATATTTTAAGATGGCCAGCCAGAAGTCCCATAGAACATGTTTGGGACAACATGAGATGGCAACTTCAGTAACGTAGGATGCCTTGTAGAACACTCCAACAACTAGAAAATCTGCTTTCTGAAATTTGGAACTCAATGACTCAAGAGTACATCCAAAATTTGTTTGAGGGGCTTCCGAGACGTATACTGGCAGTAATTAGGGCCCGGGGAGGAAACACTCGATTTTGCAAATGATTAGTAACCATTCGATGCTAGTTGATTGGTCTTTTCGCGAATGTTTGAAGATTGTAGAATTTTTTAATTTTTCATTAACTCGAAAATTGTTGATATCATAAACTCATCTCTTTTGAATGATATCTTCTTATTTAACACTTCTGAAAGTTACTAAGCGACTCTTGAATGACCAACCTAAAAGTTTATATAGTATATATAATTTTTGTGGGGAGTGTATATTTTTCTACGATCTACCTCCAATGTCAGCTATCACAGTCTCTCTTGGGGCTTAAGTTTAACCAATTCTTCAGACCTGCGCCAAATTTCATCACAGAATTCTTGATTATTCAGAATAGAAGCTTTGGGAAAAGGTTTACAACGAAAATATAATTGTCCAGTTTCTTCTTTCAACTTTTCACTAGTTGCCAAGTGAAAACTAGTCTGAGCGCCTTCATGTGTATCCTAGAAATATAAATTATTCAAAAATTCGTTGAAAAATATCTATTCAAATGGAATGAATAAATGTGGAAGATTTTAATTTGATCAGGTGCATGCCAACTCATCACTTTTTCGGACCAGGTTAAATTTACACTTCAATAAAATATTCCAACTGAACACAGACAAAGAAATCGGGACCACTTTGAACAAGTGATTTGTTCACCGTGATCAAGCTAGGCGTTTGTCTAAGGATTATGTATATACGGAATTATACTCAACCTGATTGTAAAAGTCGTTTTTTTAGAAATACGCAATAGTCTGCACGACTTGCTGTGTATCATATGTTTTGCATGCTAGGACATAGACGACACCATTAATAAACTGTTACTACTAAAAATGAACTGTTACGATTTGTTTATACAAATCCACAATTTCATTTGTGTGCGTGCTGTCTTCTAACCACAACAAACTGTCAAAGTTGACAAGTTACTTAATTTTCTACAATTTTCAATGACAATCATCGCAACAAGAATGTCTCTTCGAGTTAGATGTAGTGTACATCCAAAAAGATGGTCACAACGTTTGTTTACCGCAAGTCGTAACTGCTTCCAGAATGGACCACAGGAGTGTGACGTAACGACGGCCATTTTGTTGAAGCAGGTCAGTGTCCACTTTCCAAACAAAGTTAGAAGCAGTGTTAATTTCCATAAGGACAATTTCAAATCGTGATTATTTTTTATCCAGGAAGTTCCTGAACATGTGAGTACATTTTATGATTGAATTATGTGATAAATTAAAGAATTTCACTAATAGCCAATTCTTATGCTCGTAAGAATATGTATTTAGACCTAGTTATTGAACTAGTGAGGTTAGGATCTGTAGATGATTATATACGTTTTACATATTTGGTGTTTTGAAACTATTTCAGAAGAATTTTAATGGCATCTAAACATGTTCTCAATTTATCCTCAATTTTGGAGTTCTTTAAAGACGATGCCAAGCTTGTAGCTCGAGGAGAAAATGCTGTAGAGTCCGGTCATGTGAAAGACATGGCATTTGATGGAGAACTTCTCATCATTCGCGGCAAT
Source organism: Cryptolaemus montrouzieri (assembly GCA_013387265.2). Lineage (NCBI taxonomy): Eukaryota > Metazoa > Arthropoda > Insecta > Coleoptera > Coccinellidae > Cryptolaemus > Cryptolaemus montrouzieri. The sequence continues at coordinate 24,702,483 of JABFTP020000103.1, forward strand.
GTTCATGCTAGCATGCGGGATCGTTTATATAAAGTAGAGGTATGAGACCAAAGTAGCGAATGTGTTCTGTAGCATACTAAAAGAATTCATTTTCTAGATAAAACTTGACAAAGAGAAGTGTATCGAATAAGCCAGTTGTACTCGAGCTACAAGCTTGGCATCGTCTTTAAAGAACTCCAAAATTGAGGATAAATTGAGAACATGTTTAGATGCCATTAAAAATTCTTCTGAAATAGTTTCAAAAACACCAAATATGTAAAACGTATATAATCATCTACAGATCCTAACCTCACTAGTTCAATAACTAGGTCTAAATACATATTCTTACGAGCATAAGAATTGGCTATTAGTGAAATTCTTTAATTTATCACATAATTCAATCGTAAAATGTACTCACATGTTCAGGAACTTCCTGGATAAAAAATAATCACGATTTGAAATTGTCCTTATGGAAATTAACACTGCTTCTAACTTTGTTTGGAAAGTAGACACTGACCTTTCCCAACAAAATGGCCGTCGTTACGTCATTACTCCTGTGGTCCATTGGTTCGAATGCAGAAGTAAATTGATCTTCGCAGAAAATACTTCGAAAAACAATAGTCAGAAGCTCTTGATTGTTTAATTATAGCTCTATATGCAAAATTTAATAGACATCCCTCGTAGTTAATGTTGACACGATATATTTGAAGTGATGAGTTAGCCGTTCGTCGTTAGCTACATGAAAGTGTTGTGATGATCGCTGCCCGAATGTTCTACAAGGGTGGTTCGAGAATTTAATCTGCTCTGATGTGATAAAAACTCAAATTTTACTTGATAACTATACGTAGATTTTGCCGTCTTGATTTATTGCTGGTCGTAGTATTGACCTTAAATATTCCCATAATAATGTACTTACCCGAGAAAGAATAAATGCAAGAAAAGATAATACTCGCATGGGAAAACTTGGATGAACTGCATTTGCCTTCTTGAAAATTTCACTTCGGACTGAACCAGTATCTGCTGTATTTACGTTTATGTTGTATTTTCTCATTCTTTTCGCAAATTCTTGTCCTGCTAAAGTATTAAGAAACTTGGAATTGCTGTAGTTTATCAATCCAGACCAGAATTTTGAGATTTCCCGTGGATTGATGCTTCCCGTTGTAACTTGCTGAATACCAGACAGTATTGAAGATGTAAAAACCACTCTAGCATTAGCTGATGCTTTCAATGGTTCTAAAAAAATGAGTTTCTCAACAAATCTGACCGTGTCGAAAATAAATCAATAATGGGGATAGGATGTCATTTTGAATAACGCGGCAACGTCCCATCGACTGGTCCGGTTCTTAACAGCGCAGATATACGAGTGTCATACTTTTCATTTTGCTAGGATTATGTGAAGATTTTATCATGAAATACAAAGTCTTTTTCAATTCTAAATCAATTGAAAATAAGTATGGAGACACCTTATACATTTCAAAACGTATAGAAATCCTAGTTCATTTGCGGTTATTGAATTGCAGTGTTTAATTGGAAATAAGAAAAATAATGTGGTTTGAACCTAAACTTACACATCAGCTATATAGCTGAATCAACAATTACTTATTGTTCATCGAAAATAGATTTATGAGAATAATTTAGTATTAAAATTGAAATTCTCAGACGATTTCAGAAGATGTGAGTGTTTCGGAAGAAGTCATATTTTCGGAAAATATTGAATAATTCGAAAATTGTTTGGTTCATATACTGATCTGATGAAGCTCATTTCTTTCTCTCTTTTTATTCGCCTTCCCAGGAATAGGCGAACCTGTTATATCACATGGGTAGGCATCTGGGAATAATTGAGGTGTCTGTTTACTCGCTTCTTGAAGAGGGCCAAATTGTGGGATGTTGGGAAGATGTTGGACGGAAGCGAGTTCCACAGCTCACAGGCCCTGTAAACGAAGGAATTCTTATAGAGAGAGGTTCGAGGGGTTTTTAAATGTACCGCCATATGAGGATAACTCCTTGCCAGCCTAGTGTTCGGCGACACATGAGTTTTCTCGGAACAAGGTCCTTCAGCTCCTTGGAGCATCTTCCGTGGAAGTATCTGTAAAACATAGAAAGGTCAGCAACTTGTCTTCTGAGAGCCAGCGGTTGGAGATCGCGAGTGATCTCCAGGTGGTCGATGAGGCGCACAGCCCGTTTTGCACACTATCCAATATCCGCAACGAATGTTTGGGCACAGATCCCCATACATGGGAACAATATTCCAGAGCATGTCGAATCTGCGTCTTATATAGAAGCAACTGCTGAGATGACGTGAAATATTGCTTGGATCTGAAAAGAAAACTAAGTTCACCTGATACCGACTTAGTTATTGCTGATACATGTTCATGCCAGCAAAACTTGGAGTTGACCGTTATTCCGAGAAGGTGCATCGAATCTTTGGATGCAATTTGTTGACCTTGCATTATTAAACGAAGTTCTCCAGCGGGGTACCTTCTAGGAAACGTAGTTGCTTGCGTCTTGTTCGCGTTGAAGCTCACCAGGTTTAACTGACCCCGCTCAGATATCCTCTGTAAGTCAGAGTTTAAGTTAATAATTTGTTGACATCTCTGACGATGAGATTCCGCAGCTGTAATCGGCCGCCGACTACTGAAAGACGAAACCAGGCTATAATCGTCTGCAAAACCGAAGATCTTGTTCTCTGTAGATGACAGAGAATCGTTCATCTGCAACAGAAACAAGGTTGGCGAAAGAATGGATTCCTGAGGTACTCCTGCTTGCGACTGGAAACAATCAGATGTTATACCGTCGACCACTACTTGTATTGCCTATTAACCTAACCTATCGAAGGCTTTAGAGGGCGGTAGTTTTGATTAGATACGGGGTACGGACTTCTTTCTTTTCTTTGGGATCGGTTGAATCCTCGCTATTTTCCATCTGCTCGGAAAAGTCTGGCTTTCATAAAAAATCTGAAACAGACGGTTAAGAATGGGTACTAGTTCGGGAGCACACTTTCTCAGGACGATTGGCGGTATTTCGTCTAGACCAACTGCCTTCTTGTAGTTCAGCTGCTCGAGAACCCGTCTGGTAGTGCGGTCTCTGAACTTGATTTCTGCCATGGAAAAATTTGTAGGTGGAATGTTCGTTCGTATTGCGTTAGATGAATCTATCACAGAATTCTTCGAGAACAAGAGAGCAAAGAGATCGGCTTTCTCTTTCGGAGATAATGCTATACTTCCGTCTTCGAGAACAAGAGGCGTAAACGCAGATTTGCAGAAATTAGCACTTACAGTCTTCACCATAGACCAGAATTGTCTAGTCCCGTTTGCCTGTTCAAGGAGTTTATTAGTTACCCCTTCGTTGAAATTGTCCTTTGCTCTTGCAGTTGTCAGGTTGCATAGGTTCCGTATTTGTACGAAGGTTGTTCTTGTTTCCTCTGTTGGGTTCATCTTCCATGACTTGTAGGTTCTGCTCTTGGCTGCAGAGGCTCTTTCGCAGTCTTTTTGGAACCATGGCTTTTTGCTGTTGTTCTTTTCATGGAATGAGGGATATAGAGATTCATTCCTGCATGAATGATTTCTGTAACAATTTCAGAGCACACATGGAGGTCAGGATCTGGAAGGCAAACATCACTGAATGGGAAGCACGAAAAGATTTCAAGCAGCTCATCCCATTTATCACGCTAATAGTGCGAAATGCATCTGGGTGGTTTAGGTTCCTGTTTTAGCGGCAGCACAATAGTTCCAGTATAATATATAAGGTTGTGGTCTGAGTTTCCTAGCGGTGGTGAGACCTCCGCTCCAAAATTGTCTGGATCTTAAATCAAAAAGAGATCCAAGGGGTTCGGGAATCGGTTGGGTGATCAGGTTCTTTTGTCGGTTCGTCGACTAACTGCATTAGATTATGGTAGATTGCGAAAGTTTCAGCCTGTCTTCCCGCTTCATCTGTTCTATTGAAGTGGCGAAGCCAGTTGGTGTTGTAAACGTTGAAGTCACCCAGTACAATGATCTCAGCTGCTGGATGATGTGTCTGAATCAAATCTACCTTATCACCTAGATACTGAAACAGTCTAGGCGAGCGATATGGACAGCATAAAAACAGTGTTTTATCCTGCAAACAGATTTTAAACCACGCAAGGTTGAAAGCGTCGTCCTTCATCGTGTCCTCTGTCTAGCATGCAACATCCGATCTGGCGAAAACACAGAGGCCCCCCCTTTAAACCTAAATCTCGTATGTAACTCATACCCATTAAAACGTAAATACGCTGTGTCTGTTGTTTGACTTATTTGAGTTTCGGTTAGGGCCAGCACATGGGGTTGTGCGTTTTGGATATGCTAGTGGACTGCATCGACATTCATGTTGTTGTGCCCTAGTCCTCTGATATTGCAGAGTTTGCTTTCTTTTCTAGAACGTGAATGAATTAGTGAATTCGCCGGAGGAGAGCTTGACTCACCCGCATCATGAACGCGTTGAGGCATTCCCCCCTATTTTAACTCTGGATGATTTTGTTCCAGAAGTGCTCATCATGCTTCCTTGCCAATCCTTCCCACCCTGGAAATCGGACCATCCGCCAGATCCCGAAACTTAGTCACACAGGTGACCAATTTACGGGACCTATAGCTGGATGTGGTGGTATCACACCGGGCGACGGAGGTGAGGCCGCCTGCCTCCTTCAAAAATATAGGGCATCTTATTAAGGCAAAGGCTAAAATAGGATAGGGCATGCGCCAAATTAGGGTCTTACTTTTTTCGTATATACTTCTTCAATAGAAACAGCGTTATAGACCGATTACTCACTAGATGGACACCTGGTATAATAGATACACTCGGAAATACTGGTCGTTTCGGTGGATCTTCTTACCTACTAGAAGATGCGTCAGTAAAAAAGATCCGAAGTAGTTTGTATGCATTAAGGCATTCAGTCCATCCTCTGAAAATTTCTCCCTCACACTTGATGCTCCTGCGTTATTTACCAAAATATCTATTTTACTCTCGGTCTTTTTTATTTCCTCTGCGAATGATCGGACAGATTTGATAGAAGCTAAATCCAATTTTTTAATCAATATGTTTGGATTTCCCGTTTTTGCGATGATCTCATTCTTCTCTGTTGAACATTCACTTCTACATGCTATTATAACTCTACATCCTCGAGAAGCTAAGAGAGTGGTTATAGCATATCCAATCCCTGAAAAATTCGAATATTATAAATTGAAATAATTGTAGGATAAATAATCGTATGTCTCGAAAATTTTGGCACTAATAAGAAAAGAACTGATTTGAAGGGTAAAGAAGCCTGGGCCCTACCTGTGATGTCCACAAATCGACAAATTAATCGATTTAAAATAAATAATAATATTAGTCCTAATCAGTTTCTATTACTACGTTACTAGAGATAGCTGTATCTAATGTTACCGCATCCACACTAAACAAATCCATTGCACGAATTACAGGGGCTACCGGAAGCTTTTTGTGTGGGTGATGTGTAGCTTCGAAACAGTAAAGTTATGTTAATGTCACGTTTATCAAAAAACATTTACTTTGCACTTTTGACTTAATTAGGAGATTACAGTAATAAAAAATAATAGAATTTTATTAATAATAATAATAATAAATGATATTTATTGACCAATAAATTTAGAATATTGGTCAAATGGCCATCGTCCTTTAGCCCATAAATTCATACATTTCGTGATATAATCCATTTAGTTCAATTACAGTCAAAATCATGAATTCATGTGTGTGTATATATATATATATATATATATATATATATATATATATATATATATATATATTTATAGGGGTTTTACCCAGACGAGTTGCCCATATATCTGTTCATGCAATCAAACTGATTTCATGAAAAATATAAATCCACCACCCGGTAATTAATACCATTGCCAGGCAATGATTATAATCAAAACATATCCTAGAGTAATTATATATTAGGATAACGTTAAATATTATGAGAATATATCAATCTACCAGAATATATACATACTATAGTATCATCAGACAATGATATCAATGTACCAACGAGTAGTGTCAGAGGCTTTCTTCCTTTGAAAAATCCAGTGTACGGACCTAAGTCAAGTAACACTGAATGTTACTCATTAATAGTTTCCTTTGTGTGAAGTGGTGAACGATCGAATAGAATACTGCTCTGAATATAAATATGACAAAATTGTCAGTTAATTATATTACATTTATATAAACAAATGAACAGTAAAAACTAAAGAGAAAACCTATGACTACCTCATTATTATTTTCGGAAAGAAACCTACGAAGAATATTGCAAGATTTGATGACTGTTATCTTCTGTAATTGTTTGAATAAATTTTTCTTCAGACCTAAAATCTCAATATTCTTGTGAAGATTCCTAGGAATAACACCTGTTGTAGAAATGATAATCGGTAGAATAAATATTTTCTTCATTTTCCACATTTTTTAATCTCGTCGCCAAGCATCATATATTTAGAAATTTTTCATTGTATTTATTTTGTATATTATGTGTGTCGGGTATAGCAATATCAATTATATATGTTATTTGATTCTGTTTATCATTAAGAATGATATCTGGTCTATTGTGTTTTACAGCTTTGTTGCAAGAATTGTTTCATCAAAATAAAGTTTATATTTGTCATTTTCACAAATAATCTCAGGTTCATATTTGTGAAATTTTCTTCTTTTGGGAATTAGGTCATGTTTAATTCCTAGATTAAAATGAATAATATTAGCGACGGCATTATGTCTTTCTAAATAATCTGTTGAAGCAAGGACTGAGCAAGATGATAATATATGAAAAACTGTTTCTGAAGAACAGAAACATCTACGGCAAGAATCATCTATATTTTGTTTGACGATGTGTTTTCTATAATTCCTCGTGAAAACAACCTGATCCTGGATCGCAATTGCCAAGCCTTCTGTTTCAGCAAACAATTCTCCAGATACTAACCATTTATTCGATGCGATTTCATCAATATAATCATTTTTCAATTCTTTAGGTGCTTTCCGTGTAATTCCTTCTGCATCCAACTTTCTCTTTTAGAATTATCATGAAATATATCAAAATCTACCTTTTGCATTGTCAAGTTCAGAGGTGTAAGATTATATATATATATATATATATATATATATATATATATATATATATATATATATATATATATATATATATATATATATATATATATATATATATATATATATATATATATATATTTAAACCCAAATCTGACCGCCATGCACGCAGTCCCCGTTTGTCGGCATCCTGCTTAGTTGCACTATTGTGGCGCTTGGGGACTGCGTGCGCATGGCGGGCAGATATGGGAACTAGCTCTTGTCAGGAGGGATTATTCATTGATCTACTGATTTTTGAATAATTCTTTTTTCAAGTTTACATATGTAGACTCCTCGCGAAGTTTATCGCGGAAGATATTTGTCCCACCAAATATTTACTGACGGGAGGTTTATCTCGGAAACAGAGGAAAAGAGCACTATTCCAGCGGGATTATTTCGTATTTCGCTCGTTTTCTGCCGTTGATGTGATTCACGGAACGTCGAAAGATGTCTCCCAAATGTTTGGAATTTTTAACGTTTCCACATCTGTTTGTTATCGTTCGTATCTTTCTCGAAGTCCGGTAGCGGGTTCGCCGTGTCGGTCCATAGAGGGCGACTCTCGTAGGTAGGATGTTGAGAAGCGATATGCGACACTGATGAGCTCCTAATAAGGGCGAAACTGCAGTCGGCCGCTCCGTTTCTCGGCATCCTGCTTAGTTGCACTATTGTGGCGCTTGGGGACTGCGTGCATGGCGGGCAGATTTGGGAACTAGCTCTTGTCAGGAGGGATTATTCATTGATCTACAGATTTTTGAATAATTCTTCTTGTCTCAAGTTTACATATGTAGACTCCTCGCGAAGTTTATCGCTTAAGATATTTGTTCACAATAATATCCGCGAATTTTTTCATGGCTGTAGATTTATTAATGCTGACGAATATCATCATTACGTTCGACTAGTGTAATTCATAGAAATTTACGCCGGCTCCGAATCTGTCTATCTCTAATTCTGAGATGAGGTTGAAGAATCTCTAGATTATGAGGGCGTTCTGCGAATTTTTTTGATAGCTGTATTAGTCTTTCTGAGATAGGCTGAATATTCGTCACTTGGTATAGCAGTTGATTTGATGGGTTGTGCAATGGGTTGTCAGGGTGGCACATCTTAGTTATTGTTCTCAATGCAGTTGTTTCGGCAGTTCTCAACTGCAGTTGAGGTATATTGTGTGTGCATATTCTAAGATAGGTCTGCAAATGCTCTTATAGATTTTTATCGTAGTTCATTTATTGATTCCACTGTTCTTGTTGAACACCTAAAGAATTTTGCTCTTGACGTAACTTTCTTCTTGCAAATTTTAGTGTGATGGTTAAAGTTCAGTTTGTTATCGATATGTACACCTTAATATTAAGCAGTAACTGTGGGATCTATGTTATGATGATCGATTGAGATTAGTGATGAAACTGGAGACGGAGTATGATTGAAGACAATCAGTTGACATTTACTTGGGTTGAGAAGTAGTTTCCAATTATTCAGCCATTCGACGATTTTGTTAACTAGGATTTGAAGTTTTTCCATCACCTGGTCCCGTGTCTTTGAGTGCACAACTATAGCCGTATCATCAGCAAATTGAAAAATATATTCGTCTTTTTCGTTATTGTCAATATTATCGTTTATGTCAGAGCAAAAAATATTGTAGAGTAAGGGTGACAAGGGCGAACCTTGCGGAACTCCCTGCTCAGGAATGAGCTTATAAAGTGGATGAAATAATCTGGTGCGTCCATTTTCTTCAATTTGTACAGCAGGCCCTTATGCCACACACTATGAAAAGCTTTTTTTATATGGAGAAATATTGCAGATGAGTAGAGATTATAAAGACTTACAGCCTGGATGTTTGATACGAGTATACTGATAGGGTGAACTGTTGAGCATCGACTCCTGAATCCAAACTGATGGTTGGGTATTTTTTCTCGAATTACTTCTAATAGCTTAATCTTGATAATTTTTTCGAACATCTTATCTAGAGTTGGGAGTGAAGTTATTGGCCTATAGTTGCTAACTCTCTCATGGTCACAGTTAGATTTTGGTATTACAACGATGTTTCCTATTTTCCATTCTGGGGGAAAGTATTGATTAGTGAGACAGAATTGAAATATGCTTAAAATGAAGATGTGTATGTTGAAACTGAATCTCTTGACAATCACCCATGGAATATTGCCTGCACCAGGTGCCGTACACTTTTGATGTTCCAAGATTTGAAAGTAATCATTATCGTTAATTTGTACTCCTTCTACTGTTGGAATATTTTTATTGCAAAAGAACTCTCCATACCACTATTCTATATAGTCTATTTCAATTTCTTTATTCTGATTAAACTGAGGATTCTGAGATTGTTCATATGTCTGTTGAAAGTGACTTGCAAATATCTCTGCCTTTTCCTCATCTGTCTCAAATTGTAATCCATTTTCTTCTATTGTAGGCGTTTTCGGTGTATTTTTATATCGGGAGAGCTTATTTATTTTCTGGTAGAACATTCTACCATGTAGCTCATTAATTTCCTCACAAGTTTCAACCCACTTATGTTGTCTGTATTGATGAATGAGATTTTGGATTTCTTTGCTGTAATTGTTAATGATGGCTTAATTTCTGGTAAAGGGTTTTGTCTATATTCTCTGTACATTCTTCTCTTATTTTTAATTAAGCTTACGATGAGAGGAGGTAGGGGGTGCGTACCAAATGTTCTTGTTGTTATAGGTGTATTTGCTAAAACTGTTTCCTGGACTACTTTCAGAAAGTCAGATATATTAAGAATTTTATCTATACAGTCCATACCGTTTTGATCTCGGGCTTGATACGGAAGGTGACTCTAAAAACAAACTCTCGGATGCTCAGTTTTCCATATACACACAACCAAATTTACATGAAATCACTCGGTATTTCACATGATTGATTGTTTTTAACCATGGATCTTTGAATACTTCTGAAGAATGAAGTTCTTTATTGTAAAAAAACTGGATAGTATGATAAGAAATGTTGAATTATCACCACATGTTCGGGATATTGTACTCAGTCGCCTTACGTTGGATTGTCCGATGTGCAGAGGGGTCGAATAATTGCTCCCGTTGAAGAAGCGGTGACACAGAGGGATATAGCGGCCACAATGGGGGTATCACAGAGGGTGATTTCAAAAACCTACGCCCGATACGTGGAGCTACAATCTCTGCAAAATAGGCATAGAAGAAGATCATTTCTGAACAACAAGACCGCTTTTGGTGCCAACTTGCAAGAAGAGATCCTAGTGCCTCCAAAGGCAATTTCTGGAGGCAACAGGCATCAGTGTATCAGTCGAAACGTCAAAGATTTCATTCAACGAGAGAGCTAACAAAACAACAAAAAATTAACAGACTTAATTGGTGTATCGAGTACCAAAATTGGAATATTGAGAATTGGCGAAATGATCTTTTTTCGGACGAGACCAGAATTGGTGTTCGATCAGATGACCGCCGGATTCGGGTTTTAAGGGCAGAAACTTGGCGGGACATTATCTTGAAACAGAGGAAATCGCTGTTTTGGACTGGCCAGCTAGCTCTCGAGACCTAAATCCTATCGAGCATTTATGGGATAATCTCAAAAGGAAAATTAGATCGCGCCAGGATAATCCAAGAACCCCACAACAGGTCATCCAAGCCACCCCAGAAGAGTGGCAGAACATCACCCCAGAGGAGGTCGAAAACCTAATTCAAAGCATGCCTAGAAGGATTCAGGTTTGTATCAGGGCAAGAGGAGGTAATACAAGCTACTGAGGCCGAGAAAAAACACCTACTCCGTGAAAAAACAGTTTCAATTTTTTTACTACATGCGGAAAGAGTCTTATTTTCTTTTATTTGTTTCTTTCTTAAAATAAACCTTAATTTATTTCATTTTTCAATGGAAATATCTCGAAAAGGATCAATTCTAACAATCCTTCGAAATTTCCAAAATCCCTGAGGTGATATTCAAAATATCGGGTGATTCCATATAAATTTGGTGGTGTGTAGTGTGAAGTATGGAATGAAATTCAAAAATTCTTTCACTACAGTTACTGGAAAAAATGTTCGGAAATGTCGTTAAGCTAGAAATGAAACATTTGTCTGATTTCAACTATGTTTATTATTAATATTTACGACCGGTTTAGTCATTATCAAGTTTCTAGAGCAAATAGTTATGAGAAATAATATGATAACCATATTCTAAATGTTGAGCCCTGGTGAGTGAGAGATAATAGTGGTAAGAGCGAATGTGCTCTTACTATATATACTATACTATAACTATATCTAATTTAAATATTGAGTAGTGAGGAGTAATTGAATTCTAGTTGACTGCTACTAGTTTGAAAATTTCCAAACTTTCCAATAGATTCATTCATCTCTTTATTGTTTTGTGTAGATTTTTGAATTATCTGTGTTTTCTTGATTTAATATGTTCAAAAACTGCGGATTTGCTGAAGATAAAGTGTATAGTTATTAATTATAAGAATTGATCTGTCCGAAAATTTTTCTCAAAAATTGGACTGCAAAAATTATGAATTTTATTTCATTCTGTACACTCGCACTGTATGAATAGATTAATTTTGTGTGTAGTTCTTGAAGACTTTTTGCTGCCAGGAAATATTATACAGACCAGAACAACTGAAACTCTGGAGAAATTGGTGGTTGTGGTAGTGTATATTCGCATAAAGTAATATGTGCCAAAATTTTTGAGACATACCTTATTTCGAGAGTTCTTCAGTTTTCTATGTACGATACCTGCGTTTCCTCCAGTAACAATTGCAGTTTTACCATTCAAACAAGCAATGCTATCTGAATAACCGATTGTATAATTTCTTATTAGCCATCTCACCAAGAAAACCAAGACATTGTAGTACCAAGAAATTTTATCGCAAACACTTGTAGAAGACATGGATACAGTAATCGAATCTAAATATTCAAAACAATTCGACGATGTGAACTTTGATTTAAGTTATGTAGATATATATTGCTTTACGGTAATGAAATGATAATGCCATTTGCTTGTTTCTATTATCTTCACGGCCATTCTATATCCCTTTTTTAATTTCAATTTACAAACAAAACATGTATAATCAAATTTGTTATGAGTGAATTATCTACTAATGTAGTAATGTAATTTACACGACAATCGCTAAATCTATACTAATTTTTTTCACGGAGAGCTTTTCATCTACGAGGACTGTCCCAAAATCTTTCGACTTTATATTAAATATTGAATTAATTCATTTCGCTCGGAATAGTGTTTCTCTGAGTCGACAATGTTACGTTGCGAGGTTTTGGTGCGAAGGGCGAGGCGAGGAGTGTAATTTCTTTCCTCGTTGGTAACGAGGCGAGGTTTAACCCATATTATTCCAACGTCCCATTTAAAGTTCGCTAATATTTCATCGAATACTAAGTACAATTTGACAAATGACATTTGAGGTTATATATTTTCTTTATGCTTGACGTATCGATCTATTTCCCTCGAAAAAGTTGAAACTTTCTATTGCTGTCAATAAATTGCAAAACAAATTGAAATACTGTGAAAATCGGGAATCATGAGTCACCGGAAACGGCAAGTTATAACTTTTATTGTTTTTATTTATAATTTATGTTATGTTGTATTTTAAACAAGTAATGAAGTAAGTTATTAGTTCAAATTATATATCACGATATATTTTGAATTTTTTCAATGATTTTTTGTTCTATCGCCCCATTTTAAGGTGCGCTGGGACTGTTTTCAGCCTCAACGATTTTCATTTATTTTAATGTTTATTTATTTGTAATTATTTATTGCTTGCACAGTAAATATTCACGATATTATCACTTTGTTATTTCAAATGGCAATCTACCTTTTTTATTATACATCTAGAATCGACATTTGAGCATGACATAAAATACCCAAGTTGTTAGCACTTATCTGTCAAAACTTTTGACAGATTTTTTTATTTCTGTTATAAACTCGATTTTTGAGGAACATTTAAAAAAATTGTAGCTCGTTGATCTTTTGCACTACAGACACAATTTTTGCTTGGGTGGATAGAAGAAGGATCAAGGAATTTTTTAAGCAATCTACACATGTCAAATGTTTATTGCGTTGTTTTGTATGCTTTTTTCAATTTGGCCTTTTTCAAATAGCAATAACTCAATTTTTTCAAATTGCACGTGCCAATTTTTATATCGCTATCAGATGAAGCGTTAAATTTAAGATGGGCTGTAGAGAAGACTATCGCCCCAAGACTATTGGAGTATTAGTGCGAACAACTGGAATAGATGGTGTTTCGGAAGATGACAGCCTTTGATCTGGAATGAATCTGTTCCATTTTTTTGCACTAATACTTGAATACCTCAGGGCGATAGATAGTCTCCTCTAATTTTCAGTAGCTCACTCTGTTTCTTCTACAGTTTTCAATCAAAAATGAAAATTCTTCCACGGGTTTGCAGACAAAGATAATACCTTTCTTTCGAGTTATCACTCGACCCATCTACCCTCTTCCAAATTACAAGGGTTGTCACCCCTGCTCCATGGGTTGAAATTCGAGATAAGAATGGTACTTGATGATGACTGCGATTGATCAGCATGGATCTGTTCCATTTCACTTCACTGAAACTTGCATAGTCTCAGGGAAATAGTCTTCCCTATCTTCCCTATTCTTTCTAAGCAATGTAGACAGAGATACCACCTTTCTTTTGAGTCATCACTCGACCCATCTTTCCTATTCAAAATGTTCAAGGATTGCAACCCCCGCTTAGGGGGTTGATATTTCAGGCAAGTATTGTACCCCAAAAGATGTCCCCCTTGAAACAAAAATTGACATGTTTTTGTATTTTGATCAGAAATGAATATCTTGGTAGGTATAGCCTCTGTTTAGTTTTCGTTGAAGCAGTCTGTATGTAAATAATTAGGTAATTTTGTATGTTATTCATGTGCTAGACACAAAAAAATCTTTTTATTTTAACTATGTTAAGATAACCCCTGTAATTGGGCTTGCCTATTGGGGTTCCATTCCTAATAAATAAATAAATAAATACCTATTTTAAATGATGAGTAGTGGGGAGTAATTCATTCTAGTTGACTTTTGAGAGTAGTGAATTTTGGCTTTTTACAAAGTTTGTTAATTTCCTAAGTTTCGAATAGATGTTCTTTGAGTCTGGATTCAAAATGTCGACCTGTTTGTCCTATTTAAGCTGTTGGGCATTCATTGCATTCAATACTGTATATTCCAGTAATTTGCTTAAGTTGAGACCATTGATGAAGGGACTGATGAATTGAACTTGGAAAAATAATTCTTGATGTTATTAAAGAGGGGGCCAATGTAAGTTAGACATGCCTATTTATTTTTAGGTTTCTCTATAATAGAATATAGTAATTGAATTTCGTTCTTTGCCTGTAATAATACTGTTTATGTGGGAGACTGGAATATAATTTAATGCAACTTTCTTAACGAGATTGATTTCCGTATTAAAGTCAATTATGAATAAAATAATGGAAGGCTCTATGAATCGTTGAATTGCAATTTATGTGTAATGTAGTTAAAATAATCCATTGGGATTGTTAAGTCTGTGAATGTTTCTTATCTATATATACAGGGTATCTCAAGTTGAGCGGCCTATTAGACGTTAATGGAGAACTAATAATGCTATATATCGTTCCGAAAGTTTGGTAGTTCATTCAGCTAGTCCGAAACTCTATTTCTAAGATATTTTCTCCTCAATGGCACTTCCGGTTATACCGGAAGTGCATACCAACTTTGTTATTTAATATACAACACAAAAACACCTAACACATATATCTAGCTTGTTTCGTTCATGAATAATCCCAGTTTTACTTGAAAATTATCGATTTTGCTTTTTGAAAAAATATATATATATATATATATATATATATATATATATACAGTGTGTTCCAACGAAAATTTGACCCCCTATAACTCCGAAATGAGTAACATTAGCGAAAAACACCAGGACACGTCGATTTTTGTTTCGAGGGGAGCATTTTCGAAATAATTCGAAACTTCTCAGATCAACCCCTACCCCCAGCAACACTAACTTTGAAATTCATCATAGGAATAAGGGTCGAGTGGCACCTTACTGAAAAGGTCTGTCAATTCTCCACCTTGATTTGTCATTTTTAGAATTTTAAATTAACATACAGGGTGTCCCAACCAAGGGTGAAGTTGAATTCCTGGAAATCCCAAATACTAAATGAAATAGATTTATTTTGGCATAATGCAAGCGCAGGTTTATGCTCGGTCTAGAAAAACGACCTACACTTGTGAATTTGGAGTTGGTGCTATCAACCCCCTATTTCCAGCATCCCCAACTCAAAAATCATTCGATCGATAATAGGTCAAGTGGCACCTCGTTGGAAAGGTACTGCAATTTTCTCTTCGAATTTGGTATTTTCGAAATTCAGAATCATCATACAGGGTGTCCCGAAGCAGGAACATTGAAAATCCAAATAACTTTTTGAAACTGGTTCATTTCGGTATACGAGAACATGTTTGATCCGAGAATAGGACTTTCTTGTGTGGTTATAGAATTTTTGCAATCAACCCCTTCCATTCAGCATCCCCAACTTGAAAATCATACAAATAATTCAAGTGGCATATCTTCAGAAAGGTTTTTGAATTCCAGAATGATTAAAGCATTTCATTCAGTTCGGCTCTCCATACAGGATGTCGCTTTCGAAAAATTCAATATCGTCATTTGAAATTATCAACTAAAATTAATTCGAAACTGTTAAAAGTATTGGGGTACGATGTGTTGAGCATCAATTACGAAGAAATAAAGCTGATTTCTGCATTGAAAATGTTCACATTTTTCATTTCCATCTGGCGTGCAGTCATCTGTTATTTCTCATTTTGCAATGAAATATTATTATTATTCAGATCAGTTCCTCATTATTGTTGTTGTTCGTCAGTTGAAATTAATCTGAAAATGGTTTATTCCACTGAGGAAAGGGTCGAAATTGTATCGACGTATTTTCGAAATAACAGTTGTGCCAAAGAAACGGCAAGGATATTCGATAGGAACCATCCTGAAAGAGAAAGGGAGTCAGTCACCAGTACGTTAAATATTTGGTTGACAAATTCCTAGCTACGGGTTCGGTGGCAAACAAAAACATGAAGTGGCATGTCCTGTCAGAAATGAGGCAACGGAAGTGGCAGTAGTGGGTCATCTACAAATGGAGAATACTACTTCGATCAGAAAACTATCTCGTCTGACTGGTGTATCAGCTACAACTGTCCATAGAATCGTGAAACATCACAAATTTCACCCCTACAAGGTAAAATTAGTGCATGAAATAAACGAAGATGATCCAGATCGTCGTTTACAGTTTTGTGAAAATCTAAGTGAAAACCTAAACGCTAATCCAAATTTTCTGAATAACATCTGTTTTTCTGATGAAAGCACCTTTATGCTCAGTGGTGAAGTGAATAGACATAATTGTCGATATTGGGACACACAGAATCCTCATTGGTTTAGAGAGGCCCACACGCAAAGGCCTCAGAAGTTGAACGGTTGGGCAGGAATTTTGGCAATCATCTAGTTGGGCCTTTCTTTATTGAGGGTAATCTGAATGGAAATGGCTACCTACAGTTGTTAGAGGAACACATACATCCTAGATTGACAGAAATTTTACAGAACGATCCAACTCTTTCTGAGGACGAAATGGGTTTTCAACAAGACGGTGCTCCTCCGCATTATGCTGCTCGGGTGCGCCAATATTTAGACGAAAATTTCCCAGGAAGGTGGATTGGTAGAAGAGGACCTGTTGAGTGGCCAGCCAGGTCACCAGATTTAAATCCCTAGATTTTTTTTGTGGGGCCATCTAAAATCTAAAGTTTATGCCACAAGACCAGAAAACCTGGAGGAGCTGCGGATGAGGATTATCACAGAATGCCGACTTTTGACTCCTGAAGTTTTCGCTAATGTGAAGAGAGTTCGAAAATCGTCTGTATAACTGTATGGAGGTGGGCGGAGGTCATTTTGAACAATTGTTGTAATAATAAAGTTAGTTTTTGTTTTCAATTGAATACAAGTTCAATAAATCTCGTTTTCCTGTTTAGATGAGCATCCAATCAGTTTCTCCATCATCCCTCATCCTGATCCTCACGCCAGAAAACCTCGATTGCCAAACTGAAACCAATGCCTCAGTGATTCAGAAAATAGAAAAATCTTTCTGGAACTTTGCCACTCAACCTGTAATCACTTGTATGATTTTTGAGTTGGGGATGCTGAATGGAAGAGATTGATTGCAAAAATTCCATATTCACGCAAGAGAGTCTTATTCTCGAATCAAACATAAACATGTTCTCGTATTATACCGAAATGAACCAGTTTCAAAAAGTTATTTGGGTTTTCAGTGTTCCTGCTCCGGGACACCCTGTATGCTGATTCTGAATTTCGAAAATACCAAATTCGAAGAGAAAATTGAAATACCTTTCCAACGAGGTGCCACTTGACCTATTTTCGATCGAATGATTTTTGAGTTGGGGATGCTGGAAATAGGGGTTGATTGCACCAACTCCAAATTCACAAGTGTAGGTCGTTTTCTAGACCGAGCATAAACCTGCGCTTGCATTATGCCAAAATAAATCGATTTCATTTAGTATTTGGGATTTGCAGGAATTCAACTTTACCCTCGGTTGGGACACCCTGTATGTTAATTTAAAATTCTAAAATGACAAATCAGAATGGAGAATTGACAGACCTTTACAGTAAGGTGCCACTCGACCCTTATTCCCTATGATGAATTTCGAAATTAGGGTTGCTGGGGTAGGGGTTGATCTGACAAGTTTCGAATTATTTCGAAAAATGCTCCCCTCGAAACAAAAATCGACGTGTCTTGGTGTTTTCGCTAATGTTACTCATTTCGGAGTTATAGGGGGTCAAATTTTCGTTGGAACACACTGTATATTTTATATATATATATATATATATTTTTTTTATGATATCACCGTTACGGGTCGGTCACAAGACTGCCGGAGACTATTCGCCAAGGCAGCTCTGTTTGTGGTTTATTTTATGAGCCCTGAAGGAACTTTCAGACGAGTCGGGTGGTACCTAGTATGGCTTCCTTCTGTGCGCTGGATACAATTTCTGGTCTCAGTTTCAACAGTTTGAGAGAACGGCGTAAGCTACCAAAATAATAAAAGGTGTTTCGCAAACAAGAAACCATGCGGGATATAACTTATCTTCTTCTTCTTGTGACTATCCTCTTTCTCAGATTATGCATTTATCTTTCCCTGCATAATTAGTTGTAATAGCCGATATTTATCATTACGCAGCACGTGTCCAAAGTACGACAGTTTCCTTTGTTGAACAGTTTTCAGGATCTCCAAATCCTTTCTCATGCGTTGGATTATGGTCTCATTTGTCACGTGATGCATCCAAGAGACTCTCAGCATTTGTTTATAACACCAGAATTCGAAGGCCTTCAGTCGCCGACATGCCGCTTCCTTGAGTGTCGAAGCCTCAGCCCCATATAAGAGGGTGGAAAAGACATAACATCTAAGTGTTCGAATTCGGATGTCAATATTCAAAGACATGTCACATAATATTCTTTTGAGTCGGTTGAACGCATTCCTCGCCATTTCGATGCAGTTTCTTATTTGATGTGTATGGTCCCAGTCTCCTTTTATTCTACATCCTAGGTAAGTAGATGTCTCCGTTCTCTGCAATGGTACGTTATCAATATTGAACTGTTCGTCTTATTTTTATTAGGTCTTAGACCATGCCTTTCACTGATAGAGGTGATACGATCAATCAGACGTTGAAGTCCTTTTGCACTATCTGCCATTAAAACGGCGTCATCTGCATACCTCAAGTTGTTAACAATTTCACCATTGATCACTACACCGTCATCCATTCCATCTAGAGCTTCTCTGAATAGTTTTTCTGAGTAGGCATTGAAAAGTATCGGAGATAGAACACACCCTTGTCTTACACGTCTTTTATTCGAAAGAGGTCCGAAAATTCTCCACTCATTCGAAATCTGGCTTTTTGTTTAAGGTATAAGTTAGTTATTATTCTGAAATTCTTGCTGTCTAGGCCTGCCTCTTGTAGGGTTTTGAACAGTTTATCATGCTGTACTTTATCGAAAGCTTTGCAAAACTTGTAAACTAAATGAAGCTTCGCGGGTTCCTAAGCCGTTTCGAAAACCGAATTGAGTATCGCTTACTTCTTCTTCAAGTTTTCTATAGATTCTCTTGTGGATGATGGTGAGAAAAATTTTCAAGATATGGCTCATTAGACTTATTGTTCGGTGCTCTTCACATTTTCTGGTATGGGCCTTTTGGGAATCGGTATGAAAGTCGATTCCAACCAGTCACTAGGCAGGATTCCTGTGTCATATACAGCATTGAATAAGTTGACCAATGCATCCAACTGAGTCTCGTTGAGTAACTTGAGAAGGTCTCCGTGAATTTCATCTGGTCCTGTAGCCTTGTTGTTTTTTAGACTTTCGATTCCCCTTTTCACTTCTGCCCGTGTTATGCTTGGTCCTTCCGTTCCGTCCACTCCGATATTCTCTAGTTCCTCGTCATGAAATAATTCTTCAGCGTATTCTCTCCACCACTCAAGTTGTTTGCTCATTTCCGTAATTATGTTTCCGTCTCTATCCATTATCACTACAGCGCCTGTCGACCCCGATTTCCATATACCTGCCGCTTCCTTTATTTTTCGATGAAAGTTGAAAGTGTCATGTTTGCTGTCTAACAACTCGAGTTCTCTACATTTATCGGCAAGCCAATTTTCTTTCGCGTCTTCAATTTTCCGGCATATCACTTTGTGAACTTCTTTCTATATGAGCGTTGTTGTTTCCAGTCCTTCTTCTTTTCACTCCCCCAACCAAAAGATTGTTTTCAGTTGCTTATCGCATTCTTTATGTCTTTCCATTGTTTTTCAATGTCGAATATAACATTTTGTTTCAAATTTTCAAATTTATCGTTTAGTTCTTTTCTGAGTTTTCTTTTTTCCTTTCCATGTGATTCTCTTCAATCGTAATTTGGTTTCCGCGGTTAATAGTTTATGATCGGATGGGATGTCAGCACCCGAATAAGTTTTTGCTGATGTTACTGCATTTCGAAAGCGTTTGTTGGTCATGATATAATCTGTTTGGTTCCTCATTATATTTTGTGGACTATCAACCGGAGATTTCCACGTGTAAAGTCTTCTATAGGGAAATTTGAAGAGTGTGTTTGTTATTACAAACTCTGACTCTTGGCAAAATTGGACAAGCCTTTCACCCCTTTCATTTCTAATACCCAGGCCATAGCCTCCAGTCACGTTATTTACACTTTCTTTGCCCACTTTGGCATTAAAATCTCTAAGTATCAAGTTGACTTCTTCTTTCTTTGTGTATGAGATGGCTGTTTCTAGGTCTTCGTAGAATTTTTCAATATCTTCTTCTTCCGTAGGACTGAATGATATTCAAGTTACATGGCTCCGCCTGAACCTTCAGTAATGCAATCCTATCCGATATCGGTATAAACGCAGATATGGATCGATTTGTGTCTTTATTAACAACGATTGCTACTCCATTTCTATTCTTAGAACTTGTGTCTCCCGAATAGTATATCTGGTGTTCATCAATTGTACATCTTCCTAAATCTGTAGGATATCTACTCGCAGACGTCTCATTTCTTCAATAAGATTGGCTGCTTTTCTTGCCTGGTACATGCTTCTCACGTTTCATGTTCCAATTCTCCTTTCGTTTTTTAAGCTGCATTTATGGACCTGATCGGGAGATTCTTCGCACCCTCTCCCCACTTGAGGGATGCCCGGGACTGAGGGCCTTTAGTTTATTGTTCCCAGCCATTGTGATGTCCTAGGGAAAAAATTTGAAACCAGGTAGTTTCCCGTTGCTTTCCTGGTTATCTGTTTAGCCGCCCACTCTGGGTCAGACGCTATAATGCTAGTTTTGGTTCGCCCCCGTTATTTAGTTTCCCCGAAACCACCCATATCTGGGAGGCATTCCCCTATCCACCACCTGGGGAGGCGCCCGATGGAGGACTAGCAAACCCCGTACGTGACATAACTCATATCCGACTGAATCTCAATCAGTATACAGAGTGCTCTTTTTTCCGCCTCGCATAAGATAAAATTTATTCTGAACTTGTGACCTCAAGATATGATTTGCATAATAGACTGCAAAATGCTTTCATGCAGTAGGATGTGGAAGAGCTGATGCGAGCCACATAACAGGGTGTTATGCGTCGAATAGAACTGTCTAGAAGTGAATAGCAGAAATAAGTAATAATTTTTTTTGTGATGCAATGAGCATAGAATAGTTTCTTACAATCCAATAGTTACAGAACCACAAACGTCACTTACTCACTTTGTTATTTTTTGTTGCAGTCATCTGATATGTTTCATTTATTTTTTTCTTTATTTTCCGCTTTGCATAGTAGAATTTTTTCGTTGAAAAAATATTAAGTGTTTATCTAGTTTTATGCGTTATGCCTTTACATTTTCTAATCGAGAATATGCTGATATGGTATTTATTGATGGATCCTACAACGGATTCTCTAGAATTTTTTGGTTATTAAAAAATATAGAACTTCTCAAGTAAAATGAAGAAGGCAATATTTTACATGTAGCCGACTGATACGGCTTTTTATGAAGTTGAAGAGTCAACAACAAGCACACGTATAATCGTCCGTGATTTGGTGCTGTCTGAAACACGTGAATAGAGAGCCTTGAAAAAAGGAAAGTACCATCCATACCATTACAAAGAAGTCCAAGAACTTTTAAATGGTCTAAATCAGCGGTTCACTCTTCATCTTAGGATTCAGATACCAGAATTGAATCCATTCGACATTTTCTTGTGTGGTTATTCAAAAAGTAGCGTCTACAGTTGATATACATAATAAAAACAGGACACCATTTTGAGCTGATTTGAATTCGCTTTAGCTAATCGTAGGTATATTCATATTCAAGTAATTCTCATACTTTATGCCTGATCTTTCGTAATTTCTATAATTAGTACTTATTTCTTTTGCACTCCATGGAGAATTATTAATGGTTCATGAATTATCAAAATGGTTCATCGATAAAATATTCTTCTAGCGCCCTAATATATTTCGATTTTCTTCCACTAGACTTTTCGAGTAACATTATGATACATTGACCAAAACTACGCATTTTCAAGAAATAACCTTTTAAAAAAAACTAGTAGTATGTCAAACATGTGCGTGATACAATTTGAAATAGAAATATTCGTGGTTTACAAATGTGTATATGATTCTACATATGACTGGTATACAATGTGTTCTGGTATCATTAGGCAACCTAATGAAGTGAATGTAACGTTAAAAATTTTATGCGGATTGATTCAGCAGTTATGGGGTACTAATTTTGCACAAAATAGGCCGTATTGACGAAAACAATATTATGTAACAAACCACGGATGTCTTCTGTTGCCACTTCAAATACCTCCCTCTCCTGCTGAATCACTCTGTATAGATGAAATACGAATTCAAAATTATTGAGCGATATACTTGGGAAATTTGTTGAATAAAATTTGAATAACGTTTTAATCATACTATATTCAACGTGTTTTACATAATCCTAAATGATGTTCTAATCAATCATTGTTGTAACAACGTTGGCAGAATTAGTCTGGTAGTTAAAATTTATAGCTTCTCTTCAGGTTTCAAACAGACTAATTCTTCACTTTTCTTCCAAATGGTGTCACAGAAATCTTGTCTTTTCAATTTTTGCGGTTTGACGAAACGTTTGCAACGGAAATAATGCTGTCCTGTTTCATCTTTCAATTTTTCGCTTGTTGCTAAATGAAAGCTGGTCTGTGCTCCGCCATATATGTCCTGAAAAGACTGCAATATCAGAATGAAGTTATACAGCATGATATCTTTAGTAAACTGAAGATTTTCAAGGTGTGCATTATGCTTTTCACCAAAAATCCTGACTTTATTGAAAATAGACAAATACCATCAAATAACCACTAAGCTCACCCGATTTGCCTCTCACTTGCTCATTTTGATTAGATTCATTTGAGAAACCTTTCAGTTTTGAAATATGGAAAGACGTTATAGAACTGTCGAGAGGATGAAAACAGGAGCTGGCATAAATATTATCCTGAACGACCTAGACTTAGTGGCAGTTGAACCAAAAATCTGAAAGGGGAACTTCGAGGAGGAATGGACTAGTTTGCACGAGTCATACAAATTATATATCTAGATGTGGTGATCGCTGATACCAATCATTTCAGATGAAGAAGAAAACAGTTTTCCCAATTCGTTAGTCCATAATGAAGAAAAAAAGATCCTTATTAAACCTCCAGAGACGTACGGGGATGAAACATAGTATCTTGTAAAGAAAGAATAATCGAGTGACCAAACCGCTTAAGGTAATTTGGAAGTTTTTGGTACTATTGAAAACATAGCATGATGGAGAATCCAGATTATTGCTGAATTGAACTTCTATGAAGAACCATCCTTCGTCTCTTCCTTTATCAAATCTCAAAGATCACGAGTGCCTAAGAGGCAATGATGCAAACACAGGAGTGATATCATTTAGTGGGACACTACAGACTCAGCTGGATATGTAGAAGATAACTCAATAGAGAGATATGTTCTTCATGTTGTGGAGAAGCAAGGACCCGAAAGGGTTGTAGTACTAGCCTAAATGTATTATATTCTATAAATAAATGTGCAGTCTTTTTGCGTCAGCATCTCCTAGCATACTGTTGCCAAACCCTACACAAAATACGCTTGTTCACAACAGTCGTTAACTGCTCTGCCGAAGGAGGGCTTCGATATTTTCAACCGTCCTACAGTTCTGATCTGGCATCGATCAATTAGTACTCATTCCTATAAATGGAAAAGAATTTCTCGAGCAATGGAGAATTGAAGGGGGCAATTTTAGCTTACTTTACTGAGATAAAACTTGTATTATATCTCGAAATTGCGAGACCTGTCCATTTGACGTATTGAATGTCATGGTCTCATCAGAAATGTTGACTATGGAAGAAAGGAAAGAGGTGCATTTTCCTAATTTTAAAGTATCTCCTATCCTCTTGATAACTGAAAAATACACACACCACAAGAATTGTCGCATCACCTGGTATTCTGAATTCCACAATCGATTAAGCAGCTCGTCAACATATGTTTTTGGACATATGAGGGGAAAAAAATCTTATCTATATAGTAACATTTGTTTCCATATGATCTCAAACACGAATGAGTTTATTTGACTATCAGTATTCATTTAATTTCTCTTCAGTTTTCTAGCTGAATTAATGCAAGTTTCTTGTTGATTTTCGAATCTTTGAATTTATTGTAATGGCTGCTGAACGACCTGGACGCCATTTGAGTGATCATGAAGTGGTAAGAATTGTAACACTTCTAGAGGAGGGGCGAAGCCAACGTTACGTGGCTAACTTGTTGAATGTTAACCAAAGCACTATTTCAATTAATCGGTACCACGAAACAGGGGAATATGGAAGAAGGGCCGGACAGGGAAGAAATCGGATAACAACACCAGTTGATGATCGTTGGCTTCATTTAACTGCACTGAGAGTTCGGCATTTTACGGCTAGAATGCTACAAAATGAACTTGCACTTTCCAGAAATGTGCATATTTCATTGCAAACTGTTAGGAACAGGATCAGAGAAGACGATATCAGACCAAGGGTGGCTTTTACCGACCCGCGTTTCACCAGACAGCATCGAGTTGCAAGACTTCAGTTTGCGAGGGAACGTGCAAATTCGGGTATTCCAGAATGGTCAAATGTTCTCTTCTCCGACGAGTCCAGGTTCTGTCTAGTATCAAATGATACACGCATGCCTATAAACAGACGACCTGGGGAACGGTATCAGCAATGCAATATCCGGCATACCGAAAACTTTGGAGGGGGCTCAGTAATGGCGTGGGAAGGCATTTCTTTTCATGGTCGAACTGAGTTAGTCCTAGTGAATAATGGAAGAATGACAGCGGCCAGATACATCGCAGATTTCCTTGAACCCCATGTTGTACCCTTTGGCCCATTGAGTGGCGAAAACTTCATTTATATGCATGATAATGCCCTCATGCAGCTAGAGTAGTAACAGAATTTCTGCAAAAGGCCGAAATTGATATTTTAAGATCGCCAGACAGAAGTCTCGACTTGAATCCCATAAAATATGTTTGGGACAACATGGGGTGGCAAATTCAGCAACGTAGGATGCCTTGTAGAAAACTCCAACAACTACAAAATCTGCTTCCTGAAATTTGAAACTCAGTGACTCAAGAGTACATCCAAAATTTGTTTGAGGGGCTTCCGAGACGTATACTGGCAGTAGTTAGGGCCCGGGGAAGTTTGAACATGTAGAATTTTTTAATTTTTAATTAACTCGAAAATTGTTGATATTTTCCATCACAAACTCATCTCTTTTGAATGGTATCTTCTTATTTTACACTTCTAAAAGTTACCAAGCGACTCTTGAATGACCAACCTAAAAGTTTATATAGTATTGTCGTAAAAGTAGGGTGATGCGACAATTTTTGTGAGGAGTGTATTTCGGATCATCATACTTCTTACCCGATAAACAAGTTTAACGAAAAATGAATAAAGTTTAATCGTCCATACTGGGCTTTCTTGTAATGTCTTTGCAAATATATTAGTGTTAGTCGTCCCTGTATCTCCACTGTTCACAGAAATATTATATTTCTTCAATTTTCTTCCGAATTCTTGTGCTGCAAGAATATTGCAAAACTTGGAATGACAATACAGTTTGATTATTGAAATGTTGTTTTGTTCATAATCCACCATGTTCAGATTGTCTTCTGTCAAGCTGTCAAGGAAAGCTGCTCCTGAAGAAACAAATACTATTCTTGCATTTTCCGATGATTTTAACGGTTCTGAAAAGAAAAAACGGAATTAACAATTCGCAAACAATGAAGAATGTAAAAACAACTGCATGATGTGGTCTTAATTGGAATTCCCTATCGCATTCGACTGTACCCTTTCTCCTCAAGTTGGAGCATTAAGGGTTAAGGGGTGGTTTATCCTCATGGATAAAGGTTTTTCTTTGCGTCATCTGTCTCTGGTTCTGTGCCGCTGAATTCGGTGTTGGACCCTCTGCTATTTATCTTATAAACAGCAGATCTTCCATCTTTCATGACATTTACATGTTACTGATGATACTAGCAGCCTAGATTCTTATATTCATCCATCATCCAGAAAATACAAAAATTGGACTCAGATAGGTGTACAATAAGTCACATATGATAATATCTTCCAATACTGGAGGGGTTTCTTGGTTCCACACCAACACTCTAGACTCTGTAAATCTAATTGAATCAAAAACATTAATCTTGGACAGTATTAAAAAGTTTTAAGTCATCAGCATCAAGTAGATAGTTGGAAAATTTTGAAACATGATGAAATATGGTTTATAAAATTTATGAAAGAAAGGACATAGATTACTTTCGTAGGGTAGGATAGATATTGCCGTATCACGTATCACGTACATCCTAATCAACTAGCGTACACTGCTAAATGTGAAAACTACACCCCACTGAACCTGGTTCGGGAGGAAGCGGAGGGGCCTACTGTTTCGGTCCGGATACGGAATAGCTCATGGCGATGAGGTGAAAGAATCACATCCTCGATCGGAAATCACACCGTCACAGGAAGGGTGGGACAAGGCTATTCGTAGGGCGGCATGGTGTTGCTGACTGTCTGGTGCATGTTGGTGAATCGTCTTTTGCGGTCGCTGGACGGGGAATCCATGCTCAAGCCTACGCGGACGATTACATCATTCTTAGCATAGGAAGGGAGCTATGTGCATTCATGAATACATTGCAGATTACTGATGTACGCTCTCGAGTCTGGGGGTTAATCCATCAAAGGCGAAACTGGTTGCTTTCACCAGGAAGCATACGATACTATTATGTTCGAGGCCTATTTTCTTTGGATCAAGACTAGACAAGAAAGAATCGGTTAAATACTTGAGGGTATTACTTGATAGCAAGATCAGCATCTGGTACTTTTTGTGCTGCCCTCATGACATGTAGGAGAGTCTTCAGAGGTAGTGAGGCCACACGTGCTGATGTGGTTTTTCATATTCAGTTTCAACTACTAGTGGTCTGGTGGAGGAAGGTGGAAGGGTGGAAACAGAAACGGCGAAGCTGGTTTTATAGAGGCTCAGAGCATTAAGCGTGAGAAGTTTGGTGGGTGCTTAGAAAAACACGGGCTAGGTGCACTGTTAGGGGTCTTACCACTGCACCTCACAATCATTAACATGGCAGTTTAGACTGCTAAGGACGCACATGCTAGTTGTCAATACGAAACATAACCTGTTTCCTGAAGATATTAACAGGAACAACCTCCTCTGAATGAAGGCGAATTGGAACACGCCGAACTACAACTTCTTCCTGGAGCACATAGAGTTACTTCTAAGGTGGTCACACCACGGTCAGAAGAAATGAGATTGCGGATCAGATGATTTGTCTAGGAGCTATAGGACTCAGGCCCGGGGTTAGGATCTCAGCAAGTGGTGTGAAATAGAGGGCGAAACACCAATTCAATTGATTACTACCTGCTCGACATGGATCCGCCTTAGGCTTAATCGACTGAGCTCGTAAATGCTGAAAGTCAGTGATCTGTTGAAGACACCATTTCACTCTGTTTGAAACTGCAACTACCAACGATAACATCGCCAAAGTTCACCAAATGGAATTAGACGACCGCCGAATCAAAGTGATAGAGATAACAGATGTTATGAACCAAAGAACTTGTTTGGCACATATTAAAACAACATTCACACACGATGAGTCTGTCCGCGCTTTGAATGCCGCGGTTGCTCCGTTAGAATAAAAACGTGTTCAAATGGACATTTCCAACGCACTATTTGGGCGCAATAAATTCGCGTTTTTGAGCCGACTAATTACTATAGATGAAACTTGGATACACCATTATACTCCAGAAATAAAAATACAGTCCAATCAGTGGATTGCAAAGGGGGAATCGGTTCCAATTAAAGCAACAACTTTTTTTTAAATTTAGAAACTGATGGCTAGTGTTTGTTGGGATAGTCATGGAGTTATTTTAATCGATCATCTTCAAAAAAGGAAAACCATCAGGAGGATACTACGCATCATTCTGGCCAGCTGTTTGAAAAAAGAACTGGTGAAAGCTAGTAAAATTCAAGTAATGTTTTCGGACAACCTAATGAATACTTTTGCTGCACCAATGAACTCCCAAAGCGTAAGTAAATGGTGATAATCTTACCTAAAAGTAAGTGAGTAAGCAGAAAAGCTCCAAAGAAATTCGTTTGCATGGTAGCATTCAAACCATCTTCAGTTATCTTCTTCTTCAGCGATCCTACACCTGCGTTGTTGATTAGAATATCTATTTTATCTTCTGTCTTTTCGATATCCTCTGCGAATGATCGAACTGCTTTTAGTGATGCTAAATCCAATTTCTTTGTTACTACATTAGGGTTACCAGTGGTTCTGATAATTTCATCTCTCTTTTTGGAAGCATCCCTTCTACAAGCTATAATGACTTTGCAACCTCTGCTAGCTAACAGCATCGACGTGGCAAATCCAATTCCTGGGGAAAAATAGAACGAAAAAGTTTCAAATTTGATGGATCTAAATTTATTATTCATGTCATGAACATTTATTAATAAAGCATAAAATCTCACTTTTACCTCTTAAATCAATCAAATCTCAAATCCAAACTTTAAAAAGCTATCCAAACGTCACTCTCTATCTTCTTCTTTTGTCCCTTTCTTAATTCTTGCTCTTGCCAACAACTTTCAAGGTCGTGAGATTCAAATTTAAATTCTCGAAAACATTTCAGCCTCCAAGATCAGATGTTCAAAATCTATCATTTGATCGTCGAAATAAGTCTTTCAGTGCATCGAGCAGCGACTTATTGAGCCAAAATTATCTCAATAACAGCGTTCTATCCTAGAGATTTGAAATTAGTGATCCAGTTGCTGAAGTTCTTTGCTACTCAGCTCAAAAGCTCGAAATCTTTTTATTATTTGATGATTCAAATGAGTTGTTCAAAATTCATAAAATACGACAATTATCGAAATTCTTATCTTCTCAGCTTATAGGCTCATATTTTCAAAATCAGTCATTTGATCATCTTCACTGCACCAAAAAAAACGCACAAAATTATAAATACTCAGAAGAGGCTTAGATATGTTGAAGAATTATTTCTCCAGTAATCTACCAGCACTAAGGAATGCTTGGGAACAATCGAAATCAAAATGGTACTCATAGAAATTGAAATGAAAGTAATATGATGAACTTCTGGAAAGAATCAAAAAGCTGTTAGTACCGGATATTTCCAACCCCGGCCAGATATTTTCTATGGGAATGGGTTCTGGACTTCGTGCAGGCCACTCCATTGATTCCGTGATCTTGATGGTAGTTCCTAACGATTTGTGTTTGGTGAGGTCTGTCGTTATCATGCATAACCAGAAAGTTTTCACCCATGTTTGCCGCAAACGACACATCATGTTCTTCTAAAATGTCTGTAAAGTAGCTCTGAGCATTCAACGACCAAAACAGTAAAGGCGTTCCAAGAAATTCTTCCCAATACTATTAACGAACTTCCACCAAAACCGAAGGTAGGCAAAAAATTTCTCTGATTTCGACTTCTGTGCACTAGAAAACGTCGATCGTAATGAAGAGGACAAAATCTTGACTCATGTGCAAACAAGAGTCTCTCCTTGTCAGCTTTTAACCAGTTCCTGTAAAAGTTGCTGCGGTTAGAGCTGAGCCTTGAATTGCGAACCGTTTCAGTGCTAATTTGCACTACTTTGTTCTTTTGGAGTTATATTTGAGGAGGCCTAGCAGTAGCAGTGAGGAAATTCTTGGATAACGGTCATTGTTTGCCGTTGTTGCTCGGTGTCGTCCTTACCCAGGTCTCCTTCAATGACTACTAGTCTCCCTATACCCGCAGAACATTCCTGAAATAGTTAGATGGCATAGCCAAAACCTTTGGCCTATTCTTGTATAAGTCCAACCTAGGTCCTCTAACACCACTACTTCAGCACATTCTGCGGGATAAAATTTCGTGATTCGCTTTGCATCATTACCAAATATTAAAATTTTCAAAAAAAACAAACGTTACTTGCATAAATCAATCAAACTACTCTTATCAATATGAGGTAATGTCTTGCAAGATCTCAATATATTTATTTCATTTGATTTTTCATGAGTGGTGCTAAGTAAAAACATGGAATAGTGTTGGCATATGTCCAGACATATCCGAAAGAAACATGTGGTAATAATTAGTAACCTACCAAAAAAATTAAATCTGAAATATTGAAATTGTGCATTAATTTCTTGGTACAATGAATTCCTGTGGGTACTGAAGAATTTGTAAACACAGTATACGCCATAGGAAATAGTCATGGGAATTGCTTATTGGCATAACAAATTGTCCCAGAGGAAGACCTCCTCCAATGAAGTGCTTCGGCAATTTGAAAGGCGATTTCATCGGACTGGAAGCTTGCTGACGAGAAAACAAAAGTTTCGACAGAAGAAATTTTCTGTGTCGAAAATCTTAAAAAAAATTCATTCAATTCGTAAAGTAAGTATTGGGTTTTACGCATAGATCCAAAATAGATATACACGGAATGAAAATTTCTTGAGTGCTAATTTTGTTTACTGATGAAAGTACATTTCATAAGAATGGATTCGTCAATAGACACAACTACAATTAGTATAATTGCCAAAACTCATAAATTGCTCACATAAATTATTTTTTAACCATAAATAGTACCTAATTGTTTGGGGAGGGATTGTTGATGATAAATAGGTTGAAACCCATTTCTTCGAAAGGCCACTGAATGGCAAAGAATTTTCGTGGTTTCTTAGGAATGCCATCAAAAATGAAATGTACATGCATTCATTACAAAACAACCTCGTAAAGCTGTATCAACAATTACTTATTATTCATAATGATTTATATTTATAATAATTTATTCATATTTCCACAATATGTCGATTAATTCAGTTTGGTTAAGGCATATAATAATGATTCCAAGTTCCTACTACAAGAACCAAATAGTTAACTCAGTAGAGATTATATCAGGGGATCCGTCATGAATATCGACACCTGGGACTATGGCTCTTTGTGTCATCCTTCCAAGTTTTTACATTCCCTGCTCAATCATCACAAACAAGTCCCTAAAATAACCAGGGAGTCTTCGACAGATCACTCACCTTCATCATTTCTGTGCCCAGTCGGTTATGCCTAACGCGGATCCAAGACAAGTTGTTGGTGATTAATTGAATTAATGTTTCGACCCCGATTGCACTTGAGATTATTCTTAGGTCTCATATTCCTCAGGTGATATCTAAAATTGCCATGCATTAGAGCATTCTTAGCTTCTAGACAGGCTCAGCCTATCAGTAATCTCATTTCCTCTGATACCACGGTAACCCGTGACCTGAACGCAATCCCAGACCACCTTAGAAGTAATCCTGTTTGCGCACAAGGCTCCCAGAGCAGCCTGACTGTCGGGGCAGGTTCGGATCCACTCATTAGTTGTATCCAATTCTGCCAGAGTTTGAGCAAAGCCAAGTATCGTCATGATATACAACTGCAAAACTGTTGTATGCTTATCTAATGGGAGGAAGATACCTCTTCCGTTTCTCCGGCAGTACCCTCCACCTGGCGAAGAGTTCTTTCTTTCCTGCCACTCTTGTCAGGATAGGATTCTCGATCTTATCACCGAAGTATTACTTTGGCATGGTTCTATCCGAGTTCATTCAGAGGAAGTAGTCAGTGTTAAGCTATTAATAGGAAACAGGGTACGTCTCGCATCGACCACTAGCACACCCCGTCGTATTCACCCTATAAGCAGTCAAAACTGGCTAGTGATTGTGAAGTGCAGCAGTACACCCAGCACTAAAGTAAGGTTGTTTCTTTAAGCAGCCATCCCACTATCAGTGCCTGAATATCTCTTGAGTCAGCTTCGTCACCACACTATCGAGGGGTAGGTGAGTTTGAGTTGCAGAACGGTTTCGAAGAACCACATAATCACGTGTGACTTCAAGCCTCTGGTGCCTCTAGTTCCCCGTACCTGTCGTTAGGGCAGCAAAAAACTGTTTCTTTCGCGTTAAAACCTTCAGAAATGATGAAAAACATAGGCCAACTTATTTGAAAACATTAATTTAGTATACATATTTGGAATGGAACACCCTATATATTTATGCATCAAATTAGTGTCTAACTTTCTTTAATATAGTATATACTTCAACAAGTTCTACAAGAACAAAATTATAAATCGACTAAATGGACACCTGCTATATTAGTGTGAATGTTTATAAAAAATATAGTGCTTCTTTTTTTCATCACATTTATTAACTGAAACTACTTACCCTCATTTCCTCCAGTAACTATTGCTGTTTTTCCAACTAAGCAGGCCAAACTGTCGGATATTCCAGTCGAACCATTTCTTATCAAATAACGAACTACAATTACAAAGTAGTTAAACAACGAGACAATTTCATATGTAATTCTCGCAAAGTTCATTTTCAAATAACTGCTAATTCAAAGGGTTAGTTCCACAATAAAAACATCTTCGACAAAACCAATAATTTATTGTATCATTGTACACTCCTCGTTTATAATAAATACTAAACAAGTTTCTGATTTATAATTTATTATGATAATTTTTCGTTGTTTGACATCGATTACGTTTGATCCAAGGCTGAAAAAACTCAATGTACATGTGTTACATTACGTGTTTTCGACAGTAACCTGCATAGGAATGAAAAACAGTAGAAAAGTATATATATTCATATACTTTCAGTTTTTCTAGCCTCTCAGTACACTCATTGTGTATTCTCTACAGAATTCCACTTGATTCTAGAACACCAAATCCTACTAAGATCGAAACTAGGAACCTTTCGAGTTGGATTTTGTATGAGAATCAACTACTTCATTCGGATTTCGTGATTCAAATCTCAAAACAGGATTTTGAAGCTCGTGAATAATTCGAAAAATCTAACACTTCATAGCTGATTGTCTTTTATGGATAGGTGAAGGAATAATATTACGGAGGACATTTTTTATAAGTCAGGGAACTGGGGTTTAGCCAATGGTACCACTCTTGATTCTCATTACATAATTCAATTGGGAATCGATCCTATTCAGAAAAGTTTTGCTGAATATTATTTCTTGTTTTCCCTACAGGGACATCGAAGGGAATGAGAGAATAATCTTGCCAGAAAAACAACATCTGACTGATGAAACCGAAACCTATCTCAACTATCTTATGGACCCATGAACTTTTTTTCCAAGACTGGAACATCACCGATATCCTGAATTACTGGCAGTTATCTCGGGATTAATACAGGGAGGAGTAGTCCCTAGTGTTTGGTAACCCACTGGCAATAAACGACGTATTGGGCTTTTATATACAAACGTACGCTGACGAAATAGTCATTCTGGCTGGCGAAGAGAACGAAGGCGTCTCCAACAGACTTCTAGAGGCTATTTCAGCTATCCAGTGGTGATATGAGGGTGCAAAACTCGGTAAAAATCCCCACGAAACGGTTATGGCGGCATTTAGAGGTCAAATGACCTGTGGAAAAAATGAGGACTTTCTCCACAGCAACTTCATCATCCCTACGGACAGGAATTGGTCATCTCCATGGATCGTCGACTTGGAGGCCCCTGTTGGTTCACTGCCAAAGCTGTTGGAGCTAGAGATATGGTCGAGGAGCTGGCTGGTGTATATGGTCACTCATTGTGCAAGAATGTCGTTCAACCTTCACCTGGCTGGGAAAAAGAAATTGGCTCCGTCCGATAAGGCTCCCGAGCCACTCGGACATAGAGAAGGCGGACTCATTAGCCACCCGAGGAACCTCCTAGGGATTCGCCGGACCAAAGCCTAAGCTCCGAATTTTTCTGGAGACCACATGGATGGAAATTTAAAGAGTGGTTGAACCTGAAGATACAGGAGCTTTGGCTGAGCCTCACAGGTCTCAGATACTCTCGGCTTGCCATTGATGGGGCTTCCACTGCAGAGGCTTGGCTTAAACTCTCCAAACTAGACCTTAGTGTTCTAATTGCCGTATTAACGGGGCACTGTCGCCTCAGAAATCACCTAAATGAGTTAGGATCAATCGAGAGCTTTATATGCAGACTAAGGAGGAGATATGATTGAGGACTCCAATCCATCAATTTGGAGCTGACTGATCTTATTGAACTCTCATTTACACCTATCGTCTATACAAGAAGGATGAAGCTTGTAGATGAAATTTTGGATAGAGTGTGCCACAATAGACTACTAGGTCGCAGTGGTAAGGCTACCAATCTGCCCACACTCAATTTTAATATCTATCTATATTCGGATTAAGCCAATTAGAACGGCTTATGAAAAGAACCCATTCGATGAAGAAGGTTCATGAACTATTGCACCTTGATAATGAGTCTATTAGTATGGTAGCTGGTTTACTTACAGGACACTAACTCAATAAACATCTACATGTCAACGTAGCCGAGTCGATCAGACTGGTGACGCTTAGCACTGAAACACCTTGGACTGCATTATTCAGGACCCCGGCAGGACTCTCGCTTACTTATCAAAATGTTCTTGGATGATTGAAAAATCAAGCACAAAAGGCCAAAAGCTTAGAGTGCTGCCCATAAGGAAGGAAGTAGAAAATTCCTAATTTTTAACGTTTACCTCTCTTCAATGTTGTGGAAATTGAAAATTAATGAAAAACCAGCCTTGCACCAAGATATTTGGAATAGAAATTAGGAATCTTTCGTGAATATCCCCAATTGAAGGCTTCGTCATGTCGAGACAGATTTTCGAAATTGGGAGCAGGGAAAATTTCAAGGAGCTAAATGTTAGTGGATTAGACACAAATCGAATCCCAGTTCGTGTAAACTGCCATTAAGTTAACTGATACTTTCCTGAAAATCATTCATGGGTCACTGCAACCGAATTAGCTTTTTTCCTTGTTGTCAAAAGCTAAGCCGCTTGCTTAAACTGTCTACAGCATATGAAAATAGCTCGACTATTGGCTAAAATTCAGTCTTCTGTGATCAGATAACCAAATTGATTATGGTTTTGTATGATAGAAATTCATCACGTGAAGTAATTATTCCAGAAAACGTGGATTACTTCATCAAGTGGCTCTCTTCTGATCTCCATTTGTGTTTTGGAGAATTTCGAGTGTTATATTCTCGTTTTTTCTGTTTTTTATAGGAAGTTGTTTGGCTTTGAGGCCTTTTTGAAAAAGAGTTAATCTTTGATTCTAACTCAGCTCCCAGTAGATTCAGTTCTGTAAAATTGAGAATCATTCTTTTATTTGGAATGCAAACAGTCCAGAAAATATTGCTACTGCCAGCATTGCACTGAATCCAAAATTGTTGGTTAATCAACGTTTTCGAGGAAAAATTTGGGTTCACATCCACGCAAGAATATAAAGTCGAGGATTAAGCCCTTTGCTCATCGTGTTATTGGTTGATTGGGGTGATTGGGCTTCAGAGCAGCTTAAAATTGACCTTTATAGGATGACGTATATTTGGGCTAAAAGAAGTTCTTCTTCTTGAAAATGACAGGGATGGAGCGGTGCCTTCTCGATCAATGTTAACGAATTTTTTGTGGCTACAATTAGATGAAATTGATGTGGCTAAAATTATTTTCGAAACAACACAGCTCATGCTGTTGAGTAAAACCAATTGGAAAAAGATTTTGGTGAATCGACGATGTCAAGGAATAAAACTGTAAACTGGCCATCAAGACGTTGTAACAACTGTATTAGATCATCTCTTATGAGGTGCTGTGGATAACCTAGAATCGAACATTCATAAACGTGATGTCATTACTAGAGACTCCGAAGAATAGGTCATCAAATTCTAACCAACGAATTCGGGAAGAAAAATCGACTGATGTTATTCAAAGCATAATCTTCATAGCCTGCGAATTCAAAGATGAAAGAAATTTTGCTCTTATCTCAAATAGTCTGCATTTTATTTTAAAAGCATTTATTTTTGTAAACCCGGTATTTCAGTTATATAAACTTTTTGTGCTGAATGTATACGGTTAATGAAAGTTCTGTGTTTCCATTAAAATTGCATCGATCGCATCATGCGTAATTACTATTTCATAGAGGTGATATTGATCGAAAACATCGATTTTGGCATTGTTTAATTAGGGTTATAAACTTATAATTGGAAAATACGAATTATATGTGTTCAATGTGACGTTAATGTAATTAAAGCTTATTATTCTGATGTAAGATTTTGGAGGTATTGCTTAACTTTTTTCACAACCTAGTTGCCTACTTGCCATGTTGGAGTAAATGTTGTTCGTTAATGAGCAGGTTGACGGTTGTAGTAAACGATTGATTGGTTTTTTTTTTGGAAGGCATAGTCTTATGTTGGCAACCTCGTTGAAGCGACTGTGAGAAAATTGATAACGAACTTGCCCATCTGATTTATCATTGTGCCTAAAACAACGAGCTATTTTAAATCTACAGTGCTCGCACCTTGAAATAGTCCATGAATGCTCGCGTGGGGTACATGTACAACCCATTTCTAAATGCATATTTAGAAATAAAACTTTTCTAAATTATAAAAACAAGTAGTAATATTTAAAATCAACTTTATTTCTTACCAAAAACTAAAACAAAAAGTAACAATAGTTTTATTTATTATAAATACTTGTTCCACAAAAATAACTTCTAAACAATCAAAACATTTGGACTAAATTAAAACCCATGATGATTATATATACAAGAATATTATAATTTAACAAATTAGATGTTTTAATTAAAGGTTTTTGAATGTAAGATCTCTATTCAATCATATAATTCGTCACAGTTGGGACATACAATAATTTGATGGTCAGGACAAATAGGTATATTACACTTATCACATTGCTTACGGGTACTGCGATCTCAGGCTCTAAAACAAAAATCACACCGCCCTTTTCCACCCCGTATTGGCATATTTTGTGCCTGCGGATATTCTTGTAGCCCGAGAAGAAGTCTAGCCTTCAATTTTATAGTTCTATGTATATCTTCTTGTGAAATGCGTCTTGTACTAAACGGCTTCACAAGTTCAAACCCCACTTCCTGATAATATTAATAAAATTATAAAATAATGTAAGAGGCCATCTACTACTATTACGCGTTACGTCGTATTGACACATTTTGTCGAAAATGTCCACGCCATACTTTGTATTATTATAAAATGTAATTATCCAGGCTTTTTGGCGGTCTATTTTGTCGTCGTTGTGCATTGTAGACAGCAATAGAACGACCTTATTTTTTTCAGGACATAGCTGACTAGCGTGTAATCTGGTTGAAATCCAAAAGTAGAGTCTTTTATTTCTTTTCTCGACCTTGACTGGTCTTGAATTGAATTTTGTGGTATCTCTGTTTTATTGCTTTTTATAGTTCAAACTACTGTGATTCTATTTTGTAGCAAATTTTTTCTTACGGGTTAACTTGTGAACCAATTGTCCATGGTAACATTACACCCGAGACCATACAGCGGTTCTAGATTTCTATAAATAATTTCAGGTACTTGATTGAAGACTCGAAATGGGCTCTCTCGCTGTAAACCTGCATATAAAGGATATTAGACATCTGCCGTGATGATTATTTTTAATGCAAATTTGGCGGGTTCATTTGGCGTATACATTTTAAAACCACACCAACCTTTGAAAACTACAATCTGTTCGTCGAGCGTCACATATTCGCTAGGCGTGTAATAATTTTTGCAGTTTCGAAGCATGATCTCGACAATCTGGCGTATGGGTGCTAATCGATCTAAAGCTTGACGACTTGCTATATTTCTAACGTCATCAAAACGTGAACAACGTAACAGAAATCAAATCTGCTTTTCGACATTGTGCTGTAAACTAGTTCAACACCCAGGTCTTGTTACATGTCCCAAAAATCTTTGATGTTTCTGCGTCCCGCTCTATAGACTCCAATTACTAACGGTATTCCGTTTATCTCTAACAAATCTGTCAAGGCAGCATCCCTTTGTCTCTGATATGTATGTTTGATTACCTCAATATAAGTTTTTGTTCATTCGACAAGAATATTCAAAATATCAGAGTCAAAAAATAACAAAAACGATTCTAGAACAGTTTTCGCATTCAGGGCAATACCTTTGGGGACCTGAGGGTCATAACACAATGTTGTGCGCCCTAGTTCTGGATGTAGGCGGTGGAAATTTACTCCATTTTGTCCCGCTGCGGGATTAACATCCCGCTAATTGTGACAACGGTATGTTGTCTCCTTCAGAATTATCATCTCGTTCTAAGTCACAAGCTTCTTGTTTCGAATCCGAAACGTGAGGCGAACTAAGTGGAATATGATGTTCCTCCAAATCACCATCGTCTTTATCGTCACTCTATGATGCGCTTCTTTATGAGAGATTATAACCTAAAAAAAGTAAATTACTAAAAAATAAATATCATTTAGCGTGCACCAAAGCATAAATAAATAAAATACTAGAAAATAATAATGTATGCAATAACTTACCTGAACATATAAGTGTGTTTCACTCACAATATTTTATTTTCGAACTATTCCTCGAGAGCTCGCGCGGGGGACATACGTCACCCAGGAACTTTGTAGCTACACTGCGCAGACGTCGATGTATTGTGTCGACTGGAACGCTACTGAGGGTGAAAACGGTCATAGTCGAGGAATATCTGAGTCGGCAGCACTGTAACGCGGTGCGTTAAGAAACTATTTGGCAATTTTATAGTGTGGTTGACACATGTCACCCGCGCGAGCACTCTAGTGTTAATTCAAAACTTATCATAACTATAGACACTAGACCAGGGGTTCCCAAACTGGGGAACTAAGTTTTCATAATTGTTTTTGTAATGTTTCGATAAAGTTGTAAACTTTATCAAAGAAGGCTACAGTTTTTAAAACTGAAAAGCACACAAGAGTTCAAGGTTCTCAAAACCGTCGCCTTCGACGGCAACGGCTGTGTGTACCGGTACCTCCGTTTGGTCTTGGTGTGAGTGCGAGTGTCCCCGCACCCCTTCCACCCCCCACCACCTCCGAATCTTCAGTCCAATGTCAACAACCTTGCAGTTTGTTCAGTGCTTGAGTTGTAACTAGTCTGTTCTGGCACAGTGCTTTCCGTGAAATATCAGTCAGCATGTTTGCTGTATTGTGGGGGTGTTCTATAATGTTCTCGTGTTTCATTTGACTTTTTCGCAACTTTAATTATTTTTGTCCATTTTGGTACAGCGTCCAAATTGTAATATCCTGGATCTTGACTGGTTTTTCTTTTATTTTTGAAGAGACGTTATTTTGATTGACCACAAAACTTGCGGACGCGACAGATGTTCATCAAAGTAGAATATTTTTTTCCAGGTGTTTTGAAGGGCGGTGGCCATCTCGGCCGCTAATCCTGTTTAATGACTCTTGGAGAATGCCCATCTCTATCCCGAGTTCCACAAGTAAAAGGCAACAGATGAGCTCCCCTATCCCCAATCAATATTTTCTCGTTATATCCTTGTTTATTGGTAGTTTATAAATATGTCAGAGAGTGAAACGGAAAAAAGGCATCGTTTGAGGATAATAGTGCTTCAAATTTGAGTGAAATGCCCAGTCAAAAAGGAAAAATTCTCTCAATTCGTAAGTGTTTCAAATATAAGGAACATAATCGTAAATTTCAATCAGAGGGAACTAAATGGAGGTGTGTTAAATAAAATGTCTAGCATTTTCTCGAACAGTTGGTGAAACTACAAGCCCTGTTGATAAGGAATTCGAATGAAAACCGAAATAATCAACTTGAAGAGTAACATATGCTGTAAAGACAAAATATGAGCTCCTCTGTTGAACAAAAGGTAGAGCAAGATGTATGTGAAAAACCGTGGAAAATCATCAGATAAGAAATGTGCCGAACTGAAGCTGACGTTTCATGTTTAACGGCACATGATCACACTGCTTAAGAAAATTATTTTTTATGCACCCCGTAAACTGTTACCGGCTTTACGAAAATGTATTCAAGTTCAGGAAGCATTCGATAAAGTCAACCTGAAAACCAACAGTAATGATATTGATTAATGGTACAGAAGATTTTGAATTTTTCGTCTGATCAGAACCTCAAATTTTTGTGCGATTCCAAAATAATTGATATAATAAAAAACAAGAGATACATCAAATGCACTGAAAGGAAATACCAAAACCAAAGGTTCTTCCAAAGCGTGCCTAATTTTCATAAGGTAAATAACAAAACTGCGAACAATAATAACAGAAAAATACCTGAACCAATGCTTGACCCATTATTGGACATCATTATGGTCGAACCCCAAAGAATACAAAAAGATGCTGAATAGAACACGAATTAAAAACAATGCATTGGTATCATATATATGGACTTCGAAGAAATCGCAACAGCAGTTAGAGCGACCAACAAAGAAGCCCTAGCGATACAGCTCACGTATGTTCTTCAACATCCCAGGAAAACACCCACTGTCCTAACACAAGGCTCACTTATATGCTTCCTAAGAGCGATAGAATACAAGATCCGTCTCAGTATAGGGCGATCACTTGTCTGCTAACGCTCTACAAAATACTCACCTCATGGATATCCAATCGAATATACCAATCTAACCTGGTAGAATTCTTTGAGACAACAATGACACACTGGCGCATGTCTCTGCAGGTCAATATAAACAATACGCCAATTAAAACCGACGAGATACCCATACGTCGTGGAATTTTTCAAGGAGACTCTTTGAGCCCACTATGGTTCTGTTTGGCTATGTACCCATTGTCTTCAATGCTCAATAGAACAGGATACGGATTTAGGATAAAAGCAGATAGGAACACAATATCTCACCTGACATATATATCATATGGATGACATCAAATTATATGCCTCGAAAAAGAATCAATTGAATGAAAACCGTCAGTAAGTTCTCGGCAGATGATATGGAATTGGATTGAAAAATGTAAAACCCTAAACATTCAAAGAAGGAAAGTCATAAATGGTGAAACACAAATTCATATTATATTATACAGTGTATGAGGGATATCGAACCGTACAAATATCTGGGATAAAAACAAGCTAGATTGCTATACTAACAACAGTTAAGGGAGAAGATTCGTTCAGATTACAGTCAGCGTCTGAAGACTGTGCTGAAGTCAATATTGAACTCGAAGAATCTGGTCAGAGAAATTAACAACTACGCCATTCCAGTGTTGCTTTACTCATTTGGAATAATCCGAT
The DNA here is from genome assembly GCA_013387265.2 of Cryptolaemus montrouzieri. NCBI lineage: Eukaryota > Metazoa > Arthropoda > Insecta > Coleoptera > Coccinellidae > Cryptolaemus > Cryptolaemus montrouzieri. The sequence continues at coordinate 24,743,739 of JABFTP020000103.1, forward strand.
GGACTAAGACAGAAATGGATAATATTCAAAGCCAGACCCGAACGATGCTGATGAAGTAAAACAATCACCATCCAAAATCGTCCGTGATAATACTGACGTCTGGAACCTAAAATGTCTCCGTTAGAAAAATACAATCTTAATCGTGACCTAACATATGTAATAAAATTTCAAGACTATGAAAGTTATCAATCAAACTTCTTATGTCAACATGATAAACCTTAAAACAATTATAACTACTCTTATTGGGTACAAAAAAGTTGTAAGAATCAATGTCATCACAAATCTGAGCATCAATATTTGGACTATTACAAATTGATCCATCACAAAAATAATGAACGAACTTTTTTTCTGTAATTTTTTGTAACTGCTTCAGATACGAAGGACACTGGCGTTTCGGAGAACCATGACTTTCACTCTCTTTAGCACCAGATCTTTTATTTGCGGCAGCACAAATCACTTATTTCTGATTAATTGATTTGTGGGAGTCCCGCACAATTATGATTATGAAAATAACTCTTCATGATTATGAAAATAACCATTGAATTTTCTACACGTAGGTATAAAAAGATTTTCATACACTGGACATGTATTATATTTTATATTTAGTTTTTTCAGAAGTTATTTTTCGGAATGCTACGAATTACACTCAGTAAAAGCCCAGTTTGATTCCCTGATTTATATATTCGATACAGTTTTATTATAAATGAATCTTCATCATTAAGAAAATGATTTTACTGTCGAATGAAACTCAAGTTTAACCACAAGACCTTAGTCTTTCAAAAAAAAAACTATTCGACTATTGAAGGAGTACACAATGTGAGTGCCTAATGTTAGATTTCTCGTACTCGACTCATTCTGAGAAATGTATGTGACATGATCCATCTTATCTAATGAGACACATTTTATGAATATCTAAGCTAAGTTGATTTAACGCAACTTGGAGTCAATTACTTCTTCATCTTCAACCTTCAAATTTATTATTGATCGATGAAGCCTGAACTACGTGATAGTTGATATTCATAATGAGTAATAAAGTAAAACAAGTTACTATGTTTTAACTATCACTAATTTATTTATGTAAAGAATGACAAAATTTTACATTGGTTGGACCTGTTTCGGACATACGTCCATTATCAACAACAAGTTAATGAAAACTGAATACTCATGTACAATACAAGAATTACCATCAATAAAATGCTAGTAGAGATCACAGTAACTTGAATAATGGTGATTGCTAGGTAATTAAGTCTACCTGGTCGTTAAGGAGCTTAACCCTTTCTACCCTAGATGCCTTGAAAATTTCCATCGATTCAAAGAAATTGAGTTTATAAGATTTATCACAAGAATGAAGAATTTTTAGCTGTTGAAGTTCTGGAAAATGATGACATTCATTCAGACAATGTGCAGCTAAAGCTGAATCATATTTCTGATGTAGGAATGACCTGAAATGTTCTTTGTATCTAGCCTTGAAAGAGCGTCCTATTTGACCTATATAAAAGGAATTGCACTCAGAACATGTTAATTGGTATACTCCTGATTTTTCGAATTCATCGGTTTTATCCTTTGTGTTGAAAAGCAGGCCTGACAAATTGCTAACTGGTTTGAATGCAATATCAACTTTTTTACTATCTGACAAAACTCTAGCAACCTGTTCTGACGTCTTCCCAAAATATGTTAGAGACATACATTTTTTTTTTCGGGCTTTTCTCTCTTGGATTGGGATTGTTGAATGTGTTGTTGCGTATTTTTCGATTAATTACACTCTCTATTGCTTTTATATCGAAGCCGTTGTTCTCTGCTATTAACATAATGGTGTTTAATTCTGATTTTCGGTCCATGTCCGATAAAGGCAAAGAAATCGCTCTGTGAATCATGGATTTGAAGGCTGCTATTTTTGAGAATACGGGTGAAATGAAGCTATGGGTATAACATTATCCGTGTACGATGGTTTTCTGAAGATATTAATTGGTAAACGGTTATTATTCTCCCGGGTAATTGTTAGATCTAAGAAATTGATTTTACTATCGACTATCTATGTAGATAATATGTTTTCGAATATACCTGCAACAGAATGTGTCCCCTTAATATCAAGTATTCTAGAGGCAAGAAATCTCAACGTGTTCTGTAAAGATGAGTTAATTTATCTGTTTGATTTATGCTTGACCAAAAATTATTTTCAGTTCAATAATAAGATATATTCACAAAATAATGGTTTAGCTATGGGTTCACCCCTCAGTCCCCTTCTATCTGAAATTTTCATGCCTAATTTGAAAAACACTAAAATTATGACGTCACCTTTGACGAAAAGGCATATTCTATTTTGGTACCGATATGTTGATGACATTTTAGCCTGTTTCATTGGAACGAATAGACAACTAGAAATCTTCCTGAATTTCATTAATAACATTCATCCTAAAATTAAGTTCAAAGTAGAAACAGAAGTCGATAGTAAAATCAATTTCTTAGATCCAACAATTACCCGGGAGAATAATAACCGTTTATCAATTAATATCTTCAGAAAACCATCGTACACGGATAATATCATACTCAAAGATTCATTTCACCCGTATTCTCAAACAATAGCAGCCTTCAAATCCATGATTCACAGAGCGATTTCTTTGTCTTTATCGGAGATGGACCGAAAATCAGAATTTAACACCTTTATGTTAATAGCAGAGAACAACGGCTTCGATATAAAAGCAATAGAGAGTGTAATTAATCGAAAAATACGCAACAACACATTCAACAATCCCAATCCAAACCAAGAGAGAAAAGCAAAACATATTTTGGGAAGACGTCAGAACGGGTTGCTAGAGTTTTGTCAGATAGTAAAAAAGTTCATATTGCATTCAAACGAGTTAGCAATTTGTCAGGCCTGCTTTTCAACACAAAAGATAAAACCGATGAATTGGAAAAATCAGGAGTATACCAATTAACATGTTCTGAGTGCAATTCCTTTTATATAGGTCAAACAGGACGCTCTTTCAAGGCTAGATACAAAGAACATTTCAGGTCATTCCTACATCAGAAATATGATTCAGCTTTAGCTGCACATTGTCTGAATGAATGTCATCATTTTCCAGAACTTCAACAGCTAAAAATTCTTCATTCCTGTGATAAATCTTATAAACTCAATTTCTTTGAATCGATGGAAATTTTCAAGGCATCTAGGGTAGAAAGGGTTAAGCTCCTTAACGACCAGGTAGAATTAATTACCTAGCAATCACCATTATTCAAGTTACTGTGATCTCTACTAGCATTTTATTGATGGTAATTCCTGTATTGTACATGAGTATTCAGTTTTCATTAGCTTGTTGTTGATAATGGACGTATTGGTCCAACCAATGTAAAATTTTGTCATTCTTTACATCAATAAATTAGTGATAGTTAAAACATAGTAACTTGTTTTATTTTTGAATTGTGGAGGCCGTTACTTGATGTAGATCCATGATATTTATATATATTATATAATATATATATATTCTATTTTTCATTCTTGATAAAGCTGCTGTGTCAGCGAAACGTCGTCGAATTTTTTCAAATAAAGTGTAGATCAAAGTTAAACCTTGTGTTTTATCTCATTTATAACTTGTTTTACTTTATTATTCATTCAAATTTATATTTTCTAGATTTTCTCATTTTGTTTCTTTTATTTCATAGTGAGTACTCATAGTTTATTGATGTTCATTTTGCATCACTTCCTGGAATTTTATTGAGTCACATTTAATAATTATCGATCCATTTCTTACATTTCTTATCATATTAATTCCTTCCCCAATTTTCGAAGGATTTACAGATTTTTCCATTTCACTCCTAGTTTTGTTACTTGATTTTTTGTCATTGTTTGCAGTTACTACAATACAAAGTGTATTATTTATGATCTTCTACCTCAATTCCGAATCTTGAAAGAAGTTTGATTCTCAGATTACGTTGGTTCATTTAAGTTTTTTTTTGTTCCTTGTATAGACGGCACATTCACCTACTGCACCAAGTTTTTTTAACATGTGTTCACTATCCATGGATTTTCCATCGGTCATTACATTCCTTTAGTTTTAAATCTGTTAAAAGACAAACCAACTAACACATATCAATTGTGCTTATCAAAAGTTAAAAATTATTGTTCAAGATTAAATATTGCTATTATTTCCAAAAAACTAGTGATTGATTTTGAAATTGCCTCGTTAAATGTTTGGCCGAATACAAAAAAACCGATAAAAAAATACCTGGTTGAAACTCAATGTATCATTTTTATAGATTAAAACAAATAGAAATATTGAACACTTTTAATGGAATTGAATTGGTTAACGATCAAAGTTTTTCCTCTGGCTTAAGACGAACTAACTCTTCAGTTTTCTTCCAAAGCGCATGGCAAAATCTAGTGTTTGTTAATACTTTTGGTTTAGAAAACGGTCTACATCTATAATAGTGTTGTCCAGTTTCATCTTGAAGCTTTTCACTTGATGCCAGGTGGAAACTCGTTTGTGCACCACCAAATGCATCCTGAAAATAGATTCAAATATATATGAGGATGTTTTGAAACATTCTTAGCCTATAAAAGCAAACAAAATTTGGAAATAAAATATTTGCCTCTAGATGCCTCTGAATTTTAAAGTCATCTGCAATACACCAAGAAATTAAGTTATAATGATGAATTATTTCTCCAGTAATCCATCAGCACCAAGGAATGCTTTAGAAAAATCAACATGAAAATTGTGCTCATAGAAATTGAAATAAAACTAATAATGAAAAAACTTTTGGAAAATAAATCCCCAAAAACCTCTCGATATAAGAAGTTTGCTGGCGAGAATTACTGCATGCCATCTAAGATTCATACTCAAAATCACTGACCTTATAGTGTTCGGATCCATTTTATTCTAAATTTCGATCAGTTTATTCCGAACCTCACTTACGGTAGCTGACTGGTTTTGCTATCTTTCATTGAGAGTGTGACAAACATGTTCGATGAGACTGAGGTCTGGCCATCTTGCAGGCAATTTCATTGAAGTGATTTTAGTGATCTTGAAGGTAGTTTCCAACGATATGAGCTTGCTGAGGACTGGTGTTATCATATGCATATACAAAAAGTGTTCACCCATGGTACAACATGTTCTTCTAAAATGTCACTAACATATCTCTCTGAGCAATCAGGTTTCCATTATTTACGATGACCGGATCAGCGCGGCCAAACAAATTCCTCTCCATACTATTTTTGAATCTCCACCAAAACCAAAGGTAGATGAAAGTGCGCTGGACATATCTCTTATTTCTACGTCTGTACTCTAGAGACCGTGGATCGCAATGAAAAAGACAAAATCTCGAATCATTTGTGAACAAAACTCTGGCAGTCAGCTCTTAACTAATTGAAGTTTCCAGGCAAAATTCAATAGGGTTCTTCGATGTGCTGCGGTTATGATCTAACCTCCAACCAAATTCCTTATTTTATTTGAATTCGATATTCACTTTTTTTATTTTAATAAATCATATGGTCAATTCAATAGTAATTAATATATCAATTTAAAACTCAAACACTCACCTCACCATAAATATGAAACATAACATTTGTAATCTTGAACATTCGTACAATCGCACCGAACAATCCTTCGTAAAGCTCATTTGCTGTGTATGTTAAGTACGTTAGAACAGCTCCAGGATCAGAGGAATTTACATTTATCTTATGCTTGCGCAGCTTTTTAGCAAATTCTTGAGCAGCAAAGACGTTACATAACTTAGAGTTTTGATACAGCATATATGCAATGGAAGTATTGAATTCAAAATCAAGTAGGTTGAGGATAGTTCCCATGTTATCTGGAGATAGTTTTGACATAAATGCCATTATTGAACCTACGAAAATTACCCGTGCTGAGTCTGATGATTTCAGGGAATCTGAAAAATGTCATGTGGATTAAAGGAACTCATAGAATAAATGTATATATGGCGAACTGTTTTGAGAAATTCGTATGATTTCCATGTAGTATTAACCTTCATGGTGATTCAGAACTTGGTGTTAGCAAAAGTTTAATAAGTAATCTATGGAACAGCAAACCTAACACGTTCAAAATACCTTTCTTTATGCTTCCGAAAAAATAAATACTCTACATGCAGTCCAAGTATACAAAGAAGTATTAAGTGGCTGAAAATCTACAGCAGGACAACGTCCCTTGTATCTTGATCATATTGAACTGAAGCAAACAAAAACATTCATACTTCTCTCGGATCTAAAACGAAACTCCTATCCAGCCATGTCAAACTAGAAGGCAATTTCTTCTTTCAAACTACTGCTGGAGCCAAAACCCCAGTATCTTACCTCCTACCTTTTCATAGATTTGGCTCTGAAATCTATTAACTGGCTGTTCCTTGTTATACACCGCATTAAAAAGCTTTCGCTTAATCATTGACAAGCCATTATGCAGACATCCACTTGAGACCTGCACTATTACCAGCGCAGCTTTCTGATACCATAGTATAGAAAATAGGTAGATACAGGATGTGAAAAAAAAATGCGATGAATGATTTTCATTCAACTTCTTACTCCACATCAATTTCTACTGGTACATTATGCATTGATACAAACAGTGTTTGAATAGATTATGCCTTGTCAGGATGCTCCTACAGAAGTGGTATATGACTTGAGTCAGTTGAGGAAGAGGAACGACCGAGACATTTTTCAGGCTCAAAAAAGAATGAAAATATGCAAAGGTCGCCAAACTTGATCATTCAAACACTTATAAACGTCTACCTTTCTGGTCACATCCACCTTATTCACCAGATTTAGCACCATAAGACTTTTGGCTCCTCCCAAGAATAAAAATGTGTTTTGATAGCATTCCTATTATTGAAATGCATAACAGAGCACCTGTGAGCTATTTTGGAAAAAGCATTCCGGAAATATTTATAATCAACGATTCACCCGTAGAATAGGTGCATTGCCGTCTAGAAGCTGTACTTTGAAGAATATTAAATGAATTTTTATATAACCTGTTTATTTTGTTTTTGATCAAATCATTCATCGCATCTTCTGATCACACCTCATATCTATGAACGTCGTGTCACAATAGGTACCCTGTACTTATGTACCTATGTTACCTAGAACAGATCACTAACCGCTCATGGTTTCATTCTGTATTACTCGGTTGGACTAATGACCCTAATCCTGTCTTGCAGAGTGAAATATTTAACCCTGTGCCAAGGTACCCAGGTGAGACAAGTTACCACCCTATACTAGTTAAGATAGATGACCCTATATTGAGGTACCCAGGTAAGACAAATAACCTAAATGTACCTAGAAAAAGGCACAGCCTTTCCCGGCTAGATCAAGTTACGGAAAATACCCGCACGCAACTGTTCCATGGCGCTACCATAGTAGTTTCTACGATGCCGTGGTTGTCGAAAAAACGATCAACTTTGCTTTTGGTCACGACTTAGATGATCCCTCACATAACAAGTGCTACTTATATGAGTATGTCAAACCTATGCAACTTCAGAACTCTGGTACCCACTTTGAACAAATCTCTTATAATCATTGATTGACGAACAGCTTAAACAATAATGTGGAATAACTATCGCATGTTTGCATCAAAGCGTTACCCATCATTCGCGCCAATTGATTTGGAGGTTAGTGAATAGTATGGATTTTACGAAACTGCCGCCATCTAACTGCAGTTTATAACATCATTTCATCAAGTTCATTAACATCATTTAATGGCATACGATAAACTGAGAATTTTAAATGATCCTATGAAAAAATTTCAGATATCAAGATCAGATGATCTGGCGGCCATCAATGGAGTCCATCGCCCTATTCAACAACCTGGAAATTTTCATTCAAATATTCACGAGCCTTTAGATTAAAATGGCAGGTGCCCCATCATATAGGTACATCCCCAAGTACATTCTCTTCTAAATAATTACTAGAGATATCCGCATTGATATTTGTTTGTTATTCCTTTAACGTGCTCTATTTCCGCCTTTCGGCCAATGACACGCCGGGGAATTCTGTCACCTCACTAACCCGTTAATTTTTCCGAACCCCTCTCGTGTCGAGGTAAGGGATTTTTAATGTCCAACACATCTCTGTTAGACAGGACCGACGGCTTAAAATCTCCTCCGAAAGATGGATACTCATGCGATTCTCAGAATCCGAAAAATCGCACCGACTTTGTGGGGATTGAACCCAGTTACCTCTGCGTAGAAGACGAACATCATATCCTCTAGCCCACCGAGCCGGCTACATTGATATTTAATGGAAAAAAAGAATTCTATTGAGAAATCATCGAATATTCAAAGTTTTCAAGAAAACTTGTATTGATGTCTGCTTTTTGTGATGGCATGCAGATTTATCGAACTACTAGAAAATATTACTTCATCTACGAAGAAAATTTTTGGGCTTAAAGCACCTTTTGAGCGAAATGTCACTTTGGGAGGAAAATGTTGCTGTGAAAGAGCACGAAGTCTTTATATATGGTATTGGTATAACAGTTGTTCATTCCTCTCAGATGGTTATGATTCACGTGTAGATCTTATTCTGTTTTTCGAGATGTGTCCCAACAATATCCACTTGATCCTCAAATTCTTCAATTCTAACTCTTTGCAGTCCTGTTTTTATTGGCATTCCTGGTACACATAGTATGGCATGGATGTTAGCAAAAGTGTTTGAAGAATTTCATTGAGGAAATCTTTCTGTATACGAGATTTGATTTGTATGCCCTTGCTGAACTGTGGTCCTTGTTGAACTGACGATTTCTGCAGAATTGCAAGCTGGTCTATTTTTTCGTTTGTAAAGAAAACAATGAAAAACACATTTTATCTCCAGTTTGAACAGCCCTATCTCGAAAAACCGTAAGCGTATGTTTTAACACTTGATAGAATTGTTTTAACTTACCGATAAGAAGATGTGTCAGTAAAAATGGACCAAAATAGTTCACTTGCATCACAGTATTTAGTTCATCTTCTGTACTCCCTTGAGTCGTCGTGCCAATACCAGCATTATTTATTAGGATGTCGATTTTTTTTTCATTTTTGTTTATATCATCAGCGAATTTTCTGATTTCTTTAATTGAGGCTAAATTTATATATTTACCCACAATATTTTTATTTTTTGTTCGTTCTATAATGTTTTCTATGGACTTTCTGGCATCAACGACATCTGCTATTATTACTCGACAACCTCTGGACGCCAAAAGCATGGAAATCGCCAAGCCTATTCCTGAAAATCATTGGAAAGCCAATGAGAAGAATTTATATTTGTTGATTTGTTTCTATAAACTACTCCAAGAAATTACCGTACCATTTACAGTTTGCCTAAATATTTAGGAGCATTCATTTATTTTCGTGTTTTCTTGAATGAGAACGGAGAACACTCTACTCAGGGTTTACAACTTGGCCTCAAATATATGTATGAAAAAGGTGCAGAAAGTGGTTAATATATTGCTCACTTGCGCGCGCACATCCAAAGATCACGTACTATGAGTTAAGCTATGTCATTGGTGAAGCTGCCGTCTTCGCTAACTTCATTGGCTTAAGGAATATGACAGATGCGCAGTAGCATGAGCCAATTACCGATTTTCTGGCAACTTTACATTCAAAATTTGGATACTTCCACTCCCTTGATCTTGAACTCAGTTGGAACTCCTAAGTATAGTGTTCACGATTCGAACACTCAAAAAAATGTTTTCATGGTTTCTTGTATTCTTTTCATACAATCCCCTATGTGCTCAAGAAGTTCAGATTAGAACTCCGCCGAGACCTCCTAATAACATTGATTCTCGCTTCATCGTGAACTATACAGTCTCATATTACCGTGAATGAAAATAAAATCTTGACTGATAAGAGGGACAAAAGATACTACATATTCGTCTAAAATATCCTTCACGTGTTGACTTATGAGAAAGCCATGTTTGAATACATGAAGGTCAGTAGATGCATTTAAATGTATGACTCCCCAAAATATCAGAGATCCACCACCGAAAAGAGCAGTTTCTTTCATGTGGCACTGTGTTATCTATTAAACTGGAATCGAGTTGCACAATGCTCTGCACTAAGTAAACTGCTTGTGGCAGGGTTTTCTGCTCATATTCTGCAAGTCATTTCTCGTGATGGAGGGTTGAGTTTGTGAATTTCTAGTAGTAGTGAAGCACATAGTCAAATAAAAAGATCTTTCACAGATTATTGCCTTGTCCATGTGCTTGTTTATTGAAGCAGAATAGCACGATAAGTCTTGGTATGAGGAACATCATGCATTGGTCTAATTTTACAGTAGCTCAAACCTACGGCAACGTTATGGCTCGGACATACATTCCTTTAAAAAAGTACCAGCAATCTGCTCAAAACTATCGTCAAAATTCACGTTGTTGGTAAGTTGGCACAACTGTTTTCTATACTGATGCGGAATTTGAACGCGATCTGTTTAAGTTTGTTCACAATTCGCGATTTTGTTTTCACAAATGTGTATTTTGTGATTATTACAATGGATAAAATATCAAAGAAACAATTTGTCTGAAATTTTGTATTGCAAATGGAATTTCGTGAGCCCAATCGTTGGAAATATTACAGAAGGCTTATGGTGAATCGACTTTATCAAAAATACGTGTATAACATCGATGAATTGAAGGAAATGGTAATTGAAAATCTTCATTTAAGTTTGAGAAAGATAGGCAATTAAAGATCACAGAAAGATATGTCTCACGAATCAATTCGTATCATTAAAAATAAATATTTTGTATTTCATTCAACAATTCAGGGTACTTTTTCAACAGAACGGTCAGATGTATTGAATTACGTTTTATGATCAACAAATTAATGAGGAATAACTGATAGTGTAACCACACAACCTGTAGAATCAGTTCTTCGAAACAATGTATAAGTGATGAATTTGATCGAAAATAATTAAATGCAATAAAAAGCGTTCCAAAGTAAAATCGCTTGTAGTTGAAGATATCTTCAATCGTTTACATCCCCATAGAAATTTCATAACGTAGGGCATTTGAATTGAAAAATGTTTAAATTCTTGGTACAAGGAGAATATCCAACTGGGGGTCAATGTTAAGTTTTTCTTTGCACTTATTCAAACTTATTCTGTAATCGAAAGCAAGTTCCAAGATGCATCTACTAACTAATTCGTATTCGAAAACTACTTCATGTTAACATCTGAATGAATCTCCTTCCTTCCATGCTTCTTTAGCTCTACAACCCTGAGTGGGTTTTTGCTTCCTTTACAAGTTCCCTCCAGATGGTTCTCCAGTCATAAGCCCCCAGTCTTAGAAAATCATTTCGTACATTATCACGCACACATCGGCGAAGCCTTTCGATTGGCCTTCGTCCTGAAAGATCTTCTGAGACTGATTCTATTAATCCCGTATTGTAATTTGTATATACAGAGTGGACAGATTTCGATGTTTAGGGGCTAAAGCTATATAAAACATTGTGAACGAGAAAAATAACCCGCCTTCCGCGTGTTATTTTTGCTTGAAGAATTAACAAAAATTCACTTCCGCAAATAGATTCATGCTAGCTTTCTTTGATTTCGAGTTTTGAATTTTTTTTTCGGAATAGACAAGTGCCAAAATTTTTTTACATATTAGCACATGTGATTTCTGATTAAAATCTTCTGGGTGAATTATATCATGAAATTGTGAATAACAATATTATGGATAGATATTTTGATGAACATATCTCTTGCAGAAAGTAGAAATGTCTATTTTTAACATGATGGAACTCTTCCTCCTTAAACTATGGCCGTTGCTGATTTACTTGACTTAAATTTTGGCAATAATGGGATGGAAACTGAAGGATGGCCTACCCGTTCCGCCGATTTGTCGCCGTTAGACTTTTTCTTTCGGGGATGCATTCAGGATCTATTAAATAGAAGAACTAGTCCAAATTTCGACGTGTTGAGCAATATATTTAATTATCTGCTTTAATTATTTCCATTGAATTTCATTCCATATAATAAAATATTAGGATAGTTTCTTCTTCTAGAATAACGATTGAATCGCTTGTTACTTTTCAAAATTTTCTTACGGCATGGTCCTATCGTTACTATAAACGATACTATATTCACACAATAGACGTAACACTAAATAATTTATCTAAGTTGTCACTACAAGGGTTAGTTTTCTAAATCATGATTGCGCGGAATAGACTTGAGTTATTTCAATCATTCCGTGCAAATTCTGCAAATGAACATAAAGTTACTAGATATAATTAAAAAAAATTAAACAATTTCAATTTTTTCATGAAAACACATCTTGGATGAAGAAAAATGAGTGTATATGAGAAGATAAAACAAACTATTCATCCAAATTAAAGTTACCTATGGTTTATATTTGAAAAAACGCAAGTTTGCATTATAGCCTGTAGAATGTCCAAACCTTTTTCACAAAACTTAAAGACGACAGAGATATTGGCGCTTGGCTTTTCAAAGTTTTCAAATAACTCCAAAACGGAAAAAACTAGCTTGAATCTATTTGCGGGTATAATTCGTCACGAAAAAATAACACGGAGAAGGAAACTCATTTCATTCTATTCGCAATATTTCATATAGCTTCAGTACTGAAACATCGAAATCTGCCCATCTGTACATAGCTTAGTACATCTAAGTTTATTTCTTGGACAATATCGGGTCTACATGTAATTGAGTGGGCTCCCGATTAATTTTCTACTGTTCACTGAATTATAATTTCTATCACAAATGTCCTGATGTCACACTGGAGTTCCAACAATATTCTACAAAAATGATTTTAGTCCACATAGTACAAATGAATAAATTCGGCATGTCCCACAGTTACTCACCTGAGTTTCCTCCTGTTACTATGGCTGTTTTTCCTTCTAAACAAGCTACACTATCAGATCTTCCATTGGTGAATAATCTCAATAGAAACCATTTAACAAGGCAATACACTAAATACAGGTACTGAATAAAAACGGACATTAGTATTCTTGTTCGAATCCTTGTGTGTGAATTGACCGTTTATTGGAAAATGTGTGTGAAATCATCAATTTTCTTAATATATAGTTAATTACTGGTACTACACTTTTCCATTACCTTATTTTCCATAATTGTGGAGTACTGAGTTAAAAGTAGGGAATTTTTCAGTTGTGATTTTTTAACGTTTCATTACTATAAATCAAGTTCATTTGGAATATAAAAAATTCCTTAGGTGTAAGAAATACACTACTCCAAGAAATAATCGCAGCACCATATAGGTATTGAATATCAGTACTTTCACAAGGCCACAGATGCTTATTCTTATCGCCTTAGTTTTGCCAAACAGGTATTTCTTTTTTTTTTTCTAGCTTTCATTGTGTTTAACCGTTTTTGTAACTCATACATTGTTTTGCAGAACTCATTTTTCAAAGTTGTGTAGTGGCGATACCAGTTATTGCACGTTAATTTGTTGGTAATGGAACGTAACATCTCCAAGGCTTGGCTTTATCCCTAAAATATTTTGAGTTATCGTGAATTTCGCACCTGAAAAACATAATACACAAGGCTAGACATTCCCTATGGGCATGTCAAATGTCCTGAGACTTGCTCCAAAGCTGCTTCAGTGGCTATATGTGATGTTGGTGAGACCACATCTCACATAAGGCTGCATTGCTTGGTGGGAGTGAAGCCTTAAAAATCAATCTCGACTCTATATCTCTGAATTGTAGAGAACGGCCTGCATGATGATCACTCAAGCATTTCGCTCTACACCTACTGCAGCCTTTAAACTGATACTGGGCCTTTAATCTTTTCACCTGATGATTAGCAGAGCATCTATTAAGGCTACGTACATATCTATTTGAGGGTCCCTGTTGGTCCAAGGACGGCTCCATAATTGCTTAGAGATTGTGTATATGCTCAAGGTATTACCAAGAAGCAGTCAGCGTCTCAGGTGTATGGACACCTGAGACGCATGACACAAGAAAGATGGCCTCTTAGAATATGAAAATGGCAGCCAGCACAGAGAAGAAGAAGGGGTAGACCAAGAACAAATTGGAACGAAGCCGTCGATAAAGCCATGACAGGAAGAAACCTTCAAGAAAATGACTGGCAAGATAGAAATATATGGAAGCTAGGTTGCAAGAAACGCCGTATGGTGTAATCCCGCTCGCAAAAAAAAGTCTATGTCTTGGCGGGATTGCGTTCTTATGGGGAATTTACAAGTCAAGATAAATCAGTTCGAACAACCAAGCTGCACTGAAGAGACATGGCAAAGACACATTATTTATAATGCAGGAATTTCGTTTAATGCTTTCCAGACTTTGAGTAAAAACTAGGCTCCGCCTGATGTGGGTCTTGGGCCACTCGGACATTGATGGCAATAGGACGGTGGAGTCATTGGCCGCCCGAGGAACTGCCTTGGGATTCACTGGACCGGAGCTAAGGCTCGAAATTCCCTTGGATAATCCAAGGATGGAAAATAACTGGTTGGACCTGAAGGTACGGGAGTACTTACTGAGCCTTACATGTCTCATACACTCTCGGCTTACCTTAAGTGGACCTTCCACTTCGAGAGCCAATACATGGCTTGATTTCTCCAACCTAGACATGAGCCTTTACTCAAATTTTTTAGTATCAATCTAAATAATATGAATACTTGGCGTTGCTCATACAAGATTTCTCGCATACCCTTGCGATTCCAAAAACCAATTTATCTTACCCGGCGACCTGCACAAGGCAGAAAACGCTGTACTTCGTCTGTCGAACATTTCTTTATACAACTGTGTGCTCTGGAAGACACATCTTTACGAATAACGCTCTTGTTGTTGAAAAACGTTGGAACATTTATCCTGGACCTGCCACAGGTCCTAAGCTAACTACAGGGCACAGTTTAGTTGGCAGGTAAAGGGTAGGAAAGGTGTATAAAATCATAAATTCGTTATAGTATAAACCTCAGTTTTTACATCGAGTAATGTCAGGAATCACATGGCTCATTGCCAGACACTTCGTACTGTCGCAACCTCCTGCCAGACGCCAACAAACTATCACAACTTCTAATTATACTCAACGTTATAATACAAAGGCTGAATTTCATTTGACTTGGAGAACCATCAAAAGATATTTGCTCAATAGCCAGACATTTTCGATGGTTTTATATGTTGCCAGACACAGTTTGTCGAAAGCACGATTAAAAACGTCCAAGAGTTCTTGAATGTGTAAACGAACGATTCGCCTAAATAAAAATTTCAGAAATCATTCCTTATGGCGGTAGATCTCTGATGGTTTGTGGAGTAAAATCTGAATTGTAATTCACTGCTATAAATGTTCATTATGCCCTGCTGGGATCTGAAAATTGCGATTATCTCTGGAAATTTTAGTAAAATAATCTAAAAATTTGAAAAATTGATAACTGATTTCACTTCATGACTTTCGACATGATGGGCAACAATGCCATTGAACAGTAATTTTAGGGTAGGCATCTCTTCCCCTCGTTTGGGTTGTATTCTCGCACCTTTCCAATACTCCGGAAATGTCTGGCTCTCATACAGAATCTGGAACAGACGATTAAAAACAGTTGCTGACTGTGGAGCACATTTCTTCAAAACAGTTGGTGGTATTCCATCAACCCACTGCTTTCTAACAGTTCAGCTGTTGAGAAATGCGCCTCCCAACTTGACAGACATATTCGATGTAACATGTGGAATTCTTGGAGGCACTGCATTCGCTAAAACAGAATTTTGCGAAAAAATTTTAAATAAGAGATCTGGCTTTGCTTTCGATGATGCGATAGAACCCTCATCTTTAATCAAAGGTGGTAAGGACGACTCGAAAAAGTTGTTACTGACTGCTTTCGTCATAAACCAGAACTAACGAGTTCCACTGGTCTCATCTATGACCCTATTCTTAACTCTCTCATTGAAGTAGATTTTTCGCTGTTGCAATTGTTGAGTAGCAAATGTACCTGAAACACACATATTCAATTTTAGTTTAGTCTGTTGGATTCTTGTTCCAGTTCTTATGAGCTCTGTTCTCAAGTGTGGCAGCTTTTTGATAGTTTTTGGTGAACCAAGGTTTTTGTGCGGATGTTTTTTTCGTTACTTTCATGCATTTTATAGAGCTCCATACGATATCATTAATAGTGAACTTGCTTGGGACCTAAATTACCCAAAAGATATTAACCGTTATGTCGAAAAATGTTATAACACCTTGTATGGTATCATTTATAGATATGTTCCATTATCGAAATTTATACCTTCTAATAATCCTAGCTGCGTCAAAAAAAACACGCTTAGGATGATTCGCGAAAAGAAACTCGCTCCCAAGTGCTATTATTTTGGATCTATACATGACTATAACAAGTTACGTGTAAATTCCAAAATTGCTTTGGAGAGGGATGAAATAGATTATATAAGGGAGGATAAGGGTGAGATCGTTGAGGACTCCCGTAACTTTTGGAATTACATTAATAGCTCCATGAATGGGCCTTAAGTGGTTGTTCCGCGAAATCCTTCAAGGTGTACTATAGTGCAGATATAGATTAATCAGTATTAGGATGCATAACTCAGTCAACTTAGTTTCCAATACTCTTACGAATGTAAATTTGAACACGATAAGATCCTCAAAGAATTGAATTTCTTGAAACCCAAAAATACATGCAGAACTAAAGAAATCTCCTTATCTTTTATTGTTTCGTATGCTCACGCTCAGTTGAACCCCTTTTAGTGATCTTTAATTTATGTTTGAAAGAAGGAACTTTTCCCGATCTCGAAGACAAATGTCACTCCGATTTTCAAGTCTGGAGCACATCTTAAACTATCGTCCGATCTCAATTTGTAACGGATTGGTCTTCGATCAGATGCTTGCTAACATCTTCTAGACCACGTTCGTAAACGTCCTGCTAAAACGACGGAAACGAATTTTTTTATATTCGTTACTTTTGTTTCCAAAACTATTGAACTCGGTTCTAGTGTGGACTGTATATATGGGGATATAAAGAGGGCATTCGATAGAGTTCCAGTTGACTTGCAAATTTTCAAATTGAGACACCTTTACGGTATTGCTGATCCGTTACTTTTTTGTGTTGAAGCTTTTTATCAGGTAGGAAACGACTGATTAATGTAAATGGACATTTATCTGAACCGATTAATCTTCTATCGGGAGTAGGCCAGGGGACCCATTTGGGATTATTCATCAATCATGTAATATTTATTTTCAAATATAACATTTGCCAATGATTGTAAAATATTCAAATGTATAGAAACAGTAGGGAATGAACTACATTTTCAATCGGATCTAGACAGTTTCCATGAATGGTGCGAGATGAACGGCATACCTCTTAATATCGCAAAATTAAACACATCATTTTCGAGGCAAAATGCTTGGATTTCTAAAAAGAAACCAATGAATTCGTAAATATCAGATATTTGATAATCATTTCTCTAATTTTGGGCCCCCGTATACGAAACACACATCGCCAGACTTGAAATAATTGAAAATCAATTCATTAAGTTTGTTTCAAAAGTGGCATCGAGTTCGACTCACACACCTATGAATATCATCTGATATTATTCACACTTCCCAATCTTATCATCCGTAGGTCCTACCTCTGTACAATATTTGCATTTAAAGTTCTGAATGGTCTCATCAACGGCTCTGATGTCTTGAATTTATTTTCTCTACATGTTCCCTCAGTGAGCATCAGAGGGAACATCTGTTATAGTATGAATTCCATAGAACAAATTATGGAATTCATTCTCCGTTGGCTCAAATTGTGAAAAACTTAAATCAAATTGATCTCGATATCAATACAAGACATTGATATTAATGATTTTGAAAAATAGCCTAGAGATCACTTCGAACATACAGATAGAAGGAAATCCAATCTGTTATTCATTACAGATAACGTTAAACTCTTGCTCATTGTTTTGTAATCTAATAATTATGAATTATTTAAGGTTGACTTGGTTGTCACGCTACAAAGGTACATAGAATGGCTCATATCCTCTCACTAATCTCATTTTGATGTTGACTCGCGTTCATGCTCTTTGGAAAGGTGTTATTTCATATTCGGAGTAACCATGCGAATACGAATCGTGTCAATGTACTGAGTACTTTCAAAGGTTTCTATTACATATCACCATAGTTTTTCAAAATTTTCTAATACATGTATTTTTTACAGGTGAGTTCGTTGTTAACTTTTCGATGAAAAATATGGTAAGTATAACTCAAAATATTTGTTAGTTGCAGTAGTGAATAACTTCACAGAATATGATGTACAGGCTGGCTTATATTCGATGTATTTTGAAGCCATCCCGATTAGATTTCGAACTAGAAAGAAATAAGTTTCGAGCTCTTCTCTGTTTGTAAAAAATGGGTCATCTCTCCATATGAGGTCACAATCAAATGGGTGATTAGCAGTTAATGTTTCTCCTTTCAACGCTTTTTTGTGATAGTCAATTTAGTTAGCTCTTTATAAATCTCACATTCCATGTAGACCCGGGCGGACCTAATGCGTTTGCTTAGACAGCAATATTTTACTCAGACCGCTTCAGAATACCCTAGAGCAGGGGTACTCAGACTTGAACGGCTGGCGATCTACCTCAATATTTTTAAACTACTTACGATCAACTCTGAGAGGCTGCAAGTATGTATGATGAAGGGTTGTCGTACATACACCATACACCCTGCTTACCTACCTACCCAGGTAGGATGTACCGTAGCATATATAGATATTAGCTTTCCGCACAATATACATTATTTTAGTCAAGATTTAGGTTAGGTTTAGTTAGGTTCTTCTCTATAATATCAATGAAAAAACTCTTAGTTATTCAAAATTGCGAGTTTATTGGTTGTTACAAAACAAAAGAGTTTACATATGGTTGTAAACTTAACTAAGGAGTGACTTTGGATGTTGAAGCGTGGCACTGCATGTCCTCAGCATACTTTTCATAAGATGGTAAGTAACCATTGAGTGCTAATCGCAAGCATGATGACATATGATCGTCAGTTAGTTGATTGCGATATTTTGACTTGAATATCTTCATGTCAGAAAATACAGACTCGCACAAGTAAGTTGGCCCAAACTTTGTGATATATATCTGATATAATCTGCACCAACTCATTTTCAACAAAACATGAGTTCATATTAAACTGACTTTCTATTTCAGTAGCTAAATCCTCAATGCTTTTACATGAAAAAGGATAACTCATAAATGATGCTATATTTGCCAATTTACTGCATCATAAAAACGCATTTCGAATTGTTGTTGCAATGCCCATAATTTCCTCCGTGTTTAAAACTTTTGAACACAAAACTTGTTGATGTATAATGCAATGGAATGAAAAAATGAATGGAGATCTTCATTAGCTCGCCACAAAACCGTTTTTGTTTTCAGTCATTGTTGGTGCTCCATCGGTTGTAATGCACACTAATTTATATATTGGTAGCTTGTAGTTTTGTACAAAATTGAAGAAAACGTCATGTATATCTTCGCCATGGGTCTTTCCCTTCAGAGGAATGATTGTCAAAAATTTTTCCTTGACCAACATATCATTGAATACCTCCGAATGCTGGGCAGGGTCTGTCATATCGGTGGATTCGTTGAACTGTTAAGATAAGTATGTACATTTCATGGTATCTTGTTTTAATTTATCTGCCATGTCATGACTCATGACTTCAATACGCTTTGTAACAGTCGGACGAGATAACTGAAGTTTTCTAATAGCATACAAGATTTCTGTTTTATTTTGAAAAATTAAATGTTTCAGATTTCTTCGCTGCACTCATTTTGTACTATTTAATGATAAACGTAGTATTGCCTTCAAGTTACAATTCAGAATTACTCCAATCCCTGCAGGTGCAACATTTATATCGGCGTGAACGAAAGTCTTGAATGTTCCCGTCAAACGCGCCGCCCGAAATTCCTAGAAAACCGGTAAGAATAAAATACGCGGCTTTTCTTTGACAAGTACCGCGCGTTCCTTTGATAAAGCCGCCTTTTGCCGTTAGCAGAGTGTTATTTTATTACGTAATAAATTTTTGTAGTTTAGTTACCTACTTATTAAAAATTTTTTACTTCTCGAGATCTACTGAAAAAGCACTCGCGATCGACCGTTTGATCACCCCTGCGCTAGAGAACAATAATTAAGTTATGCTCATTCATGAACAGGTGAAATTCTGAGGGGAGAGGGGTTAGGGGAATGTGCCCATTCTTAGAGAATTGCTCTGTAGGGTTCCCTACAAAATCTCTTTGTATTTCGAACTAAACCAATACATATTTATGCACTTGGTAATTCAAACGAAGAGATCATTGCTATATAACAAAACGACGCGTTAATTCGAACTCATCGTCGTCCAAGAATCGACAATTCAAAGTTGCAGAGAGAAAGAGGCGGAAAGATTGTAAGTACATTTTGCCACATGTATCAACGTACGCGAGCCTTTGTTTTCGTTATGATTAGTTTGTTTATTGGACACACATTTCCGGACGAATTGGTTTGTTTGGCTATGTTGTAATAACTGTTACTCTTTCGTTGGTATACAGATTAAAAGTTTGTATTAGTTATGAGTCCTAGAAAGTATGAATGTTTGACAATTACTGAAAAGAAGAAGTAAATCGAAAAAGTAGGGGAAGGTGAGAAGAAAAGTGATGTTGCAAAAGAATTTAAGATTCTTCTGAGTACTCTCTCAACCATTATAAAGCACAAGGAGAAAATTAATGCTGCTTAAACTGCCGGAGTACAGAAAAGAACTACTAAAGATGAATTTCCTCGTCTGGAAGAAAGCCTTGTCATTTGGCTAAGACAGTGTAGAGGACAAAAAGTGTCTATAAGCGGAGACTTGTTAAAGGAAAAAGCAAGAGTTCGCGTCTAATCATCATCATCAAAAACTTTGCGGCAAGTGAAGGTTGGCTTACAAATTGCAAAAAGAGAAATGGGGTTGTATTTGAAAAAGCCTGTGGGAAAGTGGAAGTGTTGATGCTGCAGTTTACTTGGATTGGAACGGTAAATTGAAGACCTTGATTGAAAACTATGACGCCGGAGACATTTTTAATACTGATGAAACTGGCCTATTTTTCAAATGTTTACCGGACAAGACTCTTACTTTTAAAGATGAAAAATGTCCTGGGGAAAAACATAGTAAAGAGAGGTTGACAGTTTTACTTTCAGTAAATATGGATGCATCGGAAAAACTTAAACCCTTAGTGATAGGAAAAGCAATGAAACCGAGATGTTTCAAAGGAGTGAAATCGTTCCCTACTGATTATCGTGCTAACGGAAAACTCAATTGCTTCAAAAAATCCGATTTCTTGAAAGAAGATCAGGAGAATCTTCCAATACTTATGGATGATAATGAACCAGTAATAGAACCATTAGTTGACATCAGCGTTGTGAGTTTTTCTGACTTTGTTCAAGTGGATGAGGACGTTGCTGTCTTAGGTTCACATATACGAATGAAAAAAGCAACGATGAAGATGAGGACGATTCATCAGAACCTTTGACAGAGGTATCGTCAGTTAAGGAAGCAAGATCCTCATTCCATATCTTACAAAGCTTCTGTCCACAAAACGAAAGTGATGAAAAAGCATTTCAGGCACTTTTCTCTTAAAAAAATTAATGAGTAGTTTAACAGAGTTCTTTTAAAAGATTAATTAATTCACGTTATGAATACATGTATGTATGTACACGAATGTACTTTTAAACTTTTGTCATTGTTATAGAATAGCAGTTAATAGTTGATCAACACTTAATAATTTGAAGTTTTATTTATTTTCCTCTCAAATTTCGAACCATTTGATATTTCAAACACTCGAAATTCGTAATATTATGAGTCCCTCGAGTTTCTAATTAACGAGAGTCGACTGTACATAAACATTAATGAAGTAGTGAAAAGAGTGATTTCAGTTTTCATGCAAAAAGATATCATTTACAAATCGTGGGGCACGTTTTCCGTTTCAAGTTTCCGCTTTTCTTGTTTTCCAACTGACGAATAAAGGTAGTGACAAGTTATGTCTGTGAAGATTATATCAGCAACCGGCGATAAAATATCAACCTCGGTATAACTTTGTTTTACTCCATAACGGCTCATGAATGATTTCGGTCGTAATACAAATTGATTCTCTCAGGTGGTCAACGCAGCATGAGGAAGTAGTGGTAGATCTGGAACCGCGATAAAAAGTCGGTCGAGAGCAGCCTGGTCAGACACAGATGTGGGGCCAAGACCGGCATCTCCAACGAGAGACCCCGATACCGGTGGCTCTGGCGGCCAGAAACGCCTCAGGCCTTGGTTCGGTCGAAGGTCGGCATTCTTCGGTAAGATTGGCTTAAAGCAGGCCCGTCTCTATTTCTTGAAGTAATGTCTACAGGACTCAGACACGAGGGCGAATTGATCATTCAGGTGAAAATGAATGTTTGGATAATACAATGCCTTGAAAGTTCAAACATGCAGTTTCATACTGATATGTTAATAAGTTTTGATTTGACAACCAATCAAATCGAATGAGTGGCTTCTAATAAATATCAAAATATTAGTTTTTACGCAAGAAAACCATCCCAAGAATCAAAAATATTCTTGATGAGTACTATGTAAATCCTTCTCTAGTAGTTTACTGTTTTGCTTCTGCGTTGTGGCAGAAGAAGCACGAAAGATGCCCCCTACTTAGGACTCCTATTGAGGTAACAACGATGTTGAAAGAGATAGCTAAGATTGTTAACATCTTATATGAGAAGGCTATCGGCTAGATGGCTTCGCGTTTATTGACAATTGAGCAAAAATGTAACTAATTTGTGGCTTTTTGGACGAAATCTAGATGAGTTTCCTGGCATTCTTCATGTTTGAGATAAAGCGACAATTCAAAGTGTAAGTGGAGGCCTGTCTCAGTGCAGCCAAGGTGCATCTTCTGGGACGTATAGGCCATCATCTTCATTAATTTCCATCAAGAAGATAATACCATAAGTGGAGAGTATCACACATCATTATAAGTCTAATTGAACGAGTAAATAAAAACTAATCATCTGCATCTTGCCAAGAACAAAATGTGCTGCACTAGTCGCACTTCATGACTTTTTTCATCGCATTATTCGAAGATCTATTTCATGTGATAGAACCCTCTTCGTTCATGGGACATCTTCTAGTTGCATCATCTAAATAAGATTCTAGTAGCCCGAATTCTAGAGAGCTGACTATTTGCTTTATAGGTATAAAAACTTGCTTCGTCTGCCAATTGTACTGCTTTCGGGTATCGTGTAGTATATATACACTTGTATTTTTGTCGCTTATATTTTCCAAATCTTGCTCATCCCATTCTTTGCCTTTACCTTGGCTTCGTGCTCTGGTGCACCAGTTTTCAAAAAATAAAAAAAATAAATTGGATGCCGACAACTACCTACCAATCAGTTTGCACTGACGAAGCGTATAATATCAGACAACCAACATGGTTTTATGCCTGATCATTCTTCAATTACAAACCTGCTCAAATGCGTCAATGATTAAAGTTCGATGCTTGTCCGCACAAGAGACTCTTACTTGAACTGGATCATCTGGGTTAAAGGAGCAACTTGTTGCTATGGATAAGCATTCCTGAGTGATCGAACTTTTCGCGTCAGGGTTGGTGATGCTTAGTCCGTTCCGAACTAGTTAGCAGTAATGTCCCCCAACGCAGGTTTTAGAGCCCCTCCCTTTCCGATAAATTTCTGTGAGTGTAAGGTTAGCCATATGGGCAAAGTCAATGGTCGAAAGCAACACGTTGTTTCAGGTTCCGTCATCCAACCTGAAAGCCGGCACTCCGACTTAGGTATCATCATTACCGACTCTCATAGTCTGATTATTTTCTACACGCTACCACCAAAGCAAAGCAATTTCTGTATTTGTTGTCTAGGTCCTTTTAAGTAATTGAGAAATTTGTTTTTGTTCTTCGCATTTAACAATACTCTTGATGTGGGAAACTGAAATATTATTATTTGATGCAATTTCCTCAATGAGATTGATATTCATATTAGAGTCAGTTATATAGATGGGACAATGAAAAATGCTCTATGAATCATTGAATTATAAGCGACTGATTTATGTGTAATGTGGTTTCCGGAATCCATTGAAATTGTTGCGTCTGTAGATGTTTCTTTTCTATATATGTTGTAGGTGAGATTAGTTTGGAGTTCAGTGATGGTTATGTTATTTTTTTCAGAAAATGTGAAAACTGATCTATTTGTCTGTTTCAGCCTTGAAAACCCTCGAGAATATCATCAGTTTATCTGTACCAAAAAATAATAATTTTCTAAATTGTTCATGAAAATATCTGCTAATAAGGGGATGAGTAGGGATCCCATAGGGAGTCCCGCATTTTGTTTAAAATATTTTGATTCAAATTAGAAATAATTTTGTGGCAAACAGGTCTCTCACTCTCTATTAATCTTCAATGTGTGGTTGAATGTTATTTTGGTTAAAGATTTCTTTTATTAGAGACTGACATTCATTTGTTGGAACGTTTGAGTACGATGACAGTTTACCGAATTATAATTGGTAAAGCATTGGTACGTTAATGATTACCTTTCAATATCTCTTAGTACTAGGTGAACTAAAATTATTATCCACACTAGAGCTCAGACAGAATGGGAGACATCGTCCAAACATTTCATAAATTAAATGTTTTGTCAAATATTGAAAGAATGTTGTCGATTTGACGTCGTTGATTTACCTTTCAATAATACAGATTTTATTTCTAACTACTCGAAACACACCCTTTTCTCGTTAAATATATGACAATGGGTCTAAAATGGATCTCTCTATAGAGGTAAATCGACCCGAAGCTGAACGCTCAGAACAACCCGAATGGCAATTGTTTTACTCTCAGTATTATGTGAAAGTAACCGTAAATAGCAAATATTTCATTAATTTATTGTCGAAAATGGTTCCAAAAGTAGCCACATTATCTGGATTTGGACATAGATGTAAATAGAATGAACCAAGGATGTATATGTGGTTTCATTGAAAAAGCCAAAAACTGAAACTACCCCTTCAATGGACGCATGAAAGCATCCACATATTTAAGAAAAACGAGCCAAAGGAGATGTGAGGCAAATATATTATAGTAATCCCCTTTTTCTGCAATTTGCGCATGTAGACTCCCCACTCATTTATTTGACGCTTGCGTCATGTAGGAGCCAACAAGTGAAAGCAAAATTCTTCATAACTACATCGCATTACATTCATTGTACAATAAGAAAACATTACTCTCGTTGCAGTAATTATTGAGAAGATCTGGAAATCCAACAATCTTCTATAATGAAAGCTTTCCTTGAAACAATCTCAATTTTATCTCTGTAATTGCTAACAACAGCAATAAAATTTGATGATTGGCTACCAACTCCCCGAATGACTCATGATATAATGATTGAGATAATTGCATTTACTATTGTGGAACTGTTGACTCATCTGAATTGACATTCTTCATCCGACATTCGCATCGACGCGTCGGTATGTGCCCCAGGCCGGCCAGTTCATCTCTGGTAAGAGGCGTCTTCGCCTTCGGCGTTCTTACGCATTAACTCAATTTACCGACTGGTCCGGTTGGTTTTTAATCGCTGACAAACGGACGACCTTCTTTCTCGTTTCTTACATAACAAGAGCCAGTATCACGGAAAAGTTATTCGCGTTCGATAAGCGAGTCACAACAATGTTTTATAAGTATTATGGCACTGTGCTGCTGGTCTTGATGACTAGGAAGTGAGACAGAAAGAGGTGCAAAAGGAACTCACTTCTTGCAACAAGAAAGAGAAAAAAAGGACTTCGAGAGCTCTGACATAACATAAGAAACTTGTAGAAAATGGGCTTGGTTGAACTTTGTG
The DNA here is from genome assembly GCA_013387265.2 of Cryptolaemus montrouzieri. Classification (NCBI taxonomy): domain Eukaryota; kingdom Metazoa; phylum Arthropoda; class Insecta; order Coleoptera; family Coccinellidae; genus Cryptolaemus; species Cryptolaemus montrouzieri. The sequence continues at coordinate 24,769,504 of JABFTP020000103.1, forward strand.
GAGAGATGAGATAATATGGGAGAAATACAAACAGTCAAGAAGAATTATTTAATGATTCGTTCATCGTAACTAGTACGAGGTTGTTCCTCGAATTACCTGACTTTACAAGAATTCATGTTTACTACAGATTTCAATACGTGATTTATTCTGGTCTGAACTAACTCACTTTTCAATCGGTAACATGCCATCTACACTTGATTTGCTCTTCATGAATGACAGCTTTTAATCAATCCAGAAATGCTGGTTCAGCCTTCTCAACCTTAGTGATGACCCAAAGTAATAGCGCAAACATTTTACTAATGAATTACTTTTCGTGTCAGAAATACATACGCATCAAACGGAACGCCGCAAAAAGCCATTGAAGCCTTGGTTAACAAAAGAAATCGTGTCTATGTTTTATGGAAAAAATTCAGAAGAACCAGTAACGATCAAGACTTCCTGACACGTCGCTCTTTCTCTACGTGCAGGATCAAGACCTCACTTAAGAACTATCTGACACCCTCAAGAAGTTCTTCTAATTCATGAGATCGGACCTCAGAAGCGAAGTCAGTACTTCTAAACTACGCCGATCGCATGGTATCATGTTCTTGTCGCATTCGTATCCTGGCAGACACATTCACAACTTCCATCACTTCACAATCTGATGATCCATTGCCAGAAACATTAACCGAACGTATTACCTCGAGTCTGTCCAAGGTATCGTTCACATCTAATAGAGTTGAAATACAATCGGCATCATTAAAATCTCACTCTTAAGGGCTTGATGGCTCATCGTCATTTTCCATGAAAGGATAGAATAAGTCCATAGTGACTGCAATTCTTTAAAAATACCCAATGATGTACTCTACTTAGATTTCGCTGAGGCCTTAAAGAATCTAATCGACCTGTTTTTGTCAGAATAAGCTCTTTTTTCTCGAAAACAAGACCAGTGTCATCGGGTGTTCTTCATAGGTCAATTCTGAGCCCCTCTTTTTAGCAAGTTGGCGTGTGATCCATATCTACATATTTAGTGCCGATTATCATTATTTGCCGATAATACTGTAATATACATAAATCCACTTACTCAACATCAGTTACTCCAAGCAGATCTTAATTCTATTTGCAAGTGGTGGCTCCCACTGAATTGACAGCTCCACGGACCCGTTCAAACTCTGGTACCCAATTTTTACTTACGAACGGAGAAGCAGACTCTCGGGTTGGCTTGTATAAACTGGCTTATCTCAAAATCAGTTGAGTGGAAAAAATGTTTCTGTATTAGTTGTTTTGAAAATTTAACAACCTTTCATTTCATTGAATTGTCTTGCGCATTGGCTGTACGTAGGAAATTCTGCTGATCACGCCTTACATAATATGATTAGCAATATGAATAAATCAATCTCTTTGGTCAATAAATATATCACTTCTTGATATAGAACCAACCTTCAAAAACACGCTGTCAGTGTCACTGGCATAACACATTGAAACCTAGTACACGTATTTTAGGTGCGTACGTATGCCAGACCAAAATCACAGTTCTAAACTTCAAACATGTTGCGCTACATATTTATAGTTTAGACGTCTTCTGGCAGGACCCTTCAAGTCTATCTCCTGCTGCCGAGAAGCTGGGATGATTTCTCTAAAGATTGTTTCTTGCTTCATTCATCTAACCCAACCTGGTGAAATTCAAATAACGTCTTCTAGTCTTAGTTCATTTAATAATGCATTACCAAACGTAGGTTCTTCTGTGATTAGTGCAAGCACTTGTAATTCGCACCAATCAGGAACTCGTTTGACATGAGTCAACATGGTGAAATGTGTAGATAAGACCTGTGTGGAAGCTAAACGAAGGAAGGAATGGTCTCTCTAGGTGATTTACAAGGAAGGTCTGTACACTTTAGGCGACACATCAGGTCTTCTGTTGCATGATTCATCTATAGACTGTCTAGAGACCACATTTAGTCTCCGCCGCTGTCACATTGTGATTTGCAACCAAATATTTCAGGACCATTTTTCTCTTTACTAAGTTCTTGCAACTGAGGCTTATAACATGCCTCAATCAATTGAATATATAATGCTCTGGAATTAATTTCAAAACTGGATTACACGTTTCCTAAAAAACTTTGGGAAACAACTGAAGCTCTGATCTCTTTATTCGTTGAAGATCTTTCATCGATATATATTACGATTGAAATAACGACTAACTTCTGACATATTGAACTTTTGAAGTCAATTCTTTTAAATCGAAACATCACTTAATAGTTGAAGATAGATTGAGATACCAAGTGTTACTTGAGTATAATCTCAACCTCTTTGCCCTCACTCTCCAGAAAGGACCAACTTGTGGTTACCAGTGGACTGTCTAAATTGTGTTACGTGTAGTTAAATGGATGAATTTATATCATTTTAATTTCATTAATCGGTTATTAGTAGTAAAGAACTTGTGGACTTTTCAGGTGGGATTGTGGCTCCTTGGCCCTCCAAAGCAAGCTGCCACTGCGTATACGTCCACCACTTCGCATCAATCGTAATAGTGAAGAATTGCGAAATTCATTGAATACCGACCAACATTGTATACATATCGAACACGTAAAAACAAAAAACATTGCCCTACTTTCGATCGATTCTTCCCAATAATGTTATCCAACATAAATACTGACCGGTGAGTGCCACATACTGAAACAAGAATGTCGGTCAGAATCTGAATGCTATTATGGATTATTGCAATTATGCAAAATGCCAAGATACCCACCACAAATGCAAGTTGCAGTAGAAATTCCAGCGCGTAATCGTGCAAGGGAATTTTTCATCAGAACGAATCAGCATAATCGCCGATGATTTGTATATTTAACGAACTGGATACTTCTGAATGAATTATATAATAATTGGAAAGGGGACAGTAAATGTTAAAAGTCACCGTTTATTAGCGAAAAACTAAATACAGTTCTTAACAACTCCACGAATGAAATTGCTTATGGCATTGCGAGGAATTTTTGCCGCTAAGACAGGAATTCGTGTTTGATCAAATTTTTCATCCTTTTATCATAACATGGTGTAAGATTATGAACTAACCTAACCTCACTTAATTTGATTCAGGAGATCGTTACTTGATGGAATTAATATGCATTTTTAAATTGAATATATTTATATTTCACTATATTGACAAACTTATGACGCGTTTCATCACACTATGGCTTCAGCAGATATATAGTACATTTACCAGGATGATGTGTCTTGTATATCACATTAGCCAAAACAAATGCTTCGTTCAATAAAAGGAAAATCCGAACAGGATTGCTTCTGATAACATTAAGTAATGGTAACGCATTCAGGTCTAATTGGCTAACAAGTTAATTTCCGGAATGTTTCCGTTTATAGATTTTCAAAGCTTCCCATAGGTTCAGTTCCAATCTATTATTTTCATTAGGTAAAATGTCAAAATTATTATTAAGAGAATGGTTTTGTACTAGTGAATAATTTGCTTAGTGAGAATCTGATTTTTGGTTGTCAAAACTGCGTTTGTGAGGCGATAGACTTATATTGACATTTCTATGAGTTCTACCTTCATAAATGCAATTCACCTTAATAATTAGTTAACTTTGCAAATGGAACCTAAGTATTCTATCACCTTTCAGATTCAAATATAACCTAAATTGACTACATACATGATTTTTCTATTCTATATACCATCCTATACAGGTATGATCATTCCTAATTCTTCCACATATTCACTTCAATATAAAATAGCTGCTTACAAGAGTATGATACATAAACCCACCACGACGCCAATGTCAGAAAATGATTTCTTGAAACAGCTTAATATTTTAAGACAAATCGCAGTCAATGGTAATAATTCTAGTAATTTTGACAGTATGTGTTGTCATAAACTGTTTTAACATGCAATCCATGGGGTTTATCCTAGTGTTGAAGAAACCAATCAAAACTTCAATATATTAACTCCTTTTGTTAAACGCAGTCTAAATTCAAAGTTATTCTTCTTATCTCATAATTTTCAAAATAGCTTTCTGAACACATGATTTTCTAGCCAGATATATTAAAAACTGTAAACCTAAAATATATAATGGAAACAAATCAGGTGTTTATAAACTTTCTTGGGGTATTTGCGATAAAATTTATATCGGTACTACTTTTAGAAATGTCAATATTTGGTTAGCAGATTCTCACTATGTCAATCATCTACTAGAAGAAAACCCTACTTTTAATAATAATCTTGATATTTTACATAATGAAAGTGATTTATTGAAACTGAACCTATGAAAGGAATCGAAAATCAATAAAATTAATATTCCGGAAATTTAATAAATTGTCAGTTGGGCCTAAATTCGTTACCATCACTTAATCGTTTCAGGTCTTGAAAGAAGCAACTCTGTTTGGATTTTTCTTCCATTGAGCTAAGTACCTGGTTCTACCAAAGTGATTTGAGGAACAGCATCGTATTAAATGTACTAATTTTCATCTTGAATCTTTTTCACCGGTTGTGAATCCTTTATTCTTTATAGATGATTCCACCAGCTAAATTTTTTCTTTTCTATGGAATCTAAGGTTGGCTCTATCCTAAGACCCATTATTGAGACCCTACTCTTGTTACCCATGTGATATTGTTTATATATGGATTCGAAAACTTTCAATTTGAAATTTGAAATATATTTAGATTTTCTGCAAAAATCATCTACCAATGTTACTTGCCGATGTACCAGAGCATATAAGACAAGACTTGTGGCTTCAACAGGATGGAACACCGGCACATTGCTCATCAGCTTAGGGAGCATTTGAATCATGTATTTCCAAAGAAATGGATAGGACGTGGTGGTCCTGTTAGATGGCTAGCTAGGTTTCCGGACCTTACAAGTCTAAATTTTTTCTTGTGGGGTTATATTGAGGGCATCGTTTCCCAGATTCCTTCTACCACAGAGTTGGATATGAGACAGAGAATAGTCGATGCCTTTCAGTCAGTTAATCCGCAAATGTTGTCGAAAGTTCAACGATCTTTTCTCAGAAGGATTGAGTTGTGTCTACAAAGAAACGGGCAACATTTCGAACAATTATTGAAATAGTTCAACACCTTGTAGATCATCTCACCAAAAACCAATCTATTACGTATTTCATACTTGACTACCTTAAAATATCTCCATTTCTCTGATAAAGTATAATGACATGTACTAATAAACTCTTCTTTCGCAACCTATGATTTTATTATTTTAGTTTATTTTTTTTATTTCGAAAATGGTCGAAAATAAAGATAAGGTTACTTCTGCAAAAATATGGCACAATATTTTATGCGTTGATATGAATAATAAAATACAGGATGTTCCATTTAAAAAATCAAGATATAATATTTTTAAAACTACAATATTCAATAATTTTTTTGAGTCACTCTTGTATTAAATGAGGATAATCTATTTCAATTCATCAATAAAGCTATCCTTAGACAATAAGAAAACGAAAGCAAAAAAGTATTCATCCTCTGTGGCCGAAGGAGCATGCGATGATGTGAGAGCCTATTTTCATGAATTTTTACGGAAAAAAAAAATATTGTGACGAAACTACTCACCAAAAAAACTTATTACTCAAAGACATTATAGCAAAGTTTAGGCCGCTCCTGAATCTTGAACAAAAAAGTGATCTTCCAATATGAAAACACCTCCCAAGATTTTTTCATAGAAAATTGGGACACCCTGTTTACTTCAAAATAAATTGCTGAAGTAGATTTTTACTTTCTAAATACAATACCGTTCGAACAAAAATGAAATCTTCAAAAGTGTACGGGCTACAGAGCACCACGCCACTGGTGAATCACCCAGTATAGAGACAGGCATTGTAGGAGGACGACATCATTTCCCCCGGAATTCCACGATAACGTGCAATCTGTTGAATCAAAAGCGTAACCTATATATTGTACCAACTGTTGGCAGTAGATTACATTTTGTCGATGTTCACACCATAGGTGTCAGCCCCTATCAAGTGGAAATCGCACAGCTCAATTAGAATGGTCATGTGGAATGAGGACCTGAAAACTGGTCCAATATGGTTCAGAATCTAGGCGAGTGAAACTTCCGGGGCAACCTGATGTTCAAGGACCTAGAGAAGTCCAGCAAGTGCACAGCTACAAAGGAAGTACTGTGATGGTTTGTGGGCAAATGTCTTTCAATTGCAGTGCTGATATGGTTAACAACTTTCTGAATGCAAACCCTCCTGTGCTATCATATGCTGCAGTAATTGGGGGAAGCTTTCGAAAATTTGTTTGAATTTCGTAATTGCCAACAATTGACACTCATTCTATTCAAGAATTAATTCCTGTTTGATAACCGGTAGATCATTTCATCTCCTGATTCTACTTCGCATCAATAGCAATATGCTCGGTTCGCCAACTATTTGCTACTGCTCTTTCATTATGCCAAAAATTCATCCCAACGTGAATAACCGATCCAAAACATGATAAACACCCGAAATGAATCCTCTAGGAAGGTCGTCATTGCCAAAAATAAAGCAATATATTTGAAAACAATCTAACCTAATTCATTGAATAACGTATGTCACAAATGTCTTGGGAAAAAATTCGAATAGATAAATTAATTGCTTTATTGAATTGATTATATCATTAGAATTTCACCGCATATCTAAACTCTATGAAATGTATTTAAAGGATTGATAGGGGCCCGTTCTGCTCAATGGCTCGCAATTTTCTCCGAACACCTCCCATCAGTCTTTGGACGACATCCACATCGATTTCTCGTATCTTCTGAAAGATTCTCTGTCTCAAACCTTCGTTTTGGGCTTCTCATCCATTGTCATAGACTTTCCTTGTCAGTGAACCCCAAAAATCTTTGATTGGTCTTGCTTGTGAAACGTTAGGAGGGTTATCTCCGCGAGGTATGGGTTGTTATTAGCCTCTAACCAATCTCCCGCAGCTCGCGCATAATGAAGGCGCCAAGTCTGGCCAAACCATTATTTCGTCATCAGCGTGATAGGTATTGATGAAATCTAACAATTTTGGGAGACATCTTCCATTATATAGGTTTGCATCAACAGCTTCGCCTCTCATATACCCTACATATGGTCTTGAAACCCCAGCTTCAGAAAAAGCACACCAAACCAAAACCTTGTCTTCAAATTTTTTGTTTGTTTTGAATTTCACTTTGTTTGGACAGCCTTCTATGTTATTTGTATAGAAACCAACATTACACTTGATTTCATAATGGGATAATATAAAATATGTTTCATCATCCAAAATTGTGGTTCTGTCATTTGCTAAGTGAATTCTTCTTAAGGCAGATATTTTCCAATTGATTCAGGGTGTCTTTTGGACACTTACGCCTTTCACGATATTTACATCCCGCATTCAATAATTCTCGCCTTATTGTCTCATGAGAAGTACAAAATCTTCTGGATAATTTTCGTAATGATGTTCCCACTGTGTCTCTTGCTCTTTCTAAGAGCCTGTGTCTACGGATTTCATTCAGAGCCTTCGGTCGACCACTTTTTGGCAAATTCAAGCATGGTATTCTCTGCTCACATTCACTTATTAGCCGATAAATAGTTGTCTTAGAAATATTCTGACCCGAAAAATGTTGATGATTTCACGCTTAGGAACTCTTCTTCTCTCTTCTTCGAAGTTCTAATTTGTGATCCATTTTAGCGAACTTATTCAGACTTTTGACAGAAGGAATACTCAATATAAATCATAAATGACATCTGTTGATCACGGCAACTAAATCTTCCACGAATTGCGGGAACTATGCATGAAAAAACTTTTTCCCAAGACTTGCGTGACATACGTTTTCATTTAATAAGTAGGTCTAGTATTCCAGAACCTCAAACGATTTGTGAACGAACTCAGTCGAGTAGAAGTTAATCATTCTCACTTTTCTAGACTCACTTTTAACCTATAGCAATCTCAGATTAATATAAGTGAGTAGATGCATAGGATTATGATAAATTTTAAACCGGGGACTGAATTCAATATATTAGTACGTGAAACTCGTGATAACCTGATGCGAGAAACCAATGAAATTAAAATTTTTCACTTCAAATGAGTAAGGCAGTTGAGAAGTAATATTCTCCCATTTTGTATTCAACTTTTTTTTTCATTGTTCACTTTCATCATTCGAATAAATCATATCTGAAGTCTGTGTTCCAAATTGTTGTTCATATCATATCCTACATTGTTCTTACTATTCCTATCGTTTTACCTGAAATGTCGCCAAAATATCAGGGATGACGAATACGTTTTATCGCCGGATACGAAGCAAGCTCTGAACAAATTCCACCCAAATCTATAAATGGCAAAAATAACTCAGGATAAGGCGAAAGATGCGGAGTTTAAATTTAAACCCAGTCATTGCCGGCATTCCGACATTTCCCGTTCTTTTGATTTGTGTTTTAGGGAGTTAACACAATAAACATTCGTTTGGGGTTAGAGGATCTGGCGGATATGAAGTTTAGTGTTGAAGAAGTTGCATTCACCGCTATAAGTTGCTGTGTTATTAACAGTTCTAGTTAAAATAAAGAACTAATGGAATTGTACCTGCATTTTGTGAAAAATGAGGCTTGTAAGTTAATTATATTTTTAAAAATATTTTAAAGTAATTATTATTTGATACTTGCGCTAAAAGGGTATGTTGTTTTCCCAAATCATGATATCCTTGTTTCTTTGTATGTGAAGGGTTGGAAAATTTCGATGATTTATCTTGCCAGCTAGGTGAAATATCGAATAAGGTAAAAATGAATCCCGCTTCTCGATGCCTATTTTTCCAGGCAAACTTAATGGTGGAAAGAAAATTCGGCTATCTACTTCGGTTTTCGAGTTATTTCGGAATTCCTGTCGATGTCTCTATTCTTATTGACGTTACGTAAAACGTATATATATATATATATATATATATATATATATATATATATATATATATATATATATATATATATATATATAAAGACACGTTTTCCATTAGAATGAATTACTTTTCAGTTGACGGTCTTGAGTTATAATCCAAACTTAAATTCTTTTGAATATAAACCATAGGCAGATTTGATCTCATAACACGAACAATTATTTTCAAAAATATATAACACTCATATCTTAGTCTTGGATTGAATGCCTTCATTTCGAAAAATTACCTCACAAAATCGAAACTTCAAATTTTTCAGAAGTTCAGATAAGTTGAGCAATTACTCTTCCAGTAATTCTCCAGCACTAGGAAATGATTGAGAACAATCTAAATGAAAATAGTACTCATAGAAATTGAAATAAAACTAATTATGAAAAGCGTTAAGTCCCCATAAACCTATTGATGCTGGATATTTCCACCCCTGATGAGAATTACTAACATCTACGATTTATACTCAAAATCAAAGACCCCATAACATTCTGATCCTTTTCGTTACAAATTTCGATTAGCCTGTTTCGAACCAGGTGGCTGGCTGATTTTGTTGGCTTCTCAGTCTTCTATTGAGAATGCCCCAGACATGTGCGATGTGATTAAGGTCTGGACTTCGTGCAGGCCATTCCATTGAAGTGATTTCGTGATTTCGAAGGTAGTTCCTGACGATATGAGCTTGGTGAATTCTGGCGTTATCATGCATAAAAAAAAGTTACACTAGGCACATCTCTCATTTCAACGTCTGTACACATAAGAACGTCGATCGCAATGAAAAAGGCAAAATTCTTGACTCGCCTATAAACAAAACGCTCTATCAGTCAGCTACAAAACAATTGGCATATTCCCTAGTAAAATTCGAGGAAATTCTGAATTAACGGTCATGGGACGCCGTTGTTGCTCTATATCGTCCTGGCTGAGTTCTCCTTTCATGACTACCAGTCTCGCTGTGGTTGTGGATCATTCTGCCTTTGGCCTATTCTGATATATCTAACCTAGGTCATCTTACACCACTTCTTCAGCACATTCTGCCTAAGTTGAATTTCGTGTTGCATTATTACCGAAAATTGAAGTGCTCTAGAAGAACAAACGTTATTCGTAAAAAATGATCAACATTTGCTGTTATCCATATTCGGCGGTTTATTGTCAAATTTCAATTTATTTCTTTCATTTTATTTCACAGCAGTGAACATGTGGGTCAAGATAACACATCAAGCTGTTTTGTTTGTTTGTTTATGGTATGTTCAAAGTTATTTTGATTTAAACATGCGTTCAATTGCGTGTCTAGTTCGTTTGAGCTGCAGAATGACAATCATCATTATGAAATTATGAAAAATTTGATATGATAGAATGTTATATTCAAAATGAATATGATCCATCTGCAAGGCAGAAACATTTCTGAATCGATTCTATGAAAAGTACCAACCTCTTCTAAATGTTAAAAGAAAAAATTATCAATAGTGGATCGTTCATAGTACCAAGATGAAAAAGTGTCTCTAGATTTCTAAAGATTGATGTGCTTTTTTTCGTTTATTTGGCCTGAATCTATTTCTTCTAAAAATATTCAAGCCTCTACGCCACGATACTCCAGTTTCCTTTTCAATTTGCCGCCTTAAAATTGATATTTTGGCTGTGGGAGCCCCTATCTCATCAAGAGTTGTTTTTTCTCCATCTTTTACATCATATTTCTAACTACTCCCCACTGATTCATTGTAAATACATTTTCATCTGCTGTATTTACTTCATAACCACTCTGAATAAAACATTATCATCATATACACACAACCAAATTTATATGGAATCAAAAGTTTCTAGGGTTTCATTATTTACGTTGACCAGGTCAGTGCGAGCTTTCAAAGAAATTCCTTCCCACACCATATTGAACCGCTACCAAAACTATAAATAGGTAAAAAGTTACACTAGGCACATCTCTAATTTCAACGTCTGTACACATAAGAACGTCGATCGCAATGAAAAAGGCAAAATCTTGACTCGCCTATAAACAAAACGCTCTATCAAGTCAACTACAAAAAAACTGGCATATTCCCTAGCAAAATACGAGAAAATTCTGAAATAACGGACATGGGACGCCGTTGTTGCTCTATATCTTCGTGGCTGAGTTCTCCTTTCATGACTACCAGTCTCGCTGTGGTTGTGGATCATTTTGCCTTTGGCCTATTCTTATATATCTAACCTAGGTCATCTTACACCACTTCTTTAGCACATTCTGCCTAAGATGAATTTCGTGTTGCATTATCACCGAAAATTGAAATGCTCTAGAAGAACAAACGTTATTCGCAAAAATTGATCAACAACTGCTGTTATCAATATTTGGCGGTTTATTGTCAAATTTCAATTTATTTCTTTCATTTCATTTCACAGCAGAGGAACATGTGGGTCAAGATAACTCATCAAGCTGTTTTGTTAGTTTGTTTATGGTATGTTCAAAGTTATTTTCATTTAAACATGCGTTCAATTGCATGTCTAGTTCGTTTGAGCTGCAGAATGACAATCATCATTATGAAATTATGAAAAATTTGATATGATAGAATGTTATATTCAAAATGAATATGATCCATCTGCAAGGCAGAAACATTTCTGAATCGATTCTATGAAAAGTACCAACCTCTTCTAAATGTTAAAAGAAAAATTATCAATAGTGGATCGTTCATAGTACCAAGATGAAAAAGTGTCTCTAGATTTCTAAAGATTGATGTGCTTTTTTCGTTTATTTGGCCTGAATCTATTTCTTCTACGCCAAAAATATTCAAGCCTCTACGCCACGATACACCAGTTTCCTTTTCAATTTGCCGCCTTAAAATTGATGGATTGGCTGTGGGAGCCCCTATCTCATCAAGAGTTGTTTTTTCTCCATCTTTTACATCATATTTCTAACTACTCCCCACTGATTCATTGTTGATACGTTCTTTGGATTAGGTTCTTAATCTCCTCTGGGGTGATATTCTGCCACTCTTCTGTAGCGGCTTGGATGAGCTGTTGTGGGGTTTTTTGATTATCCTGGCTCGATATAATTTTCCTTTTGAGATTATCCCATAAATGCTCAATAGGATTTAGGTCTCGAGAGCAAGCTGGCCAGTCCAAAACAGCGATTCCCTCTGTTTCAAGATAATGTTGCACTATGTTTCTGGTATGTGGAGGAAAATTATCTTGCATAAAAGTGAAATTCTCACCGTGGGCACTTCGCCAGAGACTCACTATGGGCTCCAGCACTAGGTCCACGTAATTTCTAGCCGTTACACTCGCAGGAAACGAAATCAACTCTATTTTGCCTCCCAGAATAATGCCACCCCAAAACATCACACTGTTCCCTTGGTATTTCGGAATTTGTCTTGCTGCTCGAAGTCTAGCTTGTCTTTTACGACCCCTTAAACTCGAATCCGGCGGTCATGTGATCGAACACCAAGTCTAGTCTCATAATTTCGCCAATTCTCAATATTCCAATTTTGGTGCTCGATACACCAATTGAGTCTATTAATTTTTGTCTGGTTAGCTCTGGAACTCTTAAGGGCCTTCTGCTGTATAAACCCCTCGAACGAAGTCTTTGACGTATCGTTCCAACTGATACATTGATACCTGTTGCTTCCAGAAATTGCCTTTGCAATATGGGGTGCGACGCACTAGGGTCTTTTCTTCACAAGAAGTCAAAGATCCATAGTTAAAAACAATCAATAATGTGAAATAACGAGCGAGTCCATGTAAATTTGTTTGTGTGTACTTCTAGTATGCCATTATGATAAATAACTCAAAGATTCCGAACGAGATAATGAATGAATTTCACTGTTGAAAATTGGAAAAAGAAGTCGCATTTAGTTTTTGAGCTTAGACTAAAAACTATAAATGCACTATATGATATCAGCCTACTAAAAAATACTCTGCACCAAGAAATGAAGTCACAATTTCAATATTTCAAATTTCTATTTTTTAAGGTGATAAAATTTGTTTGATTCTTTCTTTTTATGATTAACTCTTGAGAGGAGACAATGTCTGTCATGTCACAGCTGTCGACGCTCAAGATGATTTAATATGTGTACACTCGCTTCTTGAAGGGGGCTAAATTGTGAGTTATCGGAAAGAAGTTGGATGGAAGCGAGTTCTTCAGCACGCTAGCCATGTTTATAAAATTTTAATAGAGAAGTTCGTAGTGTAGATAGTTTCACCGTCCACTGACGAGAATTTTTCGCGCGTCTAGTTTTTCTTTGGATCTAGATTCTTTCTGGAACCAAGCGTCAGTTCTTCAGAGCATTTAACATGGAAGTTCCTGTAGAGACAGGAAGATCAGCAATCTGCCGCCTTTGAGCGGGAGGTTGGAGATCACGCGAGATCTCCGGGAGGTCGATAAGGCGCACTACTCTCTTCTGGACACTATCCAACCGTCCATTCTGATATCTTCTGCAAGTCTGAATTCAGTGACATGCTCTGTTAGTATCTTTGTCGGCATGTCTCCTCAGCAGTTATAGGAAGCTGACTAGAAAATGAGGAAATCAGAGTACAATTGTCCGCAAATCCAAATATTCTGTTTTCGGCAGAGTGGGGCAGATCATTAACCTGCAACAGAAAGAGAGTTGGCGAGAGTATGTGACCTTGGAGTACTCCTGCATAAATCTGAAAATTCACTCGTTACACCTTCAACTACTATCCAAACCGATCCACTGAAGAGAAAGCTACTAATCCAACTACGTAATTCCATATGCGATTAGTTTATTCAGCAAGGCTGCGTGCCAAACCACAATTGATAATGTCCACAAATACGCAATAAGGAACTTTCCAGTTGATCATTGTCTGCAGAAACCGAAGCGGGTCTTGGCTAACTTCACAATACTGCTCCACCTATTGCGATCTCACATTAGGCTTGGATCAAAGGGGATATTTAATTCAAATAGATCTGCCTTTATATCATCCCGCCGACGAAACCGTGGACGTCCTGGTGGTCTACTTCTGTGTGGTACCTCCTCCCAAATCAGCTTCACAAGCCTTTCGTTCTCCATCCTCTAGACATGACCTGCCCACCTCAACCGCTGCGCCTTGATTTCCTGAATGATGTTACTGTCTCTGTATAGCTCTTTTAGTTCCGCATTAGTCCTTGAACGGTATTGATCTGTAGTGGGGTCGTGGTGGGGGCCGTAGATTTTCCGTAGGATCTTACGCTCGAACCGTCTAAGCTTTTCCTCATTGTCTTTAGTTGTAGTGTCCAGGTTTCACACCCGTAAGTGACAATAGGTCTTATTATCGATTTATAGACTTTTAGCTTCGACATTCTAGATAGACCTTTGGATCTCAGAAGCTTCTCCAGAGTATACATGCATCGGTTGGCCGATTGGATTCTACCTTTTATCTCTTCTGTCATGGCGTTATCTGCTGTTATTGTACCTCCAAGGTATTTGAATTGCTCTACTCTTTCGAAATTATAAGGTTCTATTGTTATATTTTGTCCTAGCCTATCTCTACGTCCCTGTCTGTTGAGGCACATGTACTCTGTCTTCTCCTCGTTTATTCTCAAGCCCACCTTTCTTGTTTTTGGTTCTAGTCTATTGAAGATGTCTTTAATAGATCTAACGAGATCTTATATCATCTGCATACACAAGCAATAGTTTGAGGCTCTTAGCTGTGAGAAACTCCGATTTTATGTGTGCTGCTCATACAGCTTTTTCCAGGACTATATTGAATAATAAGGGGTCAGTGCATCGCCTTGCTTGAGACCATTTTTGATTCTGAAATCTTCAGAGCTCCTACTTCCCAGTCGAACCTTTGTTTTGGTTCCGTCCATACAAAGTTTTGTCATATTAATGAGCTTCTTCGGTATAGAGAGCTCCGTGAATCATCGTTTAATCATCGAATGAAGCTGAGAGTGCAGGGCATGGCCTCCGAACTCGAGCAATTCCGCAGGGATATTGTCTGAGATTTTCAGTTCTTCAGCTTGTTTATTGCCTTCACTACTTCTTCGAGGCTAAGTTCTTCTACTGGTAGGTCTGCAGTAAGGTAGGTGCTTTCTTTATATCCCTCTTCATGTGTCACATTCAAGAGCTCCTCAAAGTGCGTTTTTCAAGTCACAATCACCTCGTCTTCATCGAGAATCAGATCCCCGTTCTCCTTCTTGAGCGACATGATCGAGCTGGGTCTGAAACCTCTTTTCACTTTCGATACTTCGCTGTGAAAGTTTCTGGAGTTTACCATAAGTCTTTCCGCCTTGATTTGTTCAAATTCTGCTTTCCCGTGTTCTCTTTTCTTTTTTCCTCGTGAGAACCCTTGTCTTCGCGCGTACATTCTCGTATTGTTCCAGATTTGCTTAGAGTATTATTTTGTATTAATGATTTTCTGCTCTGTTCCTTTTGGTTACCTGATCTCTACAATCTGCATCGAACCAGTCCTTTGATTTTTTCCCATTTTGTGTTCCAATGTGATTTTCGCCGTCCCATTAATTCCTTCCTCACACAGATCTTCCTCGCTCTGATTATGTCTCATTTTATAATTTGATCATTTTTATCACTCTTTTCATAACTTTGGACATAATGGGCAACGGGGCGATTGGACGATAAATTTGGGGTAGGCAATTGGTATCGGTTGTACTATCGCAACTCTCATACGAAAACTGAAACAGACGATTACGAACACATGCTAACTGTGGAGCACATTTCTTCAAAACAGTTGGTGGTATTTCATCAAGACCCACTGCTTTCTTATAGTTCAGTTGTTGAAGAACGCGTTGTTGTGTGGCTGTACAAAGTTACCAGTAGCACAAACAAGGTTGTGGTCGTAGTTGCCTAAGAGACCTGTAAACGGAAATCATCTGGATCTGAAACAAGAAAGAGATTGAGTGTATTGGGAAAATCCGTCATAATCTCAGAAATTGGCAGGTTGAGTAAAGTTGTAGCTGATCGCAAAGGCCTCCGTTTACCTTCATAATTCGTCGGTCTTATTTGAATGAGCCAATTGATGTTGTGGGCGTTAGGATGACCTCAGCTAACGAATACTGTATTTGGATCGTGTCTACCTTGTCGCCTATATACTGAAACAATCTAGGGTAGTTGTTATTTTTAGGAAATCGATACAAATAAAGAAACATGGTTCTGTTATATAAACAGTTTCGAAAAGCGTCATCCTCCAACGTATCCTCTCTTAAGAAGGCGGCATCCTAAGTAGCAAAAACACAAAGCCCTCCCTTATACCAAGGCCTTGAGTGCAACTCATAGCCATTGAAACAGAGATGGTGGTTTTGTTGACAGTATTTGAGTTTTCGTTAGAGCTCGGATATCAGCTAGCGTCTTGTAAGTGCTGGTGTATTGCACTCACATTCATGTTGGTGTGTCCTAGTCCTCTTATATTGCAAAACTCAATGACGAATTGGCTTCTCTCATCGAATTCTCCATGCGTCAGCCAGTGGACCGTTGTTAATCGCATCACCATCACTCTCGAGGTCTGACCATCTGTCAAGCATCTGAAACTTTGTCGCAAATGTCCAATTCACGGAGCCTATAGCATGATGGGGAGGCATTGCACCAGGCTACGGGAGTAGAAACCTAGGATTTTAATAGTGATTGTCAAACTCTAAGACCTCAGATAATAATTATAGTCTGAATTGAATAAACTAATTTAATGAATCATGCACTACCTAAGAAATATGAATCGTTGTTCCCCAAGGTTTGAGAAAAATGTTGGCACCACTAAACTAATTCCTTACAGAATTTGAGAGAGGGGGTCATTTTTCTCTAACTATATTTCACCTAGCTGCAGTACTAAAACATCGAAAATTGCTCAGCCTGTACATGCAGTTATGTATTACAAATTGCAACATTTTCAAGCTAAATTTACTGCAAATCCATTCTGGTAGAAAATATTAAATTCTCTATTACTTACAACAAATTACGTTCAACCTTTCCGATCGTCGAGGAAACCCATAGGGTACTATCGAATATCATAAGAAAAAAATTTATTTGAACAATTTGGGGAATTTTTTTATACCTTTATTAGTCAATCATCAAAGCGTTCGTAAACACAAACCTGGACGATCAAGTAACCATAAAGCATATCGGTTACAAACAAAATTCGAGTCGGTAATTTGTGAATTTCCTGGTGAAATCACCGTTTCCTTTCCACGAATCGTTGAAAGGTTACAGGCTGTGGGTCCTACGATTACGGCACGTCTCGGTCTTACGGTTATGGGCGCACGTTGCACGTTACTCGTGTGACATTCCTTACAAAGGCGTTGTTTGACTTGGTCACGATCGCGGTGCCGTTTATTCAATTAAAGTTTTCGTGTCGTACGAGAGGCGAGAACGTTTAGCATGTCCACGAATGCTTGTACTTACAAGTACTTTGGTTGCCAATAGGCTGTCGTTGAAAGTAATAGATAAACGCTCCAGAAAGTGATATATTTACATAAGTAGTATCCAATGTTTGCTGCATAGTTGGTGCATAGGAAAGATCATCTGCGTGGCAACATCTTTAATGTAGTTTTTCACTAGCAACGTGAATATATTATACAGAGCGTTTCCTATGTACATAGTCCTACTTCAGGTGAAGGAAGAATTGCCTTAGGTCCTTTCTTTCCGAGATGTGGCTGTTCCAAATGAAGACTTAGAATGTGATCCACAACCCCTTCAAGTTTTCTCACTAGACCTTGAAATAATAATATTCTCAATGTCCGTTTTAATAGAAGACTTTTTTATTACTTCTGTTTTGCTCGAAAAAATGCCAGGTATTCTGGTTGATGTAATCTATCTGAAGTTATTACTCACATTCGACCGTGTTCCCCAAGTTGGAGTTACTCTGTCCGAATATGATCATCAAAATCATATGTTAAACTTGTCATTAGCGGTGTGCAGCAAGGTTCAGTGTTGTACCATCCGCTATCAATTTTATATACAGCACATCTTCCATCTCTCATAACATCTTCTGCTTCACAGCTTGCTAATGATAATAAACTTTATAACTATCTATAAAGTTATCCAAAATGATCTTGATGTTATCTTAAAGTGGTGTTTCGAGTGACTTCTGTTGTTAATAGTTGTAGTCATCTGGACCTTGGCGTAATCATCATTTACCTGCTCTGGCTATATTGACGTTGTGGACGAAGATATCGAGAATGTCTTTCTTACTTCAGAAATATGTCAAGGGCTGGCCTCTCGACACACGAGAAATTTTTTACAAAATCTATATTCGTCCCATAATGGCGTTTTCTAGTCCAGTCTGGACACCCATACTCCAAATGGATAAAATATTTGGATACTCTACAATAGTGTTTTTCAAATTGTGAGCCGCGACCCCTAAGGGTGTCGCGAAGTCATTCTAAGTGGGTTGCGAAGCCTTATTCGGGTGACCGACGGCAAAAGAGAAATGACAAGGTTCTACACTACAATAAAAATACAATATCAGTGAGAAAGATGTGCTTGTTTATTTTTCAAAAAATTCTCAAAGCGTGGTGCTATTTCAGAAACGTTTATGATTAAATCATTCTCTAGTAGTAGTATGTTTCTCTTTTCAGTTTCAATGTCCTCCATTGAGAGGAATGTTAGTTCGCACAAGTATGAGGTGGCAAATAGCACTAATGATTTTTGAGCCAAAATAAACGTACGTTCATTGTTAGCCTCAGAGTGCAAGTCTAGAAAGTATGTTGATAATTTCTCTTGCAAATTATGTGTCATAGAAGGAACGTCTGCCTTTACTCCAAGTGTTTGGGTTGAATTATTTTATCAACAGTTTTCTGAACACACGGAAAATACTCAAACATATTGTTTTGCAGAGAAGATGATCACAATCGTAGTTTTACATGAAATGCTTTCACTTTATCTTTTGCTGTTAAGATATTTCCTTCTCTCCCTTGAAGGCTGATGTTTGAGTTGTTAAGATGGTTAAAAAGATCTGGCAGAAATGCTAACTTCAAATGCCAAACAGTGTCAGATAAATGATTAACTTATTCAGATTTAGTATCTTGTAAAAACATTAACAGTTCAGCTTTTAGTTCTAGAACTCTTATCAATACTTTTCCTTTTGAAAGCTACATGACATCTGTGTGATAAAGAAGATTGTGATGAAGCGAATCCATGTCTTCCCCAATAATTCTGAACAGACGGGTTTGTAAGGCTGTACCTTTGATAGAATTCACAATTTTCATTACCTCCGTAAGCACGACATTTAAATCAGACAGTAAAACTTTAGCTGCTTGAGCTTGAGGATAAAGAAAACAATGGGTCCGTGATTCATTTGGCATTATTGCTTTTTTGACCAGTCATGGCTTTCGCTCCAACGCTGAAAATAGCGATACATTTTTTCCAATCAATGTCGTAGTTGCAAGTGCTTTCTAAAAACTTGACGTACTATCGTACAAACACTGGCCAGAAGTATTTGCAGGAAGTGCTTTACAAAACGTGATATTGTCATTTGCTTCAAAGCGCACAAATGCTACAAACTGAGCACAATCGGAAACATCTGTAGATTCGTCGAACTGCAAAGCAAAATGTGGACTATTCTTTAAATTTTCGACTATTTCATCTCGAATATCATTGGCCGTATCGTTTATTCTGCGTGAAATAGTATTATCAGAAAGCGGTATGCTTTTTAACATGTTTGCCACCTGCTTGCTGACCATGATTTCGACTCTATCCAGAGCAGCTTTTAAAATAAGATTTTCTGCAATTCTGTGCGGCTTCTCTGCTTCAGCAGTTGATAGGTAGAACAAATCATGTAATAAAAAAATTTCCCCCTTCAATCAGAAATCGACCGCTTTCATGAAATTCACAGAAAAATCAAACAAGGCGAGTTGCTCAACATGTCTTTGAAACGCACTGTATAGACGCATAAGACCCTGCCTGACTCCCTCTCTGATTTACTTATTTTACTCAATATTTATTCACAACAATCAGACCGAACATCCTTTTACACTAAGGTGTTTCTATTTGCTTCCTGTCAGAAATATCCGGTTCACTCTTTTTCCCTATAACTAAATAAACGAATGTCATTACGTTGAATGAATCTGAATTATTGATTGAGCGAAATAATTAAGAATCTATCTGGTAAATTTTAATTAGTAATTAGATTAATTGAATCTTGTAAAATAGCAAATTAGAGAGGCGTTTAATTGATGAAGTATGGTTTATTCATCATCTATTAAAATATAACTATTATTAGTATTGAATATATTGACGTTTTACTGAATAATTCCATTAATTTTTCAGTATCGGACAATCAATTCATCATTAAATTAATACAATCTTATGGTTAATCATGTAAAATTGACAGTTCAATCTAATATCTACTATAAACAGTCCTAATAGTTCACTAATTACATTAATTAAAACAACAAATATCAAATAAACAGCAATCGCAGAAAGTTAGTGAAAGCCTTTTAACAATGTTTTGCTCGGTAATTTTTGACTCATTGTAAATACCTACAAATCACTATAATTATCAACCGTAGTTCAACATCATATTATCTTGAAAGTCGTCAATTTTATGGATTACTGAAATGTATATCATGTCATTAAAAGAAAATTCAAATTCCCAATGAGGAAGTAATTACGTTTACCCTATTAGAGGACTGTATTGTTTTTGTTGTTCAGTCAACGTCACACTTGAGGCGCCTTGTCGTTATATACACTGCGCCAAGAAATAAACGCACATAATCTGAAATTTAAATTCATTCAGAAAAAGTACAAATATGTTGCAGAATTATTTTTCCAGTAATCTACCAGCAGTAGGGAATACTCGAGAACAATCGAAATGGAAATGAACCAATAATGAAAAACGTAAAACTGTTGGAAAAAATCTAATACCCCAAAAACCTGTTGATACCGGGTAATTCCACCCCTGCATGACATCTACGATTCTTACTCAAAATCAATAACCTTTTGGCATTCTGATCCATTTCGTTGCAAATTTCGATCAGTCTGTTCCAAACCTCATTCACAGTAGCTGGCTGATTTTGCTGGCTTCCTCAAATTTTAATGGGAATGTCTCAGACATGTTCGATGGTAGTGAGATTCAGCCTTCGTGTAAGCCACTCCATTGAAGTGATTTCGTGATCATAAAGACAATTCCTAAAGATATCAGCTTACTGAGGTCTGGCGTTATCATGCATAAACAGAAATGGTTCAACATGTTCTTTTAGAATGTCTGTAATGTACTTTTGAGCATTCTGGGTTCTATTATTCACGATGACCAGATCAGTGGTAGCGTACAAAGCAATTCCTCCCCTCACCGTTATTGAACCTCCACCAAAATCATAGGTAGGTAAAGAGATGCACTCGTCATATCTCTCATTGTAATATATGTACACCAGAGAAGGTAGATCGCAATGAAAAGGTCCAAATATCGACTCATCTGTAACCAAAACTTTTTTCCAGTCAACTTCTAACCAATTGATCCAATTAATATGTTGATATGTTCCCTGACATAATTCAATCAGGCTCTTCGATGTGCTGCAGTTAGAGCTCCGACACGAAGCCTCAAACCAGATTCCCTGAGAAGTTATATCATTTCAGTGCTAATTTGCACACTGTTCTGTCTAAGTTACATTTGAACGTGCCTAGCAGTAGCGAACCGTTGTCTCAACGAGAAAATTCGCAAATAACGGTCATGGATCGTCGTTGTTGCTGGAGGCCGTTCCTGTCTCCTGACTACCAGTCTTCCTGCACCACCGGATCATTCTGGAAACAGTTGAATGTTGACACCCCAAACATTTGGCCTATTCTCGTTTGAGTTTAACCTAGGTTATTTGACACATTCTGCCAGGGCCGAGTTTCGTAATTCGCATTGCTTTATTCCTGAAAAATTTTTTTATGCGCGCTTCCCAGCAATAGGCGAACCTGTTACACCACATGAGTAGGCGCCTGGAAAGAATTGAGGTGTCTGTTTACTCGCTTCTTGAAGAGGGCCAAATTGTAGGATGTTGGGAAGAAGTTGGACGGAAGCGAGTTCCACAGCTCACCGGCCCTGTAAACAAAGGAATTCTTATAAAGAAAGGTTCGAGGGGTCGTTAAATGTACCGCCATATGATGAGAACAACTTGCCAGCCTAGTGTTGCGGCAAAACATGACCTTTCCCGGAACAAGGTCTTTCAGCTCCTTGGAGCATCTTCCGTGAAAGAATCTGTAAAACAGAGAAAGGTCGGCAACTTGTCTTCTGAGACCGAGCGGTTGGAGATCGCGGGTGATTTCCGGGGGGTCGATGAGGCGCACAGGCCGTTTTTGCACACTATCCAACATCCGCAACGAATGTTTGGGCGCAGATCCCCATACATAGAAGCAACAGCTGAGATAACGTGAAGTATCGCTTGGCTCTGAAAAGAAAACTAAGTTTAGCTGTTGCCAACTTAGCTAATTCTGATACGTATTCATACCAGCAAAACCGTAATTCTGAGAAGTTGCATCGAATCTTTGGATACAATTTGTTGGCCTTGCTTCATTAGGAGAGGTTCTCCAGCAGGGACCTTTCCATAAAACGTAATTGCTTACATCTTGCTCGCGTTGAAGCTCACCAGGCTCAAATAACCCCCACTCAGATATCCTCGTAAGTCAGAGTTTAAGTTAATAATTTTTTGACATCTCTGACGCTGAGATTCCTGTAATCGGCCGCAACCTACTGAAAGACGAAACAAGGGTACAATCGTCAGCAAAACCGAAGATCTTGTTCTCTGTAGATGACAGAAGATCGTTTACCTGCAACAGAAACAAGGTTGGAAAAAGAATGGATGCCGGAGGTACTCCTGCTTGCAAAAACAAAACTTGGAGTTGACCGTTATTCCGAGATGGTGCATCGAATCTTTGGATGCAATTTGTTGGCCTTGCATCATTAGAGGAAGTTCTCCAGAGGGTACCTTCTAGAAAACGTAGTTGCTTGCGTCTTGTTCGCGTTGAAGCTCACCAGATTTAACTGACCCCGCTCAGATATCCTCTGTAAGTCAGAGTTTAAGTTAATAATTTGTTGACATCTCTGACGATGAGATTCCGCAGCTGTAATCGGCCACAGACTACTGAAAGTCGAATCTAGGGTACAATCATCTGCAAAACCGAAGATCTTGTTCTCTGTAGATGACAGAAGATCGTTTATCTGCAACAGAAACAAGGTTGGCGAAAGAATGGATCCCTGAGGTACTCCTGCTTGCAACTGGAAACAATCAGAAGTTATACCGTTGACCACAACGGTATTTGAAAGAAAGCTACTTATCCAACCCTGCAATTTTTCGGGAAGCCCATATGCAGCAAGTTTATTCAACAAGGCTGCATGCCAAACCCTATCGAAGGCTTTAGAGATGTCGAGGGCTATTGCTCTAGATTCCCCATGATATTCCATCGTTGATGTACAAACATGAGTGACGTAGGCAAGCAGATCTCCTGTCGATCTTTGCCTGCGAAAACCATACTGGCGGTCGTTAATAATTCCCTGCAACTCCAGATATTTCATGATTTCATCATTTATGATGACTCTCTCCATCACTTTGAACATAATAGGAAGAAATGCAACGGGGCGGTAGTTTTGGGGTAAGGACTTATTTCTAGAAGAACAAACGTTATCCGCAAATACTGATCAACGACTGCTGTTATCAATATATGTTGGTTTCTTGCAAAATCTCAATATATTGGATATTGAGATTGTGCATTAATTTCTTGACTCACTGTGCGTTTAAAAAAGATGGCTGGCTTTAAATTAGGAAGTCAACAGGTTTTATGGAAAACGCTCGAACAGGTTGATTTTGTTTTCATGATCTCATCTTATGATAAAATTTATTTGCACTCTTCATGAGAACTGTCAAGAATACTGCATTTGTTACCACAAAACTCGGGATTCTACACCGGTTCAGATCAAATCTGGGTTAATACGCAAATCAAAACACGTAATGAGTTCAATAATATTAGGTTCGCAAGTAAGTTCTCGCTGTTTTTTCCATGAAAATACAACTTTATTGTGATGATGATTACAAGTGAACCATTCAAAATATTACCCATCGCTAGCTACAACTTTTCCCATCTTTCTGGCAGAGCTCGAATACCGTGACGGTAGAAGTGTTCATCTTTTGAGGCTATCCATGAATCAATCCATTTTTTAAGCTCTTCATATGAGCGGAACTGCTGATCAGCCAGATCATGTGTGATCATCATCGAACGGAATAATCGGATGGTGCAACACTTCGGGTATATGGCGGGTGGGGTAGGACTTCCCATTTAAGCGTTTCCATGTAGGTTTTAACGGGTTCGGCAATTTAGGCCGAGCGTTGTCGTGCTGTAGAATTACTTTTTCGTGTCTCTGCTCGTATTGTGGCCGTTTTTCGCGCATCGCATTACTCAATCGTATCAATTGAGTTCGGTACCGTTCCCTAGTGATGCTTTCGTTCGGTTTCAACAGCTCATAATAAATAACATCTACTTGGTCCCCCAAATACACAGCATAACTTTCGCAGCGTGAATATTCGGCCGAGGCGATGACGTAGAAGCATGACCGGGCAGGCCTCAAGATTTTTTTCTTTGGATTGCTGTAATGAGTCAATTTTTTATCACCCGTTACGATGCGCTGAAGGAAACCCTTTATTTTTTGCCGATGTTATTCACAGGCGATGAAAGGACGCTCAACGTCTCTTGGCTTCAAATCATAAGGAACCCAAGTTCCTTACTTTTGAATCATTATCAACGCATGCAATCGCTTGGAAATGGCCTGGCGGGGAACTCCTAAGGCTGAAGCAAACTCTTCTTGCGTTTGGGGATCCTCATCGAGCAATGCCTCCAATTCAGCATCTTCGAAGATTTTTGGCCTTCCTTCACGGGGACGGTCGTCCACATCGAAATCACCGTTTTTGAAGCGACGGAACCAATCTCGGCACGTTGTTTTCCTTAAAGCATCATCTCCGTAAACTTTTTGGAGCTTTCTATGAGCTTCAGCCGCCGTTTTCTTCAAATGAAAGAAGAAAATCAACACATCCCGCAAATGACGATTATTTGGCACAAAATCAGCATTTTTCATGGCAAAAACAAAATCACTAATGTGTCACAGCGGTTTGTTTATCATATGTCTAAGCATACTGAATGGACAAGTTTCCTAGATGCATTTCTGTCAATCGTCCATTCAAAACAATCGTTGAGTTATGTGGATAAATTTCAGTACTTAAAAGCATCCTTGGTTGGAGAAGCAGCACATAATCAATTACAATATCATGGGTTAATTATGCACTTGCATGGCAAAAATTGGTCGATAGGTATGAAGATAAAAAAGCAATAAAATATCCAGAAAATGTGCAACCAACTCCACATATGTCGCCACAGCCATCTTGCAGTACCGCCTCTTATTTTTGTGATTTCAAATCCACTGAAATTTTACTTGCAACGGTAATTGCAGAAATTCCAAATAGTTTTGGTAAATGGCAAAATTGTCGAATTTTACTAAATAGTGGTTCACAATGTAATTTGATAACCGTTGAAAAATGCAATATTTTCAATATCCCTTTATTAAAAACGAACTCCCTTTCAATGGAAATAAACCCAAGCACGGTCTAACATTCAAGGTAAAACCCTAATAAAACTCAGGTCAAAATACTCAAACTTCCAAGCAAATGCTCAGTGTTTAGTAGTAAATAAAATAACTGAAAATTTACCCTCGGTATCCTTCAATCCCAATAATTTGGAAATTCCTAGTGATATTCATCTAGTAGATCCATCCCTCTTCGAAGCAAACCCTAAACATTTATTACTTGGGGCAGAAATATTTTATGATCTCCTAAACAAAACAATTCTATACTTTCATCAAATGAACAGTTTTCTGAACAGCATTTTGTAGAGAACTCTACTTGTACCGAAGCAGGTCGATTTATCGTTTCCATTCCATTTAAAGAGAAATTTTGTAAATCTGCATCGATAACGCAACAAACTTGTCAAGCTTCTCTGCATAAACAAGAAGTAATTGAGACAAAATTTAAACCAGATGAAGAAAAAAAACGAGTTAAGAAAAAGAAAGTTCCAACCCTGATGTGAGCATTCCTAATCTATTGAGGAAAACTGAATATTCGAAAATAACGATAAGAATTGTTGAGAAAGCTGTACATCTAACTAATCCGGGAGACCTATATATTTGAAATCACCTCTTTCTTCTGTTTTCTGTTCCGTGTTATAAATATGATGTATTCTTTGTCTTATCAGTGGTTCGTAAAACTTTCGTGGATATACATTTCTTCTTAGCACTTTCTTCAATTTTGTCAGATTCTTTCTTCTATATTTAGGGTTTTATTGCTCGATCAACAAGGCTATTAACAACACTTTTTTTATATCTGTTTGGAACGCTTGATTCAAAATTCAAATATCTTCCACTCCATGTTGATTTTTGATACCAATTGGTGTGTATCGTTCCGGATTCGTCATCAAGTAAGAATTCCTTTTAGTGTGAAACAATTTCTTGGGCTCGGGAGCCAATTTTCAATAGTTGAAAAGTTTATCAATTATAACGACATCATTGCCACTATAGAAACTGCAATTTTCAAGAAACCCAATGAAACAAAAATGAAATACGAAACAAAATATGTAACATACTAACGAACCAAAAACAAAAGAGCAAAGGAATAAAAGACTATAATAAAAAAATAAGTATATACACTACATGAAAAAAACTAGGAATTCGCCAAAAACAACCCAGATGTATATATTCTTAGAGCTGATAAAACCAGCAGAACAGTTTTTATGAACAAAAGAGACTATGATTATTAAGAAAATAATACTTAATGACACCAATACATATAAGAAAGAAAAAATTGACCCTACTAACAAAATTCAACTTGATATGAACAGAATAATAAACACTTGGTGTACTGCAAAATACATTGTCAAAGATCTCAAAAACAAATTAATTTGTCATAATGGAAGATCACCCTTCATGTATGGGTTGCCAAAATTACACAAAAATCAATCCCTTTAAGACCTATAGTAAGTAACATACATTCACCAAGCTACAACTTAGCACAATCTATCAAAAACTATAACTAAAACACTAGGTACAAACAACTACTTCATTAAAGATTCTTTGCATTTTCATGAGTTCATAAAAACCAAACTGTTCCAAAAAACTTTGTCCTAATATAGACCTACCACGAAAAGAATTCATAAAAGCTACTGAATTTTGCTTAGACTCTACTTATTTCATCTTCGAAAACCAGATCTATTCACAAATATTCGGAACTCCAATGGGATCACCTATATCAGCTGCAATAGCAAACCTCGTATTAGAATATCTCGAATGCACAATACTCTCAACATCTATAAACGCTTCGTTGATGACTGTATCGCATGTATACCATCGAACCAAATAAAACAAATAACAGAAGCCTTTAACAGATACCACAATAAGATCCAATTTACGAATGAGGTAGAAAGTGGGAAAAATAACTTTTCTTGACATGCAAATTTCATATGACGAATCCGGAACGATACACACCAATTGGTATCAAAAATCAACATGGAGTGGAAGATATTTGAATTTTGAATCAAGCCTTCTAAACAGATATAAAAAGTGTTGTTAATGGCCTTGTTGATCGAGCAATAAAATTATCGCACCCTAAATATAGAAGAAAGAATCTGACAAAATTGAAGAAAGTGCTAAGAAGAAATGCATATCCACGAAAAGTTTACGAACCACTGATAAGAAATCTAACCTAACCTAAATATATGAGAAAGAATTTGACAAAATTGAAGAAAAAGCTAAGAAGAAATGCATATCCACGAAAATTTTACGAACCACTGATAAGACACAGAATACATCAAATTTATAACACGGAACAGAAAACAGAAGAAAGAGGTAATTTCAAGTATTATAGGTCTCACTTTCGCTCCCGGATTGTCTAAACAGATGAAAAAGTGTCTAGAAAAATACAACATCACAGTGCGACATAAACCTAATAATCATAGCAAAAAAATTTCACAACTCTAAAACCTCGCATTGAATTAAAAAATAAAACTACCAGCATATACAAAATAGAATGCCAAGAGTGGGATAAATGTTACATTGGCAATACCAAAAGTATCTACGAGCATGAATACTCCATTAGATCGAACAAAGTAGTCACAGCTCTAGCAAAACATAGTATTGAAAAATTACACAAATTTGACTATGCAAATGCACAAGTGCTCACAACCGAACATAACGATTTTAAAAGGAATATTTTAGAGATGGTCAAAATCCAGAAAGAACCTAGAACAATCAACTCAAAAGCTGACTCTGATGGTTTAATGAATATTTATGGAAATCTTATCTCTCAGCTCTGTATTATATAGGTCTGCAACTTGTGATACAGTATTTTAAAAATGTTTGCCTATATTTGTGTTAAAAATACTGTGTAAATACATGTTCAATGTGACGTCACTGACCACCCCCTACCCTGGCGCTTCTGTAAATACGGCCCCAATAGTCTCTAACAACTACCTGACTGTTCATTGGCATAAGAAACTGTTGTAAGACCAGTCGCTAAAATTTCTTGTACTTCTTTCGTTAATAAAATATAAAATATCACAAGAAAATATTCCTTTTCTTGAATTGAACAACCTAAATATAATTAATATAAATTTGGTCCTTCGAGCCAGATCAAATTTATATACAAGTACAAGAAATTTTAGCGACTGGTCTTACAACAGTTTCTTATGCCAATGGACAGTCAGGTAGTTGTTAGAGGCTATTGGGGCCGTATTTACAAAAGCGCCAGGGTAGGGGGTGGTCAGTGACGTCACATTGAACATGTATTTACACAGTATTTTTAACAATTTGTTGATTAGTTTCCTTCCTGTCAGTTTAATTGTGATAATGACAGAGTGGTTAAAATTTTTAAATGTAAGACTTGTTTTATGTGTTATAGGTACTAATCGTAGATCAGTACTCATTCAATCTAATCCTGTAATTTGAAATTGATCTAACCTAAAGGGTCCTTAAGCGCGGATACAGTGTATAATACAAAAAAGAAAAAAACATCTGCTGCCTTGGTGAAGATACTGGAAATCAGCATTTATGATATAGTGCGATAGTTTCTTGGGGTAGTGTTTTTGTCAGGAGTCTCCAGCACTATTGTGTAAAAATTCTTCATTTATCTTGTAAATCTAACTATATAAAAACGACACATTCAAGCACCTACCACATTAACATATGTTTCGCAAAAACCCAACCAACTATCTCGATAGAACTCTCCGATCAAGTCAAACTATTTATTGTCTCTATTGTTTCAACAATTATAAAAGTAATTTCTCACGAACATTGCGGCATGTTATGTAACAAATATTTTCACTGGAAAAACAGTATTAATCATCCGGTTCACCTTGCGTCCTGAATTCTTTGGCATTCCTCGAGATATGATCGCGATGTGATTCTGCATCCATTTTACTACAGATGTAGATATAATGAAATCAAACCTTAATACTGTTATT
The DNA here is from genome assembly GCA_013387265.2 of Cryptolaemus montrouzieri. Classification (NCBI taxonomy): domain Eukaryota; kingdom Metazoa; phylum Arthropoda; class Insecta; order Coleoptera; family Coccinellidae; genus Cryptolaemus; species Cryptolaemus montrouzieri. The sequence goes on from JABFTP020000103.1 coordinate 24,798,767, forward strand.
ACGTACTGCAAGATCTAATTCGCGCTATGTTCAAGCATAATCGCAGTTTAATTTGTGTTTCTCTCAAGTACATTATATGCTTATGATTAGATCTCGAGATTATAAGATTTGTTTAAGTTCTAGTTCTTGAGAAGAAAATTTCCTCTAGGTCACTTTATATCTGACTAGTGCATTTTAAACTAAACGTCTTGAATCATACCAGTTTTTATAACAAGAGCACTTTTACTCGCATAATTGTCGATATTGGGATACTCAGAATCCTCACTGGTTCACACACACAGGCATACACACAAACGACTCAGAAATTGAATATTTGGAGCCATACTGCAGGACCTTTTTTCATCGAAGGTAATTCAGTGAAGACACTTATTTGCAGTTGTTGAAAGAACTCATAAATCCCAGTCTCACAGAAATTTTGGAAATTGACGAAATACGTTTCCAGCAAGTTGGTGCTACTGTACTTTTCGATGTTCATGTCCGACAATATTTGGATGCACATTTCCCAGGTCGGTGGACTTGCAGAAAAGGAACAAACGAGTGGCCAGCCAGGTCAGCTGATTTGAGTCCTTCAGATTTCTTATGTTGTCATCTTAATTCGAGTGTTTATGCTACACAACCTGAAAACTGAGAAGAATCGTTATCGAATGCAGACTTTTGACATCAGAGTTCTTCAAAATGCTTGAAGAAAATCCAAGGATCGTTTGTACCATAGTATGGAGGTAGGAATAGGTAATTTTGAGTATTTAATTTGATTTATGGCATTGTCAAATTTTCGTTGGAATACAAAATTTCATAGCGTTTGGACTTTCTGTGTAATACTGAATATCCATAAAGATAATGTTTTTAAAAAATTGAAATACCTTTCCAACGATATGGCACTCCCCTTTTCCCGATAATGAATTTTAACTGTGCTGCTGAGGGTAGTGAGTTGATTTTACATGCTCCGAAGCAACTCAGAAAATTGAACCTTTATGATTTGTTAATATAAATTCGAAATTGTAGTTCTATGCGTTTCAGCCACAACAAAGTTGTCAAAGTTCAAAAACGGAAATAAACCGTGAGTATTTTCGCACAATGATTTTCTATAATTTTCAAAGACAATTTGCTCAACAAGATGTCTTGGTGAGTTAGTTTCTGTTTTCGGCATTGAAGCACCATACCAGTCAACAGTTTTCCATTGATATGGAGAATTTAAACGCAAAAGGGTTAGGCTCTGCGACGATCCAAGGCCAGGTACACCAAAAAGTGTCACTCCAGAAAATGTGGATGCTGTGCGTAAGATTATCCGGGAAGATCAGCATGCAACATTAAGGAGATTGTGACATTTCCGTTGGATACCGCATCTGTTGACCGAAGAAGAAAAAGTGTGAATTAAAAAACTCTGGATCGTTCAACTTTGGAAAGTATGAAAGCGTTTCCAATCTTGTCAGTGGAGATGAACCTTGGATTTATTCATACGAGCCAGAAAATAAACGCGAATCTTTGGGTGTCTTCAGAACGATGGTTATAACGTTTCTTCCAAAAACAAGTCATGTAGCAACAATTCTTTTACAAGATCAAAGAGCAGTTACTGTCGAATGGTACACAACCATTTGTTTATCTAAAGTCGTTAATAGGCTTCGAGAAACCATCAACCTTCGCCAAAACAATGCAAGTTTGAATACAGCCCAGAAACCAATTGAATATTCAACGCAAGAAAACGTGGAATTGTTATATCATCTTGCGTACAGTTCGGTCCTAATGATTTTTTTTTACTTTTCTAAAACCTTTGACTGCATGGTCAAAGGTTCAGTCTTCAGAAGAAGCTGTTGATGCCTTCCAAAAGGCCCTTTCGAATTTAGCAGCAATCGATTCGAATACCTGCTTCAATAATTGATTCGAACGAATGCAGAAGTGTATTAATCTTCAGGAAAATACTTCGAAAAGCAATATAGTCTTTAAAAGCTCTCCATTGTTTCATTCTTGCTCTATATGCGAAAATTAAAACTCATACATGAAAAAAAAAGCTTCTAATGCTCAATGCAAATCTTTCTGGTGAACTACGTTAGTCATTTCGTTTCCCGATTCGTCATTAAACAAGTGACAGCATTCCCACATCATGAAAACTACTGCGTTTTCAAAAATCTGAGGCGCCATCTGTCATCGCTAATTTCATTTATAAGCTTATTATTGCACTTCATACGTCCATTGTTGCTCGAAAATTTCAATCTTACATTAAGTAATTAATCGCTAAAATACTTCAAAGCAGATTATCAATTTCCTATGAAAACAATTTCGATATTGAAAAGATCTTTATTCAGCGACAAAATGATTTACTCTCAATCTCAAATGTGAGAAGTGAAAGTCATCTTTGTATCATGGTTCATTATTTTCGAATGGGTAAATTGAGTTGCTTCCACTAGTCGTGATATGAATGGATTTTTGCGTAATGCGGAATTTCTTCTGTATGAACATTCCGAACAAACTTCCTTGAGAAGGTAAAAAACGCCGTAGGGAGTGTTGTGATTTATATCGCTATTATATTTCGACGTTGATATTAGACGATATGAAATAGATAAAATTCAGATTTCTCCGTACTTCGAAAGTGAACAATAATTATCGGCTTTTCAGTGTCAGGGAACTATAATTAAAAAAACCTAGGGAAGTCCTGTGCGTAGTAGCGAAATAATGCCACAAATCATTCTGAATACGTGGTTTAAAATTCAAGTACCGCCAATTGGACTAAAATATTTCCGTTGCAGCCTGGAGGTTCAAAATTATAAATACAGCTCGGGTTTTCATAATGTATCTGCTATTTGATAATCCAAATACACTGCACCAAGAAATTAACACAGAAAAATCTTCTTCTTCTTCTTAATTTAGACCTTAAGGTCCGTTTTTTCTTTTTCTAGGAGATCCCTCTACTATTGTTCTTGTGAGATGGACTGCCAACTATCTTTCCACCGTTTGGGGGCCTTCCCGGTGGCCGACGTGCTGCTATTGGTTTTCCGTCTCGTACAATTCGTGTTCTTCCATCCTGTCTACATGTTTATTCCATCCTCGTCCGCGTTTTCTTGCTCATCGTACAATATCTTCACTGTTACATGTTTCTCGTATAACCTCCTTCCTAATTCTATCTCTGAGCAATTTTTGGTTTTGAAGGTATCGGCCCTAGTTTCTATTGCATAGGTGGCGATAGCTCGAACACACGCTTTGTAAATCCTCGTTTTGCACTCAATGCTCATATGCTCGTTTTTCCATACGCATCCGGAATCGCTGCTGCTTTATTTACCTGCTCTCGGACCTCTCTCGCTAAATCCCCGTTACTAGTTATTTGTACCCCAAGGTACACTCGGAGGCAAAATTAGCGAAACACTCGAAAATTTAACCAAATTCGAAGTTCGATATTTTTCCTAATTCTCAACCGATTTAGATGATTTGTTCGGCAAGTTATAGATCAACTCTTCTGCTTTGTAGAAATTATAAGAGAAAACAAAAAAAATTTGAAAAAAATTTTATACGGGTGCAAAACTAAAAGTGTTTTTTTTGTCAAAAATTCGTAACACCCTGTGGAATTTCGTGGTCCGAGTTGAAACGTACAATATCATGGTCTGTCAAGACACATCTTCCTACAGTAACGCCCGTCTTGTTTCATGCGTTTATCTCTATTTTTGCAAAATATATTTAATTTTAAGTGGAAAATCACCATTTTGGAGAAATTCCATTGAATCAAGAAATTGTCATTAAAATTCGTCTATCAATTTGGAATTTTCTTATTATCACTCAGGCGTGTCGAAATTGTCGTTTGCGATTTTTATGTTCGAATTGCATTAGTTATTGATGACAATTTGATTAATTTGGTAAAAATTAGGAATTCATAGGAGATAACAGTCGGTAGGTATTAAAATACACAACCGAATTCAGGGACCATTGATAAAACTTTTCATTTACACATGTGCACACCTATTTTTATCAAGTATGAAATACAACACACGTTTTTTTGTATATGACCACATTTGCACTTGTTTAAAGAATGAGAGTTGTCCATTCTTTGATTTGATACAAATTCGATCGGTTGCGGTGTTTTGTGATTCTTTTACTGTTTACGATTCGAAAAGGTATTTTTCATTCAGAATGAGAGATTTACCACCAACCTCAGTAGCAAGGGCAGTTACATTGATCGAGGAAGGGCGCACCTACCGCTCAGTCGGTACCATGTTGGGTGTCTCGACGTCGGTTATCCATCGAATCTACCGACGTTACAGGGAACCTGGATTGTACGTGAGGAGGCGAGAACAAGGAAGAAATCGGGCAACCCGCGCTATACATGACCGTTTCATCGTCAATCAAACCATAAGAAATCATCGTCTTACTGCTGTTCAGGCACGTAACCTTTTACAAGCAGTGGATAACATTAACGTCAGTGTGAGGACAGTCAGAAGACGATTAAATGAAGTTGGTCTGAGATCATACGCGCAAGCAAGAGCACCAAGACTCGATAGAGCCCATCGGGTAGCAAGATTGGCGTTTGCTAGGGAGCATGTAGCATGGACAATCAATCAGTGGAGACGAGTTTTATTTAGTGATGAGAGCCGATATTGTGTGAATTTCGTGGATGGTAGAGATAGAATATGGAGGCATCGAGGGGAACGGTACAATCAAGCGAATTTCGCAGGAACTGGGCAATACGGTGGAGGGTCAGTTATGATATGGGGTGGCATATGAATACGAACAGAACTGGAGATTATTGGCAATGGATCACTTAATGCCCATCGGTATATAACAGAAATCTTGGAGCCCCATGTTGTGCCTTTTGCTCCTTACATAGGGGAAAATTTCCTTTTTATGCACGAAAACGCGCGCCCTCATACTGCGCGCATAGTGATAGAATATCTCAATGAAGTTGGGATCACACAAATGGACTGGCCGTCGCGGTCACCGGATTTAAACCCGATCGAACACGTTTGGGACATTCTTGAAAGAAGGGTTCGACAACGGAATCCAGGCAACGTTGAAGAGCTGACATTGGCTTTGGTGGAAGAGTGGGACAACATACCTCAACAGATGATAGACAACATCATTGGGAGTATGCGAAATCGTATGCGCGCTGTGATAAGAGCTCGGGGGGGTCATACTCGCTACTAAAATCAAATGTTTTTTTTTGGGTCATCATGAACATTTTTCTCAACATGTTCATTTCATTTCACGAGTGTATCGCCAGGATACACACCTGCTCTCAATTTTGGACAGGAATGATAATTATTATAGAGTGTCACACAAAAAAATTCAAAAATAAATGTGCAAAATCAACGATTTTTCCAGTGTACTTCGAGTTCTCCCGGAGCGTGAAATTGGCCAGTGAATTTCAAAAATTTTCATTTCGTTAGATTTCCGCTTCTCTAATTTTGATTTTATTTTTTGGCTAACCTCCGATGTTATGCACTTACGCAAGATTAAAAATAAATTCTTGAAATTTGTGACTTTTCGCTTCAAATTGGATATCTCTTGTAAAAATAGAGATAAATGCATAAAACAAGAAGGGCGTTACTGTAGGAAGATGTGTCTTGACAGACCATGATATTGTACGTTTCAACTCGGACCACGAAATTCCACAGGGTGATACGAATTTTTACAAAAAAAACTTTTAGTTTTGCCCCAGTATAAAATTTTTTTCAATTTTTTTTGTTTTCTCTTATAATTTCTACAAAGCAGAAGAGTTGATCTATAACTTGCCGAAAAAATCATCTAAATCGGTTGAGAATTAGGAAAAATATCGGACTTCGAATTTGGTTAAATTTTCGAGTGTTCCGCTAATTTTGCCTCCGAGTGTATTTGAAGGACATTACCTGCTCTACAGTTCTATCATCAATAGCGAGCTTACATCTTCTTGGCTCCTTCGATATTACCATGCTCTTCATTTTTTCGGTTGCTATCTTCATGTTGTAATTTTCAGCTTCAGATTTGGAAGCAATCAGGAAGATCATCTTCATTTTCCGCCATTATTGCCGCATCGTCCGCACAGCATACTATTTTCATTTCTCCCGTACTCGTCCTGTATCCATTTCCTACTGATTTAACTTTGTTGATAATTCTGTCCGATATTAAATTGAATAGAAGAGGGCTGATACTATCTCATTGTCTTATACCCGCAGTTACAAGTATTTCTGATGTAAAACTACCTTTGACTTTATTTTCGTGGTGTTGTTGGTGTTCAGGTCTTCGATAATTTTAATGATTGATTCCGGAATTTGTCCCTCTCTCAGTATCTGCAGCACATCTTTCACTCTTACACGATCGAAGGCTTTTGTGAGGTCAATGAAGCAGATGTATAAGGGTTTGTTATATTCCAGAGATTTTTCTACTACTTGTCCCACTATGAAGATTGCATCCGTTGTTGTTCTGTTTCTCCTCAATCCTTTTTCGTTGATGTCTATCACTTCTGTTATTTTGTCTCGTAGAATTCCGGTAAGGAACTTGGTTAGTGCCCCTAGCAGAGTTATTGTTTTGTAATTTTAGGGGGTCTTTTTGTCGCCCTTCTTGTATATAGGTACAGAAAGGCTCTTTTTCCACTCTGTAGTCACACTGGTATTGTCTAGGATTTTTCCAAATGAAGCCTTCATTTCGCTTATTAGAGTGTTTTTTTCCATATTTAATCATTTCGTTAGTGATGTTGTCTATTCCTGGTGCTTTTCGATTTTTGAGTTTTTGAATGGCCTTAGTTATCGACTGGTTGCAGATCACAATAACGACAATTTCTTCCTCCTCAAGCTGATCTGCTTGTCTCTTACTATCGTTTTCGCTCTCTTCGTTATTATAGAGTTCTGTGAGGTATTGTTCCCGTTGTTTCGCGCTTACTTGATTCAGTTGGACATTTCATTTACTGGTTTTTCCTTGCTCGAAGCATATTCCATATTCCCCTCTGAGTTCCGTACATATCGTTCTCCATATCCTTACTAAATTTTCTCCAATGTTCTCTCTTTATCTCCCTGATTCGTCTGTTCACTCTGTTCCGTGCCTCCATGTATTTTCTGTGTTCTGTCTGAGTCTTCATACTTCTATATCTCAATTATGCTTGTCTGTTTTCCTTTGCTAAAGCTTTTACCTCCTTTGTAAACCATGGTGTCGATTTGTGCTTTGTGGCGTTTTCAACTATTATCGTCCCAAGCGCTTCCTTTGCAGCCTCCAGAATTTTTTGACTTTCCGTTAGTGGAGCAAGCTAAACTTGGGTAACTTCTAACAATTTAGTTGTAGAAAAAACTTGCAGGGGGTAATTTTTGTTGTTGTTAGCCGCAATTTCGTATCTACTGTATTTATCATTCATGGTCATTGTTTCCCAGACGAAGGTGAAAAACTGAAAAAATGCAAACCCTTCCTTTTTCTACTCTAAACAAATTTCCCTTCCAACCTCCGGGATTTCCGATATTGCATTACCCTAACAGGAAGAAGGTCAAAAATGAAATGCGTTTGGAAAGATTTCAGAAGCTGGAAGTATCAAATTTAATGTGGCATCCAAATCAATACTTGCTTGAGACAACTGTTGTAGGGAATTTGTTATCTTTAATTGTCCACAAAGTATTTTTTTGTATGAGTCATAATTTCTGATCCACCATTTACTCAATCGCCTCTTATAGTCTTGATTAATATTAACCCAAGGTACCATTCAAGACCATTTCCAAATCTCTAGGAGTTCCCAAATATAAAAGCGACATTACTATTTACGCGAAAGAGCTCAACATAAAGGACTTAATCGTTGTTTTCCGATGAGACATTTCAAATGGAGACGAATTCTTCATCGCACGTGCAAACAGAATAGTACTGTTATGGGATATTTTAATATGTATAATGTGGTTTCGGTATGTGACAATGGTTGTATCTTGCGGCCGATGGAAGTCATTAGTTTCTGTCGCTGGTAACTCGAAACGCAGCGGAATTTTATCACGTTTCTTCGTTTGTGTCACAATGTCAGAATTCGTCACACGTATAGATTTATGGAATTGAATGTCGTGAAGATCGAAGATATCTTCGTAGGTCGAACAAGTTGGCATCCAGAACTTGAAGTTTCGTATAAAAAAAGTTTTTGTAGCTCGTAGAAAGCTTTCGTAGCTTAGATGAGATGTATCTCAATACCTACCATATTCTCCAGATGTAATGCCCTTAGTTTATCTCTTCAAATGAGAATGTATATCTGACGACGCCAAGTCCTAGGATGTAGTTAATTTTTAACCTAGTGTTCCACCTCATGATTCATTGAAATTGATTAACTAAGCTCTAAAGAGTAATAAGATTATTATACAACTTATGAATCATTCAGAAATATGTTTAGTACATAATTAGTTCAATTTCAATTATGAAGTTTACATGAACAACAACGGCTTAATAATGGATAATCCTCTCAGTCCCCAGTCAGTAAACCCTCAGTTACTAACAGAAATTTTCTTGGATAACATTGAGAAAATAATTCATAATCATCCATTGTTGAAACACTGCATTTATTGGTTCAGATATGTAGAAGACATAATCTGTTATTTTACTACTACAAATAGACAATTAGATTCCTTTAGTACCTTAATAAATTCAATTCACCCTAATATAATGTTCACTTTCGAAATGGAAACGGAGAATTCTATCAATTTTTGCATTCAACTATAACCAAAATTGACCACAGACATGATTTTTCTATTGTCCATAAACCATTCCATACATACAATTCCAATTCTGCCACACATATTAACATAAAATACCTGCTTATAACAGTATAATACATGATACTAATGTCAGAGAATAATTTCTTGTCTGGATGGGGATGATGGAAAGATATTTAATAGGATCTATAATTTTTCAACGTTCTTTGACAGGGTAGAGATATTTGGAATATATTTGGAACCCAAATACAAGAAGAGTTGGACGACTTGCCATAAGCTGTTGTGAATGAAATATTTTTCAACAAGATGGTGCACCTCCTCACAACACAAGGGAGGTCTCTCGGTATCTCAACGAAATTTTTCCCGAATAATGGATAGGTACAAATGGTCCCATAAGATGGCAGCTAGATCGCCAGAGTTGAGTCCACTAGATTTATTCCTGTGGGGCCATTTAAAGAATGAGGTTTACCAAACACCTTTTAGAACCCAACAACAATTGGAGAACCGTTTGAGAGAGGCTATTGCAGGCATTACAGCCCAGCAGTTAAATAGTGTTGTGAGGGGGAACCATCAATCATGTGCGATATTGTGTTCGTGAGAATGGTGATATTTTTGAACATTTATTATAATTATTTCGTTTTCGCTGTTCGCTCTTCTGTTATTAACTTTGACACCCCATAAAAAATGAGCAATTAAATTTTTAGATACAATCTTGTGTTTTCGTGATAGGAGATGTTGAGCTAAGCCAATTGCCACTGTTCATGGCCTTCTAGAACGAAAGATGAAAATTGCAAAAAAAGATTGTGTTTTGTTTTTCTGTCAAAATATAACAAAATGTCGTAGGATGAGATGAACAATTAAAATAGGCAAAAATAGAGGGTGTCCCATTTGAAAATCGAAAGTTTGTATCGTTCCTGCATAACCGGAAACAAAATGTTAAACATATTAATATATTATTATTATTTATTATCGTGGACTTATGCGCTATCTCAGCTGTTAGCTGGATATGATTTACCTTTCCCAGATTCAGCAATCAAAGGAATAGGCTCGATTACAATATACTTGACATAAATTTCCTAACTATCCTACATGTATTAAGAATTACAGCTTTTGCATTTCTATATAGGTATTCTTATGCAATTCTAATTTCTTAAGGCTATCATGCAAAGTTTTGGGTATTATCCCAGTCGAGGATACGATGACAGGAACCATATCTATTTTCTCGAGGTGCCACATCTGCTTGATCTCTGTGTGTTTGGACTTTTCTCCTGGAACTTATTCAGCACGTTGTTATTATTCGGTATGGCGACATCCACCAGCATTGCTGTTCTGGCTCTCTTATCATACACCACTATCTCCGGCCTATTATTCGTCACCTTTCTGTCAGTGATAACAGGCCTATCGTAGTATAATCTGAAATAGTCATTTTCCAATTCCGTAGTAGGTAGTGAAGATAGTCCGTATTGGCCAGTTGTTCGCATCCGTACGTAATATGCTGTATAGTCTCCCATCTTATATGGCATTTTCTGCACCTATCTGTTTGTAATGTTCTGTCCTTCATAATAAATTTTTTGTGGTTGTTTGTAGCGATCACTTGGTCTAGAAATCCTCTGTTTCCGCGAATAATTTTCCTTTCATCAACCATTTGTTGGAGGCTTCTTTGTCGATGTGTGGTTGATTAATCTCATGGTGATGTCGTCCATGCAATTCCTGTCTTGACCATTGCTCTTGTTTTGCAGTATCTGATAGGAACGGTAGATTCAGCAGGTCATCACTGGTAGCAAGATTTAGAGGTGTATATCCCTTATCAGCCAACGATACCACTCTATGGAGGTCAGACATGAGAGCTTTTGCTGAGAAGAATTCTCTGAGATTTTTTAACTGTTCGGTGTGTAAATTGACAACATCTATTAATCCGCGTCCTCCTTCTTTCCGCTTCAAAATTGTTCGTATCACAGACGATTTTGGATGATGGTTGTTGTACTTTGTTAGCATCGTTTGGGTCTGCCTTTGAATATCATCCAGTTCTGTCTTAGTCCATCTGATTATTCCAAATGAGTAAAGCAACACTGGAATGGCGTACGTGTTAATTGCCTTGACTAGATTCCCCGAGTTCAACATTGCTTTCAGCACAGTCTTCAGACGCTGACTGTATTCTGAACGAATCTTCTCCTTGATATTATTATTATTATTATTTTATAGCACTCTATAATACCGTGAGGGGTGTAATTTCTTAATTTCCCACGCTCATTAACTTGCGGCTAAATATTTCGGTATTCGATTGAAAACACTTGACTAATTTATTTTGTGAAGCTGTGTCGTCGATAGTTGAAATGATAAATGATAATAATCTTACAGACATTGAAAGTAGAGATTGACTACAAGAGGGTATTGGTAAACTACCTGTCATTGGCTTACAAATTACATTCGAGACAAATGGCCCTTTCTTGAATTAAATGTAAAATTGCCAATGCCGTTACAGATTTATGACCTGCATACCCGGCTATTCTGTGTAAATGATATAGCACTTGAGTCTTTATACTTAACAAAGATTTCAACTTGGTGTCTAAGCATTGTTATTTCTGAGAAGAAGAATCTTGTGAATTATCCATCAGTTCTATTTCATCATTGAATATGCTTATGTATGTATGTTTTCTAAAATACCTAAACGTTATTTGAGACCCTTCTGTTTTTAGCTAATCGATTCACAAAACATTCCAATTCTATGTTCACAATCATGAATGTCAGAATCAATTCATTAGTCAATTCATATTTTTGATTCACAAATAATTAGTTGAAAACTCTTTGAACATTGAAAAATGAGTTCTGAAAACTTTGAAAAATATTAGAATGGATATGATTCTGATGCATCTTTAGGAACTAACAAGAGGCAACCTCACAAGTCTATATTTCAAGGATTGAAACAGGATCTCATAAACAATGGTTCTTCCAAGATACTCAGAAAAAGTTATAATAAAGAAGTTACAATGGAAGTTTTGGGAACAGTTACTGTGTAACTCTCTATTTGGTGTAGGCAACTTGAAGCAGATACCAAAGTGTAAGATTCCGCCAATCCTCTGAAAATATAAGTTTCAACCTTTTAAGATGAAGTTAGATTTATCAGTTCCTCAAGTCTGAGGTATATGAGCGACGAAAGAGCTCCATATTATTGGATGTGGCCATCCAAGATGATTCGGAATGATCTTCCATGGAAGCACACTCGATCAGTAAACAAAAGAAGCTATTTGGACTTTCTCATGATAAGAGTTTTCTGCAAGTCTAATTTTTCTTTGAAACTGAATTTTTTCCGGGACCAAGCGTTTTAGTTCTTCAGAGTATTCACCATGGAAGTATTTGTAAAACAGAGGGGGATCAGCAACCAGCCGCCTTCAAGCGGGAGGTTGGATCACGCGTAATCTCAGGGTGGTCAATGGGGCGCACTGCTCTCTTTTGGATACTATTCAATAGATGTAATGAATGTTTGGGTACGAAACCCCCACATATGGGAACAGTATTCCAGATCAGCTTGCACCTGTGCTTTGTATAAAAGCATCTAAACCCTGAAAAGAAAACTAAGTTTAGCAATGCCTGATACATGGTCATGCCAGTAAACTCACTGTGATGCCGAGTAGATGCATGAGGAAATTTGATGTCCTTGCATGATAAAAGAAAGTTCTCCAGCTGTGACTTTTGTGGAAAACGTTGTTGATTGCGTTAAAATTGACCAAGTTCAACCGACTCCACTTCTTCTCTGTTGTATCCTTGTTGGTGTCTATCCTCAGGAGTTAAAGAACGCTGACTAGGAAGAGAGGTTACCAAGATATAGTCGTCCGCAGACCCAAATATTCTGTTTTCGGTGGAGTGGAGTAGGTCATAAATCTGCAACAAAAAGAAATTTAGCGAGAGTATGGAGTCCTGCATTAACTCAAAAGGATTCACTGGTTACACTATCTACTACTACCTGAATCGATCTACTGAACGGAAAGCTACTAATCCAACCACTCAATTTTTCGGAAAGTCCAATCAGTTAATCCATCAAGGAAACAAAGTTGCCTCGTCCACCAACATTGGGAATTTCGGTTTTATTTCATTTCTGAGATTATTTGTACATATACAGGGTCTTACATTATAGTATGTCACAACTTGAGGGGGTGAATCTTCGTGCAATTTTAAGAAAAAAAGTTCATATAAACATAGGTCTGCAAAAGCTTCGTTACGGAGCTACTGGGTGTTCAAAATTCCGGAAAAAATTGTTTTTTTCTTCAAAATTCCTGCAGTTTCTGAGATATTCAGCCCTAATTTGAATGCAAGCTATTTTTTACAGCCTCCATTATTACACGTTCTAAATTTTAACTAGAATTTACAAGGTGTATTCTTTTCCGGAGCCATGTCTCCTTTTGCCCTTTCAAACTTTTTTGCAGTACGCCACTGATCAACGTACAATCAATTGTCGTCATTTTTGTTCAACTTAGAAACTTTTTTGACACTTGTAATTTTTTCGTATCTCCAACCGTTCTCGAGCAAAAAATTATCAAACGATTGTATGAATTCGCTGTATTGAAAGCACTTCTAATTCAAAAAATTGCTCATATTGTTTATTAAATTAACGATTAAAGAATTTTGAAGTTATTGCTGTAAGAAAAAATGGCTAATTTTACTAACGCCGACTTGGCTGATATCCATTACATGTACGGTCTGGCTGACACAAACAACAGAAGCTAGACGATTATATCAGGTAGGGAAACTAGTACTTTTTCTGCAAATAATCATTTAAAAGGTGCATCTCAAACTATGAGAACTCCAGATATTGAGGAAGCAGTTATGCATTGCATCGATTTGAATCCTCATGTGAGTACAAGAAAAATTCAGTTGAATATTTCACATGTTCTAGTTTGGTGTATTCTCCACGACTTTTTATTGTACCCGTGTCATATTCAACGCGTCCAAAACTCTACTTTCTTGAGATTTTCCTTCAAGACTGAATTTCTGCCGATGGTTCTTAGATAAAATTAGAGAAAATGCTCATTTTGATAGTGAAATGAAGTTCACAGAGGAATCTAACTCAATCGAGAACTACTATCACAAATTTTCACAATAATCATTATTGGGCTGAGGAAAACTCCTATTTGATTGAAGACTATCATCATCAAGAACAATTCTCACTAAATGACTGGGTCGGAATATTTTTTTGCCTAACAGACTAAACGGTCTCGCTTATCGGCAATTTCTTGATGAGGAGTTACCTTTATTGCTCGAGGATATAGCAATTTTGGTGAGAAACATAATGTGGTTCATGCATGACGGGGCACCAGCACATTGTAGTGGAGAGGCTAAGGAATTCTTGAATAATACATTCAACAACCGATGGATAGGTCGGGGTGGGCTAGAACCATGGCCTCCTAGGCCCGCAGACTTAAATAGTTTAGCCCTTTTCTTATGGGGATATCTCAGAAGTTTAGTTGATACCACTCCAGTGAACACTGTAGAAGAATGGAGAAATCGAATAATAACCTCTTGTGACACGATAAGAAATACTCCAGGAATATTTCAAAGAGTACATGATAATATGCGAAGAAGGACAGAGGCCTTGCAGGTGGAGGACACTTTCAGCAATTTATTTAGTTTTCGATTGTTCTTTTTTGTTAATTTGATATTGAATAAGTATAAGTTGAGTCTCAGAAGACGAGGTATCAAAATAGAAGCAAATTTTGGGCATACCTATCGAGTATTTCTATTATTTCTTTTTATTTAGCGAATAACATACAATTCAAATAATTCAAATTCAATGATTTTTCACTCGAAAACGGTTGGAGATACGAAAAAATTACAAGTGTCAAAAAAGTTTCTAAATTGAACGAAGATGACGAAAATCGATTGTACGCTGATCAGTGGCGTACTGCAAAAAGTTTGAAAGGGCAAAAGGGGACATGACCTCGGAAAAGAAGACACCTTGTGAATTTCAGTTTAAATCTAGGACGTGTAATGATGGAGTCTGTAAAAAATAGCTTGCATTACAAATTTGGGCTGAATATCTCAAAACCTGCAAGAATTTTGGAAAAAACAATTTTTTCCGGAAATTTCAACACCCTGTAGCTCCGTAACGGAGCTTTTGCTGAGCTATATTTATATGAACTTTTGTTCTTAAAATTGCACGTAGATTTACCCCCTCAAGTTGTGACTATTATGTAATAACCTGTATTCAAGAAGGAAGAACACATTTTCACTACAACTTTTCTTAGATATTTTCGGAACTGTTCGTGTACTCGGTGTTATAAAATGCATAATGTTTTTCTCAAAACTACGGGGACACCCTGTACAACATAGGAATTCGTCTACTCAATAAAATGCAGTCTGACAGATAACATTGCAATTTTCAAATAACTGCATTCATCTAAACAACGTCTGCTTTGATTGTTTCCATAAGATTTTCCTATGCGTAATAGATAGCTCATTATACTACCTATCATAGATCATTGAACAAACACAAATCCGATAAGATTTCATGAGTTATTTATGTCGTATGATATCAGAATTATGATATCTCAAAATCAGTTAGTGAAGTGTTGTGGTATCAGAGATTTGAATTTTCCAGTTGGCTGTTATAATTTGTGTAATGAATCCATCAAAATATTGGCCTAGAGAGGAAAACTATAATGTTGAGGATTATAGTACGTATTAGAAATTGTTTTAATGTTTTACGGTTCAGATAACGTTTAAATAGGTATTTGTTTGAAATATAATTTCGGTAGTTTTATTAGCTCTAAAAGTAAGTGATGTGTTTCATGATATCTTTATTTGTACAGAATTTTATAGAATTCAACTGGTTGTGACATATGCGGTTAGTGAAAAGTTTCATTTTCAACATAAGATTTGATTGTGTCTTTCAAAACTTATTTTAGTTACCTGAATCATATTGTCATTTTACAGTTAGTTGATGAGTCAGATCTACAAGTAGAATTTTGCGAATCAAAACATGAGCTTGGAATAGATACACCTCTCGGATGAATCAAACACCTGGGCAAAAAGTAATTGGACTAACCAAAAAAAGTTTTTCTCGAAATTCGAATTTATTCATCTATATACTCTTCTTCTACAATGATACAATCATTTTAACGCTTCTCTAACATTTATATGTCTCTTTGGTACAGGGTTATGCGGTGTTGTATTGAAGCCTTATATGAACCGATGAAGTTCGCTTTATAAATGACAGAATTTTCAATAGGTACAATGAGCATTGATGGTGGGATGTCAATTCCGATAGACAGTTGACTACAAATATTGTGGAATGATATTTAGTTGAATTGCTGTTAGGACAAAGAGGAAATATACATTTTCAGCATGTCCATCCGCCTATACGTATTTTCGGTAATCACTGGATACGAACTAGGTAACCTTTGGAACGGTCATCCCGTTCCCCAGATCTGACTTCCCTAGATTCCTTCCTCTGAGGGCATGTTGCGGATACATTGAATAAAGAAAAAACTAATTACAAAGGTTAGCTAAAACAAAATTTTAGGATTTATTTGGAGAATGAGAGAACATTCATATAGGAAACGTACGGATAAGTGTTGCCAGGCCTTACAAGTCCTGCATCTTAAATGGTGGAAGTGCTGTCGAATTCATGAGATAATTTATTCATTGATTCAATTTATTGTGTATAATAGCTATTACTTTAGGTCAAAACAGTTCTTCTTTCGAGTTCAAAATATGATTTTTAAACAAAAAAGCTTGTTCTAAGAAGTGAACACAGAACTGAATAAATGGTATCTTTGATGCACCTCCTCTTCCATAGAATTGTGAATATCTGCTATGTTCCGAGTGGATGGATATGAATTTTCAATTATTTTTTTTGAAAGGCATTAATGGAGGAAATATAATAATAAAGGCATGTAATATAAATTTGGAAACAAAAAATAATCCTATATATTGATACCAAAATCACCTATAGTTTGTATTCTACGGATTGACATCCGACAGTGCTCATTGTGCCTATTGAAAATTCCGTCACTTGTGATGCAAACTTCATCGGTCCATATAACGATAAAATGATAAAAATGAGTTTTCTTTTGTTTCCTGAAGGTGCCAGTGACTGAAATAAAGTCGTCGTTGGTTATCACCAGGCTGAAGGAATTGCGATTTTGTCATCCTGTTGGGTCTAAATTTATTCTCCTTGAGAATTCTGAAAGCCCTTGACCTCGAAATGCCAATTTCAATTGTCATTTGACGGCTTGAAATTTTTGGTTGGATTGCAATTTTTCCTGAAACGTGTACAATAGCATCTTCTCTGTCTTCAATTTTATATGCTTTTCTGGTTTGGTCTGAAAGAATGTCCAGCAATCAAAATGCCCTTGAACCTTTTGAAAATAGACTTGCGGCCGTCTACTTTCAGGGAATCTATCAAAATAAGATTCTTCCACAGCATCCCAATCATACCAATTCTGTATGTAACATTACAACATCTCATACTTTTCGTAATTTTGCAATTGAAGATCCATAACGATTGAGTTATAAGTAGAAATTTTTGAAGCAGGTAAGGAAGAACGACGTAAACTTATGACATAAATCATCACATAATCAATGATATTGTATTTCTGTCAAAAACAGATTTGAATGAATCCACATCAGGAAGATATTGAATAGAGGGAGAAGTGTCATAAAAGGAGGAAAATCTATGTTCTAAGGGCTGAACTTGTTTTTAATACAGAAATGAATTACTGAAATCTGCACATAGACCAACTTCTTCTACCATTGAGTTGTGAATATCTGCGATAACTCGAGTGGACAGATATGAATTTTCGATTTTTCAATAAAAGAGGCTGATGTTGAAGGAAATAATAAGTCATGTTATATTTATTTGGAAAGAAAATCCTCTCTATTTATACCAAAATCCACCATAGTTCATATATAAAAAAACACAAGATTGTTTCATAACTAAGAAAACGATCGATTTTTCGAATACGCATTCTATTCGAAAAATTGAATGTGAAAATATTTTTTACCTAACTTCAATTGGATTTGAGATATCGTCACATGTCGAAATCCCCAAAAATTCAGAATTCCGGTATAACTCGAAAACAAAAAAGATATCTGAAATCCGTTTCCCTCGAAAATCGTGCTCGAGAAAGGGGGTATCATTTTCTCTATCCACCATATTTCACAAAGCTATCGCAATGAAACACCCAATTTGGTGCACCCTGTACAATATGTTCAAGTGGTCACATTGTTTATACCTCACGACGAATTCCACTAAAAAGGTAGGTCATTACGAATACGTATTTTTCTACTACTCTAACAATCACAACGTTAAATTATTCCTACGAGTTCTTCTACGCTTGCGAAAAATTTACAATTCAATTATTAAATCAGCATTATTTATAAACACTTAAACACAGATTTTATTATGTATCAAGTGGTCGCCCACAGTGACTGTGAACTTCACAATAGAAATGATTAGAATGGAATCACACCTCCGATTAGCACCGTTGATAAAAGTGAAAGAATTGAGTTAACATACAGAAAAGAGATTCTAAAGAAATCAATGCAATAATAAAAAGAGAAAACTGAGTAACGTCAGGAATAATATCAGCATTTTGTTAAGAAACAACAAACGCATTCAAATTTTAGAATGAATGAAATGTACAATGTTCAACAATCAATCAATAGGGGTCAACTCTATTTTTCGTAATTGTATATACAGTGTACGAACTTTAAATGGAAGACATTTTGTAAGAGAACGACCATATTTTTCATGATACAGAAGTTAGGTTTTGTTTTTAGTTAGTTATATTTTGCATATAATTTCGTTTTTATTGGATCATAAAGAAGGTAGAAACAACCCCCAACTTTATTTTGCAATGATATGACATGTCTTGTTGCAAAGGTGTCTTGAAGACAAATATAATGAACTGTTTATACAGGGTGCTTCAACGAAAACTAAACAGAGGGTATATCTACCAAGATATTCATTTCTGTTCAAAACGCAAAAATAAGTGTGGTGGTATGTTTGTCTACATTGCCTTGAACGAATTTCCATTTTTAATTGAAAACTGTAAAAGATACAGGGTGAGCAACTGAAAGATAGAGAAGACTATTTCCCTGAGACTATTCAAGTTTCAGTGAGGTGAAATGGAACAGATCCATGCTGATCAATGGCAGTCATCATCAAGTACCATCCTCATCTCGAATTTCAACCCCTGGAGCAGGGGTGACAACCCTTGAAAATTTGGAAGAGGGTAGATGGGTCGAGTGATAACTCGAAAGAAAGGTATTATCTTTGTCTGCATTCCCGTGAAAGAATTTTCATTTTTGATTGAAAACTGTAGAAGATACAAAGTGAGCCACTAAAAAATAGAGAAGACTATCGCCCCAAGACTACTGGAGTATAAGTGCGAAAAACTGGAATAGATTCATTTTAGATCAGAAGCTGTCATCTTCCGAAAGATGACAGCCTTTGATCTGGAATGAATCTATACCATTTTTTTGCACTAATACTTGAATAGCTCAGGGCGATGGATAGTCTCCTCTATTTTTCAGTAGCTCGTATTTTTGTTAGGTCGGCAGCTTTTCAGACCAGTAACTTAAGGACTCGTTTTGGCATACAGAAGTGATCCATACGGTGGACAATTTTCTACGTTTTAGTACTTCTGCTATGTGAAACATTGTGAATGAAGGAGGACGTTTCCCCCTATTTTTGCGTAAAAAATTCATTGCCTCAAACAAATTCAAGTTAGTTTTTTTCTTTTTTCAGTTACTCGAAATATCGAAAATTTTCGGAATCAGTCTAGTCCCAATATCTTGGTAGTTTTTGTTATATAAAGTTATATAAAAGTGGTGCCGACATTCTACATTTTTCGTAGAATCGACTATGTGCGGTTTTTTTCTAAGGGTTTTTGAGTTATAATGCAAACTCTTTTTTAAATAGATCCATTAGTAACTTTGGTTTCATTGAATAGTTCTTTTGCTTCTCAAAAATATATCACATGTACACTAAATTTTCTCATCAAAGACGTGTTTTCATGAAAAATCGAAATTGTATACCTTTCCCTAATTTTATATTGTCTATTCACAGAATTCACACGGAATGATTGAAATAGCTCATGTAATATTTGTACTCTCATTATGATAATTCGAAAATTAATTCTTGCAATAATAATTCAGGAAAATAATTTAAATTTTTTCATCAGGTTACAGCTGTTGTGTGATTATAGTATTGTTTATAATAACGAAGGTACCATGCAGTACGAAAATTTTGAAAAGTAATATGCAATCATTATTTCATTATAAAAACAATATTCTATTATTTGAGATGAAATTTAATGGAAATAATCAATATATTGACATTATTTTGTATACATAATTCACAACGCCTGAGGATACTTCGACACGCATTGGAAATTTGAATATTGGTTACTGAAGCAAGACAATGTCAAAAGTTTGCTTCATGTCTGCAATATTCTGACTAGCTCTTCTATATAACAGATCCTTGTTACATCCCCAAAGAAAAGAGTCCAGCGGCGACAAATCCGGGGAACGGGTCGGCCATCGTCTAGTAAATCAGACCTAGTTTGATGAAGAATTCCATAATGTTGAAAATAGATATTTTTCCTTTCAGCAAGAGACAGTTTATCGATAATATTGTTGTTTAAAATTCCATGATAACCACGATGGTTTTAATCAAAAATCACATACGCTCAAACACGATTATCTTTCAATGCCCTCTGTATATTGAACCCATATTGACTTGACGTTAAATATGGCGTTGTGGGTTTACATGCGACCACCAATATTCATTTCGAGGATTGAATATTCGCTACTGATGTAAACTTCATTAGTCCGAATTATTCCGAAAACCTGCGAATTTTTTTCAGATTTCTGCAGAAACCAGTTGCAAAAAACAAACGCAGAGAGGAAATTTCTGCACGTGGTTCGATTTTACGTATAGCCTTCAGAATGGCTAAACTATTTTAACCATTTTACGTTCGAGAGAAATCGAGATCTTGGCACTTGATTGATACCGAAAATTTTTAAAATGTCATAATAACTCGAAAATGAATAAAGCTTGCTTGCATCTGTTTACGACAATAAATTTCTCACGCAAAAATCACACGAGGAATGGGGGTGGCGTCATTTTCCTCTATTCACAATATTTCACATAGCTGCAGTACTAAAACGTCGAAATCTGTACACCCTGTACATGTCGAAACCACTAGATCCCCCTGTTCTATATGCTTCATGACAAAATGGAGAAGAATGTTGAACAGTGTGGTCTAAAACCAATCTTTCTTACTGAACTCCTTTGTTGATGCCAAGAGAGTTGCTCAATCATTCTGTATTCAGCCTTTGAACTTTTCATTGTCATCATTTTCAGATCGTTCAATATTTTGGAGAAGTTCAAGGTTTTCTAGCGCTTCTTTCAATAAGTTCATGCTATAAATAGCACGTGGAGGTCTTTGGCATATTATATTACAAATATTTGATGGGTTAGATGGGTTTTTGGTTCTCCTAAAGCTGCATTGATATTCTCCACTCTTTTCATCTGGAATGTTTCTTATCGGTTGCTTAATACAAAGATGATTATCTCATATGCAGACAACATGATTCCATGAAAGTTGATGCAATTGGTGTTATCGTCTTTTTTTGTATATCGGCATATCCTGTCAGTTCAGATTTTTCAAGACATTTATGTTGTCAATTCCAAATGCCGATTATTCTCTATTTTGCTCACTGTTCTTCGTATTTGTGTCAGTTGAATTCCTTCTGCTTTTGGATGTTGTTTTGAACCATGAGCACGTTTTCTTCATTCAGTAGTTCTTTGAAGTAATGTGTTCATATGTTCAGGATATCTTCGTTGTTGCACGTGTGAATCCTTGACTGAATTTCTTCCTTCATTCAATTTACACCTGCCTTGAACTTCCTTTGCTCAGATGATTAATCTCCTTTTCCGTTCGTTTTAGTGCTCCTCTTTTTTTTTCTTTCGAGGACTGCTTCTGATTTCCCAGGCTTCAGAATGTTTCTATAGTGCTTCTTGTGCTTATAATCAACCTTATGTTTCTTGCTTGGTAATACCTTAATCGATCAAAAAAACCATTTTGTAATATTTTTGGTGAGATCAGCTCAATCTTGTATGATATACGTTCCTTAAAAACCTCAATAGAATCAAATCTATTCTTGAGAACCCTTAGTTTCAGATATTTCCATAGAAAGAATCTAATAGCATAAGAGGTGGTAATCTGGGCGGCCAATCAATTAGTCCTCTTGTTCCAATTTACTTGTTAGGAATATCATTATTCAGGTATAGGCGCACAATTAATACATAGTGTCTCTCCATGTTGTTGAAACCACATTCTACCATCAGGTTATTCTAGGTTTATCTCATATAGAAGCAAAATAGTTTTTTTTAAGGAAGGAGGGACGCCGGCAAATTGGCCCACGTCCGTCCTTCATTGACCTTTATAAGGTCTGGACTTGTCAATTTAGACATTTATCGAACAACTAGTTAAAATATCCTCTAAACATATGGACATTCACAACACCCATACCTCCGCCGGACTCGAACCGGCAGCCGCATGTGTGCAAAGTGGGAAGCATGTGTTCTTCCCACCAGGCCACAGGCGGAAGTAATGGTTGAAGATGGAATTGAAACTTCTCGTAGATAAATTAGGTACCTTTCTTCATCACAGGTAATCTAGCTCTCTATAGAGAAAAGAATTCTCATAATTGGTTGATTATCTTTCCAGTTATTCGGTAACAATAAAACTTTCCTTATATATTAATGTAACTATTGATGTTGATTATGAGATAAAGTTGTAAAATAATGTTAAAAAAAGATAGTCCATTACATTTGTCTATATCATGTCATTTGAGTAAAAAGTGGGTGGTTGTTCCCACCCCTTTTATGACCCAAGAACTGATTTGAAACAAAAATTGACTTGTCATATGAAATTGTATAAAAGATTTCGCCAGACGTTTTACTGAATGTATTGCGTTTAAAGTCCGCACTGTATATATTCCTTATCTCGGTCACGAATTTTTTAGTCCAGATTTAAAAGTCTATTGTTTCCATTTAAGTCACCAGATTTATGTGTTTCATATTTTTATCTGCCTACCCACTTTCCTACCTACTGTTTACTTTCGACTACAACGTACAGTAAACCAATCTAATCAATAAAATGCTCAGTCTAGAAATTAGATAATTCCAATAATTGGATAATTTTCCTTCAGTCGATCGTTCAGCGTAATTATGTTGTTGTATCGAAAGTCTGTTATCGTAATCGCGTAATCTTAAGCCTGGATTTACGGATTCGAGTCTGATCTAATCTTCCTTATTTTTTGTTTTTTTCAATTTCAGTTGGTCGTGTGCAGTATGGTTTTAGATTCCAGAACCGTAGCCCTGAGAGAGCTAACATGACACAACGAGATGAGGTGCAAAAGTTCGAGCAGGGACGCATCAGGTTCTTGCAAGAAGAACGGCTTCACATTCAGAAGAAGACGTTTACGAAATGGATGAACTGTTTTCTACAGAAGGTGAGTTTACTGTCACATTACGTTAGTCTGTATACGAACAACTTTTCCTCTTCTTCACTGCTTATTATCTGAAACGCTTAGAGCATAACAAACATCCCAGACAAACTGCTACAGGCCATAAGTTCACTGCAGACCACCGTTGAGCTCGGCTTCAGTTTGCACACGTCCATGAGATTGACCACTATTAGAGACTATGGAGTAATGTGTCCAGATTATTTTTACAAAGTAATGATCGACGGAAAAGAGTTTCTAGACATGTAAATGAACCGTTTTGCACAGTACAACGTTTCAGAACCCATTTCTTCCTTTTTTGTGTCACTATTTTGCGTTTAATGACCATATCTCATCATTGTTAGGAGGATAGTCTAAAAAGTTTCCTATTTCTACGTGAAAACGGCAGCATTTGTAAATAAAACCTAGTGGGGTTTCATTTTTCATCTGTTGACAGTTACCCACCAAAGTTTCAGCCATTTTGGACGCTCAGTTGTGATGAAACAGTGGTTCGAGTGAATTGAAGTGAGTGTTTTTGTGAAAATGACAAAATCGATTATCGACCTGTCATTAAATATTTGTTTTCTGTAGGCAATACGCCTATGCAAATTAAAAATGAGTTCGATTCTGTGATGGGGACTCTGTACCATCATTTACCACAATGAAATTTTGGGCATCTGAAATTAAACGTGGCCGTGGAAGACGATGAACAGGACGTCCAAAAACCAAATGATGCTAGATGACCGCCATATTAAAGTGAGAGACATGGCAAAGATTATGAACACGTCAGAAGAACATGTTTCACACATATTAAATCATCATTTACACATAAGAAAGCTGTCCGGGTGTTCAGTGCCGCGTTTGCTCACGTTAGACCTAAAACTTTTTCGAATGAATATTTTCAACGCTCTATTGGCGCAGTTTGGGCGCAATAAATGCCAGTGTTGGCACCTATTTAATACTGTATATGAAACGCCAAAAACAAAAATATAGTCCAAACAAGGGGAAATCGGTTCCGAAAGAAGCAAAAACTTTTTTTCGGCTGGGAAAGTGATGGCCACATTTTTTGGGATAGTGATGGAGTTATTTCAATCGATCATATTACAAAAAGGAGAAACCATTTCAGGAGCATACTATGCATAATTACTTGACAATTTAAAAGCATAACTTGCGGAAAAACAGCCACATTTTATAAGAAAATCTTGTTTCACCAAGACAACGCACCGACCCACACCTCAGCGGTTGCCATAGCGAAAATCCACGAATTACGGTTTAAACTTCTTGACCATCCACCTCACTCAACAGATGTAGCCCCAAGCCATTTCTTTCTGTTCCCTCATCTAAAACTTGCGCTCGGAGTATAAATTTTCGTCGAATGGGAAGGCAACCACTATTTTACAGAGAAGAACGTCAAATACTGTTTGGGCGGGTTGAAGAGATGGTAACATTGCTGGGTATACAGTTACAAGAAGACTAGGTTGAAAAGTAGAAAAGAATATTTAGAAAAATGTCTTGTATCTTTTGTAGGTTGGAAACATTTCAGTCCACCCTCGTATTTTTCATGTCCAAGCAAAGGTCATTCGGTGAGTTTGGTGACTTTCTACGAGATAGAAACAACCAGTATTAATTTTGATACGAATCTTTTTTATTAGTCAATTCTTCTTCTGCATTGATAACAAATTTGCACGCGCCAACAGTCAAACGACTTCTCTACGAAAACGACTTTAGCGCGTCGGTCACCGCACTTTCAATGGCCTCAATCGAATTGTAACGCTTTCCTTTCATCGTTAAATGCATCCTAGGGAACAGATAGTAGTCGCACGGAGCCAGATCAGGTGAATAGGGTGTATGTTGCTTCAGTTAGAACTCTTGAACTATGCATTATCGTTCAGAAGAATGTCGTTTTCTTGATATAGCCGAATACGGTGAATTCTTGACAGCAATCACTTCATAACGTCCAAATAAAAGTCCCCTTCGACTGTCTGGCCGCGTGGAACATTCCTTTACAATCGTCGGAACAAACCAGCATAACCTTCAGTTTTCACTTTTCCCAGAGACTTTCTTTGGGTTTTCTTTCATTCAACGCGCTCCAAAAATTTTGTAGCTTTGTTTCAGGCTCATATTGAGAACACCACATGTCGCAATCGTTTTGAAGAAGTTTGGGTCCTTCCAAGCACTTTCAATGATGTCTTTGCTATGCTCAATTCGTTCGAATTTTTGGTCGTCGGTGAGTTTGTGAGGTACAAACCTCGAATTAACCTACGTAAGGCCCAACAATTCGGTCAAAAAGTGACTATTTCAAATTCAACACTTTTTTGTTCAAGAACAACCCTGGGGGTTAATAACTTTGGTTGTTTACATACAATTGTCATGAAATTTCTAACAACTTTCAATGAAGTACCAAGTAATCGACGGCTACAATATTACAATAGATGATACTAGTAGTACTGTTTATTTAAAACAGATCAGTGACTTTTGGAATGGAGGGTGTATTATTCTAATAAAAATATCGAAAATTGGTGGTAACTTGGGCATAAATATATTTTCATTGGTAATGACCTCAGTAACCATTAAAGAAAATAACTCAAATTTGCCAAAGGTGAATATACAGGGTGACAGCGCTAAAGGACCCGTTAGAAGTATTCGGGGGACGGGTTTGTTGATCAATTTCATCTACCGTTTGTTGTTATTCTCAAATCGGTAACACATCCGGTTATACCGGACACCGACTACAACTTTGCTATTTCAGTGACCTGGTGTACTTTTTTCCCCTTTTCCAAGCATTTTTCGTTAATATTTGTCCTATCATAAATTAACCACCATTGAGCTGATTTTTTCATCAGAATTTTCGGAATTATAGTGTCACCTTCTTTAACACAAGAAATTGACTCAGATTTGAGTGAGATTATAACTTCTATTTTAGTTTAACTAGATAATTGTTATTTTTGAGACCAACGTACTCAAAAACACTGTCAACTCTATAAAACTCAATTGTCAAAAAACGTTTTTTCTTCGAAAGCAAGTACAGTACAACTTCACTAGTCCAGGCAGATATCGTTCCGGCGCATGCCGGACTTGAATTTGTTTTTATTTTTCAAAATAGAAACAACCCAAAATCT
Source organism: Cryptolaemus montrouzieri (assembly GCA_013387265.2). Lineage (NCBI taxonomy): Eukaryota > Metazoa > Arthropoda > Insecta > Coleoptera > Coccinellidae > Cryptolaemus > Cryptolaemus montrouzieri. The sequence continues at coordinate 24,825,021 of JABFTP020000103.1, forward strand.
GTTGAAGCCGAGTTTATTATAAACATATCGAAAAGTTGAACAAAAAATAGTTTCTATTATAAAACAGAATCAAATTATAAAATTTCCAATCATTACATTCTTTCCTCATAGAAAATATAGAATTTAAATATAAGCTAGTGTACATAAACAACATGCTATTCCTTATGACGTTAAAAATATCCATCGATTTTGCTGTGAACCTTTGTCGATGCTGCCATCTGAACTGATTTTTCCTTGAGTCTTTTCAGGAGCAATACGTCTTCTATAGGAAGATTATTCTGTTCGGCCCAACTGATAATCAGGGAGAACGCATTGACAGTATCTGCATGTTTCACCTTCACCATACTATTTAAACCGAAATTTGACGAAATTTGGTAAAACAAAAAAAAATTCTGAACTAGTATTTTTGAAACGATATGGAAGCACTTATATTTTTCAGTACCCAGATGCTCCACCTCTGTTATTAATGACACTTTGGCATTGTCGCGGCATGCTCAATATTACATTGTCTATTACATTTTGGCCTAAGTCATTCCAAGTCCCCTGAACTCTCTCTTGATCCCAGTTTACGTGTTCTTGGCACCAAGCTAAACGAGCAGCCCGATTTCCATGGGTCAGTTGTGGAACTCTTAAAGGACGTCTGGAGTGGAGTTGACCTTCGTGCAGTCGATTTTCACAGTTTGGTCGGAAATTTGTACATTATGAACTCGTGATAGCTCTTGAGCTAATTTAGATGCTGTGGTAGTACGATCTCTTCTGGCTTGTAAAACCAAAAATCGGTCTTGGGCGACTGAAGTAATCTTAAAACGACCTGTATGGCGTTCTTCTACGCTACCTGTTTCATTGAAACGCGACCATAAACGGTTTATGACACTTGGCCTACTTCCCAGAACCCTGGATACTTCCCGTTGTGAGCTCCCAGCTTGGAGCATGCCAACGACTCGTAACATCTCTTCTCTAGTCAAATGTCGTCTTTCCATGGTCGAATCACAAAACTTGAATCTTTTATTTGTGCTTACAACAGAAACAAAGTGCCAACTAACTGATTTCAAACACTGAATACATGGAATGATTATAAAGCAGCGTCGCATCTGCTGCATTTTTAGTTTTTTATAAGAAAAAACTGAAATCTGTTGCGGCACTCTATATAATTTGGTGAGAAATTGATGCAGGTGTTCATTTCTTTAAAAAAATCATCCATATTGATCGTTCTGGATACGATATATCGATATTCAGAAGTGTTCCCTAGACTTTTTTGAGGTGTTTATATGGACCGATAAATCCAAATTTTCGAGACAATGTATTTTTATCAGGCGTAATTCAGATATCTGGACCGTCAAAAATCCTGTATTGATAGTTGAAAAATCGTAGAAGATTTCTCATTTTTGATAGGAATCATCAAAAGAATAAATGCATTTTTCAGAAGGTAAGAAAATCGACAAAATGCACAATCTTCAAACGATGAGTTCACAAATTTTTCAAATTCCAGAGCAAAATGCGTATATCAGAGTTTTCCAGGCGATTTTGCAAAATTGATGCTCTATCTTATTCATGGCTACATGAAATTTATGATGGATGGATTATTTATTAATCATCTGTCTTGATATGTTATCTCAATCCCTTTATAATAACTTTTGAAAGCCATGATAATATAAGGTTCACTTCGCATACGCGATATCAAATACAATTGTTTTCATCTATATCATTGTAAATCGTCTGTTAGTGACAGTATTGAACCGTGGACCGTCTCTGGAGTCATATAATGACGGGAGCGTCGACCTACGATTTTTAATCATGTGATACAAAAAAAATTGAATGTTACTACTATATAAACTGGTCAATTTTCATCTATTATCTTGATACTGCATACGGCTATCATATTATCTTAGAATAACCAATACTACGTTGATTGGAAAGAAAAAGTTTCTTTACAAATGACAAACCAAGTATATGTTTCATTATCTTGCATATTCAGCTAATTTCAATCCTTTCGTTCACTTTTGTTTATTCAATTTATTTATATACTCGAAATACAATAGACTTAATGTGAACTTGCGTAAATTTGAACCGCACAATAACGTGGTCATAGAATCTTTTTCATTAGCGCTCTGCAATGTGAACAATCGGCAAGTTTAGGTAAACAGGAATTAACTTGTTCAGACCTGCAGTATTACGGGGCTGAAATGAGATCTATCACCCTATTAAATACACGTTTTGTGTTTATTAGAGATGTGCTCAGTGTATGGGAATAAATGCTAAAATGATGGCTGGAACAACGCAAAAGTATTGTATTCTTTATGAGATACCTTTAATGGATATCAGTGACACTACTACATCCGAAGCGTGCGGAATTACCAAATCCAATATATGCTGCATTAAAAATAAACAAAGGAAAATTTTGGAAGTAGGTAATCACAGTTTGAAACCAAGCAAGATCAAGAAAATGTGAGAAAAGCTGAATATCCTTTGAAAGAAAACAAGCTCTACAAATGGTTCGTAAAGAGAACAAAACTTTCCCGTTTCGTGAGAAATACTCAAGAGCTATGCTCTACGTTTGCATTAGAAGTTGATGCCACCTAAAGAAAAACTCAATGCAAGCGATTGATGGTTGCAACGTTTCAAAAGTCGATATGGAATACGATTTTTGGAAATCCCAGGTGAAAGACTGTTCTGGCGACCTGAATTAGTTCAGCCATTCATAGAAGAACTGTCGAATAATATTACTGCACTCAATTTAATTGATCAACAAATCGCAGACGAAAGTGGTTTATACTGGAAACTTCAACCTGATAGAACCTATGTTTCGATGTCTGAAAAGACTAGCCCTGGTTTAAAATTAGCAAATCAACGAACAAATTTCCTCGGATGTGTCAATTTTTGAATACTGGTGATTCAACAGTTTGTTCCTGACATGTGTTTTTCACATATCTTCTCAACTCTATATTTCAGCGAACGAAAATATTTACTGATTAAAACTTTTATAAGAATTTTTATTTAAAGAACAATATTCGACCTTCCGTAGAACGTTAAATATCCTTCCCTGAAGGAGCTGGTTTTCCGATCCACCCTTCATAATCACCGTCATATGTGTGTCTATGTGTGAAAAAATTTCAATTTTTTTTTCACCTAGTCTACACATATAGCGAGTTTCTTGAAATATTAAAATCTTCCTATCAAACCCATCCTTCTGTTAATTAAACTTATGGATCAGAATGCGTTGAGATTTACTAAACTTCATTAACCCTGCAGTGGTCGCCCTATGTTTTGTAACAACAGAGGTCGCGCGCAGAGTGAAAACCCGCACCGCGATTTTCTATTTTTTCTCCATTTAAAAGGTTTTGAATGACAGAATAAAATATTTGAAGCATTAATTTTATTTCAGTAACAAGATGGAAAGGTACTGGAACATAGAAAAACATAAAAAAACTTCAACTTCATTTTCATAAAGCTGAAGAAAGTGATTAAATTAACTAACTCAATCGGCATCCTCTTGATTGTTTTGGAAGCATTCCGAACACACTAAAGTGGCATGCTCAAGGCACAAGTATATTTTACAACTCTTGCAAAAATATCTAGTGGGTCTGTTCTTCACCCTATCGCACATCCCACACCGTCCTTGTTGGTTTTCTGTCGGCAGTTGGATTCTTCTTTTTGAGGATTTCATTCATTCTTGTTGTAAGACTTCTTAGTAGGCTTTTGACAACCTTCGAACCTCCACATAGGGTGGAGCTCAAAGTCAAGATCACTCAAAAATTCCCTACGCTTAATTTTTGAATTCGGATTATTACTCTTGAAGATGATGAGGGAATTTATGTCACCAATATTCAACAGAGAGTAAAATATAACCATTGGCCAACGTCTCGTATTACGTGCACAATTGTATGTAGAACATAACTGGACGACAGTATCAACTCCTCCCATTGTTGTGTTATACAGCATCATCTCTGTTTTTCCAGTAGTGTCATCAATTTTGTCATCATGGTGCATACTAGAGACGAGTAATACATTTTTACTTTTCTTTGAATATAAGAAACGAGTGAACTTTTTATTGGTCTTTTCAGAGGACAAGAAAAATCAAGTGGCAACTCTCGCTTATTTTTTCTGATAGTTCCGACCACAGTGAGCTTGAAATCCTTCTTGAATTTTTCTAGAAGATTAAAACTTGTGAACCAGTTATCCACAGCTACGTTTCTTCCAGATCCTCTTATTGGTTCGCACATTCTTTCCATTACAAATTGTGGAGAATTGCTGACTACAGCCCTGGAGGCTGTTTTCCAACATAAACGTCCAAATTTACTGTGTAATATAGTCTTGAATCACATAGCGCGAATATTTTGATGCCGTATTTGTTAGGCTTGTTAGGTATGTACTGGCGAAATGCACATCGTCCACGAAAGGACTCTAGCTTTTCATCCACAGTTATATAATGAAAAGGAGTAAAACCGTTTTTGCACTGATCAACAAAAATCTCAAAAACATCTCTGATTGAGGCAAGTTTGTCGGTTGCTCGACCCAACTGTCTAGTTTCCAAATCATCGAAACGGATGTGTCTCAAAAGAAATTTGAAACACTGCTCAAACATCGTAAGTCGAAATATTTCAACACTAGTGCCGTCGGTTTTCCACAAATTGTTTTTATTCAGGTGGTTACTCTTCAATACTCCGGCCAAGTACAACAATCCAAAGAGTGCTTTTATTTCCGAAATGTCGGTCAATTTCGAATACCTTTCACGGGAGTAATTCATGGAAGTTTGTTGAATATGTATATTAGTATTGTCAACTATTATATTCAGTAGTTGGTCCGGAAAAAAATAATTCCATATATCGTACATCGTTTTCAGACATTTAGTCGTACTTCGGGTACCACGCAATTGTGTTACAAGATTTTCCGATCGAGTTCTTATAATCTGTGTCGGTTTATGTGTCATCCACATTGTCTTGCCATCTTTGCCTACAAACTTTGGACCTTCATTTACTTCCGTTTCTTCAGTTTCGAGTTCATTTTCGGAAATATCTTGCTCGCTATCTCTGTTAGCCTCATCACCTTCTCTTTCATCAGGCTCCTCTTCATCTTCAGAATCATCATAGGATTCACCCTCATCGTCATCGGATAAAAAAGACTCATCTTACAAACGCTGCAATCTTTCCTGTTCCTTTTCGTAAGAATAATTCATTGCAGGATCGAACATGAATACCGGAAAATATAAAAACAAACACTCTTATCTTGATAATATTTATAACACTCGTAGTCGCGCGCGGACTCTCACTCCGCAAAAATTTCTGTACCTGGCACGCCTTCACTTATAAAACTCAAACTCAATACTAGGATAATACACGCGATTTTAGGAAGGTAAATAAATCGGGATGACTTCAAGTGGTGGGGGTGCAAAGATATCCAAGAATTTGCATCGATGCTGAGCGAGGGTCCGCGCGCGACCACTGCAGGGTTAGAGAAAAACTTGGTTAGCTTTGTTTTATGCAAAGGTCAACGACAGTAAAACGTTGGCATAATATTCTACGAAAAAACAATGAAGATGATGAAGATATACCCTTAAGCTTTGCGAAATTTGAAGACAAAATGTACCAGAAACCATAATTAACGATACTCTCGACTTATTACATACCTTTCCACCTTCTAAGTATGCTATGCAAGATGTTGAAAAATGGAATAAAGGCATTTCATATAATGAGACTGACCTGGATGCAGATGAGGAAAGTGATATTTCTGAAGATTTGACTGTGAAGATTGAATTAACCCATATAACCCTAAAACTATCGTTTTTTTTCATAAATGGAACTTCTTTCGTGGATTGAGGTTGAAAGGGGGACTGTAAAGTATAATCCACCAGTTTTTTGAATTTTCGAATGTTGCTATTGGTCGAAACTATGCGTCCTTTTAGAAGAACAGAATATGAAATTATCGATTGATTTCAAACAAAGTCTTTATTTTCGTCAGAAGAACATCTAAAAATTAAATAGTATGATGAGAAACTAAAAATTTTTTTGATGCAAGCCAATATCACATTTTTGGCAGAGAAAAATCATCGTCGCTGATTGTTATCATAAACAATGAGATGGTCCAGTCTGCTATAACGTGAAAACTCGTGTGTATTTCTAGGAGCTTTGGAAGATCCTCTCTTTTTCATTATCTTGTTAGATTCTTATAGTTCAGTTGCTATAAATCTTCTGCATTCTAGTTGGTCAAGTTTTCCACCATTGTCCTTATGTAAGCGCCAAGAGTTTTTCTCAGCCATGTCAATGCAGTGAGCAGATAAAGGAAAATACCATATTTTCATTGTAAGATTTTATCAAGCCTGATTGATCTATATAAATATATTTCTTCTCAGATGGGGAAAACCTCTTTACTCTATTTACCGGAAACACTGTTGAAGCATTTGAGTCTACATTCAGAACATTGTTGTCATTCCATTTTGGGATCATGATTTCGTCATCCGCAAACTATGCTCAAAATAACCTCGATCTTATTTTTTTAGTACACTTGAACTAGATAGGGGTGATGAGGGGATTCGGTTTCCCCTCAGCATTTCAGTAGCTTTTAGGCCCCTCAATTTCAATTTTTTGAGTAACGAAAGTGAGGTGCAGTAATTGTCAAAGTATAAATGAAATCCTGCAAAGAGCATATTTTTCAATATATCTGCATATTGCAAAACTACTGATGCGCCAAGATCCATATGTTTGTACTCATCTGGCAACGTACTTGAAGAACCTTGGTATGGGTCAAAATGAACTATATAACCTAGTCAGAGAGCACCAATCCAAAACTTATATCCCCATCTGATAGGTTTTCCAAGTATGAATTGCTTTCCACCGCGACGTCCAAAATATGGTATCATTGACTTGTCTATACTATGATTTTCTTCGATAAGGGCATACTCAAAAAATGTTGAGTTCCGAATGTCAATGTTCGAATATTTGTCCTTCAAAACCAGGTTTGTATTATCATTGCAGTGAATGTTGCTCATTAAATGCTGGAATCTATCACGCGATATAGCTTCACATACCATTTTATTGTTGATGTCATCCCTATTCTGCCATAACATCTGTTCCCGTGAAAGAGTTATATAGCCACTAAACAATAAAACTCCAATAAAACAAAGTAGCTCATTTCTTGTGATATCCCCGGCACCATTCTTCCGCTGGGCGAAGGTGTTTGATAATTGAAGAATAAGATCGATCATTCCTCATCGAAGAATAACTGGAACGTAGTAGCTGGTAAAAGATTGTTATCCGCCGATGATATTGGTGTCCATTGCGGCAGAAACGACTCTTCCAAGTCCAAATCACTTTCTCTGTAATCGAAAATTTTCAGAAGTTTTCGTCTTCGTTTGCATCCGTACTTCAGCAAGAGCTCTGAGTTGAGTTCCCGGTAAATTTTCCAATAAGACAGTGTTTTCATCTCCGAAGTCTTCATCTGTATCGCAGTCATCATTGGCGTTCTCAGGAGTAAAAAGTGCTATTTCTTCTGGAACCTCATTCCCAATTTGTTCGATCTCTGCCATTATTTTAGCTAACGTTAAAGTTCTAAAACGATCATCTTTGTACCTGAAACAAAAATATTCCAATTGAGTCGACGGTAGTCGATGAACCTACTGTCCTTTTAAAAGGAAAGCTTTTTATAATGTCTCGTATTTAGCGGAATTGGTAAAAAAGTGAGGTTATGCAGATGGAAATATTCGGCGGACTCTGTTGAACTTAAATATCAGATGAAATGAAGTGATACTCTACGAAAATGAAAGAATTTACTTACCACCTCTTGGATTCCACTTCAACACTGGCTAATCACAAGTAAATTCTACGTCTGCAACGGTTGCGCGTCTTAACTCGTTTGTATAGATCACTTGTTATGCTATACAGGTGGCGCCATCTGGAATCGAGTACTTCATCCGAAACGAGTTAGGTTGACAACCTCAATCCTTTTAAAAGGACAGTAGGGCTAAATGGGTTAAAAATGAGTATATGTATGTACATCCCTAATAAAATTGAAGGATATGTAATTGCGTTTTGTTATTTGATTCATTCATCGGTATAAATATGTCGAAGAAGCAAACAGCCCCAAATTTTTCGAGTTCTCATTATTGCGAGTCTACTGTAAGTGATTTTTCAAATTTTCATCAATTACTGGGGACACCCGGTATGTATACAAAAATTACCTTATAATTTCTAATTTATCACATTTTATTTCTATAGAAATTTGTAGAAGGTATCTCTGTTCAATTCTTCATGGCAAATGATTTGATAATTCAAGAATTATTTATTAATTTTCCTCGAATAGTTTAAAATTTCCGCGTTTGATAACAGTTAAACTTGTTGGCATCACATCCTTGCTAAAATTTAACGTCTATGTCTATAACACACTTTTTAGAAATAGTCGAGGATCCTTAGATAACGAACAAATTCGACATCAAATACTGACCAAATTTATTACGGTATTCCGTCTCAAACAACTTAATGGCCATGAAATGTTAAACATTATTTTTGTACCTCCATAATGACATCCACTTGATGCCTGATTTTTGTATTTACTCTTATCATTCTGGAAATCATATTTCACTTACCCGTATTTGCCGTTTGTCGTTATTTAAAAGTGATGTCAACGTGAGTAAGCAAATTTATTTGCATGTTTTCAAATAGAAATGTTTACAATTGTTACAATAGTTATCATGAAACATACAGAAAAGCAAACATACGTCAGAAAAAACAAAACTGAAAATTTAAGGTGAGAAACTCTTTCACATCATGAAATGCTACATCTGTCAATAACGCTTTCACCACTTTTTAACCTTGACCAGCTATAAGTCTAACCGCTTCCCTCTTAATGGTGAAAATCCAATGTCTGCGATATCTCAACAACGACTCAACCAGTGGGAAAAAACCACCCTCGGTATTGCACCCCACAACTGATTCCTCATTGACCTGATCAGAAACACAATCTGGATAATCTCGCAGCGAGTTGATCGGTATAGACATCCCACCGGAGACAAAAGCCCACTGTCATTCCCTGAAACCTGTGGTCACCCACAAGCTTCTCATCATCAACCTTCCTGAGAGAAAAAGTAGCTCCCCAGTCTTTCTTTCATTAACTACGAGCTCATTTGACGTGAACCAATCTGAAGCCCTCGATATGGCGATGGTACCTCCGTAAGCGCAGCATCTTAGTTTGGTGAAGCGACTGATTTTGTAATATCATCTGTGAAGAGCACTGTAGTGTACATGATAAGAAAATTTCACATAAATCAAAAACAACAATGGTCCGAGCACGGAGCCCTGGGAGACACCGAAAGGGAACACTCTGCTATCAGGCCAGCCACCATTATAATCGATGACATCGATTATAGAGGTATGAATCTATGAGAGTACAACTAACCGTACGCCTCTAGCTTAACCAACAGTATAGAGAGTCCAACATAGTCAAATGCTTTTGTTAGGTCCAGGAACAGTAGAAGTGACAACTCACCCCTCTCAAAACACCGATCAACAAAGCCCAGAATGGCATCCACCGAATAATGAAAGAGTTAACCAAAATCAAAATCCATGTCCTGTGAGCACCAGCCTGTTGAACTGTAGAGACTAACTTTCCCCTGCGAATGAATGAAATCTCCATCAAGTTTACCTCAGAAAACGTTAATGAAACAGCTGATTCAATTTTCTCACGTCAGCAAGCAGGTCATGTTCATTTCTCCAGAGGTATTTCCACCAGAATAAATAGACAAAGAGTTTCAAGCGCCAAGTATTCTGTGCAAGATGAGCTGTTTTATTCTGAACTTGGGGAGGCGATGCCTGTCATGTCACAGCTGTGGCCGCCCAAGATGATTTAATGTGTTTTCACTTGCTTCTTGAAGAGGGCCAAGTCGTAAGTTATCGGAGAGATGTTCGATGGAAGATAGTTCCACAGCACACTAGCTTGGTAAATAAAATAATTTTTATAGAAAGAAGTAGATGGCGTTGCTAGTTGGATCGTCCGCTGATGAGAGTTTTTCGCAAGCTTCGTTTTTCTTTGGAACTAGATTCTTTTCGGAAAAAAACCTTTCAATTCTTCAGAACGTTCACCGTGGAAGTATTTGTGAAAAGGAGAAAGATCAACAACCTGCCGCCTTTGAGCGAGAGACTGGAAATCATGCGTGATCGCCGGGTGGTTGACGTGGTGTATTGCTCTCTTCAGGAAACGTAATGAATGTTTGGATGCGTAGCCCCATAGATGCGAACAGTAGTCCAGACCAGGTCGCATCTATGCTTTATACAAGAGCATCAGCTGTGATGGTGTGATCTACTGCTTAGTCCTGAAAGGGAACTGAGTTAAGCATAAGCAGATTTGTCAATAGCTGATACATAGTCATGCCAACAAACTCTGGTGTTTACTGTGATACTGATACTGTGATTTTGTTGCTATAGAAAAAAATCTCGTTATTTTAAAAATCGCTCTATTTTTCAATCATTTTTTTGAAAAATGGCGGGTATATTTCATTAATCGTGTTACAGATTTGATTTATTAGGATGCAATCAATTCTATTGGCTTCGTATAGACTCTGTTTTTAACAGAGCCCTACAAAAATAATGTAGTGAGGTTAATCACATGATAGAGCTTAACACTCGACAGTTGAATTTCGTGAGATAGTAAGAGAAACTTGATTTGTAATTCATTGTTTCGGTGGCTGTGTAAATTATGGCACTGTCCTGTTGAAACCACATATCAGTGATATCCATATCATCAATAATAGGCCTAAATTGTGATAACATCTCTCACTAGCGTGATCCTTGACCGTATTTGCATTTCCAGACGAAAACGGCCCAATCACGCCTTCAAATCACAAGGCGAACCATACAGTGACACAAGCATCAGGCTTCTCAACACACTGCACAAGTCCAGCAACTTCGCTTATTGACGTTACTGAATGATCGGCCGGCTTCAATTCTTGAATCAATGACACCTTGTAAAACTTTAAAGTAAATACTTAACGCAAAATTCGCCATGTGGTCGTTTTGGGTATCCCCAGTTGATGGGAACGTCTAGGAACGGACAAATTCGGGACTTCTTCTACATTGTAGCTCACAAATGCTACAAGTTTGGATCAACTTTTTTTTTGTTTGCCATTTGATTTGTTGAACTTTACAAAAAACTAGCACATGATCGTCCCAATTTATGCGGAGCATATATAATATATATGTGAAAAAAAAAAACAAGTTTTAATATATGCCGACTTCATTTATAATATTTTTCACTTCTCATTCGATAGTATCATAATTTCTTCCAGTATGCAAACTGGTTTTCAGTGTTTTTATGATTGGTCAAATGAATATTTCATTTAAATTGTGAAGTTTAGATGCATATTCATTTGACGAATTTCTCATAAAATGTTGGTTGATATTAAACCTTTGACCTTCGATTGAAAAACTTAAAATTTATTAGATTTCAGGAAATTTTTATATTCTTAATATTGGAGTACATGATAATCAAATAAATTGACATCATCAAAGTCAAACCTGAAACTAAAACTCACTTTTCACTACTAGTCAGTTATTTCTTAACATAATCTCTTGCTAGTTTAAGCGACTATAAAGGTTTTTGGTAGCCGTTTTGTAGTAGCTTTTATCAAGGTTCTCAAAAAATACGACTTTTGCACGAAAATCGAGGATAAAATGAGGGTAGTCTTTTTTCTATTTGTAGTATTTCATATAATTACTATACAAAAACATCAAAAATGGGGCATTCTGTACAGTAAATAGTACTGACTCCCACCGAATGAAACTTCATTCAAAACAAATTACACATTGAATTGGAGCTTTAAGCTAGCAGACCCAAAGTTCGGCATCTAAAACAGGCACTGAATAATTTCTGCATTATTCAGTTTTTCCAATTGAGTAGGGTTGCATTCGTTGAAATTTGAACGGGACAACGTTAACTGGGTAAGCTAGTTTCATAAATAATATCCTGAAACGTTTTGCTATTATATTTCAAATCAATGTTAATTAATTTCAATATTGATTCTTTATTTCAAAAGTCCCATTCGATGAATACGCATTATAACCAGAACCAGGAACAACTTTCAACTTTGATTAAAAGTACCAACAAGGATAATAAAATACAATCCATAATCTATTCTAAACATAATAAACAGCCAAACTGTTTGGTGTAAACGGGAAACTCCACATCAGCAGAGGATGTCCGCAGAGAGGGGTTCTCTCTCCAACACTGTGGAACCTCATAGTGGATGACCTCCTAAATACTCTAAGCAACAACCGCTTCTACTCTCATGGCTATTCTGATGACATACTCGTGATAGTGAAAGGGAAGCAGTTCAACGTGGTTCATACAAGGAGCGCTGAAAATTGTAGAGGACTAGTACAACTAAATAGGACAGTAAACTCATATAAGGTCAAACTAGTACCGTATACATTTAAGAAAAGGACTGATGGCATAATGCAGCGATTCTTCTTCGGAAAGAGAGTGGAATTCAATGATAAGGAAAAATATCTAAGAGTAATCTTCGATAAAAGACATTATATTCAATAACCACCTTAATCAAGTCATAAAAAAGGGTAAATACTCCTTTATGGCCAGTAAACGGGCCATCGCCAATAAATGGGGACTAAATCCAAAACATTTACACTGGCTTTGCGATGGTGAGACCCATTATTATACACTGTGCTCTTACAAGGTGGCAGAAGGGGTTAGCTTAGAAAAAAAAACTACAAAGACTAACCGGGGTATGCATCACAGTCTCCTTAAGATCAACACTAACAGCAAACCTGGATGCTATCCTGAATTCACCTCCTCCTGATAGTTATATTGGGGGGAGGCTAGAAAAGCGAAACTAGAAAACGGGACACGCATGGCACACTAAAATTAAGAAATTGTTCGAAAGCCCAATACTGAGTATGGGGAATAATATGATGACTTAAAAACTTATAAAGACCAAGGAGCATAAATTGGTATAAGGACGGATCCTCAATGGAAAAGGAAACTGGAGCTAGATTGCATTCACAAAACCCGAAATATCGGCTACAAATTCTACTGGAAGAGTAAGCAAGCATATTTCAAGCAGAAGTATATGCCATAATAACCTGTGTTCGTGAGAACTTCAAAGGACGCTACAAAAACATTCCAATAAACATTCTCTCGGACAGTCAGGTGGCAATAAAAGCTCTGGCTGGGGGGAAACCCGACCAAAGCTCATATGGGAATGTCTACAGTTACTAACTCAGCTGGCGAAACGGAACCAGGTAACTTTAGTCTGGGTTTTCGGTAACATTGGTATTGCAGACAACAAGGAGGCGTATTTTCTTCCCAGGGAAGCCGACAAGACGAGAGACAAGACTAGCTTTATTGGCCCGGAACCAGCTATCGGTATAACTAACTCTAAAGTACAAGACACAATAAACACCTGGATAGGAAAGCTACACGCTAACAAATGGGTCCTCACCTTGGGACATAAACAAACCGAACTTCTGCTATTCTAATACGATTTCTATTGAATGAATGTATCATGTTTATTTTTATGTGAAATAGAGCTCCAATATCATATTACATCCAACATCCACATATACATCTGCATGAATGATTGTGTGAATTAGAACAAATACTAAATGAGTGTTCCGTTGATTAATTCATACACATTGACTAGTATTCTCCTGAAAACAAATATCTTGGAAGCGAGTTAATGATTGTAGTTCCTTCCATCAATCAAAACAATTTATTTTACTGTTTGATCATTCACGAAGTAGGACAAAATTCACGCTACACAGAGTTTTTACATAAATTCAATAACTTCATTTATTACAAAAATTGTAAAACGTTTTTTACAACTTTGCATGGCTATACTGACGACAGAGTAGATCGCAGAAAGTAACACTAAATGTTATTCATTCATAGTTTTCTTTGTGTGAAGTGATACGATCGAATAGAATACTGCTTTGAATATAAATGATAGAATAATCAGCTAATTATATTAGATTTATGTATACAAATCAATAAAACATGAAATAAGATTCTAAGCAGTATAAACTAAAGAGAACACCTATGACTCTATCTCATTATTTTTTCGGAAAGAAACCTACCAAGAATATTGCAAGATTTGATGACTGTTATCTTCTGTAATTGTTTGAATAAATTTTTCTTCAGACCTAAAATCTCAATATTCTTGTGAAGATTCCTAGAATAACACCTGTTGTAGAAATAATAATCGGTAGAATAAATATTTTTTCATTTTCCTTATTTTTCAATCGCGTCGGCAAGTATCATATATTTAGAAATTTTTTCATTTTTTTTTTTTTTATGTTATGTGTGTCGGGTATAGCAATATCAATTATATATGTTATTCGATTCTGTTTATCCGTAAGAATGATATCTGGCCTATTATGATTTACAGCTCTGTTGCATAGAAATATTTTATCAAAATAAAGTTTATATTTGTCGTTTTCACAAGTAATCTCAGGTTCATATTTGTAACATTTTTTTCCTTGGGAATGAGGTCATGTTTTATTCCTAAATTAAAATGAATAATATTAGCGACTGCATTGTGTCTTTCTTAATATTCTGTTGAAGCAAGTACTGATCAAGATGATAATATATGAAAACTGTTTCTGAAGAACAAAAACATTTACGGCAAGAATCATCTATATCTTGCTTGATGATGTGTTTTCTATAATTTCTTGTGAAAACAATCTCAATTTCATTAATATAATCATTTTTCAATTCTTTAGGGTGCTTTCAGTGTAATTCTTTCTGCATCCAACTTTCCCTTTTAGAATTATTATCAAATATATCAAAATCTACCTTCTGCATCGTCAAGTTCAGAGGTGTAAGATTATAATCTGAAGTAACAACAGTATCATGTTTATCATGAAAATGGGAACGTCGAAGAAAAATCTCTTCACTATGAAGATTGTTCAAATCAGTTAGTTCACGACCTCCAAGGAGCTAGGTAGTGTAACTCTTTTGAATTGCAGACTTTGGGTGGTGCTTATGATATTTACAAAGCATTTTCCTCGTTTGTCATTTTGACATTTGTTATTTGGATAGTTCTGGCAATTTTTGATCCAAGTGTTGAACAAATGAGTTTACTACACGATCAATATACTTTCAATGTTTTCAACAGTTGTAGCCTAGATCGAGTTTTCTCAAAGCAATTTTCTTGTCTATTTCAGGCTCGCATGGAGGTAAACGACCTCTTTGTCGACCTTGCAGATGGAAAAAAACTACTAAAACTTCTGGAAATCATATCAGGTGAAAAATTAGGAAAACCCAACAATGGAAAAATGCGAGTGCACAAAATTGAGAACGTCAACAAAAGCTTGGCGTTCTTACACACGAAAGTTAGGTTAGAAAGTATAGGAGCCGAGGATATAGTTGACGGAAATCCTAGACTCATACTTGGCCTGGTCTGGACAATTATCCTGAGGTTCCAGATCCAGGAAATCGAAATTGATGTGGTAAGTCTTTGGTCAGAAAATTTTTCGTGCCGAAAGAATCATTAACTATGATCATAAATTTGTACTTTTTCAGGATGAAGACAATGAAAGTTCTGAGAAGAAATCAGCCAAAGATGCCCTCCTTTTATGGGCCCAAAGAAAGACTCACGGTTATGCTGGAGTCAACATTAATGACTTCTCTTCGTCGTGGAGGAACGGTCTCGGTTTCAACGCCCTTATTCACAATCACAGGCCGGACCTCTTCGATTACAACTCCCTGGTACATAACAAAAATATCGATAATCTTAACCATGCCTTTGATGTTGCCAATAACGAGCTAGGTATACCTAGACTTCTTGATGCTGAAGATATTGATACATCGAGACCAGACGAGAAAAGTATAATGACGTATGTCGCTTCATATTACCATACCTTTGCTAGGATGAAGAACGAAGAGAAGAGTGGCAGAAGGATAGCCAAGGTGAGGAACATATAAGGCTAATATAATCTTTTTAATCGTTTAGATACCTTCTTTGAATTCTCCCATCAATAGCAACGGTAACGAATCTTATTTTCAAGCCATATTTGTGGAGAAATAAATAATAGTCGCTTGAGAAAAGGTTAAAAAGGTTCAAGATAATTCGAACCACAACCCCTTGGTTTTTGCCACGAAATCTACCAAGCCTTATTCTTCACTAATTTGTCTCTGGATGAGGCTTCTCGTATTCACTTGTTTTTATTATAAAACCTTCACTTGTGATGCTCTTGAGTTTGCAGCTTTACTTCAGGGATGGTTTTGTACATTTTTCAGAACACTCAATTGTCAAAAAGAGGAACCGAAACATTTGGTCCAACTAATTACAAATTAAAAACTGAATTATACTCAAACATACATCTAAATGTAGGCATTTAAGATTTCAGTGATTCATATTACAAAGCAAAATA
The DNA here is from genome assembly GCA_013387265.2 of Cryptolaemus montrouzieri. Classification (NCBI taxonomy): domain Eukaryota; kingdom Metazoa; phylum Arthropoda; class Insecta; order Coleoptera; family Coccinellidae; genus Cryptolaemus; species Cryptolaemus montrouzieri. The sequence continues at coordinate 24,841,391 of JABFTP020000103.1, forward strand.
TGTGGAAGTGGCAATGCAAATGAAATTCTTCTATAGATACTGTGTTACTTGAAATTTTTTTATCCATAACTTATCTTAACAATGTAAAGCTACCATGTACTAATTGGTGACTGTTCGAATACTTCAGTAAGAGTGAAAGATTGAAGTAGTATACTTAATTATGAATTTCATAAGTTTGAGATCGTGTCTTGAAAGATTAGCGAATATGGTATTAATTTTCGAAAGGCCCACCACTGAATCAAGAAGGCATCTTAAACGAAATATTGAAGTAAGAAAGAATTTGATAAATCTCATTGTACTCTACATAGTCAAACCACTATCTAGATACTGCATAATATATCATCTTTAATCCTAGTAGGTAATTTGTAGAATGAATGCCTGTTTTAAGATAAAAGATTTTTACAGGTTTATGGTTTGCCGTTAAGATGTTAGTTTGTTTTATACTTCATCAATTTATGAGGCGAATATTTCCTGCATTATGCTTTCTGATAACTTCATTGGTGTTTGCATATTAATATCAAAACTCATACTTTGAAAGAACAAATTAATATCTGGCTATCACTTCCTTCGAGTGTTCAAATATTCCTCATTTACTTCTTTTACATTAATCAGTTTTGTCAAAACGTATTTCCTTAGCAACTAGTTTCCTCTTCAGATTCGCAAATTATTATTAATTCTACTCGTAGATTATAAACCAAATGGTGGACTCTGATAAAAACAAAGTGCGTTACGAGAAAATGACGACAGACTTGCTAGAATGGATCCACGAAAAAATCTATCAGCTAGAAAATAGAGAATTTCCAAATTCCTTAGAGGGCATTCAAACACTTCTTCTAGCATTTGGAAGGTATAGAACTCAAGAAAAGCCCCCCAAATACAAGGAGAGAAGCGAAATCGAAGCACTTTTCTTCAATATTAATACTCAGTTGAAAGAGTTGAAACAACCAAGTTATATACCACCTGATGGTAAATTAGTACAAGATATTGAAAGGGCATGGGAAACGTTAGAAACATCCGAACATAATAGAGAAGTTGCCCTCAGAACAGAATTAAGAAGGCAAGAAAGGTTAGAACAGTTATGCTTCAAGTTTGAAAGAAAAGTAATTCTTCGTGAAGGTTACTTGAAGGAAATGATTCAAGTAAGTTCGAAAAATTCCTTTTATGAAATCTATAACTGATTTTGTGTTTCAGGTATTATCAGAACCTCGCTATGGGTCAAATCTAACACAAGTGGATGCAACAAATAAAAAGCACGAAGCTATAATTGCTGACATAATGTCCCGAGAGAGCAGGATACACGATTTAACCCAAATGTGTGACGAATTAGTAAACGAGAATTATCGCGATTCTGAGAAAGTTAAAGCTAAGCATCAAAAAATAAACGAACAATGGCAAATATTAATGGCTCTCTTAGACAAACACAAAAAAAATCTTAACCGAATGGGACAAATTATGTCTCTGTTGAGAGAAATCGACACTACAATGGCAGGAATGCAGCAGCTAAAATCAGATTTGAGTACGTTAGATACAGGCGTTCACTTGATAGCAGTTGAGGAGCTTGTACAAAAGCATGCTCTGCAAGAATTACAGTTGACTTCATTTGGTGACAGCGTGAAAAGATTGCAAAGAATGAGCGATCAAGTACAAGTGGATAATGTTAAAGAACAAGAACTCCTAAAGAAGAAATTAGAAAGTCTTCATGAAGCCTACAAAGAATTACAGGTAAGAATGAGATAAGAGTTATGAAACAACTATCTTCCATTCATGACGTTTTTCAGGAGGTGAATTCCCATCGCAAAGCCATACTGGATGAAGCTAGAAACTTCTATCAATTTCTACAAGATATAGGGGACGCAGAAGCGTGGTTGATTGAAAAGCAAAGAATTTGCCAAGCTGGAATCACTGCTAAGGACCTTAGGGGTGTTCTAGCTCTTCAACAAAAACATAAGGTGTTAATCGATGAAATTAAGGCTAGAAAAACTAAAGTAGACCAGCTAGGTGAGTAATTATTACTAAAGATAATTCAAAAGGTTCAATGTACAATGCTAATTTATTTTCTAGGATCAACTGGTAAACAGTTATTATTGGAAAAACATCCTCGATCTCCGGAAATTCAGCAGCACATGGATAGAGCAAAACAAGAATGGACAGTTCTCGAAGAATTAGTTAAAAATAGGTCGAAACAGCTTCAAGACGCTGTTGAAACTTACCAGTTCTATGCTGATGCGAATGAAGCAGATTCTTGGCTCAATGAAAAAACATCTCTAGTTACCTCCAGTGATTATGGTTTGTAAAATTGCGGAAAAACTTGGTATATCTTATAATTTGAAAATCTTCTAGGCTCAGATGAACCTAGTGCGCAGGCTTTACTTTCAAGGCATAAAGATCTTGAAGGTGAAATCAATGCTTATAGTGGAGACGTCCAGAGTCTCAATATTCAGGCTGATCAGTTAGTAGCTTCGGGAATATCGCATCTGGATCTAACATCCGAACCGCAGCCTGAAGAACCAGTTGAAGAAACTGTTTATGAAACAAGGTAAGTATCATTTAAAGATAATATTTCGACTTTGAAATATATGCTGGTACCTCTTAATAATATTTCATTCGTAGAATGGTACCGATGGAGGTATATGAAGACGAGCCAGTAGAAAAGGTTGAATACAAGACTGTTCTTGAAGAACGCAAGGTACCCCAAGTCCGTGCACTATATCCCTTCAATGATCATGGCCTCACCATGGTGAAAGGAGAGGTTATGTTTTTACTAAACAAAAGCAATCCTGATTGGTGGTGTGTGCGTAAAGCAGATGGCACTGATGGATTTGCACCGGCCAATTATGTTGCAGAAATAGAACCTAGGATTATACAGATTCCCTTGAAAAAGGCGGAAACTGTGAAAACTATTCAAAGAGTGAAGAAAACCAAAATGGTTAGTCAAAAAGTACCTGTTAAAGTTGTGAGGTAAGCAATCTCTTTTTGAAAAGATTTCGGAACTATTTATAACTATATAATATTCAGGCAAAGAAAGCAACCTAAGAATAAAGTGGATGATAGTATGAGTGTACCTAAAAGACAAAAGAGAATCAATGACACTTACGATGAGCTGAAGAAGTTGGCAACACAAAGGCATGCCTTATTAGAAGATGCTATTCGGTTATTTAAATTCTACAAAGAATGTGACGACTTCGAGAGATGGATGAAAGATAAAGAAAAATTCCTGGGAGAAGAACCAGATGGCAATGTGGAACAAGCCAAGAGGAAATACGAGGTTTGTGTCTATTCTATGAAATCTCTGGTTCATAGTTATAAGTTATAATCAATTTTTGTATTTTACTTCATTTTATTTTCATATTCCAGAAATTTGTCACCGATTTATCTGCAAGTAGCAATAGAATGGATGAGCTCAGTGAAGCAGTGAAAGAATTGGAAGAAATTAATCATTCCCAAATCGACAAGGTCAAGGCAAGACATCGCCAAGTGCAAGGAGCTTGGAGAAGATTGAATCTATTAAAAACGCAAAAAGAAAGAAGTCTAGCAGGTGCAAGCAGTGTAGAACTCTTCCAGAAACTATGCGAAGAAGCTAAAGATTGGATGATGGAGAAAATGGAACAATTAAAAATAGATATTCTAGGACACGATTTGAAAACTGTTCAAGCGTTGCAAAGGAAACATGATAACTTAGAGCGAGAACTCAACCCACTTGAGGAAAAAGTCAACAAAGTAATCCTTCTTGCAAATTCAGTAAAAACTGCATACCCTAATGAAAAAGAGAATGTTATAGAGAAGCAGAAGGAAATCGAGGATATCTGGCAAAAAGTTAAGGACAAAGCTTTAGAAAGAAGGGCTAGACTAGAAGATGCAGTGGGGCTGCAGATCTTCGATAATAGTTGTAAAGATCTTCTAAATTGGGTAGCAGATGTTAAGAATGAGATTAATGCTGAAAACACAGTTAGAGACGTGCAAACTGCAGAGAATCTACTAAAACACCATAAGGATTTAGAGAAAGAAATATTGTCGAAAGACGATGAGTAAGTAATATGACATTACTTTGATTTATTGTTAATTTTTTGCTTCTTCAGATTTAGACAACTGACCAACTTGGGAAGAAAACTCTGTAAATCGAACGATAACCAGGAAGAAATGTTAGGAAGAGTTCAAAGGTTAGAAGAAGAACAGGCAGCTCTCATGAGAGGTTGGAAGGAAAAGATGCACTGGATTGAACAGTGTTTGCAGCTACAAAATTACAATAAGGAAGCTGATAATATTGATGCAGCTACCTCGGCTCATTTGAACTTCTTAGACTATTCGGAGAATGGGGTGAGTGATAATTAAATATTTCCTAACTCTTCTGTGTTACTGTGGCTTTATATTCATTTCATTCAGTTTTTTATGTTTTCATTTTATTCAGTTTTTATTTTTTCATTTTTATTTGTGACGTTTTAGAACTCTTTGGATGAGGTTGAGGCTTTACAGAAGCAACACAGAGCTTTCACTAATACTTTATTCGCTCAAGATGATCGTATTAACGCTTTTAATAAAAAGGCTGATATTCTAATTGTGGATCAACATTACGAGAGTGCCCTGTAAGTATTTTCGTTTTTGTTTGCTTTATTGGTTAGCATTTTCTCGAATCTTGTTTTTTAGTATTGATGAAAAACGTAACCAAGTTCTGGAAAGAAGAGCGGCTGTGAAAGAACAATGTCAGCAAAAATGGAAGAAGCTAGAGGCATGTAGAAACTATCAAGAATTCTGCGCTGAAGTGGATGATTTAAGAGCGTGGATGACTGATAAAACAAAAACAGCATCAGATGAAAGCTATAGAGATCTTGCTAATTTAGGTGAGCCATTATATAATCTATATGTTTTTTCTTTAAATTAATTATTTCAGCATAAAGATATTGAAAACTACCAAAGCAATGATTTTTTTTGACTGTGACAATTAGAAATGTTTAATCTACACGTTGTGTGGTTCTTTGCCGATGCAAATCTTTTTCAATTCATATCCAGGCCAGACAATTACGAATCAATAATGAACCCTCAATTTTTTCTTTATTCTTGAGCAACGAACCATGCTTTTCAACCTTTCATAAGTATATCCAACCAAGTAGTTCGGTATTCAAATTTTTTTTCTATACCTTCACATCGGTGAACTCGGTTTAAAGTAAGTAATCTGGTTGATGTCACAAAATATTTGCAGTCTGTCTAAGCGCCTACTGATGACCTTGATGTAATGTGGCACAATTTCGTCTTACCTTTTAATATCAAAAAGCATTCACGAGAGAGAACTTGTCTTAGCAATGCCCTGAGGAATTTTTTTTTCCAGGTTGTTATGTTTGTATAATTTATTCATTTAATTGCATTCTGAGTTTGATACTCCCTTCGTATTATACATATATTGAACTTCAATTAAAGTTGTCCCCAGTCCTACTTTTGAAACAATTATTATAGTATAAAACGTAATGTTGAAGTAATTTTCAATTATTTTTCTATCAGAGCGAAAACTACAAAAACATGAAGCATTTGAACGAGAATTGAGAGCCAATGAAGGTCAACTCAGAAACGTTAATAACATAGGCCAAGCACTAATTTCTGACAACAGTATCTGGAAAGATGAAGTTGCTAAAACATTAAACGACCTCAATCTGGAATGGCAACAGTTAGTCAGACTCTCTTTGAAGAAGGGAAGGTGTTTGAGACAAGCTGTGAATCAACATGCATACAATTCTAACGTTGACGATGTTAAGACAAAATTAGACGAAATAGAAGAACAATTGAATAGTCAAAACTTGGGAAATGATCTAAGATCTTGCAAAGTAAGATTCAAAATTGAAATATTATATTTTGCATCATACTTTTTGTCATTTTAGGATCTTTTGCGACGCCATGAGGACTTGGTAATAGAATTGGGTCAATGTGCGAACCGAGTCGACGATCTAGTGAAACAAAGTGGAGAAATGAACGAGGACGGTCATTTTGACTCTGCCACAATCGGCAATAATGCTACCTCCCTCCAGAAACGCTTATACGATCTGGACAAGCCAGCTAAGCAACATAAAGCGAAACTTGAAAAATCGTTGCAATACTACAAATTTTGGTTTGATTTAGATACACAGCTTCAGTGGATAAAAGACCACATGCCTTTGGCATCTTCAGAAGTTTTAGGACAGAATCTACATCAAGCGCAGAATCTTTACAAGAAACATAAAAAATTAGAGGCAGAGATCGAGGGTCATCAACCTGATATCGATAAGACCTTAGAGATTGGAGAAGAGTTGGTGAGACAAGAACATCCAGAGAAACAACAAGTAAGAAAAATTATGCGGTTGAATATTAATATTATTTCATATTTTCAATTCTTGCAGATCAAGAACTTGAGCAATGATCTTCAAGACGCATGGACTGAACTGAACTTGAAAGCTGCTGAGAGAGCTCAAAATCTCGAACAGTCCTTAAAAGCTCAGCAGTTCTTTTTCGAAGCTAATGAAGTCGAAACATGGTTGAATGAAAAGTCAGATATTTTAGCAAGTACAGATTATGGTAGGGACAGAGATTCTGCTACCAAACTTTTAACCAAACATAAGGTAAGTGTCCACATTTTTTTCAATTTTCTGGAGAATTTCTTGTCGCACGGTACTCTAGTGGGCAGAACCCAGGTCTTTTGGCCTAGCTTCAGTCACCTAACTCTTTGATGAAGTTTGCGGTCGTATGGTTATTCGGTGTGACAGTGCCTGATGTCTCCCAACCTTTCCACCCTAGGAGCTGAGCTTGCAAAGCATATATTCTTTCTGTCATTTTCTTGGCAGATATTTACTGAATTGATACCCATTACTATCTCAATGAATTTCGCTTTCATGGGATAACAATTCATGTACTATTTTCATTGTTTGGGATTCCTTCATATATTCTTTTCGACTATCTCTGTCCCTGTAATCCTTTGTAACATTTCAAAAAAGAAATCCGAGCAGTGTTTAAAATTGGTTCCGTTCCCGTTTTTTGGCCAATATCTGCTCTCTCTCATTTCCCTTAATGTGCTTTTGGTCTTAGCAGCCAGGATAGTGTAACGTTATTTGTTGTGCTTAGTTGTAATTCATTTGTCGACTAGTTTGGATGTGATCTTTCGATCTCTTACGTATCCTAGAGCTTTTTGGTTCAGTAGATAGTCCGAATGTTATATCTGGGGCAATGGCTACCAATGCCTATACACGCCTTTTTCCCATTACGATGAATATAAAAGCTCAGCAAATACTGCATATAGATTGTAGGTGTCATTTTCAAGACTCCAGTGACTGCTAGACACACTGGACTTTTAATCGTGTTAATTTTATCCCGCTTAGTCCTTTCACCCTAAGAATAACCACAATACTCACGTCCACTACACGATTAATATTTGCAGGTTCTACAACTTGAGTTAGACACATATAAGAACATTATAGGCGAAATGGGACGTGGTGTACAAGAACTCACAAAGATGAATCATCCAGAATCGAAGACAATTACTGAAAGACAAGCAAGCTTAGAACACTTAGTAAGGTCTCTACAAAGGAAGGCTGCATTACGTCAACATCGTCTTATGGAATCATTGTTTAGACATGAGTACTTCTCAGAATCTGCGGAATTGGAAGATTGGATTTTGGAGAATTTACAGCAGGCTACTTCAGAAGATTATGGTCAAGATTATGAACATCTGATTGTAAGTTTAGTAAAACACTCTGAAGTGTTTTTTATATCTTTAAATCTTGTTTCAGTTGCTGAGGAACAAATTTGATGACTTCAAACTCAGAATTGAGTCTGGAGCAGAGAGATTCAGACAGTGTGAAGCTCTGGCTCAGAAATTAATTGCTAATCAGAGTACATATATCGACGATATTAATGCTAAACAGGAACAGTTGGTGTAAGTAGATATTTTTAATGAAATGCAAGTTTGTTTTAGTTTGATGTAAATGATACTGCACTTAGACGCATGATTATTGTGTGTTTTGGTTACACCATTGAGTCAACTAATAAACATCTCAAAACAAAAAGTTACTATATGCGAGATTTCGCAATGTGTAGACACATTGAAGAAAATTATTTTTCAAGGGACGATACTCAACCATCCGTAGAATGTTAAATCTGTTTTATCTGCTCTTTCTTTTCACCGTTTCGCGGGGCGTTGGTGAGGTAACCTCTGTTTCGGTTCATTGGGGGGCGCAGTGATATTTACATTATTGCGTTCGCTCCAACGAATTGAGATAAGTAGATTACGGCATAGCCTTGTGTTACGAATGGGTAGACAATGCTGACGAGATCAAACGAGACCGAAACTGCAGTCCATTGTTCCTATTCGTGACATCTGACGGTGCTGTACCACTTCCCTGTGGCCCCGGTTAACGGTGATTATGAAGAGTAGATCGGAAAACTAGCTCCTTCAAGGGAGGATATTTAACATTTTACGGAAGGTTGAATATCGTCCCTTGAAAAATAATTTTCTTCGATGTGTCAACTTATAAGGTTATAATGTTTTCTTTTATGCTATTATTACGTTGAATTTTTGTGTTTCACTTGTTATATTTTTTACCATTTTATTATTACTAATTTTCAATATACAGAGTGTTTCTAGAGTGAATAGAACAACTTTATATGGTGATAAACGATCAAGTAGAAAATCGAAGCGGGTTGTTATTTATACCTCTTCTCTTTCATTTACTATACAAGCTGTTTTATGGATTTTGTCAAAATTTAAACGAAATCAGGTCAATAGATTTCGTTGAAATTTCGAAAACAAAAACATAAAAAGCAGCCTTTCTAATAAAACGAAAGAGGAAAGATGGTTTGCAGGCTTATCACCACCTAAAATAGTCCCATTTACTCCTGAAACACCTGTATAAGATTTGATATTTATTAACGTGGTGGGCAATCTTTTATTCCTTTGAATATCTATTTTTATTTTCATGGATCACTTCACATGTTTATAACTCCTTTTTGTCACTTGGAATCAATGGGCACCATATTCATCCTTCGAAAACCATTACACCTTTTAGTTAACAACACCTATTGGCCAACATTTTTCGAACAATTCTCTCACGTAGTATAGTTTTTCTTTTCGTATAATTTGTGCGTTTTTTAGTGCATACATCATCAAATTTCATCTAACTCTGCTAACTATATTCTTTTTTATATGGAACAAACAAAATAGATAAAAACAATATAATAATGATAGCAATTAAAACATTTTCAACTATTTTAGTAGAAGGCACATCTATTTCAAAAAATATTACCATTTGAATTTTCTTTGGTAATTAACTTTCTATAAAATAAGATTAATTTCAATTAAGTTCATACCAAATTTAAAGCTGAAAGCATGTAAGAATTTTTTGAAGAATCAATATTCAATCTTCGGTATGAAGTTACATATCCTTTAAAGATCTATTCTTCCGATCTACTCATCATGATCGTCGTTAACAAGGGCCACAATAGTAGTGGTACAATTCAATGTCATAAATAGGAGCAACAGACTGCTATTTCATTCTCGTTCAAACTATTTAGTGTCGCTCCCAACAAACTAACAAAGAAGACCTACTAGAGACCGCCTAGGAAACTGAAAACCATAAGTAGATCGAAATCGAAAATAAGGCTTACGAACCAGTCTAGTTTAATTGCTCGCCACAGCGCTGCACAGTGTCGTGCTCTGGTACTTGGCCGGTCTTCCTCAGGTGTTGTACACCTGAATGAAAAAAAAAATTAAACAGGAATTGTACAGCCATGAAATATGAATACTGTATACTATAGGGTTATGTGAATAGTGATACTATGAGACTCTTTTTAATGGTGTAATCAATTCTTAGATTAGTGTTGATTTGTATATATTGCATGTGGTGTCGGTTTTTCTAGCACTGAAACCCCTTCAGAAACTTACGATGAGGTGATGGAAAGACATGAATTCATGAGGTAAATCTTTGCTCTACTTTATATGTAAATTATATTGTGTATGTCTTAACATTAACATGTTTTTAATGTTGTAAACTTTTAATGCAAACTGGAATAGAACTATTTGGCTGGTTGACAATATTTTGTAAGAAATAGATCATAAATTCTCCAAAAAAATGTATTTCAAAGTTATGACTTCTTTCAGCAAATCTTGGGAAAAACTTCATGAACAAATAAATAATCGTGAAGTAAGACTGTTAGCTGCTGGAGAAATACATCGTTTTCATAGAGATGTAGCCGATGCTCTACAAAGAATACAAGAGAAAAATGCTGCTTTGGGTACAGAACTTGGTCGTGATCTTAACTCAGCTCTGGCTCTCTTGAGAAAACATGAGAAATTTGAAAATGAACTGGTAGCTCTAGAAGCACAATTACAGTTATTAGTGGAGGATGCTTCGAGACTTCAAAAAGTTTATCCTAGTAACAAGGTGAATTATTTAATGGTTCTTTCGATGAAAGTCTTCACAATCAAATTAATTTCTTTTAGGTTAATATTCAACAAAAGCAGGAACTAGTGGTTGAAGCATGGAACAAATTGAAACAAAGAGACGATATAAGGCATGATCAATTACAAGCAAGCGTGGATCTTCAAAGATTCCTTAAACAAGTTAGGGATTTAACCAATTGGGCTATTGGGCTTAGGCTTGCAATTTCAGCAGAAGAAAATGCAAGAAGCATAGCAAGAGCACAGGTGCTGAAAAGTGAACATGATGCATTAAAGAGCGAAATAGAAGCAAGGGAGAAGAATTTCCATGAAGTTGCGGAAAATTTAGCTGCCATGGAACAGACTGGTAAGTTTTATCTGATATTCACTGAATTTCAGGCTAAATTTTCAATCTGTAGGCCATTATGCTGCGTCTGAAGCTGTTGAGAAATATAAAAACTTGGTTGAAGAAAGACAAAAACTGCATACCGCATGGCAACTGAAAAAAGTGTACTTGGATCAACTTTATGATCTTCATCTATTTTACAGAGAAGCAAAAGTTATTGAAGATGCTACAAATGCTCAGGAAGCAGCGTTGGGTAATTACTTCACAAGTTTTTTGGATTCACATGATTAAAACACTTTCTTTCAGGTATTCTGGATCTAGGGGAAACAGTTGAGGAAGTTGCAAATCAACTAAAGAAGCATGAAGAATTCGAAAAAGTCATTTATCACCAAGATGAAAAATTGGACATTCTCATACAATCTGGACACAAATTGATATCTCAAAACCATTTTGATTCCCCATCAATTTCAGCAAAATTAGAAGAGATACAAAATAAGAGACGAAAAGTCCACCATTTGTGCCTTGAAAGAAAAATAATACTGGATAACGCCTTATTGTATGCAGAATTCAACAGGGACATAACAGAAATTCAAATCTGGATAACAGAAAAACAAAAAAAACTTGAGACACAAATGAAGACCGGTGACGTTCAGAACTTAGAGGAAAAAATCAAGATGTTACAGAAACATCAAGCATTCCAAGCTGAAGTGACGGCAAATGAGATAAGAATTGTGGAGATCAAACAGAAGGGTGAAAAATTGTTGAATTTGAGACATTCTGCTTCTAGTGACATCAAACTCAAGTTGAAGAACCTTCAAGATTCATGGAATGCTCTCTTGAGAGAAGTTCAATTTAGAGGAAGAGGTTTAGAAGAAGCTCAAGATATTCTCGAATTCAACAACCAGTTAGATAAAATAGAGACCTGGATAAGGGATAAAGAAGTTATGATTCAAGCAGGAGACACTGGCAGAGACTACGAGCATTGCCAAGCTCTTCAACGCAAATTGGACGATGTTGATAGCGACATGAGAATTGATGACTCCAAAGTGAAATTGATCTATTCGCTGGCTAACAAGTTAGAGCGACAAGGACATAGAGGTGTTCAAGAAAGAAAAGATAATTTTATAAAGAAATGGCAGGATTTGCAAGGCGCTTTGATTTCATATCGTAATAAATTGGCTGGAGCTGCAGAAATTCATCTTTTCAACCGAGACGTTATGGATACGATTGAAAGAATCGATGAAAAATGTAAGGCTCTACAAACTGATGACGAAGGCCGTGACCTTGTCACTGTACAAGCTCTACAAAGAAAACAAGAAGCTCTGGAAACAGAAATTAAAGCTGTTGAGAAAAAACTAGAAGAACATGGTACAAATGCCATAAACTTGAGTGACAAATATCATGATGCTGTAAATGAGATTCAAGAAAAAATGGATAATCTTCATACTCATTGGACCGATCTTCTTGAAGCTAACAACAGGAGAAAACAGGCTTTACAGCAATCTTATTCCTTGCAGAAATTCTTGGCGGAAGTTAAAGATTTGGAAATTTGGGCTGACGACATTATGAGAAGAATGGAAGCTAGACAAAGACCTGAAAACATAGCGGAAGCTGAAATTCAAATAGAGTTCCACAATGAACTTAAAGCTGAAATTAATGGTAGAAACGAAGCTTTCAACAGATTGATAGATATTGGAACTAAATCGAATATTCCTGAAATTAGAAAAGAAACTGTTACCCTCAAAGAGATGCAAGAGAAAATCTTTATGGCATGGAATCAACACAAGAGAGAAATAACTTATGACTATGACCTCCAAGACTTCCAGGATCAAGTCAATCAAATCAAAAATTGGTTGGCTACTAAAGAAGCTTTCTTAAATAATGATGATGTGGGGGATACCCCCAGTGCAGTTGAAGCTTTAATTAGAAAGCACGAAGATTTCACTAAAATGCTAAATCAACAGCTGGTACGCGTAGATGATTTGGAAGGTGTTGCCAAAAAACTAATTGATGCTGAAAGAGAAAAAAATAGCCAGGAAGTGTCTAGAAGAATGGACGCTATTTTAGAAAGGAAAAATGGATTGCTTAAGTTAACTGAGGCTAGGAAGCGAAAACTGGAGGAATCTAGAGCTCTTCAGAAATTCTTGAAAAACGTTTGCAGCGTGGAAATTTGGTTAAACCAAAAATTACAGATAGCTGCTGATGAAAATTATAGAGAACCTCATAATTTGCAGAGTAAGATTCAAAAACACTCAACGTTTGAGGCTGAGGTTATGGCTAGTGACGAGAGAGTTCAAAATGTTATAGATGAAGGCCAAGAATTGATTCATGCTGATCATTATGCTAAAGAAGAAATTGCTTTAAGACTGGAAGAAATAGAAGAAGATTGGAAGAGGTTACTAGAACTTACACATCTTAAGCATGATAAGTTGAATGAAGCATATCAAGCATTACTCTTTATGAGATCCATAGAAGAATTTGAAACTTGGTTGAATGAAGTTGAAGCTCAAATTAGATCAAACGATGTTGGACATGACTTAGCGTCTGTTAATAATATCCTGAAACGCCATCTAGCTTTAGAAAATGATTATCAACAGCACGTTGAAAACTGTGAAACCATTAACGAAATTGCAGAACAATTTTCAAGAAGTAACAACTTTATGAAAGATGAAATTGAAGAAAGAGCGCAACAGGCAATAACCCGTTTCCACCAACTCAAAGCGCCGCTGCAGGCGAAAAAAGACTTGGCGGAATCCTGTTTGATGCTACAGCAATTTACTAGTGAAATAGACGAGGAGTTGCAATGGTTGAACGATCGTGAACCTTTGGCGGCGTCTATGGATTTAGGCACAAGCCTAACCGCTGTGCAAAGTCTGCAGAAGAAGCATCAGGTATTAGAAGTTGAGTTGAATTCTAGGGAACACATTGTGAAAGGTTTAGTGGAACGTGCAGCAAACATGAGTAGATCAGGTCATGAGTTTGCGGATGCTATCAATGGAAAAGTAGACGAGTTGAAGAAAAAGTTTGCTCAGGTTAGAGATCTGGCTAGTATAAGAAGGCTTCGATTGCAGGATGCATTGGAGGCACAAACAGTGAGTATCCTCTAAGTGAAAGTTTCAAACTATAATCTGAAATAGTATTAAAGATCAATTATCTTTTAAATTCTTATTATTTGTTTCTTTTTAAGTTTTATGAAGAAAGTTCTGAGGCTGAAGCTTGGATTCACGATCGATATCCAGTGCTGGCAACTAGTGAAGTTGGAAGGGATGAAATCACCACACAAATGCTTCAAAGAAAGCTTGATATTATTGCTGCCGAAGTTAAAGCGTATCAAGATGCAATCGATAAACTTTCTCACAAAGCCAACGATCTTGTTGAAAGAGAACATTATGATGCAGAAAATATAAAAAAGAAAGAGGTGAGAATGTAACTGTGGTACGAGGGATGTCTTTTAATTTTTGCATATAGAGCTAGAATGAAGCAATTAAGAGCTCTTATTGACATTTTTTTCGAAGTATTCTCCGTGAAGATTAATACACTCTTACATTCGTTTGAACCAATTCTGGAAGGAGCTATTCGAATCATTTGCTGTTGCATTCAAAATGAGCTTTTGAAAGGCATCGACAGCTTCTTCTGAATATTGAAACTTTTGACCATGCAGTCCGTTGTTGATTTTGGAAATAGCAAAAAAAATCGATGAGATTTAGATTTGATCTGTACTCAGGATGATGTAACAATTCGATGTTTTCTTGTATTGAATATTCAATTGTTTTTCGGGCTGTGTGCGAACTTGCATTGTCTTAGTGAAAGATGATTCGCCCTTCGGGGTTGGTTTTTTGAAACTTACTAACGACATTCGGTAAAAAATTATTTTGTACCAATTGGCAGTAACTATTCTTTGTTCTTGTACAGGAACTGTTGCTACATGACCTGTTTTTGAAACAAACGTTGCGGCGATCTTTTTGGAGGCACTTCGAATGACTTTTGTCGGTTTTTCTTCCCCTTGAAGCTCCCAATAAGAAGATTGGCGCTTATTTTCTGGCTCGTATGAATATATCCAAGATTTATCACCACTGACAAGGTTGAAAACGTTTTTAGACTCTCACAAGTTAAAGTGGTCCAAAGTTTTTGCCACCAATTTATCCTTACTTCTTTCTGTTCCTCGGTCAACAGATGCGGTAGCCAGCGGGAAACTAATTTTTCACACGCAATTCTTCGTGCAAAACTTTTTTGTATTGAGCTTTCTGAAATCCGCAATAATGCCCCAATCTTTCGATATGTTGTATGCTAATCTTCCTGAATAATCTTACGCTCAGCATCTACATTTTCTTGAGTGACTTCTGATTTTGCTGCACCTGCCCTTGTATCATCGCAAAGTAACCCTTTTGTGTTGAAATTCTCCATACGTACGGGAAACTGTTAACTAGTACGGTTTTTCAATGCCGAAAACAGAAACCAACTCGCCAAGACATTCTTGTTGAAATAATTGTCTTTAAAAAATGTAGAAAATTATTGCGTGAAAATTGTCACGGTTCATTTTTCAACTAACTTCTCAGTTTTGACCAAAAGGCAAGAAAATTACTATCACATTTTTCAGATTCAAATAACTCATGAGTTCAAGAAACTACGCCAATTAGTCGCCCAACGTGAAGTGTCCCTTTCCGAAGCCCTTCAGTATTTCGGATTTCTTCAAGAATGCACAGAATTGCAAGAATGGATCAAGGACCAGATGACGAAAGCGGATTCTGAAGAGTATGGAGTCGATGTAGAACATGTTGAACTTCTGATTCAAGCTTTTGATACATTCCATACAAGCATAATGAATAGCGAAGCAAGATTGCAGTCTTGTTTGATTAGCGGTAACGCCCTGATAGAGGCTAAATGTAGCTATAGTTCTAAAATCCAAGAAAAAATGACGGAAGTACAGACTCAGTGGGAAGATCTCTTGGAACTCGTTAACGTTCGAAAAGAAGCCTTGGCTGGCGCTAAGCAAGTCCATATGTTTGATCGTACTGCGGAAGAGATCATATCTTGGATTCACGAGAAAGAAGCTGATTTATCATATGATACATATGGGCAAGATTTAGAAAATATTCAAGATTTATTGAGGAAACATCAAGCGTTTGAAAGTGAAGTCAAAGTCATCAAAGATAGAGTTGAATTCATCGAACAAGAAGCTGAAAAGTTAATAGATGAGTTTCCAGATACTAAGGAACACATTGATGATAAGAGAGAAGATACTCTAAAAGCTTATGAATATTTGTTTGTGTGCGCTGAGAGAAGAAAAAGCAATTTACAACAGGCTGAGCAGTCGCAGGTCTATATAGATCAATACCAAGATTTCTTGTGAGTATTTTAATGATTTGAAGTGGAAATCATTCTTTTTATCTCTTCGTTTTTTGCAGGGCTTGGATCAGCGAAATGTTAGCTCGAGTAACTGCCCCACATCTCCCTCAAGAAGTTCTCGAAGCAGAACTGCTCATTGAAAAACACAATGAACTCAAAGTCGAAATCGATGCTAAAGAAAAGGCCTTGACAAAATTCTATGAGACTGGTGAGGAATACATCAAGGAAAATCATTTTATGGCACAAGATATCGAAGATAAGATCAACATTCTTAAACATAGATTCGCCATACTTCTTGAAACGTGGCAGAAAAGAAAGACCATTTACGACCAGAACTTGGACGCCCAGTTGTTCAAGAGAGAAGCCACAATATTGGAAAACTGGTTGATAATGAGAGAAGATACTCTAAAAGATGGAAAACTTGGAGATAATATTCTTCAAGTAGAAGATTTGATTAGGAAACATTGTGATTTCGAAGAAGCCATAAAAGCACAAGAGGAGAAATTCGCTGCACTCAGGAGGAAAACAATGGTGAGCATTGTTATTTCTATTAATAGCTATATTCGCGAGTGCAATTCAGAAGTATAAATCAGTTCAGAATTGTCAGAAAGCACATGTCGAATTATATACGTTTGAGATTTGTTGTTGGTTTTGGTGGAATTAACGAGTTTGGCAGTGATTTCTATAGTCTACAATAAATTCCTATCCAATGTCTATATATCATATGATTTTGAATCATCAACTATTTATTTATACACTCTTGGAATTGTAATCGTAAATAATTAATTAATACAAAAACTTAATGGTGACAAAAAGTGTTCTGTTAAGTATCTATTTAAAGGTAGTAACTTTTTAATTATTTACAATTAGAATTCCGAGAGTGAAGAAATAAATAGTTTGTTAGGAAAATGATGATTCAAAATCATATGATATAAAGAAATGTAGTCTTTTAAAGGTAGTATGCATTTCTTTGACGTTTAGTCTTCATCACTGGGTGAGAAGAGTGAAAGCATAGTGAATAAACAGATGATGAATTATCTCTAAGACTAGCTATATTTTTTCAAATAATTAAAATACTCAAATACTACTATACATCATCCGACAAAATAACGAATAGATTTGTTTGTGGATGCAATTCCGCATTGTCCGCTTGCGCAGACTCGCAAAATGCGTTCATGGGTCCAGTTCTGGTATATTTTTTTCACAGTCCTAAGAATTTTGTTATGACTAAGTATTCCATTCTGATAATTGACATTTCAGGCTCTCATACAGAGTTGGCTATAATTTGATTGAAGAGGGCGTTACTTGATGACAATTGATATACATTTTTTTAATTAAATGAAACAACGATGTTCGAATATGTTTCACTATATTGACGCGTTTCACCAAGCTGTGGATTCTTCAGACAAGCAGTAAATTGAAAAGGATGGTGTGCCTTATATTTCACATTGGTATTAAAGCAGGCACTTAACGAAATAGGACGAAAATGCAAACAGGGTTGCTTCTTTTTAAGAACTAAAAAGACTATTTTTCTGATTATTGATTTTCAATGGTTTACATTGGTTCAGTTTCAATATATTTTAATAATCTAAAATATCAAAATTCTTTTCAAGCGTAGCATTTTCTTCCAGTAGATGATTGGCAAAGTGTGAATCTGATTTTTGTTTGTCAAAACTGTGTTTGTGATATATATTTTACCACGACTTCCACAAGAAAGTTTATATACACCTAATTTGTTCACTTTATGGATTTAAGGTTTACAGTTTTGAATATACCTACCTAGAGAGTTATCCGTTCTGATAGCTACATTCAAATTACGAAATGAAAAGAATGATTTTAAATTCAGACAGGGTTTGCCAATATAAGTTAATATATTATATTTTCATTAACACTTGGAACAACCTTATGGATTGCATGTTGAAATTATTTACGAGAAAGTATACTGTCAGTAATACTAGATTTATAACCATTATTGACTACTATTTGTTTCATAATATTGAGCTCTTTCAGGAGTTTTTTCTGACATTGTCATCGTGGTGAGACTATGTATCATACTGTTATATGCAACCATTTTATGTTGATATGGATGTGCGGAAAAATTGTGAATGGTAATGCCTGTATGCGATGGTTTATGGAAAATAGAAAAATAATGTCTGTGGTCAATTTTAGTTATAGTTCAATCTAGACATTCAATGGAATACTCAGTTTCCACTCCTAACTTTGTACTAGGGTGAATTGAATTTATGAAGGTACTAAAAGAATCTTACTGGTTATTTCTAGCTATGAAACAACAGATTAAAGGACTGAAAGGATTACCCATTTTGGCTCTGGTAAATTTCTTCATGGAAGTTGAAATAATTTTGTTTTAAACATAGCTCTAAAAGATTCATTCACCATTATTTAACCTTTTCAGTTCTTAAAAGAAGCATCCCTGTTTAGATTTTCTCCAATTTATTTAAGTACCTGCTTTAATACCAATACACTCTATGTGGCACACCATCCATTTTGAATGTACTACTCATCAGAAGAAGCCACAGTGTGGTGAAACGAAGCATAAGTTCGTCAATATAGTAAAAATTCGAACATCTATTTTGACCGTTTTGTGAAGTATGCTTTTGTAGAGTATTTTTTGTGCTACTTGAGCTAAAAAAAAATTATATTTCTCCTAACCTGAACACAAGCCTTGAATCATTTGGTTCTCAGTAACCACAGAAATTGTGAGAAATTAGAACTTAAAATGCGTTTTACAACAGTTCACTTATTATTCAAAATTTCGGCAGCAAACGTATTATCTCAATTGGGTAAAACGTCGATCTTGAATCTTTACGCATATCATCTTTTATTTCAGATAGAGGAAGCATTCGCACAACAACTCAAACAGGAAGAATTGATCAGAAAAGCGGAGAAAGAACGTCAAGAACAAGAGAAACTAGAGATGCGGAAGAGACAGGAAATGCAAAGAATCGCAGAATCCAGAAGGATCGACGAGGGTCGACCTACGCCCATAATCAACGTTAACGGTGTTCAACAGAAAGATATTCCGCCTAAAGACATTCCATCTCCAAATGGAGAAAGCAAAGCACCTGCGACGTCTTTGAGAAAGACCAACTCGGTTGCTCATCTCTTCGATAGGGACAGGTTGAGAAAAGTGGGAGACAATACCATCAAGAGGGCTGAGAGTATGAAGACTTCACCTTCCAAGCCTATCAAGCGGACACCCTCGTTTGCCACTCGTAGGAGGGGATCCTTTAAGGCTAGATCAGGTAAGTTATGAAAAAAGATATCTATACTTTTTGAAGAAGAAATTTTATCCTTCTTAGTGAATATGTACCACTTTGATTTGTTTAAACTGTCTAATATTTTTTACAGGTAATGATGCCACATTGCCCCCTGTTGAAGCCGAGGGCTTTATTGAACGCAAACAGATACTATCTCCTAATGGAAAGCGTGCCACGAATCGCACCTGGAAAAATTCGTACACTGTACTTTGCGGTCAATTAATGTGTTTCTTCAAGAACAAAGAAGATTTTGCTGCTAGCAAAGCTTGCTGTCCTCCTATAAATATACATAATGCTAAGTGTACCATAGCAGACGATTATCAAAAGAGAAAATATACCTTTAGGCTGCAGGTGAGTGATGGATCAGAATTGCTGTTTTCCACAAATTCTGAAGCAGAGATGCTGGACTGGATCAACAAGATAGTGTTCAGAGCAAGACTGCCACCTAGCCAGCAGTTATTAAATTTCGACATTATTAAGGTAAGTACAGGGTGAACAAAATTGGATGTTTCAGTAAATTTTAAATCGGCACCTATTTGTTGTCTTTTATGAATCATTGTGTAATGCTATACAAAGTGTTTCAAAGAAGAAAGATTTGCAAAATGTTTTTTTTTTTTGAACACATGACCGGTTTTGACAGTTACGTCATTTTCAAGTATCTAAACAACTAACAGTTGTGAGATTGAATATGCGGACTATACCTATTTTAAATGTTGAGTAGTGAGGAGTGATTCAATTCTAGTTGATAGCGGAGAGTGGTGAATTTCGAAGTTTTTCAGAGTTTGTTAGTTTCCACTCTTTCCAACAGATTTATTGCCATCTCTTTATTGTAGTTAAATTATCTAATATAATTATGTAATTTGTAGATTTTATATATTCAAAAAGTGCAGATGTGTTATCTGGGGTGAGTTGATTCAAACTTTCGACCTGTTTGTTCTATGTTAGCTGTTGGGCATTCATTGCAGTCAATTCTGTATATTCCGCACTGTTTGAATTTATCAGTTGTTTGTTTGGCATTGAATAGTATTCTGTTTATTGATAGTATTGACGATTTATTTATTTTATGGAAATTCATTTTTAAAGTAAAACGAAATGAGACACATTCATCCCTTCATTAGCAGAAAATTTAATTAGATTATTCATAAAGCCATTTCCATTTCCTGTACATAATACAGAAATCAATATCCTTAAGAAAATAGCATCAATAATAATATTCCAGTATCCCACATAAACAGTATTATTGAATGCAAGGACAAAAACAAAGTTCACCCAACTACAATATTAAAACCAGAAAATAAATACGTCCAACTTATAGTAGCCCCCCTCTAATAACATCAGCAATTATCTTTACAAATTCAATTCAACAACCTCCTTCCCCAGTAGTCTCAACATAAGCAAATTACTATTCAATTCCAAACAAAAAACTAATTAATTAATCAGTCTGAAATATACAGAATTGAATGCAATGAATGGCCAAATCCTTAAGTAGGACAAACAGATAGAAATTTTGAATCAAGATTCAGAGAACATCTCTCCACAGATTACAAGTTCTCAGTTTTTGAACATAGTTAATCTACAAATCACATAATTACATTAGATAATTCAAAATTATTTAAAAAATTTTCAATAAAGGAATGACAATAAATTTTTTGGAAAGTCTACAACACATGCAATAGAGGGATGACAATGAACCTGTTGGAAAGTTTGGAAATTAGCAAACTTTGTGAAAACCCAAAATTTACCACTCTCAATAGTCAACTAGAATTGATTCACTCCCCATTACTCAACATTTAAAATAGTTAGCACATTCTTTCTCACAACTATTAGTTATAAACACTTGAAAATTACGTAAATGTCGAAACTGGTTATGTGTATTAAAAATAAACATCGGGAAAATCAGACAAAAGTTTCATTTTATCTATGTTGAAATTAATTTCCATAAATAAACCCATCAAAAGTTTCATTAGAAAGATTTAAATATTATAATACAGAAACATTATTGAATGATGTAATGAGTATTATATATCTGCTTCTAGGACAACAATGAATTTGAAATGAGTTCACAGTCCAGCCGAACTTCTAGTCCGGAAGTTACTGAACCTGTAGTAGAGTTGAGAAATCCAAATATCCAAAACGGTAGCTCCTCTTCCAATTCAACAAATCGCCATTCTTTGGGTGGGTATCTTACAATTTCATATGCTTGAAAAATTATAAATGTTAAAGCTACATGTATTCTCAAGAATTTAATATATTCTGAAAAAAACTTTATTTTTAGATGAATACAGTACGCCTTCGAGGCAAGAATGGAATAATTCGTCTAGTTCCCGTCCAAATACCTTAACTGGGGATACCCCAAAAACGTCTCATCGAATATGGGACTTATTATTAAAGAAAAAACGACACACCTCCCAAATGTGAATTTCCAATCGAAAATTTACAATATACGTAATTGTAGTTAGTTTGAACATTTTGAGTATTATGTTGTTGCAGTTATGAAATATTGTTTATAGTGTAGTTTTATATTGTATATATGATGGTTATCATGAATTATATCGAACCAAATTTGAGAATTATACTTCTTATACAAATTTATTATATTTGTAATGATTTATTGACTTATTATATTTATAAGATACATTCTTGTTTTCATTTGACAATATTAATCATTGATATTAATGCTACAAAGTTCAACATTGAATTAGCAACATTTGAATCATAATATTCTCAATATCTCGCTTTTATAAGAAGAAAACGAGGAGCAATATTTATATTTGAAAACAATTCGATCAAACCGCAACCAGTGATTGTGAATTGAAAGATATAATTAATTTATGCTGAATTTTAAACTTTTGTAGCATTTTAGAGCCAAAAACCTTTGATCATTTCTGCATGAAGCTTAAGAAGGACATTGTAGGAAAATTGAGACAAAAAAAGGCAACAATTGAGAAAAAAAGGAGATAAAAGTAAAATTGGAAATATAAAAGAAAAAACCTGGATATTTTATATATCTATAGTGTACTATTTCAATACGTATGAGTGATATCTCTGTTAATATAGATAGAGAGATAAAGGAGTGCGGTTTACATAGATAGCACTGCTACTTTTTTGAGCGTCTGTATTAGATGGCTGTTAAAGTTACACGACCTTTCTGTTCTGTTATAGCAGACATCACAACATCGATTTATGTTGAGAATTTGAACAATTTTGAAAATTTTTTTGGTTGAGCAATTAATTTTTCAGTTTTATTAAACTAAATAAAGATGGTTGTGATGTAATTGGATTTTTAAGTTCGGAAACTTTTCAAAAAGGTTAGACTCTAATCTGTCGGTAAAATGGTAAAATACAGGATGTCCCCCAAGCCCTATGACCAACCTCTAGAGGTGGTTCCTGAAGAAATTCTAAGACAAATACGTGAGAACAGCATATTCCGAATCTTTTTAAATTCGCATCTGTGGCGTTACCATGGAAGGAATGAAATAATATCTTGTACAGAAGGTGAGCTGCGGTCGAGTTCCTCTCCGGGTGAGGTTGAAGCAATATTTTTAGCACTCGTGATGATAATCTTTTTTATGTCTTCAATTGATATACTCGACTTCGTTATGCAACTGAACCATCTCAGTTTGAATTGAGGACATAAAACAGATGCTAAAATTGCATCTGTGGAATTCAAAGTTAAGATATCAATAAATCGCTTGTTATTACCGGCCAAAATTGCTGAAAGCAGATATTTCCCCACCAAATTTAGAATTTTATGGTACGGTTATTGTACTCATGGTTACAAACTGTACTCATGGGTACATTTTGTAATCATGGGTACTGAATTGTAATCATGTACTGAAATTGAGTACTGAATACAGTTACTTCCTGAAAAAAGTATTTGAGTACGGAATACAGTTACTTTCTCAAAAAGAATTCATTCCCAAATACTGAGTATACTAAAAGTAATTAGTTAATGTACTCGAGTAGAAAAGTACTCAAGTACTTTCCAGCACTGCTGAAGGAATACAGTCGCAGTTCCAAGAAATTAAGGTTTCAGAATAATTATCTATCAAAAGTAACTAAACATTCTTGAGAATCATTTTACTATGGTTACGAATGTAATCTTTTGTACAATAAGATATATATTTCATTCCATCTCTCTCGTATGCTGAATATTGTGATTTCAGAACCTGTGAGGATCGAAATTTCGAAGTTGGATATCTCCCAATTGAAATGATTAGGTCCATGCTGTTCTCACTAATTTGCCTTAGAATTGCTTCAAAAATCTCTTTTGAAAGATTGTTACAGAGCTTGGGGGACAGCCTCCATTTTATTGGGAGAAACGCAAAACTGTGTAATACATTTCGGTCTCTTTGTTATCAGTGTAATTTAAATCACAAATAAAGGACTCTACAAGTTGAGAAAATAAATGTATAATAATCAAATTTTTCATAAAATACAATTTTCAAGCTATAGTACTAGATAACGCAAATCGATCATTTATTTCATTCAATAATTGTTTTTCAATGTACATTCATTTCATATTAATTTATTACCAATACTGTTTTCAATTTCGTTATTTTCTTTCTGCTATTGTAATCATAAATTACACAGTTTATGAGAAGAATATGAGCTAGGTAATTCAAATGTAAAAGAACACAATAATTCTTATTTTCTTTCTTTTTACTATTCGATTTCAATGGATGACCAAGTTTGAAGAAACATCATAATAGAGTATGAGCTTTTTACCACCTGGAAATATATTTCAACTTAATATAACGATTTTTTTCATTTTCTTTCTCTTACACTCAGTAAGTACTCGTTGTTCAAAACAACAATCGGTTTAGCCACAAGACTCATCGGCTTTTGCACTGAAGCTAAAAAAACCTCGAAAGTTCTTCGTAATTCAGAGGGCATGTCATACCACGGCATATTGTAAACAGCATCTCGTATTTGGAGACTCTACAATGAAACAAAGAAGCATTCAATAGAAGTTTTCATAGCATGTACGGTTAAGAGTAGGAATTACTTCATTGATTAAATATTGACCGCTGGAACAAATGGCTATTTGCATGAGTAGCCATCCAGAAAAACGCATCAGCAAAACTATGTTTCCTGTCTGAAACAAAATGATTTCAAGTATCTACATATTTACTTTAATCACTGCACTCACTTTAATCAACTGATATTCAAATAATGCAAGCATAATCGTCATGAAAGAATATTGTGATATGAAGATGTAACCAACAGAATCATTCATCTCATCGACCAAACTGAAAAAATCAGATTTGAAATTGTACATGTACTCAGAGCCTTCTTTTAGATGGATGAGGAAAGTACTTTCTCCAAAGTGAGAATCTTATTGAATGAAATATGTTATACACAGTAGCGTAACTATACCATTTAAAGAAAACCCGTGGCAATTTCTTTGGATGATGACCTTCTAGTAAAAATCATTATGTTGTAATTTAATTTTAATAAATCACTTAAGTAGTTATCCAACACTATGAATAATAATGTGTGTTTTCAATGAAATAACAATTAATGCAAAAATTAATTTTTGTCACAATTTATTTTTAATACACATGACCGGTTTTGACATTTACGTCATTTTCAAGTGTCTAGAGCTAACAGTTATGAGAAATAATGTGTCAAGCATGTATATTCTAAATGTCGAGTAGTGGGGAGTGATTTTATTCTAGTTGACTATTGAGAGTACTGAATTTGGGTTTTTACAATGTTTGCTAATTTCCAAACTGTCATTGCATCCCTCAATTGCATTTGTGGAGATTTTTTTAATTATCTGATGTAATTTTGTGATTTGTAGATTCAAGATGTTCAAAAACTGCGACCTAATATATGAGGATAGATGTTCTTTGAATATATCTATCTGTGCTACGTAAGCTGTTGGACATTCATTGGATTCAATTTTGTATATTCCAGATTGTTTGAATTTATTATTTTTTCGTTTGCCATTAAATGGTAAAATGGCTTATGTCGGAATCACTTAGGGTTTCATGAAGTCGGACAGCTTGAAAATTTTTCGAAAATCTTCACTTGACATTCAAGCTTTTGAAGAATCAAACGTTTGATTTGAATTAATTCTGCATTCCAAAAGCTTGACTTGACTTGATATCAAGCTTTTTCAAGTTGCTTAAAAGCTTGATACATGAGAATTAAGTTGAGTTCACTTGCTAATCGCTTGTTGCCGTATCTGTACAGGTGCAATAGAAGTGGGTAGTAGGGGAAAAATCAGAACTTTCTGTATTCAACAACACTCAACAAAATATTGATGTCGCCTTCAACCTACAATAGATTTCTTTATAATATAGTATAGATTCAAACTAAATGGTTCTTTCAGAGTTTTTTCGTAGCATTCGTTAAAAACTCAATATACCTTGTAAAAATATATAGAAAACTGAAAGAAATGTATGTAGTGTCGTCATCTAGCGGCCAAAAGGGTAAATATATTAATCTATCGAGTAAGATTCTCATTTGTCGATTTTCAGCAGAACCCTCGGAAGACATTTTAGAGTGGTGAAAAAGGCACGAAGCTATATTTCCAAATGTGGCGAATATGACAAAAAAATTTTTTGGTCACTCCCTATAGAGATGCAGTTCTCTAGAACTGCCTCGACTATTACCAAGATCCGAAACTGATTGAGTCACAAGACAGCTAGGACATTGATGTGTCTCAACTCATGGTTTAAAAACAGCTAACTATCAACTATCTGATAAAGTTGGAATGTAGTTTCACTTATTCTTACTCTTTTCGACATAAGATTCAATGTAGGTCTTTCTTTAATTTTGACAGAAGTTTAATTCAGTTGTTTTTATTTGCAGAGAAGTTTGTTTATTTCAGTTTTATAGAAAATTTATTTGTTGTTTTTGGGCTACTATGACTGATTTATTCGAAAATATAAATTTCACTTTCACTCTTGTTCTTGTTCTTATTCTGTATTTGGGTTTCCTTCCACAACTTTATGAATTATTTTCAAATTCTTACGTCAAATTTTATTTAAATATTTCTCGATCAAATACTCAGTATTATTTAAACCTTTGTTCTAGCTTTTATTTGTTGATTGTTATATGAAGGAAATATTTTGTTTTTTAAGTAGAGCATCGATTTGATACTCTTTTTTCAATCAATCAATATTTCGATATTGATATATATATATATATATATATATATATATATATATATATATATATATATATATATATATATATATATATATATATATATATATATATATATATATATATATATATATATATATATATTTTTTGAATTTACAAACCTTTACATGTATGGCAAAAGGTTAAATAGTCTTGGCCCTAGAAACAAGTGATTTCTTTGGCCAATACTTTTCACAGCAAACGGTTCTATTATGTTACCCCTGTGGGTAGATCTTGTTCCGTGGTAATGCTGTTGTGACCCCAAATTATGTTTATTTTGATATTGATTGGTAAGTAAGGATACAGCAAAAAGCTGTGTGACATCGAATTTACTGTGACAAAATACAACAGATCACTATGGTAAGTATTATCTTTGTTTGCTAATATCTTAAGTAGCCTTCTTTGTACAACCTCAACATTTTTCAGATATAAATCGATTCAGCCCTCCCCAACCGACTATCCCATACCGCAGAATGGATTTCATCATGAGTTTATGTTTCAGACCGAGTATATTTCTGAAATACCAAAACTTATACATAAGGCCCCTCAACTTGTTGCATATGCTTTCTACGATCCCAGCGTATTTGAGAGTCTATAACGATATGAGACTTGCAAGGCCTTCTTTATGATGACAGTTTTGTTTTTGGTATTGATCTTAAGAGAGTCATAACGAGGGAGATTACCTTTGTGACAAGAAAATAGTAAGAAATCATAATTTAATGTGAGTAGATTGTAATTGAACCAGTTGAAGTCTTTTTCGGCTTTGTTTTTCAGCTTATCCCATGATGCTTCTATGTAGATGATCGCAGTATCATCTGCGAAACTCACAATCTCGCCTTCTGTTCCCATATACAGTAAGTCGTTCATGTAACTAGTAAACAAGATTGGGCCGAGTACTGTGCCCTGAAGTACCCCATAACTGATGGACTTCCATTCACTTCTTACCCCATCGATATCTACACATTGTTTTCTTCCACAGAGATAACTCTTCAACAGCTCATAAGCAATTCCTCTGAAGCCCAAACCCCGCAAAACACTCAACAAGTTAGAGTGACACACTGTATCGAAAGCCTTCGCAAAGTGCAGGAAGATGCACAACACTGCCTCGCTCTGGTCCAGTCAATTATGAAGGCTCGAAGTGACATGAAGTATAGCGTCTTCAGCTGAGATGCCTTTCCTGAATCCATACTGATTGTTGGCTAGTAGGTTTTACTTATTTAAAAAGGAAAGCATTCCCTCTTTCAATATTTTTTCGAGTACTTTACTTATGTTACTGGTCAGAGAGATTGGTCTATAGTTTTCAATTTTATGTTTGGAACCTTTTTTAAATATGGGTTTTATTATTGTATATTTTAAGCACTGTGGGAAATTTCCTGTTGTGAAAATTTTATTAAAAATGTATTTTAATGACTCAAGAGCTTTTTGTCTAATAATTTCCGTGCTTCACGTGTAATCCCGTCGTTTCCAGGTGCTTTCTTATTTTTCAGGGTTTTAATGACGTTGATTATCTCTTTTATTTCTATAGGCTCCAGGTATATTGAATTAGAGCATGTCTTACCCAATGTAGGTTTTTTCAAAGGTCTATCAATTTTTTTGGTAATTTTTTATCTATATCTGTGAAGTAGGTATTGAAAGAGTTTGTCATTTTTGATTTATTAGTGACAATTGTTCCTTCATTTTCTATTGAATTTATTACTGGTCTTTCCTTGTGTTGGAATTTGGAGACTGTTTTCCACAGGCCTTTTGATGAGTCTGCACTTGTTTCAATTTTTTGTTCCCCAAACTTTTCTTGGCATTTCTCATTGCAGTATTTAGTACATTTCGATATGCTTTGAGTTCGTCAAGGGGAACAGTACAGTCTTTATTTTTCTGTCAGTTTTTGTAAAGTCTGTCCCTATATTTTATGCACCTCAAGAAAGCTCTAGTAGTCTATAATTTCTTTGCTGAGTGTTCTTTACTCTGCAAGTACCGTCATTAATTACCTTTTGAAGAGCCTCGATGAAAAATTTAGTAGACTCATTTACATCGTCTTTGCTATAAATTGGATCCCAGCAAATATTCTCTATTTGACTCTCTAATTTGCTTAAATTCAATATCATATTGCATGGAACTTCTCTCTTTATTGATGTTTCCTTCATCTCTAATATTACTGGAAAATGGTCGGTTATATGCACGTTTACTACAGCAGATGAGTAATCAGATAGACGATTTTCATCTATTTTTAACAAGATAAAACTTTATCTGTACGGACCATCAAACTGTGTATAAGCTCTCCTGTGAAAGTTGTAACAAAATTAATATCGATAGAACTTAAAGAAATTCAAAATGAGGTTACCAGAGCATAAACGCAGTTTTGACTAACAAAAATCAGATTCTCACAGAAAAAATCAATCACCATAAGACAACCATACTTTCAATAATAATTTTGATAATTCATTCAATAAAAACGATAGATTATAACAACCTATGGGAAGCATTGGAAATCAGTAAAGAGAACAATTCCAGAAACTTAGACCTAAATTCATCACCATTACTAAATCTTGTCCGTTCTTAAAGCAAGTAAGTAAGTACCTGCTTTCATCAATGTAATAAACACCTCAAAAAAGTCTAGGGAACACTTCTGAACATCGATATATCGTATCCAGAACGATCAATATGGATGATTTTTTTTAAGAAATGAACACCTGCATCAATTTCTCACCAAATTATGTAGAGTGCCGCAACTGATTTCTGTTTTTTTTATAAAAAACTAAAAATGCAGCAGATGCGACGCTGCTTTATAATCATTTCATGTATTCAGTGTTTGAAATCAGTTAGTTGGCATTTTGTTTCTGTTGTAAGCACAAATAAAAGATTCAAGTTTTGTGATTCGACCATAGAAAGACGACATTTTACTAGAGAAGAGATGTTACGAGCCGTTGGCATGCTCCAAGCTGGGAGCTCATAACGGGAAGTATCCAGGCTTCTGGGTAGTAGCCCAAGTGTCATAAACCGTTTATGATCGCGTTTCAATGAAACAGGTAGCGTAGAAGAACGCCATACAGGTCGTTTCAGGATTACTACAGTCGCCCAAGACCGATTTTTGGTTTTACAAGCCAGAAGAGATCGTTTTACAACAGCATCTCAATTAGCTCAAGAGCTATCACGAGTTCATAATGTACAAATTTCCGACCAAACTGTGAGAAATCGACTGCACGAAGGTCAACTCCACTCCAGACGTTCTTTAAGAGTTCCACATGGAAATCGCGCTGCTAGTTTAGCTTGGTGCCAAGAACACGTAAACTGGGATCAAGAGAGGTGGGCCACAGTTCTCTTCAGTGATGAATCTAGATTTAGTTATTATCCCGATTCGGGAAGAATTCGAATATGGAGAGAACCTGGAAAGCAAAACCGTCTCCAGCATGCTCGAGAAGTTGTTAGAGAGGGAGGCGGATCAGTGATGTTTTGGGGAGGTATACGCCTTGGTGGAAGAACTGACCTCTTTTTGATACAAAACAACCTCACGGGAAATTCTTACGCAAATGAGATAGTTTTACCTGTAGTGGTACCGTATCTCCAAACAATGGGTCAAAATCCACTCTTCCATCAAGATAATGCCCGTCCTCATCGTGCAAGAGTTGTCTTGAACGTTCTTGAAGTGAATGATATCGATCTTCTACCGTGGCCATCCTGCTCCCCAGATCTGAATCTCATCGAGCATCTGTGAGACACCCTAAAAGGAAATCTCCTGCGTCAAAACGTCTTCCATCATGAACAGGAGCTTCGATGACCAGTTCAGGGGGCTTGGAATGACTTAGGCCAAAATGTAATAGACAATTTAATATTGAGCATGCCGCGACGGTGCCAAAGTGTTATTAATAGCAGAGGTGGACCTTCTGGGTACTGAAAAATAAAAGTGCTTCCATATCGTTTCGAAAATATTAGTAGATGATTATTTTTTTTGTGTTTTACCAAATTTCGTCATTTAAATTTCATTTTTTTTTTATAATAGGTGCTTTGGAGAAGTCAAATATTATTTTGAGAATACATTATATACAATGCATCCTAACAAAAACCGAAAGATTTCTATAAATTGAGTAATCAAATTCATATTCTAAAGATATTGGTAAGTGTTCCCTAGATTTTTTTGAGGTGTTTATATTAGGCACATCTTCTGATGAAGCCACAATTTGTGAATATAGTGAAAATCTGATCAGAATTGTTTTATTTATTTGAAAAAAAAACGCTCTAAGCTCGTGGCTTGTTAGTCCGGAGCTCTTTCGGTTCGGAGGCCTGTGGAATTTTTTCTCCCCTCTCACCCTATAGTTACGCCACTGTTTATACTGGGAAAATTGACTTTTATTTTCAATAAATAACCAAAATAATTATTTGATGAGGAGGAATTTCCAATAACTCACCTTTTTATATCAGTGTAATATATGATAGACTTTTCAAGTTGTTTGCACAATTCTTTTATATTACCATTCTTAGTGAAATCTATTCGCTTCATCATTACTCGTAGATGTCGTATTCTTTCAACAATTAACAAAATACTCTCTATTCCAATCAAAGGAACAAGAAGTCCAGATGGAAAATATATAATAAGATTGAGAAAGGATAAAACCCTCACATAAATATTCAAAAAATATTCAATTTCATAGGAAACCACATCGGTGCTGGCATCCCGCACAAAAATTTTTTATCCTCTTTTTGCATTTTTGTGTCACAGTATTCTTGTAGAACATAATTATTAATGGCATAAAGAATACACATAAATATAGAAGCGTAGTAAAAGAAAAAATGATTTTTCTATAATTTGTATTAAGATATCTATATTTTAGGTTTCCCGAAAATATAATTCTGGATTCTAGCGAAAAATTTGCCCAATTTATTTCCAATCACGAACAGAATAAATAGATATCCCATTCCAATAATCGCCTGCATTTGAGCCATTATATTGTCGATTTGTTGAAGTCTCATGTTTTCTGTAATACAAAAACTGTAACAATATTGATATAAATCTAACACACCAGCATGAATAAATAGTATGCAAATCCATCTCATTATCTGATAATTGATCAAATGGAGGAACCTTCAACAACAAGGATCATTTACTTAAGAAAAAAAGGAATCTTTCAGCCAAGGATCTCGCACAAATAGTAAAGAAGAAAAATTAATTTTTTGAAAGAAATGGTATGAAAAGTCAGTTTCTTCTTCTCAACTTTCTGGAACATAAAAATTGTGACAATTTTGATATAAATTAAACACCCTCCCTCCTAAAATGGAGTGTCAATCAATCTTTGCATCTCATAATTGGTTAAAAGAAACTTCATCAACGAAAGAAAGTAATCTTTCAGCAATTATTGAAGAAAATGGTTTTCCGTCAAATTTTCTGAAATTTCCATATGTAATAGTTGCCCATTTTTCCTTTTCTTGATCGCAACGATGCTTTTTTTTCAATAAAATTGTATGAGCTGTTCTTGAGATACAGGACATCAAGTTGGATATTTGGCGCTGCGTATGTTTTAGCATTATTTCCGGATTCCTCATCTTTTCAACCCTATATATGTGTTTTGTGGACTAACTAGCCAATTAATAATTGGCTAATATTATTATTAGAAAATACCCATCCTTGTCCAGAGCTCCACAGGTAGAAGGTAAGGGATAATCTCCTCCAACCAATCATTATTTTCTCATTATTTTACTGTTCATTGGTAGTTTATGAATATAACAGAGAATGAAAATTAAATCATGCAGATTTCGAAAGTCATTTCAAGTGTCACGTGAAGAAAGGTATTATATTATATTTGAAAATAATAGTGCTCCAAGTTTGAGTGAATTGCTCAGTCCAAGAGGAATTCATAAGTGTTTCAGATATAAAGAGCATAATTGCAAAGTAGCATCAGAGGAAACTAAATGGAGGTACGTTAAAGATAGATATCCACCATTTCTTCGAACATTTGGTGAATCTGAAAGGCGTGCTATAACGAATTCGAATGAAAACCATAGCCACCAACCAAAAGAGCTGCCTATGGTGCAACGACAAGATATGAGTTCATCTCTTAAATGAAATGCAGAGCAAAATGTATGTAAAAAACCGTCCAAAATCACCAGACAAGAAATGTGGCAAACTGAAACAGAAGTTGCATGTTTAACGACGAATAATCTACGCTGCCTAAGGAAAAAAATTTTAATGCAAGCCTTAAACTGTTACCAGCTTCACCAAAATGTATTCGAGAAGTGCATGAAGCATTGGATAAACTCAAACTGAAAACCAAGAGAAACGATGAACTTTTATTGATCAATGATGAGAATTTGGCATTTCTGTCAAGTGATCTGAACATTTTCATGCAATTCCAAAATTATTTATATGAATGGCACATTCTCATACTGTACCAAATCTTTTAAACAATTGTTCACTATTCATTTTTCAACAGTCATTACATTCCTTTGGTTTTTGTCTGCTAAGACAATTAATATATATGAATTTTGTTTATGAAAAATCGAAAAGTGTTGTTCATCACCGAATATTATTTTATCTTCAGTAGAAACAGTGATTTATTTTGGAATTGCTAAATGTTCGGCCAAATACAAAAATTGCAGAATGAAGGTCTCATCTCACACAAGCTAGGTACCATCAAATTCAAAGTTTGCTTGGCTTCGATATTCTTTTGGGCTTTTATTTTTGAATTTCTTATGAAAGTTAGAGCAATTCTCGGATTAATTGATCGAAATTTAAAATAGTTTCCACTTTACAAAGTTATGAGCTGTTGGCATATGCCGAAATTCTAGAAAATCGAGAATCCGGAAAACTAAAGAAGATAGCTGCATCTGTTTTGACCAATGAATTCTCCTCGGAAATCGAGGACTGAGATGGAGAGCCATTTTCTGTATTTGCAGTATTTCACATAGTTACCGTACTAAAACATCGAAAATGAGAACCGGTACATGAAAGCCCTAGTCTGGATACTTCACCACTGCACTGGGGGACAAACGTCTGAGAACTTCCATCTCTCAAGAGAAGAAGAATGAAGGAATTGAATAAGGACAAATTGACTAAGTATTTTATAGATCAGGCAGCTAACACAAAGTCCTAGGACTAACGAATAGATCACGCCAGAAATATTTAATTAGCTATTGTTTCTGATAATACCAACCTTTAAAAGGAAAGTTCCAAAATTTCTTGACTTTTCGGTCAGTACTTTTCGAGATATTGAAGTGGAGTGACACAACAAGCACAGGTATGGCTTGAAAAGTTTTACAGGAAAATTCACCGTTGAAACAACCATTTTCCGATGGTAAGCTGATTTCAAACGTGGTCGTAAGAATTACAAAAACGCAGAACGTTCTGGAAGGCCAAAAGAACTGAATTCACCATAAAATATCAAAAAGAGATGAAAATTCTAATGGTTGATCGCAAAGTAAAATTGCAGGAGTTAGCTAACATCCTAACGTTACCAAAGCCACGGTATTCAACATTCTGCACGAAAATTAAGGCCTGTAATTTTTTTTCGAAGTGGGATCCGCGTTTGCTCACAGTGAAATAAAAACAACGAATTGATGAATCTGAGCGTTGTTTGAATTTGTGCGATAAAAAACGTTTTTGGCGTCGATATGGGACTATCGGTGAAACTTAAATCTATCACTACACGCTAGGGTCGAGAAGAACATCTGCTGAGTGGGAGAAGAAGGTGAAAGGCATCTAAAAACACAATAATTGGTTGGCAATGGTTATTGCATCTGTACTTTGGGATACGCGTGGAGTATTGTCCGTCGGCTATTATATATCCCCACTCGACCATCTGAGTGACGATATTAAGCGCAAAAATCAATGATTTACATTCGGCATTGTTGCCGTATCCACCCTATTCTCCAGATCTGCACCCAGCAATAAAGGTATTTACTAATTCAAAAAGATGATCCAGGAAAAAAGATTCAGCTCAGCATCGAAGAGATTATTGCCGTCTATTTTGTGGCCAAAGATAAATCTACAAGGAGGGCATAGAAATACTAGAGAAGCGTTGAGATGATTGTATCATTGTAGAAGGAAGATATAGATGAATAAATTCGAATTTTGATGAGAAGAATCTCAGGTGAAGAACAGAGCGCAAAAAACTGTTTCTATCTTTGAAAAGTAACTTCGAAAAGATGGAACATTAGAGATTTTACATCTATCCATAATTTTGAGATAACAGCTAATTATGAGAATATGGAGACAATTTTAATTTTTGAAAAACCTTTCAGTAAACTCAAATTAGTGAAGAATGACTTCTATTTGGCAGAAAACAATCACTTATTTAGGAATACGATGGGGACCGAACTTATCCCATTGTTGAACCTTGAGAAAATTTTGGACGATTCCACATTATTTAAAGCGAAGAAAATCTATAATTTACGAGATAATATCGAAATTTTTTTCGTTTTTTGTGATGTTTTAAAACACTATTCGTGTTCAAGTAGGTCTCCTCTATTTTCTTCAAATATTTCATTGCCATTATTTCAATGAAATGTTTATTTTTTGCTGAGCTAAATAAATTTATTTCATTCACGAAGATGTCTTTTAAGTTTTGCATTTAGAACTAGAATGAAACAATAGAGAGCCTTTATTGTTTTCTGAAGTATGCTCCTCGGCAATTAATATACTTTTGCATTCGTTCGGACCAACTCTGGAAGCAGTTATTCCAATCTTTTGCTGCTACATTCAGCTTCTTCTGACGACTAAAACCTTTGACCGCGCAGTACGTTCTTGGTTTTAGGAAGAGTGAAAAATCGTTAGAACTAACGTCCGGACTATACACATCATAACATGTCGATGTTTCCTTGTGTTAAATAGTAAACTGCTTCCCGGCACTTCCATTGTCTGGGTGAAGGATGATTCGCTGTTCGGAATAGGTTTCTCGAAACTTACTAACGATTTGCGGTAAACAAATGGTTGTGTACCAATCGGCAGTTAATGTTCTTTGATTTTGAGAAATTGTTGTTACATGATTTGTTTTTGAAACAAACGTTGTGGCCCTCTTTTTGGAGACACTTCAGCCACGGATGACTTTTGTCGGTTTTTCTTCCCTTTGGAATACACAAACAGATGATTGGCGCTTATTTTCTTGTTCGTATGAATAAATGCAAGATCCACCACTGACAATGTTTTAAACACTTTTAGACTTTCCAAAGTTGAAACGGTCCAGAGTTTTTTGATACCAAATCACCCTTGAAGCTTTCTGTTCTTCGGTGAACAGATGCGGTATCCAACAGAAAACTAATTTTCGCAATTCTTCATGCAAAATTTGTTATTGTACATGCCAATCTTCATGCATAATCTTACGCATAGCATCCACATTTTCTTGAGTGACCACTATTTTTGGTGCACCTGCCATGAGCTCGTTGCTGTGCCTAACGTTTTTGCGTTTAATTTATTTATACTAACAGGAAACTGTTTACTGGTGTGGTGAAAACAATGCCGAAAACAGAAACCAACTCACCGAGACAAAAAAGTGCAAAAAGACTCATGGTTTAATTCGATTTTTCAACTAACTTATCAACTTTGACAGTTTGTTGTGGCTAACACACGGCACACTGAAAAATAGGAATTATATTAACAAGTCATAGATGTTCATTTTTAGTACTGACAGTTGATTAATGATGTCCTCTATATTCCAGCACGCAAAACATAAAAGACATCCCTCGTATTATATAAGTAGCATGCGGTTGTGTATCAACTAAAAACCAATTCCTTCAAATTCATTGCCTAATTTCAAACTTTGTAAGTGTTATTATTATTTAATAATTGTTTCCTATCCACCATAATTACCTGATTTAGCACTTATTATTTATTATAAACTTCAAAATTGACGACAAATTTTGTTTGCTAAGATGTATTTAGAATCTCCTCTAATGTTTCGTCAAATTTCAATGATTTATACCTGTTTTGTATTTGTATAATTATCTGGTACAAAATCTTTTCTCAAATTTCGTGCTTACCTGTAACGCTAGTTATATAAAGGTGACCAAGCATGCCTAATAAAGTCGAAAAACATAGAACATTTAAAAGTAGCATAAATTTTACAAACAAAATGAAAGTGAATTTTTCTTTCCTTCGTGATGGAAATGCATATATTCTTCGAAGAATTTGAATGATACAATCGAACGGTTTCAGATTTTTACCTTTCTGAATGCACTTGAGTTTTCCTAAAAACAAGAACGAAAATAGAAGAAATCTTGTGGGTAGAAGTTTAAGCCAAATAGTTTTCTTATTTACTATTGAAATTATGCAAATATAAAGATAATCCACTCACTTAAAATTCTAGACTGCATTATTAATTATAAATTATTATGTTTATCATGTAGGTAATTTTACTGCATTGAAGGTATCCATTAACTACTCTGCATCAAATATACTTTTACCTAGTTGGAATGATGTATACAATAATTAAATAATATAATGAATGTTCGGAGTTGAGTAGAGTTTAACTACCTTTTTATTTAACTTTGGTCAAATTGCCTAGTTTGTTGTAGCTATTATTTCACAATTAGTTGAGTACAAAATTATATTTTTGTGTATATCTTCCACAGATTCATAACTATGATGAAAGATAATATTTATGATTAATATTCGAATGAAAGGAAGAAACTTTCAAGGAATTGATGTATATCATTCATGTAATACGTCATAAATAATAAGAGATATCAATCAAGATACCTAAGACCTGTAATAACACATACCCTAATAAGTTCATAAGACAACTAATATAACAATTTTCTCTTATCACCTGTGAGCTATTTGCCCCCACTTGGAAAATCAGATCACGTCGTTGTGAAGTCCAGTATTCAGTACGTTCCATCTTCTTCGAGTATACAATCTCATAAAGTTATATCTACTATCAACTACGACAAGCTGAATAGCATGCTCGGTGCAATAGACTGGAAATATGTTTTGAGGGGGAATAACATTGATGTTGTGTGGAAATGCTTTTTGGACTTGCTGAACTCTAAAACCAGTGAGTGCACAACTAAGATAAAAATTTTCTCCAACCCATCAAAACCATGGCTGAATACCAAAATAATGAACATGATTCGTCAGATAAAATCTTTGTGGTAGAGATACCTCCGTTATAGATCCAATAGAGATTACGAAAGTCACAGATATTTTTCGAATGCGTTGAAAGTATCAATAATAGAATCTAAACGAGGATAATCTTGCGAGAACCAAGGACAGAAAGAAATTTTTCGAATACATCCGCTCAATAATGAACGCAAAAGTGTCGACACCCATGCTTCGCAACTCAGATGGTGAACTTTGCACAAATAACTGCGAATCTGCTGAAGTGCATCTTTTACCCACGAACCTAATGGTCCTTTACCACCCATTCAATCCAATCGATGTCCTTTGGATCTATCACACGTAACCTTTAGTTCAGCAATTATAGAGGAACAATTGAACAATCTAAGTGATTCAGCCCCTGGTGCGGATGGTCTATCTTCTATTCTCTTGAGGAAATGTGCGTCTACATTGGCAACACCGCTGTCTATGATCTTCACCATATCTTTCGAAACAGGTGCTCTTCCGAATGATTGGTTGGTAGCAACAGTTACCCCAATCTACAAAAAAGGAGATAAATTCTCAGCAGATAATTACAGACCTATCAGTATTGTATCGATTGCTTCGAAGATATGTGAAAGAATAATTCACCTCCAAATGCTCGATTTTCTCCTTTCCAATAAATTGATTCCTGAAAACCAGCATGGTTGGACAAAGGCTGTAGACCGCCGGATTCCAATTGATGTAGTTTATTTAGATTTTTCGAGAGCATTTGATAGAGTACCACATCGATGACTGCTGTATAAAATTGAACACCTTGGCATAAGAGATCGGCTTCTAGAATGGATTAGAGCATTTCTACTTGGGAGAAGCTTTCGCGTTAAAGTTTCGAATGAAAATCTTCACTCAAACCAGTTTTAAGTGTTGTTCCTCAGAGTTCCGTTTTAGGCCCATTACTATTCCTACTGTATACTGCTGAACTTCCTTCTATACTTTCTTCCACATGCCCTCTCTATGCTGACGATACAAAATTATATAATAATCCATTTTCTGACTTCCACACTCTTCAACAAGATCTCGATCATCTGTCCAGGTGGTGCACCAACTGGCTTTTACCCTTGAATTTGGATAAGTGCAAGGTCCTGCACCTTGGCAAAAACAACCCCCATCGGATGTACAAGATCTCTGGAACTGCTCTGATCATCACATCGAAGCAAGTTGATCTTGGAGTTACCATCTCTAATGACCTGACGTGGACTGATCATATTCAAAGTATTTGTAACAAAGCTTCTAGACTTTCGTTTCTGCTTCAGAGATCTTTCAAAGGTTGTCAGCCCAAAACTTCTAGTCTCTTATATAAAACTTATATTCGTCCATTAATAGAATTCGCAGGTCTTGTGTGGTCTCCCATTTACAATTACGAGACGAATTTTCTCGAATCTATTCAGCGGAGGATAACAAGAATTTCGTACGGGCGTCGACGGCCAAGTTATTCCGAACGCCTCAAAATATTCGATTTTCAACCTTTCAATAATAGACGGCTTCGAGGTGATCTTATTATTGTCTACAGGGCCTTGAATAACAGGTTCGGTGCAGATTTATTTCCACTAACGATCAATCACAATAGACGTCTACGAGGCCACAGACTGAAATTATATCGAGAAAACTTCAAATCCACCCCAAGACAGAATTTTCTATATAGAATTGCAAAAATCTGTAATTCTTAATACATGTAGGATAGTTAGAAAATTTATATCAAGTATATTGTAATCGAGCCTATTCCCTTTGATTGCTGAATCTGGGAACGGTAAATTATATCCAGCTAACAGCTGAGATAGTGCATAAGTCCACGATAATAATAATAATATCTTTTATTTATCATAACTAATAATATACATCAGAAACATAAAGATTTACTATATGATACTTACTTACGATGATATGATACTTACGACGCTTTTCACCAAACTATGGCTGCATCTTATAAGTAATACATTAGAAAAATATCTTAACTTTGATATTATACAAAGTGAAAATAAAAATTTAAACTGAACCTATGGGAAGCAATGAAAATCAATAAATTCTTGAAATTTACTTAATAATCAATTAGACCCTAATTCTTCTCCATTACTAAATCTTCTTAGATCCTAAAGCAACCCTATCCTGGATTTTCCCTCTGTTGGGATAAGTACCTGCTTTTACCAACGTATTATATAAGGCACATCTACCTTTTAAATGTACTGTTTATCTGATGAAACAACAGTATGGTGAAACGCGTAATAAGCTTGTGAATATACTGAAATTTTAAGCAGCATTGTATTATTTAATGAAAAAATTAATGTTTAGTTTGGAGATTAATATGTTTCAAAAGAAGCATCATCTGTCTTCTTACGATCAGAATAATCCTTCAAGTTTCATTCGATTACATTTCTCCAAGAAATTAACACACAAATTCGAAAATTCAAATTTATTAACAAGAAGTTTAAATATATTGAAGAATTATTTTTCCAGTAATCCATCGGTACTAAGAAATGCTTGAAAACAATTTAAAAGAAAATGGTACTCATGGAAATTGAAATAAAACTTCTAACGAAAAACTTTTATAAAAAGTCCCCAATAACCTGTTTAGACTGGATATTTCTGCTCCTGGCGAGAATTACTGCATGGCATCAACGATTCATACTTAAATCCAATGACTTTATCTTCTATTGAAAATGACATGTTCGATGGGATTGAAGCCTAGACTTCCTGCAGGCAACTCAATTAAAGTGATCTCGTAATCTTGAAAATGGTTTCTTACGATATGAGGTTGATGAGGCCTAGAGTAATCATGCATACACAAAAAATTTACAAGCATGCTTGTCGCAAATGGTACAGCATGTTTTTCTAACATTTCTGTAACGTACCTCTGACCATTCAGCTTTTTTGATGACCAGATCCGAATTCATTTAAAGAATTGAACCTCCACCAAAACCATAGGTAGGTTAAAAGTTGTAGTGGGCATATATCCCACTTCGACGTCTGTACACTAGAGAACGTCGATCGCAATGAAAAAGACAAATTCTCGACTTTATTAGACAAAACTTTCCTTCAGTCAACTTCTAACCAATTTACATCTTCCAGGGCAAAATTCAATCGGGCTCTTCGATTTGCTGTGGTTAGAGCTGGGCCTCGAGCTCTCAAACCAAATTCCCTACGACTTTGTCGTATCGTTTCAGTGCTACTTGCACTCCACTATTCTATCTGCATTTGAAGTTGCCTAACAGTAGCAAACCGATGTTCTAACGACTAAACGACGGTCATACATGGCTGTTGTTGCTCGAGGTCGTCCTTTGCCAGGTCTCTTTTCATAACTACCAATCTGGCTGTACCTGTAGATCCTTTTGGAAACAGTTGAATTAGACGCCCTAGTCCTTTGACCTATTCTTGTCCAAACTAATTTATCATATCAAGAACAAATGTTACTCTCAAAAATTAATCAACAGCTGTGGTGGTGTATTGCAAAATCTCAAATAATTAAATTTGTTAGTAATAATTAGGAAAACATGTTTCATAAAGTAAATCTTTATTCATTGATATGTTATATAATATTCAAATATAATACTCTTCAGTAACTCTACAATCTATTCACTTGATCGTTGTCTGGAATCTTTTTCCCAATATTTTCCGCTTCCGCTATAGTATCTGGAAGTTTGATATTAAGAGTTTCTGGGAAAAAAAGAGAAGTCACTCCTGCTACAGCTGCCAACGCACCAAACATAATTAGAGGTAATGGTTTCCACAAATGTCCCTGAAAAAAACATGTATGTACTAATTCAGTTTATTGGTGCTATATAACAATGAAGAGTATAAATGAGAAAAAAACTTTTTGCAATTTCACCTAACTCTTTGTTGTCTAGTTTTTCGTGGAATTTCATTTCAACAATTCTTTATGGTTTATGGAGATGTCATTCTAAGGAATTATTTGCCTTATTAGATCAATTTGTAGTGTAATACTGCAAGAAACTTATTACGCACATAGCATATTTCTCTAGTTCTATGTGGATGATACATATTACCGTGAGTTCTCGTGGTTTATTAAGAAGAATATATGCTTCCAAAGAAGCTAATTCACTTACCAAAAGGGGGATTTGTGGACTAGCTACAGACCCTATTCTTCCTATCATGGAACATACACCCATAGTTGTGTGTCTTAACGATGTTGGAAATACTTCACTAGCAATTACATAAATAAGAATGAATGCTGATGTTGCTCCAAATTTACCCATACAATATATTATTAAATGAAGCACTTCTGATCCTGGAATAAAATATAAAGAAGTTAATAGAAATATGCAATGTATTGTAAAAGGGAATGAAACTTGATGTAATTTTTTTTCGTCTCTCAAGCCAGGGTATAAGTGTTGGTAATTATAATAATCAATTGAATCATAAAATTAGTCTACAGTATTTCGTTATTCACTGTATATTTCACAAAATGTTCCTAATTAATAATGTTATAATTATCCTACTTCATCTTTTCGAACAACGTTTGGTACGAATGGGAAAAAAGGACAATGAATAAATATTGTTGTTTTTAAAAGGTCAGGTTAGTATAAGTGTATAGTATAGTATAGTGTAAGTGGTAAGCAGTGTAAGTGGAATAACGTATTCCTTCGAAAAT
This sequence comes from Cryptolaemus montrouzieri, assembly GCA_013387265.2. Taxonomy (NCBI): domain Eukaryota; kingdom Metazoa; phylum Arthropoda; class Insecta; order Coleoptera; family Coccinellidae; genus Cryptolaemus; species Cryptolaemus montrouzieri. Next base: position 24,883,583 of record JABFTP020000103.1, read on the forward strand.
GATCCAAACGAAAGTTTTCGTGGAATTTTCATCCTAGCATGTTGTATAGGGTGGGCAAATTTCTGTGACTTAGGTTAGTAGCTATGTGAAAAATTCAAGTAAGTAAAAAATGAACCCACGATGTCCAAAAATAAGATAGGATTCTTGTATATTTCTGAAAAGGGAAAAAATCTTTCGTTTCATGAGATCAAATCTGTCTATGATTTACAATTAAAAAGTTCAAGTTTGCTTATTGTTATAACTCTAAAACCGTCGAACAAAAAGAATTTTTCTGTGGGCCTCTGCATTTTCATTGAGAAACTACCTATAGAATATGCAAATAGTTTTCACGTAACATCAATAACAATTGAGATATCGACAAACAAAGAAATTCCGAGAATTTCTAAATAACTCAAAAAATGAGATAACCCAAAATTTGCGCACCCTATGCAATTCGATTTCGTACATTTTCAACATGTTTTGAGATATAACCGACACCAGCAGATTTTTCGATTAGATCACCCTATAAAAGTTGTCCCCCCAAGCTCTATGACAAACTTTGAAGGATGATTTCTTTAGCAAGTTTGAACAAATTTTTAAAAACAGCAGGGTCGGTTCTAATCTTTTTAAATTCGGAGATATCCAGGTCAAAAAATTTGGCCCTGAAATCACAAAATATATCTTCCTGATGATATAAAAATATATTACGTATCTGAAAAAATCTGGCAGTAATAATGGTTCGAACTGTACAATATATTATCCGAGCTATGTTAAAATAATATTGATAATTATATAATACCTACCTTCTTTCAGGAAGACGAAACCGAAACATGAAATAGATGTTATTGCAAAAGAGCCACTCATGGAATATTTGCGCCCAATCTTCTCAACAATATAAGTTGTCACCCAATATGCAGGTATTTCTGTGAGAGAAATATAAATGAAATCTGCATAACTATTGGACGAAAGAGTGACTGAATTCAGTGTCAAACCGTAAAACAAGAACGCACAAACAGTCCAACAGAAACTGCAGTTCAAAAATCTCAAGAACAATTTCATGGATTTCAGCATTTCCATGAAGGACACGCTTTCATGCAAGTTCTCTTGATCCTTGATGATAGTTTTCAATTTGTTGAGGGAGTCTTCCGATATGTGTTTACCATTTGCTTCGGCGAACTTACGGAGAATTCTTTTGGGTTCGTCTATGTTGCCTTTGCTTAGGTACCATCTTATTGATTCTGGTATGAACCACCATAAAAATATCAAAAATATGCATGGCCCATATAGAATGTATAGAATTAATCTGGAAAATTATGCAACAAAATATCATTTACATAGAAATTTAAGCAAATGGTTAAATTGTTTTTAAAGAGCCATTAAATGAGTGTAAAGATATAAAGATGTAAAGTCAAGTTCTATTACTCAAATGAAGGAAATTATAGAATGATAAATGTATTAGGTGCGCAACTGTAAACCAAGAACACAATGATTAAATAATGGAAGTAAAATTTTGTCGCTTCGAGAAACTCTTCTTGAATTCATAGTTATTGTCATAAAAATTCCTATATATTGATACTTTGTTAATAATAATTTTTTAAGTTGCCAAAAATAAGAAAGTTTTTATTTCGTTTTTGAAAAAATCATAAAAAAGTATCAATATTTTTCATATTTTTATAACGTATTCTCATTATTTTTGTATACAAAAAAAAATATGTTCATACTGATTATATTAGGTGCGCAACTAAGTTCTCGCTGTTTGTCAATAGATATCTCCAGCAGTAAGTGCTGGTCGATTTTTACATATCAAGAACGTCTTGAACAAAGCTTAGACATATGGTAAACAAACCACTGTGGCACATTACTGATTTTGTTTTTGCGTCATATACTTTTAGTTGTGAGAAAATGTCTGATTTTGTGCCAAATAATCGTCATTTGCGGGAAGTGTTGATTTTCTTGTTTCATTCGAAGAAAACGGCGACTAAAGCTCACAGAGAGCTGAAAAACGTTTACGGAGATGCTGCTCCAAGTGAAACAACGTGCCGGGATTGGTTCTGTCGCTTCAAAAACGGTGATTTCGACGTAGACGACCGTCCCCATGGAGGAAGGCTAAAAATCTCCGAAGATGCTGAATTGGAGGCATTGCGCGATGAGAATCCGTGCCAAACGCAAGAAGAGTTTGCTTCAGCCTTAGGAATTGGAAATGATTCATATGATTTGAAGCCAAGACACGTTGAGCCTGTGAACAACTGCTCCAGCGGCAAAAAAGAAAGAGTTTTCTTCATCGCATCGTAACGGATGATGAAAAATGGATTCATCAAAATTCTTGGGAACTGCCCGGTCATGCTTCTACGTCATCGCCTCGGCCGAATATTCACGCTGCTAAAGTTATGCTGTGTATTTGGTGGGACCAAGTCGATGTTATTTATTGTTGAAACTGTTGAAACCGAACGAAACCATCACTAGGAAACGGCATCGAACTCAATTGATGCGATTGAGCAAAGCAATAAGCGAAAAACGGCCACAATACGAGCAGAGACACAAAAAGTAAGTCTACAGCATGAAAACGCTCCGCCTCACGTTGCCAAACCCGTTAAAACCTACTTGGAAACGCTCAAATCGGTCCTACCCCACCCGCCATATTCCCCAGAGATTGCACCATCCGGTTATTACTTGTTCGGTTCGATGGCACATGGTCTGGCTGATCAGCAGTTCTGCTCATATGTGGATAGCCTCAAAAGACGAACACTTCTAACGTCGGTATTCGAGCTCTGCCAGAAAGATGAGAAAAAGTTGTAGCTAGCGATGGGTATATTTTGAATGATTTATTTGTAATTATTTTTTAACAATAAAATTGTATTTTCATAAAAAAACAGCGAGAACTTTGTTGCGGACCTAATACAATAAAAAAGAAAAGAACTACAACCAGTTAACTCAGATCACCACATGGAGCGGTAATGCTTTCTAACCTAAGTGTATATTACTGTATAACTTTTATTTTCTTTATAATGGAATTGAAGTAAGCAAAATACATACTTACTTCCAATCTTTAACTGCCCAAGCAACTGCAGCTACAAGAACTTCACCTAGAGCATAGCAAGTGCAGGAGATACAACCAGTTAGAACTCTCTTTTGGGGAGTGACCAACTCCACACCTATAAACTTAAAAAAGTTATGAATAAGTGCAGTATCCTTTATTTCAGGTAATCCACATTTCTCAAAAGATTATACACATTTACATTCGTATATGTGAAGAAAAACGGTAAAGATAAAGTTGATATAAGAATTACTTGAGTGGTTTAATCCAATAACTAACTAATCTAATCCATATTCTTACCTAGAATGAATGCACATCCATATGTTCCAGCTGCAAACATGGCCTCTAAGAATTCAAAAAAGCAGAACCATTCGTATGACGGAGAAAAGGATTTTATCACTCCAGTTATTCCACAGGTGGACATTCCTCCCAAAAGCACACATTTTCTACCATATCTATCATTATAAAATGCTTGGAATTATATCAACATACAAGAAAACAATCATGTTCTGAAAGTGATTTAAAAGAAGCAGAAAATCTAGTAGGAAAATTAAAACAAACAAGAAATTTCATATTACCTACTTATCTGATATAATTCCTGAGATCAGAAGTCCAAAAAACATGCCAATAGTATTTATTGTTCCAACCATTGTTAGTTTCCATAAATTTTCCTCGCATAGCAAGTTGAACTAAAAAAGAAAAAATTAATTAGGAATAGGAAGGATGGATTATCTCTAAACTGATTCAAATTTGATCATATCTGAAAGATAGGTCTCAATTCTGATGAACAGTAATCAAGAAAAACCACGTTCTTCAGAAAAAGAATAACTATCCATTGAATGCTCAATGACAAATGCCCCAAGTAGTAGCTCCTGAAGTTATTATCGATTTCCATGAAGCAAAAACCGAATTGCATTACAAATTGCCTGAAACATTTTCAGTCTCTTCCGAAAATATCGGAAGTTGACCCAACACATTGGATGAGGATTTACATTCAAAATCATGCAGTAGGTGGCAGAATGTTGCTAGCCATTCCTTAATTTCTTAATGGACTCTGCATGAGTGTTGAAAAACTAGAATCTTTAGTTGGTGATAGTGAGTAGGGTTTTATGAAGTCAAGCAGCTTGAAAAATATTTCGAAAAGCTTGACTTGGGCCTCTCCTTCCAATCCAACGACCAGGAAAATGATCATTCAAAAATACTCGAACTTATTGTGCAAAATTAGGGGGCGCCCCATCCTGCTGAAATACAACCTCGTTCTCCGAATAGCGGCGGTCATTCTCAATGATCTCCGTTATTGCTGGGTCGATAAATTCTTCCAATAGTTGATGATACAACTCTCCGGTAAGATTTCCAGGAATGAAAACGGTCCAATGAGGTGATCGCCATAAATACCAACCCAAACATTTAGTTTTTGAGGCTGCTGAGTGTGAATTTCGTGGAATAATTGCGGCTTAAAGTCTGCCCAATAACTGCAATAATGGCGGTTTACGGTTCCATTCAGAAAAAATGTACATTCGTCCGAAAAACACAAGTGAAATAAATAATGAGGATTGTTCATGACTCTCTCACTTATGGTCTCGCAGAATTGAAGTCTTCGATCGAAATCATCCTCGTTCAGTTCTTGAACTAATTTGATTTTATATGGATGAAACTTCAGAATGCGGAAAATACTCATTTGGTTTACACCACTTACATCTGCCAATTTCGGCAGGCTTAGGGTAGGATCAACCACCGCTTGACCAAGCACCGCCACTTCCACAGTTTCATTTCTTACTGGCCGCTCAATTACGCGCTTCATATTTTGCACCGATCCATTTTCACGAAATTTGGCGACTAATTCTAGTACATACTTCGAAGTCACTTTAGCACCTTCGTGGCGTTGTTTGAAGATATTGGCTGTTCTGTTCGCGCAACTATCAGAACTGAAAAATAGTTCAATCATTTCAACCCTCTCAGCTATCGAGTACACCATGACGATTTTATGGAAATTACATTTCGAATAGAAGAAAAACTATTGTGATTAATGCAACAGAATTAAATTCAATACAAAAAGTACGAAAACATTGAGAATCAATTTTTTTGTTGAAGAAATCTGATCATTGTAATATCTGCGTTCCTGATTCGTAGTGTTGATTCGTATCGTCAAATAAGAGTCATTTCACATAAGGACGATGATCAGAAAGTATCACCTGTGAAAACAAAAAAGTTTCCTTTCAGTCAACTGATAAAAACTCATGTACATGTGAACCCAACTCTAGATGCATTGCTCGCATATCGTACAAGGAATGTTCAAAGATCAATGGAGTTAATATGACTGATAGTTTTATCGTTTTCTTTCAAGATTAATAATCCTTCATAATCATTGCAATGTTTCAGTTGCTCACCCTGTATCTTTTACAGTTTTCAATTAAAAATGCAAAAAAAAAACCCATCTTCCCTATTCAAAATGTTCAAGGATTGCAACCCCGCTTAGGGGTTGATATTTCATCACTGACCCATCTTCACTATTCAAAAGCAAGTTTAGTACCCCAAAGATGTCCCCTTAACACAAAAATTGACCTGTTTTGCGTTTTGATCAGAAATGAATATCTTGGTAGATATAGCCTCTGTTTAGTTTTCGTTGAAGCACCCTATATAACGGCATTCACAACAGGAGGTAAATGGACCATTTTAAGAGTGTGACGTCATGGCAACTTTTCATTCGCGGCAATGTTCATGCTAGCATGCAGGATCGTTTATATAAAGTAGAGGTATGAGACCAAAGTAGCGAATGTGTTCTGTAGCATACTAAAAAATTCATTTTCTAGATAAAACTTGACACAGACAAGTGTATCGAAGAAGCCAGTTGTACATGCTCAAGAGGTCAGTTGGTGTGTCATCACATAGCAGCATTGTCGATTTTGGTTATCACAATATATCTGTAACAGATATAACTTGTACATGGAAGAGCAGAAAACCTCATACCAATGCAGTACAAACTGGCTTCTTCGATACACTTGTCTGTGTCAAGTTTTATCTAGAAAATGAATTTTTTTAGTATGCTACAGAACACATTCGCTACTTTGGTCTCATACATCTACTTTATATAAACGATCCCGCATGCTAGCATGAACATTGCCGCGAATGATGAGAAGTTCTCCATCAAATGCCATGTCTTTCACATTACCGGACTCTACAGCATTTTCTCCTCGAGCTACAAGCTTGGCATCGTCTTTAAAGAACTCCAAAATTGAGGATAAATTGAGAACATGTTTAGATGTCATTGAAAATTCTTCTGAAATAGTTTCAAAAACACCAAATATGTAAAACGTATATAATCATCTACAGATCCTAACCTCACTAGTTCAATAACTAGGTCTAAATACATATTCTTACGAGCATAAGAATTGGCTATTAGTGAAATTCTTTAATTTATCACATAATTCAATCATAAAATGTACTCACATGTTCAGGAACTTCCTGGATAAAAAATAATCACGATTTGAAATTGTCCTTATGGAAATTAACACTGCTTCTAACTTTGTTTGGAAAGTAGACACTGACCTTTCCCAACAAAATGGCCGTCGTTACGTCATTACTCCTGTGGTCCATTGAAGTCTAGTTAGTCGTTGAAAATTGGCTGGTTTTTCCTATGAGCGGACGTGACTGACAGCGCTAAATTACATTATAAAAGTAGGTATATAATGTCAATCACCAAGGACTGACAAAGCGGTCGATGTGTTAAGTAAAGAAACCGATTGAAACTATTTCCATAACTCTATGATACTCTTCTTGGATCTAATTTGACTTGAATACTTGATATTCAATTTATCCTAGCCCCTGATCTATAGCTGTGATAACAACGACTGATACAAAACGTTAATTTGCATTGATTCCACTTACTTGTCTACCAATATAGTTTTCATTATCCTTGAAAACAAATGACTTGCACCTGACAGTGTGTTCTCTATCGAATGCATCCTTGGTACAATTATCATACGAGCTACTTCCATTGACATGTTGATACATATCACATTTTTCCGGTTTATCTGAAGAGAATGGAATGGCATTCTTGATCCACCAAGGTTCATATTGAGGATTCGCACCATCACAATCTGGAACTGAACACCTGGAAATATAAACAAGATCAAATTAACAACAACGAAATTAGTGATGATAAATATTTATTATGCAAACTTTATTCATTGAATGTCTCATCACTGAGGAACCGACCGCAGTTTTGTTCTTGGTTAAGAAACCATACATGTACCAGCTATGTTCTGTTTTCTTGACTACACTAAAGCATTCGACACCGTTCAATGGGGAAAACTATGGAACATGCTGAGTGAAATGGGGGTCCCGAAACATCTTATATACGTCATAAAGGCCCTGTATGACAAGAACAGAGCATACATACAAATAGAAGGGAAACGTTCAACAGGTTTCAGGGTCGGAAAAGGAGTCAGGCAGGGGTGCATTCTCTCCCCAATTCTTTTTAACATATATGGAGAATGGATTATGAGAAAGGCGTTGGAAAACTGGGAAGGCGGAATATCTATTGGTGGAAGAAAAGTGTCAAACTTACGCTATGCAGATGACACGATAATCTTGGCAAAAAACGAACAGGAAATGCTTGAACTTCTACGACGTGTGGAAGCTGTTAGTCTAGAGGCGGGACTACGACTAAATAGGACCAAATGTTGTCTGCTGATTGTGGACAGATCCCAGACAATCCCAGTACCACTTCAGCTCATCCATGATATAGAAGTCAGTGACACTATTATTTATCTTGGCGCAAAAATAACCAACAAAGGAGGCTCCGAACAGGAAATCAAGAAAAGGATTGGGATGGCAAAGGAAGCTCTGGGCAGACTGGACAAAATATGGAAAGACCACAAAATCCGTAAGATGACCAAAATGAGACTTCTTAAAGCACTGATATTCTCCATCGCAACCTATGGGTCAGAATCCTGGTCGCTAAATGCAGCATGACGCAGGAGAGTAGAAGCTTTTGAGATGGTGTGTTATCGCAGGATGCTAAGGATCCCTTGGGAGGCTCATAGAACAAACGTGTCCATACTCAGGGAACTGAAAATTCAGGATCATGAAAGGCTGCTCCCAACAATCCAGAGACACATAATTAAATATTTCGGTCATGTGATACGGAAGGACGGGATGGAGAAGATTGTTGTCCAAGGGAAAGTGGACGGCAAAAGAAAGAGAGGCAGATCTCCTGTTAGATTCTTGGACCAAATCAAGGACCTAACAAATATGTCAGTGGCAGAAGCCATGAGAACCGTGGAGGACAGAGAAGCATGGAGGAGGCTTGTACTATGAATAAGTAACGACGCTCGGAATCGAGCAATGACTAGAGAGAGAAGAAACCATAACTCACCTACTATACGCCACTAACAAAGTATACAAGTGCTTACTCCCTAAAAACCGATATTATACAGGGTGTTCTAAATATGATGTTCTACAGTTTTCTTTCAGTAGATCGATTAAGGTTGAAGTTGATGAATCTGAATCCTGGCTTCCTCATTTTTTTAAACAGCATCCTTTAACTAGTGAGGAATCACACCGATAAAGATACCAACAGAGCATACCACTGAATTCACTTGGAGGAAATATCAGAGTGGGGCCGGTTGAACTTGGTCAATTTTAACCCGAAGAAACGGAACCAATAACGTTCTCCAGAAAAGTCGCTCCTCTAATCACAAAAGAACATCAAATTACCTCAGAAACGAACATGCATCTACTCGGCATCACAGACAACACCAGAGTTTACTGGCATGACCATATGTCAGCCATTGATAAATTTGCTTCTGCCAAACTAAGTTTTCTTTTCTAGGCTAAGCACTATTCCACGTCATCGCAGCTCATGCTTGTATAAGATACCTGAGGTAAATAAGGCCAAGATGGTAGAAAGGCCTACATTCAAAATTTCGCGGTAAAACGATATCATCACACTTCAGTGTGTACGTACACATGCGCCTAGGCCTAGACGGTGTAAGCGCTATGGTATTGGTTCGCAGTCGCTCGCGCCACCATCTTGTCAGTGACGAACGAGACTTTGTTGAAGCAACAGTTCGTATATAGTTTTAACATTTTAGTCCTAAGAAACGGTAAGTTTTTTGTTTTATTCATATAATAACGTACACCCCTACTTTGTTTCTTGTAATATTTCGTGCACAATATAATGGATGAGTTTTGTTTACATTTAGATTCGATTTATTTATTTAATGGGTTCTCTTGTTAAACTACGACATGAAGCTAATAAGGCCCATTATAGACGTATGGGCCTTATTGGTCCCTTGAACAGTGAGCGATATCAAGACAAAATATTTTATAAATAGCGTTATCTGCTTACTAGATTTCTATACTTGTAAAAAATTAAGCAATATTTTGATATCCTTACAGATATTGATAAAATGTCACCAAAGGCAGACCAGTGGACAGAAGAAATCTAGGGGCTGCTTTGGCGGCTCTGGAATGGGGACAACTGTCACAACGAGCTGCAGCAGCTCATTATAATATTCCAAGGCGAACTCTCAGGAACCACCTTAAAACTAAAAGTACAAGAAAACGTTACGGTCGTACTTCCATATTAAATGAGAATCAAGAAAAAGGTCTTGCTCAACGCATTATAAGATTTGCCAACATCGGCGTGCCAGTAATTGCGAAGGTCATCAGAAGACAAGCTTTTATTTTCTGCGAAAAATATGCCATTAAACACAGTTAATGAAGACTCCGGTGTTGCTGGCAAAGACCGGTTCAAAATGTTTTCAAAATGAAACCCTGAAACTCCAAAAAGTATGGCTCAGTTCATGAACCAGGGGAGGGCACAAAAGTTGAATAGACCAATTGTTACTCAACATTTCAAAGAAGTCAAAGAAATTTACGAGGAGTTCGATATTCTTCGTAACCCAGAATGAGTGTACAATATGGATGAAAAGAGATGTAGGCTTACCATACATCACCAACAGACTGTTTTGGCGCAAAAAGGAGCGAGTTTATTTGAATGCGTCCGAGCATGCGGAGAATGTTACAATTGCGATATGCGTTAATGCCGTTGGCACAGTTATCCCTCCGATAATATTATACAGGGTGCTTCAACGAAAACTAAACAGAGGCTATATCTACCAAGATATTTATTTCTGATCAAAACGCAAAAACAGGTCAATTTTTGTTTCAAGAACAGATCCATACTGATCAATGGCAGTCATCATCAAGTACCATCCTCATCTTGAATTTCAACCCCTAGAGCAGGGGTGACCACCCTTGAAAATTTGGGAGAGGGTAGATGGGTTGAGTGATACCACCAAAGAAAGGTTAGGTTAGATTTCTAACCTAACCTAACCTTCCTTTCGAGGTGATGATCCTCATCTTGAATTTCAACCCCTAGAGCAGGGGTGACCACCCTTGAAAATTTGGGAGAGGGTAGATGAGTTGAGTGATACCACCAAAGAAAGGTTAGGTTAGATTTCTAACCTAACCTAACCTTCCTTTCGAGGTGATGATGATGACTGCCATTGATCAGCATGGATCTATTCCATTTTACTTCACTGAAACTTGAATAGTTTCAGGGAAATAATCTTCCCTATATTTCAGTTGCTCACCCTGTATCTCTTACAGTTTTCAATTAAAAATAAAAATTCGTTCAAGGCGATGTAGACAAAGATACCACCTTTCTTTTGAGTCATCACTTTTTGATGAAAATATCAACAATTTTTGAGTTAATGAAAAATTAATTCAAAAATAATTCAAAAATTCTACCATCTTCAAACATTCGCGAAGAGACCAATCAACGAGCATCGAATGGTTACTAATCATTTTCAAAATCGAGTGTTTTCTCCCCGGGCCCTAATTACTGCCAATATACGTCTCGGAAGCCCCTCAAACAAATTTTGGATGCACTTTTGAGTCACTGAGTTTCAAACTGCAGGAAGCAAATTTTCTAGTTGTTGGAGTGTTCTACAAGGCATCCTACGTTGCTGAATTTACCACCCCATGTTGTCCCAAACCTGTTCTACGGGATTCAAGTCGGGACTTTTGGCTGGCCATCATAAATATCAATTTCGGCATTTTGCAGAAATTCCTTAAATACTCTAGCTGCATGAGACCGAGCATTATTATGCATGTAAATGAAGTTTTCGCCAATCAATAGGCCAAATGGACCATGAGGTTCAAGGATATCTGCGATGTATCTGGCCGCTGTCATTCTTCCGTTATTCACTAGGACTAGCTCAGTTCGACCATGGAAAGAAATGCCTACCCACACCATTACTGAGCCCCCTCCGAAGTTTTCGGTTTGCCGGATATTGCATTGCTGATACCGTTCCCCAGGTCTTCTGTATACAGGCATGCGTCTATCACTAGATACTAGACAGAACCTGGACTCGTCGGAAAAGAGAACATTCGACCATTCTGGAATACCCCAATTTGCATGTTCCCTCGCAAACTGAAGTCTTGCAACTCGATGCTCTCTGGTGAGACGCGGGCCAGTAGAAGCCACCCTTGGTCTGATATACTGTTCCTAACAGTTTGCAATGAAATATGCACATTTCTGGAAAGTGCAAGTTCATTTTGTAGCATTCTAGCCGTACAGTGTCTAACTCTTAGTGCAGTTAAACGAAGCCAACGATCATCAACTGGTGTTGTTATCCGATTTCTTTCCTGTCCAGCCCTTCTTCCATATTCCCCTGTTTCGTGGTACCGAATAATTGCTCTTGAAACAGTGCTTTGGTTAACATTCAACAAGTTAGCCACGTAACGTTGGCTTCGCCCCTCCTCTAGAAGTGTTACAATTCTTACCACTTCATGATCACTCAAATAGCGTTCAGGACGTTCAGCAGCCATTACAATAAATTCAAAGATTCGAAAATCAACAAGAAACACAGCAAACTTGCATTAATTTAGCGTGAAAACTGGAGAGAAATTGAATGAATACTGATAGTCAAATAAACTGTTGTTTGAGATCATATGGAAACAAATGTTACTGCATAGATAAGATTTTTTCCCCTCATATGTCCAAAAACATATATTGCGATCGAGCTGCTTAATCGATTGTGGAATTCAGAATACCAGGTGATGCGACAGTTTTTGTGGTGTGTGTATATGTAAACCAATAATGAAATTGGAGAGTTTTCAATATGACTATGTAATATATGTGACAAATATTACAATTAAAAATACATGCAGAAGTATTTCTGGACGTTGCAATTCTAGCATTTTGATTAATGGAAATACTTTTTTGAGTACTTTTTCATTACTAATCATTTTTATTTCCTTACTCGTGAGTAATGCATAACTTTCCTTTGTTTTGATTATAAGTGAGTTTCATTGTTGTGAGCATAGTATTGAAAACATTTGGGATTTTTATGTAAATTCGCATCAGATACTTGATGAATCCACAGAATGTGGATTCATTTCATCCAAATTAACCTATAGTTTAAAAAACACAAGTTAATATTAGAATTTGAAAACCATAAAACAAAAAATTCGAATACATTCTTGCATTTTACTCAAAATAGTGCCTATAGAATATCAAAATTGTTTTCACCTAATTATGACAACAAAATAGCTCGTTCGGTTTTCACTAATTTTCTTCGAAAATCAAGGATGGAGATCATTTTTCTCTATTTGCAGTATGCTGCCATATTTAAACATTGCAAATGGTACACCCTCTACAGGATATTTAGGAATAAATATGATAAAAAAACATTGCCTTTTTTTGTTAATTGAAACCATGATTTTCAAATGTCCACTATATTGACAAAGTTATGACGCATTTCACCACACTGTGGCTTCTTCAGATAAGTATCACATTTTAAAGAATGAAGTGCTTTATATCAAATTGGTAAAATCAGGTACTCAGCTAAATAGGAGGAAAATCCAAACAGTGTTGTTTCTTTTAAGAACCCAAAGTAATGGTAGCGAATTAAGGGCTAATTGGCTATTAAGTTAATTTCCGGAATTTTTATGTCTACTGATATCCAATGCTTCCATTGGTTCAGTTTTAAACTATTATCTTCATTATGTAAACTATCAAAATTATTATTGAAAGTATGGTTTTCTTCTAGTAGAGGATTTGCATAGTGGGAATCTGATTTTTCCTCGACAAAACTGGGTTTATGCTGCGATATCCTAGTATTGACAATTCATAAAGTTCTACCGCTATAAACTTTATCACAACTTTCTCAAGAGAATTTACGAACACCCGATTACATTTTTTTATGAATTTTAGGATTACAGTTTTTAATACATCTTCCTAGATAGTTATCCGTTCTAAAAGCTATATTTAAATTATAAGATGAGAAGAATGACTTGAAAGTCAGATTGGGTTTACCAATATAACTTAACATATTATATTTTTGATTAGTCTTTTAATACTAGGAAAAACCTCATGGATTACATAATAAAATTGGCTACGAGAAAGCATGTGCCAATCATTCTAGAAATATTACCATTATTGGCCGCTATTTATTTCATAAAATAGAGCTCTTTCAAGATTTTTTTCTGCCATTGGTATCATGATGATCTAAGTATTATAAGCAGCTATTTTATATTGATGTGAATATACGGAATAATTGTGAATGCTAATGCCTGTATGGAAAACACAAAAATCATTTCTGTGATGAAATTTACATGAAAACAACAACTTAATGATAGGTGATCCTGTCAGTCACTTACTATCAGAAATTTCAATGGATAACATTGAGGAAATAATCAATAATCATCCGCTGTCGAAATACTACATTTATTAGTTTAGATATGTGGATGGCATAATCTGTTGTTTTACAGATACAAATAGACAATGAGATTCCTTTAGTACCTCCATAAATTCAATTTACTTAATATAAAGTTCACTTTGGAAATGGAAACTGAGAGTTCCATTCACTTTTCAGATATAACTTTAACCAAAATTGACCATAGATATGTTTTTTTCAACTTTCTATAAACTATTCTTGACCGCTATCTGTTTTATTATATAGATCTCTTTCAAGAAATCATTTTCTGACGTTGGTATCGTGATGAGTCTATGTATCAAACTGTTATACGCAGTTATTTTATGTTGATGTGGATGTGCGGCAGAACTGTGAATGGTAATGTCTGCATGAGATGCTTTAAATGTCTGTGGACATTTTGGTTCTAGTTGAATCTAAAATGTGAAGGAAATTTTCAATTTACATTTCAATAAACAGAAAAATTCCGGAAATTCACTTAATAGTCAATAACTTTTCAGTTTTTAAAAGGAGCAACACGTTTATTTAACTAAGCTCCTGATTTTACCATGTAATATATAAGGCACATATCCTCTGGTCTGAAGAATCACAGTGTGGTGAAACGCGAAAATTCGAACATCAAAGGTCCATTTAATTAAAAATTGTATATCAATTTTCATCAAGTTACGATCTCCTCAATTAAATTATTAAAAATATTGCCTGTATTGTTACTGAATCTGTACTATTTGTTGGCACTCTGTATAAAAAAAACTCTAATCTTGATGATTCAGCTCAGTTCAATTTCAAAGTATTACATGGCATAAACAGAAAATCCTCATTAATTGGTTACAGAGAACAATTTCACGAAAATAACAATGATTTGAGTGTAAATAATCTCGAAAATTAATAAAATTGAAGGTTACCTACTAATGTCCACAATATTCAGTACACGTGTTCATATATTCAGCATTTCACAAATGATTTTTCATGTTATGTCAATGACAGTACGTAGTTTACCCATTTAAAGAGGTTATATTATTAATTGTTAACTAAATGAAATGCTCATAAAGGTCATATTCTGAATCGAAGCCAAATTAATATACAACAGAATTTGAACTTTGTCCAGTAGACTTCAACGTTAGAAATTGAAAAGTACCTGAATTAACCAAAATTTATATCAGATTATTTGGGAATAATATTCAGAATATGCAGATTGGTAAACTATAGACTTTCCACGAGTTGAATAAATAATACTAACATACGAGGTTAGTTGAAAAATTCGCGGAACCGAAATGCAAAAAAACAAACTACAACAATCTTTCAGTGTTCAGTATTTCTTGGTGCTAATATACACACGCCATATCACAGAAAAATATCACTAAAAAATTACAAACGACCCTGATACCCATTCAAAACAAACACAGCGAATAGAGTTCAGGTGGTCAATTCTGAAAAGTTGAGTTTGAAATAATCATCAGTCTTATTACAAACATTCTATAATAAAAAATTTCTTGATTTTATTTTTAAATGATGCCACAGAAAGGCTACGCATAGAAACAGGTGAAACATTATATAATTTATAACACAGAAAGTTTGGTCCATTCTGCGACCTCCTCCACCTATAATACGGGATTCTTACATTATCTTTGCCTCTGGTACTATAGGAATGAAACTGGTTATTTAAAGTTACTAATGGTTGGTTTTTATGAGCATAGAGTAGACACAAGTACAAACAAGCTAGGGAGAGTCAGTATATTCAGTTTCCTGAAATAATTTTTACAACAATCTCTATAGCACACTCCACCAACAATTCTCACCGCTCGTTGTATTCGGAAAACTCGATCCAAACTCACTGCAATTTCCCCACACCTGGATACTGTATCTCAAATGTGTATCAAAAGGGCAAAATGGGAAGTTCTCAGTCCCCTCCTAGACAAAGAGCATGCCAATTTTCGCAAGAGGAATGCATTCTTGCATATTTTTTTAGCAAGCACATCACAATGAACCCCCCAACTGAGACGCGAATCCAAATGAATACCCAAAAAAAGAACACTTTTAGCTTCAAGAGCTCATACACCAAACACAACTCTCTCAGTCTTGTTGTTGTTCATGCTCTATAAATTAACCGAAAACCATTCCAAGGCCTTTGACTCCGTATGCGCAAACTTTTCTTCAGCTTCCACCAAACTATCACTAGGTACAGATACAGTAATGTCATTAGCAAACAAAATGTGAAGGAGCCGTTCAGGTAATCCTGAAAATCATTAATAAAGATGAGAAATAATAAAGGGCCCATCACAGAACCCTGTGGTACTCCAACTTCAACTCTCTCCTTATCCGAGAAACAGCCATTCACAAAAACCGTTTGAAACCTATCAGCTAGAAATGAGGAAATAAGTTTACATCTATTTGTATCAAACCCATACCGCGAAAGCTTCCGCATCAGAACCGAGTGGCCAACGCAGTCAAAGGCCTTAGTAAGGTCCAAAAACGGAAGAGTGAATAAAAACCTAATTCAAAACAGTCGAGCGTGTTATTGACGAATTCAAGAATGGCACCTTGAAGAGATTTTGTTGTTTTATTATATTCATAATAAAGAGAATAAAATCCAATTATTTCAAATTGAATGTTCAAATTGTCCGCCACTCAAATCCAAACAATAATATAAATCAAAGATTCCACTGCTAAATCAGTACATAAAAATGTAGATAATCAAAAGTATTTTAACATATTGAGGAATTCATTTTTCATTAGGTGCCAATTAGAAATTACCCGCCAGTATTATTAATTAAAACATTATTAATCGACTTTCAGCAAAAGATTTCGTTTAATTAAATCTTATGGAAATAAAACCTACACCACTTATGTCATAGTTGCAGCTGATTGCTTATCCGCCACGTCTTCGCAGCCAGGTATAAACAGGTATTGTTTCGTTTCATTCTTCGTTCATGTTGTATACAGGGTGTCCACGCGAGATGGAACATTAAGAGTATATGGAGAAAGGATAACCGATTGGAGAATTTGTTGTTGTTGTCTTGAATGTTATTCGAACTAAGTTCCGAAAATATTCTCAATGCTGCGGCACTTCCGGTTATACCGGAAGTTGACACCATCTTTGCTTTTTCAAATGGCATAATGTAAGTTTTTTTATTGTAGAAAATTAAATTCTGAATTTTTTTTCTTATACCATTGCCACCTGGAATCAACCGAAAGAAAGATATGAATTTTTCAATTGGAATTTTGCGATTTTTGGTTGTCTCTTAGAAGGCATCATAGAAATACTGAAGATCATTCAATATCGATTATTTCTATCTCGTTGTAAGTAAAAAAGTTAAAAGTGTAGATCTAACGTCAATAACTATAAGGTTCAATCATCTTGGAATACGAGAATACCTATTAAGTAAGATGTTGGAATCTCCCTCCATCTTGTTTCAAAAATTTTCCCAACCGATGAAGAACACCGTGTCCGGTTGCTCTTCTAATGTCGTTTCGATGAAGGCTGCCAAAAGCTTGATGAATTGTACGTTAAAACTCTTCTTTCGAATTCACTGGTGTTACGTAAATAATTTCTTTCAAACGGCCCAGAGAAAAAAATCCAGAGGTGTCAGGTCTGGAGATCTTGCTGGCCAATCTCCGAATCTACCTGTCCTCGAACATGTTAGTTATTTGACGTGAAACTTCGTCAGTGCCAGTAGGTCGGAGCACAATCCAGTTGGTATCAGCAAGATTTATATGCTCTTAGGGGCAATTTCTCATTGAATGCTCTGCAAGTTCAACTATTATTTCTTGGCATTGACCATGAATGATGAACAAATTGATAAATCATGATTTTGTTTTATTTTGGAAAATTTTCACACTCTTCAGTGTAACAATTTCAAGAAAGTCAGATTCAACGATCATTGAAACATTAACATTCTAATATGAGATATCTGGGGGAAAAATGGTTCCACGAAAATGTGAGAACCAGATGCAGCAACATGCAGATTGAAAATTGTCGCATTTCAGTTTGGCTTGAAATGATTGCTCTCGTATTCCAAAATGATTGGACTTGATTGTTATTGATTTTAGAACTAGACGTTTTGAAATCCACAAATTGTCTTGAAACGAAAAATTTCAAATATTATTTCACAAGTTAAAACTCTGATATTTTTGAGCATAATTGACGGAATACGCCTATGGTTTTTTCGATTGTCAATATTTTGAAGAGTACCTACATCTAACCATAAAAAAATTGGTAATTCGAAGATGACTTCTTTCCTAACAAGTACCTGATGTAATCGAGAATACCTACTAGAAAAAAAGAAAAACTAGAAGTCTCTCGGAATCCTGAGCAGAATTACTTTGATGAAGATTTTGAGATGGGTCTCGTATTGAGAGATCGAAATGAATTATTTGAAAGATTGCCGGTCATATAATCTACGAATAACTCGGAAACGATGCATTTTAGGTACGAGTTAAATGGTGTGTGCAAAACTAGGTAGTCTAATTTGAAAAAACGGACTTTCGTACCTTTGAATGTACTAGGAATTACCACATGCTTTGGAAACACCCTGTATACCGTGAAGGCTCTAAATGCATTGAATTCTAATGAATGAACCTCTTTACTTACAACGTGCTAGAAATAATCGATATTGAATGATCTTCAATATTTTTATGATGCCTTCTAAGAGACAACCAAAAATCGTAAAATTCCGATTGAAAAATTGATATCTTCCTTTCGGTGGATTCCAGGTGGCAATAATATGCGAAAAAATTGTTCAGAATTCAATTATCTACAATAAAAAAAATATAGACATACATTATGCCATTTGAAATAACAAAAATGAAAACGAACATCTGGAAATATATTGAAATTTGTCAACGTGTGCTACAGCTACTAATTTATGATTAATAATACAAATATAAGCTTCACCTATAATCTGAATCCACAGCTGTGAAAACATAAGATACGTGAACAGCAGAATAAAGAACAACAACCACACACGTCAAAAACAAAATTTTCACTTGTGTTGCACCTGCATCACCAATATACGTCAAAATAGCATCGAGAACATCGACACTGCCCTTTTCTGTAAGAGACCGTCACTTTCCTTCATCGTAGAAGGTTGTATCGATACAATCAACGATCGAGTCTGAGCTAATCAGTCTCATCAAACGAGTTTAAGCATTTCAAAGTCGACTTCATGCAAACAACCGAATAACATGTTCTTAATTTATCCAAACTTAATGATTTCCGCTGAAATGGTAGAAAAGAATAGTTTCTTATCTTCCTACTTGACTGATTTTTGATTGTTGATATATTGACAGGAACTTAAATAAGTTATTTATTTTCGATATCTTCCGACTTTTATTATCTTTTTTTATCTAAGATACTTTGACCTGCGACAAGGGATGTATTAATTTTAGTCCATTGAAATGTAACATCTTCTTTGCATTTTTTAGAGGACGCAATTTTATTGTTGGGGCATGTGGGGGGGGATCAATAGAAGCTTAACTCCAAGTTTGTGGAGTCTCAGCCCTTGTCCCCCCGGCCGTCATTTTGAAAAAGGGGTGCAAATATATTTTCCGTGATATCTCGGAAACTATACATCTTATCAAAAAAATTTTAAGACATAATTTGTAGCAAATCGCTTTATCTACAAATAAGTCTATATCACTTATTGCCGTTAATGAAAAATTTCGAGAGTTATAAGCAAAAAAGTGGAAAAATTCTTATGAAAATTTTCTTTTTCAACAATAACTTTTTATTTTTTATTTTATCGAAAATTATCCCAGACCAATCTCATAGATGGTCTTTTGAGGAACATTTTCATATATTTTTTAATTTCATTGAATTAGGCTTTTGCTAGGTAAAATTCCATTATCAATAATAAAAAACAAGTAATGTGTTTTTAGGAATTTTACTTAATAATTGTGATTCGCAACGCGTTTCACTACACCGTAGCTTCTTCAGACGAATGAATATACAGAAAAATGATTTCATTTATTTTTAACGCTGTTACAAGCTCCAAAGTTGACCGGGTTCGTCAATCCTAACGAGAATCCGGTCAAAACGAAATGAATAATTTTTTTTATAATCCCTATATACTAATAACTTTCTTTTACATCAATGCCTACAACTCTTCTTCTTCTTCTTATTGTTTTAAATAGACCTATTGGTCTGTTGCTTGCCGAAGCCGTCTCTGGATGGTTTCTTGCGAGGTGGACTGCCAGCTTTCCTGCCACTTTTTGGGGTCTTCCTGGTGGGCGCTTTCCATGTGGCTTGCTCTCCATCATTATGCGCGGTAATCTGTTTTCATGCATTCTTTGCACGTGAGCATACCATTCTCTTCGTCTTTGTCTGCCCCATCTGACTATGTCTACTATGCTGCATTGAGCTCATATGTCAGTGTTTCTTATCCTGTCCAGTCTGGTCTTTCCGAGGATAGTTCTTAGGGTTTTCATTTCGGCCGCGCGTAGCATACTTTTAGTTTTGTTTGTGTCTTCGCGTGCTTCTATGCCGTAAGTCATGATAGGTCTGATGCAAGTCTTATAGATCTACACCTTGCTATCTGTTCCCATGTGCTGGTTTGACCATATCACATCTCTAAGACACCCTGACAGAGCTGCTGCTTTAGTTATTAGACTTCTTACTTCCTTCGCCGGATCGTGGTAGCTGCAGATGTCCATGCCTAGATATTTAAAGACATTGACTTGCTCGATTGACTTGTCTTCCACAACCACTTTACACCTGACAGGTTAGGTTAGATTATAAATTACCATGTTGAGTTGTTGGCTGACTTGATAGAATTTAAAAAGCTGTCTCTGAAGATCGTTCTCCGTTTCTGCTATAATAGCTGCGTCGTCAGCATAGCAGACCACAGATATTTTAGAGTGGCCCATTCTGTATCCCAAACCTAAGGATATGACTTGTTGTATTATTTCATCCATCAAGAGGTTGAAAAGGAAAGGGCTCAGGCTGTCACCCTGTCTGATTGCTCCTGGTGTTTTTATGTTAGGTGTAGTATGTTCGCCTGACTTGATCTTTGTCACATTTCCGGTGTTTAAGTTTTTAATTAGTTTGGTGATTTGGGACGGGGACTGTCTTTTTATTAGAATTTGTAGGATTTCTGTCAAGCGCACTTTGTCGAATGCCTTTGTTAAGTCTATAAAGCAGATGTAAGCAGGCTTGTTGAACTCTATTGATTTCTCCTTTAGTTGTTTCATTATGAAGAGAGCGTCCGTTGTTGATCTATTTGTTCGAAATCCAATTCCTCTCTATTCTCGATACGTGATTCCAATTTGTCTTTTAGGATGCCAGTGAGCAGTTTCATGGACGTACTTAGCAGGGTTATACCCCTGTAGTTTTCAGGTGATGTCTTTTGCCGCTTTTTGAAGATAGGAATAGTGATGCTGCTGCGCCATTCTTCAAGAATCTGTGATGTGTTTAAAATTTTATTGAAAAAAGTTAGCAGCTTCTCGGTGAGTTTCTTTCCCTCATATTTTAGCAATTCGTTCGGGATGTTGTCTGTTCCCGCGGCTTTCCTGTTTTTTAGCTTTTGTATTCTTTTTCTCAACTCTTCCTCTGTTATCAAAACATCATCTGGTGTTTCGTCTTCGTTCACCCATGTATCAGTTGTTTCTTCATCTTGGTACAGCTCTGTAAAATATTTTTCCCAGATGTCAGGTGATATGATTTTAGTTTGAACGTATTCATTTACTGGCTTTTTCCTGTTTTTCAGCATCTTCCATACCTTTCTTTGGGCTCCATAAAGGTCGTGTTCCATTTCACTGGTAAACTGTCTCCAGTGTTCCCTTTTGATGGCTCTGATGGCTGCATTAGCTTTGTTTCTATTTTCAACGTATCTCGTTCGATTGGTTTCTGTTGGTGAACTTAAATACAATAGATAGCTTTTACGTTTCATATCTGCCAGTTCCTTTACTTCCTTACAGTACCATGACTTGATATTTTTGTTGGCGTTTATGTTGATTGTGCGTTCTCCCACCGACTCTGCTTCAGCTTCTGTTATGCAGGTTTTTATTTGTTGCCAGCCTTCTTCAACTTCATCTGATATGCAAATGTTATTCAGTTTGCTTGATAATCTGAGTTCGTAAAGCTGTCTTGTGCTTTCGGTAGACAAAGATTCTATATTGAATTTTCTTATGTAGATAGGCTTCTTTATAACTTTACGAGGTTGTTCCATTAACATTTTGCATAATACAAGCTTGTGATCTGTTCCCAGATTGGCTGATGTAAGAGCCCTTACGTCTAATATTTGCGAGGGTGTGATTGCTCTGTTGGTTATGATAAAGTCTATCATGGAGCGTTGTCCTCTTGTGTTGGAAAAAGTATATTTGTGCTGTTCTTTGTGTTGGAAGTATGTGTTAATTCTCAGCTCGTTCGTGGCACAGAAGTCTATAAGAAGTTCACCATTTTCGTTGGCAATTGGCTCGTTGACAAGAGACAATGAGTTTATGGCTTCTATCAAGTTTGTCGATAGTATCTTGCAGTGACAGATAGAAGTTTTCAGACTCTTCGGTGGTTCGTGATGTATCAGGAGCGTATGTGCTGACAAGGTGGGTGGTGAGTTCATTGATTTTGATGGACACTCTTAATATTCTATCGTTTACGTATTCTATGCTTTCGATGTTGTGCGTATACCTCTCCTGCAGTAGTATTCCAACTCCTGAGTGTGCTATTTACTGTTTAGGCACTCCACTGTATATTAAGATGTATTCGCCAAATTTTGAGGTGCCTAGGCCTCTTTTCCTTGTTTCTGATATTCCACATATGTCGAGCCTACAACTCAACTTATTTATTTATAACTTTTCTCTCCGCCACGTTTGAGGTAGAGTCTTTTGGCGCGTTTTTTTAACGTGGTATCCCCAGTAGACCTATTCCACAAAAACATTGATCGTGATGTAATCCTCCACATACTTATAATTTTGATCGGTTATCAGCTGCCCTACTCTATTCTACCTTTTTCTGATGGTCCAGGCTGTGGCTCATTACGTAATTGATCAACAAATGAGAAGATTTGGGGAATGACGGGTGTTAAAATTGGAGTCATTATTGGAAGTTCATCTATCAATTCATTTTCTTCGACTAATTTTGAAATTTCCATTATATTGGTACATGTTTCGCCAGAGCAATGGAGGCATACTGTCGACATTTGACATTCTGCAGCCACACGTGCTCCCACAATTCCCTTTGCATCGGCAAAACCTTAATTTCATGAGATCTGGGGGTGCTGAAAGCTTGGAAGCTTAGATTGGCATCCAAATGTTTCTATGCTTTTTCTAGCCTGAATCTTCTGGATTTTTACATTTTCCAAGCCACGGCTGTATCTGGTGATAAACTCGGAGGCTGTGGAAACAAGCTGCATCTTGGGTCGGAGGCAATGAAGATAAACTAAATGGAATTTTAGTTACTGTTTTCGAGAATTTTTTGGATCGCATACCGTATAGAGAATCGTCTTTATTATCGCCGTATAAAAATGCAAAAAACCGTTCGCCAACAAGAGTGAGTAAAGACGGATCGACTTTCTCATTGAGAAATAGTGCGGTACCAATGGCTAGCTCAGGATGTTTTTCCATTATTTTTATAAATTTGAGTTTCCCCATATTAGGTAGCTGATGTTGTATCACAACCAGAGAAAGCATGAATAAAAAGCAAATTCTGTGCTATAAAATCTGCATGCATAAAACTTGAAGGGCTATACAATTGACCACATGTGCGTTCTTTAGAAGGTTTTAAAAGTAAACTATTTGGCTGTCTGCGTTCTTTAGAAGGTTTTAAAAGGAAACTATTTGGCTGTCTTGTTCCTAATACCGTGAGCAATACAAGAATGTCGATATCCTCTGCCACAATAATGACATAATCATGAGATTGGGATTCTCTAAGCGCAGCAGTGACGATGATTGAATCTGCATCTGATTCAGCTTGATCGACGAGGAAACATAATTCTGTGAGATCAAGTAAATCTATAAAGTTTGATTTGTTCTTTTCATTATGAAGAAATTTCTCTTGAGATATTGTTGGTACGGCACTCTTATCAAACTTAATTTCTGCAGATTGATGTTTCTTTGTGCGACGCAGACGTTCCCAAGACTTCCTTCCAGCAATATCTGGATCTTCGGAGTAACCATCGTATTATAGTTGCAGATAGTCCATAATGTTCTTGCACATACCTAACATACTTTTCAATAATGTCGTTCAGTGACGAATTTCTATCCCAAACCACTTTAACTGATGTAAAGATAGCCACGCTTTTCATCCACGGTTCTCATCCACGGTTTCAATTTGGCAACACCGCATTGTTTCAGCGTAGGTCTCGATTCCAGCCACGGTTTCCAGCCCTCACTAATTTTCAGTTCGAATACGGTGTTTTTTTATGAAAATTGACTATGTTTTTGTATCGTAATCTATACATTGATTTTGCATTTCATCTGTTTATGAAATGAACTCAGTATTTCCTTAATTTATATCGCCTATCGCAATGAAGTTTCCCATGTTTTTTCTCGATGTTTTCCATTTCGAATAATGTGCATGATTTTTACTGTCGGAATATTTTCTTCTGCGTTAATGTGCTCGTGATAGTGACCAACTTTTGAATGTCACCGATTTGTGTAATGAACTATTAATCTTCATAATTTATTACACCACGTGAGAGGAATATATAGATTTAAGAGCTTTTCCGCGACAGTTTCCAATCCAAATATTGTGCTTAAATTTTCGCTATTGAACTATATTTTTCAATGTTATTCTACTTGAAAAATTGAAGAAAATTTCAATGTCACCCATTCGAGAAATGATCTACGATTCTTTTTAGTTCATTATACCGCTTAGTAGGAACATATAAAGTTCATAGTTTTTCCGCCATTCCATTCAAAGTGATGTGCGTAATTTTCGCTACCAACATATTATTCTCCAAGCTATTCCGCATACTACGGTAAAGGAATTTTCAATGTCACCCATTTGGGAAATGAACCACGAATTTTCTAGATTTATAACTCTACTTACGAGGAACGTATGATGTTCATAGTTTTTCCGCCATAATTTTCATTCAAAATCATATGCGTGATTTTCGCCTACAACATATTATTCTCCAAGCTATTCCGCATTGTACGGAAAAAGAATTTTCAATGTCACCCATTCGGGAAATACACCACGAATTTTCTTGATTTATTACTCTACGTACGAGGAACATAAGAAGTTCATAGTTTTTCCGCCATATTTTCTATTCAAAGTGATGTGCGTGATTTTCGCTACCAACATATCATTCTCCAAGCTATTCCGCATACTACGGTAAAGGAATTTTCAATGTCACCCATTTGGGAAATGCATCACGAAATTTCTAGATTTATTACACTACGTACGAGTTATGTTGAAGTTCATAGTTTTTCCGCCATAATTTCCATTCAAAGTGATGTGCGTTATGTAATAGGAAACCACCATCGACAACAAAATAACTTCTGTGCATGTTTTCAGAGGATTGGTCTAGTGGTGTAAGACCATCAAATAAAGACAACTTTTCTCATGCCATCCTCAGCGAATAGTGATAAAGGAAAAAGTGCTAATTCGTACGCCAGATATTGTTTAATATCGCCAACTGATTCTCTTAAAATACAGATGCATTTAAACAATAGTAAGGGAGTTATGGCGATAGGTAATTTTTCAACATGTGCACTAAAAGGTAGAACCTTCGATTTCCTATTAAATGATAGTTCTTGAAAATTCGATCCAATGATATAAGTCATTAAACCTTCTCCTATTTCAAAAGCTCGATGACTTAGCTAAACATTGTCAAAAATGTACGAAATTATTTAAAAAGCAATAATTCTATAAGTTGTATAGTAGAGGAAAAGATTTATGAATAAATAAGTTGAGTTGTAGGTATTGATGTAAAAAAGTCATTAGTATATGTATAGGGATTATAAAAATATTGATAAAACGAAGTGATTCATTTCGTTTTGAATTGACGAACCCGGTCAACTTTGGAGCGCTGTGACAGCGTTAAAAATAAATGAAATTACAAAAAAAATATGTGAAAATGTTCCTCAAAAGATCATCTACAAGATTGGTCTGGGATAATTTCTCGATAAAACGAAAAATTAAAAGTTATTGTTCAAAAATAAAAATTTTTAAAAGAATTTTTCCACTTTTTTGCTTATAACTTTTGAAATTTTTCATTTACGGCAAAAAGTGATATGACCTTATTTGTAAATAAAGCGATTTGCTACAAATTATGTCTTGAATTTTTTTTGATGAGATGTATAGTTTCCGAGGTATTGCGGAAAATATATTTGTACCTCTTTTTCAAGATAGCGGCCGGGGACAAGGGCTGCATCCCCACAAACTTGAAGTTGAGCTTCAATTGAACCCCCCCCACATGTCCCAACAATAAAACTGCGTCTTCTAAAAAATGCAATACTTGGCCCCTAAATTGTAACTTTTCAATGGACTATTTAGGGAAATGAGACTTTTATATTTTCTTTTTATTTATCACTACCTAAGCAACAGGCGAAGTCTCATCAAAAGGGAAATAAATATTTTTGTTCAGATCTTAGGGATTTCTTTTTTCTCTCTATCGCAGCAGTATGAGTGTCATCATTTTTATACAGATTGTTCCAAACAAGCCACCCAGTATATTTCTCATCTCATAGTGATTGGAAAAATTTGCTGGACCGTGTCGAATTATTTTGTTTGGGAAACATCTTTCGACGTATATTTGAGCCTCTAACAAGCAACCCCCTAAGAGGGGACGCTTCAACCCCTTGAAATTAAATGGGTCAAAGGGATGGCGCCGTAATTTATTTGGAAGCCTTCAAAGCCTCTTCACAACGGGTGAGTAATTTTGACAAATCTTTCAGGCAAAATATGAGTTTTTATCTCAATTCATTGAATATTTTGACTATTTTCAAGAATAAAGAAAAAAGGGAAAACAACTATATTTCTAGTTTGAAGGGTTGTTAGAACCTGCTAGCATTAATCAGTTAATTGACTCACCTTCAGGTTTTAGACGATACAGAAAATAGTTTGGTGTAATGCTTGCTGGCATGACTATGTGACAAATAGGTACTATCTTTTTCCTTCAGTAGATTGATTCAGGTGGTAGTTGATGGTGTGACGAGTAAATATTTTCAGGTTGATGAAGGAGTACCCCAGAGCTCCACAATTACGTCAAATATTTTTCTGTTGCAAATTAACGATCAGAATCTTTGGGTTTACTGACGACTGTACCCTGGCATCATCATTTGTCACATAGCCAAAGATGTCAACAGAGCACGTCGCTAAATTCCGAGTGGGGCCAGTTGAACTTGGTCATACTCGGCATGACAGTCAACACCGGAGTTTGTCCACGATGTTTCTCTACTGTCGGGAACAAAATTCCCGGTCAATGTGTTCGTGTTGAGGGTTGAGTCATCCGAATGCGATGCCATGCCACATCGTTTCTTTCGAAACAGTGAAAATGTGACATCGAATGGCCTCAGATTCGGATATGCATCACAGTCAACACCGGAGTTCGCTGGCATGACCATATGTTAGGCATTGCTAAATCTATTTCGTTTACGTCAAAGAACGTTACAGGACTAGTGTGCTGTGGAACTCGCTTCCATCTAACATCTTTTCGATAACTTACAATTTGGCCTTTTTCACGAAGCATTAAATCAACTTGGGCGACCACAGCTGTAACATGACAGGTACCGCCTCCTCCCGAAAGTGGATTTCTTTCGAAAGCCCTTTTTAAAAACTACAACAATCTTGAAAATATTTTATTGTTTTACTCGAATTGCATTTTTTCTCATTTAATAAGAAAAATACTCTTGAACTATATATAAATAAAAAAGAATAATGAAATAATTTGCTGGACTAAATTTTTCGTTGTTAGAAGCAAGTTGTTTATCTGATATTAAGTTTGTTCAATCATTTGATGTATTTAAAATCAATCAGAGACTTTCGATCACGATCGGGAAATTGTACTCGAGTGGAAACTGAAAACCAGAAAAAACTATTCGGCTGAACCATTTAGAAAGTCCAAGTGTTTGCGATGCAGTTCGGTTTTTGTTTATAGAAGCTATAGCTTGGGGCGTTTAACACGGAATGACTAGATCTGAAAGATTGTTGCAGAAATGGCTTTGTTCGCCAAACTATCATCGAATTACACTACACTAGCCTACGAACGGGTACCTTGAACGCCTAAACTGTATTAGTGCACGTGAGATTATCAAATTTTGGGAAACAAATTCAGCTCCCTATCAGTGATGGCCAAATTTCGATACTTCTTATGAAGCATACAATATTCGTCTCTTCACTCCAATCATAATCTATTTTTTCAGAAGAGAAGAAATTGTGCTAGGCTGTGCCATGCAATTTTTGCGACACCGTCTTTCTTTTTGAAGAAAACAAATGCTTCGAACAGATGGGATCTATCTGTTATACGGTGAAACTTTGAAAATGTTATTTTCGGACATGATATATTTCGGATATATCGAAATGTATTGGAAGATTTGAAACAGTCAGTTCTTTTAAGGGATTACAGTTTTAGAGGTATCACAAATACGTTTTCAACTACTCCTTATTCTTTTGTGAGCATTCTCTAATATGAACGACGATCGAATAGGAAAAAATCGTATTTTATGTTATCTGAAGAGATAAATATGCAGGATGCTTCATAATAAGATGCCGTAAAATGATTCCTTAAGTGATGTCAAGGCAAAAAGTTCATGGGTCGAAAAATGGTTCGTTTTCGATATAGAAGGTGTTGAAGTTTCAAAAATTTGTCAGTACATTCTTCATAAAAACTACATTTCTCGGAATTTTCAGCCGCAAATTGACACAAGAATTATTTTCAGTTATTTCCATCTTTGAATAGGTCAATCATTTGTAACAATATACAAGGTGATAGTTGTTCACGAGTCAGGGTGCTATTTTTATGGTGCATCACTGACTGAAGAACTGAAGAATGCAGATATTTTGACGATAATTCTTATATTTTTATATAACAATTTTATTATAAAAATTTCGATCTCAAATCCGGTCACGGGTCATCTACGGAGATCTGCAGCACTAGATAAGAGAAAATTATATGAAATTATGAAGGATAATTTTTTTTTCGGGTCATGCTCCATTTTGCCCCTAAAAATCTTTTTAGTGTTCTTTAAACCAAATCTGAATATCTGTTCAATTTGAAAATTTTTCTGTCCCTTGCACCCTTTCCTTTCACAGTTTTCAAGATAAAAATCGTCGAAATATCATTCCCATTTCAAAACACGTCAGAGACTTCAAAATGTTCGTTTTGAAGTGGGACCGACATTACGAAGATTTTCATCTCGGAGATAACGAAAAAAATTCACGAAATGAAAAAGTTGTTATATTGAACAAATAATCAGATCTGATTCACGCAATACTTCAGTGTCGTATCAAAAAGTGTTTAAGGGGCAAAAAGAAGGTATGACCTGGAAAAAAAATATCACTCTGCATTCTTTCAGTTAATTTTGTCTTATTTAATGGTGTAGATCTCCGTAGGAGATCCGTGAGTCGGATTTGAGCTCCAAATCTCACAAATCGTAAGAATTATCGACAAAGTATCTGAAATGTTTTCGATATGAGATAAATCATCGAATTCTTTTCAATGAATATATATATATATATATATATATATATATATATATATATATATATATATATATATATATATATATATATATATATATCAATATATAATTTTCCAATAATTTATTTTTTCTTGAACTGGAATGAGTAATCGAAACAAAAACTAAGAATATTGGGTTATCATTCAAAAAGTCCAAATGAAGGCTTCCGGTATTTCCGGAAGTATTTAGCCTTTCCAGGTATTGAGTGCGGATTTCTCCTAAATCTACAGTTATGCCGGGGTAACCGCCTCGGTAGCTGCACGGTTAGTGAGCAAGTATGTAGGAATATCACACAGTCTCTGGACCGCAAGGAGACTGCAGCTGCAGCCTTCATGGATATTGAAGGTGCGTTTAATGCGGCCCCCACTGACTCACTGTGTGGGGCTGTGAGAGCCAGACGAGTACCAAATATCATTCCGGAATGGATTAGTAACATGCTAAATGCCAGAGTGATCAATACTTCACTGAAAAGAGAAGTAGTCGCTTTTGTGGCTGGCAGGGGCTACCCACAGGAGTACTATCCCCTCTGCTGTGGTCTCTGCTAGTTGATGACCTTCTGGAAATAATTGGCGCACTGGATGTTTATGTACAAACATACGCTGATTATATAGTCATTCTGGCTGTCGGAGATGATAGCGATGTTTCCGACAAACTACAGGAGGCTATGTCTGCAATTCAGGGGTGGTAAGAAGGAGAAAAACTTAGCATAAACACCCACAAAACCCTTATGGTACCGGTTACCAGGAAGAGGAGGATATTTGTTTCCCCCCCCCCGACCCTGAGCGGGGTGTTTATTCCGGTTGTGGAAGAAGCGAAATATCTGGGGATGATCCTGGACTCACGTGGAATTCGCACCTGGAAAACACAATACACAAGGCTAGACATTCCCTATGGGCATGTCAAAAGACCTGTGGAAAAAAATGGGGCCTTGCCCCAAAGCAACTCCAGTGGCTATATGTGATGGTGGTTAGACCACGTATTACGTACGACTGCAATGCTTGGTGGGAGTGCGGTCTTAAGAAGCAATGCCAACTCAAGCTCTCTAAATTACAGAGACAAGCCTGCTTGATGATTACAGGAGCCTTTCGCTCTACACCCACTGCTGCCATGGAACTGATATTGGGCTTTGCCCTTCTTCATCTTGTGATAAGAGGAGTGGCTTTCTACAGATTCCATCATCTTTCCCGTAAAGAAGCGGGTAACTTCGGCTTTGTGCCTGGCGCCCTACAGTCTGAAATTGAGGACAATGAAGTGCTGAATATGAGGTCGGACATAACAACATCTAAAACCAATATGGAGAGGCCATTCCAGATCATGAAATTAAAGGCACAAATTGATTAATCAAAGCTGTTAAAACTATTTCACCGAATGTAACTTGTATTGTAAGTTGCAAACACTTTGCAAAAATGTATCACATTGTTTGTGATTTTCGAAGAGGTTTTCAAGTCACATGGTGATAAATCCAACAAATTCGGTGACTGTTCGAATGCATCTATCGTATATATTACTCAAATAGATTGTCTTACCTATAGTCTTGGTTCATAGCAGTAAATGCATAAGCCATATGTGTTCCAGAGTGAAATGTTACCACTAATGAGAGACAAAACATAGAAAATAATTGAAGTTTGCCGAAATCACCGATTTCTATAAGAATTTCGTCTAAAGTATCAATCTTTGACATTATTGAAAATTTAAATCGATTAGTACTAGCAACTACTCACAACAAAGTATGCTTCAAGTAATTTTTAAATTACAACAAGAATTTAATCATCTCGAGTAGTATTTTAGATAAAATGCAGTCAGCAATGATTGATAAGAACCCTACTTCATGTCTGGTTTACACGTGGAAACAACTGATGTCTCTTAATTTGTGAACACATGTAGATGATTTACACATGTCAACGATATTTTATACCATTTGCTGTAATACATACGCCACAAGCCATAGCTTCTACAATTGTTCATGCCTCCATATTTTTATTTATTGTTCGATTACTCATTCATTTTTGGTTACCTTCTGCGAAAATAGTATCACTCAAAGCGCTATATTTTCTGAGAAAAAGAAGCACTTTGAAAATATTGGAAGAAAACTCACACTTTCAATTCGTCAATGTAATTGGTTTCGAGTCTTTCTCACGAGGAATTAAGTATGGAAAATACAGTGTGTTCCAACGAAAATTTGACCCCCCCTATAACTCCGAAATGAGTAACATTAGCGAAAAACACCAAGACACGTCGATTTTTGTTTCGAGGGGGAGCATTTTTCGAAATAATTCGAAACTTGTCAGATCAACCCCTACCCCAGCAACCCTAATTTCGAAATTCATCATAGGAATAAGGGTCGAGTGGCACCTTACTGTAAAGGTCTGTCAATTCTCCATTCTGATTTGTCATTTTAGAATTTTAAATTAACATACAGGGTGTCCCAACCGAGGGTAAAGTTGAATTCCTGCAAATCCCAAATACTAAATGAAATCGATTTATTTTGGCATAATGCAAGCGCAGGTTTATGCTCGGTCTAGAAAAACGACCTACACTTGTGAATTTGGAGTTGGTGCAATCAACCCCTATTTCCAGCATCCCCAACTCAAAAATCATTCGATCGAAAATAGGTCAAGTGGCACCTCGTTGGAAAGGTATTTCAATTTTCTCTTCGAATTTGGTATTTTCGAAATTCAGAATCAGCATACAGGGTGTCCCGGAGCAGGAATACTGAAAACCCAAATAACTTTTTGAAACTGGTTCATTTCGGTATAATACGAGAACATGTTCATGTTTGATTCGAGAATAAGACTCTCTTGCGTGAATATGGAATTTTGCAATCAATCTCTTCCATTCAGCATCCCCAACTCAAAAAATCATACAAGTGATTACAGGTTGAGTGGCAAAGTTCCAGAAAGATTTTTCTATTTTCTGAATCACTGAGGCATTGGTTTCAGTTTGGCAATCGAGGTTTTCTGGCGTGAGGATCAGGATGAGGGATGATGGAGAAACTGATTGGATGCTCATCTAAACAGGAAAACGAGATTTATTGAACTTGTATTCAATTGAAAACAAAAACTAACTTGATTATTACAACAATTGTTCAAAATGACCTCCGCCCACCTCCATACAGTTATACAGACGATTTTCGAACTCTCTTCTCACATTAGCGAAAACTTCAGGAGTCAAAAGTCGGCATTCTGTGATAATCCTCATCCGCAGCTCCTCCAGGTTTTCTGGTCTTGTGGCATGAACTTTAGATTTTAGATGGCCCCACAAAAAAAAATCTAGGGGATTTAAATCTGGTGACCTGGCTGGCCACTCAACAGGTCCTCTTCTACCAATCCACCTTCCTGGGAAATTTTCGTCTAAATATTGGCGCACCCGAGCATCATAATGCGGAGGAGCACCGTCTTGTTGAAAACGCATTTCGTCCTCAGAAAGAGTTGGATCGTTCTGTAAAATTTCTGTCAATCTAGGATGTATGTGTTCCTCTAACAACTGTAGGTAGCCATTTCCATTCAGATTACCCTCAATAAAGAAAGGCCCAACTAGATGATTGCCAAAATTCCTGCCCAAACGTTCAACTTCTGAGGCCTTTGCGTGTGGGCCTCTCTAAACCAATGAGGATTCTGTGTGTCCCAATATCGACAATTATGTCTATTCACTTCACCACTGAGCATAAAGGTGCTTTCATCAGAAAAACAGATGTTATTCAGAAAATTTGGATTAGCGTTTAGGTTTTCACTTAGATTTTCACAAAACTGTAAACGACGATCTGGATCATCTTCGTTTATTTCATGCACTAATTTTACCTTGTAGGGTGAAATTCGTGATGTTTCACGATTCTATGGACAGTTGTAGCTGATACACCAGTCAGACGAGATAGTTTTCTGATCGAAGTAGTATTCTCCATTTGTAGATGACCCACTACTGCCACTTCCGTTGCCTCATTTCTGACAGGACATGCCACTTCATGTTTTTGTTTGCCACCGAACCCGTAGCTAGGAATTTGTCAACCAAATATTTAACGTACTGGTGACTGACTCCCTTTCTCTTTCAGGATGGTTCCTATCGAATATCCTTGCCGTTTCTTTGGCACAACTGTTATTTCGAAAATACGTCGATACAATTTCGACCCTTTCCTCAGTGGAATAAACCATTTTCAGATTAATTTCAACTGACGAACAACAACAATAATGAGGAACTGATCTGAATAATAATAATATTTCATTGCAAAATGAGAAATAACAGATGACTGCACGCCAGATGGAAATGAAAAAATGTGAACATTTTCAATGCAGAAATCAGCTTTATTTCTTCGTAATTGATGCTCAACACATCGTACCCCAATACTTTTAACAGTTTCGAATTAATTTTAGTTGATAATTTCAAATGACGATATTGAATTTTTCGAAAGCGACATCCTGTATGGAGAGCCGAACTGAATGAAATGCTTTAATCATTCTGGAATTCAAAAACCTTTCTGAAGATATGCCACTTGAATTATTTGTATGATTTTCAAGTTGGGGATGCTGAATGGAAGGGGTTGATTGCAAAAATTCTATAACCACACAAGAAAGTCCTATTCTCGGATCAAACATGTTCTCGTATACCGAAATGAACCAGTTTCAAAAGTTATTTGGATTTTCAATGTTCCTGCTTCAGGACACCCTGTATGATGATTCTGAATTTCGAAAATACCAAATTCGAAGAGAAAATTGCAGTACCTTTCCAACGAGGTGCCACTTGACCTATTATCGATCGAATGATTTTTGAGTTGGGGATGCTGGAAATAGGGGTTGATTGCACCAACTCCAAATTCACAAGTGTAGGTCGTTTTCTAGACCGAGCATAAACCTGCGCTTGCATTATGCCAAAATAAATCTATTTCATTTAGTATTTGGGATTTCCAGGAATTCAACTTCACCCTTGGTTGGGACACCCTGTATGTTAATTTAAAATTCTAAAATGACAAATCAAGGTGGAGAATTGACAGACCTTTTCAGTAAGGTGCCACTCGACCCTTATTCCCTATGATGAATTTCAAAGTTAGGGTTGCTGGGGTAGGGGTTGATCTGAGAAGTTTCGAATTATTTCGAAAAATGCTCCCCCTCGAAACAAAAATCGACGTGTCTTGGTGTTTTTCGCTAATGTTACTCATTTCGGAGTTAGAGGGGGGGTCAAATTTTCGTTGGAACACACTGTATAAATTAAGTGAATACAGGCATAATACGAGGAATGTCATTTAAGTTTTGCACTAAGAGCTAGAATATAACAATTAAATGCTTTTAAAGACTTTATTGTTCTTCGAAGTATTCTACGCGAAGATTAATATACACACACCACAAAAATTGTTGCATCACCTGGTATTCTGAATTCCACAATCGATTAAGCAGCTCGATCGCAGTTTTTTTGTCAAAATATGTTTTTGGACATATAAGGGGAAAAAAATCTTATCTATGTAGTAACATTTTTTTCCATATGATCTCAAACACGTCTGAAACAAGAATGAGTTTATTTGTCTTCAGTTTTCACGCTAAACTAATGCAAGTTTTCTGTGTTTCTTGTTGATTTTCGAATCTTTGAATTTATTGTAATGGCTGCTGAACGTCCTGGACGCTATTTGAGTGATCATGTGGTAAGAATTGTAACACTTCTAGAGGAGGGGCGAAGCCAACGTTACGTGGCTAACTTGTTGAATGTTTACCAAAGCACTATTTCAAGAGCAATTAATCGGTACCACGAAACAGGGGAATATGGAAGAAGGGCCGGACAGGGAAGAAATCGGATAACAACACCAGTTGATCGTTGGCTTCGTTTAACTGCACTGAGAGTTCGGCACTGTACGGCTAGAATGCTACAAAATGAACTTGCACTCTCCAGAAATGTGCATATTTCATTGCAAAATGTTAGGAACAATCTCATAGAAGACGATATCAGACCAAGGGTGGCTTCTACAGGCCCGCGTCTCACCAAAGACAATCGACTTGCAAGACTTCAGTTTGCGAGGAAACATGCAAATTATTCCAGAATGGCCGAATATTCTCTTTTCCGACGAGTCCAGGTTCTGCCTAGTATCAAATGATAGACGCATGCCTGTATACAAACGACCTGGGGAGCGCAATGCAATATCCGGCAAACCGAAAACTTCGGAGGGGGCTCAGTAATGGTGTGGGGAGGCATTTCTTTCCATGGTCGAACTGAGTTAGTCCTAGTGAATAATGGAAGAATGACAGCGGTCAGATAAAACGCAGATATCCTTGAACCCCATGTTCCTTTTGGCCTATTGATTGGCGAAAACTTCATTTACATGCATGATAATGCTCGGCCTCATGCAGCTAGAGTAGTTACAGAATTTTTGCAAAATACCGAAATTGATCTTTTAAAATGGCCAGCCAGAAGTCCCGACTTGAATCCCATAGAACATGTTTGGTACAACATGGGGTAGTAAATTCAGCAACGCAGGATACCTTGTAGAACACTCCAACAACTAGAAAATCTGCTTCCTGAAATTTGGAACTCAAGATGGTAGAATTTCTCAATTTTTCATTAACTCGAAAATTGTTGATATTTTTCATCATAAACTCATCTCTTTTGAATGATATCTTCTTTTTACACTTCTGAAAGTTACCAAGCGACTCTTGAATGACCAACCTAAAAGGTTATATAGTATTGTCGTAAAAGTAGGGTGATGCGACAATTTTTGTGGGGAGTGTATTTCTGCATTCGTTCGAACTAATATGGAAACAGCTATTACAGTTGTTTTCAGATACATTCAAAATGGCCTTCTGGAAGGCATCAACTGCTTCTTCTGAAAACTGAAAGCTTCGACCACGCAGTGCGTTCTTCAATTTGGGAAAAGTAAAACATCGTTGAGATTTAATGCCGGCTGTTCGCAGGATGTTGTAACTATTCGATGTATTCTTTCGTTGAATATTCATTTGTTTTCTGGGATGTGTGCGAACTTGCAATGTCTTGTTGAAGGATGATTCGCCGTTCGGGGTTGGTTTCTCGAAGTTTTTTAACAACTTACGGTGAACAAATGGTTGTATACCAATCGGCAGTAACTATTATTTGACCTTGTAAAAGAATTGTTGCTACGTCAGTAATTTTGAAACAAATTTTGCGACCATTTTTTGGGAAACACTTCGGCCACAGATGACTTTTGTCGGTTTTTCTTCCCCTTGAAACACCAGAACAGAAGATTAGCGCTTATTTTCTGGCTAGTAGGCATAGATCCAAAATTGATCACCAAAGACAATGTTGCAAACGCCTCTAGACGTTCCAAAGTTAAAACAATCCAGAGTTTTTTGACACCAATTAATTCTTGAATCTTCTGATCGTCAGTCAACAGATGC
Organism: Cryptolaemus montrouzieri; assembly: GCA_013387265.2. Lineage (NCBI taxonomy): Eukaryota > Metazoa > Arthropoda > Insecta > Coleoptera > Coccinellidae > Cryptolaemus > Cryptolaemus montrouzieri. The sequence goes on from JABFTP020000103.1 coordinate 24,920,281, forward strand.
GGGATCCACAGGGAAACTAATTCCGCAATGACACCTTAATCCCTCGATATCGGAAGCGGATCTTCCTGGATAATCTTACAGCATCCACATTTTCTTGAGTGATCACTGTTTTTGGTGGACCTTTCTTTGGATCGTCGATAAGCATAACCCTTTAGCGTTTAAATTTTCCATACCAACGGGATAATGTTGACTGGAGTAGTGCTTCAATGCCGAAAAACAGAAACCAACTCGTTGAGACATACTTGTTGAAATAATTGTCTTTGAAAATTGAAGAAAATTATTGCGTAAAAATGCTCATCGATTAATTCCATTTTTCAACTAACTTATCATCTTTGACATTCTTGACTTATATTAACAAATCACAGAGGTTCATTTTTAGTACTCACAGTTGATTAATGGTGTACTCTATAGCCCGGCATGCAAAACATAAGACATACCTCGTACAAACCAATTTTCAATATAAGAGAAATAGTGCTTGAGCATTCCGACTCTATTGAGCACGATTTTTAGATCGTGATGAACCATAGCGCCGTAAGTTATTGTTATTAAAGGAGTAGAAAATATCTGATATCACAGTAGTGCGTCTATTAGCCGAACGCCGATTAACCGAACAGCGGTCTTACCTGACTACTTATTATTATTATTATTATTCCTACTCAGAGGCTGCTAGATGCTCAAATGAAAAAAACAATGAAGATAGTAATGACTCAGTGTATAAAAATGGAGACTATATTCTCGTTAAGTTCGAACAAAAAAATCACGAATTCCGTTATGTTGCGGTGTGCTCAAAGGTCTACGAAGATGAAGAGGAAATATTCGCAACCTTTCTACGAAAAAGACGGCTCTCACATACCTTATGGAAACAGAGTCTTTTATAATTTTTGTCAACGAGTTGATGTGTCTGAAAAGTAGTTTTTTGTGATAAAACATATTGAGTACTTAATTCTCATTCTTATTATTTCTTAAATTTCAGTATTCGTAGGATAATTTTGTTTTTTTGACAAGTAGAGTTTCAGTTTTATTCGAATAACGTTTTGTTATAATATATTTTATTTCATATTCTGCGTTAACGAATAGTGATTTGTTTCTGTGATCGATCTCAAATAAATTGAGGATATATCTCATTGTGCCATTAAAAATATGTTCGTTTATTGTCTCTTTTCATTTCCATTTTGTTACTCTCCTGTCGAAGTTGTCACTACCCTGCCATAGCGTCACTCTCCTGGTGACTTTGAAATTCAAAAATTTCAATATAATGTCTGGCCCGCATGAATATTACAGGTAAACACAGTTAAAAAAAGGAATAATAAAAACTAGTTAGATTTGGCTCAATTTTTGAGGAGGTCCGAGTTTGTATGGGGTCGGACACAATATCGAATATTCACCCATATTTCATGTCACGGTTTACTTGGTTTTCATAATCTCCGACGATGAATAAGAGTTCGAAACCGTGGTAACAGTGATCATTAATTTAATTTATTTGTTGGCAGTGAAAACATAGTGAAAAATGCCATTTGTGTTTTAATCATGCTTAACTAGTAAATAGTAACGACTAAATCCATACAATGTCTTCATTTGCAACTCCTAAAACATTCTTTTTTCTATTAATAATATCAAATAAGGTGAAAAAAAAAGCTATTTTCACTCTTCTCTTTCTTTCCAATTTCTCCTGTTGTTAGTTAACCCTTTCTACTAACAGATCCCGACGGCACTGGTTCTTCAGCTTGGCGATAATCACGTGACTGTCCATATGTATATTTTGGGTGGATATACCCAACAACGGCAACAACCCAACTTACGCCAATAGAAGCTGAATGTAGGTGAAATGTCAAAAGTTCATCGTGATTATTTAGATTTATGAACGTCTGTATGTGTATAATAGAGATTATTGAATCAAAATATGACTTGTTAACATCTCCCGAAATATTTAAGAGAAATAGTGCTAATAATTAGTCAAAATTACCCTCAACCCAAAGCATTATTTCTTGAAAATCAAATGAGATTGAATTTAAACCCTTTATTTCCCTCAGTCACAACTAATCACGTTCAGAATGTAATTATAAATTCAACAAAATATGAACAGAAATCAAAATATGCATATCACAATCAATAATTGGGATTTTCGCTAAAAAGATAGGAATTGTCTGAAATTATATATAAAAATTTTCATTCATTGTTACATTTGTTTTACAAAACCTACTAAGAAAGTTACCCACCTGTAGTCGGAGTCAAAAGCAGTAAATACATATGCAACGTGCGTAGACGAATGCAAAATAACCACAAAAGATATTACGACCAGAGCAATCACTTGAAATCTACCGAAGTTACCGATTTGTTCCAGTGCTTTGTCGAGAACATCATCTTTCATTGTTGATAATACACGAATTGAATAGAAACTCAGTTAGTTCAAATTCATTTGCATTACCCGACCGGTTCAACTATTACTTGCATATGTAACAACACCAAAATCTAAAAAGAATATGCTCCTACAAATATTCTTTTCACACTCTCAACATTTTCCCGGCTACTGATCGCGCAAACGATGACGTAGATGGTATATAGGTGGGTAATCGATCAAACGTTGCTATTTCATTCGCAATGATATTGTGTTGATAAAATAACTTCCTGTTGCAATTATATTTGTTTTGTTTACTGTATTGTATTTTTAGGTTACGTAAGGTATAAAATAAGATATTGACGAACTATAAATATTAACAGAAAAAGATGGGACTACAGTGGATCATTTAAATCGAGTGCTTTTGGACTCATTTTCAAAACAAATTATTGTTGAATTGCCAAAGAATGAATATACATTCAAATTAGAAGGTTCCAGTACGACGAGAGGATGTTATGATAGTTGAATATGATTGGGTAATTAATGGGTAACAATAAACTCATTCGAACTTGCTACTTCTATTCAAAATTTTAAGTTAGGTTAGATTTCCCATATTATTTTTCATTTCTACAGGTGTGAAGTAAATTTTTTGGAACAATCAATAGTGTCTTTCCTTTCGATAAATACTTGCTAATCAATATATTAGCCAGTCATAATATGGAACTAGAAGTTATATCGCCAAAGTACTTAAATCAAAACCCAAAAGAGTTAGAAAACAATGGTAGGTAATAGTTTATTATAATATTGGAGATTTGTCTCAAATTCTTGTACAAGGTTTATTTGGATAATGCATTATCATGTTGATTTACAACTTCTCAATGAATTGCCAAATTCGTTTTATTACCTATTATCATTTTATCTATGAAGTATGTATTTTTGTGTAAACACATGGATACCTATATATATTGTGAATGCCGATAGAAATCTGAATAACTAGAAATTTAACTATGCGAAAATTCATTTTCGAAGGTTTCTAAAATAAAATTGGGATTTTCTAAATTCTTTACTTATCTGTTGCATTTGTAGGACCAAAGACTTCGGTCATGGGAGATGGCAGATGTTCACGAAAGGATGGGTGGGTTAATAAGGGAATTCTCCCTATATACTGAATTTTTATTATTATGGAGTGAGAAAATTTCCAAGTAATCTTAAAATGTTCAAAAATTGGCTATCGTTCGAAACTATGTGACATTTTTTACATTTAGTTTTTTGGCATATCAATAGCTAAATTTTTGGTAATTGTTACATTGAATTCGATTTCACTCGAAAATCCCACTAAAATAATTAAAATTCACTATAGAAATAGTGACTGTAAAGTTCATGATATTTTCAGTCAACATAATCCTCCTTCTGAAACCGCCATTAAGAATTTGATTGATAAATTTGAGATGACAGGCTCGGTACAATATGTGAAAACCCCAATGTTTGTTCGATCAGGTTCAAGAGCATATATCTACTATTCCATGACGTCGATGATTATAAAGAATTATAGGTAGGTATATGTTCAAGAGTAAACATCCCAACCGTGAGCCACAGTGTTGAAGAATATCCGAAATTACCAATTCCTCAACAATTAACATTATCCATAACGACCACATGGCGAATTTTGCACCTGAGTCTTATAAGGTACAACTAATGCAGGAGTTGAAACTGGTAGACTGATGATGAAAGAATCGACTTCTGTGAGCATGTTTGTGGCGAACACCTGTCCGATATCATTTTTCATTTATAATTGCCAACGTTATTCTTTCTAATACAATAAAAGTTTGAAACCTTTTCATCTAAATTCATTGTCTTATTTGTTTCAAAAATTGTACTTCTTGAAAACACCTTTATTATTGTGGGAAATCTTAAAAAATTCATTTTTGAATATAACTGGAAAAAATTGTAAATAGATTTTCTGAAACCATTACCTGATTTTTCTTAGTTGTACAGAAGACTTCAGATTATTATCCAAGACAATTTTGTTAGAAAATTTTATGGAAATTGATCTCGTAATGATAAGAGCGGTAAAGAGAGGATTCCTCCAATTTTAAAGTTGTGGTTTTAATTGTAGAACAAACTACCAAGTAAACTCATAATGGTCAAAAATTATTCTGAAAAATTTGGTTCTCGAGATTATATATATATATATATATATATATATATATATATATATATATATATATATATATATATATATATATATATATATATTCTTTTGAAAAGAGAGGATTTACAAAAATTTGAATAATTGTATTTACAATAAATGCTTTTATCTATAATTTCGGTGTGTGTCAGAAAAAACACAAGTGTGAGCTCAGGAAATGTAACAGGGGAACCATACTATCTTGTATATGATTCGATAAACGAGTGAAAAAAACCTGAGAAAAAAAACTCGTTTCCCTGTCGCTATTGCACTAGCAATAGCTTGTCTGTTTATGTTGTGTTAGTGTCGTGTGTACAAAAAGAGTACCAAAGATTTTTCTAAATGAAGACAAGGGTGAGAGAAAGGGGGTTTGGGACAGGAATCTGTAACAATAGATAAAGAAAACCAGCAGAAAAATATTTCTCGATTAAATAATCCTATAGGTTTCAAATCAAATTAAAAGATTTAAAACCTATAGGATTATTTAATTGAGAACCTATTTTTACCATTATGAGTTTACTTAGTAGTTTATGTTCTACAATTAAAACTACAACTTTAAAATTGGAGGAATCCTCTCTTTACCGCTCTTATCATTACGAGATCAATTTCCATAAAATTTCATTTCATGATTTTGCTGAAGATCAGAATCTCTATATAGGAAACACTCTTTAGAGCCAGAATTTTCTTATCTTACAGGATATGAAAATTCTATTCTTATGAAATTTGTCGATTAATAGTTGTTCTTCAAAACAAATGTCTTTGATATCTAGAGAAACCTTACCATTCAGAATCTACATATATATTGCTTCGGGAAGATGCTGTGAAAGACACGCAATTGTCTTCTAAAATACCTGGAAAGCACTCAATTACAATTTTTCAGGAAAGGAAAAAATTTGATTATTCCATTTAAAAATGGAATATTTGTAACTAATATATCCCATTGAATGTCTAAAAAATAAAATTGCCTACATGGAAAAATCAGCCTGACAGGCCGGTGAATTCGCTTATTATTTACTCATCTGAGGTTCCGCAAAGCTGTTCTCAAGTACAAAGACAGCAACAAAAAATTAACCAATGAACTTCCTAGGTAATTCAGTAGGGAAAACAAAGATTGTTCCTATGAGGTGGGTATTGCCATAGAATTGTTAATAAAATGATTGTTTACTTAAATATTTTCTTTTATATTATCAAAATATTAACATTGTTGAAATACTCATTCATAAACTTCAAATAAATCTTCATTATCAGAATCAGATTCATTTTCATCTTTCATTTGTACATCTGTTAATTCTTTTGATTTCTTCTGCGCTACTTCTCCAAGCCGAGAAATATATTGCATTGTATATTTGTTATGATCACAGCTGAAACAGAAATTAATTGATGGTTTTAACAAACTTTGATTATTTGTTAAAGCAACGGAATCCAGGAACCTACATTTTAGATAGTTCTTGGTACCTCCTGACTAGAACTTTCTCCAACGCCAAAATGGCAGGCATATTTTTCTGAATTTTTATGGAAGGACCATGTATACTAAGAATGCATTGTATCCAAATTAGGTAATACTCAACATGTCTTGATGTTCCCAGAGCTTCAGCAAGAATCAATAACAACCTCTGCACATATTGAATGGATAAAGTGTTGATAATCAATTCGACTAAAATTGAATAATTGATTGATATTTATCAATTCAGCGTTTTAAGTTCAACACAACTTACCATCTTTCAAAGGTATACTTTCTAGAGATTCCTGAATTAGATTGGTTTCATTCAACTTCATAGCCATTGTTAAGGCTGAAAAATGGGAGAAGTCTCTCAAATAACAAGTTTATTTTAGAAAAATCAATCTCAATGTATATCAAGCGATTATGATATACTTACTATACAGGGTGTAAATAAATAGGTTTGAAAGATCTTAAGGGATGACTTCCAAAGAAATCTTGAATGTTTTGAGCTTTCTCTTTCAAAAACTTACTGTCTTAGAGATATTTAGTTCATATTTTGATTAAAGGTGCCTCTTTAGAGTTCACATCATTAGACTACTGAAGTGGTTATGAAATTCTAGCGGAAGTAAATATTTTCCTGGGGCCACTCGTTTTTTCAGTACGCCCTAGTATTTAAAATAATTGACATTCAATTTTTCATCAATTTAAAACCTTTATTGTTCGCTGAATTTTTCATGTGTCACAATTTTCAAGCAAATAATTAATATAAAGTGTACGGTGCAAACAATATATATATATATATATATATATATATATATATATATATATATATATATATATATATATATATTTTTTGATCCTTTAACGTGCTCTATTTCTGCCTTTCGGCTAATGACACGCCGGGGAATTCTGTCACTAATCCGGGAATTTTGCCGAACCCTTTCGTGTCGAGGTAAGGGATTTTTAATGACCAACACATCTCTGTTAGACAGGACCAACGGAGGAGATGTAAAACCGTCGGTCCTGTCTATTATATATTTAGGATTTTTACAAAACGAAATAAGCCATCTGATTGATGGTTTACCACCGGCTGTTGCTAATAACTTAATTTTCTAACAAGATGGAGTTAGCGCACAACTGCAGGGAATTTGTTCAATACCTAAATAATAATTTAAATGAAAGGTGGATAGGCACCAAGGGCTTGACAAGATGGCCAGCTCGATCGCCCGACTTGTCCCCATTAGATTTTTTTTGTGGGCCCATATGAAAAATCGTGTTTATAGAACTGCTTCAGAAAATCGAGAGGATTTAGAGAATAGAGTTCGCGGAGCAACAAATGAAATTTTTCCAAATCAAATGGATTATGTAGTACGGGCTACCATTCGCCGCAATACGCTGTGTCAGGCACAGAATGGGGATCTCTTCGAAAACATGTTGTGAAGTTATGCTCAATTGATTTGATGACATTCCATCTATGGTCCATTTGTGTATTTTGCGTTATTTATATAATAATAATAATAATATCTATTTATTTAGCAATCTGCTACTTAATCACATACATTACATGAAAAAATCAGCAAAGATTTCGAAAAGATAATTCTAAGAACAAAAAAACATTTTCTTCAATCTAACTTTGAAGATCCTTACAGTGCTAGATGACTTAACAAAAAGTGGCAACGTATTATAAGCTTTCAGACCCTCAATAAAAAGTGACCTTTCCATGGCAGTTGAGGCATATCTCTCAATTTGAAAATCCTGAGCGCCGCGCAACCCGTAACACACTGACTCTAATCTTCGTTTTAGAAACTTTTGCAAATACAAAGGTGTTTTTTTGTTTACTGTTTTGTAAATAAGAACCAGACAAGATTGAGTCACAAGCTGCGAACGCTCAGGAAATTCAGTTCTTTAAGCATAAAATTTATAGAGGTGCGCCTATTACATGTTAACAAAAATCTCATACACTTATTCTGAAGGAACTGTAACTGTTGAATATCTTTCTTATCACAAACACTCAAAGAGAAGCACAATAATTGAAACTAGGATATATCATACAATTATATACAATTCTTCTGCTCCAGAGTGAAAGTTTATTACACACTCTATAAAAATAACCGATTTTTTTCCCAATTTTTTGCATAATACAGACACATGTTGAGACAGATTCAATTGGGGATCAATAGTCACTCCCAGATATTTAATTTCAGATACAAAATTGAGAGCCATGTCGCGAATTTTCAATACATAAACTTCACTCTTAAACTTACTACAATTAGCTTTAGAACCAAGTACCATACATTTAGTTTTGTTACTATTCAGTTTCAGTTTATTGAACATCATCCAGTTATTCATGATTTCCAGTTCCGCATTAATAACACCAACTACTTCCCCGAAGTCATCCCCAGAGACCGATATCAATGTGTCATCAGCAAACAAATTCACAAAAGAGTGTTCCGAGTACCTATTTAAATCGTTCATGTAAATAATAAAGAGAAGAGTACCGAGTACACTGCCCTGGGCAACTCCATATTTTACCTCCCTCTGCTGAGAGAAATTACCATCAATCAGAGTCCTCTGACACCTACCCTCCAAAAAACATGCTAACCACTTCAACACAATTCCTCTAATACCGATTTTTTCACACTTTCTAATGAGCAATACTCTGTCAATTGTTTCAAAAGCTCTTTTAATGTCCACAAAAACACTAATAATGATTTTTCCGCTATCGATATCTTTTTTCCATTGACTGAACACCAGTTGGTACGCTGACTCACATGAGTGGCCACCTCTAAATCCAGACTGATTGACGTATATCAACCCATTTTCTTCAAGAAAATTACTAATCTGCTCACGAACCACAATTTCAACAATTTTGTCGACTATGGGAAGCAAATTAATTGGCCTCAAATCATCAGGTACCGTTGGATTAGACACCTTTGGAATGGGGACAACAGTATGTGTTTTGTTAAATTTTCATTTATCTGGAATGTACGATGATGAGTATGTGCGCCATGCCAAAATAAAGCTAAGGTTTTGCGTTTATGCTTTGTGTGCATTACAATTTTAGAACCAGCTGAGTCATCATAGCCACCTAGACTTGAGAACAAATTTATCAAGAAGCCATTTAAAAATTGAAACTTTGGCTCATTTCCGGTTCCATTCAACTTGAAGTAAATTTTTAATCAATTTCAAAAATTTCATTGAAAAGTATTGGATAGGAAAAAGTTTTAGGGCGAGCCTCTTTCCATTTACACCCGGTATATATATATATATATATATATAGGAAGGGATTTTAAGGTCCAACACATCTCTGTTAGACAGGACCGACGGCTTTACATCTCCTCCGCAATATGGACACTCAAGCGATTTCCAGAATCCGAAAAGTCGGATTGAACCGAGATAACTGGGCAGGGGACGAGCGTCATATCCTCTACCTCACCGAACCGGCAGGCCGTCATATTGATTGCTAATGACAAGTTTAACATAATTATCGTCAATTTACATTCGTGTATTTTTGCCGAGACACATCAAAAACTTCAAGACGTTTCTTATGCAATTTTATCAAGTTAAGTCTAATGCAGAAATGATCGACACGCTTTTCGTTCATTGTACTTTTTGTATGCACGGCTTCATCAATTACTATGAAAACCAAGTAATCAAGAAGTAGAAAATATTTTTATGTTTGCCATTGTGATGTTGAACACCAAATCTAGAAGAAGCAGTACTTAATTTAATAGACGAGCAACCCGACATCAGTTCTAGAAAAAAATTATTTATTAACACCCTGTATCGACAATTATAAAACGCATAACCAAACACTTTCGATGTTTACTGTTTATTTAGAGCGTATGTGATAACTAACTTGAATACAGAAGCCTCACCTTCCATAAATTTTTCTTCTTGAACTGCATTTCTCACTGCTGCTGGTGTTATGCCTATCTGCAGATCCCAAGGATCGAACACAATACCCACTTTCAATGAATAAATCAGTATTCCTTCAGTTGTCGCTGCTGCCCATTGTTGACCAGTTGGAGAGAATTCAAGACAAAATACTCTAACCTAGAAAATATTGAACATTACAAAACAAATATTTGAAACTGAGAATGAGGTGAGAAATTGATTTTACAGTGTATATACCAACCATAACTGTTCTGGAAGTGAAATTTGAAAACAAAGTATCACTAATGTACTAATTTGATCAAAGTTAGGAAAATCACGCATTCACTTACCTCTGGTTTATGTACTCTTGCAGCCATATCTCCTTTTCTGACACCAGGCAGTCGAATCGATACCGGCCCTCCTTCCCTATTTTCTCTTTCTTCAACAAGAGCTAAATTACCAAATTCAGTTAATTTTCGCCTATTGATAAAATCCTGAAATTTTACATTTTAATTATAAGATATTCCTTTTCCAATTGAAGACAACTTACATCCATAGCATCTAAAGATCTATTTTGAGTAATTTCGAACTTCTTTACTAACAATTTCTCCTTCACATTATATATACAAACATTTTTCGATTGTCCTCCTGCTATGAGATATTCACCATCGGCCGAGTAACACAAACTAGTAAACGATCTGAAAACAACAAACGCTCAGTAATCATCTATAACAAAAATAAAAATAAGTTTACTTGGCCTCTAATGTCTTCTTGGATGATATTAAATCAGTATCCGATTTGCCACTTCCAAGGTCATAACGACCTTCAATAGTGGTAATTTGAGAGGCGGTCTTAATCTCAAAAATATGTATATGGCTATCCAAAGTTGCCACAGCTACTTCTTGTCCGTTTGGATTGAAAACCACGCAAATACCATCCGAAGTTATATCGATCGTTTCGTGAGCGGAACCTTTCTCAATTGCGTCCCATATTCGGAGAGTTTTATCCCAGGATACTGAAACTAAAGTGCTGCTAGTTGGGAGAGGATTGAAGTCCAGACTACCCTAAAAAATAGTAAACTATAAATCATTTTCCTTATTCATAATTTTTTTCAAATAACTTGATTTCATGTGAAATAAACTTCATTAGAAAATATACTAAATCAAGACAGCCAGCATCTCGAGTAACAAGAATATATTGAAATATAAATGACTCACAATAGGACCTTCATGTCCGCAAAGGACTTCCAGCAGTTTTCCCGTTTTGACAGACCACAAATATATTTCAAAAACATCTTGGGCTCCCGCAGCTACGAACTCACCACTCACATCAACAGCCACACAAGCAAATTGAACAGGTCTTGGGCTTGTGAATGTTCGAAAATTTCGATATCTGCAAATTTAAGTTTTATAGAAATCGGATAATGATTGATAAAGTTATGGCACGTTTTGAACAAAGTGTTATTGAAAAAATTCTTAAAGCAGGGAATGTGCAGAACCTCTTATCTATAAATGTATTTTCTCCAATTAATAAAGATCACGCTATCTGTGGGATGTATTTAATAATAGATAGTATGTTGTAATGGAGGGCAAGTCAGATCTATGATGGTATAGACTATAATACACTTATAAAAGCAGCTTTCATAGATCTAGCCAAAGCATTTGATATGGTGCTACACAGTAGGCTTTCGATGAAGTTGAAAGATTTTTTGGCATAAGACGACCTGTTCTAAGACCCATATGGCTGTCTAAGAGATAGATCACAAGTAGAAATATTAGTTTAAAGAAAAGGCTTCCTCAGGAAACTGTTCATGTGCCTTTGCTCTTTATCTGTTATCTAAATGATTTTCTTTTCTCACTAGAAATGGTTGAAGCTATCATTCTGTAGCTAAGTCATGGCTTAATTATTATGGGTTACTTATAAATGAAGGCAAAACTGTGATTATACCTTTTTAAAAACGTAATAGGTCTCTGTCCGCATATGAGACTATTATGACTCACTTCAACACGGTTCTATTGAATTCCCAAGTTCCCCACTCTGTAACATTTACAGATATCTATAGAAATACGCATTTCACTATATTAATGAAGGTACCTGTTATGCGGGTTGCATAAACACTTAGATCAAGTGATTGATAAAAATTTCAGGTATCACACAGACTTCCGCCTGTGTAAGAACGGGGGTTGTTTACATTATCAGCATTGCACGTATTAACTGAGACAGATCTAACTTTTTACAAAGCAACATCGAACTGCTCTTGTGAATCTATCACATTGAAGGTACACACAACCAAATTTATATGGAATCACCCGATATTTTGAATATTACCTCAGGGATTTTGGATATTTCGAAGGATTGTTAGAATTGATCCTCTTTGAGGTATTTCAATTGAAAAAAATAAATTAAGGTTTATTTTAAGAAGGAACAAATAAAAGAAAATAAGAGACTCTTTCCGTATGTAGTAAAAAATTCGAAAGTTGTTTTGTCACGGAGTAGTTGTTTTTTTCTCGGCGTCAGTAGCATTTTTTATTATTATTTTTAAATTATAATGAGGACCGAGGACAAAGTCCTATAAAGGTCCAATATGAAATGAAGATTCATGATCACGATCTGCCTATTTCAATCCACTGCTGGATGTAGGCTTTTCCCATATTGAACCATTTCTTTCTGCTAATAGCTTCTCTCATCCAAAGAAGACCCGCTGATTTTTTAATATCGTCTCTCCACCTTGTGTTTGGCCTGCCGATACTCCTATGCCCCACTCTTGGCCTCCATTCCATGAGCCTCTTGGTCCACCGATTGTCATTTCTTCGAGCTACGTGACCTGCCCATGACCACTTTAGTTGAGCTGCCCTCTTCATGACATCTGTCAGCTTGGTTTGTTCTCTTATCCAAGTATTTCTTATGCGATCTGATAGTTTAATATTTAATATTATTCTCTCGTGGGCTCTTTGGGTTTTCGTCAATTTTTGGGCCAACTTCTTAGTAAGACACCATGTTTCGGCTCCATATGTAAGCACAGGAAGAATGCATTGGTTGTAGAAGTTTTTCTTGAGGTTGTGGGGTATGTCTGATGTCAGGACATGTTTTAATTTGCCAAATGCCGCCCACGAAAGGGACACTCTTCGTGTAATCTCGTCAGTCATGTTGTCTTTTTTAATAGTTAGTTTTTGTCCCAGGTATATGTAGTTTTCGACATTCTCTAGATGTTGACCTTCTACGTGGATTACGGGGTTATTGTTTGTGTTAGTCATTATCTTCGTCTTGCTGATGTTCATTTCTAGGCCAACATTTTTTGAATGGTTGTTCAAGTCTAGGATCATATCTTGTAATTCTTGGACGTTACTACTTATTAGTACAATATCGTCGGCAAAGCGTAGATGATGTAGAAGTTCGCCAACAATGTTGATTCCTTTCTTATGCCAATCCATTTCTCTAAAGATTTCGTTCAAAGCTGCAATAAATAGCCCCCGTGACACTGTATCTCCTTGTCGAACACCTCGTTTTATTGGAATGTCGATGGTTTTATTCCATAACTGGACATGCATTATGGCGGAAGAATAGATGTTTTTTATCAGGTTCGTGTATCTGCTGTCCACTCTACATGCATTAAGAGAATTAAGGACTGCCCAAATTTCTATACTGTCAAAGGCCTTTTGGTAGTCTATAAAGGCTATATAAAGATCTAAATTATACTCATTGCACTTTTCTATTAGGTGTTTAATTGCATGAATATGATCCAGCGTACTGAACCCAGATCTAAATCCAGCTTGTTCACGGGGTTACTGGAAATCTATTTTTCCCGTTAATCTTTTGGTAATTATTTTGGTGAATAATTTATATAGCTGGGATAAAAGGCTTATTGGTCTATAATTACCAAGGTTTCTTATGTCGCCTTTTTTGTGGAGAAGAATTACTTCAGCCTCAAGCCATGCTTGGGGGACTTGACTTTGATCCAAGCATTTGTTGAACAATATTACCAGTTCTTGTTTTAGGCGAGGACTTCCACATTTGAGCATTTCTGGAATGATGCCATGTGGTCCAGCCGCCTTGGAATTTTTAAGATTATTCAGGGCTGAGTTTAATTCCTTAACAGTAATTTCGGGAATATCCTCAGAACCGACATTACATATTTTTCTCTTTCCATCTTCCTTTTGCTGTGCGTTTGGTTGTAATTTGGAATCATATAATTCTTTATAAAAGCTTTCTATTAATTTGAGCATTTGATCTCTATTTGTAATGACCTTCCCAGCTTTGTCTTTAAGTGATGTCATTTCTCTTCTTCCTATACTAATATGTCTATTAAAAATTTTTGGGCCTTTGTTATGAAGATTACATAGTGCAAATTGATAAAGAAAACAACGAAATTGTAGTTATGGCAAGCATGCCAGTAGAAAGAAAAACAACAACAAAAAAATCTATAAATTAAGCAAAAACATCAGAATCATCTAACCTTTTTTTGAAAATGTTGGACGACAGGGCTCCAACAATCTCATCACTTAGGTTGTTAAAAACGTCAAAAATTCTATTACTTAGAAAATGTTGACGCTGTGTCGTCTTGATTACTTCCTTTCAAAGCTTCACACAGTGACCTCGCAGACGGATATCTGTATTTCATGTAAACAGATAGCTCAAATTCGCATAATTAAAGTATGCGAAATCGCCCCTGAGCCTGCGCTGGTTGAATGAGAGAAGTGAAGCGACACGAAGTCGTTCAGGATATGACGGTCTTATCCGACCGCACGATAATCACGTTGCACTTTTTCTAAAAGGTCTGTATCGCGCACCAAGACAGGACACCAAGCTGGACCGGCGTACTCCAGCAACGGACGGATCTAGGTTTCATAAAGTTTGATGGAGGCACTGAATGAAATCTCTGTGAATGATCGACTGATGAGAAAAATCAATGTGTTGGCGCGCTTACACAACACAACATTTTTATGGTCCGACCAACACAAATCAGTAGTGACGATCACTCCTAGATCAACGTGCGAAGATACCGTTTACAGAGACGTGTCATATAACTTGTAAACTCAGGGTTGTTTCTACCCATATGCAAAACAACACATTTCGAAGTGTTTAATGGAAGCAGCCATTCATTGCACCAGCGGCATACAGAATTCAAGTCTGATTGAAGAACGGCATGTTGATTCAACGGGTTGGCGTAAAGCTGTGTCATCGGCATAAAATGCTTTGTTACTCTATATGGTATTTCAGATAGATGACATATAAAACAAAAAGGAGAAGGCCAAGCACTGAGCCCTGCGGCACCCCACTGGTTATGTCCTTCTCCTCAGAAAATGTATTTCCAACCCAACGAATCTTCTGTTGGTCATATTATCCTCAATCTACAATAGAAGCTTACCTCTGACGCCACAATGGTCAATTTTATGAAGAAGTCTGCGTGGCGGTGTGCGATCCAAAGCTCTGGCAAACTCTAGATAAGTCACGTCGTTAGGTGCTTTCGAGTCCGACAGTCTTTGACCAATCATTAATACATGACATAAGAATGGTTGAAGTTGATGTATTACCTCCTCTTGCCCTGATACAAGCCTGAATCCGTCTAGGCATGCTTTGGATTAGGTTTTCGACCTTCTCTGGGGTGATATTCTGCCACTCTTCTGTGGCGGCTTGGATGAGCTGTTGTGGGGTTCATGGATTATCCTGGCGCGATATAATTTTCCTTTTAAGATTAGACCATAAATGTTCAATAGGATTTAGGTCTGGAGAGCAAGCTGGCCAGTCCAAAATAGCGATTCTCTCTGTTTTAAGATAATGTCGCGCGAGGTTGCTGGTATGCGGAGGAGCATTATCTTGCATAAAAATGAAATTCTCACCGTGGGCACCTCCCCAGTGTCTCATTATAGGCTCCAGCACTCGCAGGAAACTAAATCAAATGTTTTCCTCTCAGCATAATGCCACCCCAAAATATCACACTGTCCCCTTGGTATTTCGGAATTTGTCTTGCTGTTCGGAGTCTAGCTTGTGTTCTACGACCCCTCAAAACCCGAATCCGGCGGTCATTTGATCGAACACCAATTCTGGTCTCATCCAAAAAGAACATTCCTCCAATTCTCAATATTCCAATTTTGGTGCTCGATACACCAATTAAATCTGTTAATTTTTTGTTGTCTGGTTAGCTCTGGAAGTCTTAAGGGCCTTCTGCTCTATAAACCCCTTGAACGAAGTCTTTGACGAATCGTTTCGACTGATACATTAATGCCTGTTTCTTCCAGAAATTGCCTTTGGAGTATGGAGTTAGACGCACTAAACTCTCTTCTTGCAATTTGGCACAAAAAGCGGTCTTGTTCTTGAGAAGTGATCTTCCTACGACTTCTTCTAGGCCTATTTTGCAGAGATTGTAGCTTCACGTATCGGGCGTAAATTTTTGAAATCATCCCTTATGATACCCCCATTGTGGCCGCTATATCCCTCTGTGTCGCCCCTTCTTCAACAAGAGCAATTATTCGACCCCTCTGCACATCATACAATCCAACATAAGGCATTTTCTATTATGATTAGAGGCTTTTTTAAATTTTGAAATTCAGTTTCAAATCTCAGTGCCGACTGAGTACAATATCTGGGAAATGTGGTGATAATTCAACATTTCTTATCATACTATCCAGTTTTTTACAACAAAAAACTTCATTCTTCACAAGTAGTCAAAGATCCATGGTTAAAAACAATCAATAATGTGAAATACCGAGTGATTCCATATAAATTTGGTTGTGTGTACATTACAATGTTAAGTTTCCTCTTACACCAATGTGATCATAGGAAAGGTTTCTAAAACACATTTCACTGAGGAGATTATTTATGGTGCTTTATATTTGCAAAAAAATTATTTGTGACTAATTTTCAAAGTTGTGGGAATAATGCAAATTTGACAACACTGTATAACATTGATGGAAATTTTCGACGTGATTCCAAGGATAAAAATGCTTTCAATACGAACGCAAAATTTCACAGCTCCAGTGCTCCAGGTTCAGATATGAAAGGATTTCTAGGAAATAATTTTTTGAGGGAAAAAAGATGAAAAAATGTTATGATCTTGCTAATTAACTAAGTACCCTGAAATTAAAATAATATATAGGGTGTACCATTTGAAAACCAAGAGTAACTAAGAGTTTTTGATATAAGCAGCAACACTTCACTCTTCAAAATATTTTAGAAACGTTGATCAAATCGGAAAATATAACAACAATTTTCGGAATAATCCTATGACCCATTCTTCATAAACTTCTAATAGTCTATCCACCATGGGCCACTCTGTATAAAAACATTGCCAATTCCTTATTCACAATTAAAAATAGTATAATAAGTTTTTTGGAATAAGATATATGTTAATTACCTGATAACATCATATGCTCGTACAGTGCCATCAACTGAAGCGGATACCACAAATTTCTTGTTACCACTGAAAGCGACAGAAGTCACAGCACTCGAATGTTCATTGAATGTAATGAAACATAAACCTGTGTTTACATTCCATAATTTCACTTTTCCATCTTCCCCACCACTAGCTAATATCTCACCATCGTTGGAATAAGAAACACAGGAAGTGTTGTTGGCATGACCCTGTTGCTTCAAAATATAGGTTTCACCTAAAGATAGAACATTTTGAACTGGTTATAGAAAATTTATACAGGCAAGTTTCCGCGAATTGCCTCCCACATTAGGGGTGAATTCAGAGACGTATTTACATTTAAATTAATGTTCCTTGAACTTCTCAAAATATTCAAATATATATATATATATATATATATATATATATATATATATATATATATATATATATATATATATATATATATATATATATATATATATATATATATAACGAAAACTTAACAGAGGCTATATTTACCAAGATATTCATTTCTGATCAAAAACGCAACCCTGGAGCAGGGATTACAACCCTAGATGGGTCGAGTGATAGCTCGAAAGGAAGGTATTATCTTTGTCTGCATCCCCGTGAACGAATTTTCATTTTTGATTGAAAACTGTAGAAGATACAGAGTGAGCTACTGAAAAATAGAGGAGACTATCTATCGCCCTGAGGTATTCAAGTATTAGTGCAAAAAAATGGAACAGATTCATTCCAGATCAAAGGCTGTCATCTTTGATCTAAATGAATCTATTCCAGTTTTTCGGACTAATACTCCAATAGTCTTGGGGCGATAGTCTTCTCTATTTTTCAGTGGCTCACTCTGTATCTTCTACAGTTTTCAATCAAAAATGAAAATTCTTTCACGGGAATGCAGACAAAGATAATACCTTTCTTTCGAGTTATCACTCGACCCATCTACCCTCTTTCAAATTTTCAAGGGTTGTGACCCCTGCTCCAGGGATTGAAATTCGAGATGAGGATGGTACTTGATGATGACTGCCATTGATCAGCATGGATCTGTTCCATTTTACCTCACTGAAACTTGAATAGTCTCAGGGAAATAGTCTTCCCTATCTTTCAGTTGCTCACCCTGTATCTTTTACAGTTTTCAATTAAAAATGGAAATTCGTTCAAGGCAATGTAGACAAAGATACCACCTTTCTTTTGAGTCATCACTTGACCCATCTTCCCTATTCGAAATGTTCAAGGATTGCAACCCCCACTTAGGGGGTTGATATTTCGGCAAGTATTGTACCCCAAAAGATGTCCCCCTTGAAACAAAAATTGACCTGTTTTTGCGTTTTGATCAGAAATGAATATCTTGGTAGATATAGCCTCTGTTTCGTTTTGGTTGAAGCACCCTGTATATTATATGATATGTATAAAAATCTGATAATAATCAATGAATTCTAGCACTTTAACGAAATGTCATTGCTAGCAAGAAACTGCTGCATACATGCAGCAGTAGCATTGATTAAAATATAACAATTCTGAGTAATTAATATTTTTTATTAGCTTACTTTGCCATTCCCAAACCAAGAGTTGCCCTAAATCTGAACATCCTAGTGCTATCCAATCTCCTGTTCCATTGAAAGCAATTGAAGTAATCTTTTCATTAGATATTTTCAATGAATGTACTAAATTCACATCCGGCATTTCGTGAATGAAAAATGAGCCATTAGAAAAACCTAAAAGTCGCCACTTGAAATATAACCGAATATTTAGAATTATTGTTAAGAACTTTTACCAGTTACAAGAATTTTTGAATCAATATGGTAATCAGCAGATGTTAACACAGCTTCTCTGTCATCTTTTCTTGGTTCATCTGCTAGATAATGTCTATCCAATTTTTTGTATGAAAAATGATTTTTTTGATCAACTTTTTCCTTCGTTTCATTTTCGACTTCAAGTGAAACTTCTTTCAAAGCTTCAGTTATTTCCAATTCTGTTTGTTCAATAACTTTTAGTTCATCAACATTGTCTTCGACTTCTTCTTCAACTTTCTTCTAGAACACATCAAAAATTATTATAGTACTTATAATAAATATTGAAGTCAATAATTTTACCTGTTTTTTCCTCGGTGGTGCTTTATCCCAAGGAATTAAATCATTCAGATTCAAATTACACTCCCAGACACACATCTGACCATTTTTACTGATAGTTATTAAATCATAACTTCCTTTCTCGAAAAAACATTGTACAATACTATCAGTATGATTTCTGAGTGCAATTATTCTGAAATTAGCAAATTTATCTAGCGCGTAAACCTTTACAGACATATCCTTTGATCCAACAGCTAATAATCGGGAATCCGTAGACCAACTAAGACATGTTGTTTCATCTGTAGATGTATGGTAAACTCGTTCCATAACAAAAGCGTTATATTGCCCAGAAAACTGTCCAGGTGCTTTAAAAACAAACGCTGCAAGGATAAATGTTGAGCTCTAACATCTAAAATAAAATTTTAAATATATTACCATTATTTTCTTTACAAACCGCAAAATGTTTTCCATCAGGACTAAATTTAACACATCTAACTTTTCCTTTGAATCTATAAGTGTGTACGATTGTTTGAGAAATCAAACTGATCATGTGGGCTTCCCCTTCTTCATTTATAGCAACTAGAGTACATCCATTTGGGCTCAAATCTAGTGCGACATAATTGAATCGACTTTCTATAGGAAGTGTAGAAATTTTATTGCTAGAAGGGATTATTAAGATTAATTCTTCAAATTTTGGATGCGAAAGGTTCAATAACTACTACAACTTACTTCCTCAAATCAAACACATTTATTTTATTTGACACTGGGCTGATAACTGAATTACCATCGGGTGTGAAAATGAGGTTGCCCTTTTTATATGCAGCCCCTAGTAGATTATTAAACTGAAAAAAAAATTAAAGTGAAGTTGGAGTAAACTGAAGGTCCGCAAAACATACCTTGTAAGCGAACTTCATAGTTCAAACAAAAATTTACGTAAGAAATTAGTTTCACAAGGATGATTTGCTTCAATTCATTGATTGATTCTGTTGTAACTTTAATACAGTAACATACAATCAATGTGGAAACACGTGCAGCCAAGAAATAATTCAAATTATATCATAAACTTATAACTACTAAAAGTAAATTCAATATTAGGTTAGAATATCGAATAGAACTACTACTCCATAGAATTTTTGAACTATGCGAAACGCTACCTACTATAGATTAATGCTCCATAATATTAGTGATTCTCAAAAATTAGAGGATTTTATCGAAAATTACATCCCATTTCGTTCAGGAAACAGAATGTTGCTCGTATAAAAAGTTGATAATTTTTGAAAAAATAATGAAAAGAGAATTTCCAAGTCAATAAATGAATTTTCATTCAGATTCAGATAATGAATTTTGGATTATGGTGCACAACTGTTGGTATGAGTGATGGCACTAGAATGTATCCAACATCTAATTTATATTTCTATTTCAGAAATTTAGAATGTTTTTGTTTCGTTGTTGTTTTCATCGCGTAGTGAGGGCTCTCTACTAGCACGTGTTTGTCTTGCAATTACACCTAACATATAGGTAAGTTGAGCATTGGCTTACGTACTTTGCTTTGGCTTCGCTTATCTGATTTATATCTTCCGATTACACCTTGATTATTAAATTATATAATTTTACTTTGGTACCTGCTTAATAATGGATGACCACAGAAGGGGGGGTATGACAACAGCCTTTGAAGCTTTTTTACCACATAAAAAATATATAAAAGTTCCGATCTCCTTTGTTAAGAATCCGATTATCAGACATTAATTTCTAACATTAAAACAATAAATCTGAATATTAAAAAGAATGAAGAAGGAATAAATAAAAATTCTTACAAGAAACAGAAAAATTAAAAATCTTTTTACTTTCGTGTATACGGACGCTTCAAAAAAGGACATGCGTACAGGATATGGTATAAGTATCCCTAATATTAAATATAAATTATCCACAAGATTATTGGACTCACTATCTATATGTAAAGCAGAGGTTATAGCGATCCATGAAGCCATAAAAGTAATTATTAATAAACACATAAAAAAAAGCCTTAATTTTTTCCGACTCCCAAAGTGCAATAAAGAGAATTAATAAGTGCCTATTTAATACTCAAGCAGACTATTGGACCCTTAGAACTAAAAAATTACTGATCTCATCGAACAAGAAGGGATTTGACATATATTTGGTATGGATTCCAGGACACTCTGGAATTCCAGGGAATGAGGAAGCTGACATTTTAGCTAATATCGGAAGAGGGTTGAATATCCCCAAACAAATGCCCCTTGATTTCAAGAAATTGTAACCACTATACGTGAATCACTGAATAATAGCTTTCAATCTAAATGGAAAGAACTGATAATGAAAAAACGATATCAATACTCCAGAGTACAATGGATGTTTAATGGTAAAACATGGTTCTCTAAATTCACATCCAAAGATAGAAGACATATCTATGTAAAATTGGTGTGAAAAACAATCCCTTTTGTGAAAGTGGAGCTATAGAAGATACCAATCATATATTTTTAGAATGCTCAATCAATCATTTACCTTCTATCAATTTATATCAAACTTGTTGTAAGTTAACGTTGCCTATGCCAATGTCAATTGATACAATTTTAGCTAATTTGAATGAAGAAGTAATCAAGGTGATGATCGATTTCTCAAGGATCAACAAAATGAAACAATAATGCTCAACTTAAATATGCCTTTGATATTTCCTTTCCTGCACGTGATATAATTTCCCGTCAACCTATATACCTAGTATTTTTCAGGTAACAGTTACATCAACTACAATACGAGACTAAAAGAATCTACTTACATATAAGAAAGTCAACAACAAACAAAAGTCGGTAGCCCTGTGATGACCTAGAGTCAGACAAAGACAGGACTACCCCCAAATCTAGCTGGCAATTGCCTAGTAGGAAAGACAACCAAGCATCAATCAATCAATCAGAGTGTGTATTTTCAATGTTATTAATTGTGCTGCATGGCTATCCTATCAGCATTTCAAACATACTAGATACTAATATCTACAAAAGTAAGTATAAACACCTCAAAAAAGTCTAGGGTACACTTACCAATATCTTTAAAATATGAATTTGATGATTCGAATTTATAGAAATCTTTCGGTCTTTGTTAGGATGTATTGTATATAATGTATTATCAAGAAAACAAAATAATATTTGACTTCTCCAAAGCACCTATTATAAAAAAAAATTTGAAATTTGAAAATGACGAAATTTGGTAAAACAAAAAGAAATCCTGAACTAATATTTTCGAAACGATTTGGAAGCACCTATATTTTTCAGTACCCAGAAGGTCCACATCTGTTATTAATGACACTTTGGCATTGTCGCGGCATGCTCAATATTGAATTGTCTATTACATTTTGGCCTAAGTCATTCCAAGCCCCCTGAACTGCTAATCGAAGCTCCTGTTCATGATGGAAGACGTTTTGACGCAGGAGATTTGTTTTTAGGGTGTCCCACACATGCTCGATGGGATTCAGATCTGGGGAGCAGGATGGCCGCGGTAGAAGATCGATATCATTTTCTTCAAGAACGTTCAAGACAACTCTTGCACGATGAGGAGCGCATTATCTTGTTGGAAGAGTGGATTCTGACCCATTGTTTGGAGATACGGTACCACTACAGGTAAAACTATCTCATTTGCGTAAGAATTTCCCGTGAGATTCTGTATGAAAACGAGGTCAGTT
This sequence comes from Cryptolaemus montrouzieri, assembly GCA_013387265.2. Lineage (NCBI taxonomy): Eukaryota > Metazoa > Arthropoda > Insecta > Coleoptera > Coccinellidae > Cryptolaemus > Cryptolaemus montrouzieri. The sequence goes on from JABFTP020000103.1 coordinate 24,943,241, forward strand.
CTTCCACAAAGGCGTATATCTCCCCAAAACATCACTGATCCGCCTCCCTGTCTAACAACTTCTCGAGCATGCTGGAGACGGTTTTGCTTTCTAGGTTCCCTCCATATTCGAATTCTTCCCGAATCGGGATAATAACTAAATCTAGATTCATCACTGAAGAGAACTGTGGCCCACCTGTCTTGATCCCAGTTAACGTGTTCTTGGCACCAAGCTAAACGAGCAGCGCGATTTCCATGGGCCAGTTGTGGAACTCTTAAAGGAGGTCTGGAGTGGAGTTGACCTTCGTGCAGTCGATTTCTCACAGTTTGGTCGGAAATTTGTACATTATGAACTCGTGATAGCTCTTGAGCTAATTGAGATGCTGTGGTAGTACGATCTTCTGTGTGTGATAGTACGATCTTCTGGCTTGTAAAACCAAAAATCGGTCTTGGGCGACTGTAGTAATCCTGAAACGACCTGTATGGCGTTCTTCTACGCTACCTGTTTCATTAAAACGCGACCATAAACGGTTTATGACACTTGGGCTACTTCCCAGAACCCTGGATACTTCCCGTTGAGAGCTCCCAGCTTGGAGCATGCCAACGGCTCGTAACATCTCTTCTCTAGTCAAATGTCGTCTTTCCATGGTCGAATCACAAAACTTGAATCTTTTATTTGTGTTTACAACAGAAACAAAGTGCCAACTAACTGATTTCAAACACTGAATACATGAAATGATTATAAAACAGCGTCGCATCTGCTGCATTTCTAGTTTTTTATAAAAAAAAAACTGAAATCTGTTGCGGCACCCTACATAATTTGGTGAGAAATTGATGCAGGTGTTAATTTCTTTAAAAAATCATCCATATTGGTCGTTCTGGATACGATATATCGATATTCAGAAGTGTTCCCTAGACTTTTTTGAAGTGTTTATATTGTGCGAATTTATTTCATATCATGAAGTGTTTAAAATAGTTATGAAAAATATTATTGATACCTAACTGTTTTCTTTTTTATTTGGATAAGTAAAATATTTTTCTTACAATTTACAAATTACAAAGTTACTTTATTATTCTTGTAAGTACTTCAGTAGTAATAATTTGAGTGTAAATAATTGTTCCTAACTCTGCAAACTTGTTCAGCAAATGATAGTAAATCTTAGATGTTTCAGTCGAAATTTCTTGTTTTGAAGTGTATATTTCAAGTTTATCTCCCAGGCATGGTTTACTTCGAAGTAAAAAAGTTTCACTAGTCCCAATCAATATGATCAGATTACGTAGAACACATTAAATACTAATAAATTTGATGTTTTGGATTTCAGATTCATTAGCTGCTCTGAATGCAGGGAGGTATATCAATCCTGGGGGTATTAAAATGTAGGGTAGATGTGAAGAAGAGAAAAGAATAACCTTGACGTTCCAATTAAGATATCTTTAATTTTTAAGAAAAATTTTAGTAGATTCTCAAGTCTTTCTAATAGTTATATTTAGACAATAGATTATCATATGCTCTACATCAGATATGTCTTTCCAAAATGTAAGTATGTTTAGATTTTTGCGAATTCAAAGATATGTAAAAGAAATCTTAAATAGGTACATCTCTAAGATGATCTCTTATAGATTTAAAAATTGTAAAAATTGACTAAAGTAATTGATTTTTTTCAGAAATTAGCACAAATGATGAAACTCTGTGGGTTAGGATTTGGAACGTTTTCTGCACTATGCATTTATAATGAGGATGTCAAATTTTATAAGAATTGTTTGATGCCTTTTGTGCATCTTTTGGGTCCTGAAGAGGCACACAGATTTTCAGTGATCATTAATAAATATAGACTCCTACCAAGTAGTAAATATGTGGATCCAGATTCATTGGTAAGAATATTTTCAATTATTTCTCAGTGCACTTCTTATTTTATATTGGTTTCAGAAAGTTGTAGCTTTCAATAGAATTTTCAAGAATCCTATTGGTTTAGCTGCTGGGTATGATAAAAATGCTGAGGCTGTTTATGGCATTAACGAGTTGGGCTTTGGATTTGTAGAAGTAGGTTCAGTTACACCTTTACCACAACTAGGAAATGAGAAACCGAGGGTCTTCCGGCTCAAAGATGATTGTGCCGTTATTAATAGGTATTCTATGAAATTCAAATTTCAATTAACTATATTAAGATTTTTCTTATTGAATTTACAGATATGGTTTCAACAGTGATGGTCATGAAAAAGTTTTACAAAGGATGTATGAAATCAGACAAAATATGTTTGATGGTGTTATTGGTGTTAACTTAGGAAAGAATAAGATGTCATTGGATCCTGTAGGTGACTATGTAACAGGAATTCTTAAATTTGGACCAGTGGCTGATTATTTAGTAATAAATATAAGCAGGTAACTTTGCGTCTTTTGAATTTTAACTTGTGGCGTTCTCAAAGTGAGTTTTTATATTAGTTGGGCTATTTTTATATAGGGTGTTCCCTAAGTACACCGAACTAGGTCAGGAGATGATTTCTTAGCTAAAATGTGGAAGATTTGTTGATAACTTTTTTCTTAGAGTTCTACGTTTGAACATATGGCTGCCCAGACAGGGGATATAAAATTTTTTTTTTTTTCAATTTTTCTTTGCAAACTGAAGAAGTAATCAGCTAGGAATTCTGCAGAGATCCTGAGTTTAATAAGGGTTTTTATATCAGAATTTTTTCATTTGTGCATCTTATCTGGAAATAGGTGAACCACACCCATAGCCGTTATAGAGTGTCTTCTGGGCATTCCTCCACAACACATAGTGGTGGAGGCGGCGGCCATGAGGGCCTCTTTGAGAGAATTCCTATCTTACCATCTCACAAAAGGAGATCAAATGAGAGACACCTACCACATCGACGAACCCTTCAAGGTCGTCATTCCACCAAAAGAAATTTGGCCACACCCCACGCCTTACTCATCCCACAGGGCCCCACCTGGTTTACGGACGGGTCCAAAACCAGGATGGGTGCAGGCATCCGCCTTCACGGTCCGAGGGCAAACATGAGGATTACTCTAGGAGACCACTTCACCGTAACACACGCAGAAATATTTACCATTCTCCAGTGTGTACAGGAAAACCTACACAGTAACTACAGGGACGCATACTTCTACATATGCTTTGACGGCCAGAACGCCCTTAGATATCTGAAAGGTTACATTCAAACTAGTTGACAAATGCAAAGCAGCACTTCGATAACTCAGTGCTACAAACAGAATTACTCTGCTTTGGTGCACACAGCCTTGACAAAAAGGCAACAGCTGTTAAGCCGATGGGACCAGAATGAATTCTGACCATCCCATGGACCCACATGCTCTCCTTTCAAAACTGGAACACCACCGAGGACCTGAGCTATTGGGCAGGCATCTCGGGAGTGAGACAATCAAAAAGGCTCATAAAGGGGCCGCAATCAAAGAAGAGGGTATATGAACTACTGTCCCTCGATAAAAAGTTTGTTGGGATGGTGGTTGGCCTATTGACAGGACACCAACTCAACAAACACCTACACCAGACTGAACACCTTGGGCACTGAAACACCCAGTGCCTGGATGATTCAGGAGGCCAGTCTTGCAAACTTTATCAAAAAGTTTTTTGCAAGACAAATAACTAAATAACACAACACAGCAAGCACAATGGGCCAAATGGCCTGAGTGCTGCCCATAAAGGCGCCGTTGCAAGAAGAAGATTTGTATTAAGTAAAATAATTCTTTCCAATACTTTCATATCAATAAAACTTAAGATATTGGGATAATAAGGTGAAATCTACAACCTTTTCTCGTTTTTCAACAGAAATTTCTTGGAAAGTAAAATTTGACTATGAAATAATTATTTCCTCAAGTCCCGTTTTAATACAAAACTTCCTTGTCTTTTTTTATGCAATTTCCAGGAAACTCATTCACTCATCTCTTTGCTTTAGAATAGAAAACGTTTGTCTCACTAGTCCATACAAATTCACAAAACTTTTATGCAGAAGTAACAAATTACAAGATGTTTTGAATGACCTTGGGCATTAAAATAATATGAATAACCGAGGGCTCTGAAATATATTGATTATACCAGTTGTGGGGATTTTCTTAGTGATCAAGCAAATTCAACATTTGTCGCTTAATTTCAGTGAATTTATTATCCATTTTTACCAAACAACTCGACAATTAAATTGATGAATATAAGTATACTTTCATTTAATTTTAATTTTCAGTCCTAACACACCTGGATTGAGGAATATGCAGAATAAAAAAGAATTATACGATCTATTGGTTCCTGTAGTTCAAGCAGCAAATAGAGTCCCTAACAGACCAGCACTTTTACTCAAACTGGCTCCAGATTTAAGTTATGAAGAAAGGAAGGATGTTGCCGATATAATTATGAAGAAGGAGTGCAAAGTGGATGGTCTTATAATTTCAAATACAACCGTTTCCAGACCTGACTCCTTGTCTTGTAAAAAAGAGGCTATGGAGACAGGTGGGCTTAGTGGAAAACCATTGAAAAATATGTCAACTCAGATGGTTGCCGACATGTACAAGTTGACGAATGGAATGCCTATAATTGGTAAATAATTTTGGAAGTTATCTTCATCTTTACTGGCCATATAATTTTTTACGATTTTTCATTTTGTAGGTGTCGGTGGAATCAGTTCAGGTGAAGACGCTTATGAGAAAATCAAAGCTGGGGCAACAGTTGTTCAGATTTACACCGCTATGGTGTATGAAGGTCCAGCTTTAGTTACTCAAATAAAAAAGGATCTGGTGAAATTGCTTGCAGATGATGGATATAGAAATATTACTGAAGCAATTGGGAAATCAAAGTGAAAGGGAATGTATTAACACATTTTAATTAACTTTCATATAATTTTTGGTAGAACACTTTACTGATTATGTGAAAAACAAATAGTGCTATGATGGAATTGTGCTCAGAAAAGATGTGAGTGGCTGTGAAAATTTCGTTGTAGAAATATATTTATTTTAATTTTAACGAATTTCTTTCCTGAATTTAAAAACCTCTTGTCCAAACATAGTTATGACATTCTCATGATACAGACATATAATAATAATAAGTTTATTTTGAAATTGACTCAATTCTACATATACGTTTTATAAAAATTGGATTATTACATTGTAATGTTCTAATGAAAGATAACGCAAAAATGATATGTCGAATAAACAAGCCGAAGGTATTAACTACAGATGTAGTGATACATTGTATGAGTACGATTTTAAGTGACCAAATTTCAAAAGTACATTAGCATACTAACATAAACAATAATAGTTTTAAACAAGTAAATAAATAAGGAAAGCTACAGTAGAATGTTAAATTCTCAAAACAAATATGGCGAGTATCCGATCTATTAGCTATATATACCGCTTTATGCATGAACATTTTTCATATCAATAACTTGGATGTACCCATGATCGAGGTTGTTCGGAGTATTTCTCTTTCTTGATTTCAAAACCGTATGAGCATGTCCGAAAATTATACATGCCTACTACGATTGTGGTATTTGCTTATAAGACAAGTAGATGCCACAGTGATTCCCATAATATAACTATGGAACTAAAACCGAGGACAATAGGAAAGAGGACGTCCCTAGTAAAATGTGAGAAGAAACTACAGGCTAGTAGGACGAGAGAACAACCAAGGAGATGCAAAGAAATCAAGATGAAGTGGAAAAAGGATAAAAATCCGGCCCTCGCCGAAATTCAAAGATCACATCCAGTAATTCCCCATCTCACTTTTGACGTATGCGTATTAAAAACTTTATTAACTCGCATATAAATGGAAAACATTCAATAAACCCAAAATAAATGGGGTAGAGCATGTCAAAATACTTAAAAAATACTTTGGGGTGAAACAACCATACCATACATACAACAAATAAATTTACAGTATAATTTCGCCCTCTAAAAATGTGCCAAAAATGTATTATACATAGGCTCCCAAAACTCGACGTCAAGTCGGCGATGGAACAAATGAACATCTATGGTCATCCCGGAAATTAATAATACATTCCAAAATGAGAAGGAACGAGTTATTTTCATCTAGTTGTTCGACTTCCAGATCAACATACACTGAAACGCGTTTCCTATTGACTGAAACTTTTTTAGTGTAAAAATCTGGAACCACAACAACTTCTTAAATCTGATCCAGAGTAAGCGCAGTTATTCGAAATTTCAAAATGGTGAAACCTCGTGAAAAAATTTTTCTGCCAAAAGATCTGCATACCTCAATCAATTAATGATATATTTACTGTTCAAAATAATGTTCTAATATAATTCAGTGGTTGTAATATCAGTCGATCATTGAATTCAGTGATTGCAACTCCATAAAAAGAAATCACTGTCAAATAAATACATGAAGATTTCATTTAACGACTACATACTTGTTTTGTTGGTTTTCGGATATATTGAAGAATGAATAGTGTTATTTCGGGAATACTTTGTGAACTTGATTAACTTTTGCCCATTTCAAGATTCTTCGAATGTACATCTTATTTATGGGAACTTTAGTTCGTGTGATTGAAAGAGTTGTAGGGATAGTGGTAAGTATTTTTGCATTTATCATTCAAAATCAACCACTTATAAATAAACTATTTGCTATTAGAATCGGATCAAATGTTGGAAATTCTCCCACTCCAGACATTGTATAACTTTTCAAGAGCGAACGCTTTATTAATCGTGCTTTGTTCCTTCCATTAAAATTTGTTAGAGCTGATCAGGATACAGGTCTGGTCCACCACATACCGAGGAAAATATTAAGCGATCTATCGGAGCAATTGAAGTAAATAGAAAACGGGTTTTCGTGTATGTTGAACTGGAAATAGAGTAATTGAATGAAAAACACTGTTTGCAGGTTTTTGAATATGGTAGTTAAGTTCTGTTTTCTATATATATATATATATATATATATATATATATATATATATATATATATATATATATATATATATATATATATATATATATATATATATATATATATATATATATATATAAAAATGTCAGAAAATCTGAACAAATGAAGCAGATAGCGATTTTCACTAAAATGTCTGTAACTTCAGAATGAATGGTTTTATGCAAAAATTCAATCATTTCACTGTAAATGGGACTTTCTTTCATTGCCCGTTCACGTTGAGTTTTCAGATACACTGTATAATTAACAAAAAGAATACGGTCATGTATTTTGAATATTATTTATATTCAAAATATGCCAAATTTTAATATCATTAAGAAGATGGTTGATTGATTTGAAAGAATTGCTCAGACCCTCTTGAAAGGTTGGATTTGCTTTCTCAAACATGACATATGATTTGAGAACTTTCTCATATCCATGATGACAAAATATGGAGGTAATCTTGGGAACTGTGGAATAATGACATAAAATTTATCTTGAAAATATTTATCTGTTACTGAATTAATTCAAAATGATTTACTATCATATAAAGTGTATGTATAAAAACTCAGAACTCCACAAATTCTTCACATAAATCTTCATTTTCTGTTTATCTTGGTTTCATAACTTTCGATTGTAGGAAAATTCTAGGGACATCAACATTTTCTTTCTTATTGATAGTTCTGCGATGAATATAGCAATTACTTGCTATTTCAAATCCTGCTTTAATGAAGAGATCCTCCATGATTTCCGTGGAAAAATAGTAACTTCTAAAAAATACGAAGAAATTCATGAGAATGCATTAAATCCAAGACAATTTGTTCAAAATACACGATATTAAATTTCATTGTAAAAGAGATGCCAACAAAAAGAAGGAAATGTCAATAAATGCCAACCTTGTGCCATCCTGTCGCATATAAAAATTATCAGATATCTTATGCCCAGCTTTGAATCTTATCTGTGCCATATCGTGCAGACCATAATCCCTAAATAGTAAACATCCACCAGGTTTCAGAAGTATAAATAAGATCTTTAAAGTAGACAAAAATTTATCAGGATGTATTGCTGAGAGTACAAAAATCATGGTAATAATATCTACCTCATCTCTTTGTATCTTCTCAAAAACTGTTTCAGTAGTTATATCACATTGAAAAACTTCTATCTTTTCTGTATTGTACAATGGATTTCTCTTTACTAAATCTACAGCTCTAGGAGATAAATCGCAAGCATAAATAAAGAAGTTTAAATTTTCGTTTATTAAAGGAAAAATGAAATTTCCTACACCACAGCCAACTTCGAATATCATTCGTTTTTCAGGGTTGTCTTCATTCAATAATTCTGTGAATTCTCTGGTTGTCCAATGTCTATCTTTGAAGAATCTAGTTTCGTTTCTTTTATAAAATAAATCCCAGTATTTTTTTGCATTAACTTCCAATTGATTAGCTTTGAATTCAGGTACCAGTCTTAAATTTTGTTGCTCTAGTTTAAATTTATCACTGTCATTTAATATCTTGGGTTCGTTTGATGTTTCCGTATTTTCCATTTGGTGGCAAATGGTTTAATCGCAGTTATTAAAGACTATGCTATTTTATTTACAATTTTTAAGGTTAGAAAATGATAATCTTAGAAATGGTGCAACTACGGTTTATAGAAACATTGCATCTATTTCCGATTACAAGAACTAAAAAGCATAGAATAAATTAATTTAGAGAACATCATAATGGAATATACCCCCAGTGATATTCAGTTGGTAAAGCGTTGTATAGAAAACTAAATAAATAGAAGTAATCAATTCAGCAAAATAACTGTGACATTAGTAGTATTCACATTTGCAATTTCGAACCGATTTTGAATTAGAATTGAATCTGTCCTGAACTATTGTAATGCGCATACCGCGAACCAAATGGTTCAAGATTTGTGTTAGATTTGGGGAATCACCGATTTTTACACTTATGATTTCTATTTTGTTCATTGACAATGACAGGTAACAATTTTTATTCCCTTTTCCCATTTCTTCCATTTATAATATTTAGAACCACCAAATCAATTTGGTAACTCTAAATTTATTCGAAAATGCTGTATGTATTGTTCATTCACAAACTCTGGAACTATTTTGCCAAACTACTCGTTAGTTTTGAGTACTTTATGAACGCATGAAATGTCAGTTATCAGAATAGGATTTTTTGTCCTGATAGAACTGCTGAAACCGATTTCTAATAAGTTATGAATTGAATCAATCGACCTGTGAACCTGGAATCGCTATTAAGTCCAGAACCGCGTGACTCGGGAACGAATTTTCTGTCTGCCCAAGCACTCAAAAATAACAAATGAACAAACTAAATTTTCAGTTTGTGGGTCTAAAATAAATTATAGAAACTGAAACAAACCAGAGAAAATTCAACATTATATATGGAAGCAAAACTGACAATTAGTTCAGAATTCTATGATCCGCCAACTTGAGGCACTAATAAAAACATGTAGACTACATAAGGAGCACGCACTCTATGTGTTGCAAGCGTACTGGGTTTTTAAGAGGGCCCTAGTGTTCTGAATGTACCAAATAAACAAAAAATTATTTCGATTTTTCAGATATAAATAATATTGAATAATGTTATTCCTAATTATTTTAATAATTAAATATAATTATCATATGTATTTTACATTTAACAATTGGTTTAGTTATTAGAGAGTTTTTGCAATCTGGACGATTTCGTTAATTTTACCGTTAACTTTAATTATATTTACGATAAAAACGCTCACTTCAAATAGAGTTTTTGTAACCTTACAAAATAATGTAGTTATTCAATTGTCAGTTTGCCACCATAAAAATTGTCACTTGTCATTTTACTACGGCCGATTTGTTTTTGTTAGGTTAGGTTGCACACGGTAAATGAGAACATTGACTGAGTAAAGCATATAAATCATCTTTGATGAGAATAATTACCAGCTCTTATTCTGCCGTAATAACGGCAATTCTTCATCGTTATTAAAGTTTTCGGGTACTATTTTTGAAGAGCGCATGCGCAGAAAATAACGAAGTCTTCAAATAAGAGGCGAAAAACTCTATTACGCTAACTTCACGTTTATTTATTTCTCTATATTCACATTGATACAAAAAGAAAATTAGTGACGCCAGTGGTGAAAAAAGCTTTATTTATGCGATAAGCGGGGTCATACTCTGGCCACACTTGAGTGCGTGCTCCTTATGTAGTCTCCATGAATGAGAAGTTTGCATAAGGCCTCACGTGTTGACACGACAGCATTTTTTGTCGAGTGAACATATACTTGGGAATGTTGTATTTGAACCTTTTTTAAGGTCCGTTAAAAAACTCTCGTGCGAATGAGGCCTTAGAGACGTAAAATGTTTAATTCTTCTGATTTGTGAGGTTGTTGCATAGACTTTATATGTCTATGGGTTGGATCCACTGACAGTTATATACAGAGAATTTAACTAAAATCTGTGGTTGTATGGTCGACCAAAATATACAAAGTAAACGTCCCTGTTCTCTGGTTCTACTCATCACTTGAAGGTTTTTAGCATGTTCATTGACCCGAATAGAGAGGTAAATTACCTGTTCACGATAATTTAAAATGCAGGGCGCTTCGTCGACCAATTTCGAATCCACGCTATTCCTGTGTTTTACCACTTGGGAAAAATTTTCCAAATTCCCGAAGACAAACTTTCACATTTTAGAGTTTCAATGAATTGAATGATAATGAAATTATGAATTAATATGAAATGAATAAGGCTTGTAAATATTACTTCAGGTTTTCGTAATCTTTATTGATAATATTTCAGAGAGCAAGTAGCGACTTATCTATTATAATTTACAGGGTGATCTGTCACTAGGTCAACTAATTTTTACTGTAACATATTTACATCGAACTGTAAATAAATAGCTTCAGATTCTATTATACAAATAGATGAATATAAAAGTTTCAATTACTAAAATTTTTAACAATTTTATGATCACTACAGAACTATTCAGGCTACAATAAGAACTTAAAAAATAAGAAATACAACTACAGAGTTGATGCTACCTAGACCTGATATCTATAAGAAATGGGGTACCAAAATGAAATTGAAAAATCGATACTGTAATAATCGAAAAGTTGAATAAAAAATATATTTTGTTATAATTTAAGATTCCAAAAAATTAAAAACATCAGTTGGTGACCCATAACTTTAGATTACAGTTTTATTATACTTATAATATATTAAAAAATACTTCATGGAAGTAGGTCAAAGGATCTCATATCAAACGTTGAATCCTCTACATATTAAATTCGTAACAACAGTTTTATCTAAAAAATTTAGATGAATTAGTCGTAAAGCACATATTTCTTAGCAGAAACGAAGATGAAAATTATGAAAGTTATTATTGCAGGATTGAGGATATGTAGTTAGTTCAATATAAAAACCTAAAACTAATCTAAAACTGAAATATTTCACGTAAAATTAAAATTAAAACAGTCTATTTATCCATATATGGGATTTATGTAGAACAATCTTAGTATCAGAAATACAAAAAAGTATTGTTACCGTTGAAAGGACAAAGCATATAATCACACTTTTCTCCTGTTCCTCTTATTTTTATTCACTCTCGAAGATGTCGGATATTATTAAAAGTTCTGAATGATATAGTTAATTCTAACTAACTATACATAGGTATGTACAGGGTTGCAAAACTGAAACAATGACAACAATATTATTTTGGATATAGCAATAACGGTATAATGGAAAAGGTTCAGATATTACATAGGTTAACATCAGGAGTATAAGTACTTTCCTATTAGGTAAAAGTATGAAGTCAAGAGATCAGAGAGAAAGAAATATTGTGCGAACATGTATAGGTTTTATCAGTTTAAACTGTGAAAAAGCGAATAACAATGTTACAGATGGAGGGTGTAAAGCCTACAGAACTATTTTTCAACAAAACTGGGATATGAGAGCTATATTTATTTATCTACAATGTAATTCTAGAGGAACGGTACATGTTTCAAACATACATTGGGCAAATTGTGATTTATCGAAAAAGTTTTATTGTATTGAAACATTGAACACTTTTTTACGATGAGAGAAGAATAATTCCGTATTTTAACCCTTTGAACAGCATATTGTTACACTGTTTTATGTTGAATTAATGTTTTTGTATACCTGCAGTGTGGAACAAGAATTATATCCATATCTTCAAAGTGATTGTCGTTAACTATAATCAAAGTTTACTATTCTATTAAATAAATTCAAAACAAAGTTAATCAACAGATTTTTGTGTCGAATAGTCCGATAGCGTTACAATCGAACGTCCATTTAAAATTAAGTACATTTTTTCCAACGGTTGAACATATTTACAGTTATATTTATATATATTCATAAGGACCAACATCTTACAAGCAAACAATATTGCTTCAATACGAGATAAATTACAGAAGTACAAATCCACAAATGAAAATATAAAAATAATTTTAAATATACGAAAATAATTGAAACGCGGTTTTTCACCAGCAAGCCGTAAAGAAAAGTTGAGGACTTTTTACAAGTAACAACAAGAATGTTATAATTTTCACATGTTTTTTTTAGTCACAGAAATACAGCACCTAATCTAGAAAAATAATTGAAACGAATCCTTCCACTTTGGTCCGAAGTATTAGAGGCTGATTGTTTTGCATAAAAAAAAGAGTGTTCACTGAATTTTTATGATAAATTACATTACATTACACGCATATCACAGTCCTACAATATTTAAATAATTCAGTTTTTTTTAGATGTGGCAATTTTGAGAGCTAATTAAACATGTAACATAGGTAAAGTTATGATGTTATACAGGCAATTTGTATTTGAAGAGCTGCTTTGAAGAAATCTCAGGTATGTATGGGGTGTTCTTTGCCAAATCATTAAATTTTTAGTATTCATCAAGAAACCCATTTTGAGGTTAATGAACGTGTATACTTAATAAGCATATATAATATATTAAGTAAACATGATCATTGATTTCATGCAGTGAAGGGTGTATTATAAGTCATGATTAGGATAAATCAATAGCAGAACTGTTGGTATCGTTTTAAAAAATGGATAGCAGCGCCAGAGAAACTCATTCTTCATAACGTGCGAAACAAGAATGAAATTTTATTTAATTTTAAAAATTCAAAAAAAAATAGTGTTTATGGAGAGCTTAACTATCGAAAAAAATCAAGACTTTGCAGTAAGAAAATTTGGGAACAATCCAAATATGTTCCCACTTTCAAGAGTAGATTCAAACTGCAAAACATGAAAAAATTGATCGAAAGTAGCTCGAATGCTTTCTTCGTGTTCTTTTTTCGGAAAAAAATGCTTTAATTTGGTCCAAAAGTTAGGTTATGAACAAAAAACGAATAGAAGGGATTTTTAGGAATGTTCAATATCTCATGAAGGGGTTTCCGGAAAAATCACAAAATTTACTTAGGAGGGTCTTTGATGAATACTGAAAACAATGAAAAAATTAAAGAAATCAATTAAGAAAAATTTATTAGAACCGCCCGATTTGGCGTGGAACGTCCCATATGTATATCAAGTTTATATTATCAAATCACTTTTGATGAATTGAAACTGTGACCGACGGAAAACAAAGGTACTACTCCATAAGTTGAGAGAAATATAAATAAATGATTCCAGAAAGAATTTTCAGGAATAAATGTCCAAAAACACGTAGAATATGTTTTAAAACCTGATGAAGTTATATTTGTTATAACATTTTTAATATGAGAATTGTATAATTAATATGAATTGCCTGTAGCTTCTATTTTTCTTGTTATATATTTGAGACAGGAAAAGTTGTAACTTGATATTTGTGTTTTATATAAACCATGACATTCTGGTAGAACGTTGTTTATACCATTAACTATTAATCACGTGAAAAAATACTTCAACACTAAAATTATTCATTAAAACCAATTCAATACCTTATTTCAAAAGCGCTAGATTAGTAAGAAGTCCTCTCAGTCACTTTCGCGTCATATTCGCATATTTTCGAGACATTTGAACCCGCAGACCGGAACGTTTATTGTTTCAATCCAAGTTCGGTGTAATATAATTTCACCATCAGTTTATTTATACGAACAGTACGCGGGTCCAATATAGAGGGATACCAAGAAATGTCAGTGCTAATGGACCGTGTTGGACGAGCTATCACACCAGCGGCCTGTAGATCTCATTTGGGTGATTGTTTTGGTTGCTGTCGTTCTGTCTCGAAGCGCATTGCTGAAAAAAAAATTGCGATATTATTGAAGCAATAATTTTGTTTCTAGTTTTTTGAGGAGATTGAAGACGATCTTGGAAAAAATTCAAACAAGACTGGTAGGATTGAAATTGGCATGAATATTTTGAAATTTTGCTAATGTTGCAGATTTTCGCATCTTGATCACAACGATGTTTTCTTCAATAAAATCGTGTTATGTTTTTTAGACTGAAATATGCTCTGTCAATCTTTTGGTTATTTTTTTGGATTTTGTTTCCATTAAACCCTCTGTATATGTTTTCATGCAATTTTAGGTTTTGGTCTATCTATTTCGGAGGAATTCTTTTGTACAAAGTGTAGCAGAAATCTAGAGCAGTATTCTATTTCATTTAAATTCAATCAATTTTTACGTTCACTTGAATCAAGTGCTCGAGGGAAACAAATACACTTTTTGCTGCTTGGAGGGATAAACATCACTGAACGACATTGGTGATTTGTTTATTTTATTGAAATTTATTTCAATTATACAAGCAAAGGAGATAATTTCGTCAGATTTCCACAATTTATTTTTACAAGTGAATATCAACCATGTATTATCTGTTTAGTAGTTTGTAGGAATTAGTATTTAGTTGGCTATTGAGGGTGGTATAATGTGCGTTTTAACATATTTTAGTTTCAAAACTTTTCCAGTAGATTAAGTTTTCTCCTTTTGTTGCATTTAAGAAGGATTGCAATTGAATGTTATTGAATGGTTTGTAGATTGAATGTGTTAGATGAGTGGAGACTTATTATTGGATGAAATATTTTCTTTGAAGCTACATTCAAAACTTCGAGATGTTTGTTCAACATAGGCTATCAAGAAAGTTTATTGAATTATTTGCTTCTATTTTTACGGTAAACTTTATGTGACTACGAATTCCATTCAAATATTAATAAAACAGATTTCTTTTCTTATTTGAGTCGTGGAAAGCTACCCAAATATTATCCATAAATCGATAGCAAATCACAATATGCTTTTTGACAAGGTCACTGTTCAATATTGATTCATTTTCTAAGTAGTTTAATATCTGATTGAAAGGGATTGAGTGGTCATACCAAGAAAGATTTTTGTTGATTAATTTGTTTTGGAAATGAAAATAATTTCGGGCCAAACAAGTCTTTAAAAGGTTGCAAAATTCAATAGTAACATATAATTTTATACTTATGGATTTTATATATAAAATAAAAATCAATATTGAGAATCGCGTTTCTAAAAAAACTAAAAGAACCTAAGATACACGAAAAAAGGAATGTAATGGAATTGTTAGAAATCTCACTTGGACTCCAGATAATTTTTCTCGGATGTTGAAAGCACACACTCATCAATCTCAGAAAAGGAATATGTGATAGGTGTAACTAATTTCTTTTATACTTCGTTGGAGGAAATTTTAGTTGCGGTTTGTCGTGAGCTTTCTAATGAAGTAGATCAGAATATCCCCCTTATACGCATATGGCTTTAGCGAGGATATGGACACCCGCGATATAGGAATACTAGATTGGTTGAAACATTAGTAAGAGAGATGTCTTTTATTTTTTTCATGCTGGGACATAGATGACACCATAATTTAACTGTCAGTACTAAAGATGAACCTCTATGATCTATTTCTATAACTACAAAATAGAGTTCTATGTATGCTGCGTTTTAGCCCAACGAACGACAAGATAGTTTTCTAAAATGGAATGAAACCATGAGCATTTCGCGCAATAATTTTAATTTTCAAAGACAATTATCTCAAAAAGAATGTCTCAGCGAGTTGGTTTTTGTTTTCGGCATTGAAGCATCACACCAGTCAACAGTTTCCCGTTGGTATGGAGAATTTAAACGCAAAAGAGTTAGGCTTCGCGACGATCCAAGAGTAGGTGCACCAGAAACGGTGTTCAGTCCAGAAAATGTGTATGCTGGACTTAAAATTATTCAGGAAGATCGGTATACAACATATACAGAGATTGAGGCATCATTGCGGACCTCAATACAAAAAATTTTTCACGAATCATTGTGCGTGAAAAAAATAGTATCTGTTGACCGAAGAACAGAAAGCCGTAAGGGTGAACTGCTATTGAAAGACTTTGGAACGTTTCAACTTTGGAAGGCCTAAAAGCGCTTAGAGCATTGTCAGTGGTCATGAATTTTGGATTTATTGATACGAGCCAGAAAATAAGCGCCAATCTTCTGTTTGGGTGTTCCCAGGGGAAGAAAAACCGATAAAAGTCATTTGTGTCTCTAAAAAGATGGTCGCAATGTTGGTTTTAAAAACACGTAATATAGCAATAATTCCTTCATAAGATTAAGTATCAGTTACTGCCTATTGGTACACAACCATTTGCTTATCGCCAGTCGTTAGTAAGCTTCGAAAAACCAACTTCGAACGACGAATCATTCTTCACCATGACAATGTTCGCACGCAGCCCAGAAAACAATTGAATATTTAACGCAAGTAAACATCGAACTGTTACATCATCCAGCGTACAATTCGGACCTAAATTTTCTCACTTTTCCGATAATCATGGACGGACTGCGTGGTCAAAGATTCAAGTCTCCAGAAGAAGTTGTTGATTCCTTCCAAGGCCATTTTGAATGTAGCAGTAAACGATTGAAATGTCTGTTTCCAGAATTGGTTAGAACGAATGCAGAACTGTATCAATCTTTTGTTGGAAATACAGTAAAGTCTTTAAAAGCTCTCACTTGTTTAATTCTAGCTGTATATGCGAAATTTGAAAAACATCCCATGTGATTGATAATATTCAAGACCTTATTCTATTATCTTTGCTAATATGAAAATATTTAACTTGTTATTTATGATAATGTTGATTCACATAGGAATAATGGGTAAAGGTTAATTTTAATTGTAAGAATTGATTCTGAGAATGTCAAAACTTTGACTACAATTATTTTGAAGAATGTTGTGACCCGATCACATCTCTAGTTTCAAACTTCTTCAAGCAGCTACAGTGGCAAACGAAAATATCTAAGAATATCAAAGGGTAAAAGTTAATAATTTTCTGTCATAATTTCAACAAATAAATCAAAATATAACAAAATTTATTCTAGCGAATAACACTTACAGCTTGTTTCCTTTCCCACGTTTTCATTGCGGATTTGTACTTTTCAA
This sequence comes from Cryptolaemus montrouzieri, assembly GCA_013387265.2. Taxonomy (NCBI): domain Eukaryota; kingdom Metazoa; phylum Arthropoda; class Insecta; order Coleoptera; family Coccinellidae; genus Cryptolaemus; species Cryptolaemus montrouzieri. The sequence continues at coordinate 24,960,478 of JABFTP020000103.1, forward strand.
ATTCATGGCACCAATCCGAATATATCTTCTGATAATCATTGGTTTTGGCTGGAGGAGAACATCTATGGGCATCCACAGTCACGTTGTATGAGCACAAAAGCGACGCACCCATGGAGCAATCGTAACGCCCTGCATCAGCTTCTGTGACAGCTATAATAACCAGTCCCCGTTCTGAAGTTTCAATGTATTTCTCTGGCCTAAAAGGGAAAAGGAAGCAGTAATTAAAATATTCAAATTGAGATGGAAGTCTTATTTGCAATCATTGAGATATTAAAGGTGATATATTCTTCTGTTCTCAATTTTTAAGGTGAATATATTACCTTGATTTCAAGAATGATCAAATACTTCTAATTTTGAGTGATAGTATTTTGAAATTGTAAATTCCTTAAACTTCTGATCAAGAAGGTATTTTACCTGAACTGAATCTTATAACGACCTTTCTCCTTGGAATAGTGATACCACGTGATAGTCTGCGAGGAGAGCACTGCAGGCATTTTGAGGAAACAGCCCAAGTGTAGACTCTGACCCCAAGTTACGATCATCTTCTTTTTCACAACGCTACTGTCGCATACATCTATGGTACTGTTTGAGACATCCTGTAGAAGTCTGAAAAATAAAAAAGATGCTTTGTATTCTCAATTTCAAATAAAGATCAACTAATTAATTGAGTATACTATGAGACATAATTATTGATTATTAGATTTGTATATTTGTTAGGATCAAATATGAATTCATAGGTAAAATTATAATTTTTTTTTCATGTAATAATTTCTTGGATCCGCTTCTTTTTACCACGTAAAATATTCATCCTGCAATACTGAAATGTCAATCTATTAATATAAAATTGCAGCTTTCCTATTTCCACAAATAGGAGATTCAACGGAAATTGAAAATATGAAATGTAAAAATGCATTCGATACCAATATGTACGCTGCAAAATCATTCAAACCTGTGAGCTCCGATCTCGAATATATATATTCGTGAATACCTACCAATTCCACATTTCAATAAATATCAAATATTTCAGTAACACGCTTCGCGTTCGGGGTCAGGCAGGGGCGGTAAGGATTCGGGGACAGGCATAGATTTAACCCCTGGAATTCACTGGTTCAATTTTCATAAATCAGAAAGATCTGAATTTTTGATTTGCATGGTATTTCTTGTTTCTTCGAGTAACGACTGATAATGAGTGATAAAAACTTACTAAAAACGATGCATCAAAGTATAATAAACATCAGCAACAATAACAAAAACGGATGTCCTTCTTCTTTCTCTCAAAATAATATTGAAAAAACTTCTGAATTCACACAAATTTTTGATATGAACAAATTTATGCACTTCTGTTTGATTCCCACAATGTTTATTTTTGATATACACGACCGGTTTTGGCAGTTATGTCATTTTCAAGTGTCTAGAACTAAAAGTTGTGAGAAAGAATGTGATTAATATACCTATTTTAAATGTTGAGTAGTGAGGAGTGATAGAATTCTAGTTGGCTATTGAGAGTGGTGAATTTTGGGTTTACACAAAGTTTGCTAATTTCCAAACTTTCCAACAGATTCATTGTCATCCTTTTATTGCATGTGTGGAGAATTTTTGTTTGTTTGTTTGTTTACTGGTTGGTTAGCAAAAACTGCTATATACAAAAAACACTTCAATAACTTAAAAATAAAAATAAAATAAACCTCTATATAACTATTCAGAAAAAAGTTCAGCAATTGCTCCTCACATACTCCAAAGCAAGTCTCTTGAATTGAATCAAATTTTCAGCCAATCTTATATAGAATGGTAATTCATTGTAATCTACCAAACCTCTGTAGAATAAAGATTTTTGATTCTTAGCTCTTCTAGCAGTTGGTATAAAAATATTGGAACTAGATCTAGTATTATAAGTGTGAACTTCATTCACAAATGTATTTTTTTCGGATAAATAGGCAGGTAGCAATTTATGAACAATTTTGAATATGAAAACAAGATTCAAAAATATGAGCCTTGGATCCACACTGAGGAACTGCAAATCCTCCAGCATACTTTTCACACTAGTTGTTTTAGGAGCACAAAGTATAATTCGCATAGACATATTCTGGTGTTTTTGCAGTTGAATTTTTTCATTGATATTAACATAAAACATAATTGTTGGATAATACTCAAGAAGAGGTGCCAAAATAGTCTTATATAGCACGATTTTCCTCTTTGTGTGAACACTTGGATAATTCTTCTGAAGTACTCTACTTTTTTACTCAGTTTTTTCATTGCAGAATAAGAATTTCTTTTAAAGTTTAACTGTTTATCAATTATTACACCAAGATATTCACACTCATCTACATAGTCCTAACTCTCACCAAATAGTTTCAATTTTGTAAAACCTTCTGTTTTATTGCTCATGCACATAACTTTGGTTTTTTTTGTATTCACGAACAAAGAATTCTCCCCAAGCCACCGAGAAAGACCATCTAGCTCACTCTGAACGTTAGAAAGGACCTCCCGCACTGATTCACCACACACCGACACTAACTCATCATCAGCAAACAGATTGATCCGGGTTGATTCCTCTAACCAGCTGACAATATCATTCATGTATATGATGAATAGGAGGGGGCCTAGTAAAGACCCCTGAGGCACTCCGAAATCGACTTTTTCTCAGTAGAGAAAGTTTCCCTCATTTTGGTTCTTTGATATCTTTCACTTAGATAATTTTCAAACCACCTGTTCGCTGAGTCCACCACTCCAACCGAGTTCAATTTGCCAATCATATTCTTTCTGCAGTTTGTCTCAAAAGCACGTAAGAAATCCAGAAACATCGCAACAACTATAAGATTATCATCCACTTGTTCCTTCAACTTTGATACTATCAACTGTATTGAAGTCTCACATGAATGTCCACTTCTGAAATCTGATCGATTTTTTATTAGGATGGAGACTTCCCATTTAGATGGTATCACACCCTCCAGGAAAGATGCATTCAGTACATTTATTATCTTTTCATATAGCACATCCCCCACCCCCATTTCAATAATCTTCACATTAATCTCATTAACAGAGCCACATTTATTCAATTTTCAGAATCTTTGCAAACTCATCTTTTATAATTGGCTTTATCTTAACCATTGTTTCCAGGCCTGTAACTCTATTTGATGATGCTTGTGAACTTGTCCCAGAACCTGCACATTTTCTACCATCTTCAAAAATTTGATTGATGCTATCTACAAAGAAATTATTGAAAATTTCACACATATCGGAAATGTTAGCATATTTTGTATTTACATACTTTATCTCTCTTATTTTTGTTTCGCTCCTACCTCCTAATGATTCCTTGATGCCTTGATTTTTACAGGGCCATACTTATTTAAGTCGATAAGTTTTTCGTAATATATTCTTTATTTGTTCTTCACGATATTGGTAACCAAGTTTCTCTGCGTTTGAAACATCATCCAATGAGTAATAGTACTGTGTGTAACTGCCATTTTGTAAAAAGTGTCTCGTTTACGTATTGCTTCCTTGAGTTCGCTGTCGTACCACAAATTACGCTTTTCCTTAATAATCTTCGTTTGCATTGGCATCAACTAATCCATTATCATTCTTAAATTGTTATAAAACTCCTCTATCATTTTCTTCTCCATTGCATGCTTGTGCCTTGAGCAGTTGCAGAAATTTTTTATTATCAACGTGTGCCTTTTGGCTCTGAAATTTTTAATTTCTTGTGCAACATTGTGTCTAATTACCTCACCTGACTCGAAATGAATAAGATCATGATCGGACCATTTCGATGCTCTATGAACAACAGCCTCAATGTTCCGCTCATTTGTAAATGAAAGATCGACAATGATTCTCGAACCCTCAGTTATTCGAGTGAACTCCTTGATTTTTTGGGTCAGTCCAAAACTGTTGATTATAATAACTAATCTTTTTCTGTATGCTGAATACACTTTGGAATAAATATTAAAGTCACCCATCACATAAGTGTTTTTGTGGAGCCTATGCATCTACTCTTCTAAATAATTTTCAAACTCATCCAAGAATGTTGTCACAACATCATATCATATCATATTTAGTTTTAAGTAAGCGCTCTTGCAACTGATCCAATATACCCGTGGCTGGTAAGCTCTGAATATTAACGCACATACACTTTAATTGCTATTGTTCATATAGTATTCTTATTTTTCTGCCTCCTCCTTTTCACAATACAATTACAGTTTCTGTCCCAAGCTGCATGACTAATGTCTAAATCAAGATTATATTTCGAATTAGCACGATCGCAATTTATATACTTTTTTTCTTTCGATTTACAGTCTTTTAACTGATGTTCTCCAGCGCACTTTGGACATATATCTTCCTTTACACTACATTCAGTCGCCTTATAGTTAAACGCAACATTTATAACATCTATAAAGCTTACTGTGCTCAAAGATTCTACAGCTATAAAGACTAATGCTGACCATGCCATCTTCTTTAATTGCTTCAAATGTGGTGAAATCTGTTTCTGCAATTAAACTAAATTTATCCTTTGTACATTTAATATGTTCAACAATTGCGGATTTGTTATCAGAGGAGAGATGTTCTTTGAATCTTTCGATCCGTTTGTCCCGCATAAGCTGTTGGGCATTCTTTGCATTCAATTCTGTATATTCCAGACTGTTTGAATTGATTAGTTTTTTGTTTGGCATTGAATAGTAATTTGCGTAGGTTGAGACTACTGGAGGAGGTTAGGTTAGGTTAGATAGGATCCACAATGTTCGTGGAATGCTTAATCTAGAGACATTGGAAAATAAATAATAAGATATCTCTAATGTAACAAACAACTCCTCCAGTATTTATTGTGTCAGAATCACAATGAACAATCTTATATCCTAATAGTTTCAACTCACGATTTTCAATTCCATCTGTTCTTCTTGATTCAGTTAATGTCACAACATCATATTTAGTTTTAAGTAAGCGCTCTTGCAACTGATCCAATATACCCGTGGCTGGTAAGCTCTGAATATTAACGCACATACACTTTAATTGCTATTGTTCATATAGTATTCTTATTTTTCTGCCTCCTCCTTTTTCACAATACAATTACAGTTTCTGTCCCAACCTGCATGACTAATGTCTAAATCAAGATTATATTTCGAATTAGCACGATCGCAATTTATACACTTTTTTTCTTTCGATTTACAGTATTTTAACTGATGTTCTCCAGCGCACTTTGGACATATATCTTCCTTTACACTACATTCAGTCGCCTTATAGTTAAACGCAACATTTATAACATCTATAAAGCTTACTGTGCTCAAAGATTCTACAGCTATAAAGACTAATGCTGACCATGCCATCTTCTTTAATTGCTTCAAATGTCGTGAAATCTGTTTCTGCAATTACACTAAATTTATCCTTTGTACATTTAATATGTTCAACAATTGCGGATTTGTTATCAGAGGAGAGATGTTCTTTGAATCTTTCGATCCGTTTGTCCCGCATAAGCTGTTGGGCATTCTTTGCATTAAATTCTGTATATTCCAGACTGTTTGAATTGATTAGTTTTTTGTTTGGCATTGAATAGTAATTTGCGTAGGTTGAGACTACTGGAGGAGGTTGTTAAACTAAATTTGTAAAGAAAATTGCTGATATTATTAGAGAGGGGGTAAATTAGACAGGCCTGTTTATCTGACGTTTCTATAATAGAATATAGTAATTGAGAAATTTGTTTTTTTTCTTAGTGTATAATAATGCTGCTTATGTGAGAGATTGGAACAGTCAGTTATGGATAGGAGAATGGAAAAGGAATCATTGAATAATAAACGGCTAATTTATGTGTAACGTGGTTGACAGAACCCATTGGGATTGTTGAGTCTGTGAATTGAGGTCGTTTTCATTTAGTACAACTCAATAAACCCTATCAATGTTGACCATATGAAATTCATGTGGCCAAGTTTCTTGTTTAACTGCTCATTCGAAAGCGTTTTCATCTTTAGCAATCAAATAGTCTGAAGTATTAGATAAGTTTAATGATTTGAACTCTAATAAGTGTTCTGGACCTGACACGATTCCATCTCTTCTGTTGAAGAAATGTAGTTCTGCTTAAAAAAAGAATATTGCGCCATCTAGATAAACGAAAAATTGGAATCAAGATTTCTATTTCTAAATGTTATTCAATAGGAATGTTTGTGCTGTCTGATTGTAATATTGGCTTAGAGACCCCTGAATAACTGAAATTGCGGGAGAACTTCTTGTGCTGGCCCTGGATCTCAGCATCACCTAATAATCGCTCATCTCGAGCCCTCTATTTGCATACAGATATATGCTATATAAACAGTGCGGATGTCTTGGCGTAGCTGTGCTCGAGACCGGATTTCCGTTAGTCTAAATAAACGTTTGTTGATTTCGACTCGCCCAAGGATATGCCACGCCAAGTCGGGTGTTTCCGATTCGCAAACAAAATCCCATGTTTTTCAATTGAAATTCTAGCGAATGTTGGGCGAATTTGTTGCGGATCGGGCGAAATACTTGAATAGCTCGAATTTCTTTCCGTTTTGTAAATTCGCCTTATTGAAAGGAATGGGACCTCCGGGGGAAGAATGTATTTACCATCAGTCTTCAAGAAACGTTTCCTTTCTGATTGGAATATTGAAGGAATTTGAGTTTTAAAACTGAAAAAGTTACTGAAGATTCTATATTCGGTTCAGTTTCATTCCATCTGATGGCTGATACAATGTAATAGAAAATAAAAGCTTACTTTTTAAGCAAGTTAAGAGTTGTGAACTAACTATCTAAGAGCTTCACTAAATGATCTATTAAACTGCTTCTAGTATGGTACTTGATTCGATACTTGATGAAATGTAAGTTGAAAAAACGAATGGTATCAATCTACTAGGCCAAATTTGAATTTGGGAGGCTTTACTTGGTAAAATTCCATTATCAATAATAACAGTATGGTACGCGTTTCACTACACCGTAGCTTCTTCAGACGAATTCATCTGAAGAAGCTACGGTGTAGTGAAACGCGTTACGAATCGCAATTATTAAGTAAAATTCTTAAAACACAGTACTAGGCCAAACACTGAAGCCATCACGATTTATTGATCAATCGCTAATATCTCTCATGAAATATTGAATATAGAGGTAGGCATTATATGTATTAAGGTTTTTCTACTAACTCCCAAGTAATACTTACCCAGGGGAATAAGGCTTGCATACATTGGAGTCCTTGTCCCAGCCGCAGTAGGGATCATGCACGCATCTCAAGCAATTATCATACCGCCTGTTACACATTACCAAATCTACTTGCTTCACTCTCATGTCTGAAGCAACGTAGAGCGCTTTGTGTTCCCTGCTAATCTCCATAACTTGGATTGGCTCTCCAGGAGTAACGTCGAATACGTCTAACAGTATAGATGACGTATCTGAGCCGTCTCTCTGCCATTCCACAATCTTATGAACACGTCCGTCATCTGAAAGAGAAGTTCCGATTTTTAGATGAGATAGTTTCACTTTAGATTGCAATTGCAATTTTTAACAATACAAGTTTAAGGAGAAATAATTTGAATTTGAGTCGAGTTCTTTAATTAGGTTATGTTAGATTTAGGTTAGATTTTTACTCACTTGTTCCAGCATAATAAACGGTATAGTCCAGTACTGCCCCACCAATATCAACTGGTACCTTATCAACTACTAATCTTGTGAAGAATATATCCCTTTTGAAGAAAACTGGTTTTTCATGTTCATGCATCACTGCTGAGTCCACAAGTGGATGAGATCTAAATAAATCATTCATAAATTAATATAATGAATCAAATTAATTGATAGAATATGTTTTTTCTCCATTAATGGGATAATCGAGGTCCCAGACGAATTTTATGTAAGAACCTATTGGTACTTGGTTCTATATGGTTAGATATCGTATAAGAACTTTATGGTGAATGGGTTTAAATATATTAAAAACTTTCCAGTCAAACCGGAAATGGCAAAAAGTTGAAAATATTTCTACATGTAGTTTGTTAAAACCAAATCTAACCATGAAAATTTCAGGATTATATCTTAACCCATTCTCCATGAACTTTTAATAGGCCATCTAAATTGGGTACTCCGGTAAATTAGCTATTTTTGGAGCATTTTTGGTCCAATGTTTAATTCTCGGATGAATTTCGGTTTGTATTTCCACTCAGATTCTTAGGCGTGTGCGCCAAAGGTAGACAATCTGATAATGGGATGCTTCTGCATCAAGTGACAAGATTATGGGATTTTTCCGTTTTAATATTATGTTAATGATTTGGATTTTCAAGTATCAATCGTTAAATAACGAATCCAGAATTATGAAATATTGCCACATTTTTGCTATAGCTATATATGTTTAGGATAGTCTACCAATTAGTAGAAAGCCACCTTTATGTCAATATATATTGCTTCTTACCTGATAAAATTAAGCACAGTATCCGGCAAGGTTTCAGTATTATTAACGCAGGTTCCCGGTCGAGGTTCAGGAACACGGCTAGATAATACTGGTAACCAAGCTGAGGATGAGGAGGCCTGTTCTTTGAATTTCCCAGCGAATGCTGCATGGATATCAGTTAAAGTGAACGAACAAATAGCTGAACCCATCAAACCATTAGTTGATGTCGTGAAAGTACCATAGAACTTGTTATTGTCACCAGGAACTCTATATATGCTCTCTGAAATAAAAATAAATATCAATAATAATTTTAGGGAATGCACAAACTTCAAAGAGAAACACTGTCACCCTCTATCAGACTAATCAGGAAGTGCATAAAGACTTGCATCTTCGAACTTCTTCGGGGTCATATATATACATATAAACTGGAACAACTTTCTGAGCTGAATATAGTTGATAATGCATTGCCCACCGAATGGCCGCAATACGTTACTCAAATTTCTTAAGAAACAAGAGAGGAGTAAGGGGTATGTAATTTCCTCTTCGGTCGTCTAACTTCTACTTACCTTGTAGTGAAAGGGTGGAAACTGACATCAAAGGAAACTTGTATGTGGTGGTTTCTATTTCGTGGGCTTCTAATCGTATCGAATTCGAGGAGGTAGTAAGACCAATTATTTTCTCTATCTGTGTGTAGTATCTAATGGTTACCTTGATAATTTGAATCGTCAATGTCTCATGTATATATGTAAAATGAAAATTTCAGAAAATATGCTACAAGGAATGAGTACGTTCTTCATCATAAATGTGAAAGTTTGAAAACTTTAATGTTTCTTACTCAATTACACTAAAAAGCTGCACGGATTTATATGAAATTTGGTTCATAAATTGTTTATGAACTCGATTAATTTTCAGTTTATCATATAGAAATATTTGAAAATAGCTCAGAGAAGTTAAGTTTGGTTCATTTTTTTGCTTATTCCTTGTTTTTCATATCAAAATTAGGTATTCTGAAGTATTTTTGTTTTGGTTAACAGTATATTGCTTCAGTATTTTGTAGAAAAGGGTATTAATACCTTTCTACCGAACAAAACCCAGGTATCGGACGTCATTTAACCAGTCTTTTTTCAGAGAGGTTTGGATGTGTTGCTTTTGGTTCTAGTGAACATATACAGAGCAACTATGACGACTTCGTCATTCTTAGCAAAGGAAGGATCTACGAGCATGTATGAATACACTGCTGATTACTTTGAAAAGAAGGGATCGCTGGTGCAGTCTTCGGAACTGGTTTACTCGAGAAAGGGTACGATACCATTATTTTCGAGGGCCATTTCTTTTGGATCTGAACTTGACATGAAAAAAATCGGTTGAGCGCATGGAGGTAGTACTGGATAGGAAGCTTATCTGATCTCAGCATCTTAAGCTGAAAACTGGCAGGTTTCCTGCTGCCCTCATGAAATGAAGGTGAATTTTCAGCGGCACGTGGGGCATGAACCCACACATGTTGATGTGGTTCTGCTACCCAGACTCACCTACGCCTAACTGGTCTGGTAGACGTTGATCAGACGGCGAAGCTGGCTCTACGGAGGCTCAGAGCACTGACGGCGAAGTGTGGTGGGTGTTTAAAGAAACACCCTTACTGCGCCGCTAGATGGACTTTTAGGGGTCGAACCACAGCACCTCACAATTATAAGCAGGGCAGTTTTGGCAGCTTATAGGCTAAAGACGAGAGGTACCTCCTCTGGATGATCTCGGATAGAACCACGTCGAGGTATCACTTTGGTGATAAGATCGAGGTGAAAATCCCATCCAGACAAGAGAAAAAGGAACGATTCCTTGCCAGGTGGAAGGTATATCTGATAAACGGATGGCTCGAAGATCAAAGGTGGATTAGGTAGCGGAGTTTATTGCCGGAAATTGGGAGTTGTTTCTACCTTTTATTAGATAAATATACGACAGTTTTCCAGTCGAAGATCCTGGCGATATTTGGCGATGCAGTTGAGCTGTTCTGGAAGCCCTGGGTACATAAAGCATTACTTTTAAGGTGGTCTGGAACTGGAACAACTGGCGGTAAAAAACCATAACCATCTCCTCTGGGTTCCGGATCACACCAGAATCAGAAAAAACGAGATTGCGGATAGGCTGACCTGGCTAGAAGAACACCATAGGGACATCTGATTGAATGCTCGAGGTTGTCGCCAGTCCAAGGCATTGCTGGGTACATCACCTAGTTAAACCTGAACAACTAATACATAAGGCTCCTGGCACAAATAGTGGCAGGCATGGCCAGTTCAGATGTCACCTGTCTAACATAGGACTGAAGATTAATACCAAGTGCAGGTGGTGTGAAGTTGGGGTCCAAACACCAATTAATTTGAACTTCTCATGCCTGGCATGGATCCGATTTAGACCTCGATCTATTAGAAACTTTTCTGTAAGGATTGAGCAGAGGATACACATAGACCCAGGTGTCGATATCCATGACGGACTCTGATATAATCCTAATTATAAGTTAACAATTTAGTTCTTGTAGTAGAAAAAGTAGAAAATTCCAATTATTATTGTTATTCAAAAAGGGTTAGCCGTTAATTAATTAAATAAATCCTGAGGGTTGAAAAGATACCGATACAAAAATATTGCTAAGACATAGGTAGAGCCTAATGTCCAACTTCGACGCAATGTGTATCAAAAATTTGTGTTTGAAACGGAAAACTATAAAATTTCAGAAAATTTGACTGAAATTTCTAGCTACGCGGGGTCCTTTGAAACTAAGTTGCGTTTGACCGCAGTTCCACTTAACGATGGCTGAGTCATGTCTTTAAAGTAGTAAAATTTGTATTGTACATTTACATTTTGAAAACTGATCTTAGAAGAAACTTAAAAAATGCTCTATTTTCAAGGTGAATATAGAAATTCGAACGAAACCAGCGAGTTTAAATTTGATATGTTTTACTTACGTATTTCATTGAAGTAAAAGGGAAACTCTCCTGGAATCGAACAGTTCAATCGGGCTTTCAGATAAGTGGCCCAGTTTTGGGATAGGATATTCTTTCCTCCGGTATCTTTCTTGCACACTCTAGCAACCCTGGAGTAGACACTCTTGCCACAATTGATGTACTCGACTGCTGTTTCGCGGAAGAAGAAGAGGACGTAGTCGCCTATGTCGAACGAACCCACAAAATTCGGTTCTGGAAAGAAAAAAAATTGAATTGGGTGAAAATTTGTCGTATATTCAGTCTCAATTCTTTCGAGCAGTATTGTGTTTATTTTAGAAGTATAGATGAGGCCTAAGAAAGACATAATTTTCAGATGGTGTATTTCTGTTTCAGCAAGATGGTGATTTTTTTTCAAGGTATTAAATATCAGTTTAAAAATGAAAAATTATGATGTATTTTGAACACAAGAATATATACTTATTGGAAATTCATATCAAAGTGAATTTTGTTTAACAAGTTGAATGATTGTTAATCAGCTCAATTTCAAAAACTTTAGTCTTTATTGTAAACCAAAAAGAACAATGTTTAAATAATGGAAGTAAAAATTTGTCGTTTCGTGAAGCTCTTCTTGAATACATAGTTATTGTCATAAAAAATTCTTATACAGGGTGCTTTAACGAAAACTAAGCAGAGGCTATATTCATTTCTGATCAAAACGCAAAAACAGGTCAATTTTTGTTTTAAGGGGGACATCTTTTGGGTTACAAAACTTGCCTGAAATATCAACCCCCTAAGCGGGGGTTGCAATCCTTGAACATTTTGAATAAGGAAGATGGGTCGAGTGATGACTCAAAAGAAAGGTGGTACCTTTGTCTACATCGCCTTGAACGAATTTACATTTTTAATTGAAAACTGTAAAAGATACAGGGTGAGCAACTGAAAGATAGATAAGACTAATTCCTTGAGACTATTCTCTCCCTTTTGATTTCATAAATGTGAATGTTTTCTGAGATATTGGCAAAAATAAATACATTTTTTTCCATCCTCAATAGCTAACTTTCAATTTTCTATATGTTAAGATACGCTTAAATGAAACGAAATTCAGAATACCCAATCGCATGGACCATGGAAAGTACCACAAGATTCAAATTTGAGCTTGAAAACTGAAAAAGTTATTCACAAAAAAGATATTCAACGTTCCATATCTACCAAGTCTTCATATTTTTTGGAAAACTTTTTTTAGTCTCACGGATGGACACTTAATCACTCTGTATATTAAACATACAGAAAGAAATGAACAAAACATACAACACAACAATATTACTCAATAAGTTATTAACGAAATACAAAACTAATTGTAGCATTTTTAAAACACGCATTATCTTTATAAACTTTTAAGAGAAAAGTGTTATCGTATTACAAACAAATGGCCCACGGATGAAAAGTGTGGAAACGAAATTAAATTTGTGAGTGTCGGTTGCTTCCTCCTCTCCAACACAACGTGATACTTTGTGAGATAACTTTTAAGTAAACGCTTCTTTTCAGGAACACTTAATACAGGACTTAATTCATAATGCCATATCTGAATATGAAGTTTTACTTGTTCACTGCATTAAAAGTTGGGCTTTATGGGCTGATCATAAAGATGTTTACGATAATGGTTCACGAAAAGTTCGCCATTTTTCGAATTTAATTTAGAAGCTTTCTCTCAAAGTTCACGTGAGCGAGAGCTTTTTCCAGGAGGTATATTTACTGACTCAATTAGCGGATATAAAATATGAATGGCGAATTTGGCGGAATCATCGGAAAGTGGCACGGGTGCAAAAATGTTCAATCTGTGGATTTTCCTGGCCTAATTTTAGCGGAATTAATGAATAATCGCAGGATGTGTGAAGTCCAGTGGCGGCTTGCATAAAAAGGCATGGGGTACATCTTTCCTCTTCTAAATTCTAAAATTCTACTATTTCATAAAATATATATATATATATATATATATATATATATATATATATATATATATATATATATATATATATATATATATATATATATATATATATATATATATATACAGGGTATCCCAAGTTGCGTGGCCTATTAGACGTTTATGGAAAATTAATAATGTTATCGTTCTCAGTCAGTGTACAGAGTGCTCTTTATCCGCCTTGAATTATAACTTTTGTTCAGAACTAATCACGCGGAACTGATCAGTCCCATTTGGAACCCACCAGTGAAATCTATGTTCCCAGCCCACCAGGTATTTCTTTCATTGTTGTCATATTACATTGAAAAATTACGTTCATTAATTTACGACGATGGTCCGAAAAGTTTCCGACATCTACGTGTCAGATGTCAGCACTCGTACATAGCTAGTTAATTTTCATTGTTCATCTGTTGACAGTTACTCCCAAAAGTTTCAGCCAGACGATAGCCGAATCGAAGTGAAAAAGGTAGCAGGTGTTATGAGCATGTTAAAATAACGTTCTTGTCACATATTAAACCAAAATTTACACATGAGAAAGCTGTCAGCGTGTTGGGTGCCGCGTTTGCTCACGTTAGACCAAAAATCTGTTCGAATGAACATTTCCAACAATCTGTTGGCGCGATAAATCTGAATTTTTGCGTCAATTATTTACTGAAGACTGGAAACAAGATTAAACGTCAGAAACAAAAATAAAGCAAAGGGGGAACCGGTTCAAAAGAAAAGACAAAAACTGGGTTTTCGGTGGGAAAGTGATGGCGACTGATTTCATTACTCGACAAGGTCAAAGCATAACTTGCGGAAAAAAATTCCTGTTTCACCAAGACAACGCATCGTCTCACATCCAAGTGGTTGCCATCTCGAAAATCCACGAAAGCAGTTCGAACTGCTTGACCATTCGCCTCACTCACCGCATCTAGCACCAAGGGACTTCTTTTTGTTCCTTCATCTAAAAATTGCGCTCGTAGGACAGAGATTTTCGTCAAATGAAGAGGCAATCACCTTCGTGAAACACTATTTTGCAGAGAGATACGTGGAGTACTAGTTGAACGAGTTACAGAGATGGAAACATCGCTGGGAAGTGTGCAGAGCTACGAGAAGATTATGTTGAAATATAATACAAAATATTCGGAGAAAACATCTTGTATCTTTGTTAGTTCGAAAACTTTTCAGATCACCCTCGTATGTGTCAATTTGAAATAAGATATTCATTCCTACCTCACTTCCTCTGATTCTGTAAAATTAATTCGACGTAGCCATTAAAAACCATTCAACCATGAGTTGAAATTTTTCCAATCGGTTGAAAAACAGAGGCGTTATGGCGATCGACGTTTTTCAAAAACATCTTGTATAATAAACTTCAGGATGCGTTGAAATAATAATAACTACAATTCACTCAGGTTATATATGAACGAAAAAAACTATTAAATTTCAAATGACTTACCGTAACTCTGAAAGAAATATTTCAAGGTCTCTTTTAATAAACTGGTAAAGTCGTTCGGTTCGCGATAGAATTTGCATGTATTGATGTGAACGTTATTGCGTGTTCTTTTATGCTTCCACAGGAAATCAACACTTTTATTGGACGATTAGGTAAGGCTATTTCAGGGGTTATTCATGACCTCGAACGAAATATTATGGCCGTCAGAGTCCTTACTTTAGGTATCTGAGAAACCTCTGTCATCAAAACTTTATTACTGGTACTTTTGCAGGATTATTATTATTGCTTTATACTGACTGAACATGACTATTGCTTAATTCAGACAATCTAATACAGTGCGGGTATAAAGTATGGAATAAAATTCATAATTTGTTTCACTTCTATATTCACCTAGAATTTTTTTTTGTTGATTCACAATACCTATGTGGTGTCACTAAATCAATATTCCCTATTTACATTCAGATGTTCAATGCTTCAGAGTGTGATGGTATGTATGATTTCTTTAACACCGAATTCATAGCAAAAAGGCATTTTTTTCGAAACAAAACAAACAAATCATACTTGTCAAATCGTTATCAGATGATCTTTTTTGAAAGAGAGGTTTCCCAAAAGAGTTTAATCGAATGTGGAGTACCTCAGGGGTCTATTTTGGGGCCAGTTTTTTTTCTGATATTTATAAATGATTTCCCTAGTTTCTCGGATTCCGTGGAATCGATTCTATTTGCTGATGATAGCACTGCCACTGTCGGGGGTGCTGAATTGGCTGATGTGGTTGCGTTGGGTGATTCGGCAAGATTTTCTGCAATGCGATCATTCTCCTCACATTAATTATGCATGAATGATGAAAAGACTCAATCAGTGCTCTTCTCCCTTGAGGAAGACGGTGGAATAGTCAAGTTCTTGGGTCTCTATCTGGATCCCAAGCTTCGATGGACGTTCATGTGGACCAGCTGGATCAAAAATTGAGCAGGAACATATTTTTATTACGATGCCTTTCAAATAACCTCTCTCCTAGAGTGTTGATCTCTGTTTATCATGCTCTTTTTTCCAGTCACCTTAAATATGGTATTATTGTGTGGGGTAACAGTGTGGTACGCGAAACTGAAAGGATATTTCGATTGCAAAGAAATGCAATTAAAATTATCACTGGTTCATCATATAGAGAAGATTGTAGAGATTTGTTCCGAGAACTCAACATTCTTACTTTTACAAGTGCCTATATCTTTGGATGTTTATTAAATGTACACAAAGAACAACATAAACACAGGTATTTATGTTTCTGGTGAAGAATTCCTTTTACTCGATAAGTGATTTTTGTCTACTAATGTTAGTTTGTGATATATGTCAAATTGTTTGTTTTATATTCATATATTTTTTGGGAGTACTGTGTACTTTTGATTCATGGCTTTTGATTCTCTTTGCCATTATAATTTGTTTGACGAATGCAAAATACCTTGGTATAAGCATGAATAAATAAATAATTCCGATTCCAATTCAATAATTAAGAGACTAAAATGCACAAGAACTCTTTAGCTAAACAGTGCTATGTGTTATCCATATGTGGATGATCATTTTATGTTTTACTGTTACTGACCAGCTGAATACTTTTTGAATTCAATTCATCCGAAAATAAAATTCACTACCGAAATTGAACAAAAAGTTTCAATAAACTTTTCAGATTTAACTATCACTAAATTAAATAAAAGACATGATTCCTTCATATTGCATAAACCGTCTCAAACGGACATCGTAATTCATAATACGTCGTATCATCCTGTCAACATAAATTGCAGCTTTCTACAGCATGATCCACAGATTATTAAATGTTCTTTATCTTTAGATAATTTCGATAAGGAACTTTTTATTATCAAACAAATATCTCTTAATATTGGTTACAATCCAAATATTATAAGTGAAACAAAAAACGAAAACACAGGGCAATGCAATTAGTGTACCAAAAACCTGAAGCTCAACACAAATATAGCAGTCGCAATACGTTTGGAAAATTAGTCAAAATTTAAAACAAAAATCTCATTCCGAACCATCATGAATCTATCCAAACACATCAAAAACAATGAAGTTGTTGAAAGAAACATAAATACAGAACAAGAACAAGAGTGAAAGTGAAATGTATATTTTCAAATAAAACAGCCATATCAAAACAAGAACATCAATGAATTTTTCATAAAGAGCCTGTATACCGTAAAAATTAATTGTTAAGATGTATCTTATTATAAAGCACGAAAGAAAAATTATTAACTACAATATATTATTCCTACAAACCGACAAACTTCAATATGCTTTCTTAATAAAACATTAATTTCCAGTATAAATCATTCCAGAAATGTTAATCTCCGTGCAACGACCGAATTAGCATTTTAACAGTATCAAAAAAATCTAATTTGGAGCAGTATATCTGTTTCAAGTACCTGTAGAAGTACACTTATATCCCTTCTTGCTTGCAATATCCCAGCGTTATTTCGCTTGACTGATACCCGAGCAGGATATCGAATCACCAACACCTGTGTAACATTTCATACCATCTATCCCGACGAAATTAATTTTAGCAAATATTCCAAGGGTCTTTAGGGGAGTAAAAATCCAGACTTGCCTCTACCTAGTGCAGGGCCGCACATACGAGAATCTATTGATAGTTAGCAAAGACTACAAAAGGTATATAAAGTGTGTTCCAACCAAATACTTCCCATCCACTCTATGTCGAGAAAGACTGTAGCGGAAAAAACCAAGACACGTCAATTTTTGATTTGAGGGGGATCAATTTTTGAGTTGGTTCGGTAATTTGATTTGGTCAATTTAACCCGCTACCCTCAACAGCACCCAAATAAAAATTAAATATAGGTAAGAGGGTCGAGTGGAAATTTCTCCATTCAAAAATAGTATATTCATGAACATTTAATATCACACAGAAAGTCCAAACACAACGAAAGTTTGTATTCCAAGGAAAATTTGCCACTCCCTGTATCTCAAGAAAGACTGATTGTAGCGAAAAAGCTGAGACACGTTAATTTTTGATCAGAGGGGGATTAATTTCCGAGTTGATTTGAAGCATGTTGAATGCACCCCACCCTCAGCAGCACTTAGTCGAAATTGATTATAAGGAAAATGGGTCTAGTGGCGTATCTTTGGGAAAGTCTTTTTATTCTCTATTCAAAAATATTATCTTTATGACCATTCAATATTACACAGACAGCATTTACAAAGTTTGTGATGAAATTTTTTTCATCCTAGAAGTGTTTTAGCCATTGAGTTTGGATAACTCAAATTATTTCGAATAAGGGTGAAAAACGACTCAAAATAAATGTCTCCCGCAGTCATTAATAAGAAATTATGAAAGTTAGGGACCTACTCGCTAATTCTTGTTATTGTTCGTTTCGAGTTTTTTCACGGGGAACTAATAAGCATGGAAGACGAAAATTAAGTGAATACAGATATGATACAAGCCTATTTTCCATTTAGCAGAAATCGTGCTCGAGCATTTCGACTCTATCGGGAACGATTTCCAGATCCTAATCTACTTATGTGAACTTGAAATAAGAGGACTTGATCGGATATCATCCTCATCAGGTGAACCTGTTACCTGGCTTCGAGAAAAACGACGACGTGCATGGTGGATTTTAGAACAACCTCTTCAAGAAGGGTATGGAATAATAATAAGTGCTTATCAAAAATCAAAATCTACTGTTCAAGATTAAATATTGTATTATATCCAACAGAAGTAGTGGTTGATTTTGAAATTACTATTCACTATGATTCGCTAAATATTTGGCCAAATACAAAAAAAAATTACAGGATACAGTTTCACCTCCCACATGGTTGGTACCGTCAAATTTAAAGATTAGGTTGGACTTCCGAATGGTGGGCTGATTTGAGAATTTGCTCATCAATGGGGGTTATTTCATAACCAGCCATAAATTCTTATCTGAGAATTTTCAATATCACTAGATTTTGTTCATGTAATTAGTAGAAAAAGGTTTCAGTTCTGGTGGTGAAAACTGATGAATTATTATCTATGATGATACGACACAGATCTATGTAGATGTAAAACATTTCTTTGCAAAATCTTCATAGTAAACGCACCGTATATCCCTCTGTCATATTCAATTCATTTCTTAAGGCGTTCAGCAGTATCATCTACTTTATATTGATTCTTAGAGCCGACAACGATACGACAAACATAAAATGAATGTATTAAATTATACTCACAGATTTCCTCAATACTTAAACATTTAAGCGTATATTGAAATTTATATACAGGGTGTTACATAATAGTATGTCACAACTTGAATTGGTAAATCTACGTGTAATTTTAAGAAAAAAAGTTTATATAAACATAGGTCCGCGAAAGATTCGATACGGAGCTACAGGGTGTTGAAATTTTCGGAAAAAATGGTTTTTATTCAAAACTCCTGCAGTTCTTAAGATATTCAGCTCAAATTTGAAATGCAAGCTATTTTTACAGCCTCCATCATTACACAACTAACCTAGATTTTTACTGAAATTCACAAGGTGTTTTCTTTTCCGAGGCCATGTCTCCTTTTGCACTTTCAAACTTTCTTGCAGTACGCCACTGATCAGCGTACAATCAATTTTAGTCATCTTCGTTCAATAAACTTTTTTGACATTTGTAATTTTTTCGTAACTCTAACCGTTTTCGAGTGAAAAATTATTGAATTTGAATTATTTGAATTGTATGTTATTCGCTAAAGAAAAAAAAAGAATAATATTAACATTCGATAGGTATGCCCGAAATTTGCTTTTATTTTGATAGCTCGTCTTCTGAGACTCAACTTACACTTATTCGATATCAAACTAAAAAAAATAACAATTAAAAACTAAATAAATTGCTGGAAGTGTCCTTCACCTGCAAGAATACAGGTCTCTGTTCTTCTTCGCATATTATCACGCGCTCTTTGAAATATTCCTGAAATATCGTGTCGCAAGAGGTTATTATTCGATTTCTCAATTCTTCTACAGTGTTCACTGGAATGGTATAGTCTAAACTTTTGAGATATCCCCATAAGAAAAAATCTAAACTATTTAAGTCTGGGGACCTAGGAGGCCATGGTTCTGACCCACCTCGACCTATCCATCGGTTGTTGAATGTATTATTCAAGAATTCCCTAGCTTCTCCACTAAAATGTGCTGGTGACCCGTCATGCATGAACCACATTGTTTCTCACCAAAAGTGGCACATGCTCGAGCTATAAAGGTAGCTCCTCCTCAAGAAATTGCCGATAAGCGGGACCGTTTAGTCTGTTAGCCAAAAAAATGGTCCAATAAAATAATTTCCAATTATTCCGACCCAGACATTCAGTGAGAATTGTTCTTGATGATGAGATTCTTCAATCAAATGGGTGTTTTCCTCAGCCCAATAATGGTTATTGTAAAAATTTGTGATAACAGTTCTCGAAAAACATTATTTCACTATCAAAATGAGCATTTTCTCTGATCCAAGAACCATCGGCAGAAATTCAGTCTTGAAGGAAAATCTCGAGGAAGTAGAGTTTGGACGCGTTGAATATGAAAAGGGCACAATAAAAATTCGTGGAGAATCCTCAAAACTAGAACATGTGAAATATTCAACTGATTTCCAATTATTCTTGTACTCACATGAGGATTCAAATCAATACGATTCAAAACTTTTTCCTCAATATCTGTATTTCTCTAAGTTTGAGTTGCACCTTTAGAATGATTATATACAGTAAAAGTACCAGTTTCCCTCAACCTTCTGTGGATATTTGAAAATGTTCGCCTGTCTGGTGTTACTCGATTTGGAACGCGCACCTGATATAATCGCCTAGCTTATGTTGTGTTTCCGTCAGCCAGACCGTACATGTAATGGATATCAGCCAATTCGGCGTAAGTAAAATTAGCCATTTTTTCTTACAGCAATAACTTTAAAAGTCCTAAAACTATTCGTTAATTTAATGAAAAATTCGAGCACACACTGGTTCAACTTCAGTTTTTCTAGTGTTTATCGCCAAATGTAGTAAACCTTAGTCGACGGATTATTATTATTATTATACTTACACTTCTGGCCGCTAGGTGACGACATTACATAAATTGCTTTAAGTTTTCTATATATTTTGACAAGGAGTATTGAGTTTTAACGAAAAATACGAAAAACCCTGATTAAATCATTTCATTTGAATCTAGTTTATATTATATAGAAATCTATTGTAGGCTATAGGCGACATCAATATTTTTGTTGAGTGTTATTGTTGAATGAAGAAAGAATAAAGAAGAAATTTAAAAAAATGAGACTGATCTGGGAGCAGAGAAGAGTGGTATTTCTTAAGATGTGAAGATTTGATTATATCAACAAAAAATTTCTCACTCCGAAGCTATTGCAGCTATCAAAATTGTTATAGAATGGGCAGAATAAGAAAATGTTGATGTAAGGCACATGTTGATGTAAGGCACATGATGATTTCTTTTTGCAAATTTGCACAAAAAAAAAAATGAATCTTCATTTTTGTAATAACTACATATGTATGTATACAAACTGATGATGTCAAAATGTATGAGTATACCGGGTGTAACTGAAACTAGGGCCACCCCTGTAATTTTTTCTATTTGGATTATTTTGATAAAATTTGGGAATCGGATGGAAGATAACATTTTGAATTTGATAACACTAAGCGTCTGACATTTCGTTTCCAGTTATGCCGGAAACGATATCAACTTTCGATTTTCAAATGATACACCATGTATTTTTTGCTTATTTCAATTGTTCATCTTATCCTACGTCATTTTGAAATATTTTTGCAATTTTCATCTTTCGTTCTAGAAGACCATGAACAGTGACAACCGAACAGCGAAAATTAAATAATTATAATAAATGTTCAAAAATACCACCATTCTCACGAACACAACATCGCACACGATTGACGGTTCTCCTCACAACATTATTTAACTGTTGGGCTGTAATGTCTGCAATAACCTGTCTCAAACGGTCTCCAATTCTTGTTGGGCTCTAACAGGTGTTTGGTAAACCTCATTCTTCAAATGGCCCCATAGGAAGAAAACAAGTGGACTAAAATCTGGCGATCTAGCTGGCCATCTTATAGGACCATTTGTACCTATCCTTTTGTCGGGAAAAATTTCGTCGCGATAACGCGAATTTCGTCGAGATAACGCGAGACCTCTTTTGTGTTGTGAGAAGGTGCACCATCTTGTTGAAAATATATTTAATTCACAACAGATAATGGCAGCTCGTCCAATTCATCTGATATTTGGGTCCTCAATATCTCCCCTCTGTCAATGAACCTTCAAAAATTTTAGGCCCTATTAAATATCTTTCCATCATCCCAATCCAGACATTGAACCGGAAACGTTCTTGGAAGTTTCCATCTTGATATCTGTGCTCATTTCGTTGCGATCTGTACCTGGTATTTTGCCTATTAAACTTCCCATTGTTCGTGAAACGTAATTCTTCACTGAATAAAATATTTGTGGGATATTGTGGATCAGCCCCCTCCATTTTCATAAGGTACTCTTCACAGTACCGGAGTCACCTAACACTATCGTTAAGATACAGGTGCTGGTGTAGTTGATATTTAAATGGGCGGTACTTATATTTTTTCCAAGTTCTCTATACTCTTTGGTGGCTAATTTTAAGCTCCTCGGCAATTTCCCTTGTTGATGTGGTTGGATTAATATCAACAAATGCCAATACGTCGTATCTTCGTCGATAATGCAATCCTCCTCTTCAGCAGGTTGCACCTCATGAAATTTTTGTTCAACTTTAGAGAAATAGGTTCCATTCGGATGAACTCTTTCCGCTCTCTGTATAATTGTTCAGTTGAACGCTATTTTGCCTGCATTCTCCATAAATAACGAGCATATCGACTTTTTTACTTTGGGTGTATTGATTCATTCATTGATTCACTAATTCGCAATGTCAATAATTAACAACAATGGAATTTTGACATATCACACTGATATTTTTATGATCACAGTATATTATAAGTATGAACAAAAATTTTGCATCGCCAACGTAGTTATTGTTATTAGCGAATGGGGAAACTCTGCAAAAACCAGGTAATTTCCACTAGAACTCCGGAACCGTTAAGAGTAGAGTGACGTGAGTGGTATAAAAAAAGATAAAAAAATGCTGCTTCTGTTATACCGGGTGGCCCGATATGGTTGGCTCAGAAGAAAACCTACTTCTTGAGGAAAACCGAAATTTTAAACTTTGAGACACCGTAAAAAAAGAGCAATTAAATTTTTAGATGCACTCGTTTGAACATGTCGAAGGCGCGAACTGTCCCGAATTTTTTCAAGTTCACATCATCGCAAGTCTATTGTACTGAATTTTTTTGTTATATATGGGCTTTCAGCGGACGTTCAGGTGTTTATATATTGAAACAATTTGTAAGAGATTGTAGTTGAAAACTTGTTCTACTGAATTATGTTGATGAAAGAATATAGAAAATTCAGGAATTACGCATAATTCAAATATCTTCGCTTTCGTCAGATCTGAGTGGCAACATAATGCCACCCCTGCTTCCAGAGCGTTTAATTCGATATGCAACGACTTAATTCTGGTCCAAAATTAGCATTTTTATGGGACGTTCCGCGCCCAACAAATTACACATAAGAGATACAATGTGAAGTTATAAGTAGCCAGGTTACGTCTATTACAATTTCCTTGTCGTCTTGCTGGCTAATATAGATGTAAATGGGACGGCAACGGTAGAGGTAATGAGTAAAGTTTAAAATTTTTTTAATAAATTGCCGAAAACTGAGGAACTTATTACGATTTGAGAAAAAATTCAAAACGTGCATGTGGCAAGCGCAAAAAGTAAAGAGATCTAGTATAAAACCGTGACATATAAGTACACTTATTGCTTTTTATAATAAACATAATGACTTAACTATCGCATGTTAAAAAATCATAATAAAGACGTAAGAATTCCAATTGTTGAGTAACACTACTAGAAGAAAGAAGAAAATGTGGATGCTCTGTGCAAGATTATCCTCCGCTCATCATTATTTCAATACAAAAATGTTGCAAGAAGAAATGCGTTTGAAAATAAGATTCCAATACCGCATTTGTTGACTGAAGAATAGAAGAGTGCAAGATGAATCATTGTCAAAAAACTGTGGAACGTTTTGATTTTGGACGGTGGTGAATCTTGGATTTATTCATACAAACCAAAAAATAAGCGTCAATTTTTTTGTTATCCGTGACCGAAGTGTCTCCAAAAAGATGATTGCAACGAAAACGTTTCGGAAACAGGTCATGTAGCAACAATTTCTTCACAAGATCAAAGAGCGTTACTGCCGATTGGTACACAACCATTTGTTTACCGCAAGTCAATAAGCTTCGAGAAATTAATAACGAGCGGAGAACCATCCAACACCAATGCCAGTTCGTACACAGCCCGGAGAATAATTTTATATTTAACGCAAGAAAACATCGAATCGTTAGATCATCTTGCGTTCAATCCGGTCCTAAGTCCCAGTGATTTTTTTACTTTTGCCAAAATCAAAAGAAGGACTGCGTGGTCAAAGGTTTCAGTCTTCAGGAGAAGCTGTTGATGCGTTCCAAAAGGCCAGTTTGAATGCAGCAGCAAACGATTGGAATAACTGCTTCCAGAATACAAAAGTGTATTAATTTTTTCACAGAGAATACTTCGAGAAACAATAAAGCAACTTCTAAATTGTTTCATTGTAGCTCTATATGTAAAACTTAAAAAAAAACATCTCCGCGAATAACGGAATGATATTGAGCATGCCGCGACGATGCCAAAGTGTCATTAATAACAGAGGTGGACCTTCTGGGTACTGAAAAATATAAGTGCTTCCATATCGTTTCGAAAATATTAGTTCAGGATTTTTTTTTGTGTTTTACCAAATTTCGTCATTTTCAAATTTCAAATTTTTTTTTATAATAGGTGCTTTGGAGAAGTTAAATATTATTTTGTTTTCTAAAGAATACATTATACAGGGTGTTTCCGAATAAGATGTCATAAATGAAGGATGCGAATCCTGAATGATTTGAGCAAGAAAGTTCAAAGAACCAATGGTCAAAAATGCTTCGTTGCCGAGATACAGGGTGTTAAAGTTGAGAAAATTTTCGATTTTCTCTCGATAAAACCTAGACTTCTCAAGATTTCGGGCTCAAATTTTCCACATAAGCTATTAAACACAATCTGAATCACCAGTAGAGGCCAAATTTTGAAACAGTATACAGGGTGATACTTTTTCATGGGCCATGTTCCATTTTTACCCTCGGAACTTTTTTTTGGTACGCCACTGGCACTAACAAAAAATAAAATCGAATAGATCATTCAATTTGGAATTTTTTTTGACTCTTGCATTTTGATCGTAACTATCACCGTTTCTGAGATATTAATTATTGAAAATAATCCAATAGTTTTCCATATCGAAGCCATGGAGATATTATCTTAATAACTGATGCAATTTTTCAGGAATTGAGCTAAAATTTACATCAGATATCTCCTTATTGTATGTTTATAACAAAATGAGGTAGAAATTCCTGACAGTATACAGGGTGTTATTTTTTCACGTGCATTTTCCTCTTTTTGGCCCCTGAACTTCTTTGTGGTGCGCTACTGGTATATTCTGAAAACAGAATCAAACAGATTATTCAAAGTGAAAACTTTTCTGTTCCTTGTATTTTCCGTATCTGCCACCATTTTCGAAAAATTAATCAAAACCCCGAACAGGCTACCCTTTGCCTCCGTATATTTTTTCGGTGCATAACTGACGTTTTCGTAATCAGAAACGGATTTTTCATTCAATTCGGATAATTTTGTGCTCATCTTGATCCTCATGTCTTTCACCGTTTTGAATTGAAAATCATCAGAATTTATCGTGTCTTCCTCATATCAGAACACGTTGGTGATTTCAAAAGGCTTAGTAGGCTCTGATACAATTTTGCAAATGAAATCATGGAAAAAAACTTGACACTTCAATGATTGTAAGTTTTGTCATTCAGTTTGTTGTGCCTACATTTGAAACAGCTGTAAGTAGTAACCAATAATCTTTGAAATGGTTTTCACTAATGCAGAAATGGCCGATATACATTTCATGTACGGTGTGGCTGAAGGAAACGCAGTGCACGCAAGGCGTTTGTATCAAGAACGCTTCCCTAATCGAATCATTCCTGATAGGCGTACGTTTTCTGATATCCACAGAAGATTGAGAGAACGGGGTACATTCAAACCGAATCATGACTTGAAAGGGCAAATCGGACAATAAGGACCCCGGAAATCGAAGAGGCAGTCCTAAATTGTATAGATGAGGATCCTCAGCTGAGTACAAGAAAAATTGGAAGAGAGTTGAATATCTCATTTGTATTGGTCTGGAAATTTCTCCATGATTTCTTGCTTTACCCATACCATATTCAACGCGTCCAAGCTCTACTACCCCGCGATTTTCCTCTGCGACTCAATTTCTGCCGATGGTTCCTTCATAACATTGCTCATAATCCCTTTTCGATAGCGAAATCATCTTCACAGATGAGGCGTCCTTCTCGAGAAATGCAATCAAGAACTTTCATAACAATCACTATTGGACTGAAGAAAATCCCCATATGATTGAGAAATGTCACCATCAAGAACAATTTTCGGTTAATGTCTGGGTTGGAATAATTGGGGATTTCCCGATCGGGCCATTTTGTTGCCAGACAGGCTGAATGGAGCCTTATATCGCCACTTTCTAGAAGAGATTTTACCTGTGTTGCTAGAAGATGTGCCGCTGCAAACTAGAAATAGAATGTGGTTTATGCACCACCGCACTTCAGCATGGAAGCTAGAGAATATCTGAATATGACATTCAATAACCGCTGGATAGGGCGTGGTGGACCAGAAGCTTGGCCTCCAAGGTCGCCAGGTTTAAACAGTTTGGATTTTTTCTTTGGGGACATCTGAAAACTTTGGTTTATAGCTCTCCCGTGAATACACTTGAAGAATTGAGGAATAGAATTACAGCATCATGTGACGTCATCAGAAATACCCAGGAATATTTCAGAGGGTGCGCACTAATATGCGGAGACGAGCAGAAGCATGTATTCTTTCAGGTGGAGGACATTTTCAACATCTTCTTTGATTTGTTCTGTTTGTTCAATTTTTGTTTTCATCATTATGAGTTTTTGTTATTGAAATCATTCGCGATTATTTATGTTGTTTATTCATTTACTTCCGATTTATACACTCAATAAAACACATTTTGAATTCGAATTCAATGATCAGGAAATGATATCACCCTTTATACTTTCTCATAAATCCTACCAATCTAGTGGTGCAGATCTTAAAATGTGAACTTCGTTTGAAATTCGAGCTCAAGGCCGAAATAACATGAAAAATATCTTCAAGCTTTCAATACGGAAGGGACTATACGATTACTTTTCTTGATTAATATCTCGAAAATGGTGGCAGATACGGCAAAATACAAGGAACAGAAAAGTTTTCACTTTGAATAATCTGTTTGATTCTGTTTTCAGAATATACCAGTAGCGCACCACAAAAAGTTCAGGGGCAAAAGAGGAAAATGCACGTGAAAAATAACACCCTGTATACTGTCAGAATTTCGGCCTCATTTTGTTATAAACATACAATAAGGAGATATCTGATTTAGCTCAATTCCTGAAAAATTGCATCAGTTATTGAGATAATATCTCCATGGATTCGATATGGGAAAACTATTGGATTATTTTCAATAATTAATATCTCAGAAACGGTGATAGTTACGATCAAAATGCAAGAGTCAAAAAATTTCAAATTGAATGATCTATTCGATTTTATTTTTGTTAGTGCCAGTGGCGTACCAAAAAAGTTCCGAGGGTAAAATGGAACATGGCCCATGAAAAGTATCACCCTGTATACTGTTTCAAAATTTGGCCTCTACTGGTGATTCAGATTGTGTTTAATAGCTTATGTGGAAAATTTGAGCCCGAATTCTTGAGAAGTCTAGGTTTTATCGAGAGAAAATCGAAAAATTTTCTCAACTTTAACACCCTGTATCTCGGCAACGAAGCATTTTTGACCATTGGTTCTTCGAACTTTCTTGCTCAAATCATTCAGGATTCGCATCCTTCATTTATGACATCTTATTCGGAAACACCCTGTATACAATACATCCTAACAAAAACCGAAAGATTTCTGTAAATTCGAATCATCAAATTCATATATTGAAGATATTGGTAAGTGTTCCTAGACTTTTTGAGGTGTTTATTTATAAAGTTAAAAGCAAATATGATATTGAAATAAAATCTGAGATGAAGAAGATACAACAATGAGACTGTAATACGAACAATCTTGTTAAATTATTGTCAAGTTGTCCCATAGTTTTATACAATTACTTTTGAATGTTCTTTTTACTTAATGTGTACATGACGTTTTATTATTTTAACAATCGTGGAAAATATTCAATTACTCTTAATTATATATTTTTTATGTTTTGATGCTGACGTTCCATGTATATTTGATGGAAAAATAAACTACTACTACTACAACTACTACTACAGATGTCTTGTCTTAGTAACATAAGAACGTGGACCGGCATTCGAAATGCTGGTGAGTTTTTTAGAATGGCAGAAGATAGAGATGCACTTTCCACAGTAATCGCCAACGTTCAGGTCACTTGAAAAAGAAGAAGGTTACAAAATATTCAGGTTTTAAGCTTTATACACAACGAAGATACAGTGACGGCATAAATGCTTGGAAGAAAAGAAGAACTGTGCGTCCTGCTCGACTTGGCGGGATACATGATATAGTTTCTACGATAATTAACTCTGTCGATGATGAAAAAGTCAAAATTCTTTTCTGTATATTATAATTTCTGCCATTTCCATTATACGCGTATAGGAGATAAATTTCGATAGTTCATTCGTGGAACTTCCCATTCCAAGTTTCACGAGAAAGTTTCCGGTGCAGTAATGTTTAATGTGATTACTTTGTCAGCGTCAAACTTAGTATCCCGAAAACTACGAAGTCTTCAAAGAGCTCACCTGCAAGAGGACGCAATTTATAACAAAAGCCAACGTAATTAGGCCATGACGCAGTTTGGGGGATTTATTTCGCGTCCTGCAATCTTTTGGCCCCGTTCCAGAATCTGAAACGGTTAATGATACGTAAAATTAAAACATAAGTGTGTAAATTTCCGCCGAACACCATTTGAATCACCCCTCCGCGTATTATTTACGCCGCCAAATTGCTGTGAAACGAAGAATTATATACCAAGTCTCTGTTCCGACTTCCGGTACAACGAATTCTATATCAGTCACGAAAATATATATTTTGATCTAGGAGTACAAATATTTGATAGTTCACTGACTCAAATAGTCGCGCATTCTTCGTAAATACATTTAAGATTTCACAATTTATTTTTTCTCGGTTAATTCAGTGTTTAAATGATACTTTTTCAGCAGAAGGTACTCACAATGGAATGAGTAATTGAAAAAAATTAGTAGTGTGCTGAAACCCTTAAAACAGGATACCATCTATCAAAAATATTAACATCGGTGATGTGTTGCCTAAATCTCTGAGGGCACTTCTTCTTCCATGCTTAATTATTTTTTGTCTATTTGCAATGTGTGAGATTAAATGATATACTCTTCCATTGAATTAGAAGTTTATTCCTGCTGTGGTGTGTGATAAGAATTGAACCGTCAAGTTGTCATTCCATACATTCTTATAAAAAAAGTTTGGAGTATTGCTGCTTAGTCAGTTCTAGGTGAGCTAATTTTTGTATTCATCTATCGAGAATATCGATAGAATTCAATGACATTTGTCATATTTTTCGAACGACTGTCAAAATTTTTTCGCAAATTTTTCCTTATATTTAACAAGTTCCACGAAGAAATAATATATGAGCGATGTCAACCCAGATTATTGGGTCCATAATGATTCTACAACATCTATAGATCATAATCGGCATCACTTGGAAGACTGAACCTGGCCATCGGGGCTCTCTCGGTCAAACAGAGTAGGAATTTGAGGAAATATCGCAGATTATGTATTTTTTTATTATCTCCTTAGTCCCTTTCATGACCTTGCTTGCTATGTAAAATCTTTTCTTACATTTGTTTAGACATATAAGAAGTTTGATTGTTGAAATATTTTTCTGCTGGTTTTCTTTTTCCATTGTTACAGATTCCTGTCCCAAACCCCCTTCCTTTCACCCTTTTTTTGGAAATCATGGAATGCATGAGACTTAACCTAGCCATCGGGGCTCTCTCGGTCAAATAGAGATGGAAGAAATATCGCAGGTTATGAATTTTTTTATTATCTCCTTAGTCCCTTTCATGACCTTGCTTCCTATGTAAAATATCTTCTTAGATTTGTTTAGACAGATAAGAAGTATGAATGTTGAAATATTTTTCTTCTGATTTTCTTTTTCCATTGTTACAGATTCCTGTCCCAAACCCCCTTCCTTTCACCCTTGTCTTCGTAACACATGTAACACATCATAAACAGACAAGCTATTGCTAGTGCAATAGCAACAGGGAAACGAGTTTTTTCCTAAGGTTTTTTCACTGGTTTATTGAATCATATACAAGATAGTATGGTTCCCCTGTTATATTTCCTGAGCTCACATTTGTGCTTTTTCTGACACACACCAAAATTATAGATATAAGCTTTTATTGTAAATTCAATTATTCAAATTTTGTAAATCCTCTCTTTTCAAAAGAATATATATATATATATATATATATATATATATATATATATATATATATATATATATATATATATATATATATATATATATATATATCGAATGAAAAACGGTCTATTATTCATTTCTAGGATCACATTTTCATGAGATTATTAAACTATCTGCATAGACACGTGTTTATATCATTCAGTTAACCCCTCAAATACAGCGACCCCATCGTCTCAGCGCAGTAGTATCCCATTTAAAAAATCCAAGTGAAGGTCAACTTCCGGTATCCTATTGAACACCTTATGAATCTCAAAATTACTGTGGGATGTTTTCCACAGGATCCAAAAACTGGGGTAGTGATATCAGTTCACAAGAAACACAGTAAGAGGGATCTGGCTAATTATCGCCCAATTACTATCTTAAATACATTCTCCAAGATAATTGAGAGACTTATGACAGAATCATTTAATTTATTGATAAAAATAATATTTTCACCTCGTGTCAGCATGGCTTTCGCACTGGACGATCGACCGAAAGAGCAGCCTGTGACATGTTCGAATTCATATATAAGAACCTGGATGAAGGCTACTTTGTAGTAGCGCTTCGACCTCTCTCGGGCGTTCGATAGCTTAGTGATAGATTTCTTGCTTGGTAAACTGTCCTTATGTGGTTTCAGAGGGAAGGTATTAGATTTACTTGAATCGTATCTTAGAGATAGAGAAATATTCGTTAAAGTTGAGGGTTGCTTTTCTAAATTGGGAAATGTCGATATAAGAGTGCCGCAGGGTTCTGTGCTGGGGCCACTATTATTCCTGATCTTCATAAATGAAATGACTGAATATGTTTCCGAGGGTAAGAACATAATTTTTGCCGATGGTACTTCTATAGTGGTCACGGCACGTTATCCTGTGGAACTGAAGCTCGAGGTAGAAGAACTTATACAGGCCTTCACGAAATGGAGTAATACTACCAGTTTGATATTGAATGTTGAAAAAACGGTTGGGATCAATTTTTGGTGCAATAGAATATACCAAAGGGTCTACTAAGACCCGTTGAATTCAATGGATGGCGGCAGATTCTTAGGTTTAGAGGTTGATGAATTCCCTTCGCCCTTATATACAGTCACCTTAACTATAACGTTCTTCTTTGGGGTGACAGCTCACAGAGTGAAAGAATTTTCATCTTACAAAAATGGCAATAAGATTGGTATTTAAACTGTATAGCAGGAAAGTTGCAAACCCTCTTCTATCAAACATCGACTGCTAACCTTCCGTTGTATTTATATATCGAATGGTTGTATATATTAGGATGCACTCAGACGGCTTTCTCTGAAACTCTCACTATCATCAGTATGAAACAAGATTTGCAGATTTGTTTGTTACCGATAAGCATTCACAAAGCAGCTTCGAAAAAACTCCAAGTTATATCGGAAAGAAACTCCTTAATAAGCTTCCCTAGCGAATAAAGGACCTAAAACCTGAACAGTTTAAGTCTGCGGTGAGGCAACTGCTGATTAGTAAAGGCTACCATTCTGTGGACAAGTTTCTGGGCGACCTTCACACTTCAAAAAAAGTATGAACGGAACAGTTCCTATAATTCCATTTTATACATTGTGTTTGCTAGTTAGTTAGTGATTAGGTATTAAGTTAAGTTTTAATTTTAAGATTCTCAATTGACGAGTATATCCTACTGTGACCAAACTACAAATAAAGATTATTAGACTATTAGAATATCATTGAAGATACAGATTTGGTTCATTGAAATCGATCAATAATTGTAGGAGCCACGAGGTGTTTAACTAAAGTTATGAGACTGAGTTTTTTCAATTTTTAAGTCAAATATAATTAAAATGTAATATTATCTCCTTTAAAATAGCTCCCTTGAGAAGCCGCACAGCGCTGGAGGTGATCCTTTCAATCATTATAGCCTTGCTGAAACTCGGCCTCTTTATTAGCCTTCAAATGGTCGTTACAGTTCCCTTGAGATGATTTATAATTCTAGGAAGAGAAGTCACAAGGACTTAAGTGTGATGAATAAGGAGGCCGAAGAGTCACACGAATGTTTTAACTAGCTAACAACTCCATTATTGATATTGCAGTGTAATGGCGCATTTTTGTGATGCAACATGATGTTTGACTCTTTTTCGAAATCTTTCGAGGACCTCTCCGCGAAAGTGTTGATAAACCGTTAGGTCTTAGGGCGTAAACTCTTTGTAGACGATTTCGTGGTTATCAAGATAACAAATCAGCAAGCATTTGATCTTCGACTTGCTCATCTGTGCTTTATGGGCCTTGAAGAGGCTGTAGTCTGCCACCCCATGTTCTGGCGTTTGGTTTTACTCAAATACCCAAGGCTCGTCACCAGCAAAGACCAAGAAACGGGGATCATTTTCAATCGATCTCAAAAAGTCAATATTCCTTACCTTTCTGAGATATTTTTTAGTCTTCGGGACCATTTTTGCACAAATCTCCAATTCATTGGTCAAAATCTGATGAACGAAGGTGTGATTAAAATTCAATTGTTTCGCGATTATTCGGACTGTCAACCGTCGATCTGAACGCACAATATCCCGGACTTTGACATTCTCATCGGTATTTGTACTTGAAGGCTCTCCGCTTCGTGGTTCATCTTTAATCGGCTCTCTTTCTTCTGAACCGTTGGGGAATCTGGGCTCTTGGCAAAAAACTTGCAGACTTGATACTACACCATTGCTTAAAATTGATGTCACTCATATTTAGAATGCTCGAGAAATAGCTATTTCACGAAAACTAACGCTACGGACAAATAAATGATCATAGCGAGTTCAAACTCATACTGGAGGCGTATCACATGTTCAACTGTTTGGCGATCATTCTGTTAACCGTCGATCTGAACGCACGAGATCCCGGGTTATGTTGACATTTTCATCATCCGCTATGTGGTTCAACTTCAATCAGCTCTCTTCCTTCTGAAAACGCCTTAAACCGCCGGAAAACCTCGTACCTTGGCAAAAAACTTTCTTCATAAGCCTGCCGAAATTTTCAATTGTTTTTGTTGCATTGTGTCTAAGTTTGAAGCCAAACCTATCGTAACTGAAAATTGATGCTACTCATATTTTGAACGGAGAAGAGAAACTTTTTTACGAAAACTAACGCTATGGATAAACAAATGACTAGCGAGGAAAACTTTTACTGGAGGCGGATTACATGTGCACCTGTAGCTGCTCACAGCCTCATGCATTGCCGGAACGGAAGTGACGTTGCCGGAATCATTACTTCATTTACAAACCTCGTATAGCTTGTAAAATATCTCAGATTCAAAATCTTGATCTGGTCACCCGGTTTTTTCCAATCAAAGTAGAATAGAACTTTAGCTATCGGAGGGGTTATCACGCTCAGATAACTTGTTAATGCGCGACTATCCATAATAAGCGT
Organism: Cryptolaemus montrouzieri; assembly: GCA_013387265.2. Classification (NCBI taxonomy): domain Eukaryota; kingdom Metazoa; phylum Arthropoda; class Insecta; order Coleoptera; family Coccinellidae; genus Cryptolaemus; species Cryptolaemus montrouzieri. The sequence continues at coordinate 24,994,274 of JABFTP020000103.1, forward strand.
AAGTGTTGGTGATAATACTTGAAACTCCCATTTCGGTCAAGTTTATCGCCTGCAATGTGTTCGACTTTTTCCACTTCATCAACCGGTCCGGGTAATTCAACACGTTCTGCAGGAATTTCATAAGGCATCCCCCAAATCATGATACCCCAACTTTTCTATGGGTAATGAACCAGTCTTTTGACCGCCGTAAAAATAAACTACCACTGGACTGGATATTTAATAGGGATCTTTATGAACTCCAGAAGGCATTTCCATATATTCGGAACGTATCAGGCTTTCATATAATGCGGCATAAAATTGCCCCCGGATGAAGATAAAATATTTTTATATTCCTCGAAAGCTACTAAATTCAATGCCGTGTTTTGCGAATGACGTTTTCTAATAAGTTCTTCTGAGAAAAGAGTATGGCTACAACACTTCATGTACCATAAATTGTACAGGATGTTGCCTTATCATGCGGATCTAGTTCATGTTGTCATTCCTCAACTAAAATGATCTAGCGGCAATATATTATGCGGATAATTCTTCGAAAATAAAAGTAGTGATACTGGAATAAATGACAATTCTGTGTGCATACTGGATTCTCCAAAATTCTTCAGAATCAAGGAGCTATGTATCTAGAACTTCAGTTTTATCCCTCCTGCTATCTAAAGCTAAGAAAATACATCTATAGATTAAGTTGTATCTGTCGAAATTGTCAAATTGGTTGAATGATTAAAGCGAATTAGAATCAGTATTCTAAATAAACGAAGGCTTCGTAGTTCTAAAGGAAGTTGCTCGAATTTTAAGATGTGAAACTAGGAGAAAATTGGTCGAATACCGATTTGATCTCAAAATTAAAAAAAGTCCCAATAACATCAGTTGATGTGGAAAAAAGTTTTTCAATGTGTATTCAGATAGAAAAACTAATTTTCATGTAGGAAATTTTGAGAAATATTCAATAACTGGATGTTTTATCTTAAGTCAGAGAAAGAAAACATGTATTCAGATGTATTGTTAATTCATCCTGTATTCCTATTATTTCATTATTACGTACAAGAAAGCCTATTTCCTTTATTTGATGTGAAATTGATAATGTGCATATAATTGAGAAAATTTGCATATTTTGATAAAAACCTTGCATATATATGCAGATAATTTCAAAATTTTGGTTACAAACAATCCGGTCTCTGAAAATGAGTACGTTTAAGGTTCTTATGTACGAGGCATATCCAAAAAATGAGTGTACAGAATTTTTGTAGGTTTTAAATTTTTTTATTTGGCAAACATTTCGTGATACTTCAATGCATAATGTAAGTTATTGGTCGATATTTTCGCCACTCCTCTGAATGTAGAGTAAGCGGAGTATCAATTTTCTAATGCCTTCCTCGAGGTAGATTCCCGCCAACCCTTGGTTCACTTCTCCACCTCGACAGTTGAAAACCTTTTTCCACCCATGTGCAGCTTCAGGAAGGTAGAGGGATAGTATTCTGAATGTGCTAGATCAAGAATGCGCGGGATGGTTCAGAACACCCTATTTTAATGAGGCGAGCAGCTCCTTTCTGAAGCTGTGTGTGATCTGGCATTATCGTACAGCAGGCAGACTCCTTTTGTTCTGAATCGTCCCCCACAATTTATTTAATGTCTCACAGTATCCTGAAGGGTTGATGGTCTCCCCTTGAGGTAGATATTCGGTTAAAATTATGCCTTGACAGTCCCAAAACACGGCGGCCGTGAAATTTGTGGCTGAAATTGTTGATTTTGTGACGCCACTGTTGCAGACTGTCTGTAGGTTTTAGGCGTGTATTATGCTACCAAGTTTCATCTCCAGTAATGATGGAGCGAAAAAATTTAACTTTTTTGTTTGTTTTATGAACGCTTCCCAGGAATAGGCGAACCTGTTACACCACATGAGTGTGCGCCTGAGAAGAATTGAGATGTCTGTTTACTCGCTTCTTGAAGAGGGCTAAATTGTAGGATATTGGGAAGATGTTGGACGGAAGCGAGTTCTACTGCTCACCGGCCCTGTATACGAAGGAATTCTTATAGAGAGTGGTCGTTAAATATACCGCCATATGATGATGACTCCTTGCCAGTCTAGTGTTGCGGCAAAACATGAGTTTTCCCGGAACAAGGTCTTTCAGCTCCTTGGAGCATCTTCCGTGGAAGTATCTGTAGAACAGAGAAAGGTAAGCAACTTGTCTTCTGGGCCAGCGGTTGGAGATCGCGGGTGATCTCCGGGTGGTCGATGAGGCGCACAGCCAGTTTTTGCACACTATCTAACATATGTTTGGGCGCAGATCCCCATACACGGAAACAATATTCCAACGCAGGTCGAATCTGCGCCTTATATAGAAGCAACAGCTGAGATGACGTGAAGTATCACTTGGCTCTGAAAAGAAAACTAAGTTTAGCTGATGCTGACTTAGCTATTGCTGATACATGTTCATGCCAGCAATACTTGGAGTTGACCGTTATTCCAAGAAGGTGCATCGAAACTCCATGAAGTTTGCGGCGAAAACTCTTGCTCGGTTTCCACTCGATTGAACTTATGTTGGTCAGTCAGTTGTTTTGGGACCCACCACACGGACAGTTTCCGATATCCGAAGGTTTCTGTGATAGTTTCCTGTAGTGGACATATGGAGATTTGCGGTATTCTCTTCCAAATAAGATAACGGATGACGCCAAGTATGAAATACGCGGCGAGGGACTAGATTGACATCGTTCTCGAAAAAGTTGTCGCGTCGACAGTTCTCAACGTAATGACCTCGAACCGATCTCGTTGCAAAGCGGAAAAGTCAGGTTACACTAGCGTGTAGCCAACGTGATGAAAATAAAATCCCTCCGGCCGTGGGAGCCTCAGTTCACTTACTTTCTGGATGTGACTCATACATCATTGGTCTTATAAGTAAAACCGTGTCTATTACATTAATAACGTCAGAAACATTGGTACCTTCTGATATTTTCTTCGACTAACTTATCAATAACTTGACCGAATCGGTTCCAGAGGTCAAACTGTAAACCAAACTTATTATTCGAAAGTTTTGGCAACATTGTGAGAGTCAGTCCCTAAGAAAGGACCGGAGTTCCGGATTTTGCATCTGGACAACGCATTTACCCATTGTGAAGCGTTATTCAGCCACTAGAGGCACCATGTGACTTTTTCTTGTTTCCGAAGACCAATTCCCTCTCAAAACGAACTCGGTTTTAGTCGTGAGAATAGGTGAAACGAAAGTCGGTAGAGCTTCTAAATGCCTTTATGAAAGAAGACATCCATCATTGTTTTCAACAGTAGAAAAAACGAACGAAACTGTGTATAACGAGGGAAGAAGAGTACATAGAATGGGAGCATTCGAATTCGAACAATTTTTTAAAAGAGACTTTATTCATACGCAGTTTTGTTATTAAAAGCCAGATCTCGTAGATCGATTTTTCTACGCCGTACTGTGAGGTACATGGATATCGGTGCACCTGCCGATTCGATACCTTAATAATATTTTACTGAAAATTTTACACTTCGTTGAAACCATGGCCAGCCATATTACCCGATCTTGATCCCTTAGAATTTTTTGTTTGGAATTATTCAAAATCCATATTTCAAGGTACGTCAGTAAATGACGATTATGAATTTAGAAACTACATTATTTGGGGTTGCGAAAACATTAAAAATATTCCAGGAATTTTTGAGAGTGCTTGCTAATCTCATAGAAGAAGATGTTAAGAAGTATTGATGCTGAGGGGCCTTTCTAACAGAAGGTATAATCTTCTCATTTGTTCATATGAAGTTGGATAAAATAAAAAATTTTCTTTATGAAGTAACAATATAGTCATAACATAAAAATGTTAAATAAAGCAATAAACAAAGAGGAGATACTTACTGTCCAGCCACTTCGAATCGTATTTGATGGTCCTCTTAAAGTTGAATTCTTTTCTTCCAGTCGTTAAGTTATACAGATCGGTTCTGAAGATGACGGTATCAGCTTTGGTGAATTCGGCATTGGTTCCAGAATAGAGTCCCGGCAAATCACCGGGGTTTCCATTTTCCACCCAAACGGCGGTCGAGTTGTCTGCTGGATCGTACGGACACTTGGCGATGCCAAGACCGATGCCTGGGACGAAGAAAGTACGTCCGGTGTGTGTTAAGTTTGCCTGAAAAAAAATTAGTATTGTTCATTTGTTACGAAGGATTGCGGTGGCAATATTACTGTTCTACTTTGATATAACGAATTTTCAGGTAGTTGCGCATGCTCGACAGAGGGTCTTCACATTCTGTTTGTCACATACTGTTCGTCACACCTGCGTACAACAGGTGAACTTCAGAGACATCTCTATTAGGAGTAATACATATATTTTGTTGAATTTTTTCCTTGTTGGAACAATGTTCTTTTATAAGAAGATCTGTATTTGTAATTTAGCTTTTGGAATTATTTATTTTATCCTAATCATTAAGCATTGCATGTTCTTAGAAAACATTCGTTCTTCTAACCGTGAAAATACTAACATAGTAGTTCACCCACTTCATAAAATATTCGGGATGTTCAACCCAAGAATTATATCTAGCCTATTATCTAAATTGAAAGAGGTCCCTGTTTATTCGAGTGTAAATAAAGAAACGCCCCTTGAATATATATCTACATTTCATGCTAAAAAATCTCCTATGCAAGACTTTTGAGGCAAGAATGGTATTCTGTTTCAAGGGTTATTGCCAGTGTTGAATAAAATTGTCTAATGCTAGGAGTTCTTGCTTGGAATCGGCATATTTTTGCGTCCATTTCGGCGATGAAGTGGACGTGATTCGTATGAAGAGAAGTGAGGGTCTCCAGATGATAAATTTCATTCGCAGATACAAAACGCCTTCGTGAATTCGAAAATTTATGAGAGATGGACGGGGTTTCGGAATATGTCACGATGTTCGAATAATTTTTATTGTTATTAATTGAAGATGAAGATCGAGAACTGGGCTGAGAGATTCCATTACTAAATTATGTACTGGTTAAGTAATATAAAAATGAACTGAACAGCATAATGAATAGTAAAATGCGAAATATGGAGTAGGAAGCGGTAGAAATATAAGATAAAGTAACTGGAACAGAATATTCTCTCCGGTTGAATCAGCATGACTTCATGGTACCTTCAAAGTTGATAGTGTGTAGATGATCGGAAACAAAATTGCCGTAACAGTTATCAATAGTGTATATAGATTCTGCGATAAACACTTCTATGTGGAGATCGGTCCCAGCGGGAACACAGGGGACAGATCAGTGTTGAATGGAGTGCGTGATCAGCCATTATCAAGTCACCACGCATCCGTCTTGTTTCGAAAGAAGACAGTCCAGAATAGTAAAGTCTATCCGGATAACAGAATCAAGGTCTAGATGATTACGACTACTAACAACAACTTGTCCATCCAGACCGTAACGCGGTATTTGTCAACATTAACAGCCACTCGGAATACCACGTTGATCAGCAAACTGTGAACAAGTATATGCCAAAAGAGATGGAAGATCTGATTTGCATAGAATGAATAGTAGAGGGCCCAACAAAGAACTCTGCGGCACATCACTAGTAACGGAAAGGTCTATATCTTTGACAAAAGGTCGCCCCTCACGGCTAAATGCTCCTACTTGGTGGGGCAGGTGTTCTGTTAGAATGCTCAAGAGAAATGCAAATATCTTACATCAACCGGAATACCATGGTCCATTGTCTAGGTTCAGTGATTCAGACACTGCAACAAGTTAGTGACGACAGATCGGCCAGGCACAAATCCGTGTTTATTAGTGGGAATAAGATTATGAATAGCTGAAAATTCCTCGTTTACAACTATTTGCTCTCAAAGTTTGAATATTACGAATGTAGGGCTTAGGGCTAAAACACACTGCATTGACAATGAGAAGAAGAAATGGTAGATAGAGAATCAGAAGGTTCAGATGTGAAGGTAGAAGAAACTGATAATACATCGGCAGTCTCAAGTGAGTCTTTGGTTACAGTGCCGACAAAATTTCGGTCATCTTTACAGATGTAGTTGATCTTACATTGCTCGAATTGGACATTTTTTTTGTGAGAATAACATTATTAATTTGTATGTTAAATAAATAAAATATCGAGCAATGTCTTATACCCCTAAAAGGAAGGTCTATTATATAGAATCCACAATATGAAATATTTGGGAGGGGGGTGGTAACTAATTCAAAACTCTTGTTTAGTCGACTGTAACGTTAATTCTAGTAGTCGAATGTTGAGAATCATTACTACCACTCTATTATGCCTATATTTCTGGTAAACTAAACTTCACTGAATCTGTTTGGAATCCCCAATACCCCCAATAAAAGAGATTGAGATTTCTTGTAACTTTCGCTTAACATTAGATAAACCTGACAATTATTCTCTTTGTTTAGCACATTTTGGAGTAATAGATGTTGTAGCTCGTAGAAGAATTACGAACATTTTGTTCATACACAGACTTATTAATGAACAACTCGATTGTAAGAGTATTCTTAACTTTACAACTTTTCATGTACCGATCCCTCCGTTAACAGTCACTTTTTAACTTTCCATTGAGAAACACAAATACTGGCCATCAATTTTTCAATGTATCATATGCTTCAATCTTCTAACTCATGTACTTACTGTTCTTCAATAATAGGCAGTATAAAACAAATTATTAAAATTTATATATTCAAATTAAATTAACGTCTTTTCTGCGTGTTTTCTTTGTGGCAAGGGGTTGTGAATTGTTAATTGTTGAATAGTTTTTGGATTTATTTACTACTTTATGTATTGTTCAAACTCAAATTTTGATTTCTCATTTCTTCTTTTGTTGTGGAAACTGATTTACTTTCATTTTTACTTTGATATTGTTATTTTAACTTTGTACTGTGTCTATTAGAATTGTAACGCTTCTGTAATCTCAACTTTTTTAATTGTCAATCAGTGAAAACTATTACTGGATTAATTCATCTGTCTGTATCTCTGATGCACTCTGATTACAACATGTACGTAAGGTTTTCAAACACTTTGGCAATATAGACCACTTCGATAGAATATTTTCGGGTTTATTCCCAATTCAAGTTTTGTCTCCTTAATTTTCCATGCGAGCGAATTCTGGAAAAACTGATTCGGATGGAATTACCCCTTTTGATATACGCAGACCATAAATTGTCCCAGACAATGTTGATTAAGCAAATAGTGCACCCCTAGCCATCTCGATAACTATCTCTCTCTCGATTGAATGCGTTAATTTGTGTATTCGTATTCATACTACGAGTCAGCAAAATACATATAGGGATACTTATGCACGTGCAGACAGAGATTAGTGATCGATAACTATCGAAAATGGCAGCTATGTACGGGGAGAATCGATAAGTTAGGTGAAACTGAAACGAGAACTCAGGGGTTCTCTACTAGGTGTTATTTATTTTTCAAAATAACCCATTTTTAGTCCTTGCTTAGGCAATGCTGGAGGTTGCTGAAGAATTGTCGTGTTGAAACAGAATTTGGTTCGAGGCCAGGCGTCGGTTTGTTTTGATTTCCTTGTTCAATTTGTCTAACTCTTCATTCATGGTATATCCTTTTTGGAGAAAACCAATGAAGATAATGGCTCTGTGGTGCATCCCAGAAGATGGTGGCAATCACCCGGTTACTACCTCGGCTTTCTTGGGTGCATTACCACCGGCCTCCTCCCGTAGTTTGGATTGCTGCTTCATCATATACTATAACAAGATAGTGTTCGTTCAAAGAGCCAAAATTTGCCTAGTAAAGCTACATCCTTTCACGTTTCTGGTCAATTATCAACCACTGCATCATTCATCCTGCGAATAACTTCGTCATGTGCAAATATTCATGTGAGATGTGATTAACTCATTCATATGAGAATTTTAGTCTCCTTTTCAACTTCACTAGCCGATCCTATTTGTTTTATTCTCAACTCTTGGGAGCAAGCGATGCCTGTCATGCTACAACTGTAGCTGCCCCAGATGATGTTTGTTCACTCACTTCTTGACGAGGGCCAAATTTCACGTCGAAAAGATGCTTTTTGGAAGCGAGTTCCACAGCACACTAGCCCTATAAACTCTTAGTAGAAGTCGATACTCATTTTTTTTCCATTTTAACACACTACTCCATTTATTTTTACCTGATATCAATTTGGCCTCGTAAATATGGCTTGACACCTTTAGATTACTTTTTGAATATTTTATTATAGGAAAACTTATGTTCATCACAAAAAGAAAATTCCACAATACTCTATGTGTGGTATTAATTTTTGAAACATTTTTTACAATCCATAAGTGGGCGACGACAATTGAAAGTGGAATTTTCAAAGACATATCATGTCACATTTCGTTACATGAGAAAGAAGGAAGATATGACGTAAATAAAAATAGACACACCACGAAAATTGAGCAAAAAAAAGTGACGGATACACGACAGTAAAATTGAAAAAATCAGATAGTCTTGCGTGCACATTCGCTCTTTACATTTTTAATACCGAAGGAGGAACTCGTCCAGTTGGATTGACTGTCAAATCAATACTAATTAACGTCTCAGTAAAAAAATTCATGTTTGCACTTTGAAGGCTTTATATTGTTCAAACATGTTATAAGTATCACCACCTTCTAAATAATTATTTTGAATTGTGGTAATTAGGTGAATTTAATCCCTAGCAAAGGGGGGGGGGGTATCATTCTTGAACTCATCGGAGAAATACACTGCGAAGGTTGTATTCATCAAAAATAGTAGTACGCGTGAGTTAATCAAACTCTTGAAACAAACATATCCCGTTGCCATTGATTGTATTACTTCGACCGAGTATAATATCCAGGGGAGATTTGTATATCGACCTGAGATCTCCTTGAAGGAATTTGAACGTAAAAATCATCAAAAATTTGCTTGAATTTCCTATTGACGTAAAGGACAACCGTCTACACGGAGAAAAAATTATAATGGAAAATTGTGATCTTTTTGTAGTGTCCAACAGTTATTATTCCGTTAGAGACATAAAGAGGTTAATAACTGAAGTGTTAGTGTGAATAAAACTCATGGGGAAGGAATAAGGTGCTACGTTATCCTAAGACAAAGCCGCCAATTGTTGAGTACAGCTAAGCAGAGTCCAACATATTCTCCGGAGAATGAATATCAAACTGATTCACTGTCGAAGAAGCTGTTATATCTATTAGCTCAGTAAACACTTTCGGTAAGTAATGGCAGCAAAATTCGATCAAAGTGAAGGTTGTTTTTACCATTTCCTTGATTTTCAAGACGTAGCATACCAGGAGCTTTTATCATACAGATCAATTTTTGTTTTTTATTCTCAACTATTGGGAGAAGGCGATGCTTATTATGCCATAGCTGTGGCCAACCAAGATGATTTAATGTGTGTGTTCATTCGCTTCTTGAAGAGGGCCAAGTTGTGAGTTATCGGAAAAACGTTCGATGAAAGCGACTTCCACAGGATATTAGTACTGTAAATGAAATAATTTTCTTTGAAACTGGAAGTATCTGTAAAGAAGAGGAAGAAAAGCAACCTGCCGCCTTTGAACAAGAGGTTGGAGATCACGCGTTATCTCCGGGTGGTTGATGAGGCGCACTGGATACTATCCAATTGATTTGACGAATGTCTTAATTGTGTTCCCACACATGAGAACAGTTTTCCAGACCAGGTCGCACCTCTGCCATGTGTACAAAGCAAAAGAAGAAAAACCCCCAACAGGATTACAACACCTATTACTGATCTCAATTCATTTCAGTCTTGAATTAACAGATTACAACGCCATGATATCCAATTTCAATTTTAATTTTCCACAGGTGCTTACTTGACTGATGATGCTAATGTCCCAGAAGAACTCCATTAATGTTAACGTATCCGACTCAAATGTTGAATGTGGTGCCCCATAATGAATCGCGTTCCATTTCAACAGAACAAATATTAAACTGCGTTAAACAAACTTAATTCCGGAACGTTTCCTACTCCACTGGGTTTTAGCATCATATCATTATGTTCCCGGTTTTGTCTTTCCTGTTCATCCTGTTCATATCTGAACGTATCCACTTCACAGAACAAATGATATTAGATAGTGTTAATGTGAGCAGCGAAATTGTCTAGCAATGTATTATTTCTTATTTAACTTCACTACTGAATAAATAGAACTAAATAAGGCCAAGAGTGGTGGAGGATGTATAAGGGGGATTAGGCAAAGCGCGTTGATATCACCAGATATTGACGTATTTTTGTTTAAGACAAGAAGAAGAAGTTTCTATCTCCATCTAGATAAGAAGTATAAGAAGACGTTCGGTGTAAAATACGTTGATCATATAAAGTTCAATAGAAAATTGTGTACCGAAGCGTTATCATAACGTACTGTAAATGATAAGATAGAAAGATGTTTATGGATATGGACAATAAATATTTTTTTGGTTTTATTCTACAAATATCCGCCAATTTAACTAAATGCTAATAAACTAAACCATTCAAATATCTAGATAGACTATGAACAAATGCGTTTAATGAAAATGGAATAATCTTATAATCTAACTTTTAGCACGTCCAATATAGAAATTATAATTTTCACCAAACAGCCGGTGTGGGAGAATTACAATAGAATTTTTTTATGAACGCCATTAGAATCTAAATTTGGAAACTACCGAAGCAATTGTCGCCTTTTCAAAGGCTAAAGTGCCAAGAAATTCGAGCCAAAATGGCCAATAAATAATAACACATGATCAGAGACTGAAGCGGCACAAATAATTAAATTGATAAACTGGAAAAGGGTACAAAACATTGAATTTATAACTAAGGGTGACCTTAATTCACTGTTGTTCGAAATAATATGTATTACATCACTGAGAGTTGATTGATAAAACTGGTCTCTAGTCTCTAGAACGAAGTTTACTGCTACTTGTAGAGCAGTGATTTAATAGTAATTCTCTCTGATGAAGAAGTGTTATGCACTCTCTATTCGACTTCTAGTATATACGTGTGCAGGAATCCAATACCTAGATAACAATAATAACATAGTGGAAGTATTTGTTCATTCGGTAGAATTCTTGAAGACAACAATGACACACTGGCGCACGCCCCTGCAGGTCAACATGAACAATAAGTCAATTAAAACCGACGCGATAAGAATACGTCGTGAAATTTTTCATGGAGACTCTTTGAGTCCACTATGGTTCTGTTTGGCTATTAACCCATTGTCTTCAATGCTCAACAGAACAAGATACGGATACAATAATCATCACCCAAAATCGTCTGTGATGAGAACAACTTCAAAGCGGATTGATGCATGTTGTAAACTAAGAAGCCTCCAACAAATGGTTGATGAAAGGAGAATTATTCGCGGAAACAGAAGGATTCCTTATGGCCATTCAAGACCAAATGATATCTACAAACAACTACAAAAAATTTATTATTAAGAACGGAACATCACAAACAGATAAGTGCAGAAAATAATAAGATCGGAGACTATACAGCATATTACATCCGGCTGCGAACAACTCGCCAATACGGACTATCTTCACAGGCATAATCAAGTGTGCAACATTATCCATCAGAAACTTGCACACAAGTACGGACTTCTGAATACCTTCTAGCCATATTACAACTATGAACCGGCGCCCGTATTGGAAAATGACTCTATTCAATATTGGTGTGGAATCGTTATAGATACATTACAGACATTTTAGAAGAACATGTACCATTTGCGACAAACTTGTGTAAAACCCTTTGGTTTATGCATGATAACGTCAGATCTCGCCAAGTTCATATCAGTAGGAATTACCTTCAAGATCACGAAACGACTTCAATGGAGTGGCCCGCACGAAGTCGAGACCTCACTCCCATCGAACATACCTGGGACATTCTCAAAAGAAGATTAAGAAGGTTGCAAAACCAGCCAGATAACGTGAATGAACTTCGGAAAAGATTAATTGAATTTAGGAACGATATGGATCAGAATGCTATAAAGTTTTGATGATGAATCGTAGACGGCATGCAGTAATTTTCGCCAGGAGTGAAAATATCCGGATTTGACAGGTTTTTGGGAATTTAATTTTTTCCAAACATTTTTTCAAAAACAAAAAAAGCGTTCGTTAGTGCAGGTGGATTACAGGAAGAATAATTCTTCCATATATATAAACTGAATATCTTATGAATAAATTTGAATTTTCGATTTTGTGCGTTGATTTCTTGGCGCAATCTAGATCAAAAAATCAAGTTTAATTTAAGGGTGATCTCACACCTATTGACCAAACTAATAGTCTAACTTCAAAACGCAGGAATATATTCAGGAAATCTATGAATCCACTTTTTGCTTCGCAAAAAGCGAAAACCGCTTCTACACTTGACTCCGCAATGATCATTTCGAGCATCTCACAGCCGGCAAGCTATTAGCTATGTCGTAAACGAACCGACATTCACTTGAGCAGCACCCAAGTACACAAAATATATGCGAAGACAAATATCACTAAACGCCGTATTTGCATATTCTTATTTCCCGATTTCGTCCGGAGCCACCTCGAGAATGAACTAGGAAAATCGACCCCGTTTGCCAAAACGCGATAAGGCGTTCTCTTATAGCTTCCTCCGAGTATTAAGGGTTATGGGCGGGTGCATTCTGTTCACAAGGCACCGGGGCACAGTGGTTGGTTCACAAGAGGAACGATTAAAGATTCATACTTACATTACCGACTCCGAGCCCTCAAGAAAATAATAATATTGATTTCGCATTTATGTTGATAGGTGTATCCTGACTCTGTGTGGCATCGAATGTTTACGAGAGTGGGAGGGAAAATTGTTTTTCTTATAGCGTTTGGGGTATGTTGATTTTAGTGTTACATTTAGACAGGTGAATAAACCGACGACGAATAGAAACAGATACCTTCTTTAATTTTAAAAACTCTGTTTAAACTAGGAAAACCATCGAATTTCCAATGAAAACTGAGAGAATTTTACAGTTGAAACTGGGTACCATTAATAATTTGTCACAATTTCCATCAACTCGTTTCCATCAGAGCAGAAAGTTTTTGAGTAACATTCATTATTGGCTTATTAGGAAAATACTATTCTGGCAGGCATTATCCATCAAACTTTCAAAAATTTAAAAAAGTATTTTTTTTTCAATATACAAGGCTACCATTTGAATATGTTTCCATTTACGTAAGTTTAAGCGTAGAAAAAAATTGACAGACAATTTTGCGCTTTGCAAGTACGTGCCAGAAGAGAGTAAAGTTGTCATAGCGGTAGTAATTATCAACGAACCTCACGAGGAAATATTCTTTTGGAAATTCATGTAAATAGCCAACCTGTTCTGGTTGTTAGAAGTGTCTAAAATACCCATTGAAATGAAAAGAATCGCTGACTCGATTAAAGGTATCTTAAATATCATAATTATTTATACTGAAGGTCATAAGAGCTCAACCAGACGTACTAAGCATAGAGATTTCCTTTACTTTTGAACCTATTATGTTTGAGCTGGAAAAATAATTACTTTTTCGAATGAAACTGGGCATAATAAACTGACATCTTACCAATTTCGTCTATTCGTTTCCTACAAAGCTAGAAAATTTTTAAATAATATTTTATTATCGATCAATTGCGGAAATACCGTTCTGGCAGGCATCATAATATTTAAATTTCTTGAAGAAATTTTCTTTAATCTATAAGGCTTTGATTGGTTTGATTTAAATATATGAGCGAAGAAAAAAATTAACAAACCATTTTTAGGGTTTCAAGTATGTGTCAGAAGACAGTACTGTTGTCATAAAGATAGTATTCCATTAGCTGTTCCTACGACGTAACAAATTCGAAGAAATATTATTTCTACAGTTTTGAAAATATATGTGAACAGCCAACCTATTTGGCTCGATGGAAGTACAGACGCAAGTGCCTCAGACGGGATTCAATGTCAAAAAATGATTATGCCTAGATTCTAATATTCTAATTTAATAGTCAGTCAAAAAAATCACATTGTTTATTTATGTAATTGAAACATTTATTGAACCATCATACGTTTGTAAATTATTCACAAAATTAAAATATATGCAGAAATGGTATTGATGGCTAACTTCAGATTCAATGAGCTTTTCAAAAATTGTCTACAGGAGTTTCTGAGGATGTCCCCGCGAATTTAAAAATTTTCTAGTAGTAGAAGCCTCCAAGTCTCTCATTTCAATGATGAACTCCCATTTTTTAATCAAGAATATGCTTCCTCATTCAGCATTAGGTGCCTTTGTTGTGGTATAGCCTTAGCCTAAATTTCACCATTTTCAAATAATTAATCATATTGGGATTATAAAGATAGTATTACTAGAAACTTATGTTCGTAATGAAATTATTCCGAAATTTTAATTGGATATGTTGAATTAGTTAGAGGAGCTTGATTCTTCTTTGACATGTTAAATAACTCATGGGCTTGACGTTCATTATACTTTAACGGCGTTCATACAAGTTGAGTGCTACTCGAAACTTGAAAAAACAAAGAACAAAAATAAAATAATTTACTGGAGTGGATAACAGTTTATTCTAATAATTTACAATAATTCCTAATATATTATGTATTTTTATTGTATGAAATGATGATCCAATCTAGTTAAGCTGCTAAAAAATATAAGGCTCCTTAAATTGTTAACTAATTTTTCGTAATACACATTACCTTCAAGGCAGAATCATTTTCCCGCAAAATGTAGTTCCGGAACGATTCGATATCTTGAAATATAGAATTCATAGAGAAAAGGTCGAATACAATAGTTGGATAATTTTCCCCAGGTTATCAGCTGGCTACCTTGACTATGAACATTAGGATCCATAATATTGGAATTGAGGAGAGCAGAAAATTTAACGTCCTAATATGGCCTCGAAAAACCGCACATAATACTTGACGAATATATTACGATGGAGTTTCTACTTTAAACAAGTAATTATAGATTTGGGAACAAAATTTTGAAATTATGAAAAAAAAATACTATTCTGGCAGGCACTATCATCTCTCAAGTCTTTGAAAATGTAAAAAAAATATCTTATTTAATCTAGAAGGCTACAATTCGAATAGGTTATAATTCATATACATATGTTCAAGCGTAGAAAAAAATTGACAGACCATTTTAATGGTTGCAACCTCGTGCCAGAATATAGTAAAGTTGTCATAGTGATAGTTATTCTCAACATGGTTACAATTTTCGGAAAATATACTTTCAATAGTTTCAAAAATATATATGGAGAATCAACCTCTTCTGGCGCGTGTAAGTATCTTAAAAAATTGTTATAATTATTTATGGTGAAGGTCATAAAAATTAATCAGAATTTGCGAAATTTTTGAAGAAGGTTTTCTGAATGAAGCGCATCCATCTCAAAGTCTTGTTCGAGAAACCCTCAAAAATTGTTCGACTTTTGGATCCTTCTTCCTATAATTCAGAAGACGATAAACCCTCACTTCAGGCATTTTGTACCTCAGTATGATAGATGTAAATTTGAAGAAACATTATCCCATTTTCCCGTGAACAGAAAACGTTCGCGAAAACTACACGGAATTTGATTTAGACGTAATTAAAACACAGGCAGAATAGGAATGATTAAAATTTTCCAAGGCGGATAGAAGCCAACGAGGAGAGGGAAAAGCGTGTGTGGAAATCCAAGGAAAAACCGCATCGGCTTGCAGTACACTCACGGTGCTGCATTATGCAGTTATTAATTAATACGGGACGTTGCGTCCTATCCTCGTTTGTTGTTCACCTTCTGGCGAATCGTTCTAGGTGCTCCTTTTGGCACTTTTTTGGCTATCAGAGTTTCAGAACTGGCTGATTTCTATTTAGGGACAAGTTTTAGGTGTAATGAATTTATTATTCCTAATTAAACACGAAAATTTGGATAATGTTTCTGTTATAAGCGTGTTTCTTGATTTATAGTTCTTTCATTTGGAAGGGAAAGTTTTGACCATGACTATAATCTTCAAGAAATTTGCAATGTCAAAGTCATTTTCTTAAATAGAACTCCCATATTTGGTACTGAAAATGGAAAAAGCGGAAAATTTTACCTACGACTATACCTCGGAAAACAATAATGATAATAATATTTGTCGGGAGTTTTCACTCCTTACCACTTATCATGGATTTGAATCCAGCATTTTGAATTATGAAATACAAGGTGTCCGATGATCAAAATAACGGCTTCTTCAAGATGACCAAACAAAACTGACCCGGTGAAGTGAAAATTCAAAGAAATTTTTGCGCTGATTCTGTATCCAGGATTTAAAACTGTAGTTCCTGTTCACGAGTGCTTACGGGATGTCACTGCGCCACTCACACTTTCGCAGAGGGTCTCTTTCCAGATAAGCTTAAACCTAACGAAATTATTCCGGTGTACAAAAAGGGGGATAAGAATTGATAGACAACTACCGTCACGTATCCATAGCCCTAGTTTGCTCTGAAGTCTTTGAACATTGTTTTCTGGACAGATTATGGCGATTTTTGAACAAACACAAGATATTGATGGAAAATCAATTCGGATTCCGCCAAAACAGAAATACCACTCAGGCAATCTATGGATTCTGGGAGAAGGCAGGAGACAGTCGGTATCTTAAATAATGAGACAGGTACCACACAGGGGTCCATTTTAGGACCAGTATTATTCCTATTATATAGTAGTAGTAATGATATTAATGAGAATACTGATTGTGGCCTTTTGCCACTGTGCCTGTGAGTGATGCCATTATCCTAGAAAGCAACGTCTATAAAAATAAAGACCAGTTATATCATTGGTTCAGTAGAAACTCATTACATATCAACGCTTCAAATACCAACTACATCATCTTTAATAACTACAAAAAAGATTTTAATATTACAGTAACGCTCAGTGATGTCAGACTAGAAGGGTTTTGGGAGTGAACATAAATGAAGAACTTAACTGTAGGAATTACTTTGAGAAAATTTGTTCTGACCTTGACTCTGCGTGATTCCTATTCAGGGACCTGGGAAGTGATCAGTTCATGAATGTATATTACGCAACAAGTATCATCTAGGTTACGCTATAGAGTTATTTTTTGGGGTACATCTTCAGCTACCCAACATAAATTGATGTTACAAAAAAAAAATGATAAGGTGCTTTGCGGGCATCTCAGAGTGTTCATGTGACCTTACTTTAAAGCATTAGGTCTTCTTATCTTTGCGTGCGTATTCATTCAAGAAATGGCTATATCGGTTTTTGAAAACAAACATGAATTCTTAAAAAATCCATTGATTTTGGGTGCAAACATTTTTTTTGCTAAGCTCAATGATGGGGTGAAAGGTCAGCAAACATCAGCATATTTAAACGCAGCTAAAATTCGTTTGTAGTATATAAGTTTTTGTATTTTCCATTATTCCTACCAATCACATTTGACGTTTTCATAATATACATCATTCGTTGGAAATATAGATATATTATTATTATCAAGAAAATTGCTTCGACCGTGAATTAACCTAGAACGTTGAAATTCTTTTAGATAATGAGATACGTTTCCAGCAAGATGGTGCTTCTGAACATTTCAATGTTCTTGTGGTATTTAGATGCAAATTTCCCAGGTCTGTGGTTTGGCAGACGGGGAACAGTTGAGTGGCCAGCCAGGTCACCTGATTTGAGTCTTTCAGATTTCTTCTCATGGTATCATCTTAAATAGAGAGCTTATGCTACACAACCTGAAAACTTGGAACAGCTGCGGAGAAAAACCGTCACCGAATGCAGAGTTTTGACACCACAAGTTCTCCAAAATGTTAGAGGAGAATTCGAGAATTGTTTGTATTACTGTATGGAGGTGGGAGGAGGTCATTTTGAGCATTCAAGTTGATTTTTGGCATTGCCGAATTTTCGTTGAAATACAAACTCTCATTGTGTTTGATATTATATGTTCATAAGGATACTTTTTTCCAATAGAGAATTGAAAGACCTTTCCAAAGATATGCCATTCGACCCACTTTCCCTATAATCAATTTTGCCTTAGGTGCTGCTGAGGGTAGGGGGTTAATTTTGCACGTTCCGCTACAATCAGTCTTCCTTGACATAGAGGAGGTGGCAAATTTTTATTGAAATACAAATTTTGTTGCGCTTAGACTTTTTGTGTGGTACTAAATGTTCATAAAGATATTATTCTTGAATAGAGAATTAACAGTCTTTCCAAAGATATATCACTCGACCCACTTTCCCTATAATGAATTGGTCCCCCTCCAATTAAAAATTGACGTGTATTAGTTCTTTCAGCCAGAATCAGTCTGTCTTGAGATAGGAGAGGTGAAGAATCTGCTTGATTTCGTGTGTTATGTATTCTTTCAAACCTCAGTAATATCAAGTTTATGTTTAAAAACTATTGATTTCAGATATCCCCAAAGAAAAAAATTTAATGGCGTCAGATCTGGTGATTTGGGTAGTCATTCGATTAGTCCTTCTATTCTAGTTCCTTTGTGAGAAAAATTATTTCTGGATCTACGTTATTCGCAAAGTGTCTCATTAAAGAGAAGTTAGTAAATATAAGAAAATAATACGTCAAACAATCCTATATCTTGGTTTTCATTTTATTTTCGTTCCTTGTAGGAGATACGACTAGAACTCAGTAATTTTCACTATCAAAAGTTTGGAAACGAAAACAAACTAACTAAGAAAATATTTCCAATATTGTCTAGACATTTCCATGCTAACACGCGAAGCATAATTTCTCACTTGCCGGCAGATACATACGAAAAATCTCCAGTCATCTTGAAGCCATTACTATAAAGTCTTCCATAAAGCTGACACCTCTCCAGACTTTCAACAAATTTACAAATTCCATGTTTAGTTACAGAGAAATTGAGTCAGTTTTAACAAACATCATAGCCCTACTTATATTCCCATTCCTCCCCCAACAACAGAAGGATCAGTTTCTGTATCTGACGGAGTGATGAGCCATTAGGACATTCGGGGTTGGCAGTGCCTAAAGCGGAATCTCGTTTCGGGCGAATGGAGATATTCATTTGAGAAGTGACCATTTTGGAACAAGAATAATTATTAAATGAATGAATTAATTAATTTTCGGAAAAAGGGTATAAGATTTCAACATCGAAGTAAAATTTAGCTTGTAAAGGTGGTGGGACACTGAATGATCTGGGAAATTGTCTAGTTCGAGAATTGGACGAAAAACTGCATAATACGATGTATAGTGAAGCCATCTCAGCAACCTTTGGAGTTAGAAAAAATGAGTGACATGATTTTGTTGTTTTGTTATGATTAGATTGGCGAGTTCAAAAGCATTAGTTTGTTCCAGCCCAACTTTTAACGAAGTTGTCTACCGTCTACTAAGCAGAATTCTGCTGTTATATCTTATAACACTTCTAAACCACTGGATATTTTCATTTTCAAATCACTAAATCTTTTGGAACAAAAAGTATTTGTGTTTTTTTCGCACTATAGAGTTCAGGAGATAATAGAGATTGAAGGCAAGAAGATACGATTCGTCTTTTTGAGAAAGAGTTATTGAAATTGTTACGTGTCAAAGCCTGTACGCTTCTTTTCTATTATCACTTTGTTCCAATTAGCGCGCCGCCCTGGTAATGAATCCTGATGCTAAAATTAATCCATCATAGAATTCGAATATATTGATTTATTGAATAATAATACCGTTCCGCGCAAAGGAGGGGAGAGGTCTGATAAGAAAATCCTTTTCACGGGCTGAAGCGGAAATCTAACTCGTTTCTTTCTTCTGGCTTCCTTCACCGTGATCAAAAGTGACTTGGTTGAAAATCTCAACTGTGATATTTTCTCGTATTTGATCGAGAAGTGACTGTGGAAGTTTAATACATTGTTTTCTTCGCCTCCATTAAGAAGGAGGGTAAGTTTCATGATAATTTCAACATGCTGGTTGGCTTCATTTTTTTCTGCCCGTAAGTCTGGCTGAAATCCCTCAAAATTTGAGGAAACATTTTGCCCTTTGACTTGAATACCTCCTCCTTTATTGAAGGAGTCTAACTTTCGGAACAACTGGAGTTGATGTTTTCCTCGATATATGACAACCTACAATTCCTCAAGTTTTATAGCTGTTTCCTGTAGCTGAAGTACACACCTCAAAAAAGTCTAGGGAACACTTCTGAATATCGATATATCGTATCCAGAACGATCAATATGGATGATTTTTTTCAAGAAATGAACACCTGCATCAATTTCAGTTTTTTTTTATAAAAAACTAAAAATGCAGCAGATGCGACGCTGCTCTATAATCATTTCATGTATTCAGTGTTTGAAATCAGTTAGTTGGCACTTTGTTTCTGTTGTAAGTACAAATAAAAGATTCAAGTTTTGTGATTCGACCATGGAAAGACGACATTTGACTAGAGAAGAGATGTTACGAGCCGTTGGCATGCTCCAAGCTGGGAGCTCACAACGGGAAGTATCCAGGGCTCTGGGAAGTAGCCCAAGTGTCATAAACCGTTTATGGTCGCTTTTCAATGAAACAGGTAGCGTAGAAGAACGCCATACAGGTTGTTTCAGGATTACTACAGTCGCCCAAGACCGATTTTTGGTTTTACAAGCCAGAAGAGATCATACTACCACAGCATCTCAATTAGCTCAAGAGCTATCACGAGTTCATAATGTACAAATTTCCGACCAAACTGGGAGAAATCGATTGCACGAAGGTCAACTCCACTCCAGACGTCCTTTAAGAGTTCCACAATTGACCCATGGAAATCGCGCTGCTCGTTTAGCTTGGTGCCAAGAACACGTAAACTGGGATCAAGAGAGGTGGGCCACAGTTCTCTTCAGTGATGAACCTAGATTTAGTTATTATCCCGATTCGGGAAGAATTCGAAAATGGAGGGAACCTGGAAAGCAAAACCGTCTCCAGAATGCTCGAGAAGTTGTTAGACAGGGAGGCGGATCAGTGATGTTTTGGGGAGGTATACGCCTTGGTGGAAGAACTGACCTCGTTTTCATACAAAACAACCTCACGGGAAATTCTTACGCAAATGAGATAGTTTTACTTGTAGTGGTACCGTATCTCCAAACAATTGGTCAAAATCCACTCTTCCAACAAGATAATGTCTTGAACGTTCTTGAAGAGAATGATATCGATCTTCTACCGTGGCCATCCTGCTCCCCAGAACTGAATCCCATCGAGCATGTGTGGGACACCCTAAATAGAAATCTCCTGCGTCAAAACGTCTTCCATCATGAACAGGAGCTTTGATTAGCAGTTCAGGGGGCTTGGAATGACATAGGCCAAAATGTAATAGACAATTTAATATTGAGCATGCACCGACGATGCCAAAGTGTCATTAATAACAGAGGTGGACCTTCTGGGTACTGAAAAATATAAGTGCTTCCATATCGTTTCGAAAATATTAGTTCAGAATTTTTTTTGTGTTTTATCAAATTTCGTCATTTTCAAATTTCAAATTTTTTTTATAATAGGTGCTTTGAAGAAGTCAAATAATATTTTGTTTTCTTGAGAATACATTATATACAATACATCTTAACAAAAACCGAAAGATTTCTATACATTCGAATCATCAAATTCATATTTTAAAGATATTGGTAAGTGTTCCTAAACTTTTTCGAGGTGTTTATGTCTATAATTCAATAAAATTTGCATAGATCTCGTTGTCGAACTTACTTAATTCCATTATATTTCCAGTTAAACTTTGTTGCTTGTTTTACTCGTTCTATGGTCTCATGCAACTTCAATTTTACACCTTTTTTAACTAGAGCTAGTCAGGGTAAAGCACTTTAATTCCAGAGGGTTTTAGGGGTAACAAAATGATTGATAATAATGGTTGTCGAATTTCCTGATATTGATTTCCATAGCGCTGTTCTGCTGTTACATCTTATAACACTTCTGAACCACTGGATATTTTCATTTTCGAATCACTAAGTTTTTTGGAACAAAAAGTATTTGTGTTTTTTTCGCACTACAGAGTTCAGGAGATAATAGAGATTGAAGGCAAGAAGATACGGTTCGTCATTTTGAGAAAGGAGAAACCAACCAAAAACATTCTGTAAAAAACTAGCCAAGTCTGGATGGAGCTCCTTGTTTATCTCTAAAAAGTAATGAAAACTAGACAAAGTCGTGCCGAGTCTAAGGTTCGTTGCTGCGATTTCTTTATTATTATAGTTAATGTTGTGTGACTTGGCCGTTGAAAGGTACACAAGGGTCAAAACCAGGTGCTCCATGACACCATTGCACCAGTCTGAAACAAGAATATTCTTCCATTCATTTCTACATCTTCTACTATTACTACAGGCTCAACGACGTCCATCTTAGTCTGTCAATTTAAATAACTCTTACCATATTGAGTTGGAGGTACATATCATAATTCATGGTTGAATCTAAATCTCAACACATCATACTTCGCAGGACCTTGCTTTCTCAGCATTCCCGTGCCTGTTGGTGTTTTTAGGTAAGCGACAACAAGTACTGCTCTAATATCCAAGAGCCCCTGATGATTCACAGGCGGCTCAAAAACTGCCCAAGATGTTGGAGATGGTGTATATGGTCGAAGTGCTGCCAAGGAACAGTCTATCTGTCTTGTTCAAGATGTATTCACCACTGGCTACTGTGCTAACCTCCTGCTTGGTGGGGGATAAACAAGTAGGTCAACTCACGTTACTTATTGTGCAGGAATGTCGTTCAATCTTTGTCAAACTGGGAGAAAGAAATAGGCTCCGTTGGTATCGGGCCACTCGGCCATCGAGAGTAATGAGAAGGCGGACTCATTGGCTGTTCGAGGAACAGCCTTGGAATTCACCGGACAGAAGCCTAGGCTCCTGGAGACCACAATGATGGAAAATAACCGGTGGTTGGACGTTAAGGCACGAAATCACTTGCTAAGCATATCTCAGATACTCACAGCTTACCATCAGTGAACCTTCCATTGCGAGGACGAAGGCTTGGCTTAAACTCATCAAGCTAGACCTGAGAGTTAGTTTTAATTGCTATGCGAACGGTGCGCTGTCGCCTAAGAAATCTCCTAAATGAGTTAGGATTGATCGAGAACCATTCATGCCGACTACGTGTAGAGAATATAGAATTGATAGAATACGTCATGTGCGGATGCCCAGCTATGGACAGAATACGCTTGAGGAAATTAGATTCAACAAACTGGAGTTGACTGAGCTTATTTAACTTTCATCCACAAGGCTTATAGCATTTACAACGAAGATGAAGTCTGTGAAATTTACGACAACGTGTGCCACACTAGGTCGCAGTGGCATGGTTGTCAATCAGCTCATATTCAATTCTAATATCTATCTGACTTCTGGTCTAATAAACCTTTCGCAAATTTAAGTTTTGGTTATTCTGAATGAATTTCTTGATCTCAGTTGTGGTAAGAGAAAGAAGTAATTTGTGGAGGCTGTGATAACTTCTGAGCCAAGAGTTATAAGTGTTCGTTATATTTTGGTGGTTTAGCCTTTGAATGTGCAGTTATAAATTTTCCTAAACGAATAAACTCTTACACATTTTCATTTGATGTATTCAAGATTTCAAACGAAAAGCTAACATCAACAAACCTAGGCATTTCTTATAATTCACAACCAGCTTGCTTTCCAATCCATATCAACTGCTATAAACACGTACGCAGAACGTCAAACGTTATCATCTTTGTTCGGTCAAACACCAACCATCAGGACATAATGCAGGCTGCCTCAGCTTGGCCTGTTGATAATGCAGTTCCTTTCGAGTACCGAGTTACCGGCCTGTCATATCTGTACATGATTATCACCTCGTCCGCCATTGTTTTGCAATGTACAATACACAATATTGCCGCATTGATACGCGATCCATGATAGAATTGACAGGATGATAATTCAATCATGTGGTTCTAAATGGAATTCGGAGAGCATAGATGGAAGTAATTAATCTATTACGGCTCCTTTACACGGGTCAGTGCACTGATTGTAGATGCGAATGCGAGTTAAGACAACGCCCTATGGAATTAGTCGAAACGTTTCAAGTGAGAATTGTGTATTACTTGGCGCAGTCGAGGTAATTCCCAAGAACATTCTCAAAACTGTAATTTTTCAAGTATGGATATATAAACTTCAAATTGTCGCAATGAATTTAATAATTATCTGGCGATTCAATTGATTATTAGTGAAAATAGTTTTTATGATTTCGGTCAAATACAGCGTACAAGGCCACACGTGCACTCTGAAATTGTACTACCTTGACCATCTCACACGCACTTGAAAATAGAATAATTATTACCCTAGCGTGGTTTGCTATCAATAGACGTGCGACCATCTTTGAATCGTTTATACAACAGTTTTATTTTATTTTGGTTTTTCGCTCGTTATTATATGCTGTCATCTTATTTCGATCGTTTACGCACAATTCATTTCGAGTATGAAATAAAATTTAATATGAATTCGCTATTCCGATTCTTTCTTCATTTCTCGAATGAAAATTGGACGAACGCGAGAAAAACACTAGGAACAATTGAAGCCCATTCACAGGCCAAACTGTTCCTCCGGTAGAAAACAGCTTCAGGGAGTTTGCGAAGGCTCACCGGTTGCATCCAGGGCATAGAATTTATATTGGCTACGAACAGATTCTAGTACCTTTCCCGAAATGAACCAGATATGATTTTTTCTGGCACTCTATAAGCTGCAATTGAAAATAATCTCATGATCAACATGGAGCTGTCGATTTAGATAATTTCTAGCAGACAAAAATGGGCCAGCTCCATTAGGGATCATATTGGTTCATTAACTACTCCAAAACTACGATCAGAGAATAACCATAGAACAGTTCATATTATTGGCAGGCTTGTGACTGTTTTTCAAGCAAAAATACACGCCTTCGACTGTGCTAATCTTCCCCGTAGCGGAGGTCAATAAAAAATCGCTTCGCCTCTGATGTGAGATCTAGGTCACTCGGGTATAGAGGGGAATGAAGAAGTAGACTCACGGCGGCCCTAGGGGGTTTCCTTGAAAATCAAGAAAGGAGAATAACTGGTGAATGGATCTGAAAATACGGGAGCACTGGCTGAGCCTCACAGTTATTTCTCAGCTTGACATCAGTGAACCTTTCGCTGAAGAAGCTTATTAAGCTCTTACCCACTAAACTTCTAACCTTTTAGAGAATGATGGAGTCAACACTGCAGTAAATATCTTAACTCACATACATGATTCACAAAGGTCGTTCGGACGTTCTTCCACGAATATATGAAGGTAGGTAGGAACATTTTAAATCAATTCTCGCATATAGATAAATATTTGGATAACAAACATGTTGGTGTACTTACATTGACAACCCAGTCTTTCGGATTATGTGCATTGGTTCCACAGATGTAGAGCCTCTTTCCATCTCCCATGCTCTGTATAACTCTGATGTGATTTCTGCAGTCGAAATGCTGTAAAGAAAGAAAATAATTAGTTCCTGAATAGTTAGTTATTTTGCGAGTAATAGAACAGTATGAGAAAGTTCGAGATATTCCCCAATTTATTCCAAGTTCTCTCCCGAAGAAGTTACCTAAACATATATATGAGAAATCACAGCCCAGAGACCTCGGTATAAGTCGAAAACTTTGCAGCTCTGACTCCAAAGCCGCTAATATGTCAAGATGAGGCATATTTCAAATGCAGTTCATAAAGTAGAAGAAAAAACAGAGAAGAACATCTATCAGGATATAGACCAGTTTTATCAGCTGTGTAAAATCAATGAGTATTTTCGAAGATAATGAAAGAATTAGATCAGTGAAAAATGCTGCAGACCAAATGAAGTTTCGATCCATTTCCTCGGAGGTTACGATAGAGCAAGAAAGTTTGAGAAATACATTCAGACAAGATTCTAGGAAAAGTTGATAAAACAAATCACTGTAGACTTGTGAAGAAATTAATAGCGTATCTCAGAGATGAAGCTAGCAAATACATCTGAATGATGATGTTATGTTAGATCACTGTAAAGATAGTAAGAAACGAACTTCGGTTTCAATTATCTTTCACATTTCTAATTTTTGTGAATTGAGCTCGAGATTCGGAGGTAGTATAGAAGTATTTCTCAAAACATTGTTGATAATGAAACGGTCGTCTCGACTAGATGAGCAACGTAGTAGTGATGGTATTGGCATATAGGAACTAGCCTCCCGAAAGCGTTCCTCATAGTGATTCGAAGTACACCAAGTGTTCGATCTTACGTTGGCTGAATCCAGTTTTAACTAAAGCCAAAGACCTTACTGCTCGAAATGCTTCCAATTGCACTTTTTGATACCTTGAATAGGTCGGTAGGTAGTAGTGCCTGTGAGAGACATTTCTATTTTGATTGTTATCGACTAGTTATTTGATTGGGTCAGAATGAGCCAAAACTTGCCTATAAATAACGAAGATTTTATTGATGGTCATCTACATGAAGCAGTTGGGCTATTTGAATATATAATATGAGGTGAACCATATGTGGTCTTATGTACTGAAATTCGAAGATCTTTCATTCAAATTCTTCTTTTT
Source organism: Cryptolaemus montrouzieri (assembly GCA_013387265.2). Classification (NCBI taxonomy): domain Eukaryota; kingdom Metazoa; phylum Arthropoda; class Insecta; order Coleoptera; family Coccinellidae; genus Cryptolaemus; species Cryptolaemus montrouzieri. The sequence continues at coordinate 25,020,681 of JABFTP020000103.1, forward strand.
GGGGTGTGTAACGAGAGGGCCAAATGATTTTATTAGGCAACTAAGTGAAATATTGGAGAAAGAGAAAAATGATCTACCCTCTCCATAGCTCGATTTTTGTGAAGACCCATTGGTGAAAACGGATCTTTTTTAGTTTTCTAGTTATTCCGGAATTTTGGATTTTTCGAGATTTCGACATGTGAAGACATCTGGAATCCTATCGAAGTTATTTTCACATTCTATATTTCCTTTTATGGGTAGAATGCAGTGATGAAAACATATTTCCTTCTGGCCTATTTGGCAATTCATCTAAATATCCTTCCACTATATCCTCATCTATAATACGATGGTAAATTTCGCCATCAAGGTTGTTGCCAAAAATACAATACGTGATTATCTAGCAAAGGGAACACATTGAAACCATATCTCCCCTGGTGTTGAATATTCAACTCTCAATGGGGATTGACACCCGACCAACACTGCTCAGTGTGCCTATTGAAAATTTAGTCACTCGAAATGCGAATCTTGTCGGCATATAACGCGTTGTTAAAATTCTGGATTTTCCTCTATTTGCTAAAGGTACCAGTGACTGTCGTCGTTCATTAACACCAGGCTAGACGAATTACGATTGTCTCATCCTGGATTCATTTCGAGAGCACTTCGAAATGCCAATTTCAATTGTCATTTGACGGCTTGAAATTTCAGGTTAGGCTATAACTGCTCCTAAAAGGTCGACGATAGCATCTTCCCTATTTTCAAACTCATAAACACTTCAAAAAAGTCTAGGGAACACTTCTGAATATCGATATATCGTATCCAGAACGATCAATATGGATGATTTTTTTCAAGAAATGAACACCTGCATCAATTTCTCACCAAATTATGTAGAGTGCCGCAACAGATTTCAGTTTTTTTTTTATAAAAAACTAAAAATGCAGCAGATGCGACGCACGCTGCTTTATAATCATTTCATGTATTCAATGTTTGAAATCAGTTAGTTGGCACTTTGTTTCTGTTGTAAGCACAAATAAAAGATTCAAGTTTTGTGATTCGACCATGGAAAGACGACATTTTACTAGAGAAGAGATGTTACGAGCCGTTGGCATGCTCCAAGCTGAGAGCTCACAACAAGAAGTATCCAGGGTTCTGGAAAGTAGCCCAAGTGTCCTAAACCGTTTATGGTCGTGTTTCAATGAAACAGGTAGCGTAGAAGAACGCCCTACAGGACGTCTCAGGGTTACTACAGTCGCCCAAGACCGATTTTTGGTTTTCCAAGCCAGAAGAGATCATACTACCACAGCATCTCAATTAGCTCAAGAGCTATCACGAGTTCATAATGTACAAATTTCCGACCAAACTGTGATAAATCGATTGCACGAAGGTCAACTCCACTCCAGACGTCCTTTAAGAGCTCCACAACTGACCCATGGAAATAGCGCTGCTCGTTTAGCTTGGTGCCAAGAACACGTAAACTGGGATCAAGAGAGGTGGGCCACAGTTCTCTTCAGTGATGAATCTAGATTCAGTTATTATCCCGATTCGGGAAGAATTCGAATATGGAGGGAACCTGGAAAGCAAAACCGTCTCCACAATGCTCGAGAAGTTGTTAGACAGGGAGGCGAATCAGTGATGTTTTGGGGAGGTATACGCCTTGGTGGAAGAACTGACCTCGTTTTCAGTGGTACCGTATCTCCAAACAATGGGTCAAAATCCACTCTTCCAACAAGATAATGCCCGTCCTCATCGTGCAAGAGTTGTCTTGAACGTTCTTGAAGTGAATGATATCGATCTTCTACCATGGCCATCCTGCTCCCCAGATCTGAATCCCATCGAGCATGTGTGGGACACCCTAAAAAGAAATCTCCTGCGTCAAAACGTCTTCCATCATGAACAGGAGCTTCGATTAGCAGTTCAGGGGGCTTGGAATGACTTAGGCCAAAATGTAATAGCCAAAGTGTCATTAATAACAGGTGAACCTTCTCATTTTCAAATTTCAATTTTTTTTATGATAGGTGCTTTGGAGAAGTCAAATATTATTTTGTTTTCTTGAGAATACATTATATACAATACATCCTAACAAAAACCGAAAGATTTCTATAAATTCGAATCATCAAATTCATATTTTAAAGATATTGGTAAGTGGTCCCTAGACTTTTTTGAGGTGTTTATGTTCTGCTCCGTTGCGCTGTGGAAATAGACTTGTGCAGCTGTACCCTCTCAGGGAATCTACTGAAATGAGATTCTTCCGCAATATCCGAATTATAACCATCCCGTATATAACGTTCTAACAGCTCATAGTTTTCGTATTTTCGTAATTGACGAGATATAAAGATCGAGTTATGAGTAAAAATTTTCGAAGCAGATAGAGAAGAATGACATGAAATTATGACATAAATAAGTGTGTTTCCGACTATTGATTGAACATTGCACTTGTTTCAGATACAAAATTGAATGGTTGAAATAGTGTCGTAAAAAAAAAGAAAATCTATGTTCTAAGAGGTCGAACTCTATTAATTTCAACATAGAAATGAATAAATGGGATCTTCGCGCACATAGATAAACCTCGTCTAGCATAGAATTGTGAATATCTGAGAAATTCCGGATTGATATGAATTTTCGTTTTTGATGGAAGAGGGTGATGTTGAAGGAATTAATCAGGCATGTGACATATATTTGAGAAGAAAAAAAAATCCTCTCTACTGATATCGAAATCACTTATAGTTCGTATTTGAAAACCTCGAAAACTGAAAAAGATAGTTGAAACCCTCGAGAGAAGGCCGATTCTTTTTCTCTATCTACTACATATCACATAACAGCCGTACAAAAACATCGAATTTGGACCACCCTCTGTGTTATCAAGCACCTGATGATTTCCCATGTTCACTCGTCAGTAAAATGTTGACCTGTGTTATTTTCATAAGAGCCTTTAGAAATCATTTAAGACTAGTGCCATAAGGAGTGAATCAAACTGTACTTCAGAAAATTACTCCAATATCACACATGCAAAACACACGAAGCCTTCCGTTTTAGATTTTCTCATTACGGCATTTGGTTCTGTATATTTTCCCGGATGTCATTCGACTCAATCAACACTCCATCAACATTTCACATCTACACAGTTTGGACAATTCGCCACAATCGGCCCATAACAGTCTAGTATCCTAAATCGTGCGTCCCAACGGTCCGGCCGGGGATAACGCGCCAATTCCGGGAGCAATCGAGCGATCCGGCTTTTTTCGCCTCCGGGACACGCAACTTTTTCAAAGTCCGTAAGAAGTTGGACCCCGCGGGAATAGAAACCAGGATTTCGATGCGGATAATGGCCGTTCCTGGATCACCGCAAGCGGTCCATTTGTTGGGGAACGGGCGAGGGGGAAAACTGACCGATTCGATGGTGTTTTTCTTTCAGATAATTATCCAAGTTCACGGAGGATGATTGGTTGAGCAGTCTTTCGTTTCTTGGTTAGTCGGTTATGTAGCCCGTGTGTTTCTATACAGGGATATCCACCGGGACCGTCCGTTAAAAACTTTTTCATTTCTAATTACAATATCAAGCTGAAATTTTATGCGCGGTCATAACTAGCGATTTCCAATTGAAGTGAAATTTAATTATTTTTGTTATAAACTCGATTTTTGAGGAACATTTAAAAAAATTGTAGCTCGTAGATCTTTTGCACTAAAGACACAATTTTTGCTTGGGTGGATAGAAGAAGGATCAAGGAATTTTTTAAGTAGTCTACATATGTCAAATTTTTATTGCGTTGTTTTGTATGATTTTCTCAATTTGGCCTTTTTCAAACAGCAATAACTCAATTTCTTCAAATGGCACGTGCCAATTTTTATATCGCCATCAGATGAAGCGTCAAATTTTAGATGGAATTGTATCAGCATGTACTATACCCATCTCTTATAGTTCCGAAATAATTTGGGAATATATTGAATTTTGATGATTTTGCAAGAACTGACAGAGAATGCTTTGAAATATTTGAATCGAGTAGCTGAACTGGCTACGCTCACCTGACAGGTGCCTAAAATTAATGTACTTGTCACTTCGTTCATTCGAATTTGGTATTACAACAAGAATTGTTGTTAATTTGAAGTGAACATTTTTGAAAAACACCAGATTGATAATAAAATGGCTGATTATTCAAACGAGGATATGTTTAATCTCTTTTTGATTCATGGCGAATGTCAAAAAGTGGTGGATAGAACTTGCAGGCAATTCAATAACCAATTTTCAAATTTGGCGCTTATGAGTAAAACAAAATTTCGAAGGATTAGAAGAAATTTTCTGCAATTTGGAGGAACGAAATACATAGAAACTAGAAGAAAACCACTTCTCGAGGACGACAACAATCAAATTAATACCCTAGCGTATTTTCGTGCCAATCCACATGCGTCCATTAAGTCAACATCAATGGATATTGGATTGAGTTATACTTCCATTTAAAGGATCCTTAAGAAACATAACATGCACCCGTATTTTTTTAACAGACTACAAAAATTGAAAACCAACTGTCCTTCCCAAGCGGCTAAATTTCTGTGAAAATTTATTAATTCGGCTTCAAGAAGATGAGACAATTCTGCAAAAAATTATATGGTCTGATGAAGCCAAGTTCAATGAAAGTGGAATAACCAACAGGAGAAATCAACATTTTTGGGCCACAGAAAATCCACATTTCATAGAGGTTATTGATTTCCAAAATAAATTCAGCGTGAACGTGCAATTTTAATGAATGATTTGTTGGCTTATCACATCTATGAGGAAAATCTTAATGGAAAAAGATACCTGAAAATTTTGAGAGGAACATTAGCAATTTTTTTAGATAGATTACCCCTCAACATTCTGAGGGATTGCTATTACCAAATGGATGGTGCACCAGCACATAAAACACGAGCTGTAGATCGGCAGCTAACAGAAATGTTCGAGGATAGATGGTGGGGTAATCAAGGACCTTATGACCTTATGGCCTCCGCGTTCTCCGGACCTGACGCCCCTTAATTTTTACTTATGGGGCAAAATCAAGAGTGAAGTGTATCTTTTTCCTGTAAGAAGTAAAGAAGAGTTGCTAGAGCGCATTCATAATGCTTTTCGTAATATTGATCCTCCTGACGAAACTAGGAGGGCAACTCATCATGTTGGTATACGAGCTGTCAAGCAAAATGGGGCCCATATTGAATATTCATTCAGATCGTAGATTGTTGAAAATTGTTAATATTTGAGGAAGTCGGCCATTTTGAATTCGAACGGAAATCAAATTTTAGGTTGGTTTTAGTAAAAATAAGTTTTTTGCCTTTCTAGAACATCCATGAAAAACACAACAAATTCAGGAGTGCCAACACCATGAGGGGAAAAAATATTTCGATTTCAGCTGAAAATCAGAATGAACAAAAATTCTTCATGCTACTTTTTTACCAATTCTTGGAATATATTTGAGATCAATATGTCAAATTGTTCAGAAAAGACTGAATTATCGACTGAAATATTGAAATATTGCTCATTTTCGAATGAGTCAGCCATATTGGATTTCACCGAAAGTGAAATTTCGATACAATTTCTGAAAAACCTAGTCCTTTGGCTTTCCAATGAAGCAAGAACGAATGATCTAGCTGTAAAATTGCGAAAGTTATAACGGAAAAAAATAGTCCGGTTTTCTCTGGCGCACCCTATATATTGTAGGTTGTAGGAACATCAATACTTTGTTGAGTGTTGTTGATGAATTCTTCACATTTCTGAAATGACTGCTGGTTGATTTCTTCCTATTTTTCTTTAATAAACCAAATTTCGCGTAATGCTTCTTGTATCTACTTATTGCGCTACGAAAAGACTTGACTAGATAGAAGGTACTATGTTTTGAAATTCCAGTATGTCGCAGAAAATTAAAAAATTCTGTATGACTAGAGATACTACCTACTTCTATTGCACCTGTACGGGTACGCAACAAGCGATTACCGAATTCACTTAAGCTTTATCAAGCTTTCAAGCAGCTTGATGTAGCAAAAACATAGTTTGAAAAATTGCGTGTTTAATTCTTGAAGTAGCGTAGATGAACGCTCAGGCGAATGTTATTTCTTTTTAATTATGTATTATTTGGATTTAATTCACTTTACTACACAAAAAAACTATATTCCATTCCATTCTAAATATCCCTACATTTCTTGTCGGTAGGGTTTTTATTTTTACTACACAAAGAGATATTTCTTTAGTCGTACAGAATGTGCTGTTTTCAGTTAATGTCCACTTATTTTCGTCCGGTTTTTCCGTGCGAAAAAACTGTCAGATCTTGCGAACGCAGTCACGAATAGATAGAGTTTTCCCCACTTCACCTGGCCATTTGTTGTGAGCCGACGTGAAAACCGGGTTATAAATCTGAAACGGAGTAAATATATAAATTACAAAATGACCACTGAACAAACAAACTTGCAATTTACGGCCGTTTCCAAGTCTCTGTGTGGTAAAACCCCGGAATGGAAGACGCAAAGTACGCCAGCGAAGAAAGAGCTCTTAAAATTAATCTTTCGCCCGTGGGATTGGATTTTTATATTTCTCGTTTCCTCTTTTCTCGAAGTCTAAATGTAATTCCCGTATGATATTACTTCTTTATTTTTATTATTCGTGTAATGCTAGATAAAACTGGATGCGATTCATATTGGGCCTTTTTATTCCTACTCTTATGCTCGTATATTAAACAGCAAGTTGCGGTAAATCTCCTTGAATTCATCCAAAATTGAGATGAAAATAATGCTCATTGTGAATCGCTGATATTTTATTACTGGATTAATTTTTATTATCCTCTACTGTTCTGCTGGTTTCATCGAATTTTTTTCCTCCAATTTATTGAAACATTACCACCCTACACTACAGGGTGTCCGCGATAAAGGGTCTGTTAGAAATAACACTTAAGAAACAGAATAAACAATATTCATTGAATTAGATAAAGATAAGAGCCCAGGATTTCGTTGAATGTAATCTTGAGTTTAGTCTGGTTACAGACAGATCGTTAAAATGTGTGTGGTGGTGAGGCGGCAGCCTGGGTAGTGTTAGCAGTTTGGGGAAATTTCGGCGGTGATGAGGAATCCGTGAGTGAAACGCGTATGTCCTATTCTTAACCCACGGATGGTGGCAGTAGTTAGAACATTTTGGATTATAGAAACTGGCATCGGAATTAAATCCACTTAAGGTGTTGAGAAACCTGATTTCAAGCAATACTAATGTAAAATACGGTTCTGATAAAATGAAAGAAATCGGTAATTCGAAAAAAACCGCTTAACTTTACAAGAGAGTTGTAAGAAGAATTTTGTGTGGCTAAAATTATAAAGAAAAAAGATTTATGAACCACGAAAAAATCATTAAAGCAATACTAATGTAAAATACGGTTCTGATAAAATGAAAGAAATCGGTAATTCGAAAAAAACCGCTTAACTTTACAAGAGAGTTGTAAGAAGAATTTTGTGTGGCTAAAATTATAAAGAAAAGAGATTTATGAACCACGAAAAAATCATTAAATCTGAAATTGAGAAATAATTTCTTTCTCAAATAGATATTCAAATAAATGAGATAAAAACACAAGGTTTAACTTTGATCTACACTTTATTTGAAAAAATTCGACGACGTTTCGCTGACACAGCAGCTTTATCAAGAATGAAAAATAGAATGAAGAGTATGGTATTATAAACAAATCGTAGAACAAGTTGGATGAATAACAGGAAAATCCACACCGAGCCATTGTACAGTTAGTATGAAAGGTAATAAAAACTAATTGAACAAGTTAAGTAGGGGTGAGTAATTCAAATCTACCTGTTCATTCAAAAGCTTGTCCGAATGTTTGTATCTATTTATTTCTAATGCTTCTAGGAGATCTAATTTTGAACTTTTTGATTTTATATGTAATATGTCAAAGTTTTTATTGAATTAATGGTTTTCTTTTATAAGGTGGTTTGAATAATTTGAATCAGATTTATTTTTGTCGAAGCTACGTTTATGTTCAGATGTTCTTATGCCAAAACTCCTATAGGTCCTACCGATATAAATTTTATCACAAGAACCGCAATTGAGTTTATAGATTCCTGATTTACTTGATTTTTCAACAGGAGATTTATTATTTTTAATATGTTTACCTAAGTTATTAGAAGTTTTGAAAGCTATATCAAGATTTTGTTTGACGAGAAAGGATTTAATATTTGTACTTGCAGAACCGCAGAATGTTAAACTGTTGAATATTTTATAGTCTTTATGAATAGGATATACTTCATTTATTGCTTTTTGATAGAGTTTTTACGAATGATTAGGTCTATCATATCCGGATTGTATGAATTATTAATGGCTATCTGTTTGATGATGTTTAACTCTTTATTATAATCTTCTACTGATAAAGGTAAATTGAGTAACCGATGTACCATGCTGTTTAAAGCTGCAACTTTGTGTTGAATGGGATGTAATGAGTAATTATGTATAATTGTATCAGTATGTGTTGGTTTACGAAAGACCGAAAAACATGATTATTATTTTGTTTAGTGATTTTTAAGTCCAAAAATTTATGGAATCGTTCTGCTCAATTTCTATCGTGAATTTAATGTTCAAATGGATGGAATTAATGAAATTAACAAATAAGTCTAATTGACGAGTAGTTCCAATGAAACATACTAAGATGTCGTCAACATATCTATACCAATAAAGAAATTTGGAAATGAGTGGATGTGTATGAATTTTCTGTTCAATATTATTCATAAAAATCTCTGCTAAAAGTGGACTCAAAGGATTTCCCATGATCAAACCATTTTCACTACTGTAATAGATGTTGTTGAAAGAAAAATAATTTTGTTCAATGCAAACGTCCAACAGATTCAATATTTTTGATTTGATTATGTGGTTAACATGATTCGTATTCAACATGTTTTCGATTAATATTTTGACATCACCTGGAGGAACACTTGGGTATAAATTCTCAACATCAAACGAAATAAGTTTTGCGTTAGGTGGTAGGTTAACGTTTTTTATGTTATTTATCAATTCGAATGAATTTTTTATAGAAAATTTTGATTCGAATGAACAATAATTTTAATAATATCTATAAGGTAGTGCGACAATTTCACGGCTGGGGCTGTAACGTAAGATACGACTGGTCTAACGGGGTTATTTACTTTATGCAATTTAATGAGTGAATACAGTTGAGGTGGTTGAGGGTTTGGTAAAATTAATTTGTATTTATCTATTGCTTTAATTAAAGATTTTGCGTCATTTATTGCAATTTTAATATTTTTCTGGAATTTAATAGTTGGATCTTTGTTTAAAATTGTATAGTTTCCGGACGAAATGAAATTTAGAGTTTTAAATAGGTAGTCATTTTTATTTAACGCAATAACAGTATTACCCTTATCTGCTTTTGTAAAAATAACTTCATTTAGTTGAGATTTTTGTTTGATGGCCTTTAAAATATTTTGTTCTTTACTCGGTTTAAAGTCAGCTAATGATTCATTTTTATAATGTTAGATGCTAAATATTTAAGGTGAGTGTTATTAGGAATATTTTTCAGAGAAATTTCAGTATCTATGCCAAGTTCCTCTAAATCAGATTTTATCTTGTTTGATTTAATGTTGTGTTTGAAACCTTTCTCCAAGAGATCTCTTGGAGAAAGTGAAAGTGAAAGTGAAAATGGTTTGATCATGGGAAATCCTTTGAGTCCACTTTTAGCAGAGATTTTTATGAATAATATTGAACAGAAAATTCATACACATCCACTCATTTCCAAATTTCTTTCATACACATCCACTCATTTCCAAATCTTTATTGGTATAGATATGTTGACGACATCTTAGTATGTTTCATTGGAACTACTCGTCAATTAGACTTATTTCTTAATTTCATTAATTCCATCCATTTGAACATTAAATTCACGATAGAAATTGGGCAGAACGATTCCATAAATTTTTGGACTTAAAATCACTAAACAAAATAATAATCATGTTTTTCGGTCTTTCGTAAACCAACACATACTGATACAATTATACATAACTACTCATTACATCCCATTCAACACAAAGTTGCAGCTTTAAACAGCATGGTACATCGGTTACTCAATTTACCTTTATCAGTAGAAGATTATAATAAAGAGTTAAACATCATCAAACAGATAGCCATTAATAATTCATACAATCCGGATATGATAGACCTAATCATTCGTAAAAAACTCTATCAAAAAGCAATAAATGAAGTATATCCTATTCATAAAGACTATAAAATATTCAACAGTTTAACATTCTGCGGTTCTGCAAGTACAAATATTAAATCCTTTCTCGTCAAACAAAATCTTGATATAGCTTTCAAAACTTCTAATAACTTAGGTAAACATATTAAAATAATAAATCTCCTGTTGAAAAATCAAGTAAATCAGGAATCTATAAACTCAATTGCGGTTCTTGTGATAAAATTTATATCGGTAGGACCTATAGGAGTTTTGGCATAAGAACATCTGAACATAAACGTAGCTTCGACAAAAATAAATCTGATTCAAATTATTCAAACCACCTTATAAAAGAAAACCATTCATTCAATAAAAACTTTGACATATTACATATAAAATCAAAAGTTCAAAATTAGATCTCCTAGAAGCATTAGAAATAAATAGATACAAACATTCGGACAAGCTTTTGAATGAACAGGTAGATTTGAATTACTCACCCCTACTTAACTTGTTCAATTAGTTTTTATTACCTTTCATACTAACTGTACAATGGCTCGGTGTGGATTTTCCTGTTATTCATCCAACTTGTTCTACGATTTGTTTATAATACCATACTCTTCATTCTATTTTTCATTCTTGATAAAGCTGCTGTGTCAGCGAAACGTCGTCGAATTTTTTCAAATAAAGTGTAGATCAAAGTTAAACCTTGTGTTTTTATCTCATTTATATCATGGATCTACATCAAGTAACGGCCTCCACAATTCAAAAAGATATTCAAATAGTTATGAATTCTAGTCAACAATGTAATGACATCACATAATCTAATATTTCAGGTGAATACTCTGCAGTCTGGGACAGTAATTCAAACAAAATGAATATTAGATTACCTTGTACCAAATTATATTATATCATGCCACTATGCAGAACTGGCTCATAAAAAATGCAACATAATTATTTCGTTTGTAATTAGAGTTCAATCCTTCACAGCCACAACGATTTTATTCCGTTTGTAATTCGCATTTCCTGGAATTGAAATTCAATTCGGCGTTGTAAAATATTCGTCCAACAAAGAACTAGAGAACTTTGAATCTGAGAAGAAGGAGCGTGAAAGGAATTTCTTCGAAGGTAGTTTTCTACGGAAAAGTGATTTATGTACTATTTTCGACATTCAATTTCGCTGAATGATTAAGCATAAAAGTACATTTGTGTATAAGAAGGAAAATACCCAAGTATTTGTCGATCTGGATATGAAGCTGTTATAACGAGTTTATTGTTGCTTTCGAACTTAAATGAGTTGTTCCCGGATAAGTTTGGTGAATTAATATTACTCTTTGCTTTATTTACAAACAGGAAGTATGACCTTTTCTACAATGAGTAATAAGTTTTTCGTGCATTTAATACGAAAGGAAAAACCAAAACTGAGTTTACATTCATGAAATAAATTTAAATGAATGAAAGAGATGTTTTGATTTTAAGGTAAGGTTTTAACATAAAATTATGAAAAGAGTAATGAGGTCAACATGTTTAGTACGTGTTGATTTAACTTTGCAGAGATTACTGCTCTGACCCCCATAAGAGAAAAGTAAAATCGTTAAGAGAAGCAAAGAATATAAAATTATGAAAATGATGACACGGACAACAGAAAAAAACTTGTGGAAGTACAACAGAAATATGTAAAAAGCGTTTTGGATATTCAAATTGATTTTCTAATATCATTATTATTATAATAACAGCAGCATACAATTGGTAAAAACGTTTTCCGATTTATCATAAATATTCCAACAAGGAAACTAAATAAAAGTGGTTTTTCGATCAGGTCAGTTGTCTTATACGTTGAAGTCCAAGCAGTCGAACTTTCATATTATCTTATAGACATCATTGAACATATAATTTCAGTTCAAAATTTTCAGCTGCGAATTTTTCTGACCTAATAGAAAAAATTCAAGATAGCGACTATTAATTTAAACGTACGTCCTGAAATGTAATTGATCTATACCCTAGCGTTCTACCTCACGATCCATTCAAATTTGTTAACCAAGCTCAGCAGAATAATAATATGAATCCTATTGAACAATCATAACTTATGCATCTTCTAGAAGAATATTATTTTGACTTCAACAATGAAATTCGCATGAGCAACAGCAGTTTAATAATGGCTAATTCTTTTAGTCCTTTACTAGCAGAAATTTTCGTGGATAATATTGAGAGAATGATTCATAATTATCCGTTGTAGAAACACTACACATATGGTTCAAGTGTATGGATAATCGTGGATGATGTTTTACAGGTACAAACACACAATTTGATATGTTTAGTACCTTCATAAATTCAATTCAGCCTAATATAAAGTTCATTTTGGGCATTGAAACTGAGAATTTCATCAACTTTTAAGATTTAACTGTAACCGAAGTTAACCGTGAACATGATTTTCCTATTTTCCAAGAACCACCCTATGCAATAATTACCATTCATAATTCTTCTGCACATCCACATTAATATAAAATAACTGCTTATAACAGTATGAATCATAGACTCATCATGATACCTATAGTAGAAAATAATTTCTTGGAAGAGCTCAATATTATGAAATAATTGGCGATCAATAATGGTTAAGACTTTAGTATGATTGATCGTATGTTATCTCGTAAACAATTTCAACATCCAATCTATGAGGTTTTTCCTAGTATTGAAGAGACCAACCAAAAATATAATATTTAAGTTATAGTGGTAATCTCTCTCTGTCCTTAGTCTGTTATAATCCACTTCTGGATATAGACCTCCTCCAAATTTTTCCATCTGTATCTATTAGCAGCTGTTTGCATCCGGTTTTTCCCCGCGATTTTCTGGATGTCATCTCTCCATCTGAGCTGTGTTATTCCTAAGCTCCTTTTGGTAGTTCTTGGTCTTCATGCGAGCAGTTTGTTGGCCCATTTTGATGGGTCTTGCCTGGTTACATGGCCAGCCATTCTCCATTTCAATTGTGCTATCAGCACATCAGTCACTCCAATATCCTCATTCTTCACTCTATCTCTCTGAAAATGCCATCATGGTAAACCCAGTCTAAATTAAAAACTATAAATCTAAAATTTTTAATGGAAACATATCAGGTGTCAATTTCATTATGAGGTTAGGTTTCAGGTTGTTTTCGCAGTTGGCATTTGGTCAGATAAGGAAGCCATATCAATTGGCGTGCCACAGGGTTCAATTATAGGCCCCCTTTTATTTTTGATTTTTATATATGATTTTCCAGAGTATCTGGCCAACTGTTTGAGCATTAATTTCGCATGATGATTCTACTTTGTCTGTGAAGTGTGATGATCTTGCACGGAGTACGACGCTGTTTGAAAATACGGAGTCGAGGGCCTTGGAATGGTTCGGGGGAAAAAGTTGAGTATGAATGGCGAAAAGACTGAAAAGGTTAGATTTAGCATGAGATATGTTGAGAAGTCGAGTGGCAAGTTTCTTGGCCTGAATTTGGACACAAAGCTCACCTAGGGTATCCATGTTGATCATCTTTCCTCGATACTTGCGAAAAACATTTTGTTACTGAGAAGTCTTACATAGTCGGTTTCACAGGGTGTTTTGAGGACTATGCGAATTATCTACTTGAAGAAAACTATACTTTAAATGATAATTTCCATAATTCACACAATGAAAATAATATATTGAAACTGAAAGTATGGGAAACATTGGAAAGCAATAAACCAAAAATAAACCCGGAAATTACTTAATAGTCAATATCTAAATTCGTTATTATTACTTAATGCAAGATACATCATCGTTTTAAATGTACTTCTTATCTGATGAAACCACTCTGTGTCATTAGTTTGTGAATGTAGTGAACATTTGGACATTATTATTTTATTTAGTACAAACATGAATATGAAGAGGATAAAGTAATTGGTATGTAGGATTCAAAGGTAAATAGTGATAATTGTGAAAATTACTGAAGAATTCGTTCGCAGCCGAACGATATACTTCCAACATAAATTATGAAAAGGGTAATAGGATGATAAATAATTTGGAACGTTATAATTAAAATACGTGAATATTATTCAAGAGTAAATTCTGAAAATTATTATTACAAAGTTATGGAAAGAGTATTACTGATTATTAATAGAGAACTAGGAAATAGGTAAAGGCTATTGAATATAGTGTTCCATTGGAAAAATATAATTGATTTGTGAGTTAACTGCATTTAAATTGAACAACAATTTTTCTTTTCTAATTTTGAAAAAGATAAAACTGCCAGTATAGAAAGTTTATTAGAATATTTTGTTCGATTTACAGCTGCACAGTTATAGGAGAACGTGTCTGTCAAGTTTGCATTTGTAAAATTGTCCAACATGAAATTATGTAAGGGTAATGAGGCTTTGCTTTGTATGTCCGAGTTGATTAAAATACGGAAGTAATTACTGATGAACACTTTTTCAGAATCATGATACCGTCAACAGCAGGATACATAAGATCGATGAATTATAATTCATTCTCAGAATTATAACGAATTTTCCAATATAGAATTGTGAAAAGGGTAAAAAGTTAACAGTGAATGATACAGTTAATTCAATTCAGATATCCTCCAGCTTTATTCACTTCAATCTACACATTTCAACTAAATTGCAATGTAAAATTCATTACTCAATCAACTGTATGCGAGTACTTTATAAAAATTCTTCAGTAATTAAACCTTTCTGATTGGATTACATCACTGAGTATGTTTTGATATAAATATTTCCATAAAATCAATAGTGGGTGCTATCAGATTTTTACAACAACACTAGTTAAATTAATTAATATCTGTGGAATCACATATTCAACAACTTTGTCATAAATATTTATCGAATTAATGCACTACTCGAAAAACTGATCGCATCACTTACATTTTGTTTCATTTACATAACAGATTTTGATGATGAAAGAAACAGGGTCGGAGAGAAAATAATGATCTATCAAAGAATTCAATGAAAAAATGAACTCTGGCCAAGGATTTACTTGAAACATTCATTGTAAGAACAATCAAAAAAACAGCTCCTTTCAGTCTGGTCTGTTGTTCTACCAAATAACCACGAAGAGAAGCATGATCTGCTGTAATTGGATTTATGGCTGGTTGTATCTTTTTAGTGGAATCCCATATGTGATCAATCGGGTTCAGATCTGTAAGGCCACCAATAGGAGGTTTCAGAGAAAATTGTCTCAACACTATGCACTATGCGGTTGTGATATAAGTTGTGAGAGAATATATGAGAGCCAGCACGCATAGTTGAAGATGAGGCTCACCAAACCATGAGAAATTTACAGCCAAAAGAAACTGCTTTATTGCAGTCCAGGAACCCTGGTGATTTTCAATCGTGTTCATTCCTATAGGGGGGTGTAGGGATTGTATAACATCCGAATCAATCAATTGTCAACCTCACCTGCACGAGTGGCGCCTCACGATGCCCGGTACACCCTGCTTGACAACCAACGAGGTTCTGGCGACCGAGCAAAGGCGGTATAACCTTAACGTTATATAGTACGACTAAATACCGTAGCGTACCTTCCGGACTAAACCGAGGCAGGTCTGAATGCAAAAGCTGGTAGCCCCAGCATCAGACTAGGAGGCAATAGGCCAATCACCTGTTACTCCGAAATCAACTGATTACTGAAACCAAAAGAAGGAAGAATCTTATGGATCTTATAACGACGACTTTTGGCTTTAAACACAGGACTAGAATAGGAACATGGAATATAAAAACACTATCAAAGGCTAGTAGGCTCGCCCAGGTGGAAAGAGAGATGCAGTCATACAAGATAAAAATATTGGGGTTAAGCGAAGTTCGATGGCCAAACCAAGGTGAGCACATCACCACACACGGAAACGTGCTATTGTACTCAGGTAAAGAAGAACAAGAAAGGCGCCAAAATGAAGTTGGAATGCTACTCACAAGAGGGACCAAAAATAGCTTAATAGACTGGAGGCCCATATCAGACCGAATAATTGTAGCACGCTTCAGAACAAAGGCCCGAAATCTTACAATAGTTCAATGCTATGCACCAACAGAGCCATCGAACGTATCTGAGAAAGAAGCTTTTTATGAAAGTCTGTATGCCACCTTCAATCAAATACCCAACGGCGACATCAAACTCATCATGGGCGACCTAAACGCAAAAGTGGGCACTAACAACGAAGGCTCTGAGCCAACTATGGGAGAGCAAGGTGTAGGAGTGAAAAACGAAAATGGTCAACTTCTTATAGACTTCTGCCAAGGGAACAACTTGGTTATAGGCGGCACACTCTTCCTCTATAAAACGATTCACAAAATAACTTGGATATCCCCTGACCACGAAACCAAAAACCAAATTGACCATATCATGATAACAAGACCCTGGCGAAGAAGTCTGCTGGATGTTAGGAGCTTCAGAGGGGCCGACGCCGCAACCGACCATCATCTCTTGGTAACGACCTTACGCCTGAAAATTGCCCGACAAAAACTGTCAACTAAATCGGCTAGAAGAACAAAGCTCAATATAGAGAAATTGAAAGACCCTTCGCATCTCACTAGCTACAAAGCAAAAGTAGCGGAAAAACTCAGCCAAGAAACTCTGCCGTATTCGTGGGAAATTATTGGGAAGCTGATGTTGCAGAGTGCGGAGGAAGAGCTTGGAGCAAAGAAATATGGACAGAAAGAATGGTTATCAGAGAATACATGGCAGCTCATCGACAAAAGAAAAGAGGTCAAGAACAGACTGAACATAGCGCGGACCCGCGATAGAAAAAGGGCCTTAACTGAAGAATACTCAGCACTTAACAGGCAGGTGAAGGTCAGCGCTAGAAGAGATAAGAGAGTATGGGTGATGACCTTGATAGAACAAGCAGAAAAACCGGCTGAAACAAAAAACATCAGGGAGGTATATGCCATTACTAGGAAACTGAGCGGTAAAAAGCCAAACAACAATCATCCGATTAAGAACCGTAACGGATATCTGCTTATCACGGCAGAACAACAGCTAAGTAGATGGAAGGAATATTTTACCTGCCTCCTTGAATCTGCCGAAGGCATAAACAACCTGCCAAATAACACGCCGACTAGACCCCTACGCATAGACACCAGCGAGCCAAAAACCCAGGAAATCGAAGCGGCAATCAGACATTTAAAGAACCACAAATCCCCTGGCCCAGACAACATACCAAGCGAAATCCTGAAGGCGGATGCCCAAGGTGTAGCGCAATTACTACAACCGATTATGAGAGATGTCTGGAACTCAGAAACTATTCCTGTCACCTGGAAAGAAGGCCTCATAATAAAGGTACCCAAGAAGGGAAATCTAGCAGAGTGCATCAACTGGAGAGGTATAACGCTTCTTAACAACATAAATAAAATCCTCTCCTACATCCTTCTCCAGAGGATCAAAGAACAAATGGAAACCCGATTGAGGCCAGAGCAGACGGTTTTAGAGCCCACCGATCCTGCGTAGACCACATTAACACGCTACGAATAATAATAGAGCAATCCTCGGAATTTAACTGCAAATTGTATATCATCTTCATTGAAATCAGACGTGCTTTTGATAGCCTCAGCCAGGCGGCTCTGTTTAACATTTTGGAAATTGTGGGTTTCCCCAAAAAAATCATTGACATGCTAAAAGAGCTCTACGTACATTCTACATGTCGGGTCCTCCATAGGGGAATAATCTCAGATAAGATCGCAGTAAAGGCGGGGGTTAAGCAAGGATGTCTATTATCGCCCATACTTTTCAACATAGTTATTGACTGGATAATGAGGGAAGTTAACAATGAAAGAAGGGAAATCACCTGGGGTTTGATGCGGATGATATCTGCCTACTATCTAACACCCATCAAGATATGCAGAACAAACTCGACCGTTTGAACAGCATAGCCAAACGCACAGGTCTACAAATAAACGTTGGCAAAACAAAGTCAATGCGTATAGGCACTGCAAACTCACAGCCTTTTATGATAGATGCTATCCCCATAGAAAATGTGGAGACTTTTTGTTACCTGGGCGCCTCATAAGGAGGGTCAGAGGCAGACGTCAAAAACAGAATAGCCAAGGCCAACCAGGCTTTCGCAATGCTTCGCAATGTGTGGAGATCAAACGCCATTACCAACGCAACAAAATTGCGCATCTTCAACTCGAATATCAAGTCGGTACTCTTATATGGGTGCGAGACCTGGAAGCAAACAAGAACAATCGAGCAGAGCCTCCAGGTCTGTGTGAACAAATGCCTCCGTAAAATCCTACACATCTACTGGCCTGAACGGATAACCAATGAAGAGCTTTATAACATCACCCATCAGAGCAAAACTAGCCAAGAGATAAAACTGCGAAAATGGAAATGGATCGGCCATATCTTGCGAAGGGAAACCACGAACACCTCCCGGCAAGTGCTGGAATGGAACCCGCAGGGAACAAGACAACGAGGAAGGCCCCGAAACATATGGAGGAGGACAATTCTCGACGAAATATTACCAACTGGCAAGACCTGGAACCAAGTGAAAGGAACTGCCAGAAATAGATCCAGATGGAAGACATTTTCTAGAGGCCCTATACTCCTTATAGAAGTTCAAAGGACTATATATATATATATATATATATATATATATATATATATATATATATATATATATATATATATATATATATATATATATATATATATATCCTATAGACATCCGGATCCGAGCTGCACGGTTTTCTGCAGTGAGTTCAAGAGCTGTGGCAGGTTTTCTGGAATGAAATTCTTCGTTTTCTAACCGCTTTAGTACAAAATATTTTCAGTATTTGACACTTTCCCCAATTTTTTTTATGAACCCTTTGGACTGCCAACTGAGCTCTTGATTAAGTTTTAAGGAGTGTTGTCTCCGAAGATTTGTGTTCAGGGTGTTCTGAGACAGACTCGTTTACATGCCGACATGGAATTGACCTTCATGCAGGTGTCCAACAGTTTTGCTTCAGGAATCATTTACTCGAGACAGATCTTGAACCAATTGGGATGCTGCGGTGTTACGATACTTCTGGTCTTATGCAGACATAGTGACATAGTGAATATTTTGAATATTGCTAAACGCTTGTTTGTTGGGAACAATTTGATTTACAGCCAGTTTCGAGTTCTCTCTTCATTTTTTTTCTGCAAGCATTAATGAATTGAGCAATATTCTAACTGAAAGAGCTGAATTTTCCTGTTTTGGTTAATTCCCTTGAAACAGAACGTTGTTTACCGAGTCCATCGCGATCTGTTCCACGATACTGGAACATGTCATTCGAAATTTGATTAGGAGGAAAATCGAGTTTCCAACAATTTGGTGCCGTTTCAGCGGATAAATGTCGAACTAAATCACAACGTACTTTGTTCCTATCAGCTTGAAATGACTGATTGTATTGGGATGTATCGACGTTTCGCGATTGAACTTTTTCTCGTCTACGTTGGACGAATTCAAGCAAACAATTTATTTGGTCCATATCCGCAATAAAACATCGAGCTGCTTTGTTTCCTGTCCTGATTGGGGGTAGGGGTCGAGTGGCGACTCATCGGGGCCCATACGGTAGGAAGCTAATATGGATGTCGATGGAGCATCATATCCTGGGTAGTTCTTCACAAAAAATATTTTATTTGTAAAAAATACGAAGTTCAGATGATTAATACTGCCATAGCATTTGTCAAAGTGCGAACGGTATTGTGGAATATGAGAATCTTAGAGTACACAGTTCTTGACTGTGATAACATATCAATAAAAATTTTCTGAATAAAACAAGTTTTATAAATAAACTTTCCGGGCTACAGTGGCGGTTTGCTGCTCCTTACTTCCTTACTAGACAAAGCCAAATTCACTGTTGCCGCACCCGCAATGCAAATGAGTATGAAACGATCATGTGGCACTCGGTCGTTAGGAGTAGTATAGAGTGACCGAGAAACCGAATTTTGTACGATCATTTTTTAATACAGTAAATTTCTGGAATTCCGTGAATCCTTGTGATCATAATGTAAGTTCAATGTCAGGATGCACTCTAACAGAAATTGATTTTTTAATAAGTGAAATACCATTAAACGCATTGTACAGATTTCGAAATTTTCCTTTCGTTCGTCCTGATTTCGAAAGTTCGCGAGAAGTGCCTTTCACGTATCATCTTACCGGTTTTGATCGGAGAAGAGAACTTTTTATCCGGATATTGTGCAATTTGAATTAACTAGGTTTCATCGCATAGGATTAGTTTGGCTGTCAGAGTGACAGCTCAGTGCTTCACCGAATGCAGAATTACCATGTTACATACGCGACCATCGAAAATTGAGACGAGGAAGAATAATAAATTGTTATCTTCAATTTGACTTGGGATATGAAATTAGTTTCCTATAATTCATTTCATATTTGCAAACTCTACCGGGCAAGCCTAGCCTTACAGTAGGTATCCAAGTTGTGCAAGTAGAAAAAGTCTTCTTACTGAAGCCTGGCAAAAGCGCTTAGATCTATTAGTCTAAATTCGTTTATTCTAAAGACGGTTGAAACACTCATAGATAGGTACATGAGGAAAACGATTATTTTAGAAAAACGTCGACAGGTTAACCAGAATGCCTATCAGTCAGAAAAATCATGCGAATCAGCATTCTACCATCTCGTGGGCAAGCTGGATGCTTCTACGCAGAATCAAGAAATTGTTATGGCAGCTTTTCTCGACATAGAAGGTCTTTTAATAACACCTCAAGAACTTCAATGGTTGAAACAGTAGATAGGAATGGTTTTAATGACACATTTGCAGATGGATAGACTGCATTCTTATAAATGAAAAAAATTGAGCCAAACTGTTTGGTGTGACCGAAAGATTCCACATCAACAGAGGATGTCCTCTTTCTCCAACATGGCGGAACCTCCTGAGTGAACTAAACAACAAGGGCTTATATTTTCATGGCTATACCGATGATATAGTTGTGATAGTGAGAGGGAAGAAATTCAATGAGATATATGAGCTCATACAAGGAGCTTTGAGGTCTGGTACGACCAAAAAGGGCTAACAGTTAACCTAAACAGTGTCAAACTAGTACCGTATTATTGTACACTGTACTCTTAGCTGGTGATGAGCGAAGTTAGGGAGAAGCTGAACAAACAGCTAGGACTAACCGGGGTCTGCATCACAGGTTCCCAAAATTTAACACAAACCGCAAGCCTGGAATTCAGGCAGGAGATGAATATAAACGTTGGAATTGATCAAAAACCCAATACTGAGTATAGGAATGATATGATTACTAGAATTCTTACAGTGACCAAGGAGCATAAAACAGTGATGGACTGAAATAATTGGATAGGCTCTGACATCCGTACAGATATACATTGGTACACAGATGGAATAGACAACTGGAG
Source organism: Cryptolaemus montrouzieri (assembly GCA_013387265.2). Taxonomy (NCBI): domain Eukaryota; kingdom Metazoa; phylum Arthropoda; class Insecta; order Coleoptera; family Coccinellidae; genus Cryptolaemus; species Cryptolaemus montrouzieri. Next base: position 25,042,194 of record JABFTP020000103.1, read on the forward strand.
CTGGAGTATACTACAAAACCCGGACGGTCGGCTGACAATTTCATTAGGGGAATACGCAACCATATGTTAGGCAGAAGTATATGCGATAACAACTCGTGTTTGTGAGAACTTCAAGAGATAATATAATAACAGGTGGATAAACATTCTTTTGGATAGTCAGGCGATAATAAAAGTTCTGGCCAGGAGGAAGCGAATCATGGCCAGAGTTCATATGGGAATGTCTGCAGTTATTAACTGAGCTGGCGAAACGGAACTAGGTTATACCGAGATTGTAGACAACGAGGAGGCTGATTGTCTTGTCAGGGAAACCGCCAAGACAGCATTTACTGGCCTGGAACTGGCTCTCGGTACAACTAACAGTAGAGGTGCAGGAAATGATCAACACTTGGACAGGAAAACTACACGCTGACCGATGGGTCTTTACCCCGAACAACTGTCAAACCAAATTTCTGCTGGGAAAACCTAGTGAGAAGTTCACTGAAGAAGTTCTAAGATGAGCAGGAAAAACTAAGCACCGGAATAGGCCTAGTAGCTGGACATGCGATGCTGAAAAAACATCTCCACACAATAGACATTTGTCGTGAAGAACCTATAGGTAGGTTATGCAACAGGAACAGACTAACAGCGAAGCTGTTTTAGGGAACAAAGGAACCTTAAATGAGCAAAGCGGAAGGGATCTGATAAATGGGTTTCTAAATGTTGTTAGAAAGATAGAAAGACATTCAGGAATGAGTGTCAGTGGATAAGCATAATAAGTCTTGAATGGCTGCAGCGACGACCTTAGGTTTTTTCTCCAAGTTCTCTCGAATCATATAGAGAATTGAGTATGGTTCACCTATTTTTCATTTTCTTCAGTTTGCACTCCGATATTTTAGATATGTAATTCCCCTCATTTCATTCGAATGAATAAGGAAATAACATGTTAACTAATAATTTAATAATGATGATGCAAGAATTGATCCTTGTGGGAGACCAGTAAAAAGTACGAACTCTGTCTGACAAAATATTCTCGATTAGCTCTACAGTGAGCAACCTTATACAGTTTTTCAAAAGAGCATCTTTTCACACTGTATGTGTTTTATATCTAAATATATTTACAGAAACCACAATTTAACAAGAGAGTACAGCTCGGTCTTCCTAATGAATGTATTTGCCACTATGTATTTATATATATTGATGCTCAAACTGCTGAAGAGACGAACACAAATTGGATATTGCTCCAATCTGAAACGGCAGACCAAAATTTGTTTATGTAACAACGAAATTGAATATAAAGTCCGAGAAGCAGGAGTTCACTGATTAATTAACTAATTTCAAGAGAACCCGGATGGTACTTCTATGTATTTACGCCTGAATGGCACACTAAATAGAAAATTATTCTGCAAACGCTGTTCTCAGCAGTTTGCCGAAATAACCAAAACAGCACTTCGGTCCGTATACACTTTCAAACTCGCGAAAATTACTGCTGGCTAGTCGAGAAAACGTCCGAGGTGGGTTGGTTTTCCTCCACTCAAAAGGAATTACTACATTCCGAAACTGTCCGTTAGGGCGAAGGTTCTTACCGTTGCAGACCCTCCGTTCACATCGTGAATCATTCCGGAAATTCTTGAAGTAACATAATAAAACTATCACGTGCTCCCATTTTTCTTCTCAGTCAACAGCCACATGGCATTCGTTTGAGTAAAGAGGATTGCAAACTTGATTTGGGTAAGGTTGAAATTCTTCCTGTCATATTGAGTACGAATGTTGATTCTTATATTTCAAACTAACCATCCGGTATACAAGTTGTTCGCGCATAAGGGTGTATTAGGAATATGTGGTCAACGGGTATTTATTGAGCAATTTCAAATTTAGGCATTAGAGTGAATGGATACTTATCTATAATTTCAAATTAACCACTATTGAATTATCATTTTTCATCAAAATTTCGGAATTGCTGTGTCATATTAATCTAAGAAAATTGACTCAGATTTGAGAAAGATTATAACTTTTTTTTTAATTTAACGTGAAGAGTATTACTTTTGAAGGCAACGTACTTTCCGATGCTATTTGAAATATAGGGTGCTCATAAATCGCTTGTCCACTCAATTAAACTAAATTATCACAAAAAACGAATTATTATTGATTCTTATTAGGATTCCCTTTACCTAAAATGGCTCGTTTTCATTTCATTCGCGAATTTATCAAAAACCTACAGTGCCTGCGGAAAATTAAATCATTAGGACGTGGAACATAGAAAACAGACAGAAGGGATTTAATTCCTAATACCAATTTGAAATACATTTCTAATAAAGAAGGTAAACCGATACTCTTATTAGAAAAAATCCTTTTTAACAATTTATGTTTATTGAGTTGACAAGAGAACTTCGCGAACTCTATATATAAATTAGTATAGGAAAGCATGTGTCAAAAACACTTTTCTGATTAAACATAAAAAATCATCTTACTCACATTTGGGTTACTTTTTTTGGATAAAAATGATGACACTATGATTCAGAAAATTTTGATAGGAAAAATCACATTTCAATTGTGGTTGATTTTAGATAGGACAAATTTTGATGAAAAATGCTCGAAAGACGATTCCCTTCAACAAAAAAAAATTGAAAGAACACCATGCCATTCGAAATAGTAAAGTTGTAGTCAATTGTAGTTGATTTTCAGTAAAACCGGAAGTGGTATTGCTCTGAAAATAATTGCAAACTGCAGATCAATACCTATTCATTATAATCGCAAAATTTAAAATTGATTACATATTTCTAATGAGCTACTTAGCACGGACACCCTGTATATTTTATGATTGATTGAAGTAATTTTCCGAAACATGTGGAATGATTTTGCATGGTCCGTTGAAGTATATTTGAGATTCTTACGAGTAACCGTCCAAGAGGGGGCGCTTCAACCCCTTAAGAACGAATACAGTCAAGGGGTAGGTCGATACCATATCTGAAAGCTTTTCGAAGCCTCTCTACAAGGGTATGTAGGTAAGATGGTTTTGAAGAAACTTTTCAGGAAAAATGGTTTTTTACCTCAAAGGGAAAATCTTCAATATTTTGGCTAAAATGGCGAAAATTATTTTTAGATATTCATATGAAGGTAATGTTTTTTAAAATGTCCTATGCTGGTGAACCTCAGAACCAATTTCATATATAATTTAGATAAGAAGATATCTTTTCTTATAGTCATACTCAGTGATTCTACAACTCTTTTGTTTATATAAATAAATATGTCACTTCATTCAAATATTACCTAAAAGAAGATAGCCGGCAATTCCGACATAAATAATTACAAAATAAATTACCGTCGACAGGTAGCTATTTCATTCCTAAAATACTCTAACTGGGCCATGCAAGCCAATAATTACGTGGAAAATCGAGCCGCCCATCATTCAAAATTACATTTATTACCTCCAAATGACAGATAAAATTGAAACGAACTATATGTTGCATTTCCTTCCGTTTCATTCATTTCCTTTTTCCAAATTACAATTCGCCTAATTTATCAAAAGACTGGATGTTGATTATCGATGCCTGAGACGTATCATAAATCAGAGTCCAATCGCCGAAATCAACGTAAACTATGATTTGAGTAGAGTAGAAATGATTGATTTGGTTGTTACAGATTTCACGGTTTTACTTTTGTTAATGTGTTGATGAATTAGGTTATGCTACGTTAAGTTTATGACTCGGAAATGAATGTTCTTTTTCCCCAAAAAGAAAGTCTAAACTTGTTAAATCTGGGGGAAGTTTAGGCCACTCGTTTTTTCCATGCCTACCAAGCCAATGATTAGCCAACCTATCATTGAACCAGTGTCGTACAATAGTGAGGAAGATAACCAACAGTCATGGGCGTAGCTATAGCTTCTACAAAAGATTCAAAGATTAACTAGTTTTGCCAATGATTTATGCTGAAAAAAGCAGATTTCTAAACTCCAATTTCAGTCAACTAGAAATTACTTAGAAATATTAAAATGTATATGAGTTAAGCAGCGGGAAAACAACCTTCAAATAAATAATTAAGCAAGTAGTAAATGACGGTATATGGTTTACATTTCATTCATTACAAAGGTGAGAGAAGTGTAACTGGTAGAAAATTACACTCATTTATACATAATATATATGCATTTATTTGTATATGTTACAAATGCATGTGTTACACAACACAATAAACCATAAAACAAATACCGAGAGGTAACCTTAATGTCTTAGTTAAACCATTTAACTTTGGCCATAAGAACGATACTTTGGTTTACATACTAAAAACTTAGTAATAAAACCAGTTCACCAATTGAGCTTGTATTCATATGTCCAACGTATTATACAGGGATATTCACCGGACTGTCCGTTATACGCGGCCATAACTAGCGATTTTCAATTGAAGTGAAATATTTTCGAAGTGATACCATTTTTTTTCATCCTGTCAGTTCAATTAGAGAAAGCTGAGACTTTAAAATTGAATGTATGTAGTAGTGAATTGTCTTAAAATTTGTATGATAATTTTGCCGGAATCCATAAAATTATATTCAAAGCTGCCTGATCATAACAATATACGAGGTAATATAAGAGGGGGTTCAATATAACATAAAGATCAATCGAGTATGAAGACAGCGCGAATATAATGATGCGTTCAGTATAGATAGAGTTGGATATAAAAGGGATTCAATATATTAGGCGTTTAGTCTATTAGGCGTTTAGTCTATTAGGCGTTTAGTCTATTAGGCGTTTAGTATATCAAGCATATAGTATATTATGCCTTAGGTATATTAGGTGTTAAGTTATACAGGGATATCTACCGGGACCTTCCGTTAAAAACTTTTTGAGTTCCAATTACAATATCAAGCTGAAATTTTATACGCGGCTATAACCAATTGGAGTGAAATATTTTCGAAGTGATACCATTTCCGGTTATACCGGAAGTGGGTCATCACTTTGTTATTTCAAATGGCAATCTATCTTTTTTTATACATCTAGAACCGACATTTGAGCAAAGCATGAAATACCCAAGTTGTTGGCACTTATCTGTCAAAACTTTTGACAGATTTAATTATTTTTGTTCTAAACTCGATTTTTGAGGAACATTTAAAAAAACTGTAGCTCGTAGATCTTTTGCACTACAGACACAATTTTTACTTGGGTGGATCGAAGAAGGATCAAGGAATTATTTAAACAGTCTACACATGTCAAATGTTTATTGCTTTGTTTTGTATGATTTTTCAATTTGGCCTTTTTCAAACAGCAATAACTCAATTTTTTCAAATTGCACGTGCCAATTTTTATATCGCCATCAGATGAAGCGTCAAATTTCAGATGGAATTGCTCTGAAATATTTGAAACAAGTAGCTGAACTGGCTACGCTCACCTGACAGGTGCCTAAAATTAATGTACTTGTCACTTCGTTCATTTGAATTTGATATTTCAACAAGAATTGTTGGTAATTTGAGGTGAAAATTTTTGAAAAACACCAGATTGATAATAAAATAGTGGATAGAACTTGCAGGCAATTCAATAACCAATTTGCAAATTCGGCGTATATGAGTAAAACAAAATTTGGAAGGATTAGAAGCAATTTTCTGCAATTTGGAGGAACAAAATACATAGAAACTAGAAGAAAACCAATTCTCGAGGACGACGACGATCAAATTAATACGCTAGCGTATTTTTGTGCCAATCCACATGCGTCCATTATGTCAGCATCAATGGATATTGGATTGAGTTATACTTCCATTCAAAGGATCCTTAAGAAACAAAACATGCACCCGTATTATTTCATCAGACTACAAAAATTGAAACCAACTGACCTTCCCAAGCGGCTAAATTTCTGTGAAAATTTATTAATTCGGCTTCGAGAAGATGAGACAATTCTGCAAAAAATTATATGGTCTGATGAAGCCTAGTTCAATAAAAGTGGAATAACCAACAGGAGAAATCGACAATTTTGGGCCTCAGAAAATCCACATTTCATTGAGGTTATTGATTTCCAAAATAAATTCAGCGTGAACGTTTTTGCAATTTTAATGAATGATTTGTTGGCTTATCACATTTATGAGGAAAATCTTAATGGACCAAGATACCTGGAAATTTTGAGAGGAACATTAGCAAATTTTTTAGATGGATTACCCCTTAACATTCTGAAGGATTGCTATTACCAAATGGATGGTGCACCAGCACATAAAACACGAGCTGTAGATCGGCAGCTAACAGAAATGTTCGAGGATAGATGGTCGGGTAATCAAGGACCAAATTTATGGCCTCCGCGTTCTCCGGACCTGGCGCCCCTTGATTTTTATTTATGGGGCAAAATCAAGAGTAAAGTTTATCTTATTCTTGTAAGAAGTAAAGAAGAGTTACTAGAGCGCATTCATAATGCTTTTCGTAATATTGATCCTGAGGAAACTAGGAGGGCAACTCATCATGTTCGTATATGAGCTGTCAAGTGTATCGAGCAAAATGGGGCCCATATTGAACGTTTATACAGATCGTAAATTAGTTTTCTCCTATGATGTTTGCTATCATTTATTCGTATTAATGTAATTATCTTTGATGATTGGTTTTCGCTTAGTTCCTACAATCCTACAATGAGTAGGTGGTAGCCTAGACTGGTATTGTAAATGGATGTACAATACTCACAAGGTCAAACGGTAGTCTATTGATTCTATTCATGACATCCGACCATACTGTATTGCCTTGATTGACGATGATTGTGATGGGTGAATCAGAAAACTAGCTCCTTCAGGGAAGGATATTTAAAATTCTACGAGAGGTTGAATATTGTTTCCTAAAGAAACTAAAGATTCTAAAACCAATTTGAATGTTTGACTTCGAAGCAAATAATTACCATACGACTTTTGAAATCCTATTTCAAACTCTTGGCACTTTGAAAAGAAAGGAGCTTGTGTATGCCCCTGAAGTTCAGAGTAGTTCCATTTAAAATGTCATTTGAATACGTTCAGCGGTTTAGGCGTGAAAGTGTAAGACAAAGCTGCTTTCACATTCATAACATCACTTTTTAGTATAGATTAATGTAAATTTTGGTGTTCAAGAAATATGAGTAGTTTCATCTCATATCATTAAATATTCAACGTTGATTCATCCAGAGTGACACATCGTAGTTTCTACAAAATTAATATAACTTTCGAATTTCTCGAGATGTTCAGAGAATTCGATATCAATGAATTTATCTCAATCTATCTCAACATTTCAACGTCACCGAAGCCGGGGAAATGAAATCCGCGCGAGTTTCCTTTTGCTGAGATAACTCCGGTTATTTCCCTATTTCCATCTTTTAATTAACTTTGACGTGATTCCGCGACTCTGTCTACTTCGTTCACAACGTGAACTTTTAGGGAGAAAATGCAGTTGATAATCGGCTTATCTGACATCTTTCATCTTCCTTTTCAGACGTTTATTGATGTCGAAAATTATTTTTCATTCTGGATGGGTTCTTTCGAAATGATTGTTTTCAAGGGAAATTTTATTTTTGATATTTAGGGGAGATGGAAATTTGGGATTTTATGTTGTTGTACGGGGGTGTATTGGTAAATTTCGAGTATACGAAAAGAAAAACTAAAATTTGAAATTTTTTGAATGAGGAGATCGTCACTAGATGAAATTTGATATATAGGGTACGCCAGAGAAAACCGGACTTTTTTTCCTTTATAACTTTCGCAATTTTAGAACTAGATCATTCGTTCTTGCTTTATCAGAACGCCAAAAGACTGGGTTTTTCAGAAATTGTATCGAAATTTCACTACCGGAGAAATCCAATATGACTGACGCATTCGAAAATGAGCAATATTTCAAGATCGCTGGAACTTTTTCTTTCACTAAAAAATTCGAATGGGGCATTCAATAGATAATTCAGTCTTTCATGAACAATTTGACATATTGATCTTAAAAATATTCCAAGAATTGGTAAAAGAGTAGCGTGAAGAATTTTTTTCATTCTTATTTTCAGCTGAAATCCAAATATTTTTTTCACCTCATGGCGTTGGCACTCTTGAAGTTGTTGTGTTTTCATGGATGTTCTAAGAAGACAAAGAACCATATTTTACTAAAACCAACCTAAAATTTGATTTTCGTTCGAATTCAAAATGAATTGAAGAACTGAAGAGATGAAGTAATGGTAGCGAATTAAGGTCTAATTGATATTTTTTCTGTTTATTGATTTCCAATTCTTCCACAAGGTTCAGTTTCCATCCATCATTCTAATTATGTAAAATATCGTTATTATTATTCGAAACATAGTTTCTTCTAATAGATGATTAGCATAGTGAGAATCTGATTTTTGTTTGTCAAGAATGTTCTAAAAGTTGTAACGATATTAATTTCATCACAACTTCCACAAGAGAATTTATAAGCATCTGATTTGTTTCCTTTATGAATTTCAAGTTTACAGTTTTTAATATATCTACCAAGAGAGTTGTCCGTTCTGAAATCTATATAAAAACTGTGAGATGAAAATAATGACTCTAAATTCAGACTGGGTCTACCAATATAAATTAATATTTTATATTCTTGATTAGTCTTCAAAACTAGGAAAAACTTCATGGATTATATGTCGAATTTGTTCATGAGGAAGCATACTGTCAATCATATTAGAATTATAACCATTATTGACCGCTATTTATTTTATAATATTGAGCTCTTTCAAAGAAACTATTTCTTGACATTGGTATCGTGGTGAGAATACGAGGTCAGACAATTTAAAGTAATTTGAGTGATTTTTTTCTCGGCCTGTGGTAACACTATGAACCTGTAACTCATCCTCTGTAATAACAAATTTCTATTCTCTCGATTGAGACTTTGACGACCCTCGAACGATGATTTCTTCGGAAGCTGTTTAGTTTTTTGTAACATAGCGCAAGAAGTGCATGTCACAAAAATGGAACAGAGAAATTAAGAGTTACTGTGCTCAAGATTGTCTCGAGCAGGTTGAAAGTGATCCTACTCTTCTCGATCGAGTTATTACTGGGGCTGGAAGGTGGTTCTTCCAATATGACCCCGAAACTATACGACAAAGCCAACAGTGGCTTTCCCCAAAGCCAAAGAAGTATAGAATGAGCAAGTCCAAAGTGAAAACCATGTTGATTTGCTTCTTCGAAAGCAAATGGGTGATTCACAAAGAGTTGTTACCACCTGGACAGACAGTAAATCAAGTATTCTACTGCAATGTTCTCGAAAGGTTACGAAAAAGGGTGGTTCACAAAGAGTTTGTACCACCTGGACAGACCGTAAATCAAGTATTCTACTGCAATGTTCTCGAAAGGTTACGAAAAAGGGTGGTTCACAAAGAGTTTGTACCACCTGGACAGACCGTAAATCAAGTATTCCACCGCAATGTGCTGGAAAGGTTACGAAAAAGGGTACTCAGAGTGCGTCTAGAGATTTCTGTATCACGACAATGCTTTCTGTCACACTGCGTTCAGTGTCTCGTAGTTTTTGGCATCTGAAGACATCGCAACGTCACCACAACCGCCCTATTCACCAGACATGTCGTCCTGTGATTTTTTCTTATTCCCCCATATGGAAAAATTCGTCAAAGGTCGACATTTTGATTCCCTTGAAGATATCGAAGAAACGAGGGGGAAACTGGAAAACTTGCTGGAATAGGTGTAAAGGTGCGGGAGGGGATTACTTTGAAAGGGATCGCAGCGATGCACCTTAATTTTCAAATAAATCGATTTTTGAATTTTATTCTATCACTTAATTGTCTGACCTCGTATACAACTGTGTCCAAAAAGTAATTTTTATTTTTTCTCTCAAACCAATTTCATCGCCTTCAAAGTGATCCCCTTCAGATACAATGCACTCATGCTAAAGGTTGTTGTTAAAGTCAATTTCCGGGATGGGATTCATCTCTTCTATCGTCTGAAAACAGAGCGGTCTTTCGAGTTTGCAAAATAATCAGAAGTCACACGGTGCCAAATTAGGTGAATACAGTCGTGGTGGAACGATATGGGTTGAGTTTTTAGCGAAAAAGTCAGACAATGCATAACGACGCATAACTGTCAAACAATATTTTTTCCTGACGGTTTGACTAGGCGGAAGGAGGTCAAATTGCAAAACACCGCGATAATCAAAGAAAGTAGTCGACATTACCTTGATTTTTGAGCGACAATGGAGCGGTGTTATCGGTTTTGTCACACCTTTAACACGATATTCACTTCAATGATCGGTCGATTCTGGGTCGTAAGCATGAACCTACGTCTCATCTTCCGTAATGTTATGAACACAGCGATTTTTTTAAAATTATTTTCAATCACCAAACTTGACAAATATCTATAATTGCTATATGTTTAGTTTTATAATTGAATCAATTACCTGTTTTTATTATTTTGGGAAAGTTATTCATCTTAATGATTCAATAGTTATTTCCATGCAGGTAAGCAGGTCTAAAAATTCATGAACTTTCATTCCCTGAATAATAAATGGATTGGAGTTTGAATTTAGGTGTTCTTAAATTAATAGCAGTTTAATGATCTTCAGCTGAGTACCTGGCTATCAAAGTAGATCAAATAATTGGGGATAGAAAATGTCTGAAACCTATTTTTCCAACTAATTTTACCACCGTCTATGGTATCTCCCTTTCTACCTGGCAGTTTGGGATACAATAGACCAGTTCAGTTCTTAAATGGTTATCTTATATATCTTTTCTATTATTGAACTGTTTTGTTTCACTTGCAAAAGATGACACACCCGAAATTCGAGGATTACTGGAAAGCAATCTTGAAATTTTGTTTTCTACAGCTCTAGTGATTGAATACTGATAATCGATATTGAACCTTAAGGAAGATCGACATGGCTCATTTTAGAGCTCGCGGAGTCCACCATTCAAAACTCCACCAGAATTGAATCCAAAATGGAATGGCTTCACAAGAATATTTCATTAAACCTTGACTGGATCACTGATTGTTCAACTCGTTTTCGAAACCATATTTCTTCTTATTCATGGGGATTTTCCGAGTATTATTGGAATCATGAACTGCAACAGTTCGCGCCGATGAAAAGATAAGTCGAGCTGATAAGCGATATAGTTCTTGCTCCAGTCACCGTATACTGTAATATACGACTTCTGGTAAGGAATAATTTCAGAGAATAAATTTGCATGATTTGCTGTAGAGTGCACATACAGTCGTAGGAGATGCGGCATCATGTGTGCCATGAAGCGCGGGCAATCCATTAAGAGATTCAATCCAGATTGCAATTTGAGCGAACGTTAAATTAATGCCAAGTTCCAAGACAGATCTCTCGATATATGATTCACAGCGGTTGTGCGTACGTTACCGAAGGATTCGAGAACGTATGGGTCTAATGAAGAAAAATGATATTATTACTATTAGTTGAAAGAATAACATAGCTCTAAATTTTCTGAAGTCCTGGATATGTCTGCAAATTTTTATGTTTTTAAGTGCCCAGTTTGTTCGTGGACCATTATATTTGGACCGAAACACGACATGAAAGAATCAGTTAAGTATTTGAGGTAGTACAGGATATGAAGCTTAGCTGGACTCAGCATCTTAAGCAGCAGACTGGCAGGTTTTCTGCTCCCCTCATAACATGTAGGAGGACCTCTAGAGGAAGGTGGGGTTTAAAGCCACAAGTGCTGATGTGGTTCTTCAAAACCGTTCTGCTACCCAGACTCACCCTCGCTTCGCTGGACCGGTGGAAAAGTGTGAAACAACAAATCCACGAAGTTGGCCTTAGAGAGGAGAGGTTCAGATCACCGATGGTGAGTGGAAGCTCGAATAAACACCTCTTCTGATGCATTAGGAGCACTGTTAGGGGTAGCATGTAACAATCATTAGCAGGGCAGTTTTGATTGCTTATAGGTTAAGGAGCTCGCTAGATATTGGTGTGGATATACTCTGTTTCGGAAGCTTTTAACAGCGACTACCTCCTATAGATGAACTTGGATAGAACCACGACGTGATATCAATTTGGTGATATGGCCAATAATGCCAAGTTCCAAGACAGATCTCTCGATATATAATTCTAGTACGGTTGTGCGTTCCTTAACGCAGAATTCAAAAACGTACGGGTCTAATGAAGAATAATGATATTTTGGATTGATACAACCTATTAGTTGAAAGAATAACATAGCTCTAAATTTTTCTGAAGTTCTGGATATGTCTGCAAAATTTTTTGTTTTTGAGTTTGTTCGAGGACCATTATATTTGGACCGAGACTCAACATAAAAGAATCATTCAAGTAGTTGGGGTAGTACAGGATATGAAGCTTAGCTGGACTCAGCATCCTAAGCTGCAAACTGACAGGTCTTCTTTTGCCCTCATAACATGTAGAAGGACCACTAGCGGAACGTGGGGTTTGAAGCCACACGTGCTAATGTGGTTCTTCAAAACCGTTCTGCTACCCAGACTCACCCTCGCTTGGCTGGACCGGTGGAGAAGAGTGACACAACAAACCACGAAGTTGGCTTTAGAGAGCCTTAGATAACTGATGGTGAGGGAAGCTCGAAGAAACACCTCTTCACTGCATTAGGAGCACTGTTAGGGGTCACACCTCACAATCATTAGCAGGGCAGTTTTGATTGCTTATAGGTTAAGGATGAGGAGCTCGCTAGATGTTGGTGTGAATATACTTTTTTTCTTGGAGCTTTCAACAGCGACCACCTCCTATAGATGAACTCGGATAGAACCAAGCCGTGATATCAATTCGGTGATACGATCGAGGTGCAGGGTGCATCTGGTACTTGTATAGCTCGAACACTAAAGGGGGATGAGGAGAAATGGGGGGATTTCTACCTGCCATTAGATAAACATACAACAGTGTTCTTAAGGGAATCATAGCGATACTTCGCTGTGCTCAAATACTGGCAGAACTGGGTAAACTAATGAGATCACGATCTGCTTCAAAAGTCGGGCTATGTGGGAGCCCTGTGCGCACACAGGATTACTACTAAGGTGATCGAGAGATATCAGTGTCCTCTGGGCTCCGGGATCAGAAGAAAGGATATTTCAGATAGGGCCTGTCTAGGAGCTGAGGATATTCAAATAGTACTAGGACCTTCGGTCGGGATCTCAGCCTGTTTTATTAAGGCTTTATACAGGGAACTGAACAGGGCTATAAGACGAAAGACTAGAGAAGACATACGAAATTACAACACAGACTATATACAACAAGTCATAGAAAACAACAGTAACATGAAAGACTTAAAGAGAATTACTAACACCGGTAGACCCAGAATACATCAATTGAAAAACAACCAAGGTGAAATAAAATATGAAAGAACGGAGATAATACAGATTGTTGAAGGCTTCTATATAGACCTGTATTTGTCTAAGAAACCCAAACCTGAAACAACGAATCTTAGTAACATAACAAATGTCGGTTCCGAGGACATGCCTGAGATTAACATTGATGAAATACAACTAGCCCTCAACCAGATGAAAAACGGCCGGGCACCAGGCGAAGATAACATTACAAGCGAAATGCTAAAATTGGGAGGACAGGTCACTCTGGAAGCAATAAAAATATTACTAAATAAATGCCTAACAGAAGGTAGTGTTCCGGAAGGATGGAACAATGCACACGTTGTGTTGTTGTACAAAAAAGGTGACAAATTTAAGATAGATAATTACCGACCTATTAGCCTTTTACCACACCCTTATAAATTGTTATCAAAATTATCACAAACAGATTGACAAACAAATTTGACAACTATCAACCGGCAGAACAAGCAGGGTTTCGCAGAGGATATAGCACAACAGAACACCTACAAACTCTTCGTACACTTATTGAAAAATGTCACGAATACAAAGTGCCAATACACCTAGCCTTTGTAGACTATAACAAAGCCTTCGATTCTATAGAACTGTGGGCAGTATTTCAAGCCCTCGATAATGCTAGAATAGATTCGAGATATAGAAACATCCTATAGAATATATATGAACTAGCGACTATTCAGGTGAGACTAGACGATGACATGCAAACCAAAAAACCCGATAAATAGGGCGTGAGACAAGGCGATGTGATATCGCCAAAATTGTTCACACTTGCAATGGAGGACGTGTTTAAGAAGTTGGAATGGGATAGACAAGGTATAAATGTGGATGGAAAATTCTGAACGATCTCCGGTTTGCAGATGATATAGTTCTATTAAGCGATAACCTAGAACAACTCCACGAAATGATGCTAGAACTCAAAAGAACATCGGAAGAAGTAGGATTGGAAATGAATCTGACAAAAACTAAAATAATAACAACGGAGGACGCAATATTGAAGTCGACGGCAATGTTATAGAGAAAGTGAATGAATATCTATACCTTGGACACACTATAAAGATACGTAAAGACAATCAAACTGCATAATTGTCAAGAAGAATAAGAATGACTTGGGCTGCTGTTGGAAAACTAGGATTTGTCTTGAAAAACAAACAAATCCCCATTAACCTCAAAAGAAAAGTTTTTAATATGTGCGTTCTCCCAGTGTTAACGTATGGCATGGAAACCATGACTCTCACAATAAGATCTGCTAACAAACTTAGAACCACACAACGCCCAATTGAAAGAACTATGCTTGGAGTGAGCCTGCGGGATCACATACGTAATGAAGAAATAAGAAGGAGAACAGGCGTAGAGGACGTAATCACGAGAATAGCTGCATTGAAGTGGAGATGGGTTGGACATGTAGCAAGACAACAGGATGTAAAATGGACTAAGCGAATAACTCAATGGAGATCACGCTTATACAAAAGGGGAGTGGGGCGCCCCCAGAGAAGGTGGCTGGATGACATAAAGGAAAAAGTAGGAAGAGGATGGTATAATATAGCACAGGAGAGAGAGAGGTGGAAGCTAGAAGGGGAGGCCTATGTTCAGGAGTGGACAGAGAAGGGCTGAAAGAGAAGAAGAAGAAGAAGGCTGAGGGACTGGCTAGCGGAACGACATAGAGACACCTGGTTGCATGCTCGAGTTTGTCGCCAGTCTAACAATGCAATTGGTAGCTACACAGTAACTGTTTCAAATGAAGTTTGTACATCTACTAGAACAAAACAAACAGTTCCTCGTCAGATCGCTTCATTTTACCAAAAACAAATGAGAACACCCTGAAAAATTCTTCATTGCAAAAAAATGTTCCGAAATAATCATTTTCTAGCAGTGAGTAGTGTTATAATTTTTTTATTCAATTTTCAATTTTGAAACCCTATATCTTTGTCATCATAAGATATAGATAGATATTGTTATTTGTTAGTGTTGAATTCGATGTTCTTATAAATTCAATTCTGAAGTTATTGAGGCTTCAACAACGATCGACCAGAAATTTCATCTTACGCCTTGTTGGCTTCGCCTACGTTTACTCTTTCTCTCTCTCTTCAGATCCAATTAGGCCGCACGGACGAAATTCCGAATTGGCACGGATTAAGTGATATAATTTGCCTCATCTTTGATTAACGACCCTTGGTTTCAATTATTCCGATATCCATAGTGCCACTACGATTGGCACGACCTTCTGTTTGGAGTTCAGTTTATGACCACCTTAGGATGATTGCTATTTCAAATCCTGAATGTTTGTTTCAGAATGTGAGAAAATGGGTATGTTTTCTGTCATTTCAGATAAACGTAGATCATAAGCTGATAATAATAACTGAAATAAAATTCTGAGGAAGCATTCTGAAATTTAAACTCGCTTGTAAAATTTATGAACAATCGAACACGAAAAAAAGAAAAATATCGACTCCTATTATTTGAAAATTTTAGTAGGTTCACAATAAAGAAAATAGCCCAACTTGTTGAAAAATTCAATTTGAAATAAAATTCCAACGGGAAAAAATTTCAAATTAATATTTGATTATCCATTAAAAAATTCGGAATCCTCATATTCTCAGGAGTAGAACCACTATTTTTCATCATTTTCAATTCGTCTACTAGACTACAAAATCAACGTGAATCGAGAAGCTGTTGCTTTCAGCTTATTCTTGATTTATTTAGTGGTTTTAGAAGGGTTACTTACTTATTTGGGAGTATAATACCTTTACCATATTATTTTATACGGGTTTGAGGAACAGAGTCTCTGATCTATTTTAAGCACTGGGTTCAAAACCTGGTCTATTTTAAATCCTAATGAATTAGATGTGGAACATCAACCCGAAATCTTGTGTTGATCTGATCTACACGAACCTGTGCCTGTAATTGTCCCTGGGTCAGATGTAATTCCAGAGTTGTTAGGCCATAAGAGGAATTAACTAGAGGCTACAGGATAGTTATTTTATCCATCTCTTGATCACTATGCAGTCACGACATTTTAATTAAGGTTAAACAGTTTTTTGTCTTCCTTTCAAGTCTTCTTTGAGGTGCCAGTGTCTTTGTGAATGAGAGTTTTTTGACAAAAAAAGCGTTTTATTTCTCAATCGAAACTCTTCTAAATTCAAAACCGATAGTCCAGTGTTTCTCAGATCTTTTAAAACCTCAAAATAAACATTTGTTTCGGTGATGACGCGTCAAATCTCCTACCACCTTTCCATTCTTTTAGGTTTAGAAACAGAAAATAGTCACAGGGTGGTGAATCAGGACAATATGCTGGATTGGGTAGCAGTTGGAATGAAACAAACTTCTCTTCGCCAATATATTCTTATTTGAAGTTCCAACTTCATGTGTATTTTAGCTTTTTAGGAATGCATTAGACCTTCAACATTCTTCGATATTTTTGGTTAGTTATGAATATTTCGTTTTGTTTATGAAACCAGTCACCAAAGACAACAAACAAAATTCACTTTTAAGCGTGAAGAAACCAATCCTTCCGCAAAATTAGGAGCAATGTGATCTCGGATACATTTCATTCTTGGACAGAATTCTGCAAGGTGTTTTGGAAGCTATTTTTCTGGAGTTGGTTGAGCAATAAAGTGAAATCCCATATTTGTGTTTCAATTATAATTAGCTACCAAGTCTCTTCAGTGGAACGATTCGAGTGGTAGTTGATGGTATACAAGTGAATCTTTTCAGGACGATGCAAGAGTATTTCAAAACTTCATACTGTTGCCAATTCTCCTTTTCTGCAGATTATTGATCCAATTTTTTTGCGGACGACTGTATTCTGGTATTCTCATTGTCTAGTCAGTTACCTGTAACAGTTCAGGAGTCACAATAACAGAGGATGTCGCTGAATTCAGACTTGGAGGAGATATCAGTTGCCATATAAACGCAGGCAAGACGCAACCAACAATGTTCTCCAGAAAAGTAACTGCCAGAGAACCTCCCTTGATCACGCAAGGACATTGAATTGCCTCAGAAACGAACATGTTTCTATTCAGCGTCACAGTCAACACCGGAGGTTGCTCGCATGACCACGTGCCAGTCTTCGCCAAATCACTATTAGACTTAGTGTTTAGTGATATCGATTCCACAGTAGTTGGTGTCGCTTCGGATTTATTGGTAAACAATTGTAGCAATCATGTTGCCCTTCATATAGATGTGCCATTTTCAGCTGAGAAAGAGCGTTTGGACTACAGGGATGTTCAGTTTATGTTCAACAGGGGTGATTATATCGGAATGAATAGTGTTTTAGGCTCTTGTGATTGGTCTGTGGACAACGATGATATCGAGAGGACAGTATGTAAGTTTTATAATAATGTGTACAAGGCAATGTATCGATTTATACCTCTAAAGACTTTTGCACCTAGTAGATATCCAAAATGGTTTAATTCAGAGCTTATACATATGGTGCGATGCAAAAATAGAGCTCATAGGCAGTATAAGAGGACGGGATCTCGTGAGGATTATTAGCGATTCAGGGAGCTTAGAGCTGGTTGTCATGAGTATTCCAGGTATATTGATTCTGTTGAGGCAGATATCAGGTCGAGTCCCCAGAACTTTTGGAGATATATCAATCACAAGAAGTATTGGAATGAATTACCGAATACCTTGGAGTACGGATGTGTAAGCTCATCAGACGGAGGTAAAATAGTTAATTGTTTTGCTGACTTTTTTTTCTAAAGTTTATAGTAAGGAGTATGTCGTACCACCCTATTTTGAATATGATAATGTGGTGGATTTATCGTCAATACAGTTCACACAAAGCGAAATTTTTGAGTTGATAAGTGGGTCAAAGCTCAAAACTTCAGTTGGACCCGATGGAGTCCCAAGAAATGTATTTTTACTTCGGTTGGTCCGATATGTGACCTTTATAATTTGTCGTTGAGAAGAGGGGGTTTTCCCATCATTTTGAAAGTTGAGTTTTTTGGTTCCCATATGCAAATCAGGCGATAAATCAGTTGTTTCTAGCTATAGAGGAATATGCATTTAATCTCCGTTGCCCAAATTATTGGAGTGCATGATAAGCAATTATTTATCTTGGGTGTGCACATCAGTTATCATAAAAGAACAACATGGGTTCCGTAAGCAACGCTCCACAATCTCTAGTTTACTTCTCTTCACCGGTGATATCGTGAAATGCTTCGATGGGGAATACCAGCTCGATGCCATATATACCGACTTTTCCAAGGCGTTTGATAAAGTGAACCACAATCTGCTTATTGATAAACTCTTTGCACTCGGGATAAGAGGGTCATTACTGGAATGGATTCGTAGTTTTTTATACTGTCGGAAGCAGATAGTTCTGTACAAAAACTTTTATTCAAAAGAGATTTGTGTGAGTTCCGGTGTTCCCCAGGGATCTCACATTGGGCCTTTTCTGTTTAACATCTTTGTTAAAGACGTTGGATGAATTTTGTCATCTGATTTTCTTCCCTTTGCCGAAGATATGAAGGTTTATTTAATTGTTAAAAGTGTTTCTGATGATTAGTATCTGCAGAGTCAGTTAGACAATCTTTATGAGTAGACGAACAGAACCATCTCTATCTCAACCTTAGCAAGTGCTGTTATCACATATATACGATGGAAAGAGAGAATTGACTATCATTATGATGTCGGAGGGCAGATTTTGGCCCGCGGCAGTTCAGTCAGGGATATGGGGATCAAACTCGATGAAGCTCTCAATTTTAATGAACACATATAAAATGTTACGAAGAAGGAATTCCAAATGCTCGGTTTTGTGCTGCGTAACTCTGAAGATTTCTTTCCCGATGTTCTGCAGCTGCTATACTGTTCCTTGGTACGTTCGGTGGTGGAATATGGTTGCATGGTTTGGTCACCACATACCTCAGTTTCCATAGATTGCCTGGAAAGGGTGCAGCGAAGATGTCTTCGATACTTGGCGTTTCGATCTGGACCAACCATCTGCGAGTACTCAATAATTGTGATGAGTGAAAGATATAACTAATCACTGAAATGTAGAAGAAGCAATTCTGATGTGTGTCTCTTATGTAATATTCTTAAAGGTCTGTTAGATTGTCCTGAACTATTAACATTATTCAACTTCAATGTTCTAATTAAAATAACAAGGTTTACACCATTGTTTAGGGAAAGAATTTGCCGAACGAGTTACTCAAGGAACTTCTTCACAGATCGCTCGGTTGCTATTGCAAACAAAATACACCCTCAGGTTGATCTCTTTGCCGTTTCGCTGCGTTCATTGAAAAGGCGATTGGAACTCTTTTTGTAGCGGTGGCATTCATGTTCTCGTTGTTGATTGCTTGTTTTCATTCCGCGTCTTATGGATTGTCATTGAACATTTCTGATGCTGTTTTATGTAAAGTTATGTTTTGATCAATATTTGAAATTATTTTTATGTATTTTTTATTCGACATTAGGATGAATTGGGGGTTTCACGTTCAACTTTATACACATATAATATCAATTATGATGTATTAAAGTATAATAAATAAATAAATAAATAAATCTGCTTCTGCTAAACTCTGTTTTTTTTTCAGGGCCAAGCTGTACTCCACGCCATCACAGCTAATACTTTCGTATAAAGCACAAGTGCGATCTGGTTTGGATTACTGGTTCTATATGTGGGGTTCCGGATCCAAACCTTCATTACATCTGTTGGATAGTGTTCAGAAGAGATCAGTGCACATCATGGATCACTCAAATCAGCCTCACGCTCAAAGCCGGCAGATTACTGATATTTCTCTCTTTTACAGATACTTGTAAATGCTCTGAAGAACTGAAGGGCTTGGTTCCGGAAAGAATTTAGTTCCAAAGAAAAACCAGGTTTGTGGAAAAATTTCATTTACGGCGCCAATAAGCAACTCTACTTACTTCCCCCCATGAAAATTCATATTGTGTGGAATCCGCTTATTTCCGATAACTTACAATTTTGCATCTTCCAGAAGCGGGAAACACACACGTTAAATCATCTTGGGTAGCCACAGCTCTGGCATGACAGGCATCGTCTTCCCCAAGATTTGAGAATTTAAAAAAAAGTAGTGACGGCTCAAACGCTTCAATTTTCATATGTATATATCATAACTTATCAAATAATTTATTCCAAAGTTAATTTAATTTGTTAGCTCTATCAATTTTCTGAAGGGAATCACACAAAATGTAAGGGATTACGGTCTGATTTCATCAAGAACATTCTGTATCATTTTCAACCAACCCAATCAAGCGAATTTGCATCTTGGTTTCGACCGAAAATATTGTTATTTGCTAATTTCATTCCTGACGGTCTAAAATGAAGAGTTCGAACTCAAAAGGGAATTGAAATTAATTTAACTCATCCCTTGCCACTCCAGGCTGATTTGAAAGTCAAATTTCGGAAACTCGTCGAAAGGGATGATATCCTAGAACAATGGTTGGTCGACAGGAACCGACGTTTCCTCGCGAATCGATGCATTTCTAAAATTGGAGGAAATTCGTTTGGTGCTTGACCGGTTTCGGGGTACGTCGTAAATATGGAGTTGTTTTTTCATGCAAATTATTTTTTTCTCAGCACTTCTCATTTTTATTCCCTTATTTAACCAGTAAATAGAGTGGTGCATCAAAAGATGATATATTTTTTAAATAGTTAATTGATTCCGCCGTTATCATCAGGATAGTTAATCCTGATGATGATAAGAAATTTAACTATGGAACATTCTGAAGAAGGTGGTTGAGAAGTCCAAAATAAGTCATAACCAATCATACATAGAAAATGCCAAAAACAAGACTAAGGCCACATGGACATTGATTAAGAATGAGTTCAATCAAAAGAAGTCAAATAATGAAACTGTCTTTAACAATTTCAATTATGATAGTGAACAGTAGCTGCTAAATCAAATGAACGATTATTTTATGCATTCGAGGATGGCTGGATAAGTTTCCGGCCTGACCAAGAAATAGAACGTTTTTAAGAATTTTTTTTTTATTTCTCAACATAATCTCTTTTAAGGCTGATACATTTCTCATAGCGTAGTTCTAGTCTAGTAATGCCACCTCTATAATCTGATTCGTCAAGTTCCTCGTAATACCCATTTACAGCTTCGATTACTACTTCATTGCCCGCAAATCTCTCACCGCCAAGCCATGTTCTGAGGTTAGGAAACACATAATAGTCACTCGGGGCTAGGTCTGGAGAGTAGGGAGAATGCGGCATCAATTCGAACTTCAGATCATAGATTTTAGCCATGACAACGCGGCGAAAAATGCGCTGGTGCGTTATCGTGATGGAACAAAATTTTTTTCTTCGCCAAATGAGGTCGTTTAATCTGCACCTCGTGGCTAAAACGTTGCAATGAGTCTGCATAGTATTGACCAGTGATAGTTTTACCCTTTCTTACCGTTATGACAGTAGTCACAACCTTGCTTGCCGATAAAACTGTTTTTGCCTTCTTTGGAGTTGGTTCCCCTGTTCCAATCCACTGTTTAGACTGTTGTTTGGTTTCAGGAGTGGACTCAAGTTTCGTCAACAGCGCCAAATTGGCGGTAGAAATGTTTTTTTCTTATCGATTTTTAGTAAACGCGGCACACATCTTGCACAGAGCTTTTCCATATGCAAATGTTGGTGAAAAATATTTTGCACACGTTCATATGACATCTTATAGGTCTCAGCTATCTCACGCACTTTCGATCTGCGGTCTTCCAGAACTATTTTATGAATTTTTTCGAATATATCTAGAGTTGTGATCTCAATGGGGCGTCCTGAGCGTGGCCCTTCAGAGGTACCCACACGACCCATTGTAAACTCGGAAACCCACTGCTTAACGGTTGAATATGATGCGGAGGATGTCCCCAGTGTTGAATCAATCTCTTCCTTAATTTCCTTCGGCGTTAATTAAGTATTTGATGACAGCACGCTTTTCCAATTTTTCCATTTTCACAAACAACACAGAAGCGTCTTGTTCAGCGTGCTCTCAAACATAAACTAACAGGGCGATCAGGTTGAAACTTTACCTACAAACTATCTAAGGATGGTACTGTAGAAAGCCACCTCCGAAGTAGGCCTAGTGGCGCCATCTCTTGGTCATGCCGGAGACTTATCAATCCAGGCTCGTAATGGAGCCAATGTAAGTGGGGGACAAACATTCGACTCACCGGGTATCAGGGCATGCGAGTTCAGCCTCTTCTTTAGACCGCTTCTTGAGCTGGATGTTGTTAATTATATTGCCAAACTAGATAATAAGAAATCCGTGGGCTGTGAAGAAGTACCAGTAGCCCTACTGAAGGCAGTTGCTGAATTGATGGCCGCTCCCCTTACACACATCATGAATCAATCTTTTCTTACTGGATTTTACCCTGACATACTAAAGAGAGCCTGGTTTAGGCCAATGCACAAAAAGTCCACTAGAGACAGTTTCAACAATTACCGCTCAATCTCCCGCATTTCCAATATAAATAAGATGTTTGAGAGAGCCATTTTTGATCAATTATTCATGATCGTTTTTGGACATGCACAACATAATGTGAAGTGGGCAACATGGGTTTAGGAAGGGAAAATGCAACAGCAATTTATCATGCTTTGAGGAGAATCCTCGACTCCTTGAATAGTGGAAAGGTCAGAGCAGCGCTTTTCCTGGACCTTGCCAAGGCATTTGATAGTGTTTCCCTTCCATTTTACTCTGCTACACATATGTGGAATCAGGGGCGTTGCTTTAAAATTGATGAGATCATACCTGACCAAAAGATCCAACAAGTAGTGGAGACGACAAGGAATGGCGATAGAATAGTTTCTGTAGTGGAGCACGTGCAGAAGGGTGTCCCACAAGGGTCCTCTGTTATACATAATTTACACTAACGATCTGGGAAATGGAATGAAAAGTGAGGTTAAACAGTTTGCTGACGACACTACTATGATCTGCACAGCTAAGGATCAACATTCTTGTCAGGAATAACTTGAAACGGATTTTAGGAATCTAAAAAATAGTTTACTGATAACAACCTATTACTGAATTAATTAACTTTTGGCATTAGAATGGATCTCAAAATAAAAGTAGACCATGAAGAGGACAGAATTGATTCGATAGATGGGGTGTCATTTCTTGGGATCCGCATTGACAGTGAGTTAACTTGGAATTGCTATGCCCTTAGTATGCTAACTACTCGTGCTGGGGTGAATGCGGCATTGTTGGCTTATCATGCCTATGTACTGTCGAGAGTGAGATATGGGATAATATTCTGGGTGAACTCTGTGGATATTAACTCAGTTAATAATAGAACAGCCTACTTTATTTTTCAAAAAATATATCTTCTATGTTAGTAACAGTCTAGAATAAACTCCCTAGGAATTTCAAATTGCAATGTAAAAAGAAAACATACAAATTGAAATACTTTTCAATCAACAAATCTTATTATAGTATAGGAGAGTTTTTAGATGAAGCTGATTTCAAGGGATTAGCGTGAGTCGTTTTATATTCTACGGTCATTGTATGATAATGAGTTTTATACCTTGCTCTTAATGTATTTTTTGTAACTTGTTTTGAATTGTAACTGTGATGTAAATGACATGACCCATGCTTCTGGCAACTATGGGATCCATTAATAAAGCTACTTCTACTACTGTACTACAGGATTGCAGTTTTGGTCTCTCGGTCATCTTAGGGTGACAAGTATTCAACTGAAGTTGAGAATACATACATATATAAACAGGTAGGTACAAAATTCATAAGGGTGCAAACAAGAGGTTATAAACTATATGTTCCTCAAGGGTTGAGAACCGACACTTGGGGTCGGTGTGAATTTGAAGTGAACATGAAAATAGAAATTGAATATATAACTCAAACAGTAGTTGTTTATCTAAATATATGTACACGGTTCGGAAGACAGAGCATAAACGCAGTTTTGACAAACATTGAAGAAAATCAAAATTTCAACCTAAATCTCAAAATCTCACATTCATCTAATGAAATACTCGATATTAATTTTTGGGAATCTCTTGATATCAATATATATATAAAGTTTCAAACATATTATTGAATGAACATGTATATTTTTCCAATAATTCCGCTTTACTTAATTTGTTTCTGGCTGGGTAATTTAGATAATAGTTCTGTGAAATATCTAAGGTGGTTTTACTGACTTCTATTCCAATCTTGTAGATTAGATATAAACTGTTATACCTTACTTTAGTTTTCATTTTGTATCTGTCTGATGAAGGCGTTGTGTCAACAAAACGCATCACAAATAAAGCAAATAAGAGTTAATAAAATTTTCTTTTATTTATCATTGGAAATGTATTTGCATCAAGTAACCGCCACTAGTATTCAATTTATAATACAAATGAACCATACACATGATTCTTCTATTTTACATTATCTGTCTCATACAGATTTTACCATTCACAATACAATTCTTCCGCATATTCACATCAACAAAAAATAGTTGCTTACAACAGTGTGATACATAGAATGACTACGATACCTATGTCAGGTTCTGCTTTTAAAAAAAACAAAAATTCGATTTTCACTATGCAAATCATCTACTAGAAGAAAAACATACTTTCATTATTGATTTTGATATGTTACATAATGAAAATAATAGAATGAAACTGAACCTAATGGAAGCATTGGAAATCAATAACCAGAATATTCCTGAAATTTACATAATAGTCAATAAGACCTACACTCGTCACCATTACTTAATGTTTCTGGTTTTTTTTTGCCTCCTTTTAACCTAAGTACCTACTTTCACCAATGTAATACTCAAGGCACCTCATCCTTTTAAATATGACAATATGACATTTGTCATATTTTTAGAACGACTGTCAAAATTTTTTTGCAAATTTTTCTTAAATTAAACAAGATCCAAGAAGAAATAATATATGGGCGATGTCAACCCAAATTATTGGGTCCATAATGATTCTAAAACATCTATAGATCATAATCGGCATCACTTGGAAGACTGGACCTGGCCATCGGGGATCTATCGCTCAAACAGAGAGGGAATTGTTTTGTTGACTTTGAATATTGAAGGGTTTTTTTGCGATTATACTTCAAAATTGGCAATCAAGAAGAATGAAGTGATTATGTTTCAGGAGACTCACACTGCGACGGAAGAACATCTCCGCAAAAGAGGAAATATCGCAGGTTATGTACTTTTTGATTATCTCCTTAGTCCTTTTTATGGCCTTGCTTGCTATGTGAAATATTTTCTTAGAATTGTTTAGACATATAAGAGGTATGATTTAATGATGATATTTTTCTGCTGGTTTTCTTTTTCCATTGTTACAGATTCTTGTCCCAAACCTTCTTTTAACCCTTGTCTTCGTCTGGAAATCATGGAGTGCAAGAGAGAATGAAGCGGCTAGGCAGAAAAATCTTTGGTACTTTATGTACACACGACACTAACACAACATAAAAAGAAAACCTATTGCTAGTGCAATAGCGACAGGGAAAAGAGTTTTTTCTTCAGGTTTTTTCGCTCGTTTATTGAATCATATGCAAGATAGTATGGTTCCCCTGTAACGTTTTCCTGAACATCATGGTTTTTTCAATTAAAACAACAATAATATTTAATTAATTTCCACTTTGCACGCCGAAGCGTTCCCAAGGAAATGCGAGTTCATTATAGCAATTAATTTGTGACTATAAGGATGCAAACCAACTCATTGATGAGTTTTGACATAAAGAGGTTTAAATCGAAAAAAAAACCCTCTTAGAATTGAGATTTATGTGTACAAGCAAGTGTTTATTTATTCATTTCCGAGACAATAAACTGGGATAAAAAGTTTTTGATGTGCTACCCTCAACACAGAAGGACAAGAAATAAGAGATTCGCAGCACAACGTGAATCTCGTTTAATTATTTTTGCGTTAATTAAAGTTTTGGGTACATTTATAAGCCCATTTCTCAACACCTACCTTTTCGCGCGATTTGCTAGCTCGTAGTTAAACAAGTTAACGGGAAGGCATCCTTTATGCAATCGCTAGATTTCGGCCTTAATTACCTTAATGGTTCCAGTTGCCTTCGTTATTTGACTTTTCCTTTCAACCGGGTGCAATAACAGCAGATATCTGGAGGCGAACGGGGCACGAGAGGTGGCCCTTAATAGAAATGGAAAGTAGCTCTTAGGAGACACTTCAAGGAATCGCATCGGACAATTAGTAAAAGGAAAATCCGGGAATATCTCTCTTATTCAATTATTATGAGTTACGAAATTAGAACACCCAACGAACGGAGATAATGACAAATTCCATTAATATCTTTCGCGCCATTTTGATTCTAGTCGGGGAAAGAAAGGGAGAATGGAATCAATGAATCGGCATTTCATTTGGGGCTAGGCATAGATCGAATATTCCCCAAATTGTGGCCAATTTTTATTCAAATTGATAAAACAAATTATTCAATAATAAAAATAATCAAGCCTCCTGTTCATAAATTTATGAAAATATTGTCCATTCGAACTGGTTTCGACCGGCTCAAGTGCGGAATACAAATATGATAATTCTTTCTTGACTATTAAGAAGGGGTGGTTATTCATTTCAAGTTGGCTATTGAGAGTAGAATAATGTGGGGTTCTCCTGACTTTATTAATTTCCAAAATTTCCAATAGATTCATACTTATTCTTTTACTGCATTTGTGGAGGGCCTTGAGATTATCTGAAACTATTGTGTGATTTGTTGATTGAATGTGCTCAAATATTGGGAATTTCGTGTCTGATGATATATGTTCTTTGAATCTGCATAAAGAATTTCCACCTATTTGACCCACATAAGCTAAAGGGCATTCCTAACATTCGATTGTTTGAGTTCATCTGTTTTTGCTTTGCATTAAGAAATATTTTGAAATATAACTATTTATCTTATGAGGAAGTAGGCCAACAACTAAAACTAGCATATCTTTTTCGGC
Source organism: Cryptolaemus montrouzieri (assembly GCA_013387265.2). Taxonomy (NCBI): domain Eukaryota; kingdom Metazoa; phylum Arthropoda; class Insecta; order Coleoptera; family Coccinellidae; genus Cryptolaemus; species Cryptolaemus montrouzieri. The sequence continues at coordinate 25,069,306 of JABFTP020000103.1, forward strand.
TTTTCTGGAATGCAATATAATAATTGCTATGTTCGATTTGATTCTTTGCAACAATTTTTTTACTTATGAATCCATTGTTGCATCTGCGAGCGTATTATAAGTTTGAATATTGTTTATGTTGATTATAGTTAAAATCGCTCAGAACTTCAAGCTTGTATCGTTTGATGTAGAAAATATATCCCAAACATTCCAATAGATTACTGTTTATCTTTAGCTTTAGATATTTCCACAAGAACCAACACATTTTCCCATATCCCCCTCGAATTTTGCAACCTGAAGATAAACACCTCAAAAAAGTCTAGGGAAGCACTTCTGAATATCGATATATCGTATCCAGAACGATCAATATGGATGATTTTTTTCAAGAAATGAACACCTACATCAATTTCTCACCAAATTATGTAGAGTGCCGCAACAGATTTCAGTTTTTTTATGAAAAACTAAAAATGCAGCAGATGCCAAGAGATGTTACGCGCCGTTGGCATGCTCCAAGCTGGGAGCTCACACCGGGAAATATCCAGGGTTCTGGGAAGTAGCCCAAGTGTCATAAACCGTTTATGGTGGCGTTTCAATGAAACAGGTAGCGTAGAAGAAAGCCATACAGGTCGTTTCAGGATTACTACAGTCGCCCAAGACCGATTTTTGGTTTTACAAGCCAGAAGAGATCGTACTACCACAGCATGTCAATTAGCTCAAGAGCTATCACGAGTTCATAATGTACAAATTTCCGACCAAACTGTGAGAAATCGACTGCACGAAAGTCAACTCCACTCCAGACGTCCTTTAAGAGTTCCACAACTGACCCATGAAAATCGCGCTGCTCGTTTAGCTTGGTGCCAAGAACACGTAAACTGGGATCAAAAGAAAAATATTATTCGAAACAAACAATCCAACCGCCAAGAATATTAAAAAAATATATTCAAAAACTACACAACTACACAGCAAGCTCCATACAGCATACAGGATTTTATCGATCTTAGATTGTGTTGAAAGCCATGTAACAAAACCTCTTAACAAAAATTTTCACGTTGATCTTACTTCTCTTTTACTATGTTTGTTTGTTTATTAACTTCAAGTATTTTTTGTGTGGGTCGTTTATATCGTGTAATTTCTTTCTGTGACATGTTCTACGCCTACGGCATATTTTGTGATATTTATACAATACTAAACGGAACAAATAAATCTATCTCTATCTATCTATCTATTCAGCACTTGAAAATGACTGATGGGTCGAGACCAGTCGTGTATTAAGAAATAAACGTGAAAAGCAGACAAAAGTGGATTTTCTTTTCGATATTTAGGTATTGGTGATTCGGGATCAGTTAGTTCCTATTGAAATAATAACAAATCTTCATATAAAATGTTTTCGTAGAATCCCTGTTGCATTGTGCCCCAGTTTCCCTTACGAGAGTTTCCACAGCAAGAATTGTAATATCATTTTTCGCGAAGTACGTTCGCAAACTTATTCTGTGTTCCAAATCACAAGTCAGCCATTTCGATTCTAGCTGCGTTACTTTGCGGCGGCTGTAACAATATTCTCTTTACGATAGGACCGTCGAGAGCGCTATCTTCGTGAAATATGCTCAGTCTATTGAATTTCGAGTACATTTTCGTTATAATCCATTGCTTCTACGATCTGTTCTCGCGGAAAATACGACCGATCGGAAAAGTCTGACCTTCACGGTTATTTCTTCCAGGAATGCAATCGCCAAATACACATTCACCGATTGAAGGGGCAGATATTGAATGTTAACAGCCCGAATGTCAAGGTCGCATTTGTCTGATTTTGGAAAAGTTAATTATGGAAAATCTTTTTGAATTTTGGGAGACTTTTACTTGGTAAAATTCCATTATCAATAATGAAAAACAAGTAATGTGTTTTAGGAATTTTACTCAATAATTGTGATTCGTAGCGCGTTTCACTACACCGTAGCTTCTTCAGAAGAATGAATGTACAGAAAATAAGAATGAGAATATAAAACAAATGTTCTTAAGTAATTAAAAGCTCATTGTAAATATTGTTTATACTGGTATCGCTATGTAGACGATATCATTATTTGCTTCACAGACAGTTAAAAAAATTTCGAAAATCATATGAAATCATTACATCCAAAAATTGGATTCACAACCGAAATAGAAAGCAATCATTCAATGAATTTCTTAGATGCAACAATTTCCAATGAAAATGGAAAACATGTTTTCGTAATTTACCATAAGCTCTCACAGATATTATAATACATAACTCGTCGTGTCATCCGTATCAACATAAAATGTCAGCATTCAACAGTTTTATTCATAGATTGATTAACATCCCGTTATCACCAGAAAATTTTAACAAATAATTAAATTTGATTAAACAAATTGCCAAGAATAATGGTTACAATCCCAAACTAATAAATAATATTTCAAATAAAAACAAAATAGAATCGCATTGAATGAGGTTTACCATGTCGATAAATTGAAACAAAAATTCAACACCTCCTACGTTGGCATTACAAGTGAGAAACTGAAATCATTCTTGAGTAGCAATAATTTCAACATAGCTTTCCAAACTAATAATAGTTTAGGCAAATATACAAAAATAATAAGAACAAATGAGAGAGAAAATATCATCTTTAATTATCGAATAATCGATTTTATGTCAAGCATGGGTAATGTTTGGGATAGTGCTGATACTTCGGAATGATGAGTCTCATCACGGAGGATTTGAGAACAATCTGACAATAATTTGGGATAAATAAAGAATGAATGAAAAATCGGAAAAACGAATTGATGCTAAAATTTACAATAAATCAAAAATAGTTCTGCGGAAACTATCGATATAATGAAAAAATATTTTGTAATTACGATATGGCAAAACAAATATAAACTAAGTGATAAAGACGGATCAGTACATTTATTGATAGCGACCCACAAACTGGGCGCTCACTCGTCGTTAAAAACATACCATAACATAGAACGTGTGCACTTGCAATCTATGAAAATAATCGATTTGCTGTGTCAGAACTAGAATGTGATTTCAACTAAGTGTTTGGAGAATTGAAAATCTGCTCAGAAAATTTTAACTGGATATGAATGATAGACTTATAGTTATCATTTCGAAACTAATCTTCTCAGTAGAAGTTCTAAAGATTGGCGATCATCATTGTCAGTTGGACTCTTGATATGACGGCTCTAAACAAGGATGTTGTACTCTTTTCATACCACTCTAGAAAATTTTTCAAACATGACGTTCTTCTACATACTAGATGGAGCCTTTCTTCCTTTTCTCCCAAGATACTAAGATGTAGTAGAAGATATTTGGCGTTCTTCATTACATGATTGAAATCCACGCGCTTTCTTTTCTTGATGGTGAGGATGAATTAAGAGGTCTTGCCTATACGCCTGAGAATTCCTGTATTCGTGACAAGATCTCTCCATGATGGGTATCTAAAATCCACATATGAAAAGTGTTGATCGAGTCTCTGTTTGAGTGATTAACCTTACATTCCACGTAGGTCCATACTGAGATCTTTTGATGTCAACAATTTCTTCATCTTTATAAAAAGCATTCCTCGTCTGATCAATACAGGAAGCGGTTTCCTCGTTCCTGTCCTATTTCTGATCAATTGTACATCCGGTATACTCAAGCGATCATGTCCCGATCAGTTCTCCACCAAGAGTGAGATACCCTGCACGTTTTGATTATTGCTGATAACCATCATCTTCGTTTTCCTTACATTAATGTTTATGCTGCAATATCTACTGCCCCTAGCGGCGGTCTCCACATTTCTTCACGGCAATTATAATAATGATAATTGAAATTTTTACTACAAAAACTAAATAGTAAACTTATAGTAGAGATTTCATCAAGAGGTCCCGCATGGATATTGACACCTGGGCTTATGAGTATCTAATGGAGGTGGTATCTTCGTGCATAAGTTTAGTTGCCTTCAAGTGCCAACCTTGTCCAGAGTTTATTAGGTGCTCTTCCCGGTATTGCTTTGCATTGGCGACTTCCTCGAACATTCAAATATGTTGTTTCCTTAGCTAGTCTCTAGGCAGGCCAGCCTATTCGCGATCTCATTTCCTCTGATTCTGGTGTGACCCGGAAACCAGAAGAGACAGATATGGTTGTTTACCGCCAGTTTTTCCTGAACCTGAACGCACTCCCAGAGCACCTTAGAAGTAATTCTGTGTACGCTGTGCGCCCAGGGTTCCTAGAGCAGCCCGACTGTCGAAGCAGATAGTGATCCACTCATTAGTTATACCCAGATTTGACAGCCTTTCGGCACCATGATCTCCAACAGGAAAACTGTTGTATGTTCATGGGAGGTTCACCCTCTTTGGTATTTGGGCCACCCGAGTACCAGATATAACCTCCATCTTGCAAGGAGTTCTTCATTTCAATCCCTCCTATCTGGATGGGGTTCTCACCTCGATATTATGAATGAAGTGCCACGGCGTGTTTGTGGCACGTTGCTCAAAACAGAATTTATGCCAATCTTGAGGTATAACACCGGTTGCTTAGACGCTAATGAATAATCTCAGGATTAATGGCAATTGTTTTCAGATAGTTTGAGTATCTCGATATGAATGTTATCAGATTCTGGGTTTTGCCATTGCCTAAAGCGTACGCTCTTCATATTCCAAAATTTATCTTTAGAGAGCTCTTCTATGTAAAATTTCCACAAGTGCAATCTAATAGATTGTATGATGCAATGAAAGAAAAGCCGCCACAGCTTTGGGTAAATGGTGAGTAGTTGCTTCATCACAATACCATGATAGCACATTGATCGAACTTTGTGGAGGAATATTTAACCAAGCACAAGGTATTGCAACTAAGTCAACCTCCCAACAAATATTATTCCCTTCCAGTCCTGGATCGGTGATCCTCTAGCAGGAGCCGAATTGACGACATATAAACGACCGAAACGAAAGCGATAGATAAAAGCGTTAGGAGAGCATTGTTAAACGCAATGGAAACTACTTGGATAAATATCGCAAGCCAGACTGAGAAAGAAATATAGGGTTAGGTCGAATATTTCTGGGATAACCTTTGTAGATCATCAAGTTTATTAACTTCAATAAAAACGTTTGCATGTACGCGTTGTTCAACGAATTAGTTCTTTCTGAGTATAAGTATGATATAAATTGAGTGTTCTTATTGTGAAATATGCTCCTAGTAAACGACAGAAGGAACATCTTGTAGCACCAGACAAGACCTAAACAAAAGGGGCAAATCCTTCGATTCAATGAACAATAAAACTCTCCGTATGGAGGCAATAACTCCGCCGAGCAAGGGCTCACTCAGCATTACAGATGCATCATAAAAAGTTCATTGTTAATTGGCAAATGGCAAAGAGTAGCTAAACAAGTGGCCCTTCCGACGAACTGCCGTTTGTGCGGAGAGCAGAGCGAAGCTAAGTGGTTTTAAAATGCTTTGAAATGTGGCCAAACAATTCAGCGTAAGGCCATTCAGACGTATAAACGATACGGTATTATTTTCGTTCAGCCAAATCTGAAGTTTTAATACTTCAATATTTCCGCGACGCTGAGAAGAGGGAAATCTTCTTAGATCTTTACGAGCGAGCGATGTTTGCCTTTGTTCTTGGGCGGACTGGAAATGTGTATTGATAAGAATAATTTTCCTTTTACGACTTTACAGTTTGATGGAACAAACTGGCAGCCGCTTTCAGACGAGTCTCGAAATGTTAAATTTAGGATTAAATGTTTATGGCGGCATACGTGACGCGGATATTTTATGGAATCGTTTCGATGTTATCTTAGTTGACGAACGAACAAGCAGTTCCTACGAAATGATTGTCTTTCTGCGTTATCCTATCAGGATGACAATAGTTTTGTATTTCTAGCTCGACATGTTCACTCGAGACGAAATTGAATGTTTTATCTCTTCATCAACATAAAGATCGAATTAAAAGTGTTGTGATACATTTCGGCACGATCAGATCTACAAAAATAACATGTTAACGCCATTTATTTTGTTATAAGACTCTATTTTAGTCGTGTGCCCTTTATACTGAACAGGTTCAGTATAAAAGGCGCAAAATTATTTAGTATCTTTCATGCAGAGGGGAGTAAGTTCCGGGCTACAGCGGTGTAGCCCGGAATGTCAACAATTGAATGCAAAGCATCTTTCCGAGTTATGTAATTCAGTTTTGTTTTTTGGGGAAAATTGGTTGAAGTTCTGGCCCGACTCTTTCCCATTATTTGTCGAGATGTTACCTTAGCTGAGAATCAAACAGTTCTTACGAAATTATTGTGCTTCTGCGTTCTGCAATCAGAATGAGAATAATTTTCCACTTCGAGCTCGATATGGTCAATCGGAACGAAAATTGAATGTTACATCTCTTCATCAACGTTAACATCGAAATTAAAGAGTTGTGAAACATCTGTAAAATTATCATTTTAATGCCATTTATATCGATATAAGACGTTCAGTTTAAAAGAAGCAAAATTATTTAGCATCTTTATGCAACAATTGAATGAGAGCTACCTTTTCGAGTTATGTCTTTCAGGTTTGTTTTTGAGAATATTTTGGTTGAAGTTCTGGTCTGATATTTTTTCATTATTTGTCACGATACTTCGATCAGGTAAAAAGAGTTGTACGTGAAAAAGAGAAGGGAAGATGAAAAGAGTTTCAATTAAATGTTAATTCGACATTCTCGTCTTTGTTATATTTCGAAATTGTTTCAAATCGGGCTTATATTGTTTGACCAGTTCGTTTTCCGTAATGTGGTGTTGAATTTCAAAGCCGATGAATAAAAGCCAGTCACACAACAATTGCATCGAATGCAATCGACGAAAAACTGCAAAATAGTATTCGGATAGAAAAAAAAGGGAATAATTGAATCGATACGACCATAACGGCATCAACGCCGTTCCATCGATCTGTTTATTAACACGTTTTAAGTACGCGGGAAAACATACAGACAGACGGACGTACATAAATACGAATTGTGCGCCGCTATTATGAAGTTATATGGAATATAAAGCAGGCGGTATGTAAAACTGTCACGTTACAAGCAGGAAATTTATAGAACAAGTAGATAAGTGGATAACTTTTCATGTTCTGCTGAATTCACGTCTCTGTTAGATTAAATTAGACGAAAGTTTAATGGGTCCGAGAGTCCGCGCGGTGCTGGTAATGCTGCTGTTGGAAATAGGGTTCGTCTAGATCAAAAATTATACTTAGCAAATATAATAGAAAAGTAATTTGGCTTGGAGTAATAAACTCCAAAACTACTGGGAAATGCCATGTTGTTTCGCCAAAAAATATTGTTAATTTGAGTAATGTGAATACTGGGTGCACTATCAAAATTCGAACATTTCCCGTTGTTTTACATTATTTAAACATATTGCTCCTAAATATTGTGTACTCGTCTATTAAGCAGATGTAACCTAAAAACAACCACTTCGGTAGCTGCACCGGAAGTTCGCAAGCATATTGAAACTGCTTAGCCGAGGTGTCTGGTTCGAATGCGGGTTCAAGTTATGGATGTTGTCCTTGAACAAAAAAGTGAGTCGCCTAAAAGGTACATGAAACTTCCGAAGACCAGATAACTTGTAATCCTTGTGGTGGTAGTTATCATTGCACGGTCTAGGAGAGTGGTTCGGAAACCACTATAAACTGCAGGTCCACCTCTGTAGATAGGCAAAGTTCCCGAGCACATATAAAAGAGTAAATAAAAACATCAACAACCACATAACCTCAAAACAGTCATGAAGTTGAGACAAAGCAGGCAACCGAAGAGCAGTGTTCAGTAATAGAAGTTAACCGGTTCTTTGAATGCTTCAGGTTCACAATTTATGATGTCAAGATGAAGTACAAGGAGTCGAAAGAATTTGTCCTGACAAACTGCATTCGAAGGAGGGCGTTGTCAGGACACCCCAGATCATTCTACGTGTTCAAGAACTGATTTTTCAGGATCCAAGACAAAAAAAAGGGGATAAAACTATGTCCAGGAAGACCTTCACTAAAATCCTACATCATACAAGTTAGACAGACGTAATCTGGAGCCACCAGGATGAAGGTACTTGAACGCTGCTATTCTCTTTTATGTTCCTTACGGAACAAGGCTTCTACACGATGTTTATATATTGTCGAGAACAAAATTCCTGGAAAATGTGCTTCTGCACATGGTTGCTGCTGCTGAAGTGTTGAGTCATCCGAATTCGACGTCATGTCACATTATTGTGACATCAAAACCTCAAAAACGGTCATGCATCACAGTCAACACCGTAGTTTGCTGGCATGATCATGTGTCAGCTATTGCCAGATCAGCTTTTCTTCACGCCATCAGAGCTCATGCTTTTATATAGAGCACAAGCTCGACCTGGCCTAGAATACTATTGTTGTGTGGAGCTCCGCACTCTTACATCCATCACTATTATTGGTTGGTGTCAAGAAGGGGTCTTACGCCTCATCTACCCTGAGATCACCCGTGATCTCCAATCTCTGGTTCAAAGGCGGCAAGTTGCTGATTTTCCTCTTTTTTACAGATACTTCCACGGTGAATGCTTGCTCTGAATAACTGAAAGGCTTGGTTCCGGGAAGAATCCAATTCCAAAGATGAGCCAGGTTTGTGGAGAACTCTCATCAATGAATGGTCTGAATTGCAACGCCACGTACCTCTCTCTTTGAGAATTCATTTGTTCACAGAGCTAGTGTGCTGTGCAAACAATTTGGCCCTTTTCAAGAAAGTGATGACACACATTTAATCATCTTGGGTGACCACAGCTGTGGCATGACAGGCATCGCCTACTGCAAAGAGTTGAGAATGAATAAACGAAAACAAAGAGAGGTTTATTTCAACTAACGTTGAGATGCCGCAGATCTATAGCATAGCATATAGTATGTTTTTCAGCAAGACGGTGAGCCCGCAAGTCACTTGGTGCTAAACTGGTAACCGGATAATGCCGACATGTTTCGATCGAAGGAATTCTGGCCTCACAATAGCCCAGATATGAAACCTGAGTACTGAATATGGAGCGTAATTAAAAGAGTGACGAACAAGTCCAGACTCCCGAATCTCTTCGAGTCGCTATTGAAGAAGAATTCGCGGAAATTATCCGTGATGCCTTAATTATGCCTGCGATCACTTCAGACAAGTAGATTGGTGGCGGTCGTTTAGGCAAGTAGGGGATATCAGAATAAATCTATTCTTTATGATCGTATACATAGAGTCCTAACAAAAATTTATATAATGATTTGTACAATAAAAAATGTAGTATAACCAAAAATATTCAATTTGTCTTATGCAGATTTGGTTAAACACATAGCGAGACCCAAGTATGTCTAGACAATGCTGTACAACAACAATATTATTTCCTCATGTCTTTGTCTTTGTAAGATACTAAAGAAGATTTGATTCAAATGAAGAAGTGAATGACAAAACTGAAAGCTATTTTTACTCTTTAGATAAATCCTTATGCAAGATAAGCTTTATTTAAATTATGGAAAAAACTTTATATCAAAGTATCAGTATTTTAATTATTGGAATGTTATCGTTAAGAGACTTTTTGATATAGATAACGTGAGACAACTTCTGAAAAGTAATGAAATTCTTATATATCGACCTCGATACTTTACCAATAGTTCGCAGAGTTTTCTATCCTACTTCTGATGTCGGCATATCACAATAAACTTGTGAATGGCTACAAGCCTATTAGAAAACTTGCTCGAATAGAAGCTCTCTATAAACGTTTCGCTCTATTCGTATCTGAATGCATTTGGGCACGGGGCTATTGCAGCAATATTCAAATAGTATGCTATTTGCTATCCACTAGGAATAATACGAATATCGAAAGAGCACCGAATGCATTTTCCGATCTAATCAAAGGGTATCAGATTCGGGCGATATGGTGCATAGAATGCAAAGATTATACTTGCAGTGAAAACTATCAGAACTTATTTTGACTCCGTGTGGCGTGTTAGATTTGTCATGAAATTCGAAAAGGCAAAACATTTTATCTGAATCGTTTTCAGTTATATTGCTTTTTATGAATCAAATGTGTGCACAAAAATGTGCGATATATGGATCTTTTGATTTTGTATGGTTAGCTTTGTCTTCTCTTAATCAAACTATTGAAATTATGCAGATTTACGATTGAAAACAAATTGGGTTGTTGAACATCATTGAGGCGTTCAGCTTCGAAAATCGTTTTGTTAGAGATACACCATGAAATTTTCCTCGAAAAAGGTATGAATGAAGAAATTTGGTGGAGCAGCATTCCATCATAAGATGAGGAAATGTAGCAACAAAAGAATTAGAATATTCATCATCAAATTACACATGATCACTTCTTGTTTCTTCTTAATTTTTTGCTCGACTTGTGACATCTTCTAGAAGAAATGCTGGTTTTATCCCACTTTTAAAAACTAAAAGAGAATTAAAATAATAATATGTCATTCATACATAGAAACAGACGAGAAAAGTGGATACATATGGAAATGAAGCATGTCATTAGGTATTGGTAGCTTATCTTCGTGAGCAAATTAAATTTCTACGAATTCTAATGAATCTGATTTCCTGCTTTCGTTACCTCCGAACTAGTTCAGAAATTGGTTCCTCTTCAATCAAAATTGACGTACCCCAGCTTGTTCCGCCAAAATCAGTCCATTTAGAGATAGAGGAGAAGGGGATTTTCGTTGGGAACACAGTGTATTTATGCTGTGTATAAGTATAACTACTTTCATCTGTATTCCAGAAATGTCTTGACAGACAGACAACAGAGAACGAACGGCGTCTTATATGGAATTTTTTTTCTTTTGAGAACAACATAACTCATAATAAACTTCATGCTCATTTAACTTCTCGAAATAACGCAATCCGAACCCAGTAACTTGTGACGATGAAAAATTCATATTCTCTCACAATTTTTCCATCGAGAGACTCTGACAATCCGGCTTTCAAGTTTTTCGAATTGCTTATTAGACCTCAAGTAAATCGCTATAAATATTCAATGAAGGTGATACTGCAAAAGTTGCTCTCTCAAAGGCCATTTCGTTAGGGGTCGTTAGGAGTCAGCTCGAGCATCATTCCTCATTAAAAATTTCAACTGGAGAATTTTTTCCAATCTACTAATTACACAAGGATATCGTTATAACAACCAGCCGGTCGTAATTGCTTTCCGGGATTTTCTTATTTTTGCATTTCAATTCCGCCTCTAATCGTCTCCTTAGAATGGGTTATTCAGATTCGGAAAATAAGAGAAAACGTCAACTTCATCGTTTGTCGTTTCGAAAAGTTCGTCGCGACATTCATTCAACGAAGCTCACTCAGATCGAGAAAGAAAAACGTTCCTAAGTTCGAGCTTTTCGTTGATCTTCTTTCGTTATTTAATATGGCGAAATCATTAGCCTGATTTCTGATATAATCTAAGGAATGTTTAAATTGGAACACGTTCCTGTTAATTTTCAACTTAGGCCACTTCTAGAACTGGTTGATTATGAAAAATACATTGAATTTCATGATGATATTCATTTGAAGTGAAAATATAGAAATATCATGAAAATTCACTTTGATTCTTTGATTTTCAAACACCATGTCAAATGAAGTCAATATTTTTATGTGGTCGATCTTCATGACATTTGATTGTTTTTACATTAGACACATTGAAGAATTTTTATTCAAGGAATAATATTCAACCATTCGTAGAATATTAAATATCCCTCCTTGAAGGAGCTCCTTCAAGTAAATCTCCCATTTTCTAATGTAAAGATACCACGACACTTTATACTAACTTTCATAATGTTTGACAATGAACAAGAGTTTCAAAGCGTGGTAACAGAGATCTATTCATTTAATTTATAGTAAAATTCAATTTTTATTTTAATTGTGCTTAACCATTAAATAGTAATGGCTTCATCGATACAATATCATCAGGTTTTTTTATTGTTACTGATCCATACATAATATACTTTTACTAATCGTTCAGAGCAATTTTCCCATCGCTCAATACTAAAAGCTGAATGAAGAACTAAGAATATATAATAGATTTTTGCTATGCGTTTACATATATAACAATACTTAACTCGTCATTTCATTCTTGTCAAGTCAAGTTTTCAACGTTTAAAATGACTATTGATAGATATATCTTCATCTCTAGTAAATTATAATAACAATCGAGTATGAACAAATAGCTTTAGTACCTGATATTTAGAAGGAAACAAACTGAAGTTGCCCTAAATGACATTTATCCTACTGCGAATTTGAAAGAAAATTTCAATATTCAAATATACATTAGAAATAAAAATGAGAAATGTTAATCTTAAACTATTTAAATATAGTTTGACCAACAAAAAACAATTAAATGAATCGGTGTTTAGAAATTGAACTTTACCGACTGAACAAATAGACTTCAATATTTCACCCTTATTGAATCTTTTGGAACATCAATTTTAACAATGAATTATGTGGATTTATCTGAGAATTCATAGTTAGTCAATTCGGAGATTTCTATTCATAATTTTTGTTCAATTATGAATAAATTACCATCAATGTTGCATACTCAATCGCCTCAAGAAGTAACTGTGTAGTGAATCGTTATGGTTCAAATATTCCTTAAAAATCCTTAAAATGTGTTTTATTTCCCCAGAGTTCAGTCGCTGTAAAAACTGTAAATGGTCACGAAGAATTTTTCACATATCGATTTGTCTTCCAGTTCAAATGGCAAGAATGAATTCATTTTTGCGTAAAGCGATTATCATTTTTTATGTTGTAATATAAATAAGGTCTATACGTAAGGTGCTTTGTCCTGGTAAGTAGGTCAGTTGAAACAAATACGGAGGCATAAATCTATATGTGCCCTTACTATGAACACAAATATATCCAAAATGTTCACCGAAGTATACATGATTTGTTACGCGTCGAGGTTCTAGGACCCTTTAAGTACTAAATTATGTACAGCGCAAACAAAATCGGCCCTTCACAACTTGTATGAACAAGATATTCACGATGACCTAATTGGAAGGAAACTTGTGAGAACATTGTGAAACCGAGGTTGGCATTTATGCCAATTTGGTGTAATTGAAATTGCGTATAGGTCACTGCATTGCCAATTTAATAGTTCTTTAAATATACTTTTGATGAAAGTTGTCTCTTATATGAATTGTTGCATCTTCTTCATCAACTACTTCATATTCTTAATTCTTATGATATTGAATGAACCATGAGGCTTTTCCTCAACTTATTGAATATTCTTCTATAAGATTGTCGCCTCTCAGGAAAACGATCCTAACAAGCCGCTACTGCAGCATTCCCCATTATAATTATTCTGAATATACTTTGTTTCTTAATATTATTCATTAGTTTGGGATTGTAACCATTATTTTTGGCTATTTGTTTAGTCAAATTTAATTCTTTACATCCAAAAATTGGATTCACAACCGAAATAGAAAGCAATAATTCGATAAATTTCTTAGACGTAACAATTTCAAATGAAAATGGAGAACATGTTTTCGCAATTTACCAGAAGCCGTTACATACAGATATTATAATACATAACTCGTCGTGTCATCCATATCAACATAAAATGTCAGCATTCAATAGTTTTATTCATAGATTGATTAACATACCGTCATCACCAGAAAATTTCAACAAAGAATTAAATTTGATTAAACCAATAGCCAAAAATAATGGTTACAATCCCAAACTAATAAATAATATTTTAAATAAAAACAAAGTAGAATCGCATTGAATGAAGTTTACCCTGTCGATAAATTGAAACAAAAATTCAACACCTCAACCTACTATGGCATTACAAGTGAGAAACTGAAATCATTCTTGAGTAGCAATAATTTCAACATAGCTTTCCAAACTAATAATAATTTAGGCAAATATATAAAAATAATAAAACCAAACCAGGTAGAAACAATAAATCAGGTGTTTATAGATTGAATTGCAATGACTGTAATCATTTCTACATTGGTAGAACACATAGAAATTTTAATATTAGAATATCGGAACATAAACGCAGTTTTTCAAATAAAAAATCAGATTCAAATTACGCGAATCATCTCTTAGAAAATAATCACTCTTTCGACCCACAGTTTGAAATTTTACATACAGATAATAAATATTGGAAGGTAGATCTTTGGGAAACTTTAGAAATCAATGAATACAAACACTCAGGTAGACTCATCAATGAACAAGTCGATTTAAGCCCTTCACCTGTATTGAATCTCTTCGGGGAGTAATCTATTCCTTAATTTTATTGGATATACCTGTCATAAATAACCACTTAAGAAGAAGCATCCCAATAAGCTTTTAATTAGTCAAGAACATTTATATTTATATTTTCTGTACATTCATTCGTCTGAAGAAGCTACGGTGTAGTGAAACGCGTTACGAATCGCAATTATTAAGTAAAATTCCTTAAAACACAGTACTTGTTTTTTATTAACTATAATTTTCATTAACTTTTTGGAAGACGCGAGTCTTATGTTTATGTTTTCGTGGAAGATATTAAACAACGTTGACGTTCTGGCATCACCAAAAACTTATCGAACTGATGTTTCAGGATTTGTAGCTGCAATACTAAAATATCGAAATCTGTCCACCTGTATCAAGAGAGAAAGTCCTAAGAGTAATCTTAGGGTGGGGCAACTAGAACGAAAAAGACTCAATAACTGCTAAACTATTCGATTCTGGACAAAAAGCAAAAACAGGTTAACTTTGTCGGAAGGTGATTTTATTTTACATCCACCCCCTAAGCAGAGGGGTACAAAACTCAATTTTTTGAATAGGGAAGATAGGTCGAGTACTACCTCATTGCTGAGCTCTTTTGATTCTCAACACTGTGTAGTAATTATTGAGTTTTGACATATTCGGAAGAAGATACAGGCTGGTTAGCCAGAAAACGAGTTATTTTCAGTGATTGCAAAATCTGTCGATTCCGAATAAACATTCACCGAAATACTGTTGTATTTTGGGGAAAAATATCTTTAAGGAGTGGTGCTTCCACTGCAAATCTACAGATTTTTAGTACCTTAGAAAATCAATATAATTACAGGAAGAATAAAAATACTTTATATATAATGAATGAATGATTAATTGAAACTCCTTGCGAATGTTTCACAAAGAACATATGTATCTAGCAACAAAAGTGAAAAAATTATAATTCAAATAACAATTTCAATTTAGTTTATATTTGTAGGTCGCTCTTGTCATTGCTGTTTTAGGGGCTCGTTGCAAGAATTAACTGTATAACATGAAAATTTCCAACATTAAAGATTTGTATTCCCCAATGCTAACTGCAATTCCTATTAAAAAGTTTTTATACTATAGCAAAGAAATATTGGGCTCTGAGACCTTGTAATACTCACTCTGATAATTTTTTCATTAATTACGAAAAAAATGTACACGGCAAGTAGTTGAAATAAATAAACTTGGTAATATGTCTGAACAAATTGAAATACTATAAATATTAATATGACTGAAATGTAAATACAAATTTCTCAATAAATAACTTGTTTTATTGTTTTTCAAATTTAAATTATTTGCTTTAATAATTCAATTTATTTGTTTTCGATTTATGCTATGCGGTCGTGGAGAATACAGTCTGTTATTCGGTTAGAATGAAAAAGTTCTATATGTGTGGTTCCACTGGTATCGAATTTTTTCATTCTAACTTAGTTACAGAATATATTATTCTGTATTTGGATTGGCACAGACTGACAATAATTTCTTACAGTTTTCAAATTCATTTATCAACCCAATTTAAAATGGAAATTGAAAGTAATGAAAAATCTATGAACCTCTTGGGCTTGTCAATTAGTAGGGCTCATGATTCATTCGTATTCAAAATACACAAAAACGAACTTATTCGGATAGCTTGATTTATAATCATGAGTTCTCAATCCCAGAATATCAAACTGAGTGCTTTTGATTAATTTGTTCACAGATTATTCTCTACTCTTTTCTCTGCTGTCAATTACGAGAATGAAGTTCAATTATTAAAATCAATCATGGCTATGAACCGAATTTTATTGACACCTTAATAAACCAAAAACAATATGAACTGCAGAGCATTTACCCTTAGAGTATATAAAATACATTGCAGTGAAAGTGACTTTCTGTATAGGACAAACCGGAAGATGCATCGAGAACAGAATTGAACAACATAAAACATACATAATTCAAAACAAATAGTTTACTGGTTTTTCTGACCATCGTATGGATGAAATTTATTTCATCGATTGCGAAAAAACTTAAGTTATACATTCAGGTAATAAGGGGAAGAAGGTGGACATTCTATAGATGATGGAAATCACTGCCACTCTTGAGAAATATGTAATGAGAGTATCTCCTTTTGTAAATAAAACCACTAATTTTGTCTTGCAGTATTTAACTATTCTTGATATAGGGCTGATATCAGGAAACACAAGTCGAGTATTTTAATATTTGCTGTGAAATCTTTGACAAATATTTCAATTATTCATTTAAGAATGGAAATATTACCAAAATCTACAATTCTCAATGAAGTGAAAACTTCGATATCGAACATTTATTTTCATTTCGCATATTTCATTGTTCCAGATGGGCGTGTCAACTTACGTGCTCTCTTATTCCATTACCTCAACGCTCAATCGTATTACAAACCGCAAAGAACACCTTTCCATACCAACCGGCGGCGGCTTACTCCCGCAACCGCATCCGCTGTCGGCGTCGCCGTCGTTCGGTGCAAACATAAATATTTTATCAGTAGGAAAGGTTGAATCCGTCCGACGATAAAACGTGCAAAAATGTCGGGGAACGCGCGGCCTCCCCTTCGATCCCTTTCGCCATCTTCGGGGTCCCACTCATAATTTAAAATGCAATTTCTCGGGAAGAACGTGACGCACAAAATTGTAGATTTTGTTGGCGGCCCGCGTGAAATGCTTCTTCCGCATTCAGGAAGAGACTTAAGTTTTTACGTTGAATGTTAACATTCTCCGCACGGGATGTGTGACGAGCAGCCTAATGAACGAGTTGATGTGTGGGTATTTTTATGTTGAGGTAATAGAATTTCATAGACTACAATAGTGAAAAAATACTTAGACGGTATAAGTGCGAGAAATCTAACATAAGTTGCTGTCAATGAGTCTACAAGTAGGATCATTTGAACCAGATGAGAGAAGTCAATTCGCTATTGCGTTTTGCAACATAAGAGAATTAGGACACACCAACATGAATGAGAGAGCACTACAGCACATAAGGGAGGATCTTTGCAAGATAGAAATTTGCATTCCAAAAAGTAAAGTAAAAGTTGAAGGACAACGCTTTCGACCTGACATGATTCCAAATATGTTTATGTCACAAAACCATGTTTCTATGCTGTCTGTATCGATTTCCTAACTTGTCTCAGTATCTAGGCGAGAAGGTAGACTCGATAAAAATACAGCATCCATCAGCTGAGATGATTATAAAGGGGCCCTTCAACGCCCACAACATCAACTGGCTCCAATACTCAGATAGGACTGACAAAGCAGGAGGCAAGTGGAAACCTTTGACATAACTTGTTGATGAGCCAACAAGAATTCCCGATACTCTTGATCCCACTCTTGTTTCAGATCCAGATGATTTCTGATTAAAGGTCTCAACATCCTCAAGCAACTACGACCACTATCTTGTTCATACAGCCACGCAATTTGATAATAATGATGTCGGTTTTTCAGATCTGAGCTCAAGTCTGCACCGAGTCCCTCACTGAAGTTTTTTTGCAGGCTTGGACCTCTACATTTTACACTACTGGAAAAAAACATCCGCACAAAAACATCGGTTCTCTGAAATCTGTCACACTGTTGAAAACAGAGCTTATAAGAACTGAAAAAAGAATCCAAAAGATGAAACTAAAACTGACCATGTTCGTTTCCGGATAATTTGCAACTCAACAATTGATGAAGCGAAAACTTACTTCAATGAAATAATTGAAAATAGACCACTAAAAAATAGATCACTAGAACCCGTCAGTTCAGGTCTATGGTGAAGGCCATAGTTCTATCGCATCATCGCCTAAAGCATCTAGTGGATCCTTGTTTTAGACACGTCAAATGCTGCACAACCAAGCATCAACATGTTCAATCGAATATGTCTGAAGTAAAATTGTGAGAGTATAACTGATCCCAAAGAAATGGAAGAATTGTCTACCCCGAAATTACCGTTCAATCGCATTGTTGTCCATTATGTCGAAAGTCATAAAAAACAGTGATAAACGATGAGCTCATAAAATCCTGTAGTTGCAGGGTAACATCGACAATACGATTTCTGTGGACAACGGTCAAGTGGTGATCTTGTTGCATACGAATCAAGAGTTATTGATATTTCTGAGGCCTTCGATAGTGCTTGGCACGCAGCCTTTATGAAAAAACTAATCTCATATGGACTTCCCGAAAAATTGCGTGTTTGGATTAGTATCTTTCTCTTCAGATAATCGATTCAGGTGGTAGTTGATGGTGTAACGAGTGAATCTTTTCAGGTTAATGCAGGAGTAACCCAGGGCTCCATATTCTCGCCAATTCTTTTTCTGTTACAGATTGAAGATTTGATCCACTCTTCCGAAAATAGAATATTTGGGTTTGCGTACGACTGTACCCTGGTGTCTAGTCAACGTTCTATAGCTGCTGAGGAGTTTTACCGACGAAGATACCAACAGAGCATGTCACTGAGTTCCGACATGGAGAAGATATCAGAGGGGGACCGGTTGGACTTCGTTAATTCTAGTGCAATCAATAACGTTCCAGAAATACTTCCTGACATCTAAGTTGGAATACTATTTCCATTTGTGCGTTTCCGCACCCAAACATTAATTACATCTGTTGGTTAGTGTTCAGAAAAGAACACTGCACCTCATTGACCACCCGGAGATGCTTTCATGGTGAATGCTCTGAAGAATTGAAAAGCTTCCGGAAATAATTCAGTTTCTAAGAAAAACTAGGCTTGTGGAAAACTCTCATCAGCAGACTGTCCAGTTTTTGTTCTACAGGGTTGGTGTGTTGTGGAACAATTTGGCCCTCTTCAAGAAGCTAGTGAACAAACACATTGAATTTTCTTGGGTGGCCACATCTGAGACAGGTATCACCTCCTTCCAAGAGTTGAGAATTAAAAAAAAAAAGAAAAAAGCATAGAAGCGAATAGCATCTGGGTAGATAAACCGCTACAAATCAAAGTTCGAAAGAAACTGTGTCAGAATACCACAATTTTATATAAAATTTTTCGTTGGATCCACGCTCCTGAAATATTCACCCCCAAAGTTGAGGGGATAAACTGCTTTCATAGGAAAAAATCTGTACTATTCAATAGATTCTCGAAATTGCAATAACAAATCAAAGCTCAAAAATACAGCGCATTCCGTTTTTCAGTTCCTTCTCAAATGAGCAAGGGAAACAACACTCAACGTTCATTAGCCCCTACTTTCAAAATTGCTGGCATTTTTCCGAATCTGTTATAATTTTCGTTTTCAGCAATTTTTTTCTAACAAGAAGTTATATCCTGAAAAGATGAACCGTTTTCGAGAGAAAGAGAGTTTTATAACAACAAATAATTCTTACCTCAGATTTTCCTTTGGAAACACACTGCACAACATTAGTTGGCTCCAAGTTCAAGGCGTCTCTCTGTAATGAAAAAAAAATTGTTAGTGAAAATAATGCTCAATAAATATTTTCATATTATAATACATTAATCAAAAGAGCCTATTTGTTCTGCTTTCATTTATATATATCGAACCTAATATCAACACGAAAAAAAATGTTTGAACGTTTGTTTATATATAAAATACTGTTTACCAACTTGACGTATCAAGTTGGTTTCCTAACAACAGATTTCGTTCACCAAATTCGTGAGGTGCGATGACGTTAGCTATGAAATCTAGGCGGGCGTTAAGAGACTCTGAAAAGTTACAAAAGTGTTGATATTGAAGACTCACTAACGCTATACATAAATCACTTATTTCAACAAGAAAAGATTGAAACAATAAAATATATGTGCTATACACGATACACAAACTAAATACAACGAGATCATTCCGACATATTGAAATTTAGTGTGGGCTGATTGACAATTCTACCACTGCGACCTATTGGTCTATTATGGCATAGTGTGTCCTAAATTTTACCACCAAGCTCTTCTTGTAAATGCTATAAGCTTTGTCATTGCAAGTTTAATAAGCTCAGTCAGATGTAGTTTGTTAGATCTAAGTTCCTCCACCTGATTCTGTCCTCATTTGGGCATCGTCACATGAAGGGTCCTCGATCAATCCTAACTCATTTAGGTGAGGAGATAGTGCCCCGTTAATATGATAATTAAGACTCTCAGGCGTAGACAAGATAGTTGAAGCCAAGCCTTAGTTCTGGCACAGGAAAGTCTACTGATGACAAGCTGAAAGTGTCTAAGACAGGTGAGGCTCAGCCAGTACTCCTGAAGCTTCAGGTTCAACCTCCGGTTTTTTCCATGCTTGCCGTCTCCAAAGTAATTCCAAGCCCAGGTTTGGGTCTGGTTAATCTCGAGGCTGTTCCTCAAACAGCCAATAAGTCCGTCTTTTCCTTGGCCCCAATCTCCGAATGGCATTGTATCCACATCACGTATTTTTTTATCCCAATTTGGCGAGGGTTGAACGATATTTTTGTGTCACAAGTGACGTTTAGTTGTCGGATGCAGCATCAATGCAGCATAATCCCCTCGAAAGCAGAAGATTAGCACAATGGCAATGCTGAATATTTCTGGTTGAAAAACACTCGCAAGCCCGCCAAGACAGATAGACTGTTCCTTGGCAACACCTCGACCATATACACCAGCTCCGAAATGTTGGTCACTTTAAGAGCTGTCTGTGAACCAACTGGGACCCTTATGTAGAAGGTCCTTGCTATGTATTTGTCAAGACTTCATACTTAGCATCTCGTTGACCTCAACTTCCGACTGTAAAGCGCCTGGCAAGTAGTTGCATGTATTTGTCCGATTTCGGGAAATGTGATGGAATCTGTAGATAGCGATTCTAGCAGCTCATCTAATCACCAGGTGAAGAGGTGCTAGCCTAGTATCAGTTCCACGGCTGCAGTAGGTGTAGAGAAAAATGCTCTAGTGATCATTATGCAGGCCGTTCTATGAGTTGGGATTCTTTTTAAAGCAACACTCCCACCAAGCAATGTAGCCTGGTACGTGGTCTCATCACCATATATAGTCACTAAAGTTGTTTTGAGGCGGCAAATCCCCATTCCCCTCCACATGCCCATAAGGATTAACTAGTCTTGTATATTAGGTTTTTCAGATGCGAATTTCACATGAGCTCACTATGCAAGGTAACTTCCAGGCTTTTTGCATCTCCGCAACCGGTATGAACATTCCATTCATGATCTGGATGAGAGTATCCTCTTTCTGTTATTGAATGGTACCATAAGAGTTTTGCGAGAGTTTATACCAAGTTTTTCACCCTCTCACCACCCCTGGATAGCTGAAATAGCATCCGGAAGTCAGAATAACTGTAATATCCATTATTGACAGGTTGTTAACCAGTAGGGACAAAAACAAAGGGCATAGTACTCCTCCCTGATGGCAGCCACAGAACTCTGACTGCTTCTACTTGTGTGTTGAAAGTCCAAACGTTTCTTTTTGTGAGCTCTATGTGTTTCGAGGAGCTGTGTGAGTAACAACAACATTTTGTAGTATTCGGATTGAAATATCCAATCCAATCGAAGGCAGTGTAATGAATGTCTAAAAGTTTTATTTAGGTAATGATTTATTTTACGTTTCATCTCCGCTTAATTTAGTTGAGACTGAAAAAATCAAATGATGTATACAATCTTTTGCAGGGAGAAAGCTTCCTGGCATTAGTCGTTGGTACACTGATTGATTAATAGTGTTATAGTTTGGGTATATTCTGACTCTAAATTTTCATAGTAATTCATGTTTTTCTACTGTATGATCCTTTTAAAAAATATTGTGACAATATCTATCGCCTGTACTAATAACATCGTAGATATTAAATCGCGAAAATTTACTAATCCACCCATATTTCTCCCAAAGTAAAGGTTATATTTATTCTTGGCGATTTAATAATTTTTCTTGAGATGTTCCACCATAGAATAGTAGACCTTGACCCAGTGTTCTCCAGACTTAGGCACATTCGTGTTTCATATGTTTATGGTAGCCACGATAACGACCGCCGTTCAACAATGCTACCCTTTGTTTTCTGACGTTGATTGCACTCCCGTTGAGATACCACTAAAATTCGCCATTGATCTCCAGTGGCGTTATTGCTCGATAAATTGCCCCTTGTCCGTATTTCCCTGTTTATGCGTTATTGCAATATTCCAGGTACGATTATGCCGAACGATTTACGGCCAATTAGAATTTAATTTCGACAATCAAAAATGCCGTTTACAGAACTACGCCAGGTTCCTATCGCAGTATAGCTATTATTCGCGACTAATGGCGATAGAAATTTTGATTCGGAAATTT
Source organism: Cryptolaemus montrouzieri (assembly GCA_013387265.2). NCBI lineage: Eukaryota > Metazoa > Arthropoda > Insecta > Coleoptera > Coccinellidae > Cryptolaemus > Cryptolaemus montrouzieri. Next base: position 25,091,739 of record JABFTP020000103.1, read on the forward strand.
GTAGGGCGTTTCGACGATAATTCCGCACATAGCCAAAGTTTTGAGATGCATGAGTTTAGTAATTTTGTTGATTCAAATTCCTGACCATTTGACCAGATATGATCTTGTTTTGACCAGAGAAAGAACGAAAAAGAGTTTCAATAATATGTTTATACAATGATAAGTATTCAACAACTTTACCACATCTATGAACATCAATACAGCATCATCATTACTTGAGATAGCAATAAACAAACTAGAGGAATAGTCTACAAATACAGGCTTTTTGTTTTCACCGTAAAATCGCATTATGTTGTACTCAGAAAAAATATACGAGCGATAAGCTGAACTTCTTCCTTAATGGAAAACGACAGAACCAACAGTTGCATATTTTCTTTAAGAAAATTCAGATTTATTGTTGGCCATTCAAATTCTTACGATGCGTCTGATGTTTTCTCGATTTTGAAACAATTCACAGATGACCAAGTTTGTAGTAAACTTGTTTACCAACTTGAAGGACGTGTTGCACGTCTATTAATCGATTAGACGAAATTTTGTGTTGGCAATCCTCTTCAAGCAACAAAGTTGACAACATCAGTAGGGAGCTTGGTTATGTATCCAACGATGATTCTTGATTTGCGATCAGTTTGCGCAGAAGCTTATACTAAACTTTGATGAATAACAACAATTTTGAGTGTGAATCTTGAATACAATTGCAATATATTTTCCAAAAAAAAATTCAGATTCATTGTTAACCACTCAGATTGTGAACATTTTCTCGTTTCTAAAACGATTCATAAATGACCAACTTTGTTGCCAACTTTTCTAGCTGAAGCAGGTGTTGTTTGTCTTTGGATATTTTTGAAGTTTCATTAAACGGTTTACTAATCGATTGGATGGACTCTTATGTTGGTAATTCTCTTGAAGAACAAAGTTGATAACATTAGTAGGAATCATGACCTTTTATTGCACGGTGCTTCTTGATTTGCGATCAGTTGTTACAGTAGCCTAGTTTCAAACTATCGTGACGATCATACTGTACTAAGCTCTGACATAATAATATTTTTCAGTTTAAATTATGAAATAGATGTCTCAAAGTAGCAGAAACAATTGCAACATATTATTAAAGAAAAATTCAGATTTATTGTTGATCACTCAGATTCTTACAAGTAAACGTTTTCTCGTTTTTAAAATGATTCACAGATGACCAATGTTGTTGTCAACATTGTTACCAATTGAAGGAGATATTGCACGTCTATGGACGGTTTTGAGTTTGGTTATTAGTTCATTGATCAATTAGACGAAGTCTTCTGTTGGCATTCCTTTTGAAGCAACAAGGTTGACAATATCAGAAGGGAGCTTTGTCTTGTATTGGACATTACTTCTTGATTTGAGATCGGTCTGAGCGGAAGATCATTTTTGTATTATCGCGGAGATCGCACTCTATGCTAAATTTTGACGAATAACAACATTTTTCAGTTTAAAACCATAATGAATTGCTTTTACGAAACAGAAAATACAATTGCAATATATATTCTTCACGTAAATTTCTGATTATTGTTGACCAACTTTGTTGGCAACTTGTCTATTTCAAGGAGGTATTGTAAACGGCTTACTAATAGATTAGATGGTGTCTTAATCTAGCAATCCTCGTGAAGCAACAAGGTTGACAACATCGAAAGGGAGCTCGGTCTTTCCTTTTAAGGTGCTTCTTGATTTGCGATCGGTTTTTGCAGTAGCGCAGTTGCGAATTATGGCGGTAATCACAGTATACTAAACTTTGACGAGTAACATCATTTTCCAGTTCAAATAATAATAAATAGTATTCCCGAAATAGCGGAAACAATTGCAATATATTTCTCAAAGAAAATTCAGATTTATTGCTGACGACACTCAGATTCTTGCGATGTGTGTACATTTTCTCGTTTTTAAAGCGATTCGTTCATGACCTACTCTGTTTCCAACTTGTCTAGTTGAAGGACGTGTTGCATGTCTATGGATGGTTTTTGTAACGACTTATTATTCGATTAGATGAAGTCTTATGTTGGCAATCCTTTTGAAGCAACAAGGTTGGCAACATCAGTAGAGAGATCGGTTATTTATCCAACAATGACTCTTGATTTGCGATCGGTTAGCGCAGAAGCTCAGTTTTAAATTATCCACGAGATCACACTCCATACTAAACTTTGACGAACGATGACATTTCTCAGTTTGAATTCAATATACTTTTCAAGGAAATCAAGATTTATTTTTGACCACTCAGATTCTGAACTTTTCTCGTTTCTAAAACGATTCATAAATGACCAATTTCTTAGCCATCTTGTCTAGTTGAAGCAGGTGATGCTCATGTTTGGATAGTTTTGTAGTTTCAGTAAACGGTTGACTAATCGATTCGAGAGACTTTTATGTTGACAATCCTCTTGAAGCAACAAGGTTGGCAACATGAGTAGAGAGCTCGGTTATTTATCCAACAATGACTCTTGATTTGCGATCGGTTAGCGCAGAAGGGAAATCTAACCCAACCTAACCTGACGACACTCAGATTCTTGCGATGTGTGTACATTTTCTCGTTTTTAAAGCGATTCGTTCATGACCTACTCTGTTTCCAACTTGTCTAGTTGAAGGACGTGTTGCATGTCTATGGATGGTTTTTGTAACGACTTATTATTCGATTAGATGAAGTCTTATAATGGCAATCCTCTTGAAGCAACAAGGTTGGCAACATCAGTAGAGAGATCGGTTATTTATCCAACAATGACTCTTGATTTGCGATCGGTTAGCGCAGAAGCTCAGTTTTAAATTATCCACGAGATCACACTCCATACTAAACTTTGACGAACGATGACATTTCTCAGTTTGAATTCAATATACTTTTCAAGGAAATTAAGATTTATTTTTGACCACTCAGATTCTGAACTTTTCTCGTTTCTAAAACGATTCATAAATGACCAATTTCTTAGCCATCTTGTCTAGTTGAAGCAGGTGTTGCTCATGTTTGGATAGTTTTGTAGTTTCAGTAAACGGTTGACTAATCGATTCGAGAGACTCTTATGTTGACAATCCTCTTGAAGCAACAAGGTTGGCAACATGAGTAGAGAGCTCGGTTATTTATCCAACAATGACTCTTGATTTGCGATCGGTTAGCGCAGAAGCTCAGTTTTAAATTATCCAGGAGATCACACTCCATACTAAACTTTGACGAACCAGGACATTTTTCAACTTGAATACATAATAAATTGTTGTCTCAAAAAAGAAAGTGCAAATTCTATATATTTTTCGAGGAAATTAAGACTTATTGTTGACCACTCAGATTTTGAACTTTTCTCGTTTCTAAAACGATTCATAAATGACCAATTTCGTTGCCATCTTGTCTAGTTGAAGCAGGTGTTGCTCATATTTGGATAGTTTTGTAGTTTCAGTAAACGGTTAACTAATCGATTCGAGAGACTCTTATGTTGACAATCCTCTTGAAGCAACAAGGTTGGTAACATGAGTAGAGAGCTCGGTTATTTACCCAACAATGACTCTTGATTTGCGATCGGTTAGTGCAGAATCTCAGTTTTGAATTATCCACGAGATCACACTCCATACTCAACTTTGACGAACGAGGACATTTTCCAGTTTGAATACATAATAAATTGTTGTCTCATTTCTAAGATGATTTATTGATGAGGAATTTCGTTGTCATCTTGTTTAGTTGAAGCAGGTGTTACTCATCTTTGGATAGATGACTTGGAGAATCCACATTGATAATCTTGCTACGAAATTGAGTGAAAATATATTTGTATTGAGAACCTTAAGATCCTCAGTTTCACAAAATGTTTTGAAATCAGCTTATTCTGCGCTTTGTGTCACATCTGCAATACGGTTTATTGGCAGGGGGCAGTCGACTCCAGCGAAGAGCAATACGAATTGTTAGCGGTCTCAAGTACAGATGATGCTTTTCGTAAATTGAAGAGTTTGCCATCACCAAATCTGTTCATTCTCCAGTGCCTTGTGTTTACTCACAAAAATATTGACGAATTAGAGTTGCACAGTGATATACACTCTTACAATACACGCAATAAAGAAGACTTGAGAATACCTTTTTCTAGATTACAGGAATCACGGAATGGTCCCAACTTTCTGTCCTTTAAATTTTATAATGAATTGCCTGTGAATGTTAGAACACTTCCATTGGCAAAAATAAAGTGAAAACCTTTTTAATTGATAATGTTCGGTATGACACTGAGGATTTTCTAAGTTTAAGTTTCTTTTATTTTCTGCAAGAATAATGTATTTCGTAATTTACCTAGTCCATTTATGTATCTTATTATTAGGTATATTTTACTGTGATACTACTGACCTGTGCATATACTTAAGTTTCCATATGTGTAACGCATCAATAAAGATCTATCTATCTATCTAGGGATTTATGACAGACAACTCTGATTCTTACGATGTGTGTACATTTTCTTTTTTTTTAACGATTCACAGATGACCAACTTCGATGTCAACTTTGGTGCCAACTTGTATAGTTGTAGGAGGTGTTGCACGTCTATTTATGGTAAACGGCTTATTGATCAATTAGAAGGAGTCTTCTATTGTCAATCCTCTAGAAGCAACATGGTTGACAATAGTTTGGAAGTTGTTCATTTGTTGGACTTCTTGATTTGTGATCGGTTTTCGTTTAGAGTATGATTATTTGATCCATGTACGTAATCACCCATAATGCCAATGATCGAAATAATGGGTCAAGAAAGTTGGCAACTTAACTTAACTTAACATATAACCGAGTCAGTGCCCCCTTAAACGTTCTGCGGACTGTTTTTACTATCTGATATTGGATTTCTGACTTTTAACCGTCAAATTCACATAATTCATTGACGAATCTTCATTTCAAAAGCAAAGTAATTTCGTCCTATTTCATTTTGTGCTGAAACTTTTTAGATTGTCGTTTTCATGCATTGTTTCTGAAAATATTCGCCTTTCCTCTCGACAACACCTTGAAAACTCGTTAACGAAACAGTCGCAGTATGTTTCCCTGTTTCCAATTTCCATATGGGAGACATTTTCGATAATCGAAAAGTAACAAGTAAATATACGGCATACAAGCGTTCAAGATACAGAGTAAAAGCAGCGTCGATCTGCCGTTTATGCCCGATGAACTTTCCAATATTTGCTCAACGTGTTAAAACGCCGAATACGCAAAAGCACATCTTTTTGTTTGCTCTCCTCACACGTCACGTTTGACGGACATTTTATTGGGAAATCACGCCAGATAGATATTTTCGGATACTTCAACTCGCGACACCGCCAACTCGATGAAATCGCATGAATATTTATGGAAAATGAATAGAATATTATTCATACAGCTTTTATGGCGGAAGCGCTTTTTTTTAGAGAAGAAAACCATCTCGAATTTCGCGGATTTGGATGTAACGGAATATCACGTTTCGTTGTTTTATCGCCTTCGCGGAGTACATTGCGCGATTTGAGAAAGTTTCAGAAATTGGCTTATAGATTTCGAACAGTGATTTGCCACGTAAAGATGAAAGGAATGCGTTGGAGATACTTAATGTTAAAGAAGCTTTAGGCGGTATATATTCTTCGAGGATAAATGAAATTAATACACAGTTTCATAGTTTACCTTGGAAACTTAGTTTTATATTGGGAGATGGTAACCATTCTTCTAGTCCAATGAAGATAAATATCAGCAACCTTCTTTACATCTGAAGAATATGCTTATAATTTGATTGAGGAGGTCGTTACTTGATGAAAATCGATATACATATTTTCAATGAAATAAAACTAAAGTATTTAGATTTGCACTATATTAACATATTATGACCGGTTTCACCACACTGTGGCTTCATCAGATAGATACAAACTAATGAACAGAGGTATTCCTTATATATTAGTCTTATTTCCTACTTACTATTACAATAGATACAAAAGGTATGTTGGAAAATCCATCGGAGTTGCTTACTTTATGAATTGAAAAGATTGAGTAAAGGAGAAGGATTTAGATCTAATTGACTATTAAGCAACCTACCTGAATTCTTTTCTTTGTTGATCTCTAAAATTTCCAATAGATTGAGTTTTTGTCTATTATTTTCATTGTGTGAAATTTTGAAATTATCATTAAAGTTATGGTTTTCTTCGAGTAAGTGATTAGAATAATGGGAATCTGATTTATGATAATTAAAACTACGTTTGTGCTCGGATAATCTAACTTTGTGTGTCAGAAGAAAACACAAGTGTGAGCTCAGGAAATGTAACAGGGGAACCATACTTTCTTGTATATGATTCAATAAACGATTGAAAAAACCTGAGGAAAAAACTCGTTTCCCTGTCGCTATTGCACTAGCAGTAGCTTGTCTGTTTATGATGTGTTAGTGTCGTGTGTACATAAAGAGTACCAAAGATTTTTCTGCTTAGCCGCTTCATTCTCTCATGCATTCCATGATTTCCAAAAAAAGGGTGAAAGGAAGGGGGTTTGGGACAGGAATCTGTAACAATGGAAAAAGAAAACCAGCAGAAAAATATTTCAACAATCATACTTCTTATATGTCTAAACAAATCTAAGAAAAGATTTTACATAGCAAGCAAGGTCATGAAAAGGATTAAGGAGATAATAAAAAAATACCTAACCTGCCATATTTCCCCAAATTCCCTCTCTGTTTGACCGAGAGAGCCGGATGGCTAGGATCAGTCTTCCAAGTGATGCCGATTATGATCTATAGATGTTTTAGAATCATTATGGACCCAATAATCTGGGTTGACATCGCTCATATATTATTTCTTGGTGGAACTTCTTTAATTTAAAGAAAAAATTTTGACAGTCGGGTGAAAGAATAAAGAATCTATCATCTATCAATTCGAACATTTAATTGGACAAAGTCATACGACTGTTTCGGCAAATTTTTCCAAGGAGTACGAATATGTAATATACGATTGCTCGTTTGAGGTAGAACACCCGTATATAATTTGAATAATAAAGGTTCAGGAACTGATCCCTGTGGAAGACCGTTATTATGAGTGCGAAAATGAATAGCTTATTTTCCAACGAAAACACGAATCCTTCTGTGAGACAACATACTCTCGATCAGCTCAATACAGAATGCCCGCGCTGAAGGATTTGATTTAATTCGAATGGTATGAAACACTGAGATTTCAATCACAATTGTTTCGGAATTCCTGGACAATTTCCCGTTTAATGCACGTGCTTCATGTGGTACCAATTACATAGAGCTCCGCCTATTGCACATTGTTTGACGACAGACGAATAAGAAGACTGGATCGAAGGAATTGGCCTGTTCGATATTCGGATGTTACCTTTTTAGATTTTTATCTATGAGGTACCAAGAGAATAGTTATAATTCGGAGGATATCTAATAAAAGTGAGATGTGCTTTCGACAGCATCGACATCGTGTCCATTTTAGTTTTCTTCATTTAATGAGTGACATAAGTTCATTGTAATTCTTTAGATTGGTTCCTGCTAATTGGTCGGAAATTTGGGTACTTTTCCTTGAATGTTTTGCAAGTTCGTTGATATTGACCATGATTGATAAATAAATTTATAGTATCCTTGTTCGAAAATTTATCTGCCACTATCCAACAAAAAAACTATACACAAAGAAAATTGGTGTTGTTGCTATTTTTGAATAACTTTTAAACGTAAAACTGAGATCGAAATTCATAGAACATTGTGGCATCGGAATTATATCCACTCTGTCTGTTTCTATGTTCCACACATCTAACCTAATGATCTAATTTTCCGAAGAAGCTGCAGGTTTTTGATAAAATTGCAAGTAAAATAAAAACGAGCCTATTTAGGTGTAGGGAAACTTCATACCAATCAATTTCAATTTCAAATACGGTTCTAATTAAGTAAGAAATATAGGTAGATATTCGTATTTTTTCTCATAGAGTGACAAGAGATTTTTGAGCATCCTGTATATTAAATGGTATAGGAAACCATGTTGCCCTCTAAAATTACATTTTTTCGTTAAACTAAATGAAGAGTTATAATATTATACGAATAGGAGTCAATTTTTGGGGCAAAGAAGATTACACTATAATTCTGAAAATTTTGATCAAAAAATCATAACAAAGTGCTGATTAATTTTGAATAAAATAAATTTCAACAAGAGATGCTTGAAAAAAAAATGCCATTTAATGAAAAAATAAAAAAGTACACCATGCCATTTGAAATAGCAAAGTTATAATCGATGTCCGGTATAACCGGATATGGTACCGCTCTGAAAACAATTGCAAATTGTAGATTAATATCAATTAACTCTAATGCCGAAATTTGAAATTGATGGAAAAACCTGTTCCCCAGACATTTATAATTGGTCCCTTAGCGCATGCACCTGTAGTTCTACTACAGTGAACAACCTTATACAATTCTTTAATGTAACAGAATGCAGAAAGATCCAAAAATACAAATTCTGTTTTCAATTTACTCTGAAATCCCGACACAGTGAACGTCACAATATTAATCATCTCCCAAAAATTCGAAAAGAATCATTCTAAACATATATATATATATCTTCAATCGAAATGATTAATTCTTCTCGTGGGAGTACGATCATTCAGGGCGCTCATTTTCCGAAGGAATTCGCACCCAGAAAGCCAACTATATTTTATCGTTAACACCTGATATTTCGCACTGAATACCTGGCAACGTTCGCCGGCGAAAAACGTCCCGGGGCTGTTTTAACATCGCGCTCGATCAAGTCCGTAACATCGCATCCGCCCGTGTATTTTCCAAATCATCCCAGTTCGCGAATACTTCCTCCGGCGATGGTTGATTTTCTCATCCGATTTACTCGATTTGTCGGTTGTAATTAATTAACAAATACATAGGTCCCCAGGTCTTTTTGTTGAATACTAATTTACATGTACTGTTCGTCCGTAAGTACGTGTGTGTATGTTTGTAGGGAACAATAACATATGATTTCTGGGCCCGAGGCATCACAAATGAAGGATTAAATCATCATACGTGAATTTATTATGTGATTGATTTGTTTGCAATGTTGAATCGGCCGTTGCGAAAGCAACAGACAGATGTAAACCTTTTTCAAAGCCTGATTATGAAGATATTTGCAGGCTTTATCCTTATTATTTTAAATAAAATAAATAATTCACTGTGCAAGAATATTGAAATAATTTTTAAGTATATTTCGTTAGGTATACTACCTACCTCTCGTTCAAAGGTTCATATATACGAGGGTGGTCAGAAAAATATCTGACCTAACAAAGATACAAGACATTTCTTCTGAATATTTCTTTTAAATTTCCAACATAGTCTCCTTGTCTATGTCTATGTGCCTTTTCTGCCCCATGTAACCCGTACAAATAGTACTCGGCGTTTTTATCTGCGGAATAGTGTTTCACAAAGGTGATTGCCTTTTCATTTAATGAAAATCTATGACCTCCGTGCGCAATTTTTAGATGAGGGAACAAAAAGTCACTTCGGGCTAGACGTGGTTAGTGAGGCGGATGGTCAAGCAGTTCAAACCGTAATTCAAGGATTTTAGAAATGGCAACCGCTGAGGTGTGAGACGGCGTGTTGCCTTGGGAAACAAGATTTTCATTTTTTTTGAATGTTGACATTTTTCCTCAAGTTTTGCTTTTAGCTCGTCAAATAATGATGATAATGAATGAGTAATATGCTCCTGTGTTGGGTTTTCCTCTTAAGATAATCGATTGAAATAACTCCATGACTATCCCGAAAAACACTGGTTCACACTTTTGTAGCCGAAAAAACCTTTTGCTCCTTTTGGAACTGTTTATTCCTTTGCAGTTCACTGTTTGGACTGTATTGGCATATAATGGTGTATCCAAGTTTATCTTCAGTAATTAATCGGCGCGAAAACTCGGATTTATTGCGCTCAAATTACGCCAAAAGTGTTGAAAATGATCATTCAACAGCGTTCTCATGCGTAAATGTTGATTTAATATGTGACAGTCACGTTACTTTGTTATGTTCATAACGTCTGCTATCTCTCTCGCTTTGAAGCGGCGGTCATCTAGCACCATTGGGAAAACTTTGGCGATGTTATCGTCGGTAGTTGCAGTTTTTGGACGTCCCAAACGTTCTATCGTCTCCCAAGCTCTCACGGCCACGTTTAAATTCAGATGCCCAAAATTTCACTGTGGTTAATGATGGTGCAGAGTCCCCATACAAAGAATTCAATTCATCTTCAATTTACATAAGCGTATTGCTTTCAAAACCAAACGAACATTCACGAGCTTTCATTTATGAGTGCTGCCATCTTCACATAGAGATCTGTTCAATCTATGGACCAAGAAAAAGTTTAATATAATGGGACAGCCTATATTCCACATGTTAAAGGCACTATAGAAAGAATTGGTAAACTACTCAGAAGAAATAACATCAGAACCAAATTTCATCGACATAAAACAATATCAAGAATACTGGGAAATTAAAGGATACATTCCACTAGAACAACACGGCGTTTACACTGTTCCATGCAAATGATGAGACAAAGTTTATGTTGGACAAACAAATCGCCGCATATCCGTCAGAATGAAAAATCATCAAAATGCCGTCAGAAATAAACCTTCAGTGATTTATCAAGATATTAATTCAATAAAAGTCGAAATCGACTTCGCCGCATTCAAAACATAGAAAATTCACAATACCATTATTTAAAGAGGCACCAGAAATACACAAAACAAACAATTTTAACAAACGAGATGATACACTCAACTTAGCAGTTCCCTTTAAAATGATTATCGAACAGAAGAATCTTAATAAAACGCGAAATCGTTCAACCGATATGCCACGAACGAACACACCCTCCTCATAATGCAACTATAATACTTCACAAATTGTCGAAGTCCAACCTGAGACCGCGTATAAATAGATAAGTCAACGCATAAACAACTCAGTGTGATCGCGAAGGCATTTGTAAGCTTGTAGTACTAGGTATCTGGTACTCGCTTGCTTGTATGGTATCAGTTCACAAAAGTGACTGTGACTCTGAAAAATATCATTTACCAAAGGTTCAGAATTTTTTCCTGTCAACCTAATGGTGCTCTTAAATTTAATCTTGACCTTCAGGCTACTTTCAAGGTCAAATTTGTTTGTTTGTTTGTTTTTCCTTTAATGTGCTCTATTTCTGCCTTTCGGCTATGACACGCCGGGGAATTCTGTCACCTCACTAACCCGGGAATTTTGCCGAACCACTCTCGTGTCGAGGGAAGGGATCTTTAATGTCCAACACATCTGTATTAGACAGGACCAACAGCTGTACATCTCCTCCGAAAGATGGACACTCAAGCGATTTCCAGAATCCGAAAAATCGCACCGACTTTGTGAGGATTGACCCCAGGTAACTCTGCGTAGGAGACGAGCATCATATCCCATACGCCACCGAGCCGGCTAATTTCAAGGTCAAATTTGATTGTTCGAATAGGAACACCAAGTTTTTATTACAAATTTGAAAGGAGAGTGAAATTTTACGTTCAAACAAGAACCTGACCATGTCTCTTACCAATGGCTTCAAGGTGGATTCAAGGCTAAATTTACTCATTTCAGCATTAAAGTAGGGAAACCTCTGTGCTACTGATCAGGTACGCATTTTTTGAAAAATGTCCTTTACCTATGTTCGATCCCTAAAAAGCTCATTTCAAGGTTTTTTGATGTACTTATTTTTTTATTTAGAATTTAGAAGAAACCGTAAAATTATGTTCAAGTATTATCTCGACTATGTAGATTACAAATTTTTGTAGAATTTCGAGAAATTCCTGGATTGCTGGTTGGTGGTCAATTTCCGTCTTGTATCCATCTTAAACTACGGGTATTCAAAAACTGATATTCGTAATCATTCCTAAAATCCACGTACCCTAAGTTTGGCAAAAATTTGTGGAGTTTAGAGAAATCTCCGCCATTTTGGATAACGAATCCATCGAAAACGGATTCAATATTTATAATCAGTTACTGTTACGAACACCAAACCCCAAATTTGGCGAAAATTCGTTGTATTTTTAATATCCTTTCTGCGACCAGCATACTTTGGTGGATAATAGCAAAACACTTTTGCTGTATTAGCATACCTAAGGGTTCTTTGTAGAATAACTAGGGGAATTTATCGTTTTTGGTGCAGTTGCTATTTTTCAGTAGTGCTTTTTAAGGTAATGGCGAAACAGTTATTTTCGCTGTTTGACTTATATAGTTATATATACATGTGATAATAGGAAGAAAGTGAACATTTTAGAGACGATGGAAATCACGTCCGTTCGTAAGGAAAACCAGTTCGGTCTATCTCTTGTTTTAAATGCCGTTATATTTAAGTAGAAACGCTCAATTTGTCTTTCAGTATTGCATTACTTTTGATAATCCGAAACATATGTCGAGTATTTTGATATATTTTTGTGAAACCTTTGCCGAATGTTTTAATTAATCATTCATCCATTATGTTAATCGAGAATTCCATATGTATTATTAAACAATTATGGTGTTATTTGAAAACTAACCTAATAAAAAGTATTTAAACGTTTTTTAAATTTTCAAAATGAATCACATCTGATCAGCTTCCCATAATTATACAAAAATTCAGTATAAATATCCAATAATTGAATATAATGATGCATAGTTCGAATTCTATTTAAATTACAATCGAATTTTTCATATTTCAAAATAGATTACGATTGAATTAAACAGAACGCTTTGTTTTTCGATTAAATTACACAAACAGATCAAAATATGCGATACATTTATTTTATAATCCAACCAGCCGTCAGTTCACTATTATTTAAAACACATTAATATAATTAATCATACGAAATGCCATCATGAAATTCACATTTTATTGGAAATTTCAGAATGCATTGTCATCAACGTATTATTTCATATAACTGGACATCGCGAAAACCACTGAAGTTTCGGTCGGCATATATGAAATTCATTTTCGATTAATCAAATCGAAGATCTTATACACTACTACTAGAAATTATCGTACCAGATTCGACGGATTATTTGAGAGCATATATTTTTTCGAGTTTATCTTCTATAACACATTTTTAAGAATTCACACAAAACTCAAACATCTGCATTCGATGTGTTGAAGACCTCTGGAATTGGTTTGAGGGCAAGAAAAGCTTTCCGCTAAACGATTTCTATGGTATGGCGCAAGCAACAGATTCATAGTGATGGTTGTTTCTTCTATTCGTGATATCTACAATCAGCTATCCGTCTCATCCCTCATGGGACCAAAATATCAGTACTGATGAGGTAGCCATTCCAAGTTCTGACGAAGATGATGCTATACCTAAACCTGATGACTCAAATCAAGTTTTGTATTTGAAGATGGCAGCAGTTTGAAAATTGTTTTCTGAGGGCGAGCTGAATGATTTGGAAACGACTTGAACCTACCCAAAAACGCCGAGTTACTTGGATCAAGGCCCAAAAGCAGGAATTTACTCTCCGTCTTTCTTGTTGTTGAGATATCGTGAGAAGCAGTTCACTTCCTAGTTTGCCCAAAAGAACGAGTTTGTTTATTGTACCAGTATTCAAAGTTCGATGAATACATTTAAGATCTCATACAACACAGCGCAGTGGCGTATTTTCATATGTTCTTCAAAAAGAAACCTTAAAGCTTCTAGAGGAAACCAACAAGAACTAGGAATTGGTTCTTTGCAAATTGAAATATAAAAACCAAATTTGCCAAGTATGCGGTTATTTAAACATCTTAGGCATGTAGATCGGACTACAATCTGAGTTTACCAAATTCCCTTGTTTTTGTATCTATCGGATAGTAGAGACCGAACCAAAAAGAGTTGGCTCCGAGTTGGCGAAAAGAACGTACTGCATGAATATTTGCTCATAAAGTTCTTTTATCATCGCTTCACATAAAGCTGGGATTGATGAAACACTTTGTAAAGACACTTCCAAGAGATGAAAATTGCTTCAAACACTTGATATCAGAGCAAAGTTGAAGGAAAGTGTTTTGAATGGAACATATATTGGATGGGTTATGGCTGATCCACAATTCATCACGACCTTGACGGACCCTCAAAGAGAAGGGTGAGTTGCCTTTAAAGAGGTCATAGAGAAATTTTTAGACAATACCAAAGACCCTTACTACAAACAAATGGTCAAAACGATGTTGAAAGCATTTCAACCTTTAGGTAGCCTAATGAGAATGAAGTCTCATTTCTTCAGTTCCCTCTCGTCTACTCTCCAGAAACATTAGGAAACGTGAGTGAAGAGTAAGGTGACCGATTACAACAAGTTATTAGGGAGATAGAAAAATGTTACCATGAAAGATGGAGCGATTCAATTATATCCGACTACTCGTGGACCCTTCAGAGGGTCTTTTCAGATGCTTCCCACTAGCGGAAATGTACCAAAAGGAATCTCATTGGTAAAAAGAAATATGTTTAGTGCTTACTAACGGATGTATTCTAGATAAAAAAAAATAGTTTTGTTGCGCAATTAAACCAAAGTTGTTCAACATACACACCTATATTGTCGAAAAATATGAAGTTCTATGACAAAATGAAAGTTATTTTTGGATTCAGCACACCCAAATGCAAGAAAACCAAAGAAGCTCCCACTTATTTTCTTGTAGACGTGCGTTATTCAATAAAAATGTTTCGCATAGTGATTAAATAGCTATATTTGGTATTTGATACTTTAAATATCACTTGCATTTTGGTCGTAACCGACGTAGATTTGAAAGAAACAAATGAAAATTTTTTAGTCAATCCACGAAATTACTACAAAAATTTCAACTATACCCATTCGAAATTATATTGATATTCAACTAAGAAATAATGTTAAATCAAGAGTAATCGCCCATTCATTCGAGTTTCAAGAAGGAAATCAGACATTTCCTAAAAAAGCGCGAACTCTTTTCACTGTTAACATCTATAAGTTTTGATGGAAAACGCTTTAGATAAAGAAAATCAGTCTAAACACTTCAGTTGCATCCCTTCAATAACCTCCTACTTATAATCAGTTACCGTCCTCGCTTAATTAAAAAGATGCAGCCCCCTGCACTCGTTAATTTGAATGGCAGGTCCCGTTAACAGACAGGGAAGATAAAATAAATAGGGGATAAAGAAGGAATCCGAGTTTTCATTCGTCTCTTCGAGACGGGAAGGGGTTCGCGCCAAATATCGAGGCCCCACTTGTTTGCGCAAGGAATTGTTTATTTTATTATTCAGAATCAAGAGGCCACTCGAGCCACTATCCGAACGATTCATTTCGATAATGAAACTGATTTTTGGAGTGGGTCACACTGGTTTCCGTATCTTTCTCGAGTGTTTAAATATGGAGTTTCGCGAGGGTAGTTAACGTTCAGTTTACTATTCCCACGTTTTCGTTTTCGTTTAATGAAGGAAGAGAGAAGTACATCTTTAAAATAAATTTCATTGTCCAGTGTCGGTTTTTGATATGAGTCAATACACAATAGGCGGAAAGCTGAGTCAATTGAATAGATGAATATTCAAAGCACACCAAGCCTCCATCTATCGCTCCTAAAGTGTAAGTTCAGATGGGAGGGAACATGTGAAACATCTCTTTATATGATTTAAAAAACAGGGAGAAAAAACCGGTGGAAAAACAATATCTTGCCCGTCGCTGATTCATGAGTAACAGCTAGTCTGAAAGTGTTGTGAACGAAAAGTGGAAACAGAATGAATGTGTTATCGTTTCATTCTCCTACCCAACCTGAGTTCTGATTGTAGGATGTGGGTTGGTGCCAGAAATTGGAAGAATGTAAGCAGGATGAGAACAACGTGTCAGTAATACTAAATGGATTTCAGTTTCTCAACCGAAAAAAGAATATAATCTAATACTATATTTATATGCTGAAAACCATCTGGTTAGTTCAAAACTAAAAAGCTTTCCTCATTCTCGCAATTCGATGTCTACAGAATTCAAATCAGGTGATCTGGCTGGCCATTCAACTGTCCCTGTCAACCCATCGACCTGGAAAATTATCATTCAAATATCGAGGTACACGAGTATTGAAATGGGGAAGAGCACCATCTTGCTGAAAACGTAGTTTATTCTCCAATAAAATTTCATCAAAGATTTCTGTAATCCTGAAATTTATAAACTCGTTCAACAACTGCAAATAACTATTTCCATTGAGATTGTCTTCGATTAGAAGGTCCTACTCGATGGTTTTCCATACATTTTTAAACGTTCAATTTCTGAGGCGTTCGTGTATATACGAGAGTTTTTGTTGTACCAATACCGACAATTATACCTTGTCATTTCGCCCTAATGGTAATCCCATCTGGAAAACGGATGTAATACAAAGATGTGGATTGTAGTTTATATTTTCACTTCAATTTTTTCAAAATTGCACACGACGATCAGGATCGTTTTCGTTCATGAAGAAATTTTACTTTATACAGATGGAAATGGTGATATTTCACCATCATATGGACAGTTGTAGCTGATGTGTTTCCATTTTCAAATGGTCCAATTCAATTGTTTCCTTTGGCAGTGCTTCATGTTTTTAGTTAGCTATCAAATCTGTGGTTGAAAAAACAATTGATCAAAAATGCATCTTCTTTGATGATTCCATTGAATATCTTTGCGGTTTCTTTGGCACAAATTCTCTTGGATCACTTTTTCCACAGTTAGAGATAGGGTCAATTTTTCTACGGAACACACAATATTTGTTAAGTTTAAACATGAAAACGCAAAATTGGCAATTAATTTGTATTCAAGCAATTGGTCAAGAAGTAGATAGCAAATGAAGATGGTTGTTGGATTTGTGGGCGTCCATTTTGGGAGCGCACAGCACCGTAACTTTACATTTCGAGGGAATCTTATATGAGTAGAGTAACTCAACTTCCTGCAGCACTCTCCAGAAGGTCTGTTCGTAGAATATCCTTTGCGAAATGATAATGCAACATGATGACCTCAGATCAAGGGGGAACAAGGAGCTAGCCTACAAGATCTCGTTTTGCTTAACAGCTTTCGACACTTCAGCGGAATTAGATTGTTCACACTTTCAATTTATGTATGAGAATGCTTTTTCTCACCTTACTGTTGCTACGACAGATTTTAGAAACCTGAATGTGGTCAATGTTCTTCTTTGGCCTGCTCAATCAGCTGAGCTGCATCCGATCGAGGCGTACAAGGTAAACATAATTTTTAAAATCGGCAACAATTATCTGATGCTCTCCAATGGATTTTGGTCGTTATTTTTCAAGAATCTCTGAATCATTTAATTTTGAGCATGACGTGGAGGAAATCATATTCTTTACTAAGATCATCTTAAAATTTATTCAATAGGATTTTTATGTTTCAAAATTATTTCAACACAAATTTTTGTTTAGATTAATTCTTTCATTACTCGCGCTCCCTTTAGCTCAATGGTATCGTAGAAACATATCTTTCTCTATACGTTATTTCTTTCTTTCGCTCATGTAACGTGACGCAGCTTTAAATTTTCATGTAGCGGCATTTGTTTTGACGGAATTTTCGCTTCTTTTTCTCTCAGCATTCTTCATCATATTACAAGTATATTCTGTATTGCGTTGTATTCTGAAGGAAAAAATTTTCAAAATTATTTTCGATTCGATACTTTGCGTTTTCGAAGAAAACTGTCATGCAAGACATAATCAAGGATTTCGAAGATATATGGCCGTTCTTTCATCACACAATTAATGAACCCGCCATAATAATTACTAAATCTAATAAAAACCACCCCAAAATCCAACATAACCTGGTAGGGGCGACCTGCAACTTAAATTAACGAATACATGGGGGAGAAGATTTTTCTAATTAGACGGGCCTCCTTTACAGATTGCACAGTCGTTTCGCGGAGAAATAGCCGCCCCTGAAACATATCTTTGGGACAAAATTTAAAACTTTTCCAACCCTTTACGATCAATAAAAGTACAAGCACCTCTGTAAAAGTTCGCTCTGTTTTAAATAGACTCCGTCCATTATAGCGGAAGGAAGATGGTATTAAAAGTTTTATGGAAAAATATACTGCTTTTTATAATCATTCGCTTTTATAGAGAATCGATGCGGAATTTGCGTACATGAAGGCCTTGAAGTTCCCCGAGCAAAAACGGAATTTTACAGTCAAGGGTTTTCCTCCTCCTGATTCGATACAGAAAAAGTGGTACGATATTTTATAATTATCATCGAAAAATTTGTGAATATAGCAGATTTTCACAGAAGAGAGTTTTCACATGCACTAATGTTGATATGAATTATTTCAAAAGGGTTCGATTGACATCCCAGAAGTTCGAATTATTTAATTCTTTTATTACATCGGAGTTGTATACTTAATCGAGGTTTGGTTAGATTTCAGACGGAATGTGATCCTGAAATAAATGTTATGGAACTGTAAACGTGACATTTAATTTGAAGAATCTTAGTGACGGTACAAGAATGGCAAATGAGCAATTCATGAAAATTGATGAAGGATACACAAAACGCAAGGGTATCGAACGATAAATCAGAGAGCGATGGAGTTATCAATTCCATGATCATAACCTTTGTTGTGAACTTTATTTTTAATGGTTTCAATTTCTTGTTCAAGACTGACACCTGATCATTTCAAATTTTTACATATGGTCATTCCCGTGAACCTTATCAGTCCAGACTGGCATTTGTATAGAGAAGAATTTCATACAAGAGGCGTCCAACAAGCGAAGTTCCCAAGGAATTCACAGCAGAGAAGTTTTGTACACACATGGGTCCGAATAGAAAGGCACTCGACATCTCAAAATTTCCATATAAGAGGCATCTACCAAGCATTATTTCCAAGAAGTTCACACCAAGATCTTCCAAGAAGAAAAACATCCGCACATACATGGGCATGGAGACAGAGGGGAACCCTACATCTCAAATATTACAGACGAGGGACGCTCAACAAATAAGGTTCCAAGAAAGTTATACCATTACCATATAACAAGCGAGATTTCCCAGAGATCAAGGGAAAGGCCCATCCCCAAGAAGTCCGTCTTCTGGAAGCTTCATCAGAGTAGTTATCTTTATTCTGCATTATTGTCGCAAAATCCTTACCTGTAGATGGAATTATTTTAGTATATAAGGATTGGAGAGTGTTAATAAAATCATTTGCTGCATAACTGCCCCAAATCAATCACAACCTGATCAGGAGTAGGAAGTTTGAGGTCTGATAATCTCTCAATATCTTTCCAAATTTATAGTCACTAACTTATCAAACAGATCATGTACCTTTATAACGGAGCCAACGATTTGGACCAAATTCAATTCCATTCAACTCGCTGATTGTACATTTCAGTCGTTCGAGAAAATCAGACAAATGCGTCCCTGTTTACGGCCATTTTCGCGTTTTCTCAAGGTGCCTTCGCACTGGAAAATAAATTAGCAAGCAGCGGGATCCGAATGTCGCGAAACGAATCGTTATTGGCTGAGTGCGAAGCATTCTACAGACCTGGTCCAATCGGCCATTGTTGCCGAACGACAGCAAACGTACGTAAATCCGACATGTCTCTAACTAATTAAAGTAGTTAATTTCGCGGCCGTAACGAATGGAGACCATTATTCGTCTGGTTCCGGTCCCTCGAGATCTTTCCGGTGGTCCCCGGAGCGAGAAACGAGGGGGTCACGCCTACTAGAAATCTTCAATTGGAAAAGGTGAGAAAACTCTCGAGACAACAGCAAAAAAAGGACGAATGGCCTGAAGCCATCCACGAAATAATGACTGAAGAGCGTTTTACATTGCGTTAATGTTTGAACATAATGTTAATGTGAAAAATTCAGGGTTCATCTTTGTCACTTCTCTTTACTCAGATTGAAGAAATCTATTATTTTAAGTATCAGAATACGGGCCATACAGTGTCACGTGTAATTATTTTGTAGTTTTCCCAAGTACGATAATAGAGATTTTTTTCAATATTTTTTCCGTGTCGTGTAAAACCTGTTTTATCTCAAATAATTTTTTAATTCAACACGGTAAAGAGTAAAGTCTATTCGGCTTTCTTGTATATATATTTCGAGACATTTAGAACGTAAAAGCAAGAGTTTCATCAAAGCTCGCCAATCCACCTTTGTTGCCACACTTAATTTTGAAATACCTTCCAGAGTAATATTCTACCAGATAGCCTCATTTCGCGAATAGGCTGAAGCAGATAAAACCCGACCGTTAACACAAAGTACGGCAAATGATGCCAAAACGCTTTTTAGCTAGAAAACACTGAATCATTCAACACAGTTTCGTGAAACCTTAGTGGCACAAAATATTATGATGCTGCTATGACAGGATGTTTTATTTTCTGTATTTTACGGAAACTGACATCTCATCCAGCACTTGTGACCATAACGTTAATCAGAAGTCAGATGGTACAGCTTGACGAACACATTCTCGAAGCAAGAGTCTTGCTAAACCGCTTAATAACAATTTATTTCATGTTTGTATTAAGAAAACTTGAGAATTCAAGTTTTAACTCGGAGTCGTATAGTAAACCACACCCAGCATTGACATTTAGAGCAGCTTGCCAAGTTGTGAAAGGTTATTCTTACTAGAACTAGTTTTTGAATAAGTGGAACAAATTGAACGATATGTTACACTAAAAATATATAGTAAATATATGGGGGCGTAGCTCAGATGGTAGAGCGCTCGCTTAGCATGCGAGAGGTACCGGGATCGATGCCCGGCGCCTCCAAAGTTTTTCATGAAAACTTCAAACCTAACCTTGATAATCAGAGAAAATAGACAGCATGATCTTAACCTAGAAATGAGTTCTATTGATTAAATTTGCAGAAATTCGTATAAGCACAGTGCACAATAAGTTAAGATATTGTATTCACCGAATTTGTTTGAAAACGAGGATTGTAAAAATTATGATGGAAAAAAGAAACCGTTTTCTACATTCAGAAATCTCTTTCCTCTAGACACACATAAAAACATATAGACAAGTTGACCACACTAATTTGATAACATATTCATGATAGCTAAGGTTTCATTAAGCGGTAAAAATTCTGTTTTCTGGAAAAAAATGTGATCACAATATTATCAAACTATACATGGCGTGCCCTAATTATGCAGATCTACTTCAGGCAATGATCCCTCAGTTAAAATGGTATAGTGTGCTGTCCCTCTAACTTGTTAAAACCAAATTCTCTCACAAAGTGGTTGTGATAGTATTAAATTTTGTTGTATAAAAATTAGGTTCCTTTTGTCGTAGAAGAATTTCGGACCTATATAGGTTATCAATTATGTCTGTCACAATTTAAGAGTCTCAGGATATCGAGTATGCATTTTCAGGAGGGAGAAAATCATACATTTCAAGTCTATTCTGTTTAGATTGACAAAATTCATCATTTGTGCAATTGTCCTCTTACCGATCTGAATCATCCTGAAGTGACTTGTGATTTCAAAACTGCTTTATCGTAAATATTATGGCCAGGGTAGTTATCAGCCGGGTAAAAGTTATTGGAATTTTTATGAATGATGAGGGCAGGTTAGATTTCGTTTCGTAGTTGAAGAACAATTGGTCGTAAAATATTTTCTGTACTTACGTTATCCGTCATTTTGTGGTACATAAATGAATGGAATTTGACGACTATCCATTATTCCATGCCTAAATATAACGAGTACACCCCCCCCCTCAAAATGAACAGCTTCTCCGACGATCGCATCCTTGGCCCCTTCCATACCCTTTCTCGGCTGCACATTTCGCCATTATGGTAAGAGCCATTTCCTATGCTCCCAAACCCATTGTGGAGGCGCCGCAATATGTCTCGGAAGTAGCCTCAAGATTCTTATAGGCCTTCTTGACCTATTAGCAGATAAGCAGCATGGAGCCTTCTTTTGAGAATGGTCCGAGAGGTAACACTCCTGTACATTCCTAAGAAATAACTTCTCGTATTCCGGCAAACAAATTAACATATAGTGGTCTTACCAGTTCGTCCCCTGACTTTGCTTCTCAAAGAAGGTCTCGTTATATCAAGGCGCTTTGCAATTTGATGTTGAAATAATCACCATGTCATGCAGAGCCACTATTCTTGCTCTATTAAATTGGTAGACAATATTTCCTGGCCTCATAATTGACAGTTCCAATCAGTTCTTTTTACTCTAATAAAACTAACGAGTACTGATTTTGTTGATGCAACACGTAAGAATAATTAGCTGCGGGTATTTGACAACTGTTCTTTTCTATACATTGTAAGAGTTGTTCAACCATAAATGGCTGTGACTACAGAAGTTAAATTAATCACCGAAGATTCACATAAATATAGTGGGCCAATTCCTACAGAGAAAAGAAAAACTATAGCCGAAAAAAGGCTCTAACGCAGTATTCATCCGTTAGGAGACAAGATCAAATACCACTTCACACAGGGGGCCGGACACTAATTTGACGATTTTTTGTTATTTGAAGTTTCTGAAGTTGAAAGAAAAAAATCGAAAAACACAGTTTTCCTCTGTCCCTCATTTTTTCTGTGTGAAATCTAAAAAGTATTGTTTCATCTCCTTATGAAGTGAGCGATGAAACCTATATGAAACATCTTTTTCAGAAATACCTAAAGGTACCAAGACTTTTGGTGGTGTGTCCACAACATCAACAAAAAAGGGTCATTGATAATTCAACTCCTGAAGTGGAAAATAAAGGATTGGAATTCCGTAAGATTTAACTTTGAATTGAGAAATTAAAAATATATAGTGAATATTGAATATAAAAATAACAAACTCATGCGTTCAAAGTTGTGGGTAACCCCATAGTATGTCCATATTATAATACAATAGCATTAGAGACTACGAACAATCTTTCATTGAGTTTTATGGTTACACGAGAACGTCCTAAATAGACGCAACTGCTCGAACAGCGCAATACATCTTGTCTTTCCGTTTCAACGCGGAAGCCCCATAATATGGCCACATAATCTCTTTGAAAATCCCTCAGGAGAGTCCCGAACCCCGACCATGTTCCACTTTCAGTACGCCGCTCCAGGAATTCTGGCAAGAAATCCAATAAAATAGGACTGATGCCATATCATTGTTGATTATGGACTTTGTTCTTACATCAAGAGCATTATGAGTTAATTTAGAGAAAAATTTCTCAAGGGACTCGCTCACGACGATTTATATAAAGGGTGTCGAGAATTTTTTTGCTTTTTAAAAAATACGAAAATTGAGAAAGGAGGAAATTTTGCTCTCTGATGGTGTATTATAAAGAAATATAAAAGAGAAACTTGAGTCCTTCCTGAACACGAACGGTTTTAACATAACTTTCTGAATCAATCATATATAATTCGTGCAAATATATCAATAATAACAAAATCCGGCAAAAGTTAGTCATTTACAAGTTGAATTGTAGCGAGTCTATAAATTTGAAATTGCTAGGACTTATATCAATATTAGAATAACTTAACACAAACGAAGTTTTTCAATCAGGAATAGGATTAAAATTACGAAAATCATCTCACCTCATAAATGTTGAATTCCAGTACTTTCATCAAGGCAACAGATATAGTTTCAGTTTTTTATGCCTTAAGTATGATATGCTTTCACAGTATGATTTGGGTTATACACAATAGATGATTTCCTTGTAGGCGATCCTCATACGACAATTTCCTGCGTGATCCAGCGATTCCAAGAAACAAAGAACAAGGAGACAACCTATACATGGCGGGAAACTCGGTACTTCACCTGTCGAAGATCGCTTCATTCGTTTGAAAACTTAACTGGAGAAATATCAAATCTGATTTTATATCTTTGAACTTTCCCAATCATTTGATAATTTATCTTATTATAATATGATCTTAGTAAGTGTAAAAACTTCGTGTTTACGTGTTGTGTTTCTGGATAGGCTTCACGGGTATCTAGTAGGTAGGTGTATATCTGTCAGACTCGATGACTCCATATTCACTGAGTATAGCATGAATACTCCAAAATCTCGCCAACTCTTTTTCTGTTGATTTATGATGTATGATTAAGGGTTTGCGGTGTTCTCATTTTCTAGTCAGGGACCAATAACTGCTGAGGAGTCACAACGACAAAGATACTAACAATAAAGCCGGCTCGGAGGCGTACAGGACATGATTCTCGTCCCCGGCGAAGAGTTATCTTGGTTCAATCCGCACGAAGACAGTGCGATCTTTCGGATTCTGGGAATCGCCGGAGATGTAAAGCTGACGGTCCTATCCAACAGAGATGAGTTAGACATTCAAGATCCATTCCCTCTACACGAGAGGGGTTCGACAAAATTTCTGGGTTAGTGATGTAACAGAATTCCCCGACGTGTCATTAACCGAAAGGCCGAAATAGACACGTTAAAGGATAAAAAAAACAGAACATGTCACTGAATTCATTTCTGTAGGTCTGGAATAGCCTCTTCTCAAGAATTGAGAATGAATAAAATAGGAATGCCACAAAGATGCCAATCTTGATCAATGCTCCTCCTGTCTGTATATAGCACAGAGTGTACTTCACGATGTTCACTAAGCGAGAGGTTTGATGAGCTAACCATTCAAAGCTATTAGAAAGTTCATCTAAGGAAGGGGAAAGTTCAGATTTGTTTGACGGCCTTCACTAGTCTATCAAATTAAATAACCGCATATTATTCGATCTCTCAATTCATACATTCTAGAGAATGTATTTGAAAATACTTAGCTTATGCATTTGTTGGTCAAAGATGATCAATAAATTATTATTATCATAAAAATTCGCTTAAACATTTCCATTTTTAATATAAGTGAGTGAAAGTTAAGTAATATGTGATTGAACGACAGCATACTCTAACGAAAGAAAATCCTGAAGGTGCAAACGTAAATTGAAAGTAAACACGAAAAATCCGACATGATAATACCTCGAAGTTAAATTTTCATTCGGCGCGAAGGGTATTCGCCGGAAAGATATTTCCGTATTTGCTCAAACTGACTGTATTTCTCTGCTCTGTTTGTGACCACCCCGTTCGTAGTTCATGAGACTTTAGGGAATATTCAGAAAATATATGTAGGTGAGCGCTGGTTGAAGCCAGAAACGAAAGTTACAGGTAATTATAGGTTATCTTATTTTGGAAATAACATTGAATTTTAATTCATTTCAACATTTGAGGTGGAAATTATGGAAATCAGACTAGAGACATTTCGAAATATGTGTAGCTATATTGAAGGTTATGTTCTATAACCGCATTCGTATGCTCTGCTGATGCGGTTGCCGTTTCCTGGCGTTTTCCTTATAATATTTGATTCACTCGCAAAACATTTATAATAAAATAATGAAATAATGGAGTCATGTTTTTTTCTAACTTCGATAATCTTAAATTTACGAGGAAGCTGAATACTATTACATTTCACGTAAACAAACTGAGAATAATGAAGACAAATGGGAAAAGCGAAGGATGTATATAATACATGAAATTATTAATTGATGCTGGAAATCTAGAAGAATTTCTCAAACAATTTCAAACAAGTATTCCGTGAATTACTCAAGTCTTTTATCTTGTGGTTTCGAAAATATAAAATTCTTCCAACTCCTCGGGCTTCAACAATAAAAGTCCAAAAAAATAGTGGAGCCATTGGCTGTTTTCTGAGTACTTCTCTATTTTCAGAAATCAAACCTCGTCTTTGAATTTCGCCGTACCAACCATATGTAAGATGAAACCTACATCCTGTAATTTATGTACACACAACCAAATTTATATGGAATCACTCGGTATTTCACATTATTGATTGTTTTAACCATGGATCTTTGACTACTTGTGAAGAATGAAGAAAAAAAACACCTACTCTGTTTTGTTGTAGAAAAACCGGATAAAAAATGCTGAATTATCAACACATGTTCGGGATACTGTACTCAGTCTTCAGTGAGATTTGAAATTGTGAATTTCAGAATATAAAAAAGCCTATAATGATAATTGAAAATGCCTAACGTTGGATTGTCCGATGTGCAGAGGGGTCGAATAATTGCTCTCGTTGAAGAAGGGGTAACACAGAGGGATATAGCGGCCACAATGACGCGTATGAACAAGAAGAGGGATTATTATATGGTGCTGGAATAGCTGATAAACCAGTGAGTAGTTTGGGAAGATAGTGAAGAATCGTTCTGAAATTTGGTGTGAACATTCTTCATTAAATTCAAGCTAGATGAACCTGATTTTTTGGATTATATGATTATTGAAACTATGTTTTTTATGCAAGAAAAGCGAAAAAATATGGTACACAAACATAACATTGTCTTCAAACACCTCACAAAAATGTAATTTTCAATTTTACTTCACCCAATCAGGTTCTTAGGAAATGTGTTGCTAACAAAAAAAATTTTGATGATTACGGATGAAAATTGCTACCACAGGAATGCCCACCAGTTAAATACTCCGATGGCAATCGTCCATGGACAGCACGAAAAAATTCTTGAGAATCAAATACTCCCAAATTTAAGAGAAATTCTATTTATTCCTTTCCTATGTAAAAAATTCACAAAAATCACACCTGTGGTATGACAGGCATCGCCTCTTCGCAAGAGTTAAGAATAAAAAAAATTGCACAAACTATGGCCGTGAATCACCTCTTTCTTTTATGACATTTGTCATATTTTTAAAACGACTGTTAACATTTTTTCGTAAATTTTTTCTTTAAATTAAAAAAGAACCACGAAGAATTAATATATGGGAGATGTCAACCCAAATTATTGGGTTCATAATCATTCTAGCACATCTATAGATCAAAATCGGCAAATCTTAGAGGACCGAACCTAGCCATCGGAGCTCTCTCGGTCAAACAGAGAGGGAATTGTTTTTGTTGAGTTTGAATATTGAAGGGATTTTTGTGATCATACTTCAAAATTGGCAAGCAAGAACAAGGTGGAGTGATTGTGCTTCAGGAGACTCACACTGCGACGGAAGAACATCTCCGCGAAAGAGGAAATTTCGCAGGTTATGTACTTTTTGATTATCTCCTTAGTCCTTTTTTATGGCCTTGCTTGCTATGTAAAATCTTTTCTTAAATTCAAGTGTGTTTAGACATAAAAGAGTCAGGTATGATTGTTGAAATATTTCCTGCTGGTTTTCTTTTTCCATTGTTACAGATTCCTGTCCTAAACCCCCTTCCTTTCACACTTGTCTTCGTCTGGAAATCATGGAGTGCAGGATGAGAATTGAAGCTGCTAAGCAGAAAAATCGTTGGTACTCTTTATGTACACACGACACTAACACAGCATAAACAGATAAGCTATTGCTAAAGCAATAGCGACAGGGAAACGAGTTTTTTCCTCGGGTTTTTTTCACTCGTTTATTGAATCATACGCAAGATAGTATGTTTCCCCTGTTACATTTTCCTGAGCTCACACTTGTGTATTTTGTGACACACACCAAAATTATGGAAATAAGCATTTATTGTAAATACAGTTATTAGAATTTTTGCAAATCCTCTCTTTTAGAGGAATATATATATATATATATATATATATATATATATATATATATATATATATATATATATATATATATATATATATATATATATTCAAGAATTTGTGGCAGGATGTATTCTGTGAGAGATGTTGATCTCTTTACAGGCAGCATATCAGCTTTCAGATCCACCTTAAAAAGATTCATTCCAAATGTTTAGTATTGAACGCCCACTGTACTTCTGGTAATAAAATATTATTAATATTTTCATTATAAAACATAATAAAAACAGGAATTAATTCATATAACGAAACAAAAATATCCATCGAAGGACAAAGGTTCGATTCCGTTCAGTGTACACTACAATATGTTAGATTAGACATGCCCACAAATAGCGCGTTCGAACAATAATGAGGATGGATTGTAGAAAGCACCTACTAGCAGGTATAGATCAAAAATAAATGAAAAGACCATGTAGAGTTATTCTGAATGTACTCTTATCTCCTGATGATGCCAATTTAGTTGGCGAAGCGCGAGTTGAGTTTTGAAATGAAGTTTTGGTGAAGTCGTGCACAGTGCTACAGTGTGACACAACGCCGAAGGTTCCAGTCCCCAACTTCGTTGTACTTAATGACCTGAAGAGCTCATGATTAATTCCAGATATTCGGAGAACGAGGAGTTATCAATTCTTCTCTCATCTCTGCATCTGCATCATAATTGAAACAAATGAAACACATAAACACACAATGATTATCATATAATAATGTTAATCATAACAGTAATTACCCTGTTTATTGCTCACTCCATAAACTCGTATAATAATCATGAAAGGTACAGCGTGTGCTAAAACCACGGCGTGACGATACAACATTAAATCGTTTTATCGTCCGTTGATGATTGGATGAAGTTATTGCTCTCGCTCCTGATGTGTGAGGACATCATTTCTTTTATTACCCCCGTTATAACGTTACTTACTGGTCTGTAATAAGTCGTACGATCGTAGAAAAAGTTTCATTTGCGAAATATTGTCTCCCCTACATATACGAACAGAATAATGATGATCTACTACTTTTATAGTTAGTAATTGTTGAATATTCTGATTTTATTAAAAAAAATGGCGAATAACGAAACAATTTCGCACAACTCGTGTTGGTTATTATTGAAAGGTTATCATTCTATTTGGTAGTAACATTTCTATTGAGAGATTCAATATTATCAACACCATAGTCAAATACCTCGTGGAAAATGCAAATTTCTGAAACGTACTACACATGGCGTACCATTCATCAATTTGTTTAGGTACAGATAAAGTACCTATAATAATTGTGGAAAAAGTACTAAGCAGATTCGCCTAACATCAATGTATCGTTCATAAACTGCAAATTTCTGAAACGTACTACACATGGCGTACCATTCATCAATTTGTTTAGGTACAGATAAAGTACCTATAATAATTGTGGAAAAAGTACTAAGCAGATTCGCCTAATATCAATGTATCGTTCATAAACATCGATGTTTTAATATCGATATCGAAACCTACGACATCGATGTAACATCGTTCTTCATGAACGATGTCGTATGCACGATGTCAGCTATATACGCAAACATATATCTCTCTTAATCACAAGCGTAGATTTTTCTATTCAATGTCTCGTTTGCTCTCTCTGCGCGAAACTGAGCAGTTGCTTCGCTCGCCCATATTGACGGCCATTGTTTTGTTTGTTGTTTGACGTTCATTATATCATATAACTTAGAATAACACAGAGGAGATAAACCGCTTACTGGGCTTGTTTTTGAACTCTGTGTCAAAAAATAAATATACACTTGTTCCCTGTTAAAATAAAATAATGGTTGTTCTTAAGAGAAAAAACGTCAAAATACACAAAATAGTGTCTAATTTCAGCTGAAAAACATCGATAAAACATCGGTATATCGTTCATGAATTTCGATGTTTCAGTTTTCAAAATATCGATGTTCTAATATCGATGTTTTTTATGAGCGATGCTTCATCCTTACCTATCACTCTATCAAATACCTATGTACTCATTTTGTGGTTGTAGGAATTCAAAGACATGTGTGTTCAGTGTTTGGCAATTGGTTTCATTGATTAAGTAAGTAATGGCTGAAACCATAGAAAAGTTTTGACTTTTTATGAGAAATTTTTAAGAGCTCAGAAATGGTGTTAGCGTCACTACTTTATCAAAATTACCAAATCCAATGCTTCATTAGAAATAAACAAAGGAAATTTTTGAAGTAGTTGATGAGAGTTTGAAACCAAGCAAGATCGAGAAGTGTATTCTGAGAGAAGCTGATTATCATTCGATGGAAAACAAACTGTACAAAAGGTTCATGAAGCAAAGAGAACGAAACTTTTCCGTTTCAGGAAAGCTCGACATTTGCATGAGAAGTTGATGTCATTTAACGAAAAATTCAATGCGAGCGATGGATGGTTGCAACGTTCCGAAAGTCGATATCGGATCGCAAGTGGAAAACTGTCGTCGCAACCTGAATCAGTTCATCATTCATAGAAGAACTATCGAATATTATTACCGCACTCAATTTAACTGATCAATAAATATACAAGACAGATGACACTAGTTTATACAGGAAACTTCTACCTGATGGAACCTATCTTTCGAATTCTGAAAAGACAACCCCTGCTTTGAAATTAGCGGAGCAACGAGTAGCTTTCCTAAAATGTGTCAATGCATCAGGTGAACACAAGTTAACACCGTTGATAATCGGAAAACCAAAGCCTAGATGTTTAAAATATTTCAATAATCCTTTCTACAAAAACCCTAAAAAAACATGAATGACCAAAAACTGGTTCTTTTAGCAGTTTGTTATGACAACAAAAGTATTCAGAAGTTGCAATTTTCTTGAAAAATCAGAATCTTCCTACCATAGCCATCCTTATGTTAGATAATGCTCCATCCCATCCATCAGCAGAGAAGTTAAAAATACCTGACGGTGATATTTTTGTCAATATTTTGCCACTAAAGTCACATCCCATATTTAACCTGTCATATGGGTATGAATCCACATGAAATATCAGAAATTTCCCACCAGTACCGGTTTTCTTCGAATGTTTAGGTTGGTATAATCGGTGACTTCTTTGTATGGCTATTTTTTCTGCCGTCGAGATTTCATGGGGAGGTATATCCCCATTACATTAAAAATGAACTGCTTACATTTATGGGGGCTATGCCAATCCTATTGGGCAACACCAATGCATAATGTAGCCTCTGCCCATTTCAGAGTGAAAATTAAAGAATTTCTAAATGAGCAATAGCAATGTTGCTGAATGGATGGTTCCATTTTTTTTTGAGGACACCTGGAATCACTTGTGTACAAGTAATTAAATCGATAAGAAGAAGAGCAGAAGCTTGTAGAAGAGAAAATCGGGGGTATTTTCAATAGTCGTTCAAATTTTCTTCTCGTTGAATTAAATTTTCAGAACTTATTCTAATTGAAAATCCAATTGAAAACATTAAGATTTGAATGTGGGAGGCTTTTACTTGGTAAAATTCCATTATCAATAATAAAAAACAAGTACTGTGTTTTAAGGAATTTTACTTAATAATTGCGATTCGTAACGCGTTTCACTACACCGTAGCTTCTTCAGACGAATGAATATACAGAAAAATATAAATGAGAATATAACTATAAATGTTCTTGAGTAATTAAAAGCTTATTGGGTTGCTTCTTCTTAAGTTATTTATGACAGGTATATCAATTATTTATGAACAGGTATATCAATAAAATTGAAGGAATAGAATGCTACCTGAAAAGATTCAATGATTTCTGAAGGGCAATAAACACCTGATTTATTGTTTTTACTGTGGTTTGGTTTTATTATTTTTATGATGATTATTTATTGATTTTTAAATTATTAATATTAGAATTTTCTTCAATGAATTTATTTATTTCAATGATAAACACCTGAATTGTTTTTTCTGGTTTGGTTATATTAGTTTGGGATTTAACCTTTATTTTTGGCTATTTGTTTAATCAAATTTAGTTCTTTGTTGAAATTTTCAGATAACGGATGTTAATCAATCATTTGATTAACATCCCGTAATTTGATTAAACAAATAGCCAAAAATAATGGTTACAATCCCAAACTAATAAATAATATTTTAAATAAAAAACAAAGTAGAATCGCATTGAATGAAGTTTGCCCTGTCGATAAATTGAAACAAAAATGCAACACCTTAACCTACGTTGGCATTACAAGTGAGAAACTTAAATCATTCTTGAGTAGCAATAATTTCAACATAGCATATATAAAAAATAATGAAACCAAACCAGGTAAAAACAATAAATCAGGTGTTTATCGAGATTGAATTGCAATGACTGTGATAATTTCTACATTGGTAGAACACATAGAAATTTTAATATTAGAATATCGGAACATAAACGCAGTTTTTCAAATGAAAAATCAGATTCAAATTACGCGAATCATCTCTTAGAAAATAATCATTCTTTCGACCCACAGTTTGAATTTTGCATACACATAATAAATATTGGAAGGTAGATCTTTGGGAAAGAAATCAATAAATACAAACACTCAGGTAGACTCATCAATGAACAAGTCGATTTAAGCCCTTCACCTCTATTGAATCTTTTCGGGGAGCAATCTATTCCTTAATTTTATTGGATATACCTGTCATAAATAACCACTTAAGAAGAAGCAACCCAATTAGCTTTTAATTACTCAAGAACATTTATAGTTATATTCTCATTTATATTTTTCTGTATATTCATTCGTCTGAAGAAGCTACGGTGTAGTGAAACGCGTTACGAATCGCAATTATTAAGTAAAATTCCTTAAAACACAGTACTTGTTTTTTATTATTGAAAACATTAAGAGTTTGTATTATATCCTACAGGTCAAAAAATCTGTGCACATCACAGGATTCTAAGCAAAAATCACTGCTAGAAACAGTTTTCACCGTGTTATAGAATAACGGAGGTACGAGGGGTATCTGAAAATTGAAGTTTCAAAATCACCCTATATTTCCAGAACGAAAGGGTATGAAAATTTTGTTCACAGCAACTTTTGTTTCATCGAGACGTCACATAATTTAATTGCCACTAGTTTGAAGATACCATTCTAGGACACGATGTACAGATACAAACATTTTGGATAAGATTGTGAACTGAATAAAACCATCTATTAATAAAATAACATCAAATCTTCCACAATCAGCAAAAAATTAATACAATATTTCCCCCTCAAAATTTTCAATTTCCTGTGAATCCCTTAAACGAACCAACTCATCTAATTTGAAATATTGGATGATCCGAGCCCCCCAAATATTCGTGTACTAAATTCGAATACCTCCTTCTCGTATTTCTCGCCTTCCCTAGGGTTATTCGCTTTTTCTTAATAAAGGTGACTTTTTCCCTATTACTCGACGTACATCAAGCAGGCCGAGGCACTGGCTTGCGCATTATTTAGTAACCGGTCTAAACTTTCACCCCAAAAGCACGAAACATTGCCGTAATGGCTATGCCGCGCGCAAATTTGAAACAAGTTTCACAATTACCAGCCAAGTTTCGTAGTTAACGTTACGCGAATACGGCAATATCTTCCCTGCAAATACGCTCGGCTCGCGGTGTTCTGCACCAATGAGATTTTAACTAGAGGTGAGTCTGCTGGAGTTATCAGCCACGTGTGTTATTTCAAACATGTGAATTGCATGTTTTGGAGGTGGTTGATACATCGGAAATGTTTCCATCGCACCCGCTTCGAAGTACAGATCAAAACTATGAATGTAAAGATATGAAAATTCTTAATTTCTTACCCTATATACAGGGTGTCCGCGGTAAAGGGCCCATTAGAAGTATCTCGGGAAGGAGTTTTTTCGATCAATTTCAAATTTTCGGTAAGAGTGAATAGATACTGATCTACAATTTGCAATTGTTTTCATACCGCTACCACTTCCGGTTACACCGTATATCATGCTGGCATGATATACCTATCAATTTTTTTAATCAAAGGTTATCTTTTGTTAAGATTTTTCCTATTTATAATTAATCAACATTGAGCTGTGATTGTTTTATCAAAATTTTCGGAATTATATTCTCTTATATCTTTCACCAAAACAATTGACTCAGATTTGAGTAAGATTATCACTGTATTTTTAGTTCGGAGACAACAATTGTTATGTTTGAGGGCAACGTAATTTTCGATGTATTGAATAATAAATAGATGATAAATTAGTATTGATTGGTATCAGGTTTTACTCAAAATGGCTCGTTTTCAGTTCATTCACGATTTAATCAAAAACCTTTAGTACATCGGGAAAATTAAATCATTAGGCCGTGGAACATAGGAACAGACAGAGTGGATTCAATTCCGTTGTCAGTGTAAGTTTCACAATCACATTAAAATTTTTTGAAGTTTGTTGGTTGTTTTCCTTTAAATAGGAAAGTTACTACGAAAATCGGAAAATTTTCAACGATTATATCATACAGTAAAATTATTATATTATTGGATGAAAGCATAGTATGAAGATTGAATAATCATCAACACTCTAAGCCTCAAAGACTAGCTTACTGAAGTGTGTCCTTCATTGGGAAAACAGTTGAATTTTTATACGATTTTTACAAACAGGGAGAAAACACGATAGAAAAAATATAATATCTACACGTCATATTATGTTCATGTTGTTCGGAAACCATTGATTAAATCTTTCTCAGATGCACTAATAATTGGTTATTACGATCTATACACCTTCAATCAATGTTTACTTTTGGAGTTTATCAAAGTCAAGGGCTCAGAAGATCTTGTCCAAAATATTGAGTCTGAAGCAACATTTTGAGTATGTATCATAATTTATTTTTGAATGAATATGATGATGACCATTCTTTTTCTGGTATCTGGGGAGACTGAAATATTATCATTCTTATAATTCAATAATTCATAGAATCTTTTGCATTCCCTATCCATAAAAGATTTCAATACGGAAATCAATATCCTCAATTCCATCAAATAATAATATTCCAATCTCCCGCATAAACAGTATGAACAGAATGAAAACAAATTTCTCAATTACAATATTCCAATTTTAAAAATTACTTACATTGGCCTCTTTCCAAATTTAATTCAACAAAATTCTGTTCCAGTGGTCCCAATATAGGCAAATTACTATAGAATGCCAAACAAATAACATAAATGGAAACAATCTGGACTATACAGAATTGAATGGAATTAATGGGCAACAGTTAACGTAGGACAAACAGGTCGAAATTTTGAATCTAGATTCAAAAAACATGAAACAAATCCTCAGTTTTGAACATATTAAATCTTCAAATTAAGTAATTAGATTTTATATAATTTGAAAATTTTGCACAGTACAATAAAAGGATGACAAATAATCTTGTGGACAGTTTGAAATTAATCAACTTCGTAAAAAACCAAAATCTATCACTCTCAATAGTCAACTAGAATTAAATCACTCTCCACTAACAACATTTAGAAAAGGTATAGTTAGCACATTTTTCTTATAATTGTTGGCTCCAGATATTTGAAAATGACATAACTGTCGAAATCGGTTGTGTGTATCAAAAATAAATATTGTGGAAATCAGACAAAGTTGTTTCATTTTATTTGTATTAAAATGAATTTCCATTGAATTAAATCCATCAATAATATCATCAATAAATAATAAATTTCTAAATAGAAGAAGGAATCAGTTCATCTGAATAATGAATGGTCAGTACCTTGAAACAAGAAAAACTAAGGGATATAAAATATCGTTCTGTACATTTTTACAAAAATTGTAACGTTAAATCATGCAGACTATCAAGACTTAACCTACGTGGAAAATTCAAGTCAAATAACTATAAAAATGAAATAATATCAAAAAATAAGTTACCTCTTGATTTTACTGACCATTTTTCATAATCTGACATGATTGTTTGTAGTTGAAGAGATAATGGGTTAGTGCGAGACACTCTGTACAAATATTTCCGTTAAAGAAATAAGTTTTGTAAATTAAAACATTTGGAGGCGCCGGGCATCGATCCCGGTACCTCTCGCATGCTAAGCGAGCGCTCTACCATCTGAGCTACGCCCCCTGCTGTAAGGTTGGGTCAAAATTGTATGAATTATTATCGGACATCTCTCTTAAAAATTCCTGCAGTTATAATTCAAAATACAAGTCTAGCCAACCAGTTTCAACATATTGCATAACTAACTGATTTCTCAATCAAATGACCTACGCTGATTGTGTATTTTATATCGGGTTGTGCGAAAGTATTTAATAAAATTTATTATTCAATGAATGTCGGTTTTTAGCAGAAGCGCTCGAATAGGTCGACTTTTGATTTTCAATACCTAACTTTTTATGATAAATTGAGGAGTTTACTCCCAATACCCTACTCCTCAGCCACCCTCACGTTTTATTTTCAAATAGCAGCCGCCATCTTATGATTGCTCTTTTTAAATCTCTATGAAGCTTCTAGATAACTGCGCAGGAAAATTCAGAAAAAAACGATTGCTCTCTTAAATACAGGGTGTTAAAATATCATATTCATGAATAATATTGATGTTATATTATTAAGAGTATGTTATTGCAAAAAAGGTTTTGAGAACATGTTTGACCATTCGCAATTGTGTTTCAAATAAATCACCAGCTGAGTTTCCAACCCCCAACCCGAAACCAATTTTGTGAGGAAATAATGAGGTAGTGTGACTGCAATAATGGGTATTTAAACACCCTTATTTAAGAGAGCAATCGTTTTTTTCTGGAATTTTTGCACAGTTATCTAAAATCTTCATAGAAAAAGTTAGGTATTAAAATTGAAAAATCGACCTGTGTGAGCGTTTTTGCTAAAAACCGATAATCAATGAATTATGAATTTTTTAAGTTAAATTAGATATGTAAAGAAACTCCGAACTTTTGATCGCGTTGCCCTTTATTGAGCACAGAGAACATTCTTATCCACTGCAACTATTCAAAGTTACACATGAATCTAAAATTAAATCGAAAGTTTGTCCCATCCGCAACTTGAGTTGACAATTCGAAATTCGCAAAGTCAAGGATTTATTAGCTTTTTATTCGAACTTCGCAATAAACTGGCGTAATAGCGACGAGCAAATAAAAATCTATAGTTACAGTTTATATTTACATTTCCCAGGCGAACTTCGATTGAATAATAATAATCGCCATCGCTGACACATCGTAATTTTTTTTTCGATGGGGCCATAAAATTTGCATGTGAACCGAATAGGTTTTTCGAGGCTTTATTGCCAATATCTGTTAATACCGGTCCCAGTTTGTATTTCGTTCTCTTTTTTTCTGTTTTATGTTGCTCGCTCGCTAGTCGATGGCAAAAATTGAAGAAATGAATATAACCGACCCTTTTTTCAATTTATCATATGTCACGCTATCAAGCTCGCTTGGAAAGTTCAAATATGGGATTTCCAATTGATTGACATTACCAAGTCTTATCATGCGAGCTTTTCATAAACGATTTAGTATGAGAAAAACCATTGACGATGTGTACTTTTGATTAATTTTTGAATGAGTCAATAAAATTAAGATACCTAAAGAAAAAATGTTTATTCTGTCAATGGGAGAACTTATAGGTCATCTAGAATAAACTCTTAGTTAGACTTGAGCAAACCCATTATCATACGAGGTTGGTTCCAAAGTACATGTTACTTCGCTTCATTTAAGAGATTCAAGGCGAAGTTGAAAATATTCCAATTTGTGACCTCCCCCTCGTATTTATATTATGTTTTACGTCATCCAGAATTTTTTGCATTAGCGCTCTATAGTATTACAGGTATTAAAGAAGACCTATCAAATACACTTGTACTTTTTTTTTGTTGGCGTTCATAGACAGATGTGCTCAGTGTTCAGGAATTGATTTTCGCTGATAAAATAAGGGCTTGAACAACAAAAAAGTTTTTGATGAGAAATCTTTCGTTTGAGAAGAGCTTAGGAAGGGTGTCAGCGTCCCTAATTTATCAAAAAAGCTCGGTTCGCCAAATCTACTATATGCTCCATTAGAAATAAATGAAGGAACGTTTCGGAAGTAGTTAATGAGAATTTGGAACCAAGCAAGATCAAGAAGTGTACTCTGAGACAAGCTGAATAATCTTTGATAGAAAACAAACTCTGGTTCGTGAAATAAAGAAAACGATTTCCTTTTCGGGAGAAATGATCAAAAGCAAAGCAAACAGTTAGTTAGTTGGTCAAAGGACGCCTAATTTGAGTGCAACAAAGCTGTCCTCAATCAAAATGTTGCAGTCGTTGTTGTACTTGTGATTCTGCTATTTTGATTGTTTGCGCGTTTTGGCAATATGGGAAAAGGCTGGAGTACCGACCAGTTTGAAGAAACATGTGATTGCTGAAATGGAACAATACTTCGAACATTTGAAAAATCTTAAAAAGAATAAGGCAATAAGACAAAAAGGACACCAACAAATACTGGTTGATTGATATTGCACATGCTAATGCCTTGAGTATCGTGAAGGTTATAGAAGATAAAGAGTTTTTGCTTGCACAACGAGGAGGGCCGTGAAGCGGTGCAGTGGAAAAATGAAAACGTTCAAAAAAATCAAAACGACTAAGAGAATTCGCGAGCCTGAAGCAGAACGCATCAACTCATTAAAAATACAACTTTTGCTTTCTTCGTCTACAACTACTAGCACAGACTCAGACACAAGCAATTCATCTGAAATTGTGGTTGCCGTTCCTTCCACGGCTACGCCACCAGCGTGTAAACGAGTTCGAGTAGAGTCGGTGGATAGTCATTTAGCTTCAAGCCTTGACGCCTCCAAATTGAGTGACAGAAAAGCTGTGATTGTAATCACATCTAAATCGGAAAGTGTAGGCTCTAACCCCATGGAATTTACTGTCAACAGGTCGTCCAGCGTCGTCACCGTCAAAAGCATCGTATAGGTATAGCGGAATCATTAAGACCTGAGTTGAAAACTAATTTGCCTTTGACTGTTCATTGAGATGGAAAGCTACTCGAAGATATCACTGGGCATGAAACCGTGGATTGTCTTCCTATTTCGGTGTTAGGGTAATGAATTGATCAGATACTATCTGTCCCAAAACTGGGCCGTGGAACATAAGAGGCATGTGAGTCAGCTGTCTATACTACAATCAATACTGTCATGTGGATTGAGCGATAAAGTACAGTACATGTGCTTCGATACGACGGCCGTCAAATGGAGCATGGATACTATGCTTTGGCTTGCATGTCGCCATCATATACTAGAGAGATAATATTAGAAGCTGGCATGAGCACAGCACTAGGTCCTTCAAATGGGCCTGATATTTTATTTCTCGAATTATTTGAGTACAACTAGTGCACAATTGACCAGACCGACTACAAAACTGTAACATCTGATCCTCATTCGCTGGAATTAGTTCAAAATATAGCTCATAATATGATATCCTTCGCTCAAAATCGACTTAACCAGTATCAGCCTCGAGATGATTATGATCAACATCATACGCGCTGTGAAACTAACTTTACTTTCAAATAGAAAAAAAATTCCACGCAAATGAAGTTGTTATAAATTTAAATTTAACAAAATATATTTATCTCAAAGGCGAACAGGCGAACAGGCGAGACATTCTTCGGAATGATTAAGCCTCTGCTTTTTCATTGTTTATTACTCTGTATGTATGACACCCAATGTCACACGCCGCATTCAACCTATGGATCAGAATGAGTTGGGACTTACTAAACTTTTTTATAGAGAAAGCTTATTTCGTTCTGTTATACCCAAAGGTAATAGAGTAGCACATGCTGTTCAGACAATAACAATAAAAGAAGCTTCCCTTCATTAACATACTACTTGAAACTGCTGGAAAGTGCTTGCATTATATTGTTACGATTCTTAGTTCTTGAAATTATTTGTGGATTCAAATCAAACACTTCAACGTTACAAAACTCTAACTAATTTATTTACACGTAATCTGAACAATTATAACTAATTTATATAACACAATTGATACTGATTAATTTATTTCCAACACTTTGTCCACATATTCGCGCTCTTCATTTAAAAACTGAACTCCCTGCGCTTCGCGCTCTCTTTTTATATACAAGGACGGGGGGTCGAGAATCTTCCGCTTTATTCCAGATCTTCGTTCATGAGCCTTCTCTGTACAGTAACCTGGTTTCTCAGTATTTCGGCCCGCTGGTAGTTTTCAGATCTTTCTCGTATTTTCTCGAAAGTGCGTGGCAATTCGGCATTCCGCCAGGCGGTGACAGGGTCGGCTTCAGGGACGATTGGATATCGTTACACTATTTCACGAAAAATCGATGAAGATGATGAAGATTTACCCTCAGCTAGGGTTCGCTGAGTTTGGAGACAAAATGCCTCCTCACGGAAGCCGTGATTAACGATACTCTTGACTGTTTACATGGTCTTGCATCTTCTGAGTACACTATGCAACTTGTCAAAAAATTGAATGAAAACGTTTTAAATAATGAGACTGACCTGGGAGCAAATGAGGAGAGTGATATTTCTGAAGATAGCGACTGTGAAGATTTAATTATATTACAACAAAAAAATTCCCACTCCGAAGCTAATGTAGCTAACAGAATTGTTTCAAAATGGCAGAACAAGAGAATAATGATGTCCGTGACATGATGACTTCAAGAAAGAAAATTTATTCTAATTGGAAATCATTATGTGCCAAACAGGTCTCTAAAAGGTTGAATTAATCCATAATGTGAGGTGAAGTGTTATTCTGGAAAAAGATTTCTTTTATTACAGGAGGATATCCAACGTCTAATAAATTCAAACAGTCTGGAAGATATAAAATTGAATGCAAAGAATGCCCAACAGCGTTCGTAGGACGAACAGGTCGAAATTTTGAATCTAGACTCATAAGACATAAAGAACTTCTCTCCTTAGATAACAAATCCATAGTTTCTGAATATATTGAATCTACATATCACATAGCGTGTCATTAACCGAAAGGCAGAAATAGAGCACGTTGAGGGAAAAACAAACAAACATATCACATAACTACATTAGGCAATTGAAAAAAACTCCACCAATACAAAGAATCTTTTAGAAAGTTTCGAAATTAACAAACTTTATAAAAACCTAAAATTCACCACTCTCTGCAGTCAACTAGAATTGAAACACATTCAACATAACGTAACTGGCGAATTCGATCGTCTGTATGAAAAAAATCATTGTGGAAATCAGACAAAAGTGTTTCATTTCATTTATATTGTCCGAAATGATTTATTATAAGCGATTTCACTAATGGAATTATTGTATAAATGACATGTTTTGATTGACACTATTTTTATTTCCCATAATTGACAATCAATGTTTTTCAAATTTAATATAACTAATAATAACCATATAATTTTTGAGTGCCTGTCGCGTGCAGACACGCCAATACTTCAATAATATAGCAAATTCCATTCGACATAAAATATATCCAATGAATTTCAAAACAGTTCTAGCAAAGATAATGTATTTTCATTTTGCATAATTAGAGTTAATGTCCATCAATTATATATATAAAATTGTTTAACTGTTTCTGTTGCACCAGTTGGGGTCGGTGGAATGAGATATTTTTCGAATTAATGCATAAAATGTTTTCCAGAGCTATTGTATGCTCGCATTATAGCCGAAATGACTGTATGAATATCAATTTCACTAAGTGGAAATTATAGTCATAACCGATGAGTTGAGCAGATCATTAATCGATGAAAAAACAGAATATATTTTACATTCATAATTTATGAATATTGGGTGATAGATGCACAAATTAACACATATTTCTTTCAGAGGTGCTTATACCATAGTCTGGTATTGGGACAATTAGATGAAACAGTCAAAATCTTTCTTGAAGCTACAAAACGAAAAAAACGAAATTACCCCCAATATTTAGGCCTCTAAAAACGCTTGAACTCAACGGTGCCCCTTCTCATCAAACAGAAATGGATTTTGAGGAAATATCGCAGGTTATGTATTTTTTATTATCTCCTTAGTCCTTTTCATGACTTTGCTTGCTATGTAAAATTTTTCTTAGATTTGTTTAGACATATAAGAAGTATGATTGTTGAAATATTTTTCTGCTCGTTTTATTTTTCCATTGTTACAATTCCTGTCCCAAACCTCCTTCCTTTCACCCTTGTCTTCGTTTGGCAATCATGGAATGCAAGAGATAATGAAGCGGCTAAGCAGAAAAATCTTTGGTACTCTTTATATACACAACACACTAACACAATATAAACAGACAAGCTATTGCTAGTACAATAGCGACAGGGAAACGAGTTTTTTCCTCAGGTTTTCTCACTAGTTTATTAAATCATATACAAGATAGTATGGTTCCCCTGTTACATTTCCTGAGCTCACACTTGTGTTTTCTTCTGACACACACCAAAATTATAGATATAAGCATTTGTTGTAAATGCAATTATTCAAATTTTTGTAAATCGTATATATATATATATATATATATATATATATATATATATATATATATATATATATATATATATATCCATCAGATCTGTTGAATTTAAATTTGGACATAATTGGATAGGGACTAAAGGTACTGTGAGGTGGCCACTTCGTTCCCCTGTCTTGACGCCACGATATTTTTTTCTTTAGGGTGATGTTGAGGATTCACTCTACAAGAGAAACACTAAGAATTTAGAAGAGTTAAAACAGAATTTCAGGGAATGTCTTGCTTCTGTTAGCAATATTCACACTTGCCGTAGTGTTTCTCGACAATGTAATTTATGCATTGAAAACAATTGTAACACTTTTGAATATTTGCGATAAAGTAGTTTTCCCCATTTGAATCGTTAGGACGTTTTGTTTCTATTGAAGATTTTCGTATGTGTTTTTGGTTTTCGTTTGAGAAAAGTTTAATGTCATAGGTCTGGCTTTTCATAATAATTTATTTTTTACTCGCATATTTTTCTAATCATCCTAATAGAATATTACCAAAGCAACATGCATGGACATGTTAAGTAGATTCTTCGGGTTGGCAAGTTTTGAATTGCAAAAAATTAATGTTCATCTATAATTCGATTTATGAAGAGTAGAAGTGATTGTCGAACTCTAAGACCACAGGTAAGTACTGTTACGTTTATAAAATTTATTTAAACCTAACAACAATATTTGAATGTTGTTCTAATTGATGAATAAATTTGATTGGTTGATTTAGGGTCATGGCCATCTAGCGAACGCATCTTCACTACTCACTTCACATGCCGACGAGCAAAAAAAAATGTTGTTCGTGAGTTTTTTGGGTATCGCATATCAAGAGAGATGATAAAATGCTCGATATTCCACTTCGTTCAGGAATTTTGTTGTTGGTTGGTGCTAAATGAATGAGAAGTTAATTTTTTTTCCTGAAAGCAAATAATTAAGTATTTGAGAAGTTGGTGTGCCCATATTCATGCAATATTCAGTTTCGGATTGTTTTTTTGTTCGTGCAAAGCATCCTGTAGTATCAAAACTTCCAGAAATAATTTGGGATAAGTTAATGCCCATTGCCATACATTGAATTCAGTTTACTCATTCGCGGTTTTCTACTTCTTACAGAGTTTCTTTGCCTGTGTGGCATATTAGTTTCGTACATTCTTTTGGGTGAGAATCCTTATCGGCCCTTGGCCTGTCGTTTTGACTGTATAGCTGAAAATTGAACTTCATTCTCCACCACATAGTGAATTCTTGAAGTAACGAAATGAGTTTTCTTCAATTAGCTGTCGCCTATACATATATACAGGGTGTGGAAACACATCATCGCTCTGTTTCCTTCATCGTGGGACCTACACGCAAGTAGGTCCCACGATGAAGGTCCCGCAAATATAATCCATTTCCGAGATTGGAACTTACCTTTCAATATTAACGTATTTCGGTTGAATATGATGTTTTGTATGTATTATATATATGTGGTTGAAAAATTTTAATCATAATTTTGCACTTCAGAATTTACGGTCTGTTTCATATTTTCTATCTATAGTAAGGTAAACTGACGGTTTAGTATTTCTCAGCTGTTTATTATTCTGTAATAAACTTGTAGGGTTTTGGCCAAAACTTCACAACCTATCAATTGTGAATTGATACTTAATTCATATTACCTTTATACATTCCATCAAAGTATACATATTTTTTTCCAGTTTTTTTAACATTTGATACACAAGAGCTACATATTGACAGAAAACAAAACTGGTGGCGCTCGACAATTTTGTATTTAGTAGTTTAGGTGATATTTTGATTTTCTTTTTGAATATAGATTCTTGGTGAACTTTCTGCCTATTTTGATATTTCCTGAATATACTGGTCGATTAGATTTCTTTTTGTTTATTTATTACGAAAACTTTAAGATAACAGACCCCACGCCTTTAGCTGGCATTCAACTACAGCAGAAACTATTCGTAATAGTACTATGGTCTAAATCGAATCAAACCATAGAAACAACCATGATTTCAGATAGGATCTTCGAAAACTGTTTTTTCAGTCATAGAACAAATTGAATCATTGATGGGCATGCACCTAATGAACGGAATTGTGGATATTTTAGGTTTTCTCTGAAAAAGGTATTGAACGCAATAAATGTATACTAGTGTAATATATTTCGGAAAAGGAAAAGAAATTGCTGCATCCAATAGAGGTAACATGTCCTTTGGTTTCTAATTAAAAAGCACGTTTGCATTAAAACTTGAGAACGCCTGAGCTGAGAAAAAATTCACACAGCACTTTATTCTACTTAAAAAAGTGCCTGTAGAATGTCAAACTTATTTTTATCTAACTTTGATGATGCTCGAGATATCCGCGATGGACGATTTTCACAAAATTCGAGAAATTTTGAATTAGTCCAGAACGGAAAAAGATATCAGAAATTTTGGCACCACTAAACTAGTCCCTGAAAATGAGATCGGGAAGGGGGGGTTCATTTGTCTCTACCTGCAATATTTCACATAGTTCACCCTGTACATGTTTTCATATTTCGTATGATCCGTTCTTTATTGATAACTATTCGCATTTTCAAGTATTTCCGTGGTTTATACGTGATACTGGAACATTAATTTAACTTGGAAAATGAATACCAAACGCACTAAAAATCCGAAACAGGAATTTCCTGTTCGTTGCCGAATACACCGAGTGGGACAAATGACAAAAACCCACTGAAAATCACACGCCATTCGGTCTATCCGGTAAGACGGAAAACTTTAGTTTATGTTTCGAGTTTTCCGTTACTTCCTGTTGTTTGTTCGATTTTACTCTGCGGGTGCTCCACTTTTCGGATGTCGAGTAACTCGTGAAGTTGGCTATTTTATGTTTGCCGTGCGCGCCCAAAGGAGGCTCGGGAAGCTGGCAAAGTTGCCGATCTTACGGGATTCCGTCGAACAGTGATGTGAAGTAAAATAGGCGGTTTTTTCAGTCATTTGTTATTTCAGACGTGGGATAGACTC
Organism: Cryptolaemus montrouzieri; assembly: GCA_013387265.2. Classification (NCBI taxonomy): domain Eukaryota; kingdom Metazoa; phylum Arthropoda; class Insecta; order Coleoptera; family Coccinellidae; genus Cryptolaemus; species Cryptolaemus montrouzieri. The sequence goes on from JABFTP020000103.1 coordinate 25,136,488, forward strand.
ACTTTCAGAATCACGAGCTGGGCTTGAGATCAGGGACGGGTTTCATTTGGAGAAAGTTCCGAATTATTTTTATGAGTTTGTTTGGCTAGACGTTTATATGAAACTCGAATTCCACAACTAATTATTTTGGTGTTTAACAGTGAATACTCATTGCATTAAGTTTGTAGGAAAATATATTGAAATATGGACTTGTCTTGCAATACGATTGTAGGCATGCGGTAAACCTGGTTCGAGACACACTCGGCCATATTTATTTCGCTAAGAATTCGAGTCTTGAGACATATTCAGATACGATTCAAGATCGACAAGACGTACAGGATCTTTAAGGCTGATTGACGTCAGATTGTCTCCAGGTGAATGCAGGAGTACCCCAAGGCTTCATACTGTCGCCAACTTTTTTATTCTGAAGAATATGATTGGTTTTCTCGAATTGAGAAAACAATTGGATTTGATGGCCACAGTAACTTGGTGCGACGTTTCTGAATTAACTTCGGAATACTCTGTGGAAGGATAGATCCTGACTTAGAATTGAATTGCTTTAAGGTTAATTTGTACTTTCAGCAATATCAGCTCCTGTTATAAATCGTAGTTTCGAACCGATTTGGAATACGGTAGAGGTTCTACCCCAAACATTCATTGAATAGTGTCCCAGATCTAACAGATCATCTGATGATCACGCGTGATCTCCGCTTACAGATGTTTTCCTCTCTTACAAAAAATAAAGATGACCCAGAAAAATTGTTTCCTGAAAATTTCTCATCAAATGGTGGCAAACTGTAAACTCTACGACCACCCCTTCATTAAAAATCTTTATATTGAAAACCAATCCAACTCAACTTCGGGTCAGAACCAGTACAGAGTATTGAAGTTGTGGAATCCAGCTAAGGAGACGACAATTAAAATGACACGAATAAAAAAGATAAAAATGAAAACTTAACGCAGAGAGGGTTATGAATCAAATAGATAGTGTCAGGTTGGAAGATTTCCAGATATACAGGGTGTATCATATAAGGCTTTACATGGCTTGAGGGAAGATAGACGTGACTGAGGTGATTTCAGAACACCCCCCTCTTAACCCTCTTAAATTTCGCTTGAAATTCAAAAATTCACAACTCTGTAACTGTTACACCGAATATCAAGAAATTCAGCACACAGAATCATCTGTGCAGGATCTATCCAAAGCGGGACATAAATTTCGAAAATTTCAGGACCGGATTGAATAAATGTACAAAATTATGTTTGGAGCGATACAACACCCTGTGTAATGATTTTTCAATTATTTGTTCACTGGTGCTCGAACCGCACAAACAGTGTGTACAAACTATGTAATAAAATCTTTTGGCACCTTTGAAATGGCCTTGAAATAAATTTTTGATTTTGATGAATGACGAAAAATCCATCTGAAAGAATTGTTTTCGTTTTTTACAAGAAATAAATGTGTTTGAAACCTGTATATGAATATATTTTAATTCTATTTCAATGTAGCATCACTTGAGACCTCAGTTTTTCCTGTTTTATCTGTGTACGGTCTTCGAGTCACAATACAGGTCCGGACTATTAGTGGAATATTTTATTGCTCATATTATGAAGACTTTCGCTATCAAAATACTGGAAACATTAATGAATGATTGATAATTGCTCGGCGTTCTGTCATAAATCTGACTTTTCAAGACGAAATTTGTTATTTGGCTATGGCAGTTAGATATCTCTTAGTCACCAGAGAATAGGTATACTGTTAAACCAAGTGATTCGTGCATGTTGAATGAATTAATGATTATTTGAAATAATTGAACTTGTCAGCAAACTGATACTAAGTGTATGAGCATCAAAACAGTTTCAGTCGTTCCAATACTTTGTGAATTTGTGAAACATGCATAACCTTTTATTCTTTATAAGAAGCATCTCAATCCATTCATAGTTTCAAACCACTGAAGCAATCATAGGTACTCGTTTCTATGAGAGCGTTCTATGTCTGTCACTATAGGTCTTCTGGCAGTAGACTTTGTCAGTATGAATAATTTTAAATTCGAAAATAGTAGTTTTTCTTTTTTTCTCAGAAAAACCAAATTTTAGTAACCATTAAAGATCCATCGGTAGGACATTTTTCATAGACGAGTCAATGTTTACGAGAAATGGAATATACAGGCATTTATGGTTCTTTGAGAATCCGAGAGCTATCTTCAAGAAAAGATCACAGTATAAATTTTCAGTCAATATTTGGCCGGCACTTCACAATAATCGACTAATAGGACCTCATGTTTTCAATGAAACTACTAATGGGGACCAGTTTCTCGAAATTTTGAGAAACGACTTGCACAGATTAATGGCGGATGTTGATATGAGGGGTCTTATATTCCACCATCATGAGACAGGTCCTCATTACGCCCTTCCAGTGAGGAATCATGGAAATCATCAGTATACAGATCGATGGATTGGCAGAGGAGGTCCCATCGCTTGGCCACCTAGGTCACCGGATCTGAATCCGGTTGACTATTCCCTCTGGGGCTTTCTAAAAGAGAGAATTAACCAGGGGGAAATTCACACAGGGGAAGAACTCTTAGAAAGAATCACAGAGAGTTGTGATGTCGTCAGAGGAAACCCTGAAATTATTCAAAAGGCAACCAGGCATATTTTCAGACGTTCGTAAATATGTATTAATGAAGGTGGAAGCTATTTTGAAAATAAACTCTGAAATTGGGTGTCGAAAATTATTAGTTTTGGCGGTCAGTACTTTCCTTCTGTTATTGTGTTATTATTCTGAAATATTCACACACTAGTATTGCAATCAGTTGAAACAACATGTATTTTTATATTCCTTAAAATGTGTTACTATTCATTAATTTCTTGTGCAGTAATATTTAAAAATAATTTTTCACTCACACATTTAAAAAAAACAATGAATCTGCAGTACCTTTACTAGAGCTAAATACCGAATTAACACATCACAAGTAAAATTGGTAGTAGAGTGCTGAATGAATTTATTTCATCAATATTCTCGTCATTTTGATAGCAACAGTCTTCATTAAAGCAATAAAATATTCCACTGATAGTCCGGACCTGTATTGTGAGTCAAAGACCATACGTAGATAAAACAGGAAAAACTGAGGTCTCAAATAATGCTACATTAGAAAAAACCAAAATGTACTCATGAACAGATTTCAAACACGTTTATTTCTTGTAGAAAGCGATAACAATTTTTTTTCAGTCTTTCAGCAAAATCAAAAATTCATTTCAATGCCATTTCAATGGTGCCAACAGATTTTATTACATAGATTGTACACAGTGTTCGTGCGGTTTGTGCACCAGTGAACAAATCATTGAAAAAACATTATACAGCGTGTTGTATAGCTCCAAACACAATTTTGTACATTTATTCAGTCCGGTCCTGAAATTTTCGAAATTTATGTCCCGCTTTGGATAGTTCCTGCAAAGGTGATCCTGTGTGCCGAATTTCTTATTATTCGGTGCAACAGTTGCAGAGTTTCGAATTTTTGAATATTAGGCGAAACTCAGAACAGCCTGTATATCTGAAACGAAGCTCCTCAGGGGGTTAATAGGGGGGTGTTTCGAAATCACCTCAGTCACGTCTATCTTCCCTCAAGCCATGTAAGGCTTTATGTGATACACCCTGTATACTGAATGAAGCAGACAGATAAGTAAAATTAGTATGCACTGCAAACGAAAACAAAAAACAAAGACTAGGGGAAATATAGGAGATACAATATCGGAAATGTCTGTCCAAGATTACATCTGAAAGTCGCCAAGGGTATTGGCGCAAACAAAAAAAAATGACAAAAAACACTTCACAAAGAAATTTCACGCACAAAATCGAAATTTTGAATTTATTCAGGAAGTTTAGATATGTTGAAGACTTAATTTTCCAGTTATCCACCAGCACAAAGGAATGCTTGAGAACAATAAAAATTAAAGTGGTACTGATAGAAATTGAATTAACACTAATAATGGAAAATTTTTGGAAAAAATCAAAGTTCCCAAGAACCTGTTAGTACCGGATATTTCCACCCCTGGCGATAATTACTGCATGTCTGCGATTCATACTCAAAATCAATGAACTCAAATCATTCTGATCCATTTCGTTCCAAATTGTAGTCGGCTGATTTTCCTTGCTTCTTTTTCTTCTATTGAGAATGTAGCAAATTGGGATTAAGGTCTTGACTTCGTGCAGGCTAATCCATTGAAGTGATTTGGTGATTTTGAAGGTAGTTCCTAACGATATGAGGTTGGTGATAACAGCTATTATAATACCTCAGAGCATTCAGGGATAGATCATCAGCTATGACCAGATCAGAGCAAGCGTTCAAAGAAATTCCTCCCAACATCATAATTGAACATTCACCAAAACCATAGGTAGCTAAAAAGTGGCAATAGGCATCTCTCTCATTTCGACTTCTATACACTACATAACGTCGATCGCAATTACAAAAGATGAAATCTCGACTTATCTATAAACAAAACTTTCTCCCAGTCAGTTTCTATCCTATTGACATGTCCCCTGGAAAAATTCAATTAGGCTTTTCGTGGTACTGCGGTTAGAGTTTGGCCTCGAGCTGCAACACAAGAGCTCAAACCAAATTCCTTGGGACGTTGTTGTACCGTTTCAGTGCTAATTCGTTCTCCACTGTTCGAAGCTGCATTTGATGGGGCTTAGCAGTTGCGAACCGTTGTCTCAAGGAAAGTCTTAAATAATTGTAACGGATCACTGTTGTTGCTCGAGGTTAGATTAGTTACCAGTTTCTTTGTATCTGCGATTTTTCTGGAAACAGTTGAAGGGGAGACCCCAAGCTTTAAGCCTATTCTTGCATAACTCTGACCTAGGTCATCTAACACCACTATCTCAATACATTCTGGCTGGGTCAAATTCAGAGATACGTGTTGCAGTTTCACCGAAAATTGAAATTTTCAAATGAACAAACATTACTCGCGAATCAACAACTGCTGTTATCAATATGTGATAGTTTCTTGCGATACCTCAATTCATTTTTTACATTTGAATTTCTCTTGGAAGGAACATGTTCGCCTAGAAGAAAACATCGAATTTTGTTGGCATATATCCGGACATAACAGAAGAAGTACATGTGTAGTTAATAATCAGTTTTGAATTGGAAATATTCAATTTTACGCGAATTTCTTGGCGTAGTAGTTAACTATGTGTTGTGTTGAATTGTTGTGTGGCTTAACACTCTAATGGTAAGTAAACTCCATTTATACTGATGATGATGATGTTGATGTTAACAGTGGCAGTTTGAATTTTTCGAATATTTTGCAAAAATCTCGAATTTCTCAAGAACCTAAGAGGTATCTCCAGACTGAATGGTGCAATAGTGAATAAAATTTATGATTTAATTAAGTATTTATAAGACGTGTTGTCAGGAAAAATTTACAATTGTTCCCGATTCTGATTTATTTGATTCATAAAGACATAATATACGAATTATTAATTCAGAAAGATTTCAATTGAATTTGAAAATAACTGTGGGCAGATGTACTTAAAATTACTGCTGATGAAATAAGGGAAATTGTCGATATTATGAGTGAGCAATATCTAATAAAGCTAAACCAAAATTTGAACTATGTTACAAGCAATTTCAGTGAAGTTGAGCCCATAATGTTATTCCCCTCTTGCAAAATGATGTATATTCGTATAGTTTGCACAATTACCTGAAACAAGCAAATCGCGAATTTTTTGGTATGATATGCCATGTTGAAAGCAGTAATTAGCATCAAAAACTACCAATAATATTAAATAATATTCATTTCAACTGAAAGTAAAATATTAGAGGCTGCTGACGGAAATAACTAAACCAGGGGTGCTCAATCGGTCGATCGCGATCGACTGGTCGAGTGCTTTTGAGTAGATCTCGAGAAGAAAAAATATTTCATAAGTAGGTAACTAAACTACAGAGAAAAGCCGCGCTTTTTATTCTTGCCACTTCTCTAAAATTTGTTACGTAATAAAATAAATATATAATAAATTGAAGGCAATACTACGTCGATACAAAGTTTATCATTAAATAGTACAAAATGAGTGCAGCGAAGAAATCTAAAACGTATCATTCTAATAACGATTGGGAGGAAGAGTTTTTGTTTTGTATGGAGAAGGATAAGTGCATTTGTCTTATTTGTCGTGCGTCAGTTGCAATACCTAAGCGTAACTTAGAGAGGCATCATAAAACTGTTCATAAAAATTATGAAAAGGATTCTCGCCACAGAGTGAATTGAAAAAACGAAAAGTAAGTGATTTGATATCTTGTTTGGAAAAAGAACAAACCATGTTCACAAGACCAGCCAAACAATCAAAATGTGCTACGATTGCGTCATTTAAAGTATTTCATATATTGACGAAACACAAGAAACCATTCGAAGATGGATCGGTTGTGAAGGAAGCATTTATTGAAACGAATGACACTTTATTTGGAGATTTTGAAAATAGAACAGAAATCATCTCTGCTATTAGAGAACTTCAGTTAACTCGTCCGACTGTCACAAGGCGTATTGAAGTCATGAGTAAGGACATGGCAGATAAACTAAAACATGATATCATGAAATGTACATACTTTTCTTTACAGTTCGACGAACCCACCGATATGGCAGACACTGCCCAAATGCTGTGCATTTTTATTCGGATGGTATTCAATGACATGTTGGCTAAGGAAGAATTTTTGACAATCATTCCTCTGAAGGGGAAGACCCGTGGCGAAGAAATATTTGACGTTTTTTCAATTTCGTAAAAACTACAAGCTACCAATATATAAATTAGTGTGCATTAGAACCGATGGATCACTAGCAATGACTGGAAACAAAACCGGTTTTGCGGCATTGCGTCGAGCTGATGAAGATTTCCCTTCATTTTTTTCATTCCATTGAATTATACATCAACAAGCTTTTTGTTCAAAAATTTTAAACGCGGAGGAAATTATGGGCATTGTAACAAAATTGTGAATTCCATCCGTGCACGTAGCTTGCAACGGCGGCTCTTTAAGTTGCAGTTGGAAAATGGGGAGTCAGCTGAGCACACTGATTTAGTTCTTCACACGAACGTCAGGTGGTTGAGTCGCGGAAAATTCCTAGAAAGGTTTCAGGAATTATTTCCCGAAATAACAGCCTCTAGACGAAAAAGGTGATGACACTCAGATGTTGAAAAGCGAAAAATGGCTGACTGATTTTGCATTTTTGACTGACATCATAATGCACTTAAATGCCATTAACTTGGAGCTTCAAGGCAAAGGAAAAACTATTATTGGATTAGCGCAGTAAACGCATTCAAAGTAAATTACAACTTGTGATAGATGAAACTGAAAAGAAAGGATCTGCAACATTTTCCGTCGTTGAAAGCAAGGATTCCTCAGTATATGAGGCTGAATAATCAAATATTTTGGGACAATTCGAAATGAGCTTTTATGATTATGATTATGAGTTATCCTTTTTCATGTAAAGACATTGAGGAATTAGCTTCTAAAATAGGAAGTCAGTTTAATATGAACTCATGTTCTGTTGAAAATGAGTTGGGCGGATTATATCATATATACATCTCAAAGCTACAGTATCTGATACAAATTTCTGGTGTTCTATATCTGAAGATAAATATCCGAATCTAAGGCAAATCGCCCATCAACTGACGGCAATGTTTGGGTCAACTTGTGCGAGTCTGCATTTTCTGAAATGAAGATAATTAAGTCAAAATATCGCCATCGACTAACTGACGATCATATGTCATCATGCTTGCGATTAGCACTGAGTGGTTACGTACCATCTTATGAAAGTATGCTGAGAACATGCAGTGCCACGCTTCAACATCCAAAGTCACTCCTTAGTTAAGTTCAACTATATGTAACTCTTTTGTTTTATAACAACCAATAAACTAGCAATTTAATAACTTTTTTTTTTGAAAGCTAATAACTATATATTCTACGGTAAAACCTACCTAGGTAGGTGGGTAGGTAGAGTGAATCGTGTATATATGACAACCCTGCGTAACACATACTTGCAGCCTCTCAGAGTCGATCGTAAGTAGTCTAAAAATATTTAGGTAGATCGCCAGCAGTTCAAGTTTGAGCACCTCTGAACTAAACGATTCAACTTACAGTGAACTTCCGTTTTTTGCTGAATAGTGTTCAAATGAAGAAATCAAGCAATCCAGATTTTGAATCTTTTGTGAAATAAAGATTGAAGATGGTAGATTTCAACTCAAATTAGAGGTATGTCGTGAGATATTTTTGAAAAAGCATTAAGGTTTTTCTTTTGCATTCTACTTTTGTCGATAATCTAAAAATTCATGTACACTCTTATCGTCGAAATATATCTGGATATTCTCTTATTTTCAATATAAGAGTATTGTTTCCAGCTCCGGTTTTCCCTGAAACTTGGAAATAATAGTGAGGGTAGTCTTTGTTTATAATGTTTGGGACCAAAACTTCGGTGGGAACTATTCCCATTGTCACCAAGAGCCCCCGATAAACTCTCCACCACGCCCTCTTTGTCTGAATATTGTGTTCGCAATTTACGCGTTTCAATCAACGATTCTATGCACTTACTCGCTCTCAGTGCTCTCACCCCCGGCCCGCCTCGCATACCCCATGGTGGCTGGCTTTTCCGACCGAAGTTATGGACCTAATATTGTTAGAAGTTGAATCATGGAGTGGGTCACGAAGAGGTCCCAGAAATAATTCGCGGTGGCCGTAATTTCCCTCTGGAAATGGAATTTTTGTGTGACCTATTTCTGACCGCTAAGCGGCTACGCTAACTTCATACTAATGGAAATTTTGATTTTATGTTGACGTCTGCGGTCGCCAGCTCCGAGAAGATATTTGCAGGAATGCTTTGCTTTGTGGTGTGGCGTTGATATATTTCAGGTCATGCAACTTTGTGTTTCTCTATAAGTTCACGAGAGAATTGTGTGAAACCGAATATTGTGAAGAGTCCGTTTTCGAGGAAGTGACTATGAGCACGTAGCTTCAAACAATTGGCCCTAAACTAATGGAAAGTCGAGAAATTTGTTGGAACATTCAGCATATAACTCAACGTAGTCAATTTTAACGCAAACAAGCGTTAAGCATGCAAGGATATTGAATTTTCTCAGAACAGAAGATGCATTTATTCGGCATCCCAGTCTACAACAGTGTTTGCTGGCATGACTATGTGTGAGCCAATTACTGATCTAATTCTGCAGAACTCAGGTTTCTTTTGAGGGCTAAGCACTACTTCACGCCCTCACAGCTGATGATTTTATACTGAACACAGATGCGACTTGATCTGGAATTCTGCTCTCATGTGTGGGGCTTCACAGCTCAATATTCATTACATCAATTGAATAGTGTCCAGAAGAGAGCAGAGCGACTCATCGACCACCCGGAGATCACGCGTGATTTCCTGCCTCTCGCTCAAAGGAGGCAGGTTGTTGATGTTTCTCTGAAGAACTGAAACGCTTGGTTCAATACAGAATCCAGCTTCAAAGAAAAACCAGGCTCGTGAAAAATTCTCATCAGCGAACATTCCAACTAGCTACTCTACGTACCTTTATCTATAAAAGTGCTTTTTTTAACAGGGCTAGTGTGCTGGGAAACTCGCTTCCATCAAACATCCTTTTGATAACTTATTACTTAACCCATTTCAAGAAGCGCGTTAGCGCTCACATTAAATTGTCTTGGGCGGCCATATCTGTGGCTTCACAAGCATGGCCTCTTGGGAGGAGTCCCAAGAGAGAGTTTGGGATGGACTTCATAATAACAGCTTATTGCCCATTCAAATTTTAAATAACAGATTGAATGCCTTTACTTATCGAAATTCTCTACAAAACACGCTGTTCAATTTTATTCATGATTTTCCGCTAAATTTCATTCAAAATATGTATTATCAAAATGACAGGACACCCTTACATCAAGGAGGAATAGTTCTAAAATGGCTGAATGAATATTTTCCGAACAGGTGAATTGGTAGGGGACATCCAATCGCTTGGCCACTACGGTCATTGCATCTCAACCCATGAAACAATTTGTTCACAATGTTCAGATAACAAATTTTTAGCAGTTACGAGAATGTATAAACAATCAAGCCGAAAAAATTAGAAATGACATACATAGAAGCGAACTGCAAAAGGTGTTGGAGCTGGTGTCTATGGTCGAGGTGCTGCCAAGGAACAGTCGATCTCTCTTGGCAGGCTTGCGACTGTTTTTCAAGCAGAAATATTCGACATTGACCACTATGCTAATCTCTTGCTCGCTGGTGGACTAACAAATAGGTCAATTAAAACCATCATCGATAGCCAAGCTGCACTGAAGGCATTAGCATCCGATACCTGTACGTTACTTATGGTACATGAATGTCACTCCACCCTTGCTAAACTAAAAGAAAGGAGCAGGCTCCGTCTGATATAGGCTCCCGGACACTTGGGCAGTGAGGGGAATGAGAAGGCGGACTCATTGGCCGCTCGAGGAACAGGTTTGGGATTCATCGGACCGGAGCTTAGGCTCGGAATTACCCTGGAGACTGCAAGGATGGAAAATAACCGATGGTTGAACCTGAGGGTACGTGAGCACTGGATTAGTCTTTTAGGTCTCAGACACGCTTGGCTTGCCATCAGTGGACCTTCCACTGCAAGAGCCAAGGCTTGGATTAAACTCTCTAGGTTAGACCTGAGTGTTCGCCATACTAACGGGGCACTGTCACCTCAGAAATCACCTGAATGAGTTAGGATGGATTGAGGATCCTTCATGTAGGCTATGTGAAGAAGATATAGAATCAATGGAACATGTTATGTGCGAGTGCCCAGCTGGGGACAGAGCCAGGATGAAGGAACTTGGATTTAACAAACTGAAGCTGACTGAGCTTATTAAGCCCACAAATCTGATATTCTTTACAAGAAGGATGGAGCTCGTGGATGAAATTGAGGACAGAGTGTGCCATCATGAACCACTGGGTCGCAGGACAGGCAGCCCTCTCTCATCAGACATATATATCCAAAGCGATTTTGGTGGTTACACAATACTTTCCGCAGTACCAAGTACAAACGTACATCTTTATTGGCAATATATTGAGCAATATGAAATGTGTTTCCTGAAATCGTCAATCAATTCACAACTTACTGTAAATCACAATTTAAGAAGAAAAAGTAATGGGACATTTTTAACCAAAACAACCATAGATGCTGGAGTCAAGAAAACCGTTGATTTGTGGTAGAAAATAATTTTCACAGATAGTTTTAGAATATTTGGTGTGCTATATACAAAATGAAATTTCAAGCCTTCACTTCATAGAAGGAATTTTCGATGAAATCAGATACAATATTATATTATAGTTATACAGTTATAGGATAACTGAAACTTCGAGAACTTTAATTGATTATATGGTCACAAATAGAAAAACCTCACAACTAAGGCACGTCTATCCGAACATATCTGATCATGATATCATTGGTGTTGAAATAAATGTGGAGGTAAAAAAGTAATTAAAATGAAACGATATAGACAGTTGTCTTCGACTAATTTAAGTAACATCAAGCTGGATCTGTTGGGTAAAGAATGGGATTATGATAGTTCAGACATTAATAAAAATATAAAAATGGTTGTCTAATATTGAATGCAGTTTAAATAAGTTTGCACCTTTAAAACAGTATATAAGTAAAACAAACAGTAGACACTGGGTAGATAGAGATGTGAAGCATCTTCAGGGATAAGAGATAGATACTTCAGAACCTTTCGCTATACTGGACGTTTGATTCATTATGAACTATAGAAGAAAAAAGAAATGAAGTGGTCACTCTGCTGCGGCTTAAAGAGAAAAATTACTATGAAAAAAGATTGATCAATGCAAAACGATGGCAAAAAATGTGGAAAACGTTAAAACAGTTAGTAGGATCTTGTAATCGGAGTTTTGACCCGGACTCTTTGTCTGGGATGGATTCTGGCTTGTCTGTCGAGGATGAACTAAACCAATATTTTGTTGACAGTATCGAAGATATTGCTGGCACAATAGCTGTTCCGAGGGATTTTCATGAAAAGGATTTTGTTGAAACTAAGTGTGGCCTATCTACTTTCAGAAAGATATCCCTTAATGGACTCCATAGCATTGTTAAGGGGTTAAGAAATTCTAAATCAGGGGATGACGTCATTGATGCATTTCTGGTAAAGAGTTTGTTTGAGGTGGTTGGATACTCCCTGCTTGATATTGTTAATACTTCACTTGAAACTGGTACTTTGCCTTCTGACTGGAAGTGCAGTACTGTTGTCCCCATTCCAAAGGTGTCTAATCCAACGGTACCTGATGATTTGAGGCCAATTAATTTGCTTCCCATAGTCGACAAAATTGTTGAAATTGTGGTTCGTGAGCAGATTAGTAATTTTCTTGAAGAAAATGGGTTGATATACGTCAATCAGTCTGGATTTAGAGGTGGCCACTCATGTGAGTCAGCGTGCCAGCTGGTGTTCAGTCAATGGAAAAAAAAATCGATAGCGGAAAAATCATTATTAGTGTTTTTGTGGACATTAAAAGAGCTTTTGAAACAATTGACAGAGTATTGCTCATTAGAAAGTGTGAAAAATCGGTATTAGAGGAATTGTGTTGAAATGGTTAGCATGTTTTTGGAGGGTAGGTGTCAGAGGACTCTGATTGATGGTAATTTCTCTCAGCAGAGGAGGTAAAATATGGAGTTGACCAGGGCAGTGTACTCGGTCCTCTTCTATTTATTATTTACATGAACGATTTAAATAGGTACTTGGAACACTCTTTTGTGAATTTGTTCGCTGATGACACATTGATCGGTCTCTGGGGATGACTTCGGGGAAGTAGTTGGTGTTATTAATGCGGAACTGGAAATCATGAATAACTGGATGATGTTCAATAAACTGAAACTGAATAGTAACAAAACTAAATGTATGGTACTTGGTTCTAAAGCTAATTGTAGTAAATTTAAGAGTGAAGTTTATGTATTGAAAATTCGCGACATGGCTCTCAATTTTGTATCTGAAATTAAATATCTGGGAGTGACTATTGATCCCCAATTGAATCTGTCTCAACATGTGTCTGTCTTATGCAAAAAAATTGGGAAAAAATCGGTTATTTTTATAGAGTGTGTAATAAACTTTCACTCTGGAGCAGAAGAATTGTATATAATTGTATGATATATCCTAGTTTCAATTATTGTGCTTCTCTTTTGAGTTTTTGTGATAAGAAAGATATTCAACAGTTACAGTTCCTTCAGAATAAGTGTATGAGATTTTTGTTAACATGTAATAGGCGCACCTCTATAAATTTTATGCTTAAAGAACTGAATTTCCTGAGCGTTCGGCAGCTTGTGACTCAATCTTGTCTGGTTCTTATTTACAAAACAGTAAACAAAAAACACCTTTGTATTTGCAAAAGTTTCTAAAACGAAGATTAGAGTCAGTGTGTTACGGGTTGCGCGGCGCTCAGGATTTTCAAATTGAGAGATATGCCTCAACTGCCATGGAAAGGTCACTTTTATTGAGGGTCTGAAAGCTTATAATACGTTGCCACTTTTGTTAAGTCATCTAGCACTGTAAGGATCTTCGAAGTTAGATTGAAGAAAATGTTTTTGTTCTTAGAATTATCTTTTCGAAATCTTTGCTGATTTTTTCATGTAATATATGTGATTAAGTAGCAGATTGCTAAATAAATAGATATTATTATTATTAACTCAATACCTTGGCGACATTGTCCACAATATTTGGTTGGTGGAATTAATAGGAGTATATGGCCAACAAGACGCCAACACATTTAACCATGTGTTCAAAATCGCTTATACCTGGTTGAATATTGTGCAATAATATTGACCGTCTACGAGGTATGTAATTTGAGTGATCAGAGGGGCAATGTCGCTTTGAGGCTCTGAGCAACGTCAGGTGCGTCACGCCTCGCTACAACCATTGGCTTGTCAGTAGCGTTAGTTTTCGTGAAACAGTTTTTTTATGCGTTCTAAAGATGAGTGGTATAAATTTTGGACAACGGTGTGTTATCAAGTTTTGTTTTGAACTTGCACACAATGCAACAGAAACATTTGAAAAACGTCGGTCGGTCTATGTTGAGATCCCCGGTTTTTCGGTAGTTTGAGATATTTTCAGAGCAGGGTGTGTTTAGATCGACGGTTGACAGTCAGAATAATCGCGGAACGGTTGAATTTGAATAACATCAATTCATTAGATTGTGACCAATGAAATGGAGATAAAAAAATTTGTGCGAAAATGGTTCCAAAAATCTTTCCTGAGACCAAAAGGACCTACATTGTCCAAAAGAGCACGAATGAGTAAGTTAAAGATCAAATGTATACTGATTTGTTTTTTGATAGCCACACAATCGTGAAAAAGAGTTTGTACCTCAGGGTGAAACGGTGAATCAACACATTTACCAAGAGGTCCTTGAAAGACTTCGAAAACCTCTTTGGTGACCAAACATCGAAAACAACTAGGTGTTGCATCACTAGAATGTGCCATCTCACACTGCAATCTCAATAATGGAGTTTTCAACCAGTGAAAACATTCGTTTGGCTCCTGGCCTCATTATTTACCAGATTTGGGACCTTTCTTCCCAAGCATTAAAAAATACCTCAAGGGAACTAATTTAGGGATACTTCAAAACATCCAAACAGCAGTAACCAACCAACTGAAGGCTATTCCCGTATAGGAATTCCAGCAATGCTATGATGATTGGATGATTGGAAGAACGTCTCCTGCGCTGTGTGGCTTTCCAAGGAAACTATTTGGTAATTATATTTGAATAAAAAACTGAAACAGAAAATCTATAGTTAAGTAAAACTTTCTTGACAGAATTCCTGGAAAAATAATTATAACCGATCAGGGGAAAATGTCATTATATTGTTAACGGGGGCTTGAAAACGGCTCTTTAGTCCGCGTTCGGAATCTCTAATAACATTTCCCGGCGCTAAAAGCTTTTTAAGCGAGAAATCCTTCACTCACCTTATATTTTAGTTTAAGTTGGGTGTAAAACGAAAAGTAATCCGTATTTTTACAGTCTCGAATGCTTTTAGGCATTTCTCCCTCATCAGATCCTGTTTTTCGGTAAATATTGACACTTTATCCATTGAATGAACTCTCGCGTAACTGTATATGCCGTTCTCTGCACCCTTTACCGCTCCATTCGGGACATCTTGCGTTCCCGTCTCTTGATTCTCGATTACAAAATAAACTGAGACGTTCTGATGTTTGATCGGCTGATGGGAAAATTCTTGTCGATCGTTCTCATCGACGCCGTCGCGATGATTTTGGTGCGAGAGACACTTCAGAAATCAAGAATCCAATGATTATTCGAATGTGTAAGGATATAGGAGGATCATTCAGAAAGGTTGGCTAACTCAAGTAGGTACACAAGAAATTAAAATAAACCAAACAGTATTTAACGACAACCATAAGACTCAATACTGGACAAAATGTAATACTAATTCGTACACTCTAGAACAGTCCCCGAGCCAATAGAAAAATCAACAAGGGAAATAACAGAAAGGATAGATCACCTAATTAAAGCAGCAATCAAGGAACTGCTGAAAGAAAAGAAAACGCCAAGAGGAGTTTGGGAAAAACACACTGATAACTAGAGAACACTGAGCAGATTCACACTCAGAAAAATGTTCAATGAACAATAGAAGGAAACTTGAGGAATTGAAAGAAGATGACCAATCCCTCTAGCAGATGGAATCTACATTGACAAACAAGCGAGTGAGAGGCCAGTAGCCACATCTGGGTCACTAAGCAAAAATGCCCATCGAAAAAGAAGAAATGGAACAGTCATTTTCAGAAATACTAGAGAACCAGTTTAAAATGTCATCAATATCAACAAAGAACTCCAGAAGAAAGAGAAAACCGAGTAATAGTATTAGGACAAGAAAATGTAGTGAAAAAAGTGAAAGACACCTCAAAGACTGAGATTAAAGAGACACAACAAAATCTTAATATAAAAAAAGCACCTAGCAGCAACAGGGCCAGAAATCTCAGAAAACTGAAAACTGAATGATACCCCTAGAGATGGAAAATAGTAAAAACAATATTGATACCCATCACTCGGAAAACCAAGAAACCAAACTACCACAAACCAATCAGTTCAACACCTGCATTTAGCAAGGTAAAAGAGGACTGTCAATAAGTTAGAAACGGCACTTCTCCACAAAAGCTATAGAACCTTATTCAAAACTACTACTAGACAATTCTAAGTCCCCTGCTTTTCAACATATGTTTGGCAGATATGTCTGAAATAAAATACACCAAGATAAGCTCAATTTGAAGACGATAAGGTAATCTATGTATCTTATTACATGAGGAGATTATCAAAAGATAATAGGACAACGTAAACAAGGCGATGGACTATTGTGAGGAAAAGATCGGAATTCAAGGACAAAAGAATTGAAAAAAAGGAGAAACCATTTAAGAAGTCTAATGAAAACTATATGAACTAAATAACTTTTAAACAGCTCGACTAAACTAAATGTAGAACAAAGAAAGAAAATAATAAGGGTCATTCCAATGATATCCTTCACGTATGCGAGAGAAATATGGCACGTCGAAGAGAAGAGTTGAACACAAAAACTTCAGTTTGCACTGAATCAAGTGGCGAAAACGGCTCTGGGTGAACTTTGGTATACAGTAAATGAACAGATACGACATAGAATGATAAGCAAAACAATAAGAGAGATAATAGCCCAACTGGCCAATGAAACTATAGAAAAGATGAAAATACACGAAAATAACAAAATAAAGAAGATTCTAGATATCAAAGGGAGAGAAAAAAGAAAGAATATCCATGGTACAATGGAAAAGAAAACCAGACGCAGAATGAATCTAAGCACAACATATGGGAAGAAAAGTAACACAATCACCTACACTTGCAGCAATACATCAACTACAACATGATCTTTCTATCCAGTAAAAGTGAAGAGGTGAAATTTTTATTTAAGCACTTGTAGACAATGGCAAAATGAGATAATGAAGTACAGAAAATGATTACCGATCTTCATCGAATTCAAAATTCGCAGCCACGAGAGTAAGTAGATGGGGAATCACGCTGTTCAAATTAACGGGGGACTATCGCGCTCATCGTCCAGCGATGAGACGACAATCGAATGTAACTACTTGCCTGGAGCGTTTGTGATTTGTTGATTTTGTACTATTTGTCTTTTGTTGTCAGACATTTCGTTCAAAAAGAACATCGTTTGTTATCTTTTATAAGATTCAAGAGAACTGAGAGGAAAACCATGTCTGTGAAAAGAATTTACTACCATATGCAAATTTCGGAAACCATCTGGCTATCAAGGTATGAAAGAGTCCACGACTAAGTAACATCTAATTTCCTCTGCCTTACCACACTAGCAATTTGGACTCTACAGAATACCACTTGAAGAGTATAATATTACAACGGCCATAACCCTTTCTAAATCATTTAAGATATACCAATTCTTTCTACTGAATCTAGAAGTAGGAAGCTTCTGAATAAGTTTTCGTACGAGAAATTTAATGAAAACAACCAATTTATTAAATGGTTAAATGGTTAACTAATCGATAGGAATATCCACGTGGATTCCGAACTTCGTGAATGATTATAAAAATTTCCGAAAGAGGTTGAAACTCATTCCAACTTATTTTCGAAGCTAATTGCAGATATGTGGACGAATTATATTGCAGAAGACATGTAGCCAGGGAATTGGGGTTGAACTTTTGATATTCCTCATAATTTTCATAAAATTATTCAATTGGGAATCAATCATATTGATATGATAACTATTTAACCAGACAAAACAACAGCAGTCAGCTGTTGAAAATACCAGAGCAAGAACAACAGTTCGTAGGAGTACGGCACTCCTCATAGACCCAGCTAATTTTTACAGAATATTGTTCTCTGTTTTATTTTGATACAATTTTAGAGCTTAAAACTAGAAAACTAGGATAAAAATTATTAAAAGTATTCGTTGAGAAGTGAAGAACTATTAAAAAAATACTGCGCCAAAAAATTAACGCACAAAATCGAAAAATCAAATATACTGAGAAGAAGTTTAGATATGTTAAAAAATTATTTTTGCAGTAATTCATCATCTTCAAAGAATGTTGGAGAGCATCGAAATGAAAATGGTACCATCAGATATTGAAATAAAACTAATAATGAAAAATGTAATCTCCTATTGGGGATGTACCAGACGTGTTCGATAGGATTGAGGTCTGGTCTTTCCATTGAAGGGATTTCGCGATCTTGAAGGTAGTTCCTAATGATATGAGCTTGGTGAGGTCCTGAGTGTGAAGTTAGATTGGCATAAACAGTCAATAATGAAACGAAAAGAAGTGGTCTTCAAGCGATTGACTGATTATATTCACCTCAATCCTGAACGAATATTCAAACCCTACGATCGTCGTTAACGACTCAAGCGGCAGTTGTTCAGAGTTCCATAGAAATACAAGATAATAGAGCTCAACGATTTCCGTTGTACTTATCGGTGAACGATCATTGTAATAGCGGTTTTGTGGAAAACATACCTTAAGGTTGGTATGATTCAATCAACGATTTAATCTATAAAATATTCTTCTTGATGATTCAAACGTTTCTCCTAGACTCCATTGTCTTTTGCAGCGAGAGATTTATTCAACCTCGAAATAAGCTTTAGCTTTCACAGAAACTTCTTCATTGGAATCAAATTTTCTCATCCAGAGATCTCTTCTTGGGTTTACGAACATCTATTGGTCGCTTGAAGTCGAGCATCTCGCGTATCAGTTGAGGCAATGTCAGAGAACGGAGAGTAGAGCTCGATAAATTAAATAGTGACGCCAGCTGTGCTATGAATTTAAGAGTAAGAGCTCATGTATATAAAAATTCAATATGCAGTATCTTTTCATGGAGTAGCATGATATAACCATGAAATATTTTCTTTCCTTTCATCCCTTTCCGAAAAACGAGACTTTCCGCATCCAGTGAAGCAGTTTAAACAATATAATCAGACATTCTTGCTTGCAGCACAATAAAGATATGATAACTATGTAAATACCTTGATGTTATCTCGAAAAGGGTTAATATCTTGTAATCAGAAGCATCCAGTTCGCATCCGAATTGCAGAAACAGAAAGAGGAGATTGCGAGAACAAATAAACGACGATGAGAAATCTTACGAAATGAAAGGAACTCATAAGCAACTCTAACACAAACAAAAATACCTGCAATTTCAATTTCAGTTTGGATTATTGTTGACATAGATGGATCCCGGTAATACGTTTTCTATTTGAGTGGCCTCGCTTTGAAGTTCAGCTACACCCCCCTCCCGACAGTATTCCGAATTGTGTTTGATGCTAAGACATTTCAAGGCGGCATGAATATTTGCCATGAAATCGTATTATACAATTTTGCGAGCGAAAAATATGGTCTGAGGATTACTTTTGTCTCGTCGCGAGTACCTCGTACAAAGGGCCCAGGAATGATTTCGAATATGCTCCGCCTTTTGTTACGTCATTCCTGAAATCTAAATATTATTACGGAATTCGGTGCAATCTGCCAGTTTATTTCATAATTGCACGATTCTGTTATTCCTTTGAATAAACCGTTGAACTGAGAGAACGTACATTCGTAGGATTCAATAATAGTCGCTCAGACAATAATTTCAGATCGAGAAAGCAGCAAAACTGCTCGGAATTTTCTCATATTTGTAACATCTTATTCATACCAGCCGAACTCAGACTTTTGCCTCATTCTGCAATACGGTTGAGTATTGAGGTTGCTTAGTGTTCAACAGCACGGGGGGTATTTTCAACAATTTTTATAAAAAATTTATCAATCCAAGAATATATATATATTTGAGCTTCAATGAAATAGGTATCTTTCTTCAGTTTTTTCGATTCTGGTGAACTTGTAGCGTTCCGGCTCGGCATGATCTGGACATCGTACTCGATAGAGTCGAAATGCTCGAGCACTGTTTATATTCAATTGAAAATAGGCTTGTATCATGTCTGTATTCACTTGATTTTCGTCTTCCTTACAAATTTATTTTTCAGTGGGTTAGTTCTCTATTTGCAATGGGGGAATACCAAGTCCAACTTCAATATTATGAACTTAAAATAGTTATAATACTACCGCAGACTGTAAAGTTGTACTTCCTAACTTTTTTTTATGAACACATTGAAGACTTTTATTTAGAAAACTATATTCAACTTTCCGTAGAATACCAACTTTCTGTCTCGTCAATATTACGTAATACCAGCCACTCTGCCTTCTACTCATTTCAATCCGTTGGAGATCACTATGTATATGTATAATATAAAATTGGCAATTTCAAGAAGCCATACTAGTTCAACTATCTGTCGCAACGCTACAGACTATGTTTGCAAGATGCGATCTGCTGAAAAGCTAACTCTGCAAGTACATCTGGCTGTTAAATAGATGTACTTCATTCTTAATAATGACAATGTGCGAAATTTATCGCTAAATATGTGGATATATTTAAGACTTATTCAGGGAAGAAAATTCAACCTTCCTTAGATAAATTTCGCATATTATCATTATTTTGATAGGCACATTCAAAACAGCGTATGAATAGGTAAATACAGATCAAACTGAGATTACCACAACATCAGTGAAGAAAATTATGAATCGAATAGTTTGAAAAGATATTGAGTAGAAAAACATATATGTCGATACAAAAGCACAATAAAGAATGACTGAAAAGTAATATTCTCCATACGGATTCGAAAAATCGGGTTTTGCGACCAGTGTTGTTCTTTTTGGATTAAATTCATGCTCGAAATCAGCGTGGAAAACAAAAAAGGAAGTGTATCTGGGAACGAAAAAATTAACAGTAAGAAAATAAGTGTGTCTTTCACTTAGATCTGTAACAGTCCGATTTCTCGAATTAATCATTTATATCTTTTCAACTCAGTTTTCATAATTTTATTGATAATTCAATCTCATTTCATCAAGTAAATATTCAAACAGTTTGAAATTCGAATTAGGAATCTACAGTTAATGATACCCAATGAAAATTATAGTTATATCCGTAAGGTGTCGCTGCTATTGATCTAGGTTGTTCGCCGGTTAATTGTGAAGTCAGTACTTGAAAGAAGATCGTTTTCTCGTTTCTGTGGGAGAACGGAAAACAGTAACTCATTCTATGTTTCGTTTCCACTTTATTGTTATGAAGAAAATAATGTCGCTTTTTTATTAATTTTTTTTTGAATATCAATAGTTTTTTTATAGAACCGAGTCTATATAAGTTCGGAATTCATTAGATTCTCTCTCTTGTTCATTTAGAAATCTTTGGAATCATTTGTTATTTTATTGGAGCTGTGTTGTAGCGATTGGAGTGAAAAATCGGCAGAAATTGAAATTAAGTATTCATAGATTTTTCTGGATAAATTCCAATCGTCTGAGGCGTATAAGTAGTCGGTAATTTCGGCCGGATTTCCTCGACAACCATTTCAATGAGCAAGTGGAGAGATTTCGAATTTTCTTTTGTAAATTAACCTAGATCGATATCTGCTATTCCAAGGGTGAGTCAAATTCATTCTGTTCATTTTAAAAATATATATTCGAGAGATATGGTATTGCTATAGATTTTTTTTTGTTCACCGTCAAGATATTTGAGTTTTCAACTTTATGCCAAACCTTGTTATCTTATGTCTGGGGTAACCACGTAAAAAAGTCTTGCCACCTAGGACAGTCACGTTGCGAACGATATTCAGCCAAACAAGTAACCTGTAAGCTGTACGATACAGGAATACCAGAAAACTGATGTAAAACACCAAATCAAATCATCGTGGGAATTAATCTCATTGATAAAAGCTAAGTGTTTCTCTTAACCATCAAATTCTTTTTTTCTATTTTATTTAATTGTTGACAGAGCTTTATCATTGAATTTCGCTTTGTTGAAGACCTCAGATTATTTTAAATGGAGAATTTGTACTATGTAATTTGAATTCATCTCATCTGAGACTCATTTTATTGTTATAGGTTAATCTTTTTTAGTTAAGTTATTTTTTTTGTATAAGTTTCTTTGATTAGAGTTAGTAAATTATTTATCAGATACTGTGATTTTGGATATTTATCTTGTAATAAAGCTAGTTGATTGAAGTGATGAGTATTATTCCTAAGGCTATATCTAGGACCTAGGTTCTAGACGAAGATCTCACACACTGAGATTAAGGGACTCTGATCTAGCTAGGCATAGGTATTAAGAGGTAGTGTCAATTGTAATTTCCTTCAACTAGCCTTTTTATAATTTGATGTCATTACACGTCATTAGTTAAGTTTCGTAGTTCCAGTAAAATCGAAATGTTTCTCCAATTTCAGACAAAATCAGAAACAAAACCATTACAGATCACTACAGTTATACAAATTAGATTTCTTCTATCCTCATTTAATCCAAAGAGTCGTCTAGTATACTCTAACAGATAAATTAAGTTCTAATCCAACTGCCAACAACGCCAACAGAACGAGTGTCATTAGTATAAAGCGCAACGGAATCAAAGTTCATGCAATTTAGTTTCATCTGGCATTTTTCCACTTGAACCGTGCTTAGCTTCCTGGAAAATAACCTATCCGAAAATTTGAGTCTAATGTAAAATAACGAAATGCATTGTATGCAACGCCGCCACCATTTAATTATTATTCTGTCAGATGCGAACCTTCCGGCTTGTTCATGAAATATATGCATATTTGAGTATTTAAATTAGTAGGATAAATGCGGGTGACAGGCCGAACGTAACGCCATTTTTGGGATCCGATGGTATGGAACGGAAAGCGGCGTGTTTTCAGAAAAACAAGAGCGCAAGAAGCGGTCATTGAATTGTTGAATATGAAATATTAGTCTGCTAGTTTGCGAATTACGATTCATTTATTTTTAGTGAATATGTTGAAAGCGTTCGGTTTTGAATATAATACATTTATTTCAGCGCCAGTAGAAATTACTTTGCAATTGATATTAGAAGTTCTTTCCATCTAGTGTCATTTCTGGATTTTGTGTTTTATTCATAAATCATTTCATTTATCTGACATGAGCTTCGAAAACAGTGGTGTGATTCATCTTAAAAAGTAGGTCTAATCGAACAAATACATTTCTATCAAAATAACGTAAAATTTTTTAATATATTAATTTTTCGGGAAAACGGTGATTTCAAAAATCACCGCATCTAGACAGATAGGCGTGGGGAAACAAATTTAAACTCAGTTTTTCTTGAAGAATTGTAGTATCACGTTAAAAAAGAATTCTGAAACCTTGATGTTCATAACTGTTACGGAAAATAACTACTAGCATTTTTACAAGAATTTAAAATAACATTTCTTTTTGGCACCAATCGGTAGTAGGCTAATATTTTTGTTTCTTTCATGTAAAGATAACAAGCTTAACTAATTTGACGTTAATCAGTAACAAATAGTATAATTCATTCTTAAAAACTTGGTTTGATTGTTCTCATCCTTGCTATATACTCGATTGTTTCAATTGAGCATTGTTGAACGTCTATCTAATTCGGTTCAAAAATTAAATCGCTACAGTCTTATTCAACTATTATTCAATTTATTTCAATATAAAGCCTTTCAAAAGGGGTTCGCAACAGCAAGCATTATCCCATCCTTCTTCACGTTCTCGTTACCATGTTATCTATGTCGGTTGGTACGAAATACAGCGACAATTCTATGAACGCGTGAAGATCACTACAGTTGGCCACAGAAAAGGCGCGTTCTTATCTCTACCCCGATCCATAGAGAGCGAACCGCATTTAATCAAGTGTGCATGATTAATGTTGCGTGTCACGGCGGTGAGCGTTCAAATCTCGCCGATTCCGAAACGATTCCGCAACTTTCGGTCAGACTTTCGTAGTTTTTTCAGTTTCTCCTCTAACGTCTATAGATAATGGTTGGAAAACTCTTCGTTGTTTCCTGCAGACATATTTTTCAAATCGCTATATATCTTTGCTTCTTTGTATTTTTCTGGTGGCGTATAAATGAATCGGGCTGCGTTCGGAATTTTACTGAAATTGTAATGAATTAAAGAAATAAAAGAAACTGAAAAATAAAATTATTCTTTCACAATAATGAAAGACGTATAATGATAAGTGAAACAGATTGTTAATTAAAGTTGAAATTATTTCTTCATTTTCATTTATAGAAGAGCAATAATTAACATTTTAAATCAACTGATGGATCTTCGCTATGACCTCATATTGTTTTAGTATCGATCGTCTGCACTCTAACAGGAAAATAGATGAAGCATAATGTAGCAGCATATTATATCATTTATATACCGCACTTTGAATATTAGTAGATGTGAATAGACCAGGTAATGTATAGTACTCCCCCTTTTATTAGTCCAATCTCCCTCGATCAATTCTCCTTGGAAACGAAATAGCAGTTCAACCCGAAATCATACCAAAATGAGGAACTTCTAATCGATCAACGATAAAGATCTATTTCAACAATATACGCCCGATAATATCGTCGAATTACTACGTTCTGATAGAAAGAGAACCGGCATGAATTATCGTTTGCGCCGGAGGCCAGGCCTTCCGTAAATAAATATCAATAATTGCTCTGTATTGGGGCTATATTTCTCCCAGCCGATACACAATGGGCCTGGAATTCCAATTAAAGTGGAAACTCACCGCGGATGGTTTTGCCGGACGACGTGCCACAACCTCAACTTATAATGGGTTGCAATAACGTCGAATTTTACCAACAATGATAAATCAAGATTTAAAGCCGATTTTCGCGGACGCTTTCTCAATGTCTGAGACAAACGTGTGAGTAGTCGATAATTTTTGTTGATTAGATTATTTCAACCATTCATCATGTTTATATTCATTAGGCGAAAGAAACCAAAAATATTAGTAGTAAGGATGCTTAACCTCATTAACCATTATAATAACTGAAATGCTGCAATTTTTGGTTAATACTTAAAAATATGAACAAAATTCACAATCTGCAATATCTCGATATATTGCAACAACAATTATTGCTCTATCCTTTGAAGTGCAAATAGTGGCTAGTATCTGTTTGCTCTGCTAAACTCATAATTTAAGTCGTGTTTCTTGATAAATGTTCACGAATATCATAACACTTTCACTATCGAAGAATAATAATTTTTACAACTCTATTAATTTGAAAACTTGTAATACGAGCACAGCCTTCTGGGGCGCCATTCTAAATGTATTTCTATCTATACATTAACATCAAAGAATTTCTCCCTAACCCTCCAAATGATGCAAACTAATATTGAATCGCAACATCAAGAAACGAGCCGATGTTTAACCGAACTGACTGATGGCGGATATTGCCGTACAAAGCTACCCTTGTAAGCCCGAAGGCTAAACTTTTTCGACTTTTTCCCCTCTTACGTCAGATAGACACAAGATGAAGAAGGAATTTCTTTACGCAATTAGTGTCTAAACATTGACATTCTGATCTTGGACATCAAGGGCGGAAAAACAGAATATTGAAAAGGGGAGAAGCGGCACGTGCTTAATAACATTCGGAATAAAAAAAACAAACATTCGTTCTCTCAGCACCGTTAGATGTCAAGCGGATTGAGGAAATCACTGTATTCGCGTTATTAATTAATTGTTACTAAGGTCTCTGATTTCAATGAATCATACAATAAATTGTTTCGTACGATCTCATTTCGTATCGTTCTTCGTTCTTGGCAATAAGTTAGAACGACCTTGGCCATAAATCTAACTTTTATATCTCAGTCGGCCGTTGTCGTCGACACCTATTATCACGTCCTTTTCTAATTAATGGCCACGCTGAAAATAAAAATCCCGATCGGCTTATAGCCTATCGACATGGGGTCTTTCTCCATCTCCTCTTATGTAACTTAACCGAGCGTTGGAGTAACTTCGCCTTCCAATCAATAACGTCCGAGATTTTGGAAAATGTAATAGATTTGTCGACCTTCTGGATTAAGAGGTTTGACGAGCGAATTTAAGTCTCACTGAATTTTCTCTATGTTCTCACATATTCTGAATAATGGTTCATCGAAGAATATTCAATGTACTACATATAAATGATTGATAATAGTTGACCTGTTCCATTAAATTCTAGATATGATATAATGAGCAAAACCGTTCAGTTGAATTATAAAATTCGTTTTTATGAAAGTATCACATTTAGTACCCTCTTTACGTATCTGCAAACCAAGAAAGCCAACTTGCTTTTCAGAAATCCAAAAATCTCTCACTTCTATAACAATACTGATTCCTTAATTTTATGAAACGAATATGCAATTTTCATTAAGAACTGAGTAAAATATAATTGTTCTTTCATATACTTCAGAAATGATCTTTCTTTTCGATTCTCAGAATTAGTGAATCTAGCAGAGAAATAGCTGGATCCTCACATTTGTATTAAGATACTGATTCCTTAGTGCATGGAAAATATACATGCATTAATATCGTGAAGAATCGTATTGTGAGATTAAATTCAATAGATTTATTATATTCTCATAATTTTTAATGGAATACAAATAAATCAAATTTTTGAAAACTAATCGGTTTTTTGTCAACCTAGGCGTAAGTAATCAATTCGCACTTCACAGAATTGATTCAAAAGAGCTTTTCTAGTAAAAACCTGCGGATAACCAAAATCCAAATTAAGTAAAACTATTACATGTCTCGCAACCCGAGGCGATTATCTCTAAATTGCGGATCTAATATTTGAAAGCGCCTTCAACCCGATTACAGTGCAGAGATATAAGGATCATGAACAAACCGAATTAAGATTTGGAATCTAGGATAGCTTACGGCGGTGATGCCGTGCAAAAATAGTTGCTTTAATCGAAATCCAAGGATCGGAAATTCAATTTTCCATCGTATTCCTTTGATCTCAAATTGGATGAAGCCGTTAGTAGTTACCACGCTCGGATAACGTTCTTTGCCTTCCACCTTTAGGTACATTAATGTTTATGTTTACTTGCGTTCTCTCCGAGTGGAACACATAAGGTTCATTCATTTGATTAAAAGGTATTTTACATCCTGAATTCGGAAATGATGGATTACTCATAGTGGAAACGCTGATTGCGACCGAATTCATTGTTTACAAGAATGCAAACTAGATGTTCATATACGAAAAATGATAGAGAAATTCAAGTTACTCAAATGCTAAACAAAATTTGAATGTCTAATCTAAACTTGACGCTTTCAAATTTTAATACTTCAACATTTTCTGCAGGATTGAATTCTTCTCGAATCCTGTTGCTTCGAGTAGCTTCATAACCACTTCAGAACTTGTTAAACATAAACTTATACGTTATACACTCAAACTAATACCATTCCTTGAACTGACACGCGAAATTTGAATAAAAAAGGGGCGCTCCTTCGGAATAATAAATAGAACTTTAAGTGTAGTTCAAGATTACAAGGCACGTATCTGCCCCAATGATTAGACAGAGCAAGGAACCCGTAGAGATGAGATGTTCTTCCATTCCCGATTCGGGGAGCGTACGAGTTGGAAACTGATTGTCAAAACAAACTGACGGGTAACTGTCCCATTCGCGTGGCCCGAAATTGAAACTTTTCATTTATCGAAGCAAGAGGAGGTTTAGAAAAAATTGTTTTCTGGAAGCTCGAGATTTCGTTCTTATTTTTTTCGAGATAGCAAATGACAGAATGTTGAAACTAATGTAGTTAATGAAGTGAATAACTTTCACAAAATTGTTCAGAATATTAATTTTCTCCTTCAATAAATATTTATAGACATTATTTGCAGCAGCATGAACACACCCTATATATTTAGAAATCGAATTTGTATGTTATCGAACGGGGGACCTCTATCCCCCAGAGAAACGCAATACGTTCGTAACTTATCATTGGAAAATAGAAAAAACCGTCTATCTGGAAATTGTTTCTCGAGGATTGATACTTTGAACTTATACATTTTTGATGAGGCTGTTATAGATTACGGAGGGGTTAGTGCTTTATGAATGATTTAGGGCGTTCTGGTCTCTCCCTTGTGTGGATTATTTCCTCCGCTATTACCACGATCGTTTCAAACTTAAGCACCGTTTCTATACCGTTTCCCCCGAATAAAAAAGATTTTAAATTCCTTTTATTGTCATGTTTTTTTCAGAAATTCATATATATAAGAATAGAATCGATCACGTCAGATTATACTGTCCGAAAAATATTATATCTTTTGATATTATATTTATTTTTTCGATTTATGAAACGTTTGTAGTTTTGTTTGTCTCAAGTTGACGGTTTTTTTCGAAGAATAATTGTCACAATACTTAAAGTAACTTTTTCACATTTTACATTGAATATGTAATGAAAATTGTTCAATTTTCTCCATTTCATTTTGAGAAATAATTGATAACTATTATTACCAAGAATGAGGGTTGCATATTGCGCCGTACTCTGAATTGAAATTGACGAACAATTCTTCGGTTATTAGTAGTACATCCACACCTGATTCTATTTAATCGCCATCGTGTTTTCGACACAGCTTCACCATTAATGCTATTGCCCGGGAAACATTTATGTCATTAGAGTATATAATTGCATTTCCAACTTGAATTTTAGTAATGACTGATGGCCTAATTGAAAAAACTGGTATCGTACTGATCCATCTATTCGAATACAATGGAAATTTGCATACGTTGGCCGTGTTGATGAATTGACAATTCAGTGGATTATTCTGTGGTTGAGTACGTCAAACTTTTCTATGAAAACATTATTCGGAGTATTGTGAGTATAGCGATATGTCCGATGGATTTATTCTTTTCAAAACTGTACTAATAACATTTATGAGTTTAGATGATTGAAAAAGGTTCAATTTCAATGTTTACAGCAGATTTTCTAGTTATTGGCAATAACGGGAGGTCTGGTCCCCTTTTTCGATAGATTCTGACCCTGAGAATTTCGAGGAGGAGAAGGTAGACAACAAGTACTAATTTAGAACTTTTTAATGGAACTGTTTGATCCAAATTAAATTCATATACTGGCCTAATTTGAATTTATTCATATTGCTATTGAAAATTTGTTCGTAATTCAGAGTAATTTTTTCCGAGAGATAAGAAAACGTCGAAAAAATGTACCTCTATTTGACCACCATCTCTGGAGACTGTTGAGTAACATCGTCTCAAGTCTAAAGGAACCGTTTGAGACCATTTAAAAACCGTTATTTTCTTTCTATGGAATGTTTTCTCTCCTCTTAGTTGAATTAACTACAGGAGTCAGACATTTTACAAACTAGCTCAAAAAGAGTTATCAATATACATGAAAGATATTTTTAAATGCATAGCAAGTCATAAAGATGATCTAAACCGTCGTATTATTATTGTATCGCTTTAAAGATAATACTGACATTTCTAATAATTTTTCTCAACTGTTCATAAACATCAACTACAAACCATACCCTGCCTGCGAAAGAGATAAAACATTTGCAAACCCTTATGCCATGAATATGTAAATCGCCAAAAAGGGACCAAGGATTTTTCGTGATCATCCGGGTATAAAACGAGTGATAAATGATTTTTCACGTATTAGGGGTAGCAAATACCGAATTTATAACGACCCCACGGCCCGGAATCCATACGAAAAAATGATTACATGAAAACTATTTCAACTGGTCCCGGAATCTCATCGGTTTTCGAACCTCAGGAGGATAAAGTGTACTTATACGCTGAGAACATAACAGTGGGGTGAAGATAGGGCGATTTGAAAAGATTCGTGCCTGAAATAGATTCATAAGTGTGAAAAAACACTCTTAGATCATAGGGGATATTGGTGACACATTCGTTACTCAGTTTTAAGATTGGAGATGGAGCTGATCGTGATGTTAACGTATATACCTCTGAAATTTTTTTGAAAGAAATAGGATTTTATGCCGAAAGTCAAGCTGAACTGATTATAGGAAGAAACATATATCTCCATGTGAAGCTCGTCTCGAAAATGATGGGTACTAGAAAAACAATTCTGTATAGGGAAATATTTCACTTCCTTTGTTCGTCAATTCAATTCAAGAAATATTATATAAATCTATTTTCTTATTGTTGATTCAATCAAAACAACATCTCTTGCATTGTTATAGAGTATGGTAAAATTTCTCACCGTATTTCAGAAAAACTGCCATCTTGTACGCGGCGAATCAATAATCAATTTCAAATAATTAACTGGTAGATGCAATAACATAAAGGGTAAATATTGTTTTCATTGAAAACAAACAAATTTCAGTATCCACCATCAGAAATTATCGTTTTAATGTAACATTTTAGCTTTAATATTATTATTATTTCACAGTCATTGATTCTGTTTCATGTTTTAATGATTCAATTTGTATGTATATGTAAAGCCGAATCTGCGTTGTTTAGAAATTAGACACTACATTGCCTAATACGGTAACACAATTGTGAAATTGAAAATAACTTTGTCAACTACTCAACATTATATGACAGTTTCTGATGGTCACGAAGAACTCGTCCCAGTAAATTTTTGGTATCAATTCCGTGATCTTGTAGGATTCTCAATTTGTGCTGTTGCCTATATACCTATATAAGTTTCACCAATAGTAACTTGAAAATTCAATAACATAATTTGAACAGTACATTGAGCGTTCACTGGCACAATGATTATCACAGCTCTACAAAAAAAATTTTTTTTATTGTTGCCCTGGATATCATCGCAAATTTTTATGTTTTCAAGTGCCCAGATTACGAATATATTCATGAAAGTTCTCAATGTGCTCGTATTTTCATGATTTTTGCATTTCCTATATTATGAACAATTATAAGCTTGTTAGAAATAAAATTTGATTTTCCAGTCATGATTAGGCTTCTGCGCAACTTTTTCGCGAATAAAAACATCACCTGATCCCCACTCTCAGACCCCTTGCTCCACAGAACAGCTGAGATCTCAGTTATTTGACAATATTGAAGTACATATACACGTAAATCTGGATAAAGTGTCATGGATTTTGTTTCAATTACTGAATGTCCATTCTTATATATTTGTCTTCTAGTCTAAAATATGAGTTCGTCACGAAGAAAGTGTAAATATTGTAGTGATTTATTTTGTTATATTTGCGGTGTTTATATACCAAAAAACAAAAAGAAATATCACAGACTTTGTCAAGGAGACTTATGTTGAATATTTTGGTTTCAAAATGGACAAATTAGGTAAACCATGGGTTCCTAATAAAGTTTGTAAGTCCTGTGTTGAGTCTTTACGGTTGTGGAAAAAAGGTGAACGTTCTGGATTAGACTTTGGTATTCCTATGATCTGGATGGAGCCTACGAATCATTTAGATGATTGTTACTTTTGCGTAGTAGATGTTAAAGGTTTTAATCGAAATCAAACGTGGAGATACCCAGACTTACAGTCTACGAAATGTCCGGTTCTACACAGTGAAAATCTCCCTCGGCCCATATACATTTCAAAAGTAATTCGCATGCCCTCAGAAACAATGATGTTACCAAATTCACAGAAATCGGGACCATCTACTAGTGGAAGTGAATGGGAAGGTGAAACATCTACGCCAAAGTTATTTTCTCAAAATGAACTCAGTGATTTAATACGTGATCTCAATTTATCAAAACAAGGATCAGAACTGTTAGCCTCAAGATTGAAAGAAAAAATTTATTGGCACCAACAGTAACAATTACAACATACAGAACGCGAGAAAAGAGTTATTACAATTTTTAGTGAAAATGAAAGATTAGTGTATTGTAATGATATCGCGAAGCTGCTTATAGACATGGGTTTAAAAGAGTACAAATCTACTGAATGGCGCCTTTTATTGATAGTTGCAAAAGAAGTTTAAAATGCGTCTTATTGCACAATGGAAATAAATTTGCATCAATTCCAATTGCCCATTCAACGAAACTCAAAGAAGAATATGAAAATGTAAAATTGGTTTTAGAGAAAATTAAATACTCTGAGCATCAATGGCCAATCTGTGTGGATTTAAAAATGGTTAATTTTTTACTTGGCCAACAAAGTGGATATACAAAATACCCTTGCTTTATTTGTATGTGGGATAGTAGAGCAAAGCAACTTCATTGGGAACAAGATGTTTGGCCTGTAAGAAATTCTTTAACTGTCGGTAAAGCCAAAGTAATAAGGGAGCCGCTGGTGAGCAGAGACAAAATCATACTTCCACCATTACATATTAAGTTAGGTATGATTAAGCAACTTGTAAAAGCGTTGAACAAAGACGGAAATTGTTTTAATTACATTTGCAGAAAATTTCCGAAGCTTAGTATGGAAAAATTGAAAGGTGGAATATTTGATGGTCCTCAAATACGGCAATTGATGAAAGACTCAGATTTTATCAAAGTTATGACTGTTCCGGAAAGTAAAGCTTGGAAAAGTTTTGTGTTGGTTGTCGAAAATTTCCTAGGTAACCATAAAGCAGCAAATTATGAAGAAATTGTGCAAAATATGCTGACAAACTTTCAGACTTTAGGAGCAAATATGAGTATTAAGTTACACTATCTCCGCAATCATCTAGATAAATTTCCGGATAATTTAGGAAATTATAGTGAGGAACAGGAGAGCGGTTTCATCAAGATCTAAAAGTGATGGAAGAAAGGTATCAAGGTCGATGGGATTGTCACATGATGGCAGATTACTGCTGGTCTTTGAAAAGAGATTATCCCTGAAAATAATAGAAGAAAAGCTCATAAAAGGCGTTTTATGGAAATATGAAATATATTTTCGACATTTTCCTCTTTATTTACTTCGATGTATCCGAATTTCTCAAAACATAACTGACATTATAAATATATCTGTTATTTTGTTTCTTGTTTTACGATTTTGTTATGTAAAATGAAAATAAAGATTTAAAAAGAAATCAGAGCAAATCCTACAAAATCATTGATAGTTTCACGAATTGTGTGCATAAATAGACCCAAAATCATTTTCATATCTAGGGCAACAAAACCATTGTAGACCAATGTTAGCTTTCTATAAATATTTAAATCAGTGCATCCATAACATATACCAGCATAAGAGTCATGAGCATAGTTTTCTCATCAGTTTGTCATTTCTCATCAGAAGATCTCCAACGCAATGTTTGGGACAATTGAGTGAAAGAATTCAACAACGGTTTGCGTTTGACGGCGATAGGTCAGTAAATGAATTCGTTTGGCCATTTTTTATATTGGGACAATTTTTTTCACCAAAACTCAATTAATTTTGATTTTCACAAATTGCTTTTCTTACTCTGGAATGAATTCATCCACTCTTCAATTTAGGTGGACCATCCTCTTTAACGAAATCCACAGAGGAACAGATACAAAAATATCACTCCGTGTTTGTACGACAACAAAAAATATTTTTTCGTTGTCAATAACTGGAACTATTATTACAATTTTTAACTGCATTAATGATGCAGGAAAACTGATAGCAGAATATTGTGATTTGTGCCACCGTCCTGTCGAAACCACATGTCAGTGATATCCCTATCATTAATGCCAAATTGAATTTCTAAGCTTTAATCGAAGATATAAGTTCTTGAGAAATATGAATTTTCAAGGGCTGATATATGTGCGAGAACTCAATGGTCTCATTTCCATTTCTTCTGGCATTTCTCTCACTGAAATATGAGAGTGAATGCTAATATATGAAATTTATCGCTATATGTATAAGTACATTGAAGACTTTTATTCAGGAAACAATAATAAACCTTCCGTAGCATGTATAATATCCTTTCATGAAGGAGCTGGTTTTCCAATGCAACCTTCATAAGCATATCAGACCAGACTGCCCCGTATTCATCTCAATCCGTTGGAGCGCATCAAATCATACATATGTTTTGGCGCCATCCAAGGAATTGACACAGGGGCACTTACTATCGCTATCAGATAACCATGAAAACGAAGTGTACATATCAAACAGAAAACTTTGTGAAGCCATACTAGTTCGACGATTTACCGCAACTCTAGACGAAGTATCTGCAAGAAGCGATCAGTCAAAAAGCTAACGCTCCTTATATTTGTCTGGCTGTCAACCAGGTGTACAACTCTTATCATTGTTGAGATACGATGTACACCTGGTTGATAGCCAGACAAGTATAAGGAGCGTTAGCTTTTCGACAGATCGCTTCTTGCAGACACTATGTGTAGCGTTGCGGTAGATACTCGAACTACACTCGGAGGCAAAATTAGCGGAACACTCGAAAATTTAACCAAATTCGAAGTTCGATAATTTTCCTAATTCTCAACCGATTTAGATGATTTGTTCGGCAAGTTATAGATCAACTCTTCTGCATTGTAGAAATTATAAGAGAAAACAAAAAAAAAATTGAAAAAAATTTTATACGGGGGCAAAACTAAAAGTGTTTTTTTTGTCAAAAATTCGTAACACCCTGTGGAATTTCGTGGTCCGAGTTGAAACGTACAATATCATGGTCTGTCAAGACACATCTTCCTACAGTAATGCCCTTCTTGTTTCATGCGTTTATCTCTATTTTGCAAAATATATTTAATTTCAAGTGGAAAATCACCATTTTGGAGAAATTCCATTGAATCAAGAAATTATCATTGAAATTCGTCTATCAATTTGGAATTTTCTTATTATCACTCAGGCGTGTCGAAATTATCGTTTGCGATTTTTATGTTCGAATTGCATTAGTTATTGATGACAATTTGGTTAATTTGGTGAAAATTAGAATTCATAGGAGATAACAGTCGGTAGGTATTAAAATACACAACCGAATTCTGGGACCATTGATAAAACTTTTCATTCACACATGTGCACACCTTTTTCATCATATATGAAATACAACACACGTTTTTTGTATATGACCACATTTGCACTTGTTTACAGAATGAGAGTTTTCCATTCTTTGATTTGATACAAATTCGATCGGTTGCGGTGTTTTGTGATTCTTTTACTGTTTACGATTCGAAACGGTATTTTTCATTCAGAATGAGAGATTTACCACCAACCTCAGTAGCAAGGGCAGTTACATTGATCGAGGAAGGGCGCACCTACCGCTCAGTCGGTACCATGTTGGGTGTCTCGACGTCGGTTGTCCATCGAATCTACCGACGGTACAGGGAAACTGGATTGTACGTGAGGAGGCGAGGACAAGGAAGAAATCGGGCAACCCGCTATACATGACCGTTTCATCGTCAATCAAACCATAAGAAATCCTCGTCTTACTGCTGTTCGGGCACGTAACCTTTTACAAGCAGTGGATAACATTAACGTCAGTGTGAGGACAGTCAGAAGACGATTAAATGAAGTTGGTCTGAGATCATACGCGCAAGCAAGAGCACCAAGACTCGATAGAGCCCATCGGGTAGCAAGATTGGCGTTTGCTAGGGAGTATGTAGCATGGACAATCAATCAGTGGAGACGAGTTTTATTTAGTGATGAGAGCCGATATTGTGTGAATTTCGTAGATGGTAGAGATAGAATATGGAGGCATCGAGGGAACGGTACAATCAAGCGAACTTCGCAGGAAGTGAGCAATACGGTGGAGGGTGGAGGAGTACGAACAGAACTGGAGATTATTGGCAATGGATCACTTAATGCCCATCAGTATATAACAGAAATCTTGGAGCCCCATGTTGTGCCTTTTGCTCCTTACATAGGGGAAAATTTCCTTTTTATGCACGATAACGCGCGCCCTCATACTGCGCGCATAGTGATAGAATATCTCAATGAAGTTGGGATCACACGAATGCACTGGCCGTCGCGGTCACCGGATTTAAACCCGATCGAACACGTTTGGGACATTCTTGGAAGAACGGTTCGACAACGGAATCCAGGCAACGTTGAAGAGCTGACATTGGCTTTGGTGGAAGAGTGGGACAACATACCTCAACAGATGATAGACAACATCATTGGGAGTATGCGAAATCGTATGCGCGCTGTAATAAGAGCTCGGGGGGGTCATACTCGCTACTAAAATCAAATGTTTTTTTGTGGGTCATCATGAACATTTTTCTCAACATGTTCATTTCATTTCACAAGTGTATCGTCAGGATACACACCTGCTCTCAATTTTGGACAGGAATGATAATTATTATAGAGTGTCACACAAAAAAATTCAAAAATAAATGTGCAAAATCAACGATTTTTCCAGTATACTTCGAGTTCTTCCGGAGCGTGAAATTGGCCAGTGAATTTCAAAAATTTTCATTTCGTTAGATTTCCGCTTCTCTAATTTTGATTTTATTTTTTGGCTAACCTCCGATGTTATGCACCTACGCAAGATTAAAAATAAATTCTTGAAATTTGTGACTTTTCGCTTCAAATTGGATATCTCTTGTAAAAATAGGGATAAATGCATAAAACAAGAAGGGCGTTACTGTAGGAAGATGTGTCTTGACAGACCATGATATTGTACGTTTCAACTCAGACCACGAAATTCCACAGGGTGTTACGAATTTTTGACAAAAAAACACTTTTAGTTTTGCCCCCGTATAAAATTTTTTTCGAATTTTTTTCGCTTTCTCTTATAATTTCTACAAAGCAGAAGAGTTGATCTATAACTTGTCGAGAAAAACATCTAAATCGGTTGAGAATTAGGAAAAATATCGGACTTCGAATTTGGTTAAATTTTCGAGTGTTCCGCTAATTTTGCCTCCGAGTGTAGTATGGTCTAGTTGGAAATCTATCCCGATAAATAAGCAGATGGGATTAATGACAAAGAACGATGTTGGAAAATGGTTAAAATTTGATGACAGAATTCAATTTTTACACATACCGAAATTTTTGTTAACCATTCGCTGACTAAGTTTGGGAGTGATGAAAGAAAAGTACCACTTCTGGTAAAAAAAATACTGAGTGTTCTAAACAATTTTTTCACCCATAATGAATCACTTTATAGCAAAACAATAGCATGAAAAAGCAAGGTCATTTGATTCTTATATACTTCTTCTTTCGTTCCGTTCTTGTAAATCTTCAAATAACAAGATCATAATCACATAAAATTATGGATACCCAGTATACCTGCCCTAAAGAAAATAAAGTTGGGTTACTAGTACAGTGATCAGATACAGAAACTCTTCCCATCAACACTGGAAGAATAAATAAAAAGTAATAGTAGCGGTTTCATAACTCATAATGAAGAGGAGACTGTAATCTAGCTACATAAAAGGGGAGGGATATTCCGACCGGGTTTTCATGTCAGAGGAGACATAAAGCGGCGTATTTATCATGCATTATGGCCGCGATATAGTCTACTCGCGATGATATGACATTGATGCGTAGACGCGTGGGTATGAGGAGACGTAGCCGAGGTAGTTTCGACAGTCGTAAAAGAAGAACTAATAATGGAAGGGAGCTGATGCCGAAACGTGATGAGTTGTTTAATGAAGTTTCAGAAAGGTGCACTTCGAAACTTCGAAAAAGGTTGAGGTGGTTTGGTCCTGATAAGTCTTTTACGTATTCCTTTAGGAAAATCAAGCGTGCGATCTTGATGTAGTTGTGTTCTGTTGTGTCGAATGAAAGAAACCGTAACTTGATGGAAGTCATTTTTGATAATTAATAAAAGAACAAAAGTGAACTTTCATGAAACCATAATAAAAAATGTTCTTACATAGATAAAAATCAGGAATTAAAAATGAGAGAAGAGTTGATTAGTTTATATATGATCAGCCTGCCCTGAATGGAATATATTCTAGACCAGGAAAATTTTTTCATAGTGATTTTACTGAGAAATTGGATATTTAAGAATATTTTCGTTTTCGAAAAACCTCCCTCCTCCTCGGTTTCAATTTCAACCCTATACCTAAACCTGTACGCGGGAAAAATCTTGACAGACAGACAATAAAGTGATCCTATAGGAGTTACGTGCACCTTTTGCCTTTTGCCAGAAAAACACTCTGAAACACTACTGAAAATCAAAAGAACTTAAGGTTGCCTCACAACAATCAACTCACAAATATTCAATATGTTACAATCTTGAGAAATAATACAAGGAAAGCGCATCCAATACGTTTTAAGGAAACTAACTCATTTCCTCGTAATATTGGTCATTGAAAAAGCCGGAGTTGCTTAAACATTCAAAAAGAAACCGACTCACCCGATCGCAAACCTTTATTTCGAAATTCTATTACATTCCCGAGAAATCCGCGTCCGAGCGTTCGAAGAAATGGTTAAAAACGAAGCCTTTTCAGACCCGAAGATAGCGCAGAAACCCGAGCAGCACTAGTCCTTCAAATTCCATGACTTCAAGCCATGAAAAGTATTTTAGAGCGAATTTTGGCAAATTTTCGTTACGAGACTAATATTGATGATTTCAACTTCAACAGTCGAAATCGGCCTTTTTCTTTCATTCGCCCTAATTACGCAAAATTCGTTGTGAATATTTTTCACATTTCTAACCATGTTTCATTGAACCTTTGAATTCTACACTCTTTTTTTTTCAAGACTTCTTCATGAATCGTATAATTAAATATAGTTTCCTTTTATTAGAGCAGAGTTCGAGATGAATTACCCATAACGGAATAAAAAGTAAAAGCTTTTCCGGAAGAAAAATCCGAACAATGCCAATAAACATAACGCAATAGTATAGCAAAACCCATTTGAATGAAAATAATCCGAAGTTATTAGCAATGGGGTGTAATCGAGCGGAACAAAGATCAAGGGATGTTCCGTTATTAAAATATCTATCGGACGGAAAATGTTTCAGAACGTTGCTAGACGGGTCGAAGGTAAATCGTTCCGGAAAACGTGAAAAGGGGAATAAACGGGATGAATTTATTTCTGTCCATTGAACGGGGCCGTTTCGACATCATTGATTACGGAACGATGAAAGGATAAGCGAGAGAACGCCGTTGATGTGTTCGTTCAGAAAAACTTAAATTTTTAATCTTGAATTTTCAGGTTCGTTTGAAGTTTAGCAGAAATGATTCGACGCTCGACCGTTTTATGGCTTTCTCTGCCGACATGGTATATTTATGTGATATTGAGTTTCATATGAAAATGTTAGAAAAACTATTTCGAAATTGGATGTGGCTTTCATTTCTTCGGCTATTTCAAAACTCATAAGTTCAGTGTCATATTTCAAAACGTAAGGAATTGATTTTCTTTAGTTATAAAACAAAAACATTCGAGAAAAGAGTTTTTACAATTTATGAAAGCCCTGCAAGATCACGGTATCAATTATGTTTTGCTTCTCCTACACTTTCCACTTCTAAATCTGATCGAATATGTCTAGGATCACTGGGAAGAGCTCTTCGTGACTATCAGATACATCTAGAAAACGCTGTGCAACTTGCAATGATAACTTCATTATCATAGACTGAAATTCTCCAGGAAAGCATAGTTTATATTTCCAATATACCAGAAAGAATTTTCATTTTATGATATGAATTAATTTCTCAAAATAAAATGTATCCTTTCACTCTCAATTTTACCTTTTCCTGACTCTTCAATTACATTTTATCTTGAATTTAAATCCTTCACTTGTAACTCAATATTCTGGAACATTCTTATGATATGCATTCTTCCAGTAAAAATTCATGTCACGGGACTAAGCGAAGAAGTAAATTCTTGGATAAATTTGAATTTTTAGATTCAATTCTATCGAATACTTAACTAACCAAAATTTTTCAACTGTATGTTGCACGTGTTCAAATAATTTTCTTCTGAAAAATGAGCATTTTTCGAGAGAAACACACAGGCAAAAAACTTTGAAACTGGGCTTAGAAAATAATTCATTTATTCTGAAAGATTTCGCTACATAGTTCTTTTAAATTATTATATTTGATATAGTTAGTTAATGAAAATATAGTCTTATCATATTCCACATCAAATGAATGAATGATTCAAAGAAAAATATTTACAACAACGTATACCATCACCAGACAATGATTATAGAAAGTATATTAGAGTAATAGTTAATTGATTCCACCGTTACTACGTGATAGTTAATCATGATGATAAGAAATTAAACTATGTATTATACTAACACAAAAGACTTTATCGAAAATCAGGATTGTAATTTAGGTCTCTCGATCATCTTCAGCTCACAACAACTGTTGAACTAAAGTTGAAAATACATACATATATAAATCAGTGGGTACAAAATTGATAAAGGTGCAAACAAGTGGCAATAAAATAATTATGATAAGAGCAGGTATTATTCAAAGATTTTGAATAGAGACGAATAAGCCGGCCATACTGGTCGTTCAGCAGATTATCTCTATGGGGGGTTTGTTGCAGTTTGAACATTTCCTCCCTTAGGCATTCTGTGTATAATTTCAAGTTGATCTATGGGTGAAAAATGATGGCCATTTTCGATACAATGTGAAGCAATAGTAGATTCGTCTGTTCTCTGGTTATTGAAATCTGACTGATGCTCCTTATATCTCGTTTTGAATTAACGACCAATTTTACCTATATACAGGATGACCCACGAGTCACTTGAAGTAGCTTAATGCCAAGAAAACGACGGATTTTGAATTTTTTTCTCGCAATATGATGAACTTCTGTTACGGTCACAATTTAAAAATAATTTCGTATATACAGGGTGTTCCGTTTCTGAGGAACAAATCAAAGTTATGTTTTTTTAATAGAACACCCTATGTATTTTGTTGATTTTAGCTTAGTGAGATCAAATGAAGGTGACTTAATTGGATATTCCCTATACCTAAGTTTAATGGTTCTCGAAATATTTGAGTTTTCTCGAAATTTGATGACTTTATTGAAATTTTTTCTTCTTCTCTCGTTGTGACTTTCCGATTGTGATTTTGCCAAAATTATGTTTCTAATACTCGACTTCTGAGTAACCATCGTTGGGAAACTCTGAAATTGATACAGGGTGCACAGTACAAAATTTCCGATTCCGCCTTTTTTTTAGATTTTCTCAAATTACACATCCTGTATCTTATACTCTGTAATGGTCGGTTATCTTTATACCTATCGAACGATATCCATGTTCTCTATACCTATCTTTAACGATTTCCAAGATTTCTCGAATTTTCCGATACTTTGTGTCTCAATATTCATCTCGAAATGTTTTCCTTCGTTTTTGAAGGGGGGTTTATGTCACTTGATAAGGCAAAACAGGAGTTTGTACGATATGCTACTCAAAACAGCAGTTTTAAGTCTATTAGTCGAAAAGTTTAGAAAACTCTGCACGAACCGATGCGAAGGACATCAAAACGAATATTTTATGGAATTCAATTTTGAAAAATGCAGTGTTCGGAGCAGTTTAAAATTGTTCAATTACATCCTATTTCTAATTTTCCTCCTTGTCAACTATTTACCTCTTCCGGCGATAGGTATTCATAACAGTTGTATTTTTAATTTTTTTCATATAACTATTTTCGAAAAAAATAGATTATTTTAATGGAAATAAATATGCTTTGAATGAGTGAAAATGTTTGACAATGGAGAATATTATTACAAATCATTGTGAAATAAAGTAACACCCGTGCATACGTAAGAGTATTTTGATTAGACTCGTTTTATGTTTGATTTATTAGTATGAAAAAGAAGAGAAAAATAGACAGTGAATGCAGAACGTTCCAAGATAAATGGAACTTTCATTATTTTGTGATTGAGTGCAATAATAAGGCGCTACGAGGATGGATTGATAAGTTTCCGGCCTGACCAAGAAAAACAACGTTTTTTTTCTTTCTCAACAAAATCTCCTTTAAGTCTGATACATTTCTCATAGCGGTGTTCTAGTCTAGTAATGCCATCTCTATAGGCTGATTCGTCAAATTAAAAAATTAAAATACCCATTTACAGCTTCGATTACTTCTTCATTGCCCGCAAATCTCTTACCGCCAAGCCATGATTTGAGGTAAGGAAACAGATAATAGTCATTCGGGGCTAGGTCTGGAGAGTAGGGAGGGTGCGGCATCAATTCGAACTTCCGATCATAGATTTTAGCCATGGCAACGTTCGAAGAATGCACTGATGCGTTATCGTGATGAAACAAATTTTTTTTCTTCGCCAAATGATGTCGTTTAATTTGCACCTCGTGTCTAAAACGTTGCATAAGTCTGCGAAGTATTGACCATTGATAGTTTTACTCTTTTCAAGGTATAAAATACTTCTTGTATCCCAAAAAAACAGTAGCCATAACCTTGTTTGCCGAAAAAACTGTTTTTTTTGGAGTTGGTTCCCCTGTTCCAATCCACTGTTTGGTTTCAAAAGTGTGGTGGTGGACCCAAGTTTCGTCAACAGTAACGAATCGAAGCAAAATTTCGCTTATACAGCGCCAAATTGGTGGTAGTAATGGTTTTTCGAATCAATTTTTGGTCGACTGTTAGTAAACGTGGCACCCATCTTGCACAGAACTTTTCCATATGGAAATGTTGGTGCAAAATATTTTGCACACGGTCATATAACATCTTAGAGGTC
This sequence comes from Cryptolaemus montrouzieri, assembly GCA_013387265.2. Lineage (NCBI taxonomy): Eukaryota > Metazoa > Arthropoda > Insecta > Coleoptera > Coccinellidae > Cryptolaemus > Cryptolaemus montrouzieri. The sequence continues at coordinate 25,178,753 of JABFTP020000103.1, forward strand.
TCAACTATCTCACGCACTTTTGATCTGCGGTCTTCCAGCACTATTTTATGAATTTTTTCGATCATATCTGGAGTTCTGAGCGTAGCTAATCAGAGGTGCTCACACGACCCATTTTAAACTCGGAAACCCACTGCCTAACGGTTAAATATGATGGCGAGGATGTCCCCAGTGTTGAATCAGTCTCTTCTTCAATTTCCTTCGACGTTAACCCCTTCAAATAAAAGTATTTGATGACAGCACGCTTTTCCAATTTTTCCATTTTCACGGGCTGATCTGGCTGAAACTATACCTACAAGCTATCTAAGGATGGTACTATAGAAAACCACCTCCGAAGTAGGCCTAGTGGCGCCATCTTTTGGTCAGGCCGGAGACTCATCAATCCAGCCTCGTTTGTCTCATTTGTAATGAAACCAAAGCTGTTCTCATAGAATATAACATTAAACGTCACTGTGAATGGAAACATCTTCAAAATTACTCAAAATATTTGCGGACGGAAAAATTTGAAACTTTGAAGCGCGCACTGAAATGCTGAGCAAGTCTACAACTGGCGCCGGCTTTCGTGTGGCTCTTGAAATTGCAGAACGTGGAAAACCATTCACCGATGGCTAAATGGTTAAAGACTGCATGATTGTAGTAGTGGAAGAAATATGTCCCGAGAAGGTAAATTTATTGAAATGTGTCAGTTTGTCAGCAAACGCCATGACTCGGAGGGTGCAAGAAATCTCGACTGTCTGACAAAAATGGACATCTTGAGCGGATTTTTTCCGCGGGCCGTAGTTTGGTGACCCTTGGTATAGAGTATAGTTTAATCTCTCATCATGATTATATCAGAGTAAATACTATAATATAATAGATTATTTCATCTATTCATTTCCTCAGTGATCTCCATTCACCAAAATTACATCAAAATATTATGGAAATGAAAGTTTAAAACTTCGAGAGGTTGTATGTTGTTTTTCTGACTTACCTCACAGCTGGACTGATTTATATTGCTGAGGTTGAGACGAAACACACGATCCCTGTGAAAAAAAAATGTATTAGAATTGATGTTCAGTATTTTCCTTCTTTTTTATATTCGAACTAGCGTAATATATTTTCTTTTGAATACTTGTATTGCATGTATTAGAAATAAAAGAACATCGTTTACATTGCTTCGAAAAGGTAACAAGACTTTTTATGGCAGATCGGGTAATTAATTGATGTAGTTCTGAATTATGTGAGTTATTTCTATTTATACATGGTTCCACAGCTCCAGAAAACTACTTTTTTCATTGCGATAAAGACGATAAACAAAATGGAGGATATAACCAGTTCATAAGTATTCCCTAACGTTACCCAACAAGCGCGAAACTATTCGAAAATTCAAAATAATTTTAATATTGTTTGAAATTTTTCCCAACACAATAAATACCTATCGAGTTATATTATCTAGATATATATGAACATACGAGGGTGGTCTGAAAAGTTTCCGATCTAATAAAGATACAAGACATTTTTTCCTGAATATTTATTTTCTCCACCATAGTCCCTCCAAACACTTTTCCCAGAGATGTTCCCATGTCTATAACCCGTCCAAATAGTACTCAGCGTTTTTCTCTACGAAATAGTGGTTCATGAAGGTGATAACCTCTTAATTTGAAGAAAATCTCTGTCCTCTGAGAGCAATTTTTCTAATGAGGAACAAAAAAAAGTCGCTTGGGACTGAATCTGGTGAGTAAGGCATATGGTCAAGCAGTTAGAACCGCAATTCATCGATTTACGCCACGGTAACCAATGATTTGCGTTGATTTTCTTTTTCTGTAAATGTTGTCGTTCTGCGTAAGTTCTGCTTTTAGCTTGTAAAGTAGTTATGCGAAGTAAGCTCCTGTGATGGATTTTCTTTTTGAAGATAGTCGATTGAAATACTTCCATAACTATCCCGAAAAACAGTCAAAATCACTTTCTCAACGGAAAAAAAACAGTTTTTGCTTTTTTGAAAGCACTTTTCCCTTTGAAGTTCACTACTTGAACTGTATTTTTGTTTCTGGTGTATCGTGGTGTATCCAAGTTTCATCTTCAGTAATGAAACGGCGCCAAAAATCAGATTTATTGCGCCCAAACTGCGTCAACAGAACGTTGGAAATGTTTATTCGAACATAGGTCCAACCTGAACAAACGCAGCACCCAACTTGCGGACAGATTCCTCATGTGTAAATGTTGACTAATATGTGACAAGCACAAATACACGTTCATAACCTCTGCAATCTCTCTTATATTAATTCGGCTGTCTTCTAGCATCATTTGGTGAAGTTCAAAGATGCTAACGTCAGTAGTTGCAGTTTTTGGACGTCCCAAACATTCGTCGTCTCCCAAGCTCTTACAGCCACGTTCAAATTGAGCTGTCCAAAATTCAACTGTGGTCAATGATGGTGCAGAGTTTCCATACACAGAATCCGATTTGCATAGGCGTGTTGCCTTTCAAAAACAAATATTCAATGTCAGCTCGAAGCTGACAGCCGCATCAAGTCACTCAAATGACTGTTTCATAACAACTGCTCGTACAAAATGGCTGAAACGTTCGTGAGTTACCGCAACAGATGAACAATAACAATGCACAAGCTTTTATTTGCGAGAAACGAGCGGCTATAAGTTGAAATATCCGGCGAGAGAAAACGAGTGCGAATTTCCAAACGTAGAAAATCATGAATCACATTCGCGCTTTTCACACCCGAACTTATTTATTTTACAACCGATGAACTTGGACAGCTTTGATTATTCGATTATCTAGAACAAGGAAACCACATTTTAACGCCTTGAAAATTCGAAAAAAAAGCGTCCCCAAGATGTTAAGGAAAAATCACTTCAATACATGACATTCAAACTCAGTTGGGGACACTTGAGAAGAAACACTCGAAAAGAATTCAGTTTCGGAAGAATTTGTGTCTAAATCAGACTCGGAAAGGAAGCTGTGATCCGACCAAGTTCCCCCCTCCATTCGTTCTTGTTGAGTCGATAGTGAATATATTTCTAGTGCGAATTTTCATGAATTCGCTTCAGGCAAACAATTTTTGGCACTTCAAATTCTCAAATTTATAAACCGAAGCGTAAATCAATATATTTTCTTCCAAAATGGAATTTTTTGCCGATGAATTAGCGAGAAGTAGCTGACATGGACGAGACTCCAGCGTAATCGGGTTCGTTCCAATTTCCCGGGATTCGCTAAAGATATGTTACGCATATTCAACGATTATTTCACACAACCAGATTCAATCGGTGATGGAAAACCGTCAATTTACTTTTTAAATTGCGTATACTCAGCAATTTAATTCAGCCTAAAATAGCGAAAAATACCGGAAACGAAGCGGCGTGTCTCTTAACGAAATGGTTGACAAAGCCATCAATGACGTTACGAATAAACCTAGGACACTGTCGTTAGTAGACGTCGAGAAATCCCAAATGCATATACGAAAGGCGATCATCAAGTAAGATGAATTATTTTAAAATCGATGAGCAAAATAATATGCGTTGGAGGAGTGAGGCCTTCACTAAAGCCTTACCTCTTAACATTATAAATTTTCGGTCAAAAATTCATACGAACTAATTGCCAATATCAAAGATACCATTATACCATCTAATCCCAAACTCATTTCTTTCGATGTTAAGAATCTATTTTCCAACATTCCTCGGAAAGTACGTATTACTTAGTTGAAGAATTATTATAAAAGAATCATGTCAATACTATCATTAAATCAGATATTCTTTCATTATTACAAATTTGTTTAAATCAAAATTATTTCCATTTCAGTAACAAATATTATACTATTGAAAACGGCTTGATTATGGGCAATCCGTTAAGTCCTTTATTAGCAGAAATATTCATGAATAATTTAGAGAAATAAATTCATAATCATCCACTCAGTAAATATTGTTTATACTGGTATCGCTCATTATTTGCTTCACAGGAACAGATAGACAGTTGAAAATTTTCGAAAATCATATAAATTTATTACATCCAAAAATTGGATTCACAACCGAAATAGAAAGCAATAATTCGATAAATTTCCTAGACGTAACAATTTCGAATGAAAATGGAAAACATGTCTTCGCAATTTACCATAAGCCGTCACATACAGATATTATAATACATAACTCGTCGTGTCATCCGTATCAACATAAAATGTCAGCATTCAATAGTTTTATTCATAGATTGATTAACATCCCGTTATCGCCAGAAAATCTCAACAAAGAATTGAATTTGATTAAACAAATAGCCAAAAATAATGGTTACAATCCCAAACTAATGAATAATATTTTAAATAAAAACAAAGTAGAATCGCATTGAATGAAGTTTACCCTGTCGATAAATTGAAACAAAAATTCAACACCTTAACCTACGTTGGTATTACAAGTGAGAAACTGAAATCATTCTTGAGTAGCAATAATTTCAACATAGCTTTCCAAACTGATAATAATTTAGGCAAATATATAAAAATAATAAAACCAAATCGGGTAAAAACAATAAATCAGGTGTTTATGAATTTCAATGACTGTGATAATTTCTATATTGGTAGAACACATAGAAATTTTAATATTAGAATATCGGAACATAAACGCAGTTTTTCAAATAAAAATCAGATTCAAATTACGCGAATCATCTCTTAGAAAATAATCACTCTTTCGACCCACAGTTTGAAATTTTGCATACAGATAATAAATATTGGAAGGTAGAGTTTTGGGAAACTTTAGAAATAAATAAATACAAACACTCAGATAAACTCATCAATGAACAAGTCGATTTAAGCCCTTCACCTCTATTGAATCTCTTCGGGGAGCAATATATTCCTTAATTTTATTGGATATACCTGTCATAAATAACCACTTAAGAAGAAGCAACCTAATAAGTAATTACTCGAGAACATTTATATTTATATTCTCATTCATTTTCTGTACATTCATTCGTCTGAAGAAGCTACGGTGTAGTGAAACGCGTTACGAATCGCAATTATTAAGTAAAATTCCTTAAAACACAGTACTTGTTTGTTTTTATTATTCTTAACATTCATTGAGAATTATCACACCTAGACAATCACTGTAGAAGACGAATAAATTTAGACTTCAACCCATATAATATATTGTTATTACTAAGGTTCATGGTTCATAATTAACTTAAGAAATGTTCGAGACGTTATTGCAATTGATTTTCTTGGACAATAAAATATGAGTGTGTCCTTTATCAAATAAATAACTGTAATACTGATGAGATCTCGAAGGATATCTTATGACAAAGGCGAATACCTTCTTCATGCAATCATCCATCCACGAAATATCTAACGTCTTCGTCTTGGCGTTAATTAAAGTCCGCGACTAGTTCTCCTCATAATTGACCTATTAATCCCCTTTCGTTAATTTAACGATCGCTTGATGGCGGGGCATTTCCGACTTAATGAGGCCGAAATCATTTATAAATGATCGGGGATATACCTCTGCTCTAATTGGAACTTGATGCCGATCTGCACTCAAGGTCCGGTCTGAGAAAGTTTCCATTATCGGATTAAACATTGACAACCGAAATATTATAAAACTGTTACCTCCAGCATAGAAATTTTCATGATTTATTTCTATTTGTTTTGATTGAGATTCCTTGATTGCATCTGAGGAAAACTGGGCTCATTAAAAATTTGCAGTCTTAAAATACATACACTGTGACAAAAAACTATTCGGAAATTTGAAATAAAACGCAAAAATCGTAATCTACTTCAATACTTTTTGAACCTCCTTCAACACTGGAGAAAAATAAGTTACACGATCAAACGAATAAGGCGGCTGTTCGATAGTATTTATCCCGTATATGGTCTTAAAGTTGTTAATAACCGTGGCTAAGGTGCGTAATCGTCATGCAAAATCCAAGAATTATTTTTTCGCAAACCCGGCCGCTTACGGCCAAAATTTTCACGCAAACGTCTCAAAACGGTTGAAGGAAGTCCTTATTGACCGTTTGACCTTGGGGAACGAATACATGATAAATCACACCACGAATATCGAAGAAACCAATCAGCATCGTATTTCCTACGAATTTGGCGGGGTTTTTTGGTATTGGCTCACTTTTTTCCACTCATTCCGATGATTGTTGGCTTGTTAGTGTGTCGTATTCATAGACCCATCTCTGGTCTTCAGTTATTATCCGTCCCATGAACGTAGGATCTGAATTCGCATGATCCAGCATGTTTGTAGCTACCTGAATCCTGTACTGTTTTTGAAGAAAATTCAGCTGTATGGGAACGAGCCGAGTGGCGACGCGCCACATGCCTAATTGGTTCGCCAAAATCTAACGAGGGATTTCACGAGAGATGTTGAGATCACAAGCTATATCTCTAACACTGGTATGATGATTTTCGAGCACCATTTCTTTGAAGTTTTGGACGTTACCGTCGGTTGAATGTATTGAAGGATTAAAGGTCGTCCGGAACCAGACAAATCTTCGACGATGTCCCAACCTTCTTCAAAGGCTTTGTAACACTCGGTATACGATAAAGTCTCCATAAGTCTTCTACTGCATTCACAACGATTCAGCACACGGAATTTTGTTCAAAACACAAAATGTGAGAAAAACTCTTTGTGCAATATTTTTTCCGTTGTAAAATTCGCATAGTACCACTGAGGTCGACTGGTTTCAAAAGCTGTCGTAAACAAATTTTGGTGACAGATCGCGCTCATGTTTGGCATAGTAATTAAGAACAGTCCTACCAACTTACAGAAACTTGAAATACTTAAAAATACTCAACGCGGGCAATTTGAATGAGAATTTAAGGATAATTCTTTGTCACAGTGTATACAAGGTGCTTCAAGTATGCCAGTCATTAATTTCTACAGATTCTTCATCAAGAGCATAACAAAATCCTATATGTCCAAATGTCCTCCGTTCTCGAGATACATGGTGTTGAAGTTCAGATATTTCTTCACGTTCTATTGGTAACTCTTGTAGATTTCGAAAGAGTTAGCTCCGATTTGTAGAAAAAGAATTCTTTTGCACATTATTTTATCAGATGTGTCCAGTGACCCCATCTAAATCGCAGTGTAGTGCGCCACTGGTCTTTTCAAGAGTATTTATTGGAAAGATTATACGATTTGAAATATTTTCGTTCCCTGAAATTTGTTTGGAGTCTCAACTGTTAAATAATTTACGTTAGGAGGCAGGCGTTTTTGAATGAACTGAAGTGAGGGGCGATAATCTCTAATACGAATGAGGGATCGGGACTGTCCTCATAATTTTTACAAAAACTAGGAAAATAACGTTTTGAAGTAGATTTTACGTCATTTCGAGTTTAAATATCAGAATATGCACTTCATTTAGTCGAAATTCAAATGATCTGTAACTTTTTGACCATCATATTACGGGTACTTATGAAAAATACATAGTTTTTGGTATTTTGAAAAGTTTGAATGCAGTACACCTTTCGAGAATTAGCGGCTATTCATCTATTCTATGGCCGATCAGATGGTTATGCAGCTGATCTATCTTACATCTTAGAGCTTCTCCCAACAGCAAAATGCCCTCAGGAAAACTTTTCGTTTTGACCGTTCGTAAAGATTGTTTCGACCAGCCGAAGAAGATTCTGAACCAGATCCGTTTATCAGGACACCGATGAATTAAAAACTTTTTGGACAATCCCTAACAATTCAAGAATCAGTATTCGAAAGCTATCTCTACAGGTTGTCGTATCAAATTCGTCTGTTTGGAGAGTTATTCACGAGCTAGTGTTATTTTCCTACCATATTCTGCGGATTAAAGGTTTCAGAGCTGAAGATCTACCCAGATGGCTCCTCTTTTGTTCAATAACCCCAAACATCACACTGACTCCTTTGTATTTCGGAATTTGTCTTGCTGCTCGGAGTCCAGCTTGTCTTCCACGACCGCTTAAAACCCGAATCTGGCAGTCATCTGATCGAACACCAATTCTGATCCTTCGCCAATTCTCAATATTTCAATTTTGGTGCTCGATACACTAATTGAGTCTGGTTAGCTCTGGAACTCTTATGAGACTTCTGCTGTATAAACCCCTTGAACGATGTCTTTGACGTATCGTTTCGACTGATACACTGATGCCTGTTGCTCCCAGGCAGAAGTTGCCTTTGGAGTATGGGGTGCGACGCAGAAGGGGTCTCTTCTTGCAATTTGGTACAAAAAGCGGTATTGTTCTTCAGAAGTGATCTTCTTACGACTTCTTCTAGGCCTATTTTGCAGAGATTGTAGCTCCACGTATCGGGCGTAGGTTTCTGAAATCACTCCTGTGATACCCCCATTGTGGCCGCTATATCCCTCTGTGTCACCCCTTATTCAACGAGAGCAATTTTTCGACCCTCTGCACATCCGACAATCCAACAGAAGGCATTTTCAATTATGATTATAGGCTTTTATAAATTTTCATTTCCTATCAGACTATCCAGTTTTTTTACAACACAAAACTCAATTTTTCACAAGTAGTCAAAGATCCATGGTTAAAAATAATCAATAATGTGAAATACCGAGTGATTCGGTATAAATTTGGTTGAGTGTATCTAATAAATTGACGAGTAAAACAATTCTTTTTCTGTGAAGTGGAGCTAGATCCCTCGAAAACTGCAAGAGTTACAATAAGGAACTTGAAAAAATCTGAACCTTAACAGTTGTTTACGACATATGTTCATGGGACTTTTTTTACTTTTTGATGAGGAATCTCCTGTAGAAATTAATGGGAGCACACATGAAACTTCCAGAAGTATTCTACGAAGAATGATGATGGTCTTCCAAAGTGTTTTCTATTAAATATTAATGTTCATTCAATCATATTTGATTTTATTGAGAAAAACTCTTTTTCCAAACGATTCCAAATTTATTACGTGCAAAATACACCGGAATGGATATTGAAACGTTCTCCCTGATATCTTTAAAATTTGTGATTACGTTCATCCAGTCTCAAAAGTGTTCTCTGTATATTCTTATGTGCAGCAAAAGGACAAACAAAATAACGCGATGTTGATATTGTTTGGAGCACGTGTGGGCCCGAGTGTGTTAAAACTAATTTCGAAGGAAATAGGAAGGAAGCAGATTGTTCATTTCCAAATGCGAAGAAAAATTGGCGACACGTGCTCCGAAACATGCATAGAATAGAATTGGATATATGTGGATATAATTGCTTGAACGTTTACCTTGTGGAATTTTGCCCTTGATTGAAACTTATGCACAATATATCCAGCTAATATCACTTTCCGAGTTCATTTTTATGCAAACTGTCGATGTGAAAACTGCAAAATTGACATTCGATGAACGTCACTCTGACATTGCGAAGCGACAACACATTGATTTCGTTTAGTAGTTAGTTTGAATTAAATTGTTATACTCGTATTTGTATACTTATAGTTAATTGAATTCAATAAAATAGTGTAGATATCGATAACGACGATAACGAAATTGTGAGAAATATAAGGAATTGGGGAAAATGTTCGGGCAGGTCAATTTTTACATTTATTTCACTTCAGGAGGTCATCAGAACATGTTCTTAATTAATGGTATTGTAGAAGGATTTATTTCATGAAAATTCATTTCAAAACAATGAATCACTTATGTCTGATTTCCGCAGAGTTTATTTTTGATATACATGACGGTTTCAACAGTTACGTCATTTTCAATTGCGTCTATACTTTTTTTAAATGTTGAGTAGTGGGGAGTGATTTAATTCTAACTGACCGAGTGGTGAATTTTGGGTTTTTAAAAAGTTTCTTAATTTTCAAACTTTCCAACAGATTCCCTGATGTCCCTCTACTGCGTTTGTGGAGAATTTTTGAATTATTCAGTTATTTGATTTGTTGTAGCCCTAATATGTATACTAATATATACAGTGTGTTCCCACTAGAATTTGCCATCCCCTCTATTTTAAGATGGACTGATTTTGGCAGAAGACGCTGAGACACTTTAATTTTTGATTGGAATAGGACCAACTCCTGCATGTAAATTCAACCCCCTACCCTTAACTGCACCTAAGTCAAAATATATTGAAAGGAAAGTAGGTCGAGTGAGTTATAAATATTTAATATCATAGAGAGCTCAATCACCACGAAAATTTGTATTTCACTGAAATGGCCTCCTCTTACCTCCAAACAATGATACAAAGGATTCTCGAATTCACTTTTAGTATTTTGAAGAGATTCTGATGCATTCGGTGACAATTCTTCTCCGCAGCTTTTTCCAAGTTTTCAGGTTGTGTAGCATAAACCACATGAAAAGAAATCGCAAGGATTTGTTGTCTGGTGAGAGATATAGAACTATTGAAACAGGATACGATATCTTTTTCGCGATTTTCAGCAAGACGGTGAGTTTTATCATGGAATTAGGTCGGAAAAATATTGTAGACCAGATAATTGTGTATTGAAATTGTCGGAATAGCCACTGCTTCTGAGATATAACGATTTAAAAAGTTGAGAGATTCATAATCCTCATAATATGCACACGTTTTCATGCCATCTTTGAGGTAGCGTTCTTAGTGCGATTGTGTAGTCCTATTTTACGGGTCTTTTGTGATTGTGTTCAATTTCGAAACTATTGAATGATCAAAGATATTAGCGAGGTTTGGAAATAATGGAAGCGGTGCTAGTAGAAGAAAATAGGGAATTTCATTCGAGTGATTCATAATGCACTAAAACTATTGTTTGTTCTTCTTCTTCTTCCCTTGTTCTTATTCTTTATCATGGGAGCAAGTATATTGCCTCAATAGTGATGTATCTCAAGTATCCCCGTTGGTATCAAACGAATCCTCTATTGTTTGTGATTACATATGGGAGCTCGACCGGTCCTGATAATTGTAACTGTAATGAACGTTAGAGAACAAAACTTCAACTTTTTTGCAACCAGATTTAGCACTACATTCCATTTTACACTTGCATAAAATTGTGTTTAGCAGTTTTTCCGGCGTAGGTGAAAGATAGGTCTGAACTGATTCTAAGGTATTGTCGACCAACTTCCAACCCCAGTATTTTGAGTCTAGGTGATAACCAACCTATACTTGAACTTGGTAATATACCCGAAACATGTTGATGACCAGCTACTGATCCAAGAAATTTATTTCCTCCAGCTCTTCATTCAATTTTCAGTCGCAAAATAAGGATAGTTTTTTAGAACAAAAAGCTGATGCATTTACACCTGCTGTAGTACGAGGTGGACTTAGAGATAGATCGATAGATATTAAAATTGGGGGTAGGCTAATTGACAGCCATGCCACTACCACCCAATGGTCTATCGTGGCACACTCGATCCTAAATTTTACTCAAACGCTCCATCCTTCTTGTGAAAGCTATAAGATTAAAGGGTGAAAGCTTAATAAGCTTCAGTTTGTGAGATATCGCCTGAAACTGTCTCCAGTAGGGCATTCGCACATGACATATTCTATTGATTTTATGCCCTTTTTACACAAACTGCATGAGTCTTCTAACAATCCTAACTTATTCAGGAGACTTCTAAGGCAACAGTGCCTTGTTGTCTTGTTAATATGGCAATTAGAACTCTCAGGTATAGCTAGGAGAGTTTGAGCCAAGCCTAGGAACTCGTAGTGGAAGCTACTCTGATTGCAAGTAGAGATTACTTCCCTTTGAAGAAACTGTTGATCCTTCTGTCATTTAGCATGCTGCTAATTCATTCCGCAATATTATTTGGTACGCCTCTAACTCTTGTAGCGTCATATAGTGAACGAGTGAACCCGCATTGAAAGCACCCTCCATGTCCATGAAGGTTGCAGCTGCAGTCTGTGACCAATTGGTTTACTTTTTAGAAAGTCAAATTGAGAGAACACTTTTCGAGTATAATTTTTATGACACTCCACATGTGAAGTCACAGATTTCTGTTGTCTAGGAGATTCTAACACGTCATCAGCTCTTTCAGTACTTTCATTGATGAATGTCTTCATACGCCATTCAAAAGTAACAATTTCAACTTCAGTTACATGTTTAGCAAAAATAACACAATATGTTCACATTCTCGTTATAAATATGAATTTGGGACGCTTTTTGAGACATGAATTTCGAGAAAAAGACCGGAGACACGGGGGGTGGCGTCAGGCACCTCTCCTATCGCCCCTACGATCGCTATTCAAGCTCGGTCGGCAGTTAACCTAATAAACGTGCCAAGTCGATGAAGCCGGCACAGCTGCTTATTTCTTCGGAGTTTGTATTCCGGAAATCAGCTTTACCAACGTGTAAAATTTAATGCTCCTTCTCTTCTGAATGAAATCAATGAAATGGAAATAGTTAGTAACTTTTACTTTAACCAACATAATTTCGGTACTACCAACATCCAGAATATATTGCCCCTTTGCTCTGAATGACAATATAAGACGGAATGAAATATCCATGTGAATTTTGGTCAATTTGATTTTGTACAAAATAGTTATGTAGAGGGCATCATCATAGTCACAATGTATTAGCAGACATGTTGTAAACTCGTAAAATGCATTAAGTCGAAGCTGGAACGTTGCCGATACGAAGATTATCAATTGTTTTCGAGATTGTAGCACGCCATCTTTCGCGATTTCGAGTTAGTTCGGTGGCTTTTGTGACACTCACATCCATCAACTGTTTCGTTGCATCCACCCAGCGTGTAGGGGAACGGCCACGACGTCGCCTATTCGGAGCATGACCCTGGACAACAAGTTTCTCCATATTATCGCTTCTATGAATGTGACCGAAGAACGTCAGAATTCGTTTGAATACAATGGAGGAGAGCCGCTTTGGATTGAGTTCATTTAAAATCAGAACATTATTAGTTCAACATTCTCCTCCAAGCCCACATTTCAAATGCATCAATGTGAGCGCGATCTACCTTTTTAAAAGTCCAAGTTTCAGAAGCATATAGGAATATAGAGAAAATAAGAGTCTCGAGAACATTTTGGTGCTTCTAGTGATATTATTGTCACGCCATATTTTAGTGAGCTTCATGGCCGCCCGTTCTTGCTGTATACGTCGTCTAATCTGATTTCCACAGCCACCAGAATTTTCGATCAAAGAACCGAGATACACAAAACTTTGAACTACTTGGCAACGGCCAACAGACTTCATTTCAGGATAGTTGTTAGGTTCCCTGTCTACGATCATAACCTTGGTTTTATTATAGTTGATACTAAGACCACATGCTGCACTATGTTGTTCTAGGTTACTCAGAAAAGCTAACAATTCTTCCTGAGAAGCAGCAATAAAGGTAGTATCGCCAGCAAACCTTAAATTAGAAATCTTGCTACCACCAATAGTTATGCCGCCATGCCAGTTGTCAAGTACATGTTTCATTACAAACTCGGAGTAGATGTTAAATAACATCGGAGATAATACGCATCCTTGGCTTGATCAGACTGATCACCTTCAATTCTTACTTTAGCTGATTTGGACATATATGTCTTCAGTCTTGTTCTTTTATTTCATTATTAATTTCTCACCTTTGTCTTTTGGACACTCTCAGGAAATTTTAAGCTAAGAAGAACTTTCATTTTCTATTTCATTAATATACTTGAGAAGTAATTCTTCCATCTTGATGTTTTAAGCTTATATTTGTTGTTTATTATGATTCATGAACTTTATTCAATTCTTAACTGATCTAATTCGAATCAGAACTGTTAAGTAAAATTGAAAATTTGAAACAATAGATATGTATATATCGGTCTTTCTGAAGTATATATTCGATACTTTTGGAACTAAAAATTTGGGACAGTGTGAATTAGTATTTGAGTTGTTGATGATTGAATTTCTATTCCTAAAGGGTGATTGAACAATTTGTTTTTTGAATCAATGTTGGAAATTTTTTGATTTCATCTGATGCAAGCTCAATTGGAGAAAGTTGAGATTTTCAAATTGAATGTATCTCTTTGAATTGGGATAGTAGTGAATAGTGTTAAAATTTGTATGGTTGATGAGTCAGTATCCATAAAGCAATACTGGAAGCTACGTTACCCTAAAGATGTGTGAGGTAATATATGAGAGAGTTCTATGTAACATGAACTATTAAGTATAAATATCAGTGAATATTATGTGGCGTTCAGTGTAGATAGAGTTTGATATGAAAATGCGTTCAGTATATTTGGGGTTTAGTATATTAGGCATGTAGTATATAAGGCGTGCAGTTTATCAGGCGTTTTTGTATATTAGGCGTTTAGTATATTAGCTGTTTAGATATATGGTTAAAGGTAATCTTAATGGGCTCACTAGTTTATATTTTGACGATAACAACGGTTCCAACTTTAAGAATTGTTATACCTCAGAAACTCTAAGAGAAAAAAATATTCAAATATTTTTTATAAAGAATTATTTTATATACAATTTTCACTTGAACTAATTTTATCATGAAACTTTCTGTTTTGCTGAAAATCGTGTAATCCCTATTTTTGTTAATTTCGACCTCCAGTAATTTGTTTTTGCAAATATTGGATCAATGAGGAATTTTAAGATTTATGATAGTGCTTTGTACAATCCTAGAAACTCAGAGCTGGGTGGGAATCTGTGTACCTTCATTTCCATTTTTTGATCTAATTTGACAGGACTTGAAGCAGAAAATGTTTCCTCTTTATCGATTCACAATACATTTCAAAAGGAGCGTCACTCAACCTTTATTTCATATCAAGATTCTTATGTTGAGTGGCCGTAGAAGACTTTCATCACACGTAATTGACAGCAGTTTTTTACGAAACAAAAGTTTACCCAATGAAACGCTCTATATTTCTGAAATTCTCATGAATGTTTTCGAAAATTTCTACTTGCATGAAACACCCACATGCTCTATATTCATCACAGACCCACATACGTCCTCTTATGAGGTATTGCGGAACTATTTAAGATAAAATAAAAAAGTGAGATCAATGTATTACTTTGCGTGTTTGATACACAAATAAATTTGATTTACACAATGAGCTCTCGAAGAAAAAACATTCAATAACTAAAATCAAATTCAATATTAATTCAAAAATTCAATTACCTGGAATGATTTTATGCAATTTGATTCTTTCGTAAAACGCAACCCCGAACGGTTAAGTGGACAGCAATCTGAGATTGCTCGCTCACTTAGCTATACGGAGCAGAGGGCTCGACAAAAGTGGATAACCTGCTAATTCATGAAAAATGCTAATGAAGAGATAACACTTGCTGTCGCCTCATGTTTTATTCAGAGTTTATCGGAATCCCTAAAAAGAAAAACCGAATAAAGCGAACAGATTTGGATTGCAGATGCCTACTCTGAAGAACATTCTTTTGCTTAGTACCAGACCTGATTAGTTCAAAGAGGAAAATATGCAGAATGTTCGTTATTTTTTAGATTTCAGAAATTATTTCGATTCTAATTTAATTAACGTCTTCATTCCGTTTGAGATGAGTTTTTATTACAATTCCACATATTATTGCTGAACCAATTCAACTCTACACCTACAGAAAATGACAATGAACTAATAGTACATGGGTTCATTTTTCTTTCGAGGTATAGATTCCTATAATACTTTTTTGCTCAAAATTTGGACCAAATTTGGGAACGAAGGATCTCCGAATTTCCGGAGAATCGATCAAGGTATCCTCGAAACGAAATAAGGAAACTTCGGAATTGAAAACCTTCATCTCGAAAATTATCTCGGAAAGAGTGCTTTGGCACAGTAAACAAAACTATTTCATTCAGCTATAACTGCTGCATTTTCGAAATATCATTTTCTACATTCCATAATTTCAATATTCATTTCTAACGACCTGATTCAATTAAATGAATCCTTTCAATTCCAAATAGTTCGTGCAATAAATGATACCCAATGAACTCAATTCAACATGCCGATGTATTCATGAGTATTCCACTGTAAGCTCCATTTTATCATAATTATCGATACACGATTCCAGAGTTTTTAGCAAAACATAATTTACGTTTAATTTCTCTGAATATGTCATTCCGAATTGATTCTTCTGATTCAATACACGACTGATAAATTCAATTCTGTTTATTGAATACTTCATTGATATTCTATTACGGTTTGGTCCATTGTAATGCTGATGATGAATCGGTTCCTATTCATAAGGTGAGTTGTCGATATGAATATTGGATGCAAACATCAATTTTAGAGCTCACAAAATGAAGTATGGAAATCCTATATATATATATATATATATATATATATATATATATATATATATATATATATATATATATATATATATATATATATATATATATATATATATATATATATATATATATAAACCGAAGCCGCTTCGAAAACTCAAATGAAAACGCCTCATATTCGGAAAGAACACGAAATGCTTCAATCAAACTAAGTTAAAGGTCAGGTTTCTTCCCAAACAACATACGGTCGATCATTCTCAGAAGTCCAATGTATCAAAAATATTCATCTACATTCCTCTACATTCATTATCCATGAAAATTTTTGTCGAATCATTCGAAGGTATGTTTATTATGTCGAGAGAGAATAGAATTTTTTTTTGTAAATCACAGTATAGTCATTACGCTTTGCAAACTCTACCGGGCAAGCCTAGCCTTAGGGTGGCTATCCAACCAGTAGAAGTGAATAGACGTAGTCTTTATACCAAAGCCTAGCAAAAGTTCTTACGCCCAGGAAAGGCATATAGACCTTTTAGTCTAACTTCGTTATTCTGAAGACGATTAAAAAACTAGAAAGGTACGTGAACACGAATGTCTGCAGTTACTAACTAAGCTGGCGAAACGGAACCAGATAACTCTGGTCTGGGTGCTGACAGTGTCCTTGCCCCGGGGCATATACAAACCAAAGTACTGCTCGAAAAACCTAGTAAGAAGTACAGTAAAAAAGACCCTAGACTGAGAACAGATGAAGCACCTTGTGATTTCAATGAATAGTGATTTTTTCGGAAAACTACCTCTGCAAACATGGGATGGTAACAATAAATGTATTCGAAATGGATGTCGAAGTTGACCTTGAACTTTATTTAGAGGTCAACTTAGCAAACTTTGACTATGATAGTAGTACTATTCTACAGAAATATCCAAATAATTTTCGCAATCAGAATTATCGACAAATTACCTAAATAAAATTTGGATGGGTACAAAACACTCCCATTTTTGACCTCATATTTGGAAAGATCACGAAATTTACGTTCAAAACTATACCCATACCTGTAAACCAAAGTCATTGAAAGGTCATACAAATGATCGTCAAGAGTCTATGTCTATGACTGGTATTTGTATTTTGTCTTGTCCTCATGATTCACTGCCACTTAAGGCTTATTGCGCTACTCCGTTTACGTTCATTCCTGAATGTCCACGGTTATCTCTTTAACAAATTCAGAATACCATTTATCAGGTGCTTTTTGCTCAGCTCTTGTAAGGTTTCTTTGTCACCTAAACTTTTCCGCCTTTTTCAGGCTAGAGCTTTGCATTCGTTCACAATGTCATGGGCTGTTTCTTCCTCGTCATGGTCCACATATAGGTTTTTAAATGATAAATGCCTATTCTGTGTCGATACTTTCTCAGCCTCCCATATCCGTTCAATAAGCCTATGACGGTGCTTATTTTACCTCTACTCACTTTAGGAGCTTCTTTAGTGAACTTCGAGCAGAAGTTTGGTTTATCGATGCTTCGGAGTAAGGACCCACCTGTCAGCATGTAGCTCTCCTATCCAGATGTTGATTGTGTCCTGTATCTAAGGGTAGTTATACCGAGAGTTGACTCAGGGCCAATAAATCTCGTCTTGGGGGTTTTCCTGAAAAATCCGCCTCTCTTTGCAATTCCGCTGTACTCAGGTACCCAGCCCCGTTTCGCCAGCTCAGTTAGTACCTGCAGACATTCGTTTTGACGTGAAGGGTTTTTTTTTCATAAAAGTCGTTCCCCTCACTTATCTATCTATCAGTTTTTCAATTGACTTCAGAATAAACAAAGTCAGACTGATAGATCTAATTGCCTGTGCCTGGGCGTAAGAACTTTGGTATAAAAACTACGTCAGCTTGCTTCTACAGGTTGGGTATCCATCTTAATTCTAGGCTTGCCTGGTAGAGTTAGCAGAGCGTAATGACTATGATTCTATGATGTAGAATGAAATTCACTCTCGACATCATAAACATACTCTCCCTTCGAATGACACGAATAAAAGTGGAGGATAATGGAAAGTAGAAAAATATTTATGATAGTTTCGACTTTTGAGAATGATCTGCCAATATGTTGTTTGTCAATAAATAAGGAATTCGAAACTGACCTTTAACTTAGTTTAAGAGAGCAATAATAGTGAATAACTATGCGTAGCTGATGACGAATGCGTTGGACAGACAAGTGTCTAGCTTTACTCTCATCAGTACAAAAAAATTTGAATAATTTCCATCAAAATTCTCTCCTCATCTTGTTTTAAAAGAGCAGGTCTTGTCAAAAATCTCTTTAGCAGAAATAAGTACTTGAAAATGACTTAAGTGTCGAAACTGGTCGTGTCATTATAATGAAGTATGGAAATATAGCAGAGTGAGGAAGAATTGTCTCATTTCTTCGTTCACTTGCATAAATCGACTAAATTACTATAATCATTAACAAAAAATTATTTTCGTTGCAATGTAATCATATAGGATTCGCGAAAATGTGTTGTTAAACGAAGTCAACACGCACCAGTAAGAAAATAAAAGTGCTAATCTAATGTAGCAATTCCATTTTTTCCTTTCAATTATGCCGCAGTTGTTTGTGACACAAATTGGGACGTTGGAAGGTAGAGTGAGTGAAGCTTCACTACGACTATACCATTAATTCAGTGGATTAATGTTAGTGGAATTAGCGACTTAGGCAACGTACAATACCACAACCACGGAACAACTCTCGATACGCGACATATATCTCGGATAGTCGAGCCGAAATGTACGACCGCAACTGGGATTATCTAAGAGCTTTCTGTCCCCTTGAACCAACATCAAATAAATAATGATAGTAGAAGCGGAGCTAGGATTTTGTTAGATGGATAATACAATAAGACTTCTTTCAACTTCGAAGAAGATAGTGAATAGTCTCGATTACGAAATACGTTCGACTAATATTAATATTTTCAAAAAGAGTTTTAGGATAGCCATCAGTTTTAGAAACAATATTCGGTAAAATAGATACTCTTTTTCTGTGATGAAAAAACTTGTGTTTGTTACAATCAACTCTACGCTCGAGTTTGGTTATCTAGACTTTATGCTTCCTAAGTAGCAGATTTCAGTTACTTGTTGAGTTGAAACAAGCCCTAGACCAATATGAACTTCAGAGTTGATGATGGTACTCTTCACGATCATTATTTTTGTTTTATTTGGAATTTTTTCTGTTGGCATTTGCTTCCGTTTCTCAGCCAAGATTCTACATCCTTTTGATTTTCTCTTCATTTTCAGCAACCAAGCGTTCCTTCTTTCTCTTCGTTAATTGCTTCCTCTACAAACATGATGAAGATTAATGGGGACTTAAGACATCCTTGTTCTGCACCGTGCCTTATCTTCGCTCCATTTACAGTTCCATTCAATTATCGTTTTTTGCACTTTATATCGGTTAAAGATGAACCTTGAGTCTGTCCAACCGCATTTCCTAAATTTAAGGGTTTTGAATATTTGCTTCTTTCTTCATTATGAAATTTTATCAAGAGAGACTTCAATTCTATGAAGGTTACAAAAGTTGGTAGGTTGACATATATTCTTCTTTCTCATACCTGCTTAAGGGACAATATAATTTCTCTTTTCTGAACCTGAATAGGTCATCTCCAGACTGCTGTTTGATCCTCTATATAATCTGTTCTTGACCATGTACACGAGAAGTTTTGATGCATGTGATAACAGTAATATGGTACGAAATATGAATTGAATTTCCCTTAATTGGAATCATTATACATCTACCTTGTTGTTATGTATCAGTAGGTTTCCTTCGTCTTCTCTGGTATTTCGCCTATTCCCCGAGCTTTTCTGTCACTGAAACTTCTTATGAAATTTTCTAGTTAGCAACAAATAACTGCTAACTGCTGAGTACTCACATCAACAAAGATACCAACAGAGCATGTCGCTGAATTCAGACTTGGAGAAGATATCAACGTGGAGCCGGTTGAATTTAGTCAATTTTAACGCGAATAAAAAGCAATCAACAACAGTCTGGGGCAAAAATGACGAAACGAAAACGTATCACAGTTGGCACGGGAATTCGCTGGCATGACCATGTCTCTGCCATTGCCAAATCTGATTCTGTTGAAGTCAGTCTTCTTTTAGGGCTAATCAGTACTTCAGGTTACCGCAGCTGAACACAGGTGCGTTCTGGCCTGGAATATTGTTCCCATGAGAGAGATCACGGGTGATCTCCAGCCTCTCGCTCCAAGGCAGCAGTTTCATCCTTCTCTTCTTTGCAAATACGTCAATGGCAAATGCGCGAAGAACTGAAAGATATGGTAGGATCCAGTTCCAAAGAAAAACCGGATTTGCGGAAAACTCTCATAAGCGGACGGTATAAATAGCGAGGCCACATATCTCCCTATAAAAAATCGTTTGTATATAGTCCTACTGTACAGGGTGGGTAAATTTCGATGTATTTGTACGGCAGCTAAGTGAAATATTGCAGATAGAGAAAAATGAACACCCCTTTCTCGATCTTATTTTCAGGGGCTAGTTTAGTGGTGCCAACATTTTTCTGATATCTCTTTCCCTTCTGGACTTATTCCAAAATTTCTCGAATTTTGTGAAAATCGTCCATCGCGAATATCTACCTCTACTGGATGCAGCAAGTTTTTTCCTTTTCAGAAATATAAAACACTTGTAGACAATTAATGCACCCAATACATTTTTACAGAGAAACACCTGAAATTCCCACAATTCCATTCATTCGGAGCATGTCCATCAACGATTTATATTTCTCTAAGACTGAAAACCACAGATTTTGAAGATCCTATCTAAGATTATAGCTATTTCTATGGTTTGATTCGATATAGACCATAGTAATTAACTGTGGTCTTGGAGTTCGACAATCACTTCTACTCTTCATAAATTGAATTACGAGGCATCTACGTAACATAAGAGTCCATGCCTGTAGCTTTGGTAATATTCTATTAGAATGATGAGAAAGTTATGCGAGTAAAAAAATATATATTACTATGAAAACAAGACCTATGATATTATACTTTCCTCAAACGAAAACCAAAAACACATACGAAAATCTTTGACCGAAACAAAAAGTCCGATACAAATGGGGAAAACTACTTTACCACAGATATTCAAAAGTATTACCATTGTTTGCAATGCATAAAGGCATTGTGAATATGAATATTGCTGACAGAAGCAAGGCGTTCCCTGAAATTCTGTTTTAACTCTTCTAAATTGTTACTGTTCTTTTTGTAGAGTGAATCCTCAACATGATCCCAAAGAAAAAAATCTAGTGGCGTCAAGTAAGGAAAACGAAGCGGCCACTTCACAGGACCTTTAGTCCCTATCCAATTATGTCTAAAACTCAAATTCAACAGATCAGTGATGGCCCTTGTTTGGTAGAAGGTGAAAAAAAAGAATTATCTTCGTTGTCACGGAAGTTGATCCAGGAATCCTCCAATGATATTATTGTTGATGATTTCTTTATAACGTGCTCCATTCAAATTCTCATCAAAAATTTCAAACGCCAAAACGCGACTACCATTCATTGCAGACCACACATTGAAACCATAAACTTCTTGATGCTGCACATGAATTTGGCGTTGAGAATTCACATCGGACCATAAATATTCATTGAAGGGGTTAATTACCCCATAGCTAGTGATGTGGACTTCATCTGTCCATAAGATTTCTCTTAAAAAGTCTGGGCGTTCTTGGATATTTTCTAGATACCAATTGCAGAAATTCAGTCGGCTAGGGGGATTCCCTAGCTGCAAAAATTGGGAAACTCGCATTTTGTAGGGTTCAAACTGGTTCTCCTTCAGAATGTCGAGTTCCCGACGTCTAGAAATTCCTGTTTCTGCTTCTATTTGTTTACTCGAAATTGAAGGTTTGGCCGTTACAGCACCTATCACTTCGATCGTTGCTTCCTCTATATCACTTAAATGAAGTTTTTTATTTCTTGATTTTCTGAATGAGCATCTATTGACAAGATTCTCTTTCAAAGCTGGTGCCTTTCAGAATACCGATCGAAATATATTTCGGCCGTTGCTGCTGAATCATAACCACTAAGAATATAACATTTCATCATATCGAACTGATTTCTATTCTGCATCTTGAAACAACCAGTCTTAGGTGAACAAATTCTTAAATGTAATAGTTGGAACATATAACTAACAAGCAGCTGTTTCGATATTCAATAAACATTAATACCTTTACTGAAACTGGAATCGTGAGTGTAAGACTCTAAGACCACAGTTCATTACTATGGTCTAAATCGAATCAAACCATAGAAATAACCATGATCTTAGATCGGATCTTTAAAATCTGTCTTAGAACAATATGAATCGTTGAGCTAAAAAAAATTCTTTACACATCACTGTATTTTAGTCAAAATAGTGCCTCTAGAATATCAAACTTATTTTTATTTAACTTTGATGATGATCGAAATATCCGCGAAGGACGATTTTCCGAAAATTCGAAAAATTTTGGAATAAGTCTAGAACTTAAAAAGATATCAGCAAAATTTTGGCACCACTTAACTAGTCCCTGAAAATAAGATCGAGAGTGGGGGGTTCTTTTATCTCTTTCTGAAATATTTTACATAGTTGCCTTACAAATACATCGAAATTTGCCCACAGTGTACAGTGGAACTCTTTCGAACATCTTTCATATAAGTTTCAATTTGGCCCTATCCAAGAAGCTAGTGAACACATACATTAAATCATATTGGGCAGTCACAGCTGTGGCTTAACAGTCATTGCCTCCTTCTAAGAGATGAGAATGAAAAAAATGGGAATCATTGTTTGAGTTAGTTGTGGTCAATTTGCGAAAATTTATGAAATTAATTGTTTCCATTTCTGCAATAAATTATATATGAATGTGAACCTCATTAAAAAAGTTTATAAACTAATTTATTGGTCATACTCTTTCATGTAGATAAAATATCATCTAAAATCGCTACCAAAACGCAATATGCTTTTTGCTTGATCACTGTTCAATATAGATTCATTTGTAAATTGTTAACATCTGTTAATGAAGAGCTACATGGAAAGTCTTGATTTTCCTTCACAAAATTTGTTTTGGAATTGAAAATAATTTGAAATCAGAAAAATTCTAAACAAAATGTTCATAACTGTCAAACAGTTTAATCTGCACTTATATGTTCGAACTGAATGTTTACAGCTTATTTAAGTCAATTAAATAACTTCAGACTTCACAAAAATAACGTCGGTTTCAATTCATCATTGAACACTTTCTTGAAATAATATTAACTTCCATAAATTTCCCACATGGTACAATACAAAACGTTATCGTCTTTTCAGAAGCAAGTGCGTATAGTGCCTTCACAAAAGGCACAATCGTGGAAAATGGAAAATACAGATTCGAGAGAACGTGAACGGGGACGAGTCGTTTTTCGCACGACTGCCACATCGGTGACTTGCACAGTATAAATCTATAAACAACCCTTCGTTTATTTATCGCACGCGTAGACATAAGTTATTGGAGTTTTTCGCTTGGAGGTATTTCTTTGTGAGTGACACTATCGTTGAGATGGGTTCAAACTGATTCTCATAATTTTAATCGTCTAACGTGTTTTTATTTTTCGCAATTGCTGAAGCACATGATTTGATATCTACGGGGTGTTATACTGTGAGTTTCTAGCAGAAATATCTTGAGGATGAATGAAAGGAACTTCATGAAAATTTGTCTATGATAGCATTTGGAGATATCCTCGCGAATTAGAATATGAACCACTACTACCTTTGGTTCTAAAGGAAGTGTTTCTCAAGTGTTTTAGGTTAGTGATAAACCTCCACTTTCATTGCAGATTGTGGGGTACGATCGACAATGGCAGGTTTCACGTTTTGGTAAAAAGACAGAGTTCCTGTTCTCTTCAAGGACGGTCGATTGTGATTTGGAATGATTGATTGAATGGTGGTTTGCAAATGAGAGACCTCATCTTAACCTGATTTAACTTACTAACAATGTATCAGAAAAGTTGTGTACCCACAGATGCATTTCAATCACTTCTACTGGAATGAATTTCTGAGGTAACCTACTAGGATTTTATAAGAGGAACTATCTTGAAGAATATTGCATATAATAATTTCATTTCATCACAAGCTTTGTTACTTTGAAAAGTACTCTGTTACAATAGGAGCCATTGTTATATTTAGATTGAAAACTATGAAAACCTTTGTTATATTATGGTTATAAATTCTAATTGTAATTATTTCTAATTCAAATAATCTGAGATGATAATATTTAGATTTTCTCCAAAAATTAAAACAAACTATCTCAAGAATTTAACATAATTGATATCATATTCGGATATAAATTTAGAACTTTGATATTTGAATAGAAATGTGAGAACGAATTTATTTGATAAACAATTTTCAATCTTACTTTATTGTTTTTGTTTAAAGTTCATCTGTATATTCTTCAAAAAAAAAACGCGAATATACGGAAAAAAAATTATCCATCTCGAAATTTTCTCGTAAAATAATTCTTTTACCCATTAGAAATTTGAGTTTTTCGCAGAAAAATTGACGTTTGAAAGCGTACCTGCCAGAAATCGATGCATAGTAACCCGCGTCACTTTTTTCATTGAAACATACAAACTCGAACTGCGAAATTAGGATTTTTCTTTAGTTTACCTTTTACTTTACCCGGTACTCGCGAGGTATCTTCTGCGTGTCAGACAATTTTTATTTAAGTCTCTAGCTGCGATCGATGAATATTGTGAAATTAAGATTCGAATATGTGAGGTTATACAGGGTGCTTCAACGAAAACTGAACAGAGGCTATATCTACCAAGATATTCATTTCTGATCAAAACGCAAAAACAGGTCAATTTTTGTTTCAATGGGGACATCTTTTGGGGTACAATACTTGTCTGAAATATCAACCCCCTAAGCGGGGGTTGCAATCCTTGAACATTTTGAATAGGGAAGATGAGTGGATTGATGACTCAAAAGAAAATTGGTATCTGTGTCTACATTGCCTTGAACGAATTTCCATTTTTAATTGAAAACTGTAAAATATACAGGGTGAGCAACTGAAAATTAGGGAAGACTATTTCCCTGAGACTATTCAAGTTTCAGTGAGGTAAAATGGAACAGATCCATGCTGATCAATGGCCGTCATCATCAAGTACCATCTCCTCTATTTTTCAGTAGCTCACTTTGTATCTTCTACAGTTTTCAATCAAAAATTAAAATTCGTTCACGGGGATGTAGATAAAGATAATACCTTTCTTTCGAGGTATCACTCGACCCATCTACCCTCTTTCAAATTTTCAAGGTTGGTCACCCCTGCTCTAGGGGTTGAAATTCGAGATGAGGATGGTAATTGATGATGACCGCCATTGATCAGCATGAATCTGTTTCATTTTACTTCTCTGAAACTTGAATAGTCTCAGGGAAATAGTCTTCCCTTTCTTTCAATTGCTCACCCTGTTTCTTTTACAGTTTTCAATTAAAAATGGAAATTCGTTCAAGGCGATGTAGACAAAGATACCACCTTTCTTTTGAGTCATCACTCGACCCATCTTTCCTATTCAAAATGTTCAAGGATTGCAACCCCCGCTTAGGGGGTTGATATTTCAGGCAAATTTTGTACCCCAAAATATGTCCCCTTTGAAACAAAAATTGACCTGTTTTTGCATTTTGATCAGAAATGAATATCTTGGTAGATATAGCCTCTGTTTAGTTTTCGTTGAAGCACCCTGTATATGGTTGTCAGCCAGCGTTAGTAAATGATTAGGATTTTGCTGGAGTATTTAAGGTTAAGTCGCTTGTCAAAGTGACAGTTTCTGACAGATCGAAGTTGAAACACTTCTCATGTCTGTCAGAGTGACAATTTCGTACTTAACAGAACAGAATTTCCGATCAAAATGAAGATATTGTTCGATAATTAAAAATTTGGAAATATCAGTAAAAATGCTGATACATAAGAAATAATGATTAGTCTCAATACATTTCATTAAATTACGTTTGATTCGATAATTATCAATTATTCTTGTTCATAACAACGTTTACCTTCGGCGGGATTGCTTGTAGAACTTGGTACGAGAAATTATCGAGATGGGAAAAGCGTGGTAATGAAGTTATCATCATTAAGGAATATATGCACATTTGCACTTTGAGACAATTGCCATTATGAGTATTAGGCTAACGATAGGGCACTTTGCGTGTTAATGTTATGCTTGCTCTTCGATATTCCGATCACGCCATCGGAATAAGTATTCCGTCGACATAACTACACCTCCAGTTCTGTGTAACAATTATAACTTTGGAATATTAGGATTATTCCAGAGATATACGATATAATTGTGCTTGGTTCCACATCTTGATATTATTTTCGAAGAAATCATTTGTGGCTTCTAATTTGATTTGAATCTAATCATGTTCCAAACTGTTACACAATTCTCTCTCTATGAGGGCGTTTGATAAGTACGTTATGGTTCGAATGAAAGATTTTCGTTGGGAAATTTTTTTTATTCCTTAACAAGTTCCCTTCTACAACTCCATATACTTAGTCCAGTGTTTTAGCGAATTTTTCGTTCGTTCCAAATAATACTACTTCTCAAGAGCTTCAGAATGGGTGTCTGTTTGAGTGATGTCTTTATCATTGGATTCTAATCACCCAGCCATTTCTTCAGGTTTGAAACAAAAAACTGTATATTTCGAAAGGCTCATGACTCATTCGCATTCAAAATGAATGAAAAACTATGTTATTCGTATAGCTCGATTCATAATAACAGTTCTCAATTCCAGAATATCAAATTGAGTGCTTTTCATTCATTTGTTCAGAGATTACTCTTTATGTATTTTATATTTCGAGAATGAAGTACAATGACTAAAATTAATCGGGATCGTTGTTAGTTGATAATAAAGATGAAATGAAATTATATGATAAAAGCTGAGTACATAAAATACATTGTAGTGAATGCGATACTTTCTTTATAGGCCAAACAGGAAACCAGCAGAGAGCTGAAGAACATAAAAGATCCATTATTCAAAACAGAAAATCTACTAGTTCTTCTGATCAATGCGATTGATGAATATCATTTCATAGATTTTGAGAGAATTAATCTTATACATCTAGGTAATAGAGGGAAGAAACTGGACATTTTAGAGATTATGAAAATCATGTCCGTTCGTAGGAAAAACAAGCCAACTCATAATGATTAAACAGACTTCGGTCTATCTCTTGTTGTGCATGCCGTTATATTCAAGTCAAACCACTCATTTTGTTTGTATTACTCTTGATAAAGGGATGATAAACTGAAACATAGGTCTAGTATTTTGATAGATATTTGTGAAACCTTTGCCAAGCATTTTAGTCGATCATTTTTTCTTATATCTGGAGTACTAAAACGTCGTAATATTTTCTCCCTGTACAGATTTTAATTTTCATGATAATCGGAACAATGATCGATTTCATTTATCGAATTTCGCAACTGCAACTTGCAAAGAAACGAAATGTCAAACTTGAAGCGTGTGGTCCTATTGGTATTCTTTAACATATCACTTTCTTAGTTTTCGTTTTTTTTTAGTAAGAAATAAAGCTTTACCAGTACTGAAAGTAACTTCTGCCATTCTTGTTGAAAATCTGAATGTGTCTGGCGTCAAACAAACACTGAATTATGTAGCAGAGATTCAAAAAGTTACTGACGACCCTCGTATGAATTTTCCAATTTATTGCAGAATCCGCCCAAAACAATTTCCAAGCGTTGGTTTAGTAGATAAAAATCTCATTTTACGACTGGTGTAATATAAATGGACATCAGGACATCATATCTTCTTCAAGTAGATAATGTACAAAAAGTTTCAGGGATAAGCACGAACGCGAAACGAGCAGTAAACACACAAAGTAACCAAATTTCTGTTGCAACGAGCATCCGTCCCATCGGTCTGTCCTAAATCGAATTTCCGAGTGCATGGAAGCAACCCAAGGTATTATTCGATTTTACTTTTTGATGGATTCGGAGGTCCCGTATGCTTAATTCGATTCCGGTCCTTCATAAAATTATATTATTGACTTGGACCAGTTCAACTAACTCGATAGTTTGATGGCCCGACCGAAGAATTCCAACTGACTGGGACACGTAAACGTTCGCGACCGAAACTGTACAAATTCGATTCGAAAGAATCGTCGCATACGCGATGACAGCAGATTTTCAAGTAGCATTGGAACAGAGAAAAAATTGATATATTAGATTTCATTTTCCATTGATTAAAGTAATTCACAGGATCGAAGACTATTTGATTTTATGATATATTTTGGGCTCTAGAAAGGGCTTTGATCATTATTTCAATTCGTGTAACTTACATTATTTCGTATTTGAAGTAAAAATTACTGAAAACGAAACAAACTCTGATGAACTATGAAGTAGGCTCTGCAACGTGAGGGTCTATACCACTGAAGAACTAATAAGTAGGAAAGACGAAAAACAAATGAATACAAGAATGATTAAATCTTATTTTCAATAATACAAATAGTGCCAAAGTGACTCTATAAAGCACGATTTCCAGATTGTGATGAACCAAAGCGCTGTAAAAATATGTTTCGGTTCTTAACTAATCGAAATTACATGATGAATTGTATTTTGCGTTTTTCCTGAATTTCCCAATAGCTTATTTCTTCTTGGAAAATAGTTATACTCTTTTGGCTTAAAGAACTTGAGATTTAATGAGAAGTTGAACGAAAAATATTATGGGGATTCCATGCAAAAAATCTAGGTGAAGGTCAACTTTCAGTATTTCTAGAAGACTACGAAAATGTACCAGTCTTTTGCATTTGAAATGCAATTCGGTTTATGTTTCATGAAAATTTATCAAACATTTCCTATTCGAGACGACTTTCATATCCTGCGCTTCCTATAGAAGTTTTTCATAAATTACACCCTGTATATCAAACATTTCACTTCGAAAGTGTGAAGAATATCTCTGTCCACGCCGGCAAAATCGATCTCACCCCAAGTATACCGTCACCGACTTTTTATTCGAGTATGTGTGTGCATTCAGTGAAATCCGCGCTATTTTCCGATCATTACTTCCGGTCGGGCGCGTCTTTTGAAAAAGCGCGGGTTGCGGCTTATCGACTACACGACCGAATAACGATATATATTATTCGCGCCCGTATCGGTGAAACTACAAACAAAACGTAAATGGTCATCAGTTTTCCGTAGCAGACAGTTCGTCTGTTAATGATGTGCAAACTGTGCCGAATACATTCGCTCCCTCTGTGTGTTGAATAGATAAGTTGATGGGCTATGGATTTTTCGTATGCGGTATATGCAGATTTTTCGCACGGCGCGTTATTTCGTACCGTTTTTTTTTGCCAGCCCGATAATCCGGCGATTAGGAGACAGTGTTGCTTGGATTAATACGAAATTGAAGCGAGTCGACGAATTCTCGAATTCGCAGATTTTTTTTAGTTTCACTCCAGGTTCTTGAATGAATAATACATCACAAAATAGCGGTAGGCATAGGTTTTATTTTTTATGGAAATTAGATATTCATTCAAGTACTCTGTGACAAAAAAATATCCGGAAATTTGGAATAAGACACAAAAATCTTAATATAATTTAACATTTATTCAATTTCCTTCAAGATATGCTACATTCCAAGCGATACACATGTGCCAACGTTCTTTCCAAACATCCAAACATTTTTCATGGGCGCTTTCAGGGATGGCCTTCCGCTCCTTCTGCAAATTTTCTTTAATGACGTCTATGGAATCAAATTTGGTTTCTCGGAGCGGCGATTTTAGTCTGAAGAAAAGAAAAAAGGCACACGGAGCTAGATCAGGCGAATAAGGCGGTTTCTCGATGGTATTTATCGAGTGTTTGGTCTCGAAGTCATAAATAGCCGTGGCTCGATGAGATATGCACACGGAGAAGAAGGGATCATTCCGTACTGTTTCTGAAGAAAATTCAGCTGTATCGGAACGAGCCGCATGCCCAATTGGTTCACCAAAATCAAACGAGCGGTTTCACGAGAGATGTTGAGATCACGAGCTATCTATTTCCTTGATTTTCCGGACGTTATCGTCTGTTGAAGAAGTCTAAGGTCGTCCGTTACGAGGCAGATCTTCGACGATCTCCCAACCGTCTTTAAAGGCTTTGTACAACTCGTACACTTGGGTTTATGATAAAACATAGTCTCCATAAGCCTTTTCCAACATTCGCAACGATTCAGCACACGAAATTTCGTTCAAAACCCAAAATTTGAGCAAACTCTCTGTTCAAAATTTTTTCCATTGTAAGATTCGCAGAGTACCACTGAGGTCGACTGGTTTCAACAGCTGTCGTAAAGAAACTACTCGATCGGTCGCGCTCATGTTTGGCATAATAATTAAGGACAGTCCTACCAACATACAGAAACTTGAAATACTTGAAAATACTCAACGCGGGCAATATAAATGAGAATTTCCGGATACTTTTTTGTCACATTGTAATACAGTTGACTGCCCGCATTCGGGTCACTCCCACGTAGGTTGAACCACTCAAAAATTGCTTCTTTTTAGCAACGTTTGGTTCTAGTTTCTCCTCGAAGATCATGATCAAAGAAGTATAAGGATCAAAAAACTAAGAGTATTTTCACAATATTTTCACAAGGAACAAAGTAAATAATACGGGGTGATTCAGAAGGTTAGGATATATTTTAATTGGTGATTCAAAGATTCAAATTGAAGGAATCATCAAAATGTTTCCGGATGGTTTGAAATTATCGACGAAATATTCTTTGTGCATTTCACCACTGACAAAAACTCTTCTTCACACTGTGCATATGATTTTCAATTCGAGTAATATACAATGTTGTCTTGGTATTCGCTTATAAACATAGTCTGACTTTTTTAAGGAAAAAAATGCCAGTTAAGTTGAATAGATCTAGTAGAGAAGAAGTCATGATGAAATTTTTATGAAAATATTGAGGCACCAAGTTATGAGTCAAGAAAAATCTACCAATTTTGTACAGAGCAGACTGTATATGTTGTAATGGCAGATATTTCTACTTGAAGAATGGTTGTGTGCTCCCCCAATCGAATTGTCAGTCGACATTTAGGGTTGTTTAAGTACATTGTAGCATGAGTTACCTTCTCCATTTTGGATCCTTCCATATACCATTTTATGTATTCACGGTCGTCAGAGCCGAGCCAATTGTTTCCGTCTATCACAGTTTTATGCTCTTTGATATCTGTCAGGTTTTCAGTCATCTTATCGTTCCCCATACTCAGTACTGGGTTTTAGATCGATTCCTTAAATATGGTGTACTCCGCGTATCCGTTTTTTCAGTTTTCATTCACCTCCTGCTTGAATACCACCTTTCTAGCCTCATTCCTATTATAAATATCAAGAGTAGGTAAATTTAGGATAGCATCTGGGCTTGTGGTTGGTGTTGATCTCAAGGAGCCAGTGATACAGACCTCGGTTAGTTTATTCAGCTTATTCTTAGCCTCGCTAAGCATTACTTTTGGCCACCATGTAAGACCACAGTGTACAATCATGGGTCTCACAATCGCAGTGTATAGGCGGTGTACATTTTTTTGGATTTAGTCCCCAGTAATTGCCGATGTCTCGTTTACTGGCCATAACGGAGTATATTCCCTTATTTATGGTGTGACTAAGGTGGTTATCCCATGTTAGTCTTTTATCTAGGATCACTCCCGGATATTTAGCCTATACATAGAATTCCACTCTTTTTCTGAAGAAGAGTGGCTGCATTGTGGCATCAATTTTTTTGAGTGTATATTATACTAATTTGATCTTGTCTGGGTTTACTGTTAGTTCTATTTGGTCGCACCAGTCCTTTACAGTTGGAGGTTGAACTGTTTCGTGAAAGTTTCAGAAAAGTCAATCGTCGATCGATATTTAGCGAAAGTTTCACTAATTATTAAACACCTCACTTTCAATTTCATATCCAATTCCAATTTGAAATGATAAAAATTTGAAAGCCTTATGATGGTTTATGCTCAACATCGAAGAAGGAACGCTGCGATAAGCTTCTAAGGCAAGACGAAGTTCCGCTAGTAAGATTATAAAATACGATCTCTGTGACATAATCTGAGGATCCGGTTATGCCTTCTACACCTGCGATGCTGAATAGAATGAATGTCACACCACAAAATTCTGAAATAAATGGTTCGCCTAGGTCTTCCTCGATCGTCAGATTGTGTAAGTATGATATTACTGAGACCAAGAAGATAAAATAAGATTCATTATGATCGTGTCTTCTCTATATAAGAAATTTAATACCCGATTCTTGGAATCGCTACGGAGTTGAGTCGTTTTTCGTATCGAACTGCCAACTTACTTCTATGGAACGGGATTTTCTTGCTCGATAATAATCTCGGAGTGAAGAATAAATGAACAAAATTTGTCAGTGTTTGATGCTTCAACTATCTACGGTAAATTTTAAAGAGTGTCTTATACAATGAATATCAGATAATTGCTTTATCCTGTCATTTGAGAAAGCGAGAACCAACTGATATAATTTCAATTTATTAGGACCCTCAAAAAGGTAGACAAGACTCATGGCCTGTAGATAACTGAGGAATCCAGGAGGATAAATTGAATACAAAAGAAGATAGTTGAAATCTGTTTACACCAATTTTCATTGAAAATCGGCGACGAAGATGGGGATTTCATTTGTCCCTATTTGAAGTATTTGTTATAACTGCTGTAGTAAAACATCGAGATGGGACACCCTGTGCAGCATTTTATTTTAGCGGTCATTTTCGATCCAGGCAGGGAGTAATGACGAAAAATTTTCGGATATAACCATTGAAAACGGAGAAATGATAGAAACACTATAAA
Organism: Cryptolaemus montrouzieri; assembly: GCA_013387265.2. Lineage (NCBI taxonomy): Eukaryota > Metazoa > Arthropoda > Insecta > Coleoptera > Coccinellidae > Cryptolaemus > Cryptolaemus montrouzieri. Next base: position 25,211,649 of record JABFTP020000103.1, read on the forward strand.
CGATATTCGTTATTACATTCCACTTCATCCTTATCTCCATATTCTTTCTCCAAGTCAAGCGGTCAGTTATTGGTATTTCATTAGTGTCGCCCAGTACACTACAACCCTAATCCACGAATACACGTATCCCCTATAATCTGGGATCTGTAGTTTAATCACCATACTAACCTAGCTTGCATACATTCAAGCATATGAGTTGAGTTTGCACCATAGATTCTTTTGATGTATTTTAATTTTGGGAACGCATCAGTGGCGTCTCGAGTTGAACACAATGAATGTTTATATATTATTGATACATGCAGCAGGATTTGTCTTTGCACACATTTGAATGTTTGATGAACAGCTACAAATATCAACGAATTCTGAGTGAAAATTTCGATCATTAATTTCTACAGGATTCCCCATCCTAGTGCAAAAAATGCTCATGAACATGTATTCAAAAATTTAGATTTTCTTTCACATTTCTGTTGGTAACTCTCACAATTCTCAAGGATTCAATTTCCACTTTGCAGAAAACGAAATGTTTTACCTATGAATTGGATAAATCTATCCAGAAGTTGCGAAAATGTACAGGGTTATAATTTTTTTCAGTGTCATGCATTTCTCAAAAGCATAGTGCAGAGCGCCACTGGTTCTTTTGAGAATATTTATTGAAAAGATCTGTCCATTTTGAAACTTTTTTGTCTTTTAATTTCTTTTCGATTTCTCTCGGAACCTAAGCCGTTTTTGAGTAGAAAAATAATTTAGATGACAAGGCACGTGTTTTTTGAATGAACTGAAATGAGGCTCGATAATCTATAATACGACTGTCCCCTTAATTTTCACTAGAACTAGGGAAATAGCCTTTTGAAGCAGGTTTAACGTTATTTTGGGTTTGAGTATCAGAGTGTTCATTCTATTTAAAGGAAACTCAAATGAGCTTTAACTTTTTGGACCATCATATTAGGGGATTTCAGTAAAAACTAATTACAGGAGATTTGCCATAAATGAAGTAGATTTTTGTCAGTAATACATTGTTTTGTTATTTTGAGAAGGTAGAATGGAAGTGCATATTCCCAGAATTGTTTCTTATTCACCTATTATATGGCCGATGGTAATGTAGCTGTAGACCGCAGACTCTATCGTGCAGCTTTTCCTAACAAAAATATTTATTCCTTCAGAGATGTTACGTTTCGATTGACGTTCGTTATGTGGAAACGGACGGTTTCGAGCAGCCAAAAAAGTTATGGACCAGATCGGTTAGTCAGGCATCAATGAAAAATGTTTTTTTGGTTTGAAGTCCATAATAAACCAAGTATATGCACTCGGAAGCTATCTCGACAGGTTCGAATATCACATTCGACTGGTTGGAGAGTTTTGCATGGGCATGTTATACCGTCACCATATACAGAGGATATAAGCCCTCAAAGCTGAAGATCTACCCAACAAGTAGATTTTTAATACTTGAAATATTCGACCGTCTTGTTAATGTTTCAAAAAATGAGCAAAAACTCCAACTGCGAGAATAAATTCCATGTTCTTTTTATCTTCCATTCCATGAATCTTGAATAAGCGATTTCGTTTATATTTCGTGATTTAGCGTAATAATCAGATCAGAATCGGAATCAGACATTTCTTTAACTTTATTATTTAAAATAACTACAAAACAACCACTAAGTTCCCAAAATTTTAATCAAATCATTTAATTTAGTTAGCAGATTACTTGGAAGGTTTCTTTAGCAATGCTGGTCTAATTAATTATCGCTTTAAGTACAACAGCTTACCAGTCTAGAAGTTCAAATTTGACATCTATCAGTTTCTAACTATAAGATATTGTTATCGTGGTTTTCAGTCCAAGAAACAATTGAGTATTATACGTATTCAATTAACGAGGCTTTTACATGATAGAAGTCCATTTTCAAATACAATTAAACAAAGATTCCCACTAAAATATATCAATAAATGCTCGACGCTTTTCGATACACAGTATCTTTATTAAGAGTGAATGAATACTACAAAATTATCTTAACAAACGTATATTTATATAGACTAGAGAGACAATCCATTCGGAGTTATCTGTATTGAACTAGTGTTTAGAAAACAAGTTTCCAAGTATTATACCGAACGAACCGTATGATATAATCAGAAATTTGTTAACACAAAATAGGACGAACCCATGAATTAAATATGACATTATGGCTTCATTAGATGTTTGCATATCACAAAATTATTTTTTATTTAACGACTTTTATAGAAATGATGAGGGACTTATAATGGGAAACACCTTAAGCCCCCTTTTGGCAGAAATATTCATGGATAATATAGAAGAAATTATTCATAAACACCCGTTTAGTAAAGATTTCCTATATTGGTATCGATATGTCGATGACGTTATTGTGTGTTTAACAGGGGAAAACAGACAGTTCACTGTATTCGAAAATTTCATCAACAACCTGCACCCAAATATAAAATTCACTTCTGAAATAGAACAGAACAACTCGATCAGTTTCCTAGACTCAACAATAACAAGATCAAATAATAAACACCTGTTTTGAATTTATCATAAACCTTCTCATACAGATATCACAATTCGTTATACATCGGCACATCCTTACCAATACAAAGTTGCAGCATTTAATAGTTATATTCATAGACTCTTAAGAACACCAATGTCTAGTGAAAATTATCTCAAAGAATTGAATTTGATAAAACAGATCGCAATAAATAATGGTTATGATGCAAATTCAGTTAGCTACATATTATATAAGAAAAAACAAAATTAACTTTACAACATATTTATCCAATCGGTGAACATCAAGACAAGAAATTCAATAGTTTATTATATATAGGTAATATTAGCAATAATGTGAAATCCTTCTTGAAAATTCACATTTGAATATAGCGTTCAAAACATCAACAAATTTAGGTTCATTTATCAGAAACTATAAGTCTCAATAAAGAAAATAAATCAGGTGTTTATGGATTGGAATGTACAGATTGCAATTGTTTTTGTATAGGTAGAACAGGAAGAAATTTCAATGTTAGAATCTCAGAACATAAACTCAGTTTTATCAATGGAAAAACCGATTCGAATTATTCTAATCATCTTAGGAAAAATAGTAATTCTTCCAATTCGGAAGTTAAGAGCCTACATTCTGAGAATAGAGGTATAAAACTCAACCTTCTGGAAGTACTTGAGATTAACAGATTGAGGATTTACCCAGAATCAGAATTAATGATCTTTATTGAACTTGTTTCCTAAACACTAGTTCAAATACTTTTTCCCCTTGTATAAAAATAGATATGTTTGTCTTGACTCAATTTAACTGCAACCGAACTATTAAAAACAATGTCTCAGCCATATATTGAAAAACAAAGCCTTAAGAAATTTTATTTGTCAAGGAATCTGCACCTTTTTAGCTGACGAATCACAACCATCTCAAGTAGGTCGCGTAATTAGCAATCATCATATATAGACAATAATATAAGGTCATAAAAAATTTAAATCTCGTTTATTTTGTTGATAAGACATGAAGTTAACAATTAGATAGAACAATGACATTCGAATTTTCACAATATTGACAAATTAATCATGGGTTTCAGCACACTGTGGTTTCATTAGATGAGTAGTACATTCAGAAGGTTGATGTGCTTTCTATAGGGTGTCCACGCGAGATGGAACATTAAAAGTATATAAAGAAAGGAATGACCGATTGGAGAAATTTTGTTTTTGTTGTCGTGAATGTATTCGAATTAAGTTCTGAAAATATTTTCAATGCTGTAGCAGTTCCGGTTATACTAGAAGTTGACACCATTTTTGTTATTTCAAATGTTAAAATGTATGTTTCTATTTTTTTATTGTAGAAAATTAAATTCTGAACAATTTGTTCCCATATTATTGCCACCTGAAATCAACCGAAAGGAAAATATGAATTTTTAAATGGGAATCTTGCGATTTTTGGTTGTCTCTTAGAAGGCATCTTAAAAATACTGAAGATCATTCGATATCGATTATTTTTAGCTCGTTGTAAGTAATGAGGCTCATTCAGTAGAATTCAATGCATTTAGAGGCTTCACGGTATACAGGGTGTTTCCAAAACATGTGGCTACCTATTTTATCTCAAAAATTTTTCGCGCGATGAAATTCGCAGATTATTTGACCGGAAACAATGCATTTGAAAAATCATGTCTGTGGTAAATTTTTGTTTTAGTTACTTAGTCAATTGGTTCTATATAAGTGGAAATGAATATAGTAAAAATCATTGTCTTATTTGTTTTAATTTTCGAATAAACACTCGAGCTGCAATCTTACCATTCGAAATCTAACTTGAGCAAATATTCCGAGTTCCTTCTTCTTTAGGGAAATTTATAAATTTATTGCAATCAGTGTAATCAGTTTATTTTTGATTAAACGATATTATCATGAGCCTTTGTAAAATGTATCATGATCCGACGCTGTTTTCTACCCCTTTTACCTTATCACGCGTAATGCGTGCTGATGATATAGCAAAATTGTGCAGTTAACGGTTCACCATTCTCCCCCATTAAAATTTAACCCCCATTCGAACAGTTTCTGTGAACGCTCCAAGCGGAACCGTGTGATCTGATTAATGTGCTGTGTCTAATGTGGATGGTCTCGTATTCTGAATGTTTAGAAAGTACTTATTGGACATGATTTTGCAAACTAGCCCATGCATCTGAAAAATGTTCAGAATTTCAATATCGATATAGGTGAAATTATGAATGTAGTCAGAAAATATAAATTTTTACTAATACGGATCTGTTTTTTTTGTATAAGAATTCGAATATAATAAAATTACAAAATTTGAACTAAATTGGATCACTAGTTTGGATGCATTCAGAAAACAGCCTGTATTACATGGAAAGAAAAGTGTTTGCCACTCGATGTTCAATATCATCTGAAATAGTTCCGTTTACTCATAAAACACCCTATATATTCACTCATAATTGAAACACATTGCTGTTCATTAGCATCAATTTCTCCCAAATTCAGAAACTTCGATTATATTTTCAAGTCGTAAGGAATTAAATAGTAAATTTCGAGTTTTTCGTATTATAAGTTTTCGTTTCTATTCACTTCGATGAAGTATATTCGATTTGACGTTCGAAGAAAATGTTCAAATTCAAATTAGAGCGCAGACATTTTACTCATTTGGAAGATATAAACTCATCTAGCCTTAAACTTCATTGATGAAACACAGTTGTAGTTTTCTCCATAAGATGCATAACTTCATTTCAAATGGGGAAGAAAAGCTTCAATGTTAATTTGATCCAAATATGTTTCGAAACTTTCAATTAATAATAGTTTCAGGTTTGTAGGTGAAGTAGTTAACCTGGTAACGTTGCTTTCGATCTGGCAACGCATGAGACGAGAGGATTTGAGCAGAGTCAGGTGCACATGTGATAGGTCTCCAGGGAGTTTGAACTCGCGACAGTCATTTGTTTGTCTATTAGTTTAGTTCTTTCTTGTGGATTTTAGAAATGAGTGGCATCAATTTTGAGCAATGCAACATGGTGAAGGTGTTTTGTCAAGGCCAAGGTTTTTCGGTGGTTTAATGCATTTTCAGAAGATAGTCGATTGTAGATGAACCACGAAGCAAACACCGATGAAAATTTCAACAGAGTCCCGGATGTTTTGCGTTCAGATCGACGACAACAGTCAGAATGAAGTCTTCGAAAAAGAGACTTTCTTGTGCAAATGAGCAACAATGGCTTTATCTCTTCAAAAAATTTCACGGTAGAAGTTGATAGGGGTAGGGGATGAATACTCAAACGTTTAAATTAGAAGCAGGAGTTTTTCCGACTCAAAGAAATTGATGTTGATCGAATGTTCTGCTCAAAAGGAGGAGGATTCAAGAAAACCTGGAATGTTTTTTCAGAAAGTAAATAAAGAAGTGGCAGAATACTCAGTGGGATTATATTTTGAGAAAGGTAAAGGATTGGGGAGGAAGAAACATACAACTGACACTATTCCTCTCCAATCAAAAATCGATCTCTTTCAGGAAGTACGCAGAAAAATCAAACAAGCATAAACAACTCCAGTGGGTCGTTTCCATTAGAACGCACTATATAACCTTTCAATCAACATAATTCTTGAAGTCCTGATGCATTAAAAGCTACTGCAAAATTTCTCCTCAGGATCTGAAAATTTCACCATTTCTCCTAAGGGAGGACATCAATCTCAAAATTAAATCTGGAGTTATAGCTAGAGATGACTAGACAAACAAACCGGCGACCCAGTTCTAAAGGGCATCGTTTATTATTCACGAAAGATTGGGAAATCTTCTCCGATAAGAGCAGCCGCATTTACCGGCGCAGTCTGTTAGGATATGCATCAATTAACCATGCTATTGGTCGGATGAGACGGGGCACGTTTCAAAGCTGTTGTCCCGCAGGCATTAGACGTCCAAACCGCGCTGTCACTACTAGTTATAAACTCGAGTCTATAGGGCCTCCAGGGCTCTAGTTCTCTCAAGACCCCCGCTCACCTACCCCCTTTTCAGCCCCCATAATTTACCTCCTTTCCTCTCTAACTTCTCATTTATTACGATGCCATTTATTAGGTACATGATTTTCCATTAAAGTATCGAGGCGTCATGTGAACGAGTTCCCACGAGTATTGACGACATTTCTGGGGATTTATATAAATCACTGTCAAGTGACGTCGAGAGATTTCGTTCCAGGTTTGCGAATATAATAATTCCGTGACGTGATTCAGTGCTCGGTTGGTTTATTGAATCGTCAAGAAATGTGTCAATTCGCATTAGGTATGATTCTGAAATTTTGGGCATCTTACATCTCGCGTTCATCAATTTCTTTAAATATTGATATTTTGGAATAGTAATTTGTATGTACAGAAACAAAAGTTTATTTGCTCAACTACATTTATCTGATCGCCAAGAAACTTTGAGAAATTGATGAGAACGCTTGCCAGAAAGTTCTGGCATTGTGCATCTATCTGTTGTTATAAAGAACTCAAAAATATAGTATTTAACAACATAAAAAAATGTGGACTGCATTTCTCTTTGTTACCCATGATAATTTGAGGGGGTATATAATTGAAACAACTAAATAGAGCATCATTATGTTGGCCAAATAGAAGAAGAATCAAGTATGAAAAAAAATTTAATTTGTATGTGACCAAATATCGTGTAAATTCTGAAATTTCTGATAAATATTCTCAGGAATATATAGAAACAGTTGGATACATTTGGAAGTCAGAAGGTTGATCTCTATTATTGATGATATTTTCGCAACGTCTAGGCATATTCAAGATTAAATTGTCGATGATACTTTAGCTTAATTCATTTCCAGCCCTTTAGACTACAGAGGAAAGGTCCTGTTTATGTAGGCAAGAGTTGTAAATCCGTTGTGCATAGTTGAGTCCAAACCATCCTTGATGAGAGGCCTGGATAGCAGAATGGCCAGGGAAGATATTTCTTGACTATTTTTCCTGGTGAATTTAGAACTCGGTAGTAACACGGGTAGAATTATTTAATTCCTATAAGATTTTATCGTCAGCTCAACATATCTGATTCTTCCCCACAGGTGAAAGTGATATTTTATTATTTTTTTATTTTCCTTCAAAAATACAAGGATTGTCATAAAACTCAAATAAATTTTCAAATATAAAAAACATTGTGAACATATGGACACATACATAAATTCATTCTATAAAAAGATACAAACACGAGACATCACTCAACAAAATTTAAAAATTCCTCAATACTGTAGAAAATGTTTTGCAGTAAAAATTTGTTTGTAGCAATTTTGAATTGTTGTGCATTCAAGCTTTTATAGCTGTCGGAGAGCTTGTTGAACAATTTTGTACCGATAAAATTGAAGGACCTCTGTGCATTGACGAGACGATGTCTTGGCAATATTCGCATGAAAGTAACAAAGGGCGGCGAGTATGAAGCACGATGGAACGGTAAGTATTGGATATGTTTTAAAGATGTTTCTACAGCTTGTGGTTGATGGTACACCGGCCAGTATTCCTCTTCTCATTGATGGAACCTCAGGTCAAAATTCGGAAGCGATTAATGAAACTTTCGGAGAGTAATGTACAAATCAACATAAAACTTGCAATTTTATATTTCATTCATCTTATATTGAGATGAGTTTCTAATAAATGGTTATATCGATAAATTAGCTCATCCGTAAGAAACACTGATTTTTGTTCAATTATCTAGCAACACTCAAACAAAAATGTGAAATATATTTCCCTTTATAACTCATAATACTTTTGTTTCAATGAATTTAAGGCCGTACACATTTGACGCAACTAAATAGACTATCACAATAATGGCCATATAGATTGCAATGTAGCTAAATTTCTTATATAACCGCCGATTCAACAAGCGTTACCGCCTTCAGTGCCTTTAAAAGATCAAGTATGAAAAAACCAATGAAAATTCCCGTGGCCAAATATCGTATGAAATCAGAAATTCATGAAAACAGTTGGAAAAATTTATTTCTATTATCAATGATATTTTGGCTACGTTTTGATATATTCAAGATCAAATTATCGATGACATTTGTCTTTTATTAATTCCTAGTCCTTAAAACTTCCAAGTAAACATCCTATTCATATTGGGAGAAGTTGTGTCTCTGAAAATTCCTTTTTGAGGTTTCCGAACCATCCTTGTGGGAGTTTTAGATAGAAGAATATCCAGGGAAAATGTTACTAACTATTGTTCTCTTTTGCATTCAGAACTCCTATCGCAATTATCATGGTGAAGTAAAAGTTGAAAAAATTATTTAGAAACATTGATAGAAAGATGTGAACTACATTTCCTTTTATTACTCATAATACTCTAAATATATATTTATATTTTTGATGATTTGAAGGCGTATTTATTGAATGTAACTAAAAAACGTTCTTACCTTCAATGCCTCTAAAATGTCATCGAGGAAATAATTTTAAATGTCAAATATTATATTCCAAATGTTTTCTGATGTTTGGTTTAATATTTGTAAATATATAAAAATGGGAGAGGTATATCTTCTTTTGGGGCATTTTAGAATTAACATAGCCCCGGTCAAGGATCATGATCGTCAGAAGGAAAGTGTGTTTTTTATACGAATCTTCTTCAAAGATCTATTTAGAACAATATATACTGACAGGAACTTTTTATATTCTTGAAATTAACTTAAATATTTTACTGAAAGTTTCATCCTCTGTAAGCTTCATAGTACAAAATACGATTACCATAAAACATATTCTCTGTATTGGATCCATATCCTGAAATATACCTGGGAGGAAGCATGTGACATCGTATTAAATGCAGATAATACTGCATCTTACAAATATTGCAATATAATGATATATTCTGATTAAGATATATGTTTCCTAGCAAAACAAGAAGTACTACCTCATTCTTCTTCGTTTCATAATTCGATTACAGTTCCATAGAAATCAAATTCGATGAAAATATCGTACAGGATATCTCTAAATTGATAAAAATAAAGTCGGCGAATTCCATGAGAATTTCTCTCTCAAAGTCGAATGTTTGCATTTCCGCACTTCCGCATGAAGAATCTTATCGAATACGGATGAAAACGTGAAAAAATATTTCCAGTTCTTCCAGTTTCTTTCTTTTCATGAATCTCGGAAAGTAGTAGGGTTTATTGAATCCTCTGAAAGGAGACTCGCAGCTATCGAGAGCCGAAGGACGCTCCGTTTCCAGGGTAGAATCTAGATAGCCATGTAGATGCCGCGATATCTTTTATGAAAAGTAGTTTCAAAGTTGAGAATACAGAAAATTTCACTACTTTTTCAAGTGTAAGTTCGCCGAAATATCCCAGATTTTATTTAAATTGAGTATACTGAGACGTTAACTAATAGCTAATAGAATATACAGGGTGATTCAGCTAAATAGAAACATATTTTAGTGATATTTAATTCCATTTGAAATAAGTTATACTTTCTTCCTGTAGAAAGATTTTTAAGTAATTTTATCGTCTCAAGTTTATATATATATATATATATATATATATATATATATATATATATATATATATATATATATATATATATATATGTATATCTAGGATCAAGTAGTCCCCACAAGGATGTACCTAAAACACATCACAAAACAGGATATCCCAACAGAGCAGTACTCGAAAACACAAAATATAAGATGTATTGGGATAGAACCTGATCAAGGATAGACCAGTTGCGCATAACAGACCTGACATCGCGGTTTTCGATGACTGTTGTTTCGAAGAGTGCGCATTTTTTCACTTTCCCAATCTATTTCTCATTTGATTGCCCTAAGGAAAATTTTCGTCTGGTCATAATATCAATGATAGTAATAAATCTTATGGAAATTATGAATAAAAAAAGAACTCATAGAGGAGGATCTAAATCAATGAATATTTTTTACTGGACCATTGGACACCTAGCATTCTAAAATATATGGATCGAAGAAAACATTCAAACTCATGATTCGAATGCGAAAACTATATCCAGTTTTCCAGTAAAGGTTCAATAGAGAATTGGGACCACACTTCTGTATCACATGAAAAAAATTGAGGGTTTTAGTACTTCTCGAGAATACGCACTCAAAAATCGATAAAAACTTGAACACCGCATAGAATTTGATTTTGTTGAATTTTTTTGATTGAGAAAATCACATGGTATTGTAAGAATTCAAGAGAGGTGTAAGATGTCATTTCGAACATATAGTTTGAATTCACTTTTGCTAATTATATGCAGCTGTCTTTATTCAAGTAATTCTCATGTTTCATGTCTGATTTATGTATTGTAATTTCAATTCTTAGTTATTTTGTTTTTAATTTGATGGAAGGAAATTTATGGTTCACACTGCAGAAACCATTAAAATGGTTCTGAAAGATGTGGATCTATAGAGAAAATATTCTTTCAGCTCAAAATATGTAATTTAAATTTGTACCCTCTCGCATTCGACATTTTTGAATAACAAATTATAAGGAATAAATCTTTCTCAAGAGAAATAGAAGACGTGGTAGATATTCTAATTGATATCGCAATATATTATTTCGAGTAAGCTAATTGAATTTTAGTGCGTAGCTGGCAAAAATGTGAAGGATATTTGCAAATAAATAGAAAGGAATTTTTACCCGGCGCATTCACCATTTTGTGAAATGATTGAAAGGAGTAATTTCAGCGTTCAAACTGGTATTAATGTCTACTGATCCCATTTTTTCCCCGACAATTCCCTTAATGCTTCCCTGTTCCACATCTCGGCTAAGAACATTTATATCCTGAAGCACCATCAATCACCGGTTATCGGAAAAAGCCAAAAAGTGCATCATTAGTTTCATATCAGTAGTGAGTTAGTTTTGAGATCATCAGACATTAGAAGGGGAAAATCCTACCGTATATGTGGCGATTCGTTGTTCCGGAAACAGACTCATATTTCACACCGACCATGGCAGTCTTATTTACGCGGACAATTATATTAAAGGTTGAGCTAATCAAGGGATTGCTGGAGCCTGACGCATCTCTCAGACGAACAATAACACTGATTTCGTGGAAACACCACTCATTTTGTGAATGCAATTCAGATAATTGCTTTTTTATACGTCTCGGTGAGGTGTAATTTAGATTTATGATGTTTGAAACGAATTTTAAAACACGTTTTCCTTGTATTCCGAAATATTATGTATTTTTATCGATTCCGGTGAGTTTAGAGATGCCTTTCTAACAATGATCTCTTGAAAATAGCACTCTTTTGCTTGGGTATAACCAGGACATCAAAATTTCGCGCAGTTAACCCATGGATTTACGAACGTCAGGCAATTCTATTGGAAATATATCCGGGTTTTTTCCCTTCAAAGCCTTCAGGACCAAAGTTGTTAGAGGGAGACTTCTTCTGTTGATCATAGTCAACCATCTCAACTCTCTTCTTTTGTCGGACTCATGATCTCTTACAATTAATCCACTTATGAACCTAATGCGCTCATTTTGAACTCTCTGAATTCTATTGATTAAATTAAACTAAATTAAATCCAAGGCTTGATCTTCATAATAATGATCACTAAGTACTAATGATTCACATTTTTTCAGATGTATTTCAATGAATTAATGCTTCATAACAACTCTCCATGCTCCCTTGATCATAGTTTGGCATCTTTATATCCCCAAGCTTTCGACCTCTTTAGGTTCAATTGCTAGCACTCATATCTCAATGTTGAAACTTCGATTGATTTCTTCCATCTCATTTCTAAAATAATTCAATTGTGTTTTCGATGGATTGATTTCAAGACCATTCTTGAGGAAATACTCTCAAATATGTTGCTCAAGATATTGTTTATATTTGAGTATCAGCTCTATTATACATCCCTTCACACTTTGATTGAATCCATTGTATGAATGAGGAAGAGAACTGTCCAGAGGATCGAACCAAATCCAAATAGATTTTCTATAATCTATGCTGATATATTGACACCGATTTGAAAAGTAACTTTGAAGAATTTTATTATTGCTTCCGAAAATACCCTAGCTTTGTTATTAACAATTCGTTACTCAACGTATCAAAAGCTTTACTGTAGGCTAGTAGACCTAAAAGAGTGATATCAATCCTCCTAAAGCTTGTGTTACATCATCCAAAAGCTTTGCCAATACCGAATTCGTGCTTCGGGCAACCCTAAAGCCAATAATTTCAAATTTCAGCCATTTGTCTCTTTGAGCTTCGAAAACCCACAAGAATATCATCAACGTATCTATATATATTGTGTTTACTTACTATTCATAATTTATTATTCAAGGCTGTATATAAAATATCTGCTAATAAGGGGTTCTGAATAAATATCTTCTTGTGCAATTCTTAATGTGGTGGACAATTTGATTGTTTGATTTCATTGATGAATTGATTTGTGGATTCTCTTGACATTTCTCTAACGTCTAAAGTATCGATGATGTATTGCATTTTTTCTTGGTACTTGCGTTATAATTTCATTGAATGACATTTTATTGTTTCTGTGCGATTTCGTTCAGTCCAAAGTTGAATGTTTAAATGATTTCACTGACTTCGTGTTTATGGATTATTAATAGTTCTTTATTGTCGTTGAATCCAATTTATTCCTTATTTTCTCCCTTCGTTATTTTGAGATGTAAGATTTTGTCCTTTATTCAGCAAGGCGATTTGATCTCTGTAAAACTGATTTGTAGAAAGGATAATGAATCTGGGGTAGAAGTAGATATTTGACTTCTCTGTGTTCGATCTTGGTGGCATTTGGAAGTGTTGGTTACTTGAGTTTTAGTGCTGTGTTTTTTGAAATATAGATTCAAATAATATCTATCAGATAACGAATTCGTAGTTTTCGAACATATTGAATCTACAAATCACACAATTACATTAGATAATTGTAAAATTCTCCACAAATGCAATGAAGGGATAACGAAGAATCTGTTGGAAAGTTTAGAAACTAACAAACTTCGTTAAAACGTAAAATTCACCACTTTCGATAGAATTGAATCATTCTCCACTAATCAACATTTAAAATATGTATAGAAAGCGCATTTTTTCTCATGACTGTTAGTTCTGTAGACTTGGAAGTGATGTAACTATAGAAACCGGTAGTGTGTTTTCAAAATAAACATTAAGGAAATCAGACAAAAGTGTTTCATTTCATTTAAAGTGGAAGAAATAGTGGTACCTTATAGATTGTTAATATCTTCCTCATCACTAAAGACCGGATTCGATGCAAAGAGCATATTTGCTTTTTTTCGATATTTTTGCATTAAGTATTATTATTAGCATAACCTGCATATTATTGTTATTCTGCTCACACTTACAGATTGACAGTGTATTTTCCTACTAGGCCTGGAGTCATTAATATATATAGACCAAGAACCGATTTCCATTGTATTAAGTGCCTACCTAGACAAGCATAACAGCACATCTAGGAGGCAAAGTAATACAATTCAGGAATGTTATCTCTGTTCATTCTTAATTTCATACGGTCGAATCACCCCAAGACGGTTCATAGCACACCAAACGGTGACTTTCTAACTGTGAATGGGGATTGATGAAGTTCGCAGGGGTTTCTGCAGCCCAATATCTGCAGTTCTGTTTATTAACCGAACCGCCCAAATGAAAACGAGCCTCATCACTCATTATTATCACTGGTTCGTTTTCCTCAGCGATAATCATTTGCATTCTCCCGACAAACTGCTGGCGTTGTGCAAAATCTCCTTCATTCAGGTGCTGGACAATCATGAGCTCATAGGGCTGAAAGTGGAGGTCTTGGTGTGAAATTCTGTGAACAGTTCAACTACTCATTTGGAGTGTTGCAGCTCGTTTAGGAACGGAGCGCTCGGGGCTTTGAACTTCAGCTTGTACACATTCTTTCCACGGAAGCTGGTGTCCTTGCACCTCAGAGACGACCTTGAGGTTTCGGATTCATTGCTGATGCAGCAGTTCTGAAATGCTGTACTCATCGGATAATTTATCACGTTTCGGAGCTGAAGCGTTACGACCAATATTGATGTCGATGCACGACAATAACAGACTCTCCCGATTTTAAATACTCTTTATCTGCGAGCGCACTGTGCTCTGTTGTCCAGATACACATTGTGAACTGAATCTTAACTCCCCCTGAGTCGAATGACCTCAGCCACTTCAATCTACTCACTCGCCATTACGTGTACAACCCGTTCCAAAATTGCCCTTAGATTACGCCCCACCCTGTACATAGCTCGCGAGGAAGATTATGATGTAAAATAAATAACAATCAGTGGAGAAAAGTGTGTTAATGTTTCATTCTTACCTGACTCATCAATCACCCTCGTGATGCGATAAGTTTTTGCAGTAGTGTATTTCTATCTACGGAAACATTAACTATCTGAAATATTAATTATAGTAGTTAATTGCAATTAATTGCACTACATAACATTCGATAAATCTCTCCTACACCGACCATTCTTCAATTTCATCCATATACGAATAATTTATGGACTTTGAGACAACACAGTTGAACTTTGCAGGTGTCCATAACACCTAGAAAACATTCATCCGCTTCTAAAGCTCACAAACGCTCCTTCTCCTCGAAACATTGAAAGGAAAATAAGTCTCGCTTGCGATACTAAAGAAAACGTGTTACTCTCATGCAACAATGGCACCCGAACGAATGTGGTCCATATATAACTCGCAGTGATGTTGGCTGTTTGTATGGAAAATCGTATAAAACGAGCGCAATGTAGATTTCTGACAATTTTACGGCGTACTGGCAGGAATTTATGCGCAGTTTCTCTGAATGGATATTGTTCAATGAATCCGTACTTCCTTATTTATTTTCCCACAGTTTACGATGACGATTTGAGTTATATTTTTACGTATCTTATCACCTTGCGAACGTCTGCTGCATGAATACTTTTTACTATTTTCCATTATTTGAAACTAGTAACCAATTTACACATACAATTGATTCGAAAACGGTTCAGTGAATGCCCATTCGGATCTGAAAAAAAGTTACTTTATTTCGGGTTAACACGTTCATAATATATGAAAACCTAAGATAACAAAAATATAACTTTGGTATGAAGCTCTTGTAATGGAACACTCTGTTTATTTAAAAACAATTTTGAGGTAAGCAGCAAATAAGCATCTAACTTTTTCCATTTGTTTCTATCAAATGCTGTAGCAAGATTATATCATCTTGGCCTGACTGAAGCAAAACTGGGTCCTCCCATTTCAAATAGCTTAAGTTAAATTTTTTTTTGGGGTTAAAATATTTTTTTTTTCATATAAAATTTTTGCGCTAAGGTATCATTATAATTGGAGGTCTTAAGTCCAGCATAAGTTGGAATCGCTACCTTATGTAGCCAACTCGTCGGTCGTTAACTTATGTTTCGCAGAGGAATCTTAGGAAATGTTATGAGGTTGTGGTTTATGTAGGTGAAGGTCGTTTGAGGTTCGTTGCTCGATATTTTTTTTTTAGTAACCTCATCCATCGAATCAAAGAAATACTAAGATCTGAGTAATAGTTCAGGAATGATTTTCCTATTCTCTTTGGTTCTAGTTTCGTTTTGGAAAATTTTGGGAAAATTTCTTGAGGTAAGGGGGGGATTTGTAACGTTATCAAATGGCTCTGCCACAAACATTCACCAAGCCCTTAAATTATTCCTTTTATTGAGCCTTATTTTCCTCACTTACAATATCTACAACTCAAGGAAATAAATAAACTATTGTATCACCTGCAACTTACGAACAACACCTCATTCCAGATGAGTTCTTCAAGTCAAAATTATGCCAACCTATATTCTAGTCCATTCTAATACTTCTTGTCCTAAGGCATCGTTAATATAAATATGAATAACCCAGACCATCTGAATAAAATTGGAGCTCTGATATTTTCATGGAAGTTGACTGTAATATCGAGAAAGAACATGTTACCGATTTCGTATTTTTTAACGCTATTCTGCAACCTACCTTCGTGAGGCTGTTGTCAGTAATAAATGGGGTGAGAGCTTCCAAATTCTCTTTGAAATACATATATTTGAAATCATATTTTAGAATTTTATTTGTTTATTTACATTATTATGTGACAGATCTTTTGGGGGTTAGGTTATATCTTGGTTTTGTCTATAAACCGTCTGAGGAGAATTACAGTGACCAGTTTCATATTTTCAACCACGGTGTTTCGTTGTACTGGGTGGACGTATAGATGGCGCTGAGAGTAACTACCATCAGTACTGTATACGGTGGATTAACGTAGTGCGTACACCGTGCCCAGGGATTCATCTGTGACGTAATTTTAAGTTGGGAGGTTTTTCTGTGAGATTCTAAATAATATTTCATCGCTGGATATAACTTTGGTTTAGATTCCCGGTCATCCTATGCAATTCCATTAACGGCAAAATATTCAGAGAACAGGTCAAAATGAAATTCATTATGGAGCAGTTTTTCATACCGCGGTTGTCATTGTCAAATGTCTCGATGGAAAACTGCCTCGATTTTTCTTTTGAATTTCCGTTGAGGAAAGTAGCCATCTCGTGACGTCGTTGAATTTTCATTTCAATTCTGGAATTCGTGTGAGTCAGTGCAATTTTATAATCTACTAGTTAATATTGAGTGAAGTGATAGTAAATTGCCATTAATTTGGGATCATATTGTACTGGCATCCAGATAATTATTTCTATTGAGTTGGATTTACTGTGGAAGAAATAATTTCGTCTCTTCGAGGATTATCGAACACGAGGATCCAGAATTCGTACATCAAGACCGCCCTACATCTGAGTAAGTCCTTTTTGCGACCTTGTTCTCGAATATTAATGCCTCCTCAAGGAATTCACCAGTTACAGTGCTATTTTTTTTCCTTGCAGGGTCTTCTTTTACTTCTTTTTCTCCTTTCTTTCTTCCTTCTCTTCCAGCTTTTCAATGTTTGTGAATCGTCCGAGAATCCACCTACCCAACCATTTGAAGCCTGGAGCTGTCTAATCCCGCTGGTTTGGCGTTTCGAAGACCGCGAAACGAAGATATTCATGAAGACATCCTCAGGTTTATCTTGGACACTAAGGGAGTAGAGTAAGATTTTCATAGCTCATTATATTGTCCTCGACAGACATTAACGTTTTATTTTCTTTATATTCAAAAATTAACTTGTAACGAACAACTTTTATAATTTGTTATATATTCTTGCCGTTTTATTTGGTTGTTATTTTGAAATTAGTATTAACAATTTCTACTGGTTTCTGTTGACTACACCTTTTTGGAGTTCTTTTTTGCGTCAAAGATAATGTTAGAATTCGAATTAATCAAGTTGATATACCCAAAGCTAGCTAATAGAATGGATTCTAGTTAGAACAGTTTGAACACCCTGTATACCCCTGGACACCAAATGTTTACCAAATTCGTTGATGGCATTATGAGGCCTTACCAATGGGGTGTCATATGATACTCTTTGCGATTGAAGGTCTTAAGTTTGGTGGTACTGAGGGGGTTGATCCCTACACTTTCAAATTATCATGGCGAAACATTCCTAAATACTGATATGAATCTGCAGTAGTAGATCTCAAAGAGTTGTTTAATTATTAAATAATATAATTTTAAAATCGGTACATCCTGTATCACAAGTTTCACGCAAAAAATTAACGATTCATATATACAAACGGAAGACCTTTCTTATGATATGACACTCTACCCATATTCCATATGATTTTTATAGGTAGGTAATGATGGGGGTAAGAAGTTGATCTAACATGCTCAAAGTAAGGCATAAAAGGTATGAATAACACTGATTAATAGTTAATTTATTGAACGAAATCAAGTCATATTGTCAAACACTACTACCTATCTGCAAGTAGACCTCTTACTTACTTTTGTTGAATCACCCTCAGTTTTCATAAAACATGAATTACTCGACTACGCGAATTTTGCTTACCGACGTGTGTTTCCGAATAAATTAACGAAAAAATATTGAAATTAAAAGATTTTTTTTGAGATTAGTGTTATACATCATACTAAGATGGCGAGAGTGTGTGTAAGCCATTCTGATAACTTCTGTTATATTTGCGGTCAACGTACTGTTAAAAGTCAACGTCGTAGTTTGAGACTGTTAGTTAAAAACTGTTTTTTTACTTATTTTGGTTTTTCGGCGCGCAATTTGGTCAAAACCTGGACTCCTAGTGTTTGCTGTGTACAGTGTGTCACTTTATTAGCATCATGTGCTAAAGGATATCGCCATATGTCGTTCGCAGTTCCAATGATATGGGCCGAAACGAAAGACCAATTATCAGATTATTTCTGCCAAACTTCTATGAAAGGTATTAATCACAAATCTAGGCACTTTGTAAACTATCCAAATCTACAATCTGCTTGAAGACCTATCCCACACAGTGATGATTTACCTGTTCCTCAGCTTCCAGTAAAGATGGACGACGTGACCGAAGAAAATGTATCCGAGAGTTCAGATTCCGATCCGACTTTTGAGCCCAGTACTTCAAACAGAGAAACCCATTATACAAGTCAAAACGATCTCAATGACTTGGTACGTGATTTGGATCTCAGCAAAGGACAGGCAGAACTATTGGCGTCCCGACTTCATGACTGGAAAAAAATACCAGAATATCCGTATACAGAACTCGACATATGCACTTCTCAAGTTTTTTCAGTTTAGTGTTTTGCAGTGATATTCCCTCAGTGATGACGGAGTTGGCGTTTGAGTATAGAACATCTGACTGGCGGTTGTTTATAGATTCCTCAACGGTTAGTTTAAAAGCTGTACTGTTACATAATGGTAATAAATACCCTTTCGTACCGGTAGCTCATGCTACTGAAATGAAAGAATCATATGAAAATATGAAATCACTACTAGAACATATTAAATATAACCAATATTCCTGGAAAATAATTGGAGATTTGAAAGTATTTGCTATTTTGCTAGAGCTTGGATATACGAAGTTTCGTTTTTTCTATGGGTGGGATAATCGAGACAAAAGAATCATTATGTCAAAAAGGAGTGGCCTGAGCGAGACGCTGTTAAACCAGGTCAACGAAATGCTCTTCACACACCTTCAATAAATCTTGAAGATACACTCGGAGGCAAAATTAGCGGAACACTCGAAAATTTAACCAAATTCGAAGTCCGATATTTTTCCTAATTCTCAACCGATTTAGATGATTTTTTCGGCAAGTTATAGATCAACTCTTCTGCTTTGTAGAAATTATAAGAGAAAACAAAAAAAATTTGAAAAAAACTTTATACGGGTGCAAAACTAAAAGTGTTTTTTTTTGTCAAAGATTCGTAACACCCTGTGGAATTTCGTGGTCCGAGTTGAAACGTACAATATCATGGTCTGCCAAGACACATCTTCTTTCAGTAGCGCCCTTCTTGTTTTATGCATTTATCTCTATTGTTACAAGAGATATCCAATTTGAAGCGAAAAGTCACAAATTTCAAGAATTTATTTTTAATCTTGCGTAGGTGCATAACATCGGAGGTTAGCCAAAAAATAAAATCAAAATCAGAGAAGCGGAACTCTAACGAAATGAAAATTTTTGAAATTCACTGGCCAATTTCACGCTCCGGGAGAACTCGAAGTACACTGGAAAAATCGTTGATTTTGCACATTTATTTTTGAATTTTTTTGTGTGACACTATAATAATTATCATTCCTGTCCAAAATTGAGAGCAAGTGTGTATCCTGGCGATACACTCGTGAAATGAAATGAACAAGTTGAGAAAAATGTTCATGATGACCCACAAAAAAACATTTGATTTTAGTAGGGAGTATGACCCCCAGCGCGCATACGATTTCGCATACTCCCAATGATGTTGTCTATCATTTGTTGAGGTATGTTGTCCCACTCTTCCACCAAAGCCAATGTCAGCTCTTACCTGGTCCGTTGTCGAACCCTTCTTCCAAGAATGTCCCAAACGTGTTCGGCCAGTCCATTCGTGTGATCCCAACTTCATTGAGATATTCTATCACTATGAGCGCAGTATGAGGGCGCGCGTTATGGTGCATAAAAAGGAAATTTTCTCCTATGTAAGGAGCAAAAGGCACAACATGGGGCTCCAAGATTTCTGTTATATACCGATGGGCATTAAGTGATCCATTGCCAATAATCTCCAGTTCTGTTCGTACTCCCAAGCATATGCCACTCCATATCATAACTGACCCTCTACCGTATTGCTCAGTTCGTGCGAAGTTCGCTTGATTGTACCGTTCCCCTTGATGCCTCCATATTCGATTTCTACCATCCAAGAAATTCACACAATATCGGCTCTCATCACTAAATAAAACTCGTCTCCACTGATTGATTGTCCATGCTACATGCTCCCTAGCAAACGCCAATCTTGCTACCCGATGGGCTCTATCGAGTCTTGGTGCTCTGGCTTGCGCGTATGATCTCAGACCAACTTCATTTAATCGTCTTCTGACTGTCCTCACACTGACGTTAATGTTATCCACTGCTTGTAAAAGGTTACGTGCCTGAACAGCAGTAAGACGAGGATTTCTTATGGTTTGATTGACGATGAAACGGTCATATATATCGCGGGTTGCCCGATTTCTTCCTTGTCCTCGCCTCCTCACGAACAATCCAGTTTCCCTGTAACCTCGGTAGATTCGATGGATAACCGACGTCGAGACAACCAACATGGTACCGACTGAGCGGTAGGTGCGCCCTTCCTCGATCAATGTAACTACCCATGCTACTGAGGTTGGTAGTAAATCTCTCAATCTGAATGAAAAATACCGTTTCGAATCGTAAACAGTGAAAGAATCACAAAACACCGCAACCGATCGAATTTGTATTAAATCAAAGAATGGAAAACTCTCATTCTTTAAACAAGTGCAAATGTGGTCATATACAAAAAAACGTGTGTTGTATTTTATATTTGATAAAAAAAGGTGAGCACATGTGTAAATGAAAAGTTTTATCAATGGTCCCAGAATTCGGTTGTGTATTTTAATACCTACCGACTGTTATCTCCTATGAATTCCTAATTTTCACCAAATTAACCAAATCGTCATCAATAACTAATGCAATTCGAACATAAAAATCGCAAACGACAATTTCGACACGCCTGAGTGATAATAAGAAAATTCCAAATTGATAGACGAATTTTGATGACAATTTCTTGATTCAATGGAATTTCTCCAAAATGGTGATTTTCCACTTGAAATTAAATATATTTTGCAAAAATAGAGATAAACGCATGAAACAAGAAGGGCGTTACTGTAGGAAGATGTGTCTTGACAGACCATGATATTGTACGTTTCAACTCGGACCACGAAATTCCACAGGGTGTTACGAATTTTTGACAAAAAAACACTTTTAGTTTTGCCCCCGTATAAATTTTTTTTCAAATTTTTTTTGTTTTCTCTTATAATTTCTACAAAGCAGAAGAGTTGATCTATAACTTGCCGAACAAATCATCTAAATCGGTTGAGAGTTAGGAAAAATATCGAACTTCGAATTTGGTTACATTTTCGAGTGTTCCGCTAATTTTGCCTCCGAGTGTATATTGCTACCTCCACTCCATATGAAACTCATTAAACATTAAAATCGATATTGTCCCTTTCAAAGTACTCTTCATTGACTAAAGCAAACTTATGGCAACATCCGATATTTTATAGAATTAGTTCTCAGTATGGCTATCAGAGGTGCCTTCGATTTTTTCCATATATTCTTGGGCTACTGAATCTCGTTCCACTTCGATATAACAGAAAGAAGTCACAGGGAGCCAGATCAGGTAAATTTGTTGGTTGTAGAGTGGCATTCGTTTTGCTCATGCTCGGAAACTCACCGATAACGATCACATTGTGTGACGGAGAGTTATTCTGTTTGATTAAAAGATTCACCTAAGTTTTTTGACCACAGTCCCTGAGAAGAAATACTCATTTATTTCCCGGTAAAAAGTGATTTCTTGAATAGATTAATTTTGTTACCTGTCATCAGATGAAGTCAAGAACCTCACATAAAAAGTAATTTTTTGTTACTAACTTTCGAAAATTCCCTCGCGAAACAAGAGCTTTAACGGTACAGTTAATTTTGTCTGAGAACAATATTCAAGGAATACCTGATTATGTCTACAATACGGCGAAATGATGAATAACCCCTTAACGAATCTGACGGAAGTGAAATGGCCGAAAGCACAAATGCCAGATTTCTCTTCTACATAAAGTGCCTAGGAAGGCGTCGCGAGTCGAGTGCCGCTAGACCTAATAAATTGAAATAGAATTCCTGACGTAACATGGTTCCGTGAGAGAGATAGTGTGTAATCCAGAGAAATATGAAGCTGGAAGTATGGGAACGGTGATTCAAGATTAAACAAAGCTGATAAGTTTCTACTACACTGCACACGAAAAGTTAGGGATGTTGAATTTTTTTTAGAAAAAGTAAAATACCATATGTTTCCACCATTTAGACAGCATTCGATTTCGTGTGTCATCCTTTAGATAACTACAACTATACAGGATGTCCAACATTTTAAAATTTAGTAATAATTTCAAATATTGAGCGAAATATTCTTTGTTTCCTTAAAAACGGTCATAGTTTTATTTTAAATGACAACATTTCAATATATAGGGTGCGCCAGAGAAAACTGGACAATTTTTTTTCCGTTATAACTTTTGCAATTTTAGAGCTTGATCATTCGTTTATTCGTTTATTTCATTGGAAAGACGAATGACTAGCTTTTTCAGAAATTGTATCGAAATTTCACTTTCGGTGAAATCTAATATGGCTGACTCATTCGAAAATGAGCAATATTTCAAGATCGCTGAAACGTTTTGTTTCAGCGAATGGGGCATTCAGTCAATAATTCAGTCTTTTCTGAACAATTTGACATACTGATCTTAAAAATATTACAAGAATTGGTGAAAAAGTAGCGTGAAGAATTTTTTCATTTTGATTTTCAGCTGAAATCGAAATATTTTTTTCATCTTATGGCGTTGGCATGTTGTGTTTTTCATTGATGTTCTAATAAGACAAAGAACTAATTTTTACTAAAACCAACCTAAAATTTGATTTCCGTTCGAATTCAAAATGGCCGACTTCCTCAAATATTAACAATTTTCGCGGTCTTAATGAATCAACTGCGTAATTCAATCGCTAGATTGAACCTTTCCCATCATTTTCAGGGGTCGAACTCGAATATTGATTCAGAATTGTGCCAATTGTCGTCAATAAAGTTTCTCTTTTCCATCATCATATGCACCTCCCGGAGTGAAACCTCTGAACATAGACTGCATGCATTAACTCTATGATAAACAAAAAATAATGAAATATCATTGAGTTTTAGACGACATCTGGTTTGAACTCGAATTTTATCTTGGTGTTGCTTGTTTTTGACGTTTGAAATTGTTAACAATGGTTTCAACAAATGGGGATAAACGTTTCATTGAATGTTTATTTGTGCGTGGCTAAACTGCTTGACAAACGCCAATTACCAGCCTCTAATTACAAAAGAAGTACAATCTATGATCTTGAGAAAAATTTCGGACAACAGGGTCATTAGGTTAGAACACCAGGTACTGGTCTGGTGCAGCTAGAACTGTTAGAACACAGCTACTCGCCTTTTTCATAATCTGTTTCAAGAATGAACTCTACATTTTTACAAACTCAATTGACAATTTCTGGATAACATTCAGCGAATTTCTGCATTAGCAGTCAGCCCTGTCAGAACTCAAGGAACCAGCTTGACCAAATGTCTCAGAGGTGCCAAATCTCAAAAACCTCTGTGAGAAGAATAATAAGACACGTTTTGGGTCTGAAGTATTTTCCGAGGCACTATAATTTTCAATTGACTCAATTCTGAATCAATATTCGATTTCGACCCCTCAAAATGATAGGAAAGGTTCAATCGAGTGATTGGATTACGCAGTTGATTCATCACGACCACGAAAAAATTTTTAATGCGCGGGGAAAATTGTTAATATTTGATGAAGTCAGCCATTTTGTATTCGAACGGAAATCAAATTTTAGGTTGGTTTTGGTAAAATATGGTTCTTTTACTTCTTAGAACATCCATGAAAAACACAACAATTTCAGGAGTGCCAACGCCATGAGGTGAAAAAATATTTCGATTTCATCTGGAAATCAGAATGGAAAAGATTCTTGACGTTACTTTTTGAACAATTCTTGGAATATTTTTAAGATCAATATGTCAAATTGTTCAGAAAAGACCGAGTTATCAACTGAATGACTCATTCGTGAAAAAAAGTTCCAGTGATATTGAAATATTGCTCATTTTCGAATGAGTCAGCCACATTGGATTTCAGCGGAAGTGAAATTTCGATACAATTTCTGAAAAATCTACTCCTTTGGCTTTCCAATGAAGCAAGAACGAATGATCTAGCTCTAAAATTGCGAAAGTTATAACGGAAAGAAAGTTGTCCGGTTTTCTCTGGCGCACCCTTTATAATTTCACTTATGTTGCAGTACAGAAATTACCCTTCCTTGTTATGTCAGAAAAGGAACCGTGCCTTGATGAATAAACTAATCTCATATGGGCTTCCCGAAACGAGTTATTCTCTTCAGTTCAATGCAGTGTTATCCCAGGGCTTCATACTCTCCTCCTGTTGCAGATTAATTATCTGCTCCACTCCACCGATAACTGAATATTTGGGTTAGATGGTCAACTGTAACCCAACTCATTTTCTACTTAACGTTCTATAACTGCTAATGAGTCACACCAACAAAGCTTCAACAGAATTCTGCATTCAGATATCAGGTGGCGCCAGTGGAACTTGGTCAATTTTAGCGTCATGAAAACGCAATGCACAACGTTCTTTAGAAGTCACTGCTCGAGAACCTCCACTATCCACGCAAGGACATCGAATTGTATTAGAAACATGTACCGACTTGGTATCACAGTCAACACTAAAGTTTGCTGGCATGATCATGTGTCAGTCTTTCCCAAATCTGCTTCTGCTAAACTCAGTTTTTTTATCAGGGCTAAGGAGAACTTCACGCCATTAGAGCTGACACTTTTATCCATAGCGTAGGCGCGAGATGGTTTGTAATACTATTTCTATATGAGGAGCTTCACAATATTAATTAGATCCATTAGATGGTTTCCAGAACAGTGCCCTACTCCTCATCGACGCGTGATCTCCATTTTCTCGGTCAAAGGCGGAAGGTTGTTGATCTTTCGCTGTTTTACAGACACTTGAGTGGTCAATGATCTGAAGATCTTAAAGATTGATCCCGTAAAGAATCCAGTTCCGAAGAAAACCAGTGCATCACCCTGTATATCAACTTTCTCTTACATTCATCCGATTTTATCATCTCTCCACGTAGAAACTCATAGGAAATCCCAAACTCACAATTTAAACGGCTTCGTTCCCTTCCAAAAGATCTCACATTACACGAGCAGACAATTTTCTTTATGTGTATAACAATTCTTGGAGAACGCACTAAAGGACCGTACGGCAATATTGAAATGCGCAGTGTCTTTGGCCCGATAAGGCGATCCTTGATTTAGAGAGCCGTATTTTCGCGACAATCTACTAGAAGCAGTAAACATGTCTAATCTATCAAAGTAAGGGCCGGTGCTATCGCAGCCATCTCTATATTAGGGGCAATTTGAGTCGCTCACTCAGATTCTTAGAATGTGTAAGAGGTCAGTGGTGTCGTTGGGGTTGGGGAGATTTACTATCGTATATATATCTTTGAGCAAGCACATATACTGAAATTTGGTTCGCTCAAGAGCTTTGTTTCTCAATCAGGGAGAATAGGAACAGAATGATAATTGTAACATTTCGTTTCAAATAAATCGTATTTGAATAATAAAAATTGGAGGCTAATA
The DNA here is from genome assembly GCA_013387265.2 of Cryptolaemus montrouzieri. NCBI lineage: Eukaryota > Metazoa > Arthropoda > Insecta > Coleoptera > Coccinellidae > Cryptolaemus > Cryptolaemus montrouzieri. The sequence goes on from JABFTP020000103.1 coordinate 25,237,896, forward strand.
TGATCGATTTGTGAAAGGTACGTTTCGTGAAATTCGTGATATATTCGGTCATGATAGATAGATATTAAAACAGAATATGGGCTGATTGATAACTATGCTACCGCCACCCAGTGGTCTTTTGTGGCTTTGTGTAATACTCTGACCTAAATTCTATCTACAAGCTTCATCGAAACAACATTCGAAATACAGAGGGGCGTGCGACAGGGAGATCCGATTTCGCCAAAACTCTTTATAACCCTACTCGAGTATATGTGCAAAAGGATAGACTGGGAAAATATGGGTATAAATATTAATGGGGAATACTTGAACCACCTAAGGTTTGCCGACGACATCGTCCTCATATCCGACAACATAGGAGATGCAAAAGAAATGCTTGAAAGGCTCAAACAAGCTTCTGAAAGGGTTGGACTAAAGCTGAACGCGTCTAAAACACAATATATGACCAATCTCGTTACAAGTGGAAATATTCAGATAGGTGATGCTGAAATTGAACAAGTCCAAGCCTACAAATATCTTGGACATGAAATCAAAATAAGTCGAGACAACCAAACCTGTGAAATCTTTAGAAGAATTGGCCTTACTTGGGCAGCGTTTGGTAAACTGAGCAATATCTTAAAATCAGATATCCCAATTTGTTTGAAACGAAGAGTTTACAACCAGTGTGTGTTGCCTGTCATGACTTACGGCGTGGAAACTTTAACTCTGACCAAGAAATCGGCCAATAAAGTTCGAGTGGCCCAGCGTGCCATGGAGAGATGCATGCTCGGATTAACCTTAGAGATCGAATATCAAATGACATAATCAGGCAAAGAAGGGGTTGAGGATGCTATTAGTAGGATCGCCAGACTTAAGTGGAAATGGGCCGGACATCTGGCAAGAACCACCGACGGAAGATGGACCAAGAAAATTCTAGAATGGCGACCAAGGCACGAAGCAAAAAGAAGTATAGGACGTCCCCCAACAAGGTGGTCTGACGATATAAAACGCATCCAGACGAATTGGATACAGACGGCACAGAACAGAAGGATGTGGCAGCAGTGGACAGAACGAGCTGCTTGATGATGATGATGGTGAAGCTTCATCCTTCTTGTGAAGGCTATGAGCTTTGAAGATGAAAGCTTAATAAGCTCAATCAGCTCCAGTTTGTTAGATTCAAGTTCCTCAAGCATAGTTCTGTCACCAGCTGGGCATTTGCACATGACGTGTTCAATTGATTCTATCTTCTATACCCTCTTCGTTCTATCCTAACTCATTTAGGTGATTTCTGAGGCAGCAGTGAGCAGTTAATATAGCAACTAGAAGTCTAAGGTCCAGTCTTGAGCGAAGCTTTGGCTCTCGTAGTGGAAGGTCCACTGATAGCTAGCCGATAGACTCTGAGATCTTTGGTGTTTCCGTACCTTCAGGCCTAACTACCAGTTATTTTCCATCCTTGCAATCTCCAGGGAAGTATCAAGCATAGGTTCCGGCCCGGTGAATTCCAAGGCTGTTCTTCGAGCGGAATTGTCATTGCCCTCAAGCCCAAGCGGCCCGAGGCCAACATCACACAAAGGGTATCTCTTTCTATCAGTTTGGCGAGGGTTGAACTACCTTCTTGCACAGTTGTTGGATGCAATGATTTAAGTGCGGTTTGGTTATCCGTGAATATATTTATTGACCTACTTGTTAATTACCTGCAAGCTGGAGGTTGACACAGTGGCCAATGGCGAATATTTCTGCTTCAAGCAAGCCCGCCAAGATATATAGACTGTACCTTGACAGCAGCTCGACCATATACCATCTTGGGCAATTTTTGGACTCTCAAAGAGACGGTCCCTGGAGCTGGCCTATTCCAATCTGCTGTGAATGCTGATCTAATTTGGCAACTCCATGTTCGTTTAAGTATTAGTATGTTGAACTTTGTACTCAGAATAATGTTGACTTCAATTTCAAAGTGTAAAGCGCCAAGCACGAAGCTGAAAATATTTATTCCATTTAGGCCAAGATAATTCTACTTCTGATACCGCTATCAGGAATTTTGTCGATGAATTTGAGGCGACAAGCTGGATGAACAATGTGAAAATTTTTTCCTGATTTTCCCCCCAGTTCTCATCAAATAAAAGTTAATATATAGTTCACCCATTTATTACCAGTTCACACTTTGGGAATGATCGAGCTATTCATGGGCATCAGTTTTCTTTTTTTTTTCGTCACGTCGTCTTTTATCTCCAGTACAATAATGTTGACTTCATTATCATCCTCGTTATCAACTATAGTCACCAAAATTTTCTATCTGAAAAACAGTTTATAGTATAAAAAAAGAACCGAGATACAAATTCTATGCTCTACAACTTTCATCAATGAAGTTGATATCATTTAACGAGGTTTTCTCAGAAAACTGATTGTAAACAGATTTAATAATTTTGGACGTGCAAACATGATTGTTTATGACTTTTGAAAAACCTATATGAGAGAAATTGATTATTTCCAATTTAGTGAAACGTTTAAATAAAATTTCAATAAAATTCCTATCTGAAACCGGCTGCCACTGGAAACAGTTTGTACGAATCTCATTCGGGCCCAATGCCGTTTCCATTTTCGATGGTGGCGCCGGAAAAGTTCGTCTAGCGCGACAGAGACGAAAACATTTAATAGGATTATATTTTTATGGACAATGTCATCTGTTCTCTTGTGTTTCCAGCGCCAATTTCGTATGTGCGAAGTAAATATGTTACAGGTCGCCAGGCGAATTTATGTTATTCCTCCAGTTTTCTATTATGGAGGTTATTTTCTCTTTCGAGTAATTTCTTTTTTCTCGTGTCGAGACAGTGTGTTTTGAAATGAAAGAAATATGTTTTGATGATTCAGTTCGGGAGTGTTACAGATTGAATTGGGGTATTTTTATTATGATGGAAAAACGTTGTCTTGGTGGTGCATATTTATTTTATCTTTGTATATCTTGAATGTATGTCAACGTATTTCCTGAAGGTGCGATGAAGTTAGGTTCTTTCAGAATGCCATTCGAAACGGTGAAAGAATTCTTCGACGAATATTTAATCATTAAACCGCCTAAAGATACTACACCTAAAATATTTCCACTCATCAACGAAGTATCTTATACAGGGTTAGGTTAGGTTAGGTTATTGTGCTCAAAAGTGTTTCTGGTGTAACCGGAAATGACCACAACATGAGAATTTCAAATATAACATCCCATATGTTAATTTGTTTTTAGATTCAGAGGAAAAAACTTCCTTAGAAACTATCAAGAAAAATGCTTTTCCTTCAATGTCGTGTTCATGAAAAAATTGAAATGACAATAATTATCACAACCTAAATCAAATTACTCTCGAATTCATAATTTATGTGACAGGTTGACAATTATTGTCAAGTATTTGTTGAAGTTTTGATTTTTGCACGAATGAGAGAAATTTTTTCATTGAAACTATAGCAAGTGTTGAAAATGAGTTTCATTCACCTCCTGACAATAACCTGATCGATCACTGAAATTTCTAAGAGAATTTTGCAGAAATTGTAGGGGTATCAAATTGATTTCTTCTGTTATGCGATACCTTAACACATCTAGATGGGCAGGTCATTCTCTATAAACTCGGCATTGCAAGTGAGAGGCGATAGATCAAGTGACCGCGGGGGCTACTCGATAGGACCTCTTCTACCAATCCATCTTTCTGGAAAACTTCATCCAGATAATTTCCAACTTCTACAGCAAAGTGTGGCGGAGCTCTATTTCGTTGAAACCATACAATATCAGCTGGGGTTAACGGCTTATTTAAATTTGGAAATAAAGCTGTTATGGCTGGCACAATTTCATGTCTTAATAATTCCAAATATCGCTCTCCATTCATATTCCCTTCTATGAAAAAATGGAACAATTATGTGGTCACCTATAATACCGGCCCGAACAATTTTTGTGGATGTTGTGTATGAACCTCTTTAATCCAAGGAGGGTTGTTTCTCGACCAAATACGGCAATTATGCCTATTTACTGTACCGTAAATACGATTCTATTCAAAAAATTTGGATTCGCCATAATCATTTCCATCATGATCTCTGAAAATTGTACTCTACGGTCAGGATCGCCTTCAGTAAGCTCATGGACGAAATTGATTTATTTAATTCTTTCTGTTTTCAGTATCATACAATTTGACCTCTGAGAAATATCACGATTCAAGGCTAGTTTATTTGTAGAAAGCTGAGGATTTTCCTCATTTGCCAGTAATGTCCAACTTTGTTTCTTCGTCAGTGGCAGACTTAGGGCGCCTCATATCGCTGAATAGTTCTGCATACTGTAGATTTACTAATTTGATGATCAGGGTGAACAATATTGAACAGACTGCGAACTTCTTGGTAAGATCGTTGTCTGTCACTATATCTGCGCATCTTCGAAACCTTCATCCGTTCTGCTTCAATGAGCTTGAATACCGTAATTAGGGATTGAAGCGCAAAAATCTAAACTTCAACAAATACTTGACATTATTTGTCAACCTATCCCGTTGATTAATAATGCTAAAGTAATTTGATTTAGATAATAATATTTTTATTATTTTAATTTTTTATGAACTCGACATTGAAAATGAATGTTTTTTGTTGATTGCTTATAAAAAAGTTTTTTTTCTGAATCTAAAAATGAATAAACATACAGGGATATCCACCGGGAACGTCCCTTAAAAACTTTTTGGGTTCCAATCACAATATTAAGCTGAAATTTTATAAGCGGCTATAACTAGCGATTTCCAATTGGAGTGAAATATTTTCGAAGTGATACCATTTCCTGTTATACCGGGGTCATTACTTTGTTATTTCAAATGGCAATCTACCTTTTTTATTATACATCTAGAACCGACATTTGAGCGAGGCATAAAATACCCAAGTTGTTGGCACTTATCTGTCGAAACTTTTGACAGATTTATTTTGACAGATTTAATTATTTTTGTTATAAACTCGATTTTTGAGGACCATTAAAAAAATTGTAGCTCGTAGATCTTTTGCACTACAGACACAATTTTTGCTTGGGTGGATATAAGAAGGATCAATGAATTTTTTAAGCAGTCTAGACCTGTCAAATATTTATTGCGTTGTTTTGTATGATTTTTTCAATTTGGCCTTTTTCAAACAACAATAACTCAATTTTTACAAATGGCACGTGCCAATTTTTATATCGCCATCAGATGAAGCGTCAAATTTCAGATGGAATGGTATCAGCATGTACTATACCCATCTCTTATAGTTCTGAAATAATTTGGGAATATATTGAATTTTGATGATTTTGCAAGAATTAACAAATAATGCTTTGAAATATTTGAATCAAGTAGCTGAACTGGCTACGCTCACCTGACAGGTGCCTAAAATTAATGTACTTGTCACTTCGTTCATTCGAATTTGGTATTACAACAAGAATTGTTGTTAATTTGAAGTGAACATTTTTGAAAAACACCAGATTGATAATAAAATGGCTGATTATTCAAACGAGGATATGTTTAATCTCTTTTTAATTCATGGCGAATGTCAAAAAGTGGTGGATAGAACTTGCAGGCAATTCAATAACCAATTTCCAAATTTGCCGCCTATGAGTAAAACAAAATTTCGATGGATTAGAAGCAATTTTCTGCAATTTGGAGGAACAAAATACAGCATCAATGGATATTGGATTGAGTTATACTTCCATTCAAAGGATCCTTAAGAAACATAACATGCACCCGTATTCTTTTATCAGACTACAAAAATTGAAACCAACTGACCTTCCGAAGCGGCTAAATTTCTGTGAAAATTTATTAATTCGGCTTCAAGAAGATGAGACAATTCTGCAAAAAATTATATGGTCTGATGAAGCCAAGTTCAATGAAAGTGGAATAACCAACAGGAGATATCGACATTTTTGGGCCACAGAAAATCCACATTTCATTGAGGTTATTGATTTCCAGAAAAAATTCAGCGTGAACGTTTTTGCAATTTTAATGAATGATTTGTTGGCTTATCATATTTATGAGGAAAATCTTAATGGACAAAGATACCTGGAAATTTTGAGAGGAACATTTGCAAATTTTTTAGATGGATTACCCCTTAACATTCTGAGGGATTGCTATTACCAAATGGATGGTGCACCAGCACATAAAACACAAGCTGTAGATCGGCAGCTAACAGAAATGTTCGAGGATAGATGGTGGGGTAATCAACGACCAAATTTATGGCCTCCGCGTTCTCCGGACCTGACGCCCCTTGATTTTTATTTATGGGGCAAAATCAAGAGTGAAGTGTATCTTATTCCTGTGAGAAGTAAAGAAGAGTTACTAGAGCGCATTTATAATGCTTTTCGTAATATTGATTCTGTGGAAACTAGGAGGGCAACTCATCATGTTCGTATACGAGCTGTCAAGTGTATCGAGCAAAATGGGGCCCATATTGAACATTTATTCAGATAGTAAATTCGTTTTCTCCTATGATGTTTGCTATCATTTATTCGTATTAGTGTAATCATCTTCGATGATTGGTTTTCGCTTAGTTCCTACAATTTTTATTCATCCGAATTGTAGAAAATTGCTTCTAATGCTACGAAATTTTATTTTACTCATACACGGTAAATTTGGAAATTGGTTATTGAATTGCCTGCAATTTCTACCCACTACTTTTTGACATTCTAAAATGAATTAAAAAAAGATTAAACATATTCTCGTTTGAATAACCAGTGGTTTCATTCCAAATGTGTTGTATTTATTGGATATTTTCAATCTGAAATAACGACACTTCTTGTTGAAATATCAAATTCGAATGAACGAAGTGACAAGTACATTAATTTTAGGCACCTGTCAGGTGAACGTAGCCAGTTCAGCTACTTGATTCAAATATTTCAAAGCATTCTCTGTTAGTTCTTGCAAGATCATCAAAATTCAATATATTCCCAAATTATTTTGGAACTATAAGAGATGGGTATAGTACATGCTTATACAATTCCATATGAAATTCGACGCTTTATTCGATGGCGATATAAAAATGGCACGTGCAGTTTGAAAAAATTGAGTTTTTGCTGTTCGAAAAAGGCCAAATTGAAAAAATCATACAAAACAACGCAATGAACATTTGACATGTGTAGATTGCTTAAAAACTTCCTTGATCCTTCTTCTATCAACCCAAGCAAAAATTGTGTCTGTAGTGCAAAAGATCTACGAGCTACAATTCTTTTAAATGTTCCTCAAAAATCGAGTTTATAACAAAAATAATTAAATATGTTAAAAGTTTTGACAGATAAGTGCCAACAACTTGGGTATTTTATGCCTTGCTCAAATGTCGGTTCTAGATGTATAATAAAAAAGGTAAATTGCCATTTGAAATAACAAAGTGATGACTCACTTCCGGTATAACCGGAAATGGTATCACTTCGAAAATATTTTTCTCCAATTGTAAATCGCTAGTTATGGCCGCGTATAAAATTTCAGCTTGAAATGGTTATTGGAACTTTTAACGGACGGTCCCGGTGGATATCCCTGTATATCATTTTGGCAACTACTCGATGATGTTATCGAAAGAACCAAACAATTTAGATGTTTCTTAGCTTCTGGCAGACGCAGTTGAAAATCGAGCATAAACTCAAATACCAGAATGTAATACTATGAGAGCTTATTTTTATATCTGTTTCAAGAGTAATTTCTCCAAGATATTACTCAAATATCTAGGCAATTTGGTAATTGTAATTTTATGCCAGTCGCAATTTAAGGTCACACGTACACTCGATCTCGAGATCATGCTGTATGAAATATCATTTTGCTGAAGTTATATCACCACAATATTATGAAAGACATTGATTCCATCAAATAAACTTGGCATGGCGATTTTATACGAGCTTACTGAAATAATATTATTATAAATCAGCATAGTAAATTAATGCAACATTACCTCCCTTAATTGAAATTATTGTTTCATTATAGTCAAAATTATTATTCGAGGAGTCTTGTAATCGAGTAGGTTTATAATCTGTTGAGTGGCCAATTTTAATTAAACCATAATCATATTTGTGCCGCAGCAACGAATGTCGAATAATAATTCAAGCGTGGAAGGTATTCAGATAGGAAAACTGGTCGGAAAATCACCAGGTGAAGGCAGAGACTGGTTTCAATTGAAAACGAAATATTAACTGATTAGGAGTTTCAGTTCTGAATTAATCGAGCGTAAATCCATGAACCCATGACTTTCATGTTCGGTTTCATGCCGTAATTTCTAGAATAAATGAGTTTAGATCGCAATATATATCTATCGAATCCACATATAAAGGAAGCTCATAGAATATTCGTGATTACTTTTTTCACAATTAACACTAAAGCAATAATCTATACAGGGTTAGGCAAAAGTAACGGAACGGTTAATTATCTCAGTTATTTACCGAGCGATTTTTCTGAAAATTGGTATTCCTACATTACTGAACATAAAGAATTCAATGTTGATATTTTGTGCTCGCTAGTGTTTCCGGTGTAACCGGAAATGACCAAAAAATGTGACTTTCAAATGTAACACCCTATACAGGGATTTCCACCGGGACCGTCCGTTTAAAACTTTTTGAGTTGAGATGTCAAATCTTTATTGTGTTGTTTTGTATGATTTTTTCAATTTGGCCTTTTTGAAACAGCAATAACTCAATTTTTTCAAATCGCACGTGCCAATTTTTATATCGCCATCAGATGAAGCGTCAAATTTCAGATGCAATTGTATCAGCATGTACTATACCCATCTCTTATAGTTCCGAAAAAATTGGGAATATATTGAATTTTGATGATCTTGCAAGAACTAAGAGAATGCTTTGAAATATTTGAATCAAGTAGCTGAACTGGCTACGCTCACCTGACGCCTAAAATTAATGTACTTGTCACTTCGTTCATTCGAATTTGATATTTCAACAAGAATTGTTGGTAATTTGAAGTGAAAATTTCTGAAAAACACCAGATTGATAATAAATGGCTGATTATTCGAACGAGGATATGTTTAATCTCTTTTTAATTCATGGCGAATGTCGAAAAGTAGTGGGTAGAAATTGCAGGCAATTCAATAACCAATTTCCAAATTTACCGTCTATGAGTAAAATAAAATTTCGAAGCATTAGAATTACTAATTACGAAACTTTCATAACAATACTGAAATATTCAGTTTTAAAAAAAACAAAAATCGCGGAGAGAATGACTATTGCATATATGTGCATATAAATCAATGAAAAAGAGGAAGTAACAATCTGGCGTGGTGGAATCTATCTTTCGGAAGTAAATGCCTGAACGAAGATATATGAAAGGCCAGACACGCTCTCACACTAATCTAATCGGAATTTTATACCTGTAGTAGTTGCTGAGTGCAGAATATATAAAAAATTAACTTTGATGATGTGATTTACTACCAAAAATTACTTAATTTGATTGAGGAGGTCGTTACTTGATGAAAATCGATATACATATTTTCAATGAAAGAAAACTATGGTATATAGATTTTCACTATATTAACAAAACTATGACCGGTTTCACCACACTGTGGCTTCATTATTGATACAAACTAATGAACAGAAACAGAGTTATTCCTTATACAATATTCTTATTTCCTACTTAATATTACATTAGGTACAAGTACAGAGGGTATGGTGGAAATCCCATCGGAGTTGCTTACTTTATGAATTGAAAAGATTGAGTAAAGGAGGATTTAGATCTAATTGACTATTAGGTAACATACCTGAATTCTTTTCTTTGTTAATCTCTAAATTTTCCATAGATTGAGTTTCTGTATATTATTTGCATCATGTAAAATTTTGAAATTATCATTTATCAATAATGAGAATCTGGTTTATGATAATTAAAACTATGTTTGTGCTCGGATTCAAAGTTAGATTATCCCAGCACAAACGCGTGTAGTATCTAAATACATACATACATATATATATATATATATATATATATATATATATATATATATATATATATATAAATAGTTTTATTTTATGCAAATACAGAAATTACTTAATTTCAGGGTTGTCTGGCAGGTGGAAAAAATCATCTAATGTGACTGGCAACGGCAAATAGTGTTACCTATATTTGTAACCCGTGAAAAATATCAAAATCCCAAAAATTCACACGGAATAAAAACTACAATGCCTTCTTATTTCTTCAAGATGGTTTTCCTGATTAATTTCACTGTCTTCTTGGACAAACGTCGATTTAACGCAAACTGAGGCTGTATTTCCTCCTTTAGATCCATCAAACTATTTCCCATTTTTCCCAGAAATCGTAGGTAAGAAAAAACACTGGCAGGGGGAAAAATCATCGAAAGTGACTGGTAATGGCCAATAGTGTGACTTATATTTGTAACGCGAGAAAAAGATCAAATTCTCAAAAATTCATTCGAAATAAAAACTGCAATGCCTTCTCATTTATTCAACATGATTTTGCCGATTAAATTCAATGTTTTCTTAGACAAACGTTGATTTTACGCAAACTGGGCCTGTATTTCCTCCATTAGATCCACCAAACTATTTCCCATTCTTCCCAGAAATCGCAGTAAAGAAAAAACACGCCAATAAAAGAAATTCGTGTTTAAATCTGCCATGAATTTTTGTGAGTGATTGATTAGCACACATTACACAGAAAACGGTCGAATTAATCGACGTGCGCACGGCCGCTATTCTACACAACACTGTGACATATCGACTCGTTTATCGTTTGACATGTTCGGTAATTTAAAACGGGAATTTGCGGTGATTCATGCAAAACCGTATAACATTTCTATTCACACCTTGGAAAACAGTTGGAAATGAGATATTTAGGGGGAGAATATAAATGAGAGCGTTTTAGACAGTTAACTTCGATTAGAAGGACTTTCATTGGCACGATAAGGTTTCTACGTTGAGGATTTGGATCCATTGGCGTTCAATAATGATGTGAAGTTATTGTTGTTAAACCCAAATTCTAGGATGTATGAAAAGTATGAGATATTAGGAATTATTAGTGTTGTTTAGGCCTACGAGCTGAGTTATAAATTAAGTCGTTGAGGATATTGTTCTCTCGTCAACAATTATATGATCCTCTTTATTGAGCATTATGAAATGACAAAGACATATCCAAAGTATTTGCGAGCACCAGCTTGTTGAACTGTAGAACCGTACTCCGAACTTAATATTTTTGTTCCTAAAATTCTCTATAGAGCTTATCAGATCAGTACGAGGAATGGTGATCATTTTCCTACAAGGAAGATACAAAGATAATTTATCGTCCTTAATGTTAAATTTCATACTTGAAGCACTTAATAGTTAACGTAGTAGGTATTATATCAGGTAATCAGCCATGGACATCGGCACCTTGGTCTATGGTTCCTTGTATTCCCCTTCCTTGCAACTACATCTTTTGCTCAATCCTTACGAAGAAGCCTTTAATAGAGGGGAGAGGTATCTTCGACAGATTACTCACTTCCAGTATTTCTACGCCCAGTCGGTTATGGATCCATGTTTGGCATGTGATGCTTAAATGAATCGGTGTTTTCACCAATTGCACACCACTTGCACTTAGGTTTATTTTCTACTCCTATCTTGTATAGGCAATATCTGAACTTGCCATCACTATCTGTGCCAGTAGCCATGCATTAGTTCGACTGCTTTCAAGTTAAAACCTTGTCCAGAGTTTACTCAACCAGGTGCCCCTATATCGTTCCACATGCCAATCCCCTAGTCTTGCATTAACAACACAGGCTAAGATCCCAAACGCAGGAGCAACCTATTAGATCATTCGTAGCTTCTAGACAGGACAACCTATACACAATCTCATTTCCTTTGATCCCGATGAGAACCGCAACCCAGAGAAGATGAATAACATGATTTACCAACAATTTTCAGAGCCTGAACGTACTACCAGATCACCTTAAAAGTAAACTGTGTACGTCCAGGGTTCCCAGAGTAGCTTGATTGTCGTGATCGACTCATAAATTGTACTCAGTTTTACCAGTCTCTGAGCACAACCAAGTTGCAGGTGGAAACCTCTTCAATTCATCCGGCAGTTAACTGAGCTAATCCCTCTTTTGTCTTCAAGGCATCCATGTACCAGAAGTACCTTTTACCTGACAATGTATCTTTCATTTACTCCCATCCTACGTCACCTCGATCTTATCAATTCGGCGTGATTCTATCCAAGTTCAGCCAGAAGAAGGGTGTTTATTGAAGCACCTGCTACACTTCTCACTTTCAGTGCTCTGAGTCGCTAACTTCTTCTTTTCTGGGTTAACCTTAGGCTGTAATAACTATATATTTTTCGGTCTGAAAAATCTGATTGAAGAAGTTGAAAATTTATAAACTATTTTGATTGAATACTACAATCACTATATTCACAAATGAAAATTGAAACATCATTATTTTAGTCTATTAAAAAATGTCTGAAGCTTTTCCCACATTAAAGAGAAGTGAATTTGAGGTTGGCATGTCTAAACTGTTTATAAAATTTTGATCTATACTTAAAATTTAGCTTTTACTTTCTGATTATTTCATTATAAAAAACTAGTGAGTTCATTTCGAAGAATGACAACAAACTGCCTTTTCGACTAATAATAACTAATAAGAAGAAACATCATGTCTTTCACAAAATTAAGTTTCCAGAGTTACCAGTTGTCTAAACAATAATAATAATATTAATTGCAATAAAAACTAGATAACGCTTTCGAATCCACTTTTATTCTTGAAACAATTGTTTTGAACTAGGAATTACATGAACACCCTACTGTATTTGCAAGAAAAGCTCAAGTTTCGGTGGTCAGGCTCCGCGATCGTTTTATTTGAATTCCGGGTGCGGCAACACGGAATCTTGCTCTGGTTGGTAAGAGAGTAAGAATAATTTCAATAAATAATACTTTCTACAAAACTTGCAGAACATAAATATGCCTGAAAAGAATGTTATAATGAGAAACAACAAATAATTTTCAATAAATCTCTTCCCTCATATCGCTCTCAGGAATTTATCTTGGTATTCGTTTTATCCGAAAGCCATAAAGCAAATAATATAGCTATTACAAAAAATGCCTTCCCCGCTACAGTAGAATGTCTGTGAATTTCCCGACATCAAAGAACTAATCCCCGAATATTAATTCGAACTGGAAACCGAATTTCAATCAAGCGTTCGACGTGCCGTTGAAACACACAATGATTTTCATGGCGGCGATTCATAACAATAATTGCTTTTTGTGAGGCAGATCCGCTTGGAAATTTGAGTGACATGGACCTCTGCGAAACGGACAGACAGACTCGCATATCGTGGCATATCACGGTGTATATTCGTTCGTTACTATTTATGACGTCCGTATAGTTTATGAGACCACTTTCATCGAATCAAGGAACTGTTGCATTATTAATTTGTGATATCTGTAAAACTATCGTTGGTTTCATGCAATATGAACAGTGACGTAGCAAATAGATAGGATGGAAAAGGTTATATGAAATAGTTGATTTTTACTCGATAGACATTGTTCTGTTTGAATCTTAACGAACCACAAGATTTTTTCATGTCTTCCATGTCTTCCATGTCTTCCAGTTTTTTCGATTAATTATGCTTGGTGAAAAAATTAAAAAGAAGTATCAAATTACAAATGGAATGATGCCGAACGAAAGATAATAGAAAAATGGAAGTTGAGGCATCGACTCCAAAAAACTACTAAAGAATGCAGATAGAATAAATATGACGAAGACATTGGCTATAGAAAAGGCTGAAGATAATGAGAATAATGATATGAAATTGCGAAACGTGAGGAATTGGTCGAAAAGTATACAGAAACAATTGAAAATGAAACAGAGAAAAAAGATACACGGAAACTAGGAACTTGGAACACAAAGAATATACAAGGCAAAGAAAAGGAATCGGAATACAAATTTGAGAAATCAGAACTTGAAATTCTTGCTATAACAGAAACGAAAAAAAAGGCCAAAGAATAATTGAGTTAGAAAATAAACACATATTAATATACAGTGGAGTAGACGAACAAACCAGGGCGGCAGCAGGAGTTGCATGTTTCATGAATAAAGAAATCCCAGAGCAGATATTAAGCTGGAAAGCGTGGTCAGCAAGAATACTCACAGTTGAATCAAGGAATCCGAACATGAACAAAAGAACAATAATTGTGGTCTATGGACCAAACAAAGACGAATCAGTTAGTAAGAAAATCGAATTTTGGGAACAATTAAAAAAAGCTACAGAAGAAGCAATAGGCAGTATTTATATTGCAGGTGACTTCAATGGAAGAGTAGGACAGCGAAATAATGATAGTATTTATAGGACATGTTTTAGGCAAACATGGAGAACAGATAAGAAATAGCAATGGGACCAAACTACTAGACGTTGCGTAATGAATAACTTGATAATTAGTAACAGTTTCTTCGAACACAAGAATACGAATACGAGACAAGTAGAAAGTGGAAACGAGAAATGGATAATAGATATTGGTAGAGAAAAGCAACCTGAAAAAAAAATAAAAGACGTCAGAGTGAGAAGAGGAGCTCAAATAGCGAGCGACCAGTTTTTACTAGTAGCTTATATTAACAAGGAACTGAAAGACGATGGTAAAGAGATATCAGTTAAAAAAAAGATCGAATATGAATCGATAAAGGCTTACAAACTCGCCTACCAAGAATACGCCAAAATTTTCGAGCAAACCATATCAAGGAAACTAAAAAATATAGAAGATGCAACAGACAATATGAGCACATAAGACTTATGGAAGTATTTCAAAAGCACTCTTCTCGATTCTGCTAAAGAAGTATGTGGAAGCAGCAGAAAGAGAAATAATGCAAAACAAACGGCATGGTGGACAGATGCAATTAGAGAGGAAGTGAAGTAAAACTATAGAGAAATATGAGTTATACAAACAAGCAAGAAAACGAGTAATAGATCTAGTCTTGGCATCTAAAAGAAGAAAATGGGTCGAATTCGGGAAAAATAGAAACCGAGAGGAAGGCAAACCAAAAGCTATTCTATAAAATAGTTAAATCACGTAGAAGGAAAAAGAACTCTGACATTTATAACATCAAGGACAAAAATGGAGAAATACTCATAGATGACAGGAAAGTAATGGAAAGGTGGAAGCAATATTTTCAAGAGAAAACGGATTAGAGGATAGTGAAGTTTGCATAGAAGAAGATAGAGACCAAGAAAAGATAACAAAACAGGAATTACAGGAAGCTATAAAACGCTCGAAAAATAGAAAAGCCCCACGCTATGACAAGATAACGACCGAAATAATCAAGAATATGGGACAATATGAAGAAGACGTGCTTTTGAAAATATAGAATAGGGTATGGCAAGAAGAACAAATCCCGGAAGACTGGTAGATTTCAATGATAATCCAAATTTACAAATTAGGTGACAAACATGAATGTAGCAACTACAGAGGAATCACGTTATTATGCACAGATATGAAAATATATGAACAAACAAAAGATATGAAGCTGAGGCCAATTATTGAAAGAACATTGGGAGGGACACAAAGTGGATTTCAAAAAAGAAGAAATCATATATTCAGCATAAAGATATTGATGGAAAAATTTAGCACTTGGACTTGGAAAAAGCTTTTGATATGGTGCCTAGACGAAGATTATGGAAAATACTACGTAGAAGAAGAATCAAAGCAAAATACTGATAATAAATATATATCAAAGTAATAGAAATTGCATTATGAGCGGAGGGACTTGGACAGGGGGTGGGCTTAGTCCTCTGTTGATTATAATCTTTATGGATGAAATAATAAAAAATTGCTCGACAGAAGTGAGGAAAATCCAGAATGGATATAGAAACTTACAGCAAGTAGAAGTATTAGAAGGGGCATACGCGGATGATATAATGATAATGGCCAGTAATGAAAAAGATCTTCAGAAGAAACTTGAATATATGAAACAGAAAATTAGAGAAGAGTGGTATGAACAAAGAAAAAAGTAAGATAATGGTGATTGGAACTGAGAAGGAAGGCATAAATATACAGATAGAGGGGACAAAAATAGAACAAGCGGAAAAGTATAAGTACTTAGGAGTTGAACTCCTAAGGAAAGCAAGATGATGAAATTAATGATAGGATCGACAAGACCATGAAGGCATATTATGCTATCAGCAACAATTTCATAAATAAGAAAAAAGTGTCAAGAGCCATAAAAATGAAAGTATTCACATCTATCTATAGGCCATACTGACGTTTGGATGCGAGTCATGTGTTTTAGATAAAAACCAAATGAGTAAAATTCAAGCTGTCGAAATGAACTATCTTAGGAGGGTAAGGGAAGTCACAAAGAGAGATAAGCTAAAGAACATTGACATACGAAAGGAATTAGGAATTGAATCAACTTTGAAATTTATAGAGAAAAGGCAGCTCAGCTGGTGGGGACATCTTCAGAGAATGGATAATACACGGCAAGTCAAACGTATATGGGAGACAAAGACTAACGGAAAGATGAAAAGAGATAGACCACGACAAACATGGGATGGAGCTAAAACAATCGCAAGGTAGAAGATTCAACGGAGAAATTTCATATATGAACAATATTGTTGATATATCGAATTTTCATGAAATGTTGATATATTGTAGACCCTACACCATTTCAGATGGTATAAGGGATTATGATCTAAAATGGTGTAGGGTCTACAATACATTAACATTTCATGAAAAAACAATATTGTTCATATATGAAATTTCTCCATTCAATCTTCTGCCTGTTGCGATTGTTTTAGCCTCTGTCCAATTTTTGCCCTGTTGTCCCAATATATCCGCTATTACTCCATCCCATATTTGTCGTATATATCAAATTACAAAAAACTGAAGTGCCAAAAATACTTCAATAATAAAAATGCCAATTATAAAAGAATAGAATATATTTATTGAAGAATTATTTTCATAAAAACATTGTATATTTTCTGCAACAATTATACACATATAGTTTCAAAAATAACTACTGTATGGAACTCCAAGTCTTCCTTTTATTTGTTAGTTTAACGCATCAACATCGCTCATTTCAAATTAGAATGATGTCGCTTGTCAAAGTTTTGCCTCTCGATTTATATTTTACAAGAGTTTTTTCAGAAAAAAATTTACAATGTCGACAGATTGAGTGTTACATATGTAAGGAAAATTTTTAGGGGTGATTCTGAAACGATATTGCAAAAAAACTAAAATATATATACCTGCCATAAATTAGATATCCTTAGATATAGTCCAGAACGGAGCTGTATTTACTCGGACGTAAGAGTTGGCAAACGGATTTTCACGTAGATCGTAGATAGTCATAGTCAATTAGGTAAGCTACTTCATAATTAGGTAAATAGTGAAATAAAAAAAATTTTAATTCATTCGCTTATAGATCTTAAAGTAAGAGTTTTAGGCCAAAGTTGGGAAGAGGAAAATTTTCAAATTGAACAATATCTAGAAAAAGAAAAAAATCCGTTTTTATCTTAATTTTTCAGACTACTCAATCCCTTCTGATGTTTTCGAACAAAAATTTCGCGATTCAAAATCCAAAAATAGAATTGCTAATTTTCAAATTATTGAACCCAGAAATGATAATTTTTTAATCATCTAAAAATGTGATGACACTCAATTTCTCAAATGCCTATTGAAAGATAAAATCGGTCGATTGGAATGGCCGTGAAAACAATTTAAACGTTTTTTCCTGGTAAATACAATTTCTCCGAATAATTGATTCAATCTTATTTTTAGAATTCATAGATAGTACTCGGGAGGACGCTTCTTATAGAAATGAAATTTGAAATCTGTCAATTAGTTGTTGAGATATTTTGTTTTCCAATTGGCTTGGTCATTGATCTTTGATGAAAAAAAATTTCATATCTATACAATATCGGCAAACTAAAAAAATTCACATCGCCTACTCTAAGAAAAATTGCTTGAGAACAGAAAAAGTAGGGGTGGAAAATGATGATCAAAAAATGAATTCGAAGATATTAATAAATCAATCTTGATCTTCTGTTGATTCGATAGTTCCTGGAAAAAGGAGTTGAAATATCATAATGCCATTTGCATATTGTTGATACATTTTGCTATATTTGTTTACAAATTGTTACGTTAATGAATTTTTTGAGGAAACTTTTTTTTCCTTATGAATTTAAATAAACCGAATACAGATCAGTTAATTTATTGGCTTTGATTGTTCGAACAATCATTTTTCAAACGAATCAAAAAATCTTTTTTCTCATGAATTTAATTTTTTTCATTAAATGTGGATTTAAAAAAATATTTTCTTATGTAGTATATCCTAATAAATATGCGATCGATAGAACATTTTTGATAAGATTTTAATGTTTACTGTAATTATTGTAACTGAAGTTTTTTTTCCCGACATGTTCAGACGTCATCATGAGATGGAGTAGATGGGAGCGTGCATTTGCCGTTGAGGCCTACTTTTCGAGCGGATGTTCAGTGATCGCAACCAAGCGCGCCTTTCGGAATCACTTTAAATTAGCACCTTTGGCTCCTGTCCCGGACCGGAAATCAATTGTTACGTGGGTCACTACGTTCAGACAAACTGCAAGTGCGAAAAGACGAAGAACTGGAGTCCCTCAGCCCATTAGATCTCCTGAGAACATTGAGGCAGTGAGCAAACATGCATCTGCCCTTGGACTTTCCGATGGTTCTGTGAGACGA
The DNA here is from genome assembly GCA_013387265.2 of Cryptolaemus montrouzieri. Taxonomy (NCBI): domain Eukaryota; kingdom Metazoa; phylum Arthropoda; class Insecta; order Coleoptera; family Coccinellidae; genus Cryptolaemus; species Cryptolaemus montrouzieri. Next base: position 25,256,517 of record JABFTP020000103.1, read on the forward strand.
ATTCTTCATGATGATCTTCATTTTCATCCATACAAGATGGCGATTGCGCAGGAACTTTCTGAACGTGACTTCAATTCTCGAAGAAACGCGTGTAAGGTTCTTCTGGAAGTCGTCTCTGAGGACTCTATTGTTCTTTTTAGTGATGAAGCCCATTTTCATTTGTGTGGATCCGTAAATAAACAGAACATGCGCTAGTGGGCCGACACAAATCCTCGATCATTAAATCAGAAGCCTTTACATTCACCTTAAGCCACAGTGTGGTGTTCAATTTCTTCAGGTGGAATTATTGCTCCTTGTTTTTTGAGGAAAATAAAGTCACTGCGACAGAGAATTAGGACCGGTATGTAAATATGTTATAGGATTTTTTTTCCCACGGCTAGATGATTTTGACTTAGGGGACACTTGGTTCCAACAAGACGGTGCAAGGGCACACACTTTCAGAGCATCGGCGACTGTTTTGAGGGAACACTTTTCAGGACGCCTCATCTCAATTAGAAATTGCCAACGTAACGCCTGCAATGCTGGTAGTCATGACAAACGCCAGAAATCGGTTTACTCCTCATATGGAGAATGGGGGCTGTCACCTACCTGATTTGATCTTTAAAACTAAGTAAAACAAAACTTTATGTATGTGTCTACATTACAACAAAATGAATACAAATTTTCTGATTCATACAATGAGTTTCATTTACTTTTGAAAAAAGAAAGTTATGCTGCCACATCTTGTGCAACATAATTCAAATTGTTGATGTGACCGATTTTAATTTTTCAAAAGCATTTGAAAAACTGAGTGGCCTTCTATATGGTATTAAATTTTAAAAGGATTAAAACATACCATTTTAGTGTGCAACAATTGGAAACTTAGTAATTTTTTCTTAATTTTGAATTGCAAGGTTATTGTTTGAATATTATGCGTTTTTAACGAAATTTGGAGTATCTTTTCAATATACTATAAAGTTGGTTAACCAAATATCAAGGTCCTATCGATAATCTAACGTAACCTAACCTAAGCAAAATATGAAGGTCTTCAGATGAGTTTAAGTAACTCGTAAATGAAGATGAAATTTTTCGTTTTTTCGAGATATTCTTGCTTTTTGAATTATTTTCTATAATTTTCGAAATTTTCAACCTACCTTATCTTAGGTGAAATTAATTTTGAATGTTTCCTCTCCGACTTTTTCCTAAAATTCTTACTTTGAAAGCTATAAGCGAATAAAGAAGTGATTTTTTTCAAATTTGCTCACATCCCACCTAAGTCGTAGCTTACCTGTTATGACTGAGCATGTCTTGATTATCGTTGCATTCGATATTCTGAAGCGATATGAGTGGAAATTTCATTGCCGAGTCTTACATCCACATAACAGAATTTCATTACACTTGCGCCTTGGCCTAATAAGGATGTGGGGTTTTAATAAAGATGAAGTTCACATATCAAGCAAGCACATGAAGTTCACGGAATGAGCCAAAACTTAAACAATAAGGTTGTTTTTATTTTGATTAACATTCAACAACCTCTCGAATCAAATCAAAAACTGAAATAAGGGCGTTATAGTCGATGAGAATTACTTTGAAGGGTACAAAATTGAATCTTTTGTTTCATCAATGAATTCCAGGAGCTTTTAACCAAAGTGGTTAACGTATTTGAAGCTACAGTACAGTATTGAAAACATTCAAATAACGTAAATTAATTCTATGAAACTAGGTGTCATGTGCTATAAAAACATCATGAGTCGGGATATAAAATCATGAAAGCTACTCGAGATTCGAACTTTTATTTTCATTAAAATTACTCCTCTTAATTCCATTCATTTCATCCTGGATTTCTTCCAATGTTTTTCCTTTAGTTTCCACCATGAAGAACCAAATAAAGACAGATCCACATATACTGAATCCAGCGAATGTCCAGAAACAAACACCTCTACCGAAAATATCTACCGCGTCTGGGAAGTATAGTGAGGTTAAGAATAATCCCAACGCCCCGTAAATGATGCTTATAGCCATCGTTATGTTTTTGGTTTTTAGTGGTATGAATTCTCCTAGAACTGGTTTTCCTAGTGGAACTGCCGCTATGTTGGTGAAGATGACGAAGGAAACTAGAGATACTAAAGGTACCCATCCAAATGCTGTAACGTTTACTTCATTGTCTTCCAAGAAGAAATAAGTGCCTAGTGGTATTAAAGAAATACCACATCCACCAAATGATATTGTAAGTAAAGGTTTTCTTCCATATCTTCTAATAACTTGTATTGCGAATCCAGATACTATAAGCTGTATAACAGAAACTATTATCATTTCAGTTTGAGTGGACCATGAAAAATCTGCTTCATCGAAAATTATTCCCATATAATTCCGGAAAACTGAAGTACCGCAAGTTATTATAAGGGTCATTATCAATAGCGCGAGTATAAATGCCTTTCTCATTGCTTTAGTTTCCAAGATGTTCCAAGAAGAATTCTGGGAAGCTTTCATGAAAGACTCCTTCATATTTTGGAATTCTTCTGATACATTTTCCTTTCCTCTGATTTCCCTCAGATATCTTTCAGCCTCTACTGGATTAGTCTGTATGATATAATACGGAGATTCTAAAGCCAACAGAGGAAATAAAATGAGAAATGTTATTGGTATTACAGATAAAATTAAATGGAACCAAACAAAGGGAAGGCTGTATCCCAACACGCAAGAGAGCAGCATTCCAATATTCGTGGCTACTCCAAAACCAGCGCAATATTTTCCTCGATTTTCAGCTTCTATAAGTTCACTGATGTACAGTGGCAGAATTGTGTAGATTCCTCCTGTAGAAATTCCAGATAAAAATCTGGCAATATCGAATAATAACAACGATTTTCCGAACATCATAATCAAAAAAAAAATTAAAGATGGGATGCCTTGGAATAGGAGGATAGGTTTTTTGCCAAATCTTTGTGAAAGTACTGTGGCAAAGAGAGCTCCAAAAACTGAACCTGGAGTCGATATTGAGGCAAGAAAACCTTGTTCACTTTTGGACAACGGGCGCCCTAAGGGACTGTCTGCTTTTGATAGGGCATCGAGTGCTGGAGGTGCCCATCCAGCTAATGCTCCTTCACCTATTACCATGAATAAACCTGAAAGAAATTCGACAGTTTTAATTTCAAACCTAGAAGAAGGTTGTAAAATCTCTCTCAACAATTCCGCCAAAGATATGAAAAAAGTTTCGTTGGCTGTAAAATAAATGAGTTGACATAACTGTGCCGAAACATTCATATTTTAATTAAACTCTCGAAGACAAAATAAATGCTGATGATATTGTTGATGGATCTATTTTATGCAAATTCCTTTTATAACATAATTGAAATTAAACACTTTTGTCTGATTTCCACAATGCTTATTTTTAATTTAAACGACTGTTTTCGACAGTTAAGTTGTAGAGTTAACATTTATGAGAAAGTATGTACTAACAATAACTATTTCAAATGTTGAGTAGTGAAGAGTGGCTATTGTGAGTGGTAAGTTTTGGGTTTTTACAGAGTTTGTTAATTTCCAACAGATTCATTTTTATGCCTCGATTTCCTTTATTGTTTCAATAATATTGTTTATTTATTGAATTGTTGCATTCAACAGCAACAGTGAAAGATATTTTATTTTGCATTTTATTTAGAAAATGTAAAAACTGGTCTATTTGTCTGTTTGAACCTCGAAATTCCTATATCATCAACGTGTCTGTAATATGTGTGTAAATAATATGTTTTTGAGGTAATTTATTATTCATTATAGACTTTTCAAGATTGTTTATAAAAATATCTACTAATAAGGGATCCTATGGGAAGTCCCGAATTTTGTTTGGAAAATTTTCATTCAAAGTGGAATTCTGTGACAGATTACAAAATTTAATTATAATGTGTAGTGAAGTATTATTTTGGTGAAAGATTTCTTTTATTAGAGGGTGAAATTCTTGTGTTCAAATGACATATTTTTGTGAAACAAATTTGAAATTAGATAGGAAATCTTTCGATGCTTATCGATTTAAATGTCGAATTTTTCGTATGGAAACATTCATATGAATGTCCACCTGTTCCAACACGATTATCGTGTCTTAAAGAAGCCAAATTATTAAAATGAACATGATGCCAAATAACAAATAAAATTCTGATTAAATAATATTTACCCAAAAGAACAGATATATACGTCCGAGTTTTTTTAAACGAATCAATTTTTTCCATTGAAACTTCCATAGATATTGAGGGTTCGAGCGCTTGAGACTAACTCCTCTGTTAAAAAGTACAAGCTGGATATCGTTCACTATCTCACTCTTCAAATAACTTATCTATTTTCGATTCATACAAAATTCAATCAGAATAATAATATTTCGATTACTTCTATCTGGTAACAGTTACTGATTAATGATACAACTTGAATATATTTACATGAAGACGTTTCCAGTTGAGAAAGGCTCATTCGATTTTCAGAAAGAAGTAATTGAGAAATTCGTTGTACTACAGACTGCAAGTCTATTTAAATTCGTGGCGACACTGATAACATATTAGCTTCGACCTTTTCGTAAATTTAGGCATACTCGTGCTCGATCATATTCAGATTTTATATGCCATCTGATAACTTTGTTATTTGAGGAGAATGGCGCCTGTTTGTGCATAATATACACTGTGTTCCAATTAATATTTGACCTACCATATAATTCCGAAATTTTTCCTCAAGATTTTACTTCTCTTATAACTAGGGACTGGAAATTGGCGTAATATTTGCCTAGCTGTATAGCCACGCACAAATAAACATTCAAAGAAACACTTACCCTCATTTGTTAAAATCATTGTTAACAATTTCGAACGTCAAAAACCAGCAACACCAGGATAAAATTCGAGTTCAAACCAGATGTCGTCTAAAGCTCGATGACATTTCATTATTTTTTGTTTATCATAGAGTTAATGCATGCCGAGGTTTCACAACGGGAGGTGTGATATGGTGAAGAAGAGAAACATTATTGGCGACAATTATCACAATTCTGAATAAATATTCGAGTTTGACCCCTCAAAATGATGGGAAAGATTCAATATAGTGATTGAATTACGCAGTTGATTTATTCAGAACGCGAAAAATTTTTAATGAGCGGGGAAATTGTTAATAATTGAGGAAGTCGGCCATTTTGAATTCGAACGAATTTGAAATCAAATTTTAGGTTTGTTTCAGTAAAATATGGTTCTTTATCTTCTTAGAACATCCATGAAAAACACAACAACTTCAGGAATGCCAACGCTATGAGGTAAAAAGATATATCGATTTCAACTGAAAATCAGAATGAAAAAAATTCACGCTACTCTTTTACCAATTCTTGGAATATTTTTAAGATCGATATGCCAAATTGTTCAGAATAGACTGAATTATCGACTGAATGCCCCATTCGAATTTTTCAGTGAAAAAAAAATTTGAATTTGGGAGGCTTTTACTTGGTAAAATTCCATTATCAATAATAAAAAACAAGTACTGTGTTTTAAGAAATTTTACTTAATAATTGCGATTCGTAACGCGTTTCACTACACCGTAGCTTCTTCAGACGAATGAATGTACAGAAAATATAAATATAAATGTTCTTGACTAATTAAAAGCTTATTGGGTTGCTTCTTCTTAAGTGGTTATTTCTGACAGAAATATCCAATAAAATTAAGGAATAGATTGCTCCCCAAAGAGATTCAATAGAGGTGACGGGCTTGATTATGGGCAATTCGTTAAGTTAGCAGAAATATTCATGAATAATTTAGAGAAATTAATTCATAATCATTCACTCAGTAAATATTGTTTATACTAGTATCGCTATGTAGACAATATCATTATTTGCTTCACAGGAACAGATAGACAGTTAAAATTTTCGAAAGTCATATAAATTCATTGCATCCAAAAATTAGATTCACAACCGAAATTGAAAGCAATAATTCGATAAATTTCTTAGACGTAACAATTTCAAATGAAAATGGAAACCATGTTTTCGCAAATTACCATAAGCCGTCACATACAACAGATATTATAATACATAACTCGTCGTGTCATCCATATCAACATAAAATGTCAGCATTCAATAGTTTTATTCATAGCCGTTATCACCAGAAAATTTCAACAAAGAATTAAATTTGATTAAACAAATAGCCAAAAATAATGGTTACAATCCCAAACTAATAAATAATATATTAAATAAAAAACAAAGTAGAATCGCATTGAATGAAGTTTACCCTGTCGATAAATTGAAACAAAAATTCAACACCTTAACCTACGTTGGCATTACAAGTGAGAAACTGAAATCATTCTTGAGCAGCAATAATTTCAACATAGCTTTCCAAACTAATAATAATTTAGGCAAATATATAAAAATAATGAAACCAAACTAGGTAAAAACAATGAATCAGGTGTTTCTAGATTGAATTGCAATGACTGTGATAATTTCTACATTGGTAGAACACATAGAAATTTTAATATTAGAATATCGGAACATAAACGCAGTTTTTCAAATAAAAAATCAGATTCAAATTACGCGAATTATCTCTTAGAAAATAATCACTCTTTCGACCCACAGTTTGAAATTTTGCATACAGATGATAAATATTGGAAGGTAGATCTTTGGAGAACTTTAGAAATCAATAAATACAAACACTCAGGTAGACTCATCAATGAACAAGTCGATTTAAGCGCTTCACCTCTATTGAATCTCTTCGGGGAGCAATCTATTCCTCAATTTTATTGGATATACCTGTCAGAAATAACCACTTAAGAAGAAGCAACCCAATAAGCTTTTAATTAGTCAAGAACATTTATATTTATATTTTCTGTACATTCATTCGTCTGAAGAAGCTACGGTGTAGTGAAACGCGTTACGAATCGCAATTATTAAGTAAAATTCCTTAAAACACAGTACTTGTTTTTTATTATTAAAAAAACATGTTCCAGCGATCTTGTAATATTGTTCATTTTCGAATGGGTCAGTCATATTGGATTTCACCGATAAAATTTCTGAAAAACCTAGTCCTTTGGCTTTCCAATGAAGCAAGAACGAATGATTTAGCTCTGAAATTGCGAAAGTTATAACGGAAAAAAATTATCCGGTTTTCTCTGGCGCACCCTATAGTTTATACAGAAAACTCATATTATTTTGCGAATCTATATTGGTCTCTAAATTTTCCGGTATAGAAGCTTTATAATCTAAAATAACTGCTTTCTGTTAGAATAAAATCTCACAACTTTCCTCATGAAGTGTCATAAAAACCTTGGTAATTTTTCTAACATGTTTTACTTTTCTTGGCATTCTATTCTCCCGAAACAATAGGAAATAAACGTTTTCAAATACTCATAGAGTAGAAATACAAATTGAAAATATTATACTATCTACGATAATTGTATTTGACATCAATATCCCATTATCTTTTTCAAAATGATTGAACTTTCCGCATTTCAAGAGCATTAAGAAAACAAAGATAAGACGTTAGACAATAAATTGAATGAAAAATGATGATAATCAAAATTGAATGGCGATATAATCTGGACATTCCCGTATGCATTTGGTTCGTTCAATTATTCAGATAAGTTGTTCTTATGAGCAGGCAAAACGTACACATACACGGTCGAGTAGATTCACTACTCGAAAAAATTGTAGCTCTACGCTATACAATGCGCCTTGAGTTATGTAGAAGAAATGATTTTGTTTTATCAATCTTGTTATTGAACTCAACAAATTTTCATAATTTCTATATCCATATCAGTGATTTTTCGTTGATCTGTTGATTATGGAACGTAATTTATTCCTTATCAATCATCATAACCTTCCGAGGAAGAGCTGGTTTTCCGACCCACTCACATTGGCACAGTCCGATCGGATGTCTTGAATATGTGCAATATTGCAGTTTCGGTGGGACCTCTTCAGTGTTGCAACACCAGGCCAGACTGCTATCTACTCAACCCAATCTATTGGAGAGCATCAAGTACATGTATATGTATACACACCAGGGGATCCCAAACTGGGAGGCGACCCCCCTGGGGGGGGTGTTCATGGAAGAAGTCCAGGGGGGGGGCGTGACATCCAAATGATAAAATGAAAAATTACTAAAATAATTTCCTTAAATCTTTGAAATAAAATATTTCTAAGTGTTCAAAATCGTTTTTGTGAAGTTTTAAACTTTATCAAAGAAGGCTACAAATTTTAAAACTACAAAGCACACAAGAGTCCAAACTTCACAAAACCGTCCCCCTCGATGGCAACGGCCGTATGTACCGATACCTCCGTTTGCCTTGGTGTGAGTGCGAGTGTCCCTACACCGCTTCCTCCTCCACCCCTACCTCATCTTCAGTACAATGTCAATAACCTTGCAGTTCGTTCAGTGCTTGAGTTGTAACAAGTCCGTTCTGGCACAGTGCTTCCCGTAAAATATCAGTCAGCGTGTTTGCTGTATTGTGGGTGTTCTATAATTGTTGCGACGTTCGAATTGGAGTAATTGGTTTTGTGTTGTGTGAGTTCTGTGTGAAGCTGAATCAGAGAAGATGAAAACGGCAAAGAAATGCAAGTATATTGACGATTATATTCAATATGGGTTTGTTTCCTTGCTTAAAGATAATGTTGATCACCCTCAGAGCCGTATTTGCTATAAAGTATTAAGCAATGACGCGATGATACCTAATCGTCTTCTGAGACATTTGTCAACCTAACATGCCTCTTTGTAGGACAAACCTAAAGAGTTTTTCGCTGCAAAATCTCAGAATTTGAAGTGCATGAAGTTAGATAGTACTGGATCTGCTGCTCAGTCATCTCTAAAAGTTCTTGAAGCTTCCCATGTATTATCCCTTCATATTGCTAGGGAAAATAAAAGTCACACTATTGGTGAAACGCTTGGTAAACCATGCCTTTTAAAAGCAGCCGATGTTGTCCTTGGAACTGATAGTAGGCAAAAGCTATCACAAATACCACTTCCAGAGAACACCGTAAAACGCCGAATTGATAATATATTCTCGAGAATTGACTTCATGTTTTATATTTTTAAAAAAGAAATTACTGTATCAGAGGAGGTAAAATAACCTGTGTACGGTATTTTGAAGAAGATGTTTGCCAACGAAGAATTTCATTTTCACAACATTGAATTTTGCCGGAAAAAGTGCCTAGAAAACTAAACCAATTTTTATTAGTATCTTTTGTCTTAAGCTCGTAATGAAGAGGTTGAAATAAATTACACGAATCTCGAAACATTTGATTTATTAGTTAGTTACATAGAATCGAATAAATATTTTGCGGTCACTGCTCAATTTTCTGATATCAGAAAACTTAATTCGTTATGAATGCAAGTAAGAGGCGATTAGATTACATTCAATGGGCCACTTGTTTACCTGATATGAGTCATTTTGACCTTTCTATTTGTTTAACCAAGAATGTTTCTGAAATAAAACTGAGCATTGATACAAAGAGTAAAATATACATTCAGATAAATTAATTGGTGAAGACTTTTAATCAGGTAATAATATTCAAGAGTAGAATGTCAAATTTGCCTCTTTGAAAGAGATGGTTTTCCAATCCACCCGTTATAATCATCATTAACCAGGGACACACAGTAGTGGTAGAGTCCGGTCGGATGTCATGAATAGGACTTAGAGGCTGCATGTTTGGTCTCATTTGACTTCGTCAGTATTCCACAACTACTCATCTCAATCCGTTGGAACGCATCAAGTATACATATACTGAAAACTGGAGCCCTCCAACGAACTGACACAGAGGTTATTACCAGCGCCACCGGCAAATGATGGAAACAAAGCGAGGATCGAACAGAAACCTTCAAGGAGCCATACTAGTTCGATTATCTATCGCAACGCTACACACTGTGCCTACAAGGTGCGTTATGTCGAGAAGCTGACGTTCCAAGTACTGCTCTGGATGTTAACCACGTGTACATCACATCTCGATGATGATAACGATAAACTTTGCTTTTTATCATTATTGAGATATAATTGGAATTTTTTGACACAACCAATGAATTCCTGTATCTTATTATCAAAGTTGTAATCATGAGCTCAAATGCATTCAAAAATGGATAAATATCACATGAAATAAATTAATTGTATAAAATTAGTTTTTCTTCAACAAAATAGCGAAATAACAGATCAAACTAAGTACTCGAGATTCGAATTTCATTTACACCTAAAATTATTTTTTTTAATTCCGTTCATTTCATCTTGAATTTCTTCCAATGTTTTCCCCTTAGTTTCCACCATGCACGTCCTGATGAAGATCGACCCGCAAATAGCGGCTGCTGCGAATATCCAAAAACAAACTCCTCTACCGATCGCTTTGGTGGCATCATTGAAGTATAAGGAGGTAAAGAATAATCCCAAAGAACAATAAATTGTGCTTATGGCAGTTGTTATGCTTTTGATTTTGAGTGGTATGAACTCTCCTAGAACCGATTTTCCCAAGGGGCCAACAGCTATGTTAACGGAGACGACGTATCCAACTAGAGACACTAAAGGTACCCATCCATAACCTGTAACATTTAGACCATTGTCCTTCATAAAGAAATAAGTGCCTAGTGGTATCAGAGAAATACCGCAGCCAGCAAAGGAGGTACAGAGCAGAGGTTTTCTCTTAAATCGTTCAACTAATGGTATTGCGAATCCAGATATCACAAGCTGCATTACAGCAACAATTATCAATTCGGTCTGAGTGGACCAGGAAAAATCAGCATCCTCAAAAATTTCGCCACTATAATTCTGGAATACTAAAATACCGGAAAAAACAATAAAGGTCATCATTCCAAGTGAGAGGACTATCGCTTTTCTCATTGCTTTCGTTTCGAATATATTAATGGAGGTATTCTGTTCAGTCTCCTCAACACATTCTTTCATCCTCTTCAATTCCTCTGATACGTTTTCGCTTGCCCTAACTTCTCTTAGAAATTTTTCAGCCTCTACTGGATTGGTTCGCAGAATATAATACGGAGATTCCAAAGCCAACAGAGGAAATAATATAAGAAATGTTATTGGTATAAGAGATAACACCAAATGGAACCAAAAGAAAGAAAGATTGTATCCCAAGACGTAACAGAGTAATATTCCAATATTCATAGATATCCCGAAGCCAGCGCAACATTTTCCTCGATGTTCAGGTTCAACAATTTCGCAGATGTACAACGGCAGTATTGTGTACATTCCTCCAATAGACATGCCTGATATAAATCTGGAGATATCGAATAATAACAGAGATTTCCCAAAGGCCATTGTTAAAAAAAATATCAAAGGAGGAATGCCTTGAATTGAGAGTATAGGTTTTCTGCCAAACTTTTGAGATAATGCCACGGCAAGGAGAGCTCCTACAACAGATCCTGGAGTAGTAATTGAAGCAAGTAGATCTTCTTCGTTTTCTGATAGGGCTCGTCCTAAGGTGTTATTCGCTTTCGACAGTGCATAGATAGCTGGGGATGGCCATCCAGATAATGCTCCTTCTGCTATTGCCAGAAATAAACCTGCAAGAAATCAATGGCTATGAGCCTGTTTACAATGTTATCTGAGCATCAGACTCTAGTTTTACTGTCAACTTTATATTTTCTATCTTTATTTTCAGTTTAGTATTTGGTGTCAAGAAGTTTCAACTTTTTGTTTTACAATAAAATACATAAAGAAGAAGCTGTAGAAGAGAAATTTTGATGATTTCAGTGAAGATGAATTTACATGTAATTCTGACGCCTAAACGTTTACCAAGGACAGTTGAAGCTCAAGAGGTCGGAATAAGGGTATTTTGCTCTGGGAATAGGTGAGAAGTAAAATTTATTTGACCATTCGTGAGCACGTGAAATGCTTTGATTTGTGGTTTCCACCAAGAAGAAGCTTCAGAGCTTGGATGAGATACGAAATTCTTCTGGTCTATCTTCCTATGATTCACTGCGCTAGAAATATCTAGTTAAGAAATACAGCCATTTATAGGAACAAAAGGATCTTGAGATAGCCTAAGAATCGAATCGACCGCTCGTGATCACGTGAAACGTCTAAGTTTTCAGTGTTCATCAAGACAAAGTGTTTCATCGAGACAACAAGAGACCTTAGACAAATTCAATAAATTGTAAGTAGATATTCTTATCATCTGGCACTTCACGATTATTATTTGTTGCTAATATGAAAAATATAAACATGAAACTGCAAAAAAGAAATTTAGATGAGATCATAGAGTTCATTGGCATGGTATATATGCAAAAAGATATGCACTTTTGTTACAGCAACTCTGATCTCTAAAGACTCCTCACCAGTACATTCGAGGTTCATGAAATTTGAATAAACGCATTTATGAAAACAAAACGCTAATTTGCTAACGTATATAATATATCTTATTGATATTGGTGATTACGAGAAGCTTATACAAATTCATTAGCTTGAAACGTCGGATGAGATGCGATGTTCTCCAGATTTGACATCGTACGATTATTATTCGTTCTGGGCGAAGGCAACACCTTTACTTCAAATGAAAATGAGTAAATAGTAAAAATATATAATTGGGAAATACTCACCCATGAAAACAGATATATACATTCGAGTTCTTTTGAATGAACCTGTTTTTTGTATTGTGGCCTCCATTTTTACAGATAATTCGGGCTCGAGCACGCCACACTGAATTCACAATTCGAAAGTACGAGCTGGAGATCTTTTGTTATCTAAATTTTTAATGAACTTATCTACTTCTAGTTTGAAATTATTCAATCAGAAGATGAATATTCCGATTAGCTGTACAGTTATCAATTTATGATTTCATGAATTAGTCGTCTTGAAAGATAATAAACGAAGTAGAATATGCTTTTATATGAAATATAAAGATGACATAATCAGATTACTTGATCTGGAGAAGAAAGGATTTATCGCTTTATATATATGCTTGAAAAAATTTGCAAATAATTTTGAGGAAATTATGTTCAATTGATGAAGTTAAAGAAATTGGAACATTGGGTGTCAAATGACCTCATAGCAAATTGATATGGTGTTCGAAATTCTCATCTCCAAAAATTATATGGGTATTGAATGAAAGTTAATACTGAGATCAATACGAGAAAGTTGAAAATAATACTTAGTTATTTAATAAACAAAAAAAAAGTATTGAATTTTAGCTCGAGTTTGCATACAGGGTATTTCAGGTATGCAATCAATTTCTACATAAGATTCCTCAGCAAAACATGAACAAATTCTCCATGGATATATGTCCGAAAGTCCTTCGTTTTTGAGATTTTGAAATTAATTTCTTTTTCACGTTTCTGTTGTAGTTTTCGAGGAATCTAGGCTTCAATTTACATAGAGGAATTTTTGTCCACTCATCAATCCAGTAGTTAAATAAATGAAAATATACATCATGGTATTCTATTAAGGGTCATGCTACTTTCGACCCAATCAAAAGTGTAGAGCGCTATTGATCTTTTCGAGAATATATTTCTGGGAAGATGTTTCAATTTTAAATTATTTTTGCGACTCAAAATGTTTTCGAAATCGTAACTGTTTTCGAGTAAAAAAGAGATTTACATGAGAACGTTTTGTTTTTTGAATGAACTGAGTTGAGGATCGATAATCCTTAATACGAACGAGGGATCGGAACTGTCCTGATAATTTTTTACAAAACTAAGAAAATGGCCTTTTGAATTAATTTTCACCACATCGATTGAAACAATCAGATGAAACTTAGTATTTTATTGCATTCTTATTTTGGACAAGCGTGTTTTATAAAAAATTACATATAACTATGATGGAATGGAAGAAAGCTGATCGATGATGATATTCGTCGTGCCTTTTGATGTGAATGATTTTTTACACGAAAACGCTAGAGATTTGAAAAAAAATTAAGGATTTTTTTCATATATATTTTTGGAGAGGCCAGTGGCGCATAAGACTAAGATTTTTATGGGGCGAAGATAGAATGACCTGGCACCTCTAATGAATTGATGAGTAAAAAATTCCTTTTCTGCTAATTGGAGCAGGATCCCTTGAAAACTAGAAGAGTTACCAACAGAAACGTGAAAAAAAATCTGAACTTCAACACCCTCTGTATCAAGAACTGCGGATTTTTGGACATATATTTATGGCCAATTTTTTCATGTTTTCTATAGAGAAACTCCCTGAATTTTGTGATCTTACAACAGAGAAAAAATGTCGTTTTTCCCCATCACAGAAAAAATTATAAATCCAAAAATTCTCATAAACGACGAGTTTTACACTGAAACTTGAGAGGGGATAACAAGAACAGCTGAATAAATCTAACAAAAGGAAAGAACCAACAATCCTACGACTATTTTCAGAACTCCCCTATCCGAAAATCAAGCCAGAAACAAGGGTAATATTTATCGTCGCTAATCGAGCGTTGGACATATTTTAATCTACCCGCGCTTCCTCAGAAAACGACGGACGGACGACGATCATAACGACAAACTCGGGCCGGAAATGGCCTCGGTCTTCCACGGGACAAACTCGGGAAATTGAAAATGAAGACAAACGTTCGCGCTTTTCCGTTTCCAGTTCGAACAGGCCGTCCCGTGACTTATGTGGCTCATAAAATTGTCATATGTTTCGGAGAACATCTGAGAAATTGCCAATATCGGCGTCGAAAATGTTATGGTGAGGTCATTGCGAAAGTTTTCCCATCGGGAACGGAAGAAATTGACACCGTGAAAATCGTGTGCGAAGCCGACTGCTCAATATGCAGCAATTTCAATAAGCCCGCGAGTTATCAGAAAAGTTTCAAGCAGGCTGTGGACTGAAATAAGTGACTTCTACTTCTCCTCAATATTCGATACAAACAACTTAACTTATTTGGAATAAGAGCAATCATATTCAATTTGATTTCCCACAAGAATATCGATTGAATTGTATTGAACTGCAAGATTTCAAGAAAAAACGGAAAAATTTGTGAAAACAAAAAAATCCCAATTTTTTTTTGTATAGGGTGTTTTAATTGGGCAGCAATTTCAAATACTGCAAATAGAGACAAATGACCCTTCTATCTTCATCCTCGATGTTGAGTAGAATTCACGGTTTTACCTTCAAAATCAAGCTGCTTGACTCGATTTGAAATTAAGTCAAGCTTTAGTTGCCAGAATTCAAATCAAGTCAAGCTTTTTTGCAAAACAAAAGCTTAGATCAGAACAAGTTTGCACTAAAACATTGTACTTCCTCTTATCTACGTTAAGAACCGGAATAAGGGTTTAAATAATACGGAATATTTGATGGGGAGATATTTTAATGAAATTCAACGTGAGAATCTTTATACGCAGGATATTGTTACCGTGTTCACTATGCTATCTAACCATATATCGCTCTACGCTCCTCCGACTAAGTGTTATCTCGTTAACCAACGCGGGGCGCTACTGTAAGATGAAGCGTGGTTCGCTAGTAGACAACGGCGGTTTGGCAATATGGTTGACGCATCGTCTCCGTAGATCATCTGCAGCACGCGTTGCCACGGGTCGATTCTACGGACCCAAATGTCAGCCATATTGCCAAACTGCCGTTGTCTACCAGCGTGTTTTATTAAATCTTACAAGTTTTTGTTAACCATCGACGTTTCTCTTCGTGTGTGTGACGCCATCCAGGCAGACGGGCGCATCACTGTACTCAAGGGATTAAGAATGAAAATTGAAAATTTTTAAGAAATCGTGAATTATTCAATAGAAGAGAATTGCGACATTGCTCATTGAACGAAAAAATTAGGTTAGGTTAGGTTAGATGTATTCAACATGCCTGAAAAAACACCCCGCATCAAACGAATGTAAATGAGGTTTTCGTCAATTTTTCAGGATTTTGTTCATTAAGGTCCACTGATTGAAATTATCTACGGCCACGAATACCTAAAACCTTATGGCTTAAACTATTCCTAGGTTATTGACAATTCAGCCTTTTGAGCTAAACATACATTTTCAATCGCTATAAAACAAATTATTCTAAATTCACTCTTTAAATACTTCAAAATGTTTCGTGTCCATGTGCCTAAATCACGGTAGTTGTCTGATTTTGCTGGCTTTTTAATCTTCTATTGAGAATGCCTCGGACCATTGAGGCCTAGAGTCCGTGCAGGCCTCTCCTTTGAAGTGATTTTGTCATCAATCATGCACAAATGAAAAGTTTTCACCTATATTTGCTGCAAATGGTAAAACATCTGCTTCTTAAATGTTTCCAATGAGCTTCTTAGCTTTCAGGGTTCCATTATATTCGATGACCAGATCAGTGCAGGCTTTCTAAGAAATTTCTTCCCACACCTTTACGGAAACTCCATCAAAACCATAGGTAAAAAGTTGCATTCGGCATATCTCATTTCGATGTCGCCAGCGGAGATAGCAAAATCTTTAGATATTTAACAAAACTCTTCCAGTCAGCATCTAACCAATGGACATGTTTCCCGATAAAATGTAATGGTGATTTTCGATGTGCTGCGGTTAGAGCTGGACCTTAAGCTGCGACAGGACTTCACAAACCAAACCACTAAGACGTTGTCGTATCGTTTCTATGCTAATTTTTACTCCACTGTTCTGTCAAAGCTACATTTGGAAGTATCCTATAGCACCGAACCGTTGTCTTAATTAGGAATTTCTCAAATAACAGTCATGAACCACCGTTGTTGCTCTAGGTCATCGAGACAAAATCTTGGCTCATCTTTGAATAAGATTCTCTCCCACTTAGCTTCTGAGCAATCATCATGTTCGCTGGCAACATTCAATCGGGCTCTTTGGTGTGCCACGGTTAGAGCAGGGCCTCAAGCTGCTTCATGAGGTTTCGAAACAAATTTCCTGTGACCTGGTGGTATCGTTTCTGTGCTAATTTTCACTCCGCTGTTCTGTGAAAGCTACATTTGAAGGTTCCTAGCATTAGCAAACCGTTATTTCAACAAGGAAATTCAACGGCGTCAAATTTCGTGATTCGACTTGCATTATTACTGAAAACTAAAATTTTCAAGAACAAACGTTACTCGCAAAAATTGATCACCAACTGCTGTTATCAGGTAAATTTTTGCAAAATCTCAATTTATTTCTCATGGAAGGAACATGTCAGCAAATATCGAATTTTATTGGCATTATTCCGAATATATTCGAAAAAAAAACATGTTTTCATAGTAAGTTGCCTACCAGAGAAGAAATTTGAAATATTGGAATTATTCGTTAATTTTTCGTCGCAGTTCATATCAAAGATTAGAACCGATTATTGGCTAAGCTGTCTCATTATGTCAGAAAGAGCTTCAATTGTTCAGATTAAGTGTGAAGAGTATAACGAAGTTCATTAAATTGGGATTTCAGAATAAATTGTAAACACGAGGTGTATTCTTGAATCTTTCTGCAGCATATGATACAGTGCGGAAAGATGGTCTGATTGAGGAACAGTATAAGGTTGTTCACTATAGTATATCTAATAAATAGATAAAAAGATAAACAGAGAATATGTTGTCTGTCAGAAAGCTTCGTGTGTTTCCATTGGAGAGAAAAGTAGTATTTTCCACACTCATTATAATGGTGTTCTAGAGGGATCTGTTCTTGCACCGGTATAACTCTAATCTATCCAATCTTATACGTTCATTTATGCCGAAAATATTGCTTTCGTCACAATAACTTCGAAACTACTTGATCTGGAAATTTTGAAGTAGCTCTTCGAAACTGAGTTATTTTGTTTTTACCTGAACGATCCTTGAGTGAGGATACTTTTCGTAGATTCTCCACTGAATCCTGATTTCCCTAATATCTCGGCATCAGACTAGTCTCCTAAATCTAACCTATTCTAACCGTCAAATCACATATCAATAAACTCAGTCGAAAGTTGAAAACAATAAATAGTATTCTACAATAACAAACAAGCTGTGTACCGATGATCTCACTCCTGTATCTTCTACAGCAGATTAATGTTGTTCTGTCTGGCTAATGTGCATAGAACTTTCTCCAATTATCCAAGAGTTTACCTGTTCTGAGATTGAAATCTCGAAAACTTGTTTTTCTGCGTGGGTCTTCCAATGTGTTAACCGTCTAGAAAAGTGAATGGAAGGATGTTGAGGTTCCAATAAATTGTTCCTAAATTCAGTCTCAGTAAAAAGATTTGATGTACCTTAAATCGTTTAAGAAAAGGTTCTGGGCGTTGCTATACTATGCTTTGAAAGTTTGTCCTTTCCGCACACTTTACTCGAATACTGAAAATTACCTTTCAACGAAATCGAGCCAAATCCCGTTTATTACGCATAATATTTTCGTTTGTTATTCCAATTTTCTGGCAAACAACAGGGACAGCATTCTTCACCGCCACCGAGTCAATTAGGGAGCAGCCGCATATAGATTTCTGATGATGAATGCCACCAAAACATAATCACTTGATTAATTCTATGCGCCAGAGAAAAATTCTGGCACGGGAGCGACATCCTATTCGGGACGTGAACTTGAAGGGTTATAATGCGATAAACCAGATAGGCTTAATGCCTGGGGCGATGTCGCAATAGTTAGAAATGGAAATGCTCCTCGTAAATTAATTGAATTATCCCGTGTTATAGGTTTTCGCTCCCGGTCGTGCGCCATCTTAAGTCCCCCGTTTCCTAATGAAGATAATGCGAATTGAGTTAAGAAAGGCATAAATAAGCTATACGAATCCATGAAGTAAATAGATGCGCTTATGGAAGCAAATTATAGAAAAGAAAATTGTATATAAATCTTGTACCTAGTGTCTTAAGCAAACTCAACTAGGCACTACTTCATTGATTTTTTGAGATATTCAGTTGATACTAAACTAGATTATGAATGGATGAGAAAATTATAGTTTCTTGTTTCTATCAAGTTAACCATGAAAAAAACAAAAACAGAACATTTTGGACATCCATTACACTGAACTAAATAAGATGGTGAGCGTCCGGTTTTTATTATATTTAAAAGTTCTGTAAACGGCAGAAAAATATGATGACATGATCCTTATTTATATGATTGAAAATAGTAGAGATAGGGATTTGTTTTCCGATCATCCAACGCCAAATAAAAATATATTCGCGAACCTAGAACACGTCGTGGGGCAAGGTCATTTCTCGACTGAAAATAGTAATATTTCCAGAAGATCAGTACGTACCGAAAAAGTATCGCTAATGCTGTAAGTTATGTGAACGGTGGACTGATTTCGACATTACATCAACTATGGGGAATATTATGAATAGAGAGAGCTGACCTCCTTCCCCTTGAGGAATTCATTGATGTAAACAGGTTCAGAATTGGTTAAAAGTTATTCACAAATTTTGGAAATTATCGGAATTATATGTTTTTGAAGTTATGTAAAAATGGTTTCGACATTTTACAGGCACTTTGCTACCTAGAATCGGTTTTTGAATTATAATTAAATCTAGCTTTTCTTAAATATGAACCATAGGTACTTTGATTTTGTTAAATGGAGTTTCTTTTCTTTTCACAAATATACCACATGCTGTGAATATTGGGTTTGTTTCCCTACTATTCAAATGTTGAGTAGTTGTGAATTATCTCAGTCTACGGTAGGAGACTGACTATCCATCAGACGCTAGGTTGCAGAATTTCATTCCATGTTTCCCGTCACGGATCGTCAAATTGTTGGTTAAAGTGGATGAACTTTTAAGGGTGAAACCAACACATGCAGACTCAATTTTTTCATCCAGTTCATAGCTGTGGTGCTGAAACGTCAGTGGTCTTTTGATTTTGACGATTACCGGAATAGATTTCCTTTCGCCTCTTCGTCTTTCTTTCGCCCTTTTTCTACTGTTTTCTTTTTATTGTCCCATTTTACGAAGTTTTACTCTAACCTACTTATGGTGTTGGATCGCCAGTCTCTATTTGAGGTTTCGGATCGAGTGAAGATAACTGTGTTATCGTCCTTTTTTTCTGTTTTTCTTCGTCCTTGTGTTCTCTTTTCCACTGAAGCAGGGAAATGTGCTTGTATATTTTTCTGTCTTTGTTTTTCTTATCTCTTTTATTTCCTCGTTTTCGTTTTTTGTTTTTCTGTCTTCTTGACAATCATTTGTTCTAGCGTTGTGATATTTATTTCTCGTCCTATTTGTTCGTTTGATATGTACCAGGGTCAACCAATTGTCGTCCTGACTACCTTGTTCAGTGTCTCTTGTAATATTCTTTTTCTGATTTTGTTATCGAGAACCATATTTTTCCTGCGTATGTTATGCTTGGCAACATGATTGTTTTTACGATTTTCATTTTGTTCTTTAATGACAGTTTGCTGCTCCCGATTAGGATATAGATATCCTTGCAGCTGTCTCGCTTTCTTTACGTTTTACCTCTAGGTATTTTGCTTCGTTTTTCCATTTCACTTTCTGCTGGGCTATTTTTATTGCTTTCGGTTTCTTCATGTCATTCTTTCTGTTTTTATGACCAAAGCATACTGCAACTGTCTTTTGTGCGTTGACTTTGATTATCCATTTATCGAAGTATTCTACTAGTTTATCGATATTTTCTTGTAGTCCCTTTGTTGTAGATTTCTTGTTTCTGTGCGATGTATAGATAGCTGTGTCGTCAGCAAACTATGCTACCTTCGAATGTCTCATTCCGAGATATATATATATATATATATATATTGTGCAGTAGTGGTCCCACTATTGATCCTTGAGGGACACCGGCCTCAATTGATCTTTCGTCAGATCTCACATTTTCTATTCGTACTATGAACTTTCTGTCTTTTAAGTACGATGCCGTTATGTTCACAAGTTTGTTTGGAAACTTCGTTATTTTCATCTTGTATATAAATGCTTCGTGCCAGACTTTGTCGAAGGCCTTCTCTATATCTAGGAACGTTCCTGTTCTCTTTGTATCTTCCGTCAGCCTTGCCAGCTGGTATGTCGTTGCGTGTCTACTTCTGAATCCAAACTGATGGCTCGGTATGATATTGTTTTGTTCTGCAAAGCTTCTTAGTCTTCTGTATATGAGTTTCGACGTGACAACGTCTTATAATTTAATGGTGCCGACATGACTCATGCGGCGTTACCCCACTCTGAGGCGTTCCATTTAAGTCTTGAAGTGCAAGCGAGAGCGTGGAACGGGCGATAAAGAGGCACAATCGGCCACCGCGTTCGGCAGCGTTCGACATCTGTCTCTCTCCTACTTGGGTGAGCGATGAGTCCGCGTGTACAGCTGCTATGCAATAATACATTTACATGTTTTCGTCAAATATGAAGTGCAGTGAAAAGTGAATGGTGTTAATTGTTTATAGCGACGATAAATGTCATGATTCTTTCAATATTAAATACATGTTCAGTGATATATTATCGAATATTCGCGCTTTCATCATTGAAATAAATAGCATCGGTCCGCTAGTGCAGCGATTGTAGGTTATGCTATAATTGACAAAACTATAACAATGAGTTAACAGAACTATTTCACGATGATTGAAAAATCAATTGCTTCACTGTTCGATCGAAACAACTATCGAGCGTAGCTATGATTTCAAAAATTAAGACATAAATGTCATCATCCTATTCTCAACAGAATAACACAAATTGTAAGAAGTAAATATCACACATGTTCGAATGTTGTAAATAAAAGTTTAGAAACAATTCCTCATAGCACATACTATGTTCATTATAAAAAAATAAATAAAATTGACATAATTATATTAATGCATACAAATAAATGTAACTTGATCAATTCAATTGTGATTTCCATTCACTTCCTTCTCTATATCCATACAAAATATCTATCAAACAAATAAAATTAAAATTTTCTTTTGAAAAATGCAACCATTCCATCAGTATTTTCTTATGACATTGTCATGTTCAACTATCGTCGGTAAACCGACTTTACAGACAACCTCTTTTTCTATGACTTAGCTCATTGATGATAGTAGGTTAATTGGTCTATAGCTGCTAGGGTCGTCCTTTGGTTTTCCTGTTTTTGGTTCCATGATCTGCAGTTTTCCATGTGCTTGGGTAGTGTTCTGTTTTAATCACTCCTTTTGCTATTTCTGTTGATTCCTTTATCGCTTCTTCTGGTACGCTTTTCAAGACCATCGATGCCAGGGGCTTTCCTATTTGGTAGCTGGGCGATAATTTATTGTACTTCTTCTTTTGTTATTCACATTTTCGTTTGTTTCTTCTCTTCTTCCTCCTATGATTTCTATGTTTCTATTGAAAGTCACGTCTTGGTTCGAACTATTGGTCTTAAATTGTTCTTCCAGAGAACCTGTGAATGCATCCGCCTTCTTTTCATTCGTTGTTGCTACCCTGTCGTTTCTTTTCAAGTAGGAAATGTTGGTGCTCTTCTTTTTCCCTGTCAGTATTCCTGCCAAACGTCAAAATCTGTCCACTCTGTACATCAATTTAAAAGTTCTAGAAGTGAGTGCTACCTTTTCCAGCATTAGTATCATGTTGTGCCATCTATTGATGAGTTACCAATACAATGTCAAGTAAGTAGAGACCTCAGTATATGGGTTGCTAATTCAATATCAAGTGTCTACCGCTGTTCAATGGCAAGTAGTTTTGATGGAGGTTCTTTTTGAAGAACACAATCGGGGTAAGTTTCAAAACGTATTACTCTCAGTAGAAAGCTTTACTCTGTATAATCACTTCACTCAGGATAAAGCTCTTTTGTCAACAGTTAAGAGAAAAAGAATTGGAACTGCAATTTATCAATAGGCACAACTATACATATAACAATATTTGTTGTTAAATAATTTAATAAACTGACATATTTCGATCCTGATTTTCCCATACGATTGTATTTTTTCATAATACTAATTTTCGAAAGGTATCAGATGAATCTGAATGTCATATGAAATATGCCAGTTGTCTGATATTCCAAATGAGAGCAGGTTTCTATAAAGCGTACGGACGACCCTCCCCTTTCTCATTGTGTTCCGCCGCAATTCATTAATTTTTTCGTCACGTATTCTTTTCCCCCGAAGCATTCGGATCTCCAGCACAAATACGGAACCGGGTATAAGGTGACCAATTACAATATGGCTGCCGTGGCAATTAACGTCATTATACTCCTTCTGGAGTTTCTACGACTTAACACGTGCGATGTTGGACATTCCCCGCATCAATGTTCTAAGGCCGAAGACCGAACTTTTTTGTGAAATAAGCGTTTGATTAAATACGATAGTGGTTTCGCTGCACCAGGAAGAAACGAACAAACAATACGAAAACGCGGGACGCATATGAATCGGCGGAAGTTGTGTAAGAAGCGAAACATGGCGAGTGATCCACTGATTCCAAGTACGGTTCCTTTCTATTAATGTAATCTAGTGAAAATTACCCACTTTGATTAAAAGGAGAAGAGGAAGTTTTTTTTCACCATACAACAAAATAAACTTCAAGAAATTTTCATTCGGTTGAACTTGGTCAATTTTAACCCTACCAAGATGCAACTGAAGCTCTCCATAAAAGGTGGAGAACCTACGTTAATCATGTAAGGATATCAATTGCCTCAGAAACGAACATGTATCACAGCCAACACCGGAGTTCGATGGCATGACCATGTAGCAGCCATCGCCAAATCTGCTTCTACTAATTTCAGATTTCTTTCAGGGCTAAGCAGTACTTCACTCCATCAGATCTAATGCTTTAACAAAAAGCATAGATGCGACTTGATCTGAAATACCGTTCCCATGTGTGGGTCTCTGGAACCAAATATTCATTACATCTATTGGATAGAGTCCAAAGACAGCAGTACGCCTCATCGACTTCTCCAAGATCACACGTAATCTCCAGTCTCTTGCTCAAATGCGGCAGGTTGCTGATCTTTCTCTTCCCTACAGATATTTCCATGGTAAATGATCAGAAGAACTGAAAAATTTGGTATATTTAAATATGTAAAAGATTTTTTTTTTCTATGTAGTCATTCAATGCAGGGTGGTATATTTGAATCATAACAATTGATGATGCAAAGAATTCGAGTTCATTTCATAATTTTACTCTAATTATGTGAAAATAATAAGTTTAGAACATACACGAAATTCGACATGACTGAATATCCTGTATATAAACTATTACCAATTTGACTTTATGAAAATAATGAAGTATAAAAATAGAGATTCTAAGAAGTTAAACCAGTAGAAAAATATTCGAAGAGAAGATCATATCTTCACAAAAATATCGGTTTATTTGAATATGGTTCAGTTAAGACATCAAAGCTTCATCTTATTCCGGGTTAAAATGTTTAAAGATGATAAGAAACATAGGCTTTACCATTTAAAATAACATAAACTCTGTAATTCATGCATCTAGATTGCTCTTGATATCTCAAGTACCTTCGGCAGGATTTAGCACACAGCCTTGACGAATAAATCAATCACAGTCATAAATGATGAACTCATAAAATATTTTGAGTCGCAGGGAATCATTTACGACCGTTGGTATGGTTTTCGTAGGCAAAGATCGACAGGAGATCTGCTCGCCTACGTCACGCATGTTTGTACATCAACGATGAAAAAGCATGGGGAATCTAGAGCAATAGCCCTCGATATCTCGAAAGCCTTCGGTAGGGTTTGGCATGCAGCCTTGTTGAATAAACTTGCTGCATATGAAAAATTGCAGGGTTGGATGAGTAGCTTTCTTTAAAATGGATCAATACAAGTTGTGGTCGACGGTATGACATCTGATTGTTTCCGGTTGCTTTAACGCGAGCAAGACGCAAGCAACTACGTTTTCTAGAAAGGTCCATGCTGTAGAATCTCCTCTAATGATGCAACGCCAACAAATTGCATCCAAAGATTCGATGCACCTTCTCGAAATAACGGTCAACTTCGGGTTTTGCTGGCATGAACATGTATCAGCAATAGCTAAGTCTTCTCAGAGCCAAGCGATACTTCACGTCATCTCAGCTGTTGCTTCTATATAAGACCTGCTTTGGAATATTTTTCCCATGTATGGGGATCTGCACCCAAACATTCGTTGCGGACGTTGGATAATGTGCAAAAACGGGCACCCGGAGATCACCAGCGATCTCCAACCGCTGGCTCTCCGAAGACATGTTGCTGACCTTCATCTGTTTTACAGATACTTTCACGGAAGATGCTACAAGGAGCTGAAATACCTTGTTCCGGGAAAACTCATGTTTTGCGGAAACACTAGGCTGGCAAGGAGTTCTCATCATCAGGCGGTACATTTAAAGACGCCTCGAACCTCTCTCTATAAGAATTCCTTCGTTTACAAGGCTGGTGAGCTGTGGAACTCGCTTCCGTCCAACATCTTCCCAACATCCTACAAGTTGGGTCTCTTCAAGAAGCGAGTAAACGAGTGAAAAGACACCTTAATTCTTCCTAGGCGCCCACTCATGTGGTGTAACAGGTTCGCGCATATAAAACATATTGACCCTCCGAAAAACCGCGCGGTTGGATTAGTAGTTTACGTTTCAGTAGATACTTCAGGAGCTAATCAACATTATAACGAGTAAATTTTTTCAGGTTAATGCAGTAGTACCTCTCCATACTCTCTCCAACCCTTTTTCTGTTGTAGATTAACGATCTTCTCCACTCGACCGTGAACAGAATACGATTGTACCCTGGTCACCTCATTTTCTATTTCCAGCATCCTATAATTGCTGCGGAGTCACACCGACGAAGATACCAACAGAGCATGTCACTGAATTCAGACTTGGATCAGATATCAGAGTGGGGGCGGTTGAATTAAATTTTAACACGAACAAAACGCAGAAAAGTGATTGCTGGAGAATCGCATTCAATCGTGCACGGACATAGAATCGCCTCAGAAACGAACATACAACTTTGCTGGCCTGATCATGTGTCAGCCATTACCAACTCTGCTTCTGCTAAACTCAGTTTTTTATTCAGTGCTAATCAGTACGCGCCATCTCAGCTGAGGCTTTTATACAAAGCCAAGGTGCTACCTGATCTGGAATACTATTCGCAACTGAGGTGCTCCGCACCCAAATTTATTGGGCAGTATCCAGAAGAGAGCAGTACGCCTCATAGACAACTCGGAGATGATGCTAGAATCTTCAGCCTCTCGCTCAAAGATAGCACGTTGCTGATCTTTCTTTCTTTTACAAATACTTCCATGGTAAATGCTCTAAAGAACAGAAGGTCTAAGTTTCGTAAAGAATCCAGTTCTTCTCCCTATGAAAATACTAGTCTTATGTGGATCTCGCTTCCATCGAAGATCATTTCGATAACTTACACTTGACATGATAGACATCACCTCCTCCCAAGAGAACACAAGAAACGTATCTCTGAAATTTATAAATTCTGCTTTGGTTTTCACTTTCCACACAAATCACTTGAAAGTAAGTAATTTTCAAAAATTGTAAGCATTCTTTCAATCTTATGTAAATTCTTTGCAAAATCTTTCAACATTTCGCAGGAGCATCGAGGGTTTAATAAAAAAAATTTCTTATGCTTATTCTGATTATTCATCCCAGTCAGTTTCTGACAACCCCGATGACTCAGTCTGTACTCCACCGAATCACAGCCAAGATGGTGCGAACTTCATCTGGAATTAAAATAATCCGATTGTACGAAACACAATGGTCCTCATACTGTACCCTTCATCCTAATGTTCTGCGTGACATGGCGGAAAATCAAACTTCATTATTTTCCTTTATAATCTCGTGAAGCGACACACCGTTATAAATATGTAAGGGGCCGAAATTTCTCATGAATTCAACTATCTCGCGCGAGCAAGGAAAATTTGAAGGGTTGAAGAGTTCCATTGTATCCAGCAAATCATGCAAAACTTGTAATACGCGTCTAACGATGATTTGAATCATAACTGGAGTTCTAGCTCAACACTGGTGTGCAGAAAATCGAGGTCATTATGCATATTTAGAGCTTTTTTGTGATAGCTATTCTTGAATCATTCAATATTTTTTCAATGCATTTTAGCAATGAGGAATCTTAAATAATTGTATCTTCTATTTTTTCAACGATTTATTTATAAAAAAGGATGGATTCAATGAGCGAAGTGAAGTTCAGGTACAATACGAAAAACAGTGAAGAACAACAATTGCAGAATGAAGATACCAATCTCTAGTAACGAGTATTTTCTTCTCTTTCATTTATAACTGCTTGGAGCCTATGAGGTATTTGGATCCCCCAAATGTTCCATTCATACTGTAATAGTTCAGTAAGTTGGAGGGTATTTATTGAAGCTAGAATATTGCCCTCTTAGATATTCCATAATGTTTCTGTCCTGGCAATATTTTGCTAGGACCTTAGTTATAATAAATGTTATTGTATGGTCTTCGACAACCTCCAGAATAAATCTCCAATCTTCCAACTCTATGTCTGAACTGGTGGTCCATTTTTCTACAACTGAGTCAAGTTGCTCGAAGCCTCCTTCTGACAGTCTATTCACGAATATCCACAGTCTCTACTTCTGTCACACCAAAACGGTTGATGGTAATTTCTTCGACCAGAATCTCGTCTTCTAGTTATCAATCCTGTTTCCTGATACCATTGGTTCGCTTTCTGAACTGCACAAAGACTCTTTCCAATAACTCTAGCTGTTTCATGTTGTCTCTGTGATGATCATCTTGTAACAATGTAGCAATTATTGTTACTACCATAGCATTCAAAGGCATTTTAAACAATTGATTTGACTCTGTGCGACTTCAATAATCTATACCTTTCGCATTAACTAAAGATAATGTTTTAGAACTCTAACAGAATCGTCCAATTGCGACTAAGCAATGTAGCAAAAATTATGCTTGTTCCACTAAATTATCAAAAACAAATCTGAAACACTGTCGAATGCCGAATATGTCATCAGAACACAAATATCATAATCCCTCTATGGAAGCCTCTTCTATGGTTGAAGATCCCGAAAGTACAAATGATGAGAAAAAGGGCAAAAACATATTATAATTCGAAATTAACTTAATTTTTTGCTCAACATATTTAATATCTAGGATCCCGGAAAAAATCCATAACGAATGTAATATTATTTTATGAATTAACTTACAGTTGACAATTCACTTTGAGATTTCGAGTGATTGTATAACAAAAAGGCTATATAATAATTATTTTGCTTCATGAATCCCAAACTTCGTGGTGTCGAATTTCTAAGCTTGAAAATATGAGTGGAAGTATCAATTTACCCACTTTAATTCCAGAGGAAAACCAGCACCTCTTTGATGATAAGCTATTTTCCCTCGACAGTGAGACATTTCCATTGCAAGGTTAGGATCTAAACTTGAAATACTCTTGAGAGTGGCTTCAAAGAACGAAGATTAAGGAAATCCTCAAATGGGAGGACAAGAACCGTGAAATCAGAGCGGAAGAGAAAACGTAGGAATGACGTAGAATATATGAGAGGATCTGGAAACATCGGGAGATCCAGGAAATGCGAATTTTTATGGAATATTGAAGCATAGGTTCTCACGAGAAATGAAGGCTTACCAACAACCACTGAGAAAGTTTCTTGAGGAAAGCGAATGACTGATACTAAAAAAAAGCGGAAAATTAGAGTTGAGCCATCACCATCTAAAAATTAACGGTCATCTATTGATTGCAAGCAAAGAATGCTTCAGGATAACGCAAATGAAAAACAAATCATTTTTGGATGTGTGAAACCAGGACAGAACATCTACTTGGCATGATCAAGACGGTATTTGATCTCATTTCAAGCATTCCAACCTACGACGTGATATGAAAAAGAAGTATTTGTCACCACATTACACCATAAGCAAAGTTTATAACCCTCACCCGTTATCTCCAGATATGGTTGAAATAAATTTGATGAAAGATTTCATTCATTACATATTGCAATAAAAATGCCAAGTAAAGATACTCGTGGAAAATGCGACAAATAAAGTATGGAAACATTTCTCACTGACGATATAGAGCGAAGAAAAATTATCTAAAAAGAGTTAGATCCACATTTGAAAGAAACAAATGATAAATTACATTACTTCTAGAAATAGTCATTTTTATCAAGAGCAGTGTATCTCCTTCCCTGTCATCAGGAAATACATTTTACGTACGACAGTTGTAGACATTCAATTTGACATTGAATAACTGTCATAAAAACCAAGCATATTGCTACCCGTGGCATGAAGCTATAGCTGAAAGGAAAGCTTACCATATAACGTCTTGTCTATGCATATTTTGGGCAAACTTTTCAAAAGATGTCGAAAAGGTGACTGTATTCTAATTCTTGTGCAGTACATAATAAATACTGCAAAATCGTTACGATGTATTTTTCGGTTTTCGTGCTCTAATAGAGAAAAACAAGAAATGAACTAAGGCTCAGATTCACCATCCAAGAGATTGGTACCAATTCATTCGATTTAAGAAACGTTCGTGACAGGAACGCCAACCTTCTCTGGAGCATCAATTAATGGACTAATTTAAGAATTTCCTTAAGAATATAAAACACTCAAAACATTACTAACCGTTATTTACCACTTAAATTTAGGGGAAAATCCTTACGTTGGGAAACTTGTGAAGAGAGGAATTGATTGGTGACTTGAAAGTTGACTTTTGTTCACACCCGACATCTGAGAAGGCAAAAATCTGTACCTTGTCCATCCTGACATACAATGACGAATTTCTCGAACAACATTCGATACCTCCATTTGTTTCCCCAACGCAAATGGTTGAAATAACTCTCCGAAAGACTTTTAATAAATAATAATGCAATGTAGGGCCCTTTTGCTTCCAAACGAAAGTGATACGGTGGTTTGTTACAAATTGCAGTAATTTCAAAGACCACCGGGTCTTGATTACTAATTTCGGTCGGGAGAACACGTCCAAAAAAAGCGGCAAAAAGACCGAGGACAAAATTTAATTATAACGCACTAAAGACGGCGTAAAGCTTTGATGAAATATGCATTTGTAGAGGATTTTTTTGGTCAATTAGGGAAAGTTACGCAAGGATATCTCACAGCATCTGAAGCTACTATTGATCGTGGAGGTGGAAAAGAAGGGAGTGTGATAGAGGTCCTGTTTTGTGAAAACTTCACGGAGAGGAAAATAATTTTGCACGAATTTTACGGATGGTTCAATCCATCATTGTTCACCTATGCTAAGATCTAAGGATAAGCAATTGATGTAAACGTTCAAAGCATTGAACGCATCGCATTTTATATGGTCTCTATAGAAATTGAAGTTACTTAGCCCACTTATCCGCATTGTACGGATTATACTGCCGATGCTGTTGCGCGTTGCAACTTTAGCGATGTGAAGTCATCTGTTCGTATGAGAAGTGACGTTGGCATTACTCTAAACGGACTTCGATGAGATTCGTCCGATACGTACGATGCGAATCAAAGGACGCTTATCTTCATAATAGTTTATCAAGGTACAATAGATGATTTTCTTCGGTTTTTCCTCACAGGAAGTATGCTTAAGTAGACAAGATGATTCACTTTGATTCAGGAAATTCTATCAATAGCGTTATATTATTCCAATTGTACTTAACCTTACTTCTCAAAGCTCCACCAGTTAAGCACAAAGAAATCCAATGGTACTCACCTGAAACAAAAATTTTCAGTTACAAAACATTCTTGACAAGTTACACAGAACATAAACACATTCAGAAAAGGAGATTTTTTATCTCAAATATTAGCGTGAACATCTTTCAATCCATGGGTTACAATTGTATTTTATGTTGAGAGAGAACATAATTTTATATTTCTTAATAAAAAGAAAAACATATTTTTTGTATGTAGTCTAGAAATTATGTTTTTTAGAATTGCATGAATGAAGGACATCTAAAATTATTCTATTCTATTCTATTCTATTCTCAATACATTTCGGAATGACGAAATACGAGGTCTGATCGAAAAACAAGTAAATGTTATCTCGTCGTTGTGCTTGCAAAAATCGCTATGTGAATTTTGGCCTTTTTCTGTTTATTGCGCCAACAACTTCTATTTTTCATGCTATTTAATCCCCAAAACCGATTAGTGTCATTTTCAACGACTTAACAAATTAACAAAAACCGCGATGTGTAGGTCTTGATGGTTGATTACTTTACATAGTTGCTTTGTGCTCAATTGCACATGACTATTTTATTTCAACTTCAATTCCACGATCATGAGTCACGTTGTACTTATTCTTGAATATCGTTATGTGATCATCGACACATAGCGGATTTATTCTGCAGAATTCAACAAGATTCAGCGCAATTTCTTAGTACATTTTCGCTAGTCCTTGGGATTGTTATATTCAGTTACTATTATTGTTTTCATCACTAAATTATTGATGTGCTTTTTTGTGGACTGTGAAGTGAAAATAATGAAATTAATTTCAATGTATTGTGAATTGACAGGATACTATATTAGATAGATATACTAGATTTCAGACTTTAGGTGGGAAACATTCGTTTTTTGGTTATGTAAACGGTGCCTTTAGTTTAGAGTTGAGTGAATTTTATTCACTCATTGTTCATCAAATTCTTTCTTGAGTCTGATTTTGCAGTTGATATTGAATAACACTGGTCTACAATGGTTTTGTTGCCCTAGATATGAAAATGATTTTGGGTCTATTTATGCACACAATTCGTGAAACTATCAATGATTTTGTAGGATTTGCTCTGATTTCTTTTTAAATCTTTATTTTCATTTCACATAACAAAAATCGTAAAACAAGAAACAAAATAACAGATATATTTATAATGTCAGTTATGTTTTGAGAAATTCGGATACATCGAAGTAAATAAAGAGGAAAATGTCGAAAATATATTTCATATTTTCATAAAACGCCTTTTATGAGCTTTTCTTCTATAATTTTCAGGGACAATCTCTTTTCAAAGACCAGCAGTAATCTGCCATCATGTGACAATCCCATCGACCTTGATACCTTTCTTCCATCACTTTTAGATCTTGATGAAACCGCTCTCCCTGTTCCTCACTATAATTTCCTAAATTTTCCGGAAATTTATCTAGATGATTGCGGAGATAGTGTAACTTGATACTCATATTTGCTCCTAAAGTCTGAAAGTTTGTCAGCATATTTTGCACAATTTCTTCATAATTTGCTGCTTTATGGTTACCTAGGAAATTTTCGACAACCAACACAAAACTTTTCAAAGCTTTACTTTCCGGAGCAGTCATAACTTTGATAAAATCTGAGTCTTTCATCAATTGCCGTATTTGAGGACCATCAAATATTCCACCTTTCAATTTTTCCATACTAAGCTTCGGAAATTTTCTGCAAATGTAATTAAAACAATTTCCGTCTTTGTTCAACGCTTTTTCAAATTGCTTAATCATACCTAACTTAATATGTAATGGTGGAAGTATGATTTTGTCTCTGCTCACCAGCGGCTCCCTTATTACGTTGGCTTTACCGACAGTTAAAGAATTTCTTACAGGCCAAACATCTTGTTCCCAATGAAGTTGCTTTGCTCTACTATCCCACATACAAATAAAGCAAGGGTATTTTGTATATCCACTTTGTTGGCCAAGTAAAAATTAACCATTTTAAATCCACACAGATCGGCCATTGATGCTCAGAGTATTTAATTTTTTCTAAAACTAATTTTACATTTTCATATTCTTCTTTGAGTTTCGTTGAATGGGCAATTGGAATTGATGCAAATTTATTTCCATTGTGCAATAGGACGCATTTTAAACTTCTTTTGCAACTATCAATAAAAAGGCGCCATTCAGTAGATTTGTACTCTTTTAAACCCATGTCTATAAGCAGCTTCGCGATATCATTACAATACACTAATCCTTCATTTTCACTAAAAATTGTAATAACTCTTTTCTCGCGTTCTGTATGTTGTAATTGTTACTGTTGGTGCCAATAAATTTTTTCTTTCAATCTTGAGGCTAACAGTTCTGATCCTTGTTTTGATAAATTGAGATCACGTATTAAATCACTGAGTTCATTTTGAGAAAATAACTTTGGCGTAGATGTTTCACCTTTCCATTCACTTCCACAAGTAGATGGTCCCGATTTCTGTGAATTTGGTAACAGCATTGTCTCTGAGGGCATGCGAATTACTTTTGAAATGTATGTGGGCCGAGGGAGATTTTCACTGTGTAGAACCGGACATTTCGTAGACTGTAAGTCTGGGTATCTCCACGTTTGATTTCCATTAAAACCTTTAACATCTACTACGCAAAAGTAACAATCATCTGAATGATTCGTAGGCTCCATCCAGATCATAGGAATACCAAAGTCTAATCCAGAACGTTCACCTTTTTTCCACAACCGTAAAGACTCAACACAGGACTTACAAACTTTATTAGGAACCCATGGTTTACCTAATTTGTCCATTTTGAAACCAAAATATTCAACATAAGTCTCCTTGACAAAGTCTGTGATATTTCTTTTTTGTTTTTTTGGTATATAAACACCGCAAATATAACAAAATAAATCACTACAATATTAACACTTTCTTCGTGACGAACTCATATTTTAGACTAGAAGACAAATATATAAGAATAGACATTCAGTAATTGAAACAAAATATTAATCCATGACACTTTATCCAGATTTACGTGTATATGTACTTCAATATTGTCAAATAACTGAGATCTCAGCTGTTCTGTGGAGCAAGGGGTCTGAGAGTGGGGATCAGGTGATGTTTGTATGCGCGAAAAAGTTGCGCAGAAGCCTAATCATGACTGGAAAATTAAATTTTATTTCTAACAAGCTTATAATTGTTCAAAATATAAGAAATGCAAAAATCATGAAAATACGAGCACATTGAGAACTTTCATGAATATATTCGTAATCTG
This sequence comes from Cryptolaemus montrouzieri, assembly GCA_013387265.2. Lineage (NCBI taxonomy): Eukaryota > Metazoa > Arthropoda > Insecta > Coleoptera > Coccinellidae > Cryptolaemus > Cryptolaemus montrouzieri. The sequence goes on from JABFTP020000103.1 coordinate 25,290,125, forward strand.
GGCACTTGAAAACATAAAAATTTGCGATGATATCCAGAGCAACAATAAAAAAAATTTTTTTTGTAGAGCTGTGTAATCATTCAAATAATTACCTTCTGATTTCTCAATATTTTAATTGCTGACAATGTTGCGTCAAAAGTGCTCAAAAGAACTTTCATGTGTATGTAAAGGACATTTTGAAGAATATTCTGCCAAAAATTCTTATATTGCATTATTTTTTATCAGCACTATGGGCAGGTATCTTGCTATAACTTCGAAATGATTGATTCGGTGATCATTTTACAGAGAAACATGCCGTTACCTCCGCTTAGTAGGGCTCAAAAATAACTTCGATGTGTGCTGTTCCTGCGCCACCGTCAAGAAATATGGTTACGCAAAATTCGTGTTTGTGCTCACGACCAGATACAATTATTATGGAAGTTGACGAAAATGTTCCTCCTGATCGTGTTGGTTTAACTGTTGCTCTATTGAATGATATTTCTTACAATATCAAAGATTTACGGTCTTTCAATTCTTATAATGAAGATGCCTCAGCCTATTCAGAAGACGTGATTTCACAAGATTTAGAATTGATCGGAATGGCTATGGAGGAAGATATAACAATGACCAAAGAAAACAATGATTCAGAATTTGTTAACAATACTGATGATTATACCGATGAAAATATTGATGAGGATATCGAGGAACCACATTATGGAAATAGACACATGATACTGAATGAAGAAGTAACAATGAGGGAGGAAAATATCGTTGAAGAATGTGTCGAACATATTAATGAAGAAACCAATGCAAATATTGATGTGAATATCGATGAACAATATTTTGGGGATCACAAAAATCATTTTGAATGAATGCACTGGCATCTTTGATATAGTGGAGGATAGTAGCAGTTCACAGGACGAAAAAATGGATGAAACAATGCCAACAAAATACAATAAGAAAAATAATCAGAAATTGAGATTATTTGGAACAAAATACGAAGGAATGAAAACCCTCATAAGTGACAACGAAGAGAAAATAGCAAAAAAAATGCACAGAAAGAAGAGGAAGGCATAAGAGAAAAGCCTTGCATCCACGGAGCTGAAAAGAAAATCGTTAGGAGTTTTTTATGTGCAGCTATTGACGACGATACAAGAAAGGATTTGTTTCAATATTTCTACCAATTAAAGTCATGGGAAGCTAAAGAATCTTACATCAATAGATTAGTTCAAATTCGAAATATCATGAGACGGCAGCTAGATTGACGATTATCCGAAGAAATCTTATGGGTTCGATTGTTTTTTACCAGGGTTTGAATGGGCAAAAATTCGCGTATGCAAGGAATTTGTTTTGGCGACTTTTGATTTGAAAAAAGACGTATTGCAAGAATGGATCAGGACAGAAGATATAACTGAAACTCCCAACAGTAAGATACGAAAAATTGACAAAATAACCCCTAAGAATGAAGGATCGAAATGTTCAAAATCGAAATCGGTAATAATGTGGCTGGAAAATATTCCAAAAATACCCAGCCACTACTGTCGAGCAGAAAGCAAGCGAATATACTACTATGAGGATTTTTTTATATCCAAAACGCATATGCAAAAAGTTTATGTTCAGTGGAGTCAAAGTAATAATCTTTACGCTGTAAAGAGAAAAAAATACTTCGAAGTATTGGAGGCACAAAAAATTTCAATTTTCAAACCAAGAAAAGACTAGTGAGTCGTGTGTTTCATACAAAACAAGAAATGTTACCGAGGACCAATTTCAACTGCATATTACGAAAAAAAATGAAGCAAGAGACGCGAAGAAATTGGCTATCGATAAAATGTCATCACAATGGACATGCAAAGTGTTCTACTTTGCCCGAAATTACTCGCGTCAAAACAATATAACAAAATGAAGTTAGCTGTTCACAACTTCACAATTTAAGTGAAAAATACATAGGATGTACACATGTATGTGTGGCACGAAGGCGAGGGTGGAGTTGCCGCTAATAATATAACTAGTTGTTTAGTAAGTTTTATTCGGGAAAACTGCTCATCCTTCAAGAAAATTATTCTCATATCAGATGGATGTACGTCTCAGAATAATCGAATATTTCGTCAGACATTTGAATTGAAATTCAGTAAATCATTTTGAAGAAAGGACATACGATGATGGAGGTAGACAGCGTGCACTCCACTTTGGAAAGACAATTCAATCCTCCAATATTTCCTCCATCTGATTATATTAATCGAATGAGATCACAAGGCCATCACAGCCATATAAAATAAATAACCTGGAATATGTTTTTTTCAAAGACTTCGAAAATGTTCCAGGTAATTTTGTAAGTATTAGACCTGGTAAACTTGCTGGTGATCCTACAGTTAATGATATTCGAGCACTATGTTACAAAAATGGAGAAGTTAAATATAAACTACGCCACACAGAAGAGTGGGTGTGATAGAAAATTTTCAAGTGGAGGTACTATACACTTCAATTAAATTTGATACATCTAAATACAATAGCCTTCAGTCGTTAAAAAAATATATGCATAGAGATTATCACGCATTTTATGACAATTTGAATCATTGAAACTACGCAAGTAGCTTAATTTGAAAAAAGAAATTTATGTTCCTTTCGTTAAATCAGGCAGTGAATATGTGATCTCATTTTTATACTTTTTAAAGAAGTTGTTCTCAAATAATAAGAATATACAATCAGTGGTGTAATAAATTTTAAAAAAAACGCTATGTGATCAAAATTATCGTAGAATAGAGTCACCATACCCTAGAAAAAATTTATCCATGTGCTTATTCTGCACATAGCGATTTTGAAACAGTTTCATTTTCAGCTATGTGCAGTAAATATCTTGTTGATTTTTTATAAACTCAATGCTTTGATATTCATGACAAATATATACGAATACACTAATTAAAATTCCCAATTTGCTAAATGGTTGAAAATTACCAGTACTATACGGTGTGACTATTAAAAGAACTGGTTTTCGATTCTACTGTGAAGTTGTACCGAAACACATGGCGATTTCTGAAAGCGCAACTAACGATCTTTGAGCTTGACGAGTTAAATAAATGAATAAGTAAAATAATCGTTGTTACTTGTGGAACAAAAGTTTTATGAAAAGGGTTAGTCTTCTCCATTAGTGTCGAGTTTTCATATCTTAGATTGAGATAGTTGGGGTTGCCTACCAATAAGTAATTTGGCTGGAAATTGAATCCTAACCTTTTTCCGATTTGAGATAATGAAAAATTGAAATGTGGTACTCAAAAAAAAGGAAATAATGGAAAGTGGTATTTGGGGGAAGAATCTATGACAGACGATCCAGAGGACGGCTAAGAATAGCAGATCTATTTTAAGGATGCCAAGGTCCTCATGAAATGCATCAACTACTTTCTCAAGATCAAGATCAAGCAAGAGAAGGGCAACAACGCGCTGCCTTTAGCACATGATCATGATGGTGATAATGCTGCTGATGCAAGACTTGAAAGACATATCATATTTTGGTGTCTGAAGAAGTAGTCCTGGGTATGACTCATTCTGGTCTAATTCAAGCAAACTTGATTATTCTGGAGTATATCGTTCCATCTTCACTGTTCGTGAACGTCTTCACTGATGTAGGTTGCAATGAGAAGAGAAAATATACGATATATCAATTAAAATCAATAGAGTTGTCACAACGACGGCTAGATTTGTTGCTTTCCTCCAAACATACAACCCCGATGCATTACTAGTTATGACTTTTTATGTATACAAACAGAGCTATTATGATTTCTGATAAGACATAATGATTTCTCGATAAAACGAAGGTAAAATGTTCGTGATAAGATTATCCCTGAAATATTACGAACAAGACTGACACGAACCGTTTTACAACGTGAAACCAAACTTCTATTACCTTCCTCCAGAAGAAAAAAACGCTGCACGATATAGAACAACCGACATGATACGAATCGAAAATGACGTGCAGGCAATGGATTTTCACGGTAAAAAACAATTGAATATCCATTTTGGGTTGATGATTCCGACAATTTTCATGGAAAATATGCATCGAGTACGGAGGTTATTTCCATTACTGCACGAAGGGTTGGTTTTAATGAGGAAGAAATTGGTTTCGCGGGGTCGAATGTTGTGATTAATCATAAAATTTTTGTATGCAGACGAATGGGTTACGGGATTTTCCGTAATAATAAAATAGTACAGTTAAATAAAGATTATTAAACTGATGAGATTTCGTTCTTGGTTATGTTATTGGCATTCCATGTCGACTTCCTGCCTACAAGTTTGTATACAATCTTACATTTTGTATACACGGCGTTCCAATGAAAACGAATCATCCAGAATAATTCAGATGGTTTGATGGGGTAAATTTTCCAGGGTGTCATAAAGTCGAGCAGCAGGAAAATTGCACGAAAAGCTTGAAATGGTTGAAATTCATACTTTGAGCAAATCAAATCTCGACTTTATTTTGCAACTCAAAAGCTTGACTTGACATCAAGCTTATTGCCTTACCCGTAGAGGTGCAATAGAAGTAATTAGGTAGTATCCCTAGTCATATAGAATTTGTGAATTGGCGGTGACTCACTGGGATTTCAAATTTTAGTAAGTTCGATATAGTGAATTCGTTTCGCAGCGCAACAAGTAGATACAAAAAGCTCAGAGAGGAAATTTGGTTAATTTGAAGGAGAAAGAGAAGAAATCAACAAGCGATTATTTCAGAAGCGTGAAGAATTCGGTATTCAACACTCGGTAAAATATTGATGTCGCCTGAAACTTACAATAGATTTCTATATAATATAAAATATATTCAAATGAAATGATCATTCCAGAGCTTTTTCGTATCATTCGTTGAAAACTCAATATTTCTTGTGAAAGTATATGGAAAACTTGAAGAAATTCATGAAGTGTCGTCACCTAGCGGCCAGAAGTGTAAAGTAGAATTTTATCGTTCACTGCAGTTGCTTCTATTCAGCAGATACCTTTCGAATTATTTGAAAATATACATTTCACTGTCACTCTCGTTCTTGTTCTGCTTTTATATTTCCTTCAACAACATCATGAATTTATATCAAGCAGCTTGATTTTCAAGTCAAGCCGTGAATCCCCAGAATTTCCTGAAATGGGCGACACTTCGAAGATTTGCGATAGGAATGTACCAAGATTAAAAAGGTGAAAACCCTATGATATGCTTCATTTCCAAGCAATGTTACTCTTCAACTAATATTGAGGATCATATAACTTTTCTAATAAGGTATGACACAACACTTTTCCAATCATAAAAATTTTTGTATTGGTAGGTGATACGGTAAGGAGTGGAAATGTGAACCAAACCAAATCGATTTTGCCCGAATGTTTTCTACAGACAGAGTTCCAAGTGATTCATGAAAAATTGGAATTTTTCCAAATATTTTCGTTTTCAATTCGTCACATATACAGGATTTTACATAATAGTATGTCACAACTTGAGGGGGTAAATCTACGTGCAATTTTAAGAAAAAAAGTTCATATAAATATAGGTCCGCAAAAGCTTCGTTACGAAGCTACAGGGTGTTGACCAACGAAAAAGTTAGTTTTTTCTTCAAAACTCCTGCAGATTTGAGATAGTCAGCCGAAATTTGGAATGCAAGCTATTTTTTACAGCCTCCATCAAGAAAGAGACAAATAAAAGAAAATAAGAGACCCTTTCCGCATGTAGTAAGAAAATTGAAAATTGTTGTCTCACTGAATAGGTATTTTTTCTCGACTTCTGTAGCTTGTATTACCTCCTCTTGCCCTAATACAAGCCAGAATCCGTCTAGGTATGCTTTGGATAGGTTTTCGACCTCCTCTGGGGTGATATTCTACCCTCTTCTGTGGCGGCTTGGATGAGTTGTTGAGGGTACTTGGATTATCCTGGGTCGATAATTTTTCTTCAGAGATTATCCTATAAATGTTCAATAGGATTTCGGTCTGAAGAGCAAGCTTGCCAGTCCAAAATAGCGATTCTCCCTGTTTCAAGCAAATGTCGCGAGAAGTTGCTGGTATGTGGAGAAGCATTATCTAGTATAAAAGCGAAACTCTTACTGTGGGCACCTCGCCAGAGTCTCAGTATGGGCTCTAGCACCTAATTTCTAACCGTTACACTGGAAGGAAATGAAATCAATTCTGTTTTGCCTCCCAGCATAATGCCACCCCAAAACATCACACTACCCTTGTTTTTTCGGTATATGTCTTGCTGCTCGGAGTCTAGCTTGTCTTCCACGACTCCTTAAAACCCGAATCCGGCGGTCATCTGACCGAACACCAATTCTGGTCTCATCCGAAAAAAGAACATTTCGCCAATTCTCAATATTCACATTTTGGTGCTCGATACACCAATTACGTTTGTTAATTTTTTGTGGTCTAGTTAGCTCTGGAACTCTTAAGGGCCTTCTGTTGTATAAACCCTTGAAAGAAGTCTTTGACGTATCGTTTCGAGTGATGCCTGTTGCTTCCAGAAATTGCCTTTGGAATATAGGGTGCGACGCACTAGGGTCTCTTCTTGCAATTTGGCACAAAAAGCGGTAATGTTCTTCAGAAGTGATCTTCCTACGACTTCTTCTAGGCCTATTTTGCAGAGACTGAAGCTCCACGTATCGGGCGTAGGTTTTTGAAATCACCCCCTGTGATACCCCCTATGTGGCAATGTGGCCCTATCTGTCACCCCATCTTCAACGGGAGCAGTTATTCGACCCCTCTGCACATCGGACAATCCAACGTAAGGCATGTTCAATTATGATTATAGGCTTTCTTAAATTTTGAAATTCTCTGTTTTGAATCTCAGTGACGACTGAGTACATTATCTCGAACATGGGGTGATAATTCAACATTTCTCATCATACTGTCCAGTTTTTTTACGACAAAAAACTTCATTCTTCTCAAGTTGTCAAAGATCCATGTTTAAAAACAATAAATATTGTGAAATACTGAGTGGTTCCATATAAATTTGGTCGTGTGTATGTGATCTATTAGTTAAGAGTGAATAAAAAAATAATCTACTCAGCAGTAAGCTCTCAATCGGATCATCAGCTATTCATTATGCTCTAATCTTGTTCCAACCGGATTATTTCTTTAGTTCTTAAAAAACAATGAATCATCCCCGACCCGCGATCGCAAAAAAATTCTAACGATTTCTATTCATAAGACCCACATTGTCAAAACAAAGCACCCCTTTCTAACCCATCACAGACCTTCCCGAGTCCTTTATCTGGCAGTCAAATCTCAAATAACAAGGACGCCTTTTCCGCCAAACTAGTACGTGTGCCGAACGCTCTCCGACTTTCCTATCAGATCGTAGTGAAATATGAGACAGGAAGGAAAACTGAATTAAAGGCCAATTTAAATACCGTTTTTTCAGACGATCTATTTTCCTCCTTGACGTGCCTGACATTGCGAGATGTTCTGACTAAATCCGTCTTTTTTAATCTCGCGACATATACGCACTGGATGTCTCTTCGTTACAATAATGTACGACGGTTTCCGTTTGCGAATGTAGAACGTTCGGTTTGAAAATAAAGTCGCTGAATCATTTTTAAAGTAGGACGGATTTGTTAGATTTAATTGAGCGTTTGGAAGAAAAAGAATATTTCAACTGGGTAGAGCTATAAATGAAATCTACACTAAAATTCTGGGTGTTAATGATGTATCAACGACGGGCAAGGCAGAGTTTTTCCTCAGATTTGTTTTCCCTGTACTTTTGAATCATATAAAAAATTATGTGGCACCTCCAGTTTAAAAAATATGAACGGTGTATGACACTAAATTTTACTTACAAATGAAACTAAAATAATAAAACCAAAAGTAAAAACTTAAAAACTGAAAGAAAATTGAAACTTTAAGATCGAAGTTACTTAAACCGAGAAACTCAAATTAGATTGAAACATCAAAACACTGAACAAATGAAAATACAAGAAAACTTAAAAATTCACAGAAAAAATTTTGTTTGGGGTATGGGACAAAACTAATGACAGTGGAGAAAATTAAACCCAACATCAATACTATATAAACTTTTAGGTTGGTCATTCAATTTTCAGAAGTGTAAAATAAGAAGATATCATTCAAAAGAGATGAGTTTATGATGAAAAATATCAATAATTTACGAGTTAATGAAAAATTAAAAAATTTTACCATCTTCAAACATTCGCGATGAGACCAATCAACTAGCATCGAATGGTTACTAATCATTTTCAAAATCGAGTGTTTCCTCCCCTGGCCCTAATTACTGCCAGTATACGTCTCGAAGCCCCTCAAACAAATTTTGGATGTACTCTTAAGTCACTGAGTTCTAAATTTCAGGAAGCATATTTTCTAGTTTTTGGATTGTTCTACAAGGCATCCTACGTTGCTGAATTCGCCACCCCATGTTGTCCCAAACATATTCAAGTCGGGGCTTCTGGCTGGCCATCTTAAAATATCAATTTCGGCATTTTGCACAAATTCTGTAACTACTCTAGCTGCATGTGGCCGAGCATTATTATGCATATAAATGAAGTTTTAGCAAATCAATGGGCCAAAGGGTACAACATGGGGTTCAAGGATATCTGCGATGTATCTGGCCGTTGTCATTCTTCCATTATTCACTAGGACTAAATCAGTTCGACCATGGAAAGAAATGCCTCCCCACACCATTACTGAGCCCCCCCCGAAGTTTTCGGTTTGCCAGATATTGCATTGGTGATACCGTTCCCCCGCTCGTCTGTGTACAGGCATGCGTCTATCATTTGATACTAGACAGAACCTGGACTCGTCGGAAAAGAGAACATTCGACCATTCTGGAATACCTCAATTTGCATGTTCCCTGGCAAACTGAAGTCTTGCAAATCAATGCCCTATGGTGAGACGCGGGCCGCTAGGAGCCCTTGTTCTGATATCTTCTTCTAGAGCCTGTTCCTAACAGTTTGCGATAAAATATACACATTTCTGGACAGTGCAAGTTCATTTTATAGCATTCTAGCCGTACAGGCCGAACTCTTAATGCAGTTAAACGAAACCAGCGATCATCAACTGGTGTTGTTATCCGATTTCTTCCCTATCTGGCCCTACTTCCATATTCCCCTGTTTCGTGGTACCTATTTATTTATTATTATTATTTATTATTGATCTTGAAATAGTGCTCTGGTTAACATTCAACAAGTTAGCCACGTAACGTTGGCTACGCTTCTCCTCTTGAAGTGTTACAACTCTTACCACTTCATGACCACTCAAATAGCGTCCAGGACGTTCAGCAGCCATTACAATAAATTCATAGATTCAAAAATCAACAAGAAACACAGAAAACCCATTAAATTAGCGTGAAAACTAACGAGAAATGGAATGAATACTGATGGTCTAATAAACTCATTCTTGTTCCAGACGTGTTTGAGATCATATGGAAACAAATGTTACTACATAGATAAGATTTTCTCCCCTAAAATGTCCAAAAACATATGTGGATAAAGAAAGTGCGATCGAGTTGCTCAATCGATCGTGGAATTCAGAATACCTGGTGATGTGACAATTTTTGTGGTGTGTGTATTTTTGAAAACACCTTTTAATAACCCACTATCGATACCGATCCTTTTAGTTAATTCAAAAAACGCGTGCTTTCTCATGTAAATAGTAGTTTCTCGTGAAAATTTTGGAAGAAAAAAGATTTGAATTTGCGAGGTCTTTTCAATGAATAGTTTCAAGATATAATTTTGATGGGACCAAAGGTAGCATGAGCTTGACAAAAATATCACCCTGTATATTTTCGCAACTACTAGACACAACTAATGTGCTGAAGAGTGAAAAAATTCCTCTTCTGCAAATTGAAGCTAGGTCTTTCGAAAAATCAAAAGAGAAACGTGACAAAAATCTGAACTTCAACACCCTGTAGATCGAGAATGAAGGACTTATGGACATTTGTTCATGGACATTTTATAATGAGGAATCTCCAGTAGAAATTGAAGACTGCATATCTGAAACACCTTGTAGGTAATTGCGAGACCCTGTGGAGATTTTTCAGCAATACAACCTGGTGAATAAAACAATCATGCTTTATTCGTCAGTCCAATCGAAAAAGTGGATGTAATCTCGTAAAGTACTGGAGACCGCCTTCGATCTGCCGAATTCTCAATAAATCAAGCATTCATCAAAGCCCGAATTATGAGAATAAGTCTCCATTAGGCTGCTCCCTTTTTTGTTCTCGCCCCTCATTGAATGCCGTCGGCTGTTTAGACCAGAGGTGCGAAAAATTTACGATATGGCACGCATCTTTTGTTTTAATCGGTTGCATTGTTCGTCCCCCATGTTTTTTCATTTGCACTCCTTATGCAGCATTGAAGAGCGTTCCATTGTTTTATTCGGGTAGCTTTTGAAATACGAGAGGGTATCTGACACCTTCGTTGGAATAAGTGCGGCGCGTGGTTTTTGTATATGAAGTTTTCAATTTATGCTCCGGTATTTGATTGTTAGGAGGGTGTGAATCATTTATACCTGCTCGCAGAGATTGGCGTGGGAGATCATATAATAGACTCAATATTTTCACCTCTTCACAGTGGCGGTTTGCTTTAAAAGGACAGGGTGTCAGAACCCTATATGATAAATCCAAGCTCAAACTTCCAATTAATGTATTAGAAATGATCAGTTTCCTTAATCTCTTACTAGAGGCAGTCAGATTCGGTGTTGCTGCATCCGCAGTGCAATTAAATCTATTACACTACAGGCGACAGGGTCTGGTCAAAAAACAGATATATACAGGGTATTACACAATAGTATGTCACAACTTGAGGAGATAAATCTACGAGAAATTTTCATAAAAAATGTTCATATGAACATAGGTCCGCAAAAGCTTCGTTACGGAGCTACAGGATGTTAAAATTCCAGGAAAAATTGGTTTTTTCGTTTTCGAAATATTTAGCCCAAGTTTGGAATGCAAGCAATTTTTTATATCCTCCAACATTACACGTCCTAAATTTCAACAAGAATCTACAAGGTGTTTTCCTTTTCGGAGCCATATCTTCTTTGACCCTTTCAAACTTTTCTGCAGTACGCCACTGATTAGCCAACAATCAATTTCCGTCATCTTCGATCAATTTAGAAACATTTTTGACACTAGTTGTTCTTTCGTATCTCCGACCGTTCTCGAGCAAAAAATTATTAAACGATTGTATGTATTCGATGAATTAAAAGCACTTCTAATTAAAAAAACGACTAGAATGCTTCGATTTTTTTCGATTAACGATAAATTTTAAGACTTTTGAAGTTTGCTGTGAGAAAAAATGGCTAATTTTACTAACGCCGAATGATACTATTAGGCGATTATATCAGGTGCGTTCTCCAAATCGATACTGGCGAAAATTTTCAAATACCCACAGAAGGTTGAGGGAAACTGGTACTTTAACTGCAATTAATTATTTGAAAGGTGCAACTCAAACTATGATAACTCCAGATATTGAGGAAGCAATTTTGAAACGTATTGGTTTGAATCCTCATGTGAGTACAAGAAAAATTGCGTTCAACGCGTCCAAACTCTACTTCCTCGAGATTTTCCTTCAAGACTGAATTTCTGCCGATGGTTCTCAGATAAAATTCAGAGAAAATGCTCATCTTGATAGTGAAATAATGTTCACAAACGTAGCTAACTGCTATCACAAATTTTCACAATAATCATTATTGGGCTGAGGAAAACCCCCATTCGATTGAAGAATCTCGTCATCAAGAACAATTCTCATTAAATGTCTTGGTCGGAATAATTGGAAATTATTTGATTAGGGCATTTTATTTGCCTAACAGACTAAACGGTCTCGCTTATCGGCAATTTTTTGAAGAGGAGTTACCTTTATTGCTCGAGGATGTGCCACTTTTGGTGAGAAACATAATGTGGTTCATGCATGACGGGGCACTAGCACATTTCAGTGGAGAAGCTAGGGAATTCTTGAATATTACATTCAACAGCCGATGGATAGGTCGGGGTTGGTCAGAACCATGGTCTCCTAAGTCCCCAGACTTAAATAGTTCAGATTATTTCTTCTGGGGATATCATAAAAGTTCAGTTTATACCACTCCAGTGAACACTGTAGAAATCGAATTATAACCTCTCGTGACACGATGAGAAATACCCCGGGAGTATTTCAAAGAGTGCGTGATAATATGCGAAGGACAGTGGCCTGTATTCTTGCAGGTGGATGGACTTCCTGCAATTGATTTAGTTTTTAATTGTTCTTTTTTAGTTTGATATTGAATAAGTATAAGTTGAGTCTCAGAATACGAGCTATCAAAATAAAAGAAAATTTTGGGCATACCTATCGAGTATTTCTATAATTTTTTTTTATGTAGCGAAAATATGTTTCAAGGACGATGCCTTTAACAAGACGAATTGAAAAGTACACCATGCGATTTGAAATAGTGGAGTTGTAGTAGATTTCTAGTGCAACAGGAAGTGATACCCCTCTGAAAACAATTAGAAATTGTGATCTGTAACCAATTACCATCAATCCAGATTTTGAAATTGATCAATAAATTCGTTCCCCAGATACTTCTAATTGGTCCTTCAAAGCAGACACCCTTAATACGGGTTTTATATTATCCTCAGGCACATTATTAGCAAAAATTTTTAAGTAGGAGGGGTAGAAAATTGTAAATTGTAAATTGCCATATTTCAGGTATTAACCAAGGTAGATCTATAAATTTTTCATTTTGTCGTTAGGCGTGTTATTATCAACAACTTTCATTTGAAGAAATTTTGATGCCCCTTTAACTTCCGCATCAGGACGGAGGGGTTGAAAATTTTCGAATTGCTATATCTCTGGTAATAATTAAGATACACCTATGCGGATTTCATATTATTCTTAGTAATATTATTATAAAAGCCTTGGTTCGAAAACTTTTCGATTCTTCTTTTTTAGACCACAAAAGTTGAATAATTGATAAAAGTCTATATAGTTCTGTTGAGATAATTTCCCTGAGTGGAGAATGAAATTTCCTTTTTTCAGTATATCGAATATCGAATCGGAAAGTAAACTCAATAAAGAAATACATGTCTCGACTAATCGACAAATCTTAATCAACCCCCAAAGATATTGTTACGGTTTATTCGCAGTTTTCTGTTCAGGTTGTTATGATAAAGTAAATATTTAATACATCGTGAAAACCTCGTATAATCAGGTATCAGGAAGGCTCAAGGGGCGAAGGTAACGTGTAAACTCCCTTACCAAGTCTCCCCTCGATCAGATAAAACACTGCTTGATATTCATACCCGGCATTGATTTTTGCGAGAGGGGTTTTATCGGGATTTATGTCAATTCGGGGGAAATGGGAAATTCTCAAGATGGAGGTAGTCGACGTGCCCCCCGCCCGTCGTTGTTTGTAATAAAATCAGACATTGTGAATTTCGATAAAATCAAGCGGGGAATCGACAGTCTCGACGATCATCTTTTAAGATGACACTTTCAGTTTTTCGCTGACGAAATTGAAACGCAGATTGAAAAATGGGGTGCGAGCAGTTATTGTTATTTTAGGCGTATTTTTGAATTATTTATCGATACAAAGGGTGTTAGGTGCTCGCGAAATCTGACGAGATGAAGATTTGATATCAGCAATTTGATTAAAGATATACGTTTTCAATTTTATAAAAAATGCTATTCAAACTTTCACTATATTAACAGAGTAATGGTGAAGATTTAAGGTTTAATTGACTAGTTACTAAGCGGAATTTTTGTTTGTTGATTTCCAATTAAGTTGGGGAATGGAAACTTTATTATCGTATAATACTTAAAATAATGAAAATGAGAAACCGGAAGTTTCCCTAATTTTATTTAGTAACGATATGTTTCTGAACCTATATCGGTCTTGACGTTGAATATCAACATGGATATGGGATAATATCCGACCCCCTCTCAAGCGTGATTTGAAAACACCTAGACTCGCGGACGTCCTCACTTCAGAAAGCAAACGATTGAAACGCTGCAGACCGCTGACAAAGGTGGACTTTTGTGTTGAAGACAAATCAAATCTTTGAATGTGGTATTCATCGTTTGATCGGAGACCATAACCAATCATATTTGACCTTTTCACCAGAAACTGTTTTAGATATGAAGGCGTTTGATCATTCGTAATCTTGTAAATGAGAATAAGGTTTGACTGTTCAACCAACTACGCCACACTCAGAAAACCTAACCTTCTCAACATATTTTTGATAGGAGTGAACCTACTACATCCAAGAAGTATTCTCATAACTCTGTTCTGTACTATCTGTAACTTCCGAATGTCCTCCCCCGTCGAAGAAATCAGCAATGAAATGCAGTAATTTAAATGTGGAGCAATAATAGTGTTATAGACCACCCGTCTACACCATGGAGACAACTTTCTTGAAATCCTGCCTAGGTAACCTACTTTTGTTCCAATTTTCTTACATAAAAAATCAACATGTTTAGAGAAGTTCAACTGCTGGTCAAATACGATTCCCAGATACTTCATCTCTTGGACGAAATCAATAAGCTGATTATCCATAATAATTTTGTAATTCCTAGATCAAAACTCCAAGCTCCATTTCGGTCCGAAAAGCATACACTTGGTCTTAGCAGTATTCAATTTCAATTTGTTCATCTGCAACCAGCCTTGCAGTATATCAAGTGTTTTGTTCATCTCAGTAACCAACCTGTCAAAGTCACTATCAGTTATCGACACCAACGCACCATCAGCAACCAAACTGAGAAAACGATCACCCAGGTACAAATTAAAATCGTTCACATACAAAATGAACAGCAGCGGCCCCAACACACTTCCTTGTGGCACACCACAACCAACCTCTGCACACTGTGATAACACTCCCATGCCCCTCGTCTTTCGACGCCTATTTGCAAGATTTAACCACTTCATTACTGTCCCTCTGATGCCCAGCCTCTCACATTTTACCAGCAATCTTTCATGGTCAACGGTCTCAAACGCTCTCTTCAAGTCAACAAAAACGCCAAGAATAATATTTCCCTTATCGACATCTCTCTTCCATTTAGTGCAAACAAGTTGGCATGCAGACTCACACGACTGATTCTTTCTGAATCTAGACTGAAATGGAAATAAAATATCATTCTTCAATGAACTTCATGAGATCTTCACAAACTGTTATTTCCAAAATCTTTTCCAATACCGGAAGTAGGTTGATCGGCCTGAAATCCTCTGGATCTTTCGGAGAATTCACTTTAGGTACAAGTACTATTATAATGCATTTCAAATCAGTTGGCAATTCAACAGTTCTCAAAACAGGAGTTGACAAAATTGAGCAAAGGATAACCAATCACAGGAAACATTGACTTAAGCAGAGCGACTGATAGCAATTCATCACCTAATGCTTTGTTCTTCATCTGTGTTATAATATTTGATAGTTAAATATACTTTTATGAGTTTGTCGTCTTTCAGGAAAACGATCCAAATAAGCAGCTTCTATTGCATCCACATCATAATAATTTTGAAGATAACATTCAATTATAGTAAACTTTTCAAAATTTCCGTACGACGTGGTCGCTTTGTTATTACAAACAATACTGTATTCTCACAAAGGTTGCAACTTGATGAAAAAACATATCAATTTATCTGAATTGTTATAGCAAGAAATAATTGTGTCACAATGGAAGCTCAGAACATATCAAACTGTTTCCGTCATTGAATGTAAATTGTGTGAATAAATAGTTACCAGATAGAATTAGGTAAAAGTTATACAATTTTCGATTTTTCATCAAAACACGTTCTGGATATAAAAATTCAGTACGCATGTGATATAATTTTGGAAAGGAAAAAACTGTATCCAACAAAAGTTCGTGTTTAAGAAAACACAAGTTTGCATTATAACTCGAAAGTCATTAGATGAAAAGAATTTTCGCACGTAGTTCGCTTCTATGTGAAAAATAAAGCCTGTAGAATGTCAAAATCAACTTTACATAACTTCATGAACAACCGAGATATAAGCATTTAACCGATTCTGAAAATTTTCCAAATTTTTTCGAATAGAATATGTATTCATAATCTATTCATAATATCTTGCTAAGCTGCAGTGTTAGACGTCGAAATCTGTTGTACACCAACACTTTATACTAAAACTCGAAGCGCGTTTCGCGTGTATGATATGAGGTGTGGAGTACACTGAAAGGAATCGGGATGAAAGTTTAGGGGATATTCGCACTCCATTATATAAAAACTTTCGAAAAGCGTTCAACATAGTTGCGTTTTCAACATCTTCATCCATTTAATATTCGCAAAATCTATTGTTGGATAACGCAAGATTTTTCTGTTCGGCCGTATATTAAATGTGTTTCATGTTCTCCAATCTGGTTTTAATTGATCTTTCAGTTTGTCGAACATACTTCACTCCACAATTTTTTCGTGAATAAGATACGAAGAACTACGGGAGCACAAAAGCCTCCTGAATAAATTTTTGTTTTTTGAATTTAGGATAGTTAAACAAAGTAGTTAAGGGAGAAAATGGTGCATGATTCACGAAAAATATATCATCATGTAGATTCTGCTGGCAGTTTGCATGTGCATTTGTTTAACTCATACTGTTCAACCTCATAAATTGCAGCTTCTACTGATAAATCGGACTCATTTATTCAATCAATTTCCATTTGAATATTGAAATGCCTGAAACCAAAATTCGTTTTATTTTCTAATTCATTGCAATGAAGTTCTCCGTGGTTCATCAAGTAGATATTGATAATTTCCACTCGTTATATTAATCTCAATGGAGTTCAGATAGCTCTTAACGTCTGGTAATTTAAACTCATTTCCTTTTTCAATTCGTCTGATTGAATTACCATATAGCTAATGAAACTTGAATCAAATTCTGGGTAATGAATTAGAAATGGTAATATTGACTCGATTCATTCACTGATTCATCTTATTCGAATTATATACGGATAATGAATTTCAAATAGCAAATTTTACTCGTTTTCATTCCCCTAATTGATTTAGACAACAAATAATCACGATCAATGAGTATAAAATGAGAACAGAGTGTCCCATTTTCGATGCAGCTATGTGAAATCTCCAGATAGAGAAAACTGACTCCAATCTTCGAACTCGATTCTCGAGAAACTCATCCAACAGAACGTAGCTATCTTCTTTGGTTTCCGAGTTATTCTGGATCTCACAATTTTTGGATTTTGGCATATGCCAATATCTCGGTTACTATCAAAATAAGGTGAAAACTATTTCGACATTCGAAGGACACATTTTGAGTAGAATGGAGGGGTGTATTCGAAATTTGTTTTTGTTGAAGAGTTCTCGAATTATAATATGAGCTTGTGTTTTTGAAAATGTAAACCATGTGTCCACGCTAAAAAGTCATAACATGTATCTGGGGAACGGCTTTATTGATCAGTTTCAAATTTTGAGTTTGAAGTAAATGGATACTGAACTATAGAGCGCTACCACTTCCGGTTGCACCAAACAAGGACTACAACTTAGCTATTTCAAATAGCATGGTACACTTTTTAATTTTTATTAGTGAATAGCATCCTTTTTCAAGCATCTCTTGATGATATTTGCCCTATCGAAAATGAACCACCATTCAACTATGAACAATTTTCGGAATTGTAGTGTCATCTTCTTCACAGAAAATATTTTACTGAAACTTGAGAAAGATTACAACTTTTTCCCAAACTTATAAATTGTTTTCTGCAAGTTGATCACAAACATAAAAACTGGCATCGGAATTAAATCTACACTATCTGTTTCTATGTTCCACGACCTAATTATTTAATTTTCCGAACGAACGGCACGTTCTTCATAGAATTACGAGTAAGATAAAAACCAGCCTTCTCAGGTTAGATGAACTAATCAATACGGTTCTGATAAAGTGACAAGTGATTTATGAGCAGCCTGTATATAAAATAACATCGGAAAGTACGTGACTCTCAAAAATACCACATTTTTCGTTAAATTAGAGAAGTATAACTTTATTCATAAATCTGAGTCAATTTTTTCGGGCGAAGATGATATAATTCCTCTCTGAAAATAATAGAAAATTGAAGAAAAGTATCCATTAACTCTAATTCCAAAAGTTGAAATCGATCGAAAAACCGGTTCCTCAGATATTTCTAATGGGCATTTTAGCGCGGACACCCTATATAAAACATCCAAATCTATTCAATGCTATGCTCATGACAGTAATGGTCAAAATCAATCCATTATTCACGTTTATAATACTCGTATGGATTTCGGTTATTGGTTGAAACAACTATTCAATTTTTAACGTGCTACACAGTTGATTGATTCATTAATATAAGTAATTTTGTCTATTTCTTAGATAATTAATTTGATTGATTTTGTTAATGAACCTTAATTTTAATCTACGTTACGAACCAAAATAATAATTTCGATTAGTTTTCATTTTTTATGATTCAAGTTCAATGTCGATAATAAATTTATAACAAATAGTAATTCAAATATTTCAAGTCATTCAATGTTTTGATCTTCATTAAGTTAAGGAAAGTTAATTTGAATTCAAGTGACTTACTATAAATGGAGAGTTTCGCACATTTTGGCTTGATTATCAATATGTAGTCAATTGTAAATACCAATTTTAATTTTTTCAGTTTCTGATTCTTTTATTCTAAATGAAAAAATAAATCTGATCATATTTAATTTAAATTCTTAATATATATTAGTTATTCATTTTAGTTTCATTTGAATCAATTTGGATGTGGATGATGAATTATAATTAGTAATTAAGATATAATATTTCCGAGTCATTTTGTTGATTGATTAATTTTATTGATAGTACAAATTAATGAAATTTAGTTTGAGATTAAATGTTGAACTATAAGTAATAATTTTGACTCGTTTTTGCTTTGCAATCCGACGAATATTTCATTTAAGTAATTAAGTACAAATAGTAATGAAGATTTTATTTTCCCGTTTAGGCACTTGAAAAATAAAGTCTATATAGTTATTTCGTCTCATTATTAAAATATAATAATTTGCATTTTACCATCTCAAGTTATGACTGAATTTCTCAAAAATAATGGAAACTCAATTTAAAATTTTCTCACAAATTAAAAAAGTAATTACGATTTTTAAAATCTTGATTAGTTTGATTAAATTTTGATGAAGACGAAGCGAATTAATTTAATTTTGACTGAGGAACCATAATTATTAATTTCGACTTCTTGTTTCTCGATAAATTCAATTGAAGTTTCATCAAGCTAATAAAATTGAATTCCACTTAAAATAACAAACTACATAATTCGACTATTCATTTTCATTTGATAACACTAATTATTATTATTTTTTTAACCAGTTAATTATCAATCAACTTTGTATACAATATTCATATTGATTCATGACATAATATTCACGCTTGGTCTTCATTTCTGATGACGGCAGACAAGTCCAAATGATCAAGCCAGTACAGAATTCATTGATCCTCTATAATGCATAGCCAATTTTGGAGTTTGAAATATTATAGTGGGCATCTGACACTAAATTATTATTAATGCAAGATCGGAATTTATATTTTCTCCAAGGACCCAGTAGCATCCATAATTCTCCCTACTTGTACGCATTAGCTAGTCCAAAATTAATTACGTGCACAAATTCCGGCATTATCATTTACCTGCATGTATTATGCTTGTCCGACAAGGCCTTCCCCACTATATATTGTTTATTGTATGTTCTTGAATGTGTACTAGATTATAATTATAATCCGGAGATTGTTCCCGTATGCAAACTTCGAAAGACGTCGAATTGGTTTGGTCTGTTTTTTCCTTATGATAACA
The DNA here is from genome assembly GCA_013387265.2 of Cryptolaemus montrouzieri. NCBI lineage: Eukaryota > Metazoa > Arthropoda > Insecta > Coleoptera > Coccinellidae > Cryptolaemus > Cryptolaemus montrouzieri. Next base: position 25,309,852 of record JABFTP020000103.1, read on the forward strand.
AATTAGAAACTATGGCAAGTCAAATGAGTTCAGGAGGTGACCGGTGAAGTACAAGGTGTCCCAAATTCGTTTTCCTTGAATGGAAACTTCTGAACTGATAGCCGATGCGATTTCACGAGTGCAGTCAACAAATCTTTCAAAACCCCCTGCGTTCTCGAGATACAGGGTGATTTTAAAAATATTCAAATTTCAATTAACTCTCGCGTCGGGGTTAGGTTAGACACAAATTTAAACAGGGAAACAGAAGTAGCGGAGCTAACGAACGAACCACGCCCACGAGTAGAGCAACTAACCAATATTAACCAATAGGAACACGCCGCGTTATAACATGAGATCCCGCAATACTATAAAGCCACCGAACAGCGGTAATGCGTAACACTAACGAACCTCACTCCGACTTGATAATGGCTGGTGCAATCTAGTCGAAACTTTGTTTTTGGATCCCACTGTTGCCGTGTAACAAAGAGTGTTAACGGGAACCAAATACTAAGGTATCAATCACCCACTTTCAATGTCCAACTAAAAAGCTCCAGACTATCCGGACCATACTGAAGATCACCTGTTTCTGGGCAGCGGATACAATGTGTTTTGGAATTTGTAACCGTTCTATATTCTCAGACATGTGTTTCTCTACTACTCCGTTCACGGTGAACACTATCGATAGTATGTTCTAAATTATTTACTTACTTCGTGATCTTCCCAATATAGGCCTTTTTCTGATTTGGTATTGTGCCTTTGATAAGAACCACGGTCATATTTATGTGGTTTAAGCATACAATGCTAGCAGGTCTGTTGTTAGCGACCAGTCAGATACAAGGGTCGTATCACAGTGCAACTTGAGATCCACGTTTTCCAACAGGCACCTGGACTCGCATTTGTTGCATTCAGTTCTTGGTGAAAATTTTCGCCACATTGTTGTACTTCTCAAAATATTGTCTTAGCGCTAAAATGGACAGTCAGATGTGATGTGCTGTATAGTTTCTAGATGTCGGAAGCACTTACGGCTATATTTTTATTAGCTGTATGTTTGAAATTTGCGCTTGTTGGAACTACCTGATCTTGTATGGCGTGTAGTCTACCTTCTCTCCCTGGGAAAAGATATCCGGATTTCAAACGCTCAAGAGACTGCACCATGTTAATTTTGCGCTTGTCCTGTTATGTTTGTTTTTGGTTTTAGCCTCGTACATTAACTTAGTGGGACATTTCTAGACCCACAAGGCCCTTCCTACGGCATGCCATGGGATGTAGAGATGGTTTATTGGGGAGAATGGGTGGAGTATTTCATATTTACTGAGCATTGTGCGTATATGTGTGTCCTTGGCTCTCAGCTCAGTAGTATACTAGGTAAGTACTCCAAATTTATATGACACTACAGGGATAGCCATTAGTTTCGGTAAACATTCCTTAGAGTTGAGTTGGCATTGGAGTACTTTCTACACTCTCGTATGTTTTGATTTTAAATTATTTCTTCTTTTCCGATATTATTCACTGTGTGTCGAAGGCTCATTCTATCTATTTCTATATATCTATATATATATATATATATATATATATATATATATATATATATATATATATATATATATATATATATATATATATATATATTGTTGGAAAACTGGAAACAATTTCTATGATAGATCTAGTTTGTGGGAACATCTGAATAATCTCACAGTATATGCACTTTGTCGAATTAGAAACACTCCACCCCTTAAGTCGCATTAAGTTCATTTCGAATAGCAAATACTAACTTCGGTGTCTCAAAGAAGACTAAGAACGCTCCATAAAAGCCCTTCACCGATCGTTTTTCCGAACTACGTCCGTAATTCAATGTTTGTGAGCCGCCAACGAGGTGGAAACGGGCGACTTGGACGGGTGGGGGGCCAAGCTTTTAGATGGGCGGTCATCGCCCAAACCGGGTGCATGAATATGTAGCGTAACGAGCAATCCGACAACGGCGGATGAAAGGGCGCGCTCTACCGTGTGCGTACTCATTTAAATTATCTCTTTTACACTTTATAGCCTCTCTGTTTCAATGAAGCCTGAAATTTCCGTAGCGAAAAAACGTTAATTTGATGACTCTGCGAGCCGATTCGGTTATGAGTATACGCACTTAATGAAAAAACGTTCGTGATACTCTTTTTAGCCGTGCGTTTGGTATATTTCATATGAACTTGCGAATTCAGTTTTAAAATTGAAAGTTTCTCCATTGAATCGGATGAATGTTATCATTGGCGGCTTGTTCATGAGAGCTGCAACACTGCTTGCAAAATTTAAAACCTTAAACAACAACCACATATTTGGTTTGGTGAATATAAATTGTCCGTACTGTATCGGATACCTTACGTAAACAAACGTTAAACATAGCTCATGAAATGAAGTTTGCGGTTAAATTATTTGATCATTCGTCCTTGTATTCATGCCCTGCATTAATGTGAATATTAAGTAATTCAGTATGGACGTATGTGAGGATACAGAGGGTATTCCGGAGACAAATCGCCTTCGGCACATCTTCACTGCGTCTAGATATACCAGTAGGAGTAAAAACACTCAACGGATTAAACACTTCGGAGATAACCCCAAAGGCGATGCAGAGATTCAAAAATGAAATTAATATTTTGGCAGAACAAACTCGAACACAGCCTCAATCGTCATTCAAAGAGAAAGGGATCGATAGGCAATAACTAACTTTCAACGTTATGAAGCACCAAGAGCAAATCGATATATATGTATATATTCTGCATACTTAATGGAAGGACTGAACCGAGTAGTAATGCATATAAGGCACATCTACAGACCATACATAGCACGGCGACTACATACCCTGAAAAAGGGATCGCGTTGCTTCATTCCCAAGACGGGCAAGAATTTATATAAAATAGCCAAAGATTTCAGATCAATCAATCCCACCTACTTCTTACTGAAGACCATGGAGAGATTTGCTGAAATATATCACAGGGATAATACCCTAGTGAAAGGCTCCCTGCTCATCATTCAACATGTCTATGAGCAAGGTAGATCAATCATCATGGTGGATAGAACGGCGAGTTGACCGTAGTGGAGGTCTTCAGGGAAGGGGGAAGTAATATCTCCTCTCCTGCAGAACTTTGTGGACATCTTAATTTGCCGGCTTTACTGATGCCAAGCACTTTGCGGTGGGTAATGCTCACAGTATTATCCTCCGTGTTCGTAGTAAGAACACACAGCATCATGTGCAAAATAGAACAGAATGGACTGTCAGCGAATCTCAACAAATCATATATGATCATATTTATTGATTGAGACAGATAACCCATTTTTCAATACACATCATCGAATAACAAGCGCCAAGAGCGCAAGCCACTATCTGGAATTGCTCCAAGTTATTTGGGGACAGATAGGGTCCCAAAACCCATTATAGTATTCGTATTTGGGTTATACAAAACAGTAGTTAGACGGCTCCTATCTTCCATGGAGCTAGGAGACTGTAGAGTCACCCTCTTCTATATATAATGGTGGCGGAGATGGCCATGGGGATCTTATATAGGAAGGAGGCAAGTGGAAGGACAGAAATTCTGAACACTCTACAACCCTTGATAATATAAGAGTACTCCGAACTGATCGTCTCATAAGGAACATTCTGAATTCGATGCATTTGAAGTTCGCACTCTGTATATCTACCTGGTTCACATGGTATAACATACTATTATTCCGGTACATTACCGAATAATTACAAATATCTCCACCGTAATTAAAGACGCCTACTACGAAGATGATATCCAGTCCGCCGTCTAACTAATCGCGTCCCGGTCAGGCGGCGGAGTACGGGTCGCAGATAATGACGTAAACCGATCTAATTTACTGTGGTCGGTGGCTATCGGTGTATGCCGTGGATTAACACCAGATATTCTGATCACATTCACATGTTGTAATGCCTTCAAGGCAATGTCTGAACTAATAACCATCGAGCCTAATTGAATGTTGTGTTTGACATTGTTGTGGTGAGCTTGTAAGAATCTTGACAGGGCTGCCACAACAATGCTCTCGTCAATGTCACATTGAACAAACAAACATAATGTATAATCGGTTATGTTCACAGTTGGGAATAGGGAATTATCTGGAGGAAAACAAATATGTAGTTTCAGTAAGGAAATACTACATCAGGCAGTTCAATAAATCTATTCCTCTCTTTTAAAACAATCGTTAGCATAACTTTGCTTCAAAAGAGGTTACATTAAGAGCTAAGGGATTTGACAGATATACAAACCTTTGCACATACTACCAATTGATGGTATCGAAAGTATTTTTTTGCGAATTTTTGGTTCAATATTTGTTAATTAAATAGTGGAGAAGGTACTCTTCTTTGGAGACCCATATGTTTCTGCTTCTACAGTTAAACTTATGTACCTGGAAGGACGGACCTGGTTGATTTGGCTCTCCCGATCGAGAAGAGAGGAAATTGTGTTGTAGTGTTTGTTTTGTTATCAGCCATATACCACGTATGACTTGGGGAGTCAAAGCTAACAGGTAATTGCCCAACAGAAATACACACATTTGCAAGACGTTGGTGGTTAGATGCCATAAAAGTCTCTTGAGACCTTCCTCTCCTCTATTCATCACGACCGTTGAAATTAACGAAATGGATGCTCTTCTACTCCTTTGTCTTTTGGGTGCTGTAGTGTTTCTGATTCCTCTTCATTTTCGTGTTGAACGTTTTTCATTTCCAAGTTCTCTATAATCTATAGTTTTGGTATCAAAGATACCATCTTCATTGATATCACTTTGACATGATTAAGAATTGAGACAAGCTTGCCCATTAGACTGGCCTCAAGCAATAAAGCACTGCAACCTAGATTTTATGCATTCACATCGTGAACCACAATCACTCTTACAGTTGAAAAAGAATGTGTTGAGCAATTCCTCTGCAGCTGGTGATTATATTATTGAAATGGGTTTCAGGGGTTCATTGCGCATTATCCGGCCCCAATCCTGAACTTCTAAATCATGCCCTTACTAAGTCTGAACACGATTGAACTGTTGGTGAGCTGCGGCACTTGTTGGTGGCATATTTGATGACTCTCCAGATTTATTCTACTCTCTTGACTTGACGAACTGTGCATAACGTACACGGTATATACTGTCAGCAGATTTCGGAGCATTATACACTCGAAACAAAGTTTGCGTTCCAATTTTAAATAATCTTTGAGTAAAACATTTTCTTTCTCAAATGCTGCAAAAATTTGAGTTCAAGACGGTTTGCGTGCAAAACCAAAATATATCGTTCTGAACGAGGATATCTTAAAACTTTTTGAAGTTTATCTTGCTGTTTTCACATTTCTTTTGACAACTCTCTTCAAGAAAATTTCTTGTTGATGACATAGTGTACGCCTAATTAAATGACAAGTAAATCTATATCTTCTCTAATTAGAACTCATGATTCCCCAACAGCTGTTCCAATAATAAGAACATTCCTAACATCTCTGGACTGTTTTGTTTTTACTAAGCATATTGATGAACTTTTCTTTGTTACTTCGATTTTGTTGAAAAAAGTAGTTCTTTTTTGCCGTTCCATTGCTTTTAAGTTGTTACGTGTGTGTACGTGAAGATGACCCTAGTCAAAAACGGACTGAAGAGACATACGGTTGAAAAATGAAATGATAGACGTATTTTATTTCTGAACAAAATGACTGTATGTTACTATAGAACATCAAACTTCCAAACTTACCACCAACTATCATTTAACAATACAACATCTGGAAATTGTTTCTATGAAAATTATTAAATGCTGTATAATTAATGGACGAAACATAAGTTCAAGCCATTTAGACGCGTTAAATTACGGTGTACTCTGTTGTTGCCCTTATTACACTCATTGTTTCAGTGTAAATCCGATAGCAACGAAACGGAAACTATTCAAGTGACGAACAGGGTCAAAGGTGACGCCTTAAATTCGAAAGTAAATTAAAAGCGAACAAGCTTTAAACGGCTTAAGGCAGCAAACACGAAATCCAATTAAAGGGTTGGGGCATTAAACCCTCTCACGGAATTCCACATTTTTAAGAGGTATTTCGTTTCCTTCCATCAGATAATGCCTCTCTGGATAGAAGACGAAGGTAACTCGATCTGACTCAGTTTGGAGGAAAGTTGTCGCGTAACGTCCTGCTCCCATGGGGTGAAGCAGCTGAACTGAATGATTTTATATGAGTAACTTTATATAAAGAATCGCCAATTTTATCAGGGCCTTTCGACCGGTAATTATTTTATACTGATTGAATTTGATGTTTATTATTCACTTTAATGTTGAGTTGTTTTTAAAGTTTCGTAAGAATTTGAAACAATGTTCTTACGGTGTATAAATATTTTATTCTTTCATACTTTTCCTTCCAAAGCGGACTGTACTAGTGGTGCCTTTATTGCCAACTCATTCTGTAGTTAGAGAATATTTTATCACAACTGGTGCAATGTAAAGGATGTAATTACTTTCAAAATAACAGTATGTTTGAATTATTCGTACAAGAACGAATATCGAACGAAGAACAAGTTTCCAACTCTGCAAAACTTTTGCAGAGAACTTTTCAGTTTATAATAACTCTCATCACTGAGGAAATACATATTTAAATACTGCTGGAAGTATCTAAATGACGAATAACATGTGGACAGAAAAAAATTCATGAATTCACCAACGATTCTATCAAAATTGTTCGTTCTATCTTCAAGAAAAGCCAAAACTTTCCGTGCAATCAATGAAAATGAAAATAAAACTGACTGACAACTGAATATTGCTGAACTCAAGTGTGAATGCATCAAGTGGGTGGACAAAAAACTTCCTCTGCAAAGGATGTGGGAGTCACTAGGAACCCAGAAACAACAAAATACAAAAACTGTTCGGCAATACTTGTGCATCGTCAGTTTCTACCTTTCGAGCATCTATTTTGCGCTCATCAAGGTCAGAACATCCCCTCTTTACTAGTTACCAAAGCTAACCACGTCCTTTCCACCCCAAAAAACCTAGGCTTAACACAATTTCAAGCCTTGCCAGAAATTTTTCATTCGAATCTGACTGTTGTACAAACCGACAAACAATTGTTAAGTTTTGCATATACAGCTGGAATGAAACAATTGAGAGCTTTTGAAGAATTCATCATTCTCTGCGAAGATTAGTGCAGTTCTACATTCGTTTCAACCTATTCTGGAAGCAATTATTCCAATAGTTTGCTCTAATTCTAATTCAATGAAGTGAGGATTTGAAAAAAGTCAACATAAGACCATTGTATCGAGAGGGGATTACTTAGAATGGGTAGAAACAGAATTGGATGAATACATAAAAATTTTTTATTTTATAACAAAATTCACCACAGTTTTCGCCCACACTGGTAGCTTTAACTTCCTAAGAATAATTTTAATCATATTTAAACGACGTTTAAATTATGCATCACTCCGTCCTATTGGAATATCAGATACATTACCCAACCTTCCTAGAAGTATAAGATCATTTATAATACAAGAAATTCATTTCACAATTGAAAATCCACCACGTGAAACCAAACCGGAGGATGATTTTCCGTCCCACCACCGTTCTTATCTGAATATTTCATTAGACGAGGTATTTTATTATTTATTTGGAAAACGCGACAAGACTCGTCCGTGTCTCCCCTGTGCGTGTCAAAAGTGGCATTGGCTTTTATGAATATACATCTTTCCCTATGAAATTTTGATTTTATTGCCGCGACATTGGAGCGTTAGAATCTTGGAAATTGCCTCTTAATGGTGCTCCCTATCTCGTTTCACACTTTTCCTTTGTCTTAGCCGTATTTCGGGACGATGAAAATATGAAAAAACGAGATATTCTGCTCTTTCTGCCACTTCATCAATATTGAGAATTTTTCCCATCCGAGAAGAAGCGATATGGTCGACTTTATAGTGTCGTAAATTCTTGATAACATCTCTTGGGATTTTCGTGTATTAAAGGGACGATATGTCCTGATATGGCTGATAGGCAAACAAGGTAGTAGAACTTTTCTGTTGTAATCATGGATTTTTATGTTCAAATACGTTTGAAAGATTTCATTTGAAAATGAAAAAATATTCTTGAAGAAATCATCAATTGAAAACAGTTGCTGCTACTTGATATTACACAAATCCTTCTACAAACTACAGGTCAAGAAATTAAAATAGAAGAATCATTTTGTGACTGATTTTGGTTATAGTTAAACCTAAAAAGTTATTACATATAGATTTAACCATTACCGAAAATAACCACAGACAAGATTGTTCTATTTCCAAAAAGCATTCCATATAGATATTACTATTTATAATTCTTCCGCTCATCCACATCCAACAACATAAAATAGCAGCTTACAACAGTATCATACATAGATTCACACAATACGAATGTCAGAAAATAATTTCTGCAAAGAAAGAAAGATCTCAATATTATAGAACTAAAAGCGGTCAATATCTTTTATGAAAACAATTTCAATGTACAATCCATGAGGTTTTACTAGTATTAGAGATCATTAAAAAAATAATATATTAACTAATGTTGGTGAAGCGGGTCTAAATTTGAAGTCTTTCTTCTCATCATATGGATTTTTTCAGGTGGTTGAATTGGGAAGGCAGTTAGGTGGGATTAAGGTAGGCTGTAAGCTGACTTAGGGCTGGTCGATATCGAATTAATTTGCTGTTTCTCAGAACAAAATGTACCCAATCTCACAAGAATCTTTACTGTTGAAACATTAGACCGTGGAAGCGATAATAACAGGTCTTAAACTTTCTTCTTCAATGTAATTTATTTTCTCGAATGAAACAGAGAAAAAAGAATAACTGTAACCACATAAACGGAGAGAATAGAAATATTGCGAAAAGAGAAGTAACATTTATGATAGTAGCATCTAAATATTTTTCCTGAGACGCCCCAAGAGAAAACTCGGAAAATTAACTAAAGAATTCTTGTTCGGTTAAAAATGTTCTAAAACAAATTTCTTGTATTAGATTGGCGCTAACGAAATTCAAAAACTTTTCACTCAAAAGGAAAGGATTTCAATTTATTATTAAATATTATTATTCCTGATACATTCGAAATAATCCCTGGCCACTTATCCGAAAATCCGGGCGGTCAAAAATTAGCCAAATACGCAGTTAAGCCTCTCGAGACTGGACACATTTGCATTCGGCGGGACACATTAGGGAGCAGTGCTGTCGTCCTGTGCCCATTAGCCCATAATTCGTGAAAACAGTCAGGGGTGTTTCGGACTTTCGGTCGCGCCCGAATTGCCAGATCCTCGTTTAAAAATTAATTTGAAATTTTATAAATGGGATTTATAACCCGGCCATATAGCGACCGGCGTCTGAAAAGCGAAGGATATATAATATACAGATATGTGTCAGTTTATGACCAGTCAGGGTGGAGATTTTGACGAAGGGGTTAAATGCGAAGTATATATTTTCATCGAACGTAAATCCTGAATATTCTTGTCAATTTCACGTTTCGTAATCAATTAACAAATGCAAATTTGAAAGAATTATATTTTATGTTCAGAGAGGGCACTACTTGGTATACATATACGCGGTAAGACGGTATTGGAGTCGACTGTATAGGGTTGTATCTTTTTGTTACAGCTTGTAGATCAAAAATCGAAACAGATTGAGGTTGATCAATTTACGATTAATTTTGAATGCCTTTTTAATTATAGATGCTTTGTCAAGTGCGTGGATATCTGAAAGTCATTCGAATTTGAGACAAAATCACAAATTTTTCATATTAATCCAATTATGACGAATATCTTCGAAAATGTGTTTGAAATAATACACAGTGCCTGAGATATTACCAGATGAGACAAATGGTGAAAAACGTGAAACTTTTGGAAAAGATCAAAGTTCTCAAAAACCTGTTAATACCGAATAGTTACACCCTTGGGAAGAATTGCCGTATGAGGCCGGCTGGGTGGCGTGGAGGACATGGCGCTTGTCCCCTGCGCAGAGTTATCTGAGTTCAATCCCCACAAAGTCGGTGCGATTTTTCGGATTCTGGGAATCGCTTGAGTGTCCATATTTCGGAGGACATGTAAAGCCGTCGGTCCTATACTGGACATTAAAGATTACTTCCCTCGACACGAGAGGGATTCGACAAAATTCATGGGTTAGTGGAGTGATATAATGACCCGGCTTGTCGTTAGGCGAAAGGCAGAAATAGATCAGGTTGAAGGTTCGAAACGTAAATTACAGTATGACGTCTACGATTCATATTCAAAATCAAAGACCAGTCGGGCTGAAGAGTTCGTAGACTGGTATATAGATGGCGTTACTAGGGCCAAATCCAAATGATTTTCAGTTAGTACTAACCTTAACTAGACACGAGTGAAACATTTTTGTCCAACCGTTGGTTCGCGAGATATAGCGTTGAAAGTGAATCAACTTCTGTTATTGTTGGAAAAATGGATGAAATAGAATTCCATGTGTTGATTGATCATTACTTTAGGATGAAAGAAATTCAGTTCAAAAATGGCTTGATAAATATTATTCGGACTCTGCGCTAGGAAAATCAACGGTGGAAAAGTGGTCCAAGGCGATGAACGTAGTGTAAGTTGTAACGTGCTAAAATCACGTCACAACAATTTGAATTAAAACACTTGATTCCAATCAATCTGTGTCACGCAACTGGCTAACATTCTGATGCGCATAATCCGGCTATCAGTTGATATGTCTTACCGGTTTCAGAACCTTCTCCAGCACTTTTTTTCTGCCGCAGACCTTCAAGCTGATTAGTTCTTGAAAATCCTCTTTAATTGTATTTGATATAATTAAATTATATCAAAATTTTGTAGTGAAAATTAGATATATATCGTTATCCTAAATATTGTGCAGTGATCTATATCAAAAATATAGGGTGAGTTGAAAGTTCATTTAGCAAAATCTGATTTTTAATTTTTCCTTACAGCATTTTTCCTATCAACTGCTTGAATCTGCTCTACAGAATTTGTATTTTTCCCAGGATGGATTTCATAATCGTATCTCTTCAGTTTCTACAATTTTTTTCATAATGACCTTGATAGATTTCTCATTAATAAACTCGATCAAAATAATTTTTTGAGTAGTAAACGACGAAACTAACTCAAACTCCAATATACAATTATTATTTCCTTCATTTTCGAGTAATTTTCGTGAAATTATCATGTAAGTCATAAAATTGTTTCAAAATGGTTGCCAAACACCTGTAATTTTTTTGTAAATATGTTGATGCTTCCTTGCTTTTTATGTAGCTTCTCATTTAATTTTCAATGGTTTTTGTAGATGCTTTCTTCATTTTTATAGCTCAGCTTTTAATGCTATGACCTACCTAAGCAGCTAACACAAGTTAACTTTTAGAATCTCTGTAACTTTTCCTATTAATTCTTGTCTTTGAATAATGTTGACATTGTTTATGATAATTATAATATATAATTAAATATCTGAGCACAAACTTCCTTGACTTCCAAGATTTCAGGGACAATTATTGAATTCAGTCTCATTGCGCATATTTCCTGCGCTTAACCGGTAAAGTTAATTTTACAAATTTGATTTGAATAATCGAAAAATGAAATTGATCGAGATAGCTAAGATCCTGAAAATATCCAAAGAACGTGATGGTTTCATTTCAAAAGAATGTTTCGACGTGCAAAATCTCTGTGCGAAATGGATGCCGCGCTTATTGACTCTCTCAAAAATAACGAGTCGATGATTCAGAGCACTGTTTCAAGAAGATTCATAACAACACTCCAGAGAACAATCGACAGTCAGCCGAGTGGACTGAATGAGTTGAACTGCATTCAAAGCGTGCGAAAACACAGCAGTCAGCTGGCAATGTTATGGCATCTATTTTCAGAGATGCGCAGGGTATAATATTCATCGATTGCCTCAGAAAAGACCAGACGATGAACAGCGAGTACTACGTTGAATTACTGGATCAATTGGCGGACCAAATAACGAAGAAACGGTCCCATTTGAAAAATTGAAGAAGACAATGCACCTCGCCACAAATTAACCAAGAGAATGGTAAAATTGAATAAATTAGGCTTCGAATTACTTCCTCGTCCACCTCATTCACCAGATCTTGCCCCCATGGAAGAAACTGTCAAATGATCGAATTTTTCTAGCATATATCCGAACATATCCGAAAAAACATGTGTCAATAATTAGTTGCTTATCAGAAGAGAAATTTTAAATATTGAAATATTGTCCGTTGACTCCTTGTGGAAATGTAGATCAATTGGACGATTTTTAAGGCTCGTGTGTTATGGGTGAAAGCTGCCATATTGATCATTTACTCTGATCGATTGGTTTTCAAAATTTAGTGAAATAAGGAATTGAGTAGTTTATTTCGAATGAAAAATAACTAATAATAACTATAAGTTGATTATAAAGATACGAAAGAACCGAACAAGAAGGCTTCCATATTGAAGAAAGATAATTTGTCAATTTCCTGTGAAAACAATGGGCAGAAGCAGAAGGAGTACCCAGGAACGCTTTCTCGATTTTCATACTTCTTCAGTGGAATAATAATCTGAACCTTGAAAAGGTAGCTGTATTAAAGATTTCAACTGAATATCTCGAGAATTTCAGGAACCAGAAAGAAAAACTTAAAAAAAGCGGATCTGAAGAATCAAACATCCTGTAGTTAGATAACGAGGCGCTTGCTGATATATATATATATATATATATATATATATATATATATATATATATATATATATATATATATATATATATATATATGGCCCCAAGGATTACCTCAACAGGCACAACAGCATGGCCAAAATATACCACCAGGAGATAGCGTTCAAGCTCGGACTTCTGAAGAACAGAGTACCGAATTACAAATATACGCCTGAAACTATCCTTGAAGATAAGGAGCACAAAGTATACTGGGATAATACTATAATCTGTGATCGGCCCATATCGCACAATAGGCCGGATATCGTTGTATTCTATAAGCAAGAGAAAAAAGCTGTACTCTTGGATGTGACGATACTGGCTGATGATAATATACCGAGGGCGTATTCGGAGAAGATCGATAAGTACAGAGATCTGGCCATTGAAATGAAGCAAATTCACGAGCTGAGCACCACTGTAATTATGCCTATGATTATATCCGTCAAAGGCCTCGTGGAGGGGCACCTATTGCAAAACACCCAAAGATTGGGTCTCGATAGAGCAGTTGTCACTAGATCGCAGCGAGAAGTTGTTCTCAGCACCACCAGAATTGTACGCGGCTTTCCCAACAAGGAATGAGCCACAAGATGTTAAGATGACTACCTTGGCCACAAACCCCGGTAGTTATTGGAGTTACCCGCAACTGTCGATGAAAAATATATATATATATATATATATATATATATATATATATATATATATATATATATACATTGATGTCATTGTCTGATGATGCTAGTTAATTTGTATTTATTCTGGTAGATTGATATATTCTCCTCAACATTCGACGTTATTCTAATATATAATGATTCCAGGATATTTTTGATTATAATCATTGCCTGGCAATGGAATTAAATTAATTTTTTTCATTAAATCAGATTGACTGCATGAACAGATATATGGTCAACTTGTCAAGGTAAACCCTCTATATATCTACACTATCCTAGCTGTACACACGCGCCTAATAACGGAACTCCCAATAGAAAATAGTTGCATAGAGAGTAGACCTGGCATCTCTCAGTCCAAGCCGGTGGAAATATGCATTTTTCATCAAAGAAACGGGAGCACACGTGAACGAAGGCGGCGAATCTCTGAATTCTGTATTAAAGTCAAACAAGTCTAATCTGTTAGCTCATTTAACTCGGGACCCGCTACTCAATTATTTGCGGATCGGTTCTCAGTTTTAAGCCCCCAAGATTTCCGCAGACTATCCGGTTTCAGGTGTATGTAGGAAGTTGAAGGCAAATGGGGTTTTCAGCCTTGTCAAGATTGAGGTTTGAAGTGCGTGTGTAGATATCAGATGTTTTTTCTTCGGCTTGAAGCTTGATATAATTCGACTAAGTTGAAATTGTTTTCGTTTTCCTTCCTCTTTTGATTCGCGTTTTTTCCTTTGAGTGCTTCTATTTTATTTCTTGCAGAGTTTTTAACGTGCTGACAATTCAAATAACGCCGACCATAAGAAACCAGTAAAATTCATAATATTCTTATAGAATTTTAAATGTTTAAGAGTTCTACATAATGTGCTTTCCGCCGATCGTTTTATGACTCACATCAAAATTCGACGTTATGGCAAATATTTTCCATGTGAAAATAAAATAAGTAAAATAGCTACGTCTACTAGACTAATTCTGCAATACGTCTTGACCTTTCAGAATGAAATGTTACATTGAAAACCAGGCCTTTGAAACTACAATAGCTTCTTGGTTACAAGAATATCGGACAGAGGCAGATCTGGTGAATGAGAGGAATGTTCAAATAATTCTGATCCCAAATCACTAGGATGGCAACATGCGATACTGTCTTTCGAACAAAACAGCTTTGGAGAGAGATTTTAAAACTTCTTTACTAAAAAAAACGAAGCCCTTGAAGGCTTTCGTCGCTGTCCATTTGATCTGTTAAAATTAATTAATCCTGCATGAAGCAGTGTTCTAAAGGACAGTTGAGGAAAAATCCGTTAATTTGTAGTAACATAACAGGAAAAAAATCAATCATAATTATGTGAATTGAAAGTCATATGATAAATCCCATGTTGAAACAATCGAACAAGCGCAATTTTTCCGTTGTCAACACAAAAGTGTGGTTGAGATAAGGTTAAGATAGATATGCAGCTGAACAATATCGATAATGATATACACCAGAAATTTTTGAGCTACAACAAATAAAAATTCAAAACTTTAAACGGGATAACACTAATTAGGTGTTCAGCTCACTAGAACATGGAGAGAACTAAGAGAGTCTGCAGTGCTACCTAAAAACACCTGTTAAACCAATTAAACCAGAACCAATTCTGACCATTTCATGACAACATGAGCTCTCTCTTCCAAAACTACAATATTTGAAGGACTCAGAACCTCTGGGCGAATATTTGGCGATTAAGACAGTAAAAGCTCAAAAGAGAGAAAGCGAAGGCACAGGGAACATGAATTGTACTTCTACCACAAGAAGATTTAAAGGATGGTTGTTGATTTACTGTAGTGTTACCCACCACCAACTTCATGAAAGTGTTTGAAATAGTGCAATAAGATCTGCTTTGATAATCATAATGGTCTGAATACAGCTTGACAAATCAGCGTCGATTTTAAGAAGATTACAACAATGGTTCGATCCTGGAAGTTCGAGTTTCCATTTTACAGACGATTTTTCCATATTCAAATTGACCCGTTCGTCTTCAACAGTTTTGGAGACAGACACCAAAACGAACCTTGCTGATCCTCAATGGACAATTCACTCCTGTGGAAGGTTGCAATCCGAATTTTCCAGAAACGAAATTGATCGTCAAGAGTATTCAGTTTATTATCGTAATTGAGTTAACCTCTTAACCCCTTCAAATACTGATGATGGTTTGGTACTTTCTTATCGTATTACGACACAGATAACTAAATTGATGGTTTTTGTTAATTCATTTTTTCCTTCCACACAGATACAAATAGATTCAAACTTATGCCAGCGATAAATCCTATTTTAATTGCGTTTGAGAAATTTCAACGGTTGGTTCGAATTCCGGCTCGTATACTATGAGTTTATGAACTTCAAACAATATCCCTTCCAGCATCGTTGCGGTATTCCATTTGAAGCAAATCTTTCCGGAAGTAAAACTTGTGCAATTTTAAAACTGTTAACAATGTTAAATTGGACCCCCGTACTTCAAAGAGGCAGCCGGGTCAGCCCAAAGGCGTGAGGCGTCGAGGCACGTCCGGTCGCCGTCAAAAGCTCCAAGGACTCCCGTTACTGGATTATTGCCGAGTCCGGTCACGCTGTGCTCGGGTAAGCAACAATGGCCTCGGAGACAACACCGCTAATTGCATCGACGACGATGCAAGCAAAGCTTTGGTTCTCTATCTTTTTGTGGCTGAAAAAACGACTCATAAACGCAGATGGAAAGTTTGGATAAACACAAACGTTCCTTGCACTATGAGACCATCTTCCCCAGTTTCCCAGTTTTCCTTACTCGTTTGATATAACTCAATTAGCTTACATGAAAGGAATATCAAAATTTCAGAAGAAATAATCGTACTTACGAGCATTCGACCGTACAAGCGCTCATATATCGCATCATGCGAAATATCCATTATTAGAGTTAAATTTGATTCCAAATGAATCAATGATAAAGATGAGGCTGCAATTGATGATTGTAATCAAGGTTAACATTCTTTTAAGGAAAGATATTACGATTATCTGTTTTCTACATTCATCTTCAGTATTGGTCTTCGTGAGTCTCCTAGGATCAACGATATTTCAACGCTTTCTAATTCAACGAATCCGAAGCTAATGCAATCCGTTCGCCGAATAACAGATAATCTGCGAATAATTAAGGCCACCTGAGTAGTTATGTCGCGGATTGCAAGCGTTTTTAGAATTTAATGCAGCTCGAGGCTCCCGCGAGAACGGGAACTTTGTTCGTGAAAATTTAAAGCTGACGTCCTCCCAACGCCGCTGTGCCCCTTGTTGTGAGTTTTTGGCTCCGTTAAAAACATTGCCAAGTTTATTCTAATTAAACTTAACTTCGAGAGCGCGCCACAATGAATATTCGAATTGTAGGAGTTGTTATTCCCGAAAGAGCTGTATGAACTTCAATATTGTTAATTGCCGTGATTTGAAATTCAGGCCAGTTAATGATTTCGGAAGCTGTTGAAGAAAGTATGAAGGGTGCGAAATTATGTCCAAGTTAAAAAAATGGGATATTAGGAACTTGTTTATGACTAATTGATAGGTAGTTCTAGCGAGAAAAGTTTTATCGGATATTGCGTTCGAACTTTCGAAGAATTTTTAGTACGGTATGATCAACCCGTCACCTATTTATTATTAGTAAATTTTGAAACCTAATATTATAATTGTTCAAGAATAACAATGGCAGGCGATCATCGTGCTCCCAAGGTCATGGCAGACACATATGAAAGTGCCAAAATTTTCGAATCACAAAAGATTATTCATTGCCATGTTATTCTTATTGTTTGCTAAGTAAATTTAAGGGACGGTGCCTTTCAGCAATTTTAAATAATCAAAAGCTAAGGACTTCTATGAGTCTGTTTCAAGGATCGTCGATGTTCTAACTGGCGGAAAATGTACTACTCATCTACCACAGTGTTATAGAGTTTTTCTATAGTTATGAGCACTGGTACCCTAGCTGAACCTGTTTTATGAGAGAAATGGGATTGAGCTCAGAACTTTAAGCTTCTATTACAATTGTTCAAAAAATAATAATGGCAGACCATTATCATGCTTCTGAATTCATGGCAGACACTTTTGTGTATGTTAATACACTTTCTACATTGCCATACAGAAGAAATCACGAAAAATATAAATAAACGTTCTTCAATTAGATATTCCACAATACAGTCGCTATATTCTCCATAGTCTAGCACTGTCGTGCTCTGAGTGAAATTGTGGAGTTGACCCAAGAGTAATTCAGGTCAGCCACCACCTTTGTTATTATTTGAACAAAGCTCATATTTGGAAACAATATATTATATTATACTAGCTAATAAATATTAATGGCAGATGATTCTCGAGCTGCCAAAATCATGGCAGACATTCTTGAAAGTGTCAAAATATTTGAGATTTCAAAAGACCTTCTGATGACTTCCATAAATCTATGAGTATGATTGGAAGGTCGTTGATGACGTCTTGACAGGTTGATATTGTACCGCTCCTCTATCATAGTGGTCCTGATATCTTCGATAGTTGTACGCACTAATACTAAAGCCAAAACTCATTTAAAATTGTCCTGAATGTGTTCGATGGGATAAGATTAATACTTCGAGCTGGCTATGGCAAAGTCTGAATACCGACCTCATTAAGGTGTTACGTAACTTAATAGCGATATGGAAACATGCATTACCATGCATTGCAAATGTTTTGAATAAAAGAAGTAAATGGACGACGTTATCGTGAAGGACTTCTTCCACGTTTCTCGAATTTACATACATAAAGACAATAAGATCGGTCCGAGCTTCTTAACACATACATCTCTAAGTCATTTTCAGTTTTTGTGATAGAAGAGAGATCAATCTTGATTGTCATGTTTGTAGACCTGCTATTATTAAATGAGATAAAAAACACAAGGTTTAACTTTAATCTACACTTTATTTGAAAAAATTCGACGACGTTTCGCTGACACAGCAGCTTTATCAAGAATGAAAAACAGAATGAAGAGTATGGTATTATAAACAAATCGTAGAACAAGTTGGATGAATAACAGGAAAATCCACACCGAGCCATTGTACAGTTAGTATGAAAGGTAATAAAAACTAATTAAACAAGTTAAGTAGGGGTGAGTAATTCACATCTTCCTGTTCATTCAAAAGCTAGTCCGAATGTTTGTATCTATTTATTTCTAATGCTTCTAGGAGATCTAATTTTGAACTTTTGATTTTATATGCAATATGTCAAAGTTTTTATTGAATGAATGGTTTCCTTTTATAAGGTGGTTTGAATAGTTTGAATCAGATTTATTTTATCGAAGCTACGTTTATGTTCAGATGTTCTTATGCCAAAACTCCTATAGGTCCTACCGATATAAATTTTATCACAAGAACCGCAATTGAGTTTATAGATTCCTGATTTACTTGATTTTTCAACACGAGATTTATTATTTTTAATATGTTTACCTTAGTTATTAGAAGTTTTGAAAGTTATATTAAGATTTTGTTTGACGAGAAAGGATTTAATATTTGTACTTGCAGAACCGCAGAATGTTAAACTGTTGAATATTTTATAGTCTTTATGAATAGGATATACTTCATTTATTGCTTTTTGATACAGTTTTTACGAATGATTAGATCTATCATATCCGGATTATATGAATTATTAATTCAAACTGCTATTATTAGATTATATTAGATATATTAGAACTGTTCAGCTGAAAACCGAATGTTGTTCCATAAGGTATTCGACAATAACGTCGCCATATATTCTAGCAGAATTAAGTCTAGCTCTGCGGTACTCAGGGAGAAATTATGGGGATAGCGAAGAATAACTCAGGTAAGATACCTCCTTCATTACTATTTGAAAGAAGTTGACATTTGAAATTGTTAATACATAATATCGTAGTAGATCGAAAATAATAATGCCAGACGATTATCACGCTCCTAGAGTCAGGGAAGGCACATTTCAAAAGGCCAGCAAATTTCAACACTTTTCACAATGTCAAGCAAATATATGAAATTCAAGGAAATAATAAGATAATAACGAAATTCTTCATATCCCTAAGTATAGTTATGTGTGTACTTTTCAGCAGGATGTAGTGCCCTCAAGGAACCAGGGAACAGATCCAGTCATAGTGCCAGGAAAATATTCCATCTGTTATTCGTCAGAATATAAAAGTGCTCGCTCAAAAATAAAATTCCATTGCTTTAATCATACTGACCCGAAATAGTCACGCGAAATTCACTTCAGTCCGACGAGAAAAAAGGTTTAGCGCAAACGAGATAAATTAAATCATAAAAATGGAGTTTATCCAGTCGTTATACTAACATATTCCGCATGAGCTAAAGCTGGAATTACGATTAGAACAATAACCATTTGGAGCGAGATTATTCAATTTTTGGGGAAAACACGGGCACAAAGGGCCGTTATCATTTTCACGCCTGTTCCGTCTAGGGCGAAATTCATAAAGTACGGTCATCACACGCAATTACATGGAGGATAATTTACCTACACTAATGACTGAGTTCGTTTGCAACCTTTTGGAATATTTGAATTTGATTTTCGTTGTAGCTAAGACGTTTCGTGTGACGTGATTTGTATATCCATTTCTATATATAGCTGGTTTTGCTATCCGAGGCAGTCATTGCCTTAGGCTTCTATATCTAGCTGTGTTCATTTAGTTAGGTTATGGATTCCGTAGTCCACAATGTTAAGGGTCGACCATTGCGGCCTACGTTTAGATCGTACGTAACCAAATCCGGCTTGAAAGAGGCGGTTTTCCTTGCGGATGATTAGAAGTTCAATATTTCCATAGTTACCGTAAAAATTTCGAGAGTCGCTGTAGTTTTTCGTACTGTGGTGGATTAAACACCAAAACTCTGAATTTCTGAATTTTTTGAACTATAAGATGCAGGGTGCAAATAAAAAAGTCCGAACGATCTTTTGAATACGGTTGCTACTTCAAGGTCCACATTTTATCATTGAAGCGGTTATCAAAAACTACCTAGCGATATTTTCTCTGGTGTCACGTGTTCTTTCTATCCCCAAAACATTTTGCAATACATCCCTTAATTGAAAGAAATTGGCAATGATTATGTCATTAAATTGGAACCTTTTTGGCTTCTTGCATTTTCACCACAGTTTCTTTGTAAGAAATTAATTTGTATCAAGTGTATGGTAGAAACATACTAATAGTATTGTCATTCATTCATCCAGTAGGCGGCTGCCATATTGAATTCGAATGATAACTCTACAACTATTGTTTATTTGCATACGTTAATTTTTGCTGATGCATAACGATAGACCTCTTTGCGCATTTTTATCGAGATGGAGTTTTTCAATTGCATGCATTTCATTTGCGGTTTCTTCAACGGTTACTTCTTTAGAATCGTCGAAAGGATATGTTGATATCGAACACTCGATAATCTGATTTCTACTGCCAATTACCTCAACATAATATGAAAATGAATTCCAACATACAGTACATTAATTTCTACATCTTCACTTTTGATTGGTACCAGATGAGCACGTTTTGTTTTAGAAACTTGCGTAATCATTTTCTCTTCCACATCAGAAGAAATCAAGAAAGGAATATATCAACAACGCAATCCTCAGTAGCATATCAAAAAGACATTTTTTTTTAATACAGGCATAATGTTACTCTAGGGCAATTTTAACGCGAACAAAACGCAATCAACAACGATTTTCAGAAAAGTCACTGCTGGAGATCCTCCTTTAACCATACAAGGTCATGGAATTTCCTCAGAAACGAACACGGATCAACTCGCAATTTCAGAAAAGTCACTGCTGGAGTTCCTCCTTTAACCATACAAGGTCATGGAATTTCCTCAGAAACGAACACGGATCAACTCGCAATCACAGTTTATACCAGAATTTACTGGAATAACCACGTGCCAACCATTGGCAAACCTTCTTCTGCTAAGGTTAGTTTCCTTTTAAGGTTTGAATTGTGGAGACCGTTACTTGATGTAGATCCATGATATAAATGAGATAAAAACACAAGGTTTAACTTTAATATACACTTTATTTGAGAAAATTCGACGACGTTTCGCTGACACAGCAGCTTTATCAAGAATGAAAAACAGAATGAAGAGTATGGTATTATAAACAAATCGTAGAACAAGTTGGATGAATAACAGGAAAATCCACACCGAGCCATTTGTACAGTTAGTATGAAAACTAACTAAACAAGTTAAGTAGGGTGAAAATTCACATCTACCTGCTCATTCAAAAGCTTGTCCGAATGTTTGTATCTATTTATTTCTAATGCTTCTAGGAGATCTAATTTTGAACTTTTGATTTTATATGTAATATGTCAAAGTTTTCATTCAATGAATGGTTTTCTTTTATTAGGTGGTTTGAATAATTTGAATCAGATTTATTTTATCGAAGCTACGTTTATGTTCAGATGTTCTTATGCCAAAACTCCTATAGGTCCAACCGATATAAATTTTATCACAAGAACCGCAATTGAGTTTATAGATTCCTGATTTACTTGATTTTTCAACACGAGATTTATTATTTTTAATATGTTTACCTAAGTTATTAGAAGTTTTGAAAGTTATATTAAGATTTTGTTTGACGAGAAAGGATTTAATATTTGTACTTGCAGAACCGCAGAATGTTAAACTGTTGAATATTTTATAGTCTTTATGAATAGGATAAACTTCATTTATTGCTGTCTGATACAGTTTTTCGAATGATTAGATCTATCATATCCGGATTATATGAATTATTAATTCAAACTGCTTTTATTAGATTATATTAGATATATTAGAACTGTTCAGCTGAAAACAGAATGTTGTTCCATAAGGTATTCGACAATAACGTCACCATATATTCTAGCAGAATTGAGTCTAGCTCTGCGGTACTCAGGGAGAAATTATGGGGATAGCGAAGAAAAACTCAGGTAAGATACCTCCTTCATTACTATTTGAAAGAAGTTGACATATATTGTTGATACATAATATCGTAGTAGATCGAAAATAATAATGCCAGACGATTATCACGCTCCTAGAGTCAGGAAGGCACATTTCAAAAGGCCAGCAAATTTCAACACTTTTCACAATGTCAAGCAAATATATGAAATTCAAGAAAATAATAAGATAATAACGAAATTCTTCATATCCCTAAGTATAGTTATGTGTGTACTTTTCAGCAGGATGTAGTGCCCTCAAGGAACCAGAGAACAGATGAATTATTGATGGCTATCTGTTTGATGATGTTTAAATGTTAAATGTTTAGACATCATCAAACAGATAGCCATCAATAATTCATATAATCCAGATATGATAGATCTAATCATCCGTAAAAACTGTATCAGAAAGCAATAAATGAAGTATATCTTATTCATAAAGACTATAAAATATTCAACAGTTTAACATTCTGCGGTTCTGCAAGTACAAATATTAAATCCTTTCTCGTCAAACAAAATCTAAATATAACTATCAAAACTTCTAATAACTTAGGTAAACATATTAAAATAATAAATCTCTCGTTGAAAAATCAAGTAAATCAGAATCTATAAACTCGATTGCGGTTCTTGTGATAAAATTAACATCGGTAGGACCTATAGGAGTTTTGACATAAGAACATCTGAACATAAACGTAGCTTCGATAAAAATAAATCTGATTCAAATTATTCAAACCACCTAATAAAAGAAAACCATTCATTCAATAAAAACTTTGACATATTACATATAAAATCAAAAGTTCAAAATTAGATCTCCTAGAAGCATTAGAAATAAATAGATACAAACATTCGGACAAGCTTTTGAATGAACAGGTAGATGTGAATTACTCACCCCTACTTAACTTGTTTAATTAGTTTTCATACTAACTGTACAAATGGCTCGGTGTGGATTTTCCTGTTATTCATCCAACTTGTTCTACGATTTGTTTATAATACCATACTCTTCATTCTGTTTTTCATTCTTGATAAAGCTGCTGTGTCAGCGAAACGTCGTCGAATTTTTCCAAATAAAGTGTAGATTAAAGTTGAACCTTGTGTTTTTATCTCATTCCTTTTAAGGGTTAAACAGTACTTTATGATGTCTCAGCTGATGCTGACCTAGTCAGGAATATTGTTTTAGCCACTCAGAGATCATGCATGATCTCCAGCCTGTCGCTCAGAGGCATCACCATGCTGATATTTATCTTTTTCCCAGTTATTTCTACGGTGAATGGTCTGAAGAACTGAAAGTTTTCGGAAAGAGTTCAGCTCTACAGGAAAACCTGAACTATTAACACTTCCAGGGCTAATACTAGCTCCCATCAACATTTTTCTAACAATTAACAGTAACAACTTACGAGTGAACATATAAAATCATCCATGTGGATATTCGTAATAATGTACTTACATTGCTCCAACATAAAGGGAGTCCCTCTTGACGTCCAAATGAAAGGTTCTGTAGTACATCTGACCACACGCAAATTCTCGTACATGATCTGAAAAAAAGTATATTCCATTATTAATTGTTTACAGTAATACTAAAAGCATTCAAGTTTTTGTACGTCTAAATTTCTTCGAATGAGAATATTGACAATAAACCCAAAGCATTAACGTGGGTAATTATGGCTGAATTGTGAGCTACCAGACTGTAACAAAGTATCGTTATTACTTCAATTATTTACCCAACGAGGTTCGCGTTTTTGCATGCGCCATCATTAGATGCTAGTTTGTTTGAATTTCTTTGTCATTAAAGTTCTATTTTTAATCAACGTTACATAAAGGACGTTGGTCATGTTTATAATTGCGTGGAACTCACAAGGAGGTACATAACTACCAACCTCAAACTAGTAATTACTACATAAGTAATAAGGGTTTTTTCTTATTAACAAGGAATAAAGCTCGATAGATTTCGGTGGTGTATCATTAGCTTGGTTATTGTTTGCTTTTAGTGACCAAAAGCTTTCGTGTTGTATTTAGTCTTAATGACGGCAGATTATTTTTTATATTGCGTGAAAGGATGAATAATTTCGTGAGAAGAAAGGCTCACACAAATGGGTTTTAATGAAAACAGCATTATACTTTTTGTCACGCATTTTGTTGAGTGAAAAATCTAGAAAGTTTGGACGGCAGAGTAATCATGACCTAAAGGCAGCTTTATATCATGACAACAAGCTTTTTCAATTGTTACTGAGAATTGCATCTTTTAGAATCTGTATTCTATGAGGATCCTGACTCATCTCTGGATCCTTGGTTCGTATCTATTTATTATGGATTAGCAATGATTCAGTTGAGAACATGACAAGCAGCATATGAGCTTCGCTGCATCATAAGATATCTTCTGATGACAATCCACAGCATGACTAATGTCCTATTGGAGAGGTGGTGTTGATGACAAAAGCTAATGCCATAAATACTTTGGATGACTATAAACATAAGCCAGCACTTCCAATGGAAGTCTACGAAGCTATCAAACTGATCTATGAAGAACTGATTGGTGAAAATCTTTTAACTCGATGCAGCGACAGCTACACACAAAATAGTAAAGAAACCTTCAACTCGACTGTGTGGGCTCTGAACATTGGCCCCGAAATCCACTGCGAGCGGTAAAATAGTCTTGGATGTAGCTACAGATATCGCAGTTTGTGTGTACAATGACGATTTTTCTTCAATTTTACACATAATGAAGGAACTTGGAAATCAGATCGAGCAACTACGAAATGTGTCTGCAAATCGACAAAGAGTGTATAAAGAATGCAGAGAGCTCGCTGTGTGAACGAGTAAAAGAGGCTAGGCTCTCTTCAAGATCTAGAAGAAGAGCAAAACAAGAGCAGGATGATAACCTAGAAGGCCAATTGTATAGTGCAGGCATCGTTGATCAAAGGTATTGAAAAATTATTCATGATTTTCTAGTACTCAAGATTTGAAACGCGTTTATCTCAAAACTGTATTTTTTAAGTTGGCCTGAAACAACTCAAACAATTTTCAACCGATGTACTTGAAATTCTGAATATATCTTGAAAAACACATTCTTTATACGTATGGTTTTTTTATCGCATAGTTCATTTGTTATTAACAATTATCTGATGATTTTTAAATTCAATTTTTCACTTTCCACTTCGGAAGTGCGCCACTATGCCAAAAATTAAAATATCGAAAAAACCTACGTAACCGTCTAGCAGCTATTGTGTTGAATTAAAAGAAAAAAGTGGCTTAAAATAATTTAAAAATTATAGGAGCTGTTTGTCCGGCCGTGGAATTCGAGAGTGCGAAAACGTCATCAGTAAATAGTTAATCATATATATAATAAATACTCTTAATTGGAATTTCGATTTATTTTTTAGTATCTCTAGAAAAAAAAATTGTAAAAACCTATAGTGGCTTAACCACTTAATGAATGCGATCAATTTTGAAGGAATTGTGTTGTATTCATGGCCAATGTTACATATTTTCTAGAGTAGAGCTGATGCAGAAGTTTCAATCACGGATTTGATATCGTCATTAAAACTTAGACTAACAGCATGTGCCATAATCCGATCATCAGAATTATTGTTTTGAGGTGTAATCCAAATTACCAACATGGGTGAAATAGATTTTACTGAATAAATGAAGATTAAAATTTTGTAACAAAATTCACCTTAGCTTTTGCCCACAGCAAGTATACAAACCAGATTCTAAATTCTTTGACTAAACGAGATAAATGTGAATGAAATCCCGAATGGGATAAATAGAGAAGCAGACTCAAGAAATAGGTGAATTTTTATGAAAATTTTTTTGAAACTATTTGATAACTCAGGCGCAAATTTCAATGAAACTAACATATCTAAACGCCCATATCTGTGCCAGACTGCATTACATTTACTGAACTAATGTAGAGTTACCGATTGCTTTCATTGGTAGGTATTCGCTCCAAAAGTTATTTAATGAAGTCTCCTTATTTTCGCATCCATAAATATACCACAAAATTCTCACGGAAAGGTTAGGAGCAACTACTGATGAATTATTCTCTTTGATTATTCGAATTTTGTATTTTACATTAAAGTTACATTAAAACTGAAATGAACATCTAGTTCTATACGTTTAACCGAATATCGCATGAATGTTGCTGAAATTTCAATAATGAATGAGTTATTGCAAACATTAAAAGTATATTTATCGTGTTAATTATGTTGTATCAGTGGTTCATTTACAACTAGACAAAATAAAATAACGTTGTGCTGACGATATTGAGCTTATTTCATTTTCCAATAGTTCTGTATGGATTTGGCAGTAACCATCGTTACTATTTGATTGTTAGGCATTATTAAAACACACAAGGAATTTACTCACGTTAAGAGATCACTGTTACCGCGGTTTCGATCTCTCGATCGTTGTTGGATAATATGAAAACCAAGTACAAAGTGACATGAAAATGAATTAGGTTTTCACCAAATCAAGAAACTTGAAAATGTTTCAAAAAGCTTGACTTGATATCAAGCCTTTTCAAGCCTCAGCGCAGTAAATAGATACAAGAAGCGGTCGAGGAAATTTGCTGAATTCAAAGGAAAACGAGAAGTAATCATCCAACAGTCAATGCAGAAATATAAAGGATTTCTGTATAAAACAATACTCATTTAAATATTGATATCGCCTACAACCTACAATAGACTATATAATGAACAATAGATTCAAATGAAATGATTCTTTCAGAGGTTTTTCATAACATTCGTTAAAAATTCAATATTCCGTATGAAAATATATAGAAAACTAAAAGAAATTTATGTAATGTCGTCACCTAGGGGATAGAAGTGTAAGTATAACAAACTATCGATTAAGATTTACAACATTTCGAGATATTTAGCAGAACTCTTAACGAGTGAAAACCAAGTACAAAGTGACATGAAAAATAAATTAGATGTTCATCAAGTCAAGCAACTTGAAAATGTTTCGAAAAGCTTGACTTAACTAGATGTCAAATTTTTTCAAGCTGTAGCACAATAAGTGGATACGAGAAGCGGTCGAGGGAATTTGCTGAATTTAAAGGAAAACGAGAAGAAATCATCCAACAGTCAATGCAGAAATATAAAGGATTTCTGTATTAAACAATACTCATTTAAATATTGATATCGCCTACAACCTACAATAGACTATATAATAAAGAATAGATTCAAATGAAATTGTTCTTTCAGAACATTCGTTAAAAATTCAATATTCCTTATAAAAATATATAGAAAACTAAAATTAATTTATGTAGTGTCGTCACCTAGGGGCTAGAAGTGTGAGTATAACAATCTATCGATTAAGATTTACTACATTAGGTCATATTCAGCAGAACTCTTAATAAGTGAATGTCCGAGAATCGAGACTGAACGGTGATTCCCCGAGAAGCGAGAGTCGGGAAAGTCCACAGACCAAAACTCGGATATAAAAACAAATTCTTTCCACTTCCCACTCCATTGCTTGTGAATATACTTTTACTGTTATACTATTATCATTAAAATAGTACGAAACACTGCACTAAAAAGGAAAATGTTCGCCTCTTATGGAGATGCTACGTTATCTATTACCAAGAATCCAAGCTATCTGATGAAGTTGGAATGTAGTATCTTTTCGACTTAGTATTCAATGTGAGTATTTCTTTTATTTTCGTAGAAGTTAATATCAGCTGTTTCATAGAAAATTTATTTATGTTGTTTTTGTGATGTTGAGGGTGTGTTTAATTTGAGAATATACATTTTCACTTCATTTCAATTTTGTTCTTGTAGTTGTGTTTACTTCAACAATGAATTCTCTTCAGGTTTTTACGATGTATTTCATTTAAATATTTCCCGATAAAATATTCAGTATTATTTAAACCTTCATTCTCGTTCTTAATGAATATGAGAAGAAGTTGAATGTTTAATTACAATTGTGATTCAAGCTTCAAAGTTTTGCGATTCAAGAAGGTTGAATAATGACTTAACTTGAATTCTGAAAACAAAAGCATCACTTCATTTCAAGTCAAGTCAAGCTATAAATCCCTTATATGAATAGATCTATATTCGGATTCCGAAAAAATCCAGATATGAAGTCTGCAGTTAACAACTGTTGTAAGGGAGTTATTTGAAAACATTGATAGATAGATCAGTCTGGTTATTCATCATCTGAAAGTTGTTATTAAGAAGTGATTAGAAAGTTTCAATTGATTCTAAGTAATTGTTTACCCTTTGGAGCATGCGTAAAACTAAATTTATCGATACTAGGAAAGAGTGGACCATTTTGGATGCAGTGGTTAGCTGACGTTGAATTATGTTTGCTTTTAAGAAATAAGTTTGATGTTCTTTATGTCTAATTTTGAAGGAACGGCCAGTCTGTCCTATGTAGAAATTATTGCAGACAATATGATTTATAAACTGCTGATTTATATGTTTTCTCTATAGGATTTTAGCAATAAAATTGTGATGACAATTTATTTTGAGATCTGAATACGATTTTAGTTTGGAAAGGTTATTCGCGACATTTTCAAGTACCTGTCCGAAATATGTTGAAGCGATGAAATTCTCGGATTTATTGCTCTAATAATCAAATATGAATGTCTAATAGCTATAAGTAATTGTTTTTGTTTCACTATTTTGTCAATTAGATCTTCAATTCTCTTCTCGATACAACTTTGGATTTGGTCTTTAAAAAAGTCAGCATTCACTGTTGTGTATTTTATATACTCTGCTTTTATCCGAAAATTTCATTTTAAAATTGAATCTATCGATGGCAAGATTTAAAAATTGTAAGAAGCTTTTCAGTTGGCTGTCTGTGCCAGTTCAGATACAAAAAATATCATCTACATATCTTTTTCATTAAAACACATTCTTAATTGAGCTGTTAGTGGAACTAAAAATGCTAAATTTAATATTTCACTTAATAACGGAGACAATGGAGAGCCCATAGGTAAACAATTTAGGTATTGATATGTTTTATCATTGAACTTGAAATAACTTTGTTGGAGATATCTGTTTAAAGCTGACCTAGTTTCTTCTATATGAGTGGACCTGTTGTGTATTATTAGATTGAAGTTGATGCTTGATTATGGCTTTGAGATCAAGGATATAGACTAATTATATCTAAAAGAACCTTAGCATTCAACGGAATTTTTAGAGATTTCAAGTGATATCGTTTTTCATTGAGTAATTTGGATTGTGTTGGATCAAATTTAGAAGTATGTATGTATTTTAGAGCTGGTGCACTCAAATATGAAATTATAAGTCTCATGGGACAATCTACCTTGTGAATTTTGGGCAATGAATATAAAATTAGAACTTTTGGATTCACAACAGGAATGAAATATTGATATATTAAAATTAATCCTTAAGAATAATGGCTATGCGCCGAATTAGATTGACACCTTAATAAAACAAAAACATAAACTTTTACTGCAGAGCATTTACCTTTGCATGCTGATAAATCGTAAAAATTTGCAATTGTTATATTTCTAATATATTCAACAAGATATGCAATAGATTGCACAAAAATAATATTAACACCATCAGTATTAATAAAAACATTTTGTATTCATTGCTGGTTGAAACTAAAATGAAGTTATTAGATAAAAGCACTGCATATAAAATAAACTGCAGTAAATGCGAGACTTTCTATATAGGTCAAACCAGAAGATGTATCGAGAAAAAATTTGAAGAATATAAAAGGTTCATTATTCGAAATGAAAATTCTACCGATTTTTCTGACTATTTTAAGGATAAGAATAATTTCATAGAGCAAATTGAAGTTATATATCCATGTAATAAAGGGAAGAAGTCGGAAATTCGAGAGATGATGAAAATCACGTCCGCTCGTAGGAAAAACCAGCCAATTTGCTATAAGCGAACAGCCTTCGGATGTTGCAAATGCCGTTATATCTAAGTGAAACCCCTCATTTTGTCTTTCAGTACTATTCTTGATAATGAGCTGATAACCCGAAACGTATGTCGAATATTTTAATATATCTTCATGAAAACTTTGCCAAGTGTTTCAATTAATCATTTATTCATAATGTTTCACCATGTGCTAAGCAAGAATTCCATATATCGGAATCTGTTAATTTATTTTAGTTGTTGATGGTAAAAACGTGAAAATCGTTTTGCGCTTTAATCTCAATAGCTCTTCTCATTCTCGAGTATAAATTACTTTTCCTGCAAAACCAGAGGGATGTTATGTATGGCTGAAACAAAAACTAATTTGTATTCAACTGAATGATAGATCCGAAAATTGCATGACCTACAGATCGCGCAATACATGAACCATATAATTATGCAGATAAGCTTTATAGAAGGAACTGCACTAGGCGGTTTTGAAATAATTGTCGAATTGAGAGGTGTTTAAGCTTGAAAAATCAGTACAGAATATAGAATTTTTTCCACCCAGTTTAATCTGTTTTTATTGTCGAGTTCACCAGGCCATTCTATCGGCGGATTTCCATGATACTGATACATGAATTGAGAAAGACATCTTGCTTGTATACCTTGAAACTATTTGCATTAGATCACGTTTGGATCAATATTAAGTTAATCAATAGCTGCTAGAACAAATCAAAACTGTCATTGAGTCCCAAGAATGAAAACGATATATGGAAAACTCTCATTGTATTATACTGCAACATGTTTTTGTATTACTGTACATTTCAAAACGAAGTTCAAAATTAAAATAAATTGGCGCAGTCGAAGGGATTATATTTTCTCAGGCGTAGCTACATTTTTATTGATTTGTAGATATATAATTCAGATCTTTATTATTAACATTTATTTTAAATCTCGATCACAGTCAATAGCTGTCAGAAAAATAATCTTGAAAATTCATTTGAAGTAGAACTATCTCTAAATATTATGGTTTAGTTACTCATCGAGAATTCCATAATTTCTTCGGTTCCAATATAGAAAAAATCGTTTTATGAGTATTAAGCTCCTACTTTACAACTGTCGTCATGGATATACATGCGATTCAATTTCTCGATGTGAAACCCTAATTTTCTCTCCATTCCCTAAATTTCGCCCTTCCTAATTATCTTTAATGGTTAGGAGACGGAAAGCAATTCAACATTGTTTGCTATTGGAAATAGATTAAGATAATGCAATTCGACGGTCATAACATAGCATACCATGCCTTGCGTCCAAGTGAGAGCTTTAATTGCAAACAATGTAGATGTGGCAACGTGCGGCTTACGACGCCGTTGCTAACTCTAACGAATGGGCAATGACGAGTATGGGACCATTACATTTTCGTTCGGATGCCATTCCGATTAGAAATCGCGTTTCCTGGATTTAAGGGATATTGCGATATTGTTACTTTTAAGATTTATAGGATCGCTCAAAATTCAATTCGATTATGGATCTTTTTTTCAGGAAATGCATCTGAAGTAATTAATGATTCTTTGTATTCGTATGTATATTATATTCGACGAAAATCTGTATTTTCTTAGTTTGAGAGATGAAAATTGTATAAGTGGCGCAGTCGGCAGGATTCAACCTCAATATTTATCAGCCCCTCTTAGTACCTATTTGTCTGTTTCTACAACTCGAGCCTCATTAATTTCAA
The DNA here is from genome assembly GCA_013387265.2 of Cryptolaemus montrouzieri. Lineage (NCBI taxonomy): Eukaryota > Metazoa > Arthropoda > Insecta > Coleoptera > Coccinellidae > Cryptolaemus > Cryptolaemus montrouzieri. The sequence continues at coordinate 25,341,671 of JABFTP020000103.1, forward strand.
TATTCATTAGATAAACACCTCAAAAAAGTCTAGGGAACACTTCTGAATATCGATATATCGTATCCAGAACGATCAATATGGATGATTCTTTTGAAGAAATGAACACCTTCATAAAGTTCTCACCAAATTATTTAGTGTCGCAACAGATTTCAGTTTTTTTTTTATAAAAAACTGAAAATGCAGCAGATGCGACGCTGCTTTATAATCATTTGATGTATTCAGTGTTTGAAATCAGTTAGTTGGCACTTTGTTTCTGTTGTAAGCACAAATAAAAGATTCAAGTTTTGTGATTCGACCATGGGAAGAGATGTTACGAGCCGTTGGCATGCTCCAAGCTGGGAGCTCACAAGTATCCAGGGTTCTGGGAAGTAGCCCAAGTATAATAAACCGTTTATGATCGCGTTTCAATGAAACAGGTAGCGTAGAAGAACGCCATACAGGTCGTTTCAGGATTACTTCAGTCGCCCAAGACCGATTTTTGGTTTTACAAGCCAGAAGAGATCGTACTACCACAGCATCTCAATTAGCTGAAGAGCTATCACGAGTTCATAATGTACAAATTTCCGACCAAACTGTGAGAAATCGACTGCACGAAGGTCAACTCCACTCCAGACGTCCGTTAAGTGTTTCACAACTAACCCATGAAAATCGCGCTGCTCGTTTAGCTTGGTGCCAAGAACACGTAAATTGGGATCAAGAGGGGTGGGCCACAGTTCTTTTCAGTGATGAATCTAGATTTAGTTATTATCCCGATTCGGGAAGAATTCGAATATGGAGGGAACCTGGAAAGCAAAACCGTCTCCAGCATGCTTGAGAAGTTGTTAGACAGGGAGGCGGATCAGTGATGTTTTGGGGAGGTGTACGCCTTGGTGGAAGAACTGACCTCGTTTTCATACAGAACAACCTCACGGGAAATTCTTACGCAAATGAGATAGTTTTACCTGTAGTGGTACCGTATCTCCAAACAATGGGTCAAAATCCACTCTTCCAACAAGATAATGCTCCTCCTCGTCGTGCAAGAGTTGTCTTGAACGTTCTTGAAGAGAATGATATCGATCTTCTACCGTGGCTATCCTGCTCCCCAGAACTGAATCCCATCGAGCATGTGTGGGACACCCTAAAAAGAAATCTCCTGCGTCAAAACGTCTTCCATCATGAACAGTAGCTTCGATTAGCAGTTCAGGGGGCTTGGAATGACTTAGGCCAAAATGTAATAGACAATTTAATATTGAGCATGCCGCGACGATGCCAAAGTATCATTAATAACAGAGGTGGACCTTCTGGGTACTGAATAATATAAGTGATTCCATATCGTTTCGAAAATATTAGTTCAAGATTTTTTTTGTGTTCTACCAAATTTCGTCATTTTCAAATTTCAAATTTTTTTATAATAGGTGCTTTGGAGAAGTCAAATATTATTTTGTTTTCTTGAGAATACATTATATTCAATACATCCTTACAAAAACCGAAAGATTTCTATGAATTCGAATCATCAAATTCATATTTTAAAGATATTGGTAAGTGTTCCCTAGACTTTCTTGAGGTGTTTAGTATGTTATTCAAATGGAATACTGTAGAAAGTCCGGCAGGTGAATGTGGTACAGCTGAAGAAACAATAAGACATTTAGTCCTCGATTGTCCTATTTACCATTTTACGGGTGGTTTTCAAGAAATTCATTCTGTTTCAGTTCATTTCATTAACTGGGTAGAGAACTTCAAGTCTATTCAGGAGATTAGTTTTGAATCTTGAGGTTATTATGGGCTATATCCTCGAATGGAGTATGAGATGTTCCCTGTTGAAAAACAGCAGAGCATTAGTTAAGTTTTTAGATAAGTTTAGAATTCATTCCCAAAACGTGTATGAGATGTTTTCTGTTGAAAAACAGAGGAGCATTAGTTAAGTTCTTAGATTCAAGTGAGTTTAGACATATAAGAATTAGGTATGTTTGATGGAATATTTTTGTGCTGGTTTTCTTTTTCCATTGTTACAGATTTTTACTGTCCTAAACCCTCTTCCTCTTCACCCTTGTCTTCGTGAAGTCCTGAAAATCACGGAGTGCAAGATGAGAATGAGAGAATGGAGCTGCTAAGCAGAAACATTTTTGGTACTCTTTTTGTACACACGACACTAACACAACATAAACAAACAAGCTATTGCTAGTGCAATAGCGACAGGGAAACGAGTTTTTTTCCACAGGTTTTTCCACTCGTTTAATTGAATCATACGCAAGATAGTATGGTTCCCCTGTTACATTTCCTGTGCTCACTTTAGGGGCAATCGTAGGAGGCATGATGCGAGTTTAGATGCCTGATTAAGGAACAGGCATGGTCTGTTTTTTTCCGCTGGTATTCTATTTATTCGCTTGTTTTTTACGATTGTGTTTTTCTGATACACGGCAAAATTATGAATATAAGCATTTATCGTAAATACAATTATATAATAGGTGCTTTGGAGAAGTCAAATATTATTTTGTTTTCTTGAGAATACATTATATACAATACATCCCAACAAAACCGAAAGATTTCTATAAATTCGAATCATCAAATTCATATTTTAAAGATATTGGTAAGTTCCCAGACTTTTTTGAGGTGTTTATTGGACGGCCCGAAAATTGTTTGAGATTTTTATTCAAATTCCTTTCTTTAATCAGTAATTTCATCATAAGAAACTGATGAGGAGCATCACGAACATTTTGAGATAGAAAATAGCCGAATCGCTATGAACATAAATTGGAAATTGAATTTACATGAATCGTACTGTATCCATTTGCCACTCTATAGGAGTTTTTTTTAATATTATTCCAATCTCTATAGATATTTATTCAAATTTCAGGGAAATATGATTCACATACTTAATTCAATTAAATTCAAATACAAATTGGCGCAGTCAAAAGGATTAAAATTAAACAGCAAATTCACTGAAATCCGTAGTTCTTAATAATATTTGTCGTTGTTTGTAAACCCATTCTAATACAAAAGTTTCTCTGTGCTCGAGAAAAACAGTTTTACCCTTCTCTCATGAAAATCGCCTATTTACGGCGCCTAAAACGTCGTGAAGAAATGTCGAGTTCTCTTAAAGCAATATCTAACGGAAGAACGAACAACTTCCATAGTCCTGTTAACAACTGTGGAAAATATGTAAACAATGGTTGAAATTTCCGGAAGAAATCCTTGATACAAAACGGCGTGTACCGGCAAAAAGTTTTTATAACGACATACATAGTCAAACTCCGACAAGAAGGAATATAAAGTTGGGCCCGAACGAAATTCCGAACAAAAGACGACATGTTCAAGTGGCACCCTTATCCGGGATTGGTAGGAGAAAAAATGTTAGAACTAAAGGTTCCACACACTATACGTTTTGTACAAAAAAAGGAAATTCAAACTGAATGTTTATGGATCAGGAACTTTAAAAATAGAAGCAGGAGTAATTATCGAACCGGAATTTTTTGAACGAAGTGTGTTCCACCCTGAGCATGGTTTTTGGGATGTGTTTTTGTTTGCTTGCATGAAGTAACTCGCTTTCTTGCAGCATGCATCCTCTAACTTAGACTGAGCGTATACTTGGGGAACCAGAGGGGGTGAGCTCAAGGGCTCTGGCGATGACGCCGTGTTCGGGCTCATTCTGGTGAAAGTGAATGATAAAGGAGCATAATAACTTCCGCAGGAAGCGTTTTTGTGGTGAAGTAGAGCTCAGTCACAGGTGTGTTAGTCATACGACCCAAAACCAGATGCTCAATATCCTAGGATAGGATAGACCGACCCCACCTTTTAGCAGAACTATCTGTAATGCAATAGCTGCAGAATCCTAGCTATTGAAACAAAGGAATATAAGCCCATTTCAGAAAAAGATATCACCACCACAATAAGTGTCGCAACTTTTGTCATAACGGTAAACTGCTGCTGTGACAAGGTATGGCTTATGTGTACATAACATTGTACATATAGTGTGTAGCGTTACGGTAGATAGTCGAACAAATATGGTTCTTCAAGTTTTCTGTTTGATTTATCCTTTGTTTTCATCCTTTTCAGGTGGCGCTGTTAGCAGCCGCTGTATCAGTTCGTTGGAAAGCGCAAACACATATACATGTACTTAATGCGCTTCAGAGGATTGAGATGAATAGGTGACAGTCCCTGGTGTTGTGAATGAGTGTGTAGTACTGACGAGGTTGAACGAGAAGGAAACTGCAGTGTATTGCTCCTATTCATAACATGCGAACTTCCTGTACCACTACTGTGTCGCCCTGGTTGAAGATTATTATAAAGGGTGGATCAGAAAGCCAGGTCTTTCATAAAAGGAAGAATATTCAACATTCTACAGAGGTTTCAATATTGTTTCCTGAATAAAAGTCCTCAGAGGAATGGCTGCAGTTTCTTCTAGCACTTAAATCACAAGTAGTATGCTCACCTTGAAACATTCGAAATAATTCTGCAGCAGTGTTCAACCAAAAGATGAGAGATCATCGATGCTTTCCAAAAATCATAACTCAATGCTTAAAAAACTGTGCTACTGCATCTTAAATCGTTGTGAATTAACAACATCTTTGTCAAATATTCATTCAAGAAAAAGGCATAGAGATTAAAATTCTACCTCGAATAACAGATAGACGCTTTTCTATGAAGACCTTTATCCGAAGACACATTTCTGCCGTAATATCTACTTCATGAATGGGAGTAAAACCCAATGGCCCGGATACTCTCCTACATCTTGGCATATAGAGGAAGCTCTATTGTTTTTTCTGTCTCGCTGCCAAGAACGGACTCTTAACTCCAAGGATCATTCGAATAGCCCCGATCTATTTGCCCGTTCCATAAAGAAAAATTTATATGGACGACTTAATATATTAGACAGGATTACTTTTCTTCGGAAATTTTATAGTTTTTATGCTCCGACGAGCACTAACTATATTTTTCTGGAACAGTCCCGACTAAGAGTATGCGAAACATTTCAGATCCGGTTTATTGAATGAGACATTGGGGGAGGGTAATAAAAATGAGCAAGCGGACTATAAAACGTTTGATGAAAATAGTTTGTCATGAATATAAATTGATTTGACAACTCGACGTTAGATGAACTGAAAAATTTAATTCTAACAGATTGTCTGCATGCTACAACTAAAAGTAGATATACTTCAAGCCCATTAGGCGACATCGAATTGTCAGTGCATCTACTAGGCATCTCTGGCAAGACCGGAGTTTCCTGGCATGACCATGTGTTAGCCATTGTCAAATCTGCTTCAGCTAAACTCAGTTTTCATCACAGCTGATGCTTGCATACAAAGTACAGTTGCCACCTCGTCTGCAATATGGTGTGGAGCTCCGCACCCAAACATTCATTAAATTTATTGAATAGTATCCAGAAGAAAAAAATACGTCCCATTGACCACCCGAAAATCTCCAGCCTCTTGCGCAAATCCGGCAGATTGCTGGAGTTTCTTATTTTTACAGATACATTCATGGTAAATGCACTGAAGAACTGAAAGTCGTGGTTGAGGAAAAAATCCTGTTCCAAAGAAAGGCACGGTTTGCGGAGAATTGTCATCAAAGGACAACTAGCAACGCCACGTTGCTAGTTGTCTAATCTAACCTATAGAATCTCTTTTGTTAACAGGGTTACGGTGCTGTGAAACTCGTTTCCATCGAACATCTTTTCTATATCGTACAATTTGACCTTTCAAGAAGCGAGTAAACACACATATTAAACCATCTTGGGCGGCCAAATAAGAATAAAAATTATCTTAGTGATGTTGAAAGAACGCATGTAAGTTACAAGAGGGTACAACAGTTTTAAAAGAGGCTGAAACCACAAGATTTACTTGGTCAGAACTAATCCTTAGGATTTCAAGTGCCTCTTTCAAAATGTAAGATAGAAATCTATTATGTGGAACATCACTACTTGATATAGATGAATGACACTGCTTACACTGTTTCCGAATTGGTAATCAAAGACATCCCCGATTTTTTTTTGATATTTCCCTCCAGAAGAGTTTCTTAGTCGATTAAATAAAAGGAAGTCACTAAGAATTAAGTCAGGCGAATTAGGTGGCCACTTCATTGAATATCTGGTGTTTCATAATTGTTATACGAAACTCTCGAGTTGTTTACGCCTAAATGCAAAATGAAATTTTGAATTCCTTCGCCAAACGTGATAACAGATATGGAAAAGTTGTTCCGCAACTGACACATTACGTTGTTCGGTCCTTATATTTAACAGCTTGACCCAATACTCCTTATCATATATAAATAAATATATGATAAATCTCCAGATCTCCAATGAAACAAATCGATCCATTCAACTTTTTTACTGTTGACAGAACCCATCTGTCAACTGCGTCGTGTATTTCGACATACACACTTGTCAATATTAAGCGGCAAGAGCCAATCCGTTCACCACTGATTAATAGTGTCCAAATCAATCTGCAGGACCTTATGATGAGATTTAGAGTTCGCGTATATTGTAGTATCATCAGCGTAAAAAGATTTCTTGCACTCTATACTCAGGCCAAGATCACAAGCAAAATTCAGAAACAAAACGGCCCTAGCACAGATCCTTGGGGGACACCACTAGTAACTTGTCTTTCATATGAAAAGCTCTGCCCCACCCGAACCGTGAATGTTCTGCCTGACATGTAGTCCCCAATCCAGTCTCTAAGCCTGCCTCGAGTACCACATATATCCAACTTGTAGTACATGAGTCTACGCACTGTTACTCGATCGAAACCCTTTGCGAAATCCAAGTACATCACGTCGGTTGGTTGCTTCAAGTCGTATGAGATAGTCCAGTTGTTCAAACATGATAATAGGTTCGTTATTGTGGATGGAACACGCGACTTATCAAACGATGTGGACATAATAAGTGATAAAGGATAAGAAAGTTCATCAGCAAGCCTTTTCAGGAAGTATGAGCTAACACCGTCGAGTCCAGGAGAGGAATGGTTCTTCAGGTTCGATATGTGCTTCTTTATTTTTTCTGGAGTGAATTGTACATGTTCTAAGCTCTTGTCCAATCGGTCTGCCAGTGAATGGGGAAGTTGGTCACCTATTTCCTTCGCCAAACGTGATAACAGATATGGGAAAGTTAGTTTATGAATAAGAAATGACATCAGAGGAAGCAAATACTTTGAAGACTGTATAGAAATATTCGTAATATAATTTAAGCTCGAGTGTGAATGCAAATGCAATAATTCTCTATCAGAAGCAAATATAAAAGGAGAAAACACTCTTCACAAAATCCATTCTTTAAACCATCAAATAAGCCGTATGATAAGAGTATGAACTCACAAAATCAACACGACTCACAGCGGGGGCATATACCTTATTAATGCAGTCGCGTGCAACCGCTAAACTGCTGTTTATGTTGTGTAAAACGCGGTTCTTTGTGTGTGTTAAGTTTTTTCTGAATGTCATATACGAATAGCCAACTTTGCATGTCGCATGGCTGCTTATCCGGAACCTGGTGTACCCAGGTTGCGATCATGATACCTTCTTTCTACTTAACCGCCCACCGATAAGTTCAATTATTTCAGTTTCCTTTTCGAGTGCACGAACAAAAATTAGAACTGTAACATGCCGCCGTCATATCTACCCTACAAATCCAAATTGAGAAGGACAAGCTTCAATATCCATAATAGTATTCATAGTGTTTCAGAATGGATTGAACAAGGGTGTGTATACTATCGAAATATTGCAGAATATGAGATTGAGAGATGGTGATGATGCCGTCGAGAAAGAATTAGTATTGATGAAGGCTGCATCATAATTGAAGCAGATGTTATCCTAGACGATTTATGATATCAGTCTAGTTTTCATTGATAAATAACTATCGCAATATATTACACCTTATATTTAACAGTTTGACCCAATACTCCTCATCATCTATAAATAAATAGATAATTAATCTCCAGGTATCCAATGAAATAAGTCGATCCATTCAACTTTTTTACTGTTGACAGAACCCATATGTCAACTGCGTCGTGTATTTCGACATACACACTTGTCAATATTAAGCGGCAAGAGCCAATCCGTTCACCCCTGATTAATAGTGTCCAAATCACTCTGCAGGACCTTATGATAAGAGTTAGGGTTCCCGTATATTTTAGTATTATCAGCGTAAAAAGATTTCTTGCACTCTATATTCAGGGCAAGATCACAGGCAAAATTCAGAAACAAAAGCGGCCCCAGCACAGATCCCTGGGGGACACCACTAGTAACTTGTCTTTCATATGAAAAGCTCTGCCCCACCCGAACCGTGAATGTTCCAATCTCTAAGCCTGCCCCGAATACCACATATATCCAACTTGTACAGGAGTCTACGCACTGTTACTCGATCGAAACCCTTCGCGAAATCCAAGTATATCACGTCGGTTGGTTGCTTCAAGTCGTATGAGAGAGTCCAGTCGTTCAAACATGATAATAGGTTCGTTATTGTGGATGGAACACGTGACTTATCAAACGATGTGGACATAATAAGTGATAAAGGATAAGAAAGTTCATCAGCAAGCCTTTTCAAGAAGTATGAGCTAACACCGTCGAGTCCAGGAGAGGAATGGTTTTTCAGGTTCGATATGCGCTTCTTTATTTTTTCTGGAGTGAATTGTACATGTTCTACGCTCTTGTCCAATCGATCTGCCAGAGAATGGGGAAGTTGGTCACCTTGTGGTTCAGTCGTGTATTAAAACCTAACCTAACCTAACCTCACCTTTGTATTGAGGTTTGATCGCATGAATTTGTGAAGTTTTTTCTTGTTATTCGAAGTAGCAATGTAAGCCTTGTCGTCTCGACGTGATTTCCGTAATTCATCAGTGAGATTAATAAAAGATACTCTGTCCGCTACATTATTCATTCGCTTATATCTCTTTCATAGTCTTCTCTTATAGTGAATGAGCGCTAATAAATCACTATTTATCCAGGGATTAAGAGGATTTTTCTGAAATTTTTTTACGAGAATGCTTTTCAGTCAAGGTAGATAGAGTTTTAGAGAAAGTATCATACATTGTATTTGGATCTTCTTACGAGGCAAAAACTGTTGACCAGTCAATAAGTGAAAGTTTAGCTAACGACTCACAGTATACTCCATAACACTCGCATCACTGCTCTGAATATTTATTTGTATAGAAGTTGTGATAGACACATGATCAGAGATACCTACAGGAGGCAAGATATTGTGTATGAGGCTCATTTCCGATACGGTATCTTGTTGGCTCAGAAACTGGTTGAAAAAGATTTGAGGTCGTTATAAATTCCATGAAATTTGTTGTTGCGGTATCAGAATCTGGTACATGATGGATTGACCAAGTTATATCTGTGTAGTTGAAGTCGCCGAGAATTAAGAGGTTACTCATCGAGGAAAGATGCTCAAGATAACTTATAAGCTGATTATTCGCCTGGTTGGAGATATGGGATTGGCACGTGAACATTTCCGTGTGATGATTTTTCAAGATTTCCGAAGTGGATTAGCTCGACAACAGTGTTCCGATCAACTTCATTCTACTATTGGTAAAGAAGCTCCACACTTAGCCACTGTGAAACGCTGGTATAACTAATTCTATCGGGGACGTGCTTCACTCAGGGACAAACCTCGCGAAGGTCGTCCAAAATCAGTTGTTTTGCCGCAAACTATCTATGCAGAGCGCGATATGATATACGATGATCTCCAGCGTGAGATTGAGACAATCCTAAACATTAGTTCCACCAACGTACATTCAATATTGCATGAACATTTGGCTGTCAAAAAGATTTGTTCGCATTGGATCCCTCACAACTTAACAATCGTTACAGACGACGAATCTTGGATATCTACATACGAGCCCGAAACTAAACAACAATCTACAGTATGGGTCTTTCAAGAGGAGCCAAACCCAACTGTAGTTATTCGTGCACGAAGGACTTCGAAGAAAATGGAGGTATCTCATTGGTTTAAGCGCATGCAAAAGTGTATCGATCTTCATGGAGAATACTTTGAAAAACAGTAAAGCTATTTTTCTCTAAGTTACTTATTTCTTCAGGCGAGATGTTTAAAAGGCAACCTACGTACAAATTTATATATTCTAATCAAAAATGGACAATGCGTCACTTTCCCTTACCCACTTCTTTGCTCGTAAATACATATAAAGAACAATTTTACACGAGAATTAAATCGTCAACACGGAATTAAATAATCCTGAAAAATAATCATTTCAACGATTTATAATACTTGCGCCTCATGTGAATTAGCTGCTGACTAACGTATAAAATAATAATTGGCCATGCACGGACATACGTCCGTTCCGTACAGTAGTCGATAATTTCGAATCCAAATGGGAGATGTAATGGAATAATCATATAATTAAAAGAGTTGATAAGTCGGCTTAATTCTACGGCAATTACATTATAGTTGTGTTTCGTGTCGGTCGGAACACGGGAGTAAGGTATGTGAAAAAGGCAACTTCACATCGCTATCTTCATATGTTTCATGTTGCACGCGATATTTTATGCGCCAACTTCATACATGATAGCATTCCAAATGTCCTCAAATTACTAGTTTATACACAACAATAGTACCCCTGATAATACTTACGAAATACAATAATAAAAGTTGACTTTCGCGTTTTCAGATAAGTTCATTTCAGAGAGGTTTAATGTGTGTTATGAATGGCATCTAAAATGCTAATTGAGTCAGGAAAATCGTAGCGAAAGGCTATCAATAAAAAAGTTACATGTTTGTGGTACGGCGTAAAACGAAATAGTCGAAACTTGCAATCCTCATATTTATACAGGGTGTCCACGAGGACATCAAAAGTATATGGAGAAAGGAATGACCGATTGGAGATTTTTTTGTTGTCTTGAATATTATTCGAACTAAGTTCCGAAAATATTTTCAATGCTGTGACACTTCCGGTTATACCGGAAGTTGATAATTTTTTTTAAGGAAGGAGGGACGTGAACATACTTTCCCACGTCCGTCCTTCCTTGATCTTATAGGCCATGGATTTGTCCTTTACGACATTTTTCCAATAGAAGTGTTTGTGTCAACAAGATAAAGGACAAACACAACACTCAGGCCTTTGCCGGAATCGAACCAGTGAGGGGATTCTCACCACTGCGCCACAGGGACGACCGACATCATCTTTGTTATTCTGAACAATTTTTTTTCATATCATTGACACCTGAAATCAGCCGATAGGAAGATATGAGTTTTTCAATCGGAATTTTGCGATTTCTATATATTTGTAATAATTATAATAATAATAATAAAGGAAACATCGAAACTAAAGGTTCCTCCAAAGCGCGGCAAATTTTCATAAGGGAAATTACATAATTGCGAACAACAATAACAGAGAAGTACCTGACGCACAGTGCTTCACAGATTATTGGTCATCGTTATGGTCGTGCCCCAAAGAACACAATAATGATGCTGAATGGATCACGAATGAAAAACAACGCCTTGATATCAATCATATGGACTTCGTAGAAATAACGGAGGAAGAAATCGCAACAGTAGTTAGGGCGACCAACAATTGGATGGCCACAGGTATAGATAATATCCATAACTTCTGGTACAAGAAGTTTAATAAGCTCCATGGAGCCCTAGCGAAACAGCTTACGTATGTTCTTCAACATCCCAGGAAAACAATCACTTTCCTAACACAGGGCTTAACATTTATGCTACCTAAGAGCGATAGGACACAAGATCCGTCTCAGTATAGGCCTACTTGTCTGCAAACGCTCTATAAAATACTCGCCTCATGCATATCCAATCGAATATACCAACACCTTGATGACAACAATATATTAGCAGAGGAGCAGAAGAAATGTAGAAAGAAACACCACGGGTGTAAGGAATAAATCATCATCGATTCTGTGAGAATGAAACAGGCACACGGAGGGCATCGGAATGTTGATTCATCTTTTCTCGATTATCTGAAGGCATTCGATAGAACCGCCCATTCTTGGCTTGTCGAAGTATTGCAGATATACAAAATTCACCCAGCCCTGGTAGAGTTCTTGAAGACAACAATGACACACTGGCGCACGTCTCTGCAGGTCAACATGAACAATAAATCAATTAAAACCGACGAGATACCCATACGTCGTGGAATTTTTCAAGGAGACTCTTTGAGTCCAATATGGTACTGTTTGGCTATGAACCCATTGTCTTCAATGCTCAATGGAACAGGAAACGGATTCACAATAAAAGCAGATATAAACTATCACACAATCTTCCACCTACTATATATCGATGACATCAAATTATATGCTTCGAACAAAGAGCAATTGGATGATCTGTTGTCAGTAAGTTTTCGGCAGACGTTCATACGAAATTCGGGATTGAAAAATGTAAAACCCTGCACTTTCAAAGAGGGAAAGTCATAGATGGTGAAACACAACTCCCAAATGGTGATATTATACAGTGTATGAAAGATGGCGAAACGTATAAATATCTGGGATACTAACAAGCCAGATTGCTAGACCAAAAACAGTCAAAGGAGAAGATTCGTTCAGAGTACAGTTAGCGTCTGAAGACTGTGCTGAAGTCAATGTTGAACTCGGGGAATCTAGTCAAAGCAATTAATACCTACGCCATTCCAGTGTTCCTTTACTCATTTGGAATAATCAGATGGACTAAGACAGAACTGGATGATATTCAAAGGCAAACCCAAACGGTGCTGACAAAGTACAATAATCACCATCCAAAATCGTCTGTAATCAGGGATCAAAAATGTCACAGAATTCTTCTCTGTAAAAGCTCGCACTTCTGACATCCACAGAGTAGTAGCGTTGGCTGATAAGGGATATACAACTCTACAACTTTTCGCGGAAACAGAAGGATTCCTTATGGCCATTCAAGACCAAGTTATCGCTACAAACAACTACAAAAAATTTATAATTAAGGACGGAACATTACAAACAGTTAAGTGTAGAAAATGCCATATAAGATCTGAGACTATGCAGCATATTACGTCCGGATGCGAACAACTGGCCAATACGGACTATCTTCACAGGCATAATCAAGTATGTAACATTATCCACCAGAAACATGAACACAAATACGGACTTCTGAATGCCTCCCAGCCATATTACAAGTATCAACCGGCGCCCGTATTGGAAAATGACTATGAGATTACACTACGATAGGTCACTGACACAATGGTGACGAATAATAGGCCGGACATAGTGGTGTATGATAAGAGAGCCAGAACAGCAATGCTAGTGGATGTCGCCATACCAAATAATAACAACGTTCTGAACAAGTTCCAAATACACAGACCTTGCTTTTGAGATCAAGCAGATGTTCCACCTCGATAAAATAGATATTGTTCATGTCATCGTATCCTCGACTAGGTTAATACCCAAAACTTTGTATGATAGCCTTAAGAAATTAGTATTGCATAAGAATGCCTATATAGAAATGTAAAAAGCTGTAATTCTCAATACATGTAGGTTAGTTAGGAAATTTATGTCAAGTATATTGTAATCGAGCCTATTCTCTTTGATTGCTGAATCTGGGAAAGGTAAATTATATCCAGCTAACAGTTGAGATAGTGCATAAGTCCACGATAATAAATAATAACAACATCATATTGCTGGGTTATAGGCATGTAATGTCTTTCACAATACATCCCTAGCATTCTAAATATTACACCAAAAATTAAATATAATTCTTCAATATAAAATATCTTAATAGAGTTTTGAATTCATTATAATTTTAATCATAAGGAAACCTGGCTATGCCGTTATCTAATGGGTAGACAATGCTGACGAGGTCAAAGGAGACCGAAACTGCAGTCCATTGTTCCTCTTCGTGACACCTGACGATGCTGTACCACTGCTCTGTGGCCCCGGTTGACGGTGATTATGAAGAGTAGATCGAAAAACTAGCTCCTTCAAGGGAGAATAATTAACATTCTACGGAAGGTTGAATATTGTTCCTTGAATAATAATTTTCTTCGATGTGTCTACACATTGCGAAATCTCGCATATAGTAACTCTTTGTATTGAGAAATAGTTTTTGGATTAAATAATCTCTGTGACCTGGCGAATCATATCAAAATGTAACAACTTTATAGCTGTTTAAAGGCAACCTACCAATGTGACAGGTGAAGTAACGAAGAATCTAGAGAAAATAAGCTATACTTGTTTCTCAATTTCCGTTGAATTTCTGTAGGTTAAGCTATGAAGCGATTGTGACTGAATGAACGAATTATTGAAGCAGCCAATTTCACAACGTTTATTTTCCTCGAAATATTATAAAAGTTTCCCCTTAAATCCATCAAAGACAATCAATTACTAGATCTGACTTTATTGCTATTCTGCTAGTTTCAGAAAGTTACATAAATAGTTGTGTACCAATAATAAGTTTGCATATTTCCTCCGAACTATCCGGCAGAAGTCTACGCCGGAAACTGCGGTCGTAAAACTCAAAAACCTGAAAAACAGATCTCTTTCAACATCAGCAAGTTCACGGAATATCCCATTTGCGAACTTTATATTAGCAATATTTGAAGTCGAAACGTTTGTTCGAGTCCGAAACTTTTTCTTTCTGTTTAAATAGATATATACATATACCGTCGCGGAAAAAGGGCTAAAGAAATAGAGTGGAAGTTCGTAGAGCGTATTCCGCTATCTGCTCTCTATCGCAGCAATATCAAACTTCTGGCGGCATTGAAAACATCCGAGCCGTTGGAAATCTGAATGTACGGTCGAATAGATCGTTTCAGCTTTGCGAGAGCTTATCCAATTTGTATCTTTATATGCCCGATAAAAAGTCGACGGATGGCTTTGCCGGAATCATTCCCGGTCTGCTGCTGATCCCTTGAAGTGAAACTATTTCATCGCCTTGTTGGAACGCGGACATTTCGGAGAATATATGGAAGTACTCAGATGTTAACATCTTTATATTACTCATTCGCGTGTAAAGATTATAAAATATGGAATAATTCGTTGATTCTCTCATAATCGAATTGCGATATATTCGTTGTACTGGGGTGCGAGCAACCCAGGTGAGGATCTATACTTCTTCTTCTTCTTCACCGTGTAGAAGGCGAAGCGCCTGTTCAGTTCCGGTTTCCCTGCAGCAGTTCTTGTGAAGTTGATTGCCAACTGTCCCGCCATCGTTTTGGTGGTCGTCCAACGGGTCTTCTTCCGTGTGGTATGTTGTTTTATACGATTTTGTCTATTCTATCTGTGGTCATTCTGTTTACATGATGGTTCCATTCTCTTCTTCTTTTTCTTACCCATCTCACAATATCGTCTGTTTCACATTTTTCCCTTATGTCGGTATTTCTTTGTCTGTCATTCAATGTGTAACCGGTTATAGTTCTTAGCGTTTTCATTTCTGTTGTTCTTAGTATCCTCTTTGTTACCGACGTTTCGGCTCTTGTTTCTGCCCCGTATGTCATAATTGGTCGCACACATGTTTTGTAGATTCTGGATTTGCATGGTATACTGAAGTGTTTATTTCTCCAAATTGGTTGTTTAAGATGTCCCGATACTGCAGCTGCTTTGTTCACTTGTCTCCTCACTTCATCTTCAAGGTATCCTGTGCTTGTTATTTTGCACCCTAAGTATTCGAATGACATGACTTGGTCTATAGTGGCGTTGTCTATTGTTAACTTGCAGCGCAGAGGTTCCTTAGCTATGGTCATGCATTTTGTCTTACTTGTTGAGATTTCCATATTGAAATTTTTTGCGCGTTTGCTAAAGGCGTATAACATCGGCATAGCATAAGATGTTAATTTTATAGGTTCCCATGCGGTATCCTAGTCCCAAGTTTTTGACGGTCTCTACAAGTTGGTCCATAACAGTATTAGTAGAGGGCTAAGACTATCACCTTGGCGGATGCCCGACGTTGTTCCGAAATGCTGCGTTAGGGTGTGGTTTGTTCGTATTTGCGTTGTTGTATTAGTGTTCAGATCTTTTATGAGTCTTATATATTTTTTGGGTACCTCTTTGTTTTCCAGTATCTTGATTACATCCTTCAGTTGGACTCGTCGAAGGCCTTCGTTAAGTCTATGAAACAAAGATATGCTGGGGTGTTATATTCAAGAGACTTTCCTACTAGTTGCCTTGTTATAAATAGTGCATCGACCGTGGACCGGTTTTTTCGAAAGCCTTGTTGCTCTGCGCTGATTTGCATTGTTGACGTTATGTCATCGGCAAGAATCTTTGTAAGCAGTTTCAAAGAGGTGCTTAATAAGGTTATTCCGCGATAGTTGGCAGGATTTGTTTTGTCTCCTTTTATAAAGATAGGCACTGTTACACTTCTTTTCCATTCTTCTGGTATTTTTCCGTGTTGAATTATGATGTTAAACAGTTTTGTGTACTCTTCTCTCATGGCTTCTCCGACATATTTGATCATCTCATTTGTTATCTTATCTTCGTTTGGAGCTTTCCTATTTTTAAGTTTACTTATTGCCATAGCTACTTGCTCTTTCGTGATTGTTACCGGTTCATTTATAGTGTCGTTTTCTAAGTCTTCTTCTGGGGGTTCTTCTTCATATTCTGATTCGGTGTAAAGATTTTTGAAGTATTTTTCCCATGTTTCGTTTGTGATTGTTTTCAGTTGTATAATTTTATTGGTGTCCTTTTTCATACCCCTTAGTAATTTCCAAATTCGTTTTTGCGCTTCGTATATATCCGCTTCCATTTCAGCACTAAATCTCTGCCAGTATTCTTCTTTAATTTCCCGAACTCTGGTTATTGACCCTATTTCTTATTTCTATGTATCTATTTCGGTTCTCTGATGTCGAATGGTTCTTCTATTCTAGATATATTTGTTTTTTTTTCCTTTGTAATGTTTTTGACATCAGTGGTGAACCAGGGTTTATTATTAGGTTTGCCGTTCTGTGATACCGTGCGGGTTCCCAAGGCCTCTGTGGCACCCTTGTATATGTTTTCTTTTAGTTTGAGCCATGCTATGTCGTGGTTATCTTGCTGAAATATTGGATTACGAGTTGCAACTGTTTGCAACGGTTTGAATGAAGTTGTTTTGTGCTCTCATTGTTGAGCTATTCTACGTTAAATTTTTCAGTTTTTACAGAAGGTGTTTTCTTTTTTAATTGAGTTGTCATCTTCAGTTTCCCTAGAATGAGCTTGTGGCCTGTTCCAATGTTAGCTGATAACAAAACTCTTACATCTAAGATTTGTTGGGGTAGAAACATTCGGTTAGTGATAATGTAATCAATTATGGATTTGTTGTTTCGGTTATCGTAGAAAGTATTTGTGCTGTTCTTTGTGAGGGAAAAAAGTGTTATTAATTCGCAACTCGTTCTGTGCACAAAATTCCGTCAGCATTTCGACGTTTCTGTTAATTACGTCTTCGTTATATTTTTGTTTTACCCCGTTTACTACTTCGTTACCTACTCTAGCGTTAAGGTCTCCTAATGATTATCTTTTCTTTAGTTGATATTTTATCTAGTTGTGATTGAAGACTTTCATAAAAATCTACCGCCGCTTCCTCTGTGAAGCGCTACAAAAGCATCGAATTTGAAACACCCTGTACAGTTTCAAAACCATCTCACAAACACGATATACGATCACTGCAACTTTGAGAATGAGGAAGTTGGGACAACCTGAAGTAAATTCTCTGAAAATTTTGAGCCAATTCGATAAATATTATTGGAATTTCTAAGGCGACGTCAGAGTGTTAGAAAGTAGATAGAGTAAGAACCGGAGTAGCAGCTGCACAGGTTCCTTTTGTCTATTGTGTTTCATCGTAGAAGGCGAGTATAATAGGTCCACTAAGTACGGCGAGGTTAAATTCAGTTATTACAACCTAAAATGATTTTTTTGTTTTGTTTTATAGACCTACAGTTTGTAGTGGACTCCGAACGACTCACTTAGAGTGTGCAATGATAACTGCCACCACTTTGGATTGCAAGTTAACTGGCCTTCGATGGCATATGGGTTTAGCCAGTAGCCATGTGCCTAACTCAAGGTATGTCTTTGTCAAATTCACTTTTTTGTTTCAAGGACAACATCCATAACTTGAACCCGGATTCGAACCAAGCACCTCGGCTAAGCATATTCCTACATACTTGCTCACTAACTAACTTGTAAACTAACATATCCTAACCTAAAATTATTGTATTTCATCAGTCTGAAGAGTTATGCCCCGTTGAAAAGTCGTGAGAATGGTTCAAACGAGTATTCCGTGATTTGTTCGTTTCATATTGGAGTAAATTTTATTCTAAAACTATAAAAATGCAGAGTGAATGTTCAAGATCACGCAGAAAAAAACAATATTTCTGAAGGTAACAAGAAAACACAAGCTTTCAATACAAAGAATGCTGAAATGAATAAAAATCTGCTAGAATATTCAAAATGCAGAAAGACAATTTAGTTTTGCGTATTAGTTATTTATCATAGTTCAAACTGGGATAACTAAAATATAAATCAGGTTACAATGCATATTAAGGTCGTTGCGATTGAGTTCCATGGCTGGACAACATCTGCCGGGTTCGCTAGAATGTATTAAATTTATTCATTCATCAATTCATCACATTCTTCCATTTCGCAAGAAAGGAATATGTACAACCGTTCCTTATTCCGGTATATTCGCAATACAAGTGGTCATTATTTCTTAATCGGACAATTTAGTACGCGTAAGAACGTTTTTCGCTGAAGAAGAAAATTTGCATTTCGCGATACCATTGTTCCGACTTCGTTCTCATTATTTCCATACTCGCCCAGTCGTATTGTCATAAATACTACTCGCATTATGCAGTTAACTACGCGTAAAAAGTCACATTAAACATGATATTCGTTATAATATGTCGCACAAAAACCACTCATTCGAACGATATAGTTGTTGTATGCAGAAACACATTAATGAATGAATAATGATGTAGCGTTGGACAGCAAACGAAATCTCGGTAATATGGCGTGTGTTCGAAGGCAATGTGGCTGAACTCGAGCTGTCAAGAAGCTGACAGTAATTTATCATTGACAGGTGAGATCAGGATCAGAGATTTTCAATTGATCACAGATGGATTTAGTGAACAACAATGTTTATACACTGCAGTTGATTGACAGGGGGCACTCACGTCTCAAAAACTATTCATATTCCTTGGAAGAGTAAGTGAAAAGAGAAAAAGAAGCCTCTTTTATTAGTTTCCATGTATTCATACATTTGTAATGATTAAAGACCGGATTTTATGCAAAGTGCATATTTCATGCATTTTCAGTATTTCTGTATGAAAATCTGAATTTCTCTCAATTGAATCAGGATTTTTTCACATTTTTAATATCTGAGTAAAGTTGAGACATTTATGGGTGTAGCGAAAAAGTCCTGCTAAGAGGACGTGTGATATATTCAAAACAGTTTTGTTTCATAAAATGACATAACATTTGACACATCTCCAGATGATAAACTTTAAACCTTAATTGTTTTTCAATTCCTACTGAAAAAGGATCGCCTTCTTTTTGTATAATATTCTTGGGTGTAGAACCAGAACGTCTGCTCCTGGAGTATAATGATTTAGGAAAGCTTCATAGATAATGGTAATGCCACGAACAAAAGTTAACAAATCGACTTTATCTTCACAAACCATTATATGAATTTTCTAAGCATTGACAGCAGCCACGTTGACCATATGTGTGAAAAGGGACCACCACCCTTTTTCCCCGAATAGATATTCTGTAGTTGTTAACACTTTGAACCACGCGATCAACACTTCCCATGAGAGTAATACATTTAGAAAAGAGGACAAACTGTAGAATATCAATCTTTTGACTTCTTCCAGTGGTTCAACTGAATCGTAGTTTGTTCCTATTGTCACAATATTATTGTCTTTCATCTGATAAACAACAATTCATTTGTTGAGTCGAAAATGTATTGAAAACATCTTTTTCTCATTTTGGGAACTGATGATAAACAGCACTTTTTGAGGCGACTATCTCTAATCCTCCCTGTTGCCCTAAATGACCGGAAATGTTCTTTGTATCTAGCCTTGAAAGAGCGTCCTGTTTGACCTATATAAAAAAAATTGTACTCAGAACATGTTAATTGGTATACTCCTGATTTTTCGAATTTATCGGTCTTATCTTTTGTGTTGCAAATCAGGCCTAACAATTTGCTAACTGGTTTGAATGCAATATGAACTTTCTTACTATCAGAAAAAATCTCTAGCAACCTGTTCTGACGTCTTCCCAAAATATGTTAAAGACATAATTTTTCAGGTTGTTTTTTCTTTAACATATTTTGGGAAGACGTCAGAACAGGTTGCTAGAGATTTTTTCTGATAGTAAGAAAGTTCATATTGCATTCAAACCCGTTAGCAAATTGTCAGGCCTGATTTGCAACACAAAAGATAAGACCGATAAATTCGAAAAATCAGGAGTATACCAATTAACATGTTCTGAGTACAATTCTTTTTATATAGGTCAAACAGGACGCTCTTTCAAGGCTAGATACAAAGAACATTTCCGGTCATTCCTACATTAGAAATATGAATCAGCTTTAGCTGCACATTGTCTGAATGAATGTCATCCTTTTCCAGAACTTCAATAGCTAAAAATTCTTCATTCCTGTGATAAATCTTATAAACTCAATTTCTTTGAATCGATGGAAATTTTCAAGGCATCTAGGGTAAAAAGGGTTAAGCTTCTCAACGACCAGGTAGACTTAATTACCTACCAATCACCATTATACAAGTTACTGTGACTTCTACTAGGATTTTATTGATATTAGTTCCTGTATTGTACATGAGTATTCAGTTTTCATTAGCTTGTTGTTGATAATGGACGTATGTTCGGAACCGGTCCAACCAATGCAAAAATTTTGTCATTCTTTACATCAATAAATTAGTGATAGTTAAAACATACACTCGGAGGCAAAATTAGCGGAACACTCGAATATTTAACCAAATTCGAAGTCCGATATTTTTCCTAATTCTCAACCGATTTAGATGATTTTTTGGCAAGTTATAGATCAACTCTTCTGCTTTGTAGAAATTATAAGGAACACAAAAAATCTGAAAAAATTTCATACAGGGCAAAATTAAAAGTGTTTTTTGTCAAAAATTCGTAACACCCTGTGGAATTTCGTGGTCCGAGTTGAAACGTACAATATCATGGTCTGTCAAGACACATCTTCCTACAGTAACGCCCTTCTTGTTTTATGCATTTATCTCTATTTTTTCAAGATATATCCAATTTGAAGCGAAAAGTCACAAATTTCAAGAATTCATTTTAATCTTGCGTAGGTGCATAACATCGGAGGTTAGCCAAAAATAAAATCAAAATTAGGGAAGCGGAAATCTAACGAAATGAAAATTTTTAAAATTCACTGGCCAATTTCACGCTCGGGGAGAACTCGAAGTACACTGGAAAAATCGTTAATTTTGCACATTTATTTTCGAATTTTTTTGTGTGACACTCTATAATAATTATCATTCCTGTCCAAAATTGAGAGCAGGTGTGTAACCTGGCGATACACTCGTGAAATGAAATGAATATGTTGAGAAAAATGTTCTTGATGACCCAAAAAAACATTTGATTTTAGTAGCGATTATGACCCCCCCGAGCTCTTATTACAGCGCGCATACGATTTCGCATACCCCCAATGATGTTGTCTATCATCTGTTGAGGTATGTTGTCCCACTCTTCCACCAAAGCCAATGTCAGCTATTCAACGTTGCCTGGATTCCGTTGTCAAACCCTTCTTCCAAGAATGTCCCAAACGTGTTCGATCGGGTTTAAATCCGGTGACCGCGACGGCCAGTCCATTCGTGGGATCCCAACTTCATTGAGATATTCTATCACTATGCGCGCAGTATGGGGCGCGCGTTATCGTGCATAAAAGGAAATTTTCCCTATGTAAGGAGCAAAAGGCACAACATGGGGCTCCAAGATTTCTGTTATATACCGATGGGCATTAAGTGATCCATTGCCAATAATCTCCAGTTCTGTTCGTACTCCCAAGCATATGCCACCCCATATCATAACTGACCCTCCACCGTATTGCTCAGTTCCTGCGAAGTTCGCTTGATTGTACCGTTCCCCTCGATGCCTCCATATTCTATCTCTACCATCCACGAAATTCACACAAGATCGGCTCCCATCAGTAAATAAAACTCGTCTCCACTGATTGATTGTCCATGCTACATGCTCCCTAGCAAACGCCAATCTTGCTACCCGATGGGCTCTATCGAGTCTTGGTGCTCTTGCTTGCGCGTATGATCTCAGACCAACTTCATTTAATCGTCTTCTGACTGTCCTCACACTGACGTTAATGTTATCCAGTGCTTGTAAAAGGTTACTTACAGAAGTAAGAAGAGTATTTCTTATGGTTTGATTGACGATGAAACGGTCATGTATAGCGCGGGTTGCCCGATTTCTTCCTTGTCCTCGCCTCCTCACGTACAATCCAGTTTCCCTGTAACGTCGGTAGATTCGATGGATAACCGACGTCGAGACACCCAACATGGTACCGACTGAGCGGTAGGTGCGCCCTTCCTCGATCAATGTAACTGCCCTTGCTACTGAGGTTGGTGGTAAATCTCTCATTCAGAATGAAAATACCGTTTCGAATCGTAAACAGTAAAAGAATCACAAAACACCGCAACCGATCGAATTTGTATCAAATCAAAGAATGGAAAACTCTCATTCTTTAAACAAGTGCAAATGTGGTCAAATACAAAAAAACGTGTGTTGTATTTCATATTTGATAAAAAAGGTGTGCACACGTGTGAATGAAAAGTTTTATCAATAGTCCCAGAATTCGGTTGTGTATTTTAATACCTACCGACTGTTATCTCCTATGAATTCTAATTTTCACCAAATTAACCAAATTGTCATTAATAACTAATGCAATTCCGAACATGAAAATCGCAAACGACAATTTCGACACGCCTGACTGATAATAAGAAAATTCCAAATTGATAGACGAATTTTAATGACAATTTCTTGATTCAATGGAATTTCTCCAAAATGGTGATTTTCCACTTGAAATTAAATATATTTTGCAAAAATAGAGATAAACGCATGAAACAAGAAGGGCGTTACTGTAGGAAGATGTGTCTTGACAGACCATGATATTGTACGTTTCAACTCGGACCACGAAATTCCACAGGGTGTTACGAATTTTTGACAAAAAGAACACTTTTAGTTTTGCCCCCGTATAAAATTTTTTTCGAATTTTTTAGTTTTCTCTTATAATTTCTACAAAGCAGAAGAGTTGATCTATAACTTGCCGAACAAATCATCTAAATCGGTTGAGAATTAGGAAAAATATCGAACTTCGAATTTGGTTACATTTTCGAGTGTTCCGCTAATTTTGCCTCCGAGTGTAGTAACTTGTTTTATTTTATTAATCATTATGAATATCGACTATCACGTACTTCAGGCTTCATCGATCAATTACTTTAAGAGAACTGAATTTGAGGAGAACTTAGAATATATTTGGAATAAACGGACAGAAAAAAGAAACAAATGATGCATGGAAACCTCATTGCGTGTTTTGTATAAGAAGGAAAATGACATTTCAGTCCCCGCCAAGTTGGGCGGTAGCCTATAAAAAATTTATTGCACTATTTGCTTATTATTTTATCCATTAAACGCAGATTAAGTCTGAGATTAACTGAAAGGTAAGTAACTCAGTCAATTATTAACGATTCATCGCCGTTACTCAAGTGTAGTTCGGATTAATAATCAAAACACGCTTGCGGCCGTAAATCATGACTAATTTTGATCTTTGACGGAAAACTTAATAAGACCGATCGCACTAGCGTGCGGAACGCATTAGCCAAGATTAAGTTCGTTGTTGGGAAGTTATAACACTACTCGAAGGGAAGTCGGGCAAGTCTTCTTGGCTATATATAATTCCCCTAATTCTTTCTGCGGGATCAGGAAGAGGGAGAGAAAAATAATTTATTATTGCCACGAACTGGTAAAATATTTACGAGAGCAGCACGTGAGTTTTATACAGAGCGTATCGTTATGGTTTAATGGAATCGGAAGGACAAATTACCTGGAATGATTGGGACAACTCGAGTATAAGGTGTTCCAAATTCGTTGTCCTTTAATGACAACTTTTAAACTAATAGAGAGAGAAGGATGCGGTTTCCATGAGGGGTGCTACTTTATGAGTTAACTATAGATACAGTCAACAAAACTTTGATAGCCCCCTTCAATTTTCAATTGTTATTATTCACCATGGCGCAATGTTAAAGAGTGAATCTTACAGAATAGTTCACGAAAAATCCAATGATGTAACCAGATTTTTTCTAATGAGAAACAATTTCTAAGTTATAGACTAAATTTGTTTCATTAAGCGAATACCCTGTATATTTTGACGGCCGCGTGGCCCTGCGTTTACAAGAACCGAATATACATGAGAGTCGTCCTGGACAAGACAGAAAATGCTGTACTTCGGCTGTCAAAGATCACTTGATTCGACTAGGTGCTTTTAGAGAATTCCTCATCGTAATAGTTATACTACAAAAAGCCTTGGTAGTGTGAAACGTATGGACCAGATAGATAGGCTGCTGGGAGAAAATACGAGAGTAGCACGCCTAATCTAGTTCGAATCCAACAAAGAAATTGTATTGTTAGTTTTAGAATGACCAGAAGGCCCAATGGTTTGGCGAAGAAGTTCATGCCCTTAACTCATACTCATAGAAGATAGCGAAAATATTGTTCAGTTCAGTTCAGTTAGCTCCGATTCGTCGTTAACCCTGCAGCCAATCTGAGTCATCATTCACCCTATTCCGAAATTCTTCATAATTACGATAGCTCGTGAAAGTTTGGTTAAACGAAAGAAAACAATCGTCGCTACACGGCACATTGCATGACGTACTGATCCGCGACCTCTATATTTAGAGAACGGTTACCAAACTTACTCGTATACTTTTCCGTCATCAATATTTTAATAGCTTCCCTCGTTTCCGACACGATGCAGGACCGAATTCTTTATATTAACGGTGGTTTATGACGTTTCATGAAAGGATTTTAATATGGCTCATAGATAAAACAATAATTTTTTACATACGTCAAGAACAATGGAAAAAATTCGTCAAAACTACAGAAGTAATGTTCTTTAATATGATCATGGATTTTTATGGAGTGAAAGCAAAATTAGAAAATCTTTTGCGTCTATTATATTTTTCATATCTTCCTACACAACCATAGCTGTAAGACTGGTCGTTTCTTCCTTCATGGTCCAATTTTTCACCCAGTATAAAGGCAAGAGAAATGACTAAATATCTTAGTCTTTCTACTATACTTTTCAATGTGATGGATGAAATTATAAAAGAGGGCAGTATAGCTAGTAAAGTTACAATATACAGTCAAAAGACACAAGTTTTAGCGTATGCAGACGACCTAGTTATTGTGACCAGAACAAGAGAACATTTGGTGAATGAATTCAGGAAGTTAGAAACCGTTGCAAGAAGAAAGGGTTTAATGATAAATGAAAATAAAACCAGGTATATGATAGTAGGACAACAAGAAAATGAAAGGCACTCAAATCTGCAGATAATTAGTGAAGATAGGACATACTGCTTTGAAAAGGTAGAACAGTTCAACTATTTAGGTGTAACATTGACGAGAACAGAGGAGGAGAAAGTAGAAATACAGGAGAGGATAGCTAAAGGAACAAAATGCTTAGGAGGATTATACAGAGTGCTCAGGTCCAAAAATATGTCGAAAAACGCGAATTAGAAAATTTATCAGAAGATCATCAGGCCTGTGGTAACATACGGTTGCGAACTGTGGAAGTTGAATCAGAGGGAAAAATATACATTAGAAGTTTTAGAGAGAAGAATACTCAGAAGAATGTATGGTGGAAAAAAGGTAGAAAATCGTTGGGAAAGGAGAACGAACGCCGAGCTTCAAGAATTGTTTGGACAACCCTCTATAACAAATGTGGCTAGAGCACAAAGAATGAGATGGCTTGGCCATGTTTTCCGACTGGGAGACGATAGAACAACAAGACAAGTTTTGACAAGGGGAATAACGGGAAGAAGAGGCAGGGGAAGACCACGCACAGAATGGATCAAGATGGTGGAGAAAGATATTGAGGAGCTAAGAGTGAAGGACTGGAATGGAGCAGTTATGAATAAAATGAAATGGAGAAGAACGTGTAATGAAGCCATAGGCCTACTTGGCCTGTAGAACTGTTTATATATATCTAAGTGATCTGAGTTTTGCTTCAATGTGGGGTTAACATTATCAACCAGACTTCTGACTTTAGCAATCACCTTCTCCATCAATCACTTACTTCCATTGAGTTATCCCAGTTTCTGTTGATGATAATGGCTAAATCAACTCTACGTAGACTGAACCTGCAGAGGTTCAATTATATGCTTCACTGAACACAAACAGAAGGTAGTTGATGATGTGACGAGTGAATGTTTTCAGATTACTGCAGAAGTACCCCTGGGTTTTTTATTCTTGCCAATTCTTTTTTGTTGCAGATTAATGATCTGCTTCACTCCACTGAGAACAGAATATTCAGGTTTGTGGACGACTGTACCCCAGTATCCTCATCTGAGGAATCACACTTACAAAGATACCAACACAGTATGTCACTGGATTCAGACTTGGAGAAGATATCAGAGAGCCTGTTGAACTCAATCAATTTTAAGGCGAACAAGATGCAATCAACAAGTGAATGCTGGAAAACCTCCTCTAATCATGCAAAGATATGGAATTTCCACAGTCCACACCAGAGTTTACTAGCATGACCATGTGCCAGCCAGTGCCAAATCTGCTATCATTAAACTAAGTTTACTTTTCAGAGGACATTGATGCGAGCTGGTCTGAAATACCAGTTTGAGCCTCCGCACTCAAACATTCATTACATCTATTAGATAGTACCCAGAAGAGAGAACTACGCCCCATCGACCACCTGGAGATCATGCGTGATCTCCACCCTCTCGTTCAAAAGTGACCGGTTCTGATTTTTCTCTTTTCACAGACACTTCCATGATAAATGCTCTGACGAACTGAAAGGCCGATTTATCGAACAGTTTTCCGATAAAGCACAATTCGGCCCTCTTCAAGAAGTGAGTGAGCACATTAAATCACCTTGGGAGGCCACGACTGTGACATGACAGGCATCGACTCCCCCCAAGAGTTGGAAATGAGAAAAAAGTATTTTCGTTTGGATGTAGGTATTTATTTCCAACTCAAATCTGCTATTTTCTTTGCCCCTAAAGATACCGAAGAATCATCGTCATTAAGGTACTACTTTCAGCTTATAACTTGAACCTCAGCTTTCAGTTTGTGTTTGATAACAATTAAACCTACAAGGAAGTTTGACTTGACATTCAACTTGAATTTATTGAGCGATGTGAAAATATACTTTCGAACATTGAATTTACAAAGCTCGACGAAACGAAACTTCCAAATTCGGACCTGTTTCTGTAGGGGGCACAACTTCAATTCCTTACAACAATAGTTATATCAAGCGAACTGTTTTTGATCAAACTTTTTGTGTTGGAGTTTCGAACTTTAATTTTGAATAATAAATCCGACTGCCTCATTCTTCTTCAATTGTAGACTGCTATTTTCCGCGTTCACGTTCATGATGTCGAGCAGTACTCACTTTTGTATATTAAAATAATTGAATAAATTTATCACTTAAAGTAATTTACAGAGATAATATTCGGAAGTTACCGTATTTCGGTATGAGAAATATACAACCTGTCACGAAATAGGTAGATATCGTTTTCTCGATTGATAAATAACATATGACAAAATAATGATACACCATATATTCGAGAGAATTATGAATTGACCTACTTTATTCTTATTTTTATGACCTATGAATTGCATCTCATGGTTATTGCTGTGCGACTTACTAATTGCTATATAGAATCAGATGATTTCAGTAAAATGTGCATTGAATAGAAACAGTGTTTAGTCATCAGGGAGTTGATTTTGTATTAAATCATATGGTACATAGGATAGGGTCATTTATGCAATGCCACTTCAAACAAATGGCCCACAATGCTTAGTTGACATATACACGCTGTCGAAAATTTTCATGACCATTTTGCTTGAACGTGGCTGTTTTTTTTCGATGCAGCTTTCAATTTTATTCTGTAAAACACGGGTGATTATAGGCTTGTTGACATAGCTTTAAACAAACCCAATAAAAGGAAATTTAATGGTTTTAAATCATACGATCTAGGGGGCCGTTTCCATCGTTCAAACGAGAGACTAGGAAATGTTTCATGCTATAATTAAATTGTTTTGAGCACTGTATGCCACGTGGCAGCATCTTGTTGAAACTACATATTAGCCTCAACAATATAATCCAATTTAGGTAGAACGAAATATGCCATCTGTGGAAGGCTCCCAAACCTCATATATGACAATTTTGATCATTCACAAAGCCAATTGTTGATGTTCTATGGTCCAATGTATCATTATACTCTTGTTAACACTCACGCTCTGCTTCTCTATCTCATCCAGTGTGCCTATATTTTTCAATTATTCTCTCAGATTAAATTGAAATTTACCAAATGTAAAATATTGGGTAACTGGGTTTAAAACAGGCCGTACGAGCGGCCATGACAAGCAACCCAGTGATCGACTAAGGTGACCATGTCCAAAATGGTAAAGAAAATTCATAGAGCGTTATTGGATAATCGCCGTGAGCTACCAGACATTGTAATCATTTCAGTGCATTTTGTTGGAGAAGTTGAAAGTGAGAAAGCATGCAATAAGGGTGATTCCCTCATACTCACACAAAAATGTTTTGGTGAAAATGTTTAAATTGAGTATTCCGCGACATTTCACAGCAACAAAGTATATTTTCTGTTTCGTTTCCTAACCATGAATGAAATATGAGTCCATCACTTCAAACCTGGGTCAAAAGAATTGTTAGAACAATGAACACAAAGCGGAAAACTAACTCCAAAGAGGCCAAGATCGTCCCATTTGCAGGCAAGGTCATGGTGTTGGAGTGGTCTATTAATTATCTAGGAACAATCTATCAAAGGCGAGTATTATGTGACTTACTCGAACATCAACTAAAAAAGAGGTGTCAAGAAAAAGCTTACAAATTCGTTACTTGAACAGCTAGAATTTTCGGAAAAAAGTTTCAAGTGCTTCCTCTTTCACCATATGCACCAGATTTAGTCCCCTCAGAATAATTTATTCTTTAAAAACTGAAGAAATTACTTAGTAGCCCCCAACATGGCATTTTAAAGGATTTGTTTGCTTCTATAACATATTCTGTTTGAAATGGATCTCTCTGGGTGTCCCGCAGGGCTCCGTTCTCGGACCATTGATTTTTTTTGATTTATATGAACGGTTTTCCAAATTTTATTATCCGGTACACTACATTGCTCTTTGCAGATGATACAACAATATCAGTGACTTCCTCAAAGTTGAATGATGTAGTAAGGGAAGGAACCATCGCCAGAGTAAGGATTTCAGACTCATTCACATTAAGTGAGCTCGTAGTTAAAGAAAGGAAGACTGTGTCGCTGCTTTTTCCTTCAGGAAGATTGATGTCGTGGTGTATGTCTCTAGTGGGATGTTGTTCTTGAGATATGAAACATTGGTTTGGGTAACTGCTCCTTTCGTCATCGGATTTACGTCATTTAGAGGAGAGCGGTTTCACTTATAGCTGATCTCAGTTATAGAGAAAGCTGTAAGCCCTCAAGTCGCGAATTTTAAATCTCAACCTTTCCTAGTCTTTATATTTTTGTCTCACTGGTTTATGCTTGTAAGAACAGAACAGGCATGGCTACGCCAGGGTTGGTGACTGTCATAATTATCCAACGAGGGGGACTATGTCACAATGTTGGTTGGATTGTTCAACAGAATACCAGATCAGGCACCTGTCTTTGAAGAGCTTTAAAAGTGTGTTGAAAGCGTTATAACTAGGCGGAGTATTTTATGATGTTGAAGTTTCTTGCCTTAACATTTCAGTTTTGTCATTTTCTGATGTATGCAAATATTGTACTAATTGTGACAAATATAAACATCTCTTTTTATGAACATGCGGATAAATTTTTTATTCACTGTACCATATTAGGCTGAGGATTTTTCGATACACTCTTGTATTTTGACAACTCAACCCTAGTTAAATAGAAAGTCAATTTCTGTACGAAATCTTCACAAATAACATCGGACCAAATTCAATTTCGAGAATATTACGCATTTTATTTTATCTCCCGTGACCAATAAATTCGGAATTAAATTCGTATGACCCCGAGCGAAATACGGGAGTGATTTGCCGTGCCCCATGCGAAAATTGGAAAATATGTATTGGGGCAGAAATTAGAATGAATGGCCTTGCACTCCATTCGGCGTGACAGACCGACTTCGGGATTGTTTCGGGGTAAGAGGAATGAAAGTGATGGTTTAGCTTATATATAGACAATCTGTTGCTGGACTACTGTTGATATATCATTGGTTGTGGCATCTCACGCATCGGAGTCATAAATATTTTACGATAGACATAGTTGCCATAAATTATTTTTTATTTCTTCCCCTTTGTATTCGATAGATGCATATTAATATTACTTTGTGGTCCCAATTGATTACATTATGATTTAGTTAGTAACTAACTTAGTCGAACATGTGTGTAAGGATATTGCTTGATTATTTCTACAAACCACATTTGATGACAACCAGTTTATAGCTGAAAAAATTTCACCATTAGTTTAATCATTCACCCCTTCATCTTCCTTTTTGGTCATTCTTTGATGATGGGGCTAATATCCTGTACTAGAGCATCATAATCGCACTCTGGAGTGCTGAAAGTTTCCCATTTCTGAAGTGTATCGTTATACATTTAATGACCAGTTCTTATTCGATTGAATTGGTCCCTGCTCTCTTTCAAAGTACCATCCCTAGAAGAGTAAAAGTTGTATTTCCAGATAATCCACTAGATTTCCATTTGGTTAATTCTGAAGTGATAGAAGAAGACCTTCCAGTCTCACACTTCTTTGGCATCCTCAAAATTATTGAATTCTTAGGGGATAGTGTGTCAAGAAATTGGAGATCATCTTGTATAAAACCAATGTGCAATGTATCCCAAGTGAGCTCAATCGGATTCAGGTCAGGCGAATGAGTAGTTTGAGGTACAATCCGTCGTAATAGCTGCAGGGTGAAGAGAGATATGAATAGAAAGTTTTCCCTAATTTATACAGTATATCGTACCACAAAGGGTTGAAGATTAGATGAATAAGTATCTACTTTTTCACTAAAATACCTCTTGAACGACAATGAACATGTCAATTGTACAGTAATGAATTTCTAAGTTATACATCATCATCTAGAAATTTCTGCATCCAATAGTAAACCAGCCATCTTCAACAGTCCTCTAGCGTGTTTTTAAAACTGCAATAGGTAGGTGTTTTGTGTTCCCGGTAACTTATTGAATAGTCTTATAGCTGAATAGTGCACATTTTATTTTTCTGAGATAATTAAAATTGTATTTAAAACGAATTACTTGTGCTCTATCTGGTATCATATACTGGGTGATTCACTAATGAGGCGGTGCTCTGTAGCTCGTACACTCTTGAAGATTTCATTTTTGTTCAAACGGTAGTGTATTTAGAAAGAGAATATCTACTTCAGAAATTTATTTTGCAGTAAACATGGTGTCCCATTTTCCCATGAAAAAAACCTTGGGGGTTTTTCAGATAAGAAGAGCGGCCTAAACTCTGCTATAATGTCCTTAAGTAATAAGTTTTTTTGTTGAGTAGTTCCGTTACAATATTTTTTTTCCGTAAAAATTCATGAAAATAGACTCTCACAACATCGCATGCTCCTTCGGCCAGAGAGGATGAATACTTTTTTCTTTCGTTTTCTTATAACCCAAGGATAGCTTTATTGATGAATTGAAATAGATTATCCTCATTTTATACAGGAGTGACTCAAAAAAATTATTGAATATTGTAATTTTAAAACTATCATATCTTGATTTTTTCAAATGGAAAACCCTGTATTTTATTATTCATGTCAACACATAAAATAATGTGCTATATTTTTGCAGAACTAACCTTATATTTATCTTCGATCATTTTCGAAATATTCGATTATTCGTAGTAATTTTGATGAAAATTCTACAAACCGTATCAAACTCATCAACATGCACAGAAGTTTTTTTCTGTAATGATTCGAGTAGTAGAAAACGAAACCTAAACAAGATGATTCTTTTAATGAATGATAAAATCAAGATGACTAAAACGTAAATCGAGGTATATGTTGACATTTTTTTCCATTTGTGCCTTCTGTCAGGTGTCCGGACATATCATATTCTGCATTTTACATAGTGAACTGATTAGTGTTTCGTTATGAAACAATGTTAAAGTGAGGTTTGAACCCAATTTTCTCAATTGACTCCCATGAAGTTCTCCCAAGAACGGGTAATATCGCTTACAAAAAACATGAAAAATCAAAAACTACTACAGCTGAAGACAACCAGTTATCTGTTTTGTTGACAGTGGCAGAGGACACATATAAAAGCCAAAGAGAGATTTCTCAGTTAACAGATATAAGTCAAACTTTCATCCAGAGAAACTTGAAAGTGAATAAATTTCATGCATATCATGTACAGCTGCATCAGGAACTGAACAATCAAGACTATGAAAATCGAATCAATTTTTGCAATTGGGAAAGTGACAAAGTAGCGGAAAATCCAAATATGCTCAGCAGAGTTCTTTTCTCGGACGAGGCAACTTTCTACAAGAATGGAACAGGCACAACTTTCATTATTACGCCACGGAAAATGCATACCTCATGTGACAAATAGATCACCACCATCGTTGAACGTATGGGCCGCTATAGTAGATGGATAACTAATTAGGTCGTACTTTTTGACGGGCCTCTCAATAGTGAAATGTGTTTAGATTTTCTGCAAAATCATCTACCAATGTTACTTGCTGATGTACCAGAGCATATAAGACAAGATTTGTGGTTTCAACAGGATGGAGCACCGGCACATTACTCACATCAGGTTAGGGAGCATTTGAATCATGTATTTGTGGGGTTATATTAAGGGTATAGTTTACCAGATCCCTTCTACAACACAGTTGGATATGAGACAGAGAATAATCGACGCCTTTCAGTCAGTTAATCCGCAAATGTTGTCGAGAGTTCAACGATCTTTCCTCAGAAGGATTGAATTGTGTCTACAAAGAAACGGCAAAATTTCGAACACTTATTGAAATAGTTCAACATCTTGTAGATCATCTCACCAAAAACCAATCTATCACGTATCCCCATTTCTCTGATCAAGTATAATGATATGTACTAATAAACTCTTTTTTCGCATCCTCTGATTTTATTATTTTAGTTTATTTTTTTTATTTCGAAAATGGTCGAAGATGAAGATAAGGTTACCTCTGCAAAAATATGGCACAATATTTTATGCATTGACATGAATAGTACAATACAGGATGTTCCATTTGAAAAATCCAGATATATTTTTAAAATTACAATATTGAATAATTTTTTTTCCTGTATAAAATAGAGGATAATCTATTTCAATTCATCAATAGAGTTATTTTTGGGCAATAAGAAAACGAAACAAAAAAAGTATTCATCCTCTCTAGCCGAAGGAGCATGCGATGATGTGAGAGCCTATTTTCATGAATTTTTACGGAAAAAAAAATATTGTGACGAAACTACTCACCAAAAGAACTCATTACTTGAAGACATTATAGCAGAATTTAGGACGCTCTTAAATCTTCAACAAAAAAGTGGTCTTCCAATCTGAAAAAACCTCCCAAGAGATTTTTTTATAGAAAATTGGGACACCCTGTTCACTTCAAAATAAATTGCTCGAGAAGATTTTTACTTTCTAAATACAATACCTCCGAACGAAAATACACTTTTGTCTGATTACCACGTCACATGCATTGACAGTTACGTTAATTTCAAGTATCTAGAGCTTACAGTTGTGAGAAAGAATGTACTAACTGTACTAATTTCAAATGTTGAGTAGTAGGGAGTGATTCAATTCTATTGGATTACTGAAAGTGGTGAATTTTTGGTTTTACGAAGTTTGTTAATTTATAAACATTCCAACAGATTTATTGTCATCTTTTTATTGCTTTTGTGGAGAATTTGCAAATTATTTAATGTAATTATAAGATTTGTAGATTTAATATGTTCAAAAAGCGGATTTGTTATCTGAGAAGAGATTTTCTTTCAATATCGATTCAAAATGTTAACCTGTTTATCCTAAGTAAGCTGTTGAGCATTCTTTCAATTATGTATATTCTGAACTTGGAACGAAAATAGATCGTAGAATATAGTATTGAAGAAATTCGTATCTGTTATTTGCGTTTAATGATATTATTTATGTAGGTGACTGAATATTATTATTCAATACAATTGTCTTATTGAAATTGATTGATTGAAGTCTGTCATATACAGTGAAATCCAAAATGCTCTATAAATCATTGAATTAACTAATTTATGAGTAATGTGGCTGAAGAATCTATTGGAATTGTTGGGTCTTGTTTTCTATATATGTAGTGGGTGAGATTATTATGAGATTTAGTGATGGTTAGGCCAAGAACATTCATTGAATGTTATTTTATTATGAATTTTATTCATGAAAGGCAAAAATTGATCGTTTTGCATGGGTGATCCTAAAAACCCCACAAAAATATATCGCCATCGCACCTGTACCAAAAATATTATGTTTTTAGGCTAATTTATTATTCATTACAGATTTTTCAAAATTGTTTATAAAATATCTCCCAATAAGGGGAATTGTGGAAAGTCTATAATTTTATTTATATTGAAATGAGTTTCCATTAAATAATTCCATCAACAGTATCATTAAATATTATCCTCTCTACATTAGTAGAGTTGCCCCAGAAAATAATTCCATACCCATACTCGACAAATGCGTAATATGCCATGCCAAGTTTCCACATCAACCGGGTTAGAGACAATCTCAAGTGCATAGTAGCCTCCATCAATGGTGGCCGTCATATAGTTAATGTAAATTATCCAGCCTTACTCCAAAGAAAGCGACCTCCTCATTCTCTACTATTTCGGTATTCTTATGGAAAAATTCAAAAGATGCCGCCAACTCAAAACACCTTAAGTAGGGGCACATATAACTATAGCCAAATATCGAACTCAGTGGTAAATCACGCACAACTTTGCTTTTCATCAAATTCAAAAAATTTTTCTGTCGGTTTTGAAAATATAGTTTGATGAATTGCAGATAAGTCTCTCTAAAACCACATCTATCAAGTTTCGTGTGTTACATCATAAAGAGCCTTTGTGAGGTCCAAAAAAACAGCCAATGTTACTTTGACATTATTTGAAGTTGGTGTTATCTTAATCCTGAAGCTAAAAAATTAATTCTTTCAGAATAATGTATTTAAAAGAATCTGATTAGCGTGAAAATATGGATTCAGAAAGTTGTTAATGAAAACGAAAGAGAATCTCCAGCACCCCTCTATAGGTGTATACTTCTTCGATTCTTCTAAGCCTTTGAACGTAACTAGGTTATCTCCAGAGTTGAATGCGCTTAGAATCTCAGCGCACTGTAAACCAAGATTCATCTGAGACTAAAACATAGGTCAGAAACTTAACTTCTAATTAATATCATATAATTCTGCCTCTGCCCTGAGCCAATAACAGAATTCCATGAGTGTAGAAAAATGCAAACACAAGACAAATATATGATTGAATGAGTACAAATGCTGTATAGAAAATTAGAGACACTTTCCATAAAACCCACTACATTTTCGCCATGTATGTATATGCCAAAAAAACCATTCTATCAATAACAATATGGCGGTATTTCATGCCGCTCGCGACGAATGTGGATACATAAAGTGGAAGCAAAATAGTTAAGAGGAACATTTTTGTTTACCAACACATCAAGTACCTCTTGAATGTTTACTCAATTACTTTAGTGGCCGCAGTTTTGAACGCTGTGACGAGAGAACCGCATAGCAGGGAATTTCGTTAGCGTTTAATTTCGAAATGGATTAATTTCTTGGACGGACGAAAATGACATTTGACATTGAGGATACCGAAATTTTCATCTCGAAATTGCCTATGCTTTTGTTATGAAAGTATGAAAGTTGAAGTTATAATTGTCGTACTGTCGGTTCAAAAATATTGAACAGAGACGACTGTTTTTAAATCCTCATCTTATGTGAAATGTGATATGATGAAAATGCTTCTGTGAACATTTTTGAATGTAGAAATTCCAACCGAAACGCACTTTCGATATGGGGTATAGGTAAATATCTATGATAAAGAATAATATCACCAAGAATACTTTTTCTTGAAGACAGTTTGTAGAGAAGTGAAGAATTTTTCTAGAAATATGTTTGGATTATGATGTCCTTTTCCATAGAAATAGTAAATACCATTAATTACATCAAAGAAACGTTTTTCAAGACAGAAATGGACACGCCTAAACATAATGGTGGAATTTATGTCCAAAATCGAAAGACATGTTTCGTAATATATATATATATATATATATATATATATATATATATATATATATATATATATATATATATATATATATATATATATATATATATATATATATATATATATATATATATATATATATATATATATATATATATATATATATATATATATATATATATATAGATTACGAGACATGTCCTTCAATTTCTTGACAAAAGTTCCCTCGCGTGAACGTGCAAGAAACAAATGTTTTTCTATCGGCTAACAAACTTATGCCCAGTTTCTCTGGGATATACACGGAGTAATTCATATCGACTATCATGACGAATTTCATTCAGTATTTGGACGAATTTGATATTGATTTAAAGCATGTGCTGAAGAAATGCAACGGTGCATTCATGAAAAAATTCATAAATTGGGCTACGAATTATCACCCCATCCAAGCATACACCTCAAATTGAGCACCGTGCGATTATGTTCTGTTTTCAAGTATGTTGAAGAAGTTAGATGGTAAGAAATTTGTTGGGTTTTCCTGCGGAAAAAAACAACTTTGTTTGGACTGCCCTTGAGTGAGCTTATGTTTTTTCACCATCTGAATTGTCTTGGTTTATTTACTAAACCAATATGGGTTCAACTGATTTCATAAAGAAATAATTTGTTACGTTCCATTTCCTTTTGTTACTTATATTGATTCAAGGTAGATTAACAAGGAAATCGTATATTGTAATCGAAATTACAGACAATGAGGAAGCCATGAAGAGGTGTATGATTTATGGAAATTAAATCCACTATCCTTTTAGATGGGCCCCCTTATTTTGGAGCCCATCGTGTTGCAACTCTTGCGGGTAATCATAATTATCATCAAAAGGAAAATAGGACCTGGACATTTTGGCCCTCTTGATGGAAAAGAGAGGATAATGCGTTGTTAACTTGGTAATTAAAGATATTTCAGGACGAAGGGTCTGTATTCCATAATTCCAAGCTCCCATGGGTCCAAAGTATAAACTTTACAATGAACATAAACAGTGGCTGAGGATTAGCATCGTGTTTGATTATCTTCTTAATCCTGTGTATGATCTCGCTTCTTACATTGAGTAATTTTGTTCTAATTATGACCCTTAGGTACAAAAGAAAATTTATACTTACACCATGTCTCTTTGCTCTTCTTTATTTTTCAAATTGCTGCCCTCCCATTACCAATCGAAGATTTGATCAGAATGAAGCATAGACACCATAATTCTGATTACACTTCTTGTTCACAACTTTTACACAGACTAGTAGGTTTTATTCCTCCCTCTTCTCTTGAGCCTACGGTTTATGGCCGATCGAAGAAGACTTGGTGTGATATGAATTATTTTTCTTGACTCTTCAAAATATGACATTATGGCATAACCAGCAATGAGTAGCTTAGACACGATTTTTGTGTTCTTTAGAGAAGAAAGAAAAGTTTCCAAAAACATTAGAGAAGCTCCTAAATTAGGATCAACTTACTGCAGCATTTGAAGTAGAAAACTGTCCACTTCAAAGTTTATTTGAGAATAGAACGCAGCTTGTTGGTAGTCTATAATGCTCTGAAACCTGCGAACAGTATCGACCGCCTAGGTTGTTCCTTATTCTTCGAGTCAACAAAACAGCATAAATTTGAATTTGGGAGGCTTTTACTTGGTAGAATTCCATTATCAAAAATAAAAACAAGTAAGGTGTTTGAACCCTGTTGAGTTTGATATTTTAGACTCTGAATCCAGATCGATGTCAAAATTTTAATTCCTAAAAAAGTTTCAGCAACAACAGAAGAAGTTGTATTCACTTGAATTCAGAATTTCTCAACCCGAACCTTCTACTGATGAATTTTCAGACCATAGATTTTTCGACAGATTCGCTAATTTAACGGATACCGATTTTTCACAACCACAAAAAGATCTATTAGGAAAAGGATTCAAACATAACTTACATCCAAAACATACTAAAACTAATTTTGAACAATTAGGTATTGACTCCGAAATCACTCTCAAAAATAATATTTTAGCCAAACATCAAACAGCAAATATCATCAAAAGGAGACTTTTCGAAATTATCACCTCATTGCAATTCCGATTATAAAATAATAAGGACAATTCGTGAAAATAGTGTTCACTAAAGCAGATGAAGGTTATACCACGAAAAATATAAATTCATTAACTCCAATACACAATCCCCCGAATTATATTCGTTGATAAAACTTCATAAAGCTAATTACCCTATAAGACCTGTTGTTTCTTATGTAACGGCACCTTCTTTCAAACTTTCAAAATTCCTTAACGAGTTGCTAATAAAACATTGAAATTTTAAATCTGAATTTTCAGTCAAAAATTCATTCAAACTAATTGCAATATCAAAGATACCATTATAGCATCTAATTCCAAACTCATTTTTTCGACGTTAGAAATCTATTTCCCAACATTCTTCCGAGAGATACGTTCTACTTAGTTGAAGAATTATTAGAAGAGAAACATGCCAATACGATCATTAAATCAGGTATTCTTTCATTATTACAAATTTGTTTAGATCGAAATTATTTCAATTTCAATAACGAATATTATACTAGTGAAGACGGCTTGACTATGGACAATCGGTTAAGTCCTTTGTTAGCAGAAATATTCATGAATAATTTAGAGAAATTAATTCATAATCATCCACTCAAAAATGTTCTTTATACTGGTATCGCTATGTAGACGATATCATTATTTGTTGAACAGATAGACAGTTAAAATTTTCGAAAATCATATAAATTCATTACATCCAAAAATTGAATACACTACCGAAATAGAAATCAATAATTCAATGAATTACTTAGGCGTAACAAGTTCGAATGAAAATGGAAAATATGTTTTCGCAATTTACCATAAGCCGTCACATACAGATATTACAATACTTAACTCGCCATGTCATCCGTATCAACATAAAATGTCAGCATTCAACAGTTTTATTCATAGATTGATTAACATCCCGTTATCATCAGAAATTTTAAACAAAGAATTAAATTTAATTGAACAAATAGTAAAAATAATAGTTACAATCCCAAAATAATAAATAATATTTTGAATAAAAACAAAGTAGAATCGCATTGAATGAAGTTTACCCTGTCGATAAATTGAATCAAAAATTCAACACCTTAACCTACGTTGGTATTACAAGTGAGAAACTGAAATCATTCTTGAGTAGAAATAATTTCAACATAGCTTTCCAAACTAGCTTGGGCGAATATATAAACATAATGAAACCAAATCAGATAAAAATAATAAATCAGGCGTTTATAGATTGAATTGCAATGACTGTAATAATTTCTACATTGGTAGAACACATCTCTCACATATCTTTAATATTAGAATATCGGAACGCAGTTTTTCAAATAAAAAAATCAGATTCGAATTACGCGAATCATCTCCTAGAAAATAGTCACTCTTTCGACCCACAGTTTGAAATTTTGCATACAGATAATAGATATTGGCAGTTAGATCTTTGGGAAACTTTAGAAATCAACAAACACTCAGGTAGACTCATCAATGAACAAGCCGATTTAAGCCTGCACCTCTATTGAATCTCTTTAGGGAACAATCTATTCCTTAATTTTATTGGATATACCTGTCATCAATAAGCACTCAAGAAGAAGCAACCTAATAAACTTTTAATTACTTAAGAACATTTGAATTTATATTCTCTTTCTTATCTTTATATAGTTGTCATAATTTCTGTACATTCATTCGTCTGAAGAAGCTACGGTGTAGTGAAACGCTTTACGAATCACAATTATTCAGTAAAATTCCTAAAAACACATTACTTGTTTTTATTATTAAACAGCATAAACATGTTCAAGTTTTATTAACAAGTACCGCAGTCCCCAACGTTTCAATCGTGTTTACTTTCAAGTTCAAACTAGGTTAGGGCATGATTTAGAATCCCAGAATTGAAGCTGGATAATGCGTAATGAATCAATTACAACAAATATATCACCCGCTCCAGAGGAATTGCTCAGCACAACATTTTGCAACTGAAAAAGTAGTTGTGGTCATGGACCAGCTTGTCTCAATCCTTCACTATATCAAAGTGATATCAATGAAGATGGTTTCTCTGATCCCGAAATTATGGAGAATGGACTAAAAAAGACGATTCATACATTCATTACAGAATATGTAAGAAAAATTTTCTTCGTTTTCTGAGTTTGACTTGGGAATTATTGGCTCAAGAAATCACCAGTCGTGCTTTCCCCAGAATTCGAAGGGAGTACTTCAGGCATCTTTTAAATGTCTATTAAGATGAAGAAATCACGTCCTCGAAAACTACGTGTTCCATATACCCAATTAAAAACCTACCAAAAATAATTCTACATCATTCCTGTGCTCGCACGTGATACCACAATGTTAAACGATAACCCTGAATTATTTACTGACGTTTATAGGAGTTTGTCGAGGCAATAAAACTACCATTTATTTAATGGAACAATTTGTTTACAATCTCGTTCCATCCCGAATTTTATATTTTCTCATATTCTTCCCATTTTCTTATTTCCCATTTTCTCGGCTCCTTTGTGTTTGGGGCCGCGCCAACACACCGAACAAGCGGCTTATTTAAAATTTCCAAATGAATAATTTGGTGAAGATGATTGCGTATCACGTTTGCGCGGAATCGAGCTTTGCGCTAAATGAGAAGGAACGACGGATGAAGTTCCCTACGCAAATAGACTAGAATTAATTATACTGTGCACAAAAAGTTAGGTTTATTAGGAATTATGAGTACATACACGTTGTTCTAACGCAGATTTGATCTCCATCCAACTCTGGAAAGAGTGATAATAGTAGGCATAAAAGGCCTTGTTGACTCCTTTTTTTTTGCGAATAAAATACTAAAAAACATATTTTGCCTTTCTTAGATCAGCCATATCTTGAAAAAGGTTGTAGCAAGTTGGGTACTATTATTAATTCAATGATTAGGTCGTCGCATGTTGTTTGAATGATACGAAATAACGACTACTTAGATTGATATGGAAGCAAGAACCTGCTTCCAAAACTGGAAGACCATACTGATGACTCAAATGGGGACTCCTGCGAAACATGCTTCGAAGTGAATCATATAGAATAATACCACGAAATAGAAAGGTGGTAACATACTCTTGGTACAACTCTCGTTTATCTGGTGTGAAAAACGGGTCAAGCGTTAGCTCCGACAATTGTTGATGGGTTTCAATGAAGCAGGAACCGAATTGCATCTTGAATAATCTCATAAATTTAATTGATTTCATTGATCTGTCCCATCCGGAAATACCAGAAATTGACCTTCACTTGAACTTTTCAAATGGTAACGCCACTCTTCAATTTTTCTTTCTCGAATACTCAATCAATTTTGAGTACCTTCTGCTAGAAAAGTATCACTAAAAACGCTGCAGTTTCCGAGAAATAATACAGTATCGAGAAACTTCGGAAAAAAACTTATATTTTCGATGCATATATATTTCGTAGAAAAGGCGACGATTTGAGTCTGTGATGCAATTTTTCTGTCATAGAAAGTGTTTTGGTCGTTATTTCAATTCGGGCAAATCGCATTATTTCGTATTTTGGGTAAAAAAAAGGATTTAATATCATGAATAAACTTATAGCTTATGGTTTCCTGGAAAATTGCGTGGTTGGATTAGTAGCTTTCTCTGCAGTAGATCGATTCAGGTGGTAGTTGATGGGTTGAGAGGTACCCCAGGGCTCCATACTTTAGCCGACTCTTTTTCTGTTGCAGATTGATGATCTGTCC
This sequence comes from Cryptolaemus montrouzieri, assembly GCA_013387265.2. Lineage (NCBI taxonomy): Eukaryota > Metazoa > Arthropoda > Insecta > Coleoptera > Coccinellidae > Cryptolaemus > Cryptolaemus montrouzieri. The sequence continues at coordinate 25,383,815 of JABFTP020000103.1, forward strand.
CACTCCACCAAAAACTGTATATTAGGGTTTGCAGACAACTGCGATGTCCTGATTTTGTAAACAGCGTCCTATAACTGCTGACGAGTCAAATCGATACCAACAGAGCTTGTCGTCAAATTCAGACTTGAGAACGATTATAGAGAGGGGCCGGTTAAACATGGACAATTTTAACGCGAACAAGATGCAATCAACTACGTTCTCTAGAAAAGTCACTGCTGGAGAACCTCTTTAATCATGTAGGACATCGAATGTCCTCAGAAAAAAATATGTATCAACTTCGCATCACAGTTAATATCGTAGTTAGCTGGCATGACCATGTGTCTTTGACTTTGACCATAAACAGCATAGCGACGACCCAAACATGTCCCAGTGGGTCATATCAGAAGACGAGTCCATGGGTCATGGTTATGATTAAGAAACCAAAGCTCAATCATCCCAATGGAAGCAGGCGCATAAGCTAAGACTGAAGAAAGGACGTCAAGTACAGTTTTCTTTGAAAAATGGGGCGTGACTGTTCATCAGAAGATAAGACGGTCAATAAGGAATATTAACTACAAACTATGAGCAATTGGCGCAAAGTAATCCGCCTGCAGTTGTAGAAAAACCAAAATGATTATTACAAGAATTTAGATCAAAAGTAAACAACTCGTGAACGCAGCTACTCTTTTTCCTCGACCTGGCTCCATTATTTCCATAACTAAAGGGACCCATGGAAGAATGGCGCTACGATTCAACTGAGGTAATGAAAAAGGCATCGAAGGAGGAACTTAACAAGATCACAAAAAAACTCTCAAGATTGGAGAAAACGTTGGCATAATTGTATTACACTGAATAGTAACGCTAATATCTTTTTTTGCGCTTTTTACCAGCTATACTTTCGGGATATTCAACCATAAAAGAGGCTCGTGTGAAGGTACTATGATATATGTGCTCTGACATATTTAGCATTTCACAGTTTTCTAGCATAGTTCTTGATAATTTCTTGGAACTAGTATTCTGTTTGAGTTTTAAACCATGTTTGTTTTCAGTAAACGCGAATGGTGCAGTTTGAGAAAATCGCAGACCGAAAAAATCACCACCAAAAAAGTTGACTGTTTGATGGTGTCTCCCAGTTAGCGGAGCAGAACATTCTCTGCGATTTCGCTACTACATTAACCACAAGTGGGGAATGTTGATGTAAATGGACTGTTAGAAGGAGGTTTCGAGCAGCAGGACTTCACTCCAGCGCAAACATAGATTTAGAAGATTGGCTTTTGCCCGAAATCACTTATAGTGGAATAATGAGGACTTGAGCAGGGTTATGTATTCTGATGCATCTCGTTTTTGCCTCAAAGATTACGCTTCAGATTGTATTAATGATCCTTTAAGTGGAAGGTTTGTTATGGTTTGGGTGTGTATTACTTCGGAACGTTGTACACATTTGGTCTACATAGATGGCTTTTTAAGAGCTCAGTACATTGCGGAGATCATTGAAGACCTTGTAAACCTATGTATGTTAGCTATGGGCGATGGTGGTCTTTTATGCCAGGCCACATACTTCCAGGAATGTTATGGAATATCTGGGTGAAAGAGCACTAAGGCGTTTTGAGTGACCTGTCCTTAGTCCGGATTTAAATCCAATTGAGCATGTCTAGAATGAGGAAATACTCATTACTAAATACTTATAAGATTCACACTTCCAATGTTCTTGTACCTGGCCTTCACTTATTTCACTGGGTCCATTCATTTTTATGAATAAATTGTTCAAAGTCAGTATTAGTTTTCAAATCCCCCGTTGCAAAAAATGCATTGAAAAAAATATTCAATGAATCATATTGAAAAATTAGAAACACTAAATTTCCACTATTCATGATTTTCATGAATTAATAAATACTTTCTTAAGGAACTCAAAATTCGCCATACTTTTTGAACAGATCTCGTAGATGTTTGAAACATGTAATGTATATGCAGATATTGAAACTAGAAAATTTCAACAAATTGTGAATCTACTCCAACTAAACCGGTGGATGCCTGAAAGCACATTTGCAGGAAAACCCATATCCTTTAGAAAATCAATCATATTTATAATGAATGAATGAATAATAGAACGTACAAAGGTCTTCACCCCAACTGCAGTCATCAAACGTAATTCGAAGAGCGAAATAGCAGGAAGCAGGTACGTCGCGTCAAGTCAAGACCGCAGGGGCGTTAGTTTTACCAGTCTCTAGAGTAATGGTGAACATTGGTACCCCTATGTATCTGCCTTTCCCGGCTACGATTTATTGTCTATAAAATATTTACGTTCTGAACATCAATAAAGTCGGGAAACTGGAGACGTGGATTCATTGTGTCTGAGTCTGGCTGGACCCCAACGGGGGATTGTGACAGGTGAGCTATTCCAATCAGACACGAGAACAGAGATGAGATTCCTCTGTAACTCCAAAAAGCTACCTCAGGGCCTACATAAATCCATAATCCGGACTGGGATGATTCCGCCATAATAATATAAGGTATCTTTCGTTTCTGCCGTTATATTTCGATATTGTTCTGAATTGAAATCGGCGTTTATACGTATGTACGAGGTGTGTGAATAGGGTAGTAAGACTAATTTTTTATTTAAATATAATTATATAGTCTGTTCACGTTAAGTTTAAAGAGACGTCATAGCTAGGGATGTCTAGTTGGAAAAGATTGCTATGGACAAGAACATTATAACTAGTCTAGCGTAAAGGAACTACTAGTAACATATGGTGACATTTGGTTATGACAGTTCGCATTGAAATGCGGCGGTGACGTATTTTTATTGTTTATTTTAGTCCGCTTTCTTGTGCTGATTGAGATTGGATTGAAGTGTTTTTCTCGAAGTTTTGACAATGTTTGAATCATTATTTTGAAATCAGTTCTTTTCAGAACTCAGTGTTTCGAATATTTATTTTATATAAAGTGTGAAAATGTTGAGAGCTTTCTCGAACCAAGCTCAAAACATGATTGCATCATTATGCGATTATTTGCAACAAGAACGAGATAATAATAAATAAATAAAATAAAACAGATATCATGTCTACTATTAGAGAACTTTATCTCGTTCGACTGTCACAAGGCGTATTGAAATCATGAGTCAGGACATGGCAGATAAACTAAAACATGATATCATGAAATATACATACGTTTCTTTACAGTTCGACGAATACACCGATATGACAGACACTGCCCAGCTGTGTATTTTTGTTCGGATGGTATTCAGTGGCATGTTGGCTAAAGAAGAATTTTCGACAGCCATTCCTCTGAAAAGGAATACCCGTTGCGAAGATATATATGACGTTTTCTTCAATTTTGTAAAAAACTACAAGTTACCAATATATAAATTAGTGTGCATTACAACCGGTGGAGCACCAGCAATGTCTGAAAAGGAAAACAGTGACGTCATAACTTGCGAATTACAAAAGAAAATATATATCTAAATAATTTCGAGTTGAATATAAAAATCGACCTGTCTGAGCGTTTTGCACGAAAATCAAAAATAAAGAAATTATGAATTCTATTCCATACTTTACAGTCGCACTGAACAGGAATTTTGGAAAACATTGGCAACATCCGAGGTTGACGACGTCACTTCAAACATAACGTGAACAGACTATAGTGCAGTATTGGCACCTTCAAAATAGTTTCTTCGGTGCTTCCAATCATCATAACATTGCTGGAACTCGGATACTGGAATAGCCTTTAGCTGGTTGATTACAGCTGTTTGGAGGTTATCATGGGTATTCTTGAGATGTTTCGTTAATATCGAGAAGAAGAAAAGTCACAAGGACTAAAGTCTGGTGAATAAATAGGCTGAGGAGCCACAGAAATGTTGTTGCTGGCGCATTGTCGTGATCAACACCCAGTTGTTCTTAATATTTGGTCGTATACGAAAGACTCTTCTTCGATTACCTCTCAGTAAAACTCTTGATTAACCGTTCAGCCATAAGGCACAAACTCTTTGTGGATGATTTCGTGGCTATCGAAAGAATAGATCAATATGCATTTCATCTTTGACTAGCTGATTCGTGTTTTATTGGGTCTTGGAGAGGTTGCAGTGTGCCAGACCATGCTCTGGCTCCAACTCAAACATCCAAGATTCGTCACCAGTAATAACACGTTCCAGAAAACGGGGATCATTTTCGATAGATCCAAAAAATCAAGACTGCTTTTCTTTGCCAGATCCTTCTGGTCTTTGAAAAGGTTTTTCTTAACTATTATTTAACGTTAATTGAAAAGTAACACTGCTTGGACTTCTATGATTCTCATGAATATCTATTATGAAATGCAACATCTATAATGCAGGGGCTCATGTGTGATTCATTGAAACAGAGACAGAAAGCCATAAATTCACGCGCAGATGTACTTCAATATGGCATGTCCTAATAAGATCAACCATAACAAAAACATAGAACTCTAGGTGCAAATATGCAGTGTTGATAGCTTGTAATCTCATCTTTTTAATTATTTGACCAATGGTTGTTTGGTTAAGATCCCTCTCCAGAATTTTTTATTAGGGTAGTGTATTTCTCCCATGATTAAAAACAAAGATCGAGAATAACGTATCGTGTAGAACTTATGTTCCCAAAACTAAAGGATGATTGCTTTTGGCACACCTATTATATATTATTCAATGTTCTTTTGTCTCCTTTTCTTTTTCTCCATTTCATTTATTTCCAATAGCTGTATAAGGCGTGGTAACTGTCTTTGAAGTAAGCATCAACATAGAGCACGGTTGCCATATGTTGCGTAACCTACTGTAATACTAGATACACTTCAATCCCTACAAATTTATAGTTGGAACTTCGAAACGTAAACAGAACCGAAAAATATTGCAGATTGTGAAAACTCGCAATATATTCATAGCCATACTGAAATGAAACATCTCTGTCAGCGTTAGATACTATAAAATATAAGAATTATAAGATATTATATATAGACCAAGAAGAAGTAAAAACAGCCAATACCAGCTAGGCCAATAAGTACATATAAGGAAAAATAGGAAGTCATTTTCTTTATTAAATTACTAATTTTTAAACCATACTATTTCATGTCACCCAGATTAATGCATTCTTTCCATAAAGTTGAAACAACCTATCGTGATATCAGCCATCCTTGAATTTGCTTTCCATAAGCATAGCTCTGTGATTTTATTGGAAGCATCAAAGTACATATTGGCAATTTGTATCCGTGGCTACGTTTCCCTTTTGTGTGTGTGTCTCGGATAAACGCTAATATACGGCGAGCCTACTGACATAACATTTCGGACGGGAATGCCCCTCGAAAATCCGGGGCAAAGCCTCGGGTAGAAAACAAAGGATTATTTACAGTCAAGCGAGAGAGTAAAAGGTGGATTCGGCTGTGTTATGATTGATTATGGTGACCTTTTCACTTTATCCCGGCCTTCAACAGCTCCATTTGTTCAGAAGACAAAGCGGCATTTACAACGTAGGTATGCATAGGTTCATTCATGCTACACTGAAGTGACAAAAAAAAAAGGAATTCGCATAAGTCACAATTTTTGTACATCGTTCGTACTCAAATGAAATTATGGAGGCCATCGAACAGTTGAGGAATTCATTAGCTCTCCACGACCATGTAAGATATAAGAGATATCTTCGAGTGTTTCGAAACGGGGGAATTTTCGCAGAAACAGCCAAAAAACAGAAGAATAACTCAACCATATTCAAGGGAAGAAAACAGAAAACTATAGACCTCTAACTGTTATTGGGGCATCCTCAAAATTGATAGTTATTGATACAGAAGAAAATGAAGCTTTTCTTGCAGAAGGTTGTTGGGGTTGGACAATACCAATATAACTTCCATAAAAGTTATACAGTGAATCAAACTATAGATTTCGTTAATAGAATTGTTACTGAACTGGTTGGTTAGAATCCTATTGAATTAGTTATATTATACGGACTACGGAGTTTTCAAATTGTTAAAAATATTATCTGTTCAATAAATAACTGTATGTAATATTGAAACATGTATAAATGAATGCGGTATGCTTGAAGGTTCGGTGCTTGGACCACTTCTATACTCTATGTATTTCATGATCCTGCAGCGTTCGCGGCTGATAGCGCCGTATTTTATAGTGGAACTTCGGAGGAACTAGAAATTTTAGTGAATACTGTTCAATGAGTTTATATAATGGCATAAGCAAAGGTTTATGCTATGAAAACAGAAAAATAAATTCCAAGCCACTTAAGTACGAATCAATGAAAATGGCGTTGAAAAAAATTGCAATACCAGGGTTTGAATATCGATGAAACCAATGAGCAGTAAAAATTCTGGATCTTATTAGTTGTGTTATTTGATCATCATTATAAAGTTTTATCTCGTAAAATGGTCAAATAATTCCTACTGACATGATATATGGTGTTTACAGTGATAATGGAGGACGAGATATTGCTGATTTATTTGCCAAATACTTTAGGAATGTTTGCATCAAGTCTGACTAATAATTACACAGTGAAATCTAGCCTTCTACGTCTAAATAATCCACACCAATTGAATTACTTGCTCAGCTGATGACGTGGAGGCAACCCTCAACCCCTCAAGAGATTGGATATGAATAAGGGAGCTAGGTCAATTCCCTGTTTCTTTTCTAAATCTTGCTCATCACCTCTCCGTTCACCACATACTGTCATTTATAACAAATTGCTAAAATAGGGTCTGTTTCCAAACCATTGGAATCCATTATACTATGTCCCTATTTTGAAGAGTGATAACAAGAATCTGGTTTTGAACTATCCCCTATAAATAAACTGAATATTTTTGACTGCCTCCTTTACCCTCAACCTTTTTATATGTTCAAGTAGAATATTCCCAAACAACATGGATTTTATAAGAGCAGATCAACTGATTTCGTTGAATTTTACACTGACTTCAGCAAAACCTTTGATAAAATTAATCTCGATAACTTTGTCTCTATTCTTGCTGGGATCGGCTTGTTTTGCTCAAGGCCGAGTTGATTCGGGTCCTATCCGGCGAACAGAGTCAACGAATATGATTTCGAGTCCTTCTTCTCGTCCTCTGGCGTGCCTCATGGTTCCCATTTAGGAACCCTACAGTTTGTTATACATATAAATAATACATTCCCATGTTTTAAAAGAAGTGAAATATTGTTATGCATTGATGACCTTACGATTTTCAGGAAAATTAATCAGTCCTGAGACTGTTTAACTCTGCAGCATAAAATGGACTATTCCACTTTTTTGTGACAATAATTGCCACAGTTTTAATCTAACAAAATGTCAAGCAATCTTTCATACTCGTGGAAGTATTAAGACATTTTTGTACCTTGAATAACACTCTATCATGAAGAATTGACACAAGAAAGATTGGTATTTGATTCAAAACTTTTGTTTAGTGGTCATGTAGATTAGGTCGAAATAAAGATGACGCTTGGATATTGCTTGGGGATCGAAATTGTATATTGATAAAAAGTTTTTGGATTTAATTTTGATTTTACTTTTTGTTCTCAATTTGATATTGTTATTAGATATTATACAGGGTATCCCAAGTTAAGTGGAGTATTGGATGTTTATCGAGAACTAATAATGCTTCGTTCTGAAATTTCTGTAGTTGATTCAGCTGGTCCGAAACTCTATTTTTAAAATATTTTCACCTCAATGGCACTTCTGGTTATACTGGATTTTTGTAGTCTATTATGCAAATCATATCTTTCAGCTTTCCCCAGAAATAAAAATCCATAGGCGATATGTCAGGTCACCTTGGAGTTGAAATTCGATAATTTTCATTTGTGCAATAAGCTGGCGCTGCATCCAGCTGGTACCAACAACGCCTTGACTCAGCTACTGATAAAGTGTCAACGAAGTCACTTACTACCTCAAAATCTCCATCTAAAGTTCATCATTTAAGTTTTCGTCATACACAAAATATGAAGATCTGTTGTCCTTCAAAAGTGCAAACACAACTAAATTTATTTCGAGGATTTCTTTCCCTCGTAATATGAGGATTATGGTTGGTCCAAAAGTTTTATTCCTGTTAAATACCCCCTCAGTAGAAAATTTGCCCTCATCCATCCAGATAATCCTTTTGAGAAAATCGGGATCCTCTTGTGTTCTTAGAAGAAGGATCTCACACAGTTTTATTCGAAGCTGTGGATCGCCAGCTTGTACAATTTGGACAAATGCAAATTTATGAGGGTGTAGTTCATGTTTTTTCAGAATTCTGTGAATACTACTATGAGGTAAATTCAGATCATGCTCTGCTTTTGCCAATGATGCACGTGGATTAACATCAAAATAAGCTGGAACTGTAATTTCATTGTCTTCATTGTTGACTGCGGGCAATGAAAATGATGTGTTATTCTGGACCTTCGAAAGAGAATTTGTCTCCTGAATTTTTTAACTGTCGTAGATGGCATATTTGGATATAATTCGTTAAATCTCCTACAGGTTCTACTCACATTCCGTCTCTTATCTCCATGAATGAAATATAAATTAAATATTTGTTCATTTGTGTAGCTAGCCATTCTGTTCGAATTATTTCGACTGAATTTTAAAACAATAATAATTTGTTATCTATGCTCAGGAGCATGGATTGATGTGGAGGAACTGAGGCGAGCACATCACAGGGTGTTATGCGTTGAGTAGAGCCATGTCTAGAAATGACTGGTCATCACTTTGAACTATTATTATGAGATTTAGGAAAATAAAGTTCAATTAGTTTTGATATTTTCGAATTTGACTCTAAAAATTCGACAACATCTCCAGTTTCGCTTTTTTTCTTTTGATTTATCAATTATCCAATGATAAAAGGACCATTATTTAACTTCAGGTAGTAAAATTCGTTTTTTCGCTATAACTTGAAATTTCAGGTACAGGGTATTGTATTGTTGTTTAAACTAACTTCAATGATCAAACTCAATAACACAATAACCTGTCTCTTCGATCGACAAATCATCAAGTTCAGTCTGCCAAGTGGAGGTTAGAATGCAGCAGAGACCTCGAAAGAAGGACCGCCATCTTCTTTATTTAATTAGCAACTACTTAAACTAAACATTCTGAAATAAATGAGATTCGAATAAATTTCGTTTGCAGATGTCAATGAAAGATTATTGTTTATATCGTGCCTTTGAACGAATTCATATCATTCTATATATAAAAATAAATATAAAACCATCTGGGACCCGCAATTTTGCAGTGTGGTCCCTCCAGAGCACCAAAATTACTTCCTTTTATATTACTTCACTTTTTTCACGGGGATATTCATACTGCATACTGCGATGTATAATATAAATCTTTGAAATTGGAAAGAAGTATCGCTCCCTCCACTTCCAAGACATTTAATTCCTTTCCAGATTTACGACACGGGAGCGAAAGAAAGTCGTATATAGTGCCGGGAAAATTGGATGCCAACCGAATCGAGAGTATCGTGCTAGTCTTGAACTTATCGGGGGTTAGTTGATCAGAAAGACTGAAATGATTCGACTTCAGAGATTAATAAAATGGTGATAACCCTGTGTATTGGTTGAAGATTGGATCATTTTGCTGGTATTGAAAAAAACAGTTTTTGAACCTAACCTTAAATATATGAATAATGTGGAAAATTTTTAATATACCAACTTTTTTCTTTTATCCTTTTCTTCATTTTCATTAATTTCGATGAGATTGGATAGCCTATTAGCGGATTGAAATAAGATGTGCAATTGAAACCGTGATGGTTTTTCTTCGTCTGGAATAGCTCAAGTGCCCGTTTTTGTTTACCGAAGTTCTCTCGTCGAAAAAAAAGGGATCTGTTACACATTTTCTCCTAGATCGCTTTCGGCTTGCCTTGGTAAGCTGCAGTTCGAGAAGAGTTACTTGGTATTTGAAGCATTAGCGATAACTAAGAATTTCATTTTGCATTTGGGCTCTAAGCAGTTAGTTACTGATTAGGTAAGTTCTGTTTCGCTATGATTTGAACATATATCACTCGGATTTGACGGACTACACGGCACTACAGCGCGTCGTAGGCACTTTCAGATTCGTCTACTGTGTGTTGGAGTAACACAACAGCGGAGATTCAACGGAAACCTTGGAAATAACTACGTAAATACAACAGGACGAAAAGAAAATACAACTATTAAACCAATTAAAACAAAATAGTTATCTATGGTACGTAAACCTCTTACTTTTACAGATACCACCAATTTGAATCTTTTTAGATAATCTATTACTTTTCGGACTACCCTTGTATGTAAAATTTCGGAAAATAGCACAAATTTCATCGCAATTTTCTACCACAACCGGTGTGAAATAATTTGTAATTACAAGCGGAAACAACGGAACTACATGACATGTTGATTTTCCGAATATAAGCGTAGTATATATTTTCGGAATTTAGCGACACAAATTTCACTACAATTTCTACCAAAACTGGCTCGCAATTATTTACAACATCAATAAATGAAATCACCGGAAAAAACACTTCATGTTTAATGTCACTAGGCTTATCAAGACTCGCCAAATTTCAAGAAAAAATAATAATCCACTAAATTAAAAATGAAATAAGGTGATCGTCGCAATGATTTCCTTGAATTTTATACGGATCTGGTGTCCCATCTTGAAGATTTTGCGATAAGATCACGAGTGATTCGTTACTTCACAACGACGGATTCGAGTATTATTTACTTTATGCTCATCAAGCGAGACTACCCACAAAAAATCAGGATCAATCCCGATCAAAACAAATTTCAATATCGGGAAACAAGAGTCCAACGGAGAATGAAATGAAAACGAAAAGTATTTGAACTTTGAATGGAAATCACTTAAAGAACTTTTGCTTAAAGTGTTTACGATTTTGAATAACTTTTCCAACGTATTTAAGGCTATCTGAGCCCCCTTCTCAAAAACCACTTGCCAGAAACTTTTGGAGATGTGAAATATTCAAAAATAGTGCTCTCCAAAGTATAGTGCATCGTTATTAGTCAACAAACTTTTATTGGATTTTCTGAAATCAATCAAAGTTCCAACTGTTTCCTTATTTCTCATTTTCAAAAAAATTTCAATGTAAATAGAATAATTCATCGAAAAAAAACAGAATTATGATTTCGCTCAACTCACTGAGAAAAAACATCATTATCATGTAAATAGAAATGCCGCTATTTGATAATCTACTCACGATCAACCAACACATTTGGTTTATACTCACAACAGTGACAATATATATTGCTGTCATATTGCAGCCACCACTCTTTTAGGATAGGAAAAATATTAAACGTTTAGAACAACTCGAATTATCACTGTTATTTATCAAAAACTTAATACAAGGAGACAAATATCCTAAGTATTCGTAAATCTCCCAAATAAAGCACATTTTTCATCGCGTTTTCCAGGTTCTGCAAGAAGTTTACTTTGTAAAACAAGTATATAATGCCATTATATTCGCCAGAAGGGCAATAAAAATTTGCCAGACAATACGTTCAGAAATGTACATTCCAGAAACAATGCCGTCATGCAAACTTGCACAATCTGTCTACAAAAACTTCGGAACTTGTTTGTTGACTTGAACTTCTCTCTTTCCAAGAAGGGCCGTAAACAAAAGTGAGAACTTGCAGTTCTAAGATTTCCTTTCACAACACGAAAACTCACTACGTGAATCGAAAGGAACACGCTCTGCAAATTTTCCTTAGAAGAAAATTAATTGCTTCATTCCGAAATATAGGCTATGCAGGGGATTAAGAATATGAACTAATTTGAAGTGGAAACCAAGTAAGATTGCCATCTTTTGAGATGCGATTTCACAATACTTTTTAGGGTTCTGTACTTCGAAATAAAAAAAGAAACCTTCATGGATCACTTCGTTGTTCGTCTGGCTTTCTGTCTGTCAACAATCTGTCCGAGTGTTTAAGTCGGCATATTTGGATAAAAACTAAAGCTTCCAAGTCAGGGTCATTGTATGGATTTAGCCTAATTTTTCGTAGTTAAGCATGATTAAAACAGAAATGAAATATTTACTATATTTTTACTACCAACAAATAAAGTAAATTTGGGATTTACATAAATAAGTGTGGTCGTTTATTATGTGAAAACTGTAATGGGAAAATGATTTGAAAATTTCCACTGACTCTAGGTTATTGAGTTTTCTACACTTTGTGGCATTGTGTAGAACTTTCAATTTAGCGATACTAGGAAAATAATGGATATTCAGAAGTAATTACTAATGAAGTATCCATAAAAATAAAAATAATAGCACAACACGTCTTTTTATGATTTTTTTCTAAATAAAAAATCGAAGAAAGAATACTGGGGATGTTTCAAAACAACTATAATTAATGGAAATGTTTGACATATGTGTCGGATTTCTTATCAATTTCGAAAACTAAAGGGATATTAAAATATTACAATGTGATTTATATCTGAGAAATAGATGAGAGAAGTTGGGAAGAACGGAAATCAAGTTGGTCGTTAGTAATTGGTAAATTGTGTTCGAGCTGATGTAATTTTTATGAATTCCCTTGCTTCCGCTACGTGAATGTGAAATTTAGGTTTTTGTGAAATCTCAGACTTATTATGAATGATCGAAGGAGCAGTTTGATCTATATAAAAGGTAGGAGAATCATTGGAATATAATTTATATACACCGCTTTTTCCCTTGTATCAAGTCGATCGTTGATATAAAGGGGAATATAGATTTTTCTCATTCTTGTTGATTTTAATATGTGGCATAATTGATTGTTTTATTAATTATATTTTGTGAAACTTAAGCCTAGCGTTATTTATTCAATTGTTTGATTATTTGGTGAAAATACTTCACTGAATGATTAACGACACTTCTATATCTAATATTTTTCGTTCATCATTTCACTCTTGAATGTAATAGTGCTTTTTGACGAAATTACTTTTTCTGTTCAGTTCGATCTACTATTAAAGTGTGCTTTTTGTTGTTTGTCTTTAGGGTTCCGTATTCTCAACGAAAAAAGGAACCCGTATTGGTATAGAGTAGAATTTACCAAAAACTCGGGTCGACAATCTGTGAAAAAATCAAACTTTCGAACCAACGTAATTGAAATCTACGTTGATCGAACAAACACGGTTTCTACGAATGTTCGCAGATATTTAATGAATTAGATAGGCGTGGCGGAAATTGACTGGTGGTATAACAGAAATTTTTGGGGTATCGAGAATTTCACAATTGACATCAATAACATTCATCAATTTCTTCAGTATATAATTTATATTAATATGCCTTCAAGCTCATAGAGAATTTTGGACTTTCTAGTCTCACCCACATAACAATTTTATGATATCATAATTTTTCTTTATATATATTCTTTTGAAGAGGAAAGGATTCACAAAAATTCGAATAATTATATTTACAATAAATGCTTATACCTATAATTTTGGTGTGTGTCAGAAAAACACAAGTGTGAGCTCAGGAAAATGTAACAGGGGAACCATACTATATATATGATTCAATAAACGAGTAAAACAACCTGTGAAAAAACTCGTTTCCCTGTCGCTATTGCACTAGCAATAGCTTGTCTGTTTATGTTGTGTTAGTGTCGTGTGTACATAAAGAGTGACAAAGATTTTTCTGCTTAGCAGCTTCAATTCTCATTTTGCACTCCATGATTTCCAGACGAAGACAAGGGTGAAAGGAAGGGGTTTGGGACAGGAATCTGTAACAATAGAAAAAGAAAACCAGCAGAGAAATATTTCAACAATCATACCTGACTCCTATATGTCCAAACACACTTAAATTTAAGAAAAGATTTTACATAGCAAGCAAGGTCATAAAAAGGACTAAGGAGATAATCAAAAAGAACTTAACTGCGATATTTCCTCTTTCGCGGAGATGTTTTTCTGTCGCAGTGTGAGTCTCCTGGAACATAATCACTTCCTCGTTCTTGCTTGCCAATTTTGAAGTATAATCGCAAAATCCCTTCAATAATCAAACTCAACAAAACAATTCCCTCTCTGTTTGACCGAGAGAGCCCCGATGGCCAGCGTCGGTCTTCCAAGTGATGTCGATTATGATCTATAGATGTTCTAGTATCATTATGAATCCAATAATTTGAGTTGACATCTCGCATATATTTTTTCTTCGTGGTTCTCGTTTAATTTAAAGAACATAGATGCGGTGATCCCTAAACTTGATCTCTTGGTAACTCATACATGATGAAATCTTATGAACTAATTACATAAGTATTATCCGAAAATGTCAAAACAGTTCGATATTTATAAAAACCTCCTTTGTTATTGATGTTTAAGTGAGGCAACATCGTTGCTCATTCAGGATTGAGTTATCTAAGGTATTTCGGCATGACTCTTTATAAGGTCCTTGGTCGTTCAGCACAGCTTCTTTTCGTGATTCTAGAAATTTCGGGAAATTTGTTCGATATTCGACCGGATTCACTCTCGGAAGGCAAGACAGCCAGAGTAGAACAAGGATATTGATCTTTTTCAGTCTCCCAGTGCATTTCGGACTACTGTTCTTTATCAAAAGAGAGCAGTTCTCCTCAAAAGATCACTGATCCACGTTCCTGTGTGGCCCTTCTTTCTCAATCTAATGTGGAATTGACCTTCATGCAACCGATTTCTGATAATACAGTATAGTATAATATGGTCATTCTCAACCAAACACATTCGAGCTACTTCCTAGAACACTGTTGTAAGCTTATTAATGGCTTTCAACATGTTTTCTTTGCTCAAATGTCATTTGTTTATATCCACCTTACGAAACTAAGATGTTTAACTTGTGTTTGTTTCTAGAAGAAAAGCAACAAACTGCATTTGGGAAAATGAAAAAACTCGCTAATCGGATGCTGGCTCAGATTCCTAGATTTTCAACTGAACAAATAGCAGCAAAGTAAATGCCACATAATCGAATTTCAGATTAACTACACCTCCAATCAACGAACGCCTCATGCGCCACCACCATGATAGGATACAAACTGGTGTTGTTCTATGTAGCCATTAGAGCCGTTCGAACACAGTGTAACTCATATCGAAACCAGTTGAATTATCGCTGGAAATTCCATAAATACGGCGTGGAAACGAGTTCTCGTCGGAATTGTCAAATTAAATTGTCGGTTTCCGTAATTCAATGGACGGTTCGGAGCTTTATTAGCAGCCAGCTCATAAATATAAAACTAGAATTAGTCCCGGTTAATTAGTTTCATGGTGGTGGGATCCTGGGCTACGTGCCGTCCAGAAAATGAAAAACTATTGATTGATTACTTTGTCCATTCGTACGGATTATTGGTTGATCCTCGTCGGAGCGTTCTGTTCTATAAGAAAGCTGAAATCTTTCATTTGAAATGAGTAGAAATGCTAATAATGGATTTCATAATGTAAGAGATTATTTTAGGGTGATTTGATTCGCCTTAGTTCGGACTGAAGTTGCATTATTTAGCGATAGTTTTATTATGGTATAGCCGAGGAGATACATGATGCAAAAGTTCGGGTAAACGCTTTTCTAAAATAACAGCTTCTCCAATATACAACTTATACTGATGTCTGCCTTTTTTGATGGCATCTGGATTATCTTTCATCCATAAATGATTCTTGTGGTAATTCATATAGATAATTTTTGATGGTGTAGGATTAAAATGGAGAATTTTATTCAAAGAACAATATTCAACCTTCAGTAGAATGTTAAATATCCTTCCTTGAAGGAGCTGGTTTCCGATCCATCCTTCAAATTCACCCTCAACCGGAGCCACAGAGAAGTGGTACGGTACTGCGAGTTCTCACGAATAGGAGCAATGCACTGCAGTTTTGGTCTTATTGGACCTCGTCAGCACTGCCCACCTATTCAAAACAACCAGTCCATACCGCTCCTACTTCATCTCAATCCGTTGGAGCGCAACAGAACATGTGTATGTTATTGACAGAGAAGCTACCCACACCATCGAGCCACAGGCAAACCATGAAAACGAAGAGTAGATAAACAGAAAACCTCCAACATTTACACTGTGTGAATAAAATTCTCTATTATGTCTACACATACAGCGTTAATTTCGCGGGTTATGATTGATTAGAATTGAAGTATATCGGGTTGACAACCAGCATGGATCAGGTGCGTAGTCCTTCGACATACCGTTTTCTTGCAGACTCTGTGCGTAACGTTGCGGTGAATAGTTCAACTAGTGTGACTGTTTAAGGTTTTCTGTTTATCTATTCTTCGTTTTCATGGTTTGCCTGTGGCGCGGTGGTGTGGGTAGCGTCTGTGTCTCCATTATGTCTACACATACAGCGATAATTTCGCGGGTTGTGAACCATTGGTAAAATACCACTCTGAGGAGAAAGATTAACAACATTGTTTTTTTGTCTGTAAGGGTTTTTGCCAATTTTCTAATTAAAATGAAATCATGAGTAGCGATTGGCGATGAAGAATTTTCAGATTTTGAAAGATCATTTAATATGCCCGCATCACGTCGAGCAAAACAAGCATACGCTTAATTCTACACGCCTCTCTCACTTGCACATTCCCACTTCCCATGATTTATACTCAATAAAATATGTAGGAGTTCAGGATTCATTCTATGTTCGCCCGTGCGTCTGACTTCGCTTAAGGGTCCGTGACAGGTGATCTACCCCAATCAGACACGGACTTGTTAATTATTCCGGGTTGGAAACGTCAAACGTCGAATCAAGACGAAACCCTCGTCAGATACGTCTGGATTTATGGGTCTAGTTGATCGAATATTCTTTCGCCCCTGGAGAACAAAACATTTTCGTCGGAAGGGATTTCCTGCCTGAACGGGGTTACGAGATCTTAAGTGGCAGATAGGCGGGTTTATCGATGCAAAATAAATAAAGTCTGAGACACGCTGAATTACAGTTAGATGCCTCTTAGGAGGAAGCTAATGATCTACTTATTTATTCATTTCAAAGAGAATGTAGGGAGAGATTATATTATTTGAATTCAATTAAATTTTCATTTTTTTTTTGGATAGTACGTTGGAATTAATGTAATTTTTTTATCACCTATACCTACTCTGTGACACCTAGTGATACAGAGAAACTCATCAACTACGCTCTTCAAATTAATAAGGTCAATTCGGAAATTCAATCAGAAATCTTACACCCTTTAGAAATGTTTTTTCTTTTTATGTTATGAGGTCATGGATGGGGTTTTCAATGCACCCCATAATGCTATAACCTCGGAATTCAATCAGCAATAGAGTTCTGAAATACGTTTCCAAATTGCGTGATGTTGAACTCCTTAATAGAATGCACTTATGTGAAAAAAAAGAACACAAAATATTTACCTTAATCCCTAGCTTATAAAACATATATGACTCAACAACCTAAGCGGTTAAAAGTCAATAACTTCATACCGTAAGCTTTGAACAGCCTTGATCAGTTAGATTAGGTTAAAACCGCAATAACCTTAGTGTTGAACTAACTAACCTTAGTGTTGAACTAATGAAACACCCATAGCCTCCTAATCTGACAATTTGAATTCTATAACATCAGGGTCACGGGGTATAGAGTTACAAGGGTTTAAAAGATATTGGGTATACAGAGTTATGGGGCTACGTGGTTGAAAAGTTATGCGGTTTTCAAGATTCTAAAGCCTGAAAGTTAATGTTTGCCTGATTCATATGGTTTTTGAAGTTCATTTTTGAGGTCTGGGTTCTGGCATAATTTTTCGAATTTTCTTGTGGAGCTGTGTAACAAGAGGAAGAATCTGTTGTGTATCACTCAATCCATATTATACCTGATGCGATTAAAACATCTTCTGCCTTGATGAAAGTAATCAAATTCAACATCTATAAGATGGTGAAGTCATTTTTTTGGAGTAGTGTTTGCATCCTAAGTTTGACATTGGTTGATCAAAACAATAGCGACATGCGAATATTTGAATTCATAAAATTTGATTTAACGTCACAAGCCGCCACTGGGTGATGAAATGATTGAGGTAACTAGATTTCCAATAGCTGTGTAGCTATTTGCCAACTACAAGCGGTGACTTGTTATTCACATTACCGACCCATTATCTAGCAATTAATAAGAATCTAAGCGAGAAACTTTTAATTCTACGATATATCTGTAAATCGCAAAAGACACCGATACGAATGTATCACCTCCCTCGTCATGGATTTAGCATGAACATCCAGGCTATTCGTTTCGCCTTGTTTCTTCTCAAATTCAACTAACCAAATCTTAATGTGACAGTTTACGATGGTGGAACTTGAATTATGGGAGACTTTGAATAACTGGGGGATAGTTTAGAAATTCTTGTTATGGCCTGCTACTAGTTAAGGAACATCGACAACTCCCCTGGCTCCTTCTACCCTGTCAGACGTTCAAGTTCATCGAGCGTGACTGGCGTTATCAAGTCCTCGCGAATTTCTCTGTTACCGCTTCTGCATAGTTTGCTAACAGGGTAAGCTGTCAACAAAGGAAATTGTTTTGCAAACAGGACGGAGGATGACATAGTGTTGGATTTGAAGTATGCGAATATTGTTTTACTTGTTCAATGTGATTCGATCAAGCTTGTTGAAGGTCCTTTACATTTGCTGCTAATTATTATGGATATGCAGCATCACCAACACGGTCCCATCATCGTTTAGTTTGATGGATATCGAAACAGATTGAAAATTTCTCGAGTAATTATGGAAGTAAGAATTTATGTAGGTAAGAAAAGTAATTAAAAAATATGTGGCGAGAATGTATTGCTTATCGTCATGTAACACTAATTCGAGTTTTTTCTGTATCCATGATCCTCATCGAATCTCATATATCTGTGTTAACTAAATCTGACATTCACTAGTGAAATATGAGAGTTTTTAATCAAGAAATGACGCCTTGTCAGCTCTTACTCCTATAGTTTCGTGGCATCTAAAAATATACAACGTAGCCCTCGTATAATAATCATAAACTATCATCCATATGCGACACTCAAAAAATACTCCCACTCAATTGACAGGAAACATTTCCCTGATTTTCAGGGTAGTTAACTTAATAACAGTTATGCGACAAAATACCCAAGAAATAAATATGAAATACATCACGCATACCTCGAATTCCATTATATATTATAGTTCTATTACGTTTAACCGAAATACAATGTGGGTCGCGTAATAACCGGTTTAGGTTTTCAACCGGTGGCAACATGTAACACTGGATTCATGAAAGAACCAGTGACCTGTTATTAAGTTACACGAATTTCACGATAAGGTAAAACTTTCAGGAATGTCGAGAAGTCGAGACAAAATCTGAATCGCAATACGAACACAGAATTACTAATATTCACTAGGAGCAGGACCGAGCTAAGAAAATTGGAAAATGATCGTGATATTAACATCGTGCTAGAGTTTTACCAGCTTTTATTTCATTTGCATCTTGTTGGCGCGGAAATTCCATATTACACACAAATGGCACAAAATCGAAAGTTCAGCTATCTTGAAGAATTATTGTTCCAGTAATCCACCAGCACTAATGAATGCCAGAAAACAATCTAAATGAAAACGGTACTCAGAAACTTAAGTAAAATTGAGAATAGAAAATGTGAAACTTTTGGGATAATCAGTCTCAAAAGTCCGCAAAAACCTGTTAATACAGGATATTTCTACCCTTGGCAAGGATTACTGCATGACTTTCACAATTCATACTAAAAATCAATAAATTATTTTCTGATTCATTTTGTTCCAAATTTCAATGAGTTTGTTCGAAATTTGTTAGCTTCTTCATTTTCTATAAAGAATATCCAAGACGTATAGGATTGAGGTCTGGACTGGACTGTGCAGATTAATGCATTATGGCCTCTAATTACATGATCTGGAAAGTGAATTAATTAATAATTGTGGTCAGTCTGTTCCGAACGTCACGGTAGCTGGCTGGTTCTGCTGGTTTCTCAATCTTTTAGTGAGAATGTCCCAGACATATTCGATATGTTGAGATCCGGACTTTGTGCAGGTCACTATATTGCAGTAAATTCGTGATGTTGAAGGTAGTTACTGATGATAAAAACCCCAAAAAGTCTAGGGAACACTTGCCAATATCTTTAAAATATGAATTTGATGATTCGAATTTATTGAAATCTTTCGGATTTTATTAGGATGTATTGTATATAATGTATTCTCAAGAAAACAAAATGATATTTGACTTCTCCAAAGCACCTATTGAAAAAAATTGAAATTTGAAAATGACGCAATTTGGTAAAACACAAAAAAAAATCCTGAACTAATATTTTCGAAACTATATGGAAGCACTTATATTTTTCAGTACCCAGAAGGTCCACCTCTGTAATTAACGACACTTTGGCATCGTCGCGGCATGCTCAATATTAAATTGTCTATTACATTTTGGCCTGTCATTCCAAGCCCCCTGAACTGCTAATCGAAGCTCCTGTTCATGATGGAAGACGTTTTGACGCAGGAGATTTCTTTTTAGGAAGAATCGATGGAATTCAGATCTGGGGAGCAGGATGGCCACGGTAGAAGATCGATCTCATTCTCTTCAAGAACGTTCAAGACAACTCTTGCACGATGAGGAGGGGCATTATCTTGTTGGAAGAGTGGATTTTGACCCATTGTTTGGAGATACGGTACCACTACAGGTAAAACAATCTCTTGATCCCAGTTTACTTGTTCTTGGCACCAAGCTAAACGAGCAGCGCAATTTCCATGGGTCAGTTGTGGAACTCTTAAAGAACGCCTGGAGTGGAGTTGACCTTCGTGCAGTCGATTTCTCACAGTTTGGTCGGAAATTTGTACATTAGGAACTTGTGATAGCTCTTGAGCTAATTGAGATGCTGTGGTAGTACGATCTCTTCTGGCTTGTAAAACCAAAAATCGGTCTTGGGCGACTGTAGTAATCCTGAAACGACCTGTATGGCGTTCTTCTACGCTACCTGTTTCATTGAAACGCGACCATAAACGGTTTATGACACTTGGGCTACTTCCCAGAACCCTAGATACTTGTGAGCTCCCAGCTTGGAGCATGCCAACGGCTCGTAACATCTCTTCTCTAGTCAAATGTCGTCTTTCCATGGTCGAATCACAAAGCTTGAATCTCTTATTTCTCCTTACAACAGAAACAAAGTGCCAATAGCTGATTTCAAATACTGAATACATGAAATGATTATAAAGCAGCGTCGCATCTGCTGCATTTTTAGTTTTTATAAAAAAAACTGAAATCTGTTGCGGCACTCTACATAATTTGGTGAGAAATTAATGCAGGTGTTGATTTCTTTAAAAAAAATCATCCATATTGATCGTTCTGGATACGATATATCGATATTCAGAAGTGTTGCCTAGACTTTTTTGAAGTTTTTATGAGCTTGGTCAGGTTTGGCGTTATCATGCATATTTGCTGCAAATGGTACATCATGTTCTTATAAAATGTCTGTAATGTACTTCTTAGCTTTCAGAGTTCTATTATTAACGATGACCAGATCAGTACGGACATTCAAAGAATTTTCTTCCCACACCATTATTGAACTTCCACCACAACCAAAGGTAGGTTACACCTATGTACACTAGAGAACGTCAATCGTAATAAAAAAAAAAAACTAAATCTCGACTCATTTTCGGATAAAACACTCCCCCAGTCAGCTTCTAACTAATTGACATGTCTCCTAACTAAATTCAATCGAGCTCTTATATGTGCTGCGGTTACAGTTGGTTATCGAGCTGCAACTCAAACCAAATTCAGTGCTAATTTGCACTCCACTGCTCTCTCGAAGCTTCATTCCATGGTAAAATCTAACCTAACCAATTGAAATGTTCCCTGGCAAAATTCAATTCACCTCTCGATGTGCTGCGGGTGTAGCTGGGCCTTGAATTGCTAGGCGAGGCCTGAGAGGTTGTCGTATTGTTTTCGTGCTGGTTAACATTCCACTGTTCTGTCGACGCTGCATTAAGAGACGTCTAGTAGTCGCCATTGTTACATCGGATAAATTCTCGGATCATTCTGGATACAGTTGAATGGGACAACTTTGGCCAATTCTTGATCAAAAATTGATCAACAACTGCTGCATCAATATGTGGTAATTTCTTGCAAAATTGCAATTTATTTCCCATGAGAGGAACATGTGCGCCTAAAAAACATCGAATTTGGTTGGTACATATCCGAGAAAAAAAATTGTTTTAATGGTAAGTTGCCTACCAAAAACAAATATTAAAATATTGAAACTGTGCGTCAATTTTTTGGGGCTTTGAATATTACATTGTTTTATGCAGTTTTTCGGATGCTTGATCAATAAACAAAATACTACCTCAATCAAAATTTTTCATCGTCTGAATTTTCGAAACATTTTTCGAAACTCAGTTTTCGGTATGGCCACCAATGGTATTTTCGATTTTTCGGCCCCCGACGTATTTATTTCTTGAGTCGATCGAAAAGAAGGAAGTCGCAGAGAGTAAAATCAGGTAAATTTGAAGGCTGCTGCATGGCTTTGGTATTGTTACAAAATTTAAGGATAACACTGTAACTGATTTATTTTGACTACAATAGCTACTGATAGTGTGCGTCTATCAAAAGCAACAACAGCACTTCTGTCCAGAATGGTAGCATAGCAGCCTAGTTCAAAGAAAGGGCTGTCGATAACCATGGTACGCCTCCAGTTGCATCATCCGAGAGTTGCACGAGTGCATAATGTTGCTCCAGATACTGTCTAGAAATGAGCCAAATTTCAATAATCTGAAATTCAGGGTTTCGAAATTTTAATGATGTGTCAACTTGGACACCCTGTACCTCGGAAATGAAGTTTTTAGATACAGCATGTTCTCACTAAATAATCTCGAAATAGATCAAAGTATCAAACCCTGAAGTTAAGAGCACTTGAGGACACCCTGTTTATATCGATTTTAATAAAGTAGCGAGTAAGTCTACTCCATAGAAACTGTAGCTTTTTGTAATACTTTGAAACTTGCATCAGTTCAATGTATTTCATTGAATATTTGCTAAATAAGCATTACTTAATTTTCATATCAATTCAATTGTCACACAATTGTTTACTCCATTTCTACCCAAACTATGTACTCTCTGTAAATATACGAGTGGTCCCTTTCCCTTCAAGTAGCTCGATTCAGGTCGGTAACGCATGATTAATTTCACTAATTAATTTTTTCTAATGAAAAAAATTATGAAAATCCAGTTAAATTGTAACTACAATATATGAATTCTGATGAGAAGTATATACTACTTCGAACTTCAATGATAAATTTCACGCCCAGTCTGAACCTGACCGTCTCCGTTAGTTGCCTTAATGGAGGAATTTTTCATGAACTCCAACGGTTAAGGTTGAGTGGAAAATACGAAATTGTCATACATAATGTATACGAAGCTGGCCAAGATCGTTAGTCCCACGAAAGGCACAGTTTATCGCATTTTCTTCTGGTTAAAATTAATTTCACTTTATGAACACAAAACCTTATCAACTGTCATGCAAATGGGTAGTTTTACATATCGTTACACGCTCACTTCTGGTTGATCCCATTGTTGCTATTATTGGTAGGGTTTGATTAATTTGGGAATTAATTTCTGGTCGCAGATAACGTTTCGGCATGGCAAAAATGAATTTGAATTATGATATTGTATGATAGAGACATGGCTATTGGATTTGACGAAATTATCGAATGCAAAAATTAAGAGGTAAAGGTGGAGATGATTGTGCCTCTGAATATATCACTGTTATCTTCGAAATTTTAACCCATTTAGCCCTACTGTCCTTTTAAAAGGACTGAGGTTGTCAACCTAATTCGTTTCGGATGAAGTACTCGATTCTAGACGGCGCCACCTGTATAGCATAACAAGTTATCTATTCAAACGAGTTAAGACGCGCAACCGTTGCAGACGTAGAATTTACTTGTGATTAGCCAGTGTTGAAGTGGAGTTTAATTATATCGATCGAGATGTCAAAAAGGTAGTAAGTTAATTTTTTCATTTTTGTAGAGTATGATTTCATTTCATCTGATATTTGAGTTCAACAGAGTCCGCCAAATATTGCCATCTGCATAACCTCACATTTTTTTTCATACTCTTCTAAATACGAAACAATATAAAAAGCTGTCCCTTCAAAAGGAGAGTAGGTTCACCGACTACCGTCAACTCAATTGGAATATTTTTGTTTCAGGTACAAAGATGATAGTTTTAAACCTTTAACGTTAGCAATAATGACAGAGATTGAATAAATTGAGAATGAGGTTCCAGAAAAAACAGCAATATTTCCTCCTGAAAACGCAAATGATGACTGCGATACAGATGAAGACTCCTGAGATGAAAACACCGTCTTATGGATGCAAACTGAAGATGACTGGGATAGCGACGATGATAAACCTCTTTCAGAGTTTGTAGAACACAGATCAAAACTTCTGAAAACTCTCGATTACAAAGAGTGTGATCTGGACTTGGAAGAGTCGCCTTTGCCGCAATGGACACCAATATCATCGGCGGAACAATCTTTCGCCAGCTGCTACGTTGCAGTTATTCTTCGATGAGGAAGTGATCGAGCTTATTTTTCAATTCTCAAACACCTTCACCCAGCAGAAGAATCCTGCCGGGGATATCACAAGAAATGAGCTATTTGTTTTATTGGAGTACTATTCCTTAGTGGATATGCTCCTCTTCCACGGAAAAAGATGTTCTGGCAGATAAGGGATGGCACCAACAATAGAATGGTAAGTGAAGCTATATCG
Source organism: Cryptolaemus montrouzieri (assembly GCA_013387265.2). Classification (NCBI taxonomy): domain Eukaryota; kingdom Metazoa; phylum Arthropoda; class Insecta; order Coleoptera; family Coccinellidae; genus Cryptolaemus; species Cryptolaemus montrouzieri. The sequence goes on from JABFTP020000103.1 coordinate 25,408,422, forward strand.
TGTGATAGATTCCAGCATATAATGAGCAACATTCATTGCAATGATAATACAAACCTGGATATGAAGGACAAATATTCGAAAATGCCACTTTTTGACATTCTGAACTCAAAATAAAATTTTTTTAGTATGCCCCTATCGAAGAAAATCATAGTAAAGAAGAGTAAATGATACCATATTTCGGACGTCATAGTGGAAAGCAATTAATACATGTCAGATATAAATTTTGGATTAGTGCTCTGACTAGTTTATATAGTTCATTCTGACACATACCAAGGTTCTTCAAGTACGTTACCAGATATGTACAAACAAATGGGTTTTGGCGCATCAGTAGCTATGCTCGTTTTCACAATAGAAACGGAAATGTAAGTTTCAAAAAAATGAAAGCATTTTCAGGAGTTCTCATTTTGAGCGGTTGACTATCTTTACGACGACGTCGAATGTACTGGAAAAAGAATTGGGTAAGCATAGAACTTTGGTATCCTACGCGAGTTCAAGAGATAGATTTGAGTATACTATGTCCAATTTTCACATAATCGACAATTCGAATACCAACAAGCAAGACAAATTTGCGAAAGTTCGTCCATTATTTTAACATTTGAATGAAATATCTATGGGTATGGCTCCCCTATCTATGATACCCTATTTCGAGAGACATGGGTGCAAGCAGTACATTCGTGGTAAGCCTATAAAATATGGGTACAAAATGTCGATGGGTACATCCAGGTTGGGTTACGTCAATTGGACCGAACCATATCAAGGTGCCACAACTCACGTTTCCGAACGTTCTCAGTTATTTAGATGCTCTGCAACAAAAGTGCAGTTATTATTTATTTTTCGATAATTTTTTCTGATCTGTGAATCTTCTGAATATGCTGACAGAGCGAAATACCAGAAGAAATGGAACTGTGCGCAAAAATAGATTGCCAGGAAATCCATTTGTTAATGAGACTCAACTGAAAAAAATCGCCTCGAGGCACTTATGAATCGAAAATTTTGAAAGATAACCACATTGTATCTGTGCAATGGAACGATAATAACATAGTGACTATTTCTCTGAATTCTATTGCAGTAGTCCCAGTAGGCACTGCAAAACGCTACTCGTATAAAGATAAAAAGAATCCAACAATCCTGTATAATAAAAACCTATAATAATAACATGGGTGGCATCGATAAGTGCCATGAAAACATAAGTTTATATAGAACGTCGATATGAGGTAAAAATTGGTATTTTACTCTGGTTGCTTACTGCATCGATCTGAGCATTCATAATACTTGGCAAATTCATAAAATCAATCAAGGTAAATAGGATCATATGTAGGATTCAAACGTAAGATTGCATTGCACCTGTTTCAGAATAACTGAAAAGAAAGCAGTTTCGCAAGAGGAAGACCGAGAGAAAATGAAAACCGTATTCATTATGATAACATTGGTCATTTGGTAGGTCCCCAAGTAGATCAGATCAAATGTGAACACTGTCATTTCAAAACTACCACCAGATATCTTAAATGTTAGATGTCAAATGTTTTTCATGTTTCACACAAAGCCATGATCGCAGTAGCACATTTTATTAACGAACTATATATAGGACGGTATGTTTCATTAGAATTTTGTATTTTTATGTTATTATCTAGAAACCTTGCCTTCGAGCCAAAATGAATGATTTTTTCTAAAAATTTTACCGTTATTTGAGGAAACCTAGTTCAAGGATGAGTGGGTTAAGGAAATTTCTCTCCCAAAAATAGTATTATTGAGCGCAAAGAACAAAAACAAATTTCTCAATTATATTATATAAAAAAACCAGAAAATAAATACGCCTGTCTAACTTACATTGACCCGCTCTCTAATAACATCTGCAATTATCTTGCCATATTCAATTTAACAACCTTTTTCTCCAGTGGTCTCAACATAAGCAGTTCAATTCAATTATTTCAAATTGGTGGAATTCAGCCAGTTTTTTGCAAAGACCTTTATTTATACATTCACTCGACGTTTCGGCACAATATTTTGCCTTCTTTAGGACTTGTTTTCTGCCCTGCAATAAAATTTTTTGTGATTTGTGTAATTTGCTATCTGTTTATTGGTAGAAGCCCAGTTCTTCATATATGTATGCATGTACTTCGCTAGCATATGTGTTCTTGATATATTGTAGAAAACCCATTTTATATCTAATCTTGAGTCAAGTTTAAAAAACTCCAATGTATGTAATCTAGGTAATGATTAGTTGGCTATTTTTCTTATAAGTTATTTCGAATTGGTGGAATTCAGCCAGTTTTTTTCCAAAGATCTTTATTCATACATTCAGTCGACGTTTCGGCATAATACTTTGTCTTCTTCAGGACTTGTTTTCTGCACTGCAATAAGAATTTTTTGTGATTTGTGTCGAAACGTCGACTGAATGTATAAATAAAGATCTTTGGATAAAAAAACTGTTTGAACTAACCCTCCTTCTCTACCCACTGCATGCTCTGCCTTTTGGTCTCAGGGTCGTATTCGAACACCCACGACTCGTCACCAGTGATAACATTCGTCAATTTGAGGAATCATGTCTTGGCAGATGGACAATGAGAGCTCTCTCTGCTTAACTTTGGAAAACATTCTCGCACACAGCTAACGCATCCCTAAATCTTCGTGAAGCATCTGCCGGATCGTCTCCTTGTTGATGCCCAACTTGTCTTCCAACATTCTAAGGCTTACCCGACAGTATTCAAGCACTTGCGATGGCAGCCGATCGAGGTTTTGTGCATTTCGAGACTCTGCCGCTTATGAACCGCTTTGCCCAATCGTAGACAGCTAATTTTTTTCAGACAATCTTCCTTATACACGTCGGTTAACTGTTTCATAATTTCCACGGAAGTTTCGTCGCGTTTCACCAAAAATTTTATCACTCATCTTCACGACGGTGGGTCAAAACATTGGATCAAAGAACAATAAAACATGAAGTATACAACCGATCAACACGAAACTAGCACAGGCTGACGCAGAAATGAATTCTGTTTCGAATGAAACTGCAGATTTATCAACCGCCGCAGCATTGCCACCTTCCGCGAACTTAATTGACGTACCTCGTATGTGATCTCAAGATTCAAGTGTCAAAGTATCCAGAACTTCTAAAAGGATCTGCTATCCCATTTTGATCATGATAAATCCTCAGTTCAAGAAAATTAATGCGATATGACGATTTTGGCAGCATGTTACAAGAATACGTTTCCACTCCTTAATTAGAAAATTGGGTCATGACCGAAGAACAAGTTATAAATTCCAGATTTAATTCAGGAGTTCGGGATGAGGAATGAACATATTTAACTCGGAAAATCCATTAAAGAGTCCCAAGTTTCCGGTTATCTTCTTGCCGGAGTCAGGTTTCTGTAACTTGGCCGATATTCTTCCACACCATAAGACACCGATTTCCTTTCAGGGCGGCGTTGGAGTGTTAGCAAATTAGTAGCGCAGCCGATTCGCCGAAACTTCATCTCTTTCCTCGGGACCCACCACACATACAAATGAGATGGGACCCACGATTATAGTGTGCTCGTAAACCTAGTTTTTTGGCGCTTTCTGTTTCTCTGAACGATAAAGGTTTATGGGTTTCCTTTATTGCCACCGTAATTCTTAGTCCTCTAGTGATACAGTGGCTTTCGAACCGATGGAAATTAGGAATTTATATTCTTCCCTATAAATGCGACTGCTCTAGAAGAATGTTACCTATTTTAAATAGCGAATATACAGGGTGTCTCATTTTCGATGTTTTAGTACACTGCTATGTAAAATACTGCAGATAGAGAAAAATGACTCTCCTCCTATATCCTTTCTTGATTTTCAAAGGAAATCATTGGTGAAAACAGTTATCTTCCGTTGTTTCCAAGTTATTCCGGATTTCTTGATTTTCTGAGATGTCGGCATATGCCGTTAGCACGTTTGCTATCGAGGTTAGGAGAAAACTATGTAGGTATTGTGATCATGGAATTAAAAATATGTTTTATGTAAATTCGCATCAGCATAGTGGATGGAACCATAGAATGTACAAAAAATTTCTGAAGAAATTCATATTTTTGACGAATTTCGCCAGGTATGTTTCATATACAGACAACCAAATTTATATGGAATCACTCGGTATTTCATTATTGACTGTTTTTAACAATGGATTTTTGACTACTTGTGAAGAATGTTGGAAAAAACTGGATATTATGATAAGAAATGTAGAAGTCTATAATCATAATTGAAAACGCCTCACGTTGGATTGTCTGATGTGCAGAGGGGTCGAATAATTGCTCTCTTGGAAGAAGGGGTGACACAGAGGGATATAGCTGCCACAATGGGGGTATCACAGGGGGTGATTTCAACAAACCTACGCCCAAATCGTGGAGCTACAATTTCTGCAAAATAGGCCTAGAAGAAGTCGTAGGATGAACACTCCTGAAGAACAAGACCGCTCTTTCCTAATTGCAAGAAGAGACCCTAGTGCATCGCACTCCATACTCCAAAAGCAATTTCTGGAAGCAACAGGCATCAGTGTATCAATCGATGCGAAACGTCAAAGACTACGTTCAAGGGCAGAAGGCCCTTAAGAGTTACAGAGCTAACCAGACAACAAAAAATAACAGACTTAATTGGTGTATCGAGCACCAAAATTGAAATATTGAGAATTGGCGAAATGTTCTTTTTTCGGATCAGACTAGAATTGGTAGTAGATCAAATGACCGCTAGATTCAGATTGTGGAAGACAAAGCTAGACTCCAAGCAGCAGGACAAATTCCGAAATACCAACGTGTGATGTTTTGGGGTGACATCATGCTGGGAGGCAAAACAAATTTCATTTCGTTTCCTGCGAGTGTAACGGCTACAAATTACGTGGACTTAGTGCTGAAGCCCATAGTGAGACTCTGGCGAGGTGCCTACGGTGGAATTTCACTTTTATGCAAGATAATGCCCTTCCGCATACCATCAACCTGAAATACAAAATATTTTACGAGATATCTACAGGGAGGGCAGATTTCGGCTTTTTTTATGTGCTTTTCCCTGGAATAGGCGAACCTGTTACACCACAAGAGTTGGCGCCCGGGAAGAATTGAGGCGTCTGTTAACTCGCTTCTTGACGAGGAAAAAATTGTAGGATGTTGGGTAGATGTCGGACGGAAGCGAGCTCCACAGCTCACCGTCTCTGTAAACAAAAGAACTCTTATAGAGAGAGATTAGAGGGGTCGCTAAATTTAAAATTGATGAGAACTTCTCGCCAGCTCAGTGTTGCGGCAAAGCATGAGTTTTCCCAGAACAAGGTCTTTCAGCTCCTTGGAGCATCTTCTGTGGAAGTATCTGTGAAACAGAGAAAGACCAGCAACTTGTCTTCTGAGAGCCAGCAGTTGGAGATCGCGGGTGATTTCCGGGTGGTCGATGAGGCGCACAGACCGTTTTTGCACACTATCAAACATCTGCAACGAATGTTTGTGCGCAGATCCCCATACATGGGAACAATATTCCAACGCAAATCTATCTTCAACAGAAACAAGGTTGGCGAAAGAATAGATCCCTGAGGTATTCCTGCTTGCAACTGGAAACAATCAGATGTTATACCGTCATATGCTGCAAATTTATTCAACGAGGCTATGCAGCCTCGTTTTGGCATGCGCCAAACCCTATCGAAGGCTTCAGAGATGTCGCGGGCTATTGCTCTAGATACCGCATGCTTTTCCATCGTTGATGCATACACAAGAGTGACGTAGGCGAGCAGATTTCCAGTCGATCTTTGCCTGCGAAAGCCATACTGACGGTCGTTAATAACTCCCTGCAACTCACGATATTTGATGAGTTCATCGTTCAGGACTCTCCATCACTTTAGATATAATGGGAAGAAGTGCAACAGGGTAGTAGTTTTGGGGTGAGGACTTCTTTTCTTTATTTTGGATCGGTTGAATCCTCACTATTTCTGTCTGGCTTCCATAAGAAATCTGAAACAGTCTGTTAAGAATGGGTGCCAGTTCGGAAGCACACTTTCTCAGGACGATTGGCGGTATTTCGTCTAGACCAACTGCCTTCTTGCAGTTCAGCTGCTTGAGAGCCCGTCTCATAGTGCGAAATCTGAATTTGATTACTGCCATAAAAGAATTTGTTGGTGGAATGTTCGGTGGTATTGGTTTAGATGAATCTAGAACAGAATTAATTCCTTGAGAACTAGAGAGCAAAGAGATCGGCTTTCTCTTTCGGAGATGATGCTATACTCCGTCTTCTCTAACAAGAGGCGGAAACGCAGATTTGCAGAAATTGGCACTAACAGTCTTCGACATCGACCAGAATTGTCTAATCCCGCTTGCCTGTTCAAGGAGTTTATTAGTTGACGATGTTTTTCCATCAAGTTACAACTATTGTGTGGTTATAATATCGTTTGTACTAACGAATCGACCATGCCATGCAGAAATTTTGAAAGGTTCAATATGATTGAATGATTATATTCAAAATGAATACTATGCAGATGCTGCAGTAGCTGATTATTTGGATCGTTTTCCTGAGAGACGACCCCCTCATAAAAGTTATACAATATTCGGTTTTTGACGATTCTAGGATGGGAGAATTGAGTGCACATGTGGTAAATATTTGAAATGGAAAAAAATCCATTCAACGAAGATAAAGTTACCTATGGTCCATATTTAAAGAATCGCATCAACACGGTCAAATCTGTCCACCCTGTACATCGATGTTACAATAATCAGGCAAAATTGACGATACTGGTTCAAAAACAAATGAAAAAATTGCCTTTTTACAGTTCAGCGAATGTAATCAAGAATTTTTTCAAATGTTCCATAGCCATTCAAAACATATTCTGTTTCGTTCCATCGCAAACAAGAACAAATATATTCTCCTCCAAACAACCAATATTAGAAAATATGCTCGGGGGGTAAAACATCTTAGAATTCCCTAACCTACTAAGCTGGCAAAAGTATATATATGTAAACGCCATCAGTGACGTCCCCTGGGATACCGCGGTCGTAAAGGCCCGTTGTCTTCAAAAAGGGAGAGTAAAATAGGAAATATTGTTAGTGTTATATACCTATGCGACAAGGAAATGTACTAAAATTGCGCCAACATACCCTATAAACATATTCAAATATCCTCATCCCTATCTGAAATTCGCGACGTAAATAATTCACACAAGTAAGGCGGAAATGGTGGAAACAAAAGTCGTTATACTCGAAGGAAATGTTTGGTTCCTTCAGGAATGAAGCTGCCAAAAGAATAAAAGTTTAGTGCTAATAATCTGAAATGGTGTATAGATAGATATAAAATTAAGTAAAATATGTCCAATGTGTTACAAATATCACTTAACCACAATGTTATAGGTTTTTATCATTTTAAAGCTCCTTGTTGTATTTCTCATGAATTCTTTTGTGAACCCAGCAAGCATCAAAGTTAATATTAATTATAAAATGACCAGTGATTCGTTAATTGTCTTCAATGATCATTGCCGATGAAGCCTACAACGGTATAGATTGGTTATAAATTGAACAACTATGTACGGGGAGTATCCTGAAACTATTCTACCTACCCTTATATTTCTTTCCCGGTTTTATTTTACGCCTTCTACAGGATCGTTAAATTCAACACAATCAATGATTTAACCGTTGAGGCCCTTAAGAGTGTGGTTCACTACTAATAAATGTGCAGTAACTGTTTATGACAACCTTTTATTTCTATTTTCGCCATACACATGCTTTCAAATCTCTTCATCATTTGGAGAGATTTTGATCAATCTTCGAATTCGAAAGAAAATTTAACACAAATACTTTGTTCCAAGTTTTCCGTTATTATTCGTAAAAAGAAAATACAACCAACTCATGAAAACACTATAGAAAACCGCACATCGTTCACAGACTAAGGTGTTTTGCCGATAGCAGAGACTATCAGTTCAAAGTTTGTGAAGACTTGGTGACGCCCATACCCATGAAGGTGTTTGGGACGTTGCAGCTAGGGGCCATTGGGCCTCTTATTCTGCCTGTAACGACAAGAACCTCAGCCATTTTAATTCCAAGAAGGTGGCGATGTTGGTCGACAGCCTTTTCAGCAAGTGGTCTAGGGTTGGTTGAAAACTGTGTGTGCTAGTAAAAATGATAATATCAACAAATTCTCGTCGCCGTTCACTAACAGCTTATGTAAATTCCAGAAACCCGAAATATTATCAACTGAAAGACTCCCGAAAATATTTCCCCGTCAGAAACCGACGAATTTGAATAAGTATCCATTTTCCGTGTATTTTCCTCCAGATATTCGATTAGATCCTGCAGGAGCGGCAAAAGACTAGCAGGTATTCCAGGAATACGAAATGAAGTTCAGGGCCTTTGACATCTTCCATCAAAGGTTCGAATTCAAATCTCCGGCTCTGTTTTCCAGATCGAAAAAGGAAATATCCCCTCTCCGAATCGATAGGTTAGGAGAGGGTGGAGGGGGATGGCCCACTTTGAAATGCAACGATTAAGTGCTTTTTAGGCATTTGCCTCTCCTACGACAAATATGAACCGCATAATCTCATTTTCTGGTCTGTTTGAAGTTGTCATTTCCCCAATTTCGCCGCGGTAGGATTTCATGTCGAATATCAAAGACATTCTTCAATATTTTATTTCCCCACGACGCGGGAAATATGATGGGCAGCCATATATTTACGGTTTTCCGTTTAGAGGGTCGGCTTTTACGCTAGAGGAAGAAAATTATTGAATTTTCATCATAAATTTTTGATTTTAGCTTCACTAAGCCTCGATACCTCTTTTCAAGGAAAGATTTATCTTTGATATCGGAATATAAATCCTTTTCCACAATCACGTAGACATTTTTTTCTGGATCTAAACAGGTAGTTGTCGATTGGCGTTACATCGGGATAATAAGGTATATTGTATTGTCATCTGAATAATCTACCATCATGTATCCGATTTCATTTAATTCAAGTCAATTGAATTTGTCATCAGCTTTGGGGGTGAATATCGCAGGAGAGGTAAGATCCTAGAATTACAGTAGACTAGCGTTAATGTGAACTTGCGCAACAAAATAACCTGAAAACAGAATCTTTTGCATTAGCGCCGTATAATGGAAACAAACGGTATCTTTATGTGAACAGGTATTAACTTTTGCAGTGCTGCAATACTAAGGGGATGAAAGAAAACCTTTCTCTCTATCAAATGCACATATACTCATTTTGCGTTTGTTGGAGTTCATAGACATATGTGGGAATTTATTTGGCTGATAAAATAATGGCTAAAACAACAAAAAAGTTGATGAGGAATCTTTAATTCTCGAAGAACTCAGAAAGGAGGTATCAGTGTCACTTCTTTATTAAAAAGTTCGGGATCGCCGAATTTATTCTATGTTCCATACAAACAAAAACAAAATTAACAGACTTAATTAGTGTATCGAGCACCAAAATTGGAATATTGAGAATTGGCAAAACGTTCTTTTTTTGGATGAGACCAGAGTTGGTGTTCGATCAGATGATCGCAGGATTCGGGTTTTAAGGGGTCGTGGAAGACAAGCTAGACTCTGAGCAGACAAATTCCGAAATACCAAGGGGGCAGTGTGATGTTTTGGGGTGGCATTATGCTGAAAAGCAGAACAAATATGATTTCGTTTCCTGCGAGTGTAACGGCTAGAAATTACGTGGACCTAGTACTGGAACCCATAGTGAGACTCTGGCGAGGTGCCCACGGTGAGAATTTCACTTTTATGCAAGATAAATGCATACAAGCAACATCGCGCGACATTATCTGTCTGGCCAGCTTGCTCTCCAGAACTAAATCGTATTGAACATTTCTGATAGAATCTCATAAGGAAAATTAGCTCGCGCCAGTATAATCCAAGAACCCCACAACAACTCATCCAAGCCGCCACAGAAGAGATGCAGAATATCACCCCAGAGTAGGTCGAAAACCTAATCCAAAGCATGCCTAGACCGATGCAGATTTGTATCAGGACAAGAGGAGGTAATACAAGCTACTGAGGTTGAGAAAAAAACACCAACTTCGTGAGAAAACAATTTTCAATTTTTTTACTACATGCGGAAAGAGTCTCTTATTTAATTTTATTTGTTGTTTCTTAAAATAAACCTTAATTTATTACTTTTTTCAATTGAAGAATCATGAAAAAGATCAATTCTAACAATCCTTCGAAATTTTCAAAATGCTTGCTTATCTGCGTTATATCCAAAGGTAATAGACTAACGGATGATCTTAAGGCAATGCCATGTAAGTGAATGTAATTTGAGGTTTATTAATGTATTTTAATGTATACTTTTTTCAGCATGCTCAAAAAACGAACTCTGAATTAACATATTTTTCGTTCATGGTTATTCTAACCTCTATGCGTTGATGGATTTCCTGGAATTACTAGGATCTTTCAACGAATCAATTAGGACTATTTTACGAAATGATGGGATATCCTTTGAGTTGCTATTAATAGGTATTGAGCTCTTTTGTATAATAATATTTTTTCGGAAAGGAAATCGATAATGTTCTTTTCGCTAGGTCATTTAGAGTATGTATCATATGAATATGGAAAGCTATCCACTAAAGGCTAGATCTGTATTGAAATATTTCAAACTTGATGTCAATAAGGCCGTGCCATTTCAAATCGAATTTTCATTTCAGTTTATTCAAAGGGAAGTACGTTTCTATTCTACAGTTATCTAAATGTGAAAGTAAAAGAGATTCAACGTATTTGACAATGTTCAAGTTTGAACCAAAGAAAATAAGATCTCAAATTTGCACAAAAGGTAATCATTGTGAATTCCTTCTATTCATAACTCATAGTTATTGTTTCTCAGGAATTTTTATCAAGGTTGTTGAATGAATGAAAGGTATTCCTCATTGATTTGAAGTTGAGAGTTTCTCAGTTATAGGTGTCTGATAGTGGGAAGCATGATGTTTAAATGTGTAGAAGTTGCATACGAAGTTTCATTTTGTACAACCACAACTTTCAATCCAAGATTTATGAAAGTCCCATTAAACATGCTGCTGCTTATGTGAATCAAACTTTGGAAAAAAGTCAACTACTACTTGGAGAATGCTATGCAATTTTTGTTATAGGTAGTTGTACTATAGGTATTTTATATATTTGTGTAAAATGAGTACGTTCATCACGTAATCTGGAAATATGAAGTTGTTTTAATGCAATTTTTCCTTTTATTTTCATTTCATAGTATATTATAAAGTTTCACAAGAAAATGCATTGAAGAGAAGTAGAATTGAAGAATAGAAATTTCAATTATTAGAGAGCAGTTACAAGACACAGTTCCACTGAAACTGATATATAGTTAACATCATTGAATTGTGAATCTCATTTCCGCTTTCCACAAGAACACTCCAATTCAGAAGATATTTGTTTTTTCTGGTAAGCAAATTGTGCGAATTTTGGTCAATTTGAATTTATGCAAAATAGTTCTGGCAATCATATAATTTCAATTTTTATGTATTCAGTAGTGTTCCTTTATTTGATTACTTATTTGTCGCTTTTGTTTTTTGGAAACTCTCAAGAAATTTTAATTTGAGAAGAACTTTCATTTTCAATTTCATTGATATACTTGAGAAGTAATTCTTCCATCTTGCTGTTTTGAGCTCATATTTGTTTAATAATTCATTAATCTCATTTGATCCTTATCTGGTCTAATTCGAATAAAAACTGTTAAGAAAAAATTATAAAGTGGAAACTATAGATCTGCATTTATCGAACTTTCTGAAGTATATATTTAATACTTCTGGAACTGAAAATTTGGGATATGGTGAATTAATATTTGAGTTGTTGATAATTGAATTTCTATGCCGAAAGGGTGATTAAACAATTTGTTTTTGAATCAATGTTGCAATTCTTTTAGTTTCATCTTATGTTATCACAATTTGAGAAAGTTGAGATTTTCAAATTGAATGTATCTCTTCGAATGGGGATAGTAGTGAATAGTGTTGAAATTTGTATGGTTGATGAGTCAGTATCCATAAAACAATACTGGAAGTTGCGTTACCCTAAGGATGTGTGAGGCAATATATGAGAGAGTTTCATTTAGCTAACAACATAAGAATTGATGAGTATGAATTTCAGTGAATATAATGAGGCATTCAGTATAGAGTTGGATATGAAAAGGCGTTCAGTATATTTGGGGTTAAGTATATTGGGCGTAAAATATATATGGCGTTTAGTTTATTAGCTGTTTAGAAATAAATTGCGATCTTAATTAGCTCACTAGTTTCAATGAAATCTATAGAATCTCGTGATTATGTTACTTTAATTTAGAATACAAAGCAAACTTGAGGCATTATGTGATGAAGAACATTTAGATTAGTGTGGTAGTTTAGTTTAGTGTATTACAGTTGTGGGTAGTTGCATTGAGTGGTACATGTATGTAATTTATTTTATTTTAAATGTGATGTTATGTATATACATTACAAATTATATTTTTATTAGATCAGCCAGGGCTGTGAACTTGATAAATAATAATAAATACCTCGTATAGGTGCCTAAATTTGCCCAAAGATAAAGCGGTAAAATGTAAAACCCCAGTGACAATTCCAATTTTCGCTCGGTAACATAAGCGCATATCAGAGGCTTATAAAAACTAATGATTCACTCGCACACACAGCAAGGGAAAAAAGAAAATCAGCGGAAGGGAAAATCATAAGAGCGAGTAGATGTTCGTCGTAGTTGCTGTCACAACAAGTGTCCACCCATCTATTCCGAAATGATTTATATGTACGGCCCTTCCCCGCGCGTCCCGTTTATATATTTCAATAACGGGACAAGGGAGGTGGATGAAAGCAGACGCGTGTCACAACTTTCCCAACTGGGACCCGAATACAGACATTTGGAAAATAGCTTGGCATATGCATAACTGCTAGCGACGTTTGAAGGAACTTTGAGTCAGTATGGTCGAACAAAATGTAAAGAAGAAGCTTAGGAAGAAAATTAAATTGATTTTTTTTATAAAACTATTTTGACAGAATGAATCCCTCCTTGATCAAAAAGTTCGACTCCTATGTGGGAGCTGAACCATGACACCCAATTTTTTTTGGTGGATTAGCGTCTCTAAATTCGTATTTTTAACTAAAATGTCATTCATCGTGAATAAATTCATTTTTCGATTCTGTACATACAATATCGTTTCATTCCCTTTGAAAGATAAGGGTGAACAAAACTTAATTTTTAAGTTGAATTAAACAATGACGTACAAATTTTCACTATATTGACGAACGTACCACGCGTTTCACCACACGGTAGTGCATTTAAAACATGATGTGTCTAATATACTACATTAGTAGAAGCAGGTACTTTTTCTTCGTTTCTTTAACGTGCTTGATTTCTATCTTTCGGCTAATGTCACGCCGAGGCATTGGGTCACCTCACTAACCCGGGAATTTTGACAAATCCTTCTCATATTGATGGATGGGATCTTTGATGTGTAACACGACCAACGGTTTTACATCTCCGAAAAATGGGCGCTCATGCCATTTTCAGAATCCGAAAAATCGACCGACTTTGTGAGGATTGAACCCAGATAACTCTTCGCAGAGGACGAGCGATCTAACCTTTGCGCCACCGAGCCGGTGAAGCAGGTAGTTAGCTCAATGGGAGGAAAATCCAAAAACAAAGTTGTCTCTTTCAAGTTATCCATATCAAATGACTTCAAATTCAGACTGGGTTCACCAATATAATTTGAAGTATTATATTTTTGATTGGTCTCCTCAACGCTAAAATTGCATGTTAAAATTGATGAAATTATTTACGGGAAAACCTCGTCAACCATACTAGAATTGTATTATATACGTATTGTACAATATTGACCATTTGTTTAAAAAATTGAGTCCTTTAAAGCTTATTGTGTTATTGGTATCGTAGTGAGTCTATGTCTATGTAAGTTTTGGTTATAGTTAAATCTAAAAAGTTAATGGAGCTCTCAGTTTTCATTTCCACAGTGAACTTTATGTGAATTGAGTTTATGAAGGTACTAAAAGAATCTAATTGTTTATTTTTAGCTCTACAACAACGTATTATGTCATCCCCAGATAAAGGCAGTGTTTCAACAGTGGTTGATTATTGAATTATTTTCTCAATGTTATCCATGAAAATTTCTGCTAGTAGAGGAGTGAGTTAATTACCCATTATTATTAGGAATGAAAAGTAGCTCATGAGAATTTCATCATTGAGGTTAAAATAATTTCGTTCTAAACATACTTCAAAAAGATTCATAAGTTCTGACTGGGATTCACATTATTACTCGGCAGAGCTTGGTTAATCAACTTCAATGAATCGTCAGGTGGAGCAATGTGATAGGAATTAATTACATCTCAGGACATAAGTTTAGCATTATATGGTATTATATTCTGCTGAACTTTTTCTATTAGACTTGACGAATTCTTGATTGAAAATTTTGAACTAAAATTACATGAATGTTCAATGATTTCATAACAACGTGAAAGTTTGGCTGCTGGGACTGTAAGGTATAAGACAACTGTCTGATGGGATAACTTCTCTTATGGAGTTCCACGAGGAAATCAAATTTAGGTGACTGGAGAATGAAAGTTTGCATTTTTGATTGTTCTGACAAACAAAATTGAGATTCCCATATGCAAATTTTCTACTAAAGGAAAAATATACTTTTAATGGAAATTTCAATATTTTACATAATGATAATAATAGACTAGAACTAAAAATAGGGAAATTGGAAATCAATGAACAGAAATTCCTCCGGGAATTTACTCAACCCCTTCGTTACTCGTGTGGTCTACGATTGTAGACCACGCCATTTTGAATGACGTTCATTGGTAGACTATTTTTATTGCGGGCGCCTACTGTTCCGTATCTGTAGAAAACTTAAGTATTTAGTGAATCAGTAGTAATTTGATAGTGTCAACGATTGATTTTTGAAGATATTTGCTTCTAAATATGACTGGTCTACGATTGTAGACCACGCGAGCATTCACGCTTTACTTTGTGTTTCGAGTCAGTTCAGTTCAAATTCGTTTTCTTGGTACCTTGAAAAGAAAGAAAAACCCAAAAGGCGACTTGTACAGTCCAGCAAAGATCCTGAAGTCTGGTTACAGTGGTTCATCGAATTTCCTAATGATTTTGAAAATTCCTGTGATAATAACGATGATGAGGAAGGCGATAATGCAGAACAAGATGTTGTTGAGGAGATTAGCCATGACATGTATTCAGAGCAGGATGTAATAAAGGATGAAGAACTTTCCGATGAAGAAAATGGTTCCAGTTTAAGCTATTGTGAGACAACTCCCTAGAACGAAAGGTAATGCTCGTGATGCAAAAACCGAAATCCAGTGCCTAGAAAAGTTCGTAAACGATATAACTGTTCGACTTATAGCGAAGTTAACAAAGGTGTATATCGAAAATGTTGAAAACAAATTTGGCAGGATTCAGGACGCGAGAAAAACTGATGAAAGGGAAATGAGTTCGTTTATAGGAATTTTGTTCCTCATTGGCACTTTCAGAAGTTCAAGAAAAAATTTGAAATAGATTTATGACAATTCTAGAGGAAGCGGAACCAAATCATGCTATGAGTGAAAATATATTCAGGTTCCTTCTAACATATATTAGATTCGACGATATAGACTCTAGGAACAAGAGACGCGAGCTTGATAAGTTGGCTCTTATTCGGGAAGGTTTTGAAAAGTTTTTAGTGAATTTTCAAGCCAATTTCACACCTAGTGAGTTAATGGATCAACATGCCAGAAATCATAGATTTCATGATATGATGAGTTCTCAGGAAAATCAGGGAATTGAACACTCACCTTTGCCTCCACGATTTCCCGACCTTAATCCAATCGAGTAAGCTTGAAAAATGCTTCAGAGAAGTCAGAAACTTTGCAACAGATTAAAGAGCTTTTACCAATAGTATGCAGCCAGTATAACAAAACATGGATTTTCTGGATACGAAACTACTTGTGAATCGCTCGGAGAACTGTTCTCGTCTCAATTAAAATCTTTCTTCTTTGTTTCTTAACATATTCCCGAACGGAATAAGAAAAAACCAACACGAAACAATGACATCAATCACGTCGCAGCTTCCATTTTTAAAAGATCCAAATAACGAAAGTGATTGATGAATGAACGAATAATTGTTAAGATAATATTCATATCCTATGCAATGAATTCCCGTTCTTACGCTTTAGACAGACTGGGGGGGTTCTCGTACAAAGGCATCAGCTTCATTATTTCATAATAAATGTATCGATATTTATATTCACATGATTCCCACCTGAGGGATTCCTGCATGATTGTATATTACAGGGACCCCTATAAGGATATTTGATTACTATAATCTATTGATAAATCTTGAAATATCGATTATAGTCTGCACTGATGAGAATTAATGCTTCATTTAACTTTCTCGCCTACACGTTTCCAAGTTGTATTTTTAATAAGATAACTTTGCCGTGTCTGCTTCACATGCAGACGGCTATTGTTTCACGTGAATAATGGAGTATTCCCTTCGTTTTCATCATTTAGGTAAAAGGAAGATGTGTAATTATTACCTTGATCAAAAAGTATTGATGAAATTCCTTGGAAAGGTTTCATGAATCGTTCAAACGGAAAGTTGTTGTAATAAACCGAACCAGATAAATTCGGTGGCTGTAAGATAAATTTCTCTTGCGTCAAAAATTAATTAACGTATTAGAGAAAGTGGCTTCAACGTGATACAAGTTGTCTGACAGCAGGCACTAAGTTGACAATACACAAATGGAATATTTCATTTATATTAATTGCATTTGATTGCTTCTTTCTCTGCAAACTTGAAGGCGTTGATGTGATACCAGAAGTTTTTTTAAGGCTAAATGTGCCGGTCGAGGGGATGAGTAGGTATAACGAAATTTCGATCTGACATAAATTTCAGGATCAGAGGAAGGTCCGTGCCAAATTTGGCGCCCCTAGCTCGAACGACGGAGCCCTGAGGGTTTTTCGAGAATTTTCGCCAAAACGACGCCGAGAGCGAACGGAAAGTCGAAACGGCGAGATTCCTTCGGAATCGATCAGAACGATCGATCGAGCGAAAATTCAGAAGGAAAATCGCGAAAAAGCGAAAATAAAAAAGGTCTCCGATTTTTCGCGAGTGGAAGGGAAGGGAAAATTTCGTCGGACTTTATGTCTATACAAATTTTTCCATTGCGTTCGACCGTTTCAACACCTGCATAAAGAACAAGCCTCGAGTTACGCATGTTGCGCCGCAATTGTTTCATTCTCGTTAAACGACGGGAAAACTGGAAAATAGTCTATTCAACCAAGGGCTATCGGCGGACTTTTGGAAAATTTCGCTCCATTTTCCTCATTCCGAATATATCTGACGGCCAGAAATAAACTACCGCAGAACTATCAAAATATGTGGTTTTCTTGCATCCATCCTACTTTTACGGGGTTACCGGGAGAATGGATTCGGGTGTCGAACGATTCCTACATAATTCGACATCGGATCTGGGAAGAGAAATCATTACTCTACGATTTAATTGTCGAATGTGGGACAATTTTTGAGACCCAGAATTTCGAGCATAAGAACGGAAACACTCCCCTTAGATCGTTATTCGATGTCGGAAGTGAGCTTTTCCAACGTGTGAAATTTAATGCTCTTTCTATTGAATTAAAATATTGAGATGGAAATAGTTGGTAACTTTTATTTTCACCAACACGATTTCGGTACTACCAACTTCTAGAATATAGTGCTCTCTCTCTTCCTGAGTGACAATCGAATCTAACCTTATTTCAGTTAGTCTTATATTCGATCTGTCAAAATAAGTAATTCCGAATTTTATTTCAATGAAAAGTTTGACGAAAATTGAAATAAACTTTTAGAGGTAAGTGAACGTAGTGTGATGTTTATTTTATTCATTTTATGTATATTTTGTTAAAGGAAAGAAACGACAAACTTCCTAAAATCATAAATTTTACATTTTGTGATTATTCTTACCTAAACAATGTGATTCAAACGGAATGTTATAATGAAAAGGCGTTAATGAGACTTACAACAATGTTTGAAAGGTAAGTGAATGTAATTTGAGGTTTATTTATGTATGTGCATGTATATTTTTTCAGTATGCTCAAGAAATGTACTCAGAAGTCACATATTTTATTTTTCTTTCATAGTTATTTTAACCTCTATGCGTTGAAAAATGTCCTGGAATTACTAGGATTTTTAAGGAATCAATTGGGGGATCTTACAAAATGATGGGATATCCTTTGAGTTGCTATTAAAAGGTATTGAGCTCTATTGTAAAGATTTTTTCTGGAAGGAACTCGATAAAGTTTTCGTTAAGTCATCTAGAGTATGTATCATATGAATATTGAAAGCTATCCACTGAAGGCTACATCTGTATTAAAATATTTCAAACTTGATGTCAATAAGACCGTGTCATTTCAAATTGAATTTTCGTTTCACATTATTCAAGAGGAAGTAAGTTTCTATTCTACAATTATCCAAATGTTGAAGTAAATGAGATTCAATGTGTTTGACAATGTTCAAGTTTGAACCAAAATGAGATCCCAAATTTGCACATTTGCAGGTAATTATTGTGAGTTATTTCTATTCATAACTCATAGTTACTGTTTCTCAGGAAATTTTATCATGGTTGTTGAATGAATGACATGTTTTCCTCATTTGAAGTTGAGAGTTTCTCAGTTATAGGTGTCTGATAGTGGGAAACGTGATGTTCAAATATGTAGAAGTTGCATACGAAGTTTCATTTTGTACAACCACAACTTTCAATCAAGATTTATGAAAGTCACAGGAAACATGCTGCTGCTTATGTGAATCATATTTTGGAAGAAATTCAACTACTACTTGGAGAATACTATGCAATTTGACAATTTTTGTTATAGGTAGTTGTACTATAGGTATTTTATATAAATGTGTAAAATCAGTACGTTCATCACGTAATATGGAAATATGAAAATGTTTTAATGAAATTTCTTCCTCTCATTTTCATTTCGTACTATATTATAAAGTTTCACAAGAAAATGAATTGAAGAGAAGTAAAATTGAAGGATAGAAATTTCAATTATTAGAAAGAAAGTTCATGAGAAGCTGACTGCTCAAAACCTACTGCCAACTCGACAGTTAAGGATCCAGGAAATTAACAGTTACAAGAAACAGTTTTACTCAAACTGATATATAGAGTGTACATCATTGTATTGTATATGAGGGACCATAATGTAATTTACAAATTTGTGGATCTCATTTCTGCTTTCCACAAGAACACTTCAATTCAGAAGATGTTTGTTCTTTCTAGTATGCAAAATGTGTGAATTTTGGTCAATTTGAATTTACACAAAATAGTTACGTATAGGGCAATCACATAAAGTGAAATTTCTGTATTCAGTAGTGTTCCTTTATTTGATTACTAATTTCTCGCATTTGTCTATTGGATACTCCCAAGAAATTTGAGAAGAACATTTATTTTCTATTTCATTAATATACTTGAGAAGTAATTCTTTCATCTTGCTGTTTTGAGCTCATATGTTTTGTTTATTTAAATTCATGAATCTTATTCAATTCTTATCTGATCTAATAAGAATCAGAACTGTTGAGTAAAAATTAAAAACTTGAAACTATAGATCTGCATATATCGATCTTTCTTGATAGTTTTGGAACTGAAAATTTGGAACATTGTGAATTAATATTAGAATTTTTGATGATTGAATTTCTATGCCTAAAGGGTGATTGAACAATTTTTTTTTGAATCAATGTTGGAATGTTTTTAATTTCATCTTATGCTAGCTCAATTGGAGACAGTTCAGATTTTCAAATTGAATGTATCTCTTTGAATTGGGATAGTAGTGAATAGTGTTGAAATTTGTATGGTTGATGAGTCAGTATCCATAAAACAATACTGGAAGTTGCGTTACTCTAAGGATGTGTGAGGCAATATATGGGAGAGTTTCATTTGGCTAAGAACATAATAACTGATGAGTATGAAGATCAGTATAGATAGAGTTGGATATGAAAAGGCGTTCAGTATATTTTGGGTTTAAGTATATTAGGCGTTTAGTATATTGGCTATTTAGATAAAAAAAGGCGATTTTAATGAGCCCACTAGTATCTATAAAAGTAAGTTCGTTTTCTGTGGTTGACCACTCGAAACCGGTCATGTTTGTGAAAATAAAATTCTGGAAAGTATAAAATATATTTTAGTTCATCTTACTTGAATACTTACAAATGCGTAATATTTAAACTCCAGTAACGTCACACTCGTGAACATGTGGGAAACAGCACCTGTGCCGTTCGGTAAAGACTTCTTCCATTAATTCTTCATTGCATTGAAAAACTGAGCCATCCAGGTCATACAAATATGGGGATGAAAGGAGAATTAAGTTTTCCTAGGGGTAACTTTCCCTTAGCGGCTTTCACGTATTATATTTCTACTCTGTTTCTACCCTCATGTTTTGTTCGTAGTTCTGAGATTACTCATCTTTTCATGTGTAATAATATAATATATCATATAGGATGATCGAGAATAATCTTTTGAAAAAATGGAGATACATTTTCCATGGAAATAATAATTTTCCTTACTGCTTGTCTAGGTTTTTAGGTATAAGTATTATTATTATTCAGTTATAAATAATGTGCAACGTCTGATCCAGAATGGGGGTCACAAACAGCGTCGGACTCAAAATGAGCGGCTGAAAAATCAACTCACCAACGCGTTTGGAATGCGTGGTGTTTTAAGTGCCAACAAACCTTCTTAAAATCTATGTCAATGTAGAAATCCCAAATACAAGTACCCCAGGTGAGTAGAATCGCAAATTCAGAATCCGACCCCGATATGACCTCGGGCTGCCTCATGAATTCTGGGGGAGGCAGAAAATCGACCAAATTAGTTAAACAAACCCATAGTTTGAGAGTCACCTCTTACAATTCGCACAATGAGTACATCAGACCAAAGAATAAGAACAAGAGCTCAACATCAAATGAGATATTATAGGATTATGTGAAACAAGATTTCAATCAAGGTGAAAAGAAGAGTACTTCAAAATCTGGACACACCTTGTAAAAGCATAATTGAGAAACCAATTATAAAATCAGTGGTATTGATTTCATCATTCACAAACGCATAGAAGACCTAGTTACCAAGTACCATGCAGTGTCGAACAGAGTGATATACGTTGTAATTGAACTCAATAAGATACAACATTCAATTAATGCATTGTTATGCCCCAACAGCCTCTTCAGAAAATGAGGAAATAGATCATTTGCAAGAAAGAGTACTTGACGTCAACACAGCTGATGTTTTCATACAAAGCACAGGTGCGACCTGGCCTGGAATAATGCTCCCATGGTTGAGTATCACATCCAAACGCTTATATTTGATAGTGATTGAAGTTGAAAGGGGTAGCAAAAACTATAAATATCTGAAATGAACAAGTATTCAACATTATACACTAACATTTGCACTATCGGCAAGATGGATGCTGCGTTTGTTGAACACTGACCTAAGACGTGAAAGAGTGAAACTTTCCCAGGAAAATTCTAGGTTCCTTGAACGAAACTCAGACGCACATTGCATTATCTGATATTGATATTTCCCCAACAAGGCAAAGAGCTTGAATCGATGCTAAACTAATAGGAAATCAAAACAAAGCGACTACATCTTGCCAAAAAGAAAATCCTTCCACCATTGAAGCAACTTAGCTGGTGGAGTGCTACCTCATCAACTATATTCTCCTTATCAGGCTCCTAGTGATTACTGTTTGTTTCTCAACACGAAAATATCGCTTGGAGAATAGAGATTTTCAACAGATCGGAATTTTTCTCAGAGACAAGAACCTCCAGCATCGCCTCAAGAGATTATGTAAATGACTCCTAATAGAATGGAGGGAGTTCTTGTTTTATAGTACATCAATTCACTCTTGTACTTTAGTTATTTCAATAGATAAACTCATGAATGCATTCAACCGAAATCCACATGACAGCTCTAGAGAAACTTAGTATTGGAGGTGGGTGGTTGCTTACGAGGAAAATGCTCTGTAAATATCATAAGCACCACCCAAAGTCAGCTGTTCAGAGAGTTACACTACCTAGACATCTTGGGGTCGTGAATTAATTGATTTGAATAATCTTCATAGTAAACAGATTTTTCATCTACGTTCCCATTTTCATGATAAACAGAGAACGTCTAAATTACATGATATTGTTGCTTCAGATTATAATCTTACACCTCTGAACTTGACAATGCAAAAGGTAGATTTTGATATATTTGATGATAATTCTAAAAGAGAAAGTTGGATGCAGAAGGAATTACACGGAAAGCACCCTGAAGAATTGAAAAATGATTATATTAATGAAATCGCATCGAATAAATGGTTAGTATCTGGAGAATTGTTTGCTGAAACAGAAGGCTTGGCAATTGCGATCCAGGATCTCATCATCAAACAAAATATAGATGATTCTTGCCGTAGATGTTTCTGTTCTTCAGAAACAGTTTTTCATATATTATAATCTTGCTCAGTCCTTGCTTCAACAGATCATTTACAAAGACATAATGCCGTCGCTAATATTATTCATTTTAATCTAGAAATTAAACATGACCTAATTCCCAAAAGAAAAAAATTTCACAAATATGAACCTGAGATTATTTGTGAAAATGACAAATATAAACTTTATTTTGATAAAACAATTCTTTGCAACAGAGCTGTAAAACACAATAGACCAGATATCATTCTTAATGATAAACAGAATCAAATAACATATATAATTGATATTGCTATACCCGACACACATTATATACAAAATAAATACAATGAAAAATTTCTAAATATATGATGCTTGGCCACGAGATTAAAAAATGTGGAAAATGAAGAAAATATTTATTCTACCGACTATTATTTCCACAACAGGTGTTATTCCTAGAAATCTTCACAAAAATATTGAGATTTTGGGTCTGAAGAAAAATTTGTTTGAACAGTTACAAAAGATAACAGTCATCAAATCTTGTAATATTCTTCGTAGGTTTCTTTCCGAAAATAATAATAAGGTAGAGTCATAGGTTTCTCTTTAGTTTATACTGCTCAGAATCTCATTCCATATTTTATTTATTTGTTTTTATAAATGTAATATAATTAACGACAATTTTGTCATATTCATATTCAGAGCAGTATTCTGATCGATCGTTCACCATTTCACACAAAGGAAACTATTAATGAGTAACATTCAGTGTTACTTGACTAAGGTCCGTACACTGGATTTTTCCGGGGAGAAAGCCTCTGACACTACTCGTTGGTACATTGATTTCATTGTCTGATGATGCTATAGTATGTATATATTCTGGTTGATTGATATAACTCATAACATTTAACGTTATCCTAATATATAATTATTCCAGGATATGTTTTAATTATAATCATTGCCTGGCAATGGTATTAATTACAGGGTGGTGGATTTATATTTTTTCATGAAATCAGTTTGATTGCATGAACAGATATATGGGCAACTCGTCGGGGTAAAACCCCATATATATATATATATATATATATATATATATATATATATATATATACCGAATTTTCTCTGCAGTTCATGTGCTTTTCAATCAAAATTTGTCCGAAATTGCAATATCTGGGTAATGTCTAAAAAGTAGTCGACAAAAATCTCGGCCAAGTACAGAGTGACCATCAACAAAAATCTTGGTAGTAACGTTGATGCATGTATCGCAATAATGAAGGCAGTTTCAGCTTGATCGGTGCAGTAGTCTTGTTTATACGGCGCTATAAAGTAGACGTGTCGGGTATGTTTCGTTGAAACGGATAAATTGGAATATGGTGCCGTCATAAAGTTGCTCATTTCGGACGTTTTATCGGCAACGGAAATTCATACAAAGTTGGAACGATATATGAGAAGACTACCACCTCAATCTGCTCGATGAATGAAAGGCAAATACAAGGTTCGTAAGGAAAACAATTTTTCGATGAGTTAGTCGCGGATCAGCTACATGACAATTTGCTGTTGGTACACGAAAAGCATATTCGTATTTCTCTCTCTTCAATCATTCAACCCAAGCTGCTGTAGTGACATTTTTCATGAATCCAATGAAGTTGTATTTATCGTCTAATTTCCTGGTTATATGCCACAATTCTCAACTTATGCAATCGTATCAAATGAAAGATTGGGTGTGGCCCATCTCACCGGCCATCTACCTCTAGTCCTTTCACCATTGACACTTCTCTCAATAGTAGTTTATAGCAAGTTGTTCTATAGCACTCGTTTATTTTGCTATACACCCAAACAACGAAACTCTCAAAATTTGACGCTAGCATCACATCTCTAATGAATCTATCCAATCCATTCTGAACCACAGCGAAATTTGTAATCTTATGGTTGATGGTTGATTCTTATGACGATGCAATAATTATGTCTTCATCAGCGTATCGCAAATTGAAAATCTTTTCATCCCCATCGAAATTCCATCGTCTCATTCTACTTGCATACGCTTCGTAACATTGAACAGTATAGGAGCCAAACTGCATCCTTGACGTACACCACATTGCGTCTCGAATCTTTCTCAATAAGGCACACATACATTAATATTGCGTATTTAGTAGCAGTTTGAACCAAAATTGGAATAATGACGTCAAAATAGATTCAAAAGAAATTACTGAATGGTATTGTATCAATGAAATTATTCGATAACTCAAAAACGTGTCATCTACACTACGGAATTGCAAATCTGTCTGAATCTTCCATATGTGCTGTCATTGGCTTTGCAAAATCACGCCTGTTTGTCTCTGGACTCTCACACTTATAATTTCTTTCCTCGAGAATTCCCTATTAGCGGATTAATTTGAAACATAATGATCTCGGAACCAGGAATTTTTGCTCGATCACAATTGAATATTTTTTTATGTAACGTTTTCGGATTTTTCTTTTTCTTTGTTTCAAGAATTTGCGTGATTCCGGAGAATAATCTCGTTATCCCAATTTTTTGTGAACTACAAATTCACGTATTTTCAATTTCGTTCAAATTATAGGAATGGCTCTTGCTGAATTTCATGATTATAGGAAACGAGAGATACTTCCTTGTTGTTCCAACTTAATAATTAATCATTGAGAGAATACGAGTACTTTATCATAGCCAAATTTTGTTTTTCAATTAACACTGAATGTGTAGAGAAGTTAAATCGTGATCTAGTTTGCAAAATAACCGAATCACAAAATTTTATTTTTTCTCGTTCCGTAACAGCGGAAACGTTAATACGACATTGCTTTATTTATACAACTTGTTCATTCCTGTCTCGTTCCTTCCTAAAAATTGCTTTTCTGACACTGATATCAACCATTCAATGAAAAAATTTTGTCAGTCTAAAATTCCGTAAACTGTGTTTCACTCTCAGTTTGTCAGTATTTGTCGTTTCTTCAGAAATTCATTGTCTTGCAATCTGAGTTTGTGAGCACCAGCTTGTTGAATTATAGCGTCCAACTTGATATTTTTGTCGTTCTCTCAACATAATAATGTGTTAATAAATATTCCATCGAGTAATACGTCATGAAGAATTTCTTCACTTTCCTTTTTCGACTCATTCCTTTCTACTGGCGCTGCCCTACTCTCAATGAAATTGATCAGATGAATTATAATTACAATGGATTGAGTTAAATAAATATGGTCTTACATTTTATCGTGACCCCTGCTCGTTACAGCTGCCCATTAACTCTATACAATGAGTTTATTCAGTGTTTCACTTATAATTGCATCTATTTTACTGAAAATGCATTTTGATGTTGAAGCTGCGTTATGAACAAGGATTTACGAAATTTCTGGATTAAATGATGATTTCATTTACACGTACACCTAAACAAAACCGACTGAATAGAATTTCTTGGGCCTAAAGTCGACCATCCCGCTTCTGGAGCTCAGAATTTGACTATATACAGCATTTCTTATATTGCAGTCTTCCCACCCGAAAACATCAAGCATCAGTAGACATTCCCGCAACATTTATTAGGTATAGTGAGTGCGGCAACACTCAATCTGGCGCCATCTAGTAAAAGAGTAATAAAAATGTACACTTAGTATACATTAGATATTAATAAATACATTTATTCTCATTAACTGGTAGTTTCTGCTACGATTTGATTACTATATTTGTGATGTAGGTCCGCAGCGTCTCGATTCTTTAAATGTCTCCATTTTAGGCTGCATCGAAGAAACAATTGTGTGAGAAGGAATGAAATATTCGATATTTATATTTTCATGCAACACTTGTTCTTCTTGTACCGGACGTATTGTCTATTAATTTATCTGTCTCCAATGCGTTCTAATTGACAACCTTCATTTCAACGACTTCTTGATACTCAAGAAAAGCAGAAAAATTAACTCGCTGGTAATTCCCAAATGAAATTAAAATTGATGCCTCAGTAACGTGTTGGTCGTTAGTATAAAATTGGTCCCAGATCGAGTTTGCAGAAGACAAACGCCGTAATGAATTCATTATCCAACGAACCTATTTCATTAGGGATGCTGCTAGTTGTTCACTGAAACTTTTGTAATTGCTCTCACATTGAATTTGTTCAACTTATTCGGGTGCTTTTGCATCTCGCAGACAACAGATTCTTCGAAGTCGTTCGCTAGCAAGTTTCGGTCTGGTGCAGATGAAATTGTGCACTATACAGTTTCGAGAATTCATAAGTACAAATTGAACTCATAAATATTGTGACTATTTACCTGAAGAGTGAAAACAACATCTAGAAACAACCACTTCCAAATTGACAATACGAAATTCTCGCATCGGTATGTTTTACATCTTTCAATTTATTTTCTCGATATTGTGATGCAAATATTCGCGAAAATTTGATTTATCGAGACAAAGATTCTGCAAGAATCAAGTTTCATGAAAAATTTGCGACGAAACTCTCAAGCCAAATGCGCTTCAGGGCCTCGGAGAGAGCATCTTTCACTCACCAAATACGCATCTCGATATGATCGAGATTGGTTTTACTGGAGCAAATTGTTGCAAATATTCCCATCTCAGTGTATTTTTTACTTTTTCTATACAGGGTGCTTCAACAAAAACTAAACAGAGGCTACATCTACCAAGATATTCATTTCTGATCAAAACGCAAAAACAGGTCAATTTTTGTTTCAAGGGAGACATCTTTTGGGGTACAAAACTTGCCTGAAATATCAACCACTAAGCGGGGATTGCAATCCTTGAACATTTTGAATAGGGAAGATGGGTCGAGTGATGACTTATAAGAAAGGTGGTATCTTTGTCTACATCGCCTTGAACGAATTTCCATTTTTAATTGAAAACTGTAAAAGATACAGGGTGAACAACTGAAAGATAGGGAAGTCTATTTCTCTGAGACTATTCAAGTTTCAGTGGAGTATAATGGAACAGACCATTCTGATCAATGGTAGTCATCATCAAGTACCTTCCCCATCTCGAATTTCAACCCCTAGAGCAGGGGTGACAACCCTTGAAAATTCGGAAGAGGGTAGATGAGTAATAACTCCAAAGAAATGTATTATCTCAAATTTCAACTGTTCCTCTATTTTTCAGTTGCTCACCCTGTATCTTTTACAGTTTTCAATTGAAAATGAAAATTCGTTCAAGGCATGTAGACAAAGAAACCATTTTTCTTCTGAGTCATCACTCGACCCATCTTCTCTATTCAAAATGTTCAAGGATTGCAACCCCCGCTTAGGGGGTTGATATTTCAGGCAAGTTTTGTACCCAAAAAATGTCCCCCATGAAACAAAAATTGACCTGTTTTTGCGTTTTGATCAGAAATGAATATCTTGGTAGATATAGCCTCTGTTTAGTTTTCGTTGAAGCACCCTGTATACTAGAAAATCAATTTCTCACCAATAAATGAGCAAATAAAATCATTACAACCAGAATTCAACTTTGGTTCAGCATTATCACGGAAAGTATTTACTTCGTTCGTCCTTATTACTTAGGATTCGTGAGAGATACATTTCGTATGACTTATTACCTAAGATTCGTGAGAGATACATTTCGCATAACGAAAGATTATCAAGTATCTCCAGCAAAGATTGGCGAAGAAGATGATGAATAAATCGTCACTTTGACTTTCTAATAATGGTTATGCTGCTACTGTTAGTGATAAATCGCAAAATGCATAGATGAGGGGTTATCCAATAGGTTGAAGAGGTGATTGTTGAGGCTATTTCATGAAAAAAGTTGTGAATCGTTCTGTGAACGCTTCATTACCGATCTACAGGATGATGAAAGATGAATAAAGAAACAGTAAAAATTTTTCTAAATAGCTTCAGATACTATAATGAAATTTTAAGCGTGTCAATGGCTATGGAAGAAGAAGAAGAAACTAATTTCATAGAAAAAATTCAACAATGCATCGTAGGTTAAAATGTTTTGGGAATTTTCTTCTCAAATACTGAAAAATAAATTCGAAAATATTGCTTATTTTTAGATAAACCAGCGAAATCGAAAAGTTCTACAGAAAACGAGACATCAAATCAGTCCAAGATGAGTTTCTTTACCTTCTACATGATATTTTGAACAGTTCAATATTTGCTGCAAGCTGAAGATGGTCGAGAGACCTAAATTGCAATCCTGATTTTCAATAAATCTTTAGTGGAAGTATAATACTTAGTTTGATTTCTTATTATCATTATAATTTTGTGCCTTTTGAGATCCTTTTTTTTTCTAAAAATGCTCAATTGTACTATTTAAAAGCGATTCATTAATTTTTTCACCGACATTGTTAGTAGAAGTCATCCTTGAAACTCTTCTATTAGTATTAGCAGTCTCAGATACAGTAGTTTCAACCTTTCAGGGAAAAACTATTGAAGACAATTCCTTGTTGACTCGAAAAGACAAAAATACTAGTCCGTCCTACCAATCACAATTCTTTCCATTTCATCTCAATCCACAATCGAGCATACCCGAAAACACACGAATCGAATTCCCTAATGGACGTGCACGCACTACGATATGTTCGGCAAAGTGAAAATCGGTTTCCAATTATTTCCCACTTTCTAGGACGCATTTTCATTCAACTTTTCTCGGTCGCCCGCGTAAAGTTACTTATCATGTCGGAAAACTTTGATGCCCGGATTTGGAATCCATCGAACTTCGAAATAACAACAAGGAGTCGGCCCCACGATTCATTTCACAGGGCTGTTAACATATTAGAGAAGAGAGATTCAAATTCGAATCCGCTGTAATTTCCCAAGGGCGAGATGATAAGGTGAATTTTGCACCCTCTTTCGTTCTGAAGTATCCAAGGCTTTTTGTTCGGGAATGCGCCAAGTTGTTACGAATGCTTGAAATGCATTCTCTTTCGGGGATTTGAAGAATAACTTTCCATCTGAAATGCATCGTTACGAAAGTTGGTTTTACCATATTTCATTGTACTACATCTAAGAAAGAATAAAAAGCTCATTCAAGACGAACATTGATGTCACTTGTTTCATTTCCTCGGTCTTTCGAACATTCGAAAGAAATCTTAGGTATAGCTTAGAGATGCAATCTTGATTATCTCGGAGACTTGTGAATGAAGTGATGAGACTGGCAACGTCGCTTCCGATCTGGCAACGTATTAGACGGGAGGCAATGAGCAACGTCAGGTGCACATGTGACACGCCTCCAGCATGTCTTTGAACTCGTTGCAATCATTTCTTTGTCAGTAGTGTTAAGCAACGACACTTTGGAGAGTCTAGGCGAGCCTATGGAGGAAGATTTTGGTCAATGATTTTTGCTTCAAGGCGTTTTCAGAAGGAAGAGAGTCGATTGAAGATGAACAGACTTTTACCGAAAGATCCTTGGAAGACTTCGAAAAAGAGTCTTTGGACTAAACAACTTAAATCACCAGATTCAAGTCCTCGGGACTTCTTGTTTTTTCCGAAAATTACTAATCAAAAAAAAGTTTGAAACGGCAAAAGGAGACATGGCCTCGGAAAAGAAAACACCTTGTGAATTTCAGTTAAAATCTAGAACGTGTAATGATGGAGGCTGTAAAAAAAAGCTGGCATTCTAAATTTGGGCTGAAAATCTCAAAAACTGCGGGAGTTTCGAAGAAAAAACCAATTTTTTCCGGAAATTTCAACACCCTGTAGCTCCGTAACGAAGCTTTTGCGGACCTATGTTCATATGAATTTTTTTCCTTAAAATTGCACGTAGATTTACTCCCTCAAGTTGTGACATACTATTTGTAACATCCAGTATGTATATATACAGTGTGTTACAACAAAAATTTGTCACCTTCTATGGACTGATTTTGGCGGAACAAGCTAAGACACATTGATTTCGGAATGGGTTTTCAGCATGTTGCAGTAACCCCCTACCCTCAGTAGCACCAAAGTCGATATTCATAATAAAAAGTGGGTCGAAAGACATAGCTTCAGAAAGGTCTTTCAATTCTCTATTAGAAAATACTATCATTATGAATAGTATCACACAGAAAGTCAAATACAACGTTTGTTTTAACGAAGATACGCCACCCCCCATATGTCAAAGAAGCTTAGCGGAAGTAGCTGAAGCACGACCATTCTTGATTGGTCAGAGACCAATTTCTGAATTGTTTGGTAGCATGTGAAATCAACCCCTCTTCTTAGAAGCTCTTAAATTGAAATTCATTATTGGAAAAGTGAATCGAGTTACATATCTTTGAAAGTGTCTTTCGATTGTCTATTAAGAAATTTTATCTTTATGAACGATGAATATCATATAAATATTCCAAACAAAACCAAAGTTTTCCACATGCGTTATCTCTTTTCACGTCCAGAATAAAAACGAATATCACATCGCCGGACAAGACAATCGTCACTCGTGAAAAGCCACTGAATTCGCACAAAATCTGCGCGCTTTGCACAGGCCCGCAGCAACTTTCGTCGTTATCAGTTTAATTTATCAAAACGGAAATTAAAACTTCAACCTTTTTAAGCTGTGAAATGTTTACGTCCTATCTTGATCGAAATTGTTTCATGTTTTCGGAGGCATCACCGTCGGACGTGAGACGAGTGGTGGCTTTGAAGGATGTAATTTCGGGCTACAAGCGACAAAAAAGAAATGTGATGTGCCCTTCGCAGTGTTTTTTTGCGAGTGGAGCGTCGTCTCTGACGTGGGCAATTTTCGTTGATGATAAAAATGAAAACTGTTTTCCAGCTTGAAAAGCCTGCCGCTGTATTAAAATATAATGAATCCATCATCCTGCTGCGGCAGATGAACAAGGACGAGAGGGGATGAAAGTTAATTTTTGCACACAAGTTTTTTTTGAGATATTCGTGTTTTCTGTTGCTCGACATGAAAGAGTCCGCAAGATTACAGATTCAAGTTGACTTGGAAAATTCATAAAATGGATAAATGAAAAACTTCACTTGAAGGAGAAATCAATTGCGATTTTTCCTGTAATTAATATTCAGTGAAAACTTCTGGAAATTTAACCAAACTTTCAAGAAATGAGTATTTACGCTGATCTTTTGATGAATTTGATACGAGATGCCGCCACAGTAGATACGGTTACATGATGCTAATAAAGTTCGATTCAAAAATCTCCGCTAGACCAAATTGTAGCCAGCAAGAAAATTTGGTTCTGGTGCGGTGATACTTCGAAAAGAAAAGTTTGGGAGTTGCAATAAAAACGAATCCAATGCATAAAGGAATACCAATCCAATGTTGAATAAAATTTATGTTATTTGGGAGGCTATTACTTGGTAAAATTCCATTATCAATAATAAAAAACCAGTACTGTGTTTTAAGGAATTTTACTTAATAAATACGATTCGTAACGCGTTTCACAAATGTACAGAAAATAAGAATGAGAATATAAATACGAATGTTCCTAAGTAATTAAAAGCTTATTGGGTTGCTCCTTCTTAAGTGGTTATGGATGGCAGGTATATCCCATAAAATTAAGGAATAGATTGCTCCCTGAAGAGATTCGATATAGGTGAAGGGCTTAAATCGACTTGTTCATTGATGAGTCTACCTGAGTGTTTGTATTTATTTATTTCTAAAGTTTCCCAAAGATCTACCTTCCAATATTTATTATCTAAATGCAAAATATCAAAATTTGAATTTGGGAGGCTTTTACTTGGTAAAATTCAATTATCAATAATAAAAAACAAGTACTGTGTTTTAAGGAATTTTACTTAATAATTGCGATTCGTAACGCGTTTCACTACACCGTAGCTTCTTCAGACGAATGATTATGCAGAAAAATGTGAATGAGAATATAACTATAAATGTTCTTGAGTAGTTAAAAGCTTATTGGTTGCTTCTTTTTAAGTGGTTATTTATGACAGGTATATCCAATAAAATTAAGGAATAGATTGCTCCCCGAAAAGATTCAATAGAGGTGAAGGGCTTAAATCGACTTGTTCATTGATGAGTCTACCTGAGTGTTTGTATTTATTTATTTCTAAAGTTTCCCAAAGATCTACCTTCCAATATTTATTATCTGTATGCAAAATTTCAAACTGTGGGTCGAAAGAATGATTATTTTCTAAGAGATGATTCGCGTAATTTGAATCTGATTTTTATTTGAAAACTGCGTTTATGTTCCGATATTCTAATATTGAAATTTCTATGTGTTCTACCAATGTAAAAATTATCACAGTCATTGGAATTCAATCTATAAACACCTGATTTATTGTTTTTACCTGGTTTGGTTTTATTATTTTTATATATTTGCCTAAATTATTATTAGTTTGGAAAGCTATGTTGAAATTATTGCTACTTAAGACTGATTTCAGTTTCTCACTTGTAATGCCAACGTAGGTTAAGGTGTTGAATTTTGTTTCAATTTATCGACAGGGTAAACTTCATTCAATGCGATTCTACTTTGTTTTTATTTAATATATTATTTATTAGTTTGGGATTGTAACCATTATTTTTGGCTATTTGTTTAACCAAATTTAGTTCTTTGTTGAAATTTTCTGGTAATAGCGGGATGTTAATCAATCTATGAATAAAACTATTGAATGCTGACATTTTATGTTGATATGGATGACACGACGAGTTATGTATTATAATATCTGTATGTGACGGCTTATGGTAAATTGCGAAAACATGTTTTCCATTTTCATTTGAAATTGTTACGTCAATCCCCCGAATTATATTCGTTGATAAAACTTCATAAACCTAATTACCCTATTAGACCTGTTGTTTCTTATGTAACGGCACCTTCGTTCAAACTTTCAAAATTCCTCAACGACTTGCTAGTAAAACATTGCAATTTTAAATCTGAATTTTCGGTCAAAAATTCATACGAACTTATTGCCAATATCAAAGATACCACTATACCACCTAATTCCAAACTTATTTCTTTCGATGTTAATAATTTATTTCCCAACATTCCTCCAAAAGATACGTATTACTTGGTTGAAGAATTATTAGAAAGGAATCATGTCAATACTATCATTAAATCAGATATTCTTTCATTATTAAAAATTACTTTAGATCAAAATTATTTCCATTTCAATTACAAATATTATACTATTGAAGATGGCTTGATTATGGGCAATCCGTTGAGTCCTTTGTTAGCAGAAATTTTCATGAATAACTTAGAGAAATTAATTCATAATCATCCACTCAGTAAATATTGTTTATACTGGTATCGCTATGTAGACGATATCATTATTTGCTTCACAGGAACAGATAGACAGTTGAAAATTTTCGAAAATCATATAAATTCATTACATCCAAAAATTGCATTCACAACCGAAATAGAAAGCAATAATTCGATAAATTTCTTAGACGTAACAATTTCGAATGAAAATGGAAAACATGTTTTCGCAATTTACCATAAGCCGTCACATACAGATATTATAATACATAACTCGTCGTGTCATCCAAATCAACATAAAATGTCAGCATTCAATAGTTTTATTCATAGATTGATTAACATCCCGTTATCACCAGAAAATTTCAACAAAGAATTCAATTAGATTAAACAAATTGCCAAAGATAATGGTTCTAACCTAAACTAATAAATAATATTTTAAATAAAAAACAAAGTAGAATCGCATTGTATGAACTTTACCCTGTCGATAAATTGAAACAAAAATTCAACACCTTAACCTACGTTGGCATTACATGTGAGAAACTGAAATCATTCTTGAATAATTTCAACATAGCTTTCCTAACTAATAATAGTTTAGGCAAATATATAAAAATAATGAACCAAATCAGATAAAAACAATAAATCAGGTGTTTATAGATTGAATTGCAATGACTGTGATAATTTCTACATTGGTAGAACACATAGAATCTTTAATATTAGAATATCGGAACATAAACGCAGTTTTCCAATAAAAAATCAGATTCAAATTACGCGAATCATCTAGAAAACAGTCACTCTTTCGACCCACAGTTTGAAATTTTGCATACAGATAATGAATATTGGAAGGTAGATCTTTGGGAAACTTTAGAAATCAACAAACACAAACACTCTGGTAGACTCATCAATGAACAAGTCGATTTAAGCCCTTCACTTCTATTGAATCTCTTCAGGGAGCAATCTATTCCTTAATTTTATTGGATATACCTGTCATCCATAACCACTTAAGAAGGAGCAACCCAACAAGCTTTTAATTACTTAGGAACATTTGTATTTATATTCTCATCCTTATTTTCTGTACATTTATTCGTCTGAAGAAGCTACGGTGTAGTGAAACGCGTTACAGATCGCAATTATTTAGTAAAATTCCTTAAAACACAATACTTGTTTTTTATACAATTAATGTAATAGGAATGAAAAATTTTCAGAATGCATGATAATGATGAGGCCCTAGGGATGAGTGCAAAATATTTTGCATAGAAGAGTGTTTAAGCAAAAGTAGGAGGCTCTACGATAGTCAAAAACGCAACATAGGAAATGCCTTATGATAATATTGGGAGTATGAAAGAGAGATGCCAGTTAAGGTGCCATAAAATGACCATTGTTTCTCCTAATACACTATGAAAATCAATTTGAAAAAACCTCATTTCGTACACTCGAACATAAATGTCGTGTCTGAGAGTAAGTTATTGTGTAATTACTAGACAGGTTTCGAAACGAAAATGGTACTCATAGAAATTAAAGTAAAACAAAAACTTAAATACTGGATAGTTCCATCCCTGGCAAGGATTACTGCATAATATCTACGATTTATACTCGAAATCAATGACCTTATGGCACTCAGGGTTTCATTATTTATGATTACCAAATCACTGTGGGCGTTCAAAGAAATTCCTTCACTCACCTTTATTGAACATCCACCAAAACCATAGGTAGGTAAAAAGTTGCAGTCTCTACAGAAGAGAAAGTCGATCGCAATTAAGAAGACAAAATCTTTACTCATCTATAAACAAAACTCTCTCCCAGGTCGCTTCTAACTCTAATCAACTAATTGACAAAATTCAAATGGGCTCTTTAATGTGCTGCGGTAAAAATTGGGCCTCGAGTTGCGATATGAAGCCTAAAACCAAATCACCTGAAAGTTTGCCGTTTCGTCAGTGCTAATTTGCACCCCATTATTATGTCAAAGCTGCTGAAGGTGCCGTAGCAAACCGTTGTCGTAACGAGGAAACTCTTAAATAACGACCATAGATCGCTGTTGTTGCTCGAGGTCGTCCTTGCCCAGGTCTTCTTTCGTGACTACTTGGGTCCCCGTACCTGCGGATTATTTTGGAAACAGTTGAACGGTAAAATTTATTTCTTTCATTTTACTTTTATGAAAGAAACATGTGCGTCAAGATAAAAGTATCTCGAAAAAAAAACAAGTATTAATTATCTAGTTGCCTACCAAAAGAGAAATTTGAAATATTGTGAGTCATTCCTTGGCGCAGTGTAGGACTGTTTTGCACATAATGGGGAATATTGCTGACATAATTTATTCAGTGAAGATTTTAATGATTATTTCATTCAGAAATGGTTGGTAGGATTGAATATGGGTTTAGATTAGCCGTTGACAAAATGCCCCAAATACAATAACTCAGACAACAGCAGGACACAATCGTTCCATTCAAAAGATAATCTAATATAACAAAAACGAGTTTTTCAACATGAATATATTTTCCTTATTGAACAGAACGAAAGTGACTGAGTTTCAACTTCATTATGTTTAAGTGAACATTCGCTATATCTTTAGACGTTTGCTGTCTCAATTTACAGTGTACGACAAAACAAACAAAACAGTGTTGAAGAAATTTCGAGGAACACATTACACCCCATTTTTCACTTTGGAGATCACTACAGCAAGATATCTTCCAGAGCGAAGCAACGATATACGTGATTGTTTAAGTTTAGGCAGAAATTGATCACAATGGCGGCGATTACCTCTCTAATACTGGTTACTTACACGGTTTTCAAAGTCTGGAGGCATCGAATCGCCATAATTTTGTAGGGAAGAAATAATGAATATTCACGCAAAATCCCTCTTACAGGGCGGATGTGCAACTTGTATGCTAGTTTCAAAACACGAAAACCTCTGGCTCTAATGAATCATCTTCAAAGTATGAGCGATTTTTGTTATCAAATCTCTCTCTTGTACTATTTTATTTCTAACAAATAGAGCTCTCGACAATTCGTCAGTCACCTGGGATCAGTTACGTTGATATATAAATCCGTTCGGGGCGTTTAAAAGGCCTTTAGAAATCGTTCGTATCGTTACAATCCATGAAAATCTAGTGCACGCAACACGGCTTCGCTTTTAATGCATAAAGCTTACTCATGCAGCGACACAATTTTTCCACCGTGTAGGTTAGTGTGAATATCGTTGTAGAGATTGTCGTGAAGGAAATACGCATTTTTGCAGTGGGACTTCGAGCCTCATTGACTTCAAAAGCAGCATAAAATTGCATTAATAATAGAGCATTGAATTTTTAACGAAAACTGTTTAGATACTCGCTGCAAGCTGTACAATAGCTTCTTCAGAAACGACTGGTTTGTATGATTCACATATTACTACATATACCAAGAGAAATTACAAAAATTGGCATAAATCTTAATTACTGCGAAATATTTGAACAAATCGACGCAGCGAATTATTCATCTCTATTCCAGACATGTATGTTAGTTTTGAAATTTTCCCCTCAGTAGTTATGACCTCGGCCATCGATATTCACACCAAACCGCCAAATTCATGTGAAGGACGGACATGTAGGGAGTAATACAAGTGTCCGGATCACATCCAAAAAAGAATCTGTTGAACAGAAACTTTTTTGCCTTGTTGGCAGCGTGTAGAAGATGATTAGACCAAGCGAGATCGTCAGAAATGATGATACCTAAGGAAGATTGCCGGCATTCAGGTTGGTTCACGGACCCTGAAAGTACGTATTGCCTTAGAGAATTGATTTTACTCATATGGATGACCCTATACTTGAAGAAGTTTAACGGAAAGAGCCATTCGTTGAACGAGTTCACAATACAGTCGAGATCACCTGAATTACGTGACCGCATGCAAGGGGGGTTGTTTTGGTATCGTCGGCGAACATGAAACACACCAGATCGAGAAAACGAGATAGATCGGAGATAAAAGAAACAAAAGCGGTCCCAAAACGGAGCCTTGGGGAAAACCACTATATATATATATATATATATATATATATATATATATATATATATATATATATATATATAAAGTGATTAAGTTGATAACCCTTTCTTCAAAAATAAACAAATTGGGGAATCGGGGTTAAGAGAACGGAAAGTGTTTGAGGTTAAAACTTATAATTTGTAGAGTGTTTTACGCGTTTCGGCACAGGGCATCATCAGAAAACATTAATCTCTGCACAATTATTATCTTACATTCTCTCTTTACATCAGTGATTATAATGATGTGAAGAGAGATGTGTAAGATAATAATTGTGCTGCAGAGATGAATGTTTTCTATATTTTGTCTATATATATATATATATATATATATATATATATATATATATATATATATATATATATATATATATATATATATATATATAATGTAACAGGGAACCATACTATCTTGCGTATGATTCAATAAAGGGGTGAAAAAACCTGAGGAAAAAACTCGTTTCCCTGTCGTACATAAAAAGTACAAAAAAAAACTACTGATAACTAGTTTCGGAACGGATAGAGTATTACCAACCCTGGCGTCGGAAGTTCTATCATTCAAGAGTGCCCTCAACCATATCAGCAAGTTGTCTCTTGAACCCAGATGCACCAGTAAAAATTAGAGTCTTTTGGTGCGGGATACAGTTTTTCTTGTAATATAGAACACATAGAAATGAAATTTTGGATTATATTTGATCATGGAGGTTAATTTCTTGTACTGATATTTGTCTAATGTCTGCGATGTCCAAGCGTACAAAATATGAAAGACGTCCCTTGCACACAGCTGCGGAGTAGATACCATGATGGTATAGGGAGGAATCTCTTTCGATGTCACAACTGTTGTCGTTGTGATTAAGAGCTTTCTGAATGTTACCTTTAGCGTTGATTCCCAGTTAGCGACCCGTCGACGATCTTCCGATAACTAGACCGGCAGCTTCCGGGAAACCAAAGCTTTTGGATTCCGGAGGAACTATAGTTGCAAAGCTAAAACTTTGAGGATACTTTCAGAAAATCTCATTAAAAGAATTGTCAGATTGAGAGCTCTTCTTCGATTCAATGGGCGGTGACCATTCTGACTAGGTCTATTAAACATTCTAAATGCCCGTGGACCTTCGGATCTTTGTAATCATATTCTTAGAGGAACAGGGAACTTCTAGCAAACGAGATTTAGCAGTAACAAGTTTGTGATACCATGAGATATTCTGCGATCCAAGCAGGCTACACTGAAGGAATCAGCGTTTGCTGCTTCTGTAGGCGCGAATCATAAGCTCTTTAACCTTCTGTATACAGCACCCATAGGGGAAAACTTTCTATATACGCATGCTGCAGTTGCCCAAATGATTTCTTGAATCTGCATGGGACGTTTATCCTTGGCGCCCCGATTGGACATGCTAGGGATACATTGCAAAGAGGCGTTATACAAGATCAACATGATTTTCGAAATTGGCAACAATTACTCGACGTTCCCCAATTGACGTGACACGCTATTTCAGAAAAATCTCACAACGAGTCATGCCTAGAGTAGAGTTCTAATTCACGAGAAGATGATATTCTGCATTTGTATCATCTTAGAACGTATTTAATGAGATTTTTCTACTTTGAAATAATTTCCAGAAAAAAAAAGATAAAGATTTCAATCATATAGATAATCTTGATATTTGTTGCGTCCCTTAGACTTTTTGGAGGCAATTACGAGAAATTTGCAAGCGAAATAACTTTTCATCATTGTTTTAAGTCAGTTTGGTAAAAAGCTACTGAATTGATCAAACAAGCGTCGAAAAGTAAGTTCTAACACAGCTGACATCCATTTGCCATCTTTATTGTTTGAGGGTAAGACGTGTTCACGTCTCAATCACTTCAAACCCATAAAACCCTTCATCTAACCTAAGCTAATGTCCCAAATCTCCCTATGTTCCCGTTTCCACTATATGCATCCGATAAATAACTCCCACAATGAGAAGACGGGCTATTCTAAAATCCAAACCTGCTCCGAATGTTTCCAGAAGAACTACTCCATTTACCAAGGCGTCTGCGAAACGCTCAGGGAATAAAATCCGGAAGATGGCGCACGAGCTTAACCGTCTACATACCTGCAAATAAAAGAGAGATATATGAGAAAATTTGTTCGAGTGTAAATCGGTGTAGAAGCTAATAAAATATATTTCAAGGTATGTAAGTGAGATCGAAGCAGCCATGTGTTCTGGATGTAGGAAATTATGGGGAAATAAGTGAACCGCTCTTAGTGTCAGAAAAATATCAAGTATGGAATTGTCTGAAGTACATTTCGCTGTTGATATGATATTTTGCACTTGCAAGGCTACTACTAGATAAAAATCCATATTTGAACAAAACAATTAAGAATTTCAGGATTTCTATATAATAATAGTGATGGTTTCACTTCATCAGGGGATTGAGGTCCAACAATGATAATGTGAACAGAAAAGAAAAACAAATACTCTTATGATCAAATCTTTAGGAAAATCCATAAAGTCTATTTAAGAAAATTTATAGGGGTAACTTATTTAAATCTATTTTTTCATTGATGATATTTTCTGACTGTGTGTGTTAATCTCCAAAATTTCCTAACGATCTTTCTACCAATGACTGTTATCTGTGTGAGATCCCGAATTCCGGGTTGAAACAGTGATTGCATTCTAAAAGATGGATGGCGTCATTTGAAACCGACTTCTGATTAAAAAATGTATACTTTGTAGTCTCTTCTTCTAGTATTAAAATTTTTAATTTCTTCTTTTCCAAATCAATACTGATTCGATCAAATACATGGAAAACAATGAAAGTATGATGATTACAAGTTTGAACTGTAATGATAGCAATAAATTTTACATAGGTAGGATCCATATAAATTTCAATACTAGAATAACAGAATACAAACGAAGTTATTTAACACAGAATTCGAATTCAAATTACACAAACCATCTATGGAATGCAATCACTATGTTAGCGTCTCCCTTTCAACCTTTACAGAATGATCCGCAAGTAAAGGGAGACTGGTAGTCCTGTAAGAGACTTGGGCAAGAAGTACTTCGAATAACAACGGAGATCTATGACCGTTATTCAAGAATTTCCTCGTTGAGACAACGGTTCGCTACTGCTAGGTTAGGTTCAAATGCAGATACAACCGAATAGTGGACTCCAAATTAGCACTCAAACGATACGTCTCAGGAAATTCAGTTTGAGGCCTAGTGTCGCAGTTCGAGGCGCAGCTCTAACCGCAGCGCATCGAGAAGCCCGATTGAATTCATCCAGAGGACATATTAGTTGAGTCAATACTTTGACTTTTTCATTGCGATCGACATTCTCTAATGTACGAAATGAGAGATATGACCAGTGCAACTTTGAGGAGATTCAATAAAGTATGGGGAGGAATTTCGTTAAACGCCTGGTGATCGTAAATAATGGAATCCTGAATACTCAGAATACCACTTGCGACAAACATGAATGACCTCACCAAGCTCATATCGTTTTGAACTACCTTCAAGATTACGAAATCGAGTCAGTGGAGTGGCCTCGCGAAATCTAGACCTCAATCCCATCGAACATGTCTGAGATGTTTTCATTAGAATATTAAGAAGTCAGCAAAACCAGTCAGTTACCGTGAATGAGGTTCGGAACAGACTGATTTGGAACGAAATGGATCAGAATGTTATGAGGTCATTGATTTTGAGTTTGAATCATAGATTCATGCAGCAATTTTATCCAGGGATGGAAATATCCAGTAAATTGGATTTTTTCGAAAAGTTTCACATTTTTCATCATCAGTTTCAATTCAGTTTCTATGCGCAACATATTCGTTTCGATTGTTCGCAAGCATTCCTCAGTGCTGGTGGATTGCGGGAAAAATACTTCTTCAACAGATCTAACCTTCTTCTGAATAATTAATCTCTTGTCGCAGTGTATTTTATAAAACTTTTTTATTACTAATCATCCTCTGAACGTTTATGTATCTTGTGAAAATTTCTTTCTTATCCAGATTTATGAGGTAAAATTACTGAATGCCTTTCGAGGGAAATTCGAAAATTGATAAGTTCCTTAATAAAAGCAGTCATCCTTATAAGTGAAACTCAGTTAAAATAAATAAATTCAAACACCATGAGTACATGTCAAAATTTCAACAATATTCTGAAAATACTGTTGCCTACAATTAAATGACTAAATTCCTCAAAACCAGTTTTTCACTCCAATTTTCTTGTAACACTTGTAATAACAAAAAAAGCTGGCTTAAACTGCTACTCGGAATCACTCTGGCAAAAATACATAAATAGAAATCGAGACGGATGAGCCAATTCTCTTCATTGATGAGTCACGATTCAGTTTTTATTCGGATTCTAGACGAGTTTGAGAATGGAGGTAACCTGGAACCTTCTTCAGAATACTCGACAAACTCTTAGAGAAGTAGGCCGATCAGTAATTCTGGGAAAAGGTATATTTGCTGGAAGAACTAACTTCTATTTTATACAAAACAACTTGACGGGGTACAGATAATTCAACCAATAGTGTACCTACAAAATTGGGGCCAAATTCAGTCTTGCTACTTCTCGAAAAAACACTGGCTATCCAGAAGCACACAGTGGTCCTTTAGGATACTAAAAATTTATTTGTTAAAGTATTTTTTCACAAACTTTTCTTTTCTGTACAGCGTGGGAAAATGTTATTTTCTTGGCGCAATTTATAAAAGTTATGTAGTAGGCTACTAAAATCACCGAATTGGCGATCATTGATCTTCATGTACAACTATGCGATGAACTTCAGGCGTTCTCTGTTCGTTATGAAACAAACAGTCAGTATAAGAGGTTTTATGAAGAGAAAAATTGGGACAACTGACTGCAATATCAGCACTATATGGGTTAAATAGCTAAAGTTATCCTGATCATTTCTTGGGTGTGTCGGAACAAGCTGCCAAACCGTTAAATAACTTTCCATTTTCAATATATCCGTAACGAGAGACCATCAAATCGCCCTTCATCTACGTCACGGTCGATTTATAAAGGGATCGATATCCCGATTGGGCCAGCCGCGAGGTGGAAGTACATACATAATCACGACCGACTTCAAGACAATGACGGTTTCTGGAGTTAATTAACTGCCGTCTTGTCATGTTTATCCAGGAGTCGAGGATGGGCCCTTGCAGTCGACATCGGCGGTTTATAACTTGTCATTAGCATGCTCTCCGAGGATTCTGTTTTGGTTGGCTGCGATCTCCACCACATTAACTACAAGACATAGTTCGCGAGAACCACCCCTCCTGAATATCTTGCCTCGATTCGGAGAGATCGTGCTTATTCAGTTTAGTAATGCATATGATAGACTAATTATCAGAAGGTTTAGGTTCAGGAATTTACGGCTGGAAAGGAGTACAGGAAACGAGTATCTGAATTCAGATATTCTTTGAAAATATTCGATATTGACAACTGCGCTATCGATTAAATATACAGCAAAAATGGATAGTGAGAATTATAAACGGAAAAAACATCAATTTTCCTTCTAAATTGCTGTAGCAATTCGAGTATACGGAACAGTAAGGAGCTGCTTTGCTAAGCAATCGTTAACGGAAAAATATGAGAGATAAAGTACTAATCACACATGATTCTAATACTAGATATAGTCAATTTTCATTAGTTGCCCGACAACCAACACAAAAAAAATGGTTAAGACAATAAGTCAGAGAGTCACTTAAAACAATTTCCGAATAGAATATATTTCAATATATAATAAACATAATATATATATATTTGAAATATATATGAAGAATATATATATATATATATATATATATATATCATGATGTAATTTATAAGTATCATATATATTCGTAATATATATCATATTATATATCAAATATATTATATTGCTTATGATTCTAATACTAGATATAGCCAATTTTCATTAGTTGTCCCAAAAATGGTTTCAGAGAAGTCACTTCTTTCTGAACCCAGAATATTCAATCACATTTGAATTCAAGAAACATAAGCAATATAAATGTGGAACTAATATGAATTCAAATGTATTCTCGGAAAGAAGTGAATAGATCTGATTTGCCTGTATATATATATATATATATATATATATATATATATATATATATATATATATATATATATATATATATATATATATATATTATTGTCCTGAAACATGATGACCTAGATGGCTTGCAGTCTGAATAATCTGGAGGTCAAATAAGAAATGAACAAGTCCAGTAATGAGTTGCAAAGCTGGGGACTGGTACCATTGGTGTTATATCATACTGAAAATACTACACTTCACTACTACACCAGAACTAAGTTGGGATCATCAGGAGGTCTTATATTCTCAAAAATAAGAAATTGATAATGTAAAATTGTTAAAAAATGTCAAAAAATCC
This sequence comes from Cryptolaemus montrouzieri, assembly GCA_013387265.2. Taxonomy (NCBI): domain Eukaryota; kingdom Metazoa; phylum Arthropoda; class Insecta; order Coleoptera; family Coccinellidae; genus Cryptolaemus; species Cryptolaemus montrouzieri. The sequence continues at coordinate 25,452,311 of JABFTP020000103.1, forward strand.
AATACACTGAACGATTTCGAAAGTTTCCATATAACGAACTGCAAACATACACTAAAGATGAGTAAAGGTCCGATTCCGTTCACTATACTTTACAGTTTGTTCAATTATAAACGCCCACTGATTGGTACCAATTAGAATGATTGTTCATTGAGAGATCTATAGTCGCAGGGATAGATTAATTATAAATAATAGAATTAGATTTGCATCTCCTAGTTGACGAAATGCGCGAGATTTGAAATAAAGTTTTGCTGAGAGGATGTACAGTGTTTTTAGTGATAAATTTATATTCACAAATTTTTTCGATAAGGTGGTATTCTTGGTATCAAAATACTTTGGTCTATAGGATATTGTGGCTCTTCACTCAACTGGTTCGTTTCATATCTGCCTCTAGGTTAGGGTACGTGATACAATTTCTCATCAAATTTGAGTAAAATCTGGCATACTTCAATTAAGCCATCTAAGTCTTGTTTTTGGGGACTTGGTGTATTTCTGCATACAGTGTTTTCTTTTTAAGGCGAATGGCCTCACATCAAAATTTGACATTATGGAATAATCAATGTGGCTCTCCAATTTTTCGGTTCCTCATTTTACGTTCATTCGAATGAAAAATGAATAGAAAAATGTTTTACTGTTGTAATAGAATGAGTACATTCTCACATCATCATCCATGACCATTATTAAAACAATACGAAAAATCATCATCAGCATTTTAGCTGAGCATGTCCAACACATGGAACCTCCCGAAATATTCTCATATAATAATGACGGATTCCAAAATAGAAAATAAAAGCCTCCGCGGTAAAACAATGGAACTCGTTGCAACATGTACGCTTCTACAAATAATTACCGGCCAAATATATAGACAATTGCATGTATGAATATTTGAACAACGGTCAATCACGAAACAATGAAAATCCATTGAACTAGATATATTTGAATAGACGATAAAAATCAATGAAAATTCCGCCTCCGAAAGGGTGGAAACCCTTTTTGCAAAACACGGTTTTCAGAGGAATTATATTATTGAAAATAACGTGGAACTGTATAGAATGATCATTTCGATTGTATGGTTTCCAAAATTATTTTTCGGGATGAATCAGGAAATTGTTGACAAATGTAATTTTAGAGTTTCTATTAATTGAACAGTGAAAAGTATTGATATTCATATACCGGGTGGCCCAATACATTCGCGACGCAAGATATATTTTACGACCGATTTTCAAATAATTTTTTTTTGCGCAGTATTATGTAGTGCTGTATTAAGTACAAACTGAAGATATTTTAGACTATACAGAGTGTTCTATAATAAAGTAACTTAGCAGAGTTATGATTTTTGAATAGGACATCAATATTGTGCGACATTTTCGACTTTGTGAGGAAATATTTGACATTTTCTGAAACTTGAGGATTCTTGAAAAAAAATTTTGTTCCCTCAATATTGATTTCAAAGCTTCGGATGTACAATTTTTGTGATAGTTATTGTTGTTGCTTGAACATATGACACAGTTTCTTGATCTATGTTATACAGAACTTTCGAAGTTGGGACACATTGAAATCTCATATATATATTCGAAAGTTTAGCCAATTTTTATAGAATTTTAAGAAATAATCGAATTTTTCACTCCAATTTCTATTTGAACCGATTGTTGCCTCAGAAGAAAAAAACCGAATTAGATATAGTCATTCTTGTGTTCAATTTTCATGAATCTTGACCATCCAACAATTACTGTGTAAAAAAATTGATAAAAAATTCGAGTTCATAATATCAAATTAATTCATACTTCAAACCTAATATTAAAAACGAAATAAAATAGAAACTAGAACTCCGGATCAGATTATTTCGCTGCTACATCGTCCTTGTTCTTCTATACGGATGTGAAAGCTGGACCATTGATGCAACCACAAAAAAGAGAATCGATGCGTTCGAAATGTACGCCTACAGGCGAATGCAACGACTATCTTGGACGGAACATAAGACAAACATAGAGGTTATGCAGCAAATGGATAAACATAAAGAACTCCTCACGACAATCAAGAAGAGAAAGCTGCAGTATCTAGGACACATATGAGAGGCGAAGGATATGAGATTCTCCGCCTGATAATAGAAGGAAAGATCGAAGGAAAACGGTCAGTCGGACGTAGACCAAATTCATGGCTGAGAGACTTACGCTTCGCCAACCTTCATAGGGACGGCGTCCTAAGAAGAAGAAAATAGAAGGACCATATCATTTTTTGCATAAGATGTTTAAAATGGCCTCCATTTTGAACTATACACAACGTCTAACCTGTCTTCAAAAGATCTTCTAACGTCACTTAGCATGTCTGGTGTTACCGATCGAAATGCTTCTCATATCCTCTCTTTCATATCGCCAGCAGTCGTTGGCGGAGTTCGAAGTAGAATTTTTTCACATACCCCCATAGGAAAAAGTCAAGGCAAGTTAGATCAGGTGATCTTGCAGGCCAATTTCAGAATCCACCTCTGCCGATCCATTAATTAGGAAAGTGTGTGTCCATGAAATTCCGCACATTGGAAGTGAAATGTACAGGAGCTTCGTCCAATTGGAACCACATTCGTTGACTTACGTCGATGCTCACATCTTGTTGTAGATGATTACGTAGAAACCCCAATTGAAAAGAAATGGTCCAGCGACCATCGATGCTGCGTGTACGGCTGAAGTAAGATATGTGGATCATTATAATGATGAAAATTGTGCCGGTTCACTAGATAGGGAGCTGTTGTGGTAAGTGCATTCATCCGAAAACATAATATTTTCAGCGAAATTTTCATTTCTTTCGATCATTTCCGACATCCATAAACAAAACTCAAACCGAAGTTCAAAATCCCCTTCCGATAGCTCCTGGTGGAGCTGAACATGATAGGTTAGATGAAATGATGAGATGAGATGATGAAATCCGTGACTTTTCAAGATTCTAGATACACCTCTACTGATTCCTGTTTCGTTGGTAATATTCCGCTGACTAGCGGTTGGATTTTCATCGAAATTCAACAACTGTCATTTCGTTTTCTTCATCTTCTGCCACCCGCTCTTCTCAGTTCCTTTTGGGATAAGCTACGTTCCGGTTTGCTGAAATGTTTGTAGTAGTTCTTGCAAGAAATTTCTGTCTGTATGTCTTCGATTCGGGTATCTTTCAGAGTAAAGTGTTGACGCTAAAAAACAGTTTTGTCGCCGATGACAAAAATCTTATTAAAATTCATTCTTGTCCTCAGTTCGAAATGTATATCAAATAGCAAACTTGATTAAAATTGTCATTTTTCAACCAATAGTGAAACAAAAATGAAATTGTGAACAATATGCACTAATACGTACTAGAAACTCTTTGTATTCAAGACTGACAGTATTTTTTCCTTATAGTATTAATAGGTGTGAACAATGACCAGAAATTTTTGGATACTAAGTATATCAAGCCAAGTATGAGTTGGCCAATGGAACTAATGATTTTAGAGCTTTTCTTGACATCTCTGGATATTCTTGTTTTCGTTTCATCGAAAACACGTCAATACGCGAATGGTATTCCATTTTAAGTACGCCGTCAGAAGCTAAATCTACAAGTTTTTCGTTAAGAATTGTAATAAGATCTGCCAATTCTATTGACTTATCCAGGAAAAGGTCCAAATTCCACGTACGCCCATTGTCAGCTTCAGAGTGCAAATCTGGAAACTATGTTGATAATTTCTCGTGCAAATTATGTAAGCTCATAGAAAAAATGTGAACCTTTACTACAAGTGATTGTATCGTTGAATTATTAGCAACAGTCTCCTGAACACACGGAAAAGACTCGAGTATATTGTTTTGCAGAGAAGATGACCACGATCCCAGTTTTACATGAAATGCTTTCAATTTATCTTCAGCTGTTGAGATATTTTCTTCTCTCCCTTGGAAGCTTTTGTTTAAGGTAGTTAAGATGGCTAAAACGATCGTCAGAAATGCTAACTTCAAGTGCCAAACAGGGTCAGATAAATGATGAGCATGTTCAGATTTCTTGTAAAAACATTAAAAGTTCAGCTTGTAGTTCTAGAACTCTTGTCTTTCTTTGGAAAGCCACCTGACCTCTGTGATAAAGGAGTTTGTGATGAAGAGAATCCGTGTTTCCACAAATAATTAGGAACTGCCGAGTTTGTAAGGCTTTACCTTTGATGGAATTCATAATTTGTATTACCTGCGTAAGCACGTTTTCAAATCAAACATTAAAACTTTAGCTGCTAGAGCTTCACGATGAAGAAAACAATGTGTCCCTGATGCATTTGGCATTATTGATTTTAATCTCGCTTTTTTGGCCAGTCATGGTCATCGCTCCATAGCTGCAAATAGCGATACATTTTTTCCAATCAATGTCGTAGTTGCAAGTGCTTTCTAAAAACATATCGTACAAACATTGGCCAGAAGTATTTTCAGGACAACATTTCTTCTGTGATATTGTTATTTGCTTCAAAGCGCACAAATACTACAAACTAAGCACAATCGGATACATCTGTAGATTCGTCGAACTGCAAAGCAAAATGTGGACTCTTCCTTGAATTTTTGACTTGACTATTCGATCTGGAATATCATTGGCCATATCGTTTATTTTGCGTCAACTAGTATAATCAGAAAGCTGTATGCCTTCCTTGTTTTAGCAACTCGATATGCGACTTCATAGCTAGCTAATAATAACAGCTGAAGATCAAGTGAAACCATTTCATGTTAAACTTCGATTGAGGTCATCTTTTCTGCAAAACAATATATTTGAGTCTTTTCCGTGTGTTCAGAAGACTGTTGCTAATAATTCAACAACCCAATCACATGTAGTATAGGCTCACACTCTTTCTATAATACAGAACTCACATAATTTGCAAGAGAAATTATTAACATACTTTCCAGACTTGCAATCTGAAGCTGACAATGGTCGTACGTGGATTTTGGTCCCTTTCTTGGATAAGTCAATAGAATTGGCAGATATCACTACAAGTCTGAAGGAAAAACTTGTAGATTTAGCTTCTGACAACGTGCTTAAAATGGAATATCATTCGGAAGTATTGACGTGTTTTGGATGAAGAGAAAACAAGAATATCCAAAGCTGGCAAGGGAAGCTCTAAAATCATTAGTGCCATTTGCCATCTCATCCTTATGCGAACTAACATTCTCTTCGAAGGTGATCATTAAAACCAAAAAGAGAAACAGACTACTACTAGAAAATTATTTAATCATAAACGTTTCTAAAATAGCACCACGCTTTGAAAATATTTCGAAAAATAAACAAGCACATCCTTCTGACTGATATTGTATTTTTATTGTAGTGTAGAACTTTGTCATTTCTCTCTTGCCGTCGATCACCCGAATAAGGCTTCGCGACCCCCTTAGGAAGTCTAACCCACAGATTGAAAAATACTGCTCTAACTTGTATAATAGACCTGTAATCTTAAGCAGTATGTATGCAATCCACCGAAAGCCAATTTTCAATACAGGAACAAACGTCGTAAAGTAAAGAAGATTGGTTTTAGTGGACCTGCCACGTATAAAGCCATGTGGCTCATCAATAATTGCAGACCGACCGTGCGACAATAGTAATTCACATAGCTATTATCCAACATGAATAGGTTTCTCAATTCAGTTGTCCATCAAAAGTTGATCGCTTAGATTCCATCAGGCTACGTCAGAACCCCATCGTTTATTTATGCAAAAATCCCTGGTCCCAACGTTGTCACTTAATACATCGAACATCATCTTCGTGGAGGGACCCACTTGGGATTCTAGGGGTCTATGTAACCCAAGACCTTAATAGTTTATTTTTTAATTGAATATCGGAGGTTCGACGAGGGGGATCTCGGCAAAGGAAAAAGAGGGATCTACCGTGGTGTCATATGAGTCGTCTCCATTTAGAGTCCATTAGGAAGATTCTGGCCGTAATGGAGAAAATATTAGGGTCTTAGGGTTTCGAGAACGGGGGTGGGGAACGATTAGACGCCTGTCGATTTCATATTTTTCATTCTGATAAATCTGTGGACGTGACTCGAATTTTCAAGTGCAAAACGCGTCAGTGAGGAAGACGGACAGGGGGATAAATATGGAAGGCTTTTATCAAATTTGATGTTAGAAATATTCAAAATAAATTGCGCCAATTCCAATATTTCTAATTTATATTTTGGTAGGCAACTAATTACTAATAAGTATTTTTTTCGGATATGTCCGGACATATGCCAACAAAATTAGGAGGTTTTGCAAGAAACCATCATATATTGATAACAACAGTTGTTGATCATATTTTAAAAGAGTTTTGTTCACAGATGAGTCGAAATTTTGTCTTTATCGTTGTTGTAGACGATCTCTACTGCACATGCGTCAAAATGGGAGATATAACCAGGCTAAAATTATACCTATAAACAATCCATGCCTTGGTCTATAAAAAATGATGCAAAATACATCGGCTTTATGTAAACTGCAATACCTGAATTATCTTATTTTCTTCCCTACATTAATTACACCTGGGAGATGGGTCAATTGAGGAGCCATGTGATCGTCTAGTACCTTGAAGTTCTTTTTATAAGATAGGAATCTTTTATTTGTTGTGTTGTGTATTTGTGGTAACTCATTCAAGTTCTTTTATTTGTTTGATATGATACGATCAATTCTTCGTCGCTTAAACCATAGGTAAGGAAATAAGAAAATCAAAAACAGATTCGGTAACAATGTCTATTCGATCTTTGCAACATTAGTATTAAATTCTCATCCTTGCACTATTTGGCGTCTTTGAATAAATTTAATGAAATAAATATCAGATCATTTAGATACGGCCTAATTTTCCCTGCCCCAAATTTTGAGTGGAAATGGAATTATTAGATTATTATAGACAGACCTGATCGGCCCTCGCCCATATTATGAGTGGTAACTGATCATCTCTAAGGATTTTGGTTAGATTCACCATGTCGTGATTATCATGTTTTATGAATAGTTCGTTGCCCTGATACTCCTAACTTTGGAAGAATTGATTTTAAAATTCTAAGGAACACGTCCACAGCTGACAACTTGCAAGCGTTAATTCGCGTATTTTCAATCGAATTCAATAATTCGTATAGTATTACAACGTGATATATGTAAGCCCCTAAAGCCGTACGTGTTCTTTATGCTCATCTGAGCGCCAACGGGCCACATTATACCACTGACTCCGAAACGTACTCTATTCCCATATTCGCGGATTTGCCAACAAGGAAATCATGCCTTCTGATCATACACATGTGTGTACCACAAACAACACATACATTCTACCAACTCAGACCTTTTTTCGAAACTTTCATACCGACTGAACATACAAGCCTCAATGTCCGTGGGTTCATACGTTGGGTATCGTCCCTAAAGCAATTTCTTTATATTAATGAAACATGTTATAATTCGAAGGCGATTATCACACCTGTGCAGGAAAAGTTCCCTTATTGAGCTCAGGAGTAAAGAATATCAAATCAATATTTCGAGAGAAGTTGGATAGTTTAAGACTCGATTATAATGAATAAAATAAATATCTTCGTTATAGTTCAAGTAAACGTTCAGCTGAGTTATAAAATGAGATAAATATAAACACTGAATGAATAGATTATGATGTTTCAGAAAGATAATTGGCCCATTCATAGAAGCAACAATAAGAATCAATATTAAATGTTCTCACATTGAAATGTATCATTCATCAAATTACAAAATAAGATTTGAATTGGCAAAATGGTTTGGTAACATTTCAATAAGGTCAATTTCCTGGGTTACAAAAGTAAAGTTTCAAATCAATATTAAATTTCATAACATTTCAAATTCAAAAAGTTACCAAGTTATTGGAAGTAGTTAGTAGAAAACTATGAAAATCAATATAAAATAATTTCAGTACATTCGAAATTTTGCTAAGTAATGAAAAAATAATATAAATTAGCCTATGAAGATAACTCTTCAAAATAAATATTAGAAAATACCAGTGCAGTTCGAATAGACCATTTAACAAGAAAAAAATATGTAAACATAATTTGGAATTTGAGAACTGATTATTTCAATTCGCCCTCAATGCATTCAGAAATTACGAAGCATATATTTCGAGAAAATTCGTGAAAATTAAATAATGAACAGAAATATTGAAGAAAAATTCAGAAAGTATTCACCTGTGGAACACAAGGTTACTGTAATTCTTCTTCCTGTGTCGGCCTCCTCGGAGAGGAACAATCTGCGTCTTCCATCTTTCTGGACTCACGTTAAGAATGATTGAATAACTTCAATTTCAATTCTGATTCACGCGAAAGAGTGAATTCATTGATCTTTGAAAATGAATAACTGAATTACTCCTCTAACGTCGCGATCGCGGCACTTATATCTGCATTACTCAGGAGTCCTTAACCCCCGTACTCCCTCTGCCCTTGGTACTCAAATACCTGTTACATAAGTCATTTAGAAGCTCGTTCCTTCGTCGAGACGTGGGAAATGCAGTCTGATAAAATACCATATGGTGTCTGCGATCTTGAATACGAAGGGGTGTTTAATAATTATCGGTGATAACGTCGAATACCGTCTACGCTGAATTTCTTATCTAAGTTGGGATAAATGACTTTCATCATTAGAAAAACTGATTGAACCTATATCCATTTTTTACAGTAAGAACTCATAACTGCTTAAGCCACTTTTTATCTAGATCGGAATTATCCTAATTTGCCTAATCCCGAAAATTCATCCCATAGAAAACCGAACTATAAAAAATTCATGAAATTAACTCTCTACTAATAATTATCCTTGTCTGACTCCCCCCTGCGATTAAAACCAAACTTATTTCATTCACTTTACCTCTCCCTACGTTTATGCCAAGCGTTCGGGTAAAATCCTTTGATAATATTCATCCAATTTATTGAGAATAATTTTCTATTAAACAGTGAACATCTTGTTCTGGCAGTTTTACGAAAGGGTAAAGGCCTCCCCGAGGCATCGAACAGTTAATAATTTTAGGTGAAAATCAAAGAGACACAGACGTTCAGCCTTCATAAAATTAAAGGGGAATTAATCGAAATTGCTAAGTGAATTTTATTCTTTTTGTGAAACTATGGAATACAGAAAAACTTCGCTTGTGTATAAAGCAATGTTGGTCGCTTTGCGTTTTTCAGAGTTAAATGAATTTCATGCGGTTTTTGACGACAATTTGATGAATTTGACACTAGCTATGACTTACAAATATCAAGTTTGCAAAAGCATTGCCTTTGATTAAATAGATTTAGAATGATTCATTGAATTTGTAGGTCAAGAAGGCGATAATAGTAAGCGAATATTCACTCATCAGAAAAAAAATATTCGTTTGGTGGACATAACTGTCATATCCGAAAAAATCGAGCAAAATGGGAGTATCTATTTGTAGAATCGGCACATAGACGCATTTTGAACCCTAGAACTTCCCCTGTAGCTCAAACTGATGTTTCACAGCATAAAATAATTGACAATAGGACGAAAACTGATAATAGTGATAATGACTTTGAATATGACCTGAAACCGCCGAAATAATCCAATCAAGACCTAATTGGAGATCTGGGATTTTCAAAATCTGCTTCAGAAATCCTAGCTTTTAGGCTTAAAAAGGAACTTAGTAAACAAGAAACTAATGATGATTTTCCACGACTTTTTATTGTACCCGTTTCATATTCAACGCGTCCAAACTCTACTTCCTCTAGATTTTCCTTCAAGACTGAATTTCTGCCGATGGTTCTTCGATAAAATTAGAGAAAATGCTCATTTTGATAGTGAAATAATGTTCACAGACGAAGCTAACTTTTCGAGAACTGCTATCACAAACTTTCACAATAATCATTATTGGGCTGAGGAAACCCCCGATTTGATTGAAGAATTCTCACTAAATGTCTGGGTCATAATAATTGGAAATTATTTGATTATGCCATATTTTTTGCCTTACAGCCTAAACGGCACCGCTTATTGGCAATTTCTTGAGTAGAAGTTCCCTTTATTGCTCGAGGTTGTGCCCCTTTTAGTGAGGAACATAATGTGGTTCATGCATGACAAGACACCAGCACATTTCAGTGGAGAAGCTAGGGCATTCTTGATTTATACATTCGACAACCGATTGATAGGTCGGGGTGGGCCAGAACCATGGCCTCCTAGGTCCCCAGACTTAAATAGTTTAGACTTTTTCTAATGGGGCTATCTCAAAAGTATAAATTATATCATTCCAGTGAACACTATAGAAGAATTGAGAAATCGAATAATAACCTCTTGTTACACGATAAGAAACACCCCAGGAATATTTCAAAGAGTGTGTGATAATATGCGGAGTAGGGCAGAGACCTGTATTCTTGCCGGTGGAGTACACTTCTAATTTATTTGGTTTTAATTATTCTTTTCTTTAGTTTGATATCGAATGGGTATAAGTTGAGTCTCAGAAGACGAGCTATAAAAATAAAAGCAGATATTGGGCATACCTATCGAGTATTTCTATTATTTTTTTTATTTAGCGAATAACATTAATTTGAATAATTCAAATTCAATAGTTTTTCACTCGAAAACGGTTGAAGATACGAAAAAAGTACAAGTGTCAAAAAAGTTTCTAAATTGAACGAAGATGACGCAAATTGATTTTACGCTGATCAGTGCCGTACTGCAAAAAAGTTTGAAAGGGCAAAAGGAGACATGGTCTCGGAAAAGAAAACACCTTGTGAATTTCAGTTAAAATCTAGGACGTAATGATGGAGGCTGTGAAAAATAGATTGTATACCAAATTTGGGCTTAATATCTCAAAAAGCGCAAGAGTTTTGAAGAAAAAACAACTTTTTTGCCAAAAGTATATCAACACCCTGTAGCTCCGTAACGAAGCTTTCGCCGACCTATATTTATGTGAACTTTTTTTCTTAAAATTGCACGTAGATTTACCCCCTCAAGTTGTGACATACTATTATGTATTAGTATATAAAATTGAAAAAGAAGAAACGGTTTCATTACTTCATGTACACACCTCGTTCAATCAGATTTCGTTAGAAAATATCCGAATATTATAAATCTCCCGACATCCAAAAAAAACATCAGTACAACTGCTCCATAGCGAGATTAAAAAAATTCTCTGGGCGAATTTTAAAAAGAACACTGTGCTCTGTACTAATCAACTCAATACGCTTCTCTCGGAAAAGTCGTTGGAACCGGTGAACTTCTTTATGCATATTATACGTAATTTTCCGAGCCGGAATTCCTCCAGTTTTCAGTTATAATAACTCCGAGGCCTTCGTTCTGAAAATTTTCGAGAGCAGATAATAATTGAAAGTAATATAATCTTCAAAAGTTTCATCAGTTCTTGATAAGGATGCCCTTTTGTTATAACTCCCCCCCCTGAAATCTCCTTAACCAGTGGAAATTGATTCATTAGCTTTGTTTCATTTTATCTTCTATCGGAAAACGGTTCGTAGCTCTCTCTTCCCTTCTTGTTGTTCTCGTTTCACGTACAGTGCCGTTCCGTAGTACTTCATATTGGGTAATATTGAAGAAGTTTATCATTTCATGTAATGGACCCATCAATCTGAAATAAGGCTGACAATTTCCATCGGGAACACAAAAATATGGTGATGTAAAAAAATTATCTTAGTAAATTGCATGTTTTCCCACAGTTTTAGAATTGAAATTGACCTATAACCATGGGAAAAAGTATCTGCGAATAAAAACTTAAAATGGATGATAGTTGCATAAGAAGTTTATATTATAAACCATTTCTATTGGAAGAGATAGAATATGCTTGGAAATCAATAATAATTCTGCAGGTGAGCACTATTCTGAAACCAGTTAAAAATTCAGGAAATTGGAATAACCATATTCTTAATGGTTTACTTTTTGTTTCTTTCTAAATATTAGAGAGAATTCTATATGAAAGATTAGAACCGATTATTGACGACGCTTTGTCTCATTCTCAAGTTGGTTTCAGAAAAATCTTCTATTTGTAAACTGCTCATATCAAGTTCTGAATCTAACAAAGTTCTGAAAGAGTTAAGTGAAAGCAGGAGTTCTATGCTTGGATCTTTTAGTAAAAAGGTCTGATTAAGAAACTATATGAGGTTGTTTCCTGTAACTATTGAGCTGATCGAGTGTATGGTGCCTGACAAAAGGCTTCATGTGTCGGTTCAAGATAAGAGTAGTTTTTTTGAAACTCATGAAAGATTACGTCTAATTTATGTTTCTTCAAATAGGATTCCTTATGTTTGTTATCATTTTTGAAGGTATCAAGGCGAAAAAATAGAAAGTGAAGCTGGTTCTAGACAGGCTCAAGAGCTGGTGAGAAGTGTGGTGGGTGCACAAAGAAACACGCCTACACCACTACAGCTCACAATTATAAGCAGAGTAGTTTTGAATGTTTATAGGCTAAAAGCAAAACTTGCTAAAGATCGGTGCAAGACTGTTTCCCCAAACTATTGATAGCGACCACCTCATATGGATGAACTCGGATAGAACCACGCCGAGGCACTACTTCAGTCATAAGATCGAGGTGGAAATCCCATCAAAACAAGAGTGGGAGGAAAGGAAGGGTTCTTTGCCAGGTGGAGGCAACATATGGTACACGAATACCTCGTAGACCAAAGAGAGATCAGATAGTGAAATACACAGATATGAAAAGGATTTCTACCTCCCATTGGATAAAGATGCCAATTGTTCAATAATGTGGGAGATAATGGCGGTACTTGGCTATGCTCCAAGCCTGGTGAAACTGATTGAAACTAATAAGTGGATCACGATCTGCTCCGATAATCTGGCTTCTCTGGGAGCTCTGGATTACTTCAAAGTTGGTGTAGGAAGACGTTCAGGCACTGGTATAACTGGCGATCAACACCATATCCATATTTTCTGGGTTCCGGGTCACACCGAGATCAGAGGAAAGGAGATTGCTGGCAGGCTGCCCTGTCTAGTTGCTAAGAAACTCCAAAAGGACTACAGTCCGTGGTCGGGGTCTCAGTCTGTGTTGTTGAGGTACGGGTGGGGGGCGATCTAGTGGATTAATATAGGGATTCCTGGTTGAATATTCGCGGTTGTCGCTGCAATAACATAGGGGCTTCTGGTTGAATGTTCGTGTTTGTTGCCAGTTTAAGGCAATACTAGGTACAGTACCAAGTAAAATCTAGACAAGGTTGGCTCTTGAAGGCAGTCGAACTAATATACGGCTCCTGGCACAGATAGTGAAGGGATATGGCCAGTTCAGATCTCACCTGCACAATATACGACTGGAGAATAATTCTAACTGCAGATGGTGTAAAATTGGATTGAAATTCATTTGATTGTCTTTGGCGTAATGAACTAACCGCGGAAATACTGAAAGCGACTGATCTACCGAAGAGTGTACCTCACTCTATTAGGGACTTCTTCGAAAGGACCGATCAGGGGATATAGTTACAAGGAAGGGGACACAAAGGGACATAAGTCTTTAGGTTTCAACTATTTGGTTCTTGAAGTAGGAAATTCCAGTTATCATTATTACCCGGAAACAATTATGAAATTTTCATTTCTGTCATGAAAAACAGAAATAAAACATTCTCAAAGCGTCGCTGTACCGAGTTAACATTGTAACTGATCCAATTTACGAGTGCCAGGGAAAAGAAAATGTTTGACATAGTAAAGAGTTTTATAATAAACTATGGCAAGCCAAGCTTCAACTACCTATGAAGATTGATACACTCATCAGTAAACCAAATATTCAGGTTCTTGGCAATATAATTGATGAAAAATATGATTGCTACAAGGGCAGAAAAAATTTTGGAAAGAAGTTATAGAACTGTAGAGATATTTTCTTGAAAAAGTTACTTATTAAGTTTTTTTCAGTTAAGTCATCAGCTGAATGAGTCTTCCATAGTTTGAAAGCAATAATAAAAGAAAACAAAATTAAGTAAATTTTTCAGATCAGTATGTGCATTAACGAAGCCGTTTTCGAATTTATTGAAATTTTGTGATAATATGACTCTTTTTGAACATCCTCTGTACCTAACAAAACCGTCTTAGAATATTGATTCTGAAATTGAATTACTCTCAGAAACGATAATATCTATAAACAGTACGTTTATACAGGTATACAGGGTGTTCTATGGTCGATGTCAAATTTTGTTCAGAATCGAACCTCATTATTTTCCTTATGTTACATTGAGCACCTTGTATTTGGTGACAACAAATGGAAGACAATTCCAATATCTATTGAAATGTATTAGGTGTCCTTCTACCTATTTTCAATAGATTCAGAGTTGTAAATGATGTATGATATTGATGTTTGGGTTTTCACATAATCTCATACAATTTTCAACTGAAATTCTGGTTTAACTAAAAACAATATCCAAGATAGAGTAATTGAAGAACGTTCAACGAGTCTTGTTTCTTCACGGATGCACATTTCAAATCGACATACAAAATTTCTCTTTATGTTATTAATTCATATTATGGAATGCATCTCGAATTCTTTGCATCAGATCATCCTTTATAGTTACTTCATCCTGGTTAAGTGCTACCAATAAATAAAAATCCATGAATGTAAAACCTGAAAATCTTGGGGGCCATGGAACATTACTCAATGTTGACGCAAGATATGAAAAGTTCAAAGGTACTTAAAGTGTAGAGATTCAAATAAGCACAAGCGTTACCTTTATTGTTGTGGTTGTTCTCACCTGTACCTGAGAAAAAATCCCTTTCTAAATTTTTTATATCTGTCCTTATGACGTTGGTAAACTCAGTTCGACAAATGATATAATCTGCCAAATTTTCAGCCAGTTATAAGTTAACATAAGAAAAGGAACCTACGTACGTCTTCATACTGAAATCGAAATCTTTATCACCCACCCCTGTAATTTTGCCTCTTGTTATCCCTCATCCCTCTCTCCTATGTACCACCTTGTTTTGTATGGGGTTTCCAATTCAGACCTAATCTTTCTATTACAAAGGCGTCACAATGAATTCTGCCGACTTCTTATCTCTCGTCGACTGAGAACTACACTTTCTCTTATTCGGTAGATATTCGCTTTCAATCTAGCATTTTTTGCCGGTTCTTCTTTGTTTTTGGTTTCGAAACCCATTCGTTAATTGAAACTGTTTTCATTCGCCCTTTCCGACTGATTCGGTCGGATGCATTGATAACGAATGATTGGAAACAACGTCTTAACTCTATGAGGTCGTCTGACAATGAGAAGACATCATAATTCTTTTTCAAGGAAAACATGACCATTTCAGCTAGGTTTGAAATTTTGGAATTTCGTGTGGACTTCATATACTTTTTATATAGTATGCCATTTTTCTGCAAAATGCAATTTAAAGCCTCTGAAGTTGCGATATGGTTTGCTATCTCACCCATCATATTCTCCCGACTTGGCTCAGAGAGATTTCTATTCTATAAACATGAAAATATGGCTCGGAGGGAAGATTTTCAACGGATTCGGAAGTCGTTCCCGAAACAGAGACAACTACAGGACATCGAAAACCTTCATCAATGCCGAAGCAAGTGTATTGCTTCAAAAGATCATGTTTTTCTTAATTTTCAACTCTTAGTTGAAGGCGAAGGCTGTCATGCTGCACCTGTGACTACCCAATTCGATTCAGTGTGTTCTCGTTTCTTGAAAAGAGTCAAATTGTAGGTTATCGGAAAGATGTTCGCTGGAAGCAAGTTTCATAACGAACCAGCCCTATGAACAAAAAATTGGTAGAGAGAGGTACGTGGTGTTGCTAGTTGCTGATTAGAGTTTTCCGTGCGCCTAGTTTTTCCTCAGAACTGGTTTCTTTCCGGTCTTTCAGCTATGGCATTCAGTGACATGCTCTTTTCTACATACTAACTGGAGAAAAATGAGTTCTTGCTTCATTCATAATAGTTATCAGTTCAACCACGCAGACTTGGGTTCGATTTTGTCCGTTTAAATCTCCGAAATTAAAACTCGCACTACGTCTCTTGTTTTGGTCTCTTCTACAGCTAATATTTCGATCATTAAATAGAGAAAATCGAGTTCTTGCTTAAATTTTACCTGACATGTCAATTCTAACTGGTCATTCTCCACATGAATTGTCGAGTCTGCTTCGGATTCACATAAAAACAGATGGTCTAACATACAGAATGCCATTGCTCGTACCCGGTTCGATGTGCCGTAACCCCAGTTCCAACGTTTTTAATTCGGAAATCGACCCCCTCCCCTGTCTCCATTACACCAAGATTTGATTCCATCAGCTTATTCAACACGCCAAGAAGAATCACTTACTCGGTTAATGATCTGACTGCGACACAACGGGGGAAGACACGATAATATTCCTCGGGAAATCTGCTGTATAAGTGAGAGTGTTTTACTTCCGTCGATTGCGTTATTTATACTGTAGCATGAATACGAGGGGGCGGTCTTCAGCCTTCGAGATGATGTTTCACATGAACCAACGGAATCTTAAAAATATGTTGGAAAGAAATTGCTGCACGCTCGACCATTACTGGAATTTGATCTCTACGAATAATGAGTTATATAGTTCATAAAACTATGAAGCAATACTATCGAGAAATTATCTTAGTTGAATAAATCATATGTGCTATTTGTCGAACCTGTCATTCCACAGGATATTTCCGTTTCAATATATATACAGAGGTCGAGAACTGGAATTTAAGTAGGATTTCAAAATGGTCTTTACCTAGAATATGTTTAGTTTTTCATACATAGGTAGTCAACGTACCCAAAAACCTGTTAATCCTCGAATATTTCAACCCATGTCGAAAACTCACAAGGTTGTCAATTTAATCTAAATAAGAATTTAACTCTCCTTTTGTAATGTCGAGCCAGTGAGCGCTCAGTGTTGTTACACCTAATAAATCGTATATGTATTGTTGAATCTTACTTCATTTCAAAATTGGAGTACGTCTGTCCCAACATAGTACGCTCAATATCCACGATTCACGCTAGTTGGCTGCTTTTTCTGGCTTCTTAATCTTCTATTGAGAATCTACCAGATATGTTTGATGGGATTGACGCCTAGACTTTGTGCAAACCACTCCATTTCGTGATCTTGAGGGTAGTTTCTAGATATGAACTTGGTGAGGGCTTGACTTATCATGCATAAACAAAGAGTTTTCACTCATGCTTGCCGCAAATAGTACAAGAAGAGTGTTCAATGAAATTTCTCTCCACATCATTATTGAACCTCCACCACAAATACCATATGTAGTTGAACAGTTTCACTGAGCATATCTCCCATTTCGATTCATCTGTAAACAAAATTCTCTCCCAGTCAGCTTCTTAACCAATGTTCCCTGGCAAATTCCAATCGGGCTCTTCGAACTGGACCTCAAACTGCTACGTTATATCGATTTGGTGCTAACTTGCATTCCACTATTCCATCGAAGTTGCATTAGAAGGTGCCTATCAGTAGCGAATCATTATGTTAACGAAGAAATTCTTAAATAACGGTCATGGATCGTGGTCGTCCTTGTCCACTTCGCCTTTCATGACCAACTGTAAGTTTTTACCTGCAGATCATTCTGGAAACAGTTGAATGGGATGCGCTAAGCTTTTGTTGTATTCTTCAAGAAGTACCAACGTTGTTCATCTAACACCACTGCTATATTCTGCCGGGGGCAAATTTCCTAATTCGCGTTGTATTATCACCGAACATAAAACTATTCAAAAAACAAACTAGAGCTAATGAAAAATTCGGAATATTTGAAGTTATTAGGGGCAAAATTTTCGAGTTAAGGGCAACTTAGCTGCAGCTTCTGACGAACTCAAATCTTTCCAGCATAATTAGAGTCCACTGCCTACTGACGTTTGATTTAAGTGAAACAATAAAGAAAAGTATAATCAACGCGTTTTGAAAATAGCGTCAATAAACCTTCATGATGAGCTTAGATGTAAAACCTGGCCAACTAGCCCATAAGTATACAAGGAAGGAAGATGAGAACCGCATACCGAAAGCAGATCGTAAAACCCAGGTTGTTATTCACGAGGAAGCTAAGGGATGCTTCAGATCATCCAGCAGCTGCAAACGAGTTACTTTAAGCCGGTAGTCAAAATTTCTTGGAAACATTCGGACCGTTTTTACTTAGCACACTTCATTCACATACTAAGTATTTGTTTCTGAAAGAAGCATATTTTTTTTCAATCACAACTTACTTTTTAATTGAAAAAAGTGAACTATTATCGGCAACAATCAATGAGTTATTTTTACCAAACATTTAGAGAAGAATATTTTGTTAATTCATCCGTCTAAGTTGAAGATAAACTCATTAAGTAAAAAAATCTTTCAGATTTTCCTATGTCAGATTAAGTAATCATGAATTATTCTGACTACAGCATGGAAACTTTTTATTGAGGTGACTCGTTTCTCAACGCTACGACTGGTAGAATTTTCAATAATCGTTATGAAAATCAAGTGGAATATTCTTAGAATAATACATAATAGCATTAAATTATTTTAAAATATTAAAAGCAAAGATACTCCGTGAATAAAACTCAAAAACTTTTTTTTTTGTTGATATTTCATACCCTTGTCCTCCTCAGAGGCCGAGAAAATATTTTCCGAACATGAAACCATAGGCGTAGCATACCTTTTTTTTTTGCACTGGAGATTTTCGAAATTTCATTTCAGTTTCGAAAATTTTCGATGATTTTCTGAAAAAACCATCAACAGAAAGTATTTCGCTTTACTGTTACACAATTGAGTAGGAAATCAGAAGAAAACAATCACATAATGCAAAGAAAATCCTGTTTCAACATGATAATACCCCATTCCCTTCTACCACCATTACAGAGAGCTAGAGAAGATATACCTGATTTTAATTGGATATATTTGGGTAATAGCTAATATATCACATTATTTGTACGTGCAAATCCCAAAAATTCATCCCTTTTATATAATTCCGACTTTTCAACTTGAATTCTAAAATAGCATTCAATCTCAAAATGAATTGTGATCATTCTTATTTAATGCTGAAAATTCTATAGGAATTTCAATAAAGTTATCTTGTCTAGACTGTAATAATTTTTACATAGGTCAGACTGGTAGTTCCTTGTAAATAATATATAAGGAACTTCAAACTTTATCTCTTAAAAATGAGCAAGTTCGAACATTACCTAACCACTGCATCCAAAATGACCATTATTTTGCTAGTATCGATGAATTGAAAGTTTTATACATTGCCCTAAAGAGTAGGAATTAGTTGAAATTTGTAAATTACTTTTTAATGACTACTTTCAGATAGATAATGGATGGCCAGACTGATCTATGTTAATCCTCCTCCCTTTGAATAGTTGTTAACTTTATACCTCATGTTTGGTTCTTCCAAATGCAAATATCGACTTATTCATATATATTTCACATGAATCTTACTCAAATCTGAGTAAATTTTTGGGCAAAAAGATGAGACTATGATTGCGACAATTTTGACATAAAAAATTGCTCAATGGTGATAAATTCAAGATAGTACGAATCTTAACAAAAGATTCCTATTAATAAAAACCAATCAGAAAGTACACCAACCAGAAATGGTACTGCTCTAAAAAACAATCGCAAATCGTGGATCAATATCCATTCAATCTAATTCCAAAATTTGGAATTGATCGATACAACTTAGATAATTCTAATGGGCCTTTTAGACCCTGTATGTCTTTACAAAATCCATTGTAGAGAGAAGAAATGAAATTTATAGATCTCGGAATGATGTCGAAACATTTCGACATCTTCAGTATCGAGAATATTATTAGTGGGCTTTATTAGCTGAAACGTATTCCCGTCACTATAGAAAGTGAATCAGGAGGCTAAGCTAAGTTATTCCAACAACAAACAATAGGAAATTGAGGTCGAAAAGAAGATATTATTGTGCCAAAATACTCCATATTCCATTCCAAGCTATAAATCCAAATACAAGCCACATCTACGCTGCTAGGTTCCGGTTGTCGCTTATGTACAATGACACAGGTACATTTGTTATCAAATATTTCACTATGCCACGTAAACTAATACTGTCTAAATGTTGAAGGGATACTCCGTACTGTAATAGAATAGTAATTCATCGGTAGATTCTAGATCAGTACATTCACCTTTATATACAAAACGCTAAACTGAAATAATTCATCTAGGAATGACAAGTAATATTGGATTATTTTCATGTATATCAAGATGGAAGACGATTTTTGTTAATGGTGGTTGAAAGCATTCTGCAGATGGTAGCATCTGTTTCCTTACGATAAAGATACGAAGCTTCTACGACCAAGTGTTTCTGGAACAAACTCTTCCAGACAAAACAGGAAAACGGATATGCATATCACGATGTTTCGATTTATTATTGGCTTCCGTATCTCAGACGTTTCGGAAACTGGTGTATGTACATTAGCATGCGGACTTGGAACAATCTTAATGAGTCTGCTGTAGGAGTAAATACACATCTAACGTTTACCGCTAAAACTATTTGCTTGATGTTCTATGTATGGATGAGAGTGTTAGTTGACGCATGAACTGGCAATAGAGTCTTATACGGGCTGTTTCAGCAGAGGGTGGGAGATATTTCTACTCGAGACCGGGGAATGATATTTTGCTCTGAAACATGCGGCCTCCTTCAGAATATACAGGCTGTTTTGTGCAAAATCGGTACATTTTCCGTGCCTTATAACTCACAATTTCATTAGGTCACGATTCCAATGTTTTTCCTAGAGTTGGGTCGGAATTCGAAAAATTCTTATTATGGTCGGATACCAAAGTAACACAATGTTCACCGCTCTAATTCTCATCACATGCAGATTTGAGAAGTAGGAAGATTGACGCGCCAAGAAATTAACACACATATATACCTATATAAACACCTCAAAAAACACTTCTGAATATCGATATATCGTATCCAGAACGATCAATATGGATGATCTTTTGAAGAAATGAACACCTGCATCAATTTCTCGCCAAATTATGTAGAGTGCCGCTACAGATTTCAGTTTTTTTTATAAATAACTAAAAACGCAGCAGATGCGACGTTGCTTTATAATCATTTCTTGTATTTAGTGTTTGAAATCAGTTAGTTGGCACTTTGTTTCTGTTGTAAGCACAAATAAACGATTCAAGTTTTGTGATTCGACCATGGAAAGACGACATTTGACTAGAGAAGAGATGTTACGAGCCGCTGGCATGCTTCAAGCTGGGAGCTCACAACGGGAAGTATCCAGAGTTCTGGGAAGTAGCCCAAGTGTCATAAAGCGTTTATGGTCGCGTTTCAATGAAACAGGTAGCGTAGAAGAACGCCATACAGGTCGTTTCAGGATTACTACTATCGCCCAAGACCGATTTTTGGTTTAACAAGCCAGAAGAGATCGTACTACCACAGCATCTCGATTAGCTCAAGAGCTATCACGAGTTCATAATGTACAATTTCCGACCAAACTGCGAGAAATCGACTGCACGAGGGTCAATCCCACTCCAGACGTCCTTTAAGAGTTCCACAACTGACCCATGGAAATCGCACTGCTCGTTTAGCTTGGTGCCAAGAACACGTAAACTGGGATCAAGAGAGGTGGGCCACAGTTCTCTTCAGTGATGAATCTAGATTTAGTTATTATCCCGATTCGGGAAGAATTCGAATATGGAGGGAACCTGGAAAGCAAAACCGTCTCCAGCATGCTCGAGACGTTGTTAGACAGGGAGGCGGATCAGTGATGTTTTGGGGAGGTATACGCCTTGGTGGAAGAACTGACATCGTTTTCATGCAGAACAACATCACGGGAAATTGTTACGCAAATGAGATAGTTTTACCTGTAGTGGTACCGTATCTCCAAACAATGAGTCAAAATCCACTCTTCCAACAAGATAATGTCCCTCTTCATCGTGCAAGAGTTGTCTTGAACGTTTTTGAAGAGAATGATATCGATCTTCTACCGTGGCCATCCTGCTCCTCAGATCTGAATCCCATCGAGCATGTGTGTGACACCCTAAAAAGAAATCTCCTGCGTCAAAACGTCTTCCATCATGAACAGGAGCTTCGATTAGCCGTTCAGGGGGCGTGGAATGACTTAGGCCAAAATGTAATAGACAAATTAATATTGAGCATGCCGCGACGATGCCAAAGTATCATTAATAACAGAGGTGGACCTTCTGGGCACTGAAAAATATAAGTGCTTCCATATCGTTTCGAAAATATTAATTCAGGATTTTTTTTTGTGTTTTACCAAATTTCGTCATTTTCAAATTTCAAGTTTTTTATAATAAGTGCTTTGGAGAAGTCAAATATTTTTGTTTTCTTGAGAATACATTATATACAATAAATCCTAACAAAACCGAAAGATTTCTATAAATTCGAATCATCAAATTCATATTTTAAAGATATTGGTAAGTGTCCCTAGACATTTTTGAGGTGTTTATATCAACATGTCTTTTTTTGGACATCTACGGACATATGCCAATAAAATTCGATGTTTTTCTTGATACACATGTTCATCTAATGAAAAATATTGGAAGAGATAAATTTAGACTTTGCAGGAAACCAACACAAATTGATAACATCAGTCGTTGATCAATCTTTGCGAGTAATGTTTATTCTTCCCGAAACTGTTAATTTTCGGTAATAATGCAATAAGATAACCTAGTTTGGGCTTATACAAGAATAGGGTGTCCCATTTAACTGTTTACAAAATGATCGGCAGATACAGGAATACTGGTCATCATGGAAGTAGACCTGGGCAAGGACGATCTCATGCAACAACGGCAATCTATGACCGTTCGAGAAATTCCTCGTTGAGATAACGGTTCGCTACTACCAGGTACTTCCAAATGCAGCTTCAACAGAACAATGGGATGCGAATTAGCAATGAAACGACAGTAAAACGTCTCAGGGAATTTGGTTTTACTCCTCGTGTCGCAGCTCGAGGCGCAACTCTAACCGCAGCACATCGAAGAACACGATTGAAAGTTGCCAGCGAACATGACAGTTGGTTAGGAGCTAAATGGCAGAGATTTTCTTTCATAAATGAGTCTAGATTTTATCTCTTTTATTGCGATTGACGTTCTCTAGTGTACAGACGTCGAAATTAGAGATATGACCAGTGCCACTCTTTATCTTCCTATGGTTTTGGTGGAGGTTCAATAATAGTGTGGGGAGGATTTCCTCTGATATAGTCATCGTAAATAATAGAACACTGAATGTTCAGAGGTACGTTACAGATATTTCAGAAGAACGTGTTGTACAATTTGCGGTGAGAACTTCTCGTTTATACATGATAACACCAGATCTCACCAAGCTCATATTGTTAGGAACTAGCTTCAAGATCACGAAATCACTTCATAGCCTGCGTGAAGCTCAGACCCCAATTCCATTGAACATATCGGGGAAATTCTCAATAGAAGATTAAGAAGCCAGCAAAACCATCTAGCTACCGTGAATGAGGTTCGGAACAGACTGATCGAAATTTGGAATTAAATAGATCGGTATGCTATAAGCTCATTGAACAAACATCAAACATAATTGAAACTGAAAGAATACTTCCTCAACACTTCCAAATTATGCTGGAAGATGTTTCGGGATGCTAAAAGATGAAGTTGAAGTTAATGATAACAAGAAATGAGCACAAAGGATTAAGATCCTTGAAGAAGAAATAAGATATAAAAGAGAATTACATGAATAGATACCTTTGATCATCTAGTGATTTTCAAAATTTTCCCAAGTTCAATGGATTCAAATCCAGTGATCGAGATGGTTAACTTATTGGACCATCTCGACCAATTCACCTGTTAGGAAAAGCATGATTCTAAAAAACCATAACATTGTGAATGAAATGCGAGGAGCTCATTTTGAAAGTATATTCATCGAATTCCAAGTCCATTTTCATAACTCAAATCCATCTACATTGATATAGAGACATTATTTCCCTTCTCTTCCCAAAACTATCCCACTTAGAATCGCCCTCCTGCGATGAACCCATGCCGCGACGTTGAAGATGAAATCACCGATTTCCGAAATGGGAACATGCCATCTTAAGATCGTAGTATATGCAGCGCACAGTCTCGGAAATCCCGGTTTCTCGTCGAATGTCACGTGTTTGGGAATCCCGCCATAGCACTCCATCAGGATTGTCGATCGGGAGAGCGTCTCGATGCCGAGATACGTCTTGAAATTGGTTAAATTTGGGGATTGTTTCAGCGGAAGCTTTTTCACCGATTTGTTAGGATATGCACGGGGTACACCAGAAATGTATTGAGTCTATTGACGGTTCACCCGAAGAAGGTTTTTCCAGTGAATCGAGAAACTGAATAAATATGAGGTGGCTCGAGAAATTATACAAGATCTTTATTATTATCATTAACTCCTAGTTTACATGTGTGTTAACCAACGAGTCAACATTCCAAATTGTATGATAAGAGTTCTTTCATCAGGCGAGACCGAGGAGAACAATTTAGTGTAGATTGCCTTCTGAAGAGAGTTGAACATCCGGTTATGACATGGTCCCATCTGAAATCATGGAGCGATCACATCGTTGAAAAAAGAATGAAACAGAGTACAAGCGACTACTAGAGTCCCGGCTGCTATCTCA
Source organism: Cryptolaemus montrouzieri (assembly GCA_013387265.2). NCBI lineage: Eukaryota > Metazoa > Arthropoda > Insecta > Coleoptera > Coccinellidae > Cryptolaemus > Cryptolaemus montrouzieri. The sequence continues at coordinate 25,476,801 of JABFTP020000103.1, forward strand.
CCTCAATAAACCGACCCTTGTTGACGATTCATCTCCATGTAAGACTCGGAACGGAGCCGAAATGCTAAGAGCACTACCGCATCTCTGATGGACAGAAAAGTTGCTGTTTTGCGTTGACTGAGAAGCCAGACATGAATCTCATAGAAAGTATATGGAAGCTCACAAAGCAGATGATTAGGAAGAGAGTGCTAACTACCAAGCGCTAGTTGATTGAAGGTCTTATCGAAGAATAGAATCACAACTACTATTTGGTGGTCGGTGTCTATTCGGTTAGCACATCTCAAGAATGGTTCAGGCATTCGTTTTTTTTTCTGATATAAGCTTATTATTTAGTCTTCGTTTTTATCATAACCTTGAACTTTATCTTCTAAGTTTCTCTGAAATATCGTCTTGAATTTAAATTTGAATTTGGGAGGCTTTTACTTGGTAAAATTCCATTATCAATAATAAAAACAAGTACTTTGTTTTAAGGAATTTTACTAATAATAACTAATAATAATTTAGGCTAATATATGAAAAATAAGAAACCAAATCAGGTAAAAACAATAAATCAGGTGTGTATAGATTGAATAGCAATGACTGTGATAATTTCAACATTGGTAGAACACATAGAAATTGTAATATTAGAATATCAGAACATAAACGCAGTTTTTCAAATAAAAATCAAATTCAAATTACGCGAATCCTCTCTTTGAAAATAATCACTCGTTCGAATTGGAAGGTAGATCGTTGGGAAACTTTAGAAATCAATAAATACAAACACTCAGGTAGACTCATCAATGAACAAGTCGATTTAAGCCCTTCACCTCTATTGAATCTCTTCGGGGAGCAATTTATTCCTTAATTTCATTGGATATACCTGTCATAAATAACCACTTAAGAAGAAGCAACCCAATAAGCTTTTAATTACTCAAGAACCTTTATATTTATATTCTCATTCTTATTTTCTGTACATTCATTCGTCTGAGGAAGCTACGGTGTAGTGAAACGCGTTAAGAATAGCAATTATTAAGTAAAATTCCTTAAAACACAGTACTTGTTTTTTATGGTTGAATTTAAATTGAAAACCTTTTCCATTTTGGGCTTATAGAGCAAGCCCATGTTATGACAAGGTCATAGCATTTAATTATCTTATTAATCCTGGTGAAGATCCTGCTTTTCACGTTAAGTATTCACCTCTTAATCTTTTACTTTTCAAACTGCCTTCTCACTAACAACTGGTTACACTATTTGCTCACAAATCCTATACAGACTAGCTGTTACTAATGTATCAGCGACGGGATCGAAAGAGTCTTTAATCAGGCTTCTCTACCTATTCTGCTGCATCATTAAGAACGATTGTTGAAAGCTTTGTGTGATTTGAATATCTATCTAGTTTACTCTACTTTCCTCCGATTGTATTTTGACTAAGAACATTTAATATTATGACAATCGATAAAGTCTACTACTTTTCTGTTTCATACTCCCTACTTCATTCGAATGAATGAAAAACTAAATATTGAAATCTATTTTTTTAGTTATGGTTCAACCTATATCTTTGCTGCTTTTATTATCACGATATAAAACTGATAAAAAAATACATAAGAGAATCACTAGTTCGAGAAATTCAGTTAATCTTCAAAATGCAGAAGTTTGGGGACTGTCCCTAATAATAACTCCACCCACCGTACCCACGTCCGAGATAAATTGTAATTTTTATGGTCCAGGTGCGTATTTCCTAAAACGGACAGTGTCCAGAAAGCGGATCGACATAAAAATAAATAAAATTTCCCAGCTAAGATGATTTACCGGATTTAAGAGCGAAATCATCTTGTGAAAACTAGCCGACCCGTGTCCTCCTCGGTCAAATTGAATTCCCAACTTCAAAACAGAAATTCAGGCGGTAAGGCGAGAAGAAATCGGGGAAAGGCTGTACATTTTTGACTTCGTTATCCGGTCCGACGGTCCAGAGACTAGGGGGAAGGATAAGAGGACAATTTACGTCTTCTGAAGGTCCGTCAGGACGTAGAAAACAGGGCGGTATTCCCGGTGCTCCATTGCTCGGTAGCTAATGGAATTTCGTTCAATTCATCTGGCAAATATTACTTCAGGAATATTTCTTTTGCGAAGGAAGAGAAGGTTGTAAATCAAAGGTGACAGAAAGAAGAGTGAGGCGATTTGAGAAAATGTTGGATATGTTCTTATTAGAAAATAGGATTGCTTTAAAGCCCTCAAGATCTTTTCCTATCGAGTTGATCCACAGAATATTACTAAAGATATGGTGGATGCACCGAAACAAATATTTGCCAAGACCAACTCAGAAATTGTATGGTTGGAGAGTTAGATATAGGTTTGCTATCAGAGAAATGAAGCTGTGAATTGCAGGAATCTATTTTTACTGTACACCCTTCCATTTAAATCCGAAATAGATTCAACGAATATTTATCCAATTAACAACCATGGTCAAGCTGAAGTTCAGTCAAAATAAGTGAGCCAAGAGCATTTGCTGTTAGAAGGCTTGCAAGAGATACTCAGAAACGTCCAACGGCAGCAGATACTCTCAAGATGTTCTGTTATCTCAGGAGCTCTTACTCCGTTTTCGATCGTTTTATCTCTTATACATTGTTTTGCAAAAGTAATTCCTCACAGTTGTGAAATAGAAAATAACTAGCAGCACCTTCATGCCAAAAGAGGTCCCACAGGACCTGGGATTTTTTTGAAAAGAAGAAACGAGTCATGAATCCACCTCTAGCAGATTTTGCAACTCTTCATGATTATCTGGTAAGCAATAATTATTTATTAAAGAGTTTAAATCAAAGATACTTCTGTTATATCCAAACTCAATTACTAAATACTGCGTTCATCAAAGAAAACGAATACAAAGACGAACGATGGGATGATCTAACCACGAAATTCACCAAGTAATATTTATCATTTGTTTACGTAAGGTACTTTGGTACAGTAAAGACAATTTATATTGTCTGTAGAGGGTCAAAACTATATTAAACCTTCCTACTGAATTTGGACTGACTTCAGGATAAGACACAACAAAACGCTTGACGGAAAACTGTGGCATTATATTGACTTGAAATTAGTATTTATATGTCAGTGTTTTTCTGTAGGATTTTGTAATCAGGGTTGTTGCTCTGCAGCCCTTATTAACAAATCGCCATTGCACTAAAGGATAGTTTCCATACTACGCCTAATGGTACGTATATCGGTTATACAAAGCGGTAGTTCTGTGCACCGTTCTAACAATTTACTTTTAAGTTTCATCAATATTTTCCATAAGTTTTCCAGCAAAATCCCTTCGAGCAAGGTGGAAGTCCAGCTGCTTTCTGTTGAATTCAATTTCAGGTGGAACGACTGAAAGAAAAAGTTATGAAGAAGAGGAAACAGTAAACATGGTCAAGGAAGTGGCTTTTGAAGAAGTGTCAGTGTTTCCACCACTGCTGATGTGACGCCCAACACATTCAGAAAAAAAGACACCCTTTCACCCTTGAAAGACTCGGTAGTATTAAGATATCAGCATTATTACGCAGCTATGTTTTTATGACTTCATTCTTAATTTTCTGTAATCTTTACTTTCACCATTTCACAAAGAAGCTGAACTTTTGTGAATGAATTATGCGAAGAAATCGCCAAGAACAAATATCTTGTCTTGTATGCTTTACTTATTCCATCTGATCTTGGATTTTACAAGACAATACATACGTTTAATAGTTCCTATGCAACGGTCTGCAGAAACCAGCTCGTTCAGAACCTTGTGAAGTAGAGTATGCTCGTTCGGCTTCCGCGAATATTTGATATTGTTACGCTAGTTAGAGACCTGAAGTTTTTCCCCAATGTTGTTTTTTACTAACTTCTCTATATTCACGACGCCAGACACTCACCACACGAGGGAAAGTTTATTCCTCTTAGCAAGTCACTTTAGGAATTGAGAATACTCTCATAAGCTAGTTAGTGTATGAATCTGCTTACTTTTTTTCGACTTTCCCTCATAGACTCTCTTGGCAGCACAAATTCACAACAAGTATTTCTGCTTGCATGATTGTAGGAGAGGAATCCAATGGTACTGATGGGATATTTTGGACCAAGTATGTTCGCGTCAGTTTACAGAATCGTTATGGATTCATCTGTGCCTCAACTATGATGAACTTTTTGTCCAATTGATTTATTTTTCCCGTTAATGTAGTGAGTTCTTCAAGTCATACTTTAACAGCGATGTAGCCAATTATTGAGATACGAACTTTGAAGCTATTTAACCCAGAATGCCCTGACGTTCTTTCAGATCATGAAGTAGTATTTTCTTCATTTCTTTGAGCCTTAATGCTTCACTTGTTTTTGAAGGACCACCTCTGGAGGAGTATTTGTATTTTGTCTTCTGTCTTCAAAGTTTGGTGTATTTAAAGCCATTCAAGGCTCATTGTGTTCCTCCGTTGACACTCGTTCCTGAATGCCCGAGTTTATTCCTTTAGCAGGGTTTAGAATCTCATTTAGCTATTCTGAGGTTTCTCTCTCCCCTAAAATTTTCCATATTTTCCAGGTTACAGCTTTGCTTTAATTTCCAATGTGACAGGCTGTCTCTTCATCTTCGTTGCATAGTCTACATATATGTTAGGTTGTTCACAATAAATGTGTTTTGAGCGTAGATATTTTTCAGCCCCTATTTCTAATAATTGATCGATGAAGCCTGAACTACGTGATAGTTAATATTCATAATGAATAATAAAATGAAACGAGTTACTATGTTTTAACTATCACTAATTTATTGATGTAAAGAATGACAAAATTTTACATTGCTTGGACCGGTTTCGGACATACGTCATTATCAACAACAAGCTAATGAAAACTGTTTTCATTAGTAACTTGTTTTACCCTATTTCTAGTTATAAGACATGTTATGAGGCTTAGTTATTCTCTACTCAGTCTAAGAGCTTATTTAGTGATCTTCTCAGGTATTTCCATCAGAAGTTTGGTTTGTCTATGTCCTGGGGTAAGGACCCCTGTCAGCAAGTAGCTTTCCTATACTATAGGTCATGTCCTGCACCTAAGAGTTCTATCGAGAGCTACTTTCGGGCCAATTAATCTCGTCTTAACAGCTCCCCTGGCAAGAGAAGCCGCCTTCTCATTGCCTGCTGTGCCCAAGTACCTAGACCAAAGTAAAGTGGGTGCGTTTATCCTGCTTATCTGTCAACCAGTGGTAAGTAAAAGTTTTTTTATAGCCTCCATTCCATCCATGTTAAACGTTGCAGATTCTATATGTTTAGAATGGTAATTCCTATTGTAATCTAGTAAACCTTAACGTGCAGGCAATGCGGATGCGGCAACACTCAATCTAGCTCCAACTAGTAAAAGAGTAAGAAAACTGTTCCCAAAATCTTTCAAGATTCTTTCGATTGAGACGCGGCCAGAAACCAAACCAAACTATTCGTTTCATTTCCAGAAATACGCCCCTGCCACCAGGCGATATTCAATTTCTTTCGCGCGCCTTGCGCGTCAAATACGTAAATTCTCGAAGAATGCCGGGAGTGAAAGTAAAGAGATCCCCTTTTCTTTTATTTCTTGCTCTTTGCCGTTTCATTTTACTGCCTCCAGTTCGAAGATTTCGATTAAAATGCATATGTAAGGCTTGTTATCGCTTTCGTCGTGCCGAAGAGATCTTTGAGGCAGCTTTTGGCGGATATCTCTTCGAGAACTTTGTGCTATATCAAACTTTATTCTTTAATTCCGCGTAGATTTGGCTTTCAGAGCCGAAATGAATAAAGTCAGGATCCGAGTATATCGATTGGCTGAGTTGAATAATGTTTCGTGAGCGGGTAACTGACGAACATATTGATTCAAAGGCGACTGAAACTATAAACGGGACGTAATGAAAGACTCGTTACTTTTTACCTTTAGAGTATTTTCTGGGATTCATGAGAATTGTCTGGAGCACAACAAAATAATTAGATATTTTCTCATTTGTTACTTTTTATGATTCAAATATTTTGCTAGATTCCTCAGAATCGTCTGAAGCCCCCTGAATATCCTGACATCCATTTAGTAGACTAGTGCCCTTGGATAATTATGAATACATCAAGATTCAAAGACCGAACGAGGAGACCGAAAATCAGGTCCTCTTATTTCCAACCATAAATCATTAAACAATTTTTTCAAAACAAAGCCGACCTTCCTCGAGGAATGTGCAGGATCTCCATCTTGTTGATACGACACTTGAAATCGTTCATCTAGCAGCAGATAATCTAGGAATGCACCTTTCGGTGTTTGAACTTTCAATTGAAACATACTGAAAATAGCGATAAGGTGCAGACATAACTAATAGACATCCAATCATCATCATGTCTATTGTTTACTCTGATTTCTTCACAGAAATTCATTCTTTGTCGTAACTCCATGGGTTTTTGATTGTGAACAATGGAAATACAATGTGGAAACATGTTATGGTCCTTCAAAATTTCATGTATTATGGATTTCGGAATGAATAATTCTTTTATAGTTTATAAGAATGGCTCACAAACTCATATATTGTAGCGGCGTTGCCAGTGGAGATACATGTGTTTCAAAAATTGATTTCAATTTTGAATATTCCCGTTTCAGTCAATTTTCAATTGAAACTGCAAATCAAATTGTTAATTGACTAATTTGGTGAAGTCTTGGATTATGTGTGGTTCTATCAAAGCATGTTCAAAGACTTACATTAGCTCTGGATGTCTGCTCATTTATAGGTTCATCATGACGGCATTTTAGATTCTTTATCCGACGTAGACTTGGCAACAGTTCGTAGTACAATCTTCGAAAGTCACAATTTCGCGAATTTGACTTCGAGAGATCAAGTTACTTTTCTATGTTTCATGGTTTTAAAAGTATTCAAACTCAGGGATATATAGAACGAGTTTTGATTGTGAGAAAATCTCTATTCTGAAAATCTGGATTTTCCGGTGTTGGATACCGGAAATAAGCAAGACACTTCGATTAAAAGGACACATTAAAAGAGAGGGATACCAATAGAAGCCAGTATTAAGTAGACAACAAAGAAGTTGGACACAGGCTCTGATTTCAGTAAGCATACATCATAGGTTTCGATCACAAAGACAGATGTCCTTTTTGATAACTCGGCCTTTTTAATTTTATGTGTGAATTTTATGATCGCTAATTGACCCACTTCTTTCCAATCTGATTTTCGTTTTTATATTTATTTATATCCTCAATTTAAATAACTAAAATTATATGTACGAGAATCACTAATAGCTTGATGGTTTTTACACGTTTGAGTCGTCAATCAAGGTGGTGGCGCAGAACAACAGTAACTTGAATGATTACATGCCCGCACCTTTTCTATATGAGCTTAGCTGCTGGCACAGATATTTCCATCAGAAACTCGTTGACGGGTTTGATCAGAATTTGCCCAAATAAATCTTTCATTTCAAAAATGGCATTTCCATCTCCATCCTCGATTTTGAGGAAAATTCAGTGGTGAAAACGGATCTCTGACATCTGGATTTCCAGTAATTCCGAATGTCTATACTGGTATGGTAGCTATACCGCAAACAGAGGAAAATTTCTGGATTTTCCGTTATTTCGGCTTAAGCCAATATCTCGGTTACCATCAAAGTTAGGTGAAAACTATTTTGACACTCTACCGGCACTTTTTCGAGTAGACTGCAGAAACGTATTTAATTTTTTCTTTGTTCTTTGGTTTTCGAATTATCATATGATCTTCTGATTTTCAAATGAAAAATATAAGTGAATTGAATATAATAGAAAGGGTTATTTTACTCTTTCTGAGTATATATAAAATGCCTGACAAATTTTCCCAGAAAATGTGAATTTTTGCAGAAATTAAAATTCTTTGAACCATCTGTGGGTTCATCTAGATTATGGTACGAATTTACACAAAACATCAATTGATTCATATGGGGCCAGTAATAATCATTATTTCGATTGAATAATCCGTCACTGGTCACTGCACTTGATCAGACTTTTCTTGATACATTCAAAATATTTTAGACGGGATGCATAATCCCTTGTCAGTAGAAACTCAGATTTCCTCATATTCTAAGGTTCAAACTTATTTCTTCTGAGGATTCGCGGAAGCTTATATTTTGGTAAAGTACTTTCTGTTTTAAGTTGTTTACATGAAATTGTTGGATTCGTTGTAACAGCTCTCAAAACATCCATAGTAACATCTTCAGTATCTTGTCCATTGTAACTTTTCTCTCTCAGTGCTTTGAAAGAACCAGTGTTTATCGGAGTCTATTTCAATCTTCAGAATATAAACGTGTGAGGTTGGCTTTAGTCAGGAAAATGCACATTTCTTGATCAAAATGTTCTGAAATTTGCCTCAGAAATGTTGAAAACAATAGCTCCCTGAAATACCAAGCTGCGTCCGTGATTAAGAAAGAATGCCTAAAAAAGCTTAATAGACCAATTGGAGATCACATATTAATCAAAAATATAAAAGTTGAATCAACATCGAATAACATTATTTTCACAAGAGCAAATAAAGGCAATACAGTTATAGCGATTTCCAGAACATTGGATTTCATTAATGATTCTAATTATTCAGTCATTGGGAATTCAAAATCCATCATTACAGATCGCGAAAAATTCAAACTTGTCTTACTGAATCCTTTACCACCTCAACTTTATTCTTTAGTTAAATTGCATAAAAAAGACCAGTGGTATCATTCACACATGCCCCAGCATTCAAGATTTCTGAATTTTAATACATATTCTGAATATATCTTGTAATTTTAAACCGCCTTTTTCTATTCGTAATTCTAATAATGATTTGATAAGAAAAATAGAAAATATTGTCATTCCAAGTAATGCAAAGTTCGTCTCTTTTGATGTCAAGAATTTGTTTCCAAGTATTCCACCGAAAGATCTCTATAATATAATCAATGATTTGTTAACACAAAATATGACGAATCCACGAATTAAATACGACATTATGGCTTTATTAGATGTTTGCATATCACAAAATTATTTTTTATTTAACGATTGTTTTTATAAAAGTGATGAGGGACTTATAATGGGAAACCCCTTAAGGCCTCTTTTAGCAGAAATCTTCATGGATAATATAGAAAAAACTATTCATAAACACCCGCTCAATAAACATTTCCTATATTGGTATCGGTATGTCCATGACATTGTTGTGTGTTTCACAGGAACGAACACACAGTTCGTTCACTGTATTCGAAATTTCATCACAACCTGCACCCAAAAATAAAATTCACTTCTGAAATAGAACAGAACAATTCAATCAATTTCCTAGACCTAACAATAACAACATCAAATAATAAACACCAGTTTTCAATTTATCATAAGCCTTCTCATACAGATATCACAATTCATTATACATCGGCACATTCTTACCAACATAAAGTTGCAGCATTTGATAGCTATATACATAGACTCTTGAGCAACCCGATGTCTAATGATAATTATTTCAAAGAATTGAATTTGATAAAACAGATCGCAATAAATAATGGTTATGATGCAAATTTAGTTAGCTGCATATTATATAATAAAAACAAAAATTAGCTTTACAACATATATATCCAATCGGTGAACACCAAGACAAGAAATTTAATAGTTTAACATATATAGGCAATATTAGCAATAATGTGAAATCCTTCTCAAAAATTCAAATTTAAATATAGAGTTCAAAACATCAACAAATTCAGTTTGCTTTATCAGGAATTATAAATCTCTAATAAAAAAAAAAATAAATCAGGTCTTTATAGATTGGATTATGCAGATTGCAATTGTTTTTATATGGGTAGAACAGGAAGAAATTTTAATGTTAGAATCTCTGAACATAAACGCAGTTTCATCAATGGAAAAACCGATTCAAATTATTCAAATCATCTTAGGGAAAATAGTCACTCTTTCAATTCAGAATTTAAGATCCTACATTCTGAGACAGAGGTATAAAACTCAACCTTCTGGAAGTACTTGAAATTGACAGATTTAGGTATTCACCGGAAATTCTTAATGATCAGGTAGACATAAATAACTCACCCTTATTAAATTTATTTCCTAAAAACTGGTTCAAATGCAGATAGTTCTGAGTGGATTGCCTCTTTAGTATAAGCATATGTTAGTAAGATATATTTGTAGTATTCATTCGCTCTTGACAAAGATACTGTGTATCGAAACGCGTCGAGCATTTAATAATATATTCTAGTAGAACTCATGGTTTACTTGTATTTGTGAAAATATTCTGAGCTAATTATTCGTGAATCAACAATATGAATCAAATATTAACTTAATTTTGCCCTTTATTGTTATGGGTATAGAATTGAAAACCCTTGGAATGTTGAAATTCTCACCAGTATACTGAAGGAAACCTCAGAGCATTCAAAGAATTTTTATTTCTCGAAAATTTGATTGTTACATTATATGTACTCGGAAAGGGTACAATTACATTAAAAAAAACATAAGTTTCTATCATAATTAAAAAACCATTCAACAAAAAATGTTTTCGAAAACCTCCCTGTGTTCTACTTGAAACAGTGCCTGTCGTCTGTCGAAACAGTATTCTTCTAATATTGTAAACGGAACACCCTGTACCGTATGAAGAAACACTTCAAGAATATCTAATGTATTCGATTCATTTGAGTGAAAGAAACATTAAATGAATATCGTACCATAAATCAATATGAATGAAGTTGTACAGTTTATGCTAAACTACCATTTAAAAAAACGCTTACTCTGCACGTGATAACCCCCTGAAAAAATTCGTAAAAACACCAAGGGATAGCGTGGGGTCATCAAATTGAAGTTTAGGATTTTCCTTTCATCAGGAACATTCGCAGAAAACCGCTGATATTTTTTCCTGTGGGAACAGTAATGGTCGGGGCCAGCCGAAGGAAAACAGGAATAAGATGGGCAAAGTACGGGCAATAACTCCAAATGGCGTCACAGAGAAAGCAGAGCGCCAGGATTGATATCGGAGCCAATTTGCTCTATGGCCGGACTACGTGCCCCGTCGACCGCCTAAAGCCGATAAATTCTCTCGTTCTGTTTCCTAGATGCTTTTTTACCGGAACATCGCGTTTGGCCTCTATTATTCGCCTCACCTGGGCCAGTTGCAATCAAGGAGTAGAACGTGAAAGTAAACCATAGAGAACTCGACTTAGAATGGCGAAGATCTTCTTTGAAACGCAAATGTGATACCTTTGATGCTAAAATATAGTTCACTTCGCCAAAAATGCATTTAAGTAATGAAACGTCTTATAATCATCCATACCGAGTATGCCTATATGTTGAAACATTTCGAAATTTAGTAGTAAAATTAATAATTTGATGTACAGAGTATCCAAAATTCGTTGTCCGTGATTATTTACTTCTAAACAAATAGCGAAAAATGATACGGTGCCCACGGCGTGTTGCTACTTTTTGTTGAAACAATAGATGCAGTCAACAAACCTTCGATAGTCCCCTTCGTTTTCGAGATAAACGGTAATTTTCAAGTACCCCTCGTAATTTGGTTATACTTTAACGTAGCACAATGGTGAAAAGGGCATATTACAGAATTTTTCACAAGTAATTCACTGGTGTATCCAGATTTTTTTAAGGGTACATTTTTCAAGAGACTAAACTTTTTTCAATAGAACACCTTATATTTCTTTCGTAATAGAATTTTATTCGTTAAAAGCTTCATAAATATATACAAAACTTGGGGACTTATTTTTTTTGGAAAAACAATAATACTGTTTTGATTTCATTAATAGGATTTTCTATCAATTTTTAGAAAATAGCCGTGAAACCTCGATCGAGTCAGTAAAATGTAAATCAAAGTAAAACGAAAATGGGACAGTTTTGTCACTTTTCTACAATTTATTCAATAATCACGACTTGTTTCGACCCTATGGTATGCGGGCAAGTACAAGTACAGAATGAAATTTATCCTAAATATTGAGTGGTGGGGATCCATTATGCTCTAGTTGGCTGTTGAGGGTAATAAATTGTGGGTTTTTACATAGTTTATTAATCTCCAAATTTTCCAACAAATTCATCCCTCTCCCTTTGTTACATTTATGAAGGATCTTAAGATTGTTCAATGATATCGAGTGGTTAGTTGATTTTATGTGTTCAAATATTGGCGAATTTTTATCTGAGGAAATATATTCCTTGAATCTAGCTTCAAAACTTCTCCCTGTTTGTCCGACATAGGCTAACTGACATTCATTGCATTTGATTTGATAAATTACTGATAGCTTGAATTTATCGTTCTTCTGTTTGGCATTGAATAATAATCTGCTCAAGTTGGGGCGCTTGAGAATGAAGTAGTTATGTTCAATTTGGAAAAGTAGTTACTGATTTTCTAAGAGAGTTCGCCAGTGTATCTGAGACTAGTGTATCTTTTTTTCCGGGGTTTCTAGGACGCTATATAGTAATTGAGATGTGATACGTTGTTCCTTGCGTTTAATGATTGTATTTAGAAAATGCTGTGGTATGTTGTTATTTGAGGCAATTTTTCTGACGATATGTAAGTTCAGTTTGAAAAATTTCTGTCGAAAGGCGAACAGAGTAAGCTCTATGAATCATGGAGTTGTATGCAGCTAGTTTGTGGCTTAAATGACTGAACCAGTTCATTGGAATCGATGCGTCTGTGAATGTTTCCCTACTGTATATTTTATAAGTGAGTTGCTTATTTGAATTTGTAATGGTTAAGTCGAGGAAATTAAATGAGTTATCATTTTCCAATTCAGAAGTGAAGCTGATCCGGCAATGTACTTTATTCAGGAAATTTGGAAACGTAGGTTAAGATGTTGAATTTTTGTTTCAATTTATATAACAGTTTTATTCATAGATTGATCAACATCCCGTTATCACCAGAAAATTTCAACAAAGAATTAAATTTGATTGAACAAATTGCCAAAGATAATGGTTACAATCCTAAACTAATAAATAATATTTTAAATAAAGAACAAAACAGAATCGCAATGAATGAAGTTTACCCTGTCACAAATTCAAAACCTTAACCTACGTTGGAATTACAAGTGAGAAACTGAAATCATTCTTGAGTAGCAATAATTTCAACATAACTTTCCAAACTAATAATAATTTAGGCAAATATATAAAAAATAATTAAACGAAATCAGGTAAAAACAATAAATCAGGAGTTTAAATTTTAAATTTGAGAATATCGGAACATAAACGCAGTTTTTCAGATCAAAAATTAGATTCAAATTACGCGAATCATCTCTTAGACAACAATCACTCTTTCGACCCACAGTTTGAAATTTTGCATACAGATAATAAATATTGGAAGGCAGATCTTTGGGAAACTTCAGAAATCAACAAATACAAACACTCAGGTAGACTCAGCAATGAACAAGTCGATTTAAGCCCTTCACCTCTATTGAATCTCTTCGGGGAGCAATCTATTCCTTAATTTTATTGGATATACCTGTCATAAATAACCACTTGAGAAGAATCAACCCAATAAGCTTTTAATTACTCAAGAACATTCATATTTATATTCTTATTTATATTTTCTGTACATTCATTCGTCTGAAGAAGCTACGGTGTAGTGAAACGCGTTAAGAATAGCAATTATTAAGTAAAATTCCTTAAAACACAGTACTTGTTTTTGATAATGGAATTTTATCAAGTAAAAGCCTCTCAAATTCAAATGTTTTCTATATTGACTATATTACTCATATAGAGAGAAAACTTCGACGTTGTGAACGGAGTAGTCAATTTCAGAATATGTATAATAATTTGAAAGCCTCTTGAGTTAGGTATAGGGATTGTTGAAGGAATTGATCTTCATTCCTTTCAAGAAATTCAAGTGAAATATGTGTATTTTATCTCGTACCTGTGAATCATAATCCTGTATAGTCCAAAATATTATTATATTTGTAGTACCAATAGCGGCACATAGGATAGCACAAAAATATTTCTAAACCAAAGTAAATTATTCCAAAATTGAACCGCACGTCATTTCGCAAGAAGGTCAGTTTTCACCTGATCAGGTAGCTGTCTTGCTGATATTGACTTCAGAAACGTTTGGCAATTACCAGAAAAATGAATCATTGTTTCTCGTTCAGTTGTACACCGATGCAAAATTATTTGAGTACTTAAATTTGTGTAAGAATTAATCAAGTTGGAAAGATTTTTTTTATTCGTTATGCAGTTTTATATTGATTAAATTTTCTTTGTTTGAATGAACATCCAAGTTTGCATTCCATTGCAGATAGAATCAATTTGATGGAATGTAGTAGCAATATGAAGCGAATTACATACAGTCGTATGTTCAAGTTACAACAAACACCTTTCCAAACAAACGTAATACACGAAATCGACGTATATATAACACGATAAACAGACACCGTACACATACAAGCCAACAAACACGCGTCGAGAGAACACGGCTGCATTGCTCTACGGGGAGTAAATCCATCTCTTGTACCCGTTAATCGAATTAAAAGGATGTCCAATATTCAGATCCCTAACGTTTCCAACAGGAAATTATCAATGTAATGCGATAACTGGGAAATCACATACGGGGATCACCCCTTTTGCGCGTACATACACAAACACACACAAATTCGCTGCGAAGTCATTTGCGTGCCTGTGATGGGCATTCAGTGACGGGGTTATTGAAGAGATAAGTACGAGGATGTGTATGACGTGTGTTGGAGCTTACTCGTTCCTATCAATAGAAGGGATTGACTGATTTCTACCGGATTGATAGGGATGACTGGTGAGTCTGCTTTTGTTCGAATACGGCTTGACGAAAGTGAACATGTGAGAGAAATATCGGTTCTTGAATGGTCGAATTATTCAATATTCCGATAAAAATTTCACGCCTTGATAAGCACTCATGATGAATCATTTTGTACAAGGACAATGTATCGACTGTACGAAAATTTTGTGCAAGAATTATCTCATTATGATAGTTTGTGAATTCGAATAAATCATTTAATGTTGTTTCATCAAGTTACAACTCTTTTTTGCATGTAGTATCTTTTGTTATAATGAAACGACCTTGCCGTACGAACATTTTCAAAAATAATAGAAAATTAACGGGTTATTCTATTATTATTTCAATGAAAATGCAATGTAACACATGGATCAATAAGTCCCGAGACTAACAATGAAAACAACATTTTTTTGCAAAATTTTTTCTTATTTATCAACATAATCACCTTTTAGGGTGATACAATGGTTCCAACGCTTTTCCAATTTTTCAATACCATGTTTATAAAAAAAATTATCTTTCGCTTCAAAATAAGCATCAGTTTCAGCGATGACCTCCTCATTTGAGCCAAATCTTTTTCCCTCGAGTATTTTTCTGAGATCAGCAAAGAGCCAGTAGTCACTGGGGGCTAAATCTGGCGAGTATGGGGGGTGGGAAAGCAGATCAAAGCCCAATTCGTTCAATTTTGCCATTGTTTTCATCGACTTGTGGCAGGGTGCATTGTCTTGGTAAAAAAGGATATTTTTTCTCTGCATGTGAGGTCGTCTTTTTGCGATTTCCTCCTTCAAACGCACCAGCAAGTCGATATAATAATCATTCAGATGACTGCCGCTTCGATTCTGGAGTGTATTGATGTATCCATGTTTCGTCCATGGTCACGTAACGACGCAAGAAATCTTTTTTGTAGCGAGTAAATAGCGATAAACAGCTTTCTGAATCATCGACTCGTTGCAGTTTTTGTTCCATCGAAAGCAATCGCGGCACCCACTTGGAAAAAACCTTTCTCATGCTCAATTTTTCATGAAGGATAGTAAATACTTCCATATGATATCTGTGTTTTATCAGAACACGAAACTCGGTTTTTTACATTTTTTAAACAAACTACAAAACGACTTTACTCTAACCTCGATAACTCAGCTGTTTCTGGTCCGATCGACTTAAAATTTTGACACGTTTCAAGTAAAGGTTAGTACTCTAGAAGGACGTACGTGGTTACTGGTTTACTACGAGCGCCATCTCTGGGTTAGTCTCGGGACTTATTTATCCCTGTGTTAAGTATTCAAACGTATTCTTCTGTATGCATAATTCACAACGCCTGAGGATACTCCGACATGCATTGCAAATTTGAATTTTGATAAGCGAAGCAAGACAATGTCTAAAATTTTACTTCAACTATACAATGTTTTGATTAGTTTTTCTACATAAGAGATTCTCGATATATCCACAAAGAGAAAAGTCCAGCGGCGACAAATCAAGAGAAGGCTCGGCCATCTGACTGGTCCACTAGTTCCGATTCAATTATTGCCAAAATTCAATTTAGGAAAATTAGCCATAGTTTCTTTCAGCAGGACACAGTTCATTAAAATACCAATCGATAATAATGATATTTGAAATTTCATGATATAATTCACCAAGATGATTTTAATCATACTACGCTAATAATCGATTATCTTTCAATACACGCCTTATATTGAACCAATGTCGGCCTTTATTTTTCAGATTTCTGCAGAAACCTGTTGAAGAATCGAGTCGACCCTGTACATGTCCTACCTGCAAAAGCAGGAATATTCTCATTTCATGGAGTTTATAGCTACATTTCTTAGAATTATTGAAGACTATTAGGTACCCCTGTTTCCATTAGAATTAGCCTGCTTGAAATCGATGAGTATGCAGTATGCATGGTACTATTCAAAATTTTCATACGACATGGTCGCTTCGATATTACAAACGAAATCTCATTATTCATCATATAGCATTAACTTGATGAATAAACATTGAATGATTTATCTCAATTGTCATTGCAAGAATTAATTCTCGAACCAAACTGCGAGCACAGAACAAACTTATGCTGATTCTGTGAATGGACATAGAGTTACTAGATAAAATTAGGAGAATATATACAATTTTCGGGTTTTGATAAAAACACGCTATGGATGAAAAAATTAAGTGCCGATGTGATATATTTTCGAAAAGGAGAAACTATTCAACGAAATCGAAGTAACCTATGGTTCATATTCGAAAAAAAAGCAAGTAAGCAGTATAACTA
This sequence comes from Cryptolaemus montrouzieri, assembly GCA_013387265.2. Lineage (NCBI taxonomy): Eukaryota > Metazoa > Arthropoda > Insecta > Coleoptera > Coccinellidae > Cryptolaemus > Cryptolaemus montrouzieri. The sequence continues at coordinate 25,493,768 of JABFTP020000103.1, forward strand.
GAAAACCGTTGAGCAAAAAAAAATTCGAACATAGTTGGATTCTACATAAAAATGTCAAAAACATTCTTATCTAAGTTCAAAAAAACACGAACAAGGCACCCATTTTCCTCTATTCATAATATGTCACTCAGATGGAGTAGTGAAATGTCGAATTCTGTATAGCGTGTCCCAAACTTGAACGTCCTGGATTATATTGGGCAAATGAAAAACACGAAAAAATTGGAAAGTTCAAATGGGATAACTTATGCTTTCTTATAACATTCTTCATCAAATATACACACACCACAAAAATTGTCGCATCACCTGGTAATCTGAATTTCACTTGTTGAATGTTAACCAAAGTACTATTTCAAGAGCAATTAATCGGTACCACGAAACAGGGGAATATGGAAGAAGGGCCGGATAGGGAAGAAATCGGAAAACAACACCAGTTGATGATCGTTGGCTTCGTTTAACTGCACTAAGAGTTCGGCACTGTACGGCTAGAATGCTACAAAATGAACATGCACTTTCCAGAAATATGCATATTTTATTGCAAACTGTTAGGAACAGGCTCAGAGAAGACGATATCAGACCAAAGGTGGCTTCTACCAGCCCGCGTCTCACCAGAGAGCATCGAGTTCCAAGATTTCAGTTTGCGAGGAAACATGCAAATTGGGGTATTCCAGAATGGTCGAATGTTCTATTTTCCAGGTCAAGGTTCTGTCTAGTCTCAAATGATAGACGCATGCCTGTATACAGACGAGCTGGGGAACGGTATTAGCAATGCAATATCCGGCAAACCGAAAATTTTGGAGGGGGCTCAGTAATGGCGTGGGGAGGCATTTCTTTCCATGGTCGAACTGAGTTAGTCCTAGTGAATAATGGAAGAATGACAGCGGTCAGATACATCGCAGATATCCTTGAACCCCCATGTAGTATATGCATGATAATGCTCTGTAACGAGTAGTTACAGGATTTCTGCATAATGCCGAAATTGATATTTTAAGATGGCCAGCCAGAAGTCCCGACTTGAATCCCATAGAACATGTTTGGGACAACATGGGGTGGCAAACTCAGCAACGTAGAATGCCTTGTAGAACACAACAACTAGAAAATCTGCTTCCTGAAATTTGGAACTCAGTGATTCAAGAATACATCCAAAATTTCTTTGAGGGGCTTCCGAGACGTATTCTGGCAATAAATATGGCCCGGGGAGGAAACATTCGATTTTGAAAATGATAAGCAACTATTCGATGCTAGTTGATTGGTCTCTTAGCGAATGTTTGAAGATGGGAGAATTCTTCATTAACTCGAAAATTGTTTATATTTTCCATCATAAACTCATCTCTTTTGAATGATATCTTCTTATTTTACACTGAACTGAAAGTTACCAAGCGACTCTTGAATGACCAACCTAAAAGTTTATATAATATTGTCGTAAAAGTAGGGTGAGGAGTGTGCATTTTTTCCATGATAATTTTTTTCTTTTGAATGTTATTTTTATATCTTGAATCTTCAAAAAGCTACAACCAGAATTACTAAAATTACCCTACAAATCCATCATTATTCAGTGTCAGTTGAGAGACTACAGGCAACCAACAACACACTCATCTCTTTTGCATTGAAATTGATTTTTTCGTATTTTTTCTTCCCGTTTTTTTCAAATCGTCACGATTTTCCATGTTAGAACAGAATAATAAAAAACATTGAATTTCATTTTCATGTATAATAATTATGACATAACTATGATGTAAGCAAGTGATTATTGTCACTTTTTCCATAGAGATCTAATCATATAAGAGAGTTTTTGAACCTCTTATTTGGAGACTTCGTAACTTTTTTGGGCATGCGCTCTTCAAAAATAGTACCCGAAAACACTGATAACGATATAGAATTACCGTTATTACGGCAGAATAAGAGCTGGTAATTATATTCTGTTACCGTATGCAACCTAACCTAACAATAACAAATCGGCCGTAGTAAAATGACAATTTCATGGTGACAAAACTACATTATTTTGTTGCAAAAACTCTATTCAAAAGATCGTTATAATCGTAAATATAATTAAAGTTAAATTAAAAAAAAAAACTCTCTATTATAGTCCACTACTTCTCTGAATGAAACGACAACTGATTTCAGGAAAGTACTCGTATTTCTGCTTGTAACTTTTAAAATTCAACATATGAAAGAATTGTTTCGGTAAGAGTGAGTAAGAAAATTATTTCATTTCATTAATGTTATATAAAAAATATGTTTCTGAGAAAAATATATATGTTTTATTATGCCTTTTGACATTTCCTAGTTTAATTACCGAAACAAAAGTACTACAAAGTAATTGCTCATTTGAACCTTGAACTTCTGTCAATAAATACTGTTCTTCCCATCCCAAATGGAAATTGTAAGTCTTCACTGTTGTACTACTGCTAGCCATATTTTTTATTGCTCTCTACTCTTAACTAATCCAATGTCTGGACGTTGATTGTCCCGTTCTGTATTAATCTAACCACGGCGCCACAAGTCATGCGTATCTATGCCATCAAAGCAACCCAGATCGTTTTCAAAGTTTTCGAACACTGACGCTGCTATGGTGAATGATGACATCGGCAACAGGTCGCTCACCACAGTGTTGCCATCGCTTGTTTTTATCATGAGAGTTGCCGGCTCGGTGGCGTATGGGATATGATGCTCGTCTCCTACGCAGAGTTACCTGGGTTCAATCCCCACAAAGTCGGTGCGATTTTTCGGGTTCTGGGAATCGCTTGAGTGTCCATCTTTGGAGGAGATGTAAAGCTGTCGGTCCTGTCTAACAGAGATGTGTTGGACATTAAAGATCCCTTCCCTCGACACGAGAGGGGTTCGGCAAAATTTCCGGGTTAGTGAGGTGACAGAATTCCCCGGCGTGTCATTAGCCGAAAGGCAGAAACAGAGCACGTTAAAGGAAAAACAAACAAACATACAAACATCATGAGAGTTTTCTTCCCAAAATGGAAAATTCTATAATTTATGAAAAGGTTGTGAGCTATGAGAATAGGCGATTACTATTCTAGGATTACAAAGATAAAATTGCACTAAATATTTACCATTAGGCGAGATTACTTCTTGTACGAACCTTGCTGGTCTGTTCGTGTTAACATCACTCGGTTTTTTGACTTGTGCCAATTTGTTAATAGTTATGTAATAAATATGTGAGCGATGCTGTTAACATGAAAATTCATACCATTTTCGCGAGAACAAATCGAGTTTTTCGCGTAATCTACAGATACATCGAAGGCCTCATTTCTCAACGTTTCGGTGCTCATAATTCCTTGTTTGTACGGCCAATAATGCAAACAGAACTGATTATTGTTTACCTCCCGGATACGGCAAATAGAGACCGCCCATAATTCCTCTATACGAAACATGGTGTATTGATTTTAGCTGTATTCCACAAGATTAAACTTCAAGAACGCCAAACGTACATTATAGGATATTAGAGATGATGCACCTTGGTTACACTGACTCAGTGGTTAGATATCGCAACTCCCCTGTACTTGGGGGAAACTTAATACCGTCGTCGAGTTTACAGACTCTCTCAGGTATGTACCAACATGCATGAGTGGAAAGTGTGTAACACATTATGTTCTGAATACATATACATAGTGTTTCTTATGTGTAGCGACCTGCTTCAGAAGGTGATTTCTCAGCTACAATGGAGAAACTTTGGCGGCTAACTTTTTTTTAAAGCATCTTTTCTAGATATGAACCTCCCCAGGTGTGATCCGTATCTAAATGTATTTCTAAAAATGTGGCATTAGTGGACACTGCATATTTCGGGTCGAACACAACCCTTTATGTCAACCCCGATTTCTCGAAAATCATTTCAAGGCCATCAAATCATTTCGTACCCCTTTAAACGGCCTATCAGTCTCCCCAAGAACGTCACAGGTTGCAGAAATCGTAGTGTCGTCGGTACAATTATTCATACAATTCGAAGGATTATTTATAATGATCAAAAATAATAGTGGACCCAATATTGAGCACTGACGCACCTCAGTACGGACAAGTTGTTTATGTGATCAACTGATTTATCAGGCAGACATTTTGTTCCACATACCTGTAACGACCGAACTCAACAAGAGCCAAATTCTTATTTATGATTATTCCAATGTTTTGTTTTGACAATATTACAGGTTATCGGAATTAATTGTCAACTAACTTCTGCATTGCAGCGACGGTACCTAGATTATACAAGTTGTATTCTATTTTCCATTGAAACTGCGGATCGAATAGTTGACTGATTATTATTAATTGACTGATTTGGTATACTGTAGTATTAATTCCGTCACAGCAGGTTTCGAGATCGCATTGGCTCTAGTTATGCGTCCGACGTAGATTTGGCAGTAGTTGGTAGTAACAGGTTCGAAAGTTACAATTCTATTTCGAATTCTAACCTTCTTCCTTTGCAAATACGACTTCGAAAGAGTAGGTTTGACTGTTTATGTATTCTTATTTAGAGATATAGAGAGAGTCTCACCTTAGCTAACCTTACCTTACACAATAATGAAATTTTGTTTATCGGAAGTAGAAGGAGAATGCAGAAACTGTAGATTTATTCCTTCGCCTTCAATATCTTGGTGAAGCAGAATTCCCGAATTGAGCAGAATATCCGGATTGTGCAATGTACTCAGAATCAGCAGGATAGTTCAAAACTAACTGAATTGATAGAAACATTGACACGCAGTAGCTCCAATCGAATAATCAATAACAACAAGGGGCTAGAAAATATCTAATCCAAGGATAGGTCGATCCAAATAGATAGATAGATTAATTGGCTGGTTGATAGCCCTGCGAACTATGATCTTTTGTGGCACACTCTGTTCTAAATTTCATCTACAAGCTTCATCCTTCTTGTAAAGACTACAAGTTTTATAGGTGACAGTTTAATGTACATGACGTGTTCTATTGATTCAATCTTTTCCTCAGATAGTCTGCATGAAGGGTTCTCGATCAATCCCAACTTATTTAGGTGATTTTTGAGATCGCAGTTCCTCGTCAATATAGCAATTAGTACTATCCTGGAGAGCCAAGACTTGCCTCTAGCAGATGAGGGTTTTTTCCCTTTCAAGAAAGTGTTGAGCACTCTAGAATTTAGCATGTTGCTAACCCATTCCGCAATAATATTAGGTACCTCCCTATGTGCACAAAGGCTGCAAGAAAGGCGTATTGATTCAGAGGCTTCAGTGATAACATTTTAGTCCTCATGAATACATCTAATACCTTCCCCAGGGTTTTCAGCACGAAATGCATGTATATTTATTGGTCTGAATTATTTAGGCTGTAAGATCGATTTGAGGATGTATACAACCCTAACCTTTAGCCAGGTGATTGGGACAACACTCCTGACCAGGCTCTACCGAATGAGCCTAATGAGGTATAGAAGATGGTTGCACCTCCTACTGTAAGGTAGACATGATGCCATTCTCCCAGGGAACTTTAAATGGCTTGAACTATTCCAGGTTTACTGATCGTTCTTGCGCTCTTCTTATATTACTTTTCAGGCCTTCTACAAAGACCCATTCGACCAACGGAGTCTCAGCTATCACTGATAACGACAATCTGGGAAGTGAGAATCTCCGACGTCTCTCTTCCAAAATCCATATATTGTGCATTGATCCAATGAGCAGTACCAATCTTCTGGCGAGAAATCTTTGTAACCTTTCACTAATGGGGGTACTTTCTACCTCCCTACATAACCTGTGCCAAGACTCCCATTTCGCTCTTTAAGGTTGATCCAGACTACGATGTGGGTTGCTATTCGTACGGTCCTTCAAGCAGACAAACCATGTCAGTGGTCTAATACCCTAAAGAGGCATCTTCGTTCCAATATGAACTAAATATCTCAAAATTCATTAGAGATCGAAATGAAATCCACAAAAATTTAATAACCTGCAGATCTCTGCGAATATATTTTATAGGAATTTTTCATCATAAAACCGGAACCGTTTCACAAAACATTTTGGACTTATTATTTACGCCTTGTATTATAAGTTCAGCATTTAAACGGCTTAACTAAGATAAGGAAACAGTACAATGAAAAAAGGATGAAGTTTTTTCTCCTTTTACTACCTAACCCAAATTAATCACGAACCTTCCGAAAACAGCTCATAAATTGACCATCTTGACTAAAGTGTACTTATATGAGTACTCAAAGAGAGTAATGACAAATTTCCTAACATGTCCCTCATAATCACCCTCGAAGGAGACAGAAAAGACAAAGATATGAATATTTAACGTTACTCGTATCTTCAGGCAAATAGTTTGAACCCTCATTCGATACCCTTGCTCCCACACGATTCGTACAAAGGATCTTTCTACAGCTGTTTCTTCTTATGCAACATTTACCTTCCCTCCCCATAACTGATTTATCCAATGCTGGTACACCGCCTGCCTTTCGATTCCGCAATTGCTTTCGGAATAATTGATTTTTGGTCTCCGCTGTCCCTGCTGTTTATACGTCTTTTTTATGGGAATTCAGAGGGTCCGAACAGGGCCACTCGAGAGGGGTCTGTCTGTGAATGTCCTGCTGAGGGTTAATCTCTCAGACAAACAAACCAATATTTGGTTAAGGAAAATGGGGACTTCCGACTATTTTTCCAGATTGTACAATTGATTACATCACTGCAAAGTGCTTGTAGAGATAAAGTTAGATCAATTACCTAAACGATGAGATTTTCGTCTATATGGAAACTATAGATTAGCTTCAGATGAGAAAATATATAGCTTCGATACAAAATTAGATGAAAATCAGCTCTTTTCCGATGATTGCTTCCACATTTCTAATGAATTAGCTATAAGCAGGTACGAAAAATTTGTTTGAATTGTCTAAATCATCATTCTTTACTGTAATATATTCTTCATGGAATAACTTTGTCGTCGATTAAGGAAACTCTTCTGATCAAGATTCAATCATTTCTAACAATTCGTAATTGCAGCCAAAACAGCTGAATACCGACCATAAAGAACGGTTGGCTAGATTTTGTTGGAGAAGATATCACTTAGTTGGCACTATGATGAGTAAAGCGAATTGAAGAGAAGAATTACTGCGGGGATAGATAAAATTGTCGAAATATTTCTCTCAGTAATATTTCTCGTCGACGATAGACTGTAAGTACAGAATTATGAACAAGCGACCTCAAATAGAGATACCACCCATTAAGCTAATGCAGCTTTGTCAAACCGATTGCAAAAATACGAAATCGAACTTTGAATTGTTTACTAGTTCATCCTTATCGCTTAACTTGTGTCTCACGACTTCCATTTGTTTGTAGTAGATGGTTGGGACAATCATAAATGGGTTGAACTGCAGCGGGACTATGTCAACAAATAAAATTGTCATAACGTCTTTGTATCAAAGCTAAAGGAAGAAGCCACATGCCAGGCTAATGTAGCTATGTCAAACTGATTACACACGACTTCTATTGCTTAGCAGACCTAAGTAGATTAATTCAGTATCAGAGTGTTGAGACAGTTGTATTGCAATGAAAACGGACTATGTGGAAAATTAAATTATCAAAATGTTCTTTTGAGCATTATTTCAAGGTGAGGAGAGAGTAGGGAGTAAGGACCTTGAATAAAGAAGCCACCCACCAAGCTAATGCAGCTTTGTCAAACCAATAGCAAAAATGCGTAATTGTACTTCAAATTGTTTCTTCATCTATCTTTTCCCCAAAATCTGGATCTAACGACTTATGTTTCTTTGCAAACCCAAATGGATTAATTCAGTAGCAGGTAGTTGGGATGGCGATGGGTAAATTATGTTGAATTGAAGAGTTACTCTAGTCTGTTTGGTAAAGACGTAAAGTAATAAAAGCTCATTAAGTATGCATATTCCTCAGAAACGCGATACGTGGGCAAATTCAAAAATAAAAAAGCAGGCACCAGTTCATTGCCGGATCTTTCATAGAAACCTTCTTACAAATCTCCAAGAACAACCCAACTACGTGAATACGAACTTTTTGTCTTTTATGCTGCTTGCGAACGTTGTTGTCCTCGTTTTAAATAAAATGTTTACTCTATACTTCTAAAATTTGTAGTCATTAACGTAGACGAATATGTTTTAGGGTGCCCTTCGAAAATAAAATTGAATCAATTGAACACTTATGTATTTCAAAACGATAACAATTTAATGTGAATATCTAGATAGTTACGTTTACCAAAAATAATTATTTCATGCATACTCAACTTAAGCTTAATTCTATACGTTAAAATATATAACAATTCAATAACGTTTATGATATTTCGGATAACTCAATAATTTCAGTAAATTATGGAAATGAACATTTATTTTATATTATAGTAGAATTGAGCTAAATTTTCCACATGAATTTTAACATTACCTAACCGAATGTTGAACAATGATTATAAATAAATCATGACTTTATAAAGCGTCTAGTTCAATTGAATTTCTTTCTACTCTATAAAATTATGAAAATCGAAATAATGCTGGCAGAATGCTTATATGTATTTTAAGCTGCAATATTTTCATAAAATATTCACAGTTTATCTTCTGATGATGTATCTCCTTTACCTAAATTCACTATAATAGGATCTATCATGGCATCCATAATTTGATCCAGTATCCACATTTTATTTTCTTCTTTTATGACGTGGTCTATACCATTTTTTCAGTTTTGGGATGTAACACTTTTTAATGCACTATCTAGCCACTTCACCCTTAACCTGTGCCCTTATTAGTTCAATATTATTCAATTCGCAGTAAGGTAAGGAAGGCGGAGTATACAAACTTCCCGGATTTTTGCCATTTCGTCAGTCTTATATTTTTGTATAATTTTTTATGTGTAAATTGACAATTGATTATAATTCTTTTTAATCATATTTTCTTCAAAAGAAAGATTTGTATCCATCAGCCATTTGATGATGTATGCTTTATGCCATGAAGATGTTGGTGTTAAATCAATCTGTCGCGAATAGTAGCTTGAGTTATCCATTATTAGAACACTTCCTAGTGGAATCAAATCCAACATCTGTTTGAAATATTCTCAGAGAACATCCGCATTCATGTCCTCATGGTAGTATTCAGTATTTTTACTTTGAAATGATAATAATCCCTATCCACAAAACCGTTAACACTACCTACATGCGTTATTATTACGAGGTATGTCAATTAAGTTCACGGAAAAGTGCCCGGACTGTCCGGAAAGTACATAAATACTTGAAAATACCTTATATTTTAATTTAATCACTATTCTTTGCTCAGTTATTTTATCACTCATCAAAACAGGTCGAAGTTCAAAGGACAATAAAACACGAAGTATACAACCGATCCACACGAAACTTTCATAGTCTGACGCAGATATCAATTCTGTTTCGAATGAAATCAATGCGAATACTGCAGAGTTACCAACCGACGCAGCATTGCCAACTTCCGCGAACTTTATTGACTTACCTCGTATATGTCGTCCTTTTCCTGACGGAGCCTGAAAACTGGTAGACAATCCTTGGAGGAAGGCTTGTCGATAATCTTTTATGTTTTTATCATTCCAAGTTTTCTGAACCGTGTACCCTTGATTATCCCAAGTTTCATCGAGATAAAATATCTTTTTACTTAGAGCACGATATTTTTCAATTGCTCTTAAATACTTTCTTCTCCAGCAAACGATTTCTTCTCTACCTATGAGAATTGACTTCCGATTGTGCTTTTCTCATGAGAAATTAATTTCATGCAAAACTAGCCACAATTTGTTTTTTGATATTAAAAGCAAGTCCTGATCGTCTACGAACACAGCGTGTGTTTGTTCCACAGTGGGAATTTCATTCCGAAAATAAGAAAAATTCACAGTTTCTCGAATAGTATTTCAAATATAAATGGAAATGGACGGTAAGCTACCGTTTTTAGATGTATTTCTCATAAGAGAGAATAGAAAAATAAAAACAAATTGGTATCATAAACCGACATTCTCAGAAAAATTTCTGAACTTTTATTCTCAACATATACTACCACAAAAGTAGAATATTATAGAGAATTTAAAATTCCGAGCTTCAAAATTATCACATCACACTTTCCTTAATTCTAACTTTCATAAAATTTGAGAGATCCTTATAAGAAATGATTATCCTTCTACACTAATTGACCGAATTTTGAGTAGGACTGTAGATGGTGATGGAACGATAGAAACTATTGTGAATGATGATAACAAACATTTTTTAAAATACCTTTTATTAATAACCTTTCCGCTTAAGTGAAAAGCATCTTACAAGATGGTAATGAGAATATTGTTATAACCTTAAAACAGAATAAATGCTTCTTTTCCAAACTCAAATCTAAATCTCCTAAAAGCCTTATGAGTGATATCCTTCATAGAATTCCGTGTGTTGAATGTGATGGTGTTTATATAGGCCAAACAGGTCGTTACTTAAGTACCAGGATCTCCGAACATCAAAGGGATATAATTAATATTCATAATCCGTCAAATCGAAAATCTAATAATACAGATCTAGCAGAACATGCATTTGAAAATCTACATACTTTCAATTTCAATGAGGTTGAAATACTGGGTAGACAAAATATGTTACAGAAAATATTATTGCATGAGATGATTGAAATCAAAAAGAGAGTAATTCACTCAATAAGAGATTCGATATGGAACATCTAAATACTTTTTAATCTTATTAGTAAAATCAGAATGAAAACGCATAGAGTGTTATAATATTTTAAATCAATTGCTATCCTTCAGAAAATATGTGTTTTTGTTATTGTTGATAATCTCTGGAGACCGTCAGCTGTCTAATATTCAGTTGGTATCATCCACTCGTCCCGTCCTGTAGCAGTGAAATGTATCGTCCGTTCAAATATTTATTTGTAATGGTGACACGAAAAACTGAGCGATTATGTAAATAACTCACAACTCTGAAATTCTTTCATTCAACCCATAAATACTGTAGTTTTCAATTTCAACCTTTAAAAATTTTATCTATTTTTATTTATACATTAATGGTTGCATGTGTCATTTCTGTTCTGTAAGTCCTTAAAAGTTCTATATATTTTTCTCATTTTAACTTATAATATTTCATCTATACATTAGTTGTGTGTGGCTTTATTGCACTAAGTTCTTATCGATTTTAGTTCAACTTTTTTTAAATAATTTCACAAATTTCGAAAGATATGTATAATATGTATCTTGATATATATGTATGTATATATATTTTTCCGTTCTTCTAGAGCCCGAAGAAGATTTGAAATATAAATCAAAACTGTTGGCCTTTTAATCAAACCCCTTTTTTTTTAATTGGACCTTTAAACCATCACTAATTGAGTAATATAATTAATGGTCGTCAACTTGAACTTGAGTCTTCATCGTAAACCATTCGGGGCCTTCCTGGAGACATTTTTGGAGGTTTCACTATAAATCCATTTGCAGATTTTCTTTCTTTGAGAAGCTTCTACATTGTGGACTGTCTAATTCCCGTCATCTCAGAACTCATTTTAACATTTTCATCGATTGAAGGTGAACGGTCTTGATGCCTTAAAGCATCATTTACATTCAATATAATTAATTCTCTACTTTGGGAAAGTGGTATATTTTCAGCACGTTTAACAGGGTGGAATCAGAAAACTTTTCCATTATTTATGAAATGAACAAAACACTTTCACAAACTACTAACTGATGTATACAAATGATAAAACTACTTCAAGAACTCTTCTTAATATACCTATGTAATAATTATCTTTCTTGGGGTTAAATTCGGAGAATATACTTAATAATACTCTCTAAACTCTTATCCCAAAGGACATTTGTCTCAACATACCTGCCGGGCGGAGCTACCTGTGTACCTCTGAGTAATCAAAACTGATTTGTTCATTGTTAATCATTCATGGTAGGAATTATTAATCAAATTTACATCTATAACAATGACGTATACAGGTTATTATGTGAGAAGAAAACGGTTTCAGTATCATTGAATGGGTACTCAACTAACTGCTTATAATGGCAAGCCTATGACCCTTCTGTCACCTAAAGATTTATTATCTACGTCTTAGTATTATTTCTACATTAGAGGTGAACTAAAGGTATTGAAATTATGAAGAAGAAACCCCAAAAAAGAAGCCACACACTAAGCTAATACAGCTTTTCAAACCGATTGCAAAAATACGAAATCGAAAGTCGCATTGTTTTCAGATTCATTCTTTTCTTCTAATCTGAGTCTCACCATTTCTATTCGCTTGTAGACCTGACAGGAATGATCTGAATGATAAGTTTTGCCAAAACTAAAGCTTCTTCAGAGATAAAAGATGAATCTATCTCCATGAAATAATGAAGTGAAAGTAATGAACTACTTCATAGAAGTCTGAATAATATGTCTAAAAATTAACGTATCCTTCGAATCCTTCACCATACGATGGCAAAGTAACACAAGGAATGTGACCTATTTGAACTTTATAGTGACTTAAATGTCACTTCTGGCAGGGTATCGCCGTGGGTTGGCCTAGCGGTATAGACAATTACCCCTAATTATTTCGCCTCTGAATCAGATTCCTCGGCATCCGTCACACCTAACAGCTTCAAGCTACTTATTACCGTTTCTGATCGCTAATGGAAGGCTTTCAGTTTTGGGATGCTAATTCGGTTATATTTGAGGGAATACATCTCGAAATGTAAATTTCATAATAGTCTATTCTATTCTAGAGATGAAATCAAGTCTCTATTCTCGAGTGTATAAAAACAATCAGTCCATCGTCGGGCAAACAGTCGCTCAGTTGAAAATTCGGATTTCATTTGCGTTTCGAATTACCTCCGCGAAAAAATGTGATTTTCCTCATTCGTGAATCAAAGCGAAAACCAGCGAAGGGTATAAATCGCTCAACTTATTTAATAACGCGCGTCCCATCAGTCGAGAAAGTCGGAATTCGATAGAAAAAATTCTTTTTTCTTCATTTTCGTGGCGGCATAAGAACATTTTCTTTACGCGGCCAAACCTTTGAGCCTGCTTGATTTCAGTTCCAATATTTGGACTTAAATCTGCGCCCTCTCGTCTTCAATAATATGCTAATTCTAGAGAGTTCTTGGGCATATCAATCAACTCTGATGTGACCCGCAATTCCAATTTCGTCTCAACAGTGGCGTAGGTGACGAAGGTTCATATCGAGAAAAGGAAAGAACTAATTTTCTTCTTAAAGAGTAGTATCGTAACAGTAACAAAGATTATTAATGTTTAATTCATTGTAAATGTTCGAACACAAATTTTACAATGTTTTCTGATATAACGGCGTTGCTACCCCTACTACGCCGCCCAGCGTATTATTGTTAATTATTGTTACTAAGATTTATTGAAAGCAGAGAAGACTGAATCCTCTACAATTAAGAACAAATAACTTAAAAATAGATGATACAAATAGATATGGAAACAAGAGGGCCCCCAGAAACAGAGCCTTGGGAACTACATCTGCTTACTAGTTTATGAACCAACCATCACCAAACCTGACGCGAAAAGTACGATCACTCAAAAATGCGCGTATCCAGATGTTCCAGTGCAAGTACGAATGTCTTGTGTGGGACACGGTTTTATTGATCATTTATCATGTCCATGAAAATAGACGGTGTAGTAAGTAAATAGCGATTCCTATAGTTTTTCAAGATCATAAAATTATCTTGGATGCAATTGGCTTCGTGTGAAATTTGATTAGGAAATCGAAATAGAGAAATATTCAAACACAAAGTGACAGCATTTTCGATTCATTTTCAGTGGCTTCAATTGCATAAGATGTCACTACTTTTTTTTAGCATAATGTGACTCTTTAAGGAACGAATAAGTAAGAAAATGTTCTGTAGAACTATTTATCGTAATGCAACATCTTTCTTCTAAGAATTCCTTTATCCTGAAAAATTTACAATATATTCAAATTTGGAAAAATATACTTTTTTTGGATTGGTGTGTTGTTCAAAACAAGTATCAAGTCGCAAAACCAGAAATGCGGAAAAATAAAAATGGTCGATTTTCAACGGTTTTACTTATATACGAGGGTATTTTGATAAGTTAGCAACTTAAAAATTGAAATTGAACTAAGAATATTGGACCCAAATCTTCAACGACCCAGAAAATTGCCAGAATTGAAAACTGGAACTTGTCGCGGGAGGCTACATCTGGAAAATTCGCTGGATAAAGTTGTAGTTCGCAGCTCGATTTATGGATTTTGTCATGATGACTACACACATGCTGCCTGTACATTGTCTTGATAGAACATCATCTTCAAATGAGGTCGTTTTTGCTTCCAATTAGTATTAAATGCGTCCATTTTGCCTGAGATTGTTCTGCACTTTTTAAGATAATCATTATGAATGACGAGGACAAAACTTCTCCTTTTTTGGTGCAGGTTCTCAAAATGACTGTTTTGATTATTTTTTGGCCTCGATTGTGAATATCGCCTAGTACTCCTTTAAGGAGTTCACAAGATTATTTATCAAGACTTTTCTTATTTCTGGTGTTAATTTTTTGCGCGCCAAGTTTTATCTAATCATTATTTGCATTCGAGATGTTGTCTGCTGTAAATGGTTGTCCAACACAAAGCAAATGACACAGTTTGCTGAAAATGACACAGTAGTCTATCAAGAGATGGTACATGAGCGCTAAAAATTCAAAAAGGGCTGTCTCATGAAGGACACCGTATATTGTATTGGCGTCAATTTGTATTTTGTAACTTATTCGATTGTATACCCCTCTACAATACCCAAAATACCTAAATTATTTGGTGGCTTTTTCTATTTCATGTTGCTTTCACGTAATGATAATTCCTTTATATCCCAATATCAGATCTAAATCTAAATGCATCACTTTATGTATACACATTGAAAACTTCTATTAGGGAGTAATACTCAACCAACCATTGAGTATGAAAATGTACAGGCGCGTTAGTTGATTTTAGCCAGTGCCAATGCAGAGTTAGTGTGTAGTGTTGCGGTGTATAGTCAAACTAGTTTAGCTTTCAACGTTCTCTTCCTGTTAATCTACATTTTGTTTTCGTCGTTTCTTGGTTTGCCTTCGTTGTCTTCTGCGTTCGTTGGAACGCAGAAAAGATATGTGTACATATCCATATACTCGGTACCTTCCAAAGAATTGCTTGATATTGTGGAGGCTTATGCAACACTGATGAGATAAATCAAGAATGAAACTGCAGTCTGTTGCTCCTATTTACAATATCCGACTAAAGTGTAGTACTACTATTGAGAAGCAAGTTGATGAGTAGATCTGAGACTAGATCCTTTAGTGACGAATATCTAACATTCTACAGAGGATTGAATAGCAATTCCTGTATAAAAATCTTCAATGGTTATTTCTGTCACGTTTCAAGGAATACTTCATCTTTTGCAATAATTGCCCTGTAATAGATAAATGGAAATAAACTCGGATACATCAACATTACTTCTAACGTACACATATTTCTCAATCTTGAAAAGAGAAATGATAGAATGTCACTTCTTTCTATAAGGTATTGAATTGCCTTTGCGAAATTTCTTGATACAGTAGTCGATATAAACAAGAATTTTCATTGTTTCAAATTTTGATTAATTCATGTAGAAAATACGCCAGTACATTTCTCTTCTCTCGTTCTGTACGTTTCTTTAGGATAATTGAAGAACTACCTAGTATAAACCATCAGAATAAAACTTATTCAGATTTCCGTAGTACACCCCTGATCTCGCGGAATACCAATTTCGGATTCTCTTGCCGAACGTAAACTCCGAAGATTTACAAATATATTGAATGGGGCTCGTTAAGAAAAATACGGGACCGAATTAAAATACCTCGATATTTCGAAGCAATTCCAGAAACTCGCCCCCTTTGTGTTTTTTTCGATCGACCGAATAATACAACAAATTTCGCATAATGCAAAATCGATTTATTAAATTTCTGTTGACGAATTTGGGCCGACCGACTGAGGGGCTCTTTATTTCATTGCTCTTTGTTCTTCAAAGGGATTTTCCGCAGGAATTTCATATCGGAGATGATTTGATTCTAGCGAACGCGACGAAGATGATAGATTTTGGGATGTTTTCCTTTCGATAATTCTGTTTTCTTATTTACTGTTCTTTTATTTGAGTGAGAAGTGAACAGCGTGTGAAAGAGAGCAACATTGTTACTATGGTGATTATTTGTGCATGACAACTGTTCAGATATTAATTATTGAAAACGATAGGATTTAGTTTTATGATACGGCTGTCCTATTGAATAAGAATGATGATGAAAAATTACCCCCCCTTTCCCTATCAATAACTTTCTCAAAAAGATTCACAATGCCCCAACCTAATTTCAGTTTGCTGAAACAGTTCACCCTATAGGGTGCTTGCATTATGCGTAGGTGTACCATTCTGTTGAAACCATCCAAATGAGGGTCGAAAAATTAGGTGTAAATATTCAAAGCGTACCAATAGTCTCGTATCTAAATTATTATCAACATATTTTGTGCCATTATTGCCAACCACGTATTGAAAAGACTTCCTTTTTGAAAAACGTTGTAATTTTCCTCATACCAATGATGTCTGCTATGCCTTTCAAAAAAGCTTAGAGATCTAATGATTTTTTCTAATATTTAACATCTGGTGTTGCGTGAAAATGCCCCGAACTATAGATAAAAAATTGTTTCAATAAAACTAAAACCGAGCTGCATCTTGAATGATATTCTAACAGCCTGAATTGTTTTCATTAGACTGTCACTTCCGAAAATACTGGAAGTTAACCTTCACTTAGACTTTTGAAATGGTAACCTCATGTTTTTATTTTTTTTCGATTATTTATTCAATTTCTAGTGCCTCCTATGAAAAATATCACTTAAAACGCTGTATTTCCGAGATAAAAGAATGATCGAAAAATTTTGAAAGAACAGTCACATTATCAATTTATCGATGTAAGTCATAAACCGGCAATTATTTGGTCTATTGGTGAAGTTGACCAAGCTCGCGTGAGGACACAACGTGCGCATATAGAACATTCATTAGTAAAAATGACATTATCAAAATTTCTATCAATATTCTCATGCGCCCAAACGAGTCGCTTTGTCACATGTTTATCAGTCAACAGAGGCTTCTTGTGTTGCGCTATTGCAGGTCATGAGTACAAAGATAGGTTCGGTTAGTTTCATAGGATATATCTAAGCCTTTTGCCTTTAATTTTGCTTGCCCTTGCCGCAGTGTTAAAGCAGGAATCCGAGAAAACAGATTCACTATTCTTTCTTCATCTTTTTTGTCCACTTTTTCAATGGAGCCACATTCTGTTGAATCATCGTCATTTTTAGCCTCTTAGCGTACTTAGCACTCATGGCGTTTAACGTGCTTCTCTTTCAAAAATCAACGACAATTGAATCTTTGTTGACAATGCATCAAGGACAAGGCTTTCCTCTATCGGCTCGCGAAGAAATTATGGCGAAATCATGCACAACCTATCATTAAAGTCGACCACGCTCTTACTCGACTGACTGTAAATATCCTTCCATTATATTCTTATCTATAACATGATGGTAAATTTCGTCATTAAGATTGTCGTCAAAAATAGTGTATGCCGATATACGATTATGTAACAAAGCGCACCATAGATTGAAATCGTATCTCTCTTGGTGTTGAATATTCAACTGTCGATGGGAATTGACATTTCGTCACTTGTGATGCGAATTTCATCGGTCCATATAACGTCACGATAAAATTCTGGGTTGTCTTTTTTTTTAAGGTATTTCAATTTGATATATTTTGCCTCCTTGTGCTTTGAAAGAACCTCCAGCAGTTAAATTATCCTTCAGAGTTTTGAAAATAGACCTATGCCGCGATCTCGTTTCAGGGAACCTATTGAAGTAAGATTCTTCGGATATTCCGATCATACCCATCCTATTGTAACGATATCCAATCGTCCCTGAAGCCGACCCTGTCACTGCCCGTCAGAATGACGCACTTTCGAGAGAATTCGAGAAAGATCTAAAACTACCAGCGCGCCGATATACTGAGAAACCCGGTAACTGTTCAGAGAAGGCTCTCGAACGAAGATCTGGAACAAAGCGGAAGTTTCTCGAACCCCTGTGCCTGTATTTTGCTGGAGAAGATTATTGTAATCTGCAGCGAAAAATAGATTATATCCATGATAAGGTCAGATAGCACATGCAGATTGCAAGCGACAGAATGAAAAACCGCTATGACCTCAAAGCTTCTTAAGGCGGATTATCTGTAGGAGATTTCGTATGGCTTTATAACCCACAGGGAAAACGTGGATTGTCTCCAAAGCTACAGCGACATTGGGAATGTCCCTATGAAATCATGAAAAGGATCAACGACCTCGTGTATCGCATAAGGAAGTTACCGAGGGGAAGCCTAGAGTAGTACATGTCAATCGATTAGCTCCTTTTGCAGAAGAAAACAAAAATGACGAGGCGACACGTTTTATTACAGAAAAGACGAAAAATCATCAAGTGAATGAATTTAGGGACTATGATTGTTTTATGGCTAACTATAGCGGCACTGGAAAAGCTAGATTTGGAGTCACCACAGAAATACAACGAGAACTTTTCCAAGTATGCAAGGAATAGGCTATTGCGCATTGTGTCGCTCAAGATCTTCGAATGGATAAGGGTATCGCGAGAGTTTTCAAGGCTAAATATGGAAGGCTTTTTGACCTAAGGCAGCAACTGGCTACAGTAGGCAAGACCTTGAAACTAGATGCTGAAGGAAGAATTGTCTACTGCTCGGTGACTAAAGAATATACACACCAGAAACCCTGCTATGAAGATTTATGGTTAGCCCTACCAGACTTGAAAGAGCACTTGGTCACGCAGGGTGTGAAGAAACTCGCCATACCGAAGCTGGGTTGTGGTTTGGACAAGTTAGATTGGACAACAGTACGGAGCTATTCGAAGTTATTTTCGAAGACATCAAAATGGAATTCCTCGTGTGCTGTTTCAATCCTACACCTTCGAGGCAAGGAGAGAAAACAGTTGAATGTTATTTCCATCAAATTTGGAAATAAATACCGATTCCTTCATAACGACCAAAGACTCAGTCTGTTCTGGGAGAGAACAGTTTCAAGAGGGGGCAGTGTAACGATATCCAATCGTCCTTGAAGCCGACATTGTTAATGCCCGAGAGAATTCGAGAAAGATCTAAAAACTACGAGCGCGCCGAAATACTGAGAAATTAAGTAACTGTTCAGAGAAGGCTCTCGAACGAAGATCTGGAACAAGGTGGAAGATTCTCCAACCCCCGTGGTTACATATAAAAAGAGAGCGCGAAGCGCAGAGAATTGAGTTTGAATAAAAAGCGCGAATAAGTGGACAAAGTGTGAGAAATAAATTAAGCAGTATCGATTGTGTTATATAAATTAGTTATAACTGTTCAGTTTACGTTAAGAAACGTTACATTATATATAACATTCCAACACCTTATATTTCTCGTAACAATGAAATTGAAGAGTCATAACGATTGAGTTATGAATAGAAATGTTTGATGCATAGAAAAGAACGACATCAATAATTAATGCTATTGATTGAATATTCCGAACACAGAATTGAATGAATCAACATCAATAAGATTAAATAGTTGAAAAAGAGTCACAAAAGAAGGAAAATCTATGTTCCAAGGGGTAACTATATTGTTTTCAACAGAGAAAGAAATGAATGGGATCTTTGACCCCCATAGACAAACCTCTTCTACCATAGAATTATGAATATCTGCGATATTACGAATGGATACATTTTCAATATTTCAATGAAAGAGGCTGAAGTTGAAGAAATTAATGAAGCATGTGATATTTGTTTGGGAAGAAAAAAATAATCATCTCTATTGACACAATAAAAGTCTGCTTCATAACTCAGGAACCGATCGGCTTAATGGACGAATACGTCCCTGGATTCTACTCAAAAAATGTTCTCTAGAATGTGAAAATATGGTCTGCCGAATTTCAAAACGATTCGAGATATCGCCACATGTCGAATCCCAAAAAAATTCAGAGTTCCAGAATAACCCGAAAACTAAAAAACAATTTGGTTCACCCTGTACAAATCCAGATACATACGTAAAATTTTGGAGAGGTAAGGTTGTTATTAGTTGGCACAATAAACTTGCAAATGTTCTCATAATTTTCAACTGGTACATGAATTGCATTCAATATGCTCCAACTTCGACGCGTGAAAAAAATCATATCGGTACCTCAATTTCTGACCGAATTTGCCTTTGTACCTTACACAATGGACATTTCGCATTAATTAGGGATATTACGAAAACCGGGGCATTTTCATTCGAAAGTCGACGAAAGAACGAACAATGCGAGCGTAAAATGGCCCTACGCGGCCATTTCACATTCAATTCGGCGATCGAAAAAATATCGACGTGTCGTTGCATTTTCAACCATTCCGAGAAGGCATAAAGGGCTATTGTCGAGTGGCGGTGCACCGCCGATTGTTCGTCCGGTTACGGATTTGGCTTATTTCGAGAAGAATCGAAACATGATTTATAATCGTGATGGAAAAATTTAATTTTTGATGCGATTCTGTATAAATTGTAAGTACAGTTATGATTTGTACGTTCGAAAGAACCATTGTGACTGTTTGAATCAGGGTTATGGGGTTTCTCATGTAGTTTCGACAAAATTCATTATTGTAGGCCATTCTAGTTTGAATCATAATATACAGGATGTTTAATATCATTCGTCGGAACAAATCGATAAGGAAATAACTAATATAGTTTTTTTTGTGTAATCCTAGGTTCCATTTTCACAACAATTCAGGAAAATTTAGGATTATACAGGGTGTTCAATAATGAAGTTACACATTAAAGTAACGTATTTTGAGAAAAGACATCCTATACAAGATTACCATCATGATCTATGACAAACTTTGAGAGGTGATTCCTGAAGCAAATCTAAAACAAATTAGTGCACCTTATTACGCTCTCACTCTCGATTGGTAATCGAGTGACGTCACAGCTAGTTGATAAAGAGGTAATGCGAAACCCGACCAAGAAGAAGAAGAAAACGATTCTTCCACCTACTTCAATATCCCTTCCACACTCATTTTCACGTCATGTCATTTTTTGTTCAATCAGAGGTTATAAATATCAGAACACTTAAAAATTATGCCTTTCCATTTTGATGATTAGTGAAACAATAGTTAGCGATAGCACCTTTAATTTAAGAATAATTAAAATTCTTCTTCGTCAGCAGAAAGAGTAAAAAGGGCATCGCATATCACAAAAGATATTCAATTTTAGTGAACTTCTTAAAAGGCCTAAAGCTGATTTGAAGATATTCATACAGATAATTGAACTGAGTAAGTTTTTACTTTTAAACGGAAGGAAATATGGTCTGTTTGTGGAATGGTATATCCCAGCATGTTCTTCTCTATGTTACAAATGTAAAAGACCCGGAATTTGAGACCACTCTCATGGAACTGTTAGAGCTCGTTTGGAACTCTATAACTCTTACAACTCTTGAAACTCTTAAAATTGTCGAACGGGCCAAGACGACACCTTTAAGTTAAAAAGAAGTCCAGCAGTCTCAAGGAGGGCCAACCAGCCGACAACCATCCAAGGAAGTATCAATTTATTATTCTCTACTATTTAGAGCCACTAGTCCAACTGAACTAATTTTAATTATTGTATATTTCACATATTAATTTATTATACTCTTTCATATAACTATTCTTTCTCTTCGTAAGCTACCCCCTAAGCAATTCTTAGCATAACTACGAAAAAATAGAATCGACCTATCTGGTCAAACTATAGACCGTAATAACCTACTTGGCATCAAATTCAACAAAAGCATGGTATGACCATATGTCAACATTGCGAAATCTTCTTCTGCTAAACTCGTTTTTTTTTCAGGGCTAAGCTGTACTTCACGCCGTCATGATGATTTTATACAAAGCACAGGTGCGACCTCATCTCAAAAATTCATTACATCTACTCAATAGTGTGCAGAAGAGAACAGTATTGCTCATCTACCTCCTGAACATCATGCGAGATCTCCACCCTCCCGCTCAAAGGCATCAGGTTGCTGATCTTCCTCTTTTTTACATATACTTCCATTATAAATGCTCTGAAAAACTGAAGGGCTTGGTTCAGGAAAATCCATTTCCCAAGAAAAACTAGGCTCATGGAAAACTCTCTTCATCGGAAGGTGCAACTAGCAAAGCCACTTAGCTATATCTATAAAAATGTTTCTGTTTACAGTGCCAGTGTGCTGTGGAACTTGCTTTTATCGAGCATCTTTCCGATAACATATATTTTGGCCCTCTTCAAGGAAGGTGTGAACACACACATTGAATGATCTTGGCGGCCACAGCTGTGGTATGACAGGCATCACCTCCTTCCAAGAGTTAAGAATAAAAAAAGTGAGTACAGCATGGTCAAATCACATTCGTGACCATAGTTAAATGATTATCAAGAATGTTGAGTTACTTCTGATAGATAAATGTCAGAATATCATGCACGATAGATAACTAATGTTTTCAAACTATAAATTCCTAAAATTAAATGTATTTCTTCAGTAATGAAGAATGTGCAGCTATGATCTAGGTTTAGGGTTTTTGTAATGAAAACGTACGAAAAGCTACTAGAGGATATCATCGAAGAATTCCTCAAAGACAACCTCCTTTTCGTGCAGTTCTTATTTCGGTATTTAGAAGAGTCGACCTCGTCATGTTAATATACGAAATGAAGAGAACATTATAGACTGTGTTCAAAATAATTCTTCTATAAGCATTCGGCGCATTGCAAACCAGTTTCAAATGTCCAGAAGAGTCGTGTGGTGCGCTTTGAAAAGAGAGGAGCTGCATCAAATAACGACATGGAGTGCATGCATTGAATATGAGTCGCAACACCTCACATTTTGCTGCTGGATTCTGAAGCAACATGCTCACGATCCAGATTTCATTTCCAAGATTATGGTCTGATGAATCATGCCTCACAAGAGATGGTATAAATAATTTCCATAATGATCACTTATGGGCCCTGCATAATCCTAATGCAAGATGAAGACGTTTCAAAAAAAGATTCAGATCAACGTTTCGGGGCATTTAGAATAATAGCTTCTTGCCCATTCATATTTTAAATAATAGATTGAATGCAATTATCTATGTAAGTTTTCTATAGAACTCGTTGCTCAATTCAATTGATGATTATCGACTCAATATTATTCAGAATCTACACTGTGAAAAAAGTACCAGCGATTGATTATTTAAAAAATCTTCTTAGAACGATTGTTAAAATTCTTAATGTAGCTAAGTTGGCACAACTGTTTTCTACACTGACACGGAGTTTGAACGCGATTTGTCATTTAGTTTGTTTACAGTACTCGATTTTGTCAGTAAGACTTACCGGTGAATCGACTCTATCAAGAAATGCGAGCATTTGACTGGTACAGTACATTCAACAGTGACCTAGATGTGGTGCAAGATTTGTCTCGCTCTGGTCGGCTATCCACATCTTCAACTGAATTGAGCATCGATAAAGTAAGGGTAATGGTGATTGGAAATTGTTATTTAAGTTTGAGAAAGATAGGCAATGGACCTTCTGTGTTTCATGAATCAATTCGTATCATTTCGAACGATTGTTAGGGCATGAAACGTGTTGCCGCTGGACTAGTTACAAAAGACCTGAATTTTCTTGAGAATTGAATCGCGTCAAGGTGGCTGAAGCCATGCTAGAACGAGCCAATATCGACCCCACTTTCATAAAACGCATTGTAACTGGTAATGAGACATTATTTCGGAAGGTGTGTTTCATTGACCAATTCCCGGTACTTTTTTTGACAGAATGTATGTACTATCAACATGACGGAGCCCCTCCAGCCCAACGAATCATAGTTGTTGAAAGATTGAATGAATATTTTCCAAATAGGTAGATTGGTAAGGGAGGTCCAATTGATTGGCCACTACGATCACCAGATCATATCCCGTTATACTTCTATGTAGGGGGATACATAAAGCAACTCTTTTACAGTTTAGAATTTCGAGCAATTACGATAGAAATAGAGAGGCTAATAGGGTTTCATAAAGTCAAGTAGCTTTAAAATTTTTCGAGAAGCTTTACTTGACTTGAAATTCAAGCTTTTGAAAAATTTGACTTGACTTGATTTTGGAACCCAAAAGCTTGACTTGACATCAAGCTGCTTGAAAGCTTGATACTTGTAATAGCATAGTTTAGTGTAAGTGTGATAATCAATAGATCAAGGTTCACTACATTCGGTAAAGTCACCATAACCCTTTCGGAGAATGAATTAATCCCGAGAATCGACATCGAACGGTGATTCCTCGAGAACCGAGTGTCCAGGGATTTTCCCGAAAATCGTACAATATATATAAATACACAAAAAAAATTATAAATTTAAAAGAAATATTTTGGTTCAAAAACAGCGAACTATTAACTATGATGAAATGGGCATGTAGTTTCGCACATTTCATTCTTTTTGACTCAAATTCCCATGTAGATATTTCTTCTATTTAAACAGTTTAAAATTAAGTTGTCTTCATTGTCACAGAAGTTTATTTCAGTTGTTTAATAGAAAAATTCATTTATATTGTTCTCGTGATGCTATGGCTTTATTTGAAAATATACATTTCACTTTCCTATTGTTCTTCTTTTGTATTTGTGGTAGTTTTGCTTTAGGAAAGGTATTCAAAATGAATGAATTAGTGCTTTAAAAATCTCATGAATAGCGTTTACATACATAAATAACTTTACTGAATTTATATCACATTTGGTCAAAGGTATACTCACTGCCGACTTCAATCTTAAATGTCTTCTGAAATGAATTCCATAACATACCTGAAACAAACGAAAATATTTCAAATTGACGTACAACTAAAAGAAGCTACAAGAAATAAAACCTTGGAATTATGCCAATTTGTTGTTCAACATATATGGCTTAGATATGTGTGTTATTTTGTCAATTGCCAAAGGTAGTTTTACTCACATTTAATCCAATGTTCTAGATCATACTTAAATGATGAATAAAAGAAAATCTAATTTAACTTTATTTCTCATGCGTTCCGATGACACAGTGGCTTCATCAAACAGAAACAAAATAAAAACCCAAACGGTGAAACGAAGACTTAGAAATATTGCAATTTTGTTCTACACACATAAACACCACAAAAAAGCCTAGGGAACACTTCTGAATATCGATATATCGTATCCAGAACGATCAATATGCATGATTTTTTTTAAGAAACGAACACCTGCATCAATTTCTCACTAAATTATGTAGAGTGCCGCAACAGATTTCAGTTTTTTTTTATGAAAAACTAAAAATGCAGCAGATGCGACGCTGCTTTATAATCATTTCACGTATTCAGTGTTTGAAATCTGTTAGTTGGCACCTTGTTTCTGTTGTAAGCACAAATAAAAGATTCGAGTTTTGTGATTCCACCATGGAAAGACGACATTTGACTAGAGAAGAGATGTTACGAGCCGTTGGCATGCTCTAAGCTGGGAGCTCACAACGGGAAGTAGCCCAAGTGTCATAAACAGTTTATGGTCGCGTTTCAATGAAACAGGTAGCGTAGAAGAACGCCATACAGGTCGTTTCAAGATAACTACAGTCGCCCAAGACCGATTTTTGGTTTTACAAGCCAGAAGAGATCGTACAACCACAGCATCTCAATAAGCTCAAGAGCTATCACGAGTTCATAATGTACAAATTTCCTACCAAACTGTGAGAAATCGACTGCACGAAGGTCAACTCCACTCCAGACGTCCTTTAAGAGTTCCACTACTGACCCATGGAAATCGTGCTGCTCGTTTAGCTTGGTGCCAAGAACACGTAAACTGGGATCAAGAGAGGTGGGCCACAGTTCTCTTCAGTGATGAATCTAGATTAAGTTATTATCCCGATTCGGGAAGAATTCGAATATGGAGGGAACCTGGAAAGCAAAACCGTCTCAAGCACGCTCGAGAAGTTGTTAGACAGGAAGGCGGATCAGTGATGTTTTGGGGAGGTATACGCCTTGGTGGAAGAACTAACCTCGTTTTCATATAGAACAACCTCACGGGAAATTCTTACGCAAATGAGATAGTTTTACCTGTAGTGGCACCGTATCTCCAAACTATGGGTCAAAATCCACTCTTCCAACAAGATAATGCCCCTCCTCATAGTGCAAGAGTTGTCTTGAACGTTCTTGAAGAGAATGATATCGATCTTCTAACGTGGCCATCCTGCTCCCTAGATCTGAATCCCGTCGCGCAAGTGTGGGACACCCTAAAAAGAAATCTCCTGCGTCAAAACTTCTTCCATCATGAACAGGAGCTTCGATTAGCAGTTCAGGGGGCTTGGAATGACTTAGGCCAAAATGTAATAGACAATTTAATATTGAACATGCCGCGACGATGCCAAAGTGTCATTAATAACAGAGCAAGACCTTCTGGGTACTGAAAAATATAAGTGCTCCCATATCGTATCGAAAATATTAGTTCAGGATTTTTTTTTGTGTTTTACCAAATTTCGTCATTTTCAAATTTCAAATTTTTTTTTATAATAGGTGCTTTGGAGAAGTCAGATATTATTTTGTGTTCTTCAGAATACATTATATACAATATATCCTAACAAAAACCGAAAGATTTCTATAAATTCGAATCATCAAATTCATATTTTAAAGATATTGATAAGTGTTCCTAGACTTTTGAGTTGTTTATATAATAACATTAATATTTCGTGTTGAATTGAAGGGTTCGGGTCATCAAGTTACAAATTTTCCTCAAGACTGTAGGAGATCTGTAGGAGAGACACTTGGAAATAAGTTATTGACATCGAAAGAAGCTAATATGACGATATGAAGATAGCATTTTTCGTATTTCATCTAGTACTGCATAGAAATTTTGATAGAGTATTTCTGTTTAAAAATATGATACCGTTTCATCAAATCAATTAATGAATGTAGGAGTTGAAATATAAGAAATATAGTTGAAATATAAGAAACAACTGGTCTAATAGGGTATCCTGTATTATGAAATTTGATGAGCGAACATAATAGGAGGGCTAGTGGGTTATTTACTATTAGTTTGATTTTAGTTGAGTCATTCAATAGATGTTCAATAGATTTTCAATTTTATTTTGGAATTTAATAGTTGGATCAAAAGTAATCTTGGATAGATTTTCAGAATTAAGAAGAGAGTGTTGAGAGATTTGCATCAAGTAACGGCTACTAGTGTACAATTTTTCTCCTTTTATATGGTTTTACAGAACCTACTCTTGAAAGCTGTGTGGTTGTTTTATATTCAAGAGCTCTTGTTTGAAGTTCAGAGATTACCTGAGAATCCCATTCTGACTTGAACGCATAAACATTCTCAACGACGTATATACCATTCGAGATTTCCAGAGAGAGATATGACGTCCTCACAAATTTCTTGGAATGAAGATGGACTGCGTCGGTGAATCAGCGTGAGCAACTGTGTTACGCAGATAAGGTGCAGATAGATTTACTGCCTTGACTCTCTATCGGTCGGGATGAGTTTCTCTTCTGCTGTTTACCTACGACAGGACATGCAAAATTGCCGGAATCCGAGAAAGACGAATGGAGATTGCCTGGTCGGGTCGAAGGTGGTCGCAAGCGAGGTCGGAGATTCCGAAGGAACAAGAAGGAAATAAAGCTCGAGCTCTCTCTACTCAATTGAAATGTTAGTGTCATTTTTATGCATACGATTAGCAATATTTTAGATTTTCTTGGTGTTTGAAATTTTATCTGAAATCGTGAAACGTTGACATTTTTGTATTCAGGAAAAAAATTTACAGAGGACGACATCGCAGAATAGACTGAAAACATTTATAGAGTTTTCAGTAAAATAAAATTTGTCATGTCCATTTTAATTGATTCAGCGAAGGCGTTCGATACGTAGATCATAGTATTTTGAAAGAATTATTGGAACATCTGGGTTTTGGAAAAATGGCCTTTGCAATTACTGGAGGGCTATCTTTAAGATAAAAAGCAACTACTCAGGGTAAATGGAGAGGTCCCTATTGAAATGAGTGCTATTGAGTTTGGAGTATCACAGGGAACGGTTTTGGAGCCTTTGTTGTTTACCTTATATTAAAAAAATCGGTTGTCTGTAAAGCCGGTTTACTGACGATAGTTGAGCCTCCATTCGTTCACTTATCGAAGGTAATGGCTCATTCTCAAAATCCTCTGGTTAGTCAGGTTGTTTTTCCATGGTGCGATTGTAAGCGGTTCTGCAAAATGAATTGTCGTACGAAACAATTTAGAAAATTTTTTCATAACATTCTTCGTTCAGAAAATCATTTTAAATTTTCAAAATTTACTTTATTGTTTAAATTTCTACTCGACTGTTAAAATTTAATTTTGATTTTATTATTTTATAATAAAAATTTTGTGTTATTTCAGCAAGTAAACTGAATGAAAATTGTTGTTCAATTAGTTACATAATTATTTTTGCCAATTTAATTGTAATTTGTTGTAAAAATGTAATAATTTTGAATAATTTATTATAAGTATAAACTGTGATTAAGTAAATTGTTCATAAATCTTAAATCTAAAATTTAAAATTTGGAAACATCTTTAAAATTTTTGTAACTCTAGTTTTTGAAAAGCCTGCCACAATGTGTTTAATATAGGAGAAAATTGTTCCCCTTGACGGCTGGCTGGTCCAACCTGTAATTTCAGACACGCTGTTATCATAAACACCTCAAAAAAGTCTAGGGAACACTTACCAATTTCTTTAAAATATGAATTTGATGATTCGAATTTATAGAAATCTTTCGGTTTTTGTTGGGATATATTGTATATAATGTATATTCAAGAAAACAAAATAATATTTGACTACGCCAAAGTACATTAAATTATAAAAAAATTGAAATTTAAAAATGACGAAATTCGGTAAAACACAAAAAAAATCCTGAACTAATATTTTCGAAACGATATGGAAGCACTTATATTTTTCAGTGTCCAGAAGGACCACCTCTGTTATTAATGACACTTTGGCATCGTCGCGGCATGTTCAATATTAAATTGTCTATTACATTTTGGCCTAAATCATTCGAAGCCCCCTGAACTGCTAATCGAAGCTCCTGTTCATGATGGAAGACGTTTTGACGCAGGTGATTTCTTTCTAAGGTGTCCCACACATGCTCGATGGGATTCAGATCTGGGGAGCAGGATGGCCACGTTAGAAGATGGATATTATTCTCTTCAAGACGTTCAAGACAACCCTCGCACGATGAGGAGGGGCATTATCTTGTTGGAAGAGCGGATTTTGGCCCATTGTTTGGAGATACGGTACCACTACAGGTAAAACTATCTCATTTGCGTAAGAATTTCCCGTGAGGTTGTTCTGTATGAAAACGAGGTTAGTTCTTTCACCAAGGCGTATACCTCCCCAAAACATCACTGATCCGCCTCCCTGTCTAACAACTTTTCGAGCGTGCTGGATACGGTTTTGCTTTCCAGGTTCCCTCCATATTCGAATTCTTCCCGAATCGGGATAATAACTTAATCTAGATTCATCACTAAAGAGAACTGTGGCCCACCTCTCTTGATCCCAGTTTACGTGTTCTTGGCACCAAGCTAAACGAGCAGCACGATTTCCATGAGTCAGTTGTGGAACTCTTAAATGACGACTGGAGTGGAGTTGACCTTCGTGCAGCCGATTTCTCACAGTTTGGTAGGAAATTTGTACATTATGAACTCGTGATAGCTCTTGAGCTAATTGTGATGCTGTGATTGTACGATCTCTTCGGGCTTGTAAAACCAAAAATCGGTCTTGGGCGACTGTAGCAATCCCGAAACGACCTGTATGGCGTTCTTCTACGCTACCTGTTTCATTGAAACGCGACCATAAATGGTTTATGACACTTGGGCTACTTCCCAGAACCCTGAATACTTCCCTTTGTGAGCTCCCAGCTTTGAGCATGCCAACGACTCGTAACATCTCTTCTCTAGTCAAATGTCGTCTTTCCATCGTCGAATCACAAAACTTGAATCTTCTATTTGTGCTTACAACAGAAACAAAGTGCCAACTAAGTGATTTCAAACACTGAATACATGAAATGATTATAAAGCAGCGTCGCATCTGCTGCATTTTTAGTTTTTTATAAAAAAAAACTGAAATCTGTTGCGGCACATAATTTGGTGAGAAATTGTGTTCCTTTTTAAAAAAAAATCATCCATATTGATTGTTCTGGATACGATATATCGATATTCAGAAGTGTTCCCTAGACTTTTTTGAAGTGTTTATATGGAAGATTTAACATATATGTTTTAATTTTTTAAATCATAGCTACGCTCGATAGT
This sequence comes from Cryptolaemus montrouzieri, assembly GCA_013387265.2. Taxonomy (NCBI): domain Eukaryota; kingdom Metazoa; phylum Arthropoda; class Insecta; order Coleoptera; family Coccinellidae; genus Cryptolaemus; species Cryptolaemus montrouzieri. The sequence goes on from JABFTP020000103.1 coordinate 25,524,012, forward strand.
CCCATTATTGAATGGGGTGTGGGTTTTTTGAATCCGTTAATTAACAAGGCGCCACACAACTCGTACTTAATACACTCTCCACACTAACAGTCAACAGGTATGTCAAGTGTTAAACATGAACTGCAAAATATCGATGAAAATATCTCAATAATTGATATTACGATAATGGCCAATTCAGAATTATATCTGATATACTTACTCGATGTTAATTGATATAGCGGCTACATCAAGTTTATAGTGAACAGTAAACAAATAGAACCACACTGAAATTCCTTCCTAACATGCAGAATTTTGATTATTTACTAGAGTTCAAACTAATTAAAATTGAATAACAGACCCACAGTGTTCAATGGAACCTTTACACAGTGTGTTAATGAGCTAGAAAAGAGTATGAACTTTGTGCCCATTTGTCGATACTATAGAGGTCTTCAAGATTATGACAGGACTCTGGCGAGGTTACAGCCCTAGGATAGTAATGATATGGTGGTACTTCTTGCACATGTAAGCAGATGGACCAATAGGTGTCTGAATAGAGTTCGCTCTTACAGTCTTCACAATGACTCCAAATATAGCATACACTGCGATCTCCATGAAGAAACTACGATTTACATTCAACAAGTAAATGGAGAAATGATTTCTTTCAATGCAAAATCACCTCCAGGTGTTGGAAGGGCATAAAAACGAAATGGCGTCGCAGCTAGATAAGTTCGTCCGAAGAATACCTTTACGTTTATCTGACTCTAAAATTCGTGACCTAAAACTCTAATATAAACTACGTAAAACGAGAATGACAACAGACCTAAATCTCAATAAATTTATGGATGAAAAATGCTTCTGTCTTTTTGAATTTCACACGCAAACCACTCAATATAATATGTGAAAAGAAAGAAGTGGTCCCACAATTTCCTCAGCTTCAGTTTTTCATTCAAAAAATGTAACGGACCTATAACCAGTCATCCAGTGCACAACATAATCCTAGCCAATCACAACGTTCTAAATCATTCAATCATACTTACACACACCATAACACTCAATACTCCGGAAGTGTAATCATTCATTCAATTCACCATACATTTTTGTGAATGCCAGCCACAATTACTTCCAGATAACAATACCATACCCACATTATAGAGATGTTTCGATGGTTTTTCAAATAAAACGATGAATACTTTTGTAATATTTCACAACATTTATAATATTGCACTGTTTTCCAAATCGAATCTAACATTTCCTTAATTTAGTGCAAATAAATAGTCCGTGTCACCCTGTTTATAAAGTAGGATTTCCGTGCAAAGTTGAATTTCGCACACAGGTATTACCCATAGCTTCCGCTGTAAAACTTGGAAAATGGAAAACCCTGTACAAATGTAGTGTAAATTAAGCACAATTATTCTATTTAGAGAATAAATCTGCGTGCATATCCTCGCCGAATTTTCCTATTCGAAGCTTTTCACGTCTAATTGAATTAAAAATTGATTACAGTTTACTACCTTTGCAAATTAGAAAGCGCCTCTAACAGATAATTGCAATTCCATGGGAACGTACAAGTAAACCACCGAATCCGTCGGGAAAATCTCTGAAGGTTTCAAAATTGGGTTTGTTTCGAATAACTGGGATGAGCCAGCTTTTAGTCATTCAGAAAGTGGATCAGCAAATCCCGCAACGGCATTCAAATTATTTCACTATCTTGCCTACGTAAAAGCGGTAATTCCAGGACATGTTGATTTAGGAATTCCTCAATTTTATTGAACGATATTTAAAATACGAAAAAATCAAATACAATTTGACAAATAGCAAAGACGAAAAAAGCTGGAGATAATCCATTCTAAGAAAATATGCATCCATTCGATCCCATTAATATTTTCATTATAATCGTGGACCTGTGCAGTCTCTCAGCTGTTAGCTGGATATAATTTACCTTTCCCAGATCCAGCAATCAAAGGGAATAGGCTCTATTACAATACACTTGATATAAATTTTTATATTATCCTACATGTATTAAGAATTACCTCTATTTGCATTTCTATATAGGTATTCTTCTGCAATTCTAATTTCTTAAAGCCATCATACAAACTTTTCGTTATTAAACCAGTCGAAGGAATGATGACAGGAACGATATCTATTTCATCGGGGTGCCACATGTGCTTGATCTTAATAGCAAGGTTTGTGTAGTTGGACTTTTTCTCTTGGAACTAGTTCAGCACGTTGTTATTATTCGGTATGGCGACATCCACCAGCATTACTGCTCTGGCTCTCTCATCATACACCACTATGTCAATGCCTATCGTAGTATAATCTGAAAGAGTCATTTTGCAATACAGGCGCCGGTTGATACTTGATACTTGGCTGGAAGGCATTCAGAAGTTCGTACTTGATAATGCTAATTGGATAATGCTACACACTTGATTATACCTGTGAAGATAGTCCGTATTGGCCAGTTACACTCATCTGTTTGTAATGTTCCGTCCTTAATTATAAAGTTTTGTAGTTGTGCGTAGTGTTGATTTGGTCTTTAATGGCCATAAGGAATCCCTCTGTTTCCGCGAATAGTTCTCCCGTCATGAACCATTTGTTGGAAGCTTCTTTGTCTATGATTGGTTGATTAATCCATGGTGATGTTGTTCATGCAAATCCTTTCTTGATCATTGCTAGTCTTTTTCAGTATCTGATAGGAGCGGTAGATTCAGCAGTTCATTCCTGGTAGCAAGATTCAGAGGTGTATATCACTTATCAGCCAACGATACCACTCTATGGAGGTCAAAAGTGTGAGCTTTTGCAGAGAAGAAATTTCAGATTTTTTATCTATTCGGTTTGTAAGTTGACATTATCCATCAATCCGCGTCCTCCTTCTTTCGATGATCAGTTGTTATTCGTCCCCGTGGTGTTTCCTTCTGCATCCCTTCTGCTCCACTGCTAATATTTTGTTGTCATCAAGATGTTGGAATATTCGATTAGATATGCATGAGGTGAGTATTTTATAGAGCGTTCGCAGACAAATGATTGGCCTATATTGAGACGGATCCTGCGTTCTATTGCTCTTCGGTAGCATATATGTTAAGCCTTGTGTTTGGGAAGTGGGTGTTTTCCTGGGATGTTGTAAAACATACGTAGGCTGTTTCGCTAGGGCTGCATGAAGCTTATTAAACTTCTTGTAGCAGAAGTTGTGGATATTATCTATACCTGAGGCCTTGCAATTGTTGCTGTTGTGATTTCTTCTTCCGTTATTCCTTCTAAGTCCATATGCATGATATCAAGGAGTTATATTTCATTCATGATCTATTCAGTATCTTTATTGTGTTCTTTGGGGTTCGACTATAACAATGACCAATAATCGGTCAAACGAGTCGTTCGCAAGCTTCGAGAAATCAACGGCAAATCATCTCTCACCAAGACAATGAAAGTTCGAACATACCCCGGAAAACAATTGGATATTTAATGCAAGAAAACATCGAACTGTTACATCTTTCTGAGTACAGTGCCAATGAATGTTTCAACCCTTACCGAAATCATGAGCGGACTGCGTGGTGAAAAGAACAGACGAAGCTGTTGATGGCTTCCGAAAAGCCATGCCGCGTATAATCATGTCTCTAAAGTCCATGCAAATTTTCAGCTTGTTCGGAATTTATGCAAGCGTGAATATCTAAGTTGACAACTAGAAAACAAAAACCACAACATAATAACAATTAGACAAGTTCGAATTCCAGTCTTATCTCGTCGAAGCTACCTGTGTCTCACCCCCTTCCAGATCCGCTTTGCATATTTGATCAATGCGCTTAACCCGCCAAGAATTCATTGAGAATCTCGCCTCGTCATCCGCCAAATCAGTTCCAATATTTGTTCGTCCTGATTCAATTACAGCATTATAAATTCAGTCCCTGTGCGTCGCTCCGCGACGAAGCCGAATTTGTCGCATCTGTCATAATAATTACGCCTCCCCAGATGCAACGCCAGATGCACGGGGTCCGTCGGGCGGAACGGGGGGCCGGCGGTGTCGCTTTGGAAGGTCGACGCTGGGGTGCTATCATTTATACGGTACGGCGGCACTTTGGTTGATTTTTAAAACATTTAATTCGCGGGGGAATCCCAATATGAATTCGATTTTGTGGACGCCAGCGACGGATGTTGCTGAGCGGATGATCAATCATTGGGACTATTATTACACGCAGATTTTCAATAAGTGGAAGTCCCGGTGGATTATTTCCAGTCTGTGTAGACTGTCGTGGTGTCATTTCGGTCCAGGACCCAGATGAAAGAATTTTGAGTGTGCCCATTTGAGTCCCAAGCAGATTTCAGCCTGTCTGTGCATCTCGGTCCATATCCTTAATTTATTCAAGATTTATACTCTTTATACAATTGTTGGTTCAAGTCTGAGGATATCACTGATATTCGTTGATTATTATATTCTACTCAAATCAACTTACAATACAACATTACAACATCGATATTTTTAAATTCACCAGGAAGGTGAACACTATTACATAGAATTATTGAATGCTGAGAATAACAGCATGGAAAATGTGTGAAGCGAAGGGTGTGTACAATAAAAAGAATTATTGAAATGAGAATAAAATGATTCACATGCGTTCGTTATTTTATTCAAAGCGCCTGCATCTGCCAAGATTAATGCAGAAAATATAAAAGTATTCGTTAAATAATTTTAGTAATCCGAGAATTGCTTTAGCCTTTCTTCTTGTTGTTTGATCTCGTACATTTCGAAGAAATTAATCTTGCAGCTCCTAAGGCTTCAGAAATGAAAGCCCGTAACAAAATCGAAGACAGTTTTTTGTCAGAGCATTTCTCTCGATTGTCGGAAGTCAAATCTCACATTGAATTTTGATGCAGTTTGGTGCGTTAGATTCGTGGGAATCTCTAGGAACTTGAATATACTCATTAAGAAATCCAAAATTGCATTTGTGGATGAGATAGATGCATTCTGCATTTTTATCGAAAATTTCAAAATCAGTAAATAGGCCAGAAAATGAATACAAATCTGTTACACGACGGTTTTTGGGGTAGCTGAACTCGTATAGGCGGTCGGCGCGTGCCAGTGGAGTACCTAGGGCCCGCAGCAGGTGTTTTAACGAGCAGGGGTGCTAAAACTACTTACGATCGACTCTTAGATTCTTCTCTATAATATCAATGAAAAAACTCATAGTTATTCAAAATTGCGGGTTCATTGATTGTTACAAAACAAAAGAGTGACATAAGGTGTTAAACTTAACTAAGGAATGAGTTTGGATGTTGAATCATGGCACTGCATGCCCTCAATATACTTTTCATAGGATTGTATGTAACCACTGAGTGCTAATCGCAAGCATAATGACATATGATCGTCAGTTAGTCGATTGCGATATTTTAACTTAACTTAATCTTCATTACAGAAACTGCAGACTCGCACGAGTAAGTTGACCGTCAGTTGAAGAGCGATATGCCTTAGATTCGGATATTTATCTTCAGATATAAAAAACCAGAAATCTGTATCAGATGCTGTAGCTTTAAGATGTATATCTGATATAATCTGCACTCACTCATTTTCAACAGAACATGAGTCCATATTAAACTGACTTAATATTTCAGTAGTTAATTTCTCAATGATTTTACATGAAAAAGGATAACTCATAAATGATGCTATATTTGTCAATTTATTGCAATCATAAAAACGCATTCTGAATTGTCCCAAAATATTTGATAATTCAGCCTAATACGTATCATAATTCAACTGAGGAATCCTTGCTTTCAAAGACAGAAAATGTTTCAGATCCTTTCTTTTCAGTTGATCTATCATAAGTTGCAATTTACTTTTGAATGCGATTACACAATGCCACAAAACCGTTTTTTGTTTCCAGTCATTGCTGGTGCTCCATCAGTTGTAATGCACACTAACTTATATATTGGTAACTTGTAGTTTTTTACAAAATTGAAGAAAACGTCATATATATCTTCGCCACGGGTCTTCCCCTCAGAGGAATGATTGTCAAAAAGTTTTCCTTAGCCAACATGTCATTTACTACCATCCGAATAAAATACACAGCTGGACAGTGTCTGTCATATCGGTGGATTCGTCGAACTGTAAAGAAAAGTATGTACATTTCATGATATCATGTTTCAGTTTATCTGCCATGTCCTGACTCATGACTTCAACACGCCTTATGACAGTCGGACGAGATAACTGAAGTTCTCTCCAACTAAAGTTTCACCCACTTCAATAAATGCTTCCTTCTCAACCGATCCATCTTCCAATGATTTCTTGTGTTTCGCCAATGTATGAGATATTTTAAATGACGCAATCGTAGAAGATTTTGATTGTTTGGCTGGTCTTGTGAACATAGTTTAATGTTTTTTCAAACAAGACATCAAATCATACACTATTCGTTTTCTTAATTCATTCTGTGGCGAAAAATCCTTTTCATAGTTTTTATGAACCGTTTTATGACACCTCTCTAAGTTACCACGCTTAGGTATTGCAACTGACGCACGAAAAGTAAGACAAATGCACTTATTCTTCACCATACGAAAGAAAAATTCTTCCTCCAGATCGTTATTAAAATGTTACGTTTTAGATTTCTTCGCTGCACTCATTTTGTACTATTTAATAATAAATTTTGTATCGACGTAGTATTGCCTTCAAGTTACAATTCAGAATGACTCCAATTCCTGCAGGCGCAACATTTATATCGGCGTGAACGAAAGTCTCGAATGTTCCTGTCAAACGCGCCGCCCGAAATTTCTAGAGAAGTGGCAAGAATAAAAAGCGCGGCTTTTCTTTGACAAGTACCGCGCGTTCCTTTGATAAAGCCGCCTTATGCTGCTAGCAAAGTGTTATTTTATTTCGTAATAAATTTTTGTAGTTAAGTTACCCACTTAATGAAATTTTTTTTCTTCTCGAGATCTACTCAAAAAGCACTCGCGATCGACTTGTATCAAGCTTGTATGAGATGAAACCAAAATCCCCTTATTCTTAAATTGGGCCAAAAACATTTAGGAGGCATAGTAATAGTAATTCCAAAATTGATCAGTATACACAACATTAGAACTGTAGTTCTATTGATGAATCGGAGCAGCCTGTATAGCGGTAATATAATACGGCTGAATCTGAAAGATAATCTTGCGAAAGCCAAAATATTAAAACCTGAAGTTCAGTCCAAGTTCGTTCAAATTTCGTGACTCGAATTCCAACCGCAAGTTTGAGAGTTGGATAAATCCTCTTTCAGCTTCAATTCAATGAAGATTATCCACTTTGAATTCCTTCATTCAGCTCTCGAGAATCGACGCCAAGCGATTCGCAAAATGGACCAAGACAATGGGACCGAAGTTGGGATAGTCGAAATACACCCTAATAACTTTAAATTGCGACAATTTACAATGCACAATAGGCCATTACGAAAGTTTTATATAGCGAGTCAACAATTGCGGCATATCCTCAAAAGAAGACCGCCCAAGACTTTATAGCGAATAGTCGGGAGTTACTAAGAAGAATATTATTCATAGAAAAGTTCCATTGAATATGGTACCGGAAATTGATAGGCATTGTCTTGGAGAGACAATATTCCATACCTAATCGCTGTCTGTTGGAATTTCAAGAGTTTAATGTACTTTTTGAAAAACAATTCGTTGCATCTATTGTTCTAATAGAATCCTTTCAAGTCAGTAACAATGTTCAGAAGAAAGGAAATTGTCCTTTTCTACCTATGAAGACAAATATTATTTTTGATCCATGGTTTATATATAATATTAAAGTTGTAAAGCTTTTTCGAGAATAATCCGAGAGGATGACGGTTGTTTAAATCGGGAGGAGAGGAAGGAACGCGGCAAAAAGAAGGCCGCAGCGAGTTTTTTTTCCGTAGAGGAAGAGTCGGAGGAGGTCCGTATATATATATATATATATATATATATATATATATATATATATATATATATATATATATATATATATAAAAGAAAGTCGTGTTAGTTACACTATTCATAACTCAAGAACGGCTGTACAGATATTGCTGACAATTGGTGGGTAGGTAGCTTAGAGCCAGGAGACGGGCATAGGATACTGTTCATCCCATTCGACAGCGTTCCCGTGTGACTTGGACGTATGGATGACAATTTGATTTTTGTAAGAAATCAATATTAAAAAAGTGAAGTGAACTATAAAACGAAAAAGAAAAAGGAAAAAAGGAAGTTTATGATACTTTAATGAAGGCAATGGATGATGAAACTAGTGGTTTATAACTGGTAAGTAGTCTTAGCCACTGTGCGTGCGAGATCAAACATAGTGGTTGCAGTTGCTTCTTCTGGAATAGCAGCCACATTGTTAGAAGGATGCCGTACGGCTTATTCAGCATTTAAATTACCGTTAAATCTTCAAACTATTGCATAACCAACAATTAATATTGCAAAACACTCAGCAATGGCCAAAGTTTTATCGGCATCGAAAATCATCATCTGGGACGAATGCACCATGGCGCATAAATGTGCATTAGAAGTACTTAACAGAACCTTGAAAGATTTACGCAATGACTCCAGATGTTTTGGAGGAGCAATGATTGTTTCGAATGAACGAAGTGACAAGTACATTAATTCTCTGTTAGTTCTTGCAAAATCATCAAAATTCAATATATTTCCAAATTATTTCGGAACTATAAGAGATGGGTATAGTACATGCTAATACAATTCCATCTGAAATTTGACACGTGCCATTTGAAAAAATTGAGTTGTTGCTGTTTGAAAAAGGCCCAATTTAAAAATATCATACAAAACAACGCAATAAACATTTGACATGTGTAGACTGCTTAAAAAATTCCTTGATCCTTCTTCTATCCACCCAACCAAAAATTGTGTCTGTAGTGCAAAAGATCTACGAGCTACAATTCTTTTAAATGTTCCTCGAAAATCGAGTTTATAATAAAAATAATTGAATCTGTCAAAAGTTTTGACAGATAAGTGCCAACAACTTGGGTATTTTATGCCTTGCTCAAATGTCGGTTCTAGATGTATAATAAAAAAGGTAGATTGCCGTTTGAAATAACAAAGTGATGACCCACTTTCGGTATAACCGGAAATGGTATCATTTCGAATATTTCACTGCAATTGGAAATCGCTAGTTATGGCCGCGTATTAAATTTCAGCTTGATATTGTAATTGGAACTTAAAAGTTTTTAACAGACGGTCCGGTGGATATCCTCTATATATATATATATATATATATATATATATATATATATATATATATATATATATATATATATATATATTTGCACCCTTTGCAGTTCTTACTCAAAATTCATTAGAGATAGGCGTAATATTGAATTGAAAGGACTTTCGATTCTTTACTCAAATTAGTTATTATAAACAACTGCATGTTCTGGAGATAAAATGAAGGAAGAAAGGAGATGAGGGTAAAGTTTCGCCTATTTCTTAAAACTAGGAATAGAAAGAAACTTTGTCCAACTCCATCTCATTTTTTTCTAAAAGAAAACAGAAAGGTATAATCTCAGAAAATTCGGTTGTTTTTCTTGTTCTTTAACTGTGATAAATTTTGGGTTGAGGGATGTTGAGGGTGGGAAGACAGTTACATCATGTTACTGTTGTTTTCATATTTATCTTAACCTTTTCCACTAGATTCAATCTTTCTTAACTCTGGAAAGGGGGTCCAATTTCAATTTTTTTTGATATATTAATATTTACTCATACGACTTGTTTTAGCAGAATAGACAAAAAGATTCGGTTAACTATCTATTAATTAGTCCTAAATCATTCCCCTCTTGCGAATTTGGCCATCGTTCAATTCATATCATGATGTATCACGGATTTCCGTTTTTTGTTTTCGATTATTGATTAATAATTTTCCAGCTTTGAATTATATACCTGCAAAAACTGATTTTTCGCATTTTTTAAGGCAATATTATGTTTAAGTCCTCAAAAAATCAGCTTTAGAACAGATTCACTCAATCTGCTGTACTTACTTTTGATAGATTTTTGTTTTGTTCTTTATAGTGTTCAGAGGAAATAGTTATAAATGAGACTTTTCTGTTAGTTTTCTTGTAATTTTGTATATCTTGTATAGGAACAATTATAAAAACAGTTAATGCTGGGAGGTCATAAAGGTCTCACATATACTAGTATATGCTAGTATATGTGGCACCGGAAACAACAGTTTTGGAAGAAAGAAAATTGAAATGAATCCTCAAAGAAAATGCAACACTTTTCGATATTATTTTTATAGCCGTATCATTATTCCCGAACCCTGCAGAATGTCTTTAGTGTAGCGGTTTGGACTTCAGAGAAAGGCTTTTATAACTTTCTCTGCTGCGGTTCTCAAACATATTTAGACACTCTACCCCTTTTCTACCCACAAAACATTTGCGGTACTCCTTCTGAGATAGCGGTAACTAAAATATTAAACAAATATTGAAGCCTTTACATTTGAAACTCAATTACGCATCAGAGACATTGTTTACAAACATTTTTATTTCATTATGATGAATATGAGAATATATCAATCTACCAGAATATATACATACTATAGCATCATCAGACAATGATATCAATGTACCAACGAGTAGTATCAGAGGCTTTCTCCCCGGAAAAATCCAGTGTACGGACCTTAGTCAAGTAACACTGAATGTTACTAATTAATAGTTTCCTTTGTGTGAAGTGGTGAACGATCGAATAGAATACTGCTCTGAATATAAATATGACAAAATTGTCAGTTGATTATATTACATTTATATAAACAAATAAATAATATATGAAATGAGATTCTGAGCAGTATAAACTTAAGAGAAAACCTATGACTCTACCTCATTATTTTTTACGGAAAGAAACCTACGAAGAATATTACAAGATTTGATGACTGTTATCTCTTGTAACTGTTCAAACAAATTTTCTTCAGACCCAAAATCTCAATACTTTTGTATTTTATATATATATATATATATATATATATATATATATATATATATATATATAGATAGATAATATTATATATGGAGCTCGGAGCTCCAAATTAGGCACGGATCTGAGATATCCGACCACGACAATAAAAATGGGTCACCCAATATAATATTGAGTATTTCACCAGGAATGTGATTTACTCCAGAAATATCGAAAAATTGTCCGTAAGAAAGAAATAATAATAATCTCATCAATTGAAAGATTATTGAACTTAGATTCGAAATAAAATCACGGATATCAAAAAACGACGTGTCCCCAAATGGTTCCATCAGAAGTGCTTTCGCTCGAATTGATTTTATTGACCCTTTGAACCATACATCCATTCATCCCTGAAATTGACTGGTGCGATCGCAATATTTACATTTATAACGCGGTTTTTACGCCATATTCGCTCTCATATTTTGGAATTATATGCCTGTGTCACACATTTTATAATAATCAGTTTTGACCCTCGAAATATTTCCGCACAATATTACCCTCGCACTCCCCCCTGGTTTCCCCCGACATCAAATAGAACGGAATTTGACCGTAATTCGGATGGAATTATATCGTTTATTGGTTTTTAATCGGATTTGCGCCCGTCTGTGTACGGTCGGTCGGCATATTTTTCAATATTTTCATATATATTAATATTTCAATTGGGTTATAAAAATGGCGTGCGAAAAAGTGGAATTTTCGCTGGATGAAATGAATTCAATCATTAGAATTTTTTCGTTTCAAAAAGAATTGAAGATTTTGTGAATGTTTGAAATTATACAATTTGGAAATTCACGTTTTCGTTTGAATCCTGATTGCTTGAATGAGTTTTATGATATATTATGTACAAAAAGTCACATCATTAGATATTTGTTTACATAAATATTTTAGTGGCAATGTCATACGTTTTGAAATGCAGGAAGGTGAAAAACAGATATATTTATCAGATTAATATCCTCAAAACAGCTTGAAAAACAAATAGCTCACTTATTTCAAGCATTATACAGGAGGTACTAGCAGATTTTTTCGCCTGAAACAGTTCCATTCAATAAACCAATGTTGTTCATTTACTCAAGGGCTGGTAACCACTTGAAAATTTTTGTCCCAACCTCATTCAGATTTCATCTTTGGGTCACGGCGAAAGTGGCAGAAGGAATAAAAAACCAATTTTCTATCGTGAATCGTTTTAGCTTAATTCAGAATGATAAATTAAGTATGGTAGAAATAAGATATGAATTTCAGAATAATATATAATTAGATCTATAATGTACATATTATTCTTTTATTTGATATTCGTCAGGTCATCTTTCATTCCTATTATTTCAGTGGTCGTATGTGGTCCAAGATTTCGGACGATGCAATAGAACGTAGTAAAGTTGTTTCCAATCGCCAGATGTCACCTTGCTCACCACTGTCCTCAAAATTTGAGTTGCTTAACCTCAGTTTAGCGTGAGACCTCGTTTACAGATTACAGGTGCCGGTTATAGAGTATTTTTGGGTTCTGAAATTCGTTAATTTCGAGTGAAATATATTTTTTTAGCTCTATAAAAATGGATTTTGAAGGACTGCAATCTCGTCTGCCACAGTTATGAGATCAACTCGAAAACATCGGTGCAGATAGGGATGTTGATAATTCAGAGGGCAACGATAAGCCATATATAATAAAGGAACGAGAATAAATTGATTCAATGAATATGAAGAACCTGAAGAAGTCTGTGAGGCAAGAAACAAGAGCAAGAAAATAAGGTAATTTCTTGCCCGCTCTTCATTGGAAAGGATAAATCAACCAAATGGATGAAACATGCACCAACAAGAAACGTGAAAACATGGAAAGAATATGTCATCAAACAATTACCAGAAGTGAATAGACTAGCAATACACTTGAAATCTCCTGGTTGTGTTTCTTTCATCAAAAATAGTTCACTTCACAAATAAAAAGAGTTCAAGTTGTTTCTGAAAGATGGGCGAGGTAGAGGGATACACATCAAACAGATATAGTAGAAATTAAGGCTCTTCAAGAGCTACCTTACTTGGCAGGCATAATGTATGCCAACCATCTAAACTGCAAGTTTAGATTTTCGCTGAGAAATATATAATTTTTTTGTTGAGAAATTCAGCAAGTATTCAAAAACATACTACTCCCAATCTGAATGCATCACTGTCGATGATAAATTACACCCTTCCGAGGAAGATGTGACTTCAAGCAATATATACCTAGCAAGCAAAATGAATATGGCATCAAAATTTTCACCCACTATGATTCCAAGGCATTTCATAATAGAAGGTCCATATCAACAAGAAAATTCGACAATGGATGTTGCTGAACGACTATGTCAAATATATATGATACAGGTAGAAACATAACAGCGAATAATTCGATCACAAGTATTGCTTTTGCCAAATCTTTGAAAAAAAGGACTCTCCTTTTTCGTAACCGTAAGAAAAAAACAAGAGGGAGTTATCATCTGCATTTGTGGTAAAGGGATGTAGACCGATAAACGCGTCCATGTTCGGATTCGAGAAAGATTGTGCTCTGATATCTTTCCTTTCCAAGAAAATAAAATGTCCTTTTGTCTATGGACAAAGATGACATGATAGATCAAGAGACAGTCAAATCGGAAATATTGATTCAGTAAAACAAAGCTAAAGGAGACGTAGATACTGTTGATAAACTTTGTGCTCAATAATACTGCGCTCATAGTACAAGAAGATGACCCATGGTCCAGGAGTGAATTTTTATAAGTACTCAGTCAAGAATTGATTTGAAATCACCAACAAGTACGAGCTGCCTCAAAATATATACTGCTTTCAATGAGAGTTGGATTGCAGAAAATTTGTGAAATCAGCCAGCCAGAACCAGAAGAGGTATTAGATAATTGGGTGAGAGCAGGAAGGTGTTTCTTTTAAAGTTGGAAGAAAAATAGAAGAACGAAGTATACATGTAAGAAATGAAATAAATTCGTATGTATTTGTGTGATGTTGTACAGAAACTCTATTTGAACATTTTCGTGCAGTTTTCACAACAATTTTATAATGTTGTTAATGTGACCAATGGTGTTAAAGAATGATTGCGACCACTGAAAGGTCAGAACATTGAAGAAACCCTATATTTTTAATTTGATGTGAAATCAATAATGTCCATAAGATTGAATAAACTTTCATTTTTGAAGAAAAAGTCGCATGTATATGCGCATAAATTTTTGGCTGCATAAAATCCGGTCTCTAGTGGAGATAATAAGTCTGATTATACATTTTTGTTAACAAGTCGCTGACAGAATAGATGTTATTGATGTATCAGCGATGGAGTAGACAGGTTTCTTCCTCAGGTTATTTTCTTCCTATTCTCTTTAATGTTATGAAAATTACGCATGGTTTTCCCGCTTACCTCATTTTTCTAAGCTCATACTTCAGGAGTTATCGTGGAAGGCTTAGCGTGTTTGGAATGATTATCATTTCACATATTGTTGTAATTCCCCCTTCTTTCATTCGAATATATAAATAAATAAGTAGTAAAATAACGAAGCAAGAAGTATCTGAAAGGATTATTACTCAAGATATACATCATACAGAAATCCTATTATTTTTTCTACGTTCAACATACGTCTTTACGTTATCTCAACGAATAAAACATTCTCTTTCATCTGAAACCTGGTGCGACGTGTACGGTATACAAGACACGCAGTGTGGGTCTCCCGGAACAAAAGCATGATTTGTTGACGGCAGATTAGGATGAGCATACAATGGAGTCCCGAGCCTAAAGGATGAATGACGGTACGGGGCACCAGGTCGGAACTTTGGAGCCGTCTGCGCTCAATCACTGCTGACGAGAAGATTACGTCCGTCGCCGTCACCGTTGTTAGGATAACGTCGTGTCGCCCTGATAGACATGTACTGATGGTTAAAACACCCTTCAAACAAGAGAGTGGTAATATTGATAGTTTGTGGATATGAAGGGTATATGGGGCGTTATATACCAACTCGGACAATTTGAAAAAACTTTTTTTAACAAGAAAAACGTTCCACATTTTATCTCTGTTGACAGAGTTAATACTTATTTCCCGGATATAATTGAAGATGTTTAATTTCAAAATATTATTATATTATACAAAAGTTACATTTCCTTGAAGTGAAAAGTGCAATTGATAAAGGGTACCACCTGTTGAGATAATCGAAATGCCCTCACCCGCGAAATCTTTTTTTCCTTGATTACATCACTGAGGTAATCAAAATAAAAGCTTTCCTCGTAATTTACGCCCTTTACCACAACATTACAAAACGTGGTTTTTCGTATTTTATTATTTTCCTCGGATTCTGATAGCTCCAAAAATCTGAAAAAATTATGAGAACTGTTAACCACCTCACAAAACATTGCAGAATGGTAATTATTGTTTTCCTTGCGCTCAATGGATGTTCGAGCAGGTCTAGTTTCAACGACGTTAGGTTTCTATTGTTGAAAAGTGCTTCTCTGAGTTTTTTCAAATTTTTCGTGAACCAACCTCCAAAACGCGAAAAAAACGGTTCTTTTGCTCTTAGAGTTAAAAATTGAATTTTCCATATGTCTGTGTGTGCGGGAAGCAACAACAGCTTAATATTATAATATCTTACAAAATCAATATCCAACTGAAGATTTTCCAATTCAAATGATTTTTGCCATTAATATTACTTCTTAGCGCCCTTTAAAGTGCGATAAACTTAGCTTTCCTGCTTCTGCGCTTGTGGAAAACAATGAAAATGGTCTAATACTATGTTATACTACAAACTTAGAAGCCAACTGGAGATTATTTAATTCCAAAAAATCTTTTAGTAGCGATTTTTAGTTATTAGTGCTATTCATCTTACTTTTCGCCGCCAATTTCTGCTTCCTGAAGCATGATTATAATTTACAATACGTACTTCCGTTGAGATTTAATTGTTTATGAAACCACAATTGCAAAATAGAACACTCTATAAAGCAGTTAATATCGTGTTATACGAAAAATTTACATTTAGTGACTCTTTAGTTTCCTGGATTATGCCTTCAGATATCAGTTTCAATTTATTTTTTATATTCCCGAAACTTTATAAAGTTATTTTATAATCCAGACATATGGTATCATTTGTCATTTCTTTATCGTCGCCTTTTTTTTTGCATGTATAGTAGCGGTTCTACTATGCATCTAATATTGTAGTGTGAAAATCATAATATCAATGATAAAACAAAATATTGAAACATGTTCAATTAATTTCGTAGAGAAACTTCAGAATTTCTTACTGAAATGGCTTAGTGCAAGATTAATGGCTACTTAAAAGTAGTCACTAAAACTTTAGTTAAATAATCTGCACTAAAACCACTACACCAAAAATTTATTTCGAATACTCTACGCGCGTTTCGCCAACTTAGTTGGCATCATCAGATGATAGTACACTGGTAGTGTACTATCAGAGATGATAGTACACTGACAGTAGTGGTGTAATGGTGTACAATGTTTTTTTAGTGTTATTCAACGCCAAAGGTTCCAGTCCCCAACTTAAATAATCTGCAAATGACTGTTCTGTTTGTAGGAAATTCATTGTTCCCCGTAAGCGCAGGAGAGGAAAAGTTGAGCTTTTCATGATCGATGTTGAAAGGAATTCATTTAATCACACCACGTATGTGATCAAGGAAAAAAAGGTTTTGCGATTGAACGCCTTTCGACTTTTGTATTGTATAAATGACGTGTTCCTTGAACTATTCGGTACAATATTTGAATTTTCTTTGTAGTTTTCTTGCATCATTTGGTGTTAACGTACGAGGCTGGATTGATAAGTCTCCGGCCTGACCAGGAGATGACACCACTAAGCATACTTCGGAGGCGGCTTTCTACAGTACCATCCTTAGATAGCTTGTAGATATAGTTTCAGCCAGATTGCCATGTTAGTTTACGTTTGAGAGCACGCTGAATAAGACGACTCTGTGTTGTTTGTGAGAATGGAAAAATTGGAAAAGCGTGCTGTCATGAAATACTTATATTTGATGGGGTTAACACCGAAGGATATCAAAGAGATGGGCCGTGTGAGCTCCTCTGATGGGCCACGCTCACGACGCCCCGTTGAGAACACAACTCCAGATATGATCGAAAAAATTCATAAAATGGTGCTGGAAGACCGCAGATCAAAAGTGCGTGAGATAGCTGAGACCTGTAAGATATCATATGAACTTGTGCAAAATATTTTGCACCAACATTTGCATATGGAAAAGCTCTCTGCAAGATGTGTGCCGCGTGTACTAAAAATTGTTTCAAAAAACATTTCTACCGCCAATTTGGCGCTGTATAAGCATAATCCAAGCAAATATTTGCATCGATTCGTTACTGTTGACGAAACTTGTGGTCCACCACTACACTACTGAAACCAAAAAAACAGTCTACACAGTGGATTGGAACAGGGGAACCAACTTCAAAGAAGGCAAAAAATTTTTTTATCGGCAAACAAGGTTATGGCTACTGTTTTTTTGAATGCAAGATGTATTATATACATTGATTACCTTGAACAGGGTAAAACTATCACTGGTCAATACGCAGACTTATTGCAACATTTTAGCCACGAGGTGTAAACTAAACGACCTCATTTGGCGTAGCAAATAATTTTGTTTCATCACGATAACGCACCAGCGCATTCTTCGCACGTTGCCATGGCTAAAATCTATGATCTGAAGTTTGAATTGATGCCGCACCCTCCATACTTTCCAGACCTAGCCCCGAGTGACTATTGTCTGTTTCCTAACCTCAAAACATGGCTTGGCGGTAAGAGATTTGCGGGCAATGAAGAAGTAATCGAATCTGTAAATGGGTATTTTGAGGAACTTGTCGAATCAGTCTACAGAGATGGTATTACTTGACTAGAACACCGCTATGAGAAATGTATCAGCCTTGAAGGAGATAACGTTGAGAAATGAAAAAAATTCTTAAACACGTTGTTTTTCTTGGTCGGAAACTCATCAATCCATCCTCGTACCTGTCCAAAAATTCTGATATTATTTTAGCACACATTCTGAGCACTTGATTAGAAATTTTTTTCTCTTGTGTGACACCGATTGATCAACATACAATTTCTTTAGTGCCATGAAGTCTTTCCCAGATTTGATTGAAATTGTAGCAGACGATTCTCAAAAAGATTGATCTGATTATGAGTTAACAATATCGAGTTCAAAAAAGGTAGTTATTAGGTCCTTGAATAAGTTCTCGCTGTTCTCAAACGATGGTTTCACTAGGACTTGCTGCATATGATTTCTGACGGTAACGCGTCAATCTTAAACTACTGTTTGTAAGTTCGAACTTCGGTCTGTTTTGGTTTTGGAGACGAAGAACGCTCAAGCGCACCAGAAAAGGTGGAAGAGTAAGAGTTACTTGATGAAGACCGGTGTCAGGCGCTATCTGCACTTGAAAAATGAACACAAATAGATGACAATAAGGTTTAGAGAGGTTTGGAAGCCTTAAGGATGGTCCAGAATCTAGGGTAGTGGGTGTCTTATGAGTGAAAGCCAGCTCACATCGAACGGCGTTTTCTCACGTGTGAACGATTGATTCAACGACGAATAAGCAAAGGTTATGTGCATCGTATCGTAACTGGTGAAAATTACTACAGATCGTGGGGTAAGCTCAGCCAAGCTTCCACCTCGTGTGCAAAGCCAAATATTCATTGTTCTAAGCTTTTCTTCTTTTTCAGCAAGGTGTTATTTATGATGAGTTCCTCAAACCGAAGGGAAGGAGACTATCATGGATCGTTATCTACTACAATTGGAGTGAAAGAAAAACGGCTTCTTTATCAGCAGAGACACGAGAAAGTGATTTTGTCGCGTGACATGTTGGTAAACCAGTGAAAACCAGTAAAACACTTCGAATGAAGTCTTACCCCACCCTCCATATCCACTAGATAGCTCCCGATTACCACCTATTCCGTTCAATAGTACATGGCCTAACTGAGCAGTACTTCCAATCGTATGAAGATACTGAAAAATGGATTTATTAATGATTACCCTCAAAAGACGTATTGTTTTCCGACGTGACATTCAGTTGCTGCTAAAATACGAGAGAAGGTGGTGTTTACTGACGGGCAATACTTAGAGTGTAATATTTTTTTAAATAATTACTGTGAATAAAGCGTCTTCTTTCCCCATAAAAAACGAGAACTCATTCAAGAAATAATACTGTGTTATGAACCTCAGAAAACTGATTTTCACCCAGTACTTGAATGATATATTTTCCATCACGCTATGTTTAATATAGGCTGTGATCCTTTGCTGCTGCAGGACGATCACTATCTATATCTGATAAAACTTAATATATTTTTCAAAACTACAAATCTCCTGTTTACATCATTCTTTGTTTGTAGGAGTTTCACAATTAAGCTACTAAGGACAAGCAGCTACTTTTTCAACTAGCAGTATTTGAGATTTCCTCAAATAAAAATTACTACAGATCGTGGGGTAAGCTCAGCCAAGCCTCCACCTCGTGTGCAAAGCCAAATATTCATTGTTCTAAGCTTTTCCTCTTTTTCAGCAAGGTGTTATTTATGATGAGTTCCTCAAACCGAAGGGAAGGAGACTATCATGGATCGTTATCTACTACAATTGGAGTGAAAGAAAAACGGCTTCTTTATCAGCAGAGACACGAGAAAGTGATTTTGTCGCGTGACATGTTGGTAAACCAGTGAAAACCAGTAAAACACTTCGAATGAAGTCTTACCCCACCCTCCATATCCACTAGATAGCTCCCGATTACCACCTATTCCGTTCAATAGTACATGGCCTAACTGAGCAGTACTTCCAATCGTATGAAGATACTGAAAAATGGATTTATTAATGATTACCCTCAAAAGACGTATTATTTTCCGACGTGACATTCAGTTGCTGCTAAAATATGAGAGAAAGTGGTGTTTACTGACGGGCAATACTTAGAGTGTAATATTTTTTTAAATAATTACTGTGAATAAAGCGTCTTCTTTCCCCATAAAAAACGAGAACTCATTCAAGAAATAATACTGTGTTATGAACCTCAGAAAACTGATTTTCACCCAGTATTTGAATGATATATTTTCCATCCCGCTATGTTTAATATAGGCTGTGATCCTTTGCTGCTGCAGGACGATCACTATCTATATCTGATAAAACTTAATATATTTTTCAAAACTACAAATCTCCTGTTTACATCATTCTTTGTTTGTAGGAGTTTCACAATTAAGCTACTAAGGACAAGCAGCTACTTTTTCAACTAGCTGTATTTGAGATTTCCTCAAATACAACAACAATCTTGGCAATTGAATAAACTTCGTCGGGAGCATCATTTAAAGAATCACCAATTTGTGAAAAGAAATATCTTTCTTGGGTGTGTAACCTTTTTCCATTTTGTTTCACGTTTGATGATTCAATTGTTCGATCACACTGTTGATGGCTTTTGTTGTTGTGCCAGTACCAAAAATAAGCTAATAAAACAGACTACGAAAAAGAACTGCATGCCTTTTCAAGTTTCCTTAGCAACGCTGGTCTAATTGTCGTTATAAGTATAAGAGTCAACTAATTTAAAACTTCATATTTGACACTCATAATTTACTGACTTAAATATATTTTACTTATACAGTGTGTTCCAACAACAACAAGACACGTCGATTTTTGTTTCAAGGGGGAGCATTTTTCGAAATAATTCGAAACTTCTCAGATCAACCCCCTACCCCCAGCAACCCTAATTTCGAAATTCATCATAGGGAATAAGGGTCGAGTGGCACCTTACTGTAAAGGTCTGTCAATTCTCCATTCTGATTTGTCATTTTTAGAATTTTAAATTAACATACAGGGTGTCCCAACCGAGGGTAAAGTTGAATTCCTGCAAATCCCAAATACTAAATGAAATCGGTTTATTTTGGCATAATGCAAGCGCAGGTTTATGCTCGGTCTAGAAAAACGACCTACACTTGTGAATTTGGAGTTGGTGCAATCAACCCCCTATTTCCAGCATCCCCAACTCAAAAATCATTCGATCGATAATAGGTCAAGTGGCACCTCGTTGGAAAGGTACTGCAATTTTCTCTTCGAATTTGGTATTTTCGAAATTCAGAATCATCATACAGGGTGTCCCGAAGCAGGAACATTGAAAATCCAAATAACTTTTTGAAACTGGTTCATTTCGGTATACGAGAACATGTTTGATCCGAGAATAGGACTTTCTTGTGTGGTTATAGAATTTTTGCAATCAACCCCTTCCATTCAGCATCCCCAACTTGAAAATCATACAAATAATTCAAGTGGCATATCTTCAGAAAGGTTTTTTGAATTCCAGAATGATTAAAGCATTTCATTCAGTTCGGCTCTCCATACAGGATGTCGCTTTCGAAAAATTCAATATCGTCATTTGAAATTATCAACTAAAATTAATTCGAAACTGTTAAAAGTATTGGGGTACGATGTGTTGAGCATCAATTACGAAGAAATAAAGCTGATTTCTGCATTGAAAATGTTCACATTTTTTCATTTCCATCTGGCGTGCAGTCATCTGTTATTTCTCATTTTGCAATGAAATATTATTATTATTCAGATCAGTTCCTCATTATTGTTGTTGTTCGTCAGTTGAAATTAATCTGAAAATGGTTTATTCCACTGAGGAAAGGGTCGAAATTGTATCGACGTATTTTCGAAATAACAGTTGTGCCAAAGAAACGGCAAGGATATTCGATAGGAACCATCCTGAAAGAGAAAGGGAGTCAGTCACCAGTACGTTAAATATTTGGTTGACAAATTCCTAGCTACGGGTTCGGTGGCAAACAAAAACATGAAGTGGCATGTCCTGTCAGAAATGAGGCAACGGAAGTGGCAGTAGTGGGTCATCTACAAATGGAGAATACTACTTCGATCAGAAAACTATCTCGTCTGACTGGTGTATCAGTTACAACTGTCCATAGAATCGTGAAACATCACAAATTTCACCCTACAAGGTAAAATTAGTGCATGAAATAAACGAAGATGATCCAGATCGTCGTTTACAGTTTTGTGAAAATCTAAGTGAAAACCTAAACGCTAATCCAAATTTTCTGAATAACATCTGTTTTTCTGAAGAAAGCACCTTTATGCTCAGTGGTGAAGTGAATAGACATAATTGTCGATATTGGGACACACAGAATCCTCATTGGTTTAGAGAGGCCCACACGCAAAGGCCTCAGAAGTTGAACGTTTGGGCAGGAATTTTGGCAATCATCAAGTTGGGCCTTTCTTTATTGAGGGTAATCTGAATGGAAATGGCTACCTACAGTTGTTAGAGGAACACATACATCCTAGATTGACAGAAATTTTACAGAACGATCCAACTCTTTCTGAGGACGAAATGCGTTTTCAACAAGACGGTGCTCCTCCGCATTATGATGCTCGGGTGCGCCAATATTTAGACGAAAATTTCCCAGGAAGGTGGATTGGTAGAAGAGGACCTGTTGAGTGGCCAGCCAGGTCACCAGATTTAAATCCCTGGATTTTTTTTTGTGGGGCCATCTAAAATCTAAAGTTTATGCCACAAGACCAGAAAACCTGGAGGAGCTGCGGATGAGGATTATCACAGAATGCCGACTTTTGACTCCTGAAGTTTTCGCTAATGTGAGAAGAGAGTTCGAAAATCGTCTGTATAACTGTATGGAGGTGGGCGGAGGTCATTTTGAACAATTGTTGTAATAATCAAGTTAGTTTTTGTTTTCAATTGAATACAAGTTCAATAAATCTCGTTTTCCTGTTTAGATGAGCATCCAATCAGTTTCTCCATCATCCCTCATCCTGATCCTCACGCCAGAAAACCTCGATTGCCAAACTGAAACCAATGCCTCAGTGATTCAGAAAATAGAAAAATCTTTCTGGAACTTTGCCACTCAACCTGTAATCACTTGTATGATTTTTGAGTTGGGGATGCTGAATGGAAGAGATTGATTGCAAAAATTCCATATTCACGCAAGAGAGTCTTATTCTCGAATCAAACATAAACATGTTCTCGTATTATACCGAAATGAACCAGTTTCAAAAGTTACTTGGGTTTTCAGTGTTCCTGCTCCGGGACACCCTGTATGCTGATTCTGAATTTCGAAAATACCAAATTCGAAGAGAAAATTGAAATACCTTTCCAACGAGGTGCCACTTGACCTATTTTCGATCGAATGATTTTTGAGTTGGGGATGCTGGAAATAGGGGGTTGATTGCACCAACTCCAAATTCACAAGTGTAGGTCGTTTTTCTAGACCGAGCATAAACCTGCGCTTGCATTATGCCAAAATAAACCGATTTCATTTAGTATTTGGGATTTGCAGGAATTCAACTTTACCCTCGGTTGGGACACCCTGTATGTTAATTTAAAATTCTAAAAATGACAAATCAGAATGGAGAATTGACAGACCTTTACAGTAAGGTGCCACTCGACTCTTATTCCCTATGATGAATTTCGAAATTAGGGTTGCTGGGGGTAGGGGGTTGATCTGACAAGTTTCGAATTATTTCGAAAAATGCTCCCCCTTGAAACAAAAATCGACGTGTCTTGTTGTTTTTCGCTAATGTTACTCATTTCGGAGTTATAGGGGGGGTCAAATTTTCGTTGGAACACACTGTATGTTTTTCAATATTGAATATTGATTTTGTTCATAATTTTTAATAACAAAATGATGAAACATTTTGTTTTTAAACTCTTCGTTTCTTTATCTTTCTATAAAAACTAATGCAACTATAATATTTAAACTACTTTCGAATGAGTTTATTATTGGAAACATTCAATCCTCGTAAGATGTTAAAGTCCATTTTTTTGAATTTTTATGAGTAGAAAATGTTTCTAGGTCTGTATGGATGTTAAAACAGTTTGTTTTTGTTTATTTTGAATTAATTAATAATAACAGTTCATATTTATTTATATATTCCTATAAAAGTTATTTTGAAACTATATTTTCGATACGATTGATAAAACTTCATTAAATATTCAATAAATATATTGCTGTCCATTTCTTATGCCGGCACATATAGTGTCGTTGTTTATTTATCGCTATCATAACCTCTGATGATGAGCCTGGTTGAGCATGTTTGGAGTACGTATCAAAGAAGCGTTTTACAACACATGATTTCTAAAATCAGCAACAATGATTTGATGCAATGCAATTGATATTGACTTAGCACACTATAGTCCAAGTATCTCGCAAGGACTTAATTTTGAGCACCTGAAAGAATTGAAAGTCAGGTGAAAACAAAACGATAATTCTCTTTTTTTAACTAATTGTCCATTCATTTTTCATCATAATCTCTTGCTTAAGAGGGGCTGAAGGTTTTTGACGCCCGCTTAATCTAACCAAAATTTTATTCAATTGGATTCTTTTGCTTTTCCCACCGGAAAATTTTGAACAGTTTGAAAGAAATTTCTGCACAAATACGTTGAAAGAGAACAGAAAAATTCTCATGTCCCAAAGGATAATCAACGTAATCCAATGAAAATACAATCAGAAGTTTTCATATGCAATTGTTTTTCTCTTGGCTGCGAATGCAAGAAAAAACAATCTAACTCCGTTAACTGAATAAAAAAGTTATTGAAACGAAGCCGAATTGCAAGCTTTCCTCGGGGACTGATTAGGTTATTCAAATTTTCTGTATATTGTGAGACTGTATCCTCTATTAAGTGCGAACACGACGTTTCGTATTTTCATCTAATAAGACTACGAAAATAACGTTTCAGAGCCGGTTGCAGAAATGATTATCCTCATTGGATTCTGGAATACAAGATTAAAAACGAAATGATAATTTCTAATCGAGATTCGATATCTTAGCGAGAGATGATCGTATCAAATTAAAAAATTTGAGAAATTTAATCTGAATGATCAACTAATTCGGTTCATATAGTCATTTAGTCCCAGATTTTGTGGTTAAATCTGTGGTGTAAAAAACTTTATTAGCCTTGAAAATTTTATCGTTAAAAATAATTAAACTAAAACTTTTTGCAGGTGCCATACCACTACCTTTAACGAAGATACAGTTATTTGAATAATCGCAGAAAATTTGAAATTATTTATGATTACATGATTTTTTCACTAATGTAGTTGAAAAAAAAGTGAAATATTTTTTACGCTGTTAGTTGTAGTATATTGTCAATATTGTCAACTAATCCGTTAGGATTGACGTTGATAGTTTTCTTGTAAATACGAGGGGTGTCCGTTATATCTTACATATTGAGCTAGAATGAAACAATTGGAAGCGTTCAAAGACTTTATTGTTTTTCGGAGTATTTTTCGAGAAGATTAATACACTTCTGCATTCGTTCGAATCAATTCTGGAAGCAGCTATTCTAATCGTTTGCTGCTACATACAAAATGGCCTTTTGCGAGGCATCAACAGCTTCTTCTAAAGACTGGAAGCTTTGACCACGCAGTCTGTTCTTGATTTTGAGAGAAGCAAAAAAATAGTTCGGACCTAGGTCCGGAGTGTACGCAGGATGATGTACCAATTCGATGTTTTCTCGCGTAAAATATTAAGTTACATGATCTGTTTTTCTTCCCCTTGGAACACTTAACAGGAGATTGGTGCTTATTTTCAATTTTTTATGAATATATTCTAGAATCATCAGAACTGACAATGTTGTAAACACTTTTAGGCTTCCCAAAGTTAAAACTGTTCAGAGTTTTTTGACAGCAATTCACGCTTGCAGCTTTCTGTTCTTTGGTCTACAGAGGCGGTATCCAACTCAATCTCTTGAAATCTTGCATGCTGATCTTCCTGGATAACATTATGCACAGTATCCACATTTTCATGGGAGACCACTGTTTCTGGTGCACCTTTCTTAGGATTGTCGATAAGCCTAACACTTTTTCGTTTAAATTCTCCATATCAACGTGAAACTGTTGACTGATGTGATGCTTCGATGCTGAAAACAGAAACCTACTCGACGAGACATTCTTGTTGATATAATTGTCTTTGAAAATTGCGAGAAAATGCTCGTGGTTTAATTCTATGTTTCAACCGACAGTTGATTAATGGAGTCGTTTGTGTCCCAGCATGCAAAACATAAAATTATCCCTCGTACGAAGAATAAACCATTTCCATCTGCAGCTATAGTTTCTCAGATAATGCATCAAGACTTTTCTCATCATGGAAATTGCATCTTTTATGTGAAAATCGTCATCATCACTCGCTTACTAACATCAAATATGGCACAGAGTGTTACATACAAAGAAAATTGCCAAAGACAAATAGAGGAAGGTGACTGATCCACTTCCTAGTGGCCGAGCACACGTCAGTTCTAGTCTTGGTTCTCGCGATATTTTAGACACCGGATCTCCCCAGTTTTCAACTTTCGAAACAATCCAATCTCCCGGCAAATTACATTACAAGTTTGCCCTTCTAAATCTCAACTTCGGGACATTGTACTGATGGCGAATGATGGCCAACTACACCCGGGAAAATTACTTCTCATTCTTTTTCTATCACACGAGCGGATTGTGAACTCAGAATGGGAGTTTTCTAACACGGTGCAATAAATGATGGGGAAATAAAGGAATAAAATCGGGAAGCGGCAAGAACGGGATCGATTTTATTCCTTGGTATGGCACCGAAATTTTTATGGTCGGAAAAGGTGCCCGTATGATACCGTCGTATCTTCGAAACTGGGACTTTTGGAGACTTGGGTTTAATGAACGCTTAAATACAGATTCAATTCGATTTAGATGAAAGTTGTCACGTTTCATTTTTCCTTTTTTTTCAGGATATTGTGTGAGTAACCAAAGGGTCCACCACATTGAAACAATCAAGTAGAAATCAGTATGCAAACTGAAGAAATTAATGAATGATATTGATGTAACTCTTGAATTTTCCGATAACTCAAAGATCTTTGCTATATACCGCCAATCGAGACTGAGTTGCATATCTGTCTACAAATCTATATACGTTGATATCACCGTCTTAGCAACTGGGCTTGTTTGATTATTTTAACATGTAATTCATCACATGTCTTTTAGTTTTTTTTTCTTTACTTGCAAATCCTGTCAATTACCTGATAGTTTAGAATATTATCATCCCTCATGAAAGAGGAGTCAATTAAATGAATTTTTCTGTTATATCACTACAAATTGATAGAATTTCTCTATTCTGTAGTACTTAAGATATAGCTTCTCCCAAATTTCATATTCCTATGGTAACGGGAAAAGCTCTATGGGGTTTGATGTCCTTATAAGTGTCAAAACATGCAGCAAAATGCAAATGGCAACTTTCGTCTTTCCGACGCCAGGTGTTCAAAAATTATCATGATGGGAACGATTTGTGAATAGTTACTCTTCTTGATTCATGGTAGTTCGGTTGTATCTTATATGTTGTGCGCATTTATATAGTCTGAAATTGAGGACAACGAGATCTGAGTATGAAGTCTGAACCAACATGGATTATCGTTCCTAGCAGACAGCAATCGGGAAGCTGCAAGGACCGTCTACTTGGGGGACCCTGTTGTTTCACAGACAGTTTCAAAACTCTGGCCACAGTAATGGAGCTGGTGTCGGGTTAATTCCAAGAAACAGTCTGTCTTGGTGGGCTCATGACTGCTTTTCGAGCAGAAATATTCGCAATTGACCACTGGGTTAACCTCCCGATTGTGGGGGATTAACAAATAGATCAATTAAAATCATCACGGATAACCAAGCTATACTCGAGGGACGCCTTTGATTCAAAAACGGCTTCGAAACTGCCAAAGTTGTTGGAGCTGGTGCATATGGTCGAGGTTCAGTAAAAAAACAATCTATCTTGACCGATTCGCGACTGCTTTTCGAGCTAGAATATTCAACATTAGCCACTGTGCTAACCTCCTGCTTGCGAATGGATAAACAAGTACATCAATAAAAATCACACTGAAGGCATTGTCATCGAACAACTTCATGCCACTTATTTTGCAAGAATGTCGTTCAACTCTCGCCAAACTAGGAGATAGAAATAGGCTCCGACTGATGTGGGTCCCAGTCCACTCGAACATAGATGGTAATAAGAAGGTGATCATTGGCTGCCCGAGGAATAACCTTTGGATTCACTAGACCCGGCATTTGAGCACTGGCTGAGCCTAACAGGTCTTAGGCACTTCCTGCTTGCTATCAGTGAAACTTCGACTGCGAGAGCCAAGGTTTGGCTTGAACTCTGCAGACTTGACCTGAAAGTTTTAATTGGCAAATTAACGAGTCGCCTCAGAAATGGCCAAAATAAGTTAGGATTGCTCGAAGAACTTTCATGCAGACTACGTGAGGAGGAGGTGGAATCAATAGAATAGATCATGTGCGAATGCCCAGCTAGGGTAGAATCAGGCTTGAGAAACTTTGATCTAATAATCGAAGCTTGCTGAGTTTTTGCGCGTTCAGAATGATCATGAAATAGTTGAATGGGAATCACACCTCCGTTCATGACAATTCGATTAGAAAAATTCGTGCAAAAATAACGCCCAACAACTATCCCAAGACCAAAAGGATTTCAGGAAGAAAAGGACCCTTTGCTGTTTGAGATCCATTGAAAGTGATTCCTGTTTTGTGGAACGTACATTACTGAAGACGAGTCTTGGGAGTTTGAGTACGACCCAGAAACAAACCGCCAGAGCATGAACTGACACAATGCAACCTCGTAAAAAGCACGAATGAGCAAGTAGAAGATCAAATGCAAGCTGATTCTTTTGTTGATATCCATGGAATCATCGACAAAGTGTTGTTCTTGAACGCCAAACCATCAATAAACACTTTTACTGAGAGGTGCTTGAAAAACTTCAAAAGAGAATATCGTGTGCGAGTAAACATCAAAAACAACTGCGTAGCATCACAACAATGCACCATGTCACACTGCAATTTCAATTAAGAAATGTTTAGCCAGTAAAAGCATTCCTGTGGTCCCTCAAACACCTGATTCACCAGATGTGAGTCTTTCTCTTCCCGAGATTCAAAAATCACCGCAATTGAACTCTTTTTGGGACACTTGAAAATACCCAAACAGCTGCAACCGACCAGATGAAGGCTATCCCAGTATCCGAGTTCCAGCAATGATGATTGCACACAGTACCGTCTCCAGTACTGTGTGGTTTCCCTAGGGAGCTATTTTGAAGACAAAATTGTTATAATATTTGAATAAAATAAATAATATTTGAATGAGAGAAAATCAGTTTCATCAATTGATTTAGGTACCACGTATTCTACGAAAAAGTTCTAATAAAGGACGAAAAAGTGTTGCAACTTCTCCCCTTTTTCGAAGAAGTGATCTTGTCAAAGTGATATTTTAGCAAAACTACAAGCTGACTGCTTATTCTATACTGCCGTATTTCGAAAAGGAGGGATCTGAGAAAAACGTTTATTAGACAAATCTTGCTTATATAAGTTGAGCAATCACCAGTTGAACTAGGTACGCGTACTTAGGAAATACTTTCATTTTGGTCATAGTTAACTGTAATCATCAGCGATTGCAGCGTTTTTCGCGTATGCGATCGGAACTATGCCCGGCTGTAAGAGCGAAGGGGGTATCTGAAATAGTGTAATATCTGTTATCTTCACATTTCACCATCACGTCTGTATTTCCGTCCACGAAACCATCGAAATGATTTATATAGTTTCTCGCATTAAATCCGACTAATGACCCAACATACACAGAACTGTAATTGCGATAACGTAGACGACTTCCAAGTTAAATTCCGCGCCAAGCGACGAACGCGGAACGAATTTCGTTCGGTATAATTAATTCTCTAATCAATCTTCATCTGAAGAAGTAAAATGGAGACGCGATACATAATAGTGTCTAATTACAAACGCATTAAACTCTGGGTTAATTCGAGAGAACTTCTCCGGTTTCCCGAAATCGTCGATTATTTCGTCCGACTCGACTATATAATGTCGACGCGTTACGGCCGTTTTGGTTTTTCAATGTAACAAATTACGGAGATAAGATCGGCTGTATGATGATGACAACGTAGAAATGAGCTCATGACCCGAGAAACGAGCTTCAAGTAACGATGATTGCCATAAAAGGCGAGGTGTGAACCTCTGCTCGAAGGAATTATTATAATCTCTTGTTGACTTTTTGTCTACATAAAAATTTGAACCTACTTTTGAAGTTAAGGATCCACTAAATCTTTGGAATCTTGACTGAATGTCTATGTTACACAACACGAGAACATACAGGATCGATATACAGTGTTTCCCAAATAGATGGGTAATTTTAATAGTATAAAATGAGAACACAACATTTTTGTTTACGGAGTAAGGAGAAAGTATCATAAAAAGAATTATTTCCTATCAGAACATACATATTTTGGTATATAGTTTTTATACCGGGTTATTAAAATATGTATGTTCCAATTTAAAATAATTGAAATAATAATATGTATGTATGTACGTTCTTTTACTTATACAATTTATTATACTACCTGGGGTGCTGTGAGGATGAAAAACTTAGTATGAACTCCCACAAAACTTTTATTCGTCACTTTTTTCAATAGGAGAAGGAAGATATTCGTAACCTTCGATCCTGAGTGAGAGTTTATTCCGGTTTCGGAGGTAGCAAAATATCTGGGGGTTACCTTGGATAGTAAGCTCATGTGGAGTTCGCACCTTGAAAACATAAAACACAAGGCTAGACCTTATAGGCTTGTAAACTGACCTGGAAGGAAATGGGAACTTGCCCCAAAACTACAAATGATAGTGAGACCACATATCACATATGGCTTCATTGGTTGGTGGGAGTGCAGCCTTAAGACGCAATCCCAACCCGAGCTCTAAAAATTGCAGAGAACGCCCTGTATAATGATCACTGGAGCATTTCGCTCTGCACCTACTGCAGCTATGAAACTGATACTGGGCCTTGCACCTCTCCATCTGGAGATAAGAGGGGAGCTACAATGGCTACCTAAAGATTCTATCAGCTTCAGTTCCGTGGCCAGCGGTTAACAGACAACGATATGCTGAGTATAAAGTCTGACCGTTTACTGAAGAGTTTTGTTGATTCACAGACGGCCCCAAAGCTGCCAAAGGTTATGGAGTTGGTGTATATAATCGAGGTGCTGCGACTGTTTTTCGAGGAGACATATTGCCGTTGATCATTGTGCTAACCTGTTTGCGGAGGGATTAACAAGTAGGTCAATAAAAATCATGACGGATAGCCAAGCTGCACTGAAGACATTGGTATCCGACAGAGCCTAGGCTTAAAATTTCCATGGAGAACGCAAGGATGGAAAATAACCGGTGGTAGGACTTGAAAGTACGGGATCACTGGACGTCATATCCTGACGAAGATACAGGGCGTTTCATCGAAAGACGAGCTTCTTTCAGTGAAGACAAAATCTGTCGACTTCAAATGGAAATTTAAGACTGGTCTGTTTAATCTCGAAGAAAAGAAATTTTACTGATGATACATGGACATTATCGAAAAATGTGATACAGTTAATAACGGTATAGTATTTTAGATTGCAATGGAAACTATGAATATGGATTTCAAATCTGTGATCGAAAAACGACAAAAGTTTTTTCCTCTGGGGCTATATCAAAAATTTATTACATAGGCAATCCCTTAATGATATAGAAGAGTTGAAATTGTTTAAATTCAGTGACCAATATTCAAATTCAAAACGCAGAGGTGTTTCTGGACGTTGAAATGATTGCATTTTGAATAATGAAAGTATTTTGAGTATTTAAGATTATTGATGTTTTGTTGTTACTAATTATTTTTGATATTTCCTTACATAAATAACTTTCGTTTGTTGTTATCATAAGTGGGCTTCATTGTTGTTTACAGAATTGAAAACATTTGTCATGTGATATACAGGGTGTTATATAATAGTATGTCACAACTTGAGAGGGTAAATCTACGTGCAATTTCAAGAAAAAAAGTTCATATAATCATAGGTCCGCAAAAGCTTCGTTACGGAGCTACATGGTGTTGAAATTTCCGGAAAATATTGTTATTTTCTTCAAAACTACTGCAGTTTTTGAGATATTCAGCCCAAATTTGGAATGCAAGCGCTATTTTTTACAGCCTCTATCAGTACACCTCCAAAATTTCAACTAGAATCTACAAGGTGTTTTCTTTTCCGGGGCCATGACTTCTTTTGGCCTTTCAAACTTTTTTGCAGTACGCCACTGATCATCGTACAAACAATTTTCATCATCTTCGTTCAATTTTAAAACTTTTTTGACACCTGTAATTTTTTCGTATGCGATCTGTTTTTACCAATGAATTTTCCTCAAAAATCAAGAGTCATTTTTTTTCCTATTTGTAGTAATTCACATAGCAGCAATATTAAAACATTGAAAATGGGACAATTCGTACAGAGTGGATTTTGAAAAACTGGCTTCTCAAGATATCTCAAAAACTATTGCAGAGTCGAAAATCTCAGAAAAACGTAAAATTCAGTTTTTTCAAGAGCCACTTCACGACTTAACATGAATGTGTTCAAATTTAATCTATACCTCCCTTTAGTATGTATACCACGTGGCGCATTGATAAATAGCCAATATCTTCCTTAGTATAGTTACATTACTGAATTTCAATTTTCGGTATTGGTTTTTCCTGAATTCATCGTCTAATCCATATTTTACTTTGAATACTCTGCACCAAGAAATCAACGCAGAAAATCAAAAATTCAAATTTATTCAGAAAGAGATTAGATATGTTGAAGAATTACGTTTTCAGTAATCTACCCCAAAAATCTGTTAATACCAAATCAATCTTCTACGACTCATAGTCAAATAAATGACATTATGGCATTCTGATCAATATTTTTATCAGTCTGTTCCTCAACTCATTCACGGTAGCTGACTGGATTTGCTAGCTTCTTAATCTTCTATTGCGAATGTGCCAGACATATTCGATGAGTACAGCACTTCATACGTAATTTTGAAAACAATTCCCAACAATATCTGCTCGATGAGGTCTGCATAAGCAAAAAGTGTTCAGTTTTCATGGTATAATATGTTCTTTTAAAAGGTCTGTAACGTTCCTCTGAGCAATCAGGGTGAACCACCACCAAAACGATAGGTAGATGAAAAGTTACACTGAGCACATCTTTCATTTCGACGTCTGTGCACTAGAGAACGTCGAAGGCAATGAAAAAGACAAAATCTCGACTCATCTGCGGAACACAACTGTCTCCCAATCAGCTTTTAATGAATTCAAATGTTTCCTGGCAAGCTGCGACACGGACCTCAAACCAAATTCCCTGAGACGCTGTCGTATCGTTTCAGTGCTGTTATGTTCTTAATTGGTCTGCCGAAGCTACATTTGAAGGTGCCTAGCAGAAACTAACCATTGTCTCAAAGAGGAAATTCTTTAATAATGGTCATGGATCACAGCTGCTGCACAAGGTCGGCCTGTCCAGATCTTCTTTCATGATTACCGGTCTCTTTGTACCAACACTGGGAGAACCCCAGACCTTTGGCTTATTCTTGTATAAGTTCCACGTGTGTCAACCAACACCATTGTTTCAGCATATACTGCCAGGGGTTAAACTTCATGATTCACATTGCATCAATATCCAAAATTGAAATTTTTAAGATGAACAAACTTTACTCGAAAAAATTGATCAACAACTGCTGTTATGAATAAGTGGTGGTTTCTTGCAAAGTCTCAATTCATTTCTTTCAATTAAGCTCTGATGAGGGGGTCATGGGCCAAGAAAAAAATGTCGAGTTTTGTTGACATATGTCCGGACATATCCGAAAAAAAAATGTTGACAATTAGTTGCCTACCAAAAAATAAATTCGCAATTGTGCGTTACTTTCTCACCGCAATGTTAATGAAAAACAGGGCCAAGAACTGGCGTATGAGATTCAATCACAGAATAATCTGTTCGATACACTGGAGTGCAAATCGAAAAAAGTAAGGCTATATAAAATCTACGGATCTTTAAAGAAATTAATGTCGAAATTCAATCGTAAAGAATGTAGTTCAATCGACCTCAATGAAACCATCTTACCTCGAAAGTGGTGTAGGAGAATCGAACAGATAAGTTTGTACGAAACTTGTTTCACCGAAAACATTTCCAGCAGATCAGGCTTCAATCAGACGATGTCTCGACAGAATGCAGTTTGTTGCTGACCAGCGAAAGCTGCGGAACATTTCGCTTCAATTACATCTTCACCAACCTACACGAGATTCACGCTACACGAAATCGTTGAAATTTAACTTCCGATTCGGTCCGTGTTCCCGGTTGCCCCGTCGGCCCGAGTGACCCTTGCCTGGTCAGTACTTCACGAAAGCACTCCCTTTTGCTAAGCATAAAATACTCAATCGCCGATGACCGGAATTTGTTGGATGGCTTTTAGAGCTCTGCGAACGGTCTGTTAGGTTAGCGTTCTCGGCGAGGTATTTGGGATGGCAGGATCTATCCGGCATCCTTGTAAATTAGCTTTGGCCTTTCCAAAGGTACAGGTCGGAGCCACTCGTATCCTAATAAAGAGAACGGGGGATGCTCTGGTTCTCTGTAAAATTATTCTGCTCGTTGAGGAAATTCAAAGAATTCTAACTGCATTCGAATATCCTTTCATGTCGATAGAAAACTAAGCAGATTACGAGAAATTTCTCAACAAATTTTAAAATGACTGAAGATGTTCAAAGAATCCTTCGTGTTTTCAGTAAAAACATATAGGGTACTTCTGAAACATGTGGTGAAAATTTAAGAGATATTTGAACTCGGAGGATTTCACTTGATAAAAATCCATAATTATATAAAACAACTCAGAATTTTTGGGATTTCACTCAAATATGAACAACCGTGAAGCGTTTCACTATACCAGAGGTGCTCAAACTTGAACTGCTGGCGATCTATGTCAATATTTTTAGACTACTAACGATCGACTCTGAGAAGCTGAAAGTATGTGTGATGCAGGGTTGTCGTACATACACGATACACCCTACCTACCTAGGTAGGTTGTACCGTGGCATATGTAGATATTAGCTATCCGCACAATATTTTAGTCAAGGTTTGAATTATGTTTAGTTAGGTTCTTCTCTATAATATCAATGAAGAAACTCATAGTTATTCAAAATTGCAAGTTTATTGGTTATTACAAAACAAAAGAGTTTCATATAGTGTTAAACTTAACTAACGAGTGACTTTAGATGTTGAAGCGTCGCACATCATGTCCACAGTATACTTTTCATAAGATGGTACGTAACCACTAATTGCTAATTGCAAGCATGATGATATCTCTCTCTCTCTCTTGGTGCCTTCTCAGATTCTGAGGTTGGCTAATAACATGGCATATCTCCATCTATCTCTGGCAGTATGTATTAGTTCTTCTCTATTAAGTCCAGTCCAATTACGCAGGTTGCTCATCCATGAAGTTCTTCTACGTCCTCTAGCCCGTTTGCCCTCTATTTTTCCCTCTATTACAAATTGCAAGATATTGTATTTGTCATATATTTCGATGTGTCCAAAGTATGTCAATTTCCGCCTTTTAATTATGTTTTCTATTTCTGGTGTCCTATTCAATTTCCTTAAAACCTCTTCGTTGGTTACTCTGTCGGTCCATGGTATTTTTAGTAGGCGACGATATGACCACATTTCAAATGCTCTAAGTCGTTTCATGGTATTTGTTTTGAGTGACCATGCCTCACATCCATAGAGCAGTGTAGACCATACGTAACACTTAACAAGACGAACACACAATGGCAAATTCAAGGAGTTGTTGCAGATCGCTCCTTCATTTTATTAAAGCTTGGCGGGCCTGTTCTATTCGAGACTTAACTTCTATGTCTGTATCCACGTGATCATTTATTATTCTTCCTAGATATTTTGTTTGATGCACTTGTTCAATTCTAGTGTTGTTATAGTTTATGTGTATGTTTCTTTTGTCTCTACTGATCACCATGACTTTAGTCTTTTGAGCGTTCAAGTCAAGTCCCATTTGACGAGAGCTCTGCCCCACAGCGTTTAAGAGAGCTTGTAATTCTTCTTCACTTTGGGCCAAAATTACAGTATCGTCTGCATATCTTAAGTTGTTTAATATCATACCGTTGATTTTCAGACCTTCGGTTCTCTTCGATAAAGCTTCTTGCATTATTTTTTCTGAATACAGATTGAACAACAGAGGCGATAATATGCAACCTTATCGTACTCCCCTTCTTATTTTAATATCTTCTGTATAGTCGTTGCCGATTCTAACACATGCCAATAAAGGGTCTGATGATATATGATCGTCAATTAGTCGATTGCGATATTTTGACTTAACTATCTCAATTTCAGAAAATGCAGACTCGCACAAGTGAGTTGACACAAACATTGCCCGCAGTTGAAGGGCGATTTTCCTTAAATTCGGAATCTTCATCTTCAGATATAAAACACCAAAAATTTGTATCAGATGCTGTAGCGTTGAGATGTATATCTGATATAATCTGCACCAACTCATTTTCAACAGAACATGAGTTCATATTAAACTGACTTGCTATTTCAGTACCTAATTCCACAATGTTTTTACATGAAAAAGGATAGCTCATAAATAATGCTATATTTGCCAATTTACTGCAATCATACAAAGCATTTCGAATTGTCCCAAAATATTTGATAATTCAGCTTCATACGTATCATAATTCAACTGAGGAATCCTTGCTTTCCAAGACGGAAAATGTTTCAGATCCTTTATTTTCAGCGGATCTATCATAAGTTGCAATTCACTTTTGAATGCGTTTACTGCGCTAATCATCTCGATAATAGTTATACCTTTACCTTGAGGCTCCAAGTTAATGGTGTTATAAGTGCATTGTGATGTCAGTCAAAAATGCCAAATCAGTCAGCCATGTTTCGTTTTTCAACATCTGAGTGTCATCACCTCTTTCCTCTAGAAAAGCTGTTATTTCGGGTAATAACTCTAACCTTTCTAGGAATTTTGCGAGACTAAACAACCTGACGTCCGTGTGAAGGACTAAATCAGTGTGTTCAGCTGACTCCCTATCTTCCAACTGCAACTTAAAGAGCCGCCGTTGAAAGCCACGTGCACGGATGGAATTCACAATTTTTGTTGCAATGCCCATAATTTTCTCCGTGTTTAAAACTTTTGAACACAAAACTTGTTGATGTATAATGCAATAGAATGAAAAAAATTAATGGAAATCTTCATTATCTCGACAAAATGCCA
This sequence comes from Cryptolaemus montrouzieri, assembly GCA_013387265.2. Classification (NCBI taxonomy): domain Eukaryota; kingdom Metazoa; phylum Arthropoda; class Insecta; order Coleoptera; family Coccinellidae; genus Cryptolaemus; species Cryptolaemus montrouzieri. Next base: position 25,561,011 of record JABFTP020000103.1, read on the forward strand.
CTAAACCGTTTTTGTTTCCAGTCATTGCTGGTGCTCCATCGGTTGTAATGCACACTAATTTATATATTGGTAGCTTGCAGTTTTTTACAAAGTTGAAGAAAACGTCATATATATCTTCGCCACCGCTCTTTCTCTTCATAGGAATGATTGTAAAAGTTCTTCCTTAGCCAACATGTCATTGAATACCATCTGAATAAAAATACACAGCTGGGCAGTGTCTGTCATCGGTGGATTCGTCGGATTGTAAAGAAAAGTATGTACATTTCATGATATCACGTTTTAGTTTATTTGCCATGTCCTGACTCATGACTTCAATACACCTTGTGACAGTCGAACGAGATAACTGAAGTTCTCTAATAGCAGACATGATTTCTGTTTTATTTTTAAAATTTCCAAATAAAGTCTCACCCGATTAAATAAATGCTTCCTTCACAACGGATCCATCTTCGAATGGTTTCTTGTGTTTCGCTAATATATGATTGATTATTTGGCTGGTCTTGTGAACATGGTTTGTTCTTTTTTCAAACAAGATATCAAATCACGTACTTTTCGTTTTCTTAATTCACTCTGTGGCGGAAAATCCTCTTAATAGTTTTTATGAACCGTTTTATGATGCCTCTCTAAGTTACCACGCTTAGGTTTTGCAACTGACGCACGACAAATAAGACAAATGCATTTATTTTTGAAACATTTTCCATTCCGCGAGCGCACTCAATTAATAATTGCTTTTTGCACTTGATTAAGAACGATGCTATTGAAGATTATGTCTCACTTTCAATTCGAGATCCTCCCGCAAATGAATCAGTGAACTTTAAACTTCTTTCTTAAGGTATCCCCATAGATTAAAATCTTAAGGGGTAAGATCCGGACATTAACATGGATCCAGTCTTCTTATCCATGTCCTGTTGTACAAGGTGGTTTATACTTCCAATTCCTTAAGGTGAGCACCATCTAAATGATACATATATAAAACAAGTGCATTAAACGAAAGATTGTCCAGAAATTACCAAACAAATGTTTCAAACCATTTAAATTTTCTTCATAAATATTTACATTCGTTCACGTACATTAAACTGAATACATACAGTAAAACCTCCGAATAACGGACACCCACGGGGATCAAAAAGTTGTCCGCTATTGGGGGGTGTCCGTTATTTGGAGGTTCGTGATAGGGACAGATGAATAAAAAATACTGAGACCAACAAATTTATACTATATTTTATTGTTTGAAATAATCTTGGATAGTGGTTTGTTTTGCTGTCTTCAATTTTTTCTTGAAAATTTCAGACTCACAGTCTAAAAGAGTTGAGGAAATATTTTTGGTTAGATGTGGATGGTTTATAATAAAAAAGTTTTCTATATCTCTCAATTTTTCACATACCTCAGGCAAACTAGAGATAGTGGTCACTAATGATTCTTCATCTTCACTATCTAAATCAATGTTCTCATTAGTCACTTCGAGACAACAGCTCTCAATAGAAACGTCATTGTTTTCTGTCAACACATTGTCATCAATTGAAGAATACACTTCCAAGTCGGCAAAAGTCTCTCCGATATTTGGGAACAGAAGCGATAGTGGGATGTTATCTTCATGATCTATGTCGGAATCGCGTACCGCACTGTCACTTTTATGGAAGCCGGCTTTGGCAAAACAGTTTTCACTACTTCCGGTGATAGTTTTCTCCACGCAGCAGCAATCCATATGAGTGCATTCGTTAGAGTTATGCTTTTCTCCACTTTTCTAATGACTCTTCTGTATCCATAATCGATAGAAGTCTTTTCACGAGCAGGCTCCTATAAATTACTTTGAAATTTTGAATTATTCCTTGGTCCATTGGCTGGCAATATGACGTTGTATTCGGCGGTAGAAAAATTATTTTCACATTGTCTAGTGGAATACTTGAGTGCGATGTTGCGTTATCTAAAAGAGAACGACTTTCCGCTTTTCCCTTTTCATTTTATCATCGAATTTCCTCAACCAAAAGGACATGATCTCCATTGTCATCCACGCTTTTTATTAGAGACCCATTCTGGAGGCAATTTATCGACATGGGCCCCTTAAAACATCTTGGATTCTTACTTTTACCAATAACTAATGGCTCTTCTTTTGACCTTCCATATTCGAACATAAAAGAACAGTCAGTCTCTCCTTGGCTGCCTTTCCTCCAGAGCACTTATCATTTTTAATGCAAAAGTTTTTGCAGGTAGAGCGCGGAAAAAAGACCTGTCTCATCAGCATTGTAAATATCCTTAGGTGAATAGTCCTGAAGTATCAACTTCAACTTCTGCTTCCATTCAGAAACATCCTGCAAGTTAACATGCGCAGATTCCCCACATATAGCTTTGAAAGTAATTTTATGTCTCTGACAAAATTTTTCTAACCAGCCGTTAGAAGCTTTGAAGTCATTCAGCTGCAAATTTTGGCGGCTTCCAGTGCTTTCTCCTGGATTAAGGGACCAGAAATAGGAATATTTTTGTTGCGAACCTTACAGAACCAGTTAAATACGACTTGATCAATTGCAAGGCCATCAGTTTTTGGGAACGCCCTCTTCTGTTGAAGATTTCCACTTGTCTGGAACAACTTTTTTATTTCACTAGCATTCTTCACTATATCCCCTATCTGCGTTTTTCCGACGCCAAATTTTTCACTCAGCTTCCGAACACTCAATCCACTTTTTCACTCTCATCAATAATATCTATCTTCTCTTTAATAGACAAACGTTTTCTTTTGTGAAGCCATGATATTGCAAGAACCTACAATTTTAAACTGAATGGAAATCAAGGTCCTCCAGGTGGTTAGGATCTTAATTTTGGTGATAAGGGAAAAACCGAGCATTTCTTGTTTCCAAATATTCTCGTTTTATTTCTATAGGTACCTATAAAAATATAAAAGGTACCTACCTACACAGAACTAAAATGACCATTTTATTATCCTCAGTTCCACTAACCATCGTAAATCCCGTTATCCCTAGTGTTGACAATTATTTCAATATGAATAGCGTTGAGAAGGTCGTATGTCCGATAGAGAGAGGTGAATTTACTGGTTTATGAGCAAATTTTGAATCTATCAGATGTCCGGGTCCGTTTTAGGAGGTGTCCGCTTTTGAGAGGTATGAATGGCATGAAATATTCGTTTTGACATGTTGGGATTCTAAAACTGTCCGATATTCAGAGGTGTCCGCATTTCGGAGGTGTCCGTAAGCAGAGGTTTTACTGTACATTGAAACAAATACGATATTGGAAACTTCACTTCCGTGTTTGATGTGGATATTCCAAAAGTTAGGGTTCTCCGGCAAATATGTTTTGTAGGAAATCTATTTTTTCTTGAATGTGAACCATCAAAATTTCACAGCAACTAATCCTATCCGCCGCGTCCCCTCGATTCATCGATGATATTAATGATAATTTGTAAGGGTGGAAATTATTTTTGTCCGATATTTTTATTAATTGATGTACTGGGTATCACCAAATCAACAGCAGCACGTACAAGAGGATAACTGCAATATCTTCAACGTTGGTAATAAAACTAACCCTACCCTTTTCCGCTGTTTGTATCCCATAGGTGACAACATTTAATTGTTAATTTTCTCAATTATTTACGCAAATCAGTCGTGAATTCGGGTACTTGTCGTTTAATGTCCTGCAAATTCGATTTATCATTCACACATATCATTTTGACATTCATGATATTCTCGTTTGGGATTTACTTGCCATTTTATTCAACAAAAACAACTAACGACATTATTGTTATACTTATTGTCAAATAATTAGGAAAACACAAGCTGAGGCCAAAATTCGTAGAATCTTACATAAAACATAGTGGAACTTGAAACTAGAATCGGAATCAAGTCCGCTCTGTCTGTTTCTATGTTCAACGGCCTAATGATTCAATTTTCCTAAGAAACTGCAGGTGTTCGCGGAATCGCGAATAAAATGAAAACCAAGTATTCTAGAAATAGTAAAATATCATACGGTTCTAATAAAGGAAACAAATAAGAACTCTTCACCTTCAATCGCCTCTCTTTCTTTTGAAAATACCTGAAACCACCGAAAAACGTGAGTACTTGACGAAACACTTGCATTTTGTCCAAGTTCGATGCAAAACTTGATAGCACACCGTTTTTCAAAATTGATGCCAATCATTTTTAAAATGCATAAGAAAAAACTGTTTCATGAAAACATCCGCTACGGACAAATGACTTTAGCCAGTTTAAAACTCATACTGAAAGAGCAACATATACATTGCCATTCTCATTACTTTATTTACTCACCCGTATAATGCGACGAAGTTTTTGAATATGTGAACATTTTAGTATGCAAAATGGGCGAATTTTAACATAAAAGATAAGTGCAATATTATAGTTGAGAGAACCGTTGAGCTGAAATTTTGATTATAACCGACATACCTCAAAATTCGGTAAATAATGAATAACTCGGAAACGGAGAGAGATATTGGAAAATGTTTGCACATTAAACTGGTCCCTGGAGGGGAAGGAAGTATCTTTCCCTGAACATATTTCACCTAGCTGCCGAACTGAAACAGAAATTTTCTCAGCCTGTACGAATAAAACTACAAATTTCTACGAAGAGGACGTCGTAGTCTGGTCCCAATAAAAACGACATTACGGAAGCTTTTTAGGTCAAATTCGAGAGAACAAAATGATAGTGCTACCGTTGATTTGCCTCCTGTGTTCTGCGAGTGGATTAAAATTAATTGAGAGGGAACATTTCCCAGACAATGACAATGAGACCTCCATAAATTCATTTGGGCGTTCACGCTTCATATGTCAACCGCGGCATGAACTTTCTTGAATTCCGCCGCTGTGACATTCCCACAGCACAGTCCGAAGTTCAGCGGCATACGGCGACACGTCGTGGCATTTCGAACACTCGGTTTATGCGCAAGATGTTCGAAGTTATATTTCGTTAAAAACGATTATATTTATATCCGTGAAGGACTAGAGGCCTTCTGGCAATTTGGTATTTTAATTCGATTAAATTTGCTCAAGACTGTGAGTATAGTTTCAATTTCATCCAAAGTTATAGAAATAAGTACGAAATATCTTGTCGAAAATAAATGAAGGAAATTGGCAAATTTCAGAATATTTCTCCTCCAAAACTATGGGAACAACTGAAAACTGTAATTTTATAGTTGATTAATTAGTTTCAAGACCTTCAAGTTGAACCTAATTTGATGTTAGCTTACCCAAATGATTTCGAGTAAACGTAGTAGACTCCGCAACATGTCGGCATGTTGCGACATCATAGTAGATGCCAACAAGTTATTCCGAGTTGCCACCGCATTACCCTCTTTCTGTGTTAAGTTCGTAGCAATATTATGTTCGGAAATTCTCTTATCCTTAATGAAATTACACGTCATTTGACTCACGTAATAAGTTATTGTTGAAATCAATCACAAATATAATACACATAACTATTCATGCCAATTATTTGAAATTTTTATAATTCTTAGAACTGCAATACATTCATCAGCAAATTGTCTTCAATTATTGGTTCAATTTCGAGACGAATTTATGTAAATGAATTGATTGGAGGATTAATTGGTTTGTATGACATGTATACAAGGAGTACTTAAGAAAGTCCCAACTACCATGTGACTATTCCTTTGTTCGAAGGAATGCTGAACATTTTCTTCTGTTAAGAGACCTGCCACTTTCTTCCATAGCTACAATGGAAGCAGATTTTATCTTAAGAAATATGAACCGTTGGGCACAAGGTTAGGCGAATCAGGCGGATGGTCTAAGACTGATAGATACTAGACACCTTTATAAATATGAAGTGGAATTGAACAGACCCATTTCAGCAATTAAGTGAATGTTCTTATGCTGATTAATAGTTTGACAACATTTAACATGGCTTCAAGGAAACAACAAAACAATGCGTATAAAGATTAACGCTACACGAATTTGTTTACAGAAGCGAGATGCACTGTATTCGGAAGGTAAAGCTACGGGTCTCTGACGTTTGGCGCATCCACACATTTATGTAGCCACTTTTTCATAGCCACACCTCCTAGATAACCACAGTTATCTTATAATATAGTTACCCCCAACGATCTTGGAACTGCTATCTTTGTTCATAACCCCACAGCTTCATGATTAAAAAAAAGGAATGGAAATAAGAAAAATTAATTTTCACTGCGTTTATCAAATCATTTTGGTTTTTCATTAACAGCATTGTGTTGGACATCAAAATTGATCAAACATGATAAAACCAAACCATGGATTACAAACGATATTCTGCAGAATATAAAACGAAAAGAGAGTCTGTGGCAAAGATACCTTAGGTCACGTAACCAACAAGACTTCGATACTCACAGAAATTTGTCAAATAATATTTCTGAACAACTGAAGGCCGAAAGACTGAAATCTTAGCTACTGGTAGCACAAAAAGATTGTTTAAACAAGTGAGAAGTTGCGTTAACTCCACAGTATCAATTCCATTTCTCACAAAATCAAATGGTGAAATCAACACAACTAATCAAGAGTCAGCTAACATCCTGGCGGATACTGTTGGTACTGTCTTTACGCGTGAACCCACGACTGGTCCAATACCACAACTTACTAGTCCCCTTCATACTAATTGCATCGAACATGTTGACTTCACATAGGAATCGATCATGAATTACATCAAAAATCTCAAAACACAAAGTTCTCCAGGTTCAAATGGCTTCTATTCAAAGTTCCTGAAGACGTGTGCCACCGCTATATGTTCTCCACTAGCCAAGATAATGACCATGTCATTTGCATCTAATAAATTACCTATTGACTGGAAGCGAGCTTGCATAATAGGTATATACAAGAAAGGCGATAAACTCGATAATAATAATTACAGACCTATCAGTTTAGTGCCCATAATATCAAGAATTATGGAATCTTAATCAAAGAACAAATTTTGGATTTTATACCCTCAGAAAATATCGTTCCGCGTAAGCAACATGGCTTATCACCAGGAAGATCATCAATAACAAACCTACTGAACTGTTTCAATGAATGGACCAAATTTCTTGATGCTAAAATTCCTCTTGATACAATATATCTCGACCTAACCAAAGCTTTCGATAGAGTGGCGAATCACAGACTCTTGTATAAACTAGATCATTATGGCATCAAGAGAGATCTTCTCAGATGGATTGGTGACTTCCTCACAGACAGGTCTTATAGAGTGAGAGTTGGTGATGCGTATTCCAAAGAGCACCCCGTTATAAGCGGCGTTCCTCAAGGTTCAGTCTAGGGACCCATTGTTATTTATGTGTGATGTGATTTTTTAGGTCAGTAGACCTAAAAAATCACATTATTTCAAAGTTCTCTTGCTACGCAAACGACACCAAGATGTACGGCAACGCCCTGACGGATAGTGCAGGTTTGCAAGGGGATCTAGTCAGAATAGGGAATTGGTGCCGAGATTGGCTGCTCAACTCAGAAAAATGCACTCTTGCACATGGGTGTCAATAATCGTAATAATGAATATATTCTTGACATGACGAAGATTTCTCCAGTGGAAACTCAGAGTGACCTGGGTATGATAAAAACTGAGAATCTGACATGGTCCAAGCACATTTCACACGTTTGTAATCGAGCAAACTCTCGCCTTCACCTTTTGAAGAAAGCTCTTCTCCACTTTTGTCAGCCTCTACAAAGTATAAGTGCGACCGATTCTTAAGTACCGAGGACCTGTTTGTGTGCCGATATTGTGCGTGATAGAAATGCTCTCATAGCAGTACAGAGACATGCGACGCGAGTCTCTTTCAGGCGGGTGCGCACCTCGTATGAAGAAAGACTCAGGCAATCTGGCTTGCCTAAATTCGAGGACCCTTAACTGCGCGGTGATCTCATAACAACTTTTTCAGCGGAAAGTGTCAATGGGTTCAAGAATGGATACGATGCATACAAATTCTGTTCTTAATATTTTTTCTTCTTGTTTGATCTGTGCTTTTGAGTATAGCTTTATAGCCTTAAATTTGCAATTGTTGAAAATCGATTTTGTGTATATGAAGTTTAAAGGAACATTTGTTCCTCAATTCATTCATCTCTCTAATAAATGAAAAAAATTGAAAATTCTTTATTTTTACTTTACATAACTTAATTTCCAAATATAACACTTCAAATACTAAAATTCGATAATTTGATTGAGGAGGTAGTTACTTGAAAATCGATATACATATTTTCAATGAAATAAAACTATGGTATTTAGATTTTCACTATATTAACAATGCAATCCAGGAAGTATTTCCAAGTATGAAAAGTTCTAACACAAAATACAACAGCTTAACTTATATAGGAATTATAATTTCAATAAAGCATTCGGAACTGATAATTATTTAGGCCGACATATCAAAAATGCAAATTTGAAATTGATAAAGGTAATAAATCCGGTGTTTATAAACTGTCTTGCGGGGATTGTAATAAAATTTATATTAGTAGAACTTTCGGAAATTTAAAAGTTGGGTTATAGCACAAACGTAGTTTTAATTATCATAAATCAGATTCCCATTTTCTAATCACTTCGAAGAAAATCATAACTTTAATGATAATTTCAAAATTTTACACAATGAAAATAATAGACAAAAACTCAATCTGGGAAATTTTAGAGATCAACAAAGAAAAGAATTCAGGTATGTTACTTAATAGTCAATTAGATCTAAATCCTTCTACTTTACTCAATCTTTTCAATTAATAAACTCCGATGGGTTTTCCAACATACCCTTTGTACTTGTACCTATTGTAATATTAAGTAGGAAATAAGAATAATATATAAGGAATAACTCTGTTCATTAGTTTGTATCTATCTGATGAAGCTACAGTGTGGTGAAACCGGTAATAGTTTTGATAATATAGTGAAAATCTAAATACCATAGTTTTATTTCATTGAAAACAAAAATTCGACTTCATTTGTTTGAATTGCTTTCTGAAAATTAGTCATCAGGTAAAGATTTACATGCAGTGGCGGATAAATTTCGTTTTCGAGTTAATCAAAGGCAAGTTTGTTGTTTACACTTAACCTTCCTCACACTGATTGCATTCCTTTCACCCAGTGTTTAATCAAATAATCATTATAAGCAGCTCTGCTACTCACATGCTTCGAAAAAAGAACATAACTTAGCAAATCTACTTTACAAATTAAATAACGTAGCTGTTAGTTAGTTGTACGCAAACAGTTCCCACTCAAAATGTGTTTTATTAAATTCGTGAATGGTATTCATACTTTTACCAACTTAAAGTAGAATTGCTTTTATTTTCAGAAAATACGGCAATTTCTTTAGTTCGTTATTCTTATGCAGATATTGTAGTATTTGGTTTCAATAAGTTTTAAGTTAAGTCTTATGTAAAAGGCAAATTCAAGTCTTGTACGAAATCAAATTACTGTTTTTGAATAAAATGCGATTGGTGTGGACAACTTGAATAGGGTCGATCTTGATTGCCAACTTTCATGTCTATCATCGTTATTTTCATCCCAAGGTTCATCTAACTCTTCTGTTTGATTTTCATTCATTCATTCAAGTTGAGTCTTTCACGTAAAATTATCATCTTAGAACATACAAGATTATGAAATAAAACCGCCTTCTGTGAGTATGATCTGCATGATCGACAAAAAGCAACATCACGTTGGACCGATAATATAAGAAAGGTGTAAGAGAATCTGAAATAAATTAAGGTCTTGGATATTGTCTGCTGTTAGAACATAGCAGAGGAACTGCCACACATCATACAAATGTAAGAAATGTGGGGAAAACAAGGGACCAAAGATAGCATGTAACTGAAGGCGACAGCAATAACATTTGCAAATTCATACACCATTCAATTTCATATTGTAAGGGAAGTATCACAAAAATTGTATAACGAAACGACTAGTAGGAGAAAAGATCAAAACAGTTCCTCCACTACTTGTCAGTTGCTGGTAAAAAAGGGTGGAGTACAGAATGAAATAAGAGCGTAAACAGAAGATAGGTTCTGTAGACCAATTGGACTTTTTAGATGAAGGGCGCCTTCCGTGTAATGAATACTTAGGTAGATATATATAAAAAATTGAGTATGAGTTAATTGGAAGCCCTGCCACTGCAAATCACTGATCTATTATGGTACACTATGTCTTGAATTTCACCAACAAGTTCCATCCTTCTTGTCTATAAGCTCTATCAGTGAGAGCATAATAAGCTCAGTCAGCTCCAGTTAATTAGATCCAAGTTCCTCGAGCCTAATTTCATCCCCAGCTGAGCATTCTTCTCCTCACATACCTTGCACTAAGGGTCTTCGATCAATGATTTAGGTAATTTCTGGGAAGACTGTGCCCCGCTAATATGGCAATCAGAACTCTAAGGCCTAGCCTAGAGAATTTAAGCCCAGCCTTGGATCTCGCAGTGGAAATTCCAGTGCATCCTTAACCTTAACCTTAAGATCACTCTCAGTAGGTGGCGTAAATATGTCTACCGTTAAGTAGCTTTCATCAAAACGCCACAATGTTTGCATCGGATTAGTAGAATAGTACACGAGCTGAAAATTAATGGCAATCACATCGAAAGACTCAAGGAATCAAAGTGGGAAGCATCCAACATCGATATTGGTAACCAATTGCACCCTATTTCATTACTCATGAATATCTTCTCGAAAATATTTAAAATGAATTCATATTGTGCGAGAGCACTCGAGATGAGTTCATTCACCCTATCTCACTGAAATAAACATGGTAGAAAGGATCCCGTCTCACCTTCGTCGCAAAACATTTCCTCCGCGAACTAGCCGTTGGACCTCCACGGTGCACTGTAGATTTATTAGGACGCAACCGACCCAAATTCATGGTTTTAATGTAGCGCAGGCTGCTATCAGGCGCGTAGATCGGTCGACACACCGCAGCCTTGTGACAGATGGTCACCGCATAAGGAAACTGTGAGCCGCAGACCAACATCCGACCTTTCTCTGTGCTTTCTATTTCCGTTTCTTCATGCGCTAGCATCAAAGGGTCTAACCTCCTAGGTAAATTTCACTACGATTCGCCAGCCATGTAAATTATTGATATTACATGATATGTCATCCATGAAATAAAAAAATTAGTTTATCGTGATACTTCTGGTTTTACAATTTATTAAATAATGTCAACTAAGTCTGGTCGTTCATAATCTGCAAGTTGTCATTCAAACGTAACTCGAAAATTTTCCATGATTGAAAATTGATTGAGTTTTCGGCACTTCGGGGCAATGTGTAAAACTTTTGATTTATCGAAACTAATAAAAGAGTGGCCATTTTCAATGCAGTGGTTCGCTACTGTTGAATCTTGCTTGCTTTAAGGACTGAAGTTTGATGTTCTTTTTATCTAATTTTGAAGTCAGACCAGTCTGACCTATGTCGACTTTATTGCAGTCTGGACAAGATATCTTATAAACTCCAGATTTAATTAGATTTTCTATATAATGTTTAGCCTTTAATAAGAGTGATGACAATTGATTTTAAGCCTGAATACAATTTTGGTTATGAATTTGGAAAGGTTATGTGCGACATTCCCACTTATCTGCCCAAAGTATGTTAAAGGCAATAACTTTTCGAATTTGTTGGTACTTATTATTGGATATATTTGGCTAATAGCTATGTGCCGAAAGTTTTTATGAATATGGGTAGTTGGAATTCTAGGAATACATACAGAGTGTTATAGTTTCTATAGCGGAAAATTTAGAGACCAATAAAGAATCAAAAATGAGGAGTTTGTTTTATAATGTATATTCGAAAAATGCTTCGTTGAAGAAATACAATGTGCTGAATTTTGATTTAAAAAATTAAGTTTAATAATAATCTCCTAACCAATGCAGATATTTGAATAATATTTTGTAGGCGTCCAAGTAGTATAATTTGCAATGAAAATAATATTTTTGATTCTGCCAGTGGTGTCCGTTCTACACGTAAATGAATATTGATCCAAAATTGATACGCCACTGTTTTCCTCAAAAAAAATCAGTTTCTGATTCTCCATCCGATTTGAAAGAAGAAAAAAAATTTGCGAGTAATGAATCGAATTTCTCGAGGAATTTTGTGTGTCCGAACATAGATATTATCGTAATTCGTTACCATAGTAACTTTCTAGTGAAAAAGCATTCGTATGTCCTAAAAATTTCGTTCGAAGAATTAAATTTTTTTTCGGTCAGTTTACTGGTAAAAATCTCATTTTCTTTCCTGCATCCCAAGAGTGTAAATCCTTAATTAATCCCCCATTCTTCTAGTTGAATAGCGTCTCCGCTATTCACGAAATACCGCATTTCCATCAGAAAATCCATAACGAAAATTAGTATCTGCGTTAGAACACATAAGAATTTCGTTACTTTGTTAATAATGAACGAACAGAAATCGTCGAAATTACAATCGCAATTGCATACTTGGTATTTTCGATAATAATCCGAGGTTCTGCTACCACAAGCATATCATCTACAACCCGTTCAGGATTTACACCCTGTAGATACTGCGTTTTTGCGTCGAATTCTTTGGATTGATGAATTTTTTGACGTGACGTCTTATAATTCGATGGAGCAGGCTGGACGCCAGAAAAAACATGACTCATGCGGCGTTACCTCGCTCTGAGGCGTTCCATTAAAGGCTTGAAGTGCAAGCGAGAGCACGGAACGAGCGACAAAGAGATAAAATCGGCCTCCGCGTTCGGCATCTGTCTCTCTCCTACTTGAGTGAGCGATGCGCCCGCGTGGACAGCTGCTATACAATAACACATTTACATGTTTTGTCAAGTATGAAGTGCAGTGAAAAGTGAATGTGGTGTCTATTGTTTATGGCGACGATAATTCTGGTGGTAAAGGTAATGATTCTTTCGATATTAAATATATGTTCAGTGATATATTGACGAATATTCGTGCTTTCATCATTAAAATGAATAGCATCGGTCCGCTAGTGCAGCGATTGTAAAAAAATGAATAAAAATTGTCATAATTGTATTTGGGCGTACAAATAAATGTAACTTGATTAATTCAATTGTGATTTCCATTTACCTCCTTCTATATATCCATACAAAATATCTATCGAACAAATAAAATTAAAATTTTCTTTTGAAAAATGCAACCATTCCATCAGTATTTTCTTATGACGTTTTCACGTTCAACTATAATCAGTTAACCGACTTTACAGACAACTGATTTTTTCACTAGACGTGGACTAACGAATCACTATAATATCCATGTTAGGGCTCACGAAAAACCTCGGGAAATTCGACCAAGGCCATTTCAAAATGAATTTTCGATAAATGTTTGGTTAGGAGTTTTTGATGACACTTTTGAGGTTCACATTTTCTACCCCCGAGATTAACCTCAGAATTATTTCTTGAGTCTCTTACGAATGAACATATCGAATATTAACCTATTAATGTGAGATATGAAAAATGGATACAAATGGATGGCTCCCGCTCCCCTGCCATTTGGAGAAGCTGTAATTAATTATCCGCAACGTTAAATTGGTTGACTAGGAAGAAATGATATACATCGTGACCAGTGACTTGGCCGTCCGGATCACCAGATCTTAATCCACTGAACTTTTTAGTTGAAGGGAATATAAAAGAGAAAATCTACGCTATTCCAGTAGGTACAAGAAACACAGATTTAAGGATTCAGCAATTCTGCAATGTCGCCAAATTTCGAATGAAATATCAGCTGCAATAAATTGATTAGGCGCTGTCGCAAATGTATAGAGATGGGTGGATAATATTTCGAGCAAATTCTTTACAATTTGTATTTGCCAGTTACCGCTCACAACATTTTATTCAAATATTTGCAGACGTTTGGTAACAATAAATTTGATTATTTTTACCAAACTTTCTTTAACGAAGCATTTTTCGAATATGGTTTGAATAGCAAACTCATATTATTTTTCGAGTCTCCAGTAACGAAACATTTTTCGAACATAGTTTGTATAGCAAACTAATATTATTTTTCGATTCTTTAATGGTCTCTAAATTTCCTCTATAGAAACTGAATCACTTACAATCTGTGCTGATAGGTTTTCTGTAGATTTTGAAGTTAATTTCGCTATTTGAGTGGGACATTGACAGATCTAAAAACGATATTTGATGATTATCCTCCTTTTTATATTTGGATGGATACTATTCATGAATTTGAGGAAAGAATCAATGTGTCTAGGTGTACTGTTTAAGCAAACAAGTATATCATCCACGTATCTACACTAAAGATGAATTGAACAGCCAAGTTAAAATTTAGTACTTTGTTTTCTATGGTAAATTTAAATATATCTGCTAGAAGGGGGCTTAACTGGGAACCCATCGCAAAACTGCTTGGTTGTACATACTGTCCAACGATGAACGAGAGTCCGAAACCGGGGTAACATTGATTTGTTAATTTAATTTATTTGTTGGTTCTAAAAACACTAAAACATCCAATTGTTTTTAATGATGCTTAGCTATTAAATAGTAACGACTAAATCGACAGAGTGTTTGAAGATCTGGTTTACAATCTTAATTTAAAAGTATTACATTTTCCATATCAACCGATTTCTAACATAATACTTTCATCTTACGAGGAAACTGGTCGTACATCTCGAGACCTTCTTCAATAAGTCATCATAAGAATCAATAATACACAGTGAATATTGAACATGACTTTCTTCAAGGTTTGTCGATTCATGAAGTCATACAGCCGTGGCAATAAATTTAATATGCCATCTTCAAGTTGTTAACAGAGACAAGAATGTCGTCCTCTTCACATTCTATTAATTTCTACGATGTAAAACCTTCCTTTGTCTACGTTGAGTTTGTTATCGTCCTTGGAAGAAAATATGCATAGTTTTCCTTCCTCTCGTATACTTCAACGATACAACGAACCCATCCTATTGTTTAGTTAAATAATTCTGTAATATTTTACCTCTTTATACGACAGGTTACACTCACTTTATCTGCTGACTTACCAGCTGGGAATAAATTGCAGAATACATATATAAAGATGTATGAAACTAAAAGTAATTTTGTTTTCCGTGAAAGCTGAATTGTAGTTCATAATCTACATTAAAATAATAATAATCACTAATAAAAATTTCGTTTGTACTTTGCAAAGTATCAATGTCACTCTAAAGATATTATCACGCGACACGCACCGACAATATCTTACGAACAACAATATATCACTCAATTACAAGTATATTTTTCTAAATTTAAAATATTTCAACGCAGCTGTCAATCTGTGCATGGTTCATTTCATTCGAGCGAAAGTACCAATTAGAACACGCGCATATTTCAACAGTACCCCCAGCATAATAAAAAAACTACCCCGTATGTCATTTCGGAAATAATTGAACGACCAATTGCAATGTCGGACCAACGACCCGTTTTGTAATTTATCTTTTGTTGTGACGCCATCCGGCAAAAGTTACTTCAGGGTGGCCCTTATGACTAACAACCCTTCACTGCCATTGGGTACCCAGCACAAGTGCAGTATACCTTGGAGACTCGAGGGTATATTTTTATAATTCAAGCCGTTAATGGTAATAATGCGTTCTTTGTGTATGAGAATGTTAGCGTGACGGGAGTTCACGAGCTCATTGGACCGGGAAAAACCCCTTTCCGTTGTCTCCGAACGAAGGGTGTTATGCGACATCTTAGGTGTAAATATAACTATTCCACCGAATTTTTTCGTTCCGTATCCGCTCAAAATTCGTAGAAACTAGGTCGGAGTATTGAACGAAAAAACCATTAAAGTTTTGCGATTATAATTTCAGCAGTCTCACAGTTGGGTGGCAACTCGTAAAAAAATTATCGTTCAGGTGATATGCTTAACGTGCTCGATCAGCCCGATCGTTTCCAAAAAGCTGATGTAGATGCCGAATTTTTTTTGAATATGAAATTAATAACAGTATAAATATTCCGTAATAGCGTGCTGTAAGAAGTGGCAAATTTGTATAAAACGATAAAACTGTGATAGAATGAAAGGACAAGAGAATAATTCCAGCAACTTTAGAAGAGGTTTCCAATATAATTCTGGATAAGGCCGAAGTTATTTTAGATAACAAGTTGATATAAAAAGTGACTATACAGGGTGTCTACAAACTTCTATAACAAACTAAGAGTGGTGGTTCCAGAAGCATTCTAATATAAATTAGTGAGAACATCACGATGATATTCTTTTGAATTCGAAGATATTTATCTTCACAACTTTGATCCTCATGGGTCCTGAAATCATAAGTCTCATCCACGTGCAATTCTGTGATGTTACCATAGATTGAATGAAATACATATCTTGTTGTTTAGAAGGTTACATCCGTAATACATCATAGTAAAATGATTATCCAGAATGCTGAGTTACTTTTGACAGATAAATGTTATAATATATTTTTCAATCAATAATTATTTTTTGAAACTATAAATTTCATGATTTGAAAATATATTCCTTCGTTAGTGAAGAATATGCAGATATGATTCATGTTTATGGTTTTTCTCGATGGAAACTATGAAAAACACTGAAGATTCAAGAGCTATTCTGTTGAGATGGAATACATATTAGTTTTAATTATTTCGATCAGAAGGATCGGAAAATAGTTCTCAATTTTCATTGTCATTACAAGACTTGCTAAAAATGTCTCCAACTTGAATGCATAGCTCACATCTACGATGAAGTTACAGCAAAACAATTTGAACATTGTAATTTCTTTTGACTGCTCGCAATTTGGTACCTCCACACAGCGAGCGAGTTGTTTCATGTATCCGAATACATAGAAGTTAAACAGGTTGAGATGCGGTGACCATAGAGGCCAAGCAATAAGATCTCCCCACCAATCTTTCTATTAGGGAAATATTCATTCAGTCATTTAATAATCATAATTCCTTGATGTGGAGGTGCTCCGTCAGGGTATTCTGAATGGAATTTAGCGGAACATCATCGATTCAATTGAAGAACGTGTTATGTAGAAAATTTCGATAACTACTAGTATTCAATCTATTAGTTGAAAAATTAATGAACTGAAGGGTTGGTACTAAACCTTTTCTGGAAACGCCTTTGCCTAACCGCATTGGGATTCTGCAGGGCACATAAATGATCCATAAGATAATTATTTATACCATCTCTTGTGAAGCATGATTCATCACACCATGAAATGTGGGAAATGCTGCTCATTCCCTGCACACAATGTTAAATACTTATCGCAGGATTATCTTTCAAATAGTCCATAATTTTCTCGTTATTTTGTGTGTTGACTTGACGAGGTCGTACATGTTTCTCTGAGTCTTCTAAATAGCGAAGTAAAAACTGTACGAACAGGAGAATATCTTCGATGGAAGTCCGAGCAACTTCTCGTGCGCCTCCATCGAAAAAACCATAAACATAGATCATACCTGCATGTTCTTCATTACTGAAAGAATACGTTTTAAATTCGAGGAATTTAAAGTTTCAATAATTATCTATCGAAAAAGATATTCTGACATTAATCCATCGAAAGTAACTCAACGTTTTCGATAATTGTTTTAATATGGTTGCGAATGTCACCTTCTATACAACCAGATATGTACACAGTAGGTCGGAAAAGTTCTCGAACTTATTTTTTAGCGCCCATACGCTTGGCGCGATCTGTTGAGAATTTTTTCCCCAGTATAGATTCATTAGTTCCCAAGATAGACGTGTTTGCGTGAACGTGTGTTTGGTACCCCGGTACAAGCTTCACGATGGATGAGAAATTTGAACAACGTGCGGCGATTAAATTTTGTTATTAACTTAAAAAACGTTCAAGGAAACGAAAAAAATGATCGATTTGGCTTACCGTGAAGGTGTAGTGTCGCGTACAACAGCTTACACGTGGTTCAATCGGTTTAAGAAGGGTAGAGAGTCCTTAGAAAATGACGAGAGAAGCAGCCGGCCGTCAACAGCTGTTACCGACGAAAACGAGGCTCTTGTGCGCTCGCTACTGAACCAGGATTGCTACATGTCTCTCAGAATGTTAGCAGACGAACTGAACATGAGTAAGGATAGCGTAGCTTTGATTTTGAAAGAAAAAATGAACCGTAGGAAGGTCTGTTCTCCATTTGTTCCGCACTTCCTCACACACGAACAGAAGCAGACTCGTGTCGAATGTTTTCAAGATTTTATCAAGATTTGCAAGACCACTCCACACTTTCTAACCTCAATTGTAACTGACTACGAGACTTGGTGTTATCAATACAATCCTTGAACGAAGTGGCAGTCATCCGCTTGGCTCAGTCCGGGTCGTACGAGGCCTCAAAAAGTGCGCCAACAGAAATCACGGATGAAGACGATGCTCATCGCTTTGTTCGACTTCAAAGGTCTGATCCACCAATTTGTGCACCCAGTCGTCACCGTGAATGCTGCGTATTACGTAGAAGTGTTAAAACGTCTGAAGCGTCGGATTAATCGCGTCAGGCCCGAGTACAAGGATCCGGGATCGTGGGGTTTCATTGGGAAACGTTTTCTCGCGAAAATCAGATTCCACGTATCAACCATTCCTCTTACTCGCCAGATCTGTCTCCTGCAGACTTTTTCCTATTTCCAAAGTAAAAAATGCACCCGAAAGGACGATTTTTTGAGGATGTACCGAGCATTCTAGCGCCTTGCACCGATCGTCTCCGAGCGATAACTTCAAAGGAGTTCCAGAGAGCCTTTGAACCACTCGTGGAGCGCTCAAAGGAGTGTATATCTAGGGGAGGGGACTATGTTGAAAGTTAATTGGAATAAATTTCGTTAGAAGCAATTTTCGATTATTTTATTTCAAAAGTTCGGGAACTTTTCCGACATACTTTGTATATAATTCCATTGGTAAAACTAAATGATGATAATTGTAATTTTAAGACCCGTGAGAACCAAATTTTTGAAGCTGAATATCTTGGAATTTAAAAATATTAGCACCATGCTGTTCTCACTGATTTGTCTCAGAATTGTTTCAGGAATCACCTCTTGAAGTTTGTGATAGAGCTTGGGGGACACTTTGAATAAAAATACATTACAAATTATTGATAATCCGTTTCACGGGTAAGTGAAGAGACAGGAGGTTCAACTATATAGGATAAGGCTACGAGTTTAGAAATCGAGTTTCAGGACAGCTATCTAATGAATTTAATTCAATTCCAACAAAGCGGTTTCACAAAGTAAAACGGAAATTATTCATAGACGATTATCACGTTGATTATAAACGAGATTTAAATACTGTTCAAGAATATAAATCAGAAATGATCAGCGATATGGAGAGCTCGAAAACGACACAAATATTAAGTTTGACTTAACAGTTCAGCATGCTGGTGCATACGAACAATTGTTTTTTCTTCCCAAGGAACCCAATGAAGGTGGGTTGATGTTTTATACAGAAAATTTTGTAATTGTTGAGTAAAATGAAAAAGTTTCAATCGAAGTCATCCTAGTTAATGAAAATCTGGGTTTTCAGAGAAAGCTTTTTAGGGGCGATAATTTTTTCGATTGAAGTAAAGGGTTAGTGGGCGTCAACCTTATACCAAACCAACTGAGCTCAACATATAACAAACATCCATTCGTAATGAAAGATTCTTCTTAATGAAGCTGATAACACAGAATGCATAATTTTATTCTTACTCACGTAGTTGATAGATACATGTCCAGGTTCCATACTGTTCTATGCTTACCTGAAACAAATTGATTAATATTAGATAATGAGTAATATTTATTGTGGAACGATTTGTTGATTGTATATCTGACGAAGCTTGAAAACTCCAAAGTATACCGCACGAATAATCATCATTGAGGAAGTATTAGGCAATTTTTTTCGCTATATACAACAATGGATGAAACATCTATCTATTACTAAACACTATCTCTTATGGATCAACCAGAGTCTGTTAAAAATTGCTTACTCGAGATTTGACTGTACCGAAATTTGTTGAATGTATTGTGCAGCATGAAAACTACTGCAATGTTTAAGCGATTCATTTATTTATCTATTAGTGAAAGAAATAGGTACTAAGGATTGAAATTAGAATATAAGAGATTAGATATGAAATATGGGAATTACGTATATAGAAACTAAGCTACCTAGAAGCAAATATGAATTCGAATTCCTTTTTTAGTAGGTAACCAACTATTAACACATGTTTTCGGTGGATATGTAAAGACATATGTCAACAAAATTCAAAGGTTTTTCTTAAAGACGTTTGTTCTTCTTGAAAATTTTAAATTTCGGTGATAATGCAACAGCAGAATGTTCTGGAGTAATGGTAATAGATGACCTAGGTTGGACTTATACAAGAATAGGCCAAAAGCTTAGAATATTCTGTTCAACTCTTTCCAGAATGATCGGCAGGTACAGGGAGACTGGTAGTCATAAAAAGAGACCCGGTAAAGGACGACCTCGAGCAAAAACGGCGATCCATGTATCCGTCTATTTTAATCATAACATAAAATAACAATAAATTCTTGTGAATGTCATTCAATTCGAAGTGCAAATTGTATTAGTATTATAAATTAATGAATGAGGGTTTTATCAATATTTTGAAGAATCTTTTTTCGAAAATGAAAAATTTATGTAATTTAGCTCTGGCGTATTCCTATTTGGTTTTAATGCTGTTTCAAAAATCAAAGTATATTCTGACCTCTCGTTTTTCCAAGTCTGCACTTTTATCAGAAATGGAGATTTGAGAGTTTCATGAAAAACTCGAGTGTTAAGGATTTATGTCTCACGTTGTATATGAAAACTTCTCTGGAACAGATTATTCAGAATTTAGACCAGTAAGCTCCAGTAGATTAGTCCATAAAAATATATACAGACGGTTGGAAAAACACAAATTCAAAAGAAATTGCCAAAACATAGACATGTATATCAAAAACTAGTAATCGGCAACAAAAAATTCAGAAAATTTCAAGATAGCTCCCAATCCATTCAGACACTGTGGTGATACCATCTCTTCGGGCTTGTAAAATCAAAAAAGTGAATTAAGCAAGTGTTGTTGAAGCCAAAGAGGATTACTCCGAAGGTCGCCACGAGCTCTATGATGAATTTTAAGAGGTGATTCCTGAAGCAATTCTCAGTCAAATTAGTAGGGACACCACTGTCCTAAGCTTCTTTCATTCAGAGATACTCAGCTTCGAAAATTTGATCCTCACTGGCCATGGAATCTTAATTTGCAACATACTTGATCGACTCTTTGGTGTTACCATATATAGAATGAGATCATACCTTATTGCTCAGAAGGTAAACCATAGTAATATCAAGAATACCGAGTTACTTTTGTTAGATGAATGTCAGAATTTCTTTTCCGACAGATTTTGTTTTGGAACCTCAAATGCTGTGAATTGAAAATGTATTCCTTCAGTAATGAAGAATATGTAGATATGATCTATGTTAATGGTTTCTGCGTCAGAAATGCACCAGGTGCTGCCATCGAAGATTCTCTCAAAACAACAAACATAAAAAATAGGAGAGCAGAAACAGCGATAGGGAGTGCTGGCATTGAATACAGGGAACAACAGCATCGGCTCACATCTCGCCGCTGGATTCTGCAGCTAAATGCTCAAGATCTAGATTTCATTTCCAACATTTTATGAGCTGATAAATTATGCTTCACAAGAGATGGTATAAATAATTTTCATAATGATCATTTATGGCCCCTGAAGAATCCAAATGCGCTCAGGCAAAGACGTTTCGACAAATTTCTTATTCATCGTGAACCTTGTACCGGGGTACCAAACACACGTTCACGCAAACACGTCTATCTCGGGAACTAATGAATCTATACTGGGGAAAAAATTCTCAGACACTCGTGAAGGATGTAGCAATATGGTACGTGTGTCGTCGAAGGATCGCGCCAAGCGTTTGGGCGCTAAAAAATAAGTTCGAGAACTTTTCCGACCTACTGTGTACATATCTGGTTGTATAGAAGGTGACATTCGCAACCACATTAAAACACTTATCGAAAACGTTGAGTTACTTTCGATGGGTTAATGTCAGAGTATCTTCTTCGATAGATAATTATTGAAACTTTAAATTCCTCGAATTGAAAATGTATTCTTTCAGTAATTGAGAATATGCAGGTATGATCTATGTTTATGGTTTTTGCGATGGAGTCGCACGAGAAGTTGCTCGGACTTCCATCGAAGATTTTCTCCTGTTCGTACAGTTTTTACTTCTCTATTTAGAAGTCAACACACAAAATAACGAGAACATTGTGGACTATGTTAAAGATAATCCTGCGATAAGTATTTGGCGCATTGCAAATCAGTTGCAAATGTCACAAAGTGTCTTGTGATGTGTATTGCAAAGAGAGGAACTTCCATTGACATGGTGTGCAGGCATTGAATGCAGGGAACGAGCAGCATTTCCCACATTTCATGGTGTGATGAATCATGCTTCACAAGAGATGGTATAAATAATTTTCATAATGATCATTTATGGCCCCTGAAGAATCCAAATGCGCTCAGGCAAAGACGTTTCGACATACGGTTTGGGGTGGTTTTTATAATATTAGCTTCTTGTCCTTCATAATTTGAATAACATATTGAATCATCGACATGACGGAGCACCTTATCAGGGAAGAATAGTTTCTGAATGGCTGAATGAATATTTTCCAATAGGTGGTAAGAGAAATCGACGCTCACCTCAATAGAGGAGATTATCGCATCTCTAGGGATAAAATTTTTGAAGCTACGTGCTTGATGAACACCATGCATCATCGTATTTTACTTCATACCCTAAGATAAGACTAACGAAATTAACGCAACGAATGTTGAAAATTCATCACTTCGTCTTTAATCTACGAAAACGTTACTAATTTCATCTTTGAGGTATCATTCACGAATTTCGTCCGAAATTTTGCGACACACGAACGTCATCCAAAGAAAAGGTTAATTACGCCTTTCAGAGCCGGCTAATTCGAAAAATTGAATTAACCGTCCGCAATCCGTCCAAGCGCGCGAGATGCAGTCCCGGAGAAAAGCCCGAGACCTGAGACCAGGCTAATTGCGTATATTATGCCCGTGGAGGGCTCCATATCTCCCAAAATATAATTACGGATTCGAGCTGTCTTTTTAATCGAATTATCTTCCCTTCAAACGCTCAAGTCGGAGCTCTCGGTAAAAAAATTAATTTTTTTCGCAACCTTGACGAGATATTATCCGTGAGGTGAATGGTAATTGTGAAGATGAGAATTTTTCGTTCGTTCGAGTTTCGAGTTTCTCGTTTCGTATACAAAATTTCAATATTTAGATCTTCGATATTTGTTTTATATATATATATATATATATATATATATATATATATATATATATATATATATATATATATATATATACACTCGGAGACAAAATTAGCGGAACACTCGAAAATTTAACCAAATTCGAAGTTCGATATTTTCCTAATTCTCAACCGCTTTAGATGATTTGTTCGGCAAATTATAGATCAACTCTTCTGCTTTATAGAATTTACAAGAGAAAACAAAAAAACTTGAAAAAAATTTTATACGGGGGCAAAACTAAAAGTGTTTTTTTTGTCAAAAATTCGTAACACCCTGTGGAATTTCGTGGTCCGAGTTGAAACGTACAATATCATGGTTTGTCAAGAAACATCTTCCTACAGTAACGCCCTTCTTGTTTAGTGCGTTTATCTCTATTTTTGCAAAATATATTCAATTTCAAGTGGACAATCACCATTCTGGAGAAATTCCATTGAATCAAGAAATTGTCATTAAAATTCGTCAATCTATTTGAAATTTTCTTATTATCACTCAGGCGTGTCGAAATTGTCGTTTGCGATTTTTGTGTTCGAATTGCATTAGTTATTGATGACAATTTGGTTAATTTGGTGAAAATTAGGAATTCATAGGAGATAACAGTCGGTAGGTATTAAAATACACAACCGAATTCTGGGACCATTGATAAAACTTTTCATTTACACATGTGCACACCTTTTTTTATCAAAAATGAAATGCAACACATTTTTTTTTGTATATGACCACATTTGCACTTGTTTAAAGAATGAGAGTTTTCCATTCTTCGATTTGATACAAATTCGATCAGTTGCGGTGTTTTGTGATTCTTTTACTGTTTACGATTCGAAACGGTATTTTTCATTCAGAATGAGAGATTTACCACCAATCTCATTAACAAAGCCAGTTGCATTCATCGAAGAAGCGCGCACCTACCGCTCAGCCGGTACCACGTTGGGTGTCTCGACGTCGGTTATCCATCGAATCTACCGACGTTACAGGGAAACTGGATTGTACGTGAGGAGGCGAGGACAAGGAAGAAATCGGGCAACCCGCGCTATACATGACCGTTTCATCGTCAATCAAACCATAAGAAATCCTCGTCTTACTGCTGTTCAGGCACGTAACCTTTTACAAGCAGTGGATAACATTAACGTCACTGTGAGGACAATCAGAAGACGATTAAATGAAGTTGGTCTGAGATCATACGCGCAAGCAAGAGCACCAAGACTCGATAGAGCCCATCGGGTAGCAAGATTGGCATTTGCTAGGGAGCATTTAGCATGGACAATCAATCAGTGGAGACGAGTTTTATTTATTGATGAAAGCCGATATTGTGTGAATTTCGTGGATGGTAGAGATAGAATATGAAGGCATCGAGGGGAACGGTACAATCAAGCGAACTTCGAAGGAACTGAGCAATACGGTGGAGGGTCAGTTATGATATGGGGTGGCATATGCTTGGGATTACGAACAGAACTGGAGATTATTGGCAATGGATCACTTAATGCCCATCGGCATATAACAGAAATCTTGGAGTCCCATTTTGTGCCTTTTGCTCCTTACATAGGGGAAAATTTCCTTTTTATGCACGATAACGCGCGCCCTCATACTGCGCGCATAGTGATAGAATATCTCAATGAAGTTGGGATCACACGAATGGACTGGCCGCCGCGGCCACCGGATTTAAACCCGATCGAACACGTTTGGGACATTCTTGGAAGAAGGGTTCGACAACGGAATCCAGGCAACGTTGAAGAGCTGACATTGGCTTTGGTGGAAGAGTGGGACAACATACCTCAACAGATGATAGACATCATTGGGACTATGAGAAATCGTATGCGCGTTGTAATAAGAGCTCGGTGGGGTCATACTCGCTACTAAAATCAAATGTTTTTTTTTTGTGAGCCATCATGAACATTTTTCTCAACATGTTCATTTCATTTCACGAGTGTATCGCCAGGATACACACCTGCTCTCAATTTTGGACAGGAGTGATAATTATTATAGAGTGTCACACAAAAAAATTCAAAAATAAATGTGCAAAATCAACGATTTTTCCAATGTACTACGAGTTCTCCCGGAGCGTGAAATTGGCCAGTGAATTTCAAAAATTTTCAATCCTTAGATTTCCGCTTTTCTAATTTTGATTTTATTTTTTGGCTAACCTCCGATGTTATGCACCTACGCAAGATTAAAAATAAATTCTTGAAATTTGTGACTTTTCGCTTCAAATTAAATATCTCTTGTAAAAATAGAGATAAATGCATAAAACAAGAAGGGCGTTACTGTAGGAAGATGTGTCTTGACAGACAATGATATTGTACGTTTCAACTCGGACCACGAAATTGCACAGGGTGTTACGAATTTTTGACAAAAAAAACACTTTTAGTTTTGCCCCCGTATAAAATATAATTTCTACAAAGCAGAAGAGTTGATCTATAACTTGCCGAAAAAATCATCTAAATCGGTTAAGAATCAGGAAAAATATCGGACTTCGAATTTAGTTAAATTTTCGAGTGTTCCGCTAATTTGGCCTCCGATATATATATATATATATATATATATATATATATATATATATATATATATATATAATTTTTTTCATTCACTATTATGGTTATAACTTGAACTGCCGGAAATTTTCTCTTCAAAGCAGCCACAGCAGCTTCACGAGCATGTTAAAAATTTTCTGACCATCCTCGTGGTCTGTAATATCACCTCCCTTTGGGCAATAGATATAGTATTACTTTTAAGCCCAATGCGTGGGGTATTCTGAGGGAGATGTGATTCCACCAGTCCGTTAGTCGACATAACGAGCGGGATGACGGCGATCGACTTGAGTTTATGGATTTCCTTCATTTTCACGACAAGATCCTGGTATTTACTCAGCTTTTCCGCGTACCCTTTAGATAGGTTATCGTCAGCTGGTATCGTCACATCACTCAGCAGTGCAGATTGTTTGTGTTTGTGTTTGTGCACAAGAACAATATCAGGTCTATTATGTGCCATAGGCCTGTATGTGATAACAGTCGAGTCCCAGTATAATTTGAAGGTCTCATTCTCCAAGAACAATCACGAAAGAGCAAGTAGCTATGGCAATAAGTAAACTTAAAAATAGGAAAGCTCCAAAAGAAGATAAGATAACAAATGAGATGATCAAATATGGCGGAGAAGCCATGAGAGAAGAGTACACAAAACTGTTTAACATCATAATTCAACACGGAAAAATACCAGAAGAATGGAAAAGAAGTGTAACAGTGCCTATCTTTAAAGAAGGAGACAAAACAAATCCTGCCAACTATCGCGGAATAACCTTATTAAGCACCTCTTTGAGACTGCTTACAAAGATTCTTGCCGATGACATAACGTCAACAATGCCAATCAGCGAAGAGCAACAAGGCTTTCGTAAAAACCGGTCCACGGTCGATGCACTATTTATAACAAGGCAATTAGTAGAAAAGTCTCTTGAATATAACACTCCAGCATATCTTCGTTTCATAGACTTAACGAAGGCCTTCGACAGAGTCCAACTGAAGGATGTAATCAAGATACTGGAAAACAAAGTGGTACCCAAAAAATATATAAGACTCATAAAAGATCTAAACACTAATACAAAAACGCAAATACGAACAAATCACACCCTAACGCAGCATTTCGGAACAACGTCGGGCATCCGCCAAGGTGATAGTCTTAGTCCTCTACTATTTAATACTGTTATGGACCAACTTGTAGGAACCGTTAAAAACTTGGGACTAGGATACCGCATGGGAACCTACAATATTAATATCTTATGCTATGCCGATGACGCCGTACTCATTGCAGAATCAGAAGACGACCTACAAAAAATGTTATACGCCTTTAGCAAACGCGCAAAAAATTTCAATATGGAAATCTCAACAAGTGAGACAAAATGCATGACCATAGCTAAGGAACCTCTGCGCTGCAAGTTAACAATAGACAACGCCACTATAGACCAAGTCATGTCATTCGAATACTTAGGGTGCAAAAAAACACGCATAGGATACCTTGAAGATGAAGTGAGGAGACAAGTGAACAAAGCAGCTGCAGTATCGGGACATCTTAAACAACCAATTTGGAGAAATGAACACCTCAGTATACCATGCAAATCTAGAATCTACAAAACATGTGTGCGACCAATTATGACATACGGGGCAGAAACAAGAGCGGAAAAGTCGGTAACAAAGAGGATACTAAGAACAACAGAAATGAAAACGCTAAGAACTATAACCGATTACACATTGAATGACAGACAAATAAATACCCATATAAGGGAAAAATGTGAAACAGACGATATTGTAAGATGGGTAAGAAAAAAAAGAAGAGAATGGAACCAGCATGTAAATAGAATGACCACAGATAGAATAGCCAAAATCGTATATAACAACATACCACACGGAAGAAGACCCGTTGGACGACCACCAAAACGATGGCGGGGCAGTTGCCAATCAACTTCACAAGAACTGCTGCAGGGAAACCGGAACTGAACAGGCGCTACGCCTTCTACACGGTGAAGAAGAAAGAAGAAGATTCTCCAGGAAGGTTTTCGGGCGGTATTTGTATGGCTCGACAGTATCCTGTACAAGCTTGACGGAAGTTGCAATTGCCTGATGGTAAACCGTTGAACCATAACCATAAAATTATGCCTTTCGAGGTAATCTTTAGATATCATCTTTGCACACGAAGATGTTACGTGTTGTATCGTTTCTAGGAAACGATGGCATTTGCGGCATTGATCTGATTCGATACTCTGCTTGGCAATATTCTTCAGATTGGCCCTAGTGGAGACAACTTGATCCTGTATGGCGATCAATCTACCCACCGTTGCAGGAAAGAGGTATCCCGAGCGCAGGTAAGTAACCTTATTCACAGAGTTGTTTTTGAGGTTACCCGGCTTTCTCTCGTGCAATGCTTTGGACTGCCATTTTTCAGACATCTGGTTCAGAGTTCGTGATGTGTTCGGTACTTCCTTTTTGGAGAGTAGCAGCGCTGAGAGGTCTACGTCTGCTACACATACCTAACGGTAAAAAGGTGAGTTTCGTGATTTAAAGTACTTTCTAAGACTTTCCTTCTGTTCTTCCTCAGCCATTTCCAGGTTCAGCATTCCTCTGCCCCCCGTGGGCCTTCCCATATAGAGTCTAGCAACCGAGACACGTGGGTGATGTACACCGTACTTCGTCATCAATGTGCGTATATTGGTATCTTTGGATTGTAGGTCCGTGACTGACCATCTAATCACCCCAAACGAATACGCAATGCTTGGTATAGCCCAAGTGTTAATGGCTGTTAAGAGAGCCTTCGCTTTCAAGCATGATTTCAAAAGACGCCTGACTCTACTGACACCTTTTCTCTGAAATAGTTGTCAAGAGCCTGCTGCATACCCAGGTATTTGTAAGTCGTCGACTGATCAAGTGTGGGTACGACTGTGGCGTTCATGAGAGCCACCCCCGGATCTCTCTTCAAACTTACCTCTCCTTACATTGATCACGGCACATTTTTCTAGCCCCATCTCCATCCGGATAGCATCTCTGACAGATGCCACTGTTTCCAGTTGTACCCGCATCTGATCCGCAGTAGCTGTGTAAAGTTTGAGATCATCCGTAATACAATTGATGAGTAATGGATGTGTTTCTGTCTTTATTGTTATATATATATATATATATATATATATATATATATATATATATATATATATATATATATATATATATATATATAACTAATAAAGACAGAAACACATCCATTACTCATTGTGTTGTGGGATTTCTCTTCTTTTGTAGAAACGTGGCCATATTGATTTATTTCATAAATTTTCTTATTTGGCAATTTTTTTCTTTTTTCCGATTCTAATTCTTGTACATTAGAAACAGTTTTTGTTTTGCCCATTCGCTATTTCTTTTTGTAAACTTGTAAGTAAAAGTATAGAAGGCAGTGTAGTCTTATCCAGAATTTTCCTCTAATTTTATTTATATGCATATTACAAGCAGAAGGTTGAATATTTTTTGTAAAGGCGGTGTGTCGATCTCCAAGAGTTGGTTGGGCTCTTGTGTTTTCTAATCAGGGTAACCAGGTAATCCAGATCTTCGATTATCCTAGTTTTTATAGTTTTCCCTTTATGTTGCCATTAAACCCTAACTCTGTACCAAATTTCAGCTCTCTGAGTTTATGGGAAGTACTAGTTCTTTTTTGATATTCATTAGTGAGTGAGTGAGTGAGTGAGTGTCATAAATGCGAAACTTTGCTTTCGCTTGACTTCGGAACTGAATGACTTACAGACTTGAAATTTTGAATTTTAAGTATTTGATTATAGCTTACTGGATGGAAAATTTCTGCTAATAACGTAAACTCAAAGACATCCCTCGTATATACAAAGACGTTGCCACAATGTCCAACAATGGTGGATCTTGTGCATGTGTAGATATTTCCAACAAATCTTGATTAAAAGTCAAATTAATTCAACTTTCAATTCTCGTAATTCACATACGTTATTCAATTTTAGTAATTTGTCATTTTCTAGATAGATTTCAAACTCCATTGTATCGTTAAAATCGTTGTTGTTACTTAATTTAGTGAAATGAAAAAGGGAAATTAAAATTAATTAAATCAGCGATAAGTACATTTTTCATTATCAACTTCTCCCTCTTCTACCCTTTATCATAAAAGACCAGTGTAAATATTTGAATGGGCATAATAGTTAACACGAGCAATCTATCCACGGTCAGATTAAACTTTATCTAACTGTACGATGAATTAGACAGAAATGTAATATTTTATTAAAACGTTCTCCGCCGTTCTTATATACATATTATGATCATTTAAATGCACGGAAAGTCCATTTTATTATGCATAATTCCTCTCTGCCGCGCATGTAAACGTAGCTTTATCGGTCAGATCTGTTCGGACCACACGTCACGTAACTGCCTATCTGACAACGGCTACACAACGGGGTATCGTCGTTTCGCTACGACAAAAATAAATTAGAGCGGGTCTTGAATTTTCACAAGGACGTGAGAGTTTCGTTCTGGTAATTTGAGGTTTTTAAACAATATTTTGTTGGTAGAAATTTTATACTTATAACATTATCAATTCTATTTGGATAAATGTTCATACAATGCCAGCCATACTAACGTCCAAGGATTATATAAGTTCGCGCACAGCATCAATGTTACGAGGCACAACTTATTATTAAGACGAATATGTATGTACATATGCCAACAAAATTCTGCGTCTGGCGTCCTCAATGTCTAGTCAACGTCCTATATCTGCTCTATAGTCATACCAACAGAGCATGTCTCTGAATTCAGACGATTGGAGAAGATATCAGAGTGGAGCCATTTGAACTTGGCCAATTTTAATGCGAACAAGACGCAATCAACAACGTATTCCAGTGAAGTCACTACTGGAGAACATCCTCTAATCATGTAAGGACATCCAATTACCTCAGAGACGAGCATGAATCTACTCAATCACACTCAACATTGTCATGCTGGCATGACAATGTGTCAGCCTAATCTCTTTCTATTGAACTCAGTTTTCTTTTCTGGGCTGGGAAGTACTTCACGCCATCATAGTTGATGCTTTTATACAGAGCAAAGGTACAACCTGGTCTAGAATACTGTTCCCATCTGTGGAGCTCCGCAACCAACTATTAATTTCATCTACTAGACGATGTCCAGAAGAGAGTAGTACTCCTCATCTTCCACCCGGAGACTACCCGTCATCTTTAGCCTCTCACTCAAAGGCGGTAAGTTGCTGATCATTCTCTTTTCACAGATATTTCCATGGCTAATGTTTGGAGGAATTAAAAGGCTAGCCACAATGGTGGCATAACAGTCATCGCCTCCTCCCAGGAGTTTTGGTCTCCTGCATTTCCAACACCTAATTGGCAAAGACAGGATGCTAACGACTTCAGTACTTGTGCCTACCGAACTTTGTAAACCTTAGGACTCAAATCTTAACACGAACTTCGGTGTAAATTCGTTTGCAAAATGCTTGAATTCAGAGAACGACGTGGAATTGACGATCCAGGGTTTTCGGCCACACTTCCAGCGATAGTAGCAATATTCGCTGGTGTTCTCGTACTACAAACACGAGTTCGGTTCTTCAAATCAATAACTTGTCCCAATTTTTTTAAGTATATCACAGATATCTGGCCTTAGTACGACCCAAAACACTTTTAACTTTTCTAACTGTTTCAGCGGAATTTTCATCATTCTTGTAGGGAATTTCAATAATATAGATGAGTTGTCGTATTATGATAACTAGCAACGTACCAGGCAATTCAAAATGAGACCTCTAATACGAGGTTTCTAAATAAGGTTGTGCGTTCAGATCGACGGTTGACACTCATAATGATCCTGGTACAGTTAGATTCGACTCATAAGTCCATTCGTCAGATTTCAACTAATGAATTGAGGTTGAGAAAGATTTGTGTCACACTACAATCCCACCAAATGAGATTTTAGCCAGTAACATTGTGGCTTTTCAGGCTCCTTATTCACCAGGCTTGAGTCGTTGTGACTTTCTCCTTTTTTAGGAAATTACAAATAATCTCAAAAAAACTCATTTTGGGATACATGGAAACATCTAAACAGATGTTACTGACCAACTGAAGGCTTTTGCAGTATACGAGTTTCAGCAATGCTACGATTAGAAGGGATCGCCTCCAGCGCTGTGTGGACTCCCAAAGGAACAATGTTGCATTGTAACTATATTTGAATAACAAATTAAAAAAAAAACAGTCGCCTTACTTTATTTATACACTTCGTAGCAAAACTGTTTATGAACAACCGTCGTAGCATCAAAATTGCCTTTCTAAATTACCCGAACGTAGAAGCAGTTGATATAGCAAAAAAATATTGAACGAGTATAATTTTTGTATTAGAGATTTATGCATTATCTCTATGAGTCTGACACTTTTCAATATTAAAAGCAAATTAAACGCCGCCATTAATTAGTATATGTGAAAGCCGCTGCACCTTCATGTTTTCGTTAATTGATAACACACCAGAACAATAAAACTGTTGTATTAACTCGTACGACAACGGTTCGTAAAAGTGCCCAGTAGCGCCTTGTGGAAGACTATATTAATTCAATGATTTATTATGGCTGTATAGAGCTCCTTTCAAATCTTAATTATACTCTCCCTACACCGTACCTCTATCGGAATTTCCCTTATTAATAAACGCTTTGCAGATTAATGAGAAAGTTGATTGCTATAACGGTTCCTTCTACTTATTTATTCTATGGGATGAGGATGCCCTGATCGATATGAAAGGCACAACAGCAATTAAACGCTGGTTTTGGAGCTTGATTCGCTCGCTAATTCGTATTGTTCCTGTAGTTCACGGCAATCGAGTATAATCTGAACGTTTTGCGGAAGTTGAGGCATAAATTGGTTAACCCAAGGTGCTTTTCTTGAGAATTGAGAGAATGGGCTTAGATCAATTACGGAAATATGAACCGGATAATTTAGATTTGGGTCAACGAAACTTGATATGAGAATTTTGATTATTGGGAGGCTTAGCTTCGTATGATACGTTTCGAGAAAATATTTAGATTGTGTATGTTCTGGATTACCTTTATATGAATCAAAACCACTATCATATGCAGGAAGTAAACAGTCATTAATTTCTACAGAAGAATCTTTTGAAAACAAAACAATTGATATATAGTTCTCGAAATAAAAATTGTTTTTTTTTTTCACGATTTTGTTGGTAACTCTTATAGTTTTCGAGAAATCTAGCGGTTGGGACTTCGAAAAGATTCCAAGAGACAAATATATAAATACTACTGAAAAAAACCAGTGGCGCACTACACTCTGATTTCGATGTCAAATGTAGCATAACCCAATAACAATTCAAAGATGACTCTCTTGACAAGAAACTGAAAGTAATCGAGAATACCAACTAGAAAAGAAGAAAAACGAGGAATCAGATTCAGTCCACTTCAAAAGTAATTGATTTCGAACTTTTTCTCTCGGAATTCTGACCAGAATTACTTTGATGAAGATTTTGAAATGGGTCTCGTATTGAGAGATCAAAATGCATTATTTGAAGTAGTTCCGGTCATATAATCTGCGAGTTTCAGTTTTGGGATAAAATAGCGGATAACTCGGAAATGATGCATTTTAGATGTAATGAAACCTATAACAGATCAATGACTATTAATATTACGACTTAAATGGTGTGCAAAAATAGGTAAACTAATTTGGAAAAACGGACAATTTTACCTTTGAATGTACAAGACCTGCCACATGATTTGGAAACAACCTGTGTACTGTGAAGCCTCTAAATGCATTAAGTTCTGCTGCATGAGCCTTTTTACTTACAAAGAGCTAAAAATAATCGATATTGAATGATCTTTAGTATTTTTATGATGCTTCCAAGAGACAAACGAAAATCGTTGAAATCCAATTTACAACTTCCTTTCAGTTGAATTCAGATGGCAATGATTGGGGAAGAAATTGTTCAGAATTTAATTTTCTACAATGGAAAAAATTGGAACATACACTATACCATTTGAAATAACAAAGATAGTGTCAACTTCCGGTATAACCGGAAGTGCCACAGCATTGAAAATATTTAGTTCAAATAACATTCAAGACAACAACAAAAAATTTTCCAATCGGTCATTTCTTTCTCCATATACTTCTAATGTTCCATCCTGTATGGACACCCGGTATACAATGCAAATAGAGGACTGCAAAAGGGGAACCGGTTCCAAAAGAAGCAAAACAAAGTCTTTTCGACTGAGAAAGTGATGGCGATTGATTTTTAGGAGTGTCATGGAGTTATTTTAATCGATTATCTTCATAAAAGAAATATCATCACAGGAGCATACTATGCAACATTACTTGATCAGCCAATTTGCGAAAAAACGGCTACATTTACAGAGAAAGAAAAACGTGTTTCACCAAGACAACGTGCCATCTCACGCCTTAGCGGTTGTCAGGGCGAAATTCTACAAATTACGGGTTGAACTGCTAATCAATCCGCCTTACTCACCAGATCTTGCCCCAAGCGACTTTTCTTTCCTCTTAATCTAAGGATTGCGCTCGGAGCACAAAGGTTTTCGTCGAATGAAGAGGCAATAAACTTCGCGAACAACTATTTTGAAGTGAAAAACGCCGAGTATTATTTATACGGGTTACAGAGATGGGAACATCGCTGGGAAAAGTGTGTAGACTAAGTTGAAAAATGAAATCTTTCTCAGACGAAATGATAGGTCGGAAACTTTTCAGACCAACTTAGTATTACTGGTAAGATGTAGATAAGCTTATGTGTTTCTCCCGAAAAATACTTTTAGAATAAAAATTATAGAAGAGAAATTTCAATCACTTGAAATTGAACGACGTACTTAAAAAACATCCTGTATATAGAGAGGGGTTTCGAAACAAACAAAATGCAAAAATATCTCCAAAACAGAGACCGAATAAATATTATATTTAAGATTTCATTTTCAGAAATTAAAGAAAATCATTTCCTTCACTAATTCTGCGAGGTCCACCCATAGAAATAACCGCCACATTTCCGTTTCATGGTCTGTATGTTAATTTTTACGTGCAAGCTGATACAAATCTAGAGAACGTATTTTATTCGCTAATTACGCCAGTAAATACCTTTTTTAAATATTAAACGCCCCAGATATATTTAGAGACTGTACATTTTTATCCAATTATTTTCTAATTAAATTTTTCCATTTCCTTTTTCCCGTTTTTTGCCGCTGGTAGGAGTTTAAATATTTGATTGGAAGCGGAGTATACGTTTTCCATGGCGACAAAATTACACTACTGAAAAAGATATTCCTCACTCTTGAATTATTCAAACAATCGATATTTGATATCTTTGTATGTGCATAATGATGTTCGTTTTCCATCAAGCAATGTCCCGTCAACTGGAAAAGTGATAATAAATGAAAATAAACTGAGTTATACATATAGATTTTTATTCGCAATGAGATTTTCATCTATATTTACTTCATTTGTAGGATATTACATCATTACCTATAAGTTGTGAATTAAACATTGACGTTGCCAGTCCCATTACGTTATTTACAAACCTCGTATTAGAGATTTCATTTTGAATTGTCCGCTATCATAATGAGATAC
This sequence comes from Cryptolaemus montrouzieri, assembly GCA_013387265.2. NCBI lineage: Eukaryota > Metazoa > Arthropoda > Insecta > Coleoptera > Coccinellidae > Cryptolaemus > Cryptolaemus montrouzieri. The sequence continues at coordinate 25,596,316 of JABFTP020000103.1, forward strand.
TTTGTACTTTGATAGTTGACAGATAACATCTGTCAAAACAGGTGCCACTTGGTCTGGAATACTGTTCCCATCTAGGAGGCTCCCCAACCAAACATTCTATCATCTATTTGATAGTGTCAAGAAGAGAGCAGTTCGCCTCAACAACCACCCGGAAATCACTCGTAATCTCCAGCCTCTCACTCAAAGACAGCATGTGATCTTTATCTTTTCTACAGATACTCCCATGGCGAATGCTCTGCAGAACAGGGAGACTTGGTTACGGAAAAAATCCAGTTTCAAAGAAAAACCAGGTTCGCGAATAACTCTCATCAGTGGACAATCCAACTAGCACTTTCTTTATAAAAATTCAAAAAGTTGATGCACTGAAGTCTGCTCAAATCAGTTTGAGACATCCAGTATACTAGAACACATAAGGAGAAAAAAATCTGAATACTGTGACAGAAATTACCGACAACTTTATATAGACGTGCAAAGTAACGACTGGCATAAAATTAAACCGTTTTACCGTGTGTATTGTACGCCAGTTCGCAAATAACTCTGTGTGCTGACCGCAAATTAATTTAGTACGTACTGAAGTTCAAGCTTTACGCCGGCACTGCGACAATTCTCGACCTTTATTAAAATCCCGCAAATTGCAATAAACTTCTCTCGAAATGGATGGTATTACGCATTAGGAGCCTTGTTCCGGAAACTAGGCCATTCTTAAACTTTTCCGGTCGCTCGAGTAAATTTCAGATATCAACTTGTGTTAAATGTGAATTATCGGAGGTAACGCCGTAAAGTGCGGTCTGGACGAGGCCGCTTATTCTTGCGATTATAACCGTGAGTGTAATAGATGCCACGTATCAACGCAGGATAATTATCGTGGTGGCGGAAACGACGTATACAGCAAAATAGTGAATAATACAAGGGAAACCAGTGGCGGCAAATCCTCGTAAAAACTACCAACTGATGAAGTAAGTATGATTCAAACATATCTACACATTAATAATTCAATGTTCCTCGTCCACACTACATGCAAATACGGTATCACGATGAAGGACGGGCCAGGCCACCAGCGTTATGGTTTTTCGAGTGGAAAAGAGCGGAAACAGTGTGGAGGTATAGATGGGACATCCAGGTTTGAAACTGAGTTTCGGGCAGCTTACTCAAGACTTCAATTCAGTTTCTTCAATTTCTTTTCTAACACAATACTTGAAATGGAAATCATAATCTGACAGTAATATCTAGATCTCACTGTTCCTCACCTTGTAGACGTAAGGTGGGTGGACCATGGAAGGCTAATCAAACGAATAAATAGGTTCTATTAGTTCGTTTACTGGATAAATAAAAGAAAATAATCATTAATTTACACTTTGTTTTATTGTGTATCATACAAACTTTTTTTTTTTCTAGATGTAATCGTTATTTCTTAAACTTAACTTTTATAAAGCTCTTCTAAACGGCCTTGTAAGGAACACGGCTCCATACAAGGCCAATATTATAAATCAGTCGTTAAACTTAAAACAGGAATTGTTATAATCAAAATATCCGCTTTTACTAAAACCACAGTAAAAACTTTTTCATTTAAGACTCAACGAACATTCCTTGGACACCATCGTATAACTAAGGATATATTAACGGAAATTATATAAAAATGATAGAAATGAGTATTATATCGATAACAAATAAGTTTCCAATGCGCTTAACAATGAAATTATCAATATTTTTTTTACCTATAATGGCTTTGTTATGGGTCCGTTCTTCGTAAGGCTTTTGATTGGAACCACCGGCTTTCATAGGAACACTACCGATATTTTAACTAAAGTTGAAGCAAAATGATTATATTTTTTCTTTAGTACCACAAAAAATCCTTATAAAACAATTTACAGTAAGAAGGATATGATAATAATAGGTTAATCACATAAAAATTTACCTTTAGCTGAGCGCGTGAATTACAATTTTAAAGTCACCGACCGAAGTCTACGAAGCGAGGGATCGTACTGACAAAATAGCAACGCGAGCTGTGTCCTTGACTTTGATGGAGCTTTGTTTGAGTGGAAGAAGTTTGTCATCACGTGACTATAAATATGACTTTTTTTTAGTTGGCCTTCAAAGGAGCATGGCCTTCCATGGTCCACCCTCCTTATAACTGAATAACTGTTTGTTCACGAACGTAATGATGTTCGGCAGATAATTTGATCCAGCAGAAATCATCCCCTAGGTTAAATGTCCAAACTCTTTGATATCTTTGAAAATTTGATCTTAGATTATTTAATGCAGAATATCAACTGAAATTGATAATGTGTAAAATATAATTTAGATAGCGATATACGAACGTAAACCCAAAATGCCTTTCTTCACGAATTTCAAATCGCTCTGAAGAGTTTCTGAACTGAATCTTGTCATTAAGATACATTTCACAACAAAGCTAAATTCATTCTTTATGACTTAATCATGGCGCTAGCTGATTTTCTGAAAGCGATACAATCATTTTCATTACCTTTGTCAGTGGGTATACCAAAAGTTTTCATCTGAAAACAAATGGAGTGGCAAATAATTTAAAGATTACGAACAAAAAGTTATCGAATGAATACTCACTGTGTAGCGGGTGTTAGACCCTCGAGCTCTTATCACTTGAATGCATCTTAGCATACCTTCGATAAGATTACAGATGTACCCCTGGTCTATCCTACTTTTCTTGCAGAGCCCGAACTATACCATTCAGATTCTGAATGAAACGCGTGTTCCATATACTCAATCGGATTGAGATCAAGCCTCCTTACCGGCCACTCTATTTTCAATATTTTAAGAACATCAAGGTAATGACTCAATTTTCTTGCGACATGTGGTATTATCGTGCATCACCAGGAAGCTCTCGACTAAAGTAAAAGTGAACGAGGGCCTAAAACTTGCCGTAAGTACCTCTCATCAGCCATGGGTCTGCTTATCCTTTCATACTCATGTCAACTCAAACTATTATGAATCCACCTCCATAACCCATTCTTGTAACAAAATGGTCTTGATTGAAACGCTCATCACTCTGCCAATAAATTCTGAGATGTCTGTCTGTGGATTCAAGGTGAAACCTGGATTCGTCAGATAACAGAAAGTGGCTCATTCTTCATTGTTCTAATACTGGTGTTCTCTGGCGAACTGAAGATGCATAGTGCGGTGACTTCTATTCAATTCTGGACGTACTCCAGATCTTCTGGCACGAAGGCCAATTTTCCTCAAACACCTCCTTGCTTTTCCCTCACCAAGTTTCACTTGGCTAACTTTATCCAACCAGTTTTATTCCTGTATAGCGACAATTGATCTGCTTTTCAAAGTACTAAGCCTTAAGAAATAATCATCGCAAGCAGTCTTCGTCCCAGTCCCCGGCTTATAAATTCACTAGTTCCTTGGAAACGGTTTCATGACTTTCGTACGCGGTTTCTTGAAGCAGCAATTTGTTTTGCGCTATAATTTTGTGATCATCCATCAATCATTAATTGTACTGCTCGAGCAGCATGAAATACTGAATGAACCATGGTTAAAAATCTTCAACAATTCAAATTTCAATATTTAATAATTGGATCAAATGTACCACCGTTCGTAAAATGACATAAAAGTTATTTTCATATCCAATTGCATTTTCCATAGCAGCCTCATATGAAAATAATAACAAGCGATAGCGTCATGAGCCCAAGACTAGGTCATTGGGAATGAATATATCTTTGTAATGAAGTATATCCTGATAAAATTTTACGACAGGACTATTCAAAATTTGTGAAAAAAAATCCAATTTTGGTTTACCCTCGTATATGGCCATTCAAAATACATTTTCACACATTACCAATGTCAATTCTAATTCTGTGTTGAATAATCAAGGATAAAGAACCATAAATCAGAGAGGTATGGAGTTTCCAACAGAGAATAATTTCTGCTTGATCAAATTTTTCGCCAGTGAATGTATGTCGAAAGACGAGTTCCGTTGCTTCCGCTCATTTCGACGGGGAAATAACTTCCGGTCATTTTTAACCTAATTTAAGACTGACGTTGCCATTTGCAAGTACTGACAAGTAAAACAACGAGCAATGTAGGTAAAAAGTATTCCAACTTAAATGAATTTTTCGAGCTCATTTGAGAAACTTCGACGATAATAATTCTTCTAGTTTTGCGGTTTCGAGTGAGAAATTCTTTTCATCTATTTCTGGAACTTTAATTTCTTTCGAACGTTAGTTTCTCTTCACATGGTAGACTGAGGAAAATGCTGCAAATACGAACTAATGCCTTGTCATTCGTCTGAACGAACTAGAATAGATGTTTTTTATATGTTTGCTGGGACTAACCAGAGTTTAAAGACCTTTATAAAAGCGTAAAATGAAATATAGTGTCCACTCATTTGAAGAAAATTTTAATGATATTGCTACTATGAGGTTATGCAAAGTTTGCTCAAAAAGCATCGCGAATATTGATTTTTTCCAAAAAATTTTGGAATTAGAATATCAAGCAAAATGCATATCTTTGTTTATAGAGATATTCTTCTCTTTTAGTATTCTATAAGTCTCCATACGGAATTATTGTTTAGATTGCACCCTGTTGAGTTTGATATTTTAGACTCTGAATCCAGATAAGATGTCAAAATTTTAATTCATAAAAGTTTCAGCAACAACAGAAAAAGTTGAATTGACTTAAATTCAAAACTTCTCCACCCAAGCCTTCAACTGATAAATTTTCAGACCATAAATTTTTGACAGATTTACTAATTTAACTGATACCGATTTCACACAACCACAAAAAGATCTATTAGAAAAAGGATTCAAACATAATTTACATCCAAAACATAATAAAACTAATTTTGAGCAATTCCGATTATAAGATAATGAAAACAATTCCTGAAAATAGTAGCAAGAACGATTTAGTATTCATTAAAGCAGATAAAGGTAACACCGTCATCGCGATTAGTAAAACCGACTATATTTCTAAAACTGAAGAATTCTTAACAGCCGGAAACTATATAACATCAACTAAGGATCCTACCGCAAAATTTCAGAAAGTGGTTAAAAACATAATTTCGATAGCAAAATCATTAATTACAGACCACGAAAAATATAAATTCATTAACTCCAATCCACAATCCCCCGAATTACATTCGTTGATGAAACTTCATGAACCTAATTACCCTATTAGACCTAATGTTTCTTATGTAACGGCACCTTCTTTCAAACTTTCAAAATTCCTCAACGACTTGCTAATGAAACATTGCAATTTTAAACCTAAATTTTCGGTCTAAAATTCATACGAACTAATTCCAAATTCATTTCTTTCGGTGTTAAGAACAACATTCCTCTGAAAGATACGTATTACTTAGTTGAAGAATTATCAGAAAAGAATCATGTCAATAATATCATTAAATCAAATATTCTTTCATTATTACAAATTTGTTTAGATCAAAATTATATCCATTTCAATAACAAATATTATACTATTGAAGACGGCTTGACTATGGGCAATCCGTTAAGTCCTTTGTTAGCAGCAATATTCATGAATAAATTAGAAAAATTAATTCATAATCATCAACTCAGTAAATATTGTTTATACTGGTATCGCTATGTAGACGATATCATTATTTGCTTCACAGGAACAGATAGACAGTTAAAATTTTCGAAAATCATATAAATTCATTACATCCAAAAATTGGACTTACAACCGAAAGAGAAAGCAATAATTCGATAAATTTCTTAGACGTAACAATTTCGAATGAAAATGGAAAACATGTTTTCGCAATTTACCATAAGCGGTCACATACAGATATTATAATACATAACTCGTCGTGTCATCCGTATCAACATAAAATGTCAGCATTCAATAGATTCATAGATTGATTAACATCCCGTTATCACCAGAAAATTTCAACAAAGAATTAAATTTGACTAAACAAATAGCCAAAAATAATGGTTACAATCCCAAACTAATAAATAATATTTTAAATAAGAAACAAAGCAGAATCGCATTGAATGAAGTTTACCCTGTCGATAAATTGAAACAAAAATTCAACACCTCAACCTACGTTGGCATTACAAGTGAGAAACTGAAATCATTCTTGAGTAGCAATAATTTCAACATAGCTTTCCAAACTAATAATAATTTAGGCAAATATATAAAAAATAATAAAACCAAATCAGGTAAGAACAATAAATTCATAGATTGAATTGCAATGACTGTGATCATTTCTCCATTGGTAAAATCAGATTCAAATTACGCGAATCATCTCTTAGAAAATAACCATTCTTTCGACACACAGTTTGAAATTTTGCATACAGATAATAAATATTGGAAGGTAGATCTCTGGGAAACTTTAGAAATCAATAAATACAAACACTCAGGTAGACTCATCAATGAACAAGTCGATTTAAGTCCTTCACCTCTATTGAATCTCTTCGGGGAGCAATCTATTCCTTAATTTTATTGGATATGCCTGTCATAAATAACCACTTAAGAAGAAGCAAAATTTTTTATTATATTCACAATTTCTTGAATATGTCGAGAATGTGCGCATAGATGTACATAATATTCAATTTTCGGACTGCAAAGCTGGACAATTTCTCTCAAATCAGAAAAAAAGCGAGTCCTTCTAGCTACTTTATTTCTAAAAATACTTATCCTAAAATGGGATGAATATCTCTATAACTAAGCATGCCGCTGTATTTTATACGAGGGATGTGTTTTAAGTTTTCCATATAGATCTAGAATGAAAAAATTTAGAGCTTTTAAAGACTTTACTGTTTTTCGAGGTAATCTGTAATCTCCACGAAAATTAATACACTTCAGAACTTGTTCGAATCAATTTTGAAAATAATTATTATTACGGTTGTTTGCTACATTCAAAATGCCTTTTGGAATGCATCAAGAGCTTCTTCCTAAGATTGAAATCTTTGACCAAGCAGTTTGTCCTCGATTTTGGGAAAAATAAAAAAGACGTTTGGACTTATGTCACATGATAATATAATAATTGAATGTTTTCTTGGGTTAAACATTCAATTATTTTCCGATCTGTGTGCGAACTTACATTGCTTTGGTGAAGGTCGATTCGTCGTTCGGGGTAAGTTCCTCGAAGCTTACCAACAACTTCCGGTAAACAAATGGGTATGTAACAATCGGCAATAACAGTTCTTAGGTCCTGTAGAGGAATTGTAACTAGATGCCCTGTTTTTGAAACAAACGTTGTGACCTAAATAGGAGATTGGAGCTTATTTTCTGACTCGATGTATAAAGCAAAGATCACCACTGACATTATTGTAAACGCGACAAGGCTTTTCAAAGATAAAACGGTCCAGCGTTTTTTGACACCAATTCATCCCTTTAGCTGTATGTTCGATACGGAATCCAAATATAATTTTTTCACATGCAATTCTTCGTGCAATATTATTTGTTTTGAGGTCCTCAAAATTCGAAGTGATACCTCAATTACTCGAAATGTTGCATGTCGATCTTCCTGAATAATTTCACGCACAGCATCCACATTTTCTTGAGTGATCACTGTTTTTGATGAAGTACCAACGAAAAATTGTTACGCATAGAACTGCAATTTTGGATTTATATTGACAAATCATAGATTCTCATTCTTAGAACTGACACTTATTTTATGGTGCCCTCTATGTCTCAGCATACATACCATAAAAACCTCCCTCGTAAATAGAGTAGCATAATTTTTATGCTAACACATTAAGACACATTACTTTTGGTCAACTCCTTACATTAAGGAATAAGAAACTTCGAAACTTCAAAGTAGGCATTCAAAAAAACGCAAGTTTGAATCATAACTCAAAATCAGTTGAACAAAAAAAATTCTGCACGTAGTGTGATTCTACGTAAAATGTGAACGTAGAACGTGAAAACTATTTTTACATCAATTCAAAAACAACCGAGATATTGGCAGTGATTACAAAAATTATCAAAATGTCCAAATATCTCGAAAACGAGAAGGAGCTACCCTGAATCTGTTTGCGGCAATGAATTTCGCACACAAAAAGAGCACGGGGAATGGGGGGTTATATTACTTTATTCTCAATATTTCACATAGCTGCAATACTAAAACGTCGAAATCTGTCCAACGTTTACGGTGATCGCATGATCTTGCGGGCCAATTCTCTATCCGCGATGAGAAATTAAGCCATTGACTAAAATCTTTCCGATTCGTAGATATTCTCACGCGTAACGTCTGATGCCTTTTGAGTAAAGAGTCCATCAAATCGATAGCTATGAATGACAAATATTCAACCAACTAAATGGCATAAAGATGACAGAAAACATGTAACCTTTGATAAATTGACGTTCACTTTCATGCTGCTCATTTCGATAATTTATGTTTTCACTCCATTTCAATTAAATATTCAGACATTGCTTATTCAAACCAACTAAGTCCAACAATTCCAAACGTATCATTCACAAGAAGAGGAGCAAACCCCCTACCAAAATCTGACGAAGAAGAGCTTGAATTATCATATTCCTCCCTATCCATACACGCATAGAACAAATCAGATGAAATATGTCAGATAGGGCTGAACGGCTCTTTTCGCACGATAGCGCAAGTTGAAAGAAGGCCCTCGGACAACCCCTCTGAAAGGCAATGATAGGTTTTTTGTCAGAAAGAAAAACTACCCATATAACTATTGAATCTGGAGTAGTTCGGAATATGTTTCGGAACCAGCACCCCATTTACAAGTGGGCGTAAGAGATCTGCAGTCGCTTCCCCAAATTGGATTGAAAACAAATAAATCATGAACATATTATTGGTTGTAGGATAACAGAAAAACTCGTGGGAAAGTGGGCTCTTCTGGAATGTTTGTCGACAAATAAGATCCCTTTAATTTATAGTTAGAGAAAAATTGTATTAATTTAGTTTTTTTCTGTGATGACGCACTTCGTTTATTGGTGTACTCAATTTTAATTGTTGTGTGTATAGGGTGCATCGAATATTCTGAAAATATATTAATACCCTTAAACCGAAGTGAGTATATGGGCTGAAATCGCTATTGGTTTAACAATTATAATGTTTCACCTCGAACACTAGATAGTGGAGCTATTAAGACAGCTCAACGTGTTCTGTTTGGTTTACCCTTTATTTTCATCATTTTCCGGTGGTGCTGGTAGTTGCCTGTGTCAGTTCGTTGGAGATTGTCGATACTTATACATACCGGGTATAACTGAAACTAGGGTCACCCTTGTAACTTTTGTTCTATTTGGAATCTTCAGATGAAATTTGGGAATCGGATAGAAGACAACATTTTGAATTTGACAACTTTAATATGTTCGACATTTCGTTTCCGGGTATGCCGGAAACGATACCTACTTTCGATTGTCAAATGGGACACCCTGTATTTTCTTGCTTATGTCAATTGTTCATCTCATCCTACGACCTATTGACATACTTTTGAAAAAAAAAACAAAACAATCTGCTGTGAATTTTCATTTTTCGTTCTAGAAGACCATGAAGAACAATTGGCTTAGCTCAACATCTCCTACCACGAAAATACAAGATTGTATCTAAAAATTTAATTGCTCATTTTTTACAGGGTGTCAAAGTTGATAACAAGAGGCCGAACAGCGACAACGAAATAATTATAATAAATGTTCAAATATACCACCATTCTCACGAATACATCATCACACACGATTGATAGCTCCACTCACAACATTAACTGTTGGCTGTAATGCCTGCAATAGCTTGTCTCAAACGGTTCTCCAATTCTTGTTGGGTTCTAACAGTTGTTTGGTAAGCCTCACAGGTGGCCCCACAGGAAGAAATGACCATCTTATGGGACCATTTGTATCTATCCATTTTTCGGGAAAAATTTCGTCGATATACCGCGAGATCTCCTTTGTGTTGTGAGCAGGTGCATCATCTTGTTGAAAATATATCATTCACAACAGCGAATGGCAACTCGACCAATTCATCTTGTATTTGGTCCTCAAAATTCTAAATATCTGCCCCCTGTCAATGAACCTTCAAAACTTATAAGCCCTATTAAATATGTTCCCATCATCCCCATCCAGACATTAAACCCAGAACGTTCTTGGAAGTTTCCATATTGATATCTATGCTCATTTTGTTGCGACCAGTACCTGGTATTTTGCCTATTAAACATCCCATTGTTCGTGAAACGTGATTCGTCACTGAATGAAATCCTTGTGGGATATTGTGGATCACCCACCAATTTCACAGTACTGGAGTCGTCAACACTTTCGTTTACATACAGGTGTTGGTGTTTTTTCAACATTCTACACGCGCTTTGGTGGTTAATTTCAAGCTCTTCGGCAATTTCCCTTGTTGATGTGCTTGGATTAATATCAACAAATGTCAATACGTCTATTTCGGTATCTTCGTTGTTAACGAAATCCTCCTCTCCAGCAGGTTGCCTTTCACGAAATTTTCGTTCAACTTTAGAAAAATAGGTTCTATTTTCTATTGTCCAGCTCGAACGCTATTTTGCCTGCACTCTCCATAAATAAGGAGCATATCGACTTTTTCATTTTGGGTGTATTGATTCATACTCAAAACTGAATTCACTAATTCGCAATGTCTATGGAATTTTGTCACACTGATATTTTTATGATCACAGATTATAAGTATGAAGAGAAATTTTGCATCGCCAACGTAGTAATTGTTATTGGCGAATCGGGAAACTGTGCAAAAATTGCCACTAGAACTCCGAAATCGTTAAGAATAGAGTGACGTAAGTGATATGAAAAAGATATATAAATACTGCTTCTGTAATACCGGGTGGCCTGATATGGTTGTCTCAGAAGAAAACCTACTTTTTGAGGAAAAACTGAAATTTGAAACTTTGACACCCAGTAAAAAATGAGCAATTAAATATTTAGATACAATCTTGTATTTTCGTGATAGAAGATGTTCAGCTGAGCCAATTGTCACTGCTCATTGCCTTCTAGAACGAAAAATGAAAATTGCAAAAAAAGATTGTTTTGTTTTTCTTTCAAAAATATGTCAAAAGGTCGTAGGATGACATGAACAATTGAAATGAGCATAAAAATACAGTGTACATTTGATGTATATGACAAACATATTAATGTTATCAAATTCAAAATGTTGTCTTCTATTCGATTCCCAAATTTCATCAAAATATTTCAAATAGAAAAAAAGTTACAGGGGTGGCCCTAGTTTCGGTTACATGTGGTATATTTTATGCGCAGTCTGGCCTGGTATTGTAAAAAGGTGTATAGTCTATTTCTCCTATTCATGACATCCTACTAGGCATTACTACTATTGTATAGTCCTCGTTAAAGATGATTATGGAGGGTGGATCGAAAAACCAGCTCCTTCAGGGACGGATATTTCACACTCCCTTAATATATATCATTCTAACCTAACTTAAATTGATTCATAGTTTGAATATCATAAGAAAAGTGCATTTTTTCTTCATCAGGAAACTGCAATTACAACATTATCTAAAAAATTCGAGGCTGTTCGACGTCGACATATTCACAACAAATAATGTATGAATCTAACGAAAAAAACGCATATACTTCAACTTTCATTAGGGTTCTTCTCCTTTTTTAACCCATTGTGAGACAATTTTGATAGCTGCTATAGCTTCGCAGTGGCAAATTTTTGTTTTGGCATAATCAAATCTTCACAGTCGCTATCTTCACATGTATCACTCTCCTCAACTAGTCGCAGATCAGTCCCATTAGTTTAAACTTCTTCATTTCATTTTTCAAAATCTTGCGTTGTGTACTGAGAAGGTGCAAAACCATGTGATAAGTCAGAGTATCTTTCAATTTTATTGTCTTATGAGCATCGGCTAGTCGATTATCTCTGGATATATCAGAGCTAAGCTGTAAGAAAGTTCAGTAGTCTCAACGTATATTGATCCATAGGTGAAATAAGGGGTGTGACATTAGATGGCTTAAAATAGACAAAAATATCCTCGTCAGGTGTTTCTACTCCCCTACTGATGAATGAGATGCTCATCTAATAGAAGGATGGATTCGATAAGAAATTTATCACTTCAAAAAAGTTTCAACCTATAAATATTTCTGTTTGCTACACTATAAGTCGAAAGATATGTGAACATTTACCTCAAGAACAAACTGCTGCAAGAACTAGTTTTCAAAAACTTCTTTGGACATCCATGCATTTTGAGTGGTTTTCTAGACGAGAGGATTCTTGAAATTTCTAAAACATCTAGGTGACTTAGCTTTCCCGGTTATCACCGGTGTTAACTTGTGTTCACATAATGCGTTGCCACATTCTAGGAATGTTATTCGTTTGCTTGCTAATTTCAAGCCAGGGGTAGTCTTTTCAAAACTCGAAACATGGTTTTATCAGGTAGAAATTACTAGTATAAATCATCACATCTGCGTTGATTATTTGTTGATCAGTTAAATTGAGTGCGGTAATAATACTCGATAGTTCTTCTATGAATGGATGAACTAATTCAGGTTGAAAGGACAGTTTTTCAGTTGCGATTTTCAAAAATCGTATCCCATATCAACTTTTAAAACGTTGCTACTATCCATCGCTTGCATTGAATTTTTCGTTAGGTTACATCAACTTCTCATGCACATTTAGGGCTTTGCTTTTGAGCATTTCTTCCGAAACGGGAAAGTTTCGTTCTCTTTGCTTCAAAACCATTTGAGGAGTTTGTTTTTCATCAAAGGAGCTTCTCTTAGAGTACACTTCTTGATCTTGCTTGGTTTCAAACTCTGATCAACTATAAGGTGCGCCAGAGAGAACCGGACAATTTTTTTTCCGTTATGAATTTCGCAATTTTGGAGCTAGATCATTCGTTCTTACTTCATTGGAATGCCAAAGAACTAGGTTTTCAGCTTAAATCGAAATATCTTTTTCACCTCATGGCGTTGGCACTCCTGGAGTTGTGTTTTTCATGGATGTTCTAAGAAGAACCGTAATTTACTAAAACCAACCTAATACTTGATTTCCGTTCGAATTCAAAATGGCCGACCTCCTCAAATATTAACAATTTTCCCCGCTCATTAAAAAAATTTTCGCGATCGTAATCAATCAACTGCGTGATTCAATCACTAGATTGAACCTTTCCCATCATCTTGAGGGGTCGAACTCGAATATTATTTCAAAATTGTGCCAATTGTCGTCAATAATGTTTCTCTTTTCCACCATCATATGTACCTCCCGTTTTGAAACCTCTGAACATAGACTGCATGCATTAAGTCTATGATAAGCGAGAAGTAATGAAATGAAATCGAGTTTTATAGAAAAAGGCATAAGATTAGATTAGGAAAATTATTGTCACATAATTCTCGATCATATGTTACCACCTGAGGCGTCAACCCTTCAGTTCACTTTCATGCAGGTGAATGATTGCTGTTTTTGAATAAGTACACTTGCCACCAGCTGAAAATGAATGGTTGAGAAATTGAAAAGCTTTTTGGATGAATTTTATTGGTTCAAATCGTCTATGGAATTCTAAATTTTTTCCATATTCTTCTGACAATGTTTGTCAAAGAAATGAACAACCAGTACTATATTATGAAAAACGGTATATTTTTAAGATCAATATGTCAAATTGTTCAGAAAAGACTGAACTATCGACTGAATGCTCCATTCGAATTTTTTAGTGAAAAAAAAAAACGTTCCAGCGATCTTGAAATATTGCTCATTTGCGAATGAGTCAGCCATATTAGGTTACACCGGAAGTGAAATTTCGATACAATTTCTGAAAAACCTTTAGTCTTTTGGCTTTCCAAGGAAGGAAGAACGAATGATTTAGCTCTAAAATTGCTAAAGTTATAACGGAAAAAAAAATTCCTGTTTCCTCTGGCGCACCATTTACGTTCGACATTTTTATTTATTTCTGATGGAGCATATAGTGGATTTGGCGACCGGAACTATTTTGATCAAGTAGTGACACTTGCACCCTTTCTGAGCATTTCTATAGCTAAAGATTTCTCAGAGTCAAAAAGTTCTTCGTTGTTTTATCCAGTATTTCATCAGCAGAATCAATTCCGAAACTCTGAGCATATAACTATATGAACTCCAACACTAAATGTGTACTTAATAGAGTGATAGGTCTCCTTTCATCCCCGTAATACTGCAGAACTGAACAAGTTAATGCCTATTCACATAAAAGTGCCGATTATTTGCACTACAGAGTGCTAACAAAAGATTCTGTGTTCACGTTATTGAACGCAAGTCTACTGTACCTGTTTGCGTTAATAAATTGATGAAAATCTCAAGTTCCATCATTTTTACAGAACGATCTGCACCATGAAACGAAAACATATTGCTATTACAAAGTAGCTTTATAAATTATGATTTCTGTGTTTGGATATTTCGAAATCGCTTTAACTAATGAATTCGGATTGCAACATTCACCATCAAGCTAATTAAGGTCTCGTTTTATTGTCCCTGGTAGCTTTTATGGTTCAGTTTATTACGATCAAGATAATATAGAGCATAAAAGTTACAAATACAGGCATAGTTTTATAGGATAATAATTCTTTTCCAAAATAAACAAATATTAATTTGAATATCATCACGCAGACGAAGGGCGAGTGCTGCACGGAAACTATAATAGGAAAGGCGGACCGGGACACTGATTCGAGAAATTCGTTTGCTATATAAAATACAAAATTGTAAAATGGGTTTCAGAATCACGCATGAATTCAGTAAAGCTCTATTTATTAAGGAGTTACACCTATGTAGAACGCTGTTTTCTAGGGCAATTTTTATTGAAGGAAATTCTATATTTTATTGAAAAATCAAATACATGGCTTCATTATGCATGATTTAAAGTGTACAAATTAATTTTTAGAAAATTATAGAATTCAAAACGGCCGCTGTACATGTCAACGAGCATCTAACCTAACGACTTTTTGTCAAAGAGGCCTCGACGGCCTGCAACTTTTCGTTGTCGCAAATGATCTGAAACATAAAAATTGAAATTTTTCTCAATGTTTCCACTGAAAGCAAGGAAAGTACGTACAGGTTTTCAAAAATTTTGAATTTTGAAAGATTGGCGTACGGTTTTTGAAAAAAAGAAATCGGTAGTCTGTAAAGTCGGTTTATTGACGATAGTTGAACGTGACACGTAATGAGAAAATTCTTATGGAATGGTTGCATTTTTCAAAAGAAAATTTTAATTTTATTTGTTTGATAGATATTTTGTATGGATATAGAGGAGGTAAATGGAAATCACAATTGAGTTGATCAAGTTACATTTATTCGTACGCATAAATACAATTATGTCAATTTGTACTTATTTTTTTCACATTGTACATAGTTTTCACAAGTATGAATGTGCTTTGAGCAATTGTTTTACATCCTTTAAACATGTGTAATATTTAACTTCTTACAATTTATGTTATTCTGTTGAGAATAAGACGATGACATTTATGTTTTAATTTTTGAATAGATCTAACCTAACGCCACTCATCAGTCGCAGATTATGCACTGATGTGAAATAAACAGTCGTGTCCGATAGTTTCTCACCTACGATTTGTTAAAGCGTCAACGCTTGTCGTCGTTGTAACCGGACTTTTTTTTGTGTAATTTCGTTCTTAAAAGCGGTCAGTCGTTGTAAGCGGAGTCGTATAAAACGGATGTATTTTAGATAGCGGCTGATATTGACCAAACATATGTCTATAATTAAGTCGCTAAAAACGGTTGGTTGTTTTATGCGTAGTCGTACTAAACAGACTACACCGTCGGTGTGACCCCTTAAACCAAACATAAGCATGCTTTAGGTTTGTTTTACTAACACAAAACTCTACACAATTGACAGTGTTATAACAATTTCGAACTCTATACCGTGTATCCATTTCGAGTAATTCGACCAGTTCTCCAAAATGATATGCCTTCTTCAATTACCTCTGAAAGTACATTGTACCGAGAATTTGTGTCGAGACGATAGATGTTAAAACGTTGCACATTTATTTTTGAATAAACAGGGTGTTTCGATTCAGATATTTATATCAAAGTTAAGTTTGTTCAAATGGAGTGTCATATTTTTCGCATCATTTTCAGATATCACATTTTAAAATTACGTAATTTTTCTAATGAATTTTTATACCCAAACCCAACGGTTTTCAAATTACTCAAGATTCTGTGAAATTTTGAATCGTTACTCAAATTATTCGTGTACTCCACAGGATTGTCAACAAATTTCCACTGAGACACCAAAACTTTTTCAAAGAACAGGGTGTTCTTATTTCGGATTCAAATCACATTATTTGTTTTATTTCAAATGACACATTCTATATTAAAAATGAATGTGAATAAGAATTTCTATACCTTTCGAATGATGCTTACTTATTTTTAACGGTTCTTGATTCCCTTGCTCGAAATATTCGCTATCTCCTAGACTCATACGAATTATAGGGTTATTGCTCCTCCTTTCGTCTATTCCAAAATATCAGGGAAATTATATCTAAACAGGTTGGCCTCTTTCTGGTTAGGTTTCGCCAGATGTCATCGCATCAATCAGGACTGCGTCCGGTAGGTCCATTCAGGATGCCGTATTATCATTATAAAAGAACATCGTGAACCACTTCGAGAGCAAAATATGTTGTTTGGGTATGTATTATGATTTCAACCGTGTCTTCATCTTGCCGCCATCAATTTGAGAAATCTACTAAACATAACTATGGAGTGAGAAGTGTTACTTTGGAGTAACTTAGATTATACATACGGGATACGTCTCAGATAGTCCGATTTATGGTGGTTAGGAATACAAATCTGAGGAAATTGAAATTAACAATGGTGTTCCGCAGAGTATTATCTTGGGACCTATGTTATCTTTTTTATTCATCATCAGCCTTGTTGATTACTCAGCAACTTTACTTTACATCGGCCCTTTGAGCGGCTAAATACCAGATGAAGTTACAAATAAAGCAAATAGGCACTTTCTTTATGTGTCTGGTTGGTGCGAGAATGATGGCTTAACTTTGAATGAGGGTAACACTAACTTTGTCGTATTTTTACCCTGTGGGAATATCCTTCACATCGACCAACTAGATCGTAAATTTGATGCAAATTCCTGGGGTGAGAATAGACAGTCACCTGTCATGGAGAGCTCATATCTCGTATTTATGCACTAAATTGACACAAAAGCAGTTTGTCCTGGGTCAACTGAAAGCCATTGTGGAGCCCCATCGTCAAAGCTTTTTATGACTCGAAGTCATAAGAGTAAGAAACTGGGGTATAGTGTGCTGGGCAACATTACTGATTTTGTCAAAATTTTTATCGAGAACTACCACAGTTTATGGATTACTTTTAAATGTTGGCATCGCTATACATGTTGCCTTACTATTTCAGGCTTAAGCGTGACATTTCATCTTATGAAAAACGGTGCGTTTGACAGTGTTGTGAAATTCTTCGTTATGATAGCTGTGTTCCAGGTATTGGAATTCTTATTCACATTTTACTCTTTTATTCAGTATGACCTATCGAAATGAAATAAAATGTGATCTGAATATTTTCAAATTTTGTAAGAGAAGTATAAAAACTGTATAATTTTGCAGTTATACGCTTTGCTTTTGAATAAAGTTCTGTTCTTTAAGAAAGTTTTCTGTCTCAATGGAAACTTTCTGAGAATCTTGAGAAGAACAGAAAGAGTTTGAAAAGAAGATTAAAATTTTACAGAATCTCAAATTCGAAACGCTTTGGACTGGTATAAACCTTCCTACAAAACTCACATTATTTCAGTGCGAGAAATTAGAAAATGATGCAAAAAAGGGGCATTTCATTAAAAAAACATAACTTTGATATAAATGTATACCGCGTGTATATTCGAAGTATGCACTAGTTCAAGATCTACCTCTCTTACCTTCCCACCTGTTCTATACAATGTACAGTCCCAAAATTTTAGCTTTGTGAGGCAGCTATGTGAAAAATTGCAGATAGAAAAATGACCCCCCTTTTCTCGGTCTCGATTTTCCGGAAAACCTTATTGGTGAAAACCAATTTCAGTTATCATTTTTTGTTTTCGAGTTATTCCGGAATATTCGATTTCCAGGATTTGAGCAAATGACCATATCTGGGGTACTAATTAAGTTTTATGAATAATATCATCACATTCTTTAGGCAATTTTTGAAATATTCTTACACAACGGTTTTCGAGCTATAAGGAGAACTTGTGTTCCTTTCAATACAAAGCTTAAGAGAAATTGGTCGCGATGAGTAGTTTTTTTTTCTTTCGAAAATATATAATATGAAAATAATATGGCGTACTCTTTGCCTACAGAATCTCTTTGAGATGGAATTCTTGCTATTCACAAAAAATTGTGAACATGGAGAGATCACAGAATAATTCTGATGAACAATCGATGCTAAATAAATGTAGATGAAAACCACAGAGAACGTTTTCGGTTTTACCAGCAAGATTTCGTGATATCAGTTAAGAAATTCCGTGGTATTACAACGATGAAAAATATAATATAATATAATATCATTTCTCATTCAATTGACAGTAGAGGCAACGGTTCAGCTGTGATCTTTATATCAAAAGAGATGTGTTCACGATTCTTGCGGGAACCGCGGAATAGTGGGAAACAACATTCACAATTCATTGGGAACAACTGAAATCTGTCACATTCCTGGAATTTCCTTCTCAGAAATGTGTCAGAACGTTAAAAAGGCAAGCACAATCTCTAGATGAATTTTTAATCCGGAAACTTTTTCATTCCAACTTTCAACCAATATGAATGTTATCGAATGAAAAATTCAAAAATATATGTGATTTCTGTGTTAAATCATTGAACGAAAAATGAAGATTAATGAAAAAACAATGCAGGTTTCTTGAATTGTCCTCCCAAGTTCCCTACATATAATCTGCATGAACATCATTCAGTAGTTGAATTCTACGAATTTGATCATTGGCATCCGGTTAACCAAATCCTCCCTACTTTTCGGCCCCGCAAGATTGTTCTTGGTAAAACCCCATATGAAAATCTTTAATGGGCTGAGATAGGGGGATATTGCGGGCCAGAATACCTTGAGCCTATCCAGTTATCCCACAACATGTCGTTCAAATTTAGACGGAAGTGCATGCACTATGCGCAGGTGCACCGTCCTGTTGAAACCACTTCGTTTCGAGGTCCGCAAGCAGAACATCATCCGAATATGACTCACCAAATTCGGTTAAGATTTTCAAACAAGTGTAAGCGTTCACGGATTCCTTGACAATATATGGTAGTATCATTTGTTTCCAACAATTGCCAAGCATGCATTGAAGTCAAAACGACCTTGACGATTTCTCTTTTGGAAAAATAATTGATTTTTATTTAACCAATAATGTCAATTATTTCTACTAAAGAGTTCATCGATGCTTATCCTATCGCTCCAGATAACGTTCTTTAGAAAATGTGCATTTTCGTGGCATTTCTCTTCGAAACATCTACATAAATTAATTTGCCGCTCGGAATCCCATATGGTTTGAACTTTTTCAATATTCGCATATTGCGGCTTTTCGAAACACCAGTATCATTGGTTATCTCTATCGTCGATGCAATTGCGTTCCTTACAGATTTTTAATTATTTTCTTTAGCATATTCTTTGATTGTCACTTTTGAAAATACGTTTGTCAAGCTGGTGTCGCTCTGGGATCCGCTCTTGATAAAGATAACCAGTATCTCCTTTAATATTTTAGCTTCCAAGGGGGAAGGTAATATTTTCGATCTGCAATATTTGACATATCGTGCCTACACAAAACTATCGAAATTGGGACACCCTGTACGATTTCAGAACTACCGAACAAACAAGTAATACGATCAATGTTTGAACTTTGTGGAAACGTCAGTTGCTTCATCCACTATAACGCCCAAAAATTAAGATGGCGCCATTTAACTTAAATTCGTAACCGTAATGGTTAAAGTTCTCTAGTATTTCAATTTTCTTTTCCAAGCGATTGCTTCCAATTTCCAGAACATACAGCTGAAAAAACTTCTAACGTTTAACAATAAGAAAGATTGAATACGTAGACCGAACTAAATACATTCCGAAGCAGTCGTTCACCCCCTAGGAATCCATAACGACCCTAGTGTAAACTTCAGCGTTATTCCATCTATCGTTATAATTACCACTGATTATCTCGCGGGATGGAAACTATTCCTCTTTTAAATAATTCATAAGACGGCCGAGAGAGTGGAGAAGAACGTTTATCTTGCCCCGACGTTGGATTTCCAGTTGCACTCTAAAGCTCAGAAGGGAGGGTGAAAATCGACAAGAGTTTATCTTCGGTAGTTTCAGGCTGAGTTATTCATTGCCGCACGATGTGCCACGATGCATTTTAATGATACCAAAAACCATTCGAAACGATGCTGATTGCATGATACGATCTATAAAAACTTTGTGTTCCAGATGGTTTCCCAGTGCAACGAGATGGGACGTTAGGGGTGAAAACGGCTGAATCAGATTTTTGCTTCACCTGAAATGCAGCAAATGCATTGCGATCGATTGACTACTAATTTTATGGAGAATTGAGTTAAGACAACGCAGATATTTCGTTTTTGCTGAAAAATGGTGAAAACATTACTGACGATCTCAACCTTCACTGTCGTGTTATATTTGCATCATGGTTGTGTTTCCTTGGGTAACATAACTTAAACCTGCCTACAGACACGTAATTTCATTGTCAAACTTGATGCTAACTTGGTAAGTTAGAACGAATATTGCACGATTGTGGACGAGTTGGCGTTTGTGTTCAACGAACATGCATCTACTCGACATCACAGTCAACATCGGAGTTTGCTGGCATGAGAAAGTGTCAACCATTGCTAAACCAGCTTTTTCAAAACAAAATAATTTTCTTTTCAGGGCTAAGCACTACTTCAAACCATCACAGCTGATGCTTTTATACAAAGCAACGAAGGGACCTGGTGGAGAACACTGTTTCCACTGCGCACCCAAACATTCATTACATATATGGGATAGAATCTATAAGAGATGTCCAACCTCTCGTCAAAGGCGGCAGATTGCTGATCTTTTTCTTAGTTACAGATACTTCTATGTTAAATAAAACGAAGAACTAAAAGGCTTGGTCCCGGAAAGAATACAGTCCCAGTGAAAAAACAGGTTTGCGGAAAAGTCCCATCAGTGAACGGTCCGACTAGCAACTTGACGTATCTCTCTCTATAAAAATTCTTTCGTTTACAGAGCAAGTGTAGTGCGAACTCTCTTCCATTGAACATCATTCCGATAATTTACAATTTGACTCTCTTCAAGAAGCGAGTGAACACACATTAAATCATCTTGGGCGATGACAGCTCTGACATAACAGGCATCGCCTCCTGCCTCCTGTTGGGAATAAAATAACCACCAGTTGGGATAAAATTAAAATTTTGGCGGTCCTAGCTTTATGTTGTCAGAAGCGCCTATGTGGAAAGTTGATAAGAAGTTTGACAGTTTCAATAATGAACTTAATTTTTCATGAAATAGTATCTCTTGATTTGGCATAACTAAGAAACCAACTGAGAATTTAAAGACTCTGGCTGAATATACTTTCAAAGTGCATGCACCTGTGAGGTTTAGTGTCAAGTTAAAACCTTCATGTACTAATGGTATTAAACATCTGTTCGAGCTTATTCAAATTTCACGGTGCCATTCTGATGATATCAAGAATGTTATGGACTCAGTTATTGAAGGATAAGCGTATTTTACTGCTCCTGAAGATCTTATAATCAAAAAGCATGATAAGCATGAACATATTAGCGAACTTGGTTACAATGTGTTTCAGAAGCAAGAAATGAAAGTAGAGGCGGTGCCAGGAAATTTAAAGTAGCATCGGGAGGGCATCAGTCGAGTGAAAAGTGACAATGTCACAAAAGGATGATAGGAATATGGAAGAGAAGATGGGAGGAGTCCGAAGAAGACGAGACAGCTTATTCCCGATCTGACAGTTTGGCAGGAATGCAGTCACTAAAGAGTAGATTACAGGAAGACTCAAATACTCACCCAAAACGGTTGTTTTGAGGTGTATAGGAAAAGAATAGGGAAGACAGCATCCAGCAGCTGTCGTTCTCTGTCTAGTCGAAGATACAGTTGAGCATATGATCACCAGGTGCAGTCGATGAAATATTCAAAAACGGGAGTTTTGGCGGATTTTCGGCCAACAACTGGAACGCGCGGAGATTATGAAAGAGATGATGCGGAACGAGCGCAAGTGGGAGGAAGCGTCAAGTGTTATGAGGGAGATCATGGAACTGAAAGAAAATGAAGACCGTTGGTACCAGCAAGCAAACGCCGGACAATAATTGGAAAGTGAGCTGTGAAATGATATTAAAATGGTACTTCAGTTCCATTGCATTAGGACGTTTAATGGATGCACCACTAGACTACCCCCTCCCCCTGCAGTATTGCACCGCCGGCTGCGGGGGGCTAGTCCGAGAGGATTCCTCCCCTCCGCAGGGCAAAAAAAGGAAATTTAAAGTACCTCTGATAAACTTTGATGCAAATGAGTATATTAACATAATCCAATGGGCTGAAAATGACTTTACTGAACCTCCCTAGATAAAAGATATCTCCACTGATTCTCTCAAAGACTTAATACGGAATGAGGCTCAACCAGACAGTAACGTCGATTTGCATTTAACTTTCCCTTGCTTCCTTGCCACACCCAAGCAGTGAAAACATCTATGAAAGTGGTGAGGAAGAGCAAAAATTCGTTCACGCGAAAAGGTTCCAAAATTTGATGAAAAAACAATTAAATGTCACAATAAAGTAGCAAAATTATAGTTGCTGGAAATATTTTTTATATGTGCTGTAATGAAAATAATATAAAATTTATTCAATGAACTTTTACTTCACCTTATCAATCACCATTTATAATAACAAAAATTATTCGAGAGCTTTTATGAATTTGCGAAAATACACACATTTTAAGTTCACATCAATTTTTATCACCATTATGCTTCGTATATAATACTTTCTTTTCATTTAGAATGTCTATAAATATATTTAGTTCAACTTTTGTAAGATTATAATAAATGAGGAAAACAAAATAGCATAACCCAGTTTTGCGGCAGATTGTAGTAGAATAACCCAATTTTCATATTTTTGAACTAAAAGAAAACCTTTTCCCACTATTAAAAAACTAAGATAAAAAATTGAAAACGCCCCACAAGACCGTAGAGTAGATCTTGAAAATGCAAAATTGATAATAAAATGTTAAAAACGGGAATACACTGAACGTTTTTGAAAGTATCTACATAATGAAATACAAACATCTACTAAAGTAGGACAAAGGTCCAATTCCGTTCAGTGTACTCTACAATTTGTAGAGTACAAACGCCCACGAATAGCGCGCTTGTCCACTTAGATTGCATCTAGTAGCAGAGATAGATCAAGTAGAAATGATAGAGCCATTTAGAACTAGATTTAGTAATGATGCCAACGTAGTTGGCGAAACGGGCGTCGGATTTTTGAAATACAGGAATAAAACAATTGTAAAGTTGTGCAATAGTTCCTCGGAATAGTGTACAAAAACTGATTAATTCACTCAATTTGAACAAAATCTGCGGCCAATTGAAACAACTGCAGTTTACCAAAACAATACACGCTGTTAGAGTTCGTATGGCACGGTGAGTGTTATACAGAGTGATCAAGCACTTCTGCTATCAGAAATGTTAGAAACATATTTAAAAAAATATCTGACCTCAAAAACATATTATAAATTACATAATGAGACAGAAAATACAACGAAATTGCAATGAATAAGCAAACTTCGGTTAATAACCCCGTTAAACCTTTGTTTACTGCCTGATTTACCGATTTTCACTTACCCCACAGAGAGATATATAACCGAGCATAAAAGCCCACTTAATACTCTCCTTTGAAGCTGCCCGCCCCGAAACTCGGGGGTCATTTAGGAACTTTACAATCTCCAGGATTATTGTCGATTAAATAATTCAAATTTTCATGAATAACATCTGACATCGTATCCAGAACGACCGTCTGTATTTTAAATGAATCCGCAAAAAAAAGAGAACTGAATTAGATTTAACCAGGAAAGTTGGGCTATAAAAAGGAAATCCAAGCGGTCATAAAATCTTTCTGTAATCGAGAATTTTTAGCGAAAACCTCACGTGATGGTGTGATACCGAGAAATGTTAAATGGGTGAGGAGTTTTCATCGTCTTGGATACTTTGCATTAAATGACAAAGTACTTTTTGATGGTATGTCTAGTTAAGCCTTAATCAAAATTAAGCCATAATCAGAATTGAGTTAAGATTACTTAGTGGAAAGACATACTGTACAACTTGATGGAAACATCATAGATTTTTTAATATAGTCTTCTCGGCGTTAGGAAAGACTACTTCAAAGAAGGAATCAAATTATGTTGAAAAATGAATGATAGCCAGTAGAGAAAAATGAGTTCTTGTTTAATTTTAACTGATTCCTCAATTCTACCTCGTTGAGTTGGGTTAATTTGTGCCAAAATCTCCGAGGATGAAGGTTCTTTTTTCAATTTTCGCTTGAATCTTGAAACAAACTCTTTTCTTGCTTTGGTTTTTTTCTATAGTTGATATTCTGATCAGAAAGTGTAGAGTTATTCAATAAATAAATATAAATAAAACAAATTTTCGAACAAAAATAGCGTTCTTTCAAGTAGATCTATAGTATTCTCAAATAAAGAGAAAAATGAAGCTCGTAAAGAGAAATATTGAATTCAAAAGCAGCAAATGTTAAAGAGATTTATCGACTCATTTTGAAGTTAGATTTCGTAAGGAATTCACTCATAAATGATTGATTAGAATACTTGGCGAAGGTTTCATGAAAATATCAAAATACTCAATATAGGTTTCAAGTTATCAAGAGTAATACAATTCTGAAAGACAAAATCAGTGGTTTTACCTAAATATAACGGCATTTACGACCTCTTCAATCTTCATAAGAAGATACGCGAAAATCTTGAAAAAAGACGAGGGCGAGAAATGCAAACGCTTCAAGACAAAGATGGTAATCCTGCAGCTGTATCAGGATGTGAGAGATGAAGACTATGGATTGGAGGAAACAAACTCGGGCCCCGATATAATTGAAGATAAGATGCGATACCCAGACAACTTAAAAATGGGAAGGCTGCAGACCCAGATGACCTTCATGGAGAGGGTCTCAAGCTTTTGAGACGATTGACTCAAGTCGCATTTCATCACTCAACCAAAAGAAACCAAATGCAAAGTTCTCGAAGTATATCTAAAAGTAATACTGAGGAGCATTTATCGTCAAAGTGATGAAGATGTGTCAAACGAGCAATTTGGATACCGTAATGGGTTCGGCAGAAGGGATGCACCCTTTAGTCTGCAGGTTTTAGTTCAAAGGAGCATGGACATGAATGTAGACGTGTTTGCCTGCTTCATAGACGCAGGGTGAGACAGGCCTGTGTCCTCTCGTCGACGCTCTTTAATCTGTATTCGGAAAGAATAATGGCTGAAGCTTTGGATGGAGTCGACGAAGGCATCTTGTGTGAATGGGGAACTAATAAATAGCCTCCGAGTAAACCGAGTACACGCGGGCAGCGAGAAGTATGGCATTGAAATGAATATAAAGAAAACCAAACTCATTTTAATCAGCAAAAATGAAGGTATTCCTGCCGCTCTACAAATGAAGGGCCAGCAAATCGAACGCTGCATAATATTTAAATACCTCGGCTGCCTAGTCAACAGCTAGGGAAATGAGACCTGAGATACAGAGTAGAATTGAACAGGCTCGAGCAGTTTTCTTCAAGATGCAAAAGTTGCTAACTAGTAGAAACCTGAGTTTGGATCTAAGTTTGCGAATGGTCCGTTGTTATGTTTTCCCAGTAGGTTAGGTTAGATTAAAAAAAATACTTCTATTATTGGATAACCACGAAAGCCATAAGTATTACCCAGTTTTAGATTACGCCAGCAAGAATCATGTCGTTATTTTATCCTTGGCCCCACATACAACCACAAAATACAGCCCATGGATGTGGCGGTTTACGGCCTAGTGTTAGCCAGACTATTATCTCCAGCTTTTCTGAAAAGTGCAGTAGCCCCAGAAGCAGTTAATGGATTCGAAAGACCTGGTATTTGGCAAGTGAATAAATATGCTTTAGGTGACGTAGATAACGAACCAGCTGCTGTGATTGCATGCACGTCTAATATGAATATTGGCCCAGAAAGTACAAACGCACTAGAAACGATTGATATTCCCAGACCTTCAGCAGAAACTTCTTGAAGAACAGATTTCATCAAATTCAGTAAATCCTCTATCAGAAATATTATCATCTCGAAACAGAACTCTCTCTTGTGATTTTGTTGCGTCCATTGTTAACACGCCTGAAAAGATTCGAAGCCAGAAATGTACGCCTGAACCAGAACCTGGATGTTCCCGAATTGTCTCCGTTTTTGGGCCAGATATAGCTGCTCAGAGAAGTGACACAGTGGTGCCAGATACTGAAGAATATACTAGCCATGACAACTCACCTAATCCGAAACCGGGATGCTCAGCCTCCCACTACAGTCGCTTGGTATCAAGACCTATTGCAAATCTTGACAAACCAATGACCACGCGTAAAAGGAAATCACAAAAAAAAGCAGAAATATGTCAAAATAAAGTTAAGAATTGAATATTAAGTTCAAAAATGTTCCTACGAAGACAAATACAAAAACTGGCAAAGACCAAAAAAGAGCTAAGGTTGAACAGCCAAAAAAAATTTAGAATTTAAGGATACTTTATGCTTTTTTTGAGGTGAAATGTACATAGAAGAAGAAGGTAAACCAATTGAAAATCGGATTCAATGTGTCAACAATGGTGTCACGAAGATTGTTCTGCTTTTGATGGCACTCAAAGGTATACCTGTGATAACTGCCAATTTTAATTTTCTACTTTTATGGTTGAGTAAATTTTTTTTCAGTTCATCAAAGTTATCTCTATGTTTTCAGAGATTGAATATGGGTATTCGCTTTGCCATATACTGTATCCACTTTACCCAGGGTACCGGGCAAAGCGAATACTATCGTACTTTTTTAAATTTTAATTGCTGTTAATTATTGTTTGAATATTATTGTTTACTGATGTTCGTATTTGTAAGAGCAATAAATAAAGACTGATTTGTGATAATTCTTTTGTTTTTGTATTGTTAACCTTTTCTGCTATAACCTTGAAAACCTAAAGGTATCCACTTTGTCCGGCCTTCCCCTAGTTCTGTATGGTATAGAAGGTTGGACGCTGACTCAGTAGAGAAGAAAACTGGAGCATTCGAAATGTGAATATACCGGAGAATGTTTAGAATCTCATGGAGAGACCACGTATCTAACGTAGAAGTCCTTCGCAAGATCGGGCGTGGTGCTCAGCTACTCACAGAAATCAAAAAACGGAAACTCAAGTACTTTGGTCATGTTATACGAAATAAAAAGTACAAGCTCCTACAACTATTTATCCAAGGCAAAATCCAAGAGAGGCGTACAACTGGTGGAGAAGAACGTCCTTTCCACTGAAAGAAGAAGACCTAAGTCTGTTTTCTCATCAATGATTGGATGATTTTTTTTCCCACGAGCGGACGTAATTTCCATCACCTCCAAAATGTTCAACTTCCTTCTTTTATTACTTAGCTGCATACATTTTCCGATATCTATGAAATGATTTTTTTATGCAATATATGACCAGGACAGCACTTCCTCCAAAGAGTTCGGAATAAAAAATAAAAAAGCCTCTCTTCTCTGAGCCCTTTTCAACTCAAATATCATAGAATTCAATCACTGTCGACAATTTCACCAGATGAAAATCGTCATAATAAAAAAACTTATTGATTTTCTCAATTCATCGAATAATTGCAACCCATCTCTTGTCATGATAAACTGACAGATGGAGAACGGAGATACTCCATATGCAATCATTTTCACTTATTGAAGGACAAAAAGACTATAACCGAAATTGAACAGATGCAACCACATTATTATAAAACTATCGTGTATTCGACCACGGAAACAGCTTTTCCACTGCAGCAATTGATAATCAGGAACGGAGGCAAGTGTTAATTTAGATAAAAGTGTAAATTACCCCAGCATAACGCTTTTAGCTCGTATAGCCGCCAAACGTCGTAAATTATAAGCGTTCTCAGTAACTTTCGTGACGATGGGCAGTTATAAATATAAGGAAAATATTACTGATGAAAATGGTTCATATTTTGTACGCATGTGTGCGGCGGCGCACGCCACGCACTCCAAATGGCCCTCCGCCACGCACTCAATCAAAAACTGAGAAGTTAACATTTTCAAAACATGCCATTTCGATAATTTTAACGTTACCCAAGTATGCGGCTAATACGTTTTTTGATAGCGCCCACGAAATCTACGTTATTCGCCAGGATTATTATGGTATCGTTTGTGTTTCCATTTTAGTAGAATCACCGCCATTATAGACGTGTTTTCGCCATTTATTTGCGTATATCACGTTTTGTGAGTTAGTGGTTATTGAAATAGATATTGAACGGCATCTGTATAATATTCCAATTTTTATGAAACTGAATTATTTCAACATCACATAAGATAACGTTTTAAAAGAACTGGTAAAAATTATTTTATCTTAAGAATGTGTTTTTACAGAGGATATCTAATGTCCTCCATAACGAAAAATCAAAAGAGATTATCATTCCCAAATAATAGAAGAATCTTTTACATCTCGACAGATAGTCGAGAGCAAAATTTGCTTTCGAAAATATTATTGTCACTACTACGTAACTGACTGTTGGAAAATACTCATCTTGGCCCAGAGTTCCACAGGTAGAAGGCTATGGGCCGAGATGGGCACTTTCCAAATACTTGTACCAGGATCCTGATCCGAAATAGGCACCACCATAACAGGGAGCCCCGTCTTATTGCAAATACGCGTATATGTATGTATGTTGGCATGTTGTCGACAAACATTCAATATGCCGCTGCAAAATGTTTCTATAATTTTTAACATAAAAGTAACCATCAAACACAGAGTAGGGCTTAATGGAAGGGCCGTTTTTGGAACGGGTAGTACACGTAACTGAGTGAGTAGAGAGGAGGGACTGAGGTCATTCGACTCAGGAGTTAATACCATTCAGTTCACAATGGTTATCTGGACAAGAGAGCACATTGCGTTAGCAGTTCAAGAGTTTTTAAAATTGGGAAAGTCTGTCATTGTCGTACAGAGACGCTTTTACCAGCGTTTCAACATTGATCGTAACGCTTCAGTTCCGAAACGTGACACAATCATCCGATGGGTACAGAATTTCAGAACAACTGCAACAGCAATGAACCCGAAACCTCAAGGTCGTCCCTGTAGTATAAGGACACCAGCTTTCGTGGAAAGAGTGAAACAAGCTATAATTTAAAGCTCAGGGTGCCCAGAAGAGTAGTCGAACTGTTTGCAGAATTTTACACCAAGTCCTCCGCCTTTCACTCCTATAAACTCATGTTTGTCCAGCATCTGAATGAAGGAGATTTTGCATAACGCCAGCAGCTTGCCGAAGAATGCAAATGATTATCGGTGATGAAAATTACATGATGAGGCTCATTTTCATTCGAGCGGTTTGATTAATAAACAAAACTGCCGATATTGAGCATCAGAAAAGCCCCACTTCACAGTGAAAAAGTCACCGTTTGGTGCGATATGAGCCGTATTGGAGCTATTGGACCGTATTTTTTCGAGGATGAGAGAAGGGCAACTGTGACTGTAAACTCTAAGCGATCTGTTTTCATGCTGGAGAACTTTTTTATCTCAGAATTGCGACGACGAAGAATGAACAGCAGAAATATTTGGTTCCAACAGGATGGTGCCACGTGTCATATAGCCAGAGCCTCAATGGAGTTGTGCGTTGCATTTTTCCCGGTCATGTAATCTCTCGTTTTGGTGATGTGCCGTGGCCCTCTGTAACCTGGAAAAATCACCTCACAACAATTTGAATTAAAATAAAACACCTGATTTCAGTCAACCCTACATCAGTGTCACTAATTAGTTCTTGAAAATCCTCTTTCATTGTATTGGAAATAATTAAATTAAACACCTCAAAAAAGTCTAGGGAACACTTCTGAATATCGATATATCGTATCCAGAACGATCAATATGGATGATTTTTTAAGAAATTAACACCTGCATCAATTTCTCACCGAATTATGTAGAGTGCCGCAACAGATTTCAGTTTTTTTTTATATAAAACTAAAAATGCAGCAGATGCAACGCTGCTTTATAATCATTTCATGTATTCAGTGTTTGAAATCAGTTAGTTGGCACTTTGTTTCTGTTGTAAGCACAAATAAAAGATTTAAGTTTTATGATTCGACCATGGAAAGATGACATTTGACTAGAGAAGAGATGTTACGAGCCGTTGACATGCTCCAAGCTGGGAGCTCACAACGGGAAGTATCCAGGGTTCTGGGAATTAGCCCAAGTGTCATAAACCGATTATGGTCGCGTTTCAATGAAACAGGTAGCGTAGAAGAACGCCATACAGGTCGTTTCAGGATTACAACAGTCGCCCAAGACCGATTTTTGGTTTTACAGGCCAGAAGAGATGGTACTACCACAGCATCTCAATTAGCTCAAGAGCTATCACGAGTTCATAATGTACAAATTTCCGACAAAACTGTGAGAAATCCACTGCACGAAGGTCAACTCTACTCCAGACGTCCTTCAAGAGTTCCACAACCGACTCATGGAAATCGCGCTGCTCGTTTAGCTTGGTGCCAAGAACATGTAAACTGGGATCAAGAGAGGTGGGCCACAGTTCTCTTCAGTGATGAATCTAGATTCAGTTATTATCCCGATTCGGGAAGAATTCGATTATGGAGGGAACCTGGAAAGCAAAACCGTCTCCAGCATGCTCGAGAAGTTGTAAGACAGGGAGGCGGATCAGTCATGTTTTGGGGAGGTATACGCCTTGGTGGAAGAACTGACCTCGTTTTCATACAGAACAACCTCACGGGAAATTCTTACGCAAATGAGATAGTTTTACCTGTAGTGGTACCGTATCTCCAAACAATGGGTTAAAATCTCTTCCAACAAGATAATGGCCCTCCTCATCGGGCAAGAATTGTCTTGAACGTTCTTGAAGAGAATGATATCGATCTTCTACCGTGGCCATCCTGATTCCCAGATCTAAATCTCATTGAGCATGTGTGGGACACCCTAAAAAGAAATCTCCTGCGTCAAAACGTTTTTCATCATGAACAGGAGCTTCGATTAGCAGTTCAGGAGGCTTGGAATGACTTAGGCCAAAATGTAATAGACAATTCAATATTGAGCATGCCGCGACGATGCCAAAGTGTCATTAATAACAGAGGTGGACCTTCTGGGTACTGAAAAATATAAGTGATTCCATATCGTTTCGAAAATATTAGTTCAGGATTTTTTTTGTGTTTTACCAAATTTCATCATTTTCAAATTTCAATTTTTTTTTTATAAAAGGTGCTTTGGAGAAGTCAAATATTATTTTGTTTTCTTGAGAGTACATTATATACAATACATGCTAACAAGAACCGAAAGATTTCTATAAATTCGAATCATCAAATTCATATTTTAAAGATATTGGTAAGTGTTCTCTAGACTTTTTTGAGGTGTTTATATCAAAATTCTGTAGTGAAAATTAGAGATATATCGTTATCTTAAATATTCTGTAGTGACCTATATCAAAAATATAGGTGCTAGGTGGAGAATCGTAGATAGAAATTCGTAGATGGAGATTCGTAGGCGGAGAGTCAAAGGTGGAGTTTAGTTTATATCTGAAGCCCAGAAATCTAGATGAATCCGAAGTTGAAATCCATAAGAATACAAGAGACTTTTGGAACTTGAACTCAAGATCAACGACTTCTGCATCAACTGTTTCTACAGGATGAAGAATTTCTGACTATCACCTAGTTGAGTCTTATTGATTGTATATATAAAAAGAAGCATTTGTTGATATAGTTTACCATAACTTTTACTTATAATTATAGTAATTAAATACCTGAGCAACTTCCTTGGCTTTTCTTCCGAGATTTCAGTGACAATTAATGAATTAAACTCTCATTGCTCATATTTCCCTGGGCTCAATCAGTAAAGTTAGTTTTTGTTACACCTCTCGTTTCCCGGATCTCACTGCTTGTGATTATTTGTGTGGGCAAACTTAAGGCTAAGGTCTACGTCGATAAACCTCGAAATCTGCAGGAGTTGAAAGAAGCCATCACAAGAGAAGTTAGGGCAATCGACACCGATTTGTTAGAGCGGGTGATGCAAAACTTTGAGAATCGACTACAGCAATGCATTGCGTAACACATCATCTGTCTGATGTCATTTTTTTCACGTTTTCTACACTGAATGGTAACATTTAAGCTTTCATTTAACATAATTAAAAATGTTTTACGTTGAAAAACAGCTGAGTTATTCTCATTTCTAGTACAGCCTTCCATTACTCCCCACCCTGTATTTAATACGTCGAATTTCTATTTTTATATTTTCGATACAGCAATAGTATAGTTTTAGGTTATCTCGGGTGGATACTTTCCAGAAAAACACTCTGTATTAGTTATTTACAGAACTGAGATGACTAGAATATAGAAACGAAAATAATGTTGTAATGCACATTGAAGTCGTTATGATAAGGTTTAATAGAATTTCTAATGAAAGAATGATTGGGTTAGAAAGAAATTACATGCAAAAGGTAACTAAATGAAGACAAAAAATATTGCCAAACGATTCACTGAATTTATTTCAAAGTA
This sequence comes from Cryptolaemus montrouzieri, assembly GCA_013387265.2. Taxonomy (NCBI): domain Eukaryota; kingdom Metazoa; phylum Arthropoda; class Insecta; order Coleoptera; family Coccinellidae; genus Cryptolaemus; species Cryptolaemus montrouzieri. The sequence continues at coordinate 25,628,965 of JABFTP020000103.1, forward strand.
AACGATATTTATTTCAAACCTATAAATTGAACATCTCCTTGAACCCTTAAACTTCCTATAAACTACAATATCAACATACAGATTCGTGATACATTAAAGACAATTCACGTAGCAGCCTGAACACGAAATTGCCGACGTCGAAATAAATCATAATCGACATCGTATAATTTTTGATGCGCCCCCTATATTTAGACAATCACGATGATGGAAGTAATAAAACCAGAACCTGTATTTACGGGAAATATAAAATTACATGGGCAGATTTATGACTTCATTTGGTTAGAGTATGGAAAAAATTGGAACGTTAGAAGCCACGCTCCCATCCAGAAAATTTAATTAAAATTCGCGCTGACATATATAGGTGTCCCTCATTAACTTTATATAGAAGTTTCAACTTTATATTGAAGTTACAAATTATCGAGAGTCGACTGTATCTAACAGTCTTAGAGACAGAGTGAGCAGTTCGTTTTATCATCTTACGAACATTCACATATAGAGCTGTAATGTAACAAATGCGAGCTTTAAAGACTATTGTTTTTCGGAGTATGCTCCACGAAGATTAATACACTGCATTCGTTCGAAACAATTCTGGTATCAGTTTTTCCAATCGTTTGCTGCAACATTCAAAAAGGCCTTTTGGAAAGCATCAACAGCTTATATATATATATATATATATATATATATATATATATATATATATATATATATATATATATATATATATATATATATATATATATATATATATATATATTTTACTCAATAATTGTGATTCGTAACGCGTTACACTACACCTTAGCTTCTTCAGATGAATGAATTTACAGAAATTATGACAACTATATATAGATAAGAATGAGAATATAAATACCAATGTTCTCAAGTAATTAAAAGCTTATTGGGTTGCTCCTTCTTAAGTGGTTATCGATGACAGGTATATCCAATAAAAGTACTGACAGTTGATTGAAAGTGTCCTCTATGTTCCAGTTTGCAGAACATAAAAACTATGTCTCGTAAAGAGTACCTTTTTTCAAGATATAGCTTGGAAAAACCGAAAATTTCCTCAGATTAAGAAAAATTGTAGCCAGTTTGCATACACATTACAGGTAGTTCACCCCTTGCTTATTTAAGGAATAATTGAAAACCTAATATATTGTATTGTACCGTTTTGTTTGTTATTAGACTTTCTAGAATATCAACTCAATCTGTTGAACGGAACTGATTTTATCGATAAAAACAATTATTTTCCTCATTCCTGTGGGTGAATATTTCAGGAGTAGATCTCGAGAAAGAAAAATTATATGTAGGTTTGGCATTAAGCTGATGTGTTCTATCTGTTCCCGAGGTATTGGTACCTTTTTCTGGGACACTGTGTAATTGATTTGGAAAATTTCCTAGTTGCATATACAAGATTCTCCTCAAGCTTTTCATGAAGCTCCACGCTAACAATTTCACTCGATGCAACACGTAATACTTCAGCATTTCAGTCGACAATTCGAATTTCATCGCACAAGTTAATTCGGCAACGGAATTCCGTCAATATCACCGAACTTTATGGTCAAACTGCTCGTTTTAACTTTACACAAGGTCCAATATACCTCACCTCGTCAAATTAATCTTACATTCAGAGAACACGTCATCTCTACAATGTTGTAGTGTAGCTATTTCCCAGCACGTTTTATCGACATTCCGTAACATACTCAAACTAGTATTACAGAGGACCTAACATCCCCGGCTCACGTCTATACCAACCGAAATTGTTTTTAGTGACCACGCTACCCAGTACACATCCATTAAGTATTATTACTTATTAAGTTAGTCGGGGGTCGGAGGGAAATGGATGATTGAAGTGGGTTTAATGCCACTTTGAGATTAGATGTGCGCCATTCTGTCACTAGAAATCCTTCGAGAACAAATCTTAAATATAGTTCTGTCAGTTCTGTAATTCATCAGTGAAACAAAATTCACATTATTTTCAAGGAATTCAATTAAACAGGTCCGAGCTAGAGAGTCTATAAGAATCATCTGGGGAACGGGTTAATCCATCAATTTCAAATATTGGCATCATATCCGATTATAGCGGACATCGACTATAACTTTTCAATTATCTTTTGTTAAGATTTGTCCAATCGAAATTAACCAGCATTGTGCTATGATTTTTTTATCGAAAAATCCGAGAGTATACTGTCTTCTTTGCCCTAAAAAATTGACTCAGATTGAGCGGGATTACAATTTTTTTTGTTTAACGAAAAAAGTTTTTATTTTTAAGGACAACATAGTTTCCGATACTATTTCAGTAAAAACACTTGTCAACTAAATTGAGAAAACTACGTCGTTTCGAATACGATTACCTTTTTTTTAACTTTATTAGAAAAGAATTTTGAATTAGTATTGATTTGTATAAGGTTTTCCTATACCTAAAATGGCTCGTTTTGCTTGTTCGCGATTTTATCAAAAACCTGCAGTTCTTTCGGAAAATTAAATCATGAGGCAGTGAACAAACAGAATGTATTTAATTCAGATGCCAGTTTACGAGGCTGGATTGATAAGTATGACCAAGAGATGGCGCCACTAGGACTACTTCGGAGCTGTCTTTCTACCTTAGATAGCTTGTTAGTATAGTTTTAGCCCGATTGCCATGTTAGTTTACGTTTGAGAGCACGCTGAACAAAACGCCTCTGTGTTGTGTGTGAAAATGGAAAAATTAGAAAAGCGTGCTGTCATCAAATAATTTTATCTGAAGGGGTTAACGCAGAAAGAAATTGAAGAAGAGATTGATTCAACACTGGGGACATCCTCCATATCATACTCAACCGTTAAGCAGTGTGTTTCCGAGTTTAGAATAGGTCGTGTGAGCACCTCTGATGAGTCACGCTCAGGACGCTCCATTGAGATCACAATTCCAGATATGATGGAAAAAATTCATAAAATAGTGCTAGAAGACCTCAGATGAAAAGTGCGTGAGATAGCTGAGACCTGTAAGATATCATATGAACGTGTGCAAAATATTTTGCACCAACATTTGCATATGCAGAAGCTCTGTGCAAGATGGGTGCCGCGTTTACTAAAAATTGATTCGAAAAACCATTCTAAAGCCAATTTGGCGCAATATAAGCATAATCCAAGCGAATTTTTGCGTCGATTCGTTACTGTTGACGAAACTTGGGTCACCACTACATTTCTGAAACCAAACAACAGTCTTAACAGTGGATTGAAACAGGGGAACCAACTCCAAAGAAGGCAAAAACAATTTTATCGGCAAACAAGATTATGGCTACTGTTCTGTGGGATGAAAGAGGTATTACATGCATTGATTAACTTGAAAATGGTAAAGTTTTCACTGTTCAATACTACGCAGACTTATTGCATCGTTTCAGCCACGAGGTTCAAATTAAACGACCCCATTTGGCGAAAAAAAAAAATTTGGTTTCAACACCATAACGCACCAGCGCATTCTTCGTACGTTGCGATGGCTGAAATCTATGATCTGAAGTTCGAATTGATGCCGCACCTCCCTACTCTCCAGACCTAGAAGCGAGTGACTATTATCTGTTTCCTAACCTCAAAACATGGCTTGGCGGTAAGAGATTTGCAGTCAATAAAGAAGTAATCGAAGATGTCAATGGGTATTTTGAGGAACTTGACGAATCAGCCTATAGAGATGGCATTACTAGACTAGAACACTGCTATGAGAAATGTACCAGCCTTAAAGGAGATTATGTGGAGAAATAAAATGAAATTCTTAAAAACGCTGTTTTTCTTGGTCAGGCCGGTAACTTATCAATTCATCCTCGTATATTTCCACAATGTCCTACGTCTGAAAAGTTTCCGAAGTAGCTAACAAGACTTTTTTCCTGAATATTTTTTCTGATTTTCAACATAGTCTCGTTGTAACTCTACAAACTTTTCCCTTCTGTAACCCGTTCAAATATTACTCGGCGTTTTTTCTGTGCAAAATAGTGTATCACGAAGGTGATTGCCTCATATGACGAAAATCTCACTCATCCAAGCACAATTTTAAGAAAAAGGAACAAAAAGAAGTCGCTCGGGATTAGATCTGGTGAGTAAGGTGGATGGTCAAGCAAATCAAACCCTAATTCGGGGATATTCGCCATGCCGCAACTGAAGAGGTGTGAGACGGTGCGTTTTCTTGTTGAAACAGAATTCTCTCTTTTTGAAAATGTGTCCGTTTTTCCTCAAGTTCTGCTAATGATGGGCAGTATGGTTCTGTAATGGTTAACTTCATGACTATCGTAAGACACAGCCGCCATCACTTCTTCAGCCGAAAAAAGACTTTTTGCTCATTTTGGAACCGGTTCCCTGGTATACTCTTGGAAGTGTATATTTTTGGTTCTGGCGTATAATGGTGTATCCAAGTTGGATTTATTGAGCTCAAACTGCGCCGACATAGCGTTGGAAAAGTTCATTCGAACACGTTTCTGGTCTAACGTGAGCAAACGCGGCACCAAACGCACACTTTTATTCAGCGGTTGTCTTGCACCATTTGGTGAACTTTGCCGATGTTATCGTAGGTAGTTGCTATTTTTGGACGTCCCGAACGTTCATCGTCTCCCTACCTATTGCGGCCACGTTCAAATTTAGCTGCCCAAAACTCATTTTTAATTTGCATAGACGTATAACCTTTCGAACGAATATTTAATGACAGCTCGATACTAGGTTTTGTCCATTTTCACAAAAACACTCACATCAATTCACTCAAACGACTGATCCATAACAACTACGAGTCCAAAACGCCTGAAACCTTATTGAGTACCTATCAACAAATGAACAATAAACATTCACTAGCTTCATTTAACGAGTGCTGCCATCTTCACGTAGATTTTTCAGACCATCCTAGTATGTAAGGTTCTTTGAATTTTGGTCTCAGTTTGACGTTTGGAAATTATTCACAAATAGCAATAACAGTCATTTTGGTTAAGTACAGTTTTTTCGTTTAACGAAATGACAAATAAATACTCGAACGATGATATTATGAAGCTATTCATCATTCTTCGTCAAACAATGAGTTAAACTTGCAGAACATTCGACGAAAAGAAACAGGATTTGAAAACAATTTGCAGAAAAAAATTTGGAAAATTACAATCAAACTCTGTCACTTATAGAAAATAGACAGCGAAAAGAGGTAGAATTAGTTTCATTAACATAGCAGTTCCGTTCTGCTTTCTGTTTGTGCCAATCCGTATGCCTCTGTAAGCCCTGCTGTTGCAGATTTCGGGAAGGCACGTACAGTGATGAATAAAATTTTGAACAAGAATAATTACACATTCATGAAAACACAAACATTATATGGATCAATGAGTCTAAATTTTTGTGACGAAGTATTTTTAGTGGGCATAATTCTCATATCTAGTCCGACGAAAACACATCAAACACAGGAGCGAAATTCCCATCATCAATTCAACTTTAATGTACAAGAACCACGGTCAATGTTTCATTTATGGAAAAAAATTTAACTGTTGTAGAATATTGAAAGAGAAACTCAAATCTTACCCCTGTAGATTTTGCTCTATGGGGGTACCTAAAAATAAAGCTAATAGTTCGTCGATAACTTCGCATGAAGATCACGATTGGAAAGTGGGACATGCCTTTGACAACATCGATCCTAATCAAGTGCGGAAAGTTAATATTAATGAAGTGCGCTCACGGATTGAAAAATGTTTAGAAACAATGGTGGACGATTTGAGCGTTTAATTTGATTTTATCATTACTAAGTTGTTTGTGTTAAGGCTTGACACAGTGGGATGAAGAAAACTTGAGGCGCTCTGGTTAATCACGATCTGAAAATCGTGCTTTATAGAGTCGAAATGATCGATCATTTTTCTGTTAGATTAAAAAAGGATTGCATATGTTTGTATCCACTTGATTTTCGTGTTCTATAATTACTAATTAGCGATAGTCTTAACACAAAACAATAACAATAAGCGGCTAGGTAGCTTATCAGTCACAATTTAAGTTAGTAGAATATTTTCAACTTTGTCTCGCCACATAGCTCACTTCACAAATTCAGTAGAGTTTGTATTCCGTTTTCAGTCCCAGAATGCTTTCTGGGCCTGAAAACACACAAATTACCACAAATTCAAACAATCCTTCAGTCAGCGAATTACAATCATGATATGGAAGTGCGAGTTTTCTTAGGAATATTTCCACAATTTTTTTTTTCTCGGAACACGTTTTGAATATTTCATTCGCATAAACTACTTTGAATTGAACAATAACAATATGAGAATTCCATTTCAAAATTCCGGAAATGACTGAAATATTTCATATTGCTGTAACATCAGTTGAGATTCAATCTGGTTTCGTTTCACTGGAATCGATCAGCAATTGTAATTGGATCGTTTTCCACAGAACACTCGATACTGCGCAAAAACTCAGTTGAAGTAAGAATGAGATAAGAAGGCCATGAAGTAGTTAATTTATTAGATAATAAAAGCATCCGAAGCAACCGACACTATTGGCAGAATTAAATTCAACCAAAATTCCCCGAATGCGTAAAAACTTACTCCTCGAAATAAATAAGACGATTAATTGATCGTCGGATGCAAGAATGCAGTTCCGCCTATATTTAACGATGAACAGACGGTGCGCGAGCACAGGAATTCTCCCATTTAAACTTAAGCAGGCGAGACAATATTCCTAATTAAATTGTCCCACTTATTTAGAGAATCTCCTTCTTTAATTATTTCCAAGCTAACTGCCATCGCCGATTTGGCATGAGTTGCCGTAATGGAGAAGATTTTACTATTAGTTTTCGTTTAAGCGTCGCTTTATATCTGTCTTTAATCTTCACCGTTGGTGGGGACACGGGTGGTTAATACTCACGTTTGGATTAAGCTTTAGCTAGTGGATTGAATTACCTGGAAAAAAGAAACATGCATTATTAAACAATTCAAGGAAATAATGATTAAATTTAAGAAAAATTTATTTTCTATATCCTCAAGACGATACATTCGCTGAAATTGAAAAAATCCGGTGGTTTTGACTGTATTGGCTCAGAAACGCTGAAGAAAATTGCGATAAATATCGTCGGGCCACTCAATTTCATAGTAAATTGGTCGTTAGACTTCGGAAAATTTCCATCTTCTTTGAAAACTGCTCTTGTTGTACCGCTGTTCAAATCTGGCAATGAAGAACTTCTTACTAATTATCGCCCCATATCGTTGCTGCTATTTCCAAAATAATGGAAAGAATTGTTCATTCCCGTACCGTGGCATGTCTACACTCGGAGGCAAAATTAGCGGAACACTCGAAAATTTAACGAAATTCGAAGTTCGATATTCTTCCTAATTCTCAACCGATTTAGATGATTTGTTCGGCAAGTTATAGATCAACTCTTCTGCTCTGTAGAAATTATAAGAGAAAACAAAAAAATTTGAAAAAAAAAATTATACGGGGGCAAAACTAAAAGTGTTTTTTTTGTCAAAAATTCGTAACACCCTGTGGAATTTCGTGGTCCGAGTTGAAACGTACAATATCATGGTCTGTCAAGACACATCTTCCTACAGTAACGCCCTTCTTGTTTCATGCGTTTATCTCTATTTTTGCAAAATATATTTAATTTCAAGTGGAAAATCACCATTTTGGAGAAATTCTATTGAATCAAGAAATTGTCATTAAAAATCGTCTATCAATTTGGAATTTTCTTATATTCACTTGGGGTCATACTCGCTACTAAAATCAAATGTTTTTTTTTGTGGGTCATCATGAACATTTTTCTCAACATGTTCATTTCATTTCACGAGTGTATCGCCAGGATACACACCTGCTCTCAATTTTGGACAGGAATGATAATTATTATAAGAGTGTCACACAAAAAAATTCAAATATAAATGTGCAAAATCACTCGAAAAATCGAGTTTATTAGGTATAGTAGTTTGAAAAATCCACCTGAAATTACAGATTATGCTAATGATATAATCGAGAATTTACTGCCGCAAAAATTCAAATATGAAGACGAAAAGTTTTATGTTCAGAGATTGGCAACAAGAAAAGAAAACTAACTCCTCTACTGAAAACGTTTTACTTGTATTTTTTGGTGAGTTATTTTCACCTCCTCCCAGAGTTAAGAATAAAAAATAATGTTGTAATTTAAAATGAGAAAAATTCTTATTATGTTTTCCACTTATTATGTAAAAAAATGTGGTGCCCCGATTTGGTAGCTCCTCAAAACCCATTTAACCCCGTGTTTAGATTTTTCCAATGGAATGAAAAATAACGGAGTTATTACGATTGGCGTTGTCTAGGAAACACCATGTATAGCGTTACTAGCGAATAGATCACTTGAAGCCAGTTCGATAAGAATTGCTTGTGGAAGTGAAGCGTCTTGAGTATTCCGAGATTTGTTGAACATACAACAAGTTAAAGGGTCCATTAGAACTATATGGGGAACGGGTTTATCGCTCAATTTCAAATTTTTGGATAAGAGTAAATGTGTACTTATCTACAATCTGCAGTTATTTTAAGAGCGGTACCACTTCAGGTTATACCGGACATCGACTAAAACTTTGCTATCTCAAATGGCATGCTGTAATTTTCAATTTTTTTTATTAAAGAGCATTCATTTTCAAGCAGCTGTTGTTAAGATTTATTCTATCTAAAAGTAACTATTATTGAGCTGATTATCAAATGAATAGACTCAGATGTAAGTAACATTATAACTTTTCTTTTAATTTAACGAGAAATGTGTTATTTTTGAGGGTAACGGACTTTCCGACGCTATTTTGTATTTATCAAAAATCACTTGTTAACTCAAAAGGAATAAATTGTTAAAAAGACTTTTTTTCAAATACGAGTACCTAAAATAGCTCGTTTTCATTTTATAAGCGATTTTATCAAAAACCTGGAGTTCCTTTGAAAAATTGAATCATTAGGGTGTGCAACATAGAAACAGATAGAGTGAATTTAATTCCGATCGTACGTCAGGTTTCTATGGATCAAGGCCCCAGTCTGACGTTTGGAAGTTATTTGTAAATAGCTTTAAAACTAATTTTGCATGTGTATAGTTCTTTTTGTTAAATAAAATGGCATATTGATACTCAAACGAAGATATTATGAATTCATGGTCAATGTCAACGAATAATAGGATGAACCTACGGAACATTTAACGAAAAATACCAGAAGGACCAATTTTGTCACTTATGAAATACAGAAATTAGGATCTCACTTCAAAATGAAAAATAAAATTGTTGTTGCTTCTTGCACTTGATTGGGATCAAAGCTCGAATGAATTCGGGGTCCTCCCACGATTTTTATCGGCGAAGTATAATCTTTGTTCTTTGAGTACTACCATAGATAAAAATCTGAAGGGATAAGATCCGGAGATTTTGCAGGTCAAATCCATGGAACCAATCTTTTTACTCGTTTGTAGTCAAATAGGCTACCGATACCTGATATGTGCAATGGGCCTGAGCACTAGCTAATTCGTACCAACATGAAACACGTGCATTCAACGGAAGAATACAATTTAAGATTGGCGCATTAATTTTGCCACTAGTTCCACCTGAGAAGTATTTGATTCCCATTCATACTGCTTACTACTGAACTATAGATGGCCCTCGTTTATATTACATTGGCTACTCATCTACAGATGGCTCAACATGATGAAGTGAGAGCAGGTAGTGCTCGATTGCCAGCCTTCTTTTACTTCTTCCTTGAATAAACAGTACTTCACAAAAATAAACCAGATCGCTCAGATATTCATCATTTAAAACCATAATCGGACTCCCCGGCCACTTTCGCAACCGTTCGGTCAGTCTCACAACATCAAAGAACAATAATCGATCACGATCGAGCCATAAAAATCTATCTCCAATTACGTATGCAAATGAGCGCACGAAAAAATTCACGCCTTCGTTGTGGGGAAGAAGGCGCGCATCACGAACATGGTCGTTCTCCCTCTCGATTACAAGGATCTCACGTCAACGGCCACGTCTGGGAGTGGCCGACTCGGACGCCGGCCGAGAAGATATCTTCATTGCGAAATCGCCCAAGGCTGGTTGCGGGAGGTCCATGGTTAGAGATGGGCGCAGCGGAGATTTCGCGCGAATTGCGAGTTATTGGATATATATGATAATTTTCAAGGTTTATCCGTTGAATTATACAACCGCGACAAAGTTCCGACGTAGTCTTGGATAGTAATAATGATATCATATACCAGTAAAGTGAAACAGTCGAGCTGACGACTCTTAAAAGGGATATTGTCTGAAGTCATCACCATAGGGAATGCCGAAGTCTAAACCGAAAGAGCCATGTCAGCGAACAAAGCTGACAAAATAGTCAAAATGAAGAAAATTAGGATCTGTATAGTTATGGATATGGCAATATAATCAGATTATACGAGCTGCGTTTTTTGAGTGAGTCCCTTTTTTCCACACCAAGGCCGCAGCGTTGCTGTCGGCATTGTGCGCCTGTAAACTGGGTACTTACATCTCTTGCCTACGCACTGAAGCCACTGCAGTCTGATTCTTCCTTGTTAACGTTCTTTACTGAGTGTTTGGATGCCTCCGATAATCCCGAATCCCGCTGACTGTTAAGTACGGGCTGTTTTATGATTTCTTATTGCTGAAGGCCTTCAACCGATCGATATTCATCGTGAGATGTGTACAGTTCATGAAATGAACATTATAAGTGACGGAATGGTAGAAAATGGATGAGAGATTCGAAGAAGGCCGCACAAATGTGCATGATGAACATCGAAGTGGCGTCCTCCGGTCGTTAATAAAAGTTTGGTGCCGGAAGTGGGCAATAAGGTGGGAGAGAGCAGATGCTTTTTTCCTTTCCTCATGTTTCTCGTAGTGATTTGTATAGCATTGTGACCGAGCACTTGCATTCATATGAAAACAGTTGTGATGCAGTGGTAAAAAAGTCAGGGGGCAGACTTCTTTAAGGGTATTCAAAAACTGGTACAACGTTATGACAACATTTTTTGCACACCTTCGCTCCCTTGAATTGTAGCTTACCTGTTCATGATATCGCATACCTCGATTATTGTTCTGTAGGGTATTGCGAAGCGATCTGAGTGAAAATCTCATTGATGACTCTTACGTCCAAGCAAAAATAAGTTAACCATGGTTTATAATATTATGTTTAAAAAAATGGACGAGACAACGTAAAATTTGTTCGCACGGAAATATAAATAACCTTAGACGATATACTCGAAATGGCAGATCTTTTTGATGGGCCTTTCTACCTGCCAGAAGAACGATAATGTACACTGCGGTCCGACGATCGCATCGCATAATATAGATTCTATACACTCTCTTACACTTAAATTTAACCACAAATGATAAGAATCGAAAATGTCCATAAATAGAGACTTCAAACTTAGTACGCAACACTTTCATAATGTGTCATAATGAAAAAATGTCAAGATTTAAAAGAAACCGATACTCTATGAGAAAATCAATACAAACGCTTACAGCAAAGTTTTATGATCTCGTTTTTATCTGTGAACTTCTCGAACTCTATTTACCTCGTATCTTCAAGGAAATACGACATTAAATGAGTATAGAACTTATAAACCAAGAATAATTCCAAATAATCCATCTCTACTAGTAAAGAAAGACATTGAAAAAGATAATCCAGTTGATGTAAGCGTCTAGAAGAGATCGGTTCGAAACCTGTCCGTCTACCGCTTCACTGCCACGGCTAATGAGATTATTAGAAGCAAAACGGTGAGTTATCGCTTGGTCGCCATCTTGCCATTCACTTGTCTGATCGCCAGCTGGAACGTAAGTCGTGACGATCGCCGACGAACCCAGGAGTCCATTCTTTGAAAAGAAAAAAACGATGCAACTGTCAAGAATTGCCAGTTTATTGGCATAATCGCTCAGCTCATCTTTTAACATGACTAATTTCGATCTATATATATATATATATATATATATATATATATATATATATATATATATATATATATATATATATATATATATATATATATATATATATACATACAGGGTGATCCACGAACAACCGGAATTGCTTTCACAACCTATAACTTCCACAATTATTTAGTTAGAGCCTTCATTTTAGATTCTTTAGAATGCCAAAGGATGATGGAATACAAGAACTTTCACAAAATTTCATTTTCGGTACAAATCAAAATGGCCGACAGGCTCAAAGACAAAATGATATATCTTCGGGTGGGGCGGCCATTTTGAAGTGAATAAAAATTTCAATTTTAGGACGATATTCTTATGTTTCAACTTTTCTACTCCCTATTGAGTTTAGAAGAGACGATTACTCTAGGATCTAGGTTATGACGTGAAACCAAAATTACAATTTGCGCTTCGCATACAAAACTGGAATTTTCTTCGCTTCACAGTTTCAGTAACTCTTCAAGGATTTTCATGTTCAATCCCTCATAATAATAAAAAAGAATTGAGTTTTTGATTTCATGAATTCCATTCCATAGAAAAATCCCAGCGAATTCAAAATTTAGTGTACATTTGTGCCTGTCGGCCATTTTGAATTGTAAAAAAAATAAAATTTTATGACAATTGTTGCATTCCAAAGAGAATCTCGAACTCAATAATTGTGGAAGTTATAGATTACGAAAGCAATTTCGGTTTCTCCTCAAGATATAAATTTCTCAACATATTATTATTTACTATTATTTTTACTGTTAAGTGATTAAGATGATATTTCTTTGAATTAGCGTAGGGTAGTTTTACTTACTTTAATTGTTGAATATATATCTAAGTTTAGTTTTGATTTCGTATCTGTCTAACGACAGTAGTTTTATTTACTTTAATTGTTAAATATATATCTAAGTTTAGTTTCACTTTCATACCTGTCTGAGGAAGACGAAGTGTCGTTGAAAAACATTACAAATATATGTTAATAAGTGTGCATCGAATTTTGTATTATTTATCATTTAAAATCATTTCTGTTTCTATTTTATAGTCTAGCCAGCAACTAACAAATAGGGAAAATGCTCCTGAAAATTTTGCTTCCTAAAATGAGAAAATTTGTTAGACTGTTAAACTTTTTTTTGTTTACAATGAGAAAGTTCATGAAAATGGTGCTGATTAACAATCGTCCTACATATTGAAAATTCACTTGAAGATGAATTCCCAACGGAAATCCTATTCAGCCTATCTTCAGCGTTGAATCAAAACTGAAAATCGAGTTTGATGTTTTTATTCCAAATTTCCTCCTCTTTGAAAATCCTGTTTTTAATTTCTTCAATGTTAACAGTTTATGAGATATCTGCAAAAACTAAATGGTTCATCTTCAATTTGGCTTATGCAATTTTCTTTTGTATAGATTTTATGCTGAACTTCTCATTTCTAAAGACGACTTTCAAGAAAGCAAACGAAAATTCGCAAATCCCAAATCTCTAATAATAATGATAACATTTTCAATCATACAAATTATCACGTTCTTAACGCTGGAGTGATTCCCAAACATTACTCAATTTCAAGAACGCTGAAAAATAGAAACCATAAAAAACTCAAGGTGAAGCTCTGCTTGAAAATGATGTTTTTAATTTCGTTAACTTTTAATCGTAATCCAAGTCATTATAATTTTACCTACAAAAGAAATCTAAAATATAGCCAAGTTGGTCATGTAAATCGTATCTGGCAATAATCAACATTTCCAAAACTCGCCATACCGCTTATTAAGTCATTATAAGACTATCATATTCAATGAATGTGAGAAATTCAACTGAAACTCTCAAGTATCCAACAAATACCCCGGTACCGCCATTGGAAATGACTTAGTCACGATGATATTCGCTGAGTAACGCTTGATTTTGACCTTGATTATGAAGATATATGAAAATAAGTCAATGGACCGAAGGATGCTCCGTAGGTATGTATCTGGTGTATACCGTACAAGATTGAAACGTTCTTATAACCGGCCCACGAAAGACAAATAACTCCACATTTATTTTCAGGCTTTTTGAATGTTCATACAAATAATACCAGGTATGACTATTGAATTTCCAATGTAGTACTACGCGCAATTGTAAACAAATACCTTTAGACGTCTCTACAATAAACTATTAGCTGGATAGGTCAACAATCGAGTGGCCCAACGACGCAGATTGACGATCGATTCGGAGGTCTTCATCGTTTAATGCGTAAACAAGGCGTGCATGAATGGTCGTTTCCCCGTTGTGGTTTTAACTTGAAAAAGAACGTTTTCGAAGAACAAAGCTATCATGAAAACAGATTCTTATGAAATACTTAAACGTGAAATGTCGTTGAACATACGAGGGTGGTCCTAGAAGTACCTGGCCAGACCAAGAGGAGGCGTTAATTGTTTGATAAATACGACTATGTTAGAAGGTACATAACTATAAATCATATGTTTCAGCTTCGAAGACGCTAGTGTTTGTTTGGCAGCCATTACCTGTTTTCAATATACGTATAAGACGAATGTTGTCTTGTTCCTCATCACGACTAAAACAACAAACATTCACCCATCAGCAAAGTGAAAAGTGGGATATACTTATTTCAAAATAGGAATTGTCATTTCTGTATATCTAAATTTTCATCATGTCTTTGTCAAAGGAATTATTAATCATCTTTATATACTTGAATCATTCGTAGGGATATGAGTATTCAGATTGATTGCGGTGTCAAATCAATGGCTATTGTGTTAAATAAATTCTCTATAGTTCCTTTGAGGTACAGTCCTTTCCGCAGCCCCGCTTTTATTCGTATAAAGAAGGTATCATTATATTAATATAATTGACAATCGCAGCATTAAAATCAAGAAGTTTGTCTTGGCGAGGAGAATAGCGATAATATAAATTCAATGATTATCCACGAAAGAACTTTTGGATAAAATAAGTTTGGCTTGACGTTATATTTCGAGTATTATGAAGGAAAAATAGAAGGAATGTCTTGTTTTGCATGCTGGGACATAGAGGACACCATTAAACAACTGTCAATGTAAATCCAAAATTTTATTTCTATGCGTACTTTGTTTTTTACACATAATAACTGCTAAAGTTGACACGTTAGTTGAGAAATGAAACTTAACCATGAGCATTTCCGCCTAATAATTTTCTACAATTTTCAAAGGCAATTATCTCAACAAGAATGTCTATGCGAGTTAGTTTTTGATTTCGCCATTGAAGCACTACACCAGTCAAGATTCTTCTCTTAGTATCCAAGGACAAGTGTACTAAAAAAGTGGTCATTCAGGAAAATGTTGATGCTGCGCGTGAAATTATCCAGTAAGATGGGAATGCAACATATGGAGAGATTGAGGCATCATTGCGGATTTCAGAGACCTCAATACAAAAAATTTTACTCGAAGAGTTGTGTGTGTTTCCCGTTGGATACCCCATCTGTTAACCGAAGAACAGAAAGTTGTAAGGGTGGATTGGTGTCAAAAATTCTTGATCGTTTTAACTTTGGAACAGTTTACGACATTGTCAATGGTGGTGCCAGAAAATGAGCGACAATCTTCCATTTGTGTGTTCCAAGGGGAAGAAGAATCGGCGAAAGTCATCCGTGGCCTCCAAGAAAAATGGTAACAATATTTGTTTCAAAAACATATCATATAGCATCAATCATTTCACAGGATCGAAGAACAGTTACTTCGAATCGATACACAGGCATTTGTATGTTCACCGCAACCAAGCTTCGAGAAAGCAACCCCGAACGACGAATCTTCATTCACCATATGAGTTCGCACACAGACCAAAAAACAATTGAATATTTAATTCAACAAAACAACCAATTGTTACATCACCCTGCGCTCAGTCGCAACGATTTTATCACTTTGTCCAAAGTCAAGAACGGACTGCGTGGTCAAAGGTTTCAGTCTTCAGAAGAAGCTGTTGATGCCTTCCTGAAGGCCATTTTGAATGTAACAGCAAACGATTGGAATAACTGCTTCCAGAATTGGTTCGAACGAATGCAGAAGTGTATGAATCTTCACGGAGACTACTTCGAAAACCGTTGGAGTCTTTAAAAGCTTTCAGAATAACCAGATTTCTTTGAACATCCTAGCATAGAATGACTGCATTTGCATCAGGTATGAGCAATGTCAATATCGTATAATGGTATATAATATTTATTCAAACTTTTAACACGTACGGGGATAATTTGAAAAGTATTCAAACTTAATGGTGAAGATGAACTAATATTTCAGGCGTTTTTGAAGGATAGTTGGTTGACAATCGCTTGAGTAAGTGCATGAAGTGCATCCATTTAAACAACCTCAAGCCTGGCTGCTGTCGTGAATTTACTTACTCTAGATATTCATATTAGCGATGAGGCTAGAAAAGGGGTATTCAGGCAGAAGATGAATAGAAACTGTAAAATATGGACACGCCGGCACACCAGAATTAAGGAATTGATCGAAAACCCAATACTGACTATGGGAACGGTGACTAAAAAATTCACAGGGACCAAGGAGCATAAGACGGTGACAGACTGAAACTATTGGCTCGGCTCTGACAACTGTAAAGATATTAATTGGTATACGGACGGATCCAAAATGGAGAAGGGAACTGGAGATGAAGTGTACTCACAAAACCAGGAATGTCGGATGACGATTCCATTGGGGCAGCACGCACACATCTTTCAGGCAGAAGTATACGCCATAGCAACCTGTGTGTGAGAACCTCGAAAGACGCTATAAGAAAAGGCGGATAAACATTAGGGGAGGAAAATCCGATCGAAGCTCATATGGAAATGTAATTTACTAACTGAGCTGGCGAAATGAAACAAGGTAACTTTGGTCTGGGTGCCCGACGACAACGGAATTTCAGGCAACGAGGAGACGCATTCTCTTTTCAGAAGAGCCGCTAAGAGTAGCTTTATTTGCCCGGAACCAGCTTTTGGTATAACAAACTCGAAGGTACAGGATAGGATAAATACCTAGATAGGAAACCTACACGTTGACAGGTGGGCCTTTACCCAGGGCATAAAGAAACGAAACGTTTGTTGGAAAAACCTAGTAAGAAGAAGTAAAGAAGCTCTTAGACTAAGAAGGGAAACTATAACACCGTAATAGCCCGAATAACTGAGCATGGGGGACTGAGAAAACATCTGCACAAAATAAGCTCTTATCGTAAATACCTATATGTAGACTATGCAACGGAGAAGAAGAAACAGCCTATCACATTGTAAACGAATGCAAAGCTCTAGCCTGGAAAAGACGGAAAATTTAAGGGAACAAAGAAACCTTAAAAGAGCTGAGCGAAAGAGACCTGATAAATGGGATTTTCAAATCTGTTAAAGAGATGACCCTGGACACTTAGGAATTATTGTCAATAGGGGAGAATTCCTGCTATGGCACCGAACTCCAAAGACACAATACAAAACACTAGTACGAGTACAAATGGGGACTCCGTATACCGTGAAATTCGGACGAAATTGACAGCACAATTATGAACGACGTGAGTATTCTCCATAGAAAACTGCCTTCTATATTTTTCTGTTACAAATTATGATTATGAATGAAGCCTTTCGCGTAGGTTTCAATTCCAATATTCCTTAGAAGGACATCTTCGCCTTTCACTTCCTGAAAGCACTCCCACTCTCCCACGTGCTAGGGAATATATATTTACACCAGACAGAAATCGAATTCCACGGCTAACATAAATCGAAGCCTATTATTCCTGAAGTGCTATTTAGCGTCATTCCTGCTGGCTCGTTATTCAAACGTACAATGGAGACGACTGCTTTCGAATGAATGTATTCCTGTTCGAATGCCTGGTCTATTGAATCAATACCGGAGTGGTACTCCGTAAAAACAAAGGTGCGAAATTCGGTATATCGCTCGGAGTTTCTGTTTTCAACAGTTCCAACCAATTTATAACCGAAAGTTTGTTTAATCAGTCTTTTGCGAGAAAAGAAAAATGAGTTTTCAAAGAAGTTCCTGGTTGGCCAAGAGATGGTGCCAGCAAGTTTTATGTTATGAAGCTTTTCCTATTCCTATTCTAAACATTCCAACATTCCACAAACACATCTGATAGCACTATGCTAACCATCTAATTTTGATGTCCAAGGACAATCCGCGTCCTTAAAAAATTAATTTTCACATTTAAATAGCTCATACAATTCGTGAACTGTAAAACAAACAATCTTATTACTAAAGATTGGATTATACACAAAGTACATATTTGCTTATTTTATGCACTTTTCTGCATATAAGTCTTATTATTAGCATATCCCTCATGTTATTGATATTTTGTTCACACATTGAGATAAACAGTGAGTTTTTCTAATCTACGTGGAATCATTAGCAGGTATAGACCAATAACCGTTCTTCATTGTATTAAGTACCTAGCTAGACAAGCATAATAATAATAATAAATTTTTGAAGCAATAGTAACTGATAAATTTTCTCATTCATCCGGTTCCAAGTCGATTCAATCTCAACATGGGTTTTTCAAAGGTAGGTCGGTGTTAACTAATTTAACTCTTTACGTTCATTTCATAAGTAGTAGTTTCGATGATGGTATTCAAGTTGATGCCGTCTACACAGACTATGGCCTTCGATAAGGTACATCATGCAACTTTGTTGTGGGTTCTAGAGGACTTTGGTGTGGTGGGGTTCTCACTGAAATGGTAGAATTGTATCTTTCGGATAGACTGCAGTATGTTGCATTCATTCCGGTTTCGTTCGTGTCACCTCTGGTGTTCCTCAAGGGTCACATCTGGGTCACTTTTTATTTTCAATTTACATTAGTGATATTGTGGAATGTTTTCTTTATACAAAACATGATTTATATGCCGACGATCTTAGAGTATACAGTGCTATTCGGTCCTATGATGATATTTTGCGGTTTCATAGTAATCTTGACAGACTTTTCTCTTTTTATCAAAGTAGGTATTTACAATTAAATATTGATAAGTATAAGCATATAAAGTTTACAAAGAATGTCAATGTCTTCGATGCTATTTTTTCTGTTGGTGGGCTTGTAATTGGGAGGGTAGACCAAATCAAGGATCTTGGTATATATATTGATTCTAAGTTGTCCTTTGAGTGTCATATTGATCATATAGTTTCTAAGGCTTTCAAAATGTTGGGTTTCGTTCTAAGAATTACTAAAAGTTTCAGTGATCCAAGGTTTTTAAAAATGCTATATTTCTCGTTGGTGAGGAGTAATTTGGAATATGCTGCACCTGTTTGGTCCCCTCACTATTACAAGTATATTGACAGAATTGAACGAGTCCAGAGAAAGTTTGTCAAAAGTTTCAACTTTAGATTTTTCAGTTCTAACCATGATTATCAATTAAGTTTGTGTCATCACAAAATTTTAATCCTGGAGTAGAGGAGAGTCCTTTTCGATACTGTATTTCTTTATAGAATTTTAAATCATTTTTTAAGTTTTCCGCTTGTTAATTATCCCACTTTCAATGTTCCCGTGTATCCTAGTCGTCAAAATGCACTCTTTTATGTTCCGAAGGCCCGTGCTAGTTTATTTTTTCATTCTGTTTTCTTGCAAATTATGCGTCTGTACAATGGGCATGTTGCCAGTATAGATATTTTTCATGAACCTCTTTCTTCTTTAAAAAAAGAAGATGTTATTGCATATCTCATTAGATCTGAATCACGCTCATTGTAGTAGTTTTTAGTTTTCATGATATTTTACTTGATTCTGTAGTCTCTAGTGAGTCTTTTTTTTCCTCTCCTGAATTTTTATGAAAGTTATGATTTTCATTTCGTATGACAGTTTCACTTCTGTTTATTTTTCAGTTATCATTTTTTGTGAACCCCGGTAATTGGGTCTATCCTGTAGGGGTTCCTATGTTTTGTAACAATAAATAAATAAATAAATAAATACCACCTCTAGGGTGCAAAGTGAAACAGTAAAGAATTTTTTTTTCTATTAATTCTTGATTCTATTATTATTCTGCTCTTGATTATAATGCCTAGTTCGGAAATTCCGGGTGTCTGAGTGAGCGATCCTACCTAACGCCAAAGATGAACCCATTATTATTTATGGGGAGTATTTAGGTATTTAGGAGTAACCAAAAGATTCCAATAATCTTCCAATATGAAACTTTAGTCACGGAACCTTGAGGTCAAAGTTCGTATAAACAAATCTAGTGAGAGTTTCTCTGCAATTTGTATCCAAGTAACGCATTCTGTGGATTGAATCTTCTTAATTATGGCGAAAGTGATGGGTTTTCATCCATTTCGGACTTTTTCTTTCATTTCATCAATTTTAAAATGGGAAAATATTAGATATCATTCGATAATACACTACCCACAAAAATTGTCGCATCACACTACTTTTACGGACAATACTATATAAACTTTTAGGTTGGTCATTCAAGAGTCGCTTGGTAACTTTCAGAAGTGTAAAATATGAAGATATCATACAAAAGTTTATGATGGAAAATATCAACAATTTTTGAGTTAATGAAAAAATTAAAAAACTTCTACCATCTTCAAACATTCGCGAAGAGACCAATCAACTAGCATCCAATGGTTACTAATCATTTTCAGAACCGAGTGTTTTCTCCCCGGGCCCTAATTACTGCCAGTATACGTCTCGGAAGCCCCTCTAACAAATTTTGGATGTACTCTTGAGTCACTGAGTTCCAAATTTCAGGAAGCAGATTTTATAGTTGTTGGAGTGATCTACAAGGCATCCTACGTTGCTGAATTTGCCACCCCATGTTGGCCCAAACAGTTATTCACGGATTCAAGTCGGGACTTCTAGCTTGCATCTGAAAATATCAATTTCGGCATTCTGCACAAATTCTGTAACTACTCTAGCTGCATGAGGCCGAGCATTATCATGCATATAAATGAAGTTTTCGCCAATCAATGGGTCAAAGGGTACAACATGGGGTTCAAGGATATCTGCGATGTATCTGGCCGCTGTCATTCTTCCATTATTCACTAGGTCTAACTCATCTGACTATGGAAAGAAATGCCTCCCCACACCATTACTGAGCTCCCTCCGAAGTTTTCGGTTTGCCGGATATTGCATTGCTGATACCGTTCCCAGGTCGTCTGCATACAGGCATGCGTCTATCATTTGATACTAGACAGAACCTGGACTCGTCGGAAAAGAGAACATTCGACCATTCTGTTCTTTCAACTCGATGCTCTCTGGTGTGACTCGGGCCAGTGGAAGCCTCCCTTGGTCTGATATCGTCTTCTCTAAGCCTGTTCCTAACGGTTTTCAATGAAAGGTGCACATTTCTGGAAAGTTCAAGTTCATTTTGTAGCATTCTAGCCATACAGTGCAGTTAAACGAAGTCAACGATCATCAAATGGTGTTGTCATCCGATTTCTTCCCTGTCCGGCGCGCTTCTTCCATATTCCCCTGTTTCGTGGTACCGATTAATTGCTTTCGAAATAGTGCTTTGGTTAACATTCAACAAGTTAGCCACGTAACGTTGGCTTCGCCCCTCCTCTAGAAGGGTTTCAATTCTTACCACTTCATGGTCACTCAAATAGCGTCCAGTACGTTCAGCAGCCATTACAATAAATTCAAAGATTCGAAAATCAACAAGAAACACAGAAAACTTGCATTGATTTAGCGTGAAAACTGAAGAGAAATTGAATGAATACCGATAGTCAAATAAACTCATTCTTGTTTCAGACGTGTTTGAGATGATATGGAAACGAATGTTACTAGATAGATAAAAATTTTTCCCCTCGTATGTCCAAAAACATATGTTGACAAAGAAACTGGGATCGAGCTACTTATTCGATTGGTGAATTCGGAATACCACGTGATGCGACAATTTTTGTGGTGTGTATACAAATTTAATAAAGGTGCAAATAAGAGGAAATAAACTAATTATGATAAAGGAAGGTATTCTTTAAAGATATCCAATAGGGTCGAATAAACCACGCCATACTGGTCGTTCAGAAGATTATGACTATGGGGGGTTTGTTGCAGTTGCAGAAATTATCGAAAAATTTGAACCTTCGTGGTTGAATGTTATTGGTCAAATCGGTCAAATGATTAAAGCGAAACTAGACTCACTACTCAAAATGAAGGCTTCGTAGTTCTAAATGAAGTTGCTCGAATTTTAAGAGGTGAAGTCGTAGAAAATTTGTAGAATATAGGGTTAATTACGAATTTAAAAAAGTCTCAATAACATCACTGGATGTAGAAAGAAGCTATTCAGTATATAAGTACATTTATTCAGATAAAAGAACTAATTTTCTCGTTGGAAATTTTGCAGAATATTTATATCTAGATGGTTTCATCTTGTCAGGATGAGAAATTAAGTATGGGTAGAAACGAGATGAAAATTTCAGTTGGTTTTACCTTAAGACAGAATGATAAATTAAATATAGGTAGAAATAAGATATACATTTCAGGATAATATATAAAAATTCGAATCGTAGTATACGTACTATTTTTTTCATTTGATGTTTCCAATTCTTTGTTTGTTATGTTATTATATTCAAGAAACCAGTTTTCTATATTTGATCTGTAATTAAAACTGTGCATATACACGACAAACAGGACAAACGCGAACTTAATGCAGCGGCTCTAGGAGCAGACTGGACAACCATGACGTATTCAAACTAGTAACAACTTGTCCCATGGCATGAGGCTATAGTTCATAATAATTGAATTTGATGTGGCTTGATTAGTTACTGCTATGAAAATTATTTTTGGTCACACCTTGTGGATTAGCGTACGCAAATTTTGTCGGATTTCACTCAATTGTACAGGGAACCTGCAGAAACTACAACTAGGTCGAAATGAAATATTTGTGACTAGGCGTTTATTCAAAGGAAATTTTCATGAAATTTCCTTAAATAGAATAGCGTTATTCCCACAACTGTCGAACTAGGTGTGGGTAGAAATATAATAAGGAAACAAAATAATTTATAACCTCTCGATATAACTAAGGTCAGTGTTCAAGCTGACGACCAATCATGTGTATGTACGGATATTTTGATGTTTAAATTTATTAGTAATTGTGTGATATGTTCGATTGGGTTCATTAAAAAACCATTAGAGTCGAATAAATTTCATCATCGCTATCTGAATTTACCGATACTCCCGATCGGTGTGGGAACGAAAGTGGGAGGAATGGTTTATTTTTACGGTAGGCATTATGCGCTAATGGATACTAGTTTTTTGAGACAATTTCGTTGCCATAGTAATAAATACATACACATATCCATCAATGAACTGGATATCATTCATGAACTTTTCCATAATCGATGGTATTTATTTTTCAGCTTCGCACGTTTTTAGGTCATGTTTGTTTTGGATGTATTGCTCGTTCTATTTTCTTTTTCATTTAACCGACAGCATTACCTTCCTTTAGTCTATTAACGTATGAATGTGATAATTTATACTTTTGGATGTACTTAATCAAGCAAAATCGGCTGAACGGATTTTGATGAAATTTGTTACACAATTAGATAAATACCTTGATTATCACATATAAAATTATTAGGTTTGCTAGTAGTGAAATTGCGTTATATTCAAACATTACTCCAAGAAACTATTCCAGCACTTCCAATTTTTGAATTATTCAAGAGCATTTATTTTTTCTCGTGTTTTCGTATATAGTTGCCACAGCCCGTATGAGAAAATTTAAAATGTCAATATATTCAAGACATATTGTAGATGTTGTAGTGTTTATAATAGTGTCTAAACTCTCAGAAACTATAGTGTTACAGATATACAATCATTAGGTCTATATGAAATTCCTAAATAGAAAACATGAAAAAAATGCCTATAACATATGTCCAAAATTCCGTTCTCGAGATACTGCTTGTTGGATGTTAGGTTTTTTCAAATTTCTGTTAGTCAGTCTTGTATTTTTAAAGGGATCCATGTCTGTCGGACCACTTCCTGAAATCTGAGCAAATTACTTTTTATTGCAAAAAAGAAAACTGATAAACTCAAACAATCCAAACTTTATAAAAACGAATGTAACGCTCAGGTTATGTATACACAACCAAATTTATATGGAATCACTCGGTATTTCACATTAGTGATTGTTTTTAACCATGGATCTTTGACTACTCGTGAAGAATGAAGTTTATTGTTGTAAAAAACTGGATAGTATGATAAGAAATATTGAATTATCACAACATGTTCGAGATATTATACTCAGTCGTCACTGAGTTTTGAAACTGAATTTCAGAATTTAAAGAAGCCTATAATGATAATTGAAAATTTCTTACGTTGGATTGTCCGATGTGCAGAGGGGTCGTTGCTCTCGTTGAAGAAGTATATTGAGGGATATAGCGGCCACAATGGGGTTATCACAGAGGGTGATTTCGAAAACCTACGCCCGATACGTGGAGCTACAATCTCTGCAAAATAGAAGAAGTCGTAGGAAGATCAGTTTTGAAGAAAGACCGCTTTTTGTGCCAAATTGCAAGAAGAAACCCTAGTGTGTCGCACCCCATACTGCAAGGGCAATTTCTGGAAGCAACAGGAATCAGTGTATCAGTCGAAATGATATTTCAAAGACTTCATCAAATGGGTTTATACAACAGAAGGCCCTTAAGAGTTCCATAGCTAACCAGACAACAAAAATTAACACACTTAATTGGTGTATCGAGCACCAAAATTGGAATATTGAGAATTGGCGAAATGTCCTTTTTTCGGATGACACAAGAATTGGTGTTCGATCAGATGACCGCCGGATTCGGGTTGTAAGGGGTCGTGAAAGACAAGCTAGACTTCGAACATCAAGACAAATTCCTAAATACCATCTAACCTAAATCCTAAACACTGTAATGTTTTGGAGTGGCATGATGCTGGGAGACAGAACAGATTTGATTTCGTTTCCTGTGACTGTAACGGCTAGAAATTACGTGGACCTAGTGCTGGAGCCCATAGTGAGACTCTGGCGAGGTGCTCACGGAGAGAATTTCTCTTTTATGCAAGATAATGCTCCTCCGTATACCAGCAACCTCGCGCGACATTATCTTGAAATAGAGGGAATAGCTATTTTGGACTGGCCATCTTGCTCTCCAGACCTAAATCATATTGAACATTTATGGGATAATCTCAAAAGGAAAATCAGATCGCGCCACGATAATCCAAAAACCCCACAACAGCTCATCCAAGCCGCCACAGAAGAGTGGCAGAATATCACCCTTGGAAGAGGTCGCAAAACCTAATCCAAAGCATGCCTGGACGGATTCAGGCTTATATCAGGGCAAGAGGATGTAATACAAGCAACTGAGGTTGACAAAAAGGACACCTACTCCGTGATAAAACAATTTTCAAATTTTTTACTAAAAAAGGATCAATTCTAACAATGCTTCGAAATTTCCAAAATCCCTGAGGTAATATTCAAAAAATCGGGCGATTCCATATAAATTTGGTTGATTGTAGGTCAAACACATAAAAATTTTGAATGCTGATTCGAAGAACATATATCATCAGACAATAAATCCTTAATATTTGATCAAATTCAATCAACAACCCACACGATAGTTTCAGACAATCTCAAAGTCCTCCATTAAAGCAATAAAGGAACTCTGGTAATTATCTTTGTACCCTAGTTAGTATTCAGCAGTTAAAAATGATCGAAGGATCGAAACCGGTCGTGTAATAACAAAAACACGTAAAAAACTGACAAAAGTATTTTTATGTTTCATATAATGACTGCACACCTGAAACACCCTATATTCTAGGAAATTTCATATCTTAAATGAGGGAATTTCGACAGTTCCATCAGATAGCGTAAATGAAGGATGGGCGGATTCATCATCGTCATATTTATGAACAACGTGTTACAGCGGAAACGTCCTGCCTGTTGTGGTCTGCCTAGTTGGAGATTTGTGCGCATCATTAGCGAAATATGTTAACTGCCATTAGGACCGTACTGACACGTCGCTAGTTTATTCATCACTGCGGCTGACCGATGGTCCGACTGACAAACGATTTTGTTTTTGTACGTTTGACCTCTTCATTAGTTATGGGAATGTGTGGTTTAACATACTGCACAACACACTCACATACCTAAACCTAACCGACAGAACGTATATGTCTTCAAATCATTAGCGTTTATTCAGAAGAATTTCTTTCATATTACCGACACGTAGATACAGTGTGTTCCAACGAAAAGTTACCACCTATTTATATCAAGATGTATTGATTTTGGTGGAAAAAGCTGACACACATCAATTTTTTTAAAGAACGGCCAATTTCTGAGTTTGTTCGGAGTATATAAAATCAACCCCCTACCCTCAGCAGCACCTAAGTCGAAATTCCTTATGGGAAAATTAACTCGGGTGGTATATCTTTGGGGAGGTTTTATATTTTTCTACTATCACAAGAGTTTCTACTGAAAATCAGGAGTGCAATTTCAGTCTCTCGACCATCTGCACTCGACAACAAGTATTGAATAAAAGTAGAAAACACATTGCAATTTGTAAATTTCGATTGATTCCAAGAAATATAACTTTCGTCGCTTAGGTATTCTGTGAATAATTTCAAGTTGATCTATGGGTGGAAAATGATGTCCATTTTCGATACAATGTGAAGCAAAAGTAGATTCGTCTGTTCTCTGGTTATTGTAATCTGACTGATGCTCCGTATATCTCGTTTTGAATCAACGACCAGTTTGACCTATATAGACGCCTTTACAATCCATACAGGCCAACTTATAATTTCCAGTATTATCAAATTTATCAGTTTAATCTTTACTATTAAAAATTCCTGGGAGAGTTTCATGTGGGTCTTGAAAGCTACCTTTTTATTCTGTTTTGAAATGACAATCGCAATCTTTTCGCTGATAGGGCAAAAATATGTTAATGAAATATATTTATTTGTATTGGTTGATTCTGTACGTGGGTAAATATTATGATATGATATTTGTGTTTGTTTTTTTCGAATCGAATTTTGTTTATTATATTTGAGGGATAACCACCGTTGCCAGCTATTTCTTTGATAGTTGACACTTTGCTGGACATATTCTCTCCGAATAATGGCAGAGAGAAAGACCTATGAATCATTAAATGCAGCATATTTATGAGATTTTGGGTTAAAATTGTGCATTCCCTACAAAACATTCATTTTTGTGATATTAAACGCTAATAAAGATAAGATTTTTCAGTAGAAAATAAAAAAAAGATGTCGCTCGAACCACTTTCCCAATAATGAATTTCAACTCAGGAGCTGCTGAGGGTAAGGGGATGATTTCAAATGCTCCAAACCAACTCAGAAATTAGTCCCCCTCCAATCGTAAATAGATGTGTCTCCGCTTTTTCGCTACAATTGGTGTTTCTTGACATGGCAAATTTCCGTTTGAATACAAACTCTCGTTGTGTTTGAACTTTCTGTGTGATATTAAATGTTGATAAAGATATCATTTCTGAAAAGATAATAAAAACACTTTTTCAAAGATATATCACTCTACCTACCCACTTTCCCTACAACTATTTTAGCTTAGGTGTTGCACTGAATGAATCTGTTTGTCCTATATTATTCCTAATAGTAATATATCTTTATTTATTTAGCAATATATGCTATATACAAGGATCGAATTGAAAGCTAACAATGTTTGATTTTGTATAACATAACCTGTTAGCTTAACCTTTATAGCAAAAATCAATAAGAATTTTTGATACTTACAAAAGCAAAGAACAACACCTCGGTTAAAATCCAGAAGAAAAACAAAACAAAACCCAACCCCAAATACCTAACAGGAATTTTCCCTCTTCAAGATTTCAGTGACCCTTCTGTTGAACGAGCTGAAAGTTCCAGATTCCCCTCACTACAAGAGGAAGAGCATTATACGCATACATTTATTTTGCAAAACTTGCAGCCTATCAATTTCATCCTCATTACATGCTATCAACAAGGATAAACAGTAATTGAAATGAGGAAATATTATAGTGTTGAATAAAAGCCTCCTTGCCCACCCCGATAGATTCTTTGACACCCTATAAAAGAAACCCACCTTCTTTCCTATTTTTTTATATAGATAGTCTATGTGGGAGCAGAAAGACCACCCCCAAATATTTACATTGGTCCCCCACCCCTATTGATAATACATGATTATCCCTCACAAAAGCACTACAATCCTTCTCCGAGCCCAATACCATAAAGTTTGATTTCGAAGAGTTCAACTTAAGTTTCCTCACACAAAGCCATTTGAACAGATCACTCAATAACAAATTTATTCTTCGTGTGACCTCCTCAAAATTTAGACCCTCAATAGAAATAAGGGTGTCATCCGCAAACAAATTGACAAAACCACTATCCAGATAGCAAAATATATCGTTCATATAAACAATAAAAAGCAGAGGCCCCAGTGCACTATCTTGAGGCACTCCGAACTCATTCAAAACTAACTTAGACATAAAATCATTCACCTTTGTCTTTCGAACTCTACTACATAAATAATTTCTTAGCCAATCCAGAGCACTTCCTCCAAGTCTTTTAGCTTCTTTATAAGTCGACTTCTGTCAATAGTCTCAAACGCTCGTTTAAGATCAATGAACACGCACAACACAATATTGCCCCTATTGATCTGAGAACGCCACTTCGCACAAATAAGCTGAATACTGGTCTCACATGAATGATGATCCCGAAATCCTGACTGAAACTTGAATAATAGATTATTGTCTTCAAAGTACTTCTTTAATTGTTCAGCTATCACTATTTCCAGTACCTTACTCATAATCGGAACAAGATTGATAGGTCTGTATTCCGAAGGTAGAGACGGCCTTCTTAGATTTGCTTTTTCACAGCCAAGTTGTCAAAATTCAATTCAAATCGGGAATAGACCGAACAAAGCGGGACAAGCATGTTAAGCTAAGTATATGTTTAGCTGGAATGAGTGAGCTAAAAGCATTTGCTATTCGCTGCACGCTTGCCAAAAATTCCAAAAATAATCAACTTATTTGCTTTACATAATATATGAAAACTATTTGCAATTTGAAATGAGCTGTTTCGTCAATATCATTTATTTCTGCTTAAGTCATTTCTCGACGAACCTTGCAGTCTTGCAAGTAAATTTGAAATTCCATACAAGTTCATTGCCGTTTGTTCTTTTCATGGGTTCCGAAACTTGTTTTCTTATAATATCCACATTCAATTACAAAATACTACACAGGATACGAATTCAAAAACGAATGTTTGGTTAATCTATCCTTGAATTCCATGAAACAATGTTTACCATTCGTTTACGTAAAGTATCTGTACACAGTACGGACGATTTATTTTTGAAGCCCAACACTATAATAACTTTCCTATTGGCTTTGTAGCGTTCTCCATAGGAGAAAGTTGTTCCGTCAGTATTTTTATTTCAAGAAATTGAATAGGTTTTCGAGCTGTGCAAATTATTATTTCGTAAAATTGATTAAAGATGCTAAAGTGGGCAGTAATAATGTTGACTTGTTTGTATTTTCGTTTTAAATATTGCCACCAGAGCTGCTGATCTGCAGCTCTTATGAAAAGCTTATTTCGACGGAATTGGGGAATGATGAATCATTGAAAGGAATCCTTTCAATGATTCATCAGAATGTATGTGGTATAATTAAATTAATATTGGGGAATCCTTCTTCCATTTCTTCCATTCACAATAGTGGAAAAACAACTATTTCACCAACCCGGTATATACGTAACCTTAGTCAAAAGCTTTAGGGTAGAAAAGAATTCGATGGAACGTAACTATCGAGGAAAGGGACCCCTCCTTTTCAGCCTTTTCAATTTGTACTTTCCGGGTCCTGAAAGACGGAGTTCGAAGGATATCGTCCATAAAAGTCTATCTCGACGGAATAAGCAATAGAGAACTAAAGACTATGCTATGAAATGAAATAAAAAACACGGCGTTCTCATTGTAGGTAATCCGAATGAGTTTCTTTCAATTTTCCAATTCGTGGACGACAAATTCACTCAGATTTGGCACTTTATTGATTTATATCTAACGGCGATAGGATCGTCGTCGTTAAATTTTTTATTTCGACGTAAGAAATATAATTTTTAATGGAACTGCAAAGTTGAAGAGATAAAATAGTTTGATGCTTTCTGATGCTTCATTCTTTGTCGAACATTTTATTATTTAGAAAGCTTCAAGACGATCTAATAATAATCCTGATCTTTATTCCATGTTTTTCTCTGAAGCGAATAAAATAAATGTGTTTCAGGTTAGCCTTCATTAATTGCTACAGGGGATACCTTATTAAAAAACATGCTTATAAACACATGTCCAAAAATTCTTGGTTTGCAAGATACAGGCGATTTTTCAACGTTTCTGTTGGTAACTCTTGTAGTTTTCTAGAAATCTCGTCTCACAATTCCTTTGATGTGACCTCAGGTTGCGACAATATACAGGGTGGTATTTTTTTCAGAGTCATGCTACCTTTGACTTTATCAAAATCATAGTGAGTGCGCCACTAGTCTTTTCAAAAATATTTATCATAAAGATCTTCCTACTTTCAAAATTAGGAGCGAAAGTGTTTTGATAATTTTTCACGAAAAACTGGGAAAAAAACCCTCTTGAAGTAGTATTTACTCCATTTTGAGTTTGACTATACAGTGTTCTTCTTGTTTAATGGCAATTAAAAAACTCGGGAAAGAACAGTGTGTTGAAAAGAATTACAAATGTATACGCATAGTATGATGACCAAAAACTTAAAGGGTATTTGAATTTCCAATCAAAATTACGTGAAATCTATTCAGAAAGGCTATTTCCCTAGTTTTTGTGAAAATTGTGAGGACAGTTCCACTCCTCGTTCTTATTACGGATTATTATATAATTATAATATAATTTGAAGACCAAATAAGTTTTGAAATGCCGGCTCGGTGGCATATGGGATATGATGCTCGTCTCCTGCGCAGAGTTACCTGGGTTCAATCCCCACAAAGTCGATGCGATTTTGCGGATTCTGGGAATCGCTTGAGTATTCATATTTCGGAGGAGATGTAAAGCTGTGGGTCCTGTCTAACAGAGATGTGTTGGACATTAAAGATCCCTTCCCTCGACACGAGAGGGGTTCGGCAAAATTCCCGGGTTAGTGAGGTGACAGAATTCCTCGGCGTGTCATTGGCCGAAAGGCGGAAATAGAGCACGTTAAAGAAATAAAAAACAAAAACAAACAAGTTTTAAAATTGTGAGATCTCTCAAACAAATATTTTTAAAAAGACCAGTTGCGCACTTCACTAAATTTTGATGGAGTCGAAGGTAGCTTGCTTCTCGGAAAAATATCACCTGGTATATTTAATGATATGATGAGTAAAGGATTCCTTTCAGCAAAATGAAGTTAGATTCTTGGAAAACTGCAAAAGTTACGAGTAGAAACGTGAAAAAATTTAAACTTCAACGACTTGCGCCTCGACAACGGAGTACTTTTAGACATTTGTTTATGGGCATTTTTTCTTGCTTTCTGATGAAGAATATTCTATATAATTCAATAACTACGTAACTGAAAACTCTGTATGATTCAAGAGGTCCAGCGAGGAACAGTCGTACTTCTGCTTCTGTCGCCCGAAATCAGTTTCCATCTCGTACTCTTGCAGTACCAAGACCATGAACGCAATCGCTTAATTCTAGCTAAAGCTAAACCATGACTTACCTCGCAATATTCGAGTGAGAACAAGATTAAGCCTGCTAAACTCTTGAGTCACACAATATATTCAGTTATGAATATTCAACGCTTTAGTAGGAAGTTTATGTAATTAAATAAGAGTACCTATAGTTTCTTCCTTAAGATTTATTATGGTTACTAGTTTCGCCCTCTATACATCAGAGCATCTTCAGACCAGTGACTACAAGGAAAACAAATATTGAAAGTATAGCGTAACGAATTCTGCTTTTTGAAAAAACCTACCCAATATTTTCTCAAAGTCAATTATATTAAAATTACTAACAATCAATAGCACCGACATTTGACAACAAATTGAAATGGTATTTGATCAATATACCTATTAAAATTACGAATTAAAACTAAGAACAATTCAAGCTAAACATGATTTTTATGACAAGACAATAATGAATAAAATTCAAACGGAAAGTGTGGTTATGTCAGCTAATCACAGATCATATAATAGTAAGTCATCTTATTTTTCAAAAATAGCAAACATGGTTATAACATTAATCAATCAAACAATCCATAATTTGATGTCTCTGAAAATTACTTGACTCTTTATCAATGTCACATTAAAATTTTCATTATGTTTCACAATTTCATATTTTTCCAGAAAACCTATTAGTCCAATATTATGAGATGTATACAATGACTCAAAATAATTT
Source organism: Cryptolaemus montrouzieri (assembly GCA_013387265.2). Lineage (NCBI taxonomy): Eukaryota > Metazoa > Arthropoda > Insecta > Coleoptera > Coccinellidae > Cryptolaemus > Cryptolaemus montrouzieri. The sequence goes on from JABFTP020000103.1 coordinate 25,661,118, forward strand.
AAATGGTTATAATTATGGTTGAATTCTAGTAGGTGATTACCGAAATGAGTTCCTTGACATTCTTTGTTTAGTCTCAGAGGTTTCAGATGTTCACTAACTCTATTTTGAAAACTTCTCACTGTTTGACCTATATAAACTGCTCCACAAGTTTCACATGTTAAGTTATATACACCCTTTCTACCTAGTAAATGTGTAGTATCTCTATTGTTTAGTAACAATCCACGTAAAGATCTATTTGACTTGAATGCTACTTCGATGTTTTCTTTCTTTTCTAATATTTTACTGATTTTAACCGAAATTGGACCTATATATGATAATGAAACATACTTATAACTTGGTTTCTCACAAACTGGAAAATTTTCATTCTTTAATTCTTGTTGTAGTTTCTCACACAACATTCTGTCAATCAGGTCAACATCATAATTATTATCTTTCGCAATTTGTTTGATTATATTGAGTTTAGTATGATACTTACTTTTGTTCATCGGAATATTCATAAGTCTATGGATCAAGCTTTGAAAAACTGCTGTTTTATGGAACCAGTGGTGTTGTGAAGTTACATCTATTATATTTTTTGTGTGTGAAGGTTTTCTATTTGAAAGAATGGGATCCATTTAATATCTCTATTGTAAAGGCTAAGGAATTGACTGAGTTATCATCATCTGACTCTAGTTTGAATTTTATTTTACTGACACATGTATTCAAATATTCAATAAATCTCTTAAATTTTTCATATCCTTCCACATTATAAGAACATCATTAACATATTTATGATAATAGACAATGTACTCACGATAAATATTCCTGTCATTAAAAATGAAATTTTCCTCAAACCAGTCCATGTACCTATCAGCAAACAGAGGTGAAAATGGAGAACCCATTGCCAAACCATTTGTCTGTTCATATATGATGTCAAATTTGAAAAAATTCATAGATGTAACTTCACAACACCACTGGTTCCATAAAACAGCAGTTTTTCAAAGCTAGATCCATAGACTTATAAATATTCCGATGAACAAAATTAAGTATGATACTGAACTCAATATAATCAAACAAATTACGAAAGATAATAATTATGATGTAGACCAGATTGACAGAATGTTGTAAGAAACTACAACAAAAATTAATAAATGAAAAATTTCCAGTTGTGAGAAACCAAGTTACAAGTATGTTTCATTACCATATATAGGTCCAATTTCGGTTAAAATTAGTAAAATATTAGAAGAGAAAGAAAACTTCAGAGTAGCATTCAAGTCAAATAGATCTTTAGGTGGATTGTTACTAAACAATAGAGATACTACATCTTTACTAGGTAGAAAGGATGTATATAAGTTAACATGTGAAACTTGTGGAGCAGTTTATATAGGTCAAACAGTGAGAAGTTTTCAAGAAAGAGTGAGTGAACATCTGAAACCTCTAAGACTAAACAAAGAATGTTAAGAAGCTTGTCATAAAAATCATGTTTAGTCTGAATTGTTCTAAGTTTTAATTCCTAATTTTGATAGGTATATTGATCAAACACCATTTCAATTTGTTGTGAAATGTCGGTCCTATTGATTGTTTTTAATTTTAATATAACTGACTTTACTTGCAGAGAAAATATTGGGTAGGTTTTTTCAAAAGCAGAATTCGTTATGTTATACTTTCAATATTTGTTTTTCTTGTAGTCACTGGTCTGAAGATGCTCTGATGTATAGAGGGCGAAACTAGTAAACCATAATAAATCTTTAGGAAGAAACTATAGGTACTTTTATTTAATTACAATATATTCAATATCACATTTTCTGTTTGTGTACTTCATATTTCGACTCCCCAACAAAGGTTCAATTTTTAAGATTAATTATTTGGTAAATTTTCGACATAGACGTCGCCTTATTGAAAAATTAATATTTTGTACACTGGGAATAAAATTGGTTCATGGTAAATTGGGAAAAATAAAAAGACCAATGAATGCATCTTTCGATCGACTTTTGGTTGAAAAAAATTGTGACTAAATTACAGTCAGATGATATTCAACCTTTTAAGCAGCCTTGCATTATTGAAAACTTCAAAATAACTGGAAAATATTCAAATATAGAGAAATAATAACAAACTCCATTTTAATCACGACATATGCACTAATACTTGACATTTAACAACATTGAATAACTCTCTTCGATTGATCTCCTAAGCCCTTCAATTATGTCGAATTATGTTTAACGTAAACATCACCATTTGAAATTTGTTTATAACTGTGCCAAAACGTGAAAATTCTAACCAACGAATCTGTCATCATCAATGCAGACTCTCATACATTTTAGATAAACTCACGCAATTTATAGCCCTTCACATTTTAAAATAAAATAATAGCGTTTTTACCACTAAATCCAATTTACTCGCCGAAATATTTTATATTCCAATTTCGGATATTTCGCACATGATGAAACCAAAATGAAATCGGGACTATAAAACATTAAATTTGATGTTTTTATAATACAAGTGGATTCCAAACATTCGATTAGAATTTAGAGCGATTCAATTACAAAAGAGACTTCCCCAACGTTTTCGAAGGAATAGAGAGAGAATTACATAAAGAAAAAAATACTATATTGTGTAATACCAAATTTTGATGCAAGTCAAAAACTCGATTCGGGAAAGCTCAGTATGTTGAATAGGTAAATATTCAAAACGCGTTAAGCCTACCACGATGTCCATGAAGTATAATCTGAATAGAAAAAAACGGGTGAACCATACGTAATTCTTTATAAGACTCAAGTACTCAGTGGTAGAAAGAACCAGAGCAAGAGCAACAGTCTGAAGAGTGTTCACATCGGCACCTCTAGTGGATCCAGCTACGAGGGTGGTTTGATAAGTCAGTGACTTTTTGAATAAAACAAATTTTTTTTCGGCAAATAAACTTGAATAAACATTTTCTTTGCAACATAATCACCTTTTAGCTTAATACATTTTGTTCAACGTTTTTCAAGTCTTTTATTCCCTCCAAATAATAGATTTTCTCAAGGCTCCCAAAATACGCGTTTGTTTCGGTAATGACTTCTTCATTGGACTCAAATCTCTTACCGCCCAGCCTTTTTTTAGGTTTGAAAACAGAAAATAGTCGCAGGGGGCTAAATCTGGAGAATATGCTGGATGGGGTAGCAGTTCGTATCCCAATTCGTAGATTTTGGCCATCGTGACCAGACAAGTGTGCATACGCGCATTGTTTTGATGAAACAGCACTTCCTTCTTTGCCAAATGCGGCCGTGTTTGCTTCTGATCAACGTCGAATCGATTCAAAAGCTTTGAAAATTATTCCCCGGTGATCGTTTTACCTTTCTCGAGGTAATCGATGTGAATGACACAGCGTGCATTCCAAAAAACTGTGGTATGATCTTGTTGGCTGGCAGACTCTGTTTGACCTTCTTTGGTCCTGTTTCGATTGTTTCTTGGTCTCTGGCGTTTCGTCCACAGTAAGATAACGGCGCAAAAACTCTTCCGGATTACGGCTGAGCATCGCTAAATACTCTTTTTAACTGGTCACACGATTGCGAGAGTTTTTTCATGTCCAAATATTCGTGTAAAATATGATGTATCCGTTCAGCTGAGATACCTACATCATGAGCCAACTCACGCACTTTTATTTCCCGATCGTCTAATACCATTTCATGGATTTTATCGACGATTTCCGGCGTGATCACTTTTTTTAGCCAACCAGAATGTTTGACGTCACCAGTGCTGGTACGACCACAACAGAACTCTCTAAACCACTTTTTAACCATTGAAATGGATGGTGTCAAGGCCCCGTAGTATTTATCAAGTCTTTCCTCAGTTTCGGTGGCGGATTTTTTACGTAAAAAGTAATGCTTGATCAGCACACGAAAATCACTTTTTTCATTTTCGTGAAAATTCACGAGGTTGTCTGCTTTGAACGACTATCAAACAGAAACTGCATGACGTAGATTGCTCAAAATTAGAGAGTTCCTACTGATAGATTACAGTTGACGGCAGCACTGTTGCATTTGAAGTAACTGCACGTTAAATTCAAAAAGTCACTGACTTATCAAACCGCCCTCGTAGTTATTGCAGAATATTAGCTTTTGTTTTCAGTTTTAGACTCAACTCATTTTGATATGAGATTTGAAGGATAATGAGGAGTACATTGTGACACCAAGTATTAGGGAAAGATATGATGGTTATGTTATGTTATTAAACGAACAATTTGGATTTGAGAGGTGGTTCTTGATTTGGTCGCGTTTTTGTGTTTTATGTGGTTTGAATTTTTACCACCTTCAGTCGCCGATGACGGGAAGCCAATTAATGACCAGGTAGGTAAGCTGATATTCATATCAGCTTCACTCTGGACTTCTTTTAATGAGGTTATTTAGCATATAAAGTATTTTTAATCGGTAGGAATATTGAAGATCGTTTTTTTTTATTTGAAACTCTTGGGAGTCTTTCGGCATATGCCAATATCTCGGTTGTTAGGTAAAAACAATTCTGACATTCTACGGGCACTTATTCGAGTAGAATGCAGGGACGTATTCAAAACTTAGTTTGTTAAATGGTTTTCGAATTATAATATAAACATGAGTATTTTTTAAATGTAAACCATAGGTAGATTCATATAAAATAAGAAGACTATTTCTTCTGCTCCAAATATATACAACATGCCTGACACATTTCCTCAAAATGTAAATTTTACTTGGAATAAAAATAAAAATATGCACATTCTGTGGATTCATCTAGCAAGCTGGTGCGAATTTATACAAAATACTCTATAATGTATTAGATGCTATGCTCACAACAGTCCATTTATAATAATTAAAGAATTTCAATAATTCACTACTCTTTCAGCTTTTGCATAAACAATTATACTGGTATGGATGCAACCCGTGAGTGTGAAAAGCAACTAGATAAATAAACAAACTAATTCGAAATACTCCTGTGTGATTTCGGATGAATATTTTTCTGTAACGAGAACTTCACTTAAGTTCGTTTCATTTCAACCTTGGATACCATGCTGTTAGAGGCTTTTCACATACGACGATCGGTTGCGTATGCGGTCGTAAGGCGTGCGGGCCATTACCCTAGTGGTTGTCTTCACATGTCTGCGTTCCATCAGTCCACCGATGGGGAACAACCTTTACGATTCAACTGATGACACGGAGCGATCATCGCTTCTTTGTGAAGAGGCTGTTATACTGTGTATGAATTTTTCTCCATGATCCACCCTGTATCCTCATTGAAATGTAATCAAATTTGAAAATTCGTTCACTGCAATCAGGTAATTCTAAATACCTATCCAATGAGGTATAACTCGGACTAACTGATGAATTCGAAGATTTAAGGGTTAACACCCTCATCTGAGGGGGTGTAGTAGAAGCACCACTTCTTAAAGGTTTTTACCCTAAAATACAAAAGTATTTTGGTGAATGTTCATTCTTAATCGACAGATTTTGCTATCACTGAACATAACTCGTCTTTTGACGAAGCACCCTGCATCTTCTTCCGAATATGTCGAAACTCAAAAGTAATTACTTATTTATGTTGAGAATCGAAAGAGCTTTCCATTGAACTATCACTCGACCTATCTTACATATTCAAAAATTTGAGTTCTGCACAAAATACAATCACCGTGTGTTGAAAGATTTACCCCTTCCGACAAAATTGACCTTTTTTGTTCAGAAACGAATAGTTTAGCAGTTATTAAGTCTTTTTCGTTTTATTTATATATATATATATATATATATATATATATATATATATATATATATATATATATATATATATATATATATATATATATATATATATATATATATATATATATATATATATATATATCTATTTCATCCAAATTCATCTATGATTCATATTTAAAAGAAAAAGTGTTTATATTATAATTCAAAAACCATTCAACAAAAACTAACAAAAGTTTGAATATGTTCCTACAATCTACTTAGAGAAGTGACTATATCAGAATAGTTTTCACCTAACGTTGATAGCAACCGAGGTACTAACGAAATACCGGAAAATCTTGAAAAATGCGTAAACAAAAGTGATAGCAGCTATCTGTTTTCACCAATGAATTGTTCTGGAAAATCCAGGAGAGAGAAGGGTGCCGTACTAAAAAATCGAAAATAGGATACAATATTTCTACTGTTATGACAATCACAGTTTTTCTTTGACATTTAAAAAACCCTGATCTGCATTCTCGATTCTCCAAATTCAAACAATAATCGATATCCTCCATGAAACAAAGGATTTCTGGATAAACATTTATTCTTAGTCGGAAAAAGTCGACATCATTGTCATTTGGACTTCCATGAAAGCCATTCACCCATCCTTTATTCATGAAGCTTCTCCTTCGACTCGAAAATTCCCATGTTCTTCCGGCAAATGGATGCAAATGGGCACTAAAATCATTTCTTTGCTCATAAACGATTGGATAGATTTATTACCATTTGTTGGAATAGGTTGCGGCATAATGAAGACGTGTAAAGTTGACTTCACGCATACATTTCCCAGTCATTGAGACGTTGTGTAGTTTTTTCGATGCGGTTGGTAATGGTAGGATATAGGAAAAATAATGACGACTCGAGAGATTTATCGCGAGTCGAATGTCTGGTAGAGAAGTCCAATCGTTTATCGTCTGTCTATCGCAACATGTAACCGTGTATAGCAATGTAAAACTATTGAATTTATGCTTTTATTAACTGTAGGAAATTTATCTATAGATAGAGATTTTATTCCTAACGAAGATACCACATATGAATGGAAGCATAGATATCACTTCTAGCTATTGTACCAAATTTGTTTATTTTCAATCATTTCATATTCTGTTTTGCAGATACAGTAAGTCTGAAACAATCGATTCAGTTTATTAATCACTTGATTTCCAATTTATATGGATAGGCTTATGCATAAGGAGATATTTTAGTAATTGATCCACACTAAAACGAACTTTTTTCATGTTCACATTTTTAGATATGGTACCTGAGCGGCCAGTTCTTTTCAACATCTCCTTTTCTTTATTTCGACAAAGTTATGTATTAACATATATTGTTAGGATCAAATATTTTCTGTCCTATTAAAAATTTTAGCTTTGGTACCTTGTTTTCCAACATGAATTTCCTAATTTTTTCAGGCATAGCTATGTGTTCGATGGTGTAAGAATAATCAGTTCAGTGCATATTCCAATATGTGAACAATCTAATAAATTATATATATGTTATCATTTCTAGCTAAGGTACTCTATTTGTCAATTCCCCATCAAGAATTTCTTCATTTCAACAAACTTAAGTATTGAAATATATTGTAATATTCGTTTTTTTATCAACGAATTGTATAGCAATCATCCAACAATTTCCAAACTATATTGCCAATTTTATTTTCGGTACCTTGTCTTTCATTATATACTGTTTTTTTTTCAGGCAGATCAATATATTGAAAGATAGTAAAATTATCATTTCCTTTCATATACAGAGTAAATAGCATAGATCGAATAAATTAAAGTAACGTTAGCTTTGTTAGCTATGGTACCTGATTCAACAAATTTGCATCACTTCTCCATTTCGACGAAGTAATCCATCAAAACATATTGTGATAAGCCTTTCTGTTCATCTACAAAATATACTACTAATCCTACAATTTCCACGGTATTTCCAAATTTAGCTATGGTACCATGACTTCCATTGAAAACTTTTTTCTGGGAAATACATAAAATTTTGATGAAAAAATCGGTTCATTAAATAGAATAGAACAAATAAATGATTTTCACTGTAGCATTATCAGATTCGACATTTATCCATCTGCAACTTCTTCATTTCGACGAAGTTATCGACATATATTGCGATAATCGTTTTTATTCGTATACGTAATATGTAGCACTCATCCAACCGTTTCCATCCGTGCTGCATTACTTATTTTTTCCTGGAAGAGCTATGTATCAAAGGATAGTAAAGAAATCTATTCCTACATATACGGAATATATAGCATAGATCTAATAATATACAGGGTGTTACATAATAGTATGTCACAACTTGAGGGAGTAAATCTACTTGCAATTTTAAGCATAATGTCATATACACATAGATCCGTAAAAGCTTCGTAAAGGAGCTACAGGGTGTTGAAATTTCCGGAAAAAATTGTTTTTTTCTTCAAAACTCCTGCAGTTTTTGAGATATTTAGCCAAAATTTGGAATGCAAGCTATTTTTTACAGCCTCCATCATTAAGCGTCCTAAATTTTAACTAGAATCTACAAGGTGTTTTCTTTTCCGGAGCCATGTCTTCTTTTGTCCTTTCAAGCTTTTTTGCAGTACGCCACTGATCAGCGTACAATCATCTTCGTTCGATTTAGAAACTTTTTCGACTCTTGGTAATTTTTTCGTGTAGACAAAAATGTTATAAGCACTTTTAGCTATAGAACAAAATTCTAGTTTGTATCTCTACTCTTATTTAAGGAAAATATACAAAATGCAGAATTTTGGATTGCAAAGAATAGAAATTTTGAACCTATATAATATTTTTTCATCAAAAAAAGGGCAACATTACATCAACACATGAATGAAATAGCAATTAAAATTTAATTTTACGTCCGACTAGATTACTTGAAGTAATTTCGCAGATGACTTCAACTTCTTCGAAAATGCAAAATATAGATATATAGAGTACTTAAAAAAAAAGTGGTAATCCTGGAAAATTTTCCTAAGTGGAAATTCAAACGCCCCATCGTTTTCCGCTCTTTAAAGACCATTTTCAGCTGCGGCCTCCCGACGTGAAAAGGCGTTAATAAAATGCCACTGCAGTTCAGAAACCACTTAGTTTATTAAAATTGTCCGTGAAATTAGTACGCTGTGCAATTTTGTCGGTTCATTAAAATTTTCCTTTTAACGTGTACCGATATTAAGTGATAAATCTGTCGGGATGACTGCCTTAATTCCGTACGATTATGGCTATACGTAATGATGAAATATCTGTTGTTTGACTGTGGAGAATCCAGAGGGAAGCGCTTCCATTTCGCCGAAATAAGAAATAAGAAATTATGATGAGAGCTGTTTATGAGTTAGGCTTATGGTTTCGCGGAAATTTTATCTCAAAATGCGGGTTTAAATAATTTCTGTTTGATTGTTTTGGTTGGAGGAAAATTTGAGTTTTCCGGAAAGCTCTTAATTAAATCTAATTTTACTACACTTCGCTTATAAATAAACGCACAAAATAGAAAATACAAATTCATTAAGAAGTTTAGATATATATTCGAGAATTATTTTTCCAGTAATTCACTAGCACTAACGAATGCTTGAGAACAATCCAAACGAAAATGGTACTCATAAATTGAAACAGAACTGAAAATTCCCAAAAAGCTGTTAATACCGGAAATGTCTACCCTTGGGAGAATTATTGAATGATCTTTACGATTCGTACTACAAATCAGTGACCTTTTAACATTCTGATCCATTTCATTCTAAAGTCCGATCAGTCTGTTCGGAACCTCATTCAGAGCAACTGGCTGGTTTTACTGGTTTTTCAATCTTGTGTTCAGAATGTCTTAGGCTTGTTGGATGGGCTGGAGGTATCGACTTCGTACAGAACTCTCCATTCAAGTGATTTTGTGATCTTGAAGGTAGTTCCTAACTACATGAGCTTGGTGAGTTCTGGCGTATTCATGCATAAACTAAAAGTTTGCCGCAAATGGTACAGCATGTTCTTCTAAAATGTCTGTAACATATTTCGGAGCATTCAGGGTTTCATTATTAACTATGTATAGACTAGTGCGAGTATTTGAAGAAATTCCTGCACAGACTATTATTGAACCTCCACGAAAACCAAATGTGACACAGGGAATATCTCTCATTTCGAAGTTTGTACACTAGACGACGTCGATCGTAATGAAAAAGAGAAAATCCCGACTCTGTGAACAAAACTCTCCCCCAGTCTACTTCTAACCAATGTTCCCTGAAAAAATTCAATCGGGCTCTTGGATGTGCTGCGGTTAGAGCTGAGCCTCGAGCTGCGACACTAGGCCTCAAACCAAATTCTCTGAAACTTCATATTGTTTTAGTGCTACTTTGCACTATTCTGTCGAAGCTGCATTTGAAGGTGCCTAGCAGTAACGAACCGTTGTCTCAACGAAGAAATTCTTAGAGAACGACCATGGATCGCCATTGTTGCTCGGGCTTGTCCTTGCCCAGGTCTCCTTTCTCCACTACCAGTCCCCCTTTACCTGCTGACTTTTCTGAGAACAGTTTAATAGGACTCCCAAAGCTTTTGGCATATTCTTCTAGTCCAACCTCAAGTCCGCGAGCTCTAAAATGAGCCCTCAAGGTCATCCGAGAAGCAAATTCGAAATTCGGAACAGACCATAAGGCGGAGCTTACTGCCAACTAAAAGTTATCGGTAGCGTAGCGTCTCATTCTCATTGTGAACCTAGAACTCGTCAAATAATTTTAGTTAAGAAAGATCTATTGTGAGAATGGTGTTAGATAGTGAATGTAAAAAAATCATTTTGGTTTTTATAACATTTAGGGAAAATGGAATTTATGGTTTGAGTTTTCCATTGAACCAAGTTATGAATCGTGTGTGTATAAAGCTCTGAATATATCTGCAAGTACGGTAAAAAGAATATAAAAGAAGGACTTGATGTATTGAGTGTTGAAACATCGGACTACGAAAATCCCGAAAAAGACGGCGAAGTTTTCCTAAAACTGAAATTGAAGTGGGAAGGGATGATTTCATTAGAAATTATATTTACAATGATCACAAAATTTGTGAAGAATCGCTCACCGTGATAAGACTTTTGGTCACTTGCAAGATAATTTGATTCCACAGGATTCAAGCAATTTCTCTATAAGAAAGATGTTGAAAAACTAGGATTCAGGTAAGACAATGAAAATACACATATATACTTATATTATGAATGAAAATTTATTTGTTTTAGGGTGAAATAATTGAAATTCTACTAATTTTCATCATTATTAGTTGATATTGTCAATTTCGAATTTTTGAATTTCTCTTCGAAACCCAAGGTAAAAGGAAATTTAAAAATCCGGACGTATAAAAAAGAAATAGTATCAGTATCACAAATCAGATTTTAATGGAAGGGGTAGAATTTTTATCAAAATTAATTTTAAGCTTTAGGTATAACCAACTTTTTATTGATTACAGATGGAAAAAATGTCAAGATAACAGAAAAAATTTAGTTGAATCACAGGATATTAGGACAAAAGGACTAGATTATTTAAAAGAGATCAGGATATATAGAAGAGAAAATCGGCCAATTATTTATAGTGATGAAACATATATCCATTCTAACCACACTCCTTCTCATCAGTGGTTAGACAATTCTGTTCATGGAATACATAAAAAAAATTGAAAGATCCTCGGTAGGTTATTATTTGAGCTGTCAGTGAACAGGGATTCGTTCCAGATTCTCCTTGAATATCCAAATCTAGAGCAAATCAGGGATTATCATGATGATATGAACCATGAACATTTTAAAAAGTGCATAAAAGATAAATTAATATCACATTTACCACCCAATTTTGTGGTTGTAATGGATTACGCTTCGTACCACAATGTAGCTACAGAAAAATATATTGTGTTTTGGAACAAAAAAGCCGAAATGCAGTAATGGTTAAATCAAAAAGGTATATTTTCTAAACAACAAGCCACCAAACTAGAATTATATAAAATAATTCAGGAGCATAAACCACGGGTTAAGAGATATGTTATCTACTGGCTGCTCATCATCCTATTAATTAAATATTATTATATGTTTAGTTTCATAATTGAATAAATTACATGTTTTTATTATTTTGAGGAAGATTTTTCATCTTAACGATTCAACAATTGTTTCCATACAGGTATATATAATATATAATAGAATCTATAAACTTAAATATTTTATTTATTTCACCCTCAATAATAAATAGGATTAGGAATTATTTTATTTACAAAAGATGACACGCTCGAAATTCCAGGATTGCTGGAAAAAAATCTTGGAAGTGTGTTTCTACATTTCTAGTGGTTGAATACTGATAATCGATATTGAACCTTAAGGATGATTCACTTGGCTCATTTTAGAGCTCGCGGACTCTAGGTTGGCTCGCTCACTCAGACTCGGAATTTCCAAACTAGGTATTATAATCAAGGAAAGAATGGTACCAAAGATTTTAAGGTATGCAATTCATACCAAAAATTGAAAGTTTCTCACCTTGCAAAATCTCTTTTTTTTTTCATTCTATTTCTCATGAGAGGAACATATACGCCTAGAACCGAGAATATATTTATATATACATCCATATATATTCGAGAAAACATGTGTTGATAATTAGATACCTACAGAAGAAGAAATTTGAAATATTGAAACAATGCGTTAATTTATGGCGGTTGAACCGATTCTTTGGTAACTATTGTAATTCCTTCTTCAATATAAGCATCTAGCCAACGTCTACAGCTATAAAATTGCCAGTAAATTATCAATATTTTATAACAAGTCATATGCTCGTCTGTAAGAAAAATTGAAAACACAGTATTTCAAGAAAAATAAGCTGTATTTGACAGGACAGTATCCATTTGGGCCTCTAAATGACCATCTTGACCCTAACCCTTTTTAATGATCCTTGAAAAGTACTCATCTGGACCCAGAGTTCAACAGGTACAAGGTAGGTGATAATCTCCCCAACCCCAAACAGTATTTTCTCATTACTTTACTAATTTTACATAAACTGTTATGTGAAAGTAGGCAATGTTAGAGAATAATAGTGCTCCTAGTTTGAGTGAAATGCCCAATGCGTTTAAGATAAATGGTCAGCATTTCTTCGAAAAGTTGGTGTATCTGGGAACAGTATTATAACGAATTCGAACGGAAAACCATAGCAACCTATCAGAAAAGCAACATTTGTTGCAACGACAAAATATGAGCTTCTCTGTTAAAAGAAAAGCAGAGTAAGATGCATGTGAAAAATCGTTGAAAATCATCAAACGAGAAACGTGCCAAACTGAAGCTGCCATTACATGTTTGACGACGAAATATCTACACTGCGTAAGGAAAGATATTTATTATGCACGGTGTAAACTGTAACCAGCATGTATGCAAGAATTTGATGAAACATTCTATACCAGCTCTTACGAGAGTCAAGAGAAATTAGAGCGATCTCAACGTTATGAAAAATACTCATAAAAACAACTAGGTTTTTTCCCTATGTAAAATTTAAGTCATCCTCGTACACGAAAATTCGGAAAGTAATATGGAAGCTCCATTCGAGTAACTTTCCTTTTAATTCACGGAAATATTTCAACAGGCTATTCTAAACAGATAAGGTATCGTGAACTTCATTCCATTTTATCGCGGAGTTAGCCACGCTTCTGGGAAATCTGTACATTCTGCAAACACGAAGATAAATTGCACTTTCTGAGCAAACACCAGTATGTACTTTAGCCGAAGACTAAACAATTCAGCCCTGAATAAATATCGCTTACAACAGACTAATATTAGACGCGTTTAAGCAACAAGAGTACGATCCGTACTTCCATGTTTCGCGAATGTGTATGTTTATGCGTAATGAGATACAGTTACATTTAAATTGCGAAAGTTGTCATGCACACAAAACCAGAATTTTTTGATTCACGAGAAGCTGTTCTCGGAAACCCAGGTCCTCTTCATTCAAGACATTCTAGAAAAAGCCTAATGTTTTTTTTTGTGTAGAACTTTTCTCAAGAAATAAAGTACTGTCTCTATGATCTTTCAAAAACGCTTGTATAAAACCTCATATAATATTATATTATAATAGTCATTACGTGAAAATGATCTAAGTGTCGAAATTAAGTGTTCAATATACTTTAGAACCTCATTTGGGAGTACAGCAGTGCCCTCGATTAGTCAAGCAGAACACACAAGCGTACTTTTCCAAAAGCAATTTACCTAATTTTTGTCCACTCTATATCTGTTGTAGATGAAGCTACAGGTCTGAATTTTGAGTAACCAATGAAACTAGTTATATGACTAAACTACATATCATTACACGTAAAAACCCTGCTTTTTTTATTTTTTATCCGACAGGAAAAATTTAAACACATGGTTAAATAGCTTTTAACCCTGCAGTAGTCGCGCTACGTCTGCCAGACCCCCGAATATTAGCGAGCATTTTCGCATACTTTCGAATATCTCGTCGCGCCACTCAGTACCTTCCTGACTTCGTCAACAGTTTAGTATAGTCTGTGAGTCTGTTTCGAAGTGTCACTCGTGTTGAAGCAAGAGTCTCCTAGACTCCCCGCGACCAGTTGTGTACCTAGAATTGAAGGTGAGTTCTTTTGCTGAAATGAAATCAAATTATAATTCTACTTCATTTATCTTTTGTTTTCAGTATAATATGAGTTACGAAGAGCCACATAAGAGATTACTTTGTCTTTGGGAAGAGGCTAAGTCAGATGATGACGATATTCAAGACGAAAGTTCAGATCAAGAGGAGGACGTGGTGGAATATAGATCTGAAGAAAGTAACACTGAAGTAGAGGCAATTAGCTCCGAGGAAGAAGGAGGAGGAGAACAGGATATAATACCTGCAAAGAAGCACAGAGACCTTTATTTCATTGGTAAGGATAATTCGTTAAAATGGTTGAAACACATGCCCACTCAGAATGTTCGAACTAGATCCTGGAATATAATTAGTAAATTTCCTGGTGTAAAAGGATTAGCGAAAAATGCCAAGACTCCTATTGAATGTTGGAATTTATTCTTCGACAATGAGATATTGGAAATCGTCACCGAGAATACCAACAAACATATTACATCATTTTTCAATAAATACAGTAGCGAACGCGATTGCAAACTCACGAATATGGCAGAAATAAAAGCTCGCTTAGGACTTTTGTACTTGGCGGGGATATTGAAGAGTAGCAGGCTCAATGTAGATGAATTATGGGACAGAAAAGGGAAAGGAGTAGAAATTTTCTGGCTGACAATGAGTAGACAAAGGTTTGTGTTTCTTTTACGGCACTTACGTTTTGATGACTCTATCACAAGAGATGATCGGAAAAAGATAAGCTGGCACCAATTAGTACATTATTTGATTTGTTCTCAGATAACTGTAAAAAGCATTATACTATCTCACAAAACGCCACAATAGATGAGAAGCTTGAAGGATTTCGTGCCAGGTGCAGTTTTCGTCAGTATATACCCTCGAAACCAAATAAGTATGGAATCAAACTTTTCGCATCAGTCGACTCAAAGATGTATTATACTTCAAATTTAGAAGTTTATGTAGGGCAGCAACCTGAATGACATTATTAGGTCAAAAATGATGCTTAAGCAACTGTCGAGCGTTTGGTGTCACCAATATCTGGAACTTCCAGAAATCTAACTGGGGACAATTGGTTTACCTCTGTTGCTCTAGTGAAGAAGTTACTTTCAGAGCATAAGTTAACTTATGTTGGTACAATTAGAAGAAATAAAAGGGAGTTACCAAGAGAATTTCCTGAAACGAAACAACGTCGAGTCACGTCGTGTATATTTGGTTTCCAAGAAAATATGACCATACTCTCCTATGTACCTAAGAAAAACGAAAACCTTCTGATGATATCTAGTCTGCATAACAGTGATGCAATTGATCACAGCATTGGTGATCAAAATAAACCAGATATGATGACCTACTATAACTCTACGAAAGGGGGTGTAGATACAGTGGACGAGCTTCCTGCAATATATAACGTAGCAAGAACAAACTAGACTTTGGCCCATGGTGATCTTCTATGCACTGATGAATATAGCAGGAATAAATGGTCAAGTTATTCATACTGCAAACAATGAAGATCCTGGAAATGATTTTGAAGAGAAGACATTTTCTGCAGAAAATAGCTCTCGATTTATTATATCCTCATTTGAAGCTGCGTACAACAGAAACTAATGTACTCTAAGCAGTTCAACAGAGAAGGCAAGAAGTTGCTGGTCCATCAGCTATTAATGATCGGCAATTAGAAATACCGGGAAAGATCAGAAAATATTGTTTCGAGTGCAAAAATAAAAATAGATCAAGATATTATTGAAAAAAATGCTAAAAATTTGTATATCTATTTGTACAGAGGAGAACTTCAACATGTGTAAAAAGCATATATACTGAAGATTCTATTTCATTATTGTTTTGGACTTTTTCGTATTTTATTTTTAGAATTAAAAAAAACATGAAAAAACAAGCATATTTTTGAGAATTTTATTTCATGTTGAGTATGATGTTAATTCCAACAAAGTGCAATACAGTTATGTTCAATAATAAACGTTTTTTCATATACTGCATTTTATTAAGTGAAAGGTTCATTTTTTCCTTAATTATACACTGTCAAAGTTTGGAGTTCTTCAGACTCACCGCGGCTACAACTGTTACAGAATAGGGCGCGACTACTGCAGGCTTACAGGGTTATATAGCTATTAAATTGAAAATTTTTTCCCATTGGAATATACATTTACACATTTTGAATGAAATAAAAACCCGAATCTTCATGCTATGCGTTTTCTTGACAGAATACCGCAACAAGTCATTAAGTTGAAAAACTCAAAGTTACGGAATTCAAATTCAACGAATATGAAAAATTGAATGTACTTTCACATGTACATGGAAATCCAAAATCGTCAATTCGGAAGATAGCTCTAAATACGGTACGGAAATATAGGCGAACTCAAAACTTTCATTGCACAGAAAGTTTATGCTTTAAAATACATTGATCTAGATCGCAGACTCCTATTTTGTAATTTTCATTCAAACGTACTACAACAAAATCACAATGTTGAAGGAAAAATTACATGGAGGAAAGAATGTTCATTTACCAATAATGGCATTCTTACCTGCTACTACAACCATCGATGCTGTAGTCATGAAAACACTAGATGAGAAATAGAAAACGAATCAAGGATGACCTATAGCAACAATGGCGATCCATGAGAGTTATCTAAGAATATCCTCTTTGAGACAACGGTTCACTACTGCTTGGCATCTTCGAACCCAGCTTCGACAGAACAGCGGAGTGCAAATTATAACTGAAACGATACAACGTTCCAGGCGATTTGCCGTCGGAACAGACTGATCGAAATTTGAAACGAAATGTGTCAGAACACTGTTAGCTCATTGATTTCAACTATGAATTGTAGATGTTATGCAGCAAATTTCACTAGGGGTGGAAATATCTGGTGTAAAAAGGTTTTTAGAGACTCCTCTTTGAAGTCTTGAATTTCAATAGTCCCAATATCACTATGTTCAAATGTAGACAGCTCCCCATATACCTTTTCAAACAACTACAGCTCATTTCAGATACTTGATCCAGTACCGAAATCAGAATCAGAACGTATTTAAACGAAAAACGCAAAAAATCCGTTGAATACTACAAAAGTTTGACGTTTCAAATATAACTTTGAAGTCATTGGAGGAAAAGTAATACTTAAATCGTAGTTTCAAAGAATTGGTGAGTAAACAAACTGCATTAAAAGAAAGTTTTTCAATTAATAGTTCCCTGGATTTTCGCCGAGACTTGTATATCGATTCGATTCTGTTCACAAAGGATACTCAGATTTTCTCATTTCAACGACGAAGATGGCGCAGTCACCTATCTCGTTAAGTTTAAATCTTCGGGGTCCTCAGAAGTGGGAGATGTTTGACTGAAAAATTATGGGGAAAGCAGCAGGTGCAATGACAAGTTATTAACATCGGAAGTTCAAGAGTTTCTTTCCGAAACTGTTCTAGAAAAGGGAAAAGTTTCTACGAATTTGATTGGAAATTGCTGCAGAAACGTTGAGATTAAATATTCTCATTACAGAGGTATTTTGACGTTCATATTTAAGTTAAATTGCATCTTTATATAGTGTGGGCTTCGAATGGAATAAATGTAGTAAAAAAAGTAAGACAGCCGGTAATGATTTTAAAATTTCATGAGATTCTTATTTTTACCCAGATGTACAGAGGGGTCAGATTTTGACGTTTTAGTACTACGGCTATGTAAAAAGTAGAGCAAAATGACCCTCCTTCCCCGTGTTCTTTTTGCATGAGGAATTCATTGCTGCAAACAGATTCAAGGTAGCTTTTTAATTTTGAAATATTTGGGAAATTTTCGAAACAGGTAAAGTGACAATGCCTCGATTGTTTCTGTGGTTATGTTGAAATGTATTTGACACTTTTTACGTAAAATCGAACTACGTGCTGAATTTTGTTTTGTCTAACGGTTTTCGAAACTTGAGTTTTTTTAAATAGGCAACTTTGATTTCGTTGTATGGTTTTTCTTCATTTTCAAAAATATTTTTCATGAGCACTCAATATTTTCATCGAAGACGTGATCCTAGAAAAACCGAAAATTCAATAACTTTTTCCTAACTTCATCTAGTAACTTCAGGTGCATTCCTTGAATTTACACTGAATGATTGAAATGGCTTTAGTATGTTCTGTGTTGGAATAAATTTTTATTTCCTTTTTTGGGATTACATGTATCTTAACAGTATCTGTTAAGTTATCGATTTCGAGTAGGCAAATAGGACATTGAAACAGATATAAACTTGGGACAAGAAGAATTATTCAGAAATCAGTAAATCAATGAATAATGCTTCCTGACAGAGTTAGTTCTCAAATCTGCCCGCGATGCATGCAGCCCTCAGGAGCCACAATAGTGCAACTGAGCAGGACACCAAGGAACGAAGCGGCAGACTGCAGTTTCATCCTTATTAGGAGCTCATCAGTGTCGCATATCGCTTCTCGGCACCCTACCTAGCAAACATCGGGGTACCCTAACGATTCCAGAAAGGACGCACCTCGTACATACTTACGAGAGTCGCCCTCTATGGACCGAGACGATGAACCTGTTACCGGACTTCGAGAAAGCAACGAACAATATCAAACAGATGTGAGAACGTTAAAAAAACATCTTTCGCAGGTCCGTGAATGATATCGACGGAAACGAGCGAAATAATCCCGTTGGAAATGGTGCTTTAGGATTCTATTTTCCAGGACGAAACCTCCTGTTGGAAGATATTTGAAGCAAATATTTTCATTTTTTTGGCTTGCAGATTTGAGAACTAGCTCTGTCAGGAAGGATTATTCATTGATTTACGAATTTCTTAATAATTCTTCTTGTCTCAAGTTTACTGTTAGCAAAGTTATCGCGGGAAATATTTGCTTACACTGTTAGTTTATTTGAATCCTGTTCTTAAGAGTCAAAGTTCATCGAGGGGAGCATTTTCGAAATAATTCGAAACTTCTCAGATCACCCCCTACCCCCAGCAACCCTAACTTTGAAATTCATCATAGGGAATAAGGGTCGAGTGGCACCTTACTGAAAAGGTCTGAAGAATTTTAAATTAACATACAGGGTGTCCCAACCAAGGGTGAAGTTGAATTCTGGAAATCCCAAATACTAAATGAAATAGATTTATTTTGGCATAATATTTGCTTCAGGAATTGAAACAGGGGTATCTAAGAGTGGAGAGCTCAGTATACGAGAACATGTTTGATCCGAGAATTTTCAAAAGCATCCCCAACTTGAAAATCATACAAATAATTCAAAATCTTCAGAAAGACATGAACCAGGATGTTTTAAAATGAGAATATCCTAGTTTTTTACAGGCAGGAGTTGTTCAATTTTACAATGACGCAATGACTAAAGGTTAGAATAAAAATAATTATGATGCTGATTAAACTGAAGTTGTTTATTTGAATCCTGTTCGGAAGTGGCAGTAGTGGGTCATCTACAAATGGAGAGTCAGAGTCGGCTGGCTTATAAAAGTATATTCAATAAAGTCAGTGGAAAACCTCATGAAGATCTCAAGGAAAAAGAATATGAAGTAGAAGATGCAACAATTGATATCTGAATGGAAATGGCTACCTACAGTTGTTAGAGGAACACATACATCCTAGATTGACAGAAATTTTACAGAACGATCCAACTCTTTCCGAGGACGAAATGCGTTTTCAACAAGACGGTGCTCCTCCGCATTATGATGCTCGGGTGCGCCAATATTTAAACGAAAATTTCCCAGGAAGGTGGATTGGTAGAAGAGGACCTGTTGAGTGGCCAGCCAGGTCACCAGATTTAAATCCCCTAGATTTTTTTTTGTGGGGCCATCTAAAATCTAAAGTTTATGCCACAAGACCAGAAAACCTGGAGGAGCTGCGGATGAGGATTATCACAGAATGCCGACTTTTGACTCCTGAAGTTTTCGCTAATGTGAGAAGAGAGTTCGAAAATCGTCTGTATAACTGTATGGAGGTGGGCGGAGGTCATTTTGAACAATTGTTGTAATAATCAAGTTAGTTTTTGTTTTCAATTGAATACAAGTTCAATAAATCTCGTTTTCCTGTTTAGATGAGCATCCAATCAGTTTCTCCATCATCCCTCATCCTGATCCTCACGCCAGAAAACCTCGATTGCCAAACTGAAACCAATGCCTCAGTGATTCAGAAAATAGAAAAATCTTTCTGGAACTTTGCCACTCAACCTGTAATCACTTGTATGATTTTTTGAGTTGGGGATGCTGAATGGAAGAGATTGATTGCAAAAATCCATATTCACGCAAGAGAGTCTTATTCTCGAATCAAACATAAACATGTTCTCGTATTATACCGAAATGAACCAGTTTCAAAAGTTATTTGGGTTTTCAGTGTTCCTGCTCCGGGACACCCTGTATGCTGATTCTGAATTTCGAAAATACCAAATTCGAAGAGAAAATTGAAATACCTTTCCAACGAGGTGCCACTTGACCTATTTTCGATCGAATGATTTTTGAGTTGGGGATGCTGGAAATAAGGGTTGATTGCACCAACTCCAAATTCACAAGTGTAGGTCGTTTTTCTAGACCGACCATAAACCTGCGCTTGCATTATGCCAAAATAAATCGATTTCATTTAGTATTTGGGATTTGCAGGAATTCAACTTTACCCTCGGTTGGGACACCCTGTATGTTAATTTAAAATTCTAAAAATGACAAATCAGAATGGAGAATTGACAGATACAGTAGGTGCCACTCGACCCTTATTCCTATGATGAATTTCGAAATTAGGGTTGCTGGGGGTAGGGGTTGATCTGAGAAGTTTCGAATTATTTCGAAAATGCTCCCCTCGAAACAAAAATCGACGTGTCTTGGTGTTTTTCGCTAATGTTACTCATTTCGGAGTTATAGGGGGTCAAATTTTCGTTGAACACACTGTATATATATATATATATATATATATATATATATATATATATATATATATATATATATATATATATATATATATATGAGTAAAACTTACCTGACAATTTGGAAATTTTGAATGTCAGAAATTTTATCCTAAATTTTTCGTGAATTTTCAGTATACATCTGTTTCTACATAGTGTTTCTGCTTTTGTAGTAAACCTGGTCCTTTAAGCCCCTTCCTATCAGAAATGTGTTGTGTTTGATCACTGAAGATCTTCAGAGGACATAAGTGATTGTGTTTCAAATTGGCAAGATTCCATAGGGCGAAAGTATGCATCATATAAAAACAGAAGCTGCGTCAAAGCATTAGTATCGTGAAAAGACAGTTTTTCCGACATATCTCGAAAAGTAATGGACCAACTGAGGAATTGATTATTGTGATAAACACTTATTGATCTTACAAACAGTATGTTACAAGTATTAAGTTAGTTTAGACCTACGCACAGGTATTAGATACTACAGTCAGGAGTTCTCCAATTTCACAATGATTCTGCAAAAATCTGAAGAGAATCTACAGTTATTCTGAAAAACATTTCAGACTGATGAAGTTCATCTTAGTAGTGATGGAATATTCAATCGTCAAAATATACAATGGTGGTCGGATATAAACCCACATACTAATATTGATATTTGAGGTCAAGAGCGATATGATTCACAATTTTCGTACGGCATGGTCGCTTCGTTATGACAACACCGATATTATGTTCACACAATAGTTATATAGTATAGAAAACTCATCAAAAAATTCATCTGAAATATATACGAATAGGTCGTTATTTGGATTTGGAAAAACCAGATGTTAGAACTGCATTTAACAACTTTCGAAAATTATTATTTGAATAAATCAAACCTTTGGAATTGACATAGATCAGCCTGGTCGTTCCCTATGTGAAAATTTTTAAAGGATTTTAAGATTTTCACTGATTCTAGGTAATTGAGTTTTCTACCCTTTGGAGCAAAGTGTAGAACGTTAAATTTATCACTACTAGTAGCAGACTGACCAGTCTGACTTATGTAGAAATTATTGCAGTTTGGCAAGATAACTTGTAAACTCCGTATTTCTTTGAATTTTCTATACGATTCACGTTTCCAGTTTCGAAAGGTTATTCGCAATGTTTTCACTTATTAGTCCAAAATAACTCAAAGGGATGAATTTTTCGGATTTATTTATACTTGAAATTGAACAAACCAGCAAATAACTATATGTAATTATTTTTCGTTTCAATATTTTTCAATTAAACCCATTTTCGTGGGCTATAGTTATAATTTCAATTTTTTCTTCAAGATTTTCTAATGATGAAGGTAACTGGCTCTGTAGATGATAGAATTGTAAGTCGAAATTTTATGTGGATATGGGTATTTGGAATCCTCAGGAATATATAGGGTGTGCTTGCCTAACCTATAACTTCACAATTATTAAGTTAGAGCTTTCATTTTAGGTTCTTTGGAATGCCAAAGGATGATGGAATACAAGAATTGTCATCAAATTCCTTTTTCGGTCCAATTCAAAATAGCTGACAGACTCAAAGGCACATTACATCATTAATTAGCTGATTTTTTTTTCTCATGGTCAGGTGGCCATTTTGAATTGAATAAAAATTCCAATTTTAGGACGATATTCGTATGTTTCAACTTTTCTCCTCCCGATTGAGTCTAGAAGGGAGACGATCACTCTAGGATCTTGGAAGTTATGAGGTGAAACAGAAATTCCAAATAATATTCAATATTCCATGAAAAAAAATTCCAGCGAATTGAAAATGTAGTGTCGGCCATTTTGAATTGTACCGAAAATTAAATTTGATGAAAATTCTTGTATTCCATCATCTTTTGGCATTCCAAACAATTAAAAATGAAAGATCTAACTTAATAATTGTGGAAGTTATAGGTTATGAAAGCAATTCCAGTTTTTCGTGAACCACGCTATATATCGGTGTTAGAAGGTTTTCTAAATACGTTGAAATTGATTTTGCTATTCGAGTGGAAAATAGACAGATCTTAAAATGATATTTAATAGTTTTCTTCTTTTCGATTCTATATTTTATATTTGCATGGATACTGTTTATGAATTCGAGAAAATAATTAAAATGTCTAGGTGTACTTTTCAGGCAAATAAGTATATCTTCGACATATCGATACCAAAAATGAAATTCATCAGGCTAATTGGAATTCAGTAATTTTTTTTCCATATTAGACATGAATATATCTGCTAGAAGGGCTTAGTGGTGATCCCATCGCAGGACTGCTTGGTTAATATATCTTTTCATTAAATTGAATATAATTAAGCAGTATGCATAGCTCCAAAAGAATTATGAATCCGCAGATTATTGAAAGGTTAACAAATCTAAAATATCAGATCTTAAGTTAATCTTTCATCTTTCGGAATGTTTGGTAATATGTTATCTATGTCTAAGCTGACAAGCTACGAATTATTCAGTGAAGACTCAGTAATTTTTTGGTGAATTCGATTGAATTATTGATTGCAGGTTTAGGAGAGAAGAAACACCCTGTATGAATGCGCACATAGCCCTCTACAAACCTAAACATAAAGAAAAAGACCTGTCACAGCCCCCCCTGGAAAACGTTGAAGTAGATCACAATATTAGAGAACTTCAAAGACTGGTTATGATTGAAAAATTATTTGTATATTTAGTGTACAAACGTTGACGTCTTCGGAGTTTAGATATCTTCTCGAACTTTGATTTATATCCAGACTTGCAATTAATCAATAACGAAGTTTAAACTAATTATCTACGTGTTATAGATCAGGTGTCGAGCTTGCCTTCATTTTTCTATTCGAATCTTGATATAGGAAATTCGCATTCTATATTATACGTCGGATGGAGGCGACATAACGCTACATCGTTACTGACGATTTGTATCAATCTACTTCCAATGCAAACCGAGTTGAAGAAGAGATAACTCCAACCTCAACACAAGATTGACTTTTATCGATCCCATTTATGCTGCTCATAACAGGTTAAATAACTCAAATCGAAATAGGTCCGTAATAAATTCTAAACTACACTTATTTATCTTAGCAGGACTAATCACCTCCCGGGCGGTTTAATTCGGAATAAGTTCTAAAGCAGCCATTATTAACTGAGAAACTGAATAGATGGTCGTTCTACAACTCGGAGCTCCATCCCAAAACACACTTAATTCCCTCAATTAAGAAACAAATATGACAAAACCATCCTGCTCATTGTTCATCAAGATTAGGTGCTGGCTTCCATCATCAATCACCGGCGAAAAGTGAGTTGCTTGTACGGCAGTAACTACACTCCCGAACACAATGAGTTTAACGAAACCATTATCGGGCAGGACGGGTAGGACTAAAGGTTCCATACATGACGGGTTTTCGAGTCGTATAACTGCATCCAATTCTCGAAACAAAAATCGTGTGAATCATTGATTTTTAACATGGTATTTACCGACTCGTGGATTAGTGCATCGTGTTGATGAAACAATGTTTTTTCTTTGTCATATTAGCTCGTTTATGCTTAATCTAGTCACTTAATCCATTAAGTAAGGGTGATCGAGTTTCTATAGTGGATACTTACGAGACCAATAGGGAATTAAGTTGGCTATATAAACTATATTCGAAAAACGCCTCCTTAAAGAAATGCATGGTGCTCAAGTTTTCAAATTTATTTATTGTTGCCAAACGACTGCAGATTTTTGAATTAAATTTGTAGACGTAAACTACCGTCCAGGCGGTATGTTTTGCAATGAGAATATTTTTAATTTTACCAGTGGTATCCGTACTAACAAGTTACTAGATATTTTTAAAGAAAGAATTGGTATGACATTGTTTTCCACTAAATGAAATACAGTTTCGGATTCTCTATTCAATTTGGAAGAGAAAGCACACTTCAGATTCTTCTGTACGACTTAGCATTTGCGAGTAAAAAATTGAAATTAGAATTGAAAAAAAATTCAATGTTTATTTTTAATTTTTGATCGTATTTCTAGGGATTTTTGTGAACCTAAACATGGATATTATGCTAATTCGTTACTCCACCTCATGTGAAAGAGGATTAATCTGTCCAGAGAATTTTGTTCGGAAAATTAGAGTTCTATTCGATTCCGTTTACTGGCAAGAATCTTATTTTCTTTTCAACATCCCCAATTTATTATTCCTTAATTCTTCTAGTTGGATAGCGCCTTCGATATTCACGAACTACCGGATTTCCATCAGGAAATCCATAACAAAAATGAATATCTGCGTATATCTTTTTACTAAAAAGAATGAAGTGAAAAATTGAAATATTCTTTGGAAAACAATTCAATAAATTCATTTGTCAAAATCCACAGAAACAAAGCTTGAATAAAACATTGTTCTCTAGTAACTCAATTTTGTTTATTGTTATTGTTGTTATTATTATTTATTGCTTCTGTTATCGTTATTATTAATGTCTAAGTGTAATTCTGAAATTGCGTTTCGCAAGATACCTAAGCAATTACAAATACCTACGTCTCAAATATCACGAAACGACCATATACACGCATCTCACTTATGTTTCGGGATTTACACCCTGGAGATGCTCAAAAAAGAATGAGACTTTGCCAGTGGCTTTTGAATTCGACAGAACAAGATCCTAACTTTTTAAGTAAAATTCTTTGGGAGTTTTTCACGAATAACTTTCAGCCTACATCGAAGATTTAGCTATTGATTAAAGATATGAAAGTTGGATACAAATGGATGGAGCCCCCCGCACTTTGAAGTAACTGTTAGGAAATTATTCCCAACGTTAGGATTGGTCGACTAGGGAGCAATGATATTCCTTAAGGACATCGGATCAATGGCTTGGCCACCCAGATCACCAAATCTTAGTCCACTGGACTTTTATGTTTGGGAAAATATGAAAGAAAAAATATACTTACTCCAGTACGTGCAAGAGACGACTTTGTTTTAAGGATTTAGCAAGTCTGCAATGATATGGGACAAAATCCCAAATTCATAAATTAGGCGTTGTAGCAAATGTGTCGAGATGGATGGACTACATTAACATCTCTCTCTCTTGGTGCCTTCTCAGATTCTGAGGTTGGCT
Source organism: Cryptolaemus montrouzieri (assembly GCA_013387265.2). Classification (NCBI taxonomy): domain Eukaryota; kingdom Metazoa; phylum Arthropoda; class Insecta; order Coleoptera; family Coccinellidae; genus Cryptolaemus; species Cryptolaemus montrouzieri. Next base: position 25,687,354 of record JABFTP020000103.1, read on the forward strand.
AATAACATGGCATATCTCCATCTATCTCTGGCAGTATGTATTAGTTCTTCTCTATTAAGTCCAGTCCAATTACGCAGGTTGCTCATCCATGAAGTTCTTCTACGTCCTCTAGCCCGTTTGCCCTCTATTTTTCCCTCTATTACAAATTGCAAGATATTGTATTTGTCATGTCTTTCGATGTGTCCAAAGTATGTCAATTTCCGCCTTTTAATTATGTTTTCTTTTTCTGGTGTCCTATTCAATTTTCTTAAAACCTCTTCGTTGGTTACTCTGTCGGTCCATGGTATTTTTAGTAGGCGACGATATGACCACATTTCAAATGCTCTAAGTCGTTTCATGGTCTGTTCTGTTTCTTATTCACTGATACTAAGTCGTACAGACAAATCGAAAGAGTGCTAATTTCTTCCAAATCGGATGGAAAATCTACTTGAACCTATTTTTATTTCGTGAAAAAAACAGTGGCGTACCAATTTTTTCTTGAATATTATCTAGTTACGTGGTAGTATGGATACCACTGTTAAAATTGAAAATAATATTCACTGGACGGCAGTTAAAGCCTACTAATTTTCATTCAAATATCTGCAGTAGTTTCGCAACCATTAATCATTTAATCCTTTTAGCCAAACTTGAACACTGTATTTCTTTTACGAAGCCTTTTCGAATGTAGTTTATATAGCAAACTCAAATTATTCATTGGTCCCTAAATTTGCCGCTATACAAACTGCACCACACTGTATAATAGTCACTGTCTTGTATATTTTAATATAAAAGATGAACAAAATTCCATGTGTATCTCAGAATACTGATGCTCTTACCTTCTCATCTAATTGTAGGGTTTTTGGATGTTTCGGATGGCTTTCATCCTTCACCCTTCATTTAGCAGTTGCTCGACTCAGACGGGTAGTGGTGAATCCCTGTTTCATCGATAGTCACTTATCGAAGCAAAAAATCATTTTTATCGATCTTTAAAAGCCGCGAACAAAACTCAGAATCATCTAATTCATTTTTTTTCTACACTCAACAATTTCCAACACTTTTTTGAAATTTGCTGGCGAAAAAAACCCGCTCGGTCTTTCAGAGCATTCTGCGTCTTCGTGGTTCACACTATCTCATTTAAAATTGACAATCCATCGGCAAATAGTTGTTTCCGACGAAGAATTGTTCCGCATAACTTTTCGAACCATTCCCGGGCTTATTGGGTATTTTCAACCATCAAATAGCATTTTATTGAGATATGAAACTCATTTAGATTCATTGCTCACAGATTCACAAAAGAAGCTTTACTTCTACCTCAATATCTACTACTGAACAAAATTTTATGAAATTTTGACGTTTCTTTTAAAGGTTTGTACTACTTGAAACAATACCACGTTCGATAGGGGCTATTCAATACATCAGTCGAGATGCGGGAGTCATAAATTGACTTTCAAAAACTAAAGTTTACATGTTTATGCAATTTTTTGGCACTGCTATAGTTTTCGAGATATCTTGAGTGGACACTTTTCAGAAAATCACTCTGTATTAGTTATTTACAATATGAGACGACTAAGATATAAAATTGAAAATCATGTTGTAATGTAAATAAAGGTCTTTGTGATAGGGTTCTATTGCAGGATAATGTCTGCTGTGTCCACTGGTAAATAAATAATATAGCACCCTTTATTACAGCCCTCAAAGCAAGACTTCTGAGTAGACTAGTCAGTATATTTACAATCCATACCACTTTCGTGTCATTCATTGTACCCAATAACCTGCGATTATTGTACATGAAACGAATCGTTCATTAATCACTATAAAACTGTCCGGAACAACAGCAACAGCACTATTTTAGTATCGCTAAATCGCAATCTCGACGTTACAATGGATTCGCTGCAATTCGATTTGCGAAAGTCGTTGTCGTGGCCCGATTCTATTTGTTTCGAAAAAGATGGTATCTACGGCGTGCGGTTTATAAATTTTCCGGTATAACGTTCTCATCCTCGCTTATGACAAAGTCGAAAGGGTGGTAATTGCAGATTCCTATCGATTTATTAACGGCCAGCTTGCTCTCGAGAAATTAAAGAACCCGTCTTTGGGCTGTATATTCACAGGGTTTACGTACACACCGAGAAATTCACATTTTCGACATGTATTCAATGGTGGCAAGTTTTATTTAAGTATTTCCATTCCTGGTGTCCTCTCGTAGATGATTTCAAAGCTCTTGAAGGAATAGCACCAGGAACCTATGGTAGATAGAAGCACGCGGAGGTACCACTTCAGTTAAAATCCCATCCAGGCAAAAGTGTGAGGAAAGGAAGCATTCCTCTTACCAGGTGGTGGGTACATCTGATACACGAATGGCTCAAAGACCAAAGAGGAATCGAGTAGCTGAGTTTGCTGCCAGCGAAGCGGAAGAGATTCCTACCTCTCATCAGATTAATATACTACCTAGTGGGATCATGGCGATAGTTGACTGTGATTCAAAGGCTAACAGAACTGGGTACCACTATTGAGTGATTCACAATCGGCTGTGACAGTCGTGCTGCTGTTGGTGCCGTTGACATACACAGGATTACTTTCAAGCGGATCCGGGAGTGCGCTCAGGAATTGGAACAACTGGCGGTATAAAACTATCCATATCTAGGGGCTAAATGCTCTAATAGGAACAGATCCCGCGATCGAGATCGCAGCCTATGTTGTTAAGACAAAACTGTGGGAATTGAATGTTCGAGATTGTCGCCAGTCCAAGGCAATAGGTAAAAACGTGACAAGATTTGGTTAGACTACAGATAATGACGGCGCATGACAAGTTCAGATATCACACGTTCAAGATAGGACTGATAGGACTGGAAAATAATCCTCAGTGCAATTAGAGTGAAATTGGGGTCGAAACACCAATTCATTTATCACCATATGCTCGGCATGTGGATCCGCTTCAGGCGTAACCGACTGGGCGCGGATATGCTTGAAGTGAGTGAGGAGGAGGAGGACACAAAGAGGCTTAGGCCCAGGTGTCGAACCATGACGGTCCCCTTCATATACCTTCATATAATACACACTATAAGTAAACTATTTGGTTCTCATGACAGGAAATTCCAATTATTATTATTAAGAACGATTAGTAGAATTATTCAAAACCACTCCGATGAAGAAGAAAAGAAACAATAATACAGTCATTGTAGTATTTCACAATATCATATTATCTTGATTCTTGATATTGTTTCTGGGACAACTGCTCTGCCAATTAGTCGACGTTTACAAGAAATTGGATTCATGGAATCAAGGTTGGACACTTTGGGTAACTTTTTTTGAACGATATTAGTCATCAGTAACAGAAGACTGTCCAAATTGTACAGTAGGAGAGGGCGACTATTAGGACATCTCATTCATTATTGGCGGTTGAAAATTTGGATTTCACAACCTTTGTCGACTTTCTTAAGACAAATTCATAGAAGCTTATCAAATTTTTTGTAGTTTACGAGCTGTTGAAATGTTCGCAACTTTGTTTACACTTCATATCTCAGTCGATATTCAATTTACGCGGAAGATATGATTATATTCTTGAGACATTTTTCTGAATAAATTACAGTGACGTTGCCGAATTACCTTTCATTCATTTTGTCGACGGAAATGATTTAAAGTTGTTTCCTCATAACACTGAAATCTGAATGGCTCAAAAAACTATTCTTGGAAACCTCAACCCTCCAGCGCCACTAATAACTATAACTAGGATGCCCTAAGTGGCATCCCCAACATTAGACATATAGTCCGAATCAATCAATTCTACTTCTCTGACCTTGAACCAGCGATATTCTTCAAGATTCTGAATTGTTCCCTTAAGTTTTTTATTTGAACCTTCAGTTCAACTACTGTGAAGTAGTGAATTGTTTTTCGATAGAAGCGAATCAAAACAACATGATAGTTTTTCAACAAATCAGTAATAGAATGGCAATGGTTACAATAGATTCAATTGCACTCAAAAACTGCATTAAAATAGGAAAACTTGAATTTAAAATAGATCTGTTAAGATTGCATATCGTAAAATTGGTGATATTTTCACAATATCGCATAAGTATTTGACTTCGAAGTTAGACGAGGTGCAACTGGTGCAAGATCCTCCCAACTCGACCAAGAGCCTGCTGGTTGTTTTTCATTTGTCTGGAAACGTCAACAAGCATTTCGTGCAGCTGAAAATCCTTGAGGAGTCCTTGCATGCTGAACTTGTCCCTGTATATTGCGTTATGAGGTGAGGAGGTAAGATTGTGCTGTTTTCTTCAAACTTCGGCTGAACATGCAATTACTGTCAATGGATTATGTTATCGAAAGATGTTAACAACTCCATTGAGCTGTTAGTGATGGTATTAACAACTCTATTGGCCTGGTAATGATGATATGGATATCGCTGTAGTATGGTTTCAAGAGGATGGTGAAAGAAGTCATACAACCACCGAAATAATGTTTTACTTGTAAAGCAAATTACCCAATCGCATAATTTCACGAAATTCACTTGTCGAATGGCCTTTCCAACATTATTTCCTCGTTCGAAATTGACAAACATTATTCCTTCTAAGAAATGAATTTGAATCATTTTCATCAAAACTCTCTGTTTTATTTTGTTTAAAAAATCGAGGTTATTATTGAAGAAAACGAATTGGCGACAAATAAGGAGAATGAAGCAAAGTCAGTTGAACTTCATTGCATACAAATTTTCAGAATTAACGCAAATGTATCTTATCTGACTTGAAACTTCGGGGTGAGTTTCAATAGGAGAAAAGTTTCAAGTAATATAATAATGCTAATGGAAGAAGTTTATACAATCTGCTTTTGATTAAAACTATGTGTACATGGACAAATTCAACCAGAAAATCGGGTAAATGCAATGAATGTCTATCGCGTGGAAAGAGCGAGATACCGAAGGTGTTTAGACCAATGTGTTGCTCGCTACTACGTGACGTAGACTTTATCTACATCGATGACTTGTTTTAATTCAATAATATATTCATTCTATGGACTACACTCGTCGATAATGTTGTTCGTTATCATTCCTTTGTTTCCTTCTATCATTATTGGACGGAAAACAAATATAGGGGTGTTTACATTCTGAGATATCATTTTTCTATTTTCGTTTGTTATAATCAAGAATAAGGCATTGAACGTTATTATGTTCTATACAATTCCTTTGCATTATAAATATATAGGGTGAGTCGAAAGGAATGCGACAGAACAAATGCAAATTTTCGACATAAAAATCATGGAGACTACATAAAGAGCACGCACTCAAGTGTAGCATTTGCCAGAGTATGTACACGCTAATTGTAAAAATAAAGCTATTTTTTTCACTACTGGCATCCCTAATTTTCATTCCATACCGGTGTGAATATAGAGAATTGTAATAATAACTAAACCAATTGTTAAATGTAAAATACATATGTGAATTATATTTAATTAATAAATTAAATTAGGCATCATATTATATTATTTATATCTGAAAAATCGAAATAATTTTTTGTTTAGTTTGAATGAATAGATTTTGTAACACATGGAGTGCGTGCTGCTTATGTAGTCTCCATGATAAAAATAAGGAGATTTAGTTATATTTATGTCAAAGTCAAAGTTGAGATATTCCATTACATTTCTTTTGATATCGTAGCACTGCATCAACCTAATTTTTACGTAATTTGGAATATCGGGGTTTCTTGGAATGAAAAATTTGAATTTATAGACGACTCTGATATGTATTTTCTAGATAGCGCTTCATCTGTTTTCCGATCTCTTTTGGATACAAATATACCTCTCACTGAAGTCGTACGAAGGGACTGTTTTCGAGAAAAATTCATCTGAAGTGAAAATGCAATTAAATTGCCACGGAGAATTGCAAAATATTTTATCTAACTAACAGTTCTTATTGTCTGCAGAATTTTTAGTGATATTGTTACTACTTTATGAGATGCTACGTCATAAGGTACAGAAGCAGAAATGTATGATAGCAATCCTTGGATCAGCCCATTGTAGGAGCCATATGCAACCCGGAGTTGTCGAACTGCACGACGGTCAATTTTGGACCCAAGGGGCTATGTATGAACTGCACGACAAAATGGGAAACGAACTGCATGAGAAAAAAGGTTCTATTTCGTCGACTAAGTACACTCGGAGGCAAAATTAGCGGAACACTCGAAAATTTAACCAAATTCGAATTTCGATATTTTTCATAATTCTCAACCGATTTAGATGATTAGTTCGGCAAGTTATAGATCAACTCTTCTGCTTTGTAGAAATTATAATAGAAAACAAAAAAAAATTGAAAAAAATGTTATACAGGGGCAAAACTAAAAGTGTTTTTTTTTGTCAAAAATTCGTAACACCCTGTGGAATTTCGTGGTCCGAGTTGAAAGGTACAATATCATGGTCTGTCAAGACATATCTTCCTACAGTAACGCCCTTCTTGTTTTATGCATTTATCTCTATTTTTACAAGAGATATCCAATTTGAAGCGAAAAGTCACAAATTTCAAGAATTTATTTTTAATCTTGCGTAGGTGCATAAAATCGGAGGTTAGCCAAAAACAAAAACAAAATTAGAGAAGCGGAAATCTAACGAAATGAAAATTTTGGAAATTCACTGGCCAATTTCACGCTCCGAGAGAACTCGAAGTACACTGGAAAAATCGTTGATTTTGCACATTTATTTTTGAATTTTTTTGTGTGACACTCTATAATAATTATCATTCCTGTCCAAAATTGAGAGCAGGTGTGTATCCTGGCGATACACTCGTGAAATGAAATGAACATGTTGAGAAAAATGTTCATGATGACCCACAAAAAAAAAATTGATTTTAGTAGCGAGTATGACTCCCCGAGCTTTTATTACAGCGCGCATACGATTTCGCATACTCCCAATGATGTTGTCTATCATCTGTTGAGGTATGTTGTCCCACTCTTCCACCAAAACCAATGTCAGCTCTTCAACGTTGCCTGGATTCCGTTGTCGAACCCTTCTTCCAAGAATGTCCCAAATGTGTTCGATCGGGTTTAAATCCGGTGACCGCGACGGCCAGTCCATTCGTGTGATCCCAACTTCATTGAGATATTCTATCACTATGCGCGCAGTATGAGGGCGCACGTTATCGTGCATAAAAAGGAAATTTTCCCCTATGTAAGGAGCAAAAGGCACAACATGGGGCTCCAAGATTTCTGTTATATACCGATGGGCATTAAGTGATCCATTGCCAATAATATCCAGCTCTGTTCGTACTCCCAAGCATATGCCACCCCATATCATAACTGACCCTCCACCGTATTGCTCAGTTCCTGCGAAGTTCGCTTGATTGTACCGTTCCCCTCGATGCCTCCATATTCTATCTCTACCATCCACGAAATTCACACAATATCGGCTCTCATCACTAAATAAAACTCGTCTCCACTGATTGATTGTGCATGCTACATGCTCCCTAGCAAACGCCAATCTTGCTACCCGATGGGCTCTATCGAGTCTTGGTGCTCTTGCTTGCGCGTATGATCTCAGACCAACTTCATTTAATCGTCTTCTGACTGTCCTCACATTGACATTAATGATATCCACTGCTTGTAAAAGGTTACGTGCCTAAACAGCAGTAAGACGAGGATTTCTTATGGTTTGATTGACGATGAAACGGTCATGTATAGCGCGGGTTGCCCAATTTCTTCATTGTCCTCGCCTCCTCACGTACAATCCAGTTTCCCTGTAACGTCGGTTGATTCGATGGATAACCGACGTCGAGACACCCAACATGGTACCGACTGAGCGGTAGGTGCGCCCTTCCTCGATCAATGTAACTGCCCTTGCTACTGAGGTTGGTGGTAAATCTCTCATTCTGAATGAAAAATACCGTTTCGAATCGTAAACAGTAAAAGAATCACAAAACACCGCAACCGATCGAATTTGTATCAAATCAAAGAATGGAAAACTCTCATTCTTTAAACAAGTGCAAAACAAGTAAAATGTGGTCATATACAAAAAAACGTGTGTTGTATTTCATATTTGATAAAAAAAGGTGTGCACATGTGTAAATGAAAAGTTTTATCAATGGTCCCAGAATTCGGTTGTGTATTTTAATACCTACCGACTGTTATCTCCTATGAATTCCTAATTTTCACCAAATTAACCAAATTGTCATTAATAACTAATGCAATTTGAACATAAAAATCGCAAACGACAATTTCGACACGCCTGAGTGATAATAAGAAAATTCCAAATTGATAGACGAATTTTAATGACAATTTCTTGATTCACTGGAATTTCTCCAAAATGGTGATATTCCACTTGATATTAAATATATTTTGCAAAAATAGAGATAAACGCATGAAACAAGAAAGGCGTTACTGTAGGAAGATGTATCTCGACAGACCATGATACTGTACGTTTCAACTCTAACCACGAAATTCCACAGGTTGTTACGAATTTTTGACAAAAAAACACTTTTAGTTTTGCCCCCGTATAAAATTTTTTCAATTTTTTTTGTTTTCTCTTATAATTTCTACAAAGCAGAAGAGTTCATCTATAACTTGCCGAACAAATCATCTAAATCGGTTGAGAATTAGGAAAAATATCGAACTTCGAATTTGGTTAAATTTTCGAGTGTTCGGCTAATTTTGCCTCCGAGTGTAGGTACAATAGATAATAAAGTCATTGAGATTAGATGGCCCATCGGCATACTTCAAGGAAATTTAGATTTGGTAAAAATTGGCATGGAGTATTGTGTTCGTCACGTTCAAAAATAAATACAGCAATTCGATGAAATATTAACTCAATTGCACTGGGAATGATACAACAACCAGAAAAAATATAGGATAGGTTATGTTAGATCAGAGATCATAACTGAAATATTCTTTTTTTCCACTGATATTGGGATAAAATCGCTTGTCATACTTATACTTGAAAAAAAAACGAAACAACTTGTTCAGATATTTATGAATTCAGGTATAAAATGGCATTTCGTGCAGTTCGTAGTATAAATTTTGGAAAAATATTGCCAGAATCTGTTTTTACCTGTTTCCTTCCGAGGGTTTCGTCATGCAGCTCGTCTATATCCATGCAATCATATGCTAGGTAGAACTACCAATAAAACAGGATGCCTACTGACGGTACGCACAGTCAAACGGCAATATCTGCGCTGAATTTCGCCTCCCAAATAACTTCAGTATCTACAGTGGCGAAATTTCAACGATATTATAGGCTTTGAAAAGACTGTTAAGCTTCTATGGATCTCCACCCATTTGGGAACAACAGGCAATGAGGGGGCTGACCGGCTTAAAGTGACCTCAGCGTCAAATCCGGATTTACACACTGATAGCGATAAATTCCCTAATGAGGTTTATCAAAAAATATGTACAGGAAAAGAGGCAATGGTAAAAAAAAAAAAGAGGGCAAACAAAATTGGCATATAACCATCTTATGAAGCGTGAACCACCTGATATTTGCGAAACTTGTAGTGCCCAAATAACTTTAACTCATATCTTAAGAGTGTTCTAAATACACTATTGAGGGCAATAGATGGTAAATTACTAACCTGAATACTTACACCACAATCAACATAAACCAACCACTAAATGTATTTGAGAAAATAAAATTGTAAACGAACTGCATTTCACCACTTATTATTGTATTGTATTTTGCATGCTCTGTAATCTCCGTTAATAACCCTTAGTGGTTGATGCAGCTAATTTGAAATTATAACAGAAAAATAAATCTATGTCAACATATTTTTCACCTTCATGGAATAAGTTTCCAAAATTAAAAGTTTGATTGTTTCATTCCGTTTCCAACGTATCCGTAGTCAGAAACTAATAATTCTCTAATAACTTTCGTACAGTCCACGACTTCTAATAACCTATTACTTTGCGGAAGTGCTTCCCACGACCTCACCCACAACAGTTTTCAAATATTCCCGGTGGATAAATTGGGGTGGTATTACCACCGGTCACATGTCCATTCTCCAAGGCTTCATTGAACATATGCTTGATCTATGAATCGCCCTTGCTAATCCTATGTAATTTAGAGCTTATATTTAATAGGAACGGGGATGTTATTGTAATATCATTAATCTTCAAACTTGTTATTTATTCGAGCATCTCTTAAATTCACCCCGAATGTTTTTTAATAGGAGAATAAAACATTTTGCTGTTGTTTTGAAATTAATGTATAAATAAATTGATAAAATGTGTTTTCATCGACGAGTGGTCCATATATTTGTTCATGCAATCGAAGCAATTTCATCAAAAAATATAAATGCACGACTCAGCAATTAATGTCATTGCCAATGATTGATTATATTATATATTGTTCTAAAAATATATCAATGTACCAGAATATACACGAACTAGAACATCATCATCCAATAACATCAATCTACCAACGAGTAGTGTCAGAGGTTTTCTTCCCGGAAAAATCCAGTGTACCGACCTTAGTCAAGTAACACTGAAAGCTATTACATGCGAAGTGATAAACGATCGAATCAAATACTGTCAAGAGTGTGAATGATAAATTTTCTTCAAATTATATTTCATTCATATATATAGATAAATAAAATATGAAATAAGATTCTGAGCAGTATTAACTCGAGAGAAAGCCTATGACTCTACCTCAAAATCTCTCTTGGAAAGAAATCTCCGAAGAATATTATGAGATTTTTCGTTGACTAGTATCATACAGGGTATTACAAAATAGTATGTCACAACTTGAGTGATATTTTGAGAAAAAAAGTTCATATAAACATAGGTCCGCAAAAGTTTCGTTAAGGAGCTATAGGGTGTTAAAATTTCCGGAGAAAATTGGTTTTTACTTCAAAACTCCTGCAGTTTTTCAGATATTCAGCCCAAATTTGCAATGCAAGCTATTGTAGCCTCCATCATAACACGTCCTAGAATTTAACTAGAATCTACAAGGTGTTTCCTTTTCCGGAGCCATGTCTTCTTTTGCCCTTTCAAACTTTTTTGCAGTACGCCACTGATCAGCGTACCATCAATTTTCGTCATCTTCGTTCAATTTAGAAACTTTTCGACATTTGTAGTTTTTCGTATCTCCGACCGTTCTCGAGCAAAAAATTATTAAACGATTGTATGCATTCGCTGAATTGAAAGCACTTCTAATAAAAAAAATGACTAGTAGGCTTTGATTTTTTTCTTTTATTTATTTATTTTAAAAGTTGCTAAAGTTGAACCAGTGTCTGCTCGAATTGTTTATTAAATTAGCGATTAGTTTTAAGACATTTCAAGTTATTGCTGTAAGAAAAAATGGGCAATTTTACTAACGACGAATTGGCTGATATCCATTACATGTACGGTCTGGCTGACGGAAACACAACAGAAACTAGGCGATTATATCAGGCGAACATTTTCGAATCTCCACAGAAGGTTGAGGGTCTTTTACTGCAAATAATCATTTAAAAGGTGCAACTCAAACTATGAAAACTCTAGATATTGAGGAAGCAGTTTTGAATTGTATTGATTTTAATCCTCATGCGAGTACAAGAAAAATTGTAAATCAGTTGAATATTTTACATGTTCTAGTTTGGAGGATTCTTCACGACTTTTTCTTGTATCCATTTCATATTCAACGTGTCCAAACTCTACCTCCTCGAGATTTTCCTTCAAGACTGAATTTCTGCCGATGGTTCTTAGCTAAAATTAGAGAAAATGCTCATTTTGATAGTGAAATAATGTTCACAAATGAAGCTAACTTTTCGAGAACTGTTATCACAAATTTTCACACAAATCATTATTGGGCTGAGGATAACCCCCATTTGGTTGAAGAATCTCATCATCACGAACAATTCTCATTAAATGTCTGGGTCGGAATAATTGGAAATTATTTGATTGGGTCATTTTTTTTCGCCTAACAGACTAAATGGTCCCACTTATCGGCAATTTCTTGAGGAGGAGTTACCTTTATTGCTTGAGGATGTGCCACTTTTGATGAGAAACATAATGTGGTTCATGCATGATGGGGCACCAGCACATTTTAGTGGAGAAGCTAGGGAATTCTTGAATAATACATTCAACAACAGATGGATAGGTCCGGGTGGGCCAGAGCCATTGCCTCCTAGGTCACCAGACTTAACTAGTTTAGACTTTTTCTAATGGGGATATCTCAAAAGTTTAGTTAATACCACTCCAGTAAACACTGTAGAAGAATTGAGAAATCGAATAATAATCTCTTGTGACACGATAAGAAATAGCCCAGGAATATTTCAAAGAGTGCGTGATAATATGCGAAGAAGGACAGAGGCCTGTATTATTGCAGGTGGGTACACTTCAAGCAATTTTTTTAGTTTGATATTGATTAAGTAGAGTCTCAGAAGACGATCTATCAAAATGAAAGCGAATTTTGGGCATACCTATCGGGTATTTCTATTATTTATTTTTATTCAGCGAATAACATACAATTTTTAACTCGAAAACGGTTGGAGATACGAAAAAATCACAAGTGTTTAAATTGATCGAAGACGACGAAAATTGATTGTATGCTGATCAGTGGCGTACTTCAAAAAATTTTGAAGGGTCAAAAGGAGACATGGCCTCGGAAAAGAAAACACCTTGTGGATTTCAGTTAAAATCTAGGACGTGTAATGATGGAGGCTGTGGAAAATAGCTTGCATTCCAAATTTGGGCTGAATATTTCAAAAACTGCAGGAGTTTTGAAGAGAAAACCATTTTTTTCGGAAATTTCAACACCCTGCAGCTCCGTAAAGAAGCTTTTGCGGACCTATGTTTATATGAACTTTTTTTTCTTAAAATTGCACGTAGATTTACCCCCTCAAGTTGTGACATACCAGTAACACCTTGTATATTTAGAAACTCTTTCATTTATTTTGAATATCATGCGTATCTGGTATGGCGATATCAATTAGGTATGTTATTTGATTTTGATTAGCTGTAAGAATGATGGTATATTGTGATTTCCTACTCTGTTTCATCATAATATAATTTATATTTGACGTTTTGACAAATGTCAGGTTCATATTTGTGATATTCATTTCTCTTTTAGGAATGATGTCATATTTTATTACTAAATTAAAATAAAAATATTAGCGACGGCATTATGTCGTTCCATATAATCTGTTGAGGCAAGTACTGAGCAAAATGATCATGTATGGAAAACTTTCTGAAGAAAAAAACTTCTATGACAAGTATCATTTATATTTTGCTTTATGCTGTTTTCTAATTTCTTGTGAAGACAACCTGATCTTGAACCACAACTGCCAAACTTTCTGTTTCAGCGAACAATTCACCAAATACTAACCATATATTAGAAGCGATGTTATCAATATTTCTTTTGAATACAAAGATTTTTACATTTAGGAAGCCCAAATTCCATATGAATAACTTTGTAAAAATTACAAGTTATCTCAAGTAGACTTTTTAAATGTTCCCGAATATAATTTGCTATCGTCTGAATAAATTAAATGAGTTAACTTCTGCTGATAGACTCATCCATCGAAAGCCGAAATTGGTAAGGTTTAGTTCATAAGATAATGGATTAAGGCAAAAACAAAACCAAAGCGCACTCAGAACTTCTCCTTGAGAAATGCCTCCTCTGATTTGAATGACTTCGAATGTTAACGTTTGATTAAGAATATTCAAATGAAGATTGGTTCTACAATTTTCATGATAATTTTAGAAAAGACGAAATGTTTCATGAATTTTATTGGGAATTATTCAGATAATCAAGAAAAGCTGTATGAATATATTTCGTCTTTGAATACATGGTGGAAAAAATTGAGGAATCGATACAAATTTCCAAATTTTCTGAAATTTTTTGAATGGTTGTATCTTTGGTGAAAATTGTCGTTTCGGGACCGGAAAAAGAACAGCTCGAAGAATGGAGGATGTTCGAAAAAATTTTCTCTGCAAAATATAATTGACACAAAAAATTCGCGTGTCTCGTGAAATTCCATAACATATAAGGTTTGACGTTTCACTGAATATACGAGGATGGTCTGAAAAGTTTACGATCCCTACGTGAAGATGGCAGCAGTCGTAAATAAAAGCAAGTAAATTGTCATTTTTCATCTGTTGACAGTTACTCACCAAAGTTTCAGCCATTTTTCACGCAGTTGTTATGGAACAGTCATTTCAGTGAGTTGATGTCAGTGTATTTGTGTAAAAGCACACAATCGAGTATCAATTTGTTTTCGAAAGGCAATATGGTTATTCAAATTAAATCTGAGTTGGATTCTTTGTAAGGGGACTCTGCACCATCATTTACCATAGTGAAATGTTGGGCAGCTGAACTACTGACAATAACATCGTCAAAGTTTACCCAATGGTGCTAGTCGACCGCCGAATAAAGATTTAGAGATATAGCAGAGGTTATGAACAAGTTAAAAGAAAGTTTTGTCATATATTGAATCAATATTTACACATGTGAAAGCTGTCAGCGCGTTGGGTGCTACGTTCGCTAATGTTGGAGCAGTTTGAGCGCAATAAATCCCAGAGTTGGCACCGAGTAATTACTGTAGATAAAACTTGGATACACCATTATACTCCAGAAACAAAAATACGGTCAAAACAGTGGACTGCAAAGGGGGAACCGTTTTTCCGGCTATAGAAGTGATGGCGACTGTTTTTTGGGATAGTCATGGAGTAATCAATTTATTTCAAAAAGGAGAAACCTTCATAGGAACATACTTTGTACCATTACTTGACACGCTGAAATTATCGAGAAAACAGCTATATTTGCAAACAAAGATCCTGTTTCACCAAGGCAACACACCGTCTCACATCTCAGCGATTACCACGGCAAAATTCCACGTTTTACGGTTTGAACTGCTTGTCTTACTGACCAGATCTAGCCCCAAGCGATTTCTTTTTGTTTTTCACCATCTAACAATTGCGCTCGGAGGACAGAGATTTTCGTCAAATAAAGGGAAAAAAACGCATAGTACTATTTGGACAGGTTGCAGAAATGAGAACATCGCTGGGAGAAGTGTGTAGAGTTATAAGGCCACTACATATAAATCAAAAAATTTATCCAAAAACACGTTCTTGTATCTTTGTTAGGTCAGAAACTTTTCAGATCACCCTCATATTCCGTTTAATATTTCCAGTCTGTATCTTTGTGTTCGAAACCCTAAAAACAACTCTCATGAACACATTTCACCTTCAATGACGATTCGGACTACACTTCAATATTTAATAAGGCTGTGAAATCGCATCAAATATTTGCCAACAACGCTTTTGGTGTGATTTCCCAATTTTCCATAAAAATCGCATATTTTCCCCGATAAATTATATTTGACGAGTAACAACAATACGGCGTAAACCAAACCTGTGCTTTTATCGGCGTAATCGCAACATGTAACGCGATTCAGAAAACGAGCCAGACAATATGCAATCAACGCTGGGAAATGTGATTGAATTTATAAATAATGCATACGAATTTTAGTTATTCATAGGGCGAAAATAGCACCGTCAAATGTTATCGAGCATATAAACAAGCCAATTCTAAACGAATATGACGTTACTAGATGACAGTATAACCGTTCGATTCACCATTTTCCACCTGTATCAGGATTTCCAGGAACATTACACTCCTTCACGAAAATATCGTAACAACTTGTAGGGTGTCCATTTGTTGAGTAATTGGTCAATAACTTTGTTTCTGTTGAATATATATAGAAAACGTATTCATAAAAAAGTTAGATACTAGTCTGCAGCATGTCCATAATTTTTTCAAATATACAAGGAGTTACAATAACTTACAAAATAGGAAATCTATTCGTTATTAACTTATAATGAATTACCCAAAGCCTCAGATATTCCGAAAAAAATAAACAATTTGGATAGTTAATTGATCCCGCCTTTACTACGTGATAGTTAATCATGATGATAATAAGGAATTAAACACAAGAGATTCATTGAAAATTAGGATTCCAATTTCATTCTCTCGACCATCTTTTATATATTGTAGTCGGTTTAAAGCATCTTACGACGTTTTCCGACACCTAAACTCCACTGACGTCTATTTTCGGTATATTCTGGGGTGAGATTTCTCTTACTCATCGACTTATGGATGATACGTTCACACTCGAGTTTGGGCCTTCCTCTTTTCCTGCGTATATTCGGTTGCCACAATAGAACTTTTTTAGGTAGCCTGTAATCAGCCATGCGTTTCACGTGCCCGTACCAGACAAGTTAGTTTCTCTCTATGTCTTTCGTGATATTGTCCTCTACGTCCATCTCGCTTTTTATCACTTCATTTGGAACATGCTCTCTTCTCGATGTTCTAGAAGATCTTCTAAGTACGTGCATCTCTACCGCTTCTAATCTTGATTTGAACCTTTCTATGAGTCTGCATGTTTCTGATCCATATAGGAGTGAACTTTTCACCATTGCTTCATACACCCTCATTTTTCTACCTTTTGTAATTTCTCCGCTCCAAAAAACACTATTGAGAAAGCCGATCACTTGTTTCGCTTGTGTTAATCGTTTTTCAATTTCTC
This sequence comes from Cryptolaemus montrouzieri, assembly GCA_013387265.2. Classification (NCBI taxonomy): domain Eukaryota; kingdom Metazoa; phylum Arthropoda; class Insecta; order Coleoptera; family Coccinellidae; genus Cryptolaemus; species Cryptolaemus montrouzieri. The sequence continues at coordinate 25,703,810 of JABFTP020000103.1, forward strand.
TCCCATCTGTCCCGGTATCATCAAAACTAACGATTCGAGTTCAAGTGAGTAGAAATCATTTCCTACGCAGAGATATTTGGCTTTTCAATATTGATCATGAGTCCCCAGTTTCGATTCTCTATAAAGTTCTCTCATCGCCATGATGAAGGTATAATTGATATTGGATTCTTCTAGCACTTTCCATAGTTTCGAAATTGGGACATTATCGTAAGCTTTTTGAAGGTCAATGAAGACGATGTGTGTTTCTATGTTCCTAGTATTCCGTTTCTCAATAATTATCTTGAGACAAAACAGATTATCAGTGCAAGATCTTCCGGCTCGAAATCTGCATTGTTCTTCTTCTTCATCCTGCTCAGAATCTTTTTCTATAAGATCTCGCAAAACTCTTCCGTATAGCCTACTCATTGTACTTGTCACTGATATTCCACTGTAGTTGTTGCAATCTTGTTTGTCCCCATTTTTATGTATCGATGTTATCTGAGCTACTTTCCATTGCTCTAGAACCGGATGGCCATTGAAACATCCATTTGTTACATACGTAAGTCTCTCGAATAGTTTCTCACTCCCGTTCTTCAGCCTTTCGGTGTATATTCCTTCAAGGCCACTTGACTTCCCTGTTTTCATACTCATCACAGCCTTTTTCGTTGTTTGTTTTCACTCCAATCTCGACGTTCTCACCTTGGACTCTCATATTCTTTCTTGGGAATTCGTCTCTATATTCTTTTTATATTCTTTTTTCCTGAAGTAGGTTGGCGTAATGATCTTTCCATTCCTCGGGTTCGATGATAGATGTGTGAACTTTGTCCTTATTCGAGTTTTTTAAACTTCTAATGAATTTCCATACTTCAAAACATCTCTTTCCTCCTATTAGTTTTTCTATTTGTTGACAGTGTTGATCCCAGGCGTTGTTCTTCTCTGTTTTTATCAATTTTCTTACCTCGTTTTTTTGCTGCTTTGTACTCCTTTAGATATTTGTCTTGATTTCAATGTAGCCATGTTAAATATTTCTTCTTTTTCATATCTATTGAATCAGCTGTCTCTTCGTTCCACCATATCTTATTACTCCGCTTTGCCTCTTGTATTCCGATCGCTTCTTGAGTAGCTTTCTTGAGACTATCTATTATGTTGTTATATATTTCAGTGAATGTTAATCCCTCTGTATCCATTATTTTTTCGTCTAACCTTCGTTGATAAAGGTTTTGAGTGCTTTCATTCCTGAAGCTCTCGAAGTTCTAGAAGTTGTTCTGGAGTTCCTCAATAAGAATCGGCATGGATATCGACGGTCGATAGCTATAGCGCTGCTAGATTTGCAAAAAGAGGCCTTGGCAGTACAGGATTCCAGTCCTTATATAGCTTTTCGCTAGAGATCTGTTGAAAGCCTTCGACTCAATCAGTATGGACATACTGTGACTAAAGTTGGAAGCATATGATTTGAGAGGTCCCACCTTGGAAATCATACAACTTTTCTTGAAAAATCGAAATCTGTTGGGGCAAAACTCTCAAAAATTTTAAATTGTGGGTTTCCTCAGGGTTCAATTTTTGGAACTGTGATTCATTTTAAATATGATGATCAGAAAACACAAGGATTCAATAATAGTGGCAACCTCTTCGCACATGATGTTACCTATGCATTGAAGGCCTCCACCAGCTGTGCCCTAAAAGATGGAGAGCAACAAGTTATGTTTCAGTCTGATTCCTGGTTTGTCAACAATAAATTGAAAATTAACCACGACAAAACCCATTACCCATACTTCTCATCAAAAGAAAACAAGGTTTATTTCTAGACAGTAAAATGAATTAGAAAGCCCATGCAGTTAGAACAGCGTAATTCGCTTTTTGTCACAGCGTCCTGAGATTCTTCTTTTGGAAATATCGCCTTTTGCATAGGGTGTTTTTATTGAACAAAAATGGGCTGTAAGAGTGCTGTATGAGTTAAGGAATGAAGACAGTTGTAGAGAAACTTTTGTGAAAACAAACCATTCGGCAGTGTTCATCCTTGAATGTATGAAATTTGTTTATAACAATCAAAATAATATATCAATCTGTGTCAACGGCGAATATCAGAAATCCTCCCAATAAATCAAAATAACTTTCAAATCATACCCATCAATATATTTTACTAGTTTTAACTTGTCAACTAGACTTCCTCCTAATGCTAGCGTACCGAAGCGGTCGCGAGCACGTGTTTTTCCGTGAACGACCCGAACTGTCCGGAAAAGATTTCTTGTTGATTGTGAGACTTTTTGGCAGAAAAAAGCATCCAACGAAGCAGCAGAAGCACCAATATTGCGATTTTTCTTATTCCCCAAGATGAAGTTACACTCCGTAGGGATTTGTCAAGCGTGGAGTAGAGAAGGTCTAGGAAGTGGAAACATCTTTTTGACATAAATCCGACAGTTTCACATTTGTGTTAGAAAATCGCAGCAGATGCGTATCCACACAAATCATTGTCTCAAGCAGACATAACTAAGAAGCTATCGCGGAAACCTGTTCGAGCAAACGATAATTTGATTAACGACATTAACGCATAAAAAAGGATAAGTACCGCCGAGTTGTTGATTCGAATTATAGATTCCGGTCGGTGCGATCGCTAGATATGCAGGTGCAAGGCATTCAAGAAACGCTCCGTTGAACTTGTGGGTCGTTTCGTGATATCGTTGATTCCTTAGCAATCGAGGATCGAGAATGCTATGGTACTACTCGTAGTTCGTATAGTTTAAGTCGCAAAGTTAAAAATGGTGAAAAATAGTTGTTCAGCTTCTAAAAATATATGTGTGATTTCATTGAATCCGGAATGATGCCAAGAAAGATTAGTGGAACCGTATACTGGCACAGAGCAAAATGTAAAAATTATAATCAATTGAAAATGGAAAAAAGAGGTATTCTGAATTTTGCCGATATTTCAGAAAATATTAATATTCAAGGAATAAAAATAAAGATACTTAAAGTGGAAGAAATTTCCAATAAAAAACTCTCAACGGAACTCTATCTCCTTTATTAAAATATTGATTTAACACTGATGCTAGACCTTCCCGCGTCAATTTTACATTGGGAGCACATCGCCAAAAGCAAGTATTTCGTTTTAAATAATTTATCAAAGTATTGATTTGAAAACTAAAAGCAAAATGATGTAACCTCAACCACAAAAAATGCGGTTCACCTAAATTCTGGGGTATTTTCATGAGCTTTTCTCGAACCGTTCGAACAAAATGATTCCATTTTCGATTATTTTTGGGAACAATTTTTCCGTGTTGTTTCTCATTCATTCATTTGACAAGAAACGCATAGGCGTCGATGTGACAAGCCAATAGTTTTTCCCAGCCTACTTCCATCTTTCCCACGTATTGTACAACATTCTATCCAAAAAATTGGCAGAGATACAAAGTTCTAAAGTCAACCATTCATTTTTGAGGCTTTGAAGTGGAGCCACAACAATAACTCCACCGTTTATGACGTCATTATTTTTGATGCGTAAGGAAATGTGTGAATAATAAATTGAAAACAACTGAAATTTATTTGAACGAAAAATACAGATACCAACTGAAAAAAATGCAAGAATTATGGCCCTCGACGAAGGAAAAGTCTAAGATATACTGCAAGATCTTTGGGTTCAACACAAACAAAGTAAGAAAAGCGGATTGAAAAATACCATAAGGCAGGACCATGTAGACAAAAGGTCTGGACTACACTGAAGTGATTTCTTGAACTTGAAGGTAGTTCCTAATGATATGAGCATACAAAAAACACAAAACAAACAAGACGTTTTAACCAATGTTTCCGCAAATAGAAGAACATGTTCTTCCAAAATATCTGTAGCGTAGCCAGTTCAGCTATTTGATTCAAATATTTCAAAGCATTCTCTGTTAGTTCTTGCAAAATCATCAAAATTCAATATATTCCCAAATTATTTCGGAACTATAAGAGATTGGTATATTAGATGCTTATACAATTCCATCTGAAATTTGACGCTTCATCTGATGGCGATATAAAAATTGGCACGTGCCATTTGAAAAAAATTGAGTTATTTCTGTTCGAAAAAGGCCAAATTGAAAAAATCATACAAAACAACGCAATAAACATTTGACATGTATAGATTGCTTAAAAAATTCCTTGATCCTTCTTCTATCCACCCAAGCAAAAATTGTGTCTGTAGTGCAAAAGATCTACGAGCTACATTTTTTTTAAATGTTTCTCAAAAATCGAGTTTAGAACATAATTAAATCTGTCAAAAGTTTTGACAGATAAGTGCCAACAACTTGCCTATTTTATGCCTCGCTCAAATGTCGGTTCTAGATGTATAATAAAAAAGGTAGATTGCCATTTGAAATAACAAAGTGATGACCCACTTCTGGTATAACCGGAAATGGTATCACTTCGAAAATATTTCACTCCAATTGGAAATCGCTAGTTATGGTCGCGTATAAAATTTCAGCTTGATATTGTAATTGGAACTTAAAATGTTTTTAACGGACGGTCCCGGTGGATATCCCTGTATACTGGTGGTATACATTAACTGAAGTCAGAATATGAACAATGTACCCCATGTCAGATCTTAAAATAACCTAACTCATTGAGTTTCTACGACGAAATGTGTGGCTGCCTTTAATACCGAAGGGTTAAGCTTCACAGTCGTGTGTTCATTATTCCAGCCGCGATTTCAAGGGATCTCCCATGACAAAAGCTTACAAAGTATATAGCTTATCAAATGAAGACACTTGATTACAGCTGATTACTACTTCAACCAGTTTAATGTGCAAAAACAGAACAAGCTTGGGAATATTCCCATTTCATTGTTTCCCTTTCCTTTTTATTTATACACTCGTCTTTATTGCATATCTCCTCTAGTTGCTGGAGTTGTCCTTATTTGGTGATTTCTGCACAAGCAATATTGTCCAAGTTTCTTTCTACGGATTATAAGGCCGCCTCTACATTAGATACATTTCATCCGGATATAAGTTGGGCATAGCGAAATTTGAAAGATAATTTCAACGTAAAGTTTTCATATCGTTCACCTAGTTTTACATGATTTAAGTGAACTCATATACAACGTAAAATTGCTCCCTCCTAATTCAGAAGAAAGTGATACTACGTGGGTCGAATATTATATTGTTCAAATTTGTGGTTTGTCAGTAAACGTCAAGTGAAGTTTACCATTCAAATATTTACGAAATTATGACATTTTCTTCAGTTTTTGCAGAAACCCTATTACATCAATTGTTGCATCTTCTCCATCAACTACTTTTTATTTTTTTTTATCCTTCGGACGTTGAATGTATCACGGTTCAAGAGGCTCTCCCAAAATTTATCAATTATACTTTTATGGGGTGTCCTCTCAAGAAAACGATCCAAACGAGCAGCTTCTGTATAAAAAAATACATCTTGATCAAATTTAGAAATATCACAATTACAATGATGAGATTGTTTTGAAATTTGTTAAGATCAGTTTCCACGAAATCTTTAATGGTATCGCTTATGATTTTTTTGGGATGACAACCCAGATGCCTTCAGACTCCAATTTTTTTTTCGTGAAAGTAGTTTTGTTTGTTTGTTATTCCTTTAACGTGCTCTATTTCCGCCTTTCGGCCAATGACACGCCGGGGAATTCTGTCACCTCACTAACCCGGGAATTTTGCCGAACCCCTCTCGTGCCGAGGAAAGGGATCTTTAATATCCAACACATCTCTGTTAGACAGGACCGACCGCTTTACATCTCCTCCGAAAGATGGATATTCAAGCGATTCCCAGAATCCTAAAAATCGCACCGACTTTGTGGGGATTGAACACAGGTAACTCTGCGCAGGAGACGAGCATCATATCCCATACGCCACCGAGCCGGCATGTGAAAGTAGTTAATTCTTTGAAAGATTATATCAAGTGTAGACAAAAAAAATACTTTACACACGCAAATTTCTCGTGTTTGGTTTTCACGAAATTCTTGTACCATAGATGCTTCTATAACTTCTTCTGTTATTATCAATGAAGACTGTTCACCTTTCCCCGATGCAAGAATTACATTTTCAGTTATTATATTTAAATGATCATCTCTGTTAAAATTTGTGGTCAATTCTGTGTAACTGAATCGGAAACAGTTGTATTTACATTATTATGTAATATTCTAATAGATAAATTATTTACATCCAAATTTTCAAGGTTTACAATTGGGTATGCAGTATGTTGTGAAACAGATTGTTAGTTATAAATATTCAACCCTATAGTAGGAAGTTTATGTAATTAAATAAAAGTACCTATAGTTTCTTTCTAAAGATTTATTATGGTTTACTAGTTTCGCCCTCTATACATCAGAGCATCTTCAGACCAGTGATTACAAAAAAACAAATATTTAAAGTATAACGTAACAAATTCTGCTTTTTGAAAAGACCTACCCAATCTTTTCTCAGCAAGTAAAGTCAATTATAGTAAAATTAAAAACAATCAATAGGACCGACATTTCACAACAAATTAAAATGGTATTTGATCAGTATACCTACTAAAATTATGAATTAAAACTTATTCAAGCTTACAATGATTTTTATGACAAGACAATAACGAATAAAATTCAAATGGAAAGTGTGGTTATGTCAGCTAACCACAGATCTTATAATAGTCATCTTCTTTTTCAAAAATAGGGACACGGTTATAACATTAATCAATTAAACAATCCATAATTTGTATGTCTCTGAAAATCACTTGACTATTTATCAATGTAACATTATAATTTTTATTATGTTTCACAATTTCATATTTTTCCAGAAAATCTATTAGTCCAATATTATGAGATGTATGCAATGACTCAAAATAATTTAAATAGTTATAATTATGGTTGAATTCTAGTAGGTGATTACCGAAATGAGCTTCTTTACATTCTTTGTTTAGTCTTAGAGGTTTCAGATGTTCACTCACTCTTTCTTGAAAACTTCTCACTGTTTGACCTACATAAACTGCTCCACAAGTTTCACCTGTTAACTTATATACATCCTTTCTACCTAGTAAAGGCATAGTATCTCTATTGTTTAGTAACAATCCACCTAAAGATCTATTTGACTTGAATGCTACTCTAAAGTTTTCTTTCTCTTCTAATATTTTACTAATTTTAACCGAAATTGGACCTATATGTGGTAATGAAACATACTTTTAACTTGGTTTCTCACAAACTGGAAATTTTTCATTTATTAATTTTTGTTGTAGTTTCTTACACAACTTTCTGTCAATCAGGTCTACATCATAATTATTATCTTTCGCAATTTGTTTGATTATATTGAGTTCAGTATCATGGTTATTTTTGTTCATCGGAATTTTTATAAGTCTATGGATTAAGCTTTGAAAAACTCTTTTATGGGACCAGTGGTGTTGTGAATTGCGAATCTATTATATTTTATTTCACTGACACATGTATTCACACAAGAAATATAATAGATGTAACGTCACAACACCACTGATAGGAGAGATGGATTCTCTTAATTGCATGAGTTTTTATTGGTCGATACGATGCATAACCAAGAAGTGACTTACGTGGTGTTAAAACTTCAACGACGATATACAAGTATGTGAACACGTTTATGGCATAGACAGGTGTGAGAAAACTCTAATATTAAATACCAAAGAGCTGTGTGCGGCTTTTGAATCAACGTTCTCAAAGTAGCGCTATAACACTTGCAATTCACGCGAAAATATGAATTTGAATGATCTGTATTGTGGGGTTCATAACTTCGTTAATTTTGCTCGCATCGATCTGAAATATTGAAGGGACCCTCTGGAAAACAATGCAATCGAATGAAGTAGAAAAATCAACTTCCTTTCTATTGGTCCAATATAAGCAAATTACTTTTTAATGCCAAATAAAATACTAATAAATTCAAACAGTATGGAATATACAGAATAGAATGCAACAAATGCCATACTGCTTAGGAAACACAGGTCGCAATATTGAATCTAGATTCATCTGAGAACATCTCATCCGAGATGAAAAATCCGTGGTTCTTGAACATTTTAAATCCACAAATCAGAGAAGACAAATTTTCCATATACTCAAAAATGGGATGACAATGAATCTGTTGAAAAGTTTGGATATTAACAAACTTTGTGAAAACTCCAAAATTCACAATTCTCACTAATCAATTAGTATTGAATTAGTATAGATAGCCCTTTCTTTCTCATAACTGTTAGCTCTAGACACTTGAGTATTACGTAATTGTTGAAACCGGTTGTGTGTATTGAAAATAAATACTGTAGAGATCAAACGAAAGCGTTTATTTTTATTTATATTAAAATAAATTTTCATAAAATAAACTGATCAACAATGTCACTTATTTGAAAACTCCTATCATTTCAATTAAAATGCTATTTTTCGGTAATCGTGCCGAACATAGAAAAGTTTATACTTTACAACTCAACCCGGACCTACTTATATAAAACTTTTCCAACCCATTAGTTCATTCCCTAATAGAAAATTCGGAATGTCCCTCCGGCATAATATGCCACCTGTTCCGCAAAACGAACAGCTATTCTACCCAACAGCCAGTTCCTCCTAATTACCAGAAAGTGGATGACGGTGGTCAAATTTAAATACATACAAACCTCGTAAATTTAACTTGCAAAGGTACAATCCGAATGCAAAACAAAATGAAAACAAAAACGAACGAAAACAAAGAACCAAAACACTACACGATGGAAACAATGGCGAAATAAAGTATACTCGAAGATAAAATGCACAGTCATTGTAATTAATACTGCTTTTAAGCTGCACCTTTTTGTTTCAGATTTCATCTAGATTGCCGTGCTATAAGTAATAACGGAGCATGCAGGGCCGGCAATATTGTGCTCCACGAGCTTAGGCGATCAACAAGAATCTGTAAATTTTCAATTTGTTTATTCTAGGTATGTATATTCTTTCAACGAAAAGTTTCAATTCAGGGTATGTCACGTAACCAATACCACTATCCTATAATAAAAGGCTGCATACCATTCAAATTTTGGATTGTTCAAAAAATTCTGAACATATTTCACCTACAGGGTGGACAAATTTTTATGCTTTAGCACGGCAGCTAGGTGAAATATTACAGTTATTTATAGTTACCCCCATCTCTCGATCTATTTTTTGTAGACCAATTTTGGTGTCAACATCTTGCGATAACTCTCCCGGTTCACAAGTAATTTAAAATTTCTCGAACTTTTTGCAGATATCCACGTAATCATCTGAGTTACATAAGAGTGAGTTAAACATTCCATAGTAGGTATCTATTTTAAGTAAAACTCGGCTCACATTTTCTCGAATTTCAATTCAAACGTGCTTTTTCAAATTTGAATCATAAGGGACATTTATTGCATGACATGCACGATTCATATTCAAAATCAATGACGCACTAGTTTTGCTGGCTTTTTAATCTCCGATTGGGAATGCCCCAGACATGTCCGACGAGAAAGAAGTTTGGGCTTTGTATAGGCCACTCTATTGAAGTGATTTAGAGATCTTGAAGGCAGTTCCTATCGGTATAAAGGATCTCTTTTATGTCTTGCATGCTAGAATATAGAGGACACCTTTAAGAAACTATGAATACTAAAATTGAACCTCTATGATTCGTAAATATAAATCCGATGGTATTGACGACTGGACTTCGTGCAGGCCACTTCATTGAAGTGATTTCCTGTAACGTACCTTTGAGCATCAAGGATTCCATTATTTATGATGACCAGATCAGTGTTCAAAGAAATTCCTGCCCGCACCATTGTTGAACCTCGACCAAAACCACAAGTAGGTAAAAAGCTGCACTGGACATATCTCTCATATCAAATCCTGTGAGAGCATCAATCGCAATGAATTAAACAATATCTCTACTCATCTGTAAACAAAACTCTCTTCCAATAGCTTCTAACCCCTTGACATATTTCCTGGCCAAATTCAATCAATAGCCCATGAGTGACAACGGAGAGAAGGTGAGAACCGCATATTGGAAGATACATATCACAAAGATCGAGAAAAATGTCATCAATAGTAGATCGTTCAAAGTACCACGAGAACAGAAATGTGAAGTTAGAGATAAAGAAGGAATAACGCTTGATAACTGGTGTTTAGAAAACAGAAGTCATATGGACATACGAATGCCGCTACACCAGTGATATGATATTTAACAGTCATAATCAGCGCATTTGTTCCAATGTCAATCTCCAGCCCATATTTAATGTGCATCAAGAAAGATATGACTTTAATGTGTAATGCGCCCAAAGAGATTCCACGTTTAACTTTCGAAATTTTCTATGAAAACATATGTTAGATCAAGAGGGACGTAATTTTGATTTAATGTAGACGAATTGGTGTAGATAATACAATTGTATGAAAACTATTGTACTGACACGTATCTCACATGAGGCGCCTATTATGTAATTTATGACCCTAGTCTTCATCCCGAGAAGTAGGAACAGTCAGGTTTGACCCTAAAAATGCGTCTATTTGAACAAAAATATTTTAAATGAACTTACCAAACGTATTTCTTAGAAAATTAAGGACTGGAGTGTATTTTATCTAATCGATGGACCATATTTATGTAGTTTGAATTCGATTAAAAGCATCATGATTTGACATAAATAAATACAAATTAAAGACTGATTTAGTTTAGTTCTATAGAGAACTACAGTATTTATTTATTTGGATACATAAAGTGTTACCAAAAAGTTCAAATTAATAATGTAGTAATTTAAGTTTAAAATTTAAAGACATTTCAATGTTATTACTTCAAAATTTGCCAAATAATTCAGAAGTATAGTTTTATTTGATTTTATTTTTGATTTAATTTAGTTACATAGATCTATGGATGAAAACGATAAAATGTGTTTTCTTTCTTGAAACAAAGCACTTAACATGTAGAGCTGCTAAAATTGTTCCTTAGTATAAATTATTATAACTGAATTTGATTCAAGATTTGAGTTGTTTTAAAAACTAAATATTGTAAATTGTATGGTAAAATTAAAAGTTAGATAAGTGTTCATACAACTTTGTTAACTGAGTAACTAATATTGGGTTTGTTTATTTTTATTTAATACCTAAACTAGGGAGGTTAAAAATAAAGCAAAATTATAAGAAGAGTTGAACACACTATTTCATGCAACAAAAGAGGCTTAATATTAAAGTTTTCTTCTATCAAGTACAGAGTAAAATATATTTTAACGAAGATGTAAGTGAATGAAAAAAGTATTGAATTGTGGGGTGAAAGCTCCAAAATCCGAGGAACTTACTCTTACGGTACTGGAGGCAAGGTTTTGGAGATGGCAGCGCTAGCTTTAAGTGATTTACAAAACATATTCACTTTCAGCAAAATGTAAATGCAGCGCATTCTTTGATAGCTAAAAACTTTTCGAGTAATAATTTCTGATAGAAAAGAAGATGATGGATGATGTCAATTTTGATAAAAATAATTTTGCGTTACTGTGTTTTCAACAGACAATCCTAGAACCGGTTCTGCCTCTCATGACAATACGAAGGTAGAGGAGCATACATGGCGTCAAACAAATGGACGATGAAATATCGATTTCATGATTTCGGTTAACTACAGATACTATCTGCACAGTTATTTTCTCTAGACCTCAATAACGTAATTGACCTGTATTTTCCCGTAAACATAATCATAAAATTCTAGTTACTGTAGGAAGTTAATTCCGGGAAAGCGTATTGAGTTTTGCATAACAAATTCTATTTCTGAAATTATTTTCCTGGCAGAAATTAGAGAAAACAACAGATCTGGATTAGCTCGGCTAGATAGGAAACTCAAAATAAATTAATGATTTAGTTGCATCAAAGATTTATACCAAACTTGTTTTGGTCATCCAAATTTAAATAATTTTTCAGATTTTCATCCTGGTGTGAAATCTTGTCAAGACCAAAACGAACAGGAAGGGCTTTCGTTTGTGATAATCCCCATTCTCTTCTGAAAACTTTAGGATTGTAACAGACAAAATAATAAAATAAGAATTGATCAAAGATTAAGAGAGCAGAAGTAAAATTATGATTTAAACAGTTTGAATGAATGTTCTAATTGAATTTTTGGATTGAAAACAAGTGAAATTGCATTGCATGTGTTGACAGTTAACACCAAAGTTTCAGCCATTTTGGAGGAGCAGTTGTTATGAAACATTCGTTTCATTGAGTTGATGTGAGTGTTTTCATGGAAATGGACGAAATCGAATATGGGGCTGTTTATAAATATTTATATTTGAAAGGCCATACGTTTCTGCAAACTAAAAATGAGTTGGATTCTGTCTTTGGGGATTATACAACTTCATTTACTGCAGTGAATTTTTGGCCAGCTCAATTTAGACGTAGCCGTAAGAGCTTGGGAGACGAAGAACGTTTGTGACGTCCAAAAACTGTAAATAGCGTCGATAATATCGCCAAAATTCACCGAATGGTGCTAGGCGACTGACAGATGAAAGTGAAAGAAATAACAGAGGTGATGTGCATGTTAGAAGAACGTGTTTGTCACGTATTAAATTAACATTTGCACATGGAATTGCTGTCCACGTGCTGGGTACTGCGTTTGCTCACATTATATCTCAAACGTGCAATTCCCACTTTTGGCGCCGATTAATTACTGCAGATTAAACATGGATACACCATTATACGCCAGAAACAATTATGGTGTCCAAACATTGGACTGCTAAAGGGGAACTGGTCCCAAAAACATTGTTTTTTCGGCTGGGAAAGTGATGGTAACTATTTTTTGGGATAGTCATGGAGTTATTTTAATCGATTATATTCAATAAGAAATACCATCACAGGAGCATACTACGCATCATTACCTTACATGCTAAAACCAGATAGCGGATAAACGGCCACATTTACAGAAAAAACAATCCTGTTTCACCAAGAGCGCCTCAGCGGTTGTTATGTCGAAAATCCACAAATTACGGTTTGAACTGCTAGACAACCCGCCATGCTCACCAGATCTAGCCGCAAGCGACTTTTTTGTTCTCCCATGTGAAAATTTCGCTCAGAGGATAGAGATTTTATTCAAATGAAGAGGCAATCGCCTTCGGAAACCACTATTTTGCAGAGAAAAACACCGAGTACTATTTGAACGAGTTAGAGAGATGAAACTTAGCTGGAGAAAGTGTGTAGAGTTACAAGGACTAGGTTGAAGAATAAAAAAATGTCTTGCATCTTTGTTAGATCAAAAACTGTTCAAACCACCCTCGAAGATTTTGTACTGTTAATTCATTACCGAACATTCTGTATAGTCCAAAATATGATAAATTTGTGGTACCAATAACGATGCATGAGACTTTATAAAAAATATTTCAATTTGTCGTTTCCCTTGCAGTATCGTCTGCAGTAAAAGGAGAGGAACACAATGTATAATCAAGAGTTTCTCTCAGATTTCCGAAATTCTCAATTTTCCGAAGAATTTTTTCACGCTTCCTTTTCTTAAAAATATAATCCGGACTACTACAAAAATTCAAAACCAAAAATAGCCTAATAAATTCAGGCCTTCACAAGTGATATGTTTACCAACAAACAGCATATCAATGTTCGTTTAAATTGTCTTTTTGAAATACTCACTTTACATCGCAACAAGAACACCTCTGAGTACATACCTGAAAATAAAAAACCAGAATAAATACATGAATACAACGATTTATGACAGCAACCATTAAAAAATTAAGTTATAAAAAGACTTGAATCGATAGAGTTTTTCTTTTCATTTTCATCTATAACAATGTACAAGGTGATTCTTGTAAGCGAACCATTAGTATATATTGGATTTCTAATAGACGTCAAATTCTGAAATTTTGCAAATCGTGTTGAAAATTTTGTGCAAAATATTTTCAATATTGAGGCACTTCCGGTCACAACGGAAGTTGATTGCAACTTTCTTCTTTCAAATGGCGTAGTACCTACTTTTTTTCTCTTGATGAGAATCATTTTGTTAGATGCAGTTATTCGAAATATAATTCTCTTATCGAATAGAAAATTGAAAAATACTCCATGCTATCTGGAATAATAAAGTTGCAGTCAAGTTCCGCTGTAACCGGAAATGCCTCGATTGTGGAAATACACACACCACAAAAATTGTCGCATCACCTAGTATTCTGAATTCCACAATCGATTAAGCCGCTCGATCGCAGTTTCTTTGTGAACATATGTTTTTGGACATGTGAGACAAAAAAATCTTATCTATGTAGTAACATTTGTTTCCATATGATCTCAAACACGCCTGAAACAAGAATGAGTTTATTTGACTATCAGTATTCATTCAATTTCTCTTCAGTTTTCACGATAAATTAATGCAAGTTTTCTGTGTTTCTTGTTGATTTTCGAATCTTTGAATTTATTGTAATGACTGCTGAACGTTCTGGACGCTATTTGAGTGATCATGAAGTGGTAAGAATTGTAACACTTCTAGAGGAGGGGCGAAGCCAACGTTACGTGGCTAATTTGTTGAATGTTAACCAAAGCACTACTTCAAGAGCAATTAATCGGTACCACGAAACAAGGGAATATGGAAGAAGGACCGGACAGGGATGAAATCGGATAACAACACCAGTTGATGATCGTTGGCTTCGTTTAACTGCACTAGAGTTCGACACTGTACGGCTAGAATGCTACAAAAGGAACTTGCACTTTCCTGAAATGTGCATATTTCATTGCAAACTGTTAGGAACAGGCTCAGAGAAGACGATATCAGACCAAGGGTTGCTTCTACCGGCACACGTCTCACCAAAAAGCATCGAGTTGCAAGACTTCAGTTTGCGAGGGAACATGCTAATTTGGGTATTCCAGAATGATCGAATGTTCTCTTTTCTGACGAGTTCAGGTTCTGTCTAGTATCGAATGATAGACGCATGCCTGTATACAGACGACCTGGGGAACGGTATGAGCAATGAAATATCCGGCAAACGGAAAACTTCAGAGGGGCCTCAGTAGTGCTGTGGGGAGGCATTTCTTTCCATGGTCGAACTGAGTTAGTCCTAGTGAATAATGGACGAATGACAACGGCCAGATACATCGCAGATATTCTTGAACCCCATATTGTACCCTTTGGCCCATTGATTGGCGAAAACTCCATTTATATGCATGATAATGCTCGACCTCATGCAGCTGGAGTAGTTACAGACTTTCTGCAAAATGCCGAAATTGATATTTTAAGATGGCCAGTCAGAAGCCTGTATACAGACGACCTGGGGAACGGTATCAGCAATGCAATATCCGGCAAACCGAAAACTTCGGAGGGGGCTCAGTATGTGGGGAGGCATTTCTTACCATGGTCGAACTGAGTTAGTCGTAGTGAATAATGGAAGAATGACAGCGGCCAGATACATCGCAGATATCCTTGAACCGCATGTTGTAGCCTTTGGCCCATTCATTGGCGAAAACTTCATTTATACGCATGATAATGCCCGGCCTCATGCAGCTAGAGTAGTTATAGAATTTCTGCAAAATGCCGAAATGGATATTTTAAGGTGGCCAGCCAGAAGGTCCGACTTGAATCCCATAGAACATGTTTGGGACAACATGGGGTGGCAATTTCAGCAATGTAGGATGCCTTGTAGAACACTACAACAACTAGAAAATCTGCTTCCTGAAATTCAGTGACTCAAGAGTACATCCAAAATTTGTTTGAGGGGCTTCCGAGACGTATACTGCCAGTAATTAGGGCCCGGGGAGGAAACTCGATTTCGAAAATGATTAGTAACCATTCGATGTTAGTTCATTGGTCTCTTCACGAATGTTTGAAGATGGTAAAATTTTTTAATTTTTCATTAACTCGAAAATTGTTGATATTTTCCATCATAAAATCATCTATTTTGAATGAAATCTTCTTATTTTACACTTGTGAAAGTTGCCAAGCGACTCTTGAGTTACCAACCTAAATGTTTATATAGTATTGTAGTAAAAGTAGGGTGATGCGACAATTTTGGTGGGGACTGTAGTTTTCACAAATCTCAGCACAACTTGAGGCCGCCTGCAGAATTCCAGAGATCTACCACTATAGAGGTCAAAAATATTTGAATAGTCCACTTTAAAGAATCACCCGATATACACTACTTTCTAATTGATTGCGAAAAATATATCTTGTACAGGTGATCTTTGTATATTGCTCAAATTTCGATTCTTTCATCCATTTCGTAAAGATTTAGTGCAAACATTATGCACCGAAAAGACTTCATTTCCGAAATACATGGTGCTCAAATTGGAATTTTTCATTAGAAAAATCGTTTTAAGTCCAGTAGCCCGAATTTTTGGGTATTGCAACTCATTTTCAGTTTAGAAAGTACCTAATACACTTGAACAACTTTCGGAAAATGCAACCAGTGGCGTAGTATGATATTCATCAGCCATTTCTTCAAACAAGACTCCTATGTCATGAGTATTTTCTGAAATTTGATTGATTTTCAAATAACACTTGGCATCCTCAGGAGTTATTCGAAGTCAAAAAAACAGCGCATACAATATTGAAGTAACAAAAATGGTCTGCTTTCGAAAGTGATTTCATAAAAACCCAATCCAGTCGATCGATATTTGACAAACATTTTGGGTAATTCCCGGATTACCTTTCATGACAACCGAATAATTTCCAACTATAGCGATGTAACTAACTCTTATTGGTTTTTCTGAGGAAAAAGTAGAAACGACAATTTTATCAATTCGTCGTTCAGAAAAATTGAAAAAATATAGAATGACAGCAATATTATATTCTGATCATCCCCCGCATCTAGTCGAAAAATCATTCATATATATCATATTCACAAATTATTAATACATTGCGACAAAGATTAATTGAAAACTTCATTTGTCCTGTCTGAACTCCACTGATGAGTTTCCGATCGAGAGGTTTAAGTAGGCGGATAATAAAAATGTCATTTTCGCCTGAAAATATTCTTTTTCCACCTGAGTCGAAAATAGAACTAATGGCGTTCAAGAGCAGTGGGCGAAATTGAAAATCGATACAACGTTTTTCTTCAGCCATATTTCCAGAATTCGTCGAATTATACTTCAATACTTTCGAGTTTCAATCTCCAATATGAAACAGTCAATATAAAAATTCAGATACTGAAAGTGTACACGAGTGATTTGCTCACTGTTTAAAAAGTAACTGGAAGAAATATTATTGAATCAAAGCTAACAAATTCTCCTGTTAGAGATCGAACCACTGAAACTTATATATCGTTAGCAGGACTGCTAGGCTAGTAGTCGGTGCGACTCATACCATGTTTCCTGAAGCAACCAATTCCTCTGGATCAACTCAAATGGAGCCACGACGAGGTACCAGTTCGGTGATGAGATCAAGGTGACAATCCCATCCAGATAAGAGTGAGAGGAAATGAAGGTTTCCTTACCAGGTGAAGGGTACATCTGGTGCACGAATAGTTCGAAGACGTAAGATGAAGAGGAAAATGGAAGAGGTTTCAACCTCCAATCAGATAAACACAACATACCGAGACTGATACAACTAGGAGCAACTAATGGGTGGAATACGATCTGTTCTGACAGCCAGGCTGCTATGGGAGCCCTGGGCGCACACATGAATACTTCTAAGGTGGTCTGGGAATGCTATCAGGCACTGGAAGCAACAGACAGTAAATAATAATAGTGGGCCTTGATGGAATAACACTAACTAAACAATTGCTAACAGAGTTAGCACCTAATCTTTATCGTCTGTTTCAAATTTCGTATGAAAGCCAGACGTTTCCTGAGTGTATGAAAGTTGCGAAAATACAACCGATTTCAAAGGGAAGGAATGCCTACCCCAAAATGACCGTTCAATCGCATTGTTGCCCATTATGCCGAAAGTCATGGAAAAAGTTATAGACTATGGGCTCATGACATATGTCGAGTTGCTGGGTATTACCGACGATCGACAATACGGTTCCCGTAGTCAACAATCAACTGGTAATCCCTTCCATAATTACGCATGTACTCCACATTACCGAAAACAGAATATTTGGGTTTGCGGAGGACTGTACCCAGGTGTCCTAATTTTTTAGTAAGCGTCCAATGACTGCTGAGAAGTCACGTCGACAAAGATACCAACAACACTGAATTCAGACATGGGGAAGATGTCAGAATGGGTTAGGTTAGAGTTGAAGCAAACAACGTTCTCCAGAAAAATCAGTGCTGGAGACACTTCTGTACTTAGTCAGACATCGAATTTCATCAAAAACGAACATGCACCTTCTCGACATCACAATCAATACTGGAGTTACTTACTACCATATCTACTTCTGCTAAACTCAGTTTTCTTTTCAGGACCAAGCAGTACTTCACGCCATCACAGCTGACGCTTCAGCACAAGGTACAGATGCGGCCTTGTCTGAAATACTAAGCCCATCTGTGAGGCTCCGCATCCAAATATTCATTACATCTATTGAGTAGTGTCCAGGAGAGAGCAGTATGCCTCTTTGCAACCTAGAGATCACGCGTGACCTCCAACCTCTAGCTCAAATGCAGCAGGTTGCTGACTTTTCCCTCTTTCACAGACCCTTCCATCGTAACTGCAATGAAGAAATGAAAGGCTTGGTCTCGGACAGAATCCAGTTCCGAAGAAAAATTGGTTTGCAGAAAACTCCAACTAGCAAAGCCACGAGCCTTTCTCAATGAAAAAAATTCAATGCCATTTCCAATTCCTCATCAAGACTAAGAGAATTGTTCGCCATTTCAGGCTCTAATTTTTTTTTTTCACTGCAGCTACTGGAATTGAATCATCATCATCACTTTCATTCATGGCTTCATCTGCAACTGAAGATGTAGAGGGTTCGTTTTGTATATTGACTGCAATATTGTCATCTTTGGTACTGTTCTAGTGTAATCTTCCGATTCACTTTATTAATGAAGATTTTGGGGCCAGTTTAAAAGTTTGATCACTAGCATATTGATTGAAATATACGTCGTATTGGACAGAGTCTGTCAAATAATACAATGCTGCGGTCATAAATGTTCGGCGTTCATTAATCCGAGCCCTCATGGATTCAGCAAGTTTTTGAGCTACTGGTGTTCCGAGTTCTTCTAACTTTTTCACCATAAATTGCACAGTAGTTTCGGCAGTTAACAAATCTGAATGTCGACGACATAGTACTTCCACTGCAACTCTTAAAGGCTGAAATACGAGTTCTAAATCTGATAAAGCACGATATTCTTCGTCTGAGAAACTATGATTTGTATTCGATCCAAGATTGCAATCAATCAAGGCTTGGCTTACATATTGCTTCACCTTATTGAATGTGGAAATCCTATCTACAAGACTAGACCAGCGTGTTTTGCAGACCAACACGAGTTGCATATTCTTGCTGAATTCGTCCTTCATATATTTCTGAAGAATGTCATTCTTCGTTGGTGATTTTTTAAAAAGTTTGACTACTTGTCTTACTTTTTTGATAAGGTGATCAAATTCTGGCACCAAGTCAACTTCATCTACTGAGGGAAATCTGCAGTCAAATCCTTCATTACCAATAATGTCATCAAATTTTTCATTGTCAGACTCCTCCATATCTGAGCTACGACTGTGTATTTTGTACTTTCATTTTGCGTTTCGGTTCCACGTTTTGATTTGTAAATCACATCTATAACTCCCAATTGAATGCCGTGGGCGTAGCATAGCTGGAGAAGAGGATACATGAGTCGCCCAACCTTCACCATTACACTGGCCCCTTCTGTAGTAACACCTATTATATCATCATCTAATGACAAGCCATATTCTAATTATTTTTTCTTCAAAATAGTTATGAAACTCTCTGCAGGCATGCTTCCTACTATGCTCACAAGACCCAAATTCCAGAACATATTTTTGATCAATGAAAATGTATGATCATTCACATTCAAGAAGCGTCTGTTTTTGCATAAAGTCCATTCATTGAATTAAAGCTGAATCTATAGTTATTCTTATTTATATTCAAAAGATATTTTCAAACTCATACCATAATCCATGAAAATCTGTTTTATGGAGTTAGGCGATGCAGGTAATTTGTAGTCACTAGTCGCAAATAATTCTCTCAAGTCTTTCGACGTGCAAAAAGATCTAAAAGTCATTCCATCTTTAGAAATCATCCTTGAAATTCTTTCCTCCAAAGAAACTTTTTGTAGGGACGAAAAGTCATCAGATTTTTTCTGCCTCTTCGCACCGGTTGGAGGAGGTAGCCTTACTGACGCGGAAGCATTGATCAGCATTGAAGAATTTGATGGAACCAGAGTCATGTTTTCTGTCACTTTTTTATGAGAAGTATCAATTTTGTGCTTGGACAATAAATGTACATGCAGGCCTATGGGAGATCGTGCCGTTGTTTTCAAAATAGACATAATTTGCACTAGGTAGTTTGTCCATCCTCTGGCTTCAAATGTATTATACCACTTTGAAACTATTTATAAACTACCTTTGTTGTTATTTTAATATAAAACGAATAGATCGAGAGAACACAAAAAACTATTTTCAACTGTTATTGGAATAGTCTATAAATCTGCAGATTACCATGCACTCTGACACATCCAGGCTCGCAGAACAATGACAAATTTACGACAACCGGAAAACGTCCCCCCTTACTCATCCCTATCGTCTGTGGCCCTAGCGCCACGTGTTGCCGCTAGGTAGAATAGGTACATTCTACAATGTTTACATAAGTTAACAACAACATGTGGAAGCACTGAAAGCTAACTAAAATTGACATAATACCAATCTTGTAGATCTTGCGACATCGCGCATGATTTTGGGTGCGAGATCTCGGTATTGCTAGATCTTGGTATACCGAGATTGCATTCCCTAATCAGGACCTGAGGTAGGGATCTCAGCCTGTGTTGATAGAACAAAGCTAGAGATATGGCTAGCGAAACAACACGTGGCCATCTTGTTGAATTCTCGAGGTTGTCGCTAGTCCATTGCTGAGTATATCACCTAGTGAAACCTGGACACAGTAGGCACTTGAAGACAGTCGAACTAGTCAACAGCTCCTGGCACAGATAGTGACGCAACATGGCAAGATCAGATATCAGATGTGCAAATAAGGACTGAAAAATAATCAAAAGTGCCGGTTGTGTGAAAGAGTGAGGCGAAACACCAATCCATTTGCTCACGATCCCCTTGGACGTAATCGGCCAATGATATTAGATTGAACAAGGGATGTAGTTACAAGAAAGGAAGACACAAACAGTCATAGATCCAGGTGTCGAAATCCATGACTGACGACTTGATATAATCTCTATTATAAGTTAACTATTTGGTTCTTGTAGTAGGAAATTCCAATTAATATTATTCTCGAGTTGTATGCATTTTATGCCATGCAAAATGCATATTTGCCTAACTCTACTGATGACTGATCTGGCAGACACAAACACGTGCTGATAAGTGAGGAAGAGGTTATTAGTACCTAAAAACTTATACATCTCGTCCAAAGCTATTGTCTCACAAACTACGGAAGTAGTATCCAATTACAATTACAAGTTTGTCGTCCTCCTTGAGTAGAGGCGTGACTGATGCAATGCTCCAAGAATCGAGGATATTTTACAAACAAAAAAATTCAGTTTCTATCAATATTTTCTGGCGTAAGTTTGATATTTGGTAATTGAAGTGAACATTTTGTTTTGTGTCAATTTTTTCTGTATTCCACGGCGTTTCCCTTCACTCCAAGCGTAGTCTTCCCTAAATAAACGCGGCGTGTAACGTTCAAACAAATCCAAAGAGACGTCTGACGCAATCGCTCCATCATAAAGACCAGAAATATTCAAATCCTATGCCAGAAGCAGCATCTGCATATAAACATTCAAATATTGAGCTCTGTTTCACGTTTGAAACAAACTCCGGAGGGACGAGTTACAAAAATAGCCTTGGGCAGTCGTGTTTATTCGGAGCGTTTCTTATGATAGCTCAAACGAATTATGTACTGAATCGTTTTTGACTGATTCACACTAAAATGTTTCGGAATTTACATTTATTTATCACAGTAATATGATGTATATTTAGAATTTACATGTACTGTCATCTGCTTATCGAGCTTGCTACATATGGAAGCCTTTGATCTTGGCTTGGTGCTTTCTGAATGTCGGAAAATAGAAGGATTGAGATACTACAGAACACGAACATATGGAGAAATGTCCGGAAGGCAACTGACGAATCCTACCCTTTAATTCTTCTCAATAAGTTAATTTTAACATCACTTGAAAACAAAGTCAACATTGCAAAATTTCGAGCTTTTGAAGTTGAATTATTCAACAAATTGACAAACGTTAAACTGTGAAATATGTAGAGATGATGGATACTACTTCCATCTGCATAAACCTCAGTAGAATATCAATGATAATTCTAATTCCTCAAGTGATTTTAAAAGAAATCAATAATAAAAAACAAGTACTGTATTTTAAGGAATTTTACTTAATAATTGCGATTCGTAACTCGTTTCACTACATCGTAGCTTCTTCAGACGAATGAATGTACAGAAAATATAAATATAAATGTTCTTGACTAATAAAAAGCTTATTGGGTTGCTTCTTCTTAAGTGGTTATTTATGACAGGTATATCCAATAAAATTAAGGAATAGATTGCTAACCGAAGAGATTCAATAGAGGTGAAATCGACTTGTTCATTGATGTGTCTACCTGAGTGTTTGTATTTATTGATTTCTAAAGTTTCCCAAAGATCTACCTTTCAATATTTATTATCTGTATGCAAAAATTCAAACTGTGGGTCGAAAGAGTGATTATTTTCTAAGAGATGATTCGCGTAATTTGAATCTGATTTTTTATTTGAAAAACTGCGTTTCTGTTCCGATATTCTAATATTAAAATTTCTATGTGTTCTACCAATGTAGAAATCATCACCGTCATTGCAATTCAATCTATAAACACCTGATTTATTGTTTTTACCTGGTCTGGTTTTATTATTTTTATATATTTGCCTAAATTATTATTAGTTTGGAAAGTTATGTTGAAATTATTGCTACTCAAGAATGATTTCAGTTTCTCACTTGTAATGCCAATGTAGGTTAAGGTGTTGAATTTTTGTTTCAATTTATTGACAGGGTAACCTTTATTCAATGCGATTCTACTTTGCTTTTTATTTAAAATATTATTTATTAGTTTGGGATTGTAACCATTATTTTTGGCTATTTGTTTAATCAAATTTAATTCTTTGTTGAAATTTTCTGGTGATAACGGGATGTTAATCAATCTATGAATAAAACTATTGAATCCTGACATTTTATGTTGATACGGATGACACGACGAGTTATGTATTATAATAGCTGTATGTGACGGCTTATTGTAAATTGCGAAAACATGTTTTCCATTTTCATTCGAAATTGTTACGTCTAAGAAATTTATCGAATTATTGCTTTCTATTTCGGTTGTGAATCCAATTTTTGGATGTAATGAATTTATATGATTTTCGAAAATTTGTAACTGTCTATCTGTTCCTGTGAAACGAATAATGATATCGTCTACATAGCGAAACCAGTATAAACAATATTTACTGAGTGGATGATTATGAATTAATTTCTCTAAGTTATTCATGAATATTTCTGCTAACAAAGGACTTAACGGATTGCCCATAATCAAGCCGTCTTCAATAGTATAATATTTGTTATTGAAATGGAAATAATTAAGTTTACCCTGTCGATAAATTGAAACAAAAATTCAACACCTTAACCTACATTGGCATTACAAGTGAGAAACTGAAATCATTCTTGAGTAGCAATAATTTCAACATAGCTTTCCAAACTAATAATAATTTAGGCAAATATATAAAAAATAATAAAACCAGACCAGGTAAAAACAATAAATCAGGTGTTTATAGATTGAATTGCAATGACTGTGATAATTTCTACATTGGTAGAACACATAGAAATTTTAATATTAGAATATCGGAACAGAAACGCAGTTTTTCAAATAAAAATCCGATTCAAATTACGCGAATCATCTCTTAGAAAATAATTACTCTTTCGACCCACAGTTTGAAACTTTGCATACAAATAAATATTGAAGGTAGATCTTTGGAAACTTTAGAAATCAATAAATACAAACACTCAGGTAGACTCATCAATGAACAAGTCGATTTAAGCCCTTCACCTCTATTGAATCTCTTCGGGGAGCAATCTATTCCTTAATTTTATTGATATACCTGTCATAAATAACCATTTAAGAAGAAGCAACCTATTGCTTTTAATTACTCAAGAATATTTATATTTATATTCTCATTTATATTTTCTGTACATTCATTCGTCTGAAGAAGCTACGGTGTAGTGAAACGCGTTACGAATCGCAATTATTAAGTTAAATTCTTAAAAATAGTACTTATTTTTAATACTGATAATGGAATTTTACCAAGTAAAAGCCTCCCAAATTCAAATGTTAAAAGAAATCATAAACGAAAGTTTGACCGTAAACCATATCAGTCAGAGAATGGTACAAATTCAAGTTTATAACAA
The DNA here is from genome assembly GCA_013387265.2 of Cryptolaemus montrouzieri. Taxonomy (NCBI): domain Eukaryota; kingdom Metazoa; phylum Arthropoda; class Insecta; order Coleoptera; family Coccinellidae; genus Cryptolaemus; species Cryptolaemus montrouzieri. Next base: position 25,728,201 of record JABFTP020000103.1, read on the forward strand.
GAAGTCCAAATATTTCTAGTACTTCACTTTGATTTTTGGTAAATGTTTCCTTTTGTTAGTGTAATTCATTTAGTTATTCATTTATCTGCATACAAACTCAAATAGTATTGCTCCCAATTATAGAGCAGGAAAATTTAGAAAAAATGAATGAACGAGAAGAAAGGAGTTTTGAATTATGATGGAATTAAAAAACAATGTGCCAAGAAATTAACACACAATTTCATTATTTCCAATTTCCGTTTTTGGTAGGCAACAAATTACAAACACATATTTTTCTTATATTACTTAACACTTGGTGAAGCATAATGAATAAACAATTAAATAAGGCACTTGGCAAAGGCTTCACAAAAATTTATTAAAATGCTCGACAATGTTTAGGGTTATCAGCCCATTATCAAGAGTTATACAATATTGAAATACAAAATGAGTGCTTCAGTATAAAAGCATATACAACAGGAGATGGAGCGAAGTCTGTTTGCTCTTTTTTCCTACGAGCGGAAGTGATTTCCATCATCTCTTCTTCCATCTATTACCCAGACGTATAGGTTTAATTCTCTTCAAATCTGTGAAATAATTTTCTTCAATACAACGGTTGAATTCTCTAACAATTTCGTTAAATGCTGAGCTAGTATCTATTAGTCTATCTTTTACTTTGATCTGAAAGCCACAATCACCCATCAACTTCAATCTAAAATATATTAAGCTCCACGTGTATGGAAAAACTATGTCAGGTATAAACCTATGTACCAACACAATTAATATCAATAATAAAACATATCACCAACAAGATGGTATCTCCATTATCTGCGTTATTGAGTGAAATATTCATGACAAATTTAGAAAATAGCATTTTTAGTTCCACTAACAGATTAACTAAGAATGTATTTTCATAGAAAAGATATGTAGATGATATTTTCTGTATTTGGATTGGCACAGACTCCCGAAAGTTTTTATTAGAGTTTATAAATTCTTTTCGTCGATCGATACAATTCACAATGGAAATTGAAAATAATGAAAAATCTATGAACTTCTTGAACTTGTCAATTAGTAGGGCTCATTATTCATTCGCATTCAAAATATACAGAGAACCAACTTATTCGGATAGCTTGAATGATTCATAACTGAAGTTCTCAATCCGAGAATATCAAATTGAGTGCTTTCATTCATTTGTTCAAAGATTATTCTCTATTCCTTAGTCGGCTGTTGATTTCGAGAATGAAGTTCAAATATTAAAATGAATCGCTAAGTATAACGGCTACTAACTGAATTTAATTGACACCTTAATAAAACAAAAACAACATAGAATATTTATCCTTGGCTTAGTGAGAAATATTAGCAACAAGATACGAGGGCGGTTTGATAAGTCAGTGACTTTTTGAATAGAACAAGTTTTTTTCGGCAAATAAACATTTTATTTTTCTACATAATTACCTTTTAGGTCATTAAGTTTTTCTAATTTTTTCATTCCCTCATAATAGATTTTTCAAGGCTTTCAAAATACGCTTTTGTTTTGGTAATGACTTCATTCAACTCAACTCATTACGCCCAGCCATTTCTTTACGTTTGGAAACAGAAAATATTCGCAGGGGGCTAAATCTGGAGAATATGCTAGATGGGATAACAGTGCGTAACCCAATTCGTGGATTGTGACATCGTGACTAGATAAGTGTGCACACGTGCAATGTCTAGATGGAACAACACTTTCTTCTTCGCCAAATGCGGCCGTTTTTGCTTCAAATCAAAGTCGAATCTGTTCAAAACCTTTGAATAATATTCGCCGATGATCGCACTACCTTTCTCAAGATAATCGATGTGAATGACACCGCGTCCATCCCAAACAACTGTGGCCATAACATTGTTGGCAGACAGACTCTGTTTGGCCTTCTTTGGTTCCACATTCACACACTGTTTTGATTGTTCCTTGGTGTCTGGCATATTGTGATGGTTCCATGTTTCGTCCACAGTAACAAAACACAAAATCATACACGAAAAGAATATTACAAGAAACATTGAACAAGATAGTCAGGACGGCAAATGGGTGCCCCTGGTACATATCAAATGAACAAATAAGACGAAAAGTCAATATTACGACGCTAGAAGAAATAATTGTCAAAAAGACAGAAACATTCTCAGAAAAAATAGAGAAACACAAAAACGAGGAAGTAAGAAAGATAGAACAAACAAAAATGAGAAAAACATCCACAAACATAGTGGCAAAGAAAGGTTTGTCAATTTTTTCTAATATCTCATTCATCGTGATAAAAAAGACAGTGACACAGTACGGAGCCTTGCGGAACACCGTTATTTATGCTGAATTGCTAGGAAAATCTACCATTGACCCTCACGTTGATAGATCTGTCAAGGAGAAAGTAGTTTATGAAGTGGAGAATATTGCCCTTTATATCCATTCTACATGATTGGTCGATTATTCTGTGCCTCCAGAGCATATTGAAGCACTTCTCAATATCCAATGCGGCGAATAAGCACTACAGACAGTGAATGGTCGATCTCTTTCTACAAAAACCATTTGGAAGATTAGGTAATAGATCTTTAGTCTGAAGGTGCCATTCAATTCTTCTGCTTATGATTTTTGCAGAAGCAGCAAATGAGGGCCACTGGCGGGTAGCTAGTCAATAAGGAAGGCTTTTTATCATGTTTGTGGATGGGTACAACTATTGCTTTACGCCATTCATCGGGAAGATCCTTTTGTCAAGTAAATTGTATGAATTTTGAAAATGAGCGAATGCATTTTCGGGCATATTCTTAATGAAAATGTATGGAACGTTATCCGATCCAGCACTTGTGTTCTTTGCATTTCTTAATGCTCCCATTATTTCGTGTAACTCAATTTTTCCGTTCAGATATTGATCATCATTATCAGTGAATTTTCTTTTCATGTCTTCTATCGATTCAATACGGGTAACTCGAAGTGGTAATCCGAGTTCTGGAAAGAGAAAAGAGTCGACCAGAGTTATGTCAGGTGAATACGGTGGTTGTTCGATGGTGTTTGTTAAGTTTTTGGTCGGTAAATTCATTCACAACGAATGGTGTGGCGCAAAATCCATGACTTTCCGTTTTACAAATCTGGCCTTTTTGGACGAATTTTTTATTTACCGTCTGACCTTCTGACAAGAATTACGCGATAATCAAAGAAAATAGTCAACAGTACCTTGACTTTCATGTGTCGTCACCAGTTAAATGCGATTTATGAATGTGGGGTAGGAATTGACTAGTTCTAGCAAGTTTTCATCGACCTTTACGCGATTTTTCAAGAAAATACAGGTCAGGATAACTAGTCAACAACGCGTTTCATGCCCAAACAGTCCTCTTAAATGATACGCATTGATTCGTGAGTCAGAGGAAGTTCTTTGCCTATCTCTCTCAATCTTAAATGACTATTTTCAATCACCATTTCTTTCACTTTACCGATGTCAACTTATGTTGAAGATGTTGATGGCCAACCAGAGCGAGGCAAATCATCCACCACATTTCGGCACCTGTAGAATGCCGAGTACCACTTATACGCACGTGTTTTTGATGAAGTCGATTCACCGTAAGCCTTCTGTAAAATTTTCAGCTAATCGACACACGAAATTCCATTTGCATTGCAAAATTTGTGACAAATTCTTTGTTCGATATTTTTACACATTGGAAAAATCGCAAAACACAGTTTTGAGAACTGAGAACATCGAGCACTGTAAACAAACTAAATGACATATCGCGTAGGAACTCCGCGTCTATATATATTGTTGTGCCAACTTTGCTACAACAAGCATCTCTACAACCGTTTTAAGCAGATTCTTTAAAAAATCCATTCCCTGTATTTTTTTGACAGAATATAAATTACACTGCAATGAATGCGGGACTTTCTATATAGATCAAACCCGAAAATGTATGGAGAGAAGAAGTAATTGAAAACATAAGAGATCCATTATTCAAACAACGGGTTTTTCGACCACTAAATGAATGAAACTTATTCTATAGATTCTTCGAGAATTAACCTTATACATCCAGGTAAAAGAGGGAAAGAGTTGGACATTTTGGAGATGATGGAAATCACGTCCGCTCGTAGGAAAAATGAGCCAACAGACTTCTGTCTATCTCCTATTGTAAATGCCGTTATATTTAAGTGATACCACTTATTTTGTATTTCAGTATTGTATTACTTTTGATAATGGGCTGATAACCCGAAACATGTCGAGTATTTTAATATATTTCGGTGAACCTTTTGTCAAATGTTGTAATTAATCATTTACATGTATTTTTTTCGGAAATGTTCGGACATATGCCAACAAATTTCGATGTACATGTTCTGCTCGTGCGAAATGAATAAATTGACGTTTAGCAAGAATCCACCACATACTAATAACAGCAGTTGTTGATCAATTTTTGCGACTAATGTTCATTCTTCTTGAAAATGTCAATTTTTGGGAATATTGTAATGCGAATCACGAAATTTGATCTCGGCAGGATGTGCTGAAGCAGTGATCTTAAATGATCTAGATTGGACTTATAGAAGAATAGACCGAAGGCTTCGGCTATCTCATTCAGTTATTTCCAGAATGATCTGCAGGTACAGGGGAAGACTGGAAGTTATGAATGGACAAGGAAGACCTTGACGATACAGGACTGTTATTTGAGAATTTCGTAGAGACAACGCTTTTCTAAGCTAGCCACCTTCAAATCCAGCTTCGACTGAACAATGAAGTACAAATTTAGCACCAAAATGATACGACAACGCCTCAAGATATTTAGTTTGAGACTTCGTGTCGCAAATCGCTGTTGAGAAAACTGTGTGGAAATACTATTACTATCTTCAAGTGTTTCAAGTACGCGCATCGTGGATTTGAATATGTATTAGTAAGAAAAGCGTCAAATCATCTATCGAGGTCTTAAGTCATGATATTTTTCGATATAACTTTGAAAATTCCAAAAATATTCCCTCGAAAATTTCAAAGTTTTTTCTAAATTAAACAATTTGTATTGCTCCACAAATGAACGGGTAATTTATAGAATCATCGAAACATCGGAACAAGTTCAAATTTTATTCAACCCTGTCTCAACATGTACAACTTTCATTGTTTCCTTGAAGCAACCTCATATATCGCTGTGTGCTTTTTACATTCCTATCATGGTGGTCGAGTTCGAACAAAACGGCATTTTTTGCTAGCAACTCGATTGGGCTGAATCCCGCGCTGATGGCGATTGCCAGAAACCAGTGATAAATTACAATTAAGAGCGGCGGCTACCGTATCGAAATATGCGTACTTTTGCATGTATGACTTTTATTCTAGATGTATAAATGATGTATGATTTTTAGCATAGAGCATATACGGGGTGTAAATAAATAAGTACGAAACATTTTCGACACCGATCTACAATCCAAACAATTATTCAGGAGGTTAAACAAAAATGTTACTCCTAACAATAGTCTCAAAAAGACAAATTGAAGTATTTGCTTAAGTGCTATACATTGCGAATTATGAACCCATACAATTTCGAGGCGGATGTAAATAAATAGTTGATATGAGGAACAAAAGTGAATTTTTGTTCGAATATAAGATCAAGATCTTTTATATCAGTGGAACGTTTCAATACACTATTGTTTATAATATAATCAGAAATAAAAATAGGTAAAAAAACTTTTTAAGTTAAACGGTTTTATGTTAAACATACATTGCACTGTTTAAGATAAATGTACTAAAAACCAAAAAATAATAAAATAGATACAGTCGTGGGAATTATAAACATATGCATAGACTAGACTAAAATAAAACCGTGGGGCACGTCAATTGTCTACAAATTATCGACTTAATGTGCGATAGAAGAATCGTTTAATTCGTCGTTAGGCAGTTGGCCCGCAGACGGTGAGGAAATTATTTACTATTTTCTTGCTCATGGAAATTCTAATAGTTATACACTCCATGTAAATAAAAGAGATGTTTTAACTAGTTTATCGTTGGACATTCACACTGCTGGCTTGCGAGGAATCGTTTCACTGCTTGTTGTTTGTCTTTAATCGACAAAACATATGACAAAAGTACTACTCGCTCACCACTATGAAACCCTAAAACTCGCTTATAATCGAGCTTGCTAGCTTGTTTCCACATTCTAGCCCTACTTATCACACGTCCATCGTTGTCGGTTGCACAACTGTCTAATAATTATAGTGTAACATTACAAAACAAACATTTTAATCAACGATTGTAGACAATTGACGTGCCCCACGGTTTTATTTTAGTCTAGTCTATGCATATGTTTATAATTCCCACGACTGTATCTATTTTATTATTTTTGGTTTTAGTACATTTATCTTGAACAGTGCAATGTATGTTTAACATAAAACCGTTTAACTTAAAAAGTTTTTTACCTATTTTTATTTTCTAGTTTTTAGTTTTTATTTCGCCTTTTTTTAATTCATTTAGTGCTTCATTATTGCAAGGTTTCTTGCCCGTTAGTTTATTGCAATCCAACTCCTCTATACGTAGTCCCTGCAAAGATCTTACTCTACCAAGAGCCACGTAGGCTTGACCTTCTTCAAACAGTTTCGCACCTAAGTATACGACTGCGTGATCCACAGTGCTGCCCTGCATTTTATGTATTGTAGAAGCCCATGATAGTATTAAAGGCAACATTCTTCTTGCAGCTGTCCCATAATTGTACTTAGCTGGAAACTGTATGGCTTTCGGGTGTATAAAATGTATTCCGTCTTTTGCGAAATCAATTCGGACGGAAGGTACATCTGTTGCATACATCTGAGTTCGACGAAATTGAGGCCAAACGATTTCGGTGATGTAGCCTATAGCGCCATTTACTAATCCCTTTGAAACGTCAATATTGGACCGTAGCATGACTTTTGCCCCCACAAATATTTCCAGTTCCGCTGGTAAACCCCCAGTTTTGTTGATATCAGCTGGTATTATTGTAGCTAACGACATATCATTTTTATCCACCCTAATGCCATACAGTTCTCGGCGCGTTTTAACCTTTCACCTCAACTTGGGTGGTGTACCGCTAACGACGTATGATTTTTAGCCGCCCTAACGCCACACAGTCCTCAACACGATACAAAATCTTGACTTGGGTGGTGAATTCAGGCTGAATACATTGTATTCTACTGGTTGAGCACTTTCATTTGATACCCATATTGATAGGATTGATAAAACCTGCGTTATCCGCCATTTTGTAGCGGCCGCCATCTTGGATTTCAATTTTTTATAGTATATTGTATTCTGATTGTTGAGCCCTTTCATTTGATACCCATATTGATGGGATTGATAAAAGCTATATTATCCGCCATTTTGTAGCGGCCGCCATCTTGGATTTCAATTTTTTATAGTATATTGTATTCTGCTTGTTGAGCCCTTTCATTTGATACCCATATTGATGGGATTAATAAAACATAAATTATCCGCCATTTTGTAGCGGTGGCCATCTTGTATTTATAATGATAATGAATAAATATAATTGTATTGTCACCAAAATCCAAAGTGTATACAAAATTTCAGATTAATCGGTTGACAGGAAGAGGGTGAAATTTGAATTACTAAATTTGACCCAAGAATAAATGAAACAAACGGGGTGACCTAAATAAAACCGTTTAAAAAAGGATGTTTTTCTTGCGAGAGTAAGTACCGATACATTCAAGTCCAAACGATTAATCACACAGCAGTCTGACACGGAACTTATGACTTCCTGCAAGATCTCACAATCGCGTTCTGACGTTATCTTCAGATATATTTTCAGATCATCCGCATACATCAATTTGGTATATTATTTATGTCCATGAGATGATCAATGAACATTATGAATAAAAATAGACCAAGATTGGACCCCTGAGGGACACCTGAAATAGCAACAAATTCGAGGGGGTGAAAACTGTACAAACCGTCGGCGGCCGACTAAGTAAGACTCCAGAAGAGCAGCTAAGGCTTCCGAGAAACCGAATCTGGACTTCAGTTTCCAAGGCAATATACGATGATTCACTTTATCGAATGCTTTTTGAAAATCTGTTGGAATAACGTCAACTTGACCGGGACAGTCCAAAATCTCGAGTATATACTGTGATGAAACTACCAGATTGCTGATGCAGGATTCTCAGGCATGAAACCATGCTGCTCATCATGAATTATCTCCCCTGATCGCGGGAAATATAGCGTTGTATAAAATAATCTCGAGAAGTTTTGAGAAATTGGCCTATAGTATATAGTATATTAAATACAAATATGGCATAAAGGATTTGCAAAGACACGAATGCAGTCCTTAGCAACAAAGCTGGGTATAACATCTGGACCAGCGGATTATATCTTCCACCGAAATGGCAATCAGATTGATGAATTCAGTACCAAGAGCTACGCCATCATCAACTAAAATATCCCCATTATATCCATCATAGACACCACAAAAAACTCCGCGAAGCACCCACAATGTCTTAAGGCATTTCATATGTTCTCTCATCATTTCTCATCTCTCCTGGTATACGTGAATGTCCTTTTTTTGATTTAATGAATGACCAGGAGTCAGAAATATCACGGAAAATTCGCTCTTCGGATGCTCGAATAAAGTTCTTATAAGCTGTGCTCATTTTAGAGCTCACAATACTCCTCAAAGACTTGAACTTATTGTAGTGAAACTCGGACCTATGCTTTCTATAACTTTTAAAAGCTTTTTCTTTAATTAAAATACTTCCAATTAAATCCGGGGTATACCATGTTGGAAAACGGCGCCACTTCCATAACAGTTGACCAATAGGCATTGAGAATCATGTCATACATCAGAGTAAAATTTGTTTTTCTGAAATTGAACTCCATCCGAACCGCGTGATTCACACCCAAGTCTGGTATTCTTTGCACTATAATATCAAAAATAATGTTGGTGAGAGGATGATGAGAATCTTTTTCACCAGAGGGGCAAAATCGTCCAGTATTCGGCACTCATTATTGGAGAAAATGAGATCTAGGATTTTGTTATTATCATTCTTCACATGATTAAATTGCTTTAGGGCGAGAATTTCTGCAAAAAGTTTCAATTATATACACCTAGTATCGAACAAGTTTACAACATACGACGACGCATTGAATTCACCTACAATCAGCAGTTGTCGACCTAAGATCATATCTATGGTAGAAACCGTATCGAAAACCGTTCATGAGTATCAGCTTCTGTTGTAGGAGGTACGTAGGGCACTAAGACAAATAGTGTAGTTATGTCGGTTTTCACTTTGCAACAAACGACATCAATGTTCACTATATCTCGTGAACCAACTGTCAAACAGCTGAACCCTTTCACTTGTGTCTAGTTGAGGTTAATACTAACTGAAAATCATGTGGATTTGACCCTAGTAACGCCATCTGTACATCAGCCTACAAATTTTCGTGCCCACGTATGTAGTGGTTTCTTACAAGATCTTAATTTATTTTTCATGAAAGGAACATGTGCGTCCAGAAAAAATATCGAATTTTGTTGCCATATGTCCGGACATATACGAAAACCAACATGCGCTTATAATTAGTTGAAATATTGTAATTGTGTGACTACAAAAACATCCAAAATAAGTAAAATGTCATATATTCCACTATTGATCAAATCATTTGAAAACGAACTCAAATTTCTTCAGCAAAGTATATCTGAAATTACAAAAATAACAATTTTTCCAAGCATATTTCTTTTCATCTTTCTTCCATATTTTTATGAACATGCTGAATTTTATAATGGAATCTTATGTTTATCCCTTCAAATAATGAAGGTAGAAAATTAGTGATCATTTAACATTGAAATAAAACAAACTATATTTTTCAATAATCCATCCGACTGCGCCAGTTTCGTTAACACCTTTCTGTAAACGCTCTCTCTACGTCTCCCCGGTGTATAATCAGTTCTATTACCTTTGCACACCATATTACATAAACTACGTACCAATCGAGCCGATATCATATATTCTCAAGATGTCACATAAAATTATTCTGAAGATCAAAAGACGCCCCTTATGGCAACGCATTGACAGCTAAAACCGCATCCTTCAAAAAAAAGATAAATCGACCATTCGATCGATGACACACGACGATGAGCAACCCTTTTCGAAAATGGCACCCACCCCCAAACCAACAATTACAAGATGTCACATACAACGTCCATCATTAATCAAATGTTAATTACACATTTCGCAACATAAACCTTCCCCTTTCGTTCCCTTAGCCGTGGCTTCGATGTATTCTAATAAACGAGGTGACTGGCAACAACATATAAAATCTTTCGCGTAGAAGATTCATTAATCAAGTGAGCAGCGAATAAAAAGGTGTTTTGGAACTAATTTGAGACTGATGCTACGCCCTGCCGAGTTTATTTTTTATGTTAGTACGATCCCAAAAATGATTAATTTGCGCCACCTGCGATCTGTGTGCAAACATCCGCAGAGCGTAAATCTCTTCATCACTTTCATTGCCAAGGATGAACGCGTCGAGATTCATTTTTCTACAAGCCTAAATCTTGCTGTTCCGTTCGCTCACAAATACAACAGGCGGCCGCCAAACGAGGAAATATTTCTTATGTCGTTTACAACAGCCTTTTGTGACGCAAAAAGTCGTTTATAAGTTACTTTTTGTCGAATATGCAATCTGAATTCATCAAGTTTTACTCATATGTCTACAAGAAAAAGATAAAGAAATGATTTTGTAACAAACTGGTTTCTAAAAGATTACAAAATTCATCTATATTGTTTGATGAAATATTATTTTGGTTAAAGATTTCTTTTGCTAAAGGCGGACATTGATTTGTTGGAACGTTTGAGTTTTAATCGAAAGAGACAAATTTTAAATTAAAATTGATCAGTGTTGAAAATTTATCGATCAGGTCTACAAAATTTAACATGGTGTATTGCGGATGAAAGTTCTATGAATTTATGGTTTAAAAAGCTTGCTAATTTGCCTGCAGATGTATATGTAAGATACAACTGACCCTGTAGGGTAAAAACCCCTCATCACTCTCAATACCCAACTACAATTGAATCACTTCCCTCTGCTCAACATGTCCATGTATAGTTAGCACATTCTTTCTGACAACTGTTAGCTCTAGACACTTGAAAATTACGTAACTGTCGAAATCGGTCCTGTGTTATCAAAGATAAACATTATGAAAATCAGACAAAAGTGAATCATTTCATTTTTAATAATGGAATTTCAAGAAAGACATTCTAGGAAATTCCTAGAATAACTAATCCGTTTAGTCTAGGAAGGATTTGGTGAAATATGCATTGATATTTGAGCGTAGGTAATTGAACTTTTCAGGTAGATTTTCATAGTATAAGGAATACGAATGTAAGACAGCTTAAATAATGATTTGAAAGATATCCAAACAGGGGCAACATTTCAACAAATAAAAACGTAATCGTGAAACTGGTGTTCTGGTGTTCAGGTAGAATTATCAGGGAATTCCTAATGACTTACTTCTCAGAAATGTATATTCAATTACGTTCATTCTTGCAAACAGAATAGTTAAGAATGATTTTGGATGGACTCTGGCTTGAAAAACTGTTTCTTATAATCACCATGCATATGGAACTAGAAATACTTATTCTTAAAATCATCAAGCATATTAAACGTTCTCTCTGCAATCCTGTACTTTGGATAGTTTTTTTCTGAGAAAAGTGTTTACAATTAGAGAAGAGAAATTTCAAGACATCTTTCAACGCCACTCATACATACTTTGAAGTATGTAAAAAGGAAGAGGAAAATCCTAACTTCCATTAATAAGAAAAACATCTAGTATATAAGTGAAAGTAACAACACAAGACTGAAATCGCTTAAAAACGTACACGAATCTCCCGAGCAAGGTACAATTGAAACTATCAAAAACAAACCGTTTCGTACATCAAATACTTCAACTTTCGCAAGATTTTCTTTGCCCAATTTTTTCATTATTTTTATAAATCTGATGAATTTTATAATGGAATTTCATTTCTATCTCTCCAATAAATGGCGGTTTAGAACTATTAATCTTTCGACACAAATGGAACAAATAAAATGTTAATCCATCCGGCTGCGCCAGTTTCGTTAACACCTTTCTGTCAACGCCCTCTTTACGACGAGACGTTTGTAACCCTTCCTGAGTAGACCCATACCAGATCCTGACCCCTCCAGAGAGTATAATCCTTTCTAATACCTCTGCACTTCCTGCAATAAAGCTTATAGGTTAACCAACCTTTCGGCCATTATCATTTACGTCTCCTTCATTCGAATTCAATAAATTGGAAGCTTTTGGTGTGTGAGCAAGTTTTCAGCAGATGTGACCGTGGTTTTGAGACAACCCGGATAGCTAAAATCTTATTCTTATGGGATTAGGTGGTTATGGAAGCTTTGTTCATCCGTAGTATATACTTAGTGATAATCCGATAAATTAATTGTAGTTTATGAGGAAGATGATGTGCGAATACATTTTAGTATAAGTAATTTGTAGTTTATAATACTGTATAATATTTCATTTCGAAGCACACGAATAAAAGTAAAACGTATGTAAAGCTAAAATTCTACTTGTAGCGTCAAAAACGGGATTAAGTAATTCGATATGCGCCTTGTCGATACAAATGAGTCGGCTTCTAAGGTTACATATGTTGCTTGCAGCAACGGCAACCCCTCGATTTTTCTTACAGAGACGGACTTGTAGAGCACACTGAAATGTTCACATTCTAGAATAAAATCTTGTTATAAATGTGAAGGTTTGTGTATGTCAATCACGCACAAACGATTGGGCATATTTGGATGAAAGGCTATAACGACTATAGACAGTAAAAATTGCTCTCTCTTGAATTTTATTTAGAATGAAGCATTCGAAAGTACATAACAAAAAAATCATTCACTAAAATATTCAGCTCCTAAGTGCTCCAGGGGTTTTCTGCCGTTAAAAACGTTTTTTTTTCGAAATTTTCTGATCGCTCAGCTGCTCCAAAAAATGTGAAAAAATTTTTTGACCTGGTGAAAAGCAAACTGAATTCAGCAAAAGCAGTTTTGGCAATGGCTGAAACATGATCATGCCAGCTAAGTACGAGGAAGACACTCGATGTTCTTGCATGATTAAAGAAGGTTCTCCAGCAGTGACTTTTCTAGAGAACGTCTTGTTCGCGTTAAAATTGACCAACTTCAATCGGTTCCTATCTGATATCTTCTCCAAGGCTGAAAATTTCGGTGAATGAGTTTTTTATGTACTTTAGAACGCCAAATTCTAAATAAAATTTCAGGCGAGTGCAATTATCACTTTCTCCTCCTGATATACCGTATACATTGGTTCATTTTCTTGTTGAAAAAATACGATACATTTTATCCTGGAAAAAATTGAGTTTTTATCAGATTATCAAATTATTTAATTAAATTATATTTTTTTCTGCAGAATGTACACTCGGAGGCAAAATTAGCGGAACACTCGAAAATTTAACCAAATTCGAAGTCCGATATTTTTCCTAATTCTCAACCGATTTAGATGATTTGTTCGGCAAGTTATAGATCAACTCTTCTGCTTTGTAGAAATTATAAGGGAAAACAAAAAAATTGAAAAAAATTTTATACGGGGGCAAAACTAAGAATGTTTTCTTGTCAAAAATTCGTAACACCCTGTGGAATTTCGTGGTCCGAGTTGAAACGTACAATATCATGGTCTGTCATGACACATCTTTCTACAGTAACGCCCTTCTTGTTTTATGCATTTATCTCTATTTTTACAAGAGATATCCAATTAAAAGAGAAAAGTCACAAATTTCAGGAATTCATTTTTAATCTTGCGTAGGTGCATAACATCGGAGGTGAGCCAAAAAATAAAATCAAAATTAGAGAAGCGGAAATCTAACGAAATGAAAATTTTTGAAATTCACTGGCCAATTTCACGCTCCAGGAGAACTGGAAGTACACTGGAAAAATCGTTGATTTTGCACATTTATTTTTGAATTTTTTTGTGTGACACTCTATAATAATTATCATTCCTGTCCAAAATTGAGAGCAGGTGTGTATCCTGGCGATACTCTCGTGAAATTAAATGAACGTTAGGTAGATATTTTAATACCTACCGACTGTTATCCCCTATGAATTCCTAATTTTCACCAAATTAACCAAATTGTCATCAATAACTAATGCAATTCGAACATAAAAATCGCAAACGACATTTTCGACACGCCTGAGTGATAATAAGAAAATTCCAAATTGATAGACGAATTTTAATGACAATTTCTTGATTCAATGGAATTTCTCCAAAATGGTGATTTTCCACTTGAAATTAAATATATTTTGCAAAAATAGAGATAAACGCATGAAACAAGAAGGGCATTACTGTAGGAAGATGTGTCTTGACAGACCATGATATTGTACGTTTCAACTCGGACCACGAAATTCCACAGGGTGTTACGAATTTTTGACAAAAAAAACACTTTTACTTTTGCCCCCGTATAAAATTTTTTTCAATTTTTTTTTCTCTTATAATTTCTACAGAGCAGAAGAGTTGATCTATAACTTGCCGAACAAATCATCTAAATCGGTTGAGAATTAGGAAAAATATCGAACTTCGAATTTGGTTAAATTTTCGAGTGTTCCGCTAATTTTGCCTACGAGTGTAGTTAGACTCGTTCATGTAACCAACACCGTTTAGTAATATTCTTCATTAGTGTTGTTGTTTTGTTTTGCCGGAAAATGGTTAGTGTAATAATAGAGCCGCGAAGTGTTGTTAAATTTCATTTCGAACTTGAAAAATCCGCTACTGAAACTTCATTGAAAGAAGTGTATGACAGCGAATGTTTGGCGCGGGCACGTTTTTGAATGGTTTGAGCGTTTTTAAGATGGTCGACAAGACGTTGAAGATGATTCGCGGCCAGGTCGCCCTTCAACGTCAAAAACGGATGACAATGTCGAAAAAATTGCTAATTTGATTCGTTCTAAACATGGATTCAGTATTCGGGCAATTACTGAAACTGAAGGAATTAATGAAGATTGTATACGGCCAGCTTCACGTGACAATTTGATCATGCGAAATATGTGTGACAAAATGTTAAACGTTATCTGTTAAGAAGTATAAGAACTCCACCTTATTTACCATGTGACTTCTGAATGTTCCCTAAGGTGAAATCTGCATCCTCTGTAAGAGTCTTGAAGTGTATATTCAAGGTGATAATAAGTAATTATGTATAAAATGAAAATACATTTTTTACAACGTCAGTCTAGTCATTTCATGACCACACCTCGTACATAATGACATAATGCTATAGATGAACATAATTTGATGATTCTTGTGTAGATCTTATAAAGCTTCAAAAAATAACATGTTATCTTTCTAGTCATATTAAAGATCACCACGCAGCCTATATGTTTGTATATTATGATTTAAAATAAGTTATAGCCCGGTCCGGCACTGACACTTGTGCCAGCTTGAATATCGTACCCATTCAGGAAGAAATTCAAAAGGCCGGACTTGTCAGTCGTATGACAGAACAACAAAGGATCCGGAGGATGCATAAATATGATAGACCTTCGATGCTGAACGATTACTATTCACATTGGTTATTGACTGGGACTAGGCGAAAGGGAAAAAGTTATTAATGGAAAACGTACATTTTGGTTTCTGCAAGGGCATGATGTTATATCAATAAAAATGTTTCGGTGGGAAACTACCCCTCCGTGATATTTTGTATATTGCAGGAATGAAATAATTGAATTTGCGACAGCGGTTAAACTGACAGATGTCGATTGAACTGCAAGATTTTTTATATGATAGGTTATATAAAGTCCAAACTTCACTGAAAATAAATTCAGTAAATGGCAGACAATACTTTTTATGGAGATACGTCAATTTTTATCTGACAATTATGTTTTGCATGTGATTTCGCTGTCCTTAAAGGGGGTGGCACCACAAATCATTTTTTTTTAGAATTAACATAATACAGTAGAGTTAATGTGAACTTGCAAAACTGTTAAAGGCACAATAACGTGAGCACAGAACTGCAGTATTATGAGGATGAAAGTAGACCAATCACTCTATCAATTACACATGTATTCATTATGTGTTTGTTAGACTTCATAGACAGATGGGAAGTGTTTGGGAATTGATTTTGCAGATGAAATAATGGCTGAACCAACAAAAAAGTTTTTGACTCTTTATGAGAAATATTTGATTATAGAAGAGATCAGGAAAGGTATCAGGGTCACTACGTTATCGAAAAAATTAAAATTAGAAATGAACAAAGAAATATTTCGAAAGTAGTTTGAAAACAAGCAAAATCAAGAAGTCTATTCTAAGAAAAGCTGAATATAATTCGATGGACAACAAACTCGTCGAGTGTTTCGAGAAGAAAAAAGAATGAAACTTTTCCTTTTCGGAAGAAATCCAAGTCGAACGTTCGTTCCTTGCAGAATATATTGAATTGATTCCAAATCGAGCTGTGCATTTTTCTTGTAGTTTTGGGGATAGAATTCTGTATAGAATTATTTATTTCTGCTTCACTGGTGCTTCCAAAACGAGACATTTTAATTTATATCGGCAGAAACTTTTCAACAGGTACTAAAATGGCTGTTGTTGACAGTTTTAAAACGGTGCTATTTGTTGTGAATGTTGCGTTGGAAACGTAAGGATTCTCTATGAGCAAATTCATCCACTAATACCCTACATTCCTTCCTATTTCTATGCAATTTATCCGATAGCAAATTCGAATTTCTGTGTTCTTAAACGTGCATTTTGACACATGAGTGAAATTGTCGATGATATTTCGTCACAGAGCGTACTTCTCTTACCCTTTGAGTATTTTCTAGGAAATAGTGTGAATTATCAGTACTAAAATAATGAACAAAACGCTTTCTATGACATCACACAATCTTATCACCATTCTGAGAATTACATCCATGAATTGAAAATGTGAGTTTTCTTCAGAAATTTTTCAATATTTTCTTTTTTGGAAAGTACAGCGTTCTAATTGATACTTCTTTAGCAAAAATTACTCAAAATGAAAAATAAATGGGGTTATCATTTAAAAAGTCTAACTCTGATATTTCCGAAAGTGACAAACCAATAAAAAAGTTTGAAGCTGTTATATGATTCAAGATGAAATTCGGTTTTCGTTTCATTGAAATCGATTAACAATGATATGATCCTATATCTTGGGGCGTTTTTTACGGAACACCCGATACACTTCGTGCGATTTTTTGATGAAATAAGATAATTAAGCCTTTGAGAAAAATGTATTAATTCATAACACCCAAACAAATTTCCTACTGAAATAAGAAGGAATAAATTCAATGGACCATTTGGAGTTGATAATAACAAAGAAAAATAGTAAAGCAATTTCTCGACTTACCATAATCTATACGAATATAACGCAGATATCGGTAGTACAAGGGAGAAATTTAAGCCTTCTCTAAATAAAAACGATTTCCGTATAGCTTTCCGAACTAATAATGATTTGAGCAAATACATTAAAAACACTGTAGCGGCTGTAATCAATTTTACATTAGTAGGACCCATAGAAATTTCTATGGAACCTACTATGTAGAATTTCTGTAGTATAATCATTGTTTTATTTGATCAAAGATTCAAATGTTGAACATATTACAAAATTTCATTGAACAACATTGACGTTACCATCAGAAGTCATTTTGTAAAAGTGAATAGATAATTTTCTATAATCGAGTCTTCGTTCATAAAGACGATTTTTAGGTTAAACACTATTACCGGTAATGCGATACGATTACTGAATAACGTGTGCGATAAGTTCGACAGAATACGTGAGTAGCGTAATGCTTCATTCCCTGAATTCATATTTCTAATCAATCAGGTATTCACCAAGCCCTACTTCTGTGATCTATCATTATTAATGTGGATTTCTATCAACAACAACGGGGTTTAATGTGTCTTCCACTCAAGAATACACGAACGGCATGCAATAACATAATGTAATGGCGTCGTTATGATGAGCAATATTCTTCAAGAAAACGTGATTAATCTATCATTCGGCATTGTTAGGCTGATATTGACTTTTCGAGATTGTATATCTTGGTTAAACAGCGTTAACAGTGTAGTTATTTATATGGGTGGTGATGACAGTGGCGTTTCTTTAATGTGCCGAATCATTACGACAAAGGAGGATACGTCTTTTTCAGGAAAATCAACAAGAACTTGAATGAAGAACTCAACATATTTTTATCATTCATGAAATGAGATACCTGGAATCAAGTTTGGAAAAAAACGAGTCAGTTATTTATTATACAATAGAAAAGTGTAAGATTTTATTTCGAGTCGGAATACAAAAAACCGCGAGCTGGAATCTGTCTGTGCATAATACAGTTTTTTCTGTGATGGCAAAAACGACGATTTAATTTAAAAAAATCTCTTTCGGCAGAGCTAAAAAGATGTTATACCAGATCAACATAAGTTTCAATATCAACAAGTTTTAAACCCCTATAAAAATATCATATATATAAATTCTATGTAGGATTTGTACCATTAAAGAGGAGAGATAATTTATTTTGTGGTCAGAATGCAATTTTAAATTTCAATTTGGAAAGCTTACTGCTGGGTTTTACTTACTTATCCATAATACGTTAAAGGAATGAACATTTCGGATTTGTTGTTTCTTATAATCGGATATATCTGGTTAATGGCTTTGTGTTATTATTTTCATTTCACTATTTTGTTCGAATCCATTGAAATACATACGCCCCTTCAGTAGTTTTTATTTTCCCGTCAAACTCAATAAAAGAGTTTGTCCAATCAGACCAGTTATCTCATTTGTTTCAGCCCCAGCAGCCAAACTTTCACGTTTTCTTATAAAGATGATCAATTACATTAATGTAATCTCAACCCAAAATTTTCAACTAAGAATTCTTCAAACCTTATAGAAAAAAATTCAATATAGTGTTCTACCATATAATGCTGAACTTGTCCTGGGATGCAGTTAATCTCCACCCTAGTATTCCACTTCATGATTTATTGAAATTGATGAACCATAAGCTCTGCAGAATAATAACATTAATCCCATTATACAATCAAGACGAATCTCTTAGAAGCGTATTAAAAACAAAATTATTTTAACTTTAATGATGAAATTTAAATCAGCAACAACGGCTTAATAATGGGTAATCCTCTCAGACCTTTACTAACAGAGATTTTCGTGGATAACATTGAGAAAATCTTAATAATAGTCACCCGCTGTCGAAACAGTGCATTTATTGCTTTAGATATGTGGATGACATAATCTGTTGTTTTGCATGCAGAAATAGACAAATACTTAGATTCCCTTAGTATCTTTATAAATTCAATTCACCTCAATATAAAGTTCAATTAGGAGATGAAAATTCAGAATTCGGTTAACTTTTCAGATTTAAATATAATCAAAATTGACTACAGACATGATCTTTCCATTTTTCATCAACTACCCCAAACTGACATTTACCATTCAAAATTCTTCCTCACATCCACATCACCGAAGAATAGCTGCTTATAAATGTATGAGTCATATACTAACCACAATAAATATGTCACAAATAATTTTTTGAAAGAAACAATACAGGTCAATAATAGTTATAATTCAATATTGTTCAATACAGTATATCTAGCAAAAATTTCAACATAAAATACATTGTTTCCTATTGTTGAAGAGACTAATCAAAATATAGTATATTAACTTACTTATAGGTAAACAATGTCTGAATTCAAAGTCATTCTTCTCATCTCGTAATTTGGATATACCTTTCAGAACTGATCACTATCCAGGAGATAAATTAAACACTGTAAATCTAAAAACATGAAAGAAATATATCAGGTGTTTATAAATCTCTCATGGAAGTTGTGACCAAATTAATAATAGGTAGAACTTTTAGAAATTTCAATATTAGGATATCTAAGCATGAACACAGTTCTTACAATAAAAATCAGATTCTCACTGAGCAAATCATCTACTAAATGAAAACAATACTTTTAATAATAATTATAACCAAAGCTATGGGAAGCACTGTGAATGTAGAAAAATCCCCATAATTTACCCAATTAAGAAATTGGATTCATTAATATCATTCATTCAAATATGAAACTTCGAATTTTAACAACCCATCAGAAATCATCTATGGGGTTAAGATCGGGTGATCTGAAAACCCATATTTGGGGTTTTAGTCGCCCTATCTCATATTTGTCAATAATAATGAAAGATAACATTCTGAGTTTCTTGAAAAATTGATCGCAAATTATACTTTCATAAAATGTGCTTATGAAGCAGATATAGATATTTCAACCAATTCTAGAAAACGTGAATTAATGAAAAATTATAATATGAAACTAAGGATTTTTGCTGAATCTTTAGCTGATGAATTTTGTCGTATACGAAAAAGAAATTAAAAACTATATTTTATGTATCCACTTGGGCAGCCATACTTTGAGAAGAAGGTCTCAAAGAAAAAAAGTTATTAGACAAATCCCTGTATTTTTAGCTGAGGAATCATCATAGTGTACTTGAGAAACATCCTGTATAACTGAAGTTTGAGATCGCAAACCCTACTGTATTAGCATGAAAGTCTTCTTCGTAAACTTAAATTCAATGCATTCGAAGTGGAATGTAGTTGGAATGAAACACTATAAGGTGACTGATTTATGACAGCAGTAACCTCTGGATTGCAACAAGACTGTTTCTGAAGAATGTACCGTACAGTAATTCACGTCAAACTTTTCTCCCAACAGCGCCTTTCAAGATATCATTGGAAGTCTGTTCTGATGTGTCTGACCGGTTTTATAGCTACGGGCGATAGACGTAATTTCGAGTTTCAACTCTATTTCTCTACCTTCAGTTGCAGCTGTTACGCGTTTAAATTTTGAACGAAAAACGAGGAAATGAGAACCCTTGAATGAAATGAAACAATTATCCATCATGATATCGCACTTCATCAAGCGGATTGGGTCAATTCGAGTGCTGGGTAATGGCGGGTTAATACTGGTCAGTTGAAGTGAATTCAACGTTTTCGAATTGTTATCTTCCCTTACTTGAGATTTATTTATTTTGTTTGCTGAAAATATTATTTCTTCGTTCGGCATTACAGATACTACAGTCATTTTACCATAGGTTAGATTTCTAGGTACTTCAGTGTATATTGCAATCAGGACAGGAGTGAGGATCGCATGGGGATACGTGTCCATGTGCAGTAAAAAGAAGAGAAAATCAGCGATGTAAATAGTTCTAGATTATTTCGATAAAGTTCTGCTCCGTAGGTCCATGGTCAATTCTTACGTCGTACCCACATTAAAGCGAAACCATCCTCGATGAAAATGAATATGCAGGACCACAGGAGAGCTTTCGAAAATTTTTAAGAGGAATGAGGGTCCGTTGGATCAAGACAAAAACGAATAGAAAGCTACTTATGGAAAAATATGAAATACAGCAACTACGTTTGAATTATTTAAGAAGCATCAAGTCTGATTGTAAGTAAAACCGGTGATTATCACTATGATATGAATTTTGCAAACTACGAAAAATGGTTGAGAGAAAAACTTATTCCAAATTTAAAACAGTGTAGTAGTGTTCGATAACGCCCCATATCACAATGTACAAACAGAAAAACACCCGAACGTGGCTTTCGGTAAAGAAGAAATGAAAGAGTGGCTGTAACGTCGAAATATTGCCTTTACAGATGGGATGCTCAAAGCAGAACTTTATAATCTAATTGGCCCTGAATGGTCAGGGCCACGATGTACTTAGACTTCCCCCATATCATCCTAACTTAAACACGATTGAAAAAGTTTGGGCAGTCATGAAAGTTTATGAAGCTGACAGGATTGTTGATTTCTCAATGAAAACTGTGTGGTGAGTTTTTCTCTTCGTTTTCTCCATTATGCGACAATACGCAGAAAATTGAACAATCTTTTATGGAGCAAGAACCTATGCTGGATGTCGTTATCAACAATTTCATAATTACTTTGCAAACAGACGATAGGGACAGCGAGTCTTCTAGATCTGATGAAGAACTATCTGACAAAGAAAATTTTCAATATTTCGTTAATAAACTCATTTTGTGTTTCATATTTGAATTTTTACCATTTTCAATGAATTTGTATTATTAAACTGACAACCAGTTGAATATTTCTTCCTCACGATAACGCAATACGATTGTAACTCTTAAAATTCCGATTTCTTTGTTATGTCGTTAATACTATATAAACCGATCGAGGTATCGATACTGGGTACTTAGGAAAAACATAGTTACTAATCCTTTGCCTCAAATCCCAATTGAATATCAACCTTCATTTACTATATTTCATCCTATTGTACAAATTCGGGGTATTCTTGAAGATTTAATTTATAAAAAAAATAATACTACTTATAATGAAGGTTCTCTTAGAAAAAACCCTGCCTCGACAATTTCCTGTAGTCTGGTGATGAGTCTGTGACTCACTTTTTTGTAAAAGAAATTAAAATGATCGAGTACCTTGTAATGCCATATGCCTAAGAGGAATAATTTTCTCAAAAAGCCCTTACGCGACCCAGATAGCTATTTGACATTTAATTGCTGAACGTATTATTCCTCTTACTTCCTCAGCTTGCTATCTCTTTTGTGCTTTGTGCATCTTATCAGAATCTCAACCGTACATATATTCTTGTCGATTTGTACATACATTTCATGAAAATAGAGCATGTCAATCACCATCGCTTGTTTATGAAAATAGGAATAAACACACCATAAGTCAATCAAGGAAAAAACATATTTATATTCCATATTGACCCTATAATATTCTATAATCATCCATGCATTTTTGTATAAATGAGAAAAATGACATAAATAATCATTTTGTAGAATGTCATTGCATTCAAAACGCTACATAAAGTACTTATATAACTGTAAGTGGTACGTGAATTTATTCTAATGACGTAAACAACACCTACCATTATTGCCCGTCATATATCATAATTATTATCAAACCAGTTTCAGAAAATTACAAGTCGCTCCGAACGCACATAGTCTACAATCAGAATATTTAGTTACAAGTTGCATATATATCATTATTATTATAGACTTCGTATGTGAACAAGTTTTTGAGTTGAATTAAGAATATGTATAAAATAAACTACGCAAATAAAGCAAAGGATATACCTCGAATTTACGCTTAGAAATACAATCCAGTACCCGTATAATACGATATGAAACTTTATATGAACTTTCATTGAAAACTACCCCAAAAAATTTTATTTCGAACGAGCGGACTCGGCAGACGTTGTCCTGCCCTGGAACTCTATCGTATAGATTAGCTTTGATGAGGTAATATATAAACTGCTTTGATATTTGTTGGTTATCACCGAAGATGTTAATTTGAAAATTTTCAATCCCTCATTTCTGATTCGAAATGTAAGGATCAAATCAAAATATATTTTTGAAAATAACATGCCTAAGAATAATATGAAAACCATATAGCCTTATATTGGTTAGTACTAAAAATATGGTGATTCGAAAACTTTCAACCTTCCTACTATCAACACCTATCGCGGTGTTGTGCACTCGAAATTATTGCCAGGTCAGACGGCGAATAAAGAATATCATCTGAACGTTATGTGGCTTTTGAGAGCGAAAATGGCCAGATTTGTGAAAATAAAACTCATGGAATTTGGACCACGATCATGCACCATCTTAGAAGGCTTTTATTGTGAATGAATTTCTGACCAACAACTATCATCGAACAACCACCGGGTTCACCTGATATGACTCCGGTCGACTTTTTTCTTTTCTAACGAAAATTCGAATTATCACTTAGAGGTACCCGTTTTGAATCTATAGAATACATAAAAGAGAATTCGCGGAGAAGACTTATGTCAATTCCGGAAAAAACGATTGGATTATTCGCTGGCATAAATGTATAATTTCGGAGAGAGCCTACTTTGAAGGCGATGCAATGAATTTGAATGAAAAATAAATATCTTGTGTTTCATTTACCAATTCCTAGTACTTTTTTGACAGAGTGTATATTATATGATATACGAGGTCTGGCTATTAAATAACGGAACTGTGCACCTAGAGAGCACCCTAGAGTAGTGGGAAAAAACGAGTAGTGCGTTGAGTATCTAGATATCTTGTATCACGTACCAAAACACGTTTTCGTTACTATTATAGTATTTGTGCAGTAGCGGTTTGAAACGAACGTGTTTTTGCTCGTGCCGAAAAGCATGTGTGACAAAAACCAGAAGCAACGTATAAATCTCAAATTTCTCGTTAAATTGAATAAAACTTCGAGTGAGGTCTTCGGAGATAAATATCTATCTCGTACGCGTGTTTTTGAGTGGTGTAAGCGCTTCCGTGAGGAACGAGAGAGCACTGAAGATGACCAGTGATCAAGTCGCCCTGTCACTGTTTCAACTCCGGAAACAGTGACCAAAGTCAATCGAATTGAGCGTGCAGATCGTCGAATGAGTATCCGGATGATAGCCGAGGCTATAAACGTTTAGAAATATTTCACACGAGGAATTAAACATGACAAAAGTCTGTGCGAAGTTGGTGCCAAAAAACCTGCCCATAACGCGCTATATGTGAAGCAGTATTTGGCCAGTAAGTGCGCGCCGTACTCGCCAGATTTGCCACCGTGCGACTTTTCTGTTTCCGAAGATAAAATCTACTTTGAAAAGGACCCGATTCGAGTCGATGGAAGCGGTTAAGCAAAAAACGGCAGAGCTCCTAAAGGCATTCACCAAAGAAGACTTCGAGCACTGCTTCGATCAATGGAAAAAACGTATGGAAAGATGTGTGGCGAGGGAAGGTGAGTATATTTAAGGGGAGCATTTGAATGAAGAATAATTTTTATCTTAAAACCCCTTTTCGAAACCAGCCTCATTATCTAATAGCCAGACCTCGTAAACACTTCTGAACGGTGATGGTTTCAGGGTCTGGGGGACCCTGTCCGCCTAAGTCCGCCGAAAATTCAACAAAAGGATGGCTTCAATAATAGTAAATATTTATCACGTAATCTACTGAAAAAGTTTTTAGTTTCACCTGTACCTACCTATCCATTTACCTATGAAAGGGAATGTTTGAACGTTTAATTCAACAAAATTATGCGATGAGAGGAAATAGTTCAAATTCAAACTGAGTTTCCAATATAAGTTATGAGTATATTATTTTCTTCATATAATTGTTTACTTATATCGATAAACCCAGTCTGAATTTACTCATCGCATAGTTTGAATATAGCTTTCAGAAGGGAAACTCTTCAGGCTGTAAGTTCAAAACCGATGAAGAAAACAAATCAAGTGTTTGCTTGCTTGTGGAAGTTGCTATATAATTTATATCGAAAGAACTTTTAGAAGTTTTAATATTACATTATGATAGCACAAACGCAGTTTTGACAAACACAAATAAGATTCTCACTATGCTAATCATTCACTGGAAGAAAACCATGCTTTTAGTATTTTGATATTTCACATAATGAAAATAATAGATTAAAACTGAAATCAAATCATTGGAAATCAATGAGCAGAAAAAATTCGTCCCTATTACTAAATCTTTTCAATTCTTAAATCAACCCTCTTTGGATTTTCCTCTTATTGAGCTAAGTACCTACTTTCACCAATAAAATATATAAAGCACATCTTTCTTCTGAATGTACTACTTATGTGATGAGGCTACAGTGAGGTGAAACGCGCCATAAATTCGTAAATATATTAAAAATTTGAACAATTGAAAAATGTATATCAATTTTCACAAACTAACGACTTCTTCAATCAAACGAGACGACGTTTGAATTCGTAAAATTTGTCATAAAATTCTTTCGATTTTCACTGAAAATAAGCAGCAGATTCCACTGCCAGTGACTTCTTCAAGTTTTTTCGAGAAACGCCCTCTAATTACCACACCAAAACTGAGTAGGAATAAAAGTTCAAATATATTAGCATCCACGACTACAATCCAATTGACAATGTCTAAAAAGCTGCAACTTCTTTAGTAGGGCGCATTCCCCTCCAGGACACAATTGTGATAGGTGGTAATTTTTATGTCACCCATGTCAAGGTGTTCACAGTATTTGTAACTGAGCTGCTTGTAGTCGTTCACGAGGGGAAAGGTGATATCTAGCCACCTATGTACAACTGTTGATACGGCGACGTTACGAGCAGGCTCGTTTTTCACTCGGACCCTTCCTGATAGATTAGCTGCGTCGACATATGTAGACTATATTTCTCACAGGAAACATAAATAATACATCCGATGAAATACGCCATTCGAATGCACGTTTACCGAGTTCCAAGTCCAACTTTTAGATGCAAAGTTTCCGAGCCTATATACATCAATATTGATAGGTAAATATATTTATATCTCGATATGTATGTGGACTAGTTACTAGCTTTTATAACCATTGATTTTTTTGTCCGCAATATATCCTGCTATTCGAGTTTCTGACGCATTCATGTGAATCGATGTGAAGTAACAGTAATAGTAGTGATTGGGATTCTCACAGCTACCTCTTGAAGAAGGAGACCCTACATTATCTAGATCAATAATCTCAGAGAAAAAAATGAAATTTACTCCACTCCACAACCATATTGTTTATACTCTTCCTCTGGTGTGTCTCAAGGATACCATTTGAGACCCCTACTGTTTTTCATTTATATAAATAATAAATGCCGATGTTTCAATAAAAATTGATCACCCTCGAGACTGTCAAACTCTGCAGCTCTAATTGGACCTTTACTCATTTGAATTTAACAAATTGTTGAGAAATGTCTTACACCTGTGGAGGGAATGTCTTGGACTTCTTTTCACCTTGAATAACACTCTACTATCTAGAATCCATACTATAAAACAGGGGTGTTCAAACGGTTTTTGAGTAGATCTCGAGAATAAAAAATTTTTAATAAATAGGTAACTAAACTAACTAACTAAATAACACTTTGCTAGTGGCAAAAGGCGGCTTTATCAAAGGAACGCGCGTTACTTGTCAAAGAAAAGCCGTATTTCGTTCTTGCCGGTTTTCTAGAAATTTCGAGCGGCGCGTTTAATGGGAACATGCGAGACTTTCGTTCACGCCGATATAAATGTTGCGTCTGCAGGAATTGGAGCCATTCTGAATTCTAACTTGAAGGCAATACTAGGTCGATACAAAGTTTATTATTGAATAGTACGAATTGATTGCAGCAATAAGAAGAGAAATATATAGTGAAGGATAAGTGAGTTTGTCTTATTTGTCGTGCGTCAGTTGCAATACTTAAGCGTGATAACTTAGAGAGGCATCATAAAACAGTTCATAAAAACTATGAAAAGGATTTTCCGCTACAGAGTGAATTAAGAAAACGAAAAGTACGTGATTTGATATCTTGTTTGAGAAAAGAACAAACCATGTTCAGAAGATCAACCAAACAATCAAGTTGCTACGATCGCGTCATTTAAAATATCTCATATATTGGCGAAACACAAGAAACCATTCCAAGATGTACCGGTTGTGAAGGAAGCAATTATTGAAGCGGATGAGACTTTATTTGGAGATTTTAAAAATAAAACAGAAATCATGTCTGCTATTAGAGAACTTCAGTTATCTCGTCCGACTATCACAAGATGTATTGAAGTCATGAGTCAAGTCATGGCAATAAACTTAAACATGATATCATGAAATGTACATACTTTTCCTTACAGTTCCACGAATCCACCTATATGACAGACACTGCCCAGCTGTGTATTTTATTCGATTATTCAATCACATGTTGGCTAAAGAAGAATTTTTGACAATCATTCCTCTGAAGGGGAACACCCGTAGCGAAGATATATATGACGCTTTCTTCAATTTTGTAAAAAACTACAAACCAATGTATATATTAGTGTGCATTACAACCGATGGAGCACAAGAAATGACTGGAAACAAAAACGGTTTTGTGGCATTGTGTCGAGCTTATGAAGATTTCCCTTCATTTTTTTCATTCCATTGCATTATACATCAACAAGTTTTGTGTTCAAAAGTTTTAAATACGGAGGAAATTATGGGCATTGCAACAAAAACTGTAATTCCATCCGTGCACGTAGCGTGCAACGGCGGCTCTTTAAGTTGCAGTTGGAAGATAGGTCAGCTGAGTCAGCTGAACACACTGATTTAGTTCTTCACACGGACGTCAGGTGGTTAAGTCGAGGAAAATTCCTAGAAAGGTTAGAATTATGGCCCGAAATAACAGCTTTTCTAGACGAAACAGGTGATGACACTCAGATGTTGAAAAACGAAAAATGGCTGACTGATTTGGCATTTTTGACTGACATCACAATGCACTTAAACACCATGAACTTGGAGATTCAAGGTAAAGGTATAACTATTATTGAGATGATTAACACAGTAAACGCATTCAAAAGTAAATTGCAACTTCTGATAGATCAACTGAAAAGAAAGGATCTGAAACATTTTCTGCCTTTGAAAGAAAGGATTCCTCAGTTGAATTATGGTACGTATGAGGCTGAATTATCAAATATTCTGGGACAATTCGAAATGCGTTTTTATGATTGCAGTAAATTGGCAAATATAGCATCATTTATGAGTTATCCTTTTTCATGTAACAATATTGAGGAATTAGCTATTGAAATAGCAAGTCAGTTTAATAGGAACTCATGTTCTGTTGAAAATGAGTTGGTGCAGATTATATCTGATATACATCTAAACGCTACAGCATCTGATACAAATTTTTGGTGTTTTATATATGAAGATAAATATCCGAATCTAAGGCAAATCGCCCTTCAACTGACGGCAGTTCGAGTCTGCATTTTCTGAAACGAAGATGATTAAGTCAAAATATCGCTAAATTAGGATCATAGGTTATTATGCTTGCAATTAGCACTCAGTGGTTACGTACCATCTTATGGAATGCTGAGGACATACACGCTTCAGCATCCGAAGTCACTCCTTAGTTAAGTTTAACACCATATGTAACTCTTTTATTCCGTAACAAGCAATAAACTCGAAATTTTGAATAACTGAGTTTTTTCATTGATATTATAGAGAAGAACCTAACTAAACCTAACCCAAACCTTGACTAAAATAATGTATATTGTGCGGAAAGCTAATATCTATAATTGTTACGGTACACCCTACCTAGGTAGGTAGGTAGGTAGGTAGCGTATATCTAGGTTCTTAGCGATGAAATAGCTTTTAAATTTAATCGTTAAGAACAACGGCTATGAACCATGACTAACTGATACCTTCATAAGACAAAAACGATATAAACTTTTACTGTAGAGCATTTATCCCTTGCAAACGGAGAAATCTAACAGAAAATTTCCAATTAACTATATTCCTAATATTAGCAACAAGATATGTAGAAATAATACTAACACCATCAGCACTGATAAAAAGAATTTGGGTTCATTGTTAGTTAATAATAAAAATAAAACTAAATTATTTGATAAAAGCGGAGTATATAAAATACACTGCAGTGAATGTGAGATATTCTATATTGGCCAATATTCTCCAAAATAAAAATTCTACGGGTTTTTCGGACCACTGCATCAACAAAAATCATTTCATAGATTTCGATAACATCGAACTGATGCATCCAGGTAATGAGAGAAAAAGGATGGACATCTTGGAGCGTCTTGGAGGTTATCGAAATTACGTCCGATCATAGGAAAAACCAGCCAATTTGCAACGACCAACTATTGAACTATTGAATTTAGTATTATATTACTGTTGATAATAGGCTAACAACCCGAAACGTTTCGAGTATTTTTGATAAATGTTTGTGAAACCTTTGCCAAGTGATGCACCGATCATTTATTCATTATATTTCACCAAGTGTTAAGCGAGAATTCCATACATATTATTAAAGGTCGATTTTTTATTGGTAGGGACATTTTCTGTTACATGTTTCGTTCTCCCCTAGCGGGTCGTTGGATAAGTAGAAAAGGCGCTATAGAATGGTGCGTTTAGTCACCCGATCTAACAACTTTTTGTGGAGTTATCTCAAGTCTCAAGTCTGTTACGCCACTCGAACATAAAATAACAGATAACACCACAAATGTTGTAAAATGTTAGGCAATCATCGAAATCCCAATTATACCAATGCTTGGAAGTAAATGATGTTTCATTTCACAATAGATTTTCAATAAAATTACAGGAGAGCAAGCAGTGTTACTGTTTAATTGAGGATCAGATAACTTTTCTAATGAGGTACCACATAACCCATTTCTTATTATAAACACTTTCGGGGTGGTAGCTGATAGGGCTAGGGGGTGGATACACAAACGAAAATTTTTTCGATTCAATCTAATCGAATGTTTTCCTAAAACGAAGATCGAATGGATTTATAAAAAACTGGATTTTTTTCTAACAATTGTCGATTTGAATTCTCCGCATGTTATTTCAGAAAGTAAATAAATACGAAGTCGTCTACAGAATGTCAGGTAGTATAGCGTGGTAACACACCACTTCCTTTCCTTATTCAAAAATTTGGAGTAGCTACCAGGGGTAGGAGGTTATCAGGGGGAAAACGAAACATGTAACAAAAAACGTCCAATGTTTCAGGAAATCCACAGAATAATCAAACCAGCCTAGTTATTCAGAGTGTATCAGTTTTATTGTAACTCGCTAAGTTTCATATTTCTAGATCAACGGAAAGTGTCCTGTAGGTTTTGATTCTAAGTGTTGAGAAATTCAAACATAAATGACTTTATCCTTAGATATCGTTGACTTAAAAGTTTGATTTTTCAACAATTGCAAGAGATTGTTGTATCAATTTTATCTCTATATATGTATTCGTATTCCTGAGATAGGTCTTGACAGACAGACAAGCTATATGTTTATATTTTCCCTTTGAAGTACAGAACTGAATCATAGTGAACTTAAGTAAGAGGATGGACACATTTCTCCATCCCTATAAATTCTAATAACTTCACTACAAAGAATCAATATCATGCGAACAAATCTCAGAATAACTTTTCCTAGATTCTTAGATAGCTATCTAGATACAGCAATAAACATCAAGATAAATACAAGAAAAACTCTTCGTCCTCTAGCGCACAATCGTATGTAATTTTCAAGCTAACTCTTCATTCTTCTCTTGAGCGAGACTCAAATTTATTTCTCCGAGCCCGTAGGGGCACGTAGAGCTCCGAGAACATATTATTAGACGAGACGATAAAGTCATTATCTTCGAAAAAGAAGAAAATATAATTAACAGCTGCAGAACAGAAACGGACGGTCAGGTAGAATTCAAATAGGCGCTTTTAGGAGCCTGTGTAGAAATTGTAGAGTGGGAACTCTGTTGGATACACATCGGGCATGTTTTAAATTAAGAAATTAAACAAGGCCAATGATAACCTGTCCGTTTCCAGTTTTCATTCAATTCGTTTTGGGACGACGAAGGTGTACGAGTAGAATTAATATCGTTCGTCAAACCTTAAGGCTATTAATATTTCAGTTGGTGTACATGTTATGTATCTTTTAAGAGTTGATGTTATGAATGCTTTACACGTGTTAATGAGTTGATATACTGCCTCACATTATTATAATTGATTGTCGAGCATAAATACTTTCTTCATATTGAATATTCATCTACTAAGTGGAAGATGGTAATTTCATGGCATTGAGTCTTTTAACGCTAACTGCAATTTGAATTTATCATCATCTCGAGGATGATATAGTCTCAATAAGTTATAAGCTTCAATTTCTAACAACTAAATTCTGATTCATTGGAATTCAACCAATTTCCGACATCCGTTCCTAAAATCGAAAAACGCCCCACGCAATATTTCCTACAGTTGTTGATCGATTTCAATGAAAAAAAAATAGCATCTCGAATGATATTCTAACAGCTTGAAACAGTTTCATTGATCTGTCACTTCCGGAAGTTGAGATTCATTTGACGTATTAAATAGTAACCCATATTTTAATTACTAAACTACCTTCTATGAGGAAAGTATAATTCGGAACGATGCTTTTTCCGAGCAAAAACTCACATTTTTTGTTTGTCACAAAATTATTCTGTCCTGGAAAATATTTTGGTCATTATTTCAGTAGGTACAGATACGTCAAATTATTTCGTATTATGGGTGAATGGAAAGAAAGACTTGAAACGTAGCAGAAGTTCTAATGAATAGTGAATTAAGCTCTGTGGCGGAATACCTTTGAAAATCACAGAGCAATCTTCATAAAATTATAATGGAAGTCTTTCGCAATTAACAGGAAATCATGATAGATTAGGTACGTTTCAGCTTATTCCTGCTATTGTTTCGATTCGAGTCTTTTTTTCGAGAATTGAGTATGGAAGACGAAAATCGAGTGATTACCTAGACACATGATACAAACATATTTTCTGTTCAATAGATACAGTACTGAAAATTTCGACTGTATCGGGAACGCTTTCAATATAATGATGAACTAGACCGCCACAAGTTAACATTTAGAAATCTAATACTTTTTTACTTGTATAAATGAATAATATTTTCAAATGTACTTGTTTCTCTGTTGTAGTAGTAGGTGGCAGTTGGGTTTGATGTGAATAGATATGCACCACTGGCGAGGTCAAACGATAGCGAAACTGCAATATGTTACTCCTTTTCATGACATCCGACAAGATTCCACCACTACTATGTGGCCCTGGTTAAAGATGTTTGAAAAAAGTGTATAAGAAAAGCAGCTCTTTTAGTGGATGATACTTAACATACTACGGAAGGTTGAATATTGTTCCTTGAATAAGTCTTCAATGTGTTCACACATATACGCTAGTTTGGCGTGCTACCTTTGCGCCACCTCGTGTTTAATTGTTTCAAATCTGGTTTTGATAAAGCTAGTACACATACTAGGTAATTTATGTGGGCTCATAAGATAGGTAGGGAGACAAATATATAAAAAATCAATTTAATTGAAGTATTTGATTATATTGATTAATTATTACTTTCAGGCTTAGGCAATAGTGTAAAGAATTTTGTAATAATTTCTTGCATGGCAATTCCTTCCATTCAGACTGATATTCAGCAGTAGCACTAGCAATTTGCCGCTTGAAAATAAGACTTTCTTCCATAAACGGATCAATTTTCATGAACAAATCACAAAGCTCATTTCCATTCTTAAACCTTCAAAAGGTTTCTCAAACTAGATGTCACGTTTCCAGTACTTATTGAAGCCTAGTCTCTAATAGGATGTGAATTTAACATCTCCACCAAATCGGTTTCAATCAAACCTTCATCAGCTCCTGAATATCACTTGACTCTGTCTGTTCAAACCCATCTCGTTCTATACCATTCACATTTTTGGCAATGTTTGCAGTTAAAGTTGGAACTTTCA
Organism: Cryptolaemus montrouzieri; assembly: GCA_013387265.2. Classification (NCBI taxonomy): domain Eukaryota; kingdom Metazoa; phylum Arthropoda; class Insecta; order Coleoptera; family Coccinellidae; genus Cryptolaemus; species Cryptolaemus montrouzieri. The sequence goes on from JABFTP020000103.1 coordinate 25,761,426, forward strand.
CAGACTTTTCTGTCATTTTTCGCCTAACAGGCCACAGGGATAGTTTTCTCCAGCATGATTTCAATATTTATGGGTTCAGTTTTGCACTGATTCTTTTATGTTTAAATTACATTCTGCTATCTCAAATTTCTTCCAGCATTCCATAACATTTATATCAGGATCACATTCTTTACTATCCAATATGATTTTGAAGGTTTGTCTAATAGAGCTTAAATGCTTTGATTATTCCCTCGATTATACCTTGATCCATAGGTTGGAGTAATTATGTCATGTTGGGAGGTGAAAATGCCATTTTTATATTTGGATGCATAGTTTCAAGCTCGGGAGGATGGCCAAGTGCATTGTCGAAAAGTAGAACTCCTTTGAAGTCCAAATTCTTTTTTTAAGTAAATTTCAACCTTTGAAACAAAACAATTCCAGAACCAGTCAAAATAATTGCGCTTGTAATCCACACTTTCTTATAAGCAAGATCTGTAGAGCATCAGTGGTTTAATGACACATCCTTCAGATGAATTAGAACACAGCTGCAATGTATCTCTATCATTTGCTGCCTTCAATCCATGGGCAGACTTTTCGCTATTGGAAATGAACGTTTTGTTCGGCATTCCCTTCCAATACAGTGTAGTTTCGTCTGCATTAAATACTTGCACAGCGTTGTATCCTTCATCAGCTACTAGGTTTGCAAATCTTTCTGCCTGCATATGCAGCTTCTCTAACGATTTTGCTATCCAATGATTGTCGCACCTTAAATTTTCTGAACCAACCTTCTGATGCTTGAAATCCTCCACTACCACCAGGTTCTTCGAAATGCGCGTAAGAACGCTTTGCCTTCTCCCGTATAATTGGATCACTCGTGGACACTCGATGAATAATGACAACGCCAATTTTTTCTATTGCTGGATCACGAAAAATTTTCACTGGCAGGGTTGAAGCTACAAGACGAGCTTATTTTATCTTCTAATTTTTTTATCGATCATATAGTTGATTCGTTAACATTGAATGAGAGTGATTTTGATGCAAAAGACTCTCTAAGACGTAAACGATCAAGGATTTCTATTTTCACGGTAACACTAAAGAGCGGTAACACTGATATTTTTATACGAAACATCTGGTCAAACAAACACTCACAAAAATACATCGAACACTAGAATTTAATCTTTGCAGTAGCAAAGCCTTGGTCTCACGACCCTGCTGTGTCTGGACGACGTTAGTGAGGTAAATTAGGAACTGTTGAAACTTGGAGAAACAATGAGAACTGACTGTTCTGATTATTGAATGGTAAGTATATTGTTGGGAAGGAAGCGTTGTTATTAAAACAGAAAAAAATGTACTAGTAACACTATATTCTCATTAAACCTCCTCACATAAAGGTTCCAATGTTACAGAAGAATTAACTCATACAACAAATTACCTACTCTCAGAAAAATTGTACCCAAATAATTGTCGGTTTTCCCTGTAGTTAGGAAGCTTTCCAAATGTAACCTAAACTACACGTAGCATATAGGCATAGACGTACACATAATACATTGGCGAAGACAGTGATCATTATCGACAAATAATGATTACTTTGAATTATGCATTGATGGAAAAGACATGATTACAATTTGCCCACACGACAACCCGTAAAAAAACTATTCAAAACAAATGGGAAGTTTTATCGCAACCAGCGTACTTTCCAGACCTGATTCCATTTGGCTACCATAGTTTCGCATAAAACGATTTACTGAGCAATACTTCGCCTATTTCTGAGACGTTGTTTGGCTCAAAGAAGACTTGCTCTTTGCATCGATGAGGTGCCGAGGGCTACGTATTAAATCAGATGGTTAATACTTCGAATAAATCTAAACCATCCATTGTAAGATTTGAATTAAACTTTTGGTTGAATATCAATAGCAGTGACAGGCGAGATATTAAAATGATGGCCAGAGAAGTATGCGTGTTTTTGATAAAGATAACTATTTTATCTGCACTATATAACGTCGAATGCGAGAATCATCCCTTTCGCTGGTGAACGTCCCTGGATCTATCTAATCACATTGGGACAATACGCCACTGCTTAACACATAGTAATCATAGATAATCATCTATGATCCTTGCCGCGTTCATTCAATGTAAAATGCAATGAAACAATGATTAATTACATTCTGAATCAACGCATTTAATGATAGGCAAACATCAAAAACAAAGCGTCGAATTTGTTTACCTCTATGATGTCGAACGTGGTGATTCCCTGTTCCAGAGCAGCACGGCTGTTCCATGTACATCGTCCAACTGTTTTCGAAATCGGCATGAACCCTGCCGAAAAGTTCTATTTGCACAAACACAGTCACCACAAACAAAACTTTCAGAACATGTGCTCGCTGGCGATCCATTTTAAACTGCACGTGGTTCCTAGCTGCGGACCTCTTCTGCTGATTCGATATATTCAATTAAGCACAAACTTGCCTACACAAAGTAAATATCCAATTAGATGGGTTTAAACCAAAATTCCAGACTTATGCCGTGCGTAAACAATGTTTCTTCTGGCTTGTATTGCCGGTAAACTAGATTAAAACAACGCTGTGTCTTTCCACGTGAAATCAAGAAAAACGAAAGGAAATCCCAGAAGCTCCTGCGTTATCATTGATCAACAAACCGACCGAGATAGGGTTTCATTAATGCCAATGATGTAGAATGAATCTAATGGCATTGTTTACGGAATTCCGAATGTAGGGAGCGCAGCGTCGCACCCTCTACTACAAGCGTCTCGCACCGAACTGATGATTTTCGACTCGAAGTTTATGAAGAACTACATGCTGAAATGGTGGACTCTAGGTTCGGAAAGCTTCGAGAGAGCTCGGTTTGGGCCGGCGGTGCATAGACAGCGCGAATCCAACGGATGCAGCATGCAAGCGTTCGATTCTCTGATGCTTTCAGCTTTATTGTAGCCATCGTATATTCAGGTGATTTCCTTTTTCTGTGATCAGGTAGTTGTGGTTAGTTGCGGATGGAATGTAATGATTCACACAATGGTATTTAACAGTTATTTATAAATTCAAAGAAATGGGGCTGAGGGACCTTCTCAAGAATATGCTAGTTGACGCTCTGAATAAAGTAGACTTCGTTAATGAGAACTTACGTAACTGTGATATAATTATGTTAACACAGAATCTTTTGATTAGCGCTCTATAGTATGAACGATCGGCACCTTTATGTGAACAGGAATTAACTTTTTCAAACCTGGGGATGAAAGGAGACTATTCACTCTATCAAATACACATGTACTCACTCATTTTGAGGGATTTAAGGTTTCAAAGCAATAATTACTCTGGACCACAAAATTGCACTTTACGTCTGATGAATGACTTATGCCATTAGATGTTTAATGTATGCGGGTCAAATCAAAAAAAATTCAAGCAGACCGTTGAACGTTTCTTATTGGCGAATGTTTGTTATTCGATCGAAGAATTTTTAATGACCTGTGATAAATTATGATTATCATTATTATTATCGTGGACTTAGGCACTATCTCAGCTGTTAGCTGGATATAATTTACCTTTCCCAGATTCAGCAATCAAAGAGAATAGGCTCGATTACAATATACTAGACATAAATTTCCTAACTATCCTACATGTATTAAGAATTACAGCTTTTTGAATTTCTATATAGGTATTCTTATGCAATTGTAATTTCTTAAGGCTATCATCCAAAATTTTGGGTATTAACCCAGTCGAGGATACGATGACAAGAACAATATCTATTTTATCGAGGTGCCACATCTGCTTGATCTCAATAGCAAGGTGTGTGTATTTGGCCTTTTTCTCCTGGAACTTGTTCAGCACGTTGTTATTATTCGGTATTGCGACATCCACCAGCATTGCTGTTCTGGCTCTCTTATCATACACCACTATGTCCGGCCTATTATTCATCACCATTCTGTATCGTAGTATAATCTCATAGACACATTTCCCAATACAGGCACCGGTTGATACTTGTTATATGGCTGGGAGGCCTTCAGAAGTCCGTACTTGTGTGCATGTTACATACTTGATTATGCCTGTGAAGATAGTCTGTATTAGCCAGTTGTTCGCATCCGGACGTAATATGCTGTATAGTCTCCGATCTTATATGACATTTCCTGCACTTATCTGATTATAATGTACCGTCCTTGATTGTAAATTTTTTGTAGTTGTTTGTAGCGATGACTTGGTCTTGAATGGCTATTAGGAATCCTTCTGTTTCCGCGAATAGTTCTCCTTTCATCAACCATTTGTTGGAAGCTTCTTTGTCGATGTGTGGTTGATAAATCTCATGGTGATGTCGTCCATGCAATTCCTTTCTTGACGATTGCTCTTGTTTTTTAGTATCTGATAGGAACGGTAGATTCAGCAGGTCATCACTGGTAGCAAGATTTACAATTATATATCCCTTATCAGCCAACGATACTGCTCTGTGGAGGTCAGAAATGCGAGCTTTTGCAGAGAAGATTTCTCTGGGATTTTTGATCTGTTCGGTATATAAGTTGACAACATCCATCAATCCGCGTCCTCCTTCTTCCCGCTTTAATGTTTTTTTTTATCACAGACGATTTTGGATGGTGATTATTGTACTTTGTCAGCATCGTTCGGGTTTGCCTTTGAATATTATCCAGTTCTGTCTTAGTCCATCTGATTATCCCAAGTGAGTCAAGCAACACTGAAATGGCGTAGGTGTTAATTGCTTTGACTAGATTTCCCGAGTTCAACATTGACTTCAGCACGGTCTTCAGACGCTGACTGTACTCTGAACGAATCTTCTCATTTGACTGTTTTTGGTCTAGGAATCTGGCTTGTTGGTATCCCAGATATTTGTAAGTTTCGCCATCTTTCATACACTGTATAATATCACCATTTGGGAGTTGTGTTTCACCATCTATGACTTTCCCTTTTTGAATGCTCAGGGTTTTAAATTTTTCAATCCCGAATTTCATATGAACATCTGCCGAAAACTTACTGACAACTCTCAGCAGATCCATCCACGTGCTTTTTGTTCGAAACATACAATTTGATGTCATACATATATAGCAGGTGGGAGATTGTGTGATAGTTTCTATCTGCTTTTATTCTAAATCCGTATTCTGTTCTATTGAGCATTGAAGACAATGGGTTCATAGCCAAACAGAAACATAGTGGACTCAAAGAGTCTCCTTGAAAAATTCCACGACGTATGGGTATGGCGTCGGTTTTAATTGACTTATTGTTCATGTGGACCTGCAAGGACATGCGCCAGTGTGTCATTCTTGTCTTCAAGAATTCTACCAGGACTGGATGAATTTTGTATATCTGTAATATTTCGACAAACCAAGAATGGGCGGTACTATCGAATGCCTTCAGATAATCGAGAAAAGCTGAATGAACATTCCGATGCCCTCCGTCTTCCTGTTTCATTATCACAGAATCAATGATGAGTTTTTCCTTAAACCCGTGGTGTATTTTTCTGCATCCCTTCAGCTCCTCTGCTATATATTGTTGTCATCAAGGTGTTGGTATATTCGATTGGATATGCATGAGGTAGTATTTTTTAATTTTTTATTATTATCAATAATTCGACGTCGCTGATTCTAAATATACCAGCTGTTTTTTAACAGCTCTTGTTTACGAGTTATACCTTTTAATAAAATTACACTTAATTCCCGTAAAAATTTTCTGTTAATTAAAATATATTGAATTAACTTGATCTAATTTGATATTGCATCGGCAGGAAGAGTTTTTGTGTATGATTCGAATCATTTTTGTTTTCTTTGCGGACAGTATATATTCAAAGAATATCATTTAAATGTGATGGAGTTCGTAAGTGATGCTTACAAAAATTACTTCGGCCGTCTGCGTGATAAGCCTTGGATTCTTCAAAAGGTTTGTAAAGTATGTGTTGAGTTTCTAGGTTTATGCACAAACAAGAAACGAAAAACCACAACGAAACTGCTATGATTTGGAAAGAATGAGCCGTAGACTTTCCCCTCTACCTCAAACAAATGTTTCACAGCTGAAGTTAATTGACATTGTAATGAAAACAGATAGTGGTGAAAGTGGCTTCGAATGTGACCTGAAATCGCCGAAATTATTCAATCAACATGATTTAACGACTTAATCAGGGATATGGTAATATCAAAGCCTGCTTCAGAAATCCTGGCTTCTAAACTGAAAGAAAGAAACCGAGTAACGAAAAGAACAAAAGTTTCTTCTTAATACCGCACCAGCGAACGAAACTTCCTTGGATATTTTGATGAAGAAGATGATTTTGTATTTTATAAATCTTGAAATCTATCAAGGCTACTGGAACGCACACATGATGGCTGAATATTATTGAAACATTCGAGCAAACAACACATTGACGACATCATCTGCAAGAAAATCTTACAAAAATTAAATTTTCAATTCAGGTTAGATATTTCTTAGAATTTAATAGTACAAGATCAATTTTAAGTTGTGTTTGTAAAATAGCCATGTTACATATTTTTCAAACTAGAACCGATACAGAAGTTTCAATTACGATTTGAAATTGTCATTAAAAATTAGGTTAATATATTCTGACATTTATGTAACAAAATTTACTCAACATTCTTGATAATCCTTTTACTATGGTTACGAATGTCACCATCTATACATCAAGATATGTATTTTATTCCATCTATTGTAACACGTTTGTTCAAAATTGTGATTTCTAAACCTATGACCGTGCTGTTCACACTTATTGAACTTGGAGGACACCACTCTCCTAGAAAAACACAAGGTTTAACTTTAATCTGCAATGATAACTGCCACCACACTTTATTACAAGTTATCTGGTCGTAAACAAACAAATCGGTACAGTTTATGCCCAGGAAAATTTAGTAAACAGCGTACTCTCTCAAATTCAGCACTTTTTGTTCAGGACAACATCCATAACCTGTCCGAATGGATTCGAACCAATAAAGGAGCTATAAAATACTCAGCAGTTTCATTATGCGGTTTTCTTGCATTAGGTGGTTTAACCGTGCAGCTACGTTTATGTTCAAATGTTCTTAGGTAAACTGTTAATATCATGTGGCAGCAACCCATTATTCAATTGTGGCGTAATATCTATTAATAACCTAAGATATTCTGAACAGTTTATGTAATTTGAAAATATTACTCAACATTAAACTATGATAACTTCATTTATTGCTTTCTGATTCAGTTTTTTATCATATTACTATTGGCTTTTGAATGTCACCATCTATACATCTTCTAAGAAATGTAATTTTATTCCTAAAGCTGCAATCTGGATAATTGTATCTACGTTTGTAGAAAATTGTGATTTCAGATAAAGCTGAATGTCTCGAATTGAGAAAGATTCGGACCTAGAGGACGCCTGTATCATGGATCTACATCAAGTAACGGCCTCCACAATTCAAACATTTTCATGCCAAAAAATGCCCAATTCAATTAAGTGTTGTATTTTTAATATGCTAAATAATATAATTTCCCGAATTTTCTACAGCTCTGTGCCGTTAGAAACGAAATTGCGAAAACGAAGGCCGAATGAAGGCTTCAAAGAGGTTTTATCGACTGAGCCGGAAAAGTGTGACAGAACGCGTGGAGGAATAGCAGGTTCTTTTGATAGAGCTGTAAGTAATTTAGCGCTCGGAGAGGCGCATCGAAGCTACGATCTCCAGCGGAGGCATCATTCCGCTTCGGGTGCCACCCCCGCTCCACGCAGGATTTCATTTCACGGAATATTCACAGATACATTCCGCCACGACGTATATTAACTATTTTTCTCTTTTGAGCTTCAGATTCCTATAGGATAAACAAAATCGCAAATCTGTCAATTCCTCAAATCAAATCTCAACAAGAATATTTCCAGATTTATGTTGTAACTAACATATAACATAAATAATGCTTAAACCACAGCGCCAAGAAATAATCGCACAGTTTCAATAGTTAAAGTTCTTTTTTGAGAGGCAACTAATTATTAACACATATTTTTTTCGGATATGTCCGATAATATGCCAATAAAATTCGATGTTTTTTCTCGACGCACATGTTCCTCTAATGAGAAATAAAATGAAAGATATAAATTGAGACTACATCACCAAATATTAATAACAGCAATTGAAGATCAATTCTTGCGAGTAACGTTTGCTTTTGAAAATTTTGATTTAAGACCATGGTTCAACAAAGACTGCTGCCAAGAGCAGAGCTTACAAGTCATGGAAGATAAGTCCAACAGAGGAAACAAGAACAACCTTCGTACGAATAGGGAACGTATGCAACCTAACTACTGCAATGGCCAATTTCAACACAGGGGTAACTGATAAGCTCCTCGAACAGGCAAGCGGGACTATAAAGTTCTGGTCTATGCCGAAGACTGTCAGTGCCAATTTCAACAAATCTGCGTTTCCGCCTCTAGTTAGAGAAGACGGAAATATAGCATCATCTTCGAATGAGAAAGCCGATCTTTTTGCTCTCTTGTTCTCATGAATTCTGTGCTAGATTCATGTGATCGAACATTCCGCCTACAAATTCTTCCATGGCAGAAGTCAAGTTCCGAGTTCGCACTGTGAGACGAACTCTCGAACAGCTGAACTGCAAGAAGGCAGTTGGTCTAGACGAAATACCACCAATCGTCCTGAGAAAGTGTTCTCCCGAACTGACACCCATTCTTAACCGTCTGTTTCAGATTTCTTATGAAAGCCAGACTTTTCCGAGGATATGGAAAATAGCGAGAATTCAACCGATCCCAAAGAAAGGAAAGAAGTCTTACCCCAAAACTACCGCCCTGTTGCACTTCTTCCCATTATGTCCAAAGTGACGGAGGAAGTCATAAACGATGAACTCATCAAATATCTTGAGTTGCAGGGAGTTATTAACGACCGTCAGTATGGTTTTAGCAGGCAAAGATAGACAGGAGATCTGCTCGCCTACGTCACTCATTTTTGTACATCAACGATGGAAAAGCATGGAGAATCTAGAGCAATAGCCTTCGATAGGGTTTAGCATGCAGCGTTGTTGAATAAATTTGCTGCATATGGGTTTACCGAAAAATTGCGGGGTTGGATATCTATTTTCCTTTCAAATAGATCAATACAAGTTGTGGTCGATGGTATATCATCTGATTGTTTTCAGTTGCAAGCAGAAGTACCTCAGGGATCCATTCTTTCGCCAACCTTGTTTCTGTTGCAGATAAACGATCTTCTGTCATCTACAGAGAACAGCTGCGGAATCTCAGTGTCAGAGATGTCAACAAATTAATAACTTAAACCTGGTGAGCTTCAACGCGAGCGAGATGCAAGCAACTCCGTTTCTGAGAGAGGTCCCCGCTGAAGAACCTCTTCTAACGATGCAAGACCAATAGTTGCATCCAAAGATTCGATGCATCTTCTCGGAATAACGGTTAACTCTGGGTTTTGCTGGCATGAACATGTATCCGCAATAGCTAAGTCTGCAACAGCTAAACTTAGTTTTCTTTTCAGAGCCAAGCGATACTTCACGTCATCTCAGCTGTTGCTTCTATATAAGGCGCAGATTTGACCTGCTTTGGAACATTGTTCCCATGTATGGGATCTGCACCCAAACATTCGTTGCGGATGTTGGATAGTGTGCAAAAACGGGCTGTGCGACTCATCGACCACCCGGAGATCACTCGCAATCTCCAACCGCTAGCTCTCAGAACACAAATTGCTGACCTTTCTCTGTATTACAGATACTTCCACGGAAGATGCTCCAAGGAGCTGAAAGACCTAGTTCCAGGAAAACTAATGTTTTGCCGCAACACTAGCCTGGCAAGGAGTTGTCATCATATGGCTGTACATTTAACAACCCCTCGAATCTATCTCCATAAGAATTCCTTCGTTCCTGGGAAGCTCGCTCAAAAAAATTCATGAACCCGATTCAATTTTTCCAGGAACATATGAATTCGTTAGTAGCTGAGTGGACTATTTTTCATTGCGATCGATGTCCTCTTGTATACAAATGTCTAAATGGGAGATTTACTCGGTTCAATCTTTAGCTACCTTTGGTTTTGGTGGAGGTTCACTAATGATGTGAAGAGAAATTTCTTTCTACACCCACCGATATCTATTTATCATTAATGATGGAACCCTGAATGCTCACAGATACGTTACAGATATTAAGGTGAATATGTTGTACCATTTGCGGAAAGCAAAGGTAAAAAATTTTTCGTTTATGCATGACATCGCCAGACATAAAGAAGCACATAGGAACGTTAGGAACCACCTTCAAGATAGCGAAATCATTTCAGTGTTGTGGCCTCCAAAAAGTCCAGAACTCAATCACATCAAACATATCTGGGACATTCTCAATAAAAGATCAAGAGCCCTATAAAACCAACCTTGAATTAGGAACAGACTGATTGAAATTTGGAACGAAAATGATTAAGGTCATTGATTTTGTGTATGAATCGTAGATGTCGTGCAGTAATTTTTGTCAGAGATAGAAATATCTAAGTACTAATTTCATTTCGATTATTATTAAACACTTCTTAGTACTGGTTGGATCACTAAACAAGTAACATTGGATCACGAAAAAAACAAATTGTTGTGGATGTAAGATAAAGCTAATAGCATATTATGGTTGAATGGCCTTTCCAAATATAAAAATGGGGAAAAAAAGTTATAACACCTAGTTTTCTCGTTAAATTTACTGAACCGCATTTAATGTTACAATATGTAATGTGTATAGAAAAATATTATTTGAATTGTTTTAACAGTATATATTGACTTTATTTACTTTTATACCCAGTAAACATATTTACATTTAAGAAAATCACAAAGATTAAAAACATTGACCTAAAATACTAATTAAATCCTATTTTTGCCTTTAATGAAGGGTCATATCTTCTCTTTTCAAAAACCAGCAGTAACCACCCATCATGGAGAGATCCCAACGTCCTTGATAGCGAATTTTCATTGTCCTAACATCGTGGTGGAATCTTTTACCCTGCTCGTCACTGAGACTCCCAAATTTTCAAGAAAAAGATAACAAATGTGAATGGAGGAAATCAATTTTTAATCACATACGGGCACCAAGCGATTAGTAGGCATCCGTAAACTAACTATATCTAAATTGTATCCATATTGTCCAAAAACCTCTTACAACACTAATAAATGAGTTTCATGCTCTGAGTTCTTGACTGGTAAGCTTTTCTGTGAAAATTACGTCGTTCAGCAATTTTCTGATTTATAAATATATATTATCATTTAAAAGCCTTTCTACCGAGTAACGATGTTGGGCTTCATACAAAACATAATTTTACAATATTCGAAATAAAGAAACACTTCATCAAAAATTGAATAATGAAAATCAACTTAAATAATTTACATTCGAAACCATATTTCGCCACTGTCCCCTATTTTGTGGCATTCTCATCGCTTCTGTCATCTCTAAATTTTGTCCCGCTAGTATTTTCGCTACCACCCTATACCACGTTTCCCGCGGTCGTCCTCTTTTTCTCTTCGTCTTCGTTCGTGTATCCCAAATAGATTTTACCTGTCTTCAACTATCCATTCTGCATATATGTCCAAACCACCTTAGCTGATTTCGGCCAATTATATTCACAATACTGACTACTTCTAGCTGTTGTCTTATATCTTGATTTCTTAGTCTATCTCTCTTTGTCACTCAAGCCACACACTTCATCTCCATCGAAACTATTTTGCTTTTCTCCCTTCTACTCAATGTCCAAGATTCAAAGACAAAAGTAAGAATCGGCGCGTATATTGATTTATAAACTTTCAATTTCGATTTTCTCCCTATCCTTCTGTTTCTAAGAAAATTTTTGCTGAGAGTGTTCCATAAACTTTCTCAGCACTCCGAGTCCTTTCTCCGATTTCCAAATCCTGTTTATCCTTTTCTTCCAGTATACACCTCAAATATTTTCAACTTTCTACTCTCTCTATGATTTTGTTGTTGAGTTTTTCCTTCGTTGATTAGGATCTTCTCGTAAGGTAGTTATTCCAAACATTCGTATTGTAGTGGAGATCATTTTCATTTCTGGCAAAAATCGCCAAATCATCAGCAAAGGCGCACTCAGTGATTTTAACTGGATAAAGATTTTTGAAACCCAAGTGGAGTTTTCTGACTTTAGTTCTAGCCTCTTTGATAATTTCATTCATGACCACTATAAACAGAGGGGAACTCAATACGCTACCCTGTCTAAAGCCTTGTTCTGTGACAAACTCTTCAGATTCTATCCCTCTTACTCTTACCACGATCCTGCTTACAGCATATAAGCTTTTTACTGCTCTTAGAAGATTGTGTCCTATTTGTCTTTGTGCCAAAATTTCCCATACTCGATGTCTCAATATCCTATCGAAGGCTTTCTCTAGATCAATAACCGCTATCCACACCTCGAGATCCTGAATGAGTATTTTCTCGGTGATCTGTTTAAAACTGAAAATATGATCCTGGATACTGTACCCCTTCCGAAATCCGCTCTGTGAGTCAGCCAGATTTTCTGATTGTGGTCCAATAAAAATGCCTTCATTTAATGTGGCAACACTTAACGTGGGAAAGACTTCTTTCAAGCATTTGAATCATCATCATCATCTTAATTCATATCCTTCACAGAGTTTAATGTGAAGAGGAGGCATAAGAACAACAAAGCATTTTCAGATCCTGGTTGAAATTCATCTCTTTCTGGCCAATTTTTTTTGTTATATAATGCTGATTCACTGCACAACTATGCCATAGACAAAGAAAGCAGCCATATCTTGTAAAGAAGTCCTACTGACATTCCTATAACTTTGATGTCATATTTGCCATTTATAGTTGTAGTTTATTTTATCCAAAACACTGCGCATATTTTCATAACTTTCCTTCATCGTCACTGAATGGGCAACTGGATTAGAGGGTCCTAAATTTCCATTATGCAATAACACAGCTTTTGAACTGTATTTAGAAGAATCTATGAATAAACCCCTTTCAAGGAGGCAATGCACTATATCAAGTTGCTGCATTAAACCTTCATTATCAGAACACGAATACAACGAATTTTTCATACTGTAGAATGGATCAATCACGTATTAAATCATTTAATTCGCTTTAAATAATTGAATGTGGGTCCGTGGAACTAGAACCTGAAGTGAAAGTGGGATTGGGGTACCGTTCTTTGCAGCTGTCTGATGATGCATTGTCTCCAGTATCTTCCAAAACAACATTTTCCTGTATTAAAGGTACGATCGGCATGGTAAATCTGCATTATGATAAACAGGTGGCAACAGCAAATTTGGATACTTCATCTTGCGCTCTGCCTTTTTGAAATACTCTTCTGTCATTGTCTGGCAAAAATAAAAATCTTCTTTATGATTAGTGGATTCTCGCCATACTATTGAGACTGCAAAACGCATGCTTTTTCTCTTTCCATTCATTCATTGCACAAATGATAAGCTACAAGTAACACAGCACACATGGTGAGCGCACTGCTTGTCTTGATCTTCATTTGAAACACCAAAATCTAGGACAAGGCTTTTTAACATTTTCCGAAAACGACCTGGCTCGTGATTCGATCATAAATTCTCCACAGATATAACCAAATTTTTCAGGGGAGCTTCTGCAACTGCGGCGCGTTTGACCCCACATTTTTGTAGTTAAAACACTTTCTTCTCAAACACTTCAAAACTCAACAGAAGACTGATTTATAATCTTATTTTTATGTATACTATTGAAAGCAACAGGGCTCAGATATAAAATTATTTCCAACTAACCATCTCCTCATTACATTTACTACCTTCAAATGTAAAATGATCCTATTGAGCTATGTAAAGGTGGTACGCTTTAGGGCTTTAGGAATATTTTTCCTATTGAGTGAAGGTTATTTCCATTTAAAAACTAAAGATCTGCTTTGTGTTACAACCAGTTGTCGACCAGTATAATTTTCAGCTAATCTGAACTTCTTCTAAATGAATTTAGATTTTCGATCTTGTGCGTTGATTTCTTGGCGTAGTGTATTAAATTTCGGATTGGTATCTTTGATACTAAGAAAAACCACATGAGTGTATGTTGAAATGTTTACGAGAAAGCAAAGTAAGATCATTTTTGCTTCAACAATGTCAGACGTATCCAAAGGCTCTAGATGAAATTCAACGGTGATCATATTACCCTTTTCTAAGATAATCAATATGAATAATATCGCCTGCATCTCAAAAAATTGTGGCAATGAAACCGTTCGACCTTCGCCCAGATAAACCAAGTGTTTTGACCGTCTTTTGTTCTTTGAAATTTTATGAAGTATCCTCGTTTCGTCGGTAGTTACGAAATGACCCAAAAACTAGTTCATATTGTGGCTGATCATCGGTAGACACTCCTCCAAATATTTATGTGAAGTGTGATGTATCTGCTCAGTAGAGAAGCCCACAACATCAGCCACCTCATGCACCTTCATTGTCAGATGATCCAATATAATGCATGAATTATGTCGACGATTTCTACTTTGATTACTTGTTTTGGGTAACCTGAATATTTGGCGTTACTTGTGCTTGTAAGAACACAACAGAATTCAATATACAGTGTGTTCCAACGAAAATTTGACCCCCCCTATAACTCCGAAATAAGTAACATTAGCGAAAAACACCAAGACACGTCGATTTTTGTTTCGAGGGGGAGCATTTTTCGAAATAATTCGAAACTTGTCAGATCAACCCCCTACCCCCAGCAACCCTAATTTCGAAATTCATCATAGGGAATAAGGGTCGAGTGGCACCTTACTGTAAAGGTCTGTCAATTCTCCATTCTGATTTGTCATTTTAGAATTTTAAATTAACATACAGGGTGTCCCAACCGAGGGTAAAGTTGAATTCCTGCAAATCCCAAATACTAAATGAAATCGATTTATTTTGGCATAATGCAAGCGCAGGTTTATGCTCGGTCTAGAAAAACGACCTACACTTGTGAATTTGGAGTTGGTGCAATCAACCCCTATTTCCAGCATCCCCAACTCAAAAATCATTCGATCGAAAATAGGTCAAGTGGCACCTCGTTGGAAAGGTATTTCAATTTTCTCTTCGAATTTGGTATTTTCGAAATTCAGAATCAGCATACAGGGTGTCCCGGATCAGGAACACTGAAAACCCAAATAACTTTTGAAACTGGTTCATTTCGGTATAATACGAGAACATGATTATGTTTGATTCGAGAATAAGACTCTCTTGCGTGAATATGGAATTTTTGCAATCAATCTCTTCCATTCAGCATCCCCAACTCAAAAATCATACAAGTGATTACAGGTTGAGTGGCAAAGTTCCAGAAAGATTTTTCTATTTTCTGAATCACTGAGGCATTGGTTTCAGTTTGGCAATCGAGGTTTTCTGGCGTGAGGATCAGGATGAGGGATGATGGAGAAACTGATTGGATGCTCATCTAAACAGGAAAACGAGATTTATTGAACTTGTATTCAATTGAAAACAAAAACTAACTTGATTATTACAACAATTGTTCAAAATGACCTCCGCCCACCTCCATACAGTTATACAGACGATTTTCGAACTCTCTTCTCACATTAGCGAAAACTTCAGGAGTCAAAAGTCGGCATTCTGTGATAATCCTCATCCGCAGCTCCTCCAGGTTTTCTGGTCTTGTGGCATGAACTTTAGATTTTAGATGGCCCCACAAAAAAAAATCTAGGGGATTTAAATCTGGTGACCTGGCTGGCCACTCAACAGGTCCTCTTCTACCAATCCACCTTCCTGGGAAATTTTCGTTTAAATATTGGCGCACCCGAGCATCATAATGCGGAGGAGCACCGTCTTGTTGAAAACGCATTTCGTCCTCAGAAAGAGTTGGATCGTTCTGTAAAATTTCTGTCAATCTAGGATGTATGTGCTCCTCTAACAACTGTAGGTAGCCATTTCCATTCAGATTACCCTCAATAAAGAAAGGCCCAACTAGATGATTGCCAAACATTCCTGCCCAAACGTTCAACTTCTGAGGCCTTTGCGTGTGGGCCTCTCTAAACCAATGAGGATTCTGTGTGTCCCAATATCGACAATTATGTCTATTCACTTCACCACTGAGCATAAAGGTGCTTTCATCAGAAAAACAGATGTTATTCAGAAAATTTGGATTAGCGTTTAGGTTTTCACTTAGATTTTCACAAAACTGTAAACGACGATCTGGATCATCTTCGTTTATTTCATGCACTAATTTTACCTTGTAGGGGTGAAATTTGTGATGTTTCACGATTCTATGGACAGTTGTGTCTGATACACCAGTCAGACGAGATAGTTTTCTGATCGAAGTAGTACTCCATTTGTAGATGACCCACTACTGCCACTTCCGTTGCCTCATTTCTGACAGGACATGCCACTTTATGTTTTTGTTTGCCACCGAACCCGTAGCTAGGAATTTGTCAACCAAATATTTAACGTACTGGTGACTGACTCCCTTTCTCTTTCAGGATGGTTCCTATCGAATATCCTTGCCGTTTCTTTGGCACAACTGTTATTTCGAAAATACGTCGATACAATTTCGACCCTTTCCTCAGTGGAATAAACCATTTTCAGATTAATTTCAACTGACGAACAACAACAATAATGAGGAACTGATCTGAATAATAATAATATTTCATTGCAAAAATGAGAAATAACAGATGACTGCACGCCAGATGGAAATGAAAAAATGTGAACATTTTCAATGCAGAAATCAGCTTTATTTCTTCGTAATTGATGCTCAACACATCGTACCCCAATACTTTTAACAGTTTCGAATTAATTTTAGTTGATAATTTCAAATGACGATATTGAATTTTTCGAAAGCGACATCCTGTATGGAGAGCCGAACTGAATGAAATGCTTTAATCATTCTGGAATTCAAAAACCTTTCTGAAGATATGCCACTTGAATTATTTGTATGATTTTCAAGTTGGGGATGCTGAATGGAAGAGATTGATTGCAAAATTCTATATTCACACAAGAGAGTCTTATTCTCGAATCAAACATAAACATGTTCTCGTATTATACCGAAATGAACCAGTTTCAAAAGTTATTTGGATTTTCAGTGTTCCTGCTCCGGGACACCCTGTATGATGATTCTGAATTTCGAAAATACCAAATTCGAAGAGAAAATTGAAATACCTTTCCAACGAGGTGCCACTTGACCTATTATCGATCGAATGATTTTTGAGTTGGGGATGCTGGAAATAGGGGTTGATTGCACCAACTCCAAATTCACAAGTGTAGGTCGTTTTTCTAGACCGAGCATAAACCTGCGCTTGCATTATGCCAAAATAAATCTATTTCATTTAGTATTTGGGATTTCCAGGAATTCAACTTCACCCTTGGTTGGGACACCCTGTATGTTAATTTAAAATTCTAAAATGACAAATCAGAATGGAGAATTGACAGACCTTTTCAGTAAGGTGCCACTCGACCCTTATTCCCTATGATGAATTTCAAAGTTAGGGTTGCTGGGGGTAGGGGGTTGATCTGAGAAGTTTCGAATTATTTCGAAAAATGCTCCCCCTCGAAACAAAAATCGACGTGTCTTGGTGTTTTTCGCTAATGTTACTCATTTCGGAGTTAGAGGGGGGGTCAAATTTTCGTTGGAACACACTGTATAATATCTGAACCATTGGAATTGCAGTGTCCCCATAGATATTATCAAGCCTTATCTTGATTCAGGTGATGATTATCAGACAAAAATCATTCACTTTCCTGACTATTAAACATAAACAGAATATCACCAATTATTCAAAATCAGGCAGCAATGTTCAATATATAACGGTTAAGGGCAGCAGTAAAGTTACTGCGCAGGAAATTCAGGGAATCATAAACTTCTCAAACATCCCTCGTAACTACCAACGAATCGTTCGTTCTCCAACACCGATTCACTTAAAGATCACATGAACATCGCGGACGAACGAATACAAACAGAAACCTCATCCTGAAAGCCTTTGTTTGCCACTCACAGACTTTCATTCCGGCAGTGCATTAACGCAGTAGTCTCCCAACTTTCGATGTTTATCGCGGACCGGAAAAAGGACTTTATTTCCGGTGCGTCCGAGCGGCGGCGCTGCGAATCTTGATGACTGACGTTTTGTTTGTCGTTTTCCTTTCGACTTCTAAATGGCCGATACCAGACTCATGATTAATTCGTGGCAGAACAAATGAATTAAGTTTTTGGGAAAGTTATTTCTTTCTGGCGTAGGGAAGAAGGAAATTTCATTAATCCTAGTTATCTGTCATATGGTTGGAGCGTTTTAAAAGTAATCGAGGTGAACTATGTTGATGTGATATCCATGGAGATTCAGTGAAAATTGTTCCTTATCTTAAAAGAGAAAAAGGGCCGGTAGTAAATTCGGTCCCGGCAGATAGCGACTTGAAAGGTTAGGTACTATGCCCAAGAAATGTATTTACAGAGGTTTTCATCATCATCATAGTCACTATGTCTTAACAGACATGTTGTGAACTCGTAAAATGCATTAAGTCGGAGCTGGAACGTTGTCGATACGAATATTATCAATTGCTTTCGAAATTGTAGCATGCCATCTTTCGCGATTTCTAGTTAGTTCGGTGGTTTTTGTGACACTCACATCCATCAATTGTTTCGTTGCATCCACCCAGCGTGTAGGGGAAGTTCCACAACGTCGCCCATTCGGAGCATGACCTTGGACAACAAGTTTCTCTATATTATCGCTTCTTTCAATGTGACCGAAGAACGTCAGAATTCGCGTGAAATGGAGGAGAGCCGCTTTGGATTACCAAGTTCATTTAAAATCGAATAATTAGTTCGATGGGCGGTATAAGGAATTCTCAAAATTCTCCTCCAAGCCCACATTTCAAATGCATCAATGTGAGCGCGATCTACCTTTTTAATAGTCAAAGTTTCAGAAGCAAATAGGAATATAGAGAAAATAAGTCTAAACTAACGACATTTCGGTGCTTTTAGTGATATCATTTTCACGTCATATTTTAGTGAGCTTCGTCATGGCCGTCCGTGCTTGCTGTATACGTCGTCTAACCTCATTTCCACAGCCACCAGAATTTTCGATCAAAGAACCGAGGTACACAAAACTTTGAACTACTTGGCAAGGGCCAACAGACTTAATTTCAGGATAGTTGTTATGTTCCCTGTCTACGATCATAACCTTGGTGTTATTATAGACCATACACTGCACTATGTTGTTCTAGGTTACTCAGCAAAGTTAACAATTCTTCCTGAGAAGCGGCAATAAGGGTAGTATCCTCAGCAAATCTTGAATTAGATATCTTGCTACCACTAATAGTTATGCCGCCCTTCCAGTTACAAACTCGGAGTATATGTTAAATAACATCGGACATAATACGCATCCTTGACGTACTCCTTTTCTGGTTGCCATTTGATCAGACAGATTACCGTCAATTCTTACTTGAGCTGAGTTGGACATATACAGTTTCTGAATGAGAAAAATTAGATGGTGGGGAACTCACATAGAACACAGGATTTCCCACAGTTTAGGCCACTTGACGTTATTAAAAGCCTTGGAGTAGTCTACAAAGCATATATAAACAGGAAAGTAATATTGCCTGGCTTTCTCAATGATCTGTCTCAAGTTCAAGATGTGTTCACGCGTACCACGTCATTTTACGAAGAATGCCTGCGCCGGAGAAATTTGCCAGCCAATAAAATTCTCCAAACGAGATTGTAAAATATATAGTAGCAGCTAACTTGAATGAGAGATCAATGAAAGTAACCGACAATTGTCTGGGTTTGTGGGAGAACCTTTTTTATGAAGTGGAACAAAAAAAGACGAGCACCATTCATCTGGCCAAACACCGGAAGACCAGACTTTATTACAAATACCATGTAAAAGAGAGATGCCGTCATTGCCCAAGCATTTAAAAGTTTTGGCAGAAACAGCATCTATGCCTGTAGTTTTGCCCGTTTATAGTTTTTTCAGGGAATGTTCTACTTCTGAAAAAAGAATATCAGGCTCATGTTCATAATTCAACAAAGGAGCCTGGATGCCATCATTAATGTAAAGGTTCTGACAATAAGTACGCAACACTCCAATCACCCCATCCCAGCGGGTGATTAACTGTCCATCGGAATTCTTGACCCCCCAAGTTCTGGGTGTAAAGTCCAGAGTAATATGTTTAATGTTTGAAAACATCTTTCCCGGCAGATTAGTATCGGCATAAGTCTGTACTTTCCTACACAGGTCTTGCAGATAGAAGTTTTTATCTCACCGGAAAGTTTTTGAATTTCGCGCGAGAGCTGCCTATACGTATTATGTTTTGTATGAGAATCCAGATCCAAAAGCTTAAGGCTTCTGCGTGCTTCAACAACAGACAATGTATGGGTGGAAATCCATGATTGTTTTGGTTGTATGCTGTGCTTTGATTGATATATTTGAGCAGCTTGTAAAAGTGTACTTTTGAATGGCAACCACATATTATTAGAACTGGAATGATCCGTTACAAAGGCATCTTGAGAAAGTCTAGAAAATTCTGACCGAAAGGAAGCAGGGTCAGCGATTTACCTTGTAGCTATCCGCTTAGAGGTTTTAAGGATCTGGAAATTTTCGAATTGAATAATCACCTGTAGAGGTTTTTCTTGAATTCAATAAGAATCAATTTTGCATCTACGCACTTTTACAACAGACTATTCCAATTAATTATTAAATCGGTTTTGTCTTTTATGTTTCTACATCAGCATCCTCATACCGTATGAGTGAATAGAAACAAGGAGTGTTAAAATTGTGTTAACTGAAAGGCAAAAACGGTTAGTGGTTGTCAACAGATATAAATATTCTTTGCGAGCATTCGCAAATGTTTTGCAAAGAATCCGCGAACAACGATAGACTGAAAGGCAAAAACGGTTAGTGGTTGTCAACAGATATAAATATTCTTTGCGAGCATTCGCAAATGTTTTGCAAAGAATCGGCGAACAACGATAGACCTGTGTGGGTATAAAATGTAAGTCCTTTATTTCCACATTGGAGCCAGCGGTCGCCAATCTAACAGCGCCCAGACATATTTCAGAACATTGCCATGACTCCAAATTATTCTTTGAACCGCTAAATTGCGAGTTCAGCATGAAAGAGAAAAGGGGTTCACGATTCATCCAAAAAGCCAGCCGAGTAACTCGACGAGTTTTCCAAAATGATATGGCATTCTTCGAATACCCGTTTAATGTTAGTTATAAACACCTCAAAAAAGTCTAGAACACACTTACCAATATCTTTAAAATATGAATTTGATGATTCGAATTTATAGAAATCTTTCGGTTTTTGTTAGGATATATTGTATATAATGTATTCTCAAGAAAACAAAATAATATTTGACTTTTCCAGAGCACCTATTTAAAAAAAATTGAAATTTGAAAATGACGAAATTTGGTAAAACACAAAAAAAAATCCTGAACTAATATTTTCGAAACGATATGGAAGCACTTATATTTTTCAGTACCCAGAAGGTCCACCTCTGTTATTAATGAAACTTTGGCATCGTCGCGGCATGCTCAATATTGAATTGTCTATTACATTTTGGCCTAAGTCATTCCAAGCCCCCTGAACCCTTACTCGAAGCTCCTATTCATGATGGAAGACGTTTTGACGCAGGAGATTTTTTTTTAGGGTGTTCCACACATGCTCGATGAGATTCAGATCTGAGGAGCAGGTTGGCCACGGTAGAAGATCGATATCATTCTCTTCAAGAACGTTCAAGACAACTCTTGCACGATGAGGAGGGGCATTATAATGTTGAAAGAGTGGATTTTGACCCATTGTTTGGAGATACGGTACCACTACAGGTAAAACTATCTCATTTGCGTAAGAATTTCCCGTGAGGTTGTTCTGTATGAAAACGAGGTCAGTTCTTTCACCAAGGCATATACCTCCTCAAAACATCACTGATCCGCCTCCCTGTCTAACAGCTTCTCGAGCATGCTGGAGACGGTTTTGCTTTCCAGGTTCCCTCCATATTCGAATTCTTCCTGAATCGGTATAATAGATTCATCACTGAGGAGAACTGTGGCCCACCTCTCTTGATCCCAGTTCACGTGTTCTTGGCACCAAGCTAAACGAGCAGCGCGATTTCCATGGGTCAGTTGTGGAACTCTTAAAGGACGTCTGGAGTGGAGTTGATCTTTGTGCATATAATCAGTACTGTGTTTTGGATTGCCATTCGTAACGCGTTTCACTACACCGTAGTGAAACGTACTGTTTTATTATTGATAATGGAATTTACCAAGTAAAAGCCTCCCAAATTCAGATCTTTGTGCAGTCGATTTCTCACATATTTGGTCGGAAATTTGTACATTATGAACTCGTGATAGCTCTTTAAGTACGAAAAATTGGTGTACATTAAATCGTCTCAGGACAGGACATGGTCGGAGTAATAGTATGCTGTTCAAATGGAATACTATAGAAAGTCCGGCATGTGAATGTGGCACAGCTGAAGAAACAATAAGACATTTAGTCCTCGATTGTCCATTTTACGGATGGTTTCAAGAAATTCATTCCGTTTCAGGTAATTTCATTAACTGGGTAGAGTCAAGTCTATTCAGGAGATTAGTTTTGAAACTGGAGGTTAATATGGGCTACATCCCCAAATGGCATATGAGATGTTCCCTGTTGAAAAACAGCGGAGCATTAGTTAAGTTCTTAGATGAGGCTAGGACTGTACCCCCTTAGGAGATGTTACTGGTATATATGTACAAGATATACCATTGTTTGGGTTCCATACCTCAAAAGAAAAAGAGAGGTCAGTGATAAATTTGGTCCCAACTGGTAACGACCATAATGTTTTCGAAGTCAATTAGAAACACCTTGTACGTATTTTAATTCATTCAAAACAGTACGCCACTGTTGTGTGTCAACCTCATCCTACCCATCTCGAAGCGTTTCTCACAAGTCGAATTCCGCTGACTTCCGACTCCATTTTCTTCTACTGCGAAAATCCTTTTAATCAAATTCGAATAGTCTTAGTCTCGGCTACCTAACCCGGTACCAAGTAGCAAGTCTCGCGTATGCCATAAAATCCTACGGGCCCGTAAAAGCTGTGATGATTGAAAGCGTTCCTTCAGAGCAGGGAACATATTCGCCGACTGCAGTATCCTTTTTTTAATTTCATTAGAGCGCTTTGATCGAAAGCCTTTTCGTTCCAGTTACTCGTTCGGGCTCGTAAAATTAGGCAATCTAATTTCATTATGATTACTTTTCTGATTTAGTAGCTATAAAGTTTATCGGAATAACGTTTCCGAATAAGAAAATGGATAGTTAATTTACGGAGAGATTGTGACAGACGTCCAATATATGCATTGACTGATTATCCGAGAGTATTGGGTTAGAAGATTTTCCGCCTCTCGAGATGATTTATCACAGATCGAGTCCATATGAGTAGTCTGATTTTACTTTACAGGGCACCAATCGAATTTTGAATAATTTTTGTAATTCGTCCACACCTACCCTCGAGCGATTGTGTGGTAATGTTTATGTACTTACTTGAGATAATCCATTTCTGATGTTAATTTAGTAAAAAACTTTCTGCCCGATTCAAGTTTTGTAGAGGAAGTATTGAGACTGGTAACGTCACCTTAGATCCGGCAACGCGTGAGACGAGAAGCTGTGAGCAGCGTCAGGTGCACAAGCATACATCTCTAGTATGCAGCTACAATTTTCAGTTTTTCTTATATGTAACGGTCCAATCGCGCCGCAAAATATTTCCAAAAACTTTTCTGTGTTTCAAATAATTTATTTATAATGAAGCAATCTGCATTCGCTATTCATCACACTTAATTTTATTTACTATAGATGGCACGACAATATTCACTTTATATTTATTGATTTATTTCTTTCCTCACAACCGTTCAATATATATCGTAAGTGTTCTTGCCGTATACTCGATACGCTGCATATGTGGCGGACAGTCTTCAGTCGTAGTTTAGATTAGATTGAATTGAGAATTAACTGGTGTTGCTTTCGAAGTTCAAAAGAAATCCTTTTGAAAGTCGCTTTAGCGGATTAGTTTCTTAGAAAAGGGAAACTTAGTTATAGATTGTTACTTTCGATTACCGCACTTTACGTTTTGCAACCTACACTATCCAACACTAGAAACACCCACACCTTAAAGGCCACACTCGCTCAGAATGTTACTTTTGTTGCAGAGGCGTTTCTTCGCTTTCTTTATTATCTTCGTTTTTTTCTTACAGTTTTTTCGATTTTTATCTGCTACCTTCTACGTCATTTGCCTTGCTGCTCCGTTTTTTATTCTTCTACCTCTCAAACCGAGTACGAGACCATAAAAAAATAACGCGGATTATACTGCCGAAGAATCCTGATAAAACAAGAACTTTCTGTCGCTCAATAAGGTCAGATATTAACGCGTCATTGCATATAGCACACGTGCAGCGGAAGATAAGTGTAGAAGCATCGTGAATCAAATATTTGCATTCTGAAGTTCTTTTATCATCTTTCTTGACCCTTTATTTTAAATTGAATGAAACAGTTCCTATTAAATTAATATTACTTAATTTTTAGTCGTTAATAGAATTGATTTACTCACTTTTTATTTCGAATCAATTAAATTGAGAAGCTTGTGCCTTATCTTAACTTACCTTATATTATTATCTTGTGCGGATTAATGATGATTAATCAACTATATTAGTGTCTACAAATGCACAATTATTATCTTTACTCTGTATTAAACAAATGTTCAACAACTATAACGTTATACGAGGTTTACTTTTCTACTACTTTCAAATTCGTTAATTCATTAGTGGTTATTAATTAATCGGCATACTTTTTTTTTCCAGGACAATCTCCAAATGAATGCACTAGTTTTAGGTTGGTACCAATAAGATCGTCTGCGTACCATTGCACACCTCAGGTATCGGAAGAATAAACCAGCTTGTTTGACGATAGTGGAAAAAAAGACTTGGAATTGGCCCTCAATATCTCCGGATCTTACCCCTTTTTACTCTACCGACGTATCAACAAAGTTTATAGATCGCCTTTGGCGTAATCGAACCCAATCAAGGACAAAAAGTAAATATTAATGAAGTGTACTCGCTTATTGAAAAATATTAGAAATCAATGGTCGACGAATTGAACATTTAATTTCATTCAATTTGTACCACATGTTCATGTTTATGGTTAGTTTTAACATCTGTGAAGCGAGCTAACGCTACTAATATCAGTTTTCTGCATTTCATTAGTGACAAAATTTAGTTGAAATTTTCTGAATTGTTTTCTGCGAATTGGTAGTAAATTTGGGTACTTTGCGATAAATGTTCTGCAAGTTCGACTTATTATTCGTTGGCACTTACGATGAATAATAAATGAATTCATAATATTCCTAGTTAAGTATTTATTTGTTATTTTCTTTAACGAAAGAAACTATACAATTATAACCAAATCCTGAAGAATCGGAATAACTCGAAATCAACAGAAAATAGATTGAACATAGCTATCCTAGTTTCTTGCAGAAGTCTACTAATCTTCACGTACCCTACTTCGAAAAATAATAGCCTTTAAAATTCTCAATTGTTTCATTCTAGCACTATGTATATTTTTTATTATCAACTCTGGAAGTTGAGGCGATGACTGTCATAGCAGTAGTGTGACTGCCCAAGATGATTTAATGTGAAGAGGGCCAAATTGTAAGTTATCGAAAAATTGAATGATAACAGCGAGTTCCACAGCACACTAGCCCTGTAAACAAAAATTCATAAAGAGAATGAAACGTTTCATAGCTACCAGGAACGTCCGTTAATGAGTTTCTTCCTTTCAGTTCTTCAGAGCATTTACCACGGAAGTACCTGTAGAAAAAAGAAAGATCTGCAACCTGCTACCTTCAAGCGAGAGGCTGGAGATGTGATGAACGTCTAAATGCGGAGCCCCACCCATGGAAGCAGTATTCCAGACCAGGTCGCACCTTTGGATTATATAAAATCATTCACTGTGATGGCGCGAAGTACTGATTTGCCTGATAAGAACACTGAGTTTAGCAGAAGCAGATTTAGCAATGGCTGATACATGGTCAGGCCAGCAAACTCCGGTTTTAACTTTGACGCCGATAGATGCATTTTCTTTTCCGAGGAAATTTGATGTCCTTGCAAAATTACAGGAGGTTCTCAAACGTGACTTTTCTGGGGAACGTTGGCGATTGCGTCTTGTTCGTGCTGAAGTTGACCAAGTTCAATCAACCCCACTCTTATATCTTTTACAAGTCTGAACTCAGTTACAGTTACTCTTGGTCTGTGTGTGCAGCAGATCATTAATCTGCAACAGAGTTTGGAGCCCTGAGATACTCTTGCATGAACCTGAAAAGATTCACTCGTTACACCATCAACTATCACCCGAATCGATCTACTGAAGGCAAAACTACTAATCCAAGCAATTTTCTTTTATTTTTCTGGAAAGTATATGTGCGATTAGTTTATTTATCAAGCCTGCGTGCCAAACTCTGTCGAAAGCCTTTGAGATATCGAGAACAATGGCTCTTGAGTCGCCATTCTTTTCGATTTTTGATGTCCATAAACGTATACAAGGAAGACACCAGATGATCGCTGTCTGCGGAAACCATGTCGTCGATCACTGTTGATACGCTGTGAGCCGAGATATTCTATGAGCCATCGTTTATCACTCTTCCCAAGACTTTCGACAAAATCAGTAATAATGCAATAGGATGATAATTTTGGGGTGGACATCTCTTCCATTTCCTTGGAGTCGGTTGTACTCTCGCCATTTTACAACACGCCGGAAACGTGTGGCTTTCATACGAAATCTGAAACAGACGATTAAGGACAGGTGCTAACTGTGGAGCACATTCTTTCAAAACAGTTGGTGGTATTCTATCAAGATCGACTGGTTTGTTATAGTTCAGGTGTTGAAGAACTCGCCTTACCATACGCTCTCTGAGTTTTACTTTAGATATATTCGAGTGAACATGTGAGATGCTTGGTGGTACTATGTATCATGATGTATCTAATACAGAATTTTGCGAAACAAAGAGATCCGCTTTTGCTTTAGGTGATGATGTGCTAACTTTTATTTCTAATCGAAGGTGGGAAAGATGACTAGCTGAAGTTGCTGCTGACTGCCTTCTCTATAGACCAGAACTGACGGGATCCAACGGTCTGCTCCAAGAGCCTATTCCTAATTCATTGAAGTAGGTTTCCGCTTTATCAATTATTGATACACAAATGTTCCTGAAACGATTCAGATTCATATGTTGGATTTCTCTCCTTATTCTTTTGAGCTTTTTTTTTTAAAACAGCTTTTTGACAGTTTCAGTAAGCCAAGGCTTTTGTGCAGATATATTTTATCAGAGTTTGGAGTATTGGAGTCCTTGCCTGCAAGAATATTTTGAAAGATGAACTCAGTGCAGACATTGATGTTAGAATCTGAAAAATAGATGTCAATAAACGGAAAAGACCAAAAAACCTCACGCAACTCCTCCTAGCTGGCTCGGTTTTCATGCCACATCTTCCTGGAAGTCGTTTGATCTTCATTTCGAGGTTGTGCGAAGTTGCCAGTAGCAGAATCAGGGTTGTGGTTGGATGTACTTAAAGGTGATGTAACCTGTAAACGGAAATCATCTGGATCTGAAACAAGAAATAGAGCGAGAGTATTGGGAAAACCGGTTATACTATCAGGAATTCTTGTCAGCTCATCGTCAGGTAGAGTGAAGTTGCCTGCCTGCTTTGGTGCTATTTGAAAGTTGGAGCCAGTTTATGATATTGGAGTTGAAGTCTGCTATTATGATCACCTCAACTGATGGATGCTATATTTGGATCGTGTGTACCTTGTTCTCTAGATACTGAAACCATCTAGGGTAGATGTTATCGTTAGGATATCGATACAGGCAACACATGAATTGAGATATAAACAAATTTTGAACTATACCAGGTCAAAAGCGTCATCCTCCAACGCATCTTGTCTTTGGAAAACGACATCCGATCTGGCAAAAACACAAAGCTGTACCTTAAGTCAAACCTTGAGTCCAATTCATATCGACTGAAACAGAGATAGGCGGCATTTCGTTGGTGGTAGGACATGAAGTTGTGTGTCTTGTAAATGCTGGTATACTGCTCTAACAATCATGTTAATGTGTCCTAGTCCTCTTTCCGCAAAACTCAACAACGAATTGGCTTCTCTCATCAGATTCTAGAGAACTCCGCATTCAAACATCAAAAATGGGATACCCTGTGATGCAGTTCTACGACTGTATTCCAGAAATAATAACGCGTGGGTATTTCTCGTAATTATTTATCAGACAGGTACATCATCAGATGTAATGCGAATGTATTCTCCTTCATTCCAATTCTTGGATTAAAACGACCATTATGTGCGCCATGTGGGCGTTTCACTGCAAATTCAACCTTATGCAATCATCACGTTCCGAATGATTGATGTTCGAAATTAATAGAATATTCATTTCCGAAGGAATGATGGTAATATAATGGAGTCGTGAGCCTTTTTGTATCTTTATAATCAATAGCTCTGTAACTCGTTCGTAATGGATGATAGACAATGTAAAGAATCGAAATTTTCAGAATATATTCTGATTTTTGTTTATTAAAAATGCATGTGGTAGAAGATTGTTTTTATCTGTCTGTAGCGGTGGATTTTGTCTTAGGATGGTCAAATTCCAAGTTCGATGCTAAACGACAATTGGTTGTCACCACGACCATCACTGAATGTAATAATTCTGAAATCGTTTTTAAAATATAGAATTTAAGCATTCTCACACTTGAGTTTGATTTTTTTATGGATATGAACATACAATAATTGAATAATAATTAATATGCATTCAAGAAACTTATTCTTAGATATGTGTATCTAATCCTACGGATTCAAGGAACTATATCGTCTTTTGGAAATATTGATGTTTCCTCAACTAAGGTAATGTGAAGGAAAATCCTCGTCTTTCGTTGCTGAAGCATCAGTTGTTAATAATCGTTCTTCTTTGTTCTGAGTGTCACGTAGTTTGTTTCTCATTTTGGTGAATGTAGATTTCATACCTCTATCTTTGATGTGTGGATAGAGGTCAGTGAGCATTATATCCAATTCCTGAATGTTCATCACATTGGATTTACCTTTCGCGTTTTTCAAAAAACATTTGAGTTGAGTGTCGTTTAGGAGAAATTTTTTGTGGAGTCGTTTATCTGGTCTTTAATAGTCTCAGTTATGTTTCGTGTTTTTTGAACTTCATCTTCTGGGAATATTTCTTGGGTTTTCTTCCGTTTGGCCTTTGGTGTTTAATGATGTTTTTTGTTTTTGAGTTGTCCTCAATTGAATTAAGATCTACAGGTATAATCTCAGATCTATCTGTAGAACTGGAAGGCGAAAGTGGCCGCTTGAAGACTTCTTTGGAAACTGAAGCAGGCTGAGACAACTCATTTATGGATGTTATTTTGTCTGAAACTTCATTAATCAGTTTACGTGCTATTCCCAAATCAGCAACATCAGCACGTACAGACGCATAAGGTATAACACTAACCCAAGACGGTAACTCTAATGTTTCCATCATTGGTAATGAAACTAACACTACTCTTTCCGTTGATTGTTTTCCACATGAGTGGACCAAATTTGATTATAATTTTCTGAATAGTTTTCTGCAAATTGGTCATAAATTCGTATACTTTTCGTCAAATATTCTACCCATTATTTGTAGACATTGATCTTGAATGATGAATGAATTCATAATATCCTCGTTTGAGTATTTTTTCTTCCTATTTTTCTTCCTATTTCTGCCTTTTGGCAAATGACACGCCGAGAAATTCTGTCTCGTGTACAGGAAGGGTCTAATAAATCTGTCAGACAGGACCAACGTCTTTATATCTCCTCCGAATGATGGACAATCATGCGATTCCAAGAATCCGAAAAATCGCAATTTTATGGCGATTGAATCCGGATAACTCTGCGCAGGGGACGAGTGTCATATTCTCCTGGCTACCGAGCCGGATGTTTGATTATTTATTTGCCATTTTACGAAAAACTGAGACTGAAAGTCATGGAACGTTGCATAGAATATTGTGGAACACACAAACTGGCATCGAAATTAAATCCAGTTTATCTGTTCCATGGCCTAGTGACTGAATTTACTGAAAGAACCACAGGTTTTTGATATATTCGCGAATAAATGAAAACGAGCCATTTTTGGTTGGATGTAATACCAATTCGAAATTATGTTCAATAAAGCAAACAGAAATAGGTACTCGTATTTGAAAAACCTTTTTCGACAATTTAGTTTCAATGAGTTGACAAGTGATTTTTGAGCCCCTTCATATAGAATGGTATCGAAAGGTAGGTTGCTCTAAACAAAACAATTTTGTCTCGTTGAACTTAAAAGAACAGTTACGGTCTCACTCAAATTTGAGTCGATTCTATTGGGTAAAGAATAACACTTCAATGAAGAAAATTACAAAGTACACCATGTCATTTTAGATAGCAAAGTTGTAGTCGGTCTCTGTCTGGAAATGGTACATCAGAAAACAATTGAAAATTGTAGTTGAGGATCCATAATACCCTAGATACTCCTAATGGGCCCTTTAGTGCAGATACCCTGAACATAGGGTGTTTTTGAATTGTTTATCATAATTTTAGAATATGATAGGTGAAGTCTAGGTCAAATTTTATAATGAATGATAAAATAAAATAAAATGAAACAAGTTACTATGTTTGAACAATCACTAATATATTGATGTAAAGAATAGAAAAAAAATTACATTGGTTGGACCGGTTTTGGACATACGTCCATTATCAACAACAAGCTAATGAAAACTGAATACTCATGTACAATACTGGAATTACCATCAATAAAATGCTAGTAGAGGTCACAGTAACTTTAATAATGGTGATTGGTAAGTGATTAAGTCTACCTGGTGGTTAAGGAGCTTAACCCTTTCTACCCTAGATGCTTTGAAAATTTCCATCGATTCAAAGAAATTAAGACTTATCACAAGAATGAAGAATTTGTAGCTGTTGAAGTTCTGGAAAAGAATGACATTCATTCAATGTGCAGCTAAAGCTGAATCATATTTCTGATGTAGGAATGATTGCAAATGCTATTGTACCTAGCCTTGAAAGAGCGTCCTGTTTGATCTATATAAAAGGAATTGCACTCAGAACATGTTAATTGGTATATTTCTGATTTTTCAAATTTACCGATTTTATCTTTTGTGTTGAAAAGCAGGCCTGACAAATTGCTAACTGGTTTGAATGCAATATGAACTTTCTTACTATCAGAAAAAACTCTAGCAACCTGTTCTGACGTCTTCCCAAAATATGTTAGAGACATACATTTTTCGGGGTTTTCTCTCTTGGATTGGGGATATATCATGTTGAATATGTTGTTGCGTATTTTTCGATTAATTAAACTCTCTATTGCTTTTATATCGAAGCCGTTGTTCTCTGCTATTAACATAATGGTGTTGAATTCTGATTTTCGGTCCATGTCCGATAAATCGCTCTGTGAATCATGGATTTGCGGGCTGATATTTTTCGAGAGTACGGGTGAAATGAATCTACGGGAATTACATTATCCGTGTTCGATAGTTTTCTGAAGATATTAATTGATAAACGGTTATTATTCTCCCGGGTAATTGTTCTACTTCGAACTTAATTTTAGGATGAATACTATGAATGAAATTCAGATTTCTAGCTGTCTGTTCGTTCCAATGAAACATGCTAAAATGTCATCAACATGTCTGTACTAAAATAGGATATAATTTTCCGTCAAAAGTGACGTCATAATTTTAGTGTTTTCCAAATTAGACATAAGATAACAAATGAGATGATCAAATATGGCGGAGAAGCCATGAGAGAAGAGTACACAAAACTGTTTAACATCATAATTCAACACGGAAAAATACCAGAAGAATGGAAAAGAAGTGTAATAGTGCCTATCTTTGAAAAATGAGACAAAACAAATCCTGCCAACTATCGCGGAATAACCTTATTAAGCACCTCTTTGAAACTGCTTACAAAGATTCTTGCCGATGACATAACGTCAACAATACCAATCAGCGAAGAGCAACAAGGCTTTCGAAAAAACCGGTCCACGGTCGATGCACTATTTATAACAAGGCAATTAGTAGAAAAGTCTCTTGAATATAACACTCCAGCATATCTTTGTTTCATAGACTTAACGAAGGCCTTCGACAGAGTCCAACTGAAGGATGTAATCAAGATACTGGAAAACAAAGAGGTACCCAAAAAATATATAATACTCATAAAAGATCTGAACACTAATACAACAACGCAAATACGAACAAATCACACCCTAACGCAGCATTTCGGAACAACGTCGGGCATCCGCCAAGGTGATAGTCTTAGCCCTCTACTATTTAATACTGTTATAGACCAACTTGTAGAGACCGTTGAAAACTTGGGACTAGGATACCGCATGGGAACCTACAAAATTAACATCTTATGCTATGCCGATGACGCCGTACTCATTGCAGAATCAGAAGACGACCTACAAAAGAATGCTATACGCCTTTAGCAAACGCGCAAAAATTTCAATATGGAAATCTCAACAAGTAAGACAAAATGCATGACTATAGCTAAGGAACCTCTGCGCTGCAAGTTAACAATAGACAACGCCACTATAGACCGAGTCATGTCATTCGAATACTTAGGGTGCAAAATAACAAGCACAGGATACCTTGAAGATGAAGTGAGGAAACAAGTGAACAAAGCAGCTGCAGTATCGGGACATCTTAAACAACCAATTTGGAGAAATAAACACCTCAGTATACCATGCAAATCCAGAATCTACCAAACATGTGTGCGACCAATTATGACATACGGGGCAGAAACAAGAGCGGAAAAAAAAAGAGGATACTAAGAACAACAGAAATGAAAACGCTAAGAATTATAACCGGTTACACATTGAATGACAGACAAAGAAATACCTACATAAGGGAAAAATGTGAAACAGACGAAATTGTAAGATGGGTAAGAAAAAGAAGAAGAGAATGGAACCAGCATGTAAACAGAATGACCACAGATAGAATAGCCAAAATCGTATATAACAACATACCACACGGAAGAAGATCCATTGGACGACCACCAAAACGATGGCGGGACAGTTGTCAATCAACTTCACAAGAACTGCTGCAGGGAAACCGGAACTGAACAGGCGCTACGCCTTCTACACGGTGAAGAAGAAGAAGATGAGAAATTAGACATGAACATTTCAGATAGAAAGGGACTGTGGGGTGAACCCATAGCTAAACCTTTATTTTGTGAATATATCTTATCATTGAAATAAAAATAATTTTGGGTCTAGAATGAATCAAACTCATCTTTACAGACAACGTTGAGATTTCTTGCCTCTAGAATACTTAATATTAAGGGAACTCATTCTGTTGCAGGTATATTCGAAAACATATTATCTACATCTAATGATATTAATTTTGCGGTTAGTGGCATGAGGAAATTATTTATTTCATCCGATGATTCTAATGAATTGATTTCAATTTGGAAATTAGTTGCTTATCAAGTATTTGTGTTGGACTATTGGTATATGACACCACTGGACAGATAGGGTTATTTTCTTTATGTGTTAGAGACCATATAATCTAGGAATTCTAGGATTCATTTCAATCCATCTGTGTCTCTCGAAGCTACTAAAAAGTGATTGCATATCATTAGCGGCTGGCCTAAGTTGTTTCTGTATGAGTGGTGTTATGCTCTTTCAAACTACAAAAATAATTTTATTTTAAATATTGCGATTTTGTTGTTTTGACGCACTGATCCATTGACAAAGGTCAGCAATTAAAAACTGCAAATGGCTAATTTTTCGGGTACATCGCTTAGTATACTATGTTGTAATGGTTTGTTTTTCTGTAGGGCGATACAAAAATTGGCAGAAATATCTGTTGCTGACTCCCGGGTTGATACCATTCTAATTTTTATGTTTTCTGTCTGGAAATAGAATCAATCAGTATAGGGAAAATAGTAGATGAAACCATTTATTCAAAACTTTCTCTCAAGAAACAATAAAAAACTTCAATTTCTACTTCATAATTTTCTCATCCCCTATTATTTACAATCGAATCACGCTACTTTTCCGTCCCTCTCCAGCAGTGGTGCAGCAACACATTCTATTACAATTTTAGCTGAGTGCAAGAATCGAAAACACAGAATAATTATAAATATTACCATTTCGTGACTTCCTGAAAAATACCGACCGTTTGCGATTCGAACCCAAATGTAATTGCCGGTTGGTCTGCCTTCAAGTCTACACGCACATAACTGCAAGAAAATGAGAACAATAATATCATAGAAACTTTGATCCAATCACGAAACAACTAGTTCGTTTGTTGCATTTTTTTATTTCTGGTGGGAGTACCGCCTTAATCTTGAATTGAAATTAAGTATAAGTGGAGTCATATAATGGCTGATTTTGACCCAAGAATATGTCCGGTATTATAAAAGAAAAAGTGCATTTGAATCACTCTCAAAATCTGAATACAGGATGCTTCTGTATCTTGTACTAACACATTGAAATTCGAAAACCCTTTCAGATTTTTTCTACAGATCCGGCAATTTTCGACATATTCACCACAAATTTCAGAATATCGTTACACAATACAAGTTACACGAACTCACATAACAAACTGACAATAGAATCTACACCAAAGGTAGGTAAAAAGTTGCACTGGGCATATTCTCTCATTTCGACGTTTGTACATAGGTAACGTTAATCGCATCAAGAAAGACAAAATCTCGACTCTCTCTACTACCAGTCAGTTTCCAACCAATAAAAATGATCTCTGGCAAAATTCGATGATGTGCTGCGGTTGGGCCTGGGCCTCGAGCCAAAAATTTCCTGAGACGTTGTCGTATCGTTTCAGTGGTAATTTGCACTCCACTGTTTTATCGATGCTGTATTTGAAGTCGCCGAGTATTAGCGAACCGTTGCCACAACGAGGATTTTTTTATGCTCGCTTTCCAGGAATAGGCGAATCTGTTACACCACATAAGTGGGCGCCTAGGAAGAATAGAGGTGTCTGTTTACTTGCTTCTTGAAGAGGGCCAAATTTCAGGATGTTGGGAAGATGTTGGACGGAAGCGAGTTCCACAGCTCACTGGCCCCGTTGACAAAGGAATTCTTAGGGAGAGAGGTTCGAGGGATCGTTAAATGTACCGCCATATGATGAGAACTTCTTGTCAGCCTAGTGCTGCGGCAAAACATGAGTTTTCCCGACCCAAGGTCCTTCCGCTCCTTGGAGCATCTTCCCTGGAAGTATCTGTGAAACATAAAAAGGTCAGCCACTTGTCTTCTGAGAGCCAACAGTTGGAGATCGCGGGTGATCTCCGGGTGGTCGATAAGGCACACAGCCCGTTTTTGCATACTATTCAACATCCGCAACGAATGTTTGGGCGCAGATCCCCATACATGGGAACAACAACAAAGCAGGTCAAATCTGTACCTTATATAGAAGCAACAGCTGAGATGACGTGAAGTATCGCTTGGCTCTGAAAAAGAAAACTAAGTTTAGCTGATATCGACTTACCTATTGCTGATACATGTTCATGCCAGCAAAACCCAGAGTTGACCATTATTACGAGAAAGTGCATCAAATCTTTGGATGCAATCTGTTGGCCTTGCATCATTATAAGAGGTTCTCCAGCGGGGACCTTTCTATAAAACGTAATTGTTTGCATCTTGCTCACGTTGAAGCTCATCAGGTTCAACTGACCCCTCTCAGATATCCTCTGTAAGCCAGAGTTTAAGTTAGTAATTGGTTGACTTCTCTGACGCTGAGATTCCGCAGATGTAAGAGGTCGCAGACTACTGAAAGACAGAACCAGGGTACAATCGTCTGCAACACCTAAGATCTTGTTCTTCATAGATGCCAAAAGATCGTTTATCTGCAATAGAAACAAGGTTGGCGAAAGATTGGATTCCTGAAGTACTCCTGCTTGCAACTGAAAACAATCAGATGTTATACCCTCGACCATAACTTGTATTGATCTACTTATCCAACATCGAAATTTTTCGGGAAGCCCATATGCAGCAAGTTTATCCAACAAGGCTGCATGCCAAACCCTATTGAAGGCTTTAGAGATGTCTATTGATATAGATTCCCCATGCTTTTCCATCGTTGATGCACAAACATGAGTGACGTAGGCGAGCAGATCTCCTATCGATCTTTGCCTGCGAAAACCAAACTGACGGTCGTTAATATTTCTTAAATAACGGCCATGAATCGCCGTTGCTGGTTGAAGTCATCCTTGCCCAGGTATCCTTTGAATTAGAAATATAAAAAGAACTCTTTCATTCGTACATGATATATCATATATTATGTATTAAGACATTAAAATAAATTAAAATTACTCAATAACATAACAGATTTGTGATCACAGGACATAAATGTATTAACGCTATAAAACACTTAAGATTTTAATAATCTTTTTAGTTGACACATATGATTTTGATGTGGTACCTCCCTCACGTTATCGAACACCTTTCCCAAACCAGGATTCCATACCTTAAAGCTATCCACAAAGAACATAATAAGATACTCTCGCATCTCGTGAGAAATATACGACGTAAGATTTCTAATAGCAAAATTATTGCTCTAAGTAAGATAATAAACATTGGCCGACCAAGTGAGACTAAATAAATACCTAGAGATGTTACAGTAATGGACTCGAAGCTACGAATTCCGCAGTCTTATCTCTATTCATGCTGAGCCCCTTTGTATACAACCATTCCAAGGCCTCCACATTTAGCAGAGTGGTGGAATCGACACTGAAAGTAAAGTCATCAGCAAATACAATAGTGAGGAATCTCGGCAGATATTCGGGATAGCCATTGATATATATTAAAAAGAGGCCCAGGATTCAACCCTGTGGCACATCCATTGTATTCAGATCCTTTCTTCATTAACCACAGTGAAATTTTGGACTGTTGAATTTAAATGTGGCCGTAAGAGCAATAAATCCGAGTTTTGGCGTCGATTAATCACTGTAGATAATAGTTGGATACACCATTATACGCCAGAAACAAAGAAAGCAGTCCAAACAATGTCTTCCAGAGGGAAACCCCAAAACAAGAATATACTTTGCATCATTGCTTGAAGTAAAACTTTCGGAAAATAATGACATTTACAGAAAAAGAAAATCCTCTTTCACTAAGGCAACGCACCGTCTCAGCGATTGCCATGGCGAAAATCCACGAATTACGCTTTAAACTACTGGACCATCCTCCTTACTCACCAGGTCTAGCCCCAAGTGAAACATCGGAGGAAAAAGTATGTAGAGTTGCAACCAGACTATGTTGAAAAATAAGAAAAAATATAGAGAAAAAAAGTCTACTATCTTCGTTAGGTCGAAAACTTTCAAGACCACCCTCGTAGTTGTAACTTGATGATAAACTTTGAATAATTTTTCTGAATTACTATTGCAAGAATTAGTTTTAGAACTTGCAAGAATTAGTTTTAGAACTGCCACAATGAAAGCACAGAACATATTTAAGCTATTTCAATCATTCCGAGCTGTTTCTGTGAATGGACGGTTTTTCTGGAAATACGTCCTGGATGAGGAAATTGAGTGTATATATGACTTATTTTTCGAAAGGAAAAAAAGTATTTCACAAAATCGAAGTTACCAATGAATAATAAAAAACTATCGCTCTTAATATGAACATATTTACATAGCTTCAAAAACAACCGAGATATTCGCATTTGATTGATTCAGAAACATTTCAAAATAACCAAATAATTCGGAGAAGAAAAAATCTACTTGGCATCTGCTCGAAGCAATGAATTCTCAACAAAAAAGAACACGAGGAAGGGTGGTTCTTTTCCTCTATTCACAATATTTCACATAGCTGCAGTACTGAAACGTCGAAACTAGGCCACCCTGTACAATAAGACACCACGTGCTTTCTTGATAGTCTTGGACTCAGTGTTGCTTGAAGATAAACTTGAAGTCGAAATTGCAATCTCCAAACTAGTAATTAAATATATGTCTTTTGAAAGTCATTTAACGGATTCCAATAGAAATCTTCTACATGCACTCTTTCGAAACAAATTGATTCCGATCAGTATTTGCAAAGAGAAAAAGTGTACGGAACTCAGCGTAAAAATTGGGCATAAATCTTTTCAACAAAGAACATATGACCTTTTACTACGTTGGCTTCGACAAATTTTCCTGAAAATTTTTAAATCAACAAATACCAACCTAAATCGAAAACGGTAATAAACTGACCGTATCCATGACAGGTTATAAATTTCAAAACGAAATGAAAAAGTAATTGAAAAATTCTCCGATAGCGGTAATTATACGGATCATCATTCACTACCGCAAGGACAGACTCGAGGTGCAAGTACACTGAAGCCTGAAAATAATTTGAAGAATGAAATGAAAGCTATAAATTCATTTGAGACCGCGTAGATAATCCCCCTGATTTGGCAGGAGTTTTTACCTGGTTACCTGGTATATGCAAAAATAAAATCTATCTTATGATAGGATTTGTCCAAATCTGCAAAATAGTCATTAGTTTCTTCAATCACCCTCCTTTGAATAAAATTCCATCTCTTCCAGTATATATATATATATATATATATATATATATATATATATATATATATATATATATATATATATATATAGGTGTTTTACCCCGACGTGTTGCCCATATATCTGTTCATGCAATCAAACTAATTTCATGATAAAATATAAATCCACCACCAATGATTATTATGACAATATATCAATCTACCAGAATATATATATTTATATATATATATATATTATATATTATATAGCATCATCAGACAATGATATCAATGTACCAACGAGTAGTGTCAGAGGCTTTCTCCCCGGAAAAATCCGGTGTACAGACCTTAGTCAAGTAACACTGAATGTTACTCATTAATAGTTTCCTCTGTGTGAAGTGGTGAACGATCGAATAGAATACTGCTCTGAACATAAATATGACAAAATTGTCAGTTAATTATATTACATTTATATAAACAAATAAATAAAATATGAAATAAGATTCTGAGGAGTATAAACTGAAGAAAACCTATGACTCTACCTCATTATTTTTTCGGAAAGAAACCTGCGAAGAATATTACAAGATTGGATGACTGTTATCTTTTGTAACTGTTCAAACAAATTTTTCTTCAGACCCAAAATCTCAATATTTTTGTGAAAATTTCTAGGAATAACACCTGTTGTGGAAATAATAGTCGGTAGAATAAATATTTTCTTCATTTTCCACATTTTTAATCTCGTCGCCAAGCATCATATATTTAGAAATTTTTTCATTGTATTTATTTTGTATATTATATGTGTCGGGTATAACAATATCAATTATATATGTTATTTGATTCTGTTTATCATTAAGAATGATATCTGGTCTATTGTGTTTTACAGCTCTATTGCAAAGAATTGTTTTATCAAAATAAAGTTTATATTTGTCATTTTCACAAATAATCTCAGGTTCATATTTGTGAAATTTTTTCTTTTGGGAATTAGGTCATGTTTAATTCCTAGATTAAAATGAATAATATTAGCGACGGCATTATGTCTTTCTAAATAATCTGTTGAAGCAAGGACTGAGCAAGATGATAATACAGTGTGTTCCAACAAAAATTTGACCCCCTATAACTCCAAAATGAGTAACATTAGCGAAAAACACCAAGACACGTCGATTTTTGTTTCGAGGAGGAGCATTTTTCGAAATAATTCGAAACTTGTCAGATCAACCCCCTACCCCCAGCAACCCTAACTTTGAAATTCATCATAGGGAATAAGGGTCGAGTGGCACCTTACTGAAAAGGTCTGTCAATTCTCCACCTTGATTTGTCATTTTTAGAATTTTAAATTAACATACAAGGTGTCCCAACCAAGGGTGAAGTTGAATTCCTGGAAATCCCAAATACTAAATGAAATAGATTTATTTTGGCATAATGCAAGCGCAGGTTTATGCTCGGTCTAGAAAAACGACCTACACTTGTGAATTTGGAGTTGGTGCAATCAACCCCCTATTTCCAGCATCCCCAACTCAAAAATCATTCGATCGATAATAGGTCAAGTGGCACCTCGTTGGAAAGGTACTGCAATTTTCTCTTCGAATTTGGTATTTTCGAAATTCAGAATCATCATACAGGGTGTCCCGAAGCAGGAACATTGAAAATCCAAATAACTTTTGAAACTGGTTCATTTCGGTATACGAGAACATGTTTGATCCGAGAATAGGACTTTCTTGTGTGGTTATAGAATTTTTGCAATCAACCCTTCCATTCAGCATCCCCAACTTGAAAATCATACAAATAATTCAAGTGGCATATCTTCAGAAAGGTTTTTGAATTCCAGAATGATTAAAGCATTTCATTCAGTTCGGCTCTCCATACAGGATGTCGCTTTCGAAAAATTCAATATCGTCATTTGAAATTATCAACTAAAATTAATTCGAAACTGTTAAAAGTATTGGGGTACGATGTGTTGAGCATCAATTACGAAGAAATAAAGCTGATTTCTGCATTGAAAATGTTCACATTTTTTCATTTCCATCTGGCGTGCAGTCATCTGTTATTTCTCATTTTGCAATGAAATATTATTATTATTCAGATCAGTTCCTCATTATTGTTGTTGTTCGTCAGTTAAAATTAATCTGAAAATGGTTTATTCCACTGAGGAAAGGGTCGAAATTGTATCGACGTATTTTCGAAATAACAGTTGTGCCAAAGAAACGGCAAGGATATTCGATAGGAACCATCCTGAAAGAGAAAGGGGAGTCAGTCACCAGTACGTTAAATATTTGGTTGACAAATTCCTAGCTACGTGTTCGGTGGCAAACAAAAAACATGAAGTGGCATGTCCTGTCAGAAATGAGGCAACGGAAGTGGCAGTAGTGGGTCATCTACAAATGGAGAATACTACTTCGATCAGAAAACTATCTCGTCTGACTGGTGTATCAGCTACAACTGTCCATAGAATCGTGAAACATCACAAATTTCACCCATACAAGGTAAAATTAGTGCATGAAATAAACGAAGATGATCCAGATCGTCGTTTACAGTTTTGTGAAAATCTAAGTGAAAACCTAAACGCTAATCCAAATTTTCTGAATAACATCTGTTTTTCTGATGAAAGCACCGTTATGCTCAGTGGTGAAGTGAATAGACATAATTGTCGATATTGGGACACACAGAATCCTCATTGGTTTAGAGAGGCCCACACGCAAAGGCCTCAGAAGTTGAACGTTTGGGCAGGAATTTTGGCAATCATCTAGTTGGACCTTTCTTTATTGAGGGTAATCTGAATGGAAATGGCTACCTACAGTTGTTAGAGGAACACATACATCCTAGATTGACAGAAATTTTACAGAACGATCCAACTCTTTCTGAGGACGAAATGCGTTTTCAACAAGACGGTGCTCCTCCGCATTATGATGCTCGGGTGCGCCAATATTTAGACGAAAATTTCCCAGGAAGGTGGATTGGTAGAAGAGGACCTGTTGAGTGGCCAGCCAGGTCACCAGATTTAAATCCCCTAGATTTTTTTTTGTGGGGCCATCTAAAATCTAAAGTTTATGCCACAAGACCAGAAAACCTGGAGGAGCTGCGGATGAGGATTATCACAGAATGCCGACTTTTGACTCCTGAAGTTTTCGCTAATGTGAGAAGAGAGTTCGAAAATCGTCTGTATAACTGTATGGAGGTGGGCGGAGGTCATTTTGAACAATTGTTGTAATAATCAAGTTAGTTTTTGTTTTCAATTGAATACAAGTTCAATAAATCTCGTTTTCCTGTTTAGATGAGCATCCAATCAGTTTCTCCATCATCCCCTCATCCTGATCCTCACGCCAGAAAACCTCGATTGCCAAACTGAAACCAATGCCTCAGTGATTCAGAAAATAGAAAAATCTTTCTGGAACTTTGCCACTCAACCTGTAATCACTTGTATGATTTTTTGAGTTGGGGATGCTGAATGGAAGAGATTGATTGCAAAAATTCCATATTCACGCAAGAGAGTCTTATTCTCGAATCAAACATAAACATGTTCTCGTATTATACCGAAATGAACCAGTTTCAAAAAGTTATTTGGGTTTTCAGTGTTCCTGCTCCGGGACACCCTGTATGCTGATTCTGAATTTCGAAAATACCAAATTCGAAGAGAAAATTGAAATACCTTTCCAACGAGGTGCCACTTGACCTATTTTCGATCGAATGATTTTTGAGTTGGGGATGCTGGAAATAGGGGGTTGATTGCACCAACTCCAAATTCACAAGTGTAGGTCGTTTTTCTAGACCGAGCATAAACCTGCGCTTGCATTATGCCAAAATAAATCGATTTTATTTAGTATTTGGGATTTGCAGGAATTCAACTTTACCCTCGGTTGGGACACCCTGTATGTTAATTTAAAATTCTAAAAATGACAAATCAGAATGGAGAATCGACAGACCTTTACAGTAAGGTGCCACTCGACCCTTATTCCCTATGATGAATTTCGAAATTAGGGTTGCTGGGGGTAGGGGGTTGATCTGAGAAGTTTCGAATTATTTCGAAAAATGCTCCCCCTCGAAACAAAAATGGACGTGTCTTGGTGTTTTTCGCTAATGTTACTCATTTCGGAGTTATAGGGGGGGGTCAAATTTTCGTTGGAACACACTTTATATGAAAAACTGTTTCTGAAGAACAGAAACATCTACGGCAAGAATCATCTATATTTTGTTTGATGATGTGTTTTCTATAATTCCTCGTGAAAACAACCTGATCCTGGATCGCAATTACCAAGCCTTCTGTTTCAGCAAACAATTCTCCAGATACTAACCATTTATTCGATGCGATTTCATCAATATAATCATTTTTCAATTTTTTAGGGTGCTTTCCGTGTAATTCCTTCTGCATCCAATCTTCTCTTTTAGAATTATCATCAAATATATCAAAATCTACCTTTTGCATTGTCAAATTCAGAGGTGTAAGATTATAATCTGAAGCAACAACAATATCATGTA
This sequence comes from Cryptolaemus montrouzieri, assembly GCA_013387265.2. NCBI lineage: Eukaryota > Metazoa > Arthropoda > Insecta > Coleoptera > Coccinellidae > Cryptolaemus > Cryptolaemus montrouzieri. The sequence continues at coordinate 25,804,331 of JABFTP020000103.1, forward strand.
ATTTAGATGTTCTCTGTTTATTATGAAAATGGGAACGTAGATGAAAAATCTGTTTACTATGAAGATTATTCAAATCAGTTAATCCACGACCTCCAAGATGTCTAGGTAGTGTAACTCTCTGAACAGCTGACTTTGGGTGGTGCTTCTGATCTTTACAGAGCATTTTCCTCGTTTGACATTGTAATTCATTTAGATCAGTTTAAGACCATTTAGTAATTCCAAAAGAAGATGAAAGAACAGGAACTGCATAGGAGTTGATAGCTCTGAAAAGGTTTTTACTAGTTAAATGACTCTTGATGATAATTTCTAAGTCTTTTGTAATATGAACTTCTAATATTTTCTTTAGTGCTGCTATGGTTAATTGTCTTCTCTTGACAAAATCCAAGATATTTATATGTATCTCCTTGATGCATTGGCTCGGTTTCGATATTGGAAATCTTTATATAATCAGAGGTGATCTTTCCTTTTTCAATAGAAAGATTTTTACATTTTGGAAGCCCAAATTTCATATGAATATCATTGGAATAGTTGAAAGTAATCTCAAGTAGACTTTTTAAATGAGATCTGGTTCCGGCATATAATTTAATATCATCTAAATAAATTAAGTGACTTAATTTGAATTCAGTTGATAGACTCTTTATTTTGAAGCCGAAACTAGTAGCATTTAATTCATGAGATAATGGATTAAGGCAAAGACAAAACCAAAGAGCACTTAAAGAATCACCTTGAAAAATGCCTCTTTTGATTGGAATTACTTCGGATTGTAACGATTGTTTTGAAATATTTAAATTAAGATTGGTTCTCCAATTTTTCATTACAAATTCACGAAAAAGACGAAGTGTCTTTTCAATTTTATAAATTTCCAAAATTTCTTGAAGCCATGAATGGGGAGAACTATTAAAAGCCTTTTGGTAATCAGTGAAGGCTGTATGAATATTTCTTTTCTTAGTTTGAGCTTGATTCAAAGCAACAGAATCAATTACAAGTTGCTCTTTAGTACCAAGGTGTTTTTTTCTACATCCTTTTTGATGTTCGGAAAGAATATTATAATTCTCCAAATGTGCATAAATTTTTTGGTAATAGATGCAGTTAGAATTTTATATATTGTTGGAAGGCAAGTAATCGGTCTATATTGAGACGGATCAATAGTATTATCACTTTTCGGTTTTAAATAAGTTATTCCTTGTGAAAGATATATATATATATATATATATATATATATATATATATATATATATGAATATATATATATATATATATATATATATATATTATCATTATTAATTTTACGACCAACACTGTTGAGGAATGATGGAAAAGAATGTGGTCCAATCGTAGAGGTTTTCCTTTGAGCTTAGTTTTCTATCAGCATCTTAAAACTGCTCAAAAGTCACACTGAATTCAGACGCGGAGAAGATATTAAATTGGAACTGGTTGCAATTTCAACGCGAACAAGATTCAATCAACAAAATCTTCAGAAAAGTCACTGCTTCTCCAATTATAAAGAGACTTCGAATTTCCTCAGAAACGAACATGCATCTGCTCAACGTAACATTAAACACGGGATTTAACTGGTATGACCATGTGTCAGCGATTGCTGAATCTGCTTCTGCTAAACTCAGTTTTCTTTTAAGGGCTGAGTAGTACTTTTTGTCATCTCAGCTGATGATTTTATACAAAGCATAGGTGCGAACTGATCTGAAAGACTGTTTCTATGCGTGGAGCTCCACACCTAATTATCCATTACTTCTACTGAATTCTCTTGAATTTACTACTTATCTGAAGCCACAGTGTAATAAAACGCGTCATAAGTTTGTCAACATAGTGAAAAGTTGAACATCATTGTTTTATTCAATCACAAAATGAATATCAATTTTCATCAAGTAACGGCCTCCACAATCAAATTACTTACAATGACCTCTAGTTTTAGATGACTAATTAATTATTTCCACCATAAACCAACATATAAATTCGTTTCCCAAAACTGCAACTTTCCAGACTGTTGTCTTAATGGGACATCTATCCACAACTTCGAACGACATCAGGAGTGAAGTAACTTGAAAATAAAACTTCGGATATTATATTCGAGACTTGAATCATAAATATTCACGAGGCAAAGAAAGTAGACCAGCAAACTTCCTTAAATTGAATTCAACTTTGACTCTTAAGAGATAAGAGCAATTAAAATTACAAATAAGCCAAATTGTTCTTAACCTTTCGCTTCACGAGAAATAAAGTGTACTAACTCAAGTTTAGACCTTGTGAAGCTTGTGAAATATTGAGACGACAAGGAAAAGTTCTTACTCTTTTCGATGAAAAAATTTGCGATTATAAAGCTTAGATCGCCTTCATCTGCACTTTTGAAGGATTTATTCCTATTTACTGAAGATAGTATTGACTAATGTCTACCTAATTGTATGTGCTAAAGGGTCATGGTCCTGATAAATCTACAAAATCTCCTCACAAACTACCAATGAGAATAAATCAGAACTAACCATCGTGTTGAGTGCTTAAACAACGATAAAAATATTAATTTGGACTCTACAATTCAGTATGCTGATGCTCATAAACGTGGTTTGCAAAATGAGGAGTTTGACATTATTCTTAAACAACAATAATTTGAAAATACCAACCCACATGATTTGCAGAATTTTGAAAGTGAAGTATAGAAATCCTTGATCAAATAGATATCATTATCGAGCCAAAGAATATAACATATTCAAGAGGTGACATTCAAAGACCACAAAATTGTTTGAAATGGAAAATTTTATTGTGATTGTTACAAATTTCCTGACAATTTATTCAATTGAAGACTTATCTATTTTCGTAGAAACGCGGACGAGGTGTATAAATAAAGCAATGCCGTTTTTGACCTGGCAACGCGTGAGACTTGTGGAAACAGAAGCATTGATAGAGTGATATCGAGTGGAAAGGTTGACAATTTGAGGATTCGAAGAAAGGAATACAGGGTGTGAAAGGTTTCCTCGTTCTCATTAATTCTTCATCCAAGTAAGGTTCGTAGATCAAGTCAGGAGACTGGCAACGTTGTTTCGATCCGGCAGGAGAGTTTGAGCAGCATTTGAGATGCACATGTTATACGCCTCCAGTATAAGTTATAACTCGCGACAATTTTTTGTTTGACCGTAGCGTTAGTTTTCGAGAAACAGTTTTTCTTGTGCATTAGATACAATACAATATTGTCTTCTTCAAAATAAGTTTTTTGGGAAGCCATACAGCGCAGGAGACGGTCCTTCCAAGCATTATAGCATTGCTGGAACTCGTATACAGGAATAGCCTTCAGTTGGTCGCATACAGCTACTTGGATGTTTTCAAGTCTCCCTAAATGATTACGCTAGAGGTGATATGTCATTATCGGGAAGAGGGAAAGTCGCAAAGACTCAAGTATGGTGAATAAGAAGCTGATGAGTTACAGCAATGTTTCTACTGGCTAAAAACTCCATTATTGAGGTTGATTTGTAACCTGGCGCATTGTCGTGAGGTTAGATTTCCCAGTTGTTTTTGTTGCGAAAGATTTCTTTGCGAAGTCTTTCTAGGACCATTCGATGGAGGTGCTGATTAACCGTCTTGCCTTGAGACACAAAATCTTCGTGTACGATTCCGTGGCTATCAAAAGAATATATCAGCATGCATTAAACCTTTGAATTGCGCATACGCGCTATTTTGGGCCTAAAAGAGTATACCATTTTATGCTCTGGTGATTAGTTTCTAGGTCGTACTTCTAAATGGACTCATTTCCTTTTCGAGATCCTTTTGGTGTTGAAAAAAGTTTTTTGGAACCGCTTTCAGACAAATTTTTCTCATCCTCAATGCATTAGTCAGACTCTGATGAACGGCGGTATGATTTAATTCAATTATTTGCACTTGAATGCATTTCGCTTTGTGGTTCATCTTTAACGGCTCTCTTCCTTCTGAATATACCTTAAACGACCTGAAAACCTGGGCCCTTCACAGAACAGTATCTTTTTGATCTGCAGAAGTTTTTCAAAATTCAAATTCAATTCAAATTGATGCCACTTATTACTAGAACGCACAAGAAGAACTTTTTACGAAAACGCTACGGACAAACACATGACTAGAGCGTGTTGATACTCATGGTGAACAGGTACCACATATGCACCTGACGCTGCTCAAAGTTTCCCGCCTAACGCGTTGCCGGATCGGAAGCGACGTTGCCAGAGTGTAATTACTTTATATACAAACCTCGTAAAACTGTAGTTGAGAAAAGAATGAACCGAAACGTTGGGGCTTTTATAAGGAGAAATTAATGACTAAAATTCAGTACTATAATCCAAATTTTCGAACGAAGACATTGAGTACCATGATGTCACGCCAGCTAGCACCAGTCAAATGGCTTTCTTTAAATGAGCTTCGGCGCCTGAATTAAATGACCGCAAGAGAAGGCTAATCAAGGTTATCGCCATATCTTCTCCGATAGCTCCTGATTTTCCTACGGAATCTTTGGTGTTGAATAGAACTGAGAATAATTTTACTATGACTGAAATACAATTTTATTTTATTATTTTATTTTATCCTTCAATTTACAATTTTAATCTCGAAAGATTATTGTTAACATTATCACATTTTCAAAATATTGACAAAGAAGTGAATTTTTCCGGTGTTTCACATTTTGTGGATATATATAGGGGGTTTTACCCCGACGAGTTGCCCATATATCTGTTCATGCAATCAAACTGATTTCATGAAAAAATATAAATCCACCACCCGGTAATTAATACCATTGCCAGACAATGATTATAATCAAAACATATCCTGGAGTAATTATATATTAGTTTAACGTTAAATGTTATGAGAATATATGAATCTACCAGAATATATACATACTATAGCATCATCAGACAATGATATCAATGTACCAACGAGTAGTGTCAGAGGCTTTCTCCCCGGAAAAATCCAGTGCACGGACCTTAGTCAAGTAACACTGAATATTACTCATTAATAGTTTCCTTTGTGTGAAGTGGTGAACGATCGAATAGAATACTGCTCTGAATATAAATATGACAAAATTGTCAGTTAATTATATTACATTTATATAAACAAATAAATAAAATATGAAATGAGATTCTGAGCAGTATAAACTAAAGAAAACCTATGACTCTACCTCATTATTATTTTCGGAAAGAAACCTACGAAGAATATTACAAGATTGGATGACTGTTATCTTTTGTAACTGTTCAAACAAATTTTTCTTCAGACCCAAAATCTCAATACTTTTGTGAAGATTTCTAGGAATAACGCCTGTTGTAGAAATAATAATCGGTAGAATAAATATTTTCTTCATTTTCCACATTTTTTAATCTCGTCGCCAAACATCATATATTTAGAAATTTTTTCATTGTATTTATTTTGTATATTATGTGTGTCGGGTATAGCAATATCAATTATATATGTTATTTGATTCAGTTTATCATTAAGAACGATATCTGGTCTATTGTATTTTACAGCTCTGTTGCAAAGAATTGTTTTATCAAAATAAAGTTTATATTTGGCATTTTCACAAAAATCTCAGGTTCATATTTGTGAAATTTTTTTCTTTTGGGAATTAGGTCATGTTTAATTCCTAGATTAAAGTGAATAATATTAGCGACGGCATTATGTCTTTCTAAATAATCTGTTGAAGCAAGGACTGAGCAAGATGATAATATATGAAAAACTGTTTCTGAAGAACAGAAACATCTACGGCAAGAATCATCTATATTTTGTTTGATGATGTGTTTTCTATAATTCCTCGTGAAAACAACCTGATCCTGGATAGCAATTGCTAAGCCTTCTGTTTCAGCAAACAATTCTCCAGATACTAACCATTTATTCGATGCAATTTCATCAATATAATCATTTTTCAATTCTTTAGGGTGCTTTCCGTGTAATTCCTTCTGCATCCAACTTTCTCTTTTAGAATTATCATCAAATATATCAAAATCTACCTTTTGCATTGTCAAGTTCAGAGGTGTGAGATTATAATCTGAAGCAACAACAATATCATGTAATTTAGACGTTCTCTGTTTATCATGAAAATGATATATATATATGCTTGCTCAAATGTCAGTTCTAGATGTATAATAAAAAGGTAGATATATATATATATATATATATATATATATATATATATATATATATATATATATATATATATATATATATATATATATATATATATATATATATATATATATATATATTTTTATTATACTTTTAAATGTAAGATTTGTTTTGTATGGTATATGTACTTATTTTAAAATATCTCGATTTTAATTTTAGATAATTGTGCAGATACAGATTTTCTGTTTCGGCAATGGTGCCGAAACGCGTAAAATAGATTTCTGCAAATTATATATAACCAAAGATAATATCTGTCAATTTTAACCCATATTCCCATATATAATATATATATATATATATATATATATATATATATATATATATATATATATATATATATATATATATATATTCTTTTTTCTCTGTTTTTCCTTCTTTCAATTATCTTTGAAACAGCCAAAATATTCAAAGTTGCTCGGTTGAGATAAAAAACTGTTTTTGTGTAAAAGATTTCTCATAATAACTTATAATCTCATTTTAGTCCCAAGAATGGCGAATAAGTTGATCTTAGCCTTGAATGAAATCCACTGGAAAACACACAGACTTTCGTCCTGGCCGCCTCCTCAAATTGGGATGAGCCGCCACTGCGATTAGCTGTTTCCGCCTTGATATCGTACATATCATTCGTTTATGTATGCCTATCAATTTGGCACTGCTCAACGGATTTAACGAATATCCATGCAATGGATGGATGCGTCTCTGTCATTGGAGGAGCCCGCATGTACTCCCGATCTGACGTTATTGAATTATTGATAAGGGATTCAGAATTAGGCCCAGCTGATTAGATTAATGCTCGTTCGATGAGCGTAATGCCCCTAAGAGGTGGTGTAGAGATGCTGGCACAATTTGGATTGCTCTATAACTCAATATATAGGTCAGACAAGCTGATTATTGTCTAGCTGCCGGTCATTATGGAGTAACAAATCTTTCCGTCACCCACATTATCTCGAATAGGCTTTAAAGTGTAATAACATTCCCCTTTATATTTGTCATAGACTCAAATTCATTCTCACATTATTCTTCTTCGTGTTCCCAAAGCATCAAATCTAGCTTTTTTTCTAATATTTTTGTTTGCTAAATTTTAATGTCGAAAAAATATGTAGAAATTTCAACCATGGAACAAATTGCTGAAAGAACCAGATTTTAAAAATTTCTTTGGTTATCCATACATTTTCAGTGTTTTTGTAGACGAGAGAATAACTGAAATTTTTGAAAAATCTAGGTGACTGCTTTCCCGATTATCAACGGTGTTAACTTGTATTCCCCTGATGCATTGATACATGCTAGGGAAGTTATTCGTTGGTTTGCTAATTTTAAATGCGGGATAGTCTTTCCAGAATTCGAAACATAAGTAATATAAGGTAGAAGTTTCCAGTATAAACCAGTCTCATCTGCATTATTGATCAGTTAAAATTTTTTTTTCAATTTTTTTTGGAAGACTGAACCTGTCCATCGGGGCGCTCTCAGTCAAACAGAGATGGAATTTGAGGAAATATCGCAGATTATGTATTTTTTTTTTATTTTCTCCTTAGTCCTTTTCATGACCTTGATTGCTATGTAAAATCTTTTCTCAGATTTGTTTAGACATATAAGAAGTATGTATGTTGAAATATTTTTCTGCTGGTTTTCTTTTTCCATTGTCACAGATTCCTGTCCCAAACCCCCTTTCTTTCACCCTTGTCTTCGTTTAGAAATCATGGAATGCAAGAGACAGTAAAGCGGCTAAGCAGAAAAATCTTTGGTATTCTTTTTGTACAAACGACACTAACACAACATAAACAGACAAGCTATTGCTAGTGCAATAGTGACAGGGAAACGAGTTTTTTCCTCAGGTTTTTTCACTCGTTTATTGAATCATATACAAGATAGTATGGTTCCCCTGTTACATTTCCTGAGCTCACACTTGTGCTTTTTCTGACACACACCAAAATTATAGATATAAGCATTTATTGTAAATACAATTATTCAAATTTTGTGAATCCTCTCTTTTCAAAAGGATATATATATATATATATATATATATATATATATATATATATATATATATATATATATATATATATATATATATATATATATATATATATATATATATATTCTACCGATTATTATTTCCACAACAGGTGTTATTCCTAGAAATCTTCACAAAAGTATTGAGATTTTGGGTCTGAAGAAAAATTTGTTTGAACAGTTACAAAAGATAACAGTCAACAAATCTTGTAATATTCTTCGAGGTAGAGTCATAGGTTTTCTCTTTAGTTTATACTGCTCAGAATCTCATTTCATATTTTATTTATTTGTTTATATAAATGTAATATAATTAACTGACAATTTTGTCATATTTATATTCAGAGCAGTATTCTATTCGATCGTTCGTTAGGAAACTATTAATGAGTAACATTCAGTGTTACTTGACTAAGGTCCGTACACTGGATTTTTCTGGGGAAAGAGCCTCTGACACTACTAGTTGGTACATTGATATCATTGTCTGATGATGCTATAGTATGTATATATTCTGGTAGATTGATATATTCTCATAACATTTAACGTTATCCTAATATATAATTATTCCAGGATATGTTTTGATTATAATCATTGCCTGGCAATGGTATTAATTACCGGGTGGTGGATTTATATTTTTCATGAAATCAGTTTGATTGCATGAACAGATATATGGGCAACTCGTCGGGGTAAAACACCCTATATATATATATATATATATATATATATATATATATATATATATATATATATATATATATATATATATATATATATATATATATATATCAGTTAAATTGAGTGAGATAATAATATTCGAGAGAACAAGTTCATATTGCGAAAATAGTTTCTTACCTGCGATTTTCAAAAATCGTATACCAATTCGACTTTCGAAACGTAGCAACCATTTATCCCTCGCTTTGAATTTTTCGTTAGGTTAAATCAACTTCTCATGGAAATATAGAGCTTTTGAGAATTTCTCCCGAAACGGGACAGTTTCTTCTTCTTCGCTCCACGACTTATTTGTAGAGTTTGTTTTACATCAAAGAATATTCAGCTTTTCTCTGAGTGAACTTATTGATCTTGCATGATGGTTTCAAAGTCTGAGTAACTACTTCCAAAAAGTTTCTTCGTTTATTTCGTGGTTTTGGCGACTTCGATTTTTTTTGATAACATAGTGACACTGTCACCCTTTCTGAGCTCTTGTATGATTGAAAATTTCTCATAAAGATCCAAAAAGATTTCTTCTGTTGTTTTAGCTATTATTTTATTAGCGAAATCTCAAACACTGAGCAGATCTGTCTAGGAACTCCAACAAACACAAAATGAATACATGTGAATTTGATGAATTGATAGGTCTCTTTGCATCCCGGTAATACTGCAGGTCTGAAAAAGTTAATTGCTAATCACATAAAGGTGTCGACTGTTCACACTACAGAGCGCTTAGGCAAAAGCTTCAGTATTTACTCCATTGAGTAGTTCACAAACACGATTCTACAGTATTAAACTTGTGATTTATCGTTTACAAAAAGTTTTTCATCACTTAATACAAGTTGTTAAATAAACAACTACGAAATACCTGATAATCCTGCATTTTAACCATGTGTGGTCGCAATTTACCTGGCTCCTTCGCCATTTTGCACGCAACAGTACACCAGTGAATCATTTCTTCCCAATGAAATATAGGAACGATTTCGGAATTACATTAAATGAAAAACTCAACGTATATGAATTTTGAATCAATTTCATTCTGATTTTCAAAAATTTGTTAGGTTTGGATCTGGTTCTAGCAACGATGTCATTAGCTGAAAATATGAGGAACGAAAGGTAATTATTGGATTAGTAATAAGCCATTAGTGGCAAACATAAAGGATAATCTCAATGTAAATACCATTTGGAATATTTTAAAATTAATTTCGATATCTTACGATATTGATTGGCATTAGCTTCGTTTCTATTCTGTTGTATTTCTTCATTGGTTATTTGAAAATGATCAATATAAAGTTTAGGACCCTCACCAGCTTACGTATCGTTAGAATTTTATACAACGCGAATTCATTAAATGGATTCAATTCCAATTTAATAGATTTGAATTTTAACATTAATTTCCCAAGCTGAAATTGGTATTATTTCTTGATTAAGGTACTGAAAATATATGCGAGACCTCATTAGACTCTGAATGATGATCAGAAAATTATATTGAAATGTCTTGCTTACAAGTCATTTCAGGATATTAATTTATCTTGGAATATTTCTTCACGACTCCAGTACGTTGTTTTCATATGGCACCTATAAAATATAGGGTGTTTCTAATGAATTTCATGAATTAACAGAACAGCTTAGTTTTTTAGGTTTTTTCTTATACTTTGCTCTTTGTGAGATACACAGCGCCAAGAAATTGAAGCACAATTTTAATATTTCTAATTTCGGTAGGAAACTCATTATTAACACGTACTTTTGCCTTTGAATATACATGACATGTGCAAACAAAATTGGATATTTCTTATTGGTGAGCATGTTCTCTCATGAGAAATCAAATTGAAGAAATAAATTGTGATTTTGCTATAAATTACCATATATTGATGGCAGTAGTTGATTATCGATATTGGCGAGAAACGTTCATTTTTCTTGAAAATTTTAACCTACTATTCGCAACGCCACTCGTCTTGAGAAAGTGTGCTCCCGAACTGGCACCCATTCGTTCTTAACACTCTGTTTCAGATTTCTTACGAAAACCAGACCTGTTGGAAAATAGCGAGAATTCAACCGATCCTAAAGAAAGGAAAGAAATTAGTTATTAACGACCGTCAGTATGGTTTTCGCAGGCAAAGATCAACAGTAGATCTGCTCGCCTACGTCACTCATGTTTGTAAATCATAGATCATAGATAGAGATCAACAATAGCCCTCGAAATCTTTAAAGCCTTCGATAGGGTTTGGTATGCAGCCTCGTTGAATAAACTTCCCGAAAAATTGCGGAGTTTCATAAGTAGCTTTCTTTCAAATAGATCAATACAAGTTGTGGTCGTTGTTTCCAGTTGCAAGCAGGAGCACCTCAGGGATCCATTCTTTCACCAACCTTGTTTCTGTTGCAGATAAACGCTCTTCTGTGATCTAGAGAGAACAAAATCTGTGGTTTCGCAGATGATTGTACCCTGGTTTCTTCTTTCAAGAGTCTGCTGATTACAGTTGCGGAATCTCAGCGTCAGAGATGTCTACAAATTAATAACTTAAACTGTGACTTACAGCGGATATCTAGGTGGGGTTAGTTGAACCTGGTGAGCTTCAACCCGAGGAAGACGCAAGCAACTAAGTTTTCTAGAAATTCCCCGCTGGAGAACCTCCTCTAACGATGCAAGGCCAATAAATTGCATCCAAAGATTCGATTCACCTTCACGGAATAACGGTCAACTACGGGTTTTGTTGGCATAAACATGTATCAGCAATACCTATGTCTGCATCAGCTAAACTTAGTTTTCGTTCAGAGCCAAGCGATACTTCACGTCATCTCAACTGTTGCTGCTGTATAAGGCGAAGATTCGACCTGCTTTGGAATATTGTTCCCATGTATGGGTAACTGCGCACAATATTCGTTGCAGATGTTGGATAGTGAGCAAAAACGGTCTGTGAGCCTCATCGATCACCCGGAGATCACCCGCGATCTCCAACCGCTGTCTCTCAGAAAACAAGTCGCTGAAATTTTTCTGTTTTACAGATACTTCCAAGGAGCTGAAAAATCTTGTTCCAGGAAAACTCATATTTTGCCACAACACTAGGCTGGCAAGGAGTTCTCATCATATGTCGGTACATTTAGCGATTCCACGAACCTCTCTCTATAAGAATTCCTTTGTTTACAGGGCCGGTGAGCTATGGAACTCACTTCCGTCAAACATCTTCCCAACATCCTTCAATTTGGCCCTCTTCAAGAAGCTAGTAAACTGACACCTCAATTATTTCCAGGCGCCCACTTATGTGGTGTAACAAGTTCGCTTATTTCTCCTAGGAAGCGTTCATAAAAAAAGCTCATATCGCTAGCAACTGCCTCAAATATCACGAAATAACTTCAATGGAGAAGCTTGCACGAAGTCCAGACCGCAATCTTATCAATCCTGTCTGGAATATTCTACAAGATTAAGAAACTAGCGAAATCAGTCAGCTACTGTGAATGAGGTTTGAAACAGACTGATGGAAAATGCGAACGAAATGCTATAAGGAAGATGAATTGTGAATGTCAAGCAATAATTCTCTACAGGGGTGGAAATATCTGGTATCAACAGGTTTTTTGAGGTTTTCTTTCCATTTTGATTGTTCTCAAGCATTTTTTAGTACAGGTGGATCACTGCAAGAATAAATATTCAGCATATTTAAACTTTATCTGAATAAATTTGAGTTTTCGGTTATGAGCATTAATTTCTTAGCCCAGTTTGATTATCTCAACTTTTGGAACAAGGTTACACAGAATGAAATACATCATCAAATATATCAGAATCGATAGGTTGATACAAATGAACTTTAGGAGGATAAAAAGTATCTGAATGGAATGAAAGAACAATTTTGGTATTTGGAATTCTCCAGAGGCTAATAGTAGAAAAGTAAGGGGGTGAAAATGAGGCATGACAACTGAAAAATCACCATTCGGTAGATTATGTTGACAATTTCACATATGTATTCGGTAATTCATATTTTGGGTCTGTGTCCCAAAATTTCAGGTAAATACCTCGAAAAGTAGGGAACTTGGAAATCCCTAACTATAATGAGGTCAAGGAATTCATAGGTAATTCCGTCCCGAATATTTTAGGGTCCTTTATCCTGTATCTGAATTTGGTCCTGAGATATAAGCAAAAGAATTGGTTATTAAATGAAAGGGAGGTACCAATCTCGCTGCAGAGTTCCACAGATAAAAGGTATGGTTAGATTTCCTCAGAAATGCAGTCTTGAAAGTGATTTTGAATTTCCTCCTCAATAGTTGGTTCTCATTCAGATGATACCAACTTTAGTCCCAAAATACCCCTTTATCCTTTTTAATGACCCTTGGAGGTTACCCAACCCGGACCAGAGTTCAACAGCTAGAAAGTAAGAGCTAATCTCTGCTTACCATATTCATTATTTTACTGTCAAATGGTGATTCACAATATTACAGAAAAAAACGAAATCAATATGGTTTCGATATTGCAAGTATTATGCAAAAAAAGCAATATTTAAGGGTAATAGTATCCAAGTTAGAGTGAAATGTTCAACGATAGAGAAAAGAATGCTTTTGTTTCATGAGTGCTACAAATAATGAGAACATGATCGTAAAGTAGCATCAGGGAAAACTGAATAGAGGTGCGTTAAATTACGAACAATTGATGAACCTGGAAGTTGTGTTAAAACTAATTCAAACGAAAACCATACGCACCAACCACAAGTATAACAAACGAAATAACAAGAAGTGAACAGAAGGAAAACTCGGCGGAAAACACTGCATCATTGTTATATTTAAGTTTTAATTCTCACAATTGTTGAATTTATATAACTAGCGTGTCTAAAACTTTCACAACTTATTAATACAATAACTTATATTCTCAGAAACATGGTAAGTTTTGAACCATATTTCATACGAATGTAGCCATGAATCCGCAATGCAAATTCCTTATTAATAAAGAAATTGACTCAGGCACTCCAACTATTCTAGGGTATTTCAAGTCGCCCAACTTGTCCTGGTCAAAAGATGTTCACGAAATTCCAGCCGATATCCTACACTAGCCCGAAGGTATACTAGGGGAGACGTTAAGTGGCCCAGCTTCCCGGGAAATATTACAAAGTTGATGTAAGTAAATTAGGAAGGAGGAAATAATCCCATAACTTAGTGGGGGTTCCGTCCTCTGCCATTTGCATGTTTTTAGTTCTGAAAAGAGGGTGGACGATGGGAATATCAATTTGAAAAATGCAATTATTTTGGAAATCGATTTCGTTGATGGGAAGATGTTAAGAATTCAAAACAGTTATATATACAGGGTGGTTCAGTTTCTGGAGCAGGCCAGTCAGTAGGAAGCGTTACTATTAAATACTGAGTAATCAAGTTTCCAATAAATGTTCGTTTTTTGTTAATTAAGTGTGCAATTTGCAAGGCCTCAAATTTTGAACCTTGATCAATATTTTAGTCCTACACGATTCGATATCAAACATTGTTGTGAAAATATATGGGATATTATTTTTGGCTAACTTACGAAATATGTTCATTGTCAGAAAAATAGGACTAGATTGAAGTAACACTTTTAGCTATGTGAAATACATCAAGTACAGAAAAAGAATCTCCCCCATCCTCGCTCTCAATTTTCGAAGATCGCAGTTATCTTTTTTAGTGGTCAAATTATTACGGGTTTCCCGATTTTCCCTCTGGCTTGGGTCAGAAAAAACGAATTTCAGAATTTCATAGTTTCATAGGAAATATAATGCTCTCCTAAAATGGTTTCTTATAATGTTTTGATTGAGTTAAGCGTTTACCAGATATTCATCGTCAAACATCCATTATTATATATTATATTATTTTTCTGTTCCTAAAAACTCAAATTTGAGTAAATTTCCCCAAAACTTATAAATTCAATGAAAATTCTTAGAAGTATTGATGAAAAACTGGAAAAATGGATGTTTGACGATGATGACGATTCATATAATATATGAAGGGCGTTCTTGTAGGAAGATGTGTCTTGACAGACCATGATATTGTACGTTTCAACTCGGACCACGAAATTCCACAGGGTGTTACGAATTTTTGACAGAAAACACACTTTTAGTTTTGCTCCCGTATAAAATTTTTTTCAAATTTTTCTTGTTTTCTCTTAAAATTTCTACAAAGCAGAAGAGTTGATCTATAACTTGCCGAACAAATCATCTAAATCGGTTGAGAATTAGGAAAAATATCGAACTTCGAATTTGGTTAAATTTTCGAGTGTTCCGCTGATTTTGCCTCCGAGTGTATATATATATATATATATATATATATATATATATATATATATATATAATATATATAACTATTTTAAATTTTTTTCAATCATGATAATTATGAAAATTATTTGGAAAGAATTATTTTATAACGTATTGAACGGATAGATACTGAAGATAGTTGAAAGTAAAAAACAGACGGTGTTAGCTTCAACAGACAAACAGAAGATGTAATGGACTTCAAAATAAAAATCCCTCGAAAAAAATATATATTTATATTTTGTGGAAAAAATTTCAAAATACGCACTGAACAAATGTTATAATAGTAAATAACAACACGACTAGGATTTTGAATTATTAAAGATATTATTGAAAAAGAATATTATCTATACTATTAAAGTCGTCCTTTTTCGGGAATAATCCGAGGGGATAACGGTAGTTTGAACCGGGCGGAGAAGAAGCGACGCAATGATCATTTTTTTTCGGAGGGAAAGGGTCTGAGGAAGGTCCGTGCCAAATTTGAAGCCCCTAGCTCGAACGACGGAGCCCTGAGGATTTTTCGAAAATTTTCGCCGAAACGTGGCTGAGAACGAAAGGAAAGTCGAAACGGCAAGATTTCTTCAGAAACGGAAACTTCGGTTATTCGGATCGATCGATCGAGCGAAAATTCAGGAACAAAGCTCCAAAAAAGCGAAAATAAAAAAGGTATCCGATTTTCCACGAGTGGAAGGGATAATTTCATAGAACTTTTATCTCTATACAAATTTTTCCATAGCGTTCGATCTTATCGAAACCTGGACGAAGAGCAAGTCACGAGTTTCGCATGTTTCGCCGCAATAGTTTAATTCCCGTTAAACGACGGGAACACTGGAAAATCTTCGATTCAACGAAGGGCTATCGTCGTACTTTGGCAGAATTTCCCTCCATTTTCTTCCTTTCGACTATCTCTGATGGCCAGAAATTAACTAACGTCGATTTGTCAAAATGACGAGAATTCTAACCTAACCTAACTTATCCAGTATTTCTATTATTTTTTTTATTCAGCGAATAACATACAATTCAAATAATTTAAATTCAATAATTCCTCACTCGAAAACGGTAGGAGATATGAAAAAATTACAGGTGTCAAAAAAGTTTCTAAATTGTACGAAAGTGATGAAAATTGATTGATTGCTGATGGAGGCTGTAAAAATAGCTTGCATTACAATAATTTGGGCTGAATATCTCAAAAACTGCAGGAATTTTGAAGAACAAAACAATTTTTTCCAGAAATTTCGACACCCTGTAGCTCCGTTACGAAGCTTGTGCAGACCTATGTTCATATAAACTTTTTTCTTGAAATTGCACGTAGATTTAACCCCTCAAGTTGTGACATACTATTACGAAACACCCTGTAATGACATATCTTGAATCTAATACTACTCAATGCACAGCTCTCGAATTTTAATTGTGAGGGTGCTGTTCCATTCAAATTCTAAATCGGAACGATAAGCAATTGAGAGGATGTGTGTGAGAGCGTAAATTCTTATGTATTCGATTCTGCCACTATCAAAATTCGAATGTTGAATTGCTGGCGCTGTTATTGTAAACAAAATAATTGCTTACGTATTGTGCCTCGTTGTTTATATGTTTATGAAACAACTGACAATTAAATCGAACTACCGTTTTCGTACAGAATGAATTGAATATGTCACGTATTGTAAATTATAACCTCAACTTCAAGAGGCGAAAGCTATAACATGAAAAAATACAATAAAAATTGTTGCTAAAAATTTTTGGAGTTAAATTATCTTCAATTGGCTTTTATGTTTATGGGGTAACATAGATTATTTTCATTGTTTCCTGCAAGCGCAGAAGTGGGAAACTTTTTTGCACAAAAGATACTAAGAATAACACTAAAGGCAAAAATACCTGAAAACCATTAGAAAATATTTTTAATGGAAAATCTTTCGATTGGATTTTATATTTGTAAGATTTCATAACATTGAACTATTGTCCTTGTTACCCGCACGCTCAGACAAGTGGAAAATTGAATTTTCCACACCAAAAAGCAAAAAAACAATTTTTCGCTATTTTGAAGGTCATCTTCAGGAAAAATTAAAAAAAAATTCAAAAAAGTACTTTTTACCACAGAAACCAAACGTCGTTGGAACAAGACTTTTCCAAACATGTATTAAGAGTAGAGAAGAGCGTTTTGAAGAAACAAATATTTTTGAGGTCTTTTTGGGGTTCGAATAATTACGAAAAAATTCTGCATGTTTTGTGCGATGGTTAACAGTGTTCATAAAATTTTTCAGATATTCTAAGAGATCAAAATCCAGGGAAAAAAATTCATTTAATGGTGAACAAACACGTTTTTGAATGTTGGGAGAGGGGGGAACGGAGAGGGGGCGGAAGTTACGATGAAAGCTTCTCTTCAATCACCCCAAAGATGTAATCGGGGACAAAAAAGATTTCGCGAGAAAGAACATTTCGACAATCTTAACAAGGGGTACCATTTCTCAGTTGAAATAGTTAGGTGAATATTATTCTGGCATTCTCCGGACATCTTTTGAGTAGAATGTAGGGAAGAAATTGAAATGAAATTATTAACGAAAAATCGTGAACCTTTGGAAGAAATAAAAGTTCCCAATAACCTGTTAATACTGGACATTTCTACATCTAGTAATAATCACATCAAATCTACGATTCATAGTCAAAATGACCTTATAGCATTTTGATCCATCTCGTTCAAACTTTCGATGGGTATGTTCTGCACTTCATTCACGTTAGCTTGTTCTGCTGAATTCTTAATCTTCTATTGAGAATGTCCCAAATATTTTCGATGAGATTAAGGTCTGCACTTTGTGCAAGCCACTCAATGTGAAGGTAGTTCCCAACTATATAAGCTTGGTGAAATCTGACGTTATCACGCATAGGCACAAATTCACTACCAATCTTTGCCGTAAATGGTACATTATTTTCTTCTCTAATGCCTGTAATATACCTCTGAGCATTCAAGATTCCATTATTTTAAATGACCAGATCGGAGCAGTCTCACACCATTATTGAACCTCCGCCGAAACAAGAAATAGGTAGGTACAAATTTATACTGAACGTATCGCCTATTTCGACCGTTTGTTCTCTAGAGAAAAAATCTCGACACTTTAGTATACAAAGCTCACACTCAATCAACTGACATGTTCAATCGGACTCGTCGGTATGCAGCGATTAGAGATGAGTCTCGAGCTGCAACACCAGGCCTCAAACCAAATTCGTTGACGTTGACGTTGTCGTTTTATTTCAGTGCTAATCTGTACTCTACTCTTCTACCTAAACTTCATTTAAAGGTGCCTATCAGTAGTATAGCGTAGTCTCAATGATAACAATAACGATCATGGATCGCCGTTGTTGGGCGATGTCGTCCTTGCTCAGGTCTTCTTTCATGACTATCATTCTCCTCGTACAGATTATTCTGGAAAGAGTTGAATAGGTCATCTAATACCACTACATCAGCATATTCTTCCAGGTAAACTTTCGTGATTTGCGTTGCATTGTTAGTGAAAATTGAAATTTCAAGAAGAACAAACGTTACTTTCAAAAGTCAATCAACTGCTTTTATTAGTGTGGTGGTTTCTCGCAAAATTTCGAATATATTTCTTTCATGTCATTTATCATGAGAGGTATATGAGCGTCAAGAAAAAATATTGAACTTTGGCATATGTCCGGACATATTCGAAAAAAAGTGTTAAAATCCGTTGTCTACCAAAAATATTGAGATATTCAAATTTTCCGTTAATTTCTTGTCGTAGTGTATATAAATACCACATCATTCGAATCACCTATAAACATAAGAAATTTCTGCATATATGGCGCCTCATCTTGCATCTTGAAAATCAGAATTTATAAAAGAAAAACTATTGCCCAAAACAACGATTCTGACCGTAGCTTGATCGACAAAATTGTAATTCACTGTTGCTAACCTTAACATTCAAAACGGTCATTCATTTTCCATTATAGACATTTTATAAATCCTACATTTGACCCCAAAAAGTTGAGAACTTAACCTGGAATTCACACAAATCTTCAAAATTTTTAGTAAAGATAATCCCCTTATTTTGAACGATCAGACCGACTCATGTAGATCCCAAATTTTCGATAATTGCAAACAGCTTTCCGTTGAATATCCACTAACTTTGCTATAACAAGACTTATAAATACCTTTCTACTTTTAATTGCGTTTTATCTGTCTGACTATAAACGTGAGTTCGAAATTGCAGTCACTGCTAAGATTTTATAATTCTTGCTATTGAAATATAGTAAAATCCAATAATTGTGTTTCAAGTTAAATTTGATACAAAATAAGAAGATTTGTCTGATCATTAAGTCATATACAGGGTGCTTCAACGAAAACTAAACATAGGCTATATCTACCAAGATATTCATTTCTGATCAGAACGCAAAAACATATCAACTTTTGTTTCAAGGAGGACATCTTTTGAGGTACAATATTTGCCTGAAATATCAACCCCCTAAGCGGGGGTTGCAATCCTTGAACATTTTGAATAGGGAAGAGGGGTCGACTAATGACTCCAAAAAAAGGCGGTATCTTTGTCTACATTGCCTTGAACGAGTTTCTATTTTAATTGAAAACGGTAAAAGATACAGGGTGAGCAACTGAAAGATAGGGAAGACTATTTCCCTGAGACTATTCAAGTTTCAGTGAGGTAAAATGGAACAGATCCATGCTGACTAATGGCAGTCATCATCAAGTACCATCCTCATCTCGAATTTAAACCCCTGGAGCAAGGGTGACAAACTTTGAAAATTTCAGTAGCTCACTCTGAATCTTCTACAGTTTTCAATCAAAAATGAAAATTCGTTCACGGGGATGCAGACAAAGGTAATACATTCCTTTCGAGGTATCAGTACAACTATCTACCCTCTTCCAAATTTTCAAGGGTGGTCACCCCTGCTCTAGGGGTTGAAATTCGAAATGAGGATGGTACTTGATGATGACTGCCATTGATCAGCATGGATCTGTTCCATTTTACTTCACTGAAACTGGAATAGTCTCAGGGAAATAGTCTTCCCTATCTTTCAGTTGCCCACCCTGTATCTTCTACAGTTTTCAATTAATAATAGAAATTCGTTCAAGGCGATGTAGACAAAGATACCACCTTTCTTTTGAGTCATTACCCGACCCATCTTCTCTATTCAAAATGTTCGAGGATTGCAACCCCCTTAGGGGGTTGATATTTCAGGCAAGTTTTGTACCCCAAAAGATGTCCCCTCGAAACAAAAATTTACCTGTTTTTGCATTTTGATCAGAAACGAATATCTTGGTAGATATAGCCTCTGTTTAGTTTTCGTTGAAGTATATGAGCTAATGCAACTGCCAAAACGATAGTTCTATTAGTTGTCTGTAAATGTCTAGTAGGCCATTCACCAAGTGATACCTTGTATGTAGACAGTTAATTAAATAAAAAATAAATCAAAAATGAGTGGAAAAAAATCTTATCTATGTAGTAACATTTGTTTCCATATTATCTCAAACACGTCTGAAACAAGAATGAGTTTATTTGACTATCAGTTTCATTTAATTTCTCTTCAGTTTACACGCTAAATTAATGCAAGTTTTCTGTGTTTCTTGTTGATTTTCGAATCTTTGAATTTATTGTAATGGCTGCTGAACGTCCTGGATGCTATTTGAGTGATTATGAAGTGGTAAGAATTGTAACCCTTCTAGAGGAGGGGTGAAGCCAACTTTACGTGGCTAACTTATTGAATGTTAACCAAAGCACTATTTCAAGAGCAATCAATCGGTTCCACGAAACAGGGAAATATGGAAGGAGTTCCGGATAGGGAAGAAATCGGATAACAACACCTGTTGATGATCGTTGGCTTCGTTTAACTGCACTAAGAATTCGCCACACTACGGCTAGAATGCTACAAAATGAACATGCACTTTCCAGAAATGAGCATATTTCATTGCAAACTGATAGAAACAGGCTCAGAGAAGACGATATCAGACCAAGGGTGGCTTCTACTGGCCCACGTCTCACCAGAGAGCAACGAGTTGGAAGACTTCAGTTTGCGAGGAACATGCAAATTAGGGTATTCCAGAATGGCCGAATGTTTTCTTTTCCGACGAGTCCAGGTTCTGTCTAGTATCAAATGATAGACGCATGCCTGTATACAGACGACAAGGGGAACGGTATCAGCAATGCACTATCCGGAAAACCTAAAACTTAGGAGGGGGCTCAGTAATGGTGTGGGAAAGCATTTCTTTCCATGGCCAAACTGAGTTAGTCCCAGTGAATAATGGAAGAATAACAGCAGGCAGATTCATCGTAGATATTCTTAACCCCATGTTGTACCCTTTGTCCCATTGATTGACGAAAACTTCATTTATATTCTTGATAATGCTCGGCCCCATACAGCTAGAGTAGTCACAGAATTTATGCAAAATGCCGAAATTGATATTTTAAGATGGCCAGCCGGAAGTCCCGATTTGAATCCCATAGAACATGTTTGGGACAACATGGGGTGGCAAATTCAGCAATGTAGGATGCCTTGTAGAACACTCCAACAACTAGAAAATCTGCTTCCTGAAATTTGGAACTCATTGACTCAAGAGTACATCCAAAATTTGTTTGAGGGGCTACCGAGACGTATACTGGCAGTAATTAGGGCCCGGGGGGGAAACACTCGATTATGAAAATGATTAACACCACTCGATGCTAGTTGATTGGTCTCTTCGCGAATGTTTGAAGATGGTAGAATTTTTTTATTTTTCTTTAACTCCAAAATTGTTGATATTATCCATCTCTTTTGAATGATATCTTCTTATTTTACACTTCTGAAAGTTACCAAGTAACTCTTGGATGACCAACCTAAAAGTTTATATAGTATTGTCGTAAAAGTAGGTTGATGCCACAATTTTTGTGGGTAGTGTATATTAGCACAACGCGTTTCGACACTCTGTATCTTTCTCAAGTGCAAGGTTACATACAACTGATATTCTGTACTACAAATACACTACAGATAGTAATAAAAACTAGCTTCGGAAAATCCATACAAGGGTTATCAAGTATTTCTGGATATAAGTTGAGTAGGGTGACTGATTTATCTAGTTGGTCATAAAGTATATTCTTGGAATTTTTATATTTGTTAATTTCGAGGGCTTCAAGGTAATTCAATTTCTGGCCTCTACTCTCTGTATGTTAAACTTGGAAATCCGTATTGAATGATTGGTTGCAGTCTAAAAGGATGTTTGAATAATTGGAATCCGCTTTTTTATTATTAAAACTACGTTTATGTTAGATATTCTAGTTCTGTAATTTCTATCGGTACGGCCAATATTAAACTTATCGCAGTCTAGACAATTTAAACGATATACTCCGGATTTATTTTCTTTTTTAATTTTTGTTTTGTAATTTCAATATGTTCACCTATGTTGTTTCTTGTTATGAAAGCTATATTTAAATTGAAATTTTCAAGGAATGTTTTAAGGTTTTGCTTCTTTCACCGAAATATGTTAGACATTTATAAGATTCATTTTGTTTTTCTGACCGTGAATATACTTGTTCAATGGATAATCTGAGTTGTTTCTTTTCAGAATTAATTAATTATATTTGGGTTATATCCATTTTAAAAGCAATTTGTTTGATTAAATTCAATTCCTTCATGAAAATTTCTGTGGATACAGGTAAGTTGAGGGCTAACTATTGGAAGATGCAACTTTATGCTGATAGGAATATGCTGATGAGTTGTGTTTTATAATGTCAGTGTGTAAAGGTTTGTGAATAATTGAAAAATTGTGTTTAGTATTAGATCGAGTTATAGTTTAATCTGATAAACTTAATTAGTCATTCTTCTCGATTTCTGTTGTAAATGTTATTTCTGGATGCAAACCATTAAGGAATTTTTCAAACATACTTAATTCTTCATTCGTAACTGTAAAGTAGACAGCAATACCATCAACGTAGCGAAACCAATATAGACAAGGTTTTTTGAGTGATTTACTATGAATTTCTTCTCCTAAATTGTTCATGAAAATTTCAGATACGATGGGACTCAAAGGGTTGTCCATTATTAACCCTTCATCTGAATTATAAATTGTGTTTTCGAAAAGAAAGTAGTTTTAAGACAAATATATATTCAGGAGTCGCATAATATATGCTTTTATTAATGGACTTGTTCTATTGTAGTCTAACATTTGGTTTACGAGGTAAAATGGTTCTGATGGTGGAATGCTTAGATAAAGGTTTCTGACATCGAAAGAAAGGAATTTTCAATAAAGTGGAAGGTGTATGTTCTGAATTTTCTGAATAGGGTCGAAACCGTTGTGGTTTCCGTATTTTGCTTGAAAATTACAAAATTTGTTCTAAATGTTTACAAGGAATTTAGAAAGTGAATAAGATGGTGTTGTAGTAATAGAGACCATGAGTCTCTTTATTTGATATGGAATTCTATCAAGTAAAATCCTCTACAATTCAAACATTTGATAAAATTTGTTATTTTTCTAATGTTTCGTTTTCGATACTTCTTAGTTAAAAGCAAACTGACATATTTAATACACAATTCATCGATATTTGTAGGCGTTGGTCTGACGTTTCTCATTTGTTTATTTTAAATTATTGAACGTTTTGTGCTTCTCAGAGGACAAAGCAAAATATAGATTTTCCGTCATATCTGAAGATCTTGAGTAGACAAAGCCTAACGGTTTGAAGCGAGTGAGCTACAAAGTGATAATATTATCGGGTTAAATTTGCATTTATCCGTATTCGGCCGCTTTGTTAGTTGCGGCTGCGAAGAATGTGCCGCCTTCGCCGTAGCAGATGCGGGCGACCGCCCCGGGCCCCCAGTGCCTTGTTCTCGGCTACATTTACCATCACCTGACACCCTTTAATTATGTATTTTGTAGCACGTCACTAGACATGGTGTTTTCTTCCCCTTCGATGGAAGGTTGCTACATGTCTAGGACTCTTGCGAAGCGAGTGGTTGTTGGAAAATCTAATTTGATCCGAACGAATGAGAACAAGGAAGATAATTGAATGCAAAAACGTACGTAGACTAAAAAATGTTAGTTAATAAAGTCGAATTTGAAATTGTAAGTTTTTCCAATTTTTTCAGTTAGCATTTCTTATTAATTGAACATGCAATCAGATAGTGAAAAAAAATCATATATCACAAATAAAAGTGTATAAAGTAATGAGACTAAAAATCTTTATATTTTATTGAAACATAATATTTCCTTGAAAGTTTTCAAGCGTTCAACAATTATCGAAAGTCACAAGGATTCAAGTCTAGTGAATATGGAGGCTGAAAAGCTACAAGAATGTTTTCACTGAGTAAAAAGATAGTATTGAGATTGCAATGTAACATGGCACATAAAAAGATTCAATCGCCACATTATCAACTGAATCGATCTATTGAAGAGAATGCTACATATCAGGGGTGTTCAAACGGTCAATCACTATCGACCAGTCGATCGCGAGTGCTTTTTGAGAAGATCGCGAAAAGAAACAAAAGTTTAAAACTACAAATGTTAATTACGTAATAAAATAACACTCTGATAGTGGCGAAAGACGGATTAATCAAAAGAACGCGCGGTACTTGTCAAAGAAAAGCAGCGGTTTTCGAGAAATTTCGGGCGGCGCGTTTGACGGGAACATTCGAGACTTTCGTTCACGCCGATATAAATGTTGCGTCATTCTGAATTATAACTTGAAGATAATACTACGTCGATACAAAGTTTATTGTTTAATAGTACGAAATGAGTGCAAAGAAGAAATCTGAAACGTATCATTTTAGTAACGTTTGGGAGGAAGAATTTTTCTTTTGTATGGTGAAGGATAAGTGCATTTGTCTTATTTGTCGTGCGTCAGTTGAAATACCTGAGAGTGATAACTTAGAGGCATCATAAAACGGATCATAAAAATTATGAAAAGGATTTTCCGTCACAGAGTGAATTAAGAAAACGAAAGGTACGTGATTTGATATCTTGTCTGAAAAAAAAAAGAACAAACCATGTTCACAAGACAAGCCAAACAATCAAAAGCTGCTACGATCGCGTCATTTAAAATATCTCATATATTGGCGAAACACAAGAAGCCATTCAAAGATGGATCGGTTGTGAAGGGAGCATTTATTGGAGCGGGGAAGACTTTATTTGGAGGTTTTAGAAATAAAACAGAAATCATGTCTGCTATTAGAGAACTTCAGTTATCTCACCGTCACAAGGCGTATTGAAGTCATTGAGTCAGGACATGGCAGCTAAACTAAAACATAATATCATGAAATGTACATACTTTTCTTTACAGTTCGACGATTCCACCGATGTGACAAACACTGCCCAGCTGTGTATTTTATTCGGATGGTATTCAATGATATGTTATGGCTAAGGAAGAATTTTTGATCATTCCTCTGAAGGGTAAGACCCGTGGCGAAGATATATATGCGTTTTTATGATTTCAGTAAATTGGCAGATATGATATGAATTAAGATACGTATAAGGCTGAATTTTCAAATATTTCAGGACAATTCGAAATGCGTCTTTATGATTGCAGAAAATTGGCAAATATAAAATTATTTATGAATTATACTTTTTCATGTAAAAATATTGAGGAATTGGCTACTGAAATAGCAAGTCAGTTTAATATGAACTGATGTTCTGTTGAAAATGAGTTGGTGCAGATTATAACAGATATATGTCTCAAAGCTACAGCATCTGATATAAATTTCTGGTGTTTTTTATCTGAAGGTAAATGTCCGAATCTAAGGCAAATCGCCCTTCAACTGACGGAAATGTTTGGGTCAACTTACTTGTGCAAGTCTGCATTTTCTGAAATGAAGATAATTCAGTCAAAATATCGCAATCTACTAACTGACGATCATATGTCATCATGCTTGCGATTAGCACTCAGAGGCTACATACCATCTTATGAAAAGTATGCTGAGGACATGGAGTGCCACGCTTCAATATCCAATGTCACTCCTCTGTTAAGTTTAACACCATATGTAATTCTTTTGATTTGTAAAAACCAATAAATTCGCAATTTTGAATAACTATGAGTTTTTTCATTGATATTATAGAGAAAAACCTAACTAAACCTAACCCAAACCTTGACTAAAATAGTGTATATTGTGCGGAAAGCTAATATCTATATATGCTACGATACACCTCACCTAGATAAGTAAGTAGTTAGGGTGTATCGTGTATTTACGACAACCCTGCATCACACATACTTGCAGCCTCTCAGAGTCGATCGTAAGTAGTCTAAAAATATTGAGGTAGATAGACAGCAGTTCAAGTTTGAGCACCGCTGGACATATCCAACATCACAATTTTCCGTGAAGTCGATGTGCGATTCGTTTATTAATTTATGCAAGATCACTAGTTGGTGTCTACGGAAACCGTATTGTCCTATCCTGCAACTCTAAATATTGTATGAACTCATCGTTCTCTCTCATTCTCTCGTCTTATTCGAGCTTTTCCTCAGGTTTTTACACTCGTTTATTGAATCATATACAAGATAGTATGGTTCTCCTGTTATATCTCCAGAGCTCACACTTGTGTTTTTTTCTGACACACACCAAAACTGTAGATATTAGCATTTATTGTAAATATAATTATTCGAATTTTTATAAATCCTCTCTTTTCAAAAGATATATATATATATATATATATATATATATATATATATATATATATATATATATATATATATATATATATATATATATATATATATATATATATATTTGATACGCATAAGCGTAGATGTGACAAGCTTAAGACCGCCAATAGTTTTTCCCAGCCAAACCTCCATCTGGCCGACGGATTGTACAATATTCTATTCAAGAATTTGGCAAAGATACAAAGTTGTAAAGTCAACCATTTATTGTTGATGCTTTGAAATGGAACGACCACAGTAACTCCACCGTTTATGACGTCATTATTATAGATGATGCACAAGGGCAAATTGATGAATACGAACGAAAAATGCGAATACCATCTGAAAAAATTGCAAGAATTATGGCCTTCGACGAAAGACAAGTCAAATATATATATATATATATTCGAAAAAGAAATATATAAGAATTCTAAATGGAATTGTGACCTTCGAACCTTGGCAACCATTTGTTGCCAAGTCTACGACGGACGCAGGGTTAACCAGAGCCAATGACAATGTCCAAGCATACCATGGTGGAATTAAACATAATCCTACATTTAACGAATCAGACAACTAACGACAATCAGCAGACTACGATTTGAAAGTTTAAAGTTAGAATCCTCACTCAAACTTATTGGTTTACTCCTGCAACGTTCCTCTAACATAGGATATCCTGTCCTGATTTACAAAAATTCGAATAATTGTATTTACAATACAATATATATATATATATATATATATATATATATATATATATATATATATATATATATATATATATATATATATATATATATATATATATATATATATATATATATATATATATATATATATATATATATATATATATATATATATATATATATATATATATATATATATATATATATATATATATATATATATATATATATATATATATATATATATATATATATATATATATATATATATATATATATATATATATATATATATATATATATATATATATATATATATATATATATATATATATATATATATATATATATATATATATATATATATATATATATATATATATATATATATTCTTTTGAAAAGAAAGGATTTACAAAATTCGAATAATTGTATTTACAATAAATGCTTATATCTATAATTTTGGTGTGTGTCAGAAAAACACAATCGTAAAAAACCTGCGAATAAATAGAATACCAGCGGAAAAAACAAACCATGCCTGTTCCTTAATCTGGCATCTAAACTCGCATCATGCCTCCTACGATTGGCCGTGAAGTGTCAGCACAGGAAATGTAACAGGGGAACCATACAATCTTGGGTATGATTCAGTAAATGAGTGGAGAAAAAACCTGTGGAAAAAACCTCGTTTCCCTGTCACTATTGCACTAGCAATAGCTTGTCTGTTTATGTTGTGTTAGTGTCGTGTGTACACAAAAAGAGTACCAAAATTATTCTGCTTAGCAGCTTCATTCTCTCACTGACATTTTGCACTCCATGATTTCCAGAAATTCACGAAGACAAGGGTGAAAAAGAAGGGGGATTGGGACTGGAAAAATCTTTAACAATGGAAAAAGAAAACCAGCAGAAAAATATTTCATCAAAACATACCTAACTCTTATATGTCTAAACTCACTTGAATCTAAGAACTTAACTAATGCTCCTCTGTTTTTCAACAGGGAACATCTCATACACCTTTTAGGAATGAAGCCCCACATGGGTGTAGCCCTTGCCTTATCAACATGGTGTTTTCCTATGGTGTACCATAGGAAAAAAAACACTAAGGGGGAGCAAAAACTAATTTCCCAAATTGACTTAAAGTTCTCCACCCAGTTGATAAAATTATCTGAAACGGAATGAATTTCTTGAAAACCACCCGTAAAATGGTAAATAGGACAATCGAGGACAAAATGTCTTATTGTTTCTTCAGCTGCGCCACATTTACATACCGGACTCTCTACAGTATTCCATTTGAACAACATACTATTATTACGACCATGTCCTGTCCTGAGACGATTTAATGAACACCAATTTTTCCTGCTTATTTCGAAACCTGCAACCCTTTTGGAAGGATCCTCTATGAGAACTTTATTAAAAACATCAACTTCCTGCCATTCAGTTTTCCAAAGATCAACAGCCTTCACCTGTGTATGCAAAAAGTCAATCGACCAAATAGGTTTCCTATATTTCAATCTCAGGTTAGGTGGATTTTGAAGATCGTGCATTATCGGAAAAACTTTTGAAAATGAGTGATACTTATCCCAAGACGATTTAAGAGCTAATTTCCTGTGAATATGGGAAGGAACTATATTACAAATAACCGGAAGCCGAGAGGTAGCAGTTGAACTGATACATCCACTGATAACTCTCATAGAACAGTTCAACTGAGAATCAATCTTATTGACATGAGCACTATTCAACCACACCTGACAGCAATATTCGGCTGCTGAATATACTAAAGCTAAAGCAGTAGTTCGCAAAGTAGAGACTCCGGCGCCCCAATTAGATCCAGCTAGTTTATGTAGTATATTGTTTCTTGTTTTCAACTTCTGACATAATTTATCAATATGAAATTTGAAAGTCAAAGAACGATCAAGCTATACAACAAGACATGTTGGAGTGAAATTATGAATTAATAGTGATTGATTGAAGAATACTCTTAGTTGCCTATCCTTCTCATGATTATTCAGATGAAAACAAGAAACCTCAGTTTTCGAAGGATTTGGACATAAACGCCATTCTTTGAAGAAGTCATACTGTCGAAAAACCAAAGCGATATCATCAGCATAAATAAACTTTGTACAGAAAATTTCAGGGATGTCAGACATATATAAATTGAAGAGAAGAGGTGCAAGAACAGATCCCTGAGGTAGGCCATCATTGAGAGTGTACAATCTACTGCTCTTCTCACCGATGAAAACTCGAAGTCTTCTATCTGATAACATATTCTCAATCAACTTTACAATTTTTCCACATTGAACTACTTCGAAGAGTTTATAATTTAAACCATCCTTCCAAACTGTGTCATATGCCGAAGAGAGATCTACAAATACAGCGCCTATTTTAAGTTTACCCTGAAATCCTGTCTCAATGAAAGTGGATAAACCTAAAAACTGATCAGAACAATTCCAATTTTTTCGAAAACCTCCCTGAGAAGCGGACAGAGCTCTGTGAAGAATGGTTCTAACCTCTGATAAAGAAGCCTTTCTGAAATTTTGAAAGAAACAGAAAGTAAACCGATAGGTCGATAGCTACTAGGAAGTTCTGGATTTTTCCCAGGTTTGAGAATGGCAATAACTTTAGCCTTTCTAAATTCAGCGGGAATACTACCTGAGCTGAGTAAGTCATTGTAAAAGGATAGTTACCACTTTTTAGCGTTATTTTCTACATGTTTAAAAAATTCAGGGAAAATGCCATCAAATCCTGGAGCTTTACGAACTTTAGTAGATTTTATTGCAGATTTGAGCTCTTCTTCCTCAAAAGGATTCAATAAATCCTCAACCATGATAGCATCCCTCCTCCTTGTATGTAAGATTCGTTTCATTCTATTCCTGTCATATCTACTAATCTTCACACTTTTAGAGACATTAACAAGCTTAGATGCTACAGAATTCGGACTCATATTAGACGGAGTTTTTGAAACGGGTTCAGCATTGCCTAATTTCCTCAACAAATCCCAGGAACTTCTACTAGAATGACGAAAATTCATACCATTCATCAACTCATTCCATTTATCCTTTCTGCTATCATTGAAAGAACTAAGGAGTGCATCGGCTTTCTCTCTAGAAGGATTTTGCTGATAATCCGTATAAAAACATTTGATTCCTCTGACCACCCAGGTATATAATCCTTTCGAAAGCCTCTGGGAATATGTTTTTTAGCAGCATTTTTGACAACTCCTATAAACCGAAAATAATTTCTACCTAAGAATACGTATATAATACCAGGTGTAATCTCTTCCGAAGTTATTTCTTATGAAATTCAATCTAATATCAAATTTTACCACATAAATTCTATGCTGAAATCATAACGTATAAACAATCGCCGTAGAAAATAATGAAGGTAGTAAGAATTCAATTTGGGAAATCTCTCTCGGGATCAAAGCAAAAAAGAGAAAATACACCGTTAAAAATTCGTTAGTAGCAGTTAACTTCGCAACAATTTATGCAGGTGTAGTCGCCTCGTATCGAGTGAGAGATATTATCATTATCGATCCTTTAGGGTCTCGTCTCCAGAGAAAAATTTCGTCTGATAGGAAATTGAAATATAGTTTATACAGCCCAGGGGCAAGTGGTTTTTGGAAGAGGAAACTACATGTCTATATGACGCTGAAGAATTTTAATGATAACATTGATTTTATTCTTATAGGTTGAAGGTATTTGACTCTTTTCATATATAATTATTGATTCCAATCTCAGGAGAATCGCACTCTACAGCCCAGGAGACGGTACTTATAATCACCATAGCATTGCTGGAACTCGGATACTGAAATAGCCTTCAGCTGGTCAATTAGAGTTGTTTAGATGTTTTCAAGTGTCCCAAAATGAGTTCTCTTGAGGTGATTTTTGAATTGTATAATGATTTACGTGTGTAATTTCTGTGGTATCTATGGCAACATATTATCTATTGTACAGGGATATCCACCGGGAACGCCCGTTAAAAACTTTCTAAGTTCCAATTACAATATCGAGCTGAAATTTTATACGCGGCCATAACTAGCGATTTCCAATTGAAGTAAAATATTTTCGAAGTGATACCATTACCTGTTATACCGGAAGTGGGTCATCACTTTGTTATTTCAAATGGCCATCTACCTTTTGATTATACATCCAGAACCGAAATTTGAGCAAGGCATAAAATACCCAAGTTGTTGGCACTTATCTGTCAGAACTTTTGACAGATTTAATTATTTCTGTTATAAACTCGATTTTTCAGGAACATTTAAAGAAATGGTAGCTCGTAGATCTTTTGCACTACAGACACAATTTTTGGTTGGGTGGATAGAAGAAGGATCAAGGAATTTTCTAAGCAGTCTACACATGTCAAATATTTATTACGTTGTTTTGTATGAATTTTTCAGTTTGGCCTTTTTCAAACAACAATACCTCAATTTTTTCAAAAGGCACGTGCCAATTTTTATATCGCCATCAGATGAAGCGTCAAATTTCAGATGGAATTGTATAACCATGTACTATACCCATCTCTTATAGTTCCGAAAAAAATTTGGGAATTTATTGAATTTTGATGATTTTCCAAGAACTAACAGAGAATGCTTTGAAATATTTGAATCAAGTAGCTGAACTGGCTACGCTCACCTGACAGGTGCCTAAAATTAATGCACTCGTCACTTCGTTCATTCGAATTTGATATTTCAACAAGAATTATTGGTAATTTGAAGTGAAAATTTTTGAAAAACACCAGATTGATAATAAAATGGCTGATTAATCGAACGAGGATATGTTTAATCTCTTTTTAATTCATGGCGAATGTCAAAAAGTGCTGGATAGAACTTGCGGGCAATTCAATAACCAATTCCCAAATATGGCGCCTAAGGGTAAAACAAAATTTCGAAGAATTAGAAGCAATTTTCTACAATTTGGAGGAACAAAATACATGGAATCTAGAAGAAAACCAATTCTCGAGGACGACGATAATCGAATTAATACGCTAGCGTATTTTCGTGCCAATCCACATGCGTCCATTAAGTCAGCATCAATGGATATTGGATTGAGTTTTACTTCCATTCAAAGGATCCTTAAGAAACATAACATGCACCCGTATTCTTTTATCAGACTACAAAAATTGAAACCGACTGACCTTCCCAAGCCGCTAAACTTCTGTGAAAATTTATTAATTCGGCATCAAGAAAATGAGACAACTCTGCAAAAAATTATATGGTCTGATGAAGCCAAGTTCAATGAAAGTGGAATAACCAACAGGAGAAATCGACATTTTTGGGCCACAGAAAATCCACAATTCAATGAGGTTATTGATTTGCAAAATAAATTCAGCGTGAACGTTTTTGCAATTTTAATGAATGATTTGTTGGCTTATCATATTTATGAGGAAAATCTTAATGGACAAAGATACCTGGAAATTTCGGGAAGAATATTAGCAAATTTTTTAGATTCATTATTATAATTAACATTCTGAGGGATTGCTATCACCAAATAGATGCCAAATGGTGCACAAGCACATAAAACACAAGCTGTAGATCGTCAGATAACAGAAATGTTCGAGGATAGATCGTGGGGTGATCAAGGACCAAATTTATAGCCTCCGAGTTCTCCGGACCTTATGCCCCTTACGAAAAGCATTCATAATGCTTTTCGTAACATTGATCCTGAGGAAACTAGGAGGGCAACTCATCATGTTCGTATACGAGCTGTCAACTGTATCGAGCAAAATGCGGCACATATTGAACATTTATTCAGATCGTAAATTTGTTTTCTCCTATGATGTTCGCTATCATTTATTCGTATTAATGTAATTATCTTCGATGATTGGTTTTCGCTTAGTTCCTACAATTTTTATTCATTCGAATTGTAGAAAATTGCTTCTAATGCTTCGAAATTTTATTTTACTCATAGACGGTAAATTTGAAAATTGGTTATTGAATTGCCTGCAATTTCTGCCCACTACTTTTTGACATTCTAAAATGAATTAAAAAAGATTAAATATATTTTCGTTTGAACAACCAGTGGTTTTATTCCAAATGTGTTGTATTTTTTGGATATTTTCAATCTGAAATAACGACAATTCTTGTTGAAATATCAAATTCGAATGAACGAAGTGACAAGTACATTAATTTTAGGCAACTGTCATGTGAGCGTAGCCAGTTCAGCTACTTGATTCAAATAATTCAAAGCATTCTCTGTTAGTTCTTGCAAAATCATCAAAATTCAATATATTCCCAATTTATTCTGGAACAATAAGAGATGGGTATAGTACATGCTTATACAATTCCATCTGAAATTTGACGCTTCATCTGATGGCGATATAAAAATTGGCGGGTGCAATTTGAAAAAATTGAGTTATTTCTGTTTGAAAAAGGCCAAATTGAAAAAATCATACCAAACAACGCAATAAACATCTGACATGTGTAGATTGCTAAAAAAATTCCTCGATCCTTCTTATATCCACCCAAGCAAAAATTGTGTCTGTAGTGCAAAAGATCTACGAGCTACAATTATTTGAATGTTCCTCAAAAATCGAGTTTATAAAAAATAATTAAATCTGTCAAAAGTTTTGACAGATAATTGCAAACAACTTAGGTATTTTATGCCTTGCTCAAATGTCGGTTCTAGATGTATAATAAAAAATGTAGACTGCCATTTGAAATAACAAAGTGATGACCCATTTTTGGTATAACCGGAAATGGTATCACTTCGAAAATATTTCACTCCAATTGGAAATCGCTTATTATGGCCGCGTATAAAATTTCAGCTTGATATTGTTATTGGAACTTAAAAGTTTTTAACGGACGGTCTAACTACCAAAATTAGATACTATCAATTTAATTTCCATTATAGAAAAATCACAAGTAAATCCTTTGACATATTGTGAGTCTAAAAGCCTTTTAGAGTTACGTTTAATGCAGAATTATTTTCAGTTCAACGATAAGTTACATGTAGAGACGAATGGTCTTGTAATGGGTTCACTGCTATAAAAATTTTCATTATTGAAGTCAAAATAATTTTTCTTGATCCCCTGGCCGAAAGTATAGATTTCCCGGACTTTTGCGGCTTGCTCGACCTAATGCGCGCTTCGATTAACTGAAAGATTTTAAGAGATGACAAATGGCTTGAGAATGGTCCACATGAATATTATGTTTATTTTAACCGGATAAGCAATAAAATATGACTTGAATATTCCAATAACTCTTAAAATGTGTATAGAGTAATAAAACATAATTTAGATTTGTTTGACTTCTCTGAAGATTTCAATTTTACCAACGTTGATCCAATTCCAAGTAAAGAAAGAAAACTATTAAGATTATTACTAAAATAACTCATTTACCACTTTTTATTCATAACCAACTTTTTTCAGATGAAGTTGTAACCTGAGGTAGGCCATCATTGAGAGTGTAAAATCTACTGTTTTCTCACCGATAAAATCTTATATCAGATAACATATTTTCAATCAACTTTACAATTTTTGCACATTGAACTACTTCAAAGAGTTTATAAACTAAACCAACCTTCCGAACTGTGTTATATTCCGAAGAGAGATCTACAAATACAGCGCCTATTTCAAGTTTACTCTGAAATCCTGTCTCAATGAAAGTGGATAAACCTAAAACCTGATCAGAACAATTCCAGTTTTTTCGAAAAGCTCCCTGAGAAGTGGGCAGAGCTCTGTCAATGATTGGTTCGAACCTCTGATAAAGAAGTCTCTCTAAAATTTTGAAAGAAACAGAAAGTAAGCTGATAGGTCGATAACTACTAGGAAGTTCTGAATTTTTTCCAGGTTTGAGAATGGCAATAACTTTAGCCTTTCTAAATTCAACGGGAATACTACCTGAGCTGAGTATGTCATTGTAAAAGGATAGTAACCACTTTTTAGCGTTATTTCCTAGATATTTAAAAAATTCAGGAAAAATGCCATCAAATCCTGGAGCTTTACGAACTTCAGTAGATTTTATTGCAGATTTGATCTCTTCTTCCTCAAAAGGATTCAATAAATCCTCACCGTTATTGCATCCTTCCTCCTTTTATGTAAGATTCGTTTCATTCTATTCCTGTCATATCTACTAATCCTTCACACTTTTAGAGACATTAACAAGCCTAGATGCTACAGAATTCAGATTCATATTAGACGGAGTTTTTGAAACGGGATCAGCATTGCCTAATTTCCTCAACAAATCCCAGGAACTTCTACTAGAATGACGAAAATTCATACCATTCATTAACTCATTCCATTTATTCTTTCTGCTATCATTCAAAGAACTGAGGAGTGCATCGGCTGTCTCTCTGGAAGAATTCTGCTGATAATCCTTATAAAAAACATTTGCTTCCTCTGACCACCCAGGTATATAATCCTTTCGAAAGCCTCTGGGAATATGTTTTTAAGCAGCGTTTTTGACAACTCCTATAAACCGGAAATAATTTCTACCCAAGGGGGAACCCATCTCAAATCACTATCTACCTGTCTAGTGAAATCATTCCAACGAGCTTTTTTGAAATTCCATCTTGGTTTTTCTATTGAATCTGCAAATGTAAATTGAAAACCTAACGGAATAATAACTGGCCTGTGTTGACTGTGAGGAAAATCTGAAAGTACTTTACAACGAACAGGAAGAGGAAACAATTTAGAGTTGTTAGAAACCAGACAAAGATCAGGATTATAGTCGCATTTCCATCTGGCAGAATGAAAAGTGCCCTTTGCCTTCGCATCGAATAAAAGTTGAAAATCATTTGTTTCCATCCATTCAACTAATGAAATACCACTCCTGTC
The DNA here is from genome assembly GCA_013387265.2 of Cryptolaemus montrouzieri. NCBI lineage: Eukaryota > Metazoa > Arthropoda > Insecta > Coleoptera > Coccinellidae > Cryptolaemus > Cryptolaemus montrouzieri. The sequence goes on from JABFTP020000103.1 coordinate 25,840,512, forward strand.
GTTTTCTGTATAACCCCATTGACTGTGATGGCAATTGAAGTCACCACAATAGATAGCAGGGTGGGGAAAAATAATACCGAAATTGATGGGCCAGATTTCGCCAGGAGGTTTATAAATATTAACGACAAACACATCAAAAAATTTGAACGCAATATAGAAAACACCACTCAACATACCCTTCTGTACAAGTTGAATATGATTGAATGATGAAGATTTTACATAGCAAGCAAGGCCATAAACAGGACTAAGGAGATAATCAAAAAGTACATAACCTGCGATATTTCCTCTTTCGTGGAGATGCTCTACCGTCGCAGTGTGAGTTTCCTGAAGCATAATCACTTCCACCTTTATCCTTGGAAATCCCTTTTCCTCTCTGTTTGACCGAGAGAGCCCCGATGGCCAGGTTCGGTCTTCTAAGTGATGCCGATTATGAACTATAGATGTTCTAGATTCATTATGGACTCAAAAATCTTGGTTGACATCGTCCATATATTATTTCTACGCGGATCTGGATTAAATTATAGAATAAATTTGTAAAATTATTTTGACATTCGTATTTAAACTATGACAAATGTCATAAAATAAAAATAATATAATACAATATTGTGTTGGGTTGTAAAATTAATATCTTAAGCTAAATAGTTTATTTTATTGTCATTTCTGTAATGAAAAGTATTGAAAATGAAAAATCAATATCAAAAACGACAATACAACAAACCGACTAATGATTACCAAATGAGGAAAAACATGGCATAATTGATAAAATGACTTACTTTTCCAATATTGAAACAGTATTGTCTAAAAATAACAATCAATATCTAAAGAGTTAACACATTTGATGAAATTTCGTTTGATGAAACAATTGTTATAAGTAGAAAATTACAGAAATATGAGCGCTGTTTTTAATAATTTGGCCACCAGCTGTATATTTGGTTGCTTTTTGGCGCTTCTCTCAACAAAATAAGCTACACGATTAAATCCAACAGGATGACCTTCCATTCAAGACGATAAATTCACGAAAAGTCAAAAACGCCCGTAGTCTTAATCCCCCCAGAATCCGGAGAAACAGAAATAATTAAAAAGCGGGATCTTAATGTCAACCCCTCGCGATTAAAAATCCCGAACCGAGCCCGTATCATAAATTAGAGTTTTTGATATTTTTCAGCGGATAAGTTTTTCGAGATTGGCCGAGAAACGACCGTTTCTGGTTATTACCTCTCTTTCTTGGGCCATGATGAATTGAAAACAATCAAATAAACTCGTGAAGTGTTCGCCAAGCTTTACTTTTGAACGATGATTAATGGCGGCGGATTAGATTTCAACGTTCGAAAATTAAATTGCAGTTTTATTGAAACGGGAAAATGTTTCATTTCGGTTTGTACTGGGGGATGAAGTTTTCAATGCCCGTGGTCTATGAACCAGATATATTGGATTCGAAAGTAATGATATTTATCTCATTTATTATTCGCTTTAGTATTATATAGGATGAATTTTTTGTCAATGACGGAATAAAAGTCTTATTTGAAAGGTAAAAACTTATTATTCTTTAATTAAATAAAACTAGGAAGTTCAAATTTTCACTAATGACAAACTTATGACGTCTTTCACCACACTTTGCCTTCTTCAGATAACAAGTACAATTAGACGGATGATTTGCTTTATACAGGGTGCTTCAACGAAAACTAAACAGAGGCTATATCTACCAAGATATTCATTTCTGATCAAAACGCAAAAACATGGCAATTTTTGTTTGAAGGGAGACATCTTATGGGGTACAATACTTGCCTGAAATATCAACCCCCTAAGCAGGGGTTGCAATCCTTGAACATTTTGAATAAGGAAGATTGGTCGAATGATGACTCAAAAGAAAGGTGGTATCTTTGTCTACATTGCCTTGAACGAATTTCTATTTTTAATTGAAAACTATAAAAGATACAGGGTGAGCAACTGAAATATAGGGAAGACTATTTCCCTGAGACTATTCCAGTTTCAGTGAAGTAAAATGGAACAGATCCATGCTGAGCAATGGCAGTCATCATCAAGTACCATCCTCATCTCGAATTATAACCCCTGGAGCAGGGGTGACAACCCTTGAAAATTTGGAAGAGGGTATATGGGTCGACTGATAACTCGAAATAAAGGTATTATCATTGTCTGCATTCCCGTGAAAGAATTTTCATTTTTGATTGAAAACTGTAGAAGATACAGAGTGAGCCACTGAAAAATAGAGAAGACTATCGCCCCAAGACTATTGGAGTATTAGTGCGAAAAACTGGAATAGATTCATTCTAGATCAAAAGCGGTCATATTCCGAAATCATCCTCATCTCGAATTTCAACCCCTTGAGCAGGGGTAATATTTCGATCCAGTGATACCCTTCTAGTAAAGGATTTCGATTGCTTTCATGACTGCTCGCAATAATTCTATTCTCATTGAGTTCCATAAGAGTTAGAGGATGCAAAACGGAAAAGACTGCAGATGCAATGCATGGTATACCATCTATCTTCGATCAGTATCAAACAGGGGTTGATTTTTCACTGAATAAACACCTTTTGAAAGACAGTTACTCGTTTGAGACATCCGGTTTTAAATGTAAAAGATAAAAGAACTAATACAATGGCTGAAAATAAAGAGAGGAATAAACGAAAAGTGAAAATTAACGAGTGGAAGTTTTACTTTATTACCCGATAAAATGAACGGAACTGAAGTCACTAAAACTCAACGTAAACGTTCGAATTGTTGGCCACCAACCTCCATGCACATAAACAAATTTTGGGTGAAACGTTCACGGACATTCTGTAAAATTTCAGGTGTGATTTGGTTACACTCATTGACGATGCGCTGGCTCAGGTAGTTTAAATCAACAGGTTCAGTTTTATAGATTATACTTTGTGGTGGTCTCATAGGAGAAAGTCTAATGGACTGAGATTCGGAGATCGTGGGGGTCATTTCGTTGGACCTCTCCTTCCAATCCATCGACCAGGAAAATGATCATCCAAAAATACTCGAACATGTTGTGCAAAATGCGGGGGCGCTCCATCCTGCTGAAATACAACCTCGTTCTCCGAATAGCGGGGGTCATCCTCAATGATCTCCGTTATTGGTGGGTCGATAAATTCTTTCCAATAGTTTTTAATACAACTCTCCGGTAAGATTTCCAGGAATGAAAAACGGTCCAATGAGGTGATCGCCATAAATACCAACCCAAACATTTAGTTTTTGAGGCTGCTGAGTGTGAATTTCGGGGAATATTTGCGGCTTAGAATCTGCCCAATAACGGGAATTATGGCGGTTTACGGTTCCATTCAGAAAAAATGTACATTCGTCCGAAAAACACAAGTGAAATAAATAATGAGGATTGTTCATGACTCTCTCACTTATGGCCTCGCAGAATTGAAGTCTTCGATCGAAATCATCTTCGTTCAGTCCTTGTACTAATTTGGCTTTATATGGATAAGTTATGCCCCTTCAGAATGCGGAAAATACTCGTTTGGTTTACACCTCTTACATCTGCCTATTTCCGCAGGCTTAGGGTACGATCAACCACTGCTTGACCAAGCACCGCCACTTCCACAGTTTCATTTCTTACTGGCCGCTCAATTACGCGCTTCTTTTTTTGCACTGATCCAGTTTCACAAAGTTTGGCAACTAATTCTAGTACATACTTCGAAGTCACTTTAGCACCTTCGTGGCGTTGTTTGAAGATATTGGCTGTTCTGTTCGTCCATCTATCAGAACTGAAAAATAGTTCAATCATTTCAACCCTCTCAGCTATCGAGTAAACCATGACGATTTTATGAAAACTAAATTTCGAATAGAAGAGAAACTATTGTAATGAATGCAACATAATTTTCACAACTAATGTGGAATAAAATTGGGACGATGAAATTGAATACAAAAAGTACGAAAACATTGAGAATCAATTTTTTTGTTGAAGAAATCTGATCATTGTAACATCTCACATGAGGACGATGATCATACAGTATAACCTGTGAAAACAAAAAATTTCCTTTCAGCCAACTGATAAAAACGCATGTACATGTGAACTCAACTCTAGATGCATTGTTCGTATATCGTACAACGAATGTTCAAAGATCAATGGAGTTACTATGACTGATAGTAGATTCATAATCCTTCATAATCATTTCAATGTTTCAGCTGCTCACCCAGTAATTTTGATGGAGAACGAAAACTTGCACACGATTGTGGAGACAAACAAAAATCCTTTCTCAGAAAGTTATAACTGGACCTATCTTCTGCTTTGAAAATAACTCAGGGTGGTCACCCCTGCTCTAGGGGTTGAAATTTGAGATGTGAATGGTGTTTCGGAAGATGATAGCTTTTGATCTGGAATGAATCTGTTCCATTTTTTTGCATTAATACTTGAAAAGCTCAGAGCGATAGATAGTCTCCTCTATTTTTCAGTAGCTCACTCTGCATCTTCTACAGTTTCCAATCAAAACTGAAAATTCGTTCACGGGGATGCAAACAAACATAATACTTTTCTTTCAAGGTATCACTCGACCCATCTACCCTCTTCCAAATTTTCAAGGGTGGTCACCATTGCTCTAGGGGTTGAGATTCGAAATGAGGATGGTACTTGATGATGACGATGCCAACGATCATCATGGGTTTGTTCCATTTTACTTCACTGAAACTTGAATAGTCTCAGGGAAATAGTCTTCCCTATTTTTCAGTTGCTCACCCTGTATCTTTTACAGTTTTCAATTAAAATGGAAATTCGTTCAAGGCGATGTAGACCAAGACACCACCTTTTTTACAAGTCATCACTCGACCCAGCTTCCCTATTCAAAATGTTCATGGATTGCAATCTCCCCTTATGGGGTTGATATTTCAAGAAAGTATTGTACCCCAAAAGATGTCCCCCTTGAAACAAAAATTGACCTGTTTTTGCGTTTTGTTAAGAAATTAATATGTTGGTAGATATAGCCACTGTTAATTTTCGTTGAAGTATATATATATATATATATATATATATATATATATATATATATATATATATATATATATATATATATATATATATATATATATATATATATATATATATATATATATATATATATATATTCTACAATTCAAATTGAAGAAAAAACAAGTGTGATATCGTTTAAGTCAGGTAAAAATAAATTATAAATTGGCATTTTGAATGAAATAAGTTGATTATGTAGATCCAACCCTAGATTTTAATGTATCTGCTATCCTGCAGTTTTCCAGATATGAATCAACGCCAATCGGTATATTCGCACTCCATGTATTCTCCGGATTCCGCAATAACCCAGTTCCTGCTATACATAAGTTCCTGAATACCCCAGTTGTAGGACACCCAAGTTGTAGGTTACCCAAGTTGTAGGACACCCAATTTGTAGGACACCCAATTTGTAGGACACCCAATTTGTAGGAAACCCAATTTGTAGGACACCCAATTTGTAGGACACCCCAGTTGTAGGATACACAAGTTCCTATATACTAAAAAAAATTTTGCGATAGAACCACCAAATACAACTCAACAGAAAATTCTAATGTGCAATCAAATGGACTATATCTTACCCCAATATGTTGAAAGGGAAAACGTGCTTCCTTTAAGTTCAAAATGGCGGCCAGAGCCGTACAAGATGTATTCTTCGAGTTTCAAGAATTCCAAATGAAGAATATTCAATCCGCTTCAGAGCAAATCCTGCACGTCTGAATAGAGATTATCACAAATCCAAAACTCTCTTTATTGATTCATGAATTTGGATACTTTTAAACCGCTTTACAGAACTTTACAAAAACTGTTAACTCGTTGAATTCACATTCAGAAAAGATTTTGAAAATACGTTAGAATTCGAAACGAAACAGGTGATCATCGAATTTCTTGCCATTGCCAAGTCTACCTAAATTCCACCACTGATAGTAGACCTATATATTTTGACCATTAAACAGAGTAAACAACAATATCTTAACAAACCAAGATGGAACAAACTTAATCCCACATCATCAGTTAATTTCAAACAATAAATCAACTATTCCATCATAAAGATTAATGGGTAAATGACTAGGACGTGAAGGTCTACGTCACATGATTTCGATTTAAAATCAGTATTCAACAAACTATTGAATCCACCGGCACTGTCGCAGCAAAAGCAGAGTTTGTTGACAAATTTATTAACCTCTAAAATTATAAAATAAACAAAACAATGAAATGCAATGGGATTGCAGAATAATAATTTAAAATATGTTCGGGGGGAGAACTTCATTGAATGGATATCCAGAATAATGTAACATCTTCGTTATTATTATTTATCGAGGGATTTATGTAAAGTTAAATGTTGATATTATTTCTACCTTTATCGAAATTACAATCTAAGATGTTGAAAGAAAGCAAATTGTGGAGAATGTCGATTTTAAAGTGTTACAAATATGACAATCTCATATTTTCATTTTTATTCTCAAGTAATACTGTTATTATTACCATATTTTATTACATTAAACTTATTCGATTAATTCCTGAAATATTTTTACTGGAAATTTCCGGCGGACTCCCTCTATCACGATTGAACGTGAGTTTATTTTCTAGCGAGTAGTATGCGAATGGGAAAGGATTTGATCCTGGCGTTTCTGCCCAGACTACGGATGATCCCTGGAACGTTATGATCCTCTGAAATTAAAAATTAATTCTTTCGTTGAAAGAGTCCAGAAACAATGAATTTATTCTGTACGGACTTCATGAATCAGACTTACATTCAGGCAACGAAATATCACGGGGTTTTCATCTTTTACACCTAATGAACTCTTTTGTCGGATTGGCTAAATTAGAGAAAGCGTCTCACGTTCCTCCTTGAAGATATGAGAACTGGAGAGATTTCTGAGTGGATGTGACACAGGTTCTTCTATATAAGCTCGAAATTCTCTAGTTTTTTGTTGTGGAATTACCTATTGACTTCCAAGTTAAGGGCTCTTGATGCGAATAATTTGATACAATGCTGGAAAATAAGTCGTGTTTAAATGCTTTTCCATTGCATGGTACAAGGTAGAAAGTACATATATCGGTTACAGGATGTTCAGAGGTTGTGAGAACGGTTAGAATACGCTGTGTGTTATTTAAAATAGATAATAATAATAATAATTCTTTTTAGTAGTTAGGGATGAATAGTTAAATGATTTTATTTTGAAAGAAAAATATCTATCCGTGTTATTTTAGTTTAGACCTTTGTAATAAAGAGCGTTTTACTACACTGTGGCTTCTTCAAATAAGTAGTGAACTTAAGAAGATGATGTGCCTCATACAGGGTGCTTCAACGAAAACTAAACAGAGGCCATATCTACCAAGATATTCATTTCTAATAAAAACGCAAAAACAGGTCAATTTTAGTTTCAAGGGGGACATCTTTTGGGGTACACAACTTGCCTGAAATATCATCGGGGGTTGCAATCCTTGAAAATTTTGAATAGGGAAGACGGATCGAGTGATGACTCAAAAGAAAGGTAGAATCTTTGTCTACATCGCCTTGAACGAATTTTCATTTTTATTTGAAAACTGTAAAAGATACAGGGTGAATAACTGAAAGATAGGAAAGACTATTTCCCTGAGACTATTCAAGTTTCAGTGAGGTAAAATGGAACAGATCCATGCTGATCAATGGCAGGCATCATCAAGTACCATCCTCATCTCGAATTTCAACCCCTGGAGCAGGGGTGAAAACCCTCGAAAATTTCAGTAGCTCACGCTGTATCTTCTACAGTTTTCAATCAAAAATGAAAATTCGTTCACGGGGATGCAGACAAAGATAATACATTTCTTTCGAGGTATCACTCGACCCATCTACTCTCTTCCAAATTTTCAAGGGTGGTCACCCCTGCTCTAGGGGTTGAAATTCGAGATGAGGATGGTACTTGATGATGACTGCCATTGATCAGCATGGATCTATTCCACTTTACTGAACTGAAACTTGAATAGTCTTAGGGAAATAGTCTTCCCTATCTTTCAGTTGCTCATCTTTTACATTTTTCAATTAAAAATGGAAATTCGTTCAAGGCGATGTAGATAAAGATAACACCTTTCTTTTGAGTCATCACTCGATCCATCTTTACTATTCAAAATGTTTAAGGATTGCAGCCCCCGCTTAGGGGGAAGATATTTCAGACAAGTTTTGTACCCCAAAAGATGTCCCCCTTGAAACAAAAATTGACCAGTTTTTGCGTTTTGATCAAAAATGAATATCTTGGTAGATATAACCTCTGTTTAATTTTCGTTGAAGCACACTGTATACTACATTGCTGAAAGCAACTTTTCAGGTCAATACGAGAGTGATCTGAAAAGTTTCCGACCCAACAATGATTCGAGATATTTTTTCTGAATATTGTTCTCATTTTTCAACATAGTCTCCTTGTAAACTCTACATACTTTTTCCAGCGATGTTTCCATTTCTGTAACCTGTCCAAATAGTACTCGACGTTTTACTCTGCAAAATAGTGGGTGGAAATGGAAACAGAGAGTTTCATTAACTAAGATTTGAATGAAACAATTGAACACAGATATGATTTCTCAATAATTTTCTACAAACCATCATATACAGATATTATCATTCACAACTTTTCCAAACATCCACATCAACATAAAAGAGCGGCTTATATGCCAATATCAGAAAATGATTTCTCGAAAGAGCTCAATATTATAATACGAAAAGATGTCAATAATGGTTAGGTTAGGTTTGATTTTCAACATAGACCACAAAAAGAATAGGAACAGCCACTGGGATACAACGTGTGGTGACTACAATCATACATTTATAAGCAGCTATTTTATGTTTATGTGGATATGCGGAAGAGTTGTAAATGAAAATATTTGTATGGGATAGTTCATCTTCTTCTCCTTCTTCTTCTTTAAATAGGACGATGTCCTGTTTTTCTGTTACAGCCCCTGCTGCAAACCGGAGCTCCAGCACTCATGCCATCGCTTTTTCGGCCTTCCTATGGGTCTTCTAGTGTTGGGTTTTTGTGTTTTTGCCCACTTCGCCATACGTTCGGGGCCCATTCTGTCTACGTGATCTCTCCATAGGCGTCGACGTGCTCTTGTCCACCTCACCACATTCTGGACACCTAGTAATAGTTGCCTATCGCTCGATACTTCTACTCCTAGGTATTTAAAGTGTGAAACTTGCTCTATTATATGGTCGTTCACTACTAGATTGCATCTAATTGGATCTTTCGCTATTACCATCGATTGGGTTTTCTGTGTTGTTATATTTTTCTGCTGTTACTTTGAACTTTTGTAGTAGGCGTTGTAGGTCGTCCTCATTCTCGGCTATTAGTAAAGCATCATCTGCGTAGCACAGTATTCTCATAGTTTTGTTACCCATCCTATAGCCTTGGTTCATTTGGTTAACACCTGCTATTATTTCATCCATGATTAAATTAAATAGACATGGGCTGAGGCTGTCACCTTGTCTAATGCCTGCGTTAATTTTGATCTCGCTTGTAAGTCCCTGTGTAGTTTTTACTTGCGTCTTATTAGAGTTATTTAGTTCTTTGATTATGTTTATGTATTTATTGCTTAAGTTTTTATTTCTAAGGATAGTGATCACATCGTTCATTCGAATTCTGTCGAATGCCTTTGTCATATATCTTTTGCGATAGAATTTTAGTGAGTACTTTCGATGCAGAGTTAAGGAGTGTGATGCCTCTATAATTTGCTGGGTTTGTCTTCACGCCTTTTTTGTATATGGGTATTGTTATGCTCGCTGTCCATTCTTCTGGTATCTCCTTGTTGTTTTCAATTTTTTGGAATAGTTTTGTTATTTCTCTTGTTATTTCTGCTCCCCCATTTTTAATTAGTTCGTTATTTATGTTGTCCGGGCCGGGTGATTTCTATTTTTCAATTTATGGATTACTTGTTGTACTTCTTCTAGGCTGATAATGTCGTTTTCTGTTTCTTCGTAGAGTGTGTTTTGTTGTTCGATTTCTCGTTCCTCATTGTTACCGTTATCATTATCTCCCAGGTATAAGTTCTGGAAATATTTCACCCACTCTTCTGGTTTTATTACATTGATCTGCAGTTCTTCGGTGATTGGTTTTTTCCTGTTTCTCAACATGTTCCATACATTTTTCTGTGCTCCTCGTTAGTCGTGTTCCATGTCATTTGTAAATCTTTCCCAATATATTTTTTGTAATTCTTTAATTTTGTTCGTTGTTCTATTTCTTTCTGTTTTATATCTTTGGTACTCTTCTGGTGTTCTGTGATTGACATATCTGATATATGCGTTCTTCTTTTCTTTTGCTTAATCTTTGATTTCCTGTGTGAACCATGGTTTATCTTTTCTACGACTGTTTATATTGATTCTTCTTTCCCCAATGGCTTCTTTTGCGCTGTTAATTATGTTGTTTTTCACTTTATTCCATGCGGCGTTTATGTTGTCTGTGTCTACTATAGGGTTAAGGTTGATCTTTTCCTCGAGTCGTGTTTGGTATAGATTCTTAGTACTTTCGTTTTGTAAAGATTCAATGTTGAATTTAGCGATGTAGTTAGGCGGTTTTTTTTCTCTATTGTATATGACAGGCGGTACTTGCAGATAACCATTCCGTGCTGTGTTCCAACATTCGCTGATGTCAGTGTCCGTACGTCAAGTATTTCTCGTGGGTGAATTTCCCTATGGGTGATCACAAAGTCAATCATAGATTTTTGTCCTCTTGTGTTGGTGAATGTGTATTTGTGTTGTTCTTTGTGGTCAAAGTACGTGTTATTTATTCGGAGTTCTTTATGTGCACTTATCCCGAGAAGTATGTCTCCATTTTCGTTTGTCGCCGCTTCATTAAAATAGTTCATAAAAAATATAAAAATCATGTCTGTTACCAATTTCTCTTATATTTAAATCTAAAAATTTATGGATTTCTCAGTTTCCATTTACAAAGTGAATAACAAACAATATTAGAGTGAATTCAATTCATTTGTAGAGGAATCTAATTGTCCATTTGTATCTGTAAAACAACAAATCATGAGCCATATATCTAAACCAATACAATCAGGGTGTCGACAGAGGTCGATTATAAATTATCTTCTCTGTTATTCATGAAAATTTATGCTATTAAAGGACTGAGAGGATTACCGCATTTATTGCTTTAGATGCGTGGATGACATAATCTGTTATTATACAGGTACGAATGTGTAATTTGATTCCTTTAGTACTTTTATCATAATACGAAGTGCAGTTTGGAAATGGAAAATAGGAATTACTTTTTAGATTTAATTGTAACGATATCTTCTATAAACTATGCCACAGATATTACCGTTCACAATTCTTTCGTACATTCAACTTCAACATAAAACAGCTGCTTATAAAAATATGATACATAGATTCACCAGCATACCTATGTCAAAAAGTTATTTCTTGAATGAGCTCAGTATTATAAAAAAAAATAGGAACAGTCATTGGGGTGCAAAGTGTCGTGCTTGAAATTCAACGATATCTTCATGAAGGAGAGTTGCTTTCTTATATTTCACCTACTGATTTATCAGTAACGGACAGGACGAGGTTTATTTCCATTTTCCCAACCTTACACTTCAAGTGCGAGCGTTAGCGACTCAGTGTGTTTCGAATGTTTATCCATTATACATACTGTGCCTTCCTCAGATCGTGTGTTCACTCACAAAATTTGACATTTTGGTACAATAAATGTAGTCCTCTATTTTTTCATTTCTTCTTCACTCGGATAAATGAAATCATTTGCTTATGTTATTGACTTTCTAAGCACAGTATATTTCGGGGATTGAAATGGAACTAGACGGTCAATTTTATTAGAACTCGAATTATCGTTTGACGATGAATCCGCGCAGAGAACCGTGCGGGATTACTAACAATAGTGTGGAATCTGTCCGGGAACGATGGGTATTTATTGTCCTAAAATATCAGCGCATTAAATATGGAGTTGGACTTGACACGCGTGGTCAGTGTGCGGTCTAGGCGCCCGTCAGATGTCGCTAGAACACAGTTTTAATCGCGGATGGATCTGCCAATGAAGGTTTACTTTATTGAATGTCTACTAAGTTGAAATTGCTGCGGACAGACTGACACAACCGGATTGCACCAGTGGTATATTCGACGAACAGTTTGCAGGAGATATGCATGTTAATCAGTGGCGTAGTGGCTGGTTTGAAGGAGGAGAAAAGTACAATGTGAAGGTAGCAAATGCTAAAGGTTCAAACTTGATGAAAATTGTGAATTGATAGAAATCGTCACGTAACGAAATTTGCTTAGGTTACCTTCATGTTGCTTTTGTTTCACAGGCTGGCCTACTTTTTGTAGAAGGGATTTGGGTGTTTGTGTAACGCTTGAAAACATATTTACTTCATTAATAACTTCCAGACGGTCAATTTTATTAGAACTCGAATTATCGTTCGACGATGAATCCGCGCAGAGAACCGTGCGGGATTACTAACAATAGTGTAGAATCTGTCCGGGAACGATTGGTATTTATTGTCCTAAAATATCAGCGCACTAAATATGGAGTTGGACTTGACACGCGTGGTCATTGTGCGGTCTAGGCGCCCGTCAGATGTCGCTAGAACACAGTTTTAATCGCGGATGGATCTGCAAATGAAGGTTTACTTTATTGAATGGCTACTAAGTTGAAATTGCTGCGGACAGACTGACACAACCGGATTGCACCAGTGGTATATTCGACGAACAGTTTGCAGGAGATATGCATGTTAATCAGTGGCGTAGTGGCTGATTTGAAGAAGGAGAAAAGTACAATGTGAAGGTAGCAAATGCTAAAGGTTCATACTTGATGAAAATTGTGAATTGATAGAAATCGTCACGTAACGAAATTTGCTTAGGTTACCTCCATGTTGCTTTTATTTCACAGGCTGGTCTACGTTTTGTAGAAGGGATTTGGGTGTTTGTGTAACCCTTGAAAACATATTGACTTCATTAATAACTTCCTGTTATTGCCACTGGTTTTTCAGAGCATTGTATAGACGAAAATCATTTGTTAGATTTCACAAAATTCAAATATTACATTGATGTATCCCTAGATTCATTCATTCGTAATCAGCTTAATTTCCGTTCGTCCCCACTTCTTCCATCTGTTTCTCAGGTATAAGTTACATTGTTATATTTCAATTTCAATTCTAGTTTTTGAGAATAGGTTAAAAACCGAAACTTATAAAAAACATATTTTAGTTTATTTTATTTCGAGAATCGTAAGCCTAAACTTTTGCTTCAATTATTGATTATTTAATTGAATTTTAGTTGACAAAGTGGTTAGATCAAAATCTAGTTTACTTATTTGATTTTCTTTTATAGGAAATTGGAATATTTCCTGTGAACTGAATTCCTTTCTGATATAGTAGTATATAGTGTATTCCAACTCAATATAGACTGACTTTGGCAGAAAAAGCTGAGACACGTCAATTTTTGATTGGAAGGGGACCAATTTCTGAGTTGGTTCGGAGCATGTACAATCAACCCCCTACCCTCGGCATCACCTAGGTCAAAATTGATTGAAGAGAAAGTGGGTCGAATGACATCAGAAAGAAAAATTGAAAAGTAACCAAAATTAACATCATATTTTACCACTAATACTGGTGAAACTTCTGTGAATAGAAATCAAATAATAAATCTTCCACATGATGAGTCAGCTCAATCGAAAATTGCGGGAATTTCTGAACCTTCATGTTCTAAGGTAATTGCCATCAATTTTGAAAAGAGAGAAAGCGACTCTCCCTATGACAAAAGTGCCACAACTTCAGTGACTTCAGTAAAACCTACAACTGTGTGAATTGAACAGAAGAATTAATATTACATGACCCCGCCGATTATTTTCACGAAAAGTTTGCTGAAATAAATCACGAAATTTTAATTCGTAAGTGAACAGTATATTTTCAAAATAAAGATTCTGACTTTTCCAAGGCATCTAGAACCTACAAATATGATAATTAGTAACGACATATTTCAACAAAGCATTATTTATTCGCAAATTAAAAAACAATGAAAGTGTTGAACGAAAATATAGCATATTCGCCTTCCAAATTATTATTATGAACCCTACTGATGTTCATCTTTGCTCTAGGAGTAGATGTGATGATTGGAAGCATATTAATCACATAATTTTAACATATTTAAATAGCACAGCGCATAAGCAATCTATCATGACTTATCTGGCACGAAGTAGAGCGGTTGGTAGAGTAGATATAGACTTATTGCCTCAAAAAGAAGTGGATGACTGAAGAAACGAACTGAAACGGATTGTAGCTGTTGTAAAATTTTTGGCATCGAGAGGGCTTTCATTTCACGGTGACAATGAAAATCTAGGGTCTTTCAACAATGGGTATTATTTAGGATGTGTGGAATTATTGAGTGAATTTCATCCACATAAAAAATTTGTGAATCCTGGAAAGGGTAACTTTTCTTATTTATCAGCAAATATCTGTAATGAGTTTATTGATGTATTGGGAAAACAGGTTTCAAAAAACATTATAAAAGTTGAATCAGCAAAATGATTTTTCATTAGTGTTGACAGTACGCTCGATCTGTCTCTTGTTGACCAACTTTTATCATTTGATACGTAAAAGACTGTGTTCCTGTTGAAAGGTTTTTCAAATTTATACCTATTAAAGAGCATGAATCTAAGTATTTAGCGGAAACAATCTTGAATTTTTTAGAGATACATGATATTCCCATAAAATATTACAGGAGATAAACCTTCCAAATTTTTGGATAAAGTATAATGGTTTACAAATAAGAATCAAGAAAAAATTTGCCATCTTTGTACCATGTGCGGGACATTCACTAAACTTGGCAAGTGTCCATGCTGTTGGGATCATAGTATTTTGAAATAGTTCAGAATGTGTACAACTTTTTTCGGGCTCTACCCATTGATGGAATATATCAACCGAAGATTTAGGCTGATGCAGTAAGCGCTTTGCGTGGAGGTTATGGACGAATAATAGAAGCTTTAATCATCATCGCAAACGATACTTAATAGGCAAATTAGCTTACATATCTTATTGACAAATGTAATGCTGATGGCATTTTTCCGGAAGTATTAAAGGTTTCAAAAGTGATTTCTGTTTCCAAGAAAGGAGATACTAATGATTTATCCAACTGTCGTCCTTATCTCTTTCGTGCCGATATTTTCAAAGGTTTTTGAAAAAATTCTTTGTAATCAAGTTTGTTACATGGGGAAAATATTCTTTTTTCACAGCAACAATTCGGTTTCAGAAAAGCACGTAACACTGCGGATGCCATTCTTGGGTTCATCAATAACACGCTCAACTATTTTGAATTAGGTTTTTAGTCACTCTCTCAGTTTTTGGACCTTACTAAGGCCTTTGACTGCGTGGCTCACTTGGTTCTGATGCGAAAGCTTTCTCGGTATGGGTTTGATACAAATGGTTGTAAACTTATTTCCTCATTTCGAACTGATAGATTTCAAACGGTTTTTGTGAATGGCTGTTTCGCGGAGTTGAAGTTGGAGTACGACAGGGTTCTGTGATGGGTCCTTTATTATTTCTCATCTTTATTAATGATTTACCTGAGCGGCTGCGTACATATTCTGTTTGCTGATGACACTACTGTACCTGTACCTAGTGATAGTTTGGTGGAAGCTGAAGAAAAGTTTGCGCATACGGAGTCGAGGGGCCTTGGAATGGTTTTCGGGTAATTTATTGCGCATGAACAACAACAAGACTGAGAGAGTTGTTTTTGGTGTTAGAGCTCTTGAGGCTAAAAGTGTTCTTTTTTTTGGGTGTTCATTTGGATTTGAGTTTCACTTGGGGGTTCATTATGATGTGCTTGCTAAAAAAAATTGCAAGAATGCATTTCTCTTGCGAAGTTTGGCATGCTTTTTATCTAGGAGGGTACTGAGAACTGCCTATTTTACCCCTTGCGACACATTTGAGATATAGTGTCCTGGTGTGGGGAAATTGCAGTGAGTTTGATATGGTTTTCCGAATACAAGCGGTGAGAATTGTTGGTGGAGTGGGCTATAGAGATTGTTGTAAAAATTCTTTTAGGGAACTGAATATATTGACTCTACCTAGCTTGTTTGTACTTGAGTATCTACTCTATGCTAATAAAAACCAAAAATTAGTAAATTTGAATAGACAGTTTCATTCCTATAGTACCAGAGGCAAAGATAATGTAAGAATCTCGTATTATTGATTGAGGAAGTCGCAGAATGGACCAAACTTTCTATGTTACAAATTATATAATGTTTTACCTGTTTATATGCGTAGATTTTCTGTGGCATCATCAAGAAATTTTTAATTATAGAGTGTTTGTATAAGACTAATGATTATTTTAAACTCAACTTTTCAGAATTGACAACCTGAACTCTAATCGCTGTGTTTGCTTTTGAAGGGGTATCAGGGTCGTTTGTAATTTTTTAGTGATATTTTTCTGTGATATGACGTGTGTGAATACTTTTGTATATTAGCACCAATAAATACTGAATACTGAATACTATAAACTAAAGACGAAGCCCTTAGTCTGTCTAGAAATATGGGAAACATAAAATTTATTATACTGACGGAAATCTGGAGCTCTATATTGGAAAGAATAGACAAAAAATGTAAATATCTTCCGACAAAACAATAACACTGGAAATTGCAACCAATTTGTTTACTTCACTTTATTATTTTATTACTACCCTCAGGGATAAATTTCTTTACTTCAAATCATCCGCCAAAGAAAAAACCCAGAATCTCACTACAAGAATCTATCTCAAAGAACAAGACATAGAAGCTCACGCCAGAGTTTTTTGATGGCCCTGCGCCATCAGTCCAACTAAATGGAAAAGAGCGATACAACGTAGAAACCTTTCCCCCAATAATCGATACCTTAAGTTCATATGAGACCTTTTGCCAACGTTTCAGTTTATTTTTTCACTTGAAAACTCTGAATCCCAAAGAAATATCACAAAATTGCAAACAAAATTCTGAAATCTATCACGAAGATGTAAATGAAAAAGAGTTAGTAGTAGAATGTCAACATTTGAAAGAAAACTTCAAAATTGTTCAGAGTGAAAAAGAAGCACCTAATAGTATACAGAAAGTTTATCATCTGAATAATTTTAAACATGATCTTACCTAACTGCAATGGAGAACGCTCCATGTCCAAATTGAAACGATTAAAAAGCGAATTAAAAAGTACAATGATCAACCAGTTCATCGCTGATGTCCATAGAATGTGATATTCTCAATACCATAGATTTTGCAGAAGTGATTAACGATTTTGCCCATCTCAAATCTAGAAGAGTACCTTTGCAATCAACTATATTTAATCTAAGGACTTAATGCTAAAGCAGTTACTTTTGGGGATTATATTTCATATTATTTTATAGTTAGTAATCATTTATTCTAACTAAATATTGGTTTGTCAAGATCATAGAGGCCCAATTATCCTAATGTGCCTAGGCCCTCAAATAGTTCAAAGACGGCCCTGGTAGAATAGCAGAAGAGGAACAGTTGACTAGGCCAGCCAGGTCACCTGATTTAAGACCTTTTAGATTAATTCTTATGGGTTTATCCTAAATTGAGAGTTTATGCTACACAACCTGAAAAATTCGAAGAGCTTCGGAGAAGAATCGTCACAGAATGGAAAATATTCACTCCAGAAGTTCTTCAAAATGTTAGAATGAATTTCGGGAATTGTTTGTATCATTGTATGGAGGTAAGAGGAGCTACTTTGGAGAATTAAATTTTGTGAACTGTCTGTATAATATTGAATGTTCATAAATATATTATTTTAATAATAATAAAAACAAGTACTATGTTTTAAAGTTTCAAAGATCTACCTTCCAATATTTATTATCTGTATGCAATATTGGAAGGTAGATCTTTGAGAAACCTTAGAAATCAATAAATACAAACACTCAGGTAGACTCATCAATGAACAAGTCGATTTAAGCCCTTCACCTCTATTGAATCTTTTCGGGGAGCAATCTATTCCATAATTTTATTGGATATACCTGTCATAAATAACCACTTAAGAAGAAGCAACCCAATAAGCTTTTAATTACTCAAGAACATTATTTATAGTTATATTCTCATTTATATTTTTCTGTATATTCATTCGTCTGAAGAAGCTACGGTGTAGTGAAACGCGTTACGAATCGCAATTATTAAGTAAAATTCCTTAAAACACAGTACTTGTTTTTTATTATTGATAATGGAATTTTACCAAGTAAAAGCCTCCCAAATTCAAATATTATTTTTATTAGAACGATAAGATACCTTTCGAAAGATATGCTAATCAACCCCCTTTCCCTATAATCAATTTCAACTTAGACATTGCTGAGGGAAGGGGTGGATTTTACATGCTCCAAATCTACCAGAAATTGGTCCCCCTCCAATCGAAAATTGTCTCAGCTTTTTCCGTTACAATTAGGCTTCCTTCACATGGAGGGTATGGTAAATTTTCGTTGGAATACAAATTTTCGTTGTGTTGGGTCATTCTGTGAGATAGTAAATGTTCATGAAAATACTATTTTTGAATAGAGAATTGAAAGACCTTTTCCATTTTTGTTGGAACACACTGTATATACAGTGTGTTAACAAATATTTGATACTATACCTTTCACTATTCACATTAAAGAAAAATTTAGATTTCACTTCTTCAAATTACATTCGGTGATGAAAGAATTGCCCAAGAAACTTCGTTCCTGACCAGGTTTTCCAGATCGCACAAGTTTTTTAATTAAACCGCTCGCCCCTTCACCTCTCCCCTTCAAACGCGGAAACCACCAAAGTCGCCAAATTCGAAAAGAAATTAATATTGATAAAATGCATCCCGCACACCTCACTTCGTGATCAATCAGTTTCTCCGAATTTTCGCGTTTCCAGTTCGAAAGTCGGCTCTACTTGCCAGAGGAGCAAGAACGGCAATTTGCATGGCAAATGATAACTTCAAAGGGTAATTTGAATCGAGCATAATCGGATTGAAAGAGAGCGCACTTGTGGTACATTGTGCGGCCACGGTCCCCTAGATTGTTTCGTTCTAGCCGCAAGAGTGTGAATAAATATGTAAATTGGAGTAAAATTCGCCGTGTCCCACCAACGCAACGACTGAGCTGGGGGAGACGAACAAAGTCGAATTGATTTAAACCGAGATGAAAACTTTTGTGGCAGACGGCAAATGCGAAAATTGTAACCGGAAATTTCAGACAGGGTGAATATCATAATGCAACGAAATGGAGATTTTACGATGGTTATTGTAGGTTGTATTATTATTTACTTGCTTAACACATGATGTGAATTCGTAATTTATGTTATTTCTTGCCTTGATGAAGCAATCAGACAAACTACAATAATTACAGAGGCATCTTGTTGAATACAGAAAAACGTGAATGATTTTATGGCTTGCCCGTCTGCTGCTAGAGCTGCATGAAGCATGGATATTGAACAACGTATTAATATTAAATTTTGTTTCAACTTCAAGACGTACCAGGATAAGCCGAAAAATGTTGTTTGTTGCTGATGTTCTAACTTCATTATTATTATTATTTTCTCTGATATCACATAGTATTTTCTTCTTTGATAGCATGTAGAAATACCAGTTACACACCGTGCATTTAAGTTGTCCCTTGCGCAGAAGGTCCTTCTCGATAATATAGTGAAGTAAAGCAAAATTATTTGCATGTTTTCACATGGAGATGTTTACATTTTGTAACGTGTTAAAATTTTGTCACAGCTATTTCAATTCAAAACACCTAATTCCAGTCAACTCTCCATCTATGCGCAACCGTTACGCCACTGTCTAATAGTCTAGTGCGCATAGTCGACTATCTAGATGTTATATTCCATCGGCTTTAGATTCTTCACTTTCCTTCTTTCTTCTGCAAACCTTCAAACTAATGAGTTCAACTTGAAAATCATCTTTGATTGTGTTTGAAATAATTAAATTATATAAAAGTTCTCTAGTGTAAATTAAATATTGTGTAGTGACCTATATCAAAAATATAGGGTAAGCTGAAAGTTTATCTAGAAAATGCCGCACTTAACTTTTAAAATCTGATTTTTAATTTTTCCTTACAGCATTTTTTCCTATTAACTGCTTGAATGCCTCTTAGTAGCTATTGGAAATTCAAATTCTGCTCTACAGAATCGTATTTCTTCAGTTCATACAATTTTTTATAATGACCTTGATAGATATCTCGTTAATAAACTCGATCAAAATAATTTTTCTGAGTAGAAAACGACAAAATTATTTCAAACTCCAATATTCGATTATTATTTATTTCATTTTGAAGTAATTTTCGTGAAATTATTATGTAAATCATAAAATTCTTTCAAATTTTCAAAATGGTTGCCAAACATCAGTAATTTTTGTAAATTTTTGTTTTTGAAGATGCTACCCCGCTCTTTATGTAGCTTCTCTTTTAATTATAAATAGTTTTTGTAGATACTTCCTCGCTTTTTATGTAGCTTATCTTTTAATTCTATTACCTACTTGAACAGTTAGCATAAGTTCACTATCTAGAACCTCTGTAACTTTTCCTGTTAATTCTTGTCTCCAAATAATGTTCGACCCTCGTTATTTTGTTACTTTAAATTCCCTAGTGAAGCTGGCTGTTATGTTAGAGCATAGAATGTCTGGTGATATATGTCTAACTCGTGAAATTCAGGTGGAGTCATAAGTGGAGAACCGTAGGTGGAGAGGCGTAGGTGGAGCCCTGAAATCTAGATGAATCCGAAGTTGGAATAGAGGTTTTCACTCCATACGCAGTACTAAGAATCCGAGAGACTTTTGGAACTTGAACTCACATGGGTGATTGGAGACTCTAAAATAGAAGACCTCTACCTAATTCCTCAAGATCAACGACTTCTGCCTAATCTGTTTCTACAGGACCAATAATTTTTGACTACCACCAAGATAGAAGTGTTATAAATTTTACATATAGAAAGAACCATTTGTTAATATTGTTTGCTATAACTTTTAATGATAATTATAATATGTAATTAAATATTAGAGTAGAACTATCTTGATCTTCTCTTCCAAAACCTTAGTGACAAATATTGAACTAGAGTCTCAATGCTCGTTTTTCCCTGGGCTCAACCAGTAGCGTAGGCACTTTTCAATTTGTCACAATTGGTTCAATAATTATCACTCAAAAGATTGAAAAAAGCATACATGTATCAGAATTTGACGAAACTGAAATCATCATAAATCATCATAAAAAGTTCCGTCTATCTGTAACACTTTCATCACTCCTCTAAAGATTTTTTTAGGCAAGCCTCTGATCTGGTCAGCTATCTTGTTGAACAATTTAACCAATAGACATACCGCCCCTGGCGTAGCTATCCTTGTTTTCACTAGCGTAGACTCAAAAATACAGAGACAAGGTAAGGTTGAGGTCTTATATTTACGAAATGTGAGCTTACAGCTTTTCCTATAACCCAGACCAGGTTTAAGCCACCTTCAGCATTGAACTCACCAACTGATTCCTCTTTGACAGAATCAGAAGCACACCCCTAGACAATCTCGTCATGGACATCCTACCGAAGACAAGAGTCCACAGCTGTTGCCAGACAAAATAGGCAATCCAAGTTTCTAATCATTAACTTTCCTGCAGAAAAAAGCAGCTGCACAATCTCTTCTCCATTAACTATGGGCTCATTCGACGTGAACTATTCTGAAGCCCTCGCTCTGTCGATGGTTCCCTTTCTGAGCACAGATAGGTTCCAAATTTGGGGAAGTCACTGATGTTGTAGTATCATCTGCAAAGAGCACTGAAGAGCATCTGCTAAGATGCTAATGTGCATCATCCACATTAATCAAAAACAACTGTCTGAAATCGATTAGAGAAGTATGAATCTATTAGACTACAACTAACCCTAGAATAACCGAAAAGCTGTACCTCACCCAACAAAACTGCTTTTTGCCTTATGTCTACATTGTGGTTTTCAGGCATTTTTTTAAAGCTTTATATATGGTATTGAAAATTAACCCTGTTGCACCGATGACAATTGATCTTCATTTTCCATAACGACTGTACTTCTATTTGTAAGTCTTTATATTTGAGCTTCGTCTATGTATTCTATTGAATGTATCAGTTGTTATGGCCGCATATACTAATACACAGATCTCATTTTATTGTTTTTGGCTTTCATGTCTGCTCTGTCTGCAGAGATGGAATGAACAAGAGTATTCCATATAATGATAACATCTGAGGTTTCCACTAGGGGATGTTCATAGAATTGGCAGCCTGACTTAATAGAATGCATAGACATAGTCACTATGAACCAGGCAAAGTCTACGTCTTATGTCAATGCCAGTTTTCATGGCTTTCTTATTTACCTGACTATAACATACAGATACAAGTGTTCATCATTTCTTTTGAATTGTTATTTTATATATTCACTCTTATTCCTTAATTTCTAGGCACGTTTAGATGGTCTATGTAGATTTTTGGGAGTACTTCATATATCAATAAAATTCGATGTTCCTATTGCGCATCTTCATCTCATGAGAAATAAGAAATTAATTGGGATTTTGTAAGAAACTACCATATATTGATAACAGCAGTTATTGATCAATTTTCAAGAGTAACGTTTGTTCTTCTTGAAAATAGTTAATAATAAAACACTGAATGTTCAGAGGTACATTACAGCCAATTTTGAAGAACATGTTGAACTATTTATAGGGAGCATGGGTGAAAACCTTTTTGTTTATGCACGCTAACGCCAGACGTCGCCAAGATAATATCCTTAGGAACTATCTTTAAGATCATGAAATCACTTCAATGGAGTAGCCTGCACGAAGCCCAGACCGAAATCCAACCAAACATGTCTTCGACATCAAATAAAGAAGCCAGCAAAACCAGCCAACTACTGTGAACGAGGTCTGGAATAAACTGATTTGGAAAGAAATGGTTCATATTGCTATAAGGTCGTTGATTTTAAGTATGAATCGTTGATCTCATGCAGTAATTCACGCCAGAAATGAAAATATTCGGTTCTAACTGGTTTATAATATACACTTCCCACAAAAATTGTTGCATCAGCCTACTTTTACGACAATACTATATAAACTTTTAGGTTGGTCATCCAAGAGTCGCTAAGTAACTTTCAGAAGTGTAAAATAAGAAGATATCATTCAAAAGAGATGAGTTTATGATGGAAAATATCAACAATTTTCGAGTTGAAGAAAAATTGAAAAATTCTACAATCTTCAAACATTCGCGAATAGACCAATAAAATAGCATCGAATGCTTACTAATCTTTTTCCATATTCCCCTGTTTCGTGGTACCGATTAATTGCTTTTGAAATAGTGCTTTGGTTAACATTCAACAAGTTAGCCACCTTACGTTGGCTTCGCCCCTCCTCTAGAAGTGTTACAATTCTTACCACTTCATGACCACTTAAATAGCGTCCAGGACGTTCAGCAGCCATTACAACAAATTCAAAAATTCTAAAATCAACAAGAAACACAGAGAACTTGCATTAATTTAGCGTGAAAACGAAAGAGAAATTGCATGAATACTGATAGTCAAATAAACTCATTCTTGTTGCAGACGTGTTTGAGATCATATGGAAACAAATGTTACTACATAGATAGGATTTTTTTCCCTCATATGTCCAAAAACATATGTTGACAAAGTAACTGCGATCGAGCTGCTTAATTGATTGTGGAATTCAGAATACCTGATGCGACAATTTTTATGGTGTGTTTATAAAATAATTCTTCGACAACCTCTTCTGAACACATTAGAATTTTTCGATTTTGTGTAGTAATTTCTTGGCGCAGTTTACATTTAGTATCAATTCATCTCCTTTCTTTTCTCTGGTTCTGTTAACCGCCATCAAACTACTAATCCTGCCTCGCACTACCAATCAGAAAATTGGTTGGAATGAAGAATAAAATGCTAGCACAATAATATTCATTACACTTTTAGATCACAACACATATAGACACTTATAGACTAGCTCTTACTGTTGTGTCAGACTTTACTCAGATTTTGTTTGTCTTCTTTCTCAATGTCTTGAGTTTACAGTTTAGGAACGAGTATTGGAGGCTCATCGTGTTTTAATATAATTATCCATTCTACATGTTTTGTTTTCGATTGTGTTCTGGCTCATCAATTTGATATTATGAATAAAAATGTAGTTTTTCAATTTTTTTCTCTGGAAAGAATAAATAAAGAAAATAAACCTCGATATTCCTCGACCATTATGTGGTAGACTTCAGAATGTTCAGAAATGTTTTATCGATGAAGCAATGGGATATTTCAACATCATGTAGTGCATTATTGAAGAAAATGAACTTTAATGAAAGTTTGAAACTTGGTAATTGATTTAAAGTAAACAGTAAGTATAGTTCCGCCTATAAATTTTCGAGTGACATTCTGATGCTGATGTACGGACATAAATAATGCATGGAAGATAGTAGCAATGCGCTGAATAAACCCACAAATCAGAAGGGTAACAAAGAATAAACTCATATTTCAGGAAACTATTTATGGGGTTTCATTTTGGAATGTTTCATACTTGTAACTCCTAACGCAGTTTTTCTCATGAAATTTGTTTACATCGTTATTATGAATGGATATTCACAAACATTTATCATTAAAAGCACATCAAAATCATTGAACTAAGAGAAAGTTGAATAATGGCATCTTGTCCTCTTGATTAGAAAGTTTTATTATTATACAGGAGAACCTAGAATATTAGATATTGGAAGTATATGAAGAACTGAGAATTCTCCTATTCTACTTTATCTGGTTACTCAACATTGCAAACTAACTCTGTTATTTCAAATGACATGATGATTTTCCATTTTTTAATATAAAGAAAGATATTTTGAACAGTTTCTATTTTTACTTCTTCTGATACTGAACCTCAAAAATATGTTTCAAATAAGAATTTTCGAAATTACAATGTTGATTACCTTGTCATTTCAAGGAAATTTATAGATTATATCGGATTGATAATCTTTTTCAATTTTAAGGAAAAAATATCTTTTTGACAATAATAAAGAGGGTGGATAGACGTCAACGTTATAGTATTGTAGCTATTTGAAAATTTTCTGAATCAACCAAGTGCCAATACCTCCATTGTTCTTGAAGTTATCTTAAATGGTTTTCACTAAATATTGTTTTTTTAAATTGTTTCTTTAATTACCAGAAAATATATCACATGTGCACTCACGGCAGGTGTGAGATTATGGTTGAATTGAGTTTGTATTGTACTTTTATAAAAAACAAGCAAGAATCGACATTCATTTATTTTTGTGGAATACTAATTAGAAAATAAAGAAAACATAATCTTCAAATGGGTCAAACTAACCAAGTTTTCTTTCTTTTCGCATGTCATCCTAGAACTCCTACGATAGCTTGACAACGACTTAGCAAATATTTGACTGAAGGATTGAGTGTATGTTGCTGCAAATTATCACATATTGGTAACGGTTCTCGAATGTTGTTACAAAGTTCCCGATCTTCTTTGAATTAGGTTCCATGCATGCTCGATTGGAGTGAAGTCGGGTGATCTAGGAGGCAGGGGTGAGTGGTTAATTCTCTGATCTTGCAGAGCAGTCATTATACACACAACCAAATTTATATGGAATCACCCGATATTTTGAATATTTCCCCAGTAATTTTGGAAATTTCGAAGGATTGTTAGAATTGATCCGTTCTGAGATATTTTAATTGAAAGAAGAAATGAATCAAGGTTAATTTTGAGTAAGAAACAAATAAAAAAATAAGAGACACTCTCCACATGTAAAAAAATGGAAAATTGTTTTCCCACGGAAAACTGGACCTCAGTAGCTTGTATTACCTTCTCTTTCCCTGAGACAAGCCTGAATCCATATAGGCATGATTTGGATTAGGATTTCGACCTCCTCTGGGATGATATTCTACCACTCTTCTGTGGCGGCTGTTGTGGTGTTCTTGGATTATCCTGGCACTATCTAATTTTCGTTTTGAGATTATCCTTTAAATATTTGATAGGATTTAGGTTGGGAGAGCAAGCTGGCCAGTCCAAAATAGCGATTTCCTCTGTTTCAAGATAATGTTGCGCGAGGTTGCTAGTACGCGTAGAAGCGTTATCTTGCATGAAAGTTAAATTCTCACCGTTGGCACCTCAAAGGAGTCTTACTATGGGCTCCAGCACTAGGTCCACGTAATTTCTAGCCGTTAAATTCGCAGGAAACGAAATCAAATCTGTTTGCCTCCCAGCATAATGCCACCCCAAAACATAACACTCACCTTGGTATTTCGGAATTTGTCTTGCTGCTCGGAGTTTAGCTTGCCTTCCACGACCCCTTAAAACCCGAATCTGATGGTTATCTGATCGAACACCAATTCTGGTCTCATCCGAAAAAAGAACATTACGCCAATTCTCAATATTCCAATTTTTTGTTGTCTGGTAAGGTCGGGAACATTCAAGGGCCTTCTGCTGTATGAGCCCTTTGAAAGAAGTCTTTGACGTATCGTTTCGACTGATACACTGATGCCTGTTACTTCCAGAAATTGCCTTTGGAGTATGGGGTGCGACGCACTAGGGTCCCTTCTTGCCATTTTGCACAAAAAGCGGTCTTGTTCTTCAGAAGTGATCTTCCTCCGACTTCTTCAAGGCCTATTTTGCAGAGATTGTAGCTCCACGTATCGGGCGTAGGTTTTTGAAAACACCCCTTGTGATAACCCTATTGTGGCCGCTATATCCCTCTGTGTCATCCTTTCTTCAACGAGAGCAATTATTCGACCCCTGTGCACATCGGACAATCCAACGTAAGGCATTTTTAATTATGATTAGAGGCTTTTTTAAATTTTGAAATTCACAGTTTCAAATCTCAGCTACGACTGAGTACAATATCCCGAACAAGTAGAGATCAGATTCTCCATTGAAGCAAATTCCTACCCAAACCATTATTATCTACCTCTTGATCAGTGTAACTTTTGAACCGAACGTTAGTTACTGGTCAGTCGTAGGTTTGTTGACCATACTTGAAGACAACAGTAAAACCCCCGAACGTACTATTGTGACCTTTAGAGATGTGTTCTTGTGTACTTGTTCATTTGTTCTCATTAGTAAGAGACGTCTTCATGAAATATTTAAGTCTTTGAGTCTTTTCAAATTGTTTCAATCGATTCTAGCATTTAATATCTAGACAGTAAACGGCTTCCAGTTTGATAATGGAGCTTTCTGTGCTGATAATGCTAATAGGTCGTCTTGAGCCACTGTTGTGATCATTTGTCTACCTGTTCGGCATTTCTCTTCAATGTTTCCAGTTTCTTGAATTGTCGTTAATAGCCTGGTAATGCCACTTATGGACATATGGAACCAACGCGCCACCTCTTGTTGTTGCCATTCAGCCTGGAGCATTCCAAGAGCTCTTTTTCTGTTCTCTGCACTCAACTTTCATCGGACTATTATGAAAAGTGAAAATGCAGACGCTGACTTACAATAAGCAAGTAGGACCTGTCATTTCAAGGAATAATAACATAGATACCTTTTGTGGTATGTCATGTTCACAAAAAACGCCCAACAAATTAATTCACTACAGCCATTCTGCAACATTCAGCCATATCCTTACCTTTCTTAGAGCATTTTGTTAAAATTAGATTTTTAGGCAGAGTTGAATATTCTTATAACGGCAATCCGGTTTCATTCAAGCCTCAATCCCTGCAATACTGGCCTTAGCCAATAGATTTTCTCTTCATGACTTGCATCGGTCAAATGGTCCTTTTCATCCTTGTGCCGCCGGATTTCGTATAGAATCAATCCTTTGACGAATAAGCGAACGTCTATACATCGAAATTGCCTAATTAAGTATGGCAACGTAAACTTCCGCAGTGTAGCGAGAATCGAGGTGAATTTCCTTTGAAGTTATCGTTTGATTAACGGAGATAAAGAGGTTAAACTAAACGACAAAGTATATTAGTCTTGTATATAAAACAATGCGTGTTCGTGGAACTGAGATCTTTGTGTCTGGAGACGACTCGATTTGAAATGCCCCCAAACGAGAATTTTAGTTGATTAGAAGATCAGTAGAAAACGATAATGAGTGTTTGTTTCTGATGATATCTATTATCATTGTATTTGCGGCTCTGACAATGTTCCTTTGAGACTAAGGTTCTACCGTGTAATTACCGCTTTTGTTGATGACAATTAAATTGAAACTATTTGTGCTAAACTACACACATCTTCAGAATTCTGAGATATTAGTAGTATATATCTTAGCTAATTTATTTCCTACTCCGAAGTAGACAGAGTATCCGAGAATGAAATAATGTCACAATATCTATAACATTCTTTCAACGAGTCCATCTCTGTTGAGAGGCAGACTAAAATTTATGAGGAAAACCGTCAAAAATTATCCGACAAGAAATATGTCAAACAGAAACTGACATTACATGTTTAATGACAAATAATCAACACTGCCAAAGAAAAATATAAATAATACACGCCGTAAACTGTTGCCATCTTTTAATACATAAATCCAAGAATCAATAAGGAGAATAAATTTTATTGACCCATAATGTTTCAGAGAATTTTATATTTTTGTCGTATGGTCAGAATGAAAATTTTTATGTAATTTCAAAATTATTCATTTGAAAAGCACATTCTCTCGCATCAAGCTTTTTGAACATCTTATGGATTTTTCAACGGTTATTACATTCCTATAGTTTTTGCCTGTTTGACAAATTATTTAGCACATATGAATAGCGGTTATCAAAAATCACAATCTACTTTTCAAGAGTAAAAATTGTATTGTGTCCAGTAGAAGTAGTGATTGACTTTGAAATTGCTCTTCCTCATGCCGATCTCAATGTTCGGCCAAATACAAAAATTACAGGACGTAGTTTTCAGTTCACGTAAGCTTGGTACCGTAGAATTCAAAGATTTGATTTGACGTCCGAATATAGAGAGGAACGCTCAGAAATAAGCGAGTGTTCGATATTGCCATTTATTTTTGAAGCCCGAGAAGGTAGAAGATCTTTATTTCTTCGAAAATTTCTTCGAAATATGCTTGATCAAACTACGAAATAAAAGGCTAGAGCAATTCTTGGATTACTTGCTTGAAAATTATTTAACGAATACGTTCAGATTTTCACCATCTGAACGTATACATTTGCTGCTTTGAATAAAAGCACAAATGGATATAAATTATTCCATTTTTACTTCAATAATTCTATTTATTTTATTCAACATGGAGCTGCCATTCCAGCTTCAAGGACCGTCAACTCGAGGGTTCACTGACTGCTCCAAAACTGTCCAAGGTGTTGGAGCTCGTATATGGTCGAGGTGATAACAAAGAACAGTTCATCTGTGTTGGCTGTTTGCGACTTTTTTTGAAGTAAAAATATTCTCTATAGACCATTGTGATAACCTCATGCTGGCGGAGTGATCAACAAGTAGGCGAATAAAATCGTCACCAACTGCATGCATTCGCATACGAAAACTGCACGTATTTTATTATACAGGAATGTTTTTAACCCTTGCCAAACTGAAAGAGAGAAACGGGCTCCGTCTGATGTAGATCTCGGATACTCGGGCATTGAGGGCAAATAGTAGGCTGGAAAAGAACTGGTGGTTGAACCAGAATGTATAGGAGTATTGGTTGAGCCTTACAGGACTCTGACACTCTAAGCTTGCAATCTTCCACTACGAAGGCACGAATTGGCTTATACTTTTCAGGTAAGACATGAAAATTCTAATTGTCATATTGAGGGGGCACTGTTGTCTCATAAAATACTTTAATAAGTTCGGATTGATCGGGGACCCTTCATGCTGACCATCTGAGGAGGAGACAGATTCAAACGAAGAGTTATGTCCTAATACCCACCTGGGGACAGAATCAGGCTCGAGGAACTTGGTTCCAACAACCTGGAGCTGATTGAGCTTACTGAGCTCTGACTTACAAAACTTATTGCCTCTACAAGAAGGATGGAGTTTGTAGGTGAAATTTAGGACAGATTGTGACACAATAGTTCACTAGGCCGCAGTGGCAGGGCTGTCACTTAGCCCACCCTCAGCTCTAATATTTATGGAACTAATCTATCTAAGTGAGAATTTTTCAAATTAGTTTTTATATTAGCATCCATGGATTTCTGTTTTCTCGAAATCAATCTTGTATTGCAATTAAGCCGACTTTCGGGAAGATGGCGTTACGAATTCACACAATTTACATTTTCGCACTTTGGCAAGAGGTCTTAGACTTTTTGTATAACATTTTTATTAATATAGCCCTTGAAGAGGTTATACGAGATTCAGGTATCTTCGATAGGTCAATCTAGCAGGGATCTATATCGATACTGGGGTACGCAGGTGATATATAGTTGGGTGAAGGAAAAAAGATGTAGTTTTGGCATTTATTGCCCTTTTGAGTACTTTTGAGGTTTGGTAGGAAGAAACAAAGTTTTAGTAGGAATCTGTAGAATACTTGTAAGTGATTTACAGTCGCTTAATATTGAAAACTACACTTTTGAAACAGTCGCCCAATTTGAGTAAATGTACATTGAGATGAAAGTTGAAATTACGAACCTATTCTAGAGTTTTCGAGGTCCTTGATTACAATGAGAGGTTCAGTTAACACCGATCGAATCGAGGGATCGCGACCAAAAAATCGAAAAAACATCCACATAGAGTACGAATCTGTATTTTGTTTTATTCATAAGAACTTACGTAAGGGTCATTCAAGGTTTCTTCAAAATTATTTCAGAATTATTTTGAATACCGCTGAATTTGAATATTAGCTCTTTTGACTTAATAAAGTCCAATTCAAGGTCATTTGAAGGTGTATCGAGAGAATCATCACCAAAAATTCTGTCAAAATTCATATGTATGTTTGTAAGGCCGTAAAGTACGATGTTTCCTACAGATCAATAAAGGCAATTTCGAGGTTAATGGAAGGTGAATGAATATGGGCACACCAACTTCTCAAATACCTAATTATTCGCTTTCAGGAAAATGGAATTAGCTACGCATTCATTTAGCACCAACCAACAACAAAATTTCTGAACGAAGTGGAATATCCAGTATTTTATCACCTCTCTTGATATGCGATACCCAAAAAAAAACTCACGAACGATTTTTTTGCTCGTCGGCACGTGAAGTGAGAAGTGAAGATACGTTGGCTTGATGGCCACCAGCAATACCTGACCCTAAATCAACCAACCAAATTATTCATCAATTAGAACAACATTCAAATATTGTTGTTAGGTTTGAATTAATTTTTCAAACGTAACAGTACAAGTGTATTTTTTTCAGATTTTTTCAACAGTTCTCGATATTGTTACTTCGAGAATCTTCAAAATGATATTAAATAATTCTGAAATAACTTTGAATGACCTCTAGCAAGGTTTCACCTTCAAATGATCTTGAACCTGATCTTATGGGTGCAAACTGATTCTCTTGTCGCCAGTTTCCCATGTTCACTTGTAGAAAAAATGTTGACCGATATCATATGTAACTGTCAAATGTTTTATTTGTTTGATATTTAATATAATTTTACGGTTAAACATCATTGATTACCTTCGCTTTCATTCACTTTTCTAGGTTAGTAGTGACTTTGGATTTGAACACGACAATGACGGGAGCCCCGTCAAAGCCGAACAAGGGAAACGCATAACGACGAAACAATTCATTTGGCACTGCACTAATGCAAAATCTCGTAGTACCATACAAATCCGCGATTAAACTGCAATTTCAAGTTTCGAGGGAAAATCGAATTAATTGTACATGCAGAAATGTTTCTCTATTATTGGGCGTCGTTTCTGACTCCTGTAATGCTATTACAGTTTAACTTCGGAGACTAGGGAATCGGTTTAATTAAAAATTAATTCGCCCGTTCTTGTTTCCGATGCGAATCCGCTTCATTATTATTTCCAGAATCATTTACGTAAACGAAAGGAAAGAGGTCTTATAAAATCTTAGTGCGAGCAGAAAACTTTACTTCAAGCCGATTATAACTTTTTTCCGTGCAAAATCTGAAAATAAAAACAATTGTTTTATCGATTCAGTTCACTCGACACCGATTCGGTGCATTGAATAACAGAATTAAAAAGTGTTGTAGTCGAGAAAAGTCATACGAGTAACTACAAACCAGGTTTTTAGTTTCTTATCGAAATTATTGAGAAATTACATACATTTGAAGCAGAATACCAAAGTGAGAGAAAGTGGAATGGCTTAGACGCAGTCGCGGCTCGTTAATGAAAGCTGCACAGCTGCAAATATCATTCCTCCGTACTGTGTCATTTGATATTACGCGAACGAACGGTAAAGATTGTTTGGTTAGATATATAATAGTTTGGGAATATATTCTTTTTGTATTCGTGTAATAACTCTGGAATTCAGTGACTACGTATCAATAATTCGACTCAATACAGGGTGTCCCAGGAATTTATGTAAAAATATTAATGGTAGATAAAAGACACCCAGTAGTGCGAGTCGGAAACCTATGTAAGGCCATTCTCTCCGAAGAGACAGGCTGTTTTATGATTATGATGCAAATATTTTCTTATTCTCCATAATTATTGAAGCTGGTAATCGATTTATGTCAAATTCGTCACACTTAACTGCTCGTACATTACAAATTCATCTGAAAAGCAACAGAATATTTCAGAGAGGGACTGGGAAAGTGTAGTTTTTCATCAAATATTGAATTGAGCACCTTGTATATAGTTTTTCTGGAACTTTCCATTCTCGTCGAAGCCACAACAGAAACAGCTATCCCTCAACATGTCACATTCCATTAAAGAAAGTAATGGCGAATCGAAATACTATCTCACTATCTTGTTCCCGTAACGACCCTATCTGTGGAAGATAAAATGTCAAAAACCGGCTATTCTGAAACATTGTTTCGAAGATTCGATATAATGAAAGGAGTATGAACGACTTTTATTTGGAAGAAAAATGACTATGGAAAACCGAGAACACCAACAGAAAAGGAATCGCGAATGGTAGAACTAATGAAGAAAATCATGGATAAAAAACGAAAAAATACGAATGTTCAAATATATCTTCCCCTTGTTCTAAGGATTTTTCAGCTTTCAACCGCAATTGTCCTACGGCCTTACGTATGATATCGGGTTCATTTCTTATCTGCCCACAGGTCTTATTGATTCTATGAATCAGTTGTGTCCTATCCAAAATTTCTTCAATGTAAACTAATGATTTTGAATGTTTCCTTTAAAAATAGTGTAGAAACGTCAGATCCAGTGATTCGCAGGCCACCTATGAGGCCCACTTCTTCCAAACCATTACAAGGGATAGGTGATGTTAAGATGATTAATAAGGTTCCTTGTATGGTGGACCGGTGATTCGGTCATGCTGGAGTAATGCAAGTTATCCAAACTGAAATAATAACTAAAATTCTTTCTAGGACAAAAAATTGTTATCACAAACTCAAACAATCGCCCATTGTACGAATTATATCGATGAATTGTAAATGTGAGTTTTCTTCCAATTTTTTCGTGAATTTCTTTCTTCCGGAAAATTCAGCGTTTCAAGTGATATTTTCTTAACAGAAGGTACTCAAAATTGAATATGTAATGGGAAAGGAAATGAAAATATGAGGTTAATATTTGAAAAGTTCAAGTGGAGGTCAACTTTCGATATTTCCGGAAGTTACAGACCATCGCAAATATTTCAGGCTGTCAGTTTATTATTCAAGATGCAATTTGGTTTATATTTTATTGAAACACCCAATTTATCATTTCATATGATTCCATAAATGAAAGCAATTGTATATATGTCAAAATATCTGCCATCTTGTATGAACCAACTAGAATAAAGTAATGAAAAACAATCATTTGAATTTCAAGATATACTTGAATTGTTAAACGTAATGACTATTACAGAAGGGGAGACAAATTCTTCAGCGTGAAAACCGATGAAGACCGGGAATTGTGACAATTGCCTTTGAATTGTTTCTTCAGCCACCTTATTCTCCGGATCTGGTTCTTACCAATCACTATCTATTC
This sequence comes from Cryptolaemus montrouzieri, assembly GCA_013387265.2. Classification (NCBI taxonomy): domain Eukaryota; kingdom Metazoa; phylum Arthropoda; class Insecta; order Coleoptera; family Coccinellidae; genus Cryptolaemus; species Cryptolaemus montrouzieri. The sequence continues at coordinate 25,874,440 of JABFTP020000103.1, forward strand.
ATTGATTTGAACGGACTCTTTAGACATAGGGAATATATTACACGCTACAAGAAATTTTCAAACAAATTCGGAAATTCAAATTTATTCAGTTAATGTTTAAATATGTACGAGAATTATTTTTCCAGTAATCTACCAAAACTTATATTTGGAAACAATCGAAATGTAAATGGTACTTTTAGAAATGGAAAAAATTCCTTTAATACCTGGTATTTCCACCCCTGAGGAGAAGACATCTACGATTTATACTCAAAGTTTCTGACCTTATAGCATTCTAATCCATTTTGTTCCTAATTTGATCAGTCTATTCCGAACCTTGCAGACTGGTTTTGCTGGCTTCTTAATCTTTCATTGGGCCTCCTCTAGTTGGACGTGTGGAGCTGCGAAAGACAGAGGAGTAACAAATATTATTGCGGAATGGATAAGTACCATGTTAAATGCCAGAGTGATCACCTGAAAGGAAGTAGTCAATTTTATAACTGGCAGGGACTGTCCTCATGGAAGAGTATTATCCCCTTTGTTGTGGTTCCTGCTAGTTGATGACCTTCTGTCAATAATTGGCGCACTGAAAGTTTAAGTACAAGCGAACGCTGATGATATAGTCATGCTGGCTGCCAGGGATGACAGCGATGTCTCCATCAGACTTCTGGAGGTTATGTTAGCTATTCAAGGGTGGTGTAAGGGTGAGAAACCCCCACAAAACTCTTATGGTAACATTCACCAGGTATAAGAGGATACTTGTTTCTCCCCCGGTTCTGGGTGGAATATTTATTCCTGTTGGACAGGAAGTAAAATATCAGGCGGTTGCCTTGGATAGTGGCCTCACGTTGAAATCGCACCTGGAAAACTCAATACACAAGGCTAGACATTCCTTATGGGCATGTTAAATAACCTGTAGAAATAAATGGGGTCTTGCTCCGAAGCAATTTCACTGGCCACGTATCACATACGGCTGCATTGCTTGGCGGGAGTGCAGTAAGAAGCAATCCCATATCAAGCTCTCTAAATTGCAGAGAACGGCCTGCGTGATGATTACTGGAGCTTTTTACTCTATACCCACTGCGGCCATGGAACTGATATTGGACCTTGCCCCTCTTCATCTGGTGATGAGAGGAGTGGCAGAATGGCTTTCTACAGATTCCCTCATCTTTCCCGAAATGAAACGGGTTTGTTAGGCTTTGTGCCTGGCGCTTTACAGTCTGAAATCAAGGACAACGAGTTGCTGAGTATGAGGTCTGACATAGCAATAGCTAACACGAACATTGATCGACCGTTCTAGATCATCATTCTCGGTAGACAGGAATGGACCAGCTGCAAGGACCTTCTACTTGAGGGTCCCTGTTGGTACACCGATGGCTCAAGAACTGCAAGAGGTGTTGGAGCTGGTGTCTATGGTCGAGGTGTCGCCAAGGAACAGTCAATCGGTCTTGGCAGGCTTGCGACTGTTCTTCAAGCAGAAATTATCGCCATTGACCAATGTGCCAACATAATTGGGGGAAAAACCAATTTTTTCAGGAATTTTCAGCACCCTGTAGCCCCGTTAAGCTTTTCCGGACCTATGTTTATATGAACTTTTTTTCTTAATGCACGTTAATTTACCTACTCGAGTTGTGACATACTATTATGTAACACCCTTTATAATTGATCCGCGAGTTGTTTTTGAAATTCAGCGTCATCCTCATCCAACAATGCTTGCAATTTTCAAATTTTTTCGGTGGTTTTTCTCATTCTTCGTTTCTCACCTCGAAATCGCATTTTTGAGTTTTTTAAACCACTTAAAGCACTGTAATTTACCAAAAGAATGCCCACCGTAAGCTTCGACGAGCATTCGATGCAGCAGTTTTCTTCAAATGATAACAGAAAACCAAAATTCGACATCCTTAACGCTATTACACACTAGGTTGTTGTATGAAACGTGTGCTCTTATGAATTGAAAACCTTTGTCTGATTTCAAAACAATAAAATGGCGCCCATAACGCGACCTGTGGTAACCAGATTGATAGCTAGGGCCATCTATTGGCAAATTCCGGTTTCATATTTACATTCCTGGTAAAATTCATTATTTTGCTATTCTTCTAAGAAATTTGTTGAGGTATTTAATTGTTATAATGGAATAGTTTTCACTATCTACTCTTCCATTCCAAGTTCTCTTCAAAATTTTCTACCATATGTTCAATTCTGACTTCATAGCAGAATCAATTTGCACCTCGAAGTCGTTTTTCGACTTTCAGAATTTTAAAATGGGAAATATTGCCCCTCTTAACTCTCGTACGGTTCTAAAGTTGAGTATTATATTAAAGGAACTCATCAGCACACCGTGAACTGGATGACACATTGTAGAAAATATGCAATTTCCTCACGTACAGAATTGGTTACGAAATATAAAACCCTCGAAAAGTTATGAGCCAGGATTCAAGCGTTCAGCAACAACGACAAGAATTCATGTAGCCGTCATATTTGCCATTTCCAAGATGGGAAAAATTAAATTCAGGTTTATTGAAGAGCACTTTAACTGGAATATTAAATTTAAATATGATTACGTCGTGCTGAGTTATGGTATTATGGACATAGTTGAACTTTCTAACTACAATTTTAACGAAAGTAAATAAAGGATTCATACGTGTTAGATATTTATGATGAAATCGAATGAGTTCATAGATATACATATACTGGGTGATTCACCAGTGGCGCGGTGATCTGTAGCTCGTTCACTCTTGAAGATTTCATTTGTGTTCGAACGGTATTATATTAAGAAAGTAGGAATCAACTTCAGCAATTTATGTTGCAGTAAACAGGGTGTCCCAATTTTCTATAAAAAAATCTTGGGTGTTTTTTTCAACAACTAGAGAATGTCGAAAACTACATATACCTGGGACAAAAACTAACTACTAAAAAAGACAACATGACTGACGAGATTACACGAAGAGTGTCCCTTTCGTGGGCGGCATTTGGCAAATTAAAACATGTCCTGACATCAGACATACCCCACAACCTCAAGAAAAACCTCTACAACCAATGCATTCTTCCTGTAAGCACAGGACCTAACCTGAAAATCAGGAAGAGCTTCGGAGATAAGTGGTCTCCGAATGGAGACTCTTGACACTAGTTTTTCAAAATATTAGAAGGGAATTCGATGATCGTTTGTATACTTGTAGGGAGGTAGGAGGACGTTCATTCGAGCATTCAATTTGATTTCCGGCATTTCAAATTCATGAACTCGACTTAAATTGCAAAATTAAGACAGTAAAACACAAAATCTCATTCCTTTTATTTTTTCTAACTAAAGTAAATTGAATACTTTTTACAACTAAGAGTACTTTTGTTCTCAGATTTACTGAAATATATTGCAATCATCGAAATTTGATGTGCTATGTGTATTAAGAAAAAATATGAATTCCAATCAGGTTCGATAATGAAGTCTCTAACTGTTGTTTTGCGAAATGGTGGCTCATAATTCCAAGAAGGGCATTAGATATTCAATACTGAAATGAAGAAACTATTGCGTTAATAAAGGAATCGTTTGAAGACAATTCACACTAATTCCCATCAATAAGAAAATATTCTTACCATGATCTGTTGGTAAGAGTTGTAGTAGATGCATCCAATAAAAAACATGCGCCAAAAACCATGCAAAAAAATTAACTCTTTATGCCTATAAAACTTCCCTTTTTGGGACCATACGAATATCAAACCTCCTTTCCTTTTGTGTGTTTTTCTGATAGAAGTTTCTGTTGATACAGGTAGTGGCAATTTTTGAAATGGAAATTTATTATACAGTAAAATTGTTATAATGTGGACCACTAGTGTCGATAAACTAGTAAATTTACTGGCATGAAGAATTGCATTTTTTAGAGAATATAAGTTGCAAGTTGAACACTCAACGAAACAATAATTTAATTTAATAATTAATATAATCAATTGAACTGCTCACAATGCACGCAGCCACAAAAGTGCAATTGAGCAAGATGCTGAAAAACGAAGCAGCAGACTGCAGTTTTATTCTTACCAACATGATCAGAACACCATAACGAGTCCAGAAAAGACGTATCTAGTACATGCATACCAGAAATCTCCCTCTACAGACCGAGACAGTGAACCTTCGCCGTGCCTTGAATCGCATCACAGTTAGAAGAGCAAAATAGGCCCGTTGGCTTCGGTGCTCTAGGCCACAAGGTTTCCAGGTAAAATTACCTGTTGGTCAATATAGAGCCGAAACATGGTGTCTTACTAAGAAGTTGGCCCAAAAATTGACGAAAACCCAAAGAGCCCACGAGAGAATAATATTAAATATTAAACTATCAGATCGCATAAGAAATACTTGGATAAGAGAACAAACCAAGCTGACAGATGTCATGGAGAGGGCAGCTCAATTAAAGTGGTCATGGGCAGGTCACGTAGCTCGAAGAAATGAAAATCGGTGGACATAGAGGCTCATGGAATGGAGGCCAAGAGTGGGGGCATAGGAGTATCGGCAGGCCAAAAACAAGGTGGAGAGACGATATTAAAAAATCAGCGGGTCTTCTTTGGATGAGAGAAGCTATTAGCAGAAAGAAATGGTTAATATGGGAAAAGCCTACATCCAGCAGTGGATTGAAATAGGCAGATCGTGATCGTGATCGTGTGTTTTTTTCAGATTGGAAGACCACTTTTTTGATTCAGGACCGACCTAAACTCTGCTATGATTTCTTCAAGTAATAAGTTTTTTTGGTGAGTAGTTTCGGCACAATATTTTTTTCTTTCCGTAAAAATTCATGTAAATAGGATCTCACATCATCGCATGCTCCTTCGACCAGAGAGGATGAATACTTTTCTCCTTTCGTTGTCTTATTGCCCAGGGATAGCTTTATTGATGAATTGAAATAGATTATCCTCATTTTATACAGGAGTGACTCAAAAAATTATTGAATATTGTAATTTTAAAAATATTATATCTTGATTGAATGGAACACCCTGTATTTTATTATTCATGTCAACACATAAAATATTGTGCAATATTTTTGCAAAAATAATCTTATCTTTATCTTCGATCATTTTCGAAATATTCGATTATTTGTGAAAATTTTAATTAAAATTTTACAAATCGTATCAAACTCATCAACATGCATCATTATTCGCACAGAAGTTTGTTTTTTTGTAATGATTCAAGTAGTAAAAATGAAACCTGAACAAGATAATTCTTTTAACGAATGGTAAAGTCAAGATGATCAAAACGTAAATCGAGATATGTGTTGAAATTTTTTTATTTGTGCCTTTTGTCAGATGTCCAGACATATTATATTCTGCATTTTACATGGTGAACTTATCAGTGTTTCGTTATGAAACATTGTTAAAGTGAGGTTTGAACCCAATTTCCTCAATTTACTGCCATGTAGTTCTACGAAGAAGAAATGTCTGATATGATTTTTATTCTGGGTGAGTGTCATAGAAATTCTTTGTTGGCAAGTAGAGTTTATGCACAAGGGTTTCTTGATAAGAGGCATCCTGATGCAAGATGCTTTAAAAAACTTCTGATTAGATTTATCGAAACGGGTAATATCGCTTACAAAAAACATGAAAAACCAAAAACTGCTAAAGTTGAAGACAACCAGTTATCAGTTTTGTTAACAGTGACAGAGGACCCATATAAAAGCCAAAGAGAGTGCTCAGTTAACAGATATAAGTCAAACTTCCATCCAGAGAATCTTGAAATTGAATAAATTTCATGCATATCATGTACAGCTGCACCAGGAACTGAGCAATCAAGACTATGAAAATCGAATCAATTTTTGCAATTGGGCAAGTGACAAAGTTGCGGAAAATCCAAATATATACAGCAGAGTTCTTTTCTCGGACGAGGCAATTTTCCACAAGAATGGACTTGTTAATAGGTACAACTTTCATTATTATGCCTTGGATCCACACCTCATGAGACAAATAGATCACCAGCATCGTTGGTCCTTGAATGTACGGGCCGCTATAGTAGATGGATATCTAATTGGGCCGCACTTTTTCGACGTGCACCTCAATAATGAAATGTATTTAGATTTTCTGCAAAAACATCTACCAATGTTACTTGCCGATGTACCAGAGCATATAAGACAAGATTTGTGGTTTCAACAGGATGGAGCACCGGCACATTACTCACATCAGGTTAGGGAGCATTTGATTTATGTATTTCGAAACAAATGAATAGGACGTGGTGGTCCTGTTAGATGAGAAGCTAGGTCTCCGGAACTTACAATTCTAGATTTTTTCTTGTGGGGTTGTATTAAGTACATCGTTCACCAGATCCCTTCTAAAACACAGTTGGATATGAGACAGAGAATAGTCGACGCCTTTCAGTCAGTTAATCCGCAAATGTTGTCCAGAGTTCAACGGTCTTTCCTCAGAAGGATTGAGTTGTGTCGACAAAGAAACGAGCTACATTTCGAACACTTATTGAAATAATTCATTACCTCGTAGATCATCTCACCAAAAACCAATCTATTACGTATTTTATACACGACTACTTCAAAATATCTCCATTTCTCTGATCAAGTATAATGATATGTACTAATAAACTCTTTTTCGCATCCTCTGATTCTATTATTTTGGTTTTTTTTATTTCGAAAATGGTCGAAGATGAAGGTAAAGTTACTTCTACAAAAATATGGCACAATATTTTATGCGTTGATATGAACAATAAAATACAGGATGTTACATTTGAAAATATCAAGATATATTTTGAAACTTACAATATTCAATAATTTTTTTGAGTCACTCCTGTAGGAAATGAGGATAATCTATTTCAATTCATCAATAAAGCTATCCTACGGCAATAAAAAAACGAAAGGAAAAAAGTATTCATCTTCTCTGGCGGAAGGAGCATACGATGATGTGAGCGCCTATTTTCATGAATTTTTACTACTCACCAAAAAAATTTATTACTTAAAGACATTATAGCAGAAATTATGATGCTCTTCAATCTTCAATGAAAAAGTGGTCTTCCAATCATGAAAAAACCTCCCAAGATTTTTTTATAGAAAATTGGGACACCTTGTTTACTTCAAAATAAATTTCTGAAGTAGATTTTTACTTTCTAAATACAATACCGTTCGAACCAAAATGAAATCTTCAAGAGTGTTCGAGCTACAGAGCACCGCGTTACTGGTGAATCACCCAGTATGTAAATGTTTTCTGACAACATAATAACTATTCAGTCAGATGAAAGTTATACTATTATAGCCTTAAACAAGGCAGATTATTCACTAAAAACAAAAAATTAAAAAATCAAGAAACATTTCACAAATGTATTCCAAACCAATATTGAAGAGCCATTAGGTAATCAGAAATACAAACTTTTAGTTGTTAATCCCTAGCCACCAAAACTTCATTCTCTCCTCCATAGAAGAGGTTATCTCATCAGACCAGTTGTCTCAATTGTTACACTCCAGCAGCTAATCTTTTACATTATCTCATAAACATAACTGAAAATTCATGTAATTTCACTCAAAAATTTTCAATTAAGAATTCTTCAGATCCAACAAAAAAATAGCATATATTCCTAAAAATCTAACCTATCCTGAGATGCAGTTCATCTCTATCCTCGTGCTCCACCTCATAATTCATTGAAATTGATTAACCAAGCTCTGCAGAATAGTAATGTGCATCCCATTATACAATCTAAACTTATGAATCTTTTAGAAGTATGTTCAGAACAGAATTATTTCAACTTCCTTTGTATAATTTACTCAAGCAACAACGCTTTAGCAGTTGGAAATCCACTCAGTTCAGTACTAGCAGAAATTGTGATGGATAACATTGAGAACATAATTTATAATTATCCGCTGTCAAAACACTGTATTTATTGGTTTAGATATGTGGATGGCATAATCTGTTGTTTCACAGGTACACACAGACAATTAAATTTCTTGAGTGCCTTCATAAACTCAATTTACCCTTGTTCACTCTGGAAATGGAAACTCAGAATTACGTTCATTTTTTTTAAACCACCTCACAGATATTACCATTCAAGATTTTTCCGCACATTCGCATTAACATAGAACAGCAGTTTTTAATAGTAGGATACATATAGTCACCACGATACCAATATCAGGAATTAATCTCTTGAATTTGAATTTTTATTATAAAACAAATAGCTGTCAGTACTGTTTATAACTCTAGCATGATTGACGGTATAATTTCTCGTAAACAATTTCAACAAGCAATCCATGAGGTTTTTCCTATTGTTGTTCTTCCTCGTGCCGTATTCGCTCAGCAAACGTTGGCAATCATCATGCAATGGTTAACCTGTTCACAGCTTTCCGGAACAATTTAATCGATATCATTACAAATCACTCTTTAAGATATTTCAGCCATGAGATGCGCTTTCTACCTGGTCCTCTTTCTCCTTTAATCTTGCCTTGCATGATCAACTGTAATAAAGTGTGTTTTTCTCCTCGCATAATGTGGCCAAAATAGGAGAGCATTCTTTTCTTGATATTTTTCAGTACTTAACACTTCGTCATTGGTGATATGACCTACCCAACTGATTTTGAGGATGCGGCGGTACACCCACATTTCATGCCTCAACTCTCCTGCAAGTAGCCTCTGATAGTGTTCAAGATTCAACACCATGTAGCAGCACCTAATATACATAAAAGCTCACAATTCTTCTCCCCAGTTGGAGGCTGAAAGAGTTGCTGCTTAACACGGATCTCATTCTAAGAAAGACAGATCTTGCTTGTTCTATCATCTGACTAATTTCTCTTGAATGGTTCCAGTCATCATTTAATGAGCATCCTCAGTTTCTAATATGGCCTACTCTCTGTATCGTCTTGTTATTGATGACTAATTAATGATTGACATGATTACCTTTACTAATAATCATGTATTTGGTTTTTGACGCATTAAAGTTGAGACCATATTCGCAGTCATGTTCTGTGAATCATTCTAATAGTGTCTGTATACCTTCAAATGTGTCTGCCAAAAGAATGGAGCCGTCTGCGTATCAGACATCGATATCGCTCTCCATTAATATAAATACATTCTGAAAGTTCCTCAAATGCATCGGCAAAGAGTTCTTCCGAGTATACATTGAATAACAGGGGTGAACACACAGCTCTGACGGACTCCTCGTCGAATGTTCATCACATCCGTCAGTCTATCATCCACTCTCACTGCAGCTGTCTGTCTCCAGTACAGGTTTGCAATTATTCTGATATCACCCTCATCTATTCCGGTCCTTTTCAGAATATCGATCATTTTATCGTGTTTAATATTGTCAAACGCTCTCTCAAAATCCACGAAACATGCATATACATCACAATTCGTGTCCCTACAGCTTTGTATCTAACCTAACCTGCCTTCTTCATTGAACAGTTTCAGCACTTCTACCGGTATTTCATCTTGACCACAGGCTTTTCCGTTCTTCATTCTCGCCATTGCTTTTTCCATTTGTTTTGTAATAGGTGTTTTCCACGATTTACATTTCTGACATCATCAAAGAATTAACTTACGTACTCTTTCCAGACACAGAGTTTTCTTCTGTGCGGTTCACCAAGTTACCAGAGTCGTCTGTTCATACTGTAAGGTTCGTTCAATAATCGCGGCCAGTGGTTGTTTTTATATTTTTGTGAAGAGCAAAAGTATCGTGTTTCTGTTCCAAGTTTTCAATTTCTATGCATTATTTGGTGTACCATTATTCTTAAGGCCTGCTTATTTCTCTTCGTATTTCCTCGTGTTTCTCTTTATATTTCTATTGTTACATAGACTAATCGAAAATATAATATATTAACGCATATTCGTAAACCCAGTCTGAATATAATGTCATTCTTCTAACCTCTTAATTTGAATATAGCTTTCAGAACGAATAACTCTCTAGGCAGATATATTGAAAACTAAAGAAAACTAAAATTCAAATACAAAACAAATCAGATGTTCTTAGACTGTTTTGTGGAAGTTCTAATAACATTTATATGGGTAGAACTTTCAGAAATTTCAATATAAGGATGTCTGAGCATAGACTCACTTTTGACAAACATCAGATTCTCACTATACAAATCATCCACTACAAAAAACCATACTTTTAGTAATAATTCAGATATTATACATAATATAAATAAAAGATTGAAACCTTACCTTTTCAGTTCTTAACAGAAGCAACTCTGTTTTGATTTTTCTCCTATTTAGTTGGGTACCTGCTTTCGGTATGTAATATATAAGAGGCACATCATTATTTCAAATGTACTACTAATCTGAAGAAACTACAGTGTGTCGAAAAGCATTATAAGTTTTTTAATATAGTGAAAATTTTAGCATCATCGTTTTATCCAATTGAAGAAAAGCATTAGGAAGTATCTTTCAATAAATGTCAATCTACAGATTTTTATAAGAATACCTAAAATATAATATCCGAGAAGTCTTCCTCAGTTTAGCTGGCGAATCATTACCTGAATTTGGTTCGCGTACTTAAGAAACACCCTGTATATCTAGTGTTCCATGGAAAACAATCTAAACAATCGCTTCCACAATTATTAATCGATTTGATACAAAAAAGCCATGAAGATTTTTACTTCCGGAAATACCGCTAGTTGTTTTCGAACGATACCTCCCTATTTTTAATTTTTTATTCGATTATTAATTAAATTTTCACTGAATTCTGCGATAAAGTATCACTCAAAATGCTGTATTTTCGAAGAAAAGCTTGATATGCATTAATGTTGGAGGACAATTTTCATAAGTGAACCTTTGAAACTAGTTATAGAAAGACTGCTATGTAATAACTTTGATTATTTAAAATATGTAAACAAAAAATTGTGCAAGCGAACTAGGTTATTACAACAACATAAACAGTTCAATTGCTCTCCTGTAAAAATACTGATTTTAGATAGTCAATATTTGCATTTTAAGGTAGTGATAGATTTACGCTGAATATCATTTTTAATCAAAGAAATAATGACTGTTTTGTTTTCCATTGAGTGTGTTCTACTCAAGAATTAATGAGTATGGAAGGCAAATAAATGCAGACTTCATAAAAGGCTTTTCTATGTTTAACAGAAAAACAGCTCCTGTATTTCGACTCTATCGAGCACGAATTCCAGATTGTGATGGAAGCTTTGGTCACCATCTCAGCCCAGGCCACGGGTATGAAGATTTGAATGGTTCCCAAGTAAATTTTAGGTGTGTAATCAGTATGTCCATCTCGGCCTATATCCTCAATTTTTCAATTTCTTTCATTTAAGAAGAATCTTCAAGTTTCTTTTGTTAAGATTTATCCTTTCTAAAACTGACCACGATTGAATTATGATTTTGTCATAAAATATTTCGGAACCATAGTCTCATCTTCTTTGCCAAAAAAAAGATTATAACTTTTTTAGTTAGTGTTATATTGAGAAACGTTCTTCCCGATGCTATTTTGTTTACAGGGTGCCCAAAAAGCACTCGTTAACTCAATAAACTACATTGTCAAAAAAATTTTTTTCTCAATCACGAGTACCTACTTTTCTTTTCTTCCTTACAACCGTTTTTTAAAGTAGTATTGATTGGTATTAGGTTTCTATATACCTAAAATGGCTTTTTTCTATTTTATTCACGATTTCATCAAAATATCCAGTTCCTTCGGAAAATTGAATCACTAAGAACATAAAAAATCAGTCAGTGTGAATTTAATTTAGATGATAGTTATATCTTTCACAATGACGTTTGGAAATTATATAAAAAAGCAATAACACAAATTTTGTTTGTGTATAGTTGTTTTGTTAAATAGATTGACAAATAAATATTTATCATTCATGATCAATGTCAACAAATAATAAGTCGAAATTGAAGAATATTTAACGAAAAGTACCCGCATTACAACCAATTTGCAGATAATAATTTGGAAAATTATAACTCAATGATGGTCAATTTGAAATAAGACAAGTCTCAAAAAAGGTGCTTGAAAAGGATGTCCTTCAATAAAAATGTTAAAAGATACACCATGCCATTTGAAACAGCAAAGTTGCAGTAAATGTCCGGTAAAATCGGAAACGGTACCGCTCTGATAAAAATTGCAAATTGTAGATCAGTATCCATTTACTCTAATCCTTAAATTTGAAATTTATTGATAAACCCGTTTTCCATATACTTCTAATGACTCCTTGACGCGTACACCTTGTAATAAGATATGCTGGACGTCTGCCGAGTTCTGTTAGTTCACATTAAAAACCAGCCTGCTCCAGTAGTGTTTCACCCGATAATGGAACATTATAATAGAAACCGGAAAGTTTATTCACCCTCAACATTTATAATTACTTTTTTCGTTCCTGTAGGTAACAAAAAAGTTTGAAAACTTTCGTTGTATTACCTTCTACTCAGAGAAGGGGAGAATATAGGAGAAACTAATTCTGGATGTTAACGGTAGATTATTATCTACATGGGTCGTCCTATGATACCTCCCCAAGTGACTCACCCCATATATGAACCTATGATTTCTCGAGGGAATCCATTATTAGTCACAATTCGTATAATGACCTTCAGCAGGTTTGCTTTTCCACCGAAAGCTTTGATTAGATAATATTATCAGTATTATTTATAGTACGTAAATTTTTGATGCTTCACAGCAATTAGACATGATAAATATTTGGCATATTTCCTTATATAGTAGTTGAGTTTCAGTAGAGAATTTGTGGAGCTAAAGAAAATCAAAATTGCTGCAGTTATACAGGGTTACTGAGAGTATGAAACCATTAAAAAATTAATGTAGTTCAGTTGATGTTGTAGTCGTGCCAGTTGTTTCACTTACTTTCATTTCGGCAACCTACTTCAAATTAATATACACACAACCAAATTTATATGGAATCACTCGGTTTTCAACATTATTGATTCTTTTTAACCATTGATCTTTGACTACTTGTGCAGAATGAAGTTTTGTGTTGTAAAAAAACTGGATAGTATGATAAGAAATGTTGAATTATCACGACTATATTGTCGTCACTAAGATTTGAAACTGTAAATTGCAAAATATAAAAAAGCCTCTAATCATAATTAAAAATAGCTCAAGTTGGATTGTCCGATGTGGAGAGGGGTCGAATAATTGCTCTCGTTAAAGAAGAGATGACACAGAGGGATATAATGGCAACAATGGGGGTGATTTCGAAAACCTACGCCCGATACGTGGAGATACAATCTCTGCAAAATAGGCCTAGAAGAAGTCGTAGGAAGATCACTTCTGAATAACAAGACCACTGTTTTGCCAAATTGCAAGAAGAGACCCTAGTGCGTCGCACCCCATACTCCAGAGGCAAACAGTGCATCAGTCGAAACGATACGTCAAAGACTTCGTTCAAGGGGTTTATACAGCAGAAGGCCCTTGAGAGATCCAGAGCTAACCAGACAACAAAAAATTGACAGACTTAATTGGAATATTGAGAATTGGCGAAATGTTATTTTTACGATAGACCAGAGGTGATGTTCGATCAGATGACAGCCGGATTCGGGTTTGAAGGGGTCGCGGAAGACAAGCTAGAGTCCGAGCAGCAAGGCAAATTCCGAAATACCAAGCGGCCAGTGTGATGTTTTGGGGTGGCATTATGCTGGGAGGCAAAACATATTTCATTTCGTTTCCTGCAAGTGTAACGGCTAGAAATTACGTGGACCTAGTGCTGGAGCCCATAGTGAGACTCTGGCGAGATGCCCACGGTGAGGATTTCACTTTTAGCTTACTCTCCAGACCTAAATCCTATCGAACATTTATGGAATGATCTTCAAAGGAATTTTAGATCGCGCCAGGATAATCCAAGAACCCCACAACAGCTCATCCAAGCCGCCACAGAAGAGTGACGAATATCACCCCAGAGGAGGTCGAAAATCTGTTCCAAAGCAGGCCTAGACGGATTCAGACTTGTACCAGGGCAAGAGGAGGTAATACAAGCTACTGAAGTCGAGAAAAAAACACCTACTTCGTGAGAAAACAATTTTTTACTCCAAGCGGAAAGAGTCTCTTATTTTATTTTATTTTTTCTCTCTTAAAATATCTCAAAAAGGATCAATTCTAACAATACTTTCCTGTGATAATATTCAAAATATCGGGAGATTCCATATAAATTTGGTTGTGTGTATCAAAGTGTTTATTTACCGAGAAAGATTCAAAATGAAATTTACAGAATCGCGAAAAATCATTTCTCAAATGATTGATAGTTTTGTTAGAAGTCAATTATTCGTTTTCATTTAATTCAATGTTTATCATTCCATTGTGTTCATAATTTAAATATAAGCTCTCATATTAATATTGTGAAAGTTTGAAAGTTTTATTTGGTCCCAAAACAAATCTGTGTGAATATCTTAATTTGCGCATTTCAGACAATAATCAAATTCTTGTGCTTATATCGCGGGATTGAATCTATCTACTGTATTAACGGACCCAAAAATCTTCAGGTCTGAAATTACCTATGAATTTTTGACCCTCATAATCCGTATGGGATTCTAAATGTCTCCATATCTTTGGGGACTATGTTTACAATGAACTATTTATATATCTCTTTAATTTGGGAATAAGTTATCATTATTGTTGTATACTCAATCAATTCAACTAAATTTACAGTAAACATCTTTAAACTTATTCATTATTTTTGTGCATAGGTATCCATAAAATAACTACCAGATATGTACATAATTCTGACAGGTACAGAAAATAATATCTATCTTATGTTTCCTGGCAGATTTGACAAGGTTGTTTAACTAGTCCGTATCTGAGCCTTTTCTGAGTTCATAGTTTACAACACACAGATTTTCTTTGATTTTCCGACCATCGATGACTATTATTTGGTGATAGCCGGGAAGGCTGCGACTTAATTTAGTTTCGATGTCGTGTTTGCAAAGTGCATAATGTGTTGAAAATAGGGGAATCATATGTGGAAATACACGCTTTCGAACTTGGAATGAAATCATTTTCATTTTATTGCATGGGGTTGAGGGGTTACTTTAATGGAAAGTTCGATATGAGCTCCGAAAGTCAGAGAAACAGAGAGAATTTCCCACGAACATGCAACGAAGTTAACAGAAATTTTTTTTATATGATCTTAATAAATTGAACCAAGAAACACGTTAGATTTTTCTTTCTGAACTTGATGTGAGAGAATTAGATATATTTTATTCATGAAATTTCAATGTTTTGAAATGTACTTTGGTCATTCTACTTTCCAGATCTGAATTCCATAAAGAGTAGGATAAGAGGCATGGAATAATAATTATTTAACTGAATGAGTACGACTAATTCTCTTTCTACAATAACTATCAATCATTTTTAGAATGATATTTTGGCAATTTTCTCCTGAATCTGTTTTAGTGAATCTTTGAATTCTAATGTAAGTATCTATCTTTGGATGCAATTTGTTGGCTTTGCATCTTTAGAGGAGGTTCTCCAGCGGGGACCTTTCTAGAGAACGTAGTTGCTTGCGTCTTGCTCGCGTTGAAGCTCACCAGGTTTAACTGACCCCACTCAAATATCTTTTGTCAAGTTTTTAATTTTTTGACATCTTTGACGCTAAGATTCCTCAGCTGTAATCGGCTTTAGACTTCTGAAAGACGAAACCAGGGTACAATCGTCTGCAAAACCGAAGGTCTTGTTTTCTATAGATGACAGAAGATCGTTTATCTGCAACAGAAAGGTTGGCGAAAGAATGGATCCCTGAGGTTCTCCTGCTTGCAACTGGAAAAAATCAGATGTTATACCGTCGACCACAACTTAAATTGATCTATTTGAAATAAAGCTACTTATCCAACCCCGCAATTTTGCGGGAAGCCCATATGCAGCAAGTTTATTCAACAAGGCTGCATGCCAAACCCTATCGAAGGCTTCAGAGATGTCGACTGCTACTGCTCTAGATTCTCCATGCTTTTTCATCGTTGATGTACAAACATGAATGACGTAGGCCACCAGATCTCCTGTCGATCTTTGCCTGGGAAAACCATACTGACGGTCGTTAATAATTCCCTGCAACTCAAGATATTTGATGAGTTCATCATTTATGACTCTCTCCATCACTTTGGACATAATGGGAAGAAGTGCAACAGGGCGGTAGTTTTGGGGTAAGGACTTCTTTCCTTCTTTGGGGTCGGTTGAATTCTCTCTATTCTCCACGTGCTCGAAAAAGTCTGGCTTTCATAAGAAATTTGAAACAGACGGTTAGGAATGGGTGCCAGTTCGGGAGCACACATTCTCAGGACGATTGGCGGTATTTCGTCTAGACGCCTTCTCGTAGTGCAGCTGCTCGAGAGCCCGTCTTACAGTGCAGACTCTGAACTTGATTTCTGCCATGGTAGAATTTGTAGGTGGAATGTTCGGTGGTATTGCGTTAAATGAATCTAGCACAGAATTCTTTGAGAACAAGAGAGCAAAGAGATCGGCTTTCTGACAACAATTACTGAACTAAAGTCGAAAAACACATAAGTACATAGACAGGTAGATACAAAATTAATAAGGGTGCAAACAAGAGGTATTAAACGAAATATAATAAAAGACATCAAATATGGATGAATAAGCTGGGCCATTCTGGTCGTTCAAAAGATTTTATCTGTGGAGAGTTTGTTGGAAATCTAACTTCAGTCCTTTATGTATTCTTTGAATAATTTGGAGTTGGTCTGTGGGTGGAAAATGATGGCCATTTTTGATACAATCGGAAGCGAAAATAAAGTCCTCAGTTTTCTGGTTATTATGATTCGAATGATGCTCTTTGTATCTAGTTTTGAAGGAACCCGTCCGATCTATATAAACGCCTTTACAATCCATACAGGATAACTTGTAAACTCCAGTAATGACAAATCTATCCGTTTTATCTTTACTATTGAAAAGTTCTTGGAGAGTTTCATGTGGGTTTTGAAAGCTACTTCTTTATTTTGTTTTGAAATGATATTTGCAATAATTTAGCTGATAGGGCCAAAATATGTTGATGAAATGAATTTATCTATATTAGTTCGTTTCTTTCTGATCATTCCGTGTATTATATTTGAGGGATAACCATTGCTCTTAGCTTTCTTTATCTTTATCTCTTTTCTCTAATAGTCGACATATTTTCTTCGGATAGTGGCAAAGAGAAAGCCCTATGAATAATTGAATAAAACGCAGGGTATTTATGAGATTTTCGATGTGTTGAATCATGAGGATGCAAAGATCTGAAAAGGTGGGTTTTGATATATATATATATATATATTGCTAGACCTGCAAATTTATTGGACGAATGTTATATATATGAGTTATCTGGAGCTATTCGTAATTTTTTGGATATATATATATATATATATATATATATATATATATATATATATATATATATATATATATATATATATATATATATATATATATATATATATATATATATATATATATATATATATATATATATATATATATATATATATATATATATATATATATATATATATATATATATATATATATATATATATATATATATATATATATATATATATATATATATATACGAAGAAGAAACGAAGCGGCAGACTAAGTTTCAAACGCTCATCAGTGTCCTTATCACTTCTCAGGCAGACTACAGTTTAACTCTTATTAGGCGCTCATCATTTCGCTCTTCCGTGAATCACATCAACGGTACAAAACGAGCGAAATAATCCCGTTGAAATGATGGTGCTCGGGGCCTTCACGAGATAAAACCTCCCGTCGATGAATATTTGATGAGCATCTTCCGCGACAAATCGAGGGGTAAACTTGATTAGTTGCACTATTGGCTGTTGGGGGCCTATCGATTCCATTTTGAAAGGACGCATTTGTCTCATCTCGACGGAGGTACATACGTACGAAAGATGAGTCGCCCTCTATGGACCGAGTTCACTGTTTCGGTGAACCCGCTACCGATTCTTGCAAAATCTTGGGACGCTGCGTGCATGGCAGGCAGATCAAAATTCAATATATTCCCAAATTATTTCGAATGAACGAACTATAAGAGATGGGTATAGTACATGCTGATACAATTCCATCTGAAATTTGACGCTTCATCTGATGGAAATATATAAAAATTGGCACGTGCCATTTGAAAAACTTGAGTTATTGCTGTTTGAAAAAGGCCAAATTGAAAAAAATCATACAAAACAACATAATAAACATTTGACATGTGTAGACTGTTTAAAAAATTCCTCAATCCTTTTTCTATCCACCCAAGCTAAAATTGTGTCTGTAATGCAAAAGATCTATGAGCTACAATTTTTTTAAATGTTCCTCAAAAATCGAGTTTATAACAAAAATAATTAAATCTGTCAAAAGTTTTGACAGATAAGTGCCAAAAACTTGGGTATTTTATGCCTTGCTCAAATGTCGGTTTTAGATGTATAATAAAAAAGGTAGATTGCCATTTGAAATAACAAAGTGATGACCCACTTCCGGTATAACCGGAAATGGTATCACTTCGACAATATTTCATTTCAATTGGAAATCGCTAGTTATGGCCGCGTATAAAATTTCAGCTTCATATTGTAATTGAAACTCAAAAAGTTTTAACGGTCGGTCCCGGTGGATGTCCCTATATAATAAAATTTGAAGTATACGTGTTATGTTTTTCATTTGATGTTTGTTTATTCATCCTGTATTCATATAATTTCATTATTAAAACGTTCAAGAGAGCCTTTTCTTTATTTGATGTGAAATTGAGAATATGCTGTTATTTGAAAAAACTTCTATAATTTTGATAAAACTTCGTATATAGATGCGCATATGTTCAAACTATTGGCTGCATATAATCCGGTCTCTAATAATAACCAGATAAATGCTACTACTACCCGCGTTTATAGGATCATGTGCTTTGTTTGTGGACAACGAGATAGGTGACCGAGAAAAGGGACAGTCCCGTTCGTATGCCGTATGGTCACTTTAGGTACACCCCTTATTTTCTCTGAGTAGTTTATTTCATAGAACACGTCTCTTTTCTCAACATTATCGAAGTATGACATCATTTCGAGTCTTATTTTTTATGTCAGAAGATTAAAACACCCTATCAAGCTGTGGCTCTAGCAGAGGACTGGATGATTAATCGTAATGACAATTTATCTAAAATTCCAGCATCGGTAGGACGTCTCAATTAAGATTTTAAATTCAACAGAATACTTCAGGCGACACAGTGATCGCTGTTTAGACCCTTATCACTCGTAACTTCCAATTAACGATTCGTTTATTTATCTCTCTCGGAAGCGTAAGTATTCACCTGAGTCGACGGCTTTTACGATAGAGGTAGAGAAATATTCGATCAGGCGTACGGAATTAACTCTAATTGAAATCGGAATTTATCATCATTGAACCGGTGTGGATGAAAATCGTTTAAACTTATATTGTTACTCTCTCTAGAGTCTGGAGGAAAGAGATTTTAAAAAAATCCTACGATCTTAGAATAAAGATTGTCCCAAACTGATTAAACCAGGCTGCCATTGATTAACTTTCAGGGATACAGTCAAAACCAATTATAATGACATCGTTTACAACGACCGATCGGTTATTATGACCAGTTTGTAAGGTCCCGGCCGAATCTTTAGTAAACTATTCAATAAACCAACCGCATTTAATCCCACCAAAACAAAACAATACGAACGATATTAGATCTTATTACTAAGCATTGAAGTAATATTTAGGCGTATTATTACATACGCTCTTTCTCCCACCTCATTAGAACCTCTTCCCGGCCATTTGACCTTGCATATTTATTTATATCTTGATTTATAAGTTTTGCCTGTGATAAGACTGTGTATTCATGCGTTACCATGTCGCAAAAAAAGAGGAGTGTTTGCTATTGAAGAAAAATCTCATATCATATAGAGATTAGAAAATGGCCAGTGGAGTTTCACATTCTCCAATATGTACGATTTGGAAGAATAGAGATAAAATAAAAGTTCTTTTCGACAAGTGTTTGAAACTTAAACGATCGGGGACAAGTGAACATAAAGTTATGGAAGATGCTTTATTAACATGGTTTAAACATTAGAGGGTAAACAACATCCCAATAAGTGGTCCAATTCTGCAACAAAAAGCCAACGACTTTGCTCGTATTATGGGTAAGGAAAATTTTGAGTGTTCGTAGTCTTGGGTACAACGTTTTCGTGCTCGTTTTAATATTGTGGCGGGAAAAGTTTGAGGTGAAGTTGCTGGCGTTCCTGAAGGAGTGAGTGAAGAGTGGCTCTCTCATAAGTGGCCTGCACTGTGCGAAGGATACACATCAGAGGAAATATTCAATGCTGATAAAACCGGATTGTTTAACAATTTAAATCAAGGACAAAACACTTAAATTCAAAGGCGAGGAATGCAAGGGCGGAAAGTTGTCCAAAACAAGAATTACAGTATTGGTCGCGGCAAACGAGACTGGTTCATGCAAGAGAAAACTTTTGTTGATAGGAAAAGCTAAAAAACCGCGTTGCTTTAAAAACAATCACTCTTTGTCTGTAACTTACGAAAACAACACTAGGTCCTGGATGACATCGCAAATTTTCGATAAATGGCTGCGTAGCTGGGATGCAGAATTGAAGTCTTGAGGAAAAAAAATTCTTCTTCTAGTAGACAACTGTCGTGCTCACCCTGTAGTCTCCAATCTGAAACATATAAAGCTTGTGTTTTTACCGCCCAATATCACCTCTGTTTTACAGCCCATGGACCAAGATGTGATGAAAGCTTTGAAAACACAATACAGAAAACTTCAAGTGCTACAAATGATACAGAATATTGAAAACAGGAAAGATACAAAAAGTCTTTGTGTTTTATATGCAATTCTAATGATATCAGAAGCTTGGGAAAAGGTCACACAGACCACTATAGCCAGCTGGTCTCGCCATGCAGGTTTCAAAGATCTCTCTCCATCACAAGCGGAGGACGACGATGATATTCGATGAAGAAGACAACGTACCACTCGCTCAATTGGTTACTCAGTTGCAAAGATCTGCTGGTACCGAACAAAGAATTAAGATATAGGAATTTATTGGAATATATAACAGTGCCATTGTATGCGCCTTAGCTATTGAGGAAAAAATTCTTTCAGAAGCTGAAAGTAAAAATCGTAACACTGACGAAGAAAACAAAGACCAGCAAGACCCTGAAGAACAGCTTAGGCCAACAACAATTTCCGAGGCTCTTAGCGCTATAACAGTTTTGCAAAAATTTGTTATCTTCAACGACCAGTTTAATACTGATAATACTCATAACTGGAGGCGTATGAAACGTAAAATGCAAAACATATTTGAGAGTGGGCTTAAAAAAACAGACTAAAATGACTCATTACTTTAAAAACTAGTGTAAGTCTTATAGTGCAGATAAGTACATCTTGTATCTCCAATTATTTCTTCATAAACATTTTTATTTCTTTTTTGATATTTCATTTGAAAACAATATTTTATTCTATATTAGATATATATGTACTTATGATAATTTAACTACATACTTATGCTACGTATTGCTTAAAACAACTGTAAAACAACTATCGAATATAACGTCGGAAACTATAAGGTCCTTCAATGACGCTATATCCGGTTTTGCTGTATTTAGAACAAAAACCAGATTGTTTATCTATGAGGAAGTCCTAACTTAATCCTAAACCTAACTTTAATATGTTAATATGTAATAATATTCTTTATCATATATATATATATATATATATATATATATATATATATATATATATATATATATATATATATATATATATATATATATATATATATATATATATATATATCTAACTTCCTCGATTTTCCGGCTTCGAAGATTTGGAGAAAAACTCGAACTCTGATTTTTTTAACTTAAATTTTTTAACGGGGTGAGCACAACCCTTGATTTTGAATAAGGAAGAGGGGTATTACGATACCTCATTCTACTGATCTTATCGAGTACTATCTGACCCTGAATATTCACTTCAAAATTTTCATCGTTTACGGAACGGCAGCTAAAAAAGTGGAGGACTTACTTTTGTGATTAGTTCAGTGCTGAAAATGGGCACTATTCACTTCCATGTAGTAAAGAACGCTGGTGTATGGCTATCTTATGCTGACTTTACCTCGAAGTATGAAATGTTTTTATTTATTTGTTAAGTTTGATTTACCTTAGTCTCTCGTGAGTCTATCGTGAATTTTCAGGAACGTTGAAACTGCCGAATCGATTATAATTTGTAGTCGGATTAAAATGGTGTATTCCGTAGAAGAAAGGGTGGAAATGATAAAATTATTTTTTAGAAATAACGACACTTCACTATTAACAGCGGCTTTATTTAACGAACGACATCCTGCAGAAAATTTATCCGCTGCTTACGTTGTGCAACTGGTTGCTAAATTTGACGCTACTGGTTCAGTCGGCAACAAAAAGAGGGTGTATGAAGGAGACGAAGCGAGGGAAGTGGCTATCTTAGGTCACGTAGTGATGGATCCGATCCTTAGTACTAGGAAATTGTCCACTGTGTCTGGTGGTTCACGATCAACAATTATGAGAATTTTAAGAAAACATAAGTTTCATCCTTTTAAGATACGATTGGTTCAGGAACTGAATGAGAATGAATTTGATCGCCGACTCGTGTTCTGTGAATTGGTCAGTGAAATTATTAACAATAATCCAAACTACATGTTAAATATCTGTTATTCGGATGGGTGTTCAATTTTCCTTAACGACACTGTAAATAACAAAACTATTCCAAAAAATTGAAAACAACAAGGAGATACCAGAAGAATGGAGAGAGAGCATAACAATACCCATATACCAAAAAGGCGTGAAGACAAACCCAGCAAATTATAGAGGCATCACACACCTTAACTCTGCATCGAAACTACTCACTAAAATTCTATAGCAAAAGATATATGACAAAGTAGGTGTGTCTGAAGAACAACAGGTATTCCGACCAAATAGATCAACAACGGATGCAATTTTTATATTGCGGCAACTGGTGGAGAAGTCCATAGAGTTTGACAAACCGATGTTTATATGTTTTATAGATTTGGAAAAGGCATTCGACAGAATTCGAATGAACGATGTAATCACTATCCTTAGAAATAAAAACTTAAGCAATAAATACATAAACATAATCAAGGAACTAAATAACTCTTATAAGACGAAAGTAAAAACTACACAGGGACTTACAAGCGAGATCAAAATTAACGCAGGCATTAGACGAGGTGACAGCCTCAGCCCATATCTATTTCATTTAATCATGGATGAAATAATAGCAGGTGTTAACCAAATGAACCAAGGCTATAGGATTGGTAACAAAACTATGAGAATACTGTGCTACGCATATGATGCTTTACTAATAGCCGAGAATGAGGACGACCTACAACGCCTACTACAAAAGTTCAAAGTAACAGCAGAATAATATAACACGGTAATATCAACACAGAAAACCCAATCGATGGTAATAGCGAAAGATCCAATTAGATGCAAACTAGTAGTGAACGACTATATAATAGACCAAGTTTCACACTTTAAATACCTAGGAGTAGAAGTATCGAGCGATAGGCAGCTATTACAAGAAGCAAAACAGCAGACAATGAAAGCATCGAGAATATCTGGCTTCCTGAGAGATATAATCTGGCGGAATAAGTACATAAGCACAGAAAGCAAAGTCCGAATCTATAAAACCTGTGTGAGACCCGTGATGACATATGCGGTTGAGACAACAAAAACAAAACAACTAATGAGGACAACAGAGATGATAACACTAAGAGCTATAAGAGGTATTACACGCAGAGATAGAATAAGGAATGAGGATACGCTAAGGGAGCTGTGTCCAGGTGTCCAGGATGTGGTGAGGTGGACAAGAGCACGTCGACGCCTATGGAGAGATCACGTAGGCAGAATGGGCCCCGAACGTATGGCGAAGTGGGCAAAAACACAAAAACCCAACACTAGAAGACCCATAGGAAGGCCGAAAAACCGATGGCATGAGTGCTGGAGCTCCGGTTCGCAGCAAGGGCTGTAACAGAAAAACAGGACATCGTCCTATTTAAAGAAGAAGAAGAAGACACTGTAAACAGGCATAACTGTCCGTACTGGTCAGATGAAAATCCGAGATTATTTCGAGAAAAGCATACTCAGCATCCCCAAATGTTAAATGTTTGGGCGGGTATTTATGAAAATCACATCAGCGGCTCTTTTTCTATACCCGGTAATATCACTAACCAAAAAAAAAGTTATCATCTAGAACGACAATGAAAGTTTAAATGCGTATTTATTTTCTAGTTTTTATACAAGGGAATATAGTATTTGAGAAATTGTTTTTCTTCTCTGCGTTTAATAATACTGTTTGTGTGGGAGAGTGGAATATTATTATTTATGATGCAAACTTCCTGATGATATAGATTTCCGTATCTCTGTCTGGTAGGGATAGAGGAAAGAAAAAGACTCTCTATGAATCATTGAATTATAAGCGGCTAATTTATGTGTAATATGGATTCATTAAGATTATTGAATCTGCAAATATTTCTTTTCTATATAAGGTGTAGGTGAGATTATAATTTAGTTAAGTAATGTTATATCTAGGAAATCTACTGAATTCTTTTGCATCCAATCTCTGCAGGGAAGATTATTTCATTGTGCAATTTATCTATGTGAAAACATATGTAATATTACTAACGTTTTTATGCTAAATTATTATTCATTTCAAATTTCTCAACATTATTCATAAAAATATCTGCTCATAAGGGGCTGAGTGGGGATCCCATAGCAAGTCCCGAGTTGTTTAAAATAATTTTGATTTAAATTAGAAACAATTCTGTGACAAAGTAGGTCTCTTAAATCATACAAAATTCATCTTCAATGTGTGATGACGTATTAATTTCGTTAAAGATTTTTTTAATAGAAGCGCACATTCATCTGTCGGAATGTTTGGGTACATATTTTCAATAGGAAATAAGCTAATTTAAAATTACATATATTAAGTGTCGAAAGTTGGTGCGTTCCATGAATTTGTGGTTTATGAAACGTACGAATTTATCTTCTAGTGTCTTTATATAAGATAGAACTATCCTGGAGCAGTTTTCGCTTTATGTTGTTTGATTGAACCGTATATTTTTGGAGCTTGATTCATTGGAAGTTCCTTCTTATTCCATTCTGAATGTGCTAGATAATTCGATTGTTCCAATTCTTGTAAGATTTCTTCAATGAATTGTTTTATGGGTTCTCATGAAATTTACGTCTAAAGCTGTCTGGCGTTGTCTTGTATTTTTGTTGTTTGATTTTTATCTGTTCAGTTACTTTCAAATGGGATTTTTTTGATGATTTCATTGATTTTATGCATGATAAGAACTGAATTATTTATAGTATTTTGTGTCGTTGGATATGTAGTTTAGCTTGAACTCCTATTAATTCCTCATTTTGTCTGAATTCATTATTATAAGAGGTAAATTTAGGTCCTTCATTCAGCAGGGCATTTTGATCTCTGTTGAACTGATTCGTAGAACGGTTAATGAATCTAGGGTAGAAGCGGATATTTGACTTTTCTGTGTTTGATGTCGGGAGTAGAACATGTGAGATTTTTGCTTTCTCGATTTCCAGTGTTGTTAATTTTTTGAAAAGTTCATACTAATTTTCACTTACTGTTTTGCTAACTTGCATTTGGATCTTGTATTCTAAACAATCAAATTCAGTATTAGGTAGAAGGTGAAGTAGTAACCTTTCGATATTTTCTTTTATCTACAGTAGTTCAATCTTCAGTTTGAATTTGGAGGTTGTCTGTTGAAACTAAATTTGAATTGTATATGATTTGGAATCGCTTTTCATTTCAAGCACTCTTTGTTGAACAACATATATAGTGACACATTACTATATTTTATTTGTAGTTTATGATACATTGCCATCAGTTTTGATTGATTAGTTTTTCTAGTTGATGGTATTAATGATTCATTCATATTATAGAAATTCATTTTAATATTAATAAAACGAATCAATTAAAAATGAGGTAACTGTCAGAAACGGTCGGGTGTATTGATTATAAACATTGTGGAAATAAGGCAAAAGTGTTACATTTCGGTTGATAACTACACTCGGAGGCAAAATCAGCGGAACACTCGAAAATTTAACCAAATTCGAAGTTCGATATTTTTCCTAATTCTCAACCGATTTAGATGATTTGTTCGGCAAGTTATAGATCAACTCTTCTGATTTGTTGAAATTATAAGAGAAAACAAAAAAAATTTGAAAAAAATTTTATACGGGGGCAACACTAAGTGTTTTTTTTTTCAAAAATTCGTAACACCCTGTGGAATTTCGTGGTCCGAGTTGAAACGTACAATATCATGGTCTGTCAAGACACATCTTCCTACAGTAACGCCCTTCTTGTTTCATGCGTATATCTCTATTTTTGCAAAATATATTTAATTTCAAGTGGAAAATCACCATTCTGGAGAAATTCCATTGAATCAAGAAATTGTCATTAAAATTCGTCTATTAATTTGAAATTTTCTTATTATCACTCAGGCGTGTCGAAATTGTCGTTTGCGATTTTTATGTTCGAATTGCATTAGTTATTGACGACAATTTGGTTAAGTTGGTGAAAATTAGGAATTCATGGAAGATAACAGTCGGTAGGTATTAAAATACACAACCGAATTCTGGGACCATTGATAAAACTTTTCATTTACACATGTGCACACTTTTTTCATCAAATATGAAATACAACACACTTTTTTTTGTATATGACCACATTTGCACTTGTTTAAAGAATGAGAGTTTTCCATTCTTTGATTTGATACAAATTCGATCGGTTGCGGTGTTTTGTGATTCTGTTTACGATTCGAAACGGTATTTTTCATTCAGAATGAGAGATTTACCACCAACCTCAGTAGCAAGGGCAGTTACATTGATCGAGGAAGGGCGCACCTACCGCTCAGTCGGTACCATGTTGGGTGTCTCGACGTCGGTTATCCATCGAATCTACCGACGTTACAGGGAAACTGGATTGTACGTGAGGAGGTGAGGACAAGGAAGAAATCGGGCAACCCGCGCTATACATGACCGTTTCATCGCCAATCAAACCATAAGAAATCCTCGTCTTACTGCTGTTCAGGCACGTAACCTTTTACAAGCAGTGGATAACATTAACGTCAGTGTTAGAACAGTCAGAAGACGATTAAATGAAGTGGGTCTGAGATCATACGCGCAAGCAAGAGCACCAAGACTCGATAGAGCCCATCGGGTAGCAAGATTGGCGTTTGCTAGGGAGCATGTATCATGGACAATCAATCAGTGGAGACGAGTTCTATTTATTGATGAGAGCCGATCTTGTGTGAATTTCGTGGATGGTAGAGATAGAGTATGGAGGCATCGAGGGGAACGGTACAATCAAGCGAACTTCGCAGGAACTGAGCAATACGGTGGAGGGTCAGTTATGATATGGGGTGGCATATGCTTGGGAGTACGAACAGAACTGGAGATTATTGGCAATGGATCACTTAATGCCCATCGGTATATAACAGAAATCTTGAGCCCCATGTTGTGCCTTTTGTTCCTTACATAGGGGAAAATTTCCTTTTTATGCACGATAACGCGCGCCCTCATACTGCGCGCATAGTGATAGAATATCTCAATGAAGTTGGGATCACACGAATGGACTGGCCGTCGCGGTTACCGGATTTAAACCCGATCGAACACGTTTGGGACATTCTTGGAAGAAGGGTTCAACAACGGAATCCAGGCAACGTTGAAGAGCTGACATTGGCTTTGGTGGAAGAGTGGGACAACATACCTCAACAGATTATAGACAACATCATTAGGAGTATGCGAAATCGTATGCGCGCTGTAATAAGAGCTCGGGGGGGTCATACTCGCTATTAAAATCAAATGTTTTTTTTTGTGGGTCATCATGAACATTTTTCTCAACATGTTCATTTCATTTCACGAGTGTATCGCCAGGATACACACCTGCTCTCAATTTTGGACGGGAATGATAATTATTATAGAGTGTCACACAAAAAAATTCAAAAATAAATGTGCAAAATCAACGGTTTTTCCAGTGTACTTCGAGTTCTCCCGGAGCGTGAAACTGGCCAGTGAATTTCAAAAATTTTCATTTTGTTACATTTCCGCTTCTCTAATTTTGATTTTATTTTTTGGCTAACCTCCGATGTTATGCACCTACGCAAGATTAAAAATAAATTCTTGAAATTTGTGACTTTTCGCTTCAAATTGGATATCTCTTGTAAAAATAGAGATAAATGCATAAAACAAGAAGGGCGTTACTGTAGGAAGATGTGTCTTGACAGACCATGATATTGTACGTTTCAACTCGGACCGCGAAATTCCACAGGGTGTTACGAATTTTTGACAAAAAAAAACTTTTAGTTTTGCCCCCGTATAAAATCTTTCTCAATTTTTTTTGTTTTCTCTTATAATTTCTACAAAGCCGAAGAGTTGATCTATAACTTGCCGAAAAAATCATCTAAATCGGTTTGAGAATTAGGAAAAATATCGGACTTCGAATTTGGTTAAATTTTCGAGTGTTCCGCTAATTTTGCCTCCGAGTGTATATAAGAAAATTAACATTACACATTTCATGTTAGCCATAACTTGAAAAAACAAAAACAGAATATTTTTGGCACTTTTCAATCTGAAATAAATAAGGTTGTTGTCCGGTTTTTATTATATTTGGTAGTTCTGTTGAAGTGCCAGGAGAGCTTAAGAAATAAAAGAAGAATTTGAGACTTATGTCATATTGGTTTTCTCTGCCGTCCAACGCTAAATAAAAATAATTTTGCGAACGTAAAACGCGTTTTGCAGCTAAGTCATTTCCCTGCTGGAAATAACCAAATTCCAAAAGATCACTACGCACCGGAGAAAATGTGGTAAATGTTTTTTCTGTATGTACACTTTAATCTTTAAACAATGGAAACAATAAGTGTACAAAAGAGAACAAATCAGTCAGGTTTGATCAACTAAAATTTTCAGTTAAAATTCGCACATTTAATTATATCCTCAAAGTTCCTTCCAGTATTTGCATATTCGTGACGCCTTTCAAGCTACATAACCTAACAGAACTCTGTAAATTTGATAGTCCACCCAATCAAATTATTCGATTCGAAATAGGTGTGAATAATATCGTTACTAGTTCAATATTATTTTGAAGCGAGATGAATTCTACATTCAATTAATGTCTTCAATACCACATATATTGAGATGGTTCTTTGAAGAACGTCAGGATGGATCTGAAAATATATTGCACGTTTTCGGAATATCTACATAATATTGAATGGCGTTTCTCGAATAAAATATTCCATCAAACGGATTGGCAAGATCTACTGCAAAAAAGTTCAATTTCGCATTTATTCCTGAATAATAAATGTAGATATTCGAAAACGTGATCCGGTGACATCTATGATTTTCGGTAACGTTAGGATTACATTAGTTTTTTTTATACATTCGTATTATTAGTATATTTTCCGAATTTAAAGATTATTCATATATATATATATATATAGCCTTAATAATACGCTGTAACCCTTATCCGAGTGGCACCCTATGACCAGTCTGTCACCTATTCATTTATCACTTACGGTTTACGAACTAGATTTGTAATACAATAACCGTAAACGAACTGATGTAGTGATAAATTTAATATAGATACTACTCCAAGGCTTTCGCAGTATTAACGTGACACTCGAATGTATAAAAGTAATCCTAACGTTGCTATGTTTTATCTTTTGAAGCAAGTTCAATATTTCGACACAATTTGCATCATCTTCAGGGAAGCTACCAGATACTGGTTTAAGATAAATCACCATATCAAGACGCAATCTGACATTCACTAAATCCATTGATCATATAGGATAAGTTTAAATTAGTTGAAATTGCATAGTTGAAATTACATAGTTAAAAGAACATAGTTAAAATTAAAATAAATATATTACATTTGATATTTTTTGGAGAAAGTTTCACAAAAATGAAGATTGTGAAACTGTCTCAAAAGGTTTAGCTATGAAAGATAAAACGTAGCATTATTTCATAGGCTTTTCCTTGCCACACAACCCTTAGAATCCAAAACAAATACATATCTCATTGGCAATTATCAACACAAAACAATATATATATATATATATATATATATATATATATATATATATATATATATATATATATATATATATATATATATATGATGATATAATGTTCAACGATTGCAACGCCTGCTTAGGAATTGCAATCCTTGAACATTTATAGTAGCTAGAATAGAGCTATAACAAAATCGCTCAGAAAAGGTCGAAGAACATATAATACAAATTTAATAAATGAAACAATAGAAAGCAATGAAATTTGAAAATTCTGAGAACGAAACTTGAAGCTTCAAGAAAAACAATAATAATTCAACTCAAGAACGTAGACGGAGACATCATTACTAATAAAGCTGAATTAATTAGAGTAATTGAGGGCTTTTACGAAGAACTCTATAGATCAGAACTTCCAATACCTCATGATGTCAAAGAACATAACAGAAATAAAGTCACAAATGTTAACTCTGAAGAGATGCCCGATATTACAGCAGAAGAAATAAGATCTGCACTGAACCAGCTCAAAAATGGAAGATCCCCTTTGGAAGACCGCATTATAAAGTGACGTCTTGATTCAAGCAATGGGGGTGCTTTTCAATTGATGCTTACAAGAAGTAAAAATCCTAGATAAATGGCGTAGTTCTGAGGTGATTCAAAGAAGGCAACAAAGACGACACAAGCAATTACCGCCCGATAAGTCTCCTTTCACATCTCTACAAACTGCTCACGAAAATAATAACTATCCGACTCACAAATGAACTTGACTTTTATCAACCCGTTGAGCTGGCAGGATTCAGGAAAGGTTAAAGCACCATCGACCACTTACAATCCATTCGAACTGATAGAGAAATGTTGTGAATACAATATTAACCTACATCTGGCTTTTGTAGACTTTAAAAAAGCCTTCGATCTTATCGAACGTTGGGAAGTAACTAAAGTATTGAAACAATATAATACAAAAGCGCCACCTTGAGAGTGAGGGTCGATGAAGAGACATTCCAGTTCAAAGGGGAGTAAGACAAGGGGATACAATATCTCCCAAACTCTTTACTCTTGCTCTAGAAAACATCTTTAAAAAACTCTAATGGGACGAAAAAAGTTCAATGTAGATGGAAAACACCTGAATCATCTCCGGTTCCCCGATGATGTGGTCTTGATCAGGTCAAACGAGAAAGATTTAAGAACTATGTTAACTCAACTGAACGAGGCATCCAAGGGGGTAGGCCATCATATGAATTTTAGCAAAACAAAATTCTTAAGCAACACCGAAAATTCGGTGAGAATAGATAATCAGCTGATAGAAAAAGTTGAAGATTTCATTTATCTCGGTCATGTAATAAAACTAGGAAAACAAAACCAGGTAGCTGAAGTAAAAAGAAAAATCCGACTTGGATGGACAGCTTTTGGAAAAATGAGTAACATTTTGAGGAACAGAGATGTTCTCATCTCCTTACGAAGGAAGGTGTTCGACTCCAGCGTTCTTCCCATCATGACCTATGGCCTAGAGACTGTAACACTAACTGAGAAGAGCGCAGAAATGCTGAGAGTTGCCCAAACACATATGGAAGGAAGCATGCTGGGAGTGACTTTGAGAGACAGAATGTAGAGATAAGGATAAGAACCTGTGTTACAGATATAATGGAAAGAACTAGTAAATTGAAATTAAACTGAGCAGAGCAAGTAGCCAGGAAAACAGAAGGGAATGGCCAAATAGACTAGTGCACTAGAGACCTATAACAAGCAAGAGGGGCATTGGAAGACCACAAAAACTATGGGTAGATAACCTCAGACAATACGCAGACTCCAACTGGTATCACCGCGCACATGACAGGGAAGAATGGAAAATGTTGGGGAGACTTACGTTCAGCAGTGGATGACTGGGAGCTGATATGATGATGATGATCACATTTCTAAGGGATTTGCATAATTAATGAACCTTCATTACTCTACTTCTTCACCAATTAGACTATAGTTATTAAATGTTTTCCAAAATTTTCAACAAGAAAATTAGTTCTTCTATCTGATTACATGTTTTTATACATGGACTGTTTTCAATCTGTAATTAAGATTTCGATAGCTGGAGCGATAAAACTATTGTCACATTTCAAGAAAGGTAAATGTTGACGAAGCTCCTTGATGTTGAACAATTTTGGAGAATCCAGTACGCACACTGATTTGTCATTTATTTTGGATAAAACTTCTTTTTTTTCGAGAAACTGTTCGCATAATATATTGCCGCTTTTAACCATATTCTTCATCTAGGTATTACATGGTGCTGGGGAAGTGGCGTACCTAGGAGTTTTTATTGATAAATCTGAATCCTCCTCAATAAAGCTTTCAAAAAGACATTTTTTGCTTTATGTATCGAATCATTTACCATAGGAAATTAGTTTCCCATTTCTTCTGCAATGTCTGTAGCTGTGAGCCAAATATGTTATATGAATGAGGTTGGTATAAAATTTTTTTTGAATTGTTACTGGCATTTGAAAACGACGGACAACAATCCTTTTTAACCACAACTCTGTCAAGAAAATAAAATCTGCAAGTCGAACATAAAAGAATGGTTCGCTGCGAACAAACTAAAACTGAATGAAGACAAAACGGAAGAACTTACTTTCAGGGCATGTCCAAATGATAAGCAAGTAAAATTTCTGGGAATTACTCTCCACTCAAAGCTGAGTTGATCTACCCACATAGATAGCATCTGCAGAAGAACCTCTAAAGCTCTATACCTCCTTAGAAAAATGAAAAGAGTTTCAACTTATGAAGTAGCAAAACGGCTTACTATGCATGCGTACATAGTGTTCTTTCATATGGGATACTTCTTTGGGGACAATGTTCTAAGCAAGCTTTCACATTGCAAAAAAAGCCATCAGAATTCTCGAAGGCTTAGGCCAGAGAGAGAGTTGCAGACCTATTTTAAAAAGGAAAAATACTTACCGTACCATCTCTATATATTAACGAATGCATTAAATATACTTACCAGAATAAGAACTGCTTGTTAAGGAATTCAGATGCACATGGATATAACACTCGTTTAAAAACAACTTTGTAACACCACTACATAAGCTGAATAAAACGCAACAGTTCTTCGATTACTGGGGCATCAAGATATATAACAAATTACCTGAAAAATAAAAGCTCTTCGAGAAGAAAAGTTCAATGCAGCGATCAAGAAGCTACTCATTGACGGATCGTACTACAGTATAAAAGAATTTCTTGAGGTTAAGTTTTGATAAGACTTGTTTGTGTATTTTGAGCGTAACTTGTTTAACTGTGATATTGTTATATACACTGTTATGCGTTTTTACATATTTGTCTATTTTAATGATAATTTAGTATTTTATATACACCCTGACGAGACATGTAATTTTTTTTGATGTCAATAAAATTTCTATTCTATTCTATTCTATTCTATTCTACTCTCCCGTATAAATCTTGAAATAGTTGAGCTATTTGTTTTCAAGCTTGAGGATACTGAAAAGCAAGTGTTTCATATATATCGACATGAATAATCAGTGGTAAAAACACTTATTTCCAATAATTTGTCTAATTTACTTCTTAACTTCAGTATAGGTAGTATCTACGTTTCGTTTTTTCATACTACTTTCGTCCGGAATGTTGAACTTACAATGTTTCTGCAAAAAAAGGTTGAAATGCTAATTGGCCAATTTATTGAAAGCTAGTAGGGCTCGGCATAGAGCTTCATTGAAAACTAGATGGTCTGATTTCTGTGAGACAGCTTTTGAGTACTATCCCATCGATTTTTGTCTCATGCCTCCAACCCCTATTTGCTTCATTTTGGTGACATGCAGAGCCATTCTAACGTGCTGATCAACTTTTGATTGAATATTGTATAATATTTTGCCGAATCTGAATCCGTGAAAAATGGAATAAATAATTCAAAATCAGGAGGAGAAAATTTGTAATAAGAAAAAGTTCGAAATGAATGAAAACCTATGTTTCTAGGAACGGTTTTGAAATATATAGGTAATTGATTCAGAAATACTTACAATTTTGCTTTAGCAGTGCTGACTATTGCTCCATTGTCAAAACAAAGTTCTGGATAAGATCTGATCCAGGAAAAACTAGTAGCAGCAGTACACGTCACTTTCGGCATGATTAAATAGATTCAATCCACAACACGTGAAACTTATGTACAAATTGCAGAGAAACACTCACGAGGTTTATTGATATGAACTCAGTACTCAGGGTTCTGGCACTAATGTTTTACATTCGGAGATAATTGGAATCATTTGGTCATTGTTACTGCATTGGGAATTTCAGAGATATGTAAAATGGACTGAACTCCTCGTGAATAATAATGAGATTATGGTTGGCGATAGGTAGGCTCGCTCACTCAGACCCGGAATTTCCTATCTAAATATTATAATCAAGGAAAGAATGGAAACAAAGATTTTAAGGTATTGATAGACTTAAGGGGTTAGGTGTAGTCATAATTTTCAGAAATCCATTTCTTTTCGTTTTTTCAAAGGATAATATCTTGGAAATATTCTATGGAAATTTGAAGTGAATCCGACAAATGCTTTTCGAGTTATTCGATAATTAGTCAAGGGTTCTCGAGAGCAGGCAGCTGCAAGCGACCGGTTTTCGGGTTCTATTGTCAAGATTGACTCACAACTTTGATTTCATCAAATATTCAACTATAAATATTTAAAATTTTCCGGTATAATTAGTGTTGAAAATTTCTGGTTTGTTGCCAGTATGCTTTTGATAGTAGCACTGAGCATTCGATAGTTGTGTGTTTGAATAAATTAATTTTCAATGGGGCGGATTCTAGAAAAGATCCAAGAGAACTTCAGATTTCTCAAAATATTCATAAGTTGCGTTCATTGAAAAGGAAAAATGGATTAGTGTTCACTGCAATTTCTACTGTTGTTAAGTGTAAAAAATGTGATGGAAATGTACAGTTTTAAACAGCAAACACGTGGCCGGGATTCAAAATTATAGTTACACGTGATAATTGTGGAAATGAATATGTTCCTTGCTGTTCTTGCGTAGAGAATTCTCATGAAATAAATGGACGCTTCATTTTTGTGATGAGAATACTACGGAGAGATACGAAGGGTTGTGCTAGTTTTGTGACCTGATGAACATGCCGGCTTTTTTCAGATAAAAGTATGTATAAAATATTACTAAATCGCGTGTTAGATTGTAGTAAAACCGTCACAGAATACTTGATGAAAAAGCTGTAAATAAAGAAAATCAAGCAATTACAACAATTGATGTGTAGGTGGATTCAATCAGAATAATAATGAAAGCTTCAACCAACTAGTGTGGAAAATAAACCCAAAAACGATAAATACTAGTTTTACTGTTGTAAAATTGCTGCATGAATAGCTACTGGTATATTCAATGAAGGTTCGAAATCATTATTAATAAATAATAAAGTCTATTACAATTGATTTTATATACAGAGTAATAAACAATGAAAAAGCAGAGGCTTAATCATTCCGAAGAATGTCTCGCCTGTTCGCCTTTGAGATAGGTATACAGTGTGTTCCAACGAAAATTTGACCCCCCCTCTAACTCCGAAATGAGTAACATTAGCGAAAAACACCAAGACACGTCGATTTTTGTTTCGAGGGGGAGCATTTTTCGAAATAATTCGAAACTTCTCAGATCAACCCCTACCCCCAGCAACCCTAACTTTGAAATTCATCATAGGAATAAGGGTCGAGTGGCACCTTACTGAAAAGGTCTGTCAATTCTCCACCTTGATTTGTCATTTTAGAATTTTAAATTAACATACAGGGTGTCCCAACCAAGGGTGAAGTTGAATTCCTGGAAATCCCAAATACTAAATGAAATAGATTTATTTTGGCATAATGCAAGCGCAGGTTTATGCTCGGTCTAGAAAAACGACCTACACTTGTGAATTTGGAGTTTTTTTTTCCAGCATCCCCAACTCAAAAATCATTCGATCGATAATAGGTCAAGTGGCACCTCGTTGGAAAGGTACTGCAATTTTCTTCGAATTTGGAATTTTAGAAATTCAGAATCATCATACAGGGTGTCCCGAAGCAGGAACATTGAAAATCCAAATAACTTTTTGAAACTGGTTCATTTCGGTATACGAGAACATGTTTGATCCGAGAATAGGACTTTCTTGTGTGGTTATAGAATTTTTGCAATCAACCCCTTCCATTCAGCATCCCCAACTTGAAAATCATACAAATTATTCAAGTGGCATATCTTCAGAAAGGTTTTTTGAATTCCAGAATGATTAAAGCATTTCATTCAGTTCGGCTCTCCATACAGGATGTCGCTTTCGAAAAATTCAATATCGTCATTTGAAATTATCAACTAAAATTAATTCGAAACTGTTAAAAGTATTGGGGTACGATGTGTTGAGCATCAATTACGAAGAAATAAAGCTGATTTCTGCATTGAAAATGTTCACATTTTTTCATTTCCATCTGGCGTGCAGTCATCTGTTATTTCTCATTTTGCAATGAAATATTATTATTATTCAGATCAGTTCCTCATTATTGTTGTTGTTCGTCAGTTGAAATTAATCTGAAAATGGTTTATTCCACTGAGGAAAGGGTCGAAATTGTATCGACGTATTTTCGAAATAACAGTTGTGCCAAAGAAACGGCAAGGATATTCGATAGGAACCATCCTGAAAGAGAAAGGGAGCCAGTCACCAGTACGTTAAATATTTGGTTGACAAATTCCTAGCTACGGGTTCGGTGGCAAACAAAAACATGAAGTGGCATGTCCTGTCAGAAATGAGGCAACGGAAGTGGCAGTAGTGGGTCATCTTCAAATGGAGAATACTACTTCGATCAGAAAACTATCTCGTCTGACTGGTGTATCAGCTACAACTGTCCATAGAATCGTGAAACATCACAAATTTCACCCCTACAAGGTAAAATTAGTGCATGAAATAAACGAAGATGATCCAGATCGTCGTTTACAGTTTTGTGAAAATCTAAGTGAAAACCTAAACGCTAATCCAAATTTTCTGAATAACATCTGTTTTTCTGATGAAAGCACCTTTATGCTCAGTGGTGAAGTGAATAGACATAATTGTCGATATTGGGACACACAGAATCCTCATCGGTTTAGAGAGGCCCACACGCAAAGGCCTCAGAAGTTGAACGTTTGGGCAGGAATTTTGGCAATCATCTAGTTGGGCCTTTCTTTATTGAGGGTAATCTGAATGGAAATGGCTACCTACAGTTGTTAGAGGAACACATACATCCTAGATTGACAGAAATTTTACAGAACGATCCAACTCTTTCTGAGGACAAAATGCGTTTTCGACAAGACGGTGCTCCTCCGCATTATGATGCTCGGGTGCGCCAATATTTAGACGAAAATTTCCCAGGAAGGTGGATTGGTAGAAGAGGACCTGTTGAGTGGCCAGCCAGGTCACCAGATTTAAATCCCTAGATTTTTTTTTTGTGGGGCCATCTAAAATCTAAAGTTTATGCCACAAGACCAGAAAACCTGGAGGAGCTGCGGATGAGGATTATCACAGAATGCCGACTTTTGACTCCTGAAGTTTTCGCTAATGTGAGAAGAGAGTTCGAAAATCGTCTGTATAACTGTATGGAGGTGGGCGGAGGTCATTTTGAACAATTGTTCTAATAATCAAGTTAGTTTTTGTTTTCAATTGAATACAAGTTCAATAAATCTCGTTTTCCTGTTTAGATGAGCATCCAATCAGTTTCTCCATCATCCCTCATCCTGATCCTCAAGCCAGAAAACCTCGATTGCCAAACTGAAACCAATGCCTCAGTGATTCAGAAAATAGAAAAATCTTTCTGGAACTTTGCCACTCAACCTGTAATCACTTGTATGATTTTTTGAGTTGGGGATGCTGAATGGAAGAGATTGATTGCAAAATTCCATATTCACGCAAGAGAGTCTTATTCTCGAATCAAACATAAACATGTTCTCGTATTATACCGAAATGAACCAGTTTCAAAAAGTTATTTGGGTTTTCAGTGTTCCTGCTCCGGGACACCCTGTATGCTGATTCTGAATTTCGAAAATACCAAATTCGAAGAGAAAATTGAAATACCTTTCCAACGAGGTGCCACTTGACCTATTTTCGATCGAATGATTTTTGAGTTGGGGATGCTGGAAATAGGGGGTTGATTGCACCAACTCCAAATTCACAAGTGTAGGTCGTTTTTCTAGACCGAGCATAAACCTGCGCTTGCATTATGCCAAAATAAATCGATTTCATTTAGTATTTGGGATTTGCAGGAATTCAACTTTACCCTCGGTTGGGACACCCTGTATGTTAATTTAAAATTCTAAAAATGACAAATCAGAATGGAGAATTGACAGACCTTTACAGTAAGGTGCCACTCGACCCTTATTCCCTATGATGAATTTCGAAATTAGGGTTGCTGGGGGTAGGGGGTTGATCTGAGAAGTTTCGAATTATTTCGAAAAATGCTCCCCCTCGAAACAAAAATCGACGTGTCTTGGTGTTTTTCGCTAATATTACTCATTTCGGAGTTATAGGGGGGGTCAAATTTTCGTTGGAACACACTGTATTTTGGTAAATATAAATTTATAATAACTTCATTTGCGTGGAATGTTTTTCTTTTCTATTTAAAAGTAAAGTTAGTTTCACAGCGCGTAATTACGAAACAAAAAGTCACTATGTTTCTTGAACTGTTCGTCACGATAGGTTTATTTTTTTTTTCACAATCGGGCGTTAGTCAAATCCGGTATTTTAGTCACAATTTAGGGTATTTAAGTCACAATTTAGGTTTTTTTTTCTCACATTTTAGATATTTTTTCCTTCACTCCGCGAAATTTCTGAACTCAGTATTTAAGCTAGGCACTTTCGTCTATCCGCTGATTAATTAAGTCGTCTATTTCTGTTCTTCCGGCACAAAGAATCCAGAGCTCCACTTTCTTTTCGAAACAATTGTAGTTTTTCAAGATTCGCAAGTCTACTGGTATACGCGAATATACTCGTGGTGCCAGATATTTGCTGGATCTTTGTCCTATTCTTTTATTCGAGCGTAATGTTTTGTAGTCTGAGTCTTTTCCCCTTGTATCATAGTTATGATCAATGGGGTTTACATTCATCTTACTCGTAAATACTTGAGTTACTAGTTTCAGAGCATACAACTGTCTAATGTCAAGCATACCTGACAAAGCAAAAATCTCTTCACTCGAAAATATGCGCCCTTTACCATACATGATTTTCAGGATCCATTTCTGCAAAATATTTAGTTGTTCAACATGGCAGTCATACACTCCTCCCCACCCAACATTCCCATATGTAAGATGTACTTGCACGAATGCGTGATATAATATTTTCAGATGGTTTATATTCATTTCACTTTTGTAGTATTTGAAAATGCCCAGTAACCTCCGAAGTTTGATCCCACCTCATATGTCGGTCAAGCACAATGCCCAAAAATTTTACTGTGACTGAAGTGGCCTCACTAATGATAGTGTCCTTGTTGATATTCAGTGCGCCTTGCTTTGAAAGATTAGATTCGTAAGAGGTGAAAGGTAAGTATACTGATTTTTCTGCATTTAGTGTTAGTTGATGTTTGAACCATTTCCCTATTTCCGCGAAATCTTCTTCCGCTATTTTTTGTAGATTTTCCCATGTGCTGGCCTCAAAAAGTACTGTGGTATCGTCAGGGAAACTCAAAACACTTCCACGAAGTTCCATTTGAAGAAGGTCGTTCACGTATAATATGAATAATAACGGGCCCAATACCGTTCCCTGGGGAACGCAGTAAGTAATCTGCCTTTCATCGCTTAAAACAGTTCCAATTTTAACCACTTGTTTCCTATCATTTGAATAACTTGTTAATAACTTCAATGCCACACCTCTGAATTCATATTTCTGCAACTTAGTAAGTAGTTTATCATGGGGAATGGTATCGAAGGCCTTAGATAAGTCTATAAATATGCAAAGCAGCGGTACGTTTCTATCTATGCGATCGTAAAAATACGTAGTTAACTCCCTTATTGCGTCCTCAGTCGATCTGTGTTTCCTGAACCCATATTGTGTTTGTCCAGAAAGCTTACCATTCGCTGTTTAATGGTTTTCTCAAAAATTTTTGCAATATTGGAAATGAGGGTAACTGGTCTATAATTCGACATTTTAGTTCTGTCTCCATTTTTATGTAGTGGCTTGATGATGCCGTTTTTCAAACACTCTGGAAAACATCCTATACTAAAACATTCATTTATGAGATCAGAAAGTGGAGTGGATATCTCCTTTCTTATCTCTTTCAGCGTCTCAGAGCGTAACCCATCAAATCCCGGAGCTTTATTTGATTTAAGCTCAGATATTACTTTTTCAACCTCGATTGGATCAGTGGGAGATGAAAAAAAAGTTTCCCTCAAACAAAATTTATACTCTTTAATATCAGTTGGCTCTTCTATCTTATTAGCATATTCTGCGCCTATTTCACTATAGTATTCATTGAAGCTATTTGCTATCGAGATTTTATCTCCTATCATCCCATTTTTCGGGCTTCTAATCATCTCAATATCTTTTTCAGATTTGAAATTTTTGTGCAATTTTTATTCACGTGGTTCCAGAGAGCTTTGGACTCACCACCACTTTTTTCGATACATCTGTGTAAGTATTCTCTTTTTGAGATATTTATAAGTTTCTGAAATTTATTTTTGTAATGCATGTAATTTTCTTTCAGGTTTTCATCATTTGGATTTTCTGGGAACATCATATAGCGTTTGTTTTTCTCGTTTATTGAATGAAGAAGCCCTTTTGTGATCCACGGCCGTTTTGGGGTTTTTCTCGTATTTTTTACCACTACATTTTTGTTATTTTCAAGATGTTCACAAATTATTTCGATGAAAGCTATTGTCTTTGCATTTGGACTATTTTTCATGTACATTTTTTCCCACTTTTCCATTTCTAAGTCTCGTTTGAATTTTTTATGATTGATATATGATATATATGAAGGTGATGCTGTTCCTTTCGAGTTTTTTTCCAAGTTTTTTCTTTCCATTTACAGTGAAAGGGTAGGTGAATGATCAGTAATATCATAGTTTATCACGTTTCCATTTAAGAACATTTATCATAATGAATACACTGGAGCTCGATTGTGGGCGTAATTCTCACTCGGCGTACGTAATTGAATAATATGTATTATTTAACGTAAATTGAGTGTGAAACTTCAAATGTTCTCAAAAATTTGATTTCTGAAATGGTGACCACTGTAGCACGGAAACCGCTCGATAGATTTCAATTAAATTTTACAGCTTTTTTAAAACATGAAACACTAGTGTCTGATCGAAGGATGTTTTCTTTCTTTTAATTTCGATTTTCATAAACGATTAACTGTTGGTTTTTCCGAAAATCTGGAAAGAATTTTCTTTAGGCCGCCATTTCAAAAATTCAAAATAAAAAGCTTCGATCAGGCACTACATTATCTTTTGAATTTGGGAGGCTTTTACTTGGTAAAATTCCATTATCAATAATAAAAACAAGTACTGTGTTTTAAGGAATTTTACTTAATAATTGCGATTCGTAACGCGTTTCACTACACCGTAGCTTCTTCAGACGAATGATTATGCAGAAAAATGTAAATGAGAATATAACTATAAATGTTCTTGAGTTATTAAAAGCTTATTAGTCGCCTCCTCCTGAGTGGTTATTTATGACAGGTATATCCAATAAAATTAAGGAATAGATTGCTCCCCGAAAAGATTCAATAGAGGTGAAGGGCTTAAATCGACTTGTTCATTGATGAGTCTACCTCAGTGTTTGTATTTATTTATTTCTAAAGTTTTCCAAAGATCTACCTTCCAATATTTATTATCTGTATGCAAAATTTCGAACTGTGGGTCGAAAGAATGATTATTTTCTAAGAGATGAATCGCGTAATTTGAATCTGATTTTTATTTGAAAAACTGCGTTTATGTTCCGATATTCTAATATTAAAATTTCTATGTGTTCTACCAATGTAGAAATTATCACAGTCATTGCAATTCAATCTATAAACACCTGATTTATTGTTTTTACCTGGTTTGGTTTTATTATTTTTTATATATTTGCCTAAATTATTATTAGTTTGAATAGCTATGTTGAAATTATTGCTACTTAAGAATGATTTCAGTTTCTCACTTGTAATGCCAACGTAGGTTAAGGTGTTGAATTTTTGTTTAAATTTATCGACAGGGTAAACTTCATTCAATGCGATTCTACTTTGTTTTTATTTAAAATATTATTTATTATTTTGGGATTGTAACCATTATTTTTGGCTATTTGTTTAATCAAATTTAGTTCTGTGTTGCAATTTTCTGGTGATAGCGGAATGTTAATCAATCTATGAATAAAACTATTGAATGCTGACATTTTATGTTGATATGGATGACACGACGAGTTATGTATTATAATGTCTGTATGTGACGGCTTATGGTAATTTGCGAAAACATGTTTTCCATTTTCATTCGAAATTGTTACGTCTAAGAAATTTATCGAATTATTGCTTTCTATTTCGGTTGTGAATGCAATTTTGGATGTAATGAATTTATATGATTTTCGAAAATTTTCAACTGTCTATCTGTTCCTGTGAAGCAAATAATGATATCGTCTACATAGCGATACCAGTATAAACAATATTTACTGAGTGGATGATTATGAATTAATTTCTCTAAGTTATTCATGAAAATTTCTGCTAACAAAGGACTCAACGGATTGCCCATAATCAAGCCGTCTTCAATAGTATAATATTTGTAATTGAAATGGAAATAATTTTGATCTAAACAAATTTTTAATAATGAAAGAATATCTAATTTAATGATAGTATTGACATGATTCCTTTCTAATAATTCTTCAACTAAGTAATACGTATCTTTTGGAGGAATGTTGGGAAATAGATTCTTAACATCGTCGATAAATTGAAACAAAAATTCAACACCTTAACCTACGTTGGCATTACAAGTGAGAAACTGAAATCATTCTTAAGTAGCAATAATTTCAACATAGCTTTCCAAACTAATAATAATTTAGGCAAATATATAAAAATAATAAAACCAAACCAGGTAAAAACAATAATCAGGTGTTTATAGATTGAATTGCAATGACTGTGATAATTTCTACATTGGTAGAACACATAGAAATTTTAATATTAGAATATCGGAACATAAACGCAGTTTTTCAAATAAAAATCAGATTCAAATTACGCGAATCATCTCTTAGAAAATAATCATTCTTTCGACCCACAGTTTGAAATTTTGCATACAGATAATAAATATTGAAGGTAGATCTTTGGGAAACTTTAGAAATAAATAAATACAAACACTCAGGTAGACTCATCAATGAACAAGTCGATTTAAGCCCTTCACCTCTATTGAATCTTTTCGGGGAGCAATCTATTCCTTAATTTTATTGGATATACCTGTCATAAATAACCACTTAGGAGGAGGCGACCAATAAGCTTTTAATTACTCAAGAACATTTATAGTTATATTCTCATTTACATTTTTCTGCATAATCATTCGTCTGAAGAAGCTACGGTGTAGTGAAACGCGTTACGAATCGCAATTATTAAGTAAAATTCCTTAAAACACAGTACTTGTTTTTTATTACTAGATTATCTATTAACAAAAAGAACCTCCAAGGAATAGTGATGACCACCGTAAGGAGCTTGGAGCTTCGGTTAGGACTGGATCAACATAAACAGCTATTACTTTTAAAATTATTATTTTTTTTCTAAAATTCAAGTCAAGTCAAAACCTTATTCAATGATGCTATGTTTTTACTTTTATAAAATAAAATAATTTACTGGCAAAAAATTATTGAAAATTGTCATTTTTTCATGTCTCTGACTACATCTAACCCCTTGAGAATGAGTGGAGTGGAGTGTCGTTATGAGAATCGAGAATCTACAAAAAAAAAAATTTTTTCAGGCCAGGTGTTATTTCTGCTCCAAATTTTTTTCAGTACACCCCTTGTTATTATGAAAAAATTTGTCGAATAATATTTTTGTTCTCATGTATTTTAAATATCAAGATCATTAATTTCTACGCGACTTATAAATTCCCTCTCGTATACTCAAGAAAAATCAATCCGTTATCTATGATACCCCCAATCAACAAAGTTGTCATCCAGAAAGAGGCGAATGCATCTCTGCAAATCCTGAGTGTGGTTTGGTGTTCGTTATTCGCGTCATTGCTCCCGTCCCGGACTGAATTCGGCAAGTTGAGAATGTACCGACTCCGGTCCGAAGGGCAGTCGTGCGAATGCAGACCAGATTTCAACTTTTTCTGATTTGGAAGACTGCGGACTGCCTTGCAAGACGAATTCCTTGTTTGCCTTAGACGTCGGTCCAAGTGGGCGGGAAATTTTCGGCCGATTAGTTCGTAATTCGAGTTGCACACTAAAGAATTGCTAGATTTTAGAGACTAAGGTCTTACTTGAATGTATGTGCTTTGAATCGGATTGATTGACCGTGTACATTTTAAATAGTTTGAAATTTCTGGCAGCT
The DNA here is from genome assembly GCA_013387265.2 of Cryptolaemus montrouzieri. Lineage (NCBI taxonomy): Eukaryota > Metazoa > Arthropoda > Insecta > Coleoptera > Coccinellidae > Cryptolaemus > Cryptolaemus montrouzieri. Next base: position 25,918,878 of record JABFTP020000103.1, read on the forward strand.
ACTGTCAGCAATTTCTACTGTCTATATTTTTAGCTAAAATGAAAGTTCAAATCACAATTTTTTAAATTGATTCATTCCTAGGAGATCTTCAAACATTTTGACGGTTCTTTCAAATCTTTTTATATCATATAGAGATTATAGCTCATATACCCGGTAGATCTATTTTTTCAATTATTTGAAAATTTTAGAGAATCGGTTAAGATGTGTTCCAAAGAGTTTCACATATAAAATGTGTTTGCACTTTTGGAGGAAAACAGATTTTCGTATTTTGTGTATGATGAGAACTCAAATGAAGACACTATATCACCACTACACCAAAACTTTAACTTTCGACGCGCGTTTCGCTAACTAGGTTAGCATCATCAGGAGATAATAATATAATATGCTGTATATACAGTATATATATATATATATATATATATATATATATATATATATATATATATATAATGATGATGTGATTTAGGAAGATTGACTCAATATTCCAGAGGTAATCGATCAAAAAACTTATGGCCCATATTGGAAAAATATTCCTCAAATATAAAACCCATAAAAATAATGAGATAAGTAATGGACAATTGATAGAATACATCGATACTCTAAAACAAAAACTTTCAGTATACTCCATTAGACTACGTGAATATAAAATAAATTCAGATAGAAAATTCCAAAACAAACTATTCAAAATAATGAAAAACATTTTCACAAATTTATTTCAGGTTCAAATGAAAATATTTCTGGAAATGGAGTTCCTAAAATTGATATTTAAACTGATTATTGGTCTTCAATTTGGGCAGTGCCAAGGCAACACAATTCCAATGCAAGTTGGATTTTAAATGAAAGGTCTCGATTTTCTAAAATAGAATGCATGCAATTTGAAAATTTTTCAAACGAAGATATAACATCAGTTATTAAACACACAAAAATTGGAAATCTCCAGGTGTTGATGGTATTCATAACTTTTGGTTCAAGAAATTCTCTTGCGTTCATGAAAAATTGACTGAATGTTTTCATTTATAATAAAGAACCCTCAGCTACTCCTTTATTTTTCACACAAGGAATTACTTATTTAAAACCGAAAAGTGATAATACTATTGATCCGTCTCAATATAGACCAATTACTTGCCTTCCAACAATATATAAAATTCTAACTGCATGTATTACCCAAAAAATTTATGCACATTTGGAGAATTATAATATTCTTTCCGAACATCAAAAAGGATGTAGAAAAAAACACCTTGGTACTAAAGAGCAACTTGTAATTGATTCTGTTGCTTTGAATCAAGCTCAAACTAAGAAGAGAAATATTCATACAGCCTTCATTGATTACCAAAAGGCTTTTGATAGTTCTCCCCATTCATGGCTTCAAGAAATTTTGGAAATTTATAAAATTGATAAGACACTCCGTCATTTTCTTGAATTTGTAATGAAAAATTGGAGAACCAATCTTCATTTAAATATTTCAAAACAATCGTTAAAATCCGAAGTAATTCCAATCAAAAGAGGCATTTTTCAAGGTGATTCTTTAAGTGCTCTTTGGTTTTGTCTTTGCCTCAATCCATTATCTCATGAATTAAATGCTACTAGTTTCGGCTTCAAAATAAAGAGTCTATTAACTGAATTCAAATTAAGTCACTTAATTTATTTAGATGATAATAAATTATATGCCGGAACCAGATCTCATTTAAAAGTCTACTTGAGATTACTTTCAACTATTCCAATGATATTCATATGAAATTTGGGCTTCCAAAATGTGAAAATCTTTCTATTGAAAAGGAAAGATCACCTCTGATTATATGAAGATTTCCAATATCGAAATCGAGCCAATGCATCAAGGAGATACATATAAATATCTTGGATTTTGTCAAGAGAAGACAATTAACCATAGCAGCACTAAAGAAAATATTAGAAGTTCATATTACAAAAGACTTAGAATTATCATCAAGAGTTATTTAACTAGTAAAACCTTTTCAGAGCTATCAACTCCTATGCTGTTCCTATTCTTACATCTTCTTTTGGAATTATTAAATGGTCTAAAACTGATCTAAATGAATTACAATGCCAAACGAGGAAAATGCTCTGTAAATATCATAGGCACCACCCAAAGTCAGCTGTTCAGAGAGTTACACTACCTAGACATCTTGGAGGTCGTGGATTAATTGATTTGAATAATCTTCATAGTAAACAGATTTTTCATCTACGTTCCCATTTTCATGATAAACAGAGAACGTCTAAATTACATGATATTGTTGTTGCTTCAGATTATAATCTTACACCTCTGAACTTGACAATGCAAAAGGTAGATTTTGATATATTTGATGATAATTCTAAAAGAGAAAGTTGGATGCAACAGGAATTACACGGAAAGCACCCTGAAGAATTGAAAATGATTATATTGATGAAATTGCATCGAATAAATGGTTAGTATCTGGAGAATTGTTTGCTGAAACAGAAGGCTTGGCAATTGCGATCCAGGATCAGGTTGTTTTCACGAGGAATTATAGAAAACACATCATCAAACAAAATATAGATGATTCTTGCCGTAGATGTTTCTGTTCTTCAGAAACAGTTTTTCATATATTATCATCTTGCTCAGTCTTTGCTTCAACAGATTATTTAGAAGACATAATGCCGTCGCTAATATTATTCACTTCAATCTAGGCATTAAACATGACCTAATTCCCAAAAGAAAAAATTTCACAAATATGAACCTGAGATTATTTGTGAAAATGACAAATATAAACTTTATTTTGATAAAACAATTCTTTGCAACAGAGCTGTAAAACACAATAGACCAGATATCGTTCTTAATGATAAACAGAATTAAATAACATATATAATTGATATTGCTATACCCGACACACATAATATACAAAACAAATACAATGAAAACATTTCTAAATATATGATGCTTGGCGACGAGATTAAAAAATGTGGAAAATGAAGAAATTATTTATTCTACCGATTATTATTTCTACAACAGGCGTTATTCCTAGAAATCTTCACAAAAGTATTGAGATTTTGGGTCTGAAGAAAATTTGTTTGAACAGTTACAAAAGATAACAGTCATCAAATCTTGTAATATTCTTCGTAGGTTTCTTTTCGAAAATAATGATGAGGTAGAGTCATAGGTTTTCTCTTTAGTTTATACTGCTCAGAATCTCATTTCATATTTTATTTATTTGTTCATATAAATGTAATATAATTAACTGACAATTTTCTCATATTTATATGAGAGCAGTATTCTATTCGATCGTTCACCACTTCACACAAAGGAAACTATTAATGAGTAACATTCAGTGTTACTTGACTAAGGTCCGTACACTGGATTTTTCCGGGAGAAAGCCTCTGACACTACTCGTTGGTACATTGATATCATTGTCTGATGATGCTATAGTATGTATATATTCTGGTAGATTGATATATTCTCATAACATTCAACGTTATCCTAATATATAATTACTCCAGGATATGTTTTGATTATAATCATTGCCTGGCAATGGTATTAATTACCGAGTGGTGGATTTATATTTTTCATGAAATCAGTTTGATTGCATGAACAAATATATGGGCAACTCGTCGGGGTAAAACCCCTATATATATATATATATATATATATATATATATATATATATATATATATATATATATATATATATATATATATATATATATATATATATATATATATATATATATATATATATATATATATATATATATATATATATATATATATATATATATATATATATATATATATATATATATATATATATATATATATATATATATATATATATATATATATAGTATATTATCATCTCCTGATGATGCTATCTTAGTAAGAGAAACGCGCGTCGAGAGTTGAGGTGAAAGTTTTGGTGTAGTGGTGATAAGGTGTCTTCATTGTTCATACGCCAAATGTTCCAAAATCGCAGCAGTTGAGAACTACAATGATGAATTTTATATGGAGATTTTGAGGACGATGGTAAGTGACTTCGTTGACACTTTATCAGTAGCTGAATCAAGGCGTTGTTGGTACCAACTCGATGGGGAACCAGCTCATCGCAAAAATAAAAATTATCGAATTTTAAATAATAAAAAACAAACAAGTACTGTGTTTTAAGGAATTTTACTTAATAATTGCTATTCGTAACGCGTTTCACTACACCGTAGCTTCTTCAGACGAATGAATGTACAGAAAATAAATGAGAATATAAATATAAATGTTCTCTAGTAATTACTTTTTGGGTTGCTTCTTCTTAAGTGGTTATTTATGACAGGTATATCCAATAAAATTAAGGAATAGATTGCTCCCCGAAAAGATTCAATCGAGGTGAAGGGCTTAAATCGACTTGTTCATTGATGAGTTTACCTGAGTGTTTGTATTTATTTATTTCTAAAGTTTCCCAAAGATCTACCTTCCAATATGTATTATCTGTATGAAAAATTTCAAACTGTGGGTCGAAAGGGTGATTATTTTCTAAGAGATGATTCGCGTAATTTGAATCTGATTTTCTATTTGAAAAACTGCGTTTATGTTCCGATATTCTAATATTAAAATTTCTATGTGTTCTACCAATGTAGAAATTATCACAGTCATTGCAATTCAATCTATAAACACCTGATGTATTGTTTTTACCTGATTTGGTTTTATTATTTTTATATATTTGCCTAAATTTTTGTGTTGAGTTTTTGTTTCAATTTTACCAAGTAAAAGCCTCCCAAATTCAAATATCGAATTTTAACTGATATGTTCGATTTATATATATACAGGGTGCTTCAACGAAAGCTAAACAGAGACTATATCTACCAAGATATTCATTTCTGATCAAAACGCAAAAACAGGTCAATTTTTGTTTCAAGGGGGACAACTTTTGGGCTACAAAACTTGCCTGAAATATCAACTTCCTAAGCGGGGGTTGCAATTCTTGAACATTTTGAATAGGGAAGATGGATCGAGTGATGACTCAAAGAAAGGTGGTTTCTTTGTCTACATTGTCTTGAACGAATATCCATTTTTAATTGAAAACTGTAAAAGATACAGGGTGAACAACTGAAAGATAGGGAAGACTATTTTCCTGAGACTATTGGCAGTCATCATCAAGTACCATCCTCGTCTCGAATTTCAACCCCTGTAGCAGGGGTGACAACTCTTGAAAATTTGGAGGAGGGTAGATGGATCGAGTGATAACTCGAAAGAAAGGTATTAACTCTGTCTGCATTCCTGTAAAAGAATTTTCAATTTTGATTGAAGGCTGTAGGAGATACAGAGTGAGCCACTGGAAAATAGAGAAGACTATCGCCTCAAGACTATTGGAGTATTAATGCAAAAAACTGGAATAGATTCATTTTGGATCTAAAGCTGTCATCTTCCGAAATCACCCTCATCTCGAATTTCAATCCCTAGAGCAGGGGTAATATTACGATCCAGTGATTCCTCAAGGCGATAGATAGTCTCCTCTATTTTTCAGTAGCTCACTCTGTATCTTCTACAGTTTTCAATGAAAAATTTGTTCACGGGGATGCAGACAAAGATAATACCTTTCTTTCGAGTTATCACTCGACCCATCTACCCTCCTCCAAATTTTCAAGGGTGTTACCATTGCTCCAGGGGTTAAAATTCTAGATGAGGATGGTACTTGATGATGACTGCCATTGATCAGCATGGATCTGTTCCATTTTACCCCACTGAAACTTGAATAGTCTCAGAGAAATAGTCTTCCCTATCTTTCAGTTGCTCACCCTGTATCTTTTACAGTTTTCAATTGAAAATGGAAATTCGTTGTCTTTCTTTTGAGTCATCACTTGATCCATCTTCCCTATTCAAAATGTTCAAGGATTGCAACCCCCGCTTAGGAGGTTGATATTTCAGGCAAGTTTTGTACCCCAAAAGATGTCCTCCTTGAAACAAAAATTGACTTGTTTTTGCGTTTTGATCGGAAATGAATATCTTGGTAAATATAGCCTCTGTTTAGTTTTGTAGAAGCACCTCTATTTATATATATATATATATATATATATATATATATATATATATATATATATATATATATATATATTCTTTTGAAATACAATAAATGTTTACATCTATAATTTAGGTGTGTGTCAGAAAAACACAATCGTAAAAAACAAGCGAATAAATAGAATACCAGCGGAAAAAACAGAACCTGCCTGTTCCTTAATCAGGGATCTTAACTCGCATCATGCCTCCTACGGTTGCCGTGTGAGAACAGGATTTGTAACAGGGGAACCATACTAACTTGCGTATGATTCAATAGACGAATAAAAAAACCTGTGGAAAAAACTCGTTTTCCTGTCGCTATTGCACTAACAATAGCTTGTCTGTTTATGTTGTGTTAGTGCCATGTGTACAAAAAGAGTACCAAAAATATTTTGGTACTCTTTCATTATCTCATTCTCATCTTGCACTCCATGATTTCCAAGACTTCTTCACAAAAACAAGGGTGAAAAGGAATGGGGATCGGGACAGGAGAAATCTGTAATAATAGAAAAAGAAAACCAGCAGAAAAATATTTCATCAAACATACTTAACTCTTATTTATCTAAACTCATTTGAATCTAAGAACTTAACAAATGCTCCTCTGTTTTTCAACAAAGAACATCTCATACACCTTTTGGGAATGAAGCCCTAAGGGGGAGCAGTTATCTAAGAACTTAACTAATGCCCCACTGAGTGGGGGGAGCATCACACCACAGAATCGACTGAAGCCTCGGAAATCACAGAATGCACGGTCTAAGTAATCCATGAGGAATATCGTGCGAATTATCGAGATCCTTCAAATACCACAGTGAGGGAAACATCACTACAGGATGAAATATACACTTCCTAACCTGGATATTGCGTGTGTAGCACCGAATCGACGGAAAGCTCGAAATTCACCAAAAGAACCATTTGCGTGATGTGTGAATAAATCAGGATGTAGATCATACGAATATCACTGTTGCGTGTGTGGGGAAAAACTGCACTGCTGGACGCAGTAGGCACTTCCAGATCCGTATACCTGTAGGTAAAACAGCACAGCACAGAATCAACGTAACTCACGAAAATAATAAATACAACACGTGGAGGGGAAAATAGTATTATTAAATCAATTGAAACGAAATAGTTATCTGCGGTAAACAAATTTCACTAGGGATTATCTTAGTAAACATGGAAAAGCACGTAGTCGTTTGAAAGTGGTAAAATGCCTATTTGTTAAACACTAAACTAGCCAGAATATACTTTACAAATTATACCGATTTCAATAGTTCTAGATAATCTATCACTTTTCGGACTGAACTCGCATGTTAAATTTCAGAAAATAGGAGCACCAATTTTATCTCAATTTTCTACCGCAAGCAGAAACAACGGAACTAAATAATCGGTTACTTTTCGGAATATAGGCGTATGATATATTTTCGGAATATAGCAACAAAAATTTTACTATAATTTCTAACTAAGCTCGTACGGAATAATTTTCAATAATAACTTAAATCAAGCGAAATAACGATGTATCTATAACTGTGTGTATAAGCTATTCGCGACTTACCAAATTTCAAGAAAACTAATTCAGTGAAATTAAAATCAATTGAGGTGATTATCACTTTCAAAACGCGTCTGAATGATACGACTTAACTGAATGATTTTCATGAATCTTATATGGACCTGATGCCCTATTATCAGATTTTGCAATTAAATCACGAGCTCCATTATAGCGACGGTTTCCAGTATTATTTACTTCGCGCTTATCAAGCGAAAATACCCAGACAAAATGGAGACCAATTCCGATCAAAACATATTTCATTATCAGGAAACAAAATGGAATGAAAACAAACATTACAAGTATTTGAACGAAAATCACTTCGTTACAGTTTGAAAAAGAACTCAAACTATGCTCTTTAACCAATTCGAATTTTCAATAATAGTGGAGAAGAAAATTCATGTCCTTCGATAAATTTTCCTTCTGCCGCTAATTGTAGAAATGATTTATGTCCCCAGAAAATGAAACTTTCCATTTCAGTTGGACGCGAAAAGTTCCATAGGTATTGCGCTCACGTTTACCAATCGCTATTACCTCTATGACTGGGGTTGGCCATGCACCAACTCAAGATTTCCCCGATTTCCCCCTAGTTTGGCCGGAAAAGCTTGGAGAAGACTTCGGGAAACTTTTCCTGTCGCGGAATTTTCATCCTGTGACGCCCGGTCGTTGTATAAAAAAGTTGCTGCTATACAAAAAAGCGCGATGCAATAAATATAAAGACCCATTAAATCAATGTTGTAGACGAAGGTGCTTAGGTTTATGCACACTGTTTTGAATATATAGACAACAAGAATCGTTTTCTAAGTTCAATTCATCATAAAGCAATACAACTGTGTGATTTGATGTGAAACTGAAGAAACGCAATTGATTAGCTCCAAATTAAAAAAAAATTATAGTTCGCGAATACTGAAACTCTAGTCGATTTCCTTCCCAAGAAAACTTGTATTGATTTTTAAAATAACTCTTCAATCTGTAAATGTCGAAAGAAAAAATTAAGGAGTGTCAACAACAACCTAATTTTCAATTTAGTTTCAGAATTTCATTATAAATCTGTTGAGAAAGAAGTCAAAGAAGGGGTAGACGGTATGTACAACGTAAACAAATTTCGATATTATAAAACAGTAACTAGGTGAAATATTATAGTCAGAGAAAAATGAATCCTCCCATTCTCTCTATCCCTTTTAGAGGCACGTTTCAGAATACAATTGAATGATGTAAAATAAATATTCTGCATTTATGGTTTGATCTGAATTCTTAGCACCATAATGATGTGAGCACATTAGTAGATATGGCTTCAATATCCCCTATATGATAGCAGCATTTTAGCTTTTGAAATTTTTCATGAAAATCTGAAACATGCCTGTGATCAAGAATTATCAATAATAATAATATTGTAGTATTTTATATGAACTGCCCCTAGCACAAAGATTGAATACCATCTTTCAACACAATGGTGCCCTTTCTCACCAAAGAAGGGTCATCACTCACTTTTGAATTTGAAGTTTGGGGATACTTGGATAGGAACTAAAGTTTCAGTAATATTGCCATCTCGTTCGTCTAACTTGACGCCAGTGGACTTCTTTTTTGAGGTATTACCAATTACAAGTCAGACGACAATATTCATATTTTTAATGCTTGCATCTCGGCGATGTATTTAATGTTTTGAAAACGAATACATTTAAAAACTTGCAATAGAATTGTTTCCTCTCATTTGTAATCAATAAAACTTTTCCTGTGGTTACAGTTATAGTACAACATGAATTGTTGATAGACATGCACTGAATGAATGAAATTAGAACCATTTCAGGTGTTTGTCTGTGAAAGGGTAGTGAATTTTTCTTAAATCAAGAAGAACTCGAAACTACATAGAAACATCGGAAAAATTTTCGTACTACTAGATTGATCATCGAGAAAGAGATCGATAGAAGGAAAATCAACTTGCTCCAAAGCCAAGAAATTAACCACAAAAGCGAGAATTCAAATTTATTCATAAGAAGTTTAGATATTTGGAAGAATTTTTTCTCCAGTGATCCATCACCAATAAAAAATGCTTGAGAATTCGAAATGAAAATGGTACTCATAGAAATAAGTATGAAACTATTAATAAAAATGTAAAACTTTTGGAAAAAATCAAAGTACACAAAAACTGCTAATACCAAATATTTCTACTCCTTTCAAGAATTACTGCATAACATCTACGATGTATACTCAAAGCCAATGACCTTAAATCATTCTGATCAATTTCGTTCCCATTTAGATCACTCTGTTTCAAACCTCACTGATGGTTGCTGGCTGGTTTTGCTAGCTTCTTAATCAACTATTAAGAATGTGAGACATTTTCGGTACGACTGTAGACTGGACTCTGAGCAAACCACTCCGTTTAAGTGAGTTCGTGATTTGAAAGTAGTTCTTAACGATATCACCTTGGTGATGTCTGGCATTAACATGCATAAAAAAAAGTTTCATCCATGGTTGCCACAATGCAATGTACATGGTCAAACAATTTCCTCTGAAATGTCTGTAATGTATCTCTGACCATTCAAGGTACTATTATTTTATATTTATGACCAGATCAGTCTGGGCCTTCAAAGAAAGTTCCCCTCACCATTATAGAATCCCCACCAAAACCATAGGTAGGGAAAGAGTTTCACTGGGCATATCTTCCATTTCGCTTCTACTTTATTGACATGTTCTCTGGAAAAATTCAATCAAGCTCTTCCATGTGCTGCGAAGTACATTTGAAGGTGCCTAGCAGTAGAGGACCGTTGTACCAACGAGGAAATTCTTCACTAACGGTCATGGATTGTCGTTGTTGCTAGAGACTGTCCTAAACAAGGTCTTCTTCCATGCCTTCGGCCCATTCGTGAATAAGTCTAACCTTCATCATTTAACACTACTGCTGCAGCATATTCTGCCGCAGTCAGATTTCCTGATTTTCGTTGCATTATTACCGAAAATACACTCGCAAAAAATGGACAACAGTTGCTTTGATCAATATTTGGTGACTTCTTTCATAATCTCAATTTATTTCGTTCATTTTATTTATCATCAGAGAAACATTCGGGTCAAAAAAAACATCAAATTTTGTTGGCATATATTCAGCTATATCCGAAGAAAAATATGTGTTGGTCCTAATAATGAAACATTGAAAGTTGTCCTTATTGTACTGGTTTCAAGAAACTAAACGTCATTCAATCAAAACATTCCCTCTTAGTGTAATAAAATGATCACACGAATTGAATTAATCCCGATTCAGTCCTCGTAGACGAAGTGAAAGATAAATATAAAAACCTCGGACTGGAAATCATTCAACCGATGTTGTATCGGTGGAGGAAACAGCTAAAATTCGGTTAATCACGGGACCGAATCGAAAGCTAGATATATCAGAAAAGTTTCCCAATTAATTAAATACGAAAATCTTTTGGGAATATAGCGGTTTCATTCTTGTTCTTGGAATAATGCCGGTAAGAAATAGAGCTTGTCGTTAAGCTCAGATGAATATCTTTCTTTTAATCCAATATATCAACTGAAGGAAAAAATATGAATAAGAACTACTGTTGGTTAACCATGGGGACGGTATTGAATTCATTGGTGTCTTTACAGTGGGCTCGGCACGAGACAAAGGTTTTTGTGGTTGGAACGTTTCTAGATAATGAGGACTCTGAAAACACGTTTAGATGATTAACATGTGCTGGTAAAACAAACAGTCAATAGGGATTCTCATCAAGACCAAGGTCTTCAAACGCATCTGGATCTCCAAACACAGCGAGATCAGAAGAAATAATAAGCTGATGAAGATCGAAAGTAAGCATGGATGAAGGTAGAAGGCTATAGAGACGCTCAAAATCTTTATTCATTTGCAATAAGTGCCAATGAACAACCCAGGAGTTGGTCAACAGATACTTTGCGGCCAAGTAGAGGGCAGCAGAGATAGTCGTAGACCTAATTATGGAACAAACTGAAATAAGTCGTCACAAACTGAAACTATTCAGTTATCTGTCTATCCCAATATAAATACAGGAAATATCATCCACATATCTTTTCCCTGAAAATATAACTGTTGAAGGAGCTAAAAATGTAATTTACGAAATACGTTTCTAGATAGTGAGGCCTCTCAAAACACGTTTTGATGATTAACAGATGCATCTGGTGCATTTAAACGCATCTGGATCTTCAAACACAGCGATATCAAATGAAAGAATAGGCTGATGAAGGTCAAAAGTAAGCATATATGAAGGTAAAATGCTATAATTACGCCAAAATCTTCATTCATTTGCAATATCCGAATACAGAAAATATTATCTACATATATTTTCCATGAAAATATATTCATAATTAAACTGTCGAATCAACTAAAAATTTAATTTACGAAATTTGTCATAATTATTTCACTCAATGAAGAATAATGGAGAGCCCATAGGTAAACCATCGTGTTGTTGATAGGTTTTATTATCGAACTTCAAATAATTTTATAGGAGAGATAAGTTCAAAACTGACATAGTTTCTTCTATATAAGTGGATCTCAATGTTATTAGATGGAATGATTCTTGATTGTAGCTTTAAGATCAAGGCACAGGATAGACGGATATGTAAAAAGATGTGATGTGTAACAGATGGAAGATTAACCTAATACTCAATTCAATTTAACAGTGTGCTACTAAATTATAACAGAAACAGGAATATTTTGAAAAACCCAATCAGACCCAACCAGCCCGAAACAAAACAAAATGGATGATAACAACATCGTCACTTCACTTCACAACCTCTCTAAGAAATGCATTCTTGAAGGCATCCATCCCCATCGCGTCAACTCTAGCCTCGGGTAGACCGTTCCATAAACCAAAAACTCGGTTCGAAAAAAAGTGCTCCCGACATGACTGCTTAAAATTCTCCTTACTCAACTTCAGATTATGACCAAGAAGGCGTTGGTCCAAATTGAGGTGATAAAGATTTCCAAGATCAACACCGAATAGCGAATGGAGAGCACGATAAGTTATTAAAAGGTTTCCTCGAGAGCGATGATCAGCGAGTGAAGGAAGGTTGAGCAGATTCCACCGTTCGCTATAACCTGGAGGTGGGGCACCATACGCCGGTCATCTTCAAGAGCCTGCATGTCTCGAATAAGCCTAGAGAACCTTACTGGTGCACCAAATTCAAGAATAGGACGTACATACGTTTCATACAGTAGAGAACACGTTGGAAGATCGCATCCAGTAAATGACCTCTGCAACACAAAGAGGAGGCGCTTGGCTTTCGCAGTAGTATGGAGAATAAGCTCTGATCACGAAAGGTCATGTGAAATTATCACGCCCAGATCAGAATGATTATTGCAGCTGGTTTTATTTTGGCCAGAAGTAAGTACACGTGTCGCGGGCTGTTCTTGCTAGATGGAGTACTCGATACTTCGAGAGATTTAATAGCAACAACCAGTCATCAGACCCTTTTGGATAGTTTGTGCATTTGTAGTTGGATTGTTAAAGAACTAAGTGTCGTCGGCGAAAATTGAGCATTGCGAATGTAGGACAGAGGGGAGATCAGAAGTATATAGGACGAATAGAATGGGCCCAAGAACTGAACCCTGGGGAACTCCACTCGAAACCGATTTCGTAGACGAAAGAGAAGTCCCACTCTAACACGGTAGCTCCTTACCGATGAAAATCTCTCCACCCAAGACAGTAGCGTATTTGCATATTTTTTTTCCCACGATCAAAGGCACTTAAGAAATCAAAATAGATGACATCGACCGGCGTGAGCTCATCCAACATCCTCGTCTAGATTTCGAGACATTTCAACAGATTTGTAATGACCGAATGACCAGAAATCAAACCATGTTGATCTTCAGGAATAATCTGATTCAGGAGTGCAAATTCGAATACTTTTTGCAGAATTATCCTTTCGCAGATTTTTGCAGCCATAGGGACAAGACTAATCGGATGATTATACTCAGCATTCAGTTTATCTCCTTTCTTAAAGATGGAGATAACTTGAGCGGTCAGCCAAGCGGATGGAAGATAACCGGATTTAGAAAAGATTATAGATAAAGGAACAGACAATGAGGAGGCAGAGTTTTTGAGTAGGAGAGCTGTGATGCCGTCGGAACCGCAGATGTTGTATCCAGTGTAGTGAGATGCTCTTTCACTAAAGAAGGAGTGAAATCGATGTCGCACAATTCGTTGAGATTTCTGGGTGTTGTTAAGTTTGCTAAATAAACAGGCTCACTCGTGAAAGAAGCCGCGAAGAAATCGGCCAGAACATTGGCAACCTCGACAGGACTCTTGCATAAGTTACCATTGTTATATTTCAGATTAGGGGTCGCTACTTTAATACACATAGTTGACCTAAGATATTTGAAATTTTTTTTTCGATTATTCGACGAAACAAGATGGGACTCAAACCTTTTCTTCTTCTTCTTAATTTTTATGCACAGAAGATTCTAGTAATTCCTATGGGCCAGATAATCGGCTTCATTCTGCCTCCACGTATATCTCTGCCATATGGATTTTTTGTGTCATATCATCTTTAAAATCTCCCGATCGAGCCATGGTTTGCTGGGGACGTTAACAATATTACGAAATTTCGAACATGGGGCAACACAAGAATCTAGAGTACCACAAAAACACTCCAGAAAAATTCTATGTCAGAGCATGGTCGAAATTCAAATTTCTGTTGTAAATGTCGTTATTTTTACTACTTTTAATTATGCGCAGATAACTCGAAATATATGGCGATTTTTTAATATTTTGTGAAACCTTTACATTATGGTTTGATCAATAATTTATTCATTATGTTCAACCAAGTGTTAACCGAGAATTCCATATATTTATTCCCATCAAAATTGGATATGAAACGATATAGTTCTGTTTTTATTTTAAATCCTTTAATTCGAATAAATAAATAAATCGACTATTAAACTCAACACTAACAACTTTCTGTTTTCTAGTATATAATAACACTGAACTTCTAGAAATTCGTTTAAATAATGCAGACAGTCATGTTTTCGAATTTACGCCTGGCCAAAAGCAAACATCTATTTTTGTAATTGATCCGACGAGTCCGGTGCACATTAAACCTTTTACAAAAACAGAAACAAAACAAACTGTTGAAATGCACATCGATATTTCAAATGGCAGAAAGCGAATCATTAAACTAACTCTCTAATTGAGAACACTCATCACAATGGCACTGTGGAAAATAGTGATCTCCCTCAGGCCCGATGATTAACTGGAACATTCAGCGAGCTATAGGTCATCCAAAAAAATGTACAGAACCCGATAGTTCCATTCACAGCTGCTGAAAATATATAGATGCACTTAATTCCCCCTGATTTTCACACAGGGTATCTCACCTATTGGGAGTTTACAGACAACTAGTAGAATTATCGTTACCTCAGCATATCAGAAACGATATGGTGAAAATATATAATATATAATTGATATTCTTCTATATGGATGGAACATTCTGTATATAAATGAATAAATAAATAGGTAATATAACACTTCTAATATTGAACTCGAAAATACCAAAAGTTGAAAACATAAATCTATGTTGTTTGCTCGATTGATTATTCTTGATTCTTCAAAAAAAATTAGAATTTTTCGCGACCCAAAAAAACTTGATACACAGGGTGTCCCGCAAGTTCTATGATAAACTTTGAGACGTGGTTCCTGAAGACATTCGAAGACGAATTAGTGACAACAGCATGGTGCAAATCTTTTCAAATTCAAAATATACAGCTTCGAAAATTTGATCCTCATTGGTCCTGAAATCACAATTTTTAACATATGAGAGCAATTTTGTGGTGTTATTACAGATGGAACAAAATACATATCGTATTTTAAACTATTTAAATCTTAAATTTTTCGAGTTGAAAATACATTCCCCCGTTGATGAATATGCAAGTATAATGAATGTTTAACCCATTTTCAGCCAAGGGGTCGTACAGATCTCTGAGGTTCCTGCTTTTCTCCCCATGCTCCTGGTGAGTCTTTTTTTGTCATGGCTAATGAAATGAATTGATGAATTAGTCTAGGAGGGACGGAAAAATTCTTAATTGCCAGACATGATTCGTCAATGATCAGAAAATTAAGTATATGTCGAATTATGAGAAATTCAGATACACATTTTTGTTGATTATAGAAACTTCAGTTATAACATAATAAAAAAATTATCCCATTGTCAATGTGTTGTTCAAATATTCAACTAATGGATTTAGACGGTAGGTTTGTGAAAAAATGCGATAGGAAGTCCCAGGCTCTGGTAAATATGGTTTGGGTCGTAGGCTTCCGCGAAACTCAGAGGCTGGCAGCCGGGCGGGGAGATGAAATGATTTCAGATCCCCCCCACAATTTCTTGTCCTATGCCCGAACACCCTGAAAATGATTCCAGCCTGTGTTCGTTCGACTACGTGTAAGGTTGTATATCCTGTGTTCACAAATTGTATTCTTCTTTCGTTGAGTTTGGATTAGGGTTTCTGGCGTACTTTGTGATCAGTGTAACTGTAGAGAGAAGTGATGGGGGCATATAATGCAGAAACCAACAGAGCATGGATGACACACGAACTTTTTGCTATTTTGCAAGAAAATGATTGTGACGAAATTGACGCTGTCTAAATTCCTCCCGAAGTGGACGAACTGACAGACGAAGAAGATATTGACGATGATTTGATTGGAGAGGTCGTTTCCGATTTTGGCAATGATGTTGCTGGAACCTTCGAGATCCATTCTCACCCATGCCAAGGTACCACACAAATTTCAATTTTACCGGTAATTGACAATATCATAGCAAAAGGTCCACACAGCTCTTCTCTTCAACCTCAGCTGGAGCTAGCAAACGGAAGAGATCGTCCTGCCGCCGGAGAGAAAGCTCTACTTTTACCAAACAGAGTCTGCCAAAATCGAGAACTAACGCCGTAAACACAACAGAAATTGGTTGGAAAAAAGGTGCCACTCGTGACAATCGGGTAGCGTTTGAAGGGTTTGCTGAAACTGAATCGAAGCTGATGCTTGAATCCTGTGAACGAAAGGCAGAGTTCTCCAGAAATTTAATTTCTATCCCTCTGCATGCCTCCTTCCCACAGCGTCTATGAGGTCTCATGGGCATCTCCCCCACCATAATGTGGAGAGGAGAGAGGCCGTGGATGTGGATCTCAAGGCTCTCGTGACTACGAGACATACTTGCCTTTCGATCTTACTTATTTCATTCCGTTTGTTCTCCCTGTCCAGTGCTGGGCATCATACGATGGCCGCTTAGGTCAGGATGGTCTTATCATTGTCGTGTATAAAGAATATAATATTTCTGGTTTAAGTAACCATCTGGGCCCAAATAACTTTCGGCAAACCCAGAGTGTGTTTTGAGCTTTTCACGCTTGTCTTTCGACGTAGTGGTTCCAATTTAGTTAGGCGTCAAGCATTAGAGCTAAAGATTCACTTGTTTTACTAGTGTTAGTTCTTCGAAGAATAGAATTAGTGGTAACTTTCTTTTCTGAGTGAATATATTCATATCTGTTTTGTTGGGATTTACGAACATTTCGTTCTACTGAACCATTGCTCAGTCATTCGCAGAGCGTTCTGAGTAACTGTGCATATGGTACTGAGGTTCTTTAGAACATACTTAAGAACTAATGTGAGATACATTTCTTTATTTCCTTTCAATACAGTTCATCAGCTCTTTTTTGAGAAGATTTTAAGTTGACATGTACCTGTAATTCAATAATGATATCAAAATCATACCAAAATGTGAAAACGCAAAATATTTCTCTGTTATAAACGAAATATAGGAGAGAAAAATACGCGACACAAATTGAAAGATTATTTTAGTCATTTTTCGAATTGGACATCGCCATTTTTATATGCTCTGGATTTCAAATAACCCTGCAGAAGAAAATCTAAAGGAATAGGATCTGATGACCTTGGGGGCCCACTGCGACCAATTCCCTCTTTTTCATACTTTTGGCTCAGAAAGTTTCTGACATATTTTGAGAAATGACGTGTAGCGCCATCGTGCTGAAAACAAATCCCCCTCATTTTTACCATCTAACAGATTTGGCACAATTTTCACCAACAGATCCAAATACATTTCATCTAACTTCTTTACTGCGTAGGTACAACAGATATAACAAAATTTATTTGTACCTACCCACTAACGTATAAAAAATGTTCAACAGCCAAGTCACACTTTAACTATAATAATAAAGAAATCGCAGTAATGATCCATAGACTTGGAATGACTTTGTCTGGGTTTCATTACTTTTTAGAGATAAACAAGCAGCTCCATCGATACTTGGCTACTTTTTTACAAAATATTTTTGGTAGGATAACATTCTTTATCTGTATTAAGACCATAGGCATTCTAATGCAACGTCTGCTAATTTGGCTTTGGTAGCGAAAATAGGGCTCGTTAAATGAAGGAAAAAAGAATTGCTGTGAATGGTTAATGTATGAGAAATGTACACTCCTATGAATAGAGAGCATTCATCAATAGAAGATATGAGTTTTTCTGCATGAGCTCAAAACTGCCGACCATAATATTATCATTGTTGATTTCATTGAAAGTGAGATCGAAAACAATTCAAATTATTCATGTACAGGATGTCTATATTATCCATTTTCCGAAAATATAAAGTAGAATTTTGTTTTTCCTTAGCGAATCGATTAAGTAAGACGAGCCTAACAAATGTGTGAAATTTCATTAATTCAGGTCAACGTGCTCTCTAGTTATGAATGATTAAACTTTTGACCAAGAACAACAAATCACCCCGTATCTTGAAAACTCAGAAGCTTTGATGACTTTCATAGGTAATTTCAGAAAGGTCGGGAATTATTTTTCCTCCATATGAACCTGCTTTTCAAAAACAGCGGCTATAAGAAAAAAAGTAATCAGAAATATTTTTCCATGATCCATGAGGACTTTTAGGATTTCATTTATGATGATATTTGAACAATCCAACCAACTTGAAGCTGTGTGCGAATTTTTTTACCTTCGGATGTCTAAACTAACCTCTTTTTTCTAATCTAAATCCTTCTTTAATTCGCTCGGAGACAAAATAAACTTATCTGATCTCTGTCTGAGCCTATGATTTGTATCGTCGTTTAAAAAATACATTTCGTTCGATGCAGTCGATTTCTCAAACGGTTTAATATCGCTTGTCCAATAAAACCGACGTCGAGTCTCTACGAACAAATCGTTCGATCCAGATTAAATTTACAACGTTCGAGTGATTTCTTGGAGAGATAGGGGGAAAAGAGGAAAAGCAGAAAGGAGGAAATATTGGCCGTTAGACGGTATTTCACGTAATGTAATTAAGGGTGGGGTACCCACTTGGCTTGTAATACATGGTCATAGATAGAGACAGAGACGTATGGCAGTTTTTTAGAACATCGAAATATGAAAACATCAACGTAATATTCATATAATAAGCTCGGCTTAGACATTTTTTTTTGTCACTCTTGGTCTAAAACTGATCTGAATGAACATTCACAATGTAAAAATGCTCTGTAAATATCTTAAGCACCACCCAAAGTGGACAATTCAAAGAGTTACATTACCTAGACATCTTGGAGGTCGTGGACCTACAAATTTGAACGATCTTCATAGTGCGCAGAATTTTCTTCTACGTTCCCATATTCATGATAAACAGAGAACGTCTAAATTACATGAAACTGTTTGTACTTCATATTATAATCTTGCAGCTATGAACTTGACAATGCAAATGGTAGATTTTAATATATCGCATAATAAATCTGAAAGGGAAAGTTTCATGCAGAAGAAATTACACGAAAAGTACCCTAAAGACTTAAAAAAATGATTATATTGATGAAATCGCAGCGAGTAGATGGTTAGTATCTGGAGAATTGTTCGCTGAAACAGTAGACTTGGCAACTGCGATACAAAGTCAGGTTGTTTTCATAAGAAATTATAGGAAACACATCATCATCATAGATGATTCTTGCCGTAGATGTTTTTGTTCTTCAGAAACAGTTTTTCATATATTATCATCTCACTCAGTACTTGCCTCAACAGATTATTCAGAAAGACATAATGCCGTCGCTAATATTATTCATTTTAATTTAAAATAAAACATGACCTCATTCCCAGGGAAAAAATATAACGAATATGAACCTGAGATTATATGTAAGAACGACAAATATAAATTTTATTTGGAAAAACAATTATTTGCAACAGAGCTGTAAATTCTATGAATAACAAAATCGAATAAAATATATAATTGATATTGCTATACCCGACACACATAACATACAAAATAAATACAATGAAAAAAATTCTGAGTATATGATGCTTGGCGACGAGATTAAAAAATGTGGAAAATGAAAAACTATTTTTCTACCGATTATTATTTCTACAATAGGTGGTATTCCTAGGAATCTTCACAAAAATATTGAGGTCTTAGGCCTGAAGAACAGTCATCAAATCTTGTAATATTCTTCGTAGGTTTCTGTCGGAAGAAAATAATGAGGTAGACTCATAGGTTTTCTCTTTAGTTTATACTGCTCAGAATCTTATTTCATATTTTATATATTTATACATATAAATGTAATATAATTGCCTCACAATTTTATCATTTATATTCAGAACAGTGTTCTATTCGGTCGTTCGTCACTTCACACAAAGAAAGCTATGAATGAATAACATTCAGTGTTACTTGACTAAGGTCCGTATACTGGATTTTTCCGAGGGGGGGGCCTCTGACACTACTCGTTGGTACATTGATTTCATTGGCTGGTAATGCTAATATTAGGCCCTTATTAGGAGCTCATCAGTGTCGCACATCGCATTTCAGCATCCTATCATGCTACATCGAGGTACCCTATCGATTCCAGAAAGGACGCACCTCGTACATACGTACGAGAGTCACCCTGTATGGACCGAGACGGTGAACCCGCTACCAAACTTCGAGAAAGACATCTTTCGCCGGTCCGTGAATCACAACAACGGTCCAAAACGAGCGAAATAATCCCGTTGAAATAGTGCTCTGGGCCTCTGTTTCCGAGATAAAACCTTCCGTCGGTAAATATTTGATGGGACAAATATCTTCCGTGATAAAGCTGCGTCCTTTCTGGAATCGATAGGGTACCCCGATGTAGCTTGAAAGGATGCTTAGAAGCGATATGCGACATTGATGAGCTCCTAATAAGGGCGAAACTGCAGTCTGCCGCTTCGTTTCTCGGTATCCTGCTTAGTTGCACTATTGTGGCTTTTGGGGGCTGCGTGCATGGCAGGCAGATTTGGGAACTAGCTCTTGTCAGGAAGGATTATTCATTCATCTATGGATTTTCTTATAATTCTTCTTGTCTCAAATTTTCATATGTAGACTCCTCGCGAAGTTTATCGCGGAAGATATTTGTCCCATCATATATATATCTATACATATGAGAGATTTGCATTTGTAGTAAATATTTAAATATTTAGAATCACCCAGTATTTCAGAAATGATTTTTATTTTCGTTTCATAATTTAATTTCATAAAAAGAATACAAAGTATTATGAAAACCGCATTTTCTCTCTAGAATGGATACTCTGTGCAAAGAAATTTCAGAGAATGACATTTACAATGGTATTCAAATTTTTCACGATACTGATTTGTAAATATTTTTCTTCATTCATTTCTAGCCTATTAATTACTACAATTGAAATTATATCACATTTATTCTTATCAATGGAGATATAATAAATTCTGCATCGGTGTTTCCAGATTAAATCTTTATACATAATTTATAGTTGCCGTACTTACTTCTCTTATGTAACTTTCTCCACCCTCAGTTGATGTAAATAATCTTACCTGTAAAAAAGAATTATATTAATAATATACATTAGTGTACTAAACCAATATTACTAATTTGAAAGTATTATCTAAATTTCAAATAAGAATGCAAAATTGGCAAATCAATTTAACACTAGGAACACTAAATCATGTCCACACGCTGCAGTCAGATAATCATTTTTTTCAAATGGCGTCAGATTCTATGTGTGAAAAAAATAAACTTTTTTGGTGATACAAATAACATTTTCGTAGATCTGAAACAATTAGAGAAGAAATTGAATTGAAAATTATTCCATGAAATACAGAAACAAACAATCTTGTTGCTTCCAAGATATATCAGAGCTTAACATAAAAAGAAGAGAATTATAAAGGGATTTTATATAGTGTGACAAGCACATGCATTATGCTATTCTTGTAGTCCATATCGATGATGGTTTAACAAACCCTTAAATTAGGTTGAAGTATTTTTAGATAATCCACGAAAATTCGAAACATTTTCTTTGACATCTATCACAGCAATTTGTAAGCCCATACCTGTCGAAAAGTTGTAAGGAAATCATTCAAGTTCGATGCAATGGAGAAATCGGACCCTTTGCTAGCAGATGGAGTATTACCCAATATTATATTATCCAGGAAGCTCCACAATGAAGCAGGATATTAATTTCGTGAATTCAATTTTTGTATCAATCTTTCGTGAAATGACATTTTAACTTCTTAGCGATTATAAGAAATAATTTCTGGAGCAACAAATGTAGACGGTGCACTAATGGCAAGTTAAATTGTGAGTTACTGAAAAAAATTTTCGATGAAAGGAAGATCCACAGCGCACCAGCGTTGTAAGCAAAAGAATTTCTAAAGAGAGGAAGGGGAGAGCGGGGCACGGTGGGCATAGAGGCACAGTTTTCATTTCTAATCATAAATTTCGCGGTGTATTCACACGCCATCTTTCTGAAAAGGGTGCTGATATGAGTACGAATGCTCGCATGAAGTTTTGAAAAGGTTCATTTCATTGCCTATTTATCAAATTGAGGTTAGATTAGTTATTTTTATTGCATCATTTTTTTGAAAATCTTAGGTGTGTTGTGAATATTCTTGAACTATAAATATTTTCAAGTTGATGTCGAAATATGCGTTTCCACATTGATGTTAACTTTAGGGCACAGTGATCACATACTGGGCAGGGTACAATGGTCACTACTCATCATACATTTGATGGGGTGACAACTGTACCCCACACATATTATGTGGGGTTGATCTATTTGTTCATTGAAGATATACTTCACTTCCAGTGATAATTTGCTCAGCATGGTGCGGAACCAAGAACGAAAAACAGATATAGGTTTGACAAACAAAGATGTTATGATGGAAATTGTCAAGTCAGTTTTGGCTGGTGGGTTATCCGCAAAGCAATCGGCAATTCGTTTTCAAATTCCACGAGAAACTTTAATGAGGTACATAAAGAAATATGAAGGCAAGGATATAAACTGGAACAAGTTGATGTTCCAAAGATGGTCTCTAGAATGTTCGTCAAATCTTCAGTCCTAATGAGGAAGAGATGTTTGCTGGTTACCTCACCAAATGCGCCCGTTTACATCATGGTCTCCTACCAATAGCAGCAAGGAAATTATCCTATGAATTCGCCCTAACAAATCATAAGGCCATACCACAGACCTGGACTCATGAAAAAACTGCTGGAAAAGACCAACGCAATGCTTTCATGAAGAGAAATAATCAATTATCCTTGAGATCCCCGAATCAATTTCTCTTGCAAGGGCAATGGGAGCCAATAAGCCAGTTCAAAATTTTTCGGAAATTTAGAGGAGATAATGGAAAAACATCGTTTGACTCCAGATAGGATTTATGATATGGACATAACCGGATTGACCACTGTTCAGGGTAAAAGCAAAGTGATTGCTGCAAAAGGTGTGGAACAATTTGGACGGATAGCCGCTGCTAAACGAGGAGAATTAGTCACTATTTGTTGTGCAATAAATACTATCGAGAATTCCATTCCGCCCTACATGATCTTTCCAAGGATCCACTACTAGTCTCACATGATTGTCGGTGCATCTTCTAGAACCGTGTTTCTGCATCTCCTTCGGGATGGATCAATAATGAAATATTCATTAAATGGATGGATGTTTTATTCAACATGCAAGACCATCTATTGAATCGAAAGTGCTGTTGATAATAGATAATCATGGAGCACACATTTGCTTGGAAGTTGTTAGAATGGCTAGAGCCAATGGCGTGATTCTTTTGAAGTTA
The DNA here is from genome assembly GCA_013387265.2 of Cryptolaemus montrouzieri. Taxonomy (NCBI): domain Eukaryota; kingdom Metazoa; phylum Arthropoda; class Insecta; order Coleoptera; family Coccinellidae; genus Cryptolaemus; species Cryptolaemus montrouzieri. The sequence continues at coordinate 25,942,470 of JABFTP020000103.1, forward strand.
CCACCAGACACTACCCATAAATCACAGCCTCTAGACCGCACCGTATATGAACCATTCAAAACGTATTACAACGAGCAGTGCAGGTAGATAATGAAATTCAAATTGTTTCATTTAACTGTTTGAATTATTTTTCGATATTTCAGAACGGGGTTACTTTCCAAAAGTGGACATAGAATCATCATTTATAAGATTTCTGGGATTTTTCGACAGGCTTATCGATCAGCGTTCACTCAAATGAATATTACTTCTGGTTTTCAATCAACGGGAATATTTCATTTAAACAAACATATTTTCAGATGATGAATTTCTACCAGCAGATGTCACTGACCAATCTGAATCTCTACTTCAATGTCAACCTGAACCTCTACGTCAGCCTGAACCAAAACCTCAACACGGATGTAGTCACGAATACCACAAAATTCCTGTAGTTATTACTTTAGAGCAAAATTATCCAGAACATCTAACTCCACAACCAGAAAACGTTTCTCCTGAACACAAACCGAGAGATGTTAATGATCGAGATATGGTTGTAAGAGTAGGAAAATCCATGATAACTCCCAAAATGATCCAGTCCTTTCCAAAATCATCATCAAACAACAGCACTAAAGGAGAAAGAAAGCGAAAATCTACTAAAATTCTAACAGACACTTCAATTATGAAACAGATGGAAATAGAATATAATGAAAGGATGCTAAAAAAATAAAAAGTGTGAAGAAAAACTTCAGCCCAATAGTTTTGTCTAAAAACAAAGAGGAAAAAACGGGAGAAAACACGAATAGGGATACAAAAATATCGGCTACGCAACAGACAGAGAGAGAATTTGATGACAAGATGAAGAAAAACATAACCAGGGAACGAACTTTGATTTAAAACGAAAAAAAGGAAGTAGCAGAGGACACCAGTTCAGGTTCAAATAATGAAAGTCTGATTTATGTTGACTCATCAGATGATGATTATGTTTCAATTATATCTTCAGAGAAGAATTTTTAACCATCTGACCTTCAGCAAGAAGATTTCGTTTTGGTTGTGTAACAGACATTAATGAGACGAAAATCCTAATACATTTCATGAGAAAGCAGAAGGGATATTTTGTTTTTCCGGCCATTAAAGACGAATCTTCAGTTAAATCCAATAGTATATTATTACGTCTTCCCAAACCTATTCAAACTGGTTGCACTGCAAGAGTAAAATCTTTATCGACTTTGACATAAATCTAAATTCATACAATGTTGGTTAAAAACGCCTCTTCTGTATTAATTTTTTGTACCATATAAATTTTTTTGATGATGAAAAACGAACGTAAGGTATGTTCGTTTTTCATTCCTGTCCACTGTACCCCCTCCTCATGACCATTGAACACAGTGGTCAGAATTTCAGGATGTTGAAAAGATGTCTACTGTGAATTCAGTTTACAAGTAATCATATTATGACGCCGACACAGTAAAATAGACACACCTCTTCTGATTTTACGGAAATATTTGAGTTTCTAACGAATTTGTAACGATAGCACCTCCTCAAATAAAAACACTCACTAATCCCCGCTCTCCCCTACGTGGCGTTGCTAGTTGAATGGTGAGAGTTTTCCGCAAACTTCAATTTTCTTTGGAGCTGAATGAAATCAGAAATATCTGTAGAAAAGATAAAGATCAGCAACCTGCTGCCTTTGAGTGAGAGGCTGGAGATCATGCGTCATATCCGGGTGATCGGTGAGGCACCCTAATTTCTTCTGGACACTATCTAATAGATGTTATGAGTGTTTGAGCGCGGAGTAGATGCATATTCGTCTGAGGTAATTCGATGGCGTTGCATGATAAAAGAGTTCAGTTCACACTCAGAATATATGGTTCTACTCAATGTGCTTGAAAAACAGGTTGATTCCCAATTACATACGATTGAAGACACATAACAACAGTGGACCAGCAAGAAGAGCAATCGAGAAAGGCCAACGCAGATGGCTCAAAGAGGATATGAAGTTCCAGTACAACAGGAGGGACGTTGCAAACATATATTTGAAGATAATCCATACGGAATTATTGTTTAGATTGCACCCTGTTGAGTTTGATATTTTAGACTCTGAATCGAGATACGATGTCAAAATTTTAATTCATAAAAAGTTTCAACAACAACAGAAAAAGTTGAATTCACTTAAATTCAAAATTTCTCCACCCAAACCTTCAACTGATAAATTTTCAGACCATAAATTTTTTTACAGATTCACTAATTTAACTGATACCGATTTTACACAACCACAAAAAGATCTATTAGAAAAAGATTCAAACGTAATTTACATCCAAAACATAATAAAACTAATTTTGAACAGTTAGGCATAGACTCCGAAATCATTCTCAAAAACTCCAAAGATAATATTTTAGCCAAACATCAAACAGCAAAAATCATCAAAGAAGACTTTTCGAAATTATCACCTCATTGCAATTCCGATTATAAGATAATAAAACAATTCGTGAAAATAGTACCAAGAACGATTTATTATTCACTAAAGCAGATAAAGGTAACACCGTCATCGCGATTAGTAAAACCGATTATATTTCTAAAATTGAAGAATTCTTAACCGCCGGAAACTATATAACATCAACTAAGGATCCTACCGCAAAATTTCAGAAAGTGGTTAAAAATATAATTTCTACAGCAAAATCATTAATTACAGACCACGAAAAATATAAATTCATTAACTCCAATCCACAATCCCCCGAATTATATTCGTTGATAAAACTTTATAAACCTAATTATCCTAGTAGACCTGTTGTTTCTTATGTAACGGCACCTTCGTTCAAACTTTCTAAATTCCTCAACGACTTGCTAATAAAACATTGCAATTTTAAATCTAAATTTTCGGTCAAAAATTCATACGAACTTATTGCCAATATCAAAGATACCACTATACCACCTAATTCCAAACTCATTTCTTTCGATGTTAAGAATCTATTTCCCAACATTCCTCCGAAAGATACGTATTACTTAGACTGCAAGAAACAAAACAAATGGGTTCAGGAATAGAGGAAACCAAGGATGGGATATTCTGTAAGAGCGGAGGAAAAGATAGAAAGCTAGGAACAGGATTTATAATAAAAATAACTCTAAACACAAGATGCTAGATTTCAGGGCTGTATCGGAGAGAATGTGTATATTGAGGGTAAAGACAAATAAACGAAATATAAGCATCATTAACGTCCACGCACCAACTGAAGATAAAGGGGAGGAAGAAAAAGAACTATTTTATGGAAAATTAGATGAAGAATTCGAGAAGTTGCCCAAACGGGATATAAAAATTGTGATGGGGGATTGCAACGCCAAAGTGGGCCAAGAAGAAATATACAGATCATGTGTAGGAAAGCATAGCAAGCATAAAATGACAAATGATAATGGCCGAAAACTCATATGCTTTGCCACGGAAAAGAGAATGGTAGTGAGGAGCACCCAGTTCCAGAGAAAGAAGATACATAAGGGTACATGGATGTCACCAGACGGTAAAACTATTAACCAAATTGACCATGTACTAATCGAAAGATGTCACTCGAACTTCATAACAAATGTTAGAAGCATGAGAGCCGCTGAGTGTAATTCAGACCATTTCCTGGTGAAAATAATGTGCAAAATGGACTTCAACGAAAAGCATAAAGTAAAAATCAGAAGAGAAAAAATGAAGGAATTCGACGTGAATAAATTGAAAGATACAGAAATCAGGAGACAGTATGAAGAACTCATGGATGGAATGGCAGAAAGCGAAGGTGATTTAGAAAATAGATGGGAAAATTTGAAAACAACGGTGAGAAAAGTTAGTGAACAGCTGATACCCTTTGAAAGAACTGAAAGGCCTAAACTTAAGGAATGGTTTGACGATGAGTGCCGAGAAGAATTCGAGAAAAAGAAAAAGGCAAGAGAAAAATTTCTGAAAGATCCAACAGAACATAACGGAGAAATCTACCACCACCACAGAAGACGATTGAAGAGTATATGCAAGAACAAAAAGAGGCACTACAATGAGACGAAAATTTTGCAAATAGAGGAGAAGTTCCACAACAATGAGATTAGATCCTTCTATCAAGAAGTAAAGAAATCACAAACTGGTTTCACATATGAAAACACTTTGCTAAAGTCGGCAAAAGGAAACTTGATAAGTGAGCCAGAAATCCTGATGGAGGAATGGAAAAGACATTTCGAGAAACTTCTCAATAAAGAAGTGATGGAGGAAAGAGAAGACCATGAAATAGGGAACGATAACATAGAGGTAGAAGGGCCGAGCGAGAATGAAATAAGAGATATAATTTTGTCACTCAAAAATAATAAAAGTCCCGGGGAAAACAAAATACAAGCAGAAATGCTGAAAGCAGGAGGGGAAGTATTGCAGAAAAAAAATTTTTGAAATCATTCGTTTGGTGTGGGAAAACGAAAAAATGCCGCCCGAATGGACAAAGGCACGAATAATCCCAATCCACAAAAAAGGAGACAAGCTACAATGCACAAACTACAGGGGAATTGCCCTTCTGGATACCTGCTATAAGATATTCACCCGTGTATTGAGGAATAGACTGAATGAATATGCAGAAAAAAAGCTAGGAGAGTATCAAGCAGGTTTTAGAAGCGGGAGATCTACAACAGACCAAATTTTTACACTAAAGGAGATACAAACAACCTGTTACGAATATAAGACCATATTATACGTCCTTTTTATCGACTTCAGACAAGCCTATGACACAATTATAAGGAGAGAACTATACCAGGCATTGATTGAAATTGGAATACCAAAAAACTTGTTAGGTGTGTCAAACTTTCTCTAAACCAGTCAATCAATGAGGTTATATGGAAAGGATATAAGTCACAAGAATTTCATGTTGGCAGAGGTTTAAGACAGGAGACCCACTGTCAACGGTTCTTTTCAATTTCGTCTTGGAAAAGATTGTGAGGGCTGCTTCTCTTAAAATGACGGGCACTATTTTCAGCAACGAACACCAATGTCTTGCTTTTGCAGATGATCTCACCCTCATAGCAAAGTCTAAGAAAGAGCTTCAAAAATCACCACAAGAGTAATACAAGAAGCAAAAACTTTTGGTTTAGTGATAAACCAAGATAAAACAAAATTTATGGTTATGGGTAACACCGAGGAGGTATTTCATGAGCTTAGACTAAAAAATAACGACGGGGAAGAATACAGCTTTGATAGGGTAAGCACTTTTATATACCTGGGAGTGACCATAGAGGAGAAGGGACATGAGTCGCAAGAGATAACAGCAAGAATAGCTAAAGGAAACAGAAAATGGGAAGCTTATACAAGATTATGAACTCTAAACATGTCTCTAGAAAACTGAAATTGAGAATATACAAAACGGTTATCTGTCCTACAGTAACATACGGATGTGAGAGCTGGGTAATGTCAAGGGTGGATGAAGATGCACTGGATAGGTGGGAAAGAAAAATCTTAAGGAAAATTTTCGGAGGAATTCAAGAGGCAGAGGGATGGCGAAGAAGAACTAACAAAGAATTACAAGAACTCTATAAGGAGCCACCCATATCAAGGTACGTAAAAGTACAGCGTCTCAAATGGTTCGGTCATGTCATCAGAATGAGCAGAGAAAGAATGCCAAAAATGGTGCTAGATAGGAAACCCTGGGCAAGAAAAAATTGGGAAGACCAAGAATGAGGTGGGCGCAAAAAGTCTCCGAAGATGCAAGAAGTATGGGAATAGACGATTGGCAAACAGTGGCGCAAAACCGGTCAAGCTGGAGGAACTTAATTAATGAATTTAAAAACTCTTTCATGTTTTGAGATATTTTACTCAATCTCTGTAAACTCAAGCCCTAGACCTTCAAGGTCTGTTGTGCTTTATTAAATAAAAATAGTTGAAGAATTATTAGAAAAGAATCATGTCAATACCATCATTAAATCAGATATTCTTTCATTATTACAAATTTGTTTAGATCAAAATTATTTCCATTTGAATAACAAATATTATACTATTGAAGACGGCTTGATTATGGGCAATCCGTTAAGTCCTTTGTTAGCAGAAATATTCATGAATAACTTAAAGAAATTAATTCATAATCATCCACTCAGTAAATATTGTTACTGGTATCGCTATGTAGACGATATCATTATTTGCTTCACAGAAACAGATAGACAGTTGAAAATTTTCGAAAATTATATAAATTCATTACATCCAAAAATTGCATTCACAACCGAAATAGAAAGCAATAATTCGATAAATTTCTTAGACGTAACAATTTCGAATGAAAATGGAAAACATGTTTTCGCAATTTACCATAAGCCGTCACATACAGATATTATAATACATAACTCGTCGTGTCATCCATATCAACATAAAATGTCAGCATTCAATAGTTTTATTCATAGATTGATTAACATCCGTTTATCACCAGAAAATTTCAACAAAGAACTAAATTTGATTAAACAAATAGCCAAAAATAATGGTTACAATCCCAAACTAATAAATAATATTTTAAATAAAAACAAAGTAGAATCGCATTGAATGAAGTTTACCCTGTCGATAAATTGAAACAAAAATTCAACACCTTAACCTACGTTGGCATTACAAGTGAGAAACTAAAATCATTCTTAATTAGCAATAATTTCAACATAGCTAACTAATAATAATTTAGGCGAATATTTGAAAAATAATAAAACCAAACCAGGTAAAAACAATAAATCAGGTGTTTATCGATTGAATTGCAATGACTGTGATAATTTCTACATTGGTAGAACACATAGAAATTTTAATATTAGAATATCGGAACATAAACGCAGTTTTTCAAATAAAAAATCAGATTTAAATTACGCGAATCATCTCTTAGAAAATAATCATTCTTTTGACCCACATTTTGAAATTTTGCATACAGATAATAAATATTGGAAGGTAGATCTTTGGGAAACTTTAGAAATCAATAAATACAAACACTCAGGTAGACTTATCAATGAACAAGTCGATTTAAGCCCTTCACCTCTATTGAATCTTTTCGGTGAGCAATCTATTCCTTAATTTTATTGGATATACCTGTCATAAATAACCAATTAAGAGCTTGTTGGGTTGCTTCTTCTTACTCAAGAACATTTATAGTTATATTCTCATTTATATTTTTCTGTATATTCATTCGTCTGAAGAAGCTACGGTATAGTGAAACGCGTTACGAATCGCAATTATTAAGTAAAATTCCTTAAAACACAGTACTTGTTTTTTATTAATGATAAAAGAGGTTATCCAGTGGTGACTTTTCGGGAGAATGTTGTTGATTGACCCCACTCGGATATCCCCACCAAGTCTGAATTTAGTGACATGCTCTGTCGGTGTGACTCATCAGCAGTTATAGGACGATGAATAGAAAATGAAGCCACCAGGGTAAAGTTGTCAGCTAACCTAAATATTCTGTTGTTTGTGGAGTAGAACAAATCATTAATATGCAACAAAAAGAGAGTTGGCGAGAATATGGAGCCATGGGGTGCTTCTACATTAATCTGAGAGGATTCATTCGTCTCACCATCAACTAGCACCTTAATCAATCTACTGATCGAGAAAGAGAAAGTTACTAATCGCGCAATTTTTTTGGAAGTCCATATGCGACTAGTTTATTGATCAAGACTACGTGCTAAACCCTATCGAAGGCCTTTGAGATATCAAGAGCAATGATTCCTGATACGCATTGGTCTTCAATAGTTGATGTCTACAAATGCGTAATGTATGCAAGAAGGCTACCAGTTGATCGTAGTCTACGGAAACCGTATTGTCGATCACTGGTGATACTGATTATGAGCTCATCGTTTATAATTCCTTCCATGACTTTGGACATATTGGACAACAATGAGATTGGACACGGTGAGAAATTGGGCGCAGCAATATCGGGGTTATGATGCAAAAAGGTTTTATTCAAATAGAATAAAAATTGGTTTTACTTTTGTTGGATTCACTTTTTCTGTATACTCAAAATAATAATTATAAATGAAGTATCAATAATTTGATTGAGGAGGTCGTTACTTGATGAAAATCGATATACATAATTTCAATGAAATAAAACTTAAGTATTTAGATTTTCACCATATTAACAAAACTATGACCGGTTTCACCACACTGTGGCTTCATTAGATAGATACGAACTAATGAACAATAAAAGTATTAAATCCGGTGTTTATAAACTGTCTTGCGGGGATTGTAATAAAATATATATTGGTAGAACTTTCAGAAATTTCAAAGTTAGATTATCCGAGCACAAACGTAGTTTTAATTATCATAAATCCGATTCCCATTATTCTAATCACTTACTCGAAGAATACCATAACTTCAATGATAATTTCAAAATTTTATACAATGAAAATAACAGACAAAAACTCAATCTATAGGAAATTTTAGAGATCAACAAAGAAAAGAATTCAGGTAGGTTACTTAATAGTCAATTAGATCTAAATCCTTCTCCTTTACTCAATCTTTTCAATTCATAAAGTAAGCAACTCCGATGGGTTTTCCAACATATCTCTTGTACTTATTGTAATATTAAGTAGGAAATAAGACTAATATATAAGGAATAACTCTGTTCATTAGTTCGTATCTATCTGATGAGGCCACAGTGTGGTGAAACCGGTCATAGTTTTGTTAATATAGTGAAAATCTGAATACTTTAGTTTTATTTCATTGGAAATACGAAGTATCAATATTTTTAAACTGTTATAACGTGATTTAATGAACTTTGTACTCAAGAAGAGCTCCATGAAGTGAAATATTTTTCAGCCAATTATTTAGACATTATATTAGTCTTCAATGAACACAAAAAACTGAATACTTTTAATAAGTTCTATGTGCTAATTTCAGTTGCTGGTTTATTTTTCTAGGAATCATTCCGGTTTCAATGAATTATTAAACATAACTTTGAGAGCCAAATCACTATTTTTCACCATTTTCAACATAAGAATTTATTGGCATCCTCCTACACTTGAGAATCAAACTCTGTAAATATCCCAAGTAAAATTGGAGTTCCGTTATCTGTGTTCATTAATTCGCGGAGAAGGGATTTAAGAGTTTTAAGGGTTGAAATTCGAAGATATTTAGTGGAACATAATTTAAATAAGAACGTTCTTTCTATTGCGATAAAAAGCATTTCATTCCCATTAAGTGCAATGGGACCGTTTCAACGAGAGTGATAAATACACTACTTCTTTTCATTAGTTTGCGCCTGCCTTTTTAATTGCATTTTCAGTTTTCAATGGGGACCTGATTGTGCGAAATTACTTCCTCTGGAGGAGTGTTGCGAATTTTATAATTTGTTTCTTTTTTGGAGATTTTATCGTTGCGCTTTTTGACATCACAATGCATTCGTTAGCAGACGTTATGACCCTTTGTCAGTGACTATAATACATTATGTACTAGAATTAAGAGAATAAATGAATTGATAGCAATTATAGTTATTCATTACATTCATCACTTGAATTCGAATAGAATTAGCTGTATGGATTTAGCCATTACTATTTGGTATTAAAGCAAGTTTAGACACAACCTTAGTAAGTCAACTATGTGAAATATTTTAGATAGAGAAAAATGATCCCCTTCCTCTCGAGCTCGATTTTCGAGGAAAACTCATTGGTGAAAATGGATTTCATCTATCTCATCAGTTTTCGAGCTTTTCCGGAATTCTGTTTTTTTCGGGATTTTTTATATATATATATATATATATATATATATATATATATATATATATATATATATATATATATATATATATATATATATATATATATATATATATATATATATATATATATATATAGGTAGTTCAACGAAAACTAAACAGAGGCGCTATCTACCAAGATATTCATTTCTGATCAAAACGCAAAAACAGGTCGATTTTTGTTTTAAGAGGGTTATCTTTTGGGGTACAAAACTTGCTTGAACTATCAACCTAACCTAAGCGGAGGTTGCAATCCTTAAACATTTTGAATAGGGAAGATGGGTCGAATGATAACTCAAAAGAAAGGTGGTATCTTTGTCTACATCGCCTTGAACGAATTCCCATTTTTTAATGAAAACTGTAAAAGATACAGGAGACTATTCAAGTTTCAGTGAAGTAAAATGGAACAGATCCATGCTGGTCAATGGCAGTCATCATCAAGTACCATCCTCATCTCGAATTTCAACCCCTAGAGCAGGAGAGACCACCGTTGAAATTTGGAAGAGGGAGATAGGTCGAGTGATACCTCGAAAGAGAGGTATTATCTTTGTCTGCATCTTCGTGAACGAATTTTCATTTTTAATTGAAAACTATAGAATATACGAAGTGAGCTACTGAAAAATAGAGGAGACTATGTATCGCCCTGAGCTGTTCAAATTTTAGTGCAAAAAAATGGAACAGATTCTTTCCAGATCAAAGGCTGTCATCTCTGATCTAAATGAATCTATTCCAGTTTTTCTCACTAATACTCCAATAGTCTTGGGGAGATAGTCTTCTCCATTTTTCAGTGGCTGACTCTGTATCTTCTACAGTTTTCAATCAAAAATGAAAATTCTTTCACGGAAATACAGACAAAGATTATACCTTTCTTTCGAGTTATCACTTGACCCATCTACCCTGTTTCGAATTTTCAAGGGTTGTCACCCCTGCTCCAGGGGTTGAAATTCGAGATGAGGATGGTACTTGATGATAACTGCCATTGATAAGCATGGTTCTGTTCCATTTTATCTCACTGAAACTTGAATAGTTTCAGGGAAATAGTCTTCCCTATCTTTCAGTTGCTCACCCTGTATCTGTTACAGTTTTCAATTAAATATGGAAATTCGTTCAAGAAAATATAAACAAAGATACCACCTTCCTTTTGAGTTATCACTCGACCCATCTTCCTATTCAAAGTGTTCAAGGATTGCAATCCCCGCTTAGGGAGTTAATATTTCAGGCAAGTATTGTATCCCAAAAGATGTACCCCTTAAAACAAAAATTGACCTGTTTTTGCGTTTTGATTAGAAATTAATATCTTGTATATATAGCCTCTGTTTAGTTTTTTGAAGTTTTCGTTATATATATATATATATATATATATATATATATATATATATATATATATATATATATATATATATATATATATATATATATATATATATATATATATAAATATGCTTCATATTTCATATGAAATTTGGACTTCAAAATGTAAAAATCTTTTTATTGAGAAGGGATAGATCACCTCTGATTATATAAAGATTTCCAATATCGAAATCAAGCCAATGCATCAAGGAGATACATATAAATATCTTGGATTTGTTCAAGAGAAGACAATAATAATATAACAATAGCAGCAACTAAAGAAAATATTAGAAGTTTATATTACAGCAGACTTAGAATTATCATCAAGAGTCATTCAACTAGTGAGAACCTTTTTCAGGGCTATCAACTCCTATGCAGTTCCTATTCTTACATCTTATTTTGGAATTATTAAATGGTCTAAAACTGATCTAAATGAATTACAATGTCAAACGACGAAAATGCTTTGTAAATATCATAAGCACCACCCAAAGTCAGCTGTTCAAAGAGTTACAATACCTAGACATCTAGGAGGTCGTGGATTAACTGATTTGAATAATCTTCATAGAAAACAGATTTTTCATCTACGTTCCCAATTTCGTGATAAACAGAGAACGTCTGAATTACATGATATTGTTGTTGCTTCAGATTATAATCTTACACCTCTGATCTTGAACGGTCTCGTTTGACCTCGTCAGCTTTGTCTACCCATTCGTAACACCAGGCCATGCCGTTACTTACTCATCTCAATTCGCCGCGAAACAGCGAAAACAAAGAGTAGATAAAACAGAAAAACGTTAAGTGGTCACACATACCGCCATGCGAGCGGAGCGTCGGTCCTTCGACGGCCGCTTCTGTCTGATACGTGAGTGTCGCATGGCGGTATGTTATCGAACTACTGTGACCACTTAACGTTTTCCTGTTTTAACTGCTCTTTGTTTTCGCCGTTTCACGGGGCGATGGTGAGGTAACCTCTGTTTCGGTTCGTTGAAGGGCGCAGTGACATCAACATGCTTATGTTCTCTCCAACGAATTGAGATGAGTAGGTAACGGCATAGCCTGGTAATACGAATGGGTAGACAATGCTGACGAGGTCAAACGAGACCGAAACTGCAGTCCATAGTTCCTATTCGTGACATCTGACCGTGCTGTACCACTGCTCTGTGGCCCCGGTTGACGGTGATTATGAAGAGTAGATTGAAAGACTAGCTCCTTTAAGGGAGGATGTTTAACATTATACAGAAGGTTGAATATATAATTTTCTTTGAATGTAGGATTTTCAGTTATCAGTCAAATCCCAAACAAGAAAGTATAAGCAAAGCAACGTTTTTACAGGCAAACTGTTAGCAGGCTCTCCTTGAAATTTTGAGTGACCAAAGTGCCCAATCTCTTTTCGCCATATGTATAGACGCGCCATCAAAACTCTCGATCAGCTTTATCCAACGTATCCCATAGCACTAAAAATTCTAAACATTAAACGAAAACTCAAGGAAAAGGGGAAAACTTGCGACTTTATCTACGTTCTATCACATCAGGATCGAAGGTAACGAACAAGCAGATACCGCAGCAAAAAAGGCAGCTATCGCAGAAGACCTAGTACCCCATAGACTACCAATCGGCACTGACATCATAAACAGCATCAAAGGAAAAACAAGCAAGTTGAATGAATCCCACTTGAAGCAGATGAAACCAGATGCAATGGAGAAGTCATTGTTCCCCAACAACCGATGCGACCAGATCAAAATTTGCATACTGATAAGTGGCCATTTCAGGTTCACCCACGGATTATTAATATCTGGAGACAACCCTATTACCCGTGATCATTGCGGAGCGAGAGTAAACATTAAAGTACATCATGGGTGAATGCGAAAAATTTAGTGATTAAAGAAAATAACACAACGTGAGTGAAATCTTAAATGTGCTTTAGGCAATGATTTCCAAGAAATGAAAAACACTTTCACTTTCTTAAAAAGTATAAATGTATATAGACAAATATGAAAATGTACTACAGAAAAGCAACGCCAAATTAGCTAATGAACCTCAGAGGTTGAAAAAAAGTTTACTAGTACTAATTTGATATCGATTTTATAACACAGGATACAAGAAAATATCCAGTGCTCACTTTCTCTTTTCAAATGAAAATTTTTTTCCTTATAGTAGCTCATTCACAATAATTTATGATAATAACCACTGCATCCTCACGTCGTTTCCAACAATTGCGCTGACCGCAGTACTCGATGCAACCGGGCCAATTATCATAACTGCCTCTTACAGCTGAACGCGAATAGGTGGCGTGCTCGCTGATTAGGCACTAATTACTGCGTGCTGCAATGATGTATTGGTCGCAACCATCCCAATGCCCCCCTCCCGACTTATTGGAGAATTAATTAATTACAAGAAGCTTATCTCTGGACGCGGGGTAATTGCTAGTGACATAATTTGTGGCACCACTACATGCAAGCAAACTATGACAAATATTCTGACTATCTTGCATTATTGTCGAATCGCGTTCGGTTTTTTGCGTGCCGCTTACCGTTTGCAATCGTCAGTAAATTTGATTCAACATCGTAAATATACCAGTTAAACTTTTCTGAATTCAAAATTATCCGGATCAATGCCTCGGTCTCAATGAAATCCTAGTAGTCCATTGAAATGATACATGAGCTTTCCGTTTGTTAAAGGACGCAATTTTATTTTTGGGACATGTGGGGAGGATCATTAGAAGCTTAAATTCAAGTTTGTGGGGTTGCCGCCCTTGTCACCCTGGCGTCATCTTGGAAAAAGGAGTGAAAACACCTTTTTCGCGATATCTCGGGAACAATACGTCCTTCAAGAAATTTGTATTAACATAATTTGTAGTAAATCACTTTGCCTACAAATATGCTCATTCAACTTTTCGCCCTAAATTTAAAATTAAAGAAGTTATGAGCAAAAAAGTGAGAAGTTTCCATAAAAATTTTCTACATATATGGAATGACTATTATCAGTGGATAAGTGTTTTTTGAATCAGGTTGCACAACATAAGCTACCAAACAATCATTGAGAATAATTTTGTAAACTCCTGATTTTTTGAGTTTGTCTGTGGTTTGTTTAGCATTGAATAATAATTTGCTCCAGTTCAGACTACCCGAGTCATTTTAAATTTTGAAAATAGTTGCTCAAGATATTGGACAGAGGACCAGCTTATTTTTTCAAGCAAGTATCCCTTATGGAATATGATAATTGTGTTATTTGATGTTTGTCTTCACGGTGGATAATTTTGTCTATAAAAACCAGAGAAATTTTGTTATTTAAGGCAATCGTTCTAATTTTTTCATTTTAAATTTGAAGTTTGTCGAAGACAGTGGAATGGAAAAAAGGCCTATTCGTCATTGAAAGATAAGCTGCTAATTTGTGATTTGAATAAACTAATAAGTCTATGGGAATAGTTGAGTATGTGAAGGTTTCTTATCTGTGGATGTTATAAATGAAATTGTTAGTCGACTTTATTATTGTCAGGTCTCAAAAATTTCAGCAATTTTATGTTTGTGAAGAATGGGATTATTGATGACATTTTTGTGCTTCTGAATATTTAGATTGCTGAAATAATTAAGGAATCCAACATTCGACCCAAGACGCAAAATGACACGGAAATAATGAAACCCATATCATAAAAAATCCAAGAAAAAGATCTCATTTTAACAAAAGCTGATAAAGGCAATAGCATCGTATGCCTTAGTGAAGACTACTAAAAAAATGCAAGATGTATAGGAAACACTGATCACAATGGAAATACCTAAGGATCCGACTAAATCTTTCATAACAGACATAAAACAAGGATTGGAAAATATAGATTACCTAGCACAAACAAAAGGGAAAAGAAGAAAACTGATTCCAATGAACGCTCAATCTCCAAAGTTATACCGACTAATGAAACTGCACAAGAAGAAAAATCTACTATACTAATAGTATCATATATAAATATAACTTCAGGTAAATTAGCAAAGTTAAATCAGAAATTTCGTGCCACAACAATTTGAAATCCATTGATCTTGTACAAAAACTTTCTAGGCTCGAAAACACACACAATTCCTAAATTAGTTTCACTTGATATAAAGAATATGTATCCAAATATTCCAACAGCTGAATCGCTTGCGTAAGTCAGAGAAATATTTAGCAAAAATATGCTGCCACACGTTGCTGTAACCTTCTAAAAACCTGCCTATCTCCACATTATTTTCAATTTCACTCAAAATTTTACCAATAAACATCAGAACTTCCCATAGGACCACCTCTTATCCCCTTTTTAACCGATATATAGCCACTTAATGAAAAACATATAGTGTTCTGGTACCAATATTTTCTTTATTAATAGGAGACTTATAATTTCTGATAAATGAACCTAAATTTGTTGATGTTTTCAACGCTATATTTAAATTTGAATTTCTAAGAAGGGATTTCACATTATTGCTAATACTGCCTATACTGGGTGATTCACCAGTGGCGCGGTGCTCTGTAGCTCGTACACTATTTATTTTGAAGTAAACAGGATATCCCAATTTTCTATAAAAGAATCTTGGGAGATTTTTTCAGATTGGAAGAACTCTTTTTGTTGAAGATTCAAGAGCGTCCTAAACTCTGCTCTAATGTCTTTAAGTATTAGGTTTTTTGGTGAGTAGTTTCGTCACAATATTTTCATTGATGAATTGAAATAGTTTAACCTCATTCTATACAGGAGTGACTCAAAAAATTATTGAATATTGAAATTTTTAAAATATCATATCTTGTTTTTTCAAATGGAACACCTGTATTTTATTATTCATGTCAACGCACAAAATATTGTGCCATATTTTTGCAGAAGTAACCTTATCTTTATCTTCGATAATCTTCGAAACAAAAAAAATAGAGTAAAGAATAAATTCAGAGGTTGCGAAAGAAGAGTTTATTAGTACATATCATTATACTTGATCAGAGAAATGGAGACATTTTAACGTAGTCGTGCATGAAATACGTAATAGATTGGTTTAGCACATGTGTCACTATGACAGTTTGTCAAAATTTATATTTGAAAAGTACGGAAGATTTCCGATCGAAATGAAGAAAAATTATTCCCTCCTGAGGAAAAATTATTCCGTAAGAATGAGTATTCTTGGCGAAATAACTAGTAGTCTTTTAATTTTACTTTATATTTCTTTTTCAGCTGATTCCATTGTTTCTCATAGTAGGTACGGGAATTACTGCAGCTGTGGCGTTTGGTACTAGAGTTGCACTGTATCATCCTGAGGTCAACTGGAGAAGAGAAGGGCATCGTTTTCGAGATTATGAAAAACATCCATACCGAAAGGTAAATTCGTCATTATGAAATTAGTGTACTAACAGTAGTGCCTGTGTAAGTTGATAACAATAACATGATAGCTAATTGACTTCGTGTTGATAAATTGGAGAGAAGTTCTAAATTACACTAAGCCGAGAAGTTAACGCACGAAATCAACAATTTATTTAGAAGAAGTGTAGGAACGTTGAAGAACTATTGTTCCAGTAATCCACCTGCACTAGAAATATTTGAAAACAATCTCAATGAAATAAGTACTCGTAGAATCTCTTTCATATTATAGCCCCCCATGATAATTTTGAAAAGAAAACAATAACTTAAAATTTAATTTAAACACCATTTATCAATGTAATACCTAGTAATACATAACGGTAATAATAGTATTATAAGTAATATATATAACAAATTGAAACCTATTGGAGTACAATTGAAGATGGACAATTTGGGGTACTGTAACAAATTATAATAATACTAATAATGATGGTGGTACAAACAAAAATTAGAATTGAAAAAATTAGAAAAAAAGAATAATTGAAAACATTCTTCCTACACGTTTTGAAGAAATGATTTTTCATGTTTTTATGTTCATTAGAGTAGAAAAGCCTTGTTCGCACCACAAAAATGTTGTTCCAAATGGCAGCAACTTTTCAACCGCCTCTTCATGTGCAACTTTGAAAGCCTTTGCAGCTTTTGAAATCCAAAAAGACGTCAGATTTGGTTTACTCCCAAAATGAATACGTGCTTCAGTATTAGATCGAAATTCAAGAATTGCTTCTGCCGAATCTGAAGGATCTACAATCAAACTGATAGTACGTGCATCAAGATCTGGAAAGTAACCTGAAAACCGTTTTCTAAGTTCGATAAGATGTCTTACAATTGTATCCTTGATGTCAGCAAAAGCTATATTTTTGCAATCTTCTAAAAACAAAGCTAACCTTGAAAAAATAAACTATCTTGTTGTGTTCTACTTTCTGTCTCCAATATTGCAGCTTTAATCCAAACGCTGACACTATTGCTCTCGTTGAAATTATATTAATATTCTTTCCTTGCAATTCTTTGTTTAATATATTTATAGTCCCAAAAACGTCCGCTAAATATGCGAGATATGCAACCCAGGAAGAGTTTTTAAACTTATCATTCATGAAATAGCCGCGTATTTAGTGCATGTCCCTTGATAAAATTTACAATCTTGATGACATCATGCATGACGGCTTCCAGTATAGGTCCTGAATATTTTATCATAAGGGCCTGGCGATGGATCAAACAGTGAGTAATTACAATATTTGGGTTATTTCTCTTTAGGAAAGCCGAAAAACCATTAATATGACCCAGAATAGCTGGAGCTCCAACCAAAGATAAAGAAATACAGTTTTTCCATTTCAAACTTTGCGCATTGAAGAGTTCGTTTACTTCATTGTAGACATCAATTCTACGAGATTTCAACTCGAGAGGAGAACAAAACAGTGATTCCTCTTCAAAATTCTCTGCACCTTTGTAGTGAACATATACCATCAGCTGTAAATTGCTACTAAAATCAGTTGTCTCATCAAGCTGAATAGCAAAATATTTAGCCTGTTTTAATGCGAAATTATAGAAATTCGTTAGTTCACGTTCTCGCAGACGAGGACACTGAATTCAGTTTTTTCGCTTCTTTTTGACCACACATAATCTCTGCCATTTTTACAGCAGCTGGTTCAACCAAATCTTAACCAATAGTGTATGGTTTCTTATTTCGAGCAATCAACCAGGCTACTTCAAAGCTAGTCGTTGATACTGAACGCTGATCGAATATACCAAACAATTTGCTATTCAATCTTTGCCTTTTAACAGATATTTCTAAATTTGCAAAGTATTCTCGCGGTTTGCAAGACAGGTGTGAATGCAAATTATCTAAACTGTTTTTGAAAGATTCTGAAGTCAGTACCCTTATACATACAACACACTGTGGTTTCATTGTATCATTGCCTTCTATTTGTGTAAAACCGTAATTAAGGAATTCGTCTTGAATGTTCTTTTTCTATTTGCTGTCATCTGAAGGGAAACAGAAATTAAAAATTGTATAATACTTAAATTAAATTTCTAAATTGGTTCTTACCTTGATCGATATATCGATGATTAATGATAAAATGGTGGTCTTGTCAGCAACTAACGAGTAAAAACTCGCTCTCTGACTCGTCAAGGTATTTGTATCTTGACGGCATGGCACGGACTGAGCAGGTAGCCCGAGTTGTGTTTCACTGTGCAAAGATATAACTCGAGAACACTCTACTGGTGGGTAATGAAATGGCATGGCCTGCTTATGTCGCTAAATTGTTTGAGTTGAAAAAAATACTAACAGGTTTATAAAAAAGAAACTTGAAAATATATACTATTTCTCACAAAAGATTAATTTTCACCCATAAAAATTAAATTTTTACCCCATTTGGGGTAATTTACCCCGGTTCCCCGACCGCTATTATAGCATCTCATATCAAATTTTGTCTGTTCCGAATCTCACTCACGGTAGCCTGCTGGTTTTGCAAGGATTTACTATTGAGAATGTTCAATTTGATTGAGGTCTGGACTTCGGCAGGCCACTCCATTGGGGTTATTTTGTGATCGTGAAGGTAGTTATTTACGATATGAGCGTTGTGAGGTCTGGTATGATCATACATAAACAAAAAGTTTTCATCTACGTTTATTGCAGCACAACATGTTCATCTTAAATGTATGTAACGTACTTCTGTGCATTCAGGGTTTCATTATTCACGATAACCAAATCAGGGTTGGAGTTCAAAGAAATTCTTCCACACATTATTATTGAATCTCCTGCAAAACCATAAATCGGTAAGAAATTGCACTAGGCATGTCTCTCATTTCGACGTGTGTTAACTAAAGAGGCGATTACAATGAAAAAGACACAATCTCGTCTCATCTTCAAACAAATCTCTCTCAGTCAAGTTTTTACTACTTCTTGTGTAGTTTCAGTGCTAATTTGTGCTTGATTGTTCTATCGAAGCTTCATTAAAATGTGCTTAGCAGTAGCGAAGCATCGTTTCAACGAAAATATTCTAAAATAACAGTCACGAATCACTTTTGTTGCTAGAGGTCGTCCTTGTCCAGGTCTTCTACAATGATTACCAGTCTTCCTGTATCTGCAAATCATTCTGGAAACAGTTCAATCGGACAT
Organism: Cryptolaemus montrouzieri; assembly: GCA_013387265.2. Lineage (NCBI taxonomy): Eukaryota > Metazoa > Arthropoda > Insecta > Coleoptera > Coccinellidae > Cryptolaemus > Cryptolaemus montrouzieri. The sequence continues at coordinate 25,961,977 of JABFTP020000103.1, forward strand.
CCCAAGTTTTTCGCTTTTTCTTGAATAAGTCCAATCTAGGTCCCTAACACCACTGCTTCACTACATTTCGCATTGATGTAACTTCGTGGTTTGCGTTGTATTATAACCGAAAATTGAAATTTTTGTTGATAATAAGTCGCCTATTATAAAAGGATTTCGACTTGATGAAATTGTGCGTTAATTTCTTCGCGCAGTGTACTTGGTAAATTAAGTTTTTGCTTATCCGTTTTTCAAAATGAGATCGATAGAACTCCTGTTGTAGCGGCTATTTCAAGTGCAAGAGATATCTCAAGCAAACGTTTTGTAACTAAAATTATATCTCGATCAACTTTAGTGAACCCAAAGTAGATTCATGCGCGAATGGGACACATTATGATAATTATCTTTGTCCAGTTTACAAAGAAGATAAATTTTCTGTATTTTTCAACCTGATCTCCAATAAAACTAATATAATGACTTTTCCAATTACATATTACATTTTGGTTTAGAAGAAAAACTACTATTTTTTGAAACATATCATTTGATCTTCTTATCATCGACACAGAAAGTTTTACCGTAATAATGAAAAACAAGATCAGTTTTGCAAACCACAATCTTTTGAAGAATTTTTTCCATCACATTTTAGACTTTTGAGGGGCTCTATTTCATCAATGGCGGCATAACTATTGTCATTTAAAATTACAATGAAGCGGAGCATTGGCATGAACCTTATCTTTCATATTACCCCAGAAAATGGTTCCACCATTTCTGCGGCACATAGTACAATATGTACTATGTGCCGAAAATGGACATCATCCAAATCCATATCTCTCGATAGTGGCAATAAAAATTCATTCATCATGGTTGTTTGATGAAGCAATCCATTAACCGCACCAGCTTCGTTACCGAAAAAATATGACCCAATGAAACATCTTGCTCTTGAACTGCTTCATTGCTCATTTTGATTATCTCGTCTAAATCTGTCATTTCCAACAGTCAATTAACAATGACATAACACTGTTGATAGTCAACAGTATAAAGTTTTCATGTTAGCGGTACTTTGTAAGCCTCACTACATAAATCATTATGCAAAATTTGGTGTAATATCCTTTGCGAATTGATTAATTCAAAAGAACCATGAGGAATGCACAAACCTTGGATTTCATTCACATTTTCAGCAAACAGGAGTAATATTCGCTGTTGTTTTTCCATGACGAATACGAGTCCGATTTTTCACATCACTAAGTTGTCCCAACAGCTCGTATTTCTCAGCCACTATAACGATGACAGCTTGGCAAGAAGTTGCATCATGACAACCTGAAACACTTTTGATTTCTTGAACTACTTCAGCAAAATATCCATCAATTTCAACGATGTCGAGACATTGCTGAACACAGCATGGTTAATCTGTCAAAACATGACAGATCTTGTTTTACTAAACAGAAAATAACTGGTAATTCAAAACGAAACATTTTATTGGAGAACTGTCCATTTTTATAATGCTGCTTCTAAACAGCATAAGTTATGAATTTTCAATCTTTTTCTTGAGGAGATTCCATTTACTTTTCTCTGACTTTAGGCTGAGCGTTTGCAAATGCTGCACCTACAAGCTCATGCTTGTCCGAGCACTGGTGATGAAAAATATTGTTAACAAGCTAAGTAGTCTTTCCACTAACTTCTGCTATTTCTGTTTCTTTTTTGCAATTTCTACTAGTCTTTTGGAAAATTAATCTTAGAGGGCTTTCTACCAGAGCAATTGACGTAAGGGAGTACCAACTCGACTACTTCCAATGCCTTCTTTGCGTCTTTCTAAGTGATCCTCATAAAATTTCCAAAATTTTGATTATATTTTTTATTGCAGTTATGGTGGTATTTTGAGAATCCCATGGAAACATCACAGGATCCACCGACTTCAATTCATTGAAAAATATTTTGAATAATCTAGTGAAATGTGCTTGTGAAATTGAAGGAAATATACTATTGGTTCGTAAACTATTTGTTTTGCTAGTTTACTGAGAAATTTCAGATGATGAAAATTAAAGGAATAGTTAAAAGATTTCACAAAAATATTAGAAGACTCGACATTTGTTTCGGGTTATTAGCTCATTATCAAGAGTAATACAGTACTGAAAGGAAGAATGAGTAATTTTACTTGAATAAAACGGCATTTACAACAAGATATAGATCGAAGTCTGTTTGCTCGTTACCAATTGGCTGTTTTTTCTAACAGCGGTGGTGATTTCCATCATATCTAAAATGTCCAACTTCTTCTTCTTTTACCTGGATGTATAAGTTCAATTCATTCGAAATCTATGAAATGATTTTTATCTATACAATGGTCAAAAAATCAGTAGAATTTTTGTTTTAAATAATGGATGTTCGTCAATTCTCTTTTGGATATATATATATATATATATATATATATATATATATATATATATATATATATATATATATATATATATTTCAACTATTCCAATGATATTCATATGAAATTTGGGCTTCCATAAATGTATAAAATCCTTTTATTGAAAAGGCAAAGATCACCTCTGATTATATAAGGATTTCCAATATCGAAATCGAGCCAGTGCATCAAGGAGATACATATAAATATCTTGGATTTGGTCAAGAGAAGACAATTATCCATAGCAGCACCAAAGAAAATATTAGAAGTTCATATTACAAAAGACTTAGAATTATCATCAAGAGTCATTCAACTAGTAGAAACCTTTTCAGAGCTATCAACTCCTATGCAGTTCCTATTCTTACATCTTCTTTTGGAATTATTAAAGGGTCCAAAACTGATCTAAATGAATTACAACGTCCAACGAGGAAAATGCTTTGTAAATATCATAAGCACCACCCAAAGTCAGCTGTTTAGAGAGTTACACTACCTAGACATCTTGGAGGTCGTGGATTAACTGATTTGAATAATCATAGTAAACAGATTTTTCATCTACGTTCCCATTTTCATGATAAACAGAGAACGTCTAAATCACACGATATTGTTGTTGCTTCAGATTATAATCTTACACCTCTGAACTTGACAATGCAAAAGGGAGATTTTGATATATTTGATGATAACTCTAAAAGAGAAAGTTGGATGCAGAAGGAATTACACGAAAACCACCCTAAAGAATTGAAAAATGATTATATTGATGAAATCGCATCAAATAGATGGTTAGTTTCTGGAGAATTGTTTGCTGAAACAGAAGGCTTGGCTATTGCGATCCAGGATCAGGTTGTTTTCACGACGAACTATAGAAAACACATCATCAAGCAATATAGATGATGCTTGCCGTAGGTGTTTTCATTCTTCAGAAACAGTTTTTCATATATTACCATCTTGCTCAGTCCTTGCTTCAACAGATTATTTAGAAAGACATAATGCCGTCGCTAATATTATTCATTTTAATCTAAGAATTGAACATGACCTAATTCCCAAAAGAAAAAGATTTCACAAATATGAACCTGAGATTCTTTGTGAGAATGAGAAATATAAACTTTATTTTGATGAAACAATTCTATGCAACAGAGCTGTAAGTCACAATAGGCCAGATATCATTCTTACAGATAAACAGAATCGACTAACATATATAATTGATATTGCTATAACAGACACATATAATATACAGAATAAATACAATGAAAAAATTTCTAAATATATGATGCTTGGCGACGAGATTAAAAAATGTGGAAAATGAAAAAAATTTTATTCTACCGATTATCATTTCTACAACAGGAGTTATTCCTGGGAATCTTCACAAATATATTGAGATTTTGGGTCTGAAGAAAAATTTGTTTGAACAGTTACAGAAGATAACAGTTATCAAACCTTGTAATATTCTTAGTAGGTTTCTTTCCGAAAAAATAATGACGTAGAGTCATAGGTTTTCTCTTTAGTTTATACTGCTCAGAATCTCATTTCATATTTTATTTGTTTATATATATAAATGTAATATAATTAGCTGACGATTTTGTCATATTTATATTCAGAGCAATATTCTATTCGATCGTTCATCACTTCACACGAAGAAAACTATGAATGACTAACATTCAGTGTTACTTACACGTACACTGGATTTTTCCGGGAAGAAATTCTCTGACACTACTCGTTGGTACATTGATGTCATTGTCCGATGATTCTATAGTTTGTATATATTCTGGTAGACTAATATATATATATATATATATATATATATATATATATATATATATATATATATATATATATATATATATTTTTCAGGGTGGTCCAATAAAATATGCAGAATCGCTCGGACCCGGAGCACAACTCCTGATTTTGAACAATGATGAGGAGTGTTGCGATAACTCATTTTGAAGATCTTATCGAGTACTATCTGACCCCAAATTTTCGTTTCAAAATTCCTTTCCTTAACGAAATGGCAGCTAAAAAAGTGGAAGACTACTTTCTTTTGTGATTAGTTTATTAGATGCTAAAAATGGGCACCATTAAATTCCATGCAGTAAAATAAGTTTTGCTCCAATCGTTCACGTACATTACTAAACATTTTCAGTTCAATTTGACGGCATTCATCAATGATCCGAATTCGCAAATCATCCAGTGACTCAGGTTGGGTAGAGTAAATCTTAGATTTCAGGTGACCCCATAGAAAAAAGTCCAGTGACCCAGGATCAGGTGATCTGGATGGCCACTCAATATGTCCTCTTCTTCCAATCCAGGCCTGAGGGAATTTTTATCTAAGAAAGACGCACAGGTTGAACGAAATGAGGTGGTGCGCCATCTTGTTGAAAAATGATCGTTCTAAATAAATTTGGCCAGTGATATTACCGGGTATAAAAAAAGGGTCGATGATGTGATTTTCATAAATACCTGCCCAAACGTTTTTTAGGGGATGCTATGTATGCTCTTCTCGAAATAATCTTGGATTTTCTTCTGACCAGTACCGGCAGTTATGCCTGATTACAGTGCCGTTAAGGAAAAATGAACACTCATCCGAAAAGCAGATATTGAACATGTAGTTTGGATTATTGTTAATCATTTCACTGACCACTTCACAGAACATGAGTCGGCGATCAAAAGCATCCTCATCTTGAAAGGATGAAACTTATGTTTTCTCAAAATTTTCATAATTGTTGTGCGTGAAACACAAGACGTATTGGATAATTTCCTAGTACTAAGGATCGCATCCATCGCTACGTGACCTAAGATAACCACATCCCTCGCTTCGTCTCCTTCATACACCCTCTTTTTGTTGCCGACTGAACCAGTAGCGTCAAATTTAGCAACCAGTTACACAACGTAAGCAGCGGATACATTTTTTTCAGGATGTAGTTTGTTATTTGAAGCCGCTGTTAATCGACAGAGTAGTTATTTCTAAAAAACAATTTTATCATTTCAACCCTTTCTTCTACGGAATACACCTTGTTAATCCTACAACAAATTTACAATCGTTTTGGGATAGTTTCAACGTTCCAGAAAATTCACGATTGACTAACGAGAGACTAAGGTAAATCAAACGCATGGTCTGTCTACTTTTTCGAACCGAACATTTCGTTAACGATGAAAATTTTGGAGCGAAAATTCAGGTTCAGATAGTACTCGATAAAATCTTCAAAATGAGATATCGCAACACCCCTCATCCCTATTCAAAATCAGGGAGTTACGTTCACTCCCGTTAAGGAATTGAGGTTACGGGGAAGAAAAAAATTGGAAAAGTTGTTCCCCCTCGAATCTCAAAAGACATTCTAACAAATTTTTGAAACTACTTCAATTTCTTCGAAAATATCAGCTGTAACACACTTTTGAATGAATCGTATTCCCATATAAGTTTATTCATGATGGTGGTTCGATTTCAAATGTTGTCGTTAAAATAGTACTTGCAATATACACAACGGAGTATTCATTCTTCGGTGGGTTCATCCAATCTATTCAGCAATCGTAAAAATTCGCGTTTACTGTTATTGCCGACAAAAATGCATTCGCGAAAATATCAATTAAGCAGTGTTAACGGGCATGGCAACAAATAAAAGTTTTGATATTTAGTGACTGGGATAATGTCCCGTTACTTGCAGTTTTGGATGCATAAAATTGATATGTGTTACTGGATAATGCTTATTGCACACTCATCTGGATCAGATTTATGGCAACTGCAATTTCGAAATGTTTGAACGACTTTTTGTATTGAACTATTTGTGTCGAAAGGAATTGCTATCAAATGTTATAAGTTGGTATCGAATTAGTTGAATATTACTGTACAAGAGGTTCAAAATTTTTTATCTTCATCTTCATCTTCATAGACATATGTGTCCATGTGCGGTGGTAAATTCTAACCTAGCAGATAGCGGCCAAAAAGTTTCATGATTAACTGAATTCTAGAGGTTGACGGCGTTTTGCATTTTGAATTGAATTTGCCATAAGCCGTCACATACATATATTATAATACATAACTCGTCGTGTCATCCGTATCAACATAAAATGTCAGCATTCAACAGTTTTATTCATAGATTGATAAACATACCGTTATATCCAGAAAAGTAGACAAAGAATTAAATTTGATTAAATGAATAGCTAGAAATAATGGTTACAATCCCAAGTGAAAAACTGAAATCATTCTTGAGTAGCTATAATTTCAACATAGCTTACCAAACTAATAATAGCTTAGGCAAATATATAAAAATAATAAAACCAAATCATATAAAAATAATAAATCAGGTGTTTATATATTGAATTGCAATGACTGTAATAATTTTTAAATTGGTAGAACACATAGAAATTTTAATATTAGAATATCGGAACATAAAATCAGATTCAAATATGGCGAATCATCTAGAAAATAGTCACTCTTTCGACCCACAAATTGAAATTTTGCATACAGATAATAAATATTGGAAGGTAGATCTTTGGGAAACTTCAGAAATCAACAAACACAAACACTCAGGTAGAGTCATGAGAGAGTCAATTTAAGCCCTTCGCCTCTATTTAATCTCTTCAGGGAACAATATGTTCCTTAATTTTATTGGATACATCTGTCATCAATAGCCACTTAAGAAGGAGCAATCCAATAAGCTTTTAATTACTCAAGAACATATGTATTTATATTCTCATTCTTATTTATATATAGTTGTCATAATTTCTGTACTTTAATTCGTCTGAAGAAGCTACGGTGTCATGAAACGCGTTACGAATCACAATTGTTAGTAAAATTCCTAAAAACACATTGATTGTGTTTATTATTGATAATGGAATTCTACCAAGTAAAAGCCCCAAATTCAAAGCTTCCCTAGGTTAAAACAAGAAAGGCCCTTAGTGTCCCAGAGCAATATAAACCAAACCCTTCCGTTACTGTAAAAGTAAAGGTCTTATTTCACACCAGAATAGGCAATACCCTACTCATAAAATTAAATTAGGCAGTTCATATAAATACCCTATTCATAAAAAAAATAATCCATCAATCTCTTACTATCTGGACTATATCACGTTGTGCTCTGAATATGAGGTCATTTTTTTCATCAAGATACAAAGGTTAAATATTCTATTACGAAAAGTATGTAGGGGTCAAAGCTCATGATTTGCAAAGGTCAGATTTAGGGACACGAAAATTGATTGGTAGAATGCGTTTTCCCGTTGTTGGTAACCTTTAGTAGGCACAAGAAACGCCTCACATAATGAACTCTGGTTATTCATTGATTAATTAATTTTTATTCAACCGCACATTGCTTTGTTGAATCAACATTGAGCCCAGTTTCATAAAATGCGAAAAATCACCGTAGATTATCCTGATTAACTTTTCCTGAATATGAAGGAATACTCCCATTGTGTATAATATCAAATTGATCGAATTTGTTTGTGTATTAGGAAATTAATTAATTACACACTGCGTGAAAATGACACTTCAAGATTCTAAAACGCGGGTGAATCCAGTGGTAACCACCGTTTTTGAAAGTTAGCTCTTGTTTCGGAGATATTCGCCTTTGAAGTTAGCTGATTTTAGAAGGGTTCGTCGCTTACGACTCCAATACATTATATGCTTGTAATTCCGAAACCGCTCAGAATATCGCTTTACTGTCTTCGGCAAAGTTTTAGCTATTGTTATGGCCAACAACTTTTCTGTATATACCAATAATAATAATAATAGAAAAATCAAGGCAATTTTGCTTTAAAATCTTAAAATGAGAAAAGAAGACACATTTCCTATAGTTAAATCAAAAAATTAAACGCACAATCATGATTTTAACTCAAATTTCTCACAGATGTCACTGTTAATACGTATTTATTAGTATTGTCACTGATGTTACTACGTATTTTGCTATGTATTTGTGTGCCATTTTCATAGTCTTAGTTCTGATATTTCTTAATTTGACATTTCCTGTTGAAGTTTCTTTGTTTACACAAGTTATATATTTGGAAAAAATATCAAAAATGAATTCGTGTAGTAAATTGAATAAATTTTGCTACATTTGTGGAAAGTTTACTATAATGACGAGCAAGCGTTCAATTTCTGAAGAAATTGCTGAATCGTAGACATAATATTTCAACCAAACTGTAATCAAAGATGTGAACTGGGATCCAGAAATCGTTTGTACTGGTTGTGTCATAAGATTGATTGGATGGAAAAGAGGTAAAATGAAATGATATTTCATTTATTTCAAAATTATATCAATTGAAGCTATTTTTATTACAGGTGAATTCCAATCTATGCCTTTTGGCATTCCAGTAATTTGGACAAATCCTCAAGAACATAATCCAAATGATTGTTTTGCTTGTGTAATGAAATTGTCGGATTGAACAGAGCTAAAAAACGTAAAGTTGAACTCAGAGGAACTCGGTTTGTTCAGTTGCCGTTACCACATGCGGAATCCATTCCAATACCGGAAAGACCCAGTCCGACAGAAGAGTACATTCCATCTACTTTTGATACTATTGGCGAAACGTCTGCATCGGTTTATGTACCATCAAATGTATCTTCTCAATGTAATCATGCCGAATTTTCTCAAAAAGATCTGGATAAAATTATTCGTCGATTGAAATTATCGCAGAGTCAGTCCATTATTTTGACTCAGGAATTGGAAAAAAAAGAATGTCAGCACCTGATGTGAAAGTATATGGAGCAATCGGCCGTCATAGACAGTGCACTGCTTTATTCAAATCCATCGAAGACAATTCATTCGCGTACTGCACTGATATCAAGGAATTGGTATTAAAAATACATCACGAGTATAAACCAGAAGACTGGCGTCTTTTCAACGATTCGTCCAAAAGTAGTCTCAAGGCGGTTTTGCTTCATGTCACAAACTCAAAAAACAGTGTCCCGATTGCCATCAGCACAAAAACGAAAGAAAATTACGAATCATTGAAATAAATCCTTGATTTGGTGAAATATGAAGACCATCGTAGGAAGATTTGTGCAGATTTGAAGGTGATAACTCTTTTGAGAGGAATGCAGACGGGATATACGAAAAACATGTGTTTTATATGTTTATGGGATACTCGATATGCCGGCGACCAATATGCCAATAAAAGCTGGCCTATGAGACAAGGGTTCAGATTGCGTCGAGAAAACGTCGTTGAAATTCATTTTGTGCCAATCGAAAAAGTGTTGCTTCTACCTCTGCATATCAAGCTTGGGATTGTTAAAATTTCATCAAGGCCTTAGATCCTGAAGGCAATGCATTCAATGAATTGAAGCGAATTTTCCCAAGATTGAGTGGAATGAAAATAAAAGAAGGTTTGTGTGAAACTATATACCTACCAATCAACCTAACTTATTCAATATTTAACACATATTTTTTCGAACTATTTTATTACAGGCATACTCAATGGACCTGATATTCGACGCTTGATGAGATACCAACAATTTAAAAATAGTTTGTCGAATTTGCAGTTCGTTGCTTGGGATTGCGCCAAAGGAGTCATCGAAAATGTACTTGGAATTCATCGTGACGAAAACTGGCGCAGACACGTTGAAAATATGCACGTTGATTTCCGTAACATCGGTGTAAAAATGTCTCTGAAAATTCATTTTTTACATTACCATGCAGACAAGTTTACCGAACAATCACCATGGGAATCAGATGAGCATGGTGAACGATTTCATCAGGTGACGGCTAGGCTTGAGCACTGGTATAGTGGAAAAAAACTTGATTCTCTATTAGGAGACATTTGTTGGAATTCACAGCAAGATGAAGATGGAGAAGAAGAAGAATGAACATGAATTTACATGTTTATTTGTTGAAAATTGTTGGATTTGGAATGAAAATTTGAGTTAAAATCATGGTTTTGCGTTTAAATTTTTGATTTAACTACAGGAAATGTATTTTCTTTTCTTATTTTGAGATTTTAAAAGAAATTCTCTTGATTTCTCTATTATTTAGACGAAAATTAACGAAAATATAGCAAAGAAATGGAGTGTTTTGGACATTTTGTTAAGAAACGGTGTTTGAATGAGGTTTTTCTATGTTGGTATATTCAGAAAAGTTGTTGGCCATGACAGTAGCTTAAACTTTGACGAAGACAGTAAAGCGATATTCCGAACGGTTTGGGAATTACAAGCGTATAATGTACTGAAGTCATAAGTGACGAACCCTACTAAAATCAGCTAACTTCAAAGGCGAATATCTCCTAAACAAGAGCTAACTTTCAAAAACGGTGGTTACAACTGGATTCAGCGTACCCGATATAGGTTTACTAGATATGTCTCCTGCGTGTTACAATGTTGAACTAGTAAAGTGTTATTTGCGGAATATCAAATAAAATCAGATTCTCATGTCTATATTAATGAAAACGAAATGCCGTGATGGTGATCAACGTGTTGGTTGAGAATCGCTCGACCAGACTAACTTCTTTTATTCAGGGGTCATTTTTCAAAAATGGAACACTAAGTGTTTCTTAGTACTCAAAATCTCAAACTTAAAAGGAAATTCAAGACGAATTTTTTAAACGATTGAACATATCAGAGTTAAAATTGATTCCATGTGCGAGGTGAGGAATAATTGTGCATGATTAAAAAGATTTCCCAAATTGCTGCAGCATTTGGAAGTACAGAGTTTAGAAGAATCTGATTAACGGAGTAGTGAGCATTCAGACAGTTATTGTCCAATTCAAAATCATTTTTACGATTGAAAAAAATTCTACTCCAAACTATCACAGGACCTCCTCTGTTGTTTTCAGACTTTCTTGTACATTGCTAAATGCTCTCCACAGTCCACTCGCTTATAATCTGAGTGTACTGCAAAACAAGATTCATCTGAGGATGAGTCATCTTTTCAAATTATTTCAAGCATATTCCAATCTATCTCCACGATTTCCCCTTGTTAGGAGCTGATACTTCCAAGATGAAGTGAAAATTAATTTCACCTATCGCCAACGATTCTTCTAGGAATATTCAGGTTATACTTTTGATTTCGAACATGCTGCTGCCATTCAAGCCAACACTTGTGAAAATACAGGAATTGCCTAATGGACGGTGTACAATTATGGTTTACAAACAGCACCAAAACTGCTGAAGCTCTTGGAGCTGGTGTATCTGATCTATCTCTTCGAGTAAAAATATTCTTCATTGACTACTGCGCTAATATTCTGCTTGCAGGCGGATTGACAAGTAGGTCCATAAAAATCATTACGGATAGCCAAGCTGCACTAAAGTCAGTGAAATCGAACAACTGCAAGTCACTTATGGTACAGGAATATCGTTTAACACTTGCTAGACTGAGAAAATGCTCCATTTGAAGTAGGTCCCGGATAGTCGGGCACTTTGGGTTAATGAGAAGGCGGACTCATTGGTCTTCCGAAGAACTGCCTTGGGATTAACCGGACCGGAGCATAGGCTGCGAACTCCTCTGGAGATTGCAAGGATGGAAAATAACAGGTGGTTGGACTTAACGGTACAGAAGCATTGGCTGTGTCATCATTTCGAGATACAAGGCTTGGTTTAAACCCTCGAGGCTAGACCTCATAGTTCTAATTGCCATAATTATGACACTGTCGCCTCGAAAATCACCTACATAGGTTAGGATTGATCGTGAACCCCTCATGTAGCCTATGCAGGGAGCAGATGGAAGCAATAGAACTTTTCATGTGCAACTGCCTAGCTGGGGACAGAATCGGTCTTGAAGAACTTGGATTTAGCGAACTATATCTGACTTCCGCACAAAGCTTTGAACCTTACAAGAATAATGGAGCTTGTAGATGAAATTCAAGGTAGTGGATGACAAAATAGACTTTTGGGTCCAGTGACAAGTATATCAATGAGCCTAACCTCAAATTTGTAATAACTTTCTATACGTTTGATTAGGCTGATTACTTAGAATTGAACAAGTTCCACAAAGAAATAATATATGGACGATATCAACCCAGATTATTGGATCCATAATGAACCTATGATCCATATAGATCATAATCGACATCACTTGGAAGACTGAACCTGGCCATTGGAGCTCTCTCGGTCAAACAGATATGGAATTTGAGGAAATATCGCAGGTTATGTATTTTTTTATTATCTTCTAAGTCCTTTTCATGACCTTGCTTTCCATGTAAAATCTCTTCTTAGATTTGTTTAGTCATATAAGAAGTATGATTGTTGAAATATTTTTCTGCTGGTTTTCTCTCTCCATTGTTACAGATTCCTGTCCCAAACCCCCTTTCTTTCACCCTTGTTTTCGTTTGTGAAATCATGCAATTCAAGAGAGAATGAAGCGGCTAAGCAGAAAAATCTCTGGTACTCTTTATGTACACACGACACTAACACAACATAAACAGACAAGCTATTGCCAGTGCAATAGCGACAGGGAAATGAGTTTTTTCCTCAGGTTTTTTCACTCGTTTATTGAATCATATACAAGATAGTATGGTTCCCGTGTTACATTTCCTGAGCTCACACTTGTGTTTTTTTCTGACACACATCAAAATTATAGATATAAGCATTTATTATAAATTCAATTATTCAAATTGTAAATCCTCTCTTTTCATATATATATATATATATATATATATATATATATATATATATATATATATATATATATATATATATATATATATACTTTAAAATGGGATTCTGATAGGCGGTTTATGAGAGAAAGTGGTCATTTACAACTGTTGTAATACGATATCTACTTCCATGACATTTCCTTACACTCCCTATTTCGCTATATCGAGATATCAATCCCGAAACAACTTTTTGACTAGTGTCCTGCTTTTATGCAACCTTTGTCAGTGTTAATTTCATCATTTATCAGTGTAATTCACTTCTAAAAATGCTCATATTATCCTTACATTTTTGCGAATGCTTCGTTTTACACTGCTACATTTTTACCTTCATACTTACCTTCATGAAAGTAATTGTTTCAGGCATTAAAAGAACGCGTACAAAAATATTATCAGTTGAAAACACCTCCACACTTCATGTGGGATATCAAGTCTTTGGAATGAAAAAAATGCTTCACGAGAAACCAGCCGCCCAAGTAGTCTTATTTTAACTTCGTTATCAGGAAATAAAATGAACGATACCTAAAGTTTCTTTATCCAGAGCCGAACCAGGTTCAGAAGAAGCAATTTAATGTGATGGCTTGTTGTTTTGTTCAGTATACTACAATGACTTTTGATTAAATTGAAAGAAATCATGAATGAAGAGAATTTCATTCAGTTATACGATGTGTTGCGCTTTTTCGGCATTAAAAAAACCAAAAACAGATTGCTCACTGCTAATTCGAGAGCTTTCAAATTTGATACATATTTGTGCTTTGGTACAACTCTCTCTCTATTTTGAGGTAGTTTCATGATTGCGCTTTATTTCTTTTAAATAATGCAATATTCCTTCTAGTAACTCATATTTCGCTACATAAGATGAAATCGGCACAGAATAAGTTATTAAGGTGGACCCAGAAATAAACATACTGAGGATTTAATTCAGAAGACCTTGCTGGCCTTGTAATCGGCGCTTCCCGATTCATCTTATGAAGAGGGGATGTTATATTCCAATGGTGGTTTCCGACTTCTATGCTAAAATACTGTGGAACTCTATTTTGCATAAACCACTAATGGGTTGAATTGGCAATGGTTTCGAATAGCCCGCACCATTCAATCGAGGTGATAACACATATTGCCTAACAGGTGTAACTCACACATTCGATCAAGATAATTATTTGGAACAGGTGCTGGTGCTGTATTTGAAGGAGAAAAATTTTCTTTGAGCCCCAAACATGTAAATTATGTAAATTCGTAACACAATCCCCTCAAAACCCTGCTTCATCGTAATACAGGGTTGATGTCACAAATACTGCACTTTATTGATGCTGATCTGGAAACCAAGTTGAAAAATTTACTCTTGTTGAAAAGTCTTTTTTGAGGAAAGGGCTTAAACTTACTGCAAGCGGTCAGACAACAAGTTTCTCTCTTAAAATGATACGGATTCTAGATATATTCAATTGTCTTTTTGAGTGCTAGAAGAAATATCCTCACCTACTGCTTCTAGATAATTTTCTCCAATAGAAGGAGTACATGCGGCTCAAGAACGACCTGAATTATGTACCTTTTTTCATGAATGTATCCAAACATTCACTTGATCGGAGATCTACACTTCGTTAAGAAATAAAGCACAATTTCACATGTTTCAAATTTCCTTTTGATGGGAAACTAATTATTTAAACATATTTTTCAAATATATACGTACATGTGCCAACCAAATTCGCTGTCCTTTCTTAGCTAACTTATTCCTTTATATAATTATAAATAAAATGAAAGAAATAAATTGAGATTTCGTAAGTAACCAACACACATTGACAACAGAAGCTGTTGATCCATTTTTGCTAGTAATGTTCTTCTTTCTTGAAAATTTCAAGACTTGGACTTATACAAGTATAGACGAAAGGGATGGGGTGCCTTTTTAACTGTTTCCAGAATAATCTACAGATAAAGGGATACTGGTAGTCATGAAAGGAGATCTGGGCAAGGACGACCTCAAGTAACAATGACGATCCATAACCGTTATTTAAAAATTTCCTCGCTGACTCTACGGTTTTGTACTACAGGCACCTTCGGATGCAACTTTGAGAGAAGAATGGAGTGCGAATTAGCACTGAAACAATACGACAACGTTTCAGGAAAGAAAAAACAGATTGAATTTTGAGCATGAAAATTGGTTAGAAGTTGACTGAGTTTTTCGATATTTTGTCGTTTCTATTGCGATTGACGCTCTCTAGTATATGGACGTCGAAACAAGAGATATGCTTAGATATGCAACTTTTTACCTATCTAGACATTTCTTCGACTGCCCACACTGGTCTAGTCATCGTAAATATTGTACCATTGGCAAACATGAATGAAATTTTTGTTTACTGCAAAACAATGCCAGATCTAGTATATAGTTAGAATACCTTCAAGATCATGAAATCACTTCATTGGTATAAAGTTCAGATCCCAATCTCATCGAACATATCTGGTATATCTCAATAGAGGATTAAGAAGGCAACAAAACCAACCAGCTGCTGTGAATGAGGTTCGGAACAAACTGAAATTAGGAACAAAATACGTCAGAATGCTATAAAGTCATTGATTTTAAATATGAATCGTAGATGTCATGCAATAATTTCAATCAGGGGTAGAAATTTCGATTAAATTTTTGTGGAAATATCCGGCACTAAAAGGTTTTTGAAGATTTCAACCTAACCTAACCTTCTCCAAAATTTCTACATTTTTTATTATTAGTTTTATTTTGATTTCTATGAGTAGCATTTTCATTCCGATTGTTCTCTAGCATTCTTCAGTGATGGTGTATAACAGGTAGGTGGCAGGCGGCCTCACCTCCGTTGCCCGGTGTAATACCTCCACATTCACATATAGGTCCTGTAAATTGGTAACCTGTGTGACTAAGTTTCGGGATCTGGCGGATGGGGGGGGACTGCCTCGAGAGGTTCATGATGCAGGTAAGTCGAGCACTCCTCCGGATAATGCAATTCATTCACGTTCTAGAAAAGAAAGCAAACTCTTGATAGAGTTCTGCAATATCAAAGGAATGGGGCACAACAACGTAAATGTCGATGAAGTCGCAAAACGCACAACGCCATGTGCTAGCCCTAATCGAAACCCAAATAAGTCAAACGACCGACACAACGTGTTTACGTTTTAATGGATATGAGTTACATATGAGATTTAGGTTTAAAGGGGGCCGCTGTGTTTTCGCCAGTTCGGATGTTGCATGCCAGAGAGAGGACGAAAGACGACGCTTTCGACCTTTCGTGGTTTAAAATCTGTTTGCAGGATGTTGTTATGCTGTCTATATCGCTCATCAAATGATATCCACTTCCCTTGACTGTTTCAGTATCTAGGTGATAAGGTGGATTGGATTGAGATACATTATTGAGATCATCTTGGGTAACATTATCCGCCACTCCAATAGCAGCTGAGATCATTGTCTTGGGTGACTTCAACGTTCACAACAACACAAAAGCCATGGTTCAACAAAGACTGAATCTGATCCAAAATCATTCAAAATGGATAGCCTCTGCATCCAAGAGCAGAGCTTACAAGTCATGGAAGATGAATGCAACAGAGGAAACAAGAACAACCTTCGTACGAATACGGAACGTATGCAACCTTACAACTGCAAGAGCAAAGGCCAATTTCAACGAAGGGTTAACTAATAAACTCCTTGAACAGGCAAGCGGGACTAGACAATTCTGGTCTATGGCGAAGACTGTTAGTGCCAATTTCGGCAAATCTGCATTTCCACCTCTTGTTAGAGAAGATGGAGGTATAGCATCATTTCCGAAAGAGAACGCCGATCTCTTTGCTCTGTGCTGGATTCATCTAACGCAATACCACCGAATATTCCACCTACTAATTATTCCATGGCAGAAATCGAGTTCAGAGTCCGCACTGTGAGACGGGCCCTCGAGTAGTTGAACAGCAAGAAGGCAGTTGGTCTAGATGAAATACCGCCAATCGTCCTGAGAAAGTGTGCTCCCGAACTGTCACCCATTCTTAACCGTCTGTTTCAGATTTCTTATGAAAGCCAGACTTTTCCGAGCAGATGGAAAATAGGGAAAATTCCACCGATCCCAAAGAAAGGAAAGAAGTCCTTACCCCAAAACTACCGCCCTATTGCACTTCTTCCCATTATGTCCAAAGTGATGGAAAGAGTCATAAATGACGAACTCAAATATCTCGAGTTGCAGGGAATTATTAACGACCGTCAGTATGGTTTTGCCAGGCAAAGATCGACAGGAGATCTGCTCGCCTACATCACTCACGTTTTTACATCAACGATGGAAAAACATGGGGAATCTAGAGCAATAGCCTTTTACATCCCTGAAGCCTTTGATAGGATCTGGCATGCAGCTTTGTTGAATAAACTTGCTGCATATGTGCTTCCCGATACATTGCGGAGTTGGATAAGTAGCTTTCTTTCAAATAGATGAATACAAATTGTGATCGACAGTATAACATCTGATTTTTTTCAGTTGCAAGCAGGAGTACCTCAGGGATCCATTCTTTCGCCAACTTTGTTCCTGTTGCAGATAAACGATCTTCTGTAATCTGCAATGAACTAGATCTCTGGTTTTGCTGCCATTGTACCCTGGTTTCGTCTTTCAGTTGTCTGCGGCCGATTACAGCTGCGGAATCTCATCGTCAGAGATGTCAATAAATTAATAATTAAACTCTGACTTACAGAGAATATCTGATAGGGGTCAGTTGAACCTGGTGAGCTTCAACGCGAGCAAGAGCAAGCAAATACGTTTTCTACAAAGGTCCAAGCTGGAGAAACTCCTCTAATAATGCAAGGCCAACAAATTGCAAGATTCGATGCACCTTCTCGGAATAACGATCAACTCCAAGTTTCGCTGGCATGAACATGTATCAGCAATAGCTAATTAACTAAACTTAGTTTTCTTTTCAGAGCCAAGAGATACTTCACGTCATCTCAGCTGTTACTTCTATATAAGGCGCACATTCAATCTGCCTTGGAATATAATAATATATATAATACCTTTCTCTGTCTTACAGATAACTCCACGGAAGATGCTCCAAGGAGCTGAAAGATCTGGCAAAACCTATGTTTTGCCGCAACACTAGGCTAGCAAGTAGTTCTCGCCATATGGCTGTTCATTTAACGACCCCTCGAACCTCTCTCTATAGGAATTCTTTCGATTACAGGGCCGGTGAGCTGTTGAACTCGCTTCCGTTCAACATCTTCCCAACATCCTACAATTTGACCCTCTTCAAGAAGCGAGTAAACAGACATCTCAATTCTTCTCAAGCGCCCACTCATGTGGTGTAACAGGCTCGCCTATTCCTGGGAAGCGCGCAAAAAAAACAGGAGAAAAAATTCTTCAAAATCTCTAGTATATTTTAGGAGAATAAGTGAAAATAAAGCAAATATACTTCCTTAATCGAGGACGAAAATTGCATTTTGTAATTTAGCGCTTTGTACATTAACGCAAAATTCATCCGATTAGGTAATCTTGTGTTTGGAAATTTCTTCTAAATATTCTACCACCACACTTTGAAGTCATTTGTTAGTAAATGGTTGATTTTTTTCCAGTTCCAATAAAAGTAATTCGTTTCGGTGAAATACTTGGACAAATCTAAATTTATCGGATTTAAAAAATTTCAGCCAATTAGAAATTGAGGGTAATTGAACATTATTGGTGGTGTACCCCTTGCTTATTGAGGAACTGAAAATGTGGTAATATATAATTTCATTTCATATTTTATTTTCCCAAATTTCATCAAAATCTGTTAAACGCAACATATTTCATCGAATGAAAACAATTTTTTTCTCAACTTAGGGAGGAGAACATCTCAATAGCAGTGGATTCTACGAAAAAAAAAATTAAGGAAGTTGTGGCATTATTTGTTGATGTCTATCAGATCTCGAGTTATCGATATCTTATTATGGGATATTCATGTCAATTGCTTGTCGCCCTAGTTTTTGAAGAGATGAAAGTTTTCCTAACTTTTAGTTTGAGTAATTGTTGTGAATATCTTGATAAATATTCAATCGATATTGCTGATATCTGGTTGTGATTTTGATGTGTTATAACCATAATGAGCTAACATTTTAATACAATACAAAAAATCAAATAAAAAATATATGATGAGTTTATCAAAAGCGTAGAATTGGTTGAATTGTCCTTAGAGATGTCACTGAACTCAATGCATTCGAACAAATTCGTTTTAACTTACACCCTTTACTATCTTAGTCTACTCACGATTGATTTTTCCACTATCCAGCGAGCTTTTTTTACCTGAAATCCAAGCTTCAGTATCATTTTTGATAATGAATATTTTTCATGCGCAAAGCTTTCTCTTCTTTCTTCAAAAATTACTTAAATTACTGAAATAAAGTAAATATTGATGAACAAAACTTTGAATGGAACAGAATATTTGAAATGCGCCCCTGTAGCCCTATGCTGTAGATAATAAATAGCATCTCTAATTCAACAACCCAATTCAATTAATTTAATCTCTTTATCTCTTTGTTTATGAAAGAACTGGTCTCCGGAGTGGAATAAATCGAACAATTTGTATTGCTTTATCGCATTTATTTATTAATATTGTATATTCTTCTGGCGTTTACCGTTTTCACCATTTAACTGAAATGATTTTCATTTCAACGTCTCAAAGATTTTATTCGCTTATAAATCGTTGCCAAATATTGATATCTCTTAACGCTAATGTAAAATGCTTAGATACTGGTGCTTTATTATATTATTTTCATATCTGAACAGCTAAAAGAGAAGGTATTGATCTATCTCTCAACATCCTTTTTATCAGGAATATGTAGACACAGGGACTTTCAAAACTCAAACCGATAAACCCGGTGTTTCGGATATGTATAATTCATTTTTACAGGAGATTCCTCATCAAAAATCAAGAAAAACATACCCATGAACATATATCCAAATTCCACCGTTCTCAAAATACAGAGTGTTGAAATTCATTTTTTTATTCAAGTTTCTATTGTATGTGTAGTTTTCAAAGAATCTAATGCCGATTTGCGGTAAAGAAATATATTTACTCATCAATCCATTCGATGTGTCTACTAGTTACAGAGAGATAGAGATAGATAAACAAAGTGAAGACCCACTTCCGGTATAACCGGAAATGGTATCACTTCGAGAATTTCACTCCAATTGGAAATCGCTAGTTATGGCCGCGTATAAAATTTCAGCTTGATTGGAACTTAAAAAGTTTTTAACGGACGGTCCCGGTGGATATCCCTGCATAGAAATCTATTGTAGATTGTAGGAGACATCAATATTCAGTTGACTATCGTTGAATGCAGAAATTCATACATTTCTGAAATGACTGCTGGTTAATTTTTCCCTTCTTCTTTTAAATTAATCAAAAACCCCTGTGGGGCTTTTTGTATCTACTTGTTGCACTGCGAAATGATTTGACTAGATTGAACGTGTCAAGTTTCGATTAAAAAAATCTGTATAACTAGAAATACTACCTACTTCTAATACACCTGTACGGGTAAGGCAAGTGAACTTAAATCAAGTCAACTCTTTGATTTTTAAAAATCTTGGATTTCAAGTCGAGTCAAACATTCCAAAATTCGTTAAAGCTGCTTGACTTGATGAAATCCTGCTCGAGAATAAGAATGCCCTAAAAAATACATACATTTTGAGTTATAAACATATATTAACCCATTATAGATAATTCTTTTTAACAGTAAGGAATTTAATTGATCCTAAAACTAACAGAATCATGTAGTGAATCCAATTCTTAGGAATTATGATCCTTTCAATATTTATTAGAAGAATTCAAGACCTATGTGATAATAGATATCTCATTTTGAGAGTTCTGAATACATAGACTTTGTGAGAATTTCCTTAGTTATCCAATGTACATGATATAAAAGGTGAATATGGATAATAAATTCAAGAAAGTTTTTCAGAGAATCAACCAACTGCATTCTTTACAAAAGCAAGAAAAACTGATGGAAATTCAAAAATGTATTTCGAATTGATATTGAAATATACAGAGTACGGTAAAAATCGTATTTTTCAGAATAAATAAATAGAATAAAACCTTATTTCTATATCAATATGAAAAATTTTTTCTGAAAAGAATCACAATGCTTGACACAAATTCAAATTGAGAAAATATTCATCAATACTTGATATTAAAACTAATTGATATACGATGTAGAGGATATGCAGAAAAAATGTAACTCCAAAATTGCTAGATATTTGTTCTTTGTTCTGGAAATCCCAAATTTCATTTTCTGGTCTCCTACCATTAGTTTCTCAGTTACTGAACGATTATAGAGCTGCCAAGAATCTGAATAATATTAAAATTTTATTTTGAAAGCAGAAGAATTATTCTGAATAAAATTTAACCTTTTTTTCCATTTTTCATATCAGTTTTGACAAAATAATTCTTGAATCTGGAATTGATGGATACAATAATTATTTCCCAACATTGACTGTGGAAAATATGGGGGGGGGATTACATTATTGAGAGTGGTTACTTTATGAAAGAAAAAAGGGTGATCCTGAACACTTTCTCCATTACTGATGATGTTTTTCTATTATTTCTCTCAACTGGGTTTCTAGAATTCTCTCATAAAGTAACCACTCACAAAAATGTAAATTCCTCCTTTTTCCACAGTTAATGTTGTGGAGTTTTTTCAGTATAACTGCCAACAATAACTATGCCAATCCCCAATCATAGCAGTTTCATTTTCCAAAAATTTTCTGAATATTGTACTCTTCTTCCTCTTTTTTCTATAAATTTCACCATCGCTGATGTTATTTTATGAAATCCTACTGATTTTCTCATTCTATGGTTTTTCATAGCTCTTTCTACAGTTGTCTTGTTCCTCTACCGTTTTATTGAGTAATTTTCATCATCATGATTACTGTTGTTTCTTCATTAGTTGCTTCCATATATGATTACCAACTCATTGAAGTGGTCTCTCCATCTTTCGATTTGTCCCTATAAAGTTTCCATCTATCTTATGTGTGTTCTATGCTTAATGCCTTTTTTTTATGGTTTTAAGTACATCACACAATAGCTGTTGGTATCGATTTTCTCACCAAATTAATTCATTGTATTCCTTATAAATTGCACGATTTTTGTTGCTCATGTATCTCTTCCTAGAACTTTTCTGTTTGCTATTTTTGTTTCATTTCCATATTTTTTAGAAGTTGTTTGCTTTCTTTAACTGTCTATTGAGGTTTCACAGCTATGCTCAATACTTTACCTTTGAATTCTAGTCATCTCTTCCACATTTAATCTTCTAACTTTTCATCTTTTTCCTAATCTTTATTTCCGTTTAGAAATATGTAATACATAGGAATCTGTGTATGTAACCACTGCTATTCGAAATTTCAATTATTCAACCTCACTTTAATATTATAAGATTACATATTATCGACCATAATTTCATTTTATTCAAAAAGCACTTGCCTCATCATGAATTATATTTTTTACTCGAAAACAGTTACGATTTTGAAAAACAAATAATAGGTACAAAAATTTAGAATGGAAAATTCATTCAATTGATATTTTGGAAGAGATTGGTAGCGTTCTACACTTTTATTTTTATGGAGTCAAAAGTAGCATAACCTTGAGGAAAATATCACCCTATAGATTTCGCAATTACTGGACACATAATGAATTGATGAGTAGAAAAATTCTTTATCATGAAATCAAAACTACAAGGGTTTTCAACAGGAATGTGAAAAATTCATCATCAATCTCGGAAACGAAGCATTGTTCGACCCATGTTTATATGAATATTTCTCTGATAATTTCTTCATCATCTTAATCTTCCTTATTCGCGCATTTTATTATAAAACGCCCAATATGTAAGTGTAACCTCCATAATTATAGATCCAGTTGCATGTTTTTTAATGCTTAAAGATGGGCGTTATAATTACATCAGATTGAAAATAATTTGAATAGAGACAATTATATTTGCACTTAATATTCGGGTATTCAACAACCTCGGGCTGTTCTAATTTCCTGAAGCATATTAGATGCACCCCACGACGTATGTATGTTATAGTGACTCGTACGCGCTAATGCATTCACAAAACTGAATTAGAATTAGGGTACAACAGGATTAATACCTCAAGACGCAAACCTTGTTTCTAATAAAGGCAGCAAGCTGCATCGTCAATTCCTTGCATAACAATATAGGCGCTAATGAAACACGAGATAGTGACTGAGGAGCACTAATGCGCTTTTAGTGCACGTTAAAGTGTCATACGAGAGATAATTAAGACTGGCGGGATATTGGCGAAAATCTCAGGGTTGATGAAGAAACCGAATAGCTCGCGTCAAATTTTGAATCAAAGGTTAATCATGAAAAATTAATTTGCTTTTAAGATTCCTTGCAATGATATAGTGTTCATTATGCTTCAAATGATGAATGGAATATTGGATAGGTTGTTGCTACTCTATCATTGATGTTCTCTGAGCATTGGACTGCTCGTATCTAGGAAAATCAATGCTACTACACTGCGCCAGAAAATTAACACACAATTTGAATATTCAGAATTTCCTCTTCAGTAGGTAACTATCTACACTGCACAACAACATTGCACTTTTCGACTGATGAATGACGTTAGTTGATGTTTACTAATTTGACTTCGCTGATTGTGAATAGTCAAGTAGACTTTCCCCTTAGACTACACTTAGTTTTGATAAAATGTCTTTGAGGATCTTTTGAAACAGCACATTTGCCATATCCGGTCATATGATGTTTTAATTATCCTATAGAGGGCATTTTCAGAAAAAACTTTTCATACGATTGATGTTTATTTGTTGAAAAACAATAGTTCAAGCAAGTTTGAGACGAAATTAGGACTAACAAGGTTTTTTTATTTTGATTTTACTGAAAAAACGCATACGTCACGTGATCAAGGCCGCAATTTTGAATTTAAGGGTCGTAAAAACTGACACCACATGGCTTTTGAAAGTGGGAGTCAGGACCTTTCATTTAAGCCGTTGTAAGCCCCTATTGGTGTTGTGCAGCTACTTTTATATATAATTGATCGATGAAGCCTGAACTACGAGATAGTTGATATTTATAATGACAAATAAAATAAACAAGTTACTATGTTTTATCTATCACCAATTTATTGATGTGAAGAATGACAAAAATTTGCATTGGTTGGACCGGTTTCGGACATACGTCCATTATCAACAACAAGATAATGAAAACTGAATACTCATGTACAATACAGGAATTACCATCAATAAAATGCTAGTAGAGGTCACGGTAACTTGAAGAATGGTGATTGGTAGGTAATTAAATCTACATGGTCGTTAAGGAGCTGAACCCTTTCTACCCTAGATGCCTTGAAAATTTCCATCGATTCAAAGAAATTGAGTTTATAAGATTTATCACAGGAATTAAGAATTATTTTTAGCTGTTGAAGTTCTGGAAAAGCAGGTTTTTCAACACAAAAGATAAAACCGATAAATTCGAAAAATCAGGAGTATACCAATTAACATGCTCTGAGTGCAATTCCTTTTATATTGGTCAAACAGGACACTCTTTCAAGGCTTGATACAAAGAACATTTCCAGTTTCTACATCAGGAATATGATTCAGCTTGAGCTGCACATTGTCTGAATGAATGTCATCCTTTTCCAGAACTTCTACAGCTAAAAATTTTTCATTCCTGTGATAAATCTTATAAACTCAATTTCTTCGAATCGATGGAAATTTTCAAGGCATCTAGGGTAGAAAGGGTTAAGTTCCTTAACGACCATGTAGACTCAATTACCTACCAATCACCATTCTTCAAGTTACTGTGACCTCTACTAGCATTTTATTGATGGTAATTTCTGTATTGTACATGAGTATTCATTTTTCATTAGCTTGTTGTTGATAATGGACGTATGTCCGAAACCGGTCCAACCAATGTAAAATTTTGTCATTCTACACATCAATAAATTAGTGATAGTTAAAACATAGTAACTTGTTTATTTTATTATTCATTATGAATATCAAATATTACGTAGTTCAGGCTTCATCGATCAATTATATATAAAAGTGGCTGCACCACACCAATAGGGGTTCACAACGGCTTAAATGAAAGGTCTTGACTCCCATCTTCAAAAGCCGTGTGGTGTTTTTTGCGACCCTTAAATTCAAAAGTAACTTATTTATTTTATTATTCATTACTTTTATATATGGTTCAGTATAAAAAAAACAGGTCAGTCACGTGGATTAGGATGCCATATTGGATCTAGAGTATATATTCGCTGCAAATGCCCATCGTATTGAAAACTAGAGATTAATACCTTACATTTGAGCCAATTTTGTGCAGGGGGTCACCACTTGTTGACAAAGAATACCTCATATATATATATATATATATATATATATATATATATATATATATATATATATATATATATATATATATATATGGTTTCGTTTAATCTGAAGGTGCAAATATACAAAATATCCCAAACGTTTTCAATTCTTTCTTCGCAACAATATTGCTCACTCATATTAAAAACAATCGAAAGTTAATTACTTCTCTTGAGGTACTATACTTAAACATTGAAGTGGGACACCGTGTACAGTAACTTAAGATTCTCTTGGTACTTTCGATTGGATACGTTGTTCATTTCTTCAACGTTAAGCTTCCTGTGTAATAGCTGAAAATGTCCATTTTCTGTACTTACTTTCATTCCTTGTTAGTTGAAATTTATTAAAATGATCAAATTTGTTGTTTAAATAAAGAATAATACTTTGTTTTGCCTACTTCGTACACTAGAGCTTTATTAACTTTTCAATTTTCCACATGAAAACGGTGACAGATAATAAAAAAAAGTAAGAAACAGAGAAGGTTCCAAATTGATGAAAGATTCTTCTTCGATATGTTTTATCATTATCAGGACCGTACTGATGAAAATTTGGGGACTAACAAGAATACGTGACCCCAATATCATGCTGTGGATTTTCACAACCGCTTCAGAGGTCTGCTTATGTGGATCCTAAAGAGACATCTATGTTCGAAATTTGAAATGAATTTCTCAAAAACTACAGGACGCAGAAAGAAAAACTAAAAAAATCGAAAAATTAACACTCAGTAGATCATCAACGAAGTATGTTTATAGGAATTTTTCTTCATAAAATGTCTTGAAGAATTGCCTCCCAAAATCTTTCGCACTATAGCTTTATTAACAATATTATTTATCCACATTCCTATATTTTGAATGATTCAATTCCAGCATTGAATATTTAAAATACTGCATAACACCACGCTTCGTATCGCGTTACTCCGATACCCTCTTGTTTGAAACGTTCATTTCGGCGACCGGAAATTGAAATGCGATGAAATGATGTTCCGGAGTCTCCAACATCCCAGTTCGGAGTTAGTTTTACAATCGACGAATCAGTTTTCAGTTCAATGAAATACCAAACAAGGACTCGTTTTCCTTGCTTTGTGATATATTCAGGAAAGTATAAACTAGCTAGTGGACTATCAAAATAGTTGGAAAATGAAACGGGTTATATTATTCTCCTCAATGAAATACATTTCGAAATTGAATTGGAATTCACAAGAACGAAGACAAAACAGACATATTAATTGCAAAACTATTCATTACTGGACCAAATGTAGGTTGATTTGTCTTTGGAGAAGGAAATATTTCAGCAATGAATTCTGATCTGCAGCAAATAATTGAGGGAAAAAACGATAAGCATAAGTTTTACAAAATATAATGATTTTTTCTGAATTGTGGAGGCCGTTACTTGATGTAGATCCACAATTCCTCAATTCAAATGTTGAAGAAAGCGAATACAAGCTTTTTGGCCCTTTGTTATTTTAAGTTGTTACTTAAAAATGCTATAACATCCGAAAACCTGTGGTTTTTAACCATGTGTTTCAAGAGTGAAGTGTGTCCTAAATACATCAAACTCAAGACCAACAACAACAGTAATGCAGCTCGAAGAGCAGTTATCTCTGGACAGAAGATATGGATCAAATCAGAATGCAAGATTTTGTTCCACAAACGAGACATCTACAATATTTATCTCAAGGTAATTCATACCGAGTTATTGTACAGACTTCATCCACTTGAATTCGATTCATTAGATTACAATAATAGATTCAAAATTAGATCAATAATACATAATAAATATACTATCCAATACCGCAAATTAAAGTTTCTCGTGTCACGAAAACCGAAACCTACTCCACGTAAAACTACATTTTCTGACCATCAATTTTTTGATAGATTCGTTAACCTTTCAGATACTAATTTCACAACTGATGAAACAAATCTCTTGGAGAAAGGTTTCAAACACAATATTAAATCAAACAAGATAAAATCTGATTTAGAGGAACTTAGCATAGATACTGAAATTTCTCTGAAAAATATTCCTAATAACACTCAACTTAAATATTTAGCATCTAACATTATAAAAATGAATCATTAGCTGACTTTAAACCGAGTAAAGAACAAAATATTTTAAAGGCCATCAAACAAAAATCTCAACTAAATGAAGTTATTTTTACAAAAGCAGATAAGGGTAATACTGTTATTGCGTTAAATAAAAATGACTACCTATTTAAAACTCTAAATTTCATTTCGTCCGGAAACTATACAATTTTAAACAAAGATCCAACTATTAAATTCCAGAAAAATATTATGATGTCAAAATATTAATCGAAAACATGTTGAATTCGAATCATGTTAACCACATAATTAAATCAGAAATATTGAATCGGATGGACGTTTGCATTGAACAAAATTATTTTTCTTTCAACAACATCTATTACAGTAGTGAAAATGGTTTGTGGACCTTTGAGTCCACTTATAGCAGAGATTTTTATGAATAATATTGAACAGAAAATTCATACACATCCACTCATTTCCAAATTTCTTTATTGGTATAGATATGTTGACGACATCTTAGTATGTTTCATTGGAACTACTCGTCAATTAGACTTATTTCTTAATTTCATTAATTCCATCCATTTGAACATTAAATTCACGATAGAAATTGAACAGAACGATTCCATAAATTTTTGGACTTAAAATCACTAAACAAAATAATAATCATGTTTTTCGGTCTTTCGTAAACCAACACATACTGATACAATTATACATAACTACTCATTACATCCAATTCAACACAAAGTTGCAGCTTTAAATAGCATGGTACATCGGTTACTCAATTTACCTTTATCAGTAGAAGATTATAATAAAGAGTTAAACATCATCAAACAGATAGCCATTAATAATTCATATAATCCGGATATGATAGATCTAATCATTCGTAAAAACTGTATCAGAAAGCAATAAATGAAGTATATCCTATTCATAAAGACTATAAAATATTCAACAGTTTAACATTCTGCGGTTCTACAAGTACAAATATTAAATCCTTTCTCGTCAAACAAAATCTTAATATAACTTTCAAAACTTCTAATAACTTAGGTAAATATATTAAAATAATAAATCTAGTGTTGAAAAATCAGGTAAATCAGGAATCTATAAAATCAATTGCGGTTCTTGTGATAAAATTTATATCGGTAGGACCTATAGGAGTTTTGGCATAAGAACATCTGAACATAAACGTAGCTTCGATAAAAATAAATCTGATTCAAATTATTCAAACCACCTAATAAAAGAAAACCATTCATTCAATAAAAACTTTGACATATTGCATATAAAATCAAAAAGTTCAAAATTAGATCTCCTAGAAGCATTAGAAATAAATAGATACAAACATTCGGACAAGCTTTTGAATGAACAGGTAGATGTGAATTACTCACCCCTACTTAACTTGTTTAATTAGTTTTTATTACCTTTCATACTAACTGTACAATGGCTCGGTGTGGATTTTCCTGTTATTCATCCAACTTGTTCTACGATTTGTTTTTAATACCATACTCTTCATTCTGTGATTCATTCTTGATAAAGCTGCTGTGTCAGCGAAACGTCGTCGAATTTTTTCAAATAAAGTGTAGATCAAAGTTAAACCTTGTGTTTTTCATCTCATTTAAAATATAATGAGGAAATTGAAATGTAACAATGTCATACTTAGAAACGTATGAGAGAAATGTTGACAAACCGAATGCAAGTCGGTTGTTAGTTATTGGTCGATTACGTTTTCGAGCAGATAAAATTTCAACGAATTCTAATAAATCTTATCTCTCGTTTTTGCTCCATGAATGTAAAATTTGGCT
This sequence comes from Cryptolaemus montrouzieri, assembly GCA_013387265.2. Classification (NCBI taxonomy): domain Eukaryota; kingdom Metazoa; phylum Arthropoda; class Insecta; order Coleoptera; family Coccinellidae; genus Cryptolaemus; species Cryptolaemus montrouzieri. The sequence goes on from JABFTP020000103.1 coordinate 25,991,112, forward strand.
TTATATGAAATATCAAAATCAGTTTCTCTACAATGTTCTGAGAAACCAGTTGTTAATTTATCACAAATACAAATAAACGATTATTTCTACTGAAATATATTATTAAATGCTCGACGCGTTTCGATACACAGTATCTTTATCAAGAGCGACTGAATACTACAAATATATCTTACTAACAAATTTTCATATATACTGAAGAGGCAATCCACTCAGATCTTCCTGTGTGTTTCACAGGAACAAACAGGCAGTTCACTGTATTCAAAAATTTCATCAACAACCTGCACCCAAAAATAAAATTCACTTCTGAAATAGAACAGAACATTTCGATCAATTTCCTAGACATAACAATAACTTACCAACATATAGTTGCAGCATTTAATAGCTATATACATAGACTCTTGAACACACCGATGTCTAATGATAATTATTTCAAATTTTGATAAAACAGATCGCAATAAATAATGATTATGATGCAAATTTAGTTAGCAGCATATTACATTAGAAAAACAAAAATTAGCTTTACAACATATATATCGGTGAAACCAAGACAAGAAATTCAATAGTTTAACATATATAGGCAATATTAGCAATAATGTGAAGTCCTTCTTAAAATTCAAATTTCAATATAGCGTTCGAAACATCAACAGATTCAGGTTCATTTATCAGAAATTATAAATCTCCAATAAATAAATCAGGTGTTTATAGATTGGATTATGCAGATTGCAATTGTTTTTATATAGATAGAACAGGAAGAAATTTCAATGTTGAATCTTTGAACATAAACGCAGTTTCATCAATAGAAAAACCGATTCAAATTATTCAAATCATCCTAGGAAAATGGTCACTCTTTCAATTCAGAATTTAAAATCCTACATTTTGAGAATAGATGTATAAAACTCAACCTTCTGGAAGTACTTAAAATTAACAGATTAAGGTATTCGCCAGAAATTCTTAATGATCAGGTAGACATGAATAACTCACCCTTATCAAAATTATTTCCTAAACATTAGTTCAAGTACGGATAGCTCTGAATGGATTGCCTTTCTAGTATATATAAAAATTTGTTAGTAAGATATATTTGTAGTATTCATTCGCTCTTGATAAAATTACTGTGTATCGAAACTCGTCGAGCATTTAATAATATATTTTAGTAGAAATCATCGTTTACTTGTATTTCTGAAAATGGATTTCTATCACGTGAAAGTCTCTTCAATTGAATTGATAATTTATCATCAATCATTAATTTTTATGCTGTGTTTCAGTACGACAGCTGCTTTAGATTCAGTGTACTATCACTTCCCTTGTACTTGGAGCCTTTTAGATGTGTACTCTTTGCAAACGACACGACTACATTTTGATCGGCTGCTGACAGGCTTTCTGTGTCTGATTTGGGAATTGTGGCCTTGGACAAGGCTGAGACATGGTCCAGAACTATCTTCTTATTAAGAAAGATGCACTATTCAAAAAATGTTGACCACATTTTGAGGTCAACATTGTTTGCCCTCTTCCACTCCATTTTTTCTCATGGTGTAGTGCTTTGGGGCGATTCTCCAGGCGCGGATAGAACTTTTCGGCTTCAGAAAATGTCAGTTGGAGTGATAGCAGGAGATGGACATCTGGATCATTTTAGGCCACTATTCATACAGTTTCAAATCATGTAATTGCCTTTTCTCTATATCTATTCGCAGATCATGGACGTTCACTCAAATTCCGAAAGGTACTTTTTTGACGTAGATGTGCATGCATACCTACTAGGTATGCAACTCATCTACTGTACCCGCGTTTCAGATCAACCGAGGCTCTAAGAACTCTATAAACTTGAGGCTTCATGATAGACTGCCATCAGAGTGGAGAAAATATTCTCTATCTGGTTTAAATCGTGTGTGAAAAACTTCTTGATGTGTAGTTGTTTTTATTCGGGGGAAGAATACTTGAGTAATGACACTTTTGATTGTAACTGACATTTCAATGTTTTCCCTTTAAATTGTCTTTTATATTTTTTCGACATGTCATTCAAACACAAAAAGTGTCAGCTTTCAAAAACGGAGAAGCAAGAAAAAATTACAAAATTCTTCGAACTATGGCCTAAGCTAGAAGATAATAAATCAACAGATGGATTCTTTAATTGATTTTTTTATAAATTTATTTTTTATTTTGTCATCAGGAACGTATCCCATATAATCTCATATAAATTACCATTCTATACCCCACGAATAAAGAACTCATACTGTGTATGCAAAACTTGAAAGACAACCCTTTTAACAGTCTCATTCGTGATCATTCATTTTGTTTGTATATACCTGAGAGGCGTATGTTTCTATTCCTCAAGGAAGATTGACTTGAATTTAAGCAGCATTGCCAACCAAGATTTCCTCAAAACATAACGTAAATAGTATAAAAAAAAGGAGTTTCAAGACGTATACTCAAAAAATCCTACGAATCAATAAAATCCAACATGGCTTTTTCTCGATTCTCAATGAGAAAGAACTTCCTCTATTATAATGAAATTCGTTTCACTTTTTCAGAAATGTTCAAACGATAGCATTGCCATCAAGTAATCTGATGAAAGTATACGTCAATATGAAAGAAGTACAAACGAAACTTTTAATCATAATTGGGAATGATGTGAACAGAAACAAATTTGTATCTGCCATAGAACAGATGGTGGAATATAGTGTGGACTTTTCAGAGCATTTCGACAAAGAAAACGACGAGAAATTCGATGATAAATTTGAAACATGAAACGTATGATCCATTTATGAGAAATTATAAGAATCTTTATATCTATAAATTCATAATGAAACGCCAACTTAGTTGGTGAAACGTGCGTCGAATTTTGAAATAAAGTTTTGATGAAGTGTTTTTAGTAAGTTACAACGACAAAGGTTTCAATAGTAGAGCATAGTTCTATATTGATAATTGGAAAAAATTCTTCAAACTGAAATCGTAAGTGATTTTCAATCTCTAAGTTGATAGATATTAAAATTGAGTGTAGGATGAGGGACAGCCTGCTTCCACTACTCACTGATATTATGTGGCACACCCTGTCCTGAATATTTTCTACGAGCTCCATCCTTTCTGTAAAGGCTATAAGTTTCGTCGGTGGGAGGTGAATAAGCTCAGCTATGTCTTCTATCCCCAGCTGGATATTCGTACAGAAGATGTTCTATTGATTCTATCTCCTCCCCAAATGGTATCCATGAAACTTATGTAGGTGATTTCTGAGGCGTTAATATGGCAATAAGAGCTGTCATATTTAACCTGGAAAGTTTAAGCCAATTCTTGGCTATCGCAGTAGTAGGTCTACTGATGGCTAGCCGAGACTATGTGAGTCCTGTGGGGCTTAGCCAGTTCCCGTAGCTTTAAAAACGGTTGTTTTCCATTGTTGTAGTCTCGAGAGAAATTTCAAGCGTAAGCAACGATTCGGTGAATCGCAAAGCAGTGTACGCCTCTTCATTAGCGTCAATGAAAGAGTGGCTCAGGACTCACATCAGATGGAGCTTATCCCTCTCAGACTAGCAGAAGGTTAGCACAGTTGTCGATGGCGAATGCGTCTTCTTGGAAAATAGCCACAAGCCCACCCAAACGAACGCACTTCTTCGGCAGCACTTCGGCCATGTACATCGGCTCCTTCATCTTGGGCAGCTGTTGGCCGTTTGAGACCGTCTGAGAACCAAGGAATGATGATCTGAAATGGTAGCTCCATATTGGTTTTGGGGTGTTGCTATGTCAGAATTCATACCCTGCATATCGTTGCCCGCAACTTCAGCCTGTTCCATTTCAGGTAGTCTGTTTATTGAAGGTAGTAATTCCCAAGACTGCAGTAAGTGTACAGCGGAATGCTCCTGTGAACATCATGCAGGCTGTTTTCTTAAATTAAGAGAGTTTTGAGTTCGGATTGCCTCTTAAGGTTACACTCCCACCAAGCATCACATATTGCCACTGAAATTGCTTTGGGACAAGTCCCATTCCTTTCCACAGGTCATTCGACATGCTCATAAGGAATATTTAGCTTGCTGTATTATATTTTCCTGTTACGAATTCCACGTAAGCTTACCCCCAGATAGAATAAACACTCCACTCACAATCGAAAGAGACACGAATATCATCCTTTTCCTAATGAATGCTAGTCAGATCGGAAGATCATCAACCGGTAGGGTTAGATCACAGCAAAGGCGATAGTACTCATCCCTGAGGGCAGCCCCTACCAGCCATATAGCTGACTACTTCCCATGCCGGGAAAGTGTTGATCACTCTGATATTCAGCATATTGTTTATTCATTCCGCAATAATATTTAGTATAGCTCTGACTTCTGCGACCCAATATAAAAGACTACTGGTGCCGTATTAAATGCGCACTATGTCCATGAAGGCTGCATTGCAAACAGATATCATCTGACAGCGTATTTACAATCCTTAATGAAAAATTGAGCATGAAAGAGGTTTTTTCCAAATGGATGCCGCGATTGCTTTCAGTGGAACAAAAACAGCATTGAGTCGTCGATTCAGAAAGCTGTTCATCGCTATTTACTCGTAACAAAAAGAATTTCCTGCATCGTTACGTGACCATGGATGAAACATGGATACATCATTCCACTCCGGAGTCAAATCGCCAACCATCTGAGACGCGCAAAGTCATGGCTTCTGTTTTTTAGGATACATATGGCGTGATTTTCATTGACTACAAGGAAAAAGGTAAATCAATCAACACTGATTATTATATTGACTTCTTGTTACGTTTGAAGGAGGAGATCAGAGCACATGAAAAACAAAAAATCTTTTTTCATCGAGACAATGCACCATGCCACAAGCCCATGGAAACAATGGCAAAACTGAACAAGTTGGGCTTTGATTTGCTTCTCCACTTCCCGTATTCGCCACATTTAGCCCCCAGCGACTACTAGCTCTTTGCTGATCTCGAAAAAAATGCTCCAGGGAAAAAAAATTGGCTCGAATGAGGAGGTCATTGCCGAAACTGAAGCCTGTTTTGAAGCAAAGGATGAATCCTTCTATAAACATGGTATAGAAATGTTGGAAAGATATTGGAATGGTTGTAACACTCTAAAAAAAGACTATATTGATAAATAAAAATGATTTGAAAAAAATGTTATTTTCATTATCAGTCTCGGGACTTATTGAACGATGAGTTAAAGTTAGGGCCATAACAGTTTCCAACTGAAAAATTAAATTAAATTTTTTTTTTAATCGGAATAACACACTTTTGGACCAATCAAAATCCTCATATTGGGAATGAAAGAAATCCTCAAAATTAATTTAGTTTTCACTTTTTGTGGTGTGCACTTTTGAAGGACAACATATTTTCGTATTTTGTGTATGATGGAGAATTTTATATGGAGATTTTGAGGACGGTAGTAAGTGACTTCATTGACACTATATTAGTAGGCGTTGTTGGTACCTACTCGATGGAGCGCCAGCTCATCGCACAAGAAAAAATTATCGAATTTCAACTGAATATGTTTGAAGATAGATGGATTGGAACGAAAGGTTCGTCTTTGTGGCCTCCAAGATCACCTGACCTAACACCTATGGATTTTAATTTTTGCGGAACGCTGAGCGATAAAATTCACTCTGAACCTGTGACTTCAAGATATGATTAGTATAATAGACTGTAAAATGCTTTCATGCAGGTGGATGTGGAGGAACTGAGGCGAATCACATCACAGGGTGTCGTGCGTCGAGTAGAACTATGTCTAGAAGTGAATGGTCATCACTTTGAACAATTATTATGAAATTTAGGGAAATAGAGTTCAATTCGTTCTGATACATTTGACTTTGAAATTTCGACAGCAACTGCAGTTACGCTTTTTCTCTTTTAATTTATCAATTCTCCAATGACAAAATGATGGTTATTTGTTAATGCTCTGGGAACTGTGTATGCGCTTACAGGAATCTAAGCCGCCTTTGCCAACTTTTGGTAGGTACGTAAGATTTGCTTCGCGCCATAACTTGAAAACTTGAAATCTCAGGTTCAGGACTTGTATACGAAGCTTCATTTTGTTTATTACGACGAATCTAATGAATTGAAAATAAATATGGGTTACAATTTGAAAAAACGTAGTTTTGGATGTTTCTTCGTTTCGAAATGTGAAGCGAAAAACAGAGCACTTCGTATACTGACTGAGATTTAATCGGATATGAATTATGTCCCACAGAGTTTTTTGTTTGGAAAACACCTTTCATTATTTTGGTAGCTCACGCCGTTCTCGAGATATATCAATTCTTTCAAAAAGCAAAACTGGGATAATTCATGAACGAAACAAGCTTAACTCATGTGTTAGGTGTTTTTGTGATTGAAACAACAAGTTTCATCGAACTAGTCATAATTATACAGGGTCTTCTATATTAAATAACAAAGTTGGTATGCACTTTCGGGATAACCGGAAAAAATTCAGAACGATTGCATTATTAGTAGATCTCCATAAATGTCTAATTGGCCACTCAACTTAGGTTACCCGGTATATTTAACTGGAACGGAGATCATACATAAATTTATGTACCTTAAGTCAGTTTTCATTTCGTATCTGTCTGATGAAAGCGAGGTGTATTCGAAACGTGTTACAAATATAGTAAATGAGTGTAAATCAAGTCTTCTATTAAAATTCTCTAAGACATCCTTTATCTAAAGCATTGCAAATAGAGAAAAATGTTAAAACAAGGCATTCGTATAACATATGTTAGTTTTTATGAGGTTACTTTTCATCCCTCAACTTGTTAGGTTTTCGCAAATCACTTCCATCCAAATGTTTTAATAATTCCACATTTCCTTCACATCAAAGGATCTGTTCATTTCCTGCATAAAACTCATTGTACGAATTCGAGAAGCTTCTGCCTTGTTCCGTCTGAGAAAAGAATGACTAAAACATCCATTTGCGTGCCGTGAAATGAAAACTACCAAAATAAAACCGAACAAAGCCCCATTATATGCATGTTCGCAGAAACGGGAAGTCTACGTCTCTCCGTAATACCGACGTGTGAAACCGTATCAAGTTTTGACTCTAATTGAGAGTGTCAAGTAGACGCTTTCCGTTTTAATAAACACCGACACATGTCTAAGCTATCAAAACACCCCATTCAAAAAAATGGAGATCGTGTCAAGAACTTCCACTTTGAGTTAGAGTCATCATAGTCAGCAATGATGATAGTCCTCTCGAGGTTGCCTGAAGGTTTCACACTATTTCAAAACATGCAAAATAGGTAAGAAGTTGATGCTTTGTGGCTTATAATTGGGAAGGATGGTGAGAGGAAACATACGGAAGTTTCATTATACAATTAATTAATTTCGAGTTTTCAGACATAATTAGTGAGAGGATGCTGCGCAAAATTGGAAACGTTGCCATGAGTAGTATCATGATTAGATAATGAGTTCGTTTGATTTAGCTCAGTTTTCCTATTTCGAATTCAATTACACACTTTTCACCAACAGAACTTAAACTTCATTATGGTCATCAGGTGCTTTCGAAAACTAACACAAATTAATACCATTCGCCGAATTGGTTAATTCAAGCAATATATTTTTTTCTAGGATTTATCTTTCACGTTCGTGCTTTTTATAATCTGCGCTAAAAATTTAACTCTCTTAATCGAAAATTCAAATTTATTCAGAAGAAATTCAGTTGAGTTGCTTTCTCTTCGACTGCACAGGAACAGAAATCAGGAAACTCTTTGCATCATTAAAAGGTAAAAATGCAGTGGATAGCTACTATGTTTCCAGCTCTCACCTGAAGCTACTATCAAAAGAACTTGCAAAACCATTGAGCATTCTAATAAACAAAAGCTTTAAGGATGGCTATTTTCCTCGAGAACTCAAAAAATCAAAGGTAATCCCAATATATAAAAAAAAAGGAGACAGAAGCCAATGCAACAACTATAGGCCAATTTCGATACTTCCTAGCCTGTCAAAAATCTTTGAACTGGCAATAAAAAATCGTATTGTTAAGTTTTTAGAAAAACACCAATTACTAAACGATGCACAGCATCATACAGAGCGAAACGAAGTACCTCCACGGCATTAACAAAAGTCATTAAATCGATAACATCAGCGCTGGATAATGGAGAGATACTAGAAATGCTAAATTTTGACTTAAGCAAAGCATTCGACTCAGTATCACATGAAATTCTTTTGTCAAAGTTATATTTTTATGGATTTAGAGGTGTAGTTCACAAACTTCTCAAGTCTTATTTGCAGAGCCGTAGCCAGAGGGTGTTCTGGAAGGGCAATTTCTCGGATGAGGTGGAGGTCGAGTATGGAGTTCCCCAAGGATCAATACTTGGACCAATCCTGTTTATCCTCTATATAAACGATCTAACAATACCAGAATCAGAGTTGTCTTTACTGCGATGACACATCGGTGTTGATTAAAGGTAAAAGCCCACTGGACGTAAGCACACAAAAACTGAAAGCTTTAAAATACATAAAAGAATGGTTCGCTGCGAACAAACTAAAACTGAATGAAGACAAAACGGAAGAACTTACTTTCAGGGCAGGTCCAAATGATAAGCAAGTAAAATTTCTGGGAATTACTCTCCACTCAAAGCTGAGCTGGTCTACCCACATAGATAGCATCTGCAGAAGAACGTCTAAAGCTCTATACCTCCTTAGAAAAATGAAAAGAGTTTCAACTCATGAAGTAGCAAAAACGGCTTACTATGCATGCGTACATAGTGTTCTTTCATATGTGATACTTCTTTGGGGACAATGTTCTAAGCAAGCTTTCACATTGCAAAAAAAGCCATCAGAATTCTTGAAGGCTTAGGCCAGAGAGGAGTTGCAGACCTATTTTAAAAAGGAAAAATACTTACCGTACCATCTCTATATATTAACGAATGCATTAAATATACTTACCAGAATAAGAACTGCTTGTTAAGGAATTCAGATGCACATGGATATAACACTAGTTTAAAAACAACTTTGTAACACCACTACATAAGCTGAATAAAACACAACAGTTCTTCGATTACTGGGGCATCAAGCTATATAACAAATTACCTGAAAAATAAAAGCTCTTCGAGAAGAAAAGTTCAATGCAGCGATCAAGAAGCTACTCATTGACGGATCATACTACAGTATAAAAGAATTTCTTGAGGCTAAGTTTTGATAAGACTTGTTTGTGTATTTTGAGCGTAACTTGTTCTTTGTTTTAACTGTGATATTGTTATATACACTGTTATGCGTTTTACATATTTGTCTATTTTAATGATAATTTAGTATTTTATATACACCCTGACGAGACATGTAATTTTTTTGATGTCAATAAAAATTTCTATTCTATTCTATTATATTCTATTCTATTAGCTGAATAATTATTCTTTCAGATTTCCACAGGCGCTAAGGAATGCTTGAGAACAATCGAAATGAAAATGGTACTCGGAGAAATTGTAAAAAAAAACTAATAACGAAACATGTTTCGATCAGTATAGTCCGAACCTCATTAGCGATTACTGGCTGATTTTGCTTGTTTCAACACATGATTGAGATCTGGATTTTGTCCACGCTACTCCGTTAAAGTGATTTCGGGATCATGAAGGTAGTTCCTAACGATATGAGCTTGATCCGTTCTTGCGTTATCATACATATACGAAAAGTTTTCACCCATATTTTCCGCAAATGGTACAACACGTTCTTCTAAAATATCTGTAACATACCTCGGAGCATTCAGTGTTTCCTGGTTTTCGATGTCTGAACACAAAACGAACTCGATCGCAATAAAAACATACTCGCAACTAATCTGTGAACAAAACCCTCTCCCAGTAATTTAATCGGGCTATTCGATGTGCTGTGGTTAGAGCTGGGCCTCATTCATAAATAACGGTTATGAATTGCCGTTGTTCCTCGAGATCATACTTAGCCAGGCCTTTTTTCATGACTACCAGTCTTGCTATGTTTGCGGATCATTCTGGAAATAGTTGAATAAGACACCCTCAGGCTATTCCAACCGAAATCTGCTAACACCACTAATTCAACACATTCTGCCGGGATTAAATTTCGTAATTCGATTCATTACTACCGAAATTAAATAATTAGTTGCCTACTTAAAATTAAATTCATAATATGGAAATTGTGCGTTAATTCCTCAGCGCAGTGTGTTTGTTTTTGATCAATACAAACCTGTAACCTTTTTTGCACCTTAAAGGATATTTTTCCAAAAATTCAGAAATGTTATTATTCTACTTTGTTATGAAATGTTTCAACCGTCATTTTTTTTAAACTACCGTATGTGTACAGGATGGACAGAATTCGACTTTATGTTATTGCAGCTCTCTAAAACATTATAAGTAGAAGAAAATAACCCACCACCTTTCACAAAATATTTCAGCTAGATGAATTCATTGCCGCAAACAGGTTCAAACTAGCTCTCTTAGATACAGGGTGTTGAAATAACGTAACACCGCCTCATCATTTCCTCACAAAACAGGTTTCGGGCTGGAGGTTGGAAACTAAGCTTCTGATTAATTTGAAATAGAATTACGAATTGTCATACATGTGCTCAAGACTTTCGCAATAACACACACACACAAATCGAGAGTGTGATTTCGAACGTATTCGTAAGCTTGTAATGCTAGGTATCCGGTACTTGCCTGCTTGAGTTGAGTTATGTCAGTTTACACTACTTGATGATAGCAGAAGGGGCACTGCGGATGAAACGTTGCAATAAAGCAACTGGTTCTTCTAAAATCGAAACACAAAGACGACGGACTAATAACCTCAAGAACAAACTGATTATACACCATATCCGCGACATCATTCATATATATATATATATATATATATATATATATATATATATATATATATATATATATATATATATATATATATATATATATATATATATATATATATATATATATATATATATATATATAGGGGTTTCACCCCGATGAGTTGCCTATATATCTGTTCATGCAACTTCATGAAAAATATAAATCCACCACCCGGTAATTGCCAGGCAATGATTATAATCAAAAGATATCCTGGAATAATTATATATTAGAATAACGTTAAGTGTTATGAGAATATATCAATCTACCAGAATATATACATACTATAGCATCATCAGACAATGATATCAATGTACCAACGAGTAGTGTCAGAGACTTTCTCCCGGAAAAGTCCAGTGTACGGACCTTAGTCAAGTAACACTGAATGTTACTCATTAATAGTTTCCTTTGTGTGAAGTGGTGAACGATCGAATAGAATACTGCTCTGAATATAAATATGACAACATTGTCAGTTAATTATATTGCATTTATATAAACAAATAAATAAAATATGAAATGAGATTCTGAGCAGTATAAGCTAAAGAGAAAACCTATAACTCTACCTCATTATTTTTTCGCAAAGAAACCTACGAAGAATATTACAATATTTGATGACTGTTATCTCTTGCGACTGTTCAAACAAATTTTTCTACAGACCCAAAATCTCAATACTTTTGTGAAGATTCCTAGGAATAACACCTGTTGTGGAAATAATAATATATTATATATATTTATAGTGGAAATAGAAATAGGAAAAGAAATAGAGACAACGAATTAAATGAACATCCTGTATATTTAAATTCAATTTAATTTACTTCGTGTGTGCGAGATTAGGTGAAAGAGTTTCCTACTTACTTTGTTTTTCAAATATTTAATGTGGATAAAATTAGAGCAACATCTTCATGCAGCCTATATTCAAGTACATCGTAAACATAGCTTATAACTGAGCTATCTTTCACATAATTCCTGGGTAACCAGATTAGTTTTTGCATAGCCAGCACTGCGTTAAACATGTCACCTGTCCGCTGCAGCATCCATTAGCAGCAGTCTATTTGCGGTGTTGAAAACTTTGGAACTTTTTACTCTTTATGTTAATGTTACTGCATTAGGTCGTTAGGAACTTTGAAGGAAGAGCACGTCGTCGAAAATGAAATTTTAAAGTATGATGGACCCGAAGATTAATGGTACTCAAGAATTATTCGAATATACTTATGTCTAAATGGTATTTAAAATAGCCGCTAGAGAGACCATAAATGAAGTGACTTCAGAAATGAAACATTTTAATTTTTGACGTTTTGGCTTTATATTTCGGCCATCTTCAGGAAAATTACATTTAATAGAGTTCTAAATGTTTGTTAGTTACATTATTGTCTACATATTAACAATTAAAAGAGATCTAGATAATATTTTCATTTCGTTGACTACATGAAGAACGCTGAGAGAAGTGATAGAAGATTTCTTTTAATTTTTAATATGTAGACAATAATGTAACTGACAAAAATTTTAAAGTCTTTTAAATGTAACTTACCTGAAGATGGCCGAAATATAGAGCCAAAACGTCGAAAAATTGAAATGTTTCACTTTTGAAGTCCCTTCTATGAGGAAAAAATTAAAGAAAATTTATATATGGACTTGAAATTTGAAATGCAGAACGATAATTTCTGCATTTAAATGAACCTCCATCTTGAAGAAAGTTCGCTGAAATCTCTTATGAATTCCGCTCTGTACGGTGACTGATACAAAAATAGAAAGTTAAAAACAAAAAAGGTTTTAAAATGATGAAATATATATTGTAAATTTTTCAAGTTACCAGAAGTGTACTGAAGAAATGTTGAGGGATACAAAGAACACATGACTCTAGATTTTCTCAACCTATTAAATAGTCTAATAATGTGGACCTTCAAGAGGCACCCGTGTTCCAAATTTCAACAAAATATCTGAAACTATAGAGATTTTAACACCCTGTAGATCAACTACGAAACAATATGGGAGGATATTATAACACACAAAATGATCATCTTTCCTCTCTCAGTATCTTCAGAAAATTTTTCGTCCTTAGATCTTTGGAAAATCGACATCTATCATAGTACAGTCAGTATAACTGTATCATCAATCATATATTGTTCATAATTTCTTATTTTAACTAAATGCCCATTTACTCAAAAACAATTCAGTTGAGGCATATAGTGATCTGTAAAATCTCACATTATTTTAGATTAATACGTTCAAAAATTATGAGAAACATTAGAGCGTCCCAATTAAAAAAATAAAACTCCGATAGAAATCCCTATAATGCAACACCCTGTATAATTGTAATTTGTAATCATTTTCAGAGCGTTGCCACTTCTGGCTAGACCGGACATCGACTACAATTTTGCTATTTGAAATGGTATGGTGTACTTTTTAATTTTTCTTATAAAAGGTCTTCCTATTTCAAGAATCTTTTATTGGGATTTGTACTATCTAAAGTTATCCACCATTAAGCTTTAATGATCAACCTGTAGTCCTATTTTGTAATCGTAATACTCTAAATTTGTTTATTGCAAATTGCTTGTAAATTCGGGTACTTTTCGTTGTATGTATAATATCATAATATCCTCGTATTGAGTATTTATTTGCCATTTTATTTACAAAAAACTATTTGCTATTGCTATCTTTACCTCAGATAGAACATTGTGAAACATAAAAAGTTGCATCGATATTAAATGCACCCTGTCTATTTCTATTTTCCACAGCGTGATGATTCAATTTTCTGAAGGAATTGCAGGCTTTTGATAAAATCACGAATAGAATGAAAACGAGGTATAATACGACGTAAATCACGAATCTTATAAAGTATAAAAAGTTGGAACTCTTGAGAATTTAGTTTTATTGAGTTGAAAAGTCTTTTTGAGCACCTTGTATATAAAACAGCATGGAAAAATACGTTTCCCCCAAAATTAACACTTTTTTAGTTAAACTAAAATAAAAGTTATAATTTTACTCAAATCTGAGTCAATTATTTTGAGCAAAGAAGATGACACTATAATTCCGAGAATTTTTTTAAAAAATGATAGGCCAGTCGATGTCGTGTATAACTGGAAGTGGTACCGCTTTGAAAATAGTTGCAAGTTGTAGATTAGTATCCATTTATCGTTATCCCAAAACTTGAAATTGATCAATTCCCCAGATACTTTTATTCGGCCCTTAGCGTGGACACCGTGTAGTGATCTGAAAAAGCTCACTTTATTTTAGGTTAATACATTCAGAAATAGTGAGAAGCATAGAATATTCAAGTTATGAAAACAAAATTTCGATATCGATCTCTGCGATGGACCACCATATATAATTGAAAACAATTTACAGACATGCAACGAATAGGCTTCTAACTTTTTTCACATGCACTTCTTCAATATATTCAACAGAAACAAAGTTATGGACCGATAACATAGTTAGTAGAAATATAACAATAAGTATTCCAAAATTATATCCCATTTCGAAATTGGACTGCGCCAAGTATTGCAATTTCTCACATCCAGACAAATTGAAGTCATTTCAAGTCAATTGTGAAGCTTCATATCTTAAAACCTGCAAAACAACATATAGTTCTTTCTTCGAATATAGAAGAACATAATGCAGTTCATGCTCTCTCGGTTTTATCCGTACCGAAAGTGGGAGGATATGAACGCGGTAATATATTTTATATTATCTACCGTAGACTGTAAATTCGTGCTTACTTCATTTCAGTTCAGTGAACTGAGTTACGCTAAACTTAACGTTTCGGAAATAATTAAACAAATATTCACCCATGAGATTTCATGTATCTGCGGTTGTACCAATTATTTTGCAGTGTTGCTCAAACGAAAAGATAATGTTCATACAAGTCAGTTATATCCAGAACAATGTTTTTATAATCTAAAAATGAACTTTTCAGTGATTTTACCCGAGAATTATATCATGAATCGTTAGACCAAAATATAGGGTCATTACGAGTTTAAACATTATACATAAGAAAATGATTACACTTCTTTTATTTCGTAAAACAGTAGTATAAATCGAAGATGTTTTACCTTTGTATTATTTTAAAATCAGGAGTTTCAGCTAGGTCTTCAAGCATTCCAATTTATTCAAAGTCAACTTAGTTCGCATTCCATTCAATGAAAGCAAAAATAATATGAATATTCAACATTAACTTAGTTATTAATATCATTAATCCAAATTATGCGTTGTAGGCACTCACGTCTCAGTTGATTTTCATTTATTTTTGACATCGAATAGTTTTTTTTTGCGACTGATGTGGAAAGGTATGATGTTGTTCGTTTCATCATCATTTCCAAATTGTCTCCGATTAGTCACAGTTTATACGCTAAGGTGGTAGTCCGATATAGACTTCGTAACAGTTGGTAGTTAGATGTTTGAAGTTTACCTTTTCATTTCAGATTCAAACGTATTCCCTTTTCCGTTTCAAACTTCAAGTGAATAAGTTTCTTCTAAAGTTTTATGGTTTCAAAAGTATTCAAACACAGGGACTACAGGGTGTCCCCCAAGCTCAATAACAAACTTTGAGAGGTGATTCCTAAAATGAATCTAAGACAAATTAGTGATTACAGCACTGTCCTGATCTTTTAAATTTGGAGATATTCATCTTCAAGCATTTGATCCTCACAGATCCTGAAATCATAATTTTCAACATACGAAAGCGATTTTGTGATGTTACCATAGGTGGAATGAAGTAGATATCTTATTGTTCGAAAGGTGACATTCGTAACCATGGTAAAATGTATGTATGTTTTTCCTTTAAACCCGGGAATTTTGCCGAACCCGTCTCATGTCGAAGGAAGGGATCTTTAATGTCCAACACATCTCTGCCAGACAGGATTGACGGCTTTACATCTCCTCCGAAATATGGACACTCAAGCGATTCCCAGAATCCGAAAAATCGCACCGACTTTGTGGGGATTGAACCCAGATAACTCTGCGCAGTAGACGAGCATCATATCCTCTACGCCACCGAGCCGGCTCATAGTAATGATTATCAAGAAAGACAACTTCCTGCTCGCATAGATAAACGGGAACATTTGATCCAAATCATGTATGACCTCTTCAAGTCCACATACAGTATGAGGAGAACATCGAAGAGTATGTTGAAGATAATCCTTCTATAAGTATTCGATGCATTGCAAATCAATTTCGAATACCCTGAAGTGTCGTGTGGCTTGTTTTGAAATGGGAGGAACTGCCCCTTATCATCTGAAGGGAGTACATGCATTGAATGCAGAGGACGAGTAGCATCGACTCACATTTCAACGCTAGATGCAGCAACATGCTGAAATCCAGATTTTATTTTCAACATTTTAAGGTTTTATGATTCATGTTTCACAAGAATATTTCTATAAGGATCATTTATGGGCACTGCAGAATCCAGATGTGATTAGGCAGAAACGTTTTCATAGGAGGTTTAATATCACGGGCACCAGATCTCCACCTATTAGTCTTCTATGTATGGAATAACATAAAACAACTCGTCTACACTGTAGAGATAATAAATTTTGAAAACTTACACGAACGGATACCGCTGAAAGAATTAGAAATGTCAATGTACATCACATTGTTCTGCAGTCACTTTTCCGTAGAGCTATGCATTCAAGTTGGATGCGTTCATTTTGAGTCTCTCGTAGTAATCAGTATAACTTTTACATTTTTTTATTGATAAATCGAAAAAATTCAATATTTTTTCAATAAATTTCCATAATTCCGAAGGTTCAAAAAGATTTGGACCATGCTGTTTGCCTTAATTTGTCTCAGAATTTTTTCAGGAACCACCTCTCAACGGTGATTCTTGTAGGATACCCTGTATAGAGAGACTTTTAACTGTAAAAAAAATCTCTAATTGGAACTCAGGATTTGCTCTGAAGTTAATTACGTGGCAGAAAATTTTTTATTTGGAGATTTTGAAAAATTCGTCTGATACACACTCAAACACCATTTTTTACAAGGAAAAACCCGTTTTCCTCTTCGACGTTATGAGGTTAGAGATAGTCCATTTAATGTATGGATTTTTGGTATTTCAAAATTTTGTATTTTGTAGTGCTGTCGGGATTTTTCTCGATTTATACGAAACCGTATACCCGGATCAATCAGTGTAACTGGAATATCAGTGCAATCTGGATATGCGGGATAAACTAGAAAGCTGGACTCTAACAGAAAGTTGGAGATGGTGGCCTGACTCTAGCATTTGTTGAGATCAATTTATTACTTTTTTCTTCAATTAATTAAACAGGATTATTCATTTTATGAGCGTAGTCAGTGATCAAAAACGACCTTTTCTTTCTTCGTACAAATATGACAGGTCTAATTTGTTGTTTTTTATATGGAATTAAATAAATTTTCACTGTTTCTACGGGTGCCACCTACAGAAATCAAACGTGGTAGCGCTGAAGATTATCAGCATTTATCCCACACCTTCTCCACATAGCTAATGGTATATGATTTTTCAATGACGCCGTGATAATCCCGTCAAAAAATTTGGATTAATTTTGGTATAGAGATATCGTTGACATAGTAATTTGGTAAATAAATGTAATAAGTATATGTAAAATAAAAAATGTTACAATTTGAATGAAAGGAAAACAATCAAATATCATTTTTGGACCTTCAGGATTCAACAATTCAATGATCAACAGAGCATTTTTGTTACCTTTGTCAAATGTTACTTGTTCAAATCAATGTTGACAAAGAAATTGAAACCATTTAAACTATAGCTCTCAAGAACGCTTTTGATCGTGGCTCAATTGACAAAATAGTCAAACGGAACCAATATAGGTATTTTTAAATATATTAGACAGATAACTTTCAGATCATGATGTATTCAAATGATAGTATCTCTTCAATAATTGTTGAATACAGTCCTAATACACAAACCACAAAAATTGTCGCATCACCTGGTATTTTGAATTCCACAATCGATTAAGCAGCTCAATCGCAGTTTATTTGTCAACATATGTTTTTGGACATATGAGGGGAAAAAAATCTTATCTATGTAGTATTTGAAAATCAGTATTCATTCAATTTCTTTTCAGTTTTCACGCTGAATTAATGCAAGTTTTCTGTGTTTCTTGTTGATTTTCGAATTTTTGAATTTATTGTAATGGCTGCTGAATGTCCTGGACGCTGTTTGAGTGATCATGAAGTGGTAAGAATTGTAACACTTCTAGACGAGGGGCGAAGCCAACGTTACGTGGCTAACTTGTTGAATGTTAACCAAAGCACTATTTCAAGAGCAATTAATCTGTACCACGAAACAGGGGAATATGGAAGAAGGACCGGACAGGGAAGAAATCGGATAACAACACCAGTTGATGATCGTTGGCTTCGTTTAACTGCACTAAGAATTCGGCACTGTACAGCTAGCATGCTACAAATTGAACTTGCACTTTTCATTGCAACTTGCTAGGAACAGGCTCAGAGAAGACGACATCAGACCAGGGTAGCTTCTACCGGCCCGCCTCTCACCAGGTTCTGTCTAGTATCAAATTATAGACACATGCCTGTATACAGACGACCTGGGGAACGGTATCAGCAATGCAATATACGGCAAACCGAAAACTTCAGAGGGGATCAGTAATGGGGAGGCATTTCTTTCGATGGTCGAACTGAGTTAGTTCTAGTGAATAACAGAAGAATGACAGCGGCCAGATACATCGCAGATATCCTTGAACCCCATGTTGTACCCTTTGGCCCATTGGTTGGCGAAAACTTCACTTATATGCATGATAATGCTCGGCCTCATGCAGCTAGAGTAGTAACAGAATTTCTGCGAAATGCCGAAATTCATATTTTAAGATGGTCAGCCAGAAGTCCCGACTTGAATCCCATAGAACATGTTTGGGACAACATGGAGTGGCAAATTCAGCAACGTAGGGTGCCTTATAGAACACTCCAACAACTAGAAAATGTTCTCCCAGGAAGGAAACACTCGATTTTAAAAATGATTAGTAACCATTCGAAGCTAGTTGATTGGTCTTTCAGCGTATGTATGAAGATGGTAGAATTTTTTCATTTTTCATTAACTCGAATGTTGTTGATATTTTCCATCAAAAACTCATCTCTTTCGAATGATATCTTCTTATTTTACACTTTCGAAAATTACCAAGCTACTCTTGAATTACCAACCTAAGAGTTTATATAGTATTGTCGTAAATGTATGGTGATGCGACAATTTTTGTGGGGAGTATTTCTGGTTTTTCCAAATCCAAATAACTATCTATTCATATATATTTCATGTTACTTTGTACCTGGTATTCATATTGTCCAACAATATACAATGAGTTCAAAACTGTGGTGAGAGTGATCTGTTAATTTAATTCATTTATTTATAGTGAAAACATAGTAGTTTCATTTGTGTTTTAACGTGAATCTATAACCAAACTGAGAAGTGAAATTTTCCACATTTTGATATGATGACAAACCTAGCGGAACATTGGAAAATCATGGAAATGATGGAAGACGGGTACATATGGGACGATGAAAAGTGATTGTGATCGATCTACTTTTTCGAAAGAAGTAGTGATATTTCAGTCAAGACACAACAGACACAACAGATTTATCGAGGCGTCCCAGTATATTTGATCAAAATATTTCCCAACCTAACCTACCTTATTTCTCATCTCATTTATTCATACAGTTTGAAGAACTTAATAAACAGTGAAAATAATTTATGCCACGCCCTGTGATAATCACTCAGACTGAATGTTGTATCCAGAGAAGAAATATAAAAGAAATCAAAATATACGCTCTAACTCTGTACCGCGAATGTCAGGCCGAGACAAAAAATCACTGTAAGAGTCGGAAGAAGGCGGATAAAAACTACCTTGAATATTTTACAACTTAGTTTCAGATAAATTGTCTCATGAAATATACAAGGAACAGCTTTCACGTTCCAGAAAGCGCTTCACTATGCTCTACTGGAAAATGATTACTATTTTCTAGCATCTAGGATGCGATGAATGGCGTCTGTGACGTTAAACTTGCGCTTTATTTCTCTGTGGTTTACCATCAAACTACCGCGTATTTTTCAACCTTTGTTCGAGGAAAGTGATTTCAATCTTGCAGAAGTGGTTCGTTATCAAAGCGAATGATCCCATGTGCCTATTTAACTGTTCGCTTGTTTAGAACCCAACATTTCTCGATTTTGTTCAGAAAGGTTTCTTTTACACTTTCATTTTCATTTCCTTAGGTGATGAGAATTATTGAACCAGTTTTGACTGTCGATCTGGAAATATTGATCAAATCATTCGGAAATTGAGGTATCTTGTATCTGAATGATAATCAAAGTGAATGAGAATTGGGGTTATTTTTTGAATATTGGTGTCACTCACTAACCCACAAACCAATGAACTGAGTCAAAAACTGAAAACAAGAAAATATCATATAGATTTTTGGGTGCAATAATTCAAATGAAAGATATTAAGATGTTTCATAAATGAGATCGTATTCAATATATACTGTGAGCCAAAAATTACACAAAAATAAATTTACTGCTGTAGCTTTGAGATGTATATCTGATATAATTTGCACCAACTCATTTTCAACAGAACATGAGTTCATATTAAACTGACTTCATAATTCAGTAGCTAATTCCTCAATGTTTTTACATAAAAAAGGATAACTCATAAATAATGCTGTATTTGCCAATTTACTGCAATCATAAAAACGCATTGCGAATTGTCCCAAAATATTTGATAATTCAGCCTCATACGTATCATAATTTAACTGATGAATCCTTGCTTTCAAAGACGGAAAATGTTTTAGATCCTTTCTTTTCGGTTGATCTATCATAAGTTGCAATTAACCTTTGAATGCGTTTACTTCGCTAATCATCTCAATAATAGTTCTTCCTTTACCTTGAAGCTCTAAGTTAATGGTGTAGAAGTGCATTGAGATGTCAATCAAAAATGCCAAATCAGTCAGGCATTTTTCGTTTTTCAACATCTGGGTCTCATCACCTCTTTCGTCTAGAAAATCTGTTATTTCGGGCAATAATTCTTGAAACTTTTCTAGGAGTTTTCCTTGACCCAACCACCTGACGTCCGTGTGAAGAACTAAATCAGCTGACTCCCTATCTTATAACTGCCGTTGCAAGCTACGTGCACGGATGGAATTCACAATTTTTGTTGTAATGCCCATAATTTCCTCCGTGTTTAAAACTGTTGAACACATAACTTGTTGATGTATAATGCAATGGAATGTAAAAAATGAAGAGAAATCTTTATTAGCTCGACACAATGCTGCAAAACTGTTTTTGTTTCCAGTCATTGCTGATGCTGTATCGGTTGTAATGCACACTAATTTATATATTGATGGCTTGTAGTTTTTTACAAAATTGAAGAAAGTGTCATGAATATCTTCGGCACGGGTCTTTCCCTTCAGAGGTATGCTAGTCAAAAATTCTTCCTTAGCCAACATGTCATTGAATACCATCCGAATAAAAACACACAGCTGGGCAGTGTCTGTCATATTGATGGATTCGTCGAACTCTAAAGTAAAGCATATATATTTCATGATATCATGTTTAACTTTATCTGCCATATCCTGACTCTTGACTTCAATACGTCTTGTGACAGTCGGACGAGATAACTGAAGTTCTCTAATAGCAGACATGATTTCTGTTTTATTTTTAAAATCTCCAAATGAAGTCTCACCTCACCAGCTTCAATAAATGCTTTCTTCACAACCGATCCATCTTCAAATGGTTTCTTGTGTTTCGCCAATATATGAGATATTTTAAATGACGCAATCGTAGCAGCTTTTGATTGTTAGGCTGGTCTTGTGAACATGGTTTGTTTTTTTCCAAATAAGATATAAAATCACGTACGTTTCGTTTTCTTAATTCATTCTGTGGCGGAAAATCCCTTTCATAGTTTTTATGAACCGTTTTATGATGCCTCTTTAAGTTACCACGCTTAGGTATTGCAACTGACGCACGACAAATAAGACAAATGCAATTATCCTTTACCATACAGAAAAAAAATTCTTCCTCCCAATCGTTATTGAAATGATACATGTCAGATTTCTTCCCTACACTCATTTGTACTATTCAATAATAAACTTTGTATCGGCGTAATATTGCCTTCAAGCTACAATTCTGAAATACGATTCCTTCAGGCGCAACATGTTTATCAGCGTGAACGAAAATCCCGAATGTTCCCGTCAAACGCGTTGCCCGAAATTTCTATAAAAGCATGAAGAATAAAGAACGCGACTTTTCGTTGACAAGTACCGCGCGTTCCTTTGATGAAGCCGCCTTTTGCCGCTAGCAGAGTTACCAATAATTTTTTTTTTTCTTTTCGAGATCAACTCAAAAAGCACTCGAGATCGAACGTTTGAGGACCCCTGCTCTTTTGTATGAAATAGAGGCCTGTACCATGAACAAAACATATTTGTATAGAGAACCTGGAAAAACTAATTTCTATTTTCCATGAATGCAACATATAAGAAACTTAATTCTCCCGATATCAAAGATATCTGCTCAAACCTATAATAAAAACACATGTGTGTAAGCAAGTGTAAACATAGGAATTAATATATTACATATATTAATAAGAAAAGTCCCCAGAATTTTTATCATTAAGATTCTTACATTTTTGCCATGTAGGGTACATATCGTCATCCGTCAACGAAAACCAAAAAGCGGACTGATTTTCATTTCAGTTATATTCAAAAGTGTGTTTATGCACTCAGTGTACTCTCCACGTGTATGTTGTTGAAAGTTAATCTCACGCTGACGTTTCAGCGCCAGAATCTGCCATTCCATTTTTCAGTTTTCAAATGAGATAAGGGCTAAGCCGGAATTAATATTCAGCTTGTGAAGCCCCGTCAATATGTCGTATTCTTTTTTTCGTCACGTTTAAAAACAGATATCGCGTTTTTTCGAGAGCGACCATCGCTACATTGTGAAGGAGAATGAAAAATGGTTTTCTTTTTATTCGCACAATGCCGGACATTGTTTTGCGATTGAGTCATCATCGTTCAACGGTATTTTCTAAAACTGAATATCAAACCATGCATTGAATTTGCGATCAATAAAAATAGTTTTGCATCTTCTCGAGTGGAGTATGAAAGCAGAATTCTGACAAGGTCAGTTTAATCTTCAAAATATGGGAAAGGGCACCCATTTCGTGAAGCAAAATAATCAATAGTTTAACTCGGTTTGAAAATCCTCCATTTAGTCTAATTGTTATAATGAGATTTCCAGTGCCTTAAGTATCATATCGATCTAGTAGGACGAGTTGTTCGTGACCATTGCCAATAGAAAACAAGAAAACACAGAGCAGTTGGAAGAGGTACTACCATTATTTCGTTGTCACGACACAGAAAATTATGGACTTGCTTAGTCGAAATATATCACAGAAATGTAATCTAAATTAAATCTAAATAGTGAAAATGGTTTGATCATGAGAAATCCCTTGAGTCCACTTTTAGCAGAGATTTTTATGAATAATATTGGACAGAAAATTCATACACATCCACTCATTTCCAAATTTCTTTATTGGTATAGATATGTTGACGACATCTTAGTATGTTTCATTGGAACTACTCGTCAATTAGACTTATTTCTAAATTTCATTAATTCCATCCATTTGAACATTAAATTCACGATAGAAATTGAACAGAACGATACCATTAATTTTTGGACTTGAAAATATGAAAAACACATACTGATACAATTATACATAACTACTCATTACATCCAATTCAACACAAAGTTGCAGCTTTAAACAGCATGGTACATCGGTTACTCAATTTACCTTTATCAGTAGAAGATTATAATAAAGAGTTAAACATCATCAAACAGATAGCCATTAATAATTCATATAATCCGGATATGATAGATCTAATCATTCGTATAAAACTGTATCAGAGAGCAATAAATGAAGTATATCCTATTCATAAAGACTATAAAATGTTCAACAGTTTAACATTCTGCGGTTCTGCAAGTACAAATATTAAATCCTTTCTCGTCAAACAAAATCTTAATATAACTTTCAAAACTTCTAATAACTTAGGTAAACATATTAAAAATAATAAATCTCGTGTTGAAAAATCAAGTAAATCAGAATCTATAAACTCAATTGCGGTTCTTGTGATAAAATTCATATCGGTAGGACCTATAGGAGTTTTGGCATAAGAACATCTGAACATAAACGTAGCTTCGATAAAAAGAAATTTGATTCAAATTATTCAAACCACTTAATAAAAGAAAACCATTCATTCAATAAAAACTTTGATATATTACATATAAAATCAAAAAGTTTAAAATTAGATCTCCTAGAAGCATTAGAAATAAATAGATACAAACATTCGGACAAGCTTTCGAATGAGCAGGTAGATGTGAATTATTCACCCCTACTTGTTTAATTAGTTTTTATTGCCTTTCATACTAACTGTACAATGGCTCGGTGTGGATTTCCCTGTTATTCATCCAACTTGTTCTACGATTTGTTTATAATACCATACTCTTCATTCTGTCTGTCATTCTTGATAAAGCTGCTTTGTCAGCGAAACGTCGTCGAATTTTTTCAAATAAAGTGTAGATTAAAGTTAAACCTTGTGTTTTTCATCTCATTTATATCATGGATCTACATCAAGTAACGGCCTCCACAATTCAAATGAAATCTAAATTTTTGTTTTATTATTTTATTTACAAACTAGCTGACCAGGCAGACTTCGTAATTCCTCAATCGATAAATAAAAGACCCAAACTTCTGTATAGAATAAACTTAAACAAACAAAAGAAATCCGTAATTAATAAGATCCAATCATACTTTGAACATGTTCACTAAATTGTTGACCAGATGAAGAAACAATCGTAATTCTTGGACAATGGTTCTCTTCATTGTTGGATTGTGAGCACAATGCTTATCAACTTCCGCATCTGAATTGCACATAAAATAAATTTGTAAAAATGATACGCATCTGGTAATGGTAACAGCGCCCCCAGTAAGTGATAAATTTGTCCTTGTATCAGTAATTTTCAAAGATTTGTCCAATAATTATTTCCGATATATATTTTAATAGAAACTTGAATTTTATAAAAAAATATTATGGTATAATACCTTGAAAGTGGACATGAATTAGTCCTGTATAATATGTGTAGCGCCAAACGATGTAATCTGAAAACAACTGTTATATTCCTGAATGTTAGCCAAGAAGTGCTTAGAATCAGGAAAGTAAAGGGCGTAAAGGATGGTGGTGGGACCCATTGTGGCAATATTACTTTGCCAGTAGATTCACCATTTATTTCTTCTTCTTCTTGCACAGCAAAGATTGGCAGCAGTCAGGCCGTTTGGCCATTTGTGCTTGCCGTGTTGTATTATTTTGTTTTGGAAAAACTTTTTGATGAAGCTTGCAAGACTGTTGTAGCTGGACGGATCATCCGGGCGCTGAGTGTTTCAATGGCCAAGATGTTCAGTCTGGTCACCGTATGAGCGGGACATTCGAGGAGTATGTGTTCCGTTGTTTCGTCATTTTGTAGGCAACCACGGCACCGTGAGGTTTTCGATAGTCTCGTGACGTGTAAGTGTTTGTTGAGTTGATGTCTCGTCAATAGGTCAACTACCATCCCAATAGGCTTTTTATCGAGGGACTATAGTTCATATACCCTCTTCTTTGGTTGCGGCCCCTTTATGAGCCTTACAATATTACAGATTATTATCATTCCCTCAATAGTTAATGATTTGTCGGCATAATAATCAATTGCAGGATCATTGTGGAATGCAGCTCGTTCAATAATCACAGGAGCACTGTGTTTGCGGATTCCCTCAATTTCATTATGTCGTGCTTGCTGTTGGTGTGTTTGATGTGCATAAGCTCGCTGCATTCCAAGCCTATCTACTTCATTGTTGCTAACTAAATAACGCAATTCTGACATAGCAATTCGACTATTTTTTGATCTGTCTCTGTCTGGTCATCAGTGCGGTTAGTACGTGAGGTAGCTCTTCGCACATTTGATTGACTCGACTCGTCAGGTCTTCTTCTCCTCGGCATCGTACAAAATTTTCGCGCAAACTTAGCAGTAAAGTCACAGAATTTCAACAAAAAAAGAGCACATTACTTGGAATGTCACTATCACAAAAGTAAAGAAAGTTCTCGCGCACGTAGCGGTAATCTTCACCCACAAAGATAGAAGGATGCACTCATAGATATCGTGATACTTTTTTCCGTGTTCTGAAGTACGACAAGATGGATGGACAATCTAATGTCAAATATTATGGTTGCGTTCAGAAATTTTATTTGTTATAAAATATGAGATTTATCAATCTTTTACAAGTGAAGCTAGTTAAAATTAGGTTTCGCGAAGCGGAGGAAATTGAAAATCAGTCCACCAACGATCTCTTACATTTTGTGACTATGCAACTTTGTCGCTTTAGCGATTCACTTTTGTTTAGGTTTCAGAACATGACATTAGATCATTCAACGCGCACGCGAAGACTTGTTTGAGAAATTAAACAATCGTAACTACGTAAGTCCACCAGGTGCAAAATCTGCATTTGCAAAGATATCAGAGTGGTATTCAGTAAAATTATTCAAATAATCTTGTTGTTCCTTAGACCATTTTGAGCAGTGTATATATATTGAATTTTGTTTACTAAGGAAGAAAAAATTCGTCGAATTCTTCCAATTTCAAAAACCGTATGTTTTAGTTCATCTTGGGATTCTTTACAGGCAATAGCAAAATATAAAACACTTATTAGCAAGAAATAAAGCGAGAGGATAAAAATATTTTCCGAAATATTTCCACAAGTGAAGCACTATTCGATATAAAATACAGAATGAATAGATAGATTTCTTAATTTACCATTTTCTTTATAAACTTTAATGTATCCTCTATTCTCGAAAAGTCGTTTTTTAGTTATACGAATTTTTCAATTATGGTCGACCATAATTCTGGTTCTCTGTTGAATATTCAGAGTGTTTCCTGAGTGTGTAAACCAACAAGGGATGATTTCTGAGCTGTGATGCATAATATTTGTCAATTTTCTACCTTTGTGTCAAAATACGAGGTTTGAATATAAAGTAATGAGACTAACAACGTTGTTTCCGATCCGACAACGCGAAGACAAGATATTTTGAGTAGCGTCAGGTGCACATGTGATACGCCTCCAGTATAAGTTTGAACTCGCTACCAACATTTGTTTTACTGTAGCGTTAGTTTTCGTGAAAGATTTTCTTGTGCGTTCTAAAAATGGGAGGCATCAATTTTGAGCAACGGTGTGCTATCAAGTTTTGCTACAAACTTGTACACAATGTTATATTTGAAAAGCTTCAGCAGACCTCTGGAGAAAGTGTTTTGTCCAGTGCCAAGGTTCTTGGGCGTTTCAAAGCATTTTGAGAAGGAAGACAGTTGATTAAATTTGAACCAAGTACGGGAAGGTCTTCAAGTGCAAGCACCAATGAAAGTATCGATGTAGTCCGGGGTCTTGCGTATTCAGATCGACGATTGACAGTCAGAATAATAGCAGAACAGTTGAAAGGATCTCAAGGTTAGGTTGACAATGCACTCCTTTTTCTGTATTCACTGGTTAAAGGTTCTCGGTATTTTAGTTCGAGCAAACCAAATGCCAGTGTATGAAGTGGCCCAAAAAAGCACGAATGGGTGAGTCAAAGATCAAATGCAAGCTGATTTGATTTTTTGTTAACCTCGGAATCGTCCACAAGGAGTTTGTGCCTCGAAACCAAACGGTTAATCAACATTTTTACCGTGAGGTACTTGAAAGACTTCGAAAAAGAGTCTTTCGTTACGACCAAACATCAAAAGAACTGAGTGTTGCATCGCGATAATGCACCATGTCACACTGAAATCTCCATGGAGTTTTTAACCTTTAAAAATATTCCTGTGGCTCCTCAGCCTCCTTATTCACCCGACTTGAGTCTTGTGACTTTTTCCTCTTCTCGATTGAATTGGATTCACCAAGGAATCCATTTTAGGACACTGAAAAACATCCAAAGAGATGTAACCGACCAGCTGAAGACTATTCCAGTATCCAAGTTTCAACAATGATATGATGATTGACTGGGGAACTACTTTGAAGGAGGCAATATTGCATTGTAATTATATTCGAATAAAATATTGAAAACATCAGTCTCTATAGTTTATATACCCTCCTCATATAGCTACTTGAGTGAAAACATGAAATATTCTTCTTAATACTCTTTTACTAGCTCCACCTGTGTCTCTATACCGGGTGGCTCACCACATCCCGACGGATAATCAGGCAAATTTTACGGCCGATTTTGAAATTATTTTTTGCTCAGTAATATATACGGCTGTAGTGACTACTAATAATATTCTAGATTACACAGGGTGTTTCATAATAAAGTTAAATACAAAAGTTATGATTTTTTGAATAGAACACCGTATTTTACGTTTCAGTTTTGCATTTGGGGGGAAAATGAAGGTGCGTTTGTTCGAAATTTCCAGAACTTATCTCAAATAGTTTCCCAAATATTTGAAACTGAGATTAGTGTATCTTTTTGCCGGGGTTTCTACGATGCTATATAGTAATTGAGAGGCAATACGTTGTTCTTTACGTTTAATGATTGTATTTAGAAAATTTTGTGGTATGTTGTTATTTGAGGCAATTTTTCTGATGATATTAAGTTCAGTTTGAAAATTTTCTGTCGAAAGGGGAACAGAGTAAGCTCTATGTATCATGGAGTTATATGCAGCTAGTTTGTGGCTTAAATGACTGAACGAGTCCATTGGAATCTATGCGTCTGCGAATGTTTCCTTTCTGTAAATTTTATGAGTGAGTTGGTTATTTGAATGTGTAATGGTTAAGTCGGGGAAATTAATTGAGGTTTTATTTTCTAATTCAGAAGTGAAGCTGATGTGGCAATGTATTTTATTCAGGAAATTTAAAAACTGCTGAATTTTTCTGTTCGATTCACGAAAGCCAACTAAAATATCATCTACATATCTGTACCAAAAAATAATATGTTTTTGTAGCGAAGTCTGTGTTTAATATTGAGTTTTTCTCTAAATTATTCATGAAAATGTCAGCTAGTAGAGGGCTAAGAGGTGAACCCATTGGAAGACCTGAATTTTGTTTAAAGAATTTAGATTGATTTAGAAAGTAACTTTGAGATAGGCATATTTGAAAAAGATTGCTAATTCATTATATATGGAAATATATTCATTTAATATGGAGGTGTGTTAAACTCGGATAAGATATCTGTAACAAGGGGAAGACACTCATTCGTTGGAATGTTCGGGTACATATTTTTGACATCGAAAAAGACTAACTCAATATCTTGGGAGATTGTGAGATTTGAAAGTTTATGTATGAGATCTACAGAATTAGAGATAGTGTATTGTGCTTGAAAATTCAAAAGGTCTAGAAATTTTTGATTCAAGAATGTTGCTAGTTTACCTGATGGTGTGTTTATATATAACACTACAGGTCTTGCAGATTTTTCTTCCTTATGTAGTTTAATCAATCCGTACATTCATTGGAATCAGTTTCCTCTTCTCCCGTTCTGTGTGTGCTAGGTGTTGACAATCTTAGCTCTTCTTTGATTTCTTTTATGAAAAGTTTGGTTGGATCTTTTGGTATTTCGGTGATATCCATTGTTTTCAGTACATCCTGCATCTTTTCTTCATATAGGTCTTTATTGAGGCATACTATACTATTGCCTTTGTCAGCTTTAGTCATTATGAAATCTTCGGCTTGGATTTTGCTTGATATGGACTTCCTTTTTTTCAACTGATTCTGATAGTTAGTTTTTATGTCAGATTTTCTGATAATTTCTGTAAGTTTGTGTTTATGTAGGCTTTGCTTGGTGATGATATCTTTATGTTTGATTATTGAATAAATTGTGGAAAAGTGACAAAAGTGTCTCATTTCGTTTTACTTTAAAAATGAATTTCCATAAAATAAATAAATCATCTATATTGCCAATTCAAATATACTACCATTGTGATAGTAATTACTGTTGCTTGAACATATGACATATTTAGTTCATCTTTGTTACATAGGGTGTTCGGAAACGATTTTTGATATTCGGGTTCATTGAAATCTCATTTCACTGTTTCTTTGAGATTGCATACCATGTATCTAAAGGGTCGAATAAGTGGTAAATTTTAATACCTTTCGAATGGTATCTAGGTTCCCTTATACAAATTCATTTCAAAGATATTCGAAAGTTTAGCCAATTTTTATCGAATTTCAAGAAATATTCCAATTTGATGTTTTGCAGTTACACTGATTTCTTCCCAGAAGAAAGTATAATATTTATTCATTTCATTTCATTCGGTGAATCAAATTCCATTATCGACTTAATTTCAATGAAGGCATGATGCTTAATCACATCCAGGTAATCAAACAATCGAGATCTCTTTATTGCCCACAATTGGTACCTATCTATTAACACAATATGGAGAAAATACTATGTCAGTCTTGAACAGAAAGAGTTTCAAGTACGTATCAGTGCATAATGTTCTCAATTTTATTTTAGTTTTACGATCTGTTGGAACATTTCAATTTTAAGCAATTTCCCAATTTGATATACATTTCAAAATGAGGACCTATCCAATACCAAATTGATATGACTTTTGTCATCGGCGAGTGGCAACAAAGCTATTTTTATCGTCAAGATTTTACTCCGAAAGATACCCGAATCGAAGACATTCAGACAAAAATTCCCTACAAAAACTACTACAACATTGCGGAAACCGGCAACGTAGCTTATCCTAAAACGAACAGATAGAAGTGGGCGACAAAAGAAATCGACAATTGTAGCGACCGTTGATGAAAATCCAATAACTAGTAGGCGGAAGATTGCCAAAGAATCGGGAATTAGTAAAGGTGTATGTAGAAGTATATCCAGAATCTTGAAAACACACGCATTTCATCCGTATCATGTTCTGGTCAACCAGGAGCTATCCGAAGGAGATTTTGAACGTCGGAAATGAACGTAAAAAATGAAGATTTTGCAGAAAAAAATTATGTTCTCGGGTAAATGCACACTTTACACAACAACTCCACAATGAAGCGGCACAATTTTCATTATTACGATGATCAGAATCTTTCGCCAGCCGTACACGTAGCATCGATGGGCGGTTGAAAATTGGGGCGCAAGCATAGGCCCGTAATCGGACCGTTTTTTTTTCCATGAGCAGTTAAACCTTAGCGATCCTCTATCAAGAATTGTAAGAAGATGTGACAATCGACATAAGGCAACGAATGTGGTTTCAATTGGACGGAGCTGCTGCACATTCCACTGCCAATGTGCGGAATTTCATGGACACACTTTTCTGATAAATAGATACGTGGAGATGGATTTCGAAATTGACCTCCAAGTTCGCCTGATCTAAGTTGCTTTGACTTTTTTGTATGGGGTTATGTGAAGCAAATTATATTTCGAACAGTTTAACAAGGTGTTTCGTTCAAAATAAAGGCTGTTTTGAACGTCTTATGCTACGTTTTTGATATTAGGTTGGAAGTATGTATTAATGTGGATATTATGAACTCGAATTCTTTTTCAATTTTTCACCCAATACCTATTGGAAGATTACGATTCATAACAATTAAACACAGGAAAGATTTCATCTAATTTGTTTTTTTTTGCTGATGCAACAATCGGTTCAAATAGATATTGGGGTGAAAAATTGGAATAATTCTTGAAATTGGTCAAAAATTGGCTGAACCTTAGAATATATACGAAACCGTTGAAAATAGATAAAAGGAACCTGGGTGAGACTACCCTTATATTTTTTCCTTATAATATTAATAGGTGTCAACAACGACCTTTCCTAGGAATTTGTAGATAACAAGTATATTAAGCTCCAAATCTTAATCAGTAACATTAGAATGGTTAAGATTAGCTGGATACCAACTGTGTATAAGGAGTGCAATAAAGAGATCTAGATTGTTTAATTACCTTGATGCGATTTGCCGGTATTGGGCATCATCCCTCCATTGAAATTAAGTCGATAATGGAATTCGATTCACTGAACGTGATGAAATGAATAAATATTATAGTTTCTTCTGCAAAGAACCATTGCAACTGTAAAGGTATAAATAGGAGTGAGATATTGACTTATTTCGATATATACTTCTATGAAAATTGGCTAAATTTTCGAATATCTTCCAAATCTTTGAAAATAGGTATCAGCGAATATAGGTACCATACGAAAGGTATTTGAATATACCATCTACGTGACTCTTTGAATATATAGTATGCCATTCGAAAAAAAACAGTGAAGTGTGATTTGAATGAGTGCCAACTTCAAAAATGGGTTCGAATACCCGGTGTAACATGGATCAACAAAATGTGTCGTATGTTCAAGCAACAACAATGTCTATCACAATAGTTATATATTTGAAGCTTTTAAATCAATATTGAGGAGACAATTTTTTTTTCAATCAAGTTTCAGAGAATGTTCCTCAGAAAGTACAAAATACACACAACCAAATTTATATGGAATCATTTGGTATTTCACATAACTGATTGTTTTTAACCATATATCTTTGAGTACTTGTGAAGAATGAAGTTTTTGTTGTAAAAAACTGGATAGTAAGATAAGAAATGTTGAATTATCACCACATGTTCGGGGTATTCAACTGAGATTGGAAACTGTGAATTTCAAAATTTGAAAAAGCCTATAATCAAAGTTGAAAATGCCTTACGTTGGATTGTCCAATCTGCAGAGGGGTCGAATAATAGCTCTCGTTAAAGAAGGGGTCACACAGAGAAACAAAGTGGTCACAGGGGTGCTCTCAAAAACCCTCGCCCAATACGTGGAACTACTGTCTTTGCAAAATAGACCAAGAAAAATTCGTAGAAGATCACTTCTGAAGAACAAGATCACTTTTTGTGCCAAATTGCAAGAAGAGACCCATACTCCAAAGGCAATTTCTGGAAGCAACAGGCATTAGTGTATCAGTCGAAACGATACGACAATGACTTTGTTCAAGGGGCTTATACAGCAGAAGGCCCTTAGGAGTTCCAGAGCTAACCAGACAAAATATTAACAAACTTAATTGGTGTATCGAGCACCAAAAGTAGAATAATGAGAATTGGCGAAATGTGTTCTTTTTCAGATGAGACCAGAATTGGTGTTCGATCAGACGACCGCTGGATTCGGGTTTAAGGGGTCGTGGAAGACAAGCTAGACTCCGAGCAACAAGACAAATTCCGAAATACCAAGGGGGCAGTGTGATGTTTTGGGGTGGCATTATGCTTGGAGGCAGAACAGATTTGATTTTTCGTCTCCTGCGAGTGCAACGGCTAGGAATTACGTGGACCTAATGCGGTGAGAATTTCACTTTTAAGATAAAGCTCCTCCGCATACCAGCAACCTCGCGCGACATTAACTTGAAGGCTTGTTTCAGGACAAGAGGAGGTAATAAAAGCTACTGAGGCCGAGAAAAGCACCTGCTCTGTGAGAAAACAATTTTAAATTTTTTTACTACATGCGGAAAGTCTTATTTTCTTCTATTTCTTTCCTTCTCAAAATAAAACTTGAATTATTTCTTTCTTCAATTGAAATATCTCAAAAGGATCAATTCTAAAAATCCTTCAAAATTTCCATAAGCCTGAGGTAATATACAAAATATCATAACTTTGATATGTATATTTATCATGGAACGCCCTGAATAGTCTGAATTATTTGAAATTTGTAGTCACTATAACACTTCATATTACTGCGCGAATAAAAATTCAAAATCGGCCCTTAAATATGCCACCCGGTTGTAACAAAATTAACTTTTTACTAGTTAAGCCCAGAGAAAAATGAGCAATGAGACTCTAATTCAATAATTGTCACTGAAATCTTGGAAGAAAAGTCAATGAAGTTTATCTCGGATATTTAATTACATAAATTATGGTAAACAATGTCGCAAATGTTTCTTTATATCTTATATAGAGTCAGTGAAACTTATCTTGGTGAAATAATTCCAAACCGGTTTTGTTCTTGCTGCTGCATATGGGTGGAAACTTCTATTTCATCTTTGGGTGTGGATTTCTGGACTCCAAATAGAAGTTATATCATCTCAACCTCTGAGCTCCACGTATGGAACCTAGGAATTTCTGTTTGCGAGTCTCCACCTAGGAATCTCCAGCTAGGACCTATATTTTTGATATATGTCACTACACAGTATACAAGATAAAGATATATAGAGAATTTTAATATAATTTAATTATTTCAAGTTTAACTAATTAGCTTGAAGGTCTACGGCAGAAAGGTCTGCCGCAGGTCTGGAGAAGATTAGCAAGCCGGTAATCATACCATCCGATAGCCTGATTATGCGCATCAGACTGTTAAACAGTGGCGTGACACAAATAGAGAGTTGACAGGAATCAGGTGTTTTAATTCAAACAGTTATGACGTGATTTTTGCACGTTACACGGTATATCTATTTATCAATGTAACAGAATATTCGGAAGTTGCTTCAACCCACTTCGAGCAATCAGATTTATTTTGAACTTTGCATATTTATTAAAGGCCGGTGACAATATAATAATTCAATAAGGCTAACGAATATCCGACATAAAGAATTTAGAAAATTAGTAACATTTACCTGAAACCATTGGCTCTGTCTCGTAACGAGCAGATAAAACCTAAGACTTCAGTTGAAATGCACAAAGCCTCAATACCCAAGTAACTTCTCGAAGCAGAGAATCATCTCTTGGAAATCTAAAAGTAACTAAAATTTTATCGTTATTATAGATACAGAAATCAATGTAGTTTCAACGAAGAAGAAATTTTGAGACGATGCTGTAGATTCTTTTGATAGTTTGACACGTGCATTGATGTGTAAATATCTCAAAAATTTAAGAAGCCATAGAAAAAAAAAATAAAAAAGTATTGAAATTTCAACTGCAGATTCGTAACGAAGCATTTACATTTTGTTCTTTAGAAATTATAGTCATAAAATTTACAGAAGAATCACCTCATTCATCATGTACCAATAGCAAAGATATTTACGAACATCCTGTATAGAACAACGTGCAATGTGAATATAATTTTTCCAGGGACTAATTTTTCATCTACACGAACAAAAGCGCAAATGAATACAAATTTTAATTGATGAGATGAAAATTCTCGACGTCCTTATTGGCCATCTTCCTGGCGAACAGCTCCTCATAGACCGTTCTATAATTCGCAAGGATTTAGTTTGATGGTGTTATCAAATGGATTTCCTCGTATATTCAGAAATATCTGTAAATAATCAATGTATTCGAAAATACCACGAAATTATGGTATCGCAAGTAGGTCAACAGTTCCTCTAATTATTTCAAAAGCTCATCAATTATTCAATTGTAATAAATTGTATCTAGCACCAACTTGCAGGTAAAAATTACCACCACGTAGTTATTGAATTACAAGGGAAATAACCGAAGTTTTACGATACGGAAAAAGCACGCTCGGAAAATAATTTGTTCACTTATATTTCAGTAGCGTACCTATTGCCCTGGACGAGTTTACGAGTTTACATCCGGGTGGGACATTAAAGGGTTCATCCCATAATCAACCCCTTGAGAAAATACAGTGCAAAAACGTGCAGCGTTTTAATACGATGGCCGAGGTGCTGGCTGGCTTCGAATTTTATTAAAAATTTGATTTAGTGGGTGAAATTACGAGTTCAGTGAATGGGGGTGTACTTATTAAGGTGGATGTGCTGCACCAGAGTTCGTCAAACTTTACATATTCCTCTAACGACTATGCTAATTGAAATATCTAACCTGACTGTGTGTGGTACATCGATAATTTTCCACCTTGGTTTGTTGTCCTGTAAATGAGATAATGCAAGAGGGAATAATCTTTTTGATTTTCTCATTATTCCAGTTCAAATCTCTTCAACATGGTGACTTTTGCTCTTATCTTATAATCACAATAAGGAAGATGAGCTGAAACATTTTATTTCAGAGGGTGTTGAATCCCCTTTCTGATAGAATCTTACTCACTAGGTTTGGTTGAATAATTTTTGAGAAAATTTTTAAATAAATTAAAGTCTTCGACTATTACTATCCTTTCTAGGTGGACATCTTTTGGAGTACAATACTTGCCTGAAATATCAACCTCCTAAGCGGGGGTTGCAATCCTTGAACATCTTGAATAGGGAAGATGGGTCGAGTGATGACTCGAAAAAAAGGTGGTATCCTTGTCTACATTGTCTTGAACGAATTTCCATTTTTAATTGAAAACTGTAAGAGATACAGGGTGAGCAACTGAAAGATAGGAAGACTATTTCCCTGAGACTATTCAAGTTTCAATGAGATAAAATAGAACAGATCCATGCTGATCAATGGCAGTGATCATCAAATACCATCCTCATCTCGAATTTCAACCCCTAGAGCAGAGGTGACCACCCTTGAGAATTTGGAAGAGGGTAGATGGGTCGAGTGTTAACTCGAAAGAAAGGTTTTATCTTTGTCTGCATTCCCGTGAAAGAATTTTCATTTTTGATTGAGAACTGTAGAAGATACAGAGTGAGCCACTGAAAAATAGAGAAGACTATCGCCCCAAGACTATTGGAGTATTAGTGCGAAAAACTGGAATAGAATCATTTATCTCTCACTCTGTATCTTCTACAGGTTTCAATCAAAAATGAAAATTTGTTCACGGGGATGCAGACAAAGATAAGGGAGGTCACCCCTGCTCTACGGGTTGAAATTCGAAATGAGGATGGTACTTGATGATGACTGCCGTTGATCAGCATGGATCTGTTCCATTTTACTTTACTGAAACTTGAATAGTCTCAAGAAATAGTCTTTCCTATCTTTCAGTTGCTCATCCTGTATCTTTTACAGTTTGCAATTAAAAATGAAAATTCGTTCAAGGCGATGTAGATAAAGATACCATCTTTCTTTTGAGTCATCACTTGACTCAGCTTCCCTATTCAAAATGTTCATGGATTGCAACCTCCGCTTATGGGGTTGATATTTCAGGAAAGTATTGTACCTCAAAAGATGTCCCCCTTGAAACAAAAATTGACCTGTTTTTGCGTTTTGATCAGAAATGAATATCTTGGTAGATATAGCCTCTGTTTAGTTTTCGTTGAATCACCCTGTATATATATTCTTTTGAAAAAAAGAGGATTAACAAAAATTCGAAAAATTGTATTTACAATAAATGCTTGTATCTATAATTTTGGTGTGTGTCAGGAAAACACAATTGTGAGCTCAGGAAAATGTAACAGGGGAACCCTACTATCTTGCGTATGATTCAATAAACGAGTGAAAAAACCTGAGGAAAGAACACGTTTCCCTTTCGCTATTGCACTAGCAATAGCTTGTCTGTTTATGTTGTGTTAGTATCGTGTGTACATAAATAGTACCAAAGATTTTTCTGCTTAGCAGCTTCAATTCTCATCTTGCACTCCATGATTTCCAGACGAAGACCACTTTTCAACTGTTTCGTTCATTTTTGTTAAATCGTATGTGACATTTCATTGTGACTGCATAAAAAGTTGTTTGGCTGACTTATGCCAATTTTGACATAGTAGCCCACTGATTATTCCAAAATTATCAAGTAGCTTAACACTTTGAAAATGATTGGCAACTTCTTCGCTAAATTATAATCTCTCTTCAAGGATTAACAGC
The DNA here is from genome assembly GCA_013387265.2 of Cryptolaemus montrouzieri. Taxonomy (NCBI): domain Eukaryota; kingdom Metazoa; phylum Arthropoda; class Insecta; order Coleoptera; family Coccinellidae; genus Cryptolaemus; species Cryptolaemus montrouzieri. The sequence goes on from JABFTP020000103.1 coordinate 26,028,477, forward strand.
TTACCCACAATATTTGTGTTGTCATTTGTCATTCTATGAACCTATTATATCCAGTTAATTTCTTTCGATTCGTGCTTCAATATTAATACCACATTCAAGATATCACCCGCCCATATGTCAGGGTGACAAAATTTCAGTTTCATAAATGAAAAGGAAAGCTCTATAATAAATGCCTTTTCAGTTCGCTCGAACCCATTATCTTCCTAAAACAACAAAACGCCACATAACGCCATTTTCTACTGAATATACGCTGAAAATTCGTTATTAAGCCATCCGACCGGCGACTGGGAGATGTTATATCTGAATTAAACGAGTATGACAGTTAAATTTCCCCGCATTTCCCGTTTCTCGTCCCTACGTCCTCCTCAAATGCATTTATCGTGGACCGTCCAAGCGCGAAACAGCCCGATAATGGAGGATATGTGTATGTGTGTATGTACACGCCGTTTGCTTTAAACACATTCCCCCGTGACTGTATTTCAGTTAACTCGTTCAGAATTCAAAAACTAAGGAAGTTATCTCGTTGTATATTCAATTGATTCACTTTACAATGAAATAAAATTATGTAGGTTTCAGTTTGCAAACGATCAGCTTCTGCAACACCCTAAATAAAAAATTTCGACGATTTTACTTTTATCTGTATGACATGATAACTTCAACATACAAGGTGTCACGAATTAAGATGTATTTACAATAAATGCTTTTATCCATAATTTTGGTGTGTGTCAGAAAAAACACAAGTGTAAGCTCAGGAAATGTAACAGGGGAACCATACTATCTTGCATATGATTCAATAAACTTGTGAAAAAAAACCGCTATTGCACTAGCAATAAATTGTCTGTTTATGTTGTGTTACTGTCGTGTGTACATAAGGAGTACCAAAGATTTTTCTGCTTAGCCGCTTCATTATCTCATACACCATGGAAATAAAGCCCTAAGGGGTGTAGTCCTAGCGTTATGTAAGAACTTAACTAATGCTCCTCTTTTTTTTTAACAGGGAACATTACACCATTCAGAGGTGTAGCCCACAATAACCTCAAGAGTCAAAAACTAATCCCCTAAATAGACTTGAAGTTCTCTACCCAGTTAATGAAATTATCTGAAACGTAATGAATTTCTTGAAAACCACCCCTAACATGGTAAATAGGACAATCGAGGACTAAATGTCTTATTGCTTCTTCAGCTGCGCCACATTCACATGCCGGACTTTCTACAGTTTTCCATTTGAATAACATACTATTACTACGACCATGTCCTATCCTGAGACTATTTAATGTACACCAATTTTTCCTACTTATATCGAAACCTGCAACCCTTTTGGAAGGATCCTCTATGAGAGCTTTATTAAAAACATCAACTTCCTGCCATTCAGTTTTCCAAAGATCAACACCCTTCACACGTGTACGCAAAAAGGCAATCGACCAAATAGGTTTCCTAGATTTCAATCTCAGGTTAGGTGGATTTTGAAGATCGTGTATTATCTGAAAAACTTCTGGAAATAAGTGATATGTATCCCAAGATGATTTAAGAGCTAATTTCCTGCGATAATGGGAAGGAACTATATTACAAATAACCAGAAGCCATGGGGTAGCAACTGACACAACCACTTGTAACTCTCATAGTTCATCTGAGAATCAATCTTATTGACATGAGCACTACTCAACCACACCTGGCAGCAATATTCTGCTGCTGAATATACTAAAGCTGAAGCAGTAGTTCGCAAAGTAGAGACTTCGGCGACCCAAATAAAACCAGTTAGTTTATGTAGTATATTGTTTCTTGTTTTCAACTTCTGACATAATTTATCAATATGAAATTGGAAAGTCGAAGAACGATCTAGCTTTACACCAAGATATGTTGGAGTGAAATTATGAGTTAATAGTGATTGAATGAACAATACTCCTAGTTGCCTATCTTTCTCATGATTATTCAGATGAAAACAAGAAACCTCAGTTTTCGAAGGATTTGGACATCAACGCCATTTTTTGAAGAAAATGTTCAGAATTTTCAAATCAGAAGTCAGTGTTTGCTCAATTGTTTCGAACTCATAGTGTCGAAAAATCAAAGCAATATCATCAGCATAAATAAACTTTGTAGAGGAAGTTTCAGGGATGTCGAACATATATAAAATGAAAAAAAGAAGTGCAAGAACAGATCCCTGAAGTGCGCCATCATTTAGAGTGTAAAATTTACTGCGTTTTTTACCGATAAAAACTCGAAGTCTTCTGTCAGATAACAATGTTCAATAACTAACACTCTAACTATACATTTTTTTCAATATTAGGAGTATAGTATGCAGTAAAGATAATCAATTGAATATCATTATTATCCCAATGTTAATCTTCAAGTGTGTTGCGGAATTAATTCTAATAAATCACATTTTGGAGAAAGAAGATTCGAACAAATAGATTGAAGTAAAAACGCTTACAAAGCACACTCCATAGGATTGACTACTTATCTCTACTTACAATTCACCAATACACATACATTTTATATTTGGGGTAAATGATTTCAAGGCTTTGTCACTTTGAAGCTCAATCACAATTTCTACTACAGCTATGTCTGCGCATTTTAACATAAGATTGCAAACTGTTGAAATTGAGGTACTTTAGCCGTTTTGTTGAAATCATTAAAACGATTTTTGAAGTTATCCTTCAAGTTAAAAACTATTGCTACATAAGAGTCACTATCTTAAAGTTCCAATTGATGTTGAGATATACTTTCCGACAAATAGGAAATCCTGGGAATCGTAGTTGACCAGATTTTTTTTAAAGCTCGAGCTTCTTGAATAATGTATTAATATCAGGAATTATTTCAGTTAATTCCTTACTTCTCCTTTAAAGCTGCAAATTGAGTTCATGAAGTTTTTCTGTATTGTCTAGAAGAAAACTGAATTCTCTAACTCTGATTGAACTTTCCAGTTCCGAAATCGTTTGATCGGCTAAATTGAACTATGACAGATAGGAGATCTTTAAAACATTTCAGCACTCCTCCTTTACTGAGCTAGTGGATTTCAGAGTAGTAAATCAGCAAGGACGTCCTTAAAATATTTCAGCACTTTCTACTGATCGACCAGCAGACTTTAGAGAAGTGAAAGTAGCTCCCACATTGACAAACAATTTCATAGAACCAAGAATTTGAATAATCTTTTTGCAAGGCATGGAGTCTGATATTATTCACAATTTTACTACAAATTTCATGATGTTCATGAAAAATTATTACTTAAAGATTGATGACGGATTATGCGGTAGTAAGAAAGGAATTTCCGGATACGTCTTTACGACATAACGCCACCATAATCTTATACCATTTCATTATGGCTGGGGCGCCATCGGTTGTCAACAGTACCTCCTTCAATCGTGAAATCACTAAAACAGAACTGACGCACACGACCATCTGGGAGGAGAGTTCACTGACAATTCAACCAGTTGGAGATAAACGTTGTTATCAGAGTCAGTTTCTTAATTGTAAAAAACTATCATTGTTCATTACTTCACTTGTTTCATCAGTGTATTATCAGGAAGTTGCATGGATGTTACAGCTGAAACTATGGCGTTTTTATTCGCCAAGTTGTCAAATTCAAATCTAAAATCGATTCTACTACCATTTTTCCATCTTCATAATACTTTTTATTTCGTTCAATTACCTGGGACACACTGTTCAGTTGCAGCCTCGTTTTCATCAACTGTTTTCGAAAATATTCACTGTCGTTTAATTAACTGGTTACTCAATTGTTTCAATTTTTCCTGTTTTCCAGTCTGGTGGCAGAATGTAATTGAAATATTTGAATTTGGGAGGCTTTTACTTGGTTAAATTCCATTATCAATAATAAAAAACAAGTACTATAATTTCAAGTAGCAATAATTTCAACATAGCTTTCCAAACTAATAATAATTTAGGCAAATATATAAAAATAATAAAACCAAACCAGGTAAAAACAATAAATCAGGTGTTTATAGATTGAATTGCAATGACTGTGATGAATGATTCTACATTGGTAGAACTCAAAGAAATTTTAATATTAGAATATCGGAACATAAACGCAGTTCTTCAAATAAAAAATCAGATTCAAATTACGCGAATCATCTCTTAGAAAATAATCACTCTTTCGACCCACAGTTTGAAATTTTGCATACAGATAATAAATATTGGAAGATAGATCTTTGGGAAACTTTAGAAATCAATAAATACAAACACTCAGGTAGACTCATCAATGCAATGTCAATTTAAGCCCTTCACCTCTATTGGATCTCTTTGGGGAGCAATCTATTCCTTAATTTTATTGGATATACCTGTCATAAATAACCACTTAATAAGAAGCAACCCAATAAGCTTTTAATTACTCAAGAACATTTATATTTATATTCATTTATATTTTCTGTACATTCATTCGTCTGAAGAAGCTACGGTGTAGTGAAACGCGTTACGAATCGCAATTATTAAGTAAAATTCCTTAAAACACAGTACTTGTTTTTTATTATTATAATTGAAATAATTTTTCAAAATTCGAATGGATAGAGTTATGATGCCTCTACACATTTCCTTCTTCAACAACCGAAACAGAAGTACATGATAACGTACGTTTTCGTCACTTTCCTATTGAACTTTGCCATATTTTGCAATACTCTCTACTCTCAACTAACGCAACAGTTGGACATTGATTATGCCATCAAGTTTTAAACTGAGTGTGAGCCATGTGTATTTATCTTAAGAATCCCTGATAGATGCAACGATTTTTATGTAACATTCTCTATTCCTCTCTCTATGGAAGAATAGAACCGAAAATGCCCTCATAAAATTCGTATTTTCAAATAATTATAAAATTATCGAAAACATTTATACATCTCTTGGCCCATTCTACATAATTTCGAGACATTGATTTGAAATCTATCAATTTTTGATGTACTCTTCAAGAATTCATGAGTTTCTAGCAATTCCATGTCTCAAATTCCCATTTTCGATCTGAGAAATACGACAATCAATCAAATATTTTAAAATGCGGGCAGCATTTGTCCCAGAAAAAAAGTGATAAAATTCAACAGGACGCGTCTGTACATAAAAGAATTTTCATTACACGAATTCGAATACGACTTTTCAATTACCGCCCATCATTTTCTTTCTAATTTCGAACGAAAATTATCATTTCCATTTTTCCATTCGAATCACGAACCAATGCGTGAAATTCCCATTGTCATCAGCGATTCAAACTTTCTCCCTTGCGCCTCAAATTTCTCCCTTCGGGGAGCTGTTTCGAGCCAGCACATTACTTTCAAATTCCACGCGCAATCAACTCGAGAAATGACGTGCGGAAAAAGTGGTCGAGATGAATGGGCCGGGGCCAGTGCTGGATGCACCGAAGCTTAGACCAACAACGTGAAAAATTCTAACATAATCGCCACATTTTTTCGTCGAAAAATTCAAAGTTATTTGGCTCAACGATATACAGGCTGAAAATAATTGAGTGCCAAAGGTATGTATAATAACTAAACAGCTTTAACCACACATAGTATTCAAAATCTTCACGATTTTGACTTTTAAAATACGGAGGTATTTACTATTGAATTCAATGATTCGAAACGAAATATTCTTGAAATGATAGAAACTCAGAAAAAACCGAAGGCAGTAAACTCTAGGACGAATGTTGATGGATTTATGAATATATATAGCAATTTAATAAAATAATGAATCCAAATATTTAGAGCATCAATATTTCAAAGTGTATTTGTGTTAACATAATATTTTGATATCGATAAATTCTGGTGAACAGTTAGTTGAAATGATTGCGTCGAAGGAGAGGTTACTTTGTTTATAATTGTTGAAACGACCCGTTGAAGGTAAATTTTGTCTTGTATATATATATATATATATATATATATATATATATATATATATATATATATATATATATATATATATATATATATATATATATATATATATATATATCTTGTGGAGATATATTTTGAAATTGCGTAAATATAATTTGCAAATTATGAAGTAGATATCCGGACATACCATATTCTGCTTTTTACATGCTGAACTTATCAGTGTTTCGTTATTGAACATTGTTGAAGTGAGGTTTGAACCCAATTTTCTCAGTTGACTGCCTTGAAGTTCTCCAAAGAAGAAATGGTTGATATGATTTTTATTCTGGGTGATTGTGATAGAAATTCTTTGTTGGCAAGTCAAGTTTATGCACAAAGGTTTCCTGATAAGAGGCATCCTGATGCAAAATGCTTTGAAAAACTTCTAATTAGATTTATCGAAACGGGTAATATCGCTTATCAAAAACATGAAAAACCAAAAACTGCTACAGTTGAAGACAACCAGTTATCAGGACCCATATAAAAGACAAAAGAGATTTCTCAGTTAACAGATATAAGTCAATCTTCCGTCCAGAGAACCTTGAAACTGAATAAATTTCATGCATATCATGTACAGCTGCACCAGGAACTGAACAATCAAGACTATGAAAATCGAATCAATTTTTACAATTGGGCAAGTGACAAAGTAGCGGAAAATCCAAATATGTTTAGCTGCATTGTTGGTCCTTGAATGTATGGGGCGCTATAGTAGATGGATCTCTAATTGGGCCGCACTTTTTCGACGGACACCTCAATAGTGAAATGTATTAAGATTTTCTGCAAAATCATCTACCAATGTTACATGCCGATGTACCAGAGCATTTACGAGAAGATTTGTGGTTTCAATAGGATGGGGCACCGGCACATTACTCACATCAGGTTAGGGAGCATTTTAATCATGTATTTCCAAACAAATGGATAGGACGTGGGGTTCTATTAGATGGCCAGCTAGGTCTCCGGACCTTACAAGTCTAGATTTTTTCTTGTGGGGTTATATTAAGGGCATCGTTTACCAGATTCCTTCTATAACTCAGTTGGATATGAGACAGAGAATAGTCGACGCCTTTCAGTCAGTTAATACGCAAATGTTGTCGAGAGTTCAACGGTCTTTCCTTAGAAGGATTGAGTTGTGTCTACAAAGAAACGGGTAACACTTATTGAAATGATAGATAGATTGTAGATCATCACACCATAAACCAATCTATTACGTATTTCATACACGACTACCTTAAAATATCTCCATTTCTCTGATCAAGTATAATGATATGTATTAATAAACTCTTGTTTCGCAACCTCTGATTTTATTATTTCAGTTCATTTTTTTGATTTTGAAAATGGTCGAAGTTAAAGATAAGGTTACATCTGCAAAAATATGGCACATTTTATGCGTTGACATGAATAATAAAATACAGGATGTTCCATTTGGAAAAATCAAGATAAGATATTTTTAAAATAACAATATTCAATAATTTTTTCGAGTCACTTCTGTTTTAAATGAGTATAATCTATTCCAATTCATCAATAAAACTATCCTTGGGCAATAAGAAAACGAAAGGATGAAAAAGTATTCATCCTCTCTGGCCGAGAGACATTATAGCAGAGTTTAGGATGCTCTTGAATCTTCAACAAAAAAGTGGTCTTCCAATCTGAAAAAACCTCCCAAGATTTTTTATAGAAAATTGGGACACCCTGTTTACTTAAATACAAAATAAATTGCTGAAGTAGAATTTCACTTTCTAAATACAATTGACTTGTTTTTGCATTTTGATCAAAAATGAATATCTTGGTAGATATATAGCCTCTGTTTAGTTTTCGTTGAAGCATATATATATATATATATATGTATATATATATATATATATATATATATATATATATATATATATATATATATATATATATATATATATGGATCTGAACATTTTGAATACTGAAACTTGAATAGTCTCAGAAATAGTCTTCCCTATCTTTCAGATTCGTTCCAGGCAATGTAGACAAAGATATCACGTTTCTTTCGAGTCATCACTCGATATATGTTATATATATATATATATATATATATATATATATATATATATATATATATATATATATATATATATATATATATATATTATTATTATTATTATTTGAATCAACGAAAAAAATTTGAATACGTCTTTGCATTCAACTCAAAACTGCCCATAAAATGTCAAAATAGTTTCCACCTAGCTTTGATATCAGCCCATCCCGCCAAATCGAAAAAAAACATAGAAAACTGCGATCTGCTTTCACAAATAAATTTTCCTCGAAAATCGAGGACGAAGATGTTGGGGTCACTATTTGCATTATTTGACATAGTCTGCGAAGTAAAACATTGAAAATGGAACACCTAGTATAGAGTTGAGAAATTTCAATGTCATAGTAAAATATTATAGTTATAAGAAATTGATCTCCTCTCTCCCGATTCCATTTCAGGAATCATGTTACAAGTGTAAGTATTTTTCTGATATTCCCCTTCAAGTTGTTCAAAATTTCTCCAATTTTGGTTACATCTTCCTTCCCGGTTATCGGTTTTTATCACAGTAATACAAAAATGAATTTGAAAGTCTACAGGTACTAATTTAAATGAAAAAAATGTTTTCAGCTCAGCGATTTTCGAGGTAAAACTCAAAAAATACCGTAGCTGGCTGATAAGTTCGATGGGATTAAGATTTGGGCTTCGTACAGGCCATTTGAAGGTAGTTTCTAAGGTATGAACTTCGTTGAGGTTAGATGAAATGTCAGTAAGGTACTTCTTGGAGTTCAAGGCTTCATTATTCACTAGATCAGTGCAGGGTCTCGAAGAAATTCCTCCCCAAACCATTATTGAACCTACACCAAAACATAGGTAGGTAAAACGTTGCACTGGGAATATTTATCATTTCGAAGTCTGCACATTAGAGAACGTCGATCGCAATGTAAATGATAAAATCTGGACTCATCTGAAAACAAAACTCTCCCTAAGTCAGCTTCTCAACAATTGACATGTTCTCTGGTAAAATTCAATCCTGTGACACGAGACTTTCAATTAAATTCCTTAAGATATTGTCGTATCGTTTCAGTGCTAATTTACAATCTACTGTTATGTCGAAGCAGCATTTGATGGTGACTAGCAGTAGCAAACCGTTCTCTCAACGAGGTAATTCTTGAATAATGGTCATGGATTTCCGTTGTGCTCGAGGTCGTCCTTGCACAGGTCTCCTTTCATTATTACCTACGGATCATTCAAAAACAGTTGAATCCAGATTCCTCTATAAACAAACGTCAATGGAAACAGTTGATCAACAGTATAGGCAACAATAATTTTATTCTATTAGGTGATTTCAATATCCATCACACTTCCTGGGGCTTCTCTTCAGATAGTCGTTTCGGTATTGAATTATCAAACATCATTCAAGAAAAAAATCTATTGATTTTAAATGACAGTTCCGCAACCAGAATCCCGATCCCTGGTTCCGCCAAATCGGTTAAAGACTTGACCATTTGCTCTTCATTCATGATTCCTTTTCTCGAAAATTGGTTCGTGGATGAATTTTCTTTAGGATCTGATCATTTTCCATCCGATATAATCTCATCACATTAGACACACCAAATACCATATCTCATTCCGTCGACGGAAAATTTAATACAAAAAAGGCTGACTGGACCAGATTTTCAGAAACTTCAAAAGAAAAAAGTTCACATCTCGAGTTTGAAGGATCCACAAATTATGACAACTTTATGGAAATTTTACATGAGTCTTGTAGGGAGAGCATTCCTGTGAGTAAATCTAACGCAAATGATAAAAGCGAGTCATGGTGGAATGAGGACTGCGAGCATGATGTGAGAGCAAAACTGATAGCTTCTAGAATTTATAGAGAAACCACAAATCTCGAAAACATTCTTAATTACCAGAATAAAGAGGCGGCTGCTAAAAGAGTCATCAAGAAAAACAGAAGAGACTCTTGGAAGAAATTCTGTAATAGCCTTAATAGCAATTCTTTGATCACTTCAATTTGGAATAACGTGAAAAGAATCAGAAACATCAATTACTCTTCGGTTCACCCTACCGCCATGCGGCCATGGATTGACGCAGTTTATGATGAAATTTGCCATACTCTCACTTATGAGCAAATAGAACCTCTACCGGAAGCTGACCACGTTAATATAATGGATCTGCCTTTTGAATCTCACGAATTAGACAGAGCACTAAAATCAAACTCTAATACGTCTTCAGGTCTTGACAAAATACAATATGTAATGCTGGCGAACATGCCTAATAATTCGAAATCGATCTTACTGAAAATTTTCAATGAAATAAGAAATTCTGGTTCAACACCAGATGATTGTAAGAACTATATTGTCGTTCCCATACTCAAACCTAACAAGAAACCCTCAAATGCAGATGCATATAGGCCTATCTCTCTGAGTTCCTGTGTATTGAAAACTTTCGAAAGAATGATTAAGTTCCGCTTGGACTGGTGGCTTGAACATAACAACAAGTTCCCGAATTACCAATTTGGTGTCCGTAAAGGCCATTCAACATATGTCAGTATCGCACACCTGATCACAGATATCCAAATGGCCTTTTCAAAAGATGAATCACTTATGGCCTTATTCGCCGATATAATTGGAGCATATGATAAAGTCTTATTTTCCGTTCTACACATGGTTATGATTGAGATTGGTTTGCCTCGGAATTTCACTACGTTCATTCATAATTCATATTCCAACAGAAGAATATTTCTGAGAAAAGGTCATGAATTGATAGGTCCAAGATTAACTAACATGGGATTACCCCAAGGCAGTATTTTGTCACCTCTTTTATATATAATATTGTACCACAAGTTGGAGACTACCTTCTCTTACCCAGCAGTTAAAGTTCTGCAATTTGCAGATGATATTTGCATATATTACTCAAACAAAGACCTGACTGAAGTTCAACAGATCCTAGATACTGCGATCAGAGAATTCAACCAACTCCTGAACACAAATGGTCATGGTCACCTTCTAATCAGTTTGTACATTCACTAGGAATCGCACCCAAATACCAGATAACTTGAATTTTGGAGAATTGTCACTTCCTCATAAAACATAAATGGGGAGCCGACCAACTCATCGCTCTTATTTTTTATCGATCATTCGTAAGATCAGTTATTGACTATGGTTGTATCTTCTACGGATCAGCAGCAGATACTTGGCTTCAAAAGTTGGATACTCTACAACACAAGGCGCTGAAAATCTGTTTCGGCTACCTCAGAAGCACACCTAATGATATTGTACTCGCAGAATCAAACGAAATGCCTCTCAAACAACGCAGAGATTTGCTGACTCTCAAATTTCTCTCGAAAAAACACGCCTTTTCTTCTCCACTGATGGACAAGATTCACAGCGTATATATTCTCACATCGAAATATTGGACTATCAAAAAAGATCCACTCTTGATAGCGAATTATGACCTATTCATGGAATATAAGGAAAGGATCACCACATTGGATGAACTAGCCATGTACAAAATGGATTTCTTCAAATTACGAGATGTAGAAAATATTCATGTTCCCATCTACGGAGAAATGACGGCAAATGTCGATTTTCACCGACTGACAGACTCTCGCTTCAGAAATTTACATCACCTGTACACGGACGCCTCCAAACAAGATAATAACGTCGGTTGTGCTATTTTCGATCCCTTACACTCCTCTCATTCACTGTTTCGACACAGCAATAACTTCTCAATTTTCTCGGCAGAACTTCTAGCTCTATGTAGAGTATTAGATTGCATTCTATCGAACATCGATACATTTTCCTCAAAAAATTTCCTGATAATATCAGATAGCCTGAGCAGCCTGATGAGCTTGAAGAAATTGAAATATAACACAAACTTCAGTCTAACTCATAAAGATATTTTAGAAGCTTTGTCCCGGCTATCTGCATCAGGCTGTACAATCGAGTTTCTCTGGGCTAAGGCCCATTCAGGAATAGTGGGCAATGAAAATGTTGATTCCTTGGCCAAAGAAGCGGCATTTCACGACCCCATCCACCTCCATTCCGCAATGGACAACGATTTTTGCCCACTCTCTAAACACCTCACAACTTCAAGATGGAAAGAAACCTTCAAATCCAACCCAAGCGGACAGTTCTATAAATCAATTCAACCCTCCCCGCCACATTTCTACTGGTTCGATAACATCTCTGATGAAGTAGACAAGTCTGATCCCATTAGGAATTTTAAACGAGATTTTATTCGTACTATCTCTAGAATGAGAAGTGGTCACGCTCTCTTTCCGAAATATCTTCACAGAATGAAATTGAAAGATAACCCTCTTTGCTCATGTGGGGAAATAGGAACTTTAAACCACCTTCTTTTTCAATGTTATAACAATGTTCGAAATATTCAATTGCTATGCTTAACCTTGGGTAAAATCACCAAACTCCATCAACCATATCAGGCTGAACAGATTTTCGCACTCAACAACCCCAAAGTCTACTGGGAAATATACACATTTTTAAAGAAATCTCATATTAACTTATGAACAAACACGGCTCTGGTGGCCAGGCGGTCTGAGTTATCAGATGCGCAGGACGAGAAGCTGTGTGTGTATTTAAAAACTTAACAGTCAAAGTTTCACCATAAAATGTTTCGTATAAACAATTATCCTTCTGGACTTATGTCTACCGACAGTCCAAACCCGGAAGATCAGGATGGATATGCGCAGATAACTCCCGTGCCTGCCTAGGTGATCTAAGACGACTACTTCAGCACATGTTACCTGGGTCAAATTTCAAGATTTGCCTTGCATTATTACCGAAAATTGAAATTTTCAATAATAACAAACGTAACTCGGCAAAATTGATCGACAACTGCTGTCATCAGAATATGAGTTTCTTCCAAATTTTAATTTATTTCTTGCATTATCATTCTCATGAGGGGATCATATGCGTCAAGAAAAACATCGAATTTTGTTGACATATGTAGGACATTTTCGAGATTAAACATGTGGTGATAATCAGTCGCCTACCAATAGAGGAAATTTGAAATATTGAAATTGTGCTTCGATTTTTGAAACAGTATATTTCACCTATTTGCCATACTAAATAATCGAAAATTGCTCAACCTGTACATAATTATTCTGAGTAATTCACTTTACCAATAAAATTATAATGATTGCAAACAACTGTGAAAATAAATCTAATTCTGTATCCCATGAATGCGATAAAACTTCTTATGACACAGCTAATCTATCTCTGTTACAACAAATGATCACCACATAAATCCTCGTCCATCTATTTTCATCTTCAACAAGCTATATTAGTGTAAAGATTCCTTTCGATACAAGTCAAGATGACGTCTCAGTTCGAAGGCTCGTATCCGGAACGTTTAAGAGAACGAATTGCCGTATGATTTTCAGGCTCATTGTTCTTTTTCGCTTCTCGGAGTAGTCTGTCTTGAGAACTGACAGCGGCGGCGGAACTAATGACTTTATTATGAAGTTTCATGAAACAAAATGAGAAAAAACGTAGGAAACGAAATCGTTTCGTCACGACTGAAGGAGCAACTAAAAGAAGAATAACCTTTCAGTTCTCAGCGAGTAATTATAGGGTGCTGGTATTAAGTAAGAGTCAAAACTTTGATAACATCGTAGATTTCGGATAGATTTTTCTTGCCTTGAATCATTCTCACAACTAAGATTTCATGAATAGTTTTATTTTTGGGGTTATGTCGCTCAAAAGGAAGAACCAGAATTTCACGAAATTATACAGGATATTTCAGGTATGCAGTCATTAATTTTATTTAATTTGTAGCCAGTATCACAGAATAGAGTACAGAGGGATGCCGCTATATAAGATAATCTGTTATGAAAGTAAAACAAAATAAACTTCTACGAGTTTAAAACGAGTCTGATTACTACTTGGTCATATTTGTATCTAGTGATAAAGATAAATACAAATGAAATATACTTACAAAGAGGTTTTCACGTTTCTAAATTAGGACGAACAAAATTCTTTATTTATTGCGAGGAACTCGCCCAACATCAATAAATTGATCCTGAACAAATTTGAGCTGTTTGCCTTAACAAAACCTTGTTCCATTGTTATAGATAGATTCGTGTTGCGAAGTCGATAAATCACAAAAACAAATATATAATCAATCGTAATGCGCAATCAGTAGTAGGTAATCAAAACACAGTGAAGCTTACATAAGTATGACGTCATGCGCTGTGATTGGCGTTTCTGTCAAAATGGCCGATTGCAGTATTTTACTGTTTTATTTTATTGAAAATCTTATTAATCTCAATTTTTTAAATAAAACTAAATCAGTTTTTCAATGTTTGAATGTGTATGTTCCCCTAAAGTCATTAAATCCTTGATTATGTCATACTGTCGTCACGCCTATTACTTAATGAAACACAAAATATTCTTTTTTCATTCAAATTTATTGTATCGTCTTTTAAGTAGGCATCTTCCGAAATAAAACATTCATGAAAACGAATAATCCAATCACCAAAACATTTTTCAAGCGCTTTTTCCGGAATTGACTTGACTTGACAGTTCTCGCTGTGAATCCTCGGTGTTAGTTCGATGGTTTTTGTTGAGTTTTTGGCCAGGTTGGGATTCTCTATCACTAAAAGGGTTAGGGGAATTTATTCAAGCTAATGTTTACTCGACAGTCACAATTCAACTAGCAAAATTTAATACAACAACTAATAGATTCGATAAGAAAACTCAAGAAAAGGGTAACTTTAAAATTGACTGAATTTGACGTGAAGCGATATACTGAATACAATGTGACGTTTGACAAGTAGGCACCTACATACACAAAATTGACTAATCTAACTAGTCTACGATCAAGCGACACTAATGAATGAATAAATTAAAGTACAATTATTGTTGAGAGACTCTTCAAACAGGCAAAACAATTCAAAATCTATATCACAGTCATAGCTGAGAACGCTCTCTAGACTTCTATACAACGTTAAAATTCTTTACTGAACTCGTGAGAGAAAAAAAGAAAAAAAACTAGCTTACTTATAAAATTCTAAGGAACAATTAATTCTCTGATGGTTAGGAAATTACTTTTGAGCTGAATAGAATTGAAACTCAGCGGAAAATGGAAAGAATTGAAATGACCAAGACATGAAAGTATTCAGGTTTAGATGGTCCCCAAAGTATGTCACAAAGTTGACGGTAGAGTTTGCTAGTACTGCAGGCTTGGTCGGTAGGTTACAGGTGGATCGGTTCTATTGCTTTAACTATTGTTGCTGAGGGTGGGTAAAAGGTGAGGTTAGATTAGGTGAGTTGACAAAACGGTCACAACTCTGTGTGATCGGTTTCTCCAGTTCCAGAGTTTACAAGGGCTTCCAAAGTTGGACAGATTCGAAGGGTGCTCAGAAAATAATTGATTCCAAGATCCCTGGTATGATTTCCTTCAACCGCGTGTTCGAAAATTCACAAATCTCTGTACTCTGTAGCATAGGCTATCCTGACAAGCAGATTTAAACTAACGTCGCCTTACAGCCTGAAGTATTCGTTATTTCACAACTATCTAACTTTTCAATCGGGCTGCAGCTACCAGGTACTTTACGGAACACGATCGGCAAGCTTTACAAGATGGTCGAAATGGAAAAGAGCACGCTTTCTCATTTCCCAAGGAATATATAAATTTCAACGTTCATAAAAAAAAACCATATTCGAATTAGACCGGATGCACGAATGACGAACCTTCAATATCAATCAAACGTCAAAAGCCAACAGCTCAACGGAATTCTGAAAGAATTTAATGGGCGTAGACTGAAATCAATGAATCCAAAAGGGTGAAAGTGATGCCAAAAAAATATGAAGGAGTTAAGTTTGAATTTAGTGAATACTTGAAAAGTATCTATGGGTATTCAACGAAACTGAATTGAATTAATTCTTGAACTAGGTTGGAAAATTAGTCATGTGACCATTGGAATCTTCTGCACGGTACTTCGTAGGTCCTATGTCAGTTAGTTGAAGAGAACTGAGAAAGAGAACCTAGACTACCGCTTTCAATGTAAACGAATTTTCACCACAAAGAACTCAAATAACCCTACTTTATTGTCCTGAATATTTTTAATGCCCATTCAACAGGGATTCCGAAATACTGTCTGAAAGACTTTTATTTTCGAATAGAATGAAGTGAAAGAAAGGTAAGAAGCATCACGAAAGGTTTTACTATTGACTAGTCACTTGATTTTATTTGTCTTAGGTGCAGTGAATGAGAAAATCAATTTTGAAAGAGCTATGGACCAGAATGACAACGTAGTGCATTGAAGTTACTTTAGAATGATCAGTTATATGTGAATGAAATATTGATAAAGATTACTGGATGTGTATACCAAACTGCAAAGATTGAATTTTACTGTATTATACCTGAATAAAGGGTTGAGATTTAAGAAAACTGAAAAATTACTTTTAAAACATGGGCTATATTTTTGCTCAAATTAAAAGGACTGTAATTGTGAAAAATCGAACTGCAACAAGGTCGAAATTTAATCGTTCTAGCATTCTTCGGCGACTTTTACCCGATTCAATTCCTGAATAAATTTCAGGTCTTTTGAAACTAGACGCGTTTCATGCCCAAGCAATCGTTTAAAACGGTACAAATTGATTCGTGAAACGGAAAGTTCAATGCCTATTTCTCTCAAACTTGAATGACGATTTTTTTGATTGCCAGTACTTTGACAGAATGTATAATCCTTAATATGAACAAGACATCGGAACTGTCATAATTATTTTCCGGAAAACTAGGAAAATAGCCTTTTCAAATCGTTTTTACGTCATATTGTGTTTGAATATCAGAGTGTTGATTTTATTAACTGCAAACTCAATGATACAGAGTGTTATTCACGACAAGTGCCTAAAAATGGGAGAAGAGCTAGAGACCTATAGAGTATATGTGTAAACTCAAAACAAGATTTGCGACTGTTTCATTAGCCCACTGGAGATCGCAATAATTCAAAAAAATCTGCACGTACCGAGGAATTTGTCGTGAAAGTTTCAGAATGAATATTTTTCACAATTTAAATCAACTAACTTCTGAGGAAATTTTTTCTCCTTCATTGAAAATTAATCTATCAACGAGAAAAGAACTTTTATGTGACAACCATTATCCGTCAAAGTCCCTACAATTATACTAAAAATTTCAGTATGTTCACATAAAAAATTCACTTAAGTTCATCCAATTGACATTTCCCTTGCTCAAATTCAATTGAAACGAGGGAACAAGATCGCCGGAAGCGGTACATGAATAGAAATGCGAGTCGAAGATATAGAGATTTGTTTCGTCCGGGGTGACCAATGTAGCCCCCCTGGCATCTTCGGGGCGATTGAATGGTCTGAGTGGCATTTCTGGTACATAGGATTGCTGTACAATTGATAGAATTGTCACATGATAATTACATTTGCGAGATCTATGTACTGAGGGGAAGGCACGTCATTATTGGAATCCGTGGCTTGAGTGGCCGCATACGAGAAACCGGATTATTTTATTTATTAGGTAACAGTAAAACCATGGAGTATTAAACTTTCATACTCGGCATAAGTATAAAAGTGTGTTTTTTTGTCTCCATAGATGTATCACCCCTGATCAACTTGCTTTTTGAAATATTTCTTCGACAAATGTAGTAAAAGAGGGGGGATCGGAAACCTCATCCTTCAAGGAGGGATATTGAACATTCTATTGAATAAAAATTCTTCAATAGTACGAATGAATGTTGAAGGAAAACACTGAACGAATATTCAAAACTGCCAAGTCCTGTATTGTACGAGGGATGTCTCTTATGTTTTGCACTGACAAAGACGACACTAATAATCAATAATAAAAAACAAGTACTGTGTTTTAAGGAATTTTACTTAATAATTGCGATTCGTAACGCATTTCACTACACCGTAGTTTCTTCAGACGAATGAATATACAGAAAAATATAAATGAGAATATAACTATAAATGTTCTGGAGTAAGAAGAAGCAACCCAATAAGCTTTTAATTGGTTATTTATGACAGGTATATCCAACAAAATTGAGGAACAGATTGCTCCCCGAAAAGATTCAATAGAGGTGAAGGGCTTAAATCGACTTGTTCATTGATGAGTCTACCTGAGTGTTTGTATTTATTGATTTCTAAAGTTTCCCAAAGATCTACCTTCCAATATTTATTATCTGTATGCAAAATTTCAAACTGTGGGTCGAAAGAATGATTATTTTCTAAGAGATGATTCGCGTAATGTGAATCTGATTTTTTATTTGAAAAACTGCGTTTATGTTCTGATATTCTAATATTAAAATTTCTATGTGTTCTACCAATGAAAAAATTATCACAGTCATTGCAATTCAATCGATAAACACCTGATTTATTGTTTTTACCTGGTTTGGTTTTATTATTTTTATATATTTGCCTAAATTATTATTAGTTTGGAAAGCTATGTTGAAATTATTGCTACTTAAGAATGATTTTAGTTTCTCACTTGTAATGCCAACGTAGGTTAAGGTGTTGAATTTTTGTTTCAATTTATCGACAGGGTAAACTTCATTCAATGCGATTCTACTTTGTTTTTATTTAAAATATTATTTATTAGTTTGGGATTGTAACCATTATTTTTGGCTATTTGTTTAATCAAATTTAGTTCTTTGTTGAAATTTTCTGGTGATAACGGGATGTTAATCAATCTATGAATAAAACTATTGAATGCTGACATTTTATGTTGATATGGATGACACGATGAGTTATGTATTATAATATCTGTATGTGACGGCTTATGGTAAATTGCGAAAACATGTTTTCCATTTCATTCGAAATTTATCGAATTATCGAATTTTGCTATTTCGGTTGTGAATGCAATTTTTGGATGTAATGAATTTATATGATTTTCGAAAATTTTCAACTGTCTATCTGTTCCTGTGAAGCAAATAATGATATCATCTACATAGCGATACCAGTATAAACAATATTTACTGAGTGGATTATTATGATTTAAATGAAAAACAAAGTAGAATCGAATTGAATGAAGGTTACCCTGTCGATAAATTGAAACAAAATTCAACACCTTAACCTACGTTGGCATTACAAGTGAGAAACTAAAATCATTCTTAAGTAGCAATAATTTCAACATAGCTTTCCAAACTAATAATAATTTAGGCAAATATATAAAAATAATAAAACCAAACCAGGTGAAAACAATAAATCAGGTGTTTATCGATTGAATTGCAATGACTGTGATAATTTCTACATTGGTAGAACACATAGAAATTTTAATATTAGAATATCGGAACATAAACGCAGTTTTTCAAATAAAAATCAGATTCCAATTACGCGAATCATCTCTTAGAAAATAATCATTCTTTCGACCCACAGTTTGAAATTTTGCATACACATAATAAATATTGAAAGATAGATCTTTGGGAAACTTTAGAAATCAATAAATACAAACACTCAGGTAGACTCATCAATGAACAAGTCGATTTAAGCCCTTCACCTCTATTGAATCTTTTCGGGGAGCAATCTATTCCCTAATTTTGTTGGATATACCTGTCATAAATAACCAATTAAAAGCTTATTGGGTTACTTCTTCTTACTCAAGAACATTTATAGTTATATTCTCATTTATATTTTTCTGTATATTCATTCGTCTGAAGAAGCTACGGTGTAGTGAAACGCGTTACGAATCGCAATTATTAAGTAAAATTCCTTAAAACACAGTACTTGTTTTTATTATTGATAATGTAATTTTACCAAGTAAAAGCCTCCCAAATTCAAACAATCCAAATAATAATCCATTTGGATTACTAAATGAACGATTATAATTTCTTGATATAGTTCCGAAATTGCTGTATTTCAGCCACAATAAACTGTCAAAGTTGACAAGTTAGTTGAATACATGGAATTAAACCATGAACATTTCGCGCAGTAATTTTCTACAATTTTCAGGGACAGTTATGTCAACAAAAAGGTTTCGGAGAGTTGGTTAATGTTTTGATATTGAAACACTCCACCAGTTGACAGTTTTTTGTTGATATGAAGAATTGAAACGCAAAAGGGTTAGGCTCAGATTCGAACCTTAGAGCAGGTGCTCTTGATCTAGGAAGATGGGCATGCAACATATCGAAAGATTGGCGCATCATTACAGATTTCAAAAACCTCACATTTGTTGAAAAATTAGGTCATGTTGCAACAATTTGTTCACAAAATCGAAGCATAGTTACTGCCGATTGGTATGCAACCATTTGTACACCGCAATTCGTCAGTAAGTTTCAAGAAACCACAGACGGCGAATCATCCTTCACCAAGTCCGCTCACAGCCCGGAAACCAATTGAATATTCAACGAAAGAAAACATATAATTGTTCCATCATCCTGCGTACAGTCCGGACCTAAGTCCCAACGACTTTTTTTCATTTCCCAAAATCAAGAACGGCCTGCGTGGTCAAAGGTTTCAATCTTCAGAAGAAGCTGTTGATGCCTTCCAAAAGGCCATTCTCAATGTAGCAGTAAACTATTGGAATCACTGTTTCCGAAATTGGTTCGAAACAATGCAGAAATGTCATCATCTTCGCAGAGAATACTTTAAAAACAATCAAGTCATCAAAACCTCTCAATTGTTTAGCTCTAGTTCTACATACAAAATTCCTCAGTTCATTATGAGAAAAAGTTCCAATAAACATGTATCCGGAGAGATACAGCGCCTTAGAGTTTTCAAAATAAATAGATATTTTATGAATATCATGAAGATCTTGGAGCAAAACAGTTTGAAATTTAGTACAGTTATTCAAAATAGGACGCTTATTTAGCCTTAACTAGGTTGTAATTATCGGGATCAGTGGCGTCGCCGGAGGGCACCACAGACACTAGGAAAAAATAGAATTCCACTCTCTTTTTTGTAGTATTCATGTGTTTTTCATTTTGAATAACAGGAACTTCAATTTTTTGTTTGTGTTCTCTTCATATCTAGTCTCGTTTATGAGGAAAATTATAAACCAGTCTATAACATTTCATGAATTCAATTTTTTTATATGGAAAATGTCGCCCATAATTAGGCATGAGAATGCCTAATTATGGGCGACATGAATGCCAAATTCTTCCAGAACTTCAAGAATTTCTTCTAACAATTTCACCCCGTCTATAATACCCTTAATACTTTCATGTTATTCCAAACCTATATGAATATGCTTTAGATTTTCATTGATCCTCTAATAACAATGATTATCGAAGGACATTCAAATTTATACGAACATAATGTTAGGTAACGAAGTGGTGAATCACCTCTAAAGTATGCTGTATCAACGAAATGTTACGCGGTGCGGACCATCTGGACAATAGATTTCCGTATTTTCATGGTCATTTGATAAGTAGGAGAGGCGCTATAAAATGGCTGACTAGTTCGCAAAAGTAATTCGCATGCCCTCAGAAACAATGATGTTACCAAATTCACAGAAATCGGGACCATCTACATATCTAACGCTTCGCGGTTTCTTCGTTGAACAAGGACGGAATAGTCTTAATCACATTTGCAGAAAATTTCCGAAGCTTAGTATGGAAAAATTGAAAGGTGGAATATTTGATGGTCCTCAAATACGGCAATTGATGAAAGACTCAGATTTTATCAAAGTTATGACTGTTCCGGAAAGTAAAGCTTGGAAAAGCTTCGTGTTGGTTGTTGGGCTGTATCAACGAAATGTTACGCTACCTAAATCGTTGTAAGAAATTTGAAAAGGAATGTTTGAGAATGTCAGCAGATTACACCACAAATGTTAGGTAATGATTCAAATCTCGATTGTACCAATGCACGCAAGTAAATGGGGGGCGCTCTGAATTTGCAATAAGAATGTACTACGATTAAAAACTGAGAACTCAAGGTATCTTTCATTTCATGATAAACTTTCATGAAGATCACTGAAGTCCAAGCAGAGTTACTTTTCAATTAATGGTACTTGAAAAAGCAGATATTGAGGATCAGATAACCTTTCTAAAAAGTTATTACAAAATCCCTCATTATGAAAATTTTCGGAGTGATAGTTGATAGAAGTAGAGGGTGGATACGCAAAGTTTAAATAAGTAACAACAATTTTTCCAATTCAATATTTTCCAAGGGGTAGAACGAAACAAAAAGTGTTCCCCCAATAAAAAATCGACCAACTGCAGGAACAGAAAAACTAGTTGAGATATTCAGGGTGGTTCGTTTTCATTGGAACGCACTGTGTATGATCGTAAAACCCTCAATTAGCCTGTTATTTGGATATCGACCTAAAAAATCGGGAAAACTTTTAAATACGGAAATAAATGCGCTGCACTCCTCAGTCCTAGTGGGCGTTCGACCAAAAGGATAGTGATTCTATTTTCCAATTTTCTTGTTTATGATTTATGAACGTTTATAAAGATATTAAACGAATTTCGAACAGTTTCCTGTTATTTTAGTTGCAGGTGCTCACGTAATTTTTCCTTCTACAAAAATGCAATTATCGAGAAAAACACCAAGACTGAAGGATTGAGTCCTATACACTCAAGTACAAATGACTCACAAATAAGAGAAACAAATGGATATGTGTATGTATGTATGTATGCAAATCAAACAAAAAACAATGTGTCACTTTAAACTATCCGGCCTAATAGATCCTTGAAACTGTTTACACTATTGCAGTTTACTACACTCGGGGGTAGTCGGCTTCACGATTATAGAGAAAATTCTCCCGACATATAGTTATGAAATTTTTCCTCAGGAGTTTGAAGTTATGACCCCTAAACAGGCGTCAAAATTCATGGGGAAAACTGAACTCAGATTCACACTAACAGACCGTGGATGGTTCGGTATGTAATAATGACATCTGCACGACGACGACGACGGTCGAAAAAGGTTAAGATGCGTATAGAGCCAACATATACTGGGAGTCAATAGAGCGAGGAACTTTCATATCTCGGAAACTATTTGAGATAGAAGCAATGTTTTTTCTGATTGTTGTTTTATAAGTATGTGTGCATTCATTAAAATTATTTTCGTACATACAGTGTGTTCCATTTTTGCTCCAGGGACATCTATAGATTTTTTTTTAATGGCATGCCCTGTATTTTTATCATATTCTGATAACAACTTAGATGCTCTTTTAACAAAATCTGTTTTGTGCCCAAAACAACTATGGGTAGATTTTAAATTATTTAAAATATCGATAATTTCGGGAATTTGGAAGTTTTTTCAAAAGTTCTCAAACGCCTCATTTCCCATAATTTACGCATGATATTTTTTTTCTTGAGGTAAAAGTGTTATTATTAGCAAATGAAGAAAAAAAATTTTTTCATACCGAGTGTTTCGAAATTAGTGTGAGGTTTAGGTATTTCTTGCAATAAACATGCTGTTGATAAAATTCAGACATTGAAATATGCAAATTTCAACACAAAATTAGATTCTTTGCTGTTCAATGAAACTTAAACATTAAAACTCTCAAGATGTATCGAAATTTCTTCAAAAGAAAAGATTCATTTTCGATATTATCATTTGTGCTCAGAGCTAAGTCTTCACTTAATTGATATTACTCAGTTCGAAATTATCTCAATAAATGTTCAAAAAGTCAAAATGTCGAAAAGATCGAGAATTTGGAAGGTTTTCCTTCCAGAACTTATCACAATCTTCATTCCGTATCATTTGAGTGTGACAATAATTATTCTCTGAAGAAAATATGTTCCTCATCATCGAAGTAAGAGATCAACTGTTTTTTCATACCCAGTGTTCTTGGTGATCCCACGAAAATAGAATTTTACGAGATAAAAGAACTTTTTTTTTAATGTACCACCCTGTTCTTTTCACTGAACTTGTATTACTTTTACAATTGCCCAAAATATCCCGGAATTATCAATAAGAAACGAAATTGAACTGCTTGTCGTGAATGAAACATCCACTGAAAAAAAATGCAAATAAAAACATCATAAATCATAAACACCAATTTAATTCTATTTCAATAAGTTTTCAAATCAAATTAGATGTTCGAAATGTCCCCTATTTTAACGAATACATTCTCGAACACGATTGTTAAATGATTCGGTCACTCTCTGGAAAAGATTCGGCGTTATCTCCTGAATGCTTCTGTAATTATCTCCATCAAATTTTTACTGGTTGTTGGAGGGTCTCGATACACCCTCTCTTTAACATACCCCCACAAAAAAAATCCATTTTATTCAAGTCCGGAGACCTAGGAGGCCATCCTACAGGACCTCCACGGCCTATCCAATTGCCCTCAAACCTATCATTTAAAAAATCGCGGACATTGCCGCTGTAGTGTACTGGTGCCCCATCGTGTTGGAACCACATATTGTTTTTATGTTTTGGGGAACATTAATAAGCAAAGGCTCCAGATCATGCTGCAAAAAATTTTAAATAACGTTCGCCGTTCAAATGTTCTTGGAAAAAAACAGTCCGATCACATAATCATCAATTTTACCTCCCCAGACATTTAGAGAACAATGATGTTGGTGGTCCACAGTTCTCATGAAATGAGGATTTTGAAAATCATAATAATGAAAATTATGCCGGTTCTTCAATCCAAAAAAAGTGTCCCACTGAAAAAATTCGGTTGGTCTGCTATTTTATTTAAAGACCATCTACAAAAATCCAATCTCCGCCCGAAGTCCAGGGCCTCCAACTGTTGGTGGAGTTGAACATAAAAAGGATGGAACTTTTCCTTCCTCAAAATTCTTGATACAGATGTCTGACTAATGCCCAAGTCTCAACTAACATCTCTTGTACTAACATGAGGATTCTCTATTGCGCTCAAAACAACCTGCATGCTATTCTCTTCATTGAGTACACGCTTAGCTCTCTCGTTCTTCTCATATCCAACTTGTCCAGTTCTTTCAAACCTTTCTTTCAGTCTCTCGAATGCATCCTAGGATGTCCATTGTTTAGGTAACGTTTGGAATAAATATGTGACGCCAACAAACAATTCCTCTCACCTTCTCCGAAACAATAAATCATATTAATTAACTCTTCTTGGGTAAAATTTATTGTTGCAATAATATGATGTATTTCTCACTTAGACTCACTCATATGACGTTGGAATTATCCAATTCAAAACTGTCAAATCTTGGGGCATTGTGAGTAAACCATACAAATAAGTCTTCTATGGGCACAGATGGTTTGAACCACGATCGAACAATATTTTCTATCTTCATGTGGTATGCCCTTAGAAGTCATACTTATCCCTATGGTTTAATCACAAGTTGGATATGAGAAGAATGAAAGAGCTTAGCGTGTACTCAATGAAGAGAATAGCATGCAGGTTGTTTTGAGCGCAGTAGACTTTTTGAACATCTATTGAAGATTTCGAACTGAGTAATTTCGATTAAGTGAAGACTTAGCTCTGAGCACAACTGATAAAATCGCAAATAAATCTTTTCTTAGGAAGAAATTTCGATACACCTTGAGAGCTTTGATGTGTAAGTTTCATTGAACAGCAAAGAATCTAATTTTGTGTTGAAATTTGCATATTTCAATGTCTGAATTTTATCAACAGCATGTTCATTGCAAGAAATACCTAAACCTCACACTAATTTCGAAATTTTCTGGGAAATCTCCTTCGGATTTTTGAAAAAAAGGTATCGTTGTAAAGCTTATTTGAGTGGGAACAGAACACGTGAAAAAGATACAGAGTGTTACATTTGAAACCAAAAAAGTTTTTCATGTTTGAGAAATTTCATTTTCGCTGGGTTACTAGGAACATTCGGTATGTAAAAAAATTTTTTTCTTCATTTGATAAAAGGGTACAACACTTTCACCTCAAGAAATATCATGCGTAAACTATGCGAAATGAGGCATTTGAGAACTTCTGAAAAGAAAAAACTTCCAAATTCCCGAAATTATCGATATTTTAATCAATTTAAAATCTACCGATAGTTGTTTGGGCACAAAACAGATATCGTTGTAGAGAACATCCTAATTATAATCAGAATATGATAAAAAATACAGGGCATGCTATTTAAAAAAAATCTATGTTTGTCCCTGGAACAAAAATGGAACACCCTGTATCTACGAAAATAACTTTAAGGAATGCACACATACTCATGAAACAATAATCAGAACAAATTTTGCTTCTATATCATATAGATTCCGAGATATGAAGTTCCTCGCCTTATTGACTCACCCAGTATAACATGATCAGACCAAAAGAGATTGTCAGTATTAATGATTCCTTAGTCGGAGGACCGGCTCATAGGTTGAATAACGGACCCTGAAAGTACATAAGCTTTCAAGGAGTGACTTTGCTCATCTGGATGACCCTACACTTAGAGAAGTTTAATGGAAGAGCCATTCGTTTCACCAGTTCACAATATTGTCGAGGTCATTTTGAATCACGTGAAAGCATGTTAGTGGATTGTTGATGATCTTGGTATCGTAACATTTAGATTTTAGGGAACGGGACAGATCGGAGCCAAAAGAGAGCCTTGGGGGACACCACTGCTAACTAGCAATCCTGATGCTATGGGATAGATCACTCTAGAATGCTTTTTTTCATAGTATTAAGTTGCCTCTTGGATTCAGATATTCTCATTTAAGTGAGAGTCTCTTGTGCCAGGCACGCTCGAATGAATCACGACGATAGGCACTTGTTTGACTAGAATCGAACTCCAATCGTTGAAAAATTCAAGCAGGTTTGTAATTACGAAATGACCAGGCATAAAATAATGTTAGTTATTTGGTATGCTATGGTTCGTCAGTGCAAAATCAAGAAATCGGTACAGAATAATTTTCTCAAATATCTTAATCACAATCGGAATAGTTGAATGGATCCAATTTGCAGATTTCATCCGTTCTCAGATAAGTTAGAAATACTGACATGGGAGTCCTTTGTTAAAATGAAGACATCTGTGAAATTGGTGATGGTTTTCTTTGTTTGAGAACAAGAACTTGAAATCACGTTTTATGTCCTATTGGAACAGATAAATCTCTAAAAAAAATAAGAATTGGTTGAGATACGTAGAAAACACCCCGTATATTTTGGAAATGTAATTTTAAGGTAAATCATCGTAATGTTCCAAGTTCCACAAAACATTTCCGTCCTTCGAACGAATCTTTCCATTTTCGTGCCCGTCTACGACTCGCGCCCGTTTTTCATCCGTTATTTACATATCACAAAGCGTGACAACTAATTATAAGTTCATTTGTAGCAATAGAATAATTTCCCAGCGTAGTAGACGGTTCAACTGAAAACACAGAAATGCACATCTGCGTCCGTACTCTCTGGAACAATTCCAAACCGGTTGAAATAAGGCCGAGTCTTTTGTGTGCGGAAAATAAGCCAAGATCTAAGGCGCTCATCGGTCGGATTCGTTTCGCAACGCGGCTCTGATTTATTTCCGTGCATATATTTTCACGAAGCGGAATTTCTGAGTCTTCTTGCGAGTCCTAACCGCGAAGTGTGTGGGCATAATTGCCGCACTGCAGAGATGGCTTTATCGTGTCGCGGTAATGAGAAATGCAGGATAGGGACAGCTTGCTTTGGCTGAAGAGCGGAAAAATTGTGCATGCGAACTGATCTAGCTTTGCCACCCCTTTTCGGGGTCGAATACCCACATAGCAAAAATTGAAAGGATATTATGAAAATTTCATCAAACTTCAAGCATATACAGGGTGTTTCAACGAAACCTAAACAGGTCAATTTTTGTTTCAAAGGTGACATCTTTTGAGGTACAAAACTTGCCTTAAATATCAAACCCGTAAGCGGAGGTTGCAATACTTGAACATTTTGAATAAGGAAGATGGGTCGAGTGATGACTCAAAAGAAAGGTGGTATCTTTGTCTACATTGCCTCGAACGAATTTCCAATTTTCAATTGAAAACTGTTGAAGAAACAGGGTGAGCAACTGAAAGATAGGGAAGACAATTTCCCTGAGACTATTCAAGTTTCAGTGAAGTAAAATAGAACAGATCCATGCTGATCAATGGCAGTCATCATCAAGTACCATCCTCATCTCGAATTTCAACCCCTAGAGCAGGGGTGACCACCCATGAAAATTTGGAAGAGGGTAGATGGGTCGAGTGATACCTCGAAAGAAAGGTATTATCTTTGTCTGCATCCCTGTGAACGAATTTTCATTTTTGATTGAAAACTGTAGAAGATACAGAGTGAGCTACTGAAAAATAGAGGAGACTATCTATCGCCCTGAGGTATCACTGGATCGAAATATTACCCCTGCTCTAGGGATTGAACTTCGAGATGAGGATGATTTCGGAAGATGACAGCTTTTGATCTAAAATGAATCTATTCCAGTTTTTCGCACTAATACTCCAATAGTCTTGTGGCGATAGTCTTCTCCATTTTTCAGTAGCTGACTCTGTTTCTTGTACAGTTTTCAATCAAAAATGAAAACTCTTTCACGGGAATGCAGACGAAGATAATACCTTCCTTTCGAGTTATCTCTCGACCCATCTACCCTATTTCAAATTTTCAAGGGTTGTCACCCCTGCTCCAGGGGTTGAAATTCGAGATGAGGATGGTACTTGATGATGACTGCCATTGATCAGCATGGATCTGTTATATTTTACCTCACTGAAACTTGAATAGTCTCAGGGAAATAGTCTTCCCTATCTTTCAGTTGCTCACCCTGTATCTTTTACAGTTTTCAATTAAAAATGGAAATTCGTTAAAGGCGATGTAGACAAAGATAGCACCTTCCTTTTTCGTCATCACTGACCCATCTTCCCTATTCAAAAAGATTGTGGATTGCAACCCCCGCTTAGGGGGTTGATTTTTCAGGCAAGTTTTGTACCCCAAGAGATGTCCCCCTTGAAAATGCATCCCTGTGAACGAATTTTTATATTCATTCCAGATCAAAGGCTGTCATCTTCCGAAATACCATCCACATCTCAAATTTCAACCCCTAGAGCAGGGGTGACCACCCTGTGTTACTATGACTGAGAGTTTCATCGTTTTCTTTCGAGATTTATAATCCTTCATAATCATTCCAATGTTTCAACTGCTTACCTAGTAATTCTGATGGAGAACGAAAACTTGCACACCATTCTGGAGACAAACAAAAATCCTTTCTCAGAAGGTTATAACTGGACCTATCATCTGCTTCAAAAATAACACAGGGTGGTCACTTCTGCTCTAGGGGTTGAAATTTGGGTGTGAATGGTATTTCGGAAGATGACAGCCTTTGATCTGGAATGAATCTGTTCCATTTTTTTGCACTAATACTCGAATAGCTCAGGGCAATAGATAATCTACTCTATTTTTCACTAGCTCACTCTGTATCTTCTACAGTTTTCAATCAAAAATGAAAATTCGTTCCCGGGGATGCAGAAAAAAATAATACCTTCCTTTCGAGGTATCACTCGACCCATCTACCCTCATCATCAAAGGTTTGACTTGACTTGATTTTGCAACCCAAAAGCTTAACTTGACATCAAGCTGCTTGAAAGCTTGATACTTGTAAGAGCAAGTTGAGTTCACCTGCTAATCTCTCATTTCTGTACCCGTACAGGTGCAATAGAAGTAGGTAATATGTTTATTCATACTGAATTTTTCAATTAGCTGCGACACACTTACATTTTGAAATTTAGTATGTTCGACCTATACGGTCGATTTGGTAAAGACCTAAAGTAATAAATTTTTAGATGAATGATCATAGGCGTTTCACTCGAATTAGGTTAGAAACGGAGAAGTCAAAAATTCACACTGAAAATTCGTTGTTTTATCTGTACTTACTTCTCTCATATAACTATTCTCGGTCCTCAGTTGATTTGAATGAACTTACCTGTAAAAAAAAAAGATTTATAATCTCAACATTATAGTAATAAATAAATATTGTCAGCTTGTTACGATTTCTGAACAGCTGAACGGGTTTTGATGAAATTCTTTATGAAGATACTTTGAATTTCAGAGATGGATCAAGGCTGTTTCAAATTCACATCCCTCATTTATTATTATTCGAATATGAAAGAGAGCTTAAAAATTGTAAAACCACATTTATATCCTAACATCAAATTTTTGTATCGTTCGAAAATGGATCACGGCAAATTGCTGTGTGTGGAATGAATAAACATTTAAGACATACTGAGCCTTCTACGCTCGCTGTCAAGTGTAATATCATGAAAGTAATGTATTATATACAGTGCTTTCAAAAGAAGACGAAGTATTCTGAAATCTCGGTTCGCTTGATGAGACTCTATGTTGATTTTCACTCCAATGGCATTTCCGGTTATACTGGAAGTTCATATCAACTTTGTTATTTAATATAGAACACCCTTTATATTGATGATGGAAAAAAAGAAGAATAAGCATTTTCTCCATATACATACTCAATAAAACATTTATAAGAAAAAACATAAAAATAAGAGTCATATGAAATCACTGACAGAGTATAAGGCTCTTTCAATAAATAATTCTTTGACCAACTTCCTGAAACGCGGCAAGGGTTCTAAAAGAACTGATCTCGGCAGCGTATTATAAATCTTCATGCACATTAATTGGAGACTATTTGCTGTGAAGGATAGTCTATGTTTGGGGATGTATAATCTATGGGAACTTCTACTGTCGTAAGAATTCACCTCGCTACATGTCTTATAATCGTTGAAATTCTTTTTGCAAGGATGGCACATTATAAAATGTATATACTTGCCACTGTTAGTAGTATTATTTCAGAATAAGCATAACTTACAATCTTTTTCTGCATAATGAATACTCTATCAACGTGTACAGAACACACCCTTCGAAGGCTTCGCATCTGAAAAAATCTAGTGGCCAGTTGTTTACACACATTATCGATGTGAGATAGCCAGGACATTGAGCCACCCAGCTACAACCCAAGAAATTTTGAATCATTTTTTTGTCTCAAAATTTCAAAGTTTGCGCGAACCAAAATACTGAAATCAGGCTTTCTTTGTGAAAAATACATAAGCTCTGTCTTGGAATGATTGAGAACCACTCCATTCCTGGAACACCAGTCCGAAATCTCTTGAACACATGCTATGACTCCGAAACCGAGCTTCCACTCAGCATAGCAGATGAATCATCTGCATATAAAGTACGGACCTGTTTCCCAATCTTCGAATCGACAATGTCATTAATGAATAAATGAAATAAAATCGGGTCAAGAATACTTCCCTGTGGCACTCCAGATGAAACAGCCAAGAAGTCAAAAATAGAAATTTTACCATCCACCTCCACCTTTACCGCCTGGGTTCTACCTCCTAGGTATGATTGAAACCAGGACCAGGAGCGGCCCCTTATACCGTATTTAAACATTTTTTCTAGCAAGAATTTATGATCAATGGGGTCGAACGCGTGAGACAAGTCAAAGAACAGACCCACAGACTTCTCATTTTGATCTATAGCATCTACAATCTTGTAGACTGAGAGAACTGCATCAACTGTACATCGTCCCTGGCGAAAACCGAATAGATTTCCTATTCTAATCTAACCTAACCTAACAGATACGTCTGTTTCGTTCATGAATTATCCTAGTTTTACTTCCAAATAGTCGTATTTCGTTTTGGACATCTGACAAATTTCCATATTGATTTTATATTGGAGACAATCGAATTCGATATTATATAGAGTGTGGAATAATTCATCTTGCACAGCTTCAATGTAGATTTTGATATTGTCACGTATGCTAGTATCTATACCGGGTATCCCAAGTTGAGTGGCCTATTATACGGTTATTGAGAACCAATAATGATATCGTTCTGAAATTTTGGAGGTTGATTCAGCGGGTCCAAAACTCTATTTCTGAAATATTTTTCCCCAATGGCACTTCCAGTTATATCGGTGCGTACTTGCATAACTTTGTTATTTAATATAGAATACCCTGTATATTGATGACTCGTTCAAAAAACTTGTAAAGAAATAAAACTTTCTACTTTAGAAAATAAGAAATACTTTCATCGTAATACTCAGCAACCAGTCACCGATTAAGCACTGCCTGAAACAATGGATAGAACCGTTTTCCAAAGATTTTTCAAAATATCGAACAGTAATTTCAATGAAAAGCAGATAGCTTTGATAGAGAATAGGCTGAAATTCACTCCAGAAAATAATAGAATTAAATCAACTAAAGAAATTATTGCAGTCCTACAGAAACTAAACATTCAGGAGCACAAATACATCAACAATCCATTCTCCATAAACGTATGATTACTGCATTAATTAAAGAATCCAACATTCGACCCAAGAAGATAAATTACACGGAAACAATAAAATCCATATCATCAAATATCCAAAAAGAAAAAGACCTCATTTCACAAAATCTGATAAAGGTCATAGCATCGTATGTCTTAGTAAAGACCAATATAGAGAAAAAATGCAAGATATATTGGAAACACTGAACATAATGGAAATACCTGAGAAATCGACCGAATCCTTCATAACAGACTTAAGACAAGGATTGGAACATACAGATAACAAAGAGGAAAAATCCGTGACCAGAAGTATCAAAGATAAACACACCTTCTGATGAATTAGCAAAGGTGTTAAATCAGAAATTTATTGATCTCACAAAATCCCATTCCAATTACACCATTTTGAACTCTATTGCTCTTGTATCTTGTCTCCAAATATTCCAACAGTTCAATGCCCTCCGATAGTCACAGAAGTATTCATCAAAAATAAGACGCTGCCACAAATTGGGGATGAGTTTCGTAACCCTTTAAAAACCTGCCTATCTCGAAATTATTTTCAATTTCAATCAAAATTTTACCAACAAATATCAGGACTTCCCTAGGATCACCTTTTAGCCCACTCTTAGCCAATATATTTATGGATAACTTAGAACGAAGAGTAATATTAAATAGCCACACGGGGAAAATATAGAGTGCTCTGGTACCGATATGTAAATGATATTTTAGTAAGTTTCCAGGGCTTTAACAGGCAAATTGATTTCTTTCTGCAATTTCTAAATGAACTTCATACCAACATTAAGTTTACATCAGAAATAGAAGATAATAACTCATCAAAGTTTTTAGACCAGACAAAAACAAAATCGACTAACAGTTTCATTTAAAACATTAACAGAAAAGAAACCGCACCGACTTTGTGGGGAATGAACCCAGGTAACTCTGCGTAGGAGACGAACATCGTATCCCCTACGCCTAATTATCGGTGTAATGCCACGATAACTCTGTAGGAAAACCTATGGGATGGGCATGGTTTCGATCCTATTGATTCAAAGACCGACGAAAGATGTTCTATAGGTGTTTAAATTTTTTTGCTCTCACATTTGTTTATTATTGGATGGAACAGTATTTCGATAGCCATTCATCGTAGATTCTGAGTAAGGGACATTGCCGAACTCAGAAAAATAGACTCTTTATAATAAAAACAAAAAATATTAGAGTTCTAATTCGATTACGTCATATCTTGAAGAACAAATATTCTACCAATAACAAAACTTCTAGGCTAATATAAAATTTCAAAGCAATTTTCCTGAAAACTTAAATGAAAAAAGTTATGAATTTTATTTCATACTTTACACTCGTATTGTATATTTGCTTCGTGTTCGGACATTCCTCACACTTTTCTAGGAATAATGAATATATCGTCCTACCGCAAACATAAAAATGAGTATATTACCTACTTTCAACGCAGCTTTCATAATGTAATAGTAAACAAAATCACTTCCTTTCAGTTTTCATGTTTTTACCACAACGGCGAAATATATCATATCTCGGCTGGGCGCCGTCGTTTCCTCAACCCCCGCTGCTTCGGACTACACTTTAAATGCAGTAATAAACTTTAACACCATGCAGTGGTATGATTTATTTTTAGGAACGAGAACGTTCCAAAAACATAACTGTGTACTTGCAGATGTCAGGCAATTAGAATTTGTACTCTGATA
This sequence comes from Cryptolaemus montrouzieri, assembly GCA_013387265.2. Classification (NCBI taxonomy): domain Eukaryota; kingdom Metazoa; phylum Arthropoda; class Insecta; order Coleoptera; family Coccinellidae; genus Cryptolaemus; species Cryptolaemus montrouzieri. Next base: position 26,062,174 of record JABFTP020000103.1, read on the forward strand.
GACTTGTTCTAGATGGGTCGTTTAAGTTTTTGTGACTATGATTTATAACATTTCTCATTTCTCTTTAACTTAATTATCGGTGTAATTTCAGGATAACTCTGTAGGAAAACCAATGGGATGGGCATGGTTTCGAACCTATTGAATCACAGACAGACGAAAGATGTTCTACAAGTGTTGAAATTTTTATGCTCTCACATCTGTGTGTTATTGGTCCAGTAGCAGGTTCACCGCATCGGTCCATAGGGAACGACTCTCGTATGTATGTATGTACGAGACGCGTCTTTTCTGGAATAGTTTGGGTACCCCGATGTAGTTGGTAAGGATTCTGAGAAGCGATATGTGTACTAATGAACTCCTAATAAGGAATAAACTGTAATCTGCCGCTTCGTTTTTCGGTATCCTACTAAATTTCACTATTGTGCCTCCTGGGGGCTGCGTGCATGGCGGCCAGATTTTAGAACTAGCTTTTGTCAGGAAGGTTTATTTATTTAGGCTGGACCTGAGAAGAGCTCTAATTGCCTTGTAAATGTGACACTGTCTCCTCAAAAATCACCTAAATAAGTTAGGTTAGACGATGTGAAGAAGAGATAGAATCAATGGAACATGTGCGAGTGCCCAGCTGGGGACAGAATCAGGTTTGAGAAACTTGAATCTAACAAACTGAAGCGTACTCAGCTCATTAAGCTCTCCCACGAATATCCTTTACAAGAAAGATGAACTTGTGGTGAAGTTTAGGACAGAGTGTGCCACAATAAAGCACTTGGCCGCAATGGCTAGGCAAAATACCAAACGCCATGTATTATTGGGAAAATTCAATTCAATTATGGCAAGTGTCCTGTATTGCGGTTTATTAAGTTTAACTTAAAAGTACTCGTAATATGATGGCGCAAAAAGTTACAGGTTCCTTTCAACTAATTAAAAATAGGTAAAAAAACTTTTTAAGTTAAACGGTTTTATGTTAAACATACATTGCACTGTTTAAGATAAATGTACTAAAAACCAAAAAATAATAAAATAGATACAGTCGTGGGAATTATAAACATATGCATAGACTAGACTAAAATAAAACCGTGGGGCACGTCAATTGTCTACAAATTATCGACTTAATGTGCGATAGAAGAATCGTTTAATTCGTCGTTAGGCAGTTGGCCCGCAGACGGTGAGGAAATTATTCACTATTTCCTTGCTCATGGAAATTCTAATAGTTATACACTCCATGTAAATAAAAGAGATGTTTTAACTAGTTTATCGTTGGACATTCACACTGCAGGCTGGCGAGGAATCGTTTCACTGCTTGTTGTTTGTCTTTAATCGACAAAACATATGACAAAAGTACTACTCGCTCACCACTATGAAACCCTAAAACTCGCTTATAATCGAGCTTGCTAGCTTGTTTCCACATTCTAGCCCTACTTATCACACGTCCATCGTTGTCGGTTGCACAACTGCCTAATAATTATAGTGTAACATTACAAAACAAACACTTTAATCAACGATTGTAGACAATTGACGTGCCCTACGGTTTTATTTTAGTCTAGTCTATGCATATGTTTATAATTCCCACGACTGTATCTATTTTATTATATTTTGGTTTTAGTACATTTATCTTAAACAGTGCAATGTATGTTTAACATAAAACCGTTTAACTTAAAAGTTTTTTACCTATTTTTATTTTTCTAGTTTTTGTTTTTATTTCGCATTCTTTTTAATTCATTTAGTGCTTCATTATTGCAAGGTTTCTTGCCCGTTAGTTTATTGCAATCCAACTCCTCTATACGTAGTCCCTGCAAAGATCTTACTCTACTAAGAGCCACGTAGGCTTGACCTTTTTGAAACAGTTTCGCACCTAAGTATACGAATGCGTGATCCACAGTGCTGCCCTGCATTTTATGTATTGTAGAAGCCCATGATAGTATTAAAGGCAACATTCTTCTTTCAGCTGTCCCATAATTGTACTTAGCTGGAAACTGTATGGCTTTCGGGTGTATAAGATGTACTCCGTCTCTTGCGAAATCAATTCGGACGGAGGGTACATCTGTTGCATACATCTGAGTTCGACGAAATTGAGGCCAAACGATTTCGGTAATGTAGCCTATAGCGCCATTTACTAATCCCTTTGAAACGTCAAGATTGGACCGTAGCATGACTTTTGCCCCCACAAATATTTCCAGTTCCGCTGGTAAACCCCCAGTTTTGTTGATATCAGCTGGTATTATTGTAGCTAACGACATATCATTTTTATCCACCCTAATGCCATACAGTTCTCGGCGCGTTTTAACCTTTCACCTTAACTTGGGTGGTGTACCGCTAACGACGTATCATTTTTAGCCACCCTAACGCCACACAGTCCTCAACACGATACAAAATCTTGACTTGGGTGGTGAATTCAGGCTGGATACATTGTATTCTACTGGTTGAGCACTTTCATTTGATACCCATATTGATAGGATTGATAAAACCCACGTTATCCGCCATTTTGTAGCGGCCGCCATCTTGGATTTCAATTTTTATAGTATATTGTATTCAGATTGTTGAGCCCTTTCATTTGATACCCATATTGATGGGATTGATAAAAGCTATGTTATCCGCCATTTTGTAGCGGCCGCCATCTTGGATTTCAATTTTTTATAGTATATTGTATTCTGCTTGTTGAGCCCTTTCATTTGATACCCATATTGATGGGATTAATAAAACATAAATTATCCGCCATTTTGTAGCGGCGGCCATCTTGTATTTATAATGATAATGAGTAAATATAATTGTATTGTCACCAAAATCCAAAGTGTATACAAAATTTCAGATTAATCGGTTGACAGGAAGAGGGTGAAATTTGAATTACTAAATTTGACCCAAGAATAAATAAAACAAACGGGGTGAGCTAAATAAAACCGTTCAATAAAATAATACTCTGATATTCACTCAAAATAACGTAAAAACTACTTCGAACAACTATTTTCGTAGTTCAAGAACAGATATGATTACGCGAAAATTTCAAGAGAAAAACGTTTAACAACTGAAAAAATTTTTCAATGAATATTCTTGAAAGAACCAGTGGCGTATTACACTACGATTTTGATGAGTTCAAAGGTATCATGACTCTGAAAAAACATCACTGTGTATACTTTCGCAACTACTGGGCACATTATATGAATTGACGAGTAAAATAATTCTTTTTTTCTAATAAGAACTTGATCTCTAGAAAACTACAAAATCTACAAGAGTTACTAACAAAAACTGGAAAAAAATTAGAACTTGAACACCCTGTATGTCGAGAACGGAGGACTTTTGGGCATATGTTTATGGGCTTTTCTTCAAGGTTTTTTTTTATGAGGAATCTTCTGATGAAACTAAAGACTGCATACCTGAAACACCCTGTATAAGTATCGTGATGGAAATTCTGATTTTATTTTACTAAGGAGGTATCACAAAAACATTAGCATAAATGTGAATGATTGTTCTGGAAGAGAGACTTTTGTCTTAAAACTTCTGAATGAATAATTCGAAATGGGACATAGACAGTTTTCCATCACATACGACGTATTTGGAGATAAAGAACATGGAAATTCATTTTTTACTTTTCACGCCGTATCTTTTCATCAACGTCTATGAGAAAATCAAGGACTCTTTTGAAAGACGTAAATCCTTTATCATGAAGTGTAAAGATGATTCTTCTATCCACTTTGAAGTTTTTGTAAGTATTTCACGTAGAATTTTAATTCAGAAAACTAGAGAATGTTACAGAATCAAAAGGGAATTCTAAATGAAAATTTTTCATGTGTGATACGTTTAACGTTGTTTAAATATCTTGTTGCAGCATGCTTTGAATTATGAAACGTAAATTTTCAAGGTTGAAGAATGAGATAATGCACAACGATAAAATATGTCCACTGGGATTATATCGATGTTGGTGGATAAAATATTTTGAGTAGAATGACAATTGGTAAAGTCTGGTAGATGGTTTTGAGTTAATGATATTTTTGTTGATGGAAATTCATTTTGATTTAAATGAAATGAAACTTAAGTCTGATATCTGATTTATACACACTACCATTTTCGACAGTCATTTTCAAGAGTCTGGAACTAACAGTTATGATAGGGTGTGCTACCTATACCTTTTTTAAATGTTGGGTAGTGGGCAATGAAGCAATTCTACTTGACTATGGAGAGAGACGAATTGGGGTTTTCACAAAATTTGTTAATCTCCAAACTTCCCAACACATTCATTGTCATCCCTATATTGCATTTGTGGAGAATTTTCAAATTGTTTAATTTATTTATGTGATTTGTAGATTTAATATGTCCAAAAACTGCGGATTTCTTATCTAACGAGTGCATTCAATTCTGTGTATTCGAGACGGTTTGAATTCATGAGTTTTTTCTTTGTATATAAATAGTAATTAGCTTATACAGGGTGCTTCAACGAAAACTAAACAGAGGCTATATCTACCAAGATATTAATTTCTGATCACAACGCAAAAACAGGCCAATTTTCGTTTCAAGAATGACATCTTTTGGGGTACAACACTTGCCTGAAATATCAACCCCCTAAGCGGGAGTTGCAATCCTTGAACATTTTGAGAAAGAAGATCGGTCGAGTGATGACTCAGAAGAAAAGGCGGTATCTTTGTCTACATTGCCTTAAACGAATTTTCATTTTTAATTGAAAACTGTAAAAGAATCAGGGTGAGCAACTGAAAGATAGGGAATACTATTTCCCTGAGACTATTCAAGTTTCAGTGAAGTAAAATGGAACAGATCCATGCTGATCAATGGCAGTCATCATCAAGTACCATCCTCATCTCGAATTTCAACCCCTGGAGTAGGGGTGACAACCCTTGAAAATTTGAAAGAAGGTAGATGGGTCGAGTGATAACTCGAAAGATAGGTATCATCTTTGTCTGCATTCCCGTGAAAGAATTTTCATTTTTGATTGAAAACTGTAGAAGGAATAGAGTGAGCCACTGAAAAATAGAGAAGACTATCGCCCCAAGACTATTGGAGTATTAGTGCGAAAATCTGGAATAGATTCATTTTAGATCAAAAGCTGTCATCTTCCGAAATCACCCCCATCTCGAATTTCAATCCCTAGAGCAGGGATCCAGTGATACCTCAGGGCGATAGATAGTCTCCTCTATTTTTCAGTAGCTCACTCTGTATCTTTTACAGTTTTCATTCAAAGATGAAAATTCGTTCAGGAGAATGCTGACAAAGATGATACCTTTCTTTCGAGGTATCACTCGAACCACTCGAAATAGTCTTCCCTATCTTTCAGTTGCTCACTCTGTATCTTTTACAGTTTTCAATTAAAAATAGAAATTCATTCGAGGCAATGTAAACAAAGATACCACCTTTCTTTTTAGTCATCACTGGACCCATCTTCCCTATTCAAAATGTTCGTGGATTGCAACCCCCGCTTAGGGGGTTGATATTTCAGGCAAGTTTTGTACCCCAAAAGATGCCTCCTTGAAACAAAAATTGACCTGTTTTTGCGTTTTGATCAGAAATGAATATCTTAGTAGATATAGCCTCTGTTTAGTTTTCGTTGAAGCACCCTGTATTTGGGTCTCTGAAGTTATTAAATTAAATTTGGAAAGAAAATTGCTGATTTTATTAGAGAGGGATCAATGTAAGTTAGACATGTGTATTTGTTTCCCGGTTTTTCAGTTAAAGAATGTAGTAATTAGGAGATTTGTTTTTCTTCTGAAAATACTCTCTAAGTGGGGCTCTGGAATATTATCATATAACGAAATATTCTTAATGATATTGATTTTCGTATGAAAGTCAGACTCTACGATAGGGATTGTTGAGCTTGTAAATGTTTCTATTCTACATATGTGAGATTATTATGGAGTTTAGTGATGGTAATGTCAAGGAAATTTATTGAATTGTTGCGTTCAATTTCAGCAGTGAAGGTTATTTTATTATGCATTTGATTTGTAAAATATAAAATTGATCTATTTAGCTATTTGAGTTTGGAAAACCCACAGGAATATAAACTTATCTGTAGTAAAAATAATATGTTTTTATGCTAACTTTTTATTTATTATAGTTTTTCAAGATTGTCCATAAAACTATCTGCTAATAAGGGACTGAGTGAAGATCCAATGGGGAGTTCTCAATTATTTTTGATTTGAAATAATTTAATGCCAAACAGGTCTCTAAAAGATTTCGAAATTCATTCATAATGTGATGTTAAATGCTATCCATCTATTGTAACGTTGGGTACATATTTTCATATCACAAGAGACAAATTTGAAATTGAAATTGTTATGTGCTGAAAGTTTATCTATCAGATCTACAGATGGTGCATGAAAATGGCGTATAGCAGATGGAAGTTGGTGAATTCTTTGAATTTGTGTTCTAAGAATACAACTGGTCTGGCGGGGAAACGCAAAATGCAAATGTAGAACGAGTTACTGGAGTGCCCGATATAGTAAGTGTTCGAACTAGTGAAGTTGTACTGTACTAAGTGTCTTGAATGACACTTAATAATTTTAATTTCAAATTTGTTCGTTTTAATAGAAAAATATGTACCCAAACGTTCCAAAAGATGAATATCCGGCTCTACTAAAGAATCTTTCAGAAAACTAACATTTCACCACACATTTTAGATGAATTAGAACCTTAGACCTGTTTGACACAAAATTATTTTCAATTCAAATCATAATTTTTCAAACAAAACTCACCCTTTATTATCAGATATTTTATGAAAACTCTATAATGGATAAAATCTTACATATTAGTATTATATAATATTATTAAACGCAAAATGCCAAGGTCAAATTTCTTAATTACAATATTCTTTTATAGAAAAAACAAAAGTAAAACCCAAGTCTAACTTACATTGACTCTATCTTTAATAACATCAGCATATGCTGATTGTATTCACATGCCAAACAAAAAACTAATAAATTCAAACAGCTTCGAATATACAGAATTGGATCCAATGAATGCCGAACAGCTTACGTAGGACAAACAGGTCGAAGATTTAAATAAAGATTCAAAGAAAATCTTAAATATTAAATTTTCAAACCGCATAATTATATAAGGTTATTTGGAAAATTCTCCACGAATGCAATAAAGGGATGACCATGAATCTGTTGGATAGTTTGGATATTAACAAGCTTCGTGAACACCAAATTCACCCCCCTTACTAGTAAACTGGAATTGAATCACTCCCACTATTCAACATTTGAAATAGGTATAGTTAACTCTGTCTAATAACTGTTAGTTATACACACATGAAAATGACGTAACTGTAGAAATCGATCATGCGTATCGAAGGTAAACATTGTGGGAATCAGATCAAAGTGTTTCATTTCATTTATATTAAACATGATTTCAATTTTCAAGTTTAAATAACTTCACTATATCGAGATACCCAAATCAGATTATGGAGAATAAGATAAGATATATTTCCTGAAATTTTCACAGATTTTTTCAAAAAAACTAAATTTCAAAAATATTTTTTGCCATCTTAAATTGCCCTCTTAAATACTGATTCTAAGATGTGCCACTTTATATGAATCAATTGTCGGTTTAAAAATATTTTATTTTTGTGAAGAAAAAAATTGTTCTTGACGTGAGGCAGAATGAAATAGCTTGATGTGACGCGGAAAAGTTATCATAACTCGAAAATTAAATAAAAAAGAAGTGTGGACGCTTTCGGAGAGAAAAAATATCGGCGTTATAAATGCATTCGCAGAACAGTGTGTGCGAAAATCAATTGAGAAATTCGAACCGAAAAATGTGGAAGAACTTCGTAGTTTTTAATGTTCTAGTAGATTCCTTTCACAAAAATAGAAAAAAACGGAAAAACATTGTAAATACGTAAATTTCAATCCAGTCGGAAGTATAACGCGAAAACTAAATATCCAAAAATTATTGTTACATTTGGTAACGAAGGCTTTCTTTTTGTGGAAGGAAGGAATTCAAAAAATGCAATAATGCATATTTTGTGTTTCTACCTTTTTGTATGTTTCTTCATGTAATTATTTACATGTCATTTACATCTTAACTTAAATTGTTCTTAAAAATCCCATTAAAACAAATTCAAAAAAGTATTTCACAACAATTCTTCTGTTTAAAGTACCGACCATCACATATTCATTGTTGATTCTATTGATAGTGAAAACTATATGATGATTTTTTTACAAGTGTAGGAACGCGTATACCGCATGTACGGGTGGCTATATTATTCATTCCCACAAAATATGAAGTTTGTGCTGAGTACGGACCTAAAATTTGCTTTCCCCTTGTATGTCAATTTAGTAGGACGAATTTAATATTTGAGTTTGTAAAATTTCATCAGTTTTGGTCGACAGATTCTCGAGTTATGAATGATGAAATGTTTAACCAAAAGAAAAAAATCACTCTGTATCTTTGACGACTTTCATACACCATTCCTGAAAGGACTGGAGTTTCTCTATGCCCCATTAAAGTATAACGCTGTCGTCCGGAAACACCCTATCTAAAAAAGACTAATTTCAACAATTATTTCAACGAAAATCAGCAGATGTCACACCCTGTATCTACTCACTGATCCCGTCGACTGATATAACCAAACGTTTCCGAAATAGCTGTGAATTATTCCAAATTCACTGACGAAGTGAAAGACACATTCATCTCGAATCTCCATCTGAATTTGAAAACCTAATGGATTGGAATAACAACAGTTCTTATGTAGATTTAGCGTTACGCCAAAAGGCGAGTATATATTCATTTCGAGCAATCCATCTTGGCTCCAGAAGGGTGAAAAATGAATAATTCCAACAAGCAGGCAAAGAAACCCGGAAAGAAAACTATCTTTTCGTCAGATGCATATATTCATGCTCCCGGGAAATACAGAAAAACCCCATTGCAAATGCTAAAAGTAATAAGGGTATTCAGTGCACGTGTATCTTGCCGTAGAGATATTTTATGATTTCTTTAGTGCGTCAAATACAGGCAATGACTAGATCATATACAGGGTGCTTCAACGAAAACTAAACAGAGGCAATATTTAACAAGATATGTATTTCTGATCAAAACGCAAAAACAGGTTAATTTTTGTTTCAAGGGGGACATCTTTTGGGGTACAAAACTTGCCTGAAATATCAACCCCCTAAGCGGGGATTGCAATCCTTGAACATTTTGAATAGGGAAGATGGGTCGAGTGATGACTCAAAAGAAAGGTGGTATCTTTGTCTACATCGCCTTGAACCAGTTTCCATTTTTAATTGAAACTATAAAAGATACAGGGTGAGCAACTGAAAGATAGGGAAGACTTTTTCCCTGAGACTATTCAAGTTTCAGTGAAGTAAAGTGGAACAGATCCATGATGATCAATGGCAGTCATCATCAAGCACCATCCTCATCTCGAATTTGAACCCCCAGAGCAGGGTGACCTCCCTAGAAAATTTGGAAGAGGGTAGATGGGTCAAGTGATACCTCGAAAGAAAGGTATTATCTTTGTCTGCAGTCCCGTGAAAGAATTTTCATTTTTGATTGAAAACTGTAGAAGATACAAATGTCCCCTTGAATTAAAATAGGAATATATATATATATATATATATATATATATATATATATATATATATATATATATATATATATATATATATACGCTGCAAAGCTTACGAGAAGAGGTCATAATGGAACTCAGAAGCGAAAATGATACTCATAACGGTATACCTGCTGGAGTCAATGAAAGTGTTACAGATAACATCGAAGCCACGAAACGAATATTAACATGGAACGCCCTCTTGAGCCGAATCAGCAGAACGAATATATATATATATATATATATATATATATGGCAAGTGTAAAATATAATTAATTATGATGTAATCGATACCACTGCCAGGCAATGACCATAATCAAAATATATCCTTGAAAGATTATATATAACGATAATGTTAAATGAAAATATATCAATCTACCAATTACATCAATGTACCAACGAGTAGTGTCAGATGCTTTCTACCCGGACAAAACCAGTGTACGGACGTCAGTCAAGTAACACTGAATATTATTCATTCATCGTTTTCTTTGTGTGAAGTGATGAACGATCGAATAGAATACTGCTTCGAATATAAGTGATAAAATTGTCAGCTAATTATATTACATTTATATTGGGTGATTCACCAGTGTTGTGGTGCTCTGCAACTAAAAGAAAAGGCCGAAAATATATCTACGTTTAGTAGTAACGAGGTTATTTTACGTTATAACTATTCGCCGACGCGTTCACAAATGATACCAAATCCTATTTATAAATACATATGTATATACCGATTTACGGATTAAATCCGCGATTGACGAAATCTGTAGCCGCGTATATAAAAATTGGTTCGCTTTAGGAAGCACGAATAAGGAGCTTTTACTGTATACATATACGAGTAGAAATAGTATGCATACAGGATGTCCGCGCTAAAGAGTCCTCAGAAATTAGCTGAGAAACGGATTCGTCGATCAATTTCGAATTTCGGGATTTAAGTGAATGGATACTGATCTAAAACTTGCAATTGTTTCCGGAGTACTGCCACTTCCGGTTATATCAGACATAGACTACATCTTTGCTATTTAAGATAGTATAGTGTACTTTTTGATTTTTTTTATCGAAGGGCATCCTTCTGAAGCATCTTTTGTTAAAATTTTTACTATCTAAAATTAAGCAGCATTGAGCTAAGATTTTTTTTAATTGAAATTCTTGGAATAATAGTGTCACCTTTTTTGTCTGAAAAGAATTATTCAGATTTCAGTAGGATTATAAGTATTTTTAGTTCAACGAGAAAAGTGTTATTTTGAGGATAATTTACGTTATCCTCAAAATAACTATTTTATGCACAATGTGCTCGAAGCTCATTTGTTACCTCGATAAAACTGAATTGTCAAAGAAACGTTTCTTTCAATTATGAGAAACTAGCTTTTCACGTTTTTAGAACAGTATTCCTAATTAGTATTGGTTGGAATTAGGATTCCGTATTCCGAAAATGCCTCGTTTTCATTTTAATCGAAATGAATTGTTAAACTATGTTCTATGTGAGGTTTTATGAATTTCGGCTTCAGTTTGACATTTGGAAATTATTTAAAATGAGCATAACACTCATTTTGTTTGTACATACTTTTTTGTAAAATAAAATGCAATTCAGAATATCATAAATTTATTTATCATTCATGGTTATATTCATGTTTTTCGATGGAAACAGAAATATTCCAAAAACTGACATATTTCAAATGTTCCCAAAAGCATTTGGTTGAGCCATCCGGTATCTTCCTAGTATTTAAGAAGTACTTTTTCAGAAACTGTAGTTTTTCAGAAGAATATCAATATTAAATATAATCACTTTAACAAAATTGAAACATGAATACGCAAGGTTGCTTCAATTTCAATCGAAAACCCTTAAGAGAAATTAATTTCATCGTTAGTTCCCAACAATCGACGAGATCTTCTCAAGATTCATCTTCTTCTAAACAGAGAATTCTGTTGACCCCTTATGAAATTCAAGAGATTTTCAACGATTCTCGTTCCTTGAATATCTGGCAATTAAAATGTCTAAGTCTCTGGCGTCGTCGAGAACGAAAGAAAAAGATGCCAGTCGGCCGGGGAGTACAGTCGTTTGTTTCAGGCTCGAAACCTTTTGTTTTTGCTGGATTCGTTCGATTTCAGCCACGGCTAATGCCATTGTTTTCGGCCGTAAACTTGGACGAAATCGTGATCTTCCATGTTATTTTATGCTCTGCTGTAAGCTCGCCATATTTCTTTTGTATTGACGTTACAACTAAATATTTGATCTTCTTTTATTTACAACCGGAGGGTGTACTTATTTTTTTCGAATGGAATGGCTTGCTTTTTGAGAGAAGTTATGAAAGTTGAATATTATGCTCAGAATATTTTACTACGAGGGATGTCTTTTAAGTTTTGCATATAGAGCCAACATCAAACAATTGAGAGCTTTCAAAAACTTTATTGTTTTCCAAAGTATTCTCTGCAAGGATTAATGCACTTCTGCGTTCGTTTGAACCAATTCAAGAAGCAGTTATTCCAATTGTTCGCTGTTACATTCAAAATGGCATTTTGGAAGGCATCGACAGAAGACGAAATCATTGACCACGCAGCCCATTTTTAATTTTGGGAGAGGTAAAAAAATCGTTGGGACTTGGGTCTGGAGTTGACGCAGACTGACGTAACAGTTCGATGTTAGATATTCAATTGTCCTGTGTGCGAACTTTCATTGTCTTGGAGAAGGATGATTCATATCAACAGATGCAGTATACAAGGCGAAACTTGTTTGGTTGTTTTTCCTTTAACGTGCTCTATTTCTGCCTTTCGGCTAATGACACCCCGGGAAGTTACCTCACTAACCCGGGAATTTTGCCGAACCCCTCTCGTGTCGAGGGAAGGGATCTTTAATGTCCAACACATCTCTGTTAGACAGCTTTATATCTCCTCCGAAAGATGGACACTCAAGCGATTCCCAGAATCCGAAAAATCGCACCGACTTTGTGGGGATTGAACCCAGGTAACTCTGTGTAGGAGACGAGCATCAAATCCCATACGCCACCGAACCGGCTTAAGGCGAAACTTATTCGTTCACACGCACTGTTTCGTGCAAATTTTTTTGTAGTGATGTCTTTGAAATCCACATTGGTGTGGTTTTCAAATGCCAAAAACAGAAACCAACTCGCCGCGTCAGTCTTGATTAAACAATTGTCTTCGAAAATGTGAGAAAATTATTGCGCGAAAATGCTCAGGGTTTGATTCCATCTCTCAACTAACTCATCAAGTTTGACAATTTGTTGTGGCTAAAACACAACATGCATAGAAATTTTGGACTTATATTAACAAATCATAGAGGTTCATTTTTAGTACTATACCCCAGCATGCAAAACACGAAAAAGATTCCTCCTATTCATGTTTTATAGGTTGATTTTGCATTTAGTTTTAGGAAAGAAGTTCTGTGCACATGCTTTCGTTGACACTTCATTTCTGAGGCCTTGGGATTTTCAAAATTTGAGAAAAAATCAATTCTCTCAAATTTTAGCACTTAACAAATTAGTCTGCTTCGGGAATTCGACGATTTGAATTTATGAACAATGTTCATGGAAGATGGAAACATCTTGTAATTTGTAAATTCATCTCTTCTTTGTTGTTGATTTATATTTTCTGTTGCGCCAACGAAAATGTCGAAATGAATTACAAATCTTGAATATTTTGATTTATACATACCACTGGCCACTAGTGTTCTATTTTTGAAATGATAAATCAAAATATTCAAGATTTGTAATTCATTTCGTGTTGGTCAACAGAAAATATAAATCAACAACAAAGAAGAGATGAATTTACACATTACAAGATGTTTCCAACTTCCATGAACATTGTTTATGAATTCAAAACGTCGAATTCCCGACGCAGACTAATTTGTTAAGTGCTAAAATTTGAGAGAGAATTGATTTTTTCTCAAATTTTCAAAATCTCAAGGCCTCAGAAATGAAATGTCTATGAAAGCATGTGCACAGAACTTCTTTCCTAAAACTAAATGAAAAATCAATCTATACAACATGAATAGGAGGGATCTTTTTGTGTTTTGCATGGTGGGGTATGGTACTAAAAATGAACCTCTACGTTTTGTTAATATGAGTCCAAAATTTCTATGCATGTTGTGTTTTAGCCACAACAAATTGTCAAACTTGATGAGTTCGTTGAGAGATGGAATCAAACCCTGAGCATTTTCGCGCAATTATTTTCTCAAATTTTCAAAGACAATTGTCTAAACAAGACTGACGCGGCGAGTTGGTTTCTGTTTTTGGCATTAGAAAACCACACCAATGTGGATTTCAAAGACATCACAACAAAAAAATTTGCACGAAACAGTGCGTGTGAACATATAAATTTCGCCTTGTATACTGCATCTGTTGATATTAATCATCCTTCACCAAGAAAATGAAAGTTCGCACACAGGCCGGAAGACAATTGAATATCTAACATCGAACTGTTACGTCAGCCTGCGTAAACTCCAGATCTAAGTCCCAACGATTTTTTACCTCTTCCGAAATTGAGAATGGGCTGCGTGGTCAATGGTTTCGTCTCACTAGATATTTTGGTAATTTTTTTATCACTATTAGGCACGGAGATGTACAGTTACTCTGAAATGATTGATATGGTTATGATGTATGGATTTTGCCAAGGCAAAGGACGTGAAAAAGCGAGAGTATATGCTGAAAGATTTCCAGATCGCATAGTGCCGAACCACCAAACGTTTGGAAAACTGGAGAGGTGCCTCCACGAGTACGATTGCTTCAACCCCAGGAATTTGGATCGAGGACGACAACGAACAGTATGGACGGTAGAACGCGAAAAAGAAATTTTGGACATGGTTGAGGAAAACCCACAATTAAGCACGCGGCGTTTAGGTTTGCAGCTGGTCGTTCCTAAAACAATGATTCATGATGTCTTGAAGGAACAATTATTTTCATCACCTTCAGAAAGTTCAGGAATTACTTTCCAAATATCCTGAGAATCACCTAACTTTCTGCCGATGTACCCAAGAGAAGAGAACTCAGGATCTCCACTTTAGTAGGAAAATTCTATTTACTGACGAATGCACTTCTACTAGGTCTGGCATCACTAACCTTCACACTGACCACGTGTACAGTATCGAAAATCCACATGCTTTTACAAGTACACCTCATCAGAATCAATTCGAAATTAACGTATGGATTTCAGTAATCTACGTTTTATTATTGGTCCGGTAGTGGTTCCAGATCGATTAAACGGAGAAGCATATGTGAAGTTTTTGCAAGAAACTTTGCCAAATTTGTTGGACGATATTCCAGTGATACTGCGTGCAGAAATTTGGTTTATGCACGACAGTGCACCTCCTCACTTCTTTTTAGCGGTTCGCGAGTTCTTACATGCACAGTATGTGAATTGTTGGATCAAAACGGTAGCTGATGCTCCTGCAATTTAGCCAGCACGATCTCCTGACTTGATACCGTGCGACTTCTTTCTTTGGAGTGCCTTAAAATCTAGAGTTTACTCTTCACCAATTGACACCCGAGAAGAGTTACATATGAGAATTTTAAATGCAGCCAACTCCTTCAAAAATGACTCTGAAGTAATGCCAAGGGTCCAATTCAATTTCTTCAAGAGGATTAACTCCTGTTTTCAGCACAATGGTGGAGTTCTTGAACATTTACTATAGTTGAATGAAATTTTGGGTGTAAACTAATTAATCGTTATTCGGAAAAACTACTGAAATTTCCTATTTGCTCGATTCAATTAGCAACCTAGAAAACATCATTTTATCAACAAGAGGTTGTCAAGCATAATAAAATGACAATCTGCCAGACTACAGAAACAAATTCAGAGCCAACATGGTCAATATCTGATATTTTTGGTTTGCTAGGTGGCTGAAGAAATGAAATCATAAAATTGAAGAACTGTTTTTTTGTGGTTGAACCGCACATCATATCGAAATTTCCCAGAAGACACAAAAGTTTGATAATTAGCCTAGCTACTCAATGTCTAAACAGTTTTACTCAAACGCAGACTGCTGAAAAATTATGGTTGATTAAAAACAAGTTCGAGTTTTTAGGGACACCTATAAAACGTCAAGTTCATTGAGTGGAACACCAAAAAAACGTTAATAACGCACCCGATTACGCATACCAAATATGGTTTCTATCGATCGAGTCGTTCTCGAATTATTTGAAAAATAAGAAAAAAATCTTTGGATTTGGCGACCTCTAGCGGCCAAACGAAGAATTTTTTCATATAAGTAAGTTGGCCTAAATCGACTTATTTCGAGCTGCAGAATCAGTGGTATAACGTTGTATACGCAATTCACGAACACACTGTATATCTAAGTTCATTAACAAATGAGATACCCTGTTCAATATTAAAAGATCCACCTAAAATATAACCTAACCTAAAGTTTCTCACCCAGTTCAACCGTTGGATATTGAAAAATTCTGAAGATGTAGAAAAATAAGTAGGATCGATACCATATGAGGAATCCTTAGGAATATATGCGGGTATGGCAGATATATGCCAAAATAACGAAAGAAACCTCACGAAATCCTCTAAGCAATAAAGTTCTCGCTTTCAAACGAAAACCGTAAAACTGCTCTATCACTCTAATAAATACACGAATAGAAATTGATGACTCCGCTCGAAAGCGTACGGAAAATCGAGATAGAGGCCTTAATTTCAAGGCTCGACATCTGAATGCATCTCCGTCTTTCTTTATCTGTAACCCTTTCACGCCTACCTACGATATTTTTCTCCCCCCAGATCTTAATTGGACCGAAATTGCTTTGCTGACAATGCAAGGAACAGTCGTTTCTCATGTGAAGTTTGCTGGTGAATGTAGACTTTTATGTTGCGAGCTTTTTCATGAAGTAACTCGACGGGCTCCGTCGTGTTCGATTTTTGTTCAAGTAATTTGTTACCAAATAAAATAATCAGTTAGATTTTATCTTAGAATTACTCCATGAAAGAATTCAGGTCACCTATATCTTATACACTTCAGGTCACTAAAAACATTCCCTTCCATTCTAAATTATTCGACGAGCGACCCTATTTTTCTGTCGTCCTGGAATAATACAGCTGAAAGTTTTGAGTGTCTTTCCCATGACATGACTTTACACTCACCTGGTCCTCGTGAACGGAAAACGTCTCGGTTTTCTCGTTTTCTCCGTTTCCGTTTCCGTGATAATTTCTTCTGAAATACAGCAGTGTCTCGAATTAACACAAACTCACTAGTTTCTTGCTCGTATTGACGAAATACTTTCCTCCCAATGATCTCTTGATCTCAACAAAGATATTGCTGTTACTTGTGAAGTTCATTTTCATAGTGGTGCTACCTTATGGAAGTATATGGTGAACATAAAACGGCTGGCTTCCCCACTAGAGATATTTCAAGACTTGGTAATGTATGCGCCAATATTGGCGCTAGTAGATTTTCTACGCAATGTTTGAATCTTCATCACTTATAGGATCACAATTGAGTTATTTTTAATTTCAACTGTATGTAAAATAAAGAAGATCAAAACCTAATACGAATGACTGCTTGTTCCTACTTTACAAGCAGATGGAGGTCTTTGAATGAAATTTTATTTTCCGATTCAAATTTTTCTATTCATAAAGAGTTCAAAATGTCCATAGATAGTATTGTGCATGGGCGTAACCAGGGGGGTAGAACGGAAGCAGCTTCTTATTTTCACACCATTGAATGAAATTTTATCCTCAATCCTCATTGTTATTTTTTAGGAATGACAAAATACAACAACAGCACTTGGATAAAGCCAATGAATCATTAAAAATGAGAATGCAACTACAGTACCTTTTCACCATAGCACAGGCTATCCCGTTAGAATAGAATAATTTATTTCGTACTTTTGACCCATAAGGACGTACATGTCATTTGAAATAGATACTTGGTACAGTTTGCTTACAAAATAAAAACATCGAAATACAAAGAAAAAACATCAATATCACTGCACAAGTGATGAAATTACAATAACTTATCCATAATTTAGAATTCATCGAAGGAGTAGAGTGCTCTTCCAATCAAAAAAATTTTCATGGCAGTTATGAACATTTCGTAGTTCCTTATTGACATTAGTTCACCTGGCAATCTATTGTAGAGGTAAATTGCAGAGAAGTGAAGCGATTTTCTGTACATTGTGGTTTTATGCATAGGGACTGACAGGACATCACAATTCCGTGTCCCATAATTATGGAACTCATTTAATTTCTGCAGTTAATTGAGCCTCTTTTTTGCGAAAGATACAGCCTTGAGAAGGAATACAGAAGTGATGGTCAAAATTTTCTGCTCCTTGAAAACATTACGTTATGATTCTTATGGAGCCAGGCCAAACATTAAACGATGAATTCTCTTCTGTAATATGAAGACTCTGGTCCAATGAATAGAATTACCTCAAAGCAAAACACTATAATCTAAATAGCTATGAACTAGAGAGTAGTAAACACTTTTGAGCCCATCACGATCAACACTCGACTTCAGTTGTAGAAGTGCAAAAAGTCCTTTGTTCAATTGTTTACATACAAAGTGGATATGTTCATCCCAAGACAGATGAGAGTCGACGTTAACACCAAGACATTTTGTCACAGTAGCAAATTGAAACCCAATGGAAGACGGAGGCTTTCTATTGCAAAAATTAAGGAGAATAGTTATATCATTATTAACTATAAGCCTATTTCTATTGCACCAGTCAGACATCTCCTCTATAACCCATGCAGCGCAACCTGAACCTCCTCAAGAGTCATTCCCGAAACCACAACCGCTGAATCATGAGCAAAAATTACTACTTAGCCTCTGGTGATGAAGTTGGGCAAATCATTGATGAACAACATGAATAAAAGTAGTCCCAGGGCAGACCCCTGAGGAACTCCAAAACTCACGTCCCTAGTCGCCGAAAATGAATTTGATACCTTAACAACCATTTTTCGATTCAATCCATCGTAAGCAAGCACCTCTAATGGCCATATGATAATACTTGTTTAGAGCAACTTTCTTCAACATCAAGTCAAATGCACGACAGATATCGAAAAATACACACTTAACATATTTATCACCATCTAGTTTCTTATATATGATATTGAAAAGATCGTAAGATGCCGTTTCAGCAGATTTACCTTTTCTAAACCCATGTTGGGCATCCGATATTATTTCAAATTTATTCAGAAACCCCATAATTTGGTCGTACATCAAAGATTCAATAACCTTGGAAATCACACTCAAAATAGAAATCTGTCTTAAGTTATAAATGCTAGTCTGATCACCTTTCTTTGGTACCGGCACAATAATTGCCTTTTTGAGTACCTGCGGAAAAACACCCTCCTTAAACGATCTATTAATCAATCTAGCTAGTGGAGAGCTCACTATAGATGATAACCGTTTGATTATTATGGAACTCAGATCATCAGAACCACAACTCTTTGTCGTTTTTAATTTAGCAATGAGGTCGAAAACCATTGCCTCAGTAACCGGATATACGAATATGGTCTCGCAGTTAAGTTCCTGACACGTAGGGGGTAATGATGAATTCATGCCAAAGTGATTAAACAGCAAAGCATCTCCCGTATTAGAGAAATGTTTCACAAACGCATCAGAAACTTTCTCCCGGTCAGTCACCATATAACCGTTCAACACAAGCTTCAGATCACGAGACCCTATATCCCTATTTACCTGCTGCTATACAATTTTCCAAATTTCATTACACTTATTGGATGAACTATTAATCCTACCGAAGAAGTATCGTTGTTTGGCTAGAAGATAGATTTTTGTGTTGGTTTTTTTCCTAACGAATATTCTGCCTTTAATTCAGAGTACGCAGTTAACAGCCAATGCATATTACTTAGCTCTTTACTTTCATGGACAATGTAGGGAGTGACCCAACCCTTATGTTTTTCACTTACTTTAACAATGCGATCAGACGCCGGGCATAATTGGTTCAGATGGCCCCGTATAACTTCCACAAACATTTATCCTAAACTGTCATTAATGATTCAAAAAGTCTGAAAAATTTCTCCTATGTCTCTCAATAGTTTTCACAGGCGATGATTTTTTCGAAAATGTTTTAAGTTCACATATAATTGCCAGGGGATCCGACAAGTTGAAATTATGAACTGTAACCTTGAAGCCATTTCCAGGCACATTCGAAACAATATAATCTATTATAGATTTACTCGTATAGCCCCTTTGATCAGTAAACACCCTAGTATACATATTCGAAACGTTTTTAAGTTCAAAGGAACCGAACATATCAACTAATAATTTTTTGTTGTTACAATTACTATCGAAATTTATATTGAAATCACCAGTAGGGGTGATGAAACCACATTTACTTGAAACTTGAATCAAAATTTCACTTAACATGTTTAACAAATAGTTAACATCCACACTACATAGACGGTAGGTACTCAAAATTCATGTTCTCTTTCATTTGAATCGATAATAATACCGCATGCCTCAACGTGGCCCTCAATGCTATTCAATCTAACAAAATCTAATTCAGATAAAACATCCAAATAACAGTATTTGATAAAAATACATGCGCCGCCCCGAATAAATGAAGATCTACTAAAGCTCGATACACACTTATATTCAGGAATAACTACATTGTTAACATTCATACCGTGATCAACCCAGTGTTCATTTAAACAAAGAATATCAATATTATTAGTGCAAAGAAATGCTTCTAATTGTGTCAGTTTATTTGAAATACCTTGTATGTTAAGATGCGCAATTCGTAGGACAGCAGCCTCACAGTGTACCACCTCTATTAGTTCCATCTCCCTGACTTTGTCCTCGAAAAAAACGAAACCTCTTGACCAGGATACCAGAAGGCCAAAATTCCGATTTATACTCATCCTTTAGATTTTCATCTGCACCAATTTGAAACTACTGTTAATACCTTTCGAGTTCAGTTTTTCAATTATTAATCCAGATTACGGTATTCTGTCCTTTATATATTTCGCTACATCATCATGTGATGTTTCTCTTTTACATCTGCCAATATAGAGCCAGATCCTTTTATTAGATGCAGCAAAACCGTCCGCATTCTGCGTACAATTAATATTGCTGACAATAATAACATCAGTCCGGCGTTTTACTTGTGGACACCTTCAGATTGTTCGATTTGCGTATCTGCTCACCTTTTTTGTTCCGAGTTACTTTGCTGATCTTGACCTTGTCACAATGTGATACCTTTACCGTGTTTACATTTATAATTGTATCGGAAGTTGAATTCAGATTATCAGATAAATCAGGAATTGTTTCACCATTATCTTCAACATTCAGGATGAGATTTGAATGATTTGACCTGAAGATACCCACAGCTCCATTATGATGCTGATTATACAATATCATTTAAATTAACTCCTTATTATAATCGGCCAGATTATTTATAGTTATCTTTAGTTCATCAATTTCAGTTCGAAAGGTTTCAGACATAATGATGATTTTCTTTGCGACTATCTGTTGGATAGTCGCTAAGATGCGACATTTTACTAGGCACTGATAAGGAACGTCCGCACTCAACAGCTGTTCGACTATGTTCGTTTTAAGAACTTGATTCAGTCTGTCACAACTAGGAAACAAAACGTTGATGACTTAAAAGGCTCTGTGAACTGTAACGTCAAAGTCAGCAAAAATGGAAATGATTTGGATCTAGCGCGGAGGAAATACACCAGATGAACCGAGTTTGTTGCCGCCAAAAAAATGATATAGAAAACTGGCTGGGTCGACGTAGCTATCCGAAGAAAAGAGAAAAATGCTTAGACACTGCTGGGAACCACCCAAAAGTTACGAATTTGAGGAAGTTACGAAGAATCTTAAGCCAAAATTCAATCACAAGTAACTTGAAGACTATTCGCCATGGATGAAATATTTTGCGAAATACATATACTGGGTGCTATTTTCGCACCCCTATAGTGCGAGGGGTAAGGGGCTCTTTCATGGTCAGGCCTTTTTTAAATTTCGAAAAAAATGAATACGGCGCCAGCCATACCAGCAGCCAAAGGCATAAACAAGCTGCTAAAGCTGCCCATATCTCCTTGGAAAATCCTGGGTTGCTGATTTTTTAGAATCAACCTATCAGCAGATTGCTGCCGAAAATTTAAAGATTACTATTTTGTGCAACTAATGACTTACCACTGAGAGGACACTAATTAAAAATGCATCAGGAAAAATGGGCAAAAATGCATCGTTTTTATCGCCATGCATTCAGAATGAATAGATAGATAGATAGATAGAAAGTTTAGTCAATAAAACTTGTAAATATAAAAGTAAACAAATTATGCCAAAGGCGTAGAACATGTAAAATAAAAAGTACGATCACTTTATGAATATTTACTTACAGTCAACAGAAAAATCTCAATTTACAGGTACAAAATAAATAGATGTACAAAGGTAAGACTATAAACAAGAATAACGTGGACAGCGATTTAAATATTGTATGTATGAGTTTGGTATTCAGGAAATATTGTAAGCTGTTCGGAGCTGTTTCTAGATATCAAATTTTCCATATTCCGGGTCATATAACCGTGTTCATTATTATGGAATAGATCAAAGTTATTTCTGAAAAACATGATTGCCTCGTAAATGTATAAGGATAGCCCTCCAATGCATCCGCCAGGCGTTGTACATGGCTGGACCAATCAAGCCCACAATCGGTGGTCACACCCAGGAATCGCATCTCCCCAACAGACTCAATAACTTCTCTGTTGTGGGCTACGGAGATTTTTTCAGATTTTGTTGAACGAAAAATGTAAGAGCAGTGTTTTCTTAGTCTTTAATTTCAGGTTATTCATGTTAAAGTATTTTTCCAAGGCTATTAAATTATTCGAAACTCTGTGATTTAGTTGTTCTTGATTACTATCACTCATTAAACTATTTGTATCATTTGGAAATTGCACCAGCAAGTACACTTGATGTAAAAAGAAGAAATGTAAAATGGGAAAGAATGTTACGTTGCATCCAAGTTATTCTCGTAACGATAATATGAATATTACATGAACAAATGACATACGATTCAAGCATGAAGAACAGTATAAATCCTGGCTTACGCTCATCCGATTTCCAGAAGGGAAAGTTTCGAATAACTCTCAAAGCCATTTCGATATTCCGTTTCATCCTGAGCATTATGTACCTTTAACGCCAGAAGCAGGAAGTCTACAGTACAATTGTCGAGCTTTATAATCGAATATGTAAAATAGTTTAGCTAGAAATAGGTCAAATTAACACGAAAGTTGTTGAACTAAATAGCGCAGTTTGTGAAGCAAATGCGGAGATGGCATAATAGACAAAGAAAGGGGGAAATTGAATTCAGGGGTCTATCTAGATAGCTGCGTCGCACAATATATCATCGACCAATGTCACGTCATCTACTGCTGAATAGTTTGTTTTGTTCCGATTTTTGAATGGAAATTTGCTTTTGGACCATAAATTTATAGCAGCGTTATATTCGTACATATTCGGTGGCATATAGTTCAATGTCTACAGGTGTCCCCAAATTGAATAACACGATTTCATAATCTTGTACATAATGCAAAAAGTATACAAGGTGTCTATTTGATGCGTGATTGATTGAAAAAGTATACAGGGCAATTCACGAAAGGAACAACAAACTATAGTGAAAGTAAACCTAGAGGAGTCCAAAGGCTTTCCTTTCTCGATATATAGCCTGTTTTATGTATTTGGCCTAATATTTTAAACGCCAGAAGTCCTGATAATAAAGATCGATCTACTAATTTCGTACAGACAAGACATATGAAAATTGAGAAATTCATAGTAGGTGAAAATCCAATGGACTGACAAAATGAGTTTTTACTTTGAAAGAATCAAAGCGACTCGTACATGACTATCCGAAATCCTGACATGAATGCGCAAAATGCGCAAAATTTGCTCCAAAAACTGAGCAAATGCGGAAACTGTCGCATTCTGTTCAACTCTTCTATTAAAGAATGATTATGAAGACGACTCACTCAAGTTTCAGAAACACTTCGCATCTGCAAACCTATTTTCAATTCAGAATTTGATATTTATCACTTTTTATTCATCTCATGGGTACTTCAGCTACCCCGATTACAACATTGACTAGAATCACTGTTTTTGAAGAATTTTTTTTCAATTTCATCCACTAGAAAAAATATTGCGTGCGCCGAAGTCATAATTTTCCACTTTTTTTGCAGCGCCATGCGAATTTTATCTTTTATCTTTTTTAACAGCTACTGATTAATAGTCTCAAAGTTGATCATTACAAGAACCTCTCGCTCTTTTTGCAAAAAATTGGAAAGATACCTACTTTTATCACTCAGTATAATCGTCTGACTGATTTTTCAACACATGTCGATAGAACGGAAAACATTTCGTTATTTATTTTTTAAACTATGGCAGCTTCCACTCACCACACTTGTTTTTACAGACCAGTCATTACGATGCTACAGACAGACACAGATGCACATGAAGACTCTCACTTTAAACTTATAACACCGCTTTCTTTGCGCTAATCATTAAAAAATCAGATGATAGAAAACATTGAAATAAAAAATGTCACGATAAATAAGAGTTATTTAATTCCTACGTGATAATTAATCATGATGATAATAATAATAATAATAAAGAAACACAAAACACCCTGATCACAAACAACACATCGACGTATATATAGACACTTTGAAACAGAAACTCCAAGCAAAAGCAAAGAGGCTTTCAAGATACGTCAAGTATACTGAAAGGAAACACCAAAACCAAAGGTTTCTCCAAAACGCGGCCAATTTTCATGAGGGAAATAACAAAACTGCGACCAACAATAACAGAGAAGTACCAGACGCACAGTGCTTGACCGACTATTGGTCATCACTATGGTCGCACCCCAAAGAACACAATAGAGATGCGGAATGGATCACGAATGAAAAAAAACGCCTCGATATCAGACATATGGACTTCGATGGAATAACGGAGGAAGAAATCACAATAGTAGTTCGAGCGACCAACAATTGGAAGGCCACAAGTATAGATAATATCCACAACTACTGGTACAAGAAGTTTGATAAGCTCCATGGAGCCCTAGCGAAACAGCTCACGTCTGTTCTTCAACATCCCAAGAAAACACCCACTTTCCTAACGCAAGGCTCAACATATATGCTACCTAAGAGCGATAGAACACAGGATCCGTCCCAATATAGGCCACTCACTTGCCTGCCAACACTCTACAAAATACTCACCTCATGCATATCTAATCGAATATACCAACACCTTGACGACAACAATATATTAGCAGAGGAGCAGAAAGGATGCAGAAAGAAACACCACGGGTGCAAGGAACAACTCATCATCGATTCTGTGATGATGAAACAGGCACACGTAGGGCATCGGAATGTTCATTCGGCTTTTCTCGATTATCTGAAGGCATTCGATAGTACCGCCCATTCTTGGCTTGTTGAAGTATTGCAGATATACAAAATTCACCCAGCCCTGGTAGAGTTCTTGAAGACAACAATGACACACTGGCGCAAGTCTCTGCAGGTCAACATGAACAATACATCAATTAAAACCGACGAGATACCCATACGTCGTGGAATTTTTCAAGGAGACTCTTTGAGTCCACTATGGTTCTGTTTAGCTATGAACCCACTGTCCTTAATGCTCAATAGAACAGGATACGGATTCAGGATAAAAGCAGAAAGGAATTATCATACAATCTCCCACCTGCTGTATATGGACGACATCAAATTATATGCTTCAACAAGAAGCAATTGGATGATTTGCTGAAAACTGTCAGTGAGTTCTCGGCAGATGTTCATATGAAATTCGGGATTGAAAAATGTAAGACCCTGAACATTCAAAGAGGGAAAGTCATAGATGGTGAAACACAACTTCCAAACCTGGATATAATACAGTGCATGAGAGATGGCGAAACATACAAATATCTGGGATACCAACAAGCCAGATTGCTAGACCAAAAACAATCAAAGGAGAAGATTCGTTCAGAATACAGTCAGCGTCTGAAGTCTGTGATGAAATCGATGTTGAACTCGGGGAATCTAGTCAAGGCAATTAACACCTACGCCATTCCAATGTTGCTTTACTCAATTGGAATAATCAGATGGACTAAGACAGAACTGGATGATATTCAAAGGCAGGCCCGAACGATGCTGACAAAGTACAACAACCATCATCCAAAATCGTCTGTGATACGAACAACTTTGAAGCGGAAAGAAGGAGGACGCGGATTAATAGATATTGTCAATTCACACACCGAACGGATAAAAAATCTCAGAGAATTCTTCTCAGCAAAAGCTCTCACTTCTAACCTCCATAAAGTTGTATCGTTGGCTGATAAGGGATATATACCTCTAAATCTTGCTACCAGAGATGACCTTCTGAATCTACCATTCCTATCAGATACTGAAAAACAAGAGCAATAATCAAGAAAGGAATTGCATGGACGACATCACCATGAGATCAATCAACCACACATCGACAAAGAAGCCTCCAACAAATGGTTGATGAAAGGAGAATTATTCGCAGAAACAGAGGGATTCCTTATGGCCATCCAAGACCAAGTGATCGCTACAAACAATTACAAAAAATTTATAATGAAGGACGGAACATTACAAACAGATAAGTGCAGAAAATGCCATATAAGATCGGAGACTATACAGCATATTCCGTCCGGATGCGAACAACTGACCAATACGGAGTATCTTCACAGGCATAATCAAGTGTGCAACATTATCCACCAGAAACTTGCACACAAGTACGGACTTCTGAACACCTTCCAGCAATATTACAAGTATCAGCCGGCGCCCGTATTGGAAAATGACTATCAGATTATACTACGATAGGCCTGTTATCACTGACAGAATGGTGACGAATAATAGTCCGGACATAGTGGTGTATGATAAGAGAGCCAGAAAGCAATGCTGTCATCGTATCCTCGACTGGTTTAATACCCAAAACTTTGCATGATAGCCTTAAGAAATTAGAATTGCATAAGAATACCTATATAGAAATGCAAAAAGCTGTAATTCTTAATACATGTAGGATAGTTAGGAAATTTATGTCAAGTATATTGTAATCGAGCCTATTCCCTTTGATTGCTAAATCTGGGAAAGGTAAATTAAATCCAGCTAACAGCTGAGATAGTGCATAAGTCCACGATAATAAATAATAATAAGAAATGAAACTATGTATCGTACCATAGGTTCCCAAACTTTGTTGTGTCGTAGACCCCTGCCATGTTTTTCGGGTTTGGGTAGACCCCCTACTTACCTGATTATGATTTTTTGTAAATTTCTAATTGTAGTGAAGTTAAGCGTCAAAAACTTGAAGTAAAAACAGATGTTAATTTATACATTTATTAATTGAATTTAAATCAAAATTAGTCAAAATAAAATTTTGTATCTGTCATATAAAATATACGTAACATAAAATAAACTAAGCAATAAGTAAATATTTTCAGTGAGAAGGATGAACATGATGCATTAATAATAAATTATCAACATTTAGCGTCAATTTTGTGAGGGTTAATCTTGAATATTCTCGGCTTATGATGTCCAGTCTGTTTCTTTTTTTCGTTAGGAGATTGGTAACAGCGCTCTACCCCCTTTCCACTAGATATAACAAAGGAAAGGAAATTAAAAATTTCCTCGCTATATTCCATAATACGGGATAAGCAACTTAAATAGCTTTCAAGCTGAACAATTATACAGAGAGCGCTATCCGCTATTTCTCTAAAGTTGAACGAAAATTTCGTGAGGTGCAACCTGCTGCCTAGGTATATTTCACTAGAACTCCGGAACCGTTAAAAATAGAGTGACGTGAGTGGTATAAAAAAAAGATAAAAAATACTGCTTCTGTAATACCAGATGCCCCGATATGGTTGTCTCAGAAGAAAACCTACTCTTGAGGAAAAACTTAACTTTGAAATTTTGACACTCCGTAAAAAATGAGAAATTAAATATTTAGATACAATCTTGTATTTTCGTGATAGAAGATGTTGAGCTGAGCCAATTGTCACTGTTCATGGCGTTCTAGAACGAAAGATGAAATTTGCAAAAAAAAAACAGATTGCGCTTTGTTTTTCTTTCAAAAATATATCAAATGGTCGTAGGATGGGATGAACAATTAAAATAAGTAAAAAAATACACTGTGTTCCATTTGAAAATCGAAAGTTGGTATCGTTTTCGCCATAACCGGAAAAGAAATGTGAAACATATTCATGTTATCAAATTTAAAATGTTGTCTTCTATCTGATTCCCAAATTTTATCAAAAAAAAGTTACACGGCTGGCCTTAGTTTCAGTTACACCTGGTATAGAGTTTCATAGAAATTAAGGAAAAGTTATACAACTCGGTTTTTCATTAAAATACGTCTTAGATGAAAAACTTTAGTGCCCATGTAATATATTTTTAAAAGGAAATAGAAAATTCTATTCAGCGAAATAAAAGCTGCCAATGGTTCACATTTGAAAAAAAGGACAAGTTTTAATTATAACTTCAAAACTGTTTAAAAATATCCGCAACTAGATCGACTCTACATTAAACCATTTTTGATATTTCAAAAACAAACGAGATATTGACACTCGACTGATTGCAAATTTTTTTTTAAATCTAAGTGAATTTGTTTGCAGCAATGAATTCCTCACGCAAAAAGAACACGGGGTAGGGCGGTAAACAATACTTCACAAAACTAAAGTACTAAAACGTCGAAAACTCTCCACCTTGAATATATTGTGCATTCGGGTTAGTTCTCTTCATTGAAGCACCATTTTTCGACATTGATAAACATGATTTTTTTTTATATATTCTTAACCTGGTCTATTTGAATTAACACAATAGATATGATGCTAAAAATTCGAGATGCACTTTATAAGATTACTCCGAACAATCATAGGAATAACTAATACATTTCAATTGGTATTGGAATTGCCTTTCATTTGCAATCACTAAATTCATGGTGTTCTATTTCACATAAGAGAAAAACTGAACTACAATTGACTATCCCAGTAGATACAGGAGACGTTCAAAAAAAATCATTTTTTATTTCACAAACCTACGTCAGTTTTGTCAGATCGGGGATACACTGATCTGACAGAACTCACATTATCTTGGCTTGGCATTAAAAAATGATAAAAAACATAAAAGCGTCCCATAAATAAAATGAAAAACCTCGTTTATTTGAAAATAATCTTGGGACATGCAGCAAATTAGAATCTAACTCACTTTGAGATCAATGTACAGTATGATTTTAGGAAGCACTGATGCTGTGATTGACTTTATAAACAATATCATTGATTGTTTTGAGAAAGGGTTATACTCGCTGTCCCTGTTTCTGGATTTGTCCAAGGCCTTCGACTGTGTCTCTCATTCAGATCTTTTGTGGAAGCGGGGTCGCTATGGTTTTGATGATAGTGGGAAACTTGTACATTCTTTTTTATCGCAGAGGTCACACAGGTAGTGTTCACGAATAGCAGTTTGTCGGATGGAGAGCCTGTTACCATCGGGGTACCTCAAGGTTCAATTATGGGGCCTTTATTATTTATAATATTTATTAATAATTTCCCTTGTTATCTGGCCAATTGTCTATGTGTATTATTTGCTGATGACACCACTGTCTCTTTTGGCTGTGGCGGCCTTGGGGAAGCGGAAGAGATGTTTGGGACGACACAGTCGAGGGCCTTGGAGTGGTTTTCGGGAAATGGTTTGAGCCTGAATGACGACAAAACTGAATATATGATTTTTGTACTGAGACATGGCGTTGAAAACTCAAGTATAAAATTTCTGGTTATTTACTTGAATACAAAGCTTAACTGGGATGCTCACTTTGATCAGTAGGCCAAAAAGCTCAGTAGAAATATCTTTGTCTTGAGAAACCTTGCCACCTCTGTATCTAATTATATTTTACAGGTAGCTTATCATGGTCTTTTCGAATCTCACTTGAAGAATTGCTTAATAGCGTGGGGAAACTGTAGTGAATTTTCCTGAATATTCAGATCAGAACGACGTGCATTCAGGATTGTTGACAACTTCAAATATAGAGAATGTTGTAAGAACTCTTTTGTCAGATTGGAAGTTATGACTCTCCCTTGTCTCTTTATTTTTGAGTGCCTTGTATATGCACACAAACATTTGGAAACCCTAGAGTTGAATAGTGATCATCATAATTATAACATTAGACGAAAATCAGACATTCATATTCCTTTTCTCAGATTCAATAAGTCTGAGAATGAACCAAATTACTTGTCACTTATATTTTAGAATAGATTGCCTTCAAGCTTTAGAAATTTGCCTTTAGAAAATGTTAAGGTTGAAATACGAAAAATTTCATTGAAACATTCTTATTATGATGCTAACGATTTTTTTAAATGTGATTCGTCTATTGTTTATACTATAGGTGTGTAATTTTTACTAGTTTCCTAACTTCAAGAATATTTGAAATGACTTCTTTGTAATTTCCTGAAAATGACGTGTGCACATACATACATTGTATTTTGTGACTAAAATAAATATTCTATTCCATTCTATTCTATTCACTTCATTATATCCAAAAGGAACAAAGTTATTGAACGATTACTCTCTGAATGGGCACCCAGTATATTAAGAAAATTTATTTCTTGATATGAAAATTTTACACCATTCCTTTTCCCAGCAAACTTAAAGTAGCAAACTTGGAAGTTCAAGAAATTCTACACTCAGTGAGTTAACACGGTTCTGAATTCCGAAATGACCAAATAGCATCTCTGATGAAGGTTGAAAGTGTAAATGGGATCCACTTAGAGCACAGTGAAAGGTTTCCATTTTTTAATTAAGTAACTCCTGAATTTTACAGAAGCTTTTAAATTTCACTTTACACCAGTTCTAATCCTATTATCAGAGTAATATGATGAACTTTCTCGATAAAAGAGTCCCTTATTGATATAGATGAGCTGAGAAGATAGAAAAGTTCTTCTTCATGTATGACTACACTTCATGCTGAACATGAAATAAATTTATTTACATTTAGAAGAAGGCAAGTTGAAGCTTACGACAATTCGTAATTCATAATCGAATAGAATACTGCTTTGAATACAAGTGATAAAGTTTTGAGAAAATTATATTAGATCCATATATGCTGGGTGATTCACCAGTGGCGCGGTGCTCTGTAGCTCGTACACTCTTGAAGATTTCATTTTTGTTTGTTGTTGGTGGTTTTTCAGATTGGAAGACCACTTTTTTGTTCAAGACTCAGGAGCGGCCTAAACTCTGCTATAATGTCTTTAAGTAATAAGTTTTTTTGGTGAGTAGTTTCGTCACAATATTTTTTCCGTAAAAATTCATGAAAATAGGCTCTCTCATCATCGCATGCTCTTTCGGCCAGAGAGGATGAATACTTTTTTCCTTTCGTTTCCTTATTGCCCCAGAATAGCTTTATTGATGAATTGAAATAGATTATCCTCATTTTATACAGGAGTGACTCAAAAAAATTATTGAATATCGTAATTTTAAAAATATCATATTTTGGTTTTTCGAATGGAACACCCTGTATTTTATTATTCATGTCAACGCATAAAATATTGTGCTATATTTTTGCAGAAGCAACCTTATCTTTATCTTCGATCATTTTCGAAACATTCGATTATTTGTAAAAATTATTGATGAAAATTCCTCAAACCGTATCAAACTCATCAACATGCATCATTATTCGCACAGAGGTTTTTTTTCTGTAATGATTCAAGTAGTACAAAAATGAAACCTTAACAAGATAATTCTTTTAACGAATGAAAAAATCAAGATGATTAAAACGTAAATCGAGGTATGTGTTGACATTTTTTTCATTTGTGCCTTCTGTCAGGTGTCCGGACATATCATATTCTGAATTTCACATGGTGAACTTGTCAGTGTTTCGTTATTGAACATTGTTAAACTGAGGTTTGAACCCAATTTTCTCAATTGACTGCTATAAAGTTGTCCAAAGAAGAAACTGTTGATATGATTTTTAATCTGGGTGAGTGTAATAGAAATTCTTTGTTGGCAAGCAGAGTTTATGCACAAAGGTTTCCTGATAACAGGCATCCTGATGCAAGATGCTTTGAAAAACTTCCAATTAGATTTATCTAATTGGGTAATATCGCTTGCAAAAAACATGAAAACCAAAAACTGCTACAGCTGAAGACAACCAGTTATCAGTTTTGTTGACAGTGACAGAGGACCCATGTAAAAGCCAAAGAGATATTTCTCAGTTAATAGATGTAAGTCAAACTTCCGTCCAGAGAATCTTGAAAGTGAATAAATTTCATGCATATCATGTACAGCTGCACCAGGAACTGAACAATCAAGACTATAAAAATCGAACCAATTTTTGCAATTCGGCAAGTGACAAAGTAGCGGAAAATCCAAATATGTTGAGAAGAGTTCTTTTCTCGGACGAAGCAACTTTCCACAAGAAAGGGCTTGTTAACAGGCACCAGCATCGTTGGTCCTTGAATGTATGGGCCGCTATAGCAGATGGATATCTATTTGGGCCGCACTTTTCGACGGGCACCTCAGTAGTGAAATGTATTTAAATTTTCTGCAAAATCATCTACCAATGTTACTTGCCGATTAACCAGAGCATATAAGACAAGATTTTTGGTTTCAACAGGATGGAGCACCGGCACATTACTCGCATCAGGTTAGGGAGCATTTAAATCATGTATTTCCAAACAAATGTATAGGACGTGGTGGTCCTGTTAGATGGCCAGCTAGGTCTCCGGACCTTACAAGTCTAGATTTTTTCTTGTGGGGTTATATTAAGAGCATCGTTTACCAGATTCCTTCTACAACACAGTTGGATAGGAGACAGAGAATAGTCGACGCCTTTCAGTCAGTTAATCCGCAATTGTTGTCGAGAGTTCAACGGTCTTTCCTCAGAAGGATTGAGTTGTGTCTACAAATAATAGTTCAACACCTTGTAGATCATCCCACCAAAATACCAATCTATTAAGTATTTCATACACAACTACCTTCAAATATCTCCATGTCTCTGATTAAGTATAATGATATGTACTAATAAACTCTTCTTTCGCAACCTCTGATTTTATTATTTTAGTTTATTTTTTTATTTCGAAAATGGTCAAAGATGAAGATAAGGTTACTTCTGCTAAAATATGGCACAATATTTTATGCGTTGACATGAATATTAAAATACAGGATGTTCCATTTGAAAAAATCGAGATGTGATATTTTTAAAATTACAATATTCAATAATGTTTTTGAGTCACTCCTGTACAAAATGAGGATAATCTATT
The DNA here is from genome assembly GCA_013387265.2 of Cryptolaemus montrouzieri. Lineage (NCBI taxonomy): Eukaryota > Metazoa > Arthropoda > Insecta > Coleoptera > Coccinellidae > Cryptolaemus > Cryptolaemus montrouzieri. Next base: position 26,094,952 of record JABFTP020000103.1, read on the forward strand.
TCAATTCGTCAATGAAGCTATCCTTGGGCAATAAGAAAATGAAAGGAAAACGTATTCATCCTCTCTGGCCGAAGGAGCATGCGATGATGTGAAAGCCTATGTTCATGAATTTTTACGGAAAAAATATTGTGACGAAACTATTCACCAAAAAACATACTACTCAAATACATTATAGCAGAGTTTAGGGCGCTCTTGAATCTTCAACAAAAAAGTGGTCTTCCAATCGGAAAAAACCTCCCCAGATTTTTTATAGAAAATTGGGACACCCTGTTTATTTCAAAATAAATTGCTGAAGTAGATTTTTACTTTCTAAATACAATACCGTTCGAACAAAAATGAAATCTTCAAGAGTGTATGAGCTACAGAGGACCGCGCCTATGATGAATCACCCAGTAAAAATAAATTAAATATCAAGTAAGATTCGGAACAGTATTGACTAAACGTAGAATCTATGACGCTACCTCATTATTCCCTTCGGAAAGAAACTCTCATCGGCAAGCATCATATTTAGGAACTTTTTCATAGCATTTATTTTATATATCATACGTATGAGGCATGGCAATATCATTTATGTATGTTATTTGATTATGTTCATACGTGAAAATAATATTTGGTAAATAGTGATAAACAGCTCTGTTGCAAAGAATTTTTATATTAAAATAAAGTTTATTTTCCAGTTTTCACAAATGATATTAGGATCGTATTTCTAAGATTTCATTCCCAATAGGAATGAGATCGTGTTTTATTGCAAAATTGAATGAATAATATCAGCGACGGTGTTATGTCTTTCCGAATAATCTGTTGAGATAAGCATTAAACAAGGTGATAATGAATGAAAAACTGTTCCTGAAGAAGCGAAGGACCATGGAATGTTTTCTATAATTTCTTGTGAAAATAACCTGATCTTGGATGGTACTTGCCAAGCCTTCTATTTCATCGAATATACTAACTTTCCATTGGAAGTGAGTTCATCAATATAATCATTTTTTGATTTTTTTAGGATGCTGTCTGTGTAATTCCTTCTGCATCCAACCCTCTTTTTCAGATTTATTATTCAATATATTAAAATCAATTCGTCAAACTCAGAATTGTTAAACTATAATCTTAAGTAACAACAAGAGCATGAAATTCAATAGTTTTTCGTTTTTTATGAGAATGAGAATGTAGAACAAGAATCTGTTTACTACGAAGATTGTGTAAATCAGTGAGTCCACGAAGATGTCTAGGTAGTGTACTGGTCAATAAGAACATCTGTGCAGGTTAAATAGCCCTTCCTCTTGTTGATCGTTAACTTTGCCGATCACGTGGCCAAGAGCTCAGTTCTCAATGAACATTTGAAGTTTTAAAAGGACGAACTGAATGAGACCGAATCTTGCAAATTTCGTTTCAATATTTCAAAGTTTCGGTGAGGTTGGAGTTCTTTTCCAATTTCAAAGGAGAAAAGTTCAGTGGGCAAGCAAGGGAAATAATTGCGACTGTCATTCATTTCATGAAACGAGCAGAGATGCAGAATGAACTGCAGTTTTTCAACTCCCAATAAAAAGAGAAGAAAGTCAACGAAGAAAACAGATATCGATCTAGCTCTGCTTCTTAGATTCGTCGACAATCTTTACGTCGTCGATAACATCGTACCCAAATTAAAGCGAATCCATCAAAGGTTCGTCGATGAGAATGAAATGAGAATTCGAAAAATATTTGAGAGGAATGAGGTTCCGTTATATTAATACGAAAACGAATAGAAAGCTACTTATGGAAACCTGAAGTACAGCAACTACGTTTGAATTATTTAGGAAGAGAACTTTAAAGGCCAAACTGATCTACTTCAAGTCTTCTTTCTCGATGGCTTCAGGAAGTCTTGTGTATCGGCTCGTTAGAGAGCTTAACGCATATATGTATACATAAACATTGATGCCTGATGTTGTGAATGGTATGTTGACGAGTTCAAAAGAGAACGAAATTGCAGTTTGTTGCTCCTTTTCATGATATCCGACTAGATTGTACCACTACTACTACTCTATCTGGTTGACAAGGATTATGAGGAGTACATTGGAGAACTAGCTCCTTCCATATTTAGCACTTTACGGTAGGTTCGATATTGGTTCCTGAATTAAAATATATTTGCACATATTGCGATAAATTTCGCGATTCATCATATATCGAGTATAATATTCAAATCTTGCTTGATTTCGATGAACCTATCAATATGTGGTCCAAGTTTCAACCCCTTAGAAACTCTGAATGTTTCTCTACGATTTAATGTTGATTTAACTTCAACTTCATCAAAGCGAATTTTCTATATTCTTTCCCATCAAACGAGTAAACAAGCACAGCATATACTTTAAGTAACAAGGCAATAAAATTGTACTTACCAACATAGCTTTTTCAGAAGTGAAACACTTCATCAACTCATCCACTGGATGGAGCTGACGTTTAATTTGCGTATTTAATTGAATTCTACCCCATTTTTCAATCGCCCTGAATTTCGCTCGTCTTTTATTTCATTTATTGGCCGGGTAATAACAGGGGTCAGTCAGCGAAATACTCAGATGTAATTGGTTTGGAAGTAATTCTGTGACAGGCGCATGATAGAAGCTGATGTGAATTTGAATTTACATCAATTTTTCGCTTGATTGTGTTTGTGAAATAAACTTGGGAATATATTCGCATCTTCTAGGGGTCGAAAAAATGATTTAAAGGTCCATCAAGAAAATATATCTAGTAATTAGTTGTTCTTTGATTTGGGTGGTCGTGACTTGATGAAAATTGATATACATTTCTTAATTCTATAAGAGAATGATGCTCAAATTTTCACTAAATTGACAAAGTTATAACGTGTTCTACCATACTATGGCTTCTTCAGATAAGAAATACATTCGAAAGTATTACATTGGTAAAAGCATCTCAATTGGAGGAAAAAATAAACAGGGTATGAGGCTTTCTACTTCCAATATTCTTTATCTCTGATGACGAATTTTCGGTACCTATATTCACTATGACAAAGCCAATTGTGGCGTCTATATGGTGCAGTTCCCACATTTTATTTTATTCCTTAATCACATAGCCTATTCACTTAGTCCAGCTGTCGTCTGTCATATCTTTTATTGTGTTTTTTGAAAGCACTTTAAGATCCTTCAGCCTAAACTCTGTATTATTCCTGGCTATCTCACCATTGACTAGTGCCCAAATCAGATTAATTTGGTTTAATTCGCAATAATCACAAGGAAGACGAAAAAAGGTAACTATCCGATACTTTCAGTTCGTGGATCTCAAACTTTTCCTTGAATTTCTTGTGAAGTTCGGCGATTGGAAAGAGTTCTCTTTCAATCATAGTTCCTTCGAATCTAGTATTCTTTTCTGAAAACTACATAATGATGTCTGTTTTTTGCCAGTAACCTATTGGCGTCATTTTTACTTTCTGCGAGTACTAACTCGCGGTAACCATTACCAAAACCGATCTGGTTGGAATTAAATCTGACAGTTGTTTCCGCACAAGTTGTCACATTTTATCGACTGTGAATCATTTTGATGCCTCGAAGCATCTTTTCACTTTGCCATTTGTGATCCGTTTTACTGGAGTTAAATTCTATACGTTTTTTATTGCTTTTGACTGTAGTGATAAGAATCACTTTGAACACACAATAGAATTAATTATTAAACAGGTAATCATTTGCAAAGGTGCTTGTGAATATATTATCACTTATGCGATATTTTTTATTTAGAATTGAATAACAGACCTTTGTCTTGATCAAGCATACATAAGTTGACAAATTTGTCATTTATTGTTCTTATGAAAATACACCGTACAATAATTTGAATCTTTGCCTTGAGTGTACAAGTATAGTATAGCCGCAATGTCATCTAGTGATTTATTACTCTACACCTTTTCTGAATGGACTATAAATTTATAACCATTACTAAATCTTTTCAGCTTTTAAAAAAGCAATCCTATATCTAAATATTGAGCTAACTACCTGCTCTTATCAATGTAATATGTAAGACACATCTTTTGAATGTTTCGCTGAAGGCATAGTGTGGCCAAACCCGTCATAAATTCGTGAATGTAGTGAAAATTTGAACATCATTGATTCATTTAATTGAAAGAAAATAGTTTCTTAGATAATCTCCTGAAGAGAATTAATGAGAGAACAAATAGTGACAAGGTTCATCAAACACATTGACTGATTATCTACAAGGTGTTTCGTAAGTACGCGGATCTACTTGAAGTATAACGCTTCAACTAATTTGAGGAGTATTTATCAAATATCCTTTTCCTCAAGGCTCTTTCCTCATTTGGGGCACGAAAACCTAAAAAATGGGGAATTGTTATTGAAATAAGAGACTGGGGGTTAGAAAACGAAAACAACCCCAAAAATCCTCATTGTCAAAACTTCCCAAATTTAATCTTCCCTGAGATATTTTTGCAGGAAATTCCAGGCGGGATACCTAGTAATACTGTTTGTTTCAGTGAAAAAATTTACTCAAGCTCTCAGTTTGGGAATGATTCTAGCGAAAAAACAGAATCTACTGACCTTTATAGCGAATGACTTTTAACATTTAAGCATTTATTGTAAACACACTGATTCAAATTTTTGTAAATCCTCTCTTTTCAAAAGAATATATGAACACCTCAAAAAAGTCTAGGGAATACTTCTGAATATCGATATATCGTATCCAGAACGATCAATATCGATGATTTTTTTAAGAAATGAACACCTGCATCACCAAATTATGTAGAGTGCCGATTTCAGGTTTTTTTTATATAAAACTAAAAATGCAGCAGATGCGACGCTGCATAATAATCATTTCATGTATTCAGTGTTTGAAATCAGTTAGTTGGCACTTTGTTTCTGTTGTGAGCACAAATAAAATATTCAAGTTTTGTGATTCGACCATGGAAAGACGACATTTGACTAGAGAAGAGATGTTACGATCCGTTGGCATGCTCCAAGCTGGGAGCTCACAACGGGAAGTATCCATGGTTCTGGGAAGTAGCCCAAGTGTCATAAACCGTTTATAGTCGCGTTTCAATGAAACAGGTAGCGTAGAAGAACGCCATACAGGTCGTTTCAGGATTACTACAGTCGCCCTAGACCGATTTTTGGTTTTACAAGCCAGAAGAGATCGTACTACCACAGCATCTCAATTAGCTCAAGAGCTATCACGAGTTCATAATGTACAAATTTCCGACCAAACTGTGAGAAATCGACTGCACGAAGGTCAACTTCACTCCAGACGTCTTTTAAGACTTCCACAACTGACCCATGGAAATCAGCTCTGCTCGTTTAGCTTGGTGTCAAGAACACGTAAACTGGGATCAAGAGAGGTGGGCCACAGTTCTCTTCTGTGATGAATCTAGATTTAGTTATTATTCCGATTCGGGAAGAATTCGAATATGGAGGGAACCTAGAAAGCAAAACCGTCTCCAGCATGCTCGAGAAGTTGTTGGACAGGGAGGCGCCTTGGTGGAAGAACTGACCCCGTTTTCATACAGAACAACCTCACGGGAAATTCTTACGCAAATGAGTTTTACCTGTAGTGGTACCGTATCTCCAAACATTGGGTCAAAATACACTCTTCAAACAAGATAATGCCCCTCCTCATCGTGCAAGAGTTCTTGAAGATAATGATATCGATCTTCTGCCGTGGCCATCCTGCTCCATAGATCTGAATCCCATCGAGCATGTGTGGGACACTCTAAAAAGAAATCTCCTGCGTCGAAACGTCTTCCATCATGAACAGGAGCTTCGATTAGTGGTTCAGGGGGCGTGGAATGACTTAGGCCGAAATGTAATAGACAATTTAATATTGAGCATGCCGCGACGATGCCAAAGTGTCATTAATAATAGAGGTGGACCTTCTGGGTACTGAAAATTATAAGTGCTTCCATATCGTTTCGAAAATATTAGTTCAGAATTTTTTTTTGTTTTACCAAATTTCGTCATTTTCAAATTTCAAATTTTTTTTTATAAAGGTGCTTTGGAGAAGTCAAATATTATTTTGTTTTCTTGAGAATACATCATCTCTGTGTAAAATCTCCAATTTCGAGTTAAAGGAGTAATTACATTTACAATTACATAAAAGATGGTTTGCGAAATTTGAATCCGATTTCTGATTCTAATAATTGTATTTGTGTTCGGTTATTCTAGAATTATAATTTCTATGGGTCCTATCAATATAAAATTCACTGCAGTCGTTACAGTTCAACTTGTAAACTTCGGATTTATTATTTTGCCTGACTTGTTTTTTATGTATTGGGTCAAATTATTATTGGTTCGGAAAAGTATATTGAAATAATTTTCATTCATGAAAGACTTTCTCGCTTGTACTGCCAAAGTATTAACATATTTAATTTTTCTTTTGGTAGAAATGATTTCATTCAGAGATGCTTTAGTCACTTTGAAAACGGGAGCAATCCATGGGTAACTGTATAGCTTACTTAACGGAAAAATCATACTCAGATTGAGAACAAAATGAAGATAATCAAACCCTATTGATCATAAATATGATACAAGGGGAAACGACTCAGACTACAAAACACTATGCTCGAATAAACGAATAGGACAAAGATCTAGCAAATATCTGGCACCACGTGTATATTCGCGTATACCAGTAGACTTGCGAATCTTGAAAAACTACAAATGTTTCAAAAAGAAAGTGGAGCTTTGGATTCTTTGTGCCGGAAGAACAGAAATAGACAACTTAATTAATCAGCGGAAAAACGAAAGTGCCTAGTTTAAATACTGAGTTCAGAAATTTCGCGGAGTGACTAAAATACCCTAAATTGTGACTAAAATACCGGATTTGACTAACGCCCGATTGTGAAAAAAAATAAACCTATCGTGACCAACAATTCAAGAAACATAGTGATTTTTTGTTTCGTAATTACGCGCTGTAAAACTAACTTTACTTTCAAATAGAAAAAAAAACATTCCACGCAATTGAAGTTGTTATAAATTTAAATTTAACAAAATATACCTATCTCAAAGGCGAACAGGCGAGACATTCTTCGGAATGATTAAGCCTCTGCTTTTTCATTGTTTATTACTCTGTATGTAGGAAATCAATTGTAATAAACTTATTATTATATAAAATCATCATTCCAGTAATAACAAACGCAAAACAAATTTCGATTCTAGATTAGCGATTCGAAGAGGAAACTAAAATCAACAATCAACAAGTTCGCCAGGACAGCAACAAACGCCTCATGGTTCATGAGCTACTACAAACTCAGGGAGGAAATATAAATTGACACACTGGAAGAAGTCATTACAAGACTCATGACAGGGACAATTGTCCAGATGGAAAATAAGGAGATTAGCCAAATGATGAAACTACAACCGAGGATAATAAAGAACATTCATAATACAATGGAAGAGAAAACTACAGACTAGCGAAGATCACCACAACATGAAAGAAGAAGGATAACTAGCCAGTAGGACCCAGGATAACCAGGGAAATAAAATTTCTAAATTGTTTTATCGAATCACTTCCCTAAAATTAATTTGAAGTTGGGAAATGATATGGATTTATTTCATATGCTCAACAAACAAACAAACATTTCGAATCAAAAAGATAACTGTGTTAGCAGTATATTGTTAGTATTACGTAGATAACACGACTATCCAACAGAGTAAGCACTGAAGGTTTTATCGACGACTACCAACAATTTTTCACAATTTCAGAATAAAAATGAACAATAATCAATCTCTGCCAGACACGAACAAGTGCGGAAATTGTGTTTCTAAATGACGTAATAAAACGTTCTTTTTCTGATTGAAACATATACATCTGTCCAAAGTAACTTATCGTTTGAACGCATAACCAGCATCCAGCCGGAAACGAATTTTGCAAGGCGACATGTACAAATCACAACAATATCAAATCAGTGTGAATCATAAAATCTGCAATTTATTCTGTGGATCCGATGGTTTATTGCCTCGATCATTGCTACCGTGCACTATTACACGCCAGCGACGTCTAGGATCTTGAAAAATTTAATGCTGTCGCAGCGCTGTAAAAACGAAATTGGGGAATACGTCAATCCGGTGAGACAGAGTGTGAAATCAGGACGCATATAAGAACACTTCTCATTTTGTTTTTCGGTGTGGCAAATCGTTGTAAACGACTGAAAACTGTTAAGCAAGTCATAAGGAATAAGTTACAGAGAAATTCTTGAACTGAAAATAGATTTTATTGTCATGAAAATTGTTTTATTTTTTTTTGCATGAATTTAACGATAGGTTATAAACTATTGTTTCTTATATAATCCCGATACCAAAAAATGTACAGCCCTCAACTCTTTCTCAACTCGATCTTAGGCTAATCAGCATCTTGCCTACATCATCAAAACATTTAGTGATAGTTCAATCGGACATTGACCGAAAACCAGAATTTAATACCATTATATTAATAGCAGAAAAAAACGGCTTCGATATAAAAGCAAAAGAGAGTTTAATTAATCGAAAAATACGCAACAACACATTCAACATGATATATTCCCAATCCAAGAGAGAAAAGCCCGAAAAATTTATGTCTCTAACATGTTCAAACCAGTTAGCAAATTGTCAGGCCTGCTTTTCAACACAAAAGATAAAACCGATAAATTCGAAAAATCAGGAGTATACCAATTAACATGTTCTGAGTACAATTCTTTTTATATAGGTCAAACAGGACGCTCTTTCAAGGCTAGATAAAAAGAACATTTCCGGTCATTCCTACATCAGAAATATGATTCAGCCTTAGCTGCACATTGTCTGAATGAATGTCATCCTTTTCCAGAACTTCAACAGCTAAAAAGGGTTAAACTCCTTAACGACCAGGTAGACTTAATTACCTACCAATCACCATTATTCAAGTTACTGTGACCTCTACTAGCATTTTATTGATGGTGATTCTTGTATTGCACATGAGTATTCAGTTTTCATCAGATTGTTGTTGATAATGGACCGGTCCAAACAATGTAAAATTTTGTCATTCTTCACATCAATATATTAGTGATAGTTAAAACATAGTAACTTATTTTATTTTATTCTATCTCATTATTCATTATAGTTCAATCGATTATCTTTTTGAGATTTCGCTGATAGGCAATGACTCTATCCAATTTTCATCAAGATGGATGTTTATTCAAACGCAGAAATGGCCGACAAGCATTTTCTCTACGGTCTCTCTAAGGGTTATTCCTTAGAAGCATCGGGAAGATATACTGAACTACACCACCAACGTGTCGATCCTCATATCATTATAAGAAGCTGTACTCAATTTAATCGACGAGCAACCCGATGCCATTAATAGGAAAATTGCTCTACAGCAACATGTTAACCATTTTACGGTATTTGGCATCTTAATTGAACAGCTCTTATATCCATATCATGTACAACCGTCTTGCATTTCCGCTTTGGATGCTAGATATGATTAGACAACCACCTATAGACAATAACAATTTTCTTCGAACCTATGGATTGGAGATCACCTAATTGATCCACGTTTCCTTCCATCTAGATTGAATCGTGTTCAGTTTCTAACCGAAAAGCTACTTGATTCTAGTCCTTTAGGTGACAAGGCGGGAATGTGGTACATGCACAATGCCGCATCTGCTCATTTTAGTAGAAGAGCACTTCAACATTCAAAAGATCCAAATTGCTGAGTGAACCTAATTGGATTCCAATTTTCGTCAGTTAGTGCAACTGATCTGAATCCAATGGACTTTTTCACTTGAAAACATTTGCTCCACAGGACTCCTGTACGAGACGTTGAAGACTTAAGAGACCGCATTATCATTTCTCGTAGAGTCATTCAGGATACTACTGGAATCTTCAATCTCATACGAAAATCTATGTGTCGACGTCTAGGCTTCTGTGTAATGGCTGAAGAAGTCCACTTTCAGCACTTACTATAGCGCTTCTTATACCTTACGTTTCCATCAATTTATTGATATTGATCAATTTTCTACACAAAAACTGTAACAGATGAGAAAATAATCCAACATTGAAAATTAATTGAAAATTTATAGAAGAAAAATTTAATTACCTGGGTTTGTAGGGTGAGAAAAGTGATTTGACCTCTGAAAAAATATCACCCTGTAGATTTTCATAATTGTTTCTATGATCTGAGTATCTGAAAAACTGTAATAGTCATAAGAATCAAACTGAAAAATCTGAAGATTTCAACACCCTGTATTCCAGTAACGCGTTTACGGACATATATTCATGGTCATAAAATGATTTGAGGAATCACCTCGCGAAATCTTTTGCACTTATTCATTAACACCCTGTATAATGATAAAGCATTTTGTTTTCTTCAATATTATCTGAAAATAAACAGAAAACTGTTATTTTTCAGATGAAGTTCAAATGGAAAAAGAAAATTCAAATTTCAACTTTTCAGTGAGTAAAATGATATATCGAATGAACCCTCGACCCTCCACGACAGTTTGACAGCGCCTTTGTATGCACTCGGTAAAACGATTAATTATATCTTGCTGCATATTCGTCGTCCATAATTAATGCATTAGCAGGTACGACATCTAATTTCTGATTTTCCCAGCTTCTGCAATTTAACTACACACTGCACAATGTCACTCATTCGGCATCAATATTAATGGATAAATAAAAAATTGATAGTAATCCAACACGTACCGCATTGGTTCCAGTTGAAGTTGGGTAAATCCATTAAGCCCTAAATTTTTCATCAGTCCTCGACAGAGAATTCAAAAACGAACATTTCTATGAACATAGGGGTGGCTAAAAGTGTAAAAGACAATAGACAAGGTAGGATTACATCATATCTACAAATGGCGTAACCTTTGTCAAATGATTTCACTGTTCGACAAGATTTTTGTAACACAAATCAGATCTTCATTTTTCAAATGGCAATAATAGGAAACGTATTCCTAAAGCCCTAACACGTACCTCTTTTTAATAGCTCAATTCACATTTGCAGGTAATAATTGTATACATGAAAATAAGATTATAAATCAGTCTTCTGTTGAAGTTCTCTGTGTGTAGAGAAAGAAAGAAAGTGTTTTAACTAAGGACAAATATTTCACTACTACTATGGTAACGAATGTCACATTCTGTACAACGAAATATGCATTTCATTCTATCTCAGAATCGCTCTTGTATGTTGAAAATTGTGATTTCAGTAGCCCTGAGGATCCAATGTTTGAAACTGAATATCTCCGGATTTAAAAAGAGTCGGAAGAGAAGACTCTCACTTTTCTATTCAAAATTTCTTCAGGAACCACCTCTCCAAGTTTTTCATACAGCTTGCTGGACACCCTGTGTATGTAAGGACATTGAAAACTCATTAAGTATTCCTCCCTGCAGGAGTTTGTTTTCCGATCCACTTCTCCTAATTATCGTAGTAGATAGTACAATCTAGTCGGATTTCACGAATATATTAGATGAACCGACACAGAAGACTACCAGAGCTATCAGAAACCGATGAAGACAAAGAATAGATCAAACTAAAAGAACTTCGAGAAGCCAGACCGGTTTGGTAATTCGCTGCAAAGCTGCAAACTGTGCCTGCTACTTATAGTGTTCAAATTCAGCTAACACTACAGTATTCGATTGGTACATCATTTTTCAGTATCTGATAAGCACGCGAATTTTACATCTATATGTCAACGAGACCGAAACCACAGTCTGTTGAATAAGAGAACTCATTACTTTCCACTACATTGTATACTACTCTGTGGTCCCAGCTCCTTCAGGGTGGGATATTTAACATTCTACGGAAGGTTGAATATTGTTCCCAGAATAGAAGTCTTCAATGTATTTTATTTAGTATTTATATGTGATAATAATGTGCAAACTCATGAAGAATTGGGCTTCATTCGTATGTTTGAAAATTGAAAGGGAGTTTTCATAATATCCTTATATTATAGTGTCTCCTAAATCTGAGAGATCTGCAATTATTTGAAGTATAAAATTTCATCAAGCATTTTCATTGCAATTAACGAAGAAAAACAAGCACGAAGTTTATTATTTATATGGCACTTTTTCTTCAGAAACGGCGACTATTAAAGCAATATTCTGAGCATCTAATGAACTTAAAGAGCGATGAAGTTAAATGAAAGCTACTAAAAGTTGTTACAAAGTGTCTCAAACATACTTCTCTATCGATCCGGACTTTTATCAGGGAAAAGCGAGACCAATCTTAGGTCAGCAGTCTTATTTGAATTTTTTTATTTTCCCGAGTATCTATCATTTGGTAGCATTTGAACCGGAAAAGTACAGTCGAGATGCTATACATCAAATTTGAAGGATTTAGGGGATTGCAATTCAAATGACTTATTATTTCTTTCGGAAAGTACTCGGAATAAAATACGAAACGGCGACTCACGGATTTTAGGTTTTGCATTTTTCGTTGCCGAGTGGCAGATAGAGCAATTTGGAAGAACTTGATTGCTGGGAATTAGGTAGATTGTATCCAATTGTGTGAATGAGGTAAGATGAATTAGTTGAGATCTGTATGTAAGGAAATAATGAGGATTATATTATTTTTATGTTGCTTTGCAAAGCAGGAGTCTATAGCTTTTATGACTATTTCGTTGAAAGAACACAATTTAAACATTTCTTTAATTAACTAAATCGACTACATAATCTAACGAAGCTAGATGTGGTGCTTTTGTGCGTGAAAATCTATATATGTGTAATCTCATATACGTTGGGAAGGTTAGCCAAAATTTAAAACGTTTATTGCAAAAGTTCCAATTACTCATCACACTCCGAAACAATAATAATCTATTCAAACACATCAAAAAGAAAAAAGTCAAGAAAGAATACGAAAAAAAGTTGCAATAAGATGTATATTGCTGAACTTACAGAAATTTCAATATTAGAGTTAATGAACATTATCGTTGTTTCATAAAAAACTAATTTTGAATACGCCAATCATTTGATTGAAGAAACACATAATTTCAGCAAAAATTTCAAATTCATATATCCATCTACTGCAAACTCAGGCAAAACAATTAATATATAGTTTAGAATATCGAATTAGAAGCGAATGAAACTACCTAAGGCAAATTTACAATTTTCTGTACGGAAACACTTCCGCTTATACCAGATATCAACTGCAACTTTGCTATTTCATGTGGCATGGTGTACGTTTAAATTTTTTTTTTGCATGCTTTTTCCAGAATCTTTCTCAAAGATTTGTGAAATCTGAAGTTAATCATGATTATGCCATGATTTCTTTAATCATCAAATCATTAGGATGTGTAATATAGAAACAGACACAGTAGATTTGATTCCGATGCCAGTATCTTCGTTTCACAATGTTCTATGAACTGTGATCTCAGTGAATCATTCAAAAATAGCAATAATTTAGCGTATGCATAGTTTTTCTGTTCAATGAAATTGCAAAGAAGCATGGACATTATGAATTTATTCTTCATTCATGACCAATGTCTACAAGTAATAAATCGAGCTTGCGGAACATTCAACAAAATTACGATCAATTTGCAGAAAACAATTCAAAAAATTTCAATCAAATTTTGTCACGTTAGGAAAACAGACAGCGGCAAGAGGTAGAACTAGAGGAATCGAAGTCCAAGCTTTCGAGGCGAGGTATTTTGCAATCGATAATTCCCATATCTGCGCCGTCGAAAATCCACATCAAACACGGGAGCCAAATTTTCAACATCGTTTTAGCTCTAAAGTTTTCAGTTTAATGTACAAAAACCAATTTAAATGGTGTGAAATATTTAGAGTTTTGAACTACATTTGTTTTATAATTCTTAGCCAATCTCCTGTTAAATGCACGTGTTTCATATTGGTACTAATTGAACGGTACTCCGGCCAATCACACACCTCAGTTATGGGAAGAAATAGCTAGCTTGTTCGACGACAGATGGATAAGAAGATTGGGTCCATGGAATTTGCCTGTAAGATCTCCGAAGCTTACCCCCTTTAGATTTTGATCTATGGCAGTACCTAAAGAACAAAGTTCATTATTCGCTGATAAATTTTTGGGGGGAACTCGAATTGAAAGTACATAAAGCAACTAATAATGAAGTGCGCTCACGGATTGAAAAATGATGAGAAAACAATGGTGGACGATTTGATTTTATTTCTCCTACGTTGTTTATGTTTAGGGTTTTCTGAAATTTATATTTTATGAATGTTCATGTCGCTGAAGCGACATATTTATTGTTTGAAGTGAGCTAACGCTACTAATTTATAGTAAGAGCAGTTTTCTATTCGATCGTTCATCACTTCACACAAAGAAAACTAAGAATGAGAAACATTCACTTTTACTTGACTAAGGTCCGTACACTGGATTTTTCCGGGGAAAAAGCCCCCCTGACACTACTCGTTGGTACATTGATGTCATTGACTGATAATGCTATAGTTTGTATATATTCTGGTAGATTGATATATTCTCATAACATTTAACGTTATTCTAAAATATAATGATTCCAGGATATGTTTTGATTATAATCATTGCCTGGCAATGATATTAGTTACCGGCTGGTGGATTTATATTGAAATGGAATCAGTTTGATTGCATGAACAGATATATGGGCAACTCGTCGGGGTTAAACCCCTTTATATATATATATATATTTATGCTTTTGAAAAGAGAGGATATTCAATTTATAAAAATTTGAATATTTGTATTTACAATAAATGCTTATATCTATAATTTTGGTGTGTGTCAGAAAAACACCAGTGTGAGCTCAGGAAATCTAACAGGGAACAATACTATCTTGCATATAATTCAATCAAAGAGTGAAAAAATCTGGGGAAAAAAATTTGTTTCCCTGTCGCTATGGCACTAGCAATAGCTTTTCTGTTTATGTTGTGTTAGTGTCGTGTGCACATAAAGAGTACCAAAGATTTTTCTTCTGAGCAGCTTCATTCTCTTGCGCTGAGACGAGGGGTCGCTGTGTTTTAGGGGTTAACTGAATGATACAAACACGTGTGTCTATGCAGGTACTTTAATGATTTCATGAAAATGTGATCCTAGAAATGATAATAGACCGTTTCATATTCAATATTCTCGATAGACAAATACAAAAATTAGCTCACCTAGAAATGACCAAGCATCAATACTCCAAACTTTCTTTTATAAGAATGTATGAATTGACAACTTGACGGTTCAGTTCTTATCACACACCACAGCAGAAATAAACTTCTAATTCAATCAAAGAGCATATCATTTAATCTCACACATTGGAAATAGACAAAAAAATAATTAAGCATGGAAGAGAAAGTGACCTCCGAGATCTAGGCAACACACATCACCGATGTTGATATTTCTGATAGTTGGTATCCTGGATTGTTTTAAGGGTTTCAGCACATCTTCCCCCCCTAGCACTGATGTCCTAATCTACGAAAAATTAGGTAGCAGTGGTTTCATTCTGTGCTGTTATATAAGACTTTAAATGTGATGCATGAAATGTTCCACGCTCTTTGCCTGAATGAGGATCGACCAGAAGGTAAGTATGATCATGAATTTGTTTCTCTACTCGGAAAGGACCTTCGAATAACAAAAGGAATTTTTTTATTTCAAGTTTGATCGATGAAGAAGTATTGTTAGCCTTTAACAGCACCAGTTCACCATTTTGAATTTCACGAACTTTCCTCCAGGATTTCGGAATGCTCTTCGAGCAGCTCTACTCTGTAATGTCGCATCAGCCAGAATCAATTTCTCTTCGCAAGAGATGTCTTCAATTTCGCTACCAGATCCTCTAAACCGGTCCGGAAGAAGTCGAAGTTTGTTAGTTCCTAGTTGAAGTTCATTCGGTGAAAATCCAGTCGACTCATGGGTTATACCGTTCAAGATATCAACCAGATGTGGAACTTGGTATGCCCATTTTGAGTGCTGTTCAGAACAATAAGTACGAAAAAGTCGGCCCAGTTCCCGCATCACGCGTTCTGCTGGATTGGCTGAGGGATGACGTACAGAAGTGTATACTAGCCGCATATTTCGATTTTCAATCGTTTTCTTCCAAATTTTGGAGGTAAATTGTGTTCCTCTATCATGAAGAACACGCAAAAAAGGACCATACTTGGGAAGATAATCTTTCGTAATTCGATTCAGCATAGAAACTGAAGTTGCTCTTTTCAGAGGATATAGTACGACAAATTTTGTGTAGAGATTAATAATAACAAGAAGGTATTGTGCACCACCACGACTACGAATCAGAGGTCCATATATATCCATAGCAATTACATCATGCTTCCCTTCAGATACGACATTTCCCTGAGGAGGAGATTGCAAAATAGACACCTTTGCTCTTTGGCAGATGTCACAAGCTTTTACGACTTTCTTTATTTTTCGGTGCATGTTATTCCACCATACTTCACCACGTATATACAGCCATGTCTTGTGTATACCCACATGGCCCAGCGATATATGGTACTCATTTATGAAGGTGGAAATGAGTTCATTCGGAATAACCATTAAGAATTCATTTTGATGCGAACCTCTTTTGAACAAAATTCCTTTGTGTACAACAAATTGCTGAACGGCTTTCTCAGTGTTGTTATTCAGGGCCGTTCGGATTTCTTGAATCTTTCTGTCATTATCTTGAAACGTCTGCATTTTATCCAAAATATTTTGTTGAAACTCTTTCGAGAGCTGTAGGCTCAGAACTTCAAAACACTTATCTTTTGGAGTCGGTAAACGGTTTCCTCCATGTCTTGACAGTGCATCTGCATACAGATTTTCATGTCCGGGTACATGAATGACGCCAAATGAAAATTCTTGCAGAGCTAAGGCCCATCGTGTAATTCTTGGAGACAGGAGACGACAGGTATTTAAATATTTAAGGGCAGAGCAATCAGTGTGCAGAGTGAAATGATTTCCAAGCAAATATACTCTCCACTTTTGAAAAGCAAAGACAACTGCAAGCAGTTCTTTCTCACATGCACCATAATTCTTTTCTCTGTCTAACAGTTTGCGGGAAGCACAAGCTATTATTGATTTTTTTCCTTTTACTATTTGGAAAAGAACTCCGGAAATACCCTCATCACTCGCATCAGTTGCGACACACCACGGTAATTCATAGTCTGGGTGACGTAAAAGCATTTCATTCTGCAACTCGGATTTCAATCCGTTGAATGCACCTTCATGAATGGTTTCCCAATGCCAAGGCGTTTTCTTTTGTAAAAGCTTTGTAAGTGGAGCCGTAAGTTCTGCAAAATGAGGAGTAAACATCCGGTCATACTGACACAACCCAAGAAATCGTTGCAGTTCCTTAGTATTGGAGGGTCGTTTATAATCTGCAATCGCTTGTATGCGAGAAGCATCAGGTTTAATACCATCCTGAGTCAGTAGGTAGCCCAAGTACGCTATCTCTGTCCTGAAAAAGCTACATTTTCAAGCTTCAATGTTAGTCCTGCATCTAGAAGTCTTTGAAAAACCATCTCCAAATGTATGATGTGTTCTTCAACACTATTTGATATAACCAGCAGATCATCAACATAATCCACTACAAACTCCTTAAATGTAGGACCTAAAACAGTATCCATGCATCTCGTAAATGAACCGGTGGCATTTTGAGACCAAATGGCAGAGTGCAGAATTGATAAGTTTTTGTCCCTACCATAAAACCAGTATACTTCCTATCCTCTTTTCTGATAGGACATTGCCAATAGCCATGCGTGAGATCAAGGCTACTCATAACTTTTCTACCTGAGAAAAGTTTTATTATTTCGTGAATAGGCTTCGGTAGTTCAAAATCACTTTCCATGACCTTGTTCAGATGACGTGCATCCAAACAGACTCTAACACTACCATCCTTCTTCAGCGTTGTCATTAAAGGCGATATATATTTCGGTGCTGCTCGTTCAATAACTTTCCACTCCAGCATCTGTTGAATCGCTTCCTCTACAGCATCTCGGTGCGCAACGGGTATAGGATAAGGTTTGATAAAGAATTCCGAAGTGTCTTTCAAAGTGATGGTGTGAAGATATTCACTGGTCCGACCTGGTATTGATGAGAATACCTTTCTGTATTTTTCCAAAACGGACAAAAATTTTTCTCTTTCGTGGTTTGACAAAGCACATTCATTTAATGCTTTCTCAAAATCAATCAAGGAATTTTTATCACTCGATAATAATGTTTTAATAGCTGGACCTTTATTGGTGATTGCACATACTCGAATAGATTCTTGTGCAGCAAAATTATGGTCTACTCGAATTTCCGGAATATCGATTGAAATATCTTGATTTCTAAGAGTCACTCTGTATTGTGAAAAATCAATAATCGCATTATAAAACGAAGAAAATCTGAGCCAATGATGACAGGATATGTTAAATTATGCACAATCAGAAATTCAAAATGTAATTCATAATCATGAACTTTCAATTTCAGGAATGCTTGCAAAGACACTCTCTGAAATTTCGTTCGAAATGCCCTATTATTTTAACACCTGTGACAGGGTAATGCGGAATCATATGATTCATCGTATTCAATCGATTCCACACATCCAACGAGATTGCACATATTTTACTGCCGCTATCGACAAGTGCAGCAAAGACAAATCCATATAAATTAATTGAAATAAGTGGACAACGATATTCTGGTAGCACATGATCATAATCACATTCTTCATTCAATAAATCAGTTAAAGGATTATTTGCAATATTTTGTTCAGGCACTTTTTGTCCCCACATCTGTTTGCGGATGTGAGGAACTTATTCGTTTCCTGATTCATTTCAGAATCATCACATTCAATGCTTGAAATATTTTTACTCGATCAGAGAAGTTTTTCGTCCCGAAATTGGGATTGTTTTTCATCGGCGATGACGATGTGTTGAATGATCGATTCTGAAATGATTTCCTTTGGTCATAATGTGATGAATTTTTTGCGCTTGATTCATTCTTAAAATAATGATCCGCTTGTCTTAACCTAGACACTGCCTGAGATAAGGATGTACACTCCATAAGTGTACAGGCTACACTAGGGGGAAAATGTGGTGCTATCATTTCAATTATTTCACCTGTCGTGTAGGGAGGTTGAATGTGTTTTGTCATAGAGACCCAAAAATTGAAATGATCAACAAATAGTCCTGATTTATATTGATCACATTCCAGACGATCTTTGATTCTCCTTTGTTTCTTCAAATTCCAAAATTGTTCAATGAACTCAACTTTAAAGTCATTATATTCGCGAAACAAATGAGAAAAAGCATCCCACCATATCTTAGCAGAATTTTTGAACGCTCTACTTAGTATTATCTTCAGACTGTCAAATTTTACTTTATTTATCTCAATACTACTCTCTAAAAACTGTAGAAAATCTAATGGTTGTAAGTCACCTTCGCCGTCAAAATTAGGAATAATTTTACTTATATCTCCCAGTGAGAATGACTGGAATTCATTTGAGATATGACATGACTGTAAATTGCGTGATAGTTGGTCTATATTGTTACTTGGTACACCCTGTACATTTGAGTTTACAACATTTCTCTCCTTAACAATAAGAGCATTATTTTGTACTTTATTCAGTGTATCACATACAACATTTGATATTAGTTTAACTAAATTCACGTTGTTGTTGGGAAGACAACCCATATTTTCAATTGGTGCATTATTAAAATTTGGTGGCGGAATGGAAAAATTAATACCACCTTTTCTAATATTTTGTTCACCTAAGATTGTATTAGAACAATTTTCAATTGACTTTTCAGTAAATAAAAATTTGATTCACTTCTATTCTTGTCAGTATAGTTGCGTTGAAAATTTATAAATGATGAATTTTCATTTGAACCATTATCTTGAATGGACGACACTTTCTCAGGACGAATTGAAACATTTGTTTTCATCAACGGTAGACCAAGATAGTTTCTGATGTTAGGCGCTGATATCTGATATTGACGCAGGTTTGGTTGATGTGGGGGAGGTGGTGTAGTAAAAATGTTTGTTGCTGTTTCGTTTTGAAATATTCTTTTTGGGATAGCCCCCTTATTTCCAGGATTACTGACGTCATGACTGATCATTGAATGGGTTGAAATTGGAGTATTCCTACCTTGATTCATCCGTTCACCTGATTTTTCTCCCTCATTCGTGCTTCCATCAATGACAACGGTTCGACGGCTCGATCGCAGGTTATACGGTGTACGATTTTGTTCACTCATTTTCAGTTTCAGATTCACACACAAATTTTTCAATTCAGCCCCACGTTGGGCGCCAAGGATGCGCTGAGACGAGGGGTCGCTGTGTTTTAGGGGTTAACTGAATGATACAAACACGTGTGTCTATGCAGGTACTTTAATGATTTCATGAAAATGTGATCCTAGAAATGATAATAGACCGTTTCATATTCAATATTCTCGATAGACAAATACAAAATTAGCTCACCTAGAAATGACCAAGCATCAATACTCCAAACTTTCTTTTATAAGAATGTATGAATTGACAACTTGACGGTTCAGTTCTTATCACACACCACAGCAGAAATAAACTTCTAATTCAATCAAAGAGCATATCATTTAATCTCACACATTGGAAATAGACAAAAAAATAATTAAGCATGGAAGAGAAAGTGACCTCCGAGATCTAGGCAACACACATCACCGATGTTGATATTTCTGATAGTTGGTATCCTGGATTGTTTTAAGGGTTTCAGCACACTCTCATTCTCATATTACACTCACTTGGGACAGGAATCTATAACAATGGAAAAAGGAAACAAGCAGAAAAATATTTCAACAATCATACCTGACTCTTCTATGTCTAAACTCACTTGAATCTAAGAAAAGATTTTACATAGTAAGCAAGGCCATGGAAAGGACTAAGGAGATAATCAAAAAGTACATAACATGCGATATTTCCTCTTTCGCGGAGATTTCTTCCGTCGCAGTATGAATCTCCTGAAACATAATCACTTCCTTGTTCTTGCTTGCCAATTTCAAAGTATAATCGCAAAAATCCCTTCAATATTCAAACTCAACAAAACATTATGCCGTGAAACATAGAAACGGACAGAGTAGATATAATTTATATACCAGTTTCTATATAACACAATATTCTATGACAGTTTCTATGGCTTTCGGCCTCTGTTTGACGTTTGGAAATTATTCTTTTTTATTTACATAAGACGCATCCACCTAAAGGTTATTAGCGCAGGAACCATAATATAATCTTTACATAATTTCACTACCATGCTAATGAAATTCACTTCAACATTTTGAAGTGTTGGGTTTGACATTGTTTGGCTAGGATTGTTGAAAGATCACTAGGGATGTGGTGCAAGACTCTGAAGTTCTGGAACACATTTCCAGTTTCGACCTTGAAAGTAGCCATTCATAGTTTTTTTTTGAAGGTCTACTCATGTACAAGTTGGAAATATTTCAGCGCTGTCACTCTTCAATGCTTGACTCGTGTTTTATCTGCCTTTTCGATACCTTTAATTGCAATATGTGAAGATACACTCATGGACCTGTTTCGAGCTCTCTTGTAGTAGGCAAAGTTCATGTTTGATCAATTTGTTCAATAGGCCTTTTAGAGAACAGATTTTGCAAGGATCGCTGAAAGAGTCGGTTATGATTATGATATGTGAGTGTTTGGAGTATCACAAAAAGTTCTGTAGTGTAGATGTTACTGAGGGTGGATAATTTATATCAGCCGACATTATTACTTGAAACCATTAGAGCCATCGGTGAAAGTTTTCTCGAAACGGTTGTACTTATAACTCAAAATTTCATCGAAGGAATTTTCGATGGCAGTAGGGTTTATTTCAGATTTGTCATACTGAGCCAGGGTAATGTTGTAAATTGGAATATTCAGAGTCCATGAAGGGGGATGCCTATTGATGGTTGGTAAGATTTCTGGTTATGCCAATGTCATCAATAATTAGATGAATTCTATGGTAGTACGGTTTTCTTCATTTCAATTTATCTCTTAATTATATATGATATCTAGTTGTTATTGTGTTCTTATAAGAAGATTTCTCCCTATCAGTAGCTACTGAAGACGTATGAGATAGGCTCTATATCCGACGTCTAGTCTGCAACGATGGCTCGCCTGCCTGCTGTACAAACTTTCAAAAGGCGTGGTTCTGTATCCACCGTGAGTTATCATTATTGTGTAATCCAACAGTTTGAGGATCAATTTACTTGCTGAGGCATATGCGATTGGGCCATAACCAATTTTGTAGATAAGTTACAGAGTTTGTTAGCTAGATCCACAGTTTTTATGAGCCAGTGTTCTGAGCAAGTTCGTCTTTCTATTACAAGAGGAGATCAGATTGGAAATGTGCCCATTCCATTTCATTGGGTTTATCAGAAATTTCAAGACCTCAGTCATCCCAAGAAAGAAATTTGTCTGATGTTTTGATCTTTATTTGTTCTCTATATAAGGAAAGGTGAAATGTGACTACTGACCTGAATATGATGGCGTGGATTTAAGGTAGAGCAAATTAGAATCCACTATTGAGAGACCAATGTTCTAGGGTTCCCAAGAATTTCTGTGGGAAATGTTGCATACATTTAAGGTTCTTGCCTTTAAAGAAAACTACTAGATCATCTGCATATAGTCTAACTTTCATGGGAATCTCTAATCCAGTTAATAAGTCATTTGTGGCACTCAAAAAAAGAGTCTAATTCTAATAACTAATAACTGAGCTTTGTAGAGTTTCACATTTTCCTTCACATGCTAACTGGATAGACATCAATTTACTTCTACTCTGAAAGACCTATTGCTGCGAAAATTTCGAATATATGCAATACAATTCGCTGTATATTCTTGCTTTTTGAGAATGTAGTATTTCCACGCAGTGTTTAATGCCCTTTTTCTATCAAAAATTATGGCGAGACATTTATGTTTTGTTGCCAGTGTTTCTTGCAATTCACATTCCAAGTCATATTTATTACCTATTGAAGAACGATGAGGTCTAACGCCATTTTGTTCATGAATTATAAGGTTATTGTTCTCTTAGAGTCCAGGAAAGTATTTTATTCATGATTTTTTCTAGAAATATACTGAGTACACAGGTTAAGGATAACGGCCTATAAGATTCCGGATCATATCCTAATTTTGTTGGTTCAATTAATGGAATTATTATTGCCTTCATCCATATCACGAGAAAAGCTTTGTTCTGCTTGATAATATTGTAGATATACGTAAGTGGTTGTTTGCTTTATTTGATAGGTTCTTCCCAAACAACATGAGAATATCATCAGGTCCTTAGAAAGAATCCTTCAGTTCAAAAATCGCATCCTAATGGGAATGTTTATGGGAAGACAGTTTCCGGTTGATGTATCGATAAATTTTTGGTTCTTTTGGAAAGTATTTGAAAATTGCAATGATAGTAAATTGGTTTGTTTCTTGTTGAATAAAATGACAAATAAATACTTAAACAGGAATACTATGAATTCATTCATAATTTATGGACAATATCAACAAATGATAAGTCGAGCGGCGTTTGAGAGTAACAGTTCTGTGAAGTATCCGCGCCATATTTATCTAATTTTGTGAGTCACAAAATAACAAACATCTTTCTGTACTTGTGATTCAACAGCCATTTTGTTATTACTTTTTTCGCCTATGTAGGCAATCGGAGTCGGGTGATACCAGTTGCCTACATAGTGATCTCCATTGCCCACATTACCTAACCTTGGTTTTATTGATTGTTCGTAAGCCGAAAGTTCGCTCTAGAAAGACCTATAAAGCTAACTGGATTATGGACCACCAAGAAAAGCCTGTCAAGCTCATTGATGTGCAAAATTTTTCAATGAAAAAAGCGGTAAAGACCAAGAATATTCCATTTGTCAGTCTTCACAAGGTCAAAGAAATACAATAAGATCGCCTCGTTTGGGTCTGGATCGAATTACTGCTTTCACTCATGTAATGAAAGAAGAATTACTGGACATAATCAAGAAGATGATCAATGTTTTTACTTGTGCACCCCAAACCAGATAATTTGAATACGTGGAAGCCCTAGCACTGAAACACAATTTTAATGCGAGGTCAAAATTGGCTGGTCGAGTTTGGTTTGATAGATTTGTTAGCAGACAAGAGAGGGTGGGGTCCATAACAAGTTGGGAGAGGAGTAAGAATATCATTTTGCTCTGCATCATGAGTGCATCAGGTGGATATGTTCCGCCAATGTTCATTTTCCCCCAAAAGAGGATGACCAGGACTCTTAAGAAGGATGTTCGGTTAACTGATGGATAATTGAGAAACTTTTCCATTACTGGCTCATGCACTTTACCGAGTAGGCCAAACCTTCCACCAAAAACCCAATTCTATTAGTATTGGATAATCATGGGATCCACATTCATATGTTCATCTACTGCCCCATACATCACATCACATCCAGCCATTAGATGTGACTTTTTTGCTCCATTCACAGCTGCATTTAAAAGAGAATACGATTTATTTATGAAGAGCTAACTTTCACAGAGAGTATCATATTTGTATGTTGCTTCGTTGGTTAAAAAGCATGCTCTAAACTTGCCACCACGAACGAAGGCGAAGCTGGATTCGAAGCAACGGGCATATTTGCTATAAAGCCCAAGGTTTTCTCAGAATAAGACTTTATGGCAGCTAGAGTCCTTCAACATATGCCAATTGTTATTCAAGATATTGCTGACTCTATTTCAGAATCTACTTCAGCTGGTACTATTGACTCCGTATGATCATCCCTTATTATTATATTCCTGTTATCCCCACTACTTCTGAACTATATACTTCATGGGTGTCTCAATTTGATATACCATATACATCTAAGAATCTGCCAAGTATACAAAATATTATTCAGATGCCTGAAAAAATAACTATTATCGGGACAACAAGGACAACACGCAACGATTTTAATATCTACATCGATCAAAGATACCCTAGTTGAAAAAAGATAACAAAAAGACAAAGACTAAATAATAAAGGAAGACGAGTGGAAAAGAAGAGCAAGGTATAGGAAGTCAGTCGTGAGAAGGCTTAGAAAAGATTTTATAGGACTCCATTGATACTTCGCCGTTAAACGGGAACACGGACGAGTTAATCCAGAGCGACGAAAATGGCGATTCAAAAGTTGCAGGTAACTTGTGTCTTGTACGTGTATTATTATGTGCAATATGTATTGAGTACCAACTGATGTTGACAATTGTGATCGAACTTAATATTTTTAGAGTGCCAAACTTAAGAAACAAAAGAGGTGAAAATTAATCTTAATTCATATTTAAGAAGGTGAAGTTTATAATAAGAACGCAGCTATGAATAGTTGTTTAATACATTTGTTCTTTTTCCATACTTGCTTGTGTGATCCCCATTACCTACATGTCCTCTACCCAAATTTCATCCATAGTAGCAATACAGCT
Source organism: Cryptolaemus montrouzieri (assembly GCA_013387265.2). Taxonomy (NCBI): domain Eukaryota; kingdom Metazoa; phylum Arthropoda; class Insecta; order Coleoptera; family Coccinellidae; genus Cryptolaemus; species Cryptolaemus montrouzieri. The sequence continues at coordinate 26,120,232 of JABFTP020000103.1, forward strand.
TTCATAGTCTGACTTATCAAACCACTCTCGTATATGTACTTATTGTATGACCTTGTAACACGTTTCCTAGATGGTGTAACTATCAGTGCAGCTTCTCTTCTCAAATTATCAATTAATGAAAATTGCTTGAAATTTAATACATTTTTTGCAAAACCTTACAAATAGCTTCATAGTTTGCTTAATATAACTAATTGTGCGTCAATGTTGTTTACAGAAAACAATTATGTATATTAATTCTGTCTGAAATCTTCAAAGACGTTATTGATCTCAACAAAATGAACATTCACCCTGAGGGTTGGAAACCACTGCGACATTCTATCCCCACAGGGTGCCAGTTATTAGTATATATAGATTTAATTAAGTGTTTTGTTCAGTCAGCATGATATAATCGTTATTATTTTCCCGCTATTGTTTCTGAAATGAAATCTAGGAAACCCCTGGCGATATTCGCATAGAAATTTGATAGTGGAGGTATATGGCATAACTTCAAAGGGTTTAAAATAATGTTTCTCCCATGCAATTTTCATAGAAACACGGTAAGTACGTTTGTGAATATTCTGAATTTACTTTGATAATTACTTTCTTGAATTTCATTCATTTCCTTCTATTTTTCACAATTTTTCAAGTAATCTGAGAATGTATGTTCGCTTTTTAAAATTGTTCACGGAGAACACAGATTTGAATTTGGGGACTTAATCCTATTTAACTGTGATATCAATGAAATGAAAAACTTTTGTCTGATTTCCACAATGTTTATTTTGAATACACACGACTGGTTCCGACAGTTATGTCATTTTTATATGTGTAGAGCTGATAGTTATGATAGAGAATGTGCTAACTATACCTATTTTAAATATTAAGTAATGAGGAGTTATTCAAATCTAGTTAACTATTGAGTAGTTAATTTTGGGTTGTTACAAACTTCGTTAATTTTCAAACATGCACTCCCCCCCCTGATCACTACACACAACCAAATTCATATGGAATCACTCGGTATTTCACATTATTGATTGTGTTCAACCATTGATCTTTGACTACTTGTGAAGAATGAAGTTTTTTATTGTAAAAAAACTGGATAGTATGATAAAAAATGTTGAATTATCAAAACATGTTTGGGATATTTTACTCAGTCGTCACTGAGATTTGAAACTGTGAATTTCAAAATTTGAAAAAGCCCATAATCATAATTGAAAATACTTTACGTTGGATTTTGGATTGTCTGATGTGCAGAGGGGTCGACTAAATGCTCTCGTTGAAGAAGGGGTGATACAGAGGGATATAGCGGCCACGATGGGGGTATCATAGGGGATGATTTCAAAAACTTACGCCCGATAGGTGGAGCTATAATCTCTGCAAAAAAGGCCTAGAAGAAGTCGTAGAAAGATCACTTCTGAAGAACAAGACCGCTTTTTGTGCTGAATTGCAAGAAGAGACCCTAGTGCGTCGCACACCATACTCCAAAGGCAATTTCTGGAAGCAACAGGCATCAGTGTATCAATCGTAACGGTACGTCTTCGTTCAAGAGGTTTATAGAGCAGAAGGCCCTTAAAAGTTACAGAGCTGACCAGACTACAAAAAATTAACAGACGTAATTGGTGATGAGACCAGATTTGGTGTTCGATCAGATGATCGCCGGATTCGGGTTTTGAGGGGTCGGGGAAGACAAGCTAGACTCCGAGCAGCAAGACGAATTCCGAGATACCAAGTAGGCAGTGAGATGTTTTGGGGTGGCATTATGCTGGGAGGCAAAACAGATTTGAATTCGTTTCCTGTGCGTGTAACTGCTGGAAATTACGTGGACCTAGTGCTGGAGCCCATAGTAAGACTCAGGCGAGGTGCCTACGGTGAGAATTTCTCTTTTATGCAACATAATGCTCTCCAGACCTAAATCCTATTGAACATTCATGGGAATATCTCAGAAGGAACATAAGATCGCGCCACGATAATCCAAGAACCCCACAACAGCTCATCCGAGCCGCCATAGAAGAGTGGCAGAATATCACCACAGAGGAAGTCGAAAACATAATCCATAGCATGCCTAGACGGATTCAGGCGTGTATCAGAGCAATTCAATCTTCTGAGGTCAACAAAAAATACCTACTTCGTGAGAAAACAACTTTCAATTTTTTTACTACATGCGGAAAGAGTCTCTCATTTTGTTTTATTTGTTTCTTTCTTAAATAAACCTTGATTTATTTCTTTTTCAATTGAAATATCTCAAAAAGGATCAATTTTAACAATCCTTTGAAATTTCCAAAATCCCTGATTTAATATTCAAAATATTTTGGTTGTGTGTGCTGCAGGAACTAGTTCAACGGTGTAAACATTGTCCAAACATCCCCTTCTGTTTACGAGTAATTCAAAATTTCTTAGGTTCTGGTTGTCCTTCAACCTTAAAAATTTTCTTTGAGCATTTCCAAAGATGACTGGCTTCAAGTCTCACAGTTTTGAAAGGGTCGGGTACAAAAGTGCATTGATGTGGGTTGAACATAAATAAATCAATTTGTACTCTTGTATCTTAAAATATAAAGCGCAGCACTTGTATAATGTGGCATTTTACAGATTTCCTTAATTTAGTATAGATTCATTTTCCTCCTTCTGTAGCTTTAATGGATGTTCTTGAAATAATCATCTAATGATTATATGATTTATTGCTGAAATGCGCATAAAGTGCTGAAAGTAAATGATTTCAATCTGTTTCTCATACAGAATCTCATTCTGAAAGTTCCTGGCTTTGATTTCAGAAGAAAGAAGTGTAGGGTCAAATGAGGAGAGATACCACACACAAATATTTGCATCATTGTCAAATTATTCATGATGGACGTGACTTACATCAAAACTTTTTTGTCTATATTCAAATTACAGAATTTCATTGAAACTGCCTAAAGAATACCTAGTTTATCATTGCAAAATTGAGTACATTTATGAAAATAGCACAAAAATTTAATAGCATCTTATACATCTGACGAGATTCTTCTATTGAAAAGGTAAGACGATAATTATTTTATGAATTGCTCAGTGAAGCCATAAATAATCTAACTTCCTACCCTGACTTTTTACTTGATATTTGCTGAATGAGATGGAAGACTATCCATACCAATAAGAACAGAAGCCTCAGAAGATGGTACGGGTAAATGCCTATAGAGGATAGTCGCCTCGTTTTCGACAAATATTAGACAAATTGATGCCTATTTCTTATTTAATCGTGTTTCAATAAGGGATGCATGAAATAAACAACAATTGAATAAAGCTTGTGATTCAATTAAAAGTAATGTTATGGGAATGAATGAAGTTGAACAGTCATATGGAATTCTATCATGGACACTCTGCGTATGAAAAAATTATTTTAAAAATCATATACTGGAATTGGCCAGATCAGGTTTTCCCTGCATAAGGGGATAAGGGGATAATCCTAAGCCGCGTGCAGGCATCAAATAAACGATTTTCTTGAACTCTTTAAGTAAACGATCGCTTAGGAAAACCAGACTAAGTTTACAGCATGGATGAAACTATATCAATTCGGAGTTTTTTATGAAATTACTAACTGAACATTTCATACCAAGAAAACCACAAACAAAAGTAGTGTTATTATTAGATGAGAATGCTTTCCATCGTAATGACATAAATATGCTCACATCCGCTGCTGCAGAAGAAGTTATTTTACGTCACTCCACACATGGCCTTCAAGAGATATGTCTTTTTTTAAATCTTTGAGCCTTCGGCATTAGATTTAAAATAACAGAGTCAGAGAAGCAACGCGTTATCAGACAGGAAAATTAATTGGAGCTGCTTGAGAATAAGCTGCGTCAACTCAAACGCCACTAAAGGCTATAAAGCTTGTAGTTTATATCCTTCAAACCAAAATGCTATATCTGATTATTTTATTATGATCTCGGATCGACCAACGAACAAAAACGATAATATTTCAGGGCATCAATAGGCACATTTACTCATCAAACGCCGGTTACACAAGAAGAAGAAGGAGTGGTTTCGCAGAATGACAAAGGAATAGTTTTCGAACATTACTCAGTCAGTGACTTTTTGAATTTCCCGCGCAGTTACTTCAAATGCAACAGTGCCTTCGTCAAGTGTAAGCTATCAGTAGGCAACTTTTTAATTTTGAGTAAGCTACGTCGTGGAGTTGGTGTTTCATAGCCGTTCAAAGCAGAAAATCTCGTGAATTTTTACAAAAATGAAAGAGTAAATTTAGTGTGCTGAAGCATTATTTTTTACGTAAAAAATCCGTCACTGAGAGTTGATGAATACTACGGGGACTCGGCACCATCAATTTCAATGGTTAAGAAGTGGTTTACAGAGTGTACTAGTGACGCCGAACGTTCAGGTCGCCCATAAGAAGTGATCACGCCGGAAATCGTCTATAAAATGCATGAAATGATATTGGACGATCGGAGAATGAAAGTGCGTGAGTAGGCTCATGCTGTAGGTATCTCAGCTCAACGGGTACCTCATATTTTACACGAATATTTGGACTCTCCGCGAGATGAGTGCTGCGATTGCTCTCACTCGACCATAAGCGCAATCATGTGACCACTTGAAAAGTGTTTAGCGATGTTCAGCTGTAATCCGAATGAGTTTTTGCGCCGTTTTGTTATTGTGGACGAAACATACAATACGCTAGCGACCAAGGAACAATCTAACCGAAGACCAAAGAAAGCCACACAGAGTCTGTCAGCCAACAAGGCCAAGGCCACAGTTTTTTGGATCCACGCGGTGTCATTCAAATCGATTACCTCGAGAAAGGTGAAACGATCACTGGCGAATATTATTCAAAGCTTTTGAACAGATTCGGCGTCGCTTTGAAGCAAAAACGACTGCTGTGTGTGGAAGAAGAAAGTGCTGTTCCGTCAAGTGAATGCACGTGTGCACACTTGTCGAGTCACGATGGCCAAAATCCACGAATTAGGATACAAACTGCAACCACATCCAGATAAATATATTCTCCAGATTTAGCCCCCAGAGATTTGAGTCGAATGATGAAGTCATTACCGAATCAAACGCGTAATTCGAGAGCTTCGAGAAAACTTATTATTTGAAGAGAGCTAAACGTACATTAAAAAGAAAAATAAAATGTTCATTTGCCAAAAAAAAATTGTTTTATTCAAAAAGTCACTGACTTATCAAACCGCCCTCGTATTATTTAAACGCAAGAAAGAATCAACAGAACAGAGTTTGCCGGGTAGTTTTGAATAAAATTCACCTTATTGAAACTTATTTTCTTCATCTTACTAGAAGGTGCTTCTATGCTTTCTATAAAGGGTATCTAACCCACACGTGAAAAGGTCGCTATCTGAAAGCTTTTTGATATTTTACGTTTTTTATAAGGCCAAATCATACAATGTATCAGAAATCAAAATCTCTCCGTATTTTACCCTACCCGAAATAGTTTGAGAACAGGTCATGACGTTATGAATTTGGTAGACAGTCCTAATTGCGAAATTGACAAAACTGTCTTATTTCTTCTCATAATTGAAATGGATTTACTTGGATATTCTTCCTAAACCTCTGATAAACTTACTGTTACAAGAAATGTATCGCACATTAATTAAGCTGTTTCCCAACAGGCTTGTCATTTAGTCTACACATTTTCCATCGCACACGGGCGAAAGATGAGGCCTTAATGGCAAAATATGGTAATCCAGTTCAAGTTAAGACATAACAACAGGAAACAACTTTGAACCTCTAAAGTTTTATAGTTTATTTATGACAAAAACTGAATTTACACTTAGCTTCAGACTTTCATAACTCCTCAGTTAATTGATGTGGCAGGAACTTTCCTTCCGTTTGATAACCCAACGAGGGGTAAATCGCGGAATTGAAACAGTATTTACGATGGCAAAGATTTAAATATGGTATCATGTCCTAAAGTTTCACGAACTGATCTAAACAGCTAATAAAATCTAAATTAAAATCGTAATAGATTCTTAGAGTTATACTGCAATGAATTTTCGATTGCTGAAGTTTTAATGGGAAATTCGTTGGCTTTTTATTTTTGATGAGTTAGGGGAAGTTTTATTTACACGAAATGAAAATGATTCCTTCTGGTTTTATATTTAGTTATTTCTTTGTTTATATTATTATCTTCAAACAATCAAAACTTTTTCCTTCATTTATTGGAGTAATTACATTTTTAAATGCATGTAATGTTAGTCTGTTCAATAACTAAAATGTCTTCATTAACACTTGACAATGAAATTGCACTTTTCGTCTGATGAATGACTTATGTCACTTGGTGTTTACTTATTTCACGTCGTTCATTCTAAATATATCCTGATTTGTTTTCCAACAGCTCTTGCTTACGAGTTATAGCTTTTACTGAAAAACATAACTTTCTATGATTTGATATGGCATCGCCAAAAAGAGTTTGAGTGAATGATTTGAATCATTTTTGTTTCACTTGGAGAAGGTACACTCGGAGGCAAAATTAGCGAAACACTCGAAAATTTAACCAAATTCGAAGTTCGATATTTTTCCTAATTCTCAACCGATTTAGATGATTTGTTCGGCTAGTTATAGATCAACTCTTCTGCTTTGTAGAAATTATAAGAGAAAACAAAAAAAATTCGAAAAAAAATTTATACAGGGGCAAAACTAAAAGTGTTTTTTTTGTCAAAAATTCGTAACACCCTGTGGAATTTCGTGGTCCGAGTTGTAACGTACAATATCATGGTCTGTCAAGACACATTTTCCTACAGTAACGCCCTTCTTATTTCATGCGTTTATCTCTTTTTTTGCAAAATATATTTAATTTCAAGTGGAAAATCACCAATTTGGAGAAATTCCATTGAATCAAGAAATTGTCATAAAAATTCGTCTATCAATTTGGAATTTTCTTATTATCACTCAGGCGTGTCGAAATTGTCGTTTGCGATTTTTATGTTCGAATTGCATTAGTTATTGATGACAATTTGGTTAATTTGGTGAAAATTAGGAATTCATAGGAGATAACAGTCGGTAGGTATTAAAATACACAACCGAATTCTGGGACCATTGATAAAACTTTTCATTTACACATGTGCACACCTTTTTTTATCAAATATGAAATACAACACACGTTTTTTTGTATATGACCACATTTGCACTTGAGAATGAGAGTTTTCCATTCTTTGATTTGATACAAATTCGATCGGTTGCGGTGTTTTGTGATTCTTTTACTGTTTACGATTCGAAACGGTATTTTTCATTCAGAATGAGAGATTTACCACCAACCTCAGTAGCAAGGGCAGTTACATTGATCGAGGAAGGACGCACCTACCGCTCAGTCGGTACCATGTTGGGTGTCTCGACGTCGGTTATCCATCGAATCTACCGACGTTACAGGGAAACTGGATTGTACGTGAGGAGGCGAGGACAAGGAAGAAATCGGGCAACCCGCGCTATACATGACCATTTCATCGTCAATCAATCCATAAGAAATCCTCGTCTTACTGCTGTTCAGGCACGTAACCTTTTACAAGCAGTGGATAACATTAACGTCAGTGTGAGGACAGTCAGAAGACGATTAAATGAAGTTGGTCTAAGATCATACGCGCAAACAAGAGCACCAAGACTCGATAGAGCCCATCGGGTAGCAAGATTGGCGTTTGCTAGGGAGCATGTAGCATGGACAATCAATCAGTGGAGACGAGTTTTATTTAGTGATGAGAGCCGATATTGTGTGAATTTCGTTGATGGTAGAGATAGAATATGGAGGCATCGAGGGGAACAGTACAATCAACCGAACTTCGCAGGAACTGAGCAATACGGTGGAGGGTCAGTTATGATATGGGGTGGCATATGCTTGGGAGTACGAACAGAACTGGAGATTATTGGTAATGGATCACTTAATGCCCATCGGTATATAACAGAAATCTCAAATTTCGTGAGTGACGCTTACAAATTTTTTGTGCATCCACTGGAAATGCGGAATAAGCCTTGAGTTTCTCAGAAGTTTCGTAAACGTTCGTTGAGTTTCTATGTTTATGGACAAATGAAAATACCAATCCTTTCCGGTACAAAAATGCTATGATCTGACCCGTTAAAAACTGATGACTATTATTTTGTTCAGTGAACATATTTGGCATTAACCGAAAAAATTGGGCAAAATTAGAATATCCTTCCATACATTCGGTACATAGACAAATTCTTTGACCTAGAACTTACCCTGTGCCTCAAGCTGATGTTTGACAGCAGAAGTTAATTAAGATTGAGACAAAAACTGATAGTAATGATAGTGACTTTGAATGTATCCTGAAATAGCCGAAATTATTCAATCAATATGATTTAAACGACGTTATCAGAGATCTGGGACTGTCGAAGTCTGCTTCAGAAATCCTGACTTCTAGGCTTAAAGAAAGGAACTTAGTAACAAAAACTACTAAGGTTTCTTCTTATTACCATAGTAGAGAACAAAATTTCCTAAAATATTATGATGAAGATGATTTTGTATTTTATGAAGATGTACCCAGTTAATGGATGCAATGTGATTACGAAATTAAGTTTGTAATGAATGACGAATGTTCACAGATTCGTCAAAATGGAATCTTAAATGTGTACTCATACACAACGGGAATGATTTAGGGTTGTTGTCGATCGCATATTATACTGAAGTAAAGGAAGAATATACATCTACTGCTTTGGTTTTGAAAAAAATTAAGTATGCAGAAAACAACTGGCTCATATCAACTTTCTTCAAGGCCAACAAAGTGGTTACATAAGTATACCTGTTTTCTCTGCTTTTAGGATAGTTAAGAAAATCAAAACTGGGATAAAAAGGAGTGGCCTACTCGGGAACGTAATAAATCTACCTTGAATCTCAAAAATCACATGATATTGCCTCCCTCGCATCTATAATTAGTGCGCATAAAACAATTTGTTGAAACTTTCAACAAAATTGGAAACTTTCCTCTTCTTGTACCAAATGTTCCCAAAACTGTATAAAAGATGAAAGCGGACATCTTTGATGGGCCACAGATTAGATCATGAATGAAAGAGACAAGTTTTACTGACAAATGCATGGAATAAGTTTTGTGAGAAATAAGGAAAGTTCTTATTTTTATCAACACGTTGAACAACTAATGAGTTACTTTCAAGTACTTGGATGTAACATGAGTATCAAGTTACACTTTCTTCACAACAACCAAGACTATTTTCCTGATAATCTTGGGGATCTAGGTGAAGAAAACAGCGAGCGATTCCACCAGGACCTTCGGACTATGGATGAACGCTATCAAGGCTACTGGAACGCACACATGATAGCTGACTATTGTTGGAGCATTCAGGGCAGCTCACTGACCACAACACTTGTAAGAAAATCTCACAAAAGAAGTTTTTTCAATATAAGAATTTAACAACAGAAGATCAATTTCAAAGAAGTTGGGTTTTACTGTAAAATGGGCACTATTTTCAAAACTAGAGCTGAGACAGAAGTTTTAATCACGCATTTAAAATCGTAATCAAAAACTATCAATCATCAGAATTGCTATTGTGCGGTGTAATCATCATCAACAATCGAGTACGATTAGGACCGAATCAAGGGTTCCGTAAGAGCTTGAAGGAATACCTTTAGTTACAAACTTGCACTACTTTTTGATACCCTTATCAAGACGCTCACACTGCTGAATTATCTACAGATACTGCATCGTACTTGGCTGTTGGAATTAGTGAGCAGAAGTTGGATGAGAAGGAATTTTGTGAGGCGGCATTTCAGAATGTCGAAGCTTTTAACTACTCCTCACCGAACCTGTTTCGGAGGAAGGCGAAGGGACTTAATGTCCTGACTCCTCTTACGGAATGGTTCATGGAGCTTTTAGGGGGAGAGACGAGGCTATGAGCAGGGCGGCGTGGTGTCTGGCGCATGGTGGCGAATTCGCTATTACGAGCGCTGGACGAGGGAAGGGGGAATCCGTGTTCGATCTCACACAGGAATGTATGAATACACAGTACAATACCTTGAAATGAGTGGATCGCTGGTGAACCTCGGGTTTAAGATTTAACCCAGAAAAGACGGAACTGGTTGTTTTTACGAGAAGCCATACGATACAATCATGTTCGAGGCCCATTTGCTTCAGATCAAAACTCGACATGAAAGAAACGATTTGGTGATTATGAGCACTACTAGATAGGAAGCTTAGCTGGGCTTAACATTTCTGCTAACCATACTCGCTACTGGTTGCTGATCTGGGGTCGAGGACTGAAAACAGGTGGCAAGGCTGGCTTTGGAGAGACTCAGAGCACTGATGGTTAGTAGTGTGATGTTTACTGGAAACACCACTACGGCGTTAGGCACACTGTTATGGGTTGAACCACTGCACCTCACAATCATTAGCAAGCAGTTTTGACGAAGTAGCGGAGTTTACTGACAGACAAATTGGAGGTGTTTCTACCTCCCATTAAATGAACATGCAACAGTTTTACAGGCAGAATTAGGTACAATCAACGAGTGTATCACAATCTGCTTCGGCTGTCGGACTGCTCGGGAAGCCCTTGCAGCACATATAATTAACCGACTTGGCGCCAAGAAGCTGGAAATGAGTATTTTGCCAATGGTACCCTTTTGCTCTATACGAAACCTCTTTGTGGGGATTGAGCCGGAAATGGACCTGTTGATATAATCCCCACTATATTAGTTAACTATTTGGTTCTTGTAGTAGGAAATTCCAATTATTATTATTATAACCATACAAAAGAAATTGATGAATATTATCTCACCCAACAATGAAATTTCATACCTCAAACGTTTCAGATATACCGCCAATCCATTGCTCCGCATATCTGTCTAAATCATCAGATATGTGCTGACATCTTAAACGACGGTGTTATTTCAATTGTTTCAACTCGTTATTTGTCGTGACATAATTTGAAATATTATTATTCCATGGGAATGAGAAGATTTCATTACAATTACAAATAAATGATTTCTCCATTTAGGTAACTACAAATTAACAGTCTTGGTTTTTTCCTGTACTCAAAATTTCTACTTTATAAGAGCCTACGGGATCCTGAGAAAATGCATTATCGAAATATTTTTGTTATTTTCCTTAAACTTTGGAAAGAAGGCGAAAATATGTTAGTTCCAGATAAACTGAATATACTTTATAGAAGTAGTTGCCAACCCTTTCAAAGAGTGGATGGAGCTAGTTTGATAATTTTAGAATGAACATTGAGTTATTAAGTCGTAGGCGGCGTAAGCCAGCCTAAACTGAATAATACATAGTTATTTACATATTTATAATAAATTATTAACAGAAAATCTAATATTAAGGTACCTGAGGTAAATAAGGCCCAAGGGGTAATAAGGCCCAAATTTCAAATTTCGCGGGAAAATATACCTATGACACTTCACTGTTTACGCACACGTGCACAATGTCGGTGTGAATGATTCCGTATTGGTCAGCAGACGCTAGCGCCGCTATCTTGTCAGTCAAGTGCGATGCTTTGATGAAGTGACTGGCTATTGTGCAATTTTATAATTTTCATACCAAGAAACTGTAAGTATTTAACGTTTTATTTAATAATGGACTAATAACGCTGTATTTATTACCTTAAGTATGTCTCGCGTAATACAAAGGATATGGCTTTTCCTAACCAGAGAATGATTTTGTAGGTTATTTGGATTATTTTGTAAAAACGTGGCATGCGGTTAATAAGGCCCATTGTAACGATACTTGGGCCTTATTAGCCTCTTAATATTAAAGTATCAGATTGTATTGTTCGTTATTTTCTAGGTCAATGTACTATGTGAATTTTGACAATATATGTGTAATATTGTTACAGATTTTGATTAAAATGCCTCCAAAGAGAGCTCAGTGGACAGAAAACAATTTACGGGCTGCTATGGCAGCTATAAAACGAGGGCATCTGACGCAACGAGCTGCAGCTGAACGATACAATATTCCAAGACGAACTCTCCGAAATCATATAAAGTCCGAAAGTACTATTAAGCGCTTAGGTCGTCGTTCCGTTTTGACAATTGACCAAGAAAAAGATCTTGTACAACGCATTATACGATTTTCTAACATTGGTGTACCTGTTACTCCGAAAGTCATACGGAGACAAGCATTTTTATTTTGCGAGAGTTATGATATTAAGCATGATTTCAACAAAGACTGGAATTGCGGGCAAAGACTGGCGTAAAACGTTTTGAAAAGGAACCCAGAAATTTCCAAAAGAAAAGCCCAGTTTATGAATCCAGGCAGAGCACAGAAATTAAACCGTCCTAAGCATTTCCAAGAAGTGAAAGACCTATATGAAGAATTAGATATTCTACAGAACCCTCAACGACTCTATAATATGGATGAAAAGGGGTGTAGACTCACTATTCATCATCAACAAACTGTTTTGGCGCAAAAAGGAGCTCGTCGAGTCCATTTGATTGCACCTGAGCACGCGGAAAATGTTACGATAGCAATGTGTGTTAATGCTGTTGGTACTGCTATCCCACGAATGATCATCTCCAAAGGCCAAAGGCAAAAACCAGAATATAGTGATAACTTACCAGCTGGATCTCTCATAAAGATGGCTCCAAAAGGAAGTATGACCACGGAGCTATTTATTGAATTCATCAAGCATCTGGGAAAGAATAAAACGCAGGGAAAAGTCTTGTTAATCTTTGATGGAGCATCCTCGCACCTGGATTATACAATTGTTGAAGAAGCAGACAAGCATGATATTGTGCTTTATTGTTTGCCTAGTAACACAACCCATGAACTTCAACCCTCGATAAATCTGTCAATAAGTCTTTTGAGCATCACTGGGATCGAGAAGCTATGACATATATGTATCAAAATCCTGACAGACGCTTGACAAAATCGAACTTCAACAAAATATTCTCAAAAGCTTGGGCGAGGGCACTGACTCATGAAAATATAATGAATGGATTCAGGGCTACTGGATTGTTACCATTCAACCCTGATGTATTACCAGATGAAGCATTTGCACCAGCGATCTTGACCGAACATCCTCCTCCACAAACTTCAACTATTATTGAGGCAAACATACCCTGAAGTTACACTGTTTCACCGTCAATACTAAACAACGAAGAATGTACTATTGCTGGCATTGTTACCCCAGAAAAGCAAATTGGTGTAAGGGCTTTAACTGATATTGATACATCAACTCTTCCTGTGAAAGTACCACAAACTTTAACACCATCGCCTAAACCATCAACATCTGGTATTATGACAAAACGTCCTCTTATTCTAAGTTCAGACTCAGAAACGGATATTGAGCCTGATGCTATACAGAAGATGTTGAATATAAATAATCCCACTAGAATCAATGTATATACCTCCGAAGAAGACTCAGACAATGATATCGTTTTTCATCAAATGAACGGCTGTTGAAGCGTATATTGCAGACCTTCCGGATTCTCACTTCAGGATGGGATCCACAGATTGGAGGATCGTTGTAGAAAGTGTATTAATGTTCAGGGAGATTATACAGAATAATAAAGTGTATTTTGAACCATAACATTGTGTTTTTCTTATTGAACAACCTGGTATCAAACTATAAGAAAGCCGTACATGAATAATTAGTCGTTATTCCTCATTTGTACCTGAAAAATTCCATTTACTCATGTACTCACCTATACCACTCAAAAGTGACGGCATAGTGCTGATTGTTATTTTCTTATACAGTAACAATCTTCTAAGCGTTATTCACGGTGGGACATCTCACAAGTTAATTTCTGCCATAGGCTTGTAGTCTATAAAGTATATATGTCATATGGTAAATTATTGTGATCAAAATTATATCAACGTTCTTGAAGACAAGTTTCGTAGTAAATGATGGTTTAGATAATTTCATGAAAATTGTTGCACAAAAAAATTGTTAGATTTCAAACTAATGTAACAGGCTGGCGATCACTGATTCAGATTCTTCTGAAATCATTATTTAAATTGGATGGCTAGTTTTATAGAACATATATTCACTTTATCTAGTCGTAATTCAATTCAAAAAGCTGTTCGTCCTCATATGAATATTCCATCTGTATGAAATTATCAAACCATCTACACGCCGAGTTATTTACTCGATAAACAAATATTTCTATTCGTTCGTCTACACTCACAACTCTCATCCAAGCACTCAGAATTCATATAGATATGATTGGCGTTTTCAATCAAGCTCACCTGTCCGTTTATAATTGGATATTAAACTTTATTTGACAAGTTATTAACAGTTGATAGGGTGTTATTTATACTATGTTTGTTTGGCTCTTACAACCAGTCATAACTAGCTGAGCCCTTTAAGTGGTAGTTGAGGTTATGCACACATTCATGAAACTACACTGATCTATAAATTAAGACACAATTTCAATATTTCGAAATTCTCTTTTGGTAGGCAACTAATTACACCGCACAACAGCAAATCTGATGATTGAGTTATGGTACACGATATTAGCAGTTCAATAACGGGTTCAAATATGTAACATGGCTCATTTTACAATAAAACACCCAAAATGAAAAAGTCGATATGCTCCTTATTTATGAAGAGTGCCAGCAAAATAGCGTTCAAAATTAACAATTATACAGAGAGCGCTATCCGGAAAGACTTCATACGAACTTCTCTAAACTTGAACGAAAATTTCTCGAGGTGCAACCTGCTGAAGTGGAGGATTTCGTTATCGACGAAGATACCGAAATAGACGTATTGACATTTGTTGATATTAATCCAACCACATCAACAAAGGAAATTGCCGAGGAGCTTGAACTTAGCCAGCAAAGCGCATGGAGAATTTTGAAAAAATATTACTTATGGGTTTTCAGACATATCATTTGAATATCAATTACACCTGTATGTTAACAATAGTGTTAAGTGACTCCATTACATGTAACGAATCACATTTCACGAGCAATGGGATGTTTAATAGGCAAAATAACCAGTTACTGGTTGCGACAAAATGACCACAGATATCAAGATGGAAACTTCCTAGAACGTTTTGGGTTCAATGTCTCGATGGAAATGATGGGAGGGATATTTTAAATTTTTCAGGACCCAAATACAAAATGAATTGGACGAGTTGCCATTAGCTGTTGTGAATGAAATATATTTTCAACAAGATGGTGCACCTCCTCATAACACAAGGGAAGTCTTACGGTATCTCAACGAAATTTTTCCCGAAAAATGGATAGGTATAAATGGTCCAGCTAGATCACCAGATTTGAGTCGACTAGATTTCTTCTTGTGAGACCATTTGAAAAATGAGGTTTACCAAATAGCTGTTAGAACCCAACAAGAATTGGAGAACCGTTTGAGACTATTGCAAGCATTACAGCCCAAAAATTAAATAATGTTTGTTGTGAGGGGAACCATCAATCATGTGCGATGTTGTGTTCGTGAAAATGGTGGTATTCTTGAACATTTATTATAATCATTTGGTTTTCGCTGTTTGCTCTTTTGTTATTAACTTTGACACCCCGTAAAAAAATTAACAATCAAATTTTCAGATACAATCTTGGTTTTTCGTGATAGGAGAAGTGGAGCTAAGCCTATTGTCACTGTTCATGGCCTTCTAGAACGAAAGATGAAAATTGCAAAAACAAGATGTTTTTCTTCCAAAAATATGTCAATAAGTCGTAGGATAAGATGAACAATAAAATAAGCAAAAAAATACAGGTTGTCCCATTTATAACTTTGACCATTATCCTTAGAATTGAAATATAGACTTCAAGTAGCTTGCGATGAAGCTAGGAAAAACTTTGGAAATCTAAGGCAATCAGAAAAGGAAAATTCGATCAAAATACTCTGTTGAGAAATTATAACGTTCGAAAAGATTCGGGGAAAAAGTGCGAAGCTATATTCAAAAGTACGCAGTAGTTAGAGGAGATAACCAAAACATCTTCATAGATATAGATGCTAAAATAGTTAAGATACATAAAAATAGAATTGAATCGTATGTAGGTTAGTGTGAGCAAAAATTTTTTTTTCTCGTTTCAAATGAAATTTTTTTTTCATGTGACGGGGAAGGTGTGATGGATGCATTCCAATATGAGTAAATTATAATAAAGGAAGTTCATTGAATTGATATTAGGTTACAATTTAATGAACTAGGAAATATATCAATTGCAACATCCGAATTGCTAAGCTGCAAAAAGTGCATGGTTACTATAATAATTATACATTAGAAATAGTTCCGAATGTGCACACTCGGCAATAGATATACTAAATCAGGGTTAACATATCATGTAGAAGTAGAATGGGTTATCAATATAATTTAAGTGGGTAACAAACCCTTCCGTGTTTCTATTACCCTTTGCGATCATCGGTTTCACCTACAACGTAAACATAGATAAAAACCCTGTTTACCACAATCGAAATTTTGTATCGTTTCCGAAACGAAATGACAAACATAATAATGTTACCACTATCAAAATGTTGTCTTTTATTGATTCCCAAATTTCATCAAAATATTCCAAATAGAAATAAAGTTACAGGGGTGGCCCTGTAACTAGGCTTGAGATGTCCCATTCAAGTGTTTCCAAAATGATCCGCAGAATCAAGGAGACTGGTAGTCATGAAGCAAAGACCTAGGCAAATAGAACCTCGAGCAAACAAGTAACTATCGTTACTTAAGAAATTACTCGTTCAGACGTAGGTTCGCTACTGCTAGGCACCTTCAAATGCACAGTAGGGTGTAAATTAGCACTGAAATGATACGACAACGGACTCAGTGAGTTTGGTTCGAGACCTCGCAGCTCGAGGCTTAGCCATAACCACATCAAACCGAAGAGCCCGATTGAATTTTGAAGGGGTCATCAACTGGTTAGAAGCTGACAGCGAAAGAGTTTTGTTTACAGATGAGTCGAGATTTGGTCATTTTCATGTTCTCTAGTGTTCAGTCGTCAGAATGAGAGATATATTCAGTGCAACTTTCTACCCATCTATGGTTCCGGTGGAGGTTCAGAAATGGTGTGGTGAAGAATTTCTTTGAACGCCCGCACTGATCTGGCCATCGTAAAATGGAACCCTGAATGCTCAGAAGTACGCTACAGACATTTTCAGAAGAACATCTCATGCCATTTCCGGCAGAGATGGCAGAAAAATTTTGGGTTTATTTCAATTTCTATGAGTTCCATTTTCATTCTGGTTGTTCCTTAGTGCTGGTGGATAACTAAAAATAATTATCAACATACCTAAACTCCTTATAAATAAATTTGAATTTTCGGTTTTGTACAATAATTTCTTAGCGCAATGTATGTCAACTTTTAGTTTAGAAAATGTCAATAGTTTTCACCCTCAATCTTTAAGACACGAAATACTTCATTTCTGAGATGAAATTCCAATTGAGTAAAAGAACAATTCCATGATGAATAAGCGTAGTTAACTCCCCGTTCCATCCACCCATTCTCAATTCCAATGGGATTATCGATAACCGAAAGATATATGTACGGTCATTCAATCTTCGAATGTCCAGTTTGAAATTCATTAGAATTACAATGATTAATATTTGTATAACGCGTCTACCGCGTGTATAAGTAACCTTTACGTACAATGCCCCCGATTTGTGAAGTGGAAAAGGGATTTACAGATCAGTTGAGTTGATCAGGACAAATCTGCATTTGATTAGTTGTTTTATATTTGAAGAGGAAATATTATCTCAGAGCGGCCGTTGGAGGACCCCGAGGATTTAAAACATATGGACTAATGGATAAACCGGATGATGGGATATCTGAAGAGGGAATTCAAGAGTGATTAAAATTTATATATTATTTGTAGTGACGCCATGCAAGTTATCATGCATATAATTGGGTAGTACAAGAAAGTTTTAGTTAGTGTAGAATGAGATACTCTTTCAATCGTTGTACATATACAGGGTGTTTCCTGAACAGGCGCAACACGTTACGAAGCACAGCTGATTCGTAACGCGTTTCACTACAGACGAATGAATGTACAGAAATTATGACAACTATATATAGATACAATTGAGAATATACATACAAATGTTCTTAAGTAATTAAAAGCTTATTGAGTTGTTTCTTCTTAAGTCGTTATTGATGACAGGTATATCCAATAAAATTAAGGAATAGATTTCTCCCTGAAGAGCTTCAATGGGGTGAAGTGCTTAAATCGACTTGTTCATTGATGAGTCTAGCTGAGTGTTTGTGTTTGTTGTTTTCTAAAGTTTCCCAAAGATCTTCCTTCCAAAATGTATTATCTGTATGCTAAATTTCAAACTGTGGGTCGAAAGAGTGATTATTTTCTAGGAGATGATTCGCGTAATTTGAATCTGATTTTTTATTTGAAACACTACGTTTATGTTTCGATATTCTAATATTGAAATTTCTATGTGTTCAACCAATGTAGAAATTGAAACAGTCATTGCAATTCAGTCTATAAACACCTGATTTATTATTTTAATCTGATTTGGTTTTATTATTTTTTATATATTTGCCTAAGCTATTAATAGTTTGAAAAGCTGTGTTGAAATTATTTCTACTCAAGAATGATTTCAGTTTTTCACTTGAATGCCAATATAGGTTAAGGTGTTCAATTAAATTTACTTTTTTTTTATTTTAGATTGAGTGCTTCGATTGCAAAGACCATTAGCACTGACGGTACATATTTTTATAAGTTTGTTATGGAACTATAACATATCATATAAATTGATGAGTTTGAAATAATTGAGAGTATCATATATATTGGTGACATTGTTCCCAAGAGCATCTTGTAGTGTCGGCTTTAAGTTTGATGCAAGTCTCTCCTGGTCATATTTCGGACATTCTACAATGATATGCCTGATATCTAACCTTACGTTGCATAGCTCACAGTTTAGAGGAGGCCATTAGGTGTTGGTGGGTTAGACGAGTATGGCCTAATCGAAGTCTCGATATTTCAACTTGATCTTTCCTTTTCTCTGGTGAATCAATAATTTCGTAGCTCCTTGGTTTAATGAGTTTCAAAGATGTCTCTGATTGGGACCATTGGGTTTGCCAAATTTCTCGGACTTTCTTCTTGGCCATGCACTTGAAATCACCTGGAGTTAATAATTGGAGATTAGGTGTTCCTTTGGAGGCATTCTTTGCGGCAATATCGGCTTTTTCAATTCCAGTAATTCCAACATGAGAGGGCGTGAATACGAAAAGTAATGACATATTGAGCAGGTGAATCTGATGTCTCCGTTGGTTTATCTGTTGCACCAAAGCACAGTTTGAATATAACTCTGATAGCTTCTGAATTGAGTTGAGTGAATCAGTACAAATGCAGTATGAACATTTCGGGTTATTCAGAATTATACCAAGGCCTGGTGAATGGCCAGCATTTCTCCAGTAAAGACAGTACTATTTTCAATCGCATATGTTTGGGTTCCTTCGGGTGTAACAACAGCAGGGCCCACCACACCTGTGGATGTATTAAGCGATGCATCGGTGTAGATGAATGTGGCCTCTGGATGTTTATGTAATTCTTCTTGGAATAGTGTCCTCAGAAGCTCCGGGCTGGTCTCACATTTCATGTATTCAGCTGAGTTGGTAGTTTTATCCATTCTATGTACGCACCAGGGAGGTATGGAGGATGAAGGTAGGGGTAAGTGAGAAGGTTCAGGAATTTGCAGTTCTTCAAGTGTTTTATTAAGTCTTTTATAAAAAGGACGAATAGAGTTTGCATTTGTGATTATATCATTTTGTCGGCTCAATGTAATATATCTCCTGTTGCAATGGTTAACTGTATAACTGATTTCGGATGCATATGTCAAGGTATTGATTTGAATACGATATTTCAATGGCATTTCACCTACTGAACTATGTAGACTTTGAATTAGACTTGTTCGAAAAGCTCCAGTTACAATCCGCAGTCCTTGGTTTAAAATAGCTTCCAATTGCTGGTGATAGCTTTTCCTAGCAATTGAATGAGCAAAAATTCCATATTCAATCTTTGATCTAATTAAACACCTATATATGTCTAAAAGGCTTTTCGAGTCTGCTCCCCATTGTTGACTTCCTAGGACCCTCAATAGATTGAGTATTTTATTGCAATCAGTTTTAATTGACTCAATATGTTTCCTCCAATTCAACTTTTCATCGAACCAAATGCCTAAAAGTTTCACGCTACTTACAAATTCTAAATTCATATTATTTAATGAAATCACAGGATATGTTTTGTTTCTCGTTGAAAAAAGAACACATTTCGTCTTTTCTGCAGAAAATTGAAATCCACTAGTAAGGTTCCATTGTGATATAATATTTATCGATTGCTGAATTAGACTTCGCATAGTTTCAACATCCACGCCCTTCACAAATAATTGCAAGTCATCTGCAAAGAGTTGGGCCTTTACTGGTGCAGAGACACCGTTCAATATGTCGTTTATTGCTATTAAGAAAAGGGTAGGACTTAGAACGCTTTCTTGAGGAACTCCATTCTCTTGATTTCTTTCCGAGGATAATTGATTATTTACTTTCACTTGAAATTTTCTTTTTCTAAAAAGTTTTAATAAACGTCAAGATGTTTCCTCTTATGCCCCAACTATTCAATGATCTGATGATATTGTGTTTCCAAACCATCTCAAAAGCCCGGTGGATATCAAAGAACACGGCCAGTACCATTTGCTTTCGACTGAATGCCTCATGAATTTCTGATTCAAGGTTCACGATATTATCTATTGTAGCTCTATTTCGTCGGAACCCATTTTGACCAAGAACAAGTTTATTGTTAATTTCCAAAAACCACTGTAATCTGTTGTTGATGATCCTTTCAATCAGTTTACACATTGTGCAAGTAAGAGATACGGGTCTGTAGGATTTTGTGTCATTCTGTAGCTTATTCGGTTTGAGTATAGGAAGTATCATTGCTCTTGACCATTCTGGGGGAAACATTTTTTCAAGAAAAATTCTATTGAAGATATTGAGAAGAACTTTTTTTGCTTTTGCTGACAGATTGATTAAAAACGAATAGGGAATGTTGTCTGGTCCTGGACTCGAGTCTTTACATTTTCCGAGGGCGTAGAGTAGCTCATCCATGTTAATAGCGATATTCAGGATGTCTTCTTTGGAAGAATTTTCGGATATCAATAATGGAACACTTTCTTGTTCTTTCTTATACCTTGCAAAATCCTGATGA
The DNA here is from genome assembly GCA_013387265.2 of Cryptolaemus montrouzieri. Lineage (NCBI taxonomy): Eukaryota > Metazoa > Arthropoda > Insecta > Coleoptera > Coccinellidae > Cryptolaemus > Cryptolaemus montrouzieri. The sequence goes on from JABFTP020000103.1 coordinate 26,141,280, forward strand.
AAATTGCCATCGCTGGAATTTTGTTCGTATGTATCTGCGAAAGCTTCTGCCAAATCAGATTCTTGTGTTAAGACATTATTGTTTACTAATAAACTCGTTATTTGGTAAGTTTTGGTAGTTCCTCTGATACTTCTTATTTTCTTCCAAATTTCTGCTGATTGTGTCTCGAGAGTAATCGAGGACACGAAGGATTGCCATGATTCTTTCTTACTATTTTTCAATATTATTGATGACAGGTATATCCAATAAAATTAAGGAATAGATTTCTCCCTGAAGAGATTCAAGTGAAGTGAAGTGCTTAAATCGACTTGTTCATTAATGAGTCTAGCTGAGTGTTTGTGTTTGTTGTTTTCTAAAGTTTCCCAAAGATCTACCTTCCAAAATATATTACCTGTATGCAAAATTTCAAACTTTGGGTCGAAAGAGTGATTATTTTCTAGGAGATGATTCACGTAATTTGAATCTGATTTTTTATTTGAAACACTACGTTTATGTTCCGATATTCTAATATTGAAATTTCTATGTGTTCAACCAATGTAGAAATTGACACAGTCATTGCAATTCAGTCTATAAACACCTGATTTATTATTTTAATCTGATTTGGTTTTATTATTTTTATATATTTACCTAAGCTATTAATAGTTTGGAAAGCTGCGTTGAAATTATTTCTACTCAAGAATGATTTTAGTTTTTCACTTGAATGCCAATATAGGTTAAGGTGTTTAATTATATTTACTTCATTGTTGAAATTTATTAAATATTACTTGTTTTTGTTATTGAAATATTTAAACTGTACGTTAATTTCTTGGAGCAGTGTATTCTATTAATTTTTGTTTTCAGAGATAAAATGATAGATGAATTGAAAATTTCAAAATAAAATTCATTGGAATTTACATTTGTGGGGGTCCACTAGTTGTATTAATAAAATACTATTTTCAAGCTGTTATACGAAGTGAACCGTATAAATCATACAAATGCGCCAGCACGCGAATAATACCATATTGCAGCTAACGTTATTTTCCCCCTAGGGTCGCTGGTTGGCAATGACTTTTATGAAATTTAATAATAATTGCATCATATATACAGGTAATATAATATCATTTTCGAGCTTTATTCTATAAATCCTACGCAAATCACAACCGCTCTGTGCCAGACCAACACTTTATGTATATGACAATTTTGCCCCCTCAGGTCGTTAGCTAACAATGGCTACTATAAATTTAAAAAAAACTTGATGATGATTAAGTATACCGGGGTATCCAAATGATATGGCCAATTTGAAGTACAAACAGAATGGATGGAGATATTCCGATTCCGAATTTCTTGAAATTTAGATTGCAATTGCTTACTTTTTTTCAAAAAATATGCATGTTTTGAGAAAACCAGAAGAACCAGACAAGTATTCTATTGAAACGAGAGTTGAAAAAATAATTACTACTCTCCAAAAAAGTTGTAACGAAAAACAAGAATGAGTTACGGATCTCAAAAATTTTTAGAAAACGTAGTGAATTAAAAAAATATTCAAATCAAAACCCTCTTGTCCATGCTCAAGTATTCATGAAGCATTTCAAGCTGACCACCTTTTTGGTTTGCGGATGAAATTATGTCGAATAAGTATCCACACTTTGAGCCATATTTGGAAAGGGAAACCCTAAGAAAAAATATCACCCCTTCAGAAGAGAAAATCGATTATTAGGAAGAATAAAAATGATCGATTTATTTAAAATTGATCATTTTCTTGTTTCTATTATTATATACAGTATGTCTTGAATTCGATGGTTCATGTAAATATTTCACGTAGCTTGGCCTACTCAGTTATGAAATCATGGTTTCTCAAAATTGAATAGAACAAGCAAGAGTTATATATTTCACGACTTCTTTTGAAAAAATATTTACAATTGTGGAAAAATATGCAGGGAGTTTCGTAAGAAAAACTGTAGTCAGTCATTATATTCCTAAATAATGCAGTGAATGGAAAATTGAGAGAGCCTACTGAATTTCGCATAAAATTTGCTATAAAACGTATTTAGTTTTCGTTGCCATATCTGTAAAAATAACTAATATAGAAAGTTTTCTAAAACACAACATTGTCAAAACCATCCTGTATCTCGAAAACCAATAATAATATCCCCAGTCTATAGACGGAATCTTCCTTCTCATAATCAATCCGGCAGAAATGTCGAAACTAGAATCCTCTATTTGCACAAACAACGGGGATTTTATTCAAATGTATCTAATTTTTAACATCCTGTATATTCGGATAAGATATTGTCGTCCAAAGCACCCTACAACACATCAATCAAAAGGAATGATCCGATTAATCACCTTCGCTGAAATAACTCAACGTCTCAAGCCGGTCGATGCATTTTGAATTTAAAAGTAGGAAATTACGCCTCCCTGAAAAAAATTTACATGATTTTTCTTCTTGGAACACAATATTCAGTTGAATCATGAAAATATAAGGGTAAAATGTATCCCTTCCAGTTGTCTTCCTATCCCTATTTGTACCTGTTCTACACCCTATTCGCTTTAGACGTGATAAATCCCCATTTTCCCGTTTACGGGGACGAATTACTCTTTATCAAAGCGTGACACTATACGGCAAGATATGAATGTTTGTCCATAAAGTTATATCATAAAAGCTGACTGGAGTAACATTAATCGCTATAATTAAGTTTGTCTACTTCTCGGGGTGCACTTCAGTTAGGGTCTTCAGTTGAGAAACTGACTATATTACTTCCGAGAAGATGAATCCACTCCATGTGCTTTATTATTATTTGAAATGCTTTAATTGAAAGTTTTCATCACGAAGTACAGCAGTTCGTTCCAAAAAAACGAAAACTTATTGATCCTAATTCGTTTAAAACAGAAATATATGCAGATAAAGTTCATAAATAGTCCCCCAAGAAAATTTGACAGAAACAATAACTCTGGAGAAATCGCAATAAAGTGAGATATCTTTGAATTTCTAACATGCAATACCACAATATATCAGAGTCTCTGGCACACTGAGTAAACTAGCAACATCATTTTCATTAAGTGAAATGGTTCTTTGTTTCTACAGCCGATTCAAATAACAAGAAATATTTAAAACTGAAACAGAAACTGGTTGTTCATTTAAATTCCTAAGACTGTTAGCTAAAGAAGCATAAGTAAAATCTATGTTCCCAAGTGATATTGATCCATTCACACAGCACTTGCGCTGTGCACACATATACTCGATGTCATGTGAAATAACCTTAGAAAATATAGAATGTTCAAACAGTGGAAATTCATTCAATATAGTGTTTCCTTTGAATAAAGCACAAATAATGTATAACAAATTTATGAAGTATCAACTCAACGTTGTTCCAGGGGATTACGGACTCGTTTCCCTCGACCCAGAATGTACTCAATCAATACTTTACACAAGGATAGCCAAAGTTCCCTGTGATATAAAACTCCTTAGCAGTTACAGAGTTTGTACTTTTTATTCAGCACCTAGTTTTGTGAATGGAAAAGAAGTATTCAATGGGTATGATGCAATATCTAGTCATCTTCGAAGTATTCAATATAATTTGGACTTTGGTTTGAGTTCGAAACAATGTAGTGAAACTATGGCATTGTCTAGCATGATTCTACAGAAACTTCGACCCTTGTTGGAATTTATCATGTGGGTAGATAAAAGGAATAATGAAGAGCTCATTAATCCCTGGCATATGAAAGTGTTACGGATACCTTTCAACTACTACTATACAAAAGGAAAAAGAGAAAGTGCTACTGATCTTATTGAAGCAATATATGATTTCGAAGATAATCCAGAAATAATCAAAGATTATTTAATTAAAGCTGCGACAGATTGTTTGACTTCTCTATCGAGCAGATTAGGAAAGGATGATTATTTCTTTAAGAAAAGCCCAACATCTTTAGATATTTTAGTATATGGATATGTTTCTCCATTTTTAAAATTACCATTGAATTCGGTGGACATAACGAACATGATTAAATCTTTGTGGCCTAACTTAGAAACTTTTGTGAAAAGAATAGATGCAAAATATTTGGGTGATTTGATTGATAATGAAAGATTCTTGATAAGGGAAAGTAGAACACAACAGAATGATGATGAAGTGTCGTATAGTGCAATAATTATACTATCGTTGAGTGCTGTGTCACTTGTACTGACTTTTGCGGTTAATAAAGGATTTATTAAATTATGAAGCATGATAACTCACAAGCATTTATATGGAATGTCACTAATATGTGATCACCACAGTGTTGCACTAAAGTGTCCTCAGTAGAGCTTTTAAAATTTGTTCTTAGCAGAAATTTGTAATGAAATCTATCGACCTTTTATACATTTTTAAGTGATTTTGTAGAGAGTTTTGTTATATCAGTGATTATTTATTAAACGGATTGCATCCTGTTTACAATTATTTTCATATCAATGTCTTGTTCACATAAGAACATTTCATGAGTATGAATATATACAATTTTAATGGCTTATATAGATAATCAATGGAAATTGACAGTTTTCATATAATATAATTTGTTCATTCTAATTAACGTTTGCAATAAATATCAACTGCTTCATTCCAATTTGCACTGAAATCACCAATTACCACAAATTTGTCATAATGAGAAAGTGAAATGATAAAAATGTAAAATCATTTATAAACATTAAAAGTCGTTTTTCAATAGATATAATTAAAAAAAAATTTTCTCATTGAATCTTTTTATAAAACAACTAAACCAAATTGTGGTTTGATTGTTGAATGATATTTGATTTCTCACAAATATATAAAATTGAATCTTCAATATTCAAAGCACTCTTGTTATTATCAACTCAAATACAATAAATAGAATTATTCTGAATGGTGTTAACTTCTTTGTTATTCAAGAGTTTTCCAGTGAAGTTTTTCATTTTCTTATCGTAAAGAGGACATAACAGTTTTTCTGGTCTTAGAAAAACTTTTCTATTAGATCTGGTATAGATTTCATGACAGATAGTTGTACTAAAAGATTCAGGTTAATTTTATGACTAAAGTTACGAATCTACAGGTCCGTTTACGCTTTGTTTTACAGGATATTCTTATAGTATTATCTCTATAGTTTCTGCAATTTTCGAGATTTTGACTTCAAATTCCAGAATAAGTTCTCACATTATAAGTTACATGAATGCAGTTGTCAAACTGTCAACAGGATCTACTGATTGAAATTTCTTCAAAATTCGTAGTCCATGTTCTCCCCCTCAACTATTTGCAGTGCACCCCTGTTAAGTTGTGAAAACCCAATTGTTCTTCCATTTTATTTACAAACTTTTTATCCCCATAAAGTTTTTTCGTACCTCTGACTATTCTTGGGAAAAAAAATTGAAAATGACTGTAATTAGATGAAATCAAGTTCTCTAGTAGGCTATGGTATTATTTGGATATTTATTGATTTTGACATATGTTATTTCGAATCGTAAGTTGTGTCAACATTAATTAAGAGTTGAAAACTGTAAAAAGACCGCCTCGGTAGCTGCACGGTTAGTGAGCAAGTATGTAGGAATATGCTCAGCTGAGGTGCCTGGTTCGAATCAGGGTTCAAGTCACGAATGTTGTCCTTGAACAAAAAAGTGAATTTGACAAATACATACATAGAGATTGGACACATAACCATAGTTGTTGGTCCATAACCTCTAAAGGCCAGATAATTTGTAATCCTGAGAGGTGGCAGTTAGCAGTACACAGTCAAGGTGAGTGGTTCGGATTTCACTATAAACTGTAGGTCCATAGAAACAACGAACAAAACTGTAAAACTGTGTCAAATCCTCATAAATTCGTTACAAACTGAATTCTGATATGACGGAGAAGCTTGTTAAGTATGGTATGATGAATACTCGGAACGCCATTCAAACAAAGTGATACCTTTTCACCACACATTTGAGAATCTTCACTGGATTCTTGTGGAAACTACAAAAATTAACGAAGAAAACCTAGAGTCCAATACTAGAAAACTTTCTGTGTTATTAAATATTAACCATCAAATTGTTTGACGTGAATCTTTGTTATACCTGTAACATTTTCAAAGGGTACAAGTGGTTCTTTTCAAGGATTACTTTTTGCAAGTGCTGTAGGGTAGCAGCAAACCCAAAATTTGTTCACATTTTAATTTTTACCGATGAAGTCACTTTTTCAGGATATTTCATGACTACAATTTATAGGCTCATGAAATTATCGAAATTAATTTTCTTATATTCAGAAGCAGTTTTCATTTTCTTCAATATAGGTATAAGTGGGGATCATTTGATTGGCCCTATCTTTTTACCTTTGCACTTACCAGTAATTCTAATAGGTACTTTTTAGATATTTAGGGGTTCCAAACCCTAAAACTTCAGCCTCTGTATCCGTTTCTGATATGTGTAAACAGTCTTCGAAGAGACACCCTGTGTACATCATACACTATTCGAATTATAAATGAATAATAAAACTTTCAGCACAAGCTATTCAATTTCAAACTGATATTCATTAGTATGCAATGCAACCTACGTATCAAGCATCAAGATATATTAGTTGCTCATGGGGTATTCTGTGAAGGGTTCACAGTATTTGGGGTGCGAAGGAGCGCCAGGCATGCAATACGCCCTCCCAAATCCCGGTTATTAAACCTGACGCTATTCGAAATATGCGGTGGTCAGCTAGAATTTTCGCGTGTTAAAAACACAGGGTCTGGCACACAGGAATTCATATACCGGAATGGAGGTACGACGAGCCTGAAATTCCCTAAATAATGTGTAACCTTAAAATCGAAGACAAAATTTACAGTAACTTCGTAAATAATAAAACGTGTTGATCAGGCACCAGCAAACCCATAACATATTTGTAATGTATTCAATATCTTGTTGATTAATTGATTCGCGTAGTTTTTATTATAATAGTGGAGCATTATGATCAGATATTAAACAAATGTAACGAAATGTATTTCATTTTGTTTTTACTTCCATATGAATTATAGATCCCCGTTACCGAAGTTTTGAAGAGTCGTTCATTATATGACAGTACAACACTAAGTTTAAAGTGCTGTAGTATATATACATTGGTCTTTACTTTGATGATAGGTATGCTGTCCATAAACTATCGAGTAATTATTCGAAATCACAAAAATGAGGGATTAACACAAATCAGTCTTGACGTTCATTATCTGTCAGTTGTCATTTGAAAGTGCTTTGAAATTTCCAATTGATTCTTGGTTATTGAGTTTCATACATGTTGGGGCAATATCAGAATTTTCAAACTATCAATACTGGAAAAAGAGTGACCATTTTGGATGCAGTGGTTAGCTAATATTGAATTTTGTTTATTTTTACATTGCGCCAAGAATTCAACGTACAAAATCGAAAATGTCGAAGAATTATTTATCCAGTAATCCATCAGCACCAAGGAATGCTTGACAACAATCGAGATAAAATTGATACTCATAAAAATTGGAAATTAAAGTGATGATGTAAAATATAAAACTTTTGGAAAAAAACTGTTACTAAAGGATATTTCCTCGCCAGGCGGGAATTATTTCATAAAATTACTCGAATTCAATGACCTTACAGCATTCTGATCCATTTCGTTCCAAATGTCGATGAGTCAATCTTTCATTGAGAATTCCTGAACATGTTCGATTGAATTGAGGTCTGGACTTTGTGCAAGCCATGCCATTGAAGTGATTTCATGATCTTGAAGGTAGGTCCTAATGATATGAGCTTGATGAGCTCTGGCATTAATATGCATTAACATATTACATGTTCTTCTAAACTGTCTAAAATGTAACGTCCGTGAGAATTGCGGGTTCCATTATTTAAGATGACCAGGTCCGTGCTAGCGAACAACGAAATTCCTCCCCACATAATTATTGAACCTCCATCAAAACCATAGATAGGTAAAAAGTTGTACTGAGCATATTTCCCATTTCGACGTCTGTGTACTAGAGAACGTTGATCGTAATGAAAAAGAGAATATCTCCACCCATCTGTAAACAAAACTCTCTACCAGTCAGTTTCTAACCAATTGACATGTTCCCTGGTAAAATTCAATCGGGCTTTTCGATGTGCTGCGGTTAGAGCTGGACCTCGACCATTAAACCAAATTCGCTGTGACGTTGTCGTATCGTTTCAGTGGTAATTTGAACTTCACTGTTCTGTCGAAGCTGCATTTGAAATTGTGAGCTAATTATTGGCGCAGAGTAATAACAATTCAAATGGAAAATACTTTTACGCCTGAATTGATTCCGATATGAACTCGTCGATGTTATTAAATGCTTTCCTGCACAGCAAAGTTTAATTTTTATAGCTTTCATCTGTAGAGATGTGAAATGTGACGCAACCTTATTGTATAGACGAGTCTTTATATATTCTGGTCCATCCTGGCTCTTCGTCGTACTACAATACTGAGCCACCCAGGTATTCCGTTTTGTTTGATATTGTAAACATCTCCATAACTCAGAAAGGAATGCCCGTTATTCTTAACATACATAAGGGAGAGAATGAATACTTATCTGAACGTTAGTATATCAGCTCAACAAAGGCGCGCCGATAGATATGAATGAACTCAAGACTAGTTAGGACAAGTATGGCTCTTCTCTGCAGGCGGAACACTGGAGCTCGACATGCCGCCGAAAACTATAACGCAATATGACATTATATAGTCTGCGGATTCCATGATTTCCATGCCCACACATTCCCTCAAGTCCCTGACAACATAAAAACCCCCTCTCAGCTTCCTTACTGACATGTGTCCCATCTCAACCTAAAGTACAGGTGAATCATCACAAACTTGAAACTGCCAATATCAGCCTAATATCTGGAAAATATCTCATAGAAAAGAGAATCTGTTGAGTCTTTTCAGTGTTCAGCAACAGTCCAGCAAATCAATTTTCATCTCCTGATCGTACACCACACATCATCTCATGAACTGTATGCGAAGATTGATCACTTGCTATTATGGTAGTGTCGTCCGCAAAGATAGTATAGAAAGATAATTCATAAATATAAAAGTGAAAGGGGTCCCAATACTGACCCCTTGGGGTACATATATATTAACCAGACTGCCCACAGAAGGATCACCATATAATCCTCCCGAAATCACTTCATTTTATCGAGTTGGTTACCTTTCTATCACTGTTGGATAACTTCTAAATCATTGAAAATTATTTTGAAACTTTTTAGTTCGGCTTGACGTTAGCGTTTAAGTTTTTCAAACTGTAATTTATTTTCTGAATTATTGTTTAATTAGATTTCTGTTTCTGCTAGTGATAAATAGATGGCGCGCTTCGTAGTACAGTGTATTATTACTGGTGTTTTAGGTTTGGTCCGCTTAGATTGCGCCTCTGGTTTCTAGTAAATGTTATTTATTTTTACATTTTTAGTGTCGGATATTTTGAAACCTTGTGAAGTTATTGCATTGTCATGGGTTTTTAAAAAGTATATAAGGTTTCAATTCATTATGATGTCAAAAAGTGAGTTAAAACAACGTTCGAATATTCCGTACATAAACAGATCATTGCAGATGCAAAAATAGTTATTGTTTCATTGCTTCATCATATATCTTACTATGAACTTGAGAACTTCTTTCAAATTAGCGACACTTATTATATTCACGAGTGGATTTACCACAAGCTGTATCCATTAGAAACTCAATATTTGGGTTAGGTTGGTCTTCCACCAAATCTACAAAGTTAATTGAAGCAGATCACAAAAGACGCCGCAGATGGTATCATGGGAAAGTGCATACTTAAAATCCTTGTCTTTATTTCCGTTGCAAAATTAATAAGATCAAGAAACGGAGGCATTCTTCGCCATCTCGAGGAGTGGGTCTGAAGGAAGATAATAGATACAAGCAAGGCCCATTATAAACAAAGAAGCGAAATCGTGTTCGCGCAATCTTATTCGGTAATTAGGAGATGCGAGTCGCTTTTCTTGATGCCTTTTTCAAATTAGCCTAGAAGGAGGAACTAAGCTCTGCGTCGTTTGTTTTAATAACAAACATAAAATTTGGGAATTATGTCGCTGGATGCGGTAAAAGCAGTCAGCTACTTTGTAATTCTTATATGAATAAGTTGTTTGAGTGACTGTTGAAGCTGTAATTTTACTAGTCCCGAAATTTTCAAGTAAAAATTACTTCAAGCCTTAGTGAAAATATTTTTTATATTACGAGAACAATAGAGAAAAATTAAAACACTAAAATAATTGCCTTTCTTATTCGAAAGGGTTTCTATAGAATGTTATTTCTCATTAGGAAATTTCGAGTAAAAATTTCAAGGAGATGTATTGTAATATTCGAATTTCTGTTTTATGAGAATACGTGATATAAAGAAATTCAAATTATTGATCTGAACTGGGGAGAAGTTACACGAATCATCGAATTTCTAAAAAGGAATTGTTTAAAATTGAGTTAGAGTTGAAATTGCGTTAAAGATCAGTTTATTAAGCTTCTGTATACAAAATTGCCAAACTGATTTTGTTTGGCAATCATTAACTTTTTGAAATATATACTTGGGCCAGAAACTGTATTATTCATCCATGAGAATGCTTCAAAATAGAAAAATAGAATGACATCATTTTTCGTTCGCATGTATTTTCTTTAGAATTCTCAAATCTTTAGTCATTGTTTATTATTTATCATTGTTCAACAACAAATATCATTTGAACTCCTTTCAAACTGAACTAAGACCGTTGTGCCTATCAGGACCTAGAACCAAGGTAAGAGAATGTGGGACATAAGTAAACTTCAGGTGTATAATCTGTATGTCCATCTCGGCCAATATCCTTAATTTATTCGTGATTATTATATTTTTTAATTATAAGTTCAGGAAAGAAAAGACGTCTAAGGATATATATTGATTATTATATTTTCTTGTAAAACTTCAAATCAGGTTACAATACAATATTACAACAAAATACTGAAATGATTCGAAACAATGTTGATGTAATCCATCCTGGATAAAGCATTATTTTTATAAGCCTAGATGAATACTATTAATTTCATATATATAACTTCAGATTGAATGCTGGAAATAATATTGATGAACGTGAAAGCCAGGGGTATGTACAATACGTAGGATTATCAAAATCAGAATGGAATGATTCATATACATTTGTCGATTCATTCCAAGCAGCAGATGCAAGAAATATAAATTTTCCACCTCCTTGGGCTTCAAAATGGAAGCCGAAAACAATATGGGAGTCATTTATCTTCTTCTGAACATTTCTCTCTATATTCGGAGGTCACACCTAATCTTTGAATTTGGTGGTACCAAGCTTGAGTGACAAATTAGGCATGATCTATATACAGTATCTGTCAGTTGAAATGATCATAAGGAGAGAATTGAACTTCCACAATATCAATAGACTGAAACACTCAATAGTACCGAAGAAGCAGGAAGGCAAGCTCAAGCCACAACTTGACGAAACTTATCTATGAGCATTAATTACAAAATAACCGATGTTCTCAATACGATCTTTTCTTGTTTCAGATTTAAATGACCTCGGCTCCATTAGTCCCGCCACAACCTTGTTTCTGCCATTGATGACTTAATAAAGATACAACACCTTCCTGGAAGATAAGGCATGTCACCGAGCTAGCTGGGAGGAGATAGGCCGGTTGTTTTCGTCTTTTCCCCCCATTGATGTCTGTTTTTCAGATCCAGACATTGATGTCTGCACTGTGTCCGCCACTGAAGTTATTTTTGTAGGCATGTATTTCTGCATTTCACACTCCACGAAAAAAACATTGGCACAAAAACCTTCGTTCACTCAAAACTTTCAAAAAACTGCCGTAGTTAAAAACAGAGCTTATAAGAACTCTAAGAAGAATCCAACAAATGCAAATGTAGTCACCCATAATTTTTGAAACCATTCTTCTCAAAGATCAGAGATGACAGGTATATCGCTTCATCACCTAAGGCAACAGTGCATCTCTTTGCAAAAATGTTTCCGTTTAACATACGTCTAATGGAGTGCCACCAAGCATCCCGTTTTTCAATAGCTGACTTATAAGAAAGTAGTGAGTCTTGATGGAATACCACAAATTGTTTTGAAGAACAGAGAGTTGGAAAGTTGTGAGAGTGTAACTGATTCCAAAGAAAAGAGAGAAATGCCTAACCCAAAATTAGCGTCCAATCGAATTGTTGGTAATTATGTCGAGTGTCATGGAAAGAGTGATAAACGACGAGCTTATAAAATATCACGAGTTACAGGGTATCATTAGATCAACGGTCAACTGATAACCTCCTTGCATACGTGGACATCAACGATCGAAACACATGGCTAATCAAGAGTCACTGGCCTTGATATCTTAAAGGCCATCCTTGGTGAATAAACTAATCGCATATAGACTTCCCGAAAAATTGCGTGATTGGATTAGTAGGTTTCTCTTCAGTAGATCAATTCAGGTGGTGGTTGATGGTGTAACGAGTGAATCTTTTCAGGTTAATGCAGGAGTACCCCATGGCTCCATACTCTCGCAAAATCTTTTTCTGTTGCAGATTAAGGATTTGCTCTACACCACGATATCATTATTTGCTTCACAGGAACAGATAGACAGTTAAAAATTTTCGAAAATCATATAAATTTATTACATCCAAAAGTTGGATTCACAACCGAAATAGAAAGCAATAATTCAATACATTTCCTAGACGTAACAATTTCGAATGAAAATGGAAAACATGTTTTCGCAATTTACCATAAGCCGTCACATACAGATATAATAATACATAACTCGTCGTGTCATTCGTATCAACATAAAATGTCAGATTTATTCATAGATTGATTAACATCCCGTTATCACCAGAAAAGGTCAACAAATAGCCAAAAATAATGGTTACAATCCCAAACTAATAAATAATATTTTGAATGAAAAACAAAGTAGAATCGCATTGAATGAAGTTTACCCTGTCGATAAATTGAAACAAAAATTCAACACCTTATCCTACGTTGGCATTACAAGTGAGAAACTGAAATCATTCTTGAGTAGCAATAATTTCAACATAGCTTTCCAAACTAATAATAATTTAGGCAAATATATAAAAATAATAAAACCAAATCAGGTAAAAACAATAAATCAGGTGTTTATCGATTGAATTGCAATGACTGTGATAATTTCTACATTGGTAGAACACATAGAAATTTTAATATTAGAATATCGGAACATAAACGCAGTTCTTCAAATAAAAATCAGATTCAAATTACGCGAATCATATCTCAGAAAATAATCACTCTTTCGACCCACAGTTTGAAATTTTGCGTACAGACAATAAATATTGGAAGATAGATCTTAATTACTCAAGAACATTTATATTTATATTCTCATTTATATTTTCTGTACATTAATTCGTCTGAAGAAGCTACGGTGTAGGGAAACGCGTTACGAATCGCAATTATTGAGTAAAATTCCTTAAAACGCTGTACTTGTTTTTTATTATTGATTTTCAGATAACATAAACGCAGTTTTTCAAATAAAAAATCAGATTCAAATTACGCGAATCATCTCTCAGAAAATAATCACTCTTTCGACCCACAGTCTTAAATTTTGCATACAGACAATTAATATTGGAAGATGGATCTTAATTACTCAAGAACATTTATATTTATATTCTCATTTATATTTTCTGTACATTAATTCGTCTGAAGAAACTACGGTGTAGTGAAACGCGTTACGAATCGCAATTATTAAGTGAAATTCCTTAAAACACTGTACTTGTTTTTTATCATTGATTTTCAGATAATTTAGAACTAGATAACCGAAAAAGTCTTTCCGTTTCAAGGGGCTCGAAAATTCTGCCGAATTGATCAAGGATGGAAACTGGTATATAATTGCTGATGACATTCCTACACCCGACTTTATGAATGGGTACCACCTTGGCGAATTTCCATTTATCTGAAAAAACTCCTTTTGAATGGGTACCACCTATATATAATTTCCATTTATCTGAAAATACTATATATATATATATATATATATATATATATATATATATATATATATATATATATATATATATATATAGAAATTTATTATATATATATATATATATATATATATATATATATATATATATATATATATATATATATATATATATATATATATATATATATATATATATATATATATATATATATATATATATATATATATATATATATATATATATATATATATATATATATATATATATATATATATATATATATATATATATATATATATATATATATATATATATATATATATATATATATATATATATATAAATAGAGGAATAACCACGTTGAGAGCTAGTTCAAGCCAACTACATAATGGATAATAACCTCACTTACAAACTGAATTTGTTTATACTCATTCCTGTTGATCCTTTGCTGCTGTTCCAACTTATTTGTGTTTTTAAAAAACATATGAACTACAAAACTATATGAATCATGAACTGGCACCATATACGCTTGCTCTATTTAAAGATGGTGAACTACGAAAAACCAAGACCTGTAGTGTTGAATATAAACACACCATCAAGTAAGCTAGCAAAATTCTTGAATCAAAAATTTCTAGACCTCTCGAATTTTCAAGCACAATACACTATCTCTAATTCTGTAGATCTTATACATAAACTTTCAAATCTCACAATCTCCCAAGATATTAAGTTAGTCTTTTTCGATGTCAAAAATATGTACCCGAACATTCCAACGAATGAATGTCTTCCCCTTGTTACAGATATCTTATCCAAGTCTAACACACCGCCAAATATAGCTATCTCAAAGTTACTTTCAATATCAATCTAAATTCTCTAAACAAAATTCAGGTCTTCCAATGGGTTCACCTCTTAGCCCTCTACTAGCTGACATTTTCATGAATAATTTAGAGAAAAACTCAATATTAAACACAGATTTCGCTAAAAAACACATTACTTTATGGCACAGATATGTAGATGACATTTTAGTTGGTTTTCGTGGTTCAAACAACCAAATTCAGCAATTTTTAAGTTTCCTTAGTAAAATATATTGTCGCATCAGCTTCACTTCTGAATTAAATAATAATTACTCAATTAATTTCCTCGACTTAACCATTACAAATTCAAATGAACAACTCACTTATAAAATTTACAGAAAAGAAACATTCACAGAAGCATCTATTTCAATGGACTTGTTCAGTCATTTAAGCCACAAACTAGGTACATATAACTCCATGATTCATAGAGCTTACTCTGTTCCCCTTTCGACAGAAAATTTCCAAACTCAACTTAAGATCATCAGAAAAATTGCCTCAAATAACAACCTACTACAACATTTTCTAAATACAATCATTAAACGCAAAGAAGAACGTATTACCTCTTAATTACTATATAGCATCGTAGAAACCCCGGAAAAAAGATACACTAGTCTTGGATACACTCTCTAACAAAATCAGTAACTACTTTTCCAAATTGAACATAACTACTTCATTCTCAAGCGACCCCAACTTAAGCAGATTATTATTCAATGTCAAACAAAAGAAGGATAAATTCAAGCAATCAGGAATTAGAGAAATCAAATGCAATGAATGTCAGGTAGCCTATGTCGGACAAAAAGGGAGAAGCTTTGAAGCTAGATTCAAGGAACATAGTTCCTCAGATAAAAATTCGCCAAAATTTGAACACATAAATTCAACTCAACTACTCAATATCATTGAACTATCTTAAAATCCTTCATAAATGTAACAAAAAGAGAGTGGTGAATTTGTTTTACCCTCAACAGCCAACTAGAGCATAATGGATCCCCACTACTCAATATTTAGGATAAATTTTATTCTGTACTTGTACTTGCCTAGTCATGCATTATATTGTTATTCACTTGAAAATGGCCGTAGGGTCGAAACCGGTCGTGATTATTGAATAAATTGAGGAAAAGTGACAAAAATGTCCCATTTCGTTTTACTTTGAAAAACCGTGAAATCAGCTTTTTACGAGTTATGGGTCGGGATTGGCATTTTTTCAGCAATCATTAAAAAGGTTTAAGGGTGGAAATGGTCATTTTTGGGGCGATACATGTACCGCCCTCCGAAATGCCTTCTATATTGTGAAATACATCATTTTACACAAAAGTAAACTCTGAATGGCTGATAAGGTTTCAATAGATGCTAAGATATAAAGTGAAACGAATAAAGGGGAAGTAGAGGAAGAAAATCTGAACTTATCCCTGGAACGAGAAATGAAATTTTAATAGCATTTTATAAGATAAATCCTATAAGACAGTTGATTTTTACAACACAGCCTTTCAAACAATAACAAAGGTCTAATAACAAAAAGAAAAGTTCATTCAATTTCGCATTTGAATGATTAATGAAGTCCTCGGAAAAAGAATATCCTCTTTCGCATTCTGTCCCTTTTGAATAAGATTCCAAAAGCCGTGCTTCTTGGCCCCATTCAGTTTAACTGGATTTAAATACAAATGACAAAGGAAAAGTAGAAAGTGTTGTGGTTGTCGATGAAGGGTCCCGCTAATCCCTGTTTATCCAGCATAATCCCGAGCATTTCCATCCAGCCATTTGCCTGCTGTCGTCCTATTGTCCCTTTCAACAGGTCTGGTGTCGACTGATATAATGAAGAAGAAAGAAACTCTGAGAGTATTTTTCTGTTATTTCAATAGGAACGCAAAGTTTATTCGAGGGGAATTGCAGGAACAAAGTTTTTTTCGAGAGATTATTTAAATCAGAAGACTGCAAGAAATTATTTTTAAAAACAGATTTTATATCCTGAGATAAGACAATTACCTCATCAGTCTAGAAAAATCCGAACAGAATCAATGTTAATTTTGAATAAATATAGAGTTTCACCGACAGATTTCAGTAGGATTTTCTGAGGCATGTAAATCAGTTTTATGAAATTTGCTTCAAGGCGCTTTTTGGGGATATTCTTGCGAACTACAATATTATTAAGACTCTACGACCAACTCTCTTATTTCAATGGCAAACCGCCACTTTTATTCAAGAATATGCCGCGTCTTAATTTCTTGTTAATAAATACGAATAAAATGCCATTATAATTGAATAAAAATTGTAATTTTCATGGTATACCGCCACAGAGCTTACTTTACGATTCAGATGTATGTTACGTTTTGAATATTTTTTACCCAAACCACGATATTCTACGAATGACATCTATCAATAGGAAATAGAGTTTTCTTTTGAATTTTTCGATAATTTCTTTTTCTCGGAAAATACAAAGAGTGATACTTCTTTCGCAGAAGTTACTCAAAATTAAATAAATAATCGAAAAAAAAATTGAACATATCGGCTACCATTTAAAAAGTCCTTTCGAAGGTCAACTGCTGGTATTCCCAGAACTGACAGACCAATGACAATGTTTCAGGTTGTTGGAATATAAATGCAATTCTGTTTTAGTTTCATATCGGCTACCATTTAGCTAAAAGTTTTCACGGAGAGCTTGATATATGTGTAGATATTGAATGAAATTTTTGATTTAATTCAGAACTTGCACTAGATGCATTGAAAAAATAGAATACATAGTATAGATTTTATTTCGAATTACAACAGATGGAAGAATATCTCTAGAAACTCACATAAATTATACGTAGAGTTATTGCCAGCGCATTCGCCATTTTGCAATAAGATTAATGAAATAAATCTTGGTAAATACACATACTACAAAAATTGTCGTATCACCTGGTATTCTGAATTCTACAATCGATTAAGCATGTAGTAACATAGATAAGATTTGTTTCCATATGACCACAAACACGTCTGAAACAAGAATGCGTTTATTTGACTATCAGTATTCATTAAATTTCTCTTCAGTTTTCACGCTAAATTAATGCAAGTTTTCTGTGTTTCTTGCTAATTTTCGAATCTTTGAATTCATTGTTATGGCTACTGAACGTCTTGGACGCTATTTGAGTGATCATGAAGTGGTAAGAATTGTAACACTTCTAGAGGAGGGGCGAAGCCAACGTTATGTGGCTAACTTGTTGAATGTTAACCAAATCACTATTTTAAGAGCAATAAATTGGTACCTCAAAACAGGGGAATATGGAAGAAGGGCTGGACAGGGAAGAAATCAGATAACAACACCAGTTGATGATCGTTGGTTTCGTTTAACTGCACTAATAGTTCGGCACTGTACGGCTAGAATGCTTCAAAATGAACTTGCACAGAAATGTGCATATTTTATTGCAAACTGTTAGGAACAGGCTCAGAGAAGACGATATCAGACCAAGGGTGGCTTCTACCGGCCCGCATTTCACCAGACAGCATGGAGTTGCAAGACTTCAGTTTGCGAGGGAACATGCAAATTAGGGTATTCCAGAATGGTCGAATGATCTCTTTTCCTATGAGTCCAGGTTCTGTCTAGTATCAAATGATAGACGCATGCCTGTATACAGACCACCTGGGGAACGGTATCAGCAATGCAATATTCGGCAAATCCAAAACTTCGGAGAGGGCTCAGTAATGGTGTGGGGAGGCATTTCTTTCCATGGTCGAAATGACTTAGTCGTAGTGAATAATGGCAGAATGACAGCGGCCAGATACATCGCAGATATCCTTGAACCCCATGTTGTACCCTTTGGCCCATTGATTGGCGAAAACTTCATTTATATGCATGATAATGCTCGGCCTCATGCATCTAGAGTAGTTACACAATTTCTTCAAAATGCCGAAATTGATATTGTAAGATGGCCAGCCAGAAGTTCCGACTTGAATCCCATAGAACATATGTGGGACAATATGGGGTGGCAAATTCAGCAACGTAGGATGCCTTGTAGAACACTCCAACAACTAGAAAATATGCTTCCTGAAATTTGGAACTCAGTGACACAAGAGTACATCCAAAATTAGTTTGAGGGGCTTCCGAAACGTATACTGGCAGTAATTAGGGCCCGGGGAGGAAACACTCGATTTTGAAAATGATTAGTAACCATTCGATGCTAGTTAATTGGTCTCTTCGAGAATGTTTGAAGATGGTAGAATTTTTTAATTTTTCATTAAGTCGAAAATTGTTGATATTTTCCATCATAAACTCATCTCGTTTGAATGATATCTTCTTATTTTACACTTCTGAAAGTTACCAAGCGACTCCTGAATGACCAACCTATAAGTTTGTATAGTATTGTCGTAACAGTAGGGTGATGCGACAATTTTTGTGGGGAGTGTATTTGAATCAAGAGAGTTTTTCGTTGAAGTAATTATCGAATTCTCGATAATAATCTTATCTATACAGGATTCCTGCGAGACGAAATAAGATAATAAGATAAGACTATAAAAAATAGCTTGCATCCCGAATCTGGGCTGAATATCTCGAAAACTGCAGGAGTTTTGAAGAAAAAACCAATTTTTTCCGGAAATTTCAACACCCTGTAGCTCTGTAACGAAGATTTTGCGGACCTATGTTTATATAATTTTTTTTCTTAAAATTGCACGTAGATTTACCTCCTCAAGTTGTGATATACTATTATGTAACACCATGTATACATCTTAGTCTGACAAACTGCATTCATCAGGCATTGTGTGTAACGTAGGTTTCTTAAAGTTTTCTGCTAGAACTACTGTTTGTTTTCATCGTTTCCGTCAGGGTACCTCTGAGTCGGATCATTGGAGGGTGGCAATTGTATATGTATATAAATATATGTATGCGTTCAATTGTCTGTTTATAAGTACAGAACTCGTTCAGAATAATTCGAAAGGGTTTTTACATTTTCTACCATTCGTAATTAATGTATCAGATCCGACAATCAGCTTCTTGGTTCCTATCTTGTTTCAGATCTACATTGTACCTACAACGTAAAATATCAATATCGCCGGGAGAGTTTATCGTAATCGTAAAAGTGTGCATAAATTTACATATAAAAATCAGAGATTCAAGAAGATTACGTAATCATACATCAATCTTCCAAGGTTTGATTTGGGTGAGTGGAAATTTTTGCCGTTCTTATTTCGTAATATTTTCATCGAAATGAGAAAAAGAACGAATTGAGCTAGTAGAGAAGAGCTGAAAGCTTTTTCCGTAATCTAAAACCGTATGAAAATACGGAAAATGCATTAATGAAATTGATGTTTTTCATATAAATGCTACATGAACTTGTAGCAAATATGGTTTATAAATCACTGTTTCGTACGAAATGTCGTATGGTCCGGTTGGTAGAGAACGAAAATGTGTATGTTTCAATTCGAATTCAGATTAATACGAATTTCGAGTATGCGTTTTGAACTAGAAATGAAATGTATGCTTTGTGGAAGAATGCTTCTCAATTATAAATTCAAATTTTCGTCTCGAAGGAGAATAATGAAAAGAAAAAGACTGCCATTACATTTTTTCAATTGTTTCACTGTGGAACTGACGTAAGCAACATAAATTGCATCGAAGAAAATTATTTTTAATGAGTCGATATTCAACCTTCCGTAGAATGTTAAATATCCTCCCTTGAAGGAGCTAGTTTTTCGATCTACTCTTCATAATCACCGTTAACCGGGCCACAGGGAAGTGGTACAGCACGGTCACGATCACGATCACTATCTGCCTATTTCAATCCACTGCTGGATGTAGGCTTTTCCCATATTGAACCATTTCTTTCTGCTAATAGCTTCTCTCATCCAAAGAAGACCCGCTGATTTTTTAATATCGTCTCTCCACCTTGTGTTTGGCCTGCCGATACTCCTATGCCCCACTCTTGGCCTCCATTCCATGAGCCTCTTGGTCCACCGATTGTTATTTCTTCGAGCTACGTGACCTGCCCATGACCACTTTAGTTGAGCTGCCCTCTCCATGACATCTGTCAGCTTGGTTTGTTCTCTCATCCAAGTATTTCTTATGCGATCTGAGTTTAATATTTAATATTATTCTCTCGTGGGCTTTTTGGGTTTTCGTCAATTTTTGGGCCAACTTCTTAGTAAGACACCATGTTTCTGCTCCATATGTAAGCACAGGAAGAATGCATTGGTTGTAGAGGTTTTTCTTGAGGTTGTGGGGTATGTCTGATGTCAGGACATGTTTTAATTTGTCAAATGCCGCCTACGAAAGGGACACTCTTCGTTTAATCTCGTCAGTCATGTTGTCTTTTTTAGTAGTTAGTTTTTGTCCCAGATATATGTAGTTTTCGACATTCTCTAGTTGTTGACCTTCTACGTGGATTACGGGGTTATTGTTTGTGTTAGTCGTTATCTTCGTCTTGCTGATGTTCATTTCTTGGCCAACATTTTTTGAATGGTTGTTCAAGTCTAGGATCATATCTTGTAATTCTTGGACGTTACTACTTATTAGTACAATATCGTCGGCAAAGCGTATATGATGTAGAAGTTCGCCATCAATGTTGATTCCTTTCTTATGCCAATCCATTTCTCTAAAGATTTCGTTCAAAGCTGCAATAAATAGCCCCGGTGACACTGTATCTCCTGTCGAACACCTCGTTTTATTGGAATGTCGTTGGTTTTATTCCATAACTAGACATGCATTATGGCGGAAGAATAGATGTTTTTTATCAGGTACGTGTATCTGCTGACCACTCTACATGCATTAAGAGAATTAAGGACTGCCCAAATTTCTATACTGTCAAAGGCCTTTTGGTAGTCTATAAAGGCTATATAAAGATCTAAATTATACTCATTGCACTTTTCTATTAGGTGTTTAATTGCATGAATATGATCCAGCGTACTGAACCCAAATCTAAATCCAGCTGGTTCACGGGGTTGCTGGAAATCTTTTTTTCCCATTAATCTTTTGGTAATTATTTTGGTGAATAATTTATATAGCTAGGATGAAAGGCTTATTGGTCTATAATTACCAAGGTTTCTTATGTCGCCTTTTTTGTGGAGAAGAATTACTTCAGCCTCAAGCCATGCTTGGGGGACTTGACTTTGATCCAAGCATTTGTTGAACAATATTACCACTTCTTGTTTTAGGCGAGGACTTCCACATTTGAGCATTTCTGGAATTATGCCATCTGGTCCAGCCGCCTTGGAATTTTTAAGATTATTCAGGGCTGAGTTTAATTCATTAACAGTAATTTCGGGAATATCCTTAGAACCTACATTACATATTTTTCTCTTTCCATCTTACTTTTGCTGTGCGTTTGGTTGTAATTTGGAATCATATAATTCTTTATAGAAACTTTCTATCAATTTGAGCATTTGATCTCTATTTGTAATGACCTCCCCAGCTTTGTCTTTAAGTGATGTCATTTCTCTTCTTCCTATACTAACATGTCTATTAAAAATTTTTGGGCCTTTGTTATTCTCAATAGTTTCTTTTATGATCTTGGTATTAAATTTCCTAATGTCTTTTCTAATTTCTCTTCTTATTAATTTGTTCAGTTCAGCCCATGCGATTAAGTTCCTATCTTTGTCTGGTTTTAGTTTCCTTCTTTCTTCAAATAATTTCGCTGTTTCGTCACTTATTTTTCTTCGACTTCTTTTCGTCACTGTTGTTACCTCACTTGCGCTTTCTTTAATGATGTTGCTTAATTCATTTGCATGTGTATTTAAGTCGGTATGTCTCAGAGTTGAGGGTGCCTTATCAATATTTTCGTCGATCTGACAGCACGGTCAGATGTCATGAATAGGAACAATGGACTGCAGTTTCGGTCTCGTGTGACCTCGTCAGCATTGTCTACCCACTCGTAACAAAAGGCCATGCCGTTAACTACTCATCTCAATTCGTTGGAGCGAACGCAATAATATAAATATCACTGTGCCCCCCAACGAACCGAAACAGAGGCTATCTCACCAACGCCCCGCGAAACGGTGAAAAGAAAGAGCAGATAAAACAGGAAAACGTAAAGTGGTCACACTAGTATCGATAACATACCGCCATGCGACACTCACATATCAGACAGAAGTGGCCGTCGAAGGACCGACGCTCTTCATTTCTATGTGGTTTACATCTAGGCATACACAATCATCTCAAAACAAAAAGTTACTATATGCACGATTTCACAATGTGTAGACACATCGAAGAAAATGTTAAATATCCTCCCTTGAAGGAGTTAGTTTCGGGGGGGCGTTGGTGAGGTAGCCTCTGTTTCGGTTCGTTGGAGGTCGCAGTGATATTTACATTATTGAGTTCGCTCCAACGGATTGAGATGAGTAGGTAACGGCAAAGCCTTGTGTTATGAATGGGTAGACAATGCTGGCGAGGTCAAATGAGACCGAAACTGCAGTCCATTCTTCCTATTCGTGACATCTTACCATGCTCTATCATGTGTCCCTGTGGCCCGGTTAACGGTGATTATGAAGAGTAGATCGGAAAACTAGCTCCTTCAAGGGAGGATATTTAACATTCTACGGAAGGTTGAATATCGTCCCTTGAAAAATAATTTTCTTCGATGAGTCTATAGATTGCGAAATTTCGCATATAGTAACTTTTTGTTTTGAGAAACATAAATTGCTGTAAATGAACCTAGAAGAAATCACTTCCGCTTCCAAACACATCTAAAATTGTTTCGAAGCTGCGATATCCAGCTAATTAATGCCCTAAAAAAACACGCAAACGCATTCGTGTAATGTTTTTCGCATTGTAATATATGAAGGATACTCGCACGAAGTATGTTGTGTCGGACAACGGCCGAAATTAATTCTATCAAAAATGAAATACATTGTTGCACTGTCCAGAGAGCAGCAGCAAAGAGAGCCAGGTTTGGAAAACTCCTTTTATTTATTGTGGCCGAAATCCAATTTGGAAACCGTGATATATAACTAAACTCGTGACTAAATTCATGTATGTGTGAGCGAGGCGCTTTTTAGTGCTGACCTGTACTTTTGGTCATCGCAATTTATGGTTTTTACGGCGGCATTAGGCCATGCTTTCATAACTCATTTAAAACTTACGGACATAAATATTCATAATTGTTTTTGTTTCATTTCGGAAACGGAAAACCGGGCTTGATTTCGAACAAATAATTAATTTCTATAGTTGAATGTATTGTACTGAAAGTTATAATTCAACCGGTTGTCCAAAACGGCCTTCGTCAAATAAACTTGGGGTTTAATACAGTGTGTCTGGTCAGGAGTTTATGTAAGGAATATTTCAGGATTGAGTCGAAGAAGCTTGATGAAAAATTTTCAACGCCAGTTTTGTTCTCGCCAATTAGAATATTGTCAATATTCTACTTTTCTTATTTCTGGAAACGGGATTATCTGAGGCACATAATCAAATAAAAGTAATGTAAACAAAATGAATGAGCTATAATCAATTCACTAGAAGCCTCTAATAAAAAGATGCCACCAGCTAAACTCGTGTGGAGAAGGTGTGAGATTATATTTACTCAATGCTACTGATTCTTATTTTTTTTTGAGTGAAATATATGTGAATAGATACTATTGCTATTTAAATGTCGCTCTTTATTTTACAAATACCTGAACAAATGTTACGCGTACATTGTGATGAACGCTTATGTATGTATGAGAATGACAAAGCAGCATAAGAAGATGCAATTTCTGCAAGGGGCCCGGAGATGTCGATTGGGCTTCAAATAAAATGTCCTCGATCATTTCTTACTCTAGCTTGCATTCTCGTATTTTTGTGCAACATAAATGTGTTCGTTTAGTGAACAATATCTCCACAGTATAAATGCAATTCGTCTTAATCTATACGTAATTTTCTGCATATTTTCCTTTGGGTTAACCCAGAAAATTTTTGGCTCTTTTAGGTATGTTATTTGAGCATTTATACTCTTGATAGTTTAATGGCAGACTGGAAGCTCCCAGGACCTTTTGTCTAGTTGCCTCTTTATTCTGAGTATGTGAGGGTCGAGGGTGCGACGAGGCTGCTGCACCTAAAACTCATTATATCCTTTGTGTTTCCCATCTTGATTCCTGCAGTCTACCATACCTTCAGCTATCCTAAATTCACAAATTTAGTAGAGAAATTGTCCAGTGGACTTGCTTGAAGATGATTTAGTATTGGCCACTTTTCTCCAAGCGTATATACACTAGTATGTAGGCTCATTGGACATTCGCATTCAAGCAGAACGTGATCGATTATTTTCTCCTTCTGTTCACACCCCCTACAGAGTGTGTCACTATACCCATGACATAGGGAAGCATCTTAAATAGACAATATTCATACAGTATACCTGTTATCATTTGTAGTCTTATTTTGAGATTACCACATATTTCAATGATGCATTTTCACTAGCGTACATCAGAAATTTTTTGGCAATCGTACAGCATAATGATCACCGTGATGGTTCTAGTATTCTTTGCCTGAATAGTCTTTTATTTAGCCTAGTCGTTTCAATGTTGCTCTGTGGCTGGCCTTTCATCTAACAAACAAAGTCGAACCTGTTAGGTCTGTGTGAGTGATATTGCTGTGTCTGCCAATTGCCCATATACGTTGTAGGTTAAGGCATCTCGAATACACTCCTCATCCAACTTCTATTTTGTTCTTTGAACCATCTGTGTAGATTTCAATAATTCCTTCTGAAACAATTTCATTGTCACCCTGCGGCAACAGAATGTATGTTTTGTCGAAATCAAGCCCACTGAAGTCCTTTCATCCTAGTATTTAACTAAAATTCAACACAAACAATTCAATATTTTGATTCAATCCAACAGTTGATGGGAAAAATGACAAAATTGGAATAAAAGTAGCGAGCATTTTGAATACTCTGAAGTGTGATTCATCCGATCTATCTTTGAATATTACTACACTATTATTTTATGTCAACCAATCTTTCTTCAATCGAAAGTTCCGAAAAAGCAAGTAAACAGAGCATGAATTACATAAGGTCTCAGGACATCATCAACATTTCACAAAAATACAAACGATCTATGAATCAACACTGTTACCTGCTAAAAAGCTATCTATATGCAAGATGCACAAGATATCAGGGTGTTACCACCAAATCAAGAATAGCTTGATCAATAATTAGAGACAGGAATTCGTCAGCGTCTACAAGTAAACTTCATGACATCATGATAGGGGAAGAGATGGTTCGTAATCCAAGCATGTTGTTAATTATTTGAATAAATGTTTGGTTCATTTAGCAGTTGAAATATAAGAGAGAGGGAGATATAGAGAGCTTCATTCGATCCATAAAACATTGTACATGTTATAGATCCAGTAAATAAGTATATTAAGTACTCGAGTATAAGGTTAGGTTAGACGGTGAGCGTATAGTACGGCTAGTCTTTCATAAGTGCAGAACGTCCCGATTTCAAAGTTTTCACAGGCAGTTGTTTTAATTCCTTTGGTAATTTTTTGAAAATTTTTATAAGTATATGGGTGGCATTCCTTTGAAGGTAGGAGAACTGTAGTTTGGGTATCTCCAGATCATAGCCCCTGTGAGTGCCATATCCGTGCTTATTCCCAACTTGTGAAAACAGTTCATTATTTCTGAGAACAAACACAGCACTTTCATATATGTATAGGCTTATCATCGTGAGCACTGACGTTTCGACAAAATGTTTACGGCAGCTATCGTATGAAGGTAAGCACAGGATACTAAGCATACACCTCTTCTACAGAATCAATATTCTCTCGATATCAGGGGCATTTTCCCATATAATAATGCCGTACCGAAGCCTACTGTGAACATAGGCATGATAAACCATCATTGTGGTTCTACGACTTACTGTAGATGTCAGAACTTTGAATGCATATGCATATCATGCCATGTGCCCACACAAAACATCTATGTTATCTTTCCAGTTCAAACATACATTCAAACATACACTCCAGACGACTCTAAGGTTGCTGTTCCCTTTGTCTTGTTGTAAACTGTTCTCTCGATATTCAGACTGTAGTTGAACTCAACTATCTGAGCCTTTCCAACGTTCTTCAGAAGCTCATTCGCAGTGAACCACAGGTCCAGGTTATCAAGGGTTCCAAATATCCTATCTTCTATACTATCAGAATCAGCAGAGAGAACCAACGATGTATCATCAGCAAACATCCCCATATCTTCTGGTACATCTTTAGGAAGGTCATTGGTATAAACAATATAAAGAAGTGGGCCAAGTATTGATCCTTGAGGAACCCCTATAATAGTTTGTGTTCTTCCCGTTATATACGATTTCATGCATTTAAGCGGTGCTCCCCTGATACCCAATGTGTTAATTGCAGCTATTATCCGATCCTTCCTCTTCTGAAACCATTCTGTTGATCAAGAAGAAGTTTGTCGGTTCAAGAAAATCCACAATCCGCTCATTAATCGATTTTTTGAATATCTTACTTATATTTGATAGAAGAGCAATGAGCCTGTAATTTCCAATACTTTCTTTATTCCCTTTCTTATGAACTGTCTTAACCTGAGCCTTTTTGAGCTGGTCAGGAAATATTCCTGTATCGAAGCAGACTTTTATTATCGATGACAATGGCAAAGCTATCTGTGCATGTGCTACATGCTTCAACAGTCTGACTGGTATTTCATCGTGACCTGTCGAGTTCACATCTCTCAAAACTAAAATTATTCGCTCGATTTCCATTTCATCAGTTGGCAAGAATACAATGCTATTGCAAATCCGTTCACTTGTCTGCTTACTAGGCTCATTAATAATCTTTGAGGCTATGTCCTGACTCAAGAAGAACTCATTAACCGTGTTCAAGATTTCTTCAGGACTAAGCTGTTTGTCCATTTCTTCCAGAATTGCTGTATTTCTCTTCATGTTGGCCTGTGTGTGTTGCCTTATAAGGGTCCATGCTGCAATGCTTTTATTCTTCGACTCTAAATCATATTTCTCACTCGACAGTAGTTTTGCTGCTCTGACAACTCACTTCAATATCCCAGAAGATTTTCCATAATATCCTTTATTTTTCAAGAGAAAATAAGGATTCGTGATAATTCGAGAATCGAAGTTATTGTTGAAATATACGGACTTGAAGAGTAGAATTCGTATAGTATTGATGATGTTACAGAGGATATTGTCAGAAAGGTTTCATCATATTAAATATCTGTACTCACCGAACTATTCAATGGGTTAAGGCGTTTTCCTTAATTTTTGAAAGTAGCTTGTGTAATTTTGGTATTCAAAAATGTGTCGAACGTTAGAAGCTTTTGTTGCTTCTTGTTGAATAAAATATATAGGGTGATCCTCGAAAAACCTGATTTGTTTTCATAACCTAATACTTTCACAATTATCAAATTTCATTTTCGGTACAATTCCAAATAGCCGACAGGCTCAAAAGTAAACTACATTTTCGATTCGCTGGAAATTCTTGTTTTCATGGAATGTTGGATATGATTCATGAAATACAAAACTCAATTCTTTTCGATTATTATTCGGTATTGAACATGAAAATCCATGAAGAATTGAAGAAATTACATAGCAGTCTTTATGGGTCTCAATACAGCCTACGACCTAGTGGTGCATGATATGTTGCTGGACAAAATACATGCCCTTGGTTTCAGAGAATCCATTCATGAGTTGATTAGATCTTATTCATCCGATAGAGTGCAATTCGTTGAGATTAAAGGTGAAGCATCCTCGTTGCCTAATATGGATTGTGGGGTCCTCCAGGGTTCTGTGTTGGGACCTTCACTATGCCTGATTCTGTTAGGAACGTAGACAACTCGATAATGTTTGCAAATGACCCAATTATGTTATGTGCTGATCTTGCCAATACCATTCAGAATTTCCATAACTTACTTAACAAATTTTTCATAAGATTTGATACTAATAAATTACCTGTCAACATGTCCAAAACTGTCTTCATAAATTTTTCATTCAAGAACTGTTGTGAAATGAAGCTCGTTGTCATCTTTTGAAAGTCAAAAGTAAGTCCAAACAATAAAGTTCCCATGCGTTATAATAAACATATTGAGCATCTATGTAGTGATTTGTCACCACTCTGCTTTGCACTGTATCGAGTTACAACCACCTTAGAGATATTTTTGTCATTTTATCAAGCATATTTCAGATCTATACTTAGTTATGACATTGTACTCTTTTGGATACTATCATGGGTATTTGATGAAATTGCATATCTTACCATTAACAAGCATGTATATTTTTGGATCTTGTAATTTATGTAAATCATAAGTTAATTACCTTTTCACCAAATAACTTCAACTACAATTATTAAACAAGGGTCCGGCCTATTGCTTAAACCATCACACTATCTATCAGGATATGGTCCTAGATACAAGGAATGTAAAATTTTAATGCTTTGTCCAATCATTTGAAAACAATAAATGATTTGAGGACATCTGGTGATTGATTTTACTCACTGGATCAATTTATTTCTGATAATTGTTAGTTTTTCTTGTTATATGTCGACATATCTTATGCCTTTTTCACTTAAATTTGTATTGTAATGGTCCAATGATAATAAAATAATTTTTCAAAGATTACACTGGTCTACAATGGTTTTGTTGCCCTAGATATGAAAATGATTTTGGGTCTATTTATGCACACAATTCGTGAAACTATCAATGATTTGTAGGATTTGCTCTGATTTCTTTTTAAATCTTTATTTTCATTTTACATAACAAAAATCGTAAAACCAGAAACAAAATAACAGATATATTTATAATGTCAGTTATGTTTTGAGAAATTCGGATACATCGAAGTAAATAAAGAGGAAAATGTCGAAAATATATTTCATATTTCCATAAAACGCCTTTTATGAGCTTTTCTTCCATAATTTTTCAGGGACAATCACTTTTCAAAGACCAGCAGTAATCTGCCATCATGTGACAATCCCATCGACCTTGATACCTTTCCTCCATCACTTTTAGATCTTGATGAAACCGCTCTCCTGTTCCTCACTATAATTTCCTAAATTTTCCGGAAATTTATCTAGATGATTGCGGAGATAGTGTAACTTAATACTCATATTTGCTCCTAAAGTCTGAAAGTTTGTCAGCATATTTTGCACAATTTCTTCATAATTTGCTGCTTTATGGTTACCTAGGAAATTTTCGACAACCAACACAAAACTTTTCCAAACTTTTCCAAACCTTTACTTTCCGGAACAGTCATAACTTTGATAAAATCTGATTCTTTCATCAATTACCGTATTTGAGGTCCATCAAATATTCCACCTTTCAATTTTTCCATACTAAGCTTCGGAAATTTTCTCCGAATGTAATTAAAACAATTTCCGTCTTTGTTCAAAGCTTTTACAAATTGCTTAATCATATTAACTAACTTAATATGTAATGGTGGAAGTATGATTTTGTCTCTGCTCACCAGCGGCTCCCTTATTACGTTGGCTTTACCGACAGTTGAAGAATTTCTTACAGGCCAAACATCTTGTTCCCAACGAAGTTGCTTTGATCTACTATCCCACATACAAATAAAGCAAGGGTATTTTGTATATCCACTTTGTTGGCCAAGTAAAAAATTAACCATTTTTAAATCCACACAGATCGGCCATTGATGCTCTGAGTATTTAATTTTCTCTAAAACTAATTTTACATTTTCATATTCTTGTTTGAGTTTCGTTGAATGGGCAATTGGAATTGATGCAAATTTATTTCCATTGTGCAATAAGACGCATTTTAAACTTCTTTTGCAACTTTCAATAAAAAGGCGCCATTCAGTAGATTTGTACTCTTTTAAACCCATGTCTATAAGCAGCTTCGCGATATCATTACAATACACTAATCCTTCATTTTCACTAAAAAATTGTAATAACTCTTTTTCTCGCGTTCTGTATGTTGTAATTGTTACTGTTGGTGCCAATAAATTTTTTTCTTTCAATCTTGAGGCTAACAGCTCTGATCCTTGTTTTGATAAATTGAGATCACGTATTAAATCACTGAGTTCATTTTGAGAAAATAACTTTGGCGTAGATGTTTCACCTTCCCATTCACTTCCACTAGTAGATGGTCCCGATTTCTGTGAATTTGGTAACATCATTGTTTCTGAGGGCATGCGAATTACTTTTGAAATGTATATGGGCCGAGGGAGATTTTCACTGTGTAGAACCGGACATTTCGTAGACTGTAAGTCTGGGTATCTCCACGTTTGATTTCGATTAAAACCTTTAACATCTACTACGCAAAAGTAACAATCATCTAAATGATTCGTAGGTTCCATCCAGATCATAGGAATAACAAAGTCTAATCCAGAACGTTCACCTTTTTTCCACAACCGTAAAGACTCAACACAGGACTTACAAACTTTATTAGGAACCATGGTTTACCTAATTTGTCCATATTGAAACCAAAATATTCAACATAAGTCTCTTTGACAAAGTCTGTGATATTTTTTTTGTTTTTTTGGTATATAAACACCGCAAATATAACAAAATAAATCACTACAATATTTACACTTTCTTCGTGACGAACTCATATTTTAGACTAGAAGACAAATATATAAGAATGGACATTCAGTAATTGAAACAAAATATTAATCCATGACACTTTATCCAGATTTACGTGTATATGTACTTCAATATTGTCAAATAACTGAGATCTCAGCTGTTCTGTGGAGCAAGGGGTCTGAGAGTGGGGATCAGGTGATGTTTGTATGCGCGAAAAAGTTGCGCAGAAACCTAATCATGACTGGAAAATTAAATTTTATTTCTAACAAGCTTATAATTGTTCAAAATATAAGAAATGCAAAAATCATGAAAATACGAGCACATTGAGAACTTTCATGAATATATTCGTAATCTGGGCACTTGAAAACATAAAAATTTGCGATGATATCCAGGGCAACAGTTAAAAAATTTTTTTTTGTAGAGCTGTGTTATTGATGCACTCAGCGGGTACCTCGAAATGTAGCTTGTTGCTTTCACCCAGAAATACAATAAACTGTAACGTTCATCTTTATTAATGTTTGTAATTTCAAATGGTTTTATGACCCGGTCCTGTTAGTGTGCACTTAATCTACACCACTATATTATATCATCCCCAGTTCTTGGAACAGATTCAACTACAAGTGGCCAGATATGACGACTTATTAACTGGCAAGACTGGAACAGTTCATTTATAAGATCTCGAATCGCGATACTATAAAGCTCACTGGCCGGACGCGCTTCATTGGGTAGAACATTCGCGTAAAGATCAAGGACAATGGCGTCCGATAACGAAATGGTTCGCTCTCTGTTTTATATCGCGGTCCACTCGTGAATATCTGCTCTGACATTGTGTTCTATGGTCATTGTGCCGCTTGAATGCGGCGTTTATCATTCGACTTCACTCTGTGCTACTACGTCACGTTTAGTTATACGGATACGTAGGCGGTAATTGCCTTTTGTCATGATATTGCATTGCAAGGGAGTTTGCATAGCCATTCCGTAGTTTCGCGATTGGCCGATACGGTCATTTCGCGTTATGAAGTAGCTAAATGTATCTGCACTATACACCTTCAACTTCCGCACCATAGACAATATCTCTATTTTCTTTATATTTGGACGCAGTTGTAGTATTTAGAACACTCCTATAAAATCATTCAACTATTTGTAATCTTCAGTGGTGATTTCCTAGCTAATGAAGCTCTTCCCTCGAAACTCGGAAATACACACACCATTCTGAATTCCACAATCGATTAAGCAGCTCGATCGCAGTTTTTTTGTCAACATATGTTTTTGGACATATATGTAGTAACATTTGTTTCCATATGATCTGTTTCTTGTTGATTATCCAATCTTTGAATTGAACGGTTGCTGAACGTCCTGGACGCTATTTGAGTGATCATGAAGTGGTAAGAATTGTAACACTTCTAGAGAAGGGGCGAAGCCAACGTTACGTGGCTAACTTGTTGGATGTTAACCATAGCAATATTTCAGGAGCAATTAATCGGTACCACGAAACAGGAGAATATGGAAGAAGGGCCGGACAGGGAAGAAATCGGATAACAACACAAGTTGATGATCGTTGGATTCGTTTAACTGCATTGTACGGTTAGAATGATACAAAATGAACTTGCATTTTCCAGAAATGTGCATATTTCATTGCAAACTGATAGAAACAGGCTCAGAGAAGACGATATCAGACCAAGGGTGGCTTCTACCGGCCCGCGTCTTACCAGAGAGCATCGCGTTGCAAGACTTCAATTTGTGAGGGAACATGCAAATTCGGGTATTCCAGAATGGTCGAATGTTCTCTTTTCCGACGAGTCCAAGTTCTGTATAGTATCAAATGATAGAGGCATGCCTGTATACAGACGACCTGGAGAACGGTATCAGCAATGCAATATCCGGCAAACCGAAAACTTCGGAGGGGGCTCAGTAATGGTGTGGGGAGGTATTTCTTACCATGGCCGAACTGAGTTAGTCCTAGTGAATAATGGAAGAATCACAACGGCCAGATACATCGCAGATATTCTTGAACCCCATGTTGTACCCTTTGGCTCATTGATTGGCGAAAACTCCATTTATATGCATGATAATGCTCGATCTCATGCAGCTGGAGTAATTACAAAATTTCTGTAAAATGCCGAAATTGATATTGTAAGATGGCCAGCCTGAAGTCCTGACTTGAATCCCATAGAACATTTTTGGGACCACATGGGGTGGCAAATTCAGAACCGAAGGATGCCTTGTAGAACACTACAACAACTAGAAAATCTGCTTCCTGAAATTTGGAACTCAGTGACTCAAGAGTACATCCAAAATTTGATCGAGGGGCTTCCGAGACGTATACTGGCAGTAATTAGGGCCCGGGGAGAAAACACTCGATTTTGAAGATGATTAGTAACCATTCGATGCTAGTTGATTGGTCTCTCCGCGAATGTTTGAAGATGGTAGAATTTTAATTCTAATTTCTAATTAACTCGAAAATTGTTGATATTTTCATCATAAACTCATCACTTTGGATGATATCTTCTTATTTTACACTCTGAAAGTTACCAAGCGACTCTTGAAATGACCAACCTAAAAGTTTATATAGGAACAAGGTAAGTTACTTAAAACAACAGTTTATGATGTTCGTGTTTGCTAAAAATTCAATTCTCAAATTTACAAGTAACAAACTCTGTACAGCTCTAGTTTATTGAAGACTTTTGCTGGCTAATAGTTGTGAGAGAGTTGAGTCGTTTTCAATACTATCCAAACAGTTTTTGTGAATTAATTAATGAAGTATAATCATTTCAAATAGTTGAACAATTGAAGAAAAACCAATAGGCCTAAGTGTCACAAAATATAACGAATAAAACAGATGGTAACAGTGCCATTGTTAGCTGTTTGGAGTACCTCATGATGCCATGGGGAATGGTTAAAATGATTGGGGACATCTACAACAAGCAATCGAAAAGCATTGCAAATTAAGAGATATTCCTCTTGATATCTCGAAGGCCTTCGACAGGGTGTGGCACGCAGCATCGATGAGTAAACTAAACGCATATAGATTTCACAACAATTGTGATGGGATAGATTTCTCTTCAGTAGATGTCAAGTATAGTTGATGGTGCTACGAGTGAATTTTTTCACTTTAATACAGGAGTACCCTTGGGCTCTCACCAACTTTTTTCTGGACAGATAAATTATCTACTCCACTCCACCGAAAACAGTATATTTGGATTTGCGGGAGACTGTACTTAGGTGTCCTAGTCAATACCCTATAACTGCTGAGGTATCACACCAACAAAGATACCAACAGAGCGTGTCACTGAAATCAAACTCCGTCAATCATGCAAGGATATCGAATTCCGTTAAAAACGAACATGAATATACTCAGTATCACAACCAACACTGGAGTTTGCTAGATGACCATGTGTCAAGAATTGCCAAATCTGCTTCTGCTAAGCTCAGTTTTCTTTCAGGTCCAAGTAGTATTTCACGCAAATGATGTTTTCATACAAAGTACAGGTGCGACCTGGTCTGGAAAGTTCTCATGTGAGGGGCTCTATACCCAAACATTCATTACACTATTGGAAAATTTCTAGAAGAGAACATTATGTCTCATCGATCACCCGGAGATCAGGTGTGATCTCTAGCCTCTTGCTTAATGGTGGCAGATTGCTGATTTTTCTCTTTT
Source organism: Cryptolaemus montrouzieri (assembly GCA_013387265.2). Classification (NCBI taxonomy): domain Eukaryota; kingdom Metazoa; phylum Arthropoda; class Insecta; order Coleoptera; family Coccinellidae; genus Cryptolaemus; species Cryptolaemus montrouzieri. Next base: position 26,176,132 of record JABFTP020000103.1, read on the forward strand.
TTACTGATACTTTCATGGTAAGTGATCTGAAAAACTTAAAGACAGAAAAGTTCAGTTTCAGGCTTATGAAAAACTATCTTTAAAAAAATCTTTTTACAGGGCCAATGTGTGGAACTTGTTTTCATCGAGCATCTTTCGGATAAAACATCTTGGGCTGCCACAGCTGTGGCATGACAAGAATCGCCTCCTCCGAAGCGTTGAGATAAACAAAAAAGCAATAAAGAAACATAAGTGTAAACTTAAGACCAATGTGCTAAATCTGATAGTTGGAGATTGAATTAGAATTTTGATTTCGAACTTGAAACTAAAATACGTGAAGAAAATATTAAATGGTGGAAAATTTTAGAACGTGACATAGTAATAAGCTTCATTTGAATTTGGGAGGCTTTTACTTGGTAAATTCCATTATTAATAATAAAAACAAGTACTGTGTTTTAAGAATTTTACTTAATAATTGCGATTCGTAACGCGTTTCACTACACCGTAGCTTCTTCAGCCTGCATAATCATTCGTCTGAAGAAGCTACGGTGTAGTGAAACGCGTTACGAATCGCAATTATTAAGTAAAATTTCTTAAAACACAGTACTTGTTTTTTATTATTAATAAGCTTCACACTATTTTCCTGTAATATGGCATTCAAGAAACACGTCGAGTCAGAGAATTCAAAGAACGCTGTTGTTTTCATATCTATGATCAAAATATTTTCAAAATTCGATCAGGTTCTACAAAGTTATTAGAATATGAGAGAAAAATCCTCAACTACACATCTGAGCCTGATAATTCGGAATGAGGTTGGGCGAATGCATCAAACAAAATTTATGGAAAAAAACAAAAGTTTCCTTTTTCTTGCGGTAATTATTGATAACACTAAATACAATGCTAAGTGTATTTAAACGCTATGTTTCCATAAATTATACCAAAAATAATCCATCAAGAGTTATAATTAACGAATCTATTTTTTGGCTATTGAAAAGCTCTCAGAAAAGACATGGCAATCTTCAAGGAAGTGATTGCTGAAGTATTTTTCTGCAAAGAGTTTATATAAACATAGTTCCGAAAATATTTCGTTACCGATTTACAGGGTGTCAAAGTTTAATCGAAAGCTGCAGTTAAATTTGAATTTTTCGTAAACCGCTTAAGATATTGAATTTAAATTTCGGGGATATCGAAAACTTTCAAAGACACATAATTTTCAATACGAAACAATATTTTGGACTCACCAGTGGCGCGCGTATTGGCACAACGCAGATTATTCTCGAAGAAAAAACTAGCACGCTACTGATTTGGTCAAAATTAAAGAATATTTTTGAACTTTCCAAGTATTTTTCAAGAAAAACGCTCCTGACAGGTTTTAAGTAAAAAAATGTTGATAAGTTTTCTAGGAATTTTTGCGATTCCATTGATAATACCTTTTCTATGTTCAAAACTGATTAACGTCGGTCTCATTTGAGTGTTTTTGTTTTTCGATAATTTTGAATCCATTGAATTTGAATTTCCAATCGGCTATCATGAATCGTTATACATGCATTAGAAGCTCGGTGGTTGTACATTGAAAGATTTCCAAACCGTATTGCTACTGATAGAAAAATTTTTGGAAGTATTCATCGACGCCTATATGAAGAAGGCACATTAGGACTATATCAAGGAGCAGGGAAATAATTCAAGACGATCCATGTATCTCCTCTCAAAAACTTGCTGATACTTTAGGTGTCAGCAGTGGTATTGTTCGGCAAATTCTTCATGAAAATTTGTTGTATCCATTCCACCTACAATGCGTACAAGTAGTTCTTCTCACCGATTTTCTTGCCCGTATTGTGTACTGTCAATGGCTTTGCGTAAGTTGATTCAAATTCCTCATTTTCTTATGCTAATCCTGTTGACTGATGAAGCAAGTTTTTCAAGAAAATCGTAAAGGCATTTTCAGAATAATCATATGTGGTGTGAAGAAAAAAAACCATCAACATATGAAGGTCGATTTCAACATCAGTTCTTGTTGAACGTTTGAATCGGCATTGTGGTTGACTGCCTACTGGAATCAGTATTTCTATCAGGAAGACTTAAGTGTAGGTGTACCGTTGGAACACACGCTTCCAGAATTTTTGGTGGATGTACCTTTGGCAATAAGACAGACGATGTGGTTTATGCACGATGACACACATGCCCATTTTAGTCCGCTTGCTTATGACTTCCTATACTTAAACGCCTTCGATTTCTACATGTGGTGTCATTTGAAGTCAATGACTTACGAAATTGAATCATCGCTGAATGCAACTCGATAAGAACGGATCCTGGTGCTTTTGAAAGAGTTCGCCAGTCAATGAGGAAAAAGTGGAATCTTGCAACCGAACTGAAGGAGGTCACTTTGAACAGCTTTTGTGATTCTTTCAAAGTCATTGGTTAGTCATTGTTTTGCCCTTGAATTAAACTTCGTTTCTCAAATATAGGTTAAATTTTTCCGTTCAATGATGAAAAAACTAGGCTTTGATGATTCTTTCAATCGAAGACTAGGGTCGTACAATGAAATGTACTTTCTTGTCTTATTTTTTCAACATTCTTTCACTTAAAAAACTCGGCGTCTCACGAAAAAATATCAAGGGCGGTTTCTGGAGAAATAATTATAAAAATCAAGAATATTCTTCAGTCCTTTCTTTGAGAATAAATAGCGTTGTTCCCATACGTGCGCCACTTGTGAGTTCAAAGTATTGTTTGGTATTGAAAATTATGCGTCTTTGAAAGTTCTCGACACTCAAAAATTTTACCTCAATATTTCAAGCGGTTTACGACAAATTCAAATTCAACTGCATCTTTCGTTCATACTTTAACATCCTGTAAATTTATCATTAACATTTGTAATATTTTTAAAACGACTGTCAACATTTTTTTTGCAAATTTTTTCTTCAAATTGAACAAGATCCACGAAGAAATAATATCTGGGAGATGTCAACCCAAATTATTAGGTTCATAATGATTCTAGAACATCTATAGATCATAATCGGCATCACAAACAGTCAAACAGACAGAGAATTGTTTTGTTGAGTTTGAATATTGAAGGGATTTCACGATTATACAGTGTGTTCCAACGAAAATTTGACCCCCCCTATAACTCCGAAATGAGTAACATTAGCGAAAAACACCAAGACACGTCGATTTTTGTTTCGAGGGGAGCATTTTCGAAATAATTCGAAACTTGTCAGATCAACCCCTACTCCCAGCAACCCTAATTTCGAAATTCATCATAGGAATAAGGGTCGAGTGGCACCTTACTGTAAAGGTCTGTCAATTCTCCATTCTGATTTGTCATTTTAGAATTTTAAATTAACATACAGGGTGTCCCAACCGAGGGTAAAGTTGAATTCCTGCAAATCCCAAATACTAAATGAAATCGATTTATTTTGGCATAATGCAAGCGCAGGTTTATGCTCGGTCTAGAAAAACGACCTACACTTGTGAATTTGGAGTTGGTGCAATCAACCCCTATTTCCAGCATCCCCAACTCAAAAATCATTCGATCGAAAATAGGTCAAGTGGCACCTCGTTGGAAAGGTATTTCAATTTCTCTTCGAATTTGGTATTTTCGAAATTCAGAATCAGCATACAGGGTGTCCCGGAGCAGGAACACTGAAAACCCAAATAACTTTTTGAAACTGGTTCATTTCGGTATAATACGAGAACATGTTTATGTTTGATTCGAGAATAAGACTCTCTTGCGTGAATATGGAATTTTGCAATCAATCTCTTCCATTCAGCATCCCCAACTCAAAAAATCATACAAGTGATTACAGGTTGAGTGGCAAAGTTCCAGAAAGATTTTTCTATTTTCTGAATCACTGAGGCATTGGTTTCAGTTTGGCAATCGAGGTTTTCTGGCGTGAGGATCAGGATGAGGGATGATGGAGAAACTGATTGGATGCTCATCTAAACAGGAAAACGAGATTTATTGAACTTGTATTCAATTGAAAACAAAAACTAACTTGATTATTACAACAATTGTTCAAAATGACCTCCGCCCACCTCCATACAGTTATACAGACGATTTTCGAACTCTCTTCTCACATTAGCGAAAACTTCAGGAGTCAAAAGTCGGCATTGTGTGATAATCCTCATCCGCAGCTCCTCCAGGTTTCCTGGTCTTGTGGCATGAACTTTAGATTTTAGATGGCCCCACAAAAAAAAAATCTAGGGGATTTAAATCTGGTGACCTGGCTGGCCACTCAACAGGTCCTCTTCTACCAATCCACCTTCCTGGGAAATTTTCGTCTAAATATTGGCGCACCCGAGCATCATAATGCGGAGGAGCACCGTCTTGTTGAAAACGCATTTCGTCCTCAGAAAGAGTTGGATCGTTCTGTAAAATTTCTGTCAATCTAGGATGTATGTGTTCCTCTAACAACTGTAGGTAGCCATTTCCATTCAGATTACCCTCAATAAAGAAAGGCCCAACTAGATGATTGCCAAAATTCCTGCCCAAACGTTCAACTTCTGAGGCCTTTGCGTGTGGGCCTCTCTAAACCAATGAGGATTCTGTGTGTCCCAATATCGACAATTATGTCTATTCACTTCACCACTGAGCATAAGGGTGCTTTCATCAGAAAAACAGATGTTATTCAGAAAATTTGGATTAGCGTTTAGGTTTTCACTTAGATTTTCACAAAACTGTAAACGACGATCTGGATCATCTTCGTTTATTTCATGCACTAATTTTACCTTGTAGGGTGAAATTTGTGATGTTTCACGATTCTATGGACAGTTGTAGCTGATACACCAGTCAGACGAGATAGTTTTCTGATCGAAGTAGTATTCTCCATTTGTAGATGACCCACTACTGCCACTTCCGTTGCCTCATTTCTGACAGGACATGCCACTTCATGTTTTTTGTTTGCCACCGAACCCGTAGCTAGGAATTTGTCAACCAAATATTTAACGTACTGGTGACTGACTCCTTTCTCTTTCAGGATGGTTCCTATCGAATATCCTTGCCGTTTCTTTGGCACAACTGTTATTTCGAAAATACGTCGATACAATTTCGACCCTTTCCTCAGTGGAATAAACCATTTTCAGATTAATTTCAACTGACGAACAACAACAATAATGAGGAACTGATCTGAATAATAATAATATTTCATTGCAAAATGAGAAATAACAGATGACTGCACGCCAGATGGAAATGAAAAAATGTGAACATTTTCAATGCAGAAATCAGCTTTATTTCTTCGTAATTGATGCTCAACACATCGTACCCCAATACTTTTAACAGTTTCGAATTAATTTTAGTTGATAATTTCAAATGACGATATTGAATTTTTCGAAAGCGACATCCTGTATGGAGAGCCGAACTGAATGAAATGCTTTAATCATTCTGGAATTCAGAAAACCTTTCTGAAGATATGCCACTTGAATTATTTGTATGATTTTCAAGTTGGGGATGCTGAATGGAAGGGGTTGATTGCAAAAATTCTATAACCACACAAGAAAGTCCTATTCTCGGATCAAACATGTTCTCGTATACCGAAATGAACCAGTTTCAAAAGTTATTTGGATTTTCAATGTTCCTGCTTCGGGACACCCTGTATGATGATTCTGAATTTCGAAAATACCAAATTCGAAGAGAAAATTGCAGTACCTTTCCAACGAGGTGCCACTTGACCTATTATCGATCGAATGATTTTTGAGTTGGGGATGCTGGAAATAGGGGGTTGATTGCACCAACTCCAAATTCACAAGTGTAGGTCGTTTTTCTAGACCGAGCATAAACCTGCGCTTGCATTATGCCAAAATAAATCTATTTCATTTAGTATTTGGGATTTCCAGGAATTCAACTTCACCCTTGGTTGGGACACCCTGTATGTTAATTTAAAATTCTAAAATGACAAATCAAGGTGGAGAATTGACAGACTTTTTCAGTAAGGTGCCACTCGACCCTTATTCCCTATGATGAATTTCAAAGTTAGGGTTGCTGGGGGTAGGGGGTTGATCTGAGAAGTTTCGAATTATTTCGAAAAATGCTCCCCCTCGAAACAAAAATCGACGTGTCTTGGTGTTTTTCGCTAATGTTACTCATTTCGGAGTTTTAGGGGGGGTCAAATTTTCGTTGGAACACACTGTACTTCAAAATTGGCAAGCAAGAACAAGGAAGTGATTATGTTTCAGGAGACTCACACTGCGAATGAAGAACATCTCCGCGAAAGAGGAAATATCGCAGGTTATGTACTTTTTGTAATTTCCTTAGTCCTATTTATGGCCTTGTTTGCTATTTAAAATCTTTTCTTAGATTCCAGTGAGCTTAGACATATAGAAGTCAGGTATGATTGTTGAAATATTTTTCTGCTGGTTTTCTTTTTACATTGTTACAGATTCCTGTCCCAAACCCCCTTCCTTTCACCCTTGTCTTTTTCTGGAATTCATGGAGTGCAAGATGAGAATGAAAGAATGAAGCTGCTTAGCAGAAAAATCTTTGGTACTCTTTACGTACACACAACATAAACAGACAAGCTATTGCTAGTGAAATAGCGACAAGTAAACGAGTTTTTCTCCTAAGGTTTTTTCACTAGTTTATTGAATCATACTCAAGATAGTATGGTTCCCTGTTACATTTCCTGAGCTCACACTTGTGTTTTTCTGACACACACCAGAATTATAGATATAAGCATTTATTTTAAATACAATTTTTCGAAATTTTGTAAATCCTCTCTTTTTGAAGAATATATTTGTATATATTATCAATTTTATTGAAAGTTATTAAATGTCCTATATTTAAAGAAAATTAATTTAAACCTTAATTGAATGGGCCTGCAAATTTTGTTCTGTTCTTTTGCTACTGGATCAAAAATACGAACTCGGAGAAATACTCTACAAAAATTAATATACTCAATAAATAACGAAAAATATATTGCATTTTTCAGGTTTATGTATTTTTGGATATACTCAAGCAAAAAAATTGCCTCATATAAATTTTAAACTAAGCCTCGGGAGTGGAGCAGAGAAAATCCCCCCACTTCCACATTTCAAATTTAGTTTTCACCTTCTGGGAGGTTTATAAATCATTGACTGAATGGACGACTTCCAGCGAAAGTAGCCAGGTTAGGCGAATGGAAGCGTCTATGTAAATTTAGAGGTTCATCTGACGCGGACAGCAAAGTTGGGAATTTTGCGTTCCCTCAGGAATCAAGGACCAACGTTTGAACTGCGGATATCTACCACATCTAGGTATTTTAGTTTATTGCGATTGAATATTCTCTAAGGACTACTCACTCTGTTTATGATAAGTCTTTCAAGACTTAAAATCGCAATATTTAGGGAAATAATTAAACAGTCTATTATGGATGAATTAAAAAAGGTGTTAAGTGTTCAGGCGAAGACAAATTAAAGTCCAAGTTATTCCTGAATGTTCGATATCTTTATGAAATCAAAATGAAAGTATTTTCAAATCATAGCGAAGCAAATAAGTTTATTGGAGATCAAGTTATCGAGTTAACTTACTTCATTTTTGGATTTATCGGGATGTTTGCCACCCTTTGAAATTAGAACCAAATATTCCTTGTTACAGTTTAAAATCTGGAGTGTTAATCAAATCCGCTTAACGTCTTACATTAGTTTCCATCGAGTAGAAGAGAAATGTAATATCTATTTAATTTGACCTCAGTAACGTTCGTCATGTGAGTGTTTCGATCTTCCATTCAGTCAATTATTTCTCATTAAGGTCTTTCGAAATATTAAATAGTACTACATCTTATTTCAATATATCATGGGTTATTAGGATAAATTGTAGACGAATTGCAATACTACAACGACGTTGCCGATTGAAATTAACACGTTTGAGTGCTGATTTCAACTTTAATCGTTAACGTCACCATAAATTTCGATACTACAGATCTAATACATTACGCAAACAAATTAATGCACAAAAAAATTCAAATTTATTCAAAAGAAGTTTAGATATGTTGATGAATTATTTTTCTAGTAATCCACCAGCACTAATCAATGCTTGAGAATTATCGAAATGAAAAAGGTACTCATAGGAGTTGAAAAGAACCTAATAATGAGAATTGTAGAACTTTCCGAAAAACTCGAATCTTGAAGGTAGTTCCTTACGATATGAACTTGGTGAGGTCTGGTGTTATGCATAAGCAGAAGGTTTTCCTCCATGTTGGCTACAAATGGTACAACATGTCTCGACATTATGGGCTCCATTATTTACGATGTCCAGAACAGAGCGGGTGTTCAAAGAAATTCCTCTCTACGCTATTATTGAAACTTAATAGGACTCTTTGATGTGCTGCGGTTAGAACTGGGTCTCAAGCTGCGATAAAAGGCCTTAACCCAAATTTCCTGAGATGTTGTCGCAACGCTTCAGTGCTAATTCGCACTCCACTGTTCTATCGAAGCTACCTTGCAGAAGAGTTATCCTAACGGATAAAATTCTTAAATAACTACCATCAATCGTCGTTAATGATCCTTTCATGACAACCAGCTTCCCTATGCTTGAGGATCATTCTGGTTGAATGGACACCTCGAGCGTTCGACCTATTATTGTTTAAGTCCAGTTTAGGACATCATGGTTTCAGCACATTCTGTTGGGGTCAAGTCTTATCATTTGCGTTGTATTATTACCGGAAATTGAAATTTTCAACACGAACAAACGTTACTCCAAAAATCGATCCTCAATTGCCGTTAACAATATTTGGTGGTTCCTTGCAAGATCCCAATTTGTTTCTTTCGTTTTATTTCACATGGGGGTAACATCGAATTTTATTATCAGCAACTGACAACAGTTGGTAGAAAAAGGTTCCAAGGTCACACTTCTGACTTCGAGAGGATATGTCGCTCTTATGATTTTGAAAAATTTAAACTCAGGGATATATATAGAGAGAGTTTCGATTGGGAGAAAATCCTTATTCTGAAATTCAGGATTTGTTCTGAAGAGAATTACTTGGCCGAAAAAGCTTCATTTAGTTTTTTTTGGATTTGGAAGAAAATATCCGCACGGATCTTGATGTAGAATGTAGTAATTTTTATTATGTGTTGTTATCGCGATTTTCTTTCCGAATATATAGTAAGTAGAATACCCAGATGAAGAGGATATCCGGATTAGGAAGGACAACCTGTTTAAGAAGGATACCAATAGAAACCAGTTTTTAGTAGTATGTTGTAAAGAGCTTGGAGATACAAGGCCTGACAATAGTATTTCTTTGCAACAATACATCCCTCATAGAATTCAATCATCATAACAGGTAAGATCATTTTTCGCAACTTGGCAACTCTTTTTATTGACGTATTAATTTAATTTTGCTTATCATTTGTGATCGCGAAGTAACTTCGCCATTTTTCATTCAATTCAATTTATATTGATTCAATTATTTCTTTAATTCTATGCGTCACGATTTTTCTATGTATGAGTCGTCAAACATAGGTTGTAGTGCAGAAGAATAGCAGTTTGAGTAAGTAAATTCACAAACCTTCTCCACATATTTCATGAGAAGCTCGTAGTAGATTTCTTCTTTCTTTCTGTATGAAGAATGAAGGAATGTTTGAAAAGTTTGTTTCTGTTCAAAGTTTCAATAAATGAGGTTAAAGAACCTCTATTTCCTTTTATTTCCATCATTTCACTTACATTCCATCAAGAATTGAATGTGCTGATCATTTTGAAAGAATGGTAGAGATATTATCGAATAAAAAGCCAACTTGAAAGAAAACCAATAAACGTTCAAAGAATTGGATTTCCTTTTGGATGAGGTACAACTATACCTCTATTTACCCTTTTGATTTCAAATACAGATCCACTTAGAAAGGGGTTTGATCTCACTAATTCCAAATACATAGATGGAAATCCCTCTTCTGAAATGGACATGAATCGATCCTAATATTTTATCGAAATTAATCAGTTTTTAAAGATATTTCAAGCTTAATGACTACTGATTTTTGCTGCAACGGAACACCGTGTATATCAATTCACCTTTTCGAAAATGAAGAATTTCAGTAATTGAAAGACCGTTATTGAGGATTGGAGGTTCATTGCAAATGCTTCAAATCAAATTCAAGAGCAGAATCAAGAATTCAACCACGTTTCAACAACGTTTTTCGCAATTTTCACTCTTTCAAAAATAAGTGGAGGGCTCAATGCTGCCGAAACGTGGATAAAATTTTCCACTCGTTATACGTAAACGTACACAACAGCAATGGGTTAGTTTGTAGTCTATACAAGTTCATTCTTTCTGGTTCTTTGTGTATTTTATTGACTAAGGGAGAAAAAGGGAGTCCCCTTAAGGACTGTAACTTAAAACGGTTTCTTCGAACAACATTTTTACGTACACAAATTCATTTTAGAAAGAATGGTTTTTGTTAGTCCTCATCCATATTATATGAACGCAAGATCGCATTTAGTGTTTTAATTCCGGTCGTGAATGAACCGACGTAAGGAGGATGAAAATATTATTATTATGTTGATTATCAAACAACAATAATACACACTTAATTTAGTGTGAATCGAATTTTTTAGCATTTTTATTTTGTATCAACAAATATTTGTCTCAATAATCGTTATACTTTTGCATAGAAATTCTTAGCTATACTAACAACGTTATGGAGTAATTCTATTTTCATATAATCCAATCGAAACTGCATCACTGTTATTCGATACTTCGATCTCGTAACTGGAATAGAGTAGAAATCGTGTAAATAATAAATAATTTTCTCTAATACAAAAATTTCAGGCAACTGGTGCAGTGGCGTACCAAAAGCGTAAGGAAGCACGTCCTGCGAGAAATGATGCGGTATTGGGTGATCTATAAATGGAAAACACTCAGTCTATTAAGCAGGACTGTACGGGAACCATCTTGTTGAACCGTTCTTCATCGAGGGTAATCTCAAGGAATATAGATATCTGCTAGAAGAATTTATTTATCCCAGAATTATTGTGATTTCGGAGATCAATTTCACTGTTTCAGAAGCTCAATTACATGAAACAATTTTTATATTTGAGTGCAAGAATATTTAGATAATAGTTTTCCATGGGACTGGATCGGAAGGATGCGACCAATTCAGTGGCCAGCAAGGCCCCCCCGAGTGTTTCATAAGGTCATTTAAAATCGAACATATACGTTACGTAGTCAAAGACTCTGGACGAGCTGCGAAGAAGAATTGTGTCCAAATGCCGATTATCGAGACTTAATGTCTTTGTGAACGTAAGTAGGAAATTTTAGAACTGTTAATACTCATTATATGCAGCTGGTAGGGGTCATTTTGTTCACAGTTTCTTCAGTAACTTTTACCTCAATTACTTCAGGCTCTCTACACTTCGAATTTAAACATATTGTAGACTCATTTGTTTCTCTGAATAAATTGTGTTAAATATTCTATTGTTCTTTCAGCACAACTGTTAATATGGAAATGAATAGTAATAATTTCTACCTTGTCTTCCAGTTGACTACACCTTTTCCGAGTTATTTTTGCATTGATTACGATATTTAGATTCGAATTGATCGACCTGATGTACACAGCTAGCTAACGGAATGAATTCCTCGGATTAACCACCTCTATAGACCTCTAATACAAAATTTTGACAAAATTCGTTCGAAACATCAAGAGACTTTTCTGATAAGGTGTCACATGTCATTTGCGATTGGAATTTTTAAGTAGGGATGCTGAGAGTAGAGGATTGATCCTTACACTTCCTAACCAATATGCTAAAACTCCTTCGTCAATACTGATAATGATCAAATATTACTTGATTTATGATAGTATATTTTTTCAGTTGGAACACCCCGTATCGAGAATTTATCTCAAAAAAATGATTGATTCAAATAGATGATCAAATTACCTTTCTAACGATGTGCCATTCGATTCACATTCCCTATGATCATTTTGTGAGTATATGATGGTTGGAATTGCGGGATCATCTAAGATGCTGAAGTTTGGGATAAACTATGGTCTCCTCGAAACAAAAACCAATTTGTTTCAGAGTGTTACGCTGACACTACCTTTTCTGGGTCAAATTTTCGTTATAACATCCTGTATTTGAAAAGTTCACAGAAATCAATGAAGTGATACAAAATTTATCTGAAGTTTTTTCATTCTTCACGTTCCAAAAGGTTCATCTGATAAATTTTTTTGGATACTTGATGACATATTTCTTCGGTATCTTTCCTTTCAACTGATGTTGTTTGCGACAGACATCTATGTCTGAATTTACAGAAAAAACTTTCAACTTATTCAAGATAATGAACTTAGTAAAAATCCCATCCAAGCAAGAATGGTCAGGAAGGAATGTTTCTTTGCCAGATGGAGAGTATATCTGCTACTCCAATGGCTCAAAAACTTAAGAGGGATTAAGTAGTGGAGTTTACTGCCGGAAATGGAAGGGGTTTCTATCTCTCATTAGATGAATATACAACAGTTTTCCAGTCGGAGATGATGGTGATATTCGACTATGATAAGAAACTGGCAGAACTGTGTACAATTAATGAGTGGATCACTACCTGCTACGACAGTCGAACTGCATTGGAAGCCACGGGCACACACATGATTACTTCTTAAGTTGTCTAGGAGTACTTGGAACTGGGTTCTGGGTGACACAAGGATCAAAGGAAATGATTTTGCGCATAGGCTGGCCTGCCGAGTAGTTGAGAATACTCTAAGAGAAATAGGGCTCGTGGTCGGGATCTCAGCCTGTGTTGTTAAGGTACGGCTGGGGGATTGGCAAGCGGTACAACATAGGGTATGCTGGGTACATTAGCTATTAAAACATGTACAAGGTTGGCACTAGAAGGCAGTAGGCATGGCAAGTTCAAATATCACCTGTGCATGATAGGACTGAATAATAATACTAAGTGCAGGTGGTGTGACATAGGGGTCAAGAAAGCAATTCAGGCGATCACCATATACCTGGCGTATGCGACTGGGCACGAAAATGCTGGAAGTCAGTAATCTGCCAAAGATGCTCCCTCGCTCTATCAGAAACTTCTTTATAAATATTGAGCAGGGGATGTAGTATCAAGAAAGATGGATACAAGAGCCCAGGTGTCGATACTCAGGACCAACCCCTTGATAGAATCCCTACTATAAGTTAATTATTTGGTTCTTGAAGTAGGAAATTCCAATAATTATTAGTCAAGAATCAGTCAAGTTTCGTTTCATTGTAGAAGAATTTTATAGCGAATTTCCGGATTAAGTCGGATTAACACCGCGTCTTTTTGAAATTTCTGCATCTTTCAAGTCAGGAAATGAGTGACTAGGAATATGTTTCGATCGTCCTAATTTTCCATGCTTCGCAAGAGATATCTTTCGCGTAATAATTTCTTATTACATATCTCCAATTTCGTTCGCTGGAAATAAATCGTCACTTTACGTCTATATCCCTGAATATTCAGGTTGATTCTTTTCGGGAAATATCAGTAACGATGAGATGATGAACACGTATATGGATACGTCATAACCAATTGTTTATATTCGCTAAAATGTATCATTCATACTCAAATCTGCATAAAACACAAGCTTAACGCAAAATTCACAATTTGAGTAACACCGCTCGGTTCTTTTCTCCGAGAGACGTCTGAAGATTACCAAACCCATGAAAAGTAAGAAATGTAGTAGCATTTCAACCTTTTTATAACTCTTCTCGTTCATAAATTTTCATAAATATGCATACGAGCCTCGTTCTGAGGCGGGCTTGAGCAATATAACGCCTTGCGTATGGAAGAAATCATTAAACTGGACCAGGTATTCATTTTTTATCCAACCCCATAAAATATTTTACTACGAAGTATGCTCTCTTATACTTGTAACATGAACGTATGAGCTTCAACTTAGATCCGATAAAATTATTCGCTCATACTTTATTCACTAGCTAACTCATTTTTATTCACCGTGGTCGAATTCGTATCCTCTGTTTGGAAAAGAGGAGAAAATCGCTATTTCATCAGCGTACTCTTCAATTTTCATAAAGGGGGCGAAAGATTTTCAGTCAAATTTTATGAAACTTTTATCACTTATAGTTTTTCGCTTTTTGATTACAACGATGCTGACTATTAATTGATATATAGGGCGTTAAAATTTGATACAATACATATGCTTTCATAACTGGCTACAGAATTTAATACAAGGTGTTCCATAAATACGTAGAACTATCTGAGGAGGTAATTCCTCTGTTAAAAATAGGCAAAAGGATCAAATCATTTTTTCAGAAGGCTAAACTTTCCGAGGTATTGCTTTTTTGAGCTATAGACGTTCATATTGGTTATTACAGGGAATACGGCGATTTGAAAGCTTTCAACACCTCCTATTCCATCCGCGTCGTGACGACTGTGCCCAATAACAATCCCTCCCCGAAGTTATTGTACCTTGAAGGACATTGTAGAGTTGGATGTAGGTCAGATCATAACTGCAACAGTTATCGTGGATACAAAATTGATACATACAGAGTGTCCGCTCTGAAGAGACTAAAGAAATATCTGGGGAACGGGTTTATCCATAAAATTCTGGTATTAAAGTAAATGGATAGGTAAGGTTAGTTTACCTGGTGTACTTTTTGATTCTTTTTTTGAAGGGCATCCGTTTCCAAGCATATATTGTTGAGATTTATCTTATCTGAAATTCAGCACTTTTTGCTATGATTATTGTCAAAATGATCGGAACTATGGAGTCATTTTCTTTGCCCAAAAATAATTGACATGACTGACAATTGAGTCAGATTCGAGTAAGATTATATATTCTGTTACTTTAACGAGAAAAGTTTTATCTCTGACGTCCATGTACTTTTGGATGCATTTTATTCACAGGGTGCTGAAAAATCACTCAATAAAACAAAATTATCGAAGAAACGTTTCATTTTCAAATACAAGTACTCATTTTTCCACTTCATTAGAACCGTATTTTTAATTAATTAATATTGATTGGTATCAGATTAGAAATCTAACCTATCTCTAAAATGGCTCGTTACTATTTAATTCGCAATTTCATCGAAAGCCTTCGGAAAATTGAATTATTAGGCCGTGGAACAGAGAAACAGACAGAGTGGATTTTATTCCGATCCCAGTTTCTATCTTTCTATTTTCCTCAATGTTCTATGTAAGGTTGTATGAATTTCACCCTCAGTTTACCGTTTCGAAATTATTTCAAAATAACAATAAACTTATTCTATTTGCGTATAGTTTTTTTGGAGAATAAAATAGTACAATAATTTCCACCCTTTCAAAATTTCATTAATATATTCGATGAATCTAGAAGACGCGGAGGTTGAAATAATTTCTGCTAAATGTTTATAGTTTACATTCAAGAAAACCCAAGTTTCTTACAAAACATTAAATGAACATATTTTCAATCGTCATAATAAATAAACACGGAAGGAAAATTTTCAAAATCGTCTTACCTTTAATATATTGTTGGTTTGATGTACGAAAACCAATGTCAATATTTTATTCATGAAGGAAATTTGAGTAGTGTGAAATATTCTGAGATTTCAACTACATTTTATTGAGAATTCCTGGACAATTTCCCATTATTTGCATATGTTTGGTGCTCTCGCCAATTGCACACCATCAAAAATAGTCATCTTCTTTGTGAAGACCCAGATTTGTGTAATATTAAAACTTGCCTTAAGTTAACGTACTTTCCGATGGTATTTTATATACAGGGTGCCCAAAAATCACTTGGCAACTCAATAAAACTGAATTAACGAGAGAAGTGTGATTTTTGAGGGCAATGTATTTTCCCATTTTGCATACAGGGTGCTCAAAAATCACTAGTCATCTCAATAAAACTAAATTCTCGAAAAACCTGTTTCTTCTAATACCAGTATTTTTATTTACTTCATTAGAGCCATAATTGACATTGGTATTGATTGGTATAAGATTACTTTATACCTAAAATGGCTCGTTTTAGTTGCAGTGGAACATGGAAATAGAGATTTCGATGTTCTATTTGCTATAATGGTCTATATAAGGTTATATGAATTTCGGCTTCTGTTTGACGCGTGGAAATTATTTAAAATATCAATAATACTAATTATGTTTATGAATGTATTTTTTATATAATACGAGTGTATTATGAATTTATTTGTCATTCATAGTCAACGTCAATAAGTAATAAACCAAACTTGCAGAACATGCAACAAAAATTCCCTGAATTTACTAATAAAAGGCAGAAATTAATTTTGAAAATACACCTAAATATATCCTCGTCTATTGTCGAATACAAAACCTGTTAATGGCATCATTTTCGACGAATGTCATAAGGCAAAAAAATAAAAATATTTGTTAATTCGAGATTTATGATGGGCCGTATCAACATCGGCCTTAAAAGACCAACCCCTCATAATGACTCTTGGAAAATACCCCTTTTGGCCCAGAGTTCCACACAAGCAAAAGGTATGGAATAATCTTCCACAACCCCAATCATTGGGGATGAAAAAGTACTTAAAGTTTGAGTGAAATGCTCTAACAAAGAGGAAAGATTCTCTAATTTCATAAGTGTTTCGAATCTAAAGAACATAATCGTAAATTAGATTAGCATTAGGGATAACTAAATGGGAGTGCGTTAAAAATAAATGTCCATCATTTTTCCGAAAAGTTGGTGAGTGATGCACGGCTTAAACTGTTACCAGCGTTACCATTATGTGTCAGATAAGTTCATTACGCATTGAATAAACTCAACCTAAAACCCAATGGAAACAATGATTTCTATTGATCAATAAAGTACAATGTATTTTATACTTTCCACAATTTTATTTTCATAAGCACAACTGGTTTCGATCGTCATTTTCAAGTGGTCAACTACAGGAAACGAACCCACTTACAGGCCCACACACACACAGGAAAAATTATCGCGAATATTGGGAGTATGACCAAATACGAACAGAGAAAGTATTCGGACTTATGGAGATAGAAAGAACGTATAGCCTGAAGATCGGCAGAGTGTAATCTGCATTAAGATGAGGTAACATATGAATTTGAACGGAAAACGATGGACACGAATTGATATAGAGAATTTCAGAGCAGTTGCGATTTTCTGATTAAATGTGAATTAATACTACTCTCCTGACCTGTGTCGCACAGATAACTACCTATTAATAGATATATAATTAACGAAAAATGCCTGTAAGATCATTAGTTTAGGTGATTTCGTTTATATATAGGTACTTATACTAAAGGTAAAGTTGACTCATTTTCGGTGCACAAAATGAAACAACTTTTTAGAAATATTTCTTAAATATAATTAACGAAAGATGTAATTCAAGTGGCGTAGTCATCATACTATGATAACATCAAAAGAATGTTGAACCCAACAAAGGCCTAAACGAAATATAAAGTAGAAACAAAGAAATTATTGATTCCCATAAATGAAGAATCAAAGAGGTTCAATTCTAGAAAGGTATTCATCGGTATCTGAGAAGATATCACTATGTGTATCGCTTTCAGCCTGCAAATGTATAATTATGTCATCAAAAGCAATATTATTTAATTATTGATGGTTTGAAGGTCCAATTGAAAGAAAAACTAGTTTGATTAAAGGGCCAACAGTTTCGATTAATATTTCAACTCTTCTTCAGGGCTCTAGAAAAACGGAAAATATTTATATACATACATATATATCAAGAAATTATTTTCAAAATGAAGTTAAGCTAAAATCAATAAGAACTTATCACAGACACACAACTAATGTATAGATGAAATATTATACGTTGAAATGAGAAAATATATAGAACTATTTAAGAACTGACAGATCAGACATGACACATACAACCATTAATGTATAAATAAAAATAGATAAGAATTTTTAAAGGTAGAAATTGAAAACTACGGTATTTATGGGTTGAATAAAAGAATTTCAGAGTTGTAAGTTACCTACATAATCGTTTAGTTTTTCGTGTCACCGTTTGTTTGTTTTTCCTTTAACGTGCTCTATTTCTGTCTTTCGGCTAATGACCCGCCGGGGAATTCTGTCACCTCACTAACCCGGGAATTCTGCCGAACCCCTCTCGTGTCGAGTGAAGGGATCTTTAATGTCCAACACATCTCTGTTAGACAGGACAGACAGCTTTACATCTCCTCCGAAAGATGGACACTCATGAGATTCCCAGAATCCAAAAAATCGCACCGACTTCGTCGGGATTGAACCAAGGTAACTCTACGTAGGAGACGAGCGTCATATCCCATACGTCACCGAGCCGGCTAATACGTGTCACCGTCACAAATAAATATTTGAACGACCGAACGATACATTTCACTGCTACAGGACGGTACGAGTGCATGATATCAACTGAATATTAGGCAGCGGACGCTCTTCAAAGATTATCAACAAATAATATATATAGTGTGGCCACTATCTTCCATTATTTCATCTATTTCGTATTGTTTGATTCGTCGTTTGTTAACATGCCTTGGGTGAAAGGTAGTCCACGCCGTCGGAGCCATTCTTGCATTTTTCCTTTTCTTGAAGCCATATTTGGACATTCTCAGTTGAACGTTATGGTATGGAGCATTGTCTATAACAAGAACACTTTTGACTGGTAGATTAGGCATCAGCATTTTCTGCAGCCACTTCTTATAGTTGACAGAATTCATCTTACTGTGATAGTCTAACCTAACTTCGTATTCGATTTAAACTTCAGATGAGAATTTTCCAAAAACCGTTTTGCCGCCAGCATTCATGATTATACGTCTCTGTCCTTTGTAAATTGGTGCACAAAGACCTTCATTTGAATTGTCGCTCAACGCTTCTCTTTGTGTGTGCGATGAGGGGATATATGTTTCGTCCATATAAATTACAGGCCACTTTTCTTGTCTGAACTTTTTAGTATTCCTTAGGAAGCTTCTTCTGTTCATTTGGATTTCAGGTTTTTACACAAGTGATTGTCTATTATTTTGGGTTTTTTCCAGTGAATTCCCATCTCTCTCAACACTTTAATCAGAGGTTCATATGATCCAAAATAGCCATTGTCCTAAACGAATTTCTTATGAATACGTCTTAGAGTTCAAATTTTCTTCTCAATTATTTAATAGTTTATTATCATGAGACGAAGAAACCCTTAATCGAAATCATCTAAATCAGTCGTCGGCTATTGTACTCAAGTTCACCCCTCTTGCTTTTGAAGCCCGCTCCTGAATTTTTTCAATTTTTAATAATGGTCCATCATTTGTTGCCTCTTGCTGCATGAAATGAATCACACTCGTTATCACTTCCCTAGTTTGGCCCGACAACACTTTATTCGCCACTTTTGTTTTGAATTCCATTTTCGAATACCTAATACCAAATAATTGTTACACAGAGTGTATTTCACGATGTTCACTCCGCGATAGCTTTGATGAACTAACACATTGAAAAGTGCAACTATGCGCAACTTATTAAAAAAGCTATCTAAGGGAAGGGGAAACTTCAGAAATGTTTGAAGGCCTGTGTATAGATACTCGCTTTATTCCATAATAAGTAGTGGAGAGGTATTAATGTCAACAAATAATAAACCAAACTTGCAGAACATTCACCAAAAAGTACCTGAATTTACGATCAAATTACAGAAAACAATTTTGAAAATTACACTTGATTATGTCCTCGTATATTGTCGAATAGAAAATATGTTAATGGCATGATTTTCGACGAATGTCACAAGGCGGTAGAATAAAAGCATTTGCCAATTGGAGTGTATATGATGGACCGTATCAATATCGTCCCTGAAAAGACCAACTTGGCCCCTAACTCTCTATGACTGTTGGGGAAAACCCCTTCGTCCCAGAGTTCCTCACAAGTAACAGGTAAGGAATAATCTTCTCCAACCTCAATCTTTGGGAGTTCGAATGGTACTCCAAGTTTGAGTGAAATGATCAAACAAAGAGGAAAATTCTTCTTATTTCATTAGTGTTTCGCATCTAGAGAACATAATCTTGAATGAGATTAGCATTAGAGGAAACTAAATGGGAGTGCGTTAAAAATAAATGTCCACCACCAAATGTTCAACTTCTCTGTTGAACGAAAAGTAAAGCAAGATGTATGTAAGAAACCGTTGTAAATCATCAGACAAAAAATGTGCCATACTGAAGTAGAAAAATTCTTGTATAAGAACGAATGATCCACGTTGCGTGAGGAAAAATATTCATTTTGCACGGTGTTAAGTGTTATCACCTCTACCATTATGTATTTTCATACAAATGTTCACTTTCCATAGATTTTTCAACAATCGTTACATTCTGTGAGTATTTCGTCCGTTGAAGGATTAATCAACTAACACAAATGCATTGTACTTAACAAAAATCAGATACTACTGTTCAAGAATCAATATTGTAATAATTCCAGCAGAAGAAGTGTTATTCGAGACATTGAAGCACGAAAAAAAGATTTTACTATCGATTTTTTGCACAGTGAGACGGATTTTAATGCGTGAAAACCTGTGGAAATATTTTGGACTGATCTAATCGTAAAGAAGTCTCAAATGGCATTTCTACATAAGAAAAATGCATCTCAAAATTGCATTTTGAAAAAGGCAATTATAGGAAATTTGAAAATCGATAAATAGTCCAGAAAATGTATCAAAATCTGTTACTTTGTGGTTTTTGGGGTTGCTGAACACAAATACGAGGTCGCCGAGAGTCTGCGGAGTACCTAGTTCTCGCAACGGGTGTTTTGACGTCTCCCTCCGGATTATTATGTTAATTCATCGTAGAATTGGCCCACACTTAATATTCGGGAGTTTTCTAGGTCACTGATCACGAATACGAGGTCGGCAAGAGTTTGTCAGATTTTATGTGAACGGGTTGGCAATGCATGGTGCTAAAACTCAGAAACTGTTGCTGAGTTTGAGGGATACTTCTGGTCTTGCCACGGATCTTGCTGGAGACAGTAAGGTCGGTTTTTCGGGGGTAAGTGTTGATTCGGTTTTGTCGTGGAATGTTCATGTTGAGTGTTTGGCCTCTAAGATAGATGAGGATGTATATGTTCTTAGACGTCTGGCTTCATCTGTTTCTCCAATGATTCTGGGGATGGTTTATTTTGCGTTGTTCGAGTCTTCCCTTAGATATTGTGTGGTTGTGTGGGGTGGTTGTTCTGGGCGTGAATTACTGTTTCGTCTCCAGAGGATGGCTGCCAGGGTCTGGGCTACAGGGATTGTTGTAGGAGCACCTTCAGGCGGCTTGGCATACCTACCTTTCCTTCTCTTTATGTAATTGAGTGTCTAGTGTATGTCCACAGCAACTGAGCAACTTTTAAAATAAACTCTGATGTTCATTCTCACAACACAAGAAATAAATTTCATATAAGAAAAGATTTCTTTCGACTCAGTAAACTATATATAGGTTTTAATTTTCTTGTTGTTGATTTCTTCAATAGGCTGCCCGATTCCATAATATGTCTCAAATCGGACGGTTTCAAGAAAAAGCTCAGGCAGATTCTTGCTCCGGAGGTATTATACTCAGTTGATGAGTTTTATAACGTAAACTTTTTGTGAATTTTATTGTCTACCATTTAAAGGTTTCTATTTCACTTGTTTTCAAGTATTTTAATGGTGTATGTGTATTTCAATGTGCTTTTATTCTATTTTAATTCAAGTCATTTGGAAATTGATTACATTCGTCCTATTACTTTTTGTATTTTATCTGAATGTTTTATTTATACAAATTCAGTTGTTCTTCTTGTCCTTTGATATGTGTTGTAATCAACTCACTGACCCGTGGAAATCCTTTGTATTATGTGTAAGTCATTAATAAATGAATACTGAACTACCGAATTTAATGCCTCAACTATGTTTAATTATCAATTGGTATTCACTGTCGTAATAAGTGTTTGGTCGAATACAGAAATTAGGTTAGGTTAGATGTAGGTTTCATCCCACACAAGATTGGTACCGCCAAATCCAGATTGGGTTTGACCCTAATAAAGACATATATTACCAGAAAAAGGCAAATGACCTCTTTATTGTTGTTTCAGTTTTGATGCCCGAGTTGGAAGATTTTTATTTTTTTTATATGTACGAGATCAAACAACAAGATGAATGGTTGGAGCGATTCTCGGATTATGTGTTTGAAAATTATTCAACAATCTTTTGTAGATTCAAACCATCAATCTGCTGCTTCAAATGAAGCGAAAAATGTATGTGAATCATTCTATTCTCCTTTTAATAATTCTAGTATTATACACACACTCGATTTTAACATTTGTCAATGTTATTCTTAGCTAAGCTTTTTATAACATGTAATAGTATTCACTTTCCTCATAAATTTAAAAATATCGAAGAAAAACATGCCCACATAAAGGAAAGAGAGATTAAAAAATAAGGCTTTATCCAGAATGGATTACATTAAAATTGTTTCGAATAATTTCAGTGCTATGTTGAAATATTGTATTTTAACCTCATTTAAAATTTTAAAATAGAATATAATAATTAATAAAAAGCATCAAAATTCCTAGACGTGTTATCTTTCCGGAAGCTGCAATGAAAAAAATATTATAGGCAAGAACAAATTGACGATATGGGTTGAGATGAACATACATATTATAAACCACAAATTTACTTGGGGTTGACATGGGATCTTTCAAAATCTTTATACCTGGGTCGTGGGCAGAGATGGATATTGATTATTCTTAAGAAAAATCACACAGTATGTAAATTACATCGTGAAAAATTCGCATATCCGAATGATATTCTACGCTACTGATGTATTGTGAAAATTGGTAACATACGTTCAGCAAAAAACTCTCGTATGGATGTTTTATGAATGCTACGCCATCCGTTGCCATTACGGTGTATCGGGCATAACTTTATGCGTTACGTAACCCGATTTGAATACGAAAAGCCGCAAATGACGATGGCTGATTTATTAGGCAGGAATATTCAAATAAGTCTCCAACCTCAAACCATCAATACATCGGTTTTTCCTGTGAGAATTTTAAGATATTCGAAATGTTCAAATGATAAATAAATGAATAAATAATATAATAAATATCATGCCTTTGGAGTATTGGAATAAGGTATGTGAAGTATATTTTTAGGAACTTTTAAATGGAATAGACCAGGGGTGCTCAAACGGTCGATAGCGAGTGCTTTTTGAGAAGATCTCGAGAAGAAAAAAATCTTCAATAAGTAGTTAACTGAACTACGATAATGAATTACGTAATAAAATAACACTCAACTAGCGGCAAGAAGAGGCTTGATAAAAGGAACGCGCGGTACTTGACAAAGAAAAGCCGCGTTTTTTATTCTTGCCGCTTTTCTAGAAATTTCAGGAGGAGCGATTGACGGAAACATTCGAGACTTTCGTTCACGCCGATATAAATATTGCGCCTGCAGGAATTGAAGTCATTCTGAATTGTAACTTGAAGGCAATACTAAGTCGATACACAGTTTATTATTAAATAGTACAAAATAAGTGCAGCGAAGAAATCTAAAACGTATCATTTTAATAACGATTGGGAGATAGAATTTTTCTTTTGTATATTGAAGAATAAGTGCATTTGTCTTATTTAACGTGCGTCAGTTGCAATACCTAATTGTGGTAACTTAGAGAGGCATCATAAAACGGTTCATAAAAACTATAAAAGGATTTTCCGACACAGAGTGAATTCAGAAAACGAAAAGTACGTGAACAAACCATGTTCACAAGACCAGCCAAACAATAAAAAGCTGCTACGATCGCGTCATTTATAATATCTCATATATTAGCGAAACACAAGAAACCATTCTAAGATGGATCGTGAAAGAAGCATTTAGTGAAGCGGGTGAGACTTTATTTGGAGAATTTAAAAATAAAACAGAAATCATGTCTGCTATTAGAGAACTTCAGTTCTCTCGTCCGATTGTCACAATGCGTTTTGAAGTCATGAGTCAGGACATGGCAGGTGAACTATAACATGATATCATGAAATGTACATACTTTCCTTTACAGTTCGATGATATGATAGACACTGCGCAGCTGTGTATTTTCATTCGGATTGTATTCAATCACATGTTGGCTAAGGAAGAATTTCTTACAATCATTTCTCTGAAGGGGTAGACCCGTGGCGAAGATGCATATGAAGTTTTTCTCAATTTTGTAAAAAACTACAAGCTACCAATATATAAATTAGTATGCATTACAACCGATGGAGCACCAACAATGACTGGAAACAAAACCGGTTTTGTGGCATTGTGTCGAGCTAATGAAGATTTCCCTTCATTTTTTTCATTATATGCATTATACATCAACAAGTTTCGTGTTCAAAAGTTTTAAAAACGGAGGAAATTGTGGGCATTGCAACAAAAATTGTGAATTCCATCCGTGCTTGCAACGGCGGCTCTTTAAGTTACAGTTGGAAGATAGGGAGTCAGCTGAACACACTGATTTAGTTCTTCACACGGACGTCAAGTGTTTTACAAGTAAACGCATTCAAAATTAAATTGCAACTTATGATAGATCAATTAAAAAGAAAGGATCTGAAACATTTTCTGTCTTTGAACCCAAGGATTCCTCCGTTGAATTATGATACGTATGAGGCTGAATTATCAAATATTTTGGGACAATTCGAAAAGCGTTTTCATGATTGCAGTAAATTGGCAAATACAGCATTATTTATGAGTTATCCTTTTTTACGTAAAAACATTTAGGAATTAGCTACTGAAATATGAAGTCAGTTCAATATGAACTCATGTCCTGTTGAAAACGAGTTGGTGCAAATTATATCAGATATACATCTCAAAGCTACAGCATCTGATACAAATTTCTGGTGTCTTATATCTGAAGATAAATATCCGAATCTATGGCAAATCGCCCTTCAACTGACGGCAATGTGCGAGTCTGCATTTTCTGAAATGAAGATAATTCAGTCAAAATATCGCAATCGACTAACTGACGATCATATGTCATCATGCTTGCGATTAGCACTCAGTGGCTACGTACCATCTTATGAAAAGTATGCTTCAACATCCAAAGTACTCTTCAGTTATGTTTAACACCATATGGAACTATTTTATTTTGTAACAACTAATAAACTCGCAATTTTGAATAACTATGAGTTCTCCATTGATATTATAGAGATGAACCCAACTAAACACAACCGAAACCTTGACTAAAATAATGTATATTGTGCGGAAAGCTGATATCCATATATGCTACGGTACACCCTACTTAGGTAGGTAGGTAGGCTGTATCGTTTATGTACGACAACTCTGCATCACACATACTAGCAACCTCTCAGAGTCGATCGTAAGTAGTCTAAAAATATTAAGGTAGATCGCCAGCAGTTCAAGTTTGAGCACCCCTGGAATGGACTAATAACTACGGATTCTTTTATTTTTGCTTGCTGGAATGTAAAGGATATTACTGATTAGCTACCAGTACAAAAAAGAACCTTTATGATTTGTTCCTTTTAATTCAGAATTTCAGGTCTATGTGTACTGTTTTTAGCTACAACAAATTGTCAAAGTTGACAAGTTAGTTGAAGAATGGAATTAAACCAAGAGCATTTTCGCGCAATAATTTTCTACAATTCACAAACACAGTTATCCCAGCAAGAATGTCTCGGCAAGTTGGTTTCTGTTTTAGGCATTAAAGCATGCGGTTGAGATTCTTGTAAGATGCACGAGGAACAAAAGCAATCGAAGGAAGTAAGATGAGTAATACGTTTCTTTCGAAACTTTTCGAATGCTCTCTCGTGATTCTGCATATTCATTCTCATCGACGTACTTAAGATGGGTTCTCTTTAATGTGGATACGATTTTATCGACTACGTAAGAACTGACGACGCACCTATGAATCAGAGCTCTATTGAAGTAATCGAGATCTGTTTTCTTCGCTGATTTTCTTATCTTTTTATTAGGAGTTGAAAAGCATCTTCAATCTTCTTTATTTCGCTAGAAATTTTTTGCACATTTCGCAAACCTACTCCAGTTGCGACAGCTACACGTTCTTGAACCTTTTTCAAAGAAATATTGGTTCATTCTTAATCCCTTCTCGTTTCAAGAAATGAATGACATTGGAAATCATTCCCCTGTATTACCCATTCAATTTTTTCCCTTTCAAAGTAGAAACGAACTCCATCATCACCAAAACTTAGAAATATTTAAAACGAAAATTTCGGTCCTATTCGCTCGGCTCTTTTCACAGCTTCAAAGGTTTATTGAGAACTGAGCTCTTGGCCGCATGAACGGCAAAGTTAACGCGCAACAAGGGGAGGGGCTATTTTACCCGCACAGATGTTCTTGTCGACCCGTAACAGTTTTCCGTTGGTATGGTGAATTTAAACGCAAAAGGGTTAGACTTAACGACATTAATAACATTAATTAATTAATTAACATTATCCAGGAAGATCGGCATGCAACATAACGGGAGGTTGAGGGATTATTGCGGATTTCTAAGACCTCAGTATAAACAATTTTGCAAGAAGTATTGCGTGTGAGAAATTAGTTTCATTTTGACCGAAGAACAGAAACCTACAAGGATAAATAGGTGTCAGAAAACTTTGGACCGTTTTGACTTAGGAAAGTCTACAACATTGTAAATAAGAAAATAAGCGGCATTCTTCAGTTTGGATATTCCAAGCGCAAGAAACACCGATAGAAGTTATCCGTGGTTGAGTGTCTTCAAAAAGATGTTCGTAACGTTTCAAGAACTGATCATCTAGGATTATTTCCCTTACAAGATCAACGAGCAGTTACTAGTACACAACCATTTTCTTACCGCAAGTTGTTACTAGGCTTCGAGCAAACAATCCCGAACGGCAAATCATCCTTCATCAAGACGATGAAAGTTTGCCCAAATTCCGGATATCATTTGATTATTTAACGGAAGGAAACATCAAATCGTTATATATCCTCCTGCGTCCGGATGTAAGTCCCAACGATTTTTTTTCTATTCTCAAAATTAAAAACGGACTTCGTGGTCAAATGTTTCACTCTTCAGAACAAACCGTTGAAGCCTCCCAAATAGCCATTTGGAATGTAGCAGCAGACGATTGGAAAAACTGCTTCCAGAATTGGTTCTAACGAATGCAGATGGGTATTAATCTTAGCGGAGATATCCTAGCGATATAAAAATTCATAAATATACTGTTTCGTTCAAATTGTATTTGCTATATGAATTCAATATGAACCGATTTTTGAATTTGGGAGGCTTTTACTTGGTAAAATTCCATTATCAATAATGAAAAACAAGTACTGTGTTTTAAGGAATTTTACTTAATAATTGCGATTCGTAACGCGTTTCACTACACGGTAGCTTCTTCAGACGAATGAATATGCAGAAAAATATAAATGAGAATATAACTATAAATGTTCCTGAGTAATTAAAAGCTTATTGAGTTGCTTCTTCTTAAGTGGTTATTTATGACAGGTATATCCAATAAAATTAAGGAATAGATTGCTCCCCGAAAAGATTCAATAGAGGTGAAGGAATTAAATCGACTTGTTCATTGATGAGTCTACCTGAGTGTTTGTATTTATTGATTTCTAAAGTTTCTCAAAGATCTACCTTCCAATATTTATTATCTGTATGCAAAATTTCAAACTGTGGGTCGAAAGAATGATTATTTTCTAAGAGATGATTCGCGTAATTTGAATCTGATTTTTTATTTGAAAAACTGCGTTTATGTTCCGATATTCTAATATTAAAATTTCTGTGTTCTACCAATGTAGAAATTATCACAGTCATTGCAATTCAATCGATAAACACCTGATTTATTGTTTTTACCTGGTTTGGTTTTATTATTTTTATATATTTGCCTAAATTATTATTAGTTTGGAAAGCTATGTTGAAATTATTGCTACTTAAGAATGATTTCAGTTTCTCACTTGTAATGCCAACGTAGGTTAAGGTGTTGAATTTTTGTTTCAATTTATCGACAGGGTAAACTTCATTCAATGCGATTCTACTTTGTTTTTATTTAAAATATTATTTATTAGTTTGGGATTGTAACCATTATTTTGGCTATTTGTTTAATCAAATTTAGTTCTTTGTTGAAATTTTCTGGTGATAACGGGATGTTAATCAATCTATGAATAAAACTATTGAATGCTGACATTTTATGTTGATATTGATGACACGACGAGTTATGTATTATAATATCTGTATGTGACGGCTTATGGTAAATTGCGAAAACATGTTTTCCATTTTCATTCGAAATTGTTACGTCTAAGAAATTTATCGAATTATTGCTTTCTATTTCGGTTGTGAATGCAATTTTTGGATGTAATGAATTTATATGATTTTCGAAAATTTTCAACTGTCTATCTGTTCCTGTGAAGCAAATAATGATATCGTCTACATAGCGATACCAGTATAAACAATATTTACTGAGTGGATGATTACGAATGAATTTCTCTAAGTTATTCATGAATATTTCTGCTAACAAAGGACTTAACGGATTTCCCATAATCAAGCCGTCTTCGATAGTATAATATTTGTTATTGAAATGGAAATAATTTTGATCTAAACAAATTTGTAATAATGAAAGAATATCTGATTTAATGATAGTATTGACATGATTCTTTTCTAATAATTCTTCAACTAAGTAATACGTATCTTTCGGAGGAATGTTGGGAAATAGATTCTTAACATCGAAAGAAATGAGTTTGGAATTAGGTGGTATAGTGGTATCTTTGATATTGGCAATAAGTTCGTATGAATTTTGACCGAAAATATAGATTTAAAATTGCAATATTTTATTAGCAAGTCGTTGAGGAATTTTGAAAGTTTGAACGAAGGTGCCGTTACATAAGAAACAACAGGTCTAATAGGGTAATTAGGTTTATGAAGTTTTATCAACGAATATAATTCGGGGGATTGTGGATTGGAGTTAATGAATTTATATTTTTCGTGGTCTGTGATTAATGATTTTGCTGTCGAAATTATGTTTTTAACCACTTTCTGAAATTTTGCGGTAGGATCCTTAGTTGATGTTATATAGTTTCCGGCTGTTAAGAATTATTCAGTTTTAGAAATATAATCGGTTTTACTAATCGCGATGACGGTGTTACCTTTATCTGCTTTAGTGAATATTAAATCGTTCTTGGTACTATTTTCACGAATTGTTTTTATTATTTTATAATCGGAATTGCAATGAGGTGATAATTTCGAAAAGTCTTCTTTGATGATTTTTGCTGTTTGATGTTTGGCTAAAATATTATCTTTGGAGTTTTTGAGAATGATTTCGGAGTCTATGCCTAACTGTTCAAAATTAGTTTTATTATGTTTTGGATGTAAATTATGTTTGAATCCTTTTTCTAATAGATCTTTTTAAGGTTGTGTAAAATCGGTATCAGTTAAATTTCTACATTGGTAGAACACATAGAAATTTTAATATTAGAATATCGGAACATAAACGCAGTTTTTCAAATTAAAAATCAGATTCAAAATACGCGAATCATCTCTTAGAAAATAATCATTCTTTCGACCCACAGTTTGAAATTTTGCATACAGATAATAAATATTGGAAGGTAGATCTTTGGGAAACTTTAGAAATCAATAAATACAAACACTCAGGTAGACTCATCAATGAACAAGTCGATTTAAGCCCTTCACCTCTATTGAATCTTTTCGGGGAGCAATCTATTCCTTAATTTTATTGGATATACCTGTCATAAATAACCACTTAAGAAGAAGCAACTTAATAAGCTTTTAATTACTCAGGAACATTTATAGTTATATTCTCATTTATATTTTTCTGCATATTCATTCGTCTGAAGAAGCTACAGTGTAGTGAAACGCGTTACGAATCGCAATTATTAAGTAAAATTACTTAAAACACAGTACTTGTTTTCTATTATTGAACCGATTTTAATAAAATAAGAGATTACTGTAGAAATTCTATTGCAACTTTTTTATTTTTTTTCTTTCTCACACTTCGCAAACGAATCCACTATTTTCAAGACATTAAGTAACTAGATAACCGTCTCTCGTATATTTTCTAACTGAAAGAAAACATATTTTTGGGAAGATAAAGGAGCAGTTGGATATTTTAAGTTTCTATAAGTTTCACCTATCACTACTTCTTTAGATTTATCATATTCAGATTCCTTATACATTTCTCAATAATAATCAATATTGTTCCTCAAGTCGTAAGCATGAATAGATCTAAAACTTACCTTCTGCTAATTTCTCGTAGACTTCTTCCTTCGCAGCCCACACCACAGAAAATATCAGTGAACACTTGAAATATAAAATCAGCATGTTTGGAGAACGTTAATTCATCGAAGATGTTCAATGTTTGCACAATCTGTAAAGAAATGAATATTATTAGTTCTAATAGTATAGGTATAGTATACTGCGTGATTCTTCAGTGGCGCGGTGCTCTGTAGCTCGTACACTCTTGAAGATTTCATTTTTGTTCGAACGGTATTGTATTTAGAAAAAAAAATCTACTTCAGCAATTTATTTTGAAGTAAACAGGGTGTCCCAATTTTCTATAAAGAATTCTTGGGAGGTTTTTCAGATTGGAAGACCACTTTTTTGTTGAAGATTTAAGAGCGTCCTAAACTGTGCTATAATGTCTTTAAGTGATAAGTTTTTTTGGTGAGTAGTTTCGTCACAATATTATTTTTCCGTAAAAATTCATGAAAATAGGCTCTCACATCATCGCATGCTCCTTCGGCCAGAGAGGATGAATTATCTTTTCGTTTTCCTATTGCCCAAGGATAGCTTTATTGATCTAATGAAATAGATTATCCTCATTTTATACAGGAGTGACTCAAAAAAATTATTGAATATTGTAATTTTGAAAATTTTATATCTTGATTTTTCAAATGCAACATCTGTATTTTATTATTCATGTCAACGCATAAAATATTGTGCTATATTTTGCAGAAGTAACCTTATCTTTATCTTCGTCCATTTTCGAAATAAAAAATAAACTAAAATGATAAAATCAGAGGTTGCGAAAAAAGAGTTTATTAGTACATATCATTATAATTGATCAGAGAAATGGAGATATTTTAGGGTAGTGGTGTATGAAATACGTAATAGATTGTTTTTTGGTGAGATGATCTACAAGGTGTTGAACCATTCAATAAGTGTTCGAAATGTTGCCCATTTCTTTGTAGACACAACTCAATCCATCTGAGGAAAGACCGTTGAACTCTCGACAACATTTGCGGATTAACTGAC
The DNA here is from genome assembly GCA_013387265.2 of Cryptolaemus montrouzieri. NCBI lineage: Eukaryota > Metazoa > Arthropoda > Insecta > Coleoptera > Coccinellidae > Cryptolaemus > Cryptolaemus montrouzieri. The sequence goes on from JABFTP020000103.1 coordinate 26,207,175, forward strand.
TGAAATGCGTCGACTATTCTCTATCCCATATCCAACTGTGTTATAGAAGAAGTCTGCTAAACGATGCTCTTAATATAACCCACAAGAAAAAATCTAGACTTGTAAGGTCCGGAGACCTAGCTGGGCGTCTAACAGAACCACCACATCCTATCCATTTGTTTGGAAATACATGATTCACATGCTCCCTAACCTGATTTGAGTAATGTGCCGGTGCTCCATCCTGTTGAAACCACAAATTTTGTCTTATATGCTCTGGTACATCAGCCACTACCATTGCTAGATGATTTTGCAGAAAATCTAAATACACTTCACTATTGAGGTGCCCGTCGAAAAAGTGCGGTTGAATTAGATATCTATCTACTATAGCGGCCCATACAGTCAAGGGCCAACGATGCTGGTGATCTATTTGTCTCATGATGTGTGGATTTTCCGTGGCGTAATAATGAAAGTTGTGCTTGTTAACAAGCCCATTCTTGTGGTAAGTTGCCTCGTCCGAGAAAAGAACTCTGCTAAACATATTTTGATTTTCCGTTACTTTGTTACTTGCCCAATTGCAAAAATTGATTCGATTTTCATAGTCTAGATTGTTCAGTTCCTGGTGCAGCTGTACATGATGTGCATGAAATTTATTCACTTTCAAGATTCTCTGGACGGAAGTTTGACTTATATCTGTTAACTGAGGAATATCTCTTTGGCTTTTATATGGGTCCTCTGTCACTGTCAACAAACCTGATAACTGGTTGTCTTCAGCTGTAGCAGTTTTTGGTGTTTCATGTTTTTTGTAAGCGATTGTACCCGTTTCGATAAATCTAATTAGAAGTTTTTCAAAGCATCTTGCATCAGGATACCTCTTATATGTGCATAAACTCTACTTGCCAACAAAGAATTTCTATCACACTCACCCAGAATAAAAATCATATCAACCATTTCTTCTTTAGAGAACTTCATGGCAGTCAATTGAGAAAATTGAGTTCAAACCTCAATTTAACAATGTTTAATAACGAAACACTGAAAAGTTCACCATGTCAAATGCAGAATATGATATGTCCGGACACCTGACAGAAGGCAAAAATAAAAAAAATGTCAACACATACCTCGATTTACGTTTTAATCATCTTGATTTTATCATTCTTTAAAAGAATTATCTTGTTTAGGTTTCATTTTTCACTACTTGAATCATTACAGAAAAAAAAACCTCTGTGCGAATAATAATGCATGTTGATGAGTTTGATACAATTTGTAGAATTTTCTTCAAATATATTCACAAATAATCGAATATTTCGAAAATGATCGAAAATAAAGATAAGGTTACTTCTGCAAAATTATAGCACAATATTTTATGCGTTGACATGAATAATAAAATATAGGAGTTCCATGTGAAAGAATCAAGATATGATATTTTTAAAATTACAATACTCAATAACTTTTTGAGTCACTCCTGTATAAAATGAGGATAATTTATTTCAATTCATCAATAAAGCTATCCTTAGGCAATAAGAAAACGAGAGGGAAAAAAGTATTCATCCTGTCTGGCCGAACGAGCATGCGATGATGTGAGAGCAGCTTTTCATGAATTTTTATGAAAAAAAAAATATTGTAACGAAACTACTCACCAAAAAACTTATTACTTAAAGACATTATAGCAGCGTTTAAGCCGCTCAAAACAACAAAAAAGTGGTCTTCCAATCTGAAAAAACCATCCAAGACTTTTTTATAGAAAATTGGGACACCCAGTTTACTGCAAAATAAATTGCTGAAGTAGATTCTTACTTTCTAAATACAATACCGTTCGAAAAATGAAATCTTCAAGAGTCTACGAGCTACAGAGCATCGCGCCACTGGTGGATCACTTAGTATAGCGGCGATGCAGGTAAGTTGCATCAAAATCAGTATGCTGATTTTGCTTTATAAATTTGAAAGGTATTATGAAATTTCTCTCTTATTTCTAAACACCATAATGAATAAAGCCAAAAATTCAATGTTTTTCGTCGAAAGTTTTTGTTCTTGCTGCTGAAGAAGCATTTTTCACCGGGGAACAGTAAGCTGATAGGAATTTCATGATTCTGCCGATATTCACTGAATAAAGCTCTAGGAACAAATGAATTGTATTCTGTATGTCGAATATGAGACTCTCAATTACAAAGGCATTGTATATAAGAATTAATCAGTAACTAGAAATGGATAGCACAATAAATGCGCTTCTATTCACAACAAGGATCTCCGTCCAACCGTGCTCGTTTTGGGAAATTTTTAATCTGGAAAACTTATGAGCTGCTTATCTCCAGACGTATTTTTTCTAATGCCCTTGTTGCACCAAACGCTTCAAATGTTAGATATCATTGAAATCACTAATAAATTCGCTTAACTTTAAGGCTGCATCGTAATAATCGAGGCAACATTATATTTCGAGTTAATAGAAGAAACCGGAGCTTTTTATTAGCCGAGAAAAAAAGCGAATTAAATTCAACTTGAATTTTAATAGATGCAGAGCAACAATAACGGATTCCTTCCAGTTCAGAAAAGAAATAATACCCATCATCAGCAATGTTGATAATATTGAAAACGGAGAATTTCAAGTAGCTCATTTTAAATTAATGGGATCGTTTTATTAAATTCGCGAATTCATCCAGTCGGATATTTCGCCTCGTCTCTTCATTCAAGACGAGCCAACGTCATTGGCTGTATTAAATTGATAAAACGAAAGATACGAGCTTTAGTTCTAATTCTTCGAATTTTGAAGTTTTTGTGCACAGACGTCAAAAAAAGAGTACTTGTGAGTTTCTGTGAATTAATAGACACAATAAGCAATTAGAGTATCTTATTTTTTTGTCACAATGGTTTCTCGGAATATTCTATGTTTAATGAAATCTTATGGAATACGGACTTTCAATGGATTGAATTCAGTAAAAGTAATATTTTTCAAGAAATTCTACAAAAAAAGTTGATTTTTATTTGCAGTTTTGTTATTCTTGGGTCAAGTATGGAAGTGAAAGCAAAACCCAATTTGTTTTTTCCAAATACATTGCGAAATAATGTACAATTTCACTATTTCAAATTTCTTGAGGAATTACGATTTTTTTTCGAATATTTCCTAATATATGCCAACAAAATTCGATATTTTTCGTGAAGCATCTGTTCCTCCCATGCGGAATAAAACGATAGAAATAAATTGGTACCTCCCAATAAACTACCACATAAACACCTCAAAAAAGTCAAGGGAACACTTACCAATATCTTTAAAATATGAATTTGATGATTCGAATTTATAGAAATCTTTCAGTTTTTGTTAGGATGTATTGTATATAATGTATTCTGATAAAAAATATTTGACTTCTCTAAAGCACCTATTATAAAAAAAAATTTGAAATTTGAAAATGACGAATTTTGGTAAAACACAAAAAAAATCCTGAACTAATATTTTCGAAACGATATGGAAGCACCATATTTTTCAGTACCAAGAAGGTCCACCTCTGTTATTAATGACACTTTGGCATCGTCGCGGCATGCTCAATATTGAATTGTATATTACATTTTGGCCTAAGTCATTCCAAGCCCCCTGAACTGCTAATCGAATCTCCTGTTCATGATGGAAGACGTTTTGCCGCAGAAGATTTCTTTTTAGGGTGTCCCACACATGCTCGATGGGATTCAGATCTGTGGAGCAGGATGGCCACGGTAGAAGATCGATATCATTCTCTTCAAGAACGTTCAAGACAACTCTTGCACGATGAGGAGGGGCATTGTCTTGTTGGAAGAGTAGATTTTGACCCATTGTTTGGAGATAAAGTACCACTACAGGTAAAACTATCTCATTTTTGTAAGAATTTTCCGTGAGGTTGTTCTGTATGAAAACGAGTTCAGTTCTTCCACCAAGGCGTATACCTCTCCAAAACATCACTGATCCGCCTCCCTGTATAACAACTTCTCGAGCATGCTGGAGACGGTTTTGCTTTCCAGGTTCCCTCCATATTCGAATTCTTCCCGAATCGGGATAATAACTAAATCTAGATTCATTACTGAAGAGAACTGTGGCCCACCTCTCTTGATCCCAGTTTACGTGTTCTTGGCACCAAACTAAACGAGCAGCGCGATTTCCATGGGTCAGTTGTGGAACTCTTAAAGGACGTCTGGAGTGGAGTTGACCTTCGTGCAGTCGATTTCTCACAGTTTGGTCGAAAATTTGTACATTATGAACTCGTGAGAGCTCTTGAGCTAATTGAGATGCTGTGGTAGTACGATCGCTTCTAGCTTGTAAAACCAGAAATCGGTCTTGGGCGACTGTAGTAATCCTGAAACGACCTGTATGGCGTTCTTCTACGCTACCTGTTTCATTGAAACGCGACCATAAACGATTTATGACACTTCCCAGAACCCTGGATACTTCCCGTTGTGAGCTTCCAGCTTGGAGCATGCCAATGGCTCGTAACATCTCTTCTATAGTCAAATGTCGTCTTTCCATGGTCGAATCACAAAACTTGAATCTTTTATTTGTGCTTACAATAAAAACAAAGTGCTAACTAAGTGATTTCAATCACTGAATACATGAAATGATTATAAAGCAGCGTCGCATCTGCTGCATTTTTAGTTTTTGATGAAAAAAAACTGAAATCTGTTGCGGAACTCTACATAATTTGGTGAGAAATTGATGCAGGTGTTCATTCCTTAAAAAAAATCATCCATATTGATCGTTCTGGATACGATATATCGATATTCAGAAGTGTTCCTAGACTTTTTTGGGGTGTTTATTGATTGCAGCTGTGTTTGATCGATTTTTGTGAGTAACGTTTGTCTTCTTGAAAGTTTTCCGGTGATAACATAACACGAATCACGAAATTCAGTACCAAATATGCTGAAGCAGTCACATGTGATGGCATAGGTTGAACTTATACAAGAATTTGAGGAAGGTTTGGGGTGCCCCCTTCAACTGTTTTCAGAGTTATGCGCAGGAACTGGGAGACATGCAATCATAAAGGGCAAAGAAGACCTCGATCCAAAACACTTATTTGGGAATTTACTTGTTGAGACAATGGTTTTCAACTGCTAGACACCTTCAATTGCTGCTTCGACAGAACAGTGGAGTTCAAATAAGCGCTTAAAAAATACGGCACAGTCTCAGGGAATTTGGTTTGATATAATAATTTCTGGGTGAATTCTAATGTCAAATTGTCTAGTGAAAATTTACGATCATTTACATTATATTACATTCTTAGGGGCCGATTGGCTTTGTAAGCCTTTCCGAACTGCAACCTAATTGATCTTTTGTTCGTAACCCTTCTTATTCATTTGCCTGTAGGTCTAGATCCCTTACAATATTAAGAATCTCTCTGGGAGATTAGGCTTTAACTTCGTGCGGCTCTAGTTTGTCGCTACCGAAGTGTATATCTTTGACGGACAGTTGCGATGCAACTGCAAAAAAAATATGTTCGGCAGATTCATCACCCTCTTCATACATTCTGCATGTTTCCGTTTCCGATTTGCCCATTTTATTGAGATGGTATCTCAGTGGGCAGTGTCCAGTAAGGAGACCTGTTATGATCCTCAACTTGTACCTAGAGAGATCGAGAAGCTGTTTTGTCTCCTTTGGCGAATAGTCAATGAACTTTTTCGCTTACCTTTGGCCTGGAGTTTTCCTTCAGTATTCTTTTTTGCTAGATTCTTCCCATCGTTCCAGTCCCTGTCGTCTGTGCGGCTTACTTAGACCGCAGAATGGTTCAGGTCCGATGGGTGGGATTCCAGCAGCTGATTCGGCCAGTTCGTCAGTGGCTTCATTTCCTTGTATGCCTTCGTGGCCAGACATCTACCACAGGAAAAGTTTGTTTCCCTCAGCAAATTGCTTCAAGGATTGACGGCATTCCCAGACAGAGATGCTCCGATAACTGTAAGAGTTTAGAGCTTTTATTACTGCCTGATTGTCCGTTGAAATGTAAATTTTTGCCTCTTTGAGTTTCCTTCGTAGTACCTCCTGGCAGTAAAGGTTTACAGGAAGTGTTTCTGCTTGCATGATTGTGGAAGTAGAGCCCAGAAGCGCCGATGAGGAGTACTTGGGTTTATATATGACTGCTCCTGTTCCATCAATCGTTTTTGATCCGTCCGAGTACCAAATGGAGGATTTTTGGTCTAATTGATTTATTTTGCCCTTTACGATGGTGCGGTCTTCTATGACCACTTCGAAGGGTGTGTGAAAATCAAACTTAAGCGGCATTATATCTGATGGTTGTGATAAGATTTCTGGAGCCATGTAACCCAGAATCCCCAGGTGTCCCTTCAGATCACCCGGTAATAGTTTTTTTGTGTCTTGGAGCCGTAATGCCTCCATCAACGCCTCCTTTTTCAATTTTATATGTAGAGAAGAGAGATTTAGGATTAATTTGCGATTATAGTTTCATCTTCAACCCCGATACCCTGAACTGATGGGAATATATAAAAATGAGAAAAAGAAACATTCATAACTAGTAGAAAACCCATAAAGGGACTATTACCAATTCAAAATAATGAGCTCCGAGATAAACTCAGCATATTGTGCTCCCAGATTACTGAAAAACCTGTTGAAACTGTTTGCTAGTTGTACTGTCACCATTTTCTGATCCCTTTTATATCTGTTGCAAGTTTAATTTTTTGTGACAGACGTGTCACGTGTTTCCATAGCGTCTTGGACTGGTTTCAAAATATCTTTTTTTAATTCAATCAGTTTTTTCAATATGTTTTTGTATTGTATGTATTCTATTTTCAGTTCCTCATTGCCAAGATGTTGATTCACATTCATATATCGTTAATTTTTTGTTTATTATTATTCCAAAATAGTGTTAGTATTTTGTTCAATATGCTTATACAAATCCTCAATAAAATTATCGGCCATTTTGTTCGGTTGAATCTCTTCATACACACTCCGCCAGCTTTCTTTTCTAAGATCTGATTTCAAATGTTCGTAATCAATGAATGACTGCTTTTAATGGTTTCAGTGCTGTCTTATTTTTTTCCACTTTGATGAAAGTAGATGAGTGATCTGTTATATCGTAATTTATTACGAAGTCATTCAAACCATCAATGGAATCTGTACCACACTTATCAAGAACAAAAAAATGATCCAGATAGCTTCCACTTTTGGGGAGTGTACATTCATTAATGAGGATAAATATCCAAACATACTGAATATATTCCTATACTCATTAATTTTGTTTCATTACGAGTTAGAAGATTAAATTTATGTCACCTGCTACAATAAGAAGTATAAATTGGAAATGAGGAAATGGGAGGATCAATTATTACAATTCTAAAGTCATTCGCAATATAAACAATATTTCAAATGATATCGTAAAGAGTCAATTGCAAGCAACGAATGGAAAATCAAGAGTTTCATCATAGTTAAGTGCTGAATTTCCAGAAAGCGGTTTCATTGATTCACATTCCGTATTCACATCGACTTTTTTCGCCTCTCGACAATGAAACAGCCGCATTTTCCACATGTGAAAGACGCGAATACGTAAAAGTAACTTTGCTCCTTGAAAATGGTTCACTTTCGGGATAGTATCTCTTTGTTTAGCTTCCTCGGGCGTCGCGCTTTCATTTAAAACTACATCAATGGCAATTTCCACACCTTTTTGTTATGGTGCTTCCATTCATTCTTCGTCGCTGGAAAGGCTTAAACAGTTTCTGTAATCTCCTCGGGCCCGGCGACATGCTCTTCTGCTCCTCTTTAGCTCTGCGCGAGCTTTACAAAAGGTACCTCGTCATCTTGAGACTCGTGCACGTCTATTATATGGCCTTTCAACGAGGCATTTACATGAAGTCTGGTGTGAAGTAGACCTACATGTTATTTTCACTCCAATCTTTTCTTCCGTTCTTCGCTTACGTGCCTCTCCATTTGCGAGACTTGTGTGAAAGGCAATAACCCCTAATGGACATATTCGGGGTTTTAGAGTGTTAATTCATTGCGTTTCTTTCATCTCTACTCGATAATTGATATGAGAACGTTCTCTCGCTTTTGTATCTACGCGAAATTGATACTTTTATTATAGAAAGCTAACAATATTTATTATAATAATTTGTTTCCTATTATCAAATTCGTTAGGCAGTGTTACATAATATATGCAAAATTTATGTGTAGAGGTAGTCCAAGATCTCATGGCAGGTGCGTCACAAATATTCCATTCGTGAAATTCAGTATTTCTGAAAACGTCTGTTCGCCACTAACGCAGAGAGCGCGAAGCGGAATAACAATATAGGGCTGAACATACGCATCCGATAGCATGCGATAATTTCGCTTTTCGAATGAATTGTTCACCGTGGTGATCATAATTGTTTTTGAAACTATTGAAAGACAGATATTCAGTGGACTTGATAATTTCACCTTTTTATTAAAGTATGATTCAAAAACATGTGCAGTCCAGGCATTCTGTCTTTGAGTTTGATATTCTTCTCGGTTTCGAATCTTGAAATCAAAATTTCTCCAAACTGACTTGTACTATGTGTGATATGGATTTTCTTTTCCTTACGAAGTTTGATACTAACCTCATATAGGTATGTACGTCTTTAATATTGAGGTTGACTTCATTTCCTGAATTATTTGCAATAAAATCATTGTAATGATAATGTTCTGTTGTTTTAATGAAACATTGAAGAGAACATGATTGCGCCAAATTATGAAATTTGTCGAGGGGGAGGTTAGAAAATATGTTCCCACATCTTCCTGACAAGAGCTAGTTCTCAAATCTGCCCGCCTTGCACGCAGCTCCCAGGAGCAACAATAGTTCAACTAAGCAGGATGCCGAGAAACACATCGGGGTACCATAACGATTCCAGAAAAGACGCATCTCGTACACACGTACGAGAGTCACCCGCAACCGGCCGAGACGGTAAACCCGCTCCCGGACTCCGAGAAAGCAACGAACAATAACAAATAGATGTGAGAACGTTGAAAAATTCCAACACTTGAGAAACATCTTTGGCCCGTCCGTGAATCACATCGACGGTTGAAACGAAAGAAATAATCTCGTTGGATTTGGTGGTGCTCTAGGCCTCTTTTTCCAGGATAAACCCTGTTGAATATTTAAATATATATATATATATATATATATATATATATATATATATATATATATATATATATATATATATATATATATATATATATATCTATCTATATAATGTAACGAAAACCATTGAATTTGACACCTACAGCATGTGCGGAAATGGTGGTGTTAGATGATAAAGTTTGGACTCATACATGAACTGATCAAAGGCTTGAGATACCCTATTCAACTGTTTCCAGAATGACCCACATGTACAGGAAACTGATGGTCAGAACTTGTCAATTAAGGAGAGTTTTGTTCACAGATGAGTCAAAATCTTGTCTTTTTCACTACGATCGACTTTCTGTAGTGTAATGAGAGATATGTACAGTGCAACTTTTTACCTACCTATAGTTTTTGAGGAGGTTCAATATTAATGTGGGGAGAATTTCCTTGAACGCTCGCACTGATCTGGTAATCTTGAAAAATAGGAAAAATAGGACTGGAACCGTGAGTGCTCAGAGGTACGTTACAGATATTAGTGAAAACTTTTTATACATGCATTATTTATAACCCCAGACCTCACTGGGCTCATATCGTTAGGAAGTCTTTGAATCATCCATATTAGAAAAATATAATCTATTTATTGTTAAATACAAGAAATAAAATAAGATTTCCAGTATTTTTTGGATACACTCAATAAAAAAATTCAACTTTGGCAGGTGTTTTCCCTTTAGTCTATTCCGTTGCTGGTACAGAAGTTGGCCAGCTTTAGAAAAAGCTTCTCTCTCTCGCTGTGCAACACAAATATTTTATAGCTATTTGCTTTAGATTTGAGTAGGTGGATTCTAGCACTTTTCATAAGAGTAATGGGTCTTGTTTCAAATCAGCTACCGGGTTTTTTAAATAAAATTGTAATTCCGTATGCATATTCATGTAACGTTGACTAGCCAAAATAATATTCTTTTCGTTTGTACTGATCTTTCCATATATCTATAGATTAATTTTCATCTACTTGTGTTGTGGAATTCTCTGCCAATTGAACATTTTCAATTTTGTTCCTTCATCTATCTAGGGTTCAACAGTTGATCTTGATAGTATAGGTAACGCATCCAATGCATGGTAGATGGTCCTAAAGAATATATTGACGTTTCGATATTTTATATTGACATTTCAAATATATTGACGTTTCAATCGATGTCAAAAAATCGATGATTTCCTGCTGAACATCGATGTTTATGCACCATCGATGAATATCGATCATCCCTATTAGGAACTAACGTCACGATAACGAAATCACTTCAATGGATTGTCCTGCATGAACTCTAGACTTCAATCCCATCGAACATGTCTGGGATATTCTTAATTGAAAATTGAGAAGCCAGCCAGCAAAACCAGCCAGTTACCACGAGTGAGGTTCGAAACATACTGATCGAAACTTGGAACGAAATGAATCAGACTACTATGAGGTCATCGATTTCGAGTATTAATAGTAGATGTCATGCAATAATCCCCTAGAGTGTTAAGAAAATTTTACATTTTTCATACTTAGTTTCATTTCAATTTCTATGAGTACTATTTTCATTTCGATTGTTCTTAAGCATTCCTCAGTGCTGATGGATTACTGGAAAAATAATTCTTCCACATGTCTGAACTTCTTCTGAATAAATTTGAATATTTTGATTTTGTACGATAACTTTTTGGAGCAAAGTATTATATGGTCGTAATTTATTTAGCTTTGCACGTCCTACTCAGGTATTAAAAATGATCGAAACGACATTTGGCACTGAAAATATTCGAACTGTATTTAATCATAACAACTGAAATAGTTCATCGTCAACAAGAATCTCAATAAGGATGATAATGATGAATAGATCGTAGAATTAGCACCTTCAAGAATGGATATTCAACATTCTGACGAAGATTGAATATAACTTTTGAATTAACGAGTTTTTATGATTTCATCAGTCAATTCAGTCACCGTCATGTTTAAAAAACCTGTGCCATGAGTTTTCATCTCGGAAAGAGTTATGTCAATTATAACAGATCAACTTCTCAAGGTTTGAGTTGAATATCTTAATTTCCTGAGGCATTTCTACGCTCAATCGTTTCGAACAGACGTTTCCCAGCATAACTGATTTTTATACTGCTCAAGTTGAACTGTATTTTCCAATATTCAATAATTCGTTCCGAGTGTATTCTAGAGTTGGTTTGATCTGATACGTATTATTCGACCATATTCAGTTCTCTTAATTAATGTTTCTGATGGGAATTATTTGATATCACGTTTTTTTTAAAGCCAGATTGAATTTGATGATTAAGATCATTATCAAAAGAGGGTTTAATGAAGCTACGTGATTCGAGACTTAATTCTCAAATTACGCGAGTAAATAATATCATCCTGCATGCAATAAAAGAATTTTCACTATGAAAATGATGGAGGGAATCGACATATAAATATGGTACACTTATAAAAACTCTAGATGATATTAGAGAGTGAGAGTCCAAATTGCGATTTTGAATTTAATGCCATCTCATTTTGGATCGCAAATCTGGCCTTTATGAGGAAGAAAGAAGGGTGAACACATTTATTCTGATTCCATGTTATGTTCACAACAGACACGCAGACTAGCTGTTACTGATGTATGATGGACGAGATAGGATTTTTTTTCTTAGGCCCGGGGTTTGCTTATCTACAATATACTATCATGGCCAGCCAATTTTTAATACGAATGGTTAATGAAAACGAAACATTCCTGTGAGGAGATATTTCTGTGAGAGAAAGCTACAAAATAGAGACTTCTGCTTTCAGCTGCATTACCACTTGATCGGCCATAAAATACACATAACAAAATTTATATGGAATAATAATAATAATAATATCTTTATTAGTATTTCCTAACAAAGACAAAACTGCGGGTTAATAGCCCTCTGAAAAACATTTTGCTATAAGATAACTGAGGGGTACTACAATATCTGTTATTATTTCTTTTACAAGGTTGGTTGACATTCCATATATGTCCTTTGTTGGTTTCTTTTTCAATTTTTTTCGTTATTTTTATAACCTCACTTAGCGATACTTCTCCTAAAAATATAGAATTCGTGACATCAAACTCAGTTTTCTTTAGCAGATACAAAGGGCCTGTACTATTTTTGGGAAGCTGTCAGCTATCTCTACTTCTTCACTTGCGAAATATTCATTAAAGCCGTCTGGTGTGAGCTTCGAGTCTGCTCTAGAATCATGAGCTCTTGTTTATTGGTTTATTACTTCCCATATTGCTTTATATTTGTTTGGAGTATTTTTTATTTTTGTTGCATTTATACCTTCTTTAGTTTCGGTGATTTTTATTTATATAGTTCTTTTGAGCTGTCATATATGCCTCGTATTCAATCGAAGTTTAAAGTAAAATTCAGATTGCATACAGTAAGGCCCGTTCTTCTATATGGTATCAATAGAATGCCACTAACTGTTTTGAAGAAGTGTGTTCCAGAGTTATCTTGAGGTTGCGAGAGTACAATCGACTTCCAAGAAAGGGAAGAAATGCTTACTCCCAAATTATCGTACAATCGCATTGATGCCCATAATGTCGCAAATCATGAAAATAGTGATAAGCATAAATTACCTCAAGTTACACGGTATCATAAGTGTAACTTGTGAATCTTGTCAACTTAATGCAGGAGTACTCCAGGACTCCATACTCTCGCTGACTCTTTTTCTGTTGAAGATCAATGATCTGCTCCACTCCACCCTAAACAGTATATTTGGATTCGCAGACGACTATAGTCTGGTTTAGCCTCATTTTCTTATCAGCGTTCACTTACTGCTGGGAAATCACACCGACAAAGAAACCAATAAAGCATGTCACTGAATTCAGACTTAGCGAAGTTATCAGAAGGGGGCCAGTTGAACTTGATCAATTTTAACGCGAACAAGACGTAATCAACAAAATTCTCCAGGAAAGTCATCTGAGGTATCGCCTCCTCCCAAGAGTTAAGAATGACAGGAAATAAATTGAGTATCTCGATTTATAAACATTTTATATGCTTTAACTGTTTTTCAACAATATCCCTTAGGGGAGAGCGTGAAAGACCTAACGTGTTTTCAGTGATTATCCATATACATAATATGCTTTCCTCCGACCGTGACTTAACTCTCAAATTTGACAGAACAATGTAATCCATTCGAAAGTACTCTCCCTAGTTTTGTAATTCTTTCTTACGATTTGATAAATATACAGTCTTGGTTGTGGTTATATTATTGTATCCAGATTTATCATAGGGATAAGTTGAAGAATGTTTCGAGAAACACACAAACCATCAGGTTTATCTGAGAAGAAGCTACGGTGTAGTGAAACTCGTTACGAATCGCAATTATTAAGTAAAATTCCCTAAAACACAGTACTTGTTTGATGTTTTTTATTATTGATAATGGAAATTTACCAAGTAAAAGCCTCCCAAATTCAAATGCTTGTATATTAAAATAAAGTAGGAATTTTTTCCATTTTTCATGAGCGTGCAGGAAAGATATATAATTGTCCTTATTCCAATTTTTGATGAAACTATTTGATTTATGATTTATTCCTATCCATCAAATCATTATTAATCTTTCCGTTTTATTGCAACGCAACGTGCAGTTGACACTTATTTTGATACGAATATGGGAAGTTGGGATATGATGTCAACTACATCTGCCTGGAAATAAAATCGACAGGAAACAAACAGAACAGAATTTCATAATATGTGGAAATATATGGGGACGTGCAGACACAATTTTCATCAATATTTCAATATCTGGAAATCGATTGTGAGGTATAAATGCTACAGCTACTTTGAACAAAATTTGCTAGCGAATAACTGCAGTATATAATATCAAATATTAAACACCAGTTTTCAATTTATCATAAGCCTTCTCATACAGATATCGCAATTCATTATACATCGGCACATCCTTACCAACATAAAGTTGCAGCATTTAACAGCTATATACATACTCTTGAACACACCGATGTCTAATGATAATTATTTCAAAGAATTGAATTCAATAAAATAGATCGCAATAAATAATGGTTATGATGCAAATTTAGTTAGCAGCATATCATATAAGAAAAACCAAAATTAGCTTTACATTTTATATATCCAATCAGTGAACACCAAGACAAGAAATTCAATAGTTTAACATATATGGGCAATATTAGCAATAATGTGAAACCCTTCTTAAAAATTCAAATTTAAATACAGCGTTCAAGACATCAACAAATTTAGGTTCATTTATCAGGAATTATAAATCTCCAATTAATAAAGAAAACAAATCAGGTGTTTATAGATTGGATTATGCAGATTGCAATTGTTCTTATATAGGTAGAACCGGAAGAAATTTTAATGTTAGAATCTCTGAACATAAACGCAGTTTCATCAATGGAAAAACCGATTCAAATTACTCAAATCATCTGAGGAAAATAATCACTCTTTCAATTCAGAATTCAAAATCCTACATTCTGAGAATAGAGTTATAAAACTCAATCTTCTGGAACTAGTTAAAATTAACAGATCTAGGATTTCACCGGAAATTCTTGATGATCAGGTAGACATAAATAACTCACCCTTATCAAATTTATTTCCTAAACACTAGTTCAAATACAGATAGCTCTGAGTGGATTGCCTCGTTAGAATATATAAGTCTATATTAGTAAGATATATTTGTAGAGTTCATTCGCTCTTGAAAAACATACTGTGAATCGAAACGCGTTGAGCATTCAATAACATATTTTAGTAGAAACCATCGTTTACTTGTATTTGTGAAAATTGATTTCTATCACGTGAAAGCTTCGTCAATTGAATAAATAATTCAATTTTTTTTTCAACTTCAATTTTCCCCTTCTCATCAACATGTAGGTTTTTTCATGAATGAAATCTATTATTTGAAAACCAAACAAACGTGTTCTGAATCTCCATCCAAAATCAGCCTCCCAAACACTGTATCGCTCTCTATTAAATCACCCTGTATCTTCATCACAATGCAGAAGAAGCAAAAAATTTTGTCTACAATATTCCAGAAATTCTAAAACCTTTCTTATGAGTTGCTACTCAAACTAACTGATGAATTCGAAGATTTGAGGGGTGGTAGTGGAAGCACCACTGCTTGAAGATATTTTTCCGAAAAATACAACAGTATTTCGGTGAATGATCATTCGGAATCGATAGATTTCGCAATCTCTAAAAATAACTCGTCTATTGATGAACCAGCCTGTATCTTTTTCCGAATATGTCCAAACTCAAAAATTATTACATATGTATAATGAGATTAAAAAGAGCATTTCAATGAGGTATCACTCGACCTATCTTCTCTATTCAAAAAAATTGAGTTTTGAGCACCCCTGCTTATGGGGTTGATGTGAAATGAAATCAGCGTGTGTTAAAAGATGTCTCCCTTCAGACAAAAATTGACCTGTTTCTGCTTTTTGTCCAGCAACGAATAGTTTAGAAGTTATTGACTCTTTTTCGTTTTAGTTGCCCCACCCGGTATAATATATGTATTTTCAATTTTAGTTTAGTACTTGTTGTCAGATGAAAATGGCCAAGAGACCGAAATTGCAATCCAGATTTTCAATAAATCTCTCATGATAGTATAATACATAGTTTTATTTCTTATTATCATCACATTGAGATAAAATTAAATAAAGTCAGAACTAAAGGTATTTTGAAGTTCGAACTATCATTCGGACTGATACCATGTGTCTTTTTCCTATGCGAGTATCAAAGTAATTTAACAGAAAGATATTATCCTGAAAAACTCATTTCACGTTCCTACTTTATTATTTATCTCTCGATTTTAACGAAAACACTAGACAGTAACCGTCAATCTACATACAGAAAAGATATTAAAATTTCCCATCACCACCAACGCCTTTAGTCATCTATTCAATCTATATTCCTTTATTGAAAAATACCACACTCATCCCTAAAATGATAACATAGATCTAAAAAAAAAGAAGAAACATTAATCACTCGTTTGTCCTCTGTTGAAAGCTCCAGTCATGTCAGAAATTTTTAATAAATGAAAATAATAAATAATTTTGGCACGTGTAGTCACCACACGATATCGGCTGAGTTGGCGAAAAATTCGATTTAATGGTGGCGTGCTGACGATTTTAATCGAGTTATATTTGAATGGTATTGAGGAAATATTGAAAGCAACGGGAAATGTTTACGTTTCGGGAGGGAAATTTCAGGAATTGTTAAGAATAAGTCTTGCTACGAATGCAATTCGTTAATATAATTTATTTAAATTATACAAACAACCAGATTTTCATGGAATCACCCAAAATTTTGAATATTACCTCTGGAATTTTAGAAATTTGGAAGGATTGTTAGAATTGATCCATTTTGAGTTATTTCAATTGAAAAAAGAAATAAATTAAAGTTCATTTCAAGAGAGAAACATATAAAAGAAAATATGAGACTTTCCGCATGTAGTAAAATATTTGAAAATTGTTTTCTCACGGAGTAAGTGTTTTTTTCTCGACCTAAGTAGCTTGTATTACATCCTCTTACCCTGATACAAGCCTGAACCTGTCTAGGCATGCTTTGGATTAGGTTTTCTACTTCATCTGGGGTGATATTCTGCTACTGTTCTGTGGCGGCTTGGATGAGCTGTTGTGCGTTTCTTGGATTATCCTGGCGCGATCAAATTTTCCATTTGAGATTATCCCATAAATGTTCAATAGAATTTAGGTAGTGCAAGCCAGCCAGTCCCAAATAGCGATTCCCTCTTTTTCTAAATAATGCCACGCGAGGTTGCTGGTATACAGAGGAGCGTTATCTTGCATAAAAGTGAAATTCTCACTGTGAGCACCTCGCCTGGGTCTCACTATGGGCTCCAGCACTAGGTCCACGTAATTTCTAGCCGTTACATTCGCAGGAAATGAAATCAAATCTGTTTCGCCTCCCAGCATAAAGCCATCCCAAAACATCACACTACCCCCTTGGTATTTCGGAATTTGTCTTGCTGCTCGGAGTCTAGCTTGTCTTCTACGACCTCTTAAAAACCGAATCCGGAGATAATCTGATGAAACATCAATTCTGGTCTCATCCGAAAAAAGAATATTTCGCCAATTCTCGATATTTTAATTGAATTAACCAATTGAGTCTGTCCATTTTTTTTGTCTGGTTAGCTCTGGAAGCTAACCTAACCTTTTGCTTTATAAACCCCTTGAACGAAGTCTTTGGCGTATCATTTCGATTGATATACTGATGCCTGTTGCTTCTAGAAATTGCCTTTGGACCCTAGGGTCTCTTCTTGCAATTTGGCACGAAAAGAGGTCTTGTTCTTTAGAAGTGATCTTCCTACGACTTCTTCTAGGCCCATTTTGCTGATTGGAGCTCCACGTATCGGGCGTAGGTTTTTGAAATCACCTCCTGTGATACCCCCATTGTGGCAGCTATATCCGTCTGTGCCACCCCTTTTTCAACGAAAGCAATTATTCGAGCCCTCTGCACATCGGACTATCCAACGTAAGGCATTTTCAATTATGATTATAGGCTTTTTTAAATTTTGAAATTCACAGTTTCAAATGTCAGTGACCACTGAGTACAATATCCCGAACATGTGGTGATAATTCAAAATTTCTTAGTATACTATCCAGTTCTTTTACAACAAAAACTTCATTCTTCATGAGTAGTCAAAGATTCTTGCATAAAACAATCAATAATGTGAAATACCGAGTGATTCCATACAAATTTGGTTGTATGTAGATGGCACTTCCTAAATATTCCGATTTATTTCAGATGAGGATTTAAGAGTACCTTGAATGAAAAGTTTGTCTAATAACTTAATTCTTACGGCCCTTCTTTTCAAGATAAGGCCGCTTAACGTAGGCACATAAAGGGAGGTTTTGAATATTTTTTCTTCGCCAAAGAAAATCACCATAGTCTTGAAATTCTACAGGAATACTCTGTTCAACAAGGCTCTTCCATCTGAGTATTTCAACTACCACCTCTGGAAACCTTTTCTCGTTTTTCATTATAATTAAGTATAATTTGAAATAACTGTTTTCTCCTCAAGCGTCATCTAAAAAGCAAATTTTTTAATTTCTTGTTTTTTCGTCTAGATGATGTATGTTTTATGACGAAATTTCAATAACTCGGTGTAAGCAAAATTAAGGAAGACTAAGGCCATTTAAAATTATTGACGAGTACCTTCAATGATAACAGTTTCTCGTGAAGAAAATCGTAATGGTCTATTTAACTAGTAAATTCAAATTCAGTTTAATCGAATTCTATAATACAAGCTTGAGTTTGAAGAACTGATTGTAATTTCTTCTCATTCTTGATTTTTCATATGAAATTGAACTGGAATTCAATCTTTCATTTTTCATTCCTTCGATTTTGAAATGGAATTCGAAGATTAAAATTGTTAATCCCTTAAGCTCTATGACAAACGTTGAGACGTGGTTAGTTGATAGATTCTGAGACAAATTAGTGAGAACGTCATGGTCTAAAACTTTCTTCTCTGGAGAACGTAACTAGCATCAAACAAAAATATCGAGCCAAATGGGAGTATCCTTTCATGCAATAGGCACATAGATTAATTCTGAGCCAAAGAACTAATATTTCACAATAGAACTTCGACCATTTTCGAAATAAAAAAATAAACTCAAATAATAAAATCAGAGGTTGCGAAAGAAGAGTTTGTTAGTACATATCATTATACTTGATCAGAGAAATGGAGACATTTTAAGGTAGTCGTGTATGAATACCGTAATAAATTGGTTTTTGGTGAGATGATCTACGAGGTGTTGAACTATTTCAATAAGTATTCGTAATGTTAGCCATTTCTTCGTAGACACAACTCCATTCTGAGGAAAGACCGTTGAACTCTCAACATTTGCGGATTAACAGACTGAAAGGCGTCGACTATTCTCTTTCTCATATCCATCTGTGTTGTAGAAGGAATCTGCTAAACGATGCCCTTAAAATAACCCCACCAGAAAAATCTAGACTTGTAAGGTCCGGAGACCTAGCTGGTCATCTAACAATACCACGAAGTCCTATCCATTTCTTTGGAAATACATGATTCAAATGCTCTCTAACCTGATGTGAGTAATGTGCCGGTGCTCCATCCTGTTGAAACCACAAATCTTGTCTTATATGCTCTGGTACATCGGCAAGTAACATTGGTAAATGATTTTGCAGAAAATCTAATTACATTTTACTTTTGAGGTGCCCGTCGAAAAAGTGAGGCCCAATTAGATATCCATCTACTATAGCGGCCCATACATTCAAGGACCAACGATGCTGGTGATCTATTTGTCTCATGAGGTGTGGATTATCCGTGGCGCAATAATGAAAGTTGTGCCTGTTAAAAAGCCAATCTTGTGAAAAGTTGCCTCGTCCGAGAAAAGAACTCTGCTAAACATATTTGTATTCTCCTCTACTTTATCACTTGGCCAATTGCAAAAATTGATTCGATTTTCATACTCTTAATTAATCAGTTCCTGGTGCAGCTGTACACGATATGCATGAAATTTATTCATTTTCAAAATTCTCTGGATGAAAGTTTGACTTATATCTGTTGACTGAGAAATCTCTCTCTGGCTTTTATATGGGTCCTTTGTCACTGTCAACAAAACTGATAACTGGTTGTCTTTAGCTGTAGCAGTTTCTGGTTTTTCATGTTTTTTGTAAGCGATATCACCCATTTCGATAAATCTATTTAGAAGTTGTTTCAAAGCAACTTGCATCAGGATGCCTCTTATCATGAAACGTTTGTGCATAAACTCTACTTGTCACACTCACCCACAATAAAAATCATATCAACCATTTCTTCTTTGGAGAACTTCATGGCAGTCTATTGAAAAAATTGGGTTCAAACATCACTTTAACAATGTTCAATAACGAAACACTAATAAGTTCACCATGTAAAATGCAGAATATGATATGACCGGACACCTGACAGAAGGCACATATAAAAAAAAATGTCAAAACATACCTCGATTTCTAATCATCTTGGTTGTATCCTTCGTTAAAAGAATAATCTTGTTTAGGTTTAATTTTTACTACTTGAATCATTACCGAAAAAAAACTTCTGTGCGAATAATGATGCATGTTGATGAGTTTGATACGGTTTGTAG
This sequence comes from Cryptolaemus montrouzieri, assembly GCA_013387265.2. Taxonomy (NCBI): domain Eukaryota; kingdom Metazoa; phylum Arthropoda; class Insecta; order Coleoptera; family Coccinellidae; genus Cryptolaemus; species Cryptolaemus montrouzieri. The sequence goes on from JABFTP020000103.1 coordinate 26,227,312, forward strand.
ATTTCACAAATAATCGAATATTTCGAAAATGATCGAAGATAAAGATAAGGTTACTTCTGCAAAAATATAGAACAATATTTATTGCAATATTTATGAATGATAAAATACAGTGTGTTCTATTTAAAAATCAAGATATGCTATTTTCAAAATTACAATATTCAATAATGTTTTTGAGTCACTCCTGTATAAAATGAGGAAAATCTATTTCAATTCATCGATGAAGCTATTCTTGGGCAATAAGAGAATGAAAGGAAAAAAGTTTTCATTCTCTCTGGACGAAGGAGCATGCGATGATGTGAGAGTTTATTTTCATGAATTTTTACGGAAAAATATTGTGACGAAACTACTCACCAAAATACTTATTACTTAAAGTCATTATAGCAGAGTTTAGGCCGCTCCTGAATCTTGAACAAAAGAGTGGTCTTCCAATCTGACAGAACCACCCAAGATTTTTTTTATAGAAAATTTGGACACCCTGTTTACTGCAAAATAAATTGCTGATGTAGATTTTTACTTTCTAAATACAATACCGTTCGAACAAAAATGAAATCTTCAAGAGTGTACGAGCTACAGAGCACCGCGCCACTGGTGAATCACCCAGTATATATATATATATATATATATATATATATATATATATATATATATATATATATATATATATATATATATATATGAGTACAGTTTTACAGTTCGATTGATAAATTTGAATTTCCGATTTTGTTCGAAAATCTTTTGGCAGTGTAGTTGAACATTTCACTGAATTCTTTCATCTATTGGAAGGCATTAAAAGTTCTGCGAAAGATGGTAAACTTTACCTGCAAAAACACTTAATCGAATTCTCTTGGAACAAAGTGGAAATAGGTGACCTCATTCTAGAAACAATCCCAAGACAAACTAGAAGACATCGAATACAAGGTAGAAACATTATTGCCTCAAATCCTTTTTGCCATCAACTAAAATAGCATTTAACAGAATCACAAATCTCAATGCCAATGGAAGATTTGTAGAGAAAGGTGACATTCAGTTTTGGTCGAAAACACGAGGGTTCCATTAGACAGGTCAACAATGAACAGCTGTACGGTTCCCAGACTTTGAAAACAGAGTGAGTAAAAAAAATGAGATAAATGAACGATTTCTTTGCGACAAAAAGTGAGAAGATTTGAAATCAAATTTGTTTTGCTAGATATTTATGGTAAAGAATATTAGGAATTTCAAACAATTCAAAAGTTTCAGGAACTTTACTAAAATATGAAATAATCGTGACGCTCTTCTCTATACAATAGCTTCATCATATGGTTTGAATCAAAAATCTAATTTGAAAAACTTCGTTCGTTGTATATTATTCCTATACTAAAACTTTCATCCGTAAACATTGGATTTATTCTTTTGTTGGCCTTAATTTCATTAATTTTTCATGTATTTGCTCAAATTATTATTGTTTGAGTTTCATGGACCTTTCAGAAAGATATTTATTACATCTCCACTGAAAAAGAAACCGTTATCAGTATAAATAATAGTTTTATTATTTAATCATTAGTTAACATACTAATAATAAGAAATTAAACTATGTACTATACTATCACAAGAGTTTTTTTGAATTGTGGAGGCCGTTACTTGATGTAGATCCATGATATAAATGAGATAAAAACACAAGGTTTAACTTTAATCTACACTTTATTTGAAACAATTCGACGACGTTTCGCTGACACAGCAGCTTTATCAAGAATGAAAAACAGAATGAAGAGTATGGTATTATAAACAAATCGTAGAACAAGTTGGATGAATAACAGGAAAATCCACACCGAGCCATTGTACAGTTAGTATGAAAGGTAATAAAACTAATTAAACAAGTTAAGTAGGGGTGAATAATTCACATACCTGTTCATTCAAAAGCTTGTCCGAATGTTTGTATCTATTTATTTCTAATGCTTCTAGGAGATCTAATTTTGAACTTTTGATTTTATATGTAATATGTCAAAGTTTTATTGAATGAATGGTTTTCTTTTATTAAGTGGTTTGAATAATTTGAATCAGATTTATTTTTATCGAAGCTACGTTTATGTTCAGATGTTCTTATGCCAAAACTCCTATAGGTCCTACCGATATAAATTTCACAATTTCACAAGAACCGCAATTGGGTTTATAGATTCCTGATTTACTTGATTTTTCAACTCGAGATTTATTATTTTTAATATGTTTACCTAAGTTATTAGAAGTTTTGAAAGTTATATTAAGATTTTGTTTGACGAGAAAGGATTTAATATTTGTACATTTGAACATTAAATTCACGATAGAAATTGAACAGAACGATTCCATTAATTTTTGAAATCACTAAACAAAATAATAATCTTGTTTTTCGGTCTTTCGTAAACCAACACATACTGATACAATTATACATAACTACTCATTACATCCAATTCAACACAAAGTTGCAGCTTTAAACAGCATGGTACATCGGTTACTCAATTTACCTTTATCAGTAGAAGATTATAATAAAGAGTTAAACATCATCAAACAGATAGCCATTAATAATTCATATAATCCGGATATGATCGATCTAATCATTAGTAAAAAACTGTATCAGAAAGCAATAAATGAAATATATACTATTCATAAAGACTATAAAATATTCAACAGTTTAACATTCTGCGGTTCTGCAAGTACAAATATTAAATCCTTTCTCGTCAAACAAAATCTTAATATAACCTTCAAAACTTCTAATAACTTAGGTAAACATATTAAAATAATAAATCTCGTGTTGAAAAATCAAGTAAATCAGGAATCTATAAACTCAATTGCTGTTCTTGTGATAAAATTTATATCGGTAGGACCTATAGGAGTTTTTGGCATAAGAACATCTGAACATAAATGTAGCTTCGATAAAAATAAATCTGATTCAAATTATTCAAACCACCTAATAAAAGAAAACCATTCATTCAATAAAAACTTTGACATATTACATATAAAATCAAAAGTTCAAAATTAGATCTCCTAGAAGCATTAGAAATAAATAGATACAAACATTCGGACAAGCTTTTGAATGAACAGGTAGGTGTGAATTACTCACCCCTACTTAACTTGTTTAATTAGTTTTTATTACCTTTCATACTAACTGTACAATGGCTCGGTGTGGATTTTCCTGTTATTCATCCAACTTGTTCTACGATTTGTTTATAGTACCATACTCTTCATTCTGTTTTTCATTCTTGATAAAGCTGCTGTGTCAGCGAAACGTCGTCGAATTTTTTCAAATAAAGTGTAGATTAAAGTTAAACCTTGTGTTTTTTATCTCATTTCTATCACAAGAGGTTTATTGAAAATCAGGATTGCAATTTCTATCTCCATACCATCTTCAGGTGACAACACGTACTGAACTAATATTGAGAATACATGAAGAAATAGATAAAAATTAATGATGGTGCAAACAAGAGATAACGAATGAATTATCTTAAATGTAGGTATTATTCAAATAATACATAAGAGACTTTCCGCATGTAGTATGAACACTGAAAGTTGTTTTCTCACGGAGTAGGTGTTTTTTTCTCGACCTCAGTAGCTTGTTTTACCTCCTCTTGTTCTGATACAAGCCTGAATCCGTCTAACCATGCTTTGGATTAGGTTCTCGACCTCCTCTGGGTTGATATTCTACCACTCTTCTGTGGCGGCTTGGGTGAGCTGTTGTGGTGTTCTTGGATTATCCTGGCGCAATCTAATTTTCCTTTTGAGATTATCCCATAAATATTCAATAGGTTTTAGGTCTGGAAAGCAAGCTGGGCAGTCCAAAATAGCGATTCCATATAATTCAAGATAATGCCGCTCGAGGTTGCTGGTTTGCGGAGCAGCATAATCTTGCATAAAAGTGAAATTCTCACTGTGGGCACCTCGCCCGAGTCTCACGCAGAAAACGAAATAAAATATGTTTTGCCTATCAGAATAATGTCACTCCAAAACATCACACTGTCCCCTTGGTATTTCGGAATTTGTTTTGCTGCTCGGAGTCTAGCTTGCTTTTCACGACCCCTCAAGCAAGGATCCGGCGATCATCTGATGGAACACCAATTCTGATCTCATCCGAAAAGAGAACATTTCGCCAATTCTCAATATTCCAATTTTGGTGCTGGATACACGAATTGAGTTTGTTAATTTTTTGTTATTTGGTTAGCTCTGGAACTCTTAAGCCTGATGTCTGTTGCTTCCAGAAATTGCCTTTGGAGTATGGGATGCGACGAACTAGGGTCTCTTCTTGCAATTTGGCTCAAAAAGCGGTATTGTGCTTCAGAAGTGATCTTCCTACGACTTCTTCTAGGCCTATTTTGCAGAGACTGTAGCTCCACGTATCGGGCGTAGGTTTTTGAAATCTCCCCCTTTGGTACCCCCATTGTGTCCCCTATATCCCTCTGTGTCACCCCTTCTTCAACGAGAACAATTATTCGACCCCTATGCACATCGGACAATCCAACGAATTATCTTTCAGAGAAAATGTTACATGCTTCTATTTATACAATTTTCTTTCGCTAGTTTCATATAAATGTTATTTTTTCAGTTCCAGCATTTCAGGTGAGTCTTTCACGGAGTCAAATGTAAGCCAGACAAGTTGAAATGTTAATTTAAAGTTTATAATTTACTACGTTGCCTGTCAGAAGCAATAATTGGGGAATATTATATGAGTAAATAGTTTTCGTGGGCATGTCAAAGGCAGAGATTTCAGATGAGCATCTTCTTTTACAATTTATAATGTTCCATCAAAAGCAGACAGTTTATCTTTAACGTCGAGTCGATCTAATGTAGGGATTTCGTAGAATCTATCTCAAGTTGAAGCATTCAAGTACAGAATATCAATAAACTTTATGTTCCGAAAACTCTGTACTACTTGAAAGCGTCTTGGAATTTGTTAATATGAATTGTTGGAAAATATTCAAACCTCAACATTCTAAAATATTGGCATTTTACATGCATTTTTCGAATTTAAACGTTTTTTTGTTTAATTATTTTTGAATTATAGTATAAACTTGTATTTGCATAGGTGAATTCGAATGAAATTGGAAGAGTGTTTTTCAAATATATGAAACATACCGAACAAATTTCCTCGAAATGTGAATTTTCTAGATATCAAAATTCTTTCAACATTCTGTCGAATCATCCAGTATGGTGTTAATTTACACAAAATATCTCAAACAAGCTCACAACAATAAATGTCAAAATTAATCCATTATTCAATTTACATTGTTGATTCACATATAAAATGGCTGAAAATTTTCTTATTAAAAATCAGAATAGAATATCATAAGCACCTCTTCTTTCAAAACACCCAAATAATAAAGTTAATATAAATAAGATGATGTTACTGTGAATACCACAAATTAATGTAAGAAACTTGAAGCGGAGACTGCGATACCGAATTCTAAAGTTTCGCGAATCCTCAGAACAAAATAAGTTTCAACCTTATAAGATGAGGAAATCTCAGTTTCTACAGCCATGGCTAGGGACAGCTAGAATTTTGCCAACGATATCAGGAATAGTCAAGAGAAAGTCCCAAATCCTACCAGTAGATCAAAGGTGCTCAAAAATTGAACTGAAAGTTGAAGAAACCCACTAGATAGTATCCACCGTCTACTTGACCTCAACAGAAGTTATGGAAACTACCCTCAATACCGCTTTTTCATCATCATCTGAAATGAGAAACTGCAAAATACTCCCTGACAGTCAGGTTGTCATATCATCATTGTGATTATATTTTTGCACTATTTTCAACTCATATTCATTCTGAAGGAGTTACTATAAATATGTATGAAAATTTATGACAAAGTTGTTGAGACTTTTTTTATTCTGTATTCTTGGGAAGAGCTGATGCCTGTCATGGCCATCCAAGATGATTCAATGTTTGTGTTCACTCGCTTTTTGAAGAGTGCCAAATTGTAAGTTCGATGAAAGCAAGTTCCACAGCACACTAGCTCTGTAATCAAAAGAATTTTCATAGAGAGAGGTTCGTGACTTTTTCTACTTGGACCTTTCGCTGATAAGAGTTTTCCGCAAGTCTAGTTTTTCATTGGAACTCGATTCTTTGTGGGACCAAGCCATTCAGTTTTTCAGAGCATTTACCATGGAAGTATCTTTGAAAAATATAAGAATCCTGCAGCTTTCGAATGAGGAGCGCTGCTCCCTTCTGGACACTAGCGAACAGATGCAAAGAATGTCTGATTGCGGAACCCCACACGTGGGAACAGTATTCCAGACAAGGTCGCACCTGTGCTTTGTATAAAGAATTATTTGTGATGCTTAGCATTGAAAAGAATACCGATTTTAGCAGAAGCAGATTTGCAAGAGCCAAAACATGGTCAAGCCAGCAAACTCCGGTGTTGACTGTAATGCCGAATAGGTACATGTTCATTTCAGCGAAAATTCGGTGTCCTTGTATAAATAGAAAAGGTCTTCCAACAGTGACTTTTCTGATGAACATTGTTGATTGCTTCTTGTTCGCGTTAAAATTGACTAAGTTCAACCAGACCTACTCTGATATCTTCTCCAAAGCTGTCTGTAAAATGGGAGACCATAGTACAGTTATCCGCAAATTCAAAGCTTCTGTCGGTGGAGTGGATCAGATCATTAATCTGTAACAGAAACATAAGTATCGCCCTGGGGTACTACAGCATAAACCTGCAAAGATTTACCATAAATCGCCCCCTGAATCGACCTAATAAAGAGCAAGCTACTAATCCTTATGCGATTAGTTCATTAATCAAAGCTGCATGCCAAACCCTATCGAAGGCCTTTGGAATATCAGTAGCAATGGCCATGCTTTTCCATTGTTGATGTCCACAAATACATTGATCATTGTCTACATCAGGAGTGTTCAAACTTGAACTGCTGGCGATCTATCTCAATATTTTCAGACTACTTACGATCGCTCTGAGAGGCTACAAGTATGTGTGAAGCAGGGTTGTCGTACATACACGATACACTCTATCTACCTATCTACCTAAGTAGGGTGTACCATAGCATAAATAGATATTAGCTTTTCGCACAATATACATCATTTTAATCAAGGTTTGGTTTAGGTTTAGTTAGATTCCTTTCTATAATATCTATGAAAAAACTCATAATTATTCAAAATTGCGAGTTTATTGGTTGTTACAAAACAAAAGAGTTACATACGGTGCAAGACTTAACAAACGAGTGACTTTGGATGTTGAAGCGTGGCACTGCATGTCCTCAGCATACTTTTCATAAGACAGCACGTAACCATTGGGTGCTAATCGCAAGCCTGATGACTTATGATCGTCAGTTAGTTGTTTGCGATATTTTGACTTCTTCATTTCAGAAAATGCAGACTTGCACAAGTAAGTCGACCGAAACATTACCGTCAGTTGAACGGCGATTTGCCTTAGATTCGGATATTTATCTTCAGATATAAAACACCAGAAATTTATATCAGATGCTGTTGCTTTGAGATATATATCTGATATAATCTGCATTAACTCATTTTCAACAGAACATGAGTTCATATAAAACTGACTTGCTATTTTAGTTGCTAATTCCTCAATGTTTTTACATGAAAAAGAATAACTCATAAATGATGCTATATTTGCCAATGTACTGCAATCATAAAAACGTATCTCGAATTGTCCCAAAATATTCGATAATGCAGCCTCTTACGTATCATAATTCACCTGAGGAATACTTGCTTTCAAAGACTGAAAATGTTTCAGAACCTTTCTTTTCAGTTGATCTATCATAAGTTGTAATTTACTTTTGAATACGTTTACTGCGCTTATCATCTCAACAATAGTTTTTCCTTTACCTTGAAGATCCAACTTAATGGTGTTCAAGTGCATTGTGATATCAGTCAAAAATGCCAAATCAGTCAGCCATTTTTCGTTTTTCAATATCTGAGTGCCATCACCTCTTTCGTCAAGAAAAATCGTTATTTCAGGCAATAATTCTTGAAACCATTTTAGGGATCTTCCGCGACTCAACTACCTGACGTCCGTGTGAAGAACTAAACCAGTGTGTTCAGCTGACTCTCTATCTTCCAACTGCAACTTAAAGAGCCGCTGTTGCAAGCTACGTGCAAGGATGAAATTCACAATTTTTGTTGCCATGGCCATAATTTCTTCCGTGTTTAAAACTTTCAAACACAAAACTTGTTGATGTATAATGCAATGGAATGAAAAAAATGAAGGGAAATCCTTATCAGCTCGACACAATGCCGCAAAACCGTTTTTATTTCCAGTCATTGCTGGTGCTCCATCGATTGTAATGCACACTAATTTATATATTGGTAGTTTGTAGTTTTTTACGAAATTGAAGAAAACGTCATATAAATCTTCGCCACGGGTCTTCTCCTACACAACTGGGCAGTGTATGTAATATCGAGGGATTCGTCGAACTGTAAAGAAAAGTACGTACATTTTATGATATCGTTTTTTAATTTATCTGTCATGTCCTCATGACGCCTTGAGACAGTCGGACGAGATAACTGAAGTTCTCTAAGAGCAGACATGATTTCTATTTCTCCAAATCTCCAAATAAAGTCTCCCCAGCTTTAATGAATGCTTCCTTCACAACCAATCTATCTTCGAGTGGTTTCCAGTGTTTCGCCAATATATGAGATATTTTAAATGACGCAATCCTAGCAGCTTTTGATTGATTGGCTGGACTTGTGAACATAGTTTGTTCTTTTTCAAACAATATATCGATACAGAAAAATTACGGGGGTCAAAAAAGTTTCTTAATTGAAAGAAAATGTCGAGAATTGATTGTACGATGATCAGTGGCGTACTGCATAAAAGTTTGAAAGCGCAAAAGAAGACACCTCGGAAAAGAAAACACCTTGTGAATTTCAGTTAGAATCTAGGAAGTGTAACGATGAAGGCTGTAAAAATAGCTTGCATTCCAAATTTGGGCTGATTATCTCAAAAACTGCAGGAGTTTTGAAGAAACAACAATTTTTTCCGGAAATTTCAACACCCTGTAGCTCCATAACGAAGCTTTTGCGGACCTATGTTTATATGAACTTTTTTATAAAAATGCACGTGAATTTGTCCCCTCAAGTTGTGACATACTATTATGTAACACCCGTATAATGTAAAAATGATACAAATTTCAAACGCAAATATGAACTAATCGACTGATCGTCAGATGGAGTAAATTAACTCCAAAATTTTTAAATTAAGGCGAAAAGCATCGCTTAGATTTCCGAGTGATTAATTTCCCACAAATTTGCGGCCCTCGAATCAGAAATTAATACTGATGAAAATTGCAATCCACCATCCATCCGGCTAATTGATGCTTTGACAGGAGCCATTTATTAATCTAGACCTCCTTGACTGCGTCAATAAGCCATCGGCAGCACCAGACGTGGGGTCCGTACGTGCCCTTACGCAACCCCTGCGAAAATACGCGGCCCCACAGACATGGTTAAACGAATATAAATGACATTGTCGAATGCTGGATAAAGAGAATAAGGGTAGCGTAGATGACGGTATCCCGAGTACAGATTATCTGCGTTTTGGGAAATGAGTGCTGTATTAATGTGCTCGTGAAGATCCTGTTAATTGAGAGTGTTGACATTTTTTTGAGTCCAAAATGAAATCAAATAAAATGTTCTTAAGGGGCCATCACTTTGAAGGCTTTTTTCGATTAATAAAAACTTCATGGGGCAAAATATAATATAAGTATAGGATACTTTATTACTTTAGTATAAATATCGTTTGAGGTGCAATGAGGCTTAATTTTCAATACATTCTTCGAGAGATGTATGTGTTCCGAATAATTTTCGAAAATTCTTCAAATGAAAAGTGAATTTGAACTTTTAGTGTAGATTTATTTATTAATTTACTACATTTATTATGCTATTCATTTTATTTATTCAAGCTTATGTCAAGTTATCGGCAAAATAGAAAACAATGTGTTGGACTAGGTAATGTAGTGAGTGATTTCGAAATAAATGCGGTGTTCCACAAGGAAAAGTTCTGGCACCGGCATTATTTAATTTCTATCTTAGTGACCTTTATGAATTACAGATGGCAGGTGACATAATAAGCTTTGCAGATGATACCGCAATTTTGTACACTGATAAAAACTGGTTTTCTTTGAAAAATAAAGTGAATGAATATTATGAAGTGTTTTGGAAGTAAATTGCTAACCATGAATTTCGAAAAAACCATTAAACTCACGTCTATACGACCCGTCGTAAGGCTACGTCAAATCAGGTTCCGATAACTGAAGAGAGCAGTACTCAAAAAAGCTACTTATACTTGAGCCCTGAAATATTTAATATGATTCCAGCAGAATATAAAAAATTGAACTCATTGGTTGCGTTCAAATCGAAAATCAAATATTGTTTGAGAGGAAATTATAAAAAAATTGAGCCTGTAACTGAGATTTTCTTGCTCTCTGCTGCATATTATAGAAGAAGAAACTGTAAATTATATTTCAATTTCCACTTGTGTAATTGTTGTAAGTTTGAGAATGTTTTTGTTTAGGGCTTTTTCCTCAATTCAAGATATACATCATCTGCAAACAAGTATCAAAAGGGGCTTCGCATCTTACTTTGATGTTGAGTGGATTATGTATATAGACGGATGAAATATTTCGTTGTTGAGGTTAAAACGTGTTGGAATTATTTGTATGAATATTTCTTAATCTTGTATTTGCTATTTCGCACACATTGAAGCATTATTAAGGGAGAGAATTTCATATCAAAAAAAAAAAAATTTGAACACGAGTGGCCATTATTCCTTGCAAATCCATCTAGAATGACGAATAATTGAAAATTTTTGCTCCACTGTTAGTACCTGTTCTTAATTGTTTGTTCCAGATTTCGTTTGAATGCCAGACGTTTTCGAAGTGTTGAAAAGTTGCTAGAGTACAACTGAGTCCAAAGGAAGGGAGGAAATGCCAAGAATGAAGTTAGCGTCCAACAGCATACTTTGCAGAAAACAATATTCCAGTTTTGCGGGCGATTCAGCGTCCGATGACAGCTGATGAGTCACACCGACAAAGATACCAACAGAGCATGCCACTGAATTCAGACTTAAAGAAGGTAGCAGAGTGGCGCCGATTGAACTTGGTCAATTGTAACGCAAACAAGATGCGATCAACAACGTTTTCCAAAAAGTCACTGCTGGATAACCTCCTTTAATCATGCAAGGACATCCAATTTTCTTGAAAACGAACCTGCATCTACTCGGCATCGCAGTTCAATACCGGAGTTTGTTGACTTGACCGTGTATTTGCCATTGCCAAATCTGATTTTGCCAAACTCAGTTTTCGTTTCTGAGTTAAACAGTACTTCACGACATCACTGCTAATGCTTTCATACAAAGCACCTGAATATTCATTACATCTATTGGATAGTAACAGAAACGAGCAATACCCTCCTCAGCCTTTCGCTCAAAGGCATCATCCAGTTCCGAAAACAAAAACAGATGCGGATAACTCATTAGTAGATAGTCCGACTAGCAATGCTAAGTACTTTTGTCAATAAAAGTTCTTTTGTTCATACAGCTAGCGCTGTAAAATTCACTTCCATCGTACATCTTCCCGATAACTTACAATTTAACCCTATTCAAGTAGTGAGTGAACACACACATTAAATCATCTTAGGCGGCCACAGTTTTGGTATGACAGATATCGCCTCCTCTGAAGAGTTGAGAATGAAAAAATTACTTATTAACCATATTTCAAACGCACAAGGCCTTCATCAAACAGATACAAAATGAAAACTAAACTGAGGTGGCCTGCACTGGACAAAAGATAAAACGGAACAAAGTAAACTAGATCCAAAGGCAAACATGTCTAGCAACCACGGGAACCTTGCGTTCCACATCTACGGCCTCTAAAGAATATCTTCTGGACAACCCTCCACTGCACATAATGGTGGAGGAGGCGGCCATGAGGGCCTCTTTGAGACTTTGGGAAGGAGGTATGTGGAGGGACAGAAATCTAATTTCTGGACGCTCAACACCCCTGAACAAAATTAGAGAATTCTGACCTGAACTTATCATGAAAGGAGATCGAATGAGAGCCACCTACCACTTCGACGAACCCTTCAAGGTCGTCATCCCACCAAAAGAAATCATCGTCCCACATTGCCCCACTTGGTTTAAGGACGGGTTAAAAACCGGGATGGGTACAGGCATTAGTATCCACGGCCCGATGGCAAACATTATGATTGCTCTGGGAGACCATGTCACCATAATACACGCAGAAATATTTGCCATTCTCCAAGGTGTACAGGAAAACCTACACAGGAACTACAGAAACATATGCTCTGACAGCCAGAACGCCCTCGTATATCTGAAAGATACGTAGGTCACATCCAAGCTAGTTGACGAATGCAAAGCAGCACTTCGACAACTCAGTGCTAGAGTTACTCTGCTTTGCTGCTCGGCCCATCAGGGCATCGAAGGAAATGAGATAGTAGACAGCCTTGCCAAAACAGCTGTTCCAATTCTAACCATCCCATGGACCCACGTCCTCTCTTTCTTCCAAAACTGGAACACCACCGAGGCCCTGAACTATGGGGCAGACATATCGGGAATGAGACAGTCAAAAAAGGCTCACTAAGGAGCTGCAATCAAAGAAGAGGGTATATGAACCATTATCCCTTGATGAAAAGTCTGTTGGAATGGTTGTTGGCCTATTGGCGGGACACCAACTCAACAAACACCTACATGTCATAAAAAATAACAGAAACCACACAGTGCCGTAGTTGCCTAGAAAATAACGAAACAACAGAACACATACTCTTCGAATGTCCCGCTCATAAGGTGACCAGACTGAACACCAGTCTTGCAAGCTGTATCAAAAATTTTGCAAGACAAATAACAAAATAATACAACACGGCAAGCAAAATGGGCCAAACGGCCTGAGTGCTACCCATAAAGGAGCAGTGCAAGAAGAAGAAGAAAAACAGTTACTGCAATTTATATATGATCTACAACATTGGACTAATAGTGAGTAGAACTACCTTTTGCAAGAAATATTACACTCGCTAACTATTTTTCAATCATATTAGGCACAAACGTAAAGAAATTCTGAGTAAATGGAATCTTAATATTTCCTGAAAGCTGTCGTTGCACATTTTTCAATTCGCTTTGAATACAAGTAGTATATTTTTGGAATTGTAGATCGCTTAACGTGTGTTGGCCTTTATACTAATATCGGTTGTCGAATCTGGCTAATCCAGACTGGGTTGCTCCCCTTTCGAAGCGATTATGTTGTGATTATCGTCTTTCTGAAACGTCAAGAGCGAGATGAAGTCGTTGGACGAGGAGATGAGAATCTTAAATCACACTCTCGTCACTTGGATTCTGCCCCATTGCTTCTATGATTGATGAGTGGTTGCATAGTTTTTACGATCGATGCATAAAGAAGGGGGAATGTGACACTTGCTATATCGAGATGCCTTAGATAATGCAAATATGATACGTCACAGATTATATAATGGAAAAATAATGTAATACTTTTTGATTTCGAGAAAAGTATCCGAAATGTTTGTCTATAAATGAAAATTTGAGATAATAATAACACTTCAATACTGTAAAAGCTGCATCAGAATAACCGAAAAACACAGTATATTATATTCCTTGACGGAACCAATCGTTTCCAAGGAACACCGTCGATGCGCGAAGACCAAAAATTTGCAGTCTAAAACTAAAATCTTCCTTCAGATCGGACATGGAAGGAATACTATTGGACCTAGGTGGGTTAGATCCTGGCAAACACCGGATGGAACATCAAGGATCAAAGAAAAAATGTTTCCGGGATTTGTTCTTCTTGCCATACCCTATAATATATTTTCAAAAGCTCTTCTCCATTTTTTGGTCTCTATCTTCTTCTATGCAAACTTCACTCTCCTCTAATCCATTTGCTCCATTTCTAAGTAGCTCTTGAAAATATTGCTTCCATTTTTCCATTACTTTTCTTCATCTGAGTATTTTTCCATTTTTGTCTATGTTATAAATGGTTTGTATTTACCAAATTCTACCCGTTTTCTTCTTTCAGATGCCAATACTAGATCTTTCACTCGTTGTTTTGCTTGTTTGTATAACTCATATTTCTTCAAAGTCTTACAGTTGAGATTATTTGCCCATGCTCTCTTATAAATTCTCACTTCTTCTCTAATTGCATCTGTTCATCATGCCGTTTGTTTTGCGATATTTCTCTTTCTGCTGCTTTCACATACATCTTCAGCAGAATCGAGAAGATTGCTTTTGAAATACTTCCATAAGTCTTCTGTGCTCATATTGTCTGTTGCATCTGCTATATTTTCTAGTTTCCTTGATATGGTTTGCTCGAAAATTTTGGCATATTCTGGAAAGGCGAGTTTGTAAGCCTTTATCGATTCATATTCTATTTTTTTAACTGATATCTCTTTACCGTCATCTTTCAGTTCCTTTTTGATATAAGCTATTAGTAAAAAATGGTCGCTATCTATTTCAGCTCCTCTTCTCACTTTAACGCCTTTTTTTTTTTTTTCAGGTTGCTTTTCTCTACTAATATGTAGTCTATTATCGATTTCTCGTTTCTACTTTCTACTTGTCTCGTATATTTATGTATATTCTTGTGTTCGAAGAAACTGTTACTAATTACCAAGTCCCATTGCTATTTCTTGTCTGTTATCCATGTTTGCCTAAACCTGTCCTATAAATACTATCATTATTTCGCTGTCCTACTATTCCGTTGAAGACACCTGCAATATAAATACTGCCCTCTGTAGCTTTTGTTAATTGTTCCCAACATTCGATTAAAATAACTTCAAGACTATCCCAAAATACAGACACCATCACTTTTCCAGTCAAAAAATAGTTTTGCTCTTTGCCGTCTTCTGTTTGGACTATATTTTATTTTCTAGCGCATAATGGTTTATCCAAGTTTCATCTACGGTGATGGCGCCAAAACATAGATTCATTGCGCCCAAACTGTGTCAACATAGCGTTTGAAATATTCTCTCGAACATGTTTTTGATCTAACGTAAGAAAACGTGGCACCGAACCCGCGGACAGCTAACCGAACGTTCATCGTCTTCCAAGCTCTTGTGGCCACGTTTGAATTCAGATGCTTAAAATTTCACTGTATTAAGTAATGGTACATTTTTACAAAAACACTCATATCAACTCACTCAAAAGACTGTTCCATAATAATTGCGCGTCCAAAACGAGAAGAACAATCAAAATTCACTAGCTTTCATCAACGAGTGCTGCCATCTTAACCTAGTGGCCGAAAACTTTCCAGAACATCCTCGTACATATCTCCAAACCACCAAGAACAGATTTGTTATTGTATATCATAGAAACAAGGATAACACCATCGTTGGAAATGCTTTCGATATATTTTCGAAAGCTGGTAGAATCCCGTTAGATGTTTGACTCGGTCAAGGCGATATAATCCCATTGTACTTGGCGCACTCAACAGCTATTATCATATCAGAAAAACGACAGTAATCTAATGGCGACCTGGTCCTGTTGTTCAATATAAGGAGAAGAGACTTTTTTCGAAAACTAATGTATTCATGGCAGATAACCCATGAGGGAAAATCAGAAAATATGCACTCCTTAAGAGAAATATAGTCAACAACAAGATAAGTGAGATCGTAGAACAATGGTATACTCAGTTTTCCAGAATTTCTACTATTTTAAGATATTGATTCAACTTGCTCTTCCACAGTTTATATTTCTAACCAGTATATTTAAAATTTTATTGAAATTCATGAATTAAAATCTGATATTTGTTGAAAAATCAATATTAAAATTATCCTTCAATATTCCTAGTGTGCTTTATCAACCCTTTCGATTCTTTCAACATAATCGATTGTGCCTAGAATGTGAAGTCTAAAAAGAACTTTCCTGTACGATGAATTTTTGTGTTACAGACAGAATCTCACAGATAATCAAAACTATAGAAGCAGCAAGAGATGCTTGCAGCGTAATTACGTACTCTTTGTTCCTTACAACAACGGAACGGTGTAGATGAAATTAAACGTTGTTTTGTTTCGATGCGGGTGACAGAAAGATGGAAAAAAGCAAAATACATAGTATCATGCACAGTGAATCTTTTAGGAAAAATGAGTAATTTAGAAGACAAGTTTGGTCCCGGGATACTTTCTAATTTGTTGTTTGAACAAGCTAAACTTGGCGCGAAAATTTGTACAAGTTCTTAATTGCAAGGATGGCAGATCCGAGTGGGGCAATTAAAATAAAATTTCTGTATTCCTTATCTTTAAGGGCAAGATGAATTCGTGATGGAGTTGTACAGGGGTGTGCCAGGAAGAGAGAAAGGAGATGGTGAACTAATATTTGTCTTCCTTCCAAATTAACTTAAATTGTATCACAAGTACTATTTCTTATTTAGAATTTTTTTACAGAAAGTATAAGACGGTCGACTCTTGATAATTCGAAGGCCAAAATGCCGCAAAATTAATTCGAATTTATCGAGTAGTTCAAATTACCTTAAGGTTACGATTTATTTTCATAATTCTAATTCTGTTTAGTCAAGATGATTATTATTCAATTTTATTATTATCTCGATGTAAAGCAAGATAATGTAAAAGTAAGCGTCTATGAATCCGTTTGTAGGCAGTGAAATTCATTCAGGATGTTTCATCGGTACACATCAGAAAACTCGGCCCATGGAGCGACTGCATCGGCATTGCCGATAGACAGATTTATGCGATCCTTAGAATCTGGATAAGTGGACGCATAAGTTAAGTTTCTATACAGAGCATGTAACTATGCTATGTGCTTACCATAAATAAGAGTTATCTGCGGATTTTTCGAGTGCTGGGTGCATCTTCTCTAAATATTTGATTTTATTCGATTTATTGATGTCTTTACATTATCACATGCTTACATCATTCGAAGAACCGATTTTATTGAAGAAATATACATTATTATTTCTACTTGAGGAATCTTATTGCAAAAATGTCAGCCCCCAAAGTTTGATCAATTTCGACTCCTACTAAGATGATGAAGATTGCAACTCAGATGCTAGTTTCCTATCTTGGTTTTTACATATGATAATCAATGAGAAGTGTAAATTCTAAGAAGAATGAAAACCCGCTACCTTCTGAAGGAATCAGTCATCCTAGTGATGAGCAATAAATTGCAGTGCCTGTCTTTGCAGTTCAAAGACTCTCTGGCTAGAGACTAGATGATCCCAAGCTAGGACAATATCAGGAACTTATAGCATAGAAGAATAAAAGACCGTTAGAAGAATCAACTAACACACTTCCATGCTAATTTCTCAGTTCATGAAGAACACTAGATGCAGATACTATTACTTGATCAGCAACAGCGACTATCCAATGTCACACTCAGGAAATGACTCACGCTTATTGAAATCCCGACATAGCTTAACGCAAATTTTTTCTGCTAGCAGCCAGTCCTGTACCATGTTCTAGTTATTTCCATTAGATCATTCACTGTTTCGTGGTCAGGACCACACTCAACTGCTGTGGTGTCATCCACAAAAATTACCTCAGAGGTAGAGTATGAATGCCCCTTTCTATGGACATTTATTCAGATTGTTTACCATTGAAAGAAACACATTGTTATCTTTTTGGTAAATATGAAGATATAAAGCACGAAGCACCTTTAAAAAGCTTATATTTCTAAAACTTTTCCTGAAAATATCAACAGTGGTACAATCAAAATCTTTTGAAATATCAGAGCAAAAGCTCCAGTATAGTCATCATTCTCAAGAGGATTGAAAATTATGCTCAGTGAGTTGTTTATTGCCATCGTCGTTGCTCTTCCCATTCGATATCCTAACTGAAATGAATTGGACATCAACGAAATCAAATTGATGAATAGTCTGCGACTTATTTTTCTTTCAATCTCAAGTCTTGGAAGAGGCGATGCCTGTCATGCCACACCTGTGGCGGCCCAATATAATTTGATGTTTGTTTACTGGCTTCTTAAAGATGGCTAAATAGTAAGATATTGAAAAAATGTTCGATGGAAATAAACTCAACTAGCCTTGTAAACGAAAGAATTTTTATAGATAGAGGTACAAGGTTCTGCTAGTTGGACCATAGGCTGATGATAGTTTTGCGCGAATCTGGTTTTTCTCCGAAATGTTTTGTTGTTGCGTTTTCGTTCTTTAGAGTATTTACGATGGAAATATCTGTGGAAAAGGAAGAGATTAACAACCTGCCGTCTTTGAGCGAGAGGCCGAAGATCACGTTTGATTTCCGGGTGGTCGATTAGGCATACTGCTCTTTTATTGACACTATCCAATTGATGTAATGTGCACCTGTGCTTTGTATGACGACATCAGCTGTGATGACATGAAGTACTTCTCAACCAAAAGCAAATTTCGCAATGGCTGACACATGGTCAAGTCAACAAATTTTGGTTCTACCTATGGTGCCGAGTAGATGCATATTGGTTTCTGTGGAAATTTGATGCATGGTTCTCCAGCAGATACTTTTCTGGAGAACGCTGATGATTTCGTCTCGGTGGCTTTAAAATTGAACAAGTTCGACCGACATCACTTTGATATCTTCTCCAAGTCTAGATTCAATAACATCCTCTGTTGGTAACTTGGTTAGTAGCGTGACGCTAACTAGAAGATGAGGAAACCAGTGTACAGTCGTCCCATAAATCCAAACATGTTCTTGGTGTAGTGAAGCAGATCATTAATTTGCAAGAGAAAAAGAGTTGGCAAGAATATGAAGCCCTGGAATACTTTAACATTAACCTGAAGAGGTTCACTGGTTGTACCCTCAGTTATCACCTGAATCGATCTACTGAAGACAAATCTACTAATCCAACCACTCAACTTTTCGGGAAGTCCAAAACTATCACAGGTAATATTGGATGGAAATGGATCTCTACTCGCTTAATGAGTATCTACAACTTTTCTTGTGTTGTATAATCCTATTTCTATTCATCAGGATGAATACCCTCTTCAATGCAGATATTAGTTGACGATTGTCCAGTATGCTCGTCTGGGCAGCCCGTACGGTCTCGTTAGAACTTTGCTACCAAATATTTTACTTTTCTTTTATTTTATGCGCGTTTTCCAGGAATAGGAGAACCTGTTACACCACATGAGTGGGCGCCTGGGAAGCATTGAGATGTATGAATACTCGCTTCTTGAGGAAGGCCAAATTGTGGGATGTTGGACGGAAGCAAGTTTTACAGCTCACCGGCCCTGTGAACGAAGGAATTCTTATAGAGAGGGGTCCGAGGGATCATTAAATGTACCGCCATATGATGAGAACTCCTTGTCAGACTAGTGTTGCGGCAAAACATGAGTTTTCCCGGAACAAGGTCTTTAAGTTCCTTGAAGCAGCGGTTGGAGATCGCGGGTGATCTCCGGGTGCTCGATGAGGCGCACAGCCCAATTTGCACAGTATCCAACATCCCGAGAAATAGAAAAAGAAATAGGAACGATATTCCAAAGCAGATCGAATCTGCGCCTTATATAGAAGTAAAACCTGAGATGACGATATGTATCGCTTGGTTCTGAAAAGGAAACTGAGTTTAGTTGATGCCGACTTAGCTGATGCCGACTTAGCTATTGCACTTAGCTTTTGCTGATACATATTCTTGCAGGCAAAACCCGGAGTTGGCCGTTATTCCGAGAACGTGAATCGAATCTTTGGATGCAACTTGTTGGCTTTGCATCAATAGAGGAGGTCCTCCAGTGGAGATCTCTCTAGAAAACGTAGTTGCTTGCGTCTTGCTCGCGTTGCAGCTCACCAGGTTCAATTGACCATACTCAGACATTCTCTGTGAGTCAGAGTTTAAGTTACTAATTTATTGACATCTCTGACGCTGGAATTCCGCATCTGTAATCGGCCGCAGACTACTGAACGAAACCAGGGTACAATCGTCTGTAAAACCAAAGTTCTTGTTCTCTGTAGATGACAGAGATCGTTTATCTGCAACAGAAACAAGGTGGGCGAAAGAATGGATTCCTGAGGTACACCTGCTTGCAACTGAAAACAATCAGATGTTATACCATCGACCACAACTTGTATTGATCTATTTGAAAGAAATCTACTTATCCAATACCGCAGTTTTTCGAGTAGCCCATATGCAGCAAGTTTATTCAACAAGGCTGCATGCCAAACTCTATCGATGGCTTAAGAGATGTCAGGGCTATTGATCTAGATTCCCCATGCTTTTCCATCGTTGATGACCAAACATGAGTGACGTGGGCGAGCAGATCTCCAGTCGATCTTTGCCTGCTTCTATGTTATGACAAAACGATAATCATTTTTTTTTCATTTTTAAAATTAACTACTGATAGCTGCCACGTCTCCAAAAAACATATGCTTTATAGATTGTGTACATTCCAACAAAGTGATAAAAATACTTTCATCATCTCTAGGTCAGGCAAGAACATTTCTGGATCACCCCTCGTAAAGTAAAGAGATAAAAAAGGTTCGTCAAGGAAAAAAGAGCCTTAATACTAATTATCCTTAATAATCCCTCTCGAAAGCGAGAACTGCAAGCATAATTTTAGTATTTAAATTTGTCCTAGCCCATCCCTGCAGCCTATTCCATCTTTTCTTTGTAAGAAGAGGTTTCTCTCAGTCGACGACTTGCTTGATAGTCGGGCGTCAAAATTGAAATTGCCCCCAGTTTGCGCTAGAACTCAGTCACATTTTCCTCTTAATGGGTTACTGATACAATCTTATTAAAACACGGCTGGAGTATCTTTGGCACTTAGCACCCCTGACTGTCTGCTGTGAATGAACCAAGTGCAGAGCATATTCGCACTCTAGTTGCTTGTCTGAACGAGCTCAGTTTATTTTCATGATCGTATCGCATCTTGTACAGGGTATCCGACAGGGAGATCCCAGAAGAAATATTTCAGGAGTGGAAAGAGCGAGATTCATGAAATTTTCTCAACTGGGGTTTCGCTTATTTTACACACACCACAAAAATTGTCTCATCACCTGGTATTCTGAATTCCACAATCGATTAAGCAGCCCCATCGCAGTTTCTTTGTCAACATATGTTTTTGGACATATGAGGGGGAATAAAATCTTATCTATTTAGTAACATTCGTTTCCATATGATCACAACCACGTCTGAAACAAGAATGAGTTCATTCGACTACCAGTGTTCATTCGATTTCTCTTCAGTTTTCCCGCTAAATTAATGAAAGTTTTCTGTGTTTCTTATTGAGTTTCGAATCTTTGAATTTATTGTAACGGCTGCAGAACGCCCTGGACGCTATTTGAGTGATCATGAAGTGATAAGAATTTTAACACTTCTAGAGGAGGGGCAAAGCCAACGTGACTAACTTGTGGAATGTTAACCAAGACACAATTTCAAGAGCAATTAATCGGTACTACGAAATAGGGAATATGGAAGAAGGGCCGGACAGGGAACATATCAGTTAACAACACCAGTTGATGATCGTTGGCTTCGTTTAACTGCACTAAGAGTTCGGCACTGTACGGCTAGAATGCTACAAAATTAACTTGCACTTTCCAGAAATGTGCATATTTCATTGCAAACTGTTAAAAACAGGCTCAGAGAAGACGATATCAGACCAAGGGTGGCTTCTACCGGCTCGCGTCTCACCAGAGAGCAGCGAGTTGCAAGACTTCAGTTTGCGAGGAAACATGCAAATTGGAGTATTCCAGAATGGTCGAATGTTCTCTTTTCCGACGAGTCTAGGTTCTGTCTAGTATCAAATGATAGACGCATGCCTGTATACAGACGACCTGGGGAACGGTATCAGCAATGCAATATCCGGAAAACCGAAAATTTCGGAGGGAGCTCAGTAAAGGTGTAGGGAGGCATTTCTTTCCATGGTCGAACTAAGTTAGTCCTAGGGAATAATGGAAGCATGACAGCTGCCAGATACATTGCAGATACCCTTGAACCCCATGTTGTACCCTTTGGCCCAATGATTGGCGAAAACTTCATCTATATGCATGATAATGCTCGGCCTCATGCAGCTAGAGTAGTTAGAGAATTTCTGCAAAATGCCGAAATTGATATTTTAAAATGGCCAGCCAGAAGTCCCGACTTGAATTCCATAAAACATGTTTGGGACAACATGAAGTAACAAATTCAGCAACGTAGGATGCCTAGTAGAACACTCCAACAACTAGAAAATCTACTTCCTGAAATTTGGAACTCAAGAGTACATCAAAAATTTGTTCACAGGGCTTCTGAAACAGGGAGGAAACACTCGGTTTTGATAATGATTAGTAACCATTCGATGCTAGTTGATTGGTCTCTTCGCAAATGTTTGAAGATGGTTGAATTTTTTGATTTTTCATTATATCGAAAATTGTTGATATTTTCCATCATAAACTCATCTGTTTTGAATGATATCTTCTAATTTTATACTTCTATATATATATATATATATATATATATATATATATATATATATATATATATATATATATATATATATATATATCTTTTGAGAAAGAGAGGATTTACAATGCTTATATCTATAATTATGGTGGCTGTCAGAAAAACACAAGTGTGAGCTCCGGAAAATGATTTCCAGACGAAGACAAGGGTGGAAGAAAAGGGGGTTTGGGCCAGGAATCTGTAACAATGAAAAAAGAAAACCAGCAGAAAAATATTTCAACAATCATACCTGACTCTTATATGTCCAAACACACTTGAATTTAAGAAAAGATTTCACATAGCAAGCAAGGCCATAAAAAGGACTAGGGAGATAATCAAAAAGTACATAACCTGCGATATTTCCTGTTTCGCAGAGATGTTCTTCCGTCGCAGTGTGAGTCTCCTGGAACATAATCACTTCCTTGTTCTCACTTGCTAATTTTGAAGTATAATCTCGCAAAACCCCATCAATATTCAAACTCAACAAAACAATTCCCTCTCTGTTTGACCGAGAGCCCCGATGGCTAAGTTCGGTCTTCTAAGTGATGCCGATTATGATCTATAGATGTTCTAGAATCATTATGAACCCAATAATTTGGGTTGACATCTCCCATATATTATTTCTTCGTCGTTCTTGTTTAATTTAAAGAAAATTTGCGAAAAAATTTTGACAGTGGTTTTAAAAATATGACAAATGTAACTTCTGAAAGTTACCAAGCGACTCTTGAATGACCAACCGAAAAGTTTATATAGTATTATCGTAGAAACAGGGTGATGCGACAATTTTTGTGGGGAGTGTATTTAAGTGCCTACCACAAAATAAATTTGAAATATGGAAATTGTGCGTTAATTTCTTGGCGCAGTCTATTATAGAGATATTTCTACAGGAAATCCTCAGCGAGATACCATGTATAGAAAGTGGTCTTCTCATTGTCTCATCGTAACTCTTCATGTCTTTTTCCATGCTCATCATTAAATTAATGAATTGCTATCCAGCATTGACAAAAGTAACTGAAAACTAACTTTGTGTAGAAAATGATTACGTTCCCGTTGAACTGTTCACTGGAACATGTCTCAGGGATATTCAATGGCATCTGAATCAGAAGAGTGAATGAAATTATTACCGAGTGTATCAACCTGCTTTTTTGATGAATGCACCCTTTCACATAATGGAGATTCTAACCGGCATAGATTTCGGAGCGATACAAAACCACACATATTTCGAGAATTCCACACTCAATGACCGGAAAAGCTGAATATTTGGGTAAGAATTTCGGAAGACCACCTATTTGTGACCTCTGTTTACTCCTGATAGTTTGAACGGCAGAATTCATCTCCATATACTGGAATATGCGATTGATTCACTGATAACCGAAAAACTAGAAAACGAACCTCTACTACTTGAACAACAATTGCATTTTCAAGAAGATAGATCTAGTTCTCATTGTGCTGCACCAGTTTGCCAATACCTCAATTTGCAATATCCTGGTCGTTGGATTGGAAGAAAATGTCCTAAATAGTGACCTGCCGCATCTCTTGACCTGAACTCTGTAGACTTTTTTTGTGTGACGATCCACTTCAGCGAATTATAGATGAGTCGTCAAATAATTCCAAATAAGCTGAGACTCGTTATAGGCGGTTTTCAGTCAGATTGTATTATTTTATGAAAGTAAATGAAGTATAGTTCATATATTTGATTGGAAATTATGAGATCTCATTTTTTCATTGTGCACATGATAAAACAACAAAATCTTTCCAAGATTGTTGTAGTTTGCAAAGAGGGCTTCCTAACGCATTACAGCATATCCTACTTTCCTCATCTCAAACCTCAAGGTGAGTGAATTTACTGCCTAATGCAATTAATCTCAAAAAGGTTTGCCTTAAAAAAAATTTGATTTGTTTTCCCTCTCTTCAATAATCTTGAAAATAGCCAAAATATTCGGGCTGGCTCGAATATCGTTCAGATCGCTACACCCATCATTTGCCCTATTCAATTTTGTGGGGTGAAGCGCTCCCTCTTGGTGGGTTGCTGGTTAAAGCATTCTCCAAATAAAATCATACGACTTATTCCGGCAAAGTTTTCCAATCACTACAGGTTAACAAATATACAGGGTGGCTCGTTTTGAGATGAAATGCCTTGTATAAATACAGATTGTTATCCCATCCAATTTTGTGAGAAATTTAAGAAACAAATTGAATCAAAATATTCCTGAAGAATCATTCAACCTCACTGGAGAATAAATATTAACGAATGAATTAGTACCCTTCCAGATGGAATAGATGTACAATTACTCTCTTATGAAACTCAGTTTTTTTTATCAAAAGACTTTACAGTGAATTTCAATGCCTTTGTGTAATAGATAATGAACAATATCGCTGTGACTCTTAACTTTCAAAGAACCCTTCAGATCTACTGAAATTGTCTAGGTCCCTTTCTCTCACGACGCAAAGCAGATGGTACGTTTGTATTTCGAAAATATCGGATAATCGGCATGTCTACCCCGAACTTTTCTCTGATGTCAAAAGGAATGAATTCAATTTCAGACCCTTCAAAGCGATAACTTTCGAAACTTTTAATACAAGCGCGGAATGGTGAGGGCTTGTAATAATCCGGAGAGCAGTTTTCGAATACTAAAGCTGTTCGGACAGATTCTCGACTAGCGAAAGGGTTATCAAGTATGTTGTTCATATGTACGATTCGTATGCATTCTAAAGCAAACTGGCTGTGAGTTTATTAATTTTAAGCAGTAGTTTTCAAATTAACTCATTATAGAAAAAAGTTTGGTTGATTTGGGAATTTATCAAACAAATTCGGTTGTTCTGGATTTTCGACATACAATTCAATCCTAGTATCAAGATTGACGTAATCGCCCGATTGCCACCAGTTAAGGAATTTTCTCCGGGGCAGAAGAAATCAAAATTCTTGAAATCAAAGATTCTTGAAGGCCAAACGACTTTACTGAATCGACAAATGATGCTTCAGAAGTTTTCTTTTAATAAATTTATCATTTGAATAACTCTTCTCAAATTTCGTTTATGCAAATTTAAGCCATAATAAGCTTTTTGATATAGCACAATAGTAGAAGCCACATCTTGATCTAACAGATAAATGAAAAGTTCATACCAAGCGATGTGACGTTACAGCAGTGAGAATGAATCTTTTGAAAAAAGCTTGTTTCGGATATTTGGTTTGAATAATTTTGAGAAGGAATTAAACAATTGAAGGAAAAACACTATTTACATTATCACAGAATCTTATGAATAAAAATATCTTTGACATATGTTTCGAGTTTTTTCACAATTTCAAACTCTAAAAGGAATTTAAAATATCACAAAGGCATTTATTTATACCTAAGAAACAGATGAGAGAAGTGGGGAACTGCTGGAGTCAAGTTGATCAGTTATTTCGTGAATTATATTCGTGAAATGATGAAATTTCTACGAATCCTTATAGATCTAATTTCTTACTTTTGTTACCTGAATGTAAAATTTGAAGTTTTCTGAAAGCGAAGTGGGGATTTTCGTTTATTTTATAATGTTCTGAAAAACTTTTGATTTTTTATGAATTATTGATTTTTTATGCACGATAATTCTAATTTCGTTAGAACGACCTGTTTGTTCCATATAAACAGCAAGACAATCACTTTTCCAGTAATCCACTATCACTAAGGAATGCTTGGGAACAATCGAAATGAAAATGGTATTCAAAGAAATTGAAATAAAACTAACAATGAAAAATGAAACACTGGTTGTGGTTATGGAAAAACCAAAATCGCCAAATACATCCTAATACCGGATATTTCCACTGTTTAAGGGAATTCCAGCAAGACGTCTACCATTCATAAGGTACCTGCGGCATTTAAGGCCCACCTAATTTAATAATGCTATAAAAACTATATAATTAGAATTAAGAAAAGAAAATATATTGACCTGCATTTGTACATTATTTACAGTGCAAAAGAATCGAATGGGTACAAAACTTGAAATTCAAGAAATATTAGACTTTTAAAATACCCTTTTCGTGGGCCTTATTATGCCACCGTGCAATATTAAGGCCCTAATACAAACTTGTTTTTTTTTACAACTCACTATCGTAAGAATCGCTAAAATAAGATCTCACAGTATGAAAAGGATTCTCTAACAATTATATAATCTAGATGCGAGGATGCTTCATCAAAAATCATGAAATTTTTCTTGGGTTTTGTGCTTTCCTAAATGTTTGATGAATTCAATGAATAACTCTGTGGTCATACTTCCTTTCGGAGCCATCGTAACGAAAATTCCAGGTGGCAAGTTATTACTGAACTCGGGTTTTTGTGTTTGATCTTCAAATATTATCATCGGAGGGATAGCTGTGCCAACGGCATTAACGCACATCGCAATCGTAACTCGACGAGCTCCTTTTAGCGTCAGAACAGTCTGTTGGTGATGGATGATAAGCATACATCCCTTCTCATCCATATTTTAGACTCTGGGTTACGAAGAATGTCGAGCCCTTCATAAGTTTCTTTGACTTCTTCAAACTGTTGAGTGACAATTGGTATATTTAACTTTTGTGTCCTCTCCGGGTTCATGAACTGAGCCTTCCTTTTTGAAATTTCATGGTTCCTTTTTGAAAACTTTTTGAACCAGTATTTGCCAGTACCACCGAAGTCTTTATTAAAACTGTGTTTCTTCTTTCAGGTGCTGTGTCTGGTCTCCCTGACGTCAGCAATCACTTCTTCAAAGGCATTCCAATCTTCCGCTTTTCTGAAAAGTTGTTCCGCTCGTCGTATTCCCGTCCAATCTCGGATGTTCTTAAGCCAGGATATCTGTTTTCTGCAGACTCCTCTACGTGCCTTTATATTTCCTTTCATTATCGGCTGTTGTAGTTTGTACTTAGATCCACGTAGTGTGTGTCCAAGGTAGCTAATCTTTCTACATTCGATATTTGTTAACAGCTCACGGTCACATACTGCTCTTCTATGGACTTCTGTGTTAGTTTTTCTAGTTGCCCACGGTATTCTGAGTATTCTTTTGAGCCCACATTTCAAAAGCCTCCAACTCATTCAATGTGTTAACCTTTAGAGTTCAAGCTTCTACTCAATATAACAGTACCGACCAGACATAGCATCTAAGCATTCGTTGTCTTAGTCTAAGATTCAAATTGTCGTTGCAGAACAAAACTCTCATTTTAAAAAAGTTGGTACGAGCTGTCTCAATTCTGCACTTTATTTCTGTCTGGATTTACCTTTTTTGTTATATAAGCTCCCAGATATTCAAATTGTCTCACGCGCTCAATCCGTTTGCCATTCAGTAGTAATTCTGCTTCATTATGACTTTGTCTGCTGAACACCATAAATTTGGTCTTGTTAACATTTATATTTATACCCATTTTCTGACTGATGCTGCTGATCTTATTCAGTAGTTCTTGAAGGTGCTCCATATTGTCTGCCTATTTTATGGTGTAGATTGGTGTTTCGTTCACCTTCATTCCTATTTCAGTTTCTTCTATGGCATCCTTGAAAATCTGGTCTGCATATATATTGAAAAGTAAGAGTGAGAGTACACACCCCTGGCGAACTCCCCTGTTAATGTTCATATCCCTCAAAAGTCCATCTCCTATTCTAATATTGGCTTTTTGGTTCCAATATAAATTATATATTATTCTGATGTCCTTAATGTCCACTCTAGTTCTCTGTAGCATTTCAATGTGATCTTGGTGTCGTACTCTGTCGAATGCTTTTTCATAGTCGTCAAAGAATGCGAATATGTCTTTTCTCTGGTCACATTTCTGCAATAATAAAAAATTGTGTTTAATGCAATATTTTTCGCAGAAAATGAATGCTTGTCTTCTGATGACCTTTGTAGTATAACTTAAACGTTTTCTTGTGTTTTAGTTTTGAGGTGGTTGCCGAGAGTTCGCCTTGTAATATTATAACGAACTGCTGCAGCTCGTTGTGAGAGTTGTCCCCGTTTCTGAGCCGCCAAAGCAGCCCCTAGATCTTTTTCTGTCCACTGGGCTTTCTTTGGTGGCATTCTTTCAATATCTGTAAAGATATTGAATAATGCTTCATTTTTTTACAAGTATAGAAATCTAGGGGGCAGATAACGCTATTCATAAAATATTATGTGTTGATATTGCTCACTATTCAAGAGGCCAATAAAAAAAACATACATTTCTAATGGGCTTTATTATTTTCATGTCATAGTTCTTCAAAAGAACCCATTAAACAAAACTCATCAATTATAGTGTGCACGAAATATTATAAGAAAACAAAACGGGGGTGTACGTTATTATATGAACAAAACAAAATACTTACCGTTTCGTTGGATGAAAAATTATAAAACTAGTGTTTACACTGACTAAGCGCATGTGTACGTAAAAACTGAAGCGTGTGATATCGTTCTACCGCGACATTTCAAATGTGGGCCTTATTACCATCTAGGCCTTATTGACCTCAGGTACCTTACTTGAAATCAATGTCCTTACAGCATTCTGATCCATAAGTCTGTACCGAACCTCATTCACGGTAGCTGGCTAGTTTTGCTGGCTTCTTAATCTTCTATTGGAAATGTCTAGACGTATTCGATGTAATCGAGGTCTGGACTTCGTGCAAGCCACTCTATTGAAGTGATTTCGTGTTCTTGAAGGTAGTTCCTAACGATATGAGGATGAAGAAGTCTGGCGTTATCTTTCAAGCTATTAATTTAATTTTTTCAAAAAATTACGAGGACGAATTGCTGCGGCAGAACAACCAAGAAAATATTTTACTTAAATAAATTATGCAAATTAACCGCCTCGGTAGCTGCACGGTTAGTGCGCAAGCATATTGGAACTGCTAAGCTGAAGTGCCTGGTTCATATCCGGGTTCAAATTATGGATGTTGTCCTTGAACATATAAGTGATATTTGACCAAAGCTTCGCAAACTGTACTGGCAAATTGCCTTAGTAGCAAAGCCATTAACCACTGAAGGCCAGATAGCTTGTAATCTTGAGAGATGGCAGTTATCATTGCACGGTCTAGGTGAGTGGTTCCGAGTCCACTGTAGGTCCAAAGCATGAAATCAAATGAAAACTCTAGGGTTATGAACGATAACATCGACAGAGAAATTTGAAGAGATAAAGCGGAGATGAAAATGATGTAAAGATGACATTTAATTCCTGAACCCAGAAATTTTACCGATTTGCACCTCTTTGAAGTAGTATACTTTTTTCCTTCTATTTTAGTTGAATTTGCGTGAATCATTTCATTCGATATCACGAACTAATCGTTTAACCAACGATAAAAGGCATAAAATTAAGCAATAGTACACACTCTATGTACACATTGAATAGGATATTCTTGTTTGAATCCATTGAATTGGGGAGTAATAGTGATCAGAGTATCTTAGCGGCATCTTTCCGAACATACTAAAACTGCAAAACTCTAAAGGTGGCAATCTATACTCTCTTCATCTGTAACAGCGCAATCTGTACGCGGCGCAACCCTTCTATTGATTTAGTCCCCACTACTTTGAACCTTCCACTACCCTTCGCTAGATGGCTCTATTAGTAAATCGTGAAATACTTTTCAATTTCACATTCGACGTCATTAATTTATTTCACATTTCACAACTTTGTTTCATCTACATTTTCGGAATGCATTTCATTTATAGTCGCACATGCATTCGCGATAACGTTGGCATAAACATTCGATCTAATGCTTGAATATATTACAGTTTGGGAAAATATTTTAAATCAGAGCGGCATGCCATTGCATTAATTAGTGGGATTGTCAACGATTAATGTGGGGTTATTATTTAATTTTGGATGGCTACGATAACGGTTATAATTTTGCTTTGTGTACTTCGTAAAATCTATGGGGCATAATTGGTAATTGTCTGTTATAATTGAGGTTTCAGAGATGTTTTTCTGGCAGAATAGAAAAATGTTCGTATTTCATAGCTTAATATTTTTCATCCTTACGAAAATATTTGAAGAAAAAATTTCGTTCAATGAGTTTCGTTTTGAAATTACCCACCAAAACGCTTAATTCTATCATGGCATCGTTTTTACGTCAAGACCTCCTAAAGATCATTATTCTATTCATACAATCGCGTTTTATGTTCACCATTATGCTGTGCCATTTTGTCAAAATAACAATCTACAATCTGCCCTGACGAAATGCGTTTGTTTCAGTGATGACGACTTCTTTCACTCCTAATTTCTATCCACTCAATGATTTCTTGAGGTTAGGAAACAGGAAACAGTAGCAGGGAACTAAATATGGAGAATTTACTGGATGAAGTAGCAGTCCAAAGCCGAATTTATGGATTTTTTCCATGATGACCAAACACATATGCAACCTTGCATTGTTTTGATGGAATAATCTGGTTTCTTCACTAAATGCGATTCTTTCTGCTTCAAATCTATTTGGACCTCTTCGAAAGTTCTGAATAACATCCACCAGGGATCATTTCACCTACTTTAACATGTCATCAAAAGTAATGACACCGTGTGGATCGCAGAAAGATGTGACTGTGACCTTGTTGGCCGATTGATACAACTTAACCTTCGTGCACTGTTTTGATTGTTCGATAGTCTCTGGTACTATGTTTTCTATCTAACTAGTTCCAATTGCCGCTGAACATCAACAAGTATTCCTTTGAAAAGGTTCCACGTTTGGACTCAAGTTCGAGCATCTACAGCATCCATCCAGCGAAAACAGATATTCATATACTGGGTGATTCACTAGTGGCGCGGTGCTCTGTAGCTCGTAAACTCTTGAAGATTTCATTTTTGTTCGAACGGTATTGTATTCAGAAAGTAAGAATCTACTTCAGCAATTTATTTTGCAGTAAACTGGGTGTCCCAATTTTCTATAAAAAAGTCTTTGGTGGTTTTTTCAGTTCGGAAGACCTCTTTTTTGTTCAAGATTCAGGAGCGGCCTAAACTCTGCTATAATGTCTTTAGGTAATTAGTTTTTTTGTTGAGTAGTTTCGTCACAATCTTTTTTTCCGTGAAAATTCATGAAAATAGGCTCTCACATCATCGCATGCTCCTTCGGCCAGAGAGGATGAATACTTTTTTCCTTTCGTTTTATTATTCCCCAAGGATAGCTTCATTCATGAATTGAAATAGATTATCCTCATTTTATACAGGAGTGACTCGAAAAAATTATTGAATATTGTAATTTCAAAAATATCATATCTCGATTTTTACAAACGGAACACCCTGTAGTGGTATTTCTCTCGCGTAATTATTTTGGCCAAATATGTAATACACATTATCGACAACAAATATTTGTTTATTTTCATGTCCAAACCAGCAATCCTATTATATAATATCTTATCGTTTGACTCATCACAATAAAGCCGAAAAGGATAGTGGCGCAACAATTCAACAATGGTTCTGATCAATTATTACTTAGCACTAAATTTAAATGATCACAAGTTGTTAACATGGACAAGATCAAGGCTAACATTAAGGCTTTGGATAAAACGATCTCTGAAACGGCATAAGGAATGCTGAAGATGGAAGCTATATGTAGATAATATATATACAGGGTGTTACATAATTGTATGTCACAACTTTAGGGGATAAATCTAAGTGCAATTTTGAGAAAAATAGGTCATATCAACATAGGTCCGCAAAAGCTTGGTTACGGAGCTACAGGGTGTTGAAATTTCAGGAAAGAATTGGGTTTTTCTTCCAAACTCCTGCAATTTTTGACATATTTAGCCCAAATTTAGAATACAAGCTATAAACGTCTTAAATTTAAACCAGATTCTACAAGGTGTTTTCTTTTCCAGAGCCATGTCTTCTTTTGCCCTTCCGAACATTTTTGCAGTACGCCACTGGTCAATCAATTTTCGTCATATTCGTTCAATTTAGAAACTTTTTTGACACTTATAATTTTTTCGTCTCTCCGACCTTTCTCGACCAAAAAATTATTGAACGACTGTATGCATTCTCTGAATTGAAAACACTTCTAATTAAAAAAATGACTAGTAGGCTTTGATTTTTTTCATTTATTCATTTATTTTGACTGTTGCTAAAGTTGAATCAGTGTCTGCTCGAATTGTTTATTAAATTAACGATAAGTTTTAAGACTTTTGAAGTTATTGCTGTAAGATAAAAATGGCTAATTCTACTAACGCCGAATTGGCTGCTATCCATTACATGTACGCTCTGGCTGACGGAAACACAACAGAAGCTAGGTGGTTATATGAGGTGCGCTTTCCAAATCGAGTAACACCAGACAGGCGAACATTTTCAAATATCCACGGAAGGTTGAGGGAAACTGGTACTTTTACTGCAAATAATCATTTAAAAGGGGCAACTTAAACTATGAGAACTCCAGATATTGAGGAAGTAGTTTTGAATTGTATTGATTAGAATCCTCATGTGAGTACAAGAACAATTGGCAATCAGTTTTACATGTTCTAGGTTGGAGGATTCTCCACGACTTTTTATAGTACCCATTTCATATTCAACTCGTCCAAACTCCACTTCTTCGAGATTTTCCTTCAAGACTGAATTTCTGCCGTTGGTTCTTAGATGAAATTAGGGAAAATACTCATTTCGATAGTGAAATAATGTTCAGAGACGAAGCTAACTTTTCGAGAACTGCTATCACAAATTTTCACAATCATCATTATTAGGCTGAGGGGCTCCCATATGATTGAAGAATCTTATCATCAAGAACAATTTTCACTAAATGTCTGGGTCGGAATAATTAGAAATTATTTGATTGGGCCATTTTTTGCCTAACACTGAACACTGTAGAAGAATTGAGAAATCGAATAATAACCTCTTGTGACACGATAAGAAATACCCCAGGAATATTTCAAAGAGCGCGTGATAATATGCGAAGAAGGACAGATGCCCATATTCTTGCAGCAATTTATTTAGTTTTTAATTGTTCTTTTTTAGTTTGATACTGAATAAGTATAAGTTGCGTCTCAGAAGACGAGCTATCAAAATAAAAGCAAATATTGGGCATACCTATCGAGTATCAGTGGCGTACTACAAAAAGTTTGAGAGGGCCAAAGGAGACATGTCCTCGGAAAGGAAAACACCTTGTAGATTCTAGTTAAAATTTAGGATGTGTAATGATGGAGGCTGTAAGAAATAGCTTGCATTCCAAGTGTGGGCTGGATATCTCGTAAACTGAGGGGTTTCAAAGAAAAACAATTTTTTCCAGAAATTTCAACACTCTGTAGCTCCGTAACGAAGCTTTTGCGGACCTATGTTTATATAAACTTTTTTCTTAAAATTGCACGTAGATTTACCCTCTAGTTGTGGAATACTGTTATGTAACATCCTTTATAATATAAATATATAAACAACAATAAACTTTATTATACTCAAAATATTTTCAATCATTCAATAGAAATACTTTGGCATGTATGTCTTGTATGTTTTGAGAGAGCAGCATACACGCTCAACCTATGCTCCACTGGGCCCTCTGTACATCCCGCAAATAACTAGATTTTCAGCTATACCAACTTCTTGAAGCAGCTGATATTGTTGCTAAACGGACATTTTCACTTTTGAACCAGGGTTGGTTATTTCTCCCCGAGCGTATAAATCATGTTTAAGGTAATAATCCGGCATTTATTCTCACGTGCTCGATTGCTTCTTCCTTCAGTTGCTCCCTTCAGCAGAAGGGCGTGTCGCTTTTCCCTTTGACATGGAGGTTTTTCCTTAGTTGATCATTTTCAGTGAATATACAAAGATATATACATTCGTCAATGTTTTCACCTTGAAATTGATATAGATTTCGCTGCAGTTTTCACGTTGGGATATTGTAAAATTTCCTTCGTTCAATTTAAAAACTTTTTTGACACTTATAATTTTTTCGTCTCTCCGACCTTTCTCGACCAAAAAATTATTGAACGACTGTATGCATTCTCTGAATTGAAAACACTTCTAATTAAAAAAATGACTAGTAGGCTTTGATTTTTTTCATTTATTCATTTATTTTGACTGTTGCTAAAGTTGAATCAGTGTCTGCTCGAACTGTTTATTAAATTAACGATAAGTTTTGAGACTTTTGAAGTTATTGCTGTAAGATAAAAATGGCTAATTCTACTAACGCCGAATTGGCTGATATCCATTACATGTACGCTCTGGCTGACGGAAACACAACAGAAGCTAGGTGGTTATATGAGGTGCGCTTTCCAAATCGAGTAACACCAGACAGGCGAACATTCTCAAATATCCACGGAAGGTTGAGGGAAACTGGTACTTTTACTGCAAATAATCATTTAAAAGGGGCAACTTAAACTATGAGAACTCCAGATATTGAGGAAGTAGTTTTGAATTGTATTGATTAGAATCCTCATGTGAGTACAAGAACAATTGGCAATCAGTTTTACATGTTCTAGGTTGGAGGATTCTCCACGACTTTTTATAGTACCCATTTCATATTCAACTCGTCCAAACTCCACTTCTTCGAGATTTTCCTTCAAGACTGAATTTCTGCCGTTGGTTCTTAGATGAAATTAGGGAAAATACTCATTTCGATAGTGAAATAATGTTCAGAGACGAAGCTAACTTTTCGAGAACTGCTATCACAAATTTTCACAATCATCATTATTAGGCTGAGGGGCTCCCATATGATTGAAGAATCTTATCATCAAGAACAATTTTCACTAAATGTCTGGGTCGGAATAATTAGAAATTATTTGATTGGGCCATTTTTTGCCTAACACTGAACACTGTAGAAGAATTGAGAAATCAAATAATAACCTCTTGTGACACGATAAGAAATACCCCAGGAATATTTCAAAGAGCGCGTGATAATATGCGAAGAAGGACAGATGCCCATATTCTTGCAGCAATTTATTTAGTTTTTAATTGTTCTTTTTTTTAGTTTGATACTGAATAAGTATAAGTTGCGTCTCAGAAGACGAGCTATCAAAATAAAAGCAAATTTTGGGCATACCTATCGAGTATCAGTGGCGTACTACAAAAAAGTTTGAGAGGGCCAAAGGAGACATGTCCTCGGAAAGGAAAACACCTTGTAGATTCTAGTTAAAATTTAGGATGTGTAATGATGGAGGCTGTAAGAAATAGCTTGCATTCCAAGTGTGGGCTGGATATCTCGTAAACTGAGGGGGTTTCAAAGAAAAAACAATTTTTTTCCAGAAATTTCAACACTCTGTAGCTCCGTAACGAAGCTTTTGCGGACCTATGTTTATATAAACTTTTTTTCTTAAAATTGCACGTAGATTTACCCCCTCTAGTTGTGGAATACTGTTATGTAACATCCTTTATAATATAAATATATAAACAACAATAAACTTTATTATACTCAAAATATTTTCAATCATTCAATAGAAATACTTTGGCATGTATGTCTTGTATGTTTTGAGAGAGCAGCATACACGCTCAACCTATGCTCCACTGGGCCCTCTGTACATCCCGCAAATAACTAGATTTTCAGCAATACCAACTTCTTGAAGCAGCTGATATTGTTGCTAAACGGACATTTTCACTTTTGAACCAGGGTTGGTTATTTCTCCCCGAGCGTATAAATCATGTTTAAGGTAATAATCCGGCATTTATTCTCACGTGCTCGATTGCTTCTTCCTTCAGTTGCTCCCTTCAGCAGAAGGGCGTGTCGCTTTTCCCTTTGACATGGAGGTTTTTCCTTAGTTGATCATTTTCAGTGAATATACAAAGATATATACATTCGTCAATGTTTTCACCTTGAAATTGATATAGATTTCGCTGCAGTTTTCACGTTGGGATATTGTAAAATTTCCTTCGCAAGCCAGCTCATTGTGCCATTGCAGAGTACTCCACCCAACACATCTAAATGTTGTATGTGACAGCACCCTTTTGAATACTTGATGACATCACATGCCAGGCTAGAAAATACTTGATATCTCCACCAGTAGTATTGATTGTTTACTGTCTATATAGACTATACTTAGGTTGTCTTTTAAATTTTGCGCCTCAGGCATTGACGGTTCCTATCCGACCACTGCGTCGTGTATTTCGTCATTTTTCAATGTAAACGTACTTACAACACTTTGATGTTCAAGTGAATTTTGTTTTGTTAATAGTCATTGAAAAATTCAAATTAGACAAAAAATGAATTTAACAGATAAACATTTCTTGCGATGATTTTTTAAGATTTTCGATGGGGATTAACTCGCCAACGGTGCTGCGATTAACTTGCTCCGAGTTTCCGTGAGCTCAACACTTGGCGGCTGTGAAACGCTGATATAACGAATTATATCAGGGTCGTGCTGCTTCTTCTTGCATGGCGCCCCTGTGGGCAGCGCTCAGACCGTTTGGCCCATTGTGTTTGCCGTGTTGTGTTGTATTGTTATTTGTCTTGCAAAAACTTCCTGATGAAGCTTGCAAAACTGTTGTAGGGGACCTCCTGGATCATTCAGGCGCTGGGTGTTTCAGCACCCAAGGTGTTCAGTCTGTTCGCTTTATGAGCGTGACATTCGAAGAGTATGTGTTTCGTTGTTTCGTGATCCTAACAGACTTTTTATCGAGGGACAATAGTTCATGTACCTTCTTCTTTGATTGCGGCCCCTTCATGAGCCTTTTTGACTGTCTCAGTCCCGAGATGCCTGCCCAATAGTGCTAGGCCTCGGTGGTGTTCCACTTTTGAAAGAAAGAGAGCACATGGGTCCATCGGAAGGTCAGAATTGGTTCTGGTCCCATCGGCCTGACAGCTGTTGCCTTTTTTCAGGGCTGTTTGTTATCTCGTTTCCTTCCATGCCCTGTTGGGCCGGGCACCAAATCAGAGTAACTCTGTTTGTCGTACTGAGTTGTCGAAGTGCTGTTCTCCATTCCTCAACTAGTTTGGATGTAACCTTCGTATCTTTGAGATATCATATGTAGATGTATGCGTCTCTATAGTTCTTGTGTAGGTTTTCCTGTATACACCGGAGAGTAGCGAATATTTCTGAGTGTGTTACGGTGTGGTCTGTACCCATCCTGGTTTTGGACCCGTTTCTTAACCAGCTGGGGCAATATGGGTTGAGTAGGGCTAGAGGCGTGGTCCAACTTTCTTTTGGTGGAAGGACGACTCTGAAGGCATCGTCGAAGTAGTAGGTGGCTCTCATTTGATCTCCTCTTGTGAGAAGGTCATCTCGGGGTTCTCTGATTTTGTTCAGGGATGTGGAGTCTCCAAAAGTTGGATTTCTGTCCACTCAGTGACGAATTTCATGAAGGTCGTCCAAAATCGAAATTTGCCAAAAACTATAGATGCAGTTTCGCGAAACGATACACGATGATCGCCATGTGACTCACCGTGAGATTGAGACAACTCTAAACATTAGTTCCAATAAATGTCAAAAAGATTTGTTCGCGTTGGATCGCACTCAACTCAACAATTGCACAAAAGAAGGCCCGTGTCGTTTTGGGCAAAGAAATGTCGAAAAAATTCGATCGTGGTGCTTCAAAAGATGTTCACGAAATCGTTACAAGCGACGAATCTTCGATATATGAGTACGAGCCTGAAATAAACAACAATCGACAGTATGGGTCTTTCAAGGCGAGCCAAAGCCAACTATAGTTGTTCCTGCACGAAGCACTTCGAAGCAAATGGTCGCATCTTTTTTCAGGAAAACTGTACATGTGGCCACTATAGCATGATAGCAACGTCGAACGGTCCATTCTGAATGATATACAACCATTTGTTTGCCGCAAGTTCTCGATGAGTTGAGGAAATCAAATCGAAAAACTAAAATTATTCTGCATCATGACAATGCAAGCTCACACATATCAGCGCATACGATGGAGTATTTGGACACCCAAAACATTGAATCAATGGACCATTTACCTTGTAGTCCCGATTTGGCACCTAACGACTTCTTTTTGTTTGCGCACATTGAGAGAAAACTACGTGGGCAACGATTTTTGACGGCAGAAGAGGCAGTTGTAGCCAAATCCATGTTTTTAAGGTATCTCATTCGTGTTTCGTAAAATGGTTTAAACGCATGCAAAAGTACATCGATTCCCATTGACAATACTAAAAAAACACAGTTGTGGTATAAACTGGTCGGATGTCATCATGTCGGTATCATTATTGAGAGATGATGTACACCTGGTTTGACTTCTAGACAAGCACTAGAGTTAGCTTATTTCAGCAATCTGCGTCCAACAGGCACAATGTATATCGTTGCATTAGATAGTCGAACTAGTCTGTTTCTTAAACTTTTCTATTTGATGAACTTTTTGTTTTCATTGTTTCCTAATGGCCCCGTTAGCAACCTCTGTGTCAGTTCGTTGGAGGGCGCCAATAGTACATGTACATACAACCAAATTAATATGGAATCACTCGGTATTTCACATTGTTGATTGTTTTTAACCATGGATCTTTGACTTATTATGAATATTGAAGTTTTTTGTTGTAAAAAATCTGGATAGTATGATAAGAAATGTTAAATTATCACCACATGTTCGGGATATTGTATTCAGTCGTCACTGAGATTTGAAACTGTGAATTTTAAAATTAAAAAGAGCCTAAAATGATAATTGAAAATGCCTTACGTTGGATTGTCCGATTTGCAGAGGGGTCGAATAATTGCTTTCGTTTTAGAAGGGTGACACAGAGGGATATGGCGGCCACAATAGGGGTATCACAGGGGGTGATTTCAAAAACCTACGCCCGATACGTGGAGCTACAATCTCTGCAAAATAGGCCTAGAAGGAAGATCAATTCTGAAGAACAAGACCGCTTTTTGTGCCAAATTGCAAGAAGAGACTCTGGTGCGTTACACCCCATACTCCAAAGGCAATTTCTGAAAGCAACAGGCATCAGTGTATCAGTCGAAACGATACGTCAAAGACTTCGTCCAAGAGGTTTATACAGCAGATAGCCCTCAAGAGTTCCAGAGCTAACCAGACAACAAGGAAGTATCAGACTTAATTGGTGTATCGAGCAACAAAATTGAGATATTGAGAATTGGCGAAATTATCTTTTTTCGAGGGAGACCAGAATTTGTGTTCGATCAGATGACGCTGGATTCTGGTTTTAAGGGATCGTGGAAGACAAGCTAGTCTCCGAGCAGCAACACAAATTCCGAAATACCAAGGGGGCAGTATGATGTTTTGGCTTGGCATTATGCTGGAAACCAGCCAGATTTGATTTCGTTTCCTTCGAGTGAAACGGCAAGAAATTACGTGATCCTAGTGCTGGAGCTCATAGTGTGATTCTGGCGAGGTGCCCACGGTGAGAATTTCACTTCTATGCAGCATAATTCTCCTCCGCATACCAGCAACCTCGCGCGGCATGATCTTGAAGCAGAAGGAATCGCTCTTTTGGACTGGCTAGTTTGCTCTCCAGACCTAAACCCTATTGAACTTTAATGTGATAATCTCAAAAGGAAAATCATATTGCGCCAGGATAATCCAAGAACTCCACGAAAGCTCATCCAAGCCGCCCCAGAAGAGTGTCAGAATATCATCCCAGAGGAGGTTGACACCTAATCCAAAGCATGCCTAAACGGATTCAGGCTTGTATCAGGGCAAGAGGAAGTAATACAAGCTACTGAGGTCCAGAAAAAAACACCTACTCCGTGAGAAAACAATTTTCTATTTCTTTACTACATGCGGAAAAAGTCTCTTATTTTTTTTTCATTTGTTTCTCTCTTAAAATAAACCTCAATTCATTTTTTTTTCAATTCAAATATCTCAAAAAGAATCAATTCTAACAATCCCTCGAAATTTCCAAAATCCCTGAGGTAAGTCTGAATAGTGCAATACTGACGGGGCCAAATGAGATCGAAACTGCAGTCTATTGCTTCAATTCATCACATCCGACCGAACTGTTCCATTACTGTATAGCCGTGTTTGACGATTATTATGAGGAGTGGATCAAAAAACCAGCTGCTTCAGGAAGGGATATTTAATATTCTACGCGACGTTAAATATTGTTCCTGAATGAAAGTCTTCTCGGTGTTTACACATATGGCTATAAATTCCGCCTAAATTGAATGTCATGATTATTGAGAAAGAAACAGTCATTAATGCACGTAAAGATCTTGAAATTGAACTGGATGAAAACAGAGTGAAACACAACCTGGACCAAAAAAAACACACAAAGATAAATCCAATTCCTTTTACTTCCCAAAGTACACCGTCATAGAAGTAACGAGCAAACAAACACGGAAATGTGTTTACCAAAGTATTCGTCACGTGCCGAGTTAGATTTCATTTCGGAAATGAATATGAGACCGAACATGGATCCCGTTAATTGCATAAAGTTGTGGGTGTGAAAGCAGAAGTAGCTAAATTGTGTTTGAATAGGCAAGCGTGAATACCATCCTTTTTCTTTTTATCGGTGTGGTCTCATTCTTGATGTTTTTTCTACAACTGTCATTCGCGAGTCAGGGGTTACGTTCAGTGGAACGCTCATCTTCTTCAATGCTGGGGGGATGATTGAAAAATGAGCGTTGGTTTCTAGTGGGTACTTAGTTGACACGTTCAGCTATTATGGGGTGTACATCTGCAAGCGATGATGTGTTGACTTATTTCGAAAACAAGATTGATATAAGGGTGAATATTACGCTGGTGTTAACTGAATGTATGGTAGAATGGGGTAAACTTTAATTTGAATCATTCAATCGATATTACTGGAAGTTAGATAAAATGAAAATAAGAAATTTTCAAATACGTTGCAAGACCTTCCAGATATCCTTTTGAATTATTCTTATCGAAAAAAACTTTGCCCAACGAAATACGTTCTCTGCGAGTCTCCAGGCCTTCTTAAACTATAGGTCGCAAACCCAATACACGATATTATAACATCTAGATGTGTATTTGTGCAGAGTCACACTCACACACCTGCACACAAGCAAAGGATAGAATGCGCGCGAACACGTGCAGCGAAACAATATAACACTGACTGAAAAGTGAACTATTATAATGTAATATTAACGCTATTCCGCCGTAAAGAGATTTTAGTTTTTTTATTTATTCGGTGAATAATTAATCAATTATCACATGTAATAAGTTATTTTTATATATTTATTGTATTTCAGAATCAAAATAATTTCTGGCTATGGATAAATGGCTGAATTCAAATGAGATTGGTAATGGCGCAGATGATAATGCTACAAACTCTCCTCAAGCATTCTTTGAAAAATTTAGGACCGTTAATGAAAAATATTAACTAGCGTCATATGAAGTTTCATACTATATTGCTAAAAATACACACAACCAAATTTATATGAAATCGATATTTTGAATATCATCTCAGGAATTTGGAAATTTCGAAGGATTCTTAGAATTAATCCTTTTTGAGATATTGAAAATAATTATAAATTAAGGTTCATTTCAAGAAAGAAACAAATAGAAGAAAAAAACAGACTTTCCGCATTTAGTAAAATAATTGAAAATTGTTCGATCTCAGTAACATGTATTACCTCCTCTTGCCCTGATACAAGCCTGAATACGTCTAGGCATGCTTTGGGTCAGGTTTTCGACCTCCTCTGGGGTGATATTCTGCCATTCTACTGTGGCGGCTTGTTTGAGAGGTTGTGGGGTTCTTGGATTATCCTGGCGCGATCTTATGTTCCCCATAACTGTTAGATAGGATTTAGGTCTGGAGAGCAAGCTGGCCAGTCCAAAATAGCGATTCCCTCTGTTTCAAGCTAATGTCGCGCGAGATTGCTGGTATGCGGAGGAGCATTATCTTGCATAAAAGTGAGATTCTTTCCGTGGGCACCTCGCAAGACTCTCACTATGGGATCCAGCATTAGGTCCACGTAATTTCTAGCCCTTACACTCGCAGGAAACAAAATCAAATCTGTTTTGTCTCCCATCACACTGCCCCCTTGCAATTTCGGAATTTGTCTTGCTACTCGGAATCCTGCTTGTGTTCCACAACCCCTTGAAACCCGAATCCGGTGGTCATCTGATCGAACACCAATTCTGGTCTCTTCCGAAAAAAGAACATTTCGCCAATTCTCAATATTCCAATTTTGGTGCTCGATAAACCAATTAAGTCTATTTAGTTTTTTGTTGTTTGGTTAGCTCTGTAACTCTCAAGGGCCTTCTTCTGTATAAACCCATTTGATGAAGTCTTTGACGTATCTTTTCGACTGATATACTGATGCCTGTTACTTCCAGAATTTGCCTTTTCGGTATCGGGTGCGACGCACTAGGATCTCGACTGAATTCTCTCCTTCATTTTTAAAGAATAATTATATACATTTTAGAGGTTGTTATACATACAAAACGATCGAAATTGCTTGCTAATTTGGCAAATTTCGAAAACGTAAGAGTCAACTAGAACAATGTTCAAAATTATATGGAAAAAACTATATCTTTTTAATGGTGACTTTCAGGGAGTAAAATATTAACAGAAATAATTAAAAGAATGATTCTCTACAATATAAAAATAGAAGAGGATATCATACATTTTAAGATAGCAAAGTTTCGTTTTGTTTCCGGTATAACTACAACTACAAGTAGTACAAATCAGAGAATATTTTTGACAGGTAGTTCTCTGAATCCAAAATTTGTAAATAACCGATATATATTCTTTCCGTATAGTTATAATAACCCATATTCGACGCCACTCCATATATCTCTGATAGATTATTATTTACTAATTTATGTGAAAGTGTGGAATGGAAAACGCCTCAACAATTTATATAATTTCTGGCAAAAATGAGGATTTTCGTTTAATCATAGCACTTCATGATTTGGATTAATTAAGCCGAGGTCTGACAGGAGAAGATAGAACAATGAAATTGTCGAGCGGCAAAGAGCAAGTTAACCGTATATTTTGTGTCCCTTAAGATTTCACTGGCCGAAAGCTTTGCGGATTTAATCTCACGGCTTCTGAATTCGTAGAGAGCCACTGACCGCAAACCATTGTTTCTGCAACAATCACACAATTCGTTTGTGGGGTATTTTATGTCTGCTATGTTTCAGCTAGATGTATAATGGGGAAGTCTATTTCGCCACATAGTTTGTCGAATTCCTTCATATTGTGTTTTTAGGGACGTGAAAAACAATAACTTTCGTTGAGATTTGCGATGTTACAATATGGGATTTTACTTTACTCTGATTGAAACTAGTCGTGTTCGAAGATGATTTTTTTATGCCTGAGCATATTACACCTCTTATCGTTAAACAGTAGTGACTCGTTTCCTCTCTGTTTTGAATATCTTCATCGCCTTTATTCTCATTTTATTCATTTCGGACTTCTTCTATCACCAAATTTTTTCAAATATTTTCAAGGAAACTTTGTAGGCCAAATTACAGATGCTTCTTTTTTAACATTTTCCCTATGATACATGCCTGATGTGTTGTTTTTTTGCCAAAGGTATATCTCGATTTTCTCCGAACACTGAGCTTGTTTTCATGTTTGATATTTCTACCTATATTTACCTCTTGTTTTTATTATTTTGTCTCATCAGGGTTAGTTGTCACTTCTAGATATTAGTTTGTCACTTTTGGGTTTTAAATTGCCACTTTTAGGTTTCACTTGAATGGCAATTTCATTGTCTTTAGTATATATATATATATATATATATATATATATATATATATATATATATATATATATATATATATATATATTACCAGTTGCGTACTCTGTTTATGAAATGGTAGATTCAACAATAAAAATAGGTTGTTCCATCCCAAATCAGCCTTCCTATATATTTCTTTTCCTGTTGAGATTGAGAAAAATTTTCCAAAACACGTCGAATGATTTTGTTTGGGGGACATTTTTGACGTATATTTGAGGTTTTGGCGGGCAACCTCCCAGGAGTCGGCGCTTCTACCACTCAGAATTGAATGGAAAGAAGGGGAGTTCGAGCGATACCTAATTCGAAAGCTTTTCGAACCCTCTTTGGAACGACATCTGAGGACAGTGTTTTGATGATTTTTCCGCAGAAAATTACTTTGTATTTCAAACTTTGAACTTTTTGGCTATTTTCGAGATTATTAAGAAAAGGAAAACGAATCAATTCTTGTTTCCATGATACCTTTGGAAGGTAGTTAGCATCTGCATGAATTAATCAGTAAACTCACTCACCTGAAGGATTCACATTGGCAAAGAAGCTTTGTCGTATTATTTTTTGACAGTATCAAAATCAACCTTAGAGATTCAAGAGCCTGTATATAATTTATTATGAGTAACAACATTGAGCGCTTCCTGGCATGACTCTACAGAGGTAGAGTTAATTTCTTACTCAACTTAACCTAATATTTTCGTATTGAACTATCAGTAACAGACTGTAAGGGCGTAGAGGGTTAGAGGGTGCATGCGAAGATGATTAAGTCTGACTTGAGGTGGCACTTCGGTTTGGTACGGTATTAAGGGTACCGTACAGAAAGAAAATTAAGAAATACCATAGTGCGTAACATTGACCTATTAATGAACACCTCAAAAAAGTCTAGGGAACACTTCTGAATATCGATATATAGTATCCAGAACGATCAATATGGATGATTTCTTATGAGAAGATGAACACCTGCATCGATTTCTTACCAAATTTTTTAGAGTGCCGCAACAGATTTCAGTTTTTCTTTATAAAAACTTAAAATGCAGCAGATGCGACGCTGCTTCATAATCATTTCATGTATTCAGTGTTTGAAATCAGTTAGTTGGTACTTTGTTTCTGTTGTAAGCACAAATAAAAGATTCAAGTTTTGTGATTCG
Organism: Cryptolaemus montrouzieri; assembly: GCA_013387265.2. Taxonomy (NCBI): domain Eukaryota; kingdom Metazoa; phylum Arthropoda; class Insecta; order Coleoptera; family Coccinellidae; genus Cryptolaemus; species Cryptolaemus montrouzieri. Next base: position 26,272,274 of record JABFTP020000103.1, read on the forward strand.
ACCATGGAAAGACGATATTTGACTAGAGAAGAGATGTTACGAGCTGTTGGCATGATCCAAGCTGGGAGCTCACAACGGGAAGTATCCAGAGTTCTGAGAAGTAGCCCAAGTGTCATAAACCGTTTATGGTCGCGTTACAATGAAACAGGTAGCGTAGAAGAACGCCATACAGGTCGTTTTAGGATTACTTCAGTCGCCCAAGACCGATTTTTGGTTTTACAAGCCAGAAGAGATCGTACTACCACAGCATCTCAATTAGCTCAAGAGCCATCACGAGTTCATAATGTACAAATTTCCGACCAAACTGTGAGAAATCGAAGGTCAACTCCACTCTAGACGTCCTGTAAGAGTTCCACAACTGACCCATGGAAATCGCGCTGCTCGTTTAGCTTGGTGCCAAGAACACGTAAACTGGGATCAAGAGAGGTGGGCCACGGTTCTCTTCAGTAATGAATCTAGATTCAGTTATTATCCCGATTCGGGAAGAATTCGAATATAGAAAGCAAAACCGTCTTCAGCATGCTCGAGAAGTTGTTAGACAGGGAGGTGAATCAGTGATGTTTTGGGGAGGTATACGCCTTGATGGAAGAACTGACCTCGTTTTCATACAGAACAGCCTCACGGGAAATTCTTACGCATATGAGATAGTTTTACCTGTAGTGGTACCGTATCTCAAAACAATGGGTCGAAATCTACTCTTCCAATAAGATAATGCCCCTCCTCATCGTGCAAGAGTTGTCTCGAACGTTTTTGAAGAGAATGATATCGATCTTCGACCGTGGCTATCCTGCTCCACAGATCTGAATCCCATCGAGCATGTGTGGGACACCCTAAAAAGAAATCTCCTGCGTCAAAACGTCTTCCATCATGAACAGGAGCTTCGATTAGCAGTTCAGGGAATGACTTAGGCCAAAATGTGATAGACAATTTTATATTGAGCATGCCGCGACGATGCCAAAGTGTCATTAATAACAGAGGTGGACCTTCTAGGTACTGAAAAATATAAGTGCTTCTATATCGTTTCGAAAATATTAGTTCAGGATTTTTTTGTGTTTTACCAAATTTCATCATTTTCAAATTTCTAATTTTTTTATAATAGGTACCGAAAGATTTCTATAAATTCGAATCATCAAATTCATATTTCAAAGATATTGATAAGTGTTCCTAGACTTTTTGAGGTCTTTATGTTTCATATCTCAATAATGATAACACACGAAATTCATTGCTGTATGTGTTAAGACATTGAAGACATTTATTCAGGGAACACTATTCAATCTTCCGTAGAATGAAAAATGAACTCACTTGAAGGAGGTGGATTTACGATCCACTCTCTATAATCATCATCAACTTGGGCCGCATAGCAGTGTTACAACCTGATTGGATGTTATGAATAGTAGTAACAGACTGCAGTTTCAGTCCCGTCTGACTTCGTCAGTATTGCACACCCATTTTCAACACTTCGTCAAACTGCCACCTACCAGGGCCACCGACAAACGATGAAAACAGGTGATCTTGGGGGTAGCCTCTGTATCGTTGGTTCGTTCGAGGGAACCAATATGTACATGTATACATAAACATATACTTGACGCGCTTCAACGGATAGAGATGAGTATGTGGCACTCTGGCTTGGTGTAATAAATGGGTTTATATTTCAATCAATTTTTTTTTCACTTTTTCAAAAGGAATAGAAAATACAAAAGAAGTTAAATTAGCTACCTTACTAAGACAACTGACTCACCTTAATTGATTAACCCATGTGCCTGAGTACCACGAGATAATGTATCTGGAAACTTCTGCATCAGTGATATAAAGTAGAGTGATTCAATTTTAATATCATTGATGGAGATTCTTGAGTGACATTTCCCCAAATCGGAGACTCGACAACTGAAAATAACCTTCGACCGGCGTTTTCCTGAATCAGGATTCACTGATGGTGAAGGTATGGGGTCAGGAGTAAAACCCAACGATAATAGTTTGAAGCTCTAGGTGACAAACTGAAAGGGTTTTCGGGAAAGTTTATTAATGCAACCGCAGCCTCCAGTGGAAACTGTTGAAATGCACAAACCGGATTAGACGAGGCTAATACGATCGCATTTCCGACTAGACAGCCTGATTAGGGAAATCAATAAGTGTTTGTCCGTTAAATACTCTTTAGGCGCTTATCTTGGCAGGGGATTCGACTGACGCTTCGAGGGAAAATCGATCAGATTAAAATTTAGGATTTGTTTACGTTCAGTTAAAAGTGATTTAGTGTCTTCGACTGGAAAAACACCCCAATCTCCACTTTTTCATCGAGTAACCAACTCAAGTAACAGAATCTGAAATTTCATAAACCTATTTTCCTTTATAATGTACTTTATACTGGATACGATACGTGCCATATTATAAATGTTCAATATCATCTCTTATATTTCTTAGATTTAGTGGGAGCTCTTCTGTTGAGTAGGGGGATTGATAACCCAGGTGAAGATGAAACAAAGACTCATTTTTTCATACTAGTTATAATTCAATAACCTCTTTATGGAGCACCACACCTGTTTGGCTGATACTGAAGGTTTTTGATACTCTATTTGCATTAATGTCTCCCAAGGTCCTCGACATACAACCTTTTTCCATAAATAACTTTTGAATATGTTTAAAATATCTGTCCACATTTTTATGTTTGAATTCAAATAGAAATCAATCACAGGTAGCCAAGTCAGAAGAATATAGTGGATAAAGAGAGAAGCAATTCATATCGTAGCTTCAACACCTTTTATCTTTTACTAGTGATCTGTAGTACTCTCCATTCATGATCTTTCCTTTTCGGATAGAATAAATGAGAAAGATGCCTTATGCGTCCCAAAAGACAGTGGTCATCATCCTGCAGGCTCATTGGACGAACTTAGCTTTCTTTGGCACACTGCCCACTGCCTCCATCAACTATTTGGATTGCTGCTTCGTCTAAGACGTATAAAAATGCATCCATGTTTCATTTACCGCCATTGAGCAGCGAAAAAATATATCTGAGTTCCGTTCAAATAGCCAAAAAGTAGCCTGAAAGATATTCACTTTTTCCTTCTTGTTTAACTATCAACAAAAGCTATCACTTGCAAATATATGCAAGATGTTAGGAAATCAGTCGTCTTCTTCATCTTTTGTATGACATGATTTTTCTATTCTTCATAAACTATCCCATATAGGTATGATCATTCACAATTCTTCAGCACACCCACATGAACATAAAATATCTGCTCATAACAGTATGATACATAGACTCACCATTATACTTATTTCAGAAAATACTTTCTTGAAAGAGCTCAATATTATAAAACGAGTAAAGGCCAACAATTATTATTACACCGCACATTACCAACTCTGATTATCAAGTACAAGTCTTTGAGACGATTTTAAATCCGTGATTGAACATTTTGTATCAGATCTAGATAAGAAAATATGTAACACGGCCCATTTCACAATGAAAAACAACTTCTTTTAAATTGATGTTATTTTATCAAGTTCTTAAATTGAAAAGAACTTTCGTTCTTAAGATTTTTGTGCAGATATTGTAGTCAGGGAGCTGTTCTGCTTGCATTAGCAATAGTCATGTGAGCGTTCCAGTATGCTTGATAGCGTTCCTCCATAGTCCCCAAAATTAGAAGGAAAATAAAAATAGAAAAGAAAGTGTAACTTGATGTTAATGTTACATCCAAGGATTAGAAAGTGACCCATCAGTTTTTCAACGTGTTGAGGATTGTCAGAACTTTTTATTTCCAAAAAATAGTAAACTAAATTAGCTCATTCCATGCATTTATCTCAATCTGTCAGAGTTCCCTCAAAACTTGTGTCTTTTATTAATTATCTAACCTGTGGCCAATCAAGATGCCTGCTTTTTTCTTTTCTGGACTCAGCTTTGAGAACTTTTGGGACTTTTGAAAAGGAAACAATTTTCATTTTGTTAAGAACTTTAACAAGCTCAACCCTAATGTAACGAAGATAATATTATGCGATTTCTTTTTTCAAAAGTGGATATATCATGTTTCGGTGTCCTTGAATCTGCGCTTCCCGAATAGACCAATCCTTTTTAGCTCAGTGTTGACTTTTAGCTTTTCTATCCCACAAACAAAGAAAACAGATATAATTTTTGTAACAAGTTTGTTGGCCGAACAGAAAGTTAGCCATTTTTAAATCATCACATATGAGTCAAAAAATGAATCAGTATTCATTCGCTCTTGACAAATATACTGTGTATCGAAACGCGTCGAGCATTTAATAATATATTTTAGTAGAAGTCATCGTTTACTTGTATTTGTGAAAATGGATTTCTATCACGTAAAGGCCTCGTCAATTGAATGATTTGAATCATTCACACAAACTCTCTTTGACGATGCTTATCAAATCATAGCAAGTTAAATCAATATTTTTTTAATTAGCAGCAAATTATTACAGCAATTAAGAATTTTTTAATAAAGCTACATTTCGTAAACAACAACTGTGCAATTTTGTTGTCCAGTGTAACTTTTGTAGGATTGACAGTATGCTTTCTTGTAAACAATTTCAACATTCAATTCATAAGGTTTTTCCTAGTGTTAAAGATACCAATCAAAATTATAAAATATTAACTTAACTTAACCAAATATTGGTAAGGCGATTATAAATTTAAAGCCTCTGTTCTCCTCTCATAATTTGAATATAGCTTCCAGAACAGGCATATATGTATATTAAAAACTGTAAATCTTAGATTCAAAAAGGAACAGATCGGGTGTTTATAAACTCTTTTGTGAAAGTTGTGATAAATTTTATATCCGTAGAACTTTTAGAAATTTCAATTTTAGGTTATCAGAGCACAAACGCAGTTTTGACAAACAACACAGATTTTCACTATGCTAATCTTCTACTACATGATGAAAATATCAAATATAAGCTGCACATTTTGGAAGAATTGTATATCATTAAATGAAAATAATTTCGGAAATTTATTTAATAGTCGGATTAAAGCCAGACAGTTAATATGGTACGGACATGGAGTATGGAATGGGGAATGAGAGATGGCCCAAGAGCATTGGAATATGTACCAAACAGTAGGAGAAAACGAGGAAGACGAAGCACTCTGTAAAATGACTGGTTAGACCGAGAAAATGGCGATCGAAATGCGGGGAGTGGCTGTAGGACCTATATATATATATATATATATATATATATATATATATATATATATATATATATATATATATATATATATATATATATATATTTGATAGTCTCAATTAGTACTAAATTCATCACTATTGCTATTAAGTCTTTTCAGTTCTTCTTTGAAGATTTTCCTCCTATTAAGCAAAGTACTTGTTCTCACCAATGTAATACGTGAGGCACAGATCCTTTCAAATTAACTACTTATCTGATGAAACCACAGAGTGATGAAACGCGTCATAAGTTTGTGAATATAGTGAAAATTTGAACATCATTATGTTCTTCAATCCTTCAATTTTCTTGATACAGAAGTAATCAATAGGTTTATACAGCAGAAGGCCCTGAAGAGTTCCAGAGCTAACCAGACAACAAAAAATTAACAGACTTCATTGGTGTATCGAGCACCAGAATTGGAATATTGAGAATTGGCGAAATGTTCTTTTTTCGGATGAGACCAGAATTGGTGTTCAATCAGATGATCGCGGGATTCAGGTTTTAAGGAGTCGTGGAAGACAAGCTAGACTCCGAGCAGCAAGACAAATTCTAAAATACCAAGGGGGCAGCGTGATGTTTTGGGGTGGCATTATGCAGGGAGGCAAAACAGATTTCATTCCGTTTCCTGCGAGTGTAACGGCTACAAATTACGTGGACCTAGTGCTAGAGCCCATATTGAAACTTTGACGAGGTGCCCACGGTGAGAATTTCACTATTATGTAAGATAATGCAGCAAGAAGAGGCTGGCCTTAAGCTCTTAACAGCACTGTTTAATAACATCTATAGAGCCGGTAAAATCCCAGCAGACTGGCTCAAATCTGTGTTTGTCACCCTGCCCAAAAAGACCAATGCGACAAATTGTGATGACAACAGAATGATTAGCCTAATGGCGCATGTTCTGAAAACCTTTCTACGAATTATACATACTCGAATCTACACTAAATGCAAGCGAGAAATCGATCCAGTTCAGTTTGGTTTCAGAAATGGCCTAGGAACGCGTGAGGCTCTCTTTTCTCTTAATGTACTCACCCAAAGATGTAGAGACATGAATGTCGATGTTTACGCCTGCTTTGTTGACTATCGGAAGGCTTTTGACTGCGTTTCACATAAAAAAATGGCGGAAATTCTAAAAAATACCGGGGTTGATGCAGAAGACTTACGCATTATTACAAACCTTTATTGGCACCAAACTGCACAATTGAGAGTTAATGGGCTAACATCTGAACAGGTAGCAATACGGAAAGGTGTACGTCAAGGCTGTGTGCTGTAGCCTCTATTGTTTAACATTTACTCAGAAGCAATATTCAAGGAAGCACTTGAGAACATAGACACAGGCATCAGAATAAATGGATAACTACTTAGTAATATCCGCTACGCAGACGACACCGTGGTACTAGCTAACAACCTTCAAAACTTGCAGAGAGCCATGAACCTTATTGTAGAGCATAGCCAACGCTTTGGACTATCTGTTAACGTTAACAAAACTGAAAGTATGGTGTTTTCTAAGCAAGCAGTGGAGGCTGTAATACGCATTAACAACCAACCTGTGGAACAAGTGCATTCGTTTCGGTATTTAGGAGCCACGGTGAACGACCAAAGTGACCCGAAAATAGAGATCAAATCTCGAATCGAACAAGCCCGTAAAACTTTCGTTGGCATGAGAGACCTTTTCGTCAACCGCGGACTTAATCTTCAGCTTCGTATGCGACTACTTCGTTGTTATGTTTTTCCTGTCCTTACTTATGGATGTGAAAGTTGGACTTTTAATCCAGAAATGGAGAGACGCATAGACGCTTTCGGAATGTATCTATACCGTAGAATATTGCGTATCTCTTGGATGGAGAGACGGACAAACATCGACGTCCTAAATACAATTGGAAAATCACGAGAGTTGATGAGAACCATAAAAGAGAGAAAGCTCCAGTACATCGGGCACATCATGCGCGGCAAAAAATATGAGATCCTTCGCCTGATTATTGAGGGGAAAGTCCAAGGAAAAAGATCAGTTGGACGACGCCAGAATTCATGGCTGAGAGATCTACGGAAGTGGTTTGGAAGAATGTCCACTGAAATTTTTAGAGCTGCAGTGGAGAAAACAATTATTGCCAATTGGATCGCCAACCTTCGTTTGGAGACGGCGTCATAAGAAGAAGAAGTAAGATAATGCTCCTCCGCATACCAGCAACCTCGCGCGACATTATCTTGAAACAGAGGGAATCACTATTTTAGACTTGCCAGCTTGCTCTCCAGACCTCAATTCTGTTGAACATTTATGGTATAATCTCAAAAAGAAAATTAGATAGCGCCAGGATAACGTAAGAACACCACAACAGCTCACCCAAGCCGACACAGAAGAGTGGTAGAATATCACCCCAGAGGAGGTCGAAAACCTAATCCAAAGCATGCCTGGACAGATTCAGGCTTGTATCAGGGCAAGAGGAGATAATACAAGCTACTGAGGTCGAGAAAAAATACTTACTCCGTGAGAAAACAATTTTCAATTGGTTTACTACATGCGGAAAGAGTCTCTTATTTTATTTTATTAGAGTTCTTTTTGAAATCAACCTTAATTTATTTCATTTTCAATTGAAATATCTCAGAAAGGATCAATGCTACCAATTCTTCGAAATTTCCAAAATTCGTGAGGTAATATTCAAAATATTGGAAGATTCCATATAAATTTGGTTAAGTGTGATTAAAACATCAATATTTTCTAAAATTATTATTTTTCGACAAATGATTTCAAAAACTCAAATTCATCTTGAAATTCTTTTATAACTTGACAATTTTGACAGACTTTTGACAGTACCCGTTTCAATATTTAATTATGGTTGATTATCTTCTGCCGGCACCAAATTCATTTCATTAACAGTTTGATCATAGTTGACCATATCTCGCCATAGGTCTTCAAAACTTTCCAAACTTTGATTATCTAAATCGATGAAAATTTTTTTCTTGGCAGCTGCTATGGAAGCACTTCCGTACAACTCACTTTTACTTAGTGATTCCAATAGAGATTTCATCTGTCTTCCGTTCACTGGTCCAAAATAACTGCATGATTTTCTTTTATGTCCGAAAGCTCTTCTTGTCGTGAGTAATTGGAAAAATTTGCAGGACAGAATTTTAACACCGCTAAAATGAATTGTATCCAATTTTCTACATCTTCTCATCAAACGGCAGAGATTTTTGCTTTTTATACACACACTCGCTTTGGAACCCAAGCAATTCACCAATTTAATGTACTGCAGATTTCTAGAATACTTCCCAATAGTACTAACAATTTCATCTGTGTCATTTCTGTTCGACAAGTGGATTTGCTGAAGTAACGGCGAATCCCTCACCCATTTTGATAAAATTTTGGTAGGTACTTCCCTATCAGCTTCTATAGTTTTCCACAAAGACGGAGTTGCCAACATTTTTTTCCATTTCTTACAAACCAAACAGATGTTTTTCGACAGTTCCGCTATTGGGATGAAAGAAAATATGTGAACTATAATTTCAGGGGGAAGATCATCGAAATAACAACTCGAACGGACTCTTTTAGCTGGAACGATATTTTTGGGATATTTTCGGGAATTTTTTCGTTTGAACATCTTCGAAAATAATGAATAAAAATTGTAAATAATAACACTTGACATCACTCAACGAAAATTTTACATTATTCCTGTTAATTGACGTTTAATTGCGAAAAAATTTTTGTCAGAGGCGTTATTGGAAAAGTCAATTTTATTTCATTTGTACTTCTGAAAATTTCACGATTTCTTATCTATTATATGAAGTAATGTCCTGACTGACTGACTGATTCATCATTACATAGGCAAAACTATTAAATTTAGAAACGTGATATTAAAATATGGGTTCCTTTCGTGACGTATAGATTCACTAAGACGGGATTTTGCAAAATTTACCCCTTATGGGGGTTAAAGGAGGTATCCGTTGAAATTCCTCAATAGTATGTGTGGAAAAATAACAACCTTGAGTGATGAAAACGAAGAATCAATGTCGATTGATGGCCGGGAATCAAGCAAGATCCAGCTTTGGGTAGGGTGAATACTATATCCAAAAAACACCGAATGTTATTATTTGTAGTTACTTCTTCATGAAGTTCCAGGACCAACATCCTTCTCAGATTCAAAAACTTTTAAAGTATTATTTTATTCACATATAAAACAGCGTTTAAGGCTCTAGGTTTATTTGAGGACGACTATTATTGTAATACCACTTTGGAAGAAGTAGCTCTTTGTGATTCGCCACTCAGATTACGCAACTTTTTTCTCCATATTGATGATGTCAATTATCAGAAGCTAGACGTCTTTGGGTGAAATACAGAGCTTGCCTTTCAGAGGATATAAAACGACAAATAGAATGGGAACTTCAAGACGATGCTCGACTGGTTGTGAATGAGGTTTACAAAAAACGTTTGATTGCTAGTGAGAAAACTGTCTGTCCTTAGTAGGACAATTTTTGGGCAATATGGTTCACCACATCCATTGAGAAATGAGCCATAATTATAAAACTGAGACTTACTTAGAGAAATTACTTACCATACTGAATCATTGGCCTGAGTAGTGTCTAATAAAGAAGAGTTGCTAACTGAAACACAGTCTTGCATTTATAACCAGATACTCAAGAGTATTGATTAAACCTCAAGTCGAGCATATGTTTCGAATGCATCTGGGGTACGGGTAAAAGGTTTATCGAGAAATCTGCTATTAGGCAAGATACTTAAAGAACGTGGAAAAGCTTTTGCTGCCGCTTCTGCTAATATTGCTGCCACTTTGTTAAATCGAGAGAAGAGTCCAGTCAGCATTTAAGCTACCTCTTAACATACTGAATTACCTTCATACCTACCACATCTCTAAACAGAGTAACACATGAGAGTCCATTAAGGTAAACAGTCTGCTAGACAGTTTTCTGAAATAGTGCTTGAAATAGGAAACGGTGATTACCCTACAATAGATAGTATAAAATTACTATTCCACAAAGTATGGCAACGTGATGTCATCAATTACAGAACGCACTAATATAGTTTACCCTGATGTCACCAATCTCATGACAAAGCCCAGAAAATGGTCATGTGAGCGTGCTATTTTGACTCCCAGAAATGAAATCACTGCCACTGTAGACAACCTTTTACTAAAGTCATTTGAAGCAGCTGAGATACAATATAAGTCAGTAGATTCAGTTCTACAAACTGATAATGCGGTAAACTGCGTGGAGTTCCTTAACACTCTAAGCCCACCAGGTCTTGTACCACATAATATTCTTTTGAAAATTGAAGTACCAGTTATGTTCATCATCATCATATTCACAATGTCTTAACAAACATGTTGTGAACTCGTAAAATGCATTAAGTCGGAGCTAGAGCGCTGCTGATACGAAGGTTATCAATTTTTTTCGAAATTGTAGCACGCCATCTTTCGCGATTTCGAGTTAGTTCGGTGGCTTTTGTGACACTTACATCCATCAACTGTTTCGTTTCATCCACCCAGCGTGTAATGGAACGGCCAAGAAGTCGCCTATTTGGAGCATGACCTTGGACAACAAGTTTCTCTATATTATCGCTTCTATGAATGTGACCGAAGTACGTCAGTAATCAGTTATGTCACTAAGAAACATAAAGCGTTCGAAATTGTGCAATGGCACCAGACTGCGGATAACACCGCAACATTATCGATGCTACTATACTCATTGGATATGTTCATGGGGGAACTGTATCCATAGCTAGAAAACTATCGATGCCATCAGAGTATCCATTTGAAATTAAATTACTCACTTGTACCTCTACGGGTAAGAAGTCGTGAGCAAGAGCTAGTTAGACTCAAAAGTGTTTAATTTTCCTACATAGCGTGACCTGGATTGATTCCAAAGTTATAGGTAAATGAAGATCTTGAAGATTTTTTTCTGTTCTGTTGTGGTAACTCTTCAACACCACTGCTAGAGGGCACTACTTATAAGGATATACTAGTGAAAATTGATAAACTTAATCGCTAAAAACAACGGCTATGAACCAAAATTAATTGATACCTTAATAAGACTAAAACGACATAAACTTTTATTGCAGAGCATTTATCCGTTGCATACTAAGAAATCTAACAGAAAATTTCCAATATTCCTAATATTATCAACAAGATATGTAACAGATTTCACAGAAATAATATTAACACAATCAGCACTAATAAAAAGAATTTGGGTTCATTGTTAGTTAATAACAAAGATAAAACAGAATTATTGTTTGTTTGTTTTTCCTTTTAACGTGCTCTGTTTCTGCCTTTCGGCTAATAACACGCCGGGGAATTCTGTCACCTCACTAACCCGGGAATTTTGCCGAACCCCTCTCGTGTCGAGGGAAGGGATCTTTAGTGTCCAACACATCTCTGATAGACAGGACCTACAGCTTTACTTCTCCTGCAAAAGATGGTCACTCAAGCGATTCCCAGAATCCGAAAAATCGCACCGACTTTGTGGGGATTGAACTCAGGTAACTCTACGTAGGAGACGAGAATCATATCCCATACGCCACCGAGCCGGCTAAACAGAACTATAAGATAAAAGCGAAGTATATAAAATCCACTGCAGTGAATGTGAGGCCAAACCGGAAGCTGCATCAAGAAGAGAGTTGAAGAACATAAGAGATCTATTCTCAAAAAAAAAATTCTACGGGGTTTTTAGGACCACTGTATCAACAAAAATCATTTCATAGATTTCGAGAATATCGAATTTATGCATCCAGGGAATAAAGGGAAAAGGATGGACATCTTGGAGATTATTGAAGTTACGCCCGCTTATAGGAAAAAGCGGCCAATTTACCTCCTGTTGTGAATGCCGTTATACATAAGTGAAATCACTCATTTTGAATTAAGTATTGTATTTCTCTTGAAAATGGGCCAACAACGCGAAACATATGTCGAGTATTTTTAATAAATATTTGTGAAACCTTTGCAAAGTGATAAACCAATTATTTATAAAATATTCACTATTCTTAACAAAAATTACTCTCGTTTTTCTCACCATTGTATATCAAGAATTCATTTCATAGATTTCGAGAGAATGGAAATTGTACATCCAGGTTATAAGAGGAAGAAGATTTTTAGATTTGATGGAAATCCTGTCTGGTCGTAAGAAAAAACAACCGATTTGTAAACACATTGTGGAATTTTTATTCAAGGAATGATATTCAACTTTCCGTTAAATACCCCTTCCTGAAGGAGCTGGTTTTCCGATCGACCCTTCATAATCATCGCCAACCAGGGTCACACTGCAGCTGTACAGCTCGGTCGGATGTCATGAGCAGAAGCAATATACTGCAGTTTCAATCTCATTCGACCTCGTCAGTATTACATACCCATTCACAACATCAGGCTTGACTGCCAGATACTCACCTTAATTCGTTGTAGCGTAACAAAACATGTAAATGTTACTGCGTCCTTCAACGAACCGAGACAGATGCCACTCGCCATTGCCACCGGGAAACCATTATAACAAAGAGTAAATGAACAGAAAATTACAAGAAGTCACACTAGTTCGACTATTTCACATTCTACGGAAGGTTGAATATTGTTTCTTGAAGAAAAATTCTTCAATGTGTCTACACATATAGCGATAATTTCGTAAGTTGTAATTTTTTTTGAGATTGAACCGATTTGTAATGAGCAAACAGACTTTACCCTATCTCCTGTTGTCATACTGTTATATTTAAGTAAAACAACTGATTTTGTGTTTCAGTATTTTATTATATTGATAACTTAAAACATATATCGATTGTTTTAATATATTTCAGTGAAACCGTTGCTGAAAGTTTAACTTAATCATTTATGCATTGATTTATCACCATATGGCTCGACTATTCCATTTACATTCAAGCGAAAGCAATTTTCTATAACAGTGGTTTTCTGCATAACTATCAACAATAATGGAAAATGATATCCCTTCTCCGTGTTATTTTAGCATGAGGAATTCATTACAATTTTCGAGAATATTAGTGGAGCAAAAGCAATCCTCAAGAGGATCAGAGCTGGTGGCACCATCTTAAAGTACCAATTTATTTTTTCTCCAGCCTAATTTGTCTTTTCAATTATTAAATGTCCGCTTCCGTGTATACTTAAAGCTATTCGCCTCGTTTAAAACTATTTTCTCATATAAACAGAACTCAATTAGATTTTAAAACTCAATTTTCCCTTTTTTTCTTATAATAATCAATCCAGCGAAGCATCAAACTAATTTGAAATCTCTTCTTCGAACAAAAATTTATAAAGCGGGAGATAATTCAAAACCTGGTTTCTACGGTCTCGTTGTAGCCATGATATTCATGTTCGAACAAGGCTTGGGCGAAGGAACATAATGGAAATACTTCGTCCTTTATCCCGTTATCGATTTGGCAACAGAGCTAAAACATCATCAGTGTTTTCACGTGCAAAAACGTGGCTGTCAGGCGGTGTGCAATTAGTACATCGTGAAATAAATTGTATTGGGAGTGGCGAATATCGCATCATCAATTATGGAGAATGATTTTTTCACGTTTGATAATGGTTTTTGTATATTCGATATCTTCTCTTGGAACATTTGTATGTTTATTGCTTTCTTTCCAACAATATGACAGTTTTCTGAAAGTCGTGCTCAAATAATGACATTTTGGAAATAAAAAAATCAATATTTTCTCTTGAACTCGAGAGATTTTCACTTCATAAAGTTGCACGATGGTGAATTGATAAGTCTGATAAGAATGAGAAAAGAACTCACTTTTTTCTACTGGGTGTCATTTATTTTTCAACATAAGGATTGCCGCTCAGACGATGCTGGAAGTTTTTGATGCCCTCTTTATAGTAGTCTTTCCGAAGGTACGCGTAATACGCCGACCACCAAGTTGGTGGTCCGTTCCATAGCCAGTAAGATGCGAAGAACAGCTTATATACAGGGTGTAACATAATAGTATGTCACAACTTGAGGGGGTAAATCTACGTGCAATTAAAAAAAAAAGTTCATATAAAAATGGGTCCGCAAAAGCTTCGTTAACGAGCTACAGGATGTTGAAATTTCCGGAAAAAAATTGGTTTTTTCTTCGAAACTCCTTCAGTTTTTGATATATTCAGCCCAAATTTGGAATGCAAGCTATTTTACAAACTCCATCATTACACGACCTAAATTTCAACTAGAATCTACAGGGTGTTTTCTTTTCCAGAGCGATGTCTTTTTTTGCCTTTTCAAACTTTTTTGCAGTACACCACTGATGACACCTGTAAGTTTTTCGTATCTCCTACTGTTCTCGGGCAAAACATTATTAAACGATTGTATGCATTCGCTGAATTGAAAGCACTTTATGAAAAAATGACTAGTAGGCTTTGATTTTTTCATTCATTTATTTATTTTGACAGTTGCTAAAGTTGAATCAATGTCTGCTCGAATTGTTCATTGAATTAACTATTAATTTCAAGACTTTTGAAGTTAGTGCTGCAAGAAAAAAATGGCCAATTTTACTAACGCCGAATTGTCTAATATCCATTACATGTACGATATACCTGACCGAAACACAACAGTAACTAGGTGATTATATCAGGTGCGCTTTCCAAATCGAGTAACACCAAAAAGGCGAACATTTTCAAATATCCACAGAAGGTTGAGGAAAACTGGTACTTTTACTGCAAATAATCATTTAAAAGGTGCAACTCAAACAATGAGAACTCCAGACATTGAGGAAGCTCTTTTGAATTGTATTTATTTGAATCCCCATATGAGTACAAGAAAAATTGGAAATCAGTTGAATACTTCACATGTTCTAGTTTGGGGGATTCTTCACGACTTTTTATTGAACCCGTTTCATATTCAACACGTCCAAACTCTACTTCCTCGAGATATTCCTTCAAGATTGAATTTCTGCCGATGGTTCTTAGATAAAATTAGAGAAAATGCTCATTTTGATAGTGAAATAATGTTCACAGACGAAGCTAACTTTTCGAGAACTGCTATCACAAATTTTTACAATAATCATTATTGGGCTGAGGAAAGCCCCCATTTGATCGATGAATCTCTTCATCAAAAACAATTCTCACTGAATGTCTGTGTCTGAATGATTGGAAATTATTTGATTGTGCCATTTTTTTGCCTAACATACTAAACGGTCCCGCTTATCGGCAATTTATTGAGTTGGAGTTATCTATATTGCTCGAGGATGAGCCACTTCTGGCGAGAAACATAATGTCGTTCATGCATGACGGGGCACCAGCACATTTTAGAGGAGAAGCTAGGGTATTCTTGAATAATACATTCAACAATCGATGGATAGGTCGGGGTGGGCCAGAACCATTGCATCCTAGGTCCCCAGACTTAAATCCTTATAGGAATATTCAAAAGTTTAGTTTATACCTCTTCAGTGAACACTGTAGAAGAATTTAGAAATCGAATAATAACCCTTTGTGACACGATAAGAAATACCCCAGGAATATTTGAAAGAGTGCGTGATAATATGCGAAGAAGGACAGAGGCCTGTATTTTTGCAGGAGGAGGACACTTCCAGCAATTCATTTAGTTCATAATTGTTCTTTTTTTTTAGTTTGATATTGAATAAGTATAAGTTGAGTCTTAGAAGACTAGCTATCAAAATAAAAGCAAACTTTGGGCATACCTATCGAGTATTTCTATTTCTTTTCATTTAGCGAATAACATACAATTCAAATAATTCAAATTCAATAATTTTTCACATGAAAACGTTGGAGATACGAAAAAATTGCAGATGTCAAAAAAGTTTCTAAATTGAATGAAGATGATAAAAATTGATTGTATGCTGATCAGTGGCGTCCTGCAAAAAAGTTTGAAAGGGCGAAAAGAGACATGGCCTCGGAAAAAAAACACCTTCGAAAAATTTCTCCGAAACGTGAAAACGAACGGATAGTCGAAATGGTGAAATTTCTTTTGAATCGGAAACTTCAGTCATTCGAAAAGCGATAGGAACGATCGATCGAGCGAAAATTCCGGAAAAAAGCGATAATAAAAAATGTCTCCAATTATTCGAGAGTAGAGAGGATAATTTCGTCGGACTTTCATGTCTATACAAATGTTTCTATCGCGTTCGATCGTTTCAAAACCTAGCAAAGAGCAAGGTTCGAATTTCGCATATCACGCCGCAATAGTTCCATTCCAGTAAAACCCCAGGATAACTGGAAAATCTTCGATCCAACGAAGAGCTGTCGGCGGACTTTTGCAAAATTTCGTTCCATTTTCCCCATTCCGAGAACCTCTTCCGACCAGGAAATAAAGAAATTATCGAACGTCAAGCTGTCGAAATAAGGGTTTTTCTTTCATCTGTTCTACTTGTACGGGAATTCCGGGAGGAAGGATTCGGGTATCGAACGATTCCTACATACCTCGAGATCAGGTCTGCGAAGAGAAATGGTTACTCTACCACGTATTTTCGAATTTGGAACGATTTTTGAGTCCTAGATTTTCGAGAAAAAGACCTCTACTACCGCCCCCACGATCGCTTTTCAAGATCGATGCTACATGGATCTGTCAGAATAAGTAATTCCGAATTTTATTTCATTGAAATGATTAATGAAACTCAAAATAATGTTTCAAAGGTGAGCGAACGTGGTTCAATGTTTATTTTGTCCATTTTCATATATATATTTCGTTTGAGCCAAGGAACCACTCTTGAAATTTATATATTTAATATTATGTGGTTAGATGTCTAACCTAACCTAATATTGCGGTTCAAACAGAATGTTATAATAAAGGAGA
This sequence comes from Cryptolaemus montrouzieri, assembly GCA_013387265.2. NCBI lineage: Eukaryota > Metazoa > Arthropoda > Insecta > Coleoptera > Coccinellidae > Cryptolaemus > Cryptolaemus montrouzieri. Next base: position 26,289,170 of record JABFTP020000103.1, read on the forward strand.
CTCAAAATAATGTTTAAAAGGTAAGAGCATATAATTTGACGCTTATTCATGTTTTGTAATGCAAATCAACAAGTAACTCCAAAACAATACTCGAACCCGCTGTAATGGTATGTAAGAGGCTATACGAGAGATCCATCAGGTACGAATGGCAGTAAATATAATGAGGCGTTCAATATATTTATAGAGGTCATCCAGTATATTGAAAGTTGTATATAAAAATGCTATTTTAATGAGCTCACAAGTAAATACTAAAGCAGACAAAGATAATTTCGCAGTATTCCTAACCGAAGAACAATATCAAAATGAAAGATGTATTGAAAACATTGAAGATCAGGGAATGGGCAACTGACCAACCGAAATCATCCATCTGAAAAGTCAAAGAAGCTTTGGAACCTGCAGACCATCTAGCGCACACAGTTTAGTAAAAACGAAGACTCTCACCAATGAACCCTCAATCACTCAAAATGTGTCTGATCAAGCTATAAAAATACCTGTAGTATCCTAAATTAACACTACTTTGGGTAACTTTGTTAAATGTTTAAACTATAAGCTCATAGAACTCATGAACTTTTCCTTACAACATACCATTTTAAATTCCAACGACCTTACTCAAAAACTCTCCTTACTTAAAATCAGCCATGACTTCAAGGTTGTTTCCTTTGATGTAAAAAACGTGTACCCAAATATTCCAGCAGATGAATATCCACCTTTAGTTTCAGATATTTTCACAAAACTAACACATTTCCACCAATATCCTATGAATTTTGCAACATATTTAAAACATGCTTTGAGCAAAATTATTTCAAGACTTCCTATGGGATCGCCACTTAGCCCCTATTGTCAGATATTTTCATGGACAATTCAGAAAACACATCAATGCTCAACAGCGATCTAGCAAAAAAATAGCATGTCCTGGTATCGATACGTTGATTATATTTTAGTTAGTTTGCATGGCTCAAATAGACAATTAGATACTATTTTGGACTTCCTCAATAAAACTCACGATTATTCAAAATTTACCGTTGAATATCCTAGCGTATAATATCTATAGAACAGAATCGTTGACAGACACAAAAATCTCCATGGACTCATTGAATCATTCAAACCATAAACTTGCCGCCTAAAATTCGATTGTCCACAAAGCTTTTAGTATCCCCCGCTCATTCCTCATAAAATGAAACATAATATTTCAAAATTCAAAATAATCACATAATTCCCAAGTGGTCAAAATTATAGCAAATTATTCTATAATGCAAAACAGAAAAACTCAAACGATCTCGTTTCACAAAATCCAATGTAACGAATGCTGTTTAGCTTATGTAGGTCAAATGTCGATTCAAAGAACATTTATCATCAGACAAAAAATCCCCAATATTTGAGTACATTCAATCAACACACCACAGAATATTTTCAGATGAACTCAAAGCAATAAAGGAAGTAGAATGAATCTGTCAGAAAATGTGGAAATTAATAAACTCAGGAAAACCCCATGTTTTACTAGTCTGAATAGCTAACTTGAAATCAATAATTCCCCTCTACTTAACATTCAAGGAAAAATATATCTTGTAATCGTTTTTGTTCAGCACTTGATCGAAGGGTCGAAACATGTCGAGTATTAATAAATAAACGTGCAAAACTGACAAAAGTGTGTTTCCTCTTTCATAATTCACGATATGAATTGCTAGCTCATCCATCATATTCTCTTGACCTCACTTTCATTAATTTTCTAAACATAAGAATGATGAAAAATAAATTAGACATTGTAGACAAAAGTGAGAAGTTCCATTTTCACCAGAACAATAGATATGCATGTTTCTTTATTTAATCACTTTATATTGAACTGCCCTAAATAAATACCAGCATCGGGAGAGATCGATTTCATCAACAACATGACTTGTATGAGAAGTTAGCAAACAGGCCGCGAGACTAAAGAAAATTAGAACCGGAAACTAAAATCTTGCAGGCTCAACGTGTAAGCCCCAGCATGTTACTTGAATACCGATCGCCCTTCCGGCTACAAACCACAACAAACCATTCAATAAAACGGCTTTTTGTCCGGTAAAGAAATGCTGCAATAGATGAGTGTCGGGAAGGGAGGATCACGTCCTACAAACTGGGGTTATTGCCTAGGAGGGAATTCCTAATAGATTCTTTATTTCCCCAGTTTCAGTGTACAATGTATATTGAAAGTCTTCTAGGTTATCTTTACTCAAGACGAGCTACTAGAATAGTCAGAAAATTAGTGAAAATTCAATGAGAATTTCTAGAGATTTATCAAATGCAGAAATATATTTCTAGATAACTCTTGCTGCTTCTCAACATTAAGTTAAAATGCGTACACCTAACTATATAATTTAAATATTATACCGTCATATCATAAATAATAACTCTGATCCCACCATAGTTTGCATTGGGGGATCAGAAATAATAAAAATAATATATCAGATATCACGATACTCATTTGGTTTGATTTCTATTTTTACACTTCGATTGATCTTCCCCGCCATAAAACTATGTACAGGTGGACAGATTTCGATAGGACTGCAGCTATGTAAATATTCTGAATAGGAGAAAAAGTTACTATGTTTTAACTATCACTAATTTATTGATGTAAAGAATCACAAAATTTTACATTCGTTGGACCGGTTTCGGACATACGTCCATTATCAACAACAAGCTAATGAAAACTGAATACTCATGTACAATACAGGAATTAATATCAATAAAATGCTAGTAGAGGTCACAGTAACTAGAATAATGGTGATTGGTAGGTAATTAAGTCTACCTGGTCGTTGAGGAGCTTAACCCTCTCTACCCTAGATGCCTTGAAAATTTCCATCGATTCGAAGAAATTGAGTTTATGAGATTTATCACAGGAATTAAGAATTTTTAGCTGTTGAAGTTCTGGAAAAGGATGACATTTATTCAGACAATGTGCAGCTAAAGCTGAATCATATTTCTAATGTAGGAATGACCGGAAATGTTCTTTGTATCTAGCCTTGAAAGAGCGTCCTGTTTGACCTATATAAAAGGAATTGCACTCAGAACATGTTAATTGGTATACTCCTGATTTTTCGAATTCATCGGTTTTATCTATTGTGTTAGAACGCAGGCCTGACAAATTGCTAACTGGTTTGAATGCAATATGAACTTTTTTAATATCAGACAAAACTCTAGCAACCTGTTCTGACGTCTTCCCAAAATATGTTAGAGACTCAAATTTTTCCGGCTTTTCTCTCTTGGATTGGGGAAATATCATGTTGAATGTGTTGTTGCGTATTTTGGATTAATTAAACTATCTATTACTTTTATATCGAAGCCGTTCTTCTCTGCAATTAACATAATGGTGTTAAATTCTGATTTTCCATCCATGTCCGATAAAGGCAAAGAAATCGCTCTGTGAACCATGGATTTGAAGGCTGTTATTTTTTGAGAATACGGGTGAAATGAATCTATGGGTATGACATTATCCGTGTACGATGGTTTTCTGAAGATATTAATTGATAAACGGTTATTATTCTTCCGGGTAATTGTTAGGTCTAAGAAATTGATTTTAGTATCGACTTCTGTTTCTACTTTGAACTTAATTTTAGGATGAATGTTTTTAATGAAATTCAGGAAGATTTCTAGTTGTCTATTCGTTCCAATGAAACAGGCTAAAATGTCACCAACATATCGGTACCAAAATAGAATATGCCTTTTCGTCAAAGGTGACGTCATAATTTTAGTGTTTTCCAAATTAGACATGAAAATTTCAGATAGAAGGGGACGGAGGGGTGAACCCATAGCTAAACCATTATTTTGTGAATATATCTTATTATTGTACTGAAAATAATTTATCAATCATCATTCATCAAACAGTCAAACAGAGAAATCAACTCATCTTCACAGACAACATTGAGAAACTCTTGGGATTTTGGGTATGAGATTTGACGTAACTATCCTCACAACCAACAAGGAAGACAGGAATGGGCTCGTCTAATGACTGGCTGATAGCATATCTTTTTTTGACTTACTGACAGCTATAACTATCCATGGAGTGTTCTTGCTTGAACACCATGACTTTCGAAAACGTTCGTCAAAGGAGTATGGCTGACCTGCGAAAGGCAAAACTGGAAACTCGTGTCGATATCCTTATGGGTCACTAACTGCTGTAGACATACATGCAGAAATTTGGTCTGGCTGATGACAACGAATGCAGATTCTTTTTTGAAGTGAATAAGATGGCAGACCATATTGCATTATAATAACTTGCACTGGATGAAATCAGAATCAAAGTTATCGGCAATATTTTTCTGGAACAAAACGAATTGAAGAACGTTTGCTCGAACAAGGTACTAGATTTCTTTCAGAAACTGAACTAATTCAAAAAAATATGATCTAGGTATCATGGAGGGTTACAATAGTGGTGAGGTTGAAGGGCAATTATGTTCCACTCACTATCAGAACAACAATGGATATCCAAGCTGCCATAAGGACACTGGTTTTCAAAAACTGCACCTCGGTATTGGTGCAAAAATCTCGTCAGACTGGAAGTGAATTAAAAACCTTGGTTTTTGTGAATTCCAGGTAACTCAGGGCTTGGAGGCAACAGTTCCGTTAACATCGATGTTTTCTATGATTTATAAATTTAAAATTTATTTATGAAATTTTAGTGTAGATTTCCATGTTCAAAAATATCTGTGTATGCATTTCGTTTCAATTTTATTCTGAAGCAAATTACGCTAATATCGAGTAAAATACAATAAATTTTACACGACAGGTTATTGATTGCTATTTTGATGGTAATTTTATGGCCGATGTCACGAATACTTTATGCTAGTTGTATGGTTTAGTATGATCATCGTTAAATTATAGACAAACTGTAAACTCTTTGTCGAGAAAATCCGCAATCTATTTCACTCGGGTGCTGGCAGTGTAGCAGCAGAGGGTGGCGACGTAATAACCGGACAGAATGTCCTCCGTTGGGGCCATTATTCTATATTCCCTGTGTTGTCCACCTCGTTCTAAATTATTGCCGTTCTATTCCAAAAGTCGCACATATCGAATACTATCCTGAAACCAAGGCTCTGACGTGGGTGCACCAGGTATAATCACACATACTATAGAGTTAGAATTTTCTACAATAAGTAATCAAATATGACATATGAAACATCAAGCGTATGAACTCTATACGACCACTGACATAAACACCTCAAAAAAGTCTAGGGAACACTTCTGAATATCGATATATTCTATCCAGAACGATCAATATGGATGAATTTTTTTAATAAATGAACACCTGCATCAATTTCTCACCAAATTATGTAGAATGCCGCCACTGATTTCAGTTTTTTTTGTAAAAAACTAAATATGCAGCAGATGCGACGCTGCTTTATAATCATTTCATGTATTCAGTGTTTGAAATCAGTTAGTTGGCACTTTGCTTCTGTTGTAAGCACAAATAAAAGATTCAAGTTTTGTGATTCGACCATGGAAAGACCACATTCGAGTAAAGAAGAGATGTTACGAGCCGATGGCATGTTCCAAGCTGGGAGCTCACAACGGGAACTATTCAGGGTTCTGGGAAGTAGCCAAAGTGTCATAAACCGTTTATGGTTGCGTTTCAATGAAACAGGTAGCGTAGAAAAACGCCATGCAGGTCGTTTCAGGATTACTACAGTCGCCCAAGATCGATTTTTGGTTTTACAAGCCAGAAGATATCGTACTACCACAGCATCTCAATTAGCTCAAGAGCCATCACGAGTTCATAATGTTCAAATTTCCGACCAAACTGTGAGAAATCGACTGCACGAAGGTCAACTCCACTCCAGACGTCCTTTAAGAGTTCCACAACTGACCCATGGAAATCACGCTGCTCGTGTAGCTTGGTGCCAAGAACACGTGAACTGGGATCAAGAGAGATGGGCCACAGTTCTCTTCAGCGACGAATCTAGATTTGGTTATTATTCCGATTCGGGAAGAATTCGAATATGGAGGGAACCTGGAAAGCAAAACCGTCTCCAGCATGCTCGAGAAGTTGTTAGACAGGGAGGCGGATCAGTGATGTTTTGGGGAGGTATACGCCTTGGTGGAAGAACTTACCTCGTTTTCATACAGAACAACCTCACGGGAAATTTTTAAGCAAAAGAGATAGTTTTACCGGTAGTGGTACCGTATCTCCAAACAATGGGTCAAAATTCACTCTTCCAACAAGATAATGCCCCTCCTCATCGTGCAAGAGTTGTCTTGAACGTTCTCGAAGAGAATGATATCGATCTTCTACCGTGGCCATCCTGCTCCACAGATCTGGATCCCATCGAGCATGTGTGGGACACCCTAAAAAGAAATCTCCTGCGTCAAAACGTCTTCCATCATGAACAGGAGCTTCGATTAGCAGTTCAGGGGGCTTGAAATTACTTAGGCCAAAATGTAATAGACAATTTAATAGTGAGCATGCCGCGACGATGCCAAAGTGTCATTAATAACAGAGGTGGACCTTCTGGGTACTGAAAGATATAAGTGCTTCCATATCGTTTCGAAAATATTAGTTCAGGATTTTATCTTCTGTTTTACCAAATTTCGTCATAATAGGTGCTTTGGAGAAGTCAAATATTGTTTTGTTTTCTTGAGAATACATTATATTCAATACATCATAACAAAAACCGAAAGATTTCTATAAATTCGAATCATCAAATTCATATTTTAAAGATATTGGTAAGTGTTCCCTAGACTTTTTTGAGGTGTTTATATCATTGACCGCTATATTTATGCCTTTTTCTCTAGAATAATTAGATCGATGAGGTTTCACAGATCAAAGTTTTCCCCTAACTCGTTCCGTTTTTCAATGCTTCTCTAGAAGGGCTTAAACAGAAATCTTCAATCCGAGGGAACAATTCCATTTACTAAGAGAATACGGAACTTGTAGAATTTGTTTTCGAATCAAATCTGTGCATTTTAAAATAAAAGTTTTAAGAGCCTCCTCTCCCCGTTTCCAACTTTTCTACGTTCAATCCAAGAAACACCTCGACATTTTCCAGTATTGTAAAATAACCTCATTTCCGAAACTCTATTTTGGCAGGAAGTTCGGGAAAGGAATAAGAATGAGTTATCTGTTGTTCCATCGGGAGATATGCAAACACTGGGGACGTATACTTCGTTTTCTGAGAAATGTAATTGGTATAACATTATACGGAATGTCTACGTTGTTTTTAGCTCGTCCAAATCATTACAATAAATTTCATATTATGACTTGCATTCCGTGATTTTCAGATAGAATGAGATTCGATCAATTCATTGAAAGGAAAGGGAAAATAATAGCGTCTTGTTTGTTTTTAATATTCAGAATTCTGGATTCAACGAATAGAATTTGATCAAGGAGTGTTCTATTTGAAAAACTAGAACTTTAATCTATAACTTGAAAACTATACCACTTAAGATGAAATTTGGTTACACCAATAGATTCCCCATGAAAATTCTCTACGATGGACTTTTTACCATTGCGTCATGTTGAAGAATAACCGAGAACGAAGGGGTTCTTGAAAATTTTATTAACTATCTGTCGTTCATCAAAAGTAGCACCATTGCCTGAAATTCGAGTCCTCCTATCTCAATTTAAAGACAACGAATTTCGGACACCCTCTGCAAGCATTTTTTGATATAAATATCAATGCAGATTTGTCGACAAGTAGCTTTGATCTCATACTATTTGGTGCGGAATCTTTGTTGTTGGGATATCAGGTCTGTAGGGGACTCTGAGAAGCATCTTGATGTAATTTTTGACTGTCACCTTGATGTAGGTGCAAGACGGTACCACGGAGCATCATGCTCCGTGAGTTGGTTATTCGTGACGAAATTTAGGAGGCTTGATAGATGGAAGAAATTTTTCAGATAAGATATGGTGAGCTATATAAGCTCGTTTTCTATTCAGATCTCTAGGGGAGCTGGCTCGGGAGCTCATGATTGTAATAAGATTAACAACAGTCCTCTGGCCGGAACGCAGTGGCCCACAAAATCCTATGAGAGAAGCCAGTTCGTTTTTGAGTTTTGCAATATAAGAAGACTAGGGCACACCAACTTGTATGTGACAGTAGTATACCAACACTTACAAAACACTCAACTATATCTCTTCGCTCTTCGAAAACGCAAATAATGCTTACACTCGACACCACCTTCCTCTGTTTCAATAGCTATGAGTTGCACTGAAGGCTTCGGTTCAAGGAAAGGGTTTGTATTTTTGCCGGATTGGATGTCGCATTCCAAAAAAGGAAATGTTGGAGGACGACGCTTTTGACCTGGCATGACTCGAAATCGTTTATATACCAAAATTATGTTTTTATGTTGTCTGTATCGATCTCCTAACCGTAATAATTACTCTTGGTTGTTTCAGTATCTAGGCGACAAAGTAGACACCATCCAAATACAGTATTCGTTAGCTGAGGTGATTATAATGCAAGACTTCATTGTTCACAACATGGACCGACCAATCAGGAAGGCAAACGGAGGCCTTCGATCACACACAACTTGATGCGTCTTGCTGAAAAGATTTTCTTCCAGATTATGGTGATTGCCGTTTACAGGTTTCAGCATCCTAGTAACTTCGTATAGCCAGGAAACAAAGATTCAACGAAACCAGGAAAATATGGCATTACAATCAAGACAGTTAGGAGAAGATGTTCCAGTTCTTCTCTTTTCATTTTGATGATGTTTGTTTTTCAGATCCTGAACTCCATGTCTGCACTGAAACTTATGTGCTTATAAGAATTGGAAGAAATATCCAGCCAATGAAACAAAAGCTGAATATGTGCGTTTCATGAATATTTACTACGCAACAATTAATGAAGTGAAAACCTACCTCGAAGAAAGAAATAAGGATAGACTCTAGAAACCGACCAGTGGATCTCGTCAGTTCTGATCTATGGCGGAGAAAGACAATAAAAACTTTTGCTTCCCACCTTTGACTAGAGATGACGGTTCTATTGCATCATTACCTTAAGTAAAGGCGGATCTCTTTGCAAAAATGTTTTTGCAAAATTCTGTTTTAGATACATCGAACGCAGGGCCACCCGACGTTCGTACGGTAGGGTGCGTTCTTCAACAACTGAACAGTAAAAAAGCAGTGGCACTTCATGGAATACCACTAACTATTTTGAAGAAATGTGCACATGTGTCTGTTTCAGTTTCCTATGGAAACCATACGCTTCCGAAGTGTTAGAAAGCTGAGAGGGTACAATCAATTCCGAAAAAAGGGAAGAAATGCCTTAACCAAAATTACCGTCCAATCACATTGTTGCTATTATATCGACAGTCATGGAAAAAATGATGAACGATGAGCTTATTAAATATCTTGAGGTACAGGGTCTCATTAATGATCGAAAATACGGTTTCCACAAACAACGATCAAATGGCGACTTCTTTGCATACGTTACGCGTTTGTCGACATCAAAAATTGAAAAGCATGGTGAATCAAGTGCAATTGCTCTTGATATCTTGAAAACCTTCGACAGAGTTTGGTAGCTTTTTCCTTAGTGAATTGATTGACGTGGTAGTTGATGATGTAAGCAGTGAATCTTTATAGGTTAATGCTTTTTTTTTCTGCTGCAGATTAATATTCTGCTACACACCTCCGAAAATGGAAAGTTTTTTTGTGGACGACTTATTCTGCTCTTCTCATTTTCTAGTCAGCGTCCTATAACTGATGACTAGTCAAATAGACAAAGATTCCAACAGTTACTGAATTCAGATTAGAAAAATATATCAAACAAAGTTTGTCACTGCAATCCTGCAAGGACATCAAATTTCCTCAGAAACGGCATCTCAGTCAACACCAGAGTTTAGTAACATGACTATGTTTCAACCTTCCACAAATCTGATCCTGCTGAGCTCAGTTTTCTTTTCAGGGCTAAACAGTACTTAATGCTCCTACACAAACACAGGTGTTAAGTGATCTGGAATAGTGTTCTCATATGTGGGGCTCCGCACCAACACATTCGTTACATCTATTGGATAGTGTCAAGAAGAGAGTAGGCCTCATCTACCACCCAGAGTTCACGCATGATCTCCAGCCTCTCTCTCAAAGGCAGCAGGGTACTGATTTTTATCCTTTTCTCAGGTACTTCTATAGAAAATGTATTGAAGAACTGAAGGGCTTTGTTCCGTGGAGAATACAGTTCCAAAGAAAAACCAATCTCGCGGAAAACACTCAGCAGTGGACGGTCCAACGGGTAACACAACGTACTTATCTCTAACAAATTCATTTGTTTACAGGGCTAGCATTCTGTGGAACTGTGGAACTTGAATCAACATCTTTCCGATAACTTACAATTTGGCCCTCTTCAAGAAGCGAGTAAGCACACATATATTTAATATCTTGAGGGTTCACATCTGTGGTATGACACACATCGCCTCCTTCCAAGAGATGTGAATAAGAAAAATTAAACATATATTATATGGCCTTGAAGACATTACTAACATCACTGTGAAAAAACTATTATTGAAAGAGCTTATAAGCTATTTTTACGATATCTCTATTAATGTTCCTAAATTGAATTTGTAAATAATCAAGTGACTGTACCATACCTTGTAGCAGAGGAGCCCAAGAAGGTATTTCGGGATTTACTAAAGCGAGGCAGATGAATATACAGGGGGATACCTTGTACCCGGTTAAGAACTTAGATACCACCAAATATGAACCTGATATATATGGCCGCCTGTCAAGGATTAAGATAGGGTGAGTTAGTCACATGCTAAAACGTGTATATTCTTCTAATCTAGCAATTTAAGGGTGACGTAAAAAAGGGGAGGGCTACAAAGTTGTAAAAAAACGTCATATCGACATTCTCGAGCGTGGTTTATTATTTTTCGTTTTAAAGGAAATCTATCAAAGATTACGAAAAATATATAATCTGCGATTTCCACAAGTAGCAAGAATTTATCGGTAAGTTTAATGCGTGCAGGTACATGATGCCTGTTTTCCCCTCCTTCTTATACATAATAGTCACAATTTGAGGGGGCAGATCTACGTGCAATTTTAAGAAAAAAAGTTCATATGAACATAGGTCCGCAAAAGCCTCGTTACGGAGATAGAGGGCGTTGAAATTTCCGGAAAAAATTGTTTTTTTCTTCAAAACTCCTACAGTTTTTGAGATATTCTGCCAAATTTGGAATGCAAGCTATTTTTTACAGCATCCATCATTACACGTCCTAAATTTCAACTGAAATTCACAAGGTGTCTTCTTTTCCGAGGCCCTGTCTCCTTGTGCCCTTTCAAACATTTTTTCAGAACGCCACTGATCAGCGTACAATCAACTTTCGTCATCTTCGTTTGATTCGGAAACTTTTTGACACTTTGACGGTATCTCCAACCGTTTTTGAGTGAAAAATTATTGAATTTGAATTATTTGAATTGTATGTTATTCGATAAATGAAAAGAATAATAGAAATACTTGATAAGTATGCCCAAAGTTTGCTTTTATTTTGATAGTTCGTCTTCTAAGACTCAACTTATACTCATTTAATATCAAACTTGAAAAACAAAAACAATTAAAAACTGAATAAATTGCTGGAAGTGTCCTCCACCTGCGATAATACAGGCCTCTGTCCTTCTTCGCATATTATCACGCACTCTTTGAAATATTCCTGAGGTATTTCTTATCGTGTCACAAAAGGTTATTATTCGATTTTTCAATTCCTCTACAGTGTTTACTGGAGTGGCATAAACTAAACTTTTGAGATATCTCCATAAGAAAAAGTCTAAACTATTTAAGTCTGGGGACCTAAGAGGCCATGATTCTGGCCCACCCCGACCTATCCATCGGTTGTTGAATGTATTATTCAAGAATTTCCTAGCTTCTCCACTGAAATGTGCTGGTGCCCCGTCATACATGAACCACATTATGTTTCTCACCAAAAGTGGCACATCCTCAAGCAATAAAGGTAACTCTTCCTCAAGGAATTGACAATAAGCGGACCGTTTAGTCTGTTAGGCAAAAAAATTGGCCCAATGAAATAATTTCCAATTATTCCGACCCAGACATCTTGTGAGAATTGTTCTTGATGATGAGATTCTTCAATCAAATGGGGGTTTTTCTCAGCCCAATAATGATTATTGTGAAAATTTGTGATAGCAGTTCTCGAAAATCGAAAAACAAGCTTCGTCTGTGAACATACATTATTTCACTATCAAAATGAGCATTTTCTCTAATTTAGTCTAAGAACCATCGGAAGAAATTCAGTCTTGTAGGAAAATCTCAAAGAAGTGAAGTTTGGACGCGTTGAATATGAAACGGGTACAATAAAAATTCGTAGTGAATCCTCAAACTAGAACATGTGAAGTATTCAACTGATTTTCAATTTTTCTTGTACTCAAATGAGGATTCAAATCAATACAATTCAATACTGCTTCCTCAATATCTGGAGTTTTAATAGTTTGAGTTGCACCTTTAAATGATTATTTGCAGTAAAAGTACCAGTTTCCCTTCAACCTTTTGTGGATATTTGAAAATATTTGCCTGTCTGGTGTTACTCGAACTGGAAAGCGCACCTGATATAATCGCCTAGCATCTGTTGTGTTTTCGTCTGCCAGACCGTACATGTAATGGAAATCAGCCAATTCGGCGTTAGTAAAATTGGCCATTTTTTCTTACAGCAATAACTTCAAAAGACTTAAAGCTAATCGTTAATTTAATAAACAATTCGAGCAGACACTGGTTCAACTTTAGCAACTGTCAAAATAAATAAATAAATGAAGAAAATTAAAGCCTACTAGTCATTTTTTTAATTAGAAGTGCTTTCAATTCAGCGAATGCATACAATCATTTAATAATATTTTGCTCGAGAACGGTTGAAGGTACGAAAAAATTACAGATGTCAAAAAAATTTCTAAACTAAACGAAGATGAAGAAAATTGATAATACGCTGATCAGTGGCGTACTGCAAGAAAGTTTGAAAAGACAAAAGTAGATATAGCTCCGGAAAAGAAAACACCTTGTAGATTCTAGTTAAAATTTAGGACGTGTGATGATGGAGGCTGTAGAAAATAGCTTGCATTCCATACTTAGGCTGAATATCTCAAAAACTGCAGGAGTTTCGAAGAAAAAACCAAAATTTTCTGGAAATTTCAACACCCTGTAGCTCCGTAACAAAGCTTTTGCGGACCTATGTTTATATGAACTTTTTTCTTAAAGTAACACGTAGATTTACCCCCTCAAGTTGTGACATACTATTATGTAATACCCTGTATTATTATTTTATTATGAATACAAGTATTATACTAAAAGAAACCTATTTTTTATGCATGTATTTCTTTACATTTTCAATTAATTAAATTCAATGATTTAAAAAATAAAACAAAATCTTCTTCATTGTCAGATTAGGCGAATCTCTCCAGATAATCGTCAGATTATGAAACAGCACGTCCAAAGCATAGAGACGAACCAATTATATATTAATCTGACGCACTTGAGTAATTCAAAATGACGGATTTTTTTACCAATTCTTATAATGGCCACGAGTTTGCGTCACATCCAAATCGTCAGATTATTAAACAAGAAACTTTTCTAGGTTCTCTTAACATCGTCTCAGAAAATCTGGCGCGATCGATTAATTTTTTTTTTATTTTCAACCCTTATGTACGACCACCCCCATCATGGAAATAATCAGGTTAACATACATACATTTTCAAAAATACGTAATACATGGATGGTATCAATATTCGAGTATTTCTTACACTTTTGAAAATCTATAGATGCTTTCCCCTCGATGATAAGGTTTATATTATATGCCATTTTGTTTGATATCATTTAAGCTTCGCAGCCTAATAAGTCTTTATGACGATCGAGTATATCCCGTTTAAGCATCGTGAGCTCCCCTAGTATTGTAGATTAACATAGTTATCGAATAACAAACACGAATATATAGATAATGAATTGATCGGCCAAACAATAGCCGCGATTGACTGAGTATGCCAATCGAAATAAAAATTTCAAACACGACATAAACATCTATCCATTCTAGTAATTACCCTTTGTACAACCGACCCAAAACGGACAAACCGCGTCCGTCCGGACGATGATGTTCTCTACGATCTCTCGAGTTTGTAATACAATAAACTCGTCGGACCACATCATTCGTGAGCCATTATGTCCTGTATGGTTTTACATTTTGTCGATAATTCGAGCATCTGCATGTGGTGAAGTATCATTAGCTATTCATCAACGTTTGAATAATACTGGACAGACCAACAGCACACGCCGTATCACGTATAACCCGTATTGGTGCTGTAAATCACGATGGAGTTTGTTTATGTAACAGTAGAATTTGCTGCAACATAACGTGTGATATGGGAACTGTGACACGTGAGGCATGCATTCTACTGGGATTAGAATAGATAATGTGTTAGATGAATGATTCAATTCGTATGTACAGCAGAATGCCAACAAATAATGAAATGGACACGGGTACCATCATTTGGGAATCATGACATATAGTATATTTGGAATTAATAACATTTAAAGAGATCTAGTTTATGCTAGCGTCCACTGTCGTGATTAGAATAAAATAACAATGAGTATGAGCTGCATGTGCTCAATACTGAACACGTACAAATTTCGTTGAAACTTTTTGTCAGGGACTAAAGAATATATTAAAAATGAGATAAAAAACACAAGGTTAAACTTTAATCTACACTTTATTTGGAAAAATTCGACGACGTTTCGCTGACACAGCAGCTTTATCAAGAATGAAAAACAGAATGAAGAGTATGGCATTATAAACAAATCTAAGAACAAGTTGGATAAATAACAGGAAAATCCACACCGAGCCATTGTACAGTTAGTATGAAAGGTAATAAAAACTAATTAAACAAGTTAAGTAGGGGTGAATAATTCACATCTACCTGTTCATTCAAAAGCTTGTCCGAATGTTTGTATCTATTTATTTCTAATGCTTCTAGGAGATCTCATTTTGAACTTTTTGATTTTATATGTAATATGTCAAAGTTTTATTGAATGAATGGTTTTCTTTTATTAGGTGGTTTGAATAATTCGAATCAGATTTATTTTTATCGAAGCTACGTTTATGTTCAGATGTTCTTATGCCAAAACTCCTATAGGTCCTACCGATATAAATTTTATCACAAGAACCGCAATTGAGTTTATAGATTCCTGATTTACTTGATTTTTCAACACGAGATTTATTATTTTCAATATGTTTACCTAAGTTATTAGAAGTTTTGAAAGTTATATTAAGATTTCGTTTGACGAGAAAGGATTTAATATTTGTACTTGCAGAACCGCAGAATGTTAAACTGTTGAATATTTTATAGTCTTTATGAATAGGATATACTTCATTTATTGCTTTCTGATACAGTTTTTACGAATGATTAGATCTATCATATCCGGATTATATGAATTATTAATGGCTATCTGTTTGATGATGTTTAACTGTTTATTATAATCTTCTACTGATAAAGGTAAATTGAGTAACTGATGTACCATGCTGTTTAAAGCTGCAACTTTGTGTGGAATTGGATGTAATGAGTAGTTATGTATAATTGTATCAGTATGTGTTGGTTTACGAAAGACCGAAAAAATTTGATTTGATCCATATCTTCTGTCCAGCGAAAACCGAAACCTACTCCAGAAAACTGCTCTTCTAGGTGCATAACTGTTATTGTTGGTCTTGAGTTTAATGTATTTAGGACACACTTCACTCTTCAAACACGTGGTTCAAAACCACAGGTTTTGGGATATTATAGCAACTGTATTTTTAAGTAACTACTTAAAATACCAAAGGGCTAAAAAGCCAAAAAGCTTGTATTCGCAAAACTTATTTCGTTTGATGTTGAGAATTTATACCCAAATTTCTTCAACATTTGAATTGTGGAGGCCGTTACTTGATGTAGATCCATGATATAAATGAGATGAAAAAACACAAGGTTCCATTACTTTAATCTACACTTTATTTGAAAAAGCATGGTACATCGGTTACTCAATTTACCTTTATCAGTAGAAGATTATAATAAAGAGTTAAACCTCATCAAACAGATAGCCATTAATAATTCATATAATCCGGATATGATAGATCTAATCATTCGTAAAAACTGTATCAGAAAGCAATAAATGAAGTATATTCTATTCATAAAGACTATAAAATATTCAACAGATTAACATTCTGCGGTTCTGCAAGTACAAATATTAAATCCTTTCTCGTCAAACAAAATCTTAATATAACTTTCAAAACTTCTGATAACTTAGGTAAACATATTAAAATAATAAATCTCGTGTTGAAAAATTAAGTAAATCAGGAATCTATAAACTCAATTGCGGTTCTTGTGATAAAGTTTATATCGGTAGGACCTATAGGAGTTTTGGCATAAGAACATCTGAACATAAACGTAGCATCGATAAAAATAAATCTGATTCAAATTATTCAAACCACCTAATAAAAGAAAACCATTCATTCAATAAAAACTTTGACATATTACATATAAAATCGAAAAGTTCAAAATTAGATCTCCTAGAAGCATTAGAAATAAATAGATACAAACATTCGGACAAGCTTTTGAATGAACAGGTAGATGTGAATTATTCACTCCCACTTAACTTGTTTAATTAGTTTTATTACCTTTCATACTAACTGTACAATGGCTCGGTGTGGATTTTCCTGTTATTCATTCAACTTGTTCTACGATTTGTTTATAATACCATACTCTTCATTCTGTTTTTCATTCTTGATAAAGCTGCTGTGTCAGCGAAACGTCGTCGAATTTTTTCAAATAAAGTGTAGATTAAAGTTAAACCTTGTGTTTTTTATCTCATTTACATCATGGATCTACATCAAGTAACGGCCTCCACAATTCAAATATATTAAAACTCTGAAGAAAGCAATAATTATTGCAGCTATGTATATGGGTTGTTGCACCATAAGAAAGAAATCACCCGGAATTTCATAATTAATAAAAGAAAATTTTATTCGTATTCGTCAACTATGCTTGAAATACGTTTCGACGACTCTGAGCCTTCATAAAACAGATACGAAATAAGGACTCATTTGTGATATCTGTATTTGGTGAGGATAGGAGATTCATTTCAATCTCTTCGTAATATTTTGTTTTCATTAGTTCTACAAACGATAATTTTGAGCGCATCAACTCCTTTCAAATGGTTGGTTTCAAGTGTTGGCAACTATGTTTCCATAAGAAAAGAAAAACTGAACGAAGGCACAACAGTTTATATATGTTCTTCACACAATTGGATTAAAATAAGTAGAATTACTTCAGGCTAATTCGAACAGACATATCTAAAATACTTCGTGGGAACAAATTGAGTAAAAGGCATCATTGAAATCTACATATTATGGATATAAAGGTCCCGCTTATCTTTTAGTGAAACATTCTTACTAAATAATTAAACAATCGAAGAAAAAACCCTAGGCTCAAGTTTCACAAAACTTAAAAATTGAAAATTTATTTGACATATGTTTTATTATTTATCCCATTTTGAAACTAAGAGGAAATTAAGATATTACAATGTCATCCACACCTATGAAACAGATGAGAGAAGTGGAGATAAACTGGTCGTTAGTTATTGGTAGTTTTGTTTGTTGCTGATAACATTTTTAGTAATTTAAATAAATCTAGTCTCACAAATACAAGTAAACGATGATTTCTACTAAAATATATTATTAAATGATCGAAGGGTTTCGATACACAGTATCTTTATCAAGAGCGAACGAATACTACAAAGATATCTCACAAACAATTTTTTTTTCAAATATACTGAAGAATATTTATGTCCACCTCATCATTAAGAATTTCCGATGAATACCTAAATCTGTTAATTTCAAGTACTTCCAGAAGGTTGAGTTTTATACTTCTATTCTCAGAATGTAGGATTTTAATTCTGAATTCAAAGAGTGACCATTTTCCTGAGATTATTTAGATAATTTGAATCGGTTTTTCCATTGATATTGATATTGCGTTTATGTTCAGAGATTCTAACATTGAAATTTCTTCCTGTTTTACCTATATAAAAAATTTTAATCTGCACGATCTAATCTATAAACACCTGATTTATTTTCTTCATCAATTGAAGATTTTTAATTCCTGATAAATGAACCTAGATTTGTTGACGTTTTGAACGCTATATTTAAATTTGATTTTTTGAGAAGGATTTCACATTATTGCTAATATTGCCTATATATGTTAAATTATGTTATTGAATTATTGTCTTGGTGTTCACCGATTGGATATATATGTTGTAAAGCTAATTTTTATTTTTCTTATGTACTATGCTACTAACTAAATTTGCATCATAACCATCATTAATTGCGATCTGTTTTATCAAATTCAATTCTTTGAAATAATTATCATTAGAAATCGGTGTGTTCAAGAGTCTGTGTATATATCTATTAAATGCTGCAACTTCATGTTGGTAAGGATGTGCCGATGTATAATGAATTGTGATATCTGTTTAAGAAGGCTTACGATAAATTGAATACTGGTGTTTATTATTTTATCTTGTTATTGTTAGGTCTAGGAAATTGATCGAATTGTTTTGTTCTATTTCAGTTGTCAATGTTGTCAATTTACACACCGAACAGATTAAAAATCTCAGAGAATTCTTCTCTGCAAAAGCTCTCACTTCTGACCTCCATAGAGTGGTATCGTTGGCTGATAAAGGATATACACCTCTAAATCTTGCTACCAGAGTTGACCTGCTGAATCTACTGTTCCTATCAGATACTAAAAAACAAGAGCAATGACCAAGAAAGGAATTGTAGGGACGACATCACCATGAGATTAACCAACCACACATCGACAAAGAAGCCTCCAACAAATGGTTGATGAAAGGGGAGTTTTTCGCGGAAATAGAGGGATTTCTTATGGCCATCCAAGACCAAATGATCGCTACAAACCACTACAAAAACTTTATTATGAAGGACAGAATATTACAAACAGATAGGTGCAGAAAATGCCATATAAGATCGGAGACTATACAGCATATTACGTCCGGATGCGAACAACTGGCCAATACGGACTATCTTCACAGGCATAATCAAATGGACAACATTATCCATCAAAAATTTGCACACAAGTACGGACTTTTGAATAGCTTCCAACCATATTAGAAGTAACAACCGGCGACCGTATTGGAAAATGACTCTATCAGATTAAACTACGATAGGCCTGTTATCACTGTCAGAATGGTGACGACTAATAGGCCGGACATAGTATTGTATGATAAGAGAGCCAGGATAGCAATGCTGGTGGATGTCGCCATACCGAATAATAACAACGTGCTGAACAAGTTCCAGAAAAAAAGTCCAAATACACAGACCTTGCTATTGAGATCAAGCAGATGTGCCACCTCAAGAAAATAGATATTGTTCCTGTCATCGTATCCTCGACTGGGTTAATAACGAAAATTTTGCATGATTGCCTTAAGAAATTAGAATTGCATAAGAATACCCATATAGAAATGCAAAAACTGTAATTCTTAATACATGTAGGATAGTTTGGAAATTTATGTCAAATATATTGTAATCAAGCCTATTACCTTTGATTGCTGAATCTGGGAAAGGTAAATTATATCCAGCTTACAGCTGAGATAGTGCATAAGTCCACGATAATAAATGATAATAATTTTCTATATAGGCCAAACTGGAAGATGTAACGAAAAGAGAGTTGAAGAAGATAGAAGATCCATTATTCAAAACAAACAGGACACTGGTTTTTCAAACCATTGTATAGATACGAAGTGTTTCTTCCATTTCGGGAGAATTCAAATTATACATCCAGGTAATAAGGAAATGAAGTTTAGAGATGATGGAAATCACGTCCGCTCCTAGGAAAAACCTGCCAATTTGTAATGATTAAACAGACTCTGGTTTACCTTCTGTTGTAAATGCCGTTATATTTGAGTAAAACCACTCAATGTGCATAATTATATTTTTAATTTATTCTTATGAAACCTTTCTCAAGTGTTTCAATCAATCATTCATTTTGAATTAATTCCAAATCTAATGCATACAAAGACAGAAACTCTGATTAATATTTGCACTTTTGGTTAGCAAAAGCAATCGGATACCAATAACAGATATCCGATTCATATAATTCCCTCGCAAAACGCCGAACCCCACGTTGTATATTTGTTATCAATACCGGAGATCAATTAAGTTTGCTCATCAAGATTTCCACGAAATACAAGGCTACTTAATAACATAAATCCAATACCCTGGAGATTTTCTGACAAAATTGGCGGTCAGGAGGGCTGCAGGCCTCTGGCTATTTTATTGGAAAGCTGTGACCAATTCTGATCGATACCGACGTCTAAAAGTTAACTAAGACTTGGTAAACACAGACAGAAGGCGGAAAAAATTGTTTAGACCAGATTTCTGATGAAACTTTCATTTCTTTGTTTCCTCGTTTCGGCGTGATTTATGAGGTCACATTTATCAGATCATCATTTCAGACAGAATGGATAGAGCTGGTCAGATTTGGGTTTATCCATTTGTGAGTTTTATTTTCAGAAGAAATGAGATTTTGTGACATTGAAAGTAAAGTAAATAACTCAAGATAACCCAGAAATTGAGAAATAAATGGAAATACGGAATTGGATCGAAAAAATCTAGTATGATAAAGGAAAAATACATTTCAGTAACGTATTTTCCGACATAATATTCATCAAAGGTTTTTCCATAATAAAGTATGTAGAGTATACCTTTTTTATAGTGCCATTTGTCAATCTTCTTGAAATACTTTTACGGCCTCAGTTAGTCCCTGGTTATCCACAAATCTTTTACCTTTGAATTACTTTATGGGGTTAGAAAACGGATAATAGTCGTTACCCTCTTGAACAGGATGAATGTATGAAAGATTTGAACTTAAATTTGTTGATGGATGAGCTAATAAACAAACTCATTATAGACGGTGCTTTCTTGTCAAAAATGGGGAAGATTCGTGAAAAATCTTTTTCTTAGGGTTAGCTTGTTCTAGATATATACTATACCATCAGCTTTAAATTCTACGAAAACCCTCAAGATTTTCAAGTTAGTATTTTTTTATTCATCCATCTTCATGGAAATGAGTAACCCCTTTTCGATAAAGGTATATTTTTGATAAAACTGCAATTATGAAGGTATATATAATTTTTTCCACGATCCGATTCAAGCTAACTACCAAGGTATCCAAGTTAGATAGGTTAAGAAATTTTCTTGAAATATTCACAATTGGATTTGTGTTTACGAACTACATCTTGAAAATTTTTCTAATTTCTTGCCATTATTGGTTAGACTGGAGGTCGACTTAAGCTTCCCTATATAATATACAAGGTGATTCACCAGTGGCACGGTGCTCTGTAGATCGTACAATCTTGAAGATTTCATATTTGTTCGAACAGTATTGTATTTAGAAAGTGAAAATCTACTTCAGCAATTTATTTTGAAGTAAAAGGGGTGTTTCAATTATCTATAAAAAATTCTTGAGAGTTTTTTTCAGATTGGAAGACCAGTTTTTCATTAAAGATTCAAGAGCGACCTAAACTCTGCTATGTCTTTAAGTAATAAGTTTTTTGGTGAGTAGTTTCGTCACAATATTTTTTTCCGTAAAAATTCATTAAAATAGGCTCTTACATCTTCGCATGCTCCTTCGGCCAGAGAGAATGAATACTTTCTTCCTTTCGTTTTCTTATTGCCCAAGGATAGCTTCATTGATGAATTGAAATAGATTATCCTCATTTTATACAGGAGTGACTCAAAAATTATTGAATAATGTAATTTTAAAAATATCATATCTTGATTCTTTCAAATAGAACATCCTGTATTTTATTATTCATGTCAAAGCATAAAATATTGTGTCATATTTTTGCAGAAGTAACCTTTATCTTATATTCGAAAAAAATAAACGAAAATAATAAAATCAGAGGTTTCGAAAGAAGAGTTCATTAGTACATATCATTATACTTGATCAGAGAAATGGAGATATTTTAAGGTAGTCGTGTATGAAATACGAATTAGATTAGTTTTTGGTGGGATGATCTATAAGGTGTTGAACTATTTCAATAAGTGTTCGAAATGTTGCCCATTTCTTTATAGATACAAATCCTTCTGAGGAAAGACCGTTGAACTCTCGACATCATTTGAGGATTAACTGACTGAAAAGCGTCCACTATTCTCTGTCTCATATCCAACTGAGTTGTTGAAGGAATCTGATAAACGATGCCCTTAATATAACACCACAAAAAAAATCTAGACTTGTAAGGTCTGGACACCTAGCTGGCCATCTAACAGGATCACCACGTCCTATCCATTTGTTTGTAAATACATTATACAAATGCTCCCTAACCTGGTGTGAGTAATCTGCCGGTGCTCCATCCTGTTGAAACCACAATTCTTGTCTTATATGCTCTGGTACATCGGCAAGTAGATGATTTTGAAGAAAATGTAAATACATTTCACTATTGAGGTGCCTGTCGAAAAAGTGCGGCCTAATTAGATATCCATCTACTATAACGGCCCATACATTCAAGGACCAGCGATGCTGGTGATCTATTTGTCTCATGAGGTGTGGATTTTCTGTGGCGTAAAAATGAAAGTTGTGCCTGTTAACAAGCCCATTCTTGTGGAAAGTTGCCTCGTCTGACAAAAGAACATATTTGGATTTTCCGCTACTTTGTCACTTGCCCAATTGCGAAAATTGATTCAATTTTCATAGTCTCGATTGTTCAGTTCCTGGTGCAGCTGTAGAAATGAATTTTGGCTCCTTTTAGAAAAGATTGGTTTTCTCTAAACCAGTGACGATAGATTACAACATAATTTATGTTCTCACTTATTTTCAGATTAGAAACACACACATCAAATTATTTTAGGTGGCCATGACGTGCATCGCCTCCTACTTAGAGTTGAGAATAAGCGAAATAATAGACATTATCTGAATGTCTTTCATAAATAATCGCTCACTCATGGTGAGGTTGGCGGAGATTATGGTCCACATAATCTAACTTCTGTTCTTGTAATCGGTCGAGTAATTGTTACAAATTGGAAGAAAAAGAAATTTATCCTTATACAATGGAGAAGTACCAATAAGAAGAAGAAACGCAAAGAGCCAAAAGGATGTTGATGCCGTTAGAGAAGGATTCCAGAAAGTGCAAACCGGACTAATTATCGACATTCTCATGAAATTGGCTCCCCGAAAAAAAAAACCACAAGAGGATAGGGGAATATCGAGCTGACGCAAGTTCGAAGCTGCTGGATCAGAAGAAGAAATAGAAATATCATATCTCAAAAATAATAACATGCGAAATCTATCGCTATAAGTGTAAACTCATAGAAGGTTTTCAGGAAACAATATTCAACCTACCCTAGAATGTTAAATATCTTTAAAATATATTTAACATTCTACGGAAGGTTGAATACTGTTTCCTGAGTGAACGTCTTCAATGTGTTCATACATATAGTTATAGATTTCGCATGTTTTCATCGTTGAGATATGATGTACACCTGGTTGACAGCCAGACAAGTATAAGGACGGTTAGCTTTGCGACACATCGCTTCTTACAGACACAGTGTGTAGCGTTGTGGTAGATAGGTGAACTATTATGGCTTCTTGAAGTCTTCACACGTATAAAGAGCGTTATCTGTTCGACAGATCGCTTCTTGCAGACACATTTTGAAGCGTTTTGGTGGATAGTCAAAGTAATATGGCATCTTGAAGTTTTCTGTTCGATTTAACTATTTTTTCATGGTTTCCCGGTGTCACTGTTGAGTAGCCTGTGTGTAAATTTGTTGGAAGGTACTAATAAATATACATTTCCTGAAGCGCTTCAACGAATTGAGATGAGTCGGTGCCAGTCTGGTGTGGTGTTGTAAATGGTTGTGCAATACTGACGAGGTCGAATGAGGCCAAAATGCAGTATACTTCTCTAATTCATGACATCTTACCAGACTGTACAACTACTGTGTAGCCTTGGTTGACGATGCTTATGAAGGCTGGATCGCAAAACTAGCTCCTTCTACTTTTAATTTAGTTGAATGTGCAATTGGCAATGACCCTAATTTACGAGGAGTGTTTCTTGAGTAAGTACTTTGAAATTAGGAAAAGAAGTGCAGAGATATCTCAATAATTTTACATGAGAACCTGTACTTCAATCCACTTTTCTAAATTATTTTCTTGAAGATTGAGGAAGTTGTCTTAACGTTGTAACAGTTTTTGAATACCCTCGTCATAGTAGTCTGCGGCCTGACATCTTAACCATTGCATCATAATTGTTTTAACTTCGTCATCGTCTTGAAGACGCTGAACGCCCTGGTGTTCCTTCAACTGCAGAAACAGTACGTAGTCACTAGACACCATCTTATTGTCCACTTCTGACACCAAACTTTCATTAACAACCGAGGGTCGCCCACTCTGTTGTTCATCATGCTCATTTTTGCGGCCTTCTTTAAATGCTCTTGTCCACTTTCAAACCATTCCATCTCTCTTAATATTTTTTCTATAAACTGAATAAATTTCTCGATGAATATCGATCGGTTTTACGCCTTTAACACTAAGAAATCTTATAACAGCCCGTACTTCACATTCAGTGGTACTCACGATTATCGAAGACAGCTCGAACACTCAGTAAACAAAGTAAACAAGGAAGAATCAGACTGCATTGGCGTCATTGCGTAGGCAAGAGATGTATGTATCCAGTTTGCATGCTCAGAACACCGCAGCGCTGCGACCGAGGAGTGACAGAACGTTAGTTACTTTGAAACCACGCCTCGTATTTCCGTTGTGTAAGAGAACACATATAAGACTTCGTTTTGACGAATTTATGAACATACGCTATTCATTACAAACGTAATTTCATTATCCAAATGCAACCATTAAACTGGGTACATCTTTACAAAATATAAAATCATCTTCTTTAACGAAATATTTGAGAAATTCTGTTCTCTGGTGCAGTACTTTGGAACTTAAGTTATTTTTGTCACTTAGTTTCTTTCTTTTTGCAGCAGCCTTTGACAGTCTCTGATTAGGTCGTTTGAATCATCTTGACTGTATAATTTCGGGTTCATAATTCATCTTTGTGCCGATTGTATGAAATGATATTTCTGTTTGGCCCGACTTTTTCGGTTAATGACATTTATGTTCTCCAAGCAGGAATCGCAGTGATCATGGTGATTTACCGGTTATTTCCTGATCATAACAGTTTCGTATCGGAATGTTTTTCTTTCCTTATCTGTTCATAAACGTTGAAACTCAACGCACGTTCTACAAACCTTTTGAGGAACTCAAGACTATTAACGCATTTCCAGTGGATGGCCAAAGTCATATTTGTGAGCTGTACT
This sequence comes from Cryptolaemus montrouzieri, assembly GCA_013387265.2. Taxonomy (NCBI): domain Eukaryota; kingdom Metazoa; phylum Arthropoda; class Insecta; order Coleoptera; family Coccinellidae; genus Cryptolaemus; species Cryptolaemus montrouzieri. The sequence goes on from JABFTP020000103.1 coordinate 26,314,478, forward strand.
CACGAACTCTGTCACATAGAAAGAGTATTCTTCGAATATGTATCTCCTAAGATGATACAAAAATTTTTCGAATTATTCACATAAGCTCTTCTTGATGAAGACATATAAAATTATAGCAATTTAAATAAATATTTATTTTACTAACAGCAAATTATTACGGTAATCAAGTGTTTTTTCATGAAAGCTATAACTTGTTCCGAATTTCTCAATCGATTTTGACATAGCCTGTATATTCTCAAGATTTTTTCAGAGAATGCATTTATGAATTGGATATTTTGCCTCTCTGAAGTATCCAATTTTTTTTATCTTTTGTTATTTTAGTGATGATGCACCATCTGCGACAAAATCCATTTGTTTCACAAGAAGTGAAATAATTTTAAAACTGTACACTTCATTTCTATTAAGTGATAAATTTTGGAAATCACTTTTGGGAGATGAATTTTGTTTCAGAAGAAATATCTAGGGTATTCTATTTGAAATAAAAAGTTGATGTCAACTTCAAGTTCAACCGAAAAGAAAGCTGCAAACATTTTAAGAATATAGTTTGTTAAAACCAAATCTAATCATTAAAATATCTGAAGCCATTCTCCATAAACTTTCAATAGACCATCTAACTTGGATACCCTGATACATCCCCGTAGAATTTTTGATATTTTTCCCACAATAAATTTCTGTAATTATCGAGGTAGATGCAAATATACTTTTCCTTTTATTTATACGTACTGTTATCCATCAGTTCATCATCTTTTTCATTTATCTTTTCTTTTGATGTTGATGTAACGTGCCAATATTTGTACAACTACCCAGTTTCCTAATGGACTTTCAAATGAAATGTGCATATCTCAAAATGTAGATTTTTTCAGCCGCATATGAAAGAGGGATTACTCCACCAGTGAATCCGAAAGGTGTGCCAGAGTGGATACTTTCGACTGTTGCATTATGAATGAAAATATTACATTTAAATCGCATTCGCCAGAGAATAAAAAATGAAAGAAAACCTTGTTATAAAAAGATTATTTTGAGTTTGAATCTGTATACCGTGTGTACACGAATTTTAATATGTTCTTGCTGCAAACAAATAAGTTAATAAATCACTTTTTACCTCGGCTTCGAACATGATGCACGAATCAAGGAATAGTATGAAACTGAGTATTGAGTGCCGTTAAGTTGATTAATGAATCCTTATTACATTTGGAAAAAACTAAAACGAGGAGTAATAATTGGAATTTCCTATTACAAGAACGAAATATTTAACTTATAGTACGGATTATGTCTGGGGATCCATCATGCATGTCGACGCCTGAGCCTATGTAACTATATAATCTTCTCAATTCCTAAAAAAAAGATTCTAATGGAGCGATGCGGTGTCTTCGCCAGATTACTCACTTCCACCATTTCCGCGCCGAGTCAGTTACGCTTGAGTGCGCCTACAGGCCCTAGGGCAGCCCGACTCCCTACTCGTCAGTTGTATCCAGTTCTGCTAGTCTTTGAGCAGAGCGAAGTATCTCCATGATATCTCGAAGGAAAACTGTTGTGTATTCATCTGATGACAAAAAATCCCTTCGTCTTTCGTCTTCGAGCCATTCGCATACAAGATGTACCCTCCTTCCTTTCATCCCACTCTTGTCTGTAGGCGATTGTGACCTCGAACTTATTAACGATATGGTACCTCTACGATGTTCTATCCGATATCATCCAGGTGGCTGGGGGGTGTTCGCTGTTAACAGCTACAGAAAACAGGGTATGGCTCACACCGACAACTAGCGTCAAAACTGCCCTGTTAATGATTGGAAGGTATGGTGGTTTGATCACCAATATAACACCCAGCGCCGCAGAAGGGGTGTTTCCCTAAGCACACTGCACACTTCTCCCCATCGGTGCTCTGAGCCTCTTTGAAACCAGCTTCGCCGATTGTTTTCCACCCTCGTTTACCAGACAAGGTTATAAAACAGACGGCGAGAAAGTTATGAGGTTCCAAAACTATAGAAAAGTAGTTATTATTTGGGCATATCAATAAATCTGGTAGTTCATGATCTGTGATTTGTTATTGAAAAGTGATTTGGAAATTTCAACGGGTTCTAGATAATTAAGTGTTCAAATTTAAGAGGCAATGTGTATGAATACATTTATTAATACTAGGAAAGGATTAACCATTTTGGATGCAGTGGTTAGCAAATATTGAAGTAGGATCTTCTTCATTTTGAATGGATGAATGAATTTTGATGTTCTTCACATCTAATTTTGAAGGATCGACCAGTTCGACCTATGTAAAAATTTTCACAATCTGGCAAGACAACTTGGAAAATCCGTATTCATTTAAATTCGCAATATGATTCATAACGTTAAATAGCAAAAATGGCATTTTATTTTGATACCTGAGAGTAACTTTGGATTTTAATTTGGAAAGGTTATTTGCTACATTCCTACTTATTTATCCATTATGTTGAAAGGATCAATTCTCTGGAATTGTTAGTAATTATAATTGGATATATGGTGTTAATGGCTTATAATTTTCGTTTTACTATTTGGTCAATTTGAAATCGTCAGGAAGACATATATGTATATTAAGAGGTTTTCTAAGGACACTGAAGTTAGTTTTGCAATTGGGACATCAAAAGTGATATTTGATTGTTAAAAGTCAGAAGAAAAAAATTGAATATTATATTCAAATTTAGAAAGAACTTCATCTTTATACTCACAATAAGAAATTCAATTGAACTAACCCAAAAATTAAAGAATTTTACTTTATCGAATAATTCGTACTTCCCAAACTTAGATGAAAACGACATTCTCAAACAATCCGGGAAAAGAAAGTATCATCTTGAAGTCAGATATTTCAGAACAATCACAAGTTGACCCTTAACATATTTTGGACAAAAATGTAAAAGGGTAGCAAATTACTTTTCGAAAATGAAATCCGAAATTTCATTCTAACCTCAAAATTAATTGTCACCACTTCGAATACAAGCTTTCTTGACCTCCAACTCCTTCGGTTCAAGGTCATTAGAAAGTTAAATCAACAAAAAAAACTGATAAAATTCATACGCAAGTTTTAAAGGCCGCTAAGTGTGAATCCAAGCTCAGTTTATCCGCGCTAAACAACACTCAAGGTTTTCTCAAAGTTATTAGAAGGTCATTTTAATATTTTAAGGAATAAAAATTCTAGGAGAAGTTATAAGAATTGAAAAAAAAAACAGGTATAAGCTTTTAGGACCACAGAATCCAAATACAAGCACTATTGAATTTCATCACGTCCGGTTCAAGATCTTTGAAGGTCATATCGAGATAAGCTCCTCCGAAAATCTGAAATATTTATATAAATTATTTGAGACCACTTAATGGAATTTAAGTTTATTTGTGCAACGTTTCCTAGTGATAATTTGAGGCTATTGCAAGGTCATACTGAAAATCTTTGAAATTAGAAAAGGGGAGTGCAGTTGAAAAACTCTAAGAAAATCCACTGTTTGTTTTTCAAAACGCTGAATTTGAAAATGTGGTCTTTCGAGCTGAATATCGTTCGGTTTGAAGTGATTTGAAGGTCAAATTAAGAGATCATCTAAGAATCAAAGAAAATTCCAACATATTCTAGTATGGTGTATGCCTATTGAAAATATGAATCTGCTCAGATGTTAAGCTGATGATTTCTATATTTATCCTTCCAATGACTTTGAATTGGATGTATTAGAAGTCAAAAGAATTCGGTTCCCAATTCAGCAGTTTTGAAAATGAGCATGCGAAATTTTTCACATTTTTCAAATGTTTCAAATTACCTCTCGAAATGAGATTGAATGACCACCAGAAAGCACCACGAATCAACGATAACCAAATTTACACTTAGCGAACTTATAAACATAAGTATGCACTTCTTGGGTGATAATTCTTTTGATTTGACGCTCAAATTACCTTAAACAGAGAGTCATGGAGGTTAAAAGAGCTTGTATACGGATTGAGCAGCATCGAAACCGTACCATTTAATTTTTCGATTCTCAAAATTTTACCTCGTAAGAGTTCACAAATAAATTTGAAATAAACTTGAATGACCTCTAGGAAATGCCTCAAGAATAAACCACCCATTCTGTGATTCAAAAAACGTTTGTGTGCATTTTTTGACAATTTTCGGTTGCGATTTCCAGATTAGACCTTCAACTGACCTTGAACATGACCTAATGAGTGTTACCTGATGCTCTCACCGAAAACTCTAGAATCCATTGCTCGTTTTCCGTGTTAGGTTAGGTTAGATACCCCAAGTCAACTCGTAACCATAGTGACCTTTGTAAAGAACGACCAGACTAATTTATGTTCATCCTGAATTTCTGATGTATTCCAATAATAACAACATGTCAATAGTTTATGAATTGTATACTTACTATTGGGGTATTCTAAATTCAATAAGGACCCCTTCATGAATATCCTGGAAATAGTGATTTATTGATTGAAATCTCCTTTCGTGTTTAGATCATGCTTAATTTTTATTGTATTCTCTACTTTTGAAAGGAGGCGTTCTGAGGAGATTCAATATCTTTGCATGAAAAGAAGAACGAGAAAGCTTCTCTAGCAGTGACATTGTTGATTACGTCTTGTTCAACGTTAAAATTGATCTAGTTCAACTGGCTTCAATATATGTTTTCCAAGTCTGAATTAAGTGATTGATTAAGTAATTGGTATCTTTGTCTTCAGTATTTATAGGAATCTAATTTGAAAATGAGGACGCCATAGTACACTCGTCTGCAAACCCAAATATTCTGTTTTTGGTAGAGTGGAGTAGCTCATTGATTTGCAACAGGAAAAAAGTTGGTGAGAATATGGAGCCCTGAGGTACTCCTGCATTAACTTGAAAAGATTAACCTGTTACACCATCAACTACCACCTGAATTGATCTACTGAAAAAAAATTAGTAATCCAAGCAAGCAATTTTTCGGTTAGTTTATTCATCAAGGAAGCGTGCCAAACCCTGTCAAAGGCCTGTGAAATACCAAGATCTATGGTTGATTGCCTTCGTCATAGATCAGAACTGATGGGTTTAACTGATCTGCTCCAAGTTTTTTCTAAACTTTTCCATTGAAGTTGGTTTTCGCTCGTTGAGGTACAAATGATTCTGAAACGTGTATATTCAGTTTTAGTTTCATCTGTTGGGTTCTTCTTCCAGTTATTATAAGCTCTGTTCTCAACAGTTGGAGATTTTAAATAGTAACTACCAAAGTAACGGTCAGATCCAAATAATATAGGAATCGAATGAGCCTGCTACTATCGTCTTGCTATAGAGTGTCTCAGCGTAGATGAAAACAGATTTTCCTTTCAAACAGCACTCGTAGAATATAATCACGCAATAAGTGAAGATAGTGGCGTATAGCATAAGCAGGCTATGAGTTAGTTTTATATTCAGTGTCACCTGAAGATAATGGTGTGGCTAAATCGCATGAGTTACACTCGGAGGCAAAATTAGCGGAACACTCGAAAATTTAACCAAATTCGAAGTCCGATATTTTTCCTAATTCTCAACTGATTTAGATGATTTGTTCGGCAAGTTATAGATCAACTCTTCTGCTTTGTAGAAATTATAAGAGGAAACAAAAAAATTTTATACGGGAGCAAAACTAAAGGTGTTTTTTTTGTCAAAAATTCGTAATACCCTGTGGAATTTCGTGGTCCGAGTTGAAACGTACAATATCATGGTCTGTCAAGACACATCTTCTTATAGTAACGCCCTTCTTGTTTTATGCATTTATCTCTATTTGTACAACAGATATCCAATTTGAAGCAAAAAGTCACAAATTTCAAGAATTTATTTTTAATCTTGCGTAGGTGCATAACATCGGAGGTTAGCCAAAAAAAACAATCAAAATTAGAGAAGCGGAAATCTAACGAAATGAAAATTTTTGAAATTCACTGGCCAATTTCACGCTCCGGGAGAACTCGAAGTACACTGGAAAAATCGTTGATTTTGCACATTTAGTTTTGAATTTTTTTGTGTGACACTCTATAATAATTATCATTCCTGTCCAAAATTGAGAGCAGGTGTGTATCCTGGCGATACACTCGTGAAATGAAATGAACATGTTGAGAAAAATGTTCATATGATGACCCACACAAAAAAAACATTCGATTTTAGTAGCGAGTATGACCCCCCGAGCTCTTATTACAGCGCGCATACGATTTTGCATACTCCCAATGATGTTGCCTATCATCTGTTGAGGTATGTTGTCCCACTCTTCCACCAAAGCCAATGTCAGCTCTTCAACGTTGCCTGGATTCCGCTGTCGAACCCTTCTTCCAAGAATGTCCCAAACGTGTTCGATCGGGTTTAAATCCGGTGACCGCAACGGCCAGTCCATTTATGTGATCCCAACTTCATTGAGATATTCTATCACAATGCGCGCAGTATGAGGGCGAGCGTTATCGTGCATAAAAAGGAAATTTTCCCCTATGTAAGGAACAAATGGCACAACATGGGCCTCCAAGATTTCTGTTATATACCGATGGGCATTAAGTGATCAATTGCCAATAATCTCCAGTTCTGTTCGTACTTCCAAGCATATGCCACCCCATATCATAATTGACCCTCCACCGTATTCGTCAGTTACTGCGAAGTTCGCTTGATTGTACCGTTCCCCTCGATGCCTCCATATTCTATCTCTACCATCCACGAAATTCACACAATTTCGGCTCTCATCACTACATAAAACTCGTCTCCACTGATTGATTGACAAAGCAACATGCTCCCTAGCAAACGCCAATCTTGCTACCCGATGGGCTCTATCGAGTCTTGGTGCTCTTGCTTGCGCGTATGATCTCAGACCAACTTCATTTAATCGTTTTCTGACTGTCCTCACACTGACGTTAATGTTATCCACTGCTTGTAAAAGATTTCTTATGGTTTGATTGAAATGAAACGGATATGTATAGCGCGGGTTGCCCGATTTCTTCCTTGTCCTCGCCTCCTCACGTACAATCCAGTTTCCCTGTAACGTCGGTAGATTCGATGGATAACCGACGTCGAGACACCAAACATGGTACCGACTGAGCGGTAGGTGCACCCTTCCTCGATCAATGAAACTGCCCTTGCTACTGAGGTTGGTGGTAAATCTCTCATTCTGAATGAAAAATACGGTTTCGAATCGTAAACAGTAAAAGAATCACAAAACACCGCAACCGATCGAATTTGTATCAAATCAAAGAATGGAAAACTCTCATTCTTTAAACAAATGCAAATGTGGTCATAAACAAAAAAACGTGTGTTATATTTCATATTTGATGAAAAAAGGTGTGCACATGTGTAAATGAAAAGTTTTATCAACGGTCCCAGAATTCGGTTGTGTATTTTAATACCTACCGACTGTTATCTCCTATGTATTCCTAATTTTCACCAAATTAACCAAATTGTCATCGATAACTAATGCAATAAACATAATAATAATAACATAAAAATCGCAAACGACAATTTCGACACGCCTGAGTGATAATAAGAAAATTCCAAATTGATAAACGAATTTTAATGACAATTTCTTGATTAAATGGAATTTCTCCAAAATGGTGATTTTCCACTTGAAATTAAATATATTTTGTAAAAATAGAGATAAACGCATGAAACAAGGAGGGCGTTACTGTAGGAAGATGTGTCTTGACAGACCATGATATTGTACGTTTCAACTCGGACCACGAAATTCCACAGGGTATTACGAATTTTTGACAAAAAAAACACTTTTAGATTTGCCCCCGTATAAAATTTTTTTCAAATTTTTTTTTGTTTTCTCTTATAATTTCTACAAAGCAGAAGAGTTGATATATAACATGCCGAAAAAATCATCTGAATCGGTTGAGAATTAGGAAAAATATCGGACTTCGAATTTGGTTAAATTTACGAGTGTTCCGCTAATTTTGCCTCCGAGTGTAGTATTAACTATAAACTTTTGGATATTGAAAATAATTTGAATATTTTCTGGGACACCTATTTATATACATTTTCTTACTTGCACCTTGGATCCCTTCATAAAGTTATATAATTCAGAAACAAATTCTAACAATTGGCGAGAAAATCTTTCGAGAATTCAAATATTCTTCACTTCTCACAAAATTCTGAACTTTCTCTCGATGGAAGGCGTTAAAATAGGTATGGAATCTAAATAACAAGCAGTGCTCATTGAAATGCAGCAGAGCATGTCAAAGTTGCCTATTTATCCTGTCAGACGCCCGACATTGTCTAAAAGAAGGCATGTTTTTATTGAATTCCGTCTCGAAAGCGTAATCATTTGATTGATTTCTCTCGCTTTTATTTTAATATCATTCTACGTTCCGGCGTCGCAAAATTTGCGAGAAAGACGTGAATTCTTGGAATGAAAATGAATTTACACGTTTCCAGTGGCGTCTTGTGCATATTTTCAGGATGCAGAAGAATGAAATAAGATTGAATGTAGAAGATGGCGATCTAGTGATGAAAAAATTGATTTGTGAAAATATCTCGTTATGGATAGAAACGACTAGGTTTTGAAGAAATCAAAGATGCCACAAACATATTTTTATAATTGAAAAATACAGGATGATTTTGAAACTTTGTAGTTTTCTAACACCTTCTGTATTTCGATTATGGCGAAATATATTGTATAGTTGAAACGGTCTTTTCAGATATGTTTGCGTCAAATCCAGTGGCAAACTCAGTTTTTTCACGGGTTGCAATTTTCGAGTTATGGACATAATTTATTTTTTTATGAAAAGCCTGCATTTACACTTGTCCTGTCTTCCACTCATCGAAAGCTATTCGAAAATGTAGCACAAACTATTTTTATCTCTTCAGACGACTTTACCATAATTTGCAAATGTATTATATCCAAAACCACAATGTTAATAGAAGAACAAAAATAAATTTTCATCCTACTGTAATAATTTTATTTGTTTGCAAAAATTTTTATTCATATATTTTGAATAGTTAAAATTGAATACTCTACTGCAATATTTCCCAGATAGATTAAAATGAAGCAATATGCTGATAAAAATTATACTGCAATGTCAATTCAACGCTAATAGAGACTTTTGCTAATTAATATGACGATAATTCATTCAGCCATTTATTCTTTGGTAACTTGTAAGAACGTAGAATTTCAATATTATATTCAGGAAGCGTTCATATTTTTAAATATTACATTATTAATCTTTCATCTTGGATTCTTAGTATAGCTCAAAATGAGAAATTTGATTATAATAATGAAAATAATGATTAGTTATCTTCTCTATTTGATGCGCTCTCCTCATTATTTATTCGACTGTTCTTCTTTTAGGTTTTTTCAATTTGATCCAGTCCTCTGCCTTGAATATTTTTTAATAATAATAATAATATGATTATTTCTCCTTTTTTATAACAGAGAGAAGAAAACCAAATATAAGAATATTCCGAAAATTTATTGTAATCATCACCAATATGGGTCTTTTGACACAACTCCGTGATCAATGTCTCTCTGATTCAAACAACTCCATAAAAGTCGCGAAGGAAAATAGGGAAACCCCGAACCAGAATTCGAAAAATTCGTAGCTTAAAAACATTAATATATCTGCACAATTATAATCGTCGATTAGAGTTTTGTTATTGGTTCAACAGGCAGATTACAATTCGCGATTTTGTGAAAAACTTGTTTTGGAGTCATAACCAATATAATTTTCTTCTTCAAGAACGCCAGGGAAAGCTTGGGTTCATTGTTTCAGCTTTATTCTTAATAAATAATTTTCCAAATCTATGAAGCAAATCTTAACCGGAATAGATACCATCAAATCATGGAGGCAAACTATATCAGAATTTCGGTAGAAATTTTCCTAGTTCAACACAACGATATGTACCTCAAACAAGACGAAGACCCAGATCAAAAAAGTGTAATAATCGGCTCAACAAACATTTTCCCAGAAAAGAATGGTGCAAAAAGGTTTATGGCCATTACGATCTCTAGATCTTCCATTTCGAAAATAAAATTTATGTAAAGCGATACGAAAATATTCAACAACAGCAAGAAGTCACGGAAAATGCTATTGAACAACTCTAGTGACAATTATTCAAATCAGAACATGGTCTTGAAAGAATATGTGAGTTATGTTAAATAAGAGGAGCACCTGATACACATTTTTCAACTTCTTACCGACCTCACTTTCCCCTGTTGAATTCTATGATAATGTAATTTTTCTCATCGTTTTTCCGTAGTTATGGTTACCCACGGCCGAATAGGAAATAATAATTGAAGCACAAATGGAATTTTCTACAACTGTTGTACAACCAACAAATAAATTGAGAACGAAGAGAAATAAAATATATTTTATACTACAGGAAATGAACTTACTTACTGGATACTAGAATAAGTTGCTATCAAGTAGTGGGGTATTAAGGGTGATTTCACTTAAGTTTTTACAAATTTTATTGATTACCAAACATTTCAACAGATTCATTTTTTTCCTTTGTTAAAATTATGAAGAATTTTGATATAATATAATGTTATTCAATGTTTTGTGGTTTTGATAAGTTCACATATTAGGGAATTATTGTCAGAGGACAAATTTTGTTTAAATCTGGTTTAGAATTTTCTACCAGTCTGCAAAACATAAGCTACAGGACACAAAGGTGTAAATAGTGATACTGTTACTACTCCGAATTTCCCACTCACCTTCTGTATTTCGATTATGGCGAAATATATTGTATAGTTGAAACGGTCTTTTCAGATGTGTTTGCGTCAAATCCAGTGGCATACTCAGTTTTTTCCACGGGTTGCAATTTTCGAGTTATGGACATTATTTATTTTTTTATGGAAAAGCCTGCATTTACACTTGTCCTGTCTTCCACTCATCGAAAGCTATTCGAAAATGTAGCACAAACTATTTTAATCTCTTCAGAGGACTTTACCATAATTTGCAAATGTATTATATCCAAAACCACAATGTTAATAGAAGAACAAAAATAAATTTTCATCCTACTGTAATAATTTTATTTGTTTGCAAAAATTTTTATTCATATATTTTGAATAGTTAAAATTGAATACACTACTGAAATATTTCCCCAGATAGATTGAAAGGAAGCAATATGTTGATGAAAATTATGCTACAATGTCAATTTAACGCTAAAAGAGACTTTTGCTAATTAATATGACGATAATTCATTCAGCCATTTATTATTTGGTAACTTGTAAAAAAAGAATTAAAATTTTATGATAAGGAAGCGTTCATATTTTTAAATATTCCATTATTGATCTTTTATCTTGGATTGTTAGTATAGCTGAAAATAAGAAATTTGAATATAATAATGAAAATAATAATTAGTTATCTTCTCTATTTGATGCGCTCTCTTCATTATTTATTCGACTGTTCTTCTTTTTGGTTTTTCAATTTCACCCCATCTAACCCAGTCCTCTGCCTTGAATATTTTTTAATAATATTAATAATATGATTATTTCTCTTTTTTTTATAGAAGAGAGAAGACAACCAAATATAAGAATATTCCGAAAATTAAATCTAGTCATCACCAATATGGGACTTTTGACACACCTCTGTGATCAATGTCTGTCTTATTCAAACAAGTCCATAAAAGTCGCGAAGAAGAATAGGGGAACCCAGAACCAGAATTCAAAAAATTCGTAGCTTAAGAACATTTATATATCTGCACAATTATAATCGTCGATTAGAGTTTTGTTATTGGTTCAACAGGCAGATTACAATTCGCGATTTTGTGGAAAACTTGTTTTGGAGTCATAACCAATATAATTTTCTTCTTCAAGAACGCCAGGGATAGCTTGGGTTCATTGTTTCAGCTTTATTCTTAATAAATAATTTTTCAAATCTATGAAGCAAATCTTAACCTGAATAGATACCATCAAATCATGGAGGCAAACTATATCAGAATTTCGGTAGAAATTTTCCTAGTTCAACACAACGATATGTACCTCAAACAAGACGAAGACCCAGCTCAAAAAGGTGTAATAATCGGCTCAACAAACATTTTCCCAGAAAAGAATGGTGCAAAAAGGTTTATGGCCATTACGATCTCTAGATCTTCCATTTCGAAAATAAAATTTATGTAAAGCGATACGAAAATATTCAACAACAGCAAGAAGTCACGGAAAATGCTATTGAACAACTATAGTGACAATTATTCAAATCAGAACATGGTCTTGAAAGGATATGTGAGTTATGTTAAATAAGAGGAGCACCTGATACACATTTTTCAACTTCTTACCGACCTCACTTTCCCCTTTTGAATTCTATGATAATGTAATTTTTCTCATCGTTTTTCCGTAGTTATGGTTACCCACGGCCGAATAGGAAAATAATAATTGAAGCACAAATGGAATTTTCTACAACTGTTGTACAACCAACAAATAAATTGAGAACGAAGAGAAATAAAATATATTTTATACTACAGGAAATGAACTTACTTACTGGATACTAGAATAAGTTGCTATCAAGTAGTGGGGTATTAAGGGTGATTTCACTTAAGTTTTACAAATTTTATTGATTACCAAACATTTCAACAGATTCATTTTTTTCCTTTGTTAAAATTATGAAGAATTTTGATATAATATAATGTTATTCAATGTTTTGTGGTTTTGATAAGTTCACATATTAGGGAATTATTGTCAGAGGACAAATGTTCTTTAAATCTGGTTTAGAATTTTCTACCAGTCTGCAAAACATAAGCTACAGGACACAAAGGTGTAAATAGTGATACTGTTACTACTCCGAATTTCCCACTCTCCTTCTGTATTTCGATTATGGCGAAATATATTGTATAGTTGAAACGGTCTTTTCAGATGTGTTTGCGTCAAATCCAGTGGCATACTCAGTTTTTTCCACGGGTTGCAATTCTCGAGTTATGGACATTATTTATTTTTTTATGGAAAAGCCTGCATTTACACTTGTCCTGTCTTCCACTCATCGAAAGCTATTCGAAAATGTAGCACAAACTATTTTAATCTCTTCAGAGGACTTTACCATAATTTGCAAATGTATTATATCCGAAACCACAATGTTAATAGAAGAACAAAATAAATTTTCATCCTACTGTAATAATTTTATTTGTTTGCAAAATTTTTATTCATATATTTTGAATAGTTAAAATTGTATACTCTACTGCAATACTTCCCCAGATAGATTAAAAGGAAGCAATATGCTGATGAAAATTATGCTAGAATGTCAATTTAACGCTAAGAGAGACTTTTGCTAATTAATATGACGATAATTCATTCAGCCATTTATTCTTTGGTAACTTGTAAAAAAAAAGAATTGAAATTTTATATTCAGGAAGCGTTCATATTTTTAAATATTCCATTATTGATCTTTAATCTTGGATTGTTAGTATAGCTCAAAATAAGAAATTTGAATATAATAATGAGAATAATAATTAGTTATCTTCTCTATTTGATGCGCTCTCTTCATTATTTATTCGACTGTTCTTCTTTTGGTTTTTCAATTTCACCCCATCTAACCCAGTCCTCTGCCTTGAATATTTTTTAATAATATTAATAATATGATTATTTCTCCTATTTTATAGAAGAGAGAAGACAACCAAATATAAGAATATTCCGAAAATTAAATGTAATCATCACCAATATGGGTCTTTTGACACACCTCTGTGATCAATGTCTCTCTTATTCAAACAACTCCATAAAAGTCGCGAAGAAGAATAGGGAAACCCCGAACCAGAATTCAAAAAATTCGTAGCTTAAAAACATTTATATATCTGCACAATTATAATCGTCGATTAGAGTTGTGTTATTGGTTCAGCAGGCAGATTACAATTCGCGATTTTGTAAAAAACTTGTTTTGGAGTCATAACCAATATAATATTCTTCTTCAAGAATGCCAGGAAAGCTTGGGTTCATTGTTTCAGCTTTATTCTTAATAAATAATTTTCCAAATCTATGAAGGAAATCTTAACCTGAATAGATGCCAGCAAATCATGGAGGCAAACTATATCAGAATGTCGGTAGAAATTTTCCTAGCTCAACACAACGATATGTTCCTTAAACAAGACGAAGACCCAGCTCAAAAGGCTGTAACAATCGGCTCAACAAACATTTTCCCAGAAAAGAAGGGGGCAAAAAGGTTTATGGCCACTACGATCTCTAGATCTTTCATTTCGAAAATAAAATTTATGTAAAGCGATACGAAAATATTCAGCAAGAAGTCACGGAAAATGCTATTGAACAACTATAGTGACAATTATTCAAATCAACACATGGTCTTGAAAGGATATGTGAGTTATGTTAAATAAGAGGAGCACCTGATACACATTTTTCAACTTCTTACCGACCTCACTTTCCCCTTTTGAATTCTATGATAATGTTATTTTTCTCATAGTTTTTCCGTAGTTATGGTTACCCACGGCCGAATAGGAAAATAATAACTGAAGCACAAATGGAATTTTCTACAACTGTTGTACAACCAACAAATACATTGAGAACGAAGAGAATTAAAATATATTTTATACTACAGGAAATGAACTTACTTACTGGATACTAGAATAAGTTGCTATCAAGTAGTGGGGTATTAAGGGTGATTTCACTTGAGGTTTTACAAATTTTATTGATTACCAAATATTTCAACAGATTTATTTTCTTTCCTTTGTTAAAATTATGAAGAATTTCGATATAATATAATGTTATTCAATGTTTTGTGGTTTTGATAAGTTCACATATTAGGGAATTATTGTCAGAGGACAAATTTTGTTTAAATCTGGTTTAGAATTTTCTACCAGTCTGCAAAACATAAGCTACAGGACACAAAGGTGTAAGTAGTGATACTGTTACTACTCCGAATTTCCCAAGAAAATTTCCATCACATGACCATCGTTTCCCCGACACATGTTAGCGAAAGAAAAACGAAACTGCGTACAGCTGCCTCTAAAATGATCCCACTATCACCCCGGATTTGTAGGGCGTTTTTAACACAACCCTCAGACCAAATTCAATAAGGTGTTATGCGCGTGATGATGACGAAGGTATCTGTCAGAACGAGAAGGCTTCAGCCTATTTCCTAAACAAATGCAAGCAGGAACATCAATCCTGCCGTTTTGAATTATGAAAAGGGTGGAATGTAAGACGAATGTATTGGGGGAAATTATTGTCTCGCTTCTGTTGATCTATTATTTGGTATAATTTAAAAAAATATTATGTATTTGATTTACACTAATTTACTTCATTTGTAACTCGTTTATATGACACAGCTCCTTCATAAAACAGATACAAAATTAAATCTACACTAAGGTTCAACATGTTAAATATGAACCATCACATTGGGATGAAAATGAATGAAACCCCTTGAAGGCAATTCACAGACTATTATCTAAATGACTCATCCGGAAAAAAACACATTAAGGACAATTATGGTCAAAATTAACCGGTCCATTCAATAATATGCTGGAATAATGACTAATAAAATAAAACAAGTTACTAAGTTTTAACTATCACTAATTTATTGATGTAAAAAATGACAAAATTTTACATTGGTTGGACCGGTTTTGGACATACGTCCATAATCAACAACAAGCTAATGAAAACTGAATACTCATGTACAATACAGAAATTACCATCAATAAAATGCAAGTAGAGGTCAGAGTAACTCGAATAATGTTGATTGGTAGGTAATTAAGTCTACCAGGTCGTTAAGTAGCTTAATCCTTTCTACCCTAGATGCCTTGAAAATTTCCATTGATTCAAAGAAATTGAGTTTATAAGATTTATCACAGGAATGAAGAATTTTCAGCTGTTGAAGTTCTGGAAAAGGATAACATTAATTCAGACAATGTGCTTTTATATTTCTGATGTAGGAATGACCGGAAATGTTCTTTGTATCTAGCCTTGAAAGAGCGTCCTGTTTGACCTATATAGAAGGAATTGCACTCAGAACATGTTAATTGGTATACTCCCGATTTTTCGAATTTATCGGTTTTATATTTTGTGTTGAAAAGCAGGACTGATAATTTGCTACCTGGTTTGAATGCAATATGAACTTTTTTACTACCAGACGAAACTCTAGCAACCTGTTCTGACGTCTTCCTAAAATAAGTTAGAGACATAAATTTTTCGAGTTTTCTCTTTTCGATTGGGGATATATCATGTTGAATGTGTTGTTGCGTATTTTTCGATTAATTAAACTCTCTATTGCTTTTATATCGAAGCCATTGTTCTCTGCTATTAACATAATAGTGTTAAATTCTGATTTTCGGTCCATGTCCGATAAAGTCAAAGAAATCGCTCTGAGAATCATGGATTTTAAGGCTGCTATTTTTTAAGAATACGGATGAAATGAATCTATAGGTATGACATTATCCGTGTAAGATGGTTTTCAGAAGATATTAATTGATAAACGGTTATTATTCTCCCGGGTAATTGTTAGATCTAAGAAATTGATTTTACTATCGACTTCTGTTTCTACTTTGAACTTAATTTTAAGATGAATGTTATTAATGAAATTCAGGAAGATTTCTAGTTGTCTATTCGTTCCAATGAAACAGGCTAAAATGTCATCAACATATCGGTACCAAAATAGAATATGCCTTTTCGTCATGATTTTAATGTTTTCCAAATTAGACATGAAAATTTCAGATAGAAGGTGACTGAGGAGTGAACTACATCAGAAATATGATTCGTTCGTATGAGACGATTTATGAAAGAAGCAGAAATCAATTTGGTTATCGTTAAATCTGAACACTTGGTTGAATCGTTCTGTTCAAGTTTGGTTATGAATTTTGTTTTTAGATGAATTGAATTTGTAAACTTCTCTAGAATATTCAGCGTTCGCACCAGTAAAACATACAATTAGATCATCCATTTACCAAAACCAATATAAAAAATATTTAGATAAAGTGTTTTCATGTTTTAAAGTTTCTAAGGTATTCATGAAAATTTCTGCTAAAAGGGCTTGAATATTTAAGTATATCGAAATCAAACCAACCGAGTTATTCAGAAAGGTTCGTCATCATAGGAACGCACTGAATATACAAAATAGACTTTTCATTTTGTATGAAAATTTATTGTGTCTATCCCTACGGATTTTCAATACCAATTTAATTGGGAAAGCTTCTATCTCTACACCGAATGTTTGCATTCTTTTGCTCTTATCTAAGAGTACATCAATAAATTTCAACTTTCTCCGGATATCGTTACACAGATAAAAACAGATACAACAGTATATAAATAAAAATATAAATACGACAAAGTAAAATCTAAAACTTCAGAAAAATCTCCGGTTTGTTCAAACCGGCCGTACTCCTCGATGTTGAATATAAATATATATTAGTATATTATGGAAGACTTATTTTTGCTGGATATTTTTCTTTGAATTACTGCTATTTCAGATATAATCTCAAAGAACTACATGAAGACATGAAAGGAGCAGAAAAGGCTCTCACAGGCAAAACGGCTACACTTTTGCAGTTTCAAAGCGAAATATTTCATACTTCAGCCGCTTCAATATGCATCAGAATATGAAGGTTCTATACTCACGATGAAATCGGAAAATCCGTCGGGGTGTGCCAAATGCGTCACGTACCTGAAAATGCGAGATGGGAATTCAGTTTCCATGCCATACACACACTTATACATACAAATACAATATAGGGATGTGGGAAATATATTGGGAGTACGTGACTAGGAAAGGGTAGTATTGAAGACATTGAGAGTGGATTTTGTAGTATGATTATTCAAACTATTCTATTTTGTGATCGAAAACTTTTTATAATGATATATTGACTATTCTAAAAAAGTATGTATAAGTTTAGTTTTTATCAATATCAAGGACCAAGGAAATATGCAGGTTTTACCAAATTCGATGGTTTTGTGGAGCATCCATATGAAATATTGCAGATACAAAAAAATGAACCCCTTTCTCGGTTTCGATTTTTGGAATAGACCTAATTGGTGAAAATGAAGTTCAGTTTTCAGTTTGAAAATTATTCCATAAGTTTTGATTATCTGGAATTTGAGCAAATGTCCATAACTCGGGTACTAATAAAGTTACGTAAAAAATATTTCCTCATTCATTAGGCACTTCTTTGAATGATATCTATTAATGCATTTAAAAATTTTTTCACCCAACGGGTTTCGCGCTATTTGAAATTTTTTCTTTCAATACAAGGCATGAATGAAATTGGACGCATTGAGTACAGCATACTTTTTCCTTTTCGAAATATATACTATGATAATAATAACATTATGGCGTATTTTTCGAGAAATAAAAATTTATTTCCAACTGAATCTCGTTATGAGATGGGAATTTTACCATTCGCAAAATAATTCTCAAGTAATTAATATGTGTAAGAAGAAAACAACAGAGAATGCATCCGTTTTGTTAGCAAGGTTTCGTGATATCAGGAAAGAAATACCGTAGTACTCGAATGACGAAAAATATATTATATGATATAATTTTTTATTCAATGAAAAGTGGAGACAATGGTTGAGCTGCTGGTGATCTTTGTCAAAAGAGAATATTTTTGAGAGAACCGCGAAACAGGAAAACGAGTTTCAAGAACATTTACTGTACAGGGTATCCCAAGTTGAGTGGCCTATTAGACGTTTATGGAGAACTAATGATGCTATCGTTCTGAAATTTTGGTAGCTGATTCAGCTGGTCCGAACCTCTATTTCCAAAATATTTTTACTTCAGTGGCGCTTCCGGTTATACTGGAAGTGCATACCAACTTTGTTTTTCAATTAAGAACACCCAATATATTGATGATTGGCTCGATAACATGATATTTCCATCACAAAAACACCTAACACATAATATTACCTTGTTTCGTTCATGAAATATCCAAGTTTCACCCGTTTTTTTGCGTTTTCATAAAATAGATATATCTCGAGAACGGCGTGAGATACCAAAGTAATTAAAGGTGTTTTGCGAACGAGAAACCATGCAGGAAATAACTAATATCCGACTGAATCTCATTCTGTATACAGAGTGATCTTTTTTCCGCCTCACATTTCGAAACGAAGAAATATCGAAAACTACTTTCAACTGTCCTTTTGTAATTGGATAATCGATAAATTAAGTTAAGTGACGATAATTCACTTCTAGACATGATTTACTCGACGCATAACACCCTGTGATTTGGCTCGCCTCAATCCCTCCACATCCAACTGCATGAAAGCATTTGCAGTCTATTATGCAAGGCATATCTTGAAGTCACAGGTTCAGAATAAATTCTGTCTTTCATCGTTCCCCAAAGATAACAATCCAGGTGATAACATATCAGTTAAAATTCGATCATTTTCATTAATGCGATGAGCTTTCGCTTCATCGAGTTGGTACCAACAACGCCTTGACTCAGAGTATAAATTCAAATAACAATTTTAATCGAATAATTTATTTTACTATCCAATTATTAATGGTTTGAAGGTCAAATTGAAACAAAAACTAGTTTGATTAGAAGGCCAACAGTTTCGATTTATATTCTTCTTCAGGGATATATTAGTTTAGTTTTTCATGTCACCATCACAAATAAATATTTGAATGAACGAACGATACATTTCACTGTTAGAAAACAGGACGAGTGCATGATATCAACTCTTTTTTTTTCACCTCTAAACATAAAATTTTCTTTTTAAAGTTTGTTAAAATACGATTACACTTGTCGATAGAAGGAACGACCCGTCCTGTAGCAGTTGAATGTATCGTTCGTTCAAATATTTATTTGTGATGTTGACACGAAAAAATAAACGATTATAGCCCTGAAGAAGATTTAAAATATAAATCAAAACTGTTAGCCTTTTAATCAAACTAGTTTTTTTCAATTGGACCTTCGAACCATCAATAATTAAATAATATAATTTATGGTCAACTTGAACTGAATAATTTATTTTATATTTGTAGGTCGCTTTATAACATTAAAATTTCAGACATTAGAGATTTGGGTTCCACAAAGCTAATTGCAATTTCTAATGCAAAAACTGAAATACCAAGACAGTTTACAATCAGGGATGGATTTTATAATATCGTAAGGGAATATTCGGCTCTGAGACGTTGTAATACTCCCTCCGCTAATTTTTTCATTAATTTCCAGGAATAAGTACGCGGCAAGTAATTGGAATGAATAAACTTGGTAATATGCTTTAACAATTTGCTACATTTCTGAATCTAAACAATCCAGGAGAATATAATCCCTACTGTCCGATGTATTTCAGCAACAACGTTAGTAAATGCAGGTGCGGATAATTCAACACTAAAAAGACATGGAGCCTAGCAATCTTCTCAAGTAGCAGAAGGATACATAGAAACTTCTCTACAAAATAGAATAAATATTGCTAAACAATTAGATTCGTCAATAAATGGACAAAGTTCAGCAGCAACCATGCCTTCATCTTCCAGTTCTTCATGTTACACGACTGTTCAATCTACCACAAATAATCAGTCATATAACTGAAATGTACACCATACACCAATTTCTGATTTCAATGATTATTTAAGTCCATAAATACTAATATTAATGAAATGTTAATACAAATATCTCGATGACTAACTCGTTTTATTGTTTTTCAGATTTAATTTATTTCCTTTTGATTTATACTTTGTGGTCGTGGAGAAAATAGTCTGCTACTTGGTGAGAATGAAAACATTCTATACTTATCATTTTTCCACTTATATAGAATTTTTTTATTCTCACCTATTTATTCATATAATACTAAAGCAGTAAGCCTTATTTCAAGGAAAGTGGAGGGGACGGTTGGAGTTTGAACCGGGCGGGAAGAAAGGGTCGGCGCGGAAAAGCGGGGTCCGTAGGCCTCCGCGAATAATTTTTTTCGGCTAGAGAAACGTCTGAGGAAGATCCGAGCGAAATTCGGAGTCTCTAGCTCGAACGACGGAGGCGCGACGATTTTTCGAAAAATTTCGCCGAAACATCGCCCCGGGCGAACGGAACGTCGAGACGACGAGATTTCTTCGGAATAACTCGGAACTTTCGGAGGGCGATTGGAGAGGTCGATCGGGCGAAAATTCCGGGAAAAAGTTCCAAGAAGGCGAAAATAAAATACGTTTCCGAAATCTCCGGGATGGAGGGGATAATTTCTATGGACTTTTGCAGCTATACAAAATCCTTTTATCGCCTTCGATCGCTACGAAACCTGGACGACGAAAAAGCCTCGAGTTTCGCATTTTGCGCCGCCGTAGTTAGATTCTCATAAAATCACGGGAAAACGGAAAATCTTCCATCGAACGAAGGGCTATCGGCCGACTTTCGCAAATTTTCGTTCTACTTTCCTCATTCCGAAAATCTCGGACGGCCAGAAATTCACGAAATTAACAAACCTCGAGCTGTCAAAATACGGGTTTTCGAACGATTCCTACATATCTCGAGATTGGGTCCCCGACGAGAAATCGTCATTTTAGGACTTGATTTTCGAATTTGGGACGGTTTTTGAGAACTACATTTTCGAAGAATAGAACGGAAACACGGGGGGGAGCCAGTCACTGCTCCTTCTGCCCCTTATAACGCTATTCAATGTCGGAAGTGAGCGTTACCAAGTGTAAAATTTAATGCTCTCTCTCTCTCTTCTGAACGAAAATAGTGAGATGGAAATAGTTAGTAACTTTAATTTTCACCGACATAATTCCGGTACTAACAACATCTAGAATATAGTGCTCTCTCTCTTCTGAGTGACAATCGAATCTAACCTTATTTCAATTAGTCTTATATTCGGTCTGTCAAAACAAGTGATTCCGAATTTTATTTGTATGAAAAGTTTGACGAAACTTGAAATAAACTTTTAGAGGTAAGTGATCGTAGTTTGATGTTCATTTTATCCATGTAAATGTATAATTTGTTTAAGGAAAGAAACGACAGACTTTCAAAATTCATAAATTTAACATTTTGTGGTTATTCTAACCTAATTAATATGATTCAAACGAAATGTTATAATAAAAGGAATTAAAGAGACTTACAATAATGTTTGAAAGGTAAGTGAATGTAATTTGAGGTTTATTCATGTATTTTAATGTATATTTTGTTAGGCATGCTCAAGAAATGTACTCAGAATTCACATATTTCATTTTTCTTTCTTGGTTATTTTAACCTCTATGCATTCAAAATGTCCTTCAATTACTAGGATTTTTAACGAATCAATTGGAGGATCTTAAAAATGATGGGAGATATCCTTCGAGTTGCTATTAATAGGTATTGAGCTCTTTTATAAAATAATATTTTTTCTGGAAGGAATTCGATAAAGTTTTCGTTAGTTAATTTAGAGTATGTATCATATGAATATTTAATCCACTTAAGGCTATATGTGTATTGAAATATTTCAAGCTGGATAGCAATATGACCGTGCCATTTCAAATTGAATTTTCGTTTCAGTTTATTCAAGACGAAGTACGTTTCTATTCTACAATTATCCAAATGTAAAAGTTAATGAGATTCAATTGGTTTGACAATGTTCAAGTTTGAACCAAAGAAAATAAAATCTCAAATTTACACAAAAGGTAATTGTTGTGAGTTCCTTCCATTCATAACTCATAGTCACTGTTTTTCAGGAAATTTTATCAAGGTTGTTAAATGAATGAAGGAATTCTTCATTGATTTGAAGTTGGAAGTTTCTCTGTTATAGGTTTCTGATAGTGGGAAACATGATGTTCAAATATGTAGAAGTAGCATAAAAAGTTACATTTTGTACAACTTTCAATCCAAGATCTATGAAAGTCACAGGAAACATGCTGCTACTTATGCGAATCATATTTTGGAAAAAATTCAACTACTATTTGGAGAATGCTAAGCAATTTGACAATTGTTGTAATAGGTAGTTGTATTATAGGTATTTCATATAATTGTGTAAAATGAGTATGCTCATCACGTAATATGGAAATATGAAGTTGTTTTAATGTAATTTCTTCCTTTCATTTTCATTTCATAGTATATTATAAAGATTCACAAGAAAATGAATTGAAGAGAAGTAAAATTGAAAAATGGAAATTTGAACTATTATGGAGCAAGTTTATAAGAAGCTGACTGTTCGAAACCAACTGCCAATTCGACAGTTAAGGATCTAGGAAATTGACAGTTACAAGAAACAGTGAAACTGATATATAGATAATATCATAGTATTGTATATGAGGGTCCATGATGGAATTTACAAATTTGTGGATCTCATTTCTGCTTTCCACAAGATCACTTCAATTCAGAAGATGTTTGTTCTTTCTGGTAAGCAAATTGTGTGAATTTTGATCAATTTGAATTTATACAAAATAGTTACATATAGGGCAATCACACTATATCATTAATATACTTGAGAAGTAATTCTTCCATCTTGCTGTTTCAAGCTCATATTTGTTGTTTATTATAATTCATGAATCTTATTGGATTCTTATTTGATCTAATACGAATCAGAACTGTTGAGTAAAAACTAAAATTTGAAACTATAGATCTGCTTATATTGATCTTTCTGAAGTATATATTTAATTCTTTTGGAACTAGAAATTTGGAATATTGTGAATTAATATTAGAGTTGTTGATGATTGAATTTCTATGCCTAAAGGGTGATTGAACAATTCGTTTTTTGAATCAATGTTGAAATGTTTTTAATTTCATCTTATGCTAGCTCAATTGGAAAAAGTTGAGATTTTCAAATTTAATATATCCTTTTGATATCCCCATAAAGATCTATTCAGTCAAAATATGAATAATGAAGTGAATAAAATAAGGCGTTCAGTGTAGATAGAGTTGGATATGAAAAGGTGTTCAGTATATTGGCTATTTAGATATAAAAGGCAATCTTAATGGGCTCACTAGTAGAATATACTATTACTTGAATAACAAATTTCTAGTTTAATTTCTACCTGTGCGAGTATATTTGTCCAAAACTGAAGTGAAGGAGATTATTAATTTTATTTTATAAATTTCATTTGTATATGTAAAATGGCGAAGGCGCCAGGAAAATGATGCAGTTCACATAGATGTCGGATATCTAGCGAAACAAGTAAATACCGATTTCTATTTTTCTATTATCAATATATTGCTGTACAATACAATATTCAAAGTGTTATACCGATAACGGAAACCTATTGCACCACAATAATTGGTACAATGTATCATTGATGGCATAAAACGTAAACAGAAGACGTCCCACACAATACAGACCAGTGATATGAACTCTTACAAAACCGTAATGGAACGTCAAAAAAGTAACGATGCCTTTCAAACATAAAATACTCTTGTTGCTTGTCAAACACGTCGAGAGTAAACAACGACGTATTGGTGTGAATTATCTAGCAGAAAAAAAAAACTCGTCACTCAATAATCGAGAAACTTTTCACGCTATAAACTCGTGGGCCAACAAAGTCTGACTTCATTTATCACGTGAGAATGACAAATATCTGTTTCGCTCCATTACCCTCTATATCATTCTGTCTCTTGGCTGAATGAATAAACTCCCAACGGATTCAGTAGAAGACGAAGATGAAAGGTTTTAAATAAGGTGAAAAATAAAAGTCATTTATATTATATACTGTCTGATATGAAAGAGAGGACTATCAATATTTATTATTTTTCCACAGCGTGGAATATTCATATGAATATCCAGGAAATTAATGCTCAAAATTTTAGATATACCGCACTTTTATTATCTAATATTTATCATTTGAATTTGGGAGGCTTTTACTTGTTACAATTCAATTATCAATAATAAAAACAAGTACTGTGTTTTAAGAATTTTACTTAATAATTGCGATTCGTAACGGGTTTCACTACACCGTAGCTTCTTCAGACGAATGAATGTACAGAAAATATAAATATAAATGTTCTTGACTAATTAAAAGCTTATTGGGTTGCTTCTTCTTAAGTGGTTATTTATTACAGGTATATCCAATAAAATTAAGGATTAGATTGCTCCCCGAAGAGGTTCAATAGAGGTGAAGGGCTTAAATCGACTTGTTCATTGATGAGTCTACCTGAGTGTTTGTATTTATTGATTTCTTAAGTTTCCAAAAGATCTATCTTCCAATATTTATTATCTGTATGCAAAATTTCAAACTGTGGGGTCCAAAGAGTGATTATTTTCCAAGAGATGATTCGCGTAATTTGAATCTGATTTTTATTTGAAAAACTGCGTTTATGTTCCGATATTCTGATATTAAAATTTCTATGAGTTATACCAATGTAGAAATTATCACAGTCATTACAATTCAATCTATAAACACCTGATTTATTGTTTTTACCTGGTTTGGTTTATTATTTTTATATATTTGCCTAAATTATTATTAGTTCGAAGCTATGTTGAAATTATTGCTACTCAAGAATGATTTCAGTTTCTCACTTGTAATGCCAACGTAGGATATGGTGTTGAATTTTGTTTCAATTTATTGACAGGGTAAACTTCATTCAATGCGATTCTACTTTGTTTTTATTTAAAATATTATTTATTAGTTTGGGATTGTACCATTATTTTTGGCTATTTGTTTAATCAAATTTAATTGTTGAAATTTTTGGTGATAACGGGATGTTAATCAATCTATGATTATTCATAATCATCCACACAGTAAATATTGTTTATACTGGTATCGCTATGTAGACGATATCATTATTTGCTTCACAGGAACAGATAGTTAAAATTTTCGAAAATCATATAAATTCATTACATCCAAAAATTGGATTCACAACCGAAAGCAATAATTCGATAAATTTCTTAGACGTAACAATTTCGAATGAGAATGGAAAACATGTTTTCGCAATTAACCGTAAGCCGTCACATACAGATATTATAATACATAACGCGTCCTGTCATCCATATCAACATAAAATGTCAGCATTCAATAGTTTTATTCATAGATTGATTAAGATCCCGTTATCACCAGAAAATTTCAAAGAATTAAATTTGATTAAAGAAATAGCCAAAAATAATGGTTACAATCCCAAACTAATAAATAATATTTTAAATAAAAACAAAGTAGAATCGCATTGAATGAAGTTTACCCTGTCTATAAATAGAAACAAAAATTCAACACCTTAACCTACGTTGGCATTACAAGTGAGAAACTAAAATCATTCTTGAGTAGCAATAATATCAACATAGCTTTCCAAACTAATAATAATTTAGGCAAATATAAAAAAATAATAGAACCAAACCAGGTAAAAACAATGAATCAGGTGTTTATAGATTTAATTGCAATGACTGTGATAATTTCCACATTAGTAGAACTCATAGAAATTTTAATATTAGAATATCGGAACATAAACGCAGTTTTTCAAATAAAACATCAGATTCAAATTACGCGAATCATCTCTTAGAAAATAATTCACTCTTTCGACCCACAGTTTGAAATTTTGCATACAGATAATAAATATTGGAAGATAGATCTTTAGGAAACTTTAGAAATCAATAAATACAAATACTCAGGTAGACTCATCAATGAACAAGTCGCTTAAGCCCTTCACCTCTATTGAATATCTTCGGGGAGCAATCTATTCCATAATTTTATTGGATATACCTGTCATAAATAACCATTTAAGAAGAAGCAACCCAATAAGCTTTTAATTAGTCAAGAACATTTATATTTATATATTCTGTACATTCATTCGTCTGAAGAAGCTACGGTGTAGTAAAACGCGTTACGAATTGCAATTATTAAGTAAAATTCCTTAAAACACAGTACTTGTTTTTTATTTATAATATTCATCAATCAACTAAAATATCACAATCAGGTGGCAAGTCTGTAGGGACAAAAAACAGCGAATACGTGGATGATCTGAAAATTTTCCGACCTAACAAAGGTACAAGACATTTTTTTTATTTTTCAGAAAGTGTTCTTGAAACTCTACATACCTTTCCCAGTGATTTTCTAACCCGTCCAAATAGTAGTTCATGGTGCTGACGGCCTCCCCTTTGACGAAAATCTCTGTCCTCCAGTTTTTGAATGAGGGAACAAAAAGAAACCATTCGGGGTTAGATCTGGTGAGAAGGACGGTCCATCAGTTCGTGGATTTTTGCCATGGCAACCGCTGAATGTAACGATGCCTTGGCTTGACGAAACAGGATTTTCTTATTCTGTTAGTATGGCCGTTTTTATACATGTTCAGCTTTAAGCTTGTCAAGCGTAGTATGCCCCTGTGAAGGTTTTCCCTTTTTGGAGTAATCGATTAAAATAACTCCATAACTATCCCGTAAATCAGTAGCCATCACTTTTTCAGTCAGAAAAACCTTTTTGGAACCAGTTCTCCTTTTGCAGTCTACTGTTTCGACTGTATTTTTGCTTCTGGTGTATAATTATTCATTCAAGTTTTTTCTACAATAATTAATTGGTGCCAAAACTCGGATTTATTGCGCCAAACTGCGCCGAAACAGCTTTGGAAATGTTCATTTGAATCCATGAGTAAATGTTGATTTAATATGTGACAAACACGTTCTTTTGACATTTTCACAACCGCTGGTATCTCTCTCATTTCAATTCTGCGATCGTCTATCACGTTTTGGTAAACTTTTGCGTTGGTATCGTCCCGAACGTTCAACGTCTCCCGAGCTCTTAGGTCCACGTTTACATTCAGCTGTATTAGCACAAGTGTGAACTCAGAAAATGTAACAGGGGAACCATGCTATCTTGCATATGATTGAATAAACGACTGAAAAAACCTGAGAAAGAAAATCGTTTCCCTGTCGCTATTGCACTAGCAATAGCTTGTCTGTTAATGTTGTGTTAGTGTCGTGTGTACATGAAGAGTACCAAATATTTTTCTGCTTAGCCGCTTCATTCTCTCTTGCTCTTCATGATTTCCAGACGAAGACAAAGGTGAAAAGAAGGGGGTTTGGGACAGGAATCTGTAAGAATGGAAAAAGAAAACCAGCAGGAAAATATTTCTTCAATCATACCTTTTATATGTCTAATCAAATCTAAGAAAAGATTTCACATAGCAAGCGAGGCCATAAAAAGGACTAAGGAGATAATCAAAAACTACATAACCTGCGATATTTCCACTTTGGCGGAGTTGTTCTTCTGTCGCAGTGTGAGTCTTCTGAAACATAATCACTTCCTTGTTCTTGCTTGCTAATTTTCAAGTATAATCGCAAAAAACCCTCCAATATTCAAACTTAACAAAACAATTCCCTCTCTGTTTCACCGAGAGAGCCCCGATGGTCAGGTTCAGTCTTCCAAGTGATGCCGATTATGATCTATAGATGTTTTAGAATCATTATGGACCCAATAATTTGGGTTGACAAATATTTAATGACAGCTCGATACTAAATTTCGTTCATTTTCACAAAAACATTCATATCATCCCACCCAACGGCTGAAACTTTGATGAGTAACTGTCAACATATGTACAATGAAAACTCACTAACTTTTGTTGACGTGTACTCACATCTTCACGTAGAGGTCGGAAACTTTTCAGACCATCTTCGTAATAAGAAAATGATAAATTCTTCCAATATGGTTGATACAATGTGGAATAAGAAACATTCGCATGATATAATGGTTTCAGTTCGAAAAAAGTCTGATATAACAACTAATCAATTTATTAAATATTTCCATTGTTGTTCATGACATCGCTAAATCCATTCCTGACCAAGGTATCACATCAGTCAAAATATGCACAACGATTTTACCGCATAAACTGAAGTTTTCATTTATAGAAAGTGGTTTCATAGGGATCAGAGAAATTGTAACATATCTAAAATATAGCAAATCGTGAGATTTTCATGACATTTCAACAATTTCTTTGAATAGAAATGTAAACATCATTATTGAACCTTTAGCTCAACTCATTAATAGGTTTCTTGTTAATGCATATGACTAGTTTCGACATTAACTCAATTTTCAAGTGTCTATATTTAACAGTTGTGAAAAATAATGTACTGACTATACACATTTTAAATGTTAAATAGTGAAGATTGATTCAATTCTAGTTGGCTATTGAGAGCGGTGAATTTTGGGTTTTCACAATTTGTTTTGATCTCTAAACTTGCTATTGAATTCACTGTTGTCCCTCTATTGCATTTGTGGAGAATTTCAAAATTATTTATTGTAAATATGTGATCTGTAGATTTAAAGTGTTCAAAAATTGCGGATTTTTAGTTGAGGGAGATGTTTTTTTAATCTTGAATCAAAACTTCGACGTTCTACTTAAGTTCTTCTGTTATGCATTCAATGTATTCAATTTTTTATTTTCCAGACTGTTCAAATCAATTAGTTTTTTTGTTTGGCATTAAATAGTCATTTTTTTATGTTGGTACTACTGGAGAAAAAGGTTGTTAAATTTAATTTGGAGAGATAATGGCTAATGAGGTTAGAAATGGGCCAATAAATAAGCGTATTTATTTTCTATTTTTCATATAATAGAATACACCCATCGACAATATTATCAATCATTAATGGGTGTCTGAAGTGTGGTGTGTTTCCAGGTTGTTAAAAATTACAAAGATAATTTCCTTTTACAAAAAAGGTGACGTGAACGCGATGGCTAGTTTTCAGACCTATCTCGCTTGTACCTATCCAGAATTCCAAGAATTTGGAAAATGTTATGTGTAGAAGGATGCTCCATCTTTTCTGACCACTAGCTTTTTCAGTGCATGTCAATTTGGTTTTCAAGGATAAAATACTCCAGATGTCCTGCGGATGTTCCTCAGTAATTATATGTTTTGAGGCAGGTCTGTATGTGCTCCTCGTGTTTCTCGATCTAGGGGTTTTAACTGTGCCCCTATGGGGCAAGGTGGATAGATATTGGTTCGATAAGGTCAGTAGAGGTATGATTACGTCATGTCTGTGTTTGTAGAAGGTGTCTGATCGGATAAAGAGCTAGTAATAATTGGTGAGCCACAGGATACAGTCATGGGCCCTGTACTCTCTTTAATATATATAAATGAATTTTCCAGATATCAGTCGGGATGCTTCAAAGTTTCAGTTGCTGATGACTCTAATATCAGTGTTATTTCCGCCAGTCAAGTGAATAGGGAGAGTTTTCGGAATCGGTTCAGGCGAGGGCCATGGGATGGTTTAATGCAAACGGCCTCAGCATGCATGGAGATAAAACTGCGGAGGATGTTTTCGAAAAACGTAGCCTTAATGTTACAACTGTGAAACTTCTGGGTATTTTATTTGTCTCTAGACTCATTGGGTTGGTCTATGTTTATTACCTTGCAAAGAAACTCAGAGGTAATATTCTAGATTAGCAATCTTACGTTTTGTGTTTCTCGCGAAGTACTGGGAGTTGTTAGTCGCATATAAGGTATGTAATCTTGGGTTGGAGAAATTGTAGTGGGAAGGTTCACAGAGACGAGAGATTCGCCGAATGACTGGCTTGAATTCAAGAGAATTTTTGCAGGGTTTTTTGAAGTTTTGGGAATACTTTTACCTCCTTGTATCTTGATACAGGAGTGCCTTCTTTATGTATATGGGAACAACGACTCACTGAGCTATAAAAGTGAGTTTCAAATAATACAAGATTTAGAGATGACATACCTAGAACATTATTATAGATAGAATAGGTCACAGGAGGGTCCCTAATACTAATCCTTCAAAATATTTAAAGAATAACACAAGAAATGAGGGCCTACTTAAGTGTTAAGCAAAGAGATTATCGAAAATCAGTGTTTTATAGCATTAATGAATTTATGTCCTGTGATCTAACACCTGTTAATGTCTGAATATACTTCAATTTTTTTATTTCTGCCTCAATTTGGGTGTATGTGAATAGTATACAGCGTCAATAGGGGACTTCTATTTCTATATCGTTCAAGAAGGCGGAACTGTTTTTAGAAAGAATGAGTGCCTTTCATGTTTTTCATGTCGAATTTTTTTCTAATATAATAGTAACATAATAATACAATAGATAATTTTTCGTTTATTTGATTGAGGAGGTTGTTACTTGATGAAAATCGACATACATATTTCCAATGAAATAAAACTGAAGTATTTAGATTTTCACTATATTAACAAAACTATGACCGGTTTCACCACACTGTGGCTTCATCAGATAGTTACAAACTAATGAACAGAAAAAAAACTCTTCAGTTTTAATAAATAAAATTCAGCACAGGATACTACCATCGAACGCTAAACTT
Source organism: Cryptolaemus montrouzieri (assembly GCA_013387265.2). Classification (NCBI taxonomy): domain Eukaryota; kingdom Metazoa; phylum Arthropoda; class Insecta; order Coleoptera; family Coccinellidae; genus Cryptolaemus; species Cryptolaemus montrouzieri. The sequence goes on from JABFTP020000103.1 coordinate 26,345,470, forward strand.
ATGTCTTGGGATGTAGTAAATCTCTTCCTTAGTGTTCCACCTAGTGAATCAGTGAAACTCATCAAGAACGAACTTCAAATCCTTTTCTTCAAAGGTGACGTCATAATTTATTGGAAAACACTAAAATTATGACGTCACCTTTGAAGAAAAGGCATATTCTATCTTGGTACCGATATGTTGTTGACATTTTAGCCTGTTTCATCAGAACGAATAGACAACTAGAAAATTTCCTGAATTTGATTAATAACATTCATCCTAAAATTAAGTTCAAAGTAGAAACAGAAGTCGATAGTAGAATCAATTTCTTAGATCTAACAATAACCCGGGGGAATAATAACTATTTATCAATTAAAATCTTCAGCAAACCATCGTACACGGATAATTTCATACCTATAGATTCATTATACCCGTACTCTCAAAAAAAAAGCAGCCGTCAAATCCATGATTCACAGAGCGATTTGTTTGCCTTTATCGGACATGGACCGAAAATCAGAATGTAACACCATTATGTTAATAGCAGAGATATAAAAGCGATATAAAAGCAATAGAGAGTTTAATTAATCGAAAAATACTCAACAACACATTCAACATGATATATCCCCAATCCAAGAGAGAAAAGCACGAAAATTTTATGTCTCTAACATATTTTGGGAAGACGTCAGAACAGGTTGCTAGAGTTTTGCCAGATAGTAAAAAAGTTCATGTTGCATTCAAACCAGTTAGCAAATTGTCAGGCCTGCTTTTCAACACAAAAGAAAAAACCGATAAATTCGAAAAATCAGGAGTATACCAAATAACATGTTCTGAGTGCAATTCCTTTTATATAGGTCAAACAGGACTTCTTTTCAAGGCTAGATACAAAGAACGTTTCCGGTCATTCCTACATCAGAAATATGATTCAGCTTTAGCTGCACATTGTCTGAATAAATGTCATCATTTTCCAGAACTTTAACAGCTAAATTTTCAAGGCATCTAGGGTAGAAAGGGTTAAGCTCCTTAACGACCAGGTAGACTTAATTACCTACCAAGCACCATTATTCTAGTTACTGTGATCTCTACTAGCATTTTATTGATAGTAATTCCTGTAGTCTACATGAGTAGTCAGTTTTCATAAGCTTGTTTTGATAATGGATGTATGTCCGAAACCGGTCCAACCAATGTAAAATTGTGTCATTCTTTACATCAATAAATTAGTGATGGCTAAAACATAGTACCTGTTTTATTTTATTTTTCATTAATCTTCTGTTATGTTGTGAGTACACTAAGTTCAATAAATAATCAAAAAGAAATGAAAATATGAAGTTACCATTTGAAAAGTCTATATTTAGGCCAATTAAAGGTATTTCCGGAAAAGGCAGATCAATGAAATTTTGGCTGTTTTTTCTTAATTCAAAATATAACTCAAATTCGGTTTCATTGAATTCGATCAACAATTGAAGGTGCTATAGCTTGAGGGATTTTTTTACGAATCAGCCGATATGGTACTTGTAAAGTGAAGATAATTTTTATGTTATCCCTCTTTTTTCCTTTGGGTGCATATTGCAAAAACTTCTGACATAATTCTCTTTTTACTTTTCTTTCTAACAAGTCGTTAACCTGAAATGGATCAAATTCTCTCACTCAATTCCATCAAATGCTGATGATGTCCATTGTAGATATCACCGAAAGCGCAATTAAGAAAACGGTTACAGAAAGCAACAAAACATTAGGAGAAATAAATAGGATAAAGAAGGCCATCGTATACCTTGAATTCAGTGGGAGCTTCCTATCTTTCAGTACACTAGCTGGAAGGGAGAAAATGTCGAAATGTTTTCCGGGTAAGCTTTCAGGCGGTAATCGTAGAAAGAACAGACCATTGTGTCGCCTAAAAACGGAGGCGGGTGTACACCCTGCCGATGCAACTTTATAGTTCTCTTTTGTGCTTGTTCTGAAAGTATCCCCATAAATTTGATATAGATGGTCAATTTCTATCTTGTAGCAGATGTGCTAGATTAGTTGTTTAATTTCGTAAAGAGTTGAGAAAGTATTTATTTTATCCACGTTGGGTTATTTTGTTCAAAATTTCCAGAGACGAAAAGCTTTTCTCGGTTCATATTTTCAGTTCGCAGTAGTCTACAGGGTGAGGTGGTTCTCCATCTTTGATGCCAAAACCACTATCACAGATCTTTGACCTCTGCTCATCTGACGAGCGCCATGAAAAAAAACTGTTCCGACTTCTTATAATATTCCCAAAAAAATTTTCTGAACAATATTCCAAGTGATATGGTAAATGTCCTAAAATTATTTTCAAATATATATGGTGTGCCATTGCATATCATAGCTTCGTTTTTTTAAAAGGAATAATTTTAGAGAGTTTTAACCGAAAATGAGATAGCTTCCTTCAGAGCAGTATATAACTCACCTGAACCGTTTTTGAATTGATCATTATTTTATGAAAATATTACTTTTTGAACATCTACTATATCAACTGAAACCGCTTCAAAATCTGTTTTAACACTAAATTATCCTTAGAAACCTATCATCCATGAACAATAAGTAATGATTGATACACTTATTCAAGGTATTCTCAAATGGACGTCTTCTTGTTTCGCTTCAAATTTCATCATTTCTGTGTTTTCAAATGAGACAACTTAAATGTAGTGACGGCAAATAAATGACAATTCCAATACCTGAAATCTATTCAGTGTTGCTATTGGCAGGGAGCGGAGTATATAGTGGGGACAGCTGAATCGATCACAGCGCTCGATGTGGTCAAATTATCGTTAAATCATGCTTTTATCATAAATGAACACGTTAACATTAAATAAAAAATGATCCATAACAGTTGTTGTGTTGTTGATTGCAAAAATACAGCTAGAAACAGTAAATGTAAATTTTACACATTTCCAGTGGCCAAGTGGAAATAAATGGATGGAAGAAATAAATGGATGAGAAAAATAAATGGATAAATGATGTTAAAAGAAAAAACAAAGTAGTGTGTAACATTATTCAGTAACAATGCAACTAGGGTAATGTATGTTCAAATTACGATTCGCAATTACATTGCCATTAATTTTACATATTAACAATCAACACTTTTTGTAATTTTCATTATTGCAGTTGTCATGTATTAAATTTGTTTACATTTCACAGGTTAACCCCATGGGATTCTAAAACTCCTTTTAGTTATTTATAAACATATTTACAAGCTTTTATTTAACTTGCAATGTATGTATGTTTGTATGTTCGGGTGAAATCTTACAACTCAATTTTAAGGCACTTGATCTCAACCAACTGAGCTGAAATTTTGTATACACGTTGAGTTTGGATGACAATGCATGATTAACTATGTGACGTCATTCTAAATCCAACAAGGCGGTGGACCAATTATTCTTAATGCAAAACGAAATGGCGGATAATTTTCTTTTATTCGTTCCTACAATATGGGTACCAAATGAAAGATTGCCAAGAATAACTAAAAATGAAATTAAGTTTAAAAAATTCTTTGAAAACAACCTTTCATTTAAATGCGCTAGATAGAAAAAATTAACTTTCACACTAAATCTTTTACTGTTAACTTATAACGTCATTTCAAATTTAACACATTTGACACAATTTATAGGTTATGCCTACCTGTTAATATTTCAAACTGATAAAGTAAATACGAGTACTTATATTTCGCGACAAGCTTTTATATTATAACATATAAATTGTGTCAAATGTGTTAAATTTGAAATGAAGTTATGAATTAACGGTAAAAGTTTTAGTGCAAAAGTTTATTTTTTTCTTTTAGCGCATTTAAATAAAAGCTTCTTTTCAAAGAATTTTTTTCCTTAATTTTTTTATACACACTTTTTCCATCGTAATGAGTTTTTTCAATTCAAAAAACACGATCACAGATTTTTATAACACATATTTATTTTTAAATTCATTTTTTGAAACAATTCACTGTTATTTATACGGATCTTTCACATGTCATACCATTGCCGAGCATGATTTTACGCTACCATCAGATGTCGCTTTCGTCGTGCTCCCTGCGAATACCTATTCTCGGCAAATTCGGAATTAAAAGTGATTTTATGTGTCACGCAAAAATTTTCATTTAATATTATCAAACTTTGGACTATAACTCTTAACCGTTGGTCTACCTTCATCTCATAAGCACATTTCAATTCAGTGCACAAAATTTCTCTTTCGTTAGTGAGATTGTGTGGATTAGTATTATGGCATCATGAATTCGTTACATCATTGGTGATAATTCAAATAGACTATCCTGTATTTGTTTGTTTGTTTTTCCTTTAACGTGCTCTGTTTCTGCCTTTCGGCTAATGACACGCCGGGGAATTCTGTCACCTCACTAACCCGGGAATTTTGCCGAACCCCTCTCGTGTCGAGGGAAGGGATCTTTAATGTCCAACACATCTCTGTTAGACAGGACCGACAGCTTTACATCTCCTCCGAAAGATGGACACTCAAGCGATTCCCAGAATCCGAAAAATCCCACCGACTTTGTGGGGATTAAGCCCAGGTAACTCTGCGTAGGAGACGAGTATATCCCATACGCCACCGAGCCGGCTTATCCTGTATTTAATACTGCTAATGTAGTTCCATTACTCATTGAAATATATATTTTTTTCCAACAGATAATTTGACAATAGTGTCAATAGTTCACTAAATAGTTTAGGTTCGAACATCATTCGTTTTGTTATCTTGAATGGAAGACTCTTTATCAAGTGAAATGAAAAATGAAATACAATTCCAAAACCTAGTGATATTCATCAAAACTGGACGCGCATTTTGCCTACATTGTACACTGACCGTAATCGAACCTTTATCATTGTTTAATGAATGTTTGCATTTCATTATATGAATTTTTTCAGAATTTTCAATGTATTCACGTGTGTGACAATTTTTTTAATGTTACATCTAACCTAACCTCACGGACAACAACAAAATCACACCTGAAATTTTATAGAATGTCCGTGAACATTTCACCCAAAATTTGTTTATGTGCATGGAGATTGGTGGCCAACAATTCGAACATTTACGTTGAGTTTTAGTGACTTCAGTTCCGTTCATTTTATCAGGTAATAAAGTACAACTTCTATTCATTAATTTTCTCCTTTCGTTTATTCCCCTCTTTATTTTCAGCCATTGTATTATTTTTTTTATCTATTACATTTTAAACCGGATGTCTCAAACGAATAACTGTCTTTCAAAAGGGGTTTGTTCAGTGAAAAATCAACCCTTGTTTGATACTGGTCGAAGATAGATGGTATACCATGCATTGCATCTTCAGTCACTTTTTCGTTTTGCATCCTGTAACTCCTATGGGACTCAATGAGGATAGAATGATTGCGAGCAGTCATAAAGGCAATCGATATCCTTTACTTGAAAGGTATCTTTGGATCGAAATATTGCCTCGGCTCTAGGGGTTAAAATTCGAGATGAGGGTGATTTCGGAAGATGACAGCTTTTGATCTAAAATGAATCTATTCCAGTTTTCCGCACTAATACTCCAATAGTCTTGTTGAGATAGTCCTCTCTATTTTTCAATGGCTCACTCTGTATCTTCTACAGTTTTCAATCACAAATGAAAATTCTTTCACGGGAATGCAGACAAAGATAATACCTTTCTTTTGAGTTATCCCTCGACCCATCTACCCTCTTCCAAATTTTCCAGGATTGTCACCCCTGCTCCAGGGGTTGAAATTCGAGATGAGGATGGTACTTGATGATGACTGCCATTGATCAGCATGGATCTGTTCCATTTTACCTCACTGAAACTTGAATAGTCTCAGGGAAATAGTCTTCCCTATCCTTCAGTTGCTCACCCTGTATCTTTTACAGTTTTCAATTGAAAATGGAAATTCGTTCAAGGCAATGTAGACGAAGATACCACCTTTCTTCTGAGTCATCACTTAACCCATCTTCCTTATTCAAAATGTTCAAGGATTGCAACCCCCGCTTAGGATGTTGATATTTCAGGCAAGTATTGTACCCCAAAAGATGTCCCCCTTGAAACAAAAATTGATATGTTTTTGCGTTTTGATCAGAGATGATTATCTTGGTAGATATAGCCTCTGCTTAGTTTTTGTTGAAGCACCCTGTATACTACTTGTCTGATGAAGTCGTAGTGAGGTGAAATGCGTCATATGTTTGTGAATATAGTGGAAATATGATTATCATTGTTTTATTTCATTGAAAAAAGTATATCAATTTTCATCAAGTCATTGAAATACTCCACTCAAAATGCAAAGTATGTTTTCGAATCGAACCTCAGGAATCTCGATTTCCCTGTCAATTCAATGAAGCTAGTCCGTCCCTTCCGATCGAAAACATTTACTTCAAGCATGTGCAGCATTTCTCGAACACTTCCATTTAGTTCGGGCCAATGTTGAAAAGTTTATGGAATAAGTGGATGCTTTACATTCAACGTGACCACACTGAGGCCGGACCTTTCAAGTTTCAGTTGGAAATTCGACTAGAGTGGTTTTCCCATCCCAATTACTTTTGTGTTCGTGAAGGCACAGCACACGTGGCTCCAACTGACGGATGTCCAGAGATCTTTGTTTTCTATCATTTATCCGAATGATCGAATTTTGCGGTATATAATTTTGAAATTTGTGAAATGTGGACCACACCACAACAGGAACAATTTCCATATTTCAACTTCTTCATTCATTAGGCAACTAACTATGAACACATGTTTTTTCTTGGCATGGATTATCCTCTCATGAGGAATAAAATGACAGAAATAAATCGACATTTTGCAAGAAACCACGGTAGAATGTGCTCAAGCAGTGTTGTTAGATGATCTAGGTTGGACTTATATAAGTATAGGCCAAGCACTTGGGGGGTCCCATTCAACAGTACAGGGAGACTGGTAGTCATGAAAGGGGACTTCGTTAAGGACAACAACGGCGATCCATGACTTTTTTGAGAATTTCTTGTTGACTCCATGGTTCGCTACTGCTAGACACTTTCGAATGCAGCTTCAACAGAACGATGGATTGCAAATTAGTACTGAAACGAAAATACATCTCAATGAATTAGGTTAGAGGCCTCGTGTCGCAGTTCGAGGCCCAGCTCTAACCGGCAACAGCAAAGATTCCTAATTATGTCAGAAATATTGAAGCTGTTGGACGTTTGCATTGAACAAAATTATTTTTTTTTCAACAACATCTATTACAGTAGTGAAAATGGTTTGATCATGGGAAATCCTTTGAGTCCACTTTCAGCAGAGATTTTTATGAATAACATTGAACAGAAAATTCATACACATCCACTCATTTCCAAATTTCTTTATTGGTATAGATATGTTGACGACATCTTAGTATGTTTCATTGGAACTACTCGTCAATTAGACTTATTTCTTAATTTCATTAATTCCATCCATTTGAACATTAAATTCACGATAGAAATTGAACAGAACGATTCCATTAATTTTTGGACTTAAAATCACTAAACAAAATAATAAACATTTTTTCGGTCTTTCGTAAACCAACACATACTGATACAATTATACATAACTACTCATTACATCCAATTAAACACAAAGTTGCAGCTTTAAACAGCATGGTACATCGGTTACTCAATTTACCTTCATCAGTAGAAGATTATAATAAAGAGTTAAACATCATCAAACAGATAGCCATTAATAATTCATATAATCCGGATATGATATATCTAATCATTCGTAAAAACTGTATCAGAAAGCAATAAATGAAGTATATCCTATTCATAAAGACTATAAAATATTCAACAGTTTAACATTCTGCGGTTCTGCAAGTACAAATATTAAATCCTTTCTCGTCAAACAAACTCTTAATATAACTTTCAAAACTTCTAATAACTTAGGTAAACATATTAAAAATAATAAATCTCGAGTTGAAAAATCAAGTAAATCAGGAATCTATAAACTCAATTGCGGTTCTTGTGATAAAATTTATATCGGTAGGACCTATAGGAGTTTTGGCATAAGAACATCTGAACATAAACGTAGCTTCGATAAAAATAAATCTGATTCAAATTATTCAAACCACCTAATAAAAGAAAACCATTCATCCAATAAAAACTTTGACATATTACATATAAAATCAAAAAGTTCAAAATTAGATCTCCTAGAAGCATTAGAAATAAATAGAAACAAACATTCGGTCAAGCTTTTGAATGAACAGGTAGATGTGAATTACTCACCCCTACTTAACTTGTTTAATTAGTTTTTATTACCTTTCATACTAACTGTACAATGGCTCGGTGTGGATTTTCCTGTTATTCATCCAACTTGTTCTACGATTTGTTTATAATACCATACTCTTCATTCTGTTTTTCATTCTTGATAAAGCTGCTGTGTCAGCGAAACGTCGTTGAATTTTTTCAAATAAAGTGTAGATTAAAGTTAAACCTTGTGTTTTTTATCTCATTTATATCATGGATCTACATCAAGTAACGGCCTCCACAATTCAAATTTTGTCTTTTCCATTGTGATCGACGTTTTCTGGGTACAAACGTCGAAACGAAAGATTTGCCCAGAGCAACTTTTTACCTATCTATGATTTTGGTGGAGGTTCATTGATGATGTGGATTTGGCTGATCTGTTCATCGTACATAATGGAACCCTAAATACTTTGTCATTTAAGCAGAACATGTTATACCACTTGCAGAAAGCATGGATGAAAATTTTTCCGTTTATGAATGATAAAGTCAGACCTCACCAAGGTCGTACCTTCAAGAACTACCCTCAAGAACACGAAATCATTTCAATGGAATGGCTCATACGAAGATCGAGGAGCCAGTAGCATTTTCTGCAGGATGAAAATATCCGGTATTAACAGGTTTATGGCGACTTTTAAGATCAATGTTTAGCATTTCGATTGTTCTCAAACATCCTAAGTGCTGGTGGGATATTGGAAAAATAATTCTTCAACGTATCCAAACTTCTTCTGAATAAACTTCCAGCGATGGACAATACTTTGTATCATAAATATATATAAACTGGTTTTTACAATAAAGCCTCGAATTTTGGAAAAAACGGCGGACGCAAAATTGTACACCCATTTGCAATAACAATTTTTCACAGTATAGAAACTAACATCAAAAAACTACTTAGGTGAGTAAAGAAATTTTCGCGAAATACCTCTCAACATCTTTTGATAGGTTTCTCAAATCAGATGGTAATTCATTATACAAATTCGAATCGGGAAATTCCTCACTGATCTCTCAAGCCTATAGCGTGGCACAACGTATTTTTGGCGGCTGTTGTAAGAATGAGCCTCATCATGTATTTTGAACTCCAGCTGCCTACTATGTATTTCTATGAACAACCTTTGTACGTATAATGACGAGGAGGTAATTTTAGCGAGTTAGCATCCGTCAATGCTCTTAGTATCCAGCTCCGCAACTATCCTGACTGCTCTTTTCTGGAGAATGGCATTTCTATCTACCGTCGGGTTATCTCCCCAAAGGAACACACCATACTCATTCACTGAGTGGAATAATGTTGTTTGAAATTGTTAGTTTTTTTCGCTTAACTTGAGAGACTAAAGGCTCAGCCATATATCCGCTTCATTTATGGCCAAATCGCAAGTCTCATTCGCAACCTGAATGTCTGTACTAGAACTGTAAAGCGTTGTGTCATTCACAAATATTACACAACGTTCTGGTTCCAAAGATTTAGAAAACCCATTACTGTAATTGAGAAAATCAACGGCTTCAGAACAGAGCCTTGTGGTACCCCATACTGTTTGGCAATAAGTCTGATATGGTGCAGCTCATTTGCATACATAAGAGCCTATCCTTTGAGTACTATGATAACAGGCTTAGTGGTACTCTTTTATTCCAGCTGAATTCCATAATGCACCAGATCAGAGGCTTTTGTCAGGTCTAGAAGACAAATTGCAGTATGTTCGCAACATTCTAAGCTTTCAATGATCCTCATCAGTCACTTAGTGAGTGCCTTAACAGTTGACACACCCGGCTTGAATCCCTACTGAGACTTGGGCATTTTTCTCTAAAAATCAGACAACTTGTCTTTCAAAATTGCTTCAAATATTTCACCCAATATGGCTATTAATTATTGGCAATGTTGGTAACATCTATTCTGAAAAGTGGTATAATTTTATTTGTTCCAAATGTTTTTGGAAATATACCGTTATTAAAAGAAGAATTAATTATACGATTTTCATATACAATTTTACCTCATTTAAGTCTGTAATATCAAGAAAAGACGACGTGAGACAAGCTGTTGTCTCAGAATTCTTTCTGATAACCTCACGACTTTCATCACTAGAGGAGTGTATCCCCTGCGACATTTGTTCACCCACCTTAGTGAAATATTGGTTTTCTGCTGTTAAAGTAGAAATATTGACATTTTTACTCACACTTGTTTCACTTTCTACTATTCCACAGGTGTCTCTAGTTAGATTGTTAAGGTGAATCAAGAACTTCCTATTCGCACCTTGCCTTGTAGATTTCATCTTTAGTTTGTATAGTCGATGATATTGTCCAACTTCCTCCAGCAGTTGGAGATCATCTGTTACATATGCAACCAATTTAGCAGCAGATAGATCCTGTCCCATTGTAAGCAATTCCTGAGTAAACTAAGAGAAACGATGCTGCTTAGAGTTACATTTTTTTGATGAAAAAATTTCATTCACCAATTTCTGGAAAATTAATGTAACTCTCTATTATTGCTGTAATCAACAGCCAACCAGTTAACGTTATTACGATTAATATGGGTGACATTCTCTTTATCTTCTGTTGCTTCTCACCAAATTTCGTATTTCTAGGTCTTATGTTTCCATTAAATGGATCTAGTTCAATTTTTCACAGATCTAAGAGATGGCCGACTTAAGTATTCAGTATATATGAATTTTAACTATATAACTGTTCCTGAGAACAACAACTAACTGGTCCTATAAGTTTCCTTTTTCCCTTCACGGTACAAAATCTTAAAAATCTCAGATATTATTATTTCAAGATAACCTTAACCTCTTGCGCAAAGTGTATCCGTCAGTGACAATTTCGGCAGAGTTTTCATCATTGAAATATTACTGTTTTCAAAAGGAACCATCAGATAGTCCACCCGCTATAAAATCGAGGAATGTTCCAGTGAATTTCAAGTTCCTTCGAGATAAATGATGATCAAGTCGGAAATTGGATGTATTTCCAGAGTTTTCCTTGCCGCCCGTTTCTGGCAGATAATCTTTAACTCGTGTGCAATTGCGAATTAATCGGAAGTTTTTCTAACTTCGTTTGAACGCCTTTCAAATCAGTTCGGACTTGTTGACAACTTCGTTAGTGATCGAATTCGCTAATTGATTTAAGCAAACTTCGTGGTATTCGAAACGACTAGACTTTTCAAGAAAATATCTCATAGTCTGGAATTTGAAACATTGATTTTATGTTTAGCATGATTCGTGGGGAAAGACTTCGGTTGTTCTTTACACTTTTCGTTAGAAATTATTAGGAAGAATAAATATTATTCTATTGATTATTTATAACCAATGAATTGAAACATCAGAAAAATGAATCACTCAATACTAAATTAGGCAGAATATGGGAATGAGAAAATGTACGAGGTGCGTTGAAAAGTATCAAGCCATAAACATTTTCATCAATATAAATCCAAAATACAGTCTAATCGATAGTCAATAACCGAATGTATTATTATCAGAATTTTTGACAGAAAAACAAAAATTAAGGTCTTATTAAAAAGAAGAATATAGAGCATTTTTTCAATGTCCTCACAATATACCTAAAGAAAATAATATAACCTGAATTATTCAAAATATTTGAAAACCTCGTTTTCACGAGTAAAAGAAAAACTAAGGCTCAAATGGTTTTCAACACAGACAAGAGTATAATTTTGCAATTTAATTCTTTTGAACTCTTCTATTCATTTATTCACTTATTATATGGACTAGAGACAGATGAATCAATATACAGAATCAGTATTCACTGATGTAAAAACTGAAAATCACAAAACCATTACAATTCTAATTGAAACGATATAAAATTGAGTAGCAATACCAAAAATATAAAGTTAATTAATTTCCAAAACATATAGAGAAAGAGAGATTTGAATTTGAGTTCAATCAATACATAAAATAGTAAATAAGTTTGAAAATTATTGAACAGTTTGCAATTTATAAACCCCAAGCAATTACTAAGCGCCACAAAGGCAAAAGAAGCAGGAAAGAAAGAGTAACAAATGAACAAACAAAGTTAATTTAATTTGAATATTAAAATTTTAATATTTTCATCATTGTTCCTTTATTAGAAAATAAAATAACATCAGTACTACAGGAGTTAGATTGAAGCATGTGATACTTTGGTGCATTCAAGGCATTATTTGTGTCCCTACATGGTAAGTGAAATATAGACTGTTGACAGTGAAATCTGTGATGTACATGAAAATTAAGAATGCATTTACAATCGGGTTGATTATCAATAAGTTTATGTATGAACAAAATGTCCAAATTCGTCTACGAGCTAATAACAATGTGCAAGTCGAAGAAAGTAATTGTCAGGATTACTTAATAATGAGCGAAAGTAACATTTAGAGCCAAGAATTCCCAAAAATCATTTTTTGTGCTTCAAGCACTTCAAACAGGTGAAGCAAAGTTTCGTTTACGAGAAATATAAGAATATAGAGGGCAAGTAATGCTTTTCTGTTATTGAAACATTTACTATGTGTCTTTAGGTAATTGAAAGTATTGTTGATTGATTTATTTTGTGAAAATTCATCTCAAATGGGAAGATGATACACTATATTTTATCCAATTTTCACTATTTATTGTTTAGCTACACGACTAGTTCCGAATAATACTTCATTTTCAAGTGTTTATATTACATTACAGTTTCGATATTTATATTACTTCCAGGCTCAAGAGGGGTGAGTTTATTACAGATTAAGTAATGGGGATAATTTTCCGTCTTTTTTTTATATATTAGCCCTAGAAAGATTTTTTATGAATATCACTTACTTTTATTTCATTACCTACTGTAAATCATTGAATCATTAATGAGTTGATGAAATACATACGTTATAATTTGTAGGATTTAATGAACCCTTAACAAAAATTAGAAGTCATCTGTACTTGGTTGGAAATTTTCAAAAATAGGTAACTTTTATGGTGTTTTTTCTTATTATTTAATCAATAATGATGTAATCAGTCTCAAATTCAAAAATATACTGGAAAAATCAACGGCTAAAGACAATTGTTGCAAACATATATAATTTGTTCTCCTCACACTGTCTTTTTTCGTTTTGTGCACATCATCTTGGATATTCTTTTCTTCTTTGTTGTAAATACGCTACAGTACCGTAGAATTGTCGCTGGAAGTTTCTCATCAGCTTCTTCAGACATCTCTCGATTAGTTTGTGAGAGGATATTCTCAATACTCAAGCGTCTTGATGAAGTAGGAATTTCCAACCTAGTTTTCATCCACGGTGCTGTCACCGTGTCATATACTCTCTAACATTCAATGGTTTTTCTCAAAACATTCTCAAAACATTCTGGGTGTGAATCACATAGGAATTGACGAAGGCTATGTTTATCATGCCGTAAAACATTGTTATTAGCCATGTGTTAGTTTTTCTAGAACAGGACATCCAAGAACACATCTGATCAAATGTGTCGATGGCGTCCTTAGTCAGATTGTGGAACATAATCATTTGTGGTTTGCCATTTGTAGAATTTATGATGGAGCCTTTATCGCACGAGCACAATATATACACCATCTTCGAGGGCTTCGGCTTGTATGATACAAGAGTTAAACATCCATCGAAACAGAACATAGGCATACCCACTTTTCGAGAACGAGTGTTTTTCAACTCTTCGGGAATTTCCTTGTATTGGATTTTACTGTACCCGCAACAGTCAATTTTTATGTTTCAAAAAGCAATGACTTTGTGGCGATGATAGAGGTGAACCGATCGTCACAAGTTATATTGCGATTGGTGCCATGAATTGGTCGTAATACCTCCTTCAAGTAATATTATCCTTGCGGTAAGCCATTTGTATTTGTAGCTTTTCCATTGTATGGTATAGCATTTATCACGTTATTAGTTCCACTATCCCACATCATTCGGATTCTTATGCCGTACTTATTCGGTTTGTTAAGGATGTACATTCGAAAGGGATATCTGATCCGAAACGCAAGCAATTGTTCATCAATAGTGACAATGGTTCCTGCTGTGTAATTCGTTTTACATTTAGCTATAAATATATCCCAAACCTTTCGAATTGGAACAAATGGATCTTGCTGACGAAGAGCAGGGCGTAGTCTCTTGTCATCCATTTTAAGACACCTGACAATAAAATCGAAACAGTCGCTGCTCATAACTGCCACATATTTCGAGCCCGTAAATAAACTTTTGAACAACTCTATGGTTGATGAATGATTATCTTTCATACATGTACTGAGATCAAGTATTTCAATAAAAGCTTTCATTTCAGAAAGATTTGTATCTTTGAATGTCTAACGAATATTAGTGCGTTTTTTGATATCTCCTCTTGCATAATATCGTCGGTTATAAATTACTCAAAGCATGGAAGTGGTTCAAATATATTTCGACTTTATTGGAATGAACTGCATTGATCGCTGACGTTCTTCTCTTATTTTGTCCTTTAGCAGTAGTCCAAATATGCCTATTCTTGCCCCTGATCACATCTTTAGGCAGAATAACTATGCGTTGGTCATGTCCAGTATTTTCAGTGACATTCTGTGATGGAGTATCATTCTAATTTTCATAGATCATCACTTTATCTACGTACTCATCATCAGTATCGCTTTGCACATTGTCTGCACCTGGTCCTCATGGATGGATCTCACTGTCATTGCCAACATCTGCTCCTTCTTCTTCTTCTTCATTCAATAAAGAAACAATTTTTCTTTCATCCAATACTCTTCTGCTTGCCATGATGTTAAAACTCTCCTAAAAACAATTAATTACAAAAAGTATTGACCAATAAATAACCTACCTTTATAACTACCGTACAATAGTAAAAAATAATAAAAACAAAACCACCGTGAAAGTAGCGAAAGTTACACAAAAGATACAGATGCAACTCCAGAGCGCAACGCATCGCTCTAGGCTCTAACAGCAAAGCTGTGGTACTTACCGAACAGAAGCGGCCCTTTCTCAGGAGTGTTGACCGATGCGAAAGCTGAATTGGCGTAGAAACGCAAGCTTGTACGCGCGACGGTAACAAAATGGCGGCGAAATATGTATTTCGCGAGCGCACCTGAGGCGCACGTTATCTTTCTTGGGTGAAGTGTTTGATAATGTGGGCTTTTTCTAATTCGGTTAAATTCCTAACACTCCAGAGGTTTCAATTTCTTTCCTTCATTACAGATATGTAGTACACTCGGAGGAAAAATTAGCGGAACACTCGAAAAGTCAACCAAATTCGAAGTCCGATATTTTTCCTAATTCACAACCGATTTGGATGATTTTTTCGGCAAGTTATAGATCAACTCTTCTGCTTTGTAGAAGTTATAGGAGCAAACAAAAAAACATTGAAAAAAATTTTATACGGGGGCAAAACTAAAAGTGTTTTTTTTGTCAAAAATTCGAAACACCCTGTGGAATTTCGTGGTCCTAAACGTACAATATCATGGTCTGTCACGACACATCTTCCTACAGTAACGCCCTTCTTGTTTTATGCATTTATCTCTATTTTTACAAGAGATATCCAATTTGAAGCGAAAAGTCACAAATTTCAAGAATTTATTTTTAATCTTGCGTAGGTGCATAACATCGGAGGTTAGCCAAAAAATAAAATCAAAATTAGAAAAGCGGAAATCTTACGAAATGAAAATTTTTGAAATTCACTGGCCAATTTCACAATCCGGGAGAACTCGAAGTACACTGGAAAAATCGTTGATTTTGCACATTTATTTTTGAATTTTTTGTGTGACACTCTATAATAATTATCATTCCTGTCCAAAATTGAGAGCAGGTGTGTATCCTGGCGATACACTCGTGAAAAGAAATGAACATGTTGAGAAAAATGTTCATGATGACCCACAAAAAAAAACATTTGATTTTAGTAGCGAGTATGACCCCCATTTCTTATTACAGCGCGCATACGATTTCGCATACTCCAATGATGTTGTCTATCATCTGTTGAGGTATGTTGTCCCACTCTTCCACCAAAGCCAATGTCACCTCTTCAACGTTGCCTGGATTCCGTTGTCGAACCCTTCTTCCAAGAATGTCCCAAACGTGTTCGATCGGGTTTAAATCCGGTGACCGCGACGGCCAGTCCATTCGTGTGATCCCAACTTCATTGGATATTCTATCACTATGCGCGCAGTATAAGGACGCGCGTTATCGTGCATAAAAAGGAAATTTTCCCCTATGTAAGGAGCAAAAGGCACAACATGGGGCTCCAAGATTTCTGTTATATACCGATGGGCATTAAGTGATCCATTGCCAATAATCTCCAGTTCTGTTCGTACTCTCAAGCATATGCCACCCCATATCATAACTGACCCTCGACCGTATTGCTCAGTTCCTGCGAAGTTCGCTTGATTGTACCGTTCCCCTCGATGCCTCCATATTCTATCTCTATCATCCACGAAATTCACACAATATCGGCTCTCATCACTAAATAAAACTCGTCTCCACTGATTGATTGTCCATGCTACATGCTCCCTACCAAACGCCAATCTCGCTACCCGATGGGCTCTATCGAGTCTTGGTACTCTGGCTTGCGCGTATGATCTCAGACCTACTTCATTTAATCGTCTTCTGACTGTCCTCACACGACGTTAATGTTATCCACTGCTTGTAAAAGGTTACTTGCCTGAACAGCAGCAAGACGAGGATTTCACAATTCATAATATGATACGTATTTGTGATATGTTCGAAAACGGAGAAATTTCTGTCTGTAAGTGGATACTCTCCGAAACAAGTCTGGAAGTTTCTACCAGTGTATCGAATCGAATGCAGTACATTCACTGCATTCGATTTTGGACACTCCAGATTTTTTGAATTTATTCAGTTTAGCTTTTGATTTAAATGGCAATTTTTCTAGGTTAGATGTGCTAATGAAGGCCGTGTTTATATTAAATCATATTATAAATTCCGAAAACCTGAAAATAATACAAACTTGTGATGAAGGAAAGAAATTGAACCTCTTGGAGTGTTCGGAAATGAACAAATTTAGAAAGTAACTACATTATCAAACACTCACTAATCAATTTGAAGGAAATAATTCGCCACTACTTAATTCATAATAACCTCACCCCCTCCTGAGCCTAGCAGTAATATAAATACCGAAATTTTTTTGTAGTAAAATCACTTGAAAATGAAGTAATATTGAAAGTCGTGTAAATGAACAATAAGTAGTGAAAATTCTTATATAACCCAACATTTGGCTACTAGAATTAATGACATAGTCGACATGACCACTTAACGAGACTTTTGAATCAAATACCACCACCAGATCTTTTATAGTATCGATTCTATATCGATTCAAGGTGCAAGAATGTCTTAAGACATGCCTTTAAAATTTTGTTAGATTCAAATAAAAGTTTTTTTTCACAAAAAAAGATGAAACTGTACAATTCAAACTTCTGATTTAGACTGTTCCGAGAGAGATTAATTTCCATCTTGAGGTTATCGGCAAATAATAAATTCAAATCATTAAAACATTGGGATATATTGTTTTTATAAATAAGATGATAGATGACGAAACGAAAGACTTGGAATCGTATTCGTTGGCAGAGACAAACAGTATCCTGCTCGTCAGCTACGACCCGAACCAGTGCAACATTGCGGCACACGCTGATCCCCAAAAATAGAAAAAAGGTAATCAAGATTAAATTAATCAAAGGCTTTGCTGGAGTCAGTGCATATAACATCAACCTGCAATTGCTGCCCAAATCCATCCTCAAGAAATTCAACGAAATCAATTACAATAGATTCTACTGATCTGCACTTTTAAAACCCATGTTGTTTTGGTATAATCTATGAATAACGTCAAAAATCTTTTTCGAATACATTTAGTTCTCTGATTGGGCGATAGTTTGAAACAAAATTATTGTTACCACCCTTGAATAAGAACGGGTAACGCATTTCTATTTTATTTCATAGGTTATTGTCATGCAGAGTTGGAAAATTCGGAAACTGCAAAATCATAAATTTTCGTATCCATGTTCTATCATAATTGACAATAGAAACGACGTATTTGATTGATTCTTTTTGTTCGTTATACTTTCGGACTGGAAATAATTCGATTTAATGTTCTCAATTGAAATAAAAACTGAAAGAACTGGAAAACTTCATTGAAATTCGGACATGACACGACAGATAGGACACGACGAACAAAACAGTTAGGTTAGGTTAAATTTAATAGGTTTGCGGAATGTCATTGACAGTCCCTGAACATTATGACTAATTAGATACCTAGCTGCTCATTTTTGTTATTGTTTCGTTTATTCCACTGAAGAATTAACAAGTATAAAAGTCAAAAATTAAGTTTAGTTTTAATAAACGGGAAAACTTAAAAAGTGGAGATCTCCATTTCAATAACGCAAAACACCGAAATGAAAAAATCAATCAAGGATTGATAAATTTCCTATAAAAATTGCATCCATGCAGGGGAATATACAACTGACATCTTTTCAATACGATATATGCTGCATTTAGAATGGTAACTGGAGGAAATTCCGGACATACGGATCTTATCCACTCTCTCAGCGTGGTATACCTGTCCTTTTATATTTCTGTATTCACCTAAAAAGAGTCATCTACCTATAAAAAATACGAAAACAGCTTTATTTTACTAGGACTAATCGACAAGTTCAGAACGGTGGAAAATATTGATACTGCTGCTAAAAATATGTATCATGAACAATTCAAGAAAAAAAGATAATTCGTTTTATGCTGATATCCCAGAAACAATTAAGATTTAAGATCTCAAAGAGAATGGTTCTTAAAAGGATCCACGTAGTAATGATCTAACGCCTTTCAAGAAGATATGGTACTACAACCAAGTCCATTGAAAAGAGCTGCGCGAGTATTTTTCGTCTTTTCCTTCTGATGATGTCTGTTTTTCAGATCCTGAGATCAATGTCTTCACTAAGTCCGCCGCTGAAGTTATTCTTGCAAGTATTGACCTCACTTCATGAAAGAACATCCGCCCAATCACCTTGGTTGACTTCAATCTGTCAAAATGGTGCCGCAATTGAAAACATTGCGTTTCAGGAAAATTTGTAACACTACAGTTAATGAAGCGAAACCAACTCCAATGAAAGACTCTTGGTACAGACCAGTGGAACTCGTCAGTTCTAGTCACCAACTTTTATTTTGATTAGATGACGTCTCTATCCCATTTTCACTTGAAGAAGAGGCGAGTCATTTCGCAATAATGTTTTCGCTTGGGAAATTCTATTTCAGAAACATCCAACGCAATACCTCCAAGCATCCCTCTTGTTAAATCGACTATGTCTGTGATGTGAGTGAAGTTCAGAAGTCGTACGATAAATTGTAGTTTTCAAAAACTGAACTGTAAGAAAGCAGCGGGTCTTATTGAAATACCACCAACTGTTTCGAAGAAACAGATTTCGTATCAGAGACAAAGAAATAGAAGAAAATCTACACCATGGGAAGAGTGGTAAGAGATGAGCTCATAAAATATCTCGAATTGTAGGTTATCATTAGTGACCGACAATGATACAGTTCCCGTAGACAACGATCAACAGACTGGTGACCTTTTTTATACATTACGCTCTTGTGAACATTGCTCTTGATGTCTCAAAGATCTTCTACAGTGTTTGGCACGCAGGCTGGACTAATATACTGAACGATTTCCCGATAAATTTCATGGTTTAGTAGCTTCCTGGATTCTGGTGGTAGTTGATGGTGTGACGAGTGAATTTTTTCAGGTATATGCATGAGTACCCCAGGGCTCCATACTCTAGCCAATTTCTGTTGCAGATTCATGAACTGCCCCACTCCAACGAAAACATAATATTTGGGTTTGCGAACGATTGTACCCTGGTATCCTTATTTTGTAGTCAGTACTATATGCTGCTGAGGTGTCGCTCTAATAAAGATACCGATAGATAGTCACTGAATTCAGGCTTGGGGAAAATATCAGAGTGGGAGAAGTTGAACCTGGTTTATTTCAAAGCAAACAAGACGTAATCAACAATAAACTCCAGACAATTCACTGCTGGAGAACATTCTTTAATCATTGAATTACCACAGGAACGGAAATGCATCTATTCGGCATCATATCCGAATCTACTTTTGTTGAACTCAATTTTCTTTTCAGGGTTGAGCATCGCAGATGATACCCTTATACGAAGCACAAGCACCTAACCTACCCTGGTCTAGAATACTATTCCCATATATGGGACTTCGCACCCAAACATTCATACCATCTATTGAATAGTGTCCAGAAGAAAATATAGATATTATCGACCACCCTTAATTACCAACCTCTCGATCAAAGGCAGCCGAAATCAGATCTCTGAGGCATTAAAAGGACTGATGCCGGAAGAATCCAGTTCCAACTAAAACCCAGGGTTGTGGAATCCCCTCATCATCAGATGGTCCAACTAGCAACGCCACATACCTCTATAAATATTCATTTGTCACAGAGCTAGTCTGCTGTTTACTTGCATCCATCAAACATCTTTCCGATAACTTACAATTGGGCACTCTTCAAAAGCGATTGAACACATCTATTGAATCATCTTGGACGGCCATAGCTGTGGCAAGACAGGCATTGCCTCTTCCCAAGAGCAGAGACTGAATAAACAAAGTTTTCAATATAAACTTGAAGCTTTCGGAACTCTACCTCCTTGATCAAAAAGTTCCCGACTTCGTTACCGTGTGGCGCCCTAAGGCACCTGATTTCAATTATTTTCTTTTATTAGGTTGGTACAACTGTTCAACTGTTGTTTATATTCCCTCTGATTTTCAGCGTCATCGATTGACATTTGACAAAGTTACGTCGTGTTGTGTACAATAACCTCTCAGTGTGTTTTCGATTTTTTCAATTTTTAAAAATGAATACAAAACAAGAGCAACGAATTTGCATAAAATTTTGTGTTAAAAATGAAATTAGTGTTCTGAACACGTTTGAAATGTTGAACAAGTGTTTCGGCGACAATGCTTGGAAGCTAAGAACATTTCGCGAGTGGAATGGACGGTTCAAAAGCATACGCATGTCCATTGCCGACGATGACCGTTATGACGAATAAGGAAAACGTCCACATAATTCGTGACTTGTTGGCTACAAACCGTAAATTGAACATCAGAGAGATTGCAGAGGAGTTGAGTTACGCATTTGGTTCCGCTCAGAGACCTAAATTTCATGCAAAGAAGAGACCGTGTTGATGTCGCCAAAGACATGATTTCCAAGGCTGAATCCGACCCAACGTTCATCAAACGCATCTTACATAAAAGGAGGAGGGATGCTATCACGGTTGAGGATTTATCGAATCCTTTTAAGGAAGAAGAGCTCAAATCTGCAATAAAATCTACTAAAGTTCGTAAAGATCCAGGATTTGATGGCATTTTCCCTGAATTTTTTAAACATCTAGGAAATAACGCTAAAAAGTAGTTACTATTCTTTTACAATGATATACTCAGCTCAGGTAGTATTCCCGTTGAATTTGGAAAGGCTAAAGTTATTTCCATTCTCAAACCTGGGAAAGATCCAGAACTTTCTAGTAGTTATCGACCAATCAGCTCACTTTCTTTTTTTTCTCAAACTGTTAGAAAGACTTCTTTATCGGAGGTTAGAACCAATCATTGGCAGAGCTCTGTCCACTTTTCAGGGAGGTTTTCGAAAAAACTGGAATTGTTCTGATCAGGTTTTAGGTTTATCCACTTTCATTGAGGCAGGATTTCAGGGTAAACTTGAAATAGGCGCTGTATTTGTAGATCTCTCTTTGGCATATGACACAGTTTGGAAGGATGGCTTAGTTTATAAACTCTGGAGTAGTTCAATGTGGAAACATTGTAAAGTTGATGTTATCTGATAGATTCGAGTTTTTATCGGTGAGAAAAGCAGTAGATCTCACACTCTAAATGATAGCCTACCTCAGGGATCTGTTCTTGCTCCTCTTCTCTTCAATTTATATATGTCTGACATCCCTGAAACTTTCTTTACAAAGTTTATTTATGCTGATGATATTGCTTTGGTTTTTCGACACTATGATTTCGAAACAATTGAGCAAACACTGACTTCTGATTTAGAAATTCTGAATATTTTCTTCAAGAAATGGTTTTATGTCCAAATCCTTCGAAAACTGAGGTCTCTTGTTTTCATCTGAATAATCATGAAAAGAATAGGCAACTCAGAGTATTCTTCAATCAGTCACTATTAACTCATAATTTCACTGCAACTTATCTTGGTGTGAAGCTTGATCGTTCTTTGACTTTAAAATTTCATATTGATAAAATATGTCAGAAGTTGAAAACAAGAAACAATATACTACATAAACTAGCTGGATCTAATTGGGGCGCCGGAGTCTCTACTTTGTGAACTACTTCTTTAGCTTCAGTATATTCAGCAGCAGAATATTGCTGTCAGGTGTGGTTGAATAGTGCTCATGTCGATAAGATTGATTCTCAGTTGAACTATTCTATGAGAGTCATAAGTGGATGTATCAGTTCGACTGCTACCCCATGTCTTCCGGTTATTTGTAATATAGTTCTTCCCACATTCGCAGGAAATTAGGTAATGAAGTCTATCTGGTCGTTAAGGAGCTTAACCCTTCCTACCCTAGATGCCTTGAAAATTTCCAACGATTCAAAGAAATTGATTTATGCTTGACCAAAATCATTTTCAGTTCAATGTTAAGATATATTCACAACATAATGGTTTAGCTATGAGTTCACCCCTCAGTCCCCTTCTATCTGAAATCTTCATGTCTAATTTTGAAAACACTGAAATTATGACGTCACCTTTGACGAAAAGGCATATTATATTTTGGTACCGATATGTTGATAAAATTTTATCCTGTTTCATTGGAACGAATAGACAGCTAGAAATCTTCCTGAATTTCATTAAGGACATTCATCCTAAAATTAAGTTCAAAGTAGAAACAAAAGTCGATAGTAAAATCAATTTCTTTGATCTAACAATTGCCCGTTTATCAATTAAAATCTTCAGAAAACCATCGTACACGGATAATGTCATACCCATAGATTCATTTTACCCGTATTCTCAAAAATTAACAGCCCTCAAATCCATGGTTCACAGAGTGATCTCTTTGCCTTTATCGGACATGGACCGAAAATCAGAAATGTAACACCATTATGTTAATAGCGGAGAACAACAGCTTCGATATAAAAGAAATAGAGAGTTTAATTAATCGAAAAACACGCAACAACACATTCAACATGATATTTCCCCAATCCAAGAGAGAAAAGCCCGAAAAATTCATTTCTCTAACATATTTTGGGAAGACGTCAGAACAGGTTGCTAGAGTTTTATCTGACAGTAAAAAAGTTCATATTGCATTCAAACCAGTTAGCAAATTGTCAGGCCTGCTTTTCAACACAAAAGATAAAACCGATAAATTCGAAAAATCAGGAGTATACCAATTGACATGTTATGAGTGCAATTCCTTTTATATAGGTCAAACAGGACGTTTTTTCAAGGCTAGATACAAAGAACATTTCCGGTCATTCCTACATCAGAAATATGATTCAGCTTAAGCTGCACATTGTCTGAATGAAATTTTCAAGGCATCTAGGGTAGAAAGGGTTAAGCTCCTCAACGACCAGGTAGACTTAATTACGTACCCATCACCATTATTCAAGTTACTTTGACCTCTACTAGCATTTTATTGATGGTAATTTTTGTATTATACATGGGTATTCAGTTTTCATTAGCTTGTTGTTGATAATGGACGTATGGAAACCGGTCCAACCAATGTAACATTTTGTCATTCTTTACGTCAATAAATTAGTGATAGTTAAAACATAGCAACTTGTTTCATTTTATTATTCATTATGAATATCAACTATCACGTAGTTCAGGCTTCATCGATCAATAATTTGAATGATTAATTACTCGAAAATGGTGAAATTTAGAGTAGAGACATGCTACTTAAAAATCACTTAAAATTGAAAGGATAATCATAATCTAGAATAAAAACTGGGGGTTTAGCATCGAAATAATAGACTTGGGAGTTAACTCAAGCAATATTCATAGAAATCGTTCGTTTAACTGCAAATGTATTTTTTACTGGAAACTCCCAGCAGAACACCCTGTATTGAATCTCTAGAAATATTGATGGTTCTATTCCCCATTTTCAGAGCACCAAAACCAGAGACTCCTCATGCATTGCAATAAGTCCATATTGTTCCATAACTTCCTCCAGCTGTCGTCCTTACCCAACATCCGTAGATACCATTTTCTTCGGATCGGTTTCGCGAGATCTCTGGAGTCTGGGATCAGCTTATTGATTCAGTGCTCGTTTGTTGTTCGGATATTAGATAAGTGCTCGTAGACGGGAATTTAATCCCGGAGGAATTTTAGCATGCGGAAAAATAATAGATAGAGGAAATCCGATATCGAGACGGCGTTGTGCCTTTGACGGCGTATTCCTTTCTGGACGAATCTCGACAAAAAAGGACGCGCCGTTTGTTTCCCAAAAAATCGAAAGGTTTCGAGCTATATTAGAATAGCTGAATCAATAATTTATGGGAAAATTTGTTCGAGTTGAAGATTTTATGCGATATAAAGTGAGTTCTGCTTATAGGGACTCGTATGTCAAGAAGTAATAGTTGCTAGGTGACCATCTGAACAGCCATAGGAGCGATCACCCCATCCCTCTGTATTCTTTACAGCATTTTAAACTGATTGAATGTTATTGAAGGTCGATTGATCAATCGATAGTTTATGCGTATGCAGTAGAACCAACATGAAAATAAGCGTGCTTGAATCGGAAACCTTCAAAATTAAAATTGAAAAGTCGCTTTAGTTTTTGCACAGTTGTACAAGCTAATATTTTACATGAGGATCGTGAGGTCGTTTTGGATTTGCTTGCAAGATTTTTGGAAACTTATTTGTTCAAGATAAGGAATGAAGTACTATCGAAGGACCAAAGATAAAAATGGCGCTGACTGTTCAAGTAGTAATTGCTACATTAACAATAGATATATTTATACCGGATATTTACGAACGAAAGATCATACTGTAATGGGATAAGAAGTGAGTTCATACCTTCGAGAAACGGTGTATAGAAGTCATCAAAGCTTTTGAATTTTCAAGATACAGAGTGTTTTTGTTCAAATATTTCATCATTCATAGCTCCAGATCCCATCGACCAAAAGTGATGAAATTTCACATATATATTAACTTTGTCTCACTTGATCGACTCACTTAAGAAAAATAAGCTCCAGGTCGGTACTCAGCCCAAATATCATATTCTCGAAAAACTCATTACAAGAAACGTAAAGAGTCCCTAATTCCGAAAGTTTATAGAACACCTTATAAAATATTTTGTAATTTGGAATCTGCTGATTTCTGAAGCCTCGTTCATATTCCCCCTAGCATTGCCATTGCAAACTACATAACTAAATACCATTTTGGCGTGATTTTTATTTGTTCATAAATGAAGCATTACATTTTTTCTTTATTACACTAAAAAGATTTTGTTCTTTAACTCGACTGAATTTAACCAGCTACTTTTCTGATAGATCATTGATCCAAATCACTGAAGAACAATTTTATAACCATAGAGTAGCATTCTTTTTACTCTGTGATAACCTATGTATTTCTATGCAATTTCTGTGAATCTAATTTAACCTAACTTTAGGTATTTCAATGCATTTTCTATGAATTGGGCCTTATCAGCGAAAATGCAGCTCGTTAAATGAAAGGAAAGAGTTTTTGTCAATGATTAATGTATAAAAATGCACATTCGGTTACAGCATATTCAACGCAAAATTACAATTGGTATTGTTAATATGTGAAAATGTTTTAAAGAGCTATATACGGGGGTACACCAAAAATGCTTCCTTCCTCACAAATTTTGAATCATCCTGTTGAACTTCTGAGTAAAATTCTGCCATGGAGAAACACTTGATTACAAAGCTACATTCATTCCCAATAACGTAGTATTGGATTCATGACAATATCGCTTCATTTGTATAAAATATATCATAATTCTCACGGAGGCCCATAAATTTCCTACGCAGCGAGTATATTTTAATTTTTTAGATGAGAGTGCTATCGAAAGTGGACTCGATATAAATGCCAAACTTGTCACTCTGATATACCAGTGACATTTGAACTAATTAGTGAGTGGTAAAATGGAGTGTTGAAGATTTTTAGCTATAGTTCTTTCAGATGCTGCTCGAACAGTATAATTAATGATTGATGAAATACATAAAAATTTTACCGTTACGACTTCTTGCGAAGATCGTTTTTTGAAGCTAAGTAATGCCAGAGAGATCTAGTACCGCTTAACAGGAAAGAAACGGCTTTGATGACACGAGGCAAGTATCAGTAAGTGAGGCATCAGTGAAGAAAAATTGGCCTTCGTACCATACATCCTGCGATGAGTCCAGAATTGAATGGAATATACTCCACAGCGCGTCTTCAATTAGCCATAGAACAACAGCATTGAGGCAATGAATAGATAAACCTTCTATTTGCTAAAGGATACAGGTGTTGCCCTAAATCTTCAGATGGGCGTCTCAGAATTCATCGGCGAACTGATGAACTTTTCAATCAAGACAAGTTTGCTACAAGTATCGCTTATGAAGGCTGGTCCAAAATGGTTTGGGGGAGGCATAAGTATAGAAGAAAATCACACATCATACTGCAAGAGTATCGATTAAATTGATGGACTGATGGAAACATTTAATTAGACTGGCCGGCAAGGAGTCCTTATCTCAATCCAATTGAGCGTGTGTGAGACACGATGGGTAGAAGGTTAAGAAATTGCGTTCTTTATCCGCAGAATCTGAAATAAATAGGTCAGGATAAAGGAGAAGAGTGGACAAAAATAGACTGAGGGTACATCCGTCATTTTATTAAAAGTATGCGAAAACGCATTCAAGTCGTGTTAAGAGCTATAAGGGTAACAACAGCTACTGATTGGGTATTAATTGAATAACGTTAATAACGTTTTAATCGTATTCTTTAACTTTTACTATACCTACTGACAATGCTAATGAGTAAACTGTGCCTCTCGCAAGAAATCAGCTACCGCCATGAAAAGAAGAATCAATAAATGGGAATGAATTTAGCTTTGTAATGAGATGTATCTTCATAACAAATTCCGTAGGGGATTGAAACTTCAAAAGATATTTTTCGTTTACCCTCGTATATCGCTATCTACAATGCATTTCTGCACATTAGCAGTGTCAATTGCGTTAAGTTATCTGCAACATATCCAAAATTCAAGGACATTGATCGATAAATCAGAAAGTTATTGAGTTTTAAACTAGAGGATATTTGCCGGTATTTGCCAATTCATTATATTTTATTTCAGTTGCTAAGGTGAACACTAAATTTGGAACACACAGTATATATCGTGGATTAACTTTGTCAATTCTTGTTTTATGTTATCTGTGTATTCTGAGAATACTATGGAAGTTAGTCGACAAGCTAATTACTCAATAAAATATTTCGATTCGAGGTTGAAAACTTTAGGGCAATTGTGAAATAAAACTATAGTTGAAATTGACAATATCTGAAGAAAAAGACAAAACTGAATTATCTACCAAGATTTCATCAGAATCTGAAATGCTTAATGTAAATTTAAACGTTTTATTCGACAGAGATTTCAAATTAACATCATACGCCACTAATACGGCAATTATAACTTCTATTCAAAGTTGACACAAAAAGAACTTGACGTGAAATGCGATATATTGTGGTTACATCCCTGCAGTATGTATCTGTAACAATTGAGTTCGCAACAGAACTACCTGAACTTTCTATGCTATTTCCAACAACGAAATGCTTAAACTATGAAAATGAAGTTTATTTAATTCAGTGACAGTTTGACATTAGCACGCAGGAATGAAAATTACGCTTATGTTTCGTGAAATGTGAATTTGTCATTTGTTTCATAATTATCTTGGCGTTTTAATTAAGTATATTTGTAACAGAGTAAATGATATTAATATTTAGGATGGTTCCATTGAAATTTCAATAAATATCTAGTTTTTTCTGATTTATGTTGGAATCTAGTGATCATGATCATTATACAGGTTCGGAAGCTCGAAACTCCTAAGTTTTATTCTTTGATCTATTTCGAGAAGATAACATGAGGACTTATCATATCTGAAATACTTTGTTTTCGATGTACAGGGTAATCATTGGATGAAAAAACCGAAACTCCGAGAGCAACTCTTACAGAATGATACCAGTGGTGAACGCTACTGTTTACATTTTCGGAAAATTTCTATAGTACATGATGTCTTCAAATATAATGAGCGATGTCGTTTACGTTTTCCATATAGAAAGGATGGGCTAATCAAGAGTTGTTCAGGACTTTATTATTCTTCGAAATACTCTCGACAGAGATTAATACACTTTTACATTCGTTCGAGTCAGTTTTGGAAGCAGTTATTTCAATCGTTTACTGCTACATTCAAAATGGCCTTTTGGAAGGCATCAACAGCTTCTTTCGGAGACTCAATCATTTGACTACGCAGTCCCTTCTTGTTTCTGGAAAAAATGAAAAAATGAAAAAACTGTTGGTACGTAGGTCCAGACTGTACGCAAGATGATGTAACAATGCTGTAAATATTCAATTGTTTTTCGTGCTATGTGTGAAATTGTATTACCTGGGCGAAGGATGATTCGCCGTTTGCGGTTGGTTCCTCCAAGCTCACTAACGACTCAATTGTGTATCAATCAGCAGTAGCTGTTCTCTGATCTTGTGAAAGAATTGTTGACCTGTTTTTATCACTTTTTCTTCCCCTTGGAATACCCAAACTGGAATGTTATCATCTGGCGCGTATGAATCAATCCAAGATTCATCACGACTGACGATGTTGTGATTTCTTTGAGTTCAAGATCAAGAGTTTTTTGATAAAATTCAAATTTTTTTTGTATTTGTGTCTTTGCAATCCACAATGATGCATCAATATCTCGATTTGTTGCATGCAGACCTTCCTGGGTAATCTTACGAGCTAAATCCACATCTTCTTGAGTGAACACTGTTTTTGATGCACCTCCCTTGGATAGCTCTCTTGCGTTTAAATTTTTCTTACCCAAGCAAAACTGCGAACTGGTTTAGTGCTTCAATGCAAAAATCAGAAACCAACTCGCCCAGACATTCTGTTGAGATATTTGTCTTTGAGATATGTGAAAATATTATTGCTCCAAAATATTCACGGTTTGAATCCATTTTTAACTAACTTGTCATCTTTGACAGTTCGTTGTGGCTGAAACACAGCACATATAGTACTCAATTTTTGAATTCATATCAACCAATTATAGAGGTTCCCTTTTAGTGCTGACAATTGATAACTTGTGTGCTCTGTGTCCCAGCATGCAAAACATAAAAGGCATCCCTCGTATCTAGAAATGACTCAAATTTCAATAACCAGAAATTCAGGGAGCAGCCCAAGTATATTAATTTTTCTCTCTATGTCAACTTAGTCAACCTTTATTTTGGAAACGAGGTAGTTCATCTAAATTTTGGGAAAATTTAGATTGTTCCTAATAATTTTTCTCGAAGCAGATTGAGGAGTAAATTCCTGAAGCTACGAGTTGTACTCAAGAAACCGTATAATTTTATAGAATTGAAAATAAAGAAAACTAAGAATACAAACACAATATTTTATCTCAAGGCTGTAACTATTCAAGAGTTACTAAGAAAATGAAATTGCCTTGAAATTACACATAGTAATTTCACAATTGAGGAAATTTGTATTTTGTTGAATTAAATACGTTAGATACACTATGAATCCAAACTAGATCAAGGTTGCCTTGTACAGGGTGTCCCAAATTCCTTGTTTTCGAATGGTAATAGAGATATGAGGATACGGTTTGTACGAAATAGTCTTACTCTTTGATGAACAATAATAATAATAATAAAATAATAATAATAAATGATATTCAAAGGCAGACCCGAACGATGCTAACAAAGTACAACAACCATCATCCAAAATCGTCTGTGATACGAACAACTTTGAAGCGGAAAGAAGGAGGACGCGGATTGATAGATGTAGTCAATATACACACCGAACAGATAAAAAATCCCAGAGAATTCTTCTCAGAAAAAGCTCTCACTTCTGACCTACATAGAGCGATATCGTTGGCTGATAAGGGATATACACCTCTAAATCTTGCTACCAGAGATGACCTGCTGAATCTACCATTCCTATCAGATACTGAAAAACAAGAGCAATGGTCAAGAAAGGAATTGCATGGACGACATCACCATGAGATTAATCAACCACACATCGACAAAGAAGCCTCCAACAAATGGTTGATGAAAGGAGAATTATTCGCGGAAACAGAGGGATTCCTTATGGCCATCCAAGACCAAGTGATCGCTACAAACAACTACAAAAAATTTATTATGAAGGACGGAACATTACAAACAGATAGGAGCAGAAAATGCCATATAAGATCGGAGACTATACAGCATATTACGTCCGGATGTGAACAACTGGCCAATACAGACTATCTTCACAGGCATAATCAAGTGTGCAACATTATCCATCAGAAACTTGCACACAAGTACGGACTTCTGAATACATTCCAGCCATATTACAAGTATCAACCGGCGCCCGTATTGGAAAATGACTCTATCAGATTATACTACGATAGGCCTATTATTACTGACAGAATGGTGACGAATAATAGGCCGGACATAGTGGTGTATGATAAGAGAGCCAAAACAGCAATGCTGGTGGATGTCGCCATACCGAATAATAACAACGTGCTGAATAAGTTCCAGGAGAAAAAGTCCAAATACACAGACCTTGCTATTGAGATCAAGCAGATGTGGCACCTCGAGAAAATAGATATTGTTCCTGTCATCGTATCCTCTACTGGGTTAATACCCAAAACTTTGCATGATAGCCTTAAGAAATTAGAATTGCATAAGAATACCTATATAGAAATGCAAAAAGCTGTAATTCTTAATACATGTAGGATAGTTAGGAAATTTATGTTAAGTTTATTGTAATCGAGCCGATTCCCTTTGATTGCTGAATCTGGGAAAGGTAAATTATATCCAGCTAACAGCTGAGATAGTGCATAAGTCCACGATAAAAAATAATAATAATATTCATACAATCTCCCACCTGCTGTATATGGATGACATCAAATTATATGCTTCGAACAAGAAGCAATTGGATGATTTGCTGAAAACTGTCAGTGAGTTCTCGGCAGATGTTCATATGAAATTCGGGATTGAAAAATGTAAGACCCTGAACATTCAAAGAGGTAAAGTCATAGATGGTGAAACACAACTTCCAAACGGTGATATTATACAGTGCATGAGAGATGGCGAAACATATATCATCTGGGATACCAACAAGCCAGATTGCTAGACCAAAAACAATCAAAGGAGAAGATTCGTTCATAATACAGTCAGCGTCTGAAGTCTGTGCTGAAATCGATGTTGAACTCAGGGAATCTAGTCAAGGCAATTAACGCCTACGCCATTCCAGTGTTGCTTTACTCATTTGGAATAATCAGATGAACTAAGACAGAACTGGATGATATTCAAGGGCAGACCCGAACGATGCTGACAAAGTACAACAATCATCATCCAAAATGGTCTGTGATACGAACAACTTTGAAGCGGAGACAAGGAGGACGCAGATTAATAGATGTTGTCAATTTACACACCGAACAGATAAAGAATCTCAGAGAATTCTTCCCCGCAAAAGCTTTCACTTCTGACCTCCATAGAGTGGTATCGTTGGCTGATAGAGGATATACACCACTAAATCTTGCTACCAGAGATGACCTGCTGAATCTACCGTTCTTATCAGATACTGAAAAATAAGAGCAATGGTCAAGAAAGGAATTGCATGGACGACATCACTATGATATTAATCAACCACACATCGACAAAGAAGCCTCCAACAAATGGTTGATGAAAGGAGAATTATTCGCAGAAACAGAGGGATTCCTTATGGCCAACCAAGACCAAGTGATCGCTACAAACAATTACAAAAAATGTTTTAATGAAGGACGGAACATTACGAACAGATAAGTGCAGAAAATGCCATATAAGAACGGAGACTATACAGCATATTACGTCCGGATGCGAAGAACTGGCCAATACGGAGTATCTTCACAGGCATAATCAAGTGTGCAACATTATCCACCAGAAACTTGCACACAAGTACGGACTTCTGAATACCTTCCAGCCATATTACAAGTATCAGCCGGCGCCCGTATTGAAAAATGACTCTCAGATTATACTACGATAGGCCTGTTATCCCTGACAGAATGGTGACGAATAATAGGCATGACATAGTGGTGTATGATAAGAGAGCCAGAACAGCAATGCTGGTGGATGTCGCCAAACCGAATAATAACAACGTGCTGAACAAGTTCCAGGAGAAAAAGTCCAAATACACAGACCTTGCTATTGAGATCAAGCAGATGTGGCACCTCGAGAAAATAGATATCGTTCCTGTCATCGTATCCTCGACTGGTTTAATACCCAAAACTTTGTATGATAGCCTTAAGAAATTAGAATTGCATAAGAATACCTATATAGAAATGCAAAAAGCTGTAATTCTTAATACATGTAGGATAGTTAGGAAATTTATGTCAAGTATATTGTAATCGAGCCTATTCCCTTTGATTGCTAAATCTGGGAAAGGTAAATTATATCCAGCTACTAGCTGAGATAGTGCATAAGTCCACGATAATAAATAACAATAATGAAAGGAATTGCATGGACGACATCACCATGAGATTAATCAATCACACATCGACAAAGAAGCCTCCAACAAATGGTTGATGAAAGGAGAACAATTACAAAAAATTTATTACGAAAGACGGAACATTACAAACAGATAAGTGCAGAAAATGCCATATAAGATCGGTGACTATCCAGCATATTACGTCCGGATGCGAACAACTGGCCAATACGGACTATCTTCACAGGCATAATCAAGTGTGCAACATTATCCACCAGAAACTTGCACACAAGTACGGACTTCTGAACACCTTCCAGCCATATTACAAGTATCAACCGGCACCCGTATTGGAAAATAACTCTATCAGATTATACTACGATAGGCCTGTTATCACTGACAGAATGGTGACGAATAATAGGCCGGACATAGTGGTGTATGATAAGAGAGCCAGAACAGCAATGCTGGTGGATGTCGCCATACCGAATAATAACAACGTGCTGAATAAGTTCCAGAGAAAAAGTCCAAATGCACAGACCTTGCTATTGAGATCAAACAGATGTGGCACCTTGAGAAAATAGATATTGTTCCTGTCATCGTATCCTCGACTGGGTTAATACCCAAAACTTTCCATGATAGCCTTAAGAAATTAGAATTGCATAAGAATACATATATAGAAATGCAAAAAGGTGTAATTCTTAATACATGTAGGATAGTTAGGAAATTTATGTCAAGTATATTGTAATCGAGCCTATTCCCTTTGATTGCTAAATCTGGGAAAGGTAAATTATATCCAGCTACTAGCTGAGATAGTGCATAAGTCCACGATAATAAATAATAATAATGAAAGGAATTGCATGGACGACATCACCATGAGATTAATCAATCACACATCGACAAAGAAGCCTCCAACAAATGGTTGATGAAAGGAGAACAATTACAAAAAATTTATTACGAAAGACGGAACATTACAAACAGATAAGTGCAGAAAATGCCATATAAGATCGGTGACTATCCAGCATATTACGTCCGGATGCGAACAACTGGCCAATACGGACTATCTTCACAGGCATAATCAAGTGTGCAACATTATCCACCAGAAACTTGCACACAAGTACGGACTTCTGAACACCTTCCAGCCATATTACAAGTATCAACCGGCACCCGTATTGGAAAATAACTCTATCAGATTATACTACGATAGGCCTGTTATCACTGACAGAATGGTGACGAATAATAGGCCGGACATAGTGGTGTATGATAAGAGAGCCAGAACAGCAATGCTGGTGGATGTCGCCATACCGAATAATAACAACGTGCTGAATAAGTTCCAGGAGAAAAAGTCCAAATACACTGACCTTGCTATTGAGATCAAGCAGATGTGGCACCTCGAGAAAATAGATATTGTTCCTGTCATCGTATCCTCGACTGGGTTAATACCCAAAAGTTTGCATGATAGCCTTAAGAAATTAGAATTGAATAAAAATACCTATATAGAAATGCAAAAAGCTGTTATTCTTAATACATGTAGAATAGTAAGGAAATTTATGTGAAGTATATTGTAGTCGAGCCTATTCCCTTTAATTGCTGAACCTGGGAAAGGTGAATTATATACAGCTAACAGCTGAGATAGTGCAAAAGTCTACGATAATAAATAATAACAATAATAATCGCTCATAGCGAAACGAGCAGTCGGCTGGCACACCGTTGCAAAACCGGAACAGTTCGCTAGTTTTATAATTCAAATTCATGAAATCCATATATTTTACTATAAATTACACATAACAATAAATTTGCGAGGACATCATTTCCTACATCTTTATCATAACTTACAATCCAATGAAAATAGAAGAAAACATTTGAGAATTGGAATGAGGTTCTTTCAATCGATGTCACGAAACTTCATCGGTACATTGAGCTCAAGTTCAACGTTTCCAATCAAAATTGAATCGAATAGGCTTCTAACAAATGATCATTGTGGTTTGCAAATAGGCGAACGTAGATCTCGAGGACAAAGTACTCTATTTACCCAGCAACGTTCACCTACCGTCTATCTTCCGTGTAAATAATTCTTGAACGCCATCGCGTAAAGGAAATAGATATCGACGTTTATTTCCCAGAGACGAATTCACACCAAAGACAAAGCCGCATTCGGCATGGCGGCCTCGTATCCATATTTCACCGTCTGAATGTAGCACTTAGCCACTAATACAGTGAAACCCTATATTTTGAAAGTCCCCGAACGCACAATGAATACTGATCAATGCTGAATTTTCCATCGTAGCTTCTGCCGGTTGATTTTATCGAAAGGAGTGAAAACAAATATTGTTATGGAATATTCGTTTTCTATCACATCTCTAGAATAAATGAAATATCGTTCAACAAGATTTTATTCGGCATAGAAAAAGAAAAAGTGTGTAGTGATTATACATAGTTAACTAGCACACTCTATAGATGTCCTACTCTCAATGAATTTCACACGCTTAGGCCAAAATCGTTACATGAGAGAGAAAAAATTTAAGACCTAAAATAAAAGGGGTATATTCCGGATACATGAAAATGGAGCAAAAGAATGATACACATGTCACTCTAGACTACATATAAACTGCTGAGGTTCCACTAATATCTTATACTATTCGTAATTTGTTCGGTAACGAAAATATGAACCCATCTCTAACTCAGAAAGAAAAAGATTCTAGCGGAAAATGCAGATATAGGGAAATTGTAGATTCGGGTAGAATATGTGAAATCGACCTCGGACTCTCATCATCATCCAACTAGGACTTAATTTTAGGAGAAGTGGATCGATTGGCACTTTGTTGAAAAGGCTTTTCAATACTCGACTCAACTACGTCATCTCAAAAGATTCATCCGATTTCGAAGTCTAGTTCTTTCACAGGTAGTATATGACTTAGATAAGAGTGATGGGATAGTTATAGATGGCTCCTTATTGAATATGTGAAATGCCACTATTGAAATGAAGTTTTTATTTCAATACATCGACAATTTGAAACTCAACACATTCTGAGATAATTTTTAAACTCCACCATAAGATTTGGATAAACTCTTTGATGACTGATGATATCAATGCATAATAGACTACAATGCATATGCATTGATATCATCAGTCTACAAACCTATGGCAAAAATTACCCTGTAAAATGACCCACCGTGAATACGCTTAAAAGGTTGTTACTGGATAAGAAAATAACTATCAGCACCATGCCGCCAATTTTGAGTGGTACAGGTGAGTACGTGAGTAAATGGAATTTTTTCAGGTACAAATGAGGAATTACGACCAATTATTTATGTACGAAAAATCTAGTTCCGTACAAAAATGGTGGTACCAGAAGTCAGTGCAAATATTTGATTCGCCGATAATTGCGTAGAAGCAAGTTCGGTTATTTATTACTGTACGGAATTTGTGTAGTTCATTTTGTATAGATATACAGATGCTTCACCCATGAACGCCGTACACATTTCAAGTGCAGGGGTCGAAAGCCAGGGGTCGCAATCCTTTTCCTACACCCATGTGATTTAAGGTCATTGTAAAATTTACGGCATCTTGTTGTTTAATGTTTAATAATTATGCCGTCCAAAAATATCGTTAATATTTGTGTAAATAAATAATTATCAAAATTTTAGGATTTACCGAGTTATCACTGTCGTAAGATCATACATTCTTAATTTGATTGAGGAGGTCGTTACTTGATGAAAATCGATATACATATATTCAATGAAATAAAACTAAAGTATTTAGATTTTTACTATATTAACAAAACTATGACCGGTTTCACCACACTGTAGCTTCATCAGATAGATACAAACTAATGAACAGAGTTATTCCTTATACATTAGTCTTATTTCCTACTTAATATTACAATAGGTACAAGAGGTATGTTGGAAAACCCATCAGAGTTGCTTACTTTATGAATTAAAAGATTGAGTAAAGAAGAAGGATTTAGATCTAATTGACTATTAAGTAACCTACCTGAATGTTTTTCTTTGTTGATCTCTAAAATTTCCAATAGATTGAGTTTTTGCCTGCTATTTTCATTGTTTAACGTGATGATAATTTCAAAATTTTACACATTGAAAATAACATACAAAAACTGAATCTATTGGAAATTTTAGAGATCAACAAAGAAAAGAATTCAGGTAGGTTTCTCAATAGACAATTAGATCTAAATCCTTCTCCTTACTCAATTTTTTCAATTCATAGAGTAAGCAACCTGATGGGTTTTTCAACATACCTCTTGTAATATTAAGTAGGAAATAAGACTAATATATATGAATAACTCTGTTCATTAGTTTGTATCTATCTGATGAAACCACAGTGTGGTGAAACCGGTCATAGTTTTGTTAATACAGTGAAAATCTAAATACTTCAGTTTGATTTCATTGAAAATATCATATATTCTTGTATAACAACTTTTTTTATATAATGTTACTGAATATCACAGTTGTACCTTATAGCCGTTCATTATTGATGGAAACAAATAGAAGTTTTAGGGAAAAAAATATGAAATTTCCGAGGTTTATAAGATTTTTCAAATGGAGTAATATGAGGAGTATAGTTTTAAAAGATTATTGTTATTTTACATATAACAAATATAAATAGACAAAAAAAAGATGCCGTACATTTTATTTCAGATTATTCTTCACAGCAGATGAAAACTTTAATAAAGTTTGAGATGTCCCTTAACGTCATTTATTACTGTACGGCATTCGAAAAATTTCGTTTGTAATATCAAATATGAATGACAAATCATAATGCCGTACGTATGTATACAATTTGAAGACACAACTTCTGTCATATTTTCGAACGAATCGGTAATGTCAGCAGGTTCCGACATGTTTGCAAAACTGACAGAACGCAAATGAATTTTTGAGCGCGGAGACCATAGGCTAATAAGCTAACTTCAAGGATGAGTAACGAAACACAATGTTGTGACTCAAACATCTCCCGCATATTGAGTTAAATTTGATGAAATGCTACCTTAAAGACAGGAAACAACTTGTCCAATTGATTGGTGTGTTGAGTGAGTTGGGCACGCTCGAGTATGGTGTACCCCAGGGTACCGTCTTGGGGCCCATACTATTCACAATATATTTAAATGGTCTGCTGCTTATGCAGACAAGCGGGGATATCATGAGTTATGCAGATGACATACTCATTTTCTATTCAGCTAAAAACTGGCGAGAATTGAAACTATTGGTAGAGTCAGATTTCTTAAACATAAAAAATTAGATGGCGGAATACCTTATAACTATCAATTTCGAGAAAACTAAGCATATTCCTTTTTGTATAGATCAACGGTCTCTTTCTGATGGCTTGCCCCTCTCTATAAGCGACGAAATGTCTACAATTGAAATCCCTTGTACATATCAATGCGAGTAATTATCGATTCTCATTTAAATTGGGATGCGCATGTAAGTAGACTGATGGTAAGACTTAGGGGACTAGTAACCAGATTCAAACATCTTTCAGGGGTTATTGACGTTGATTGCCTAAAAATTGTTTATTCGGCGCTTGTTGAGTCGCAAATGCGTTACGGAATAATTGCATGGGGTGGTGCCTATAAAAATGTCTTAAATAAGTTGGATATTCGACAAAAATGGATATTGAAAATTATATATCAGAAAGACATCACTTTTCCATCTAAGATGTTGTATGAAATATCTGGTGTATGGGACAGCAGACAGCTGTTTTGCTCGGCCATTTTAAATCACTTAAGCAAGAATATAGAGGGTCAAGAACTGATCGCACACGACTCCAATACTCGATATAGTAAATTTTCACTTTTTGTTCCAAAAATGGTTAAGACAATTAGTCAGAGGAGCTACTCCTTCATTGGTCCCAGAATGTTCAACAGACTGCCTTTAAATCTAAGAATTACAAAAATATCAAACAATTCAAAATAAGTTTAAAGAGATGGATAAATAATACGAGTAAAGATTATATCACTAGTTTATTTGATTTGAAAAATAATGCATAGATCATAACTCAAATCATAACATTCATAAGAACATAAACAAAAATAAATGAAATTTGAATGGAATATATGACCCTCAGCTCTCCCATGTGCCCATATTATTATTATTATTATTGTTGTTTTGTATGCCCTTCTGTTTCTGATAGTGTGTAAGTATTGTGTACAGTATTCATGTGCATACAGATATTTTGTGTGTATATTACTTTGATTTGAAATAGTAAAAAAACACTAAACACTCACCACAGGTATATAAATCTTTGTGCCTATTGGATCTTCATTGTGTGGAAAATTCGATGTTATTTTATAAACCAGAATTAAATTGAGACGGAGAGTGTTTTAACAAAAGGTTGTAATCATATGCAATAAAGATATATTATTATTATTATTATTACATAATATAATGATTTCTTTTGTCTATCGGGAGTTATACAAGAAAAATCATAATTTTTCATTCGGAATAATTTTTCTGATAATTATTAACTATCGAAAGTGTACGGCTTTTACCTTTTATTGATGGTTGTCTAAAGTATAAACAAGCTATGTTATTGCAGTACAGATGAAAGTCACCGGAAAATCACTCTTTTCGGAGGAAATACCTAATTTACCCCATACATCTATATGTTCCACTAAAATGTACGGCATGCTGAAAAATGTTGCTATCAGAGATAAGTGTTACGACCCCTGGCTTTCGACCCCTGCACTTGAAATGTGTACGATGTTCATGGGGAAATCATCTGTATATCTATACAAAATGAACTACACAAATTCCGTACAGTTACAAAAAATCTATATTGCTTCTACGCAATTATCGGCGAATTAAAAATTTGCACTGACTTCCGGTACCATAACTTTTGTACAGCACTAGATTTTTCGATATTTATTTTCAATCATCTACCAAACTGTAAGAAAGCCGTACATATATAATTAGTCGTAATTCCTCATTTGTACCTGAAAAAATTCCATATTCTCACGTATTCACGTATTCAGCTGTAACACTCAAAAGTGACGGTATAGTGCTGATAGTTATTTTCCTATATAGTAACAACCTTCTAAGCGTTATTCACGACGTTGGGTCGTTTCACAGGGTAATTTTTGCCATAGGCTTATAGTCAATAGTCGCATATGGACTTCCCGAAAAATTGTGTAGTTAAAGTAGATGGATACGGGTAGTAGTTGATTGTATTACGAGTGAATCTTTGGAGTAGAATGCAGAAGTACCCCAGGGCCTTATACTCTGGCCTACTACTTTTCTGTTGCAAATTAATGATCCCTTTATCGAGAAAAGAATATTTGAGTTTGCGAACTACTGCTTCCTGGTGTCCTGAGTTTTGGTCAGTGTTCTATAACTGCTGAGGTATCACAACGACATATATGTCAACATAAAATGTAACTGAATTCAGATTTAGAGAAAATTGGGTTCGGTTGAACCTCCATTAATCATGTAGGGACATTGAATTGCCTTGGAAACGATGCCCCAAGATTTCATCTTGCAGATTTTTCTTACAGAAGTATTCTATCATAGAAATTTTTCGTTTCCATATACAGTTCGTTACGTGAAACTGGACGGTTTGGAGGAAAATTCTATACCAGATCGGTTTGTGAGGACCCTTATGAATGAAGAATTTATATTGGATGAAGTCCATAAGATCAGCACTTCTAGGCTATCTCTACAAGACTTGTTGTTGTGCTTTTCCCATAAGAAATTCAATTCGTACAAAACTTAGCGCACTTTGTCTTTTGATATTGAAGTAGGAATTTCTTTCCGAAAATAAAAACAGTTTTTCGAATAGTATTCCTAAAGTCTTCATCAATTACCATTCGGGAACTTCCTGGGAAATTTTTGGAGGTTTCACTATATATCCATTTTCAGATTTTCTTTCCTTGAGAAGCTTTTATATTGTGGCCTTTCCAATTTCCGTCATCTCAGAACACATTTTAACATTTGAATCGATTGAAGGTAAATGGCGTTGATGCCCCAAAGCAGCAGTCGGGAAAATTTTCATTATCCCAAAATATTTTTGAGTGAGTTGATATTACCCCATGGCGAGGAGTAGAAAAAACTAAATCGCCTCTTTAGTATCTTTCATATTATAGCCCCTCATAATAATTTTGAAAAGAAAACACTAACTAAAAATTTAATTTAAACATCATTCATTCAATTTATCAATGTAATACCTAGTAATACATAACGGTAATAATAGTAATATGAGTAATATATATATATATATATATATATATATATATATATATATATATATATATATATATAAAAATTTGAAACCCATTGGAAACAATTGAGGGTTGACAATTTGGGGTACTGTAACAAATTATAATAACAGATAAGTGCAGAAATGGCAAATAAGATCGGAGGCCAATACGGACTATCTTCACAGGCATAATCAAGTGTGCAACATTATCCATCAAAAACATGCACACAAGTACGGACTTCTGAATATCTTTCAATACGGGCGCCAAGTATCAACCGGCGCCCGTATTGAAAAATGACTCTATCAGATTATACTACGCTAGGTCTCTTATCACTGACAGAATGGTGACGAATAATAGGCCGGACATAGTGGTGTAAGATAAGAGAGCCAGAACAGCAATGCTGGTGGATATCGCCAAACCGAATAACAACAACGTGCTGAACAAGTTCAAGGAGAAAAAGTACAAATACACAGACCTTGCTATTGAGATCAAGCAGATGTGACACCTTGATAAAATAGATATTATTCCTGTCATCGTATCCTCGACTGGGTTAATACCCAAAACTTTGCATGATAGCTTTAAGAAATTAGCATTGTAGAAGAATACCTATATAAAAATGCAAAAAGCTGTAATTCTTAATACATGTAGGATAGTTAGGAAATTTATGTCTAGTATATTGTAATCGAGCCTATTCCCATGGATTGCCGATTCTGGGAAAGGTAAATTATATCCAGCTGAAAGCTGAGATAGTGCACAAGTCCACGATAATAAATAATAATAATAATAAAAAAGAAAAGAATTATCATACAATCTCCCACCTGCTGTATATGGATGACATAAAATTATATGCTACGAACAAGAAGCAATTGGATGATTTGCTGAAAACTGTCAGTGAGTTCTCGGCAGATGTTCATATGAAATTCGGAATTGAAAAATGTAAGACCCTGAACATTCAAAGCATTCAAAGAGGGAAAGTCACAGATGGTGAAACACAACTTCCGAACGGTGATATAATACAGTGCATGAGAGATAGCGAAACATACAAATATCTGGGATACCAACAAGCCGGATTGCTAGACCAAAAACAATCAAAGGAGAAGATTCGTTCAGAATACAGTCAGCGTCTGAAGTCTGTGCTGAAATCGATGTTGAACTCGGGGAATCTAGTCAAGGCAATTAACACCTACGCCATTCCAGTATTGCTTAACACATTTGGAATAATCAGATGGACTAAG
The DNA here is from genome assembly GCA_013387265.2 of Cryptolaemus montrouzieri. Lineage (NCBI taxonomy): Eukaryota > Metazoa > Arthropoda > Insecta > Coleoptera > Coccinellidae > Cryptolaemus > Cryptolaemus montrouzieri. The sequence goes on from JABFTP020000103.1 coordinate 26,387,730, forward strand.
ACAGAACTGGATGATATTCAAAGGCAGACCCGAACGATGCTGACAAAATACAACAACCATCATCCAAAATCGTCTGTGATACGAACAACTTTGAAGCGGAAAGAAGGAGGATGCGGATTAATAGATATTGTCAACTTTCACACCGAACAGATAAAAAATCTCAGAGAATTCTTCTCAGCAAAAGCTCTCACTTCTGACCTCTATAGAGTGGTATCGTTGGCTGATAAGGGATATACACCTCTAAATCTTGCTACCAGAGATGACCTTCTGAATCTACCATTCCTATCAGATACCGAAAAACAAGAGCAATGGTGAAGAAAGGAATTGCATGGACGACATCACCATGAGATTAATCAACCACACATCGACAAAGAAGCCTCCAACAAATGGTTGATGAAAGGAGAATTATTCGCAGAAACAGAAGGATTCCTTGTGGCCATCCAAGACCAAGTGATCGCTACAAACAATTACAAAAAATTTATTATGAAGGACGGAACATTACAAACGGATAAGTGCAGAAAATGCCTTATAAGATCGCATATAAGATGCATGATAGTCTTAAGAAATTAGAATTACATAAGAATACCTATATAGAAATGCAAAAAGCAGTAATTCTTAATACATGTAGGATAGTTAGGAAATTTATGTCAAGTATATTGTAATCGAGCCTATTCCTTTGATTGCTGAATCTGGGAAAGGTAAATTATATCCAGCTAACAGTTGAGAAAGTGCATAAGTCCACGATAATAATAATGGTGGTACAAACAAAATTTAGAAATGGAAAAATTAGAAAAAAAAAAGAATTACTGAAAACATTGCGACTTGAATACAGTCTTCAGGTTTAATCGATTTCTGTTCTTCGTTTTTATGTTCATTAGAATGGAAAAGCCTTGTTCACACAAATATAGTGTTCCAAATGGCAGCAATTCTTCAACCGCCTCTTCATGTGCAATTTTGAAAGCCTTTTGAAATCCAAAAAGACGTCAGATTTGGTTTACTCTCAAATTGAATACGTGCGTCAGTATTATATCGAAGTTCAAGAATTGCTTCTGCCAAACCTGAAGGTTCATCTGGTATCATAGCAATTTCACTTTCAAAAGGATCTACAATCCAACTGATACTATGTGTATCAAGTACTGGAAAGTTATCTGAAAACCGCTCTCTGAGTTTGATAAGATATCTTACAATGTATCCTTGATGTCATCAAAAGAAATCTTTTCGCAATCTTCCAAAAACAAAGCTAACCTTGAAAAAGAAGCTATCTTGTTCTGTTTTACTTTCAGTTTCCAATATTGCAGTATTAATCCAAACGCTGACACTATTCTTCTTGCTGAAATGATATTAATATTCTTTCCTTAAAATTATTTCTTTAATATATTTATACTCTCAAAAATGTTCGCTGAATATGCGAGATTTGCAACCCAGGAAGAGTTTTTAAACTAATCTGCGAGAATATTTTCTTGATCAACCATAAATATTTCGACTTCAATTTTGAGAATCCATGGTCGATTTTGTACATTTCCGCGAGAGAGCCATCTTACTTCTGTATAATAAACTAGGTCCGTATATTCAGCTTCACCGTACTGACATAATTCACGAAATTGCCGCGTGTTTAGTGCCTGTCCCTTGATGAAATTTACAATCTTGATGACATCATGCATTACTGCTTTCAGTGTAGGTTCTAAATATTTGACCATAAGGACCTGGCGATCGATCATACAGTGAGTAACTTCAATATTTAGGTTATTTTTTTACGAAAGCTGAAAAACCATTAATATAACCCAGCATATCTGGAGCTCCATCCAAAGATACAGAAATACAGTTTTCCCATTTTAGGCTTTGCGCATTGAAGTATTCATTTACTCTATCGTAGACATCAATTCCACGTGATCTCAACTCGAGAGGAGAACAAAACAGTAATTCCTCTTCAAACTATCTGCGCCTTTGTAGTGAACATATACCATCAGCTGTGAATTGCTAATAAGATCAGTTGTCTCATCAAGCTAAATAGCAAAATATTAAGCCTGTTTTAATGTGAAAATAACATGTTCCTACACTTTTCTGCTAATATAGAAATTCGGTCTTTCACAATTCTCGTAGACAAGAGCACTGAATTCAATTTCTTCGCTTCTTTTTGACCACACATAATCTCTGCTATTTTTACAGCAGCTGGTTCAACCAAATCTACACCAATAGTGTATGGTTTCTTGTTTTCGAGCAATCAACCAGGCTATTTCAAAGCTAGCCCTTGACGATGAACGCTGATCGAATGTACCGAAAAAGTTGCTATTTAATCTTTGTCTTTCAACAGATATTTCCAAGTTTTCAAAGCATTCTCGCGGTTTGAAAGACAAGTGTGAATGTAAGTTATCTAAATGTTTCTTCAATTGACTTTTTTCGAAAGATTCTGAAGTCAGTAACCTTATACATACACACACTATTGTTTCATTGTACCATTGTCTTCTACTTGTGTAAAACTATAATCAAGGAATTCGTCCTGGGATGTTCTTATCCAATTTGCTGCCATCTGAAGGGAGGCAGAAAAAATACTTGAATTAAATTTCCAAATTGCGGTTTACTTTGATCGATATATCAATGATTACTGTTAAAATGGTGGTCTTATCAGCAACTAACTAGTAAAAACTCCTTCTCTGACTGGTCAATGTATTTATAGATTGACAGCATGGCACGTACTGAGCAGGTAGCTGGGGCTATGCTTCACTGCGCAAAGATATAACTCGAGAACACGAGAACACTCTAGTGGTAGGTAGTGAGATGGCGTGGCCTGCATATGTCGCTAAATTGTTAGTTGGAAAAAATACTAACAGGTTTATTGAATATCAACTTGAAAGTATATACTTTTTACTCACAAAAGTTCCATTTTTACCCCCAAAAATTTCATTTTTACCCCATTTGGGGTAATTTACCCCAAATGCGGTTGCCACTCTGAAGCTGAAATTAAAAATTCTTAAAAAACCAAAAGCTACACCAAAGATCAACATAACAAAACTACAAGTGCCAAACATTAGAGAACAAGTCCAGAACAGAATCTATGAAAACTTAAATAGAATACAAATAGATCACGAAAATATTAACGAAGAATGGGAGGAATTAAAAAGAAATATAATAAACCCTTGTGCAGAGATTCTAACTGAAGATAAAGAGAAGGAACAGGAGTGGATGACTGAAGAAATATTAAAAACGATGAACGAGAGAAGACTTTATAAAAGTCAGAACACTCAAAAGTACAAACAACTACAAAAGGAAATTAGAGTAAAGATTCGTCAAGCAAAAGAAAAGTATTATGAGGACAGATGCAAAGAAATTGGGGACTTAGACAGAAAATATGATATGTTCAACCTACACAAAAAAGTGAAAGAGCTTGCAGGCACACAGAAAAAGAATCAAAGCACTATTCTTGTAAATAAAGAGGGTAATATCTTAATGAATACAGCAGATAAAATACAAAGATGGAAGGAATACACAGAAGAATTATTTATGGATAACAGAACTGAACCAGAAGAAATTAACACATAATGTGAAGAGATAGGCCCAGATATTACTAAAGAAGAGGTGAAACATGCATTAAAGAACATGAAAAATGGGAAAAGCCCCGGACCAGATCAATTGGCAAGTGATTTACTCAAATTAATTGACGACAATCATATCGGTCTCTTAGTCAATATATTCAATAAAGTATACAGAACTGGAAATATTCCAAGAGAATGGTTAGTATCTACTTTCATCTGCTTACCAAAAAAACCACATGCTAGAGAATGTAGTGATCATCGTACAATCAGTCTAGTGTCACACACTCTCAAACTGCTCCTCAAGGTTGTCCATAATCGAGTATACCATAAACTTGACATGGGTATAAGCGATACTCAATTTGGATTCAGAAGGAGATTGGGAACCCGCGAAGCCCTTTTTGCATTCAACGTGTTGACTCAAAGGTGTTTCGATGTCAACAAAGTGGTCTATGCGTGTTTCATAGACTATAATAAAGCCTTTGACAAGGTTCGTCATGATCAACTGATAGACATCCTTAAATCAAAACATCTAGATAGTAGAGACGTACAGATCATCACTAATCTATATTATAAGCAAAAAGCTATAATATGCATGGACAACCACACATCAGAAGAAATTGAAATACAACGAGGGGTAAGACAGGGATGCGTTCTATCGCCGACACTCTTCAATGCATATGCTGAAGAAATACTTAAGAAAGCTCGGAAAAACGGAGAATGTGGGATAACAGTTGGTGGAACACGGGTAAACAACATATATGCGGACGACACAGTAATCTTAGCGGGGAGTATGGAAGCTCTGCAGAGACTAATGACCAGAGTATCTACTTACAGTGAGGAATATGGGTTATCACTAAACATAAAAAAGACAAAATTCATGATGATCTCAAAGAACAATCCAGTAAGTGTTAGTTTAACTATAAACGGCAGAAATGTAGAAAGAGTGGAGCAATATACTTACCTTGGAGCAATGGTGAACAGCACAAATGAATACACCCAAGAAATAAGAATAAGAATAGAAAAAGCCCGAGCCAACTTCATAAAAATGGACAAAGTTTTTCGTAGTAAAGATCTAAGTATGGCATTAAAACATCGTTTAGCTAAATGTTTTCTCTACTCTCCTTTATGGAGCGGAAGCATGGACAGTGAATGCCGCAATTCTTAAAAAGATTGAAGCATTTGAAATGTGGGTGTATAGGAGGATTCTTAGAATATCATGGATGGATCGAGCAACAAATGCAGAAGTTCAGAGACGCATAGGCAGGGAAAGAGAGGTTGCTAACACACTCAAGAAACGTAAATTGGAATATCTGGGCCATATTATGAGAGGTGAAAAATATAAATTCCTACAGCTGATTATCCAAGGCAAAATACAGGGAAAACGAAATATAGGAAGGAGAAGAATCTCATGGCTGAGGAACCTGAGAGAGTGGTTTGGATGCACTTCGAACCAACTTTTTGAATCGGCCGCTTCTAAAGTAAAAATAGCGATGATGATTGCCAAACTTCGACTCGGAGATGGCACTTGAAGAAGAAGACCCCGGTTACCCGACCGCTGGCTTGAAACATCGTACACATTCAAAATAATTAATTTTTCTCTTTGGGAAAGTGGTATATTTTCAGGAAGTTCAACAGGGTTACAAAGTTGGAACTTGAGCGAATCTGAAATTTTTCAAAATTTTCAAATAATTCGAAAACGACAAAAGCTAGTAGCTTGAAGCTGTTTGAGGCAATGAATTCATCACGCAAAAACAAAACATGGAAGTGGAGAATTCTCCTCTATTCATCATATATTAAATGGATGCAGTACGAAATCTGGCTATACTGTACATGAGAAATGAAATATCTGTGGATCTCTGTTCGACATATTTCCTTTTTCTGGAAATTTCATGAAAAGTCACCCTCTACAATCGTTAAAATTATTTAATGAACATTCTGAATAGGATATTGCAATTTTATTGAGATGGTAGACTGAATTAGAAGACAGCAGTTGCATTTATCTCAGCAATAAATTACTTGTAATCCCCAATAGAAAATAGTATCACATATCTTATCACCTTTTTTCAACGAAAACTGATACAGCGACCTGATTATCGTCACTAAGCGCGGAAGAGAAGGAGAAAATCGAGCATCGACCTCGATCTATTAAGACGTTTCCATTAATATGACCGCGGCGCTATCAGAGATGGCGTGGCGGTAAATCTTGTCCGGAGTCCGGATCCGACGGCCGGACCGTAATTTCCCCGGAGTGCCGTAGTCAGCAGACCGTCGATCGATACAAATATGCCGCGGCCACTGTCATTTCGCTGATCTTGGTTTTTATCTTTCGGACACGCATCTCATTTACAGAATGTATAGAGCTCGAATGGAAAAGGTTTTCCGATAATCGAACGGCATTTTTAGAGATGAAGAAAAATATTAGTAGGGGAGAGTTGACTGCATTGCAGTACAGAAATCCCTTCGGAATGGCATATGAAAATGGAAGGGAGCTATGACAATTAAAATGAAAGTTTTCAGATTTTAAAATTCATATTGGGAATTGTCGTAAAATCGTTCAAGTGACATTTTGAACTACAGGGCGTCCTAATTTTGATGTGTCCGAACAATATTTCTGAAGATATAAGAGACGAAGAAAAACAGTTTTTACAATACTATGCTACTTTTGTGTGAAACTAAATATTTCGCAAACCAAATCGACACGGTTTCCATCTTTTCTGAGATAAAGGAATATTTTTTATAATGGGGTGCAATCCCCGTGATATTCTATGGGCATTCTATTACGCAGAATTGAAAAATTAGGAGAAATTGGAGAACGATCCGAATAAGCGACTTCTGTTACATTCGCATCATAATTATTTTGAATATATAACTTAACTTGTTCAATTAGTTTTTATTACCTTTCATACTAACTGTACAATGGCTCGGTGTGGATTTTCCTGTTATTCATCCAACTTGTTCTACGATTTGTTTATAATACCATACTCTTCATTCTGTTTTTCATTCTTGATAAAGCTGCTGTGTCAGCGAAACGTCGTCGAATTTTTTCAAATAAAGTGTAGATTAAAGTTAAACCTTGTGTTTTTTATCTCATTTATATCATGGATCTACATCAAGTAACGGCCTCCACAATTCAAATGTTGAAGAAAGCGAATACAAGCTTTTTGGCCCTTTGGTATTTTAAGTTGTTACTTAAAAATGCTATAACATCCCAAAACCTGTGGTTTTTAACCACGTGTTTGAAGAGTAAAGTGTGTCCTAAATACATCAAACTCAAGACCAACAATAACAGTTATGCAACTCGAAGAGCAGTTATCTCTGGACAGAAGATATGGATCATATCAGAATGCAAGATTTTGTTCCACAAACGAGACATCTACAATATTTATCTCAAGGTAATTCATACCGAGTTATTGTACAGAATCAATAATACATAATAAATATACTATCCAATACCGCAAATTAAAGTTTCTCGTGTCACGAAAACCGAAACCTACTCCACGTAAAACCAAATTTTCTGACCATCAATTTTTTGATAGATTCGTTAACCTTTCTGATACTAATTTCACAACTGATGAAACAAATCTCTTGGAGAAAGGTTTCAAACACAATACTAAATCAAACATGATAAAATCTGATTTAGAGGAACTTGGCATAGATACTGAAATTTCTCTGAAAAATATTCCTAATAACACTCACCTTAAATATTTAGCATCTAACATTATAAAAATGAATCATTAGCTGACTTTAAACCGAGTAAAGAACAAAATATTTTAAAGGCCATCAAACGAAAATCTCAACTAAATAAAGTTATTTTCACAAAAGCAGATAAGGGTAATACTGTTATTGCGTTAAATAAAAATGACTACCTATTTAAAACTCTAAATTTCATTTCGTCCGGAAACTATACAATTTTAAACAAAGATCCAACTATTAAAATCCAGAAAAATTTTAAAATTGCAATAAATTACGCAAAATCTTTAATTAAAGCTATAGATAAATACAAATTAATTTTACCAAACCCTCAACCACCTCAACTGTATTCACTCATTACATTGCATAAAGTAAATAACCCCGTTAGACCAGTCGTATCTTACGTTACAGCCCCAGCCGTGAAATTGTCGCACTACCTTATAGATATCATTAAAAATTATTGTTCATTCAAATCAAAATTTTCTATAAAAAATTCTTTCGAAATGATAAATAACATAAAAAACATTAACCTACCACCTAACGCAAAACTTATTTCGTTTGATGTTGAGAATTTATACCCAAATGTTCCTCCAGGTGATGTCAAAATATTAATCGAAAACATGTTGAATTCGAATCATGTTAACCACATAATTAAATCAGAAATATTGAATCTGTTGGACGTTTGCATTGAACAAAATTATTTTTCTTTTAACAACATCTATTACAGTAGTGAAAATGGTTTGATCATGGGAAATCCTTTGAGTCCACTTTTAGCAGAGATTTTTATGAATAATATTGAACAGAAAATTCATACACATCCACTCATTTCCAAATTTCTTTATTGGTATAGATGACGACATCTTAGTATGTTTCATTGGAGCTACTCGTCAATTAGACTTATTTCTTAATTTCATTAATTCCATCCATTTGAACATTGAATTCACGATAGAAATTGAACAGAACGATTCCATTAATTTTTGGACTTAAAAATCACTAAACAAAATGATAATCATGTTTTTTCGGTATTTCGTAAACCAACACATACTGATACAATTATACATAACTACTCATTACATCCAATTCAACACAAAGTTGCAGCTTTAAACAGCATGGTACATCGGTTACTCAATTTACCTTTATCAGTAGAAGATTATAATAAAGAGTTAAACATCATCAAACAAATAGCCATTAATAATTCATATAATCCGGATATGATAGATCTAATCATTCGTAAAAACTGTATCAGAAAGCAATAAATGAAGTATATCCTATTCATAAAGACTATAAAATATTCAACAGTTTAACATTCTGCGGTTCTGCAAGTACAAATATTAAATCCTTTCTCGTCAAACAAAATCTTAATATAACTTTCAAAACTTCTAATAACTTAGGTAAACATATTAAAAATAATAAATCTCGTGTTGAAAAATCAAGTAAATCAGGAATCTATAAACTCAATTGCGGTTCTTGTGATAAAATTTATATCGGTAGGACCTATAGGAGTTTTGGCATAAGAACATCTGAACATAAACGTAGCTTCGATAAAAATAAATCAGATTCAAATTATTCAAACCACCTAATAAAAGAAAACCATTCATTCAATAAAAACTTTGACATATTACATATAAAATCAAAAGTTCAAAATTAGATCTCCTAGAAGCATTAGAAATAAATAGATACAAACAATCGGAAAGCTTTTGAATGAACAGGTAGATGTGAATTATTCACCCTACTTAACTTGTTTAATTAGTTTTTATTACCTTTCATACTAACTGTACAATGGCTCGGTGTGGATTTTCCTGTTATTCATCCCACTTGTTCTACAATTTGTTTATAATACCATACTCTTCATTCTGTTTTTCATTCTTGATAAAGCTGCTGTGTCAGCAAAACGTCGTCGAATTTTTTCAAATAAAATGTAGATTAAAGTTGAACCTTGTGTTTTTTATCTCATTTATATCATGGATCTACATCAAGTAATGGCCTCCACAATTCAAATGTTGAATATATAACATTAAATGATATTGAACTATTCAAAATTTTTCTTACGATATGCTCGCTTCGTTATTACAAACTATACTATATTCACCGAAAAGTTTTAACTGGATTAGAAATCATTTAATAATTTATCTGAATCGTCATGTCATGGATTCATTATTGAACCGTCGCAATAAGAGCACAGGAGCTACTTGAGAGGGTTCGACCACAGCACGGAACTAAATCCGCAAATTCGCCTTCTCGTCATCCCCGAGTCCAAACTATTTGTTCAATTGATTTTGAATTTTCACACAATTTCCAATATATCATAAAGAATATACTGTACGATTTTGAAAGCAATGTATTGAAGAGAAAAAAATAGTAAAATCGGGAAATTCTAAAATCTTTGAGAAAAAACTGCTTTCTTTGGGTTCCTTTATCTCAGTTACGGTTAGGCCCACTGCTTCCCGACTTCGACACAATACTGTGATGGTAATGAACTTTATCCACATCATACAACTTTTGGAAGTTCAATTCTGAAGAAATTTGACAGCATTTTCCCATAACTAGTTTCTGGCGGCAGCATAACGCACGGATTTCTAGCGTTGCACTCACCATAAAATTCGTTAGAATTGGAATTCTATTTGACTGAAGTACACGCAAATAATTTTTTTTCCTATTAAAACAAAGTCAGAACGATATCTCTAATAGTTCCCGAGATATTGGAACCAGAGCTCGATGAAATACAATTCCACAGGAAAACAGTTCTTCTGAAGCAACCTCCCGCGCAGAGGCGCCAACGGGCGGTTGAGTTGAACATTGTTTCTACAATTCTTTCCACACTTTCCGTACTCAAGGATGTTCGAATATTTGATAAAGGCACCATTAAATTATGGCAGAACCACTTCAGTTCTTTTCAGATTCAAATCACATTTTTCGCCGTTGTTTTTTGGTGTAGCGGTATACGTGATTTCCGTGACACTTAATTACTGAAAATGAGCCATCCGAAACTAGTGTTAAAAAATTGAAGAGGAAACCTCCGGGACATGGGATCAAATTGACCTCACCAACTTCCAGTGCTTCCACGAGTCCCGATTCCCTACCAACTCTCGGTCCTTCGTGTACTAAATCCCCACATAAACACCTCAAAAAAGTTTAAGGAACACTTACCAATATCTTTGAAATATGAATTTGATGATTCGAATTTATAGAAATCTTTCAGTTTTTGTTAGGATGTATTGTATATAATGTATTCTCAAGAAAACAAACTAATATTTGACTTCTCCAAAGCACCTATTATAAGAAAAAATTTGAAATTTGAAAATGACGAAATTTGGTAAAACACAAAAAAAATCCTGAACTAATATTTTCTAAACGATATGGAAGCACTTATATTTTTCAGTACCCAGAAGGTCCACCTCTGTTATTAATGATACTTTGGCATCGTTGTGGCATGCTCAATATTAAATTGTCTATTACATTTTGGCCTAAGTCATTCCAACCCCTCTGAACTGCTAATCGAAGCTCCTGTTCATGATGGAAGACGTTTTGATGCAGGAGATTTCTTTTTAGGGTGTCCCACACATGCTCGATGGGATTCAGATCTGGAGAGCAGGTTGGCCACGGTAGAAGATCGATATCATTTTCTTCAAGAACCTTCAAGACAACTCTTGCACGACGAGGAGGGGCATTATCTTGTTGGAAGAGTGGATTTTGACACATTGTTTGGAGATGCGGTACCACTACAGGTAAAACTATCTCATTTGCGTAAGAATTTCCCGTGAGGTTGTTTTGTATGAAAACGAGGTCAGTTCTTCGACCAAGGCGTATACCTCCCCAAAACATCACTGATCCGCCTCCCTGTCTAAAAACTTCTCGAGCATGCTGGGGACAGTTTTGCTTTCCAGGTTCCCTCCATATTCAAATTCTTCCCGAATCAGGATAATAATAGATAATAAATAAATCTAGATTCATCACTGAAGAGAACTGTGGCCCACCTCTCTTGATCCCAGTTTACGTGTTCTTGGCACCAAGCTGAACAAGCAGCGCGATCGGTCTTGGGCGACTGTAGTTATCCTGAAACGACCTGTATGGCGTTTTTCTACGCTGTCTGTTTCATTGAAACGCGACCATAAACGATTTATGACACTTGGGCTACTTCCCAGAACCCTGAATACTTATCGTTGTGAGCTCCCAGCTTGGAGCATGCCAACGGCTTGTAACATCTCTTCTCTAGTCGAATGTCTTTTTTTCTTGGTCGAATCACAAAACTTGAATCTTTTATTTGTGCTTACAACAGAAACAGAGTGCAAACTAACTGATTTCAAACACTGAATACATGAAATGATTATTAAGCAGCGTCGCATCTGCAGCATTTTTAGTTTCTTATAAAAAAAACTGAAATCTGTTGCGGCACTCTACATAATTTGGTGAGAAATTGATGCAGGTGTTCATTTCTTAATCATCATCCATATTGATCGTTCTGGATACGATATATCGATATTCAAAAGTGTTCTTTAGACTTTTTTGAGGTGTTTATTCCCAGTCCTTCCTTGTGTACTGATTCCCAATATACTCCCAGTCCTTCAGCTCCCAAGAATTCTGTGTCTACAAATCGATCACCCACTGACATGAAGGTAACAAAACCGAAGAATAGTATAAAATATTTGACAGTACTGATATGTATGACATTGTAAATGTTGCAGTTTTCTGTAAACCTTTCTCAGCATAGTTGTGTGCGTTTTTCCTGAATGTGGTGTTGGCAACATTACAAATGCGCTTGGTAAACGCAGTGGATGGGCTGTTCAAATACGTAATCACATATGTTGATTGTGGTTGCGTTTTTAAATCCACGAATAGTCCAAAAGAGTCAGTGCCTTCTCGTACAGGTGGGAACCAAGAAGTATACGACGTCAATTTATGCTTAGTTTACAGTATGCGGAGCATCGGTAAAGGCATGAGTTCGAGTGAAGTATTTAGGGCTGTTATGAGCATGCCTCGACCTCCAAAATTTAACAAATAAGAAGCTATTCTCAACATTGAATTAACAGGTGTGTGCCAGGAAAGTATGGATACTGCGAAGGAGGAAGCTGTGGCTCAGAACTCTGGAGATCGTGATATAGTAGCTGCTTCTGAAGGATCATGGCAAAAGCAAAGTCATACATCGCTAACTGGGTAATAAGTGCAAGCAATCCCTAAAACAGCAAAATCATAGATGTTGAAATTCTTTCGAAGTACTGCAGATGCCTTCAAAAGATGGGAAACATACATCGCGACAACTGCTTTGCGAATTATAGTGGCAGTGGTGGAGGAATGTAAGCAGAGGGCATCAGAGCCATATACAAATGCTCAAAATATCGTAATGTACAGTACGTTGGGGGCGACGGGGATCCAAAAGCCTACAAATGAATTGCAGATTCATAGCCGTATGGCCCTTTTAAGAAAGTTCAAAAATTGGAATGCACTGGGCTTATGCAAAAAAGAATGGGAACTCGGCTGCATACACTAAAGAGGCTTCACGTTTAAAAGAAACTCTCCAATGAAAAAACTCTAGGTGATCGAGGGAGGCATGCAGATAGCGCAATAGACATAATACAGACGTTTCATTGTTTAGCCATTGAACGACACTCTAGTGCGACTCTGGAAGCAATGAAACGATATGTGTGGGCATCATATTTTCATCTTTTCTCCTCCCTTGTCCTGTCGGCAAGGAGTCATAGTAAAAATATAAGACAGCCATTGTTAATGGTCAATTCTACGACCACAACCCCCATTTCCACTTGCCTGGCACAGTTTGTGACTTACTGAAGCCCATACATCGTGATCTGAGTGGAACCCAAAACTACAACGAAAGTTTCAATAATGTTCTATGGGCCAAGATACCAAAGAGAACATTCGTTGCTATCGATACCCTGAAGCTTGGTGTATTCGAAGCGGTCATATCTTTCAACGAAGGAAATCTCGCAAAATGCAAGATTTTGTCTGAATTGGGAATCACGCCACGTCATTTTTGTGTGCACTTTTGCAAAAAAAAGGTCATTAGAAGAATGAAAAAAGCGCACAGGCGCTCAATTCAAAAATTCATTTGATTGACTTCTGGTTCGAATTTTTTCACTGTCCGTAAGACTATGTAGAAATATTTAAATAAAAAACTGAAATACGAATTTTTGGTCATTTTTTGCGATCGAACCTCTTCGTGTAAATTTAGAGAATGAATAAAATTACGGAAAATTCATATTTGAAGGATGCAATCTCCCTCAAACTTAAATAACAATTCAATTATCATTTCCTTCACTTCACTTTTTCACTGTTGATTTCAGTTGAGATGTTAACGGCCAACGAGAGCGAGGCAAATCTTCCATCACATCTGAGCCGCTGTTGAATGCATTATACCACTCATATCTACGTGTTTTTGATGGAGTCGATTAACCATAAACCTTCTGTAACATTTTCAGACATTTAGCAAATTAAATTCAATTTGCAATTCAAAATTTGAGACAAATTCTTCGTTCGATATTTTCATCCATTGTAAAAATCGAAAAACTAACAAAATCGAGCACTTAAAACAAAATAAATGACAGATCGCGACAATCGTTGTAGGAAGGTTTTTTATATTACTTCCATTACATCGCAAAACGAAAAGTTATTAAATGCGAGATTTCGCAATGTGCAGACACATCGAAGAAAATTATTTTTCAAGGGACAATATTCAACCTTCCGTAGAAAGTTAAATATCCTGCCTTGAAGGAGCTAGTTTTCCGATCAACTCTTCATAATCACCGTTAACCGGGGCCACAGGGAAGTGGTACAGCACGCTCAGATGTCTCGAATAGGAGCAATGGACTGCAGTTTCGGTCTCGTTTGGCCTCGTCAGCATTGTCTACCCATTTGTAACACAAGACTATGCCGTTACCTACTCATCTCAATTCGTTGGGGCGAACGCAGTAATGTAAATATCACTGCGCCCCCCAACGAACCGAAACAGAGGCTACCTCACCTCGCGAAACGGTGAAAACAAAAAGCAGATAAAACAGGAAAACGTTGAGTAGTCACACTAGTTCGAAAACATACCGCCATGCGGCACTCACGTATCAGACAGAAGCTCAAAATAAAAAGTTACTATATGCGAGATTTTGCAATGTGTAGACACATCGAAGAAAATTATTTTTCAAGGGACAATATTCAACCTTCCGTAGAATGTTAAATATCCTCCCTTGAGGATTTCTATTACTTTTTTGATACAATGTAACTGAAAACTGTTGGATGAAGAAAATTCTGCTCGTGGTTGGAGTCTATGTAAAAAAGTACCTTCAGAATGTCACAACCATCTCTCATAATTCTCCATAACATAACGGCTGAGATATTTGAAGTTCACAAATACCGAAAGTTCTCAAAATTTCCAAGTAACTCGAAAACGAAAAAAGCTAGCTTTAATCTGTTTGCGGCAATGAATTCCTCATGTGAAAAGAACATGGAGGAGTTAAGATCATTTTCCTCTATTCACAATATTTCACATAGATGAAGTAATAAAACGACGAAATCTGTTCACCCTGTATTTTGCACGCAGAATCCAAAAGTATTGATATATTATAATACAAATTTAGGGTTATAAAATGAAATTTATTATGACATCAATTATTTACATGTCAAGGCTAAGTGTAATAGTCGCCGATTAAGGAAGAATTTCCTCCAATTCGTATATGATCCTATGTAGGAGTAGGTGTTTGACCGCTCTCTTGAATGCAAGTTGATGTTTCTCTTTGATTTCAATGGGCAGATGGTTGTATAACCCCAGTAATCAACACCCTGTTGTAGTTTAGTTTTGCTATGAAAGGGCGTCCTCAGGTCTCCTTTCACCTCGTGTTGAATTGATAGTATTGAACATATGTTTCAAATTCAGCTAAGTGCGTATGTATATTATCTCACACATTCCATAATATATAGAGTGCGCCAGAGAAAACCAGACAAGTTTTTTTCTGTTATAATTTTCGCAATTTTAGAGCTACATTATTCATTCTTGCTTCATTGGAAAGCTAAAGGACTAGGTTTTTCAGGAATTATATCGAAATTTCACTTCCAGTGAAATCCAATATGGCTGACTCATTCGAAAATGAGCAATATTTGAAGATCGCTGGAATTTTGTTTTTCACTAAAAAATTCGAATGGGGCATTCAGTCGACAATTCAGTATTTTCTGAACAATTTGACATATTGATTTCAAAAATATTCATTTTCATTTTCATTTTGATTTTCAGCTGATATCGAAATATTTTTTTGCACCTTATGGCGTTGGCACTCCTGAATCTGTTGTATTTTTCATGGATGTTCTAAGAGGATAAATAACCATATTTTACTGAAACCAACCTAAAATTTGATTTCCGTTTGAATTCAAAATGGGCGACTTCCTCAAATATTAACAATTTTCCCCACGCATTAAAACATTTTTCGCGTTCGTAACGAATCAACTTCGTAATTCAGTCACTAGATTGAACCTTTCCGATCAGTTTGAGGGGTCAAACTCGAATATTGATTCAGAATTGAGCCACTTGTCGTCAATAATTATTCTCTTTTCCACCATCATATGCACCTCTCGTTGTGAAACCTCAATATAGAGTGCATGCATTAACTCTATGATAAACAAAAAATAATGAAATGTCATCGAGACATAGACGACATCTTGTTTGAACTCGAATTTTATCTTGGTTTTGCTTGTTTTTGAGGTTGAAAATTGTTAAAAATGGTTTTAACAAATAAGGATGAGCGTTTCATTGAAAGTTTATTTGTGCGTGGTTATACTGCTAGGCAAATATTACGCCAATTTCCAGCCCCTAATTACAAAAGAAGTAAAATCTATGATCTTCAGGAAAAATTTCGACTAACAGAGTCATTAGAAAGAAGATCAGGATGACTGTTTCCCAAATATCTCAGAGATGCCAACTGTTGAAAACATCTCGGAGAATAATAATACGACATGATTTTGTTTAACAAATTACATGAATTAAAACATTCAACAAAAAGAATTAAGTTCTCAGAATGGAATATGACCTATATGGCATCCACAACCATCTGCACTCGTCTTCTACAGCTCTCTATGAATCTCGAAATTACTTCTTGATCAAGATTGTTCTAACATTCTTGAATTTTTTGCCTCAGCTCACAACTAGTGAAAATAATATCATTTTTATAAACCAATTCTTCCAAATGTCCCCACAGCAAATAGATGCACGGATTAAGATCGAGAGTATTTGGAGGCCATTGTCCTGGTTCGATGATATTGTCTACTCGTTGTCTTACATAATCCATAGTACAGTGACTGGTATGATTCATCCTAAAATCAATCGAAATAGGTTTTATATAGATACATCTAATTTGGGACGCCCTGCACACTGACGGCCAGCTGAGAGTAAGTAGCGTTTTTTTGTGATTGAGTACTGGTTATTCATATCTTTGACAAACTTTGTCAGAAGAATATGAAAAAAAAAGTAAAATTCCAAAGAAGATTTGAACCAATAAAAATCATCCAAAAAGCTACTTAATTTCTCGACCGTTCATTTTCAACAGGTGGCAACTGTATTTATTCATGTCATATAAAAAAAGCAATCATTCACCTGCATCAAAGTGAACTGAGGAGTTGACGCCTCAAAAGTTGGTAACATATGCTCGAGAATTATGTGACAATGATTTTCAATAATAATATTTGATATAAATTTCCTCGAAATATCGGCAGAGACCATCACATGCCTGTAGAATTTTTGTCTTTCCCTCTGCAAACGAATTAAAGGCTCATTCGTCGGAACACAAATTCTGTCATTCTGGCTGTTTTTGGTGAGGCAACAATGAGGTATTGTAGTGTGTAGTGACTCGAATATCTTGTTCACATGACTACGTTTTGAAGGGATAAAATTCCGCTTAGATTGATGTTCACCTGGATTTACAAGTATCCTTGTTTAGGCTCAAGATCTAATCGATTTCACACTTCATGATAACTCCCCACCCGAACGTATTTACTCATATTTTGCAATTTTAGAAATTGACAGCCTTTTTGCTTGGTTTGACATCGAGTCAACATCTTGGTACTTTTCACTTCTCAGTTATAGATATTGTTTTCAGTATAGTTATAGAAGTTTTATATTTTGTGAATGTTTTCGTCTGTAAACCAGATATTTGCAATTTGTCTACGTGTTCTAAATCCATTTAATAAATTTCTGCATCGCTCAAATCTGCGCTCTTTGACAGCTTGAGTCAATTGAAAATTATAGTGCCTCCGAAAATACTGAAGACCCAAATCGTGTCTCATTATTCTTCTCACAGAGGTTTTCGAGATTTGTCATCTCTGAGACATTTGTGAAACAGTCAAGCTAGTTCCTGGAGTTCTGATAGAGCTGACTGCAAATACAGAAATTCGCTGAATGTTATCCTGAAATTGTCGATTGGGTTTGTAATACAGAAAAATGTAGATGTGATGCTTGAAACAGTTTCTGAAGAAGGCGAGTACCTGTGTTCTAGCTGCGCCAGTACGTGGTCTTCTTCCTGATGACCCTGTTGTCCGAAATTTTTCCTCAAGATCATATGTTGTACTTCTTTGGTAATTAGTGGCTGGAAATTGGCGTAATACATATTTGTTTAGCACTATGGCCGCGCACAAATGAACATTCAATGAAACGCTTATCCTCATTTGTTAAAACCATTGTTAACAATTTCAAACGTCAAAAACAAGCAACAGCAAGATAAAATCCGAGTTCAAACAAGATGTTGTGATTATTTTTTGTAAATCATAGAGTTAACGCTTGTAGTCTATGTTCAGAGGTTTCACAACGGGAGGTGCATATGATGGTGGCAAAGAGGAACATTACTGACGACAATTGGCAGAATTCTGCATCAATATTCAACTTTGAGCCCTCAAAATGATGGAAAGGTTCAATCTAGTGATTGAATCGCGCAGTTGATTCATTACGACCGCGAAATGAGAGTGGAAAATTGTTAATATTTGAGGAAGTCAGCCATTTTGAATTCTAATGGAAATCGATTGTTTAGAAAAGACTGAATTATCGACTGATATGAGATTTCATCGGAAGTGACATTTCGATACAATTTCTGAAAAAAGTATTCCTTTGGCTTTCCAACGAAACAAGAACGAATGATCTAGCTCTAGAATTGCGAAAGTTATAAAGAAAATAAAATTTTCACCCTATATCTTTTATCTCTGCTAATAAAAAGTTCAAAATAAAATTCTGAAATCTAAAGTTCTCTAGCAACTTGAACACCCTGTATCTTGAAAACGTTTGTGGGTCTATGCTCGTGAAAAGCAATCGTCTTAAAACAAAGTGTTCTAACAATAGAGGTGAGCACCACGTACAAAATATAATGCAAATTTCAGTAAAATCAGTTTTGATCATCGAAGCATGCAATCTGGGATCTTCTTGATTCAACTTATTTTTACGACCTCGTTTTCGAAAGGGCTACACGAACAATCCATCTGGAAGAAATTTCTATAATATACTTCAAAACTTTTCCTCCATCTTATTCACGGAAATGAAACTGAAATATAGGGACGAGTTTATTTCTAGGCACATTTACCTATACCACTTTCCGCGTTGAGAAGTGGGTAATAAAAAAATTATAAACAACCCTTGAATTAGCTCCGCCTCAACCACCGAAGCTGAAGATAACTCCTGACTTTCGCATTTTATATAGCTATAAGCAAGACTGGAGATATCACAGTGGGAAGTCACGTGTAGGTTAGATTTGTTTATATCTCAGCCATAAAAGAATACGACAAAAAACAATGTTTCGTTATATTTTATAAGGGACAGTTCATAGTCACACAGCCATAAATTTCAGCTTAACGTACAATCGTATAAGTGAGAAAGCATTCTTTCTGTGATCAAATAAAGATACAAAGGCCAGATATGGAATGTTGAATTTCGTGAACGTTGCCCGTAATCATATTTCAGGAATTTATTGCTGAAGTGCTACTCAACGAATGAAAACCAAGGAAAGTCAGAGCCAAATTTTTCAGTTTAATGGAACAATGCTTTTTACATATTTTCGGAGCATAATTCCGAAAATTCTCTCAGTCTCAAATCTTTCTCAACTGGATCTCCTTCATAACCTCAAGAATGCGTAAAATTGAAGACAAAATACTCTTTTTTATAGATTTTTTCTTTGGCAAAACTGTAGACCTGATAGATGATGTTGTGTATTCGTTAAGAGGACTGTAAAAGTTGAGAAAAAACTGATTCAATTCTTTGATCTGAGCGTTTTGACTGAAAGCGTTTATTAAGCGAAAAGTGTAAATGAAAATGAATAAATATAAGATTGAGACTCACCAAATGAAAACTTATAGGAAAATGTAGGATGTATGCGGGATGTCCAGGAATAAAGTCACTCATTTGATTAATTTCTAAATGGTTCGTAACACAGTGTACCGGAAAAATTTTCGTGAGCGCACTCGAGTTCGTATGTATCGCAATTTCCTCAAAATCGACCCTTCGTTGGGATCTTTCACATGTGTTCTTGTATTCTCATCCTCCATCCTTTTTCTTCTCATTAAGTTCATATGACTTGTGGATATGGAGAGGGATTGAAGGTGGGACGAGTGTTATCTCTTAACTTGAAAGTAGATGAGAATAAATGGAAAAATTAAAATCTAAATCGTATGGAAATGTGGAAAGATAAGAATATATTTTGAGTGGAAACGAAACAGATGAACTATCGACACTTAACAATTATAATTTTGAGTTGGTCCTTTGTATGTACTCAATGGTTTCAAGAAATGAGAGTCAGCATCTAATAAAAGAAATTTTCAACATAAGTAACACTTTAACGCACAGTATAGATGTATTTTGTAATCTTTTATAATCCTCTATGCCACAAAATCATTTTCAATTTGAATCAAAATCTTTCAAAGAAAACTCACGACTCCCCATGAAATTCACACTTAGTCCCTTATTAGCAGATATTTTTACGAACAATCCTGAAGAATCTATGATGAATAATAAGTTTACAACAAAAACATATCATTTCTTCGTACAGATACGATGATGATCAGCTGGCTCGGTGGCGTAGGGGATATGATGCTCATCTCCTGCGCAGAGTTACCTGGGTTCAATCCCCACAAAGTCGGTGCGATTTTTCGGATTCTGCGAATCGCTTGAGTGTCCATCTTTAGGAGGCGATGTAAAGCTAACGGTCCTGTCTAACAGAGGTGTGTTGGACATTAAAGATCCCTTCCCTCGACATGAGAGGGGTTCAGCAAATTTCCCGGGTTAGTGAGTTGACAGAATTCCCCGACTTGCCATTAGCCGAAAGGCAGAAATAGAGCACGTTAAAGGAAAAACAAACAAACAAACGATTATGATATTCATGTTTGTTTTTTCAAGGCTAAAACAGACAAATAGACCAGTTTTTACATTTTCTGAATGGAATGCATAGTAAAATAACCTGCGCTACTGAAATTGAACGAATTTACTACACATAACCTTCACTAATCTCAAAAGTAATCTCACCTACTACATATATAGAAAAGAAACATTTACAGACTTAACAATCTCAATGAACAAACTTTGTAAAAACCAGAAAATCACCATTCTCAATAGTCAACTAGAATTGAATCACTATCCACTACTCAATATATAGAATAGGTATAGTTATCACATTCTTTCTCATAACTATTGGCATTAAATACATGAAAACGACATAACTTCCGATACCGGTCGTGTGTATTTAAAATGAATATTGTGTAAATCAGACAAAAGTGTTTCATTTTATTCATATTGAAACGAATTTCCATCAACAATATCATTAATTCTCAATATGCTGTAATTTTATGTTGTATAGTTCTTGTCTTTTAAAAGCATTCACGCCGAAAATCTGGAAAAATAGAGTGGAATAAGTATTTAACGTTCATTTCTAATCACGGAGTTAAATATCCTTTTGCAGAAAATATTTTTCGTCGGATGCATTTTTCAGGAATCGCTTGTGATATTTAGAGATGTTGTCTTATTCCTTGTAAATATGCATTTTCGTTTTTACGTCGACTACGTTGACTAAAGGATGGAAGTCCTCATCTTTAATGCAGTTTTTGAGAAATGCATGAAAATGATTAGATATTTTTCGTACTTTTTATTCCATGAATTATTTGTACACAAAACCATTGCTTTAGAGTTGAGAACTGTTGTACTCTCAATGAATTCGGAATATTCGTCGATACTTAACATCTTGAATTACGAAAAAGGTTAACAAAATTAGTTAAAAATACATATACAAATATATATGCAAGAAAAGGCCAAAAACTTGGGTTATCCCACTCAAAAGTTTCCAGAATTATCCGCAAATAAGGGAAGACTGATAGCCATGAGAGAAGACCTAGGTGAAGACGGCATCGAGCAGCAACGGCTATCCATGACCGTTATTTAAGAATTTATTCAACGGTGTGCTACTGATAACCATCTTCAAATGCAGTTTCTATAGAACAATGGTGTGCAAATTAGCATTGAAGCAATACTACAATGTCTCAGGGCATTTGGTTCAAAGCCTCGTGTTATAGCTTGAGGTCCAGCTCTAACCGCAGAACATCGAACAACCCGATTGAATTTTGCCAACGAGCATGCCAGATGTTAATTGTGTGCTGGTTAGGAGAGAGTTTTGTTTACAGATAAGTCGAGATTTTGTTTCAGCATAATAACGCCAAACCTCTATAATCTTATATCTTTAAGTACTATCTTCAAGATCACGAAATCACTCCAATGGAATGGCCTGCACATAGTAGTGACCTTAATCTCATCAAACATGCCTTGGACATTCTTAATAGAATATTAAGAAGCCAGCAAAACCAGGCAGCTACCGTAATTAAGTTTTGGAATAGACTAATTGAAATTTTGAACGAAATGGATCAGAAATCTATAAGCTATTTGATTTTGAATATGAATCGTGGATGTCATGCAATAATTCTCGCAAGTGTTGGTATTGGATCTGGTATTACCAGGTTTTAGGAGACATTAATTTTTTGAGAAGTTTTTCATTCTTCATTATTAGTTCTATTAGAATTGAGAATTCCTACTTACGTCAAATTTTCAAACTGAAATGGGCATCTTCAATAATAATAATATTACTTGACAAAGTTGTTATGTTTTCGACGATCTAAGCCTATTAAAAATTTTTTCCTTTCGTCATGAAAAGGTAATTCACGCAATTCAATAATCAGCGTTAATACTCGATAATAGTAGACTGACTACTCTTCAAGAATCCAAAAAAATTATAGATAGGAAAAGAAATCGTAGGTGTGGAACCTAAGAAATATAAGAATTTTGTGAACAAAGAATTCAAATAAGACCATTCGAAACAATTGCATGTGGACTATGAAAAGTAGCGTAGACTTTCATAATCTATGAACTCATTCGAATTGACATCTGTTTTTTTTTTGATCATTCAACTTGTTATATTTCTGCATTTCGGCTAATGATACGTTGGGAAATTCTGTCACCTAACTAATCCGGAAATTTTGCCGAACCCCTCTTGTGTCAAGGGAATGGATCTTTAGTATCCAAGACATTTCTGTTAGACAGGACCGACGTGTTTACATCTCCTCCGATAGATGGACACTCTAGCGATTCCAGAATCCGAAAAATCGCACCGACTTTGTGAGGATTGAAGCCAGATAACTCTGCTCAGAGAACGAGCGTCAAATCCTCTACGCCACCGAGCCGGCGACATCTCCGAGAAAAAACGTTTGAAATCATTGTTGGCAGAAAAAATTCAAGGCTTTTACCGATAAAAAAATAGATTTCAGTGTGGGATGATTCAGAGGAATGTAAACGTACCTGAGAAGTAAGTATGCAGGGTGATGGATGAGAAACATGTTTGTTTGTAAATTATTAATTATACAGGAGAATTAAACATTGAGTTGATGTTGATATAATTATCTATGGTTAAGATTCAACTAAATCTTTTTTCTGTCTATGGAGTTCCAACTTGCATAAACAAGTTTCATCACATGTTTTCTGCAAAACGCACACGTTATAAAAAAGTGTGGACGATTAGCTTGTCTTTCTCCAACCGCTTCTTTCCCCAAAATTTCCATAGTGAATATTACCAGGTTCATGTGTGGCTTGGTAATCAACCCAAAAGCATGGGGTTAGAAGGATTAATGATATATTGAAACCAATCCATTCTGTACTTCCACCTGTACCAAAAACCTACCGTAATTGTTGTTTCATCTCTCTCAGTACATCAACGATGAAGCTGCTGATCCAAGGTTGTTAGAGCAACCTACATCAACTCAAGAAAATGCATAAATGTAAGGAAATATGGAGCAAGAAAATGAGATAAGAAATAGGAAAAAAACAGTGGTGATGTATAAGATGACGTGACATTCCATTTTACTGAGATATTTCGTGGAGTAAGCTAAACGAGGAAACAACGTTAAAAAACGTCTGGTACAATACATCCTAGAAGGCTTGGAAACGTCTATATTGTGAAGAATTGATTGGAATATACAAGGTATATGTCACACAATAGTATTTCACAACTTGAGGGGGTAAATCTACGTGCAATTTTAAGAAAAAAGTTTTTATAAACATAGGTCCGCTAAAGTTTCGTTACGAAGCTACAGGGTGTTGAAACTTACGGAAAATTGTTATTTTCTCCAAAACTCCTGCAGTTTTTGAGATATTCAGCCCAAATTTGGAACGCAAGCTATTTTTCATAGCCTTCATCATTTCGCGTCCTAGATTATAACTGAAATTCACAATGTGTTTCCTTTTCCCAGTCCATGTCTCAAAATTTTTTGCACTCTGCCACTGATCAGTGTACAATCAATTCACCGTCATCTTCCTTTAATTTAGAAATTTTTTTGACACTTGTAATTTTTTCGTATTTCCAACCGTTTTCGAGTGAAAAATTATTGAATGTGAATTATTTGAATTGTATGTTATTCGCTAAATAAAAAAATAATAGAAATACTCGATAGGTGTGCCCAAAATAAGCTTTTATATTGATAGCTCGTCTTGTGAGACTCAACTTATACTTATTTAATATCAAACTAAAAAAAAGAACAATTAAAAACTAAATAAATTGCTTGAATTGTCCTCCACCTGCAAGAATGCAGGCCTCTGCCATTTTTCGCATATTATCACGCACTCTTTGAAATATTCCTGGGGTATTTCTTATCGCGTCACAAGAGGTTATTATTCGATTTCTCAATTCTTCTACAGTATTCATTGGAGTGGTATAAACTAAACTATTGAGATATCCCCATAAGAAAAAATCTAAACTATTTACGTCAGAAGACCTAAGAGGCCATAGTTCTGCCCCACCCCGACCTATCCAGCGGTTTTTGAATGTATTATTCAAGAATTCCCAAGCTTCTCCACTGAAACGTGCTGGTGCCCCGTCATGCATAAACCACATTATGTTTCTCACCAAAAAGGGCGCATCCTCAAGAAATTGCCGATAAGCGGGAGCGTTTGTCTGTTAGGCAAAATATGGCACAATGAAATAATTTCCAATTATTCCGACTCAGACATTAAGTGAGAACTGTTCTTGATGATGAGATTCTTCAATCAAATGGGGGTTTAACTCAGCCCAATAATGATTATTGTGAAAATTTGTGATAGCAGTTTTCGAAAAACAAGCTACGTCTGTGAACATTATTCCACTATCAAATTGAGCATTTTCTCTAATTTTATCTGAGAACCATCGGCAGAAATTCAGTCTTGAAGGAAAATCTCGAGGAAGTAGAGTTTGGACGCGTCGAATATGAAATGGGTATAATAAAAAGTCATGGAGAACCCTCCAAACTAGAATATGTGAAATATTTAACTGATTTCCAATTTTTCTCGTAATCACATGAGAATTCAAATCAATACAATTCAAAACTGCTTTCTCAATATCTGGAGTTCTCATAGTTTGAGTTTCACCTTTTAAATGGTTATTTGCAATCAAAGTACCAGTTTTCCCCAACTTTCTGTGCATATTTTAAAAAGTTCGCCTGTCTGGTGTAACTCGATTTGGAAAGCGCACATGATATAATCGCCTAGCTTCTGTTGTGTTTCCGTCAGAGAGACCGTACATGTAATGGATATCAGCCTATTTGTCTTTAGTAAAATTAGCCATGTTTTCTTACAGCTTTAAAAATCTTAAAACTAATCGTTTATCTAATAAACAATTCGAGCTGACACTGTGATTGAGCCTTTGGTTGGTCAAGTTGGACCAATTTAACCAAAATATTCTAAATAGCTAATGCTGTGCTAATGGACTGTATAAAAAGATATTAAAAAGAGTAAGATTAAGGTGTTGGTCACTTACCCTTTATTGGTTGATCACAGAACTCCTCAGTGGATGTAGATCTTGTTCCTTCTATATTAGGTAGTAAATGGAAGGTGTAGAAGGAAGGAAGGAATATAGAAGTTGGTAAAACATTGAGTTCATAATGATCAATCAATATATATGAGATGGGATGATCAATCTCGCCCTTCCACTATTAAGTTTTTCTATTTTTGGCGGGTTAAACTATGAATTGCGAACTCAAACAATATTTGAAGTGGAATAACTATGAAAATTCGAGAATAAATTTTTCGTGCAAAAATCAATCTCTAGCTGTGTCAACTCGTAAATTGATACTGATTGAATGTAGATAACAGAGACCGAAAAAAATCTGTTGATACGCAGCTGGGCGCGCATGTGTTAGTTTGTAGGCAAGTTTCCCCAATGTATCGACATGTATAAAGAAAATTAATTTATAACACAATATAAACTACTCAACATTAATGTTGGCGCAAGCACAGTGGTTCAACTTAAGCAACTTAAATGAAAATGAATAAATAAATGAAAAAATCAAAGCCTACTAGTAATTTTTTTATTTAGAAGTGCTTTCAATTCAGCGAATGTATACAATCGTTTAATGATTTTTTGCTCGAGAACGGTTGGAGATACGAAAAATCTACAGTTGTCAAAAAAGTTTTTAAATTGAACGAAGATGACGAAAATTAATTGTATTTTGATCAGTGGCGTACTGCAAAAAAGTTTGAAAGGGCAAACGAAGACATGGCTCCGGAATAGGGAACCCATCATAGATTCTAGTAAATATTTAGGACGTGTTATGATGGAGGCTGCAAAAATAGCTTGTATTCCGTTTGAGCTGAATATCTCAAACACTGCAGGAGTTTTGACGAAAGAACGAATTTTTTTCAAAATTCAAACACTCTGTAGCTTCGTAATGAAGCTTTTGCGGAACTATGTTCATATGAACTTTTTATCTTAAAATTGCACGTTGATTTACCCCCTCAAGTTGTAACATACTATTATGTAATACCCTGTATTTTACACAATGTGCACAAACAGATACTTAAGGCACAGTTTTGTGCTAGAAATTGGCTTTTTTGATGAAAGTAGTTGATAAAGATATTTTTCAGGTTATTATTCTTAATCCTGAGCATAAGCTACGATCTAGAACTGAGCTCAGCAACTAATGAGATTAGATGAAATTGATAATGTTTTTGTGATGAATTAAGAGACGGAAAAGAAGGCTATTATTTCAACATTATCATATTTAACAATGCTACCATCGAAACCTAACCACCCTGTATCTTGAAACTACAACAGAAATGTTCTGAATTCTAGGAAAACGGTGATTTGTTATCATCAGCTGTCTTGTTTATTACAAGTTCGAGTTACCCACTCGTAGTAGATTAGCATGAATTAGAATCCTTGTTTCTTTGTCCCCTACAAAATAAATTACAACAATCCCAACAACTTCTTGTCATGCAACAAAAATCGATTCATAAAGTATGAGGGGTTGGTTACAATTACATGTTTCACTTTCTTTGAAAATATCTTTCAATTCATAGTCTAGAGAGAAATTCTGATGCAAATTCATTCATTCTTCTGCCACTCACCTTTGTAACCAACTCTATTTTACTAAAAAAAATTCATGAGACCATAACGATTTTAACAAATAGAAAATAAAACAGATATTTGTTTTGGCAGTTATGAAAAAGAAAACAAGAATTAAGATTTGCGAATTTTTCCTGCTAAAAACATTTCGGTATGAAACCAAGCGAAGAACAGAAAGTTCAAAGAAAATAAATGATAAAGAGATATCTCACAACGAAAAGTCACTAAGCCGACATTAAAAACACATAGTAAAAATTGCAAATAGCATACTTGAATACACTAAAATGTGTTTAAGTAATAGGAGAATTCATAAAAGCTGGACTTCATTCCAAATGATCACTGGAAATTAAAGGAAAAATTTCGTTACACGTTTGGCATGTGTGTGTAATCATTGTCCAATATCTTCCTGAAACTTCTGTTACAATTTTCCCTACTTTTCAGATGAGTGAAAATTTTATCTCTCAGACATCAATATACAAAAAAGTTCAGAAGCTTGAGATCAGGAAATCTTACAGACCATAGAATGGAAGCTCTCATATCTATTTAATTAACTCCAAATGTTGACAAGATTCTATTCGTCTTCCTGTTGTGGATGAAAATATAAAGGGTGCGCCAGAGCAAACCAGACAATTTTTTTCCGTTATAACTTTCGCCATTTCAGATCCAGCTCATTCGTTCTTACTTCATTGGAAAGCCAAATGACTAGGTTTTTCAGAAATTGTATCGAAATTTGACTTCCAGTGAAATCCAATATGACTGACTCATTTGAAAATGAGCAATATTTCAAAATCGCTAGAACGTTTTTTTTTCTCTAAAAATGGGGCATTCAGTCACTAATTAAGTTTTTTCTGAACAATTTGACATATTGATCTTAAAAATATTCCAAGAATTGGTGGAAAGTTGAGTGAAGAATTGTTTTCATTTTAATTTTCAGCTGAATTCGAAATATTTTTCACCTCATGGCGTCAGCACTCTTGAAGTTGTTGTGTTTTTCATGGATGTTTTAGGAAGAGAAAGTACAATTTTTACTAAAACCAACCTAAATGTGTGTGTGTGTGTGTGTGTTTCTAGGGACCTACAGTTTATAGTGGACTCCGAACCACTCACCTAGACCGTGCTATGATAACTGCCACCTCTGAGGATTACAAGTTATCTGGCCTTCGGAGGTTATGGACTCAACCTATCGATTATGTGATTATGTGTCCAAACTTATTAATGTATATATATATATATATATATATATATATATATATATATATATATATATATATATATATATATATATATTCGTGGGACAAACACTCCAACATTCATACTACAACCATATCTTACCTGGGATTCGAACCCGGGCCCTCGGCATGGGAGTCAGTACCTCTACTCACTTACCCACGGAGGGAGATAATTTTATTTTAGATTTCCGTTCCAATTCAAAATGGCCGACTTCGTCAAATATCAACAATTTTCACCACGTATAAAAACTTTTTCGTAATGAATCAACTGCGTAATACAATCACTATATTGAACCTTTTCCATCATTTTGAGTGGTCGAACTCGAATATTGATTCAGAATTGTGCCACATGTCGTCAATATGTTTCTCTTCTTCACTTCCCGTTGTGGAACCTCAACATAGACTGCATGCATTAAATCTATGATGAACAAAAATAATGAAATGTCATCGAGTTGTATCTTGGTGTTGCTTGTTTTTGACGTTTGAAATTGTTAATAATGGATTTAACAAATGAGGATAAGCGTTTCATTGAATGTTTATTTGTGCGTGGTTATACTGTTAGGCATTTTTTACGACAATTACCAGTCCCTAATTACACAAGAAGTACAATCTATGATCTTGAGGAAAATTTTCGGACAACAGGGTCATTAGGAAGAAGACCAGGTACTGATGCAGCTAGAACTGTTAGAACACAGGTACTCGCCTCTTTCATAATCTGTTTCAAGCATTAACTCCACATTCTTTGTATCACAAACTCAATTGACAATTTCAGAATAACATTCAGCGAATTTCTGCATTAGCAGTCAGCCCTATCAGAACTCCAGGAACTAGCTTGATTGTTTTCCAAATGTCTCAGAAATGTCAATGCTCAAAAGCCTTCGTGAGAAGAATAATAAGACACGATTTGGGTCTTAAGTATTTTCGGAGGCTTTATAATTTTCAATTGACTCAAGCTGTCAAAAAGCGCACATTCGAGCGATGCAGATTTTATTAATTAATTTAATTTATTTAATAGATTTAGAACACGTAAACAAGTTGAAAATATCTGGTTCACGGACGAAAACATTTTCACAAAATATAAAACTTCTATAACTATACTGAAAACAATATCTATGACTGAAGAGTGAAAAGTAACAAAATGTTGATTCGATGACAAACCAAGCAAAAAGGCTGTTAATTTCGAACATCGCAAAATATGAGTAAATACGAAGAGGGTGGGGAGTTATCATGCAGTGTGGAATCGACTAGATTTTGAGCCTACACAAGGATACTTGAAAATCCAGGTGAACATCAATCTAAGCGGAATTTCATCCCTTCAAAACGTAATGTGAACCAGACATTCGGGTCACTACACACTACAAGACCTCTTTATATGTTTTCGATTAGGTTGTTTACAAATGGACGTTTGACTGTAATCATTAGATCATCAGCATAATGCCATCAGCAATCGAGGCTATATGTCAGAGAGGCCAACGTTTGCTGGGTGCTCTAGTTCTTTTCAATATTATAAGCCATAAAATAAATGCTCTTAAGTCTTCATGCTAAATATACACAAACCACAAAAATGGTCGCATCACCTGGTATTCTGAATTCCACAATCGATTAAGAAGCTCGATCGCAGTTTCTTTGTCAACATATGTTCTTGGACATATGAGGAGAAAAAAATCCTATCAATGTAGTAACATTTGTTTCCATATGATCTCAAACACGTCTGAAAGAAAAATTAGTTTATTCGACTATTAGTATTCATTCAATTCTTCTTCAGTTTTCACGCTGCATTAATTCAAGTTTTCTGTGTTTCTTGTTGATTTTTGAATCTTTGAATTTATTATAATGGCTGCTGAACGTCCTGAATGCTATTTGAGTGATCATGAAGTGGTAATGATTGTAACAATTCTAGAGGAGCGGCGAAGCCAACGTTACGTGGCTAACTTGTTGAATGCTAACAAAAGCACTATTTCCAGAGCAAATGATCGGTACCACGAAATAGAAGAATATGGAAGAAGGGCTGGACAGGAAATAAATCAGATAACAACAGCAGTTGATGATCGTTAGCTTCGTTTAACTGCACTAGGAGTTCCGCACTCTACGGCTAGAATGCTACAAAATGAACTGGCACTTTCCAGAAATGTGCAGATTTCATTTCAAACTGTTGGGAACAGGCTCAGAGAAGATGATATCAGACCAAAGGTGGCTTCTACCGGCCCGCGTCTCACCAGAGAGCATCGAGTTTCAAGACTTCAGTTTGCGAGGGAACATGCAAATTGGGGTATTCCAGAATAGTCGAATGTTCTCTTTTCCGGCTAGTC
Organism: Cryptolaemus montrouzieri; assembly: GCA_013387265.2. NCBI lineage: Eukaryota > Metazoa > Arthropoda > Insecta > Coleoptera > Coccinellidae > Cryptolaemus > Cryptolaemus montrouzieri. Next base: position 26,418,356 of record JABFTP020000103.1, read on the forward strand.
CAGGTTCTGTCTAGTATCAAATGATAGACGCATGCCTGTATACAGACGACCTGGGAAATGGTATCAGCAATGCAATATCCGGCAAACCGAAAACTTCGGAGAGGGCTCAGTAATGGTGTGGGGAGGAATTCCTTTCCATGGTCGAACTAAGTTAGTCCTAGTGAATAATGGATGAATGACAGCGGCCAGATACATAGCAGATATCCTTGAACCCCATGTTGTTCTTCATTTATATGTATGATAATGCTCGGCCCCATGCAACTACAGTAGTCACAGAATTTCTGCAAAATTTCGAAATTGATATTTTAAGATGGCCAGCCAGAAGTCCCGACTTGAATCCCATAGAACATGTTTGGGACAACATGGGGTGGCAAATTCAGCAACGTAGGATGCCTTGTAGAACACTCCAACAACTAGAAAATCTACTTCCTGAAATTTGGAACTCCTTGACTCAAGAGTACATCCAAAATACGTCCGAGACATATACTGGCAGGGATTAGGGCCAAGGAGGAAACACTTGATTTTGAAAATGGTAAGTAATTGTTGATAATTTCCATCATAAACTCATCTCTTTCGAATGATATCTTCTTATTTTCCATTTCTGAAAGTAACCAAGCGACTCTTGAATGACCAACCTAAAAGTTTATATAGTATATATATTTTTGTGGGAAGTGTATTTCTTCATTCCACAACTCAATGTTTGATACAACTTTCAAAGTTAACACAGAAATGATTTGACTAATTTACTTCAATTTGAGTGGTAGGAAGCTCAATCCGAATCAGTGGGTTTCTATGCTACAAGCGAAACGGCGAACCATTTGAACGTAAAACATACGTCAAATGCGTTTAATCGATTCCGAGTCCTTGTATTCCAGTTTCGAGCTTAATGTTACGTGAAATCTCAAATGTATAGTGTAGTCTAATTCGAATATCGATAATCCAGCCCATCAGGCCATTGTGCAACCGACAGTATCACCTGTGCGTTCACGTCCTACGTATATTTGAATTAATACATGTGCGGACTTGCTTCTAGTTTCTTGTCTGCAAACACGATAATGAGCAACTCTCAGGTGGAGAGACTTTTTATAAATGCAACAAGACAAATTGGTCTGGTTAACTTTTCAACTTTTCTATATTACTGGTCTGGACTCAGTGGGTCTGCAGTTTTTATCTCAGTTGCATATAACTCATTATCATGTATTTTTTCGAATTTTTTACTTCTTTACTCGTGAACCTCCTTTATTGAACCAAACAATTGCATTCGTGCTGAAGGTGGGGATACAACTTGCACAAAATTCTAGCTGGCTTCAGCTTGTTCAAACGCATATCTGAATATAATTTGAACTATGAAATACAAGTCTTGTTTTTTCACAGGTTGGCTTAATTATCTGTCACTGAGTTTCGACCACTTTTGAATTGTTCTACTAATTTGTGAAAGTATGTGCGGTGTTACTATCAAGAACGGATGATATGAGAAGAATAAGAGGAGAATATAGCGAAGAAGACTCAATAATAGTATAAGAATGATATGTTGATCTTAGTAACTACTGAAATGACGACTGTTCAGAAATGTAGAAGAATGAATTCCGTATATTTTCTGGTGGAATATTTTGCATTTCGTTTTTATATAGAAATAAAACTACACTGCGCAGAAAAAACACGGGGAAAATCGAAAATTCAAATTCTAAATAAGTATCCGGAAATTTGGAAGAAATCTTAATCCACTTCAATATTTATTAAATCTTCCACAAAATATACTCCATTCGAAGCGACAAACATATGTCAACAATTTTTCCAATCATCGAAACATTTCTTATAGGCGCTTGCAGGGATGGCCTTCAGCCCCTTCTGCGAATTTTCTTTCACGACGTCTACGGAATCAAATCTGGTTCCCGGGTTCACCAAAATCAAACGAGTGGTTTCACGAGATCACGAGCTATCTCTCTTACACTGGCATGACGATTTTCGATCACCATTTCCTTGATTTTTTGGAGATTACCTTCGGTTGATGAGGTCAAAGGTCGTCCGGAACGAGCCAAATCTTCGACGAACTCCCGAGCGTCTTTAAAGGGTTATACCTTTCGTACAATTGGGTCTACGAAGGAACATAAACCTTTTTCAGCATTCCCAACAATTCAGCTTACGGAATTTTGTTCAAAATACAAAATTTGTAACCAACTTTTTGTTCAATATTTTTTTCTATTGTGAAATTCGCAGCAAACCAGAGGTCGACTGGTCTCAGCAGCTGTCGTGAGCAAACTAATTGACAGATCGCGCTCATGTTTGGCATAGTAATCAAGGACAGTTTTACCAACATATAGAAACTTGAAAAACTTAAGAATAGTCAACGCGGGCAATTCAAATGAGAATTTCCGGATACTTTTCTGTCACAGACTAAAGCTCCTCAAATTTATTTCCAAATTACAATAGAGTTTATAGGTTAATTTGACGTACTCATAAAGGTATATGCAAAGGTCATACCGGGCATGTCTTTAAAATTTGATGCAAGGAGTACCAAACTTTAGTCGATGAAAATGATATATTCCACAGTATTATTTAGGAAATAACCATGAGTTTTCAATAATAAAGAAGAAATTCGACACAAAGCCACCATAATTTCAAATTCTTTTGTATGCTTTGGGAATATACGAATGCAACTTTAATAAACATCAGACCTCTCAATGGTCCGACTAACTCATTTTCGAAATAAACTAATAATGTTTCTTTTCTATACTGAGGCCTGTATTTAACTAACAACTTCATAAGTAGCCTCCTTGTGCATTCTTCTTAGTTGTTAACTGAAGATGTAAATGCGGCAGGTTATGTACTTTCTGATTGTCTCCTTAGTCCTTTTTATGGCTTTGCTTGCAATGTAAAATATTTTCTTAGATTCAAGTGAGTTCAGACATATAGGAGTCAGGTATGATTGTTGAAATATTATTCTGCTGGTTTTTTTTTTTCATTGTTACAGATTCCTGTCCCAAACCCCCTTCCTTTCACCCTTGTTTTTGTAAATCATGGAATACAAGAGAAAATGAAGCGGCTAAGCAGAAAAATCTTTGGTACTCTTTATGTACACACGACACTAGCACTCCATAACAGACAAGCTATTGCTAGTGCAATAGCGACAGGGAAACGAGTTTTTTCCTCGTTTATTGAATCATATACAAGATAGAATGGTTTCCTACCCATTTCCCCATTTTGACTTGCCTGGTACAGTTTGTGACTTGCTGAAGCCCATACATCGTGATCTAAGTGGAAACCAAAACTACAACGAAAGTTTCAATAATGTTCTCTGGGCCAAGATACCAAAGAGAATATTCGTTGCTATCAATACCCTGAAGCTTGGTGTATTCGAAAAGGTCATATCTTTCAACGAAGGTAATCTAGGAAAATGCAAGATTTTGTCAGAATTGGAAATCACGCCACGTCATTTTTGTGTGCAGTTTTGCAAAAAAAAAGGTCATTAGAAGAATGAAAAAAGCGCACAGACGCTCCATTCAAAAATTCATTTGAGTGACCACCATAAGTTTAAATTCTTTTGTATGCTTTGGGAATATACGAATGCAATTTTAATAAACATCAGACCTTTCAACTTATTATTAAAATATACTGATAATGTTTCTTCTCTATACTAAGGCCTGTATTTAACTAACTACTCCATAAGTAGCCTCCTTGTGCATTCTTCTTAGTTGTTAACTGAAGATGCGGCAGGTTATGAACCTTCTGATTATCTCCTTAGTCCTTTTTATTGCTTTGCTTGCTATGTAAAATATTTTCTTAGATTCAAGTGAGTTCAGACATATAAGAGTCAGGTATGATTGTTGAAATATTTTTCTGCTGCTTTTCTTTTTCCATTGTTACAGATTCCCTGTCCCAAACCACCTCTCTTTCACCCTTGTCTTCGTCTGGAAATCATGGATTGCAAGATGAGAGTGAGAGAATGAAGCTGCTAAGCAGAAAAATCTTTGGTACTCTTTATGTACAGACGACATTGACACAACATAAACAGACAAGCTATAGTTATAGACAAAACAAGAGAGCGCGCCGTAGTGAGTATGAAAGTGTGTTGACACATCAGCGGCAGCTTTTCCGACCGTTCCCCCTTTATTTTTTATTTGAAGATACTCAAGTATACATATTTATCGAAGTAAACCTTTTCAATTAACTAGGACGAAATATAAGAATTTCGTACAGTATACAAGAAATATTTTCGAGTAGTTCATTAGTAAGCATTTTTCGCTCGAAGAGTGTACACTGCTCTAAAATGGTAACCAAACGTTTTAGCCAAGATAGACACGAGAATAAAGGTGGAAAAAATAGATCGTTTCAAGGGCATCAATTTACGGTAGAAGCTGATATTAATTTTGTGATTGCAGAAAAACTGAAAAACAGCAAAGGGCCAGAACCTTACGCAGGGTTCTTAAAGGTACTGAAAATGACAGCTCTGAGGAAACGGAAGGATTGCTCTATGCACCGGGCATAGCTGATTAATGGATGTAAGTATTATTTGTTGTCGAAACTTCAAACGCGTTTTTCTCTAAACCATATTTTTGAAATTTCGTTGAAGCACTGATTCAAAACTATTCAACCGATTTGTCTAAAAATTTAACCAGTTTCTCTTCATACGCATATCTAAATACCTAACCCTCAAAACAAAAAAAATTTCATAATAAATTGATTCTTTTGAACATTTCATCAACGGAAACAATCGAGGTCCAGAATTTCTTATTACTATGTATATTATAGGTTAGTTCATTAGAATAGGGTCTACACAATGCAAATTTCATTATTTTTTATTTCAGATGACTACGGAAGGCGTTGTGCTTCCCCGAAACAGCTCACCATTCTTTCGAGGACTCTTCTTTTACATCAAATATTGTTAGTAACTTAATGAAAAACTAAGTGAAAAAATTCACTTTTCAGATTATCGAAATAAACATGTAAAAGTTACAAAACGATTGTATATTATTTTCTTGTTAAAAAAAACAAAAGCCGTCCAAATTTTGGCGTCACACCAGTCTACTACCTCATATGTATACGTCGATTAAGTATAAATTGTGACTTATTTCGTATGACTTGAAAATGATCATAGTTTTTTGCATGACTTGAAAATGATCATAGTTTTTCGATTGTAATGTTACACACAGGAGGTTATTCTTGACAAGGCCAACTTCCCGAATGATGACATCCTAAATTTCCATTGAAATCGTCTGAAAATATCGAATAAGAATGTAAGTTTCATTGAAAATGAACTGCATGTGTTGATTGAGGCAGTGCCAATCCTATCAATGCAACAACCAGGTTTTACACCATTAAACCTCTGCTCATAGCATTTCAGCGTGAGAGCAAGAGAATTTTCGAATGAACAATATGAATTTCGGTGGATAGGAAGAAGAGCACCAAAGCAGAACGAACAGTGGCCTCCTAGATTCCCAGAATTGATGCTCTTGATTTTTTCGACACCTTAAATCACTTGTGTAGAAAACGAAAGTAAGGAATATCGTACATCCTAGGCAGCGAATAGAAGTATCTTTCAAAACTGGTACATTCAAAGGTATCAGGCAGATGATGATAAGAAGATCAGAAACTTGTGCTATAGAGCACGGAAAGCGTTTTCAAGATTTGTTTTAATTTTATTCTTGTTTGATCAAATTCTCACAACCTATTCTAATTTTTCATCTCTCGTTCCTCCCAGTTTCTGCTGAATGAATATTCAGTTCGGTTAGTACCTAATTTTCTGTATTCTTAAAGCTTTATAAATATACGTCGATTAAGTATAAATTTAGACTAATTTCGCACGGCTTGAAAATGATCATAGTGTTTCGATTGTACTGTTGCACTAGGGCAAGTTTGCAACCCTTTCGTTGGTAATTTGCATAATGCCCTAACCACTAATACAAATATCCGAAGTAGGCATCCTGTTTTTAACGGTCCCTTTGAGCATTACTCAACAAATCCTGCCTTAATCAGCGGTTTGCGGAAATGTTGGGCTACCCATTTACATATATTTTGTGCTCAAAATCAAACGGGAGCTGGCTATTATACTTATTTTATTACACTTGGGGCAGAATAATATATTTTGCCGTTCCGCATTTGAATTATTCATACAATTCATCAATATTTCTATTAATGTATTTATGTAATCCCGAATCCGTGAAATTACCTAGTTCCGACAAAGAGTTCATGATACGTAAAATGAATTTATGTGAAGACTAAAAAAAATTGGAATGGCGCCTTCGAACTTAACCGAAACCGAAAAAACCACGTCAAAGTAAACCAGAAGTCAAGGTAATGTTAATTGTTTTCTTTGAATATAAGTATTCTGTATTGAGTATTGATTGGTGCTAATATACAAAAGTATTTACACACGTCATATCACAGAAAAACATCACTGAAAAATTACAATCGACCCTGATACCCCTCCGAAAGCAAACACAGCAAATAGAGTTCAGGTTGTCAATTCTGAAATATTGAGTTCAAAATAATCATCAGTCTTATACAAACATTCTATAATTGAAAATTTCTTGATTTCATTTTTGAATGATACCACAGAAAGTTTACGCATACGATGCCGTCTGTTGTTTAACGGTCTTTTGGAGCAATCTGTTGGTCGGTGTCGTGCTTAATGAACGGAAATGCCTAGAAAAAGATTCATCATTGAAAATAACATTGCCCCATTCACTACCCAAATGTTCCCTTTCATATTCGAAATGGTTTTCAACGTGTTTTCCACTACTACTACAACTACGATATACACAGTTATTTGCAAGCAAATGCTTACGAATAGTTTCGTGCGATAGAATTGTCACACCTTTTTTGACAATTTCACAGCACCTTCACGTAGAGACAACTTTGGATTCCTCAAAAACAGGGCAAAAATCATTTTTTCATATTTTTCTGACACAACGCCAACCGAACCGCGATTTGGGAAATCTTCGACATTTTTTTCGGCTTTGTAACGGTTAAGCCACTTGCTTCAGCAGCCGTTTGTGTCATTTATGGTCCTTTGGGGTGCAAACACAAAAAAAACTGCTTTTAAGCGCGACGCGTAAGCAGTACTCATTCTGTGAAAATGCTAGGTTAGAAATAAAAACAGTCAGGTGTTTCTCCTTCATAAAGCATAAAGAAATAATCTGCCCTCGGTAGGAGAAGAAAAATTACAGAGTTTTCATTGACTGATCTCTAGCAATCGTGACTACGCTTTTACTAGACAGATTGTAATGATGACTGGTTCGATAACACTTAATACTCCAATTCCAAAAACGTCCAACACATAAGTCCAGCTCGTTTCGTTCATGAAATATCCTACTGTTACTTGAAAATTATAGATTTTTTGAAATGATTGATTTATCTCAAGAACGGCATGAGCTACCAAATTAATGGAAGGTGTTTTGCAAACAAGAAACAATGCGGGACATAACTCATATCCGACTGAATCTCAGTCAGTATACTAGTGCTTTCTTTTCCGCCGCACATTTCGAAACGAAGAGACATCCAAAACTAAATTTTTTCAAATTATAGCCAATATTGTTTTTCAATTTATTAGATTAGTCTTAAAAAAACCAAATGAAGTTCCCTGTACAAACCTGTAATTGAGATTTCAACTTTTCAAGTTATGGTACATAAAGAGAAAAAATGCGTAATGTAATGATGAAAATTAAATTTCACATAGCTAATACTTTTAAATGTTGAGAACCAAAATTGTTATAATTCTTATTCTATGGGAACTGAAGGTAATATTGTTCTGAATTCAATATAGACGACATTCTGAACTGTAGCAATTTTAGCAGGTTCAAACGAATAAGTCAAGAAAGTTACTGGGGAATAAAATTCAATAACTAAGAGAAAACAATTCTCAAATAATGAATTTTTACAAGAGATAAAATTCACAAACAAAAAGATTCATAACAGATAATTTCAGCATGCAGAAAAAAAGGAGCAAAGCTTCTATTTTAGGGTGTCCAAACATGGGATTCGGGTCATATTTGAGCTGGATGTCTGGGGAAAACATTGATGTACTTTTCTTCCAATGAATTCCGGACTACCATCAGTCAGTGGGAAGAAGCATCTTTCCACTGAATTCGGGCTCATTCTCGGGAAGTGATTAACCATTTGTAATGATTTTCCAATTTGCAATTGTTTCTGAATTATTTGGCAGAACCTGAACACCTTCTTTCTTCCTCTTTATTCATTATTAACTTCCGCATCTTGTGTGTGTGAAACAATTGAATGTATTTTTAATGAAAAACAGGTACTGTGTTTTAAGGAATTTTACTTAATAATTGCGATTCGTAGCGCGATTTACTACACCGTAGCTCCTTCAGACGAATGAATGTACAGTAAATAAGAATGAGAATATGAATGTTCTTGAGTAATTAAAAGCTTATTGGATTGCTCCTTCTTGAGTGGTTATTTATGACAGGTATATACAATAAAATTAAGGAATAGATTGCTCCCTGAAGAGATTCAATAGAGGTGAAGGGCTTAAATCGACTTGTTCATTGATGAGTCTACCTGAGTGTTTGTGTTTCTTGATTTCTAAAGTTTCCCAAAGATCTACCTTCCAATATTTATTATCTGTATGCAAAATTTCAAAGTGTGGGTCGAAAGAGTGATTAGTTTCTGAGAGATGATTCGCTTAATTTGAATCTGTTTTTTATTTGAAAAACTGCGTTTATGTTCCGATATTCTAATATTAAAATTTCTATGTGTTCTACCAATGTAGAAATTATCACAGTCATTGCAATTCAATCTATTAACACCTGATTTATTGTTTTTACCTGGTTTGGTTTTACTATTTTTATATATTTGCCTAAACTATTATTAGTTTCGAAAGCTATGTTGAAATTATTGTTACTCAAGAATGATTTCAATTTCTCACTAGTAATGCCAACGTAGGTTAAGGTGTTGAATTTGTGTTTCAATTTATCGACAGGGTAAACTTCATTCAATGCTATTCTACTTTGTTTTTTATTCAAAATATTATTTATCAGTTTAGGATTGTAACCATTATTTTTGGCAATTTGTTTAATCAAATTTAATTCTTTATTGAAATTTTCTGGTGATAACGGGATGTTAATCAATCTATGAATAAAACTGTTGAATGCTAACATAGACATGACATTCGCCTCTATTGAATCTCTTCAGGGAGCAATCTATCCCTTAATTTTATTGGATATACCTGTCATCAATAACCACTTAAGAAGGAGCAACCCAATCAGCTTTTAATTACTTAGGATCATTTGTATTTATATTCTCATTCTTATTTTCTGTACATTTATTCGTCTGAAGAAGCTACGGTATAGTGAAAAGCATTACGAATCGCAATTATTAAGTAAAATTCCTTAAAACACAGTACTTGTTTTTCATTATTGATAATGGAATTTTACCAGGTAGAAGCCTCCCAAATTCAAATGTTAAACCAGGAAGTACTGAGCTACTCTGAATCGAACCTCACGATAGGTCTTCCTGGTGGCATGAACACTCTGGGGTAAGAGACGTGCCTTACTCAGAACACAGCAATTGCGTATGTGTGCTACACCCCTCTCGATATCTCCTAGGCATGATAGAAGTATGAGACGTTTTCTACAATAGGACACAGCATAATGGGCGTCTACATAACGCAATTGAGAAAATGACCATTGAAAAATAGAGGCTGCTTCAGGCTCTGGATACAGCAACTGCGCAGGGTATCCACTTATTTCTAACTAGGGGTAGCAACTACTCGGGAGCGGATTATCATAGGTAGAGCACAACGGATGGACCACAACAGGAACACTCCGCTCGGTATAACACACTGCAGTTCAGCACAACGGTAGTCTGTGGAATTCACACACAATTTCACTGGAAGCTGGTTTTCATATTAAAGATCTGGTTTGGTCTCAAACTGGGGTCAGGTCTAGAATTGTAGTTGTATCGATGAATTTTCTCTCATCAAAACTCCAACTCATAGAAAGTATATTTTTTCTCTTAATACTCCCATTATTATGTACCTGATTTAAGGATAAGAAAGACGTTTGTTGCCACTCTAACTTTCACAGAACTCATGTGCTAATATCAAATAAACCAGGAACTAAGGAGCTACTCTGATTCATATCACACGATATGTCTTTCTGGTGACATGAACACCCTGGGGTTAGAGATGAGTATTGAAAAATAGGGGTTGCTTCGTGCTCAGCACACAGTCACTGCGCAGGGCGTCCACCTATTTCTAACTAGGGCCAGCAACTATTCCGGATCGGATTATCATACCTAAAGCACAACGGGTGGACCACACCAGAAACACTCCGCTGGGTACAACACACTGCGGTTCAGCACAACTGTTGTCTCTGCAATTCACACACAATTTCACTGGAGGCTGGTTCTCACATTGAAGATCTTGAACAGGAGGCAGGTCTAGAATTCAGGTCGGTAGTGTATCACGCACTGTCTTGAAACTACTTGAACGCGTATATTTATATGATTTCGTGATTCTAAAAATTAAACGCGCAGACTTGTTTGAACTCAATAGTCTCCAATTTCTTACTCGATACCCTTTTGATCATGTCATCTAACTAGATGCTGTTTTTCCTTGTTTTCTATTGTCTGTTTCTGTATGATCAATGTTTCTATATACTATAGCTAGAATGTTTTTGTTGACCGATCTCTTGCAATATCGATAAAGTAAATAGGAAATAGTACAAAACGGAAGACGATTTTTTACATCGTGTATATGATTTATCCAAGGTCTATGTTCAGATCTCTACGTTCTGAAGATCAGGTCGATGATATTGTCAAACTCATACTCTATTGTACATTGCAAACTTCATACTTTCCATGATTTTGTAGTTTTGATATTCTTTCTTCTGCTTGGTTTTTCAATAAGTAGACATCTTGTATTCAGTTGTCAGTGTAGTTATACAGAGATTCATAACTATGCGGACCTACTTCACGAGCTGATTCTTGATAAGACAAACTTCTCGAGTGATGGCATCCTAAATTTTTCACATAAAGTGTGTTGATCTAGGAGTCCCAATCCTTTCAACACAGCTAATGAGGTTTATGCATGACGAAGCTTCCACTCATTCCATCTCAGCTTGCGAGGTAGGAAATTTTTGAATGAGAAATATCAAGGTCGGTTGATAGGAAGAGGAGCACCAGAACAAAACGAATAGTGGCCCCCTAGATTCCTAGAATTAAATCTTCTTGATTTTTTGGGATACCTGAAATCACTTGTGTACAAATTGAAAGTCGGGAGTATTGTGTATCTAAGACAGCGATAGAGATACCTCTCGAAATAATAAGGAATATACAGGGTATAGCCGAATAAATCAGGCAATCGATAAAAAGTAGATCAGAAGCTTATGTTAAAGAGAATTGAATGTATTTTCAACATGAAAATGCATTCAGTTTTATAAGAATCTGATTTATGAGATTCACTCAATATTCTGAGTTTCATTGATAAAGATTCTGTCATCAAAACTCCTACTAATAGAAAGTATATTTTTTTCTTTCAATTCTCCCAGCACCATGTACCTGATTCTAGAGTAAAAAAGACGTTTGTTGTAACTCTACCTTTCACAGAATTCGAACGAAAGGTGTGAACTTGAATTGAATTCAATAAATAATTCGTAAAATTTCGTTCTAGGAAAAATCAAAATACTTCTTTGAAGCAATTTGAAGATTAAGAAGACAAAAAGATTGAAATGCCAAAAACCAATGTCGTACTTGTTTCTCAAAAACAGCGATAGCCATATCTATGACACTGGTATGATTTCCTTCGTGCGTAGATGCGCAACTACTGATAATATGTGCTGAAAATCGACCGACTAGGTTGAATTGTTGGCAAATTATATTCGATACAGCTCGTTGACGTAGAGGATTAGATGCTCGTCCCTGCGCAGATTTATCTGGGTTCAATCCCCACAAAGTCAATGCAATTTTTCGGATTCTGGGAATTGCTTGAGTGTCCATCTTTCGCAGGAGATGTAAGGCCGTCGATTCTGTCTAACAGAGATGTGTTGGCATTAAAGATCCGTTCCCTCGACACGAGTGGGGTTCGGCAAAATTCCCGGGTTAGTGAGGTGACCAAATTCCTCGGCGTGTAATAAGTCGAAAGGCAGAAATAGAGCACGTTAAGGAATCAAAAAAAAATACAATCGGAAACAGAACAGACTGGTAGTCATGAAAGGAGACCTGGTGATCTCGAGCAACAACGGCAATCCATGACCGTTATTTAAATTCGTCGTTGAAACAACGATTCACTATTACTACTTCAAATGCATATCCAACAGAACTGTGGAGTGCGAATTAGCACTGAACCTATACGATGTCTCAAGAAATTTGATTAGAGGCATCGCAGCTCGAAGCCCAGCTCTAATCGCAGCATATCAAAGAGTCCGATTAAATTTTACCAGATAATATGTCAACTGGTCAGAAGCTGAAACCTGTTCTACATTTTTCAATCTTAGTTTTTTTTTCAATTTCAATGAGTGCCATTTCAATTTCGATTATTCTGAAGCAATCCTCAATGCTGGTGGATTATTAGAAAAATAATTCTTCAACATATCTTAACTACTTCTCTGAATAAATTTGAATTTTCGATTCTGTGCGTTCATTTCCCAAAGCAGGAAAAAAACAACATTTAAAACCCACCTTTGTGGTCTCCTTGTATCACCAACTTATTTCATTAAATGTCGTTCATCGTGACTTTATCGATAGCACTGCAGAGACAAATTCAAGAAAAGTAAGAATTTTTTCTTACATATATTTTAGACCATCCTTCTAACCTAATATGAATTAATTCAATCCAAGATTTTCACAGAATGAATCTCCTGTTCTCAAAAGATAATTTCTCCCAAGGTAATTCAACATAATTTTCAATGACGCCATAATATATACTGCGGTAATATTCTTGGGGCATTTCAGAGTGAAAAAGTAGGCGTGAAACACCAAGAGGAATAAAGTTTGAGACGCAAGTCTTTAGCTTGAATTTATGTAAATTGGTGTTCGCCTAGATTGCACGGTCTGTTGCCTCCAGTGAATAAATCTTTATCTAAGCTCCGGCGTCTTTTCTAACCATTAGTCCGGGACTGGAATTAAACGCGTATCTAGAGATATATGTGCATGCGGTGTCATAAATAATAAGGTGGGAGATCCAGGAGTGAGCCTTATTTCCATGTAGCCTTCGAGGGTGTGACAAGATAGTCTTAACAGAGAAATACTTTCTAGAATAATCTCAAGATAGAATTCGAATGAATAAGACGATTTATTGTTTTGAGTGTGCGAGTAGAGAATTTTGTTGTATATAGAGGGTGCCCACGCCAAAGGACCCATTAGAAGTAACTGTGGAATCGGTTTATCGATTAATTTGAAATTTTGGCTTCAGAACTTAATTTTTTTCAGAGCGGTATCACTTTAGATTATACCGGACATCGACCACAACTTTTCTATTTCAAAACGTATGGTGTACTTTTAAAATTTGTTCATTGAAGGGCATCTTTTGTTGAGATTTATTCAATTTGCAATTAACCGCCGGAGCAATTATCAAAATTTCAAAGAAAAAAGTGTAATTTTTGGCAGGAAACGAATTTTTGATGTTATTTTATATACAGGCTGCTTAAGAATCAATTGTCAACCCATTGAAACTAATTTGTCAAAGAAACTTTTTCATCAAAAACGAGTACCTATTTTTTCAACTTCATTAGTATCAGAAGTCTGTATTGATTGGTGTAGGTTTACCTACACCTGTAATTTCTCGTTTTTATTTTATTCACGATTTTAACAAAAATCTGCAGTTCCTACGAATTTTTAAATCCCTAGGCCGTAGAACATAGGAACAGGCAAGGGGATCTAATCCCGATGCTAGTTTACATGCTTCATAATGTTCTGAGCACGATTCTATGAATGTCGGCCCTTTAGCGCGGACACCTTGTATACTGTGTAAGAAAAGTTTTTCAAAGAAAGTGAGAGAACCTTCTCGTTCACTTTATTCAGTATTATATACTACTACAACAAATTGTTGGAACACCATATGAACGTTGAATTGCAGTGGTTTCCTCAAGGTAGCAAATGGTTTCAAGGTTTTCGTGTCCCTCAAATGTACCCTATAAATCCAATACACTGTATCTTCAGTTACAGTTTTTTTATTAACAACGTCCGTTCGATTTGTTTTTGCCTTTTACATGGCTCGAGATATCACAATGCAACATACTGTATTTGAAAGAAATTGTAGTTCTAAATGGAAAAGTAAAAAATGAAATCGATTTCATCATAATAAACAAGAAAGAAATATGCTACAACGTTTCGGTCCTGAATAAATTCGACACAAATAGCGACCATCGGCTCGTTAGAGGTAAAATCCATCCCGACACCAAATTTGAAAGAAACCAGATTGATACTGAAGAAACAGAAGTATCCCACTTTAGAGGTTCTCACTAGAAATAGAAGAAAAGTTAGTTCTAAATTAAAAGACATATTCTTAAAGCTGTCAGGACGACTACAACACTCAGACTATTTGGGAGATGGCGAAATTGAACTAACTCAGAAGATAACAAGTTTTTTTGAATTGTGGAGGCCGTTACTTGATGTAGATCCATGATATAAATGAGATAAAAACACAAGGTTTAACTTTAATCTACACTTTATTTGAAAAAATTCGACGACGTTTCGCTGACACAGCAGCTTTATCAAGAATGAAAAATAGAATGAAGAGTATGGTATTATAAACAAATCGTAGAACAAGTTGGATGAATAACAGGAAAATCCACACCGAGCCATTGTACAGTTAGTATGAAAGGTAATAAAACTAATTAAACAAGTTATGTAGGGGTGAGTAATTCAAATCTACCTGTTCATTCAAAAGCTTGTCCGAATGTTTGTATCTATTTATTTCTAATGCTTCTAGGAGATATAATTTTGAACTTTTGATTTTATATGTAATATGTCAAAGTTTTTATTGAATGAATGGTTTTCTTTTATTAGGTGGTTTGAATAATTTGAATCAGATTTAATTTTATCGAAACTACGTTTATGTTCAGATGTTCTTATGCCAAAACTCCTATAGGTCCTACCGATATAAATTTTATCACAAGAACCGTAATTGAGTTTATAGATTCCTGATTTACTTGATTTTTCAACACGAGATTTATTATTTTTAATATGTTCACCTAAGTTATTAGAAGTTTTGAGAGTTATATTAAGATTTTGTTTGACGAGAAAGGATTTAATATTTGTACTTGCAGAACCGCAGAATGTTAAACTGTTGAATATTTTATAGTCTTTATGAATAGGATATACTTCATTTATTGCTTTCTGATACAGTTTTTCACGAATGATTAGATCTATCATATCCGGATTATATGAATTATTAATGGCTATCTGTTTGATGATGTTTAACTCTTTATTATAATCTTCTACTGATAAAGGTAAATTGAGTACCCGATGTACCATGCTGTTTAAAGCTGCAACTTTGTGTTGAATTGGATGTAATAAGTAGTTATGTATAATTGTATCAGTATGTGTTGGTTTACGAAAGACCGAAAAACATGATTATTTTGTTTAGTGATTTTTAAGTTCAAAAATTAATGGAATCGTTCTGTTCAATTTCTATCGTGAATTTAATGTTCAAATGGATGGAATTAATGAAATTAAGAAATAAGTCTAATTGACGAGTAGTTCCAATGAAACATACTAAGATGTCGTCAACATATCCATACCAATAAAGAAATTTGAAAATGAGTGGATGTGTATGAATTTTCTGTTCAATATTATTCATAAAATCTCTGCTAAAAGTGGACTCAAAGGATTTCCCATGATCAAACCATTTTCACTACTGTAATAGATGTTGTTGAAAGAAAAATAATTTTGTTCAATGCAAACGTCCAACAGATTCAATATTTCTGATTTAATTATGTGGTTACCATGATTCGAATTCAACATGTTTTCGATTAATATTTTGACATCACCTGGAGGAACACTTGGGTATAAATTCTCAACATCAAACGAAATAAGTTTTGCGTTAGGTAGTAGGTTAACATTTTTTATGTTATTTATCAATTCGAAAGAATTTTTTATAGAAAATTTTGATTTGAATGAACAATAATTTTCAATGATATCTATAAGGTAGTGCGACAGTTTCACGGCTGGGGCTGTAACGTATGATACGACTGATCTAACGCGGTTATTTACTTTATGTAATTTAATGAGTGAATACAGTTGAGGGGTTGAGGGTTTGGTAAAATTAATTTGTATTTATCTATTGCTTTAATTAAAGATTTTGCGTCATTTATTGCAATTTTAATATTTTTCTGGAATTTAATAGTTGGATCTTTGTTTAAAATTGTATAGTTTCGGACGAAATGAAATTTAGAGTTTTAAATAGGTAGTCATTTTATTTAACGCAATAATAGTATTACCCTTATCTGCTTTTGTAAAATAACTTCATTTAGTTGATATTTTTGTTGGATGGCCTTTAAAATATTTTGTTCTTTACTCGGTTTAAAGTCAGCTAATGATTCATTTTTATAATGCTAGATGCTAAATATTTAAGGTGAGTGTTATTAGGAATATTTTTCAGAGAAATTTCAGTATCTATGCCAAGTTCCTCTAAATCAGATTTTATCTTGTTTGATTTAATATTGTGTTGGAAACCTTTCTCCAAGAGATTTGTTTCATCAGTTGTGAAATTAGTATCAGAAAGGTTAACGAATCTATCAAAAAATTGATGGTCAGAAAATTTAGTTTTACGTGGAGTAGGTTTTGGTTTTCGTGACACGAGAAACTTTAATTTGCGGTATTGGATGGTATATTTATTATGTATTATTGATCTAATTTTGAATCTATTATTGTAATCTAATGAATCGAATTCAAGTGGATGAAGTCTGTACAATAACTCGGTATGAATTACCTTGAGATAAATAGTAGATGTCTCTTTTGTGGAACAAAATCTTGCATTCTGATTTGATCCATATCTTCTGTCCAGAGATAACTGCTCTTCGAGCTGCATAACTGTTGTTGTTGGTCTTGAGTTTGATGTATTTAGGACACACTTCACTCTTCAAACACGTGGTTAAAAACCACAGGTTTTGGGATGTTATAGCATTTTTAAGTAACAACTTAAAATACCAAAGGGCCAAAAAGCTTGTATTCGCTTTCTCCAACATTTGAATATATCATGGATCTACATCAAGTAACGGCCTCCACAATTCAAAAACAGTTCTTTCTTTGTTTCCGAAAAAATTGGTGAATTGGTTGAATCAAAGGGTATTACAATGAGTTATCGTAGTAAATTGTTGATAAAGTTAGCACAAAACAATGTGCAACATTTTAATAATTCAAATAGTGCAACAATGGTGTCTGATTCATGTAATAATTTTCAAAAAGAAAGTGATAGTTTTACCTTGGACCCTACAAGTTTTTGTGTAGCTTATGATGATGGCATGGACCTTACTATAGACCCAACTTTAGTACCATTAAGTGAATCGTGGTACTCAAGCTTTTGCGAGGAAATAGGTAGGGGACAGTATACTGAATTATTGAATATAACTACGTCTTCAGTTATGGAGCAATGTTCTCAAATCTCCGAATCGGTTTCTGATAACACGAATAACAACATTGAATCGCAAGTAAGTCATGATTGTGTTCAAATAACCACAAAGGATATGCTTCTTCCTTCTATTATCCATAACAGTCAACCACGTGCAACTAATGATATCGTCAGCGACGACATTGTATCAATACAGAAGATAATCGTGAGCCTTCAAGAAATCGTAGTATTACGTGTGACAATAGATCTGACGATATAAAATACCAAGACGTTGGAACTCCACCACCGAAAAAAAAGAGAGACTAAGAGACCCGAAAATTATTCTAGAAGACCAGAAAAAGAAGCATACCATGAAACCCGCTTGCAGTAATTGTAAAAAGTCATACACTGAGAATGTTAATCAGTCTAAAAGGGTAGAAATATATAATCAATTTTGGAGTATGGTCAGACAAAGACGTCAAGATTTCTTATCCAGACAAGTGAAAAAGGTACCAACTGCTACTAAAACTGCTGGATGCAACTCAAGAAGACTTGACACATTAGTGTGAACTCTGGATTTGAAAAAGGTGTGCAAAAAGTTTTTCGTCGACACATTGGGTTACACGAATGATGAAGCAGTTCAAGCGGTTTTGAAAGCGAACTTGATACCTGGAAATATAAATCCAAAAATTGGAGCTGCGCCAGATCCTCGAGGACTTCACCCGAGTTCGACCGCATTTTCCTCTAAAAACATCAACAGAAACGTAAAAAACAACTGAACATCAACACTCTATATCTCGAGAAGGTAGAGTATATTTTCAGGAGTATTTTTTCATATCCTATAATGAGGAATCTCCTGTACAAGTTAATGGCATCATTACTGAAAGACCCTGTATATCTATGACATAATTCAACAATATTAAATAGATAGTGATCGAATATTGAATTATATTTCAATCTCAATCTATACTCATATTACAGAGATGCTGACTTTATTGACTTATATTAATTTCATCAATTTCAAAACGGCCAAAGCCATAAAAAAACTGATATGTACACTGCCTTGAGCCTCCAAATTCTCCTGAATATGATCTGCTAGATTATTGGACGTGTATTCAGCCCATTTTCTCCCTTTTTCAACGTATTGTAAATGCTCTTGCCTTTGTCTCGGATATAAATTCGTTTCGGGAAATGGATATCGATATCATACTCCAGGCAAACTGCTTTCATCTCCGGAGTGGGAAGAAGGAAATGATAATTCGTATATTTGGACGACGAGGAAGGGAAATATATAGGCGAAAACATAAATTCGAAAATTGTTTGAAGGGATTATACAGTTTTATATGTTTCTTCTTGTAGGTTCGTATAACATCATGAAAATTGAATTGAAAGTCCGAAATTCATTTTGTTGAATTTCAATCGTTAGTAACTCTCATATTTATCCCTTCAGTTCCGAATCCTTGATTTTCTCAATCAATCATTTCGAAGAAATATATCGCTTTCGTGAACAGTCAGTTATACACTCAGGAAAAATTCGTTTGACCATTCGTTCACCACTTTGAACCGTGAGAAATTACAAGAGATCATCGAGTTCGGCGCTGAGTATCGGCATCAGTATTCATTGAACGCTTCAGAATATATGGTTTCCCACATTACCGACTACAGTTAAGTGGGCTGTTGAGAGTAAATTTGAATTATGATTGCCGTAGTTTTGACCTCCGCTGGATCATTTTCTTGTGCGAGCGAAAATTCCGAAGGAAAGCTCTCTTAGAATTCGCTGAACGTTTCCCATCTATGAAGTGGAGCCCAGATAATTTGTCAAGTCAGTTGTAACAAATTATAAGTGAGGTGCCTTTTCAGCTACAAGAGATGTGGGATACTACGTTATATCTACGAAGAAAATCTCGGTCATTTCATTTCGCATTGCGGAGTATGTTTTCACGAAGGAATGAAATTCATGGTGTGTCAAAACTTTTCAGATAATTTGATTGTTCATTTGTTTATTATAGAAGGGTATGAAAAGCAAACAAGCAATTATAATAATAATAATAGATGGTGAAACACAACTTCCAAACGGTGATATTATACAGTGCATGAGGGATGGCAAAACATACAAATATCTGGGATACCAACAGGCCAGATTGCTAGACCAAAAACAATCAAAGAAGATTCGTTCAGAATACAGTCAGCGTCTGAAGTCTATGCTGAATTCGATGTTGAAATAATCGGATGGACTAAAACAGAACTAGATGATATTCAAAGGCAAACCCAAACGATACTGACAAAGTACAACAATCATCATCCAAAATCATCTGTGATAAGGATAACTTTGAAGGGAAGAGAAGGAGGACGAGGATTAATGGATGCTGTCAATTTACACACCAAACAGATTGAAAATCTGTTGCCGAGAATTCTTCTCGGCAAAAGCTTGCACTTCTGACCTCCATAGAGTGGTATCGTTGGCGGATAAAGAATAGACACCTCTAAATCTTGCTACCAGAGATGATCTGCTGAATCTACCGTGCCTATCTGATACTGGAAAAGAAGAGCAATGGTCAAGAAAGGAATTGCATGGACGACATCACCATAAGATTATTCTACCACACATCGACACAGAAGTCTCCAAGAAATGGTTGATGAAAAGAGAATTATTCGCGAAAACGAAAGGATTTCTTATGGCCAATTACAAAAATTAATAATTAAGGACGAAACATTACTAACAGATAAGTGCTGAAAAAGACATATAAGATCGGAGACTATACAGCATATTACGTCCGGCTGCGAACACAGGCCAATACGGACTATCTTCACAGGCATAATCAAGTGTGCAACATTATCCATCAGGACTTCTGAATACCTTCCAGAGATATTAGAAGTATCTACGATGCTGAAACAGTACAACAATTACCATCCAAAATCGTCCGTGATAAGAACAACTTTGAAGCGGAAAGGAGGAGGACGCGGATTGATGGATGTTGTCAACAGAAATACCGAACAGATCAAAAATCTGAGAGAATTCTTCTCTGCAAAAGCTCGCACTTTTGACCTCCACAGAGTGCTATCGTTGGCTGATAAGGTAAATACACCTCTCAATCCCTCTACTGATGACCTTCTGAATCTACCATTCCTATCATATACTGAAAAACAAGAGCAATGGTCTAAAAAGGAATGGCATGGAAGACATCACCATGAGATCAATAAGCCACACATCGACAATTACAAAAAATTTATAATTAAGAACGTAATATTACAAACAGATAAGTGCAGAAAATGACATATAAGATCGGAGACTATACAGCAAGTTACATCCGGATGCGAACAACTGGCCAATACGAAATATCTTCACAGGCATAATCAAGTGTGCAACCTTATCTATCAGAAACTTGCATATAAGTACGGGCTTCGGAATACCTTTCAGCCATATTACAAGTATCAACCGGCGCCCGTATTGGAAAATTACTATATCAGATTATACTACGATAGGCTGAATGGTGACGAATAATAGTCCGGACATAGTGGTGTATGATAACAGAGCCAGAACAGCAATGCTGGTGGATGTCGCCATACCGAAATATAACAACGTGCTGATCAAGTTTCACGAGAAAAAGTTCAAATACACAGACCTTGCTCTTGAGATCAAGCAGATGTGGCACCTCGATAAAATAGATATCGTTCCTGTCATCATTTCTTCAACTAGGTTAATACACAAAAATTTGCATGATAGCCTCAAGAAATCAGAATTGCATAAGAATACTTATATAGAAATGCAAAAAGCTGTAATTCTCAATACATGTAGGATAGTAAGAAAATTTATGTCAAGTATATTGTAATCCAGCCTATTCCTTTTGATTTCTGAATCTAGGAAAGGTAAATTATATCCAACTAGAAGCTGAGATAGTGCATAAGTCCACGATAACAATAATAATAATCTTTATTTGCTGAAAAAGACTCAGATATGGCATACAGCGTGTCAATAAATTAATTTGAATGTTACATAAATATAAAAATGAAATATATACACAAATATTAACTTAAATAAAACTTCATAGACTACATTACGGGTACATTAAATAAAATAAATAATTCTGATGACTTGAACACTACTTTTCATTACGGGTACATTAAATAAAATGAATAATTCTGATTACTTGAACACTATTTTACAGACACAATTGACTAGAGAATTGAACTTTAAGGGTATAAAATATATTTTCTCTCAAATAAAGATGAATTATATCTTCAGTTCATTTGATAGTCATTTTTTGCTTCTCGAGGAATAAAGTTATACAGGGATATCCACCGGGACCGTCCGTTAAAAACTTTTCAAGTTCCAATTACAATATCAAGCTTAAATTTCATACGCGCCCATAACTAGCGATTTCCAATTGGCGTGAAATATTTTCGAGGTGATACCATTTCCGGTTAAACCGGAACTGGGTCATCACTTTGTTATTTCAAATGGCAATCTACCTTTTTTCATTATACATCTAGAACCTACATTTGAGCAAGGCATAATATACCTAAGTTGTTGGCACTTATCTGTCAAAACTTTTGACAGATTCAATTATTTTTGTTATAAACTCGATTTTTGAGGAACATTTAAAAAAATTGTAGCTCGTAGATCTTTTGCACTACAGACACAATTTTTGCTTGGGTGGTGAGCAATCTACACATGTCAAATGTTTATTGCGTTGTTTTGTATGATTTTTTCAATTTGGCCTTTTTCAAACAGGAATAACTCAATATTTTCAAATTGTACGTGTCAATTCTTATATCGCCATCAGATGAAGCGTCAAATTTCAGATGGAATTGTATAAGCATGTACTATACCCATCTCTTATATTTCCGAAATAATTTGGGAATATATTGAATTTTGATGATTTTCAAGAACTAACAGAGAATGCTTTGAAATATTTGAATCAAGTAGCTGAACTGGCTACGATCACCTGACAGGTGCCTAAAATTAATGTACTTGTCACTTCGTTCATTCGAATTTGATATTTCAACAAGAAGTGTCATTATTTCAGATTGAAAATATCCAAAAAATACAACATATTTGCAATGAAACCACTGATTATTCAAACGAAAATATATTTAATCTTTTTATAATTCATTTTAGAATGTCAAAAAGTAGTCGGTAGAAATTGCAGGCAATTCAATAACCAATTTCCAAATTTATCGTCTATGAGTAAAATAAAATTTCGAAGCATTAGAAGCAATTTTCTACAATTCGGATGGATAAAAATTGTAGAAACTAAGCGAAAACCAATCATCGAAGATAATTACATTAATACGAATAAATGATAGCAAACATCATAGGAGAAAACTAATTTACGATCTGAATAAATGTTCAATATGGGCCCCATTCTGCTCGATACACTTGACAGCTCGTATACGAACATGATGAGTTGCCCTCCTAGTTTCCTCAGGATCAATATTACGAAAAGCATTATGAATGCGCTCTAGTAACTCTTCTTTACTTCTTATAGAAATAAGATACACTTCACTCTTGATTTTGCCCCATAAATAAAAATCAAGGGGCGTCATGTCCGGAGGACGCGGAGGCCATAAATTTGGTCCTTGATTACCCCACCATCTATCCGCGAACATTTCTGTTAGCTGCCGATCTACAGCTCGTGTTTTATGTGCTGGTGCACCAACCATTTGGTAATAGCAATCCCTCAGAATGTTAAGGGGTAATCCATCTAAAAAATTTGCTAATGTTCCTCTCAAAATTTCCAGGTATCTTTGTCCATTAAGATTTTCCTCATAAATGTGATAAGCCAACAAATCATTCATTAAAATTGCAAAAACGTTCACGTTGAATTTATTTTGGAAATCAATAACCTCAATGAAATGTGGATTATCTGTGGCCCAAAAATGTCGATTTCTCCTGTTGGTTATTCCAGTTCAGCTACTTGATTCGAATATTTCAAAGCATTCTCTGTTTGTTCTTGCAAAATCATTAAAATTCAATATATTTCCAAATTATTTCGGAACTATAAGAGATGGGTATAGTACATGCTGATACAATTCCATCCGAAATTTGACGCTTGTCACGTGCCATTTGAAAAAATTGAGTTATTGCTGTTTGAAAAAGCCAAATTGAAAAAATCATACAAAACAACGCAATAAACATTTGACATGTGTAGGTTGCTTAAAAAATTCCTTGATCCTGCGTCTATCCACCCAAGCAAAAATTGTGTCTGTAATGCAAAAGAACTAAGAGCTACAATTTTTTTAAATGTTTCTCAAAAATCGAGTTTATAACAAAAATAATTAAATCTGTCAAAAGTTTTGACAGATAAGTACCAACAACTGGGGTATTTTATGCCTTGCTCAAATGTCGGTTCTAGATGTATAAAAAAAAGGTAGATTGCCATTTCAAATAACAAAGTGATGACCCACTTCCGATTTAACCGGAAATGGTATACCTCGAAAATATTTCACGCCAATTGGAAATCGCTAGTTATGGCCGCGTATAAAATTTCAGCTTGATATTGTAATTGGAATTAAAAAAGTTTTTAACGGATGGTCCCGGTGGATATCCCTGTATATTCTTACTACCATGTAGGGCGCAGCATTTTGTATGTAGGCCAGGCCAGTGCGTGGTAGCCTGAGATCATACTGCCCTTTTTTTATATTCATGGGAACCCCTCTTGAAAAAATCTCTATTTCTTATTATGATAGTTGGAATTAATCTTTCTTTAAAATGCGACCTACAGGATTCCATTTTAATCAGGTTTAAAATGGCTCTCAATCACCTTTTCTGAAGAATCAACACCCTGGAAACACACGACGAGCCACCTTAAAAGATAACACCATAACGCAACCGACTTTCAACATATGCTCTGTAAGCTAAAATAGCAGTTTTCTCATTTATATGCGCCGATATATAACGTTATATTGGAGTTAAACGGTGTCCACTCTAACGCCAAGGAATCGAAGGTGCTCTAAGGAGGTAACTGCCCCATTATGTAAGTATACGTTTCCTTTTCCTTTTCTCTGCCATAACCAAATTTTACTATTTGTGTTTTCTCCATGTTCACTTTGAGGCCATTCCAAGAAAACCATCCATGGAGGGAACGATTGTCCAAGAATTACGAATGTTTCTTCATCAGAACAACAATTTAGTAAACAGTTTATTCTATACAAAAGTTTGGGTCTTTTATTTATCGATTGAGCAGTATGAAGTCTGCCGGGTCAGATAGTCATATAATCATTACTGTGATATTTCACATAATAAAAATTAAAAGTAAACTTATTGGTAGCATTAAGAATCATTGACAGAAAAATTCCAGCAGCGTATTCAATAATCAGTTTGAACTAAATTCGTCATCATCATCAAATTTTTTCTATTCTCAAAGCAACTATATTTGGATTTTCTTTCTATCGAGCCAAGTACCTTCTTTTTACCCATGTAATATAAAAGCCACATAGTGATGAAGCGCGTCATAAGTTTGTAAACACAGTCTCAATTCGAACAACACTGTTTCATTGAGAAAATATTCTTTATTCATTAATGATTCCATTTCCTCGATATATTGCTATATGTTATGTTTTATTTTGTCACTTGATTCAACTGAGTATTAAACTTTGCGTTGTCACAAAATTCGACCGTTTTTTCGTCGTTTTATAGCCTCATAATGAGGATATAATAGCAGCATAAGGAAAGTTTTGTCATGATTTCAACAGTGTATATTGGCAAACTTTTCGCATCCACTTTCACAACTGTCTTCATGAAATTTTATGAGCTATCCATTCGTAAGTTCTGACATCAATACCAAAGCATCAAGAGTTTTGCGAAGAAGCTGTAACTTCACACACTCAGTTTGCGAGAACATGGTGACAGCTTCAATATGAAGAGATGCAGTTACTTACTTATTTCATTCCGTTCAAATGTACTGGAATACTTGATATGCTCTTTCAAGAAATATTTACTATTCGAACTTCAACCGGGTACATTTTTGCCAGGAGAAATAAAGTTTTATTTCCAAGGGGAATTTTGGTAGAAGTAAATAGAGTTTCAACTGAAAAAAAATAAGAAATCCCTTTGCTTGATATACGAAGTGTTTTATACGTTTTCCTATAGATAAGGTTAAACACCTTTTTTCAATGAAATAAAACTATGGTATTAAGATTTTCACTATATTAACAAAACAATGACAGGTTTCACCACACTGTAGCTTCATCAGATAGATACAAACTAATGAACAGAATTATTCCGTATATAATATTCTTATTTCCTACTTGATATTACATTAGGTACAAGTACGAAGGGTATGGTGGAAAAACCATCGGAGTTTATTTCCAAGGGGAATTTTGGTAGAAGTGAATAGAGTTTCAACTGAAGAAAAAATAAGAAATCCCTTTGCTTGATATACGAAGTGTTTTGTACGTTTTCCTATAGATAAGGTTAAACACCTTTTTTTCAATGAAATAAAACGATGGTATTAAGATTTTCACTATATTAACAAAACTATGACCGGTTTCACCACACTGTAGCTTCATCAGATAGATACAAACTAACGAACAGAATTATTCCGTATATAATATTCTTATTTCCTACTTGATATTACATTAGGTACAAGTACAAAGGCTATGGTGGAAAAACCATCGGAGTTTATTTCCAAGGGGAATTTTGGTAGAAGTAAATAGAGTTTCAACTGAAAAAAAATAAGAAATTCCTTTGCTTGATATACGAAGTGTTTTGTACGTTTTCCTATAGATAAGGTTAAACACCTTTTTTCAATGAAATAAAACTATGGTATTAAGATTTTCACTATATTAACAAAACTATGACCGGTTTCACCACACTGTAGCTTCATCAGATAGATACAAACTAATGAACAGAATTATTCCGTATATAATATTCTTATTTCCTACTTGATATTACATTAGGTACAACTACAAAGGGTATTGTGGAAAAACCATCGCAGTTGCTTACTTTATGAATTGAAAAGAATGAGTAATGAAGAAGGATTTAGATCTAGTTGACTATTAAGTAACCTACCTGAATTTTTCCTTTGTTAATCTCTAAAATTTCCCATAGATTGAGTTTTTGTCTATTATTTTCATTGTGTAAAATTTTGAAATTATCATCAAAGTTATGGTTTTCTTCGTGTAAGTGATTAGAAAAATGGAAATCTGATTTATATTAATTGCGTTTGTGCTCGGATAATCTAACTTTGAAACTTCTGAAAGTCCTACCAATATAAATTTTATTACAATACCCGCAAGTTTATAAACACCGGATTCATTACCTTTATCAATTTTATATTTGCAGTGTTTGATATGTCGGCCTGAAGAAATATCAGTTATGCTATATTGAAATTATAATGCGGGAGGAATGATTTTAATTTCAGACTAGGATTACCAATATAAGTTAAGCTGTTGTATTTTGTGTTAGAACTTTTTATACTTGAAAATACTTCCTCAGTTGCTTTCTGAAATTTTTTGCGTGAAATCATGTTCTCAATCATACTTGGACTGTAACCGTTATTGACTGCTATTTGTTTAATTATATTTTGCTATTTTATAAAATTATTTTGTGACCTTGGGATATTAATGATTCTATGTACCATATTATTGTAAGCAGCTAATTTATGTGGATAAGGATGTGTAGATTAGCTGTGAATAGTAATATCTGTATGCGATGGCTTATGAAAAATTGAAAAAGAAGTTTGCGTTAATTTTAGTAATAGTTAAATCCAGAAAGTTAATGGAGTTTTCTGTTTCTATCTCTAACATGAATTTAATGTTATCGTGAATTTTGTCAATGAATGTTTCGAATGACTCTAATTGTCTGTTTGTGCCAGTGAAACAATAAATGATATCGTCGACATATCTGAACCAATAAATGAAGTATTTGAATAACGGATGTTCTTGGATAGTTTTTTCAATATTATCCATGATTATTTTAGCGAATAGAGGGATCAGAGGATTACCCATGATGAAACCTATTTCACTAGTATATAATACTCCATTGAAGTTAAAATAATTTTGTTCTAAACAAATTTCTAAGAGGTGTAAGATTTCTGATTAAATTACCGGATTGACTTTATCAATTTTAAGAGCGTTGTTGATGAGTTTCACTGAATGACTAGGTGGAACACTGGGGAAGAGATTTACTACATCCCATGACATTAGTTTAGCGTTCGGTGGTGGTATCGTGTGCTGAATTTTATTCAATAGGACTGAAGAGTTTTTATTGAGAATTTAGGTTCGAAATAAGCGTACTGTTGAATGATGTCTATGAGAAAGCGGGACAGTTTTGCATCTAGAGCTTGAAAATATGAAACTACTGGTCTAATGGGATGCCCTGTTTTATGGAGTTTGACGAGGGAGTAAAGTTTGGGTGATTGCGAGTTGTAAATGGAAAGTTCATATTTTTGGTTGGTAGGTATTATAGACTTGGCATAATCTAAAGCGTTTTTTACCATAGATTGAAATTTTTTAGTTGGATCTTCATCAATTTTTTCATTACTACCTGATTCAACGAAATTTTGGGTTTACAACAAATAATCTGCTTTTTTTAAGGTTATGACTGTCTGACTTTGTCTGCTTTGGTGAATATAATATCTTCAGATGCGGACTTAGATTCAATGGAGTTGAAAGTTGTATTTTCGAATTTCTTAGGTTGAAAACTATTGAACTCTTTTTGAAGTAGCAACGCTGAAGTGTGTTTCAGGTGTTTGGCTTGAGATTAATAATTTAGGGCTATTTCGGTTTCAATTCCCAGCAGATCGAAATGGAGACGAGCGATAAAACCCTTTCCTAGAAGTGAAACTTCATCTTTGGAAAAATTAGCATCTGAAAGATTACTGAACCTATCATAAAATTGGTGATCGGAGAATTTGGACTTGATTTTTGAAAGTTCAGATATAAGTTCAGCTGTTGTATTTTGTGCAAGAACTATTTGTACTTGGAAATACTTCTTGGATTGCTTTTTGCAAGCAGATATTAACAAAGACGATAATTCAGGTAGGTTACTTAATAGTCAATTAGATCTAAATCCTTCTCAATTACTCAATCTTATCAATTAGTAAGGTAAGCAACTCCGATGGGTTTTTCACCATATCCTTTGTACGTGTACCTAATGTAATATTAAGTCGGAAATAATATTATATACGGAATAATTCTGTTCATTAGTTTGTATCTATCTGATGAAGCCACAGTGTGGTGAAACCGGTTATAGTTTTGTTAATATAGTGAAAATCTAAGTACAATAGTTTCATTTCATCGAAAAAAAGATATTTAACCTTGTCTATAGGAAAACGTACAAAACACTTTGTATTTTAAGCAAATTATTAAATACCTTTTTTTATCTCAATATCATATAAGACGTAGAATCTATCGCTATATGTGTGAAAATTTTTATTCAACAACAATATTTGCCCTGTCGTAGGAATTGAATATCCTTTCCTGAACGAGCTAGTTCCCAAAGAAAAGAACGAAGTCTTTATCCTGAAACTACCACCCTGTTACACTTCTTCCCATTATGTCCAAAATGATGGAGAGAGTCATAAACGATGATTTCATTAAATACCTTGAGTTGAAGGAAATTATTAACGACCGTCAGTATGGTTTTCGCAGACAACGATAGATTCGAGATCTGCTCTCCTACGTCACTTATGTTTGTACATCAACGATTGAAAAGCATGGAGAGTCTAGAGAAATAGCCCTCAACATCTCTAAAGCCTTCGATAGGGTTTGGCAATCAGCCTCGTTGAATAAACTTGCTGAATATGGGCTTCCGAAAATTTGCGTCGTTGGATAAGTAGCTTTCTTCAAAGATATCAAAGTTTTGGTCGACGGTATAACATCTAATTGTTTCCTGTTGCAAGCAGGAGTACCTTAGGGATCCATTCTTCCGCCTACCTTGTTTCTGTTGCAGATAAACGATTTTTGTCATCAACAGAGAACAAGATCTTCGGTTTGGCAGACGATTGTACCCTGGTTCGTCTTTCAGTGCTCTGCGGCCGATTACAGCTGCGGAATCTCAACGTCAGAGATGTCAACAAATTAATAACTTAAACTCTGACTTACATAAGATATCGGTGTGGGGTCAGTTGAACCTGGTGAGCTTCAACGAGGGCGAGACGTAAGCAAATACGATTTCTAGAAAGGTCTCCGCTAGAGACCCTCCTCTCAGGATACAAGGTCAAGAAATTGCACCAATGCACCTTCTCGGAATAACTGTCAATTCCGGGTTTTGCTGGCATGAACATGTATCAGCAATAGCTAAGTCTGCATCAGTTAAACTTAGTTTTCTTTTCAGAGCCAAGCGATACTTCACGTCATCTCTGCTGTTGCTGTTGGATAGTGTGCAAAAACGGGATGTGCGCCTCAGCGACCACCCGGTGATCTCCCGCGATCTCCAACCGCTGGCTCTCACAAGACAAGATGCTGACCGAGGAACTGAAAGACCTTGTTCCGAAGAAAATCATGTTTTTTCACAACACTAGGCTGGCAAAGAGTTCTCAGCATATGGCGGTACATTTAACATTTATTGGCAATACAAAATTAGAGACAAATTCTTTATTCGATATTTTTATCCATTTTGAAAATTTAAAACTGATTAAATCGAGCACTATGAACAATCTAGATGACAGATTGCGTTCAAACTTCGCGTCAGTATAGAAAACAGTTATGCCAACAAAAAAATTCTAATTAATTTGACTAAATTTTTTGAATAATCGATTCCAGATACTTTTTCGATAGAATATACATCGATTGATGAAATTTTAAACAAAAATATATTCCACTTTTCCACTTCCACAAATTTTTATGAATATCATCGATGTATCAAGAAGACGCGCGGTTAGGGTTAATTTCTGCGAAATGTTGATGGTATATATTCAAGAAAACACAGAATTCTTTCAAAACATTCAATGGATGGATGATTCCGAATTTTCGAGAGAACGTATTTCAATCGGCATTGTTCTTATATCTGGGCCGTCGAAATTCCACATCAAACACGGGAGCGAAATTTCCAATTTCGTTTTAGCTTTAATGTACAGTTTAATGTACAGAAACCAATGTCAATATTCGATTTATGAAGAAAATGTAAATGGTGTAAAATATTAAGAGATTTCTACTATATTTTTTCGAAGTTCCGGGACAATCCTCCGTTAAATGCACGTATTTCACGTTGGTACTAGTTGAATGGTGGCTTATTGCACAGGTATCGGTAGACAGTGATGACAGATCGATAAGAAGAGTGGTTTTATGGAATTGGTCTGGAAGAACTCCGGTTCTTACCGCCTTAGATTTTAATTCATTAGGGTACCTTAAGAACAAATTCATAGTTTGCCGATTAATTCGCGGGAGGATCTATAATTGTAAGTGAGACGTGCCAGCATCAATCCCACTCAAGTTCAAAAAGCAACTTTAAATTGAGTACACTCGAGGATTAAAAAATTTTGGAGGACAAAGGAGTACGATTTCAACATTTAATATGGTTTTGATTTCACTTCGTTGTTCATGTCGACGGTTTTTCTAAAATCTAATGTTCCGTAAATGTTTGAAATTTAATTCATGATTCTTGTCGCCAAAACGACATCTTTCATATGTGACAAAGTTTGATTGATTTTGCTATTTTTTATTTAACAGAGAAAATAATACACAAACAAAATTAGTGTTATGGCTATTTTTGAATAATTTCCAAACGTTTAACTGAGGTAAAAATTCATTAAATATTACATAGATCATTGTGGAACATAGAAAATGGCAGCGAAATAAATCAACCGTATCTCTTTCTATGTTCTACAGCCTGGCCTGATGATTAAATTGTCCGAGAAACTGCAAATTCTTGATAAAATCGCAAATACAATGGAAAAAGAGATCATGGAAAAATAGGTACTCGTATTTGAAGGAAAAACATTTCTTGACAATTTAGTTCTATTGAATTGGGTAATTTTGGAGCACCTTGTATATGAAATGGCATCGGAAATTACGTAATCATCAAAAATAACATTTTTCTCTTCAAATTAAAAAAATTATAATCCTACTCAAATCCGAGTCAATTTTTTTGGGCAAATAAGATGAAATTTTAATTCCGAGAATTTTGACTGCAAAAACATAGCTCAATAGTGCTCAATTTTGAATAGGGCAAATCTCAACAAAAGGTACTCAAAAAGGATGTCCTTAAATAACCACACCATGCAAATAGGTAGTCGATGTACGATACAACGATACCGCTCTGAAAATAATTGCAAATCGTAGATCAGTATCCATTTACTCTAAAGCCTAAATTGAACTCGTTCCCCAGATACTTATAATACTGTAACGTGCTAAAATCACGTCACAGCTATCTGAATTTAAAACACCTTATTCCAATCAACCCTCCATCTATGTCCAACAGTTACGCTACTGGCTTTCACTTGTCATCAACGAACCACAGTTCGACGGTACGACCTAAGAAAAGTCTAATGCGCATAGCTGTCACATTTAATATTCCACCGGCTTTAAAACATCCACTTTTCACATTTCCTCTCCCTTCTACCGACTTTCAAACTAATGAGCTCAAGTTGAAAATCATTTCTGATTGTATTTGGAAAAATTAAATTCTTTGAAAGTTCTCTAGTGAAAATTAGAGCTATATCTATATCTGAATTATTGAGTAGACACCTATATCAAAAATATAGGTCGTAGGTGGAACCCAGAGGTCGTAATGTAATTTCTATCTCAAGCCCTGGAATCAAGATAAATCATAGCTGAGCCATAAGTAGCACTAAAAATACTACAGACTTGTGGAACTTGATTGGGGAATTATATTCGTAGATCAAATCATACTCGGCCTCACTTTAATCTCTAAAATAGACGACCTCTACCTCATATATTTCTTCAAGATCAATGACCTCTGCCTCATCTCTTTCTTCAGCATCAATGATTTGTTGACTATCACCAAGATAAGTGAAACTAATTGTATATAGAAAAGAAGCATTGGTTTGTAAAAACTTAGAATGTAACGCTATAACTTTTTACTGATAATTCTAATCTTTAATTGAATATCTCAGTAGAACTTCTTGGCTTTTTCTTCCCAGATCTCTGTGACAAATTACATTGAATGGGAGTTTCATTGCTCTATTTTTCTTTGTGCTTACCACTGGGGTAGTCAAATTACACTGGCGCCCAACGTGGGGCCCGCCTGCGCGGACACCCTGTTTACTTTTGAATATTTGAATTGTGGAGGCCGTTACTTGATGTAGATCCATGATATAAATGAGATAAAAACACAAGGTTTAACTTTAATCTACACTTTATTTGAAGAAATTCGACGACGTTTCGCTGACACAGCAGCTTTATCAAGAATGAAAAACAGAATGAAGAGTATGGTATTATGAACAAATCGTAGAACAAGTTGGATGAATAACAGGAAAATCCACACCGAGCCATTATACAGTTAGTATGAAAGGTAATAAAACTAATTAAAGTTAAGTAGGGTGAATAATTCACATCTACCTGTTCATTCAAAAGCTTGTCCGAATGTTTGTATCTATTTATTTCTAATGCTTCTAGGAGATCTAATTTTGAACTTTTTGATTTTATATGTAATATGTCAAAGTTTTATTGAATGAATGGTTTTCTTTTATTAGGTGGTTTGAATAATTTGAATCAGATTTATTTTTATCGAAGCTACGTTTATGTTCAGATGTTCTTATGCCAAAACTCCTATAGGTCCTACCGATATAAATTTCTGCGGTTCTGCAAGTACAAATATTAAATCCTTTCTCCTCAAACAAAATCTTGATATCACTTTCAAAACTTCTAATAACTTAGGTAAACATATTAAAAATAATAAATCTCGTGTTGAAAATCAAGTATATCAGGAATCTATTAACTCAATTGCGGTTCTTGTGATAAAATTTATATCGGTAGGACCTATAGGAGTTTTGGCATAAGAACATCTGAACATAAACGTAGCTTCGATAAAAATAAATCTGATTCAAATTATTCAAACCACCTAATAAAAGAAAACCATTCATTCAATAAAAACTTTGACATATTACATATAAAATCAAAAGTTCAAAATTAGATCTCCTAGAAGCATTAGAAATAAATAGATACAAACATTCGGACAAGCTTTTGAATGAACAGGTAGATGTGAATTATTCACCCCTACTTAACTTGTTTAACTAGTTTTTATTACCTTTCATACTAACTGTACAATGGCTCGGTGTGGATTATCCTGTTATTCATCCAACTTGTTCTACGATTTGTTTATAATACCATACTCTTCATTCTGTTTTTCATTCTTGATAAAGCTGCTGTTTCAGCGAAACGTCGTCGAATTTTTTCAAATAAAGTGTAGATTAAAGTTAAACCTTGTATTTTTCATCTCATTTATACCCTGTTTACTTGTACTTGACACGCATTGATTGAGACGAATAAGTGACAGCTGGTCAAACCTGACTGAAACTGTAGTATGTTGCTCCTTTCCATGACATCCGACGAGAGTACACCACAACTATGAGGCCTGGTTGACAATGATAATGCATCGAGGATCGGAAAACGAGCTCTTTCGGGGAACATTCTTCGAAAGGTTGAATATTTTCAAAGAATGAAAGTCTTCAACCATTTTTTCATAGAATACTCATATAAAAATGTGACAGTTCAAAAACGACACATAGAATGGTTAGTTTTTTCATCAAAACGCAGATTGGGAAAATAATTATTTCAGGTTAAAATCATACTTGATCGAAAACGATCTGATAAGAAAACGAGGAGTAGTAGATCTCACCATTCCGGAAAAGATGAATAAATGAAAAAATATTGACCTATTGATCCTTTGTTAAACTGTGAATTTATATAGAACTTGAAGCTGTTTTTTCCCAAAAAAGTTGGAAAACTATGTTCTCCGAACCTCTATAAAATAAAGGTCCAAAAAAATTATTCCACTAAGCACTACTTGAAGCAGGTCGGCATACTTAAGCGACACTCTGTACATTTGTTGGTCCTAACTTTTCCCTTCATCAGTAGATTGAATCACAAAAATGATGAATAAAATCTATTGTGAGAAGAAATAATAGTAGAACAAAAACAAATATAGAAAGATATTCCAGGACGACTGCGTTATAATCCTGAAAAGACAGTTCTACAGCGAGTCATTGACTTCACAGCAGGTTCCCTGATCTGAATTTCAGATTTGCTGAAAGCCGAAATCTAGACACCCTTCGTGAATTCGTTATCATAATTTGTAATTCATTAGAACAACACGTTGAGGCAGTAATTCGCTAATTGTTAAAAAGCGAAGCCAGTTTCCTGACTGATAATCGATAAGGTGTTGGAAAACAGATGATATAATTTTATATCTCTGGAACAGAAAAATTTATACTGGGTGTGCATTTGAAGTGTAGTAGGTCTATAACTTTTTTCTATTGCATTAATTTAAGAAGTATTTATATCAAAATTATGTTTTTTGAATATGTTTCATCAGATGTGGTAACCCACTATTGTTTGTACTTGTATGACTTCAAACAGAGAACCTCATTTTATAACTCGAAACGATCTTGGTACGTGATTTAGATCTCAGTAGAAGACAAGCAGAACTGTTGGCGTCCCGACTTCATGACTGGAATCAAGTGGAGAAAACTACTAGAATATCCGTATACAGAACTCGACATGCGCAGTTCTTAAGTTTTTTTTCTCAAGATGGCAATATAGTGTTTTGCACTGACATACTCCAAGTGGTGACGGAGTTGACATTCGAATATAAAACATCTGATTGCCGGTTGTTTATAGATTCCTCAAAAGTTAGTTTAAAGCTGTAATGTTACATAATGGTAATAAATACCCGTCCGTTCGGTCTGTCATGCTACTGAAATCGAAGAATCATATAAAAATATGAAATCGCTGCTAGAATATATTAAATATAACCAATATTCCTGGAAAATATGTAGGTATTTCAAGGTAATTGCTATTTTGCTAGGTCTGCATCTTGGATATAGTAAGTTTTATTGTCTCCTCAGAGGGTATGATATTCGAGACAAAAAATCATTATGTCAAAAAAGAGTGGCCTAAGCGAGACGCTCTTATTAGGTCAACGAAATGTTCTTCACGCTCCTTTAATAAATCCTTAAGATGTATTGTTACCTCCATTGCAAATCAAACTCGGAATAACCTTCAGTTAGAAAGATCTATTAGGTGACTCAGTGGTTCAGCAAGGTGGTTCACAATTTTTTTAAGTAGATCAACTAATAAACCGTAAATATCCTGGAAAGTTTTGGTCTTCATTTGCGAAAAGATCTGAACAATCTCACCAGGAGTGGAAGAAGCAAAAAACATAGAACTAGCTTGTCTTATGATTTTGTTGTTCATTAGCTCTTCGCTCCAATGTGTTTTGCTTCTTGTTTCATTTGACAATTTTTCCCCTATTTCAACCAAGAACTTGTTTAGTTCGTCCGGTGATAGTAAACTTTCACTAGTGACATAACACTTAAAATTGGTTCTAGACTTGATTATCACCCAAATGGTTCTGCTTTTCTATCTGACTCCTCGAGTTTTTTTGAATAAAAATGGAGATGGTTTTTGTTACTCGAAACAAAAATTTCCCAAAATCAGTGATGCCAAAACGAAAGAAGGAATATTTTTTGGGCCACAAATAAGAGACCTACTGGCTGATTAAGAGTTTGAACACAAACTTAATCCGATTGAAAAATATTGTAATATTTTTTCTGGTTTCAATTTGCAGAACGTAGTACTTGGAAAAACTCGACTCAACAATACCTTGGATTATGTGTTTACTGAT
The DNA here is from genome assembly GCA_013387265.2 of Cryptolaemus montrouzieri. Classification (NCBI taxonomy): domain Eukaryota; kingdom Metazoa; phylum Arthropoda; class Insecta; order Coleoptera; family Coccinellidae; genus Cryptolaemus; species Cryptolaemus montrouzieri. Next base: position 26,454,613 of record JABFTP020000103.1, read on the forward strand.
TTGGATGGCGCAAAAACTAATGTAATGGACACTCATCTCTCTGATCATAGAATTATTATGCTAGCTATTAAACAAGACAAACATCCTAATCTGGTTGAGTATGGAAGGTACTTTGTACCTCATAATATTGAGAGATTTGCCGACGATGTCTCGAGGGAGAATTGTATAAGTGTGTATTCGATGGCTGACGCCAACGAGGTTTTCAATGCTTTCCACGACATCTCAATGCACTTTTTCAACCTACACTTTCCCCTACAGACATTTTATAAAAGAGAAGAGAACCGTTGGGTTGATGATATCGTAAGGCAGTCTAGTGAGAACCTCAGAGAGTTATTTAACTTATCGAAACGCTTACCTGAGCTGAAGAAATTTACGATGCCTCAAAAAGGCAACATTCAATCTTAGTAGATAATACTAAAAGAACATTTTATCAGAATAGAATCAAAACAAGGTCTCTTGAAATGTCGTAAGGGAATTGAGTTGTGGAGGTGTGGGGGCTTCTGGCGTTAGCATAAGGGATGGTGACAGGATTTTGTCTGCTCCTTCTGAGGTGGCAAAAAATTTTTCATCGGTGTGCCCAGGGCATTATCGAAACAGGTTTATCAGGAAGAATACATTGACAATATAGTAAGCACAGATGAAACGATGTTTCTGACTCCATATGCTGAGGAAGAATTATTCCTATTGATGTACAGAAGATTGAGGCCTTTGAGTTCCAGAGGCTATAATGATTTTCCGGTATATCAACTTAGGATATGCCTGAGTGAACTCGCCGCACCTTTGACATACCTGGTAAATCTTTCTTTCTCCGAAGGTCAGCTTCCTGATAGATTGAAAATACCCAGGGTGGTACCCCTTTTATAGAAGGGGGATTCTGAATCAATGTGTAACTATCGTCCTTTATCGCTGTCTCCGATCTTGTCAAAAATATTTGACAGGCTCTTGAGTTTTCTTGATAAACAAGGAATTCTCGTAAGGAGTCAGTTTGGTTTCAGACCGGGACTTGGGACACTTGATGCGATATACGCTTTCGTTGAAGGTGTGGTGAAAGGATTGGAGTCGGGACAGTGTCCGGTTGGTATCTTCTGGGATTTGCGTAGGGCCTTTGATCTCGTAGTTCATAATATTTCAACTAGTAAAGCGGAGAAATGTGGTATTCGCGGTATTGCTGCAAGGTGGTTGGTTAGTTACTTGACTGGCCGGCAACAACTTGTTTTCATCAGACACACTTGTGGTAATATGAGAGGGACAACAAATTCGGGTTTACTTGGCACAGCTATTAGCGTGCCTCAGGGCTCGATATTGGGTCCATTGTTGTTTCTCTTATACATAAATGATATAGGAAGCGGTCTGAGTTGCGATGTTTTTCTTTATGCAGACGATGCTACCGCCTTGAATACTGATGATAGCGAGGCTATGCTGGAGTCAAGGATTCTTCAAAATGCCAACTTGCTCTCTCAAAGGTTAAGCAGAAACAGATTGCACATAAATGCCTCCAAGTCTACATATTTGGTCTTACACAACCAAAATAACAATTAATGTTAATGTGTCTCTCAATAATACTCATTTGGAAAGGGCTGGCTCGACGAGAATCCTAGATCTTCGGATGGATGAGAGTCTAAACTGGAAAAATCATTGTACTTACCTGACCGTACTAAGTTTAGTATGGTCTGTTATCTTATGCGAAATTTGAGAAGAAAGAAGTCCAAATCGTGTGTTACTTTTAGAAGAAGGCTGTCTGAATATTTGACGAGTAAGAGTTATTATAGTGTGCAGGAATTTTCATTGTGAATGATATTTCTTTCGATGATTTTTGTATGCGATTTTCCTGATTTTGTTGTATATTGGCTTAGGAAAATCATTTTATTATTTTTTAATCTTTTCCATAATGTCATTTCAGCGTTCTTGAGGAAATGAAGTTTATTTATGATCGTGGACTTATGCACTATCTCAGCTGTTAGCTGGATATAATTTACCTTTCCCAGATTTAGCAATCAAAGGGAATAGGCTCGATTACAATATACTTGACATAAATTTCCTAACTATCCTACATTTATTAAGAATTACATCTTTTTGCATTTCTATATAGGTATTCTCATGCAATTCTAATTTCTTAAGGCTATCATGCAAAGTTTTGGGTATTAACCCAGTCGAGGATACGATGATAGGAACAATATCTATTTTCTCGAGGTGCCACATCTGCTTGATCTCAATAGCAAGGTCTGTGTATTTGGACTTTTTCTCCTGGAACTTATTCAGCACGTTGTTATTATTCGGTATGGCGGCATCCACCAGCATTGCTGTTCTGGCTCTCTTATCATATACCACTATGTCCGGCTTATTATTCGTCACCATTCTGTCAGTGATAGCAGGCCTATCTTAGTATAATCTGATAGAGTCATTTTCCAATACGGGCGCCGGTTGATACTTCTAATATGGCTGGAAGGTATTCAGAAGTCCGTACTTGTGTGCAAGTTTCTGATGGATAATGTTGCACACTTGATTATGCCTGTGAAGATAGTCCGTATTGGCCAGTTGTTCGCATCCGGACGTAATATGCTGTATAGTCTCCGATCTTATATGGCATTTTCTGCACCTATCCATTGGTAATGTTCCGTCCTTCATAATAAATTTTTTGTAGTTGTTTGTAAAGATCACTTGGTCTTGGATGGCCAAAAGGAATCCCTCTGTTTCCGCAAATAATTCTCCTTTCATCAACCATTTGTTGGAGGCTTCTTTGTCGATGTGTGGTTGATTAATCTCATGGTCATATCGTCCATGCAATTCCTTTCTTGACCATAGCTCTTGTTTTTCAGTATCTGATAGGAACGATAGATTCAGCAGGTCATCTCTGGTAGCAAGATTTAGTGGTGTATAACCCCTATCAGCCAACGATACCACTCTATGGAGGTCAGAAGTGAGAGCTTTTGCAGAGAAGAATTCTCTGAGATTTTTTTATCTGTTCGGTGTGTAAATTGACAACATGTATTAATCCGCGTCCTCTTTCTTTCCGCTTCAAAGTTGTTCGTATCACAGACGATTTTGGATGATGATTGTTGTACTTTGTCAGCATCGTTGAATATCATCCAGTTCTGTCTTAGTCCATCTGATTATTCCAAATGAGTAAAGCAACACTGGAATGGCGTAGGTGTTAATTGCCTTGACTAGTTTCCCCGAGTCCAACATCGATTTCAGCACAGACTTCAGACGCTGACTGTATTCTGAACGAATCTTCTCCTTTGATTGTTTTTGGTCTAGCAATCTGGCTTGTTGGTATCCTAGATATTTGTATGTTTCGCCATCCCTCATGCACTGTATAATATCACCGTTTGGAAGTTGTGTTTCACCATCTATGACTTTCCCTCTTTGAATGTCTTACATTTTTCAATCTCCAATTGCATATGAACATCTGCCGAGAACTCACTGACAGTTTTCAGCAAATCATCTAATTGCTTCTTATTCGAAGCATATAACTTGATGTCATCCACATACAGCAGGTGGGAGTGTATAATAATTCCTATCAGTTTCTATCCTAAATCCGTATTATGTTCTATTGAGCATCGAGGACAATGGGTTCATATATAAACAGAACCATAGTGGACTCAAAGAGTCTCCTTGAAAAATTCCACGACGTATGGGTATCTCGTCGGTTTTAATTGATTTATTGTTCTTGTTGACATGCAGAGACGTGCGCCAGTGTGTCATTGTTGTCTTCAAGAATTCTACCAGGGCTGGGTGAATTTTGTATATCTGCAATACTTCAACAAGCCAAGAATGGGCGGTACTATCGAATGCCTTCAGATAATCGAGAAAAGCTGAATGAACATTCCGATGCCCTACGTGTGCCTGTTTCATTATCACAGAATCGATGATGAGTTGTTCCTTGCACCCGTGGTGTTTCTTTCTGCATCCTTTCTGTTCCTCTGTTAATATATTGTTGTCGTCAAGGTGTTGGTACATTCGATTGGATATGCATGAGGTGAGTATTTTGTAGAGTGTTGGCAGGCAAGTGATTGGCCTATATTGAGACGGATCCTGTGTTCTATCGCTCCTAGGTAGCATATATGTTAAGCCTTGCGTTAGGAAAGTGGGTGTTTTCTTGGCATGTTGAAGAACATACGTGAGCTGTTTCGCTAGGGCTCCATGGAGCTTATCAAACTTCTTGTACCAGTAGTTGTGGATATTATCTATACTTGTGGTTTTCCAATTGTTGGTCGCTCTAACTACTGTTGTGATTTCTTCCTCCGTTATTCCTTTGAAGTCCATATGTCTGATATCAAGGCGTTCTTTTTCATTCGTGATCCATTCCGCATCTCTATTGTGTTCTTTGGGGTTCGACCATAGTGATGACCAATAGTCGGTCAAGCACTGTGCGTCAGGTACTTTTCTGTTATTGTTGGTCTCAGTTTTGTTATTTTCCTTATGAAAATTGGCCGCGTTTTGGAGGAACCTTTGGTTTTGGTGTTTCCTTTCAGTACACTCGACGTATCTTGAAAGCCTCTTTGCTTTTGCTTGGAGTTTCTGTTTCAAAGTGTCTATATACACGTCAATGTGTTGTTTGTGATCAGGGTGTTTTGTGTTCGTACCAATTTTCCTATAAATTTTGCGTATATGTGATTTCAAGCGCCTTGAGGGTTTTCTGTTCCTCAGGAATTCTGTGAGGCGAACGATTTCTGCTCTGATATTATCAATGTCCTTCTCCAGTCGTTTTTGCCATGGTGGTTTTCTGACGCTTTTTGGCTTAGCTTGAATCAGAGTTGTGGAGATTTGTTGTTTGTAAGGTCGAAGAACCGCTACTGCTCCACAGTTAATCAAAGTGTGAATCTTCTCCAAGGTGTTCAGGTCGGTATTTTCTTCAAACTCTGAGTTTACGCATGCTAGGAAGATATTGGTGTTCTTGTTCGTCTTGAGTTTGGGCAGTTTAGGTCTTTTAGTTGGGTTACTACCACTGAATTCAGTTATTGCTCTATTGAGTTCTGATCTTGCTAAATACATATATTTGTTCTGCTGATTCGGCTCTGGAGGGCGTTCCATGTTAATATTCGTTTCCGTGGCTTCGATGTTATCTGTAACACTTTCATTGACTCCACCAGGTATACCGTTATGAGTATCATTTTCGCTTCTGAGTTCCATTATGACCTCTTCCCGTATGCTTTGCAGCGTTTCTGAAGAAAGTAGCCTGTTTTGAACGACTGTTCTGCGTTGATCCGAAATTCTCTGCTCGGATATGTGCTGTAATTCAGGATATTTTTCTACGAACGCAAGGTGTAACGCGTATCTGTATGCTGTCATTTCCGATTCCAAGTTTGTAATCTTGTAATAGGAACGCATAATGAAGGTATTCATTTCTGGAGTCCACTTCATGCGTTTCCTAGGGAGTCCGGCTCTCGTGATCGTGGGCATAATGGCTTGCGCCACCGATGAAACATCAAGAGTCGGTTGGGAGGTATTGATGTTATTTCCCACTTGGTTTTGTGTTGCAGTATCCCTACTCGATATCACGCTTCTTCCGTCGCTAACCGAGGAAACTGTGACTCACTTTCCGAACAAGACCCTCTTCCTAAATCTTGAACGCGACAAGAGGTTATGGCGGTAAAATGTCGATTCACCCGTTTATTCCTTAGATTGTACATCATTGGATAAGTTGCATTTTATAACTACTGCCAGGTTCAGCTTGGGTACCTCGGGTTCGATAGGCCCGTACTCAGAAACAATGTTCCTGTTATATTATTATTATTATTAAATCCGTATAGACATGTTTTCGAAATATTGTTCGTAATTTCCTTGAAAACCACAGGTCCGAAAACGATGGAGAGTTAGTCGGCAACCTCTTAGAGCTTACAAGGACATGGGATGCAATATGTCGCTCAAGATTCACTTTTTACGCTAGCATTTGGATTTTTTCTCGAAATTTTGGAGCCGTTAGCGACGAACACGGTGAGCAGTTCCATCAGGACATATCCAACATGGAAAAAAGGTACCAAGGTAAGTGAAGTCCGAACATGTTAGCTGACTACTGCTGGCCGCTCAAAAGGGATGTACCTAACGCTAAATCTTCCAGAAAATCCTGGATAAAAGTAAATTTTTTCTTCATTTGAAATATTTTTTAACGTCTCTACTTAAAAAAGAAAATTGAGGGTAATCGAAATTTTCTAAAAAAGCAAAGTAGTTTACAGACTAGTTATAGATACAAAATAACCCATTAAATTCCATTTAACTTTAGTTGAGGTCATTTTTGTCTATCAGTGTTTTTATTTATAGCGCATCCCTGCAAGAATTACGATAAAATGATATGGAACTGAAAAATATATACGTCACAAACACGCTCTTCAATAGAAAACAACGAAAAAAGCTTGAATGTCAGCGGTATTAAACTAGACATAAGACGCACTTTGATCCACCTGCAGTGTCTTGTCTGAACGATGAATTCCAAAGCAGCGTCAGAAACAATCCATCGACGAATGGAGTCTGAATTCGGGTAGCCGTCTGTTTTTGGCACGGCAATTCCAACTTATTGCCGAGTTGGATTTAATTAAAAGTTTTTTCCTGGACGCCGAAATGTTACGGAGTGCTTTTCCAATATTTGTGTTCTCTATTATGTTTTAAATTGATTAATTTCAATTTAACTTTGGGATTCGTCCGTCCTCGTTATGCTCAATTTCAATGTGAAAATGGAAATGGAAATTTGAATTTTATTTCGAATGAGTATTTTGTTGAGAACGTGGATGCTTGAAAGTTAGAAATTTAGTTAAATGTTTGAAGCTACAAGTGATTAGGGCGACGCGAACATGAATTGAGTAGGCGTCAGTTTCAGAATGAATATTTTTTCTTTTATAATTTAAATATAATTTGAAAGAGTTTTATTAAATAGGGTGTCGATTTAGTAGGTAGGTAATCAGCCGTTTACTGTGTTGCTGTTGAATATATTGAAGATGGATATAGAAAAAAGTTATAGATGGATATTCCTGAATGTTCTAGAATCATTTTTCAATATTAAGTGTGTTTCACTATAAAATGATGCTCTGGATGTTCGACTATATATTTGTTCATATTGTGTATAAATGATGAATAAAGGAAAATAGAATCTTGCATCGCAATTAAATCCACTCTATCTGTTTCTATGTTTCACGGCCTTCACGGCCACGAATTAATTGAAAACAGGGCATTTCGGGTATAGAGGAACCTGATTCCTATCAATACTAATTTAAAACAAGGTTTTAATAAATTTTGAAAATAAAGGTACTCCGAGGTAATCCCACTCAAATTTGAGTAATTACTTTTGGGCGAAAAAAATATACTATAAATAATTTCAAGAATTTTGAGGAAGAAATCATAACTCAATGGTGGTTGATTTTAGATAGGATAAAACTCAACAAAAGATGATTGGTAAAGGATGCACTCTGTTAAAAAAAATTGAATAGTACACCAGGCTATTTGAAAGAGCTAATTTGTAGTCTGTGCTCGGTATAACCGGAAATGGTTCCTAGATCCATTTACTCTAATTCCAAAATTTGAAATTAAAGAAAAACCTGCTCACCAGATACGCGTAGTGATAATCGCATGTAAAAACAACTTACCTTAAAATCAAAAGAGGTGAAGGGTTGAACTAACCTGAAAAGAAAATAATCGTTAAAAACCAATAGGTAAGAACTTAGTTTTCCATGCTGATAAAATATCTTCAAATAACAACTTGAGAAAAGAAATTCGTTTATGATAGTATGAAATAATTATTTGAATTTAGAAGGAAAATGAAAAATCAAATATATCAAATATATGAATGACAATTTTTGTTTGGTCTTTTATTATTTAAAATCGAAGCCTTCAACTCGAATTGATCACACTTTGTTTTATTGCATCTTTACAAATTGACATCTTTGTTTACATAATAACATCTTTTGATATAACGTTGTTTGTTGGACAATTACTGTTTCCATTGAGTTTATATTATTTAATAGATTAAACCAGTTTCATAATATATTCCAATTGTTAACCAATAGGAATCTTATCGTATAAAAATTCGGCCCTTCAAAAATATACTTTTCTGTGTTGCTTTATTGAATGAACAATGACGAAAAATCAAATCCAGTTTCAAGAGAGATGCTCGAATTCTCCTTCCAAATTCTCTATACATAATGTGGATCTTCTTCTGACCGAATTCAGAACATTTAGTAGTTGAAGTCCACGAATTTGGTCAATAGCATCCTGGAATCGGTTAATCTGGTCCTCCATACTTTCCGGTCACGGGAAGTCAATTTTGTTCTTGACAAAAACCCATGTGAAGAAGTGTAATGGGCGAGATCGAAGGATCTCGAGGGCTTCAAAAAGGGAACACTTGCGCCTATACAGTGGTCTTTCAGAATGTTGTTTGATATTTGAACGAAAATGCTTGCATTATGCGCAGGTGCGCCGTTCTGTTGAAAACACTTTGTTTCGTGGTCGGCAAGAAGAACATTTTCCATATATGGCTCAACATATTCGGTCAAAATATTCAAATAAGTGGTAGCGTTTTCGGATTTCTCAAAAAAATACTGTTCTATCGTTTGTTGCCTAACAATTTCCAACCACGCTTTTAAGCCAAAGTGGCCTTAGAGATTTCTGTCTTGAAAAACCTGGTGATTCATCTAATCTTTTATGATTCAAACTAATGTTTTTTTGATATTCTTTGATTAAGGTTTGAAATACCATTCACATCGGCTCTATCTCTCGTCGATGAGGATTTTCAATTACTACTGAAATTATGTTCGTTTCCGTTTCTTAATTTTTTTCCTCAGCATATTCCTTGTCCCTCAGTTGTTTGAAAGATGCGTAAATTTACGACTTATTCTCCATCCTTCTGAAAATACGTCAGGCTGGCATCGCTCTGGTAACCCCTATTGATAAAGATAAAAAGAAGCTTCACTAATAGTTCTGCTTTCAATGAAACTAGAAAAGATATCATACTTCTCATCGTGTCCATATTATATTTCGAAAAACCTTCCAAAATACCACAATCTTTTTAATATTACAGAAATTCTAAATATGAGGAGGAAATAGTTAATTATTTAGACGGGCGTTCTCTGTGGTTTCACCAAACATAAATACTCCTTATTCAGAAACAAAATTTCTTCTCTGTGGTCTTTCTATGTTCACAGACAAATTCTACTGATATTCTCATGTAGGGATTCATTTGGAAATGACTTAATTCTCCGAAAAGAATTCGCCATAATAATATTATTATCATGTTATATAATTTCGAAAAGAAAAAAAATACTCTACTCAACGCTTATTATTTGTATCGATTAAATACAAGTTCACCTTATTGCTAGAAATCCGATGTGTAATGAAATTTTCCGAATACATGCTGGATTATATTCAAAAGAGTGCTTAACAAATGAGATAATATTTTTAACGTAACTTACTTAGTACCCAAGATATGGTCATTTGCTCAAGTCCCTCATTGAACATTTGATTTTCTCAAAAAACGTGAACTCGATAGGGCAGTCATTCTTTTCTACTGGCATGTTTCACATGTCCCACAAATCATCGAATTTGGAACACCCTATAGACCAACAGCAAAATCTCGAAAGTAGATCTGCGTTTGCGGAGATCTCGAGAAGAATAAAATTTTTAATAAGTACATAACTACAAAGATTTGATACGTAATAAAATACCAATTTGCTAGAGACAAAAGGCGGCTTTATCAAAGGAACGCGCGGTACTTGTCAAAGAGAAGCCGCGTTTTTCATTCTTGTCGCTTTCCTAGAAATTTCGGGCGGCGCGTTTGACGGGAACGTTCGAGAATTTCGATCACGCCGATATAAATGTTGCGACTGCAGGAATTGGAGTCATTCTGAATTGTAACTTGAAGGCAATACTACTAATAAACGCAAAGTTTATTATTAAATATTACAAAATGAGTGCAGCGAAGAAATCTAAAACGTATCATTTCAATAATGATTGGGAGGAAGAATTTTTCTTTTGTGTGGTGAAGGATAAGTTCATTTTAACGTGCGTCAGTTGCAATACCTCAGCGTGGTAACTTAGAGAGGCATCATAAAACGGTTCATAAAAACTATGAAAGGATTTTCCGCCACATAGTGAATTAAGAAAACGAAAAGTACGTGATTTGATATCTTGTTTGAAAAAAGAACAAACCATGTTCACAAGACGAGCCAAACAATCAAAAGCTGGTACGATCGCGTCATTTAAAATATCTCATATATTGGCGAAACACAAGAAACCACTCGAAGATGGATCGGTTGTGAAAAAAGCATTTATTGAAGCGGGTGAGACTTCATTTGGAGATTTTAAAAATATAACAGAAATCATGCCTGCTATTAGAGAACTTCAGTTATCTCGTCCGACTGTCACAAGGCGTATTGAAGTCATGAGTCAGGACATAGCAGATAATCTAAAACATGATATCATGAAATACTTTCTTCCTTTACAGTTCGACGAATCTACCAATGTGACAGACACTGCCCTGCTGTGTATTTTTATTCGGATGATATTCAATGACATGTTGGCTAAGGAAGCATTTTTGACAATCATTCCTCTGAAGGGGAAGACCCGTGGAAAAGATATATATGACGTTTTCTTCAATTTTGTAAAAGACTACAAGCTAGCAATATATAAATTACTGTGCATTAGAACCATTAGCACCAGCAATGACTGGAAACAAAAACGTTTTTGTGCGAGCTAATCAAGATTTCACTTCATTCTTTTCATTCCATTGTATTATACATCAATTAATTTTGTGTTCAAGATTTTCAAACGCGGAGGAAATTATGGGCATTGCAACAAAAATTGTGGATTGCATCCGTGCACGTAGCTTGCAACGGCGGCTCTTTAAGTTGCAGTTGGAAGATAGACCGGTGAACACACGGATTTAGTTCTTCATGCAGACGTGAGATGGTTGAGTCGCGGAAAATTTCTAGAAAGGTTTAAAGAATTATTGCCCGAAATAACAGCTGAACAGGGATGAAGGCACTCAGATGTTGAAAAACGAAAAATGGCTGACTGATTTGGCATATTCGACTGACATCACAATGCACTTGAACACCATTAAATTAGAGCTTCAAGGTAAAGAAAAAACTATTATTGAGATGATTAGCGCAGTAAACGTATTCAAAAGTAAATTGCAACTTATGATAGATCAACTGATCTGAAATATTTTCCGTCATTTAAAGCAAGAATTCCTCAGTTGAATTAAGATACGTACGAGGCTTAATTATCAAATATTTTGGGACAATTCGAAATGCGATTTTATGATTGCAGTAAATTCGCAAATACAGCATCGTTTATGAGTTATTCTCTTTCATGAAAAAGCATTGAGGAAATAGCTACTGAAATAATATGAACTCATATTCTGTTGTAGCTGTTGATGCAGATTTTATCAGATATACATCTCGAAGCTACAGCATCTGTCTTCTGGTGTTTTATATCTGAAGATAAATATCCAAATCTAAGGCAATTCACCCTTTAACTGATGGCAATGTTTGGGTCAACTTACTTGTGCGAGTCTGCATTTTTTGAAATGAATATAATTAAGTCAATATATCGCAATCGACTAACTGACGATCATATGTCACCATGCTTGCGAAGAGCACTCAGTGATTCGTACTATCTTATGACAAGTATGCTGAGGACATGCAGTGCCACGCTTCAACATCCAAAGTCCCTTCTTAGTTAAGTTTAACACCATATGTAACTCTCTTGTTTTGTAACAACCAATAAACTCGCAATTTTGAATACCTATGAGTTTTTTCATTGATATTATAGAGAAGAACCTAACTAAACCTTACCCAAACATTGACTAAAATAAAGTTATGCGGAAAGCAAATATCTATGTATGCTACGGTACACCCTACCTAGGTAGGTAGGTAGTATCGTAGTAGGATGTATCGTTTATGTACGACAACCCTGCATTTCACATACTTGCAGCCTCTCAGAAACGATCGTAGTAGTCTGAAAATATTGAGGTAGATCGCCAGCAGTTCAAATTTAAGCACCACTGCTATAGAGTATGTAACTGAACGCGGTTGAATACGAGTGCCGGTTTTTCTTTTGGCATAATAAAATTACGATCGTTCATTATTGGTTATTTATCTTTCACATTAATCTTTCATTACCATACTGCAGAGTTTTTCAATCCTGCGTCAGTGAACATCATGCTATATATGTTCAAATTGCTGTCTTCATTTTTTTTCTTCAATTACTTGACTGTTCAATTTCGAGAAGAAATCAAAGTAGCATTCTTGTATCACGGAATTGAAAATTCAACCTGAAATGTGCGCAGATCTTGAATGTATCTAATTCCATTTTATCCGCCTACCTTCGGTTAGACCGGGTTCATTTCGCTTAGTAAACAATAGACGAAACAAACATATCAATTTCCATATTCTAATGAACTAGATTCTCCCCTTAGATTGTTCGACAATCCAAGAGATCCTTGCCTTTCCTCGTAAGGGAGGCGAAGTATATATGGAAGAGTAGTTGCGTAAGTCGGTCACAACCGCGACCCTTATTTCGGTAAAGGGATTTAGATCCTTTCAACATCGTAATCAATGGGGGTAGAATGAATACACTGTTGAAAAGAGTCTCTTGGCCCGCATTTGACTTTCAGTTGTTTATTGTGAAAGATACAGGACTATCAAAGATTTGAAGTCGGGTATGAGCCTAAAATTCAAGAATTTCGTGGAAATAATTTATTCATAATGAATAAATCATTTGTTGTGGAACGAATCGCTGTTTTTGTCTAGATCAATTATGAACCAAAAGCAGTAGGATTTTGTTATCTTGATATCTTACAATCTTTCCAGCAAAACAAACAAATTGGAAATGAATTCCTTCGAATAATATGAATAATTATTATAATGAATAATAAAATGAAAAAGTTACTATGTTTTAACTATCACTAATTTATTGATGTAAAGAATGACAAAATTTTACATTGGTTGGACCGGTTTCGAACCTACGTCCATTATCAACAAGAAGCTAATGAAAACTGAATACTCATGTACAATACAGGAAGTACCATCAATAAAATGCTAGTAGAGGTCACAGTAACTTGAATAATGGTGATTGGTAGGTAATTGAGTCTACCTGGTCGTTAAGGAGTTTAACCCTTTCTACCCTAGATGCTTTGAAAATTTCCATCGATTCAAAGAAATTGAGTTTATAAGATTTATCCATGGAATGAAAAATTTTTAGCTGTTGAAGTTCTGGAAAAGGATGACATTCATTCAGACAATGTGCAGCTAAAGCTGAATTATATTTCAGATGTAGGAATGACCGGAAATGTTCTTTGTGTCTCGCCTTGAAAGAGCGTCCTGTTTGACCTCTATAAAAGGAATTGCACTCAGAACATGTTAAACGGTATACTCCTGATTTTTCGAATTTATCGGTTTTATCTTGCAGGCTAACTGGTTTTAATGCAATATGAACTTTTTTACGTCTTCCCAAAATATGTTGAGACATAAATTTTTTCGGGCTTTTCTCTCTTGGATTGGGGATATATCATGTTGAATGTGTTGTTGCGTATTTTTCGATTAATTAAACTCTCTATTTCTTTTATATCGAACCCGTTGTTCTCTGCTGTTAACATAATGGTGTTAAATTCTGATTTTCGGTCCGTGTCCGATAAAGGCAAAGGAATCGCTCTGTGAATCATGGATTTGAAGGCTGCTATTAATTGATGAACGGTTATTACTCTCCCGGGTAATTGTTAGATCTAAGAAATTGATTTCACTATCGACTTCTGTTTCTACTTTGAACTTAATTTTAGGATGAATGTTATTAATGAAATTCAGGAAGATTTCTAGTTATCTATTCGTTTCAATGAAACAGGCTAAAATGTCATCAACATATCGGTACCAAAATAGAATATGCCTTTTCGTCAAAGGTGACGTCATAATTTTAGTGTTTTCCAAATTAGACATGAAAATTTCAGATAGAAAGGGACTGAGGGGTGAACCCATAGCTAAACCATTATTTTATGAATATATCTTATTATTGAACTGGAAATAATTTTGGGTGCAGCATATATCAAACAGATAAATTAACTCATCTTTACAGGCCACGTTGAAATTTTTGCCTCTAGAATACTTGATATTAAGGGACACATTCTGTTGCAGGTATATTCGAAAACATATTATCTGCATCTAATGAAATGAATTTTGCGGTTGGTGGCATGACGAAATTATTTATTTTATCTGATAATTCTTATGAATTTTTTATACTATATGGTGAATGAAAATCTGAAATTGATTTGAATTTGGTATTTAGTTGCTCAGCAAGTATTTGTGTTGGACTATTGGTATATGACACCACTGGACGAATGGGGTTATTTTCTTTATGTGTTTTAATGAGACCATATAATCTAGGAATTCTAGGATTCATTTCAATCCATCTGTTTCTCTCGAAGCTACTAGAAAGTGATTGCATATCATTAGCGGCTGCTCTAAGTTGTTTCTATATAAGTTGTGTTGGGTCTATGAACGAGTGTAAGCGCTTCTTTATTAATGAAATCTTCCATTTTTTCCTCATTTGTACTTTTGGAATAACAACTATAGCATTCAACAGGTTGCTAGAGTGTTGTCTGATAGTAAAATAGTTCATATTGCATTCAAACCAGTTAGCAAATTGTCAGGCCTGCTTTTCCACACAAAAGATAAAACCGATAAATTCGAAAAATCAGGAGTATACCAATTAACATGTTCTGAGTGCAATTCCTTTTATATAGGTCAAACAGGAGGCTCTTTCTAGGCTAGACACAAAGAACATTTTTGGTCATTCCTACATCAGAAATATGATTCAGCTTTAGCTGCCCATTGTCTGAATGAATGTCATCCTTTTCCAGAACTTCAACAGCTAAAAATTCTTCATTCCTGTGATAAATCTTATAAACTCAATTCCTTTGAATCGATGGAAATTTTCAAGGCATTAAGGGTAGAAAGGGTTGAGCTCCTTAACGACCAGGTAGACTTAATTACCTACCAATCACAATTATTCAAGTTACTGTGACCTCTACTAGCATTTTATTGATGGTAATTCCTGTATTGTACATGAGTATGCAGCTTTCATTAGCTGGTTGTTGATAATGGAAGTATGTCCGAAACCGGTCCAACCAATGTAAAAATTTGTCATTCTTTACATCAATAAATTAGTGATAGTTAAAATATACTAACTTGTTCTATTTTATTATTCATTATGAATATCAACTATCACGTAGTTCAGGCTTCATCGATAAATTATTTGAATAATTATTACTTGCGTGCTTCTTGATTTTGTTTAGTAAAGAATTTCATAAAACGAACTATTTGAATTTTGAGACTTTTACTGAATAATATACACAATCAAATGAAACAACCAATAAAATTAAGGATGTTACTAACAATTGGTTGATTTGTAATGTGTATCATCACACAGTAACTTCTTCAGACAATTGAGTATGCAATATAATGTTAAACCTTTTTATAAAAGGACAAAAACCTCGTTTGTGTTCAATTATCTTATTATCGAAATTTCTATGAGTCCTATCTACCCTCCGACACCTACACGTCACTCATGGTGCAGGAATGTGGCTCCACCAGCCAGCTGGGAGAAAGAAAGAAGCTCCGCCTGATGTGAGTTCCTGGACATTGGGCATTGAAGGCAATTACTCATTAACCTCTCAAGGAATAGGTTTGGGATTCATCGGAACGGAGCCTAGGCTCGGAATTTCCTTGGAATTGGACCTGACAAGGTTGGACTGAAGGTACAAGAGCACTGGCTGAGCCTCACAGGTCGCAGACACCCACAGCTTACAATCAGTGGACCTTCCACTACGATATCCAAGACTCGGCTTAAACTCTCCAGGGTCGACCTGAGAGTTCTAACTGCCATATTCACGAGGCATTGTCGCCTCAGAAATAACCTAAATCAGTTAGGATGGATTGGGATGGATGTAGACTATGTGGAGAGGAAATTGAAACAATGGATTATGTGCGAGTGCCCAGCTGGGAATAATGTCAAACTGAAGGAATTTGGATCTAAAAAACTGAAGCTGACTGAGCTCATTTAGCTCTAGCCCACAAACTTAAATCCCTTACAACAAGGATGGAGCTTGTGTGTGAATTTTAGAACAGGGTATACCACAATAGGCCATTTGATTGCAGTGGCCGGGACGTTAGCTATATCTATCTCTATAAGAGTCACCAATGTGAAATTCATTGGAGTTGCTACAGTTCAACTCGTAAATATATACTAATAATTTTATCCGTATTTATACTGAGCCAAGATATTAACGCACGATTTCAATATTTTAAATTATTTTTCTGGTAGGCAACCGTATTACCACATCTTCTTTTTAGGATATGTCCGGACATATGTCAACAAAACTCATAGTTATACAAATTTGCGAGTTTATTCGTTGAAACAAATTAAAAGAGTTACATATGGTGTTAAACTTAACTAAGGAGTGACTTTGGATGTTGCATGTCCTCAGCATACTTTTCATAAGATGGTACGTAACCACTGAGTGCTAATTGCAAGCATGGTGACATATAATCGTCACTTAGTCGATTGTGATATTCTGACTTAATTATCTTCAATTCAGAAAATACAGACTCGCACAAGTAAGTTGACCCAAACATTGCCGTCAGTTGAAGGGCCATTTGCCTCAGATTCGGATACTTATCTTCAGATATAAACCACCAGAAATTTTTATCAGATGCTGGTGCCTTGAGATATATATCTAATCTTATCTGCACCAACTCATTGTCAACAGAAGATGAGTTCATATCAAACTGACTTGCTATTTCAATAGCTTATTCCTCAGTTTTTTACATGAAAAAGAATAAATCATAAATGATGCTATTTTTGCCAATTTGCTGCAATCATAAAAACGCATTTCGAATTGTCCCATAATATTTGATGATTCAGCCTCATACGTATCATAATTCAACTAAGGAATCCTTGCTTTCCAAGACGAAATCTCTCATTTTCAGTTGATCTATCATAAGTTGCAATTTACTTTTGAATGCGTATACTGCCCTAATCATCTCAATAATAGTTTTTCCTTTACCTTGAAGCTCCAAGTTAATGGTGTTTGAGTGCATTGTGATGTCAGTCAAATCAGTCAGCCATTTTTCAAACATCTAAGTGTCATCACCTCTTTCGTCTATAAAAGCTGTTATTTCGGGATATAATTCTTGAAACCTTCCTAGGAATTTCCCGCGACTCAACCACCTGACGTCCGTTTGAAGCACTAAATCAGTGTGTTCAGCTGACTCCCTATCTTCCAACTGCAACTTGAAGAGCTGCCGTTGCAATCTACATGCACGGATGGAATTCACAAGTTTTGTTGCAATGTCCATAATTTCCTCCGTGTTTAAAACCTTTAAACACAAAACTTGTTGATGTAAACTGCAATGGAATAAAAAAAATGAAGGAAAATCTTCATTAGCTCGACACAATGCCACAAAACCGTTTTTGTTTCCAGTCATTGCTGGTGTTCCATCGGTTGTAATGCACACTAATTCGTATATTGGTAGCTTGTAATTTTTCACAAAATTGAAGAAAACGTCATACATATCTTCGCCACGGGTCTTCCCCTTCAGAAGAATGATTGTCGAAAATTCTTCCTTAGCCAATATGTCATTGAATACCATTCGAATAAAAATACACAGCTGGGCAGTTTCTGTGATATCGGTGGATTCATCGAAGTATAAAGAAAAGTATGTACATGTCATGTTATCATGTTTTAGTCACTCATGACTTCAATACGCCTTGTGACAGTCGGACGAGATAACTGAAGTCCTCTAATAGCAGACATGATTTCGAATTTAGTTTTAAAATCTCCAAATAAAGTCTCACCCGCTGCAATAAATTCCTTCACAACCGATCAATCTTCGAATGGTGTTTCGCTAATATATGAGATATTTTAAATAACATGGTTTGTTTTTTCTCCAAAGCAGATATCAAATCACGTACTTTTCGATTTATCAATTCACTTTGTGGCGGAAAACCCTTTTCATAGTTTTCATGAACCGTTTTATGCCTCTCTAAGTTACCACGCTGAGGTATTGCAACTGACGCACGACAAATAAGACAAATGCATTTATCCTTGAACATACAATAGAAATTCTTCCTCCTACAATAGACATTCTTCCTCCTACAATAGAAATTCTTCCTCCCAATCGTTATTGAAATGATATGTTTCAGATTTCATCGGTGCACAAATTTTGTACTATTTAATAATAAACGAAAGTCTCGAGTGTTCCCGTCAAACGCGCCGCAAGAAATTTCTAGGAAAGCGACAAGAATATTTGACTACCTACATATTGAAAATTTTTTTCTTCTCGAGATCTACTCAAAATGCACTCGCGATCGACCGTTTGAGCACTGTTTGAGCATTGAATGTGCTTTCACACATTAGTTAGAGGGTGACTTAATATGGAGTTATCTGTACGAACTGTGTACGAAATTTTGAGGAAACATAAATTCATACTTTTATTGCGTAGAATGTTGATGCTTTAGAAAATATCAATCCAAATTGTAAATTTCAAGTTTGTTATGAGTTTTTTGCACGGTTTTGCCCATACCCCGTGAAAAGAATAATTCACCTAATAGCATTTTTGAAAATTATATAACCCTGTGTAATTTTTTTTTCGATAGGATGAAAAATGGAGGAGTTCTTGCTATTTGCGTTTTATAGAAAACAGCCTCTATATGAAAGAATAGTCGTGAAAAAAACAAACTCATGAGCCCAGAAGCAATTGTCTGGCTAATTGTATTCTCAAGCTTTTTATTCCTCACGAACTATTCAACTTGTTACATTTTCAAAATATATTTAACTCTTTCTCGACACTCTGCCTCATTACTAAATCCAAATAACGATTTCCGTGCCGTAATATTCGAGCGAATAACAACGCGTCTTCCTTCTAGCAATTTTTAAGCCTCGAATGGCACTCAATGCAATTTATTAAAACCGAAAAGCAATTTTCCGGGGGCGAAGAACGCTTCGCGACATTGCAGACGTGACAGATGAGAGAGCAAGAGGAGTTAGCTACAATAAATTCGAAAATAGCACCCGAAAATACTCACGGAAAAGTAAGTTATTCTATTTTTTATTTATCAACGCGCTGATCATCTGAAATATCAATTTGACATTTTATTAATAACTTAACGATGTAGTATCGATTTTTTTCTATTTTTGCCCTGAAACTTGGAACCAAGATCAACCTAAAATAGAAGGTTAGGTTATATCTCAACCTTGGTGAGTAATCTTAAATTTGTTCATATTTGATAAGGAACTTAATCGCAACCGAAATTAGATTACCTTCTCTAAATAGAAGGTGAATAAAAATGCATTATCTTTATAATAATTTAAATTTCACATGTTTTGCTGTTGGAAATTGTTGGTTGATTTTGTATCGGTGAACACTGTACATTGTAACGTACGTTGAAAAATAACAGTGCCCCAGGACTTGAGAAAGTTTCTCCTTTGTAGCTGAAACATTGTGCACAGAGCCTTTCTCATCCACTGTCTATAATCTTTTCTGAATCACTTCAATCTCACTCACAAGCAATTGGTTACTAGAATTTGAAACACCCTTATACAAAAAAAGTGACAAAATTTTCCCATTAATTACCGATCTTTCAGTTCGGTCTTCATAGTAGGGAAAGTATGTGAAAAAATTATTTTCGAAACAGTAATGAAATTTGTTCTCACGAAAAAACTGATTCCTGAAACACAACATGGATTTCTACCAGGTCGATCGGTACTCACGATTCTTCTCTTCTGTGTGGCTAATTGGCCAAAGGTGTTTGATCTCGATATTCCAGTTCACATAATTTATTTTGATTTAGAGCATATTGATATCAGAGGTGATTTCTTGAATTGGATAGAAAGTTTTTTATCTGGAAGACAATTTTATGTTGGAGTCGGAAACTCACGATTTTCTCCGCAACCAGTGGTATTCCACAGGGGTCTAATTGCTCAAAGCCAAAGACACTGAGCTTGACAATACTCCTCTCGATGATGCTGACGCTCTTCAATGGCATATTGACTTCATCAGGCTGGCGTGTATGGACTGGTGTATGGCCTATAAATTTGGATTAATGTAAGGTTCTTCACATGGGTAAGAGCAACCCTCTCACTCGGTATACTTTCGGTGTCTACTATAACTAGTACTATTTCTCATTGCGATCTGGCGGTGTTAATCATCAGGGATTTAACTTGGTCCGTTCACATTCAAGATGTGGTGAATAAAACATCGAAAGGCTTATCCATGCTCAGGACTTAGAGTCAGCTATCCAAAACATATTTCAAGGCAATCATGGAGTTTGCGAGCCCAATGTGACATCCCACCCTGAACGCGACATGGATCTTTTGGAATCGGTACAAAATAGGGCAATGAGAATCCCTAATGGCACCACACGTCCTCCGTAAGAAGAACGACTCAATATTTTCAAGTTACCATACTTCTCTCTTAGACGCTCGTCAAGAGACTTGATAGTCAGCTACAGAATCCTCCACAGCATGTACAATTGAGACCTCTCTGGGTTATTCGATCTGAATCAATATAGAGTCTGCGGTCAAAGGCTAAAACTATATGAGGAGAATTTTCAGACATCGCAAAGGCAGCATTTCTTACCAAATAGGATTTTTGAGTCGTGGAATAAATTGCTGTCAGACATTGTCTACGCGCCATCTGTCAATATACTTTAAAACAGATTTAATCGCTGATTTTTATCACAGCTAATGTAAGAGTGAAATATTTCAGTCAGGGCTCAAACTGTACCTAGTTTATGTAACTTATTTACTAAAACTCATCCTGAGAAGATCTAAGACATAGATAAGAAAGGGTGCTGCATAACGCTTCACCTCTAGCAGATTGTTTTGCCACGAAAGGGGCCAAAAGAGTCAATTGACAGTCTTCGGACACGCTGAGAGTGTTACCATTGCTGGTGTGATCATTTTTAAAGGCAAACCTTTGAAGCCTGAGTTATATGACAAATTACCACCGGCATAATTAGTTGAGAAAACTGCGAAGAGTTATACGACTCATGGACTATTCACAAAGTTTTTGAAGCACCAAGCCCGATATAAAAGTCGAGGAAAAAGCCTCTTCGGATTTTTCGGGTTAGCTTGTTACTTAGACGTATTCATCGTGGAAGTTGAAGATTCACTGAACAAAGCATTTAATTGATGTTTACCCTCAAAAACTACCCTTGAACTTGAGCTCCAGTATCTGACGTTATTGATGTAGAAAATATACTTCGTGTCGCATCCAGACCAATAACCCCCCAGCCATCGACAGCAAGGCAATAACCTTATCGCAATAAGACCAAAAGGAAAGGATTCATACAATGGGCAACGGTAGTTTCAGTTCTGATGATGAGGATAATGTACCCCACGCTCAAGTTGAAAAAACAGAGTTCAAGCAGATCATGTCTACACCAGCTGAATTTGATAAAAAGATAACAAGACTATCAATTATAGAGGTACTCCAAAGACCTATTCGATGAAAATAAAATAGGAAAAACCTCCTCGAAAATAAAAAAGGCTATAATATGAGTACAGAAGAGAATATGGAGAGTTGGTGATATCACGCATGTAAGCAAGGGCAACAGGCTGCTATGAGGATATGTTGTGAATGCAGCAAGTGATATCATCAGGATTACTTCGGTTTGACAGAAGAAGACGATGATAACTCTGAATATCCATATTGTTTCTTCTGTGATTAACCGGTTCTGAATAGCCTCAATACGCTGAACATAACAATGATATAGAGGGTTCCATATTATACAGGCGAAAAATATTCTACTACAAAATCCTGGTAGAGGATAACAAAAAATTTACACTTCTTAGTTCACGACCCATCCGGAATATGCACCCCAGCATCCTATGTGAAAGAGAGACAATGCGATCAACATGCAGATGAAATAGTAATTTGGAATCGAAAGTGACGCGAAGGTCCTCAATGCTGAAAACCCGATTCAAAGGAGTTCCATCGATATCATAATTGAATGTTAGTAATAATAATAATGGGATACCAACAAACCAGATTTCTAGACCAAAAACAATCAAAGGAGAAGATTCGTTCAGAATACAGTCAGCGTCTGAAGTCTGTGCTGAAATCGATGTTGAACTCGGGGAATCTAGTCCAGGCAATTAACACCTACGCCATTCCAGTGTTGCTTTACTCATTTGGAATAATCAGATGGACTAAGACAGAACTGGATGATATTCAAAGGCAGACCCGAACGATGCTGACAAAGTACAACAACCATCATCCAAAATCGTCTGTGATACGAGCAATTTTGAAGCGGAAAGAAGGAGGACGCGGATTAATAGATATTGTCAATATTCACACCGAACAGATAAAAAATCTCAGAGAATTCTTCTCATCAAAAGCTCTCACTTCTGACCTCCATAGAGTGGTATCGTTGGCTGATAAGGGATATACACTAAATCTTGCTACCAGAGATGACCTTCTGAATATACCATTCCTATCAGATACTGAAAAACAAGAGCAATGGTCAAGAAAGGAATTGCATGGACGACATCACCATGAGATTAATCAACCACACATCGACAAAGAAGCCTCCAACAAATGGTTGATGAAAGGAGAATTATTCGCAAAAACAGAAGGATTCCTTGTAGCCATCCAAGACCAAGTGATCGCTACAAACAATTACAAAAAATTTATTATGAAGGTCGGAACATTACAAACAGATAAGAGCAGAAAATGCCATATAAGATCCAGCATATTACGTCCGGATGCGAACAACTGGCCAATACGGAGTATCTTCACAGGCATAATCAAGTGTGCAACATTATCCACCAGAAACTAGCACACAAGTACGAACACCTTCCAGCCATATTACAAGTATCAACCGGCACCCGTATTGGAAAATGACTCTAACAGATTATACTACGATAGGCCTGTTGTCGCTGACAGAATGGTGACGACTAATAGGCCGGACATAGTGCTGTATGATAAGAGAGCCAGAACAGCAATGCTGATGGATGTCGCCATACCAAATAATGACAACGTGCTGAATAAGTTCCAGGAGAAAAAGTCCAAATACACTGATTTTGCTATTGAGATCAAGCAGATGTGGCACCTCGAGAAAATATATATTGTTCCTGTCATCGTATCCTCGACTGGGTTATTACCCAAAACTTTGCATGATAGCCTTAAGAAATTAGAATTGCATAAGAATACCCATATAGAAATACAAAAAGCTGTAATTCTTAATACATGTAGGATAGTTAGGAAATTTATGTCAAGTATATTGTAATCGAGCATATTCCTTTTGATTGCTGAATCTGGGAAATGTAAATTATATCCAGCTAATAGCTGAGATAGTGCATAAGTCCACGATAATAAATAATAAGGTCTTTATTGAAATCCTTACATAAACAAATGATAAAGGTATCAAGTACAATCCCAGGGCGGAGTTCAGTTTGGTGACAACTCACCCTCTGTTCTTCCACTCAAACCCTGATTACAAAAAACTAACTAATCATCAATTATTGATATGCAGTTCAAAAAACAACAACGTTTGATACACTTTAGATGAAACCTTCTAGAATAAAAGTAGAAAATAATAATGAAATTGAATCTTTTCTCCAGGTACAATAGCAAAAAGATGACTCAGTCGGAACAATGAAATATCATTCGATTGATATCAAACCTACTGCACAAAACGAAACCTCGGCTCATGGATGTTCGAATGAGAGTTTGAAAAATTCATTGAAATATTTGTAAATTGTATCAGTGAAAGATCTTTCGAAAATAACCAGTCTCCGAGGAGAAGGTGAAATGAGTCCTTTGTTTCTAGTACTCAAGTTGTGAACGTTAGATCGAAATGTTGTTTTTCTAAATAAATATGAGGGTTTCTTCGTTGAAATTATTTTATGATATAATACCACTGCAGTCAACTTGGATCTACTCTCCATATTCAGCCATTTAGCATCCACCAGTTTGTGGCTTATTCTATCAAATTTCCTTATTCCATATATAAAACGTAAACATGAGTTCTGAATTTTTTGTACTTTATGAAAGGTAGCTTGATCTAAACATGGAGAACAAACCCGAGAACAATAATTATATTTAGATAGTACTAGCGCATTACACAGAACCAATTTCAACTGTTGAGGTAATGAACTTCTATGGCGGTAGAGTAACCGAAGTCCATAGATTGATTATTGAACGCAATTTGCAATGTGTAGTAGAAACCTAAATGAGTTGTCCATCACAAGACCCAAGTTATGTACACTATCAACAATGAGAATATTCCCATCACCCACTGAAAAGTGGACAGTTTGTATGATTTCGTTACGAATATTTTCATTGCCAAAGAATATAGCCTGTGATTTACTTGAATTGATGGTTAATTGGTTTTCCATTGAGGCATTATAGATATTTTTAAGATCTTCGTTAATCCTAGTTACATCTTCTACAATTGTCTCCGCATGGAAACTATAATGAAGTAAGGTATCATCAGCATAAAACTGGCTGCTACAGTATTTTAAATAATTTTTGAAATTGTGTGTATATAATATGAATTGGAGGGGCCCTAAAATAGACCCTTTCGAAACACCGACTGGAATGACAAGTGTGCTAGAAACCTTATCTCCGATTTCAACTTATTGCGTTCTATTAGTCAAATAATTTTTAAGTCAGATTATTGCACCACTTGAAGAACCAAGATATTGCAATATAGCTATCAGGACTTCATGAAATATAGAATTGAACGCTTTTGCGTGATCTAATGAAAAAAGTACTGTAATGAAACCATAATCTGTAGCAGTGAAAATATCACCATTTATTTCAAGGAGAGTTGTAGTGCAACTGTACCCAGCTCGAAAACCCGATTGTGTTTCAGGAATAATATTAGATGCTTCCACATGTACCCTCATTTGCTGATCAAGTACTTTTCAAAGATTTTTGACATTGTTGGTAAAATGCTTAGGTCTTAGGTAAAAGTATATTAAGTGCCTTTTTCCAAGCATCAGGAAAATTTTAGTGAATGCAGCTATTGATAATATGAACCAAATATTTCAAAATAAACGGGCAACACAGTTTCAGCATTCGAATATTCATGTGTCGAAACCAGTTGCATTTGTACCCATTTCATCGATATATTTCTTGATAGTAGTTTCATCGGTTAAAGAAAAATTTTTTTCTTTCAGTAACTTCACAAAGATTACCTGAGTTGAAAAATTCTATAACATCACGTGAAACGTCCTTATTGATTTCAGATCTTCCTGCATTAGATTATAATTGCTAATAGGGTTGTTAAAGATTTTTGTATCGTCAGAGAATTGTAAGCAGTTAGATTCAGTGTCATTGCCAGATCGGCTGTGTATATTAGAAACAATTCAGGACCAAGGACTGATCCTTGTGGCACGTCACTTGTAACATCTCTATAACAAGATGACTTCTCCGAAATTCTGACGCAAAACTCTCTAAAACTCAACAAAACACCAACCCATAAAAGTAAATTTCCTTGAACATTAATATTGCCATCTGTCAATTCGTATAATTAATTTTTGATTTATTTCAATTCCTGCTAAGCTTGGCCTTATTGTCCGCACCTTATTATTAACGTTCAGCATCGAGAAGCATTCAGTATATAATGCTTTTGAGTATTAAAAGTGAACCCAATGGTTAAACCAGTCAAGATTGAATGGAAAAATGGTGGTTTTTCTGAAATAAGAAACGTGGTATTTCTTCAGCAACTGTTTCTCCAAAACTCAATTTTTCAAAAGTTAATATCTGTCCAACTATGAAATTCTTATTTGAATGACTATAACAAATCCAACTCATAAATCCTGTTCAATATTAATGTGATAGAATTCTAATTTGGCCAGAGCCTATTCGGCCTAAACCATATCCAAAATGAAAATTAAATTACCAAAGATAAATATTTCCGCTCCAAACAAGGTAAACCTTTCCACATAATTACCTACAACCACGAATCCAATTTATACTTTCACAACTAAAAGCGATATGGAAACGTAAAATAAATAAATTAAAGGTCAATTAGACCGAAAAACATAACCTTCGTGAAATTTGTAATATTATCAAACATTCAATATTAAATGCTTTACGGAAGGGTTGGGTAAATTGGGGATGAGCATTCGTTTATGTGAGCAAAAAGCTCATATAGCTGTTCTGAATTGTTATACACTTAGTTCATTGAGGCGCGAGGTGGAAAATGAATTTGATGTAAAGGAATATTTTTCATTATTCAACATATAGAATACAAGACCAGTTTCATTCTTGACGTAAAGGGTAGAAATTTTGACGCCCCTTGTGATGTACTCGGCTCTCAAAACATTTCAGATAAGTATTTTCTTGAATCGTCGATTTTCGATTCTAAACAGTAGAATTTATTACTATGTCATTTCCTTTGATTTCGCGAAAACTTTTTTCCGCAAACCTCTGCATAAAACTGAACACTTTGGTGCTATAAAAACTGCTAATGTAGATCAGGGACAATATGACTGACCGAAAACTAGTTATAGCCTTGTTCCCGGCTGCGAGAATTGTCATCAGTGTGCCTCAGAGTTCTGTTCTCGGTCCTCTCCTTTTCTCGTAATTGAATGGTCTTACATGTGATCGATTTTCTTTAAATTCTAAATAGTAGAATTTATTACTGTGTCATTTCCTTTGATTTCGCGAAAACTTTTATTCGCAAACCTCTGCATAAAACTGAGCACTTTGGTGTTATAAAAACTGCTAATGTAGATCAGGGACAATATGACTGACCGAAAACTAGTTATATGTTACCGTTCCACTACGGTATCTCACCATAGATCGCTCTAGGCCCCTCTGAATAAGCGTGTTACCGTGTTAACCACGCTTTCTTAATCACAGATCGCCAAGTAGGCCCATCGACCAGGCGAGGCACAGAACGTACTCTGGGCCTACCTGAACCGAGGGTTTAAATATCCGTGCATTTCGGAGACTCTCTCACTTTCTCTTCGACGACCTCTACGAATACACTTTGTCTCAGAAAACCGGCTGCAGCACGCGTTGCCACGAGCCGGCTTTCCGTACCACGCCATATTGCCAAACCGCCGTTGTTTATCAACGAATCACGTGTTTTTATTTCATTTTAAATTTACGTTCATAAAAAGTGTTTGTGTTAACCATCATTGTTTCCATCGTGTGTGTGACCCCATCCCGTTAGCATATAGCCTTGTTCCCGACTGCGATAATTGTCATCAGTGTGCCTCACAGTTCTGTTCTCGGTCCTCTCCTTTTCTCGTAATTGAATGGTATTACATGTGATACTCAAAGTAAAAAATCTCTTTTTACTGGTGACACCTAACTTTACGTGAATCCATGTGGTCATTATGGTATTTTCCAGTTGGATTTCGACTTGAAGCGGCATTGATTGCCAACTTCCGTCGTTTCGCATATGAAAAACATTAATCCAAGATTCAGCTACAATATATACCACTGCAAGATGTATCGTCGCAGGTGGACTTGGGCGTCATTATTACTAGTGACCAGTCGGGGTAATCTCATTTACAGCCGTTCGCAGGGATCTCACTCTGCATCTATTAAACCATATAGAGCGTTTGTTCGTCCACCGCTAGAGTATGCCAATCCATCCTGATATTTCATCTCAATGGTGACCAGTATCTCTTGGAGAGTGTGCAACGTAGAGGAAGGCGGAAAATCATTTGAAAGTTATTGGAATTTTGCTGTTCTCCTATTTTTTCTGTTTCAATTTCAGTTGCTGTTGCTGATTTTCACATATTATACTTTGATTTATCGTTCACAGTTATTTTCGTCATAACTCACTACCTGAATCATCGAATCAGGAAATACCAAACATTCCTGATTTTTTATGTTCTCCAAAAAAAAATTATTTTCAGTACCTTCAAATGCTCATGGCAAATTACCAAATTTCAATTTGTGGTTCTTATTAATTCATTAAATCTAACACAGTCTTTGCCGGACTAGAACCAGCAAAAATGTTCCACAGTTAATCGCAGTTAGGTCATTCCCGACTTGAGCTATTTGGCTGTTATAGACTTGTTGAATGATTTCCTCACAGGGCCATATAGCTTTGAAAACCCCCTCCTATTTTACGATTTTCTCAAGGTTATGATGGACATAGAGATGCGAAAACTACGCTTTAGAATTTGAGATACAATAGATAAACTAGCCGTATGATACACATTGGTTTTTCTGAGTTCAAAGTTTTCCTCATCTACATCAATGCACTTTTTATACCTAAACTCTCACAACTGAAAGACTTGAAGCCAGTCATCTTTGCGAATGCTCTCAAAAAGGAGATGAATTGGTTCGTTCTGAAACGTCGACCTCGTAAATGTTTTGTTAGGTTATAGAAAAGGTGATTAGGGTAGATGAGGAATGACTTTCACCTTATTTTCACCTGAAAAATCAACTGTTTGCTCTTCGTGTGTGACGGTGCATTGTCTTGATACAACATTATGCAGGTACTGACCCAAGCACAGCAGGTAAACATTTAGTGGTTTATCAGTTGGTAAGCTTAGATTCTTTCACTAACCTTGCCATCTGAAAGAAAACTGCGTACATAACTTTTCTGACAGATGACAATGATTAGATTTGATTTATCTTCGTCAATCCACACACGGCTCTCCTGGCGAATGGCGATGCTCATGAATAATTGAATTGATTGTTACGGATCCAATACCAAGGTTGACTCAAACATTTGATTGTACATCCTGGATCTTCTTCGATCATTCCTCAATCTCTCTCAGTGGTGTTAACATCTACTAACAAACAGGATCTAGTAGCACATAAATTATCACCCAGCGATATTCGTCCTGTTTTAAAGTCACCATACCACCGAAACACATTTGTCTGTGATGAGCTTTCATTCATTGCTGACTGAATAAAAAATCCATGAGCTAGAAGAAGAACTCCAACATATACATTAGGATATAGTGGGACTGGATAAAATAAGAGAAGAGATACAACAAGAAGAGATCACAACAAGAAGAAGAACCATTGAAAATCACAAAATCAATCAGACAGGCTATGGATGAACATTAACCGATTCAAAGCAGGGTCGCAGACAAACCAAGCGTAAATTTGAGAAACCATAAGGAGATACGGAGAGAGAATGAAGCAAATCAATGAAAATTAAAATGATAGCGAATAATCTCAGAAGTGGTATCAGAGAGTTCCACACGAACTGGGCAGCACAAGTGTTAGAGACCAATAAAAGCATGAAAGTATCCATACGAAAAATGTGGCGACAGGTCAGAAATGTATTCATTAACAAGCTCACCCTCCAATACTTCAAAAATGAAGGAAATTGTGGATGATTGTTACTCGACACAGATTTAAAGAAAAACTGAGGAAGAAAATTTAATCCTGATATCCTTATATTCAGAACCAATGATGAGAACATATCCCCGAAATAACAACAATCGGAGATGACAAAAAACGAATCTTTGGGCGAAGATCAAATAGCTATCGAATATATCAGAATGAAACGACACAAGATCATACAGGAGATAAGGAAGCGAATAGCTCCTTATCAGAAGCCAAAATCCCTGGAACAACGCTATTATCATTATACTACCCAAAAAAGGAAAAGTCAGAGATTCATCAGATTAAAAAGCTCACAAACAATTCACAAAAATATTAACAAAATGCCTCACGAACGCGCTAGATCAAGAGAAAAACCGTGCTACATTTGACACAAATTACTACCTTCAAGCCATAAAGGCAATAGAGAAAAGCATTGAATACAATATTGATTTTTGTTGATTATAAAAAAGCTTTTCACTAAGTAAGACCACAAGAAATTCTTAAAGCCTCAGCTAACTATCAAATCGATAAGGAATGCGAAAATAGCATAAAACATATTTACGAGCATGCTACTTCACGAATCTCTTTCTACGAATTCACTGATAAGTTCAAGATTGCGCATGGAGTGAGACAAAGCGACACAAACACATTATCCCCGAAACTATTCACGCACTTATTGAAATACAGTTTCAAAAGACTAAATTATAACAAAAGAGGAATCAACGCGGATGAAGAACATCTGAATCATCTTGATTCTGCCGATAATATTGTCATCATGACAAATTGTGTTGAAGATGCAAGAAATATGCTCCTACAGTTAGCCTTATAATCTCATGAGGTTATTCTTGGCGATAAATATGTCGAAAACAAAAATGATGGTTCTGAGCCAGCCTATTCATCGATGCTGTACATGTGGTGTAGGTTAGATCATCATATAAATATTTAGGTCATGACATATCTATCACCAGAGACAAAAACGCCCAAAATAGACAGACTAATAAGGGTGACGTGAGCAGCATTTGAAAATCTGAAGGACATTTTCGAATCATGTATGGCTCTTTCCGTCAAACCTAAGGTCTATGGTCAATGCGTACTATTTACTCATGGGGCAGATACCATCACACTAAAGAGGAAACCAGCAAATAAAATACCTGTAGCCCAAAGAAAAATCGAGAGATCAATGTTGGGTTAGATAAGTGATAAGATTCTAAACCACATTAAAAGATGAAGAACAAAAGTCCAAGATGTTGTTTAGAAAAAATAACAACACCTGAAGGGAACTGGATCATCTGGCTACATTCAAAGACCAAAGATAGATAAAATGTCTCCTGTAATGCGCACAACACAGTAAGCTCGAAGAAGTAGAGAACGTGTACCAACTCGTTTGGAGAATAATATCGATTAAATATGCCCAGATTGGGTACCCAAAGTCTAAAATTAAGAGACGTGGAAAATTTTGAGGAAGACCTATGTCTAGCAGTATACCAAAGTGATTGATGGATGATTATGATGATGATGTTTCCAGTTCTCACTTCTGTAGTTGTCTCAAAATATACGTCGAAGCCTTGTTTACTACTGAAAACATTTTCTTTCTCAGAATTTATACCATAGGACCATATTTTTATTTCCTGTTAAGATTCTTGGGTAATCCTGGACTTTATTTCTTTTCATTTAAGTTTGCATTCTGAGGTGCGTGATTACGTCAACTTTTCACTGGTGTTTTGATATTTACTGTACTATAATTTGAGGAAAATAGATTTCTATCTTGATTGACATCGAGGTGAGAAATTAATGTAGATCTAACGAAAATAAAATTATTCAAGAAATGTATAGCAAAATATTACAACGTGATATTGATATTGATGCCGCTTTCTATCCCGGTACATTTTCGTAGCACCGGCGTTATAATTAAAAACCCTTTCCCCGTGAAATGTGGAAATGCGACCGGTCATAGAAAATGATTGATGGCCACATCCATAAATGTTTTCCGCTATGAGTTTTATAGTAATCACGCTCCACAACGTTTTCCCTCGTTCCTCATCTAGAAATATATTACACATTGTGTATTGCTACAGCATTCCGCTTACTTTCATTGAAAAATATATCAAAGTTTTCACAAAATTTGCATTTTAATTAATTGTTTTACTAAAAAATACATAAATATATTCATTTTATATATTTTTATTATTTCATTGCAATGTAAATTGAATTTTTAATTACAGTGATATTATTTTTCGGACGAAAAAAGCAATGTTTTATGTGGATTGTACTGAAATTTTATATTTTCATCATCAATTTTTCATTACGCTGAATCTTTTAATCTTTTATGGAAAACGTATTGTTCGTTATGTTACTTTTTTCTATAAAATAACATGAGATAATAATAATATACAGGGTATACAAATTTGGATGTTTGACTGCAACAGCTAGATGAAATATTATAGTTAGAGACAAATGGCTCCCCTTCACTTTGGATCTTATTTCAGGGAACAGTTTAGAGGTGAAAAAACTCTCCGGTACATATCCATCAACGATTCATGTTGTTTTTTGGGTAACAACCACATACTGTTTTATTTCTCTTCTAAAACTATAGTTGTTTCTATGATTTGATTGAATTCAGAGCATAGTGAATATCTGTTGTCTGAGAGTTTAACAATCATTTACGATTTTAGTTTTGAGGTATATTAATTATTTTCAGATATCAAAATGAAACAACTTGTTTGTTTCATTTTCCGAGTTATTTTCAATTTTTCTGAAGCATTTGTGGTTCTTTTTAGATGTACATAAAATCACCAAGAACTTTGATTTGATCAACGGCAGAAACATATTTGAATTGCTTCACCTAAATCTTTTAGCCTGATAAATCTATATTCCACAGGTTGATCAGAAACCAATATAAATAATACTGTTCAGCTAACAGATTATTATGTATTGTAGTTTCGAAGTTATCCATGAAAGTTTTAGCTAACAAGGAGCTGAGGGCGTTTCCCATAAGATCCTTCGATAAGGCCCTCGTCCGAAGATATGAAGACTCAAAAACAAAGTAATCCTCCTATTGAAAAAGCTTTCCATGGATAACTTACAATATACATAACAACCCTTTAGCTAAACAGTTTTTTTAAAAGGTTTAGTTATGCGGATGATATTGTATGTTTTAATGGTACTGAACGAAAAGTTAAGAAATTCAATTCATTCGAAAAGAAAATTCACTATCGAACTTGAACAAAACGATCACCAAATTATAAATAATAGACAAAATTTCTCAATCGTTCAGAATAAAGCGACTATTGTGAATTATGAAGTCCGTATGAAACGACTTATGAACGATTGAGAAATCATGTCTACTATTCAATTTGGTAATCATTTTGTTCAAGTTCGATAGTGAATTTTATTTTTGGATGAATTGAATTTATTAACTTTTCGTTCAGTACCAGTAAAACATACAATATCATCCGCATATCTAAACCATTTAAAATGGCAGCTTTTACTGCATGATTCTCATATTATTAAATGTTCGTTTATCTTTTCTAATTTCCAAAAAAACTTTTTATTGTTAAACAGATAGCTCTCAATAATGGTTATAATCCAAATATTATAACTGTAGTATTCAACAAAAAACGTAATCTCAAGGCAATAGAATTTGTCTATCCAAAATTCAAAGATCAACACAGATAAAGTAACCTGACAAACGTTGTTACCATAATTCAGAACACTTATTGAAGTTCCAATTACACATCTTCTTCCGAAGCAATAATTATGTATTCAAACACATCAAGATTAATAAAAGTAAAATAGATAACAGAATGAAATCTGGTGTATACAAACTTAGCTGCGGTAGTTGGAGTAACAGGTACACACAACCAAATTTATATGGAATCACCCGGTATTTTGAATATTACCTCAGGGATTTTGGAAATTTCGAAGGATTGTAAGAATTGATCCTTTTCGAGAAATTTCAATTGAAAAAAGAAATTAATCAAGGTTTATTTTAAGGAAGAAACAAATGAAAGGAAATAAAAGACTTTCCGGATGTAGTAAAAAAATTGAAAACTGTTTCCTCACGGAGTAGATGTCTTTTCTCGACCTCAGTTGCTCTTATTACCTTCTCTTGCCCTGATGCAAGCCTGAATCCATCTAGGCATGCTTTGGATTAGGTTTTCGACCTCTTCTGGGGTGATATTCTGCCACTCTTCAGTGGCGGCTTGGATGAGCTGTTGTGGGGTTCTTGGATTATCCTGGCGCGATCTTATTTTTCTTTCAAGATTATTCCATAAAGGTTCAATAGGATTTAGGTCTGGAGAGCAATCTAGCCGGTCCAAAATAGCGATTCCCTCTGTTTCAAGACAGACGCTGCGAGATATTTGTAGCAGTGTAGTAGCACTGATTGTTACAGTAGAAACGTGTGGGTTACCATTTACTGTAGCGAGGACTTCATTCGCATTGATTGCATTTCCCCTCACTGATTTGTTTCTACTTCTTTTTGATTTCGTGAATGATTCATACGTCCGATAATTATCAATAACATTCTTGAATGTTTTTCGGTCGGGAACACGTCTGTCTGGGAACCTTTGCTCATAGAGTCTTATAGCCATTCGCACATTTTTATTACATTCGCCATAAATTAGTAAGAATTCAATTTTTTCTGAATTTGTAAATTGCAATATTTCGGATTCTCGTCAGAATAATCTTTTCTCATATGCCAAATAATGAAAATGAGAGTACTGTCAAAGAATGAGAGCGTAGAACTGACGATCATCGATGGTGCAGTTGCATTAAACCGACTGGATAACGATATTCGAATTTAATTGGAAATATTTCATTATATATCTCTTTATGTTTGTGAAACGACAGAAAGTGAAAGTGAATCTGAAACGAATATGAGAGAAAAACCAGAAAAACTTTGAAAATTCATAATGGAACTACACCAAAGCAATCAAATTCAACAGGGAGAAATTTTTCGGTTTTTCAATGAAATTACCTCTGAATATTGTATTTGGATATGAAATAAATAGTTTCGATATACAGAGTGGGACAAATAAAATTCCGAAAAAATAATTTTAATTTTGTCGCATATCGAGAAGCGATATGCGACACTGATGAGCTCCTATTAAGGGCGAAACTGCAGTCTGCCGCTTCGTTTCTCGGCATCCTGTTTGGTTGCACTATTGTGGCGCTTGGGGGCTGCGTGCATGGCGGGCAGATTTGGAAACTAGCTCTTATCAGGAGGATTATTCATTGATCTTTTTGAATAATTCGTCTTGTCTCAGATTTACATACATAGACTCCACGCGAAGTTTATCGCGGAAGATATTTGACCATATATATATATATATATATATATATATATATATATATATATATATATATATATATATATATATATATATATATATATATATATATATATATATATATATATATATATATATATATATATATCACAAAATTACGACAATACTATATGAACTTCTAGGTTGGTCATTCAAGAGTCGCTTGGTAACTTTCAGATGCGTATTCCAAAAGATATCATGCAAAAGAGATGAGTGTATGATGAAAAATATCAACAATTTTCGACTAAATGAAAAATTACAAAATTCTACCTTTTCAAACATTCGCCGCGAAGAAACCAATCAACTAGCATCGAATGGTTACTAATCATTTTCAAAATCGAGTGTTTCCTCTACGGGCCCTAATTAACTCCAATATACGTCTCGGAAGCCCCTCAAATAAATTTGGGATGTACTCTTGACTCACTGAGTTCCGAATTTTAGGAAGCAGATTTCTTAGTTGTTGGACTATTCTACGAAGCATCCTACGTTGCTGAATTTGCCACCTCATGCTATCCCAAACATGTTCTATGGGATTCAAGTCGGGACTTCTGGCTGGCCATCTTAAAATATCAATTTCGGATTTGAAGAAATTCTGTAACTACTCTAGCTGCATGAGGCCGAGCATTATCATGCATATAAATGAAGTTTTCGCCAATCAATGGGCCAAAGGGTACAACATTGGGTTCAAGGATATCTGCGAAGTATCTGGCCGCTGTCATTCTAGGACTAACTTAGTTCGACCATAGAAAGAAATGCCTCCTCACATCATTACTGAGCCCCCTCCGAAGTTTTCGGTTTGCTGGATATTGCATTGTTGATACCGTTGCCCAGGTCGTCTGTATACAGGCATGCGTCTATCATTTGATAGTAGACAGAACCTGTACTCGTCAGAAAAGAGAACATTTGACCATTCTGAAATACAGCAATTTGCATGTTCCCACGCAAACTGAAGTCTTGCAACTCGATGCTCTCTGGTGAGACGCGGGCCGGTAGAAGTCATCCTTGGTCTGATATCGTCTTCTCTGAGCCTGTTCCTAACAGTTTGCAATGAAATATGCACATTTCTGGAAGGTGCAAGTTCATTTTGTAGCATTCTAGCTGTACAGTGCCGAACTCTTAGTGCAGTTAAACGAAGCCAACGATCATTAACTGGTGTTGTAATTCGATTTCTTCCCTGTCCAGCCCTTCTTCCATATTCCCCTGTTTCATGGTACCGATTAATTGCTCTTGAAATAGTGCTTTGGCTAACATTCAACAAGTTAGCCAGGTAACGTTGTCTACGCCGCTCCTGTAGAAGTGTTACAATTCTTACCACTTCATGATCACTCAAATATCGTCCATAATGTAGTTTTTCACCAATAAAATTCGACTACGTGGAAATATACAAGTTGTTATCTTAAACAAACTACAAGTTGAGTCTATAACTTGAGAACAGTACCCCTTGAAAATATCTGGTTAGGTTAGATTTCTGAGAGATGCACTTTTCACATCGCTACTCGTTGAAGGACAAAGATTTTGAAAATCACTATGTAACGAAGGAGATTATAAAAGTTTTGTTGACTGCTTCTATTGTTTCATCGAAAAGTAGCACTATTTCATCCATCTATTAGTTTACAAGAACAAATTTGGGACGTCCTGTACATATGATATCAAATTCTTTCATTGAATGGGTTAATTCATTGAAATATTGATACGATATTTTTCTGCTGGTTTTCTATTTTTCATTCGAATTTCTGGTCGAAATAAACAATGAAACTCGATCTTTCTGTTTCCTTGTTTTCTTCAAAACATACCTACAAACTAGCTGTAAATACTAATGAATCAGCGTCGAGCAACACAGGGTTTCTCCTGCTAAAGGGTGCACAGGGGCGAGGGATGATTTCTTCCACAACGAATTGGTAACAGAAAGAGTTTTTTCCAAACATGGTTACTATGGTACATGGTAGAAATAACTATCAGATTTATTAATTATGCGTTTTTAATTTGAATCATACATTCCGTAAAATAGTTGGCTAATTAGAACGCCAAGATAATTATATAAAGACAAAATAACTAACACGTTTATATTTCGCGAAACATATACGCCATTTCCACATTCAAGCAAGTAAATGTCACCATGCCCGCTGAATTAAATAAACTCTGTTTTCAACTAGTTCAAGCAATTCGTTGTTGAAAATAGCATAGAAAGTTCTGACAGCCCCGTAGCGAACTCAATTGTTACAGATATACGTTGCAACGACATAACCACGATATATCGCATCTCCCGTTGTCACCGGCTTTTTGTGTCGATTTCGGAGTGAAGTTGTTTATAATTGCCGTGTTTGTGGCGTATGCTGTTAATTTTGAAATCTCAGTCGAGTCTGACGTTTGTATTCGGTGATTCAGATTTAAACATTGTCAGTTAGGTATCTCAAGAAAGTAACATTTATAATTAGAGTATTATACACTGCCCAACAAATATCTACTTCATAAAATTTTCCAAGAATATAACTATCAAATTATGTGAAATGGGGTGCAGTTATTTCAAAAAGTTTTTAGAACTACCCGCAACTAAGCTGATTAGGGATTTTACGTTTAAAATGCACTGCAATCTCGAAATCTAAGAAAGCTTTCATGGGTTTTTTCTCAAAACCAGTTGCAGACATTTATTGACTTTTAGTGGTCGTTACTTAAGGCCTCATTTCAAATGATAAATAGAAGAAAATTTAATTCACTTTATTTCTAGCGATTTTCGAGAACACAGCGATTACATCAGTCGAATGCGAAATGAAAACTAAACTAAAGTACAACAATTCATATATGATCAACAACATTTGAATAAAAGTGAAAAATCCACCTTAGGCATTTCACAAAACTCTT
Source organism: Cryptolaemus montrouzieri (assembly GCA_013387265.2). Classification (NCBI taxonomy): domain Eukaryota; kingdom Metazoa; phylum Arthropoda; class Insecta; order Coleoptera; family Coccinellidae; genus Cryptolaemus; species Cryptolaemus montrouzieri. Next base: position 26,492,102 of record JABFTP020000103.1, read on the forward strand.
ACCTAAATGCCTAATCCAGAAACAAATTAGGTAGATATTAAAATATTGACACTTTTCTCATGAACATACCCTCTCTGACCTGTCGTTTTCGAAAAAAGGGTGTCGATTTTTTTAATGGAGTTTTCTGAAAGAAAAAGTTTATTCACTACCTGTGCAAAATTAGGAAGTTCTGCGCCACGAAATTTTCTGATGCTGCAGAACAAATTAATTTGAGGACCATGCACGATTAGTGAAGCGGTCGTTCTTGAGACGCTGTGGGGCCTGCATTCGTGCCGAAGGAAGGCAATTTGATCATTTGCTTTAATCCCTTTGATTCCCGATGTAAATAATCAACTTTTTTGTGATTGAAAATTTGTTGAAAATACACTGATAGTTGAAGAAGGGGAGGTATCATCATTAAGTTGTAGAATTATTTTCATAAAGAAGAAAGTGTTTAGAGGAAATCGTTCGGCATTCAGGTATCTTTCCCTGTAAAGTATGGCTGCTGCGCTAGAACTACATCAACAATCTCTATAAATGCGATGAATATTTGCATCTTCTTGTGCTGAATATAAATATGACATAATGCAATTAGGCAAAACACGAAATAAATTCACTGATTTTTAGAAAATCTGCAGTGTATTGTAGTATTTTACAGTAATCAGGTGTCAGATCATTTAGCTAGGTATCTAATTTATTCTGACATTAAAAATTCTGTGCTTGTTTAAATTCAATGACCGAACCACTGAACATAGATATTTCTTCTACTAAGTTTTGTATTAATTTTCATATTCAAGTCTTTTCGTAAAAGACGACCATATTTCTATTTTCTAGAGGAAAAGTAGTATTGTGCTTCGTGGGAATCGTCGACAAATATGCCATCTTTTGAAATAACTTGCCACGATCCCGTAATGAATTTTTCAATATATGAATAATATGAAGGGCTAAATGAGGCACATGCTCGAAAACTCATGTAAAAGTTCAACTGAAACTAATAACTCTCGACTCGAAAATCCGAACTTCACATTTTATTTTGGGGTGAAATTTATGACATAGTAACCAGAGATTGCTCAAAGAACAATACAATTTCAATTTGCGCAAATCTTTTAGAGCAGTATACAAAAGGCGATATTCTTAATTTTTACTAAAATGCTAAAATGACTATAACTCGAAAACCGTTGAACTTTTAGCAGAATTTTTTTGTTTACTTGATAGACATAAACACACCTTCTTCGTGGTGCCAGTTTAACGTTGGGTGTCGGGACACTAGTATATATATATATATATATATATATATATATATATATATATATATATATATATATATATATATATATATATATATATATATATATATATATATATATATATGGATAGAACTTGAAGGAATTCAATAACCAATTTCCAAATTTGGCGCCTATGAGTAAAACAAAATTTCGAGGATTAGAAGCAATTTTCTGCAATTTATATATATGCGTCCATTAAGTCACAGAGATATCCACCGACCGTCCGTTAAAAACTTTTCAAGTTCTAATTACAATATCAAGTTGAAATTTTATACGCGGCCATAACTAGCGATTTCAATTGAAGTGAAATTTCAAGTGTTCAAAGTGATACCATTTCCGGTTATACCGAAAGTGGGTCCTTACTTTGTTATTTCTAATGGTAATCTACCAATCTTTTTAGTATACATTCAGAACCGACATTTGAGCAAGGCATGAAATACCCAAGTTGTTATTTTTGTTATAATCTCGATATATATATATATATATATATATATATATATATATATATATGCAAAAGATCTACGATTATATATATATATATATATATATATATATATATATATATATATATATATATATATATATATATATATATATATATATATTATTGAGTAAAAATCCATTTAATTTAATCTTCTTCATCTCTTATATCACTTTGTCATTCTCCAAACGTTTTTATTTCGGAGAAAAATTGTGAATCCAAGTTTCTTTCTTGTTTGAATAATTGACAAGCAATTTTTCCCCAAATAAATAAATAACTTTCAACTTCTGTAAAACTTTTTGTTTCCGTATACTCGAGACTTTCAGAGGCAAAGGAATTCGAAGTGAAATTCCCCTGCCTCAAAGTTTAACCCATTTCGATCAGTGGAAATGATAATTATTGAGAAATTCCATTCAGAACAGACATCAACCTTTAACTGAATAAGTTACCCAAAGTTTGACAGATCATGCGAAGTTGATGAACAAAGTTTTGAGTTTCCCTATGGCTTTTGAAAGTTGAGATGTCAAAAATGATGGCCATTCTGTTAGATAGGAAAATACTTCTTCTTTTATGAAATGGAGTATTTCTTTTTGATATTTACTTTCGCTCAAGCTTTATCTGTTATCAATATTTGTAAAGTATGAAATAAAAATGCTGGAGCAGGTAAATTTTCATAATTAGCTGAGAAATTTATTGGTGAAAATAAAATTGTTTTATTTTATTGAAAGAATCTATCTTAGAGCTTGTCCACTTGTTGCTTTGGGAAAGAAATCTCAGATATCTATTTGAAGAAATTATTGGAATGATACTGTCCTTTTTATTGAATTGCTCATACAAACCTCTACTCAGAATAACCTGGTTTTGATCTCAGAAAAAAGATTTGGTGTACCAATCGTTTAAGAACATATTCTTTTCAAGTGTTCTTGAATGGTAACTCCTAAACTAATAGAGATAGGATGTGGTTCTACGCAGAAGTGCTACTTTTTGATGGAACAATAGATGCAGTCAACAAAACTTTCATAGCTCCCTTAAATGTCAAAGTACAGGTTGATTTTCAGAATAAATTTTCAAATATCTCTCGTATCTCGGTTATCCTTCAACAAAGTACAATCATACAGAATTTTTACAGAAAATTCAGAGGTGTAACCAGTATATTTGAGGGGTACAGTTTTCATGAAATCTTAGAATGTATCTTCTATAGTACCAGGTTCAACCTTGTAATATATAAGGCACATCATTCTTAAAATATACTATATGTCTGAAAAATCCACAGTGAAGTGAAACGCGTCATGAGTTTATCAATTTAGTGAAAATTTGAACATTATTGTCTTATTTTTTAAAAGAAGACAAAAGAAGATAGCTGCGATCTGTTCTCATCAACGAATTTTCCTCGACAATCAAGGGAGGAGATCGGTATGTCATTTTTCTCTATTTGCAGTAACATAAAGATCCTCTAGGAAGATATAACAACCGAGCCAGCTGGAAGGAGCTACGCGAGTTTTTCACGTCTCTTCTCTTCACTGATATTTATTTTCAGACCTTGACATTGATGTCTGAAGTCCATTACTGAATTTGCTGGCATGGACCTCTACATTCTACACTCCACGAAAAAAGCATCCTCACAGAAACTTTGGCTCTCTAACAACTGTTAAAAAATGAAACGAGTAAAATCAAAGCTTATGAATCATAAAACTAAATCTAGGTGCGTTTTAAGAATAGTTGTGACTCAAGAATTGATGAAGCGAAAACCTTCTTCAATGAAGAAGTTGAGAATATACTCTTGGAACAGACCAGTAGAACAGTTCTGGTCAATGGCGAAGGCAATCAGAAACAACTTTTTCAGATTATTCCAAAGAAAAGAAAGAAATTCCAAGCCCAAAATTACCGTTCAATCACAATGTTGTCCATAATGTCGAAAGTCATTGAAAGAATCATGAAGGATGAGCTCATAAAATATCTCAAGTTGCAGGGTATCATAATAAGTGATCTTCTTCACTACACCGGAAACATATTCTTTGGGCTTGCGGGCGACTTTACCCTAATGTCTTCATTTTCTACTAAGCGTCCTATGACTGATGAGGAGATATACCATCATTCTTAAAATATACTATAATATAAATATACTTTTATAAAAATGATGATGGACTTATAATGGGAAACCACTTACGCCCTCTTTTACCAGAAATCTTCATGGATAACATACAAGAAACTATTCATAAACACCCGCTTAGTAAACATTTCCTATATAAGTATCGATATGTCGATGACATTATTGTGTGTTTCACAGGAACAAACAGATAGTTCACTGTATTTGAAAATTTCATCAACAATCTTCACCCAAAAATAAAATTCACTTCTGAAATAGAACAGAACAATTCGATCAATTTCCTAGACCTAACTATAACAAGATCAAATAATAAACATCAGTTTTCAATTTATCATGAGCCTTCTCATACAGATGTCACAATTCATTAAACATCAGCACAACCTTACCAACATAAAGTTGCAGCATTTAATAACTATATACATAGACTCTTGAGCACACCGATGTCTGATAATAATTATTTCAAAGAATTAAATTTGATAAAACAGATCGCAATAAATAATGGTTATGATGCCAATTTAGTTAGCAGCATATTATATAAGAAAAACAAAAATTCGCTTCACAACATATATATCCATTCGGTAAACACCAAGACCAGAAATTCAAAAGTTTAACATATATAGGCAATATTAGCAATAATGTGAAATCCTTCTGAGAATTCAAATTTGAATATAGCGTTCAAAACATCAACAAATTTAGGTTCATTTATCAAGAATTATAAATCTCCAATTATTAAAGAAAATAAATCAGGTGTTTATACATTAGATTGTGCAGATTGCAATTATTTTCATATAGGTAGAACAGGAAGAAATTTTAATGTTAGAATCTCTGAACATAAACGCAGTTTCATCAATGGAAAAACTGATTCAAAATTAATCGAATCATCTCAGGGAAAACACTCTTCCAATTAAAAATTTAAAATCCTACGTTCTGAGAATGGAGGTATAAAACTCAACCTTCTGGAAGTACTTGAAATTAACAGATTTAGGTATTCACCGGAAATTCTCAATGATCAGGTAGATATAAATAACTCACACCTATTAAATTTATTTCCTGAACATTAGTTCAAATACGGATAGCTCTGAGTGGATTGCCTCTTAAGTATATATAAAAATTTGTAAGTAAGATATATTTTTAGTATTCATTCGCTCTTGACAAAGATACTGTGTATCGAAACGCGTCGAGCATTTGATAATATATTTTTGTAGAAATCATCGTTTACTTGTATTTGCGAAAATGGATTTCTATCACGTAAAAGCCTCGTCAATTGAATCTTTTATATACTATCTGTCTGAAAAATCCACAATGAGGTGAAACGAGTCATGAGTTTATCAATTAAGTGAAAATTTGAACATCATTGTTTTATTTTTGAAAAAAAAGACAAGAGAAGATAGCTGGGATCTGTTCTCATCAACGAATTTTCCTCGACAATCAAGGAAGGAGATTGGGATGTCATTTTTCTCTATTTTCAATAACATAAAGATCTTCTAGGAAGATATGGTATAACAACCTAGCCAGCTGGGAGGTGCTGCGCGAGTTTTTCACATCTCTTCTCTTCACTGATTCACTGATATTTGTTTTCCGACCCTGATATTGATGTTCGCAGTTCATTACTGAATTTTTTCTTGCTGGCATGGACCTCTACATTCTACACTTCACTCTAACCACACAGAAATCTTGGTTCGCTAAGAACTGTTAAGAAATGGCACGGGTAAAAACAGAGCTTATGAAATATAAAACTGAATGTAGGTTTCAAGAATATTTGTGACTCAACAATTGATGAAGCGAAAACCTTCTTCAATGAAAAAGTTAAGAATACACTCTTGGAGCAGACCAGTAGATTTCGTCAGTTTTAGTCAATGGCGAAGGTAGTAAGTAACAAATTTTTCAAATCATTTCAAAGAAAAGAAAGAAATGCCAAGCCCAAAATTACTGTCCGATCGCATTTATGTCCATAATATCGAAAGTCATTGAAAGAGTTATGAACGATGAACTCATAAAATATCTCAATTTGCAGGGTATCATAATTAGTGATCTTCTTCACTCAACTGATAACAGATTCCTTGGGTTTGCGGACGACTGTACCCTAGTGCCTTCTTTTTCTAGTAAGCGTCATATAACTGGTCAGGAGACATCCGTTCACTGAAAAAAATACATCATCTTGAGCGGTTACAGCTTTGCCATGACAGGCATCACCTCTTCCCAAGAGTTGAAAATAAAGGAAGAAGATGCACATAACTGCCGAACTGAATCATCAGAAATGGGACACCCTATATATTGATGCCTAATTTCATCGGAATCCAATTGAATTTCGTTCATCTGGAATATTTAAAAGCATAAAGATAATTCATGCTTTGGCACACAAATGTGCTAGTACTTCAAAGCAAGTTAGTTTTGATTCTTTATTTTAAAATGCTGAAGAAAAGAATAATTCAACCTAGTTTAAATACCTCGACAATAAATTTCCATTCTAAATCACAGCGAAGATTGGAATTTTATAGCACCAAGCCTGATTATAAACCTCGAGTCGGAATTTCTTCTCCAGCAAACCACACATCACCCGTAATTTCATTTCGACCAAAAGCCATTTCAGCTCTTTTTCTTTTACAAAACAATTATTTTCGCTGAAACTTAAGTTCTGCTTCCGCCCCATCTAAATTGATCCCATTGTTTCACCTCTCTTCTGGGGAGAAACGCCATCGCTACAACAAAAGAAGCTCGTTCCACTACGTAAAAATGTCAGCGCCTAAGTCGTTTCTGTATTTTATTGCAAAAATAAATTTCCGTTTAACGTGTTCTTAACCGCAGCGGCGACGTGCTCTCTGTGAATTGGGGAGATGAAGAGGTAACTCTCTGAAGAATGTTAATACTTTGATGGATAGTTGTAATTGTCGCATATATTCTGAATAGTTGCAATAAGAGGTGCTCAATTTAGGGTAACGAATGTTAACTGTTAATAAAATTCTTTTAAGACAATTCCTGATTTCTTTATTGAAACTATACTGGGTTGGGTAGAAGGAAGACCTTAATTCTGATTATGTCTCAAATATTGAGATTAGAGAAGATGGATATTAATCTAGAATTTGCAATTGTTGACATCGACTACAACTTTGCTATTTCGAATAACGATATGTACATAATAACTTTTTATTAAAGGGCATCCTTTTTCAAGCCCTCTTGTTAAGATTTGTCCTATCATTTTTTATTTATTTTTTTATAAAACAAAGAAACCCCTACAGGATAGACCCAATTACTGGGGTTCACAAAAATGATAACAGAAAAATAAACAAAAGGGAAACTGTCATACGAATGAAAATTATAATTTTCATAAAAATTCAGGAGAGAGAAAAAAGACTCACTAAAGACTACAGAATCAAGCCAAATTATCTTGAAAACTAAAAACTACTACAATGAGATGATTCAGATCTAATGAGATATGCAATAACATTATTATTGAAAGAAGAAAGAGGTTCATGAAAAATATCTATACAAGCAATATGCCAATTGTGAAGACGCCTAATTCGCAAGAAAACAGAATGAAAAATAAACTAGTACGGGCCTTCGGAACATAGAAGAGTGCATTTCGACGACTAGAATACACGAGAACATTGAAAATGAGATAATTAACGAGCGGAAAACTAAAAGAAGGATTTAAAATAAATTCGATAAGGAAAAACAGTGTCGAAAAGGACTCTCCTCTGCTCCAGGCTTAAAATTTTGTGATGACGCAAACTTAATAATCATGGTTAGGACTATGAAATCTAAAGTTGATACTTTTGACAAACTTTCTCTGGACTCGTTCAATTCTGTCGATATACTATACTATATACTATATACTTCGATGCTATCGAAGACATTGACATTCTTTGTAAACCTTATATGCTTACACTTATTAATATTTAATTGAAAGTACCTACTTTGACAAAAAGAGAAAAGTCTGTCAAGATCACTCTGAAATCACAAAATATCATCATAGGACCGAATAGCACTGTACACTCTAAGATCGTCGGCATATAAATCATGTTTTGTTTGAAAAAAAAACATTCCGAACTATCATTAATGTAAATTGAAAATAAAAGGGGACCTAGATGTGACCCTTCAGGAACACCATAGGTGACACGAATGAAACCGGAATGAGTGCAACATACTACAGTCTATCTGACATTTCAGTGATGACTCTACCACACCAAAGTCCTCTAGAACCCACAACAAAGTTGCAAAGTTGATGTACCTTATCAACTTGAATACCATCATCAAAACTACTACTTATGAAATGAACATAAAGAGTTAAATTAGTTAACACCGACGTACCTTTGAAAAACCCGTGTTGGGATTGAATCAACTCGGAACCGGATGAATGAAAAAATCTATCAGTAACTATTGCTTCAAAAATTTTACCGAAATAACTTAGAATAGAGACAGGTCGGTAATTACTTACTTCATTTTTCCTACCACCTTTGAAAATAGGTTAGATCTTTGCCGCCTTCCACTTATCTGGAAAGACACCTTGTACTAAAGATTTGTTGAAGATAACTTGAAGTGGAGTCGCCAAACTAGACGAACACGATTTTATAAAAATTGGTGGGATGGAGTCCGGACCTGGACCCTGCATGACATTCAGTCACTCGATTTTAGCTTTGACATCCTTCAGATCTATCGTGTTAAATGTAATCGATGAAGAAGATTTATATCTACTTTGGTAAGAACAGGTTTATGCGGATCTTCATAAACACTAGGAAAGTACTCAGAAAGAGCATTGGATATAGCCGAACTATTTCCTAAAATTTGTTACCATGACACATCGATTGAGGCATCCTGTAGCTATCTCTCAACTCGCCCACATAAGACCAAAAGAGCTTAAGATTTTTCACAATTTCGCCCTCTACAGAAGCAATATATTCTTATGATCTCTTTCTGTTGAGATTTTACATTGTCTACGCAAAATACTAAAATTTTCATACAGAAAACGGTCTTTGAATTTTTCAAATCTTTGATATATGTTAGTTTTATGCATTTAATAGTGTCTTTACCAAACCAGGAAGGGAATTTATCACACTTATCAGATCTATGAGGTACATACTTATCAATAACTATATTCAAAGCAGAATACAATGAATCAACACATTCACTCACATCGGTAGAACATAACAAAGTATTATTGTAATGATTATCATTTGGAGGCAATTCAGAGAAGATTTTTTAAGTACCTTGTCTGGCGAGAAGATGGTGCCTACCCTGTAAGATGGTATGATCATGGTGCACTCTTGAGTAGGTTCAGAGCGACAACCATGAACATAAGAAGAGGCTTTCTTGCCTTAAAATTTTTGTTTAACCTCCTGAATAATCGCTATTTTAGCTCAACTGAAAATTTCAGTTCCGAGACTGACCTCAAAATATGGGCGTCTGTTTTTCATGAGTACGTCCAGAACAAACTCACTCACACAATCTCCTATATTGTTTATGTGTACAATTTATAATTCCATCTGGAGATTGTGTGATATTAATCTCGATTCGTTTACCACTATTAGTAGCGTATATCTGGACAATGTTCTCTGAAGCGCATCTGAGTTATTGCATACTGCTTTCAAAAGTCAACAAATACAAATAGTCAACTCAAATAGCTACAAAATACTGAACGAAATTCAAGAAAATATGGCTACACGAATCGACAATAGAACTGGCACAAAAACGATTATTGACCACTTAATTTCAGATATGGATCTGCAGAGCGAAATGTAGCTGGAAGACTACTATATATTTGACCATAAGGTAACATCTGTAGAACTACATTTTGTCATGAAGAAAAAGGAAAACAAAAGTACAGAACATACACAACTAAGTACTGAACTTGAAAGAACGAAACTTGAAACTTTTATGAACTTATAAACTTCATAACAAAACAACTCAAAAATAGTACCACAACCAGAGAAAAAGCATACACTACAAAGATTAATGGAGGATTATACATGCAGGAACTACATGGTATGATTAAAAGAAGAGATCAGGCATATGCTTTGCACGACAAAAACCCACTATCGGGGAAAATGCTTGTAGTTTTCAAGAATCTTAAGAAAGAGGTAATTAACAAGAAAAACTATATCAATTACACTTTTAAAGATTATTTGAGAATGTGATGGATCCATTAAAAAACATCTCGACACTGTGAATCGAACTTTGCACCAAAATAAAACAAAGGGAAATTCTATCACTGCAATTGAAGATGATAAGGGTATAACACAAAATGAATCTGGACGTATTGCTAATGTGCTCGCTGAGTATTCTGTTACAGACGTAGGGAAAGTTAAGATCAACTCAAACTTTGGCCCACTATCACAAAGAGTACCGAACAATCTATCTCAGAAAATTTCACCCAAAGAAATTGAAAATACCATCTCTAACTTGAAAACAAATTCATCACCAGGACATGACAACATAAAGACAACAGTTATTGAAGAAATTAAGCCTGGTATTACATCAAATATATCTTGATTAATAAATAAATGTTTTTCTGAGAGTTCAATTCCCAATATATTGAAATTTTCAAAAATCAAAGCGATTCACAAAGATAGTCCGAAGGATCAACCTAGCAACTATAGAGCTATTTTTGTCTTGCCCACATTTTCTAAGATTATTGAAATTGTTATGAAAAATAGACTTCTAGAACATCTGGAGAATAAAGGTTTTTTGAACGTACATCAAAATGAGTTTCTGAATAAAAAAAGTACACAAACAGCTTTAGTGACCATATATAGAGAAATTGATGAAGGAAAATAGGTGATGGCTGTTATTTTAGACCAATGAAAGGCCTTTGACGTTGTGTGTCATTAATTGTTGCTTGGAAAATTTATTTCATTAGGCATCAATGATTCTGCTTTCAGATTTCTCAATTCGTACTTGGAGGTTCGTGTACAGTATACCGTTGTTGATGGGTGTGAAAGGGAAAGGGTTAAGGTGACCTGTGGAGTGCCTCAGGGTTCTGGGATCTGTCCTATATTGTTCCTCATATATATCAACAATATATGCGATCTACAACTAAACGGGCAACTTGTCCTTTCGCCAACGATTCAGGTCTGTTCAACTCTAGGACGGTGACGGACATGTTTAGGAGGACACAAGAAGCTCAAAAATAACAATTTGGACTACCAATAATAGAATAAAACTGAATGAGAAAAAATGTCTCTATGCAGTTTCTAAGAGAGATAAACCAGATGATCTCGAACTCTACATTAATTCTATTGAAAGCTCAAAGAGCGCGGTAACTAAATATCTAGGACTTATACTCCTTGAACATTTGACTTTCAGTGATCACATCGGGCATTTGGTAGCCAAACTTCGTTCTCTGGCATTTGTCCTCAGGAGAACTACATATTTGTTTACAGAAGAAATGAAGTATTTGCTGTACCACGCTCATGTTGGATCTGTATTGAATTACCTTGCAGAATTTTGGGGACAAGCAAGAAAACAAGACATAAGTAGTATTCAAGTTGAGCAGAATAAATCGGTAAAATTATATTCTATATAGGGAATTAGAGTTAACCGACATCAATGAAATCATGAAACTGGATAGTTTTAAATTAATTTATAGGAAGAAGAATCATAATATAGACACAGGAATAGACATAATACTAAACAGTGACATACACACATACAATACACGAACCAGACAACATATACACATATTGCCGACGGCAACAAATAAAGGACGAAAGAGAGTCACAATCAGGCAGCACTGTGCTTCCCAAGTGTATTAGGGATGCTCCATCATTTGCGAGGTTCAGTTCATTGGCAAAGACTCGTATAATGAATCAGGGATAATTTGATCAAATAAAAATATGTTTTTACTATTCATTCGAAACTGAAATCTAATTTATCTGATATAGATTATGTAATCTTTTTGGTTTAATAAATTAAATTTAAAAAATTTCGATCTATTTGCAGGAGAATATTTTGAAAATTACAATCAAATTATGTCACTTAGGAAACACAGAAAATTGAATTGAAATCAGTAGCGTTAGCTTTCTTCAAACGATAAAGATGTCCTTTTGGTGAAATGAATCATGATTTGAAAAAAAAGGAACGTTTACTTCCGAGTTAGCCCCGTTAATTGACAAAACTCATTGATTTGAAATATTCATTCGATCTTGCATAGAATTTTGTATGTATCTTTCTACTAGTTGAGAAGATTTTCAGCCCTCATATCTCTTTACTGTTGCAATATCCACACCTGCATTTACTAACTTTGTTGCTGAAGTACGACAGATTTTTTAGATTCGGAAATGTGGCATATAACCAAGTTTATTTATTCCAATTACTTGCCGTGTACATTTATTTTTTCGGAAATTAATGGAAATATTATCAGAGTATTACAAGGTCTGAGAGCACAATAATTCTTTACGATATTATAAATATCATCCGTGATCGTAAACTGACTTGGTTTTCTGTTTTTGTATAAAAATTGCAACTAGCATTGTGGAACCCAAAACTTCAATGCTGGAAATTTTAATGTTATAAATTTTATTCTTGGAACAAACCCTACAACACCAATAATCTATAAATATAAACTAAATTTGATTGAAATTGTTATTTGAATTATTATTATTGTGGCTGAATTAATCTCATCTGTAGCACTTTCTGAATATAGTTCAATATTTTCTTCTATGAAAGTCTTTGATTTCTTAGTTGTATTATTTTGAGAAGATCGTTTTATCAAAGATTTCAATTTTTCATTTTGAAATAGCGATATCGAGTCTCACATTTATTGTTGTTTTAGGATTGAATAAATTTTCAATAGAGTTGTAGGATTTCCATTTTCCTAATAAATCACCAAAACGTTGCAAGTAAAACATTTTCAGAAAAGGAGTTTGTTTTTCTTGTTGCCAATCTCTGAACATTGCATAGAATTTTTCGTATTCATATTATGTTTTCTGCAGCATTAGGTACTCGATTATATTATTTGCATGATGTATAATTTGAGGTGGAATATTTTCAAGTTCTTTATCTATTACACTCGATTTTTCACTCTTAATCTCATTTAAACAATAACTTTTTGAAGATAATTATTATAACGTTGACATTTACATCTGACACTGACGCTGTTTCGTAATTCATGGCAATCGATGATGTTTGGTCCAATTACGGAACATTCATTCTCTATCTAGTTAGAGAATGAAAATATATGAAAAACACATAAGAGTCTAGTATTTCAGAATAAATATTCAAACTCAAGGAGAAAATGGTTAAATTATAGAATTTAAACATTCTCTTAATCTTAATAATAGTATTTAAAATGATTTAAGAACCATTACATTCAGGGATGGTCGTAAGAAAATAAAATTTGTGAAATATGAAATTTCAAAATAACGTTAACATAATCCACGTAGTAAAACGAACTGCAGCTTAAATAATGAATCCGATCTCAAGTTCTTTAAATTGATTAATACTGGAGCTTTTCGCTTTTCACCTACTGCGGCTATGAAACTGATACTGAGCCTTGCACCTCTTCAACTGGTGATCAGAGAAGCAGCTAGAATGGCTACCTACAGATTCCACCACTTTATCCCAAATGAAACAAGTATGTTCAGCTTCATACTCGACAGTCTGAAATCGAGGGCAACGAGATGCTGTGTATGAAGTCTAACATAGTAATCCCCAATACCGATATGGAGCTTCCATTGCAGATCATCATTCCCAGAGGATAGGAGTAGACCAACACCAAGAACCGTCCTTTTAAGAGCCTCTGTTGATTCACAGAAGGCTCCAAAACTGACCAAGATGTTGGATTTGGTGTATATAGTCGAAATGATGTCAGGAAATAGTCTTAGTGGGCTCGCGACTATTTCTCAATCAGAAATATTAACCATCGACTCTGTGCTAACAACAACAAGTTGGTCATTAAAAATCATAACCGATTAGCAAGTTGCCCTGAAGTCATTGGCATCCGGCATCTACAAGTCACTTATTATGCAGAAACGTCACTCCACCCTCGCTGAACTAGTAGAAAGAAGTAGGCTCCATCTGATGTGGATACCCAGACACTCCGCCATTGAGGGCAATAAGGAGGCGGACTCATTCTCCTCTCGAAGAACAGGCTTGGGAATCACCGGACCAGTGCCAAGGCTTAGAATCCCCCTGGAGGCTGCAAGGATAGAAATAACCAGTGGTTAGACCTGAAGGAACGAGAGCACTGGCTGAACCTGGCAGACACTCTTGATTTGCCATCAATTGACTTCCCACTGCAAGAGCCAAGGCTCAGCTTCAATTCTCCAAATTATACATGAGAGTCCTTATTGCCATATTGAAGCCTCAGAAATTACCTAAGTTAGTTAAAATTGATTGAAGACCCTTCGTGTAGACTATGTGAAGTGGAAAGAGAATCAACACAATACGTCATGTGAAAGTGCCTTGTTGGGGACTGAGTCAGACTTGAAGAACTTGGATCTCACAAACTGAAGCTGTCTGAGCTTATTAAACTCTCACCCATGAAACTTATATCCTTTATAAAAAGGATGGAGCTTTTGAGTGAAATTTTGGACAGAGTGTGCCGCAAAAAACCACTGACTCGCAGAGTCTTCGCTGTTAAGCCACCCTCACTCAATTCTTTAACTGTATCTATCGACCAAAAATGAAATCTTATTCAATGTTCGAATCGGTAAACATCTTTTTTGAACATTTTTCTTTCCGCGAGCTCACTCACTTAATAGTTGCTTTTCGCACTTCATTAGGGACGATGCTGTCGAAGGTTATGTCTCACTTTCAATTCGAGATCCTCCGGTAAATGAATCAGCGGACTTCGAACTTTTTTCTCAAGATATCCTCATAGATTTAAATCTTAAGGGGTGAGATCTGGAGAACTCGCACGACAATGACATAGATCCAGTCTCCTTATCCTTGTGTTGTTGTACAAGGTGGTTAATTCTTCCAATACCTGAGGTGAGCACCTTCTAAATGGTAAGTATATGAAACAAGTGCATTCAACGAAAGATTGTCGAGAAATTCCCAAAGTAATGTAGTTTAAATCTCTAATTGTTTCAAGCCATTTAAATTTTCCTCATAAATTAAATATCGACTTTCGTTCACGTACATTAAACTCAATACATTGAAGCAAGAAGGATATTGGAAATGTCGCTTCCGTATTTGATGTGGATATTCGACGGCCCATTTATGAGAATATGCCAATAAAAATGCATTCTCCGAAAAATTCAGGCTCTTCGACAAATATCATGTTTTGTAAGTAATCTATTTTTTCTTGAATGTGAACCATCAACATTTCACGGAAATTAATCCTATCCGCCGCGTCTCCTTCATTCGTCGATGATGTGATTTTGATTATTATTCTGTATTAAAGCTAGTTGAATGAAGTGATGAGTATTATTCCTAAGGTTTTATCTAGGACTAAATTTAAAATTAGTACTTATGTAGTTTAAATTAATCTCGTAGGTTAAGTCTTTTTACATCTCACACACTGAGATGAAGGGACTCTGATCTAGCTAGGCAAAGGTAATTTATAGGTAGTTTCAATTGTTATTTCATTTCAACTAGCCTTGCTATAATTTAAGGTCATTCAACTTTATTATTCAAGATTCTTATTTCAAGTAGAATTGAAATACTTCCCAATTTTAGATAATCTTGAAACAAAACCATTACACGGTTTTTTCCTTTTCAAAGATTAAAATAACTGCATGATTTTCCCAAGAAACAGTCACCACCTCTTTTCCACCAAACAATGGACTTTGCCTCCAACGCTCGGCTAGCTTTCTCATGTGTGAATGTCGATTTAATATATTCTCTTGTTATAGCCTCTGGCGGTCTAGAACCATTTGGTGGACTTTAGCGATGTTATCGTTGGTTGTTACAGTTTTGGACATCCCGAACGTTCAAATTCATCTCCCCAAAATTTCTGTAGTGAATGATGCTGCTGAGTTCCCATACACAGAAGCCACCTCATATTCAATTTGCATTGGATTATTCAATAACAATGCTCGATTTTGTCCATTTTCATAAAAACACTCACATCACCTCATACAAACTTGTGTTCCATAACAACTGCCTATCCAGAATGGCTGAAACTTTGGTGATTTACTCGCTCTTATTCACAGTGCTGCCATCTTTACGTAGAAGTCAGAAACTTTTCAGACCATGCTCGTAATTCTTCAATATATTCAACCAAAACAGAATTATAGACCGATTAAGTACTTACAGGACACTTGCCTACGATATATTTGAATTTCATGCTATCTGAATCATAGTGAGGAGGAAAAATTTGTTTGCTAGGTCATGAAAATCAATCGACCACAAAGACAACAGTACACCGCTAGCAGCGATGAAAAAATTGAAAATTTGCGAGCGAGAGTGGGTGGTTGTAAATAAACAGAAAGAACTAAATCAGAAAAACCGTACTGAATCCCGTCTGATCGCCCGAACAAACATTCATATTCATTCCAATCTCTGGAAAATTGTTTTCAGATACGACGATTATTCCTCGTCAGGGCACCGAATTCTCCCTCCGTCGAATAAAAACGTTTCGCAAGTATTTATTCGATACATGGTAATGAAAATTCCTCAGTATTCGAACGACGAATTTGCCGAACGGCTCGATAGAAAAAAGAGTAATTATTTAAGAGAACTCCGGAGATTGTTTTCTGTCTGAATGTACTGTTTTTCTCTTGCGTTCGAAACATTTTTACGAAATTCGTTTTATAAAATCAAGCAATATACGCGTACGTTAGAATGGATATCACATTATTTTTGTTTTTAAACTACAGCATTTTCTGTGAATTTAGATTTTGCACGATATTGTGAACATATTTCATGAAAAATTCAACAAAAAGAAATGGTCCTTATCATTCTGCTGAAATTGTAGGTTTAGGTAGATCTCGTGAGAAATACTACCAAATATTGATTTACAACTATTTACTTTATTTGTAACGCGTTTCGACAACACAGCGCATAAGTCAGCTTGACTTACCAAGTCAAGCTTTTGTTTTCAGAATTCAAATAAAGTCGAGCTTTCTTTCCACGAAAGCTTGAAAATCCATGCTTCTTGAATCGCAAAACTTGAGAACCTGAATCAGAACGCAATTGCAATAAAACGTTGTACTCTTATATTCAATAAGAACGAAAATGAAGGTTTAAATGATACTGTATATTTTATAGAGAAATATTCAAATGATATTCTATGTACGAATCTGATTAAAATCATAAACTGTTCAAAGGAAACACAAATACAGGACAAGAAGAAGAGTGTGAGTGAAATATATATTTTTAAAACAAACACAGCCACAGCATTATAAAAACAACATAAATAAATTTTCTGAACTGAAGTGAACTTCGGTGAAAATAAAAACAACTAAATTAAACTTCTGTGAAATTGAAAGAAATACCAACATTGAAACTCAAGTCAAAAAGAATAAGATTAAGCGAAACTACATTCCCAGTTCATCAGATAGCTGATAATCCGTTCGTTTCGGAACCAAGATATCTTTTTTATTTATATAATTTTTTTTTATATTCAAATATATCTCTTTATATATGAACTCCCCCAACTCTCGGTTCTCGGAAAATCACTTCAATTTCGATTCTCGGGAAAAAGTTCTGCTGAATATCGCCAAATGTGGTAAACTTCAATAGATGAATTATTTTAGTTACACTACTGGCCACTAGGGGACGACACTTCATACATTTCTTTCAGTTTTCCATAAATTCTATTATACATATTGAGTCTTTGACGAATCATACTGAAAACCTCTGAATAATTCATTTTATTTGAATATATTCTATCATATAGAAATATACTATAGGTCGCAGGTGACATCTATATTTTGGTGAGTGTCGTTATTGAATACAGAAACTTTATATATTTCAGAAATGACTATTGGTTGATTTTTCCCTGAAATCAACTAAATTCCCTCGAAGACCTTCTTGTGTCCACATGTTGGGCTGCGAAAAAAATTTAATATATCGCACCTACTATATTTTGAAATACCAATGTGTCGCAACCAATTGAAAAATTCTGTATGACTGAAAATACTACCTACTTCTATTGCACCTGTATCAGTACGACAACAAGCGATTAGCAAGTTAAATCAACTTTATGCTCTTACAAGCATCAAGTATCAGGTAGAAAAATCCTGTTGTCAAGTACAGTTTTTGCGTTGCAAAATCAAGTCAAATCAAACATTGGATTTTTCAAAAGCTTGAATTTCGAGTCGAGTCAAATTTTTCTAGAAATTTTCAAGCTACTTGACTTAATGGAACCCTCGAAATAACGGCCACTAATATTCCATTTTTGATGGAAGCTGATAACAGATTTTTGGCCAAATGATACTTCAAGCACTTGCTTGAAGGTTGAATTTGAATACAAAACAAATAGTTTTCAACAAATGAAGTGCTCTCAAAACATATGAAACTGCATAATATAAAATCCTAGCTTGTCTACAACAAAACGGAATCGCCAAGGACTTGTGAAATAGCTGAAAGAAGATTGTGAATACACTCCCCACAAAAATTGTCGCATCACCCTACTTTTACGACAATACTATATAAACTTTTAGGTTGGTCATTCAAGAGTGGCTTGCAACGCTTGGTCGCGTGAATTTTCTTTTCATGAAATACTTCTTGCTACCAATTCAGTGTGAAAAAAATCAGCTTCCCACCCCTTAACATGAGAATATTGATACGAGGGATGTCTTTTATGTTTTCTAAGCTAGGACATAATCAATTGTCCGTACTAAAAATTAACCTCTATGATTTGCTAATATAATTCGAGAATTTCTTACTATACGTGCTTTGTTTTAGCCATAATGAACTGTCGAAGTTGACAAGTTAATCGAAAAATGGAATTAAACCGTGAGCATTTTCTACAATTTTCAAAAACAATTATCTCAACAAGAATGTCTAGGTGAATTGGTTTCTGGAGAATGTAAACGCAAATGCGACAATCTAACGGCAGGTGCACCAACATGAGTGGTAACTGAAGCACATATAGATGCCCTTCGTGAGATTATCCAGGAAGATCGGAAGCAACATATCGAGAGGGCGTCATTGCGGATTTCAATTCAAAAAATTGGCACGAAAAATCGCGTCTGAAAAAAATTTGTTTCCAATTGATTACCGCATCTTTTGACCGAAGAACAGAAAGCAGCAGGAGTGAATTGGTGTCAAGAGATTGTGGACCGTTTTAACTTTGGAAATTCTTAAAACTTTTACAATACTGCAAGTGGTGATGAATCGTGGATTTATTCATAAGAACCAAAAAGTGGGTGACAATCTTTTGTTTGGGTGTTCCAAAGGTAAGAAAAACCGACAAAAAATATCTATGGCCATAATATTCCTCCAGCAAGATGGTCACAGCGTTTATTCCAAAAACATATCGTAAAGGAACAATTCATTCACAAAATTAAAGAACAGTTAATGCTGATTGTTACACACCCATTTGATATTGTCAACTCGTAAGTAAGCTTCGTTCGATCAACCCCGAACGGCAAACCACCTTTACCAAGACAATGCAAGTTAGCATACAGCCCAGAGAACGATTGAATATTCAACGCAAGAAAACATCCAATTGTTACATTATTCTGCGAATAGTCAAGTCCTAAGTATCAACGATTCTTTTACATTAAGAACGGATTGCATGGTCAGAAGTTCTGTACCTTCAGAAGAATCTGTTGATGCCTTCCAAAAGGTCATTTCGAACGAATGCAAAAGTGTACTAATCTTCGCAGAGAATATTTCGAAAATAATACAGTCTTGAACATTACACTGCTAACACAATTATTAATTTTGTTCTCAACTTTAAACTCGCATTGTATATTATTCCAAATCCTTTCAGTCATTCAATTTATTAAGTCAATAAACACAATTTTTATCATCACGCGGTCAGTTAAACAAAGCTGTAGCAATTCATAAAATATAAGCAGAAGAAGATTTCAAAGAAAGAGTTATCTCTTACTTCTCGTGATTCGGTAAACATCCAATTTTTCTTACGTCACTTTCAAAACAGTCTTCTCCAAACAAAGCAACAAAGGAAAACGATGAGGAAAAGTTCATTAACGCAACCCAAACGTACATAAGCTTTCCACGCACGTAAAATATTTCCCGAGATAGGAATTTAGCAAGAGGCATCTGTAAATATTTTCAGTAGAGCAATAAAAAATTGGTAGTCGGAGGAATTTCAGAAATGTCCCGGGGTGAAGGCAGTAAATTACTTCTCCCCCTTCTAGACTGCGATCTTGTGTATATGTGGTAAATTAACGCGCTGTCAACTATATATCAATAGAAATTGTATGAATGGTTCAAGGTAATTTTGAAATACGATTCAAAACAATCTATAGATAATTTAATTTACTATTATCTTGGAAACCTTGGTATTGATTTATTGTGGGTAAAAGTAGGACTGCTATGAACCTAATTTATAATTAGAATACTCTCCAGAAACATTCAACTTCTAAGGCGAGAATACAAAGGTATTTGATAATAAACAAGCCAGTTGAAATAGAATAAAACAAAGTTCTCTTATATTTCCTTTAATTAATGATCTGCCTGTGACACCGCTTCGATATTCAACATCTTTTACATTCACGAAAATAATTCAGCATGTACAGAACGAACTTGGAAACCTAAGAGAATGCCAGTCCATGGGACCACTGGCGTGATATATTTAAGACTGAAGAAGGATGGCAATATCCATTGCAATTACTACAGAGACTAATGAAACACTTTTGTTTCCGGTTTCGACTATTCGTCATTTCCAAGTGTCTAGAGCTAACAGTTATGAGAAAGTATGTGCTAACTATACATATTTTAAATATTGATTTAATTCTAGTTGGCTATTGAGGGTGGTGAGTTTTGGGTTTTCACAAAGTTTATAGATTTCCAAACTTTTCAACAGATTCATTGGCATTCCTTTATTAACATTTGTCATATTTTCAGAACGACTGTCAAAATTTTTCGCCATTTTTTTTCTTTAAATTAAACAAGATCCACGAAGAAATAATAAATGGGCGATGTCAATCCAAATTATTGGGTCCATATGATTCCAGAACATCTATAGATCATAATCGGCATCACTTGGAAGACTGAACCTGGCCATCGGGGCTCTCTCGGTCAAACAGAAGGAATTGTTTTGTTGAGTTTGAATATTGAAGGGTTTTTTGCGACTATACTTCAAAATTGGCAAGCAAGAACATGGAAGTGATTATGTTTCAGGAGACTCACACACATTATGTGCGAGTGCCCTACTGGGGACAGAGTCAGACTGGAGAAACTTGGTTCTAACAAACTTGAGCTGACTCAGCTTATTAAGCCTTCACCCACAAAGCTTAAATTTATCAAAAATCCACAAAGCTCATATCTTCACCAGAAGGAAGGATTTTGTGGGTGAAATTTTTGACAGAATGTGTCACAATAGACCACTGGGTCAGAGTTGACCGGCTGTTAGGCTAGGTTAGTTCATACCAGTCTTCAAAAAGGAAAAGTATATAGGTTTGAGGAGGAATGATGGACCTAGAGAGCCACCTACAGAGAAGCTTTTTGGACAACATTTCCACTATCTTCGGAAAGTTGGATGACTTTTTCTTATTCTTATCGCTTGAGAGGAGGTGATGCTTGCCTTGCCACGGATGGACCACCCAAGATGGTTTAATGAGTCTTCGTTCGCTTCTTGAAGAGAGCCAAACTGTAAGTTATCGGAAAAATGTTTGATGGACGCAAGTTCCACAGCACACTAACCCTGTGAACAAAACAATTTTAATAGAGGGAGGCACGTGGCGTTGCTAGTTGGACCGTCCGTTCATGAGAATTTTTCGTGAGCCTGTTTTTTCTTTAGAACTGGTGGAAGATGAGCAACCTGCCGCTTCTGAGCGAGAGGTTGGGTTAGATGTTATGAATGCTAGGTGCAGAGCCCCACACATCAGAACAGTATCCCAGACTAGGTTTCACCCGTGCTTTATATGAAATTATAAGCTGCGATGGCGTCAAGTTCTGCTTAGCCCTGAAAATGAAATTGAGTTCAACAGAAGTAGATTTGGCCTTGGTCTGCCAGCAAAACTCTAGTGTTGACTGTGATTCTGAGTAGCTGAATATTCTTTTCTGAGGAAATTCGATGTCTTTGCTTGATTAAAGGAGGTTCTGCAGAAATGATTTTTCTGGAGAACGTTGCTCGTGTTGAAAACCAAGTTCGAACAATTGGTTCTAATCGTAGGAAGGGAAAGATTCTGAATGGAGCCTAAGTAGAATAACCTAAACATACATGAATGCGATCAAACAGACTATGAGAGCAGGTCGTTTGCTTCGACATTCAAAATTGAGCATTCGAGGCGTCTATTGATCATTCTGAAATTGGTTATCAAGCAGGACGTTTTTGCATTAGGAGTTCAATTTTGTGAAGTTCAGAAATCTCCACAATTACATTCTGCGAGCAATTGGCAATAACAGTTGTTGTAGAGAACATTGCAAAACATGAGATAAATTCCGATACCTTCACCCCAAGAAACCATGACTTGTGTCAGTATTCTTCAATTAGTAACACCCTTGAGTTTCATTTTCAAGCTCGAACCAGTAATTCTAAGATGTCTCACCACTGAAAATGTTGTACGAGTTTTAGAGCCATAAGATTCCTTTGTAAGCTCTCTTTAAGCTGACTTCCTGACATTATTCGATGCCTTTCGTATAATGACTGAGTTCGGAACTACTCGATGGTAATTCATGCTTCTTATGTTGAAAGCGTGAGCGTGAGAACATTAATAGCTTAGTTAAAGTTAGCAGCTATAAAGTTTCATAGGTGAGGAATAATTCGTGCACTTTGAATCATACCACAATAGAAGTTGTATGGATTATGTGTGTATACTCGAACAAGGGAAATATTATAGAAACCAACTTTAACGAGCTCTTCGTTAACTTCATTTGCTAGTGTGAAAATTCATGTGAATTTTCTATAGTACAATATCTATGGTTGAAAATATCTCTTGATTCATTGTAATTGATGAAGTAAAAGTTTCTAAATGTATAAAAGTTCGAGGAATAAATAAATAAGACAGGGGCAACCGAGATTCGCTTGGTGTTTTTGTTTGCTAGATCATTTTTTTCTTGAAAATGTAAATGGAAATATTTGAATGGGATCATAAACGCTTTCCCAATGAACTGAACTCTTCACGAATGACTCTTTCTCTGCAGAACAGGATTCTGTATCTTAATTCAGTCTAGCAATAATACATTCAATTCGACTAGCACATGCTGCAAAAGTAAGATACATAAACAATATATCCAAGAGCATTATTCACATTCGTATACATATATTTTATATTGCTTTACCAAGAATAATTACAGGTTTGCACACATCAGTAAAAAATTATAAAATAAATCTATATTATTCTAAACACTCAACTGGTTCTTAAAAATATCAACACTTCACACAAAAATACTGAAGAATTACAAGGATAAATAAACTTACACGAATAAACATAGAAAACAAATTCTATACAATCCATCACAATAGAACAAAATTATTGCCAAAATATTCATCTGCCGAATACAGTGTTCTGTCCATTCAAATACTTTCTATTCTCCTAATTTCTCTGTAGGTAGATTTTTCAAACTGGATAAGAGGCTGAGCTTATAGAAGTCTTTCCTGATTTTGTCTTTATTCCTTATGTTGTGACAATGATAATCCGAATTTACCTTTTAAGTATTCATTCTTTTATGCACAAACAACAGACGTTATAAAATGTATAATGGCAAGGTGAGTCATGTCTTGACGCTTCAAGGTACGTCTATAATACTCTCGATTCTTTAGTTTTCCCACAACTCGCACTATTCTTTGGACCTTGAAAATGCAAATTACATGCTACGAAAGACGAGAAGATTGGTGATAAGCCTGGACTCGAGAAACTGCAATGGTCATTGCATTTCATACCAAGATCCAAATAAATATCCAGAAATCTCACATGATCAATACTGTTTATGTCACCTATGTGGCGTGGACTAAATACAGTTTCTTGGACCTTTTTCCGCATTCATACGAGACAATTCAACAAAAACCAAGCCAAGACCCTCTCTCATGCGCCGTACGTCAAAACCTGCAAGGCCAAGAGAGAGTAAAGTCATCAGCATATAATTTGATGTGGGGTTGTGGCGTATAATCAGGAAAGTCATATATGAAAATGGAGCGGATCCCAAAATTGATCCCAGTGGCACACCTGTTTTTCACACACTCTTTAATGAGAACTGTTTGGTACGTTCCAGATAGAAAAGAGCTGATAATACATCAACTCCTCTCAACCGACACCATACCACCCAAGCTCACACAAGAGTCTGTCGAGAGAGATGCAATCAAAGGTCCTGGTCAAGCCCAAGAAAAATCCAAGGAGTTGATATCGAGGCATTCAAAAATGTTAGGAATGAAATCAACTATAGCATTCCCATAGACGTGGTATTTCTTAACCCAAATTCATTCCACGAAAAAAGATTGTTCGATTGGAAAAAGTATGTAATTATTATTGTATAATAATATAATAGTGTATTTTGCTTTTGCCGAAATATTCTTTGCTCATTCTTATTTCCAAATAAAATTAAAAAATCTTTGAAATGTGATGGAGGAAAAGGAAGACAGAAGAATAAAGAACAGCGCTTCATGAGAATATGCTCAACAAGTTATTTAAAAATTTTTCCTGTGTGAGTTGTACGATGTATCAAATCGCCTAAATATTTCACACCTTTTAATTTCTTTTTCTTTCGTCCCTCAATTCAAACTGTCTATTGATGAAATTGTTTTACATCGCATTAAATTGTCCTGAAAATTGAAAATACCCTTCCCTCATTGTTTTTATTAAAGTAACAAAAGTCCTTCAGCGATAAAGACATAAAATATTCGGGGTATAGTTTGAAACTATTCCCAGAGGAATTTAACAAGTCTATAGACCTCCCAAGGTAACAACTTAGGAGTATAAACTTAGACCTAAAAACCAGCACGCCGAAAACGCAGTAGGCGGCCTCCTGGGGGATTTTTGGCGTAGTCGACGTGCGACAATCAATACCGAGCTCTCAATGTGTTTCACTATTCGTAAAACGGCCAGCAACAAGAATTGGGCATTCTTGAGAATCGAATGGGCTATCTGTTGGCTTTTATTTAAAATGTAATTTCATCAAATGTTTCCAATGAATTCATACAATACTGCATTTATATTATTCAATACAGATACGATTTATGAAAAATTAATCATGTATTGTCTTTTTCAAAATTCAATGAAATGAAGATCCTAAACAAAATTCACCCTTATTTAACACTCTCAGGATTTAATTCGGAAAGTAGGAGCCCATGTAAGAATAAAATCAGTATATACGAAAGGGAATAAAATAGTTTTGGTAATTATCGATCAAAATTTTGAAACATTGGTATATATAAAAATATGGAAACTCGGATTCGCACAGTTGCTGAACAAAAATTTCACAAGTTATAATTTTTTACACACACCTTTCCCATACATATTATCTTGTTTTTGCGTGGGGCTGTTAAAAAAGAGTAAACTGAAGAAATCCCCAAAATTTCAAATAGCAACGCCTTTTGTGTGATACATCAATAGAAAGGTATTTGAAATACGTTTCCAAAACAGTCCCAAAAACTGAATCGGATAATTAGTTCCGAAGTTAGAGTCAAATATTTGGTTCTTTCCGGTTCTCTTAGCTTATTCCAAATATTTTCTACATTACTTCAGCTTCGAGTTGCTGAGGCTCAATCCCAGTAGAAAGTTAATTCTACAAGATTGAATACTCGCTAGGGCTCTCAATTATACAAAGTGCTTCGAAAGAAGCCGCCAAATCGAAGTACATTCAAGGACTCAAAAGTCCGAATTTTCGAATGGAAATACTCCTATTTTTACACATCGTTGGATTCTTATTTTCGATACGCTGGAAATCGGATTCGGATCGAACTTGGTGTGCGTCTTAGCTTCTACACAACGATGCAGAGATCATGAAAACCCACCAACTTTTGCTTAAATAACATACCATACCAACAACATAAGAACAATAATATTTTTAAAATGGCGAGCAAAGCTCTACTTCGAGAATCTATCCATAGTATAAAAACAAAACTATATATAAATATTGATACATATATGATATACAGCAGGGACTCGATATTAACAGAAGAGCAATTAGTGTTAGTTACAAGGAAAACGTTTTTTTTTATCTAAGAAAGTATTACAAGCCAAGCTTAACTCGAAGGCGATGTTTGAAGCCATTAATATTCCAAAGCGAAAAACTCACCCATCCACTGGGCCATATGCAAATCTGACGAAAATTACACTGCTTTAGAACCGGAAAATGCCAGAAATCCCGCCGAGGATCCGCACAGAACTGCAGTAATGAGGAGTGACTTGGATTGGCACTGTATGGAAGATATTCGGGACAACTTCAATATAATAATGTTAAGAAATTGGATTCCCAACGGGATAGTTGTAGCCTGAGACTGAGAGAAGAATCATGGCTATCCACAATCAGGTGGTGGCAACTAGATCCTTTTTATAGAACATAACTAGCAAGGATATTCCAACGGACAGTTGCAGAAAGTACTTGAATCACTTGGAGTCTACGCCTACGAAATGTCTCCAGCCACCATGGTGAGGTGGCCAAACAGTATCACAAACATTTAGCACGCAGGAATAATCTGCTAAGCGGTGATATAGAGTCCCGAAGTAGTATATCCCGAAGAGCCTCCTCGAAAATCACAGATAGACTGGTCTTAGACAACCAACCCGATATAACTCTGTTGAACTAGGAAGAAAGGACTACCATGATAATCGAATTCACAATACCGGCAGATGACCTGGCCTTTGGACTCAAGGAAATGCATGGTTTGAGGTCAACTGTGACCTTGCCTCTTGTATTATCTGCGAACGGTTTGGTTGAAGCGCTAGCTACAGTCCGTATAGTAAGACGATTCTTACTTCAAGGCTGATGAAGATACCTTGGCGAAAAGCCCATGATTAACATATGATACCCGGTTGAAACAGTAAAAAAAAATATATATATATATATATATATATATATATATATATATATATATATGAATTTATTGATAACAGGTTAGTAATCTTGGAACAAAGGAATACTCTTTTTCATGGCAAGCTTTCGGAAATATATATTGTTTCCATCTTCAGGCCTCTACAACGAACAAACATCAATGAAACTAAATCATATAAACAAAAATAATCACTTGGAAACCATAAGAATGGCAACTTACAGAAAGTTGAGGTTAATTATCCAAAAGTTAGTATGTGATGAAAACCGAAGTCATGAACTCAAAGAACACAAGACACATCGACAAAGTGCACAATAAAACTCATATAAAACATCATCAGGTACAAAATTGAGAAAATTGCCAGTTCAAAACAACAACAAATCACGTAAAATTCATTTCATTCTAAGGCATGAAACGGCGCAGGAGCGGCCTTGTATAGGTTCTCAAAATGTAATAGACAGAGAATGTCAAACGTTTGTACTTTCAAGAATCAAGAAAGTATGCAAATTATGAAACCATCTCATTCTACAACAATCATTAAATATTTTAAATTAAAAAAGAACAAAGTGTATCAAATGATTGATCAATTATGCGAATTGAGAAGTGGAGAACGAAAACTGAAAGACTATAAAATTATTAAATTAACAAGAAATGGATCAATTGGAGGATTTTTATCTAAATCTGATAAATGAATATAAATTGAGCTTAAATTATTCAAATCTGTTTTTTATTGATTGTCAAAGGTTCCTTCTGAATGGCAACCATCTCCAAAAACAGTCTCTTGTGGTAATTCTTTTCCGCGTCAACAATAGATGCCATTGATTATACTCCGAATTATGCAATAATTATAATCTCAGATTCATATTTGTAAAATTTTTTCTTTTGGGAATTAGGTCATGTTTAATTCCTAGATTAAAATGAATAATATTAGCGACGGCATTATGTCTTTCTGTATAATCTGTTGAAGCAAGGACTGAGCAAGATGATAATATATGAAAAACTGTTTCTGAAGAACAGAAACATCTACGACAAGAATCATCTATATTTTGTTTGATGATGTGTTTTCTATAATTCCTCGTGAAAACAATCTGATCCTGGATCGCAATTGCCAAGCCTTCTGTTTCAGCAAACAATTCTCCAGTAATTAACCATTTATTCGATGCTATTTCATCAATACAATCATTTTTCAATTCTTTAGGGTGCTTTCCGTGTAATTCCTTCTGCATCCAACTTTCTCTTTTAGAATGATCATCAAATATATCAAAATCTACCTTTTGCATTGTCAAGTTCAGAGGTGTAAGATTATAATCTGAAGCAACAGCAATATTATGTAATTTAGACGTTCTCTGTTTATCATGAAAATGGGAATGTAGATGAAAAATCTGTTTACTATGAAGATTCAATAATAAAAACAAGTACTGTGTTTTAGGAATTTTACTTAATAACTGCGATTCGTAACGCGTTTCACTACACCGTAGCTTCTTCAGACGAATGAATGTACAGAAAATATAAATATAAAATTTTTTAACATTTTATATTTATATTTTCTGTACATTCATTCGTCTGAAGGAGCTTGTAGTGAAACGCGATACGAATCGTAATTATTAAGTAAAATTCTTAAAACACAGTACTTGTTTTTATTATTGATAATGGAATTTTACCAAGTAAAAGCCTCCCAAATTCAAATACTATGAAGATTATTCAAATCAGTTAATCCACGACCTCCAAGACGTGTAGGTAGTGTAACTCTCTGAACAGCTGACTTTGGGTGGTGCTTATGATATTTACGAAGCATTTTCCTCGTTTGACATTGTAATTCATTTAGATCAGTTTTAGACCATTTAATAATTCCAAAAGAAGATGTAAGAATAGGAACTGCATAGGAGTTGATAGCTCTGAAAAGGTTTTTACTATTTAAATGACTCTTGATGATAATTCTAAGTCTTTTGTAATATGAACTTCTAATGTTTTCTTTAGTGCTGCTATGATTGTCTTCTCTTGACAAAATCCAAGATATTTATATGTATCTCCTTGATGCATTGGCTCGATTTCGATATTGGAAATCTTTATATAATCAGAGGTGATCTTTCCTTTTTCAATAGAAGGATTTTTACATTTTGGAAGCCCAAATTTCATATGAATATCATTGGAATAGTTGAAAGTAATCTCAAGTAGACTTTTAAATGAGATCTGGTTCCGGCATATAATTTAATATCATCTAAATAAATTAAGTGACTTAATTTGAATTCAGTTGATAGACTCTTTATTTTGAAGCCGGAACTAGTAGCATTTATATATATATATATATATATATATATATATATATATATATATATATATATATATATATATATATGAATTTTGACAAGCAAACAAATATTCAAAACTTCGATCGATAATTACCAAAGTTATTTTCATTCCAAAAACAACGTTCAACTGATGACCCCATTTCGATCGTAACGCATTCACGCAGAATTGATGAATAAACTAATTTGCATATGGACTTTCCGGAAAATGTAGTGGTGGGTTAGTATCTTTGTCTTCCGTAGATGGATTCGGGTTGTCATAGATGGTGTAAAGGGTGAATCTTTTCAGGTTAATGCAGGAGTAATAGATTATTTGGTTTTGCGAACGACTGTACTCTGATGTCCCCATTTCTTCATTTTCTAGTTAGCATTCTACAACTGCTGAGGAGTCACACCGACAAAGATACTAACAGAGCATATCACTAAATTCAGACTTGAAGTAGATATCAGAGGTCAGAGTGGGATCGGTTGAATTTCATGGCATCACAGCTGATGCTTTTATACAAATCACATGTGCGACCTAGTCTGGAATACTATTGCAATGTGTGAGGCTATCCAAACATTCATTAAATCTATTAAATAGTGTCCAGAAGAGAACAACGTTCTTCATCGGCCTCCCGGAGATCACGTATAAGCCGGTTTTAGAGTTAATGCTCTGGAAAACTGTAAGGCTTGGTTCTGGAAAGAATCCAGTTCTACTTCTCTCAATGAAAATTGTTTTGTTTAAAAATCAATCCACATCAAAAGTGATGTGGAATTCGCTTCCATCAAAGATCTTCCCGATAATTTACAATTTGGCCCCTTCGATAAGCGAGAAAACACACAAATCAAATCATCTTGAGCGGCCACAACTGTGGCATAACGGAAATCACTCCTCCCATTAAAGAGTAGAGAATAAAAAAAGATTATTTATACATCTGGATGTGACACGTAAAACAAATGAAGAATATTTTGATGAGGACATAAAATTATTATTATTATATCCATTATTGAATCGTAACGTATCCTCATAGAAAATTTCATAGAAAACCGTTCAGCCGTAATCGCGTTACTTAGTTACTTTCATACTAACAATATCAGTGTGGATATTTCTGGACAAATGTTCCTTCTTCATAAAAAATTTACTACAATCAGAGATACGAAAAGTTTTCCAAGATACAAAACATCTGCCGCATATTCTTCCAGAATAAACATCTCGATGAATGCCATAATAACGGTAAGCTCTAATCCCTCAACTAGAAATAATGAATGTTTCAGAACGAGGAAAAAGATAGAAGGAAATACAGGCAAAATATATAAATACCAATCTCAACGGTGAAGCTCCTGACATGTAATTAAATGTTTTCTTTTTTGATATCTCATAATGTGACAGGCGGTCGATAAAGTTTGTTGAATCAAAAGGAAATGTGCTCAAATTATAACTTTGTTTTTATTTCTGAACAAACCTTTGTTTGAATCTTTTCATTCGTTTTCCGGTTGGTCGCTTTCATCTGTCAGGAAAGTTGTGTGATACAATTATGGAGATGGGGATTGAATAATAATGTAGTGGAATAGTTATACGAGGTTCGTAAATAAAATAATGAGTCCGGCAACGTCGCTTCAGATTCGGTTATTCGTGAGACGGCAGGCTTTGAGCAGCGTCAGGTACACATGAAATACGCCTCCAATATTAGTTTGAAATCGCCCTACTAATTTATTTGTCCATAGCGTTAGTTTTCGTGAAACGGTTTCTTCTCATGCGTTCTAAAAATGAGTGACATCAATTTTGAGTAACGATGTGTTATCAAATTTTGCTTGAAACTAGAGCCCAATGCATCAGGAACATTTGAAATCCTCGGAAGACCTATTGGTGGCATTTTCAGAAGGAAGAGGGTCGATTGAAGATGAACCATCATTCGGAAGGCTTCCAAGTGAAAACACCAACGAAAATGTCGACAAAGTGCTGGATCTGGTACGTTCAGATCGACGGTTGATAGTCAGAATAACCGTGGAATAGTTGAAGTTGAATTGCATCTCCGTTCATCAGATTTTGACGAATGAATTGGAGATGAGCAAAATTTGTGCTAAAATGGTTCCGAAAAGTTTCCAGAAAGGAAAGAAATCTTTACATTTCAGGACCGATTGCAAATGATTTCCGTTTTCTGTCTACTAGTGACGAGTCTTTGGTGCTTGAGAGCAGAGCATGAAGTAACACACTGTAACCTCCCTGAGTCTCAAGAAAGCAGAAATAAGTAACTCAAAGATCAATGCATCCTGATTAGATTTTGATAGCCACAGAATCATCCTCGAAGAGTTTTTGCCTCAAGATCAAACGGCACCTCAACGCTCACCGAGAGATCTTTGAAATACCTCGGAAAAGAATCTTTCGTGTGCGATCAAACATCAAAAACAACTGCGTGTTGCATAACGACAATACGTTATGTCTGACATCATTCTCAATAATGGATATTTTAACCAGTTAAAATGTTTGACACCTTGTATATTTGTTTGATCTCTCAACAGAGTAGTATACGAAAACACATATGTTCAAACAATTGCGTATCAAATAGTTACATAGATTTTGAACCGTGAATTTAGTGAAAAATAAGATTTTCATTAATGAAAGGTGGAAGACGACCATCTGATATTCCATACCTCAGTTCGGTCGTAGTCCAGCTGAAAAAATACCAACACCTTGTCCTACCTTCTTGTTTTGACCTTCTAATTTTTACCCTCACAGTGTGTGTTTGTATTCATGCAACAATCATTAGCAAAAATGTGAGTACATATTTCATATTAAAGTCCACTCATTCACGCAGAGTTCTTAGATTTGTTCATATAATTCGAACAATTCAAGGCTCATACAAAAAATATTCCTGCAGCTTCTTAACCTCCTTGCTCACTAGACTTGAGACCGTGTGACCTCTCTTTCCAAGACTTTCGATTCACGTCAGCCTCCGTACAATCCTGATATTGCTACATGCGACTATTGGCTGGAATCTAGATTAAAGGGGTCGCTTGAGGGTAACCGATTTGAAAAAAAAAAATTGACGGAAACGAATGCTTCCTTTACTTTGATAGCGATACCTGAAAACGAGTATAAGAGAATGCCACGAGCCAGATGCATAGAATAACACCGAGAATTAAATTTAATTAATCTATTTTAGTCAAAGAAGCTGTGAAGTTTATTGCACATTCTGGCATTATGAGTAAAAACTTGACTGTGGTCGTTTATGATCAACTGATGGAGTCAAATCATTGAAACTGTGAAAGGAAAATAAACAAACGTAGATTAATTCACTTCAATCGAATGGAACACTCTCGTTGAAATTCCACCTGAATTTATCTCTTCTTCAAATTCAATTATACGATTACGAAATCGAGAGATGTAGGTACTTTTTCATAGAATATTCATATTTTTGTAACACAGATCGGTTGAATCACATTTATCCCTCTCGATTCGAAGAGGATTTTGAATATGAATCTCGCTTCCCCCAGGACCATAGTCCTGATTGACAACCTGTCAATCATTTCAAGGAGGTATTTTATTGATGGAGTCGAGTATATTGCCAATCAATCTAAGAGGAAGACGTTTTCGTCCATTGGTGCACCTCATACGAGATTATTGGATTTTGAATTATAGACAGAACAGATTTCATTATTAACAAATACAATAACCAGCGAAAAAATCGATTAAGCAGAAACCATCCTCTAGTTTGAAACTGCATCACTGTCTCGTTTATCGTTCGATATTCATGAATTTTCGACATGTTACAGATTATCTAACGCACAATAATTATTGACATTGGTAATATGTGGAAATGCATTATAAGGATATGTGAGGGTGAACCAAAAATTTTTTCATTTTCACAAATTTCAAATCGCTCTGTAGAATTTCAGAGCTGAATTTTATCATAAAGATACATTTCAATACAAGGGTATATTCTTTTTCAATGACATAGTCTTCGATTTATGGCGCGATAGTTTTATTTGTAAAAAATATTCTGAATTCACAAAACTCCATATGCAGCCAGAATATCATAATTTTTCAAATGTGAGTACTATGGAGAATGCACTCGAAGTAAGATCGACTTTTATGCCATACGAACACGGTATATTTGAACAAATTAGTGAAAGTTTAAATCAATTGTTTAAGATTTTTAACTATGATCATTTCAGCATTTGATGCTGCTCGAGCACTACAATTAATGATTGATCACAAAATTAGACCACAAGGTGAATTGATGCTTCGAGTAACATGGGAACGTTTCCAAGATACGGGTGAATTTACAATAAGAAAAGTATCGGGAAGAAGAAGGAAAACAATTGTTCGCGACGATCAACAGTAAAGAGAAATTGATCTTTGTGTCAGAAGACCTACAACGGGTCCAGATTTTCAATTCAGCACCAGCGCTGGGGCAACGAATAGATGAAAAATGGGAACATGAATCCAGATTTTGCGTTGAATCTGCAGAAAGGTGACTCAGAATTTATCGGCAAACTGGTGAGCGTTTCAATCAGAACAATTTTGTTACGAGCATCGATTATCGAAGCGGGTGCGTACTTTTTTTTTGGTGGCATAAGTATGCAAGAAAGAGCAGAATTTATTACAGTTGAGGGTAGACCACTAACTGCTGATAAACACATACGGCAAGTTTTAGGCCCTCAAGTTCATTTCATAGTTATGCATGATGAAACCATACTTCATACCACAGGAGTATAAAGTTATTATTTAATGGACTTGAAATATTGAGAATATACTGGCCAGCAAGGAGCTCAGATCTCAATTCGAGCTCCCCAAGAAGAGTGGGCAACAATAGGCCAAGGACATAAACAGATAGATATAGATAATAAGCGTGGGCTGCCTAACAGAAAGGCCACTGCGATCTATTAGTCTATTGTGGCACACTCTGTCCTAAATTTCACCCACAAGTTCCATCTTTCTGGTGAAAGATATAAGCTTTGTAGGTGAGAACTGAATAAGCTGAGTCAACTCCAGTCTGTTAGGTCCAAGTTCCTCCAGTCTGACTCTGTCCCCAGCTGGACACTCGCACATAATCTACATATAGGGACCCCATCAATCCCAACCTACTCGGGTGGTTTCTGAGGCGACAGGGCCCCGTTAATATTAGAGATATTTAGCCAAGCTTGGCTCCCACAGTGGAGGGGGCACTGATAGCAAATTGTGAGTATCTGAGACCTGAGAGCCTCAGCCAGTGCTCTTGTACCTTCAGTTCCAACCACCTGGTATTTTCCTTCCTCGCAGTCTCAAGGGAAATTCCCAGTCTAGGTTCCGGTTCGATGAATTCCAAGCCTGAGCCTCGAGCGGCCAAAAATTCCGCCTTCTCAATGCCATCAAAGCCCAAGTGCCCGCATAGCCACATCAGACAGAGCATGTTCATTTCTTTCAGTTAGGCGAGGGTGGAACGACATTCCTGCCCCATAAGTAAGGTGCAGGTATTGAATTCCAATGCCTTCAGTGCAGATTGGCTATCGGCGATGATTTTATTTACCTACTAGTTAATCCTCCCGCGATTATAGTGGTACCAGCGTCTTACTTGCAGTGGACGAATATTTCTGCTTCTAAAATAGTCCCAAGCCCACCAAGACAGATCCACTATTCTTCGGCAGCACCTAGACGATATACACCAGCTCCAATACCTTTTGCAGTTTCGGAGCCGTCTGTGTACCAACAGGGGCCGTTAAGTATACTTTTCTTGGAACTGTTTGCTAGGAATGATGATCTGGAATGGCAGCTTCATGTTGGGTTTTGCTATGAAAGACTTCATAATCCTTGATTTCTGAATGTAAAGCACCAGGCACGAAGCTGAACATACTTGTTTCATTTCGGGAAAGGTGGTGGAATCTGTAGGTAGCCATTCTATCTGCTTCTCTAATCATAAAGGTGAAAAGGGCAAGGCCCATAATCAGTTCAATGGCCGCAGTGGGTGTAGACCGAAAAGCTTAATCTGCAGTCCGTTCTCTGCAATTTAGAGAGCTTGAGTTTAGATTGCTCCTCAAGGCTACACTGCCAAGCAATGCAGTCGTACGTGATACGTGGTCTAACCACCATCACATATAGCCACTGAAGTTGATTTCGCTCAAGATCCGATTTCTTTCCACAGGTCATTTGACATGCCCAAACGGAATGTCTAGCCTTTTGTATTTTGTTGTTCAAGTGCGAATTCCACATGAGCTTATTATCTAAGGTATCCCCCAGATATTTTGCTTTCTCCGAAACTGGAATAAACACTCCACTTAGGATAACGGGAAACAAATATTCTCATTTTCCTGATGAATGATACGATGAGGGTTTCGTGTGGGCTTAAGTTAAGTTTTCCACACTTCCCTGAAAAGCTTACATAGCCTCCTGTAATCTGACGAAGACATCGTTGTCATCTCCGACAGCCAGAATGACTATATCATCAGCGTACGCTTGTAAATAAATATCCAGTGTGCCAGTTTCTTTCAAAAAATCAGCAGGGACCACTACAGAAGGGATGATACTCCTCGCTGAGGGAATACATTATCAGCCACAGAACGGAGTACTTCCCCATTCAGAGAAGATATGATCTATGTTCATGGTTTTGTAATGGAAGCGCGCGAAAATCTGATAGAAAATACTATCGTTGATTTCCTCAAAGATATCTTCCTGTTCGTAGAGCTTCTACTTCGTCATAAGAAGACTCAGAGAAACAAATACATTCCATCCAAAACGTGTATGACCTCATGAAATCAACAAACAGAATGAGGAAAGCATTACGAACTGTGTTAGAGATTATCCTTCGATTAGTATCCAAATCAGTACAAACACCGCGAAGTGCAGAATTCAACTGCAACCAGCTCAAGATCCAGATTTCATTTCCAAGATTATATGATCTGATAGATCAAAAAACTTGGTATGAATAATTTCTATAATGATCATTTATGGGTCCTTCAGAATCCAAATGCCGTTAGGCATAGACGTTTCCAAAGTAGATTTATTATCGACGTTTGAGGTGGCCTTTGTAATAGGTTCTTGGCCATTCATATTTTAAGAAACAGATTGAATGCAATTACTTATCGAAAATGCCTACACAACACGTTGTTCAATTTAATTGACGACGTGAAATTTAATTCAGAACATTTACATTTTTGAATTAATACATTCCAAATTGGTGGATTGGTAGGAGAGGTCCAATTGCTTGGCGACTACGGACATCGAATCTCATCCCATTAGAGTTCTATGTATGGGGGTACATGAACGAACTTGTCTACAGTGTAGAGAGAACCTCAACTTTCATAATATTTTTCTGCGACCCAGTGGTCTATTGTACCACACTCCGTCCTAAATTTCACAGACAAGCTCCATCCTTTTGGTGAAATATATAAGCTTTGTGGGTGATAACTTAATAATCTGAGTCAGCTGCAGTCTGTCCCCAGCTGGGCTCTCGCACATAAAGTGTTCCATTAATTCTATCTCTTCTCCACATAGTCTACGTTAAGAGTCCCTTATTATTTCCAACTTACTAAGGTAATTCCTGAGGCGACAGTGACCCGTTAATCATGGAGAATTAATACTTTCCAAATTGGTGGATTGGTATGGGAGGTGCAATTGCTTGGCCCCCACGGCCATCGGATCTCATTCTGTTAGACTTCTATGTAGTGCGGAAACATTGTGAGCAGTTACAAGAACTGATAAGCAAAGCCGCCGAAAGGATAAAAAAATCTTAATTTCCATTATATTTTTCTGCATTCACTTCTTCTGAAATATGAGCTACGCACTCAAGTTGGAGATAGTCATTCTTTCATTTTTATTCATTTATGTAATTTATTATTTTTATCCATAACTTTTCACTATTTTGAATCATATTGTCAACACAAATTCATTTTTCGATCGAAATAAATATACTCAATATGTATTTCTCCATCACAAAACCTCTCTTGAATTTTCTTTGATATTTTTCAGCAGCTTGTCGTGCGTTTCTATCGCAAAAACCATAAACATAGACCATACTTACACATTCCTCATTTGCATTCTCAATTCGAAAAATTTATAGTTTCAAAGCAATAATTATTCATCGAAAAGATATTCTTTCATTTATCTATCGAAAGTAACTCAACTTCATTAATAATCATTATTGATAATTACCTTCTGTACAACATGATATGTATTTCATCCATTTATGGTTACAACATAATCACGACTCGTAAGAATCAAATTTTTGAAACTGAGTATCTCCTAATTAAAGAAGATTCGGACTTTGCTGTTCTCACTTATTTGTCTTACAATTTTTTCAGGAACCACCTTTCAAATTTTGTCAAGTAAGTTGGTAATCCTGTATATTATATCCGAAGGGAATAACTTTTAAGGGTACAGAATAGATATTCACGGATGGGAGATAACATTGAATCCGCGATACTTTTTGATCAGTCTTGGTACTCATTATACAGTTTCTCTTGAGTTTAAATGCTGTTGAATCCAACCTCCTTCCCGTTCCCACTTGCTCTTCAAAAGGTTTACACCTAAAAATTTCAATAATTTTGCAATTCATGGTACCTATATCTATTGTTTTTTTACACCGTTGCATTCTAAAATCTCATTCCTCTCTCACATTATATTTACAATTCTAAGGACATTGTAAATCCACACTTCATTTCTAGATGAATAGAATGGTTGTATATAGATTCACAGCTCTACGTGAACACTTGAATAGAGGCTTTTTGAATGTATAGTAGAGATGCTCTGTTGGCGTTTCTATTCAAGTTTTGTTTGCATTCAATCTGGAAGGTTGGAACCTGTTATTTAGTTGAATACCAGACAATAAAACGCTAGTTCAGAATTCCAATTTCGTAGAAAAACTGTGAACGTGAATGAAATCAATAAATTGAAAGGACTATCGTAGAACAATATTAATGAAAGTTTTGATTACATTACCCGGCGATTCATTTCGTTAATCGTCGTAGAGAATTGAAATTCGAAAACGCTTATTTACAATTTCACTATTTGTCAAAGGGCTACCTATTAAAGCTTCATTCAAGTTATTTTTTGAAGAATAGAAATTTCAATTACGAGAGCAAGTTTACAAGAAGCTGAATGCTCGAAACCAACAGCCAACTCGACAGTTAAGAATCTAGAAATTAACAGTTACAAGAAACAGTTTCACTGAAACTGATATGTAGTTAACATCATTGCATTGTATATGAGGGTCCATAATGTAATTTATAAATTTTTGGATCTCATTTCTGCTTTTCACAAGAACACTTCAATTCAGAAGATGTTTGTTCTTTCTGGTAAGCAAATTGTGTGAATTTTGGTCAATTTGAATTTATACAAAATAATTACGTATAGGGCAATCACATAAGGTGAAATTTCTATGTATTCAGTAGTGTTTGTCTTCTGTATACTCCCAAGAAATTTAAATTTGAGAAGAACTTCTATTTTCTATTTCATTAATATACTCGAGAAGAAATTCTTCCATCTTGCTGTTTTAAGCTCATATTTGTTGTTTATTATAATTCATGAATCTCATTGGATTCTTATCTGATCTAATTCGAATCAGAACTGTTGAGTAAAAATTAAAAATTTGAAACTATAGATCTTCATATATCGATCTTTCTGAAGTATATATTTAATTGTTTTAGAACTAAAAACTATTGTGATATTGTGAATTAATATTAGGGGGCCTAAAGGCTGATCGAACAATTTGTTTTTTTTGAATCAATGTTGGAATGTTTTTAATTTCATCTTATGCTAGCTCAATCGGAGAAAGTTGAGATTTTTAATTGCGATAGCAGTGAATAGTGTTGAAATTTATGTGTTTGATGAGTCAGTATCCATAAAACAATACTGAAAGCTGCGTTACCCTAAGGATCACTGATGCAATATATTGAGAGAGTTCCATATAACATAAAGATTATTACTATTAAGTATAAATCTCAGTGAATATAATAAGATGTTCAGTATAGATAGAGTTGGATATGAAAAAGCGTTCAGTATATTAGGCGTATATTAGCAGTTCAGATATGAAAGGCGATCTTAATGAGCTCACTAGTTTAATATAAAACCACTCATGTAGGAGCTCATAGTGTTTCCACTTCAGCATTTAAATATAATTACTATCACCTGGAAGATTAGACTTAGTCATTTTAACCCTTTCGATCGAAAAGACAGAATATTGTGTTTGATCATTGAAAATTTTCAGACGGCAAGAATAAATGTGTTTCCAATTCTTCCTCCCATGAAAAGGAAATATTCAAAATATATATGACCAACATAAACTTCGACCGAGGCTCAGTATCGTAAGAAGGAAAGTGTAGCACTTCATGTAATATTTGATTGTCATCTCAGTTCTGTACATTACCTTGCTTCTCACGATGAGTACTCTTCTTTTAATTCGGTTCGGTTGACAGAAAATGATATTCATTTCTTACACTATGTCTTTCTGCTTTTTTCTTTTTGTTTTTCAGATTGCTGCTGTCCCTCTACCAATCGAATATCTGGTTAGAATGAAGAATTAAGCGTGAAGACAATAATTCTGATTTCACTTTTTGTTCATAACTCACCCACAGACTAGCTGCTATTAATATATCAGCGACGGAGGAGACACGAGTTACACAAAGCAGTAGTACAATCCGGTTGGATGTCATGAATAGGAGCAATAACAGTTTCGGTCTCCTTTGACCTTGTCAGTATTTCACACCCATTCACAACACCAGGTCAGACCCTACCTAGTCATCCCAATCCGTTGGAACACATCAATTTATACTGCTCAGAATCTCATTTCATATTTCATTTATTTGTTTATATAAATGTAATATAATTAACTGACAATTTTGTCATATTTATATTCAGAGCAGTATTCTATTCGATCGTTCACCACTTCACACAAAGGAAACCACTAATGAGTAACATTCAGTGTTACTTGACTAAGGTCCGTACACTGGATTTTTCCAGGGAGAAAGCCTCTGACACTACTCGTTGGTACATTGGTATCATTGTCTGATGATGCTATAGTATGTATATATTCTGGTAGATTGATATATTCTCATAACATTTAATGTTATCCTAATATATAATTATTCCAGGATATGTTTTGATTATAATCATTGCCTGGCAATGGTATTAATTACCGGGTGGTGGATTTGTATTTTTCATGAAATCAGTTTGATTGCATGAACAGATATATGGGCAACTCGTCGGGTGAAACCCCTATATATATATATATATATATATATATATATATATATATATATATATATATATATATATATATATATATATATATATATATATATATATATATATATATATATACAATTGACGCCCTTCAACAAACTGACACGAAGGCTCCTACCAGCGCCACCAGGAAATTATGAAAACAAGAATAAGATCAAACAGAGAACCTTCTTGACTTGATGTGCTCCAATGGATTGAGATGAGTAGGTGGCAGTCTCACCTGGTGTTTTGCATGGGTGTTATGATATTCGAACAGATTGTGCTACTTCTTTGAGGCCCTGCTTGACGATAATAATAAGAGTGGATCGGAAAACCAGCTCGTTTAGGGAGGGGTATATTTAACACTCTACAGAAGGATGAATATTGTTCCCTGACTAAGTCTCTTCAATATGGTTACAAATATAGCGACAAATTTGGCATGTTATCATCAATGAGATATGAATTAAGTTTTCTAATATTTGGAACCTTTAAAATGTTCTTTGTATCTGAGTTTGATGAAATGACCAGTCTGACCTATATAAACGCCAGTACAATCTATACAAATTATTTCATGAACTCTTGATTTATATATTTTTTACGGAATCTTTGATGTTGAATAGAGGCAAGGATAATTTTTGCTGTAGTTGAAATGTAATTTTCAAATTGAATCTTGGAGGATTTCAGCAACATTGTCACTTACTTCTTCAAGATATGACGTATCACATCTTTAAGTTTTAAGTTTAATGCTTGCAAAGGTGTCTGTGTTCCTTAATCAGATAAAGCTCTTTAAGTATCTTTATATGAATTAATCTTGTGAAATTTCTTCAACAAAACTTTTTTTATACCATAATCTACAGTTTGTTTTTGCATTGCCATATGGGGGTTGAAGTGTACTTTATCCCTTTTTCAGTCGGGAAATGATCCTGCCGCAAGACGCGTTCTAGGTTCGCAAATGTAGTTTCGTTTGGTGTACAGTCGCAAAATCGAACATAATATAAGCTTTAGCTCCTCTTCTCTTTTCTGAGCACTCACCGTAAATGAGAGTGAAGTCGACATACTCATCAGTCGTGAACAAAATTTGCAACAGAATTATCTAAATATCAGTTAGTTCATCTGAAGAGAATCGGAAATGTATAGATTTTTATTCTTCGAGTCAAAGGTAAGTTGATAAAATCATAAAATATGAATTTTCGAATTCATTTAGCAATCAATTCTCAAAAGAAAAAAGTTATGAATAGAGTATTGAGAATCTTGAAGAACTCCAAAAAAATATACCGTCATTTAAAATTTCCGGTTTAGGGTAGAATAACCCGACTACTTGTTCACAAAAGAAATGTTTGCTCTCATTTTGGAGCATCCTCATTGACATACAACCAAATATCTCAAAACGTTAATTATCGAAAGCTGTTTTGTATCAGTTTAGTCCAGTAGTGCCATATATCGAAAAAATGTACATCTTCACTAGATTTTCTATTTAGCACTTCA
Organism: Cryptolaemus montrouzieri; assembly: GCA_013387265.2. Classification (NCBI taxonomy): domain Eukaryota; kingdom Metazoa; phylum Arthropoda; class Insecta; order Coleoptera; family Coccinellidae; genus Cryptolaemus; species Cryptolaemus montrouzieri. Next base: position 26,533,930 of record JABFTP020000103.1, read on the forward strand.
ATTCTTCCTCAAAAGAGGACGCAACGAATACCTGATAATATCCAAGGGTCCCTTCCGTATAAAACGGTTAAGTAACTTCGTATAAAGCTTGGAGGTTTTTTTGTTTTCCAATCGCATGAGCACGAAAGTTATCCCCGAATTAGGAGTCGAGCCAATCGGTGAAAACCTCGTTGAAATAAAAGTGGAAAATTGGCGTGTGCCACTCGACTTTTCAGCGGCGATAGTCCTGAAAAGTCCCGAATACGACATGCATAAAAGAAGAGATCACCATTTCGCCAATTGCGACCTTAAACGTTGAACGTTTCACATAACATTAAGCGTGGCACTGCTGCCAACTTATTAAGCTGGTACTTATGAAGCGATATAGAAGTTTGAATGTTGGCATTTGCCGAAACTGTTACTTCCGGAATGGAAATTAACAATACCAGTTGATGTTGGGATTTTGTCACTTTGTATTGATACAAGCTCATTATTTTTAACATGCAGTTTAGTTATGAACTCGTTTTCTCAAACTTAGATGACGAAGATGAGAGAATGTGTAACGTGTTAAGTATTGGCGGCCATTGTTTTGGTGGCAATCATATCAGATACTTTCGTAACATTTTGGATTGTTGTGAGTATAAGTCAGTAAGAGTATAAGAGTAAAGGAGAATGCAAATATTTCTGAATGAAAATTCTAGTACTGTAAAAACTCCTCATTGCCTACAATCGCGTTTTCCCTATTTGCAGATACAAAAATTCGTCCCAATTCTTATATTTGTGACTTGTGATTTCTTTGTTCGCGGATCTGATCGACACATTGGTACATACATATTATGTATCAATAAATAGAATGCGGTATACTTTGTAAACTTGTAAACGCGTCGTCAAATAAGGTCGTCTGTAGCTTCAAGTTCAATGTCAGCGGAAGAGGACAATGCGTCCTTACGCATATTTCAAAGAACCTGATGGTAGCTGAGGTAGTGGAGGATTTCAAGCATCGAAAGGTTGATTCAATGAATTTAAGGTGCCATAATCATGACACGGCATTGAAATCGTTGGAAAAGCTGCATCTACAGACTCTGCTGCAGCAGAAAGATATCTAGAAGAGTTTGCAAAACTAGTAGCTGCTGGAAGATGCTAACTTGAGCAGACTAAACTGCACTATTCAGAAACAGAATTCCAAACAAAACATTCATTTCCAAATGCAAAAAGTCTGCCCCTGAATTAGCAGCAAAAAAAAAGAGTTACACTTCTGCTATGTTCATCAAAATCCGTTTAGCGGTTTGTCTGAAAAAGCGTATCAGACAAAGGGAGTTTCGTTCGAATTAGAGTGGATAGAAAAATAATTCTTTTTCAAGAAAATTACGCTCTCATCTACATCATTTATAGAAAGTTCTTTCTGTGATTGTTCCTGAAAATCTGAATTGTCCCACTCAAAATTCTTGAATACACTTCCTTTTGTTTCCTCCTCATAATTGACTGAAGCAATAGCTCAGCAATCTTATCATGGTAATTATTTCGGAAGAGGGAATAAAATTCTCGATTTAAATTGATTGAAAGATGGGATCTGTCAGATTTTATTGACCTATAATTCGAATCGGTTACGACTCGAGGGGAAAATTCGACGGACGAATGGCACGGACTAACGAACGGCAAAAACCTTATCTAAATGACGTCGCCTGTGACAAATTTTCAGCCGGCGGCCATCATGGAAGTGTCCATTAAAGCTGAAATTTCAGATGTCAGATGAGATCGTGCGGCGCTTCTGTGAGCAGAATAAATGAATGAAAAATGTCGTGGATATTTTTATTTCTTATCACAGACAATGCCAGGAGAATGTCGTAACGCGGATGATGCTGACATTTGAACGCACCCTTCTAGAAGTTTCACGAGGAATTCCAAGTACACATTCATAATATGCTTGGCAAGAAAGTTGAATATTTTAGTACAGTGTTTCAGTCGCTGATCATTAACGAAATATAAACATTTCTAGACCTACACCAAGAAATTAACTCACAATTTCAATATTGAATTCGAGTTTTCTAATTATCACCACATGTCTCTTTCGGAAACATGCCTACAAGAATGAAAAAAAAATTAATTTAGATTTTACAAAAAACCACAGTTGCTAATCAACTTTTGCGAGTAACGTTCGTTCTTCTTGAAAATTTCAATTTTCGATGATAATGCAATGCAAATCAGGAAATTCCACCCCGCCAGAATGTGCTGAAGCAATGCTGTTAGATGATTTTGGTTGGACCCATACAAGAATAGACCAAAGACTTATAGGTGTTCCATTTAACTAGTTCCAGGGAGCCTGGTAGTAATGAAAGGAGACCTGGACAAGGCTGCACTCGAGCAACAACCGCGATCCATGACCGTTATTCGAGAATTTCCTCGTTGAGACAACTGTTCGCTGCAACTAAGTACCGACAAATGCAGCTCCGACAGATCAGTGGGGTGCAAATTAGTACTGAAACCACACAACAACGTCTCATACAGTTTGACTTGATGCCTCAAAATGCAGCTCGAGGCACAGCTCTAACCGTAGCACATCGAAAACCTCGAGTGAATTATGCTTGAAACTTGTCAATTGGTTAGAAGCTGACTGGGAGAGAGTTTTGTTCACAGATGAGCTGAGATTTTCCATTGCAATCGACCTTCTCTAGTGTACAAACGTCGAAGTGAGCGATATGCTCAGTGCAACTCCTCACCGACCCATGGATTTGGTGAAGGTTCAATAATGGTGTTGGGAGGAATTTCTTTGAACGCTCACAGTGATCTATTTATCGTAAATAATGGAACACTGAATGTTTAGAGGTATGTTACAGATACTATAGACGAATATGTTGAACTGCATGAACTACCTTCAAGATCCCCAATTCTCTTCAATGGACTAGCATACACGAAGTCTAGACCTCAGTCCCAAGGAATTTCTACAACTTTTTCAAAAGAAGATTAAGAAGTTAGCAAAACCAGTCACCTATCGTCAATGAAGTTATGAATAGACTTATCGGAATTTGAAACGAAATGGATCAGAATGGTCATTGATTTTGAATATGAGTCGTAGATCTCATGTAATAATTTTGGTCAGATATAGTAACATTATGTATTTTGATTTTCCTCAAAAGTTTTACATTTTCCATTATTAGTTTTATTTCAATTTCTATGAGAGCATTCCTTAGTGCTGGTGGATTACTGGAAAAATAACTCTTCAACATTCAACTTTGTGCGTAAATTTCTTGGCCCAGTGTATTAACTAAAAAAAAGAAATTTAGTCGAGAAATAAACTTCACATGTCAACTTCACAGGTCAAGTGTCATAAAGGTAAAGGAAAGAACGGGACATAAAAATAAATGAATATAAAATTAAGGTTTGTAACGCATTACTATGGAAAGTTTTGTTCTGAAGTACGTTCAATGGTATAAGATAAATTTATTCCTTATTTTTAAAATAACAAACACTCACGGCAAAAAAAAATTCGATCAAGTAGAAATTAGTCCACCAAAAATATTTTGTAAAAAACTACCCAAGTCTCGATGGAGCTGCTTGTTTATCTCTAAAAAGTAATGAAATATAGACAAAGTCATGCCAAGTCTAAGGTTCCTTACTGCGATTTGCTTATTATTATAGTTAATGTTGTGTTACTTAGCCGTTGAACATTCTTTATACGTTAGTGCGTAGGTACAAGTCAATTTTGTTTACACGTAATGTTATTTCTCTTGTAACTACCTACGTTTGTTAAGAGAGATAATAGCCCATACTGGTATTGGTAATTAGACGCAAGTGTCTTATTTTAGGTTGTTGTTGATTGTGCAACACATGCATTCAGCATTGGCAATGGTGACTTTTGCTCCCTTCTTTTTGGAGCGTCAAATCGGCCACTGATCTAGCATAAAATAGACATAACGACGGACTTCTATCAATGATTAGAAGTCCGTCTGTACTGGAAATATTTTTTTATACTGTTTGTTTAAGGTTCGCTTATACATAAGTATTAAGTATAATTGAAAGTTTTATCAAGACTGGTTATTCAATCAACGTTTTCCAGGTGGAAATTTTCCATCGTCAATAGGTAGCGGTTCTGGGGACAGATTGGTGCAATGGTGTCATGGAGCACCTGGTTTTGTGCCCTTGTGTACCTTTCAATGGCCAAGTCACACAACATTAACTATAATAATAAAGAAATTGCAGTAAGGAACCTTAGACTTGGCACGACTTTGTTTAGATTTCATTACTTTTTAGAGATGAAGAAGCAGTTCCATCGACACTTGGCTAGTTTTCTACAGAATGTTTTTGGTGAGATTTCCCTTTTTTTTGGAGAAACGTGGGCATATTGATTTATTTAATTAGATTTTCTTATTTGATAATTTTTTTTTATTTTTGGGAGTAGTTGTTTTATTATCACCAATCTTTCTTTTCTTTTCTTCCAGTTCTTATGCTTGTATATTAGTAACAGTTTTTCGTATTGCCCATTCGCTATTTCTTTTTGTAAACTTGTAAGTATAAGTATAAGAGCCAGTCTAGTCTCATCCAGAGTTTTCCTTTGATTTTATTTATATGCGTATTAAAAGCAGAAAGGGAGGCATTCACCCAGAAGTGATTGTGGGACGCTATAGGCTAAATGAAATTAGAAGATGTGTCCCACTACGCTGGATTTTTGCAATGACAGTCGATTTTTTTCAGCTGAGAGTAGTTGAGGGTTCGTCATCAGATACTTCAGACCTTCGATTTTTGACATCAAATGAAGCGGCCCACCAAGTTGAGTAGTTTTTGTAAAGGCGGTATATCGATCTCTAATAGTTTGGTTGGGCTCTTGTGTTTTATAATCAGGGTCACCAGGTACTCCAGATCTTCGATTTTCCTAGTTTTCATAGTTTTTCCTTTATGTTGCCATTAAATCCTAACTCTGTACCAAATTTCAGCTCTCTGAGTTTATGGGAAGTACTAGTTCTATTCTAATGATCATGAATGAGTGAGTGAGTGAGTGTCATAAATGCAAAACTTGCTTCGCCTAACTTCGGAACTATATGACCTACAGACTTGGAATTTTTAAGTAATGAATTATAGCTTACTGGATGACGAAAATTTCTGCCTTCAGGTCTCATCCAGACGTTGTGAAATAGAAAAATACAGCGAAATGGTTCCAGTAAAGAATGGTACAGCACTGTTTGCTTTGCTCTCGAATCGCGATCTTTCAGTTTTAAACCCCACAACTCTCTGATTTATCCTTTGATATTCTTGAATTTTACATATATTGCAGATTTTTCGAATCGCCCTACAGAATTCCTGAGCTGAATTTCGTCATAAGGATACAGTTAATAGATCTACGTTCATTCCCATTGATGTAGTCTTTGATTCATGGCTATACCTGATTTTTAACAAGAGATATAGTTTTTTATTGGCGTCGTCAGAAGGAATGGCAAAAATTTCAATTTACAGAAAAAATTAATTGATAAACAAGTGAAAGAATACAAACAAAAAGCTATTAAATGAATACCCATTCAGTAGCGGGTCTTACCCCACTGAGCTCTTATCATGGCTTGAATGCATCTTGGGATTCCTTCGATATGCTCATGGAAGTACACTTGATCTTCTTTTGCCACGCTTCCTGCAGTGCTTCACCCTCTTCAATCAGATTCTGCGAAGCAGCAACACGTTATTGTGTCCCACGCATGCTTGTTTGGATCAAACTCAGGGCTCCTTGCCGATCAGTTTATCAAGAAAATCACTCACTACTCTTGCGGTATGAGATGTGGCATTTTTATGAACATTATGAAGTTTTCTCCCACATTTCCATTCGTTTCAACTGTCGGTTAGTCTGTTCCGAACGCCCATTCGCAGTAGCTGGCTGGTTTTGCTAACTTCTTAATCTTCTATTGTGTTTAATGGGATTGAGATCTGGAGTTTGTGCAGGCCACTTCATTGAAGTTATTTTGTGATCTTGAACAAAATTCCAAACTCTATAAGCTCGATGAGGTCTAGCGTTACTAGGCATAAACAGAAAGCTTCCACCGATGTCTACCATAAATGATACAACATGTTCTTATAATACTGTTACATATTTCTGAGCATTCAAGATTCCAATATTCATGGAAACCAGATCAGTTCAGGCGTTCTAAGAAAATTCTTCCCACGCCATTTTTGCAGTGAGCATATCTGTCATTTCTGATTCATGATTCAATTGGGCTCATCTTCGGAGCTGCGATACAGTCTCGAACTAAATTCACTTCACTATCATGGATGCTCGAATTTTGGGAACGAAACCTAATCAATCGGAATGCCTCTCTTTCAGAAAAGATATCTGATAATTGATTGAAATCCTATGATAGTAAGTCTCATTGGAAAAAAGAGATAGGAATTTGATATATAGCAGAAGTCTTCAACTATTTTGGTGCCTGGGATTTTATACCTGATTTTAATTATGCCTCAAATGGCGATATCTAAAATTCAATTTTTTTATATCAATTTTAGCTTTCGAGATAAAAGAATACACTTTCCACGAAAAAATAATATTTATTGGCATTTGATATGAAAAAATTGACTTTTATAGAATGAAATTGACTTGGACAATCTCGCATGATTCACCTGCAATAGTCGGCCATCATATGAGTGTTTCACTTTCCTTGGTATCTATTCTTCATCGTTATTATATCCTGGTAGAAAAGTTCTCCTTGTTGTTCTCCTAAATTGTATTGGAATCGATCTAGATGACTATTGAAATAGTGCAATTTTGTACTCATATTACAGCTTAAACCTTTGAAACGAACCAGCATTTCCCCTATTAAATCTACTCAGTGTTAGCCCTAGGATATCCAAGGATATTTTGTGCAACTCCTACAGAAGGTCAGGATGCAATCCTGTTCAGATCATTCATAGAAGTTTCAAATTCAGAGGTGCCTTTCATCATATCTGATGTCCATCAAAGATACCTGCTATTAGTTTTTCAGTATCAGAAAAAAAAACTGACATCATTCACCAATTTTGTCGAGATTCTCAATAAACTGCTTCATTATTCCTAACTCTATATGCAACGGCGAAAGAATAATTTTCTCTTGAAACTTCGTCCGTTCATAACATTCCTTTCCACAACAAGAGCAACTCCCATTAATCAATTGTTTTGAGTCCAATGATGTGATTTAGTTCGATTGTCCTAGAGATAAAGAAAGCATCATATAAACACTGTTAATAAAAATTAACCGCCTTCTACGAAAACTGACATTGGTTTTCACTATAAAGATTTTCACGAGAATCGAGACCGAGAAAGAGAATGGTCATTTTTTTCATCTGCAATGTTTCAAATAGCTGCCCCCCAAACTATCGAATTCGGACGCCCTGTATAAAGCTGCTCCAAAACGAACATGTTTTTGTAGACCTGTGTAATGTTTTTGAAACTCGCCATTCAATCATCTCAGTAAGTTTTTGCGATTTTCCATTCAATTTACCTATTTCATTATTCGGCGATTCTTTCTATTTCAATTCCACCTTTATCAGAACTTTAAATTTTACAATCATCTGATTGAACAAAATTCTATTATGCCATTTCCTTTAATTGCTTGTTGACACTCATCATCCACTTCTATTAATAATGCCTCTGGACGCCTCATTCGATAAATTGAAACAGAATGCCGTTTTCAAGTACGATTTTACCAGTGCCCCATATGATGAAATCAATGAGTTTCTTGATACTGTTAATTGGGATTTTTTGAATGTGCCAAATTCAGAGGATAGTGTTTCATTATTTAACGATTTAATTCATGAAATTTCGACACTTATATTCCTCTCAAAGAATGTAAATCTTCGAGTTTTCCCTCTTGGATAAGTCTAAGAACTCGGTCTTTAACTTTTAAAGAAAAAGCCCTTCATAAAATATATAGGACAACTAGGTTACCGATGGATTATGATCGTTTCTCTCATGTTAGGCATATGGTTAAGCGTTCACTATCTAAGGATTATTCTTACTACATTGCTGATACAGAGTCTAATATCGTAAATCCTAGTAAATTTTGGAAATTTATAAAGAATATCTCAAAAGACAGTGGTATTCCAAGTTCTATGACCTATAATAACAAGTCTATTGTTGGTGGGCTGAAAATTTGTAGATCATTTGCAGTGGCCTTCGGTAGTAACTACGTTGCTGACACTTATGACCAGTCTTCCTCTGAAGGTTATGACCATTTTGTGTCTAAAGTTATCGATAATTTATGCTTAGTTAATATATGATAATTTTCGAAACCATACTATCATTAAAACCCAAGAATACCTGTGGTCCGGACCTAATCTCAGCACGTTTCATGATTGAATGTAGTTATCATATTGTAGAACCTCTTCACTATATCTTCAATAAATGCGTGTCTGTTGGTTGTTTTCCATCTATATGGAAACTTTCCAATGTGATTCCTATCCATAAAACAAGTCCGAGATCTGACATCCTTAATTACTTCGCCATTTGTATTGAAAGTTTTTTTCCTAAATTTTTTGACAAAATTCTTTCAGAAATTATTTTATCTAATGTAGAGTCAGTGAAAGTGGACGAGCAGCTTGGTTTCATGCGAGGCAAATCCATTGAGTCTAATCTTTTCTTTTTTACAAACTATGTTAATGCCTGTATTGAGAGTGGTTTTGTAGTTGACTGCATATATACTGACATTACAAAAGCATTCGATTATGTACTGATTTCTTACCTGTTGTTCAGGTTGAAGCGATTGTATGGTATTCACGACCCCCTCTTATCATGTTTAGGGGCTATCTCTCCGGTCGATCTCAGCAGGTTATTTGTAATGGCTTCTATTCTGATTCTTATGATGTCACATCTGGAGTTGGTCAGTGTACTCACCTTGGACCAATTCTATTCCTTTTATTTGTTAATGACCTCAAAGAGGCGTTTAAGGATTGATTGTTCCTCATTTTTGCGGATGACTGCGAAATATTCGAATGCATTTGCATGATTGGTGATCAGATTGTTCTGCAAGAAAGTTTGAACTCGTTCCACGATTAGTGTAGGTTTGATGGATTGAGTTTAAACATTGCAAAGTGCAAACACGTCAAATTTACTAGGCAGCTCAAACCCTTGAATTTTACATATACACTAGATGGCACTCATCTTGGAACTGTTCCTCTTTTCAAGGATTTGGGCGTTTACATTACATTTACATTCGTGAGGGTCGATTGGCTTTGCAAGCCTTTCCGAACTGCGACCAAATTGATCTTTTGTTCGTAACTCTTCTTATTCATTTCCCTGTAGGTCTAGATCCCTTACAAAATTAAGAATCTCCCTGGGAGCTTTCGCTTCTACTTCGTGTGGCTCTAGTTTGTCGCTACCGAAGTGTATATGTCTTTGACGGATAGTTGCGATGCAACTGCAAAGAATATGTTCGGCAGTTTCATCGCCATCTTTACACATTCTGCATGTTGCCATTTCCGATTTGCCCATATTATTGAGATGGTACCTCAGTAGGCAATGTCCAGTAAGGAGGCCTGTTATGGTCCTCAACTCGTCCCTAGAGAGAAGCTGTTTTGTCCTCTTTGGCGAATAGTAAATTAACTTTTTCGCTTACCTTTGGCCTGGAGTTTTCTTCCAGTATTCTTTTTTGCTAGATTCTTCCCATCGTTCCAGTTCCTGTCGTTTGTGCGGTTTACTTAGACCGCAGAACGGTTCAGGTCTGGTGAGTGGGATTCCAGCAGCTGATTTGGCCAGTTCAGCAGCGGCTTCATTTCCTTGTATGCCTTCGTGGCCAGGCGCCCACCACAGGAAAAGTTTGTTCCCCTCAGCAAGTTGCTTCAAGGATTGACGGCATTCCCAGACAGAGATGCTCCGATAACTGTAAGAATTTAGAGCTCTCATTACTGCCTGATTGTCGTTTAAAATGTAAATTTTTCCCCCTTTGAGTTTCCTTCGTTGGCCCCTCCTGGCAGCAAAGGTTTACAGCAAGTGTTTCTGCTTGCATGATTGTGGGAGTAGAGCCCAGATGCACTGATGAAGAGTACTTGGGTCCATATATGCCTGCTCCTGTTCCATCAATCGTTTTTGATCCGTCCGTGTACCAAATGGAGGATTTTTGGTCTAATTGATTTATTTTTCCCTTTACGATGGTGCGGTCTTCTATGACCACTTCGAAGGGTGTGTGAAAATCAAACTTAAGCGGCATTATATCCGATGGTTGTGATAAGATTTCTGGCGCTATGTAACCCAGAATCCCCAGGTGTCCCCCGTAATGCCGCCAGCAACGCCTCCTTCTTCAATTTTATATGAAGTGGAGGGAGATTTAGGATTACCTCCAGGGCAATAGTCGGGGTGCTTCTCATAGAACCTGTTATGCCCAAGCACTCAAGCCGCTGCAGTTTTTGCAGCTTCTTATGGGTAGTTATTTCTGATGTTTTCGTCCACCATACTAACGATGCATATGTGACAATGGGTCTTATAACTGCGGTGAATAACCAGTAGGTTATTTTTGGCTGTAGTCCCCAGGTCTTTCCGAAGAGTCTACGGCATGCCCATAGGCACGATGTAGCCCTGGAAAGAGTTTTGTCAATGTGTAAATTCCAGTTGAGTCTCTGATTTAGGGTTAACCCTAGATACTTAGCCTGTTCCGAAAATTTCAGAGTATGTTCATTCAGAAAGTGGGGCTTTAAGTTCAACTTTCTACGTCTTGTGAATGGAATTAGAATGGTTTTGTCTGGATGGATGCCGAGTCCCTCTTCAGCACACCATTCATTTACGATATTAAGGACATTTTTCATCAGCTTCAATAAGATTCCATCATGCTTTCCCCTAATGTTTATAACTAGATCATTAGCATAGCCTTGTGCGTTGGAGCCAGCTTTATTCAGTCTTTTCAAAAGGCCATCAACAATTACTGACCATAGTAGCGGCGAAAGGACACCTCCTTGAGGGCATCCTTTCCACTGCTGACACCGATATTTTGGTGTCTCCAAAAGTGGCCGTTATGATCCGGCCTTTGAATATTTCTTTAATTCATTTTATGGTGGGTGCTTTGACACCCTTTTTGTTTGCACCATTACTAATGGATGTATAGGAGGTATTATCAAAGGCTCCTTCAATGTCTTCAAATCGAATTAAGGCTATTTCTTTAGCCTCTAGTGCTCCTTCCACTTCTTTGACTAGATCGTGTAGGGCATCAATTATGGACTTGCCTGGTTGGTAGGCAAATTGTTTCGTATGAAGTTTTATGAAACTTCTCATATGGTTGTCGAGAATTTTCTCCATTGATTTTAGGAGAAAGGAGGTTAAGCTTATCGGGCGATATGATTTTGATTCATCTGGAGACCTCTTGCCCATTTTCGAGTATTTGGGCGTTTACCTCGACACAAAATTATCTTTCACCCCTCATTTCGATTCAAGAATTGCTCGAGCAAACAAGCTACTTGGTTCTGTTTCAAGATTGACTATATCATTCTTTAGTGTACGTTATCTTGTAGTTCTCTATGTCTCTATTGTTCGTCGAATTCTTGAGTATTGTTGTGTTGTCTGGTCACCCAAATATGCTACCCATATACCCATAATGGAGCGAGTGCAGAGGAAGTTCATTAAGCTCCTATACTTTAAGAGTGGAATTGCATTCTATGGAGTCACTTATGAACATCACTTGACTCACTTTGGCTTGCCACGCCTTCTATCTCGTAGAGTCTATTTTGATGTAATGTTTGCATACAAGGTAATGATTTCCTATGTAAATTGTCCTGGTCCTTGAACTTTTTTTTTGCAAATTCCATGTCGTATGGTGAGATGCAGCAATTTCCTACATGACGACTTCCATCGAACAAATTATGGTCAATACTCCTCTTTCACGAGAATATGCAGTAGAGTGAATTCAGTAATTGATGATATTGATCTTTTTGCTTATAGACTTTCTAATTTTAAAACTATACTCAAGTATTCTCTTCTGAATAATTAGTTGTCAATATGTTATTGGAATATTACTCCATTAATTTCAAATTATTGCTATTATACTATTGAGTTTTGTTATTTCTTTGCGTATTTTGTTATTTAGGTGTATAGTATTATTTTTCTTTCAGTATTTTCAAAGGTCTATTCCGTTAATAAAGTATTTATTTATTTAATTTTTTTCGAACTATCCATCCTGAATTCGAATCAATTCCAAATAAATTTAGATTATGGATATGGGTGTGTCTGAACCGTCATTCCTAAGAATCCTCAACGTCTAGGTACACGTGCCTGAAAGGAAGTCAATCGACAACTTCAAATTTAGTATGATAATGTGTTAAACGAAGTGGAATATATCACTTTTGAGTATCATCTGTCAGGGTGAATATGTAATTTACCACGCTGACAATTTCATTCTTGTATTAATTGAATGACTAGTTTGAGGAGGAACTCTACCTTGATAATGAGCAATATATTTCCTACACTTATAGCTGAGCCGTGACGTCCTCGAGGCTATTTTGCTCACGTCAGTTCATTCCCGTATACAATATTTACAATTCCGCTAGACTAGGTGTCAGCACTGTAAAAGCAAGCTGCCATGATACATCCTTTTTTAACCCTCCCTCGCTTCGTAGATGAGGGCAACTTCAAAGAACAACGCTTGGCACTAGACTACGTGTGAAGTGAGAATATGAAAGTGCTTGTACTCCGTTTGAATCATCACATTTTGGAATAAAATATTTTGCGATGCATATGCGATTCAGGGAAATTTTCACTAGACTCGTGTATATGTCGTAAAATATTATGCATAGTTAATAATCTCCAAATTTCATGCACACGAGTCAGTGAAAATTGTACGTTCATAAGAATTGTGTTGATTTCCATGTCTAGTAGAATAATAATTAAACCTGGGGTCCATTTCTTTCGGGAAATTGTATTCTTTCAGGGAAAGCACCTATACAGAATGTGCTTCGTTTGATGTAGTAAAAGTATACATAGGAAAAATATTAAAGTATGTGAACTGGAGTCGATGGGGCAACCTTGGATAAAACATTCTCAAACTTGCGGCACTCAGAAATTAGTTTCAACTTAATGAATGGTTCATCCGTTACTACTTTTATACAAGGTTTCTGCGCTAAAGGATCCATCAGAACTATATGGGAATCGGCGTTATCAATCAATTTCAAAATTTGATAGTAGAGTGAATGGATACTGTTCATCAATATGCAATTGTTTTTATAGCGGTACCACTTCTGGTTATACCTCACATAAACTTCAATTTTGCTATTTTAAATCGCATGATGTACTTTCAAATTCTTTTTCTTAAAGGGCATCCTTTTTGAAGCATGTTTTGTTAAGATTTGTCCAATCAACCACCATTGATCTATGATTTTTTTAATTTTCTGAAGTATATTGACATCTTTTTTCCCCAAAAAAAATGTTTATTTTAACGAGAAAAGTGTTATTTTTGAGGAAAACGTACCTACCGATTCTATTCTCTATACAAGGTTCTCAAAAATCACTTGTCATTTCAAGAATACTAAATTGTTATTTTTTCCAAATATGAAAACCATTATTTTGCTTATTAGAACCGTATTTCAAATTTTTATTGATTGAAATTAGGTTTTCCTATATCCAAAATGGCGCGCTTTCATTTTATGCGCGATTTTATCAAACACTTGCAGTTAATTCGAAAAATTAAATCATTAGGCCGTCGATAATAGAAACAGGCAGAGTGGATATGATTTCGATGACAGTTTCTATGTTCCACAATGTCCTATACCGGGTGAAACTGAAACTGGGGCCACCCCTGTGACTTTTTTTCTATTTAGAATATTTTGATGAAATTTGAGAATCGGATAGAAGACAAAATTTCAAGTTTGATAACATAAATATGTTTTAAACTTAGTTTCCGGTTATGTCGGAAACGATACCAACTTTCAATTTTCAGATAGGACACCCTGTATTTTTTGGGTCATTTAAATTGTTCATCTCATCCTACGACCTTTTGACATATTCTCGAAAGAAAAACAAAACAATCTTTTTTTTTGCAACTTTCATCTTCCGTTCTAGAAGGTCATGAATAGTGACAATTGTCTTAGCTGAACTTCTTCTATCACGGAAATACAAGATTCTAAAAGTTTTTTTTTAATTTTAGTTTTTCCTCAAAAAGTAGGTTTTCTTCTGAGACAACCATATCCTGCCAACCGGTGTTGCAGAAGCAGTATTTTTTCATCTTTTTTTTTATAATTCTCACGTCACTCTATTCTTAACCGGTCCAAAGTTCTAGTGGAAAATACTTACAGAACGTTGACTGTAAGCTTACACTCACTTACTTGAGGGGGTAAATCTACGTGCAATTTTAATAAAAAGAGTTCATATAAACATAGGTCCGCAAAAACTTCTCGAGCAAACAGTTATTAAAGGATTGTATGCATTCGCTGAATTGAAAGCACTTTTAATAAAAAAATGAGTAGTAGGCTTTGATTTTTTTCATTTATTTATTTATTTTGACAGTTACTAAAAATGAACTAGTATTGTTTATTAAATTAACGATTAGTTTTAAGACTTGAAAATACTGCTGTATTTCACTACCGCCAAATTGGCTGATATCCATTACATGTGCGGTCTGGCTAACGGAAACACTACTAGGGATTATATCAGATGCGTTTTCCAAATAGAGTAACACCAGACAGGCAAACATTTTCAAATATCCACAGAAGGTTGAGGGAAACTGGTACTTCTACTGGAAATGATCATTTAAAAGGTGAAACTCAAACTATGAAAACTCCAGGTATTGAGGAAGCAGTTTTGAATTTTATTGATTTGCATCCTTATGTGAGTACAAGAAAAATTGGTAATCAGTTGAATATTTCACATGTTCTAGTTTGGCTGACTCTCCATGACTTTTTATCGTACCCGTTTCATATTCAATGCGTCCAAACTCTACTTCTTCGAGACCGAATTTCTGCTGATAGTTCTCACATAAAATTGGAGAAAATGTCCATTTTGATAGTGAAATAATGTTCACAGACGAAGCTAACATTACGAGAACTGCTATCACACATTTTCACAATAATCATTATTGGGCTGAGGAAAACCCCCATTTGATTGAAGAATCTCATCATCAAGAACAATTCTCACTTAATGTCTGAGTCGGAATAATTGGAAATTATTTGGTTGGGCCTTTTTTTTGCCTAACAGACTAAACGGTCCCGCTAATCGTCAATTTCTTGAGGAGGAGTTACCTTCATTGCTCGAGGATGTGCCACTTTTGGTGATAAACATAATGTGGTTCATGCATGACGGGGCACCAGTACATTTCAGTCGAGAATCTAGGGAATTTTTGAATAATACATTCAACAACCGATGAATAGGTCGGGGTGGGCCAGAACCATGGCCTCCTAGGTCCCCAGACTCAAATAGTTTTGACTTTTTCTTCTGGGGATATCTCAAAAGTGTAGTTTATCCCACTCCAGTGAATACTGTAAAAGAATTGAGAAACCGAATAACAACCTCTTGTAACACAATAAAAACAGACAGAGCCCTGTATTCTTGCAGGTGGAGGACACTTCCAACAATTTATTCAGTTTTAAATTATTCTTTTTTTCCAGTTTGATATTGAATAAGTATGAATTGAGTCTCAGAAGACGAGTTATCAAAATAAAAGCAAATTTTGGGCATACCTATCGCGTATATCTATTATTTTTTTTTATTTGGCGAATAACATACAATTCAAATAATTCAAATTCAATAATTTTTCACTCGAAAACGGTTGGGATACAAAAAAATTACAGATGTCAAAAAGTTTTTAATTGAACGACGATGACGAAAATTGATTGTACGCTGATCAGTGGCGTACTGCAAAAAAGTTTGAAAGGGAAAAAGGTGACATGGCCTCGGAAAAGGAAACATTTTGTGAATTTCAGTTAAAATCTAGGACGTGTGATGATGGAGGCTGTAAAAAATAGCTTTCATCCCAAATTTGCGCTGAATATCTCAAAAACTGCAGCAGTTTTGAAGAATTACCAATTTTCTTAGGAAATTTCAACACCCTGTTGCTCCGTTACGAAGCTTTCGCAGAACTATGTTCATAGTAACTTCTTTTCTCAAAATCGCACGTAGATTTAGCTCCTAAAGTTGTGACATACTATTATGTAACACCCTGTATATTACACAGTTTAACTATGAGACAATGAAACCGTGAGCAACGTCATCATTGAAATACATTGAAAACGAAATAGTATTTTTTAGAGAAGTTGATATCCCTTCAGTTGTCTATCATCTAACACAATATCAGAGACTTTTGTGAATCAATGAATTTCATGCTTACAATTTCAAAGAATTGTATCATCCAAATATGTTATAGCGTTGTGCACTAGAATCATCACTTCATTAATTTCCACCAGGCTTAACAAATTGATCTCGTACATAATATTTTTCTAATAAATTTAGAGTTCTGTGAAAAAAAGTCTTTACCATCCCCAGTTTCCATTACCAGCTAAAATTCATATCTTTTCACTTTCACCTCAACACGTTATAGAACTGAACTCTCGTAAATATGAGGAACCGAGTTTTCTACTTGTTTTTGTAGACAAACAAGAAAAATATGAAGAAATTTTCATGCCAGCGTACCTACTTTTCTATAAGAAATCTGATTCTTCAGAAAGTAGGAAAACTGAAAAGAAAATCCCTTTATAAATTCCCGTATGAAAGGAGTAAAAGGAATTAAATATTGAAGGGTAAGGGTAAAAGGGTCGTAACCGTGATTAAAATCAATTCTAAGAAATTTTCAGTTGAACATAATTACATAAACATAATATTTAAAGAGATTTAGTACCTTGAAAGGATAATATAATCTGTTCTGTTATGTTTTCCATAATTTTCATTTCGTGCTTTAAGCCTTATTTTTATGAGTTCCTTGTGACGTGCCAACTACGGATGAAATAAATTCGAAGTTCATACTTTCTCTCTTATTAAAATATTATGTTTCTCTGCATTCTCAATTCAACTTTGTTTTCAACTCTTTAAGGGTCGAATATTCAAATCCTTTCAAAAAACTCAGAGTTATATACTTATTGATTGATTCAAATTTATACAGGAATCGTTTAGCTATGTTGAAGAATTATCTTTCCAATAATCTACCAGCACTGAAGAATGCTTGAGAACTATCAAAATGAAACTGGTACTCATAAAAAATGCCTGTTCATACCGGATAGCTCCATCCCGAAAATGACTGCATGAGATCTACGATGCATACTCAAAATCAATAAATTGTCCATGAAAATATCTGACAATGGGGGACTAAGTGACGATTCCATAAGAAGTTCCGATTCTTGTTCAATCAATTTATCTTGAAACTGGAAATAATTTTGATCTAAATATGTATTCGATAGATTGGAAAATTCAATGGAGATATGTGGAAATGTGTTGGTTTTTGTGAAAATATCTGCAAATGAAAGTAGACATTCATCTGTTGGAATAATAATAATAATAATAATTTGAAAAACAAGAGCAATGGTCAAGAAAGGAATTGCATGGACGACATCACCATGAGATTAATCAACCACACAACGACAAAGAAGCCTCCAACAAATGGTAGATGAAAGGATAATTATTCGCGGAAACAGAAGGATTCCTTATGGCCATCCAAGACCACGTGATCGCTACAAACAACTACAAAAAATTAATTATGAAGGACGGAACGTTACAAACAGATAGGTGCAGAAAATACCATATAAGATCGGAGACTATACAGCATATTACGTCCGGATGCGAATAACTGGCCAATACGGAGTATCTTCACAGGCATAATCAAGTGTGAAACATTATCCACCAGAAACTTGCATACAAGTACGGACTTCTGAACACCTTCCAGCCATATTACAAG
This sequence comes from Cryptolaemus montrouzieri, assembly GCA_013387265.2. Taxonomy (NCBI): domain Eukaryota; kingdom Metazoa; phylum Arthropoda; class Insecta; order Coleoptera; family Coccinellidae; genus Cryptolaemus; species Cryptolaemus montrouzieri. Next base: position 26,551,707 of record JABFTP020000103.1, read on the forward strand.
TATCAGCCGGCGCCCGTATTGGAAAATGACTTTATCAGATTATACTACGATAGGCCTGTTATCAGTGACAGAATGGTGACGAAGAATAGTCCGGACATAGTGGTGTATGATAAGAGAGCCAGAACAGCAATGCTGATGGATGTCGCCATACCGAATAATGACAACGTGCTGAATAAGTTCCAGGAGAAAAAGTCCCAATACACAGACCTTGCTATTGAGATCAAGCAGATGTGGCACCTGGAGAAAATAAATATTGTTCCTGTCATCGTATCCACTAGGTTAATACCCAAAAGTTTGCATGATAGCCTTAAGAAATTAGAATTACATAAGGATACCTATATAGAAATGCAAAAAGCTGTAATTCTTAATACATGAAGGATAACGATAACAGAGAACTACCTGACGCATAGTGCTTGACCGACTATAGGTCATCGTTATGGTCGGACCACAAAGAACACAATGAAGTTGTTGATATCGTTGTCGCACCTCATGTAGTTGTATAACATCTTCTTTTAACTCTGTTTATGATTTATGATATTCACAAGTAGAGGCTATCAATTTTACTTTTTCATCATTTGAAGATATCAGGTTGAGTAGTACTATGAATCAGTTAGCTAAAATGCCAAATACGTTCTGGACTATTCAAGCTGTAGAAAATCTATAAATAAAAATTCGACAATACTTTTCTAGGCGTTTTTGATAATTTGGTTTCATAAAATGAGCCAATGAAAGAAGTTTATCATCGGCAACCACAATATAAGGTAATTTCTACGAAATCGAATGTAACGAATGCCCTTCAGCTTATGTGAAACAGGTAGAAATTTTGAATACAGGTTCGAAGAACATGTATCTTCACACAAGAAATACTTAATATTTGAGCACATTCAATCAGCAAACCACACAATAGTTCGAGACAATCTCAGCTCTCCACAATTGCAATAAATTGTATCAATAAACTCAGGAAAACCCCTCATCATTTTTCTCTCAATGGCCAACTTCAAATATATAATTCCCCTCTCTTATCATTTGAGGACAAAATATATCTTGTGATCATCTTTGTGCCTTAATTAGTATTCAGCACTTGAAAATAAACGAAGGTTCTGAACAGATCTTGTATTAACAAATAAACATGGAAAACTGAGAAAATTATTATCTCTTTCATACTTTTCTAACCAATCGGCATTCAATCGCTGTCTTCTATATACTGCGGTTAAAGCTTGACCACGAGGTTCCAAACCAAATTCCCTGGGACGTAGTCCTATCGTTTCACTGCTAATTTGAACTCCGCTGTTTTATCAAAGCTACATTTGAAGATACATAGCAGTAGCGAACAGTTGTCCAAACGCGTAAATTCTTAAATTTCGGTCATGTGTCGCCGTTGTTGCACTAGGTAGTCCTTGCACAAATCCTTACATGACTTTCAGTATCCCTGTACCTGCAGATCATTCTAGAAACAGTTGCATTTGACATCCCAAGCTATTGCCTGGGTTTCGTGATTCGCGTTACATTATTAATGTAAATCAAAATTTTACCAACGTAACTCTCAAATTGGTCAACAATTGGTGTTATGAATATTCGTTGGTTTCTTACAAAATAATAATTAATTAGTTGCCTTCATGAAGAAAATTGTGCTGAAATTCTTAGACTATTGGAATGCAGGAACATCTTTTTGACGCACTTTCCATGAAGCTATTTTTCGAGCTGATTCAGAACTCGATGGTATTCGAACTGATTTTTACCAACAATGCATTCCGAATGGATTTCAGGAACGTTGTGTGAAACACTTGTTAAACTCCCCGACAACCTCGAGCGTTCAATATTGACTGCAACTGCTGTTCGAGTAGCTGCGAATAATTAAAGATTACCAGGCACGATACACAGAACCCGTGTTTCTCAAAATGTTTGCAAATGTATCTTGACACGTTATAATTCAGGTTAAAATTATCGGCCAAAATGAATTCCGTTGTTTTGACGTTCAGGATTAATTAAGTTTGGGGTTAATGTTTTCAAAATCAATCGAAAATTTCACGTGATATATGACATAAAATGTCACTTTTAATGCAGGTAAATCCATAATAATGTTTAGATTTTAGCACAAATCCCTTGATCAAGCAGATCTCTAATATCTTCAAAACCAACGACATGATGTCCCAGTTTGGGGGGATTCTATCAGGGAGCTAATGGGATTAGGCAGTATACATCACTTTAAACTCCTAAGAATGCGTTAGTGTCTGTTTTATGTAGAATGTTCTGGGAAGTGTCATTAACTAGTTAATGTAGTGTTTTTTGATATCGAAAAGTTCAAACGATCTAATGTAAGCAAACGATGTGGAGAAGATTGCGAGCGGTTAGTTTCACAGTTAAAACACAAGCCAGATATGTCTTTCTGAAGCTCAATTACATTGTACAAAAAATTATGAGTGAATGGGAAACATGTCTTTTTGAAGATGACTGTGTAGCATCAGGTTGAGCAACTCCGAAAGCTAGATATTATTAGATATTATTATTTGAGTGAGGGCTGACCGGCCACAGCGACCCAGTGGTCTATTATGGCATACTGTCTCCTAAATTTCATCCACAAGCTCCATCCTTCTCGTGAAGGATACGAGTTTCATGGGTGAGAACTCAATAAGCTCAATCACCTTCAGTTTGCAAGATCCAAGTTCTTCCATCCTGACCCTGTTACCATCTGGGCACTCGCACATAACATGTTTCATTGATTCTATATCTTCTTCAGATAGTCTACATGAAGGATCCCCAATCAATCTCAATTTATTGAGGTGTTTCCTGAGGCGACAATGCCCGGTTAATATGGCATTTAACACTCTCAATTCCAACCTAGAGAGTTTAAGCCAGGCCTTGTCTTTTGCAGTGGAATGTCCACTGATGGCACGTCGAGCGTATCTGAGGCCTGGGAGGCTCATAGGCTCGTAGACACCAGCTTCAACGCCTTTTTCAAATTTTGAGCCATCCGTGTACCAATAGGGACCGTCAGATACTCTTTGGTGCTGCTCCATTCCTATCTATCGGGAATGATGATCTGGAATGGCCTCTCCATGTTGGTTTTATGTATTGCTATGTCCGACCTCATACTCATCACTTCATTAACCTCGATTTCAGACTGTAAGGCCACCAGGCACAAAGCCGAAGTTACCCGCTTCATTACGGGAAAGATGATGGAATTTGTAGAAAGCCATTCTAGCCACTCCTTTTATCACCAGATGAAGAGGGGCAAGTCCCAATATCAGTTCCATGGCCGCAGTGGGTGTAGAGCGGGAGCTAATGGCAGGCTTTCGTGAAGACTTCATTTGTGTCGGGACTCGATGAGGTGCAGACTTTGTTATTATGCAAAGTTCAATATGGCTGTGCTGTATCGCGATATGATCGTTGAGTCCATAATTCTCCTCTTTCGTTATACTGTTGATGTTATGAGGGATGTCTTTTATGTTTTGCATGATTGGCCATAGAGGACACCATTAGTCATCTATGATTAGTTAATATGAATTCCAAATTTGACGAGTTGTTTGGGAAATGGAACTGAACCGTGAACATTTTAGCATTTTCTATAAATTTCACAGACAAATATTTCAACAAGAATGTCTCAGCGAGTTGGTTTCTCTTTTTGACAATAAAGAACTACACCAGTCAACCGTTTCTCGTTGGTATAAAGACTTTAAACGTAAAAGGGACGTTTTAACTTCGGAAAGTCGAAAACCGTTCACAACATTGTCAGTGGTGATGAATCTTTGATTTATCCAGGGAGCCAGAAAATGAGTTCCAATCAACTCTTTGGTTAAATTTCACATAAACACCTCAAAAAAGTCAAGAGGAACACTTACCAATATCTTTAAAATATGAATTTAATGATTCGAATTTATAGAAATTATTTGGTTTTTATTAGGATATATTGTATATAATGTATTCTCAAGAAAACAAAATAATATTTGACTTTTCCAAAGCACCTATTATAAAAAAAAAATTGGAATTCGAAAATGACGAAATTTGGTAAAACAAAAAAAATCCTGAACTAATATTTTCGAAACGATATGGAAGCACTTATATTTTTCAGTACCCAGAAGGTCCACCTCTGTTATTAATGACACTTTTGCATCGTCGCGGCATGCTCAATATTAAATTGTCTATTACATTTTGGCCTAAGTCATTCAAAGCCCCCTGAACTGCTAATCGAAGCTACTGTTCATGATGGAAGACATTTTGACGAAAGAGATTTCTTTTTAGGGTGTCCCACACACGCTCGATGGGATTCAGATCTGGGGAGCAGGATGGCTACGGAAGAAGATCGATATCATTCTCTTCAAGAACGTTCAAGACAACTCTTGCACGATGAGGAGGGGCATTATCTTGTTGAAAGAGTGGATTTTGTCCCATTGTTTGGAGATGCGGTACCACTACAGGTAAAACTATCTCATTTGCGTAAGAATTTCCCGTGAGGTTGTTCTGTATGAAAACGAGGTCAGTTCTTCCACCAAGGCGAATACCTCCCCAAAACATCACTGATCCGCCTCTATGTCTAACAACTTCTCGAGCATGCTGGAAACGGTTTTGCTTTCCAGGTTCCCTCCATATTCGAATTCTTTCCGAATCGGGATAATACCTAAATCGATATTCATCACTGAAGAGAACTGTGGCCCACCTCTCTTGATTCCAGTTTACGTGTTCTTGGCACCAAGCTAAACGAGCAGCGCGATTTCCATGGGTCAGTTGTGGAACTCACACGTCTGGAGTGGAGTTGACCTTCGTGCAGTCGATTTCTCACAGTTTAGTCGGAAATTTGTACATTATGAACTCGTGCTAGTTCTTGAGCTAATTGAGATGCTGTGGTAGTACGATCTCTCCTGGCTTGTAAATTCAAAAATCGAACTTGGGCGACTATAGTAATCCTGAAACGACCTGTATGGCGTTCTTCTACGCTACCTGTTTCATTGAAGCGCGACCATAAACGGTAATGACACTTGGGCTACTTCCCAGAACCCTGGATACTTCCCGTTGTGAGCTCCCAGCTTGGAGCATGCCAACGGCTCGTAACATCTCTCCTCTAGTCAAATGACGTCTTTCCATGGTCGAATAACAAAATTTGAATCTTTTATTTGTACTTACAACAGAAACAAAGTGCCAACTAACTGATTTCAAACACTGAATACATGAAATGATTATAAAGCAGCGTCGCCTATATACCCAATAGCTGTATTGAAGGCTTCTGCAAAATCAATTGAAACAGCCACTATAGGGATACCTGTGTCTACCGCCTTGTATATTTGAGTAGCTAAGTAAATTATCGCATCCTCTGTGGATTCATTTTTTCCAAAGCCGAATAAGATGATATGTTTCAACAAAATTGTCTATATGATTTTTCAAGATTTTTTCGAAAATTTTCGCGAAATTAGATATCAAAGATATAGGACGGTAGTTCCCTATATTATTTTTATTCCCCTTTTTGAATAAAGGCTTTATGATTGCTACTTTGAAAACCTCTGGGCAGGTTACGGTTTTGCATATTTCATTGATTAATGAGGCACGAAACAAACTCAGCTAAATTTAAATGAAATTGATCAAAATGTTATAAGAAATTGATTTTGAGTATGAATCGTAGATGTCATGCATGGGTGGAAATATCCGATATTAAGTGGTTTTTGATGATTTTAATTTTTTCAAGTCTTGAATTTCTATAAATATCATTTTCATTCCAATTCTTTCAAGCATTACTCAGTACTGGTGGATTATTAGAACAATAAAATAATTCTTCAATATACCTAAACGCCTTCTGTGAATTTTTGATTTTGTGCCTCAATTTCTGGGATTAGTATAAATGACATCGCTTTTAAAATTGATTCTGAAGACAATGCCCAAGATTTTCAAGAATTAAAACGGTTTCAGACAGAACAAACAGTTCACAAAGTATTCTTCTGAGGGAGTCAATGGAAGTTCGGCCAAAAATCTGACTTCGTAAATGATGTAAGATTTGATCAAAAACAACAGCAGATACCATACGAGGCTGAATTGATAAGTCTCCGGCCTGACCAAGAGAAGCCCCACTAGTCCTGTAGGAGGTGGTTTTTTACAGTGCGTCAGAAAAAGAACAAGTGGGAGCTTAGGAAATGTAACAGGGAAACCATACTATCTTGTATATGATTCAATAAACGAGTGAAAAAACCTGAGGAAAAAACTTGTCCTCCTGTCGCTATTGCACTAGCAATAGCTTGTCTGTTTATGTTGTGTTAGTGTCGTGTGTACAAAAAGAGTATCAAAGATTTTTCTGCTCAGCCGCTTCATTCTCTATTGCATTCCATGTTTTCCAAACGAAGACGAGGGTGAAAGAAAGGGGGTTTGGGACAGGAATCTGTAACAATGGAAAAAGAAAAACCAGCAGAAAAATATTTCAACAATCATACTTCTTATATGTCTAAACAAATCCGAGAAAAGATTTTACATAGCAATCAGTTTCATGAAAAGGACTAAGAAGATAATAAAAAAAATACATAACCTGCGATATTTCCTCAAATTCCATCTCTGTTTGACCGAGAGGGCCCCGATAGCCAGCTTCAGTCTTCCAAGTGATGCCGATTATGATATTTAGATGTTTTAGAATCATTTTATCAATATTATTTCTTCGTGGAACTTGCTTAATTTTAAGAAAAATTTGCGAAAAAATTTTGACAGTCGTTCGAAAAATATGACATTTGTCAGTACCATCCTCAGATAGCTTTTAGGTATAGTTTCAGCCCTATCGCCATGTTAGTTTACGTTTGAGAGCACGCCTCTGTGTTGTTTGTGAAAATGGAAACATTGGAAAAGCGTGCTGTCATCTAATACTTTCATTAGAAGGGTTAACGCCGAAGGAAATTGAATAAGAGATCGATTCAACACTGGGGACATCCTCCCCCATCATACTCAACCGTCAAGCAGTGGGTTTTCGAGTTTAAAATGATCGTGTGAGCATCTCTGATGAGCCACGCTCAGGACGCTCCGTTAAGATCACAACTCCAGATATGATCGAATAAATTCATGAAATAGTGCTGGAAGACCGCAGATCCAAAGTGCATGAGCTGACACCTGTAAGATGTCATATGAACGTGTGCAAAATATTTTGCACCAACATTTGCATATGGAAAAGCTCTGTGCAAAATGGGTGCCGTGTTTACTAAAAATTGATTCGAAAAAACCATTTCTTCCGCCAATTTGGCGCTGTATATGTATAATCCAAGCGAATGTTTGCTTCGATTCTTTACTGTTGATGAAACTTGGGTCCACCACTACACTTCTGAAACCAAACAACAATCTAAACAGTGGATTGGAACAGGGGAACCAACTCCAAGGAAGAAAAAAACAATTTTATCGGCAACAAGGTTATTGCTACTGTTTTTTGGGATGCAAGAGGTGTTATATACATTGATTACCTTGAAATAGGTAAAACTATCACTGGTCAATACTACACAGACTTATTGCAACGTTTTCGCCACGAGGTGCAAATCAAACGACCTCATTTAGCGAAGAAAAAAAAATTTTTCTTTCATCACGATAAAGCACCAGCGCATTTTCCGCACGTTGCCAAAAAAAACTATGATCTGAAGTTCGAATTGATGCCGCACCCTCCCTACTCTCCAGATCTAGCCCCGAGTGACTATTATCTGTTTCCTAACCTCAAAATATGGCTTGGCAGTAAGAAATTTTCGGACAATGAAGAAGTAATCGAAGCTGAAAATAAGTTTTTTGAGGAACTTGACGAATCAGCCTAAAGAGATTGCATTACTAGACTAGAACACCGGTATGAGAAATGTATCAGCCTTAAAGGAGATTATGTTGAGAAATAAAAAAAATCTTAAAAACGTTGTTTTTCTTGGTCAGACCGGAAACTTATCGTTCAATCCTCGTACAAAAGCTACCTACTTTAACTGGTAAGGCACAATGAGACTTTGATTGGTTTCAAGAAGAGAAGTAATACTACTATCGAAGAATTTTCTAATGACTGTATCAAACGTATGAAAACTATTTTTCCATCATCAAAAGTCGACAGTTTCAGGTTCTCTGTGTCGACTAAACTTTTCAATTAAAAACCTGGCACAAATCTTGTCGTACTCAAAAAGTCACGAGGCCAGAAATTAAATCGTAGAATGGTATAATTTGAAGTAATGTTTTACCTAGTCGTCAGTTTATCTTTATAGCCAAGGCAATGCATAAATTTCTGTACCTACATGTTACACCCCCATTTGTACTAATGAGGAAATACTGCTTAATTATCAGGGCCTTTAATTGATTATTTCCACGAAGTTGAGACAGAAGTACGCATGTCGAACCTTGACGATGGGAAATTTTAATTCTTGTTCGATCTATAGTGTGCGAACACAAAATTTTCAATATTTAACACTACAAGAAAGTATTTAATTCGTACAAATAAATAACTTTATTGAATGGAGAAAATTACTATTAAAAACTTTGATATACACTATGTTTGTTTTTTTTATTTTGACGATGCTATGCCTGTATAAGACAAATGCTAAATTGAAACTAAAGTAAGGTTCAACAACTTGAATATAGCCTATAACCTAACCTAACCTAATCTAACCCATTCGGTAGGATCCTCTATGAGAACTTTATTAAAAACATCAACTTCCTGCCATTCAGTTTTTCAAAATCAACAGCCTTCACCAGTGTACGCAAAAAGTCAATCGACCAAATAGGTTAGGTAAAATAAGTGATACTTATCCCAAGACGATTTGAGAGCTAATTTTCTGCGAATATGGGAGTTGAACTGATACATCCACTTATAACTCTCATAGAACAGTTCAACTGAGAATCAATCTTATTAGCATGAGCAATATTCAACCACACCTGACAGCAATATTCTACTGCTAGATATACTAAAGCTAAAGCAGTAGTTCGCAAAGTAGAGACTCCGGCACCCCAATTAGATCCAGCTAGTTTATGTAGTAATAAATAATAATAATATCAGTAAAAAAATTAGTTAGAAAGTGTTTTGTGACAAAATTATTCATTTTACCTATTATATAAATTAGTGAAGAATTATTTATTTCATTCGGGTAAGTACCTTTAATTTTGGAAAATATCATTGTAAATTGTTTTTTAAGAAATTATATATCATATATCATCTTCCACAAAAAGTAAATCCCCAATATTTCATAGTTATACAGGTTTCAACGAACGGAGTTCAATTACGTTAAAATATACAGGGTGCTCTGTCAAAAAAAAACTTCAATTTAGTCTATAACTTGAGAATTGTGTACCCCTTGAAAGAAATCTGGTTACACCACAGAATTCCCTGTAGAAAATTGTGTAAGATGCACTTCTCACTATTGCTACATCCTAATGGAAAACCGTTATACGAGGGGCACGTAACAATTGAAGTTTCTGAAAATTTCAGTGTAACTCGTGAAAACCGCATCCTTCTATCTCTATCAGTATGAAGTAACCATTCAAGAACACCTTGTACTCAAGATATTTCAAAATAAGAATGAGTAAATTCCACACTAAAATCTGATTTACCCGGCAATGTATCAAAATATTCATGAATCAGTTGGTGGAAAGCTGTAAAATAAAGCATTTATCGCTAACTTTATTATAACGCCATCTGTTATAACATCTCTCGATAACACTGCTCGCGCCATATTTCCAGACGTGAATAAGAGAAATTCGCTAGGGTGTGAAGAAAATTCATGGCCCGTAATCGAGCAAATGGTTAATTCTTCACCAACAATTATCCCTTTACGGACGCCCATTTCCGAAGACATTAGAAGAAATGTTTCCCTTTCAGAAACAATATGGTGGAATTCGGGATCGTTACTGTTTACGCTCAGATAAATAGTGACATAAATTCAGTCTGATCGTTTCTAACAATAACGGCCGCACCTTTACGAGCGAAATCATGGCACGGAATAGAATCTGATGGGGCGGAGATAATTGCACGTCGAAGAAAAACTTGTGATTAGTGTTTGGAGGCGGAAAATAATTACATATATTATAACATTAAAGAACCACTTTTATATAAAATCACAACCGATTGTCTCTACAGATGTCATTCTTTAAAGACGAACGATTTTTCAATAAAAACAAATATTAAATTAAAAAGATGAAAACACATAAGATGTGATGCGATAACGAATCTTAGTGTGTATCGAAATATTATCTCTGAGCCTATGATGAAACATTACCATTCTAGCACGATCGAAGCTCTCGGCGTTATATAAATCCCAAATTTTGATGTATTCTAATAACAGCTCCTTTTCAATATCTTGTGGGTTTTACGAAGGTGATCTGAAAAGTTTCCGATCTAACCAAGAAATGACATTATTTCTGATTTTTCAACATAGTCTCCTTGTAACTTTACACACTTTTCCCAGCGATTTGCCCATCTCTATCACTCGTCCAAATAGCACTCTGCGTTTTTTTTTGTCTGGAAAGTAGAGATTCACGAAGGTGATTGCCTCTCATTTGACGAAAATCTGTCCTCCGAGCTCAATTTTCAGATGAAGGAACAAGAACAAGTCGCTTGTAGCTACATCTGGTGAGTAAGGCGGATGGTGAAACAGTGCAAAGCATAATTCGTGGATTTTTGCCACGTCAACCGATGTGTGGGACAGAGCTTTGTCTTCTTGAAACATGATTTATTTTAATATGGCCGTTTTTCTGGTTTCAGCTTGTCAAGTAATGATGCGTAGTATGCTCCCACAATGATTTTTCTATTTTGGAAATAATACATTGAATAACTCCATAACTATCTCAAAATACAGTCGCTATCACTTTACCAGCCGAAAAAATAGTTTTTGTTTTTTTGGAACCGATTTTCTTTTTGCGGCCTCTGTTTGGACTGTATTTTCGTTGTATGATGGCGTATCCAAATTCCATCTGAAGTAACCAACCAGCGCCAAAACTCGGATTTATTGAGGCCAAAATTTGGAGCATTTTGGCATCAATAAATCCGAGTTTTGCTGCTGGTTGGTTACTGTAGATGGAATTGAATGAATTGAATGAAAAGCGGTACTCATTCTATGTTTCGTTTCCACTTTATTGTTGTGAAGAGAATAATTTCGCTCTTTATTAGTTTTTTTTTTCTTTTAAAACAATAGTTTTTCATAGAAGCGAGTCTGTATACGTTCGGAATTCATTAGATTCGCTCTCTTTCCATTTAGGAATCGTTTGCAATTTTATTGGAGTTGTGTTGTAGCGATTGGAGTGAATAATTTTCAGTAATAGAAATTGAGTATTCTTTGATTTTCTGGATAAATTCCAATCGTCTGAGGCGTTATGAGTAGTCGGTAATTTTGCCGGATTTCCTCGACAACCGATTCAATTAGAGAGTGGAGAGATTTCGAATTTTCTTTTGTTATATTAACCAAGATCGATATCTGCTATTTCAAGGATAAGTCAAATTCATTCTGTTCATTTTAAAGATATATATACGAGACATATGGTATTGTTATAGATTTTTTTCACCGTCAAGATATTTTATGAGTTTTCATCTTTATGCCAAACCTTGATATTTCACGACTGGGGTAGGCACGTCTTTAGGGAACTAGTCTTGCCATCTAGGGCAGACACCTTGCGAATCATATTCAGCCAATCAAGTAACCTGTAGCTGTAAGATACAGCAATACCAGGACACTGATGTAAAACACCAAATCCAATCATAGTGGGAATAAATCTCATTCCTAAAAAGCAAAGTGTTTCTCTTTATGATCAAATTCTTCTCTTCTATCTTCGTTAATTGTTGACTGAGCTCTACCATTGAGTTTCGATTTGTTGAAAAGCTCAGATTGTTTTAAATTGAAAATTTGTACTATGTAGTCTAAGTTCATCTCGTCTGAGAGTCTTTGTATTGTAATTGATTAAACTTTTTAGTTAAGTTTTTTTTGTATTAGTCACCTTGATTATAGTTAGTTATTTATTAATCAGTTACTGTGATTACGATATTTATCTTGTAATAAAGCTGGTTGAATGAAGTGATGAATATTATTCCTAAGGCTATAACTAGGACGTATGTTCTAGACGAAGATCTCACACACTGAGATAAAAGGGACTCTGATCTAGCTAGGCATAGGTTATTAATAGGTAGTGTCAATTGTAATTTTCTTTCAATTAACCTTGATATAATTCAATCTCATTCAACTTCATTATTCCAATTTCTTAGTTCCAGGGGAATTTAAATATTTCTCCAATTTCAGATATTCTACAAACAAAAAGATAACAATATGTCAAATTGTTCAGAAAAGATTGAATTATTGACTGAATGCCCCATTCGAACTTTTTTGTGAAAAATAACGTTTCAGCGATCTAGAAATATTGCTCATTTTCGATTGAATCAGCCATTTTGGATTTCACCGCAAAAGAAATTTCAATACAATTTCTGAAAAACTTAGTTCTTTGGCTTTCCAATGAAGCAAGAACGAATGATCTTGCTCTAAAACTGCGAAAGTTATAACGGAAAAAAAGTTGTCCGGTTTTCTATGGCGCAGCCTATAATTTTCAGAATGAAAAAACGCTTATTGTGACATAACTATAATAGTTAGACATATGCTGTCGCAATATTTCTTGTAGATAATTACATGTTCTGCAAAGTCGGAGTTCATCATTTTGTTCTATAATCAATAGTTTTCGCAGCGCACTCGATGTAAAAAAGTTTTTTAGTAATTTTTTTACACCTTGGGTTACATTATTGGAGTTTTAGTATAGATTCGTACTTTTTTTTAAATTTCATATAGCCTTTGTTCACAGGAGATAGTGTAGCTTCCCAACAGTGAAAGAATTTTCCAAATCGGTCAAGTAGTTTCGGAGCCTATTCTATGCAAATAAACAAACAATAAAATCTTTCCTATTTATAATATTAGTATAGATGAAAATCATCAATTTATTAAAAAAATTTCCTATTAGTATCGAAAGAATTCCAACTCACTTTTCATTATCACATTTTACTCAGCTTATTAAATAGATAGATCATTCTTGAACAACTTCCTTCCCGTCCTTCTAATTACGATTTTCTCCCTGTATTCGGGAGAATTCAACCTGAGAGAAGAGCGGGCATGGTCCATAAAAACTGATTTTCCCTCCCGTGAGGCACTTCAAAACCGCGAAATCTCTGCGAAGTTTCAGAACGCGAGAACTAAATCATTAAATATTAACGAAAAATGGCGAGGTGTGTTCCAGATTGAAATAACGGACGGGCGTTCGGTTCATGCGAACAAACCATTAAGCAATCAATATAAAGCCCATTTCCCGTAGTTTATCTGCTGGGGGATTTTTAACAGCGAACAGGCTTACATGAGTTACGAAGAGTTAATTCTCTTCCTCTCAGTTTTTTTGAAATTTCCGAACGATTTTCCACGGATTTTCCGATCAATTATTTTTGTTCGAAAACGTATCGTATACAGGATGTCCCCAAGCACTTAGACAAACTTTGAGAGGTGATTCCTGAGGAAATTTTAAAACGAGTAAGTGAAACGAGTATGGTTTGAATCTTTTTCAATTCGGAAGTATTTCCTGTCAAAAATTTGATCCTCGAGAATCCTGACTTCACAATTTTCAACATACGAGAGTGAGTCTGTTGTGGTACCTTTGATCAGGAGTGCCCAAACGGTCGATCAGTCGATCGCGAGTGCTTTTCGAGTAGATGTCGAGAAGAAAAAAAATTTTAATATGTAGGTAACTAAACTACCAAAATTTTTTTACGTCATGAAATAATACTCTGCTGGCGGCAAAAGGCGGCCTTATCAAAGAAACGCGCGGTACTTGTCAAAGAAAAGTCGCGTTTTTTATTTGTGCCGCTTTTCTAGAAATTTCGGGCAGCACGTTTGACGGGAACATTCGAGACTTTCGTTCACGCCGATATAAATGTTGCGCCTGCAGGAATTTGAGGCAAACCACAAATACAAGGAGATCAACCAAATAATGGAACTACAACCGAGGGCAAAAGGAAAGAGGACATCCCTAGTACAATGGAAGAGAAAACAACAGGCCAGCATAGATGCTCCACAACATAAAAGAAGGAGGATAACCAACCAGTAGAACCCCAGGACAAGCGAAGGAGATGTGAAACAAGCGAGATGAAGAGGAAAAAGGATAGAAATTCGACCCTCGCCAAAATTCAAGGATCTGCGACGGGAATTTGAGTCATTCTGAATTGAGAACAATACTACGTCGATACAAAGTTTATTATTAAATAGTACGAAATGAGTGCAGCGAAAAAATCTAAAACATATCATTTTAATAACGATTACGAGGAAGAATTTTTCTTTTGTATGGTGAAGGATAAGTGCATTTGTCTTATTTGTCGTGCGTCAGTTGCAATACCCAAGCGTGGTAACTTAGAGAGGCATCATAAAACGATTCATAAAAACTATGAAAAGGATTTTCCGCCACAGAGTGAATTAAGAAAACGAAAAGTACGTGATTTGATATCTTGTTTGAAAAAAGAACAAACCATGTTCAGAAGACCAGCCTAACAATCTAAAGTTGTCATTTGAAATATTTCATATATTGAAATCGTGTCTGCTATTAGAGAACTTCAGTTATCTCGTCCGACTGTTATGAGGCGTATTGAAGTCATAAGTCAGGGCATGGCGGATAAACTAAAACATGATACCATGAAATGTACATACTTTTCTTTACAGCTCGACGAATCCACCGATATAACAGACACTGCTCTGTGTATTTTTATTTGGATGGTATTCAATGACATATTGGCTAAGGAAGAAGTTTTGACTATCATTCCTCTGAAGGAGAAGACCCATGACGAAGATATATATGACGTTTTCCTCTATTTTATATAAAACTACAAGCTACCAATATGTAAATTAGTATTCATTACAACCGATGGAGCACCAGCAATGACTGGAAACAAAAACAGTTTTGTGGCATTGTGTCGAGCTAATGTCATTTTTGACTGACATCACAATGCACTTAAACACCATTAACTTGGAGCTTCAAAGTAAAGGAGAAACTATTACTGAGACGATTAGCACAGTAAACGCATTCAAAAGTAAATTACAACTTATGATAGATCAACTAAAAAGTAAGGATCTGAAGCATTTTCCTTCTTTGAAGGCAAGGATTCCTCAGTTGAATTATGATACGTATCAGGCTAAATTATCAAATATTTTGGGACAATTCGAAATGCGTTCTTATGATTGCAGTAAAATGGCAAATATAGCATCATTTATGAGTTATCCTTTTTCATGTAAAAACATTGAGGAATTAGCTACTGAAATAGCATATACATCTGAAAGCTACAGCATCTGTTACAAATTTCTAGTGTTTTATATCTGAAGATAAATATCGGAATCTAAGGCAAATCGCCCTTCAACTGTCGGCAATGTTTGGGTCAACTTACTTGTGCGAGTCTGCACTTTCTGAAATAAAGATAATTAAGTCAAAATATCGTAATCGATTAGCTGACGATCATATGTCATCATGCTTGCGATTGGCACTCAGTGGTTAGATTACACAAGTATACTGAGGACATGAAGTGCCACGCTTCAACATCCAAAATCACTCCTTACTTAAGTTTAACACTCTTTTGTTCTGTAACAACTAATAAACTCGCAATTTTGAATAACTATGAGTTTTTTCATTGATATTATAGAGAAAAATCTAACTAAACCTAACCCAAACCTTAACTAAAATAATATATATTGTGCGGAAAGCTAATATCTATATATGCTACGGTACACCATACCTAGGTAGGTAGATAGAGTGTATCGTGTATGTACGACAACTATGCATCACACATACTTGCAGCCTCTCAGAGTCGATCGTAAGTAGTCTAAAAATATTTAGGTAGATCGCCAGCAGTTCAAGTTTGAGCATTCCTGCCTTAGATGGAATGAAATATAACTTGTTGTGATTCTTAACCATAGTAAATGATTATCAAAAATGTTGAGTTACTTTTGATAAATGAATGTCGGAATATCGTTTCCGATGCTTAATTATTGTTTTGAATTGAACATGCGTTCCTTCGTTAGTGAAGAATATGCAGATATCATCTATATTTATGGTTTTCGCAATGGAAATGCGCGACAAACTGCTAGAAATTACCATCAAGTTGCTCAAAAGGACAGCTTCAATTCGAACGTATAGTTCACATCTATAAAGAACTGACTACAGAACAATATAATTGACATTGTCATTTCTTATCCCTTCGACGGCATTGTTAATCTGTTTTTTTAAGTGTTCGAAATTTGTTATCTCTATACTGTTGCTACTGTAGACGCGTTGTGTCATATATTCCATGGATAGAAATCTAACGGGTGGATATCCTGTGACTCTAGTGGCCGAGCAATTGAACTTCTACCCAACTACCTATTTGAAAAATATTCATTCAGCCATTCGACAACTA
Source organism: Cryptolaemus montrouzieri (assembly GCA_013387265.2). Classification (NCBI taxonomy): domain Eukaryota; kingdom Metazoa; phylum Arthropoda; class Insecta; order Coleoptera; family Coccinellidae; genus Cryptolaemus; species Cryptolaemus montrouzieri. The sequence continues at coordinate 26,568,067 of JABFTP020000103.1, forward strand.
TTCTTCTTGGATATGGAGGTGCTCCGTCATTTCGATAGTACATATTCTGAATAACATCATCACTTATTTGAACAACGTATTCTGTACAAAATTCGATAAGTAATGGCATTCAATCTGTCACTTAAAATATGAATGGTCAAAAAGATATTATTACAGAGGCCACTCCTCACGTTGATATTGGACTTCCTCTGGAAACGCCTATGTCTAACCGCATTTGGATTTTGCAGGGACCATGAACGATCATTATGAAAATCATTTGATTAATCAGACCAGAAATGTTAGAAATGATATCTGGATCCCCGCATTCAATGCCTGCACTTCCTTTCGATGGTAAGGATACAATTCTAACTCTTTTCTAACCATGCGACACGACACTTCAATAATCGAAGGATTATTTCTATTGAGTATTTTGTATGTTGACTTGACGAGGTCATGAATGTTTTGGCTCAAGTTTTCCGTTTACTCTAAATACCGAAGTAAACACTCGAACGAACAGGGGGATATCTTTGAGGAAATCTTCCATAGAATATCTAGCTGCTTCTCGAGCATTTCCATCACAGCAGCCATAAACATAAATTATATCTGCATGTTTCTCATTACTGAAGGACTATATTTTCAATTTGAGGAATGTCTTCTTCTATACAACAAGATATCTATGGTAGCACCACAGAATCGCTCTCATATGTTGGAGATTTTCAGGACCGTGATGATCGAATTTCAAATCTTATCTCCGAAATAAGAAAGATTCGGACTGTGTTGTTCTCACTAATTTGTTCTAGAATTTCTTCAGAAACCACATCTCAAAGTTTGTCATAGAGCTTGGGAGACACTCTGGATTTATTATTTTTCAATTTTCCGGGGAAAAAGTGAATTATGAAAAATTATAGTTTATTACCATTTAACCGAAATGTTTCTCTCGTCACAGAAGAAATATTTTTAGACCTGTTTTTTCGATCGAAAATACGAGGGCGGTTTGATAAGTCCGTGACTTTTTGAATGAAACAAATAAATTTTTTCGGTAAATGAACATTTTATTTTTCTACATAATCATCTTTCAGCTTGATACATTCAGTACAGCGTTTTTCTAATTTTTTTATTCTCTCCAAATAATAGGTTTTCTCAAGGCTTTGAAAATACGCGTTTGTTTCGGTAATGACTTCTTTATTCGACTCAAATCTCTTACGGCCCAGCCACTTCTTTAGGTTTGGAAACAGAAAATAGTCGCAGGGGGCTAAATCTGGAGAATATGCTGGATGGGGTAGCAGTTCGTATCCCAATTTGTGGATTGTAGCCGTCGTGACTAGACAAGTTTGCATATGTGCATTGTCTTGATGGAACAGCAATATTTTCTTCGCCAAATGCGAACGTTTTTGCTTCAAATCAACGTCGAATCTGTTCAAAGGCTTTGAATAATATTCGCCGATGATCGTTTCACCTTTCTCATGGTAATCGATGGGAATTACACCGCGTGCATTCTAAAAAACTGTGGCCATGATCTTGTTGGCTGACAGACTCTGTTTGGTCTTCTTTGGTCCTGTTTCGATTGTTCCTTGGTCTCTGGCGTATTGTGATTGATCCATATTTCGTGCATAGTAACAAGTCGGCGCGAAAACTCGTTCGGACTACGGCTGAACATAGCAACACTCTTTTGAAGTGGTCACACGATTGCCCTTATGATCGAGTGAGCAATCGCATCACCCATCTCGCAGAGAGTTTTCCATGACCAAATATTCGTGAAAAATATAATGTACCCGTTCAGCTGAGATATCTACAGCGTAAGCCAACTCACGCAATTTCATTCTCCGATCGTCCCATATAATTTCATGGATTTCATCGACGATTTGCGGCGTAATGTCTTCTTTTGGGTGACCTGAACGTTCGGCGTCACTATTGCTGGTACGACAAAAATGGAACTCTGTAGACCACTTCTTAACCAATGAAATTGATGGTGCCAAGTGCCTGTGTATTCATCAAGTCTTACCTTAGTTTCCGTGACGGATTTTTTACGCAAAAAGTGATGCTTGATCAGCAGACGAATTCACTTTTTCCATTTTCGTAAAAATTCACGAGGTTGTCTGCTTTGAACGGCTATCAAACACCTGCACGACGTAGTTTTCTCATATTTAGAAAGTTCACATTGATTACAGTTGATGGCAGCACTGTTGCATTTGAAGTAACTACGCGGGAAATTCAAAAAGTCACTGACTTATCAAACCCTCGTATGGTGTAACCGCATAATCAGCACGCAATAATCACTTTCGTCCTTGTTTGTTCAAATTCGGGAGATTGTCTACTGTCAATGGCTGGCAAACTAGATAACGCTGCTTTCTCAAAATCATGCAGTAATCTACTATGAGATGGCAGTTGAGGATAGCAGTGATACATGAAAAATTCATTCGCGAGAAAGATTTCTCTATTATTTTTCAATACTGATTGACTATCTTACAGTTGAGCGTTGCATCAATTATTTATTCATTTTGTGAACCAAATCAATAGCACGTAAACGATTCCGTAGTATAATAAACACAATACACCCGTTTTTGTCATTTGTATACGCTTTTTCGCTTTTTCATCGACAATGGAAATAATTACGGAGGCCGATTTTTCTAACCCTTTATTTCATTCATTCTGGCCGAACAATAGGTGAATAGACCGTTCAATAATTTTCAGTTCCATAATGATTTTCTGTTCGAACAGTATAATTGTGAAAAATGGCGGAAGGAATTTTTTTTTCATGTTTTGAATTAATAATTTAGTTAATTGTGTTCGATAAACACAATCAATTCATGTTTGTTGATAGAATTCATGTTTTATCGCCATTCCAGGTCGATTCAGTTCTCCAGTGAAAACAAATTATTATTAATTTAATGTCGTGGTTTGGAGTACTGGATCAGTTTGAAATGGCAAAATACAGGGAAGTTCTTAAGTACAGGTCGAAGTTTCAGAGTTATCAAATCCTGATATTTTTGGGAAGACTCAGTGAGAACATAAAGTACGAGGGATGTCTTTTTTGTTTTGCATGCTGGGAAATACAGGACACCATCAATCGACTGTCAGTAATAAAAATTAACCTCTATGATTTGTTGATATAAATCCTATATTTCAGTTCAATGCATGCTGTGTTTTAGCCATAACAAAATATCAAAGTTCACACGTTGAAAAATGGATTTAAACTGTCAGCATTTTTGCGAGATAATTTTCAGAGACAATTATCTTAACTAGAATCTCGCGGCAAGTTGGTTTCCATTTTCTGTATTGAAGCATCCACAAGTCAACAGTTTCCCATTGGTATGATGAATTTAAAAGACAGAGGGTTAGTCTTAGTGATGCTCCGAGGGTAGGTGTAACAGTGGTCATAGATGTTGGATGCTGTGCGTAAGATTATCCAGAAAGATGGGCATGCAAAATGTCAAAAGTGAGGCATCATTGCGGATTTCAAAATCCTCAATTCAAAAAGTTTTGCACGGAGAATTTCGTGTGAGCGTGCTTACCGTTGGATACCACTGTTGACCGTAAAACAGAAAGCTGCAGGGGTGAATTGGTGTCAAAAAACTCTGGACCCTTTTAACCTTAAGTCTTGAGGCGTTTACAGTATTATACGTGGTGATGAATATTGTATTCATTCATACGAGCCAGAAAATAAGTGCCAATCTTCTGTTAGGGTGTTCCAAGAAGGAAAAAACCGACAGAAGTCATTCGTGGTCAATGTATCTTTGAAAAGATGGTCACAACGTTTGTTTCAATAGCAGATCATATAGAAACAATTCCTTCACAACATCAAAAAATAGTTACTGTCCATTGGTACAACACCATATGTTTAACGCAAGTATTTAGTAAGCTTCGATAAACCAACCCCAAACGGCGAATCATCCTTCACCAAGACGATGAAAGTTCGCACACAGCCCAGAACACAATTGAATATTTCAAGTTCGAATGATCTTTTAATTTTCCCAAAATGAAGATAGGACTCCTTCGTCAAAGGTTTCAGTCTTAAAAAAAATGAATATAGCAGCAAACGACTGTGATAACTGCTCAGATCCAAAGAATACAAAATTGTATGTATCGTCGCGGAGAATTCTTCGAAGAAATAATACACATCTTAAAAAACACTCAATTTTTTCATTCTAGCACTATTCAAAACTTAAAAGACATGCCTTGTACCTCAAATATTTTGTTCTCGAGATACAGGATGTCCAAATTGACGTTTTTTAGAATAAAACTCAATATAACTTCGGAACCCTGAATTGCAAATTATTGAACTTTGGCTCATTTCTAGACAGTATGTATGAAAAGCAATATTATACAGTAGAGTAACTCTCCTGAAATGCAACCAGTCCATGGTATTCAGCATCTATTTTTTAAGCAAGGCTTTTACGTCACTGATTATTTTCTAAAAATTAAGGCATTTGAAGTCAAATTAGAGCAGTATTGAAAGCGCCCAAAAATTTTCTAATTTCGAATAAACGAGGATTGTAAATAAAGTGATAAGACTGACAATGTGGCTTCTAATCCAGCAGCACGTGAAACTAGGGCTTCAAGCAACGTCAGGTGCTCATGTGATACGCTTTCAGTATGAGTTTAAACTAGCTAGTCATTTGTTTGTTCGTAGCGTTAGTTTTCACGAAACATTTTTTTCGTGTGCATGCAAAAATGATCAATTTCGAGCAACGGTGTGCTATAAAGTTTGTCTTCAAACTTGGACACAAATCATCATAAACATTTGAAGCGTTTCAGAAGGACGATAAAGAAACTGATTCGAATCCAGGTTTTTCAGTGATTTAAGGCATTTTCAGAAGAAAGAGAGTCTATTGAAGATGAACCACGTAAGACCTTCACATGCAACCACCGTTGAAAATGTAAACACAGTCCAGTATCTTGTGCGTTTAGTTCGATTGTTTATTAGTCAGAATGATCGCAAAATAGTTGAATTTGAATCATACCTCTGTTCATTAGATTTGGTCCAATGAATTAGAGAATTTGTGCAAAAATGTTTCAGAAAAACCTTCCCCAAAGGAATTCGGTATGGAATCGATTTAGAATCGATTTTTGGAAAGTTTCATTATTACTGGCGAGTCTTTGGTGTTTGAGTACAACACAGAAACTAAATGTTGGCGCTTGGAGTGGCACACTGCAACCTTTCGAACGCTGAAAAAAGCACGAATGAGCGAGTCGAAGATCAAATGCATGCTGATTTGTGTTTTCGATAGCCGCGGAATCGCCCACAAAGACTTTATGCCTCGAGGTCGAACAATCATCAACATTTGAGAGACTTCGAAAGATTATTTTGTTTGTGACTAAATATCAGAAATAACAGGGTGTGGCGTCCAACACTGAAATCTAAATAATGGAGATTTTATCCAATACAATCATTCCTGTGGCCCCTCGGCCTCCTTATTCACTAGACTTGAGGCGTTGTGGCTTTTCTTCTTCAGATAATGAATAATTACATCAGGAAACTCATTTTGGGAAACTTGAGACCATTCAAACAGCTTTAATCAACAAACTGGAGGCTGGTCCAGTATCCGAGTTCCAGCTATGCTATATTGATTGGGAGGACTGTCTCCCAGGGGAACTATTTTGAAGAAGGCGAGATTGCATTGTTATCATATCAGTCCCATTACTTTATTTACGAACCTTGTACGTTCATACCAATTTAACTAAGTCGATCGATACTCAGCGATATTCTGAAGCTATACTAGAGAATCGGTTCGTTTTTAACTATACCAGGTGCGTAAATATGACCGATTCCTATCATTTTTTCTGAGGAAAAATAAGTACGCCACTGATTTCTTGCAATGTCTTATTTCATCGTTCGAAAAATTCAAATTACAATAAAAAATTCTTTTGAAGTTTTGCACTAGGGCTAAAAGTTTTCGAGTAATTCATCGAATTCTATCTATGTATTATAATTAACATCAGGGAACTCAAATTTTTCCATCAAATAAACACATATTCTTATATAATATTTATATTCCTGTTTCGAATAACCCAATAATTCTAATTATTGAGTTTCGAGACTCGACTGCATTACCTTCGTCCGTGAGATTGTTCGGTCGCCCAAGCTCATTTAATTCTTGATATGGAAAAGTCCTACAAAACGAGTGGAATGGTATGAAGAAGTAATATTGAATAAAAAACCTAATACCAGTCACGTAGGGAACTTTACGGTGTATATGACGTTAAACTCGAGTTTCCGATCAGGCCGAACTGGCTACTCTTATCGCCTTACGATAGTAAAAAGTGTGATAAAATTCGTTTTGCCAATATTTTCTAAAAATGGATTTTTCTCTTGTTAAATTGCGAAGTGTTAAACATGGTCTGTCGATTCGTTGTAGCGTGCCTTTTCATAAATAACCGCGTCAGATGTTACTGAAGCGTGCAACGAAACTGCAGCATGTGTTGTGCCAATATCAAGCGTATATTCTTCCACGAAATATCATGTTCCAAAACGAAAACTTGTCGTAGATAAAAATAATACAATAGGATATCTATTGTAAGTCTACAAAAAATATCTGAGATCTTCCTTCTCATTTCCGAATAATTAAATCAGGCAAAAATGTGAGGATATTACGAAAACTCATCGAGGAGACATGGTGTTTCAAAGGTGGAACAAAACTTCTTCCTTCAACAAATCTAACTAAAAGTTCTAAAGATTGATTGAAATCAGATTGAAAAAATGGAAAGCATATTTGGTGTGTTGAAAACATGAATTCAATGAAGCGAAAGTATACGTGAAGTGCAAACACTCATTCAAATAAAGTAAAAGATCTGATTCCGTTCAGTGAATTCTGCAGTTTGTTATATAGACTGTCCCATTTGAAACGAGCAACCCTGTATATTTCTTATTCCGTAGTGAATGTAAAAATTTTCCGAAGGACCTTGAATGATTTTATTTTTCGAACAACTTTTGACGTATATGTGACGCTTTGACTAGCAACCACGTAAATGGTGGCACTCGAAATTGTTGTGGAGCAAAGGGAAAACAAATCAATTTTTGTCTTGAAGGAGTAGTTACCGCCTGCTTGCATTAACCAGTTACTTATCTCAAGGTTTTTGACGATAAGGAAAGTAAGTTTTGTAATAATGCCTTTTAAAAGCATTTGTTTGTTTGTTTTCCTTTAACGTGCTCTATTTCTGCCTTTCGGCTAATGACACGCTGGGGAATTCTGTCACCTCACTAACCCGGGTATTTTGCCGAACCCTCTCGTGTTGAGGGAAGAGATCTTTAATGTCCAACACATCTCTGTTAGACAGGACCGACAGCTTTACATCTCCTCCGAAAGATGGACACTCAAGCGATTCCCAGAAACCGAAAAATCGCACCGACTTTGTGGGGATTGAACCCAGGTAACTCTGCGTAGAAGACGAGCATCATATCCCATACGCCACCGAGCCGGCTTTTAAAAGCTTTTTTCACAAACAACAACAATCTTGAAAGGTTTTGTTTTATTTTAATTGCAATTCTTTCTCATTCATTGAGTAAAATTCTACAAGGCTATGTATAAATAAAAAATAAATGAAAACGTTTGTTTCGACGCACATTGTTGTTCTAAAAAGCAAGGTGTTTATCTGACAATACGTTTGTTCGATGATATGATGCAATGTGAATCAACATTGAATTACTACTTAGCTACTTTTATAAATATTGGAAGGGACCTAAACTATATCAATTGTCAATCTCAAGAGACACAGAGGCCAGCAAAGTTATGGTTTGACACAAACAAGCTGAAGATGAATGCTGAGAAAACACACAAAACTCATATTCCAAACAAAACCGCAAAGTAATGAACATCTTAAATTCTTAGGAATATTGCTGGAACCAGACTCAGGTTTTGGACGCCACATAGAGGACCTAGCATGTAGGCTGTCAGGGGCTATTTTCACAATAAGAAGAATAAAACAGATTGCTAGACCATCTTCAGCGAAAACACCCTACTTCGCATGTTTCCACAGCCTCATAACATATGGCATTATATTTTGGGGAAACCATCATGAAAGTGACAGAATTTTTATCAAGCAGAAATATGCAGTGCGCTAGAGAGCTATTCAAGAGAGAAGACATACTCACTCTGCCATAATTTATACTTGCCAGCATACTTTTCATCAAAAATTCTGAACCGACATTACACAGAAATAATGCAAATCATACCTACCTCACTAGAAATGCAGAGCTACACCAAATTCCCTACCACAGAATGAACGCATCACAACTAAGCGTAAATTAGATTGCCCTCAAAATATTAAATAAGCTTTCTAACGTATACAAACATATAAAATAGACACTCTCGAGAAAGAAGTAAAGAATATTTTGATTGAGGAGGTCGTTACTTTATGAAAATCGATATACATATTTTCAATGAAATAAAACTAAAGTATTTAGATTTTCACTATATTAACAAAACTATGACCGGTTTCACCACACTGTGGCTTCATCAGATAGATACAAACTAATGAATAGGGTTATTCCTATATATTAGTCTTATTTCCTACTTAATATTACAAAAACAGGTCAATTTTTGTTTCAAGGGGACATCTTTTGGGGTACAAAACTTGCCTGAACAAAATACCAACCCCTAAGCTGTAAGGACCAAATCTATCTGCATATATATATATATATATATATATATATATATATATATATATATATATATATATATATATATATATATATATATATACTCTTTTGAAAAGAGAGGGGGTTACAATCCTGAACATTCTAAATAAGGAAGATGGGTCAGTGATGACTCAAAAAAGGCGGTTTCTTTGTCTACATTTCCATTTTGATTTTTCATTGAAAACTTTAAGAGATACAGGGTGAGCAACTGAAAGATAGGAAGACTATTTCCCTGAGACTATTCAAGTTTCAGTGAAGTAAAATGAAATAGATCCATGCTGATCAATGGCAGTCATCATCAAGTACCATCCTCATCTCGAATTTCAACCCCTAGAGCAGCCAAGGGTGACCACCCTTGAAAACTCGGAACAGGGAAGATGGGTCGAGTGATACCTCGATTGGCCGAAGCTTGTTACCAACAGGACCCAAAAGAAAGGTATTATCTTTGTCAGATTCATTCCAGATCAAAGGCTATCATCTTTGATCTGAATACCTGTTGGATTGTTATTCCCCAGTTTTATCTAATTCCTCTCAATGAAAGACGAAAACAATTTATTATGCTGCAGTTGAACGGCTTCAGTCAATGATCACAATACAATAACCGATATCAGAGCAAACAACACTTGTTTCACCAACTTTTACGCAAAAATTACACTTTAATTCACAGCGATTACCCTAAAAAAGTGACAAAAACCAGGAGCTCCGAACCATCCCGAATAAAGCACAACATTACTGCTTACAAACAGTTGGTTCTGACAGAAAATATAAAACTGTTTCCATTAGTGATACAATATTTTACAGCAAAAATGGCATTGAAAACAAGAAACGAAACATCGTCACATGTAGAAATCCCGAAAAATCCAAAATTTTGCAATAACTCGAAAACTAGAAAAGATAGCTGAAATCCGTTTTCATCAATGCGTTTTCTCGAAAATCGTGCTCGAGAAACCTTCGGCTTATATTCAAAAAACACAATTTCATGCTATAATAAGAGAATCTATTCAGATTTTATGCACTAATACTCCAATAGTCTTGGGGCGATAGGCTTCTCTATTTTTCGGTGGCTCACTCTGTATCTTCTACAGTTTTCAATCAAAAATGAATACAAAGATAATACCTTTCTCCCTAGGTATCACTCGACCCATCTACCCTCTTCCAAATTTTCAAGGGTTGTCACCCCTGCTCTAGGGGTTGAAATTCGAGATGAGGATGGTACTTGATGATGACTACCATTGATCAGCATGGATCTGTTCCATTTTACCTCACTGAAACTTGAATAGTCTGAAGGAAATAGTCTTCCCTATCTTTCAGTTGCTCACCCTGTATCTCTTAAAGTTTTCAATCAAAAATGGAAATGTAGACAAAGATACCGCCTTTTTTTTGAGTCATCACTCGACCCATCTTCCTTATTTAGAATGTTCAAGGATTGTAACCCCCGCTTAGGGGGTTGGTATTTCAGGCAAGTTTTGTACCCCAAAAGATGTCCCCCTTGAAACAAAAATTGACCTGTTTTTTGCGTTTTGATCAGAAATGAATATCTTGGTAGATATAGCCTCTGTTTAGTTTTCGTTGAAGCACCCTGTATATATATCTGCAATCTAGTTAAAAAAGTACAAGTAGAAAATCGAAATAGTTTTCAACTAACTATGATAATAACCGAGATATTGGCATATGTTGAACTCCCGAAAAATCCAGAATTCCAGAATAACTCAAAAACTAAGAGAAAACTGAAATCAGTTTTCACCAATGAGTTTCCTCAAAAATCATGCTCAAGAGAGGGGTGATCATTTTTCCCTATCAATAATATTGCACATAGCTGCACAAATTGTCGAATTAAAACTTGGCGTTACTTTGGGACACGTTGCATAAAAAATCAAATTTTGATTGATACTGTTTTCCATTCATGCGAAAAGAATACTTATTGAAGTATTATTCCGTTTAATTAAAGCTGCATTTCCCATTGAATCTATGAATGAAGTCTGTACGCGTTCGAACATATCCAGGCAGCGCATGTGAGAGCCAATGAAGGGAAACAAATTGCCCCGGTGCCTGCTTCGATTACCCCCATATTTCCCTTAAATTCGATTCTGATACATAAATTGCGGAAAATTTCCTAGAATTGCCTTCAAGACCTATTGTTATAGGCTGCGGAGAATTTCCTTTGGTTGTTTTCCGTGGAATTCAGTCCTTTCTCTGAAGGTCTGAATTTTCTGAATCTCAGGAATTTTATCGTGAGATGCGATGCTTCCATTTGTTATGTTAGGGTTTTGTTATATCTTTGGCGTGAATTAATGAATAATACTAAACCAAAATGAAATGATAATAAAGATGTTTCAAGATATTATTCGATATATTTTTTACCAGCAATTTAGTAACGGACTAAGAACGACCAAAAACCCACAGATTCTTGTAATTTGTTTATATACACTACAGGCATATCCACCGGGACAGTCCGTTAAGAACTTTTTAAGTTCCAATTATAACATCAAGCTGAAATTTTATACGCGGCCATAACTGGCGATTTCCAATTGGAGTCAAATATTTTCGAAGTGATACCATTTCCGGTTATACCGGAAGTGGGTCATCACTTTGTTATTTCAAATGGAAATCTACCTTTTTTATTCCACATCTAGAACCGACATTTGAGCAAGGCATAAAATACCCAAGTTGTTGGCACTTATCTGACAAAAATTTTGACAGATTTAATTATTTTTGTTATAAACTCGATTTTTGAGGAACATTTGAAAAAATTGTAGCTCGTAGATCTTTTGCACTACGGACACAATTTTCACTAGAAGAAGGATCAAGGAATTCTTTAAGCAGTCTACACATGTCAAATGTTCATTGTGTTGTTTTGTACGATTTTTTCAATTTGGCCTTTTTCGAACAGCAATAACTCAATTTTTTCAAATTGCACGTGCCAATTTTTATATCGCCATCAGATGAAGCGTCAAATTTCAAATGGAATTGTATAAGCATGTACTATGCCCATCTTTTATAGTTCCGAAATAATTTGGGAATATATTGAATTTTGATAATTTTGCAAGAACTAACAGAGAATGCTTTGAAAGATTTGAATCAAGTAGCTGAACTGGCTACGCTCACCTGACAGGTGCCTAAAATTAATGAACTTGCCACTTCGTTCATTCGAATTTGATATTTCAACAAGAATTGTCGTTATTTCAGATTGAAAATATCCAAAAAATACAACACATTTGAAATAAAACCACTGGTTATTCAAACGAAAATATATTTGATCTTTTTTCCATTCATTTTAGAATGTCAAAAAGTTGTGGGTAAAAATTGCAGGCAATTCATCAGCCAATTTCCAAATTTACCGTCTATGAGTAGAATAACATTTCGAAGCATTAGAAGCTCTTTTCTACAATTCGGATGAATAGGGAACTAAGCGAAAACCAATCATCGAAGATAATTACATTAATACGAATAAATGATAGCAAACATCATAGGAGAAAACTAATTTACGAAGTGAATAAATGTTTAATATGGGCCCCATTTTGCTCGATACGCTTGACAGCTCGTATACGAACATGATGAGTTGCCCTCCTAGTTTCCTCAGGATTAATATTACGAAAAGCACTATGAATGCGCTCTAGTAACTCTTCTTTACTTCTTCTCTCTTGAATTTGCCCCATAAATGAAAATCAAGGGGCGTCATGTCCGGAGAACGCGGAGGTCATAAATTTGGTCCTTGATTACCCCACCATCTATCCTCGAACATTTCTGTTAGCTGCCGATCTACAGCTCGTGTTTTATCAGCAGGTGCACCATCCATTTGGTAATAGCAATCCCACAGAATGTTGAGGGTTAATCCATCTAAAAAATTTGTTAATGTTCCTCTCAAAATTTCCAGGTATCTTTTTCCATTAAGATTTTCCTCATCAATGTGATAAGCCAACAAATCATTCATTAAAATTGCAAAAACGTTCACGCTGACTTTATTTTGGAAAACAATAACTTCAATGAAATGTGGATTTTCTGTGGCCAAAAAATGCCGATTTCTCCTGTTGGTTATTCCACTTTCATTGAACTTGGCTTCATCAGACCATATAATTTTTTGCAGATTTGTCTCATCTTCTTGAAGCCGAATTATTGAATTTTCACAGAAATTTAGCCGCTTGGGAAGCTCAGTTGTTGTCAATTTTTGTAGTCGGGTGCATGTTATGTTTCTTGAGCATCCGTTGAATTGAAGTATAACTGCATCCAATATCCATTGATGCTGGCTCAATGGACGCATATGGATTGGCACGAAAATACGCTAGCGTATTAATTTAATTGTCGTCGTCCTCGTGAATTGGTTTTCTTCTAGTTTCTATGTATTTTGTTCCACCAAATTGCAGAAAACTGCTTCTAATCCTTCGAAATTTTGTTTTACTCATAGGCGCCAAACTTAGAAATTGGTTATTGAATTGCCTGCAAGTTCTATTCACCACTTCTTGACATTCGCCATGAATTAAAAAGAGATTAAACATATCCTCGTTTGAATAATCAGCCATTTTATTATCCATTGGTGTTTTTCAAAAATTTTCACTTCAAATTACCAACAATTTTTGTTGAAATATCAAATTCGAATGAACGAAGTGACAAGTATATTAATTTTAGGCACCTGTCAGGTGAACGTAGCCAGTTCAGCTACTTGATTCGAATATTTCAAAGCATTCTCTATTATTTCTTGCAAAATCATCAAAATTCAATATATTCCCAAATTATTTCGGAACTATAAGAGATGGGTATAGTACATGCTTATACAATTCCATCTCAAATTTGACGCTTCATCTGATAGCGATATAAAAATTGGCACGTGCAATTTGAAAAAATTGAGTTATTGCTGTTTGAAAAAGGCCAAATTGAAAAAACCATACAAAACAACGCAATAAACATTTGACATGTGTAGATTGCTCAAAAATTCCTTGATCCTTCTTCTATCCACCCAAGCAAAAATTGTGTCTGTAGTGCAAAAGATCTACGAGCTACAATTTTTTTAAATGTTCCTCAAAAATCGAGTTTATAACAAAAATAATTAAATCTGTCAAAAGTTTGGACAGATAAGTGCCAACAACTTGGGTATTTTATGCCTTGCTCAAATGTTGGTTGTAGGTGTATAATAAAAAAGGTAGATTGCCATTTGAAATAACAAAGTGATGACCCACTTCCGGTATAACCGGAAATGGTATCACTTCGAAAATATTTCACTACAATTGGAAATCGCTAGTTATGACCGCGTATGAAATTTCAGCTTGATATTGTAATTAGAACTCAAAAAGTTTTTAACGGACGGTCCCGGTGGATATCCCTGTATAAGGAATAACTCTGTTCATTAATTTGTATCTATCTGATGAACAGTGTGGTGAAACCGGTCATAGTTTTAATAATATACTGAAAATCTAAATACCATAATTTTATTTCATTGAGAAAATGTTGATTTTAGTAAATTTTCAATGTGGCTGAAAATTCAGAGTCTTAGCTTTATCATCTACGGAGCTACAGGGGGTCTAAAATGCCGCGAATTGATTCGGAAGGGAATTCAACGGCTGTGCATTCCACCCAACGTGGCGGAGGCACTATCGTACCCTCAAATATAAATTGAAAAGTACTGCTTAGAGCGTTAAAATCGTCTTGTTTTATCTCAATTCCATGTATTTGCAAGTACTAGGTCTGAGCAAAATTATTCGCATCTAGAATGAAAATTTTTTTTCTTCAAATATCGAAATTAAAAAACAATTTTCAATGGAAGATATTTATTTTGATTCACATCCACAAAGAAACTGATTGAACTTTTCGAAGGTGTTTTCACGAAATCTGTGCTCTCGGAACATTCGAATGAATAAAAGCAGACTCTTCATGCAAATCAAAACATCTTCGATCCAAATGGATCGTCTCACGAATAGCAAATCTTCGATTAAAATTCACGAACGATAACAACTCTTATTATTCTGATAATGAACTCCCGTCAGCTCGGGGAGGTCTTATTGGAACGGCAAGGAACCTGGCGATAATTTTCTCGATTAAAAATTCAAATTTCATCCCACGTTTCATAATAACTTGAGGGAAATTTTGTTAACATTGTTCGCTGGAAATTCGAGAGCTAGTAAATCCTTGGAGTGATGAGGTATGCCTTATCTTGAATTTCTCATTTCTCGATTATTCTATACGTACAAATTATCAGTCACGTCTGCAATAATAAAGACATACAATTGTAGATTCTACTCGAGATGTACGAGTATTTGTGCTGAAAATCAAATAATTAATTCTATTGCTTTGCCGAGGGCACTACATAAAAGATTGGCGGAGTTCAACAATACCATGTTATAAAAGTACCTCATTTCCAATATTTGATCTATTCAGGAGTTTTGAATGATAGTCTATCTTCAATTGAACAAGAAACTACGCTTTTACTAGTCTACAGTCTATTGTGAATAAATAATTGCGAAAAATTAAAAGGGTTGATTGATCAAATCAATCGAAAATCATACCGAGTGCACCGAATTATCATTCTAAGAATCTGAATCGATAAAAATGATTCAGATGGAAATTATACCGATCGGTGACATATTCTGGTGACCTTGAAATTTTTCATTAGGTGTTTCGTCAAGTTGAAACTTTGTTGTTCAAATGGGAGCGTGATTTTTTCATAACAGCATTTAGAAATGCGGTCAAATTTACGTCCGAATATCCTTCTCATCTCATTCCCAATAGATGACCCTGAAACTTTCATGGCGGTCTCTTAATGAGTGAAAAAGCTTGCAACAACCAAGCGCAAGCTGCAATTATTTTGGAAAACTCAAACTAATTTTTCAATTAAATAGAGCAATAATGTTCGAAGTCTCATGATATTGACGCGTTTCATCACACTGCGCCTTCTTCTGGGTGTGTGTGATAGAAATTTTTTGTTGGCAAGTAGAGTTTATGCACAAAGGTTGCCTGATAAGAGGCATCCTGATGCAAGATGCTTTGAAAAACTTCTAATTAGATTTATCGAATTGGGAAATATCGCTCACAAAAAACATGAAAAACCAAAAACTGCTACAGCTGAAGACAACCAGTTATCAATTTTCTTGGCAGTGACAGAGGATCCATTAAAAGCTAAAGAGAGATTTCTCAGTTAACAGATATAAGTCAAACTTTCATCTAGAGAATCTTGAAAGTGAATAAATTTCATGCATATCATGTACAGCTGCACCAGGAACTGAACAATCAAGACTAGAAAATCGAATCAAATTTCGCAATTGGGCAAGTGACAAAGTACCGGAAATTTTTTTTTCTCGGACGAGGCAACTTTCCACAAGAATGGGCTTGTAAACAGGCACAACTTTCATTATTACGCCACGGAAAATCCACACCTCATGGGACGAATAGATCACCAGCATCGTTGGTCCTTGAAAATATGGGCCGCTGTAGTAGATGGATATCTAATTGGGCCGCACTTTTTCGACGGGCACCTCAATAGTGAAATATATTTACATTTTCTGCAAAATCATCTATCGATGTTACCTGCCGATATACCAGAGCATATAATACAAGATTTGTGGTTTCAACAGGATGGAGCACCAGTACATTACTCACATTGGGTTAGGGAGCTTTTGAATCATGTATTTCCAAACAAATGGATAAGACGCGGTGATCCTGTTAGATAGCCAACTAGGTCTTCGGACCTTACAAGTCTAGATTTTTTTTCCTGTTGGGTAATATTAAGGGCGTCGTTTACTAGATTCCTTCTACAACACAGTTGGATATGATAAAGAGAATAGTCGACGCCTTTCAGTCAATTAATCCGCAAATGTTGTCGAGAGTTCAACGGTCTTTCCTCAGAAGGATTGAGTTGTGTCTACAAAGAAACGGGCAACATTTCGAACACTTGTGGATCTTTTCACTAAAAACCAATCTTTTACGTGTTTCATACACGACTACCTTAAAATATCTCCATTTCTCTGATCAAGTATAATGATATGTACTAATAAACTCTTCTTTCGCAACCTCTGATTTTATTATTTTGATTTATTTTTTTATTTTGAAACTGGTCGAAGATAAAGATAAGGTTACTTCTGCAAAAATATGGCACAATATTTTATGCGTTGACATGAATAATAAAATACAGTATGTTCCAGTTGAAAAATCAAGATATATTTTTAAATTATAATATTCAATAATTTTGAGTCACTCCTGTATAAAATGAGGATAATCTATTTCAATTCATCGATGAAGCTATTCTTGGGCTATAAGAGAATGAAAGGAAAAAAGTTTTCATTCTCTCTGGACGAAGGAGCATGCGATGATGTGAGAGTTTATTTTCATGAATTTTTACGGAAAAATATTGTGACGAAACTACTCACCAAAATACTTATTACTTAAAGACATTATAGCAGAGTTTAGGACGCTCTTGAATCTTCAACAAAAAAGTGGTCTACCAATCTGAAAAACCTCCCAAGATTATTTTATAGAAAATTGGGACACCGTGTTTACTTCAAAATAAATTGCTGAAGTAGATTTCTACTTTCTAAATTCAATACCGTTTGAACAAAAATGAAATGTTCAAGAGTGTACGCGCTACAGAGCGCCGCGCCACTGGTGAATCACCCAGTATAAATCAGGGCGAAGTCTAGCAGAGCTACTCATACTTAAACCCGAATTCTAAAATTGACACATAAACGAGACAGAACAAATTAAACGAAATATCGAAATGTTACTATGCTTCTACTGTAAAAATAGAGATAAAATGCTGAAAAAAATTAAAAATATATGAACATGCACAACCGAAAGCTGAATTGCCAGAATGAATATTACTTAACTGCAAGAAAAACAAATCTATGATATCTAGCATCAATGGCAGCTCAACACTTTATAAAAATTAGCGACTACCGGTTTGGAAGAATAAACTTCAATTTCTAATTTTATAAATAAATTTCAAAAATTTTTTCATCAAAGAGATAAATCAATATGCCAGTCGATTTGATTGAGATTATCTTTTCTGAAAATTGCTTGTAATTGAAAAGTTATCGAAACCAGAATTTCATCATTCCTTATCGACTTTTTATTTGTATATCTAATTAAATCCAAACCTTTGTGCCGCGCATTTTCGCATAAGAAACGAAAACCCGATTCAATTTTCCGTGAGCGAAGTTAATCATAACCCTGGATTTGTAAGCACTTGACGATGGAGACAAAGAGAAAGAATGATCAAAGATTCGAACGAACATGGAAATATCTGGTGAAATTGCCCCCACTAATTGCTGGAGAAATTCATGGATGGGTGTTGAAATCGGTTAAAGTGAAGAGGCCTTTAGCACCCTTCTACACGCAGTTGGTTGTATCGCCTCCTTTTGTTATCACGTGCGAAAAGTGAAAAGAGTATAATTGAGATCCCAGGTTATAAGATTAAATGAACATGATATTCTGATATCAGGACGGAAGGTTTGGAAATAATGCATCTGCTCTAATTCTCATATTTTAACAACACGAAAACTTTCTGGTTCACTCAGTTTCCTGAAGATATAGAAACCATTCGTTGCTTGTGTATTTCAATGAATACGCCTATTATTATTATTATTATGCTCCATAATCAATTCATGGTGGATGTTATGACGTTATACTTTCACTATTAGCCATAGAACCTGAGAGTAAAAAAAAACAAGGTTGTGTCTTAACCATTTTATATTTTGCATCAAAAGTGACCACACTCTAAATGTGCTAATAACTAATCTTAGTCTCCTTCTGAATCTAACCATTCACAAGATAATAAAACACAAGTACTGTGTTTTAAGGAATTTTACTTAATAATTGCGATTCGTAACGCGTTTCACTACACCGTAGCTTCTTCAGACGAATGAATATACAGAAAAATATAAATGAGAATATAACTATAAATGTTCTTGAGTAATTGAAAGCTTATTGGGTTGCTTCTTCTTAAGTGGTTATTTATGACAGGTATATCCAATAAAATTAAGGAATAGATTGCTCCCCGCAAAGATTCAATAGAGGTGAAGGGCTTAAATCGACTTGTTCATTGATGAGTCTACCTGAGTGTTTGTATTTATTGATTTCTAAAGTTTCCCAAAGATCTACCTTCCAATATTTATTATCTGTATGCAAAATTTCAAACTGTGGGTCGAAAGAATGATTATATTCTAAGAGATGATTCGCGTAATTTGAATCTGATTTTTATTTGAAAAACTACGTTTATGTTCCGATATTCTAATATTGAAATTTATATGTGTTCTACCAATGTAGAAATTATCACAGTCATTGCAATTCAATCTATAAACACCTGATTTATTGTTTTTACCTGGTTTGGTTTTATTATTTTTATATATTTGCCTAAATTATTATTAGTTTGGAAAGCTATGTTGAAATTATTGCTACTTAAGAATGATTTCAGTTTCTTACTTGTAATGCCAACGTAGGTTAAGGTGTTGAATTTTTGTTTCAATTTATCGACAGGGTAAACTTCATTCAATGCGATTCTACTTTGTTTTTATTTAAAATATTTTTTATTATTTTGTGATTGTAACCATTATTTTTGGCTATTTGTTTAATCAAATTTAGTTCTTTGTTGAAATTTTCTGGTGATAACGGGATGTTAATCAATCTATGAATAAAACTATTGAATGCTGATATTTTATGTTGATATGGATGACACGACGAGTTATGTATTATAATATCTGTATGTGACAGCTTATGGTAAATTGCGAAAACATGTTTTCCAATTTCATTCGAAATTGTTACGTCTAAGAAATTTATCGAATTATTGCTTTCTATTTCGGTTGTGAATGCAATTTTTGGATGTAATGAATTTATATGATTTTCGAAAATTTTCAACTGTCTATCTGTTCCTGTGAAGCAAATAATGATATCGTCTACATGGCGATACCAGTATAAACAATATTTACTGAGTGGATGATTATGAATTAAGTTCTCTAAGTTATTCATGAATATTTCTGCTAACAAAGGACTTAACGGATTGCCCATAATCAAGCCGTCTTCAATAGTATAATATTTGTTATTGAAATGGAAATAATTTTGATCTAAACAAATTTGTAATAATGAAAGAATATCTGATTTAATGATAGTATTGACATGATTCTTTTCTAATGATTCTTCAACTAAGTAAAACGTATCTTTCGGAGGAATGTTGGGAAATAGATTCTTAACATCGAAATAAATGAGTTTGGAATTAGGTGGTATAGTGATATCTTTGATATTGGCAATAAGTTCGTATGAATTTTTGACCGAAAATTTAGATTTAAAATTGCAATGTTTTATTAGCAAGTCGTTGAGGAATTTTGAAAGTTTGAACAAAGGTGCCGTTACATAAGAAACAACAGGTCTAATAGGGCCTATTGAATCTTTTCGGGGAGCAATCTATTTCTTAATTTTATTGGATATACCTGTCATAAATAACCACTTAAGAAGAAGCAACCCAATATGCTTTCAATTATTCAAGAACATTTATAGTTATATTCTCATTTATATTTTTCTGTATATTCATTCGTCTGAAGAAGCTACGGTGTAGTGAAACGCGTTACGAATCGCAATTATTAAGTAAAATTCCTTAAAACACAGTACTTGTTTTTTATTATTGATAATGGAATTTTACCAAGTGAAAGCCTTCCAAATTCAAATATTCACAAGATAATTCTCAATGACAATATCAGTAGTATTAATCCGTGAATATGGAAAAATCACAGAGAAGAACTCTTGATACTGCACAAGGAGTATTTATGTTCGGTGAAACCACAGAGAACTTCCAACATTCTCAAAGTAGTTAATTATGATCTCCCCACTTTTACGATTTTTAAGTTGTTAAAAATACTATGTGATATTTGGAAGGTTTTTCGAAATAGAATATGCAAACGATGGGAAATATGATATGATTTGTTGTTTCATTGAAATATTAGTGAAGCTGTTGATTATCTACATCCAGAGGGATTCCCGGAGCGACACCAACGTAACAAACGTGTTTTCAAAGGTTGGAAAATAATTTACGAACCTACAGATCTTTCGAAAAACTGAGAGTTAAGGAAGTTGCTGAAGAAAATAATGAAGAAGCTGAAACGAAAGTTGAAAAGCCACAATTACAGGATATCTCAAAAACACAGTTTAAACCATATAATATGAGCTTCTTTCTGGCGATTTCGGGCGCCAAATTAATTTCTGTAGATGGTTCGAAGAAAAATGTCTCGAAAATGCAGATATGTCATTTGGAGCGTTGAGGTTAGTGTAAGCACTGATGGTCTCTATAATAGAAATAATCAACATCATCGTTAGCATGAAAATCACCATTATTTCCAAAAGAGAAATGGCCAAGATCACTTTGACAACAATGCATGGTTGGCTATTGTTGGGCAACAAATGATAAACGATATATTTTTGAAGAAGATTTTGAAGACTTTGAAACAGAGTGGTTTCAACAAGACGGCGCACCTAATGCAGGCTTTTCTGTCAAAAATTCAAACGACATTCTGGGATATCACTGGATAAACACAAGGGGTTCCGTTTTATGGACCGCGAGATAACAAAATTTACTTTACGCAGGCGGAAAGTAGATTATGTATGGAAAGTAGATTATGTATGGAAAATTAGGTAGAACAATTCGAGTATATTCTTCGAAACCGGCATTGCTTTTTCATCAATCTTCATTTTCCACTCACTAATAAAACACGGAAACGCCATATATTTTCGAAGCGCTGAATTTTTTAGTTGATAAGACTTCTATTGGTTAACAATTAGACAAAATTTGAATTTGGGAGGCTTTTACTTGGTAAAATTCCATTATCAATAATAAAAAACAGGTACTGTGTTTTGAGGAATTTTACTTAATAATTGCGATTCGTAACGCGTTTCACTACACCGTAGCTTCTTCAGGCGAATGAATATACAGAAAAATATTTTTCTGTATATTCATTCGTCATTTTTATTATTGAATTAGACAAAAGTTGCACTTTTGTTATATCTCGAAGTTTCCGGATTGAAATTTTATCTCGAACTTGTGTTTGTAGTTTTCAACGCTCTGAAACATTTTCGAAAACGACAGTTCAATAATACGTCAGATTTCAGTTTTTCACAATAAATAGTCAAACGAAACTGATTTCCACTATTCCGCGGTTCTAAAAAGAATCGTGAACACATCTCTTTTGATATACAGTGTGTTACATAATAATTTGTCACCACTTGAGGGGGTAAATCTACGTGCAATTTTAAGAAATTAGTTCACATAAACACAGGTCCGCAAAAGCTTCGTTATGGAGCTACAGGGTGTTGAAATTTCCGGGAAATTTTTTTTTCTTCAAAACTCCTGCAGTTTTTGAGATATTCAGCCCAAATTTGGAATGCAAGCTATTCTCATGTTTTCGTTTTCGGAGCCATGTCTTCTTTTGCCCTTTCAAACTTTTTGTTCAGTACGCCACAGATCAGCGTACAATCAATTTTTGTCATCTTCGTTCAATTTAGAAACTTTTTTCACACATGTAATTTTTTCGGATCTTCAACCGTTCTCGAGCAAAAAATTATTACACGATTGTATGCATTGGCTGAATTGAAAGCACTTCTAATGAAAAGAAATGAATAGTAGGCTTTGATTTTTTTCATTTATTTATTTATTTTGACAGTTGCATAAGTTAAACCATTGCCTGCTCGAATTGTTTATTGGATTAAAGATTAGTTTTAAGACTTTTGAAGTTATTGCTAATTTAACTAACGCCGAATTGGAAACCATTATATGTACGGTCTGGCTGACGGAAATACAACAGAAGCTAGGCGATTATATCAGGTGCTATTTCCAAATCGAGTAACACCAGACAGGCGTACATTTTCATATATCTACAGAAGGTTGAGGGAAACTGGAACTTTTACTGCAAACAATCATTTGAAAGGTGCAACTCAAACTATGAGAACTCCAGATATTGAGGAAGCAGTTTTGAATTGTATTTATTTGAATCCCCATATGAGTACAAGAAAAATTGGAAATCAGTTGATTACTTCACATGTTCTAGTTTGGAGGATTCTCCACGACTTTTTATTGTACCCGTTTCATATTCAAGGCGTCCAAACTCTACCTCCTCGAGATTTTCCTTCAAGACTGAATTTCTGCCGAAAGTTCTCAGATAAAATTAGAGAAAATGCTCATTTTGATAGTAAACTGATGTTCACAGACGAAGCTAACTTTTCGAGAACTGCTATCACAAATTTTCAACAGTCATTATTGGGCTAAGGAAAACTCCCATTTGACCGAAGAATGTCATCATCAAGAACAATTCTGAGTAAATGTCTGGGTCGGAATAATTGTAAATTATTTGATTGGCCCTTTTTTTTGTCTAACAGACTAAACGCTCGAGGATGTGCCACTTTTGATAAGAAACATAATGTGATTTATGCATGACGGGGCACCAGCACATTTTAGTGGAGAAGCTAGGGAATTCTTGAATAATACATTCAACAACCGATGAATAGGTCGGGGTGGGCAAGAACCATGGCCTCCTAGGCCCCCAAACTTAAAAAGTTTAGACTTTTTCTTATGGGGATATCTCAAAAGTTTTGTTTATACCATTCCAGTGAACACTGTAGAAGAATTGAGAAATCGAATAATAACCTCTTGTGAAACGAAAAGAAATACCCCAGGATATTTCAGAGAGTGTGATAATATGCGAAGACGGACAGACGCCTGTATTCTTGCAGGTAGAGGACACTTCCAACAATTTATTTAGTTTTCAATTGTTCTTTTTTTTAGTTTGATATTGAATAAGTATAAGTTGAGTCTCAGAAGACGAGCTATCAAAATAAAAGCAAATTTGGGGCATACCTATCGAGTATTCCTATTCAGTTTTTTTACTTGGCGAATAACTTACAATTCAAATAATTCAAATTCAATAATTTTTCACTCGAAAATGGTTGGAGATACGAAAAAATTACAGGTGTCCAAGAAGTTTTTAAATTAAACAAAGAAGACGAAAATTAATTGTACGCTGATCAGTGGCGTACTGCAAAAAAGTTTGATAGAGCAAAAGGGGACATGGCCTCGGAAAAGGAAACACCTTGTGAATTTCAGTTAGAATCTAGGACGTGTAATGATGGAGGCTGTGAAAAATAGCTTGCATTCCAAATTTGGGCTGAATATTTCAAAAACTGCAGGAGTTTCGAAGAAAAACCAATTTTTTCCGCAAATTTCAACACCCTGTAGCTCTGTAACGAAGCTTTTGAGGACCAATGTTTAAATTAACTTTTTTCTTAAAATTGCACGTAGATTTACCCGCTCAAGTTGTGACAAACCTTTACATAACACCCTGGATAGATCACCAGCAGCTCAAACAATGCCTCCACCGTGAATCAAATAAGAAATTGTATCATATTATGTTCTATTTTTGTCTTTTTATTACTACAGAATTCCTTCACTGATATCATGAAATGTTGCTAACATAACGAAAACGTAGTTTTCATCCTCACCTAATCAGCATATATATATATATATATATATATATATATATATATATATATATATCTTCCGAATTACCTAGTGATCTATCCATGTTCATAGATATATATTTTGGCAAAAAGTATGAGGTATCGATTATTCAAAAAATCTTCTTAAGACGATTGTCACATTTTTTGTTGTTGTTAAGTTGGCACAACTGTTTCTATACTGACATGGACTTCGAACGCGAACTGTCATTTAGTATGTTGACAGTGCTCGATTCTGTTAATTCCTACAAATGTATTCTGCGATTCTTACAAGGGATAAAAATATCGAACAAATAACTCGTCTCAAATTTTGTATTGCAAATGGAGTTTCGTGTGCTGAATCGCTAAAAATGTTACAGAAGGCTCAAGGTGACTCGACTTTAGCAAAAACAATTTATATGAGTGGTACAGGGCATTCAACAGTGGCCGAGTAGTGGAAGATTTGCCTCGATCTGATCGGCCATCAACATCTTCAACTGAAGTTAAAGTGAAGGACTGGTCGATCGCGATCGACCGTTTGAGCCCCTGATCTAGTCGTTTTGTCCAGTGATTCAACTAAAATTCTGTTATCTTGACATTTGTTCCATCTGTTATCAATAAAAATTTATATTTAAATTTCCTTTTACCTTGGGTTTTCTAAGGGAAATTCGCTCTAAGAGAATTTGCGGCGAGAAGTAAAGTCCATTCCGGAAAAAGCGTTTGAGAAATGTTTTGATAATTGGATTATTCAATATCGTAAATATATTATTTCGCAAAGGGCCTACGTTGAAGGCGATACAACAAATTTCGATGAAAAATAAATATTTTGTATTTCATTGACCAATTTCCAGTACTTTTTCTAAGTACTAATATTGCTTCAAAGAATTATTTTGCGAATTGCAAAATTCCCATGTCAACGAGATTCGGTTGGAAATGACTTTTCATTTTTGAAAATTACCAGATAATAATATTATTATATATATCTTCAAAAAGAAAAAATACTTTTTCAACTCGACTAATTTTGCGTACGGTTTGGTTATAGTGAATATCTGCATATTTGTTTTTACTGAAAATATTGAAGTGAATAATTAAGATAGTGATCTTTGGAAAACAATTGAACAAATTTAATTGTCAAAATTGACACAGATAGATCATCGAAATTGGGACATCCTGTACTTACCAAATTTTCGACGTATTCGAATAACCAACTTTCAATAGTTTTTGAAGTGTATACCTACTATCTGGTTCCTACATATACAAATACCTATTTATAATGTCACAGCAGCAGGCTCGGTGGTGTAGAAGATATGATGCTCGTCTCCTGCTCAGAGTTAGCTGGGTTCAATCCTAACAAAGTCGGTGCGATTTTTCGGAAATCGCTTGAGTATCCATCTCTTCTAGGAGATGTAAAGCAGTTGGTCCTATCTAACAGATATGTTGGACACTTCCTCGACACGAGAGGGGTTCAGCAAAATTCCCGGGTTAGTGAGGTGACAGAATTTCCCGGCGTGTCATTGGAAAGGCGGAAATAGAGCACGTTAAAGGAATAACAAACAAACAAATGTCACAGTACTTTATTCTTGCTGTCATATATTATTCAATTTATTTTCTGGTAGTAAAAAAATTTCATTCGTGTTGCATGCATGCAAATAGATATGGCTGAATCCATACAATGTTTTATTTAAATAGGATCGTTATTTGTATCATAATATATGACAAAGATATGAAAAGATGTTGCATTGCAAGACTTGGTATATCTCATCGTTTCATGTTTTCCACTGTGCCAGATATTTCTTGTAATGAAAATAAACATATTTAAAAAAGGAAGCTCGACTTTGTTGTTACTAATTTGCAATGAAAAACCACAAAACATATAACAATGAACACAAAGTGTAAAAGGAACTGAGGTATAATATCATTATTCAGCAGTTTCGTTAGATATATAACCAGAAAGTTATAATGCACATACTGTGATTCCAACTATACCAAATGTAATTTAGTGTATGTAGTTACACTGGTAACTTCTCCTTATCATGTCACATTAATATGAAAAATGTGGGATTCTGCGTGGAATGAATTCAAAATTCCAGTTTTATATGGAGGTAAAGCAACTACTTCAGCCACGGTTATTTCAGACCATTGTTATCCTTCAGCTGTTACTCCTCCAGCACGGTTATATTTCACAAGGAATGGAGCTTCGTTCCAGTATGAAACTCAGGAATAACAACTTTTTAATGACACATTTCATGTGCAAGGGAATTCACGCAAATGCAACTTTCATTATAATAAAATACTAACTATGACAAGGGACAAAGTTTGAAAAATTAATTATATCAAATTGCTGGTAAATTGATAAGAATGGGTTGTTCATTTGATGATTTATTTCCTGAAAATTCCAGAATTTGTAATCATGAGAGCAAACTCAACTACATAATTCGGAGAAGTATGGTATAACACAGGGGTGCTCAAACTTGAACAGCTAGCGATCTATCCCAATTTTTTCAGACTAGCTACGATAGACTTTGAGAGGCTTCAGGGTTATCGTACATACACGATACATCCTACCTACCTACCCACTTAGATAGGGTGTACCGTGACATATATAGATATTATTAATTTAGTCAAGGTTTGAGTTATGTTTAGTAAGGTTCTTCTCTATAATATCAATGAAAAAACTCATAGTAATTCCAAATTGCGAGTTTATTGGTTGTTACAAAACAAAAGAGTTACATTGGTGTTAAACTTAACTAAGGAGGACTCTTAATGTTGAAGCGAATGTCCTCAGTATACTATGCATAAGATGGTACGTAACCACTGAGCGCTAATCACAAGCATGATGACATATGATCTTCAGTTAGTCGATTGCGATATTTTGACTTAATTATCGTCATTTCAGAACATGCAAACTCACACAAGTAAGTTGACCCAAACATTGCTGTCAGTTGAAGGGGATGCAATCATAAAAACGCATTATCCCGAAATATTTCATATTCTGCCTCATACGTATCATAACTCAAGTGGGGAATCCTTGCTTTAGACAGAAAATGTTTCCAGATCCTTTCTTTTCAGAGGATCTATCATAAGTTGCAATTCATTTTTGAATGCGTTTACTGCGCTGATCATCTCAATAATAGTTTTTCCTCTACCTTGAAGCTCCAAGTTGAGGGTGTTTAAGTTCAATGCAATGTCAGTCAAAAATGCCAAATCGGTCAGCCAGTTTTCGTTTTTCAATATCTGAGTGCCATCATCTTTTTCGCCTAGAAAAGCTGTTATTTCGGGCAATAATTCTTGAAACCTTTCTAGGAATTTGCCTCAACTCAACCGCCTGACGTCCGTGTGAAGAACTGAATCAGTGTGTTCCGCTGACTTCATATCTTCCAACTCCAACTTAAAGAGCTGCCGTGGCAAGCTACGTGCACGGATGGAATTCACAATTTTTGTTGCAATGCCCATAATTTCCTCCGTGTTTAAAACTTTTGAACATAAAACTTGTTTATGTGTAATACAATGGAATGAAAAACAATGAAGGGAAATCTTCATTAGCTCGACACAATGCCACAAAACCGTTTTTGTTTCCAGTCATTGCTGGTGCTCCATCGGTTGTAATGCTCACTAGTTTTTTACAAAATTTAATGAAACGTCATATATATCTTTGCCATGAGCCTTCCTTTTCAGTGGAATGATTGTCAAAAATTCTTCCTTAGCCAACATGTCAATGAATACCATCCGAATAAAAATACACAGCTGGGCAGTCTGTCATACCGGTGGATTCGTCGATCTGTGAGGAAAAGTATGTACATTTAACGATATCATGTTTTAGTTTATCTGCCATGTCCTGACTCATGACTTCAATAAGCCTTGTGACAGTTGGCCAGCCTTCTATTGTAGAAAAATTTGACTGTGGTTGCGAGAACGGTAATATGTTTGTTTGGAGTGAAGACGTTGCCAAAAGAGGAAGCGACGAAATAAGAATTGTATTATATAAATATTTGAGCGATAAGTCAAATGTTGATGAACTAGTTGTCTTCTCTTATAATTGCCCAGGTCAGAATAAAAACTGGACAATAATGTCAATGTGACTGCTAGGCCTTCAGACGTTTAAAAACTTTTATGTAGAATATTGCATTGACTGTCTGACCTACTGGAATGTATTCATGGTGTACAACTCCATTCATATCGAAAAATGCGATGAGTAAAGATTTCACTTTCGATTTGGACATTCTGGCTTTCGTGGGGCGCTTTCCCCCCTTCTCTGCCAACTGGATCGTCCCCTTGTGGATGCCTAACATCCTAAGGCTTATCCGATGGTCTCAGAGAACTCGCGTGCGCAGCCGATCGAGGTTTTGTGCATTTCAAGAGGTGGAGGGAGCTCCATCGCGCGTATCATCCTCCACTGACTTTTTGCTTCTTCTGAACTGACCAATCTTAGACAGCTGATTTTTTCAGACAATCTTCGTTATACACGTCGGTTAACTGTTTCATAATTTCCACGGAAGTTTCGCCGAGTTCACCAAAAATTTAATCACTATTATTTGCTCACTTATTTTACCACTCATCTTCTTGACGGTTGGTCATAACAGGTCGATGTTCAAAGAAAAATAAAACACGAAGTATACAACCGATCAACATGAAACTTACACAGGCTGACGCAGAAATGGATTATGTTTCGAATGAAACCAATGCGAACGCTGCGAACTTAATTGACATACCTCGTATATTGAATAGAATAGAATAGAATATATTAATTGCGTGCTTGCACTGGTTTCACAAAATAGTTTGCACATGTCAAGCTACAAATATTAAGTGTAAGAATAAAAAAGTATAGACAACACAAATACAATTAAAAATTACAACTCAAAAGAGTTTACTGTAAGCGGATAATTTAAAAATTCAACAGTGGAATAAAAGGGGTTCACAAGAAAATTTTGAATAAGGAATATGCGTCGAGTGATGACTTAAAAGAAAGGTGATATCTTTGTCTACATCGCCTTTAACGAGTTTCCGTTTTTAATTGAAAACTGTAAAAGATACAGGGTGAGCAACTGAAAGATAAGGAAGATTATTTCCCTGAGACTATTCAAGTTTCAGTGAAGTAAAATGGAACAGATCCATGCTGATCAGTGGCAGTCATCATGAAGTACCATCCTCATCTCGAATTTCAACCCCTAGAGCAGGGGTGACCACCCTTGAAAATTTGGAAGAGGGTAGATGGGTCGAGTGATACCTCGAAAAAAGGTATTATCTTTGTCTGCATCTCCGTGAACGAATTTTCATTTTTGATCGAAAACTGTAGAAGATACAGAGTGAGCTACTGAATAATAGAGGGGACTATTTATCGCCCTGAGCTATTCAAGTATTAGTGCAAAAAAATGTAACAGATTCATTCCAGATCAAAGGCTGTCATCTTCCGGAACACCATTCACATCTCAAATTTCAACCCCTAGAGCAAGGTACTTGAATAGCTCAGGGCGATAGACAGTCTTCTCTATTTTTCAGTGGCTCACTCTGTATCTTCTACAGTTTCCAATCAAAAATGAAAATTCTTTCACGGGAATGCAGACAAAGATAGTACCTTTCTGTCGAGTTATCACTCGACCCATCTTTCCTCTTCCAAATTTTCAAGGGTTGTCACCCCTGCTCCTGGGGTTGAAATTCGAGATGAGGATGGTACTCGATGATGACTGCCATTGATCAGCATGGATCTGTTCCATTTTACCTCACTGAAACTTGAATAGCCTCAGGGAAATAGTCTCCACTATCTTTCAGTTGCTCACCCTGTATCTTTTACAGTTTTCAATTAAAAATGGAAATTCGTTCAAGGCAAAGTAGACAAAGATACCACCCTTCTTTTGAGTCATCACTCGACCCATTCAAAATATTCAAGGATTGTAACCCCCGCTTAGGGGGTTGATATTTCAGACAAGTATTGTACCCCAAAAGATGTTCCCCTTAAAACAAAA
Source organism: Cryptolaemus montrouzieri (assembly GCA_013387265.2). Lineage (NCBI taxonomy): Eukaryota > Metazoa > Arthropoda > Insecta > Coleoptera > Coccinellidae > Cryptolaemus > Cryptolaemus montrouzieri. The sequence continues at coordinate 26,598,088 of JABFTP020000103.1, forward strand.
ATTTACATGTTTTTGCGTTTTGATCAGAAATGAGTATCTTGGTAGATATAGCCTCTGTTTAGTTCTCGTTGAAGCACCCTGTATAAATTGTTGTTGGAATGAAACGATAAATTGAAATCACTATAGATTACAACATCTTTTTTGTTGTGGACAGATATTTTAAAATTGGTAGAATATATTGGTAGAACCTACACAAATTTCCTTATTCGAGCCATTGAACATCATTGCAATTCCATCAATAAAAACCAAATACTAATCACATGAAATATTTAGTTGAAGAAACTCATAGTTTCAACCAAAATTTCAAAATCTTACATTCATCTTATTGAAAACTTGATATTAATTTTGGGAAAACCTTGAAACCAAAAATTTGAAATTTTCAAAGTATTACTGAATGAAGAAGTCGATTTCGACAATAATTCCCTTTACTTAATTAGTTTCCAACTTAGGCATTTAGATAATAATTCTGTGAATCATAACTTTTAATACAATGTTGCAGATCATATACAATTTTGTATATGTCTGATGAAGGCGTTGTGTCGTCGAAACGCATTACAAACGAAATGAGTAAGTGTATATCAAATTTTGGTTCATTTATCATTTAATCCAAAATTCCTCGCATTTTGTTTTTCAGTCTATTTTTCAGAATATTCAATATTCTCAATGATGCATTGTATAGTATAGCAATCGTTCTATAATTTTCATTGAAATAACAAAATGTAAATATCCCTTTCGCGAGCAATAACTTTGTACATATTTATTTCCTCAAAACAAAGCTGAGAGTAACTCATTTTCGTTATAAACCTTTGTGGAACTTACAACAGACTAGAATAATCTCTGTAATAAATCGTGAGTAAGTACAAGTAATATATTGTTTGAAAAGGAAATAGACAAGAGAATATGGAATCCACGTTATACGTGTGTTTTGTGTAACTGAAACTATAATGCGATAAGTTTGGATTTACGAGATACAACGTAGTAATCAAGGAAGCATATGTAAAGTTATAGAAACTGAAATAAACATAATTTTAGGCAAAATCTTCAGTTTGAATAATTTATTTGCATGAATAAGTTCTGAAAATATGTATGTAAAATTTTTATTAGAAGCAATCATTACATTGATTGAATAGAATAATTTTGATTATACAGGGTGATTTTGTGAAAATTATACCCATGATAACAGGGGATTTGGTGAGCGCTTTTCAAGGGGCTGCTTATAGTGGAAACAAAAGTTCACGAAACAGAAATGAAAAATAAATCGAATTTGAAGAAATTATTTCTTCAATATATCCTTCTTGAAGCTAAATACACCTTCTCCAGCGATTCACCAATTCCATTCTCCAATTGTCTTCGTACTTTGATTCAACCAATTTTGCTTTTACAATATCGCTGGTACAAGCAGGTGCATTCTCTAGGCGATAAAGGATTTTTTCTTTTGCAAAACAGTTCTTTTGTCGCGAATTTTTGCATCCAGCTGGTCTTGAATGTTTCTCTAATATTTTCTTGTAATGGTTTTGCCGTTTCGATGATAATCAATCAACAAAATTCCTTCTGTATCCCAAGAAACTGTTGCCATAATTTTTTTTCCATTTTGACTTGGTGTCGCAGTTCAAGTCTGTAGTGGTTAACCCATATTTGATCCATTGTTACGAATAAATGCTCAAAGTCAATTTTCTTCTCTTGAAAATGAATATATAGATTGAGTATATTCTGTGCTTTCATTCTTGTAATGACAATTCAGACTAAAAAACAAGAAGCGAAATTTGAATTACTGAAAAGGGAAATGAAAAGAAACAACATAGTGCTGCAAGGGGTCAACGAGGAAAAGGAAGAACAGACAGGAGAAACGGAGAGAAAAATGAAAACCTCCATGGAGAAAATTGATTCAGAGTTCAACATAGATAGGGACATAGTAGAACGTTGAAGATTGGGTTTGCCCAATTCAGGAAGAACGAGACCTATACTCGTCAAACTTCGATCTTGGAATAAAAAAACGAAATCTGCAAAAGAGACTCGAAACTGAAAGGCTTGAATATATGGATCAATGACTATACGAATAGAATCCTTGAAGAAGTATGGTGTCTCATTCAACATATAAAAAAACTAAAACAGAAAGGACACAACGTCCTCTTCCAATACAACAAACTCATGGTGGACGGTAAGGAACTGGGTGCCGAACTGCAGGAAAATGGTAATTTACGCGCTGTTAAACAGCCATTTATCGCACGATTACCCGAATGCAAAGAAGTCAACGAGGGAGCTAGGAAACTTACTAGAACGAACCAAAAAATCTTTACAGGGGAGGCAAAACTAGAATAGTAACGATGGCAGAAAACAAAGAAATGAAACATGAATAAGGAAAATAACAGGAAAAGAAAAAACAAAAGGAGAGGATTGATTAGAATAGAAACATGGAACTTAAGAACAATAGGAAAAAATGGAAGAAATAGCTCAAGAAGTGAACAGATAGAAAGTCGACATATTAGCACTACAAACGATAAGATGGCAAAACGAGGAAAACATTGACAAAGAACTCTATGTAATGCAGGTGAGAGATTTTTGGTAATAAAACCGATGTTTTGAAATTTCTAAAAGTGGTAAGATCCTACCTCAGGCTTAAAACCAAGAAAGCCAATTTAACACTGATAAATATTTACGCGCCAATCTAAGTCACATGGAAGACGTAAAAGATGCATTCTACGAGAAAATAGGAGAAACCTGCGAGTCTTTACCGCAAAATGACAAAGATTGATGAGGATAACTTTATGAACAACAACGCTGGTAAACATGCAATCCATACGCACACCAACAACAATGGAAACAAAATCAGCAATCTTGCAGCCACAATGAATGTTTCAATACAAAATTTGAACACCAACAGGAACATAAAATAACATGGATGACACCGGGTACAACATCAGGAAAACAAGTAGACCATCTATTGATATAAAAAAAATCAGAAAAAATTGTACCTGAGTGATATCCTTGAGAGGATCTAACGTGGACTCCGACTACTTTTTTGTGATAGCTAAATTCAAGAGAGAAATCATCAGGACAAATGACTAAAGGGTGAAAAAAAAGAAATGAAATGTTAAAACAGAAAGGGAGCTAAAATAGACAGTTGTATTGAAAATAAATGACCTACTACCAAGCCACCAACCAGGAGACATAAAAGAGAAGTAGCTCAACATTGAATAGCAGCATCCTCACAGCAACTGAAGAAATCATAGGCAACCGAAGAACAGTTAAAAGCGAATGATTCGACGCAACATAATGGAGATACATTGAGATGAAAAATGGAGTGGTTAAGAACAGTAAAGGGCAGTGACTCAAATGACTATAAATAAAGTAGAAAGTTGGCTACAAAAATATGCCAAAGTAAAAAAAACTGAATGGATCATCGAACAATTGAAAGACATAGGAAAGAACTACAAGGACAATGCTAACATTCAATTATATAAGGAGAATGAATATAATAAAGAAAAACTAAGATTCGGAAACATAAAGAACGCAAAATGGGAAGACTTTATAAGAATAAAATGTCGGAATAGGAAGAAGACAACAGTTGAAAAAAACACAGGTTATGAAGATACCAAAGGACCATCATATGTAGAATTTTCAATAGTCATCAGAAATATGAACGCCAACAAATCAGCAGAAACAGACGGAATAGATAATGAAATGATGAATCACGCTTCTTGAAAGGATATACTAACTGATTCTGCAGATGTGGAAGGAGATAAAGCCAACAGAATTGAGATTTGGCGATTTTGTACCCACCCTAAAAAAGGAGACCCCTTTGAAAGCGAAAACTACTGAGGCATAATGCTCTCGAACAGCACGTACAAAATACTGCGATCCAAATCATCGAAAAATTCTCAGAGCGCAACATACCGCTGTATGTGCTCTTTATAGACTTCAAAGAAGCATTTGACAACATCATAAGGAGCATATTATGGCAGGATCTACACAACCCGAATAGACCTGCTTAACTACACAGACTAGTGAAAATGGCACTGAAAGACTGCAAAGCTTCCGTTAAATCGCAAGACGAAAGATTTAAGTTCTTCAATAAATAAGCCGGAGTAAGACAAGGCGATGCATTGACCATAACCCTATTCAACATTGCGTTAGAGAGGGCAGCAAGGGGCCTGCAGAACAAAGGTCTGATATACACCAAATCGGTACAATTCCTCGCGTAGGCAGACGATGTCGTGATAGTTGTACGAAACAAGAACAGTCTAGTAGACGCACTGATGAAGTTGGAAAAAACAAAAGACCCAGGATTGAAAATCAATTAATTACTTTTAAGGAATTCATTCTTTATTATCTGATGTCATGATCAATGACATCAATGTACCAACGAGTAGTGTCAGAGGCTTTCTCCCCGGGAAAAATCCAGTGTACAGACCTTAGTCAAGTAACACTGAATGTTACTCATTCATAGTTTTCTTCGTGTGAAGTGGTGAACGATCGAATAGAATACTGCTCTGAATATAAATATGACAAAATTGTCAGCTAATTGTATTACATTTATATATACAAATAAATAAAATATGAAATGAGATTCTGCGCAGTATAAACTAAAGAGAAAACCTATTATATATATATATATATATATATATATATATATATATATATATATATATATATATATATATATATATATATATATATATATATATATATATATATATATATATATATATATATATACCCTGACGACTTGCCCATATATCTGTTCATGCAATCAAATTGATTTCATGAAAAATATAAATCCACCACCCGGTAATTAATACCATTGCCAGGCAATGATTATAATCAAAACATATCCATATATGTATATGTATATGTACCATGGTTCATGAATATACTTTCATTAGGTTGTCGATTAATATATTTTGAAGAGAAGAAGAAAACTCCATTTCATGAAATCAAAATTACTTATTGAGCAAATTAAAAAAACGCAAGTTTGTTTCATAATTCAGAAACCCTCGGACAAAAAACCCGCTTGTAGTTCTAGATTGTGCGTAAAAAAAGTGCCTGTAGAATTACGAAACCATTTCCTCATAACTTCAAAAAAAACCAAGATATTGGCACTTTGCCGAAAATTTTCAATAACTTGAAAATGAAAAAGTTAGCTTGAATCTATGGCAGTGAATTTTTCAGGCAGAAAGAACCCGGGAATGAGAGTTTATTCTCCTTTATTCACAGTATTTCACATTGGTGCAGTATTGAAACGTCAGAATCTGTCAACCCTGTACAGAATTGATACTTTAATCATCTCCAAGGCATCTACGGCCACGTTGAAATGCCATCGTCCACTTGTACATCTTTTTTCTTGACGGTAAATTACCACACAACGCTTTTACCATTTCCTTATGAATTTCCAAAACCTTCTAACATTTTTCAATAAGAATACTGCACAATGTTCAATTTTGTTCATTTCAAGAAACATTGACACGCTGACAGCTTGACACAGAAAATGAAATGGCATATTGACTTAAAATTCCATGTGCGTTCATACAAAAGAAGAATTGGTTGAATACAGTTGCGAATTTTTGCTGATGCTAAAGTATAGGTGTCGCTCTGCGAACTTTACAGCCTAATATGCAGGGTGATTCAGCAGGAGCGAAAAAATGATCCTGTTATTTCATCAACAATATGATCGGTATTTTAGATCATACATATCCTATTACGTCAACTTTCAGTAGGAATGTTCTAGAACCCTTTGTGGTTCCATATTCAAATTCGAATATTCATTTTGATGTAAGAAAATGCTACTCCACAAAGAGTCACAAGAAATTTTCCTGGAATACGAAAAATGACCATCTTAAACTGGTCCGTTTATTCTCCTGATCTCAATCCCACTGAACATATGCTGGAACGTTATTTCCCAACACCTGAGCATATTATTCTTCAGCATTCGTTAAGTTAACAGAAAATCTTTTAATATTCTTATCATTAATTTTAATATTAACGATAAACTTTATGTGAATATCTTCGTGCATCACTAAGAAAATGATAATTTAATTAAAGAATTCTTTCATCTTCCCAAATTTGGAATATATGTTTATATTATGTAGCAATAATTCAGTACTCTGTCAATTTTTAAAATTCCTGAAGATATTATAGATGCCTTATGAATTGAATCTGCTCATATCATTAAAGCTTAATCTTGCAACTGCTGGTCTTAATTCTATCCTGGTTGGCTGGTTTTGAGGTACAAGTTTCATTATATCGGATTCATAGAAGTCGTTGCCATACGACGGGCCCGCTCAAGGGAAACTAATCCGAGCAGGAGATAAGCAATTCTTGTTCGACTCCGCCGCCTCCTTGATGCCGCCGTTCTTGGCACGGTTGTTACACCTGCGGTCCCTGTCGATTTCTATTAAATGGAAGATAGTTCCTTTATGAATTTCATACGAGCAGGTAACTGTTCTCACCAGTATTGCTCTCACAAGCGTTACTAAAACTATAAACTATAGTTACGAGGAGGAGAAATATTAATTATATCGAATTGCAAACAGAATATTTACTTGGTTTAATTGATTGTAATAATACTGATTGTAATAAATACTGTTGCTTTATACTTAAGCAACTTTATAAGGACAGGATGGGAGTATAAGTATTGAGTTGAGAAGTGGTTAATCTAAGAAAGTTTACTTGACCTCACGTTGGCACTGCTTAAACAGTTGTCATTACTGGTACTTATCCTAATGTCTATCTAATAGACTTATCACTACTAACAGTAATAGTTACATGGACAAAAATTTAGGTAAAAATTGTTTTATTTAAATGCGCTAAAATGAAACATTCATTATTTTCAAAATTTCAAAAAGCAGAGAGTAAATACGGATACTTATATCTCGCGACAAGCTTTTATATTATAACATATAAATTGTGTCCCAATTTTCTATAAAATATGTTGGGTGGTTTCTTCAGATTGGAAGACCACTTTTTTGTTTCAGATTCAGGAGCGGCCTAAACGCTGCTATAATGTCTTCAAGTAATGAGTTTTTTGGTGAGTAGTTTCGTAACAATATTTGTTTTTCCGTAAAAATTCGTGAAAATAGGCTCTCACATCATCGCATGCTCCTTCGGCCAAAGAGGATGAATACTTTTTCCTCTCGTTTTTTATTGCCCATAGATAGCTTCATTGATGAATTGAAATAGACTATCCTCATTTTATACCGGACTGACTCAAAAAAATTATTGAATATTGTAATTTTAAAAATATCATATCTTGATTTTTTCAAATGGAACACTCTGTATTTTATTATTCAAGTCAACGCATAAAATATTGTGCTTTATTTTTACAGAAGAAACCTTATCTTTATCTTCGATCATTTTCGAAATATTCGATTATTTGTAAAAATTTTTGATGAAAATTCTACAAACCGTATCAAACTCATCAACATGCATCATTATTCGCACAGAAGTTTTTTTTCTGTAATGATTCAAGTAGTAAAAAATGAAACCTGAACAAGGTAATTCCTTTAACGAATGATGAAATCAGGATGATTAAAACGTGAATCGAGGTATGTGTTGACAATTTTTTTCATTTGTGCCTTCTGTCAGGTGTCCGAACATATCATATTCTGTATTTTACATGGTGAACTTACCAGTGTTTCGTTATTAAACATTGTTAAAGTGAAGTTTGAACCCAATTTTCTCAATTGACTGCCATGAAGTTCTCCAAAGGAGAAATGGCTCCTACATTCTGAGAATAGAGATATAAAACTCAACCTTCTGGAAGCCCTTGAAATTAACAGATTTAGGTGTTCATCGGAAATTCTTAATGATCAGGTAGACATAAATAACCCTTATTAAATTTATTTCCTAAACATTAGTTCAAGTACGGATAGCTCTGAGTTGGTTGCCTCTTTAGTATATATAAAAATTTGTTAGTAAGATATATTTGTATTATTGATTCGCTCTTGATAAAGATACTGTGTATCGAAACGCGTCGAACATTTAATAATATATTTTAGTAGAAATCATCGTTCACTTGTATTTGTGAAAATGGATTTCTATCACGTAAAAGCCTCGTCAATTGAATTTTTGAATCACATTTGTAGAACTCCTGAGTTGGTTCAAGCTTTTCCTCATATTTAATGCAATTCTTCTCATCGACACCAACCATTATTCAAAGAACAAGCAAAGCCAACCGGGAGTCGTGGAGCAGAACACGTGAAAACTCCCGCAAGTTGACTGAATCTCAGTAGATATGGCAACACTGCACTGGTAAATAATCGTTTGTTTATACTCCTATCAACTTGTAGTACACTTGCGTTTTTCATTACGACACGAAAACTTTGAATTTTTCCAATTTATGTTCGAACTTATAAAGGGTGCTTCAACGAAATCTAAACAGATCCTATATCTACCAAGATATTCATTTCTGATCAAAACGCAAAAACAGGTCTATTTTTGTTTCAAGGGGGACATATTTTGGGGTACAAAACTTGCCTGAAATATCAACCCCCTAAGCGAGGGTTGCAATACTTGAACATTTTGAATAGGGAAGATGGGTCGAGTGATGACTCAAAAGAAAGGTGGTATCTTTGTCTACATCGCCTTGTACGAGTTTCCATTTTTCATTTTAAACTGTAAAAGATACAGGGTGAGCAACTGAAAGATAGGGAAGACTATTTCTCTGAGACTATTCAAGTTTCAGTGAAGTAAAATGGAACAGATCCATGCTGATCAATGGCAGTGATCATCAAGTACCATCATCTTCTCGAATTTCAACCCCTAGAGCAGGAGTGACCACCTTTGAAAATTTAATGAAGGGAGTTTTGTTTTTCCAGAGTTTTATCAAGATGAAAAATCTGATGAAACAGTAGTTGCGAAATTTACTGATTTGGGAAACTTATTTAAAAAAGAATCTAATATGATATTGAAAACAGCTTCTAAATTAAACTTCTTACTGTACCTTAAATCATTTACCTATTGTTTTTTTCAGTTACCTATTTCTACTAAGATCCTTTATATTTTTCTTACACATTTCTCTGTCATTGTAAGTACATGTTTCCAAGCGCCATATAAACTCTGTGCTAGTTTAATGTCAAGTAACCCTGTTAGTGTGACGTCATGCACTGTTGCCACATGAGCAGCTCCGACCTTGCATAGAGAGGGCCATGTGCAGAACCATTGATGAATTCCGACATGCAGAATCGCTCAGTCATAAAAATTATGATGGTATTGAATAATGAATCCTTCATTCAAAGGGCTGTTGTAATAGGTGCCATTATATTTAGAATAGTACATATGTTGCTAGTAAGTTCTAGATAGATACATTTATATAATCTTATCACGATTAATTAATTGCTGGGTTTTGGTTGTAAAAAACGACTCAATGTCCCAAAGAATGTATTCATTCGTCATGCAAAACAGAAAAGTTATCTGTATTCTACTCCAATTCTGATGCAAGCTTATGAAATGGGGACAACGCATTCCCAGCTGTTGAGTTTAGAATGGACACGGACTCCAACACGAGACTGCGGATAATAAAGATGGATGATCTCGAGGAAATAATCGGATACGGAAATGTGGCTTTGGTCGGCGCCGCGTTTATCAGACACGCTTATTAATTAGAACTGAGGGAGTGGAAATTTTGAGATATTGACATGATTAAATTCCAAACTCCATGAGGTGTTTATGGTGCAATATATCACTCCAATTCATTCATCAGTCTGTGTTGGAAATCTTGCGGTTTTGGTACCTTTGAAATGTTAACACAGACTCAGTTTTTCAACTTACCATCTTGAATTGTTTGACGAATTTCCAAACTTCTTCCTGAAATTTCCCATCATACTGGGTGTCTATTTTAATCGGTCCATAACTTTTTCCTGTTGAATATATAGAAAAAAATTAATTTCTGAATATACAGAGTGATCCATTACATTCAAATAGGAGCACTATGTTCCTCATCATTTTTGTTCGTGTTAACCCAAAAAAGGGAGATTCTTCGGATTGGTTTGTGCGTTAACTGAACTGTCTTCGATTTAACCAATTTTTGTTATTTTTCTCATATTTTGTATCTACTGGAATCGTCTGTAAATCTCAGTTTTCATACAAAGTTATTCTCACGAACCTTAATATACATGAACAATAAGTAATTGTTGGTTCAACCATCAAGGCTGTTGTGTAATGGTTGTCAAATTTTGTATAGGTTCGAACCTTCCTAATTTTTATGTAGATTTCGTAAATGATACCTATTGCAGACGTCCTCATGGTGAAATTTCCAGCGGTTTTCGACATTTCTCCACCGATCATGTAACTGAAACTAGGGCCACCCCTTTTCTATTTGGAGTATTTTAATGAATTTTGGGAATCGGATAGAAGAGAACATTTTAAATATGATAACATCGATATGTTTGACATTTCGTTTCCGGTTAGGCCGGAAACGATAACAACTTTCGATTTTCAAATGAGACACCCTGTAGTTCTTTGATTATTTAAATTGTTCATCGCATTCTATAACCTTTTAACATATTTTCGAAAGAAAAACAAAACAAAAAGAAACTTTTTTTTTGCAATTTTCATCTTCAATCTCTAGTGTACTCTCAAGAAATAAATAATCGACAAGAGCTATAGCTGCAAATGTGGCAATTTCATTGCCAATCAGCAGAACATATTTTCGAAAGTAAGGAGATCGTTCAGCAGAGAAATTGATAAGCCCATAGAAGTGAACAGGAGCCAAATTGAACATTTGTTGTGAGATTTTACAGTTCAAGTGTTTAGTATTAGTAAGCAATTGGACCCTTGATATTTGTATGTCTCAATAAATAAGGACCCCACATGGTTAGTACTAATTTTAGTGTACTGGTTAAATTTTCTGATTTTGAGATATGTTGTACTTTGAACAATCCTAAGAACTTTTGTTGTAGGTTTTGCTAAAAAATGTGCCTCTGTTTCGAGTCTTAGGGTTCTGTACTTAATATCATGGACAGGTTACGGGGTGATTTTTATTTGAATCTGGAAACCTTAAACAGATACGTTTTAAAAACTCGCAGAATTGAAACGCTGTATTGTGAGTAGATCAATCTGAAAAAATATGAACATTGAAAAACAATTTGTGGCGTGATGTTTTTTCATACGAAGTTTTGGTCAACCTGTCTGCCGAGACGCCACTGGAGTCGATAAGTTGAAACTGATGAAATTCAAATTAACCTCTTGTTACATCGAATATGACTACCAATTTTCAACTGAATCGAACAGAATATCATCGAGATATTTACAAAAACCTTTTTTTCGCACGAAAATTTGACAACCTGCATCTGAGTAAGGAGACACATTTGATTAACGTGAGTTGGTTTATATCTTAATATTTTGAGCCCAGGATTCCACAGTTGAAATATTCAATTGTTAATGAAATACCCTGTATAAGTAAACTTTTGAACTAGGAGTGGTTTCGAGATCGGGGCAGAGAACTCTACTTGCAATTTTCAAATCACTATATTTCTGGTATCAACCAAGATGAACCCATATGGTTATTATCAAAAATTTCAATTTGAAAAATTTTTTGATACGGTAAACTTCCGAATCGGGAAGGAGAAGTCAAAATTTTTCTTATCGCCATATCTTCGGTAAGAATCAAGATACATCCATGCACAACTAGCAATAATTCATCAGGATAATTTCCCCAAAACCTAGCCAATGTTCAGAAAGAAATCATGTACTTCCTCTTGAAATTTTCATTGAAAAAAGGAACAAAACAATAAAATTGAAAATACTCTCTTTAATACAATACAATTAAATCCCATTCTCTTAACAATTCTAATTAAAATGCAGAATTTTATTGTCTCTACGTTTTCCAATCTCGTGAACGTCGTAAGATTGGAGAACTTCAAAGAAATCAGTCGGTCCGCCATTAAAGTATAAAATTCTCAGTAGAAAACGAATTCCTTGTAATTATACTCTAGATTTCAATTCGACGTCTAATTTTATGGGAACGTAATTTACTTCCTGAAAACTCTGGAATTGATATTTTTCGAGAAAGGAATTTGCAGATGAACCGGAAAAGTGCTGTGCAAATTTCATTTGCGACTAAAGAATCGCCAGACTCAGTCAAATCCAGATGAAATTGTCTGAATTCGGTAGGAAATGTAGTAGGATTAGACATCGAAAGAAGGTCAGGAGGATGGGTGAAAGGTGTCAGGCGAATAAATTTGATTTTTCACGAAGCAGGGACAATGGAGGATCGACGGGAGCGAGACTGATGACTTGCCAACACTGGAATAATGTGAATACTCAAACAGTTTCGTATTTTTCCTTTGAACTCCTCACCCTTATCCCTTCTGCCTCTGAAAAAATCCATTATTTCGATATATGAAGAGTATTTGTTTTCACAATGCCACCTGAAGAGACTATTATGCTGTGTTAGTTTACTGGCATACAATTATTGGCTTGCCATTTGTCTGGTGATCTATTAGTTTGTAGGTTCTGGTTCTACAAGCCATGAATCCGAATTTACAGATCAAACGGTCGATTATTCCATTATTTCATTTCAGATAGATGTTTTCATATGCCAATTCTAGGTTTTTGAAATACTCGTTTACGGAACTTCTCCTTTTCTGGTAAGGAAGGGTCCAAGGAAGATCCGTGCCAAATTTGAAGCCTCTTGCTTGAGCGACGGCGCCCTGAGGATTTTTTTGGAAAATTTTCACCGAGCCATCGCCGAGAACGAACGGAAAGTCGAAACGACGAGATCGAGCGAATATTCCGAGAAAACGAAAATGAAATAGTTCTTCGATTTTTCGCGAGTGGAGGGGATAATTTCATCAAACTTTTATGTCATACAAATTTCTCTATCGGGTTCGATCTTTTCGAAACCGGAACAAATAGACGAGGACAATGCCTCTAGTTTCGCATGTTGCGTTGCGATATTTCGGTTCCCGTAAAACCACAGAAAAACGGGAAAATCTTCGGCGGACTTTTGCAAAATTTCGCTCTATTTTGCTCATTCCGAGAATCTCTGACTCCCAGAAATTAACGAGCTGTCGAATTACGGAAGTTTTTTCCATTTGTCCTACTTATACGGGGTTAGCGGGAGAAAGAATTCGGATATAGAACAATCTCTACATATCGCGAAAAGAAATCGTCACTTTACGACTTAATTTTCAAATTTGGAACGATTTTTGAGACCTAGATTTTTGTTTTGAGGAAAAGACCGGAAACATGGGATCTGGACCTGCAACCTCTCCTATCGCCCCTACGATCTTTATTTAAGCTCGGTCCGCAGTCTGCCTAATAAACGTGGCAAAGTAGATGTCCCGGCACAACTTCTTATTATCCTTGGGGTTAGTATTCCGGAAGTCAGTTTTACCAACGTGTAGAATATAATGCTCTCTCTCTTCTGAATGAGAACAGTGAGATAGAAATAGTCAGTAACTTTTAGTTTCAACATCTAGAACATAGCGCTCTCTCTGAATGAGATTACGAGAAGAATAAAATATCCATCTACATCAACATAATTTCAATTAGTCTTACATTCGATCTGTCGAAATAAATAATTCCGAATTTCATTTCATTAGAAAGTTCAACGAAACTTGAAATAATGTTTCAAACGTGAGTGCACGTAGTTTGATGTTTATTTTGTCCACTTTTATATGTTTCATTCAAGCGAAGAGATGATAAACTTCCAAAATTTATATTTCTCGTTCTGAGGTTATTCTAACCGAAATAATGCGATTCGAACGAAATGTTTTGATAATGAGAAGTTAAGGAAGCTTAAAATGATGTTTGAGAGATGAGTGAATGAAATTCAAAGTTTATTTATGCATTTTAATGTATATCTTTTGAGAATGCTGAATAATTACCTTATTTCATATTTACATTCATGGTTATTCTAACCTATATGCGTTTCTGGAATTATTAGGATTCTTTATCGAATCAATTAAGACTATCCTACGAAATGATATAATATACTACACCAGGCTATTAACAGGTATATTATACAGGGTGCTTCAACGAAAACTAAACAGAGGCTTTATCTACCAAGATATTCATTTCTGATCAAAACGCAAAAACAATTCAATTTTTGTTTCAAGCAGGACATCTTTTGGGGTACAAAACTTGCCTGAAATACCAACCCCCTAAGCGGGTATTGCAATCCTTGAACATTTTGAATAGGGTAGATGGGTCGAGTGATGACTCAAAAGAAAGGTGGTATCTTTGTCCACATCGTTTTGAACGAATTTCCATTTTTGATTGAAAACTGTAAAAGATACAGAGTGAGCAAACGAGAGATAGGAAGACTATTTCCTGAGACTATTCAAATTTCAGTGAAGTAGAATGGAACAGATCCATGCTGATCAATGGCAGTCACCAACAAGGGTTGACCACCCTTGAGAATTTGGAAGGTATATTGGTCGAGTGATACTTCGAAAGAAATGTATTATTTTTATCTGCATTCCGTGAACGAATTTTCATTTTGATTGAAAACTGTAGAAGATACAGAGTGAGCTACTCTAACTCCTATGGAACTCAATGACAATAGAGCTATTGCGAGTAGTCATGAAGGCAATCGAAATCCTATACTTGAAAGGTATCACTGGATCGAAATATTACCCCTGCTCTAGGGGTTGAAATTCGAGATGAGGGTGATTTCGTAAGCTGACAGCTTTCGATCTAAAATGAATCTATTCCAGTTTTTCGCACTAATACTCCAATGGTCTTGGGGCATTAGTCTTCTCTATTTTTCTCACTCTGTATCTTCTAAATTTTTCAATCAAAAATAAATATCCTTTCACGGGAATGCAGACAAAGATAATACTTTTCTTTAGAGTTATCACTCGACCCATCTACCCTCTTCCAAATTCTCAAGGGTGGACACCCCTGCTCTAGGGGTTGAAATTCGCGATGAGGATGGTACTTGATGATGACTGTCATTGATCAGCATGGATCTGTTCCGTTTCACTTCACTGAAACTTGAAAAGTCTCAGAGAAATAGTCTTCCCTATCTTTCAGTTGCTCACCCTGTATCTTTCACAGTTTTCAATTAAAAATGAAAATTCGTTCAAGGCAATGTAGACAAAGATACCACCTTTCTTTTGAGTCATCACTCGACCCATCTTCCCTATTCAAAATGTTCAAGGATTGCAATACCCGCTTAGGGGGTTGATATTTCAGGCAAGTTTTGTATCCTAAAAGATGTCCCTTGAAACAAAAATTGACCTGTTTTTGCGTTTTGATCAGAAATGAATATCTTGGTAGATATAGCCTATGTTTAGTTTTCCTTGAAGCACCCTATATATTATATTATTAACTCGATTCAGTTTTCTTCAGGTCATTTATAACATGTATGACATGAATATTGAAAGCTATTCACTAAAGACCATAGCTGTATTAAAATAGTTGAAACTGAATGTCAGTAAGACTGTACCATTTAAAATTGAATACTCATTTCAGTTTATTCTAGAGAAAGTAAATTTGTGTTCTTAAATTATAAAAACGTAAATTTAAATGAGATTCCGTATGTTTGACAGTGGTCAAGTCTGACCCAAAGAAAGTATGGTTTTATTGCCCTGTGACTATGTATATACAAATATATTTGGAAAATGAGAAAGAAATCTATCTTTCAGTTGAATGAGTTTTTTTCAATGCATATTTAGTAGTTATTATTTCTGAAATACTTATTTTAGGTTACAATCCTCCCGATAAAAGGTAGTATGAAATGGATAAACATTAAAAGGTACGAAAATGAAATGAAAAATATTATTTAACCTATTATGTGCGGCAATGATAAAACCATGAAAATAAGAGAATATTAAGTGATAAGTCACATTGATACAAGTATAGAGTGAAATTTATCCTAGATATTGAGTAGTGGGGATGCATTAAGCTTTAGTTGTCTATTGAGGGTAGTAAATTGTGGGTTTTTACATAGTTTGTTAATCTCCAAACTTTCCAACAAGTTCATCTCTTTCCCTTTTTACATTGATGAAGAATTTTAAGATTGTTTAATGATATCGTGTGGTTGGTTGATTTTATGTGTTCAAATATTGGCGAATTTTTATCTGAGGAAATATGTTCTTTGAATCTAGCTTCGAAACTTCTCCCTGTTTGTCCGACATAGGTTACCTGACATTCATTGCATTTGATTCCATAAATTCCAGATTCAATTTATTGTTCTTTTGTTTGGCATTGAATAATAATGTGCTTAAGTTGGGGCCGCTTAAGAATGAAGTAGTTATGTTTATTTTGGAAAAGTAGTTACTGATTTTGTTAGAGAGCTCGTCGGTGTATCTGAGACTAGTGATTCATAGAGCTTACTCTTTCCCATTTCGACAGGAAATTTCCAAACTGAACTTAATATCATCAGAAAAATTGCCTCAAATAATAACATACTTCAACATTTTCTAGAGATAAACATTAAACGCAAAGAACAACGTAACTGGAAACAGGCTCGCCCCTATAACTTTTTTCCTATCCCATATTTTTCAATGAATTTTTCTGAAATTAATTAAAAATTTATTTAAACTTGAGTGGCACTGACAGTTTATCTGAAACGTTTCCGGTTTCAAAGGAAATTAGGCAAAGTTTCGATTTTCAAATGGCTCGCCCTGTATATTTTTTGAAAAATCGAATCAAACTCTCTTTGTCTCTACATTCAGCATATTTTAAGACGAATTTGCCAAATTTTTAATTTTTTTTTGATAAATTTGTTTTCAAGTCGAGGTGGCTATGACTGCAAAAAAACTGCGTGATTTATCGACCGAAATCGAGTACATTTGGATTCATCACTAAAACTGTAGAATTCCTTCTGTTATTGGCTTCGTAACATTCCAAACATTGTTTCTTTAAAAAAAACTTATTTCCGCAAGGTATAATAGAGGCTCATTAGCACTATAATACGCAGAATATTTTTACGAATATTTTGATACCAAATTGATAATTTTTCGTTGAAAATTTCCATTCGTAATCCTGGACATAATACTCGTTTTTCAACTCATTACCTGAAGTGCTCTGGAAATGCATTGAAATCCTATCTCAGATAGATCACAGATCATAGAATTTTTTGTATTCAATTTTAAATGTCATAAGATAAGATTGTGTTGCATCTGAATCGGTGAGTTGGTATAAATTGTTCAGAGTTTTTGAATTTTCACGGCAGAAAAACAGACGAAATGCTGTACACACAGAATGAAAAAGTAGATATGCTACTCATTTATGGCGAATGCCGAAAAAACTCTACAGCATCAGCAATTTTATACGCTGAACGCTATCCAGAACGGCAACATCCTTCAAGGCACTATTTTCCAAAACTGGAAGTGAAGTTTCGTCAGCAACCGGTTGTTGCAGATAATCAAAATTTCATAGTAAGCGAAAATTCTGAAATTGATGTATTAGCGTACATTAATTTGAATTGTATAGCATCTACCAGAGAAATCGCACAAGAAATAGGGATAAGTCATCAGAGTGTTTGGAGAATTCTTAAGAAGCATAAATTTCGCTGGTTCAAATACAATCTTTATCAACACCTCTATGAAAATGATAATGGCCGAAGATTAGAATATTGCAACCAGTTTCTTCAAAAGATGGAAATGGATCCAAGGTATCCTTATAAAATTTTATATTCAGATGAATCCCGATTTACTAACAACGGAATGTTCAATAGAAACAATACGCGCTATTAGGCCCACGAAAACGAGCATTTAGTACGTGAGGGTAATTTCCAGGAGCGATTAGGGTTAAATGTATGGATGGCAATGGTAGGGCGACATCTCATAGGTCCAATCATTTTTGATGGACCATTAACAGGGGAAAGATATTCAGGATTTTTACAAAACGAAATAAGCGATCTGATTGATGGTTTACCACTGGCTGTTGCTAATAACTTAATCTTCCAACAAGATGGAGCACCAGCGCACAACTGCAGGGAAGTTGTTCAATACTTAAATAATAATTTAAATGAAAGTGGATAGGCACCAACGGCCCGACAAGATGGCCAGCTCAATCACCCAACTTGTCCCCATTAGATTTTTTTTGTGGGCCCATGTGAAAAATCGAAAAATCAAATGGATAATGTAGTACGGGCTACCATTCGCCGCAATAGGCTATGTCAGGAACAGAATGGGGGTCTCTTCGAAAACCTGTTGTGAAGTTATGCTCAATTGATTTGATGACATTCTATCTATGGTCCATTTGTGTATTTTGCGTTATTTATGTGTTTTGTTATATTTTTATTCAACTGGAATGTACGATGATGTGTATGTGCGCCATGCCAAAATAAAGCTAAGGTTTTGCGTTTATGCTTTGTGTGCATTACAATTTTAGAACCAGCTGAGTCGTCATAGCCACCTAGACTTGAGAACAAATTTATCAAGAATGATTTAAAAATTCGGCAAATACATCTTTAAATATACTGAATGTATAGACAAAGAGAGTTTCATTCGATTTCCCAAAAAATATACAGAGTGAGCCATTTAAAAATTGAAACTTTGGCTCTTTTCCGGTGAAACCGGAAGCGTTTCAGATGAAGTGTCAGTGTCAATCAACTTGAAGTAAATTTTTAATCAATTTCAGAAAATTTCATTGAAAAATATTGGATAGGAAAAAAGTTTTAGGGGCGAGCCTCTTTCCAGCTACACCCGGTATAGCATCGTAGAAAATCCGGAAAAAAGATACATTAGTCTCAGATACACCCGTGAACTGAAATCTGAAGAAGATATCAATCATCAAATAACAGATCACTGACTCCGAAGCAAAGAGATGGAGTAGAGAGCTTGAAAATTACCTGCGATTCTTAACATCAATATTAGGCGTTTAATATATTAGATTTTAATGAGCTCACTAGTACATATTATTATTCACACATAATTTCAAATCCAATGAACTATCGTTTATTGATTTGAGAGCTTTATCGAGAACTAACACAGATTTGAATTGTGAACTAGACGATAAAATCTCAAAAACATACAGCATCGTTAAATGGAAAACAAAGCGATCAATCTAAAATTTATGAGGTTCTGTAAATCTATTAACGTGTTCACATTGAATTTCGGACTTATTATCAGTCCTGACACAATTTCAATCTCACAAATCTAAAATTGATCGAAAACATCAAATTCAGAAATCCAATCATTGCGATCAAACTGGAATTGATTCAAATCCGCAATATTGTCAACCTGATTATATCCAACTCCAGATTAATCTTAAGTCTTGACGCAAGTTTTTATCTGACAATTTCGAGACGTACGATCAATGTAAACCAGGTGCGCGGTTATGAAGGAATGGAAAAGTCTTTCATACTTCCCTACGCATTCGGAAATCCAATTTATGAAAATGTTCAATATTTCCAGATTGAGTTCTCATAACCTAACGGTCCTTTGGAATATATAGCTTTTATTATAGCCACACAAACGTATTTGTGGATCTAAAGGAAAAAATTTATTCTTGCGTTTAATCCGTGGAGACTTGGAAGCCATTTCTGTGAAAGTTGTCGAACGGTTCATTGTATTAAAGCCACAAAGAGGTGAAAATAGAAAGAGGAGCTTGAAAGCCCTCAGAGAACGCTTGTTAAATATTTTCGACTCGTAACTTTTCAAACATTTATGCCCAGAGGCTACTTGTAGTAACCATGCTTTTCCCCTCATTTCGGGAGAAAAGGCGTCGAAATATCTGTTCTACTAAATAAATAAGAGTTCATTTCATTTTTCGTTTCTTTATTATAAGCCACGTGATCCGGGGAATATTGTTTTGTTCAAATTTCAAATTTCAGCTGTTTTTCCACTTTTAGAATTATTAAAGAGGTTTTGTCAGTATTGTTTGATTGGAAATTATTACCTCAAAGTTATATCACTCTGAGAACACCGTAAACCTTGTTTTCCAAAACGTTATTTCATAACTCGATGCGTGTTTCACCAACTAAATAAGCATCATCAGGTGATGATAGTATTCTATTCTTGATACTAGAAGATTCCGACGCACTATCATCCTGATTGGTCGAACGCACTAACAATGGGCGTGTCTAATCTAACGAACTGTATAGTACATTGTACGGAATCGGACCTCTGTCCATGTTAAGAGGATGTGTTTAGTGTATAAGCGTTCTCAACATCATCAAAAACAAAAAATAACTAATTTACATTGCCTCATTCATAGATCAATTAGTTTTCCACTGAATCAAGAAATATTTCAGAAAGATAAAGCTCTCATAAGGAATGTAGCCAGTTTGGATGGTTATGAAAATAATTTAATAGGAAAACAAGAAATAAAATTCGTTTCTTCGCCTTTCAAACTATAATTCTCCAAAGGATTAAGACAAACTATTTTAAAGATATCAACATGAAATTAGCCTACAAATATAATTTGTTGGATAAGAGAGGTACATGGAATAAGTAGTAAAATTTGCGAAAAGAGCTATGTTCGGAAACTTTTTAATCGAGCCAAGAATACTCTTACGTCATATAATAAATAAATTAGGAGGGCAAAACGGGAATCCTGGTGAAGGTTCTCGCTAGAGGCTCATTGCTGCACATTGAATCTGTAGAAGGCCCGGATGAAGAGGACGCGGACTCTGGAAGAGGAGACTCTTGCGAGAACCTACTTTCCAGATTGTCAGATTATCACCATCGCCTTGGACGGCCTTGATAAAAGGCCAAAAAAGGACGATTGGAAGAACGACAGAACGATCATCAAGCCCGGAACAGTTGAATGGGCGATTCACTCATTTAAATCATTCAAGGCTCCTGGGGAAGATGGCATCATGTTTGCCTTATTACAACAAGGGTGGATGTCATCATTCCATATCTCATTAGACTCTTCCGGTCGAGTCTGGCCTGGAATGTTGTCCCAGCCAGCTGGCGGAAGGTTAGGATTGTATTCATCCCTAAGGTGGGTAAATTGAAGCCACAACCTTAATCGTTTAGACGGATTAGTCCTTTCGTACTGAAAACCCTGGAAAAGTTTCAGATGGTTTCATCAGGACCGAGGTGTTATCTCTGAGGCCTCTGAGTGAACATCAATAAGCTTTTCAAAAAGGTGAATTAACTGATCTGGCACTTATCAACCTAGTCGGGAGGATCACTCAGTCTCTGGACCGCTAGGAGACTGCCGCTACAACCTTCTTGGACAATGAGGGTGCATTCAAAGCGGCCCCCACTTGTTCGCTATGTTGTGCTGCGAGAGCCAGAGGAGTACCAAATATTATTACGGAATGGATTAGTAACATGCTAAATCCCAGAGTGAAAAGAACTTTTCTGAAGGAGAAGTAGTCAATTTTGTAACTGACAGGGGCTGCTCTCAGGGACGAGTTTATCCCCTCTGTTGTGGTATCTGCTGGTTGATGACCTTTTGGCAATAATTGGCGCACTGAAGCATGCGCTGATGACAGAGTCATTCTTGCTGTCGAGAGAGGACAGCAGCGTATCCGTCAGAATTCAGTAGGCTATGTCAGAGTATTCAACCCTCATTTATTTTCTTTTTATGCGCGCTTCCCAGGAATAGGCGAACCCGTTACACCACATGAGTAGGCGCCCTAGAAGAATTGTAGTGTCTGTTTATTCGCTTCTTGAAGAGGGCCAAATTGTAGGATGTTGGGAAGATGTTGGACGGAAGCGAGTTCCACAGCTCACCACCCCTGTAAACAAAGGAATTTTGTAGAGAGAGGTTCGAAGGGTCGTTGAATGTACCGCCATATGATGAGAACTCCTTGCCAGCCTAGTGTTGATGCAAAACATGAGTTTTCCCGGAACAAGGTCTTACAGCTCCTTGGATCATCTTCCGTGGAAGAATCTGTAAAACAGAGAAAGGTCAGCAAATTGTCTTCTGAGAGCCAGCGGTTGGAGATCGCGGGTGATGTCCGGGTGGTCGATGAAGCGCACAGCCCGTTTTTGCACACTATTCAACATCCGCAACGAATGTTTGGGCGCAGATCCCCATAGATGGGAACAATATTCCTAAGCAGGTCGAATCTACGCCTTATATAGAAGCAACATCTGAGATGACGTGAAGTATCACTTGGCTCTAAAAAGAAAACTAAGTTTAGCTGATGCCGACTTATCTATTGCTGATACATGTTCATGCTAGCAAAACTTGGAGCTGACCGTTATTCCGAGAAGATGCATCGAATCTTTGGATGCAATTTGTTGGCCTTGCATTATTAGAGGAGGTTCTCCAGCAAGGACCTTTCTAGAAAACGTAGGTGCTTGCGTCTTGCTCGCGTTGAAGCTCACCAGGTTCAACAGACCCCACTCAGATCCTCTGTAAGTAATAGTTTAAGTTATTAATATGTTGGCATCTCTGACGATGAGATTCCGCAGCTGTAATCGGCCGCAGAATACTGAAAGACGAAACCAGGGTACAATCGTATGCAAAACCGAAGATCTTGTGCTCTGTAGATGACAGAAGATCGTTTATCAGCAACGGAAACAAGGTTGGCGAAAAATTGAAGCCCGGAGGTACTCCTCCTTGCAAGTGGAACCAATCAGATGCTATACCGTAGAACACAACTTGTATTGATCTATTTGAAAGAAAGCTACTTATCTAACTCTGCAATTTTTCGGCAAGCCCATACGCAGCAAGTTTATTCAACAAGGCTGCATGCCAAACCCTATCGAAAGCTTTAGAGATGTCGAGGACTATTGCTATAGATTCTCCATGTTTTTCCATGGTTGATGTACAAACATGAGTGACGTCCTCGCCAATATTGGTAGATGCCGGCATACCTCAGGGTAGCGTTTTAGGCCCACTGTTAATTTTGTTATATAGTAATGATCTTGAGCGGAATCTGTCAATTTTCCATTGTGCCTTTGCTGATAATATAACATTGGTATCATCTGACGAAAAACAACAGAATTTGTTGCTTTGATTGCCAATTTGGAAGTGATCAATGATTATTTTGCTTCTGATGATCTCAATCTCAATCAAGAAAAGACACATTCGGTACAGTTTGAGGCTTGTGCGTATATATACAATAAACGTCAACTTATTAAACTCAACAAAAAAGTATACACCAAGTGACTAATGTCAAGCTGCTTGGTTTGCACATAGAGTTTTCACTGAATTGGAAAACACATGTTGAAAATATTTATAAGAAAGGTTCATCCTACTGTTACGCTTTAAAGATACTTTCTCATTTAACGAGTAGATCTACAGCACGGCATTTTTATAACTCTAAAGTTGAGTCAATTCTGAGGTATGCCGTCCGCGGCGGAAACGGTTTTCATAATGCAGAAAGTTTCAAGCGGGAGTGTATTTTGACACTACCTTCCTTATATATTCTAGAAAAGCTGAAGTATGTTAAACATAATATATCAGATTTTGCTACACTAGATAATCATCATAACTACCACACAAGGCATGGATCAACAACTACAACTACAATACCAGCAGCATAGACTTTCACTCTTCGAATCAAATCCTCACTATTAGGGTACACTTTTGCACAATAAATTACCAAAAGCTATGGAACTTAAGGGTATAAGTGAGTTTTTGATCGATGTAAGAGAGATACTGGTGGGAAATGCTTTCTACTCAGTGGATGAGTTTCTTAAATATTTCTCTTGAGGGACTGTCACTGTTCGATATATTCCATTTGTAAGATATTGTTGTGTGAATAGTTAAATGCCGGGTTTCCAATTTTGAAATTTGTCTGAATATGTTAGATTGTTTTCTATATCATTTTGATTTTAAACATGTATCAACTATTTTTGTTTCTTTCCTATTTTGTCTTGACGTGTCTTATATCCATATTGTGATCACTGGACTGAATAAATGCCTTATCTTATCTTATCTAATAGCTCGTTCGACCAATCAGGACGATGATTCGTCTGAAATGACTAGTGGCATGCATAGTTTTAATATAAATGAAAGATCCATGTTGAATACGATTCAGTGCACTATTATCCTCTGATTATACTTAGTTGGCGAAACGCGCCTTGAGTTTTGAAACAAAGTTCGGGTATGCAGTGTTTTTAATGTGAGGTTGCATACGCATTTCTTTTTTGGACATCAACAGTTGAAAAGAATGGTGAAACAAGAGCCATTCCTCTTGATATCTCAAAGGCCTTAGAGAGTTTGGTACGCATCCTTGATAAAAAACTAATCGCATATGGAGATCTCGAAAAATTGTGTGGTGAATTATAAACGTTCTCTTCAGTAGATTGATTCAGGTGGTGATTGATGGTGTAACGAGTCCTTTCAGGTTTATACAGTACCCCAAGGTTTCATACTTTTGCCAACTCTTTTTCTGTTGCAAATTTATGATCTGCTCCACTCAACCGAAAACAGAATATTTGGGTTCACAGACGACTGTACGTTGGTGTCCACATTTTCTAGTCAACGTCATATAACTGCTGAGGAATCACACCATCCTTAAAAGTATGTTACTGGATTCAGAGTTGGAGAAAATATCATAGTGAGGCTGGTAAGCCTGGTTAATTTTAACGCGAACAAGACGCAATGAACAACGTTTTCCAGAAGACTCACTACTGGAGAACTTCTAATTATTCAGAAGCAAACATGCATCTATTCGGTATCACTGTCAACACCAGAATTTGCTGAAATGACCCTGTGTCAATCATTGCCAAATCTGCTTGTGCCAAAATCAGTTTTCTCTTCGAGGCGAACACTTTATTTAAAAGCATCACAGTTGATGCTTTTTTAAGTGCTGGTCTGGAAGACTGTCTCCCTGTGTGGGGCTCCGCACCCATACACTACATGTGTTGTATAGTGTCCAGAAGGAACTTCAAAGAAGTTAAATATTCATGAATGTTCGCATTATCTCAATTCATTTTGCATTTTATGTTTTCCCTCAATTCTTAGAAACTGCAGCTTCAATAAATACATAACTGCAGCTTTTTATCAAACTCAAATTCTCCTGAAGAAGTGAACTATACGTTTGTCAACAGTATGAAAACGATCAGGATGAGAATCCAAACCCTAACTTTTGAAATTCGATGCAAATTCAGAATCTAGTATACGACCGTAATATAGGAAATGTGTTTTTGCTGTTTTCCGATTGTTATTTATACTCGAGGTTGCGCTACCGCTAAATCTGAAACGGCAAACGGAAATAAAGCCGTCCCACATACGAAAACAACAAATCCACTGTCGATCGGTTTTTCGGGTCACTGGAATAATAATGTCAGATGGAAGAGCTCATATGTAGTGCCAAATGTTTGTTGCGGCTTCATTATGACATTTCCTCTCTCGGTCGCTTTCAACCTGAAAGCTCAATTTCAAAGGTCATATGACTATATGGATTGACTCAGTGGATAAGTTTGAAGAGCAACTCGAGGAAGGAATGAAACAGAAAAGGTGAGTTTTCATCACGTTGGAAGACGCAGAAATGATTAGGCTCAGATGAAAAATGATTTTTAATCTGCAACTGAAATGATAATTTTCAATCAAACAGTGACTAGGAGACATCCAATAACTTTAACAAAATACTGTAAGAA
This sequence comes from Cryptolaemus montrouzieri, assembly GCA_013387265.2. Lineage (NCBI taxonomy): Eukaryota > Metazoa > Arthropoda > Insecta > Coleoptera > Coccinellidae > Cryptolaemus > Cryptolaemus montrouzieri. Next base: position 26,623,497 of record JABFTP020000103.1, read on the forward strand.
ATACCAGAACACTGAATTTTCAACAAAACAACATCTCGGATTCCCAACGAGGGTGACTTGATTGATGAGTCAAGTGATATTGAATGAACTGGTGAACTAGTTATATCGATGTCAACCCAGATTATTGGGTCCATAGTGATTCTAAAACATCTAAAGATCATAATCGGCATCACTTGGAAGACTGAACCTGGCCATCGGTGCTCTCTCGGTCAAACAGAGATGGAATATCGCAGGTTATGCATTTTTTTTATTATCTCCTTAGTCCCTTTCATGACCTTGCTTGCTATGTAAAATCTTTTCTCAGATTTGTTTAGACATATAAGAAGTTTGATTGTTGAAATATTTTTCTTTTTCCATTATTATAGATTCCTGTCCAAACCCCCTTCCTTTCACCCTTGTTTTTGGAAATCATGGAATGCAAGAGAGAATAAAGCGGCTAAGCAGAAAAATTGGTACTCTTTATATACACACGACACTAACACAGCATAAACAGACAAGCTATTGCTAGTGCAATAGCAACAGGGAAACGAGTTTTTTCCTCAGGTTTTTTCACTCGTTTATTGAATCATATACAAGATAGTATGGTCCCCTGTTACTTGTTCTGAGCTCACACTTGTGTTTTTCTGACACACACCAAAATTATAGATATAAGCACTTATTGTAAATACAATTATTCAAATTTTGTAAATCCTCTCTTTTCAAAAGAATATATATATATATATATATATATATATATATATATATATATATATATATATATATATATATATATATATATATATATGCCTTCTGATTTGACAGCCAATCGAAAACAATCGAAAATTATGTTTTGTAACAACAGAGATCGCGCGCGGAGTGCGCTCCATTTGAAAGGTTTTGAATGAAAGAATAAAATATTTGAAGCATTAATTTTATTTAAGTAACAAAAAAAGAACAAGCTGAAAAGAGACTGGAACATAGAAAAATATAAAAAAACTTCAACTTCATTTTCATAAAATCTGAAGAAACTGATTAAATTAACTAACTCAATCGGTATACTCTTGATTGTTTTGGAAGCATTCCGAACACACTAAAGTAGCATGCTCAAGGCACAAGAATGCTTTACAACTATTGCAAAAATATCTCGTGGGTCTGTTCTTCACCCTATCGCAGACCACGCCGTTCTCGTTGGTTTTCTGTCGGCTCTGGTCGTTGATGCTTCGCTAAGTGCTCTTCAGTTGGATTCTTCTTTTTGGGGATTCCATTCATTCTTGTTGTAAGACTTCTTGGTAGGATCTTTGACAACCTTTGAACCTCCACATAGGGTTTTATGAGCTCAAAAACAAGATCACTCAAAATTTCCCTCGCTTAATATTCGAATTCGGATTATTACTCTTGAAGATGAAGAGGGAATTTATGCCACCAATATTCAACAGAGAGTAAAATATAATCATTGGCCAACGTAGCGTATTACGTGCACAATTGTATGTAGAACATAACTGGTCGACAGTATCAACTCCTCCCTTTGTTGTGTTATACATCATAATCATCTCTGGTTTTCCAGTAGTGTCATCTATTTGGTCATCATGGGGCATACTAGAGACGAGTAATACATATTTACCTTTTTTTGGAATATAAGAACCGAGTGTCACATTTTTGTGAAAAGCGAACATTTTATTGGTCTTTTCGCAGAACAAGAAAAATCAAGTGGCAACTCTCGCTTATTTTTTCTGATAATTCCGACCACAGTGAGCTTGAAATCCTTCTTGAATTTTTGCAGATGATCAAAACTTGTAAACCAGTTATCCACAGTTTTGGTTTAAGTGCATGCCAAAGCGTATGTTCAAGAGAAACAATGAAGCTATTTTTTTCCCTAAAATACTCGAAAGACAACCTTTAATGAGGTAAGCAACGAAACCTATATAAGAATTTTCATTTGTATTCCCTTTTCAGAAATACATGGGGCGGGCCAAGACTTCTGGCGGTTTTTTTTTAATGAATCATTCATATCAACTCCCAAAACTCGTTATCCACACTCCAATTCAATCTATTTTAATCATAATAAATTCCTTTTATATAATTCCCCACGATCTTTTTTTAAATGTTTTTTGAGAAAGAAAATGTCCAATTCGAAATTAGTGATGAAATTTAGAGCTTCTTTGAAATGACTGAAACGCGTTACGCTTCTAACGAGTCCGGGAAAACTTCCTGGCATAAATTAGCAGCTTATAGGTAATTTATTCGAAAAGTCCGCGGCAACTTCCGCTGGGAGAATTTAACTTGAAACGCAAAATTAACCTAATTAGGAAAAAATGAGAATAAAAATAAGGATGAAAAATTACATTATTTCAGCCTCAGGATTCCTCGTTCACTCTTTTCACTCTTTGGTAGCAATTTTAATTAGAATCAAAAATGATGAATTTAGAGCAGAAGAATAGCTTTAGAAGCGGGAAAGAAGATAAAGAACTATCATCTGCATTTTTCCTAGAAAAACAGAGGTTTAGCCTTCTCAAGTATGCTGAAATGGAAGCAGGGTTGAATTAATTCGAGTTTCATTAAATGAAACATAAGATAACAATTAGATTTACATAAATTAATTCGACTCAATGACTGAGTCTGTGTTTTCTGTTTTTCTATTCATGCGGAGTGTTCCGTGAAAAACGCCCCATCTATAGCTCCTACAATTATTGATCGATTTGAATCAAACAAAAACCGAATGATATTCTAACAGCCTGAAATATTTTTCTTGATCTGTCATTTCCAAAAATACCGGCAGTTAACCTTCTCTTGGACTTTTTGAATGATAACCTCATATTTTCATTTTTTCTATTACTTGTTCGATGCTCAAAACTTTTAACTTAAAACGCAGAATTTTCCCAGAAAAAAGAAATTTGCATTTGAGCGATGTATTTTGTATAGTCGGCGATTGTTTGAGTTTGTGATAACATTTTTCTACTCTAGAAAGTGTTTTGGTTATTATTTTAGTTCGGATAACTCATTTTATGTCGTATTTTTTGCGAAAAAGATTTGAAACATAACAAAAGGTTCATATGAAACCTGAAGTGAGTCGGCGGTAGAATATCACATAAGAATCTTCATAGCATAATAATAGATGTCGTTCGATTATTAATCAGAAATTATGACAGAGGAATTTCTAGACAGGCGGTTCTTCTTCTTTCTTTCAACACGACCAAATTTCCTGATGGAGTGTGGTGAACTCGATGCTGTAGGTAATTCCAAAAATCAGGAGGGGTTAAATCTGGGGAGCGGGCTGACCACTTACTATTGATCACCAAAATTATTGTAAAACCAATTCACATTCTGCGTTGTGAGCAGCAGGACTATTTTGTCGGAAGTAGATTTTTCATCGTTCCTCCGGAAGAAGATCAACGAGCAAATCTTGTAAAGTTCAAGAGAGAATTTCATTATGAATGTTCTGATTCAACTTTTCTTCAATGAAAATTAGCTCAAACCATTCGAATAAATGATGCACCAAACGTTCACGCTGAATACGCTTGTTCATTATGTTATGCGAACTCTGTTGACTCCAAGACCTGAAGTTATTTCAATTGAAATGACGATTGTTAAGGAAGGTACACTCATCAGGATAATTAATGGTTCAGAAAAAATGATAAGCTGAATGCATTCAATCAGTGATAAAATTCGAAAACTCAAAGCGATTAACAATGTCATGTTATTCAAGAACTTATGTTAGCTTCTATCTATGTTTTCGTAAAACGTCCCGATTTCTGCAGAAATCTGTTGAATATACCAAACGTCCAAATCGATTTAGGACAACGCTCTGATTTTTAGGTTGATAGGACTACCGTTGATATCTGTGGCAAGGTTCACATCGAAATATTCATCATTGTTTGAAATTGGCTACGTTTTGTAAGCTCCTAGAAATGAATTTTTCGATTTTCATAATGTCTGCATTCGTTGAACAAAGAATTTGTATTGAATTTTATTTTCGGAATGAATTTCCAGCAGCTGATTGTAATGGTTCTGTTTCAAGAACATCTAAATTTTTAGAAGTATTTGAAGTTGAATTATATTAAATTATAGCAAGGCTAGTTAAAATCAAATTACAATTGAAACTACCTATAAATTACCTATGCCTAGCTAGATCAGAGTCCCTTTATCTCAGTGTGTGAGATCTTCGTCTAAAACCTACGTCCTAGATATAGCCTTAGTAATAATAGTCATCACTTTATTCAACTAGCTTTATTACAGAATAATTATCAAAATCACAGTAACTGACTAATAAATTACAAACTATAATCAAGGTAACTAATGCAAAAAAGCTTAACTACAAACTTTAGCCAATTACAATAAAGGAGTCTCAGACGAGATAAATTCAAACTACATAAGTACTAATTTTCAATTTAGAACAATCTGAGCTTTTCAACAAAATGAAACTCAATGATAGAGCTCAGTCAACGATTAATTAAGATAAAAAAGAAGAAATTGGTCATTGGTATCTTATATCTTACAGGTTACTTGATTGACTGAATATGGTTCACAAGGTGACTGCACTAGGTGGCGAGACTAGTTCCTTAAAGAAGTAGTTACCCCAGTCGTGAAATATCAAGGTTCGGCATAAATATGAAAACTCGTGACAGTGAAATATCTTGATCGTGAAAAAAATCTATATAAATACCATATCTCTCGAATATATATTTTTGAAATAAATAGAATGAATTTGTAATGAATAATAAAATAAAACAAGTTACTCTGTTTCAACTATCACTAATTTATTGATGTAAAGAATGACAAAAATTTTTTAACTTTGGTTAGGTTTCGGACATACGTCCATTATCAGCAACAAGCTTATGAAAACTGAATACTCCTGTACAATACAGGAATTACCATCAATTAAATGCTAGTAGAGGTCACAGTAACTTGAATAATGATCGGTAGGTAATTAAGTCTACCTGGTCGTTAAGGAGCTTAACCCTTTCTACCCTAGATGCCTTGAAAATTTCCATCGATTCAAAGAAATTGAGTTTATAAGATTTGTCACAGGAATGAAGAATTTTTAGCTGTTGAAGTTCTGGAAAAGGATGACATTCATACAGACAATGTGCAGCTAAAACTGAATCATATTTCTGATGTAGGAACGACCGGAAATGTTCTTTGTATCTAGCCTTGAAAGAGCGTCCTGTTTGACCTATATAAAAGGAATTACACTCAGAACATGTTAATTGGTATACTCCTGATTTCTCGAATTTATCTGTTTTATCTTTTGTGTTGAAAAGCAGGCCTGACAATTTGCTAAATGTTTTGAATGCAATATGTGAAGTGATAGTTAAAACATAGTAACTTGTTTTATTTTATTATTCATTATGAATATCAACTATCACGTAGTTCAGGCTTCATCGATCAATTATTAGAATGAATTTGACTTACCCTGGGAATAGCAAATATCGATCTAGGTTAGGTTAGGTTGGGTTAGAAATATATAACGAAACAAAATTCGAAATCTCTCCACTCTCTAATTGAATTCGTTGTCGAGGAAATCCGGCAAAATTACCAACTACTTAGACGATTGGAATTTATCCAGAAAATCAAAAGAATACTTAATTGCTTTTTCTGAAAATTATTCACTCCAATCACTACAACACAGCTCCAATAAAATCGCAAACTGTTCCGAAGATTTCTAAATGGAAAGAGAGCGAATCTAATGTATTCCGAACTTATATAGACTCGATTCTATGAAAAACTATTGATTTTCAAAAATAACCTAATGAAAAATCGAAATTATTCTCTTCACAACAATAAAGTGAAAATGAAACATAAAATGAGTACTGCTTTCCGTTCTCCCACAGAAACGAGAAAACGATCTTCTTTGACTTGCATTTAACCGGTGAACAACCCAGATCAATACCAGCGACACCTTACGGATAAATCTATTATTTTCATTGAGTATCATTACCTGTAGACTCTTGATTTGAATTTCACACTGTTTGAATATTTAACTTGTTGAAAAAAGATTGAATCGCTAATAAAATTATGAAAACTGAGTTTATATCGAAAACGAATGGTATAGAGTTCCAAAAATGTCGAGAACGAGTAGAAGCCGAATGGCGTCGACCATCAACTTCCACCGACAAAGCTCACGTCCGAAAAATCAAAAATTGGTTGCTTATAAAGCTTGGTGATCATGTTGGCATTTCAAAAGGATCAGCCAATACCGTTTTGTGGTGAGACAATGGCAATTGCACCACGATAATGGACCTCACGCTGCATTGATTCTTCGTGACCATTTTGCCAGAAACTGGACCCATATTGTTCCACAACCGACGTATTCGCCAGATTTGGCACTGTGTAACTTCTGGTTATTCAACAAACTCAAAATACCGCTTCGGGGTCACCGGAGTCGATGAAAGCGATACAAGAGAGGGAGCTGAAGGTCATCCTGGAAATCGACTTTGAAACTGTTTGGAATATTGGAAAATCCATTGGCATGAATGTTATATATGGAGGGGATAACTCTGCATGCGATAACTGGATTGGAAGAAAAATAAAGATTTCTCAGAATAAATGATGGGTCACCTTACTTTTTAGACAGTGTAGTATGTTTCTTGATTCACTCTTACACCCAAACCAATTACATTTCGTTTCTTCAGTAATCTTCCCTCTGAGATTTTTCAAATTTTTGAATGAGCTGTATGTGTGTAAGATTTTTTCTAGTATGCAACACTTGCGGCGTTCTAGTTCATCACGATCTGGAAATCGTTCCCAATAGAGTCGAAATGCCCGAAATTCTGTTAGTTTTAAAATAGGCTTGTATCATATCTATTCACTTGATTTTCATCTTCCATACTTATTAATCCGCCGTGATAAGGACTCGGAACGAACAATAACAAGGATTAACAGGTAGGTACCTAATCTGTCATAATTTCTAGTTAATATTTGCGAATGAAATTATATTTCTATGAAGATTACTCCGTCATTTTCAATGATGATCCGTCACAGAACTTACTTCACATTTCATTAGAATCTACTTTTACGTTTCGAGAGACTAACGTTAACGGAGAAATTTTATCATAAACTCAAACAGTCTCCCTTTCTACAGATCAATGAATTAGGAATGTGGGCATTCTTCAAAAAATTTTTGATAATTTCTCTTTTCTCGGAAAATACAGAGTTTAAAGTGATTCATTTTTCGCAAAAGGTACTAAAAAGTGATAAGTTATCGAGAATTTAAAGAAAATATGGTCCAACTTGCTGTGTTTCCGGAAGTGACAGGCCAATAAAATTGTTTCAGGCTGTTATCATATTATTCGAGATATAATTCGGTTTTTGTTGCATTGAAATCGATCATTAAATGTAGGAACTATAGCTTAGGGCGTTTTTATATAAATACCCAATCTACAAGTATTCCCAAATATCATGTACTATCGAAATGGTTTTATTCTTTGATAAAATTTGTGACTAGTTTCTAATAAACTTAGTAACACTCGATATACTTTTATTTTTTGATGTTAGGTTGGTACTCTTATTTACATACCTAGGTGCATTTCTGTGCTTATGTACAGGCTGGACCAAATTCGATGTTTTAGTACGGCAGCTATGTAAAATAAAGGAGAGAGATGAGCTCTCTCGAACACGATTTTCGAGAAAAAATCATTGGTGAAAACAGATCTGTTATCTCTTTTAGTTTTCTATTTATTCCGAAATTCTGGATTCCGGAGACAGAAAAATATCGTCATATTCAAGTGGATCTTTGGAGTAAAATGCAACAACGTATTTAAGAAATTGTCTTCACGTCAATGTGTGAGATATGGAGCAAACTTTTTTTTTCAAATACGACCTATAGGTAATTTTGGTATCAATAAAAAGTGCGATTTTTTTTCTTTCCAAATATATATCCCATGTTATGTCAATCCCTTCAACTAATACCTTTCTCAAATAAAAAAAATCGAAAATTCATATTTATCCACTCGGAACATAGGAGCTATTCAATTCTATAGTAGAGGAGGTTCGTCTATGTGCGTCAAATCGCATTCATTCAATTCTATGTTCACTTCCTTATTTTACCAAGCGAAGATTACTACTACAAGGCAAGGGGGCATAACATTCATTATCCATAAGAAACTCGCCAGTAACATCAAGGTGCTTAAAAGAATTTCTGATAGAGTAGCCTATGTAATAGTACAAATAAACAAATCAATGTCGCTCAAGATCATTCAGGTGTACGCTCCTACTAGCAGCTACGATGACGAAGATGTCGGGATATTTTAAGAAGACCTATCGAGAGCCATATACGAAAACAGAGTGAGCCTAATACTTGTAATTGAAGATTTCAACTGCAAAATAGGCCAAAAAAGGGACAAATAAGAAACCTTTATAGATCAACATGGATTGGGAATTAGAAACCATAGAGAAACAATGATGGCAAATTTTATAGAAAAAGAAAAGATCTATAATATGAACACCTTTTTTGAGAATAAAAATAACAGAAAATTGGCATGGGCTAAAGCCCTGACGGTAAAACTAACAATCAGATCTACTATATTCTATGAAACCAAAACACATTGTACAAGACGTGAACGTCTTGAACAAGATCAGCACTGACAGTGATCATAGATTAATTCGAGCCAGAAATATTATTAACTATAAGTTATAATGGAAGAGAAGGGTCATCAAACAAGTTCATATGCAAATCGACCGACAAAAGTTAATCAACTACCCTGAGGATTTTCAGACAGAAGTGAACAAACAACTTGATACGAAACAGCTATAACAAAAAACAATAAACGGTATGAACATGACCATTGTTAAAACTCTAAACAATGCAGTTAAAAGCTATTCTTCGAAAAGCAAAAAACTAGATAAGTTCAGTGAAAAGACCAAAAATTTCCTCAAAAGAAGGTAAACCTGCTCTCTCAAAACAAAAGAAACACTCAAGAATACCAAGAAGTCAATAAAGCAGCACAAAAATCAGTAAGTTGCATAATAAGAGAATAGCACTACGTACTATTGAAGAATTCAAAGGCATAAAAGTATTCAGAAGAAAGATGACAAGAAAAAAGAAATGATAAGACTCAAAAGATCAAATGGCACAATAACGGAGAACAGAGAAGAAATTCTCAAGACTCTACAAGAATTCTATAAAGATCTCTTCAACCCGAAAAAGACCAGTGATCTGACTCAACAAAAAAAAGATATTAGAGTACTCAATGTCGATTCTGAAGATACCCCGCCAATAACTAGAGTTGAAATCGAACAAGCGATCAGTCAGTCTAATAACATTAAAGCGCCAGGACCAGATGGCATAATAAGTGAAATGTTAAAGCACGGTGGCGAAAAGCTTCTAGATGATCTGGAGACACTTTTCAACAAATGCCAGGAGGAAGAAGACATACCAACCGACTGGACAAATGCGCTAATTACTCTATACTACACGAAGGGAGACACAGAGCGACTAGCAAATTATAGGCACATTAGTTTATGGTCTCACGTACAAAACATTCTCCAAAATCATAGTGAACCGCCTAACACCAAAATTAGAGTTTTATCAGCTAATAGAACAGGCCGGCTTCAGAAAGAATTTTAGCACCAACGAACGAGCATTCACAAACTGTGAGAAGTCTCATAGAGAGATGTACTGAATATAATATCCCTCTCTGGATGGATTTTCTTGATAACAAGAAAGCATTTGATACAATTGAATTATGGGCAACAGAACAAGCTCTGAAAAACTCAAGAGTGGACCACCGATACACAAGCCTTATCAAAAGAATCTACGAGCGAGCTACCCTACAAGTACAACTTCATGATGTTACCAATAAAGTGAACATAGAGAGGGGTGAGGCAGGGTGATACTCTGTCACCTAAACTTTTCATTACGGTTCTCGAAGATGCATTGAAGAGAGTAGAGTGGGGCGACAGAGGTTTAAACATCAACGGAGAAATACTAACACACCTAATGTACACAGATGACGTTGTGGTGATTGGTCAGACCAAGGAAGAGTCAATCAAAAAAGAATTCGCAACGTAATAAGCGAGATCATGCAGATAATCATGAAAAACGTTACCAATTTGTTGAACAAAATCAATTTTTTTCTCTTAAACATCTTAAATGATCAAACAGCAATACAATATTCTCTCTTTCCGATGAGAGTGTCAAGTTGGCCATATTCAATCTTGCAGATGATGGTGATAATATTTAACTGCAGAATCAAAAATACTATGGGCCACAAAAGATTTAAATTAACAAATATTAATTCAAAATTGAACAATTCGGAATTACATATGTAAAATTCATTTTAATTCAATTGTCTTATACAAAGTACCAAATATTTCTATAACTTCAACTGAAAGACACGCGAAAAAAGAAATTTTAGAGTCCATTTAAAAGGAACTTCCTCACTTTCATCCTTGAAACTTCATGTAAACAAATATCTTGATTAGTTGAATGGCTGTTTTCCATCTGGTTTAAATAATTCTGGGATTGCTCGACAAAAGATAATATCTTTGTCCAGGCTTACTACAGCTGGGTTCTTCATTAAATGGGAAAAAGTTTCTCCCCAAAATAATTACTATTCTGTGCGCCGGTAATGATAAAAGAAATATAATACCGACCGACTGAGATTATTTACGAATGGAATGCAACTGCTCGCTAAAAATTACAAAATAGAAAAGGAGCTTTATATTGTATTACTGTTTTAAATATTTAATGAAAATTTGCATGAAACATGATATTCTTTCATATAATATGAAACTGAAAAATGAGAATAAAATTGAAATAACTCTTCAGAAGTCTAAAATAAAGGGAAAATAATTAATAAAATTAATAATTCTTGGGTCAATGAAACAAGGTTATGGATCAAAAAGGACTATTTCGGGGATAACCACCTTTACTTTATGAGGTTACTCAGAGATAAAGTTGTGGCATTATTTTAACGAGTTCCGCCAAATTTTGGGAGATTGCTCATTCGGACACCTGTATACAGGCTGTTTTTGGATATCATATACTAACGGAATAGAATGATTCCTTAATAAATTATATGACAACCTAATACAGTTAGATTAGGATTCGTAATGGATATACAAGGTGTTGATATTTCGATTTTGTTTTAGTTTTTTCAATAGATCCTTCAATTTGTGAGATATTCATTCGTTTGGTAATGAGGTTATACAATATGAGCTTCATGAATGCATGAGTGTCAACTGTCAACAGGATCAACAAGATTTTATTTCAGGAATCAAATCCCATTTCAACCCCCTGAACTTTTTTGCTGTGCGCTACAGGTAAGTTCGAAATACCAAAATCGTTCTTTCATTAAATCTAAAAACATTATCTCTTCTATGGTTTTATCGTATCTTACCACGAGAAAATACTCTTCTATAACTATTTGTGAATTGAATATCTTACAAGCGTAGGCGCAGTGATATTTATATTATTGCGTTAGCTCCAACGAATTGAGATGAGTAGGTAACGGCATGGCCTCTTGTTACGAGTGGGTAGATAATGCTGACGAGGTCAAACGAGACCGAAACTGCAGTCCATTATTCCTATTCGTGACATTTGTCCGTGCTGTACCACTTTCCGGTGGCTCCGGTTAACGGTGATTATGAAGATTCGATCGGAAAACTAGCGCCTTCAAGGGAGGATATGTAACATTCTACGGAAGGTTGAATATTGTCCCTTGAAATTGAATTTTCTTCGATATGTCTACACATTGCGAAATCTCGCATTTAGTAACTTCCTATTTTGAGATGTTTAAGTATGTACTCATTTTACAAAAAACAAAATGACACCATCTAGCCTGACGAGTAGAAAAAAGGAAGCCATGGACAGAAGAAGGAAGATCTCATAATATTTTAAGAACTTAATTGTGTAGATGACAGTGACTGTCATTGTTGAGCATGATTTTCCTGCTACCTCAGGGCGCTATTGACCATTATCGTTTAATAACGCCCATTGTATGTTTAAACATAATATATTTTATATGCATATAAACATTCGCTATGCTATTATTTTTATAATTGTTGATGTCAGAACTATATGTTCAATTTTCACATGATAAGATTGGGTCCATTTCCAAAGCATTCATATTAGAAAAATATTTTAAGTTAGGTGGGCGTTAATTGCCTCAGGTAGCTCATATATACGTTTATACAAGTTTAGACAAGTTTCTAAAACCTTAAACAAGAATTTCTATTTATATTTTAATATTTTGCCGAAGTTATTTTAGTCTTGGCTAAGCCTCAAAGAGCGCAACAAATAAGAATTATTACTCTTCATAATGGGTGGACGAAAAGGAAGTACGAGTGGAAATGTTCATCCTGCTCGTTGTAACAGAAGAGAGTTTAGTGAAAACAGTTTCACCATCCCAAATGAAACGGAATATACATCAGCTTCGGATAAAAAACTTAAAAATAGAATGAACATGGAGGTTCCCATCGCTTGGAATTTCGCGTATTGCATTTTGGAGTTTGATTCTGTATTCGCTGCAATTTCCGAAATGGTTATATGCAAAACTTGTAAAGGTGATGTGTCTATTTCGCAATCAAGTTTCCGAGGCTTAGGTTTTAAAATTATTCTATCGCGTGAGTGTGAAAAACAGACAGTTATAAACTCGGGCCCATTGATCGAGAATGCATTGAAGTTAATATCCGATTTGTATTTGTGATGTAATTATTAGGAGTTGGTCACGAAGGAGTAAATCTCTTCTGCAGCTTCATGAACGTTTGCTCGGGTATTGGAAATTCAACTTATACTGCACTAATGAAAAACATTCATATTGCCACATCTGCAGTGTGTGAAACTTTATTATCATTCGTTGTCACGCAAGAAAAATCTATGAATGAAGAAGCAGGAAAACCACGAGATGAATTGACTGTGTCAGGTAACGGTACTTGGAATAAAAGAGGTTTTTCATCTATATTTGGAGCTTCTACATTGATTGGAAAGTACACCGGGAAAGTTTTAGATGTCGTGGTTATGAGTAGTTTTTGTGATACGTGTGATAAGTGGAAAGGAAAAAAAACGGATCCTTTAGAGTACGAAATGTTGTATGAAACGCATGTCGATGAATAAGTGCCATCACGTAAATGTTTTTAAGGCTATGGAAAAATATGGCGTAAAGTATCTTACATACATCGGCGATGACGACAGTAAAACTTACAAGGGAATCATAGATGCTAAACCGTGTGGAGGTACTGTAGTAAAAAAAGAGAATGTGTGGGCCACGTCGAAAAGAGAATGGGAACACGACTTCGGGCTGTTAAAAAAGAAAAAACAAATAAAGGAATCGGTGGAAAAGGACCAGGTAAACTTACTGATAAAATTATTCAAGAAACAACGAAATTCTATGGATTAGCTATTCGACGTCATCCAACGTATTATCATAAATTTTCTTGATGAAAATCCTCAACATCAATTTCGTCCAGAAGGCAAAGATAGTTGGTGTAAATGACGTAAGACAGAAGCTGAGAATGAGCTTGACCAATTCCATCACGATAAACCACCTCCGACATCAGAAGTGCAAGTAGTTATTAAACCTGTTTCTGAAAATGTATCGAAAGACGAATTTTAATTGGTTGTTTAGGAGCAGAGACACAGAACAATAACGAATCTTTGAATTCGTTTATTTGGACTTTTGCTCCTAAGCATCTCCATTCTGGGCCCAAGATAGTTGAAATTTCTACCTACATATCAGTAATCATCTTTAATGAAGGTTTTGAAGGTGTTTTGAAAGTAATATCGATTATGGGATGCCCCATTGACCGCGAAGAGTACGCTCTGTGCCTAGCCTGGTCGAGGGGCCTACTAAGCGATCTGTGATTAAGGAAGCGTGGTTAACACGGTAACACGTTTATTCGGAGGTTCCTAGAGTGATCTATAGTGAGATACCGTAGTGGACACGGTAACACTATGGACCAGGCATCGTCGATTAAGGGTAAGTTAAGATTTTCATAGTTATAAGCTGGCTGGAAACTTTGAACGCATTTTTCTCAAATGTATGTATGTATGTATGTATGTATGTATGTATTTCAAACTTTCTTCCATCCTAACTCAAAAACGGCTTGACCGAATGACTTGAAGTTTGTAGAGTACACTCAACACCTGTGAACGCATGAAATGAACTATTATCGATCAAAAATTCCCAAAATGTCGATTTTTTATAGCAAAAAACAGAAAAAAACGCTAAATTCGCAATTTTTTTCAAATGTTTATCAAAAGTCCAATTTTTGGTGAATTCTTTTGATAATAGCCCATTCCTTGCATTCAGACTTACAGATTAAAACGCCGCTAATTTTTTTGTTTCAGATAACCCGATCAGCCGGAATCGTGGAGGAAGTGCGAGCCCATTTTGTCGAGGCGTGTGTGTTCAGAACGCTGTAACTCATGTTCTTCACAATATTTTTAGCTGAAAATATATATTTATATTGTTGAAATATATATTAATAAATGATAATGAATAATCCTAAAAAATACTTGAAAAACAGGCCGTCACATGGGATGACCCCCTCAAGGAAAACCTCGTCTCGGTAGTAATAAATATCCTGAAATATTGCGGAGCACCTATCTTAGAATCCTCGGTTAACATTTGAACAGTTTTAATTTAAATGTTCATTATATTTGAATTATTCACAATCAGGTACAAGATGTTTTTAATTGACATACAAAAAAGCAAACACTAATTAAACAAACTGAAGGAAGTGAAGCAAAGGCGACGTCTCAGTCGTTATCTTAGGTTAGAGTCGTGGGTAGTATTATTTGTCTTACAGTGAGTTTTACCTGATTGTAAGTAATTTTTGTTGATTGAGACTGATTCCCTGTTTAACACTTTTCATTTACACATACGAGGTATGTCAATTAAGTTCTTGGAAAAGTGCCCGGACGGTCCGGAAAATACTTGAAAATACTTTATATTCCTTCGCAATAGTCTCCCTCGAGCTCGATGCACTGGCGCCACCTTTGAACCCACTGTTTAAAGCGCACCCGGAATTCCCCTCAGAACTGCCGTCGTGATGCTTTGGACTTCCGAAACGCCTTTATATCTGTTTCCTTTAAGGTACGACTTCAACTGTGGGAACAGATGGAAGTCACAGAGGGCCAGATCTGTACTGAAGGGGGGTGTGGAAGTGTTGGAATGCTATTTTTGGTTGAGAAATCACGAACTGCGAATGACAAGTTGGCCGGAGCATTCTCATGATGAAGCACCCATCTGCGCTCCGCCAATTTGGGTCGTACACGTAAAACACGGGCCTTCAGACGTTTCAAAACTTTAATGTAGAATACTGCGTTAACTGACTGACCTGCTGGAAGCAGGCCCGCCATGAGCAGGCGTGCGAGGCGTGCAATGCACGCGGGCGGCGCATTCAGGGGGGCGGCAAATCAGACAATCATCGACTAAAATTCAGACATTGTCACCTCACAATACTAAAAAGATTATCCATATAAAAATAATATGATGAACGGCGCTCAAATATTTCTTTTATATCGTAGCATTACATAGCGCCATCTATTGAAATTCATGAGAACAAAGTTAATCCGTATCGTGCTCTATGCGAAATAGGAAATCCCACAGATATCAGGGAAATCCTTTAAAACTATATACTCATTTCTTTGTTTTCATTTATTTAACAAACGAAAGTGATGTGAGTGAACAACAAACTTCAATTATTTGGTTATAGCCCTAATGTGAGATCCGGAAACGGTCCAGGGTACTTAAAATTAATAATATTCTGTATATTTTTGTGCGAAGTGTGACTATGAAAATAATTTAGAAAATTATTTATATTATCCGTCGGCGCAAAAATCATAATTATGGTAAGTGTCTTTGTTTAATTAATCAGCATATGGGCGCATTCATATAAACAGCAGGTATTCATGTAAAATTTAAAGGTTATTTTACTGAAAAACTTAAAGTAAAGATTTATTGAAAAAATTATTAAAATCAATACAGAGTGTAACAAAAGTAACTTAAGTAACGAAAGGGGACATTCCATCTAATCAATACGAGCAACTTTTACTATGGGGTCAACTCTGAAGTCGCGAAAAAAAAATTAGTTTTTCCATTACATTTGTGTGCAGTAGGTATGAACATTTTTTTTCGCAGTAGTATTGTGATTATTATTGTGATTTAAAGGGTATTTTTTCTGTTATACAACTTAAGAGTGAAGATTTATAAAAAAATATTAAAATTATACTTATACAGGGTGTAACAAAAGTAACTTAAATCCCGAAAGGAGTCATTCTACATAAATACGAACAACTTTTACTATAGGGTCAACGGTGAAATCGCGAGAAAAATAACTATTCCATACAAAATGTATGGAAAAGCTGATTTTTTCGCGATTTCAGTGTTGACCCCTAGTAAAGGTTGTTCGCAATAATGGGTGGAATGATCGACCCCCTTTTGGGATTTAAGTTACTTTTGTACAACCGTATACTAAACTTTTTCAAAAAAATTCCAGGAATCGCAAAAAAGGAAAAAAATTTCAGGTGCTCGATTTCGACGGCAAAAACGAGAAAAAGATACAGAGAAAAAAAAACTAGCAGGATCTCTTGAGAAATTTTTCAGCAAACCAGAAAATAGGGACTCTGAATGTCAAGAGAATGTTGACGTAGATGTAGCTTCAACAAGCGCAGCTTTAAAGCTAGAAGTTATGGAGGTATCTGAAGAGAAAAATGTTAGTCCTTCAGAAGGAGACTCCAGTGAAACTAAAAAAAGAGAAAGTAGTGCTAAAGAACCTGTAAGCAATTTATCGTCATCAAGTAGCTGTTTAGATTGTGGTGATGATCCCGGTTCGTGACCTGCCAGTATGACTAATGATATTGTTAATATTTTGGTTAGCCGTGGTCCCGTGCAGCTGTTTAACCACAATTTTCCTGCTAATATCGATGGAAGAAAATTTGCAAACAGTTATTACTCTAGAAATCTTCCTAATGGAGAAAAAATTAACAGAGAGTGGCTTGTTTACTCTCGTCAAAAGATTCAGTCTATTGTTTTTGTTGTAAAATATTCAGTAAAACTGTAAGTAGTCTGTCAGGTCCAAGCGGTTTTTCCGATTGGCAACATCTGTCATCTACCTTAAAACGACACGAAACAAGCATTTCCCATAGCGAAAATTTAAAATGTTGGGTCCAACTAAATCATATGTTAAAAAATAAAACTACTGTAAATCAAATGCAACTGAGACTATTAGAATCTGAAGAAAAACAATGGTGTGATGTATAGGAAAGGATCATAGCTGTTATAAAATTTTTATCTCATCAATGTCTGGCGTTTAGGGGCTCGTGTATATATACTAAACGCGTAAGGCATTTTTCCGTCAAAATGGAGGGGATGGAATGTGGTTGAACCGGGACGAGGATTTTTCGAATAGCTCTCGAGCGGGAGGCGGAGGTCGGACCGAGTAATTTTTTTACGAAACTAGGTAGTCGGTCAAAGGTGCGTGCAAAATCGGGAGGTCGCGGGACCCCGAACGGCGGAGATACGAATTTTCGAAAATTTTCGCGATATCGCCAGATCTCGAAAACGGAAAGAGCCGAGTGCCGGATTCCTTCGGTATCGGTAAATTTCGTCTTTCGGAAGACGATTCGTGCGGCGATAATCTCGAAATTCCTCGAAAAACCTTTCGAAAACGCCAAAAAGAAAAAGGTCCACGATTTTTTCGAAACGGTGGGGAGGAAATTACCCAAACGAGCAAACTATACAAATTTTTTCCTTAGCCCAATCGGTCCCACACTTTTTACCGAACGAAGCGTTCGTCTTTCCTATCATGCTTCCTGATATTTTTATCGCGTATTTTCCACGGGAAAATGGGAAAATCTTCGATCGAACGAAGGTCTATCGGCCGACTTTCGCAAAATTTCGCTCTACTTTCCTCACTCCGAATATCTCTGACGGCCAGAAATTAAATAAATTAACGAACGTCGAGCTGTCAAAATACGGTTTTTTTTTTCATCTATCCTACTTGATCGGGGTCACCGGAAGAAAGGATTCGACCGTGGAACGATTCCTTCATATCTCGAGATCGGGTCCTCGAAGAGAAATCGTCATTACAAGACTTAATTTTCGAATTTGAGACTGTTTTTGAGACCTAGATTTTCGAGAAAAAGATCTGAAACACGGGGGCGGAGCCATTCACCGCTCCTACCGTCCCTTAGATCGCTATTCAAGCTCGGTCGACTGTCAACCTAATTTACGGGCCAAAGTCGATGTCCGTCGCCGGCACAGCTGCTTATTTCTTCGGACTTTGTTTCATCGGAAGTCGGCCTTACCAACGTGTAAAATTTAATGCTCTCTTTCGAATGAAAATAGTGAGATGGAAACATTTAGTTACTTCAGCGTTACCAACATAATTTTGGTACTAACAAGATCTAGAAGATAATGTTATCTCTCTTCTGAATGAAATATCCTGAGTCACAGACATCATTTCATTCAGTTTCATAGTCGATATGTCAGATTTGAGAATTCGAATTTTATGTCAATAAAAAGTATAACGAAACTTAAAAGAAACTTTTGAAGGTAAGTTTACGTAATTTGAGGTTTATTTTGTCCATTCTATATATATATTGTTTAAAGAAAGAAATGACAAACTTTCGAATTTTATAAATTTAAGATTCTGAGGCTATTCTAACCTAAATAATGTGATGCAAACCGAATGTTGAAGATATAAAATTAGTATACTCTCAAATGTATTATTCGAGATTATCGAATAATTGCCTATATAATTCTAACTCAATTCTTATGAAGAATAAGAAAGTATTTTGCTGGGTAATGAAGCGAAATGGCGTAATGTGAATTTGTCCAAGTTTTAGATTGAGAAATTGAACCAGGCTTTAAATAATGTTTGAAATGTAAGTGAACGTGTTCTGTCGTCAGTTTGTTATTTTGTAATATATATTTTTTCAGCATACTGAAGAAAAACCGATATATTCAGTATTTACATCGAACCTAACCTTCAATTGAAGAAAATCACATATTTTCTGAAAAATTCAAAATCTCCAAGAGTGCCGTTTATATCTCATGATTTCTGTTAAAGATACTCACTTATATGATGTTGTTGTAGTCCAGTTTGCTCCTTTTATTTTCATTTCACATAAATTCATAAAATCACGAATTCAATATAAGTAAGATATATCAAATTATATATATACAGAGTCTAGATGCTTTCAATGCTTCATGTATATTTATATATGGTGTTTTACCAGGATATATAATAACAAGACCTATCATGAGAAAATGCATGGAACATAAGGGAAAAGAGATCTGACTGCAATATTCAGAAGGGCTTGAGCAAATTCTAAGGATTTATTTTTTATGTAAAACAACTTAAGGAACACACTTCAGGTGAGTATCGAAAAATATATGTCAAATTCTTGATTTGTTTTCTAACAGGATGTTAGAAAGTTTGAATTTTTCCCAAATTTTTCTGTCATTACTATAAACTGTAGCATGGATTGGCGATGTACAAGAGAAGTCAGTTAGATATGAGTGCCAGACTGAAGTAATATTGAGGTTTCAACATTTAATTTTTCATAAACATGTAGGAAATTTTCTTTATCCATGACTGATTTAAGTTTTTCTTCAATTCTTACTTTAAGTTTTTCTTCAATTCTTACTAGCTTAAATAATGGAATAGAAAAGAACAATTGAAAATAATATGTCAAACATATATATATATATATATATATATATATATATATATATATATATATATATATATATATATATATATATATATATATATATATCCTAATATGGCGATATCAATTTGATTTGATGCAATTTGTTCGTTTCATTTTAATTTCACATTATATTACAAAGGTTTAGTAAAACATGAATTGAAGAAAAGGTATGGTTCTCTCTATAATGTAATTCCCTATATCTTCCACAGTTAATGTTGTGCCTTTTTTTCTGTATAAGAACTATGCTAATGTTGAGAGATACATTATTGTATCCATCAATTGCAGATTCAGGAATTATCTCTTCGACATTGATATAAGAAAGAAAAATCATGTTAAATTTTCCTCAGAATAATTCTTCTGCTTTCAAAATAAAATTTTAATTTTTTCAGATTTTTGGCAGCTCTTTAATAGTTCAATAACAGAGAAACCTATGGTATGAGACCAGAAAATGAAATTTGGGATTTTCAGAACAAAGAGCAAATATTCAACCATTTCGGAGGTGCTTTTTTTGCATATACCTGTACATCATATATCAGTTTTAATATAAATTTCTAATGAATATTTTCTCAATTGGAAGTTGTGTCAAGTATTTTGATGTAGTATGTGAATTCTTTCACAATAAATTTTTCTGTATATTTCAATATCAATTTGAAATAAATTTTTAACGCTTTATCTGTTTTTCTTGCTTCTGTAAAGAATGTAGTTGGTTGTTTCTTTGAAAAATTTCTTGAATTTGTTATCCATATTCATCTTCCATGTCATGTATACTAACAAAGTCTATGTATTCAGAACTCTCAAAATAAGATATCTATTATCACATAGTTCTTGAATTCTTGATATAATTAATTAATATATTCTTTATTAGTCATCAATATACAAGTTGAGAGTATTCATGACAAGTCACTCAAAAATTGACATTAATAGATTTGAACTTGAATTGAGACAAACACTGTGTGTATACACTAACTACATCCGAACAAAATGGCAAACATACATCAATATAAACACAAAATAGTCAGAATAGGAGTAAAAGCCAGAAACAATCAGAACATGGTATAAATATAGACAATCAGACCGAGGTATCAATACAAAACGGTAAGGATAATATATTAAAAAAGACAGTTCGAGACATAAAAACTTTCCATTATCGGCATATCATTTACTTAAAGTATCTATAAGTCCTATTACTCTGAACTCATTAACTTTTTGGGTTTCATTTTGAAATTTGCTTCACTATGAAAATTTCTTCAAACATTTAAGATTCAAAATAACTGCTCCAGGAAGAAAGATCTAAAGACATTCCAGATCGAATAGCGTTCAGTGATCTTTGTGTTCAACAAACGACCTGAAGCAACATAAAATTAATGGAAACCATTTTAAACTATGTTTATATGTATTACCTCTGATGTCTTTCTCGATGGTATTTTCCTGCATCACTACATATCAGTTTGCCATTATTTTGAAGATTGTAGTTATTCAGAACTTTGATTTAAATTGATGTGAAGCCCAGTTTTGAATTTTGCCTTTGTCAAATGTTCAAGTGTCTTTCCCTCGGTTCTGACAACTTCAACTTTCAAAATTGAACAGGGCTTGGTTGTCTTTACGTCCAAGAAATTACTTATAGCAATATATCAATGGTACCTGTCTTCTAAGTATGCTTATTTCACTTATCTCTGATGTCTTTCTCTATTGTATATGTCTTTATGCATTACTTCATCTTAAATCTTTCATTAATCTTTGCGAATACAAAGCAAAACAACTTCAATTTTATATAGGTTATGTCATAAACAGTCGTCAATTTGATCTTCTTCTTTCTTCGACTTTTACTTGGCTCTTGGTAACATTCACCTACTCTATGGAGGAATACGGAATAGGATCAGCTTTCGAGCATTCCACCCAGACTCTGTTGTCGGAATTTGTCAATTTGAAATTCAATAATGCTTACATCGAAACGGTAACTCCGTCTTTAACACGATCTTAGTAGCTAAGACCATTTCGGCAGGCTTCCAAATCATTTTCAGATCACACCAAATTCTTGAAATGGTTTGATTTCATCAACCAGTTAATATGACGTTTGGCCACAACTTATCGGGTCGTTTTCGAAGTTTCGAACGTGATTTTCGACATTCACACGTGACAGGTTAGTTTGAAGTTTTTCAATAGAAAACAAAGGTAAATCGAGGGTTTGCCTGAGGGCAACCTGGGTACGAGCGTAAAATTGTTTATAACGCAAGGTTAGTTGGAGTAAAGTTACATGAAATTGTTATTCCGAACGCCCCTGATTCAATCCTTTGCTTTATATTTATACAATTCGATCAATGATCAGTTATAAAAGAGACTTCTATTCTCGATACAAGTTGAGGTACATCCCATCCGGAAGTTACCGATCGAGTTACATCCATTACAGAGATAGTACAGCATAAGTAACTTATTGTCGATGCATTCATAGCCCACGAACTGTAAAGATGATAATGTGTTGCGTCGGTCTATTCTATTTTAAAGTTTTCCTTTAGAATTATTTAAAGAGATAACAAAAAATATCAGCATTTCTTATTAAAGACATTTCACACGATTGAGTTCCCAAATAAGTTCGTGTGAAAGTTTTTGAAATTGTGCCAAGAAACTCACAACATTTTAGACGGGTATAATTCCAAAGCCCTTTGAAGAAAGCCTTCGTGTAGTATATAAAATTAAAATCCATAAAGGCAACCATCACACACACCCTACTCTGAGTGTATTTGGGCAGAATTAATAAATTATTTTGTGATATTGAACATATTGAAATTGCATAAATTTATGCATTTGAACACATCTACACACAAACACACAAATATAACTATTATTATATTATATTGAATTAATAATGACTGAAGACGAACCAAAGCTACCAAAAAAGCCCAAAGAAAAATGTTATATCATTCATTATGAGCGATATGTTATATTACATTAATTATATTACATAGAAGATATAAATTGAAAGGTATTTTAGGTATATATATATATATATATATATATATATATATATATATATATATATATATATATATATATATATATATATATATATATATATATATATATATATATATATATATATATATATATATATATATATATATATATATATATATATATATATATATATATATATATATATATATATATATATATATATATATATATATATATATATTCATAATATTATTATATTATTTTGAGTGCCAAATGAACTTTTTCTGTCGTCTAGGCGCCCACCGTGCCTGTATTTTCAGGGCGCCTGAGCATTTTAGGCGCCAAGTTGACGACAGCATTTTCAGTTGCTAGGTAATTCGAGACGACGGATGATGGAACGTTCAAGGAGCTTAGGCGTTTGAGGATTCTAGGAACTGACGCCGGGAGAGTCGGAGTGCCCAGTTGTTCGAAGCGCAAGGTTGGTTTTGGGCACTAGGTGTTCAAGGCGTCTGGACGTTCAGAGGGTCTGACCGATCGAGGCGCAGGGTGGTTCGAAGGGTCCGAGTTTTGGGCGCAAGACAGTGTGGGGCGCTTGAGCGTTTATAACAAGGTAGTTCTGGGTGCAAGGTGGTTTGCGTCATATGGATTTTCGGACGCAAGATAATTCTGGACATTTGAAGGCGTAAAATATTTCAGGGAGTTTATGCGCGAGGTATTACGGGGCGCGTAGGAGTTTGGGGATGAGAGGTACATCTGCTTGCCTAGGCGTTTAAATTGCAAGGTAGATCTGCGCAGATCTGCCCGCCTAGGCGTTTTGGGTACAAGATAGATCTGCCCGCCTAAGCGTTTGATATACAAGGTAGATCTTCCCGCCTAGGCGTTTAATATACAAGGTAGATCTGCCCGCCTGGGCGTTTGATATACAAGGTAGATCTGCCCACCTAGGCATTTTGGGTGCAAGGTAGATCTGCCCGTCTGGGCGTTTGATATACAAGGTTGATCTGCCCGGCTAGGCGTTTGATATACAAGGTATATCTGCCCGGATAGGCGTTTGATATACAAGGTAGATCTGCCCGCCTGCTAGTCCAAAATATTATATGAGCATGATAATGGTAATTTTCTCAAAGCAATAGAAATGATAGCATCCTTTGATTCAGTTATGCGGAACATATTCACAGAATTCAAGCCTCGAAATTCGATTCAACTCGCATGACTCACTATTTAGGAGATCAGATTCAGAATGAAATCATTGATTTACTCGGCACGACCATAAAAATTATATCCTGAACAAAGTCAGAGAATCAAAATATTTCTCTTTCATATTAGATTGCACACCAGATGTAAGTCACACAGAACAAATTACAGTTATACTAAGGTATGTTGTTTTAAATAGTGAAACTAAAAATGTTACAATATGCGAAAGTTTTATTGGCATCTGTCCGATAACCAGCTCCACAGGTGAAGGACTAATAAATTTTGTTTTAGATTTATTTTCGCAATTAAACCTTGATATTAAAAACTTACGTGGCCAAGGTTATGACAATGGTTCTAATATGCGTGGAAAACACAATGGATTACAAAAAAAAATATTGGAAATGAATAATCGTGCATTTTACGTTCCATGCTCGGCGCATAGTCTCAATTTGGTCGTTAACGATGCGGCAAATATAACGCACGACACGGTCAACTTTTTCAACTTAATTCAAGAAATTTACGTTTTCTTTTCGTCTTCTTCCAAAAGGTGGTCCATAATTTGCAAGCATTTACCTGATTTACAACTAAAGGCATTAAGTGCCACGCGATGGTCTAGCAGAATCGATGCAGTCAAACCTTTACGGTATCACCTCGAAAAAATATTTGACACTTTACTTGAAATATCTGATAACAATTCGTCGGAATGGGATTGTACAACAACTCACAAAGCACATTCCCTTGCTTTGAATATTCAAAATTATAGATTCATTTGCTTAGTTGTAATTTGGTTTGATATTTTAAACGAAATTAATGCTATTAGCAAAATGATGCAAAACCCACAATAAATACTCAAATCTGCATAAATTTGTTAAATAAATTGATTCATAAATTCACCGAATATCGCACAGATGAGCATTTCGAAAGGGTGTTAGAAGAAGCTACCACTATGGCTCGGGTACTTAATGTAGATGCAGATTTTCCGCCTATAGATACCGTTCGTCCACGAAGAAAACCAACTCAATTTCAGTATGAACAGAGTGATGAAGTCTTACTAGACCCTAAAACAAAATACAAGGTAGATGTTTTTTTTAGGATCCTGAACCAAACCTTAACTTCTTTAAAACGTAGATTCGATGAGTTGGAAACTTTTACCGACGTTTTTGGCTTTTTCACCAATAATAACTTGTTTAGTTACTCCAAAGATGATTTAATGAAACATTGTAAAGATTTGAATGTGAAGCTAAAAGATAGTTCAAGTAGTGACGCAGATATTGACGGTATAGATATGTTTAATGAAATCAATGCTTTAAAGTTGCATTTATCTGAAAACCAGTCTAATGATCCACAAACCCTATTGCAATACATTTTGCTAATGAATTAATGTCAACATTTCCGAATACAGCAATAGCGCTAAGGATACTACTTACATTGCCGGTTTCAGTTGCATCTGGTGAAAGGTCATTTTCAAAGTTAAAAATAATGAAAAACTATTTGAGATCAACTATGCACCAGCAAAGACTAAGTAATTTAGCAATAATTTCAATTGAACATGAGATTCTAAATAGACTAGACACCAAAAAAATTATAGCTGATTTTGCCAACATGAAGGCAAGAAAGGTGCAGTTTCTGTAAAATAACTTAATACCTATACCTACCTACATAATATGTATAAACTGCACCTTTCTTGCCTTCATTTTTTCATTTAATGTCGTATTAGTGTATCTATCTTGTATAAAATAACCTAATATAACATAGTTTTTCACTGTACAGCATTTTTTTTCACATTTTCATAAACACCTAGGTCTTGTAGTTAGATAGGGGCGGCACGATAGAAATTGCACACCGGCGTTCAAACCGCTAGCGGCGGGCCTGGCTGGAAGGTATTTGTGGTGTACAACTCCATTAATATCGAAAAATGCGATGAGTAAAGATTTCACTTTCGATTTTGACATTCTGGCTTTCGTGGGGCGCTTACCCTCCTTCGCTACCAGCTGCATGCTCTGCTTCACGCAGAAACAACACGGGGAAGGGGGTCCATTCTCCTCCATTCGCAATATTACATATAACTGCAGCACTAAAAAGTCGAAATCTATCCACCATGAACAGTTTTATGATACCTCTCGAAATGTCCTTTTTTAGCAACTGAAACATAACAAACATACATCCTAACCTCCCCGTTTGAATGCCATCGAATCATGCGTATTTAAATCTCTTTCAAAGTAACCTAGAGCGTTCTCGAAGCTTTCGAACATTGAAACTGAATCTCCAAGAACGTACCTGTTAGTTCTAGCAGATTCAGAATGACAATATCAGAAACAAATTGCTCACCACAGTATTGCCACTGCTTGTTTTATAATGAAAATTTTTGGAAAATTATATAATTTGTAAAAATTATGTTGTGATGTTATGAGCAATCTCTGTATATTTTCTCGGGAATGTGTAGGTAAGTTTTTGATTCAATTGCAATCTCATATTGTGGGGTAATTTTGTGCCAGAGTGTATTCAAATATCTCGCAAGAAGATTGGCATACAAATTTATTTATGGCTTATAGAAGTTACAACAACAAAAAGATTCAATGGAATTTTCAGCATGGCATCACAGCCTGTGTAGTTAATATCTGCTGAATGATTTTCATGAATATTTGTCGAATTCATTTTCATTGATTAAAAAAAAATAGTGTATAATTCGCACCTGCAGAGATGTAATTTCAATTTATCTCGCACACTTTTCCTCCCATACTCCAGCCTGGTTTCCCATTCAAAAATATTCTCTTAATGAACCCTCTGGGCGAATATTTCCGAACCGCAGTTTTTTCTGCCATTGAAACAACCGCCGAAGCTAAAACAAAACGCAAATGAACCGTTTCATTATACCACGCGAGCATTTTTATAGTTTCCCTCCCAGATGAGCAATAAAACGTCCATTTGGTATCCTGGAATAATTAGTAAACTATAGGATTTTCTATACGTTCCTCTTGAGTCTCAACCTATTTCGAAACAATTTATTCGCGGAATTCTATTAAGAATCTAATTTCATTTCAATAACTATTTCTGTAATTTTTTATGGTTATATTATAATGGTAACTTTGATCAGAAGGAAATACATGGTTGGATTTTGCAAAACAGAAATGAGTTAATAATGATTTAAAAACTATAAAACACACTTTCGAGGCTGGTCAAACCTGTTGTTGGAAATTTTCCAACAAAGATAGAAACACAATTAACTTGATAAGATGAAATAATTTTTTGAGGCTTAAAAAATTGTGGAGTGGTAATAAAATCTTATTCTTCTGAATCCTGTTAAACCTATTTTATTTATTGATAAATTGGAGGGGAGAGGTGCAAGAACAGATCCCTGAGGTAGGCCATCATTTAGAATGTAAAATCTACAGCTTTTCTCACCGACGAAAACTCGAAGTCTTCTATCAGATAACATATTTTCAATTAACTTCACAATGTTTCCACATTGAACTACTTCAAAGAGTTCATAAACCAAACCATCCTTCTAAACTGTGCCATATACCGTAGAGAGATCTACAAATACAGCGCCTGTTTTAGGTTTACGCTGAAATCCTGTCTCAATGAAAGTGGATAAACCTAAAACCTGATTAGAACAATTCCAGTTTTTTCGAAAACTTCCCTGAGAAGTTAACAAAGCTCTGTCAATGATTGGTTCTAACCTCTGATAAAGAAGTCTTTCTAAAATTGTGAAAGAAAGTTTTCTTCAAAAATCACATATGTAATCCACGCTTATCTTTCAATACACACCATACATTGAAACCATATCGGCCATAGCGTTTCTAGTGAATAAATGCTTTAAGACTAAGGTATTTCCTGATTGCTTCAATATTTCATAAACTATTGAATTTTTTAAGAAAGGGAACCTTAATAATGCTCCAAATTACAGACTCACATCAAAAGTGTTGGAAAAGATCATGTGTGGTCAGATTGTGGATTTTTTGAGTCGAATAGTTTATTTATTAGTGCAACACGACTGAGGGTATCCTCAAATTTATTGGGAACACCACTACCGCTTTCGAGATGGGCCTACATTTCCTATCCCTCTTTTTGGATCTATCCAAGGCACATTCGAGGCTACCGGGTACACTCAGAGTTATGGCTTTTCGGAGAGTAGTAGTATCAGTCTCATTTTCTCGTTTCTAAAAAGATTCCACGCGTTGTATTCAAATGGTTTTTGATCTAACAAGGGGAAAGTCTCAGGGATCAATAATCGGACCTATTTTATTTAAAATATTTATCAACGATTTTCCTTATTATTTACCGCTAGTTGAAACGATACTGTTTGATGTTAATACCGCTATTTCTGTCCGTGACAGAGATTTGCGAAATTTAGAAAAGTTATCTGCTTGTGCGCGGTAGAGGACCATGGAATGGTTTGATGTAAATGGCCTGAATCAGTCGAAGAGTTGTTTTTTCACTGAGAAATTTCCACCACGGTATTGATGTCATACGTTTTCTTGGTGTGCATATTTATATGGATACTAAACTTGTCTGGCTACCCATGTCCAATTATGATGACTTTGATGAAGACATTATCTGGCAACTTTGTGGTGAACAGGGATGCAGATATGCTTTAATAAGGAGAATCGCCATTTATCTTTCTAGCATTTCTCATTTCACTTTTTTTCATGTAAAATTCTATTCGAAAAAGTACAATCGCTTTTGTATTTGAAGGTAATAAATATTTGGAAGTTTTCAAAACCTTGCAATTCGTATGCAGCATTTCAGAGCAATGAAAAGCAAACAATATGCCAATTCATATTCTTTGCTGTTTCGGATATTTTCCGATTATCGAAATCATCTCAAATCACAATTGCAAAATGAAAGGGAAATAAAGCAATATCTGCTATATTCTCTCTGTAGATTTCCATTATTATTTCTCTTTCAGTTCAGTTTTTCGTGAAACAAATAAATCAACATTCTAGAGAACTATACGTTCGAGCTTTGAGAAGATAATATATTTTTCATATAAAAACAGAATTTGCATTTGCAATTTAAAAGTATCAGTTTCAACTCAAGTTCTACAAAGCTCTTTGTATTTTAATCAACCCCTTTCGGCAGAACCCTACTGCAATGGTAGATTTTGTTTTTCAGTCTGAAAAATCAGCCTAGCAAAGTCATAATAATACGGCAGTTATCAGGAATAAAAAATTGGGGAGATTGTGGAAATTTAGTGTTTTTTGTAATATTTGATAAGAATATCAGCTTTTTTTGACATTAATCAATACTTTTCTTCAATAAATTCTTGCAATGAAAAGCCTTAAAAAATAATATCTACTCGGCATCATATTCAACACCGAAGTGCTGGCGTGACAATGTGTCAATGCTAAATCTGCTTCTGCTAAACTAGGTTTTCTTCCCAGGGCTAAACTGTACTTCATGCCATTACAGCAGATGCTTTTATACAAAGCTAAGTTGCGACCTGGTCTCGAATATACACAATACATATATTGGATAGTGTCGAGAAGGGAACAGTGCTCCCATTGACTACCTGATTATCACGCGTGATCTCCAACCCATCTCTAAAAGAAATCAAGCTGCTGAGCTTTCCCTTCTTCACAGATACTTCCATGGTAAAAACTCTGAAGCACAGAAAGGCTCCCTGGAAGAATCCAGTTCCAAAGAGAAGCAGGTTTCTGCTAGCACCACCGCGTAAAAATTTTTCTATTTACAAGGCTAGTGTGGTATGGAACTCGCTTCCACCGCTTCTATAACTTACAATTAACCCCTCTTCAGTAGGCGAGTCAACGCAAAGATTAATTCATTCTGATCGGCCACAGCTATGGCATGACAGGCATCACCTCCTGCCTAGTGTTTAGAACAAAAACAATTATTAATAAAAAAATAGGCTCAATGAACAAATTGAAGGTCATGTACAATATAGCGCAAAGCAGTCAAATACAACATTGGAAGTGTGAAAATTACTAGTCTCTATTAACGAGTATTTCTTCGTCTTGCATTGATGACTGCTTGGAGTCTGCGAGGCATACTGTTGATTAAAATGGGAAAAACATTCGGAAAACATTTTTCCACACATAATACAATAGTTCTCTAAACACTCGCAATTTTGTTTTGTTATTTGTTTTGATTGATTGTGGGTTCCGTTAACTCATTCCAGACATACTCGATGGGATTTGAACCAGGACAAGAGGCAGGTCACTCAAGCTGCCTTATTGGCCTTTCATCCAAATATTCCATAATGTATCTGGTTGTATATGGCCTGAAATTATCTTGCCAAGCCACCATTGCCCTTAGTTATCATAAATGGTATTGCATGGTCTTTGAGAACCTGCGCAATGTAAGCTGTGAAAGAGCCATCAATGAAAACCAACTGTGTACGTTCCGAAGTGATATCTGCACTAACTTTTACCGACCCACCACCAGAATGAAGCCTACAATGAGGGCAAGCTGAAGTAGGTGTTGATTTTTCTTCGACAGGAACCTCGCCCTCTGGTTATCAATGTTTCTTGATAACGTTGGTTCACTTTATGAACTGCACAAAGACTCTTTTCATCAATTCTAGCTATTTCACAAGGTTTTCGGGCATCTTGTAACAACCCAAACAATTCTTGCCACTCCGATAGCATCCAAACGCATTTTAACCAATCAATTAGGCTTTGCGCGACTTCAACAAACTCCACTTCTTGCATTCCCTGGAGAAAATGGTTTAAAACTCAAACAGAATGGCCGGATTGCACCTATTCAATGTAGCAAAATTAATGCTAATTTCACGAAATTACCAAAATCAATGCTGAAAACTGTCAAATGCTGAATACGTCAAAACACAAATATGAATTGTACGCTAGCATCATCTATGATTGAAAACGCAATTTCGGTCTTCAATCATAGATGAATGTACTCAGAATTCACATATCTCATTTTTCTTTCATAGTTATTTTAACTTCTATGCGTTAAAAAATGCCCTGGAATTTCTAGAGTTTTTTAGTTGCTATTAATAGGTATTGAGCTCTTTTGTATAATAATATTTTTCTGGAAGGAACTCGATAAAGTTTTCGTTAGGTCATTTAGAGTATGTATCATATGACTATTGAAAGCTATCCACTAAAGGCTATATCTGTATTAAAATATTTCAAACTGGTTGTCAATAAGACCATGCCATTTCAAATTGAATTTTCGTTTCAGTTTATTCAAGAGGAAGTACGTTTCTATTCTACAATTAACCAAATGAAAAAGTAAATGAGATTCAATGTGTTTGACAGTGTTCAAGTTTGAACCAAAGAAAATAAGATCTCAAATTTGCACAAAAGATAATTATTGTTCCTTCTATTCATAACTCGTAGTTACTATTTCTCAGGAAATTTTATCAAGGTTGTTGAATGAATGATAGGAATGCTTCATTGATTTGAAGTTAAAAGTTTCTCTGTTATAGGTGTCTGATAGTGGGAAACATGATGTTTAAATATGTAGAAGTTGCAAACGAAGTTTCATTTTGTACAACCACAACTTGCAATCAAGATTTATGAAAGTCACAGAACACATGCTGCTGCTTATGTGAATCATATTTTGGAAAAAATCCAACTACTACTTGGAGAATGCTATGCAATTTGACAATTTTTGTTAAAGGTAGTTGTACTATAGGTATTTTATATAATTGTGTAAAATGAGTAGGTTCATCACGTAATATGAAAATATGAAGTTGCTTTAATTTCACAAGAAAATGAATTGAAGAGAAGTAAAATTGAGGAATAGAAATTTCAACTATTAGAGAGCAAGTTAATAAGAAGCTGCCAACTCGACAGTTAAGGATCTAGGAAATTAACATTTCAATTCAGAAGATGTTTGTTCTTTCTGGTAAGCAAATTCTGTGGATTTTAGTCAATTTGAATTTATACAAAATAGTTACGTATACGGCAATCACATAAGGTGAAATTTCTATGTATTCAGTAGTGTTCCTTTATTTGATTACTAATTTCTCGCTCTTATCTTTTGGATACTCCCAAGTAATTTTAATTTGAGGAGAACTTTCATTTTCTATTTCATTAATATACTTGAGAAGTAATTCTTCCATCTTGCTCTCTTAAGCTCATATTTGTTGTTTTTATAGGTCATGAATCTTATTCGATTCTTATCTGATCTAATACGAATCAGAACTGTTGACTTAAAACTATAAATTTGAAACTATAGATCTGCATATATCGATCTTTCTGAAGTATATATTTAATACTTTTGGAACTAAAAATTTGGAATATGGTAAATTAATATTAGAGTTGTTGATGATTCAATTTCTATTCCTAGGAGATTGAACAATTTGTTTTTGAATCAATGTTGGAATATTTTTATTTCATCTTATGCTAGCTCAATTGGAGAAAGTTGAGATTTTCAAATTAAATGTATCTCTTTGAATTGGAATAGTAGTGAATAGTGTTGAAATGTTTGCGGTTGATGAGTCAGTATCCATTAAACAATATTGGAAGCTGCGTTACCCTGAGGATGACCGAGGCAATATATGAGAGAATTCCATGTAACATAAAGAACCATTAAGTATAATGAAGTGAATATAATAAGGCTATCAGTATAGATAGAGTTGGATATGAAAAGGCGTTCAGTATATTTGGGGTTAAGTATATTAGGCGTTTAGTATATAAGGCGTTCAGTATATTAGGCGTTTAATATATTAGGCGTTTAGTATATTGGCTAGGTTAGGTTAGGCGAGAAAAAGTGCAAAAAAGATAATATTTCGAAATTACCTCAATGTTTTATTCACCAATGTATGTATATATTTGTGTTAAATTTCAAAGTGGTTTCGGAATCTGAGGTATTTAATTTATGGGGAAAACTCGAAAATAACCAGAAAGGGGATGGCCTCACCTTAATAATTACTTAGTCTTCATGATGATGATAAAAAATCAAGTTACGTATTAGACCATTACAAGAGATTCATTGAAAATCAGGATTACAATTTCGGTCTCTCGACCATCTTCAGCTGTCAACAAGTATCGAACTAAAGTTGAAAATACATACATATATAAACAGGTAGATACAAAATTAATAATGAATTCACACATATTTTAGCTCTGATAAAATCATATCGATGTAGTACATGTTAAGGAATTAGGCGAAATATTTGGATAACAACTTCAGTTATTGACCAGTTTATTTCTTCGGAACAAGCTGTCATGCCATCAAGGAGAACACACTTCGAATATTTCTTCGCTTACTTCGCACGAATTGACACGGAATAAGCCGCCCCCAAACGTAGGGCCGAACGTCGAACAAGATGTAGCATGAATATCCTCAAGTTCGATCGTGTAGACGTTTGCTTATGACATGGGCATTTCATTTCAAACGTAAGCGGTGATTTTCCGATGTATTCAGTCGAACAGTCCGTCCCTATTCGGAAGTCCATGTTCCTGAGAAATTATGAACCATCCATCAATCATATAGCCCCACTTTAAAACTCGAACTTACCCGAGGGAACAATAAAATTCCACTTAGGCGGATCCAAATGGGGGAAACTGACGTTTGCCTGTGATTTTAGTCGATGCTTCGCCTAGTGGAATGGCGTCCTACATGAATAAGTAAATAATGACTTACAAAGTCTCTGCAAAGCTCTAACTTACTCTGAAATACTACTACAACCGTTTATGCCATTCTTGTATTCGTAACACGAACCTCATTCTACCTAGATGAGTTTTAATGTATCTCCTCATAACTCAATTTTTTTTTCGTATATTATTATGAATGAACGATTTTTCAAATTAATTTTGAAATAGTCTCTATAACAAAAACCAGTTAATTCTGCAATACTGAATGTCCAAAATTTTTCGTGATAGTTGAAAATTTAGATAGATAGAAAGGCGCAACAAAAATTGAAATGCTCAAATTAACTTGCTTCCTCATACTGCTGTTTTGCTAAGGGTGAATCAATAGAGTTGAAACAGTTTTCAAATACCACACGCAATATATTTTTGAAGGGGTTTTTCTATTCACCACTCTCGTCACAGTGCAACTTTTTCTAAATCGAATTACACCGTTTCAGAGTTTTTCAATTCAAATTTTATAATTTTCACATTATTCTGCCAATGATCATCATCAGAACTGTTAGATCAATTGAGTAACATTGTTCTCTAAATTTGAATCTAAAACGAAATTGTCACGAACCATGCGAATTCATCGAGAACGGTGTGGATGCAAAACTGAGAACAGGTGAGGTTCCTTCAAATATAAAATCGCAGCAGAACACCAATTTGAAATGAGGATAAATCTCACTAACGTATGTTGTTCTCATATTTCAGAAATTGGCCGACGAAATCTCAATGATAATCCTTATATGCTTCCCATCTGGATCTTTCTTTCTTCCCTGTGTTTCAAGACTTGAATATTTATTGCTTCGTATAATAGACGAGAACCACGAGTGTTTTATGCTCTCTACAAACTTCCTAAGATATGTTCCTGAATTACTAGAATATACAGGGATATCTACCGGGACCGTCCGTTAAAAACTTTTTGAGTTCCAATTACAATATCAAGCTGAAATTTTATACGCGGCATAACTAGCGATTTCCAATTGAAGTGAAATATTTTCGAAGTTATACCATTTTCGGTTATACTGGAAGTGGGTCATCACTTTGTTATTTCAAATGGCAATCTACCTTTTTTATTATACATCTAGAACCGATATTTGAGCAAGGCATAAAATATCCGAGTTTGTTGGCACTTATCTGTCAAAACTTTTGACAGATTAATTATTTTTGTTATAGTATATGATTTGGATAGAAGAAGGGTCAAGGAATTTTTTAAGCAGTCTACACGTGTCAAATGTTTATTCTGTTGTTTTGTCCGATTTTTTCAATTTGCCTTTTTCAAACAGCAATAACTCAATATTTTTCAAATGGCACGTGCCAATTTTTATATCGCCATCAGATGAAGCGTCAAATTTCAGATGGAATTGTATCAGCATGTACTATACCCATCTCTTATAGTTCCGAAATAATTTGGGAATATATTGAATTTTGATGATTTTGCAAGAACTAACAAACGTCGTTTCTAGATGTATAATAAAAAAGGTAGATTGCCATTTGAAATAACAAAATGATGACCCACTTCCAGTATAACCGAAAATGGTATCACTTCGAAAATTCTCACTCCAATTGGAAATCGCTAGTTATGGCCGCGTATAAAATTTCAGCTTGATATTGTAATTGGAACTTAAAAAGTTTTTAACGGACGGTCCCGGTGGATATCCCTGTATACTTATAAATTCATGAAGTTTGTGCCATTACAAATGATGGGAACTTCGAAAATTCTTTATAATGTAGACCATTGAACTCACAAAAATCTCGTGTTATGTGAAAATTAATTTTTATTTTCACTTATTTTGTTAATTGTATTTTAATGATTCAATCAATAAAGAGGAACTGAAGAAACTTTGTGTAATTCTTCAATTAACATTTGTGGAAAATGTTCAGTAATTTCAGATTCGTAAGAATTAAATGAATAGAAGCACGCCGGAATACTAAAAATATCAGAAGAAACAAGATAATGAAATAAAATACTGTGTGTGAAAACAATGTAATTTGTCTTACATTCAGTTTTTATCTGACTGTAAGTAATTTTTGTTGATTGATTTCATCTAGGTTGATTATACGATTTCGTTGATTTCTTTCATCATCGAATGGAAAATTTTCAACAGAAAATAAACATAGTGTAGAAAAATGATCTGTTATATGCGTCTTCAGTACTGCAGATGTGAAAAGTTGATATATTTTGTAAGTATATGATCGATACAAGTCGAGCTATTTTATCAACTCCGGTTTACAAAATGGTTCATAAAGAATGAAATTTTGAAAAACTATAATTGTGAATAGTATATTCTTTCCTTAGCTATGTTTATCTATCTTTGAATAGGACATTGAGGATCCAGGCTGCTAAATATTCTCCTGAATATAAGTTATTTTTTCTTCATTTGGAACATTTTTCACCATTTTTACTCAAAAAGATTAGTTGCTGTTAAGGTCATTTTCTTCTATCAGTGTAATTACAGTTTCGCAAAAATGGAAATTTAAATATTTTCGACATATCATGACCCATCAAATATAGAAAGAACGTTTTTAAATACTAATTTCTGATAATGTATCTATTAATGAAATATTGCACTTTCATTTATCGTTATCCCTTAAGTTTCATCATCAAATTATTACTATGTGGATATGTTATTACTTAGGTAGATAAAACGAATTTACACATAACTCATGTGAATAACAAGCATCTTTTCGATTTCTTTGAAAAAACCTCCTATGATCCTTAATGATCATATGCTTGTGGAATCTTGTCGAAAAAGTTCGACGCGGCGAAGTGCTAATGTCCTTTTGTTGTCGAGTCTATTCAGCAAGAAAGGATGATGTATATTCTCCCGGCAAAATCGGAAACGTGCCGGTTTCATACTCCGTTTGAGGGTTTCCTTCATTTCGGAGTGATTCGTCTAATTTGATTGATGAGCACGTCTATTTGGCCTCTTTCCAGGAGTATTTTTGCATATTACGAGCGGCGAGAATTCGAAATAAAGGGAGATTTCTTCAGCTACCCTGAGTTTTTATCCTTGAACTTTATAATTCATCTATGCATCTATTTTTTTGGTTTTAATTCATTTAATGTAGGTAATTTTTAATTGGACAAATCTAGGATGTACAGGGTGGGCAAATTTCGATGTATTTGTACGGCAGCTATGTGAAATATTGCAGATAGCGAAAAATAAACCATCCGCTCTCGATCTTATTTTCAGGGACTAGTTTAGTGACCAAATGGGAAATTCTGAAGGTAATCCTCGTCAATTGTGGAAGGTCCTCAATGAATTGGTTCATGGAACACCTAATAAAACTTAAAAAAATCAACAATTTATCAATTGATAATATGAAACACACTAACCAAAAGTGATAGCAGAAAAATTGAATCAGCATTTTTAACTTTAATTTTCAACTATCACTCGGTAAGCAGCATTTTCTGTTGGACTCCTACTACTGTTGAAGAAATATCTGGCATAATAGGGAATATGAAAAGATGCAGATCTACGGGTGTCGATGGAAAGAGTATTGATATCATCAGAAAATTTAGACTCAACTTCTCGGTGCTGCTGTGCCTAATGGTTAATATCTTCTTCACCAAAAATTCAGTTCCGAGTGCACTAAAAACTGCTGAGATAGTTCCTGTTTTTAAGGGTGGTGACTCAATCTCAGCAAATAACTATAGGCCTATATAATTACTATCTGTGATATCAAGAATCCTCGAATACTGTGTAAATAAAAGGTTGTGTGATTATTTAAACAGAACTCATTTTTGGTACGGAAAGCAGTATTGATTTAGACCAGGTAGCAGCATCATAGTAACAACAACTGATCTTATTTGGCAGATAATAGAGCCCATAGACAAAGGTTTCTTCTTTGTGTTTTTGTCACTTGACTCAAAAAAGGCTTTAGACACAGTTTGCCATAGAATTTTGTTGCATATAATGAATTCTACAGGTATAAGCGGAGGCCCTTTGGAGTGGTTAAGAGGTTATCTTACAGGAAGAACCCAGTATGTATTAGTGAAGGTACAAGCGGAATGAATGATGTCACACTGAATAATGAGAATGACAGACTAAAACTAAACCAATGGAAAGCATTGGAAGTTACTAAACAGAAAAATTACGGAATTTCGCTTAAAAGTCAATTAGACGTATATTTCTCATAATTATTTCAAATCTTTTCAGTTTTTAAGAGAAGCAATACTGTTTGGATTTTCCTTCTACTGTACTTGCTTTTACTAATGTAATATATGAGGCACATCATTCCTTCAAAAGTTCTATTTATCTGATGAAGCTATATGGTGAAAATCGTCATAAGTTTCTCAATATAGTGAAAATTGTACAAGGTGGGCAAATTTCGATGTATTTGTATGGCAGCTATGTGAGTTATTGCAGATAGAGAAAAATACACCCCCCTCACTCGATCTTATTTTCAAGGACTAGTTCAGTAGTGCCAAAATTTTTCAGATATCTCTTATTCAAAATTTCTCGAATTTTGTGAAAATCGTCCATCGCGGATATCTCGATCATCATCAAAGTTACATAAAAAGAAGTTTGACATTCTACAGGCATTTTTCCAAGTACAATACAGTGTTGTATGAAAAAATTTTCTTAGCTAACGGTTTTCGAGTCTTAATGCAAACACGCTTTTTCTAAATAAAAACCATAGGAAATTTTACCTCTATTGGATGCAGTAATTTTTTCCTTTTCAAAAATATATAACACTTGTAGACAACTATTGCATTCAATACCTTTTTTCAGATAAAAAACTGAAATTTCCACAATTCCATTCATCAGGTGCATGCCCATCAACGATTCATATTGTTCTATCACTGAAAACCACAGATTTTAAAGATGCTCTTCAAGATCATGGTTATTTCCAAAGGTTTGATTCGATTTAGACCATAGTATTTAATTGTGGTCTTAGAGTTCGACAATCACTTCTATTCTTCATAAATCGAATTACAGATGAACATTAATTTTTTTGAAATTCGAAACTTGCCAAACCGATGAATCTACGTAACATATGAGTCCATGCATGTTGCTTTGGTAATATTCTATTAGAATGATTAGAAAGATAGGCGAGTGAAAAAATTTAAGACATATGACATTAAACTTTTCTTAAACGAAAACCAAAAACACATACGAAAACCTTCAACAGAAACAGAAAGTCCTAACAATACAAATGGGGGAAACTAGTTTATCGCAAATATTCAAATGTGTTGCCATTATTTTCAATGCATAAATTACATCGCCAAGAAACACTACAGCAGGCGTTATAAATATGAATATTGCGAACAGAAGCAAGGCATTCCCTAAAATTCTGTTTTAACTCTTCTGAATTGTTACTGTTCCTCTTGTAAAGTGAATCCTCAATACGACCCCAAAGAAAAGAATCTAATGGCGTCAAGTCAAGGGAAGAAGGCGACCATCTCACAGGATTTTTAGTCCCTATCCAATTATGTCCAATTATGTCCAAAATTCAAATTCAACCAGATCTGTGATGGCCCTTGTTTGGTGGGAAGGGGCACCATCGTGTTGAAAATAAAATATTTGATCTTTGTGCTAACGGAAGTTGATCGAGAAATCCTTCAATGATATTATTGTTGTTGATTTCTTCATAAGGTGCTTCATTCATGTTTTCATCAAAAATTTCAAACGCCAAAACGCTACAACCTTTCAGTGTAAACCACACATTGAAATCATATGTTCCTTGATCCATCAATGCAATGTCGTTGAGGATTAACATTGGACCACAGATGCTCATTAAAGCGATTAAATATCCCATGGCTAGTGATGCGGACTGCATCTGTCCATATGACTTCTCTAAAAAAGTCTAGGCGTTCATGGATATTTTGTAGTTACCGATTGCAGAAATTTAGTGGGTGAGAGAAATTGTAGGTTCGGCCGTTACAGCACCTATCACTTCGATCGTTGCTTCCTCTCTTTCATTTACATGATATTTTTTATTTCTTGATTTTCTGAATGAGCCACTATTGATAAGATTTCCTTTCATTCTTCGAAATGGTTTCAAGAAAGTCTTCCCCAAACAAAAAGAGGCAGTAAGAGCTTTAGGTGGAGCGTCCAGAACAACCAGTTGCAGAGAACTATTTAGGGAGCAAGGTATACTTACCATCACATCGATTTTCATGTAAAATATGTACATGAAAATAAAAGATTTATTTGGCTGATGCCTGTTACGATACCGTTTGAAATATGTTTCGGACGTTGCTGCTGAATCATACCCACCAAGAATATAACATTCCATCATATCGAACTTCTCATAATTTTCATAGTTATGATTTCTATTCTGCATCTTGAAACACCAAAGTCTCAGGTGAACATATTCTTAAATATAATAGTTGGAACGTACAACTAACAAGTAGCTATTTCGATATTCAATAAACAGTAATACCTATACTGAATAATGAAAAACAAGTACTGTGTTTTAAGGAATTTTACTTAATAATTGCGATTCGATTTTCGAAAATCATATAAATTCATTACATCCAAAAATTGCATTTACAACCGAAATAGAAAGCAATAATTCGATAAATTTCTTAGACGTAACAATTTCGAATGAAAATGGAATGTTTTCGCAATTTACCATAAGCCGTCACATACAGATATTATAATACATAACTCGTCGTGTCATCCATATCAACATAAAATGTCAGCATTCAATAGTTTTATCCATAGATTGATTAACATTCCGTTATCACAAGAAAATTTCAACAAAGAACTAAATTCGATTAAACAAATAGCCAAAAATAATGGTTACAATCCCATACTAATAAATAATATTTTAAATAAAAACAAAGTAGAATCGCATTGAATGAAGTTTACCCTGTTGATAAATTGAAACAATAATTCAACACCTTAACCTACGTTGGCATTACAAGTGAGAAACTGAAATCATTCTTAAGTAGCAATAATTTCAACATAGCTTTCCAAACTAATAATAATTTAGGCAAATATATAAAAAATAATAAAACCAAACCAGGTAAAAACAATAAATCAGGTGTTTATAGATTGAATTGCAATGACTGTGATAATTTCTACATTGGTAGAACACATAGAAATTTTAATATTAGAATATCGGAACATAAACGCAGTTTTTCAAATAAAAAATCAGATTCAAATTACGCGAATCATCTCTTAGAAAATAATCATTCTTTCGACCCACAGTTTGAAATTTTGCATACAGATAATAAATATTGGAAGGTAGATCTTTGGGAAACTTTAGAAATCAATAAATACAAACACTCAGGTAGACTCATCAATGAACAAGTCGATTTAAGCCCTTCACCTCTATTGAATCTTTTCGGGGAGCAATCTATTCCTTAATTTTATTGGATATACCTGTCATAAATAACCACTTAAGAAGAAGCAACCCAATAAGTTTTTAATTACTCAAGAACATTTATAGTTATATTCTCATTTATATTTTTCTGTATATTCATTCGTCTGAAGAAGCTACGGTGTAGTGAAACGCGTTACGAATCGCAATTATTAAGTACAATTCCTTAAAACACAATACTTGTTTCTTATTATTGATAATGGAATTTTACCAAGTAAAAGCCCCCAAATTCAAAACCTATACTGAAACTGGAATCGTGAGTGTCAAACTCTAAGACCACAGTTAATTACTATGTTCTAAATCGAATCAAACCATAGAAATAACCATGATCTCAAAGAGGATCTTCAAAATCACCTTATGAATGGAATTGTAGAAATTTTAGGTTTTTCTCTGAAAAGTGGTATTTACGGAATAATTGACTACAAGTAATATATATTTTCAAGAGGGGAAAAAAATTACTTCATCCAATAGGGGTAAAATTTCCTATGGCACCTGTTTGCATTATAACTCGAAAACCGCTGAGCTAAACATATTTTTTCACACAGCACTATGTTCTACTTAGAAAAGTGAATTAGAACGTTAGAATGCTGAACTTATTTTTATATCACTTTGATGATGATCGAGATATCCGCGAAAGACCAATTTACCAAAATTCGCTAAATTTCGAATGAGTCCAGAACGGACAGAGATATCAGCAAAATTTTGGCACCACTGAACTAGTCCTTGAAAATCATATCGAGAGAGTGGGGTGTATTTTTCTCTATCTGCAATAACTCACATAGCTGCCATACAAATACATCGAAATTTGCCCACCTTGTACAATTTTCACTATATTGAGAAACTTATGACGATTTTCACCATGCTATGGCTTCATCAGATAAGTAGAACTTTTGAAGGGATGATACCTTAAATATTGCATTAGTAAAAGCAGGTACAGTGGTAGGAAAGTCCAACAGTATTGCTTCTTTAAAAACTGATAAGATTTGAAGTAATGATGAGAAATTTACGTCTAATTGTCTTTTAAGTAAAATTCGGTAATTTTGCTGTTAAGTGACTTCCTACGCTTCCCATTGGTTTAGTTTTAGTCTGTCATCCTCATTATTCAATGTGACATCATTCATTCCGCTTGTACCTTCACCAAGACTTACATACTGGGTTCTTCCTGTAAGATAACCTCTCAACCACTCCAAAGGGCCTCCGCTTATACCTGTAGAATTCATTATATGCAACAAAATTCTATGGCAAACTGTGTCTAAAGCCTTTTTTGAGTCAAGTGACAAAAACACAAAGAAGAAACCTTTGTGTATGGGCTCTATTATCTGTCAAATAAGATCAGTTGTTGTTACTATGATGCTGCTACCTGCTCTTAATCGATACTGCTTTCTTCACCAAAATGAGTTCTGTTTAAATAATCACACAATCTTTTATTTACACAGTATTCAAGGATTTTTGATATCACAGATAGTAATTATATAGGCCTATAGTTATTTGCTGAGATTGAGTCACCACCCTTAAAAACAGGAACTATCTTAGCAGTTTTTAGTGCACTCGGAACTGAATTTTTGGTGAAGGAAATATTAACCATCAGGCACAGGAGCACCGAGAAATTGTGTCTCAATTCCTTGATGATATCAATACCAATTCCATCGACTACCGTAGATCTGCACATATTCATATTTCCTTTTATGGCAGATATTTCTTCAATAGTTGTAGGAGTTCAACAGAAAATGCTGCTAACCGAGTGACAGTTGAAAATTAAAGCTAAAAATGCTGACTCAATTTTTCTGCTATCACTTTTAGTTCAGTGTGTTGCATATTATCAATTAATAAACTGTTAATTTTTTAGAGTTTTTATTAGGTGTTCCATGAACCAATTCATCAAGGACCTTTCACAATTGACGAGCATTACCATATTTCCTATTTTGGCAGATATTTCTTCAACAGTTGTAGAAATCCAACAGAAAATGCTGGTAATCGAGTGAGATTTTGGGAGGATTGTATTTTGAGAAGGAAAAGAAGCTGCCAGTTGAGGTTCATTGTTTGAAAAATGCTGATTCAATTTTTCTTGCTATCACTTTTGGTTCAGTGTGTTTCAGATTATCAACTAATAAACTGTTAATTTTTTTAGAGTTTTTCTTAGGTGTTCCTTGAACCAATTCTTCAAGGACCTTCCACAATTGACGAGGATTACCTTCAGAATTTCCCATTTGGTCTTGATAGTACCGCATTTTCCTCATATTGATATCTGATTACATTAGATATTCATTGCCTGGAAATTGGGTGTGCCTTTTCAGATGGAAGACTCTAGTTTCCACTAGTTCATGAATTTCTGTATTGAACCAAGGTGCACTGTTTTTATCATCTAAGCTCAGCCGGAAACAAATTAAGTAAAGAGGAACTGTCAAAACCTGCCATTCACTTATATGTTTGGAAGTTTATATATATATAATGATTTCAAGATTTTCCGAAAAAGTAATTTCGAGTTTTTTTAGATGAATGTAAGATCTTAAAATTTTGGTTGAAAATATGATTTTTTTCAATTAAATGATTCGAATAATAAATTTATTTCATTAATGAAACTACGATAATGTTCATTTACTCAAATATTTAAATTTCAGTACTTTCTACCAATATACATCTTACTACAACTATCGCAGCTTAGTTTGTTTACACCAATTTTTTTCCTTCATCTATTTATCTATGTTCCAGTGTAACTGGAAAATTTTCTAGTAATTGTTTTGAATTATAGCTAACTTTCCCAGCGTATGTGAGGCAACTATATCTGTGTTGATAAAACGACGTATTGTGAATTATGATAAGCGTATGAGACGGTTTATTAAAAGTGGAGAATTCATGTATATTATTTACTTTGGTAATAGTTAAATCTAAAAAGTTGATTGAATCATTTTGTTCCAGTTCGCTAATGAATTTCAAGTTTGGATAAAATGAATTTATAAACTTTTCGAA
This sequence comes from Cryptolaemus montrouzieri, assembly GCA_013387265.2. Lineage (NCBI taxonomy): Eukaryota > Metazoa > Arthropoda > Insecta > Coleoptera > Coccinellidae > Cryptolaemus > Cryptolaemus montrouzieri. The sequence continues at coordinate 26,667,150 of JABFTP020000103.1, forward strand.
AATATTTAGTTAACTTGCTGTACAAGTGAAATATACAATAATATCATCCACATACCGAAACCAGTACAAAATATGTTCATATAAAGGATTGTTATGTATTGAACTTCTTGAGTTATCCATGAAATTTTCTGTTAATATGGGGCAGAGTCCCATAATAAGGACCTCGCCCAAACAGTTGAATGAAGACTCAAATACAAAATAATTTTGTTTACACACATATAAACAGCAATATTTCGTGTTAAACTAAAGGGTTCACGTTATCAAGTTTATACTCCTTTCAATAATACCGATTGGATCTTTAAAAGGGATACTTGGAATAAGTTATTCCGAATTTGGCGGTGAAAACAAGATGTATATTTACTATTTTATATATTAGTGCATTTTGATAAAGTATTTCGCTTTAAATCGACAATATCGATTTATCAAATCAATTACCAAATGAAATATGTTTCATGTAGGAGCTGAAATGTTAAAACAAATGGTGTGAATGGTAACGTCATTGAGTAAAAGTTTAATATCTTCAATAAATTTTTAGTTTTGTTTTGGAATTGATTAGTTGGACCAAGAAAATTTTAAATAACTTCAAAGAGTTAAGAGTCTTCAGTTCTAAACATATAGTCAGTTCTGTTTAATTCTACCACGTTATTATCTTCATCTGCTTTCGTAAAAGAAACGTCATCTTAAGTTGAATTAATTTTCACGTTATTATAAGCTTGATTCAATCTTTGAAAACCCTTGACTTTTTTATTCTGATAATAGTTGTAAATTGCCTTAAGAGGTTTTACTCACTTTCAATCCAATGTTGTAGGGCATATATAATGTCTTATACCTTAGTTAGTTATCAATCTGTATCTGTCTGCCGTAGTGTCGTTGAAACGCGTTACAAATGAGGTTAATTTTCAATTCAGGAAGTTGCTAACCAAAACTAGATCAAATCATAATATCTCCACTGTAGCTGTTTTTCTTGAACTTTTCGAAACCTTTCAAGCAAATCCGATTTCCTTTTGTTAGAGACAAACAACTCCAAGGTCTTCTGGAGTAGATGCAAAATATTGCTAACGTTTTCCTTGAAATATTCAGGTTATGTATAATATCCTAACATTTTTGTCATATGTGTATTCATAATAAAGGAACGAAGGTTAAAGAAGCCAAACAGCTAATTTGTTGAAGATATTTCCCATTGACTCAAATCAAAAATGTTTCGGTTGAGGAATTAACATCATTTCTAAATATAATGTTTGATCCCTTTCATACGAAATTGCATTCCCTCAACTTTTCCCAAGAAATACCTCGCATATCTACCGGTATTAAAACTCCTTATAAAAACACGAAAAATTTCATTGCGAGAGACAAAATAACTTCACCTCTAAATCATGTTTTTTGACGGGAACTCAATTAATGCAAATTCCACAGGATTTAATTAAAATTAATAATAGGTGCGAGAAAGGAAATGATTACTTGCGGAATAGGGGAAAACCTTCCGCGCTCACTTGCTATTTTTCAAGGGACCCCAATTCCGCCTTGAATTTGAATTTTTCATCCATTCGTCACAATTGTAAGGTTACAGTTCTCATTTCTCCCGAGTGACAGTGACATTTCTTTTATTTATTATATCAACTGAACTTACTCTTTCGGAGGAGTGTAATTTTTTGGCAACAGGTGAGTTGTCAATTAGTTTGTTGTCCATGAAAAGTTGAACATTTCACAATTCACAAATTAATGCGCGTGAGAAAAACTCTTTAAAAATTAAAGAATATGAGAGACTCAGTTCAAGAGACAGAAACAATACCCCAAACTAGAACTCAATTACATTAATTGTTGATCGATTTCAATGAAACATGAACTGAATTGCATCTAGAAGGATATTCTAATAGCCTGAAATATTTTTATTGGAGTTTCAGTTCCGGAAATACCAGAAATTGACCTTCTCCTCTACTCTTCAAATGATAATGACATAGTTTAATTACTCATTCATTTTTGCGAAGCTTCGACTGAAACACTATAACTCAAAACGGTGTATTTTCCCTGAAAAAAGAAGTTATCGAAATTTCTTGAAAAACACTCGCGTTTCCGATTCATCGATTGCAATTCGTAGAATGAGTGACTGAGTGTATGATGAAATTTTTCTGTTCTAGAAAGTCTTTAGGTCATTATTTCAGTTCGGATATCTCATATTATTCAGAGTAAAAAGAGACTCAAAACGTAATAGAAGATTCTAACGTTTCGTAAAGTAAGGTCGGTGGAGGAATACCACATCAATTTTCATAGAATTACAATGGAGGTCCCGCTAATGTTTGTTATTGTTCCATTTCGAGTTTTATTCACAGAAAATTAATCAGTATGGAAGATAGAAAACAAGTGAATACAAACTTTATTCAATCTAACAGAAATAGTATCTATCGGGAACAATTTCCAGAGCGTGATGAACCAGAGCGCTGCAAATTTACCAAATCCAAAAAAATTAAAAAGTGGAGAAATCTATTTCGGAACACGAAATAACAAAACAAAATCGTTGAAAATGCCCTTCATGATGTTGAATACGCAATTGGCATCTCTATTTTCCACACGTCCAAATTGTCTGGTGGAGTGCAGTGAACTCGATTCTATAGGTAACTCCAGAGAGAAAAATTAGAGGGTGGGTCAAGTCTGTGGAGCGGGCTGGCCACCTAACAGGACTATTTCCACAGCAGGTGACTGTCTAACATGGTATCTACAAGCCTGATTTCTGACGATATCCTATGGGGTCTGTTATTGAGAAACAATATATGGTTACTCGGCTTTTTCTTCTTCTTCTTCTTTAAATAGGACGATGTCCTGTTTTTCTGTTACAGCCCTGCTGCGAACCGGAGCTCCAGCACTCATGCCATCGCTTTTTCGGCCTTCCTGTGGGTCTTCTAGTGTTCGGTTTTCGTGTTTTTGCCCACTTCGCCATACGTTCGGGGTCCATTTTGTCTACGTGATCTCTCCATAGGCGTCGACGTGCTCTTGTCCACCTCACCACATCCTGGACACCTAGTTCCCTTAGCGTATCCTCATTCCTTATTCTATCTCTGCGTGTAATACCTCTTATAGCTCTTAGTGTTCTCGTCTCTGTTGTCCTCATTAGTTGTTTTGTTTTTGTTGTCTCAGCTCTTGTCTCAACCGCATATGTCATCACGGGTCTCACACAGGTTTTATAGATTCGGACTTTGCTTTCTGTGCTTATGTACTTATTCCGCCAGATTACATCTCTCAGGAAGCCAGATATTCTCGATGCTTTCATTGTCTGCTGTTTTGCTTCTTGTAATAGTTGCCTATCGCTCGATACTTCTACTCCTAGGTATTTAAAGTGTGAAACTTGCTCTGTTATATGGTCGTTCACTACTAGTTTGCATCTAATTGGATCTTTCGCTATTACCATCGATTGGGTTTTCTGTGTTGATATTACCATGTTATATTTTTCTGCTGTTACTTTGAACTTTTGTAGTAGGCGTTGTAGGTCGTCCTCATTCTCGGCTATTAGAAGGCATCATCTGCGTAGCACAGTATTCTCATAGTTTTGTTACCCATCCTATAGCCTTGGTTCATTTGGTTAACATCTGCTATTACTTCATCCATGATTGAATTAAATAAACATGGGCTGAGGCTGTCACCTTGTCTAATGCCTGCGTTAATTTTGATCTCGCTTGTAAGTCCCTGTGTAGTTTTTGCTTTCGTCTTATTAGAGTTATTTAGTTCTTTGATTATGTTTATGTATTTATTGCTTAAGTTTTTATTTCTAAGGATAGTGATCACATCGTTCATTCAAATTCTGTCGAATGCCTTTTCCAAATCTATAAAACATATAAACATCGGTTTGTCAAACTCTATGGACTTCTCCACCAGTTGCCGCAATATAAAAATTGCATCCGTTGTTGATCTATTTGGTCGGAATCCCTGTTGTTCTTCAGACACACCTACTTTGTCATATATCTTTTGTTATAGAATTTTAGTGAGTAGTTTCGATGCAGAATTAAGGTGTGTGATGCCTCTATAATTTGCTGGGTTTGTCTTCACGCCTTTTTTGTATATGGGTATTGTTATGCTCTCTCCATTCTTCTGATATCTCCTTGTTGTTTTCAATTTTTTGGAATAGTTTTGTTATTTCTTTTGTTATTTCTGCTCCCCCATATTTAATTAGTTCGTTATTTATGTTGTCCGGACCGGGTGATTTTCTATTTTTTAATTTATGGATTACTTGTTGTACTTCTTCTAGGCTGACAATGTCATTTTCTGTTTCTTCGTAGAGTGTGTTTTGTTGTTCGATTTCTCGTTCCTCATTGTTACCGTTATCATTATCTCCCAGGTATAAGTTCTGGAAATATTTCACCCACTCTTCTTGTTTTATTACATTGATCTGCAGTTCTTCGGTGATTGATTTTTCCTGTTTCTCAACATGTTCTATACCTTTTTCTGTGCTCCTCGTAAGACGTGTTCCATGTCATTTGTAAATCTTTCCCAATATATTTTTTTTAATTCTTTAATTTTGTTCGTTGTTCTATTTCTTTCTGTTTTATATCTTTGGTACTCTTCTGGTGTTTTGTGATTGACATATCTGATATATGCGTTCTTCTTTTCTTTTGCTAAATCTTTGATTTCCTGTGTGAACCATGGTTTATCTTTTCTATGACTGTTTATATTGATTCTTCGTTCCCCAATGGCTTCTTTTGCGCTGTTAATTATGTTGTTTTTCACTTTATTCCATGCGGCGTTTATGTTATCTGTGCCTACTATAGGGTTAAGGTTGATCTTTTCCTCGAGTCGTGTTTGGTATAGATTCTTAGTACCTACTTTCGTTTTGTAAAGATTCAATGTTGAATTTAGTGATGTAGTTAGGCGGTTTTTTTTTCTCTATTCTATATGACAGGCGGTACTTGCAGATAACCATTCCGTGCTGTGTTCCAATAATATTCGCTGATGTCAGTGTCCGTACGTCAAGTATTTCTCGTGGGTGAATTTCCCTATTGGTGATCACAAAGTCAATCATAGATTTTTGTCCTCTTGTGTTGGTGAATGTGTATTTGTGTTGTTCTTTGTGGTCAAAGTACGTGTTTTTTATTCGGAGTTCATTATGTGCACATATCTCGAGAAGTATGTCTCCATTTTCGTTTGTCGCTGCTTCATTAAACTTCTGCATAATTCCCGGGAGGGGAGTATTCCCTATTCTCGAGTTAAAATCTCCCATCATAAATATTTTTCTGTTTGTGGTATTCTGTCTAGTGTGTCTTGAAGTGTTTCGAAAAATTCTTCCCTTTCATTCTTTGGTTTACTTATATCTGGCGTGTATATGCTGATAACATGGGTTTTTTTTTCCGCTAGCTTCATGGATAGGTGAAGTATATTTTGATTGATGTAGTTTACCTCTTTGACTGCGTTTTCAAATTTCCTATGCATTAGTATACCAACACCCGCTTGAGCTCTTAGGTCCTTGTCTACTCCACTGTAGAATAGTGTGTAGTTTTGGTATCTCATGCTGCCTTTGCCCTTTTCCTTTGTCTCTGCAATTGTACATACGTCTATTTTGTGTTTCTTTATTTCCAATATTACTTCCTGGTCTTTTGTGTTCCACGATGTAGTGTTCCAGCATGCTAGTCGCATGACGTTTTTCTTTTTTGATAATCGTGTATACCGTTTTCTTGCCATGTTGTTATCGTTAATCCGTCCGTCATCCGAGGCTGTTGTAACAGTTCTTGGAGCAATTTAAGTTTTTTATAGAATGGTAGGGTGCTAACCTTGCCCTCCAACCCTCCTCCTTTATCCGGGCTTGGGAACGGCAGTGAAGTCGACTTTGGGCTACTCAATCCACCCATTGTCGACAACCCGGCTTTTTATGAGCATTAAAAAATTTCACATATATTTCTTCTCGAAGTTAACCGTCAGGCGGTCCCGTTACACTACATATCAAATAGGGCAAGAATTTTATTGCATTTCTCCATAAGACAGATGTATCGCTGACAATGCTAGTCGTCATCGGAGTATATGAAAGACATCTAGACATAGGAGCAACCCCAACACTCTACCCTGCGGCGTGCCAAGTAGGAGCTTACGCTTCCCAGAAAACACATCGTCTATAACGAACTGTCCTTCGTCGAGGAAAGACTGAATTATTGATGGGACCTCTGACTCCCATTTGATTCATTTAATGAGACACTAACTCTGGTCTCAGGCAGTTTACTGCCCTGGTGACGAAAAAGATCATTACAACATATTCTCCGATGTTCATCTCTTCGGATATTCGTTGGACTATTTCACCAACTGCCGTGTTTGTTGATCGATATGCCCTCAAATCATATTGTGAATCATTAAGTAGAAACCTACCCTCGAAAATTTTCAGTAGGCGACTGTATATTGCCTTCTCGAAAATCTTTGAAAAAGTAATGACAATGGTAATGAGCCGATAATTTTCCAATTTTGCGGGATCACCCTTTTTTTGTAAAAGAATTGTGCGACCCATCTTCAATACTCTAGGAGACTTTAACCCGGCCACAGAAGCAAGAAGGCAGTTGGTCTAGATGAAATACCGCCAATCGTCCTGAGAAAGTGTGCTCCCGAACTGGCACCCATTCTTAACCGTCTATATCAGATTTCTTATGAAATCCAGCTGGAAAAGAGCGAAAATTCAACCGATCCCAAAGAAAAGATAGAAGTCCTTACCCCAAAACTAACGCCCTGTTGCACTTCTTCCTATATGTCCAAAGTAATGGAAAGAGTCATAAAGGATGAACTCATCTAATATCTTGAGTTGCAGGGAATTATTAACGACCGTCAGTATGGTTTTCGCAAACAAAGATCGACAGGAGATCTGCTCGCCTACGTTACTCATGTTTGTACATCAACGATGGAAAAGCATGAGGAATCTAGAGCAATAGCCCTAGACATCTCTAAGGCCTTCGATAGGGTTTGGCATGCAGCCTTGTTGAATAAACTTACTGCATATGGGCTGCCCGAAAAATTGCGGGGTTTCTTTCAAATAGATCAATACAAGGTGGGTCAACAAGAACAAGAGTACAGAGAACAAGATCTTTGGTTTTGCAGACTATTGTATCCTGGTTTCGTCTTCCAGTAGTCTGCGACCGATTACAGCTGCGGAATCTCAGCGTGAGAGATGTCAAAAATTAAAAACTTATACTCCGACTTACAGAGGATATCTGAGTGGGGTCAGTTGAACCTACTGAGCTTCAATGCGAGCAAGACGCAAGCTACTACGTTTTATAGAAAGGTCCCCGCTGGAAAACCTCCTCTAATGAAGCAAGGCCAACAAATTGCATCCAAAGATTCTATGCACCTTCTCGGAATAAAGGCCAGCTGCTGGCATAAACATATATCAGCAATATCTAAGTCAGCATCAGCTGAACTTAGTGTTCTTTTCAGAGCAAAGCGATACTTCACGTCATCTCATCTGTTGCAGGAGCAGATTCGACCTGCTTTGGAATATTATTCCCATGCTTGGGGATCGGCAAAAACGGGCTGTGCTCCTCATCGACCACTCGGAGATCCCCTGCTATCTCCAACTGCTGGCTCTCAGAAGACTAGTTGCTTGCCTTTCTCTGTTTCACAGATACGGCAGATGCTCCAAGGAGCTGAAAGACCTTGTTCCGGGAAAACTCACGTTTTGCCGCAACACTAGGCTGGCAAGGAGTTCTCATCATATGGCGGTACATTTAACGACCCCTCGAACCTCTCTCTATAAGAATTCCTTCGTTTTCAGGGCCGGTGAGCTGTGAAACTCGCTTCCGTCCAACATCTTACAATTTGGCCCTCTTCAAGAAGCGAACAGACCACTCATTTGGTGTGACAGGTTCACCTATTCCTGGGAATCGCGCATGAACAAAAATGCGGTCAGAGATTGCAGGTTGCTTATCTTTTCTTCTTTTCCATGATAAATGCTCTGAAGAACAGAAAGGCTTAGTTCCAGAAAGAATCCAATTCCAAAGAAAAACTAGGCTCGCGATAAATTCTCATAGGAGGACGGTGAAAACTAGCCACTCCACTTACTCTCCCTATAATAATTTTGTTTGCAGGGCTAGAGTGCTGTGAAACTCGCTCCTATCAAACATCTTTTCCTATAACTTACAATTTGAGCCGCCACGGCTGTGGCATGGCATGCATCGCCTCCTCCTAAGAATTGAGAATAAAAAAAACGTCGCTCTCGTCTTACATCACGCACGAAAACTTTTTTCTCTCTCATGTAAGGAAATTTGGGGAAGCTCAAAATGAGGAACATTTTAAAACTTGAATTTTCCGAAAAATTCAAGAAGTGGAACGGAACATCATCCAAAGGAAGATGAGGAATGTGTTAACCAAATTGCATGGTACTGAAAACCATGGTCCACTATCAATTATGTAGTTTTTTTCTGTTATCTAAAGACCTGGAATGGAAAATCCAAGTTCAAGTTTGAATAGAATGTTGTTAATCTGATAATGAATCTGTTCAACTCATTTGCCGAAACTTATATCCCCTAGTGTTAGTACACTATCCGAAATACGAAAGAAAGTCACATTTATTTATCAAATATACTTCTAAATATACAATCAGATCAAGAGAATCCAACTTTTTAACTTGATGTAGTCCCCAATTCAATAGCTCTTATCCGCATTAGGAAATTGATCAAGATACATTTGTTTACAGCGGGGCGAACTATAATGAAATTGGAGCCGGAAAGCTAATTAATGATTAGTTGAATTGCTTGTAGAAAGTTTCCGTTCCGCATATGTCACTCCGAGAAACTAACTTTCTATGAATGGCAGCTGCAGTTATATATCTACAATATGTGTTTTGAACTTCCAGGGTTGTTTATTCCCCTTTCATTTCGCAGTTACGTATATAACTGCAAAAGCTGTTTTAATTGGAATAAACTTTCCTGCTAATTCTATACTGAGTTAGAAAAGTAACAGAGGTTTATATATAAAATGCAGTTCTACTTGAACCATATAAGTACCATAATATAGTTTTGAAATCATACAGGATCGGTTGAAAAATTTTTTTTATCAGTAATGAAATTTACATTATTGGATCTCATAAAAGCGATTTGTCTATGCTATCATTCAATTAATGATATTGTTGATAGGTTTATTTTATGGAAATTCATTTTGATATGAATAAAATGACGCACTTATGTCTGATTTCCACAATGTTTATTTCTCACGACCGCTTTTGATAGTTAAGTCATTTTCATGTGTCTAGAGGTAATAGTTATGAGCAAGAACATGCTAACTATAGGGTGCACCAGAGAAAACCGGACATTTTTTTTCGTTAGCTAGATCATTCATTCTTACTTCATTAGAAAGCCAAAGGACTAGGTTTTTCAGAAATTGTATCGAAATTTCACTTCCGGTGAAATCCAATATGGCTGACTCATTCAAAAATGAAGAATATTTCAATATCACTGGAATGTTTTTTTCTCACTAAAAAATTCGAACGTGGCATTCAGTAGATAATTCAGTCTTTCCTGAAGAATTTGACATGTTGATCTTGAAAATATTCAGAAGAATTTGTAAAAAGTAGCGTGAAGAATTTTTTCAGATTTACAGCTGAAATCGAAATATTTTTTCAGTTCATGGCGTTGGCACTCCTGAAATTGTTGTGTTTTTCATGCATGTTCTAGGAAGGCAAAGAACCATTTTTCACTAAAACCAACCTAAAATCTGAATTCAAAATGACCGATTACCTTAAATATTAACAATTTTCCTCGCCTATTAAAAAGTTTTCGCGGTCGTAATGAATCAACTACGTAATTCAATCACCAGATTGAACCTTTCCCATCATTTTGAGCGGTCGAACGCGAATATTGATTCAGAATTGTGCCAATTGTCGTGAATAATGTTTCTCTTTTCCCCCATCATATGCAGCTCCCGTTGTGAAACCTCTGAACATAGACTGCATGCATTAACTCTATGATAAACAAAAAATGATGAAATGTCATTGAGTTTTAGACGACATCTGGTTTTAACTCGAATTTTATCTTGGTGTTGCTTGTTTTTGACGTTTGAAATTATTAACAATGCTTTTAACAAGTGAGGATAAGCGTTTCATTGAATGTTTATTTGTGCGTGGTTATACTGCTAGGCAAATATTACGCCAATTTCCAGCCTCTAATTACAAACGAAGCACAATATATGATCATGAGGAAAAATTTCGGAATACAAGGTCAGTAGAAGGAAGATCAGGTACTGGTGCAGCTAGAACTGTTAAAACACATGTACTCGCTTTTTTATGATCTGTTTCAACCATCAACTCTACATGTTTTGTATTACAAACTCAACTGACAATTTCAGGATAACATTCACCGAATTTCTGCATTAGCAGTCAGCCCTATCAGAACTCCAGGAACCAGTTTAATAGTTTCCCAAATGTCTCAGAGATGCCAAATCTCAAAAAACTCTGTGACAAGAATCATAAGACACGATTTGGGTCTTAAGTATTTTCGGAGGCACTATAATTTTCAATTGACGAACTCAGATTCGAGGGATGCAGAAATTTATCAAATAGATTTGGAACACGTAGGAAAATTGAAAATATCTGGTTCACAGACGAAAATATTTTCAATGTTTCCCCACCAAAAAACAGCCAGAATTACAGAATTTGTGTTCCGACGAATGAAATCAAAAGGAATGTGCCTTTAATTCGTTTGCAGAGGGCAGGACAAAAATTTTCCAGGCATGTACTGGTCTCTGTCGGTATTTCGAGTAACTTTAAATCAAATATCATTTTTATAGAACAAGGTAAAAGATTAGATTCCGAATAGTATTGTCACATAATTCTCGATCGTATGTTACCAATTATTGAGGAGTCAACTCCTCAGTTCAATTTCATGCAGGTAAATGATTGCTGTTTTTTGTATGACATGAATAAGTACAGTTGCCAATATCTGAAAATGAACGGTTGAGAAATTGAGTGGCTTTTTGAATGATTTTTATTGGTTCAAATCTTCTTTGGAATTTTACAATTTTTTCCATATTCTTCTGACAACGTTTGTCAAAGAAATGAACAACCAGTACTATATCACAAAAAAGCACCACCTACTTTCAACTGGCCGTCAGTGTACATGGTGTCCCCAATTAGATGTATCTAAATGAAATCGATTTCAATTGATTTTAGGATGAAGCAAGATGTCATACCAGTCACTATACTATGGATTATCTAAGACAACGAGTAGACGATATCATCAAACCAGAACAATGCCCCCAAATAGTCCCGATCTTAATCCGTGCGACTATTTTCTGTGGGGTCATTTGGAAGAAATTGTTTATAGAAATTGTATTATTTTCAATAACTATGAAGAACTGAGGCAAAAAATTCAAGAATGTTGGAACAATCTAGATAAAGAAGTAATTTCGAGATCTATAGAGAGCTGGAGAAGACAGATGCGGACTTTTGTGGATGCCAATGGAGGTCATATTTAAATCTGAGTACTTGATTCTTTTTGTTGAATGTTTTACTCATGTTTAAACAAAATCATGTCGTATTATTACTCTCGCAGATGTTTTTAACAGTTATCATCTCAGAGATATATCTGAGATCCTAATGACCCTGTTGTCCGAAATTTTTCCCCAAGATCATATATTGTACTTATTTTGTAATTAGGGGCTGGAAATTTGCGTAATATTTGCCTAGCAGTATAACCACGCACAAATAAACAATCAATGAAACGCTTATCCTCATTTGTTAAAATGTTAACAATTTCAAAAGTCAAAAACAAGCAACACCAAGATAAAATTCGAAGTGGAACCAGATGTCATCTAAAACTCGATGACATTTCATTATTTCTTGTTTATCATAGAGTTAATGCATGCACTCTATATTCAGAGGTTTCACAACGGGAGGTGCATATAATGGTGGAAAAGAGAAACATTATTGACGACAACTGACACAATTCTGAATCAATACTCGAGTTCAACCTCTCAAAATGACGGAAAAGGTTCAATCTAGAGATAGAATTACGCAGTTGATTCATTACGACCGCGAAAACTTTTTTAATGCTCGGGGAAAATGGACCACAGGAGTGTGACGTAACGACGGCCATTTTGTTGAAGCAGGTCAGTGTCCACTTTCCAAACAAAGTTAGAAGCAGTGTTAATTTCCATAAGGACAATTTCAAATCGTGATTATTTTTTATCCAGGAAGTTCCTGAACATGTGAGTACATTTTATGATTGAATTATGTGATAAATTAAAGAATTTCACTAATAGCCAATTCTTATGCTCGTAAGAATATGTATTTAGACCTAGTTATTGAACTAGTGAGGTTAGGATCTGTAGATGATTATATACGTTTTACATATTTGGTGTTTTTGAAACTATTTCAGAAGAATTTTCAATGACATCTAAACATGTTCTCAATTTATCCTCAATTTTGGAGTTCTTTAAAGACGATGCCAAGCTTGTAGCTCGAGGAGAAAATGCTGTAGAGTCCGGTCATGTGAAAGACATGGCATTTGATGGAGAACTTCTCATCATTTGCGGCAATGTTCATGCTAGCATGCGGGATCGTTTATATAAAGTAGAGGTATGAGACCAAAGTAGCGAATGTGTTCTGTAGCATACTAAAAAAATTCATTTTCTAGATAAAACTTGACACAAACAAGTGTATCGAAGAAGCCAGCTGTACAGGCCCAAGAGGTCAGTTGGTGTGTCATCACATGGCAGCATTGTCGATTTTTGGTTATCACAATATATCTGTAACAGATATATCTTGTACATGGAAGAGCAGAAAACCTCATACCAATGCAGTACAAACTGGCTTCTTCGTACACTTGTCTGTGTCAAGTTTTATTTAGAAAATGAATTTTTTTAGTATGCTACAGAACACATTCGCTACTTTGGTCTCATACCTCTACTTTATATAAACGATCCCGCATGCTAGCATGAACATTGCCGCGAATGATGAGAAGTTCTCCATCAAATGCCATGTCTTTCACATGACCGGACTCTACAGCATTTTCTCCTCGATCTACAAGCTTGGCATCGTCTTTAAAGAGCTCCAAAATTGAGGATAAATTGAGAACATGTTTAGATGTCATTGAAAATTCTTCTGAAATAGTTTCAAAAACACCAAATATGTAAAACGTATATAATCATCTACAGATCCTAACCTCACTAGTTCAATAACTAGGTCTAAATACATGTTCTTACGAGCATAAGAATTGGCTATTAGTGAAATTCTTTAATTTATCACATAATTCAATCATAAAATGTACTCACATGTTCAGGAACTTCCTGGATAAAAAATAATCACGATTTGAAATTGTCCTTATGGAAATTAACACTGCTTCTAACTTTGTTTGGAAAGTAGACACTGACCTTTCCCAACAAAATGGCCGTCGTTACGTCATCACTCCTGTGGTCCATTGTTAATATTTGAGGAAGTCAGCCATTTTGAATTCGAACGGAAATCAAATTTTAGGTTGGTTTTAGTGAAGAATGGTTCTTTGTCTCCCAAGAACATCTACGAAGAACACAACAACTTCAGGAGTGCCAATGCCATGAGGTGAGAAAAATATTTCGATTTCAGCTGAAAATCAAAATGAAAAAAATTCTTCACGCTACTTTTTACCAATTCGTGGAATATTTGTAAGATCAATATGTCAAATTGTTCAGAAACGACTGAATTATGGACTGAATGCCCCATTCGAATTTTTAGTGATAAGAAAACGTTCCAGCGATCTTGAAATATTTCTCATTTTCGAATGAATCAGCCATATTGGATTTCACCGGAAGTGAAATTTCGATACAATTTCTGAAAAACCTAGTTCTTTGGCTCTCCAATGAAGCAAGAACGAATGATTTAGCTCTGAAATTGCGAAAGTTATAACGGAAAAAAATTGTCCGGTTTTCTCTGGCGCACCCTATATCTATTTTGAATGTCGAGTAGTAGAGAGTGATTCAATTCTTGTTGACTATTGAGAGTAGTGAATTTTCGATTTTACAAAGTTTGTTAATTTCCAAACTTTCCAACATATTCATTGATATCTTACTATTGCATTAGTGGAATGTTTTCGAATTATCTAATGTAATTATGTGATTTGTAGATTTAATATATTCAAACATTGCGGATTTGTTATATGAGTAGAGATGTTCTTAGAATCACCGAGCCGGCTTATTGGGCATTCAATTCTGTATTTGACTGTTTCAATTCACCAGTTTTGTTCAGTGTTTTTTTTTTGTTGTGACCACTGGAAAAGGAGGTTACTGAAATAAACTTGGAAAGATAATTGATGATGTTATTAGAGAGGGGTCCAAAGTAGGTTAGGCATGCATATTTATTTTCTGGTTTTTTAATAATGGAATATAGTAATTGAGAAAATTGTTTTTGTTGTTTACGTTTAATAATACTGTTTATGAGGAAGACTGGAATATTACTATTTGATGCAATTTCCTTTATGATATAATTTCCGAATTTCTTAAAAGAAGTAATCCAGTTTGGATTTTCGACCTATCGAACAAAATACCTGCATTTACCAATGTTATATAGGGCACATCATCCTTGTTATGTAATACTTGTCTGATGAAGGCACAGTATGGTGAAACGAGTAGTAATTTCGTCAATATAGTGAAAATTTGAATGTCATTGTTTTATTTATTCAGAAAATGTATATCATTTTCATCAAGTAACGACCTTAATAATGAAAAAACAAGTAATGTGTTTTAGAATTTTACTGAATAGTTGTGATTCGTAACGTGTTTCATTCCACCGTAGCTTCTTCAGACGAATGAATGTACAGAAATTATGAAAACTTTATATAGATAAGAATGAGAATATAAATACGAATGTTCTTAAGTAATTAAAAGCTTATTGGGTTGTTTCTTTTTAAGTGGTTATTGATGACAGGTATATCCAATAAAATTAAGGAATAGATTTCTCCCTAAAGAGATTCAATAGAGGTGAAGGGCTTAAATCGACTTGTTCATAGATGAGTCTACCTGAGTGTTTGTATTTATTTATTTCTAAAGTTTCCCAAAGATCGAACTTCCAATATTTATTATCTGTATGCAAAATATCAAACCGTGGGTCGAAAGAGTGACTATTTTCTAGGAGATGATTCGCGTAATTTGAATTTGACTTTTTATTTGAAAAATTGCGTTTATGTTCTGATATTCTAATATTGAAATTTCTATGTGTTCTACCAATGTTGAAATTATCAGTTATAATTTAATTCTTAATTAAGAATTGAATTTGATTAAACAAATTGCCAAAAATAATGGTTACAATCCCAAACTAATAAATAATATTTTAAATAAAAACAAAATAGAATCGCATTGAATAAAGTTTACTCTGTCGATAAATTGAAACAAAATTCAACACCTTAACCTACGTTGGCATTACAAGTGAGAAACTGAAATCATTCTTGAGTAGCAATAATTTCAACATAGCTTTCCAAACTAATAATAGTTTAGACAAATATATAAAAGATAACAAAACCAAATCAGATAAAAACAATAAATCAGGTGTTTATAGATTGAATTACAATGACTGTGATAATTTCCGCATTGGTAGAACACATAAAAATTTCAATTTTACAATATCGGAACATAAACGCAGTTTTTCAAATAAAAAATCAGATTCAAAATACGCGAATCATCTCCTAGAAAATAGTCACTCTTACAACCCACAGTTTGAAATTTCGCATACAGATAATAAATATTGGAAGTTAGATCTTTGGGAAACTTCAGAAATCAACAAACACAAACACTCAGGTAGACTCATCAATGAACAAGTCGATTTAAGCCCTTCACCTCTATTGAATCTCTTTAGGGAGCAATCTATTCCTTAATTTTATTGGATATACCTGTCATCAATAACCACTTAAGAAGGAGCAACCCAATAAGCTTTTAATTACTTAAGAACATTTGTATTTATATTCTCATTCTTATCTTCTGTACACTCATTCGTCTGAAGAAGCTACGGTGTAGTGAAACGCGTTACGAATCACAATTATTAAGTAAAATTCCTAAAAACACATTTCTTGTTTTTTATTATTGATAATGGAATTTTACGAAGTAAAAGCCTTCCAAATTCAAAAGTAACGATCTCCTCAATAAAAATATTTCTATAGTTATCATCCTCAATGATATCTTGATAAAGCGTACATCATCTCATGTATTCTCCATTTTCATAACACGCAAAATGAAATTTCGTAGCACATGCAATCCTTTTGTCATTTTTATATTATATCCTCCACAACACTTCGTATCCTTATCAGAGTCGTGTTCCTTGCTATGTTCGTGTAATAAAATCCAGAATCCTTTCACAGATTTCCCAAAGACCCCTTCTCATTTTTCACCAACTTTCCACTCAAGTGTGCAATACCCGAATTACCAAATCAGAATGACGTTCAGTTCCCAATCCCTGGAATCTTTCAGCTGGGCGGATTTTTGCGACCTGTCGTGACTTGAAATCGGTAACAGATTTCTAAGCTTAGACCCATGAAAGTTAGTTCAATTGACTCAACACTTTCACCGCACAAAAAGTTTCCTTCCAGTTATTTTTCTGTTCTAGACGTAATCAGGGGCGGTTTTCGTGTTGGAGGTGAGCGTGTTGTCGTTGTTCGTGGAATGAATATATCTGGCGATAAAAGGATTTTGCTGAATCAAACTTTGTTGACGTGTCTGATGAATAGAAAGTAACAAATTTCGATGGTATTATTTGATTGAATTCGTTGGTAAATACCTAAAATGTGCTGAAAAAATATTAGTGAATCATCCGTTTGCCAACAACAGTTCAATGAAGAAATTTCACATTTTAATCATTTAATACCCATGGATGGCCTATTAGAACTTCACAGTTGGATTTGGTTTCAACAGACTACATTTTGAAAATCTTTTCAACTTTTTACCATTTCCAGTTTGATCGAAAGTTGATACAAACTGAAAACTACTCAGCGAGTATTCTCCAGATGGAACTCGTTGCCAAACAGTGTCGTTGAAGTTTCTACTATCCACGCTTTCAAGAATTCCCTCGACGAGTGGTTGACCGATTAATAACAAACTCTTTAAAAATATTTCATATTGAATCTCATATATTTTTGTTTTCTCATTCTTATAAAGAAAAAAGAAATGTTTGTATTAATTAATTCATTAAGTTAACTATTAGTTATTTTGGTTTCATGCGCCAACACTTCCAATATTTTTTGATTTGTATAACTTTCAGAATAGACACCATTGCTTTTTTTATTTTGTATTTGAGTGATAATAGGCAAATTTGCTTTGACTCTTAATAATTGTTTAATAATAATAATAAACGGCCTTATTTCACATAGGACATACTGTATATTTTTCCATATTTGAATTTCCCTCACAAAACTAATTTGAAGAATGGAAAATGGAAAGAGATTGTTTTGTTTCACTTTTTGTGAAAAAAAATTGATCTTGACGTGTAGCTGATCATAACCCGAAAATTACCCAAGATCAAAAAATTCGGACAATTTTAGAGAGAAAAAATATCCACGCTATAAAAGCATTCGCGATAAAATCTTGAAAATATACATGCCAAAATCAATTAAGAAGTCAAATGTAGAAAAACTCCGTTTTTCAAATTAAAACTTACATTTTTAAATGGGTTCCTCTTGAAAAAGTAGATAAAACCCCAAAAAACATTATCTAATACATTAAATTCAAATCCAGTTGATATTATAACAGATTGAAAATCCAATAATTATTGTTACATTTGGTAACGAAGGCCGTGGTTTTCTTCCATGAAAGGAAGGAATACAGAAAAAGAAATATCTTACTGAAGAAGAAGAAATAACAATATTATTTTCTCAAGGCGAGTGAAACTAGTTCAATGAAATTCTCCTATACAGACTGTACAGGACCAAATACGACGTTTTAGTACGCCAGCTATTTGATATATTGTAGATAAAGAAAAATGACTTCCTCTCTCTCGAGCTCGATTTTCGAGAACTCATTTGTGAAAACGGATTTTTTCTTTTTCTTAGTTTTTCGGTTATTCTGGTATTGTGGATTTTTCAGGATTTTTTGGGATTTCGACAAGTGACGATATCTCGAATCCAATTGAAGTTAGGCAAAAAACATTCTCACATTCTTTTTTAAGTAAAATGCAAGAATGTATCCGAAATTTTTTTTTGGCGATCGGTAGTTTTGGTATCAATAGAGAGGATTATTATTTTCCTTCCGAATATTTATCACATACTATATATATTCCTCAAACTAATGCCTTTTTCTAATAAAATAATCTAAAATACATATCTATTCACTCGGAACATAGCAAATATTCACAATTGGTAGAAGAAGTTCGTCTGTTTGCATCAAAGATCCTATTTATTCAAGTTTATGTTCACTTCTTAGAACAGAGTGTTTCAGTTGAAAAATTTCATTTTGGACTTGAGAGAAAAGATGTTTCGACAAAAAGTAGTAACAATATATACAATAAAGTGAATCAATAAACAAATTATCTCATGAAATCAGAAGCATTTCTATCATTTAAAATGCAAAAGTTGCAACACCTGGCCAAACTTCTGCATGCGTTTTTCATATAAAAGTTTCGTTTCAGCTCATCTATTTTATTCGTTTTCTCTTTATATAATAGATTCTCAACATACCCACAGATGAAGAAATCTGGGGAACGGGCTGGCCATTTCACAAGCCCCTAGTTGAAAAATCTCTAAAATTACTATTTGCGAGATTATCCCAATGTGTAGACTTAGTTCCTATTCAGTAACCACCGAAATATCAGTACATCAACTGGGATACAGTTTATCTCTGGTGTGGCTGTACACTGTCAAATTGGTAGTATTTGTTTGTATAGTATATTTTGGCTATTTTAGTGTTTGCCAAATAGGCATTTTACCATATTCACTTGGCCACGCGCTATTCCGGGTTTGCTTTTGATAGTCCCTTGAGAGATTTACGTACCGACGATACCTATTTTGTTTTAATCGATTCAACAGTAGTATTTTATTTTCATCTTGTTGCATTTGCGTAATTATTTCCGAGGCTTTCATTGATTCTGTGCAGTACACACAGCTACACACGCAGTACACAGATCTGGAAGTGCCTACTGCGCATTGTAGTGCTATTACCCTCACACACTCTGCAGTGGTATTCGTATGGTCTCTCGTTCAATTCGTTTTAGGCATAGAACGGTTATAGCTTTTGCTAATTGAATTATTCAACCGAGTTAAATAGGGAGTGATAGCAGCACGTAATTATAGTTTTGTATTATAAACCACAACATATTTCCTCATATACCGTATTCTTTGTACACCGATCGCCAGTTTCAAGTCTGTAGATAGAACTTTGTAGTAGTAGTACTCAAGTGCTCTCGCCTTACATGCTTACGCACTTTTACATAGTTTAAGCTTGACCTGCACGTTTTAGAATATTACTTTCTGGCATATACGCATGTATCTCTACTATTGTTGGAATTGATACCGACTGATATAGTTATAGAACATCTTTCTTCAATACCTATCAAGTCAAGTTCGAGTAAGATCTGTTCAAACTATAGCAAAACAGTAGTTTCCTTTCCAGTAACCAAGTGCTTAAACACCACTTGGAAACTGACATTCTTGGTTATCGCTAATGCCTTAGATAACATGGAACTCTTCTCCAACTGCAGCTTATCAGAGCACATATAAAGCTATTTGAAAGGAAAGGTGTAACAGATCCCTTTTCCTAAGTAGATAACCTCGGCAAACAGAAACTGGCGCCCGAGCTATTCCAGACGAAGAGAAACCGTTACAGCTTCATGTTGTAAAGATGAAAGTATTCCGCTGTCAACCAGCGAACATTAAGAGGAAACTAAAAACACTGTACACTTCAACAAAATTTTATTTCTGATTCAACATATATATGCGACATAATGAAATCGATAAACGGCAAAACTTACAGTCGAAATATTACGTCCATACAAACCGAAATTGCCAATCACTTTTGCTGCAAACTCCAGCAGCAATAATTATTCCCAAGAATTCATAGACTATAAAAATAACTTCAGCCCTCCTCCGCAAAACCATAAAGGAAATAACTACTCAGGCTTAAGAGAACTAAACAACGAAATAAGAATAGAAGAAATTCTAGACGTACTGAAAATTACCAAAAATTTGAGTCCAGGACCAGATGGAATCCCAAACGTTCTCCTTGAAAAGCTTCCGCATAAGGGTATTGAACACCTCCAAAATCTGTTCAATATAATTTATGCACAATATAAATTTTCTTCTCGGTGGAGAGAGCCGATAGTTGTTCCCATACTCAAACCAAACAAAGAAATAAGTGAAGCTCAAAACAATCGCCCCATAGTCTTAACCTGTACAATTTTCAAGACCTCGAAAAAGTTTTGAACCGAAGATTAAGATGGTTTCTTGAAACAAATGAAGTTTTATCATCTCAACAATTTGGATTTCGCCAAGGAAGGTCAACCATAGATCACCTAGTTGAATTTGGTACCAACATATGTGATAGACTAGCAAACAAGTTTCACACAGTTGTGGTATCTATGGACATTGGAAAAGCCTACGAAATGGCGTGGAAGCAACACATCATAGTTCAACTGTCCAAGTGGGGAATTGAAGGTAAATTATTGAATTTTACTAACAACTTCCATGATGATCGGCATATAACAATAAGAATAAATACTCCAAGTCGACATTCATTGAAAACGGGGTACCCCAAGGGTCAGTGTTAAGCATCTTGTTATTCCTTATCCATAGAAGAAATAATAGCAAAAGTGGAGGCATCCGTCAGAGCTCAACTTTCTGCGGATGGTGTAATACTGTCTGTTAGTGGTAAAGTCTTATCAAGTAACATGACATTTGTCATATTTTTAAGAACCACGAAGAAATAATATATGAGAGATGTCAACCCAAATTATTGGTTTTCTAATGATTCTAGAACATCTATAGATCATAATCGGCATCACTTAGAAGACCGAACCTAGCCATCGGTGCATTCTCGGTCGAACAGAGAGGGAATTGTTTTGTTGAGTTTGAATATTGAAGGAATTTTGCGAGATTATACTTCAGAATTGGCAAGCAGGAACAAGGAAGTGATTATGTTTCAGGAGAATCACACTGCGACGGAAGAACATCTCCGCGAAAGAGGAAATATCACAGGTTACCCGATTGTGATATTGAAACCCGATTGTGATATTGGAACCCGATTGTGATATTGAGACCCTATAGTGACCTTCCAACCTGGTTTCGACAGATAACTTGAACTTTTCGATTGTAACCCGATATGGGCCCTTTCATTAAATCAATTCATTCTCGAACGTTATATACAGTGCTGACAGCAATTTCTGTTTACATCATACTAAAGGCTGTCTTGTAATTAGTGAAATGTACACCAACTACAGGTAATACCTTTTCTGAGGTATTACCTCAACCATTGTTTATTTATAGAATTAAGTATCCTGAGGAATGCAATGGCATCTGTCAGGAATATTTGTAAAGATTTTGTTGAAACTTGCAAATAAACACATATTATTATTATTATTATTATGTCTTTTTGATTGTATCCTTAGTCCTTTCTATGGCCTTGCTTTCTATGTAAAATCTTTTCTTAAATTCAAGTGTATTTGGACATATAAGAGTCAGGTATGATTATTGAAATATTTTTCTGCTGGATTTCTTTTTTGTTATAGATTCTTGTCCCAAACCCCCTTCCTCTCACCCTTGTTTTCGTCTGGAAATCATGGAGTTCAAGATGAGAATTGAAGTCAAGTATAATCAGTATTATGCAGGAAACCATTGACAAAATTATTCAATGGGCAAAAACATCTGATTTCAAAATTTCTCCTACTAAAACGAAACATATGAACTTTTCACATACTTATTTAAGTCTTTAAATTATCAAGTTTTGCCTCTTTACTTGAATGGCCAAAACATAGAACAGATAAAAGCGTTGAGGATTCTCAACAAATAAAGGAAATTATAGCCGAATGCCTGAAAAATGAACATTATCGAAACGCTATCTTCACTAGACTGGGGAGTAGAAAGGGAAGTACTCATCAGTACATATAAAGCTTTAATACAATCAGAAGTATATTCAAAATGAAAGCATTTTGAATATGTTGAACACAGTTATGAATACGGCTCTGAGATTATCTATTGGTGCATTCAGAACTAGCCCATCAAGAGCATTCTAGTTTAAACAATGCCACACAGTTTCAGAAGTATGGAATTATGTTTGAGGTGTGGTATAAAGATCTCCACAGATTTTACAAATCCAGCACATAAAGCGACCTTCATAGAGAATTTCCATGATCTGAACAAGACCAGCATTACCCTAGCTCTAACAAATGAGAATATTCACCATTTAGCTAAAGTAAACCTGCACCTGGAAACATTAGGCTCAAAAACTAATACAAAACCAAGCGACCACCAGGGTTTGCACGACAGAATCTGCGAAAACCATCCGAACCACAGCTATTCTTACAAAGTCGGATCAAAACCCATTGATGGAGCTGGATGCTCAATAGTACTAGATACTATTGAGCCTCAGGTGTTGTGCTTTAAACTACCAAACGATGCATCGATATTTACATGTGAGGCATTTGCCATACTCAAAACCTTAGAGATCGCGAGTGAAGTAGAAAGGCTCATAATTTTCTCAGACTTGAAAAGTGTACTGACAGCCATTTGTAATCAGCACTCAACAAACAAATTGATAAAAAAATTCAGAACGTCCTGCACGAATACCAACCAACCAAGCAAATTATGTAAGCATGGATCCCTCGCACATGGGTATTCGAGGTAATGAGTTAGCGGATGATAGGGCTAAAGCTTCAATACAAAACGGAACAATGGTAAAATTAGAAATGACCAAACAGAAGATGCATAAAATGACAAAATAAGCGAATTATGGCACCAAGAATGGGGCGAAAATATGCCAAACAAAATATCAGAAGTGAGAAACAATGTCAATTAACCGTTTCCATGTGTGACAACAAACTGTGGAAATCAAACAATTATACAACGACTTAGAATAGGACATACAAATATGACACACTTACACCTTATATTACAAAAAGAACCACCAACTCGTGACGTATGTAGAGAATCACTAACAGTGAAACACATAATATCAACATGCATTAAGTATAATAAGCAGCGCAACCAGTTCCTGACCAACAACTTCAAATATAACTTGACGAAACAACAACAATACCTAAAGACGATAGAGTTCCTCAAATCCATAGGATTGGATACACACATCTAAGAATAAGTTTCTCGAATAGATATCAATTATTATTCAATTATTGTATGTTTATATCCTTGTAATTTAGTGGTTGAGCAGTCGCTAACGACGTAGACGCGACTTTAAATAAATTCAATAAAAAAAATTTATTTCAAAACTAGATGCCCGTTTCGCGAACTGAGTTGGCATCATTATTAGATGTGCCATGTTGTTCTGTTTCTAGTAAAGTCAGTGTTTTTGCTGAACAAAAATGATTGGATTAGGCATCGGATTCATATAGTAAACGAAGCATTTTTGAATAAGAAATTGATACAGAAAAAAAAACACATCATGTCGTTGAAATACCGATGTTTCAGGCAATTACCTATGTAACTGGAGATGCCTGAATGTGAGAATATTTTCTGAAATTTTTTAGTAACTTGAGACGGCATCCAAAATTCAGTTCTACGACTATAATACTGTCCCCACAAAAATTGTCGCATCACCCTACTTTACGACAATACTATATAAGCTTTTAGGTTGGTCATTCAAGAGTCGCTTGGTAACTTTCAGAAGTGTGAAATAAGAAGATATCATTCAAAAGAGATGAGTTTATGATATCAACAATTTTCGAGTTAATGAAAAATAAAAAATTCTACCATCTTCAAACAATCGCGAAGAGACCAATCAACTAGCATCGAATGGTTACTAATCAATTTCAAAGTCGAGTATTTCCTACCCGGGCCCTAATTACTGCCAGTATACGTCTCGGAAGCCCCTCTAACAAATTTTGGATGTACACTTGAGTCTCTGAGTTCCAAATTCAGGAAGCAGATTTTCTATTTCGGCATTTCGCAGAAATTCTGCAACTACTCTAGCTGCATCAGACCGAGCATTATCATGCATATAAATGAAGTTTTCGCCAATCAATGGGCCAAAGGTTCAAGGATATCTGCGATGTATCTGGCTGCTGTCATTCTTCCATCATTCACTAGGACTAACTCAGTTCGACCATGGAAAGAAATGCCTCCCCACGCCACTACTGAGCCCCCTCCGAAGTTTTCGGTTTGCCAGATATTGCATTGCTGATACCGTTCCCCAGGTCGTCTGTATAAAGGCATACGTCTATCATTTGATACTAAACAGAACCTGGCCTCGTCGGAAAAGAGAACATTCGACCATTCTGGAATACTCCAATTCGCATGTTCCCTCGCAAACTGAAGACTTACAACTCGATGCTCTCTGGTGAGACGCGGGCCGGTAGAAGCCACCCTTGGTCTGATATCGTCTTGTCTCAGCCTATTCCTAATAGTTTGCAATGAAATATGCACATTTTTGAGAAGTGCAAGTTCATTTTGTAGCATTCTAGCCGTACAGTGCCGAACTCTTGGTGCAGTTAAACGAAGCCAACGATCATCAACTGGTGTTGTTATCCGATTTCTTCCCTGTCCAGCACTTCTTCCATATTCCCCTGTTTCGTGGTACCGATTAATTGCTCTTGAAAAAGTGCTTTGGTTAACATTCAACAAGTTAGCCACGTAACCTCTAGAAGTGTTACAATTCTTACCACTTCATGATCACTCAAATAGCGTCCAGGACGTTCAGCAGCCACTATGATAAATTCAGAGATTCGAAAATCAACAAGAAACAAAGAAAACCTGCATTAATTTAGCGTGAAATCTGGAGAGAAACTGAATGAATACTGATAGTCAAATAAACTTATTTTTGTTTCAGACGTGTTTGAGATCATATGGAAACGAATCTTACTAAATAGATAAGATTTTATTCCCCTCATATGTCCAAAAACATATGTGAAACTGCGATCGATCTGCTTGATCGATTGTGAAATTCAGAATACCTGGTGATTCGACAATTTTTGTGGTGTGTGTATTTCGTGATATCTCAAGTTCCAGATTCAAAGCATCAGAGAGAAATAGACTGCCATTGCTCGTAATAGCTGTAATAAATTGAACGACAAGACCATTCCCACAGTAGTGCAATGTATAGTTGAATACATAATACGTACTATACAAAGTAGGCGAGTTATATACACACGAGAGCAAAAATCAAAACATTCCGCAGTAGAAATACATTTCTGGAACAATTCAACTGGCAATCCGGCCACAATTCGGGAAACATTGTTGCGAAATGAACAAATTGATCGAATATGTGTATCCGGGCAAATTGGGTCCAGCGTCGGATTCATTGGAATTCGATTTCGAGACTAGGATACGGAGCGTGTTAAAGGATTAACCGATAATCTGCCATATGAAGCTTCTTCGTGTAAACTAAAAAAATTACTCTTCATTTAATTTTGAATATATTTTGATGTGAAAACAAATATTCATTCAAGCTTTATCGAGAAGGTTTACGCAGTATTTTGGTTTTTCTTGACGCGCATGTCTCTGTCATGAGAAATAAAATGATAAAAATGAATTAAAATTGTGCAAGAAACTGGTAGTTCATTAAAATTTCCTCGTTGAGACAACAGATCGCTACAGCTAGGCAACTTCAAATGTAGTTTCGATGGAATAGTAGAGTGCACATTAGCACTGAAACAATACGAGAACGTCTCAGGGAATTTGGTTTTTGAGGACTCAAGTCGCAGCTCATGGCCCAACTCAAACACAAGCACAGAGGCCGATTTGTCAGGAACATTTCAATTAATTACAAGCTAACTGTAAGAGAGTTCCCACTAAATGACTTCAATGGATTGATCTACCCGAAGTCCAGACCTCAATCCCTTCCAATATGTCTAGGACATTCTGAATAGAAGTTCAAGAAGCCAGCAAAACCAGCCAGCTATCATAAATGGGATTCCGAACAAACCGATCGA
The DNA here is from genome assembly GCA_013387265.2 of Cryptolaemus montrouzieri. Classification (NCBI taxonomy): domain Eukaryota; kingdom Metazoa; phylum Arthropoda; class Insecta; order Coleoptera; family Coccinellidae; genus Cryptolaemus; species Cryptolaemus montrouzieri. The sequence goes on from JABFTP020000103.1 coordinate 26,693,137, forward strand.
AATTTAAAACGAAATTAATTACGATACTATAAGATCATTAATTTTCAGTATGAATCGTAGATTTCATGCAGTAATTCTCTCTAGTGTTACCGTATTCACTCCGGTATCTCACCATAGATCGCTCTAGACCCCTCCGAATAAGCGTGTTACCGTGTTAACCACTCTTTCTTAATCACAGATCGCCAAGTAGGCCCATCGACCAGGCGAGGCACAGAACGTACTCTGGGCCTACCTGAACCGAGGGTTTAAATATCCGTGCATTTCGGAGACTCTCTCACTTTCTCTTCGACGACCTCTACGAATACACTTTGTCTCAGAACACCGGCTGCAGCACGCGTTGCCACGAGCCGGCTTTCCGTACCCACGCCATATTGCCAAACCGCCGTTGTTTACCAACGAACCACGTGTTTTATTTCATTTTAAATTTACGTTTATAAAAAGTGTTTGTGTTAACCATCAGTGTTCCCATCGTGTGTGTGACCCCATCCCGGTAGCACTAGGAATGGAAATATTGATTTTGTCCAAAAATTTCACATCTTTCATTATTAGTTTTATTTCAATTTTCATAAGTACTAAAGAATAATTCTTCAATATATCTAAGCTTCTCCTAAATAAATTTGAATATCATTGGCTATACAAGATACTTGTATCATATTTGGATAAAAAATGCTTAAATTTTTTCATGGCTCAACCATATAAGAAACAGCGTCTGATAATAAAACTAAGTGCTTTTGAAGAGGCACAGCTGCAGAAAAGAAGAAATTCGATAACTCAAAATACGCATATGTTTACTTTCGAATCTGCTGCAAATTTCCGTCTTCCGAGCCACATTTTTATGTTTGGAAACAAATGAGAAATAACTAGGAGCCATGTCAAAGGAATATGGTGGATGCGATAACAATTCTTAGCATAACTCTACCAGCTTGGCTGGAAGAACGGACCGGGACATTGTTATGTTGAAACAGGGTAGCAAAACATGGTCTCTTTATTCGATTTCCTTGTTAAATTGGTCTAACAGTGACGCGTTATAATCTCCATTTTTGGTATTTTCATTTTTCTCAGAAGCTAGTAGCCATCATCTCTCCGGCCAATGGATCCACCTTCGCTCTCTTCGGTGCATTACCATCGGCCTCCAACCATTGTCAAATTAGCTGTTTTCTTTCTTTTTCATTTAATACAGAAGAACTACTTGTCCACTCTGATTGGTAGTTGAATCAATACAAATTATTAGGTGTATCTCTTGAAAACTTCCCACTTTTGGTAAAAGTTTCAAGCTAAGGACTGAGCCTTAATGACCGATGTAAATGAGGCTTGAAATGATTTACCCGAATCGTTATTGTTTTGCTTTAATTCAAAGAAAAATGCCGTCGAATCTCATATAATGTTAATTGAAGCCTACGGTGGTCATACTCCATCGGATTTTACTTGTAAGGAAAGGTTGCGGCGTTTGAAATCTATCGATTTCAGTGCCTCACAGACTAAACGGTCCCGCTTATCGGCAATTTCTCGAGGAGCAGTTACCTTTATTGCTCGAGGATGTGCCACTTCTGGTGAGAAACATAATGTGGTTCATGCATGACGGGGCACCAGCACATTTTAGTGGAGAAGCTAGGGAATTCTTGAATAATACATTCAACAACCAATGGATAGGTCGTGGTGGGCCAGAACCATGACCTCCTAGGTCCCCAGACTTAAATAGTTTAGACTTTTCTTTATGGGGATATCTCAAAAGTTTAAATTATACCACTCCAGTTAACACTGTAGAAGAATTGAGAAATCGAATAATAACGTCTTGTGACACGATAAGAAATACCCCAGGAATATTTCAAAAAGTGCGTGATAATATTCGAAGAAAGACAGAGGTCTGTATTCTTGCAGGTGGAGGATACTTTCAGCAATTTATTTAATTTTTAATTGTACTTCTTTTAGTTTGATATTGTATAAGTATAAGTTGAGTCTCAGAAGGCGAAATATCAAAATGAAAGCAAATTTTGGGCATACCTATCGAGTATTTCTATTATTTTTTTAATTAGCGAATAACATACAATTCAAATTCAATAATTTTCTACTCGAAAACGGTTGGAGATACGAAAAAATTACAAGTGTCAAAACAGTTTCTAAATTGAAAGAAGATTAAGAAAATCGATTGTACGCTGATCAGTGGCGTACTGCAAAAAGTTTGAAAGGACTGAGGAAGACATGGCCTCGGAAAAGAAAGCAAATTTCAGTTGAAATCTAGGACGTGTAATGAGGGAGGCTGTAAAAATAGCTGGTATTCCAAGTTTAGGCTGAATATCTCAAAACTGCAGAAGTTTTGAAGAAAAAAAACAATTTCTTCCGGAAATTTCAACACCCTGTAGTTCCGTAACGAAGCTTTTGCGGACCTATGTTTATAAAAATGTTTTTTCTTAAAATTGCACGTAGATTCACACCCTCAAGTTGTGACATACTATTATGTAACACCCTGTATATTGATGTAACAACTGACAAATAAATTGAACTATAGTTTCTACACAAAATGAATTGAACATGTTTCAATATCTTGTTTTTTTCATTGATATAACGGTATTGACAATACGAAGTTAGGGACAATGTAGAACTGCTATCTACTATCTATAGATAGTAAAACAAAATTAGGACGACGATGAAGAAATGACAAGTGATACCGAATTTCATTAGCTCAATCGCATAATTATTGTCGGGAAAATAAACGTAAATTGAATCTGCATAACCTAAAAAACCAAAAATGTCTGAAAGCCTAGGTTTTTCTCACAACCCGATATTAATTATTTAACTGAATGTTCCATTCTGAAACTGTGATTTCATAAATAATTGAATCTCAACGGAGGTATGTATTGGCAATAATAATCTTAACTTCAGGAAGCAATATTTGCCGGAAAAGTAAGATAAATGGCAGAGCTAACTAAAAATAGTTAGTGAAAAATTTTATGAGATTGAATAATCTTCAGTTAGCTTTTATGTTTATAGGATAGTATAGTATCATGTCCATTGTTACCTACAAGCGCAGAAGCGGGAAAGTTCAGTTTTTTGCACAAAAAAGAGCTAAAAACTAGGATCAATGGCAAAAATATCTAAAAATCATCACTAGAGAATATTTTCGAGCATAAAAATTTTAGTTGGATATTATGTTCGTAGGATTTTTATTATATTAAACTATTTTCATTGTATCCCGCAAGCATAGATATCAGCATCAAACCAATTTTGGGAAAATCCGAAGAAATACTCTCTACCAACAGAAACCAAACACCGTACAAACTAGAGCTGCCCAGACATCCATCAAGAGTAAGGATGTCCCTTGCGGAGGCTCAATAATTACGAAAAAACTCTGCATGTTTGTGATGTGGTTAACAGTTGTCATGAATTTTTTTAAATTCTTCAAGCGATCAGAGTCCGGGGAAAAAATAAAATGTGAAAAAAAAACATTTTCTAATGTTGGGAGGGGGGAGCGGTGAGGGGCTAAAATTACGATAAAAGCTTTTCTTATGATGGCCCTAGTGATGTGATCAAGGAAAAAAGGGTTTTGAGAGTGAGACATTTCATTTATCTTAACGAGGGCTAACCTTTGGAACGAAATGGATCACCCCTGCTATAAGGTTATTGATTTTTATTATAAATCGTAGATGTCATAGCGTAATTTTCCCAAAGGTGGAAATTACCGGTATTAACAGGTTTTTGGTTATTTTGATTCTTTTCTGAAGTTTTACATTTTTCATGATTAATTTTATTTTAAATTCTGTGAATACGATTCTCATTTCGATTGTTCTCAAACCTTCTCGTGGAGGTGGATGACTGGAAAATAATTCTTCAACATATTTAATCATATTCTGATTAAATTTGAATTTTCAATTTTCTGCGTTAATTGTGTAGTTCGCAAAAATAAAAATTAGTAGAAAATCAAATTGAAGAGCCATTTCCCTGCGAAAATATTTATTCCCGGCCAGCAATATCACCCTCTTTTAAATCCTGTTATTGACGATAAGCTTATGAGCTTTTACCAATACTCATACATCTCCTCAGAAAGTAAATTACTTCCTCATTCAGCGGGAAAGTTCAACATCCAAATTGAATCATATAATCATAAATACAATCAAATCGGCTTCCCCTACGTCAATATCCGAAGCGCGATGGAATTCTGGAATTTACCTGCACTCCAAGTCTAATGCAGGTATTTCCCCTTCTTACTTCCCTCTCACGCTTGACTTCGAACCGCATATCCGGGTAGATAAGCTGTCATCAATTCTCACTTCCGATGCCGTCGATTATGATATATTCTCTCGATCGGCTTTCTGATGGGTGCTCATTATCCTTTCATCCCCCGGTCGTGACCTGAATTAAGTCAGGATGCAGTGAAATACGACGAAATGTTCGAGAAGCGTCCTAAAGAAATGTAGTTGGGGTTACTAGATTTGCAAATGAAATCCTCAATAATTGGTAAGGATCATGCTTCAATGGTGTGGTAAAAGAGGAAATAATTTGATTTGTTTGAAAAAAGATATTGTCGATTCAAAGTCAAATATTCGATCGAGTATGCCTATGAAATAATAGATAAAATAAGGAATATACGGAATATACTTCTCCCTCAAATCGCCAAATTTGCTGCTTTATGTTGGTTTTAGTATGTGGATGATTTTACTTATTTCCCAGTATCCTTCAAAAGATCCAATTGGTATTAATGAAAAAAGATGGAACTTAATAACGTAAAGCCTTTTATTAGGTGGTTTGAATAATTTGAGTCAGATTTATTTTTGTTTTATTTATTATGGCATATCCTCTTCATGGTTAACATAGAAACTACAATGCATAACAACCCTTTAGCTAAACATTCTTTATGTTGGATTCCATAAATTTTTGTATGTTCAACTGGTACGAAACGTCAGCTAAATATTTTCAAAAGTTTATAAATTCAATTCATCCGAAATAAAATTACTACCAAACTTGAACAAAACGATTCAATCAGCTTTTTTAACTATTACCAAATTAAATAATAGACAAATAATTTCCAACTTCTTAAACCGTCCCATACGGACATCCTAATTCACAATACGTCATTTCATTCGGTTGATTCACAGATTATTAAACGTTCCTTCGTCTTCACATAATTTCGACAAAATTATTGAACAAAGAGCTCCTAATAATGGTTACAGTCCAAATATTATTACCGAATTACTTAACAAAAACGGAAACTCAAATCAATAGGATTGTTGTACTCAACATCTAAAGATCAACACAGATATAGTTGCCTCACATACCTTGAGATTATTAGCCATACTTTACAACAGTTACTGGAAAAGTTTTAGTTACACATCTCATTCCGAACAAATAATAACTTATCCAGAAACATCAAAAATAATTATTTTTCTATTATAATAGAACCAGTAATAACGTATCCAAAACATCAAAACTAATAAAAGTAAGATAGATAAAGGTGTTAACAAACTGAACTGCTGTAGTTATAGGTTAAATGTACACACAACCAAATTTATATGGAATTACTCGGTATTTCACAATATTGATTGTTTTTAACCATGGATCTTTGACTACTTGTAAAGAATGAAGTTTTTTGTTGTGAAAAACTAGATAGTATGATAAGAAATGTTGAATTATCACCACATGTTCGGGATGTTGTACTCCTTACGTTGGATAGTCCGATGTGCAGAGAGATCGAATAATTGCTCTCGTTGAATAAGGGGTGACACAGAAGGATATAGCGGCCACAATGGGGGTATCACAGGGAATGATTTCAAAAACCTACGCCCGATACGTGGAGTTACAATCTCTGAAAATAGGCCTAGAAGAAGTAGTAGGGAGATCACTTCTGAAGGACAAGACCGCTTTTTTTGCCAAATTGCAGGAAAAGACCCTAGTACGTCGCACCCCATACTACAAAAGCAATTTCTGGAAGCAACAGGCATCAGTGTATCAGTCGAAACGATACATCAAAGACTTCGTTAAAGTTTATACAGCAGAAGGCCCTTAAGAGTTCCAGACATCAAAAAATTAACAGAGCACCAAAATTGGAATATTGAGAATTTGCGAAATGTTCTTCTTTCTGATGAGACCAGAATTGGTGTTCGATCAGATGACCACCGCAATCAGGTTTTAAGGGGGTGTGATGTTTTGGGTGGCATTATGCTAGGAGGCAAAACCGATTTGATTTCGTTTCCAGCTAGTGTAACGGCTATAAATTACGTGGACCTAGTGCTGGAGCCCATAGTGAGACTCTGGCGAGGTTCCCACGGTGGGAATTTCACTTGTATGCAAGATAATACTCCCCAGCATACCAGCAACCTCGCGCGACATTACCTTGGAACAGAGGGAATCGCTATTTTGGACTGGCTAGCTTGCCCTCCAAACCTAAATCCTATTGAACATTTATGGGATAATCTCAAAAAGAAAATTAGATCGCGCCGGGATAATCCAAGAACCCCACAACAGCTCAACCAAGCCGCCACAGAAGAGTGGCAGAATATCAGCCCAGAGGTGGTCGAAAACCTAATCCAAAGCATGCCTAGACGAAACAGGCTTGTATCAGGGCAAGAAGAGGTAATACAAGCTACTGAGGTCGGGAAAAAACATCTACTCCGTGAGAAAAAACTTTTTAATTTTTATACTAAATGCGGACAATCTCTTATTTTCTTTCATTTGTTTCTTTCTTAAAATAAAGCTTAATTTATTTCTTCTTACAACTGAAATATCCCAAAAGGATCAATTCTAATAATCCTTCGGAATTTCCAAAATCCCTGAGGTAATATTCAAAATATTGGGTGATTCCATATGAATTTGGTTGTGTGAATAATTGTAGAATATACAGAAATTTCATTATAACAGTCAATGAACATTATCGTAGTTTCATTAACAAAAAAACAAACTCTAACTACGTGAACCATTTATTTGGAGAAAATCATAATTTCAACAAAAATTTTAAAATCTTACATACATCTCATAAAAAACCTGATATTAATTTTTGGGATTCGATTGAAATCTATAGATATAAACTTTTCAACATATTATTGAATGAACAGGTAGGTTTTGACAATAATTCCGCTTTTGTTTTTGGTTGATTTATCAAGATAATAGTTCATTGAGATGCCTCAAGAATTTTCACTCACTTTTATTCCAATATTGTAGAGTTCATACCGGTTATGACTGAGACTAGGGCCACCCCTGTAACTTTTTTTTAATTTAGAATATTTTGATGAAATTTGGGGATTGGATAGAAGACAAGATTTCGACTTCGATAACATTAATATGTTCGACATTTCGTTTTCGGTTATGCCGGAAACGATACCAACTATACGATTTTCCAATGGGGCACCCTGTATTTTTTTGTTCATTTCAATTGTTCATCTCATCCTACGACCTTTTGACATATTCTTGAAAGAAAAACAAAACACAATCTTTTTTTTTCTGCAATTTTCAATCTTTCGGTCATGAACGTTGACAATTGGCTTAGCTCAAATTCTCCTATCACCAAAATACAAAATTGTATCTAAAGATTAAATTACTCATTTTTTACGGGGTGCCAGAGTTAATCACGAAAAGAGCAAAATTAAAATAAATGTTCAAAAATACCACCATTCTCACGAACACATCGCACACGATTGGTGGTTCCCCTCACAACTGTTGGGCTGTAATGCCTGATATAGCATGTCTCAAACGGTTCTCGATGTTTGGAAAACCTCATTCTTCAAATGGCCCCTCAGGAAGAAATCTAGAGGACTCAAATCTGGCGATCTAGCTGGCAATCCTATGGGACCATTTGTACGTATCCATTTCTCGGAAAAATTTCATCGAGATGACGCAAGACCTCCTTTGTGTTGTGAGGAGGTGCACCATCTTGTTGTGAATATATTTGATTCATCTAGTATTTGGGTTCTCAAAAATTCCAAATATTTCTCTTCTGTCACTGAGCTTTTAAAAATTATGGGCGCCATTAAATATCTTCTCATCATCCCCATCCAAACATTGAACCCGAAACGTTCTTGGAAGTTTCCATCTTGATATCTGTGCTCATTTTGTTGGGACCAGTACCTTGTATTTTGCTATTAAGCATCCCATTGTTCGTGAAGCGTGATTCCTCACTGAATAAAATCTTTGTGGGATATTGTGGACACCCTCATTTTCTTAAGGTACTCTTCACAGTACTGGAGTCGCCTAACACAATCGTTAACTACAGTGTTGGTGTAGTTGATATATAAATGAGCAGTACTTATGTTTTTCAAAATTCTCCATGCGCTTTGGTGGCTAATTTCAAGCTCCTCAGCAATTTCCTTGTTGATTTAGTTGGATTAATATCAACAAATGTCAATACGTGTATTTCGGTATCTTCGTCGATAACGAAATTCTCGTCTTCAGCAGGTTGCACCTCAAGAAATTCTATTCGGATCAAGTCTTTCCGGATAGCGCTCTCTGTATAATTCATTAGCTTGAACGCTATTTTACCTGCACTCTCCATAAATAACGAGCATATCGACTTTTTCAATTTGGGTGTATTGATTCATACTCAGAACTGAATTCACTAATTCGCAATGTCAATAATTAACAACAATGGAATTTTGACATGTCCCACTGATATTTTTATGTTCACAGAATATCATAAGTATGAACAAAATTTTGCATCGCCAATGTAGTTATTGCTGTTAGCGACTGGGGAAACTCTGCAAAATTTTCCTAGATATTTTCCACTAGAACTCCGGAACCGTTAAGAATAGTACTGCTTCTGTAATACCCGGTGGCCCGATATGGTTGTCTCAGAAGAAAACCTACTTTTTGAGGGAAAACTGAAATTTAATACTTTGACACCCCGTTAAAAATGAGCAAATAAATTTTTAGATACAATCTTGTATTTTCGTGATAAGAGTTGAGTTGAGCTAATTGTCACTGTTCATAGCCTTCTAGAACGAAAGATGAAAATTACAAAAAAAAGATTGTGTTTCGTTTTTCTTATAAAAGTATGTCAAAAGGTCATATGATGAGATTAACAATTGAAATAAGCAAGAAATACAGGGTGTCCATTGGAAAATCGAAAGTTGGTATCGTTTTCATCATAACCGGAAAATGTTATCAAATTTGAAAAGGTTGTCTTCTATTCGATTCCCAAATTGCATCAAAATATTCCAAATAGAAAAAAGTTACAGGGGTGGCCCTAATTTCAGTTACACCCTGTATAATTTTTTGCATCTTTATCAATTTTCATTTTGTATCTGCCTAATGAAGGCGTTGTGTCAAAATGGTTCACAAACACGGTAAATAAGTGTGAATCAAATTTTTTTCTGATGATAATAAGAAATTAAACTATGTATTATACTATCACAAGAGATTTATTGAAAATCAGGATTGCAATATCGGTCTCTTGACTATCTTCAGCTGACAACATGTAGTGAACTTAAGTTGAAAATACATACATATATAAATCGGTAAGAACAAAATTAATAAGAGTGCAAACTCGGGTATTATTTAAAAATATCAAATAGGGACTAATAAGCCGGCAGTACGGCCCATACTGGTCGTTCAGAAGATTATCTCTCTAACTTTCGTCCCTTAGGTATTATGTGAATAATTTTAGTTGATCTATGGGTGGAAGAGTGGAAAATGATGGCCATTTTCGGTACAATGTGAAGCCAGAGTAGATTCGTCGGTTCTCTGATCATTGTAATCTGATTGATGCTCTTTGTATCTAGTTTTGAATGAACGACCAGTCTGATATATATCTATGCCTTTACAATGTATACAAGACAACTTGTAAACTCCAGTATTATCAAATTTATCAGTTTTATCTTTACTATCCAAAAATTCCTGGAAGAGTTTCATTTGGGTCTACTTTTTTATGCTGTTTTTAAATTACATTTGCAATCTTTGCACTGATAGGACGAAAATATGTTATATATACTTATCTGTATTAGTTGATTCTAAACGTGGGTAAATACTATGATATGCTATTTGTGTTTGTTTTTTTCTTATCTGTTTACTTTATTTGAGGGATAATCATTGTTCTCAGCTATTCAATAGATGGCATTAACCAGGACATATTTTCTTCGGATAATGGCAAAGAGAAAGCCCTATGAATCATTGAAATAAACGCAGCGTATTTATGAGATTTTGTGTGTGTTGATTCATGAGGGATGCAAATATCAGTAAAGGTCGGTTTTCGATAAAAATCAAAACTTGAGTGATTGTTTGGTCTAAAATGTGAATCTGATTATACAGTTATCTCTCTATTTTGAATTTAATTTTGGAATGAATGCTACTGATATAAGTTAAAAATTGATTTAGTTGTCTAGCGGTTCCTAAAACATGCAAGTATATCGTCTACATATCTATACCAAAAATGTACTAATTTTGATTTGGGAGAATTGAATATGATTTCTTCAATATTAAAATGTCAGCTAGTAAAGGGCTCAATGGTGATCCCATCGGTAGACCATGAGGTTGTTAATAGAATTCGTTATTGGATTTGATATAATTCTATTGTAGACACTACTTTAAGATGTCTGAGACCAATGGAAAGCATTCATCTCCTTAGTTGTTGGAAAACATGTTATCTACATCCAAACTGATCAAATATGATTTGATTGGGGTTTGAACCTGTTTCAATTTTTGTGTCAATTGAATTTTTGAGCTTTTTATTGAACATTTAGATGTGAAATTTGTTGAATTTTCGAATACAAAATTTAATTCTTTCGCCTATTTATATATTGGATTGTTCATGAATTACACTATTGGACGTATTGGAGTATTGTCTTTGTGATTTTTATAAGTCCATAGAGTTTTGAAGGCCCGGGATTCATACTTATGAAAGAACTGATTGTTTTCGATTATCAATAATACTGACAAAACCAGTTAATTCTAGATACTAAGGGACGAAAGTTAGATTTCTTGGAATGCATCGAAATTTTCCAACTACAACAAACCCTCAGAGATAATTTTTTGAACGACCAGTATGACCCGGTTTATTAGTTCCTATTTGATATCTTTAAATATTACTTGCTTTTATAATAATTAGTTTATGGCCTCTTGTTTGCACCCTTATTAATTTTGTATCTATCTGTTTATACTGGGTGATTTACCACTAGCGCGGTGCTCTGTAGCTCGTACACTCTTGAAGGTTTCATTTTTGTTCGAACGATATTGTATTCAGAAAGTAAGAATCTACTTCAGCAGTTTATTTTGCAGTAAACAGGGTGTCCCAATTGTATATGAAAAAATCATGGGTGGTTTTTTCAGATTGGAAGAACACTTTTTTGTTCAAGATTCAGGAGCGGCCTAAACTCTGCTATAATGTTTTTGAGTAATAAGTTTTTTGGTGAGTAGTTTCGTCACAATATTTTTTTTCCGTAACTTGCATTTTTTAAATATGCACCATGAGTGACATTGCTTTTGTTAAATAGTTTTTTTTCTTTTCCGAAATTATATCACATGTGTACTCTATTTCTCCATCTAGGAGGAGATTCATGAAAAAGCGAAAAATGTACAACTTTTCCCTAAGTTTATCTAGTAACTCTATGTCCATTCACAGAATGTTCATGGAATTATTGGAATAGCTAAAGCATGCTCTATGCTCTCATTCTATTAGTTAATAGAAATCAATTCCAATAGTAACAATTCAGATAGAGTATTTATTGTTTTTCCATCAAGTTACAACTATGGTATGAATATACTATCGTTTGTAATAACGAAGCGACCATGCCCTTACGAAAATTTTAAACCCATATCAGCCTTTACGTTACGTATGGCGACCGCCAATCTTAATTTTGACGACTGAATATTCCATCACTACTGATGTGAACTTAATCAGTATAAATTATTTCCGGAAAAATTTGCGGATTTTCTTCAAATTCAATAAAAAACTAGTTGCAAAAATCGAGTCGACCTGACTGCAAAACTAGGATATTCTTATTTTATAAGGTTCATATATATTTTTATTTATAATGCCGAACGCTCGACTCTCAGAAACCCTTGTTTCCATTTCAATTTTCTTGCTCGAAATCCATAGGTTGGCAAATACACCATCTACTCCAGGAGTGTTCAAACGACTGATCGCGAGTGCTTTTTGAGTAGTTCTCGAGAAGAAAAATATGTTCAATAGGTAGGTAACTAAACTATTAAAATTTATTACGTAATAAAATAACACCCTGCTAGCAGCAAAAGGCGGCTTTATCAGAGGAACGTGCGGTACTTGTCAAAGAATAGCCGTGTTTCTTATTCTTGCCGCTTTTCTAGAAATTTTGGGCGGCGTGTTTGACGGGAACATTCGAGACTTTCGTTCACGCCGATATGAGTTATGGGCCTGCAGGAAATGGAGTCATTCTGAATTGTAACTTGAAGGCAATACTACGTCGATACAAAGTTTATTATTAAATAGTACAAAATGAGTGCAGCGAAGAAATCTAAAACGTATCATTTTAATAACGATTGGGAGGAAGAATTTTTCTTTTGTATGGTGAAGGATAAGTGCATTTGTCTTATTTGTCGTGCGTCAGTTGCAATACCTAAGCGTGGTAACTTAGAGAGGCATCATAAAACGGTTAATAAAAACTATGAAAAGGATTTTCCGCCACAGAGTGAATGAAGAAAACGAAAAGTACGTGATTTGATATCTTGTTAGAAAAAAGAACAAACCATGTTCACAAGATCAGCCAAACAATCAAAAGCTGCTACGGTCTGGTTATTTAAAATATCTCATATATTGCCGAAACACAAAAAACCATTCGATAATGGATCGGTTGTGAAGGAAGCATTTATTGAAGCGGGTGAAACTTTATTTGGAGATTTCAAAAATTAAACAGCTATCATGTCTGCTATTAGAGAACTTCAGTTATCTCATCCGACTGTCACAAAGCATATTGAAGTCATGAGACAGGACATGGCAGATAAACTAAAACATGTTTTCATGAAATGTACATACTTTTCTTTACTGTTAGACGAATCCACCGATATGACAGACACTGCCCAGCTGTGAATTTTCATTCGGATGATATTCAATGACATATTGGTTAAGGAAGAATTTTTGACAGTCATTCCTCTAAAGAAAAAGACGCGTGGTCTTTTGTAAAAAATTAAAAGCTAGGAATATATAAATTGGTGTGCATTACAACATATGGAGCACCAGCAATGACTGGAAACAAAAACAGTTTTGTGGCATTGTGTCGAGCTAATGAAGATTTCCCTTCATTTTTTCATTCCATTGCATTATACATCAAGAAGTTTTGTGTTCAAAAGTTTTAAACACGGAGGAAATTATGGGTATTGCAACAAAAATTGTGAATTCCATCCGTGCACGTAGCTTGCAACGGCGGCTCTTTAAGTTGCAATTGGAAGATAGATAAAAACATTGAGAAATTAGATGCTGAAATAGCAAGTCAGTTTAAAATGCACGCATGTTCTGTCGAAAATGAATTGGTGCAGATTATATCAGATATACATCTCAAAGCAACAGCATCTGATACAAATTTCTGGTGTTTTATAACTGAAAATAAATATCCGAATCTAAGACAAATCGCCCTTCAACAGACGGCAATTTTTGGGTGAATTTACTTGTGCAAGTCTGCATTTTCTCAAATGAAGATAATTAAGTCAAAATATCGCAATCGACTAACTGACGATCATATGTCATCATACTTGCGATTATCATTCAGTGGTTACGTACCATCTTATGAAAAGTATGCTGAGGACATGCAGTGCCACGCTTCAACATCCAAAGTCACTCCTTAGTTAAGTTTAACACCATATGTAACTCTTTTGTTTTATAACAACCAATAAACTCGCAATTTTGAATACCTATGAGTTTTTTCATTGATATTATAGAGAAGAACCTAACTAAATCTAATCGAAACCTTGACTAAAATAATGTATATTGTGCGGAAAGCTAATATCTATATATATACTACGGTACACCATACCTAGGTAGGTAGGTAGGTAGGATGTATCGTGTATATACGACAACCCTGCATCACACATACTTGCCGCCTCTTAGAGTTGATCGTAAGTAGTCATATTCTTTTTTCCACGGGACGATGAATGTACCATGGGTCATGGGGTTTTCTCTCAATCCATCGAATACACTCTCATGCGGTTGACGCTTCTCAGAAAAAATAAATAATCAGCTTCTGCAGCATCGCGTCATAATTATTTTGAAAATAACATCAACATATCAACGTTTTCAAAATTTCCGTACGGCAGGGTCGCTTCGTTATTACAAACGACATTATTTCACACAACAATTGTTACTTATTGAAAAACATTAAACAACTTATCTAAATTATCATTGCAATAATTGATTTTCATAATAAGTGAGCAGAACATACTTAAGCTACTTCAATCATTCTGTGTGAATTCTTTGAATGGACACACGGTTTCTAAATAAATTATACTTTGAAACACATTACGGATAAAAAAAATTGAGTGCTTATATAATTTTTGAAAAGGAAAATAAACCTCTATTCCACGAAATAAAAGTTAGCCATGATTCACATTCAAAAAAACGCAAGTTTGCATTATAACTAAAACCGTTAGACAAAAACGAATTTCCGCAGGTAGTTGGATTCTACGTCGAAATTCCTGATCGAAATATTGGCTCTAGACTGATTTCGAACCCTCAAATGTAGCTTCGACAGAACAGTGGAATGCAAATTAGCACTGAAACGAAAAGACAACGTCCCAGCGAATAAGTTTTCACCCATATTTGCCGCAAATGGTACAGCATGTTCCTCTAAACTGTCTGTAACATACCTCTGAGCATTCAAGGTTCCATTATTGACCATGACCAGATTAGTGGGGGAGCTCAAATAAATTCCTCCCACACCATTATTGAACCTTCACCAAAACCAGAAGAAAGTAAAAAGATAAAATCTTGACTCATCTTGGAACAAAACTCTCTCAGTCAGTTTTCAACCAATTGACATGTTCCTTAGCAACATTCAATCGGGTTCTTTGATGTGCTGCGGTTAGAGCTTGGCCAGCTACGCTACATTGCACTCCACGGTTCTGTTGAAGCTGCGTTTGAAGGTGCCTAGCAGTAGCGAACCGAGGAAATTCTTGAATAACGATCATGGATCGCTGTTGATGCTCGAAATCGTCCTTGTTCAGGTCTGCTTTCATGACTTCCAGTCCCCTGTACTTGCGGATCATTCTGGAAATAGTTAAATAGGTTACCACAAGCCTTTGGCATATTCTTGTATAAGTCCAGCCAAAGTCATCGAACACCACTGCTTCAGCACATACTGCCGCGGTCAAATTTCGTGATCCGCATTGCATTATTACTGAAAATTCAAATTTTCAAGAATAGCAAACGTTTTCGCAGAAATTGCTGCTGTAGTTAATATGTGGCGGTTTCTTATAAAATCTCAATTTATTTCTTTCATTTTATTCCTTATAGCAAGAACATGTGCACCAAAAAGAAGCATCGAACTTTGGTAGGCATATGTACGGACGTATGACTACCAAAAAAGAAATGTGCGTTAATTTCTTGGCACTGTGGATATGCTTCATCTAGCTGCCTTGCCAAAATATCTGAATTTGCCCACCCAGTACAGTTTGCCCTATTGTATGATATCGCTTTGCTTCAGAGATCGTTCAAAAAAAAATCATATGTAATCGTATTTTTCATTTCACCCAAATATTCTGAACACTTATTCATTACAAATAGTAAATATTCCAATGCCAATAAATATAAAGTTACTCTCACCTTTCTGCTGATGGTCAAAAGATGTCAAAGATCCTCAGTAAATATTAGCACATTTCTATGAATATTCTATCTTCACTATACACTAGTAACACACTATTTATGAAGACTTCCGTATAAATGTCCACTTTAGATTATAATTATATTCATCTAAAGTACAAATAGAAGATAACACTTCTTTCAAAGTTTGAATACTCAGAAAATTCAATTTTTATTCAACTTTCCAAAAGTTTAGCAACTATAGTTGATATAATACTTTAAATTTATCTACCTTAATTTATTGAATACAAAGTGTCTATAATTATTATCAGGAATTGGAAAAATAATTTCCAATACCTTTAATACTTTGAAAGTTGAGAATTGTTCGCAGAAATATTTATTAAGTTTTTTGCTATCAAGCTAACAGCTTCAAAAGTATTAACCAATAGCAACAAAGCTGAACCAATTCGTTAAGCCAGAAACAACACGCACGATTTTCCCGGCAGAAAACGGATCACGCTATTTTTCGAGATGGAAAGCCGGCGTGAAAAACCACCTCCCCCAGATGAATGTGGCACCGAACTGTCGATGTAGATGGCGCTGCGGACAGAGCCCACGCGATCCTGTGAAAATGTGCGTTGCGCAACGATATTTCCGTTTCGGGAATGGTGTAAGACGCTTTTCTTGAGTTATGGGAGGTGCATGCAATTAGAGTTGGAAAACTTGAGAATTTCACCTTAAGCTATCACACTTCTGAGGTATGAGTTGAATTTAAAGTGGTAGTTATTCTAATCTACACGGAAAGTTTGATGAACTGTTGTGGGAACGGAATCTTATTTTGTATTTAAAGCTGGAAACTATAATTAGAATAGTTGATTTCTGATACAACAGAAGCAGTAATTTTCTATTGAAATTCCAATTTCTGAAAAAATTACTTGAAAATTAATTTTGTAATTATTTGAACCTTCCAATATGAGCATGATTGTCCTCAAGCAAATTCTCTTACTACAATCCTCAATGATATACATGGTATCTCAAATTGATTGAACCAGGTTCTACACTCGGAGGCAAAATTAGCGGAACACTCGAAAATTTAACCAAATTCGAAGTTCGATATTTTTCCTAATTCTCAACCGATTTGAATGATTTGTTCGGCAAGTTATAGATCAACTCTTCTGCTTTGTAGAAATTATAAGAGAAAACAAAAAAAATTTGAAAAAAATTTTATACGGGGGCAAAACTGAAAGTGTTTTTTTTGTCAAAAATTCGTAACACCCTGTGGAATTTCGTGGTCCGAGTTGAAACGTACAATATAATGGTCTGTCAAGACACATCTTCCTACAGTAACGCCCTTCTTGTTTCATGCGTTTATCTCTATTTTTGCAAAATTAATTTAATTTCAAGCGGAAAATCACCATTTTGGAGAAATTCCATTGAATCAAGAAATTGTCATTAAAATTCGTCTATCAATTTGGAATTTTCTTATTATCACTCAGGCGTGTCGAAATTGTCGTTTGCGATTTTTATGTTCGAATTGCATTAGTTATTGATGACAATTTGGTTAATTTGGTGAAAATTAGGAATTCATAGGAGGTAACAGTCGGTAGGTATTAAAATACACAACCGAATTCTGGGACCATTGATAAATTTTTCATTTACACATGTGCACACCTTTTTTATCAAATATGAAATACAACACACGTTTTTTGTATATGACCACATTTGTACTAGTTTAAAGAATGAGAGTTTTCCATTCTTTGATTTGATACAAATTCGATCGGTTGTGGTGTTTTGTGATTCTTTTACTGTTTACGATTCGAAATGGTATTTTTCATTCAGAATGAGAGATTTACCACCAACCTCAGTAGCAAGGGCAGTTACATTGATCAAGGAAGGGCGCACCTACCGCTTAGTCGGTACCATGTTGGGTGTCTCGACGTCGGTTATCCATCGAATCTACCGACGTTACAGGGAAACTGGATTGTACGTGAGGAGGCGAGGACAAGGAAGAAATCGGGCAACCCGCGCTATACATGACCGTTTCATCGTCAATCAAACCATAAGAAATCCTCGTCTTACTGCTGTTCAGGCACGTAACCTTTTACAAGCAGTGGATAACATTAACGTCAGTGTGAGGACAGTCAGAAAACGATTAAATGAAGTTGGTCTGAGATCATACGCGCAAGCAAGAGCACCAAGACTCGATAGAGCCCATCGGGTAGCAAGATTGACGTTTGCTAGGGAGCATGTAGCATGGACAATCAATCAGTGGAGACGAGTTTTATTTAGTGATGAGAGCCGATATTGTGTGAATTTCGTGGATGGTAGAGATAGAATATGGAGGCAACGAGGGAACGGTACAATCAAGCGAACTTTTCATGAACTGAGCAGTACGGTGGAGGGTCAGTTATGATATGGGGTGGCATATGCTTGGGAATACGAACAGAACTGGAGATTATTGGCAATGGATCACTTAATGCCCATCGGTATATAACAGAAATCTTGAAGCCCCATGTTGTGCCTTTTGCTTCTTACATAGGGGAAAATTTCCTTTTTATGCACGATAACGCGCGCCCTCATACTGCGCGCATAGTGATAGAATATCTCAATGAAGTTGGGATCACACGAATGGACTGGCCGTCGCGGTCACCGGATTTAAACCCGATCGAACACGTTTGGGACATTCTTGGAAGAAGGGTTCGACAACGGAATCCAGGCAACGTTGAAGAGCTGACATTGGCTTTGGTGGAAGAGTGGAACAACATACCTTAACAGATGATAGACAACATCATTGGGAGTATACGAAATAGTATGCGCGCTGTAATAAGAGCTCGGGGGTCATACTCGCTACTAAAATCAAATGTTTTTTTGTGGGTCATCATGAACATTTTTCTTAACATGTTCATTTCATTTCACGAGTGTATCGCCAGGATACACACCTGCTCTCAATTTTGGACAGACACACAAAAAAAAAAATAAATGTGCAAAATCAACGATTTCCAATGTACTTCGAGTTCTCCCGGAGCGTGAAATTTGCCAGTGAATTTCAAAATTTTCATTTCGTTAGATTTCCGCTTCTCAAATTTTGATTTTATTATTTAGGTAACCTCCGATGTTATGCACCTACGCAAGATTAAAATAAATTCTTGAAATTTGTGACTTTTCGCTACAAATTGGATATCTCTTGTAAAAATACAGATAAATGCATAAAACAAGAAGGGCGTTACTGTAAGAAGATGTGTCTTGACAGACCATGATATTTTACGTTTCAACTCGGACCACGAAATTCCACAGGGTGTTACGAATTTTTGACAAAAAAAACATTTTCAGTTTTGCCCTCGTATAAAATTTTTACCGATTTTTTTTGTTTTTCTTATAATTTCTACAAAGCAGAAGAGTTGATCTATAACTTGCCGAAAAAATCATCTAAATCGGTTGAGAATTAGGAAAAATATCGGACTTCGAATTTGGTTAAATTTTCGAGTGTTCCGCTAATTTTGCCTCCGAGTGTAGTTCATTAACATTTTGAGATATTTAGTTGAATTGTTTATCTATGACAATGCATATTTCTTTTAAAAAAAACATCCAATGAAATTTCACTATAACCCTTAAATTTAAAATTTTTATATGCGTTTTAGGATTCTTAACTCTCTATTCATTTTGTTTCAATTAAAAACCGGTTAATGAATAGATGTGAAAATTAACATTTCATTTTTACACCGAGTAAGTCATGAATGGGTAAAATTAAAATCCTCTCGAATAAAGTGAATAAAATCATAACGTTCGAGTTTTTAATTATTCTAAAGATTATCTACGTTAATAAATGTTTGAACCTTCAGCAGCAACATAAGCTTCAAATCTTGGCAGCAGATGTCTACTACAGATATCCTATATTTATAATTTAGCGCCGTTTTATTGACGTCAATTCACCCTTATATTTCATAATTCCTCACAAAAAAACCAAAGGGAAAGGATCCAGCGAACGTGGAGGCCACCATATCACTGGAGAAGCATTTGCAATGAAATTAGTATCAAACCTGTCTTGGAGAGATTCAGTAACCATTTGGACATTATGACCAGATGCTTCATCTTGCTGCTACCTCACTTATTAATTTTCAGATTACGCTATTTCTTCCAGAAATTGTAGTTACACGTTTTGTAAAAAGTGTAGATGCATTGTTCTCATCTCAAAGTATCATGATCCCATAAAAATTCTATTGAATAATCCACACCAAACATTGAAACTCCAAATGCACTGAATTTTATTTTCATTGCCCAATGTGGATTAATTAAACCATTATTGTGGCTCTTGACTTCACCAGACCACAATATTTCATTTAAGAAGGCTGAATCCCTACCCTGAATTATTTCTGTTATTTTCTCTGTTACGAACTGATCTTCTGGAATTATGGAACCTTGTCGCAAAACGCGTTTAAGATTCGAAAGTGTATTTCCTTTGGTTTTTGCTCTTCTTCTCTTGTTAGTTCGATGGATAGTGCCTCGCGAATATGTATACATATGCATCTACTTGGTACGTTTCAACCAATTGATACAGGTAGGTTGCAGGCTAACTCGATGTTGTGAATGGGTATCCAACACTGATGAGTTTAAATGACAACGAATCTACTGCTTCTATTCATGACATTACTCCACTACTATTGAGGCCTTGCATGATGATGCTCGTGATAAGTAGATCGGAGAACTAGCTCCTTCAGGGAAGGATATTCAACATTCAACGAAAGGTTATAATATTATTATAAGGAATAAAAATCATCATTATTTATTAACCATCTAAGTGGATATCCTATTTAATGTTTTTTCTCTATTATAGTGAAGTACATTTTTGATTGATAGTATTGATGATCTATTTATTTTATGAAATTTCTTTTCAAAGTAAAACGAATTAAGACACTTTTGTCACTTTTCCACAATTTATTCAATAATAATGACCGGTTTCGACCTTACGGTCATTTTCAAGTGAATAACAATATAACAGATGACTAGGTAAGTACCAGTACAGAGTGAAATTTATCGTAGATATTGAGTAGTGGGGATGCTTCAAGCTCTATTTTGCTGTTGAGGGTAGTTAACTGTGGGTTTTTACATAGTTTGTTAATCTACAAACTTTCCAACAAATTGATCTCTCTCCCTTGTTATATTTATGAAGGATTTCAAGATTGTTTAATGACATCGAGTGGTTGGTTGAATTTTGAATTTATGTGTTCTAATATTGGCGAATTTTTATCTGAGGGAATATGTTCCTTGAATCTAGCTTCAAAACTTCTCCCTGTTTGTCCGACATAGGCTACGTGACATTCATTGCATTTGATTTGATAAGGAAATAATAATGATAAATAATAAGGTTAAGTCTAAATTCTAAAATACAAACAAACTAGCTGCATATAACTCCATGATTCATAGAGCTTACTCTGTTCCTCTGTAGACAGAAAATTTCCAAACTGAACTTAAAAATTGCCCCAAATAACGATATACTAAAACATTTTCTGAATACAATTATTAAACGCAAAGAACAACGTATTACCTCTCAGTTACTATATAGCGTCGTAGAAACCCCGGAAAAAAAGATACACTAGTCTCAGATACACCGGCGAACTCTCTAACAAAATTAGTAATTACTTTTCCAAATTCAACGTAACTACTTCATTCTCAAGCGGCCCCAACTTAAGCAGATTATGATTCAATGCCAAACAGAAGAACTATAAATTTAAGTAATCAGGAATTTGTCAAATCAAATGCAATGAATGTCAGGTAGCCTATGTCGGACAAACAGTGAGAAGTTTTGAAGCTAGATTCAAGAAACATATTTCAGATAAAAATTCGCCAATATTTGAACACATAAATTCAACCAACCACACAAAGTGTCTCATTTCGTTTCACTTTGAGAAAATTTTTCTTAATTTATCAATTGATTATTTAAGGAAGACAAATTCGCCCGAAATATGACAACATTAAGGAACTTTTCATTTTCTGGAGCTAGTTGATTTTTCATTTTCGAAGTTATCCATTATATATTTTAAACATTTTTATTTTTAGTTAATTATCAGTCAATAATTTGTTTGAAGAGGTTATTCGTATAATTTCAGTTCAAAATTTTTAGCTTTGCAGAATAATAATGTGAATCCCATTATACAATCAGAACTTATGAATCTTCTGGAAGTATGTTTGGATCAACATTCCAAACTTACATTAGAAACAATAGCTCAGTAATGTCTTATCATCTCAGTCCTTACTAGCAGAAATTTTCATGATTACCATTGAGACATAAATTATAATTATCCGCTGTCGATACATTGCATTTATCGGTTTGGGTGTGTGGACGGCGTAATCTGTTGTTTGACAGGTACAAATAGACAATTAGATTCCTCTTCATAAATTCAATTCACCCTTATGTAAGGTTCACTTTGGAAACTGAGAATTCCATTTACTTTTCGGATTTAACTATAACCAAAATTGACCGCAGGCATGAATTTTCTACTTTCCATAACTAATCGCATACAGATATTTCCATTCACAATTCTTCTGCACATCCACATCAACATAAAATATCTGTTTATATCAGTATGATACATACACTCACTACGATAACAATGTCAGAAAATAATTTCTTGAAGAAGCACAATATTATAGAACAAATAATGATCAATAAGCTTACAATTCTAGTTGGATTGATAGTATACTTTCTTGTAAACAATTTCTTAGTGTTAAAGAGACCAACCAAAAATATAATACATTAACTTATATTGATAAACTCAGTCCAGTTTTGAAGTCTTCTCATCTGAAAATTTGAATATAGCTTTCAGAATGGATAACTCTCCAGGCAGATATATTAAAAACTATAAATCTGAAATTCGTAAATGAAATAAATCTAGTGTTTATAAACTCTTGTGGAAGTTGTGGTATAATTAATATCAGTAGAGCTTTTAGAAATTTCAATATTAGATTATCAGAGCACAAAAGTTTTGACAAACAAAAATCAGATTCTCTATACAAATCATCTAGTAGAAGAAAACCATAATAATAATAATAATTGCATGGACGACACCACCATGAGATTAATCAACCACACATCGACAAAGAAGCCTCCAACAAATGGTTGATGAAAGGAGAATTATTCGCAGAAACAGAGGGATTCCTTATGGCCATCCAAGACCAAGTGATCGCTACAAACAACTGCAAATAATTTATTATGAAGGACAGAACATTACAAACAGATAGGTGCAGAAAATGCCATATACGATCGGAGACTATACAGCATACTACGTCCGGATGCGATCAACTGGCCAATACGGACTATCTTCACAGGCATAATCAAGTGTGCAACATTATCCATCAGATACTTGCACACAAGTACGGACTTCTGAATACCTTCCAGCCATATTACAAGTATCAACCGGCGACCGTATTGGAAAATGACTCTATCAGATTATACTACGATAGGCCTGTTATCACTGACAGAATGGTGACGAATAATAGGCCGGACATAGTGGTGTATGATAAGAGAGCCAGAACAGCAATGCTGGTGGATGTCGCCATACCGAATAATAACAACGTGCTGAATAAGTTCCAGGAGAAAAAATCCAAATACACAGACCTTGCTATTGAGATCAAGCAGATGTGGCACCTCGAGAAAATAGATATTGTTCCTGTCATCGTATCCTCCACTGGGTTAATACCCAAAACTTTGCATGATAGCCTTAAGAAATTAGAATTGCATAAGAATACATATATAGAAATGCAAAAAGCTGTAATTCTTAATACATGTAGGATAGTTAGGAAATTTATGTCAAGAATATTGTAATCGAGCCTATTCCTATGATTGCTGAATCTGGGAAAGGTGAATCATATCCAGTTAACAGCTGAGATAGTGCATATAGTCCACGATAATGAATAATAATAAATATTGTTTATTGCTTATGAAATTCACTGTGGGGTTCATTACTATTTTCACAAATATAAATTAGAATACTACATTTGATACAATGTTTAAATGCATTATGCATATACATCCATCCTCCATCAATAAACAATATCAGGGTTAGAATTTCCTCGAAGTAGTTCTCTCTCGATAGATAAGATACTAGATACAAACATTCGGACAAGCTTTTGAATGAACAGGTAGATTTGAATTACTCACCCCTACTTAACTTGTTCAATTAGTTTTTATTACCTTTCATACTAACTGTACAATGGCTCGGTGTGGATTTTCCTGTTATTCATCCAACTTGTTCTACGATTTGTTTATAATACCATACTCTTCATTCTATTTTTCATTCTTGATAAAGCTGCTGTGTCAGCGAAACGTCGTCGAATTTTTTCAAATAAAGTGTAGATCAAAGTTAAACCTTGTGTTTTTATCTCATTTAAGAGAAAATCACTTGTATGAGGAATTGAAACTTCACACAATTTTTAAATTTTCTACAATACAAATGAACAACAAAAAATCTACATTAAATATTCCAATACTCAAACATACAAAATATGGACACAAACAGTCAATCTATAGATAAAATGGAACAATCCATGAACAAACTTAGACAAAAGACTCATCAACAGCAAAGATTCTATTTATAGTTATGTATGTATATATGAATTTTTCAAATCAATTATTGTTCCTACCTCACAGCGGCTTCTACACAAGACCCATTTTTTAATTTGGTCCATCATCTCAGCTTTTCTGAAAAGTTGATCTGTGGAAAATAGGTACGGCCTGCCAAAAACAATTTTCAGGATCCACTTTTGCGTGACTTCTAGCTTATAAAGATAAAAGTTTGTCACTCCACCCCAACCTAGCAATCCGTACATCAAATGAGGCTGAACCAACACCAGATATATTCTCCTCATTAGTTGGACACTACAATATTTCTCAAGGAACCTGAACCTGGGAACCAGCACCCGAAGTTTCTTGATCAACTTCTCCATATGCTTTCCCCATCTCAAATGACAATCCATTACCACTCCCAAATACGTAATTGATGTGCTAGCTTGAATATTACAAGTACCATTGTCTTGACATGTTAAAACATCAAAGGTTGGCTGAGCTGCAGAAGTAATAGAAAATGGAATGAATTTGGTCTTATCTCTGTTCAGTGTCAGCAACTTTAAATCAAAGAAATCCAAAATGAGTCTGAAATCGTTCTCTACAGTCTCCTTCAAAGATGCCCAAGTCAAACCTTCATAAAAAACAGCAGTATCGTCAGCGAACGGTATGAGATTGCCCCTGATGAGAATTGAAAATAAAGTATTCATGTATATGATGAATAAAATCGGGCCCAAGATTGTTCCCTGCGGAACACCGTATTCGACTTCTGAAAAATCACTGCTTCCGTCCTGTTATATAACTTTCAAACCATTGAAGTGGCAGTCTGATTCCATAGTCCTCTAAAGTTCTAAAAAGCTCCTTATGGTCAACTCAGTCGATTGCTTTTGTTTTTTTGTTTTTAATAACCATAATAATTTTGATATTTTACATTATGTGTAAACATTGGAAATCAAAGAACAGAGAAATTCCGGAAATTTACTAAATAATCAATTAGACCTAAATTCGTTCCTTTACTCAATCTTTCAAAAGAAACAACCCTGTTTGGATTATTCTTCTATAGAGCTAAGTACCTGCGTTTACCAATGTAACATACGAGGGATGTCTTTTAAGGTTTTTTTATAGAGAGCTAGAATGGAACAATTGAGGGCTTTTAAAGCTTTTGTTGTTTTCCGAAGTATTCTCCGCGAAGATATAACTTTTGCATTCGTTCGAACCAAATCTGGAAACAGCTCTTCCCATCAATTGCTGATACATTCAAATGTCCTTTTGAAAGGCAACAACATCTTCTTCCGAAGACTGAAACCTTTGACCACTCAGTTCGTTCTTGATGTTGGGAAAAGTAAAACAATCATTGCGACTTAGGTTCGGACTATACGCAGGACAGTTCGATGTTTGTTTCCGTTGATTATTTTCTGGGCTACGTGGGAACTTCCATTGTATTGGTGAATGAGGATTCGCCGTTCGGGTTGGTTTCTTGAAGCTTACTAATGGTTGTGTGCCAATCGGCATAAACTGTTCTTTGATCTTGTAAAGGAATTGCAACATGACCTGTTTTTGCAACAGACACTTCGGTCACAGATGACTTTTGTCAGTTTTTCTTCCTTTCGGAACACCCAAACAGAAGATTGGTTCTTAATTTCTGGCTCGTATGAATAAACTCAAGCTTCATCACCGCCGGCAATTTTGCAAACGCAAACAGATGCGGTATCCAACGGGATACTTATTTCTCACAGGCAATTCTTTGTGCAGAATTTTTTGTATTGACGTCTTTGAGGTCCACAATGATTCCTCAATCTCTCCATATGTTGAACACCGATCTTCCTGGGTGATCTACTTTTTCTGGAGTGACCACTGTTTTTGGTGCACCGGCCCTTGGATCGTCCTCCATACCAACAGGAGCTGTTGACTAGTGTTGTGCTTCAATGCCGAAAACATAAACCAACTCGCTGAAACATTCCTGTTGAGATAATTGTCTTCGAAAATTATAGAATATTAATGCGTAAAAATGCTCATGGTAAAATGATTTTTCAACTTCGAGAATTTGTTTTGGCTAGAACTGAGAACTGAAATTTAAGATTCATAAAAACAAATCATAGATATTTATTATCAGTACTGACAGTTGAACAATGATGTCCATTATGTCCTAGCATGCAAAAGATAAATATCACATCATTTTAAATGTACTATTATCTGATGAAGCCACTGTGAAGTGAAACGCGTCTACATAGTGAAAATTGGAACATGTTTATTTTATTTAACTGAAAAGAGGTCAAGAAAAATTGATGAAATTTGCTAAAAGAAGGGTACATTATTTTTGATCAAGCAATACTAAAAGTAAAATAACTAACTAAGAAATATAAAATACCCCAACATTTTTGTTTATGTGTTAAGATTACTCCTCTAAAATAGTAGGCGGTTTCTTGCTTTCAATTTCCAGAAAGCCTTCAGATGTTTCAATATCATTATGAGCCCCTCTTCCTGAAAGGGTGCTTCATGAATTAGACATAATATCAAGAATATTTTCAAAGCATTATCGAACTTGTCAAAAGTGAAAATTATACCGCATTAGTCTCATTTACATTTAGGATACTCGGGAATGGAGGGTAGCGTTGCACTTGTACATATCATGTTTTAACGTTTATGTATGAGCAGAACACGAAAGTTGATGAGTTGGAACATCCCACGAGACCAGTTAAGGGTTAGCTTTGAATCCTACGCCAAGTGTAAGAGGAATGATTAAGCACCGCACGTTTTGTTACCTTCTCATTAAGTGAGTTTAGTTTGTAAGCAACAAAGAGTTCAGAATAAAAGGGATGTAGAAAAGCATATCGAATGAATAACAACCTTCGTAGATACTTCTGTGATAACACAGTTAATGAACACTGAAATTTTTCTATTAAAAGGAAATTAGTTGCAACGACTATGTCTCTCATTATTCATTTCAGAAATCTAAATATTTACATTTCATCAACTGCAATAATCTGATAAGAGAAAAAATTCATTGAAGTTACTGAATGATTAATCAATGCATTAATTATTGAAAAACGTTAATTTATCAAACTGGTATTGAATGATGAAGAAAATACTGTAGATCAGGGGTGCCCAAAGGGTCGAATGCGATCGACTAGTCGATGGCAAGGGTTTTGAATAGATCTCGAGAAGAAAAGAATTTTTGATTTGTAGGTAACTAAACTACGAAAATTTATTACCTCATTAAATTAGTGGCAAAAGGCGGCTTTATCAAGGGAACGCGCGGTACATGTCAAAGAAAAGCCGCGTTTTTATTCTTTCCGCATTTCTAGAAATTTCGGAGGCGCGTTTGACAGGAACATTCGGGACTTTCGTTCACGCAGATATAAATGTTACGTCTGCAGGAATTGGAGTCATTTTGAATTGTAACTTGTAGGCAATACTACGTCGATACATAGTTTATTATTAAATAGTACAAAATGAGTGCAGCGAAGTAATCTGAAACGTATCATTTCAATAACGATTGGGAAGAAGAGTTTTTCTTTTGTATGGTGAAGGATAAGTGCATTTGTCTTATTAATACCTAAGCGTGGTAACTTAGAGAGACATCATAAAACGGTTCGTAAAACTATGATAAGGTTTTTACGCCACAGAATGAATTAAGAAAACGAAAACTACGTGATTTGATAACTTCTTTGAAAGAAGAACAAACCATATTCACAAGACTAGCCAAACAATCAAAAGCTGCTAAGATCGCGTCATTTAAAATATCTCAAATATTGGCGAAACACAAGAACCCATTCGAGATGGATCGGTTGTGAAGAAAGCATTTATTGAAGCGGGTGAGACTTTATTTGGAGATTTTAAAAATAAAACAGAAAGCATGTCTGCTATTAGAGAACTTCAGTTATCTGGTCCGACTGTCACAAGGCGTGTTGAAGTCATGAGTCAGGACATGGCAGATGAATTTAAACATGATATCATGAAATGTACATACTTTTCTTTACAGTTCGACGAATTTATCGATATGACAGACACTGCCCAGCTGTGTATTTTCATTCGGATAGTATTCAATGACATGTAGGCTAAGGAAGAATTTTTGACAATTATTCCTCTGAGGAAGACCCGTGGTGAAGACATATATGACGTTTTCTTCAATTTTGTAAAAAACTACAAGCTACCAATATATAAATTAGGGTGGATTACAACCGATGAAGCACCAGCAATGAAACAAAAACGGTTTTGTGTCATTGTGTCGAGCTAATAAAGATTTCCCTTCATTTTTTTCATTCCATTGCATTATACACCAACAAGTTTTGTATTCAAAAGTTTTAAAAACGGATGAAATTATGGGCATTGCAACAAAAATGGTGAATTCCATCCGTGCACGTAGCTGGGAACAGCGGCTCTTTAAGTTGCAGTTGGAAGATAGGGAGTCAGCTGAACACACTGATTTAGTTCTTCACACGGACATCAGATGGTTGAGTCGCGGAAAATTCATACAGAGGTACAAGAATTATAGCCCGAAGTAACAGCTTTTCTAGACAAAAGAGGTGATAACACTGAGAAGGTGAAAAACGAAAAGTAGCTGACTGATTTGGCATTTTTGACTGACATCACAATGCACTTAAACACCATTAATTTCGAGCTTCAAGGTAAAGAAAAAACAATTATTGAGATGATTAGCGTAGTAAACGCATTCAAAAGTAAATTGCAACTTATGAAAGATCAACTGAAAAGAAAGGATTTGAAACATTTTCCGTTTTTGAAAGCAAGGATTCCTCAGTTGAATTATGAGGCTGAGTAATCAAATATTTTGGGACAATTCAAAATGCGTTTTTATAATTGCAGTAAATTGGAAATTTATGAGTTATCCTTTTTCATGTAAAAACATTGAGGAATTAGCTACTGAAATAGCAAGTCAGTTTAATATGAACTCATATTCTGTCGGAAATGAGTTGGTGCAGATTATACCAGATATACATCTCAAAGCTACAGCATCTGATACAAATTTCTGGTGTTTTATATCTGAAGATAAATATCAGAATCTAAGTCAAATCGTCCTTCCACTGACAGCAATGTTTGGGTCAACTTACTTGTGCGAGTCTGCATTTTATGAAATGAAGATAATTAAGTCGAAATATTGCAACTGGCTAACTGACTATCATATGTCATGTATGTATGTTGAGGACATGCAGTGCCACGCTTCAACATCCAAAGTCACTCCTTAGTTAAGTTTAACACCATATGTAAGTCTTTTGTTTTGTAAAAACCAATAAACTCGCAATTTTGAATAACTATGAGTTTTTTCATTGATATTATAGAGAAGAACCTAACTAAACCTAACCCAAAGCTTGACTAAAATAATGTATATTGTGCGGAAAGCTAATATCTATATATATATATATATATATATATATATATATATATATATATATATATATATATATATATATATATATATATATATATACGGTACACCCTACCTAAGTAGGTAGGGTGTATCGTGTATGTACGACAACGCTGCATCACACATACTTGCAGCCTCTCCGAGTTGATCGTAAGTAGTCTAAAAATATTGAGGTAGATCGCCAGCAGTTCAAGTTTGAGCACCCCTGCTGTAGACTATAAATCAGTTCGAAGTATATTATATCCAAATTAGCATCAATTTTATATCTACCTGTTTATATATGTATGAATTTTCAACTTCAGTTCAATACTTGTTGTCACCTGAAGATGGTGAAGGACCGAAATCCTGATTTTCAATAAATCTCTTGTAATGGTACATCGGTTACTCAATTTACCTTTATCAGTAGAAGATTATAATAAAGAGTTAAACATCATCAAACAGATAGCCATTAATAATTCATATAATCCGGATATCTCTTGATAGTTACTCAATTTACCTTTATCTAAAAGTTCATCATCAGATAGCCATTAATAAAAAACTGTATCGTAAAAAAGAAAGCAATAAATGAAGTATATCCTATACATAAAGACTATAAAATATTCAACAGTTTAACATTCTGCGGTTCTGCAAGTACAAATATTAAATTCTTTCTCGTCAAACAAAATCTTAATATAACTTTCAAAACTTCTAATAACTTAGGTAAACATATTGAAAATAATAAATCTCGTGTTGAAAAATCAAGTAAATCAGGAATCTATAAACTCAATTGCGGTTCTTGTGATAAAATTTATATCGGTAGGACCTATAGGAGTTTTGGCATAAGAACATCTGAACATAAACGTAGCTTCGATAAAAATAAATCTGATTCAAATTATTCAAACCACCTAATAAAAGAAAACCATTCATTCAATAAAAACTTTGACATATTACATATAAAATCAAAAAGTTCAAAATTAGATCTCCTAGAAGCATTAGAAATAAATAGATACAAACATTCGGACAAGCTTTTGAATGAGCAGGTAGATGTGAATTATTCACCCCTACTTAACTTGTTTAATTAGTTTTTATTACCTTTCATACTAACTGTACAATGGCCCGGTGTGGATTTTCCTGTTATTCATCCAACTTGTTCTACGATTTGTTTATAATACCATACTCTTCATTCTGTTTGTCATTCTTGATAAAGCTGCTGTGTCAGCGAAACGTCGTCGAATTTTTTCAAATAAAGTGTAGATTAAAGTTAAACCTTGTGTTTTTTATCTCATTTATATCATGGATCTACATCAAGTAACGGCCTCCACAATTCAAATGTTAATTTCTTTCATAATTTCATAATTTCATTCCCCTATCAGAAAAATAGTTTTTCAATTTTATTCAGTGGTATAAGAGAGTGGAAGTGTAGGAAAAGAGATTCGCGATTTCCGATAAAATCACGTTGCTAAATATTGTTCGGGATATTTGCCTGGTAGTTTTTGTCTAAATGATGTTATAAATGTCTTTTAAAAACAGTAATATCACGTCATATCTTTTGTAGCAACCTACTGATGCAGTAATATTCGTGAACTCGAAATTCAACTACATAGGATCAGTCCACGTTGCTTCAGGGCTTCATGCCACAAACGAGGAATTAATTGGGCAGCAATTGATGGAGAAATTATGACCGTACATTGCACCAATCATGGGATTTTCGAGATAAATGTTCGCCTTTGTCCCCAGTTATATTGGGAGTGAAATGAACGGATTGAATTTTATGTTGCATGACAGTTTTATCGGAATTCGTTACTAATGAACGTTTTTCATATCGTGATTTGTTTCTTTTAATACATTGAATATCACTTTTAGAATTCTAATTGAAGTATGCGGGAGTTCATTGGTTGCTATTTTTTAATTTGAGTGTAGTCAATCGCTGAATTTTTTAATTTCATTCTCTTAATAACTTTTGAATGAAAGTTACAGTTTTTAAGTAAATGAAGCAATAATGATGACTTCACTATATTGACGAACTTATGACGAGTTTCATCATACTAAGGCTTCTTCAGATAAGCACTACATTTAAAATAATGATGGGCCTTATAAATTACATTGATAAAACCAGATACTCAACTAAAAGGATGAAAATCTGAACTGGGTTGCTTCTTTGGGAACTGAAAATATTGAGTAATGCTGACGAATTTAGGTCTAAAAGACTATTAAATTAATTTCCAGAGTTTTTCTGTTTACTGATTTGCAATGCGTCCCATAGATTTCTGTTCATGTTGTTCATTTGTGCTCAGATATCCTAATATTGAAATTCCTAAATTCCTTTATGAATTTAGGTTTTCAGTTTTTAATATACAGGGTGTTACATAATAGTATGTCAAAACTTGAGGAGGTAAATCCTAGTGCAATTCAAAAAAAAGGTTTTTTAAAACATAGGTCCGCAAAAGCTTCCTTACGGAGCTACAGGGTGTTGAAATTTCCGAAGAAAATTGGTTTTTTCTTTATAACTCCTACAGTTTTTGCGATAGTCAGCCTAAATTTGGAATGCAAGCTATTTTTTACAACCTCCATTATTACACGTTCCAAATTTCAACTAGAATCTACAAGGTGTTTTCTTTTCCGGAGCAATGTCTTCTTTTGCTCTTTCAAACTTTTTCTCAGTACGCCACTGATTAGCGTTCAATCAATTTTCGTCATCTTCGTTCAATTTAGAAACTTTTTTACATTTGTAATTTTTTCGTATCTCCAACTGTTTTCAATTAAAAAATTTTTGAATTTGAGTTATTTGAATTGTATGTTATTTGCTAATTAAAAAATGATAGAAATACTCGATAGATATGCCCAAAATTTGCTTTTATTTTGATAGCTCGTCTTTTGAGGCTCAACTTATACTTATTCAATTTCAAACTAAAAACAAGAACAATAAAAAACTAAATAAATTGCTGGAAGTGTCCTCCACCTGCTAGAATACAGGCCTCTGTCCTTCTTCGGTAATTATCACGCACTCTTTGAAATATTCCTGGGGTATTTCTTATTGTGTTACAAGAGGTTATTATTCGATTTCTCAATTCTTTTACAGTGTCCACTGGAGTAGTATAAACTAAACTTTTGAGCTGTCTCCATAAGAAAAAGTCTAAACTATTTAAGTCTGGGGACCTAAGAGGCCATGGTTCTGGCCCACCCCGACCTAACCATCGGTTGTTGAATGTATTATTTAAAAATTCCCTAGCTTTTCCACTAAAATGTGATCGTGCCCCGTCATGTATGAACCACATTTTGTTTCTCACCAAAAGTGGCACATCCTAGCAATAAAGGTAACCTTTCCTCAAGAAATTGCCGATAAGCGGACCCTTCTAGTCTGTAAGGCAAAAAAAATGGCCCAATCGAATAATTTCCAATTATTCTGACCCAGACATTTAGTGAGAATATTCTCGATGATGAGATTCTTCAATCAAATGGGGGTTTATCTCAGCCCAATAATGATTATTGTGACAATTTTTGATAGCAGACCTCGAAAGGTTAGCTTGGTCTGTACACATTATTTCACTATCAATATGAAAATTTTCTCTGATTTCATCTAAGATCCATCGGCAGAAATTCAGTCTTGCAGGAAAATCTCGAGGAAGTAGAGTTTGGACGCGTTGAATATAAAACGGGTACAATAAAAAGTCATGGAGAATCCTCCATACAAGAACATGTAAAATATTCAACTGATTTCCAATTTTTCTTGTACTCACATGAGGATTCAAATCAATACAATTCAAAACTGCTTCCTCAATATCTAAAGTTCTCATAGTTTGAGTTGCACCTTTTAAATGATTATTTGTAGTAAAAGTACCAGTTTCCTCAACCTTATGTGGATATTTGTAAATGCTCGAGAAAGGTCGGAGATACAAAAAATTACAAGTGTCAAAAAGTTTCTAAAGTGAACGAAGATGACGAAAATTGATTGTATGCTGATCATTGGCGTACTGCAAAAAAATTTGATAGGGCAAAAGAAACATGATTCCGGAAAAGAAAACACCTTGTAAATTCTAGTTGAAATTTAGGACGTGTAATGATGGAAGCTGTAAAAAATAGCTTGCATTCCAAATTTGGGCTGAATATCTTAAAAACTGCAGGAGTTTTGAAGAAAAAAACAATTTTTCCCGGAAATTTCAACATCCTGTAGCTCCGTGACGAAGCTAGCGGACCTATATTTATATGAACTTTTTTTCTTAAAATTGCACGTAGATTCACCACCTCAAAATGTGGCACACTATTATATAACACCCTGTATTTGCCTAAGGAGTTATCTATTTTAAAAGCTTTTTTAAACCCAAAATTAACGTCCAATCCCATTGCTGCGCATTATGTCGAAAGTTAGAGAAAGAGTGATAAACGATGAGCTCATGAAATATCTCGAGTTGCAGGGTATCGTCAGTGATCGACAGTACGGTTTCCGTAGACAACCATCAACTGGTAACCTCCTTGCATGAGTTACGCAGCTATGGCCATCAACAATCGAAAAGCATGGTGAATCATTACTTTTGATATCCCAAAGACTTTCGCAAGAGAAATTTCGTGGTTCGATTAGTAGCTTCCTCTTCAGTAGATCAATTCGGGTGGTGATTGATGGTTTAACAAGTGAATCTTTGCAGCTTAATGCAGAAATACCCCAGGGCTCCATACTCTCGTAAACCATTTTTCTGTTGCAGATTAATAATCTGCTTCATTCCACCGAAATCAAAATATTTGGGTTTGTGGATTTCTGTACCTCTTGCTCAAAGACATGTTGCTGATGTTTCTCTTTTTTACAGATACTTCCATGGTAAACGCTCTGAAGAACTGAAAGGCTTGGTATCCAGTTCCAAAGAAAAACTAGGCTTACAGAACACTCTCATCGGGAACAGTTCAACTAGCACCGTTACTTACCTCTCTCTATAAATTTTTTTTGTTGTAGTCAATTTAGGTTACAAAAATTGCGATTGCATTATAAAAGGATATATTGACAGAGCACTGAAACTCACCTCACAACAATTAAGAAAAGACGTACTAAAGGACACAAAAGACCTACTAAGAATGAACAACTACCCAGAAAACGTAACAAACAAATTCATCAAAAAACGAACACATATACTGTACAACATACAAAAAAAGAAAAACGACATTACTAACATCACACGATACATAATTATTCCATACATACCTCAACTAACAGAGACCATCAAGAACATCCTCAAACCTTATAACTTAAAAATGGCCTACTCAGCCATGAATCAATAAGACACGTACATACAAAACTAAAAGCCAAAATACCGCACATGAAGGAAACCCACATAGTATACGCTATACCCTGCAAGAACTGCGGAAAGGACAAACAGAACAACACCTCAAAGAACGTGTAAAACCCCATAAATACGCAAAAAAATGACAGCACTGAACTAAACAAACACAAAATACAAAAAAAACACGAATTCGACTATGACCAGACAAAAATTCTTGACAAAGAACACAACAGAAAAAAGAGAGAAATACTTGAGATGATACACATACAAAAAAGCATAGACAACTCCGTAAATGACCGGAAAGACATAAAGACTCTAAGCTCCATATACATAGATCTTCTAAACAGGACACAAAAGAACACGTTTCGAGAAGGTTAACAATCACAGTAGATACACAGAACACGGTACAAATAGATCCCAGAAACACCTGAAAAGTCCACAAAGAAAACAGCACCTTAGAATACTTCAACACACATAAAATCCGAAAACTGACATCTCCAAAAACAATTCTTACAAATAAAAATAAAGCAATCATTCAAATATTAGTGGGTAAGATACATTTTAAGAATAATTTAATATGAATCGTAATTTATATTTCTGTGATATTGTAGATTAAATACTGAAGAAGGAAGAAAAAATCCCGAAACGTCTATTTTAGATAGTGTTTTAATATTCTTATAAACCTTAAACCCCCTACGGTACGCCCTAGGTAGGGTGTATCGTATATGTACGACAACCTTGCATCACACATACTTGCAGCCTCTCCGAGTTGATCGGAAGTAGTATAAAAAAATGGAGGTAGAACGCCAGCAGTTTGAGCACCCCTGTTCTAAATGTTCCAAATGTTATATTGCAATGAATAATTTTTGGCTATTTCAGCTTCAATTCGAAACTGGTGGAAATAATATCAGGAATTAGTTGACCCTAAATTGAGTATAAAGCCCTTTTGGTTTTCTTTTTATAATTCATTTTTATTTTCGGGAACTGAGTTTTATACTTCTTATGGATCAATGAATTAACTTTGAATCCAGTAATCAAAAGTTACAGTTTTGGGTAGAAATATTTCTTTCATTATACTAAACACTCTATCTGTTTAAAATAACATCGAGTATTACAGTGTGAGCTTATCTGACATTTCTATGTTAAAATAAAGGTAAACTTAGAATTCCACACGAGCTTTCATTGTGGAACAATACGAAAGTTTTATCTGCACCCCAAACACACATGCAGTGTCATGATTTCCTTATATTTATTCAAAAAGCTGATCATCATCTGTGCTACTCCACAATGTTTGTTTTCCGTTTGGTATTCAGGAAAGCATCAGCAGGCGTCGCTTCAGGGCTGACCTGATTATGAAATTTTCCCGATTTTGCATCTCGCGTGTTGCAAATGTAATCTGGCGAATGCGCTGGAACGATTCAACTTTCGCGTCACGTGCTCCCTGCCCTGGCCAGAAATATTTCGATGCATTATTCAAGCTGCCTGAATAAGAATTTGTTTTGCGGACGGTCTCGACGATGTTTGAAATATGGTTTAAATAAGTGGTTTGCAGATGTTTTGGGAAATTCGGGTCACAGATAGCTCTATCTACCGTGTGCAAAAAAAGTAGACCTACCGTTACAAATAGGAGTCTTCAAGTTTTATGAAGAAGGTTCGAACAAATCAGTGTTTTCTTCAATTTTCCCATCTTCTCGTGAAATTTATCTGCTTAGGATGATACCTGTCAAATATATAATTATTTGACATTTTATAATGTGAAGGAAAATTGAATACCTTGGAGTGGACCAAAATCTAGCGCGGTAGCGTTTGATCCAGAGTGGGCGGCTACCAACAGCGTCTATTCATACTCGCCTACCCGCCTGGCAAGCGTGACGTTTCAATGCTAAAAACCTTCCAAATCTGTAATGATGTCGAATTTCACAACAAAAATACCCCAGGCAAGTAGAGCAATCAGCTCAGAATCTTGCGCTGACGCGTCAGTCCGCCTCACGGATTCTGGAGGAGGCAAAAATTCGAAAAAAACAAATGTGAAGGACCAGAGACATTTTGAAGAGTTATACATCGCTACTCACAATGTCAGAACTCTCTGATCAGAGAGTCATCTCGAAAGACTGGAGGGGGAACTGCTGAACATAAAATGGGATATCTTGGGCATTAGCGAGACGAGATCGAAGGGCAAACTCGCTAAAACCTTAAAATCAGGACATTTGCTGTATCAAAATAACACAGAATTGAATGATCACCAAGGGGGAGTTGCGTTGTTAATACATAAACGATTGAAACCAAGAATTGTCACCACGAAGTCAATTTCTGAGAGAGTTATATACATCATCATGGTCAATAAGAGATACAATTTGCAAATTATACATTTTATGCACCAACCACTTCATCTGATGACTAAACAGTCGAACAGCTTTATGAGGATATAACTCGTGCAAAAACTGGCGAAAACACTAAGTATGTCGTGGTGATGGGAGATTTTAATGCCAAAATTGGTAAAAACAAAGACACGGAAACCCGGCACATTGACGGATTCGGTTCTGGTGAGAAAAACTCTCGGGGAGAAATGCTCATCAATTTCTGCAAGACTGAGGTCTCAATTATATGAACTCTTTCTTTCGAAAACCGGAAACACGGAGATGGACTTGAAAAAGTCCTGATGGAAACCATCGGCTCGTTAGATCTGCAATCCATCTCGACACCAAATTTGAACGAACCAAAATGATACTGAAGAAACAGAAGTATCCCACTTTAGAGGTTCTCACTAGAAATAGAGAAAAGTTCGAAAAAGCTGTCACGACGAAACTACAACAATCAGACTATTTGGGAGATGGAGAAATTGATGATCTTACTCAGAAGATACAAGATTACAAGTGGCAACAAAGAAGACGTCAAGTACTCAGAAAAACACAGGAAAAATCAGTCAAAACACCAGACATCTAATTGAATAAAGGAGAAAAACAATTCGGTAGGATGACAGCTATAAAACATTGAATAGGGAAATAAACAGAAGTATTCGGAAAGACCTGAGAGATTGGAAGACACAGCTAGTTAAAGAAACTATTGAAAACAACAAAAACATGAAAGTTCTCAGATCGAAACTATCAAATGGAAAAACTAAAATGACGAAAATAAAGAACTCTGAAGGTATCTTGGTCAGCAAGAGGAAAGAAATCGTAGTTGTCATTGAAGAATTTTACAAAAAAACTTTTTAGTTCTGAAAATCAAGAACAGAAATATATTAAAAGACATATTCTTAATACCGGTTCTGAAGACATTCCTGAAATTGATACAAATGAACTGAAAATTGCGCTCAATCAGATGAAGAACCAAAAATGCACTGGTGAAGATAAGATCACCATCGAGAGGTTGAAGATGGGAGGAGAATATCTGTTGGATAACGTACGGATCCTTCTCAACAAATGCCTCAATCAAGGAAGAATACCAATGGTATGGAATAATGCTCAAATCATTCTTCTGTATAAGAAGGGAGACAGAATTAACATAGAAAATTACCGCCCAATAAGCCTTTTATCGCACTTGTACAAATTACTGACGAAAATAATGACAAATAGATTAACCAACAAAATGGACGCTTTCGGCATGCTTTCGGAAAGGCTTCAGTACAGTAGACCATTTTCAAGTGATACTGACTCTCATCGAAAAAACTTCAGAGTACAATGTGATATTGCACATGGCATTTATAGATTTCAAGAAAGCGTTTGACTTGATCAAAACTTGGGCAACACTAAGAGCACTAGATAACGCAAGAGTAGACAGTAGATATTCAAATCTCATCAAATACATATAGGAAAACGCCACAATCCAAATAACGATAGACGAAGAAACAACATCAAAAGAAATCCCCGTGAAAAAAGGCATACGACAAGAAGACACGATCTCTCCAAAATCATTTACATCGGCTCTGGAGTACGTGTTCAAGGGTTTGAAGTGGGAAACGAGAGGCATAAATATAGATGGTGTACGTCTGAACCATCTTCGATTTGCGGACGACATAGTTCTTATAAGTGACGATGCCGAAGATCTTTGCACGATGCTGGAAGAACTATATGAGGCTGCCTTGATCTATGGACTCGAGATGAATCTGGATAAAACCAAAGTCTTGAAAATTTAAGAATCAGTATCGCTAACCACGAGATCGAAAATGTTACAGAATACGTTTATCTAGGGCATAAAATTGTACAAGGCAGGGAAAATTAAACCTCTGAAATATCGAGAAGAATTGGACCAGTTTGGGCTGCATTTGGAAGACTGAGTGATGTGTTGAAATCTCGAGAAATGCCAATAAATCTCAAGAGGAAAACGTTTGAGACATGTATTATGTCAGTCCCACATACGGTCTTGAGACAATGACTCTCACCCGCGCATACGCCAACAAACTCCAGGTGACACAACGAGCAATGGAGAGATCGATGCTTGGCGTTAATTTGCGAGATAAGATCAAAAATGATGAAATAAGACAAAGAACACGCGTAACGGTCATTTTGAGAAGAATAGCGGAACTCAAATGGCGCTGGGCTGGACATGTATCCCGCCAAGAACCAAACAGATGGACTCATAGAATAATGGTATGGCGCCCAAGACAAACCAAGAGGAGTGTTGGTAGATCTCCGAAACGATGGCGAGATGATATCCAGAAAACAGCAGGAAAAAATTCGGTTCAGATTGCCTTAAATAGACAGAGATGGAAAGATTTGGAAGAGGCCTTTGTCCAAGAGTGGATAACCACCGGCTGAAGAGAGAGAGAATGTGAATGGCCACCCAGGTGGCCTGATATGGCCCTGTGCACTTCGAAATCCAAAGTTCTTTTTAATTCACAAAGAAATACGTAATGCAGAATATTGCAGCAATGAGGATAAAACAGCTTGAAAACTGAAGTTTTATTGTTGTGGAGACATCAGTGCCCTTTACTCGATTATCGCTCTTTTGAATGACGCCTGTTGAAAATATGACGTCATCGGCAATTTTTCAATTGGCAATACAGGGTGATTCATAAAAGATTGATAGAGAAACTATGATTAGAGTTCAGCTAGAACAGCGGTCGGGGAACCGGAGTAAATTACCCCAAATAGGGTAAAAATTAATTTTTGGGGTAAAAATTGAAGTAAAGAGTATATATTTTCAAGTTGTTATTTTATAAACCTGTTAGTATTTAAACAATAAACAATTGTTATGTTGGATCCAAGGAAGACGAGCAGAAGAATAACATATTAGCTCATGAACATACGACAGTGGTTCAACAAGAGTACAAAGTCCCTGTACAGAGCTGCGACCTCCAAAGTGAATGCCCTGATGATCGCCGATCTTCGTTAGAAGAGGCACCTTAAGAAGAAGAAGAAGATGATAGAAAAATATTAGCCAGATGTTTTCTCTGGCGAAATATCTGAAATTTGTCGCTCTGCTTCTTCGTAATATATCAAATTCCTCGTATTCTTTCTTTCCTTATCAGCGGGAAGATCACATCAAGACAAAACACTTTAAGATTCATCTCTCAATCAGAATTTTTTTATAAGTTTTCAAGCCTAATCTCAGTGAAAGTATGTTGAGCTCAATCTTTCCATCTAACGCATATTCTTCCTGTATGGAGGCTATAGCCTGCGGTCTTGAAATCTGTATACATGTTGCATCTCTTCGAAGATTTTTCTAATAATTATCATTAAACAAAAATCCTTGATATCTGACTGGAATACTCTTACGAGGGTGAAGCACCAATCAGAGGGTGTTTGTAAGACTCATCTGAAACATGAGCAGACATCTGTGCACGGATTAGGTATAGATGTGGGTTATGAAAGGATAGTTTTCATGAAGAGGCCTGACGAATCGGTTGGTTGGCCGCGATTGTTTCTTCCTTATTTGTACTGCATTATATACTATGCTTATTGCTACAATTTGATAGAATTCTCTAAGTTTACCTAAGGAGCTATCAAAGAGATGGAGAGACAGAAGGTTGATGTTCTGGAAATAAGTGAAATGAGATGAAAGGAAGCGGAACACTGAATATGCCGAATCACCAGATCTATAAAGCTGGAAACGATGAGCCTGGACACTGGAGAGGAGTAGGATTCATCGTCACCAAAGCTGTCAACGCGACTGTTTTGAACTTTATACCTCACTGGGATAGGGTGTACATGCTTCAACCAAATGGTAGAGTCAAAATGAATCTTATACAAATATATGCACCCAAAGCTTTGGAGGGTGCGACTGAAGGAATTTCAGTCAATGGAATACTTGTCAACAACATTAGGTACGCAGATGACACAGTTCTCATTAGCTTGTCGGCAGAGGACTTACAACAACTACTAGACCAATACATGTTGCCAGCAGAAAGTATGGTATTCAAATAAACATCAAAAATACTAAGTTTATGGCAATTAATAAGAGAGATGATGTACCGGCTACGCTATAGTTGGATGGGCAACAAATTGAGCGATGCACGCAGTTTGAATATCTTGGCTGCCTAGTAACCAGCAAGTGGGAGATGACACCCAAAATACAAAGCAGAATCGAACTGGTAAGATCTGTTTTGTGAAGATCAAGAGGCTGCTCACGAACAGAGATCTCAGTCTTGACTTGCGTCTACGGATGGTTCGCTGTTACGTCTTTTACGTCCATTGTGCTGTATGGAGTATAAGGCTGGACTATAACTCAATGTCTTGAGAATAAAATAGCTGCATTTGAGATGTGGGTATACTGACGAACTCTGGCGTTGGTCACGTGGTCTCATGGCGAGACCACGTGACCAACGCCGGAGTTCTCCGAAGAGTAAACTGCGATGCTCAACTACTCACCACTGTGAAGACGAGGAAACTCCAATACCTCGTCCAGATTATGAGAAATGAAAAATACAAACTGCTTCATCTCATCATTCAAGGCAAGATCTAAGGAAGACGACCACCCGGCAAAAGAAGAACATCTTGGCTCATGAACCTACGACAGTGGTTCGACAAGAGTACGAAGTCCTTGTTCAGAGCTGCGGCCTCCAAAGGCACCTTAAGAAGAAGAAGAAGATAGAAAAATATTAGTCAGATGTTTTCTCTGGCGAAATATCTGAAATTTGTCGCTCTGCTTCTTCGTAATATCTCAAATTCCTCTCATTCTTTATTTCCTAATCATCGGGAAGATAAGTTTTCAAGCCTAATCTCAGTAAAAGTATGTCGAGCTCAATCTTTTCATCTAACACATATTCTTCCTGTATAGAGGCTATACCCTGCGGCGTGGATCTCTGTAGACAGGTTGCATCTCTTCGAAGATTTTTTAATCCTCATCATGAAACAAAAATTCTTGATATCTCACTGGAATACTCTTACGAGGGTGAAGTACCTATCCGAGGGTGTTTGTAAGACTCATCTGAAACAAGACCACTCATCTGTGAAGGATTAGGTATAGAGATGTGGGTTATGGGGGGATAGTTTTCATGGGAAGGACTGAAGAATCGGTCGATTTTTCCTCGTTGTTTCTTCCATATTTCAAATGCATTATATACTATTATTATTGATATAATTGGACAGAAGAATGTAAGCCACATGTAATCTGTGGCGAAATATCTAAAATTTTCAACTCTGATTGTTCCCAATGCCTCAGTTATTATCTTGATTTCTTCTCAATCTTTCTTATCGAATCAGGAAGTTCTCATCAAGATACAAAATCATTAAGATATCGCCCTCTAACTCTCTTTGTAGTATGACAGCATATTGAGTACAATACTCCAAAGAAACTTCAATCAAATTCTTCCAACAAGGGGACTTTAGCCTATAGGATGGAAATCTGAAGACAAGTTGCTCGTTTTCGAAGATTTTTCTGTTCCTGGTCATAAGACGTGAGCAATTATTTGTGAAGGATTAAGTATAGATCTGTGCCCTTGGTTGCGAAAGCGTATTTAACTTAGGTCAATCTTTCCCATCTTCTGCCATTTTTCTCAATACATGGAGACTATAGCCTACGGGCTGAAATTCCAAGAGGAGGTTTTTAGTCGGTAAAAATCCGACATTGGCCCCGTTCCCGGGGTGCATCTTTTCAAAGATTTTCCTCCTCCATGTCTAAAAATGTTGAAATATTAAATATATTAATATTGTTGCTACAAAGACTGAATTTTTCCACCCTGCTTCTCCGTAATATCTGAAGTAATAACCTCAAATTCGTCGTGATCTTTCCTTCGAGCCAAAATTATACATACACACATACATTTTTCGATGCATATACCTAGAAGATCATATTTTTTCAACATTTTTGCGTAATTTTAATTCTACCTTCCCAAATCAATTAGTTAATTCATACAATTTTCCAAATTTATCAATTTTTATTTGTTATTCTGAATAATATAGCAGATTTCTTTCTAAGTTTTAACGCCTAGTCTCAGTGAAAGCATGTTGATCTCTATATTCCCATTTAACGCCAATTCTTTCTGTATGGAGGCTCTAGAATGCGGTCTGGAATTCTGTAGATAGGTTGCATCTCTTCGAATATTTTTCTACTCCTTATCACGAAACAAAAATCCTTGATATCTCACTGAAATACTCTTACGAGGGTGAAGTACCAATCCGACGGTGTTTGTAAGACTTATCTGAAACATGAGCTGATATCTGTGAAGGATT
The DNA here is from genome assembly GCA_013387265.2 of Cryptolaemus montrouzieri. Classification (NCBI taxonomy): domain Eukaryota; kingdom Metazoa; phylum Arthropoda; class Insecta; order Coleoptera; family Coccinellidae; genus Cryptolaemus; species Cryptolaemus montrouzieri. The sequence goes on from JABFTP020000103.1 coordinate 26,736,614, forward strand.
TGGTATAGATGTGGTTTATGGAGCGATAGTGTAACAAAATTAACTCTTTCTATTTTGGTTAAGCCTAGAGAAAAATGAGCAATGAGACTCTAATTCAATATTCGTTTCTGAAATCTTGGAAGAAAAGTCAAGAAAGTTTTGCTTAGATATTTAATCAATTACATAAATTATGATAATGATACATAGTGTCACAAATACTTCTTTATATGTTAAGACAGGAAATAAGACTTATCTTGGTGGTTCTTGGTCTTACTGCTGCCTTTCGGGAAACCTCCATTTCAGCTGTTGAACTCCACGTACAAGTCTCTACCTAGGAATTTCAGTCTAGGACTCCTCACCTAGGAGTTTCTATCTAGGGCTCCTCACGTAGGAATGTCTAGCTACGGGTCTCCACCTAGGACTTTCTAGCTACGGGTCTCCACCTAGGAATTAGTCTGCAAAGAAAAGCACGCCTAAACTGAAGAATGCTTGTAAAACATGTACTTATCATATGCGGATTATGCGCATCAGATTTTTCACCACTGGCGTGACACAGATAGAGGGTTGACTGGAATGTGGATTTTAGCACATTACAATAGTTTTCATGAAAGGGTTGAAGAATCGATCGGTTGGTCCCGGTTGTTTTTTCCTTATTTGTAATGCATAATATACTATGCTTTTTGCTGCAATTGGATAGTAAAATATTAGCCACTTGTTTCTCAATACATTTTTTGGAGGAAAAGTCGGGTATTGCATTTTTGAAACTGAATTTTCAATTTTACATTCCTATTTTGAAAAAACATGCTTTACTCTTTTAGAAATCTAAATTAAAATGCGTGTTACTTGTAGTGGAGTCATTTTCATAGATGTTTACTCCTTTTTCCTTCGATTTGAAAATTAAACATACATATATTGTCTGCAGCTCCCTGAAAAGAGAAGCCAAAGTAGAATGGATATTTATTATATATTGTGTTTAAGTATAAATGGGTTTGTGAAAACATATATAGGAATGCTATTGATATATAATTGCGTCAATTTTCAATTTTTCATTTCTCATCGATCCAATAATCAACCCTAGACTACGGAATAAGGAAAATGAATAAAACCCTTTCTTTCTATTTATATCTACGCTTATGTCAACGAAAAATCATGTTGTTTCGATTTTACCCGTCATCTATGTGCGATATCAGAATAATTCATTTATTATGTTGCCGTATTAGTGCAGAACACTGCACTTATAGATATAGTACCGCACATATAGTACATTATCGAAGAGGACGCTGGCAGACAGACTGTTTTTCACGCAAACTACATTCTTTTGTGAGCTAACACTACGATGAACTGGGTTCTTTATCTAGTGTATATAAATCATCTTTGAAACAGCACCACATTCTGTGCTACTCAACGTCAGCAGTTCAATTCAACACGTCAAGATCAACCTAAAGATCGAAAATATTACAAAACAAAAATCAAAACAAATCTATTTCATTGAGACAGAAAATGTCACGTCAAACAGAAGTAGATGAATTATTCGACGTGAAAAATTATTTCTATATTGGAAATTTCCAACAGTGCATCAACGAAGCTCAAAAATTACAAAAAGTATGATACATTTAAAATTTGATGTATTGAGTAATAATTAATAATTTTGTAGCCCTCTACTCCAGAAGTTGCTACCCTGAGAGATATATTCACCTATAGGTCATATCTAGCTCAAAAGAAGTACTTGGTAGTATTGGATGAAATAAAGACCAACTCTCCAGAAGATATAAAACCTTTGAAGCTATTAGCAGAATATTTCTCCAATACACAAAAACGAGATGGAATTTTAGCCTACTTAGATCAGCAGTTAACTGGAAGTGCAAACGTACCCAATGATTCATTTGCTTTAGTTGCTGCAACTATTTACTCGAATGAGAACAACTTAGAAGCTGCATATAGAGTGCTACACAGTTCAGATTGCCTTGAAGCATATGCTTTCATTATTCATATTCTTCTCAAATTGGATCGAGTTGATTTAGCAAAAAAGAAGTTGAAGGAAATGCAGGATAAAGATGATGATGCTACTCTTACACAATTAGCTCAAGCTTGGGTGAATACTGCTATTGTAGGTAAATGTATTTCTTTCACAAATCACTATAATAATTTTTTATTCTTGAGGGTGGAGAGAAACTACAAGATGCTTATTATATCTATCAAGAACTTGTGGATAAATATGGGTCTACACCACATCTTTTAAATAGCCAAGCGGTTACTTTCTTAGGGCGTGGACAATATGAAGAAGCAGAGGCTGTCTTACAAGAAGCTTTGGATAAAGATTCCAATTTCTCTGACACTCTAATTAACATGATAGTATTGCATAGAAGTACTGGTAAAGGTCCAGAGGTAAATCTTCCTAAAATTCTCTTACATAAATCCTAATTTTTGACTTTTGATAGTCATAGAACTCTGAAATTGGTAATCCTGCTGTTCACTCTGATCGCTATCGCTCATCGTGTACCTATTTGACGAGAAATGTTTCCGAACTATTTGAATTTCAAGCCAGTGTTGTCAGATACCTTTCCTAAAGTTCATTTCAATTTCACGTTCATATAAGAGAATAAATGTTTGATCTCGGTCGTCTCACTTTTCACTTTGTTCAATACTTGTGTTGGATAAACTTCATATGCTCTTGAGCTTTCTTGATTAACAAGGAATTCTCGCAAGGAGTCACTTTGGTTTCAGACCGGGACTTGGGACACATCATGCGATGTACGCTTTCGTTGAAGGTATTTAAAAACCAAAATGAAGTAATGCGTAATGGTGACTACCATCATTACAATACTTCAAGTCAGCACAACCTCGTCCCTCCAAACTTTAGACTTCGAATGAGCAGACGATCCTCTATGTACCTGATTGTGAAGCTTTACAACAAATTGAATGATGACATAAAGAAGTCCAAATCGTGTGTTACTTTTAGAAGAAGGCTGTCTGAATATTTGGCGCGTAAGAGTTATTATAGTGTGCAGGAATTTTTATTGTAAATGATATTTCTTTCGATGTTTTTTGTATGCGATTTTCCTGATTTTGTTGTATATTTGCTTAGGAAAATCATTTTATTATTTTTGACCTTTTCCATAATGTCATTTCGAGTTCTTAAGGAAATAAAGTTTATTATTATTATTATTATGCGATTTGAGCTTTACTTGCAAGACTAGCGATTTATTCAAGTGATTTGGAATTTGTTAATTGTTTCAAATTATCAAATTTTGTAGTGTATAATTCTCAATTTATTACCCTGTTATATGAGCTAAATAGTAAAGGTTCTAGCTCACAAAAAATTCTGGAGCTATTCAGATCCTGCACTCAGATTGTCAAAAAATTTATACCAAACAAAGAGAAATATTTTTCCTCAATCTCATTCATCATGTTGAACTTATTGAATTACTGAAATGTGAGGTCAGATTCGAAAATCATATAAATACTTTAGAAACTCTTTAAATTTTGAAAACATCTTTTGCTATACCGCACTACCCTGTCCAAAAGAACTCAAAATATGTATCTGTTTATTTAGATAATCAAGCACTTGCGAAAAATTACGAGTCACATATGTCCCTTCAGCTCCCGAGAAGTTACGCCCCTGATTAGGAGTGATTTGCTATCGGTTTCACTCCAATAATATGTCTTATCCTTTGCTATTTCATTTTCAACGATAGGTAGTCAAATCTCCAACGTGAGATAAATCGTGGCAACACTGGCTAAAAATCGAATACCTTCGGGAAACATCTGTTCGACTCGGCGCTGGAGGCGCGATAACGGTCAGCGTGAACAGCAGGATTACCCTGAAATTTTTCACGCAGTTTCAAATTGTGCTAAAAAATTTGGGAAAAATATTTTCATATTGGAGACACTTCCGTTTACACCGGAAGATGACTGCAATTTCATTATTTCAAATGGCATGGTGTGTTTCACAATTTTTTTTCTTGTAAAGAATCATTTTTTAAACAACTTCATCTAACATTTGTTCTACCTTCAATTTACTGAAAAAAGACTTTTTTAGAACATTTTCAGAATTTTAGTACTACAGTACAACCTCTCTAATCCGCACATCCAGTAATCCGAACAACGAAACTTTGAAATCACCCACCTATATAATCCGCACAATTTATTTTTCACCTCTATAATCCGAACGCCGTTAATAATTTCATCGATTGAAATTGTCCGAACTTGCAATATCTTGTCTGAATACTCGCTTTACTTGTGCAGATTAGATTCTTTTCATGTCATTCATGTCGCGTCGACATAAAACGTTAACATTGCAGTAAAAATGCAAAATTTTGAAAGAATATTATTATGGTGATAATGGAAAAAGTGTTTCTGAATTGGCCAGAATACACTCAATTGGAAAATCTACAGTATGCGATATAAAGAAAAAAAGAAAATCAATTGAGAATTTTATCTTCTTTTGATTCTGATCCTGGGAAACGTCGTACGCTCAAAACTAGTGAAAATCCGAATGTTGAAAACGCTCTATACACTTGGTTCGTACAAGAACTATCTTGACATACACTTTTATCTGATGATCTCATATGTGAGAAAGCAAGATTTTTTTACACCAGTATAACAGGAGAGAAATTGTCCTCAGACATTAGTGCGGTAGAACCATTCAAAAATAAATTTCTTCAAAAAATACGGGAGATGGATCTAGTGCCAGATCAAATTTACAACGCAGATGAAAGTGGGTTATTTCGACGAATTCTTCCAAACAAAACACTAGCCCATGCTGCTGAAAATTCAGCTCCAGGTCAGAAGATGAGTAAGGACCGTATTACATTCATGTCATGCTCTAATGCATCAGTATCTCATAAAATGAAATTGTTGGTCATCGGAAAAGCCAACAAACTCCGAGCATTCAAGAACTGCTCCAATTTGCAAGTTTATTATAAAGGTCAAAGAAAAGGGTGATTAACTAGAGAACTTTTTATGAATGGTTCCACAAACAATTTATTCCTGATGTTAAAAATAAAATGAACTAGCTGAAATCGCCACAAAAAGCTCCGCTCTTATTAGATAATGCTCCTGGACATCCAAGAGAAGAGGAATTAATCAATGAGGACCGAAATATTCAGGTCATGTTTCCACCTTCTAATTGTACTCCATTATTACAACCAATGGATCAACATGTAATACAGAATGTGAAATTGCATTATCGAAAATCTTTGCTACTGAATATTGTGGGACAAGAAGACAATAACGTTTCGCAGTTACTGAAGCAATTGGACCTCAAACATGTGGTGTTTTCTTTTGAAAGGGCCTGGTCATCTGTATCCCAAAAGTTAATTCACAAATCATGGAAGAATTTATGGCCCTCAAAAGATGATGATTATGGCACAGGTGACCTGTTGCCTCTCACGGTTGAGAGAAAAAATTTTACTAGAGAAAGAAAAGAAAAATCGCGATCTACGCATGATGACAGATGTGCTAACAAATGTATCTGGTCAAGAATTAACAACTGAAGACATTAAAGAATGGGCTGTAGGAGATAATGAGAATTATCTCTCTGAAGCTGAAATAATCAACAACATAGAAAGTGACGAGAATACAGAAGAACTTGAAGAAGGCGATGTCACCATGAATTCAGTGAAACATAAAGAAGCTCTCTTGTGTTTCAACAAATGTTTGGAATGGCACACAGAAAATGATATCCTTCAGCACCAAATATTATTATTGAATAAAATGAGAGAGAAAGCTGCAAATTCTCATCTTCGTTCGTTAAAACAGAAAACGATCCAAGACTTCTTCAGAACCTAAAAAATGATCTGTGAAATGTATCACTTTCTCAAGAAAATGTAGTTATATTTTCATGTTTTTTTGTGAATCACAATAATTTTGAGTTTTTCAATGAATATTTTACGTTTTTCAATAAATGTTTCACGTTTTTCAATAAATATTTCACGTTTTTCAGCCCTGTCTTTTCTTTACTATTTCATTTCAATTACCTCGATAATCCGAACAAGCCCTGGTCCCATATGATTCGGATTAGAGAGGTTGTACTGTAGTTTAGAAACCTGAAATAAATGAAGTATCTTTTTTCTACCTACTCGCCAAAGCCAGTATAGTTAATTTGGAATGTTAAACCAATTGAGTTGTTTGCAACAAAAGTGAGGCTTTTGGATTTGTTCTAAAGCGTCAAATCAAAGAATCAAGATCCTGTCATTTCATTTTTCTAGTTAGAACTCATGTTTTTCATGAAACACATTTGGAAATGTTCATTGAACTTAATGGAATATAGGAATATGATTTTTCATATAAATAAATATATATATTTATATATTTTTATTTTCAGGTTGCCAATAGGTATCTTTCACAACTGAAAACGTTAAATCCTGATCATCCTTACATCAAAGATTTGAACCAAAAAGAAGATGAATTCAGTAGAATATGCCAACAATACATGCCTTCAAAAACCCAAATCCCTGCTTAATATCATCTAAAAATCATAATACAAATAAATATAAAAATGTATAATTTTAATTGGATAATAAAATCAAGCTCGACTAAATATACACATTTTATCCTACTCTATGGTGCTCAAATTTGATGAGAAAATAAACCGCACTGTATATGCTTCACCATGAAAACATACCATTTTAATTAAATTAAGCCAAAAATTACTCTTCATTTATTCAAATCATATTGAAATATGTGAATGCAAGGACCTACTATTTTATCCTTGAATTCCGCCATATTATTCGACAGAAAATTTAAATAATTGGCAGTCATATTCAAAATAAACTGAAGAATATTTCATAGAAAAATATGATGATAATTAATAACAATAAGGTTTCAATTTTGTATATTTTCAACAACTGGAAAGAAAAGTAGACAAGAGAAAGCAAACATGAAATGACAGACCAACTATTCAATATTGATCTCCGGTAGCCGTATTTCATACAGAAATTTAAAAGTTTAGCATTCGAATTATAATTGAATTAAATAATATTCAATAGAAAAAGATTATCATCAGAATTGTATGTGTGTCAATTTTGCGTGTTTTCATTTGTTGGAAAAAAAACTGTACAAAAACATGCAAAAATGAATTTTAGACTTGCTTCAGCTCCTCAGTAGTATTGTGGCTGAATATCGAATGCAGGACGAATTACAGACAATTGAGGAGATCCCTCAACTGGATGTGTATAAATAAGAAATTCCTTTCAAAATAACTTATTTACACCCATCATGATTAAGACCTCGATTATCAAGCCTTCATCAAATATTCTTTCCTTGTAGAATCGGATACTGAAAAAGGGAAAACAAATATTACATTTCGAAATAAATCTTCCAAGATAATATGTAATTATACACTTACATTAACAGCCAACAATACCAGCGATTTCTCCATTACAATTCCATCTTGGCCTCATATAAGAGTCGGATAACAAAATAAAGACTGTTTGGAATATTATAAAGAAAGAAGTAACTAAGCCAGTAATTGCAACAAATGCGAATCTTTCCGTAGACGAATTAAATGATTTTTTTGCTAATGTTGGAGAGACGGTCAACACCAGCCTGGGTTCACAAACGAGTGATAAGCGATGCAATTGCCGGAAAAAAGTCTGCCAAAAAAAGATTTAACATTCACTCTACATCCGACATCCGAGTTTGAAGTGAGTAATATAATATCCCGCATGAAGAGTAAAAATACACAAGACATGTATAGCATGTCAACAAAATTTGTTAGATCTATCCAAAAAGTGATTATTCAGCCATTAGCAATAATATTCAATAAGTGCCTCGATGAGAGTTTTTTTTTCCAGAACAGCTTAAAAAAGCAAGAGTTGTACCTATCTTCAAGAAAGGTGACCCTGATGATCCTTCTAACTATAAGTCTGTGTTGTCAGTGTTTTCGAAGAGTTTAGAGACACTTATCAAAACCAGACTGACTTTCTACTTAGAATCGAACACTTTTCTGAATAATCAACAACACGGAAGATCGACAACCACGGCTCTTCTCAAAGTAATAGATCAAATCATACGTTCAAGCGATAAAAAAATGCTATCCGAAATAATTTCAAGAGATCTTAAAAAAGCATTTGACTCGATGAGTGATGGATTGCTAATGAGAAAGCAAAGGTATTATGGCATTTGTGGAACATCTCTTCGTCTCATGTGTACATATCTGGAGAGAAGAACGCAGCAAGTATGGTGGAAACATTCATTACCAGGAGAAAAGCAAGTCAAGTTTAGAGTTCCTCAAGATTCTGTCTTGGGACCATTGCTTTTCATTTTATTCATAAACGATGTGAACATAACCATCAATGGTAGCCATGCTTCTGTATCAACATTTTTGCAATTGCAACATTAACTGTCACCGTTCATTGCCCATTTTGGTAGAGTGGAACGTTTTCATTTATTTGACTAGTTATTAACATTATGAACGTCAATGCGTAAGAGTGCCTTTTTTGTAAGAGGGTTTTGCCGCTAGTTTCGAGCATCAAATGGTCACGTGACCTTTTTCTATACAATTTTGAAAAGGGATTTTCAAAGGTAACATCTGTCATTCAAGAAAACTGGCTGCCTTGGATTTTATATTCTATTGGCAACCCGTGAAGATCGAAAATACAAACTTGTCACTTATCTCTTTCAATGTCTACCTTCATAAAGTTCGGAAATTCCTGATTTTTTAGTGTCCACGCTAAGAATCATGTGACCTTTTAAATCGGCGTCAAAACGCTCCAATAAAAGAGAACCTCTAGCCAAAGCTATCTCATCTACGGCTGACTCACGAACTGCCTGCATGAAAACATTCTTGGAAATCCCTAAATCTTTGAGGTTCTGATGGAGTCTTTTAAGGTTGATACCAGTTGCAAATAGATAGTTGCCGCTATTTTGACGTTATCAAGTCGCCACTTCTTCTTGGCTTCATCTCTAGATATTTTTACTTATCTGATAGAGTGCTCTCTTTATAGTGATTGTTAGGGATAGCAATGTCATGATGGATTGAAGTGTCTTGCTTTGTTTATGGACCTGTGTAGAGCATTTGATCTGTTATTTCATGAGCCACTCTTATATAAAATAGACTGCCTTGGTATCAGGGGTCAGATAAATATTTGAATTGTGGAGGCCGTTACTTGATGTAGATCCATGATATAAATGAGATAAAAACACAAGGTTTAACTTTAATCTACACTTTATTTGAAAAAATTCGACGACTGTATTTTTATCGAAACTACGTTTATGTTCAGATGTTCTTATGCCAAAACTCCTATAGGTCCTACCGATATAAATTTTATCACAAGAACCGCAATTGAGTTTATAGATTCCTGATTTACTTGATTTTTCAACACGAGATTTATTATTTTTAATTTGTTTACCTAAGTTATTAGAAGTTTTGAAAGTTATATTAAGATTTTGTTTGACGAGAAAGGATTTAATATTTGTACTTGCAGAACCGCAGAATGTTAAACTGTTGAATATTTTATAGTCTTTATGAATAGGATAAATAGATACAAACATTCGGACAAGCTTTTGAATGAACAGGTAGATGTGAATTACTCACCCCTACTTAACTTGTTTAATTAGTTTTTATTACCTTTCATACTAACTGTACAATGGCTCGGTGTGGATTTTCCTGTTATTCATCCAACTTGTTCTACGATTTGTTTATAATACCATACTCTTCATTCTGTTTTTCATTCTTGATAAAGCTGCTGTGTCAGCGAAACGTCGTCGAATTTTTTCAAATAAAGTGTAGATTAAAGTTAAACCTTGTGTTTTTTATCTCATTTATGTCAGATAAATAGGTTGATCAGATCGTTTTTGACAGATTGCTTTCAATTTGTAGAGGTCGATGACAAAAAATCTTCCAGTCTAAGAATTGGTTCTGGTGTACCATAAGGTTCTGTGCTTGGACCACTGTAGTTTTTAGTTTTCATCAATGACTTGCCAACAGCACTACGGAACACGGAGAGTCTCACAATGTTCGCTGATGATACCACCCATATTTTTAGCGGGGAGGGTGAAGAAAAAATCCTAGACAATGCACTTCAGTGCTTAATGAGGTGTATGGATTGGTTTAACACGAATGGTTTGTATCTAAATGTTGACAAGACAATGTTTATCAACTTTACATTCAAAAACACAGAAACAAATAATAAAAGCCTATTGTTAAAATTAAAGAAGCGGTGCCTGGGCCTCATAGTGGACAAGAACCTGAACTGGCAGCCGCATATTCAGAACCTGTGTAGCAAGCTGAGTTCCATATGTTACGCTCTATACCGTCTACATAAAATTGCCAATATAACAACTTGTGTGGCTTACTATTTTGCTCACTTCCAGAGTATCGTATGGGATTTTGTTTTGGGGTGCTTCTACTGAAAGTACAAGGGTATTCAGAATGCAAAAAAAAGCTGTTCGTAATATATTCGGGGTTTCTCGGATCACATCGTGCAGGAACTTATTTGCAAGACTTAAGATATTGCCAATAGCTTGCATATACATACTTGAGTTCCTGACCTATATGAAACCTTCAATCGTTCCAACGCAACAATTACAATGACGAATACTCAACTCTCAATTCCGATGATCTTGTCATACCTTACAAATCTTCTTCTGCCTATGGGAGGTCCCCTAGCTACATGGGTATCAAACTGTTCAACAAACTCCCAAGGCATATTAGGGATATACAGTGCCTAAGAACATATTGTAGATCACTTAAGAATTTATTGTTGAATAAAAACTACTACGATCTTGAGGAGTATCTAGCTGATGTGTTGTGAACGAAGGCTGCTCCTCTCTTGCTGTTTGGCATTTGTTTAGTATTAGTATTTGTATTGATTTTAGATTTATAGTATTATATTGATGGTGTTTCTTATTGTTTATTTTATTCATTTATGTAACTCATTGATATGTCTGATACCATGTGATCTATGATCGATGGGCAAATTTATTATTATTATTAATGCGATGGTCGATTTGCACTCTTTGTCATGTACTACAATATCTGGTCCATTATTTGGAATGATTTTACAAACTGCTTATAACACTTCCCGTTCTTTATAGTAGTTTTGATAAGGGGTTCCGGCCAAGACAAAACATTTCTGAAGATTATACTACAAAGTTACCGTAATCGAATTTTCCCCATATCCATGCTGAAACATATAACACCTCCCCTAAATTGCATGTTTCTAGGTCTACGCGAGTGCGTAGCAGAATGCGACGTGATCGGCCATATCTTCTGATGGCACTGATTGAAAAGTTTGATTTTATAACAGATCGAAGAGATTGCAGACCTTGGTTTAATTTCAATTAGATACCTTCATGTATTTCTTGGAAAAAGGTTATAGCAAAAAAATAGTTTTTTCGCGATGTAACCACACAAACACACAAACTTTTTTTCTCGCCAAATTTCATGTTCCCAGGTCAGTGTCCTACAGGTTTTCTCTTGACAGGGTCAAAATATGCTGCAAAATGATTTTGTCATAGATGCAAAAGATGAAAGAAGTATTAGATGTATTATAAAAATTAAATACATAGAATTATCACAATTTTATATCCTACCTTAAGAAATTTCAAAGTTAATACAAAACATAATCAGATTCTAACAGTTTGAATGAACAAAATGATCACATTTTTACTTTATACTCAGTTATAATTTCATCACTAAACTGTCACTGCCAACAATAAATAAATGATTACTCCACAAGACACAATTAATTTAGTCCTAATTATAATCAGTTCCAGAGTTCATGAAATTTGAAAGGTAAAGGAAATCCGTTCAGTATCAATTTATGCCTCCTCAGATGCTTCTTCGGAAAATTCATCCTTCATTATTAGCAAATTTGCTGGAACTTTCAGTGGATTAACATCAAATGATTCCTATAACAATAAATGAATTCAATGAAGATTTTGGTATGATATGTTCTTTAGTTAGTTAAAATCTATTAAACAAGGAATTTACTTTGATGTTAACAATTTTCTCGTGAAAAATTAAATCTTACCGTTTTCTTTTTACTATAAGACTTGACCATTTGTGACTTCATTATGCCTTCAAACTCTTCTATATTTCTAATGAAGTCCACCATTGCTTCGTTATCTTGCTTCCTAATAGCTTCGGCTAGTTGTGTCAAACAGCCATAAAGAAAATGCGAAGTATAAGGGTCCAATATTTTTATACTCTCTCCCTTAGAAAGTTCTGAAAGTGCCAAATAGCATTCCCTGAAAAATATAGAACGAAAATTAATTTTTGAAATATATAGAAAACTTGAATATCAATGAGGCAGTTCAAATTTTTTGTGTGATTACCTCAAATTGATTCCTGCCCCATCAGTGTGCTTCTCGAACAGTGCTATATACTTCAGAATCCTCGGGATCAAATCGTTAATGCCGTGTGAGTTTAGGTACAATCTTTTCAACAATTTAATCCACTGATTTAATGGTGATTCTTCAGTCTTCACGTTGTCTACATTTTGAGCGTGACTGTAGCCTAATTTTTTATACTTTTCTATCGTATATCTAATTTCCATTATTGATTTTTCTGGAAGGTACTTTTGAATTTCTTCTAAATTGTTTGGGCCATGATTTTCTAAAGCAACAAGTAAATCTCGTTTGTTTTTCGTTGTCCATGACACTAAAAAATATTGTTATTTCAATCCGAGGATAGTTATAGAAAAAATAATATTTTGAAAAAGATTCCAGGATTTTAAAAAATAGAAAATTGTTGGTACAATAGAAAATATATGGCATCTAGTAACAACTACTATCTCCGCTTTGGCTTCACCTCTAGATTGTAATTATTCAGAGCTGTTCGATGAATTTATAAATTAATCAATCAATTTATCGCTTTGAGATAACGAGTCCAACCTAAAAGTTCTGTTTAGAGGAAAAACGGCAATATGTGTAATTTTATTGTTCCTCAAAAATAAAAAAATGTCGAAATTAGTGCCCTAATCTTGATATTATTTGGGTCCATGTATGTGTGCAAATCGTCTTGTTCAAAATTGAAATACACAAAGAACAGAACATGTACAAAAACAAACTTACAAATTTTCAACTGGATAATGTAATAAGGGCAGCATGCAGCAGCAAGCCAGGTCTTGACAAAATTTTGAAAAATTCATACTATCAATCTCATTAAAGCAAAGATTTACATCTTTGTCAAAATTTGAATCGCAATTATTGTTTGTGAAACCATTTCTTTTTTTCCTATTATTTAAATGGCGAATACTATAGATTTTTTAAACTTGAATAAAACTATGTGCAGCACTATAACGTTTGAAAATCCTGATGAAAAAAAAATTTCCCGATGAAAAAATTAATTTGATTTGCCTAACCCTTAGTATTCGTAGTTTAAGAACTAATTTTGATGAATTCTTTGTGATTTCTTAAAGCAGAAGCCTCACATTATTGTTCTGATAGAGATATGGATAAAACCAAGTGAACATAATACATATTTATACTATTCCCGGATATTCTGGAAGTTTTCTTTCAAGAACTACAAACAGATCAGAAGGTGTTGTAATCTACGCCGCTGACCTGCTTTAAATTGACAAGGTATTGGAGGTTAACATGGCAACTACAGACTGCCTTCGAGCCGAACTCTCCCTCGGAAACAAAGAAATAATGGTCCTTGGAATATATCGGTCACATGACTTTACTGTAGGTGAATATATCTTAGAGTTGGATGGGGTATTGAACTATTGCGGAAATCGGTCACTTGTTTATTACACGGGTGATATAAATATCGACCTTTTGTCAAATGCTGTTGATGAGTATAAGCTGCTGCTTGCTTCCAAGGGTTTTGCTTGTCTTATGAATGAAATAACCCGACCAAATAACAAAACCGGTACTTGTGTAGATCATATATTTGTAAGGTCAAAACATAATACCTTTTTTGAATCTGCCGTATCTAAAACAGATATAACTGATCACTACGCTATTTATGGTATGATTCCTATCGACGTACATGCCGATCAGAATAACTTCTAAAATCACAATCAAACAAACAATCGATTATGAAGCTCTTAAGGCGAAAGTCAGATTACGGGACTGGAGTTTTTGTCAAGCCGAATCCAAATCGGTTAATGAGAAGTTTGAACTGTTTATAGATTGTCTTAATGAGTTGGTGCAAGAAAGTAGAAGGGATATTTATTGTAGTAATAGAATGACCAAGATAAAACCATGGATGACTCGGGATCTTTTGAATTCCATCAGAAAATGATAAACTTTTTGAGAAAAGTAGAAATTGTCCCCAGAATGAATACCTCAGACAGGAGTATACTGAGTACCGAGCTTTGACAAAAAAAACTGATAAATATTAGTAAAAAAATGTATTATGAGAATGAAATTAAAAAAAACTCGAACGATATTAGAAAAAAAATGGAAAACTGTTAATAGCTTGGTAGGTCAACCAGAATCTAGAGAAGAAATAACAGAAATTGAAAACCCAATAAATAAAGAGAAAATTACTAGAAAATCTGAAATACCTGAAGTAATGAATACGACGAAACAAAATTCGGTACGCAAAAAAGGATAAAAGAAAGTCTCTTCCTAATAGCTTTTCAGATGTTAAGGAAAGTATCAGTAGCCTTCAAAGTAATAAATCCCCAGGACCAAATAATATCACTTCCAACTTAGTCAAAGAAATAAAAACAGATATAGCACAAATTCTGAGGGATCTTTTAATGAATCGACAGTGAAGGGTATAATTCCAGACATTTTAAAAAACGCTACCATAATACCAATTTATAGAGGGGACCAAAAGCGACGTACACAACTATATACCCATTGCATTAATATCTGTATTTTCTAAGATATTTGAAAAACTCATGTTAAAATCTCTCCTAGACTTCCTCGAAAAACAACAATACTTTTCCAGGCATCAGTACGGCTTTTTGAGGGTGAGAGGGACTGAAATCGCATTAATAAATTTCTGATCACATGTTCTTCAAGAACTAGATGAAGGAAATTATGTGACAGCTTTATTTGTCGATATTTCAAAGGCGTTCGATACTATATCTCACAAAATATTGCTACAGAAACTATTCAATGCTGGAGTCAGGGCAAACTGTCATAAATGGTTTGAATCATATTTAACAAACCGCACACGACAGGTAAAGATAGGTGACAATTTAAGTCAGAAGCAGATCATGCCCTATGGCGTCCCACAGGGTACAATATTATCACCCACCTTATTCTTGATAAACATCAACGACCTTTGCGACGCCAACACATATTTACATTTTCTGATGACACAGCACTATTATTCAGCGCTAAAAATAAACAATCTTTGTTCGAAGATATAACCCATGATCTGGATCTGTTGAATAATTGGTTTTCCACCAATGAGCAATTGATTAACACAAAAAAGACGAAATACATACATTTTTCAATAAGAATTTAAGTTTGACTCGGCTCTCTTGATACATAATCTTGGTTGCCCCAGAGACTCGTGTGTTTGTGAACGGCTAGAACAGGTGGCCTCGACTAAGTATTTGGGATTACACTTTGACCAGAATATGAACTGAAAAGTTCATATTTCAAAAATCAAGCAAAAACTCAATGCAATCATCCCAAAGTTTTATTTTGTTCGAAACCTGATTCCTTTATCCTTTCAAAGAACGTTATATTGTGCAATAATGAATCTGTGTTGATGTATGGAATAAGTATATGGGGAGGTACATACAATACAAATATTCACCCACTTGTGGTAGCTCAGAAACATTTCATCAGATTAATGATTAGAGTGGGAAGACGTCATGAATCGAAACCACTCTTCAATAAGTTGAAATTACTCACCATACACAAACTCTTCAGGATGCAAACCACTAAAGCAATTTACAAGTATCGAATCCATCTCAGATGTTTGCTGTTTACTAACAAGAGAGGTAAATTGAATTTCAAATTGCCAGTAGTCAAACACACCTTATTGCTACAATCGATCAACTACCTGATGTCTAAAATGTTCAATTCCTTGAAAATCCATAGTGGCTTGAGCAGGTGATGGAGTGTGTCCGAGGTGGTATCGCACTTTAGTACGTAACGGTGTTAGATGAACTAAACGATATCATAACAGGTGAATCTGAGGAAGTCCACATTATAGTTCTAACTGAAACTTGGCTAGATGAGAATGAAACAGAGAATTTTGGAATTGAGTCATATTAAGCCATACATGACTGTAGACCCACCCGAGGAGGTGGGTCTACAGCATCTACGTCAGAGATGGCATACGTTTTGTATCTAACTGTACAAGTCAGCTGACCCCTGGAGACTGTAACATCTTGTCTGTGGATCCGATTGATATTGGCTGTACCCTATGTAGTATTTATAATCCTCCAAATGGAAATGAAAAAGATCTTATTAGTCTAATGGACAGAATCATGGAAATACAGAGAAGAGATACCATCATCATAGGAGATGTTAATTTGGATCTGCTAAGCGAAAAAGCGTCAGTAAGAGACTATAAATATGTAATTAGTGCTAATCATTTTGAGATTCAAAATCAAATTAAAAAAGAGAATCAGCAAAACTTCTCAGACTATAATGGATCATGCAGTTGCGAGCAAGAGCCTAACTTGTACTGTGGGATACATCGATCATTTTATCTCGGATCACAGATTGCTGAGAATAAAAATTAGCAAGAACGTTAAAAGAGGCGCCAAAGAAAAGAAAATATTTAGAAAGTTAAACCGCAGAAGATGGCTCCAGAATGCTGAAGAACTTGATCAGAGTGAAATCTATTCCTTCGGTGATCTAGCTGAAATATTAGAGTCTACCAAACAGGAGTGTACCAGAATTTATGCTGTTAGAATTGGGGTTGGAAATAGGTGGATTACTCATGATTACCTAGATTTGATGAAAAAAAGAGACAGAGCGTATAGAAGAAGTCAAACAATCAGTTCACCAGGGATGAGTTCACACAGCTGAAAAATAGAACAAATAATCTGAGATAGCTGCTGAGACGACAGCATGTGGAGAAAAAACTTTATGAAGCAATGGGTAACAGCAAGCAAACCTGGAAAATACTTAATGAAGTATCGAGAAGAGGAAATAGAAGGCCACAAATAAATGTAATAACTGACCAAAATGGGCAGGACATGCAACAGCCAGTCGACATAGCAAATGTTTTCAATGAATATTTCTCCACAATAGGCAACAAATTAGCTGAAAACATTCCATCGCACAATGGTGTGAGATTCACTGAGGAAATAGGAAGCAGAAGTATGTTTACGGAACCAACAGATATACATTAAGTCGAGAAGGTATTAAAAGAAAAGAAGGATTGTGCACCTGGAAGTGATAATGTCACTGCTTTAGATGTTCTGTCAACATTTCATCTGTTTGGGGATAAAATAATTATACTCATCAACGAAATATTTCAAAATGGAAGGTTTCCAGAGGAATTGAAAGTTGCCAAGGTTATTCCGGTATTTAAAAAGGAACAGGCTAAAGATCTTAACAACTATAGGCCAATTACAATTCTAAATACATTTGCCAAAGTACTAGAGTAACGGTGGATCTTCTAGAGTACATAGAGGGTGAAATAGACAAAGGGAACTACGTGATTGTGATATTTATAGATCTATGAAAAGCGTTTGACACCGTTTACATTAAGTGGCTACTAAGCACGATCCAGGAAATGGGGATTCAGGGTGTGTGCCATGAGCTTTTGAAGTCCTATATGGAGCATAGAAAATTCTGTACTGTGATAAATAATTGTAAAAGTGATGAAAATAATGTGAACATTGGTGTTGCGCAAGACTCGGTTTTGGGCCCTATTTTATATCTGTTGTATGTCCATAATCTGAAGTATCTTAAAATTAAATCTAAGTATTTTATGTTTGCTGATGACACAGTGTTAGTTTCATCACAGGAAAATATAGAGAGATTGCAGACTGATATAAATAATGATCTAGATCTATATTATGATTGGCTAGTTAGCAATAGATTAAGCATCTTCTTCTTAGGGGTGCCTTATCCGTTCCGGACATTGGCTAACATCATGGCAATTCTCACTTTGTTAACTGCTGCTCAAAACAGCTGAGTTGTAGTCAATTCGAACCAATCGCGCAAGTTCTTTATCCACGAGTGATGTCTTCTTCCAGGGCCTCTTTTCGCCTCAAGTTTTCCCTGAAGGATTAATTGTAGTAGTCGATATTTGTCGTGTCGCATTATGTGGCCAAGATATTGAAGCTTCCGTTCCTTCAGTGTTTGAACAATTTCCCTTTTCTTGCCCATTCTATTTATGATCTCCTCGTTAGTAACATGCTGCGTCCATGAAACTTTGAGAATACGTCTGTAGCACCACAACTCAAAAGCGTTCAGTTTATTAATAATTGTCTCATTGACAGTCCACGACTCTACTCCATACAACAAAACAGAGAAAACATAACACCTGAGCATTCTGATCTTAAGATTAAGTGTTAGGTCTCTGGCAATAAACATCTTTTTCATTCTCAAAATGTCGCTCTGGCCTTTTCAATTCGGCACAATACCTCTCCCTTGTAGTCCCACGAATCATACACAGTCGTTCCCAAATAGCTAAATGAGATTAGGCATAAATACGGATAAAACGGTGTATATGGTCATGAAGCAAAAAATAAAAACCTGTGATATTAACATTAACATTAAGGGAAAGAAGCTTTATGAGGTCGCAGAGTATAGATATCTTGGTTTAACTATCGCGGAAGACTTAACATGGAATAGTCATATGGAAACATTGATGTCAAAGATAGCTCCAATGGTTGGTGCAATTCATAGATGTACCTATATGTTGACAGATTCCACAAGATTCTCCGATCTACAGGAGCATACAAACATTTAATACATTGCAAGGAGACATCAGAAAATCAAGAAACATTGAAAGATTTAATAGAGTCCTAAAAAATTGCTTGTTGACCTCGGCTGTGTAGTGGTTACTCATGCTTTTGTACTTTGTGTAGTTTTTGTATTTGTTCCTTGTACCTTGATATCAGTTTAATACTGTTTTAACTGTTTTAAGGGATATTAAATATATTATTTATTTATTTCTTGAATCTGAAGATGCGGGGGAATCTTTCTTGAAATAACGTGTCTGTATATTTCGTGTTTTTTCAGTCCTGCGGATGCCATGCTATCATTTACACTATTTAAAGCTTAGCACAAAATGTTAAATACAGTTTAAGAAATGTACCTACACACGGACTAATTTAGCCTTGTAGGTGTTGAAAATTGTGATATTATGCTGTTGATTTCAATTTTTGATTACTGTGTCTTATTGTTCCTCTTTTTTGGAATGTGTTTCTTCCTTCCATTGATTTGTATTCAATACTGATAAGAAAAGAACTTTGTGTTGAACACTTGTGATAGCAACTTGTATTGAATTGTTTTCAAATTTCAATATCAATATGTATAATACACATGGTGTTTGTGGCACAATCTGATAACCATGTTTATGCAAGTCTGTGTGTTTCACAATAAAAATGGTACAAGGCAGCAGACACCTTGTGTATGAGTTAATAACCAGTCTAAAATTTTAGTAAAGTTAAATCATATGTAATATAAAATTCAATGGCTAACAATTTTCCAATAATTTTTACTATAAACTTGTTTCACATATTTCAATCATTCAATATAATGAAAAGAAAAAATTCCGCTGTGCATTTTCGAAATTTATAATATGATTTATGGTAACAAAATCACACCCATATCTAGTTTTATTGTGACCTTGCCCTTTTCCATTATTAAAGTGTATACAATGCTAATTTTGAATTACGTTATATGTTTATCCCTAATTTGTTTAGTTTAAGCTCTATATAAAAAAAAGTTGAGTACCGCTGATATATAGGAACTATCATAGATGCACAGTAAATTTCTATTCTTGTTAAGATGGAAACCACAGACAATGTTCATTAATGTCAGAATAATTATTATCTACCCATTTGAATATTCATTCCTAATGTCTATTTGAGTCATAAATCATTCGATTTGAAAAAAAAATATTTTTGGAAAAAGATTGTGCTTCACTATTTTTTTCAATTTCAATTTCAATTTGACTTATCTACCTTATTTCTTTCAGAAAAAAATAAAAACCACTTATTCGATTCCTGGAAGATTTTCTCTAGAATGAGAAATGAAATCACGCTTCATTTTATTATTAAGAAAAAGTCTACACCGATCACATATGTATATAGCTCGCAAGAATATTCTCCATCATCTGAAAGGCTCCTAAAAATTCATTTTTATCGACACCATGCTTCTCATAATGATGCAAATAGGCCTTTTTTGAAAATAACCTCCAAGCATCTTCAAGAATTGAATTCAAAGAATAACAAACACTATTATCATTGGAGATAACTGTTAAAGTCTTATCACTTCCACAGAACCTTCTTGTTTCATGATTATGGATAAAATGCTCATTAGCAGGTATCCAGCTTACAAAATTTCTATTTGATTGGAGAGTGTCTAATTCATCAGATCTAGGTTCATTTGTTCCCCTTGTTATTGCTGCAACTATTATAGTTTTTTTCTTCATATTAAGAGAATTAGCATAAGTTTTCCATTTGGTAAGTCCTTTCATCAAAGAATTACTCACATTTTTCCAAGGTTGATTAGAATATTCCGAATCTGAAGAAGATGTTCTTAAGTGAACATACTTAAATACAGGATGGGAAGACAACCGACTGAGAAATACTGCATTATTAATGGCAGTTATGGGTTGGAAAGTAGAAGCTAACTGCAAAGCAATAACCTTATTCATATCAAGAAAATTAATATTCTCTCGTATTTTAGTAGGACAAAGATCATGTACCAAATCGTTCTCAAAAATAATCGACATATCAGATACGCCATGCAATTTAGCTAGAGATAAAACTGAATTATAATGTTGAGTAACAAGTTCACCATTCATATAAGGCAACACTATCACATTCATTATTGTTTTATTAGGGTGTGCACTTCTTAATTTCTCGATAACTTTACTTCCAACGCCTGATCCTGTTCCTCCAGAAGAGCTAAGAATGTTTAAAAACCTTACTGAATAGTCACTCTTTTCAATTTCAACTCTAACTTTTTCCAATATTGAATTAATCATCATTTTACTTTGGAAATTATATCCAAATGCCCAATTATTTGCTGATCCACCATGACCAGTTATTATGTTTTTGAAATCATATTGTGTCCGTTTTCTTGAGTCCACAACTTTGGTCTCTGTATCAATGAGAATTGATCGAGCTTCCAATTTACCATTGGGGCAAATATTGAACCATTTATTGTAAGAATTGTAGTGATAAGGTTGTCTCTTCAAATCTTCGAAAACAGTGGAGAACAGTACATCGCCAATTTGATTTCCACACTGACCATAATGAATAGTCAAGAGGCTCATTATCCCAAGAATTTGAAAGATCCGGAAAATTAAATTATAATACTCACTTTTCAAGATTGTCACTTGATTTACAGACGAATAGATTTCTCTACAATCAAGCAATTATTTTGAGTAGCACTATCAGGTTCATGGAAATATAAATTTAACCAAAGTAATGAAAATCTTTCTTCCAAATTTTCTGTTTATATAAAGACAATGGTAATCCTGTCTTGTATGATGACGAGTTCTGCGCACCCATACGAGTCAATTTTCAATCAGCTGTTTGCCGAATGCATTTGAATTTTATACAGTGTTGTCAGATTACAAACATAATAACACAATACTTCTAGTCTCTAGTAGACCTTGTTTCTTTTCTAGTCAATAAATAATAAACTACTTCTCTTATGTCGTATTGTTATGACCGTAAAGAACAAACTTTGCGGAATAAATTATCAACAAGATTAGAGAAAAAGGAGACACTCGCAAAGTATTTTATTAGATCTCATTAATAGTTTATCGAATATACGGAAATATACTGTGGGACGTATAAAATCTTCTTTTTCCATTTATTTAAAGAATGTGGGGAATGGAGGTGTTTTCTTCTGAAAATTGGTGATTTTCATTAGTGTTTCCAGATTATTCAGAACATAAACATTGGCAACCCGAAAACAGTACAGAATTCTAGGTTGTAGGTATACTAGATGATTTGTTACTTTGCGGTTTACTGATGCGTTACCGTTAAACTGCCAAATTATTACTCAATATGGTAGGATCAGGTTCGATGTATTCTATTTTTAAGTTATCTGGTAAAAACGTTGTTTGATAAAATATTGAATCTAGAACATTTTTGGGAAAGTATGGCAGCTATTATAAATAAAAACTGAAAATTTCTTATTCTGTTGATTTGTTGTCGTATACCTATTGGAAATGGATTATTATGCTCTATTCCTCAACTATAATTTATTAGAAATAGAGATAACGAAATCACGCTTGATTCCAATGACAACACGAGAATAATTCCAATCAAAGAAGAATATTTAAAAAACCTGACAACACTGTATAAAATTCAAATGCATTCGGCAAACAGCTGACTGACTCGTTTTGGGTGCACAGAACTTGTATCATTCAACAGGATTACCAAGACAATTTTATACCCCAAATATAAAATATGCTTAGCCGAGGTGCCTGGTTCGAATCCGGGTTCAAGTCATGGATGTTGTCCTTGAACAAAAAAAAAGTGAATTTGACAAAGACTCACATAGAGATTGGACACATAACCATAGTTGTTGAGTCCATAACCTCTGAAGGCCAGATAACTTGTAATTCTGAGGGGTGGCAGTTATCATTGCACGGTCTAGGTGAGTGGTTCGGAGTCCACTATAAACTGTAGGTCCATAGAAAAAACAAACAAACAATATAAAATACACAAAATAATATGATCGAATTCATTGACTAATTATATAAATGATCTTTATCATTCACTAAGTATATAAGTCGACAACGCCCCCTGTAGAGTTGGTTGAAGTTTCTAAGCCAACCTGAATCGCCAATTCTGGTTGGTTAAGTATGATTGAAAGATTGAGGTAGAATATGATTTATATACTCACTTGGTCTATGTCTTTGCACAGAACATGTCTCCTTGTTGAGGTTAACAATTTGACAAACTTATGATCTCATTGATATAAATTTTACCCAGAATCTTTTATTGAGTTAATTTCAAATAGAAATAATCATACTATTGTACAAAACCTTTTCAAATTGGCATAAAATATTATAAGCAATTTATATCAAATATTCAGTATAAATCACTGTTGAATCCAACGGCTTAAATATAAAAACACAATTCATATTGTTAATTGCAAATTACAAAAATTTTAAACTACAAATAAATAAAAGAACTGATGATTCAAACTGTTTAGAGCTCAGATCTTATTATTTATTACAAGAGGCAATTGCTGCAACGGTTCTTCAATAGAATGATGAATCACATAAAATACTGCCTTAATTTGTATTTAACTATTTAACCTTTAGATATTGAATCAAGGTTAGATCTTCTAATTTCAAATAACTTTTTAAAATCAAAACCATATATTTTAAAGAAATAGTTTTAAAAAATTGAAACAGGTACTTCGGTTTAATACTTTGCATGCATCATAATTTTAATAATGGAATAGGTGTGTAAAGGTAGCTGACAGTGTTGCCGCTCTGGTAAAATTATACGGAAAGAGTTATTTCTTTTAAGTAAATTAAGTGGTAATTCTTTTCCAGGATTTAAAACATTTATAGCGTCTAAGTTCAAATTCTCCTATGGGAAGAACTATTTTTAATACATTTTAGATAGTTTACTGACCAATTCAGAAATTATTTCTATCTCTTCGTGTAATGACCCATTATTTATTTTACCTTCTTTGGATATAAAATTTCTAATAACAACGCCAACACTGTTAAGAAGTGACTTAGGTGGTCATAATAAGAAATTGAGTTGTGATTCATCTTCATTACAATTCAATTAGTTTTAAATTCATTTCTTCTCGTAAATATACCAATTATGCATCAAATAATAATTTACCAGTAAACCAAATGAATGAGAAGGTACCACCGCTGCTAGATATTTCGTTTATTCAAATGTGAATAACAGATAAAGTCCTGAATTTTTCAAAAATGTGGAGAGGCGTTGTTCTTCCGTCAATTTTTACTGTGAGTTTGTTCATTTTCGGTGCAATTGGTCAATATGAATGGCAACCAAAAGACGCATTTGATGAGGTGAAGAGGCAGATGGATAAAGTAAACAAATATAACTGTGAAATAAGACACATAGGTGAACTTTACCTATCCAATAATACAATATCACATTTGCCAGATATCAAAGACGTAAATATAAATCCAGTGTTTCCAAATAGGACGCAATTACTACATCTTCATAATATTGCTCTAAGTAGAGCATTCTTTTGGAGTTATATATTGCAGAGCAGATTCATTCGACCTGCTATCAATGATACATATGATCCAGGAATGATGTATTATTTTCTATCAACGGTTGCAGATGTTTCTACGAATATGCATATTAATGCTTCTGCTATTTATTTTTCACCAAATACTTCTTACTCACCCTCATATCGAGGCTTCTTCAACAAAACATTCCCAAGATTTGCTCCAAGAACATATAGACTAGATGATTTTAATGATCCGATTCATTTGGAACGAATATCTACTTTGAATACTTTTACAGTACATGATTTAGGGGCTGTACCAGTAGATACAAGCAGTGATTATGCCTCTGATTATTACAGGTAGGAGATAACTAATTATAAGAGTTGGCTTTTTTAAATTTGTTTTTCAGGATAAATGAATGGTATAAAAAGTGGTTACCTGATGAAGTTGATAAAAGACATGATACAAAAACAACATATCAAGTTGAGATTCGTTATGCTAACAATACAAATGAAACTTTCACATTTCACGGACCTCCAGGAGCTGATGAAAATGAAGGACCAGTGAGATGGACAAGACCTTATTTTGACTG
Organism: Cryptolaemus montrouzieri; assembly: GCA_013387265.2. Taxonomy (NCBI): domain Eukaryota; kingdom Metazoa; phylum Arthropoda; class Insecta; order Coleoptera; family Coccinellidae; genus Cryptolaemus; species Cryptolaemus montrouzieri. The sequence goes on from JABFTP020000103.1 coordinate 26,761,432, forward strand.
TGGTAGATCAAATCGATGGTTGGTAGCTGCAGTGGTACCAATAGCTGATATTTACCCTAGACATACTGGTTACAGACATATTGAATATCCGACGTAAGAAATCCAAATTAGTTACTTCTTCATTCGCAATTGAAACAGTATAGTTAATATTTTCTCCAAGTCTTACAAATCAACTCTGTCAACTAAGTAAAACGAGGTATTTAGTCATAATACAAAACAAAGTATATTACTTCATACAACAGGTAAAAAAAGTTTTCTCGAGACGACCTTGCAGCTTGATTGAAAATTTCGTTTTTCAAATTTATGAGTGAAGTACTCCTCCGTGAGTGACATACTTTTCTCCATCATGAATTCTTGTACCGTTAATATGACTCTTTCACATGTGTGCCTTATGTTCATAATCATTTCCGAGTTTTATTCTTTCTCGGGGAGAAATTGTTGGCCTCAAACCATCTCTTTGCCTTTTCCACAGATATTTTTGATTTTGAATGAAGAGTCTCCATACAAGGAGCTCTATACCATATTGTTGTTTCGTTAGCAATCAAATTATAAATGAAATTGGTCCTAAGATGGACCCCTGTAAGACCCCAGACGGTATCTACCGTGTAGTTGACATCTGTCCAATTCACTGTTTGGTGTATTTGATTCAAATAGAATTCGATGGGGTCAACACTGGACCTCTGACTTCATAAGAGATGAGATTGTATTGTAGATTGTAGGTGCTCAATTTCATATTGTTAAATTCGATAGGCTCAACTCCGTGAAGGGATAATTTATAGGTTATGTTAGGTTCTTCTTCTTCCTGCACGGCGCCCATATGGGCAGCACTCAGGCCGTTTGGCGCATTGTGCTTGCAGTGTTTTGTTAAATTGTTATTTGTCTTGCAAAAACTTCCTGATGAAGCTTGCAAGACTGTTGTAGGGGGCCTCCTGGATCATCCGGGCGGTGGGTGTTTCAGTGCCCAAGGTGTTCAGTCTGGTTTCCTTATGAGTGGGACATTCGAAGAGTATGTGTTCCGTTGTTTCGTCATTTTCTAGGCAACCACGACATTGTGTGTTTTTGTTTGTTGAGTTGGTGTCCCATTAATAGGCCCACTACCATCCCAACAGACTTTTTTTCGAGGGACAGTAGTTCATGTACCTTTTTCTTTGATTGCGGCCCTTTTATGAGGCTTTTTTACTGTTCCAGTCCCTAGATCTTGCCCAGTAGTTTTGGGCCTCGGTGGTGGTCCAGTTTTGAAAGAAAGAGAGCACATGGGATGGTCAGAATTGGTTCTGGTCCCATCGGCCTGACAGCTGTGGCCTGTTTAGCGAGGCTGTCTGCTATCTCGTTTCCTTCGATGCCCTGATGGGCTGGGCACCAAATCAGAGCGACTGTTTGTAGCACTGAGTTGTCAAAGTGCTGTTCTGCATTCGTCAACCAGTTTGGATGTAACCTTCGTATCTTTAAGATATCTAAGGGCGTTTTGGCTATCAGAGGATATGTAGATATATGCGTCTCTATAGTTCCTATGTAGACTTTCCTGTACGCACCGGAGAATAGCAAATATTTCTGCGTGTGTTACGGTGGCGTTGTCTCCCAGCGCAATCATAATGTTTGCCCTAGGGCCGTGGACGCCAAAGCCTGTACCCGTCCCGGTTTTGGACCCATCCGTGAACCAGGTGGGGCCCTGTGGGGTGAGTAAGGCATGGGGTGTGGTTCAAATTTCTTTTGGTGGAACAAGTACTTTGCAGGGTTCGTCAAAGTAGTAGGTGGCTCTTGTTTGATCTCCTCTTGTGAGGTCAGGTCGGAGTTCTCTGATTTTGTTCAGGGATGTGGAGTATCCAGAGATTGGATTTCTGTCCCTCCACATACCTCCCTCCCACAGTCTCAAGGAGGCCCTCATGGCCACCTCCTCCACCACTATGTGTAATGGAGGGATGCCCAGAAGACACTCCTTGTAAGCCGTGGGTGTGGATCTCAAGGCTCCCGTGACTGCCAGACATGCTTGCCTTTGGATCTTGTTGATTTTGTTCCGTTTTTCCCATTTTCCAGTGCAGGCCGATGGCGGCATAGGTCAGGAGTGGTCTTATCACTTTTGTGTTTAGCCAGTATGTTATCTTTGGTTTAAGCCCCCATCTGGAGCCGAATAGTCTCCGGCACGCCCAGAGTGCGTTTTGGGCTTTTTACGCCTGTCTTTCGATGTGATTGTCCCAATTTAGTTTGGCATCAAGCATCACACCTAGGTATTTCACTTGTTTTACTAGTGTTAGTTCCTCGTTGAAAAGAATGGGTGCCTTGAAGGGCGGTAGTTTCCTTTTTCGAGTGAATATAATCATGTATGTTTTATTAGGATTTACAGACAAGTCGTTCTCTCTGCACCATTGTTGTCATTCGCAGAGCGTTCTGCACAACTTGACATATGGTGCTGAGGTTTTTCCCACAAGGAACAAGGAAGACGAGGTCGTCGGCATAACCCACCGCAAAGTGCCCAGCATCGGCCAGGGCCGCCAGTAGCCCATCCAGCACGAGGTTCCAAAGAAGAGGAGATAGAACTCCCCCTTGGACATCCCCTGCTGGCGGTCCCCCGGACGGTCGGTGATATTATACATAATAAAATCGTTGAATTTTTTAAAATATACAGAGTACTATCTGAGTACCAAAATTTATAAAAGGAAGAACAACTACAAGAGCCGTATACGTAGCACTTACAAACATACTGAACAGCCTGAATAATGGTCAAGTGACGGCCCTAGCATGCTTGAACCTAAGTAAAGCCGTCGATATGATAAACCACGAGAAACTTATAGACAGGCTGTACAGAGTGGGAATCAGGGGAACGCCACTACAGCTGTTGAAATCATATTTAATTGGCAGAACTCAATATGTCAGTGAGCAGAACCCAATAACACATGAAGAGATTATATCTAAATCGATCCCTGTTAGGAGGGGGTACCACAGGGTTCAGTATTGGGGCCGTTACTTTATATCATTTATACGAATTATCTACCTGATGCTGTGCCTGATACGATGGTACAGTATGCAGATGACACAACAGTGATATTTACCGATGAAACTTCTATTGATACAAGAGTAAGTGAAGTTATGAATACCCTAACAACATGGTTCACAAACAATAACTTGATGATGAACGAGAACAAAACGCAGCTGCTACAATTTGGTTATAGCGCAGATTGCGAGAACAAAACCTATCATTATAGTGGCAGTAGGATAACAACTATACCTACTCTAAAAATTCTTAGGGTCATTGTGGATCACCGACTGAGTTGGTGTGCACATGTTGACTTCGTTGCCCAAGACATGTCCAAGTATGTGTATGCACTGAGAACGCTCTCAAGAATTGTAAGTAAAGAAACGGCTATCTTAGCATATAATGCATATGTAAGCAGTAGACTGAGGCATGGTATCATTACCTAGGGGAATTCAGCATATTCGGAGAAACTGTTCATTCTGCAGAAAAGGTGTCTGAGGGCAATATTAAACCTTAGACAAACAGAATCCTGCAAAGCATACTTTACGCAAACATCTATACTAATAATAGTTGGAGTCTATATCTATGAGTGTATTATGTTTATCATCAACAATAGAGAATTATTCATATGAAGAGGAAATGTCAACGCCTATATCACAAGGAGGACCAGGGATGTTGAGCTGCCTCTTATGAAGTATGTGTATCTCCAAAAAACGCCAGCTATATGACAGCTAAAATTTATGATCAACTACCCCAGAATGTGGAAAATTGGCCGGCACAAAAACTTAAAAAGGATTGAAGAAATAACTTGTGGAAAATCCGTATTATGACATCAGAGAATATTTTAGCGCAGGAATAAGGATGTAAATATCTCCGTGAATGTCTATGAAAACTCTTTTACTTAATCTGTTTGTATGTTTATTTTTGTATATTGTATTTTGTATTAGTATGACGTGTTCTACAACATTATTTGTTATATGGAACAAATAAAGAGTTATGCACTATCTCAGCTGTTAGCTGGATATAATTTACCTTTCCCAGATTCAGCAATCACAAAGGAATAGGCTCGATTACAATATACTTGACATAAATTTCCTAACTATCCTACATGTATTAAGAATTACAGCTTTTTGCATTTCTATATATATATATATATTCTTATGCAATTCTAATTTCTTAAGGCTATCATGCAAAGTTTTGGGTATTAACCCTGTCGAGGATACGATGACAGGAACAATATCTATTTTCTCGAGGTGCCACATCTGTTTGATCTCAATAGCAAGGTCTGTGTATTTGGACTTTTTCTCCTGGAACTTATTCAGCACGTTGTTATTATTCGGTATGGCGACATCCAATAGCATTGCTGTTCTGGCTCTCTTATCATACACCACTATGTCCGGCCTATTATTCGCCACCATTCTGTCAGTGATAACAGGCCTATTGTAGTATAATCTGATAGAGTCATTTTCCAATACGGGCGCCGGTTGATACTTGTAATATGGCTGAAAGGTATTCAGAAGTCCGTACTTGTGTGCAAGTTTCTGGTGGATAATGTTGCACACTTGATTATGCCTGTGAAGATACTCCGTATTGGCCAGTTGTTCGCATCCGGAGGTAATATGCTGTATAGTCTCCGATCTTATATGGCTTTTTCTGCACTTATCTGTTTGTAATGTTCCGTCCTTCATTATAAATTTTTTGTAATTGTTTGTAGAGATCACTTGGTCTTGGATGGCCATAAGAAATCCCTCTGTTTCTGCGAATAATTCTCCTGTGGTTGATTAATCTCATGGTGATGTCGTCCATGCAATTCCTTTCTTGACCATTGATCTTGTTTTTCAGTATCTGATAGGAACGGTAGATTCAGCAGGTCATCTCTGGTAGCAAGATTTAGTGGTGTATATCCCTATCAGCCAACGATACCACTCTATGGAGGTCAGAAGTGAAAGCTTTTGCAGAGAAGAATTCTCTGAGATTTTTTATCTGTTCGGTGTGTAAATTGACAACATCTATTAATCCGCGTCCTCCTTCTTTCCGCTTCAAAGTTGTTCGTATCACAGACGATTTTGGATGATGATTGTTGTACTTTGTCAGCATCGTTCGGGTCTGCCTTTGAATATCATCCAGTTCTGTCTTAGTCCATCTGATTATTCCAAATGAGTAAAGCAACACTGGAATGGCGTAGGTATTAATTGCCTTGACTAGATTCCCGAGTTCAACATCGATTTCAGCACAGACTTCAGACGCTGACTGTATTCTGAACGAATCTTCTCCTTTGATTGTTTTTGGTCTAGCAATCTGGCTTGTTGGTATCCCAGATATTTGTATGTTTCGCCATCTCTCATGCACTGTATAATATCACCGTTTGGAAGTTGTGTTTCACCATCTATGACTTTCCCTCTTTGAATGTTCAGGGTCTTACATTTTTCAATCCCGAATTTCATATAAACATCTGCCGAGAACTTACTGACAGTTTTCAGCAAATCATCCAATTGCTTCTTGTTCGAAGCATATAATTTGATGTCATCCATATACAGCAGGTGGGAGATTGTATGATAATTCCTTTCTGCTTTTATCCTAAATCCGTATCCTGTTCTATTGAGCATTGAGGACAATGGGTTCATTGCTAAACAGAACCATAGTGGACTCAAAGAGTCTTCTTGAAAAATTCCACGACGTATGGGTATCTCGTCAGTTTTAATTGATTTATTGTTCATAATAATTTGTATTATTATTATTATTATTATGTTTGAATATCAATTTTTTTATTCAATTTTAGATATACAGCTGCTTCTGTAGTTGAAATGGATTTTGAGAGAATAGATATCAATCAATGCCCAAAAAGTATGGGTAATAATGGAGAAAATGTTTTTGTTGATACGGCCAGATGTAAAAAAGAAACTACAGAGGTAATGAGAGCTTCTTTATTTTTTCTTATATTTTGTGTAATGTTTGTCATTCATGAATTTTCATTAACTGTCTGTTTTAGTGTGAACCAATCCATGGGTGGGGCTTCAGAAGGGGAGGTTACCAGTGTCGTTGCAGGCCAGGGTATAGACTGCCTTTCCATATTCGAAGACCATATCTTGGCGAAATTCTGGAAAGAGCTACTGAAGAGCAATATTACAATGGTTTTGACTGTTTGAAAATAGGATGTAAGTTTTGTTTTTTAATGCATTGCAAAAATAAAACAATTGAATTTTATAGGGGTTCAAAAAATGCCTGTTCAATGGGAAAAAGCGCCTCCTTACATTAGAAACCCATATTTAGATCAACATAGAGAATACTTAAATTCAACTGTTGGTCCAGATACCCTAAAACAACCACGAATAAACATTCATCGCTCACTTGATTTCATTCTCGGAATGAATCATGAGAAATGTAGAGACTATAAACCAGAAGATTTAATACTGCATGGAGGAGTCATGCATGGTGCAGAAGAATATTTTGAGAATGAAGCCAAAATGGCTTTGAGGTTAGCTAACTTCATTAGTGCTTTCTTACAAGTTTCCGATCCTAAAGAAGTTTTTTCTGGTAAGAGAGTCTCAGATAAACCGCTAACTGAAGATCAGATGATAGGAGAAACGTTAGCTATTGTTATGGGTGATAGTAGGGTTTGGTCTGCTGGGACTTATTGGGATAGAAACAAGTTTACCAACAGAACATTGTTTGCTCCATATGCTTATAAAACGGAATTGAATACCAGGAAGTTTAAAATGGAAGATTTAGCAAGACTCAATAAATCGGGTAAGTTTTCTCAAATTCAAATTGAAATGTACTATTAGGAATGTTTAATGATTTATTAGGTCCGCAACAAAGTTCTCGCTGTTTTTTTCATGAAAATACAACTTTATTGTGGAAAATGATTACAAATTAATCATTCAAAATATTGCCATCGCTAGCTACAACTTTTTCCCATCTTTCTGGCAGAGCTCGAATACCGTGACGGTAGAAGTGTTCGTCTTTTGAGGCTATCCATGAATCAAACCTATTTTCGATCTCTTCATATGAGTGGAACTGCTGATCAGCCAGACCATGTGCCATCGAACGGAACAAGTAATAATCGGATGGTGTAATATCTGGGGAATATGGCGGGTGGGGTAGGACTTCCCATTTGAGCGTTTCCAAGTGGGTTTTAACGAGTTTGGCAACGTGAGGCCGTCATGCTGTAGAATTTTTCGTGTCTCTGCTCGTATTGTGGCCGTTTTCTTTTTCTTTGGATTGCTGTAATAAATCCATTTTTCATCACCCATTACGATGCGATGGAGAGAACCCTTTCTTTTTTGCCGCTGGAGCAATTGTTCACGACGCTCAACGTCTCTTGGCTTCAAATCATAAGGAACCCAAGTTCCATGCTTTTGAATCATTCCCAACACATGAAATCGCTTGGAAATGGCCTGGCAGGTAACTCCTAAGGCTGAAGCAAACTCTTCTTGCGTTTGGCACGGATCCTCATCGAGCAATGCCCCCAATTCAGCGTCTTCGAAGATTTTCGGCCTTCCTTCACGGGGACGGTCGTCAACATCGAAATCGCCATTTTTGAAGCGACGGAACCGATCCCGGCATGATGTTCTACTTATAGCAGCATCTCCTTAAACTTTTTGGAGTTCTCTATGTCTATGAGCTTCAGCCGCCGTTTTCTTCGAATGAAAGAAGAAAATCAACACTTCCCTCAAATGACGATTACTTGGCACAAAATCAGACATTTTCTCACAACTAAAAGTATATGACTCAAAAACAAAAGCACTAATGTGTCACAGTGGTTTGTTCACCATATGTCTAAGCTTTGTTCAAGACATTCTTGATATGTAAAAATCGACCAGCACTTACTGCTGGAGCCATCTATTGACAAACAGCGAGAACTTACTTGCGCACCTAATAAAAGAATTAGATAGAAGGAATTTAAAAGTAGATCAATTTTTCAAAGACGAACTTTACATTTTCAAATTATTCAAATGACACACTATACTTTTACCAAAGGAAAGATTCATTGAACAGTTTTATTCAGGGAATAGTATTCAACCTTCCGTAGAATGTTAATTATCCTTCCATGAAGGAGCTGGTTTTCCGATCTCTTCATAACCATCCAAGATATTAGCACAATCAGGTCGGCTGTCATGAATGTGAATAGAGGTAACAGACTGCAATTTCGGTCTCGTTTGACCTCGTCCATGTTGAACACCCATTCAAACATGAAGCCATACTGCCACCTACTTGTATCAATCTGTTGGAGAGCGTCAAGTCTATGCATATGCATACACATACAATTGGCGTCCTCCAACGAACCGACGAATAGGATACCAGGACTACAACAATAATTGATTCGTATTAAATTTATGTTTCTTTCAGATGAAGTTTATTTGAACAAGCCTTGGTTCAGATTCTTGAAGCAACGCTGGGCGTCAAATTTCGACAATTTAGAAAAATTCAATATGAAAATAAAAATTCGTTTCAACGAAACCGGAGAATCGACTATAAAATACGAACACTATCCCAATTACTATAGTGGAGCCAAGCTTAGCGATGGATTGTGGACAGCTCCCTTCTATGATTGCTATGGTAAAGTGCCCATGTGGAAAGTTAAATATGTGGCACCATTCTTTGGTTGGGATAGTTTGAAAGCAAAGTTAGAATTTAAGTAAGTATGAATTGTTCTTTTCGACAATGTACATTCATTCTGAATTCTTGTTTTTTGCAGAGGTGTTGTTGCAGTGACAATGGATATGACTAAGTTAGATATTAATCAGTGCCCAGATAAATATTGGGTGTCTAATGTTTTCAAGGGTACAGATAAATGCGATCAAAAATCGTCTTATGTGAGTATTCATTTGTGAAATATTTTTAGATTATTTTCTAACATAGTCAGCAAGTCTCATGGCATTCTTTTCTTGAAGCACTTCGTGATATTTTTAATAATGATCATCATGTTCGTTGCATTAAAATGAGATATCAATTATTAAATCAGTAAAAATAATTAATATTTGCGTACAAGCACCATAATCGTACAGCTTATCACAACGTAATGTTTATAGAATTACAGGTGGAATGGATATTTTATTGCAGATATAGGAACCGGTTGAGTGTGACGAGAATCGAATAATGTATTAGGTAGCTGTAAAGATGTCTCAAAAAGTTCAGGGATTGTTTATTTCAATTTTATACTGTATGTTCCAGCGAAAGTTGACCCTCTTCTCTAACTCAAAAAAGAGCTATTCTATTGTAAAACACTCAATTTTTAATAATAGACGCTTCCCTTTTTTTAGTTAGATTCGTATTACGTGAAATCAACCGTCCATTGTTAGGTTAGGTTAGCATCCTTCAATTAAGAACTCATAGGGAGAGTGGATAGAGTGAAAATTTATTGAAAAAGCTTTTCGATTCTCTACCTAAATAATTGATTTCAAAATATTTTGCATATTTGATTCCAAACAATTCAGCAGTAGGTATTCTGATTATAGGATAGAAGAAAAAGGAGGTAGAGGTTGTTTTTGTTGACAAGAAAAAAGGAGGTACCAAAAATTCGGTTAATATGATTTAGTATTTTAATTTTTGGTGTCCTCTCTCTCTGTTTTTTCTTTGTCGAAAATGAAAGAGAGTTTCAGAAGGGAATGTTATAGAAATAAAGTATCTAATTTTGATAAGGTCCTTTGAATGTTGCTAGATTTCAGATAACAATTTATAATAAAGTTGTTGAACAGGTGTTTCCATGGATAACTATAACAACTGATTTGATTTTATATTAGATCTCAAACTTTTTTATTTTGATGAAAATTTTCGATATTTACGCACCTCGCAAGACTGCAGTTTTCAAAGGGACAACCAGGCCTTACATTACAGATGAAGTTGAGATCATTACAGGAAAGAAAAAAAGCATTTCTTAGATTTAAAAGAACTGGTTGTCTTGAACATAGACCCGTATATTGATAATTGAAGAACCGCACGTCGTATATCGATAAGGCAAACAAAAAAAGATGTACAAAAATGCAGTATGAACGAGGAGATAAATTCTATTGAATCGGATTCAAAATCGCTCTGGTTAGATTTATAATACTTATAACTTATAAAAACATTGACGCATATATTCTATATATTTTTGAAAAATGGAGTCGTTCCAGTTGTCTGGAAGACATTTTTGGTGAAGCCGTTACCAAAATTATACAAAGCTGGGACTGTCAGTGACTTGAGACTAATTAGTATATTGCTAATTATGTCGAAAATGCTACAAAAAATAGTGCATAAGATATTAACAGGATATCTTAACAAACATGGTATTATTCCAGGAGTACAATCTGGCTTTTGTGTTAGGCATAGTATGGTTACAGCTCTTGCAAATGTTACCATAGATATTACTTGTGCAATTGATCTCTGGCAACCTCTTTGTTTAGTGCTTTTGGAGTACAGCAAAGCATTCAATCTTATTGATCATAAACTGATGGATGCTATTCTCCAGCATTATGGGCTTTCAGGAGTGTTCGCCTGTGGTTCAATGGTTGTCTTGTTGTGAAGTATCAGATTGTGGAGATGGATGGTGAAAGATCGAGGTCTCTAATAATTCATGAAGGCATTTCGCAGGGGAGTATGCTGGGTCCCAGGCTGTGTTATTCAGAAGTGGGGTATTCATATGTACGCCGTTGATACCCAGGTGATCATTTGCGCTGCTGGATATAATTTCGGCAGTGGTGGCAGTTAATTAAGACCTGAATAGAATATCTGAGTGGTCCATTGCACACGGACGCACGTTCAATGCCTCAAAATGCTCTTACCTACTAATTGGAATTATAAAGACCCAGAATGTGCACTGAATTTTAACTTCATCACCATACACATAAATCATGTAGAACTATCCCAAAAAAATGCTTGTAGAAAACTTGTCGTTATATTTAACGATCAACTTAATTTCGAATCTGATGTTACAAAAACATAGCTCTCTGCATAAAACTTAAGTCTATGTATTGGTACGAATTTATGCTTTCTGAACAGGCAAATTACACGATAGTGCAGTCACTATCATTGATTATAATTTTCTCACTGCTGAGTTTAAGGGAAAATTGCAGGTAGCACAGGATTCTTTCATTAGATTTACATATTGTACACCAAGGCATGAGCATGTGACTCCAATTTACATAGCCAATAAATACTTAAATGTGTCAGATAGACAAAAAATTGTCTTGGCTCTGATGATTTCAAGATGTTCCGCAGTGGAGGGCAAAAATATCTTGTCAATTATTAAGTAACAAGGAGTAGCAGCCATTCTAGGGAACAGGGAGAAATAGATCGGAGGTTTGAGATTCCCAGTAATAAAATGGATAATTTTGAAGAACGCTTTGCATACAATTGAATGGTAGGAATTTCTACAGTCTATTTAGATTTTCCTTAACATCTTCATAGAAACTTATCACCAAAACTTTTATACTCCAGAATATTTTGAGTGTTCTTTTTTGTGATTATGTGAATTTTTGATTCATGTTAAAATGTTTTGAGATATTTTAATAAATAATAATATTTATTTACTTCTGAAAATCACAGTGCAATCACAATTGTAAATATATAAATATACGCACATAAATATAAAATGATTGTTACAAAGAAAGAGGAAGAAGTCATAAATCTCAATGAAAATTTGGAACAGAAGTAGGTACCGATCAATGATCGCATAAGCACTCAAACTCCTGTATACTGTATGGTTTACATGTTATTATAAAATTATAAATTTTCTTTTTGAACAGCTCACTTTCGCTTATTCGCTGGATCGTTCTAGACAATCTATTGAATAATCTTATAGCCATGTATTCTGGACTCTTTTCTCTAATAGATCTAGTATGAATCGGAAAAAAATAAGGAAAGACCCGACGAGTATGGTTTTGGTTTTCAAATTCATCAAAGTAGTGTCGGTGTTTATGCATAAATAGGAGAAGTTTATAAATATACATACCATATACTGTAATAATCTTGTTTTTACGAAATATTCCCCTACATGAGTCACGGTAACCCATTCTGAACATAACTCGCATATCCTCTTTTGGATTTTGAAAATTTTTTCACTTTGTGACGCTATTCCCCAGAATATAATACCATACGACAAAATTGCCTGAAAATTCGAGATATAACAGCCTCAGAACATGAATATCCACTCTCATCCTTAAAACATTCAACGTATACACCACAGAGCTCAATCTGCCACTCACATGAACGATATGGCCATCTCAATCTAACTTTTTATTGATAATAAGTCCTGGACATCGACAATGTTGTCACCACAATTTATGGTGTTGGGAAAATTCACTCCAGATCTACCAGAATCAAAAGCTATACACTCAGTCTTGTTCAAATTTACTACCAGCTTGTTAGAATGATACCATCCCTCAGCACGATTTAATACACTATTCACAGTTTCAATACATGATGATACTTCTGATGCGGTGACAATAAGACCCACATCATCTGCATATTTAACTGGCTTGCAAGAAGTCTTAAGGACATTGCTGATATCATTAATGTATATTAAAAATAATAGTGGACCTAAATACTCCCCTGGGGTACTCCCATAGTAATTTGCTTTTCACCAGATAGATATGTGGTACCATTAACTGAAATCAACACTCTCTGTTTCCTTCCTGTTGAATAACTTTCAATCAACTTAAGTTGGTTATCCCTGATTCCGCAACACTCTAATTTCCCAAGCAAGATAACATGCTCCACACAATCGAATGCCTTAGATAAATCTAGGCAGAGTGCTAGAGGTATTTCACCCTTATCCAGAGGAAGATACACCGCCTGAGTCAGTTCGAAAATTTCAGTCTCTGTACTTTTATCTTTCACAAAACCATGCTGCGATTTAGCAATTACATTGAATTTTCTGAAAAATTTCAGAAGTCTAGTTGCCAAACCTTTTTCAAAAATTTTTGAGAATGATGTCAAGAGGCTTATTGGTCGGTAGTTACCCATTTCATTGATATCGCCTTTCTTGTAAAAAGGAATGACAGTAGATATTTTTAGAGCATCTGGAAATACTCCCTCCTTAAAAGCTTTGTTCATGATAAAAGACAGAGGACAAGCTAATAGGTGAATACTTTTCTTTAAAACATTCAGAGGAATCTCGTCATAATATCCAGGGGTCATTGAAGAACGCCTAATGCGACTGTTTCCCTTTTGTACAATATATAATGTTAATGTTGTACAATAAATTAATTTTGATTTTATTTGATTTTTGCGGTTCAACGACTGCGTTGTGGGACGTTTTTGTTTTGATCTCTATTTTGGCATAGGTAAATGACCAAATAATTAATTTTTATTTCAGTGCGTGCCTATACTTGGAAGAGGGTTTGAAGCAGGTGGATATAAATGTGAGTGTAAACAAGGTTTTGAATATCCGTTCGAAGATCTCATCACCTACTATGACGGTCAGTTAGTTGAGTCCGAATTCAGTAATTTAGTTGACAACAATGAAACCAGGTACGATATGTTCAAATGTCGTATAGCTGGTGCTAGTGGATTACAAGGAAATTTCATAGCGATACTATTATTAGTTATTGCTGTTATAAATGTCAGCAGATTATGCTGATGATTCTCAAAAATGAACTGTATGTATACTTTTTTTTACACCGGATTGCGATTTGGGATATTCTCGATTGCAAATTGTTTTACACGAAAATAAGAATATTAACAAAAATAAAAGCAGAGACAACTTGAACTTTCAGTACAAATGGATATATTCTTGCACAAAGTCTGTTTCTGTTTTTAATTCTAGTTATTCAATTCCAAAGTATTTTAAATATTTGCAATTATTTTATATATTAATGTTGCAATTCTACAGATCAAAATATAAGTTTAACAACTTCTTTTTCAACAAACTCAATGTTCATAAGTGGCCGCTGATTTTTACAACATAGATATGGATCTTATGCAAAATGCTTAAAATCTTGTTTTAATGTTTTGTTTCTCTTCTATTTTGTACATTTCAAACAGGAATTTTCAGTTGAGAAAATACTTACCATATCAACACAATGAAGACTTCATTCAAATGTCTTTATTTTGCTGATACATACAGCAATGTATTTCTCAATATATTTTATAATTAAATATGGTGGTGAACATGTTGTTTGGGATCAACTTTTTCAAAAACAGTTTAATGTACCAGATTAATGATGAAATTCCTCATTTTTCATAGGTTCGTCATGTTTTTAATTGAATTCACATATAGTTCATTCCAAATGTAAATTCAATTCATGTTGCAAGATTTTATTATACTCGGTAGGGTATGATTGGGTGAAAAAGTTAAACAGGTCAACATCAACATTATCTACGAGTGAACACGGGAAATGTATTCTGAGGTTTTCGAGATCGATGATTACAATGAAAGGATCAGTTAACACACATCAGGTCAGGTTCAAGGTAATTTGAAGGTCAAATGGAGAAATGGCAATCAAAAATTTGAAAAAATTACACATTTCTGACTGCACTTCATTTTTCTGTTCCCAAAGAATTTTGGAATGACCTTGAAATAGCCTCAAATGACCATTAAGGAAAGTCGCACAAATGAATTGACTCTTGATTTGGTCTCAAAAACATTAATACGATTTTCTTCAGATTTTGCGGTGATGATTCTCTTGATTTGACCTTCAAATTATCTTGAACCGGACGTAATGAAGATCTAGAACGCTTGTATTCGGATTCAGCGGAGTCGGAAACGTACATGTGAAGTTTTTCAGATTTTTGCAACAGTTTTCAAAATTTTTATGTCCTAAAACTTCGAAATAAACTTGAATGACCTCCAGGAAAGGTCACACGAATAAACTAAACACAGATTTATACTCTGTATGTGCTGATTTTTCCAGATTTATTGGTCGTGATCTCTCGACCTTCAAATGACCTTGAACCTGACCTGATGGGTGTTAACTGACCTCATCGTAATCAGCGACAATGAAAACCCTAAAATCCATTGCCCGTTTTCCGTGTTCACTTGTAGATAAAATGTTGACCTGTGTTATATCTATATGAATAAAAGTAGCCAATAATATTCAACTAAGCTTTAAAATTCCAATATAAATGATATGCCTTCTTAGAATGCCTTGTATTGAATATTTCTTCAAATTTTATCGAAATCATACTATTATAAACTTCAGTGTATTAGTATACTTGATACACTTCTGAGTTTGTTCTGAAAGATGCTTGCCATATTAAAAATCATCAATTTTCTAATTTCTAATCTTGTTCTGCTCAACTTAATTCTTCATTAAGAAACAGGATAAGCATACTTTAAGAGACTGAATGTTCACAATGTACATGGTATTTACTAAAATGGAATACTTTATTGCTAATATAACTGCTTTTGAAATTTGTATAGGGTGGTTTAGTTTGAGGGAACATACATCAATTCTAGTTGATTGCAAAAATATCCACTCTATAAGGGTTTATTTTTCTGCATTCAGGATTTCGCTTAAAGTTTTTCAGATCTAGGCCCGAATTTGAAGAATAAAATATTGAAATATTCTTCGAAGTTTAGATTTTTAATCAGTCGTGACATGTTTTCGAAATTATTGTCTTCATTTCAGACTTGACTAATAATTTTTAATATGAATGTAATATATTAAGATTTGGTAGACTCACAATAGAAAACATTCTATTTAAATTCTAGGGCTTCATATTTTTGAAACAATGGCCCTTGCAAATAGAAAATGTATCAGAACTTTTTACTAAAGATTAGAAATATTTCACTTGTGCCAAAAATTTTGGCGAATTTTGTGTTCTAGGCAAGCATCTAAACAGAGACGAATAATTGAAAAACTAGCTTCAGTTTAGTAGAAAGAGAAGAGAACTCCGTCCATCTATTATTAAATTTAAGATAGAGGTTATCCCTAACTTAAAACGTACTGAATTGTAGGTTTAGGTTTTATAAGATTTTTAAAAGTGTTCTTTGTCTATTTGTTTAAATGTTAATTTGATTCTCTTTCAAAAACTACTCATATAACGCATAAGTTCTACTTCAGTATTGTTCTTAATTGTTAAATGATTCCGTCCCTTTTACAATTTTAATTTTTTGTAATCAAATTTTTCGATTTTATATAAAATATATGTTATGTAATTTTACCTGAATTTTTACATTTTTATCTTTAATTCTATTTCATGTATCGAGTGGAATGTAATTGTTGTCGTTCTGTAGTTGTATATTTATCGTTAATGAATAATAATTAAGTGATTGCCTCAGTACAAATTGGAGATGAAGTTTTAGAAATTTTTACCATTTTTGTTCATAACAGCCATAAAAATGTATAAAAACGTACTAGTTCCAGATGCAATCTCTATATTATAGTAAATTTGATATAAAATACTTCCAAGTGTTTTTTCTCCAGTTGTTTCCAAATTGAAATTTGATCAGATTATGTACATTTCATATACATCATTTATTGCTATTTTATGAAAATAATTGTCATAAAAGGAAGGAGGGTCAATAGAGTGAGGATGAATTGAAAAATTTACATCTCAATTGCATGTACTTTTTTATTATTAAAGCTATAGAACCCTTCAAGGGTTATTAAGCTTAACTTTAATAAGTACAGCAATAAATTACATATTATCCTATGGTAAAAGTGACAATTTTCAAAATATATGTATCCATAAGTGTATATTACACTTATAGAAATTAAAGACAATTCTTATACCTACGATATTAGGTTCAAACAATAAACACCTGATGTCCAAAGATAAAAACAGCCTTATGTCTATCAATTTTCTGATAACATTGTTCCTTTCATTATCGTGAAGTGAACATTGGAACTATATGATTCAAAGTTTGAAACTTGTGTCCACAATTACACATGGGACTGTCTATGATATTTTTTGATAATAAAGATTTATTCAAATTAATGTGCCCCGAACGGCATCGGTTTATCGCGACAATTAAACTGCTTTCTAGGTTCTTCCTAAAAAACCATGTTTTTTTTTCAACTTTAAAAAAATGTTTGAAATTAAATTTTCCTTTATTTCCTGTTCTCAATTTAATTATTGAATTGGATGTTTCTACATATGCAGTATGCCTAAAACTTTCTCTCAGATCTTGATAGAGAATGAGGTATTGTATGTCGTTGCTGGGTAGTTCAGTAGCTTTTTTGCAAGTTGATCTACTTTCTCATTTCCACTTATTTCCTTGTGTGATGGAATCCATACGAACTTTATTGTTGTTTTGAAAACATTGTTTTCAGAATGCTCAAAGAGCTTTTCTTTAATTTTCAAAATGTAGCAATTAACATTAGATTTGAATCGAAAATTTTGCAGACTTTCCAACACCCGTAGGGAATCAGTGAGAACGAAAAAGCTCTTTGATTTATTCTGTGTAACAATTTCACAAGCATCTAGAATAGCGATTTCCTCGGTGAAAATTGAGGTATACGAAGGAAGACTTCTACTCCTACTAATATTTAATTCAGGACAGATACAAGCCGTACCAACTGATCTGGAATTTATGACTTTAGTACCATCTGTGTAGATATGACTCTGATACGAACCTGAAAATTTGTGTGTGAATAAATTATTTATTTTGACTTCTTTTCTATAAGACTTTACAAACTTGGTGTCAATGAAAACTGGATTGAATAAGGCTCGGTAATCAAAGTTCAATATGTTACAACCGTTTTGACTTAAAACCTGATTTTCAGAACACATTATGTGTTTGATACAAGAGTGGAGAATATTTTCTGATTATTACCAAGAAAGAATTTTTACTGTTGTTTGTACCAGAGTATTTAGTTTACTGAAAGTTTTCATCAAGTAATTATTACACGAAAGTTTTATGCGAGCGTTTATACTGAGAAGCTTCGATTCAGCAAGTAATACACAGTTAGGAGTTGAATTTTATATCCCATGCAGAGTCTAATCGCTTGATATTGTTATCTCTCGAGTTTTTGTTGCCCATTTTATTTATCGGATAGTAAATGAAACAGCCGTAATCTGTGATGGACCTGATGAAACTTTATTAGAATGTTAAAAGCTTAAGGGGTCCGCACCCCAAGTAATACCTGAAAGAAGTTTAACAATATTCATGGACCTATTACATTTGACTAGCATGTTTTTAATGTGTGTATTGAATGACATGTCATAGTAAAAAGTAACACCCAAAACTTTGCCGACCATTTAGACTATTCGGAGTCTTAGATTTCCTGGTTCTATATTTCGTGTATTGAAATGAACAAAATTCGTTTTCTTTGGAGCAAGTTCCAACCCTAAAACATTAGTTCATTCTAAATGTTTTCAATGGCTTCCTGAAGAATTAGAATTCCTTGCTGAGGTCATTTGTTGAAATATATAACATTATATCATCAGCAAACTGTAAATCCTTCACTGTGATTGGCATGTGTTGGGTGATTCGACAATATGTATAATATAGGACTTATGACTTTGCCCTGAGGTACTCCTTTAAATGTGAATACAAGAATTGAAAACTTCTAATTCGTAGGTGGTGAATTTAATAAACTGAAGCAAAATTTTGGAAAAGCCCATATCGGCGAATATTCTCGAAAGGATTTCGTTATTAACATTATCAAAAGCTCCTAATCAACAAAAGCAGCTAATACGTCATCACCGCCTGCAAGTGAATTTTCGATATCTAATTTCAACACAGTAAGACTATCAACACATGAAAATGATTTACGAAATCCAAATTGACTTTTAGGTAATAGGTTATTAGCTTCTATCCACCAATGTATTCTGTTCGTTATAATTCTTTTGAATAACTTTTGCAAAAAGATGAAGTGAGTGCAATTGGTCAGAAGCTTTCGCCGTCGGATTTTTCAATGAAATGAACAAACGTTTGTTTCCATGCTTTAGGATAATCATTCGATTTATACATTTTATTATATATATCTACGAGCAATAAGTGGCACCTGAAGGGTAGTTTTCTGATCACTTCATAATTTAAACCGTCCAAACCCGGAGCAGATTTGATGTTACAGGATTTGAGCGCTGAATCAAACTCTAAGTAGGTAAAGGGCTGATCAAAAAATTCATTGTCTCGCGTATCAGGAAAAGTTTCAAGATTGATTGGTACCCATGGCGGGCAAAGCTTATTGTAAGCTGAACTCAAGACTTCTGTTTTAATGACATTTTCACGATCGTTGACAGAATGATTAGTTTTCAAAATTCTCGCAAGATTCTAAGAGTAGGTTAAGTTCCTTGATAAGTCAATCGTGGCTGCAAGTTTTCTATAATTGTCTCTTTTTTTCTGTTCGAATAGTTTTTTACTAACCGGATACCTAAATTTTTCAGGTGCTACTATTTTTTAGAAGGCATACATTGTACTTTAAAAATGAAAAACAATTCATCTTTTATGAAAAGGTGGTGACTGACACATAAAATTTATTATTTATTATTTCTTCCTCACAGACAAAATATACTATTCTCCAGTTGATTTCCTACAATTTGAAGTTCCAAAAAAATATTTTTTTGAAATCTAAGTGAGGACTGACAAAAATTGGTATTATTAATTTTCAGTAATAAAAAATTAGAAAGGTGGTTCAAAGTATTTATTAATTGCATTTAAATATTTCAAAATGATAAGGAACATTGTGGTAAAGATAAGTCTATATTGATTAATAAAAATCATCAACAAAAATATATTTCATAACTCCTACAAAATATTTGTATATTGAAAAAATATCCCAACCTTTAAAAATACTAACATTCATATAATCAGATCTTCAAAGATGTAAAATTCACTGTTCTTCACTTAAAATTATTTTTCGTCACAAGTTCATGATGTTCTGTTATTTGTTCTTTGCTACAAAAGCTCAAATAAGAATAAAAATCAGATATCTAGTTTAACACATACCTAACTCCTAAACTCTTGAATCAGTACTTTGAGGAGATATATATGTATAATGCACATATCGCCCCAATTGTCCTAATTGCGTAAGTTCATTTGTAAAATGGCAAGCAAAAAGTAACATATTTCGAGGCTGGACCTTCCAAGCGAACCTCATGAACATCAAAGAGTAGGCACACAATGCTAAGACGAAATTTTTCAATTTTTACAAATAACTATGAATTAAAATACATACCTACAGTCATGTTTGGACTAATAAATTTAGGATCCTTATTGAAATCAGCTATAGCAGCTATAGGAATTCCCCAGTTTGCTACAGGACCCCAAAAATGTGTACTGAAAAGAAAAACGCAAAATTTAAATTGTCTTCCATAGTGTTTCCTACTTACCTCATCAAATAAGTCCTAAATTCTTTGCTTTTTAGGCTATCTACCATTTTCTTCGCTACAGATCCCATTTTGAATAATAAATTGTAACCTATACAGCAAGCTAACTCTAAATGTGGTTGAAACCTTGGACTTTCTTATCAGTATTTCTAATTCCACAAAATTTAAATTTTGAATGAGAGTATAAAGACTATAAAAAGAACAGAAGTTCAACACTCTTTTACGCAATTATTATTTCGTTACGTCCTTGCACTTTCAAAACACACAATTTTTTAATTGATTTCTTACGTTTTGAAATTCAAATTGTTGAAACTTTCAGCTATACAACTTTTTGCTGAGAATTGACGTTGTTGACAAATATGACTTCTTTTTCACCTTCATCGTTGTATCATAGATACGCAGAAAGAGAAATTATCTGTGTTCTTTGATTAGCAGTAATTCAGATTCTCCTTTTATAAAATTAAATGAAATATGTGAAAATGTAAATGAACAAATCATAACGCAGATCCATCGGAAACGAATATGGAATAAAAGATTTCATACATTTTTCTGAATTCATTGATGGTCAATTGGAATATTAGTTATATAAACAATAATGAGCACCTGTTCTTGATAATGAAAAGGTGTCAACGATAAAGAAATCATCTCCACCATACAAAAATTCGTTTGACTATGCAGAAAAACGCCTGCCTTGATATCATGAAAGATAGTGCCACCTAACGGAGGGTATGCATAACTGATGCTGAGTATTTCGAAAAATGTTTCTAAATAAATCTACATTCACTGACGAATAGGTACTTTTTTTCCCATAATTGGATTCTTCCTCAAATCATCGAATTATGCATAAATTTCAGATCCGTCTGCAATGGTATTTCTGTTTTCGTACAATTAATTCAAATTACTTTACATACTAGTTAGTTTGATGAAATATATATAAACAATTATTACTCTTTACTCTCTATTGAATATTTCTTATGATTATAAAAATAAATAAATTGATTGGCTGATATTTTGGAATTAACGTCCTCTGGCCTGACATGCCCCTCTGAACTGAATTTTAATTTCTGTGAAAAGAAAGAAAGAAATCTCATTTAAAATTTGATGGAATACAAACACGTTTTGTTCTCGTTTGAACCTATTAAAATTAAGAACGCCCCCACTGTAAGTAACACTTCAAAAGAAGATGAGAAGCTGTATCGCCAAGTATATGTCTCATGTGTATGAAAACTACAAAGCTTAGTAACATAATCTCCCAAACTTTCAAAACCAGTCGTTCTTACATTTGAACAAATATTTTCATTTAACTTACGTTTTCCACATCTTACAGCGCAATTAAATCTGCCTATATTGGAGTATGTGAGGTTATCATCTGCACAAACTGGATTATACTCTGGAGTTGTCGGACAATTTTCTTCACAAATAGGCCTTCTGGTTTCCATACCAGGTATTGCAAATGTTGAAGATACAGGTGGTAGTGGAGTGGTTGTAGACCTATCCCAAATGTCAGGAAATAAAGAAGGTTGTCTAGGCATATTTGGGGGTTGTTTAGGGAATGGGGAAGGTTTACTGGTGGCAAATGGTCTCCTCCAATTGAATTCATCTGAAATTAGGCTTATATGTAAATAGAATCGTCACTACTCACTCTTGCTGTAGTCTACAAAAAGTATCGCGAATGTTGCATTTTACAAAATGCATTATTGCTTTCCGCGATACTGCGATATTGCAGCTTGATTGAAATCTCACAGAAATCTACAATACGTCAAGAAATTGACACATAATTTCAATATTTCAAATTTCTTTTTTGGTAGGCAACTATTTATTGACCCTTTTTTTCGGATAGGTCCGTGTGTGCCAACAAAATTAGATGACGCACATGGTCCCCTCATGAGAAATAAGAGGAAATAAATGAATTGAAAAAAACCACTACATATTGATAACAGCAGTTGTTGATCAATTTTTGTTCTTGAAAATTCCAATTTTCAGTAATCACACAACTCGAATCACGAAATTTGATCTCGGCAGAATGTGCTGAAACAGTCGGGATAGATGACTTAGGTTGGATTTATATAAGAATAGGCAAAAGGCTTTTAGGTGTCCCATTCCACTGGTAGCCATGAAAGGAGTCCTGGGCAAGGACGACCTCGAACAACAAGGCAATCCATGACCGTTATTCAAGAATTTGCTCGCTGAGACAAAGGTTCTTTTCTGCTAGGTACCTTCGAATATAGCTTCAACAGAACAGCGGAGTGCAATTTACTACTGAAACTATACCTCAACGTCTCAGGAAATTTGGCTAGAGGCTGAGGTTTCATGAATGTCGCAGCTCAAACCGCAGCACATCAAAGAGCCCGATTGAGATTTGCATGGGATCATGTCAATTGGTTAGAAGCTGAATGGGAGAGAGTTTTGTTTACAGATGAATCGAGATTTTGTCTTTTTCACTGAGATCTACGTTCTTTATTGTACAGACGTTGAAATGAGAGATGTGCCCAGTGCAACTTTCTACCTATCTATGGTTTTGGTGAAGGATCGATAATGGCGTGGAGACAAATTTCTTTGAACGACCGTGCTGATCTTGTCATTATAAATAATGAAACCTTGAATACTCAGAGGTACTTAACAGACATTTTAGAAGAACATGATGTACCAATTGCGATAAACATGGGTGAAAATTTGTTTTTTATATATGATAACGCCATACCTCACCAGGCTCATATCAATTAGAATTCCCTTCGAGATAATGAAATCAGTTCAATGGAGTGGCCTGCATAAAGTGCTGACCTCAATCCCATCGAATATGTCTGGTACATTCTCAACAGAAGTTTAAGAAGCCAGCAAAAGTAGCCAGCTACCGTGAATGAGATTCGGACCAGACTGAACGAAATTTGGAACGAAATGGATCAGAATGCTGAAAGGTTATTGATTCTAAGTATGAATTACATTTTTCATTATTAGTTTTTATTTAATTTCTGTGAGAACCATTTTCATTTCGATGTTTCGATTTCGATTTCATCAAGTATTCCTTAGTGCTTGTGGATTACT
This sequence comes from Cryptolaemus montrouzieri, assembly GCA_013387265.2. NCBI lineage: Eukaryota > Metazoa > Arthropoda > Insecta > Coleoptera > Coccinellidae > Cryptolaemus > Cryptolaemus montrouzieri. The sequence goes on from JABFTP020000103.1 coordinate 26,784,644, forward strand.
GGAAATATAATTCTTCAACATATCTAAACTTTTTCTGAATAAATTTGAATTTTCGATTTTGTGCGTAAATTTTCTTAGCGCAGTGTATTGAAAGATAGCAGTTGATAGATAGTGATTAATTCAAAGTTACAAATTCAAAAAGTCAATGACTTCTTGAACATCCCTCGTATTTGAAATTGTCAAACTTATCTATTAAGCTCAGAAATGTTTTGTGTAACACCTGGATTTGTTTTCATGTGAGGTTTAATTACAATAAATGGCGGCTATATTAATAATTTTTAGATGTTCCACCGTTGATAATTACCATCATTAAACACTATAGAGTCATCGTCCTCTCCAAAGTTAAATCGTCTGTGGCCGTTACCCAACGGACGGCCAGGAAAACGGAAGGCATCTGTCTTGACTTCATTCTCTTCAATATTTGGTTGTTCGCCAGTGAAAGGTGGAAAACCCCACCGCTTTGTTTCTGTATTTTGTCTCCTGTTGCCCCGGGAATTTGCCATGGGTATTCCCTTTTTAAAGTTTGCCCAATCTCCCGAAAACTCTTGTCCTCTAAAACCCATGGATTGTAGAAGAATCAAGAAGGTACCTGTGCAGATGAAAATATCGAACTATCAAATACGCAGTTTCCTTATTAGAATTTACCAATAAAATCGTCTTTTGCATATATTAAAAAATCAACAAATGCAAGAAAAATCCTCTAAAGAATTTAATGATTAAATTCACAAGATCAGTTTAATGAGAGATTATCGAAATACACACCTTCTATACTGCATTTTAATCGTTGGGAAATACTTTTGACATCACTCAATGAAATCTTGTTCTATAAGAATAATGTTTTCAAATTATATCATTAGCATCTCCCATAAATTGTTATGAACTTTAGATCGTAAGTCATACATCGAATAAATGAATATTGCAAAGGTGGATATAATTATTTTAAATATCTTGTAACTTGTAATGCTAAACTGTACAATTATTACCGTCGTGTACTGATATACTTGGAAATTCCCTTTATTCTTGCCAATTACTGAAGCAGGATTTGAAAATCACACCTCAAGATATGTATCAATTTTTGTAGAAAAATTTGGGAATAAACTGGGTGTCCATTTAGTACATAAGTGCACCATAATCTTGTTCCTGTGGAATGTATTGAAAAAGAATATAGAAAAAAGGTTAGACGCAAATCTGCTTCATATCCCAAAATTAGTATGAAACACACAGGGTGTCAACTCTCAGAGATTCATATCAGAGTTATGTTTTTAAATATGAATATGAGTTCTACAAGTAAAAGTTATTATTTTTCCTCATTAGTAGTACTAGGTTATAAACATAACAGAAAATGAAAACAAAATCAATTAAGTTTCGAAAGCTATTGCAAGAGTCATGAAGACAGTCAATGTTTGAGAATAAAAGTGCTCTAAGTCTGAGTGAAATTCTCAGTAAAAGAAGTTCATTAGTATTTCACATATAATGAACATAGTCGTAAATTAGCAACAGGGGTAACTAAATGGGGTACGTTGAAGATAAATGTCCGAATTTCTTCGAACAGTTGGTGAATCTGGTAGCCATGTTATAACGAATTCGAATGAAAGCCATAGCTACCAACCAAAAAAACAACACTTGTTGCAACGACAAAATATGAGCTCCTCTGTTAAACAACAGGCATAGCAAGATCTAATCTAACCTAACCTAAAATTTTTATGCGATCCCAAAATTATTTAAATGGACGGCACATTTTCATACTGCATCAAGTTTTTGAAACAACTGTTCACTATTCATGGGTTTTTTCAGGGTTATTACATTAAAACCAAAAAGTACCGTTCAAGATTGAATATTGTATTTTCTAAAGTAATGATTGTTTGTTTTTTCCTTAACGTGCTCTATTTCCGCCTTTCGACCTATGACACGCCGGGTAATTCTGTCACCTCACTAACCCGGGAATTTTGCTGAACCCCTCTCGTGTCGAGGGAAGGGATCTTTAATGTCTAACACATCTCTGTTAGACAGGACCGACAGATAGATACTCAAGCGATTCCCAGAATCCGAAAAATCGCACCGACTTTGTGGGGACTGAACCCAGTTAACTCTGAGCAGGAGACGAGCATCATATTTTCTACGCCACCGAGCCGGCAAAAGTAATGATTGATTTTGAAATTGATATTCACCATGCCTGGTTAAATGTTTAGTTAAGTACAGAAATTAAAGAATGTGGGTTTCGTCTCGCACAAGCTTAGTACCGCCAAATTCAAAGATTAGTTTTGACTTCCGAATATAGAGAGAAATGCTCAGAAAATGGCAAATGTCCCCGATATTGTTTCAGGGTTTCATTTTTAGAGACCGATGGGATGGAAAATTTTTATTTCTTCGAAATGTATGTGACCAAGCCACAAGATGAAAGGCTAGAGCAATTCTGGGATCACTTGTTTGAAAATTATTTAACTCTTTTAGATTTTCTTTATCAATCTGGGTAAATGCATCTGCTGCTTTGAATAAATCGATAACTGCATGTGAATTATTCCATTCCCATTTTAATAATTTTATATACTGTACACACCCCTCGCTTTTCCCATTTGTCAATATTATTCTCAGAATACAATCTGAGGTTTATGTAAAAGGACGAAAAAAATCGAATTGAGAAAAAGAGAAAAACATGCCTTCATAAAAGAAAAATAGAGCTTTATGAAAATAAGTCCGACCAAATCCTTATTTTAAACTTTCGAAGCACTTGATGATGTTTTTTTTCCGAATTATTGGCGCATTTCTTCGGAATGCCTATAAAAATTCCCATATTCTATGGCATATGCTATATTATTTCAAGAGCATTTTAACTCATAGCATTTGTTAAGAAAAGAAAACAATTCGAAAAAACTATGAAACCTTCTGAAAAATAAATGAAAAACTCAAGAATAACAATTATCTAACAGTAATTCTGAAGGAATTTCATTTGAATTTTGACTCATTGGCAATATTGTAAATAAATGAAATTCAAAATCAATGTGTGGAAAATATATATAAGAAAACAAATATATTTCAATACTTAATGGAATTATCATTCTTTCAATAAATACTGATGATCTATTTGGATTATCACAAGGGATGATTTAATGAAAAGAATTCGAGATGCATTTCATAATAATACTCCGGGCAATTTCAATAATGTGAGGAGTAATTTTACGCGTCAAATTGAAATTCGCATGTAAGAAGAAGGAAGACAATTTGAACATTTTTAGGGTTTGTAAATTTTCTCGGATATTATAGAGCGCATTCGAGAATTTTAGTGCGAATTTTGAAAAGATAACTCCGAATCTATTTCGATAGCTATTGAAATTGTCTTTCATTTGCAGTCACTAAATATGGGGTGTTCCATTTGAAAAAAGAAAATCATGAGGTCTGAACCACATCTATCTCAGAACACCCCGTATAGCTGTACCAACGAAGACTTATTGTTCATGGATATTTAGGTTTATGAGAATAACTTAGTATTCAAATTTAGATTTTAAGACGATTCTAGTAAATATAGGAAATGTTCGAAGAAAGTCATACTTCTACAAAACGTCGATTAACTCGAAAACGATTCATTTGGGACAAATACCGGTCTGAAGGAACTCACTTTATTTGGGGTAAAAACGTTCGAAAATGATGAGAAACATAAGACATTTTATTTTAAAAAAACGAAACTTTGTTATAAATCTCTGTAATGGTACACACTGTATATGAATAATTTATATATATATATATATATATATATATATATATATATATATATATATATATATATATATATATATATATATATATATATATATATATATATATATATATATATATATATATATACTTTTCAATATATTCAACAGGAAAAAGTTAGATTTCGCATTAACGGGAAACCCGGTATATACAATAATCATGATTAAATGTTTGATGATTTTTAGCTGTGATCTTAAAATTATAATCTATTTACATATTTCGCAATCATTTATCTTTTTGAGAATCACTTGTGCAAATTTTAGATTTTCCCTATTGCAAACAACAATTTTCAATAAGTAAATAAACGAATGAAAATATAATTATACAAATGCATTATCAGAAATGGGCCAACTCTATTTGAATTTTTTCCTTCTAAAAAAATACTTACTTATTGCTATAACATACATGATATTACAGGGAAAAAAACACGCACTTATATCTAATGAACTTGACAACTGACTTTGAAAGCTTTTGAAACGTAGTACTTAAACTGTGGCTTAAAACCGGCTTTTAGATTGTTGAGAACTGCGAATGACTAATGCTAACCTGACTAATAAGAATTTCTCTAAATATTCATACCGGAAGAATTTTCTTCTCCTAAGCATATTTTTTCTTGAATATTTTGAAACTTTCGTAGTAATGGGAACGGATCAAATAAAATATATATTTAGAAGTATGTCCAGTACAAAGTACCATAAAGATACTTACAGGAATCATTGATATTTATGTATACATTATTTTTATTATCGTTTGTTATTTGATATGTTTGACATTGATTGTTTCTATGATGTATTGTACATTAATTTTGTGGAATATATCATATTTTGCAGAGGCTCAGCTACGTTGCAAATTTGCATATTAAACTTGCGCCTAGAGTTATTCATTTGGGCAGTCAAATCAGAACATATTATTTTTACTTCTTCCTTTCCTTACATTATGGACGCTGTCAATATTAAGTTAGTAATTTTGATTGAATAATTGTAACAGGTAACACAATTCTATTTCTGGAGATGGAGAAAACATATAAATTGTGCATTTCTATATGGTTCTACCCACTCACAGTAGCTGGGATTGCGATTAATTCTAAGAAATTCCTATGATTCAAATATAATAAAGTAAAATAGAAGCAAAATTACTATAACTAACTATATTTGGAGTAGAGTAGGACAAATATATAAAAGATACTTAAATCACAAAAAAATGATCTTAATTCTAAATTCTTCAATAAAAGTTTCTACTCTTGAGTAGCATAAAACATGTCCTTAAAGGCGGAAACAGGCTATTGTCACGTCACGTGAGCCAACACCGACGAAACAGCACCTGCTGTCACGCTCTAGAAACACATTGGACAACGTTATGGCTCACGTGTGTTCATAGTTTTGAAAATTTCAAAATCGAAGAAGCTCTTCGAGTGCTCCTGACTTTGAAGAAGATTTGGAAAATGTAGCTGCCTACAGTTAATGAAAAGCGAAGAACTAAATGGGTACACGAAATAAATTCTCGTAGAGAAGAATTAGGAGAATTTCATAGACTGGTGCAAGAGTTGAACGAACATCCTGATAGATTTCATATGTATTTTAGAATGACCAAAGAAGAATTCGACTTTTTGCACCAACTCATCAAAGGACGAATTAAAAAGCAAAGCACCCAATTTCGAAGAGCGATAAGTACTGAAGAGAGATTAGCTGTTGGTCTAAGGTAAATTGAAAACAATAAGAACAAGTGTTTTATCAAAAACTTTTATTAAGTAGATAGTAACCTATATCAAATCAAAATACAAAAAAAGAGTAACTATTCCAACTGTAAAAGCATCTGTCTCTGATCAACAGTTTCCTGTGAAGAGTAATTGAAAGTTGAAAAATGAGAAAATCTATCATCCTCGCGTGACGAATAGTCTTGTGGGGAAAGAAAAGGTTGCTGGGATGCAGAAGAACTGAAAGATTCTTTTTCAGATCATCGTAACTCAGCTTGTAGGACTGTGTTGCTCACAGATATTTTGACGGCAGTTTATTCTGTTCTTGGTAATTTCTTTGTGGTTCTTGACATGCTCGGGAAAAACAAATCTATATCATCCAGATTTTCTAGGAACGAGGATTTGTTCGTTCCATGTGCTCTTTCTTTTTCTTCGTATTTTCTTTTTCTCAGATTAGAGTTCTCTTTCATGCTTCTGTTTTTTTATACCTTCTAAGATTTTAACGTTCTGGTCTAGCTCTCTGTCTCTCTGTAAATTTTCTGTCTGACTCTCTCCTAAAGTTTCTGTCTGACTCTCTCCTAAACTTCCTTCGAATATCTGTTCATTGATTGGATCTTCTGCATCGGATTTTTCTTCATTCTCAATAATCCCTTCTTCTTCTTCCTCGATAATCCCTTCTTCTTCCTCTTCTTTTTCTGCTTCTTGAATAACAGTATTTTGCAGATTGGAGCATGTTCTAGATGAGAAAAAAATATTTATGAAGGAATGGATGTGTTCAGATCTCGCATACATCATCGAGATAAGAGCTTTTGTTAGATAACTTACTTTCGTCTCTCAGTTGTAGCAGCAAAACAGCTTCTACTGATGCAGAGCCCGATGAAGCGATGACACCATCCTCGTCTACAGCACTTGAACAATCCACTTCAGGTAATTCAGCTTGTGTAAAAAGTTCGGTAATGTCAACTACCGAAATACTTGCTGCAAGTGCAAGCCTTTCGATGAAGGCTGTAATGAGGCTAGTATCGATATAATTCCGTCCGACCCCGGTTTGTGGCCCGAAAGAATCACCAATGAGATGGCTAGAATATTGGTTAAACGTGGTCCGCCCTTGATAGACATCAGTTTTAGCTTTCCTAGTAATAAAGATAAGAGAAAGTTTTCGTGCAAATACTTTGAAAGAAATCTAGCAAATGGAGAAAAAGTCGAAAGGGCTTGGCTTATTTACTCTATTTCTAAAGATTCTGTATTTTGTTTTTGTTGTAAGTTGTTTTGTAAATGTAAAACTCCTAATGCTTTTTGTGATACAAATGGAGTATCTGATTGGCAACCCTTGTCTTTGCTAATTAAGAGACACGAAACGTCAATTTTACACAACAGTTATATAAACACTTGGGTAAATTTAAAAAATTGTTGAAGACATCTATGACTGTTAATGCTCAACATCTGCGGATTTTAAAAACGGAAAAAACATATTGGCGAGACGTGCTGGAAAGAATTATTGCGATTGTATTTATCTACACAATGCTTGGAATTTCAAGGTTCTTCTCAATTTATTTTCGAACATGATGAAGGAAATTTTCTAAAAGCTGTTGAGATGATTGCTTCTTTTGATTCAGTGATGAGACAGCACGTTAGCCTAGTGTATAACTCTCAAAAAAAAATCTGTTAAAATGACTCATTATTTAGGCGTGCAAATACAGAATGAAATAATTGAATTATTGTCGTCCAAAGTAAGAAATAATATTTTAGAAATGTTTCGCAGTTCAAAATATTTTTCATTAATATTAGATTGTACACCAGACACTAGTCATACTGAACAAATTAGTCTTGTTCTGAGGTATGTTGTCCTCAACAGCACTTCAAAAAAAGTTGAAGTTAAGGAAAGTTTTATTGCGTATAATCCAATACTGGACTCTATAGGAGAAGGGATATATACATGTGTGATAGAAAATTTGAAAAAATTAAATTTAGAATTAAAACACATTAGGGGACAAGGTAATAATAATGGGACAAATATGAAGGGAAAACATGTTGGGCTTCAAAAACGCATTCTTGATGCGAATCCGAAAGTCCTTTTTGTACCTTCTGCGGCTCATACTTTGAACTTAACAGTAAATGACGCTTTTAAGGTGTCAGGTGCTACAATAAACTTTTTTAATCTTGTGCAAGAGCTATATAATTTATTTTTCGTCGTTCACAAAAAGGTGGTATGTTTTGAGAAAAAATGTCCCCGGGTTAAGTTTAAAGCCTCTAAGTGAGGCAAGATGGTCCAGCAGAATTGACGCCCTTAAAGTTTATTCAATTAAGGTTTGCGAAAGTCTTCTAGAAGTGGCTGAAGATAATTCCTTTCACATTGATGCAAGACATAAAGCGAGTTCCCTCTTAACGTCTGTACAAATGTTTCAATTTATTTGTGGAATTATTATTTGGCATGACGTTTTATTTCATATAAATATTGTCAGCAAACAAATGCAAAGTATTACAATTAATATCAAAGTATGCCAAACCTAAATAAAAAATTAAGTTGATCACTTCCAGCATATATAGATCTGACAAATCATTTCAAGAAATTCTTGTGCAAGCGAAAGAAGTAGCATCCTCTCTCGAAATTGAAGAAGACTTTCCACCATTACCAACGGTTAGGAGGAAATTTAAACCAAAACTGTTTGATTATGAACACCGAGATGAGACCCCTCATGATCCAAAAACCGCCTTTAAAATTAGTTTTTTCTTCAAAATTATAGATCAAACTATTAGCTCTCTAAAAAACCGATTAGACTTATTAAATGAGTATGATAATATTTTCGGATTTTTTAGCGACATATTCAAATTAAGTGACAGCGATCTTTTAAAACATTGTTCTATTCTTGAAGAGCGACTGCAGATCAGGATAATAAGGATATAGACTCCAATGATCTGTTTAACGAAATTAAAGCGTTAAAGTTGTTTTCATTACCTGATGATACTGACCCCTTAAGTATATTACAATATATATTTGAAAACAATTTAATCTCCACCTTTCCAAACGTAAGCATTTCACTAAGAATTCTTTTGACATTGCCTGTATCTGTAGCTTCTTGCGAGCGATCTTTTTCAAAGTTAAAAATCATTAAAAACTATTTAAGATCGACAATGATTCAAGAAAGATTGTCTGCGCTAACAATATTAGCAATTGAGCAAGTTTGACGGTATAAATTTTAGCAATGTAATTAATGAATTTGCTTTTGATTTTAAAACGAAGTTCCCTAGGTAATTGTTATTAGAAATATCTGCATTTTTTAAAATATCCAAGTACAAGTAGAAAGTAGAATATATATATATATATATATATATATATATATATATATATATATATATATATATATATATATATATAGACATTAGGCATTTGTTCCTAAAAATGTGATTTTTAGTTTTAGGTTATTTTCTAGTATTTATAAACAACGAGTCAAGGTGTCTTTATCCCATTACTTAAGTAAATGTTTTAAAATGGATGTGAACAAGAATTTATTTTGTTATGATTTTGTTCTGTTTGTTTCATTTTGATATTTTAGTCTACAAATAAATATGACTTCTAAAGTTCAGTTTTTTGCTTTACTTCAAGCACCTACCTACCTACCTCCTACCTTCAAAAAAAAAAAAACATGATCCAAAATGCCTTGAGGGGCGCCAAAATCCATTTTTGCACACAAGCGCCAGTAGCCCTCACGATATGATAATTTCCATTCGCAAGTTTGCAGGTTGCAACTTGCTTTAGTGTAAACTGAGATAAGTGGAAGAATATTTAGTGCAAACCGAGACAACTTTAATTGTCTCCTTCCACACAAAACTATTCACTTGTACTCAACGAGATAACTTAACATATCTCCTAATACACTTACGAAACCGAGTTGTTTATCAATGAACTATTTCAATAATATACTGTTAGTATTTAGTTAGACTTATCTCCGTTTGATATATGATTTGCCACCATTTGAAGATACTATTTCTGAAGATATCTCAAATTGCACATTTTTCGACTTATCTCACTTTGCACGAGCAAGGGCGAATTCATTGTGTCAGTTTAGCACCATCTATCTTTTGTGATGTAAAGTTTTCTTTGTTGTTGAAGAAGAATTATTGAGGTTGGCAATGCTACAAATAACAAGAATATAGAATATTCAGATTGGTAACACTAAATTTCAAATTAATGTCAAAACTTCTGGCGTCGTTTTATTTGAAATGCGGATTATAGTAGTAAATTATGTCAAATATTTTGTTTATGTTTTTCAGATGTAAATATTCATTGTTTTATTCTAATTCATCATAAGTTTAAAGTGAAAATCTGCATTTCACTTATTTTTAAGAGCACTATTATTATGAATTCCTTGAACACTTTTAGTGAAAGAATCGAGGTAATTGGACTTGTTGCTTTTGAGATCTACGTGTTTGTTATAATCACTATTGCCTTCTAGGATTATGAAGTTCACAATTTGTTAGGAAAAGGAGGTTTTGCCTCTGTTTATCAAGCACGATGTCTGAAGACACATATGGATGTAGCTATCAAAATGGTACAAATTTAAAAATTGAAAGTATCTCACTATATTTCAGGAAATTTTTCAACTTTTAGATTGATAAGAAACTGATGCAGGCTGCTGGAATGGTAAATCGAGTAAGACAAGAAGTTGCAATCCATTCAAGATTAAAACATCCCTCAATTTTGGAATTGTATACCTTTTTTGAGGATATCAATTATGTTTATTTAGTATTAGAACTATGCTTTAATGGGGAGCTGCAACATTATATTAAAAAAGGGTACAGTATTTGTTTTTAATGGTTACTTTGTATGCAGTTTTGAATAATTTAAAGTATATGGATATAAGAAATTGAATTGTTTTTAGGTTTTAACTGAGAGTGAAGCTAGTAGTATTATGAAACAAGTTGTTGAAGGGTTGAAATATTTACATTCTCATAATATTCTTCACCGAGATATTTCGTTGTCAAATCTTTTGTTAACTAGAGATATGCAAGTGGTGAGTATTCATATTGTGGTTCATGTTAGTGCCTATTTTTGATGCAAAAACAATTGGTCTTAGAATAGAGTTAAATTCTAGTTAGAAAATTTTGATCTGAAATAATGAATTTTCAATGGAATTCTTATTGGGTAATATGATCAAATGAAAAGTTGCTTAAAGACATAAAGGTAACTGAAATTTTTTGACAGTTTTGGCTTGGGAATCGGATACTAGCTTTTCAATATATTCCAGAAAATTGCGGACTTTGGTTTAGCTACGCAACTTACACGCCCAGATGAAAAACACATGACAATGTGCGGAACTCCCAACTTTATTTCTCCCGAAGTAGCATCAAGAGGCTCACATGGACTAGAAGCTGACGTTTGGGGACTTGGATGTTTGTTGTATACCCTACTTGTCGGAAAACCGCCCTTCGATACTCAAGGTGTTAGAAGTACACTTACCAGAGTGGTCATGGCTAATTACGAAATGCCCTTTCATCTCTCACCGGAAGCTAAAGATTTGATCCAGTCCTTACTTCAGAAGAACCCTAAAGATCGAATTAAATTAGATCAGATTTTGGAACATCCATTCATAAGGAGAGGACATGTAAGTTGAAGTTTTTCATTTCTGAATTCTCGAAAAGTTTTTTTACTTTGATGCTTTTCCTTGAAATGTAAAAATTTGATGGATTTTAGAAAAGTAACATAAATCCCTTGCTTTTGAATAATTTTCAGGACGATTTAAACTAACTAAAGAGCAATGGAATGCTATTCATAAAGAAAATTTTCACATTTAAAATTCTCTACATATGAAGCAAATTCTTAGGTAAAATGTGAAGTATAGCGGAAAATTTCATTATTAAAAAACGACAAAATTCAGTTTTCCGATTTTTTTTTCTTGTTTGAAATATAAACTTTTTTTCCTTGAAAGTCCTAGTATTCAAGCCTCGAAATAATTCTTTATGACAATAACAGAGCATTGTTCTGTCGATATTTTCCATTGAACAAATCACAACTAAGGAAATGTAAAAAAAAGATGTTCTTAACAAAAATTTGGTCTCTCACAAACCCCAATACAAAAAGGTCTGAAGGGCTGAGATCAGGGGATATAAAATGAGGTCTCTTCCGCCTATATAATTATCACCAAATATGTCATTACATTTATGGACTAAATGTAACTAAATGGATGTATTATGTGTAGGGCGCCATCCTGTTGAAACAACTTTGTTATTAGGACTACTCTTATGAGGTTTTCCAGATATTTGTATAAATACTTACACTCTAAAAACAAGCATGAAAATTTTCATAGAAATTGACATCTGTCAAAGTAGTCAGTTTGAATTACTTTTCAAATCTATATTTCGGCTCGAATATATCAAAATTATTTGTGAAATGATTTTTAATCCTATAACTGGAAAATTATGCGAATCAAAGGTATCCGTTGCAAATCTTGAGTTATATCAAGTTGAAGGAAGTATCTCATTTTTCCATTTTCAGATCATGTCTTCCAATATGACACAGGATAGTGGAATACATACGATGTCAAGCAGGAGAGACAGTGCCTTTAGTGATAGCGTCCTTCCAAATGCTTTTGTCCCATCTAATTTCCAATCCAGGAGGGCTAACAGCGATTACACCCCAACTGATCATAATCCTGTCAGACGTTTGACACAAAGGTTTGTGGTTAAATATTTTTACATTATGTATTCCGGATGTTCAATTAGTGCTTAAAGGGGTATTCTGGTCTAGAGGCATGAATGTAGCAATTTTGAAGTGTCATGAAAAAGACAATTAATATTTTTACTATTCATTTTTTAATAGTTTTTATTAACATTACAAGAATACAGAAAAAAATCATACCATAAAAAATTAAAAACTAGTAGCTGATGAAGGGGGTTTTTTAAAAAACGGCACATGACCATACCCACGATTTTAACCTGGATTACCTCCTAGAAATCTGCATAAAAAAAGATTATTAATAGGAATAATGTAGCAATGTCTGAAACTACGGAAAATTTGGAAATGTCGTCTTTCCATGGTCGAATCACAAAACTTGAATCTTTTATTGGTGCTACAACAGAAACAAAGTGCCAACTAACTGATTTCAAACACTGAATACATGAAATGATTATAAAGCAGCGTCGCATCCGCTGCATTTTTAGACACTTTTTTTACGGCTCGTAACAAAAAAAACAAATCTGTTGCGGCACTCTACATAATTTGGTGCACTCTACATAAGAAATTGATGCAGGTATTCATTTCTTGAAAAAATCATCCATATTGATCGTTCTGGATACGATATATCGATATTCAGAAGTGTTCCCTAGACTTTTTAGAGGTGTTTATGCGGATGATACACAACTGTATAAGTCTTTCGCTCCAATGGATATCAATGACGGAATTGCAAGAATTAATGAAGATCTCTCAAAAATCAGCACTTTGTCCTCCAATAATGGCCTGTTGTTGAATCCAGCCAAGTCGGTGGCAATATGTATCGGGAATAAGCAAGTGCGTGATAGGGCAATTGATGCTATTAACTGTGATATAAGAATAAATGAATCTGTGATCCCGTTGAGTGAATGTGTGAAAAATCTCGGTGTGCTGATCGATTGTGAACTCAACTTTGAACACCATGTAAATAAATTGCTGAAGAATGCTTATATCAAGCTCAAGTCCATATATCGCTTTAAAATGTATTTGAATAGCAACGTAAAGTGAAAACTATCTAATAGTATCATTCTCAGCCCTTTTAGTTATTGCAGCTAAGTGTATCTTTTCTTTGCCGTTAAGTATATTCGAGGTTTTATTCAAAGATTGCAAAACTCTTGTCTTTGATACTCATTTCCTATTAACCGTAGGGACCATGTCACGCCTTACTTCATTTCACAGAATATTTTGAAGTGTGAGCACCTTTTCCTGGTGCTTGTGTTGTCTATAATATTTGTTTGTCTGGTCAACCGTTATACCTACATAATTATCTGTGGAGGAGAAATGAACCTCATAATGTGAACATTCGAGGCTCTAATCTGTATACAATACCCTATCATAGAACTGTGAAATTTGAGAAGTCCTTTGCGTACTTGGTTGTGTTTTTATTGAATAGTTACTAAAATATTTATCGAAGAGCATCGTTAAGAAATGACTTCAAAAGAAAATTCATAAAGTTTCAATTAGAGATGCAATCACATGATAGTTTTATTAATGTATGAGACTTTAAGGTCTGTCGGCTTGAGCGGAAGAGCAGCTATAAACTGAACTCACACCTTTTGCATTCAGTGTAAATATTATTATGTTGTGTTATGTATGCGTGGTCTTGGTTGTAATAAAGACATTTTATTATTATTATTATAATTATCTGAGGTCCGCAATGAATATGTTTTGGAGCAAAAGTCCAAATCAAAGAGTTCACAGACTCATCATTATTTTGAGTTTCTGAACCTAAACATCGAGTCGATAACTCCTCTGCTGATAAACTTTCATAAATAGGCTTTATAACTTCCAAAACTTCGTCACACAGAGGAGGATTTTCGTGGTCATAGTTCTGTAATGTACCTTCAAATGCAGCATTTTGCCAATTACACCAACTTTCTCTAATGTCTTTTGTTCGATTAGTTCCGGTCGAACCAGTTTGGATGCCGGGTCAGAAAAACACCTTTAACTCCGAAAATAATTTGAATTTTGAAAAGTCCTCTTGTAGACATATTCTTGGATAGTTAAACTTCGAAAATATAAAAACGTCAATTTTTTTAAATTTCTGTATGTATATAAAAGAAGTTAGACATTAATTTGCTGTATGGCCTGAAATTATTTTCAAATATATGACTCCAAATTTTACCCTAAAGGTCCGAAATATGGAATAGAAGTATGTATGAGAATTTATTGGGTTTCAAAGTAGAAAACAATAAAGTTTGTACTCAAGATTTTAATTACAAAGTGCGCAATATGAAAATCAGAATTTTTGGAATATTTTTCGCATAAATATCAGGTAAAAACAAAAATGAATCTTTTACCTCCAGATTCTTTACATTTGTTGATATCTACTCATAACTACCCAATGAAAGAGAAAGTGCTTGCAAATATATAGTTCTGTTCTTATAGCATGGACCATGTGACCAATGGTATTCAAAGCTGTGACATAGCTTGTCGAGACCTACCAAATACATGTGGCCCAACAAACAACGGCGGAGATCGCATTTCTTACCACAGTAACTGTCACTCCCAGCATTACGACAGAAACAGCCGGTGCAGTAACCAGAATTCATTTCATCATTCTGGACATAATCATAACATTTGCGGCGGAGTGGTTGATCATTATCAACCCTCTGATCCAGGGGGGAATGGAATGGTTCTGAGTGGTTTAAATTCAAATAGATGTTCTCCCTTGAATTCTCATTGTGCAGATGTTTGTGGAGCGCTCAATAGTATATCCAGAAATTGTGGTAGTAATAATTGTAGTGATAGTTATAAACAACGACCGATATCGACAGATAGAGCTAATTTAGTATTTGGAACAGCAACCAGGAGTAATGAAAAACTGTTTCCAAGGTTAGTATTTTCTTTGTTTTAGTATGGACCAGGCATCATTCATTCTTCTTTCATTTGAAACAAATTTTCTTGTGAAATTATTTGTGGTTAATTACCTGGTCAATTCTAGGTCTAATCCACCTACACCACTGTGTTCCATGCGCCTCCAACCGACAAGACATCAAACCAAAAACGCCATACTCAGCATCCTCGATGACGGCGAGGTATGCGTTGAGTTCATTAAAAAACGGGGGCCCTTGAAGAAGGAAATGGTGTGCGAAATAATGAGAATATCGCCCGACGGCATGAGGATCATTATATACGATCCGGACGGGGGAAAAGGCGTGTCACCTGCTGCTTCCCCTTCGCCCTTACCAAAACAAGGCGCAGATCATATCTACAGTATTGAAAATCTGCCAGAGAAGCATTGGAAGAAGTACTCTTATGCTGTTAAGTTCGTGGATCTAGTTAAGGCGAAAACTCCTAAGGTTACATATTACAGTGATAAGGCTAAGTGTTTGCTGATGGAGAATCTTACAGATTTTGAAGTACATTTCCATGAAGGTATGGAATAAATGAAATATCATTTAATGAATGATTTTTAGAGATTTCAACACAAGCAGACTTACTTTGCATTATGTTTATTATCAATTAGTTACTGAACTGAGTTAAAGGAACCCCTCTTCAAAAAAAATGCAACTGCTTAATATAACTGAAAATATTTAAAAAAATTCTGATTATTTTTGCAGTTTGTCCAAAGCTTTTACTTCATTTGTAAATGTCGTGAATTATCGCCTCTGAAAGATTATCGGGGACATTAGGGAACAAACAATATCAAAAACTGGGCCGTGTGCACGGTGATACACTGCGCCAAGAAGTTAACGCACATTTTCAATATTTCAAATTTCTTTTTTGGTAGGAAACTAATTATTAACACATGTTTTATGTCCGGACATATTCTAACAAAATTCGATGTTTTTTCTTGGCGTAAACTATATGCTATAAGGTTGTTGGAAATATCAGGTATAAACAGATTTCTGGGGACTGATCTTTGAAACTTCTGAATACATTTGAATTTTTTATTTTGTTCGTTAATTTCTTGGCGCAGTGTTGAAGTGAACCTTTCTGAAAAATAAAGAAAATAAAAGATTTGGTGTGAGAACCAGGAAGAAAACATCTCAAACAAATAGAACAATACGAAATTGTATAAAAAAATTCTCTGTTCAGTATTTACACTGTCATTTATTTGTGTTTCAACTGATGACATGATATTAAAGATTTTTGATAACTTCAATATTGGATATGTCTGTGATTCGATATTTTCGAGATAATGCAAAATACATTCAAACGCTAAATTTGAATGTAAATAAACATAGAAACTTTTCTTTTGAAACAATCTGTAGAATTTAGTATCTTACATATCCAATTGCTTTAGGCGGAAAGGTCATACAATCATCTGCCGAAGGAATCATTTTAACAGAAGCATCAGGAAATAAATTCACTTTTAAGAGACCCGAAGAGTGTTCTAACCTCTCTGGAACATTAGAATTCATGTGGAATCATGCAGTTAAATCGAAGAAGCATTGTCTCTTGTTGGAAGAGACCCTGAGCAGACTTGCTGGTTCTAATTTTCCTATTATTGTAGGACGTAGGCCATCTTCATTTTCATCTCGTGATAAAGAGAATTCTCCAGTGGTGACGGTAAGTGTATGAGAAAGTAATCTTTATTATTTATTAAGATGAACTTCGAACTATTTATGGCAATTGTTGGTTATATTACCTAGATTTTGGTATCAACTTTATATTTCAGTAACATATTAACAGAAAATAGTTGATTTGTTTATTCATGGGGATGATTATTGGTTCACTTGTTCTTAATAAGGTCCGCATTTGCGAAGCTGCTTTTTCTGATGCAAGATATTTTCTTTCAGCAATCATTTGCGATCTCAATCAACACAACCAATGCAACAAACGAAGGTTCGTCAGCTCTAGGAGGTAGTAGGTTGAAGGAGAAACATGTGACAGTGCCTGGCGTGGGAACTGCCGTACAATTACCGAATGGCGAGGTAAAAGTGAGGTATCCAGATGGTTCTCAATTATGTGTGGATGGTAAAAATCAAGTCAGGTACCAGAGTGTCGATGGACAGATAACGAGGTTTTCGGAGAATGACAAGATACCTAAACCGATCATGGAAAAGTTACAACATATGCCAAAAGTTTTAAAACATCTGATGTCTCAAGATCTCAGTCGTAAAACTCATTCTTTCAGGTAGCATGTAAGCAAATACCCTGTTATATATAAATCAGATTTAATTTATGTTGGGAGAAAAATATTGTAAATAAGCATTGCAAAATATAAACCGAGTTTATGATTTGAATTTCTTATCTTATCTTGGTAGAACAAGGAATAATGGATTCTTGCTGCCTACTTTGAATTATACGCGAAAACCCTCGCTTGTGACGTCACGTTTAGGTAAGCATTGCGTTGTCTATGCTACATGAAGAAAGCCAAGAAAATATTGTTTAGTTCATGTATTTTTCCTATGCAGGCTCCTAAAGTATAACCTCAAGAAAATGGATATGTTATATGATTATGAAAATAGGGAGAACAGATAGTTGGAAGTGTCCACTGAAATAGTTTTAATAATAACAAACTGCTTTCTGCGAACGGGAGGGACTTAATGACCAAGTCTGATTTTCTGAGTAATGCTTAGTAGTTTATCTGCAGAGGTAAATATTATGGGCTCAAAAGAAGGGTTACCGTCTCCCATATATAATTAACAAAAATAAACTTTGAAATCTGATAAAGCGATGCTGGCAGTTTTTGACCTGGGTCCTCATGCCTTTGCTTTGGAGATGACTTCTGCATCTGTTGAAAATCTTTGTCCGCCGAACCATATTTTCATATTTGGAAACAAATAGAAATCACTGAGGGCCAGATCAGGATAATATGGCCGATGAGGTTGCAATTCACATAGTAACTTTACCAACTTGGCTGATGCAAGGATGGAAGATAATCTCCTGTGTGTTCCAGAAGATGGTGGCAATTTCGTTGGTTTTCTCGCATGCACTGCCACTGGCCTCCACCCATAGTTTGGATTGTTTACACTCTTTGCTATCACTCGGTGATCGTTTATAGTGTTGGAATATATCTCTCCGTCATATCTTTTACCTCTTTCACGTAACGAAATGGGTCTGAACTTGACGCATCCGACGAATGAATCATGTTTAGTGGTCGAGAAGTCACAAGCACTTAGCAAGAGACCTTTTGGTTTCCTTAATGTTTTTTTGCGTAAAAAGTTTAGGTTATGTATAATTAACATTCAATATTCACTTTTTTTCATTTTAAAACTAAAGGAGTAACTGGTAACTGTCAAATTAAAACTAATCAACGTAGCAGTATGATTTTTACTTTACTATCACATCACCCCGTAGATTCTATCATTAATGAATCAATACTCGTTGATGAATTATGGATTTTTCATTTTCATTACAAAATTACAATCGACAACAAACCAACTTATTAAATGCCACAGAAATCAATCAAAAATGTAATTACAAGAAAGGTTCAAGTGATAGGATGGTTAGTTAGTTAAACGTGACGGCATTTGCTTTGATTCATGTTTCAGTTAGCTATTTGCAATATTTTATACTTTTGTATTACTGTAAATCTTAGTTCGAAATTTTATGTTTAAAAGAATGAAATATCAATAAAGTGTAGTAAGGAGTTGGAAGATTATTTCGAAGGAGAAAAAATAATATATTCTCTGTAATATCTTTGTATTAAAAAGATTACAAAATGTTGATACACGGGGTTACTTCGGTTGACTACAGAAATATATAATATTGTGTCATAATACTATTTTCAGTAATAATATTACACCAATATAAGCGAATAGTGGAACAAAAACTGTACTGAGGTAACGTTTACATTCACTTCAAAGTTCAAGTAGTTTTAACATTTATCATTCAAAGAAGCGCATAGCACCATCATTGAAATTATGGAAGCAGTTATTCCTATTTGATCTAGGAAATGAATACAAATGTTCCTTTTTACTATGTAATATCGGTGCTAAAATCCTCAAGTACATTATTCAGAAAATAAAATATGACGGAAAATCGAACACATTAATTTTCAGTTCAGTCAATTAAATTGAATTGAATAAATCTTTCTGATAATCAATGAATTATAACGTATACAATTCCTAGCCTATAATTCTTTTCGACTATAGTCTGGATATCACACTTTCATTTCATAAAATTTCATTAAAAAGTCCAAAATTTAAATTTTGACTTTAATTTTTCATGAAACTATTACAATTGAAAAATGCCGCTTTTGCCTGATTTACAAATTTTATCTGGCCATGATATATCATGAATAATTATAAATTGAATTAAATGATGATCTTAACATTGAATTTTGAATTACTTGTCGAAAGTTATATCAAGATTATTAATAATAGCACAAGGTACAACATCGAAATGAATTTCTAACAATAATGAAAAAGTTCTATACTATCTGCAATATTCTTTGTTTCTTACTCAATAAAAATCAGTATCAACAATAATTGGTAAAAATAATACTTATATAAAAGGATGAGTGTAAAAATATCACTTTGAGCGAACTGATTGTAGGCAAATTGAAATTACAATTACTAAGCAATTCCTTTTCCACAAAATTGGCAACCCTTTCCGACAAATATAGGTATCTCCTTCATATTCATAATATTGATGTATGCTATGGTTATGCTTTAAAATAATCATTTATCAATAAGAAAATGGTTAAATGGATGGAATAAAATGAAACTATTCGACTTTATGTGCAAGAAAATTGTGCTAGCTATGACACTAATGAAAGTGACAATAAACATGTTATGTATAACATATATTTCAAATTGTGCAATTATCATTTCGTACCATAATATTCTACCAATTCCTGAATGCACTCCAGTTGATCTACAAGGCAGAAGCATTTAATACACCTTGTATACTTGAAGCCGGAACCTACAAAGTAAATATCTACTATTCTTATACAAAACACAATATTAACTTCCTTGAGGTTTGTAGAATGGAAATGAGACTAAATTAATGATCTTAATCGAAAAAATTAGATGTTTCCTTTTATATTACAACTAAAACTAATTATCCAGTTTATAGAGGAGGAACTTTACATTAACACGGTAACTACACTCACAGGCCCAATTAACAAATCGTTGGTAGACAAAGCGAAAGAAATGTAGTTTCACATCTTGTCACTCTGATGCTGTTAACCGACGGCTAGGATTTTTCCCATATCTATCTCCATTCCTAAGGGAAGAAAAACCACCAAATCCTCCTACATTATAAGGGTGATGCTGAATCTATGGACAACTATTGTCCTACCTCACTGTCCCAGGTCTATGAATACTGTTTTCTTGACAACTTCTTTGATAATCAGATGATTCTGATAAATAGTCAGTTTGGTTTCGGACCTGACCTGGGGACGGTGGATAGAGTGTATGCTTTTGTGGCTGCTGTTGTGCATTGTCGCGAATATGGTATTCATATTATGACTAAAACTCTTTCAAATCAATCAAGATTAAAAATTGGCTTATTTTGTAAAATCAAGTAGATATTCACTTTGGCACTAACTTCTATACTCTACCGTTCAAATATTTTTCTCTCCATATTTAGAGAGCTCATTACACATAGAGTTTCTTCCAGTTTTGGGTGATAAAGTTATACATATGGGATGTATGAACGATTAGATTTACTCAAAAATCTAGAATTTGCGATATCATTATTGAAAGTGCAATTCCAAAAGAGTTCTTACTAGGATAATATGTGTTATTATGATTAAATATGCTCACGATTCTAATAATTCCTGATGTTCTTTCAACATGAAACACCAACAGTTGGAAATTTTTCATTATAGTAACTAGCCAAAATGTTCCATTGTCCCAACTTACTCATATCGTAGTTGATGATTACAATCGGAAAAATTTCCCCCGAATAATGGAAATGAAGAAAAAAATTTAGAGGCACTACAAAATGAAGGAAACTCCTGAAGTAAAGTATTTGAGCTTTTTTACTAACAATTATATCATCATTAAGATAAAGAGGTTCACATAAGTTGCAATATTTTGATTTTTAAGGTTATTGAAATTTCATCAACTTCTACCTTATCTAGTGTAATGAAATTTAAGAAAATTGCTGGTTTTTCTGATGGAAATGTTTTGAAACTGATATTGAGAAATTTATCACATCCACAAAAATACAACAATTTTGGAATAATTTATCACTACACTATATTCATTCGCCACTACATGCCCTTTATAATCGATTCACTATCTCTAAAATATTCCAAAAATCTCCAAAATTGGCATAATCAAATTATTGTTTCAAAACCTCAGTCTCCATAATTTATGTTAACATAAAAAGATTTTTTTACTACTACTGGCAAAATTGCATCTAAAATACTATTAAAACACAGCCCAAAAATTCAAAACAAAATCATAAAATTTTAAATAAAAATATACATTATTCTAAATTTTCTCAAATAGGCGATAATTTTTAATTAAATTTTTAAAGAGTGGAACGATGACCCAAAACAGACGTTAGACAAAAACTTTTTGAAGACTTTTAAATTTTCAACATTTAGATTTGATGATACAGCAAATAATTTCAAGAGGACTGAAACTTCATTCGCCAAAAAAATTGAAGATTTCGATGATCTATTTTCACATCTCAATGTATTCATACACAGCGGCAAAGGAGAACCAAGTGTTTTTGAAAAGGTGGGTATTCAAGTGACTGAAAGGAGGTTTAAACTGGGTGCCCATAACTCCGTTCCTTTATATATATATATATATATATATATATATATATATATATATATATATATATATATATATATATATATATATATATATATAGATAGCAGCAATTAGAAAATGAAAGACTCTTTTTCTTCTACTCAAGCTTTCCACTTTAATTAAGTCTTCTTCGGAGTGAGAAATTGAGGTTTGTATTCATTAGACATTAAATTGCTCTCATTCAGCCAAAAATCTCTATTTAGACTATGCACGTGCAGTCGTTTTAACAACCGGAAATTTTTTTCTGAAGAGTTCTCCAATAACACTAGAAAACTAGCTAGTCTAAGAAACAGAAGAATATTCCTGATCAGATGCAAGCACAACCACATTTTTCCAAGATTCATAGAGGATTGTATCAAGAACATCGAAGAGTCTCTACAATACAAGGATGCACTCACTGGACAGACCGTGCAGCATTTCAAAAACAGGTTAGGGAGCAAATTAATTAATTTTCACATTAACATTACAATTAAGAATTAGTTCACTTAGAGAAGAGGCAGACTTTTATTACTAACTTTTTGACACAAATCTTACCTGAAATTGTATGGGTTGAATTCAGTGGTAGGTCTCATGTCAGCTATAACCGATTGTTCCACAATTTGAGGATATCAGTCACAGCAAAATTTCAAAGAATACTGGAGGGACAAAGCAAGAATTGCCCATACAGGATGCCTGGTCCAAGAACATTTCTGGAGTCGACGTACCGAGAGAAGTTCTTACCTTTCTATCTCTTGGCCCTAAGTTTGCATTGAAACCATCCACCAATGACATTTCCATACCAAAATTGTTGGCACTGTAGAATCAGCAAACCCAGGTACGAATGAGTTTGAGAAGAACATCATCAGAGCAAGATCTACCAATATAATCACCAATTTTCCTAAAAAGAATTCATTGTCGTATAAGGACTACACACACTTGCTGGAAACAAAAACCAGAAAATTCTTGAAGGAACATCCAGAGCTTATGGTACTGCAATCAGATAAAGGTGGAGTTACTGTTTTGAGGAAAAAAGAAACATACAACAACCTAGCAAAAGAATAACTGCAAGATGAAGAATGCTACAAAGTTCTTCCTAGAGATACCACAATTACTATAGAACAGAAAGCTAACAACAAAGTAATCGAACTCAAGAGATGTGGTTTACTCAGTGATGCAACTGCAACAAAACTTATGACATGATGGAGTTTGCCGAAAATGTTATGGTCTTCCAAAAATACATAAAGAGTTATTGGCTCTCAGACTTATTATTTCTTCAATCCAGTATCCGACATCTAGAATCTTTCAATACATAAACGACGCACTCAAAGCAGCTACAGTAACAGGTATTACATAAAAGATTCTTTCAAATTCTCTGAACTCATAAATGGTTTTGAAATACCAGACAACTATAGAATTGCAAGCCTGGACGTTGTCTCATTCACCAACATATCGTTGGATATCGCACTTAACTGTATTGAGAGACAATGGGAAAGAATCTCACAGCATTGTGAGCTACCAATGGGTGAATTCCTAAAGTTGGTAGAAATAGTGTATAATTTAACATACTTCTCCTACGATGGAGTTATTTACAAACAACTCAATGGCACACCAATGGGTGCGATCCTATCACCAATTATCGCTCAATATGCTGTTGATGATTTACTGGATGCGTGTATACCAAAACTTACTTTTGTATTACCAATTTGTAGATGACTTGATAGTGGCTACTCCGGAGATAAGTGAAGAAGAAATCTTAGAAGTTTTTAACAACTACTATGATAACATTGAATTCACAGAGAAAGAGACCAATAACGCAGTTTCATTTCTTGATACCCTAGTGATTAGAAATGATAGAGAGTTGATGACGGACTGGTATAGGAAACCCATGGCAGCTGGTTGATATATACATTACAAATCATATCATCCATGGAAAATGAAATTCAATGTTATCCAAAATATGAAAACGAGTCTCATATCAGTTTGGCAGATAACAATCTCAAAAAATTGGAAAACTTGATGTTAACCAATGGTTATCCAAAAAGTTTGTTACGTAGATTGATTCATAACACGCCCAATCAAACTGAACATCCAATTACAAACCAATATACTGAACATCCCAGTGCTAATCAACAGAGATAACTATCGAAAGTACCTAGGCAGACACAAGAGAGATCAAAAATCATCGTTTTACCTCATGCTGATGGATTAACAAAACAACTAGGTGGTTTATTACGTGGACCTAATACACTTATGGCAACCAAAAATGTGAGATTAGCCAAATCAATTCTCAAAATTGAAAGATCGCACATTGTTACTTCAGACACCAAACGTCGTGTATAAAATCCCATGTAATAACTGTGAGAAGGTTTACATAGGAGAAATAGGAAGAAACCTTAGTAAAAGGATTACCTCACACAAGAGTGATTCAAGAAAAAACAAAAAATCTTGCGCGGCAGCACTTCACGAAAATGAATTGGGTCATCACCTCAATTATGATAATGTTACCATCTTGGACACTGAAAGCAACGTATGGAGTAGGCGATTGATAGAAATGGTGAGAGTCTGTCAGGAACCTACTGCGATGAATTTCAAGAAAGATCTAGACAGATTAAACAGTGTCTACGCATACTTAGTTGAAATTGACAAAATATCCAGAAATCACATTGGTAGACCACCAGACCACAATAACACCATACCGCAGTGTTAGGTATACTCAATTTCCATCTCGGTCCCCATTCAATAGATGAGATTACCTTAATGAGAGTAAAATAATTGACTGAAAATACAAAGAGCACTTATTTGTTGTCAATTCTTGTTTTAGCCATTCTCTGGGGAGTTGTTACCTTTATTGATAAAAAAAACAAAAAAAAAAAAAAAAAAATTTCCGGTTGTCATAACGACTGCACAGTCTAAATAGAGATTTTTGGCTAAAAGAGAGCAATTTAATGTGTAGATACTCATCACAAAAATGCTAGTTAATAACCTAAGAATACAAACCTCAATTTCTCGCTCCTGAAGAAGGCTTGATTAAAGTTGAAAGCTTGAGTAGAAGAAAAAAGAGTCTTTCATTTTCTAATTGCTGCTATATATAATATATATATCTACAGGGTGTAATAGAACATCCTATATAATTTCAGATGTGGTAAGTTAGCATCTAACTTTTTATTATATATATACTTTTTCAATATATATTCAACAGGAACCAAGTTATTGACCGATTTGCACCAAATATATGATAAATATTTTTTTCATTTTTAAAACATGAATATTTTGGTGAATGATTCCAAATTATCCTATTTTAGGGCAGCCACTTTTAAGTTTGATTCATTTGAGACATTAGTAGAATTGAACTAGTTCATTTTTGGATATATTATGGTTATAATATATGTGTGAATGAAATAGTAATGAATCAGTCTGAACTCTCTGTTCGTAGTAAATATAACACTGTAAAAATAAGAGAAGCAAATGAACTATACACAAGTTCCTGTAATTGCTTAATTTAAATAAATACTTCTCTAAAATCAAAATCAGTTCATCGAATGAAAGTTGAATCATTTCAGCATTTTCACTTCAAATTTTAAAGTGGAAATAAATATAAACTTTCCAGAATCATATTAACATAAAACTTTGATGAACAGAAAACAAATATAAAGAAATTTCAAGATGTGCATCACCTTTGAGTTGTAAGTAAATATGAGCAGATTCAGATTTTGATAACCTTTATCCTGTTTCACTGTGTTTTTCTTGGTATAACCTTAATAAATCCATAGCATCTTTCGCTTGTCTTTTTTCAGTAAGAAACCTACCAGATGCTTCTTTGAGTTGTTCTAAAAATATTTTATCTGGAAATGTTATGTCAGTGATTGAATCAGGATCCATATCACTCAACATTTCTAATTCTGCACCTCCAAGCAGAGACACGTTACATAAATTCTGTTTCAACTTTCCGACTAGGCCTGCTAATTCTGGACCACATTTGGCGTTATCTATTTGGTCAACACTTATATGATATGGAGTAGAAACTGCAGACCATTTTTCATCCTTTGTTAATATCATAAGACTTGTATGCGGCTCTAGGGTAGCAAAGTATTCTTCATCATCAATCTCAGTTCCATCAGATTCCAAAACAATTGTTATATTACCTTCTATGTTCAGTTTTTCATTTACTTTTGAGCAAAGATCTTCCAGTGACAAGGCAACAACACCTTTTCTAGTGTCTCTTGAGCTGTTCGTTATTTTAAACGGTTTTCCTTGATTATTACCTTCCATTTTTTGAAAATTACACGTAGGAAGCTCAAGGCAGTGATAAATTGACTATATTGTTTGTGAAAACAAATCAAAATCACTCAACTTACTTTGAAGATGTTATTGTCTATTTATGCTAGAAACACCCAAATGCCGTAGACTTTTATTTATAAGTTAAGGTTATAGTTCAGACCACAGAAAACAGAGAGGGCGTGTTGATAAAGCCACTGAACTTTTTTAGTTTCATAAGCATGGTGCTTATTCTTGATTTGGAAAGAATATTATAAGGAAATCTATTTCCATATTTGAATAATTTCAGTTTTCTCAAATTCGACTTTGATGTTAGACTCAACTCATTTGTTACATATCATGGAAAGATAATATAGTTTAAATGATAATGAGTTCATAACTTCTGAGGAAAAGTTGTGTTATTGGTGTGATTAATGAAGAAAGTAGTTCACGACACAATGAATAACTATTTAGCCTGTAACTGACTTATCTTCCGCAAGTTAGCAATATATTTTATCTATTTTAATTCAAAATGTTTCTTTTGCAATAGCTGCTGATGAGTTTAAGCTGTTTAACACGCATTGTTATGTGGTTGAGACTATTATGCAATTCATATCCAAATAACCCAGATTTCGTTGTTGTTTTTCTGAATGTATTGTGTTTATTCTTTTGATTCATAATAATTGCCTATTGTTAATCAATGAAATCGGTTGAATAATTACCTTTAAAACGTATGTGAACGAAAGTGAAATACGTGGTATATGGCCGGGCAAATTTTTCGAAGAATAATTTTTGTCGCATTCTATTGAAGTTAAATATTTCTATGGAAAAAGGCGACTTCCCTTGGTCTTATAAACAAATCTCCGCAATCACTTCGTTATTGATCTACAGGGTGTTAAAATCTTCAGATTTTTTAGTTTTTTCTTTCTTGCTTTCGAGATATTTAGTTCAAATTTTCATCATAGGTGCCTTCTTACAGCCCATATAATTAGACTACTGAAGTGGTTATGAAAATTTACAAGGTGATATTTTTTCTGAGGTCGCTTGTTGTTTTTGCTACTCAAACTTCTTTCCGTACGCTCTTTTTAATTGAAAAAATTGACAATGAATCTTTCATCAATTTGAATCCTTTTTTGTTCCTTGCATTTTTTGGTCTTATGTCAGCGCCATATTAATTTGCAGCATTAAGGAAGATATGGCTTTAATGTGTGGTGTGCCTTAAAGGGTAGTTGCGTATTAGTTTTCGAAATGTTTGATGAGAATTCGAATAGTGGCCATAAATTCATCAATAATAATATTATTACTATGAATGATGTTTCTATAAACTGCACCTAGTGCAAAGATTGGATGCTTTCAACACCACGATGCCTCTCCTCACTAGACAAAGGCCATAATTGAGTTGTTAAATTTGAATTTTGGGGTTAATTGAATATGGACTAGAGGTGCAAAGGGATGGCCACTTCGTTCCCAAGACCTGACACCAACAGACTTTTTTTGTTTGGCGTTATATTGAAGATTTTTTACAAGGAACCAGTCAGTTTAAAGAATTTTGAAACAGATTTTCAGGGATTGTTTTGCTTTTATCATCAATTGAATCACCACTGAGTCAGCGTTGCAAGAAAGTAAGGAATTTAGCAGTAATAAGTCTCTCAGAGTAGCTCGGTCGTGTGTTCTTGAGAGCCAATAGACAGTTGCACGTTTTTTTTCGATAACGTTCCGGTCGCAGTTTAGATCAGGTGACCACACTTTGCCACAAGATTCAAGTATCGCACGAACGTATGTTTTGTATATCTAATCGAGTTTACGAAGGTCACCCCCGAAAAAGGTGATCTTACAAGATCATTGTAAGATCTAACCTTCTTCAAAGAAACCCCTTCGAGATGGTAGGAGTGTTGAGGTTTATTCTTTTCCATGTATAGAATGACGCAGTTTTCGACGTTTAGTGGTAAGTAGCAATTTTGACTCCACTAATATATTGTAAGTAGATCATCTCTGAGCTGCTGATGGCAGGTTAATGGATCACATAATACTTCTGTATCATCTGCGTGAAATTGAGTTTTACTCCGAATAGCACTTTTCAATGCACTAGTATAGGCAATGAACGAAAATGGCAGGAAGGGCCCTAAGGCATTCCGCTTAACACTGGTCTTATATCAAACTCTGACACAAAAGAAACGATAGGTCATATTGCATCTAAGAAATCCACCACTAGTACATAGGTGTTCGAGGCGATCAAAGATGCAGATGTTTTTTTTCCTGAAATGAAGGTTGACAAAGTGATACACAAGAGAAATGTTTTCAAATAACTTTATTCGAGGAATTGACTCATTTCACAGATATATTTCGTTTGGAATAGAATATTAACATTTTTGAAAAATGGCAGTGAGCATTTAGACATTAACCGCTCAACTTTATACTATGAATCTGTAACCTATTCTTTGGTGGTACTGAAATTTACAAAAGCTAGAAATCATCTATTGGATTTGCTGTTTAAATAATGACTAGAGATCCAGACAGTTTTAATTGCACACAATGTTTTGGACGGTCCATACCTTTCATTTAAATATATCAACAATTGAATGGAACTCTAGATATGTTAAAATATCACCTATATAACTCCCTACCCTATAAGAATAAATTAATGACTATACAAGAGATTATTGTCCATTCGTTATTATTGCATCGTTGTAAAATCGAGAGTTTTTAACTTTGTTATTCATTATAAGCTAGTACAGTAAATTCTAGGGGAATTACAGTTTTATATAAATTTGGCACATTTTTTCATTGTTAATGATTTTGTGATAATCTAACCTCGACTTGATAAAGGTTAGATTGAGCATAGAAATTCTTGCTCTATATGAATCGTCCACTAAAAAAACTGAGGAAAGTGTCATCTTTGTTGCAAACCAGAAGGTCTTGGTTGGAACGAACTTAAATCACTGTCGTAACTTGCTCTATGTGCAGCTGAATCCAGTGGGAACTCATAGTCTGGTACAGATAATTTTCGTCTTAACTCACCCCAATCTTCAACATTCACCGAAACCATATGTTTTGAATTTGTGCTATAATCAGCTAGAGCTCCGTTTGGATTGACGTATCCAGTACCATAAAGTGGCGGTTCGTAGTATTGGGAAGGTTCATCTGCAGGTTTATTTTCGTTGCTTTGTTGGTTAATTTGATCTTTTGGCTCGAAATTCAAGAATCTTCCAGATGGATCGTTTTTGATTGGTGGTAGTAGTCCAACTTCATCTGGGAGTGGCGATGTAGATTCGACAGATGTCGGGTAGTTTGGAACAGTTGCTAGAAAGTTCGATTCAAAGTTAACTGGAATTCTCGTTGTTATTTCTTGTATTTCCTGTCCTTGCTTTGGGACTTCACCCAGAGGTGGCAACAAACCTATTTCATCAGGTATCGGCGAAGTTGCCTCCACTGATAAAGGATAAACTGGTGTTGTAGCCTCAAAGTTTGATACAAAATTAACCTTAACGACTGTATTATCATTTTTGGTACCCTGTGTTAAAGGTGGATACAAATCTAAATCATTAAGCTTCAAGTTATCATCTACCGAAGTAGGATAAACTGGAGTTGTAGCCTTAAAATTGGATGCAAAGTTCACAGGAACTGGTGTGTCTACATGATCTTCTCTAGAATCTTCTTCTTTATTTCTATTAACCACAACATTGTCAGTTTCTGATTGTACCACAGGAGGAGTTAAAACTAAATCATTTAATTTCAGTGCTTCGTCCACAAATAGTGGATACACTGGTGTGGTGGCATTATAATGTGATTCAAAATTAACTGGATCTAAGTTATCATTGTTTTCATGAGAGACTCCTGGATTTTGAAGATTGTTGATTTCTTCAATTTTTGATATTCCTGGCTGGGTTTTCGGTGGTGCCAATTCGAAATTGCTGAATTTTAAAGAGTCTTCTACAAAACTTGGATAAACAGGGGTTGTTGCTTTATATTTAGACTCGAAGTTAATTGGAAATTCTCTTTCACTGATTCTTTGCTTGTTCAGATTTTCACCAAGTCGATTTTTTGTTGGTCTTGTACTTTGTTCTTGTATTAGTGTCTCACTTGAATCCTCCACATTTGGAAGCTGTTCTTTTGGATCAGCTGTAGGTGCTATTTTAGTGTACTGTGTTGACCAACGACTAGGTAAGTTGTACTGCTTTGATTCATTTTGATTTTCGTCTGAATTTACTCCAACAAGATCTGCATCATCCAAGGGATCTACCCTATTTTGGTATATGGCGCTGTTTTTCTCTGAATCTCCATTGGCGTAATCAGGTCTTGGAGTTCTTTGGAATGATGAACCACCCGAGTCTTCAACGAATGGCTTTCCTTTCTGGCCAATTAGTAGATTAGCACCATAGTCACTTTCTGATCGGCTGCAATTCACCATGAACCAATGATCGCAAATCAGCATTCTCTGTTGGAACAGCGTAGCATTTGGACAGACAAAACTGAATTTACGGCCTAAACCATCGCACATGTGGTAAACCTGGAGAGGAGAATTATTTTACTATAATATTACATTATATAATATACATAGAGTTTCCCTTACCCATGCCAGCTTCTAACCCAAATTTTTGAATAGGGAAAAGGAATCTTTCATCTTTCATAAAGGCGATTCCATTCTCAATACAACCGCGTAATTAATTACTTTTTTACATGTGATGAATTAGAATCATTTCATGAATCCGTTTGATATCTGTTTGAGAAAAACATTCGATCAAATTCGATACGGTTGAATCGCAAAAATTTCTATTGCTTATTCAAACTTTGCGTATATACCCCCAAGCTCCATCAACTATCATCTCGAAAATTTTTATAATGAGAAAGAGGTTAACAGTCTCGGTAGCTGCACGGTTAGTGCGCAAGCATATTGGAACTGCTAAGTCGAGGCTCCTGGTTCGAATCCGGGGTCAGGTTATGGATGTTGTCCTTGAAAAAAAAGTGCTGAATTTGAAAGAGTCGCCTAAAGAGGGCATAAACTTCCGACGACCAGATAACTTGTAATCCTTGTGGTGGCAGTTATCATTGCACGGTCTAGGAGAGTGGTTCGGAATCCACTATAAACTGTAGGTCCAGCTGTGTAAATGGGCTAAGTTCCCAAGCACATTGTTAAAAGATGCAAGCAAGCAAGCAAGAGAAAGAGGTTATGTGATACGTCATTGGAAAGGTTATCTACTTCTCAATAACAGTCTGCTTTTTGAAGTGTGATTATTCATTTTTTGATAGGGGTTCCTATCGCAAATATTCGAAGTGCCCCCATTTACTTCGGTGTGTGATATTACCTGCTGGCATGCTTGACAATCCTTTCTCGTAGTTCTTCCAATGATTAGAGTGGCGTCACATAAACTTCAGACTTGAGATAGCCCCACAAGAACAAATGGAGAGGCATAAGATCGGGCGATCAGCCGGCCAATATTAGCGCCGCACTACGCCAGCATAGTGGGGCGGTGCTCCATCATGTTGATACATGTAGTTATGTTCAAATAAATCTGGATCTATTTCAATGATAACTGTTATAAAAGGATTAATCGAATTCTCAAGCATGTTCAGATAGATATCACCGTCCAAGTTTTCCTGTAAAACTACAATATGGTCTCTAACAATTCCGGCTCAAACATCAAATTTTTGAGGTCTTTGAGTATCATTTTCCCTCTTCAAATAGGAATAACTGTCACTCTACAGTTGTACAAAACGGAGTTCATAGCTCATTTTTAATATCCTTTTCCCAATGAAGACACTATATCACCACTACACCAAAACTTTAACCTTAACTCTCGATGCGCGTTTCGCTAACAAAGTTAGCATCATCAGGAGATGATAATATACACTATATACACAATACAGTATCATCGGGAGATGATAATACACACTATATACACAATACAGTATATTATCATCTCCTGATGATGCTAACTTAGTAAGCGAAACGCGCGTCGAGAGTTAAGGTTAAAGTTTTGGTGTAGTGGTGATATAGTGTCTTCATTGTTCATACGCCAAAGGTTCCAAAATCACAACATAATCCTTTTCCCAAACACATGGTCCAAGACTTGCACTGTCGATGAAAATCGACAGTGCAAGAATACATGTGCAACCGGCTGCGAGATGCAATTTTCTAATTTGAATAATACAAAATAACATAAATTCCTGAGAGAATAACGTGCCGACTCTCTGTGACTCAAGAACGAGAGAAGGAAAAAGTGCTGATCAGCCAAAGATCGCGAGACCATAATTAAAGGTCAGTGGATCATTCCTATCTTTTCCTTTCCGATATTTCTAATATATTATGAACTCTACTGGATTTATGTGATTTTCCAACAACAGGTATGATGAAACACCTGGTCATTAAAAATTCGATCCATCAGATAAATACTCATTTTGAATCAAATTCAGATCGTGATTGATCTGCTCACTGAAATGTTCGCACAACTCTAAACGAAGATTCAAATCATCTACATTCAGCTCGTGTACGAGTCTAATTTCATATGGATGGAATTTGTACTTGTGAAGAATCCTGAAAATTATTGTCCGGCATATTCCAGATAGTTGCGACAATCTCCAACCAGATTGGGTTTTCTTCATCATGGCAACTTCACCAAAAACGGCTACAACAATTCCTTCGTTATTCACAACTCTGGTGGGACTGTGTTTTCATTAATTTCGCATAAAGTTTGCATGAATTTCTTGATAACCCAGGAACATATTTGTATCCTCCATTTCTGCCAGGGTTATTTTCGTTGAAATTGCGCGTAATTGCTCTTGCTTTTTTTGGGAAATTAAACTCACAATTTCAATGCGTTTCTGCAGTGTGTACAGCATCTTCATCACCGTTATTTCAGGTTATCAAAACTGTGTACAATATTACCAACGCAAGATTGATAACAAACCAACAAATGCCATCAAGATGAAACATGTTTTTTATTTATTGATACCAACGGGAGAAATCTAGCGTTATCTTAAGAGGATGATATTGCACGCCCTCTCTTTCCCATTCCAGATCAGCAGAATTAATAATTCTTCGAAACAAAATCGACTTGATAGATCTTAACATAAAATATAATCGATCAATTGAATATGAATTTAAAAAAAGCAGTAAATTGAACATTTCAAAAAGGTATGACATAACCTCTTTCTCATACGGAAATTTTGGGGTTGGTAGCTGACAGGGGAAGGCAATTGGAAAGAAAAATATTTTCTCAACCAACAGAATCGATTTTTATCAAACGATTTCCTTAAACGGAAATGAAACATTGAAATTTTTCCAAACAATACTCGATTTTAATTAGTGACATTTTATTAAAGGAAGTCAATAATTTCGTGGTCGTATATAGAATGGAATCACCTTTTCAAAAGATATTACACGACCCATTTTTCCTATTCAAAAATTTGGGGTAGAAGCTACCAGGTGTAGGTTAGATTTGATAGAGGGAAAGCGAAACATGTAACAGGTCTGCTTCTAATCAAAAATCGACAGGCTTCAGTAAATTCACAGAAAAATCAAACCAACCGCGTTATTCAGGGTGATTCGTTTTCATTGGATCGCACTCTATATCAAATACGGAGTTCCTTTGATTTGGAACAACTATGCTGACTAGGGGAGAGTTGAATAATACCACGTGGTTGATAATTCTAAGCATCAGCATGATTCAAAAACTATCCACAAGTTCTGGGATACAGTGCGTAAACAGCGAAGCCGGACAAGCCTACACCCTCTCCCGCTCATCGCCATTACGACGCGACGACGAAGAATGTAAGTGTTATAGAGGGTTTTTTTTCATCAGTCCTTTTAAGTTTTTGTGTATTTTCGAAAAAAGATAAGTTATACTGTATTTATATTTTAATAGTATACATTTTTAATGCTTATATACTGTAGAATTAATGTCGGCCTACTTTATTTTAGTTACTATAATATCTTCTATTTTATTTTGAGGTTCAAAAATTAAATCATTGAGTTTTACAATTTTGCGACAGGGGCGCGGTATTATCAGTCGAGGCGCGGAATTACAAACTATGAAAATAATGTTTACTTTACATTAACTTTTTTTTTACCCCCGACCAAAAAGTTTAATTTTTTTGTCTGTTGGTATTTTAGATCCCAGGCGGAAATAAAAAAAGTTGAGTAATTAATTGAGGCGAAGATAAACAATTGTGTGTGATATAGATTGTTCTGGTTAATACGATTGATTTGATAAAATTAAATACACATATTGAAATTATAAAGTTTTATTTTATTTCCGTTTTAGATGGATGCTTCTGTGCCAAAGAAAAAAAGAAGTCATGAAATCCCGGAAATGTGAAGGCTACATTGAGGCTATAGGAAACAGAAGTGAAATGAGACAGCTGCTAGGAACTCCAGTATCCCTTCATCAACAATTAGAGATCGACTTTAATTAGGAGAAAATTATGGACTTCTCATAGGTGGAATTGCCACATTTACAAAAGAAGAAGAGAATGAAATGGTCTCATTAATTAGTCTAATGGCAAAGAAATTTTATGGGATAACTCAGCAACAGTTGCGGAAATTGGCATATGACTTTGCCGTTGCAAAAAATATCAAAAATATTTTTTTATCAGAGAAAAGGATGGCTGGATAATGTTGGGTGTATTCCTTTTCGAAAAGAAATCCCAACTGAACAGCTTGGCTTCGTGAAGGGCAAGTCCACCACGACAAACCTTCTTACCTGCTTAAATGACTGGACTCTTGCGCTTGACAAAAAATTCCAACGGTCGTCATATACCTCGATTTTGCCAAGGCGTTTGACAGTGTGACGGTTGAAAGACTGTTACTTCTGCTGGATAGCGTTGGGATTCGTGGTAGTCTCCTTCTCTGGATTGAGGATGTCAGGCAGAACCTTTACGGTCAGGGTTGGTGGCTCTTTTTTGCAAGAAAGATACGCAAAGAGCGGTGTTCCCAAGGGTCGGTTCTCGGACCTTTGTTGTTTCTTGTTTACGCAAGTGGGCTATCATTACAAATAAAGAGAAGGAAATCATTTTATGCTGAAGACACTAAGATATATGGCAACCCACTAACGGACAGGCAGATTTTACAGAACGACCTAAACTCGATACACCAATGGTGCACTGACTGGTTGTTGCCGTTGAACGTTGAAACATGTGTTACGCTACACGTAGGTTCTAATAATTCGTACCATCGGTATAACATCGATAACTTTACCTTACTTGATGTGTCATCGCATGTGGACCTGGGTGTGACTGTTACGTCGGACTTATCGTGGTCGGAGCATATTATCGGTATATGCAAACGCGCTAATACTCTCTTGTATTTGATCCGTAGATTCTTCTTGCATCTCTCGTTTGACACATCGATGAATCTCTATAAAACTTATGCCCGCCTTATTTTGGAGTTCGCCGGTACAGTGTGGTGTCCGGTACTTGTGCGTGACGGCAACTTGCTGGAGAGCGTCCAACGTCGTGTGTCATTTGGAAGTGTTCGATCATAATACTTCGAGAAATAGGATCGAGCTAAATCACAAACTTTTGAAAACCGTTGGCTTTACTGTCTTTACGCATGCTCAGACAAAATTATGCTGACCTCAGCTGCATATTCAACCCACATAGTGACCCCTGTCTCCGCGGCCATCATCTCAAACTTAGAAAGGAGAAATTCAACACAAGGTAACGGCAACATTTCCTGGTCATTCGCATTTTTCTCCCTATAACAACTTTCCTAGCGAAGTCGTCGAGTTTTCTCTCTGTTAACGACTTCAAGAACAAGACCAATTTTGTTCAGCTCATAACCTTAATCTTACTCACTTTTCTTTCCTCTTATCTCTCACCTATATTATTTTCACTGTTGTTTCACCTTACGTTTCTTTTGAGCTAAGGCTTCATATGATTCGTCCTTAGTCTCAAACAGTATTTAATAATAATAATAACTTCTTTAAGGCTTCCTGAGCCAACTAGCCTAACCAAGGTTTGGGATTTGATAAATCCGAAATGGCCATTTTTTACTAACTTCATGACGTAACATAATTTTTCAACTAATAGAATCTTTAATGTTGATGAGACAGGCATCGGTAATTTTCAAAAATCAGGTAAAATTTATGCTCTTACAGGACTAAAGCAAGTCGGAAAGGCTACAAGTCCAAAACGCGGTCAAAACGTGACAGTTGCGTGTGCACTTAGCGCGACAGGGATATATGTTCCCCATGTTTATTTATCCACGGCAGACAACTAAATCTTCCCTAAGGATTGGTGGCCCACCATGTGCTTTTCATGAAATGGTTGCATCATTTTGCTATAAATATTGGAGCTCATAAGTAAAATCCAGCACTTTTGTTCTAGACAATCAGTGCAGCTATCAATCGTTCGATGCATATAAATTTTGCCGCGAAAATGAAATTCATCTCTTGTCCCTGCCTCCTCATACTTCACATAGGATGTAACCGCTCGATGTAACATTTTATGGCCCATTAAAATCAGCATATTATCGTGAGTGTGATTTCATGAAAATCCATCCATTTAATAACTTATACTGGAGTGGCTACGATAGAAAGGCTGTCAAGGGATTTGAAGTGACTGTGATATACCTGTTGAATCCTCATATTTTCGACGAAGAAGATATATTAACCGCTGATCCAATCATTGAAGAAACATTCAGGCAAGTTAGTCAATCAGGTATCTAAAATGAGTTTACAGAAACAGTAATTGCTCATGATGAAACCATTCATAGTCCACCATGGTCACCATCTATTTGAGACCAAACGGCCCAACGAAATTACGTCTCATATTACCCAGAGACAAGCCGACCCGAATCTTTTTGACATGTTTGCTGAAGAAACAGCATCCAGCATACCATTTACCGCAAATGAACACGTCTTCCGCTTCTTCAAACGAAAGTATCAAAAAATATATCTCTGAACCGAGCACTTCACGACAAAAGAAGATGAAAATATAGAGATGTGTTAAAAACAGCACTCTATTATTCTCACATCAACTCCATTAAACGAACAGTTAGAAGAAAAAGAACGAAAGCGACAAATGGATGTTGGATAGTGCGCCTAGACCACCTGGAGATCACCCGCGATCTGCAACCGCTGACCCTCAGAAGACAAGTTGTTGACCTTTCTCTGTTTTACAGATTCTTCCACGAAAGATGCTCCAAGGAGCTGAAAGACCTTGTTCCGGGAAAACTCATGTTTTGCAGCAACACTAGGCTGGCAAGGAGTTCCCATCATATGGCGGTACATTCAACGACCCCTCGAACCTCTCTCCATAAGAATACTTTCGTTTACAGGGCCGGTGAGCTGTGGAACTCGCTCCCGACCAATATCTCCTCAACACCCTACACTTTGGCCTTCTTCAAGAAGCAAGTAAACAGACACCTCAATTCTTCCTAGGCGCCCACTCATGGGGTATAACATGTTCGCCTATTCCTGGAAAACGCGCATAAAAGGAAGAAGGTTGCAG
Source organism: Cryptolaemus montrouzieri (assembly GCA_013387265.2). NCBI lineage: Eukaryota > Metazoa > Arthropoda > Insecta > Coleoptera > Coccinellidae > Cryptolaemus > Cryptolaemus montrouzieri. The sequence continues at coordinate 26,822,142 of JABFTP020000103.1, forward strand.
AAAAGAATGTTAAAGAAAAGAAACAAGGTAAAGGAAAATCTGCAGAGAAAAGTTTTGAACAGAAGCATGAAAACAAGAAGAAAAAAAGTCAGGCAAGGAAAAAGAAAGGAGAACTAACGTCAAGGAAATGTATCGATAGCATCAGTGAAGACAGTATGGATGATGTGCCCTAACTCAACTGTGCAATGATGATGAAGATGACGATATAGAGAATCGTGATATTTGCGCTATCTGTCATGAGTTTGGTCTCATGGAGAAATCTCGTTTCGTTGTTGTAGATGCTCGAATTGGATACATAAGGAATGTAGCGGAAAAGATTTTGACGAAAATTTTTATCATCTGAGTTACTAACTAACATTTTTCGTTTTGTTAAAATCAATTATTCAATTTTTTCTTACATCTTACGAGATACTTCACATAGTGATTTAATTTCTAGAAAATGATTTGAGTCTGCCTATCTTTACGCAAGAATATTACTTTCAATTGTATAATTTTTTATTATTACTTTTGCCAATTACCAATTTGTGTGTAATTAATCTGAGCATGATTCTGTCACACCTAGGCACGATTTTATCGGACCAGATTGACAATAGCGCACCTTTCATTTTTTTTTGTAAATTTACAATAATTATTTTTCGTTTGAACTTTGAAAGTTTTTGTTATACGGTATGTGTACTTGAATAAATGCTCTACTAATTACTGAATTATGTTTCTTTTGATATCAAATAGTTTCCTCATTATAGGTCTTAGTCCTTATGGGCTTGGTATTATCCAAATCTCCCTATATGTTCATAACTATCAACTGAACAGAATTTTTTCCACCAATAATTTTGGAATTTAATACAAACTGTTTCCTTACCAAGTGACAAAAATTCAGGAGATTAATCCTCAATATTTTTATGAAGAAAAATTCATATGATACCATGAAGCCGAGTGCTGAATAAGAATTCAAGCATATGAATTTCAAAAATACAATCAGAACGGAACCATACTGGAGTGGGTAGGAGTAAAAACCCTAATTTTCTTTTCTAAATCAAAGTTTTTCGACATTTTGATTCTTTTTAGTACATTGAGAATTTTAGCCGGCTCGGTGGCGTATGGGATATGATGCTCGTCTCCTACGCAGAGTTACCTGGGTTCAATCCCCACAAAGTCGGTGCGATTTTTCGGATTCTGGGAATCACTTGAGTGTCCATCTTTCGGAGGAGATGTAAAGCTGTCGGTCCTGTCTAACAGAGATGTGTTGGACATTAGAGATCTCTTCCCTCGACACGAGAGGGGTTCGGCAAAATTCCCGGGTTAGTGAGGTGACAGAATTCTCCGGCGTGTCATTAGCCGAAAGGCAGAAATAGAGCACGTTAAAGGAAAAACAAGCAAAGAAACATCGAGAATTTCTGCGTGAAAAAGGTTTTCTTAATTTACATCGACAGAGCAACTCAATTTCCAGAAAATTACAAATTTCTTAATCGATTCATAATATTTAAGTCCCAAGACGCCATGAGAAGTTTCTCTTCTTATTCAAATGAAACCTACACCTTGTGTGTTTGAATTTAAGGCAATAGCTGTCGGATCGCTGCTATAAAAGCTTATCGCGATGTGGAGATGACTGACGCGAATAATGTTTTGAGCTGGTTCGATATTTGGAAGGTCTTTCGGAGGCCTGTCAAGTCCGGAGATTTTGTGGGCTCGTACTAACTCTGCTCAAAACTAGATCTTTTATAATATACGAATGAGCGATGTCGGTGTCTTGGAGTTCATGGAATTGCCCTTATTGACATATTTTGATTATTGATATTGTTCAAATGAATAAATTCTACAATATTTATGTTTTTTGAGTCTTTGCCACATGTGCTCACATTGTTCTCTCTAGATTTCTGGCAGAATTGTTGTTTTGTATGTCAGTCGATTATATTTCATTCGTTTAAGTTTTGTAAGTACAATTGTCGTATTATTATAGGTGATTGTAGGGGGCATTCCAATTGAATTGTATCTACCGGGGTTGACAATAATTTATTTTTTTGTAATGTTTGAGAAGGAATAATATTATTATATCATGTTTTGTACACTTTCACATACTTTCTCTTGGAGCCCGAGTGTGTTTTTGTAACTATTTGTTTATGGAAAATGTAGAATTCCGGAAAACAATAAATTGAATTGAATTGAATCGAGATGACTGACATGAACTGCATGTATGAATTAGCTAATGGTAATTCTCACGAGCTTGGGTTTGTACACTGAACGATATCCTATCCGCAATATTCCCAATAGAAATAATTATCAAATGTAATCATCGATGTCTTCATGAAACAGTTGCTTTGAAATAAAGTGAAGGATCAGTGACAATGAGAATGGTAGAAGTAAAATAACTTGCTTTGAACATGATAGAGGAAGATCACAGTACTGAAAATGCTTTGCACATAGGTCCCAAGTCTGAAAAATTCCCAATGACTCTCTGTTATATTCTTACCACATACAAAGCGTTCAAGCAATTCTTCCTACTAATTTTCCGCCACGTATTGTTGTCCTAATCCGCTGCCGTTGATTGTTTTTACTGATAAAACAAGTTTTGAAAGAAACTAAATAATGCATTTCATATATATATATATATATATATATATATATATATATATATATATATATATATATATATATATATATATATATATATATATATATATATATATACCATGGGTCTAGAGGTGGATGAGAGAGATGTGAACAAACTCGTCGAGAACCAGTCTCAGGATTTGACAACCGAGGAGTTACATGATCTATATTCGCTTATTCGCTGCAGCATCCGGTGGTTCCCCAAAAATTTTAAAGAGGAGCCAGAGATGGGGAGATTATTTCTACAAGAGATATAAATGAGATCTGAGATCTTGGGAATGTGGGAGGTGAAAATGAACAAAGTGTGTTGAAAAAGACCAGCGCTTCCGTGAGTACTTTTCTTCCATGTGTTTTCATAGAATATGTATTTGTTGTTTATAAACAAATATTTCTTTTTGTAAATACATTTTTTCATATATATATATATATATATATATATATATATATATATATATATATATATATATATTCTTTTGAAAAGAGAGGATTTACAAAAATTCGAATAATTGTATTTACAATAAATGCTTATAGCTATAATTTTGTTGTGTGTCAGAAAAACACAATCGTAAAAGACAAGCGAATAAATAGAATACCAGGAGAAAAAAACAGACCATGTCCGTTTCTTAATCAGGCATCTAAACTGTAACAGGGGAACCATACTATCTTGCGTATGATTCAGTAAACGAGTGAAAAAACTTGTGGAAAAAACTCGTTTCCCTGTCGATATTGCACTAGAAATAGCATGTCTGTTTATGTTGTGCTAGTGTCGTGTGTACAAAAAGAATACCAAAAATTTGTCTGCTTAGCAGCTTCATTCTCTCATTGTCATCTTGATCTCAATGATTTCCAGGACTTCTTCACGAAGGCAAGGGTGAAAAGGAAGGGGGATCGGGACAGGAAAAAAAAACAATGGAAAAAGAAAACCAGCAGAAAAATATTTCATCAAAACATATTTAACTCTTATATGTCTAAACTCACTTGAATCTAAGAACTTAACTAATGCTCCTCTGTTTTCAACAGGGAACATCTCATACACCTTTTGGGAATGAAGCCCTACATGAGTGTAGCCCTTGCCTTATCGACATACACCATGGGAAAAAAAACACTAAGGGGAGCAAAACTAATTTCCTAAATAGACTTAAGTTCTCTACCCAGTTAATGAAATTATTTGAAACGGAATGAATTTCTTGAAAACCACCCGTAAAATGGTAAATAGGACAATCGAGGACTAAATGTCTTATTGTTTCTTCAGCTGCGCTACATTCAAATACCGGAGTTTCTACAGTATTCCTTTTGAACCACATACACTTATTACGACCATGTCCTGTCCTGAGACGATTTAATGTACACCAATTTTTCCTGCTTATTTCGAAACCTGCAACCCTTTTGGAAGGATCCTCTATGAGAACTTTATTAAAAACATCAACTTCCTGCCATTCAGTTTTCCAAAGATCAACAGCCTTCACCCATGTATGCAAAAGTCAATCGACCAAATAGGTTTCCTAAATTTCAATCTCAGGTTAGGTGGATTTTGAAGATCGTGTATTATCGGAAAACTTCTGGAAATGAGTGATACTCATGCCTAGACGATTTAAGAGCTGCGAATATGGGAAAGAACTATATTACAAACAACCGGAAGCCATGGGGTAGCAGTTGATACATCCACTTATAACTCTCATAGAACAGTGCAACTGAGAATCAATCTTATTGACATGAGCACTATTCAACCACACCTGACAGCTATATTCTGCATTTCCACAACAACCATGCATAGACTGACGAAAATTTACATAACGTATGCCAAGCTCGCTTGCAACATCAGTTTTATCGAAAGTTTGGAGGAGAATTTTCGGAGACTCGAATTTCTAGACGATGTGCAAAATAATTTATGTCTAATGGCGCACTAGCGCCTCTATAATATTTTTAAGGGGCCATTTGAAGTCTAGCTTATGTTACTCCAGTGGAAAATATTGACGATTTGAGCAATCGAATAATTGAAGGATGTAATGAAATGAGAAAAACTTTATTTTTCGTTCGGCAATTAATGTGGATAATAGCGTATGTCAAGAAAGTCTTGGGAAAAAGTTTTTTCATGCATAGTTCCCGCAATTCGTGGAAGATCTAGTTGCCGTGATCAACAGATGTCATTTATGATTTATATCGAGTATTCCTTCTGTCAAAAGTCTGAATAAGTTCGCTAAAATGGCTTACAAATTAGAACTTCGAGGAAGTATTTACAATTCACTTGGGCGAGTTCCTAAGCGTGAAATCATCAACATTTCTCGTGATCAGAATATTCTAAGTCAACTATTTATCGGGTAATAAGTGAATGTGAGCAAGGAATACCATGCTTGAATTTGCCAAAAAGTGGTCGACCGAAGGCTTTGAATGAAATCCGTAGAAACAGGCTCTTAGAAAGAGCAAGAGACACAGTAGGAACATCATTACGAAAATTATCCAGAAGATTTCGTACTTCTCATGAGACAATAAGAATTACTGAATGCGGGATGTAAATATCGTAAAAGGCGTGTCCAAAATACACCCAGAATCAATTGGAAAATATCCCCAGATGTTGCCGCGTCTTAATAAGAATTCACTTCGCAAATGACAGAACCATAATTTTCGATGATGAAAAATATTCAACATTATCCCATTCTAAAATCAACTGTAATGCTGGTTTCTATAAAAATAACATAGAAGATTGTCCAAACGAAGTAAAATTAAAAAAAAAAAAATTTGAAGACAAGGTTTTGGTTTGGTGTGCTGGGGTTTCAAGACCATATGTAGGGTATGTGAGAGGCGAAGCTGTTGATGCAAACCTATATAATAACGAAACAATGTTTTGGCAAGACTTGGCGTCTTTCCATTATGCGCGAGTTACGAGAGATTGGTTAGAGGCTAATAACATCCCATTTGTACCTCGCGGAGATAACCCCCCAAACGTTCCACAAGCAAGACCAATCGAAGATTTTTGGGGTTTACTGGCAAGGAAAGTCTATGACAATGGCTGGAAAGCCCGAAACGAAGAAGGTTTGAGACAGAGAATCTTTCCGAAGATACGAGAAATCGATATGGATGTCGTCCGAAGACAGAACGGGCCCCTATCAATCTTTTAAATAAGATTTTATAGAGTTTAGATATGAGGTGAAATCTTAATGGTATAATCAATTCAATAAAGTTTTTCTCGGTAATTAATTTATCTATTCGAATTTTTTCCGAGACTTTTGTGACATACGTTATTACGTCCTTCCATCCAAGCTAGTGGTAGTCATTTTGAACAATTTTTATAATTACATTTGAATAAAGAAGAATTTGATACAGTATTATTATGAAAATACACATTCGCCGTCCTGTATATTTGCCGCACGTGGTTCTCCGAATACCATCAATGTATAAAAAATATATTATTTGAATAATCGAGCTTATCATGACGCCTCGTAAGTAAGACCCTATATCTCGCCGTAACTTTGGCCTCTCTCCATGTCTTTCCCACCTTCTTCAATTCATCCATAATTGACCTTCTCCATGTGTGCGCTGGCCTTCCTACTTTTCTTCTGCCTGTGGGTTCCAGTCCAGTGCTGTCTTAGCAATACAATTGTCATCCTTGCGGAGCGTGTGTCCGATCCAGCCCCATTTCCGTAATTTGTTTTCCTTCTCTATTTTATTCTGATAGGTCAGGTGGAGGAGATCTCCGTTTCTAATTGTCTGTGGCCAGAAAATTCTGAGTATAATTCTAAGACATTTATTCGCGAAAATCTGTAGCCGATCCGTTAGAGTTTTCGTTACCTTCCAAGTTTCGCAACCGTAAAACAGTATAGACTTCACGTTAGACTGATATAGACGCAATTTGGTTTGTGTAGAATACTGGCTGAAATTCTACACTGGTCTAAGTATGCTGAAGGCGTGTAGGGCTTTACGTAGTCGGTGTCTTATATCAGCTTTGGCTCCCCCACTCCAGGTGATAGTGCTGCCAAGATAAGTGAATTCGTTGACGTCGTCTATGTTCTCGTCTCCTACACGAAAGGAACTGCTGCAGTTGGTGTTCAGCCTCATGGATTTGGTCTTTTGTATATTAATTTGCAGTCCAATCCTCTTGGCTTCGTCGGCTAGTGCTTGAAGTTGTTGCGCGGTATCGTAAAATGCTTGACCAACAATACACACATCGTCAGCATACTCTAGGTCGTTCAGGTGGTCAGTTAGTGTCCATCTAACTCCACGAATGCCAACGTTAGCTTTTTCGAGGACATAGTCGAGCATGATATTAAATAGGAGGGGGGAGAGCACACAGCTCTGTCTCACTCCTGACAAGAGGTCGAAATTGTCAGTACTTGTGCCGTTGTGAGCGACGCAGCATTTTGCGTCTTTATAGAGACATTTGATCAGGTTTATTATTTCTTAGGTACTACTCTCAGCTTAGGTACTCTCCAAATTACTTTTTGTGACAGTCTATCAAAGGCTCGCTTGAAATTTATAAAAATGAGGTATAACGTCACTTGCCATTCTACTGATTATTCAATGAGGATTCGGACTATGTTAATATGGTCAGTGCAGGAAAAACTCGTTCTGAAACCAGCTTGGTTCGGTCGTAAGGTCGTTTCGATCTCTTCTGTTAGTCGCTGTTTTACTAGTGAAGCCAGTACCTTGTTGACAGTATTGAGCAAGGAAATGCCCCTCCAATATTCGCACAAGGTGAGGTCCCTTTTTTTGGGCACTTTTATAATGATACTTTCATTCCAGCCCGCTGGAATGTTCTCTGTTTCCCATATCTGAGTAACTATGGGAGCTAGTAACTCGGAACTTATCTGTGGATCAGCTTTCAATAGATCAGCTGGCACATTGTCAATTCCTGGGGCCTTGTTGTTCTTAATTTTTAGAGCGCTGATTATTTCGGATAATGTGGGCTTGTCGCAGGAGATTGGCAATTGCACGATGTTTTCAGAAACATCCTCGTTTGCATCATCCCCTTCATCTTGTTGTTCTGGAATTCTTCTTTTCATCTCTTTGGTTGTTCGCTTTCCGTAGTTAGCAAGATGCATGTTTCCGATCTTAAATTTTATGATTGATTTGAGCCTTTGCATGTTAATCTTTTAGTCATTTGGTAGAGCTCTCTTGGGCCACTATCTGTACCTCCTTTGAAAGTTCCTCAGCCCATTTCTCTAATCTCTTTTGGCTGCCCTTTTTACTCTTTCATTCATCTTTTGATATAATCGTTGTGCTGCCGCTTTCGTTTCCGTCGTATGCGCTGTCAAAGTTTCTCCTTTTATTCTTTTTCTTTCATTTATAAGATTCCATGCTTCATCAGATGTCCATTCCTTCCTTTTTCTTTCTGCTGTACCTAGTATGTCTTCAGCTGTCTCTGTGAGTACCTTTGCCAGGCTTTCCCAATCTTGAATATTTATTGCTCTGGTTTTTCTCTTCATTTCTTCTTTGAATAAGTTACATTCTTCTCTGTTCTTTAGTTTGTCAACATTGTACTTCGGTTTCTTCAGTCTCATTGAGTTTTGGTTCCTTGCCAGCTTGAGCTTCAAAACATCAATAAGAAGGTGGTGATCACTAGCTATATCAGCTCCTCTCTCTTAGCATGAAGAGCTGTATACTAAATTCTATAATTTCAGTTAGAAAGGTGTTGGAAATAACAAGGAAAACCGGTCGTCAAAGGGCCTATTATCTTTAAGAAGCATTTTTCGGCAAATTTTCATATCAACTTTTCTTCATGAAGGGAGCCCCGGAATTTTGGACGCATATTCAAGAAACACTCCGTATATTTTGAAAAAATTGGGGCGATCTATCGACCAGTGTATTTATAGAAGCTGGCTGATTCTTTGAAATAGCCTTCTTCAATGTGTAGTTGTTTTGAAAAAAAATACATAGCATCGAGTCTACATATGCTAACTTGAAGCTGGTTACTTTCCTTTGAAGCCGACGGTATATTGAAAAGAAGATATTAATTATTTAAATCAAAATGATAGTTATTGAAGAATTCTTAGTTAAAAGATTTCGAATTTCAGTGAATTCTCAAAAGTAAATTTTTAAAAACATCCTGCAAGATATCTATTGAATAAAAAAAATTACCTGACATCCTGCTCCCACATCAGCATAGTAGCCAGACACTCTGCCATCACATGAAAACGAACTTTTGGTAATCTGCAATAAAATACAATTATATAGTGTTAATGCTAGAACAATTGTGATGATTTTTTCCGATCATCTGCCCATATCGTAAGAACGAATCAGACTAGGAAAATGTGACATGACCCAACCAGATTCAAATTTCGTGATTTCGAACCTGCCGAAGACGTATTGATATTAGACAATTTTCGAAAAATTCTCTTACATAAATAATTGTATACATTTTCCTCATAAATCAAATTTCGACCACAAAATTTGTGTTCGAAATCGTTTCTGTCAGAAATCTAAACTCGAGCTGCGAAAAGCAGGCCTTTTCTTTCTTTCGCCCTAATCATCTGGCATTCGCTAGATATTTCTCGCGTATCTTATTACATATTTCCACAGTAGATGAACGGATTTCGTCACTTCACAGCTTTATTTTAGAACGGAATGCACCAAAATCTTCAATAGAAAAATGTATGCAAACTTTCAGAAAACACGAAATCGTGTAATAGTATTACTAACTTAACATTATCATAAAATATTTACTACTTAGATGATCGGTAGCACACACCAGCAAAGTTGCTATTTCAACTTGTTTTTATCTAATAAATCTCATATTTTATAATCTTAGCCTTTCAAGGAATCTAGTTTTTATTATGTAGTTTGTATTAATGAATTATAATTATTAATACCATCTAATCTCTTTTAATCAATCCTACATCATCAATGTTGAAAATTTGCATATTCAAGGCATATTTTAAAATAAAATGCATCATAAAATTTAGTCTTGTACTTTTATGGTATTTGTTGATTTGAGAATAAACTTGATTGAAAATATATTAGCAAGAACGCGGATCTTCGAATAGTTATTTGTTTGGTCAGAAACGGCCTACAAAATTCTTGGAACATGGAAGATCTCACAACAACGGTATTGTTAGTCGTCACAAGTATCAATCCTGATCTGCAGAAAATCGCAAAAGGAAGACTGTACAACCAGGCTAAAATGATATAATTTTAACCATTTTTGACGTAGAGTGGTTTTAATTTTTCCGCTAAAATGGAGTAAGATACAAATGACAGGAGGAAAACTTGTCTATTTCATTCTTAGGACTGACCCTTATGTCACAATTATGATGTAGTTGGTGCTAACTTTGTATTTCAATTCAACGAATAATACTGCCAAAAAAAATTGAATAAGTATTTTATAAATTCCAATGAAAAGTCACTTGTTTCGACTTTAACATCCTATATTCTGAAAACCTTCTAGAACACATTAATGAACTTTTCTATTTGAATTTGGTTAGATTAGATTTATGGTCAATTAATAAGTACCATTCTATACAGAGTGTTCGCTGAAGAGCCCATTAGAAGTATCTGAGAATGGGAACGGTTGATCGATCAAATTCAAATTTCGGATCTACAAATTGCAAATGTTTTCATGGCATGGTATCACTTCCGGTTATATCGGACATCGACTACAACTTTGCTTTTTAAATGGCATGGTGTTCTTTTTTATCTAAAGAGCATCCTTTTTCAAGGATATTGATTTTTTCATAAAAATATTCGAAATTAGTGTCATCTTCTTTGCAAAAAATGACTCAGATTTGACTGAGATTACAACTTTTCTTTAGTTTAATAAGAAAATTTTTATTTTTGAGAGCAATGTATTTTCCGATGCTATTTTATATACAGAGAACTCAAAAATCACGTGTTAAATCAATAATACTGAATTGTCGAAAAAACGTTTTTTTCAAATACTAGCACCAATTTCTTTTGCTTTATAGAACTGTATTTTAAATGAGTATTGATTGGTATTAAGTTTTCGTAAACCTTAAATGGCTCGTTTCAATTTTATTGGCGATTTCATTAAAACCCTGCAGTTTCGTCGGAAAATTAAATAATTAGGTTAGATTAGGTCGTAGAGTATGGAAACAGACAGAGATGATTTTATCCGATGCCAGTTTCTATCTGTAACGTCTTCATTGTTGGCAATGAAACTAACTCTACCACTTTTCGCTGTCTGTTTTCCATAAGTGAAAAAATTTGATTGTAATTTTCTGAATTGATTTCAGCAAATTGGTCGTAAATTCGGGTACATTTCGATAAATGTTCTGCAAGTTCGATATACTAGTTGACATTGACCATGAATGATAAAGAATTCGTAATATCCTCGTTTTAGTATTTATTTGCCATTTTATTGAACGAAAAAAGTATAAACGAACAGAATAATGTTATTGCTATTTTTGAATAATTTCCAAACGTCAAACTGGGGACGAAATTCATAGAACCCCACATAGAACATTGTTGAACATAGAAACTGGAATCGGAATTCAATCCACTCCGTCACCTCTATGTTCCACGGCCTAATGATTCAATTCCCTAAGAAGCTGCAGGTTTTTTATTGAATCGCGAGTTATGGGGAGATATAATACCAATCAATACTAATTTAAAATACTGTGTTAATAAAGTAAAAATAATAGGCACTCGCACAATTCGACAATTTGGCTTTATTGAGTCGATAATTGGTTTTTGAGCACCCTATATATAGAATAGCCTCAGGAAGTATTTTGACCTCAAAAACACCACTGAACACGTGAATTAATTTTTTTGGTAAAGAATGTGTGACTACAGGGTGTTACAAAATATTATGTCATAACTTGGGGGGGGGGTAAATCTACGTGCAATTTTAAGAGAAAAAGTTCATATAAACTTAGGTCCGCAAAAGCTTCGTTACGGAGCTGCAGGGTGTTGAAATTTCCGGAAAAAATTGGTTTTTCTTCGAAACTCCTAGAGTTTTTGGATATTCAGCCCAAATTTGGAATGCAAGGTATTTTGTACAGCCTCCATCATTACACGTCCTAAATTTTAACTAGAATCTACAAGGTGTTTTCTTTTCCGGAGCCATGCCTCCTTTTGCCCTTTCAAACTTTTTTGCATTACGCCACTGATCAGCGTACAATCAATTTTCGTCATCTTCGTTCAATTTAGAAACTTTTTGATAACTGTAATTTTTTCGTATCTCCAACCGTTCTCGAGCAAAAAATTATTAAACGATTGTATGCATTCGCTGAATTGAAAGCACTTCTAATTAACAAAATGACTAGTAGGCTTTGATTTTTTTCATTTATTTATTTATTTTGACAGTTGCTAGAATTGAACCAGTGTCTGCTCGAATTGTTTATTAAATTAAGGATTAGTTTTAAGACTTTTGAAGTTATTGCTGTAAGAAAGAATGGCTAATTTTACTTACGCCGAATTGGCTAATATCCATTACATGTACGGTTTGGCTGACGGAAACACAACAGAAGCTAGGCGATTATATCAGGTGCCCTTTCAAAATCGAGTAACACCAGACAGGCGAACATTTTCAAATATCCACAGAAGGTTGAGGGAAACTGGTACTTTTACTGCAAATAATCATTTAAAAGATGCAACTCAAACTATGAGAACTTCAGATATTGAGGAAGCAGTTTTGAATTGTAATGATTAGTTGATTGATTATTGAATTAGTTGAATATTTCACATGTTCTTGTTTTGAGGATTCTCCATGAATTTTTATTGAACCCGTTTCATATTCAATGCGTCCAAACTCTACTTTCTCGAGATTTTCCTTCAAGACTGAATTTCTACCGATGGTTCTTAGATAAAATTGGAGAAAATGCTCATTTTGATAGTGAAATAATGTTCATAGACGAAGCTAACTTTTCGAGAACTGTATCACAAAGTTTCACAATAATCATTATTGGGCTGAGGAAAACGCCCCATTTCATTGAAGAATCTCATCATCAAGAACAATTCTCACTAAATGTCTGGGTCGGAATAATTGGAAATTTTTTGATTGGACCATTTTATTTTCCTAACAGACTAAACGGTACCGCTTATCGGCAATTTCTTGAGGAGGAGTTACCTTTATTTCTCGAGAATGTGTCACTTTTGGTGAGAAACATAATGTGGCTCATACATGACGGGACACCAGCACATTTTAGTGGAGAAGATAAGGAATTCTGGAATAATACATTCAACAACCGATTGATATGTGGGGGTGGGCCAGAACCATGGCCTCCTAGGTCTCCAGACTTAAATAGTTCAGACTCTTTCTTATGGGGATATCTCAGAAGTTTAGTTTATACCACTCCAGTGAACACTGTAGAAGAATTGAGAAATCGAATAAGAACCTCTTGTGACACGATAAGAAATACCCCAGGAATATTTCAAAGAGTGCCTGATAATATGCGAAGAAGAAAAGCGGCCTGTATTATTGCAGGTGGAGGACACTTCCAGCAATTTATTTAGTTTTTAATTGTTCTTTTTTAGTTTGATATTGAATAAGTATAAATTGAGTCTCAGAAAACGAGCTATCAAAATAAAAGCAAATTTTGGGCATACCTATCTAGTATTTCTATTTTTTTTTATTTATTTAGCCAATAACATATAATTCATATAATTCAAATTCAATAATTTTTCACTCGAAAACGGTTGGAGATACAAAAAATTACAAGTGTCAAAAAGTTTCTAAATTGAATGAAGATGACGAAAATAGATTGTACGCTGATTAGTGGAGTACTGCAAAAAAGTTTGAAAGAGCAAAAGGAGACATGGCCTCGGAAAAGAAAACACTTTGTGAATTTCAGTCGAAATCTAGGACGTGTAATGATGGAGGCTGTAAAAAATAGCTTGCATTCCAAATTTGGACTGAATATCTCAAAACTGCTGGAGTTTTGATGAAAAAACCAATTTTTTCCGGAAATTTCAACACCCTGTAGCTCCGTAACGAAGCTTTTGCGGACCTATGTTTATATGAAGTTGTGACATACTCTTATGTAACACCCTGTATAATTCAGAAAATTTTGATAAAAAAAAATAGCTCAGTGATAGGTAATTTTAGATAGGACAATTCTAAACAAAAAATGATCGAAAAAGGATGACATTTATTGAAAAAAAATTAAAAGTATACCATAGCAAAGTTGTAGTCGTTGTCTGGTATAACCGGAAGAGGTACCGCTCTCAAAACAGTTGCAAATTGTAGATCAGTATCAATATACTTTAATATTGGGTGATTTTTCGATTAATTTTACGACTAAAGTTTCTCATAAATTAGGACCGCAAAAGATTTGTTACAGATCTACAGGGTGTTGAATGTCGATATTTTTCTTCTTGCAATTTCGGTGATATTTTCCTTAAATTTGAAATAAGGTTAGGTTGGGTTTGGTTAGATTACACAATGTGGGTTACATGAATGCATATGTCAAACTAGCAATAAAATCCACAGGCTAATATTGCAAGCAAATTGGATTGTAAACAGGGATATAAAAAATCGAGGGAGAAAAAAGGGTGAAAGAATATGAAAAAATGAAGCAACAATTGATGTAATAGGTAGTGTATTTGTGACCTCATCGATTTGGATCAGGTTAATTGAAATGAAAATGGGGTATCTAAGAGCCGAGCTCTCAGTATTATCAAGAGAAATAGATATAAAATGAGAATATCCTAGTTTTTGCAGCCTTGACATTTCAAACGTCGACTAGATCTTTGAAATTGTTTTCATCAAAAGTCTGAGGAAAATCCTCAGTTTTTCCGAGATATAGTTTGCACTGATGAAGTTCACATCGTTAGAGATGGCATATTCAATTGTCAAAATGAATATTGGTGGTCCGACATATCATTCCCGATAATATAAGAAAAAAGATTTCGGGTTTCCAAGAAGCCTCCATTTTATTATTGTACAAAATGGCAAAGGAAAACAAATGTTATCGAAAATAATTTAATGTAATACTTATTTGGTATTTTATCATAAAATGAAGGAAATAACTGCCGAATGGCAATTCTCTCTTCATCCTTTTGATTTAGAAAGTACCGTAATAACTCAATCTTCGTAATCTTGGTAAATAAAATAGTTCAGTGTTAAATACATCCGTGACTTTAGGGTGGATCGTCGCAGGAGGTCTTGATGAAGGTCTTCATAATAAAAGCTCTGAAGGCAATCTCTTGACTTTTAAGAAACTCTCCTTAGAACACAATAGAAAAGATAGACAGCAACAGAAGGAGCAAGAACGTCGACAGATTTAATTCGCACTTGGTTTATTTCACAACGAATCTATAAATTCTTCAACAGTCTTTTCGATAATCAATGTCAATTTCACGGTAAGGTCTTCGATTGAATACGTTGCGCAATAAGTAATGGAAACGCATCGCTACTGCGGATTAAGAGAAATTTGACTACGAAAATACAGGATATTTGGTGAAATTTAAAGAATAAATTTCTGAAATTATATTTCATTGAGTCTTACGAGAATTCTTATAGATTAGTTTTAGTTCGGCAGATATGTGAAATACTGCAAATAGAGAAAATGACCTCCCCATATCCGTCCTCCATTTTCGAGGAAAATTTATTTGTTGAAATCAATCGCATCTATCTTCTTTTGTTTTCGACTTCTTGATTTTACAGGATTTCAGCATATGTGAATATCTCGGTTGCTATTAAAGTTAGGTGAAAACTATTTTCAAATTATTTTTGAGCAGAATGCAGGGACGTATTCAAACATTTTTCTGTTGAATGCTTTTCGAATTATAATATAAACTTGTACTTTTTAAATGTAAACCATAGGTCAATTGAGATAAAACTGGAATCTGGTTAACGAGGTGGCCATCCAACTGGTTTTTTCCTTCTCATTCAGTTAGTGGAAAACCAAATATTCCAAATTTTGCCATGTCTATTATCTGGAGACTTTAACGTTTGGTTAAGAACGAAAAACTTCTAACGTTTCAATTTGGAAATTTAATGCGAAAGGAAGTAGACATTTCAGATAACATAATATTCGAGTATGATACACAATGTAAACATCAGGCGAGAGCATGCCATATATTGAATGACCAATTCTTATCCAATAAAAATTTAATTCACAATTTTTCATCAATTTCAACTGTATTAGTGTGTAAAGCGATATAGTAACGAAGTTAGTTAGTTAGCTTTGGCTATAAATTTGATAGTCACCGAATTCACCTGATTTGGTTTCATGTAGTGCATTTCTATTTGTTCCTATCGAAATGCCTTCTCGAGAAAATCGGAGAAGTTGAAAGGAAATTTAAAAGGCGTTTGCAAAATACACATCATTCATTTACAGGATGACCTCAGTAAATAATAAGATCTCTTATTATTATCTTGATTAATTGAAGCTCTACAAGCTTGAAATTAAGTTATTGAGAAATTATTGAAGAACATTATGCCAAGTCAAATCATGTTGACTTTGCAGCTTTGCTATGTATACCAAGCTCAATCGGATTTCAGTCAGGCGAATGAGCAGGCCATGTTGAAAAATTGAACCCATGCATATTCAAGAAATCATCGTAGCAGCTGAAATGTGACATTTTATTGCGTGAAGCTTAGAGTATTTTAACGCATTCTTATTTTAGACAAGAATGTGTTATTCGAAATTACATATGACTAAATGGAAGAAAACATATGGATGATGATATTTGGCATCTAATAAAAATGAGTAAACAAACGAATAAACCTTCCTTTTCAAACTGATGAAATGAAGTAAGCGTTCGAAAACTCCACCATTCATTTCTATACAACAAGCGATCGAAAATATCTGGCATATCTCTTATTATATTACATTCATCCAAAATGCGTGCATACATATCCTGTATTGTAGTAACAGGTTGTGAGTATGCTAAACTACTGGACCGCGTCTATCAATCGATCTATTGGGATATGCCTTACTATTAGCCCAAAATTCGGGGGAATTCTATTATGCATAAAATACATTCTTCTTCTATTCGCACAAGGCACATCATCCAAAAAACCATAAAGAGTGTTCTGCAGGAAGTCAATATAGATAGATAATTCAACATATTAGGTAGACTAAATGGTCCCAATAATATGCCATCATATCAACCGGTCCAACAATTGATAGAAAACATTTCCAGGTGTCAACGCCCAAAAGTCTCATGAGGATTTTTTCTGTCCACACGTAATCGTTGAGAAAATTCATTATACCCTCTCGTCTGTAAACAAAATATTTCAACTAAATTCGGCATTTTTAGGACATCTTTGTAATAGCCGTTGAAAAAATTCGAGCCTTCTGGTAGGATGTTCAGCTTTGAGGGCTTGAATCCTCTAAATATACTAGGGACATAACACTTGCTCATGAAAAATTCTCCAGACAGTTGAATGTGATATGCCAATCTGTAGAGATTGCCTTCGAGTGCTGATTCTTGAATTATTATGGACTTCATCCAAAATAGGTTCTTCATTTATCAGTGTCCTGATAAATCGATCTGGTCCAGATTTCTTCTTGGCTGGTCGAAACTGTTCGGTCGATGAAAAAGAAAAATTTCTACGAAGGAATATTTTTGTAAGGAGGAACTTAAAAAGATAGTCTTCACGTTTGAGCTGCATTACCACCTCATCGACCATAGAATAGATGCATATCAGCCAATTCTTGAAAGGCCTACTCCTTTCTAATTTTTCAAAATACCGAAAACAATGTACTTCTGGAAAAATCAACTTCAATTATGTATGTTACTGTGGATACCTCGTGAAAACATTAGACCCAGCCAAGGAGCTAAAAGGCTCAGAATTAAATGAAATGACGGAAAAAATAACAAAGAACATCGAAACAGCAACAAAGAAGGTGAGCATGTAAAGGAAACAACAACGAGACAGTTGAATAAGTGAAGAAACACTTGAATTGATTAATAGAAGAAGACAGATGAACAGATACCATACAGAATATAGTAGCTTGAATAGAGCTATAACAAAAGCGCTCAAAAAAGATCGAAGGACATATACAAATTTGATAAATGAAACAAAAGAAAGCAATAAAAATTTGAAAATTCTAAGAACAAAACTTGAAGCTTCAGGAAGAACAAAAATAATTCAACTCAAGAACGTAGACGGAGACATCGTTACTAATAAAGCTGAAATAATAAGAGTAATTGAGGGCTTTACGAAGAACTCTATAGGTCAGAACTTCCTATACATCCTGATGTTAAAGAACATAACAGAAATAAAGTCACAAATGTTAACTCTGAAGAGATGCCCGATATCACAGCAGAAGAAATAAGATCTGCACTGAACCAGCTCAAAAATGGGGAAGACCGCATTACAAACGAAATGCTGAAATTTGGAGGTAACGTCTTGATTCAAGCAATGGGGTGCTTTTCAATCAATGCTTAGAGGAAGGAAAAATCCTAGATGAATTGCGTAGTTCTGAGGTGATTTTAATATTCAAAAAAGGGAACAAAGACGACATAAGCAATTACCGTCCGATAAGTCTCCTTTCACATCTCTACAAACTGCTAACGGAGATAATAACTATCCGACTCACAAATAAAGTCGACTTTTATCAACCCGTCGAGCAGGCAGGATTCAGAAAAGGTTTCAGCACCATCGACCACTTACAATCAATTCGAACTCTAATAGAGAAATGGTGTGAATACAATATTAACCTACATCTGGCTTTTGTAGACTTTAAAAAAGCCTTCGATCTTATCGAACGTTGGGCAGTAACTAAAGGATTGAACGATGCAAGGATAGAGTCCAGATGCACCACCCTCTTGGGGAATATCTAAAAAAGCGACACATTGAGAGTGAGGGTCGACGAAGAGACGCAGATGAAAGACATTCCAGTTCAGAGGGCAGTAAGACAAGGGGGTACAATATCTCCCAAATCTTTACTGTTGCTCTAGAAAACATCTTTAAAAAACTCGAATGGAACGAAAAAGGTATCAATGTAGATGGAAACTCTGAACATCTCCGGTTCGCCGATGATGTGGTCTTGATCAGTTCAAACGAGGAAGATTTAATAACTTTGTTAACTCAACTGAACGATGCATCCAAGGAAATGGGCCTTCATATGAACGAAACAATACTCTTAAGCAACACCGAGAATCCGGTGAGAATAGATAAACAGCTGATAGAAAAAAATTGAAGATTATCTCGGTCATGTTATAAAACTATGAAAACAGAACCAGGTGGCTGAAGTGAAAAGAAGAAACCGACTTGGATGGACAGCGTTTGGAAAAATGAGTAACATTTTGAGAAACAGAGATGTTCCTCAAAAGACTGTGACACTAACTGAGAAGAGCGCAGAAATGCTGAGAGTTGCCCAAAGACATATGGAAAGGAGCATGCTGGGAGTGACTTTGAGAGGCAAAATCCAGAACGTAGAGATAAGGAGAAGAACCTGTGTTACAGATATAATGGAAAGAACTAGTAAATTGAAATGGAGTTGGATAGGGCACGTGGCCAGGAAAACAGAAGATGAATGGACAAATAGACTAGTACACTGGAGACCTAGAACAAGCAAGAGGGGCATTGGAAGACCACAAAAACGATGGATAGATGACCTCAGCAATACGCAGACTCCAACTGTTATCACCGCGCACAGGACAGGGAAAAATAAAAAGGGTTGGGAGAGGCTTCCATTCAGCAGTAGATGACTGGGTGCTGATATGATGATAATGATGACTGTGGATACCAGCAAGATAAGCTTTTAGCCGTAATATGATGGCTCAAAAAGTTACAGATAATTTGAATACTCACTAATTAAAAAAAACACTTTGTGATTTAAACTCAAAATGTCTTTAAACTTTCTTCAAAAGGCTATTTTCCTAAATTTTCTGAAAATTGTGAGGACACTTTCGATCCCTCATTCGTATTATAGTTTATCGACTCTCACCTCAGTTCATTCAAACATCGCGTGCATGTAAACCATTTGATTCCGAAAAAAGTTTACAAGACAAATAAAAATTTGAAATTGAAAGATTTTTCAATACTACACTTTCATTTTGATAAGGCAAAGGTAGCATTTTTGCAATTACTGGACACATCTAATGAATTGATGAGTAGAAAAATTCCTTCTCTGCAAATTGGAGCTAGATTCCTTGAAAACTTCAAGAGATATCATGAAAAACGTGAAAAAAAATCTGAACTTCAACATCCTGTTCCTCGAGAACAGAGAAATTTGAGAAATATAGTTATGGCCATTTTTGAAGAGGAATCTCCTGTAAAAATTAATGACTGCATACCTGAAATACCCAGCATTTTGACATTGACAGTTAAGTGATTGCTTAAAAGGTGTGTTAACAATGAATCATCAAAATTGCCAAGTTCCTATTCTAAACCCCATTATATTTGGGTACCTCATCAGAGCATTCATATTTGGAAACTTTATCCATTGTGACCATTCATAAGAGTCCTTACCACTATATCTTACTAATAAATAAAAGAATTTGTCATTGTTATCGGCAGCATCTGATAATAACTATTAAGTAATGTGTTAAACAACCTTGCGGGGAATAATGAAATGCTCAATACACTTTGATCGGAGGCGATTGTCTAGAAGCCTAACTAATAAATCATGCAGCAATGTCGACTTGATAGGACAGCTACGAAAGGTTCAATCACTTCATTATATTATATCCTAGATTATGTACCTATACGTGGTGTTTGTTTCAAGTATTTTACCTTCTTCGAACATGATGAATGAGTGAATTGGTTGCAGCTCAACAAATTATCGGGGTCAGCCTTGCAACACAAAGTTTTGACAGTCATGTAAGAGACTATTGTCTGTCCATCTCTCATATCATTGGATACTTTTTATATTAAATTTAGATGCTACATTTCTGATGTAAGAACTGAATAAGCGTTGCTTATTCATTCTCCTCACAGAAGCCCATTTTCGTTGTTTTTGTACGGCAGCTATGTGAAATACTGCAAATAGAGAAAAATACCCCCCCTCATCTCCTTCCTCGATTTCGTGGAAACAGATCGAAGCTATATACTCATATTTTAATTCCAGATTTAATTTGATTGATGTGATCGTTGTTAGATGGAAATTGATATAAAAAAAAGAATGTTGAAATCTTCACTATATTCACAAACTTATGACACATTTCACCACACACTGGCTTTATAAATTGGTAAAAGCAGGTACATAGCTCAAGAGGAAGAAAATCCAAACAGGGTTGCTAGTTCGAGCACTTAAAAGAGTAAGTATTAGTGACAAATTTAGGTCTAAATGACTATTGAGTAAATTGCCGGAAGTAATACCGATATTAATTTCATTACAACTTCTACAAGACAGTTTATAAACAACTAATTCGTTTCCTTTGTAAATTTCAATTTTAAATATATCTGCCTAGAGAGCTTTCCGTTCTGAAAGCTATATTCAAATTATGAGATGGGAAGAATGACTTTAAAATTAGACTGCGTTCATTGATATGAGTAAATATATTATATTTCTGATGGATCTTTAATACTAGGAAAAATTCCATGGATTATATGTACACATTGTTTACTAGACAGCACTCTATCAACCATACTAGAATTGTAACAATTATTGACCGCTATTTGCTTGTAACATTGAGCTCTTCCAAGAAATTATTTTCTGACAATGGTGAGTCTATGTATCATACTACAAGAAGCTAATATTTTATTCTGACGTGGACATACGAAAGAATTAAGAATGGTAATTTCTATATGGGATGGTTTATGGAAAATATAAATATCATCTGGCGATATTTGAATCAAGAAAGTTAAAGAAAGAGTAAGTTTCCATTTCCAAAGTAAACTTTGTATTAGGATGAATTGTATTTATGAACGCACCAAAGGAATATAATTGTCTATTTGTACCTGTGATACAACAGATTATGTCATCTGCATATTTAAAGCAATAAATTCTGTGTTTCGACAGGGGATGATTATGAATTATTTTTCAATGTTATACATGAAAATTTCTGCAAGTAAAGGACGGAGAGGATTATTTATTATTGAGTCGTTGATGTTCGCGTGAATTGTTCATTGAAGTTAAACTAATTTTGTTCTAAACATACTTCTAAAAGATTCATAAGTGCTGATTGTATAATGAGAATTTCATTATAATTCTATAGAGCTTGGTTAATCAATTTCAATGGATCGTGAGTTGGAATACTAGGCTAAAGATGAATTACATTCTAGGATATAAGTTTACAGTTATATGGTAGTGCAGTATATTGCATTTTTTCTATTGAATGTGAAGAAATCTTGATTGAAGGTTTTGGATATCTTAACCAATGAATGCAGCGTTTTGACAACGGATGATTACTTTCTTAATGTTATCCAAGAAAATTTCGGCTAGTAAAGAACTGAGGATCCATTATTGGTGGTTTTGTAAATTTCATCATTGAAATTAAAATAATATTGTACAATTTCTACTTGTCAAAGATGCACCTAGACGATAAAATAGGTTTTTCATTTAAAGGTTCATTTTGATTTATGAGAAAACGCCTATTTTCTGCAAATCCGATTTTAATTTTAATTTCTAAAAGAAGGGTTTGTCGTCAATAATGACAATATTCAATATCTGGCAGATGTCATGCACGACCTCCTCTGAACGATCAAAACTTCTGATGAAGTTCTGATTGTATAATGGGATTCACATTATTATTCTGCAGTTCATTTCATCAATTTCAATGAATTTGTTAGGTGGAACACTAGAGTAGAGACTAATTATATCAGGAAATCTCGATTTTTTGAATTGTAGGATACTCAATAGCTCGATTAGAATCAAAATTAGGTACAAACTATTTCTACAATCTACTTTTTCAGTAGAATGCAGAAAGTATTTCAATTTTTTTTGTTGACGGTTTTCGAATTATAATATGAAACTTTGTTTTCCTAAATGCAAACAATATGTGAATTCGAATTGATACGGAAGAGCTGTTTCATTTCTATATCTATATATATATATATATATATATATATATATATATATATATATATATATATATATATATATATATATATATATATATATATATATTTGAATTTCATTGTCTGGTGCAGTTCCATGCTGAATTTTGGAAGGTTTTCTGGTTTTTCTCCTCTTTCATTTCAGATTCAGTCACTTTCTGTCCTTTTACAAACATAAAGATGAAATATTTCCGATTAAATTCGAATATTGTTATCCCGTCGGTTTAATGCTACTGCACCATCGATGATCGTCAGTTCTATGGTCTAATTCAGAAGGTGAATTCTTTGACAGCGAAACAATGCCTTTCCCTGAATTCAATCGACAATCGACATATAATATTTTTCAGTACAAAAAATAACTTGAAACTCATTCATTTATTCTTATAGAGATGAAACGCAGTTACCTTGAAGACCACAGAAACAAGGAAATTACTCGTCAATGAATCGAAGTCTAATATTCAATAGAAAACTATCAGTCCCTTTTCATAAGTATGGCTCAAATTGCTGTCCATTCTTTTGGATACAAAAATTGAATCTTTTGGTTAATTCACCATTGAATGTCCGAAGAAGCTTGTTCCGGCGGATTCGGGTTTTGAGATGTTCGATGTTATCTGGTTTTATCTGATACTTAGTTTCGGAGATATCCCCAAATGAAATAATTGAGAGGATTAAGGTCTGACGACCTAGGTGGCCATCTCAAAGGTCCTGAATTTCCAATCCATCGATTTTGGTAAACATTGTTCAAAAACGTGACGTGACATTGTGAGGTGGAACTCCATCTTGATGAACTTGAAAAATTTGAAAATTCAGCATGGAACTGCACCAGAGCAATGAAATTAAAAAGAAAAAATCCTCCTTTTTTTAGATTTTTCAATGAAATTGCTTCTGATCAGGTGTTGCGATATCTCAAAAGAAGCAAAATTGAATATTGTATTTGGAAATGATGATTGTTTCGATATACAGAGTGAGACAAAAATTCTGAAAAAACAATTTTATTTCTTCAATAATTTATTGTCACTAGATAATTTCGGACCACCCTGTAGGTATACCGGAAGAGATCGGAATTATCCACAAAATGAGGTATCAATCAGCTCTGTAGCTCAAAAATTGTGGAAGATATGCCGGATGGGAGTTTTAGCTGACGGACCCTGTATATATATATATATATATATATATATATATATATATATATATATATATATATGTCTGATTTTTTCCGAAAATGAAAATTCTTCGAGCATTCTCTGATATCATCTACGCTGGAGCAAATTTACACAAAACATCCTAAATTTTTTAGTTATATCTTCCTTTCTAAATTAATCCATTAATAAACTCTCATTGTTGATTCGCAAATAATTAGCTGAACTTTTTGATTGAAAACTGTTCGTGAATTTTGAAAAGTTGAAAAATTCGATATGCTAAGTTCAGAATGGTTATGATTCTGATGCAGTTTTGGAGAATTATTTTGTTCGTATTCTTGACAGGGGTCAACTTCATATGTCCATATTCCAAAGATTGAAACAGAACCTCAAATACTGGTTCATTCGAAGAACTCAAAGAAAAAAGTTGCAGTGAACAAGATAATGAGGAGTTACAATGGAGGTTCAGAGAGCTGTTACTCCAAGAGAGAAAAAATTTGAATATTTCTTTCGTTAACGGTAATATTTGCAGACAAATGTTTATAGAAAGTTTTTGTCTTGACATGATTTGAGAAATCACCCCTTAAAATTTTTCGCACTTCTTTATTTACGCCATGTATATTTTATAATGAATAATAAATATGGTATATTACTTCTATTAAGATTGATTTGAAAGCTGAGAGTTATACATCCTGCAAAATTTCATCAAAAGCTCAACATGAATTATGTTAAAATCTTTGTTCTCTGCTTTCAACAAGCTCTCGAAGATGTATAATTGAAATAATTGAAGGTCAAAAGTTTTGTTGCAGGTCAATAATGAGCTATTTATCCACGTAATAATCATTTAATCATTCTTCGCTTCTTGCAATTTGACGGAAATAACGATATGCACGTAATGCAAATCAAGATAATTGTATAATTTGTAGATAATTTATATATCTTTCTAGTCAGTCCCTTTGGAATGAGTAAAATTATTCTTCCTGATAGAAATAATAATCTAAGTTCAAATCAGTATTGATTCTAAATAAAGTTCATAAAATACAGACTGTTCCACAAGTCAACATTAAGTTGCCAATGGAAGAAAGGTTGAACTCGGAAATTACAGAATCAGCAAATAAATTAAAAGATCACTGTTTCCACGGTTTCGAACTCTCCTTCAACATTATTCAACTATAAAGTGCCGTGGTATTTACAGATAGTTCTTTATTTAATTTGGAAAAACTATATATAAATAGTAGGTATGCATTAAACAAACTACTGAAAGGGAGTTATTATTCAATATGTCGAAAATTTGGGATTTACATAAATCCGTTTGTTCGTTCATTTCTGTATGTTTTCATTAAAATTGATTCGAAAATTTCGACTGATTCTAGATAATTGAAATTTTCATTTACAGTGATAATGTGTAGTCTTTTCAAATTATCAATAAAAAAGAGTGGCCATTTTCATACAGTGGTTAGCTAATGTTGAATCTTGTTTATTTTCAATGATTGAATTTTGATGTTCTTCATAACTAATTTTGAAGAACGACCTTTAGAGAAATTATTGCAGTCTGGACAAGAAAACATCATTATATGACTTATTCGGGTTTGTTAGTATTTATTATTGGACGCAGAGGAATATATCTCGAAGGAGCCACCCAGTATATTTATTTTCCTATAGTGATTGGAATAGTTGGATGATTTTGTTTGAGGGATATCTTTCGACTTATATTTGAGGATTTAAAAGTACCCAAGAGGGAACGCTTCAACTCTTCAATATTGAATAGAACCAAGAACTTTGAGAAGTGATTCCAGAAATGATTTTAAGACAAACCAATAGTCACGGCTCTGATCATTTTAATTCGGAGATATTCAGCTTCAGAAACTTGATTCTCACAAACCTTGAAACCACAGTTTTCAACATACAAGAGCGATTATGTGGTGTTTCCATAGATGGAATGAAATACATATCTTGTTGTACAGAAGGTGATATAAACTCATAACAGCAAAAGGATTATCAAGAATGTTGAGTAACATTTGATAGATATGTCAGAATATCATTTTTCATAAGATAATTATTGTTTCGAAACCTCAAATTCGCTGAATAGAAGAGAATACTATCCAAGATTTCCTCAAAGACATCATCCTGTTCGTCCAGTTTTTATTTGGGTATTTAGAAGACTACTTGAGCCAACAGATGCACGACTTCGTCAAGTTGACATAGAAAATGAGGAGAACATTATAGAATGTGTTGAAAATAATCCTTAGATAAGTATTCGGCGCATTGCAAATCAGTTGTAAAGTGTCGTGTGGCGTGAAAACAGAGAAACTGCACTCTTATTATCGACAGGGAGTGCAGGCATTGAATGCAGGGGACGAGCAGCATCGTCTTACATTATGCCTCTGAATTCTGTAGCACATGCCCAAGATCTAGATTTCATTTCCAACATTCTGTGGTCTGAATAATCAAACTTCACAAGAGATGGTATAAGTTTTGTTTATGCGCGTTTTCCAGGAATAGGCGAACCTGTTACACCACATGAGTGGGCGCCTGGAAAGAATTGAGATGTCTGTTTACTCGGTTCCTAAAGAGGGCCAAATTGTAGGATATTGGGAAGATGTTGGATGGAACCGAGTTCCACAGCTCAGTGGTCCTGTAAACGAAGGAATTGTTATAGAGAGGTTCGAGGGTCGTTAAATGTACCGCCATATGATGAGAACTCCTTGCCAGCCTATGGTTGCAGCTTAGATCAAAGATCGCGAAAGGTGATGTCAGCGGTGGTCGATGATGCGCACAGCCCGTTTTTGCACAGATTCCTATACATGGGAACAATATTCCAAAGCAGGTCCAATCTGCGCCATATATAGAAGCAACAGCTGAGATAACGTGAAGTATCGCTTGGCTCTGAAAAGAAAACGAAGTTTAGCTGATGCCGAATTAGCTTTTGCTGATACATGTTCATGCCAGCAAAACCCGGAGTTGACTGTTATTCCGAGAAGGTGCATCCAATCTTTGGATGCAATTCGTTGTCCTTGCATCATTAGAGGAGGTTCTCCAGCGGAGAGTTTTCTAGAAAAGGTAGTTGCTTGCGTCTTGCTCGCGTTGAAAATCTCCAGATTCAACTGACCTCACTCAGATATCCTCTGTAAGCCAGAGTTTAAGTTATTGATTTGTTGATATCTGTGACGCTGAGATTCCGCAACTGTAGTCGGCCGCAGACTACTGAAAGACGAAACTAGGGTACAATCGTCTGCAAAACCGAAGATTTTGTTCTCTGTAGATGACAGAACATCGTTTATCTGTAACAGAAACAAGGTTGGCGAAAGAATGGATCCCTGAGGTACTCCTGCTTGCAACCGGAAACAATCATATGTTATACCGTCGACCACAACTTGTATTGATCTATTTGAAAGAAAGCTACTTATCCAACCGCGCAATTTTTCGGGAGCCCATTTGCAACAAGGCTGCATGCCAAACCATATTGAAGGCTTAAGAGATGTCGAGGGCTATTGCTCTAGGTTACCAATGCTTTTCCATCATTGATGTATAAACATGAGTGATGTAGGCTCTTGTCTCTTCTGGCACTGACTTTCACGTGCCTGTTAAGGGTTGAGTACTCTTCTGTTATGTCCTTTTTCCTATCCATCAATCAATCTGCTCTTTACCACTTTCCTCCTGTCGATGAGGTGCCAGGTAGTTTCGCATATCCCTTTTGTGTCCACATTTTTTTGTTCCGAGCTCTTCTTCGGCACTCTGTAGCATCCACTTTCCAATGTTTTCCCATGAATGTGGTGGAGTGTCTTGACGAAGTTTTTCAGCGAAATTGGTTTGGAAGTTGGATAGGTGGGAAAGATCTCTCAATTTCTCAATGTTGAGTTTTGGTCTTTTAGCCGATAGAGCTGACATTTCCTGCCGGGCAATTCTTAGGCGTAGAGTGGTTACTAGGAGATGATGGTCTGTTGCGGTATCGGTGCCTCTGAAGGTCCTGACGTCCTGGAGGCTTCTTCGCAATGGTCTTGTTATCACAATGTGGTCGATTTGATTTCTGGTCTTGTGGTCTGGAGATGACCAAGTTGTTTTGTGGATAGTTTTATGGGAAAGAGTATGCCGCCCATAAGTTGTTCTCTTGGCAGAATTAGGTCGCCCATAATGAGTTTGATGTCGCCGTTGGGAATTTGATTGTAAATTGTATATAGGCATTCATAAAAAGCTTCTTTCTCAGATAGGTTTGATGGTTCAGTTGGTGCATAGCATTGTACTATTGAAAGGTTTCGGCTCTCGTTTTGAAGCGTGCTACTATTATTCGATCTGATACAGGCTTCCAGTTGATCAACCTTTTTTTGGCTTCTTTTATGAGTAGCATCCTATTTCCATTTTGGCGCCTTTCATGCTGTTTTCTACAAGTAGTACAATAGTACGTTACCCTTTGTGGTGACGTGTTCACCCTGGTTTGGCCACCGAACTTCGCTTAATCCCAATATTTTGATCTTATACGACTGCATCTCGCTCTCAACCTGGGCGAGCCTACCAGACTCTACACTACAGTGTAGAGGTAACAAATTTCGAGAAATTATAAGAACGGATAAACAATGCCGCCGAAAGGTTTAGAAATAATTGACAACATCCATCATATTGTTCTGCAGTCATTTCTTCGTAGATGTGAGCTTCGCATTCAAGTTGAAGGCGGACATTTTGATTAACTCTTGTAATAATTAATATGATTTTATTCATTCATTATTTTCTTCAATATATCGACACAACTTTGAAACATAATGTCAATTCAGAATCGTGTTTCGACCTTTTGAATTGAGATAATTATAATTTATATGTATTTTATCATCACATAATCATTTTTAAATCTTCAGTAGTATTCTCTATCCATTTGTCATGCGTTTTCATTACAAAACTCAATTCAAAACTTTAAGGTTTCACAACAATAATCAGCTATTGAAAAAGATATTCTAACATTCATCTATCGAAAGTAACCGAACATTCTTGATAATTATTTCGATAGGGTTAGGAATGTCACCTTCTGTACATCAAGATATGCATTTCATATACATCTTTGTTGGTAACACCACATAATCGCTCTCATATGTTGAAAATTGTGGCTTCAGAACTC
Organism: Cryptolaemus montrouzieri; assembly: GCA_013387265.2. NCBI lineage: Eukaryota > Metazoa > Arthropoda > Insecta > Coleoptera > Coccinellidae > Cryptolaemus > Cryptolaemus montrouzieri. Next base: position 26,850,841 of record JABFTP020000103.1, read on the forward strand.
GTGATAATAAAGTTTTTGAAGGTGAATATCACCGAATTTAAAAAATATTCGGACCATGCGGTTCTCACCAATTTGTCATTGAGTTTGGTGTCACCCTATATAATTATTGTCCAGAAATCGTCCACACTCAAATAAAATTTCAGCATACAATTCGATGATCCACAGATCCTTTACGTTACCTACATCAGTGAATGGTGAAAAAGAAATTGAAACTATTTTAGTTCACAACAACGGGTTTGATCGGGTTTGACAAAATACTGGAACCAAACAAATTTCACATAGCTGTTAGCAAATATATTCTATTATAAATACCAATAATCTAAAAAACTCTTTGTATTACATATTTTGGACAAATATATGGAAATAAATCTAATAGCCTTTCTAAATTGAAATCAAAAATTGCATTCAGTTCTCAAAGTATATTTTCATCACTTTTTTAAAGCTAAGAATCCTATCGAGAATTTAAATACATCAGGAGTTCATTAGTTATGTTGTCCAAGCTGCAATAATTTACTAGTTACTCTTTTTCTGGTAAACTGAAAAACCTACACATTGCTTCGAACAGTAGAAAACTCGGTCTGGTCACTCATCTTTTTTATACCGTTAGATAACAGATTATTCCCGAAAAACATGGATCTTATCAATTGAAACTAATCTGATTGATTTCGTTGAATTTTTTTCGGATGGATTCGAGATCGCAGGTTGATGTTATAAACACTGACTTCAACAAATCCTCTGATAAAATTAATCTTGATAAGATTTTTTCTGTGCTGGTTCATACTTAAACAACAGGAGACTTTGCCTCTGTCTAATTAAATGATTACAATTCCTTCTTCTCGTCCTGTAGTGTGGCTCAGGGTTCCAATTTAGGACCCCTACTGTTTATTATTTATATAAATAATATATGAAAATGTTTTAATGAAAGTGAAACATTATTATTTGCCGATGACCTCAAGATTTTCATGAAAATTAATCAACCTCGAGACTCTTCAACTCTGTTTGAATTGAGCAATTTTAGCCTTTCTTGTGAGAATAACAGCCTTCATTTGAATTTAACAAAATGTCCAGCAATGTCTTATCCCCGTGGAAGAAATGTCTTAACAAATGATTACACCTTGAATATTAATAAATATAAATTAAATATTGATATTATCTAGAAGCGACATTATAAAAGATCTGGGGGTGATATTGGATTCAAAACTTTTGTTTAGTGGTTTTGTCGACTATGTCGTTAGTTCTAGTAGCTATATGTTGGGTTACCTAACGAGTTATTGCAAATATTTTGATAGCAGAAAAGCTGTTTGGAATTACAAATACTCAGTTTATATTGATAAGCTTAAAAAAGTACAAGAAATATTTTCGATATTTTCTTGTTCTGAATGTAACTTTTGCTGAACATTCGGTAATCCTGAGAATTACTCTCTTCGATTTTCACATTTTGGAGTACTTTGTAGTGTAACTCGTAGAAGAATTATGGACATTTTGTTCATGCATAGACTTGCATATTTTGGACTACTAAGTCTTTTAACTCGTAGAAGAATTACGGATATTTTGTTCATACATAGACTTGCACATTTTGGAGTACTCAGTTTTCTAACTCGTAGAAGAATCGGACATTTTGTTCATACATAGACTTATTGATAATCAACTCAACTGTAAGAGTATTCTTAAATTTGAAACATTTCATGTGCCAAACCAATCTCTCCGCAGGCAGTCTCTTTTTTACTTACCATTGAGCAACACAAAAAGTGCCATAAATTTTCCAATGTCTCGTATACTTCAATCTTCTAACTCCAAAAATACTGATGTCGACTTTTCCCTCAATAACTGGGCAGTAATGAAAAAACTATTAAAATTTATATAGGGTTTGCCAGAGAAAACCGGACAATTTTTTTCCGTTATAATTTTCGCAATTTTAGAGCTAGATCATTCGTTCTTGCTTCATCGGAAAGCCAAAGGACTAGGTTTCTTAGAAGTTGTATCGAAATTTCACTTCCGGTGAAATCCAATATGGCTGACTCATTTGAAAATCAGCAAAATTGCAAGATCGCTGAAACGTTTTTTTTTACTTAAAATTTCGAATGAGGCATTCAGTCGATGATTTAGTTTTTTTTGAACAATTTGACATATTGATCGCGAAAATATTACAAGAATTAGTGAAAAAATAGCGCGAAGAATTTTTTTCATTCTGTTTTTCTGCTGAAATCGAAATATTTTTTGCACCTCATGGCGTTGGCACTTCTGGAGTTATTGTGTTTTTCATGGATGTTCTAGGAAGGCAAAGAACAATTCTTTACTAAAACCAACGTAAAATTTGATTTCCGTTAGAATTCAAAATGGCCGACTTCCTCAAATATTAACAATTTTCAGCGCGCATTAAAAAATTTTTCGTGGTCGTAATAAATCAACTGAGTAATTCAACCACTAACTTGAACCTATCCCATTATCTTGAGGGTTCGAACTCGAATATTGGTTCAGAATTGTGCCAATTGTCGTCAATAATGTTTCTCTTTTTCACCTTCATTTGCACCTCCCGTTGTGAAACCTCTGAACATAGACTGCATGCATTAACTCTATGACAAACAAAAAATAATTAAATGTCATCGAGTTTTAGACGACATCTGGTTTGAACACGAATTTTATCTTCGTGTTGCTTGTTTTTGACGATTGAAATTGTTAATAATGGTTTCAACAAATGAGGATAAGCGTTTCATTGAATGTTCATTTGTGCTGCTAGGCAAATATTACGCCGATTTCCAGCCCCTAATTACAAAAGAAGTACAACCTATGATCTCGAGGAAAAATTTTGGACAACAGGGTCGATATGAAGAAGATCAGGATTCATTACACTATTTTTTTACCAATTCTTGAAATATTTTCAAGATCAATATGTCAAATTGTTCAGAAAAGACTGAATTATCGACTGAGTACCTCATTCGAGATTTTTAGTGAAGAAAAAACTTTCCAGCGATCTTGAAATATTTCCAATTTTCGAATGAGTTAGCCATATTGGATTTCACCGGAAGTGCAATTTCGAACAGTTTTTGGGTAACCTAGTCCTTTGGCTTTTTAATGAAGCAAGAACGAATGAGCTAGCTCTAAAATTGCGAAAGTTATAACAGAAAAAAATTGTCCTGTTTTCTCTGGCGCACCCAATATATTCAATTTGAATTTTTTCTTACTCTTTGCTACTTGTTTTGCCTTTCTGTCGCTTGGGGGTTGTAAATTGTGAATCCTTAAATTATTTTTGGATTTATTAATACTATATGTTCATTCATCTGTCTATATTCCATATGATAAATAAATAAAAAAATAGCAAAAATTCGATCGGTGTTTTAAAGATGATTCAATTTCTTCAGTATGAATTATTTTTTCTGGTTTTAAGAGGAAATTGTTTCCACTCAAAAACAAGCGAATAAAAATAGCAGAATAGGTTCAACACGCGATTGTTCAAGGTGAGAAATGCTGGGATGTGGGATGATAGCGATGATACTGAAATGCCAGCTTTGGTTATGTAAGAAGGCAATGCCTTATTAGTTATTAGATAGATATTCCAGTGATCTCATCTTAGCCATCTTATCGTTATTCCATCTGGGTTAAATTCGTGACAATTTCTGACTATTTTCGTTGTCTGCAGAATACAATTGTAACATTCCGAACCGGCATGATTTTATGAAACTTGTTATCAATTGAATGAACCCATTGAGTTATATAATTAGAATTATTTTGTAATCATTTTGATGCCCCTTTCATTCTCATTGATCATTCATTAATAGAAATTGGACGTCTATTCAGTTCGGATGAGCAAATAAAATGTTATGAAGTCATTCATGTTTAGGCATATACAGGGTCCGTCGAGATTATCCAATAGAAATATCCCAGCAATGAATTTATTGAGTTTGACGAAAATTTGAATAAGGAGATTCGGAGGATGTTCTCGAGAATTAGAATATTATGAACGTCTACCTCTTCCGATTTTACCGGAAGTAGCTCCCAACTGTCTTATTTCAATGGTAAATCTCCATGTTTCCAGATTATGATTCCCATTCAATTTCAATCTAACATTTCTATTTCTGCGAATGTTTCTGAATTTATTTCTATTATGATAATTCAGGAATAAATTTATTACTGTATATACATAATGAATAGATTATTAATTAAAACACTCGGCAAAGTTTTCACAGAAATATATTCAAATACTCAGCATATGTTTCGGGTTATCACACCATTATCAAGAGTATTACAATACTGAAAAACAAAATGGGTGGTTTTACTTAAACATAAGCGCCAGGAGATAGAACGTAGTCTGTTTGGTCAATAAAAATTGGCTGGTCTTTAGAAACGAGCGTTCGTGATTTCCATATTCTCTAAAATGTCACCTTATTGACTGAATGTATGAGTAAAATTCTCTCGAATCGAAGAAATTTTTAACATTTTATCTATTTAATAGTTAAAAACCGGTAAATTTTTGTTTTATTTCGAGCATGAGGTTCAAATATGAGAATAAATCGCTAATAAAAAATCAATTTCATTGATACCTTAGTGAAGCAAAAACAACATAAACTTTTACTACGGAGTAGTGATTCTTTAGATATTGAGAAATCGAATAGAATATTTCCAGTTTATTATATTCTTTATATATAGCAACAAGAAATGTAATAGATTGCACAAAATAATATTAACAACAGTACTAATAAAATTGGGTTCATTATAAGTTGATAATGAAGATAAAATGAAGTTATTGGATAAAAGCGGAGCATATAGAATGCACTGTAGTGATTGGAAGGCTTTCTATTAAGGCCAAACTGGACGAAGAATCGAGAAGAGAATTGAAGAGATTCATTCTTCAAGAAAACTTCTATTAGGTTTTATTGTATACATTGGTTCAGTTTCTATATCTGAAAATTTAGGAACCAATAGAGAATCGAAAAATGATATGAGTTTTCTATACAGGGTGTTACATAATAGTATGTCACAACTTGAGGGAGTGAATCTTCGTGCAATTTTAAGAAAGAAAGTTCATATAAACATAGGTCTGCTAAAACTTCGTTACGGAGCTACAGGATGTTGAAATTTCCGGAAAAATTGATTTTTCTTCAAAACTCCTGCAAGTTTTAAGATATTCAGCCCAAATTTGGAATGCAAGCTATTTTTGTCAGCCTCCATCATCATCATACACGTCCTAAATTTTAACTAGACACAACAGAAGCCAGGCGATTATATCAGGTGCGCTTTTCAAATCGAGTAACACCAGACAGGCGAACATTTTCAAATATCCACAGAAGGTTAAGGGAAACTGGCACTTTTACTACAAATAATCATTTAAAAGGTGCAACTCAAACTATGAAAACTCCAAATATTGAGGAAGCAGTTTTGAATTGTATTGATTTGAATCCTCATGTGAGTACAAGAAAAATTGGAAATCAGTTTAATATTTCACATGTTTCAGTTTGGAGGATTCTCCACGACTTTTTATTGTACCCGTTTCATTTTCAACGCGTCCAAACTCTACTTCCTCGAGATTTTCCTTCAAGACTGAATTTCTGCCGATGGTTCTTAGATAAAATTAGACAAAGTGCTCATTTTGATAGTGAAATAATATTCACAGACGAAGCTAACTTTTCGAGAACTGCTATCACAAATTTTCACAATAATCATTATTGGACTGAGGAAAACCCCATTTGATTGAAGAATCTCATCATCAAGAATAATTCTCACTATATATCTGGGTCGGAATAATTGGAAACTATTCGATTGGGCCATTTTTTTTGCCTAACAGACTAAACGGTCCCGCTTATCGGCAATTTCTTGAGGGGAGTTACCTTTATGGCTCGAGGATGTGCCACTTTTGGCGAGAAACATAATGTGGTTCATGCATGAAGGGGCACCAGCACATGTTAGCGGAGAAGCTAGAGAATTTTTGAATAATACATTCACCAACCGATGGATAGGTCAGGGTGGGCCAGAACCATGGCCTCTTAGGTGCCCAGACTTAAATGGTTTAGACTTTTTCTTATGGAGATATCTCAAAAGTTTAGTTTATACTACTCAAGTGAACACAGTAGAAGAATTGAGAAATCGAGCAATAACCGCTTGTGACACGATAAGAAATACCCCAGGAATATTTCAAAGAGTGTGTAATAATATGCGAAGAAGGACAGAGGCCTTTATTCTTGCAGGTGGAGGACACTTTCAGCAATTTGTTTATTTTTCAATTGTTCTTTTTTCAATTTGATATTGAATAAGTATAAGTTGAGTATCTGAAGACGATCTATCAAAATAAAAGCAAATTTTGGGCATAAATTTCGAGTATTTCTATTATTTTTTTCATTTAGATTTAAATAACATACAATTCAAATAATTCCAAGTTAATAATTTCTCATTCGAAAAAGTTAGAGATACGAAAAACTGTCAAAAAGTTTCTAAATTGCACGAAGAGAAGATGACGAAAATTGATTGTACGCTGGAGCACATTGTAGATAAGAAAGATATTATTCTACGTCAAAAATTGTCTTGCCTGTAGAATGTTAAGATCAATTTTACGTAGCTTCAAGAACAATCGGGATATTAGCACTTGACTGATTACGAAAATTTTCAAAATTCCCAAATACCTCGATACGCAAAAAGCTAGCTCGAATCGGTTTTCGACAATGAATTCCTCACGCAAAAGTAAGGGGAAAGGAATTATTTTCCTCTATTCACATAGCTTCAGTACTAAAACGTCGAAATACGTTCACCTTGTATTTTCTTAAATTTTGCGACTTTGTTATGCCTTACAATTCTAAAATAACCCAAAATGCGAATCCAGTGAAGGAATTTTTCTTTCCTGTTCTATCAGGAAAAAATAAGCGAATATATTTGAGAAAATGAAGAACAAAATATGGCCGAGACCCGGATCATGTGCGCGGGAGTTCAATCCTTCAACTGACTGACCCACAGAAGCGAGTTTTTGAAGAAAACTATAAAGTATCTGACCTCGATCTTAGACCAATTTTCTCAAAATTAAGTTGAATAGATGGATGAAATTTATGTAGGAATTAGCGTCATTAAACCGGCGCCTATTCTTGTATTCTTCTCTAGTGATTACAATAGCAACAATTCTCAGTTAGAAGTATAATAAAAGGTGTAAGAGGATATAAAGTTTCACAACAACCTCTTCATCGTGTCTTATAATGATCTTCCTAGCCTTTTTGGCGAGATAAGCTTCAACGCATTCCTTTTATAGAGTATAAGTACTTCTCAACTAATTCGCATCATAGAATGTGTTAATTTCGGTTTATGTGGGTGAAGTAATAAATTGAGTAAAACAAACGGAGGTAATATAGAAGTTACTTTCTATCGCCATTGTTATTGATATAACGGAGGGACCTAGAGTTCAAATGAAAATCTTCGAATAGCAATTGAATTATATATACACTGTGCACAGTAAATTGGGGATGGTAGAATTTTTTCTTCTTAGGTAAAAGAGAATACTTGTTGATTTTTCTCTATGTTGTAGAGTAAGATTTTTGTATAGGAAGAGTGATTTGCGTAATCTTATTCCAATTTCTGATTGTTTCTTTCGGTCCTATCAATGCAAAATTTATTGCCGTCGCTAAGCTTAACATATTATTTTCGAATTTAGTTTCATTGTTTTTGATGTATTTTCTCAAACGCTATACCTATTAACATTGTTTTCATTCAGAAATCCTTCAGTTTCTCTTTTATATTTTTAATAAAGGATTCTTCGGTAGTATCAATTTCATTCAGGACGACTTCAGTTTGTTTTTCTTCGAAATATTTATTAATGCAAGGTAGTAAATACTTATTGAAAGTTATTCGTTCAATTATATTGAATTCTTTATGAGAATTGTCTAAGAGAAAGGTAGATTGCTAGTTAATCTATAAATAAGGCTATTAAGAGCTGAATTTTGAATTGATAAAGATGAAATGAAAAACTACGAATTATTTTATGTAGATGCGATAGTTGCAGTTTCCTATTTTTCTTTGAAATAGACAAATATAAAAACTTAAATGAACTATTATCTTGAATTTCAGAGGCAAAATGTTGAGGTGTGGTAAATATCATTTTTATTTTGAGAGATTTGATTGTCTATCTGATTCTGTGAAACTCATGTTCGGTACCAGCAAATAATGCTGAGTGATTTGTTATGTATTATATTTGTTAAGGTATAGGATAGTACACGCTTTCTCATTTTTTCATAAATAATTTCGAAATAATAACTAATTTCAGAAATTATTTCACTCCAGAAAATTTAGTCATTTTGTGAAATTCCCAAGAGGTAGAAGGAAATTTATTCTAAAGCAATGATGCGGTATTCTCATTGTTTCTTATACAAATGAAATAATAGATTTTACCCAAACAAAAATAGAGTTCTTCGATTGAGGAGGTCGTTTGATATACATTTTTTTTAATAAAATAAAAGTACGTTGTTCAAATTTTCATTATATTCGCAAATTTATAACGAGTTTCACCACACTGTGATTCAGATAAGTAGTACATTCAAAAGGAAGATGTGTCTTATGCAGGGTGATCCAGTTTCTATAGAGGAATATTTAGAGGCCAATGGAGAATCGAAAAATGTTGATGGTGTACCTTATATATTACGTAAATATTTCCTGAATTTTTCCTTTTATTGATTTCAGGATCAGTTTTAATCTATTATTTTCATCAAATAAAATATCGAAATCATTATTAAAAGTATGATTCTTTTCCAGTAAATGATAGTGAAAATCTGAACTGCATTTGCCGAAACTCCGTTTCTGAGCTGACAACCTAATCATATATAAATATATATAACCGATATGAACCTTGTCATAACTTCAACAAGAGAGCTTATAATTATATGATTTGTTTCCGTTTCTAAATTCCTTATTAGTACTAAATCTTTTCAGTTCTCAACGCACCCTTGTTTTGGTTAGATATGAATATATATATATATATATATATATATATATATATATATATATATATATATATATATATATATATATATATATATATATATATATGATAAGTAAACTTGAGATAAGACGAATTATTCAAAAATCTGTAGATCAATGAATAATCCCTCCTGACAAGAGCTAGTTCCAAAATCTGCCCGCCATGCACGCAGCCCCCAAGAGCTACAATAGTGCAACTAAGCAGGATGCCGAGAAACGAAGCGACAAACTGCAGTTTCGCCCTTATTAGGAGCTCATCAGTGTCACATATCGCTTCTCAGCATCCTACCAAGCCACATCGGGGTACCCTATCAATACCAGAAAGGACGCACCTCGTACATACGTATGAGAGTCGCCCTCTATGGACCAACACGGCGAACCCGCTACCGGACTTCGAGAAAGATACGAACAATAAAAAACAGATGTTGAAACGTTAAAAATTCCAAATATTTGGGAGACATCTTTCGCCGTTCCGTGAATCACATCAGTTTTCCCATATCGAAGCCATGGAGATATTATCTTAATAACTGATGCACGGTAGAAAACGATCGAAATAATTCCGCTGGAGTAGTGCTTAAGCAAGAAATCATGGAGAATTTTCAAGACCAATACAAATGAGATATTTAACTCTCTTCCAATTTTTCTTGTACTCAGCTGAGGATCCTCATCTATACAATTTAGGACTGCCTCTTCGATTTCCGGGGTCCTTATTGTCCGATTTGCCCCTTTCAAGTCATGATTCGGTTTGAATGTACCCCGTTCTCTCAATCTTCTGTGGATGTCAGAAAACGTACGCCTATCAGGAATGATTCGATTAGGGAAGCGTTCTTGATACAAACGCCTTGCGTGCACTGCGTTTCCTTCAGCCACACCGTACATGAAATGTATATCGGCCATTTCTGCATTAGTGAAAACCATTTCAAAGATTATTGGTTACTACTTACAGCTGTTTCAAATGTAGGCACAACAAACTGAATGACAAAACTTACAATCATTGAAGTGTCAAGTTTTTTTTCTATGATTTCATTTGCAAAATTGTATCAGAGCCTACTAAGCCTTTTGAAATCACCAACGTGTTCTGATATGAGGAAGACACGATAAATTCTGATGATTTTCAATTCAAAACGGTGAAAGACATGAGGATCAAGATGAGCACAAAATTATCCGAATTGAATGAAAAATCCGTTTCTGATTACGAGAAACGTCAGTTATGCACCGAAAAATATACGGAGGCAAAGGGTAGCCTGTTCGGGCGTTGTTGATTAATTTTTCGAAAATGGTGGCAGATACGGAAAAATACAAAGAACAGAAAAGTTTTCACTTTGAATAATCTGTTTGATTCTGTTTTCAGAATATACCAGTAGCGCACCACAAAAAAGTTCAGGGGGCAAAAAGAGGAAAATGCACGTGAAAAAATAACACCCTGTATACTGTCAGGAATTTCTGCCTCATTTTGTTATAAACATACAATAAGGAGATATCTGATGTAAATTTTAGCTCAATTCCTGAAAAATTGCATCAGTTATTAAGATAATATCTCCATAGCTTCGATATGGGAAAACTATTGGATTATTTTCAATAATTAATATCTCAGAAACGGTGATAGTTACGATCAAAATGCAGGAGTCAAAAAATTTAGAATTGAATGATCTATTCGATTTTATTTTTGTTAGTGCCAGTGGCGTACCAAAAAAAGTTCCGAGTGTAAAATGGAACATGGCCCATGAAAAAGTATCACCCTGTATACTGTTCCAAAATTTGGCCTCACCTGGTGATTCAGATTGTGTTTAATAGCTTATGTGGAAAATTTGAGCCCGAAATCTTGAGAAGTCTAGGTTTTATCGAGAGAAAATCGAAAAATTTTCTCAACTTTAACACCCTGTATCTCGGCAACGAAGTATTTTTGACCATTGGTTCTTCGAACTTTCTTGCTCAAATCATTCAGGATTCGCATCCTTCATTTATGACATCTTATTCGAAACACCCTGTATATATATATATATATATATATATATATATATATATATATATATATATATATATATATATATATATATATATATATATACATTATATATATATATATATACATATATTTATATATATATATATATATATATATATATATATATATATATATATATATATATATATATATATATATATATATATATATATATATATATATATATATATATATATATATATATATATATATATATATATATATATATATATATATATATATATATATATATATATATATATCAAATATCTGCAGTCGTTTGGCAACAATTAATAAATTATCATCCACAGAGAACAAGAATGAACTATGTACTTCCAAATACTAGACAAATATTAGTTTTTTCGTTAGAAAAGTATACACAGATCTTTCAAAGGGCCTTATTCCTCAGTAAACATATTATATGAGCCACTAAGTAAATGAAAGGAGATTTGCACTCATTTTGTATACGAGTATACCATGAACTCACTGACAGTTTCAGTTTTCATTATATTACTCCGTTATTCATTTGTTCATGCAAAATTGTTGTGTTTTACTACCGAGTTTACAATTATTCTTATACGTTCTGTATATTATGAAAAACGAGAGCAACACTTCGAGAAGAGTTTGAATGAACAGCTTGTATATGGGTAGGTATCCAAATGATTTATGTTGATTTTTAATGTGGATTTGACTATATATATAGAAATAAAAAGGAAGTTAGTATTACACAAAAATAATATATATTCCAGTTCAAAGTTATAATAATAATGAATTAGAATCGAAAACCATAATAACTGTCTGCAAAACAATATTTTCTCTATTTTGATGTATTTATAGCTGTGATCTTTTGAATGGAAAGTGCAATAATAATCTGAATTATCCTTCTATTACCTAATAAATGAAATAATCATGGCATGATTTAAGACTCAGGTAATTTGAATTCGATTTTTCCAAGCATTAGATGGAATCTCAGTATTTTAGAGTTGAGAATTCATTAAATGTCACGTTGAATGAATCGGTGAGAGTAGCGTTATATTTGCATGATTATGATTGGACAATTATTCTAATGAATGCGTCTGTTTATTGAATCCAATAAATATTGTTTCAAGCATTCACTAACTTAATGTATTGTAAATTTTTCGAGTCGAGTTGTAATTCTGAGAATGTTTGTTATTTTCTCTATTTGTGGGAAGTAGAATGTAATTTTAATTTTCTCTTAGTGAAACCGTATACAATTGCCCCAAGCTCCATGACAAACTTCGATAGGTGTTTTCTGAAAAAAATTACAGAGAACGGCACGTTCCGAAACTTTTTACATTCAGAGATATCCAGCAATTTTATCCTCACTGGTCGAAATCGCAATTTTCAACATACGAGAGCGATTCTCTGGTGTTACCTTAGATCAGGGGTGCTCAAACGGTCGATCGCGAGTACTTTGTGAGTAGATCTCGAGAAGACAAATTTTTTTAAGAAGTAGGTAACTGAACTACAAAAATTTATTACGTAATAAAATAACACTCTGCTAGCGGCAAAAGGCGGCCTTATCAAAGGAACGCGCGGTACTTGTCAAAGAAAAGCCGTGTTTTATATTTTTGCCGCTATTCTAGAAATTTCGGGCGGCGCGTTTGACGGGAACATTCGAGACTTTCATTCACGCCGATATGAATGTTGCAGGAATTGGAGTCATTCTGAATTGTAACTTGAAGGCAATACTACGTCGATACAAAGTTTATTATTAAATAGTACAAAATGAGTGCAGCGAAGAAATCTAAAACGTATCATTTTAATAATGATTGGGAGGAAGAATTTTTCTTTCGTATGGTGAAGGATAAGTGAATTTGTTTTATTTGTCTTGCGTCAGTTGCAAAACCTAAGCGAGGTAACTTAGAGAGGCATCATAAAACCGTTCTTAAAAACTATGAAAAGGATTTTCCGCTACAGAGTGAATCAAGAAAACGAAAAGTACTTGATTTGATTTCTTGTTTGAAAAAAGAACAAACCATGTTCACAAGACAGCTAAACAATCAAAAGCTGCTACGATCGCGTCATTTAAAATATCTCATATATTGGCGAAACACAAGAAACCATTCGAAGATGGATCAGTTGTGAAGGAAGCATTTATTGAATTGGGTATTCGAAGATTTCAAAAATAAAACAGAAATTATGTCTGCTATTAGAGAACTTCAGTTATCTCGTCCGACTGTCACAAGGAGTATTGAAGTCATGAGTCAGGACATGGCAGATAAACTAAAACAAGATATCATGATATATATATATATATACTTTTGTTTACAGTTCGACGAATCCACCGATATGACAGATACTGCCCAGCTGTGTATTTTTTCCGGATGGTATTCAATGATATGTTGGTTAAGGAAGAATTTTTGACAATCATTCATCTGAAGGAGAAGACTTGTGGCGAAGATATATATGACGTTTTCTTCAATTTTGTAAAAAACTACAAGCTACCAATATATAAATTAGCGTGCATTACAACCGATAGAGCACTAGCAATGACTGGAAACAAAAACGGTTTTGTGGCATTGTGTCGAGCTAATGAAGATTTCCCTTAATTTTTTTTATTCCATTGCATTATACATCAACAAGTTTTGTGGTCAAAAGTTTTAAACACGGAGTAAATTATGGGCATTGTAACAAAAATTGTGAATTCCATTCGTACACGTAGCTTGCAACGGCGGCTTTTTAAGTTCCTGTTGGAAGATATAGAGTCAGCTGTACACACTGATTTAGTTCTTCACGCGGATGTCAGGTGGTTGAGTCGCGGAAAATTCCTAGAAATGTTTCAAGAATTATTGCCCGAAATAACAGCGTTTTTAGACGAAAGAGGTGATGACACTCAGATGTTGAAAAACGAAAAATGGCTGACTGATTTGGCGTTTTTGACTGACATCACAATGCACTTAAACACCATTAACTTGGAGCTTCAAGAAAAAGAAAAAACTATTATTGAGATGATTAGCGAAGTAAAAGCATTCAAAAGTATATCGCAACTGAAAGCAAGGATTCCTCAGTTGAATTATGATACGTATGAGGCTGAATTATCAAATATTTTGGGACAATTCGAAATGCGTTTTTATGATTGCCCTAAATTGGCAAAATATAACATCATTTATGAGTTATCCATTTTCATGTAAAAACATTGTGGAATTTGCTACTGAAATAGCAAGTCAGTTTAATATGAACTCATGTTCATGAGTTGGTCCAGATTATATCAGATATAAATGTCAAAGCTACAGTATCTGATACAAATTTCTGGTGTTTTATATCTGAAGATAAATATCCGAATCTGAGGCAAATCGCCCTTCAACTGACGGCAATGTTTGGGTCAACTTACTTGTGCGAGTCTGTGTTTTCTGAAATGAACATAATTAAGTCAAAATATCGCAATCGACTAACTGACGATCATATGTCATCGTGCTTGCGATTAGCACTCAGTGGTTACATACCATCTTATGAAAAGTATGCTGAGGACATGCAGTACTACGCTTCAACATCCAAAGTCACTCCTTAGTTAAGTTTGACACCATATGTAACTCTTTTTTTTTGTAATAACCAATAAGTTCGCAATTTTGAATAACTATGAGTTTTTTCATTGATATTATAGAGAAGAAGCTAACTAAACCTTACCCAAACGTTAACTAAAAAAATGTATAGTGTGCGGAAAGCTGATATCTATATATGCTACGGTACACCCTAGCTAGGTAGGTAGGTAGGTAGGGTGTATCGTGTATGTACGACAACCCTGCATTACACATACTTGCAGCCTCTCAGAGTCGATCGTAAGTAGTCTAAAAATATTGAGGTATATCGCCAGCGGTTCAAGTTTGAGCACTCCTGCCATAGATGGAATGAAATACATATCTTTTTCAAGCTGAGTAGTTCCGAATTCGAAAGAATTGGGACTGTGCTGTTCTTACTAATTAATCTTAAAATTGTTTTAGGAACCACCTCAATAAGTTTGTCATAGAGCGTAGGTGACACCCTGTAGTGTAATTTTCCATTGTAACATTCAATTTATCGCACGGAAAATTCGATTACTCAAGATCTATTCATAGTTGACAGCAATTAAGAATTCACTCGAAGAATTTCCAATAATAAAATGATTAATATTAGTTTCGATTGTTAATTAGTGATGAGTAGATATCTCGTACTCTCAACCGGATATAATGACTCATAAGTTACTGGGAAAATTTGCTCAGATCAAAAATAACTGGTTTACTCATAAAATTCTGAAATACCCAAATCAATCTTCTAGAATAACCAAACCAATTCGCTGAATATAACATTTCTAAAGTTGTCGTTCCATATGATTTCACCCGATGATTTGACAAAAACAAAACCGCAAATTGTATTGATTTGACATTCTCTCAAAAATTCGATATATACAATACCATGTTCAGCGAAGTTTAATTCATTGAAGAACTAATAGATATTATTTTATAATGGTTTATCCTTCCTCCAAGTTGGAAGAAAGTTTAAAATTATTTAATCATTCCCGTATATGTATTTTGAGACTTAAACGCCACTATTTGATATACACACAACCAAATTTATATGAAATCACACCATATTTTGAATATTACCTCAGGGATTTTTGAAATCTCGAATGATTGTTAGAATTGATCCTTTTGAGATATTTCAATTGAAAAAGAAATAAATTAATGGTTTATTCTGAGAAAGAAACAAATAAAAGAAAGTAAGAGACTCTTTCCGTATTTTCTCACGGAGTAGGTGTTTTTTCTCGACCTCAGTAGCTTGTTTAACCTCCTCTTGTCCCGATATAAGCCTAAATTCGTCTAGGCATGCTTTGGATTCGGCTTTCGACCTCCTCAGGGGTGATATTCTGCCACTCTTCTTGGATTATCCTGGCGCGATCTAATTTTCCTTTTGAGATTATACCATAAATGTTCAATAGGATCTAGGTCTGGAAAGCAAGCTGGCCAGTCCAAAATAGCGATTCCCTCTGTTTCAAGAATATGCCGCTTGAAGTTGCTGGTATGCGGAGGGGCATTATCTTGCATAACAGTGAGATCCTTCCCGTGGGTACCTCGTCAGAGTCTCACTATGGGCTCCAGTACTAGGTCCACGTAATTTCTAGCCGTTACACTCGCAGAAAACGAAATCGAATCTATTTTGCATCCCAGAATAATGCCACTCCAAAACATCACACTGTCCCCTTGGTATTTCGGAATTTGTCTTGCTGCTCGAAGTCTAGCTTGTCTTCCACGACCCCTTAAAACCCGAATCGGGCGGTGATCTGATCGAACACCAATTCTGGTCTCAACCGAAAAAAGAACAGTTCGCCAATTCTCAATATTCCAATTTTGGTGCTCGATACACCAATTAAGTTAATTTTTTGTTGTTTGGTTAGCTCTGGAACTCTTAAGGGCCTTCTGCTATATGAACTCCTTGAATGAAGTCTTTGACATATCGTTTCGACTGATACACAGCGGTCTTGTTCTGCAGAAGTGATCTTCCTACGACTTCTCCTAGGCCTATTTTGCAGAGATTGTAGCTCCACGTATCGGGCGTAGCTTTTGGAACCACCCCTTGTGATACCCCCATTGTGGCCGCTATATCCCCCTGTGCCACACCTTCTTCAACTAGAGCAATTATTCGACCCCTCTGCATATCGGATAATCCAACGTAAAACATTTTAAATTATGATTATAGGCATTTTTAGATTTTGAAATTCATAGTTTCAAAACTCAGTGACGACTGAGTACAATATCCCGAAAAAGTTGTGATAATTCAACATTTCTTATCATACTATCCAGTTTTTTTACAACAAAACTTCATTCTTCACAAGTAGTCAAAGATCCATGGTTAATAACAATCAATAATGTGAAATACCGAGTGATTCCATATAAATTTGGTTGTGTGTATATCAGCTGTCTCTTTGACAACGGTATTTGAAATTTGGAAAATAATGTAACGATTGCTCTTCACTAACCTAAATTGGTGAAATTTTTCGGATAGCTTTAGCGAATTCCAGGCGATTAGACCAAGTGGAATAATTCTATTTCGACAGTTTCGTTCATGAAAAACTGACGTAATTTTGAACCAAATGCAATTTCTGGCGTCCATTTCGATCGCTGTTTTTCGGGAAAAAATCGGATACTGATAGCAATGTATGGAATTTCAAAAGATTAAAATGCGCTAAACTACTTTTGCGTTGAAATTTTGAGAAAATTTGCTCCATAAATATATTTTCGATCAGCTGGAAATCGAGGAATTCGGAGGGCGAATCGGACGGATCACAGGACACTCTCAGAGAGAGTTCGAAGAATTCGTTTCGAGTCCAGGGATTCGTTCTTGGCAATAATAGAGAAATTTATGCCGCTAACTCGGCTCAAATCTTGCGAACAAGATTTGTTTTTTGAAACACATGGGAGACTGGGGAAAATGGGTCAAGTGATGACTCAAAAGAAAGGTGGTATCTTTGTCTACATCGCCTTGAACGAATTTCCATTTTTAATTGAAAACTGTAAAAGATACAGGGTGAGCAACTGAAAGATAGGGAAGACTATTTCCCTGAGACTATTCAAGTTTCAATGAAGTAAAATAGAACAGATCCATGCTGATCAATGGCAGTCATCATCAAGTACCATCCTCATCTCGAATTTCAACCCCTAGAGCAGGGGTGACCACCCTTGAAAATTTGACCCTTGAAATATTTTGACCGTCGCGTCCCAATTCTTCTTGCTTTCTTCCAATTTCTTGGGGTTTTGTATAGTATATGATGAACAGAAGTTATCAGAACTTCATTAAGAACTATGCTAGTCTTCAGGAGTCAATATACTAAATGAAGTTTACATTCTCTTAGAGAGGGTAAGGCACGTATTCCCTAGTTAATTCAACGCTGTTAAGAGTATGAAGGAGGGTACGTCAGCAACTTTAATGGAACGCTTTGAAGAAAAAGAAGCCAATTTTTCTAGAGATACTACTAAGTATTGAGCTAGAATCTCTCCAAAAAAAGGTTTGACAAGATTTAATTCTGGAAGAAAAAGTGTACATCATTACATATAAAACTCCTCTTACCTTATGAATTTGTTCTCAATTGAAAACAAAGGATAAATATTTATATCTTATGTAATTATTTGCATCTATGTCGCATCTGCCTATGTCGCCATATTTGTGAAATTAGTGAAAACTATTAAAAATGTTACTTAATATATTCTTGAATTAAAAGATGTTGTATATTTCGAATTATTATTGCTTGACATAATATACTTATAAAGCCCGTGCGACTTTTCTTAGTTATCTTAAACATGCGATCCTGATGCTTCTTCAACTTCTCAATTTTAACGCTGGTAACCAACATGTTTTTAATTTTTTCGTCTCAAACGTAAACGCGATAACCTTGAAATTTTCACAGTTTAACAAGGGCTTTTATGGCATTTTTTTTCGTTCATACACCTTTTTAATTAGTATCTGAAATCCACAACTCGGATTTTCGATAGATCTCTTTTGGGAAGTAAAATTTGACCACGAAAAAATTATTTTTGAGATACAGGGTGTCCGTAAATTGTGTGTACAATGTTAAACCACAGATTCTTCAGCTCGAGATAAGTCGATTTAGGCCAACTTACCTATATGAGGAGTTTCTTTGTTTGGCCGCAAGAGGTCCCAAATCCAAAGATTTTTTTTTATTTTTCAAATAATTCAAGAACGACTCGATCGATAGAAACCATATTTGGTATGCGTATTCGGGTGCTTTAATCACGTTTTTAGTGATCCACTCAATGACTTTGTCGTTCAACAAGTCCCTAAAAACTCGAACGTGTTTTTAATCAACCATAATTTTTCAACTGTCTGCGTTTGAGCAAAACGGTTCTGAACATTGAGTTCCTAGACTTATTATCAAACATTTTTGTCTCCAGAGAAATTTCAATCACAAAAAACAGTTTTTCAATTTCATGATTTCATTTATTCAACCACCTAGCAAGTCAAAAATATCACATATTGACCATGTTAGCTTTGGATATGTTTTTGTAGTCTGGCAGATCGTCATTTTATTATGCTTGACAACCTCTTGTTGACAAAATGATGTTTTCTAGGTTGCTAAATCGGATCAAGCAAATAGAAAATTCAATGTTCAGTCGTATAAAAATAGAAAAATTCGAAGAAAGAATGTAATAAGTTTTTAACAATGACTATTTAAAAATATGAAAACAGTTTGACCAGTTGGAAACTAAATAAGAAAAAACAAATCACTTCAGAATAACGATTAACTATTTTTCACCCAAAATTTCATTCAACCATAAATAAATGTTCAAAATTCCTTAATCCTCTATGAGAAATTAAATTGGACCTTTAGCATTACTTCAGGATCATTTTTGAAGGAGTTGGCCGCATTTAAAATTCTTATATGTAAATATTCTTGGGTGTCAATTGGATAAGAGTGATTTCTAGTTTTTAAAGCACCCCAAAGAAAGAAGTTGCACGGTGTCAAGTCGGGAGGTCATGCTGGCCATCTTGCAGTAATACTGGAATATCGTGCAACAAATCCGGCTTAGTTTTTTGCAAAAAATTCAAATATGCCTCTCCATTTAATCGATCTGGAATCTCTACCGGACCGATAATGCAATTGTCAATTACTGAAATCCATACGTTAATTTTCTAATTGATTCTGATGATCTTTACTTGTAAAAGTATGGGATTTTCGACACTGTACACGTGTTCATTGTGAAGGTTAGTGATGCCAGACCTAGTAAAAGTTCTCTTCTCTAGGATAAATCGGCAGAAAGTTAGGCGATTCTCAGGATCGTTGGGAAGTAATTTCTGAACTTTCTGAATGTGATAAGAATGAAATAATTGTTCCATCAAGACATCATGAATCATTGTTTTAGGAACGACCAACTGCAAACCTAAACGCCGCGTGCTTAATTCTGGTTTTTCCTCAACCATGTCCAAAATTTGTTCTTCGCGTTCTACCGTCCTTACTGTTCGTTGTCGTCCTCGATCCGAATTCCTGGATTTCAAACAACCATTCTCGCGGAGGTGCCCCTCCAGATTTCCAAACGTTCAGCACTATGCGATCTGGAAATATTTCAGCATATTCTCTCGCGCTTTCACGTCCTTGCCTTGAGAAAACCCGTACACCATAACCATATCAACCATTTCAGAGTAACTGTACATCTCCGTGCCTAAAAGTGATAAAAAATCACCAAATACCTAGTTAAGAATTTAAGGAACACTGTTGTGTCAACAATTGGTTGTCAAGCCTAATAAACTGATAATCTGCCAGACCACAGAAATAAATGCAACATGGTCAAATATGATATTTTTGACTTGCTAGGTGGTTGAAAAAAATGGAATCATGAAATTAAATAACTGTTTTATGCGATTGAACCGCTTATCATATCAAAATTTCTCAAGAGACAAAAAAGTTTGATAATTAGTCTACCTACTTAATGTCTGAAACAGTTTTGCTCAAACGAAGACAGTTGAAAAATTATGGTTGATTAAAAACACGTTCGAGTTTTTAGGGACACTTGTAAAACGTCAAGGTCATTGAGTGGATCACTAAAAAACGTGAATAACGCACCCGATTACGCATACCAAATATGGTTTATATCGATCGTCGTCTTGAATTATTTGAAAAATAAGAAAAAAATGCGGCCAAACGAAGAAACTTTTCATATAGGTAAGTTGGCCTAAATCGACTCATTACGAGCTGAAGAATCTGTGTTATAACGTTGTTCACGCAATTCACGAATACCCTGTATAATATTTTATGTGAAAAGCAACAATCAGGTTCAATGAACTTTCAACCGGAAAAACTCAAGTAGGCTGTTGTCGCTTATATTAATTTCAATAAAATAAAATTTTACAAAGATAAATTCAAAAATCATATTTTAGGTGTATACTTCGACCAACCATTCTCGAAAAGAAGCTGTGTAATCACCACCTGAAGTAAATCTTCGTACTTGAGAAACATCTGTAAAAAGTTGTATATGGTTGTAATAAATCTTTAACAGTTGATAAAACACTTTACTTGGAGACCGTTTCTCATAATAAGTATTCCTCAAACGCTTCGTCTTCGAAATACAGGGTGTTAATTTTTTGTTAATTACATTTGCAATTTTCGAGATATTAGCCTCTGATTTTAAACAATATGACTCTTTCAGTCCTATATTATTCTATGTGAAAATCTACAGGTTTTATATTTTTCTTGGGTTATCTCTTCTTTTATATCCCCGAACATATTTGCCTCGAGTGATATTCAAATTTTTTCACGAATTTACTACGAAAATTGCAACTTCCTATTTTTATGATTTTTAACTGAGGAAAAACAAGAAACACAAACTAGAATAATCAGAAACAAATATCCTTGAATTGAAACTTGGTTAATGGATGTTGTTGCTTGAGATGAATCAACATTCAACAAATTTTTGATTTGGTGTACTGAAAATAATGAAGAAATTTCTCCTATACATAAAAAATTTTTTGAAAACTTCCATTGGTACATCATTTCAATCAATGTCTTCTCTTATTGAAAATTCAATTTTTCTTCTATTTTGACAGGCTCTTTTCAACGACAGAATATTTATTTTGTTGTTGTTTTATGGTTTTTTGGTACTGTTTTTATTCTCCCTGGTTTCTTCAAAATGCTTTTCTATATCACAAAACCGATGGAAACAATGACAATTGATCGGCACCGTAATCCTTGGTGATCAGATATTTTAGTTTTCATTTTATTCAGAAGAAGTATAGATATGTTAAGAATTATTTTTTAAGGAATCTACCAGTACTTAGGAATGATTCATTCATTTATTTATTTATTTATTCATTTATTTATCACATATAGAGGCTTCATGCTCTATATTATGCGATACAGTAAACAGGAGACCCCAATAATTATTAAGAAAAACAGTGTATAATAAGTATAGTGTAAGTAAATACGAGCATACCCACCTAAATTAATCTCCTTACCTCCATCCTAAACATGGCCAATGATACACTTATTAAGTCTAAACTTCTCCGTAGTTCTCCCAACAGAGATACACAGCGATTAATAAGAAAATGTTGATTGTAGTTAGTTATACAACTTGTAGCCCTGAAGAGCGGTGTATCTCGTCAGTCTTTGAGGAAAATTGAAATTAATTAAACCAAAAAGAGTTGAGCAGTCCAACATACTATTATATAGTTTGAAAAAGAAACATAAATCAAATACAGTTCTACGCCTTTGTAGAGATTCCATGTCAAACCTAGCCTTCACCGAATTTATGTTCTGATCATAGAGATTCATCTTGAATGCCAGATGACGTGAAATTTTCGTTGAACTCTTTCCAGATAGTCAATGTCGCATTTATATTGAGGAGACCAGATGCAGGTTCCATACTCGAGAATTGATCCCACCAACGCTACTAAGGCCTGGACTCACAAGGTCCTTTTTGGAAGGGAATGCGTTCCCAAAGCATGTCCGACCACGCTAAGACTAGTACCACGGAAGGGGTGGAGAGCCCTTGGTTGACCTTGTGTCAGCCGGCCACCCCAATTGAGGTAGGGCTCGTGGGGATATAGTGGTTATAGCCCGCTCGCTGGGTTAGGGTGTAAAAACCCGACGTGTGAGTTGCATTACAACTCGGGTTGCTTGTTGGAAGAGGTTTAGATAGTGCCTTCCTTCGACCAGTGAGGTGTTTCGAGCTTGTGACTCGATCTGTTACTGGGAACAGCGGATAGCGACAGTTATACTAGCAGTTTCTACGCCCATGGGGGCCGTGGCAATATGCTCAACAGAGCAGGTGTGGCACGTTAAACTCTGGTCATCTTCTTTACTTGGACCAAAGTCACTTGAATTCCAAATAATGAAACCCAGCATCCGGTATGCTCTAGCTGTAGTCTTGCGAATCTGTTCTTTGAAATTTAAATGACTGTCAAGGATCACTTCTAGGTCCTTCATATCATTAACCCTCCTCAACTGTTCATCGCCCATTACACAGTCGTGTCCGATTCGGCTATTAGTTTTATGAAATGTGATCACGCAAGATTTATCAAATTTCAGTTTTAACGAATTTGAAGTTGACAGTACATCAGTGCATCAATCTGCTCCTTCAGAAAATGTACATCCTCAATATCTTGGATTTTCTGGAACAACTTCATACCATCTGCAAACAAAAAATTCACATCATCAATGAACAGGTTGAAAAGAATTGGGCCCAAGTGTGAACCCTGTGGAATTCCCGAAGTGAAGAATATTTCTCTGGAACGAAACGATTTATATCTGACTGATTGAGTCAGAAGCCCCAAAACCATGGCAGAAGTGGGCAAGGTTAGATTAGTGACCCAGTGACTCCAATTTTGCCAGTAGTACATTATGGTTTACCCTATCGAATCCTTTTGAAAAATCTGTATACACAGCAAACAACTGTGAGCCATACTGAAAGCATTCGGTAATACATTTGACATAAAGTACCAGGTTTGACAGAGTGGAGCGACCCCGTAGGAAACCATGTTGCTCTTTGACACATCAGACTGTCAAACATTTTCGGTATCGATGCTTGGATTAATATACCTCGGTAAATTTTGATAGAGGATTTTTGGTCAGATTCAAAAATTGGAACAATAGAGCTGCTCTTCCAAAATTTTGGAAACCTGCCTGATGTCGAAGATAGGTTGAATATCGATGAGGGTACTAACACACTGTTTGAGAATAAAAGTATGTATACCATCCACACCAGTGCACATACTAGATTCAATGTTAGATATACAGTCCTCTGAAGGAGAAAATTGACAATTATTTATGTTCACAACGTCGTGGTACTTAAACTCAGGAGGAACTATATACTCTCAACACCATTAAAATCGATACAATTTGGAAGGTCATAATTTTTCATTTTTGCTTTGATGTGACGCCAAAAGCTTTGTGGATCAAATGTTTCCAGTTCTACATATGTATTCCCTATAAAGAGCATTAGACATGATACCACAATGGGATCGCAAATCTTCAAATTTATATCTAATGTAAGCTTTCTTCTTTTTGGAAATTAGTCTGATAAGTTGATTATTGAACCACACAGGATGTGTTGAACTTCTCCCCGAGCTCACAGGGAAAAATAGATGAAGGTCCCTGTAAATATTATCGTGAAAATGTGACAACGGGAGATCAATATTCTCTTTTGAAAAGACCAATCACAAGATGCAAAATAGTTATTGCATATTTTCCCTAAGAGGATGTTAAATCTTGGCTCATTATCAGTAGTTACTTCAAATTGAAAAGCATTATGATGAGTAATACTTTCTTGTAGTAAGTCACTAGTACTAGTTATATCGATGGAAAGATCGTTTGTAGAAACCAAATACAAGTAAGTTTCACGACTGTTGGGTATACGACAAAGCTGCGTAAGGTACAAAAAATCAACCTTTTCACTAAGACGAGCCCCTCCCAGATCTTGACTCAACAAAACTCTTCATTGCTCCATTGGACCCCAGGTATAATATAGTCAATCACATATATAGATCCTCAGGGTATGACAATGAGATCTCCTCAATAGCCACACCATGATCCACATATACCTGCTCCGGAGAATTGGGTGGAATATACACTCCACCAACAATGAACTGACTGACACCAACAAAAATTGTTCTATATAATGAAAATAATGGTCAATGATTTTGACATTAATCGATAGAGAGGCAAGCAAAAGAATCATAACCCCTCCGCCTCTATTCTTATCACTTGTCAGGCGGTTTCCATCACATTGATACACTATGTCACTATGTAGGAGGTTTCTTAAAAAATAGTCATGGATCGCCGTTGTTGTTCGAGGTAGACCTTGCCCAGGTCACCTCTCATGACTACAAGTGTCCTTGTAACTGCGGATCATTCTGGAAACAGTTAAATGGGATAACCCAAACCAAAAATTAAAATTTTCGAGAAGAATAAACGTTACTAGCAAATATTGATCAACGAATCAATGTAGTGTTTTCTTGTAAAATTTCAGTTCATTGCATTTTAATTTTCTTGAGAGGAACATGTGCGCCAAGCGAAAACATCGAGTTTCATCAGTATATTTCCTGACATATGAAAGAGGTGCTAACAATCAGTTGCCTACCATAAAAGAGATTAGAATTATTGAAATCGTGCGTCAATTTTTTGGCGCAATGTATATTCATTCTAAAAAAACCTAGTTGATATTCAGGTTAATTCAGTGTCTAAGTCTGGTAAAATAAATTCTTCCCATCATTGTTTCTAGGTTATTAGAATTGACGGAGTTAGTAGTATAGTCATGGATCTTGATTGACTCATGTTGTGAATCTTACAGAGATATGGCATTTGCTATTTGGAGAGAAATACAATGTCATTTCCTCGATTAGGATCGCGTTTGTTTCTGATGACACCGACGCGAACATGAGCTTTTAAAGCAGGTGCCTTTATTTGAAATATGCCGACAATAGTTGCTTTGTGGGTGACAATAACAATTCCAATTTAGGTGAGTAAACGCACGTCGTAAAAATCATTGGATATAACAATAAAATCTTCAACTTTCCCATACAAAGTATGTTGTAAGTGTCAGTGAAAATATATAGCAAATCCATTAGAAACCATTTTAGACCCCCATTTTATTTTTTCAGTTCATAACGCTTAGCATGTGTTCTTCATTCGAAATATTTCCAATGATCAACAATACATAGAAGATTTTAATTTTCCTAATAACTTGTGAATCATTTCCGTCTACTGAATTTTCTTGTTTACAATATCGAACATTATAGGAAGCTTATCTCCTAGCTCTTCCTACAGTCCGTTCCAATGGAAACGAACCACCCTGTATAAATTGACTGATTTGATTTTGAAATAGGTGGATTTTCGTTGGAGGGCGACATATTTTGTTACATGTTTCGTTCTCCCCTATCAATCCTTTATCTCTGGCAGCTTCCTGCACAAATTTTTGAATTGTGTTGGCATTCTCTATACGACCACGTAATTATTTACTTTCTAAAATAACATATGACGAATTGAAATCGAGGATTGTTTGGAAAATTCATGGTTTTCATCAATTCGTTTGAGAAATACAATCTATCAAAATCGATACTGTTGGTTCAGAAACATTTTTCCTTTCCATTTGAACGTTTACGCATCATCCATCTACCCCTTTAAGTTACTACCCCGAAATTTCTATATGAGAAAGGAATCGTGTGATAACTCTTTAAAAGGATGTTCAATTTATTGTTTTTCTCCAAATCGGCTTGATTCAGTTAGGAAAGTCAGTTATTTTGGGCCATTTAAAAAAAAAATGCTGTTGTGAAAGGCTTCTTTGAAGCACAGACAACAGCTGTATTAAATGAGATTATATTAATTTTCACTTATAATTAAAAAATCAAAATAATTATAGCAACACTAAGAATTTTCATTTCATGAGATCATATATTTGTTTCAATTTAATCACTCGGAGGCAAAATTAGCGGAACACGGAAAATTTAACCAAATTCGAAGTCCGATATTTTTCCTAATTCTCAACCGATTTAGATGATTTTTCGGCAAGTTATAGATCAACTCTTCTGCTTTGTAGAAATTTTAAGAGAAAACAAAATAAATTTGAAAAAAATTTTATACGGGGCAAAACTAAAAGTGTTTTTTGTCAAAATTCGTAACACCCTGTGGAATTTCGTGGTCCGAATTGAAACGTACAATACCATGGTCTGTCAAGACACATCTTCCTCCAGTAACGCCCTTCTTGTTTTATGCATTTATCTCCATTTTTACAAGAGATATCCAATTGGAAGCGAAAAGTCACAAATTTCAAGAATTTATTTTTAATCTTGCGTAGGTGCATAACATCGGAGGTTAGCCAAAAAATAAAATCAAAATTAGAGAAACGAAAATCTAACGAAATGAAAATTTTTGAAATTCACTGGCCAATTTCACGCTCCGGGAGAACTCGAAGTAAACTGGAAAAATCGTTGATTTTGCACATTTATTTTTGAATTTTTTTGTGTGACACTCTATAATAATTATCATTCCTGTCCAAAATTGAGAGCATCCTGGCGATACACTCGTGAAATGAAATGAACATGTTGAGAAAAATGTTCATGATGACCCAAAAAAAAAAAACATTTGATTTTAGTAGCGAGTATGACTCCCCCGAGCTCTTATTACAGCGCGCATACGATTTCGCATACTCCCAATGATGTTGTCTATTATCTGTGGAGGTATGTTGTCCCACTCTTCCACCAAAGCCAACGTCAGCTCTTCAACGTTGCCTGGATTCCGTTGTCGAACCCTTCTTCCAAGAATGTCCCAAACGTGTTCGATCAGGTTTAAATCCGGTGACCGCGACGGCCAGTCCATTCGTGTGATCCCAACTTCATTGAGATATTCTATCACTATGCGCGCAGTATGGAGCGCGCGTTATCGTGCATAAAAAGGAAATTTTCCCTTATGTAAGGAGCAAAAGGCACAACATGGAGCTCCAAGATTTCTGTTATATACCGATGGGCATTAAGTGATCCATTGCCAATAATCTCCAGTTCTGTTCGTACTCCCAAGCATATGCCACCCCATATTATAACTGACCCTCCACCGTATTGCTCAGTTTCTGCGAAGTTCGCTTGATTGTACCGTTCCCCTCGATGCCTCCATATTCTATCTCTACCATCCACGAAATTCACACAATATCGGCTCTCATCACTCAATAAAACTCGTCTCCACTGATTGATTGTCCATGTTTCATGCTCCCTAGCAAACGCCAATCTTGCTACCCGATGGGCTCTATCGAGTCTTGGAGCTCTTGTTTACGCGTATGATCTCAGACCAACTTCATTTAATCGTCTTCTGACTATCCTCACACTGACGTTAATGTTATCCACTGCTTGTAAAAGGTTACGTGCCTGAACAGCAGTAAGACGAGGATTTCTTATGGTTTGATTGACGATGAAACGGTCATGTATAGCGCGGGTTGCCCGATTTCTTCCTTGTCCTCGCCTCCTCACGTACAATCCAGTTTCCCTGTAACGTCGGTAGATTCGATGGATAACCGACGTCGAGACACCCAACATGGTACCGACTGAGCGGTAGGTGCGCCCTTCTTCGATCAATGTAACTGCCCTTGCTACTGAGGTTGGTGGTAAATCTCTCATTCTGATTGAAAAATACCGTTTCGAATCGTATACAGTAAAAGAGTCCCAAAACACCGCAACCGATCGAATTTGTATCAAATCAAAGAATGGAAAACTCTCATTCTTTAAACAAGTGCAAATGTGGTCATATACAAAAAAACGTGTGTTGTATTTCATATTTGATAAAAAAAGGTGTGCACATGTGTAAATGAAAAGTTTTATCAATGGTCCCAGAATTCGGTTGTGTATTTTAATACCTACCGACTGTTATCTCCTATGAATTCCTAATTTTCACCAAATTTACCAAATTGTCATCAATAACTAATGCAATTCGAACATAAAAATCGCAAACGACAATTTCGACACGCCTGAGTGATAATAAGAAAATTCCAAATTGATAGACGAATTTTAATGACAATTTCTTGATTCAATGGAATTTCTCCAAAATGGTGATTTTCCACTTGAAATTAAATATATTTTGCAAAAATAGAGATAAACGCATGAAACAAGAAGGGCGTTACTGTAGGAAGATATGTCTTGACAGATCGTGATATTGTACGTTTCAACTCGGACCACGAAATTCCACAGGGTGTTACGAATTTTTAACAAAAAAACACTTTTAGTTTTGCCCCCGTATAAATTTTTTTTTTAATTTTTTGTTTTCTCTTATAATTTCTACAAAGCAGAAGAGTTGTTCTATAACTTGCAGGACAAATCATCTAAATCGGTTAAGAATTAGGAAAAATATCGAACTTCGAATTTGGTTAAATTTTCGAGTGTTCCGCTAATTTTGCCTCCGAGTGTATTAATAGGAACACGTGGTTGGCAATTTCGATTGAGAGAAAACTCACCTTTAAAACTGAACAAAAACACATATATATATATATATATATATATATATATATATATATATATATATATATATATTCTTTTAAAAAGAGAGGATTTACAAAAATTTGAATAATTGTATTTACAATAAGTGCTTATATCTATAATTTAGGTGTGTGTCAGAAAAAACACACAAACCAATGCAAAGTTTTATCTTGGAAAAGAAGGAAAATTTTGGGGACAAAGAAATTGTAAAAGAGCTGTGTTACACTATTGAAAAATTGAATAATTTGTACCATTTCATGATAGATTTTCATGAGAATCACAGAAGTTCAAGCAATATGAGCGCCGACTGATATTGAGGATCAGATAACTTTTCTTACGAGATATCACCGTTATGAAAAATTGCGGCTTAGTAGTTAATAACCACAAAAATTTTCTCCATTCAACCGAATCGATTTTGATCAAATGTTTTCCTCAAACGGTCCAAGGGGATTCAGGAAAACCTGGAACTTTTCAAATTATTCGCTGCCAGTAGTAGGGGGTTAATATGGAAGGAATGGAACGTGAAACGAACAACTTTCCCCTACAATTAAAATCCAACCTGTTTCAAGAAATTCACATTAAAATTCAACCGGCCGCGTTGTTCAGGATGGTCCTTTTTATTTGGAACGCACTGTAGGTATACCTAATTTTCTAGGAGATGCTTACAAGGATGTCGAGAGTCGGAGGATATACGAAAATTCTCCCCAGTTTCCAATCAGCCTATGTCATGATGTCCAGTTTTTTCTGTTTCAATATTATTTCAAAATTGATAAGATTCATTCAATTATTTTTTTTCTGCAGGAAGAGACATCCCAGTTTCGTTATTGTTGCTGATTTAATCATATTCTACCTCAATATATCCTTCATACAAAGTTATTAATCGATACCAGTAGTTTAAAAACGAATCAAGAACTACCAAATGTGCAAGTTTATACTTTTGCAATCAGAGACCTTAACGTTGGGTAAGGAACGAAACATTTATAATGTTTCAATTCGGAAAATGCACACTCAATATTCGATATTAGATATAACATTGTAGGGTAAGGCTGACTAATGCTATTTTCGATCACTGATTAGAAATCCTCATGAAAAATTAGAGACATAGAAATGCCGTTGTGCAGTTTAATTTATCATGTTCGTAGTTTCCTTTGCAAACTGAAATTCTTTCCTGCTATTAACTGTATTGAATCCTTAAATGATTCACCCTGTATCCTCATTGAAATGTAATTCAAAAAGTTTTTCTTTGAGATTCGATAGATCTGTAGTGTATTTCCCATGAAAATCGGATGATTCTGAAAATAGTTCGTCTTTGAATGGGACGCTCAGTAGTTTTGTCAGAATATAACAGAATTCGAAAATTTTTACATATTCTTGTGAAAAATTGAATTAGCTATCTAATGAGGTGTCACTGGACCCATTTTCTCGATAAAACATTGCGGGATGCGCGCCCCTGCTTAAGGGGTTGATGTAAAAAAATCATAGTTTGCTGAAAGGTGTCATTCTTCAAAAAAAGCATTCTCTTTTTGCATTTTAAATAAAAATGATCAATTCTGGAGTTATTGAGTGTCATAAGTTTGTTAAAACAGTAAAATTTTGAACAGTATTATTTTACCACACTGAACAATGTTTATAATTTTCATAAGTCAAATCTTTCAACTATATTGAAACTGTAAGGCATAGACATAAACAAATGAGACAATTCAGTGCAGACAGATTGGGCTATTTCCGTCCAAATAAGCTCGATTCGTGTCCGAGCAGAGTCTGGAGGCGTCGCTAGGGACCCTCGAGAAAAAGAAGAAAAGCTTTCGAACGAGGACTACGCTTTTTACCCGGTCGAAAAATTCGAAGAAACGTGTATCCTACATATTTTCGAAAATACTCCTTTTTTCCTCGTAAGTTGGACCGAATTGGTAAAGGGATGTTAGCGTGAATGGACGAATATCGAGCCGTGATTTCTTAAGGAGAAACGCTACCCGTTTCTGTTTCCATAGTGTAGTTTCATTTCGATATTCATAACTATTCCGGAGAAATCCGCCTACAAAGTTGGTCATTTTCGAACGACTGCCGATAATGACAAAAACGACAACTTTTTTCAGGCCATATAGTGCCGTGACGGGACCTACTTTCGCCCTGCGAAATAGGCGTATTCAAGCATGTCTAGATCGAATTTTCCCCCAAATCCTCCGTTGACATATATTTCGATAATTTCCCTATTAGAAATCGTATGCATTTCTTTCCTACATCCAAGTTTTAATCGATAAATTAACGTTCGAAGTCATCTCTTCCAGAAATCGAACTCAGTTCAATGTTATCCCCGCCACTAAATTTAGTCACACTTTCACGTTCAGAAATTGAAGAAATTAACATTAGTCCAGCTGTCAAAACTTGGGGTTTTTCTATCATTCGTCCTATTTATATGTGGTTACCGGGAGGTATGATTCACATATCAAAAGATTTGTATATATCTCGACAATTGATCTGTGAAAATAAATCGTCATTGAAGACTTAATTTCTGAATTTGAGACCATTTTGGCTACCTACATTTTCGAGGAAAGAACCGGAAACAGGGAGGCGTATCGAACTGTTTCCTTCTTATTCCTTATATGGCTCTTTGGATCGGTTTCTTTCAGAAGTTAGTATGACGAATATATAGAATATAGTGCTTTCTCTTCAGAATGAAAACAATGAGAAGGATAATAGAAACATAATATCAACATAAACTCTAGAATCTATTACAATAATTTATAAATTTGGAATATGACAATATGATCTACGATTTTGTTTTGCAGTAACTTAAAATTTCAAAGATAAGTTAGCGAAATTTGATGTTTATCTTGTTCATTTTGATGATTATTTCGTTTTAGCATACTGAAGAAATACGCTTTTATAATATATTTTGGGGTTGTTTGTATTTCTGAGGGCCCTGGAATGTTGAACTTATAATAATGAGAATTGCATATGAAATAAATCGAAATTTTCTTTATAAAAGAATGGAATATTTTTCAAGAGCTATTGTCAGGTAATAGGCTTTTCTGTATATTTTCCTCTCCTAAAGAAATTCACTCTGTTTACGAAAATACGTTTATGACATAAATATCAAAAGTTATTCACAACATGCTTAGTGTCTATTATGTATCTGTCACTGTAAGAAAAATTTGTGATCATAAATTTAGCAATATACAAGAGGTGGAGAAATGATTCAAAACTAGGCTAAATTTTACATGTTTAAGAAATGTATGTGATTTATTATTTATGAATTGAAATAAAACAAAAATTTTGGAATATCCTTCAGAGCACTATTGACTGGTAATTAGCTTTGCTTATATATTGATAGGAAATTCATTCCAACAATTTTTTGAGTTGGATATGGAAGAGCCTTCTTTATATAAGGCGTTTGGTATATTAGGCATTGAGGATATAATACGTAAGATATAAGAATACAAGTTCATCTGGTGAACTAGATAATCCTAAAACCATCAATCTCTTTCCACGTCTTGAAACTGTAGCTTCCTACATAATTTTACAAAAAATTGTTTCTGCCTTCAGATTCGCAGGAAATGAAACCTATTATTAAAACACTAAGCAATAATTTGGGCAGAACAAACGCTCACTCAATAAATAAAATAATTCCTAGTTATCATCTACATTTAAATCTTAAAACTCATTTTCGTACAGAAAAACATCGAAATTTGGTACATTTTGAATATTCAAAATACGATTTTACATAACCAGTGTCATCACTAAATTAAGATTAATATATTCGAATATATTTGTTGGCCTGAATATAGTTGAATTTATTATTCTGATTTTTACATAACGATTTAGAGATGGCTTCCTCAAGAATGCGTTGGTAAAGGTCGTCTTTTGTGTCAATACGATTAAATATTCAGATAAGTTCACAAACATTCATTATAGTTGGTATGATTATAATAAATAACGAATCTTGTTTAGGTGCTGGGAATGGTATGATAAATATACAAACATTGCATAAGTCATTTATGCTATTACTATTTTGTTCTTTACTGAATAATTTTTTTTTCAACTACACTGCGCCAAGAAATTAATGCATAAAATCGAAAATTCAAAGGATACACCCCGTTAAGATAATCGAAATGCCCTCTCTCACGAAATCTTATTTTTCCTTTATTACATCATTGGGCTTTCATCGTAATTTTAGCCGCCCTCTGCCCCTAACGCTCCCTCAACATTAAAAAACGTCTTTTTCCACAATTCATTCTTTCTCCGGATTCTGAGCGCTTAAAAATCGGAAAAATTCACAAATACTGTTAATCACCTCACAAAACATGCAGAATAATAAAAAAAATCTGGCAGGTCTAGTTTCTACGGCGCTTGGTTAATTTTTTTGGAGATAACTCGGAATTTCTTCGGATTTTACCTGAGGAGGCGCCACCTCCAAAAACTGTTTTTCTGCCTTTTAGTGAGGAAAATTCAATTTTTACATGTTTGTGCTTGCGGAAAATAATGAAAACAGTTTGATATTATGATATCCTACAAACATAATGTCCTACTGAAGATTTTTTCATTCAAATACTCCTTTAGTGATGATTTTCAGATACTTTTGCCATTGATTTTACTTTTCAGCAACTTTTTGTGCGAAAATCTGAGTTTTTCCACTTCTGTACTTGCAGGAAACAATAGAAGTAGACTGATACTATGTTAGTCTATGAATATAGAAGCCAACTTAATATCATTTAACCCTAAAAAACTTTTAAGCATGATTGTTAGTTATTATTTATCTTAGTTTTCCGCAAAATTTGTGCTACCTAAAGTACTAAATTTTTAATCTGCAAAAACTCCACCATTTGAAGTAAGTTCGTGAACTTAGAAATCACCTTGTATAAACTTATTCTGCTTTCTTGACAATTCTAGTCATTACCCTATCGACCGATTACGAAATTTTTGTTTGGTAAAGGCATTATATTGTGATTGTGCCATAACAATCATTTGTCTCAATTCCATTTACTGAACTGAAATCAGACACTTTATGTAACAGATGGAATGGTAAAACGTGAAAAGAACAACATTAATATGCGGAATATATTAATTGATCGTGCTACCGATAAGATGAGCGTTTAACATCTAATTCAATAAATAGCACGATGTTTTTCTTGAACCATGATTATCGAATTCTTCTCTCAATCTTTATACAATGTGTTCCAATGAAAATTTGCCATCCCTTCTATCTCAAGATGGACTAATTCTGGCGAAAATAGCTGTGATACGTCTCTCTTCTGATTGGTGAATTGTATTATTGAATGGATTCCGAATGAGGTTATTTGAGACCTTAATTTGATTCAAGACATTGTACATTTTCGTTGAAATACAAACTTTTATTGTGTCAGCATTTATTTGTATGATAGTAAATTTTCATAAAAATACTATTTTTGAATAGGAATTAAGACACTTTCCAAAGATAAACACCTCAAAAAAGTCTAGGGAACACTTCTGAATATCGATATATCGTATCCAGAACGATCAATATGGATGATTTTTTTCAAGAAATGAACAACTGCATCAATTTCTCACCAAATTATGTAGAGTGCCGCAACAGATTTTAGTTTTTTTTTATAAAAAACTGAAAATGCAGCAGATGCGACGCTGCTTTATAATCTTTTCATGTATTCAGTGTTTGAAATCAGTTAGTTGGCACTTTGTTTCTGTTGTAAGCACAAATAAAAGATTCAAGTTTTGTGATTCGACCATAAAAAGACGACATTTGACTAGAGAAGAGATGTTACGAGCCGTTGGCATGCTCCAAGCTGGGAGCTCACACCGGGAAGTATCCAGGGTTCTGGGAAGTAGCCCAAGTGTCATAAACCGTTTATGGTCGTTCAATGAAACAGGTTTCAGGATTACTACAGTCGCCCAAGACCGATTTTTGGTTTTACAAGCCAAAAGAGATCGTACTACCACAGCATCTCAATTAGCTCAAGAGTTATCACGAGTTCATAATGTAAAAATTTTCCCACCAAACTGTGAGAAATCGACTGCACGAAGGTCAACTCCACTCCAGACGTCCTTTAAGAGTTCCACAACTGACCCATGGAAATCGCGCTGCTCGTTTAGCTTGGTGCCAAGAACACGTAAACTGGGATCAAGAGAGGTGGGCCACAGTTCTCTTCAGTGATGAATCTAGATTTAGTTATTATCCCGATTCGGGAAGAATTCGAATATGGAGGGAACCTGGAAAGCAAAACCGTCTCCAGCATGCTCGAGAAGTTGTTAGACAGGGAAGCGGATCAGTGATGTTTTGGGGAGTTATACGCCTTGGTGGAAGAACGTTTTCATACAGAACAACCTCACGGAAAATTCTTACGAAAATGAGATAGTTTTACCTGTAGTGGTACCGTATCTCCAAACAATGGGTCAAAATCCACTCTTCCAACAAGATAATGCCCCTTCTCATCGTGCAAGAGTTGTCTTGAACGTTCTTGAAGAGAATGATATCGATCTTCTTCCGTGGCCATCCTGCTACCCAGATCTGAATCCCATCGAGCATGCGTGGGACACCCTAAAAAAAAATCTCCGGCGTCAAAACGTATTCCATCATGAACAGGAGCTTCGATTAGCAGTTCAGGGGGCTTGGAATGACTTAGGATAAATGTAATGGACAATTTGATATTGAGCATGCCGCGACGATGCCAAAGTGTCATTAATAACAGAGGTGGACCTTCTGGGTACTGAAAAATATAAGTGCTTCCATATCGTTTCGAAAATATTAGTTCAGGATTTTTTTTTGTGTTTTACCAAATTTCGTCATTTTCAAATTTCAAATTTTTTTTTATAATAGGTGCTTAAGAGAAGTCAAATATTATTTTGTTTTCTTGAGAATACATTATATACAATACATCCTAACAAAAACCGAAAGATTTCTATAAATTCGAATCATCAAATTCATGTTTTAAAGATATTGGTAAGTGTACCTTAGACTTTTTTGAGGTGTTGTGATTCCACCCACTTTTCTTATAATGAAATTTGACTTAGGTGCTGCGAGAGTAGGGGGTTGATTTTACATGCTCCGAACCAACATAGAGAAATTGGTCCCCCTCCAATCAAAAATTGACGCGTCACAACTTTTTCCGCTACAATCAGTCTTTCTTGACATAGAGGGGGTGGTAAATTTTCGTTCAAACGCACTGTATATCAACGCGAATGTCCGTACTGTGTTCCAGTGTCATGTCTCAACACTGAAAGATTAAAAGTGTGTACATTTCTTAATTTATTCTTTGAGATGGTTATAGAAATGACTTTATCTGCGAACTTCTTGAAATATACTGTCCTACCCTTAAATGTTTAACGCTTTATGAGATGATTCAATTATCTATAAGAAACATAGCTACAATCAATGAGATCATAAGTATGATCTCTATAGTTAAACAGCTCTATACAAGATGTTTCCTACCAAAGATCCAGGGGGTAACTCCATCGCTGTTTTTATAGAGAAAAGTCCATTTGAAAATTTGTCGAAAAATGATTTATGAGTGGGATATTACCTCAGAGGGAAGCCTAAAAACGTTTTGTCGTTATTTCCCCAAACTGTTCAAATGTTATGGAATTTGGTATACTGCTTTAACCTTTCTATCTCAATAAGAAGTCGATCTCATTATTCCAAAAATACAATGTACCATATTAGAATGGTTAGATTTAAAACCTTTTTATACCAGATATAACCCCTCAAGTGACTCCCATTTCGGCCCAGGAACTAGAAATAAGGTTTTGCAGAATGTGCATCTCGGCCCAAGGAAATTTCAAGTGTATAATTTGTTTGGCCATCCCGGCCCATATCCTTAATTCATTCTTGCTTATAATACGAATATTTTTGCAATTGTAGGAACGAAAACACGTCTAAGAATATTAGCGATATTTATTGTTTACACTGCACAACAGGAATTCGGATGATTATTGAGTTATGCCACATGATATTTGCCTAATTTTTAATGAATATTTCGAATCCGTGGTTAAAACTTCTGATCTAGCTTAGAAAATATGTAACATAGCGGCTCATTGCACAATTCTTCAAAATTGATCTTATATTCCCAATATTAGCAGGAAAATAGTCTAGATGGGCGTGAAAAAGTGTAATTTGATGCTTGTTTTATGTCCAACTGGTTGAAAGTGACTAAGTATTTGTTCAACGTTTTCAGAAGAATCAGAACTTTTCTTATTTTCCAAAAAATTCTGAACAAGCTCAACAAACTAGTTCCATGCATTTTTTTCAATGTGTGTCATAGTTTTCGTCTAACTTGTTTCTTTTATTAATGATTCAATCATCGTTAAGAGCTTTAGCGAATTTTTCATGAGCCCTAATTTTAGATGCAACGGAGGCATTTTAATGAATTGATACTAAAGGTGGATTTATTACTTCTGTTGTCCTGAAATTAGCACTTCCCGAATAGACCAATCCTTTTTAACCCAGTGTTTCTTCCCTCAAGCATATGGATACTACATTCAAAACAAACGTAATTTCATAATCCCATTGCAGGCATTAAACCAGATACATCCTTACAAAATACAAAATACAAAATCATCATCTTCATCGAAATATTTTAGGAAATTCTGTTCTCTGGTGCGGTCATAAGAAACTTAAGTTCTTTTTGTTACTAAAATCGTTTCTTTCAGCCTAGAAGCCTGAATTTCTAAAACAAACTTAGTCAGCCCCAGATCTCTGATAAGGTTAGATTCAATCATATCGATTGTAGAATTACGACGATTTCAAGGACATCCAAAGTTGTCATCACTACTATCAGTTTTCATTTCAATGCCAATTAACTTCTGCTGTGAAACATCAGCTCGAGGTACGCACTTTGTGGCATATGCGGACGACATGTTTCTCTTAATTCCATGGACGCTGTAGAGAGACGATGCGGTGAGGTCCTATCTAACCTATTTGACTGATTCTGCTCTCATGATTTACATCTGAATACGAACAAATCTCAGGCTGTTCTGTTTCAGATGCCTCAAAACGTGAATAAGGACCCATTTCTTAGATATGACTGATTCCGTTAAATTTCATCACTGTAAACCGATTTCTGTCCTGGAAGCCTCATTGCGTAGATTTATGTATGAAATTCAATAAAATTTGTTACCAGTTTCGATCCTTACTCCATATTTTGACCATTAATCAGTTGTTGAACCCCTATCACGCCGAGGTAGCTAGCAGACTGACATATGGAATAAAGTTTTAGGGCGCTTCTGTTCTGTCTTCGAGCGTCTTCATTTGTCAAAAGAAGATAATTAGAATTATAGCTGGGGTTCCTCCTGGTCACTCATGCAGATAGCTTTTGGTTGACTTAGAAATTTTAACTGTGCCGTCGTTATTCATTTTTTGGATGTGTGTCCATGTATATGAGAATTGTCATAATTTTACTCGAAACTCTTCAGTGCACGCCCATGACACCCGAAACAGGGGCGACCTTATTATCTCCCGTTATCGCCTGAATGTGACTGGTAGGTCCGGTACTTTTTGGGGCCCTAGGCTTTTTAACAAATTGCCTTTATCTATTAGGAATTGTACTAGTACTAAGACTTTCAAATCTGAGCTGAAGATGTTTTAGACACAAAAGTCTATTTATTGTATCTATTTTTTGACTTAGAGTCTAGATTCTGGTGTTTTATTGTCCACCGTTAATTTTCAATTTCTATGTACCTACTTAGACTACCCGGCACAATCCTACAAATTATTGTAATTTCAAGGAAATAAAGAATACATACATATGTAAAGGAAAGTTTAGGAATAATAAAAATAAGTACTGTTTTAAGGAATTTTACTTAATAATTGCGATTCGTATCGCGTTTCACTACACCGTAGCTTCTTCAGACGAATGAATGTACAGAAAATAAGATTGAGAATATAAATATAAATGTTCTTGAGTAATTAAAAGCCTATTGGGTTGCTTCTTCTTAAGTGATTATTTATGACAGGTATATCCAATAAAATTAAAGAATAGATTGCTCCCCGAAGAGATTCAATAGAGGTGAAGGGCTTAAATCGACTTGTTCATTGATGAGTCTACCTGAGTGTTTGTATTTATTGATTTATAAAGTTGCCCAAAGATCTACCTTCCAATATTTATTATATGTATGCAAAATTTCAAACTGTGATTCGAAAAAGTGATTATTTTCTAAGAGATGATTCGCGTAATTTGAATCTGATTTTTATTTGAAAAACTGCGTTTATGTCCCGATATTCTAATATTAAAATTTCTATGTGTTCTACCAATGTAGAAATTATCACAGTCATTGCAATTCAATCTATAAACACTTGATTTATTGTTTTTACCTGGTTTGGTTATATTATTTTTATATATTTGCCTAAATTATTATTAGTTTGGAAAGCTATGTTGAAATTATTGCTACTCAAGAATGATTTCAGTTTCTCACTTGTAATGCCAACGTAGGTTAAGGTGTTGAATTTTTGTTTAATTTATCGATAGGGTAAACTTCATTCAATACGATTCTACTTTGTTTTTCATTTAAAATATTATTTATTAGTTTGGGATTGTAACCATTAGTTTTGGCTATTTGTTTAATCAAATTTAATTCTTTGTTGAAATTTTCTGGTGATAACGGGATGTTAATCAATCTATGAATAAAACTATTGAATGCTGACATTTGATACGGATGACACGACGAGTTATGTACTATAATATCTGTATGTGACGGCTTATGGTAAATTGCGAAAACATGTTTTCCATTTTCATTCGAAATTGTTACGTCTAAGAAATTTATCGAATTATTGCTTTCTATTTCGGTTGTGAATCCAATTTTTGGATGTAATGAATTTATATGATTTTCGAAAATTTTAACTGTCTATCTGTTCCTGTGAAGCAAATAATGATATCGTCTACATAGCGATACCAGTATAAACAATATTTACTGAGTGGATGATTATGAATTAATTTCTCTAAATTATTCATGAATATTTCTGCTAACAAAGGAGTGAACGGATTGCCCATAATCAAGCCTTCTTCAATAGTATAATATTTGTTATTGAAATGGAAATAATTTTGATCTAAACAAATTTGTAATAATGAAATAATATCTGATTTAATGATAGTATTGACATGATTCTTTTCTAATAATTCTTCAACTAAATAATACGTATCTTTCGGAGGAATGCTGGGAAATAGATTCTTAACATCGAAAGAAATGAGTTTGGAATTAGGTGGTATAATGGTATCTTTGATATTGGCAAAAGTTCGTATGAATTTTCGACCGAAAATTTAGATTTAAAATTGCAATGTTTTATTAGCAAGTCGTTGAGGAATTTTGAAAGTTTGAAAGAAGGTGCCGTTACATAAGAAACAACAGGACTTTTTTCAAACTTTCAAAATTCCTCAACGATTTGCTACTAAAACATTGCAATTTTAAATCTAAATTTTCGGTCAAAATTCATACGAACTAATTGCCAATATCAAAGATACCACAACTGTGATAATTTCTACATTGGTAGAACACATAGACATTTCAATATTAGAATATCGGAACATAAACGTAGTTTTGAAATAAAAATCAGATTCAAATTACGCGAATCATCTCTTAGAAAATAATTACTCTTTCGACCCACAGTTTGAAATTTTACATACAGATAATAAATATTGGAAGGTAGATCTTTGGGCAACTTTAGAAATCAATAAATACAAACACTCAGGTAGACTCATCAATGAACAAGTCGATTTAAGCCCTTCACCTATATTGAATCTCTTCGGGGAGCAATCTATTCCTTAATTTTATTGGATATACCTGTCATAAATAACCACTTAAGAAGAAGCAACCCAATAAACTTTCATTTAGTTAGGAACATTTGTATTTATATTCTCATTCTTATTTTCTCTACATTCATTCGTCTGAAGAAGCTACGGTGTAGTGAAACGCGTTACGAATCGCAATTATTAAGTAAAATTCCTTAAAACACAGTGCTTGTTGTTCATTATTGATAATGGAATTTACCAAGTAAAAGCCTCCCAAATTCAAAGGAAAGTTTAGGGCTTAGAATTCGTCTATGCCCCGATTGTATGAAAGAATATTCCCATTTGGCCCGATATTTTCGGCTAATGTCACTTATCCTCACCAAACAAAAATAGCAGTCATTATGGTGGTGAACAGGCTCTTCCAGATCATAGTAGTTTCAATACTAAAAACAAGTACTGTGTTTTAAGGAATTTTACTTAATAATTTATTAAATAAAATTCCTTAAAACACAGTACTTGTTTTTTATTATTGATAATGAAATTTTACCAAGTAAAAGCCTCCCAAATTCAAACATAGTAGTTTCGTTCGTTTTTCTTTTCTTATTTGTCCATAAACGTAGAAATTCAACTCACGTTTCACAAACCTTTTGCGGAGCCCAACGCTTATCACGCATTTCCAGCGGATGCCCAAAGTAATTTTCGTGAGCTTCTCTTACGAACTCTGTCATATTTAGACTGTATTATTTGAATATTTACTCTCCGCAAATTGACCAAGAATGATTTGAATCATTCACACAAACTCTTTTTGACTATGCCATATCCAAAACAGCAACTTGAACGAATATTTTTTCAATTAACAGTAAATTATTATGATAATTAAGTGTTTTTCATGAAAGCTATAACTCGTAAACAAATGCTTTTGGAAAACAACTAGTAAACATCAAGTGACATAAGTATTTGATCAGACGAAAAGTGAAATTTGGTTGTCCAGTGTTATCATTCGAAAGAAAGTTGATATTTGAAAATTATGCTATATAGGGTGATTTGAAAATTTTCAGATCTTTGCGATTTGCCTTGCAACCATGACCAATACAGGCAATATTCTTCAATTTTATTTCACAAATATTGCTTGCATTATTCTTTCGTATAGTCTTACTTCTCGATGAAAAATAAGTGAACGAGAATTTAGAGTATCTTGAAGAAGAGTCACGTTACATAAGAGAGAAAACATGACATTCTAATTTCATGCTTCTTGTGAAACTTGAGGACGAATTAGAAAATTTCTTTACACAAGGTATTTTCATTTGGGAAAACTGATTATTTATAATTCGACAATTTACCATCATATTTGTTTGTAAGAAAACGTTAACTTCTGGCTGAAGACTTCAATTCGTTATCAATAAAGTTTTAAGGAAATGCCGAGATTTTAAAAATGTTTCGATAAGGTGATTATACGTTGTGTTTAATGTTTATTCATTTTAATCGCTGGATCTCCTATATTTTTAACATTTATGAAAATGCTTCATATGTGACTGTTTCGTATCGGAGAAAGTCAATTTTAATAAGTCATAAACTGAAACTGAAACATCAATATAATTAACATTTCAGTTATGTTGACATCATGAAAAACAAATACCGTTCAATAGTGTGTAAATAATATGAATTATTAGAGTTAGTATTCTTTTAGATATACTCCTCGAGGTAGAGTACCATCAAACCAATTTCTTAAGGTAGTAATAACCACACTTAAAACGATTTAGTGTAATGCAAATCGTGTTTTAGATTATCGATATTATTGACTTAAGTCTATTTCCAACTAAGTGGTTAGGTCAGATTTCAAAATGTCGAATTTACATAAAGTGCGATTCTAAGTTTTGCAGCTTGCTTACACAAGCATCTCATCAACAATAAAATGAAAAGCGTATTTTTAAATTCGATTTTAAAATAGGCGAGGAGAAATATTACGAAACAAAAACATTCACGAACAAAATTGCGGTGCGTTGATAACATATTTCGTAGAATGTCGCATAAAACACTAACTATACCAGGTGTTCATTCAGTGCATAAATAGGGTTTCATTAAGGCCATCAGCTTAAAAATTTTTTGAAAAGCTTAACTTTACTCGAAATTCAACCTTTTGAAAAATCAAATGTTTGATTTGACTTGATTTTGTATCCAAATGATTGACATCAAGCTTTTTCAAGTTGCTCAAAAGCTTGATACATGTAAAAGCATAAAGTTAAGTTCACTTACTAATCGCTTGTTACCGTACCCATACAGGTGCGACACACTGGGGTTTCAAAGCTTAGTATGTTAGATCTAGTTAATTTGTTTTGCAGCGCATCAAGTAGATACAAAAAACTCCGCAAGAGAATTAGGTTAATAGAAAGAGAAAATGGAAATAGTCAACCAAAAATCATTTCAGAAATACAGAAACATTAAAAATATATTGATGTGGCTTTCAAATTACAATAAATTTCTATATAAGATAGAATAGATTCAAATCAAATGATTCTTTCAGAGGTTTTTCGTATAATTGGTTAAAACTTCAATATTCCTTTCAAAAACATACAGGGTGTTACATAATAGTATGTCGTAACTTGAGAGGGTAAATCTACGTACAATAAGTAAATAAGTTTATATAAACATACGTCCGCAAAAGCTTCGTAACGGAGCTACAGGGTGTTAAAATTTCCGGAAAAAATTGTTTTTTCTTCAAAACTCCTTCAGTTTTTGAGATATTCAGCCCAATATTCGGAATACAAGCTATTTTCTACAGCCTCCATCATTAAATATTCTAGATTTTAACTGAAATTCACAAGGTGATTTCTGTTCCGAGGCCATGTCTCCTTTAGCCCTTTCAAACTTTTTGGCAGTACGCCACTGATCAGCGTACAATCAATTTTCGTCTCTTCATTTAATTTAGAAACTTTTTTGACATATTTTTTCGTATCTCCAACCTTCTCGAGTGAAAAATGTTATTCGCGTAATAAAAAAAATAATAGAAATACTCGATAGGTATGCCCAAAATTTGCTTTTATTTTGATAGCTCGTCTTCTGAGACTCAACTTAAACTTATTCAATATCAAACTAAAAAAAAACAATTGAAAACTGAAAAAATTGCTGAAAGTGTCCTCCACCTGCAAGAATACAGGTATCTGTCCTTCTTTGCATATTATCACGCACTCTTTGAAATATTCCTGGGGTATTTCTTATCGTGTCACAAGAGGTTATTATTCGATTTCTCAATTCTTCTACAGTGTTCACTGGAGTAGTATAAACTAAACTTTTGAGATATCCCTATAAGAAAAAGTCTGAACTATTTAAGTCTGGGGGCCTAGGAGGCCATGGTTGGGCCCTTCCCGACCTATCCATCGGTTGTTGAATTCCATAGCTTCTCCACTTAAATGTGCTGGTTCCCCGTCATGCATGTACCACATTATGTTTCTCACAAAAAGAGGCACATCCTCGAGCAATAAGGGTAACTCCTCCTCAAGAAATTGCCGATAAGCGGGAACGTTTAGTCTGTTAGGAAAAATAAATAGCCTAATCAAATAATTTCCAATCATTCCGACCAAGACATTTAGTGCGAATTTTTCTTGTACTCACATGATGATTCAAATCAATACAATTCAACACTACTTCCTCAATATCATGAGCTCTCATAGCTTAAGTTGCACCTTTTAAATGATTATTTGCAGTAAAAGTACCAGTTTCTCTCAACCTTCTGTGGATATTTGAAAATGTTTGCCTGGTTGGTGTTGTTCGATTTGGAAAGCGCACCTGATATAATCGCCTAGCTTCTGTTGTGTTTCCGTCATC
The DNA here is from genome assembly GCA_013387265.2 of Cryptolaemus montrouzieri. Classification (NCBI taxonomy): domain Eukaryota; kingdom Metazoa; phylum Arthropoda; class Insecta; order Coleoptera; family Coccinellidae; genus Cryptolaemus; species Cryptolaemus montrouzieri. The sequence goes on from JABFTP020000103.1 coordinate 26,895,277, forward strand.
CAGACCGTACATGTAATGGATATCAGTCAATTCGGCGTTAGTAAAATTAGCCAGTTTTTCTTACAGCAATAACTTCAAAAGTTTTAAAACTAATCGTTAATTTAATAAAAAATTCGAGCAGACACTGGTTCAACTTTAGCAACTGTCAAAATAAATAAATAAATGAAGAAAAAACCAAAGCCTACTATTAATTTTTTTAATTTGAAGAAATTTTTCGCTCGAGAACGGTTGGAGATACGAAAAAATTACAAGGTTCAAAAAAGTTTCTAAATTGAACGAAGAAGACTAAAATTGATTGTACGCGTACTGCCAAACAGTTTGAAAAGGCGAAAGGAGACATGGCCTCGGAAAAGAAAACACCTAGTGAATTTCAGTTGAAATCTAGGACGTGTAATGATGAAGGCGTAAAAAAATAGCTTGCATTTCAAATTTGGGCTGAATATCTCAAAAACTGCAGGAGTTTTGAAGAAAAAAACAATTTTTTCCGAAAAATTTCAACACCCTGTAGCTCCGTAACGGAACTTTTGCGGACCTATGTATAAATTAATATTTTTTTATCAAAATTGCACGTGGATTTACCCCCTCAAGTTATGACATACTATTATGTAACAGCCTGTATGTTTTTAAAAGGAATATTGAAGTTTTAACCAAATATTATTATTATTATTTATATATCCTTCTGATTGATTCTGACTGATTCTTGTTACATAGGACATCTGATGGTTTTGAGCTTTTGGCTGCCCTATGCAATTAGTTTCTGTGCTATATCAACTGCTGAATGTTGACAACTGAAGCGTACATCATTCTCATTTGAATAATTGCATTTATGATCAGCACAAGTTTTCCTTACATTGACCTCTGCAGAGCAAAGTTTATGATGAAATCCAGCTGGTAAGTCAGATAACTCAAACGATATAATAAATTACTGCAAAATTCGATACTTGAAAGGTGATCAGCGCTTACAGATTACTTCCTGGTGGTAAAGAATCAGGAAATTTGACAAAAAGCAATATCTAATGAAGAAGATGCATTAAAAATGCCTTGATAAACGCGACTGAAACAATCATCATCTAACCAAATAGTGGGAAGAACACTACATATGGTTGCTCTCAGGTTTATAAGAGGAGCATGACATCCATAGTTACGTATGCCACATTATGTAGTATGACAATAGTGGATCGGAGGATATTCTAACTGATCCATAAATGAATGAGGAATTTCACTCTTTATAGATCAGTTGAACGCGAGCACGTTATGTGGAATAGTTTCAGAAGCCAGTTACAGGGTTTAGGTCGGTGCACAGACTCGGTTGTTCTGCAGAATTCAAAGATGAAAGCTGTGCGATATTACGAGTAATGCCTTAAATCATGAAAGTTTAAGAGATATAAACTGCAATGATTGGGTTGAAACGCAGAGGTAATTAGCCCCCTTTTTAAATTCTGAAACTATCAAGAGCTTGAAGCAGTGGTTCTACTGAATATGTTTGTAATTATATTTAATGAAAAGAATAAATGTAGTGGATTTTGAACGGATGGTTACTTTATTTTGACAGTCAGAGTCAAATATTAATATTAAACCTCAGTATAGATTTCCTGATCTTACAGGGGATATCTTTCATATTTTGTTGTTGGACATGGAGGACATCATTAATAAATTGTACTAAAAATAAACTTCTACGATTTGATGCTATAAATCCAAGATTTCAGTTCTATGCGTGCTCTGTTCTAGCCACAACAAACTGTCAAAGTTAACAAGTTAGTTGAAAAATGGAATTAGGCAGTGAGTGTTTTCGCGCGATGGTTTTCTACAATTTTCAATGACAGTTACTCCAACAACAATGTCTTAGCAAGTTGGTTTCTGTTTTCAGTATCAAAGCACCAAACCATTCAACTATTTCTCGTTGGTAACGAAAAGCTAAGCGCAGAAAGGTAAGGCTTGGTAATGATCGAAGTGCCAGTGCACCAAAAAAAAATGGTCATTCAATAAAATGTGGATGATGTGCGTAACATTACTCAGGAAGATCGGAATGCAACATATTAGGAGGTTGAGGAATCATTGCAGATTTCAATGACCTCTACAGAAAAAATTTTGCGCGGAGAATCTGTTGACTGAAGATCAGAATGCTGCAAGGAAGACTTGGCGTCAAAAAACTCTGGACCAGTTTAACTTTGGAAAATCTGAAAGCGTTTACAAAATATCAGTGGTGATGAGTCTTGGATTTGTTTATACGAGATAGAAAATAAGTGACAGTCTTCTATCCGGGTATTCCAAGGGGAAGAAAAACCGACAGTAGTCATCCGTTGCCGAAGTATCTCCAAAAACATGGTCACAACATTAGTTTCAAAGTCATGTAACAATAATTCTTTTACAAGATCGAAGAACAGTTACTGCCGATTGGTGCACAACCATTCGTTTACCGCAAATCAATCAGCTTATCCAAATCAACCCCGAATGGCAAATCATCCTTCACCAAGATAATTTTTCGCACGCAGCCCAGAAAACAATGTCGAATTGTTACATTATCTTAAGTATAACCTGGACTTAAATCTCAAAATTTCATTTGATTTTCCAAAAATAAAGAACGGAATGCGTGGTCAAAGTTTTCAGTTTTCAGAAGAAGATGTTGATGCCCTCCAACAGGCCATTTTGAATGTAGTAGCAAATGATTGGTTAGTAGTTCAGGCTGTTTGATGAGTTGTGATATTGTTGGTACTTTATTCACTCTTTCAGTCTGTATGGCCTCTTGGGGGCGTCCTCAGATATAATGGCTTCAAAGAAGTCAGGCGGTTGAAAAATTAGTGTTTTCTCGTTTTGCATGTCACCTATTTTTTTCTCGTGTGTTCACCCTCATCTTTCAAAGAATAAAATTATCGAAAATATGTCATTAGTCCATGAGAATACGTATTCATTCGATTTAGAAGATTTAACCTCGTGTCTAATGGAAGAAATGATATAAATTCTAATATTCGTAAATTTTCTTTGAACGTTTGATCTTTTATGGATCTGAGAAGTGCCATGTAGTACAGACTATCCCAGGTTGTAAAATGAGAAAAACGATGTTCGAGTACCTTGACTTGTTTACATATTCAATTCGACATTGTAAATTATTCACGACTTTTATTATCGATAATACCAACACCATCAATTACCACTAACCTGGGCATTCACGGTGGAGAGTACCACTGCCGAATAAAACAGTAATCCAAAAAAAACTTGCTTGAACATGACGATAGTAAACGCGTGGAACACCCAGCAGGCAACACTACACTATGAAGGTGCACTTGCACTACCTACGAGATGCTGAACACTATTCGTCCCGACTATTCGCGAGAAGAAGCACCCAACGGTTGGGACGCCGCGCCGTGGGTCACCAGGTCACAAGGTTGCCGCGTCGGAGAAGGGAGATCGAATCTGAGAGGGCATGATATGATTTCAATAGAGAACGAATTCGCCGGTCTATGATTACTGTGATTAGAAGAACAATAGGAGGATAAGACCAGTGTTTTCCTAAGTGCTTGAAAAGGTTTTCATCACCTTCAATTTGTCGAGAATGTAATCATCTTTGAGAACTGAATGAAATTTACATCGTACTTTTGGGATAATGGGACTAGAAGGCATACTATTTGTGAGATAGAAGATATTCTATTCCAAATACATATCGAGTGTTCGAACATGAAACACATTCGCGTATTAAGGAACACTATATACAGGGTGTTACATAATAGTATGCCACAACTCGAGGGAGTGAATCTACGTGCAATATTAAGGAAAGAAGTTCATAAAACATAGGTTCACAAAAGCTTCGTTACGGAGCTACAGGGTGTTGAAATTTCCGGAAAAAAATGTTTTTTGGACTGCAAACTATTTTTCACAGCTTCCATCATTACACGTCCTAGATTTCAACTGAAATTCACAAGGTGTTTTCTTTTCCGAGGCCATGTCTTCTTTTGCCCTTTCAAACTTTTTTGCAGTACACCACTGATCAGCGTACAATGAATTTTCGTCATCTTCGTTCAATTTAGAAACTTTTTAGAAACTTGTAATTTTTTTGTACCTCCAACCGTTCTCGAGCAAAAAATTTTTAAACGATTGTAAGAATTCGCTAAATTGAAAGTTTTGAATTTTAAGACTTTTGAAGTTATTGCTGTAAGACAAAATGGGTAATTTTACTAACGCCGAATTGGCTGATATCCATTACATATACGGTTTGGCTGACGGAAACACAACAGAAGCTAGGCGATTATATCAGGTGCGCTTTCCAAATCCAGTAACACCAGACAGGCGAACATTTTCAAATATCCAGGTTGAGGGAAACTGATACTTTTACTGCAAATAATCATTTAAAAGGTGCAACTCAAACTATGAGAAATCCAGATATTGAAGAAGCAGTTTTGAATTGTATTGATTTGAATCCTCATGTGAGTACAAGAAAAATTGTAAATCAGTTGAATATTTCACATGTTCTAGTTTGGAGGATTCTCCACGACTTTTTATTGTACCCGTTTCATATTCAACGCGTCCAAACTCTACTTCCTCGAGATTTTTCTTCAAGACTGAATTTCTGCCGATGGCTCTTAGATAAAATAAGAAAAAATGCTGTGAAATAATGTTCACAGACAAAGCTAACTTTTCGAGAACTGCTATCACAAATTTTCACAATGTTCATTATTGGACTGAGAAAACTCCCATTTGATTGAAGAATCTCATCATCAAGAACAATTCTCACTAAATGTCCGAATCGGAATAATTGGAAATTATTTGATCGGGCCATTGTTTTTGCCAAACAGACTAAACGATCCCGCTTATCGGCAATTTCTTGAGCAGGAGTTACATTTATTGCTCGAGGATGTGCCACATTTGGTGAGAAACATAATATGGTTCATGCATGACGGGGCACCAGCACATTTAAGTGGAGAAGCTAGGGAATTCTTGAATAATACATTCAACAACCGATGGATAGGTCGGGGTGGGTCAGAACTATGGCCTCCTAGGTCCCCATATTTAAATAGTTTAGCCTTTTTCTTATGGGGATATCACAAAAATTAGTTTATACCACTCCAGTGAACACTGTAAAAGAATTGAGAAATCGAATAATAACCTCTTGTGACACGATAAGAAATACCCCAGGAATATTTCAAAGAGTGCGTGATAATATACAAAGAAGGACAGAGGCCTGTATTCTTGCAGGTGGAGGACACTTCCAGCAATTTATTCAGTTTTTAATTGTTCTTTTTAGTTTGATATTGAATAAGTATAAGTCGAGTCTCAGAAGACGAGCTATCAAAATAAAAGCAAATTTTGGGCATACCTATCGAGTATTTCTATTATTTTAGCGGATAACATACAATTCAAATAATTCAAATTCAACGATTTTTCACTCGAAAACGATTGTAGATACGGAAAAATTACAATTGTCAAAAAAGTTTCTAAATTAAACGAAGACGACGAAAATTGATTGTACACTGATCATGGGCGTACTGCAAAAAAGTTTATGAGGGCAAAATGAGACATAGCCTCGGAAAAGAAAACACCTTATGAATTTCAGTTGAAATCCTGGATGTGTAATGATGAAGGCTGTAAAAAATAAATTGCATTCCAAATTTGGGCAGAATATCTCAAAAACTGCAGAAGTTTTGAAGAAAATACCAATTTTTCCGGTAATTTTAACAACCTGTAGCTCTGTAGTGCAGCTTTTGCGGACTTATGTTTATATAAACTTTTTCGGACTTATGTTTATATAATATATATATATATATATATATATATATATATATATATATATATATATATATATATATATATATATATATATATATATATATATATATATATATATATATATATATATATATATATATATATATATATATATATATATATATATATATATATATATATATATATATAATATATATATATATATATATATATATATATACATGTATTACATTATTCAGAAAATTCTAAGAACACATTATTATTGATAATGGAATTCTACCAAGTGAAAGCCTCCCAAATTCAAATCTATTTAAAATTTATCGGAATTACTACCCGAGCACTTCGACTCTATCAAGCACGATTTCCAGATCGGAATGATAATTTTCAATGAATAATCCAATCATTTGGATTATTTATTTTTGACATATTCTGTTGGAAATAATGATTTCATGAAAATATTCGTATGAGATGAATGAGTTCCAATTTTGTCGTCGAGAGTTCAACCAATTCTGAAGGAAGGGGGAGAAGTGCCTATCCCAAAATAATCGTCCAATAGCATTGTTGCCCATGGAAAGAGTGATGAACGATGAGCTCATAAAATACCTCGAGTTACAGGGTATGATCAGCGATCGACAATACGGTTGCCATAGACTGGTGATCTTCTTGCATACCTTACGAATTTGTGGACATCAACAAACTAAAAGCATGGGAATCAAGAGCCATTGTTCTTGATATCTCAAAGAAATTCGACAGGTTTGGTAACCAGTCCTGATGAATGAACTTATCCCATATGGACTTGATGAAAGATCGCCTAATTGGATTAGTACCTTTTTGTTTCAGTAGATCGGTTGTGGTGAAAGTTGATGATGTAACGAGTGAATAGTTTCAGGTTAATGATTACCCCAGAGCTTCATGCTCCCGCCAAATCTTTGCAGATTAACGATCTGCTCCACTTAATCGAAAACAGAATATTTGGTTTGCGGACTGACTCTGGTCCCCTCATTTTCTAGTCAGTGTTCTAAAACTGCGGAGGAGACACACATTCAAAGATACCAACTGAGCATATCACTGAATTCAAACTTGGAGAAACATCAGACATCAGAGTGGAACTTGGTCAATTTCAATGTGAACCAGAAACAATCAACATCGTTCTCCAGAAAAAAGACTGCTGGAGAACTTCTTCTAATCATGTAAGGAAGTCAAATTTTCTGAGAAAAGAACATGCATCTACTCGACGTCACAGTCAACACCGGAGTGTGCTAGAATGACCATTGTAAGCCATTGCCAAATCTGTTTCTGCTAAACTCGGTTTTCTTTTCAGGGCTATGCAGTACATCACAGCTGATGATTTTATACAAAGTACAGGTGCGACCTAGTCTGAAATACTGTTCCCATGTGTAGGGTTCTGCTCCTAGACAATCATTACATCTATTGGATAGTGTACAGAAGAGAGCAATGCACATCATCGATCACCCGAAGATCACGGGTTATATCCAGCCTCTCGTTCAAAGGCGGCTTGTTGCTTATCTTTCTTTTTTTTATAGGTAATCCCATGGTGAAATTACAATTTGGTGAGTGAACCCACTGATTAAATCATCTTGGGTGACCACATTTAGGGTATGACAGGCATCTGCCCTTCTCAAGATTTCAGAATAAAAAACTACAGTATTCTGTCTACGTCTTGTAATTACTTCAGTAATAATTGACAGATCATAATGGAATTAGTTGTGGTTTTGTTGTCAACAGCATTTATCTCTATTCAATTGTTCTACATTGTTTTTATTGAAGGAATTTAGGAAAGAAAGCAAAATTAATCAATTAGATCTCTTTAGAAATGGATTCTGTTCAATGGTTGTTTTTATTTGATGGATTTTGATGATTTGATGAAAATATTTCTAGTTCCCAGTGTGAATGGAAATTCAGCAAAATTTTAAAGGCAAAATTCTTGTTGTGAAAATGATTGGTTTTCCTGAAATTGATATATAAAATGGCGGAAACCCAGATGAAAGATGAAATGGTTTTTATCCGCTACTTCTTTTGTTTCACCGTTCGTGTTCTTACCAACGAAATTTAAATAAGAGAATCAACACGGAAATGAACTATGCTTGAATAACAAATTAACAAACGTGTACGAACAACCAATTAGTATTGCGATGATATCACCATTAAGCCCCCATCTAGCGGATATATTCATGTCCAGCAATCAAAACATAATACTAAATAAAGACTTGCCACTTGAAATACATTTTTGGTACTGATATGTCGATGACATAATCATTTCTTCAAGCTGTACGTTAAGACAATTTGATCATATTCTTAAATTCATACCAGAACCAACTGGCAATCTTAAATTAGCAGTAAAGAGAACTGTAATGTATGTAAGAAATTCATATGACACATGACACAATGAGCACCAAGAAAAAACTTTCGAAAGGGGAGACTTCTTAGAGAAACAGCTTATTCAACGTGGAAATGCTAGAAGTCTGTCTTTCAAGATAGAAGCCGACTTCTTTGCTAAGCGATCTATATGATAGTAACAATTGGCCAGAGGCTATTACGATAGCTAAATATCTCTTATTTCGATCCAGAAAAAAGTGTTAAAATGAATAACAAAACTATAATTCAGAAGGAAGACTGGTTGATGTTGAATTTAAACATACACTACATAAAAAACAAAATTGACAAGTTTAAGCCTGAATGAACTTAAGAGAGATGTTGCCTGTATAACCAAGCACTGGATTACCAAAAGTGAGAACATAATTGACCCTTTGAATATTTTCAACATTTCACTAGTGAATAGTAACTCTTGAAGTCTGTACCACATGGAGGTTTATTTTGGTGAAAAAGACATTGAAGCAATGGTAATCCAGGCATTCAAGAATTTATCCGTTGAAATTAACATCGAAGTATGTGAGGTCGTACATCTAGATAACAAAATTGCAATGCTCTTAGTCAGCAGATCACCTTTATGAGGCGTACAAATTTCCATCTCCCGAATGGACGAAGTTCTGGAAATGCTGAGATACATTAACAAATATTCCTGAATTTTTGTCTGTAGTGAATTCAATATTAGTATTGTCAAGAACTTCCCTGTTATTTCTATTTGACAATAACCAGGAGACACATGTATACATAATTAGGTTCTAAGCACTATTTGCTGTAGAGAAAATCATAATATTTTTTTCAGAAAGAAACCTACGAGAAACATTATAAGATTTCAGGATTTTTATCTTTTGTAGCTTCGTCAATCTAAGCGAAAGGAATTAACTACGTGCTTGTATGAATACGCTTGAAGATGACACTGCACCTGCGTTCTACTCAAAAGTGTGTAACGCTGGTGTATGTCCTCGGGTCTGGGGGTGAAACCACAGAAAAACAGAACTGGCTATTTTCACAAGATGCCATTATGCTTTTTGGACCTGAATTCGACATGAAAACATCGGTTAAGTACTGGATAAGAAGCTAAGCTGGGCTCAACATCTTGAGCAGCATGTCAAGACTGGCAGGTGTTTTGCTGTCCTCATGACAAGTAGGGGGACCTTAAGCGGTACGTGGAGCTTGAAACGACACGTGCTGATGTGGTTCTTCAAAACAGCTTTACTATCCACACCCACACTCAACTACGCCTCACTGATCTGGTAGACCAGAGTGGAAGAAAAGACAGTGAAACTGGGTCTAGAAAGTCTTAGAATACTGATAGTGAGAAGTATGGTGAATGCAGAAAGAACCACCCCTACTGCGGCGATAGGTGCACTGTTACGGATTGAACCATTGCACCTTACAATCATCAGCAGGGTAGTTTTGACTGTTTTTAGGCTAAGAACGAGGGACACGCTTGTGATCGGTGCGAGACAAATCCTGTTTCCTGATCCTTCGGATGAAATCGGGTAGAGCCACGCTGACGTACCACTTCGGTGATAAAATTGAGGGGCAAATCCCATCCAGACAAGAATGGGAGGAAGTAAGGACTCCTTGCTAGATGGTGTGTACATCTGGTTCACAGATGTCTCTAGAACCAAAGAGGAATTAGGCCTCGGAGTTTACTGCCGGAAAAATGGCAGGGCTTCGGTTATATTCACATTCGATAAACATATAGAGTTTTCTAGTTGGAGATCATGGCGATAGTTGCTGGCAAAACTGATTATAACTTATGAGTGGATCGCGATCTGCTTCGACAGTCGGGCTGCTATGTGAGCCCTGGAAGTGCGTTCAGGCACGGCAACATCTGGTGGTAAACAAACATATCAGTCTCCTCTGGGTTCCTGCTCGCACTGAGATCAGTGAAAATTGACTTGTGGATAGTCTGGCCTATATAGGATCTAAGAATACGTTAATGAAGGAAGACCGGGGGACTGGAAAGTGGAACAACATACTTACACCTGGTTGAATGCTCGAAGTTGTCGACACTCCAAGCTAATACTGGGTATATCATTTGTAAAACCTTGACATGGTTGACACTAGAAGGCAGTTGAACTGATGCACAGTTCTTAGCACAGATAGTGACGGTGCATGGCAAATTCAGATATCACCTGTGCAAGATTGGACTAGGGAATAATCTTGAGTGCAGGTGATGTGAAATAGGCGGTAGTGAATGGGTGAGGAAATACTGAAGGTAACTGATCTGCCGAAGATACCACCGTCGCTCTATTAGCGATGTAGTTACAAGAAAGGTATACACAAAGCGCCATATGCCAAGGTGCCAATATCCATGACAGAGCCCTTGATATAATTTCTATTATAAGTTAACTATATGGTTCTTGTAATAGAAAATTCAAATTATTATTATTAGATTCCAGAAAATAACCCTTCGTTGAGAAGGACATCAGCATTTATGAGTAAAAACAGGACGAAAGAGGAAGATTCAAAGTAAGACAGATCTATATACTAATTTTAACATCATTTTAGAATGCATTACATCTAACACAAAAATTATAGTGTTCTACAATATAAGATCATTATTTCAGAAAAATAAAATTGGCATGTGATGTGAAGAACATTCGAACGAGCATCAAGATGCACGATTAACATTAAAGTTCTGCAATGATTCAAGGCTGAAAATGAGGTCATAGACCACAACTCACGAACTATTATAAAAGGAGATGATACTCCAGTTTCTTCGAGAATAGAATTGTCAACCTGATCTGAAGGAAATTACATTCAACTAGCTATCGTAATGATGATGTTAAGTTGAAGCTACACTTAAGTTGTTGAACAATTCTTAGAATTACATCTTGTATAGAAGCTACAAAATCGACGATGCGTAACGAAATCAAGGCTGAGTATTCCAAATTGTATATCCTTAAATTAGTCTAGTCGACAAGATAGAAATTGTGAAAAATACGTGTGATACTTCATTGGATCTGGAGTAATGGCTAGAATAGCCTAAAAGGCCTATTAGAAGATTTGTCGCTCAATTTCAAATTTCGGCATTTGAATGAATGGATACTGATTTACAATTCTCAATTATTTTCAGACCCGTACCATTTCCGATCATACCGGACATCGACTACAACTTTGCTATTTCAAATAGCATGTACTTTTTAATAATTTTTATTTAAGAACATATTTCTTCCAGTATCTTTCATCAAGATTCGTTCTTCCTAAAATGAACCACCATTGAGATATGATTTTTTTCATCAGGATTTTCGGAATTATAGTGTTACTTTTTGCCCGAAAAAATTTACACAGGATGGAGTAAGATTGTAACTTATTTTTTAGTTAAACAGGAAAGTGTTATTCTCTACTGCGATGCACTTTCCGATGGTATTTTATATACAGGATGTCCAATAAATACTCAACTCAATAGAACCGAATGGTCTGAAATAAGTTTTTTTCAAATACGAGAACCTTTTTCTTTTACCTTATAAGAATTTAAATTATTATCGATTGGGGCAAGTAACGTACCAGCGGAACTTATAAAATACGGAACAGATGAACTGTATGAACATTTAGGGAAATTGTTTCAAAGCTGCATAAACGGAGCAGAAATCTCCAAAGAATTCAAAACATACTTCATATCTCCGATCTAAAAAAATGGTAGCGGAAGTACTTGCGGTATTTACAAAGATATAGCAGTCACCAGTACTATAAGTAGAATATACGGAAGGCTATTGAAAATTAACATAGAGAAGAAATACGAAGACATGGATGCCGAAGAACAGGCTGCGTTTCGAGCAGAGGCAGATCGACAGTAGACCACCTCTTTTGCAATACACAAATGATTTAAAGGAAGATAGCAGTGGGCCAGAAATTACATCTTCTATATGTAGACCTCGAAAAAGCATATGATATTATTCCACATAAATAAATATGGAAAGCCATGCAGGAAACTAATGTCAACGCAAACCTTAAAGCAGCTGTAAAAGAGCTGTACAGAGAATCTAATACCAAGATTAAAATTGCAAGGGTTTCGACGTAGGCAAAGGACTGAAACAGGGGTGTTGACTGTCATCAACCCTATTCACAATATATCTCGAGCAGGCGTTGAAGACGTGGAAAAGCAAGATGAAAAATAAGGGTATTCCACTTGAATATTCAAAATGGGGTCTGGAGATAAACATTGATAAAACGCAATACATGAACATTAGCGGAAGAAAACAGAACATCTCGTTAGGAGACGGAGTTAGGAGTTGAATTCACAGACGATGATAAATTGGACAAAGCTATCAAGAACAGGAATACCCAAGGGAGAAGAGCCATCGCACAACTTAATGGTGTGTTATGGGATCAGCAAATTTCCAAGATCAACAAGTATAGAATTTACAATACGATAATAAATAGTATTGTTACGTATAGCAGTGAAATATGGCCACTCAAAAAGACTACCGAGAATTCACTACTGGTCACTGAAATGGATTATTGGAAACGGGCTGCGGGGAAGTGGAGAAGAGAACGAGTCCCAAACACCAGAATAAGAGAAATCATGAAAACCAAACACACACTGGTTGATGAGATACGAATAAAGACTACCCAAACAAATTATGAAATGGAAACCACATGGGAAAAGGAAGAGAGGATGACCCAGCTTGAGTTGGAGAGACGGGATAGATAAAGAACTGATTGAACGAGAAATAGACGAAGACCTTTGGGTAGATAGAGAAGCTAGGTTAGATGCAAGGCATCGAATGACGGCGTAGAACGTTTTAACACTATTATATATATATATATATATATATATATATATATATATATATATATATATATATATATATATATATATCGATTGATCAAAGGTTTCCATATTCCTAAAATGGCTAATGTGATAAATGTGCAATGAAATCAATTGCAGGAAAATATTCCAAATTGAGCTGCAGACGTCATGTTCAGTAATATGCATTCAATCACTTACTTCAGGAATGATAATTAATTGGAAAAAAATCCCATGGAAAATCGTAACCATGAAATCTCACCGCCAATCAGTATTCAAATAGTGAAAAAACTTATTAGTGCTAACCGGAGAATATTTGAAATAAACAGGAAATCATCATCAAATATTTATCATTAGAATCTTCCCTGACTACCGTTGAAGGTTCCATAGTAAATCTGAGAATGATTTCATGAAATTGCCATGCAAACTTACAATAGACATAATAGTTAATATCATAAAAGCTCAATTAGAATAATTTAGATTTTGGTAGTCCAGCTTACCTTGAAATGATCTATACTCGTACGATCTATACTTTTCATTCATACATGCGATCATTATATTTTTTTGACAGATAATCTGCACTATAGAAGATGATTTGGTCAGTTGATTAATTACCACAGAACTATTTAGATCGGTCTTATGAAATAGAACACCGAATATGAAACCTTGTTATGAAGGTTCTATGAAAGGTTTGAGAGTATTCATAAAGTTTTGTTACTATTTATTTTACATGAATTAAGAACTGAAAGTTATACTTTCATTTCTATTAACAATACAGTATAATGTTGGAAGAATGAGGTTAGTTCTTTATTTTGAAAGTATAATTGAGAATAATTGTAGGAACATCCAATAAATATGATTTAATTGATAGCGTTCTGAAGTATACTATATTTTGTGGAGGTTTACGCTGTGAGAAGAATGACTTACAAGAATAGAATGGACAGATTTCGACGTTTTAGTACTGCAGCTATGTGAAATATTCTGACCAGAGAAAATTACCTCCTATCCCTGTTTTTATTTTTGCCTAAGCAATTCATTTCCAGTAACAGATTCAAGAGAGATTATTTTCTTTCTTTCGTTTTCAAACTATTTGGAAATTTTGAGCATTTTCGGAATCAGTTGAGAGCCAATATTCCGCTTGTTTTTGAACTTATCTAGAAATGGTTTCACATTTTACAGGCACCTTTTACCTAAATCGGACTACGTACAAACATTTTTTTTGTCCAACGGTTTTTGAGATATAATGCAAACGTGCTTCAAATGTGTGTTGAATCGAGTTCTTTTCCTTTTCAAAATTGTATCAGATATGCACTCAATTTTTTCATCCAGGATGTGTTTTGATGGAAAACCGAAAAAACTTTTACCTAATTTTGAGCCATATGTCTATTCACAGAATTTACATAGAATGATTGAAATATATATGACCTGTGATCTCATTATGACTGTTCGAAAATTAAATCCATCAATGACAATTGAGTTAGATTATTCAATGTTTTTTCAACAAGCTACAGGTGTTGTGTGAATATAGTATCGTTTGTAATAACGATGCGACCATGCCGTACAAAAATTTTGGAAAGTTTGATCTGGTTGAATGTAATATTCAAAATAATTATGATGTTGATGCTGCAGAAGCTGCTTATTTGGATCGTTTTCCTGAGAAGCGACAACCTCATAAGGGTATATTTCATGAATTGTAAGAAAAATTCATCTCATGTACATTCAACGTCCCTACAAAATAATAATTTAATGTAGTTAATGGAGAAGATGCAACAATTGATGTAACAGGTAGTTTAGCCAACCTCTCGATCTCGAGCAGGAAATTAGAAGGCAAGAGGGGTATTTAAAAGTCGAGCGCTCAGTTGTCTCGAGAAAAATAGACATAAACCTTATAAAATGAAAATATCCTAGTTTTTGCAGCAAAGAGATTTTCAGCGCCGATTCGAAGAGAATCCGCAGTTATCCGAGATATAATTTAGACCACGGTCGATCGTGAGTGCTTTTTGAGTAGATTTCGGAAAGAAAAAAATTAATAAGTAGGTAACTAAACTACAAAAATTTATTACGTAATAAAATAACACTCTGCTAACGACGAAAGGCAGCTTTATCAAAGGAACGTGCGGTACTTGCAAAAGAAAAGCCGCGTTTTTTATTTTTGCCGCTTTTCTAGACTTTCGTTCATGCCGATATAAATGTTGCGCCTCCAGGAATTGGAGTCATTCAGAATTGTAACTTGAAGGCAATACTACGTCGATACAAAGTTTATCATTAAATACTACAAAATGAGTGCAGCGAAGAAATCTAAAACGTATCATTTCAATACTGATTGGAAGGAAGAATTTTTCTTCTGTATGGTGAAGGATTAGTGCATTTGTCTAATTTGTCGTGCGTCATTTGCAATACATAAGCGTGGTAACTTCATAAAACGGTTCATAAAAACTATGAAAAGTATTTTCCGTAGAATGAATTAAGAAAACGAAAAGAACGTGATTTGATATCTTTTTGAAAAAGAACAAACCATGTTCACCATACCAGCCAAACAATCAAAAGCTGCTACGATCGCGTCATTTGAAATATCTCTTATATTGGCAAAACACAAATTACCATTCGAATATGGATCGGTTGTAAAGGAAGCATTCATGAAGCGGGTGGGACTTTATTTGGAGATTTTAAAAATAAAACAGAAATCATGTCTGCTATTAGAGAACTTCAGTTATCTCGTCCGACTGTCACAAGGCGTATTAAAGACATGGCAGATAAACTACAACATATCATAAAATGTACATACTTTTCTTTACAGTTCGATAAATCCACCGATATGATAGATATTGCCCAGCGGTCTATTTTTATTTGAATGGTATTCAATGACATGTTGGCTAAGGAAGAAATTTTGACAATCATTCCTCTAAAGGGGAAGACCTGTGGCGAAGATATATATGACGATTTCTTCAATTTTGTAAAAAACTATAAGCTACCAATATATAAATTAGTGTGCATTACAACCGATGGCGCTATAGCAATGACTGGAAACAAAAACGGTTTTGTGACATTGTGTCGAGCTAATGAAGATTTCCCTCCATTTTTTTCATTCCATTGCATTATACATCATCAAGTGCAGTGTTCAAAACTTTGAACATGGAAGAAATTATGGGCGTTGCAACAAAAATTGTGAATTCCATCCGTGCAAGTAGTTTGCAACGGCGGCTCTTTAAGTTGCAGTTGGTAGATAGGGAGTCAGCTGAACACACTGATTCAGTTCTTCACACGGACGTCAGGTCATTGAGTCGCGGAAAATTCCTAGAAAGGTTTCAAGAATTATTGCCTGAAATAACAGCTTTTCTAGACGAAAGAGGTGATGACTCTCAGATGTTGAAATACACAATGCACTTAAACACCATTAAGTGGGAGCTTCAAGGAGAAGGAAAAACTATTATTGAGATGATTAGCGCAGTAAACGCATTCAAAAGTAAATTGCAACTTATAATAGATCTGAGCTGAAAAGAAAGGATCTGAAACATTTTTCGTCTTTGAAAGCAAGGATTCCTCAGTTGAATTATGATACGTAAGGGGCTGAATTATCAAATATTTTGGGACAATTCGAAATGCGTTTTTATGATTGCAGTAAATTGGTAAATATAGCATCATTTATGAGTTATTCTTTTCTCATGTAAAAACACTGAGGAATTAGTTACTGAAATAGCAAGTCAGTTTAAATATGAACTCATGTTCTGTTGAAAATGAGTTGATGCAGATTATATCATATTTACATCTCAAAGCTACAACATCTGATACAAATTTATGATGTTTTATATCTGAAGATAAATTTCCGAATCAATGAAATTCGCCCTTCAACTGACAGCAATGTTTGGGTCAACTTACTTGTGCGAGTCTGCATTTTTTGAAATGAAAATAATCAAGTCAAAATATCGCAATCGACTAACTGACGATCATATGTCATCATGCTTGCGATTAGCACTCAGTGGTTACGTACCATCTTATGAAAAGTATGCTGAGGACATTCAGTGCCTCGCTTCAACATCCAAAGTCACTCCATAGTTAAGTTTAATACCATATGTAACTTTATTGTTTTTAACAACCAATAAACTCGCAATTTCGAATAACTATGAGTTTTTTCATTGATATTTAAAAGAAGAACCTAACTAAATCTTATCCAAACCTTGACTAAATTTGTGTGGAAAGCTAATATATATATATATGCTACGGTACACCTTACCTAGGTAGGTAGGGTGTATCGTGTATGTACGACAACCCTGCATCACACATACCTGCAGCCTCTCAGAGTCGATCGAAAGCAGTCTAAAAATATTGAGGTAGATCGCCAGCAGTTCCAGTTTGAGCACCCCTGATTTAGACTGATGAAGTTCACATAAGTATGGATGGAATATTTAATAATCGAAATGTATATTGGTGGTCGGATGTAAACCCACAACGCCATGTTAATATTCAGTATCAAGGTCGCTTGGTTATCACAAGCAATATTATATTCACACAATAGTTGTAAGTTCAACGATAAACCTTAAATAATTTATCTAACTCGTCATTGCTGGAATTAGTTTTTGAACGGTCCTAATGAGAGTACAGAATATACTTTCAATCAATCCATGTAAATTCTGTGAATGGACATAGAGTTACTAAATAAAATTAGAGAAAAGTTATACAATTCTCGGCTTCCCGGATTGAAAAAATTGGGTGCGCATGTGATATACACACGGGAAAGAGGGGATTATTCTCCTATATTCACAATTTCACATAGCTGCAGTATTGAATCGTCGAAATCACCCTGTACTTACTCTGTGACAGAAAAGTATTCGGAAATTTGAAATAAAACGCAAAACCCGTAATATACTTCAATATTTATTGAATCTGCTCCATCATATGATTCATTTGAAACGATACACATGTGCCAACGTTTTTCCAACCATCGAAACATTTTTTATAGGCGCTTTCAGGAATGGCCTTCAGCTCCTTCTTCGAATGTTCTTTTATCACGTCTATGGAATCAACTCTGGTTCTCCGGAGCGGAAATTTCAGTCTAGAGAAAAGAAAAAGTCACACGGAGCTAAATCAGGCAAATGAAGTGGCGGCTCGATAGTATTTATCGAGTGTTTGGTCTTGAAGTCGTTAATAGAATAGAATATAATAGAATAGAATAGATGGAATAGATCTATTGCGTGCTTGCACTGGTTCCACAAAGTAGTTTGCACATGTCATAAGCTACAAATAATTAGTGTAAAAATAAAAAAGTATAGACAACACAAATACAATTAGAAATTACAACTTTAAAGAGTTTACTGCAAGCGGACAATTTAAAAATTCAACAGTGGAGTAGAAGGGGTTCACAAGCAAAAATTTTTATAAGGTTTTCTTGAAATTATCGAATGAAAGTGATCTTATAGTCACCGGCAACTTGTTAAGAAATATCTTATCATAATAGTTTCTACTAAACCTACTTGATTCCAGGCGTAGAAAGTCTCCACGTATGTCACAACCTCTCGTGGTAGAATAATCATGAAAATCTCTATTTAATGAATGGGTATTATCTCTTTTTCCCACCAATAAACATTGTGATATATACAATGAAGGAAATGTCATAATTTTGAGAGAGACAAAAGTGTCTCTAACATCCTCTCGGTATTGTTTATTTGAAATAATTCGTATGACTGCGTTGTAAATCAAAAATTCTACTAGCATATGTTGAATGGCCCCAGCTTGTCAAAGCATAACATATGTGGGATGAATAAGCGAAAAATAGGCAGAGTGAATCAGATCTCTCGGGAGCATCCTAATCAGGCTTCAAAGCAGAAAAATGCCTCCAGAAATCCGAGCCGCTAGGCAATTGACATGCTCCTCCCAGTTCAATTTAGAATCGAGTCTTACCCCAAGAAACTTAACGCTTGGTGGA
The DNA here is from genome assembly GCA_013387265.2 of Cryptolaemus montrouzieri. Taxonomy (NCBI): domain Eukaryota; kingdom Metazoa; phylum Arthropoda; class Insecta; order Coleoptera; family Coccinellidae; genus Cryptolaemus; species Cryptolaemus montrouzieri. Next base: position 26,914,062 of record JABFTP020000103.1, read on the forward strand.
CTAACAAAATCGACTTTCCTGTGGGTAAATATAATCTTAGAGGTCTTATCAATATTGACACTCAGTTCGTTAGCACAAAACCAATCAAAGAGAGCGGCTTGAGTGGCATTCATTTCAGATAAAAGTTCTATCCCACTAGAGTCTTCCTCGATCATGGTAGTGTCAAAAACGAACAACAGAAGATCTTCAGCGCCCACAGATTTTACTAAGTCATTAATAAAAATAATGAATAAAGAGGGACCCAATACAGATCCCTGCGGGACGCCGCTGACGACCTCACCGAGCTCGGATGCGACCCTATTAACCATTGTACTGTACTCTGTTAGTGAAAAAGAATGAATTAGATCGGAACTGGATGTACTAAAATTGTAGTGACCCAGTTTTTTGGTAAGAATGGATGCGCTCATTAGATCAAAGGCCTTTCTCAGGTCACAGAAGTAACTACCCACAACGAACCCCTTCTCCATGCCGCGTACAATGTACTCAAGTAGCCTGCTTATTGCATCACACGTAGATTTAGACCTCCGAAAACCAAACTGATTCAAAAAAGAGCCCAGATGATTCGGAATATTCAGTTATTTGAATCTTGAGACATGTTTCAAATATTTTGGAAAACACAGGAGCCAACGCTCGATAAGATGGTGCGTTATCGTCATACAAAATCCACGAATTGTTTTGCCACAAATCCAGCTGTTTACGACGAATATTTTCACGCAAACGTCTCAAAACGGTTAAATAGAAGTCCTTATTGACCGTTTGCGGAATGAATTCATGATGAACCACATCACGAATATTGATGAAAACAGCATAGTCTTGATTTTGGAACAACTTTGGAGAGATTTTTTTGGATTTAGTTCTTTTTTCCCACTCATTCCGAAGATTGGTGGCTCGTTAGTGTGACGTATTCCTAGACCCATGTCTCGTCACCAGTTATGATCCGTCCCATGAACGTGGGATCAGGATTCTCATGATCCAGCATGTCTGCTGCTACCTGCATCCGGTACTGGTTTTGAAGGAAATTCAGCTCTACAGGAACGAACCGAGTGGCGACGTGCCGCATGCCCAATTGGTTCACCAAAATCAAAGGAGCGGTTTCACGAAATATGTTGAGATCATCAACTATCTCTCTAACACTGGCATGACGATTTTTGAGCACCATTTCCTTGATATTTTGGACGTTATCATCGGTTGAAGAGGTTGAAGGACGTCCAGAACGAGGCAAATCTTTGACGATCACCCGACCGTCTTTAAAGGCTTTGTACCATTCGTACACTAGAGTTTTCGATAAAACAGAGTCTTTATAATACTTTTCTAGTATTTGCAACGATTCAGTATACGGAATTTTGTTCAAAATACAAAATTTGAGACAAACTTTTTGTTCGATTTTTTTCCAATGTAAAATTCGAAGAGTATCACTGAGGTCGACTGGTTTCAACAGCTGTCGTAAACAAACTAGTTGACAGATCGCGTTCAAGTTTGGCATAGTAATTAAGGACAATCCTACCAACATACAGAAATTAAAAATACTTGAAAATACTCAACACAGGCAATTTAAATGAGAATTTTTGGAAACTTTTTTGTCACTGACTGTTGCCTTTCAACTAGATGCAGAAGAATTTATGATTATGAACGAATTATGAAAATGTTTCGGAATAATTTGAAAGTGAAGAGCTCAATATTTTGCCGTATAAATCAAGAAAATTATCCGTATATAAAGAAGTTATGAGTGGTGATGAGTTTTATACCGGCCAGTGTATATTTCTGATAATACATTAATAATTTCGTATGATTCTATTTTTCGTTAATAACAGTAATTATCAGACTATTAAAAGGATTCTCCAAATAAATTACAAGAAGCGGAATACCAAAGGTTATTGATGATTTCAAAGCTGTAATCAGTGACAAAATCATAATTAATCATTTACAATCTACAGTCTACAAAGTTATCGCTTTTATAAAACTGCTGAAAAAAGTAATAGTTAATTGCTTGAAATTAAATAAGTAATTTGGATGAAACAATTGCATCATTACTTTTTATATTCCAAAATTTAAGGTTATTATATACTTTACCTGTAAGTATAAGCTAAAATCTTGCAATTAATTCGAATTCAAAATTTTTTCCACTTCAGTTTTTGGCAGAGATGATTAAACAATTTCTATATTTAACTTTGAATTTTCTGCTGTAAAAATGTTTCATTCTGAAGACATGATGTACATTTTTTGATTTTGAACATAATTTATCTATCTGATTTTCACTTCAGTAAATTTCTTCGAGAATAATTTTTTCGAACGAACTAGATAATTTTTTATTTGCTGATTCCCAATGATTTTCAAATGGAATGCACTCAACTGTTGTGTCCTAAGTCGACTCGGTGGCGAAGAGGATATGACGCTCGTCCCCTGCGCAGATTTATCTGGGTTCAATTCCCACAGTCTGTGCAATTTTTCGGATTCTGGGGATAGCTTGAGTCCTCTTCGGAGGAGATGTGAACCCGTCGGTTCTGTCTAACAGAGATGTGTTGGACATTAAAGATCCCTTCCTTAGATACGAGAGAGGTTAGTGTTTGTGAGGTGACAAAAATCCCCGGCGTGCCATTAGCCGAAAGGCAGAAATAGAGCACGTTAAAAGATAAAAAAAAAAGAAAACACCTTTGTGTCTTATGTAAGGTAAAGGGTGAGGAGATAATTTCCTTCACACCGAATTGACTGCAGAAATGTTTTATTTCGAATTAAATGTTCATGTAAACAAGAGTTGCAAATTTTAAAATCTATCATATATATATCAAGTTAGTTTTCAACAGATGTATTTAGAAAACATTTCACTGGAGACTTCCCTTAAGATATTGCGGAAATTAAAACATAGACTTTTTACGATTAAAACAAAAATGAAGTTCTATTTAGAAAAATAGTTCATGACGTTATAAATTGAAAAAAGTGAAAATATTTCTTAACTTGATCCAAACATTTCTAGCTAAAATTGTTGAACCATAACTTTTCGCAAAGATTGAAATGAAAGAAATTTATACTTTATACTTGCACTGTATGAGCATATCCAATCAATGAAGTACAAATATGGTGTATACAGGAGCATATTAGGTGTCATTCTTTCGGTAGGATTTTCTACACATAGAAATGACATGGAAGTATTACGAGGGATGAAATATCATCTAAATAAATTAAGTGACTTAATTTGAATTCAGTTGATAGACTCTTTATTTTGAAGCCGAAACTAGTAGCATTTAATTCATGAGATAATGGATTAAGGCAAGGACAAAACCAAAGAGCACTTAAAGAATCACCTTGAAAAATGCCTCTTTTGATTGGAATTACTTCGGATGTTAACGATTGTTTTGAAATATTCAAATGAAGATTGGTTCTCCAATTTTTCATTACAAACTCAAGAAAAAGACGAAGTCAATTTTATAAATTTCCAAAATTTCTTGAAGCCATGAATGAGGAGAACTATCAAAAGCCTTTTGGTAATCAATGAAGGTTGTATGAATATTTCTCTTCTTAGTTAGATTCAAAGCAACAGAATCAATTACAAGTTGCTCTTTAGTACCAAGGTGTTTTTTTCCATATCCTTGTTGTTCGGAAAGAATATTATAAATCTCCAAATGTGCATAAATTTTTGGGTAATACATCCGTTAGAATTTTATATATTGTTGGACGGCAAGTAATTAGTCTATACTGAGATGGATCAATAGTATTAGCACTTTTCTGTTTTAAATAAGTAATTCCTTGTGTGAAAAATGAAGGAGTAGCTGAGGAGTTCTTTATTATAAATGAAAAATATTCAGCCAATTTTTCATGAACGCAAGAGAATTTTTTGAACCAAAAGTTATGAATACCACTTGGAGATTTCCAATTTTTTGTGTGTTTAATAACTGATGTTATATCTTCGTTTGAAAAGTTTTCAAATCGCATGTATTCTATTTTATACAATCGAGACCTTTCATTTAAAATCCAACTTGCACTGGAATTGTGTTGTCTTGGCACTAACCAAATTGAAGACCAATAATCAGTTATAATATCAATTTTAGGAACTCCATTTCCAGAATCATTTTCATTTGAACCTGAAATAACTTTGTAAAAATGTTTTCATTATTTTTGAATAGTTTGTTTTGGAATTTTCTATCTGAATTGATTTTATATTCACTTAGTCTAATGGAGTATACTGAAAGTTTTTGTTTTAAAGTATCGATGTATTCTATCAGTTGTCCATTATTTATCTCATTGAGTTTATGGGTTTTATTTTTGAGGAATATTTTTCAATATGTGCCATAAGTTTTCTTGATCGATTACCTCTGGAATATTGAGTCAATCTTCCTAATTCACGTCGGATACAAGAAATTTTACCTTCTGATCTTTTTTGCCATAAGGGTTTTTTCTTGGTATTATAATTGGATCCAAAATTCTCTAATTTATAACCACAACGTTTAACTGCTGTAATGGCGGCACAATATATAATCAGATGAAGTGTATAAATATTCATTACTTTAACAAGCTGCTTTGGAAGAACATTCTCATCAAGCTCATTTATGCAATAAAAATTTTCCTTGAATAATGAATTTCAGGAATTTTAGGTCTCATAGTTGAGTCAATATTTTCAAATGAATTAATTTGATTTAGAAATAAATTTTTATATCTTTGTTATTAATATTTTCAGACGAATTTTTGATTTATTTTCGATGCATTTTATGAATGGGACTGGATTTTCATCTAAAATTTCAGTATTTAAATGTTCTTCTTGTCGAATGTTGTTTTTAATTGATTTCAATTCTGATTCAGATATAAAATTTCCATTTTCAATATATAATCGATTCGCAATGCTTTGTTCTGAAATACTGCAATTGGGAATTTTTCTTCGAACATATTATGTAGTTTAGACATGTACCCTTTTTTATTTGTTCCATTATTTATTATTTTGCAATAACAAAACATTATAAATTAATTCATTTCATAAGTCCATTTCTTGCGTTTTATCTTCTTAGATTTGTAAAGATCTGAATAAGGTAATGAAGATGTGATCATATTAGATGAACAAGGTGATTCTAAATGATTGAAACAGCTATCAAGTCTTTTGTTGTTCGAAGAATAGACAGAACAAGTAGAAATTTCAGATCCCTTAGATGTAATTCGTGTATTATATGAATGTATAGTTTTCAAAATAATATTTCTACCTTCATTTAAGTTGTTAACCTTATCATCAAATTCATAATCAACGGGCCCAGAAATAATTTTCTCTGCAACGTTACCTGAATCAGATGATATGAATGTGTGAGAATCAGATGGTCCTGCATCTAAACGATCTTGAGTGCAGATTTTGAAGTTCTTCTCCAAGAAATATCTATTATATGGATCACAAGGATTTTTAGGAGGATTATATTCATCATCAGAGTCATATTCAGATGAAGAGTTCATTTTTTTGGAATTCGATAATTGTATTATAAATATATATATTTAATATTTTGAATTAAATTCACCCGCCATGCACGCAGCCTCCAAGAGCCACAATAGTGCAATTAAGCAGGATGCCGAGAAACGAAGCGGCAAACTGCAGTTTCGTCCTTATTTGGAGTTCATCAGTTTCGCATATCGCTTCTCAGCATCCTAAGCAACTACATCGGGGTTCTTGTCTCAAGTGTTCATATATAGACTCCTCGCGAAGTTATTCGCGGAAGATATTTGTCCCATCAAATATTTACCGACGGGAGGTTTTGTCTCGGAAACAGAGGCTGAGAGCACTATTCCAGCAGGATTATTTCCCCCATTTTCTATAGTTGATGTGATTCACGGAACGGCGAAAGATGTCTCCCAAATCTTTGGAACTTTTAACGTTTCCACATCTGTTTGTTATTGTTCGTATCTTGAGAAGCGATATGATTCTCGTAGTCCGGTAGCGGGTTCGCTGTGTTGGTCCATAGAGGCGACTATCATATATATATATATATATATATATATATATATATATATATATATATATATATATATATATATATATATATATATATATATATATATATATATATATATATATATATATATATATATATATATATACATATATATATATATATATATATATATATATATATATATATATATATATATATATATATATATATATATATATATATATATATATATATATATATATATATATATATATATATATATATATATATATATATATATATATATATATATATTTTAACATATGAGTATGAAATTTCATGTTAACATTCTCAAGACATTGTATTATTCGGATATAATATTATAATTTGTATATCACTTCATCCATTTAGCTGACTGAAGAATTCACAAACTTTTCCACTTAGATGCCATCTACAACAAGACATTTTCACTAAAATTATAATGAAACTTAATGTAAATAATTTTTGCAGAAAAAATATTCTTAGAGGTAACTATAGCAATAACTATATCTTATTATATTATCAACAAAAACTAGATGTAACATTCGTAGAAATACAATTATTTTCAGTTGATGTAACACCGTGAATCTAAATCATCTGCATTAGGCGTGTAAAGGAATTTCAACAACGAAATTTGACTTAATTCGTGTCAATGGCATTTGCAAAATCTACTTTGAACAACATAAGAACAAATGATATAATTCTCGTGAAAATTATTACTTCGGGGTATACTTGTATTTTTTGTCATTATATCTTGCTTATCTTGCTCTAGGACCTTTAAATTTAATTGGTAAATCTATGCCAAATGAATTCGAAACAGATAATGCCTTGTAATTTTACTAGAGTCTATCGAATTACATCTACTAGTAACCAACGAATTTGATAAAGAACTAATGATGAAATATATCAAATTACTTGATGAAAGATATAAAATTTCCAGTGATTGTATTCATTGCTGTAATAAATGGATCCATATCATTTGTAATATCTTGCTCCCATTTAAATTAATCGTAATTAGATCTGGTGATATAATATTGTAGAAATGGGACTGAAACGTTGATTTCTTGATATAGAATGAAAATAAATTGATGTAACTACTCCTCGATCGTCTAGTGAAATATTGTAGCGATAATCAACTTTTTGTTGATTTCGATAAATGTCAGTCCATTAGCCTCTCGAGGAAAAAGTACAGTATACACTTTCAGTACACCCTGGGATCACACAACCTCGTCTCAGTAGACTCGATTCGTGACCTGGGGGGTTATCATTAACAGCAAGCTTCTTTTTGACAATCATGTTGATTCTTTATGAAAAAAAGCATCCCGAATGCTCGCTTTTCTCCTGAAAAGCACTCAGCAATTCAAGTGTATAAAATCATTAAAGACTCTTAATTTTGCATTTGTCAACAGTAACTCGAACTTTGCGACAGCTGCGTGGAACCCTCAGTATCAATATCAGTTAACTACAAAAATTCAAGGATACCTAGAGTCGCTGAAATAACAGCTTCAGAATTAGGCATAGTTTCGCTACAGACTACTAGAGAAATCCACGATATTTGCTTCATGTTGCTCGATTTTACAGAATCTGGAAGTTTGCTTTCCAGGGTTGGTTTTAACACACCTGGCTACAATATACGTAGACTTTACTTGCTTCGCACTCCTATCACAAATACGAAAGCTTCTTTAAACTATCCTCTAGTGCGGATGGCCAGTCTGTTTAATAGGTATGCTATTGATTTCCACGAACTATCTTCACCGTCAGAAATGAAAAAGTACGTTAAGAGAGCTGTATCACAGAGTTTGTCTGTTTGACTTGTTTCAGTTTTCAAGTATTTTTATTGTTTTTCTAAATTTCGTGTTCTTAATACAACTATTCGACTACAAATAGAATAGAGAAATTTATATTGATATTTTTCAAATTCTAAACTTTCGATTTGTTATTTTATAATTCATACTGTTTTTATATACTTTATAGTTACGGCTGTAGGTCCTAAAGGCCTGGTAGTATTTTTCATACTCGAATAAATAAATAAATTAATATTAGAGCCTAGTTTTATAAATAATTATAATAATTATAATAATGATAATTCCTCAGGGGCTCAGGAACATTGTTTCTGAGTACGGGCTTAGCGAACCCGAGGAACCCAAGCTGAACCTGGCAGTAGGTATAAAATGCAACTTATCCAATGATGTAGAATCTAAGGAATAAACGGGATAATCGACATTGTACCACCATAACCTCTTGTCGCGTTCAAGATTTAGGAAGAGGGTCTTGTTCGGAAAGTGAGTCACAGTCTCCTCGGTTAGCGACGGAAGCAGCGTGATATCGAGTAGGGATACTGCATCACAAAACCAAGTCCGAGGAAATAACATCAACACCTCCCAGCCGAATCAGCAGAACGAATATGTGTATTTAGCAAAATCAGAACTCAACAGAGCAATAACTGAATTCGGTCGTAGTAACCCAACTAAAAGACCTAAACTGCCCAAACTCAAGACGAACAAGAACACCAATATCATCCTAGCAAGCGTAAACTCAGTGTTAGAAGAATATACCGACCAGAACACCTTGGAGAAGATTCACACTTTGATTTACTGTGGAGCAGTAGCGGTTCTTCGACTTCACAAACAACAAATCTCCACAACTCTGATTCAAGCTGAGCCAAAAAGCGTCAGAAAACCACCATGGCAAAAACGACTGGAAAAGGATATTGATAATATTAGAGCAGAAATGGGTCGCCTCACAGAATTCCTGAAAACAGAAAACCCTCAAGGCGCTTGAAATCACATATACGCAAAATTTATAGGAAAATTGGTACGAACACAAAACACTTTGATCACAAACAACACATCGACGTGTATATGGACACTTTGAAACAGAAACTCCAACCAAAAGCAAAGAGGCTTTCAAGATACGCCAACAACAGGTCAACATGAACAATAAATCAATCAAAACCGACGAGATACCCATACGTCCTGGAATTTTCAAGGAGATTCTTTGAGTCCACTATGGTTCTGTTTAGCTATGAACCCATTGTCCTCAATGCTCAATAAAACAGGATACGGATTTAGGATAAAAGCAGAAAGGAATTATCATACAATCTCCCACCTGCTGTATATGGATGACATCAAATTATATGCTTCGAACAAGAAGCAATTGGATGATTTACTGAAAACTGTCAGTAACTTCTCGGCAGATGTTCATATGAAATTCGGGGTTGAAAAATGCCAGACCCTGAACATTCAAAGAGGGAAGTCATAGATGGTGAAACACAACTTCCAAACTTATTCTGTTATTCTCTGATCTTATGTGAGATATGATTGTATTTCCTCAAACCAAGATTGAAACGGCAACACCAATTCTGCACCAGCTGGATTCTTCTTTTGTGATACGAATCGAGGCAATAAAGAGAAGACTAAACTTTCGTACAATCGTTTTTTAGTAACAAACGAAAGAAATGTTCTAGATCTGTATAACATCCTCAGTCTAAAGAAAGCGGTCTTAAGCATGCCTGACACATGCTGGGAAAATCGAAGATCTATATCGATCGTTACGCCCAGATTTCTAGCCGAATCAAAGAAAACAATACTTTCATCCCTGATTCGTAGCCTTAGATAATCTTCAAGTAACCTATGATGATCTCGACTGTTACAGAGAATCAAAGCTTTAGTTTCAGAAGCATTCAACTCAAGATTGTGCGAAGAGACCACCTCGTAGATATTCTGGAGATCCTGATTGATTTGATCCTGTGAAAGAGATAAACTGCTCAAGAAAAATTCATGTAACAGCTGGACATCATCGGCGTTTGCCTGTTTGGAGCAAAAACGCACTTTCGAGAGTATATCGGCCATGTAAATGATAAATAAAAGTGGTCCGAGAATCGAACTCTGAGATGTGGCTCCTCAAACTTTCATGACCTGTGTTCATGTTTGTAAGATAAGACTTCAAGAGCGAGCAAGCAGCTGCAGAGAAACCATAGTATTTAACCATAGCAATCATGATACGATGATTGATTCTATCGAAAGCCTTGGAAAAATCGATGTCAAGTTCTCTCAGTTGACAACGAGTCAACTTTACCTATAAATTAACATTGAATCAATTTAAATTGGATAGTATAAAGTTTGTTTACCTCTTGTTAGCTGATATGAAGTTAACATAGAGTTGACATAGCACTTCATTGAGTTTTTGTCTACCAAAGTAATATTTGGTTACAGAACGTCAACATCATTTAATGCCGTTTCAAAGCCACTATTTCTAATATTTAACGGAAATTGGCGGAAAAAAGGATAAAACAATTGTTTGTTGTTTTCTATCCTGTTTTCAAATATTGTCTGATAATATATGTATGGGATATGGGATCACCCCTTAGTCCTCTATTGATATTTTCATGGCCAACTTAGAAAACACATCAGTACTGAACAGCGACCTAGCCAAAAAATATATAATGGTCTGGTATCGGTAAGTTGATGGTATTTTGGTTGGTTTTCATGGCTCAAATAGACAATTAGATACGTTTTTGAACTTTCTCAATGAAATTACGATCATTTGAAATTTACCGTTGAAGTTGGAACTAACTATTCACTAAATTTTTCTTAATTTGACTTCAACAAACATGAACAGTATCCTAACTAATGATAGTTATAGAAAACAATCGATTGATCATTGAAATCATAAACTATCAGCATCACCCCTTTCAATTCAAGATTTCAAAACGGAAATAAATACCATAAGAAAAATAGCCCCAATGACTAGATACCATCCTCTTTCATAAATAAAATTAAAATCAGAATCAAACATCACAATTATTATATTACATTCAAGAAAAACCAGGAAAAAGATATTCTAATTTTAATTATGTCGCCCAGTTCCTCATAAAATGATATACTAATTTTCAAAACGTAACCACCTCATTCTCAAGTGGTCGAAATCTTAGCCTCTATTTACTGAAAAACACTAAACAGATACACTGAAATATTCTGGTTTTTACATAATCGAATGTAACCTGTGCCCTTCAGCTTATGTAGGTCAAACAGGTAGACATATTAAACGCAGATTCGAATAACATATACGATCAGACAAGAACTCACCCAATATTTCAGCACATTCTATAAAAGAACAACACAAAAATTTCAGACAATCTCAAGGTCCTCCACGAATGCAATGAAGAAAGAAGAATAAATCTGAAGTAATGATTCTTTCGATATTAAATGTATTCAGTGAAATATTGTCGAATATTCGTGCTTTCATCATTAAAATGAATAGCATCGGTCCGCTAGTGCAGCGATTGTTCAAAAAATGAATAAAATTGACATTATTGTATTTATGCGTACAAATAAATGTAACTTCAATTGTGATTTTCATTTACCTCTTTCTCTATATCCATACAAAATATCTATCAAACAAATAAAATTAATATTTTCTTTTGAAAAATGCAACCATTTCATCAGTATTTTCTTATGAGGTTATCACGTTCAACTATCGTCAGTAAACTGACTTTGCAGATAACCGATTTTTTTAACAAAAAAAGATACCTGCTTACAAGTCGCAGTAGAGGAAGATTCAAGAGAGCTTCAGAAAACTGGGGATGATACTGGGGCCCAAACTTTGGTAATTTTGAGGGATTAGATTGATCCTTCAACGAATGAGTTCCATGTCGCTTCTCTTTCAAAGTAATGTTGATGTTGATAAAACGATGAACATGATTGAACAATTTCAACTTACTGAACTTTTTTTTTCATTTCAGTATTACCATCTCTTGAGCAAGGTGATCTTCCCTCCTGTTCGGAAAATCATCAATATCCTGATTTTTTTATAGAAGTTTTGCATGAATTATCATATCAAATGCGTGAGCCAATCCCTAACCCAGACATAATTAGCAAGCCCAGCACTAAAACCAAATCTTTGAAGAGAAGAATACAAAAAAAATAAAATTGTTCTGAATTAAAATCTAGAGAAAAAATTCATATTTTAAAGGTTAAAATAAAGGAAAAACATTTAGAACTTTAAAAATAAACGTTTTATAGAACATGTTTTTTCATTTTTCAATTTTTATTTTCAAAAAGTACTAGAATTTTTTATATTTTTCGGACAAACAATTTGTTATGGCTGTGTAAATTGCTACATGTCCATTTCGTTCATTAATATTGAGTTTATTTCAGGTTGAAGCTTCAAAAGAGGCGAAATCCTGTTTTAAAACAACATCCCACTCTAAAAGATAAATAATGCTTTGTATTTACATGACTAAGGCGTAATTTGAACGAAACGTATCCCACTGTCGTTTAATTAGTTTTTCAAATCCTTTATGGGTACTCCATATAAAGAAACCAGTAGAACTAATCTGTACTTCACCCCTTCAATTAATTCATTTTGTCAGTTAATTATTTTTAACGCCTATGTATGATTATTCATAGTTATCTACCTACTTTTCTCCGAAATCTAAAAGTGATTGCAATTATTCTTGATCTTAAACAATTGGAAAATAAAATAATGCGCAGATAAAATTCAAATGAAACAAAGTTCGCGTCGAAGGTAACATATACAGGTGGACAGATTACGATGTTTCAGTATTGCAACTTTGTGAAATATTGTGAATAAATGACCTCCTTTCCCGCAGCTTCCGAAAATATATAAAAAGTGATCTCAATTTATTTTACCCAAGAGGAACCGAAAATTGTATATCTATTTCCTAATCTAGTAACTCTATGTTCATTCACAGAATTTGTATGGAATCATTCCAGATTGAAATGGCTTAAGTATATTCTGTGCTTGAATTAAGACAGTTCGAAAATTAATTCTTGTAATGATATTTCAGATAGATTGTTTTTTCATCAAATTACAATTATTAATTGAATATAATATCTATTTTCAATGAAATAAAACTAAAGTATTTAGATTTTCACTATATTAACAAAACTATGACCGGTTTCACCACACTGTGGCTTCATCAGATAGATACAAACTAATGAACAGAGTTATTACTTATATATTAGTCTTATTTCCTACTTAATACTACAAAATGTACAAGTACAAAGGATATGTTGGAAAACCCATCGGAGTTGCTTACTTTATGAATTGAAAAGATTTAGTGAAGGAGAAGGATTTAGATCTAATTGACTATTAAGTAACCTACCTGAATTCTTTTTTTGTTGATCTCTAAATTTCCAATAGATTGAGTTTTTGTCTATTATTTTCATTGTGTAAAATTTTGAAATTATCATCAAAGTTATGGTTTTCTTCGAGTGAATGATTGGAATAATGGGAATCTGATTTATGATAATTAAAACTACGTTTGTGCTCGGATAATCTAACTTTGAAATTTCTGAAAGTTCTACCAATATAAATTTTATAACAATCCCCTCAAGACAGTTTATAAACACCGGATTTATTACCATTATCAATTTTAAATTTGCAGTTTTGATATGTCGGCCTAAAGAATAATCAGTTTGGAATGCTATATTGAAATTATAATGCGAGATTAATGATTTTAATTTCAGACTAGGATTACCAATATAAGTTGAGCTGTTGTATTTTGTGTTAGAACTTTTATACTGGATTGCTTTTTGAAATGTTTTGCGTGAAATCATGTTCTCAATCATAGTTGGACTGTAACCGTTATTGACTGGTATTTGTTTAATTATATTTAGTTCTTTTATGAAATTATTTTGTGACATTGGGATATCAATGAGTCTATGTACCATACTATTGTAAGCTGCTAATTTATGTGGATAAGGATGTGTAGATGAGCTGTGAATAGTAATATCTGTATGCGATGGCTTATGAAAAATAGAAAAATCATGTTTGCCGTTAATTTTAGTAATAGTTAAATCCAGAAAGTTAATGCAGTTTTCTGTTTCTATCTTTAAAGTGAATTGATTATTATCCTGAATTTTGTTAATGAATGTTTTGAATGACTCTAATTGTCTGTTTGTGCCAGTGAAACAACAAATGATATCATCGACATATCCAAACCAATAATTAAAGAGTTTGAATAACGGATGTTTTTGGATAGTTCTTTCAATATTATCCATGAAAATTTCAGCGAGCAGAGGGCTCTGAGGATTACCCATGATTACACCTTTTTTACTATTATATAATACTCTATTGAAGTTAAAATAATTTTGTTCTAAACAAATTTCTAAAAGGTGTAAGAATTCTGATTGAATTAACGGATTGAGTTTATTAATTTGAAGGGCGTTGTTGATGAGTTTCACTGTATCACTAGGTGGAACACTAGGGAAGAGATTTACTACATCCCATGACATAAGTTTAGCGTTCGGTCGTAGTATCGTGTGCAGTCCTAATAAATATATTAGGACTGAGATTTTTTTATTAAGAATTTAGGTTCAAAATTAGCGTTCTGTTGAATGATGTCTATGAGAAAGCGTGAAAGTTTCGCAGCTGGAGCTTGAAAATATGAAACTACTGGTCTAATGGGATGCCCTGTTTTATGAAGTTTGACGAGGGAGTAAAGTTTTGGTGATTGCGGGTTGTCAATGAAAATTTATATTTTTGGTTGGAAGGTAATATAGACGTGGCATACTCTAAGCGTTTTTTACTATGGATTGAAACTTAATAGTTGGATATTCATCAATTTCTTCATAACAACCTGATTGAATGAAATTTTGGGTTTTCAATAAATAATTTGCTTTAATTAAGGCTATGACTTAGTCTGCTTTGGTGACTATGACATCTTCAGATGCGGACTTAGATTTAATGGACTTTAAAGTTGTATTTTCGAATTTCTTAGGTTGAAAACTATTGAACTCTTTTTGAATACTAACGCTGAAGAGTGTTTTAGGTGTTTGGCTTGCGGTGAATAATTTAGGGCTCTTCCGGTTTCAATTCCTAGCAGATCGAAATGGAGACGAGCGTTATTTGACTCTAAATTTTGTTTAAACCCTCTTCTAGAAGTGAAACTTCATCTTCGGAAAAATCAACATCTGAATTAAATCATTTATTTATTGGTTTAGATATGTCGATGAGCGATATGGAGGCTAGCGTTATTTGACTACAAAGTGTGTTTAATACCCTTTCTAGAAGTGAAATATCATCTCCGAAAAAATTAGTATCTGATTTAAATCAGATGCTAATTATCCGAGCACAAACGTAGTTTTAATTATCATAAATCCGATTCCCATTATTCTAATCATTTACTCGAAGAAAACCATAACTTTAATGATGATTTCAAAATTTTACACAATGAAAATAATTGACAAAAACTCAATCTATTGGAAATTTTAGAGATCAATAAAGAAAAGAATTCAGGTTGGTTACCTAATAGTCAATTAGATATAAATCCTTCTTCTTTACTAAATCTTTTCAATTCATAAAGTAAGCCACTCCGATGGGTTTTCCAAAATACCCTTGTACTTGTACATTTTGTAGTATTAAGTAGGAAATAAGACTAATATATAAGGAATAACTCTGTTCATTAGTTTGTATCTATCTGATGAAGGAAGCCACAGTGTGGTGAAGCCGGTCATAGTTTTTTTAATAAAGTGAAAATCTAAATACTTTAGTTTTATTTCATTGAAACTATGTATATCGATTTTCATCAAGTAACGACCTCCTCAATCAAATCAGAATATAATATCGTTTGTTTACCATCGACCATGCCGTACGAACATTATGAGTCTTTATCGGCCTTGACGTTGAATATTTTATGGCGATGTGGGTTTAAATCCGACCATCAATATTCATGTTGATGATTGAATTTTCCAGCACAACTGATGGGAGCTTTACCATTGTATCTCAGAAAAACTGCGGATTTTCTTCAAATTATCGCAGAAACCAATTAACCAATTTCAAGAATGGACGTTGAAAATCTTCAGGCTGCATAAACTAGGATATTCTTTTTTTATAAGATTCATTTCCATTTTTCTTGGCAATATTGAGGGCTCAACTTGAAGATAATCCTGTTCACATTCCAATTTACTAGATCGAAATCGATAAGATGGCACTTGTATTACCTGTCTCTTCCACTGGTGTATCTGCTTTATCAACTACTTCATATTCTCATTCCCTTGAATATAAATGGTTCATGATTCAATTCAACGAATATACTTTCTTCGCCTCTCAGAAAAAAGATTCAAATAAGTAGTTCCTACAGTATCAGTATCATATTTATTTTGAATAAAACATTCAATCATATTGAAATTTTTAAAACTTTTTCACGGCATGACCGATTCGTTATTACTAATGATATTATGTTCATACAATAGTTTTAACTCGATAAAAATATATTAAATAAGTTATCTAAATTCTCATTGCAATCAGATGTGATTTTCGAACTGTCATAATGAGAGGTCAGATAGAACTAAATATGTCGTGTCATCCACCTCAACAAAAGGAGTTTTGAGAAAAACGCGTTTCAAGTTTGAGAAAGATTTCCAGTAGAATCGATATTTTGTGAAGTTCTTTCTTCTAAACGAGCTTTTGAAGCAGCAGAAGCTAAATAATTCACAATTTCTATAGCTGCAGCGTGAATATGCTTTGGAGCAAAAGTTCATATCAAGGAATTGAGGGATTCATTATTATTTTGTGTTTCGGATCCTAAACATCGTTCTAAAAAATCATCAGATGATAAGCTGGTATAAATGGGCTTAATTACATCCCCAATACTTTAACATCCAATGGAGGATGTCCGTGGACAAAGAACATCTACCGTTTATTGTGTGATCGCGTCAGAAAATCCACTGAACCTCCCAAAATAACTCGAATTTTGAAAAATCCTAGAGCATATTTTTGAAAGTTTAAGCTTTGAAAATAGGAAATTTTTTTCAATTTTCTAGACCAGAAAACCACCTTAAGCTATATCAATTATTCCGTGTAAATTTCGGGAATGAACATAGAGCTACTAGATAAAAAGTAATGCAATTTTCAGATTTTCGTTGAAACACGTCCTGAGTTGAAACATTCATTGCATATGTGATATATTTTGAAAATGAAGAAAAACTTTATAAAGAAATAAAAATTGCCTATGGTTCATATTCCAAAATGCAAGTTTGCAAGCGTTATATAGCTCCAAAATTAATCGAGATATTGGCACTAAACTAATTCAGAAAATTTGCAAATATCTCGAAAACGAATAAAACTAGCTTGAATCGTTTACAAAAAGCATTTCTAACGCGAAAAGAAGGAAAGGGAGAAATTTTCCTATTAACAAAGCTGCAGAACTAATATGTTAATATATATATATATATATATATATATATATATATATATATATATATATATATATATATATATATATATATATATATATATATATATATATATATATATATATATATATATATATATATATATATTAATATATTAGTTCTGCAGCTATGTTGATAGGAAAATTTTCTTTTATATATATATACTGGGTGATTCACCAGGGTGTCCCAATTTTCTATAAAAAATCTTCGGTGGTTTTTTCAGATTGGAAGACCACTTTTTTTATAATGTCTTTAAGAATGAGTTTTTTGGTGAGTAGTTTCGTCACAATATTTTTTTCCGTAAAAATTCATGAAAATAGGCTCTCACATCATCGCATGCACCTTCAGCCAGAGAGGATGAATACTATTTCCTTTCGTTTTCTTATTGCCAAGGATAGCTTTATTGATGAATTGAAAGAGATTATCCTCATTTTATACAGAAGTGACTCAAACAAGTTATTGAATATTGTAATTTTGAAAACATACGATCTTGATTTTTTCAAATGGAACGCCCTGTACTTTATTATTCATGTCAACGTATGTAACCTCATCTTTTTATCTTCGACCATTTTCGAAATAAAGAAAATAAACTAAAATATTGAAAACAGAGATTTATTAGTAAAATTACTTGATCAGAGAAATGGAGATATTTTAAGGTAGTCGTATGAAATACTTAATAGATTGGTTTTTGGTGAGATGATCTACAAGGTGTTGAACTATTTCAATAAGTGTTCGAAATGTTGCCCGTTTCTTTGTAGACACAACTCAATGCTTCTGAGGAAAGACCGTTGAACTCTCGACAACATTTGCGGATTAACTGACTGAAAGGCGTCGACTATTCTCTGTCTCATATCCAACTGTGTTGTAGAAGGAATCTGGTAAACGATGCCCTTAATATAACCCCACAAGAAAAAATCTAGACTTGTAAGGTCCGGAGACCTAGCTGGCCATCTAACAGGACCACCACGTCCTATCCATTTGTTTGGAAATACATGATTCAAATGCTCCCTTACCTGATGTGAGTAATGTGCCGGTGCTCCATCCTGTTGAAACCACAAATCTTGTCTTATATGCTCTGGTACATCGGCAAGTAACATTGGTAGATGATTTTGCAGAAAATCTAAGTACATTTCACTATTGAGGTGCCCGTTGAAAAAGTGCGGCCCAAGTAGATATTCATCTACTAAAGTGGCCCATACATTCAGGGACCAACGATGCTGGTGATCTATTTGTCTCATGAGGTGTGGATTTTCCGTGGCGTAATAATGAAAGCTGCCTATTAACAAGCCCACTCTTGTGGAAAGTTGCCTCGCCCGAAAAAAGACTTCTGCTAAACATATTTAGATTTTCCGCTACTTTGTCACTTGCCCAATTACAAAAATTGATTCGATTTTCATAGTCTTGATTGTTCAGTTCCTGGTGCAACTGAACATGATATGCATGAAATTTATTCAGTTTCAAGATTCTCTTAACGGGAGTTTGACTTATATCTGTTAACTGAGAAACTAATCTTTGGCTTTTATATGGTTCCTCTGTCACTGTCAACAAAACTGATAACTGGTTGTATTCAGCTGTAGCAGTTTTTGGTTTTAATGTTTTTGCAAGCGATATTATCCGTTTCGATAAATCTAATTAGAAGTTTTTCAAAGCATCTTGCATCAGAATGGCTCTTATCCGGAAACCTTTGTGCATAAACTCTACTTGCCAACAAAGAATTTCTATCACACTCACCCTGAATGAAAATCATATCAACCATTTCTCCTTTGGAGAACGTCATGGCAGTCAATTGAGAAAGTTTCGTTATTAAACATTGTTAAAGTGAGGTACTTTAGCAATGTTTAATAACGAAACACTGATAATATATGATAGTAAAGTATTGTAGCTCTTGGAAATCGTCGATAAATATGCCATCTCTTGAAGTAACTTGCCAGGATACCGTAATGAATTTTTCATATAATAGGAAGGGCTAAATGAGGCACATGCTTGAAAAATGTAGAAGATCAACTGAAACTAATAATTTTCGACTCGAAAATCCGAATTTCATATTTTATTTTGGGATGAAATTTATGATATAGTAACCAGAGATTGCTCAAAGAACAATACAATTACATTATATATGTGTATATATATATATATATATATATATATATATATATATATATATATATATATATATATATATATATATATATAAACACCTCAAAAAGTCTAGGGACACTTCTGAATATCGATATATCGTATACAGAACGATCAATAAGGATGATTTTTTAAGAAATAAACACCTGCATCAAATTCTCACCAAATTATGTAGAGTGCCGCAACAGATTTCAGTTTTTTTATAAGAACTAAAAATACTGCAGATGCGACGCTGCTTTATAATCATTTCATGTATTCAGTGTTTGAAATCAGTTAGTTGGCACTTTGTTTCTGTTGTAAGCATAAATGAAAGATTGAAGTTTTGTGATTCGACCATGGAAAGACGACATTTGACTAGAGAAGAGATGTTACGAGCCGTTGGCATGCTCCAAGCTGGGAGCTCACAACGGAAGTATCCAGGGTTCTGGGAAGTAGCCCAAGTGTCATAAATCGTTTATGTTAACGTTTCAATGAAACAGGTAGCGTAGATGAACGCTATACAGGTCGTTTCAGAATTACTACAGTCGTCCAAGACCGATTTTTGGTTTAACAAGCCAGAAGAGATCGTACTACCACAGCATCTCAATTAGCTCAAGAGCTATCACGAGTTCATAATGTACAAATTTCCGACCAAACTGTGAGAAATTGACTGCACGAAGGTCAACTCCACTCCAGACGTCCAGATCTGAATCCCATCGAGCATGTGTGGGACACCCTTAAAAGAAATTTCCTGCGTCAAAACGTCTTCCATCATGAACAGGAGCTTGATTAGCAGTTCAGGGGCTTGGAATGACTTAGGCCAAAATGTAATAGACCATTTAATATTGAGCATGCCGCGACGATGCCAAAGTGTCATTTATAGCAGAGGTGGACCTTCTGGGTACTGAAAAATATAAGTACTTCCATATCGTTTCGAAAATATTAGTTCAGGATTTTTTTATGTTTTAGCAAATTTCGTCATTTTCAAATTTCAAATTTTTTTTAAAATAGGTGCTTTGGAGGAGTCAAATATTATTTGGTTTTCTTGAGAATACATTATATACAATACATCCTAACAAAAACCGAAAGATTTCTATAAATTCGAATCATCAAATTCATATGTTAAAGATATTGGTAAGTAATATATATATAAATATATATAATACTGAAATTGGTTTTGAGTCTGAATTGTAGATGTCATGCAGTAATCCTCATCAGGGTAGAAATGTCCGATATTAACAGGTTTTTCGGGACTGTTTTTCTCCCAAAGGTTTTACATTTCTTTTCTTTAGTTCTATTTCAATTTCTATGAGTACCAAACGAAAATGTGTCATTTGTTTTTGTCATGGAATGACGAATCTACCTTATACGTATTTTTCCTTTCGCTTTAGTGCTTCTTGCAAAGTTCATAATTCTTGGTACTTAAAAAACTCAATTGCTTTTGATTTTTTGCGAAAGCAGAATAAGATTAAAGAGATCGAAAATCGGTTATCAATTTTGATTCCTTAACTTTACGCGTTTCGAAGGAAAAGGTGAATACAACCAAAATATTCATTTTCATGATGTTATATCACTGCTCGGTATTCAAATCTTTAGTAGGAGTGTTGTTTTCTGTTTATTCTTATCTCTTGGGAGAAGGCGATGCCTTTCATGCCACAAAATGATTTAATGTATAATTTCACTCGCTTCTTGAAGAAGGCCCAATTGTAAGTTATCGGACAGACGTTCGATGAAGGTGAGTTCCACAGAACACTAGCCCTGTAAACAGGAGGGAGGTACGAAGCGTGTAACGTGCTTACTTCACTTCACATGCTGCTTCTATCAATCTTCAATTCCTAACTATCATTTTCTTTACTACCATCAAACTATATCGTGATCTCATATTCGAGTTCGTTCTCTTTTTCCTGTCCATAATTTCCCTAGTATGCTATGTTCCTGTATCCCACGAGAGGGTTCGGCAAAATTCCCGGTTTAGTGAGTTGACAGAATTCTCCGGCGTGTCATTGGGCTGAAGGCAGAAATAGAGCAGGTTAAATGAATAACAAACAAACAATAAATGACAATGGCCGGAGCCTATAGCATGATTTGCTGACTCTTTGCGTTTCTCAGAAAAAATGGGATACAAAATAAGAAAATATGTTTTTCATGATGTAATCTCAATGCTAGGAATTAATATCTTTAGTGAAAATGATCTTTACATTATTAGTATTCCATTTCGACCTGTTTTTCAAGGATGTATTTTTATTTTCAATATCCTCTTTGTGAGCATAATCAACGATGAAAATTGTTTAATTGTCGATTGAAAGCTAATTTCATGGAATCAATTATGTACAATGAAATTCTGAGTATGTAATTCATTGAACTCACAAAAGAAAATTACAGAATAATTTGTAGCAAGCTATTCAGAAAATTATGTGTAAATTAAATAATACGTATCTAATGATACCTTATTTTTATCTCGGTGAATTCAATCACTCGTACAGGATATTGACGTATGTGATAGTTTGATTAATTGTTTGTGTCTATTTATCACACAAATATTTATAAATTTTTTGTGCTATTCAAAATGATTTTATTTGAAATAATCGTCGTATTGTCAAAAACCGATAGCTGAGAACTAATTTTCTTTTCTGTTTAATCTCAATGTTTTCTGTGATGAAAGAAAATTCGAATTACTCAATATTTAAAAGTATGTTGAAATTCAATAATTCTGTAGACAACTCAAACTATTTTCGTTTCTGGAATAAGAACATAATTTAATAATTTTGATATAAAGGAAATGTATTTTTGTACAGTGAAATATTCTACAATTAAATATCTAACTTAACTTATGTGTCTTATGTACAGGGTGTCCTAAATTCGATGGTTTTGAGGGCAGCTATATGAAACATTTAGATAAAAAATGACTCCCCCCTTTCTGGGTCTCTCTCTATATCTCTATATATATATATATATATATATATATATATATATATATATATATATATATATAACCTTATAGGTGAAAACAAAATGCAGTTATCATTTCTTGTTCTCGAGTTAATAGGAATTCTCGATTATCTGGGATTTGAGAAAATTAGCATATCTTGGGTATCTAATTAAGTAACTTCGGGAATAGTTTCATATTCTTTAAGCACTTTTTTGAATATAATCGATGCATTCGAAACATTTCTTCACTCAACATTTTCTGAGCTATAAGGTGAAGTAATTTTTCCCAATAGAAACCATAAGCGAAATTCTCGCGTTGAGCAAAGTATTTCTTTCCTTAGGTAGGTGAGGATGAAAACCACAGAGAACAGTTTTAGCAAGATTTCGTGATTCCGTTGTATTAGAACGACAAAAGATATAATATAATATGATATAATTATTCATTGAAAACTCACAGAATGTCGTTCAATTTTTGGATGGAGGTACCGGCATTATGCATGTAACAAAATTAACTTTTCTACTCTGGTTAAGCCCAGAGAAAAATGAGCAATGAGACTCAAATTCAATATTCGTCAGTGAAATCTTGGAAGAAAAGTCAAGATTTTTGCTCAGATATTTAATTAATTACATAAATTATGATACATAATGACACAAATGCTTCTTTATATGTTATATACAGGCAAAAAGACTTATCTTGGTGAGATAGTTCCCAAACGTTCTTGATCTTACTGCTGCCTTTGGCGGAAAACCTCTATTTCAGCTTCGGATGTGGATTTCTGGACTCCAAATAGAAGTTATTACAGAAATGTAATAACGGTTGAAAAACCGTTGAGCGAATTTCTATCTAGGGCTCCTCACCTAGGACTTTCTATCCAGGGCTCCTCATCTAGGACTTTGTATCTAGGGCTCCTCACCTAGGACCTATATTTTGATATAGGTCACTACACAATATACAAGATAAAGATATGAATTTTAATATAATTTAATTATTTTAACTACAAGTTAAGAGGATTTTCTAGTTCAACTCATTAGCTTGAAGGTCTGCAAAGAAAATTGCAGACCTTCAAGCTCTAATGGCTCCTTTCTGTTGCAGAAAAACTCGAAAGCTATAAGGAGAAGCTCCCTACAACAGACCTCCATACGTCGCTACTGAGTGAAAGTGAGAATAATAGGTGAGTATTGCAGCCTCCTTATTTACAATGTAAGTTATTCTTCTGATAGAGTAAACTGCAGATGACAATTTTTTACATAGTACTTCTATATGCTCATACCAGCAGAGTCTGCTATCAAGCTGAAAGCCCAATAAACTGACTGTCCCTGTCTCAATAGGTTTTCTTATATTGAATATAAGTTTTTGTGTCTTATTGGTGTTTTGTTTGTGGCCATTAGCTTCCAACCACGCTGCGGCTTGGTTGAGCTTATCTCCATCACTGCGCTGTAGATCGCTTCTTTTCTTTTCGCGACTACTTATAGTTGTATCTTCGGCGTAGATACACACATTCTCTTGTCCTAAATGATACGCCATGTCGTTTATATTCACGCAAAACAAAAACGGGCCGAGAATTGAGCCCTGAGACACCCCAATGTCAATCTCCTGCTCACTAGATTGGCAGTTGTTCCAAACAACAATCTGGCTGCGGTCAGCAAGATAAGATTTCATCATATTGAAGGCTCTGCCTCTGGCTCCACAGAAATCTAATTTGTTCAATAATGTTTCGTGGTTTGCACAATCGAAGGTCTTGCTCATGTCAAGACACGACAAAGCTGCTTCACTCTTGTCTTCGAAATAACCTAAAATGGTCGATTTTCCCTGACGGAACCCACGCTGCGAAGATGTCAGTACATACATACATACATATTTGTGTAGTATACCAGTAAATTTCATAATTTTCGAGTAATTTATCATTTTGTGAATTCAATTTATCTAGTTATAATAATTCCCAATAGTTTTGCTACTTTATTCTAAATCGATAAATCGATATCCTGTTATCTGGTGTTGTCCTTGTGAAAGAAGTTGTTAATATTCGACTGAATCAGATTTAGTGGGTGGTTCACTAAATGTATTTGATGGAGCTACAATGTAGATAGGAATAAAACCCTGAACTAAATTCAAGCTGAGTCATTTTGTTCAGATATTATTTGACAAATAATTTTTATTTACTATAAACTTGATGTATATATATATATATATATATATATATATATATATATATATATATATATATATATATATATATATATATAATCCTTTGTGAACAAAATTTATTTTGGATGAAATTTTGTCTATGTAAATTCTGATGGTTAGTGAGGTGACAGAATTTCCTGGCGTGTCATTAGCCGAAAGGCTGAAATAGAACACGTTAAAGGATCAAAAAAAATTCTATTCAAACAAATTTCAAACATTATCTGTTGATAATCTGTTTAAAAGAATTGAATAAGGGCATAATCTCGAAGGCATAATAATAGTACCTTTTTTTTTGAACTAGAAGAACTACAGTATTCTTCGTTGTTTTTCCTGCCCGGTATGAAAGGTAATCATTTGTAGATTTTCTTGAGTATTTCCATGAAAAAGCACAACTCGAAAAATGCGGAATCAAATAGGCTAATACAATAGGCTTTTTCCTATCAACTGTGGAAATTCTGATACAGAAAAGTTTTAGTGATTGTAAAGGAGACTAGGGCATGTTGTAACACGGGGTTAATTGTAACACTATCAATTTGCGATAAACCATAGGTACAATACATGACAACAGCTTTCTAAACAATCAGAAACTCTTCGTGTAGATTACCGGCCGATGCTCAATCATCGTTTGGTCTTCGAGCTGTTCATGTGTTCTTCAGAAGCATAAATTTGGAGACACTCGTATTATTTTCGAATTGTTTATATATTTGTAACGAGAAAATATTCACTCAACCTATATATTGATCACAATAGAATACATTGAGATCGACCGAAATATTAGCTGGAAATATTCTTCCAGTTTCCAGTTTTTCAATATTTATGTAGGAAGAGATACATTTTGTTCGGGGTATCTATAACAAAATCTTTGTGGAAAATTGAAACTTGTTATAACTTGCCCCGGTTACTCGGATCTGTAATAATTCTGCCTTTATTCCATTTCAGAATGAGGGATTACGAGAAGAAAAATGTTCGAGGTAACGCGGCCAAAGAAGTAATGGAAAAAGGAGTAACCCGTTTCGTAAACGAAGAAGAATCAGTGAGGTCTGTTGCGAAAGACTTAGACATTTGCCACGTTACTTCATTCCGGTATGTAAAAGAATCAAGGCCTGGGATATTGAACGTAATTAGGATGCAGAGATTTACTCTTCAAAGTCTGGGTTACTTCAGTAAGCTTGTTTTAAACATATTAAAAGAATAGTTGACTATATTTATGCTATTTATTTACTATATATATTTTGGTCTCAAAAACGTGAATGAGTTCGAAAATCAGCTTATGAATGTGCTCGTTGGTATGATATAATAATAATCATCTTTATTGGTTTGAAAAACTTTACAAATATTGGTATGATAAACCTTAAAAATATTCATGTACAATAACTGTTAAAGCATATTATTACAACTGCAATAGCTCGAAATAGAAAGGTAAAATTTCAAAACACAATAAAGTTTTTTCTACTCACAAAGGTAAGTAACCTGTGGGGAGTGTTTGATGAAGAAAAAATTAGAATTTATTATACAAAATAAAAATCACTTTGAACATCATCCAGAAAGTAATAATGCCACCTTCTGACATAGAAAACGGAACTAAGATCACAAATGCATGAAAAGATGAAATAAATTTCATTAATTATTTTCCTATTAATCTCTCGATGGGATTTCTTTGTGTATTCTGCAACCATTTCTTTAAATTTAAACTTTTTCTATTCGTTGTTTTTCTTAATACCAATGGGAGTTCATTGAATATTCTAGGTCCTAAAAAGTAGTGACATCTCTGATTAATGGTCTTACTAACTCCAGGAACAACGAGGGAACACCGACTGTATCGGGTGCCAGATGTATGAGCAATGAGTACCTGTTTCTCTATATTATTGCTCAGATGCCTCAAAACTGTGGAACAAAATAACTGTCTAACATTCCATACACCCGACAAATCGTACAACAAGTCAGACGAAAATGTTATATCCTCTTTAGTTGGAAAATAGCGAGAATTTAACCGATCCCAAAGAAAGGAAAGAAGTCTTCTTACCCCAAAACTAGTGCCCTGTTGGCACTCATGTTTGTACATTAACGATGGAAAAGCATGGGGAATCTAGAGCAATAGCCCTGACTTCTCTAAAGCCTTCGATAGGGTTTGACATGCAGCCTTGTTGAATAAACTTGCTGCATATGGGCTTCTCGAAAAATTGCGGGTTGGATAAGTAGCTTTCTTTCAAATAGATCAATACAAGTTGTGGTCGACGGTATAACATCTGATTGTTTCCAGTTGCAAGCAGGAGTAGCTCAAGAATCTATTCTTTCGCCTGTATCAATTTCAGAGTTTCCCAACGATGGTTACTCAGAAATGGAGTATTACTAACATAATTTTGGAAAATCACAATCGGAAAGTCACAACGAGAAAAATTTTTTTTTCAAAAAAGTCATCAAATTTCGAAAAATCTCAAATATTTCGAAAACCATTGAATATCGGAATATCGAACAAAGTCAACTTCATTTGATTTCACAAAGCTAAAATCATCAAAATATATAGATTAGGTTAGGTTAGACCAACCCTGTTTCTGTTACAGTTAAACTATTTTCTGTCATCTACAGAGAACAAGATCTTCGGTTTTGCAGACGATTGTACTCTAGTTTCGTCTTTCAGTAGCCTGCAGCCGATTACAGCTGCGGAATCTCAGAGATGTCAACAAATTAATAACTTAAACTCTGACTTACAGAGGATATCTGAGTAGGGTCAGTTGAACCTGGTGAGCTTCAACGCGAACAAGATGCAAGCAACTACTTTTTCTAGAAAGGTCCCCGCTGGAGAGCCTCCTCTAATGATGCTGGACCAACAAATTGCATCCAAAGATTCGACCTGTTTTGGAATATTGTTCGCATGTATGGGGATCTGCGCCCGAACATTCGTTGCGGATGTTGGATAGTGTGCAAAAATGGGCTGTGCGCCTCATCACCACCCGGAGATCACCCTCGATCTCCAACCGCTGGCTCTCAGAAGACAAGTTGCTGAACTTTTTCTGTTTTACAGATACTTCCACGGAAGATGCTCCAAGGAGCTGAAAGACCTTGTTCCGGAAAAACTCATGTTTTGCCTCAACACTATGCTGGCAAGGAGTTTTCATCATATGGCGGTACATTGAGCAACCCCTTGAACCTCTCTGTATAAGAATTCCTTCGTTTACAGGGCCGGTGAACTGTGGAACTCGCTTCCGTCCAACATCTTACCAACAACCTACAATTTGGCCCTCTTCAAGAAGCGAGTTAACAGACACCTCAATTCTTCCCAGGCGCCCACTCATGTGGTGTAACAGGTTCGCCTATTCCTGGGAAGCGCGCATAAAAAAATAAAAAAAAAGTTTATACCATCTCTTGTGAAGTTTGATTCTTCAAACTATAGAATGTTGGAACTGAAATCTTGAAATAAGAGATTGGTTCTTCTGATGAAAATGAGTACTTGTTTGTACTGAAGCTTAAATAGAAAGTAGGCCTGGAGAGCCATGCATAATGTCTACAAGATGCAAACTCTGGTCACATGGAGCCTGCAGTGACGATAGAGCAATTTTTATACCATCTTATGGATGACAAGATATGAATAAATGATATAAATATCTTACAAAGTTATATTTAATAGTTCGAGAATTATGAAAGAAACACCTGAGAATTGTTACAACTATCTCCGGTGTCCGTTACTATATTAGACTGGGATAAATATTATTCTGTCAAACATTTTGACCCTTCGACTACGAGAATATTTTTCATAAAAGCTATAAACAACATAAGATACTAATGAGTTATTTCTTCATTTGTAAGCATTATAAAATCCTCTTCAATATCCTTGTATTGTTTCGTCAAGGAAATACAAGAAATACTCAGTTATTATGCAATTTATTTGGCTCCGGTTATTTTTTCGTTGATGATTAATGATAACCTGTTATATATTTGAGCGTAAAATGAACAAAGCATCGATTTTTGAAAATTGATGAAGCTATTAAAAATCAATCTATCGTGTTAGTCATTTCGCAAAGAGTTTCAACCATAAATAATCAATCAAGTATCCCTTGAAAAAACAATTTTAGGCTCTTAATGAAAGTTAATTGGCGAATTATTGCGTTAAAATTTTTAATTCTTCATTATTCGTCTTATTGCCACAACAATAATACTTTAGTTCGTGTCTTAGACGCTTCTTAATTTATTTGGTAGTCTGGAAGAGCAAAATAAGATTTTTTTACAACATGAGTCCTAAATATTGTTCTCACGAGTACAGCAATATTCATTGCAGTTTGGTTGAGTAGTTGAGACCTGTTGTACATTTTTAATACGTTTGAATATCATCTCTTATTATTAGACATCAAAAATAAGCAAATATTGAAATATTTGATTTGTTCAGATTGCTTCATACCTCCATTATATGAAACCCTACAGTTGAAGTTGAAGGATGAAAACTGAATATATATATATATATATATATATATATATATATATATATATATATATATATATATATATATATATATATTGGTCGAAATCTTGTATATTGTTCAAGACCTGGAGGTCCAGAGCGCCTGATAGTCAACCAGCAGGATCTAGTGGATCTGTTGATACCTTCTTATCTACCATATAAATGGACCGACACGGCGAACCCGCTACCGGACTTCGAGAAAGATACGAACAGTAACAAACAGATGTGGAAACGTTAAAATTCCAAACATTTGGGAGACCTCTTTCGCCGTTCCGTGAATCACATCAACGGTAGAAAACGAGCTCTTGTCAGGAGCGATTATTCATTGATCTACGGATTTTGAATAATTCGTCTTGTCTCAAATTTACATATATAGACTCCACGCGAAGTTCATCGTGGAAGATATTTGACCAAATATTTACTGACGGGAGGTTTATCTCGAAGCAGAGCACTATTCCAGCGGGATCATTTCGCTCGTTTTCTACCGTTGATGTGATTCACGGAACGGCGAAAAATGTCTCCCAACTGGTTGGAATTTTAACGTTTCCACATCTGTTTATTACTGTTCGTATCTTTCTCGAAGTCCGGTAGCGGGTTCGCGGTCCATAGAGGGCGACTCTCGTACGTACGTACGAGGTGCGTCCTTTCTGGAATTGATAGAGTACCCCGATTTAGCTTGGTAGGATGATGAGAAGCGATATGCGACACTGATCTAACCTAACCTAATAAGGGCGGAACTGCAGTCTGCCACTTTGTTTCTCGGCATCCTGCTTGGTTGCACTATTGTGGCGCTTATGCGTGCATGGCGGGCAGATTTGGAAACTAGCTCTTGTCAGGAGGATTATTCATTGATCTACGGATTTTTGAATAATTCGTCTTGTCTCAAATTTATATATATATATATATATATATATATATATATATATATATATATATATATATTTGTATATATAGCATTGCACCAGCTTATTGAAACCATTGAGCAGCAGTTGGATAAGGGAGATTTTGTAACACTTCTTACCGAACAGCTAATGGAGCTTTTGGGCGATAAAAGAACCACCTAGACGTTCGGAAATCACACACTCACAGAAATGGTGAAGCGAATCTGTCTGCTAGACGGACGTCGTGTTGCCGACTGTCTGGCGCATGGTGGCAAATGGCTATTACTGGCGCTGGGGAGGGATTCCATGTTCAAGCTCCCGTGAATGACTTCGAAGGAATCTATAGGTATGTATGAATAATCTGCAGATTTTGCTGAATGGAAAGCTGGTGTGCGTTCTGGGGCCAGAAAAGCTGGCTCTCGAGAGACATCTAAGACTTCTTATGGTCAGAAGTGTTGTGTACTCAACGAAACACCCCTACTGCTGCGCTAAGTGTACTCTTGGGGGTCGAACTACTGCACCTCACAATCTCTAGCAGGCCAGTTTTGAGTGCAACGACGGGGGGCTTGCCAGTGGTCGATGCGAGTCATACCCTGTTTCCTGAATCCATTGGGAGTGAACACCTCCTCTGAATGAACTTGGATAGAGCCACCCCAACGTACCACTTCGGAGATATGAACGAAGTGAAAATCTCATCCAGACAGAAGAGGGAGGAAATAAAGGATTCCTTACCATTTGATACATGGATCCTTCGAAGACTCAAGAAGTTTAGGGTAGCGGAGTTTACTGCCACAGTAATGAGAGGGTTTCCACCTCTCATTAGATCATCATAGAATCGTTTTTCAATCGGAGATCATTGCGATACTTGGCTGTGCTTAGAGGCTTAACACACGTACACTCTTGGACTTTATATATATACAGCATTGCACCCGCCTTTTGAAATCATTGAGCAGCAGTTGGATAAGGGAGAATCTTGTGACTCTTCTGACGAAACAGCTAATGGAGCTTTCGGGCGATAGAAGAACCACCTCGACGTTCGGAAATCACACACTCACAGAAATGGTGGCAAACGGCTATAACGGGCTCTGGTGGGGGGTTCTATGTTCAAGCTCACGTGGATGACATCGAAGGAATTTATAGGTATGTATGAATAATCTCCAGATTTTGCTGAGTTTACTCTTGGGGTCGAAGTACTGCACCTCAAAATCTTTAGCAGGTCGGTTTTGAGTGCAACGACGGGGGGCTTGCCAGTGGTCGATGCGAGTCATACCCTGTTTCCTGAATCCATTGGGAGTGAACACCTCCTCTGAATGAACTTGGATAGAACCATCCCAACGTACAACTCCGGTGATATGAACGAGGTGAAAATCTCATCCAGACAGGAGTGGGAGGAAAGAAAGGATTCCTTGCCATCTGATCCACGGATGCCTCGAAGAAGTTTACGGTAGCAGAGTTTACTGCCAGAGAAATGAGAGGGTTCCACCTCTTATTAAATTAACATACAATCGTTTTCCATTCGGAGATCATCGCGATACTGGGCCATAGGCACAGTTGACAATATCCATGATGGACTCCTATATGTTGATTATTTGGTTCTTGTAATAGGAAATTTTAATTATCAATAGTACTTTCGTGAATAGCTTGCTGTAGCTGCTGTCTTTAGGGTTCTACAAAATATTGAAGGACTTTTTTTCTATACATGCGATTTTTCTCACATTAATTCAAATTAGGTTTAAAAAACTCAACATAATCAATCAAATAATGCTTAATCCTAAAGGTATATCCCGTTACCTCCCAGAGTATGTCCCCAGGGAGTCGTTCACCCTCCAATATTGTGAAATTTGGTAGTGTATGACCTCCTGAGTATAGTTAGCAACAAAGGCTTCTATCGGCACCTCAACGTAATATCTAAGGTCATACACAAGGTGCACTGAAAATTGTAGAGAACTGGTGCGACCAAATGAGGGCTAACAGTTAACCCAGACAAGGTCAAACTTGTAACATATACACTTAAAAAAAGAATCAATGCATAATGCAGCCACTTTTCTTCGGAAAAAGAGTGAAATCCAATGATGAGGTCAAATATCTGGGAGTAATCCTCGATAAAAGACTTAAATGGGATGACCTTAATCAAGTCATAAATATTTCCTTGTGCCCAGTAAATGGGTCATCGCAATAAATCGCAAATAAATGCTATGTGCATGGTGGCCAAAAGTGACGTAGAGGCTAGTAAGAGAGAAACTTAACAAACGAATACAAACGGAGGTCTGCATCGCAGGCTCCTTAAGATCCAAATCAACCGCAAGCCTTAATGATATTCTGAATTTACTTCCTCTTGATATTTATTTTAGCTGTGAGGTTAGAAAATCAGCATTCAGACAGGAGATAAATGGAAACTAGAAAGCCGGATACGCAGGGTTCACCAGAATTAAGGATTTCATCAATAACCCAATACTGAGTATGGGCAATAATACGATGAATAAAACACTTACAGAGACCTAGGTGCATAAAACGGTGATAGAATGAAAAATTGGCTCGATTTTGACAACCTTAAAGACATAAATTAGTATAGGCACGGATATGAAACGGAACTAGCACTGGAGTATACTCACAAAACCATTCGGCTGAGTGACAATTCCATTGAGGGAACGCGCAACCATCTTTCGGGCAGAATTATATGCCATAACAAGCTGTGTTCGAGATAACCTCAAAAGATACTATAAGAAGAGGCAGGTGAACATTCTTTCGGACAGTCAGGCGGTATTCAAAGTTGTGGGTGTGGAACCCAATCAAAGTTCATATGGGAATATCCGCAGTTACTAATTGAGCTGGTGAAAAGCATCAGGTAACTTTGGGTACTTGATTGTCCTGCCAAAGAAACCGCCAAGACGAGATTTATCGGCCCGGAACCAGCTTTTGGTACAGGACGCGATCAACATCTGAATAAGAAAACTACATGCTGACAGGTTAGTCCTTATCCTGGGGCATAAACAAACTTCTGCTGGAAAAACCTTGCAAAAAGTTCACTAAAGAAACTCTTAGGCTGAACAGATAAAAACTAAGCTCCGTTATAGGTTCAAATCATCTAGACACAATAGGCATTTTTGGTGATGAACCTAGGTATCTGTAGACTATGAAACGAAGAAGAATAAACGGTCTATCCGATTATGAACGAATGTGAAGCTCTGGCCTGAAAAATATGGAAAATTTTAGGAGACAAAGAAATCTTAAAAGAGCTAAGTGAAAGTTACCTGATAAATAGAACTTAACCTTGTTATAGAAATAAACCTGGACATTCAGGAATGAGTATCAACGGAGGAGCACAGTAACCCTTTATTAGCTGCAGTGGCAGAAAACGCTGAAAACACAAGACAAAATACAGAAATACCACCTATATTGTATATATGTTGAAACTGTTTGTGAGAACTCGCATCAAGGTTTCATTTGAGTTTATTATAGCAAGAAAAGGTGATTTTCATACAAAGGGAAAAATTATCAGATTTTAACTTGGGGTTGTATTGTTCCAACGCGAAACGTTAGCTAAGATCTAATAATTTTTACGTGTATAATACACAAATTTTTCTTTTGACGGGTTCACGACGATTTGATATTGAATAACTTATTTTCACAATATATTGAAGTTTCACACCAGTAAACTCATACCGAAAGCACTCTTAGACCAATCTTGACTCTTTCCTTCAAAAACATTGTCCAAAATGCCAATATGCCAACTTTTGGAAATGATTTTTGGAAAACGAACTTTCTTTTGTCAGTTATTCTAATCACTCGAATCAAAGAATTAATGTTTGAATTAAATATTTATTAATTCAACCTATATACTAGATTAAGCCCTCAGTGAATTTTATCTATTTTTCAACCAGGATTTTGTCTATTGAAGTGAAATAAATTTGGAAAAACTGCAGAAGTTCTATTGTTCTCACTTGGACATTTTTCAAATATCTCATAATTCATCTTCATTTTGCCATTAGTTTTTTGAATTTTTGATACTTAGTCCAGCAATGGTAATTTGAATTGATTCAAGAATCACGAATTTCGCAACTGGTTTTAATCTATTCAGAATTGAATCTGAGCGTTGATTAAAATGAAAGATGCTATAAATCAAGAATTAGTGACACTGCGATAGGATTATCTTCACAGAATAATTTTATATTTTCATGGTGAGCGTTAGTTGACCCCAGTTGAGGTAAAAAAATTCTATGCATATTTTCAAGGTTAGGTATTATTGAGAATTCTAAGGAACACTGACTCTCCAATGTGAATTTCGACCCATTCGTGAGGTTCAATCTGAAAAAAATTTCTAGGAAATTTTTAGCCAGTGTATTTAGATTTTTTTCATGAAAATGCAATCACCTTGCAACTGAACTGTTGCCGTATTTTTGGAGGTCTTATGTAAGACTAGGGTACCTTCACAAGAAACATTTGAAAAGATAATAATAGAATTGGAATGTTCTATTTACATTCTCTTCGATTATTTCATAATGTCTAATTTTGATGTGAATCTAAAAGTGTTAGGAGGATAGCACAGTATAAACAAAGAATAATAATCCAAAACACGCCAAACCTTTAACTCTTTTCCTCTTCTCTCCTCAATTGTAAGCTCGAGATATTGAGAAGAAACTATTTATCCGAGGAGATCTTTAGGCCATAGAAACTTGCTTTGAGAGTTGAAGCCTAAACTGGAATGTTACCAAATGGTTATAATACATATTGGCATTACTTGCCTTACGAGATTAAGGACAGCTCCGATCTGATGGATCTTGGCGTCTGTATAAGAAAGGACTTAGAATGTGAAGCCCTCATGAATCAATTAGCAGAATAAAAACACTCATATATCTTGTGCCTTTCTCAGTCGTCAATAAGATTTGAAAATGTGAATTTAAAAATTTAGAAAAGGTAATTTCTAGAAGCAACAGGCATCAGTGTATCAGTCGAAACGATACGTCAAAGACTTCGTTCAAGGGGTTTAAACAGCAGAAGGCCCTTAAGAGTTCCAGAGCTAACCAGACAACGAAAAATTAACAGACTTAATTGGTGTATCGAGTACCAGAATTGGAATGTCGAGAATTGGTGAAATGTTCTCTTTTCGGATGAGACCAGAATTGGTGTTCGGTCAGATGACCGCCGTATTCAGGTTTTAAGGGGTCGTGGAAGACAAGCTAGACTCCGAGCAGCAAGACAAACTCCAAAATACCAAGGCGGCAGTGTGATGTTTTGGGGGTGGCATTATGCTGGGAGGCAAAACAGATTTGATTTCGTTTCCTGCTAGTGTAACGGCTACAAATTACGTGGAGCTAGTGCTGGAGCCCATAGTGAGACTCTGTCGAGGTGCCCACGGTGAGAATTTCATTTTTGTGCAAGATTATGCTCCTCCGCATTCCAGCAACCTCGCGCGACATTATCTTGAAACAGATGGAATCGCTATTTTGGACTGTCCAGCTTGCTCTCCAGACCTAAATCCTATTGAAAATTTATGGGATAATTTCAAAAGGAAAATTAGATCGTGCCAGGATAATCCAAGAACCCCACAACAGCTTATCCAAGCCGCAACAGAAGAGTGGCAGAATATCACCCCAGAGGAGGTCGAAAACTTTTACCAAAGCATTCCTAGACGGATTTAGGCTTATATCAGGGTAAGAGGAGGTAATACAAAGTACTGAGATCGAGAAAAAACAACACCTACTCCGTGAGAAAACAATTTTCAATTTTTTTACTACATTCAGAAAGAGTCTCTTATTTTTTTATTTGTTTCTTTCTTAAAATAACCCTTTATTCATTTATTTTTATTATAATTTCGAGATATTTTAATTGAAAAACACCACATATACACTTTTCTTAGACCATCTTTCAGCAATGTATAAATGATATGCTACATAAAAATCCAACAATACAATTTCTCTGTTCAGTTTATTCTGAAATCAAACAAAACATAAGATATAATTCTTTCGAAATGCATTGTGTATGAATAAGAATGTATGCTTAGTCTCAACTGATCTAGAACACCCACAATATATTGACTGAAAACCGTGGTCTACGGAGGATGTTGATTTTACTGGCGACCATGACATAACAGAATTCATGTTAAGTCTTGATATGACCGAATCAGCTCCTTTCTTGATCTCGATAATGATCATTCATTTTCCATTTTAGGCGCCACGGTTACTATAGAGTCTAAAGCGCCCCCAGTAAACGAAAACATTCCTTGAGCTGTATGAATTCATCGTGAATGTAAAATGAACTTGAAATATCACTTGAATAATTAATTTTCATTACCATTTGAATAAACAAATTTTGAATCCATAAATGTCAAATGTCATGGAAGGATTTTCGTGTAGAGTTTGTTTGTTTTTCATATGAAGTCAATCAATTATTTATCTACAAGGTTTGTTGAAAAAGTGAAACACATTTATGTTATGAGAAAATCATCTAACAGTATAGCGAATTCTTATTCCAATTTTATGTGATCAAATTTGAATTTGAATTTTTACTGCCAATAAATGAATTAAACTGATAGATCAGTGTTACCGTGGCTTCGTACTGTCGTTCATTATCGGACAGTTTAAAAACCAAGTACCAAGTACAAAGTGACAAGAATACGTCGTTATTTGAATTTGGAAAGACAAGATATTAGATATGAGAATGAACAACTATTGAAATGTAGTTATTATTTCAATACAACGAAAATTTGTGATATATCTGAAAGTTGTCACTAAATAGTGAATTGAAAATTTCGACTCATTGTTGGTAATTTAGTTTTCTAATTTCTCTGGGCAATGTGTAGAACTTTCAATTTATCGATACTAGAAAAAGAGTGTCTCTTTTGAACACAGTGGTTAGCTAATGTTGAATTTTGTTTATTTTTAAGGAATAATGTTTGCTATTATTGCAGTCTGGACAAGATAATTCATGAACTTCTTTGTTTTGTTAGGTGTTTTTATATGAAAAAAAAGGCGTTTATGTCCAAATCCTTCAAAAACTGAGGTTTCTTGTTTTCATCTGAATAATCATGAGAAGGATAGGCAACTAAGAGTATTCTTCAATCAATCACTATTAATTCATAATTTCACTCCAACATATCTTGGTGTAAAGATTGATCGTTCTTTGACTTTCAAATTTCATATTGATAAATTATGTCAGAAGTTGAAAACAAGAAACAATATACTACATAAACTAGCTGGATCTAATTGGGGCGCCGGAGTCTCTTCTTTGCGAACTACTGCTTTAGCTTTAGTATATTCAGCAGCAGAATATTGCTGTCAGGTGTGGTTGAATAGTGCTCATGTCAATAAGATTGATTCTCAGTTGAACTATTCTACTAGAGTTATAAGTGGATGTATCAGTTTAACTGCTACCCCATGGCTTCCGGTTATTTGTGATATAGTTCCTTCTCATATTCGCAGGAAATTAGCTCTTAAATCGTCTTGGGATAAGTATCACTCATTTCCAGAAGCTTTTCCGATAATACACGATCTTCAAAATCCACCAAACCTGAGATTGAAATCTAGGAAACCTATTTGGTCGATTGAATTTTTGCGTACACGGGTGAAGGCTGTTGATCTTTGGAAAACTGAATGGCAGGAAGTTGATGTTTTAATAAAGTTCTCATAGAGGATCCATCCAAAAGGGTTGCAGGTTTCGATATAAGTAGGAAAAATTGGGGTACATTAAATTGTCTCAGGACAGGACATGGTCGTAATAATAGTATGTTGTTCCAATGGAATACTGTAGAAAGTCCGGCATGTGAATGTGGCGCAGCTGAAGAAACAATAAAACATTTAGTCTTCGATTATCCTATTTACCATTTTACGGGTGGTTTTCAAGAAATTCATTCCGTTTCAGATAATTTCATCAACTTGGTAGAGAACTTTAAGTCTATTTTGGAGATTAGTTTTTGCTCCCCCTTAGTGTTTTTTTTCCATGGTTTATGTTGATAAGGCAAGGGCTACACCCATGTAGGGCTTCATTCCCAAAAGGTGTATGAGATGTTCCCTGTTGAAAAACAGAGGAGCATTAGTTAGATTTCAAGTGAGTTTAGACATATAAGAGTTAGATATGTTTTGATGAGATTTTTTTTCTGCTGGTTTTCTCTTTCCATGGTTACAGATTTTTCCACTTCCAATCCCCCTCCCTTTTCACCCTTGTCTTCTGGAAATCATGGAGTGCAAGATGACAATGAGAGAATGAAGCTCCTAAGCAGAAAAATTTTTGGTACTCTTTTTAGATGCCTAATTAAGGAACGGAAACGGTCTGTTTTTTCTGCTGGTATTCTATTTATCCGCTTTTTTTCACGTATGTGTTTTTCTGACACACACCAAAATTATAGCTGTAAGCATTTATTGTAAATATAATTATTCGAATTTTGTAAATCCTCTCTTTTCAAAAGAATATATAAGAATATATATATATATATATATATATATATATATATATATATATATATATATATATATATATATATATATATATATATATATATATATATATATATATATATATATATATATATATATATATATATATATATATATATAAAAAATGTATTTACGAAAAGAAATATTTGTTTGTAAACAACAAATACATATTCTATGAAAACACGTGGAAGAAAAGTACTCACGGAAGGTACTCACGGAAGCGCTGGTCTTCGCTTTTTTCATCACGCTTTGTTTATTTTCACCTCCCACATTCCC
The DNA here is from genome assembly GCA_013387265.2 of Cryptolaemus montrouzieri. NCBI lineage: Eukaryota > Metazoa > Arthropoda > Insecta > Coleoptera > Coccinellidae > Cryptolaemus > Cryptolaemus montrouzieri. Next base: position 26,952,466 of record JABFTP020000103.1, read on the forward strand.
GAGATCTCAGATCTCCTTTATATCTCTTGTAGAAAACATCTCCTCCATCTCTGGCTCCCCTTCAAACTTTTTTGTGGAACCACCGGATGCTGCAGCTAATATAGATCGTGTAACTCCTCCGTTATCAAATCCTGAGACTGTTTCTCGACGAGTTTGTTCCCATCTCTCTCATCCACCTCCAGACCCATGGATTTTCCCAAAGATGCAATCTCCTCTACCACAGTTACTTCGGTTTCCAATCCTTTTAGCTGCATTCTCAGGCCACAGTTCTCCATGCAGAGGTACTCGAACACCCAGCTCGACCTGATAAATAATTCTTAAACATATCACGATCCTAAAGCGGTCCTTTCAGAAATCTCGAAGGTTAGGAATTGTGTTCTCCCTCCCCTCAAAGCAGTTCCGAGAAATGTGCTTGGTGTACAACTAGGAGTGGTGTTGGGTGGTAGATAATGAACCTTTATAAACTTGGATGAGCAGGGGCATTATCGAGGACGAGACTATCTTGCATGGATAGGTCGTTTTCCTGAAGGAGTTTTTCAACTCTTCTTCAGTTTTTCTTTTGAAACCTTATATGACTTGAAGGCTCTAAGATTATGCGAATGGTATACTAACAGAAGCTTAATTTTGCAGTTGCCACTCCCATTGGCGCAAAGTGCTAGAATAACTCTATCCTAAATGGGATTATGACCTGCATCCTCTTCTCCTCTGCAGTTATGTAAGTCCTATTCGTCACAGCTGGGGCATGTATCCTTTGGCTTCTATCAGTTCGAAAACGTCCTCAGCTGCTTTTACATCCGACCTTGCTGCTACATCATGCCTGACGACGGAGTGGATGCCGGTCCTTTTCGATTAGCTTTAAGCGAGTCTCCTCGTTTGTGGAAGTGTGTAAGATTTGCTACAGCAAGTTACCGTCAATCGTTCATATCTTCTCACATATGATTCTATGTGGTAAGATTCCTCCTTGAAGGTCTGTCGCCTATACCATTGGTAGAAGAGAGAGGTCTGGAGCCAAGAAATTTATGTAACGCCTTTAGCTGGCGTAAAGTGGGCCACCAAAAGCTTCAAACCATACAAATCACCAGGGGCGGACGGAATCTATCCGGTCATGTTGCAAAGAGGCAACACATATACAGCCCCATGTCTGAGAGCTATATACAAAGCCAGCTACTCACTGGGCTACATACCCCAGTCATGAAGGAAAGTCAAAGTATTATTTATACCGAAAATGGGCAAGAGGTCTCCAGATGAGCTCAACCTCCTTTCAATGGAGAAAATTCTGGACAACCATATGAGAAGTTTCATAAAACTGCATAAAAAACAATTTGCCTACCAACCGGGCAAGTCTACAATTGATGCCCTACACGATCTAGTCAAAGAAGTGGAAGGAGCACTAGAGGCTAAAGAAATAGCCTTAGTTCTATTTGGAGACATTGAAGGAGCCTTCTATAATACCTCCTATACATCCATTAGCAATGGTGGAAACAAAAGGGTGTCAAAACACCCACCATCAAATGGATCAAAGAAATGCTCAAGGCCGGATCATAACGGCCACTTTTGGAGACACCGAAATATCGACGTCAGCAGTGAAAGTATGCCCTCAAGGAGGTGACCTATCGCCGCTACTATGGTCAGTAGTTGTTGATGGCCTCTTAGAAAGACTGAACAAAGCTGGCTTCAACGCACAAGGCTATGCTGATGATCTAGTTATCATCATTAGAGGAAAGCATGATGGAATCTTATCGAACCTGATGCAAAAGGCCCTTAACATCGTGACACCTGTGAATTCTGGGTTACATAACGCCAGAAATCTTATCACAACCATCAGATATAATGCCGCTAAGTTTGATTTTCACATACCCTTCGAAGTTGCCATAGAAGACCGCACCATCGTAAAGCAAAAAATAAATCAATTAGACCAAAAATCCCCCATTTGGTACACGGACGGATCAGAAACGATTGATGGAACAGGAGCAGGCATATCTGGACCCATTTACTCCTCATCAGTGCCTCTGGGCTCTACTCCCACAATCATGTAAGCAGAAATATTGCTGTAGCCTTTGCTGCCAGGAAGGACTACAAAGGAAACTCAGAGGTGCAAAGATTTACATTTTAACGGACAGGCAGTGATGAAAGCTCTAAACTCTTACAGTTATCGGAGCATCTCTATCTGGGAATGCCGTCAATCCTTGCAGCAACTTGCTGAGGGGAACAAACTTTTCCTGTGGTGGGTGCCTGGCCACGAAGGCATACAAGGAAATGAAGCCGCTGACGAACTGGCCAAATCAGCTGCTGGAATCCCACCCATCGGACCTGAACCGTTCTGCGGTCTAAGTAAGCCGCAGAGACGACAGGAACTGGAACGATGGGAAGAATCTAGCAAAAAAAATACTGAAAGAAAACTCCAGGCCAAAGGCAAGCGAAAAAGTTCATTGACTATTCGCCAAAGAAGACAAAACAGCTTCTCGATCTCTCTAAGGACGAGCTGAGCATCATAACAGGCCTCCTTACTGGACACTGCTCACTGAGATACTATCTCAGTAAAATGGGCAAATCGGAAACGGCAACATGCAGAATGTGTAAAGAGGGCGATGAAACATATTCTTTGCAGTTGCATCGAAACTGTCCGTCAAAGACATATACACTTCGGTAGCGACAAACTAGAGCCGCACGAAGAAAGCGAAAGCTCCCACGGAGCTTCTTAATTTTGTAAGGGATGTAGACCTACAGGGAAATAATAATAATAATAAGAAGGGTTACGAACAAAAGACCAATTTGGTCGCAGTTCTGAAAGGCTTGCAAAGCCAATCGACCCCCACGAATGTAATGTAATGTAATGTAGCTGGCGTTGTCCCCTCTACTGACTACTTCTGTTTAAGCACAGTATATATCATTGATATTATCGTATACCTGGCTCATGTTTTTCTTTGATTGCATGCTTTAATTCAATAAATATCATATTTTTCGGACCCATGGTTATGAACATACATGTGACGTGAATCCTACTTATCGTTCCTTCGGAACGAGGAAAACGAACATCCAGACTGAGGCCTAGTTTGAGGTGGGAGAAAATGTTAGGCACTGAAAACGACATCAACATGCGGGCCGCATGTTGGTGTCGTGTTCAGGGTCGTTTGCAGTGGTGTATTGTGCGATTCCTCATATCTAAAATCTTGCTCTTATCTCAGAGCAAAATATCGCTCCCGCGGAGGCTCGCATCTTGAAACACTCATGTACATGTAATTGTTTTCGTTTTTTCTTTTTGTCCATTAACCCACTATCAAAACCGTTGTTGGGAACTATAATTTTAAGGCTTACAATTTCTTTTTCAAGGTTTTTTTAATGATACGAAAATGCTCTGTGGATGATTGAATGGTACGCCAATATTTAATATGAATAAGGGTGGTTGGTAAACAAACCTAACCTAACCTAACCTCGATTGTAATTGCGCGACTGAGTGCCTATTCTAAAGGAATAGGTAGTTGAATTTTATGCTTGGTTTCTTCTTGCTCAGCAGATAGTAATATTGTGCCTGCAGAATCACGAATCCTTCAAGATTTGTTCAATTGGTCCGTAGCTCACTTGTCTTGATATTCATTTCTACTATTTTCACATAGACCATAAACAAATTTACGCAGATTGGGTTTTGTATAAAAGTTTGCAAATAACCACAAAGCTCCCTGGTATATTGATAATTTCTTAGTTCTCACTAATCTTGTGAAAAACTGCAAACACTAAAAGAATATAATTAAATATATCTACCTTTCCTTCCCTACGGCTTACTAAACTTTAGCAATAAACACTATTTATTGCAGTTCACGGCTCGCAACACGAAAAAAACTTCACATTACCATAATTTATCTGAGAAAGAAATCTTGGTTTGAATAATATCAGGTATGAGCGAGAGATAGGCGGTCAAACATTCACTTATCTCCATTGTCTTCGACGTAGACATTTTCGTTTATGCAATATTGACAACAACCTCATACCGAACGCTTGACTTTTAACCTCATCACATCATGTCAATTTGAAATAAAAAAAAATGTTGAAATTGATGTCGAGCTTTCAATGAAATTGGTTGGTTTGGTTCAGTCGATTGAAGTGAAGTGATGGAAGACTGAAAAATTGTTGCTTTGCTAATGATATTCGTACTCAATGAACTGCAATGTTAGCATACCATTATACAAGCTGGTCCTTAAGTGGAGCTTAAGACTTTATGTATTTAAAATATTTTCGTTTTTTAAGGTTTATAGTCCGTTGTCGTGTGTTCGCTTTTCAGAAGGACCCGTTGCTTCATCGCAACGTTTCGTCAATGCCCTTTCTGCCATTATCAAGCGGTGTAAAGTGACTAGCAATACAAGCTGAAAAATGATGCAATGCGAATGGTCTCAAACTAAACAAGGACAAAACTCAAATCATAAGCTTTGGCACAAACAATAGAGATAGCACTACTGTCAAACTACTGGAAATAACATTTGATGGGAATTTGTCGTGGTGTTGTTACACATCATTACTTACAAAGAGATTATCCACAGTCATATTCACAATCAAACGGATGAAGGCAATATCAACAGAGGAAGTATGTAAGCTGACATACTACTACAGTGTCGCTTCATATGGGATATTACTGTGGGGATACAGTGCAGACATGAGAAGAGTTCTTCTGAAGCAAAAAGAGGCGGTTAGAATTTTTATGCCCTAAAACTACAAGCTACAAAGCTCAGCGAATACTAATACTGACAGTCACCTCGATGTTCATACGGGAATGCTTGAAATATGTGAACGACAACAAGAACAAGTTCTCAACCAATTCATAATTCCGTTCATATAATACAAGAAAAAAAGACTGCCTCTCAATGGAGAATCACAGACTGAAGAAGACTCAGCTTGGAATCAACTATCTGAGTATGAAATTCTTTCACAAACTTCCTGTGAACTAAAAAAACGAAGAAAGACACAAATTCATCAACCAAATTAAAGAGCGTTTATTCAATTGCACTATCTAGGTAAAGATGCCTATTATGAGATACCATTTCCATTTTTGGGTATAAAAAAAAACTGTTACATTTAAAGCTTTCTAAGATATACTTTTAGATAGAAAATTTAATGTACTTTAAATGTATATTAGCTATTTTAGGCTAAATTATATTATTTTTGGCTATGCTGTAAAAAGTGAAAAATATCAGAAAAAAATTCCAAGGCAAAGGGCGCCTATTATGAGATATTAGGGTTCTAAATATAAGATACTATCTTATATTAGGTTCCATAAATTTTAGGGTCAACAAACAAAAAAAACAATATTAACGTCATAATCACGTTTTTATTGTAGGTAACTTATTAATTAAATATTAAGACAAATCAGTCTTAGCAGTTTGGTACATTAATTATTAAATTTTAGACTAACATCAGTCTTCAAAATTTTTACTTTACTTAAACTTAACAAAGATTTGAGCAGAACTCAGTTATCATAATAAAAATTAGCATTTTTAATAAAATTTTAAAATAAAGGTTATCAAACAAAGAGAATATAATAAACAATAAAAAATTAAAATCTTTTCTAAATTATTTTTAGTCTTACCATGTCTTACACATCTAAACATAATGAACACAAAAAACGATTCGATGCTACATCTCCACAATCTTCATGAGCCCATTTAAAACAACTATCACATTTGGCCCATTTTCTCCTCTTGTATCCTGCGAAAAGTTACCGCTACAGTAGGGACATTCAGCATCATATTCATCCCCACTGCTATCTGCCAACTCAGGCATGTCATCGTCTTCGGAACTGGAACTAACTTCTTCAGCTTTTTTCTTTTTAATAGGATTTTTTTCTTTGTCTGCTGTTTTTAACTGATTGTTTCTTCTGTCCTTTCTTATTTTCTTTTCTTGTTTTTTATTTAGGATTCTTCTAATGACTTCTTATACGGAGATGCCGTGATTATAGAAGCTGCTCCAGTTCGGGTTTTCTTAGAAGAAGAATTGTTCTTAGGTAGCCTGGGCACTGGCTTAAGTGCAAACGGGGAGACAGAAGACGATGTACTGGGTACTGGATTGTCATAAACACTAGCTGTTGAGGCTGTTTTAGAAGATGCTAATCCTTGGTACTCATCTGAAGGATTGTCATTTGTAATTCCGCTATTGGGTAAGATTTCAGTTGGCTCTGATTGGTTTTCAATCGAAGTAAGCACACAACTAGTATCTTCCAGATCTGCGTTCTCATCATTTCTCTGAACATTAAGTAAATCTTGCTCTTCATCCCCATCATTAAAGATTGAAAACTCTTCGTCTGTAAAAATATGTCGATTGCACGGAAATAACCCAGCTTTGCGAAAACCGTTAACGGAGTTGGTCATGGTAGCAGCTTTTCATAAGCCGCACCAAACAATCTAGCCACATATTTGTTTGTTAGAGTGCGCCCGAATTATTACGCAGCCAAGTTTCAATTTCTTGGGAGTAGTAAGCTTTTAGTGGCTTCATAAATGCTACATCCATTGGTTGCATTCTATGAGTGCAGTGTGGCGGTAAACAAACTATAATTACGTTGTTGTCTCGAGCTAAATTAATAAGATCGATGTTTCTCGTGTGTGTGTAGTGGCCATCTAAAACCAATAAAACTGGATCATCTTTACTTGGCTTTGTAAAGTTGATAAAATGCTGAAACCACTTTGTGAATAGGTGTGTCTGGATCCAGCCTGACGGATGACAATCGCCAATGGAACCTGCTGGTGCACCATCCATTAGGTCTTGAGCCATATTTTTCCTTGGGAAAACTATTAATGGCGGCACGTAGGTACCACAAGCGTTCATACAGGTCACTATGGTCATGAGCTTTCCTCTTTCCAGGGATGTCAACGCACCGACCTGTTTTTGCCTTTCATACTGACAACTTTGGAACGTTTATGTTGAACTACTGTTATTCCTGTCTCGTCAACGTTGTATACCCTATGTGGAGCGGATTTTATCTTATCAAGTTCAGGCTCGTACAAATCAAAAAGTTGGCGACTGCAACTGGATTAAATCCTTTTACTCTAGCAGCAGAAACTGCTTCAGGTGTCCTAATAGATAATGTAGGATGTCTCCTCAAAATCCACGAAGCCATTTTTACCAGCAGAAGCTTTAGTAACACTGAAGGATGCCTCAAATTATTTTAATTGCCAATTGAAACGCCATGTATTTAATGTCCTGCAGACGTAAGCCATAAAATCTTCTATCCATTTCTTTGCAATAGCTTTCCAGCTCGGCTTCTAAATCAATAGGCAAGGCTGGCCGTCTTCCCATACGAACCTGGACAAGATCTTCTGCGCGGACATCCTTTTCACATAGCGCTCAAGGGTACCCTTAGGAACACCAAATTGTTTCGCTGCTCTTAAGTAACCAATTTCTTTTCTTCGTACTGCATTCACAGCCTGTATCATGGCAGCGTGGTCCCAGGTCTTTCTTTTGATGGGAGGCATCTAAAATAAAAAATATACGGTTTAACCCAACACCCATGATAATTGTTCTTTTGTGTACCATAATATGAGATATCTCAATTTAGGAACCCTAGCATATCTCATATTAGGAAAACAACAGTTTTAGCAAATGGCTGCCTTTTTTTTGTTTCCAAAAGAAAATACAATTTAACTGCATTCATAACTTAAAATTTACCATATAAGCTACAAACAAAACATAAATTAAATGCGTTTAACGTAATAATAAAGTTGTTACGTACCTTGTAAACATTTGATGAAAAATATTTGGTTTTACGATGTTGAAATAACCAACACGCACACGTTCTTACATTGCCGTTAGCCGGCGCGAACTGACAGACGTTTAGCACTGTTGATGTGTCAATCCGAGCCACACTAGCGCCAAATGACTGACGTGAGTAGTTTGACCAATATCTTCCTATCTCATATTTAGCGCCTATCTCATATTAGGCATCTTTACCCTACATACATGAAGAATTACAACTCAAATTTTGAATACATCTGTGATTACAGCTGTTTGTTCCTTTTATCAGATCTTATTGTTTTGATTTGTTGATGTCCGAAATATTTATTGTTATTTAATGTGCGCTAAGGAAGTAGTAAACGGGGTAAAACAAAAAGAAAAAAAAATATAACGAAGACGTAATTAACAGAAATGGCGAAATGTTGACGGAATTTTGTGCACAGAACGAGTTGCGAATTAATAACACTTTTTTCCCTCACAAAGAACAGCACAAATATACTTTCTACGATAACCGAAACAACAAATCCATAATTGATTACATTATCAGTAAAAACTAAAAAATTTAACGTAGAATCGCTCAACAATGCAACAATGAGAGAACAAAACAACTTTATTCAAACCGTTGCAAACAGTATATAACTCGTAATCCAATATTGCAGCAAGATAACTCCGACATAGCATGGCTCAAACTGAAAGAAAACATATACAAGGGTGCCACAGAGGCCTTGGGAACCCGCACGGTTTCACAGAACGGCAAACCTAATAATAAACCCTGGTTCACCACTGAAGTCAAAAACATTACAAAGGAAAAAACAACAAATATATCTAGAATATAAGAACTATCCGACACCAGAGAACAGAAATAGATACATAGAAATAAAAAATAGGGTGAATAACAGAGTTCGGGAAATTAAAGAAGAATACTGGCAGAGATTTAGTGCTGAAATGGAAGCGGATATATATTGAGCGCAAAAACGAATTTGGTAATTATTAAGGGGTATGAAAAAGGACACCAATGAAACTATACAACTGAAAACAATCACAAACGAAACATGGGAGAAATACTTCAAAACTCTTTACACCGAATCAGAATATGAAGAAGAACCCCCAGAAGAAGACTTAGAAAACTTCATTATAAATGAACCGGTAACAATCACGAAAGAGCAAGTAGCTATGGCAATAAGTAAACTTGAAAATAGGAAAGCTCCAAATGAAGAGAAGATAACAAATGAGATGATCAAATATGGCGGAGAAGCCATGAGAGAAGAGTACACAAAACTGTTTGACATCACAAGTCAACACGGAAAAATACCAGAAGAATGGAAAAGAAGTGTAACAGTGCATATCTTAAAAAAAGGAGACAAAACAAATCCTGCCAACTATCGCGGAATAACCTTATTAGGCACCTCTTTGAATCTGCTTACAAAGATTCTTGCCGATGACATAACGTCAACAATGCCAATCAGCGAAGAGCAACAAGGCTTTCGAAAAAACCGGTCCACGGTCGATGCACTATTTATAACAAGGCAATTAGTAGAAAAGTCTCTTGAATATAACACTCCAGCATATCTTTGTTTTATAGACATAACGAAGGCCTTCGACAGAGTCCAACTGAAGAATGTAATCAAGATACTGGAGAACAAAGAGGTACCCAAAAATATATAAGACTCATAAAAGATCTGAACACTAATACAACAACGCAAATACGAACAAACCACACCCTAACGCAGCATTTCGGAACAACGTCGGGCATCCGCCAAGGTGATAGTCTTAGCCCTCTACTATTTAATACTGTTATGGACCAACTTGTAGAGACCGTTTAAAACTTGGGACTAGGATACCGCATGGGAACCTACAAAATTAACATCTTATGCTATGCCGATGACGCCGTACTCATTGCAGAATCAGAAGACGACCTACAAAGAATGTTATAAGCCTTTAGCAAACGCGCAAAAATTTTAATATGGAAATCTCAACAAGTAAGACAAAATGCATGACCATAGCTAAGGAACCTCTGCGCTGCAAGTTAACAATAGACAACGCCACTATAGACCAAGTCATGTCATTCGAATACTTAGTGTGCAAAATAACAAGCACAGGATACCTTGGAGATGAAGTTAGGAGACAAGTGAACAAAGCAGCTGCAGTATCGGGACATCTTAAACAACCAATTTGGAGAAATAAACACCTCAGTATACCACGCAAATCCAGAATCTACAAAACATGTGTGCGACCAATTATGACATACGGGCAGAAACAAGAGCGGAACGTCGGTAACAAAGAGGAAACTAAGAACAACAGAAATGAAAACGCTAAGAACTATAACCGTTTACACATTGAATGACAGACAAAGAAATACCGACATAAGGGAAAAATGTGAAACAGACGATATTGTAAGATTGGTAAGAAAAAGAAGGAGAGAATGGAACCAGCATGTAAACTGAATGACCACAGATAGAATAGTCAAAATCGTATATAACAACATACCACACGGAAGAAGACCCGTTGGACGACCACCAAAACGATGGCGGGACAGTTGGCAATCAACTTCACAAGAACTGCTGCAGGGAAACCGGAACTGAACAGGCGCTACGCCTTCTACACGGTGAGGAAGAAGAAGAAGAATGTGCGCTGTAAACATTCATGTCCCTTTTTTTGCTTGTTTTAACTTATATATAATAATATAAAAACAAACAAGCTTACGAATGTTTTCGAGATCACACAGTGCGATATATTATAATTATGGATATATTATGTACACCTGGTCAATAGCCAGAAAAGTACTGAAGCGTTAGCTTTTCAACAGAATACATCTTGCAGACACAGTGTGTAGCGTTGCGGTAAATAGTCGAACTAGTATGGCTTCTTGAAGTTTTATGTCTCCATATACTCTTTGTTTTAATTATTTCCTGTCTATTTCTCCTATTCATGACATCCGTCCTGATCGTACTACTACTGTGTGGGGTGATAGTGATTATGAAGAGTGAATCGTAAAACCAGCTCCTTTAGGGAGGGTATTAAACATTATCCGAAAAAATATGAAAATGAATATTGTTCCCTGGATAAAAGTTTTCAATGTGTTTACATATTAAACGATAAATTTCGCATGTTATCATTATTGAAATATAAAAGTAATATTCAGAATCATGAAAATGAATTCCATAGTAGGAGTTCAAACACATTTCCTTTTCTTTAACAGTTGAAAAATAAGGTATCAGAGAAGTTTTCATTATTAAGAACCTAAAACTTTCAACATATTCCTAATTGAAATAAAAATTATTTTCAATAAAAAGAAATTTGATGCAAAGTTCAGGTTTGGGCTATAGAAAACAAATAGACATTATGTTAATGTTTTAATACCATAATAATAATTTATATTTTTGGCTACTCTTTTGCATCAGTATACTAATTCACTAATTTAGGTGTTTTGAATATTTTTAATATAAATTTTTCTTGATGGCTGTAGATGGTTTCTTTTTATTTAAGTTAGTTTAATTTGTGAAGTTAAGTTGAAATTGTTGTGATTTTGAAAGTTATTACCTTTGTCACAAGCCACCATAGCTGAAGCGCCAGCAACCTTCTATTCTTGGTATTCCTCTTAATGGAATATATTTCAGTTTTTCTTTGATCGTAAAATCACTAAAAACCATTCTGATGTATCTGGCCATATGAGAAGTGTCAACTACATCTGACGAATCATCGAGGTGAAGTGAAGAATAAACGCAATTATCAGATTTTAACTGTAGAAAAATTGTATGCTAATTACTTATACTCAACTCATCACTGTATTAGCAGAAAGTTGCTTAGTTGTAATAACTAAAACTACCTCGTTTTTGAATCTAAAATTTCCAAATAACTAATCTGCAGCTTTTAAAAATGCCTGTTGTCATTTCCCAATCTTCATAAGGTTTCTTCTTCTGTGTAATTATCTGGGACATACTGTATGATGTTTCAGTTGCAGCCATATTTTCGTCAACTATTGTCCGATTCACTGGTTCTTTGATTTTTCCAATTTTCTTTCTGGTCGCAGCCTATAATGTGAATTAATTTACAAAATTCAAATATATATGGTGCATAGATTTCGACGTTTTAGTACTGCAGCGATGTGAAATATTGTGAATGGAGGAAAATGACTCCCATCTTCAGCATGTTCTTTTTGCGTTCTTTTGTTCTTCTTGTTTCTTTTGTTCAATGCGGCAAACAAATTGAAGGTAACTTTTTTCGTTTTCGAGTTAATTGAAATTTTTGAAATATTCGAAATCAAACAAGTGTCAATATATCGATTGTTTTGAACTTATATCATAGTGTTTTAGGTATTTCACCCTTTGTTTACGGCAAATCGTACAACTGGTGAAAATGGCAACTTCAAATTTGTTTTCCTTTTCCAAAAATACACTGATTATTTCCTCGAATTGAGCCTATGGTTTTTTCTGGAAAGAATATTTCAGAATTTTTCATTATTGACGCTTAACTTAAGAAAGAATTATTCGAAGTCAAAGGAAATTCATTCCAAAATTGTTAACGGATGAGCAGAAAAACTCACTATGGAGCCAGGTCCAATACCATTGGAACAATCCTCATATATGGGATTTATTTCTGCTCAACGTTTAAAAGTTAGACTTGTTAATAAAATTCTATCTACTTGAGATTCTCAACATGAAATCACGAATCTGGATGTCTCAACATCACAAATCAAAATCTCACCTTCTGTCAACCTTAAATAATGGGAATTCAGTGTTTAACTTTCCTCTGTGCGATGATATAACAACGAAAATCAAAGAAATGGATCTCTGTCTGTTCTCTACTTATCTTGACAATCTTGAAATTCCATCTCTACGATGCTATTCAAGTTATTCTGTTTCTCTCAAGCATTTGAGTTTGGTAATACACAAAGATGAATTGACTCACTCGAAATAAACGTTGGGAAGCGTGGGCTTCTGGCTTCTGACAGGCGCCGCGTAGATCTTTTGCAATATGAATATGGAAATAAGTTAATTTTATATCCCTATACGGTATAAAACGTCAAAACGCGGATATTATGTCAAAATTTCTTGATTAATTCGAATGAACTGGCACTTCTGAATAACAGATTATACAGGGTGCATTATTAATCAAGGAGTGAATCCTTACCCGAAAAGAATATAACATGGGTCGAAAAATGCTTCTTTTCTTAGAAACACGTTGTAGAAGTTTTGATATTTTCACCGAAAATTGATGAAAGAATTATATGAGTGATTCTCACGAACAGTGAATCTTTTTAGTTCATTCCGATTAAAAATGTGAAAAATGAATTTTCAAACCAACTCTTTACATCATTTATCTATTTTTAATGAAATGCGACATCGTTATACTCTCCTTGTTATACGGAATTACACACTTTTTCGGGAAACAGAACTTCACCTCCGTGAATGTTCCTTTTGCGTATCCGTTCCAGTTTGTGAACTGATGTGAAAATTAATAAATGATGAGTATTCTATGGAGGATTAAAGGTGAATCTGTGCATCTGTCACAAAAATACGGAATGAATCACAACATTTCATTTTCAAGAAAAGGTGAAAAGTAGTTCCTAGAAACAGACTTCAACTCCTTGAAGCTTAACTCATTTCAGCTTTTGGTCTGCAGATGGTGAAAGCATTTGCTCATTCGGTGCCTTCTTTGAAGAGCATTTCCCGCCCTTTTATTCTGTTTCCAAAATCAGTTGTAGTTTGGATCTCACAAAGTGAGGAGTCTTTGAGAGAGCCAAATTCGTGTTGCGGTTTCGACAGTGCATCTTGAGGATATCAGATTCGTGAAGGAAAATAAAAAGGTAAGGACCAATTCTGCATATAAGATGCTTATCAAATTCGATAGATATTCATTTTCTTTCATCGTATTCATAGTATCAGCCCTTCAAGATATTCAATATTCACGGAGTTGAAAGATGATTCATGGAGGTGACAATTCTTTCTCTCTGAGAGATAAGAACATATTCAATACTTCTTTCAGCTATGGACAATAAGAAAAAGAAGGGAGATGATAAGAAACAAAAAAACTGCAGAGAGAAGCTATGCGGAGACTTCGACAAAAAAGAAAAGTCGATCCAGCAATTTATCAGGAGGAGAAGCACAAAGAAAGAATGCGATACTACAAACGAAAAGAAGAAGGTAAAATTAAAACCATTGATCTGATTTCGGAAAGATAAAAAAGCAATCAAAGAAAAGAATGGAGATTAAGATGTAAGGTATACAACGAAAGAAAAAGGGAAACGAAAAACTGGAAGATATATTACGAAATGATTCACCGCCCACTACACCTACACCCGATCAACAAGTACATAACGTGCCTTGTTGTAATCATGAGGATGCTAGAGCCAGACAAGGGAGACTACGGAAAAAGAAAAATATGGAAATCCTAAAGAGAGAAAATGCAGAATAGAAAGAGAAACTGAAAAAAGGGCAAAACACAAATATAGAATGAGATTGAAGAGGATACATATGGAGGTGCAGACAGATGAGAAAAAGAAAATCCCCAACAAACAACGTTGAATTTTTAGTTAAAGGGCAGAATGTTACATTTGAGGTGAAGAAAAAACTGTTATTTTTGGAGGTTATGCAAAAACAGTTAGCTGAAAATTGTCGAAGTTTTAAAAAACCAAAAGAGAAACGACAATTTTGGACATTCATCAGTGGTAATGTTGTGAAGAAATACAAGAAGATGAAATTACTGAAAGCTATTATTTCGTCATTCTTATCTGAAAAAATAACTATAGGAAAGTGAAGCCTTACGAAAATATTTTTGGAGAAAGATGAGTCGAGTGGCTTCTGTCCTGGAAAAAGAGACTTTGTAAAGAAAAATAATATCAGGAAACAAGAAAGAGTCCTCAATGAAACTCTGAAAAATCTTCATAAAAAATTAATGAAGATATATAATAGACAGATAAGTTACGCGACGTTCTGTAGGTTCCGACCTTTTTGGATTTGGCACCCGAAGGTAGAAGACAGGAATACTTATCTATATTGTCGCATACAAATATAAATTTAATGATAAAAAAACTGAGAGCATCCAATTAAATAAAGCAGCACAGCTACCAGGAAATAGTGAAAATTATATGCTATGAAAGCGACTTTCGCAGAGATGAATGTCTCGAAAGGAAATGTGAAGATTGTAAAGATAGAGACATAACACCGAAAAGCTTCGCTTGTCTACAAGAAATGGGGCTCAAAAAGTGTTAAAATAATAGTTAGAGGTATTGAAAAAGTGTGCATGAAAACAATTTAAGAAAAGGTCGTGAGTACTAAAGAGGAAATTCTTTCACTTTTGAGAAATTCATTGAAACCATTCCTTTTACACATACGAAACATAAACCACCAGTACAAAGAAATTCAAAGAGTCAAAGAGATACTTCATACAGTGGTAGCTTATTATAAAACTACTTCCTCAGACCCCTTAAGAAGAAATTGCTTTTGCACAGTTTCAGAGAACTTGCGCCACGATCCTGTGATAATATGTGCCCATCTTGTACCCGTACTAGAAGACATGGAAAGAACTTTAGGCAACTTGAGAAATGTCCATTTTTTAAGTGATTTAAGTGATGGACCCTCGAATCAATACCGTAATCGTAAAATGTTCCACCTTGTCTCAAACTTCATATCTGTTAAATTCCAAATAAACACTATAAGATGGCACTTTAGTGAAAAAGGCCATGGAAAAAGTGCTCCAGATGGGGTTGGAAGTGTAGTTAAGCGCACAGCTCTAGTAGCTAGAGGAAGTAATATTCCTGATTCAGAAAGTTTTATATGCTGTGTGCTAAATAATTGTAAACGTATAAATGTTATGGAGATACAACTAACAGAGCCGAAATTCAAAGGTATAATGCAGAGCCATGAAGTCACGTGGGCTAAAGAGAATTCATTAATGGATATCCGAAAGTTATCCTGCCTCAATTGTGCCACATCCTCAAAATGTAATCACTATTTTCTCGGACTTTACCATATTGAGCAACGTATCCTTTTTTTAATTTTTGTATTCAATTTAACTATCAGCATAAACCTTTAGAATTAGACTTGTGCTTTCTCCTTAACCATTATTTTTAGCTAATCAACTCCAGTTGCATTCAAGACTGGAATACGAAGAAGTTTATTCCAGTTCGGATAAAGATGCTGTGCCATTAATACAATTGAACAAAAGATTCGGATAATCAGTGCAAGGCGAAAGTAGTTTCAAGCCCAAACCAAAAGATTATGTAGTGGTGCAGTTTTGTGGAAAGAAATCAATCACACATTATGTTGGAGTAATTGAGGCGAATTTTTCTGATGAGTTCCTAGATGAATTTTATCTGAAATTTTTAAGAAAAGCAATAAGGCAAACCAATTTTCATTTTCAGACACAGACGATGTTTCCTTAGTGAACATACGTGATATAGTTAGAGTTCTTCCTGCACCCTTGATCAATAAGAGAGATCAGTACATGTTCAGTGCAGATTTGAGTTTGTTTCACAACTTATAATGATGATACTATTCTTATTCTTAGGCAAAAGCACCCCAGTTCCTTTCATTTTTTGAGATACGTACCCTAAGTATTAAATTTAATTTTTTTGGATCTCAAGTTTTTCTATTAGTGAGTGATCTTATCAGAGTTGATGATGAATGAAATACAACTAACTGAGCCAAAATTCAAAAGTATAACGCAGAGCCATGAAGTCACGTGGGCTAAGAAGAATTAATTAATGGATATCCGAAAGTTATCCTGCCTCAATTGTGCCACATCCACAAGATGTAATCACTATTCTCTAGGACTTATTGAGCAACGTATCCTTTTTAATTTTTGTATTCAATTCCACTATCAGCATAAACCTTTAGAATTAGACTTGTGCTTTCTCCTCAGCCATTATTTTTATCTAATCAACTCTAGTTGCATTCAAGACTGGAATACGAAGAAGTTTATTCCAGTTCGGATAAAGATGCTGTGCCATTGATACAATTGACCAAAAGATTAGGACAATCAGTGCAAGGCGAAAGTAGTTTCAAACCCAAACCAAAAGATTATGTAGTGGTGCAGTTTTGTGGAAAGAAATCAATCACACATTATGTTGGAGTAATTGAGGCGAATTTTTCTGATGAGTTCCTAGATGAATTTTATCTGAAATTTTTAAGGAAAAGCAATAAGGCAAACAAATTTTCATTTTTAGACACAGACGATGTTTCCTTAGTGAACATACGTGATATAGTTAGAGTTCTTCCTGCACCCTTGATCAATAAGAGAGATCATTACATGTTCAGTGCAGATTTGAGTTTGTTTCACAACTTATAATGATGATACTATTCTTATTCTTAAGCAAAAGCACCCCAATTCCTTTCATTTTTTGAGACACGTACCCTAAGTATTAAATTTAAGTTTTTTGGATCTCAAGTTTTTCTATTAGTGAGTGATTTTATCAGAGTTGTTGATGAATGAAATACAACTAACAGAGCCAAAATTCAAAGGTATACTGCAGAGCCATGAAGTCACGTGGGCTAAGGAGAATTAATTAATGGATAACCGAAACTTATCCTGCCTCAATTGTGCCACATCCACAAGATGTAATCACTATTCTCTCGGACTTATTGAGCAACGTATCCTTTTTAATTATTGTATTCAATTTAACTATCAGCATAAACCTTTAGAATTAGACTTGTGCTTTCTCCTTAACCATTATTTTTAGCTAATCAACTCCAGTTGCATTCAAGACTGGAATACGAAGAAGTTTATTCCAGTTCGGATAAAGATGCTGTGCCATTAATACAATTGACCAAAAGATCCGGATAATCAGTGCAAGGCGAAAGTAGTTTCAAGCCCAAACCAAAAGATTATGTAGTGGTGCAGTTTTGTGGAAAGAAATCAATCACACATTATGTTGGAGTAATTGAGGCGAATTTTTCTGATGAGTTCCTAGATGAATTTTATCTGAAATTTTTAAGAAAAAGCAATAAGGCAAACAAATTTTCATTTTCAGACACAGACGATGTTTCCTTAGTGAACATACGTGATATAGTTAGAGTTCTTCCTGCACCCTTGATCAATAAGAGAGATCAGTACATGTTCAGTGCAGATTTGAGTTTGTTTCACAACTTATAATGATGATACTATTCTTATTCTTAGGCAAAAGCACCCCAGTTCCTTTCATTTTTTGAGATACGTACCCTAAGTATTAAATTTAATTTTTTTGGATCTCAAGTTTTTCTATTAGTGAGTGATTTTATCAGAGTTGATGATGAATGAAATACAACTAACAGAGCCAAAATTCAAAAGTATAATGCAGAGCCACGAAGTCACGTGGGCTAAGAAGAATTAATTAATGGATATCCGAAAGTTATCCTGCCTCAATTGTGCCACATCTACAAGATGTAATCACTATTCCCTCGGACTTATTGAGCAACGTCTCCTTTTTATTTTATATTCAATTCAACTATCAGCATGAACCTTTAGAATTAGACTTGTGCTTTCTCCTTAGCCATTATTTTTAGCTAATCAACTCTAGTTGCATTCAAGACTGGAATACGAAGAAGTTTATTCCAGTTCGGATAAAGATGCTGTGCCATTGATACAATTGACCAAAAGATTCGGACAATCAGTGCAAGGCGAAAGTAGTTTCAAGCCCAAACCAAAAGATTATGTAGTGGTGCAGTTTTGTGGAGAGAAATCAATCACGCATTATGTTGAAGTAATTGAGGCGAATTTTTCTGATGAGTTCCTAGATGAATTTTATATGAAATTTTTAAGGAAAAGCAATAAGGCAAACAAATTTTCATTTTCAGACAAAGACGATGTTTCCTTAGTGAACATACGTGATATAGTTAGAGTTCTTCCTGCACCCTTGATCAATAAGAGAGATCAATGCATGTTCAGATTTGAGTTTATTTAACAACTTATGATGATGATACTATTCTTATTCTTAGGCAAAAGCACGCCAGTTCCTTTCATTTTTGTGATACGTATCCTCAATATCTCAAGTTTTTCTATTAGTGAGTGATTTCATCAGAGTTGTTGATGAATGAAATTGATTTTTTATTATGTTCAGTATCAATACATTAACTATATCTAGACCAGGGTTGTATTGTGATATTTCATATTCACAAAAGTTGACCCATTTTGATGATGAAATACCTTATACAAAATACATGTTTTCGGGAATAAAATGAATTTTCTTGACATTAAGTAAGTCATATTTAAGTTTAAAAAGCGTTAAAATGGAATCTCAAAAATTAAACACTACTTAACGGGCGTTATTCCTTTCAATTCTTGACATTTATCGATTACTATACACTCCGTGAATATATTATCCACTCCGTGAATCCGCATTTTTCGAAAAAGACTAAAGTGCTTAAATAATAGATTCACAATATTCTGAAACGCAATGTCTGTAGATGCATAAAATTCAATTCTCATTCTTCCAAAAAAATTTAATAATGTAATGGTCATTTGAACATCTTTCGTGAGAATTACCCTAAACTAAAATCTACATCACGGAACAAACGAAACCTTTGTGACAGTATACAGGGTTTTCTTTAACTCTCCCTTTATATCCTCTCAACTTCTTTCTGATGCGCCAGTAGAGTGTTTGAAAAATGAAATCAGATAATCCATCGAATTTGAAAACTTTTTGATCTCTATCACCTCTTTATCGTTTCGTCACTGATTCTCCATTTTCGATTTTCAGAATTGTTGGGTAGAAAACTGTTTAATAAACCACTTAATTATCGATAGGTGGCAGATGATTTCTTTTTTTTTCGGTACTTATAGAATTGCTGTTTCTAGAATATTCTTCCCTTTTGTTTTTATATGAGATAATCAACATTCTTTGCTGGGTGAAATAGGAAGTAGCCTTTTCATTTCTGAGTTCTTCTCACGTGAAGAATTGTACCTCGTTTCTTGAAATTTTGCTAAAGGGATTTTAATCCAGTGAAAAATTTTAGTTTGTCGTTTTCTTAACAATTTTGTGATCTACTTTCGTCTCGGCATCACCGGGTTCGGACTAATAGAAGAAACACTGTCTAACAATTTGTAAGTTATTTGAATAACTATCTCCGATTATATTTCTTATTTTTTCACGTAAATTTTCTTTCATCTTTAGTACAGTAGGTCTCTTACCATCTACCTCTTCAATAAGGAAAACACTTACCCTACTTCATGACTCTAAGATGAAGCTCGGATCTCGGATAATCGTCAATTGTTTGCATTCTCTCTGACGCTATCTACAGCTGAGTGGTGTTGTTTCGTCTGGCTAAATACTGCCTATAGAATTCATTTCCAATTGAATTATGCCATCAAAATTATAGGTGGTATCGTTAGTTCAACCCCAATATCCTGGGCATACACCCTCTGCATATCCACAAGTGATCAGCATTAAAAATAGTTGGAACAAGTATCACTCTCCTTTTTGAAGTTATTCACGAAGTTCAAAGATTAAAATCTCGAAACCGATAAGGTCGGTTGGTTGAATGATTTTAATCAACATATTCTTCAATACTACTATTGAATCTTACCATTATTGGTATTGCTTCCGTCTCAGTCATTCTTGGGGTAACATAATTAATCAAACTAATGTTTGATTTTTGCGAGGCATATAAAAATTGTTGTTCATTTTAATTAGGTTGAATATAAATTCTCATGTTCTTCCAATAGATGTTGAAATATCTTTTTGTAAATATGCGGAATGCCATTATCAAATACTTATACATTCCGCATTATGAATTCGTCTCGGCAAGATGATATAATTACCATCTTCAACGACCTACATTTGACCTTCAACCTTGAATAATTTATGAACGCCGTTGATCAATTTTTATTTGATCATTCCGAGGAATGCTACTTTTGATTGCAGGTATTTAATAGCTTTGAGATAATAAAGAAATTATAATGTCGGAAGGTGACTGAGATGAGCATAAATAACTGACATCGCACATGTTAAATCTGATGTAAGATCAATTTTAATCAACCCTACTTTTACAAAAGAACATTCAACTAGATATCACGTGTTTATTGGTTCTAGACAGAATCGATGAGGGTTTTTAATGGAATATTGTACTGAAAAACTAAACCACATTTTATCTGTGAGGAAAAACCAAATCAATCATTTAAACCTTGAGTGAAAATGGAATTCCTCTGATTTAAATGATTTCCATGCAGAAAATCTTGTACCTGCATCATTCCCACATCTTAAACACCTCAAAAAGTCTAGGAACACTTGCTAATATATATATAATATATTAGGATGTATTGTATACAATGTATTCTCAAGAAAACGAAATAATATTTGACTTCTCCAAAGCACCTATTATGAAAAAAAATTGAAATTTGAAAATGACGAAATTAGGTAAAACACAAAAAAAATCCTGAACTAATATTTTCGAAACGTTAAGGAAACACTCATATTTTTCAGTACTCAGAAGGTCCACCTCTGTTATTAATGACACTTTGACAGGTAAAACTATCTCATTTGCGTAGGAATTCCCGTGAGGTTGTTCTGTATGAAAACGAGGTCAGTTCTTCCACCAAGGCGTATACCTCCCCAAAACATCACTGATACGCCTCCCTGTCTAACAACTTCTCGAGCTTGCTGGAGACGGTTTTGCTTTCCAGGTTCCCTCCATATTCGAATTCTTCCCTAATCGGGATAATAACTAAATCTAGATTCATCACTGAAGAGAACTGTGGCCCACCTCTCTTGATCCCAGTTTACGTGTTCTTGGCACCAAGCTAAACGAGCAGCGCGATTTCCATGGGCCAGTTGTGGAACTCTTAAAGGACGTCTGGAGTGGAGTTGACCTTCGTGCAGTCGATTTCTCACAGTTTGGTCGGAAATTTGTACATTATGAACTCGTGATAGCTCTTGAGCTAATTGAGATGCTAAGGTAGTACGATCTCTTCTGGCTTGTAAAACCAAAAATCGGTATTGGGCGACTGTAATAATCCTGAAACGACCTTATGGCGTTCTTCTACGCTACCAGTTTCTTTGAAACTCGACCATAAACGGTTTATGACACATGGGCTACTTCCCAAACCCTAGATACTTCCCGTTGTGAGCTCCCAGTTTGGAGCATGCCAACGGCTCGTAACATCTCTTCTCTAGTCAAATGTCGTCTTTCCATGGTCGAATCACAAAACTTGAATCTTTTATTTGTGCTTACAACAGGAACAAAGTGCCAACTAACTGATTTCAAACACTGAATACATGAAATGATTATAAAGCAGCGTCGCATCTGCTGCATTTTTAGTTTTTTATAAAAAAAAACTGAAAGCTGTTGCGGCGCTCTACATAATTTGGTGAGAAATTGATGCAGGTGTTCATTTCTTGAAAAAAATCATCCATATTGATCGTTCTGGATACGATATATCGATATTCAGAAGTGTTCCCAAGACTTTTTTGAGGTGTTTATATCTGCACAAATAGCCGAATCAGTAATCAGAAACTTGTGCAGAAAATGATGGGTTTTCATATGACTCTACAGTTTTATGTTTATTTTCTGAGTTATTGTCAACAACCTGGTTTTTACTCATGTACACAAATGTATATATATAGGGGTTTTACCCCGACGAGCCCATATATCTGTTCATGCAATCAAACTGATTTCATGAAAAATATAAATCAACCACCCGGTAATTAATACCATTGCCAGGCAATGATTATAATCAAAACATATCCTGGAGTAATTATATATTAGGATAACGTTAAATGTTATGAGAATATATCAATCTTCCAGAATATATACATACTATAGCATCATCAGACAATGATATCAATGTACCAACGAGTAGTGTCAGAGGCTTTCTCCCGGAAAAATCCAGTGTACGGACCTTAGTCAAGTAACACTGAATGTTACTCATTAATAGTTTCCTTTGTGTGAAGTGGTGAACGATCGAATAGAATACTGCTCTTGACAAAATTGTCAGTTAATTATATTACATTTATATAAACAAATAAATAAAATATGAAATGAGATTCTGAGCAGTATATGACTCTACCTCATTATTATTTTCGGAAAGAAACCTACGAAGAATATTACAAGATTTGATGACTGTTATCTTTTGTAACTGTTCAAACAAATTTTTCTTCAGACCCAAAATCTCAATACTTTTGTGAAGATTTCTAGGAATAACGCCTGTTGTAGAAATTATCGGTAGAATAAATATTTTCCACATTTTTTAATCTCGTTTCTATATTATGTGTCGGGTATAGCAATATCAATTATATATGTTATTTGATTCTGTTTATCATTAAGAACGATATCTGGTCTATGGTGTTTTACAGCTCTGTTGCACAGAATTGTTTTAGTTTCATATTTTTGAAATTGTCAATTAGCGACGGCATTATGTCTTTCAACTGTTGAAGCAAGGACTGAGCAAGATGATAATATTGAAAAACTGTGTCTGAAGAACAGAAACATCTACGGCAAGAATCATCTATATTTTGTTTGATGATATGTTTCTATAATTCCTGTGAAAACACCTGGTCCTGGATCGCAATTGCCAAGCCTTCTGTTTCAGCAAACAATTCTCCAGATACTAACCAAATGCAATTTCATCAATATAATCATTTTCAATTCTTTAGGGTGCTTTCCGTGTAATTCCTTCTGCATCCAACTTTCTCTTTTAGAATTATCATCAAATATATCAAAATCTACCTTTTGCATTGTCAAGTTCAGAGGTGTAAGATTATAATCTGAAGCAACAACAATATCATGTAATTTAGACGTTCTCTGTTTATCATGAAAATGGGAACGTAGATGAAAAATCTGTTTACTATGAAGATTATTCAAATCAATTAATCCACGACCTCCAAGATGTCTAGGTAGTGTAACTCTCTGAACAGCTGACTTTGGGTGGTGCTTATGATATTTACAGAGCATTTTCCTCGTTTGACATTGTAACTCATTTAGATCAGTTTTAGACCATTTAATGATTCCAAAAGAAGATGTAAGAATAGGAACAGCATAGGAGTTGATAGCTCTGAAAAGGTTTTACTAGTTTTTTCATATATATATATATATATATATATATATATATATATATATATATATATATATATATATATATATATATATATATATATATATATATATATATATATATATATATATATATATATATATATATTCTGAACATGATATTCGACATGCGCGAGCTTTCATGACATTAGACATTAGGACATTTATATGTCCAAATCAAATTCACAACAAAAATAGGCAAAAATAGGAGGAAATAGTGATTACATTTGCAGGAATTCATCTCAATTATTAATTCCAATGAGTATAACATCCGATCTGCAGATAACGACATCATTTTCCATATTTAACAATAGAAATACACACGCTTGAAGGTCCAAGAATCAAGAAGCCATTAGTGTTGTTACACGTTGCGTGTTAACTTTGGATCTTCTTTCCAGTGATAATTAGTTTAACATTTGTAGACTTGCCCATGTAACCTTTATAATTACATCTGACAAGGATCTCTGCACTTAATGTCTTTATCAAGGAAATCGTAACTTCCCAGACAGGAAGAAAAAATACTTGAGATCCTAATAGTATTTGTAACAATTGAAGTAAAATGTCGGCTTCTCGATGAATCGTAAAACCTTGCTATTCAGAATTGTTCAATAACAGAAATCAAACGATATCAGAATTCCATGCATTTAATCGGCTCCGTGGCGTAGAGGATATGATGATCGTCTCCTGCGCAGAGTTGCCTGGGTTCTATCCCCACAAAATCGATGCGATTTTTCGGATTCTGGGAATCGCTTGAGTATCCATCTTTCGAAGGAGATATAAAGCCGTCGGTCCTGTATAACAGAGATGTGTTGGACATTAATTCCCCAGTGTGTCATTGGCCGAAAGGCGGAAATAGACCACGTTAAAGGTTAACAAACTAATCCATGCATTTGAAGAAACTTGATGAATCTCTGTAGTCATTATGAATATCAGAGAGAATGTTTCAGTGCTGTCAAATTAATCATTATTTACATATTTGTCAAGTTCCTGTATTATTATTAGACTTCTGTAGAATTGAAGGGGTCATTTACATATAGAGTATGCTCACGACAAGAAATTTCAAATGGTCTCTTGTTTCATTGAAAGTGGACGCAATAATAATGTTACTGCTGATCCTTATCAAGCTACATGGAACGAGAACAGCATAATACCCAAATTTTCAAAAGATTAGAATATGATTTGAAACTAAAGAACGTGCAAAAGAAATAAAGAAGATATTACAACCTTGAAACATCAACCAGGAAATAGCCAATGTAACAGATGTATATATATATATATATATATATATATATATATATATATATCGTATCCAGAACGATATATATATATATATATGAAACCTATATTTCTCATAAATTATGTGGAGTGCCGCAACAGATTTCAGTTTTTTATAAAGAACTAAAATGCAGCAGATGCGACGCTGCTTTATAATCATTTCATGTATTCAGTGTTTGAAATCAGTTAGTTGGCACTTTGTTTCTGTTGTAAGCACAAATAAAAGATTCAAGTTTTGTGATTCGACAATGGAAAGACGACATTTGACTAGAGAAGAGATATTACGAGCCGTTGGATTAGCTCAAGAGCTATCACGAGTTCATAATGTACAAACTTCCGACCAAACTATGAGAAATCGACTGCACGAAGGTCAACTCCACTCCAGACGTCCTTTAAGAGTTCCACAACTGACCCATGGAAATCGCGCTGCTCGTTTAGCTTGGCGCCAAGAACACGTAAAATGGGATCAAGAGAGGTGGGCCACAGTTTTGTTCAGTGATGAATCTAGATTTAGTTATTATCCCGATTTGGAAAGAATTCGACTATGAAGGGAACCTGGAAAGCAAAACCGTCTCCAGCATGCTCGAGAAGTTGTTAGACAGGGAGGCGTATCAGTGATGTTTTGGGGAGGTATACGCCTTGGTGGAAGAACTGACCTCGTTTTCATACAAAACAACCTCACGGGAAATTCTTACACAAATGAGATAGTTTTACCTGTAGGGTACCGTATCTCCAAACAATGGTTCGAAATCCACTCTTCCAACAAGATAATGTCCCTCCTCATCGTGCAAGAGTTATGATATCGATCTTCATCCGTGGCCATCCTGCTCTCTAGATCTGAATCCCATCGAGCATGTTTGGGATACCCTAAAAGAAATCTCCTGCGTCAAAGGTCTTCCATCATGAACAGGAGCTTCGACTAGCAGTTCAGGGGCTTGGAATGACTTAGGCCAAAATGTAATAGACAATTTAATATTCAGCATGCCGCGATAATGCCATAGTGTCATTAATAACAGAGGTGGATCTTCTGGGTACTGAAAAATATAAGTGCTTCCATATCGTTTCGAAAATATTAGTTCAGGATTTTTTGTGTTTTACCAAATTTCGGCATTTTCAAATTTCAAATTTTTTTATAATAGGTGCTTTGGAGAAGTCAAATATTTTTTTGTTTTCTTTAGAATACATTATATACAATACATCCTAACAAAAACCGAATTCTATAAATTCGAATCATCAAATTCATATTTTATAGATATTGGTAAGTGACCCTAGACTTTTTGAGGTGTTTTATTGGCTGATAGCTCTAGTCAAGGCCATTTGGTATCTCTTAGGCCACCACTAAATTAAAAAAAACAATGTAATGACAAATGTTATTCATTACTCGTTTGAAAACATCTGAAAAACTATTTTCTAAGCTAATACAGGACCTAATCACAAAAATTAAATTGTGCAAAGGAAAAATCAGAAAATGGTACTCATTCGTCGTAATTTTTGTTAATATCTTTTATTTCATGGAAATTGGTTTCAATATAATCAAACTCAAACACTTCTGTCTAATTTCCAAATTTGTCTATATTTGATACACACGACCGGTTAATTCTTTTCAAGTGTATAGAGCTAACAGTTGTAAGAAAGGATGTGCTAACTATCTTCACAAAGTTTGTTTATTTCCAAACTTTCCACGGATTCATTATCATCAATTTATTGCATTTGTGGAGAATTTTCAAATTATCGAATGTATTTATGTAATTTGTAGATTTTATATACTTGAAACTCGGATTTGTTATTTGAGAAGAGATGTTCTTTCAATCTTGAATCAAAATTTCGACCTGTTTGTCCAACGTAAGCTGTTGGACATTCATTGCATTCAATTTTGTATATTAGTATATTCCAAACTTTTTCAAGTTATTTCTTTTTGTTTGGCATTGGATAGTAATTTGCTTAGGTTAGGACACTGAGGAAGAAGGTTGTTGAATTAAATTTGGAGACATAATTGCTGATGTTATTAGAGAAGACCAATGTGAGTTAGGTATACGCATTCATTTTTTGTTTTTTATAATAGAATATAGTAATACTCCCAATAGTCAAATAGAATTTAATCATTCCCCATTACTCGATTTTCAAAATAGGTATAGACAGCACATTCTTTCCCACAACTGTTTCTTCCAGACACTTAAAAATGACGTAACTGTCGAATTCGTATAAGAAATAAACATTGTGAAAATCAGACAAAAGTGTTTCATATTATTCATATTACAATTTTACTGAAATTTAATTTTAAAATGAAACGACGTTTATTGAAATGATAGTAACGTTTACTGTCAGAGATGTAGGAACCTTCAAATATTTACTGAAAACTATTTTTATTATTAGTGGAAACATGTGTATGAATTTGGTCAAAAGCTGATAATTTTGAATTGCTAAGTACCAATGTACAGGGTAGACAAATTTCTGTATTTTAACATGTAACCTTCCCAATTACTTATAGGATGTTAACTAATAATAATGACTTTAATTAGAATAGGTCCACACTTTGTGGTTAACCCTGCTCCAACAAAATGAACAAAATTGATTTGAAATTATCTATTTAATAAATATCTAGGCTTCCCAAAATTTGAGAAATGGACTTATCTTTATAGTAATGTGCTAGCACATAAAATGGACCGTAGCTCAGCAGGTTGATGGCCATCCGAGGAAAAGATTGATCTTTTCTAAAAATAACGGAGGTTGGTGGCTATCCAAGAAAATGAACCGAATATCGTTGTTCTCTTCAAAAATAAAATAATGACGTCGTTTTTGTCCTCAGCAAAAAAGAAATGTTGAATTTATTCTTTCCGGAAAATATGGCTGGTATTTTGTCCTCTCCAAGAAAATATAGCTGTTGTTGTCCTCCCCAAAAAAATATCGCTATTGTTTTGTTCTCTCCAAAAAGATATGGCTGGTGTTTTTTCCTCTCCAAAAAAAATATGGCTCTTGTATTGTCCTCTCTGAAAAAATATAGCTGGTATTTTGTCCTCATCAAAAAATATGAATGTTTTGTCCTCTCCATGTCACCATGTGCTCGTGATAAGTACAAGTGACCTCTCCTCTGCATTTTGTTGAATTTTGAATGATTTTACAAATTAAAAATGAAAAATAGCCTAGATAAATATATAGAAATACATATAATAAGAAAATAAAATGGTGATTGAACACACCAGACAAATCAATTATAAAAGGAACTCTAGATATCATGATAAAAAAATATCACTTATTAACTAGGCCATACAAATAAAGCTGGAGAGAAGTCAGCAAGTAATGAATGAAGTTAATAAAGAAAAGAAATATAAGATGAAAATGAAAGGAATGAAAAAATAATAAAAAGCGATTTTGGGTAATGCTGAAAGGAAATGAACAAAGCAGTAAAATATTTCCATATGAAAATTAAGAATTAAGAACGTAGAAACCATAGATCCATGCTGTAAGTAAATGTGACCTGAAGAGAATATAAGATTATCGAGGATGGATATTCAGAAATCTATGCGCATGTTGAGAATATTAATTCAAAGATGGAAATTGAAAATAATTACTTAGTTGTGCGAGGATCTAGGAATTAATTCAATGTTTGCTCAATATTAAAAGAAAATACAGAAATAAAGCGGATAACAATGGATTATTACTTACCCCTTTTATTTTGAAGGGTTATTAAACAATTCACAAATTATTATGATTTATTGATTTCGAGTGGCTTCAACGAAGTCTTCAAAGGAAATGAATGAACTCCGGTGTTCTCTCAGTTGTCATTTTTCGATAGTCGCCGATGGAAGAGGGGATTATTCACGGAATGAATGGTCATAGAATCAAAGTGACTTGCGAAGAATCAAAAATTGGTACTGATATAAATTGAAACAAAACGATGAAGAAAGTAAAACTGTTGGAAGAAATCGAAGTCCCTAAAAACCTGTTAATACCGAATATTTCCACCCCTAGCAAGAACAAATGAATTTCATTCACGATTTATGCTCGTAGATCTCATCAATTTCGTTCTAAGTTTCGATCAGTCCGTTCCGAACCTCATTCCTGGTAGATAGCTGAATTTATTGGCTTCTCAATCTTTCAGTTGAAGGGATTTCGTGATCTTGAAGGTAGTTCCTGATATAAGCTGAGTGAAGTGTGGCGTTATCATGCATAAACAAGAAGTTTTCACCCAGGTTTACCCGAAATGGCATAACATTTTTTTGAATGTCTGTAACGTACTTCTAAGCGTTCAGGGTTCCTTGGCACATTTTTGTATGAGTGCAACCAAGGTCATATAACACCATTGGTTCAGTACATTCTACTGGGATCAAAATACATGATACGCGTTGCTTTATTAACGAGAATTGTGTTAGAATACGCCGGAATGTTGAGTAATATAATGAAAACAGACTTTTATAAGATTTATTTAAATGTAGAAAAGAAATAAAATATTAGAATTAGCACGAGGTTTTTGTGAGTTAACCTTCATAAACTTAAAGACGTTACATTAACACCTTTCAAAAAATAGAATACTTAACTACTATTGACTAATGTCAACTGTCATTAGCAACCATGGAATAATATGATGACTCAAACAAATCTAAATACTATTACATTTAGTGGGAGATACACAAATTTAATGAAATTAAATCTAACAAACTGAAGTTTTCAAGAAGAACAAACGTTACCCGCAAAAATTGATCAACAACTGCTGTAATCAAAACGTGGTGGTTTCTTTCAAAAGCTCTATTTATTTCTTTCATTTTCTTTCTCATGAAAGGAACATGTGCGCCGAAAGAATTCGAATTTTTTTGCATATGTCCTGACTTATACGAAAAATTAGATGTGTTAATAATTAGTTGCCTACCAAAAAAGGAAATTGAAATTTTGAAATTATTCGTTAATGTTTTGGCGTAATGTAGATTTCAGTGTATTCAAATGTAAAGTTAAAATTTCTCGCTACTATTCTTGATGAAGAAAATTGAATTCCTTTTTTTTTCATTCTCTAAATGGTTACCATCAGCAGAAAGGATGTACATCTATAATTGAATTAGGTATATCCCATCATTTATTCCATACTAAGTAAGCTTATTAACCTCCAGAAGACCTACTAGACATATATGTTCATAATTCTAGCGATTTACTGACATGATATATGATTATTAGTATCCATCATTAAATAATTCATGGAAGAAATTTATTGCTTTTAATTTTCTTCATGAGGCACTTAAAACTGATGATCGAATTATTAGAATATCAGGATATCATCTAATACTTCCTTAGCTCACTTTTATTCATAATTCTCTACAATTCAACTGTAAGACGAGAAGCTGTCAAACATGAAACAAAAAGAAATTATTGTTTTCACAAATATAAAGAAGCACTTGACCGATATTTTCTTATATGCAAGACGTGGCAAAAAAATGGATTTAATATTATTCCTCAAATGCGCAAGCCTAAATTTTGGTTTTTCTCTTCCAATGTTAGTTGGTTTGGTTGGACATTTCTACAAAAGTGTCGAAGGTAAGTTTTATATCAAGAATTAAATGGATCAAATTTTTTGATTTCTCAAAATCCCATACTGTTCTTTATACAGGGTGTTTTCTAAGAAACGCCGACCCAAATAGCTCCCCTGTTATTCGTCCAATTGGAAAAATTCAAACAATAATAAAAAACAAGTACTGTGTTTTATTTTTTATTATTTAGTAAAATTCCTTAAAACACAGTACTTGTTTTTTATTATTGATAATGGAATTTTACCAAGTGAAAGCCTCCCAAATTCAAAAATTCAAACAAATGGTTGAATGGGTTTGAAAGGATTATTAAATGGGTGTCCCACTCTTTGTTAAGGAAAAAGAGGATCGTCTCGTAACTAGAATTCCTTTTTTTTATTTTAACATAGATAATGATGATTGACAACCCAGCTACTTCTACTCAGCGGTCTATCGTTGCACACTCTCCCCTCAATTTTACCGACAAGCTCCATCCTTCTTGTAAAAGTTTGAGCTTTGTGAGCCAGACTCTACCCCAAGCTGGGCATTCGACAGGACGTTTTTTATTGGTTCTAGTTCCTTCTCCAATGAAAGGTCCTCGATCAATCCTACCTTATTTAGGTGATTTCTGAGGCGACATTGCCCTGTATATGGCAATTAGAACTCTCAGGTCTAGCCTAGAGAGTTTAAGCTATGCCTTGGCCTACGCAGTGGAAGGTCCATTCTAGCAAGCCGAGACTGTCTGACGAAAAGGCGCACACAATGCTCTCCTACTCTCAGGTTTAACCACCGAATATTTTCCATTCTAGCTGTCTCAAGGGAAATTCTAACCTAGGCTCCGGTCTGGTGAATCCCAAGGATGTTTCTAAAGCAACCAATGTGTCTGGCTTGTTACTGCCGGTACACAAATCAGTTGGCTTCAATGTAGCTTGGCTATCAGTGAGGATTTTTATTGACCTACTTGATAATTCTGTCCCATGCACAGTTTAGCACAGTAATCAATGGCGAACATGTTTGCTTGGAAAACAGTCTTGGGTCCATCAAAATAGTAAGATTGTTCATTGGCAGCAACTCGACCATAGAAAACAAGACTAACACCTTAGGTAGTTTTTGTGCCATCTGTTAACCAGTAGGGAGCGTCTTTGGATCTGGCCGCTTCCTGTTTGCTAGAAATGATGATATGAAATGGCAGTTCCATGTTGATTTTGGGTATTGCTATGTCAGACTTCAGCATCTCGTCAATTTAAGACTGTAAAGCGCTGGTCAGGAAGCTGAACATATTTGTCCCATTTCAGGAAAGAAGTTGGAGTTTCTTGGTGATCACAGATATAGTTGAAATAAGTTTTATACGTTACATGCAGAAATGATAAGAAAAGAAAATAGAATATAAAAGTTAAAAAAATTGTAATGATAATAGTATCACGTTTCAAAACAACATAATAAATTCACATTTGGATAACAATATATCAGTCTTAAACAAAATGGCTGAATACCTGAATACTAAGGAACTTGAATAGGAAATAAATAGATTTCGTGAAATAAAAATCTACGATAAATACAGAAATGCTACATGGATGAATGAGATTAATGAAAAACATAAAAGGGTAGCAATTACTGGAGCTAGCAATGAATGAGATGTATATAGAAAAAGTAGATAATGAATAAGTAAACATCATAGAAAGATAGATATTATCTTTGAGTGAGGGCTGCCTAGCAGCCCGGCCACTGCGACTCAGTGGTCTATTGTGGCACACTCTGTCCTAAATTTCATCCACGAGCTCTATCCTTCTCGTAAAGGATACGAGTTTCGTGGGTGAGAGCTTGATAAGCTCAGTCAGCTTCAGTTTGCAAGATCCAAGTTCTTCCATCCTGACCCTGTCCCCTGCTGGGCACTCGCACATAACATGTTCCCTTTATTCTATATCTTCTTCACATAGCCTACATGAAGGATCTTCAACCAATCCTAATTTATTTAGGTGTTTCCTGAGGCGACAGTGTCCCGTTAATGTGGCAGTTAAAACTCTCAGTTCCAACCTAGAGAGTTTAAGCCAGGCATGGGCTTTTGTAATGGAAGGTCCACTGATGGCAAGTCCAGCCATCTGAATTCTGAGCTTAGGCTCCGGTCCTATGAACTCCAGGTTAGTTCCTCGAGCGGCCAATGAGTCCGCCTTCTCATTTTCCTCAATGCCCGAGTGGCCAGGAACCCATATTAGACGGAGCCTCCTCCGCTCTCCTAGTTTGGCAAGGGTAAAGCGACATTCCTGCACCATAAGTGCCAATGCTTTCAGTGCAGCTTGGTTATCGATGAGGATTTCAATTGACCTATTTGTTTATCCCCCCGCAAGCAAGAGGTTAACACAGTGGTCAATGGTTAATATTTCTGCTTGAAAGACAGTTGTACGCCACCAAGACAGATCGACTGTTCCTTGGCGGCACCTCGACCATAGACACCAGCTCCAACACCTTTCGCAGTTTTTGAGCCATACGTGTACCAACAGGGACCCTCAAGTAGACGGTCGTTGAAGCTGATCCATTCCTGTCTATCAGGAATGGCCGCTCCATGCTGGTTTTAGGTATTACTATGTCCGACCTCATACTCAGCACTTCATTGTCCTCAATTTCAGATTGTAGGGCGCCAGGCACAAAGCCGAAGTTACCCGCTTCATTACGAGAAAGATGATGGAATCTGTAGAAAGCCATTCTAGCCACTCCTCTTATCACAAGATGAAGAGGGGCAAGGCCCAATATCAGGAGCGAAAGGCTCCTGTAATCATCATGCAGGCTGTTCTCTGTAATTTAGAGAGCTTGAGTTGGCATTACTTTTAAAGACTGCACTCCCACCAAGCAATGCAGCAGTACGTTATACGGGGTCTAACCACCATCACATATACCCATCAGATCAGAGATCAGACATGCACTCAAACAGATGAAACAACGAAAGTATCCAAGGGAGGATCGTATAACATCTGAAATGTTACAAATAGAAAAAAATCCCTTTAACCAGTTCTAAAATTACTTCTGAATAAATGCCTAAAGTTACCTTCGTCTGTGAACATTATTTCACTATCAAAATGAGCATTTTCTCTAATTTTATCCAAGAACCATCGGCAGAATTTACAATTTTTCTTATACTCACATGAGGATTCAAATCAATACAATTGAAAAACTGCTTCCTCAATATCTGGAGCTCTCATAGTTTGAGTTGCACCTTTTAAATGATTATTTGCAGCAAAAGTACCAGTTTCCCTCAACCTTCTTTGGATATTTGAAAATGTTCGCCTGTCTGGTGTTATTCGATTTGGAAAGCGCACCTGATATAATCGCCTAGCTTCTGTTGTGTTGTAAAATTACCCATTTTTTCTTACAGCAATAACTTCAAAAGTCTTGAAACTAATCGTTAATCTAATAAACAATTCGAGCAGACACTGGTTCAACTTTAGCAACTGTCAAAATAAATAAATAAATGAAAAAAATCAAAGCCAACTAGGCCTTTTTCTTATTAGGAGTGCTTTCAATTCAGCGAATGCATACAATCGTTCAATAGTTTCTTGCTCGAGAACGCTAGGAGATACGAAAAAATTGTCAAAAAGTTTCTTAGTTGATCGAAAACGACGAAAATTGATTGTACGCTGATCAGTAGCCTACTGCAAAAATGTTGAAAGGGCAAAAGAAGACATGGTTCCGGAAAATAAAACATCTTGTAGATTTTAGTTAAAATTTAGGACGTGTAATGATGGAGGCAGTAAAAAATAGCTTGCATTCCAAATTTGGGCTGAATATCTCAAAACTGCAGGAGAAAAAACCAATCTTTTCCGGAAATTTCAACACCCTGTAGCTCCGTAACGAAGCTTTTGCGGATCTATGTTTATATGAACTTTTTTCTTGAAATTACACGATATATATATATATATATATATATATATATATATATATATATATATATATATATATATATATATATATATATATGTGTGAAGCGATATGCGACACTGATGAGCTTCTAATTAGGGTGAAACTGCAGTCTGCCGCTTCGTTTCTCGGCATCCTGCTTAGTTGCACTATTGTGGCGCCTGGGGGCTGCGTGCATGGCGGGCAGATTTGGAAACTAGCTCTTGTCAGGAGGGATTATTCATTGATCAAGTTTACTTATGTAGACCCACCAAATATTTACCGACGGAGGTTTGTCTCGGAAACAGAGAAAAAGAGCACTATTCCAGCGGTATTATTTCGCTCGTTTTCTACCGTTGATGTGATTCACGGAACGGCGAAAGATGTCTCCCAAACGTTTGGAATTTCTAACGTTTCCACATCTGTTTGTTATTGTTCGTATCTTTCTCGAAGTCCGGTAGCGGGTTAGCCGTGTCGGTCCATAGAGGGCGACTCTCTTACGTATGTACGAGGTGCGTCCTTTCTGGAATTGATAGGGTACCCCGATGTAGCTTGGTAGGATGCTGTGAAGCGATATGCGACACTGATGAACTTCTAATAAGGGTGAAACTGCAGTCTGCCGCTTCGTTTTTCGGCATCCTGCTTAGTTGCACTATTGTGGCGCTTCGGGGATGCGTGCATGGCAGGCAGATTTGGGAAGTACCTCTTGTCAGGAGGGATTATTCATTGATCTATGTATATAAAGAGAGAAATAAAGAATATTTTTATCTAAAGTCTCATAAGTTAAGTCACACAGTAAGTAGAGTATTCGTAAAACGGTTTAAAATACTTTAAATGAGTTGTTAACATGAATTAAAGCAACTGATCATAGATTATTGAAAATTAGGTAAAAAAATATGAAAATCAATAGCTTGAGCTAAATAAAGTTTCTATTGTTATTTCAGGTCAACTTATTTCTGCTGCGATTTACGATTTGTCATATATCATCATAGCATTGATGGCATCTTCAGGAGCCAGCATCGGATTTCTCAGAGGAAATAAAGTCATGGAACTTTTCGAAAATCTCAATATTCATACATATAGAACTCCTGAGAAATTTAACGTGATAAAATTGAAAATAGAAAAAATCACAACTTTTGTATACTACTATTGCATAACCATTTCAGTCTCAATGATGTTTATGTCGCATATCTTGGATTCAGATTGTTACAAACGAAAGAATAAAGGTCAAGCTTCTGGTTATGTATGTGGTCAAATCATACCCGCTTGGTTTCCAATTGAAATCGATTATTTTCCATGGAAGCATCTGCTTTGGCTTATAAACTTCATAGAAGCTGCTTATATCATACCAAAAATGAACGTTTTCTTTGTTTCTTATTATGGTTGCGTCATTTTGATCATAAATAGAATCGAACATTTGAAGAAAATGTTGAAAAGTATAGATGTTCACGGCAAAGATATATCCTTGATAAAACAAGAATTCAAGAAATGTTTCATATATTATTCAGAAATTCATCGGTGAGTATTTTGCATGTCTTGCTATTATTTCTCAAGATACTTTGAGAAAATTTCTAATTAAACTACAATGAATATGTTGAATAAATTTTTTTCATTCGAAAATTTGAGATTTACATTAAATATATAGTCAAATTTTGTTTTTGAGTCAATAAAGCACAGTATGTTGACATTCCAAAACACTCGAGGCTTCTACGATCGTGTTTCAGTTCAATTATAATATAAAGGAAATTAAACACTTTTTTCTGATCACCACGAGGTTTTTTATTCAATATAAACACCTCAAAAAGTCTAGGAACACTTACCAATATCTTTAAAATATGAATTTGATGATTCGAATTTATAGAAATCTTTCGGTTTTTGTTAGGATGTATTGTATAAAATGTATTCTCAGGAAAACAAAATAATATTTGACTTCTCCAAAGCACCTATTATAAAAAAAAATTTGAAATTTGAAAATGACGAAATTTGGTAAAACACAAAAAAATCCTGAACTAATATTTTCGAAACGATATGGAAGCACTTATATTTTTCAGTACCCAGAAGGTCCACCTCTGTTATTAATGACACTTTGGCATCGTCGCTGCATGCTCAATATTAAATTGTATATTACATTTTGGCCTAAGTCATTCCAAGCCCCCTGAACTGCTAATCGAAGCTCCTGTTCATGATGGAAGACGTTTTGACGCAGGAGATTTCTTTTTAGGGTGTCCCACACATGCTCGATG
Organism: Cryptolaemus montrouzieri; assembly: GCA_013387265.2. Lineage (NCBI taxonomy): Eukaryota > Metazoa > Arthropoda > Insecta > Coleoptera > Coccinellidae > Cryptolaemus > Cryptolaemus montrouzieri. Next base: position 26,989,075 of record JABFTP020000103.1, read on the forward strand.
GGATTCAGATCTGGGGAGCAGGATGGCTACGGTAGAAGATCGTAGAAGAACGTTCAAGACAACTCTTGCACGATGAGGAGGGGCATTATCTTGTTGGAAGAGTGGATTTTGACCCATTGTTTGGAGATACGGTACCACTACAGGTAAAACTATCTCATTTGCGTGAGAATTTCCCGTGAGATTGTTCTGTATGAAAACGAGGTCAGTTCTTCCACCAAGGCGTATACCTTCCCAAAACATCACTGATCCGCCTCCCTGTCTAACAACTTCTCGAGCATGCTGGAGACGGTTTTGCTTTCCAGGTTCCCTCCATATTCGAATTCTTCCCGAATCGGGATAATAACTAAATCTAGATTCATCACTGAAGAGAACTGTGGCCCACCTCTCTTGATCCCAGTTGACGTGTTCTTGACACCAAGCTGAACGAGCAGCGCGATTTCCATGGTTCAGTTGTGGAACTCTTAAAGGACGTCTGGAGTGGAGTTGACCTTCGTGCAGTCGATTTCTCACAGTTTGGTCGGAAATTTGTACATTATGAACTCGTGATAGCTCTTGAGCTAATCGAGATGCTGTGGTAGTACGATCTTTTCTGGCTTGTAAAACCAAAAATCGGTCTTGGGCGACTGTAGTAATCCTGAAACGACCTGTATGGCGTTCTTCTACGTTACCTGTTTCGTTGAAACGCGACCATAAACGGTTTATGATACTTGGGCTACTTCCCAGAACCCTGGATACTTCCCGTTGTGAGCTCCCAGCTTGGAGCATGCCAACGGCTCGTAACATCTCTTCTCTAGTCAAATGTCGTCTTTCCATTGTCGAATCACAAAACTTGAATCTTTTATTTGTGCTTACAACAGAAACAAAGTGCCAACTAACTGATTTCAAACACTGAATACATGAAATGATTATAAAGCAGCGTCGCATCTGCTGCATTTTTAGTTTTTTATAAAAAAAAACTGAAATCTGTTTGCGGCACTCTACATAATTTGGTGAGAAATTGATGCAGGTGTTCATTTCTTTAAAAAAATCATCCATATTGATCGTTCTGCATATGATATATCGACATTCAAAAGTGTTCCCTAGACTTTTTTGAGGTGTTTACATTACCGGTTTCGACAGTTATGTCATATTCGAGTGTCTAGAGATAAAAGTTCCGAGAAAGAATTTGCTAACTATACACCTATTTCAAATGTTTAGTCGTGGAAAATGATTAAATTCTAGTTGACTATTGAGAGTTGTTAATTTTGGGTTATTAAAAATTTTTCAATTTCTAAATTCCCAACAGTTCCATCGTCATCCCTTTATTGCGTTTATGGAGAATTTTAAATTATCTAATGTCACTATGTGATTTGTAGTTTTAATTTTTAAAAACTGCAGATTTGTTATCTGAGGAGAAATGTTCTTCGAATCGATTCAAAATTTCCACCTGCTTGTTTTATGTAAACTGTTGAAAATTCATTGTATTCATTTGTGTAAATTCCAGACTGTTTGAATGTATTAACTTTTTGTTTGGCATTGAATGGTAATTTGCTCATGTTGAGACTACTGGAAGAGAAGGTTGTTAAATCAAATTTGGAAAGATAATCGCTGATATTATTAAAGAGGTAGCCAATTTGAGTTAGATATGCGTATTCATTTTCTGGTTTTTCTATAATATAAAATTTTTTTTTCATTATATATTGTATGTGAGATTGTTATTAAGTTTAGAATTTCTGAGTTCAATTTCAGCAGTGAGGGTTATTTTATTATGCATTTCATTTAAAAAATGTAGAAACTGGTCTATCAGTCTATTTATGCGTTGACAACCCACGAAAATATCATCAACGTATATGTGTCAAAAATAATATGTTTTTATGCTAACTTTTTCTTCATTATAGATTTTTCATAAAAATATCTGTTAATAAGCGGCTAAGTGAAGATCCAATGGGAGTCATAAGCTTTGTTTGGAAATTTTTTATTTAAAGTGCAATCAATTCCGTGATACACAGGTCTCTAAAAGATTACAGAAGTCATATACCGTGTGAGGCAACTCAATAACTCAATAACTGCTAAACTATTCGTTTCTGGACAAAAAGCAGAAACAGATCAATGTTTGTCTGAAGGGAGACATCTTTTAACACACGGTGATTTTTTTTACATCAACCCCCTAAGCAGGGGTGCACAAAACTAAATTTTTTGAACAAGGAAGATATGTCGGGTGATACTTCATTGGAAAGCTGTTTTGATTTTCAACATAAATGTGTAACAAGTTTTGGGTTTTGACATATTCGGAAGAAGATACAGGCTGGTTCGTGAAAAGACGAGTTATTTTCAGTGATTGCAAAATCTGTCGATTTCGAATGAAATGCTGTTGTATTTTGGGGAAAAATATCTTCAAGACAACCTCTCGAATCTTCGAAATGATCAGCTAGTCCGAGTTATAGCTCAGATATAGGTATTTAGAATTATCTGATTACAGTGAACGAATTTTCAAATTCGGTTACATTTCAATGAGGATACAGGGTGGATCATGGAGAAATTCATACACATTTAAGAGCCTGTTCACAAAGAAGCGATGATCGCTCTTTATCATCGGTTGAATCGCAAAAAAAATTCCCCCTCGGTGGATTGATGGAACCGATCGTCGTATGTGAAAAGCCTCTAACAGCATGGTTCCCAAGGTTGAAATGAAACGAACTCAAGTAAAGTTCCCGTTATAGAAAAATATTCATCCGAAATCACACAAGTGTAATACAGATTTCTCAACAACAAATGCGGCAGTTTTTGTTTTTTTTTTCCAGGTTTCTTGAACCTGATGAATGAAAGTCGAATTAGTTTGTTTGTTTATCTAGCTGCTTTCCACACTCACGGGTTGCATCCATACCAGTATAATGGTTCATTCAATAGCTGAGAGAGTAGAAAATATTGAAATTTTTTTCAGCAATAATACTTATGCAAGTTCTTTTACAACGACCAGGATGAACATTTCCACTCGTCCTTCCTTTTCGTCCACTCATTATGAAGAGTAATAATTCTTAGTTGTTGCGCTCTTCTATGCTTAGCCAAGACTAAAATAACTTCGGTACAATATTAAGTAACTATAAAAATTCTTGTTTAAGGTTTTAGAAACTTGAATAAACGTATATATGTATAAAAGGGTGCCAGATATAAGCCCGCCTGTACACAATAGAACCGGACTCCAACTGCGCTCCGAACAGCTGCTTCTTCTAACTGCTGTATCTTTAAAACTACTTCGAATTTTAGAGAATCCCATTACTACCGTCTTCTAGACATGATAAGAAAGCAATTTATGGAAAAAAATTTTGAATCCGTCGCATGGGATGACCCCCTTAAGGGATGACAATAAATGTGTTGGAAAGTTTGGAAAGAAGAAATTTTGTAAAATCCTCACCACAAAGTAGAATTCAATCACTCCCTACTACTCAACTTTTAAATAAGATATTCCATTTTATTTATATTGAAAGGAAATAATAATAATAAAATAAATCCATCAACAAAATGATTCTTCTTCTTTACGTGCCGTCGCCTTTAAGAAGGTTGGCTATCATCATGGCGATTTTTATCTTTGAAGTTGCGGATCTGAACAAATCAACAGAGCTACTGTTGTACCACTGTCTTAGATTGTTCAACCAGGAGATGCGTCTTCTTCCTATACTTCTTTTACCTTGTATTTTTCCCTGTATAACAGTTTGCAACAGTGTATATCTTTCCCCTCTCATCACGTGACCCAGATATTGCAACTTTCTGATTTTAATTGTGTTGATTATTTCTTTCTGCTTTCCCATTCTTCTCAATACCTCCTTGTTCGTTGTTCTGCTCACCCAGTTTATTCTGAAGATTCCATATAATAGTACTGGAAATACGTAGCATTTAAGCATTCTGATTTTAAGCTGTAGACTAAGATCTGTTCTGGTTAATGCATTCCTCATTTTATCAAACACTGTTCTAGCCTTTCCGATTCTTGATCTTATTTCTTGTGAATAATAATTATTGTCATTTACAATTGTTCCCAAGTACTTGTATTTGCAGACTTTCTCCACTGGCTCCCTTTGATCCATAATGTTTCTCGCTGTTGTTGGTGTTTTGTGATTGTCATAAATTTAGTCTTTTTGGTGTTAAGTGTGAGCCCTCTTTCTTCGCTGATCTGTACTATTAGATCTATTAGCCTTTGTAGTTCTTCCAGGGTTTCTTCTATTAGTACTGTGTCATCCGCGTATCTAATGTTGTTCATAACCTTCCATTAAATTTCACTCCCGTTGTTTTTTGATTTTGCAGTGCTTCTTGAACTATATCTTCTGAATACAAATTGAAGAGTAATGGTGAAAGCACGCATCCTTGTCTCACTCCACGTTTTATTTTTATCTCTTCTGAAAGTTCATTTTGCACAGAAACTTTGGCAGTCTGGTTAAAATAGAGATATGTTATTATTCTGATATCATTCCTGTCAATGTTTTTATCCCTCATGAGTTTTATGAGATGATTATGGCGGACTTTGTCGAAAGCTTTGTTATAATCGAGGAAGGCTACATATATTGGCTGATTGACGTCCATGAGTCTTTGAGACAACACATTAAAAGCAAACAACGCCTCCCTAGTACCCATTGCATTTCTGAAACCAAATTGTGTTTCGCTAATATCTTGCTCAATCTTTCTAAAAATTCTTCGATGTATAATTTGTAGGAATATCTTAAGGGTATGGCTCATTAGGCTGATCGTCCGGTGATCCTTGCATTCCTTAGCGTTCGATTTTTTTGGCAGTGTAATAAATGTTGATTTGAGCTATTCTCTAGGGATGATTCCGGTGTTATATACAGTGTTGTACAGATCTACCAGTACTCCAATTTGATCTTCTGCAATTAATTTGATAATTTCTGTTGGTGTTTTATAAGGTCCTGGAGTTTTATTGTTTTTAGTTGTTTTAACGGCATTCATAACTTCTTCTTTTGTTATATTTGGGCCCTGTTTCTTATCTGTAGCTCCATCTATTGTTTCCTGTTGTCTCTCAACTTCGAACAATTCTTCAATGTACTCTTTCCATCTTTCTAGTTTTCCTTTGGTGTCTGGAATTATCTTACCGTTTTTATCTAGTAGAATATTGCTTTTGTTTGTTCTTTTAATGCCCGCTAGTTCTTTAATCTTTTTATGGAGATTGAAGTCATCATGTATTACTTGGAGCTCTTCTATTTCTACGCATTTTCTTCGTACCATTTTTCTTTGGCATGTCGTATTTTCTAATTTCTTTCTCTATGGTCTTGTATGCATTTTCGACTCTATTTTTATACGACCTTCTGATTTCCATTAACTATAATATGTCATCAGTCATCCATGATTTTTTCTTGTTTGTATTCTTGATTGTTGCTAATAGGTCTGTTGTTGGGGCCATAATTGTAGTTTTAAGAGTTTCTCATTTTATGTTTACATCGGAGCTCGGAGTTGAGTCAATTTTGCTTAGTTCTTAACTTATTTTTTCTGTTAGTTGTTGATTATGATTAATTTAGTTTAATTACTCAGTATTTTAAAATTCCAATAAACTTTTCTTTTCAGGTTGACGGATGATTTCAATTCAACCATAGGATTTGCGATATCGACTTCGCAAAATGCTCTACTCGGATCACTTATAGCTGTCATGGAATATCAAGTGGTTATGGTAATTAAAAAAATTAGAAATATCTTCATATGCAAGCCTATGTAAAATTTGAAAAACATGCATGCTAATTCAGGAATCATTGATTTGATTCAGTTTCCAAAATTATTATGTGAAATTGGAAAGGAAATTCTGAATATTCCAAGATGCACAAGTAAATATACAGAATGTTTCCGGACGAAAAGGTCATACTGTTATGTGGGGGGAGTGTAGCTCCAGACCTTTCAGAAATGCCGTATGAAATCAAAGATTCCGGGTTGTCAAGATACAGGGTGATTTGTTGTTCTAGGTCAAATGTTGAAACATTTATAACTCGAAAACTTAAAAACCAAATTGGATGAAATTCACACATTCATGAAGCTCTTCTTTCTGAATCAAACCACGACAGAAAAAAGAAATGTAGGACTGTACTCAGCTGAAATTTCATAATTTCGGAAAACGGATAATATAGACAGCTTTTATATGGATAATCTGATTCTTTTTGTACTCCGGAGCTATAATTCATAACGGCCCAACACGACTAAAGAAAATCATGGCGCCATAGTCACTAATCCGAGGGCATACGAAAAAATTAATATTAGATAGGTTGTTAATTTGCGGTTTTTCTAACGCATTGTCGAGTATCTTTGATGGTGCTTGACCCGGCGTTGGTGTGGTGAACTTATGTTACATGTTTGGTGTTGTGGGGTGAAATTCACCCCATTTGGTTTTTTGTGTGAAAAAATTATTTTCACAATTTGTTTCGGGAATTTGATGATTGACTGCGTTAACAAACCATATTCTTTCAGAAAAAAAAGTTAATTTGATTCAACCACCTACAGAATATAATAGAAAAAAAATTTTCACGACATAATTTTAATGAAAAAAAACATACATTTCTTCGGTTCAGAATATAAATGAACTTATGCATTCAGTAGAATCTGAATATCAGATAAATGAACGAAAATATATGATTCAATCAAAGAGAAAAACGCAAACTAGAAATATTGGCAGATAAAAATTTTACAGTGTGCTCTATTGATAGCAATTTTGACATAGAACAAGACTATGCTCCAGACACAAAAAAACTTCACATTGGGCACACTTCTTATCTCTACCCCTGGGGCACATTCCACATCTTCCAATAGTTTTCTGGCGTTTTGGCTCTCTTTCATTCGGTTCGAATTCGTTTCCACTCAATGAAGATTTGATTGAATTTTTCAATTGCTTAGGCAACCTCTCATTATCTTTACGAGACAGAAGATGCTTTTGCACAAGCTGCAAGCCCAAATCTAGAAAGAATTCTCTTCTCTTCTGTATATTCTTAGTGTTGCTTTGATATATTATTCTAGCATTGATAGCCCCGACGTTCATCATTGAAAAAAAAATGGTTGGTGGCCATCTTTTACTGTTACGTGATACGTCATAATTTCCGCATAGTTCGTCGACCACAACTACTCCGCATTTGGTGAAATTATAAAAATCTATTATCTCAGGTTTTTTCGCTTCTCCAGTTCTCTCAGCTATTTTATCGTCGTGGAGAAGCGTGGAGGCAACCAGTACTACTTTTTTCTTCTTCAGTATATATGATAATATGATAGTGTCCTTTTGAAAACCAAATTTGGTAGAAAAGACTTTCGTTTTCTAGATCTACAAAGGATCTAATCCTTCTCCTTTACACAATATTTTCAATTCATAAAGTAAGCAACTCTGATGGGTTTTCCAACATACCCCATGTAATTGTACCTATTATAATATTAAGTAGGAATAACTCTGTTCATTAGTTTGTATCTATCTGATGAAACCACAGTGTGGTGAAACCGGTCATAGTTTTGTTAATATAGTGAAAATCCAGATACCATAGTTTTATTTCATTGAAAATACATTAATGAAGATATTGAAAAGAAATGGCTCCAAGTGTGACCCTTGCGGAATACCAGATGAAACTGGAAACTCTCTGGTATAAAATCGCTGATATCTAACGATCTGTGAACGGCCGTAAAGGAAACTTCTGAACCACCGAAGGAGCGAGCCTGAGATGCCAACGGCCTCAAGCTTAGCAATCAGAATATTAAGGTTGGCCCTATCAAAGACTTTTCTGAAATCAGTGTATATTGCATCAAGCTTGTAGCCCGACTAGAAGCATTCAATTATCTCATTAACAAAGAGTATTAAGTTGGTAACAGTGGAACGTCCCCTTCTAAAACCGTTCTGCTCATTGATCGAACATTTCCAGGACAAACAACTACAAACCAAACTGTCCAGCATTTTCGGAATGGTAGATTGCACCGCTATACCTCTGTAATTTCTTATATTAAACGTGCTGCCGGATTTAAAAATAGGGACCACAAAACACTGCTTCCACAAGGAAGGAAAGTTGACAGTGTTTAGCGTAATATTAAACAACGTACTAATGGGTGAAGAAAGCGTGTTCAAACAATTTTTTTAAAACAAAAGTTCGTACTCTATCGGGACCAGCGGATAATTTGGGCTTTATACCAAATAATAACTCAAAAACTTCACGTGGGGAAAGTTACTAGATGAAATGTCAACTGTATGATCATATTCAATTTCAGGCGGAACAACAACCTCACAATCATACACTTCCGAAATAAAAGCAAACATCTCAACTATACTATTACCATCGGAGGCAGAGACACCATCAAGATCCATTGTGCTAGGCAACTCACAGTTCTTCCTCTTTGAATTCATAAAATTCCAGAAGTTTAGTGGGTCATCAAGGCAATAAACTATTTTAGCTAAATTGCATTCGAATGCACATATTTGAATGTTGATCAGAATCGTGTAAAGCATCGCGTTCGATGTGTGCTCACTTTGAGAACGATGCGAATTTCTTTAGCTATATGGTTACTATAGATGAAACTTTTGGTTCTCCAACGCCATAGAAGCTTCTTGTTCAAAAATCTGCTACAAAAGTTCATTTTTTTGAATCTCCTTCAAGCATGAATAAGTGTGAAATAATAATTGAGAATTATATTTCCAAGTTTCTGAGCGCTCTGTGGAAAACATTATGGAAAGGAAACGCGGAAGGATATCCAATAATGTTTTGTTTTCAGAAGAATAATGCCACCTCATGCAAATCGCGTGTTGTCACTCAAAATATTCATGATTTGAAATTCGAATTATTCGAACACCTTCTTTATTCATCCTGACTGGCTCTGCTTCACTATGATCTCTCTCCTCAAGTCCTCGGGGTTCAAATAAAGTTGAAAAAGGATAGGTATTAAAAAAAACGTTTTTTCGACAATTTAATTTTATTGAGTTGACGCATGATTTTTAATCACACTGTACATAAAATCGTTAAACTACAAAAAGTTATAATCTCACTCAAATCTGAGTCAATTTTTTGGGCTAAGAAGATGACACTGAATTCCAAAATTTTGATTAAAAAAATTATAGCTCAATGGTGTTCCATTTTAGATAGAATTAATATTAACAAACGATGCTTGAAAAGGGATGCTCTTATTAAAAAGTACACCATGTTATTTAAAATGGCAAAGTTGTAGTCGATGTCCGGTGTAAACGGAAGTGGGGTCGCTCTGAAAACAATTGCAAATTTTAGATCAGTTTCTGTTTACTCTTAGGGGAAAAAGGGGCAATAGGAGTCAGCGGGTGATGGTGGTCAGTGTAGCCACATCCAAACGAAATAAATTGAACAAGCGAATGTCGACTTAAACGACGCGTCACGTGACACCTTGGGGTCGTTTGCGAAGGAAGGGTGTTTTTGGCGCGCTTTCGATGTAATTTTTCAAGTGCACAAAATAACCAGTGAGTACATTATTACGACAAATCTGACTATTTAATGTAGCATGTTGAGTAACTGTAATCTTAAATTATATATTTTGAAAACGTTGAAGGTGTTCTAACGTCTGGTTATTTCTTTACGATTCTTTTTTCGCAGTAGGTAAAATCGGGCAATGAGAGTCACTGCGATTTGGGTAATGAGAGTTGACTCTCATTGCCCGCAAATTTCATGTTAGAGTCGATTACTTACGAATTGCAATTTTATTTCAGAGATGCCAAAAATACGACACAGAAACACCAATAAGGCGCAATGGACGTCTGAAACTTTAGAAAAAGCCAAGGAACTGGTGAACCAAGGCCAGTCTATTAGATATGCGGCTAAGCCATGGGTATTCCTTTTTCCACCCTCCAAAAACGGCTAAAGCAACAAGATAAATCAGAATCACGTCTCGGAAGACTTCCTGTTTTCACACAGGATGTAGAAAAGTTCTTGTCAGACCGCATAAAATACTTATCTTCAATTTTTTATGGAGTCACAGCTATACAAGTAAGAAAGGCAGCATACCGATATGCAGAAGAGCTCCAAATCCAACACACATTTGACCAGAGTGCCCAAATGGCTGGACGTGAATGGCTAGAAGGATTTCTGAAAAGAAATAATATATCTATTCGCAAACCAGAATCCACAAGTATCAACAGAATAACTGCTTTTAATAAGGAAGAAGTCCAACTTTTCTATAAACTATTGGGAGCTTCAAGAATTGTATGGAGAACCCTCAATAACAAATGTGGCACGAAGAATGAGATGGCTTGGCCATGTTTTCCGACTGGGAGACGATAGAACAAGAAGACAAGTTTTGACAAGGGGAATAACGGGAAGAAGAGGCAGGGGAAGACCACGCACAGAATGAATCAAGATGGTGGAGAAAGATATTGAAGAGCTAGGAGTGAAGGACTGGAAGGAGCAGCTATGAATAAAATGAAATGGAGAAGAACGTGTAATGAAGCCATGGGCCTACTTGGCCTGTAGAGCTGTATATATATATATATATATATATATATATATATATATATATATATATATATATTGGGAGATCTAACGGACAAACATAAATTCACCCCAAAAATATCTATAACTGCGACGAAACCGGTATTTCTACAGTACAAGATCCTGGTGAGATATAATGAGATCCGAAAGGCATGAAAAGGATCGGTTCCATAACAAGTTGGGAAAGAGGAAACATATCACACTATTATGCGCCATGAATGCTGCTGGCGGTTTTGTTCCTCCTATGTTAATCTTCCCTAGAAAGAGGATGACTCCGCAGCTTGAAAAAGATGGTCCAGCAAGAGCTATATATAAATGCTCAGATAATGGATGGATTAATGAAAATCTATCCTTTGAGTGGCTGGAACACTTTGCTTATCATACCAAACCATCCTCACAGGAGCCAGTTTTATTGATTCTTGATAATCATGCCAGTCACACGTCTTTAATGGCTTATGATTTCTGTGAACAAAATCACATTCATATTCTATCACTGCCTCCGCACACATCTCACAGGATGCAGCCCTTAGATCTCACAGTTTTTTGGGCCGCTCAAAGCCACCTACAAAAAAGAATGTGATTAATTTTTAAAGAATCGTCTACCAAATGACGTAGCTGCAATATTAAACAGAGCATATTCAACTGTGGCTTCTATCAACAAAGGTAAATCAGGATTCCGAGCGGCAGGAATTGTCCCGTATAACCCCGACCATTTAACTGCAGAAGATTTTACCGCAGCTGAAGTGTAAGGTCAACCTGCTGTTATAGTTCAAGATTCATCCATGGTTATACTTGCATCTAATTCAGATAATCCAATGATAGCTACATCATCTGATACAACCATTCCAGTGCCATCGACATCATCTGCTACCATAGATCCTGTGCCATCGACATCATCTGCTACCATAGATCCTGTGCCATTGACATCATCTGCTACAATAGATACAAGGCTGATTAGATCACCCACAGCAATGAATGCTACACCATCCACCTCGTCCGGAACTGTACAATCAAACATCGCAAATCTGCTACCATTTCCGACCCAAACAACTCGTGAAAGACCCGTAAGGAAAGGACAAATGAAGCAATACGCAAAGATTTTAACATCAACTTCCGTTAAAGATAGTCTCATAGAAAGAGAAAATAAGAAAGCAACAAAAGCAGCAAAAACTGTAAAAACTTCTAAACCGTCAAGAGGCACAAATGCAGCACCGAAAGCTGAAGGAAAACAGAAAAAACAAGTGGCACATAAGGCCAAAAGGCGCGTGCTGCAGGAGTCAAACAGTTCTTCTCAATCAGACATCAGTCTTACCAAAATTTGCGATGAATACGAAGACGATGATTTAAATCAATGCCTCGTATGCGGTGAATTTGGTCGCAATAACGAACTATGGTACAGGTGCACCTGTTGCGGATTTTGGCACACCAAGACTGCACTGGGTGAGATTCACCACGTGGATATGTGTGTGATGATTGTTAGGGGATGCTCTGACTACAATTGTCCGCATAGTGACTATAATTACCCTCATGTGCGGACAAGCTTATTTTTTTAAAAAGTTTAATTGCTAGTAATTTATTATTCCAAAGGTAATGAAACTAATTGAGACTGATAGTTTAATAATAATACATCGTAAGTGTTGATTTTAATAAAGATTATACAAATATTTTGTGTTTTATTTAATTTCTTGTTTAAGTGACTCCCATTACCCCTTTTTCCCATATCCCAAAATTTGAAACTGATCGATTAACCTGCTTCCCAGATACTTATTTTAGCACGGACACCCTGTAGTTTAAGGGCTTGTACATTTTCTTACACCGGAAAGGTGATGAAAACTGAAGAGTTCTGGTTTGCAGGAAGGATGAAAAATCCGATTTATAGAATTTAGTATTATCCCACATTTCTATGTAACCATAAAGCTTGAACTTCCAGGAAAAGGACACGAAAGTAGTTCTTCCACTTATTATGTGGTCCATGTTTGAAGCAGTGGCATGCTGGGAAGGACAATGCCTGCAAGATGCGGTAAACTTATTTGAAATTCAGAAAAACTCAAGTACATTTCCTAGTTATATTTTTATAGGGTGAATCGTTGCGACACTTGGTCTACGATATTTCCTGGTACGATTTGGATCCATCTTTGAGGTGTGACTTCAAGATGTTTCATTTTCAGTTGCAGAAATCTCTATGCCTCAAAGTACCCCCATCGATTATAATGAATATGGGTCATTTTTATGCGGTAAGTAACATCTTAATCGAAATATCTCATTAATCATTTACACTGTTGTTAGTTGAAGTTTGCCGGTTTCACCAGTAGATGTCGTTAGCAATATGTATGAATTTCTATGATTTGGCATGTATGTCATTTTTTTCTATTGACATTAACTTTTAAAAATACGCAAGTTACATTCCACCAAAATAATAGCGTCATATTTGTTTACCTCAGTGAATATGGCATCCGTTGCTTTTCTTATTTCATAAAAAGAAACAAGCAGCTGAAGCTCACCGGTTGCTGATATAAACTTATGGTGAACATGCTCCAGAGATTAGAACATGTGAAACATGGTTTCGTCAATTTAGAAGTGGAGATTTCGATTTGACAGACAATGAACATCCCGATGCAGCGAAAAAGTTCGAAGACGAGGAATTGCAGGCGTTATTGGATGTTGATCCAACCCATTCGTAACAACAATTGGCAGAAACACTAAATGTGTCTAAAGGAGCAATTTGCCATGGGAAAGATCCAGAAGTATGGAAAATGGGTGCCACACCAACTGAAATATGGACAAATGGAAGATCGAAAAACCGTGTGTGAAATACTGCTTCAGTGATTCAAAAGGAAATCTTTTCTGTATCGAATTGTTACGGGAGACGAAAAGTGCATTTATTTTGAGAACATGAAGCAAAAAAACTCATGGCTTTCATCTGGTGAAGCCGGCCCATCGACTGCAAGGCCAAATCACTTTGGTCGTAAGACAATGCTCTGTGTTTGGTGAGACCAGTGTGGTGTGGTGTACTACGAGTTGTTATAACCTGGTGAAACGGTGAACACGGATCGTGACCGACAACAAATTACCAATTTGAATCATGCATTGATCGAAAAACGGCCGGAATGGACCCGAAGACATGGCAAAGTTATCTTGGAGCATGACAACGCGCCATCTCATACCGCTAAACTGGTGAGAGACACATTAAAAACACTTAATTGGGAAATATCGCACCCGCTGTACTCTCCAGACCTCGCCCCGTCTGACTACCACCTTTTCACATCAATGGGACACTCTCTTGCAGAGCAGTGCTTCGCTAATTTGGAAGAAGTCGAAGAATGGCACGTAGAATGGTTTGCCTCGAAAGAGGCATTCACATATGGACGGTATCCATATGTGATCGAATTGACAAATTGACCTTCAACAAGGCTTTATTAAACTAAAAGAATGAGCGTACATTTAAATGTACGATCAAAAAACTTATGTCAGAATGACAACTAAGAAACAATATTCAAGTGGAGTCTGGATTAACAATATCTAATTCACCATATTCACCTCCACCCTTAAACTAATGGTGTTCATAATCTTCAAGATAAGCAGGAGTTCTTCGAGGTCTAGATCTTCGTCGGATGAATGAAGAATTTCTTGGATCAGCAGTTTGATTAATTAAATTGGTCCTATTACCCTCAACGGATTCACTGATAGTACCATCATCCATCATTTTCTTGACTTGTAATCTTATCTTGGGGTTCAGACAATTCTGCATCTGTCATAGTTGAATAAAGGAGAATCTCCTCTTTATCTTTTCGTATTGGAGCGAGATGCCGAGTTGAAGCAGTAGATTCTCTTCTGTCGGGATGTTTGATGTTAGCGTATTCTGCATTTCGTTCTAAGAGCGTTACTTCCTTTACAAACGGATCAAATTTTGAATTTCTAACTGGGCATCGTAAATAAACAGGGCCATATTCAAGTAACCAGGAAGATGCTGACTGACCATTACTAGATCGTCTAGGATGGCGGAACATTCTTTCATGAGGAGCCTCATTTGTTGCAGTACATAATAAGGATCTGATTGGGTGTAGAGCATCAGAGACTACAGTTTCCAATTCTTTATTTGTTTTCCTTTCAACTTGGGTGCAAGCTCTATAGTCTTCCATATTATGCCATTATACCTTTCAACCTGTCCGTTTCCTTGAGGATTGTAGAGTGTTGTCATGTCATATCTGGACATGCTATAGCAAAAGGATACCGTGAATTTCCATCAACTACCGGTAGTAGGTAGCGATTATTTGAAGAGGACGGCAAAGGGCCTTTGAAATCTATATTCAGGCGTTCGAATGCAGATGTAGCCTTTAGGAGTGTGCCCATATATTTGAAGAATCTAGGTTTCAGTTCAGAGCAGATTGAGCAACTTGAAATTACTTGCTTTATATTTTCAACCGAAAATGGTAAATTTTACTACGTACCCAATGATACATTTCGGAGATTCCGGGATGACATAGAGAATCATGAAGTTGTGCGGTTTTTTCCTGATATCGTTGCTGGGAAAATTCGTGAGAATGCATCAGCTGCTTCATTTTGTTGAAATCTAACTTCCATCGCAGAATTTTCTCGTTTTAATCTTACTAGAGCTTATGCCGTCAAACATAAATGCGGCAAATCTCTGATCAGTGATGAGACGTGGCGGCCCTTAAGATAATGGCGACATTTTGTTGCACCTATAGCATTATCAGATGCATCTGTTTCGACCGTGAATATGGCATCTTCATTGATAGGAGCATTGTCTTGCTTTAGTGCATGAAAAGTTTCAAGTGTTTCTACTGAGAGAGGAAAGGAAGTGCGTGAGAGTAGCGCTATCTTCTGAGAAAATCTTGGAATACTAGTTAAAAAATGTCCGAACATACCCACAGCTCTTTTGAGAGACGCTGCATTATCTGAAGGAGGCAGCTGCCGTAAAGGCTTAAGCCTATCTGGATCTGGTCTTATAGTCTTATTTGAGATGAAATAGCCTAACAAGTTGATTGATCGCAGTGCGAAAGAACTTCTTTCATTATTTAGAGTTAAATTGTACTTGCTAGCAACTTTCCATGAAACGCTTCAAATTTTTATCATGCTCCTTTTGATCTCTTCCACATATAGTTACATCATCTAAATAGGAGTAAGTATCCACGAGTCCCTCACTTTGTATTATACTATCAATTCTTCTTTGAAAAGCTGCTACACCGTTGGTTACACCAAATGGAATTCTTCTGAATTGATACAGTTTATCACATGCTTCGAATGCGGTATAGAGTTTGTCGTCTTCTTTAATAGGAAACTGGTGGTAAGCACTTTTCAAATTAATAGTACTGAAATCTTCATAATTCGCTACTCTATTGATTATGTCTAATCTAAGCATCTAATTGTGTGAATCTATTGATTGTTCTAGAGTAATCAATGACCGTTCGTTTTTTATGATTTTTCGAAACAGTAGTCAGTACTTGGGCCCTCCAAGGTGAATTACTTGTTTCAATAATACCTTCAGATAGTAGTTACTATCTGTTTGTCTTCGGGATTTTATAGAAATTGGCTCACATTCGGGAGAAAGGTTTTCAAAAATGTATCTAGATATAGATCTAGAATTTCTAGATCCTCCAAATACTACTTCAACAATTTCATGATTCTTCATAATATCATGACCAATAATTACATCCGTACAAAGGTTTGGAAGAACGCAAAGGCAAACTTGGTTATATTGATGATCACAAATAGTCAGATTTACAAAACACTGGCCAGCAGTAGTCGAACGAAGAGACATGAATGCCATTGAAATTTGCTCTTTTGATGGAAATTTAGTTAGGCACAATTTTCCTACACAGTGATCGCTAATGAAACTGCAGGTGCTTCCAGTATCAATAAGGGCTTGGAGCTCAAGTCCATTCACTTGTACTGAAGTTACAGCTTTTGACAGATTTGATGAGGCAGATGTGTTATAACTAGTGGCGACTGTATTAACTGAGGCAGACTGTGTTGAGGTTTCCAAGATCTGCAAACTTTTGCATAAGGTCCCTTCTTATTGCAAAGATTACAAATTGCAATGCGTGCAGAACATATATTTCTAACATGTAGATCATAACCGCTATAGACACGTTTCTTTTGCTGGTCTTATTTTTTCTTTTAGTAACGAGGTCTGGTAGAGGTTGATGATACTGCGTTCTCAATGAGAGTTTGATTATAAGATAGTGCCTGCTGCTGAGTCAATACTAAAGATCTAGCCAATTCGTAAGCATCACTCAAATTTAAAGTAGAATTTTCAAGAAGCCTCTGTCTAATGTGCGGAATTGATAATCCACGTATGAAGGCATCTTACACAAAATCATCTAGATACTTCTCAGCTGTAACAGTTTTGAACATGCAGTCTTTAGCTAAAATCTTCAGAGCTTGTAGATATTGGTCTATTTTATCATGTGGCAAGTTTCACATATAAAGTTTTTAGAATAGAGACGGCTTCGTATTATGAGTGAGATTCGCTTACATGTTGATAAATTCTTGACGATATATAGTTGAACAGGAGCTTCAACTTTTCAGAGTCTGATATCTCGAAATTGAGCAATCTTCTGTACTAATGTTCCCATTCGATTGCAGCAGTCGGCGAGTCGGGATCGATATCAAATCTTTCAGGGGCCAGAAGTTTTTCCATCTTTTGATGAATTGAGTTTTTAGTTTAATAAATTGTGATAGAATTAACAAATTGACCTTCAACAAGGGTTTATGAAACTAAAAGAACGAGCATACATTCAAATGTTGCGATTAAATAACTTAGGTCAGAATGACATCCAAGAAACAATATTCGAGTGGAGCCTAGATTAACAATATCTGATTCACCACACCATAATTTGCCTGAGAAATGGGCGAAATGTGTAAAATTCAATGGTCAATAGTTGGAATAAAAGAATGTTGAAATTCCTCTGAAAATTAAGTGTTTTCTTTATCGAAAAACCGGCAAATTTCAACTAACACCCCGGTATAAAATACAAATGTAAGTTTATTGGAATAATTAGATATTGTTTTCCCCAAAATTTCCAGTTCTTGATTGAGTTAAAGAAATCATAAGGAATTAAACCAGATGAATTTGGTGGCTACGGATGATATTTGGGTTGAAAGTTATTTGGATTTAACCAAGAAAATCACTTTATTCGTTATCAACCGTATATTTGTATATTTAACTCACTTCTTGAACGTTTTATCACACAAACACGTTAATTTTAGACAGAATACCGTTACCGGAACACTTTCGAAAATATTTGCACCATTCAATCTAATTTTAAAACCCATAACTTTTCAAAATATCAAATTGAATGCAAACAAACTCGCGTAACTTCAATTCAAATACAAATTTTCGCTATAGCATTCGATTTGGGGAAAACTATTGACAGATGTATAAATATGACGAAAAAGAAAGTACACCCCAACGAATTGGGGCACTTGTCACTGATAATTTCTGAAAATTATCAAGATTTTCTAATAACTTCATTGAAAAGTTATTAAACAAAAATTTTCTGTTCCAGGTGATGAAAGGATCATATTCTTTCCTGATGTACTTGAATAAACTTTAGACGTTTACATTTTGCAGAGTTTTATGAGACTTTTGAATGATTTGAACAGATTCTTTGGGAGCATGTGTCCTGTAGTCAATAACAATAGGGAAGCTAATCTTTCTCTCATTAAGAGTAATAACAAACCTATATTTCTTCATCCGTCAGATCCGGCTGATGTTCACACTGGCTCTGCAAATGTTAAATCTGTTGGTAGTGGCAAAGTGCCAGTTTGCCTTCTGAGAAAGTTGTCTTCACTAGTCTCCCATCCCATCAACCACATTAACAATCTTATGATTCTCAAAGGCATATATTCAGAGAACCGTAATATAGCACTGATAGAACCAATATATAAAACAGGTGGAAAAACTAATATGAGTAATTATAGGCCAATTTCTATTCTGTCAAATGTAAGCAAAATATTTGAGAAAATCCTATTCAATAGAATCATAAACTTTGTTTAGGGGTGTCTCATATTGACGGATGCACAGAATGCTTTCAAAAGACGCAGATCCACAGTGCGTGCAGTGTATCAGGTTTTGCTGTCTGTTCTGAAATCTCTGAATCCTAGTAGGGTCATTGCGATGCTGTGTTTGGATTTATGCAAGGCCTTCGACAGTGTTGACCATGGTACGTTCATCTAGAATCTGGAAAGATATGGGATACGGGAAATTGCACGTCTTCAGTCTTAACTGACAAATCGGCCCAAACGTGTCATGGGTACAGATAAACAAGAAAGGCTTCTGAGGAGGTTGTGATGTGGCAAGGTGTTCAGTATTAGGACCACTCATGTATACAATGAGCTGTCAGGTGAGAAGGTTACATCCTTGACTATGTACACGCCCATTGTACTCAACGAGTATGATCAAGTGCACTAAATAAAAAAATAGTCACAACAATTCACCATCTTGACTATTGGTTCAGGGATAATAATTTGCTGCTAAATGTTGCGGAAACACAATTAATAAAATCTTCCTACCAAGCACAGAAGTGTGATGAAGTTACCTGCCGAAGTTTCAAAATTGTTGGGATGAAGGACATAAGGCTTCTTGGGGTGCGGATGGACAGTGGGTTAGACTGGAGAAGCCATGTCGATTCTGTTGTCAACTAAAGCTATGCTTAATCGCTTCTTTCATGTACTGTGGGCTTGGATGCGGCGCTCTCCTTTAACTATGCGAGTGGACACTCAAGGATTGAGTATGGCATCATCTTTTGGGCTAACTCAATCGAGGTTTCTAAAATCTTCCTATTGCAAAAGAGGTGCTTAAGGCAAATATTTGCAATTAAGATAACTGATTCATGTAAACCATTTTTTCTTTCATCACCAAATACTTACCCTGCCATCTATTTACATTCTTGAGTCAGTCTCTTTTATTTTGAACAATAGGGATCTATTCACTAGTTATGAATGAGAGCATCATCACAATCCTAGAGGGAAAAAAAAAGATTTGAAGGCTCCCAAAACTTCGTTTTCTTACATCCAGAAAAACGTAGAATGCCAAATTATTGAAATATGTAATAAGATACCAAAATGATAAATAATAGGATGTTGTTTGGGAAATTGAAGAAGTTTTTGCGTAAAAGAAAATATTATAGTGTTTCAGAGTTTTAGAGGACAGAATTGTGCTGTAAATTTATCACTCATTTATTGTTTATTGTGTGATTTATAGTAAACGCCTCAAAAAAGTCTGGGGAACACTTCTGAATATCGATATATCGTATCCAGAACGATCAATATGGATGATTTTTTTAAAGAAATGAACACCTGCATCAATTTCTCACCAAATTATGTAGAGTGCCGCAACAAATTTCAGTTTTTTTTATAAAAAACTAAAAATGTAGCAGATGCGACGCTGCTTTATAATCATTTCATGTATTCAGTGTTTGAAATCAGTTAGTTGGCACTTTGTTTCTGTTGTAAGCACAAATAAAAGATTAAAGTTTTGTGATTCCACCATGGAAAGACGACATTTGACTAGAGAAGAGATGTTACGAGCCGTTGGCATGCTCCAAGCTGGGAGCTCACAACGCGAAGTATCCAGGTTTCTGGGAAGTAGCCCAAGTATCATAAACCGTTTATGGTAGCGTTTCAATGAAACAGGTAGCGTAGAAGAACGCCATACAGGTCGTTTCAGGATTACTACAGTCGCCCAAGACCGATTTTTGGTTTTACAAGCCAGAAGAGATCGTACTACCACAGCATCTCAATTAGCTCAAGAGCTATCACGAGTTCATAATGTAAAAATTTTCCCACCAAACTGTGAGAAATCGACTGAACGAAGGTCAACCCCACTCCAGAGTTCCACAACTGACCCATGGAAATCGCGCTGCTCGTTTAGCTTGGTGCCAAGAACACGTAAACTGGGATCAAGAGAGGTGGGCCACAGTTCTCTTCAGTGATGAATCTAGATTTAGTTATTATCCCGATTCGGGAAGAATTCGAATATGGAGGAACTTGAAAGCAAAACCGTCTCCAGCATGCTCGAGAAGTTGTTAGACAGGGAGGCGGATCAGTGATGTTTTGGGGAGGTATACGCCTTGGTGGAAGAACTGACCTCGTTTTCATACAGAACAACCTAACGGGAAATTCTTACGCAAATGAGATAGTTTTACCTGTAGTGGTACCGTATCTCCAAACAATGGGTCAAAATCCACTCTTCCAACAAGATAATGCCCCTCCTCATCGTGCAAGAGTTGTCTTGAACGTTCTTGAAGAGAATGATATCGATCTTCTACCATGGCCATCCTGCTCCCCAGATCTGAATCCCATCGAGCATGTGTGGGACACCCTTAAAAGAAATCTCCTTCGTCAAAACGTCTTCCATCATGAACAGGAGCTTCGATTAGCAGTTCAGGGGGCTTAGAATGACTGAGGCCAATATGTAATAGACAATTTAATATTCAGCATGCCGCGACGATGCCAAAGTGTCATTAATAACAGAGGTGGACCTTCTGGGTACTGAAAAATATAAGTGTTTCCATATCGTTTCGAAAATATTAGTTCAGGATTTTTTTTGTGTTTCACCAAATTTCGTCATTTTCAAATTTCAAATTTTTTTTTATAATAGGTGCTTTGGAGAAGTCTAATATTATTTCGTTTTCTTGAGAATACATTATATACAATACATCCTAACAAAAACCGAAAGATTTCTATAAATTCGAATCATCAAATTCATATTTTAAAGATATTGGTAAGTGTTCTCTAGACTTTTTGAGGTGTTTATATATGGTATGGTTGTTTCCCCCCTTGCTATTTTTTAAATATTTTGACATGCTCTACCCCATTTATTTTGGGTTTATTTAATGTTGCCATTTATATGTAAGTTTCTATCTATTTATCTCTGTTAGATCAATCACACGATTTTTACGACACTGAATACCTGATCTAACGTCGCAGAGTTGAGAGGAACACAGCCGTACTATAATTTTCATCACCGGCAAATAAACCGATCAAGCAAAAATTATCCTCTACTTTGAAACTCCACAACCCTCAATCTTACCGTTCGATATCCTTGAATTTTGGATTTGTTACAAATAATTTAGCACAGAATAACAATTGACATTGGTAATGTGTAAAAAGCCATCTCAAATTGCGATATACGGGGATGAACCAGAAATGCTCTTCTTCACAAATTTTGAATCGTCTTCTATAATTTCTGAGCTAAATTTTGTCAAGAAGATGAAGTTTATTACTAGGCTACATTCTCAATGACGTAGTCTTTGAATCATGGTGCCATTGCTTCATTTCTAAGAAATATAACACAATTAATACAAAGCCCCAAATTTCCAACGCAGCAAGAATATCATTATTTGTGAGGGTACCATGGAAAATGTGACTCGATGTAGAAACAACTTTTATATCATTTTGACGAACACTGTTAAAATCAATTGATGAGAACTGTGATTCTTTCGGCAGTTGATGGGGGGCGCGTTTCAAGAGACTGCTGAATTTACGAAGGCATCGGAAAGAAGAATGCAAACGACTGCTCGCTTTGATCGTTTTTTGAGTATTTTGAGAAACAGATCTAGTTTCTCTGTACAGAAAAGAAACAGAATCAGGAAGCAAGTTTCAGTGCTTCAACAGTAAGGTGGCACTTAAAACAAATTGGCTTCCGTGACAGAAGATCTGCAACGGGTCAAAAATTGGATAGAATATACCGATTGGAGCTTCTGCATTTCGCCAGAAAATTGGGACGATGAAGAATGGGGAAACGTTCTCTTGACAAATCCACGTTCTGCCTTATATCTCCACATAGGCGTCGGAGAATTTATATGCGAACTGCTGAGCATTTCAATCAACACAATTTCGCTACAAGAATCGGATATAGTTGCGGGTCTTAATGTTTTAGGGTGGCATAAGTATATAAGAAAAAACAGAATTAATTACAGTTGATAGATATATACTGCAGGTTTGAGATTCTCAAGTTGTCTTATTTAATCATAAGATGGGTGAAATCTTGATGCTGACGCATAATAACGCTACACCTCACACCACAAAAGTTATGATTGATTAGCTTGATGGTCTTGAAATATTGAGAATAGACTGGCTGGTTAGCAGCCCTGATCTCAAACGGATTGAGCATGTGTGGAACACGATTGGTAGAAAATTAAGAAAGAATCGAGAAAATTAGCTCAAGTTCTGCACGAAGAGTGGGAGGGGGTACATCCGTAATCTTATCGAAGATATGCCAAGACGCATTCAAACCGTGATAACAGCTCGAACAGGCTACAATCGCTGCTGAGTGAGTATTTATTCAAAAACTTTCTGTTCGTATTTTTTCACTCATTTACTACTGCACTCTTTTCTTTTTTCTATACAATTCTAATGAAAAAACTGTATCTCTTACAAAACATCAGCTAGCTCCATAAATTGAAGACTACCTCATTGAGAATGAATGTTAATTTGTAATGATAAAATTTAGCTCAGAAATTCTACAGAAATTCGTGAAGAAAAAGATTTTTGGTTAACCCTCGTATAAAGTTATCATATCACAATCTTATGACGGTATTTCCTACCACTCCCAGCTCTGGTTTACCTATTTTTCAAAACTCTGAAGAATATTTGAATTTGGGAGGCTTTTACTTGGTAAAATTCCATTATCAATAATAAAAAACAAGTACTGTGTTTTACATAACTCGTCGTGTCATCCATATCAACATAAAATGTCAGCATTCAATAGTTTATTCATAGATTGATTAACATCCCGTTATCACCAGAAAATTTCAACAAAGAACTAAATTTCATTAAACAAATAGCCAAAAATAATGGTTACAATCCCAAACTAATAAATAATATTTTAAATAAAAACAAAGTAGAATCGCATTGAATGAAGTTTACCCTGTCGATAAATTGAAACAAAAATTCAACACCTTAACCTACGTTGGCATAACAAGTGAGAAACTGAAATCATTCTTAAGTAGCAATAATTTCAACATAGCTTTCCAAACTAATAATAATTTAGGCAAATATATAAAAATAATAAAACCAAACCAGGTAAAAACAATAAATCAGGTGTTTATAGACTGAATTGCAATGACTGTGATAATTTCTACATTGGTAGAACACATAGAAATTTTAATATTAGAATATCGGAACATAAACGCAGTTTTCAAATAAAAATCAGATTCAAATTACGCGAATCATCTCTTAGAAAATAATCATTCTTTCGACCCACAGTTTGAAATTTTGCATACAAATAATAAATATTGGAAAGTAGATCTTTGGGAAACTTTAGAAATCAATAAATACAAACACTCAGGTAGACTCATCAATGAACAAGTCGATTTAAGCCCTTCACCTCTATTGAATCTTTTCGGGGAGCAATCTATTCCTTAATTTTATTGGATATACCTGTCATAAATAACCACTTAAGAAGAAGCAACCCAATAAGATTTTAATTACTCAAGAACATTTATAGTTATATTCTCATTTATATTTTTCTGTATATTCATTCGTCTGAAGAAGCTACGGTGTAGTGAAACGCGTTACGAATCGCAATTATTAAGTAAAATTCCTTAAAACACAGTACTTGTTTTTTATCTCTGAAGAATAGTTTATTTGATATGAAATGCAAAACAAAACAGTTGTATACTCCAATGCAGAGACTTTTACACTTACTCAATTGTAATGACGTATGACAGATAAACTAATGCAAAATTTCAAGATTGTTGTTTCTGATAGTCTATGATCTATGCTGATCTTTCACTTTTCTACAAGTACTTCCATAGTAAATGCTCTGAATGACTGAAAGGATTGGTTCCAGAAAAAATCCAGTTCCAAAAAACTGGGTTCGTGAAAAAAACATCAGCGCACGGTCCAACTAGCTAATATAAAAATTTTTCTGTTCACATGGCTAGTTCCTGTGGAATTCGCTTCAATCAAACATATTTCTGATAACTTACAATAAGGCCCTCTTCAAACAGCGAGTAAACACACGCATTAATCAAAAGAGTTAAGAATAAAGAAAAAATTTATTTTGCTTTAAATTATCTGTAACATCAAAAATTTAAGAATACATTACGATAAATCAGAGAATGAAGGAGTTTCCAAGTTGGGGATAATTCTGCTTGATCGAATTTCTACCGGTGAGGGTATCTTCAGTAGATAAGTTTTAATTCATGACAATTAATGATAGATAGACACCATGTAACTCATTCATTCAAATAAATCGTAAATTTAATAAAGATATTTCATTTACACGTTAAAATTGAAGAAATAATAAAAATAATCCTAGAGGGCGCTTATTTGTATACATATAAGATGCAAGAGCTTATACGAATCGAGATCGACACACTTAGGGTAGATTTTGTTTGAATCTTCTCAAACTAATAGGGTTGACCTTATTTTCTTTGACGAAGACTTTTTCTGTAAGTCGCCAAGAATCCACTCTTCATCTTCTGGTTACCAATAAACTGAGAAAGTGATATTTTGCTCAATAAACTTAATTCACACCTACCTAGTGCATATGCAAGGTCTGTAGCATCCTGGTTTGAAAAGAATTCAAACAATTCCATCAATGTCATTTCTACTGATAAGGAAGTTCTTAAGCATAAAAAAAGGACAAATTCTCTCTAGATAGGAGAAGAATCTCGTTCATCTTGACAAAAATGTCAAGGCTGAGAATCTTGGCGGGTTATGGCCGCGATCATCGATTTCTGTAACAAACATAGTCACGAGGATGATGTGAATCATAAAAGATCAAACGCTGGCTGCAGGACCGGCATAATTGATCGGATGAAATCTCCTAGAAATCTATTAAAAAATCGCAATTAACAAAATTAAGTGATTTAATAAGCACAAAGTTAGAATCGATTGTCGCCTTGACACCAACGGTAACTCTTCTTCAGGATCACACAGTTGCAGTGAAAATTTTTCTGTTTGTGCCCAACGCAAATTTTTTGGAATATTAAGGAAATTGAAGCAAGATAAAATTAAAATGAATCTTGGTATAGCATATGAAGCACCAATTTGATAGACTGATTCATCAATCTGAGTTTTTGCGCCGTTGTGTAACCGTTTACAAACATTGACACGTCCCAAACGCCAGAGATCATGGTACCCTTTTTTAGGGAACATAGTGTTTCTGAAAATAAACATAATTACCATCACTCGATCGGAAGGAGAAGATACAAGGTGTGTAAATAAAGTAACGAGATTGATTTTTTCAATTTGCATTGAAATATAATTACAATGCAATAGTTCCTTTGGGAACCCACACAATGGAGACAGTCCTCCCAATCATCATGGAACTTGGATTCTGGAATTACCTTCAGCTGGTCGGTTACAACTTTTTGGATGTTTTCAGGAGTCCCAAAATGAGTTCTCTTGGGGATTCTCGGGAATAGGAAAACATCACAAGGTCTCAAGTCTGCTGCATTAGAAGGTCGAGGACCCAAAGCAATATTTTACTGTCTAAAAATTCCACTATTCAGATTGGTTTTCTGAACCATTTCTGCACAAATATTTCTCATCTCCAATTCATTGATCAGAATCTGATGAATGGAGGTGTGATTCAAATTCAATTTTTCCGCTATCTTTCTGACTGTTCACCGTCAATCTGAAATAAACGAGATTCCAGACTCTGTTGAATTTTTCTTCAGCCTTCCACTTCGTGGTTCATCTTCAATCGACTCTCTTCCTTCTGAAAATGTCTTAAACCACAGAAAAATCTAGGCCCTTGACAAAATACTTCCTCAATAGGTCTGCCGAAGTGTTTCAAATATTCCTATTGCAATATGTTCAAGTTTGAAGCAAAACTTGTTAGCACACCGTTGCATAAAATTGATGTCACATTTTAGAACGAAAACTAATGTAATGTACAAACTAATGACTGTGACTAGTTCAAACTCATACTGAAGGCGTGCTCATTACTTTATTTACAAACCTTGTATTGTACTTCCTTTTTGAAGATTGTCGCAAAGTGAAAATTTCAAGAAAATGGCACCGTTCTTCTCAAATGAAAAATATGCTGACATGATTTTTGTTTATGGTTTTGTAGTGACAATGGCAGAGAATCGGTTCTCGAGTATACCAGGCGATTTCCAAACAGAAGCCATCCAAATCACAAAACATTTACACTTTATTTGAAAAAATTCGACGACCCTGCAGCTTTTATTCCCTTTCACTTATTCAAGACAACATAGAAAACTTTCTTCATATCTTAGTCCTGAAAGAGTTCGTCAGCAGCGTGTGAATGAGATTCAGAATATTCTTGAAATTGTAAATGAAAATCCTGGAACTAGTACACGGAAAGTTCCTCACGCTGTCGAAGTTCCTCGCACACGAGTGTGGAGAACTCTAAAAACGAAAGTCTTGAACCTGGAGACGACATATGGAGAGTTGCATTTAATAGATGGATTTTGAGAAATTGCCAGTTTGCCATAGAACAATTTTTACCGACGAATCGCAATTCACAAGAGATGGTGCATTCAATTTGAGGAAAACTTATAGATGGGCTGAAGTGAATGCGCATTCGACACGTCGAAGAAATTCGCAGCATAAGTTTTCAGTGAACGTGTGGATAGGTTTGGACAATGACCATTTAATAGGACCACATTTTTTGAGAAACGTCTTGATGGACCTTTATATCTCAATTTTCTGCAAGAAGAGACATGAAAATATACACAAGCGTGGAATGCGGTTCCAACACGATGGAGCACTCTAGCGCTTCGCCCTCTAAGTACAAAATTTTTTGAATGTCGCTGGATAGGTGGAGGAACTTATGATTGGCCCTCTGGGTCTTCAGATTTGAATCCAGTGGATTATTTTCTTTGGGCTTATTCAAAAAGCAGAGTTAATTCGGTGCAAATAATTAATAAGGATCACTCAGTGGAGAGAATTAGACATTTCTATCAGGAAATGCAACATAACACGGTGATGATACGAAAAGCGGTCTCTCAAAACGGGCAGAAAAATGCATTGAAGTCAGTGGAATGCATATCGAAAATATTTTGTGGGAATAATATTTGTATTATTTTGATGTTTTTGTTATTGATGTTTCTGTAGTTATTCGTTTGTTTTGTGTTATTCGTTATTCTATGAATATGCCAATTTTTCTGTCACCTTAGTCACATAAATGCTGTTTGCTCTTTTGAAATTTCACAATAAATTGTGAAACCTTGTAGAAGATTATATTGTCAAGGAATAGAAAAAGAATTTGAAGAGGAGAATATCGTAAATCTTCCATAATTTCGAACTACATACTTTTGTATTGGCCCCTCAGCAACACTATGTGTGGTACGAAATTTTGCCTTTTGGCTTTTTATAAAAGCTTATCAAAGCTAAAAAAGCATTCCAGTGAAACTCAGATGAAAAACAGAGGATATTCCAAATTTTAGGAAACATCGATAAGACAACTCATGTTTCATCGAGAACTGATTAACTATTGCAAAATTTTTAAAAATCATATACTCGGTGATGATTTCAGGGAGTGACACAAATATTGAAATAGAAGTACGGCCCTTATATTTCATAAAAAAAGAGTATTTTGGGTGTTTGGTTGTCTATTGGCATGGTAAACCATGACATAGAGGGCAAATATTGAATTCTAAACACGTCTTTGGAATAAATGAAATGGAATCACTCGGTATTTCACATTATCCATTGTTTTTAACCATTTATCTTGAACTACTTGTGAAGAATAAAGTTTTTTGTTGTAAAAAACTGGATAGTAAGATAGGAAATGTTGAATTATCACCACATGTTCGGGATATTGTACTCAATGGTCACTGACATTTGAAACTGTGAATTTCAAAATTTAAAAAAGTCTATAATCATAATTGAAAATGCCTTACGTTGGATTGTCCGATGTGCAGAGGGGTCGAATAATTGCTCTCGTTGAAGAAACGATATGTTTCTTCTTTCAAGGCAGAAGGCCCTTAAGAGTTCCAGAGCTAACAAGACAACAAAAAATTAACAGACTTAATTGGTGTATCAAGCACCAGAATTGGAATATTGAGAATTGGCGAAATGTTCTTAGAATTGGTGTTCGATCAGATGAGCGCTGCATTCGGGTTTTAAGAGGTCGTGAGAGACAAGCTGGACTCCGAGCAGCGAGACATATTCCGAAATACCAAGGGAGCAATGTGATGTTTCGGGGTGGCATTATGCTGGGAGGCAAAACAGGTTTGATTTCGTTTCCTGCTAGTGTAACGGCTAGAAATTACGTGGACCTAGTGATGGAGCCCATAGTGAGACTCTGACGAGGTGCCCACGGTGAGAATTCCACTTTTATGCAAGATAATGCTTCTCCGCATACCAGCAACCTCGCGCGACATCATCTTGAAACAGAGGGAATCGCTCTTTTGGACTGGCCATCTTGCCCTCCAGACATAAATCTTATTGAAAATTTATGGGATAATCTCAAAATGAAAATTAGATCGCGCCAAGATAATCCAAAAACCTCACAACAGCTCATCCAAGCCGCCTCAGAAAAGTGGCAGAATATCACCCCAGAGGAAGTCGAAACCTAGTCTACTGAGGTCACTTACTCCATGAGAAAACAATTTTCAATTTTTTACTACATGCGGAAAGAGTCTCTTATTTTCTTTTATTTGTTTCTTTCTTAAAATAAACCTTAATTTATTTCTCTTTTCAATTGAAATGTATCAAAAAGGATCAATTCTAACAATCCTTCGAAATTTCCAAAATCTCTGAAGTAATATTCAAAAAGTTCCTTTCTCTGTTCTCTACGTATCGTTCACCTGTTTCTTCACTTTCCTGAGGTTATACTCCAGGGACGATCGTTGGAGCCTCAATGTGTTCTGAATCTTTATTGATTCTACATACTGTGATTTCCTCCGATCGTGTTCTGACTCATATTAAAATTTGGTTTCATTGCATAATCCCATTTTTTGTTTTCTACTCTCTTTTCCATTCCAATAAATAAATCTCTGAAAAGATTCAACAATCTAAGGTGTATATTACTTCTAAACGTTGATATCGATTTGAAGCTGAAACGATTGCACTAGATGAAAAAAAAGTGTTGATCCATCAAGATGTTGCACTAGTGTACACAATTGCAAAAATCCATGAATTGGTCTACAAACTGTTACCCAATCCAGCATATTCTCAAGATTTTACTTCCTGCAATTATTTCTTGTTTCCGAACCTGAAAAATAGGTGAGTAAGAGATTTTGTTCGAATAAGGGATACTTACTAAAATGAATAGCTAGTTCATTTAGTTTATTTCGAAAGGATTGAGAAGTTGGAAATGAATGAATGAAAGAAATGAAAGGAGGTTATGTTGGAAATGAAACGAGTTTTGTTTGTTTTTCTATTTCAAAAAGTTTCCAAATTTTCAAACTTTCTCGTAGAAAGACACTCCCTTACTAGGGAGTTTTATATTGGGTATCGATTGAAAAATTTCTTCTTCTTTTTTATACACTCGGAGGCAAAATTAGCGGAACACTCGAAAATTTAACCAAATTCGAAGTTCGATATTTTTCCTAATTCTCAACCGATTTAGATGATTTGTTCGGCAAGTTATAGATCAACTCTTCTGCTTTGTAGAAATTATAAGAGAAAACAAAAAAATTTGAAAAAAATTTTATACGGGGGCAAAACTAAAAGTGTTTTTTTGTCAAAAATTCGTAACACCCTGTGGAATTTCGTGGTCCGAGTTGAAACGTACAATATCATGGTCTGTCAAGACACATCTTTCTACAGTAACGCCCTTCTTGTTTCATGCGTTTATCTCTATTTTTGCGAAATATATTTAATTTCAAGTGGAAAATCACCATTTTGGAGAAATTCCATTGAATCAAGAAATTGTCATTAAAATTCGTCTATCAATTTGGAATTTTCTTATTATCACTCAGGCGTGTCGAAATTGTCGTTTGCGATTTTTATGTTCGAATTGCATTAGTTATTGATGACAATTTGGTTAATTTGGTGAAAATTAGGAATTCATAGGAGATAACAGTCGGTAGGTATTAAAATACACAACCGAATTCTGGGACCATTGATAAAACTTTTCATTTACACATGTGCACAGCTTTTTTATCAAATATGAAATACAACACACGTTTTTTGTATATGACCACATTTGCACTTATTTAAAGAATGAGAGTTTTCCATTCTTTGGTTTGATACAAATTCGATCGGTTGCGGTGTTTTGTGATTCTTTTACTGTTTACGATTCGAAACGGTATTTTCATTCAGAATGAGAGATTTACCACCAACCTCAGTAGCAAGGGCAGTTACATTGATCGAGGAAGGGTGCACCTACCGCTCAGTCGGTACCATGTTGGGTGTCTCGACGTCGGTTATCCATCGAACCTACCGACGTTACAGTGAAACTGGATTGTACGTGAGGAGGCGAGGACAAGGAAGAAATCGGGCAACCCGCGCTATACATGACCGTTTCATCGTCAATCAAACCATAAGAAATCCTCGTCTTACTGCTGTTCAGGCACGTAACCTTTTACAAGCAGTGGATAACATTAACGTCAGTGTGAGGACAGTCAGAAAACGATTAAATGAAGTTGGTCTGAGATCATACGCGCAAGCAAGAGCACCAAGACTCGATAGAGCCCATTGGGTAGCAAGATTGGCGTTTGCTAGGGAGCATGTAGCATGGACAATCAATCAGTGGAGACGAGTTTTATTTAATGATGAGAGCCGATATTGTGTGAATTTCGTGGATGGTAGATATAGAATATGGAGGCATCGAGGGAAACGGTACAATCAAGCGAACTTCGCAGGAACTGAGCAATACGGTGGAGGGTCAGTTATGATATGGGGTGGCATATGCTTGGGAGTAAGAACAGAACTGGAGATTATTGGCAATGGATCACTTAATGCCCATCGGTATATAACAGAAATCTTGAAGCCCCATGTTGTGCCTTTTGCTCCTTACATAGGGGAAAATTTCCTCTTTATGCACGATAACGCGCGCCCTCATACTGCGCGCATAGTAATAGAATATCTCAATGAAGTTGGGATCACACGAATGGACTGGCCGTCGCGGTCACCGGATTTAAACCCGATCGAACACGTTTGGGACATTCTTGGAAGAAGGGTTCGACAACAGAATTCAGGCAACGTTGAAGAGCTGACATTGGCTTTGGTGGAAGAGTGGGACAACATACCTCAACAGATGATAGACAACATCATTGGGAGTATGCGAAATCGTATGCGCGCTGTACTAAGAGCTCGGGGTGGTC
Source organism: Cryptolaemus montrouzieri (assembly GCA_013387265.2). Lineage (NCBI taxonomy): Eukaryota > Metazoa > Arthropoda > Insecta > Coleoptera > Coccinellidae > Cryptolaemus > Cryptolaemus montrouzieri. The sequence continues at coordinate 27,020,732 of JABFTP020000103.1, forward strand.
ACACTCGCTACTAAAATCAAATTTTTTTTTGTGGGTCATCATGAACATTTTTCTCAACATGTTCATTTTATTTCACGAGTGTATCGCCAGGATACACACCTGCTCTCAATTTTGGACAGGAATGATAATTATTATAGAGTGTCACACAAAAATATTCAAAAATAAATGTGCAAAATCAACGACTTTTCCAGTGTACTTCGAGTTCTCCCGGAGCGTGAAATTGGCCAGTGAATTTCAAAAATTTTCATTTCGTTAGATTTCCGCTTCTCTAATTTTGATTTTATTTTTTGGCTAACCTCCGATGTTATGCACCTACGCAAGATTAAGAATAAATTCTTGAAATTTGTGAGTTTTCGATTCAAATTGGATATCTCTTGTAAAAATAGAGATAAATGCATAAAACAAGAAGGGCGTTACTGTAGGAAGATGTGTCTTGACAGACCATGATATTGTACGTTTCAACTCGGACCACGAAATTCCACAGGGTGTTACGAATTTTTGACAAAAAAAACACTTTTAGTTTTGCCCCCGTATAAAATTTTTTTCAAATTTTTTTTGTTTTCTCTTATAATTTCTACAAAGCAGAAGAGCTGATCTATAACTTGCAGAAAAAATCATCTAAATCGGTTGAGAATTAGGAAAAATATCGGACTTCGAATTTGGTTAAATTTTCGAGTGTTCCGCTAATTTTGCCTCCGAGTGTAGAAAACTTTTGGGTTATCCTATTACAAAATCAAAATATCAAAATCATTTAAAAGAGGAATATTTTCACATCTCGACTAATGCACTTCTAATTAAAATTTCTGAATTCTGACCTCGAATCCGGATTATACAATTTAAGTATGGACCGTTTTGGAATTCATGGATTCTTTCCCAGCAAGAATCTTTTTCTTCGTAAAAATACAGACGGAATCAAATCCTATATATTTGCTACATATTTAGGAAACATCCTGTATGATGATGTAAATAACGTAGTGTTTCAGTACATTTTTTCTGAATAAGTAATACAGTAAAAGTTTCATCGAATCGTCAGATTGCTCGTTTACTATCATATGTGGACAACACAAAATACATCGCAGTGGACTGCTTGCTGTGTACTATGAATATTTCAGGCTCATGATTTTTCCGAAGTCAGTTGAACTTGGTATTATGTTTGCAGATATACCAAGTTAATATTTTCAGTAAGAACTGAAATAAAAATAATTACGTCCTCATGAACTATTGACGAGTAGAAGATTAGATTTATAGATTCTCACTTTCAGGAAACCATATAAAAACTGTTTTGTTGAATTCCTAGCAAATCAGGTTTCTGTAACGTGCTACTTATTGTTAATAATACCTGTAGCAAAAATAACGAATATAATCATGGAACCAGTTTTTAAACTTTTCTATAAATTTCCAAAATTACTAGAAAAATGTGAATATTACAGTTAGGACTAACCGCACAACAATCACTTCAAATTAAAAAGGGTAATATAATTCGATTGAAGAGGTCGTTACTTGATAAAAATTGATATACATTTTTCATTGAATAAAAGAAAGCTGTTCAAATTCTCACAATATTCACGAAACTATGACGCGTTTTACCACTCTGTGGTTTCATCAGAAAAGTAGTACATTTAAAAGAAAGATGAGCCTGGGCCCAAAACTCAACGGCCAAAAACTGGAAACAGTTAAATGGGGCATCACAAGTCTTTGGGTTATTCTTGTATAAATCCAACTTAGGTCATCTAACATCCCTGCTCCAGCATATTCTGCCGGGATCAATTTTCGTGATTCGCGTTTCATTATTCCGAGAATTAGAATTTTCGAGAAGAACAAAACGTTACTCGCAAAAATTGTTTGACAACTACTATTTTCAATATGTGGGGTTTACTTTCAAAATCTCAATTTATTTCTTTCATTTCATATTTGTTGACAGGAACATGAAAAACACCAAATTTTATTGTCATATGTCCGGACATAACCGAAAAAACATGTGTTTATAATTAGAAGCCTCTTAAGAAAGACATTTGAAATTTTTATTCAGGTAACTTTCCGTAGAGTATAAAATATTCTTCCTTGATGGACCTGGGTCTCTGATCCACCCGTCATAATCATTGATCAATCCAATCGAATGTCTTGAAGAATTGCAGTTTCGGTCTCATTTGACCACGTCAGTATTTCACACCCATTCACAATACCAGGCCAGACTCTCAATCCGGTGGAGTGCATCGAGATATGTAAATGTATTGGCGCCCTCCAACTAACTGACACAGAGACCATCCACCAACGCCACCGGGAAACCAAGATTACAAGAGTAGATATCAAAAACAAAACATCAAGAAACCATACTAATTCGACTCCTTCAGAGAAGGATATTTAACATTCTACGTTGTATTCTAGGTTGAATATTGTGCCCCGAATAAAAATTTTTATATGTTTACACCTAAAGTGATAAATTTCACATGTTATCTTTGTGGAGATATGATATTAAAAATATTTAAATTGGGCGTTATTTCGAAAATAATGTTCTTCTTAAGGTTCCGTACCCCAAAAGTATAAAGGCAACCTTTATAAGTTCGCTGCGATGTTCATATGGTGTCCGTCTATTTGTTTGTCTGTTTGTCAAAAAACTTATCCCTGTAACTCGTGTAGGTATATCAGTTGCAAAACGCTACCGAAAAATGCGGCTGTTTCTGTCGCATTCTACCACATACACACAACCAAATTTATATGGAATCACCCAATATTTTGAATTACTATTACCTCAGGGTTTTGGAAATTTCGAAGAATTGTTAGAATTGGTCCTTTTTGAGATATTTCAATTGAAAGAAGAATTAATTGAGGTTTATTTTGAGAAAGAAACAAATAAGAGAAAATAATAGACTCTTTCCGCATGCAGTAAAAAAATTGAAAACTGTTTTTTCTCGGAATTGGTGTTTTTTTCTCGACCTCAGTAGCTTATATTACCTTCTCTTGTCCTGATATAAGCCTGAATCCGTCTAGGCATGCCTTGGATTAGGTGTTCCACCTCCTCGGGGGTGATATTCTGCCACTCTTCTGTGACGGCTTGGAAGCGCTGTTGTGAGGTTCTTGGATTATCCTGGTGCGATCTTAATCTCTTTTTAAGACTATCCCATGAATGTTCAACAGGATTTAGGTCTGGAGAGCAAGCTGGCCAGTCTATAATAGCGATTACCTTTGTTTCAGGATAATGTCGTGCGAGGTTGCTGGTATGCGGAAGAGCATTATCTTGCATAAAAGTGAAGTTCTCATCGTGGGCACCTCGCCAGAGTCTCACTATGGGCTCCAGCACTAGATCCACGTAATTTCTAGCCGTTACACTCGCTGGAAACGAAATCAAATCTGTTTTGCCTCCCAGCATAATGCCACCCTAAATATCACACTGCCCCCTTGGTATTTAGGAATTTGTCTTGCTGCTCGGAGTGTAGTTTGTCTTCCACAACCCCTTAAAACCCGAATCCGATCGAACACCAATTCTTTTCTCATCCGAAAGAAGAACATTTCGCCAATTCTCAATATTCCAATTTTGGTGCTCAATACACCAATTAAGTCTGTTAATTTTTTTGTTGTCTAGATAGCTCTGGGACTCTTAAGGGCCTTCTGCTGTAAAAACCCCTTGAACGAAGTCTTGATGCCTGATGCTTCCAGAAAATGCCTTTGGAGTATTGGGTGCGACGCACTAGAGTCTCTTCTCACAATTTGGCATAAAAAGCGGTCTTGTTCTTCAGAAGTGATCTTCCTACAACTTTTTCTAGGCCTGTTTTGCAGAGATTGTAGCTCCACGTATCGGGCATATGTTTTGAAATCGCCCCCTGTGATACCCCCATTGTGGCCGTTATATCCCTCTGTGTCACCCTTTATTCCACGAGCAATTATTCGCCCCATCTGAACATCAGACGATCCAACGTAAGGCATCTTCAATTATGATTATAGGTTTTTTAAATTTTGAAATTCACAGTTTCAAATTTCAGTGCCGACAGAATACAATTTCCAGAACATGTGGTGATAATTCAACTTTTCTCATCATACTATCCAGTTTTTACAACAAAAAACTTCATTCTTCACAAGTAGTCAAAGATCCATGGTTAAAAACAATCAATAATGTGAAATACCGAGTGATTCCATATATGGTTGTGTGTACTTTAACTCCCACAAACAAAGCAGAAGCTGTAGGGTATATCTAAGATGACTCATTTTGTTGTGTCAAAACGGGAGCGCTCATGGAATTTAATATAAAAACGAAAAGATAACATTTGTTCTCCTTAACATTAAGCCTTAAGCTCATCGATAACATTTCAACCACAAATAGGTAGGTACACCCTTTTTTGCTTTCTTCTTCTTTTTCGTAAGGTACCTCTTCTAACGAAGATCGGCGATCATCAGGGCATTACTTTGGAGGCCGCAGCTCTGAACAGGGACTTCGTACTCTTGTTGAACCACTGTCTTAGGTTCATGAGATGTTCTTCTGCCGGGCACTCATCTTCCTTGGATCTTGTCTGGAACGATGAGTAAGCAGTTTTTATTTTTCATTTCTCATGATGTATTAGAATTTCCTCGTCGTCACAGTGGTGAGTAGTTGAGCGTCGCTGTTTACTCTTCGGAGAACTTCGGCGTTGTTCACATGGTCCCACCATCGCCGGTACACCCACATCTCAAATGCAGCTATTTTATTCTCAAGACATTGAGTTATAGTCCAGCTTTCTACTTCATACAACACAATGGGAAAGACGTAACAGCGAACCATCCGCAGACGCAAGTCGAGACTGAGATGTCTGTTCGTAAGCAACCTCTTCATCCTCACAAACACAGCTCTTGCCTGTTCGATTCTGCTTTGTATTTCGGGTTTCGTCTCCCACTTGTTGGTTACTAGGCAACCAAGATATTTAAACTGCGTGCACCACTCAATTTGTTGCCCATCCAGCTGTAGGGTAGCCGGTACACAAACTCTCTTATTAATTACCATAAACTTCGTCTTTTTGACCTTTATTTGAATACCATACTTTCTGCGGGCAACATGTACTCGGTCTAGTAGCTGTTGTAGGCTTTTTGCCGAAGAGCTAATAAGAACTGTGTCATCTGCGTACCTGATGTTGTTGACAACTATTCCATTCACTGAAATTCCTTCAGTCGCACCCTCCAAAGCTTCAGCCATCATTCTTTCCGAATAGAGGTTGTAAAGTGTAGGCGAAAGCACGCATCCCTGCCCCACTCCTCTTACGATTGGCATGTCTCTTGTCTCATGAGAGTCCACGAGAACTGACGCCACTTGATTCCAATACAAACTTGCAATAGTATAAACATTTCTGTCGTCACACCAACATCCTTCCGTATCCTGATGAGTGAAGTGTGTCTGACCTTATCAAAGGCTTTTTCGTAGTCGATAAAACGTTCATATCATGGCTTCTCTGCACGAGCACCTGTAAGCCAAACAGCGCATCTCTTGTCCCAAATCCGTTCCTGAAGCCAAATTGTTCGCTAGAGATGTATTCATCACATTGTCTGTATATTTTCTTAAGTATAATCTTGAGATATACTTTAAGAATGGGGCTCATGAGACTAATAGTGCGATGGTCTTTACATTTCCTAGCATTGGGTTTCTTCGGCAGAGTGATGAAATGAGATTTCAACCAATTCACTGGCTATTTGCCTTCTCTGTACATTTTGTAGAACAGTCTGGCGAGATATTTAACTGCTCCATCATCAAGCAGCTTCAGGACCTCTCCATGTACGTCGTCTGGCCAGTGGCCTTTCCATTGTTGAGTTGTTTAATTGCATATCGAACTTCATCCTCCAGGATGTTTGGTCCCGTACTCGCTTCTTGCAAGCCGTGTGATTCCTCTCTGACATCATGGAAGAGCTGCTGAACGAATTGCTCCCATATTCGCTTTTTGTCGTCGATCTCGTTGAGAGTTTTGCCAAGTTGATCTTGAAGAACACTCATTTCTCTTCCTCGTCTTTTCCTTAGCGACCTCGAATCTTTTTGTGGAGATTAAACGAATCATGTCGTTCGTGCAACTATTGTAATTCTGGATATTTTTCCTCTTCTGAACGACCATTATGGTTCGGCTTATTCGTCCATATTTGCTATCTTCAAATAATATCTGTTTTTATCATAATTCGTTCATTGCCTCTTCTTTGCACCCTTATTAATTTTGTATCTATCTGTTGTATGTATGCATTTTCAACCTCAGTCCAGTACTTGTTGTCAGCTGAAGATGGTCAAGGGACCGAAATTGCAATCCTGATTTTCAATAAATCTTTTGTGGTAGTATAATATATAGTTTAATTTATTATTATCGTCCCTCTTAGTTTCATTTTCTTTATGTATATACAAACTGCCTGATTAAAGTTATTAACAACTAATAAAATTAATCGGCTCCACTGACTGCTGTTTAATTTTGGCAAAATTATCGAGCAGATAAATATTTCATGTAATTAAAAGCAATTTCATCTAATCGCGCACAGCGTGAACGATGGTTGAAAAAATAAATTCAAGAGCAATTAGCCAAACCGGAAACAAAGTTTTTACTTATTAACATTTTAACCAGGGCGGTATATTAGAGCAACAGGAATAATATGAGTTAATTGTAAAGCAGCGGAAACGGTTAAGCTTTGTTTGAGCATGTAATTATTTTTCATTCATGCACTTGTCCCGATTATTGGGAGAGGGCGTCCGAATATGCCCGTTCCAAGTGGTTAAAATAATGCGCTCCGCGTGCAGAAACTGACAGTCTTCGCTGCAGGGTAAAGCTGAATGGACAATCATAATTCGATTTTAAGGTAAACATGAGGAACGGAAAATATGAAAGAAAAGTTTGACGATTACTCAATTTAAGCAATTATACTTTATACGCAGAAGAATATTCTACGAATTTTTATGACAGGGATGTCTTTCAAGTTTTACATATAGAGCTAGAATGAACCAATTGATAACTTTAAGAGAATCCATCGTTTTTTGAAATCTTCATCGCGAATGGAAAGAGCTATTCCAATCGTTTGCTGCTACATTCAAGATGGTCTTTGGAAGGGAACAACAGCTTCTTCTGAAGAATGAAGCCTTTCACCTTGCAGTCCGTTGGGACTTGTCCAGACTATACGCAGGATGTTTTAACAATTCAATATTTTCTTCCGTTAAAGATTCAATTATTTTCCGTGTGTGTGCAGATTTGTATTGTCTTGGTAGAGGAGGATTCGCCGTTCTGGATCACTAACGACTTGCGGTAAACAAATGTATGCTAATCCGCTCTTACTGTTCTTTGATCTTGTGATGGAATTGTTGCTATATGACCTGTTTTAGGAACAAACGTTGCGACCATCTTTTTGGAGACACTTTGGCCACGGATGACTTTTGTCAGCTTTTCTTCCCCTAGGAAAACTCCAACAGAAGATTGTCGCTTATTTTCTGGCTTGTAATAATAAATAAAGATTCATCACTACTGACAATGTAAATAATAATAATAATAATAACTATCACACAATCTCCCACCTGCTATATATGGATGACATCAAATTATAATATGCTTCGAACAAAAAGCAATTGGATGATCTGCTGAGAGTTGTCAGTAAGTTTTACGCAGATGTTCATATGAAATTCGGGATTGAAAAATGTAAAACCCTGAATATTCAAAGAGGGAAAGTCATAGATGGTGAAATACAACTCCCAAATGGTGATTTTATACAGTGTATGAAAGATAGTGAAACGTACGAATATCTGGGATACCAACAAGCCAGATTGCTAGATCAAAAAAAAAGATTCGTTCAGGGTACGGTCAGCGTCTAAAGACTGTGCTGAAGTCAATGTTGAATTCGTGGAATCTAGTCGAAGCAATTAACACCTACGCCATTCCAGTGTTGCTTTACTCATTTATAATAATCAGATGGACTAAGACAGAACTGGATGATATTCAAAGGCAGACCCGAACGATGCTGACAAAGTACAATAATCACCATCCAAAATCGTCTGTGATAAGAACAACTTTAAAGGGGAAGGCAGGAGGACGCGGATTGATGGATGTTGTCAACTTACATGCCAAACAGATCAAGAATCTCAGAGAATTCTTCTCTGCAAAAGCTAGAACTTCTGACCTCTACAGAGTAGTATCGTTGGCTGATAAAGGATATACACCTCTAAATCTTTCTACCAGTGATGACCTGCTGAATCTACCGTTCCTATCAGATACTGAAAAACAAGAGCAATGGTCAAGAAAGGAATTTCATGGACGACATCACCATGAGATTAATCAACCACACATCGACAAAGAAGCTTACAACGCATGGTTGATGAAAGGAGAACTATTCGCGGAAACAGAAGGATTCCTTCTTGCCATTCAAGACTAAGTCATCGCTACAAACAACTTTAGAAAAGTTATAATTAAGGACAGAACATTACAAACAGATAAGTGCAGAAAATGCCATATAATATCGGAGACTATACAGCATATTACGTCTGGATGCGAACAACTGGCCAATACGCACTATCTTCACAGGCAAAATCAAGTATGTGACATTATCCACCAGAAACTTGCACACAAGTACGGGCTTGTACTTGTGAATGCCTCCCAGCCATATTACAAGTATCAACCGGCACCCGTATTGGAAAATGACTCTATCAGATTATACTAAGATAGGCCTGTTATCACTGACAGAATGGTAACGAATAATAAGCCGGACAAAGTGGTGTATGATAAGGGAACCAGAGCAGCAATGCTGGTGGATGTCGCCATACCGAATAATAACAACGTGCTGAACAAGTTCCAGGAGAAAAAGTCCAAATACACAGACCTTGCTATTGAGATCAAGCAGATGTGGCACCTCGAGAAAATAGATATTGTTCCTGTCATCTTATCCTCGACTCAGTTATTACCCAAAATTTTGCATGATATCCTTAAGCAATTAGAATTGCAGTAGAATACCTATAAAGAAATGCAAAAAGCTGTAATTCTTAATACAGGTAGGATAGTTAGGAAATTTATGTCAAGTATATTGGAATCGAGCCTATTCCCTTTGATTGTTGAATCTGGGAAAGGTAAATCATATCCAGCTAACAGCTGAGGTAGTGCATAAGTCCACGATAATAATAATAATGATAATAGTTTATTTATCCTTTGGGACATAGAAATCATGTATAGGACAAGTCATCTTAATAAAATTATAGTTATAAGCAACGCAAATACAATCAATAGATCTTACACTAACAATTTGGAACAACAACAACAATACCTCATTCATTAATTCCACAAAAAAGGGTATACAACAAGTCAAATAATAGCAATACAGAATGTAAATGGAACAATACAATCAAACAATCCTACACAAACAATTTTGTATCATATTTCATACGAATCCAATTAAATAAACAGAGCAAAAGGGACAACTCACAATCACCACAGGAAGTCTGGGTCATTTAAATACTCTCTGACACCATAGTAAGAGACGAAAGCAGGTCTACACAACTCGCGAGGGTTGAGACCAAAGATCATCCTAATAATTATCTTTTGAGAAACAAGTGCTCTAGAACAGTCAACCGAGATTCCCCACAGAAGTACATTACAATTTAGATGGCCGTATACGAGACTATAATATAGTTTTATGACAGATTGCAAAGGCAGGGAGTTTTCATTCTGCTGAGAGCATAGTACGATTTATTCAGTTTTATACATATACGATCAAAATGATCTCTCCAACTGAATATATCATCCAAGTACACCACGAGAAATTTTACACAATTTCTGGACCTCAACATTATCCCACCACCACCAAACACAAAGGTTCTTCTCTCGGCATTCCTCAATCTAAAGTAGACACACCCAGTTTTAGCCATTTATCTTATATTAGCGAGTTTTTTTGGCACCAAGTGTTAAAGGCAAGCAAAATCTCACTACATGCATCAGAGAGATCCTCAGCGCTTTGACTACCACATACATCAGCAAACAAGGTGATTTTGTCTGCATTTATATTGTTTGGCAGATCATTAATGAAAAGGAGAAACAGTAGCGAACCCAAAACGGAGTCCTGAGGTACCCCCAACTCAATTCCAAATCTTTCAGACCAAGCCTCCCGGAACTTTACAGAGAGAGCACGACCATTGACAAAACTGCGGATTCACTCAAGGAACACACCACTAAAACCAACATTATATACTTTGATCTCAATGAACTTGAGTATCAGGCAGTCGAACACTCCAGACAGGTCGAAAAAAATCCACGCCACATGGAAACCATCATTCAAGCTATTGTAGATGAATTCAACAAAACCGAAGGCAGTTTGTGTCGAATTTCCGGCTCTAAACGCTCTTTTGAATTTATTCAAAAAATCATCCATGCGGTTGAGCACGACCTTCCCAAATACCTTGGAAAAAACACTTCGAAATCGGCCTAAAATTGGCTTTATTAGTAGGATCGTCTTTTTTGAGTACTGGAATAACCTTTGCCATTTTCAAAGCAGAGCGAAACGTTCCTGATGAGACAGAGAGATTGATGAGATGAGTCAGATGATCAGAAACCGATGGTGCAATTGTCTTGATGATCTTTGTGCAAACAAAGTCAACACCACTTCCTTTTGTGTTTTTGAGTGACATAATTACGTTGAAAACCTCCTCGCCGTTTACAGGAGAGGAGAAAAAGGACGAATTTGATAGTAAAGATGCAGTACAAGATTGCGAGATCTCACGTTCGAAATGCCTGCACAGCTCATCAACGCCAATGTTAGTAAAGTACTTAGCAAAAGCTGTAGCCGTTATTTCCGGCTCAGAACAGACCAATTTAGGTCCTCTGACAACACTGCTTCAGCACATTCTACCGAGATCAAATTTCGTGGTTCGCGTTGCATTGTTAGCGAAAATATTTCGAGGAGAACAAACGTTACTCGAGAAAATTGATCAATAACTGCCTTAACTAATACGTGTTGGTTTTTCGCAAAATCTCAATTTATTTCTATCTCTATACACATCGAATTTTATTGGTATATGTCCGGACATATCCGAAAAAATATGTGTTAATAACAATGTGCTACTTCAAAATTCTAACCTATATCGGGTACGCTGAATCCAGTGGTAACCACCATTTTTGAAAGTTAGCTCTTGTTTAGGTGATATTCGCCTTTGAAGTTAGCTGATTTTAGTAGGGTTCGTCGCTTATGACTTCAGTACATTACATGTTTGTAATTCCCAAACCGTTCGGAATATCGCTTTACTGTCTTCGGCAAAGTTTTAGCAATTGTCATGGCCAACAACTTTTCTGAATATACCAACATAAAAAAACCTCATTCAAACACCGTTTCATAACAAAATGTCCAAAAAAAAATCCATTTCGCTTTAAAAACTTTGCCATTTTTTCGTTAATTTAATAAATTTAAACGCACAATCATGATTTCAACTCAAATTTTATGCCAATTCCAACAATTTTCAACAAATAAACATATAAATTCATGTTCATTCTTCTTCTTCTCCATCTTCATCTTACTGTGAATTCTAGCAAATGTCTCCTAATAGAGAATCAAGTTTTTTCCACTATACCAGTGCTCAAGTCTAGCCGTCACCTGATGAAACCGTTCACCATGCTCATCTTATTCACATGGTGATTGTTCGGCAAACTTGTTTGCATGGTAATGTAAAAAATGAATTGTCAGAGACATTTTTACACCGATGTTACGGAAAGCAGCGAGCATATTTTCAACGTGTATGCGCCAGTTTTCATCACGATGAATTCCAAGTACATTTTCGATGACTCCTTTGACGCAATCCCAAGCAACGAGCTGCAAATTCGACAAACTGTTTTTAAATTGTTGGTCTCTCATCAAGCGTCGAATATCAGGTCCATTGAGTATGCCTGTAATAAAATAATTCGAAAAAATATGTGTTGAATATTGAATAAGTTAGGTTGATTGGTACGTATATAGTTTCACACAAACCTTTTATTTTCATTCCACTCAATCTTGGGAAAATTCGCTTCAACTCATTGAATGCATTGCCTTCAGGATCTAGGGCTTGGATGAAATTTTTAACAATCCCAAGCTTGATATGCAGAGGTGGAAGCAATACTTTTTCGATTGGCACAAGTGGAATTTCAACGACGTTTTCTCGACGCAATCTGAACCCTTGTCTCATAGGCCAGCTTTTATTGGCATATTGGTCGCCGGCATATCGAGTATCCCATAAACATATAAAACACATGTTCTTCGTATATCCCGTCGGCATTCCTCTCAAAAGAGTTATCACCTTCAAATCTGCACAAATCTTCATACGATGGTCTTCATATTTCACCAAATCAAGGAATTTTTTTAATGATTCGTAATTTTCTTTCGTTTTTGTGCTGATGGCAATCGGGACACTGTTTTTCGAGTTTGTGACAAGAAGCAAAACCACCTTGAGACTACTTTTGGACGAATCGATGAAAAGACGCCAGTCTTCTGGTTTATACTCATGATGCATTTTTAATACCAATTCCTTGATATAAGTGCAGTACGCGAATGAATTGTCTTCAATGGATTTGAATAAAGCAGTGAACTGTCTATGACGGCCAATTGCTCCATATACTTTCACATCAGGTGCTAAGACATTCTTTTTTTCAATTTCTGAGTCAAAATAATGGACTGACGCTGCGATAATTTCAATCGACGAATAATTTTTATCTTTTGAGAAAATTCGGCATGATTTCATTGTGGAGATACATTTGATAGTACATAAACCGATGCAGACGTTTCACCAATAGTATCAAAAGTAGATGGAATGTACTCTTCTGTCAGACTGGAACTTTTGGTATTGGAATGGATGCCGAATGTGGTAACGGCAACTGAACAAACCGAGTTCCTCTGAGTTCAACTTTACGTTTTTAGCTCTGTTCAATCCGATAATTTCATTAACACAAGCAAAACATCATCTGGATTATGTTCTTGAGGATTTGTCCAAATTACTGGAATGCCAAAAGGCATAGATTGGAATACACCTGTAATAAAATAGCTTCAATTAATATAATTTTGAAATAAATGATAAATCATTTCATTTTACCTCTTTTCCATCCACTCAATCTTATGACACAACCAGTACAAACGATTTTTAGAGCCCAGTTCACATCTTTCATTACAGTTTGGTTGAAATATTGTGTGTACGATTCAGCAATTTCTGCAGAAATTGAACGCTTGCTTGTCATTATAGTAAACTTTCCACAAATGTAGCAAAATTTATTAAGTTTACTGCACGAGTTCATTTTGATATTTTTGCCAAATATATAACTTGTGTAAACAGAGAAACAAACAAACAACAAACAACAAGAAATGTCAAATTAAGAAATATCAGAACTAAGACTATGAAAAATGGCACACAAATACATAGCAAAATACGTAGTAACATCAGTGACAATACCAATAAATACGTACGTAAACAGTGTCATCTGTGAGAAATTTGATTTAAAATCATGATTGTGCCTTTGAAGTTTTTGATTTAACTATAGGAAATGTGTTTTCTTTTCTTATTTTAAGATTTTAAAGCGAAATTCTCTTGATTTTTCTATTATTAAGACGATAATTAACGAAAAATGGCAAAGAAATGGAGTTTTTTGGACATTTTGTTAAGAAACGGTGTTTGAATGAGGTTTTTCTATGTTAGTATATTCAGAAAAGTTGTTGGCCATGACAATGGCTAAAACTTTGCCGAAGACAGTAAAGCGATATTCCGAACGGTTTGGGAATTACAAGCATAAAATGTACTGAAGTCATAAACGACGAACCCTACTAAAATCAGCTAACTTCAAAGGCGAATATCTCCTAAACAAGAGCTAACTTTCAAAAACGGTGGTTACCACTGGATTCAGCGTACCCGACATAGGTTTACTAGGTATGTCTTCGCGTGTAAGAATTTTGAAGTATCATTTTCACGCACTGTGTAATTAATTGCCAACCAAAGTGGAAATTTGAAATTGTGCGTTAATTTCTTGGCGCACTGTAGATCAATATACCCCTTTTTTGGAATCATTTTTCATGCAGTATGATCGACTGAAATCTGTTACTATTATTATAAACCTTGTAGGTATAACAAACAGCTGATTGCAAGGATAGTGATCCGTTGTTTATTATCAATAAGCACCCTCTAACCTAGCTCTTGCTACAAGAGCTTCAGTTGCAGAACGGGAAACTGAAATTACAAATTTTCAAAGGACTTAATCAAACAGTTAGGTACCGCGTTCGATCCCAGAAGTACCACAATGCGCAATGCAATTTGCCTTTCGAATTTGTGCGGCAAACTGATCGTATTTTAAATTTCGACGTTTTTTGTGATTCGAAAATGTCAAACCGATCAGGACTTAAATGACTGACTGGCGTGAGATTTATTCACTTTGTGACAATGTTATTTAATTTATAGTGAAAATGAAACTGATTTTTGTTTTTTTGTGCCTTTGGATCAGAACGATTATCGCAGATTTAGATCTGTTGGATTCGGATGTGGAAAATGAGTGCGATCAACATTGTCCGATTCAGGTAAACAAAAAAAATTGATTAATATGCGAAAATTTGATGGTAATTACTATGCTCGTTAAATGTAGTAGGTGATTGTGTAGTTTATGATACTGTTGATTGTTGTCAAGGTTGTTTGTAGATCAAAACTAGTCCTATGCGCAAATTTGTTTTGAACAAAATTTTTTATGTGATATGACTAAATTCATCCTCAACATAATTTTCTTTAAAGTATCCTATGATCAATAATCCTTAAAAAATCTGTTAATGAGATCCTTCCTTTGGACATGTACAAGAACATTTTCATTGCTAAGCTATTGTTGCAACAATCTATATTCATACAGTGCGTCTCTGAAAATTACGATTTTATATACAGAGTGTTTTATAATTGCTTGATGTCAAAAAGAAAGTTTAACTACTCTTATAGTATCAGAGTTTCGAAAATTTTCCACTATTTTCTTCACAAAAACTGCAGTTTTCGAAATTTCCAGCAGCAAATTGCCACAAAAGTTATATTCAGAATAGGCCAAACATTTGTACGAGTATACAAGGTGATAGTTTTCTATTTTATAAACTTTTTTAGTTCCTGCATTTTTACCGTATCTGTCGCTGTTTTTGAGGTATTTATTATTGAAAATAATTCGATGGTTTTACTCATATCGAAAAATCTCGAATAGTTTTTCGATAATTTTACGATTTTTGAGGTTTTGTGCTCAAATTCGATACAATGGTTTCCTACAGCACTAAATGACACGAAATTATGTGAAAGTATACAGGGTGATATTTTTTCCCGGTCATCCCGCTTTTGCACCTTAAACTTTTTTTAGTTCGCTACTGACATATTAAGTAAATCAAATGTGATTATTTCTTCAATTTGAAAACTTTGTTGTCCATGAATTCTTTTCGTATCTCTCACCGTTTTTGAGATAAAAATCGTCGAAATATCTTTCATTTCAAATCGCGTCAGTGACTTCTAGATGAAGATAGGTAACTCTTTTCTTGTTCCTGTTTTCTCGAAACTGATTTTTGAAAAGTGTTACCACATTAACTGATACCAATTAATCAGTATATTTTTCAATTAAAATTAGTTAAGAGATATTTCGGAAGTCGATTGCAGTTATAACTAGGTAACAATATTTTATGAAAAACGCGAAATGGAGAGAAACTGATGATTACCACCAAGCTAATTACGAATAGTAACGATAAGATTAACAACTCATTAAACAACAGGCCGAAAGGTATTCGAGAATTGTGAAGTCACTGAAGCGTTTTGAAATGGGAGAGATATTTCCACGATTTTTTCTCAAAAACGATGAGAGATACAAAAAAATGCAGAAGACACAAAAGTTTTCAAATTGAACAAATAAACAGATTTAATCTACAGAATACGTCAGTAGCTTATCAAAAAGGGTAAAAGTGGCAAAAAAGTGGTATGACCGGGAAAAAAATATCACTCTGTATATTTTCACATAATTTCGTTCTATCTAGTACTGTAGATCACCGTAGGTGACCCATGTAACGAATTGGAGTTCAAAATCTCAACAACCCTAAGAATTATCGATAAAATATATGAATGCCTTCGCTATGCGTAGAACCATCGAATTATTTTCAATAATTAATATTTCAAAAGATGTGACAGATACGGAAATGTGCAAGAATTAAAAAAGTTTGTAGAATAATTGATCTATTGGATTTTATTCTTCAAACATGTCGTTGATGCAACACAAAAAAGTTGGGGGTGAAATAAGCCAGCCTGAACCCTGTATACTATTACAAACGTTTGGCCGGTTCAAAGATATATATTTCTGGATATAACCTTAGTTACAGCTAAAAATTCCAGAAACAGATTTTTAATATCCTGTATATCGGGAGCGAAGCGGTTTGTGACCCATGTTTTTATGAACTTTTATCTTTACATCATTCAAATCACCTTCACCATTCGAGGCATTTTATCATAAAACACCCTTCAGATGTACGAGCTAGAAGAATATGAACCGGTAGTTTGATCAGTTTAGTATGCCAATACAATTCAATCTTTTTGCAAGAATTTAGTATCTCCGGTTATACCTGAAAAGTATTTCAACTTTCTTATTTTAAATATGACACCCTATTTATTATTATATTTTTCCATTTAATACTCTCAAAGATTGATTATTAAGAAGATTCTTATTGCTTACTGCAATGGCTTTCGAAATATAAATTATTTTCTCAAGTGAGTGTCAGATGTATACTTTCAGAATGAATTATTTTTCGCAGTTACACACAGTGGAATATGAAAAAAATTCCATTTCAACAGAAGTAGGTACTTCTGACGCTACCTGTGTTTTCACATACGGATTCCTAATACGAATTTCGGCTTCGGAATTCAGATTCGGAAACATGAATAGGTACGTACATGCAAAACATTCAAAGGATAAAAAACGTAGAACTACACTGGGCTCACACACCTCTGAATCTGAATCAGTATTCCGTATGTGTGCGCATAGTCTAAGGTAAATTTCATTTACCTGAAGTGCACAAACTTGTAGTACAGTTTTTTCATTCTGCATGTGCTAGGTATGCAGTTTTTATGTTGGTTCATATTGGCCTATATTATAGTTTCCATAAGATAGGTTGATCATTTTCCACTGTATTTACGAGGATGGTCTGAAAATTTTCCGAGCTATGTGAAGATGGCAGCACTCGTAAATAAAAGCTAGTGAATTTTCATTATCATTCGTTGACACTTACTCACGTTTCAGTAATTTTGAATGTGTAGTTTCTATGGAACAATGGTTTTAGTGAGTTGATGTAACTGTTTTTGTGAAAATATACAAGATCGAATATCGAGCTTTCATTAAATATTTGTTTTTGACAGAGAATACGTATGAGAACTCTGCACCATCATTCACCATAGTGAAATTTCGGGCAGCTGAAGTTAAACGTAGTTGTGAGAGCTTGGTAGACGACGAACGTTGGGGACGTCCAAAAACTGCACTAAATGGTGATATACCACCACCGAATTGAAATTAGAGAGATAGCAGAGTTTATGAACACGTTAGACCAAAAACAAGTTTGAATGAACATATCTAACGCTCAGTTGGCGCAGTTTAGGCACAATAAACTGGATTTTGGCGCCGATTAACTACTGTGGATGAAATTCGGATACATCATTATATGCTAGAAACAAAAATACATTCCAAACAGTGGACTCAATGGAGGAACCGGTTCCAAGATAAGCAAAATCTGTTTTCAGGGCTGGAAAGGGAATAGCGACTGCTTTTTGGGATAGTCATTGAGTAATTTTATTCGATTATACGCATCAGTAGTTTACAAGCTAGAAGCAGAACTTGTTGAAAAACTGCTACATTTACCGAAAAAGAAAATCCTGTTTCACCAAGACAACACACAGTCCCTCGCTTAAGTAGAAACACGAATAAAAATTTTGTTATTTTTCGGTTGTGGTCATAAAGGTGGCAGGAGAGAGTCATATATGATGAACTCATCAAATATCTCGAGTTGCAGGGAATTATTAACGTCAGTATGGTTTTCCCAGGCAAAGATCGACAGGAGACCTCCTTGCTTACGTCACTCATGTTTGTACATCAATGATAAAAAAAGCTTAGGGAATCTAGAGCAATAGCCCTCGACATCTCTAAAGCCTTCGATAGGGTTTGGCATGCAGCCTTGTTGAATAAACTTGTTACATATGAGCTTCCCGAAAATTGCGGGGTTGGATAAGTAGCTTTCTTTCAAATAGAACAATTCAAGTTGTGGTCGACGGTATAACATCTGATTGTTTCCAGTTGCGAGCAGGAGTACCTCAGGGATCCATTCTTTCGCCAACCTTGTTTCTGTTGCAGATAAACTATCTTCTATCATCTACAGAGAACAAGATGTTCGGTTTTGCAGACGATTGTGCCCTGGTTTCGTCTTTCAGTATTCTGTGGCCGATTACAGCTGCGGACATCGGAGATGTCGACAGATTAATGACTTAAACTCTGCCTTACAGAAGATATCTAAGTGGGGTCAGTTAAACCTGTTGAGCTTCAACGCGAGCAAGACGCAAGCAACTACGTTTTCTAGAAAGGTCCCCACTGGAGAACCTCCTCTAATGATGCAAGGTCAACAAATTGCATCCAAAGATTCGATGCACCTTCTCGGAATAACTTTCAACGCCAGGTATAGTCGTCCGCATTTCCAAATATTCTTTTTTGGGTGGAATGAAGCAGATCATTGATCTGGCTCCAAGAAAAAAGGGTTGGCGAGAGTATGGAGCCCTGGGGTACTCCTGCATCAACCTGAAAAGATTCACTAGTTACACTTCAACCACCACCTGATTCGACTTACTGAAGAAAAAGCTACTAATCTCACCACGCAATCGTTTGGGAAGTCCATATGCGATTAATCTATTCAGCAAGGTTGCTTACAAAACCCAGTCGAAGAGCTTTGAGACATGAAGAGCAATGGCTCTTGATTTGACATGCTTTCTAACTAATTAATTGATACTTTCGACATAATAGGCAACAATGCGATTGGATGGTAATTTTGGGGTAGGCATTTCTTTCTTTTTTTTAGAATCGGTTGTACTCTCGCAACTTTACAATACTCAGGAAACGTGTAGCATTTCTTTGAAACAGTTGGTGGTATTTCATCAAAATTCACTGCTTTCTTACAGTTCAACTTACTGCAACAATTTATGAGCGACATTATTATCGGACACAGCATTGGTAGTGTTACATCAGTAGAATCGTGCCAGCCTTTCTGAATGGACAGATTCTGAAATTTTCGTAACAAGTACATAGGGTTAACCCTAGACCAGAGACTCAACTGGAATTTACACATTGACAAAACTCTTTCCAAGGCTACATCATGCCTATGGGCATGCCGTAGATTCTTCGGAAAGGCCTGGGTGCTACAGCCAAAAAAACATATTGGTTATACACAGCCATTATGAGACCCATTGTCACATATGCATCGTTCGTATGGTGGACGAAAACATCAGAAATAACTACGCAAAACAAGCTTCAAAAACTGCAGCGGTTAGCGTGCGTGGGCATAACAGGTGTTATGAGAAGCATCTCGAATACTGCCCTGGAGGTAATCCTAAATGTCCCTACTCTTCATATAAAATTAAAAAAGGAGGCGTTGATGGCGGCATTACTACTCCAAGACACAAAAAAATTATTATCTGGTGATCTGAAGGGACACCTGGGGATTCTGGGTTATCACAACAATCGGATATAATGCCGCTTAAGTTTTATTTTCACACACCCTTCGAAGTGACCATAGGAGACCGCACTATCGTAAAGGGAGAAATAAATCAATTAGACCAAAAATCATCCATCTGGTACACAGACGGATCAGAAACGTTTGATGGAACAGGAGTAGGCATATATGGACCCACGTACTAGACATCAGTGCCTCTGGGATCTACTCCCACAATTATGCAAGCAGAAACACTTGATGTAAACCTGTGCTACCAGGATGGACTACGAAGGAAACTCAAAGGTGCAAAGATCTACATTTTAACGTCAGGCAGTGATTAAAGCTCTAAACTCTTACAGTTATCGAAGCATCTCTGTCTGGGAATGCCGTCAATCCTTGAAGCAACTTGCTGAGGGGAACAAGCTTTTCCTGTGGTGGGTGCTTGGCCACGAAGGCATACAAGGAAATGAAGCCGCTGACGAACTGGCTAGATCAAATGCTGGAATCCCACCCATCGGACCTGAACTGTTCTGTAGTCTAAGCAAGCCGCACAGACGACAGGAACAGGAACGGTGGGAAAAATATAGCAAAAAAGAATACTGTAGGAAAACTCCAGGCCAAAGGCAAGCGAAAAAGTTCATTGACTATTTGCCAAAGAAGACAAAACAGCTTCTCGATCTCTCTAGGGACGAGCTGAGGACTATAACAGGCCTCTACCACTGCCCACTGAAATACCATCTCAGTAAAATGGGCAAACCGTAAACGGCAACATGCAGAATGTGTAATGCAGCCAAAGAAACTGCCGAACATATATATATATATATATATATATATATATATATATATATATATATATATATATATATACACTTTGGTAGCGACAAGCTAGAGCCGCACGAAGTAAAAGCGAAAGCTCCCAGGGAGATTCTTAATATTGTAAGGGAACTAGATCTACAGGGAAATGAATAAGAAGGGTTAAGAACAAAATACCAACTTGGTCGCAGTTCGGAAAGGCTTGCAAAGACAAATGACCCCTCCAATGTAATGTAATGTACAGTTCAGCTGTTGAAGAAGGCACCTTACCGTACAAACTCTGAACTTCACTTCAGATTTATTCGATTGAACATGCGGGATGCTTGGTGGCACCGATTAGATGTATCTAAATCAGAATTTTGTGAAAACATTTTTGCATGTAGATCCACCCCTACTTTCGGTAATGATGCGATAGAACCGTCATCTCTAATCGCAGGTGGGAAGTATGTCTTTATCAATTGTTGAGTAATCATCCTAAAACACACATATCCAGATTCAGTTTCGTCTGTTGTATCCTTCTTCCACAACTATGCCTAATAGCTGTTACGTCATTGTACTTTTTAGCATTTCCCATAGCATATATCTTAGAGAACTTCATGCCATATTAAAATGTTACTACAAATGGCGAAAAAACTTGATCATTAAAGTTACACACTTTATTGATTCTCTAAAAGTTTTTTTAATCCAAAATGTGAATCAACTCAGTTCTCCATCTCCATAATTCTAATTCATCAAAAATCCTTCTGTAATAGCTGAAAACTGTCGACTCGATCATGTGCGTCATTAACATTCACATTTCCATTCGGAATCACCATGAAGCTTGCTGGCTAAATTCATTTCAACATTTGAATAGAACTTACAGATGAACCAGTTTTAAAATTAGCAATAAAACGAATTTTTACCATTCGCGATAAGAGTGCATCGTGATTGAATTTTGTTTAACCTCTCATATTTGTTTCGCAATTATTGAATTAGTAACAAATTAGAATTATGAATATGTTGCAACTAATTAATTTCTTGAAAAATATTATTGCATAGATCAACGAAAAGTGAAAACATTCAAATTACTTTTGGTTGCTAAGTAACGGCATATAAATAAAATAAATAAATAAATAAAAATATTTACTTCCACTAATCGTATGGGAAAGTGTCAAAATAATTTACAAAAAAACATATACAGAATGTAAAACACCAAACAATCGAAAATCTTCAGAGAACAACACAAACAATCATCTTTCTCTGATGTACTGCTGATAGAATAGAACGCTCTTTCAAGAAAAAACTCCTGGCCTGCAATTTAAAACATTTAAAATTGTCAATATTTCTTATATGTGATAGTCTAGTGAATGAAATGATCGAGTCGAGTAACTGTTGACATCACAGGAAGAAAGATTCCGTTTTATATGCACGCAGCAGTTATAAAGATACAAAGAAGGCAGCGTCAAAAAGTTGCTTTTGAAGAATGGACGGCAAGATGTGAGTCTGGACAAACCGAATATAGATCTTATGATTCTTTTTTGCATTTTGAAAACCCTGTCCACATCTGTGCTATTGCCCCAACACATGCTCCTATGGTTAAAAGTGCTCTGAACAATAAAAAGATAGAAAGTCTTCAAAACATGGAGATCGACACACTTTCTCAATTGATATAAAGCAAAGTTCTTTTGCGCTATCGAGTTACAAAGTTGCGAGATGTGGTATTTCCATGACAAATGACTATCTATTGTAACTCCTAAGAACTTAACAGACGATGAGGGTTCAACAATGTTATTGCCTGAACGACTAGTTGGGATGAATACTGGCTCGACGTCAGTTGGAGAAAAAACAATCATGTCAGTCTTTTTCTCATAGAGAGCTAGGTCGTTATTTTTTCACTAATGAGACATTTTATCGAAGCACCTGTTAGCTTGGACCTCCATTACATTAAGGTCTTCATCAAATACCAATGCAGAAGTGTCATCAGCATATAAAAGTGTCCTTGAGCCGTAATCATCATCATTTATGAATACGACAAGAAGCATTGGACCTAACGTGCTGCCCTGCCGTACTTTATGTACAGGTGTCCCATTTCCGTAGAAAAGAAAATATGGGGTTACCGTATAAAAGTCTAAGTGAAGGTTAGGTTAGATTTCGCCATTATGGAATTAGTTACAAATGAGGATTATTAATATGTTGCAACTAATTAATTTCTCGACAGACTAATGTAGAAGCTATAGCTTAGGGAGTATTTCACGGGACACCTGATTTAATTTAATTTTCTAAAAATGCATATTTGTCGAGAAAAATACAAAGGACCAAAGGACAAAATGGTTTTCTGTCCAAACGAGTCTTGTGAAAATGAATATTTCATATCAAAATTATACTTGTAATAAAAAAGAGAAGGGATTGCAGATCAAAAATTGTTTTGGTTATAGCTAAATTATAATAAATAATTATATATATTTTGAGCTCACTACAAACACGCGTTCAACTGTCATTTCTTGTTGATTTGACTTCTATTTGCGTCCTCGAAGACATATGAGTTGTTTACTTTCCAGCGGTATCTATCCGATTTTCCAAAATATTTCCAGTAAACTTAATAATTTATCGAAGTGTGTGCCTGACATTTGACCATTGACCGTTGGTGCCCGAAATGTTTTAATAACTTCTCGCTTATTGTGATAATTTAACTTGCTTTTGGATTGCGTTATCATTGTTTTATTCAATGTAGATAGCTACCTACATGATTCAGGGTCCTTCCCCTTTCGAAAGATAACACTGATCTTGTAAACCGCAGAAAAATTGATAGATGTGACATGAATTTAAAATGAAGTGTTATAACAAATAAGCTACAGTTTCTTCAGATTCAAAGCATATAGTAGCCGATAGGAGTGAGACAAGATTTAAAACGTACTAGGTTTGACAATACAGGTACCATAAAAACCCCACAGCAAGGATGGAATTCATCTTCTTATAGATGATGAAACAGCCTAACCCCACATAATAATAATAATATAATAATAATGCTTGACAATAGGTACATCATTTCAAAAGTTTTTTTTTGGCATAATCTAATTAACAAAATGAGCTCAATAAACATTTATACTCGCAAAGTGTGATCATTTGTTCGTGAGGTGTTTTCATATTGATATTCATATAGTTCCAGTTTCAAAATAATGAAATATAACACAGCATTCAAACATTTAAAAATCAATTTCCTATTACATCACATATTCAGTCAGTCTTATCACACTTGTGTTTTTCTGACACTCACCAAAATTATACATATAAGCATTTATTGTAAATACAATTATTCGAGTTTTTGTGAATCCTCTCTTTTGCATATATATATATATATATATATATATATATATATATATATATATATATATATATATATATATATATATATATATATATATATATACCAGGTGTGTAACTGGAAAGAATCTCGCCCCTAAAACTTTTTTCCTATCCAATATTTTTCAATGAAATTTTTTGAAATTGATTAAAATATACTTCAAGTTGAATGGCGTTGACAGTTTATCTGTCTCATTTTTAAATGGCTCACTCTGTATATTTTTGAGAAATCGAATGAAACTCTCTTTGTCTATACATTCAGTATATTCAAAGATGTATTTGCCGAATTTTTAAATCATTCTTGATGAATTTGTTCTCTAGTCTAGGTGGCTATGACGACTCAGCTGTTTCTAAAATTGTAATGCACACAAAGCATAAACGCAAAACCTTAGCTTTATTTTGGCATGGCGCACATGCTCATCATCGTACATTCCAGATGAATAAAAATTTAACAAAACACATAAATAACGCAAAATACACAAAGGGACCATAGATGGAATGTCATCAAATCAATTGTGCATAACTTCACAACTGGTTTTCGAAGAGACCCCCATTCTGTGCCTGACACAGCCTATTGCGGCGAATGGTAGCCCGTACTACATTATCCATTTGATTTGGAAAAATTTCATTTATTGTTCCCCGAACTCTATTCTCTAAATTCTCTCGATTTTCTGAACCAGTTCTATAAACACGATTTTTCACATGGGCCCACAAAAAAAATCTAATGGGAACAAGTCGGGCGATCGAGCTGGCCATCTTGTCGGGCCGTTGGTGCCTATCCACCTTTCATTTAAATTATTATTTAGGTATTGAACAACTTCCATGCAGTTGTGCGCTGGTGCTCCATCTTGTTGGAAAATTAAGTTATTAGCAACAGCCAGTGGTAAACCATCAATCAGAAAGCTTATTTCGTTTTGTGAAAATCCTAAATATCTTTCCCTGTTAAGGGTCCATCAAAATGATTGGGCCTATGAGATGTCGTCCTACCATTGCCATCCATACATTAAACCCAAATCGCTCCTGGAAATTACTCTCACGTACTAAATGCTCGTTTTCGTGGGCCCAATAGCGCGTATTGTATCTATTGAATATTCCGTTGTTAGTAAATCGATTCATCTAAATATAAAATTTTATAAGAATACCTTGGATCCATTTCCATCCTTTGAAGAAACTCGTTGCAATATTCTAACCTTCGGCCATTATCATTTTCATAAAGGTGTTGATGAAGATTGTATTTGAACGAGCGAAATTTATGCTTCTTAAGAATTCTCCAAACACTTTGATGACTTATCCCTATTTCTTGTGCGATTTCTCTGGTAGATGCCGTACAATTCAAATCAATGTACGCTAATACATCAATTTCAGAATTTTCGCTTACTATGAAATTTCGATTATCTGCAACAACCGGTTGCTGACGAAACTTCACTTCCAGTTTTGGAAAATAGTGCTTTGAAGGATGTTGCCGTTCTGGATAGCGTTCAGCGTATAAAATTGCTGATGCTGTAGAGTTTTTTCGGCATTCGCCATAAATAAGTAGCATATCTACTTTTTCATTCTGTGTGGGCAGCATTTCGTCTGTTTTTCTGCCGTGAAAATTCAAAAACTCTGAACAATTTATACCAACTCACCGATTCAGATGCAACACAATCTTATCTTATGACATTTAAAATTGAATACAAAAAATTCTATGATCTGTGATCTATCTGTGATAGGATTTCAATGCATTTTCAAAGCACTTCAGATAATGAGTTGAAAAACGAGTATTATACTATGTCCAGGATTACGAATGGAAATTTTCAACGAAAAATTATCAATTTGGTATCGAAATATTTGTAAAAATATTCTTCGTATTATAGTGCTAATGAGCCTCTATTATACCTTGCGGAAATAAAATTTTTTTTAAAGAAACAATGTTGGGAATGCTACGAAACCAATAACAGAAGGAATTCTACAGTTTCAGTGATGAATCCAAATGTACTCGATTTCGGTCGATAAATCACGCAGTTTTTTGTCGTCATAGCCATTTTGACTTAAAAACAAATTTATCAAAAAAAAATTAAAAATTCGGTAGATTCGTCTTAAAATATGCTGAATGTATAGACAAAGAGAGTTTGATTCGATTTCTCAAAAATATACAAGGTGAGCCATTTGAAAATCGAAACTTTGGCTAATTTTCTTTGAAACCGGAAACGTTTCATATAAACTGTCAGTGCCATTCAAGTTGAAATAAATTTTCAATTAAGTTCAGAAAATTTCATTGAAAAATACTGGACAGAAAAAAAGTTATAGGGGCGAGCCTGTTTACACCCGGTATCCAGTGTTTGATTCGATTTCGATATGAATTAAAATATTTGATGTTTCAAATCATAGGTGGTAGGCAGTTGTGAAGAAGGAGTCCAAGATAAATAAATGATCTAAGTCCTATAGATTTATTTACTGATGGAAAGTCCAAGCTTCCTTCTGTTCTTAAAGTATAGTTGTGTCTTTCTACAGGTAGTACTTGATGTCGTTTGAGATATATAAGAAGTGAGTTTGCACAAAGCTGTCTGATTGTAAGTACGTTTGATAAATTGAATAAATCTTCAGTTGGGTATAATAGTTTTTATTGTATATTATTTCCAATATCCATTTTTGGGTGACTTACCTGCTTATAATGCTTATAATATGTTTTTGTCAAGCTACCCCAAGCCATTACCCCGTAAGAGATGTATGACTGGACATAGTATACTTTTTTCATCTCAACTTCATTACATACCTCGCGTAGAAACTTAAATTTGCACAAAGATGCTCTGATCTTCCTGATCACGTCTTTAGAGTGAACTTGCCATCACAAATGACTGTCATTGTATATACCCTGATACTTGACACATTTTGCTCAAATTATTATAAAAGGGTTACTTTTGTGGTGAATTAATATGTTGTGATACGATGGTAAGCTATTTTCTAGACTGGCAAATGGTATGAAAATATTTTTTCCATATTTATGGTCAATTTCTTTCTATCAAAAGAGTTCATGACGTGAGTAAATTCGATTTTACTAGTTGTTCAAGTTTGTCCTATGATTCAGCTTTTGAAAACAGACAAGTATCATCAGTAAAACTAATTATTTCTGCATCGACATTCAGAGAAAACAGGTCATTGGCATAAATCAAGAACAACAGTGGGCCTAAAACTGTGCCCTGAGGTACACCGCAAGTAACAAATCTTTCTTCTTCATTAGGTTGTAAGCAATCCCTCTCCATCCTAATCGTTCCAATGTGTCAAGCAATTCCAAGTGGTCCACTGTATCAAATGCTTTTGCAAGGTCAACAAAGATGCAAAGTTGGTATAGCTTTGTCAATTGCGTCAGTTAATAATGCAACAAGTTTAGCACTTGCATCCTGCGTTGACCTTACGTTTTGAAACCCAAATTGCAATTCACATTTTCACAATTTCAATTTTTTTCTTTAATAATTTTTCAAATATTTTTGCTATGGATGCGATAATGGCCTGTAATTTTTTATTTCTGTTTTGTCAGAAGATTTTTACAATGGTGTTATTACAGCATGTTTGAGAGTCCCAGGAAACAAACCTGTTTTCATACTCTCGTTTATCAAATACGTGAGTGGTGTCAAAATAAATGGGAGCTATCTTTTTGAGAATTTCTGCCTTTATCTCATCCATACTAGCCTTATTGTTTTTCAGTTCTTTAAGTATTCCCATAACTTCAGTCTCGTCACTAAGGAAAAATGCTATTGTATTAGGGTTTCTGAGTGGTTTGTTAGGACTATCTTTTAGGTTAACACCACATTTTTCAGCCAGTCTTTTACCAATTGTAGCAAAATATTTGTTAAATTCATTGGCTATGTGCTGCCTTTCTTCGATCATCCTGTTGTCTGCGTCTCTTATGCAATCAATACTTTCTCGCTTTCTCACTTTATCACTTACATTACTACAGAGTCCCTTTGAATCATTATCATGTTTTTCTATTTGTTTTCTGTAGTATTTTCTTTTTGCTAGTTTGATTAGATTTTGCAGCTTATTCTTATGAGATTTGAGTTTATTTAGTGCTTCTCCATTTTCCGGATGTTTTCTGATAATTCTGAACATACGATTTTTTTCGTTTAAAGATTTCAAAAGACCATCAGTTGTCCAGGGTGCAATTTTTCTATGTTTGTGTTTCAAGGTGATTGTTCTTGTCGAATTCAGAACATGTTTTTCAATTTCTTGATGAAAGTTTCACATTTAAATCTACATTTTCATATATTTCTTCCCATGTTTCCGTATGCAGGTTTTGAGACATTTCATTGTAATCAATGTATTGTTTAGTTGTATTTGTACGTTTTTTATCGATATAGTTTTTTCCTATTTTCAATGCTACAAAAGTTGAATCATGGTCAGTTATACTTGAATGTATAATGAAGGGATTGAACATTTCTTCTGGTATTTTGCTTTAAAGGCTCAGGAACTTCAAGTAATGGCGACCTAATGGTGCACGGGAAAGCTCTAAGGTGTGCGACATACAATGTTTATTTATTCATTCGTTTGAAGAAGACAATCAAAAAATTAAATGTCAAATTATGATTATACCAATAACTCACAGTTCTGTACATAATTCAAATTTGCACTCTTTGCATTAATCCACTCGAAAAGTATACTTTGCATACCTATAACCTACTATAAAATGTTTAAAGGGAGCCCAATCTTTCTGCTAAGATCAGAACCAGCAACTTTCTGAGTATAATCCTTTATGAGTAACTTTTTAGCAACAACTTCAGCCATTCGCTTTTTCAAAGAGCTAACGCGTCAAAAGATGTACGCACAAAAACAAGCGGCCGTATCGGTTTGCGAGATTCCAATCTCAAAATCTCAATCATTAGAAAAACTCCGGTAAAGATCACAACTCCTTTCCAAAAAGGATATATGGAGGAATTATATCGCAGAAGACAAAGTCAAGCAACTGGTTGATTTCATTGAACAGATAGTAACTTGATGAAAATTAATATACATTTTTAATTAAACAAAATAATGATGTTCGAATTTCCACTATATTCACAAACTTATGACGCATTTTTCCACACTGTGTTTCCATCAAATAAGTAGTGCATTTAAAACCATTAACATTATACAATCAGAACTTCTGCATATTTTAGAAGTATGTTTAGAAACAAATTATTTTAACTTAATGATAAATTCACACGAGCAATAATAACTTCATAATGGGTAATTCTCTCAATCCTTTAATAGCAGAAATTTTCATGAATTACATAATAATTCATAATAATGCTCTAATATAATCTGTTGTTTTACAGGTACAAATAGACAATGAGGTTCTTCAAATACCTTCATAACTCAATTCATCCTTATTGAAAGCTCACTTTGGAAATGGAAATAGAGAATTCCATTAACTCTTCAGATTTAGCTATAACCAAAATTGACCACGAAAATAATTTTTCTGTTTTCTATAAACCATCCTATATAAATATCACCATTCATAAGTCTTCCGCACATTCACATCACTATAAAATATCGACTTATAACAGTATGATATATAGACTAACAATATCAATGTCAGAACATAATATCTTGAAAGAGCACAATATCATAAAACACACAGTAGTTAATAATAGTTATAATTCTAGTATGATTGACTCGTAAATAATTTCAACATGGAATCCATGAAATTCTTCCTAGTACCAAAGAGACTCATGAAAAATCTAATATATTAACTTATATTGGTAAACTTTGTTTGAATTCGAAGTAATTTTTCCCATCTCATATTGGATAATAGGCAGTTATATTAAAAACTATAAACCTAAAATTCACAAGGAAAGCAAATCAAGTGGTTATAAACTCTCTTGTGGAAGTTGTGATAAAAATTATACCGCCAGAAATTTATTATTAGTATTGAGTTGATATTAAGTTGTTAGAGCACAAGCGCAGTTTTGTCAAACAAAACAAAATTCAGGTTTTACTAGAAGAGAACTATACCTTTAATAGAATTTCGATATCTTCCATAATTAAAATAATACATTGAAACTGAACCATTTGAAATCAATAAACATAAAAATAAAGAAAAACAATGCACCATTAATTTTTGTCTAGGTCCTAATGAGATGTCTTCACTATACACCATGTACAGGATAGACAGATTTCAACGTTTTAGTACTGTAGCTATGAGAAATAGAATAGAAAATAGAAGAAAAAACTCCCTTCCCCGTGTTCTTTTTGCGTAGAATTGAACTACGTGCGGAACCTTACATGTGCATTGACGTATTTTCATGGTAAACATTACTTTGTACGACTTTTGCCTAATTTTATCTCGTAACTCTATGTTTATAGTAGAGAAAACAATTGATGTAATATGTAGTCAACCCATCGATTTCGAGTAAGCAAATTGAGAAGGAAAAACGAGTCGAGCGCTCAGTATTCACCAGAAAAATAGATATAAACCATAGAAAGAATATTCCAGTTTTAGTAGCCAGGTCATTTCCAACGTAGACCCCATTTCTGCAACTAGTTTCTGCAGAAAATCCGCTGTTTCAAGAAATCATTTTGACTGATAAAGTTTACATCAGTAGTGATAGAATATTCAATCGTCAAAACGAGCATTAGGTGGTCGGATTCAAACCTACATCGCCATATTAATATTCAACGTAAAGGCTGATATGGATTCAATGTATGCATGAAAGATAATCGTGTGATTTTTGATTGAAACCTTCGTGCTATTATCAAATTGTGAATAACAACATTATCAATGGATATTTTGATGAACTGTCTCTTGCTGGGAAGAAATATCTTTTTTAATATTTTCAAATTATAGCTATTGCTGATTCATCTAACTCAAATTTTGGCAATGATTGAATTGGAACCGTTGTATTTTTTCTTTTGAGGATATATCAAAGATCTATTATTCAGAAGAGCTAGTCGAAATATTGAATTTCAGATATTGTCTTGTTTCTGTTACCAATATTCAACTTCCAATTCGAGTCAGTGTATCCTATAGCGCAGGGGTGCTCAAACTTGAGCTGCTGGCGATCTACCTCAATATTTTTAGACTACTTACGATAGACTCTGAGAGGCTGCAAGTATGTGGGATGCAGGGTTGTCGTACATACACGATACACCCTACCTACCTAGGTAGGGTGTACCCTAGCATATATAGATATTAGCTTTCCGGACAATATACATTATTTTGGTCAAGGTTTGGGTTAGGTTTAGTTAGATACTTCTCTATAATATCAATGAAAAAACTCATAGTTATTCAAAATTGCAAGTTTATTGGTTGTTACGAAACAAAAGAGTTATATATGGTGTTAAACTTAACTAAGGAGTGACTTTGGATGCTGAAGCGTGGCACTGCATGTCCTTAGCATACTTTTCATGAGATGGTACGTAACCACTGAGTACTAATCGCAAGCATGATGACATATGATCGCCAGTAAGTCGATTGCGATATTTTGACTTAATTATCTTCATTTCAGAAAATGCAGAATCGCACAAGTAAGTTGACCCAAACATTGCCGTCAGTTGAAGGATGATTTTCCTTAGATTCCGATATTTATCTTCAGATATAAAACACCAGGAATTTGTATCAGATGCTGTAGCTTAGAGATGTATATCTGATATAATCTGCGCCAACTCATTTTCAACAGAACATGAATTCATATTAAACTGACTTGCTATTTCAGTAGCTAATTCCTCAATGTTCTTACATGAAGAAGGATAACTCAAAAATGATGGTATATTTGCCAATATACTGAAATCATAAAAACGCATTTCGAATTGTCCCAAAATATTTGATAATACAGCCTCATACATCATAGTATGATTCAACTGAGGAATCCTTGCTTTCAAAGAAGGAAAATGTTTCCGATCCTTTCTTTTCAGTTGATCTATCATAAATTGCAACTTACTTTTGAATGCGTTTACTGCGCTAATCATCTCAATAATAGTTTTTCCTTCTCCTTGAAGCTCCAAGTTAATGGCGTTTAAGTGCATTGTGATGTCAGTCAAAAATGCCAAATCAGTCAGCCATTTTTCGTTTTTCAACATCTGAGTATCATCTTCCTTTCGTCTAGAAAAGCTGTTATTTCGGACAATAATTCTTGAAACATTTCTGGGAATTTTCATCGACTCAACCACCTGACGTCCGTGTGAAGAACTGAATCGGTGTGTTCAGCTGACTCCCTATCTTCCAACTGCAACTTAAATAGCCGGCATTGCAAGCTACATGCACGGATGGAATTCACTATTTTTGTTGCAATGCCCATAATTAAAAATACACAGCTGTCTGTCATATCGGTGCATTCGTCGAACTCTAAAGAAAAGTATGTACATTTTATGATATAATGTTTTAGTTTATCTGACATGTCCTGACTCATAACTCCAATACGCCTTGTGACAGTCGGGCGAGATAACTAAGTTCTCCAATAGCAGATAGATTTCTGTTTTATTTTTAAAATCTCCAAATAACGTCCCACCCACTTCAATAAATGCTCCCTTCACAACCGATCCATCTTCCAATGGTTTCTTGTGTTTCGCCAATATATGAGATATTTTAAATGACGCGATCGTAGCAGCTTTTGATTGTTTGGTTGGTCTTGTGAACATGGTTTGTTCTTTTTTCAAACAAGATATCAAATCACTTACTTTTCGTTTTCTTCATTGAGTCGCACGACAAATAAGACAAATGCACTTATCCTTCACCATACGAAAGAAAAATTCAATTCAGAATGACTCCAATTCCTGCAGGCGCAACATTTATATCGGCGTGAACGAAAGTCCCGAAGTTTCCCGTCAAACGCGCCGCCCGAAATCTTTAGAAAAGCGAGAAGAATAAAAAACGCGGCTTTTCTTTGATAAGTATCACGCGTTCCTCTGATAAAGCCGCGTTTTTGCCGCTAGCAGAGTGTTATTTTATTACGTAATAAATTTTTGTAGTTTAGTTACCTACTTATTAAAAATTTTCGTCTTCTCGAGATCTACTCAAAAAGCACTCGCGATCGATCGTTTAAGCACCCCTGTTCCATCGTTTTGAGTTATGCATACAGAATAATGGCAATAAATTCGAGTATCGACATTGATTATTTTCATTTTTCAATAGAATATCCCGTTCCTTTTCAGTTTTGAAATAGCGATTACTCCTCAAAATTCTCGGAAGACATGGTTGCTTCGTTATTACAAACGATACTACATTCTTACAAAAGTTGAACCTTGATGACAAAACAATGAATATTTTATCTGTCATTCCCGGAATTAATTTCTGAACTGTCTTAATGAGAAAACAGAACATTCTTAAGCTATTCAAAAATTCCGCACGTACTTTTATTCTAATCAGCCTGTAGCTTTCATTGTGGAAATCTAAGAATTCTTATCGACTCATTCTACGTCTCATTCTTTTGATATTCAATAGTTTGAATCTCTATGACAAAGAATTTATTGATTATCAATTATACGTTCAATTCCACCTGATTTACCGTATCATATTCCATGAAACATTCCCCGCGTAGATTCACGGATTGTCACAGAAATATTTACGATAAGCTTGAAGCAACAATCAAGTAACCGTCTGAAGACTTAATCGATTTTGATTAACACAATTTCATAAAATGTTTCTGTAATTAAATTCGCTCAAGGATACTACGGGTATTGCTCTTGAGAGAAACAATAAACAGAACATGTCGTTTCGACATGTGACACATAAAGTGCAGAGATTAATTGAAAGCAATGCTGCAGACAGAACCGGCATACTACGGCATCTTCGACTAATTCAAGTTCCCAGAGATTATAACAATCTCAAGTACTAAGAAGCTGTGTGTGATCCGAACTTCTTAAGTTGTTCTACGATTAGATATTCAGGGTGGCTTTAGTTCTCAATTGATCATTGTACTGAAAATACACTGTGCACAAAAAGCGATATTGATTAGCATAGAATACAATATTTAATATCATTTAATAATTAAAATAATGGTGCGGCGAAGAATTTCTTTGAAAGCCCGCATTGATCTGGTCATCGTAAATCATAAAACTCTGGGCTGCACGAAGTACAGACCACAATCCCATCGAAAATGTCTGCAACGGTAATAGAAGATTAAGAAGAAAGCAAAACCTGCTATCTACAGCGAAGGACGTTTGAAACAGACTGAACGAGATTAGAATGCTATAGGCAGGAGTACTCAAACGGTCGATCACGATCGACCAGTCGATCGCTAATGCTTTTTGAGTAGATCTCGGGAAGAAAAAAATGTTTAATGAATAGGTAACTAAACTACAAATTTATTACGTAATAAAATAACACTCTGCTAACGGCAAAAGGTGGCTTTATCAAAGTAACGCGCGGTACTTGTCAAATAAAAGCCGCGTCTTCTATTCTTGCCGCTTTTCTAGCATTTTTGGGCGGTACGTTTGACGAGACTCTCGTTCACGTCGATATAAATGTTGCGCATGCAGGAATTTGAGTCATTCTGAATTGTAACTTGAAGGCTATACTACGTCGATACAAAGTTTATTATTAAATAGTATAAAATGAGTGCAGCAGAGAAATCTGACAAGTATCATTTTAATTACGATTGGGAGGAATTTTTCTTTCTTTTAGTGAAGGATAAGTGCATTTGTGTTATTTGTCGAGCTTCAGTTGCAATACCTAAGCGTGGTAACTTAGAGAAGCATTATAAAACGGTTCATAAAAACTATGAAAAGAATTTTCGGCCACAGACTGAATTAAGAAAACGAAAAGTAAGTGATTTGATATCTTGTTGGAGAAAAGAACAAACCATGTTCCCAAGACCAGCCAAACAATCAAAAGCTGCTACGATCGCGTCAGTCAAAATAACTCATATTTTGGAGATTTTAAAAATAAAACAGAAATCATGTCTGCTATTAGAGAACTTCAGTTATCTCGTCCGACTATCACAAGGCGTATTGAAGTCATGAGTCAGGACATGGCAGATAAACTAAAACGTGATATCATGAAATATACCTACTTTTCTTCACAGTTCGACGAATCCAACGGTATGACAGACACTGCCCAGCTGTGTATTTTTATTCGGATGGTATTCAATGACATGTTGGCTACGGAAGAATTTTTGACAATCATTCCTCTGAAGGGGAAGACCCGTGGCGAAGATATATATGACGTTTTCTACAATTTTTTTAAAAACTACAAGCAACCAATATATAAATTGGTGTGCATTACAACCAATACAGCACCAGCAATGACTGGAAACAAAAACGGTTTTGTGGCATTGTGTCGAGCTAATGAAGATTTTCCTTCATTTTTTCATTCAATTGCATTATACATCAACAAGTTTTGTCTTTGAAATTTTTAAACACGGAAGAAATTATGGGCATTGCAACAAAAATTGTGAATCCCATCCGTGCACGTAGCTTGCAACGGCGGCCCATTAAGTTGCAGTTGGCAGATAGGGAGTCAGCTGAACACACTGATTTAGTTCTTCACACGGACGCCAGGTGGTTGAGTCGCGGAAAATGCCTAAAAAGATTTCAAGAATTATTGTCCGAAATAACAGCTTTTCTAGACGAAAGAGGTGATGACACTCAGATGTTGAAATACGAAAAATGGCTGACTGATTTAGCATTTTCAACTAACATCACAATGCACTTAAACACCATTAACTTGGAGCTTCAAGGTAATGGAAAAACTATTATTGAGATGATTTGCGCAGTAAACGCAATCAAAAGTATATTGCAACTTAGATCAACGGAAAAGAAAAGATTTGAAACTTTTTCCGTCTTTGAAAGCTAGGATTCTTCAGTTGAATTATGATACGTATGAGGTTGAATTATCAAATATTTTGGTACAATTAGAAATGCGTTTTTATGATTGCAGTAAATTGGCAAATGTAGCGTCAATTATGAGTTATCCTTTTTCATGTAAAAACATTGAGGAATTAGCTACTGAAATAGCAAGTCAGTTTAATATAAACTCATGTTCTGTTGAAAATGAATTGGTGCAGATTATATCAGATACACATCTCAATCAACATCATCTGATACAAAATTCTGGTGTTTTATATCTGAATACAAATATCCGAATCTAAGGCAAATCGCCTTTCAACTGATGGCAATGTTTGGGTCAACTTACTTGTGTGAGTCTGCATTTTCTGAAAAGAAGATAATTAAGTCAAAATATCGCAATCGACTAACTGACGATCATATGTCTTCATGCTTGCGATTAGAACTCAGTGGTTACGTACCATCTTATGAAAAGTATGCTGAGGACATGCAGTGCCACGCTTCAACATCCAAACTCACTCCTTAGTTAAGTTTAACATCATTATTTAACTCTTTTATTCTGTATAGAGAAGAATCTAACTGAACCTAACCCTAACCTTGACTAAAATAATGTATATTGTGCGGAAAGCTAATATCTACATATGTGTATGCTACGGTACACCTTACCTAGGTAGGTAGGTAGGGTGTATCGTGTATGTACGACAACCCTGCATCCCACATACTTGCAGCCTCTCAGAGTCGATCGTAAGTAGTCTAAAAATATTAAGGTAGATCGCCAGCAATTCAAGTTTGATCACCCCTGCTATAAGGTCATTGATTTTGAGTATAGATGGTAGATGTCATGCAGTAATTCTAGGAACATTTATTTTTTATACCCTGTATATAAATTTTCTTATTTCGAAAAAAACCGAAAAATAATTTTGTATATTAATCAATTTCATTTGTCTGAAGCGAGTATGATATTTTAAATTCGCATTTCTTTATTTTTCATATTTTCAAAGGAAAACTATTATTATCTAACTTCGGTTCATTTTGTATTCATAATAAGAATTCTTTCTATAATTAAGGCATAAAGTTTGAGTTTCCACATTATTATAATGAGTATGACGTATTCAAAAATTATCAAAGTTGATCAGTTAATGTTTGAATATACAGTAGTGTTTATATGTAAATGGA
The DNA here is from genome assembly GCA_013387265.2 of Cryptolaemus montrouzieri. Lineage (NCBI taxonomy): Eukaryota > Metazoa > Arthropoda > Insecta > Coleoptera > Coccinellidae > Cryptolaemus > Cryptolaemus montrouzieri. The sequence continues at coordinate 27,057,434 of JABFTP020000103.1, forward strand.
AAAAATTATAGAAATGGCATGTACGACTTGAATGGCAACAATTTTCATTTCTGTTGCATTCAAAGAATTTAATAAATCATTTTCTGATTCAAAGATATTATAATTCTTATTGAAAATATAGTTTTTCATCTGTAAATGCAAAATTGCGAAATATTTTAAAGGTTTATTCCTACACTCATTTTATGACGAAATAGAGGTTGAAATTCATTTTTTACTTCCTGACTTTTAGTTTTCAAGATCTTTATTTTGAGTTTGGACCATGGGATCTTTTGGATCCACATTGTTATACCACTAAAGTAGTTTTGATAATCCATAGGGCGATATTTTTTCTGGGGTCAGCTGATCTTTCTTCCTTCCATATGCCCCGGATAATTAGAAAAAGTTGACAATGATTATTTCATCAAATAGAAATGTATTTTGTTTTGTGCATTTTTTCAGCATCCACCAAAGTTTTCCTGTGGAAAAAGCATCAATATCAAAGTGTAATAATGGTACTGTGATTTATTTATTCATCAGGCGGCTGTCATATCGATTTCTAATGACACCTCTAACATAAGTATTGGTAATTAACATTTTTTGACTTTTCCTGATACAATCGATAGTTTATATGAGACTTTTTGCTCATTTACATCAAGATTGAGGTTCATTCAAATGCAGAAATGCCTCATGCACTTCGTTTACAGTAATTCCTAAGAAGTGTCCAGAAGATATGCTGAAACGTATCCTCAACTTATGGTATGGCATCGTAATTTGTTTGCAATCAGGTAATTTCTAAAGCAGAAAACATGATTGTGATCGCCTCTGTGATATTATAACATCAGCATTAGAAAAAGTACTTAGTTTAATAGACCAGAAACCCGATACCAGTACTAAGAAATTCACTTTGCAGCAAGATGTTAATCGTACGACAATATTTGCTATCTTAAAGGAACAGCTCTTACGTCTATATTATATAGTCTAGGCATTGTTACCTCTCGATTATTCTAACCCCCTATTTTTTGACTTTGGCTTCGAGAAGATAAGACCACATCCTGAGTTTCGAGTGCATGTTCTGTTTGTTTGTTTTTCCTTTAACGTGCTCTATTTCTGCCTTTCGGCTAATGACACGCCGGGGAATTCTGTCACCTCACTAACCCGGGAATTTTGCCGAAACTCTCTCGTGTCGAGGGAAATCCTTTAATGTCCAACACATCTCTGTTAGACAGGACCGACAGCTTTACATCTCCTCCGAAAGATGGTCACTCAAGCGATTTCCAGAATCCGAAAAACCGCACCGACTTTGTGGGGATTGAACCCAGGTAACTCTGCGTAGGAGACAAGCATCATATCCCATACGCCACCGAGCCGGCTAGAGTATGTTCTATTCGCAGACTAAGCAAAGATTTCTGGAAAAACCAAAATTAATTACCACAGCAAGCACTTATGGCCTGAAAAATCCCCACACCATTGCTTATAAACTATGCTTGTTTTTACGGCGTACGAGTTTGAATTCTGAAACTAATTTTTATTCTATGCCGACGATTTCAATCAAAATCTTCTTCGGAGTTTTATCAGAATGTACATGTATGAGAAACTTGACCAAATTTACCACAAAACATTCAGAACAAACAACAGATCATCAAATGTATAAATGAAATGTTTGTATATAAATGAACCAGGAAAAATTTCCTTTCAACGAGTGGGTTTGAATTATTGATTGATAGGAGATACATATCCGGTTTTAAGCGAATATCCTCCAGTTCTACTGGATACTAATTCTTCACAAAAATGTCGTATATGCACGAAGGGGTTACTGCACATTTTCGTATAAGAGTACATCAATATTTGAATGGAACATATACAGATCGCTGGAAATGAAAATGCAGCTCATAGAATTGAAATAAAACTGATAATGAAAAATGTGAAACTTTTGTAGTCGTAAAAAACCTGTTAATACCGGATATTTCTACCCCTAGCGAGAATACCTGTTGACATGTACGTTTCATACTCAGCAGCATTCTGGTTCATTTCCTTCCTAAAATTGATCATTCTATTCCGTAACTCATTCACGGAAGCTGGCTGGTTTTGCTGGCTTTTTAAACTTCTATTGAAAAGTTCCCAGACATATCGCATCTTGTTAGACAGTCTGAAACAAATTGGTTTTGGAGATGTTGAGTTAAATTTGATGAAATGCTACCTTAAAGACAGGAAACAACTTGTCAAACTGAATGGTGTGGTGAGTGAGTTGGCAACGCTCGAGTATGGTGTACCCCAGGGTACCGTCTTGGGGCCCATACTATTCACAATATATTTTAATGGTCTGCTGCTTATACAGACAAGCGGGGATATCATAAGTTATGCAGATGACACACTCATTTTCTATTCAGCTAAAAACTGGAGAGAATTGAAACTATTGGTAGAGTCTGATTTCTTAAACATAAAAAATTGGATGGCGGAACACCTTTTAACTATCAATTTCGAGAAAACTAAGTATATTCCTTTTTGTATAGATCAACGGTCTCTGCCTGATGGCTTGCCCCTCTCTATAAGCGACGAAATGTCTACAATTGAAATTCCTTGTACATATCAATGCGAGTACCTTGGACTAATTATCGATTCTCATTTAAATTGGGATGCGCATGTAAGTAGACTGATAGTAAGACTTAGGGACTAGTAACCAGATTCAAACATCTTTCAGGAGTTATTGACGTAGATTGCCTAAAATTGTTTATTCGGCGCTTGTTGAGTCGCAAATGCGTTACGGAATAATTGCATGGGGTGGTACCTATAAAAATGTCTTAAATAAGTTGGATATTCAACAAAAATGGATATTGAAAATTATATATCAGAAGGACATCACTTTTTCTTCTAAGATGTTGTATGAAATATCTGGTGTATGGGACAGAGGACAGCTGTTTTGCTCGGCCATTGTAAATCACTTAAGGAAGAATATTGAGTGTCACGAACTGAACGCACACGACTCCAATACTCGATATAGTAAATTTTCACTTGTTGTTCCAAAAATGGTTCAGACAATTAGTCAGAGGAGCTACGCCTTTATTGGTCCCAGAATGTTCAACAACTGCCTTTCAATCTAAGAATTACAAAAATATCAAACAATTCAAAACAAGTTTAAAGAGATGGATAAATAATACGAATAAAGATTATATCACTAGTTTAATTGATTTGAAAAATAATACATAGATCACAACTCAAATCATAACATTCATGAAAACATAAACATAAATAAATGAAATTTGAATGGAATATATGACCTCCTTCAGCTCTCCCATGTACCCATATTATTATTATTATTGTCATTATTGTTGTTTTGTATGCCCTTCTGTTTCTGATAGTGTGTAAGTATTGTGTACAGTATTCATGTGCATAAAGATATTTTGTGAGTATATTACTTTATTTTGAAATAGTAGAAAAAAATATATATAAACACTCACCACAGGTATAAAAACCTTTGTGAGTAGCTATTGATCTTTATTGTGTGGAAAATTGGATGTTATTTTATAAAACAGAATTAAATTGAGACGGAGAGTGTTTGAACAATAGGTTGTAATCATATGCAATAAAGATATATTATTATTATTATTATTATTATTATATTTGATGAGACTGAGGTCTGAACTTCGTGCTGGTCACTCCATTGAAGTGATTTCGTGCTCTTGAAGATAGTTTCTAACGATATGAGCTTGATAAGGTCTGGCGTTATTATGCATAAACAGAAATTTTCTCATATTTGCCGCAAAATGTTCTTTTTAAATGTCTGTAACGTACCTCTGAGCATTCAGGGTTCTATTATTTGTGCGTTAATTTCTTGGTGCAGTATATTTTCCTGCTCCCGATGTGGCCCTCAGAAGGTCATTTTCTGAAAGACTCATTTTGTTAAATTATTGGCCAGGTACATCTTTCAGTATATACTGAATCAGCAAAGAGTCTCTTCGGACCACGAACCGCGCCATCTGTTCGTCGGAAAAGGCATTAGTCGTGAACAGCGCGAGGAAGCCGGGGAAAGAAGAGTTTATGTAGTGTGATTGATTGTGAGAACCAATTTTTTTGTCAGTCATGTATAAATATGAAGTTTCTTGAAAATTTCCAGATATTTTCTGAAAGATCCGGGTTTCCATAAGGAAATTTCAGATTTCAAGATGGTTCCTACTCGATGTGGACCTCAATTCAATCAGGTTCAAATCCGTTAGAATTTTCAACTTCAAGTAGTTAAAAACTTTGGTATTTCTTGTTCACGACATAGAAAACAAGAAATCGTACCTACTATTGTTTCTCATTGAGTTATTCAAGATTCCCCAGGAATGGGGATATGTATACACCTGTTTAATGACTGAAGGTGACAATTTTAATTTAATTCTGAACACTTATTTTGATGTCTTGGTTTTCTATAATACGATATGTCCCCACCGTCTATTTAATATTAATCAATTTTTCATACGAAAACGATGGCAACTATAAAAAATATGCAACAAACATGAAAGGTTCCTTATCGATCAAGGGTTCATTATCAATTTTCCTAATTTCGAAGCGTACTGAAAAAAATTTGGGGGTTAAAAGAACACGTAACCCCAGAGGGCGCCTTATAGATTTTCATAACACTGCTTAGGGGTCAAATAATGTGGGCTCTGAAGAGTTCAAAATTTGAACAGAATATATCGACATCTGTAAGAGCCAGAAAGAAAAAACTAAAAGAATCTCAAGATTTTAACATTGCGACGAAGAGTTGCGGATAATAATTCATAGGAATTTTTTGGCATACAATGTCTTGAATGAAGAATGAATGAATGTGAAATTACCTCCTAAAATCTTGGAATCCCTAAATTGGCGTCTACAATCAATACTGGGACCTTCATTTTGAATTAAAGAAAAATTCAAAGAATTTTCCTCTGAATCTCCCCTACTGAATACAATTTTTAAAAAGCTTCTTTTTCCACAAATCGAAAAAACTCTCCCAATCCTAATCGGAATACAGGCTAATATTTATCAACTTTCTAATACCTGAAGCCCTTAGTACGGAACTACTCTATACTCAAGATGACAAATTTCAATCAGTTTAATGAACCGTATCGTCAGTTGCTCATTCTTTTAACAGAAGAATGCAGATGTACTGTTGCTGTTCAGCTGCAGTTCATGGAATGATATAATGCATAAATCGTGCGGTATCTTAATTGAAGTCAAGAAGTTCTGGGGCATTTTCAAGATCACTCGGGTATGAGAATGATTGAACAGCTTCTGAAGGGGCCATCTGTTTATCCCTTTCTCAAATGACTAACGCGAAACTGTTTTAATGTATCGAATGAATATTACTTCATTATGGAGGGTACATCTTTCACTTTATTTTTATGTCTGAACTAGCTGTCTGGATAATTGGTCTTTTTTAATCAATGTCACAATCTTTCAAGATTTGCAATCACTTTTTGCAGATTCAAATATTTCGATAAGGAGTTGTTCTCCAACGACAAATTTCCGTTGTGCAAAAGCTGATTATTATTTTCAAAACGGCTGATTACACAGATTCTATTTCACAGTTTGGGCTGAAATGATAGCTTTCGCAAACCACAATAACCTACTGCTAAGAAAAAAAACCTCCGTCTAATCTTCTCTGTAACACGTTCTTTTCATTATACCAGTAAATTGATCGTGAACCAAGTGAAATTTCATGATTTTTTCCACTGAAAATTTATACGAAACAGTCAGTCTTTGAACTCTATATTGAACGAGATGAACTAACAGTCTGCTCAGTTTGGTACGGACTAAACCAATAAAAATCAAACACGAATAATAGAAGAGCAATATTTTACATTTGAATGAAACAATGAATGAATTAATAAATTAATTCAGTATTCAGTACGTTAGGCCACAAAAATGTGGATGTACACGTCAAGTAATAAATAAAACAATTACATACAAAAATACAAATAATAGGATCAAAAGGAAGATCATTAAATAAAATTGTCTTCCTGAAATTCTGGTAAAGTGTAATAACTCTTTGAAATCAATAGCCTTTTAACGTTTCTCGTAAACGGCTCATATGCCAGAACTCTATACCTAACAGGCAATTTGTTGAAGAGTTTTGATTCCCCATAAAGTGGTAACTTTTCGTATTTGCTTGTGTGATGGAGCGTGGTTCTAAGTCATCTTCCAGATCGAGTACCATAACCGTGGCTTGCTGAGTTCATCTGCAACTCATTCAGATGTTTCTTAGTTAACGAGAGGACAGCCAACATGTAAATGCAGGGAAAAGTGAGAACTGAATTTTGCAGAAAATATGGTCTACAACTATCTGTAGGCTGTAATCCAAAAATTACCCGCATGAGCTTCTTCTGACACCTAAACACCCGGTCGCTTCCCACCGAGTCCCCCCATAGTAATACATTACTAGATAGATGACAGTACGCTAAGGAATAGTAAATGATAACAAAGTCCTCTGATCCAGTACTCCCTCAATCTCAGAATGGCAAAGTGAGCAGAATTGATCATTTTGCACACTTTATCTATACAGTGTGTTCCAACGAAAATTTGACCCCCCCTATAACTCCGAAATGAGTAACATTAGCGAAAAACACCAAGACACGTCGATTTTTGTTTCGAGGGGAGCATTTTTCGAAATAATTCGAAACTTGTCAGATCAACCCCTACCCCAGCAACCCTAATTTCGAAATTCATCATAGGGAATAAGGGTCGAGTGGCACCTTACTGAAAAGGTCTGTCAATTCTCCATTCTGATTTGTCATTTTAGAATTTTGAATTAACATACAGGGTGTCCCAACCAAGGGTGAAGTTGAATTCCTGCAAATCCCAAATACTAAATGAAATCGATTTATTTTGGCATAATGCAAGCGCAGGTTTATGCTCGGTCTAGAAAAACGACCTACACTTGTGAATTTGGAGTTGGTGCAATCAACCCCTATTTCCAGCATCCCCAACTCAAAAATCATTCGATCGAAAATAGGTCAAGTGGCACCTCGTTGGAAAGGTATTTCAATTTTCTCTTCGAATTTGGTATTTTCGAAATTCAGAATCAGCATACAGGGTGTCCCGGAGCAGGAACACTGAAAACCCAAATAACTTTTTGAAACTGGTTCATTTCGGTATAATACGAGAACATGTTTATGTTTGATTCGAGAATAAGACTCTCTTGCGTGAATATGGAATTTTTGCAATCAATCTCTTCCATTCAGCATCCCCAACTCAAAAATCATACAAGTGATTACAGGTTGAGTGGCAAAGTTCCAGAAAGATTTTTCTATTTTCTGAATCACTGAGGCATTCGTTTCAGTTTGGCAATCGAGGTTTTCTGGCGTGAGGATCAGGATGAGGGATGATGGAGAAACTGATTGGATGCTCATCTAAACAGGAAAACGAGATTTATTGAACTTGTATTCAATTGAAAACAAAAACTAACTTGATTATTACAACAATTGTTCAAAATGACCTCCGCCCACCTCCATACAGTTATACAGACGATTTTCGAACTCTCTTCTCACATTAGCGAAAACTTCAGGAGTCAAAAGTCGGCATTCTGTGATAATCCTCATCCGCAGCTCCTCCAGGTTTTCTGGTCTTGTGGCATAAACTTTAGATTTTAGATGGCCCCACAAAAAAAATCTAGGGATTTAAATCTGGTGACCTGGCTGGCCACTCAACAGGTCCTCTTCTACCAATCCACCTTCCTGGGAAATTTTTGTCTAAATATTGGCGCACCCGAGCATGATAATGCGGAGGAGCACCGTCTTGTTGAAAACGCATTTCGTCCTCAGAAAGAGTTGGATCGTTCTGTAAAATTTCTGTCAATCTAGGATGTATGTGTTCCTCTAACAACTGTAGGTAGCCATTTCCATTCAGATTACCCTCAATAAAGAAAGGCCCAACTAGATGATTGCCAAAAATTCCTGCCCAAACGTTCAACTTCTGAGGCCTTTGCGTGTGGGCCTCTCTAAACCAATGAGGATTCTGTGTGTCCCAATATCGACAATTATATGTCTATTCACTTCACCACTGAGCATAAAGGTGCTTTCATCAGAAAAACAGATGTTATTCAGAAAATTTGGATTAGCGTTTAGGTTTTCACTTAGATTTTCACAAAACTGTAAACGACGATCTGGATCATCTTCGTTTATTTCATGCACTAATTTTACCTTGTAGGGGTGAAATTTGTGATGTTTCACGATTCTATGGACAGTTGTAGCTGATACACCAGTCAGACGAGATAGTTTTCTGATCGAAGTAGTATTCTCCATTTGTAGATGACCCACTACTGCCACTTCCGTTGCCTCATTTCTGACAGGACATGCCACTTCATGTTTTTTGTTTGCCACCGAACCCGTAGCTAGGAATTTATCAACCAAATATTTAACGTACTGGTGACTGACTCCCCTTTCTCTTTCAGGATGGTTCCTATCGAATATCCTTGCCGTTTCTTTGGCACAACTGTTATTTCGAAAATACGTCGATACAATTTCGACCCTTTCCTCAGTGGAATAAACCATTGTCAGATTAATTTCAACTGACGAACAACAACAATAATGAGGAACTGATCTGAATAATAATAATATTTCATTGCAAAATGAGAAATAACAGATGACTGCACGCCAGATGGAAATGAAAAAATGTGAACATTTTCAATGCAGAAATCAGCTTTATTTCTTCGTAATTGATGCTCAACACATCGTACCCCAATACTTTTAACAGTTTCGAATTAATTTTAGTTGATAATTTCAAATGACGATATTGAATTTTTCGAAAGCGACTTCCTGTATGGAGAGCCGAACTGAATGAAATGCTTTAATCATTCTGGAATTCAAAAACCTATCTGAAGATATGCCACTTGAATTATTTGTATGATTTTCAAGTTGGGGATGCTGAATGGAAGGGTTGATTGCAAAAATTCTATAACCACACAAGAAAGTCCTATTCTCGGATCAAACATGTTCTCGTATACCGAAATGAACCAGTTTCAAAAAGTTATTTGGATTTTCAATGTTCCTGCTTCGGGACACCCTGTATGATGATTCTGAATTTCGAAAATACCAAATTCGAAGAGAAAATTGCAGTACCTTTCCAACGAGGTGCCACTTGACCTATTATCGATCGAATGATTTTTGAGTTGGGGATGCTGGAAATAGGGGGTTGATTGCACCAACTCCAAATTCACAAGTGTAGGTCGTTTTTCTAGACCGAGCATAAACCTGCGCTTGCATTATGCCAAAATAAATCTATTTCATTTAGTATTTGGGATTTCCAGGAATTCAACTTCACCCTTGGTTGGGACACCCTGTATGTTAATTTAAAATTCTAAAATGACAAATCAAGGTGGAGAATTGACAGACCTTTTCAGTAAGGTGCCACTCGACCCTTATTCCCTATGATGAATTTCAAAGTTAGGGTTGCTGGGGGTAGGGGTTGATCTGAGAAGTTTCGAATTATTTCGAAAATGCTCCTCTCGAAACAAAAATCGACGTGTCTTGGTGTTTTTCGCTAATGTTACTCATTTCGGAGTTATAGGGGGGGTCAAATTTTCGTTGGAACACACTGTATGAACATCCCAACATAGGGTTTCGTCGAGGTATAGCCCCAAAAATGGAGTTTGACGACTAGATTGAATATTACTTCCATTCAACTGAAAAATTCCTCCTTGACCTAATCTGAGAGAGAACCTCATCACAACAGTTTTGCTCTGATTCACCACCAGTCCGTTTGAGCCCCTGCTAGAGCCACTGAGGTATCATCAGCAAACATAACCATAACATTACTATGAATCACCTTTGGTAACTCGTTGACAAACAATAGAAAAATGAGTGGCCTCAGCACAGACCCCTGAGGAACGCATGTGTCCATTTCATAACCCACAGAATGTTAAAGTACCTTAAAGTAAGATGACATATTACTCAAATAGGATCTAAACCAGTCCTGTATAACACCCCTGAATTCCAATGCGTAACATTAATTTAGTATAAAACAAAACCTCGAATGCTCGAAGAATTTCTGCTACTGCTAGACCCTGATCTAGATTATTGTAGACAGAGTTCATGAATTTAAGAGTTGCTAATTCGGGTGATCTCCCAGCTCTATAACCATGTTGTGCATCAGCCAGCAGATTATAATCTGCTGAAAAGCCAACATTTCGTCACAAAAGACTCTCCCCATCACTTTTGATAGTGCGTTTAAGATCGAAACAGGCCTGTAGTTGTCTGAATGTGCATGTCTTTTCAAAAATTTTGTGAGATGTGCAGGTTTTTATTCCATCATTGACGAAATGTTCTCGAAGTTTACTCTCAGTCTTTTTGAAAAGAAATCCGCGAAGAGATCAGCTATCTCACTGGGGTTGTTGATCGTATTCCCTTCTTTGACAACTTTTTTTATACTCTGTGTCCTACCCTGACCCCCCAAAGTACAGCCAACCATCTTCCATACCGATTTAGCTCTATTCTCAGATGAAGCAATCACGTTGTTACAGTATTCTCTCTTCTTAAACTTAATAAAATTTTTATGTCTTTTTTTTCTTCCTTCTAACTCTTCAACAAATTGATGTCTCCTGTCAATTTACACAACCTAAATAGGTTCCTTAATTTGTTAACACTCCTTAAGACCTCTTCTTTATTACTTGTGAACCAATTTTTTTTGGGAATTGCGTTTAATACGAAAGGTGGGACAAAAAAATCTAAATCTTCTCTCAAGCAATCAACAAACAGGGAAAATCCCGCATCAGCACATTTACAAGAATATAATTAGGCCCAGTCAATTCGTGATGATGTTCACATTTTCGAAAATCCAAACTGGGTTCCTTTTTTGACAACTAAAAAAGATTTAGTACTAGTGACGAATTTAGGTCTAGCTTCCTGAATTTTTCTGTTTATTGATTTCTAATGCTTCCTATATATTCAATTGCAATCTATCATTTTCGTTAAAGAAAATATCAAAATTATTATTAAAAGTATGGGTCTCTTCTAGTAGATGATTTCCATATTAAGAATCAGATTGTTTTCATCAAAAGTTCGTTCTTGCTCTGATAACCATATATTGAAAGTTCTAGAAGTTCTACCGATTGAAATTTTATTAGAACTTCCACAAAAGAATTTATAAATATCTGATTTGTTTTCTTTATGAATTTTAGATTTGCAGTTTTCATAAATTTACCTAGGGAGTTATCAGTTATGAAAGCTGTATTAAGTTATACTAGAATTATAACTATTATTAACCGCTGTTCAATTTAAAATATTGAATATCGTGATGAGTCTATGTATCGTTCTAATCTAAGTAGCTATTTCAGGTTGATGTGGATGTGCGGAAGAACTATGTATGGTAATATCTGTTTGGGATGGTTTATGAAAATAGAAAAATCATGTCTCCAACCATTTTGGTTATAGTTGAATCTAATGGATTCTCCAGTTTATATTACCGAAATGAACTTTATATAAAGGCGAATTGAATTCATGAAAGGAAAGGAATCTAATTGTTTATCAGCTGAATTTCAGTTTTCTTCAAATAACGATCTCAATATCAATGTGCTACCATGATTATCTTGCACTGCAGACCTGAATCTTATTGGACACCAAATAGACATCTACAGAGACCAAACTATTTCCAACATGACCAGTATCTCGCTACGTAGTCGAAGAGGGTTAGAACATATCATAATATGTGAATCAACTTTTCGTTATAACGAGTTACAAAAATCTGTATGAATAATATTTGAATTCATTCTTTGGACGAAAAGAAAAACTAATGTCATTTCAAAATATGTAAGTTAAAAAATCAAGTTATCGAAATGATTTGAAATCTTGACGCCTTCAGGGATTCATTAAATTTTATATTCCAAATAATAAGATAAATTCCTGAATCGCTCATCACAGAATTAGTTATTATCATTCGATAATCCGACTATCTGGTATAATTATTCTGAAATATAGCCTTGCTTAGTTGATATCTTAATTATTTTAATATATATACTATTTTAAGTTGAACCAGTAAAATGATTTACATTGTTTTCAGGCAATTATTACTTGATAAATTTAACTTTGTTTTTCGTTTTACATACGTGACACATGTTAATTTTGGTAAATAACCAAATTCAGCTTTTTTCCCTCCAGAATGCCACAGAGAATTTTAACTTTTGCAGAATAACATAAATCTAGACTCGAAAAGTTCAGATGACATTAAATTTCAAGTAATTCCTTCCAAATTAAATACACAGAGTGTTTCATAAGAATGCAGAACTACACAGCGCCTAGAAAGTGGTACTCTTAGAAATTGAAATAAAACTAATGAAATCAAAGTCCCCAAAAATCTGACGAAATCTACTGCTCGACTCCTACGATCCCTAAAATCAATGACCTCATCGCATTCTGATCCATTTCGTTCTAAATGCTGGTGCTGGTTTGCTGGCTTCTCGATCTTCTATTAAGAATATCCCAAATATTTGATGAAATTGATGTCTGGACTTTGTGCAGGCCACTCCTTTGAAGTGATTTCATGATCTTGAAGATAGTTCCTAACGAGATGAACTTTGTGAGGTCTAGCGTTATCATGCATAAACAAAAAGTTTCGCCCATGTTTACCGCGAATGGTACAACACGTTCTTCTAAAATGTCTGCAACTCATCTCTGAGCATTCAATGTTCCATTATCTACGATGTCCAGCTTAGTATGGGAGTTTAAAGAAATTTCTCCCCACACCAAAATCATAAGTAGGTGGAAAGTTGTACTATGCATATCTCTCGTTTTGACACCGATGAAGAAGATAAAATCTTTCTTTCTTCTTTCTGTGAACAAAACTCTCCCTCAGTCAGCTTCTAACCATTTGGCATGCTCCTTGGTAAAATTCTATCGGGCTTTTCGATGTGTTGCAGTTAAATCTGGATCTCAAACTGCGACAAAAGGCGTTGTCGTATCGTTACAATGTTAATTAGCACTCCAGTGTTCTGTCCAAGCTGCATTTAAATATGCCTAGAAGTAGCGAATCATTGTCTCAACGGAAAAATTCCTAACTAACGGTCATGAGTCGCCGTTGTTGCTCGAGGTCGATCTTGCTCGGGTTTCCTTTCATGACTACCAGTCAGTTGAATGGTTATAACAAACCTTTGGCTTACTCTTGTATAAGTTCAACCTAGGTCATATAACACCACTGCTTCAGCACATTCTGCCGAGGTCAAATTTCGTGATTAACGTTGCATTATTATGGAAGATTAAAATTATCAAGAAGAACGAAAGAAAGAGTTTTCAAATGAGGTATTCCTCGAACCCTTTATCCCATTCAATTTTGAGGAGTTAAAGCACCCCCTCTTAAGACGTTATTGGCTCAGTATCCATTATCGTAGTTTCATCAATAAAAAACGATTCTGGTTAAGCGAATCATTTAATTGAAGAAAATTTGAGAGATTTACGTTCATCTAACTTGATATTCGCTTTTGTGAATACCTTAAAATCAACAGGTTAAAGTTTCTAATATATTATTGAATGAACGAGTACTTAATTTGTTTTCTGCTACGTGATTTATATAGTCTTTCGTTGACTTTGTTTTTGGTAGTTTTATTCTCCAAATTGTTGTAACCTAGTTTAACTTCTATTTTGCATATCTCTGATGAAAAGACAGTATAAGAAATGCATTTCAAATATATGTTAATGTCAACTTTTATTTATCATTAGAGAATTCCTCAAGAAATTCATATTAAAGTACAAGTTATGATTTTCGTTGAAATTGGCGTAGTTTACGTTAATAGAAGCATGGGGATCGTGGAGAATATTCGTGATAGCAAAACTCATTTAAGTTGAAGTTATTATTAATACGTCAAATCAATATGTTATAAATGAACGAATTGCATTAAGCTTTCAAAATATTTTCTCATTTACATAAAACACATATCAGCTGATAAACCATAACTATTACATATATTGAACATAAATGTCATCAATTATAGTTTAAAACCATGAAATGTCACGATATAAACACTGAGGTTAAGTCTGATATGCGCTCGATAACGTCTGAAAAATTGGTAATTAATAATACAATCGTTTAAACGAAGGTAGTGAATCTTTGACGTAGGAAAATGTTTGTCTGGATAAAAGATCACTCAATTAGTCCGTATGATGACTAAAAAATAATCAGTTTTCGGTAAATCTCGACTTTACACCTTATAGATCCAACGTTTCTAAAATACTATGACGAACACATACTTTTTAATAGTCAAGCTCCTGAACACTTGGTTCGAATTTCAATCAACAATTGAAGCACAAAATCGAAAATTCAAACCCATTCAGAAATTAGATATGACGGAGAATTATTTTTCCTATAATCCACCAGCACTGAGGAATGCTTAATAACAATAGAATTGAAAATGGTATCCATAGGAATTGCAGGTCATTCCATTTAAGTTTTTGTGATCTTGATGATAGTTCCTAACTACATCGAATTTTGTTGGCCGGACATATCCGAAGAAAAATATCTGTTAATAATTAGTTGCAAAGCAAAATAAATTAAAATATTGAAATTGCTCGTTAATTTCTTGAAGCAATGTAGTTTTCTCAGCCTCAAAACACTCATAATTTGAACTATCTATAGTATTTTACTTGAAAAAATACGTTCGTATACGTTTTAAGGTACGTTAAATCTTTCTTCTGAGACCAAAATCACCTGATTAGGATCATGTAGAAGGAACTTCTACAACAACAACTTTGATACCATGAAGGTGTCAAACATTTCAACTCTAATTTACAATGAACAAATTCAACAATATTCAACTACACTGGTGAAAAAGAATCGCATTTCATTTGAATCTGGTTATGCTGAAAATAACATATTGGGTGTTCCATCTCATGCAATCTTTTCCGCAAAAAATCATCTATGTCAAACATATCGTGACCTTGAATAATTTCGCTCGTTTGAGATGAAACACTCTGTATGACCTGATGATAATAATGTGCATTCTTTATTTTCATAAAAAGTAGTGCAAAGATAACAGAATGATTTTCATTGCTATACGATCATATTGGGAGCATATAAACGAATATTTCTGGTTGACCCTTCAATTCTTTTGATGTGTTTATTAAGCTATTTGAATAATTCAACCATAATCAGTTATATCTATGTTATATCACATTTTAATATTATATGGGGTGGAAGCGAATTATTTGGGGCTTAAAAAGTTCTCACATAATTTAACATAATTATAGAAAACTTTTTTCATGGACTGAAGAATTTTTATTCAATCTGGTAACATGCTGCTATTTATTTTTGTTTTCCAGAAATTTTATTTAACGAAAATAAAGCCTTGAGAATAGTTTCACATTTTTTCAGAATATTCAAAATCTTGAAATTCAAAGTTTATGGAACATTTAGTTCTCATATGTTCAAGGTGTTTCCAAACTAGAGAACGAAACTTCAGGGTTATTCCTTAGATCATAATAGGAAAAAAGGTTCAATGAACATGTGTCTGGATTTGGTACGGTTCTAATGTACAGGCTGTCCCAAATTCGATGGTTTTGTGAAGCTGCTATGTGAAACACTGCAGATAAGAGAAAATGACCCTCCCTTCTTAGGTCTCGATTTTTGAGAAAAACTTTTTAATGAAAAACAATTTGCCTTCTCATTCTTTCTTCTCAACTTATTCCGGAATTTTCGATTTTCCAAGATTCGAGCAAATTACTATATCTCGCGTACTACTTAAGTTACGTACAGCATATTCTCACAATCTTCAGCCGCTTTTTTGAATAGAATCCATAGATGCATTTATAAAATTTTCATACCCAAGGTTTTGGAGCTATAAGGTAAACTAGTATTTTCTCCTATACAAACCATACGCAAAATTGATTTCGTGATATCAGAAAAGGAATTCCGTAGTATTTGAACGACAAAACATACAGGGTGTTACATAATAGTATGTCACAACTTGAGAGGGTGAATCTACGTCCAATTTTAAGAAAAAAGTTCATATAAACATAGGTCCGCAAAAGCTTCGTTACGGAGCTACAGGGTGTTGAAATTTCCGGAAAAATGGTTTTTCCTTCAAAACTCCTGCAGTTTTTGAGATATTCAGCCCAAATTTGGAAGCAAGCTATTTTTTACTCATCATTAAACGTCCTAGATTTTAACTGAAATTCACAAGGTGTTTTCTTTATCATGCCATGTCTCCTTTTGCCCTTTCAAACTTTTTTGCAGTACGCCACTGATCAGGGTACCATCAATCTTCGTCATTTTCGTTCAACTTAGAAACTTTTTTGACACCTATAATTTTCTCGAATCTCCAACCGTTTTCGAGTGAAAAATTATTGAGTTTGAATTATTTGAATTGTATGTTATTCGCTAAATAAAAAAAAATAATAGAAATACTCGATAGGTATTCCCAAAATTTTTAAATGAAATAAATTGTTATATAAATGAAACCTTTCGACACTCAACACCTCGTCAACTATTGGATTCTTACTGAAGCTAGACATTAAAAAATTAAAGCATTATGACGATAAACTAACTCACGCCGCCATCTGGGGAAACTGAAAGAGAATTGAAACCTTTTGTCATATAATTAAGAAAATACAATGTGTACAATTTCATGAAAATCGGTTCGATAGTTTAGGAGTTCATCGCGAACAAATAACTTGATACGAACTTTTTATATATAAAGATTTAATCGTTTGAAAGAAGAACTGAATATGAATATACAAAATTTGATCCTCCAAGACAATTTCACGATCTCATTCTACATTTATGTTCTTCTCCTGATCTGACTATGTGTGAACAACAATCAATGCTTAGATAATTGATTGACTGTTCTATATTTGTTCACCTAAACAACAGTTATTCTCCAAAATAGTACAGCGCGTTCTCATTTCCTTCCGATCCCTCAACCATCACTTCCGTTTGTAAATAAATAAAAACCTAATTGAACAGTTTCCGAGGAGATAGTCTAACTTTTATTAATTATTCTCACCTATTTTCGAATTTATGAATGGAACATAAGCCGTTACATAATTTATAATCCCCATGGTCAACTTTCATTGTCCATTTCACGCTTGTGATTTTTGTTAACGGAAGGGGTGTGGAAAGGAAGTACACTTAAGTGGTTATGTGTGAAGAAATGAAGTCAGGTGGTGTACCTGTTTATCGTCGATGGTCATCATTCCAGATTTTTTTAACGTCTCTTCTACCCTTTCATTTGTTAACATAAACATGCGCCCAATCGATTGGTTAAAAGTAAATATTTAGCATGTGGATTTTAAGTATGGGAAAGCTATGTTTAGATGAGCAGGAAGTTAGAACATATAGATTGAGATTTCAACTGTACCTTTAGGTATCATTTACATTCCTATCATGAAGATGAGAGAAGAATTTTATCTGTTTTTCAGTTAAACCTATTAGTTTAACGTTTTCTTCAACAATTCCTTCTATACAGGCTGATTGCAAAAAGTAATGAACAATCTTCCAAGGAGTAATAGTATGGGAGCATTTTCAACAAAGTCATATTAATGCTTACATAACCTTTTCTGAGTTATTCTTGTTTCAAATTTTCCTCAGAAACTGTTAATTTTCATCATGTTCCACCAGCTGTCTAACAGTACAGTTTCCATTAAATCTAGAAAGATATTTTTTTCAAATTTCACATAGTCGACTCGTTTAATTCGTTAGAAGGCAGTTTTCCCCTATTTTGTCTTGCCACAAATGTGTTTTATGGAAAATAGCTATTCCGTCTGTACTCGTATTCTACACTGAGCCAAGAAATTAATGCACACAGTCGAAAATTTATATTCATTCAGTAGAAGTTTAGAAATGTTGAAGAATTATTCTTCCAGTAATCCATCAGTACTAAGGAATGCTTGTGAGCAATAGAAATGAAAACGGTACTTATAGAAATTGAAATAAAATTAATAATGAAAATGTTAAATTTTTGGAAAAATTCCTCGCAAAAGCTGTATATCATTACCATTCAAAATCAATGACCTTATAGCATTTCCAATTTCGGTAAGTAGGTTTTGAGCCTCATTCATGGTAGCCTGCTGGTTTTGCTGGTTTTTTAGTCTTCTATTGAGAATATCTCTGACATATTCGACGAGACAGAGGTCTGGACTTCGTGCTGGCCACTCCATTGAAGTGAATTTTCACCCTTATTTGCCGTAAATGGTACAACATGTTCTTCTGAAATATCTGTAATGTACCTTTCAAGTTCTATTATTTACGATGACCAGATCAGTGTGGGCCTTCAAAGAAATTCTTCCCACACCATTATTGAACCTCCACCACGTAGGTTAATCTGTAACAAAACCCTCTTCCAGTCTGCTTATAACCAATTGATAACTTCAATTATGCTTTTTTTTATTCCTAATTCTTGGGAGGAGGCGATGACTGTCATACCATGGGTATCCATCCATAATTCAGAATTTGGCGAGGAAACACAACTAGTTAATCATGTTGGGCGGCTACAACATGATTAACTAGTTGTGTTTCCTCGCCAAATTCTGAATTATGGAAAAGATGTTCGATGGAGTTCCACAGCACACGAGTCCTGTGAACAAAATAATTTTTGTAGAGAGCTCGTTCATCAGCTGATGAAAGTTTTTCGCGAGTCTGGTTTCCTTGAAACTGGATTCTGTCTAAAATCAAGCCTTTCATTTCTTCAGAGCATTCACCCTAGAACTACCTATACAGGGTGTTACATAGTAGTAACAACTTGAGGGGGTAAATCTATGTGCAATTTTGAGAAAAAAAAGTTCATATAAACATAGTTCCGCAAAAGTTTCGTTACAGAGCTTCAGGGTGTTGAAATTTCCGGAAAAAAAACTGGTTTCTCTTCAAAACTCCTGCAGTTTTTGAGATATTCAGCCCACAATTGGAATGCAAGCTATTTTTTACAGCCTCCGTCATTACACGTCCTAAATTTTAACTAGAATCTACAAGGTGTTTTTTTTTCTGGAGCCATGTCTTCTTTTGCCGTTTCAAACTTTTTTGTAGTACGCCACTGGTCAGTGTACAATCAATTTTAGTCATCTTCGTTCTATTTAGAAATTTTTTCGACACCTCTAATTTTTTCGTATCTCCGACCGTTCTCGAGCAAAAAATTATTAAACGACTGTATGCATTTCCTGAATTGAAAGCACTTCTAATTAAAACAATGACTAGTAGGCTTTGATTTTTTTCATTTATTTCTTTATTTTGACAGTTGCTAAAGTTGAACCAGTGTCTGCTCGAATTGTTTATTAAATTAACGATTGGTGTTCAAGACTTTTGAAGTTATTGCTGTAAGAAAAATTGGCTAATTTTACTAACGCAGAATTGTCTGATATCCGTTACAAGTACGGTCTGGCTGACGGAAACACAACAGAAGCTAGGCGATTATATTAGGAGCGCTTTCCAAATCGAGCAACACCAGACAGGCAAACATTTTCAAATATCCACAGAAGGTTGAGGGAAACTGGTACTTTTACTGCAAATAATCATTTAAAAGGTGCAACTCAGACTATGAGAACTCCAGATATTGAGGAAGCAGTTTTGAATTGTATTGATTTGAATCCTCATGTGAGTACAAGAACAATTGGAAATCAGTTAAATATTTCGCATGTTCTAGTTTGGAGGATTCTCCACGACTTTTTATTGTACCCGTTTCATATTCAACGCATCCAAACTCTACTTCCTCGAGATTTCTCTTCAAGACTGAATTTCTGCCGATGGCTCTTAGATAAAATAAGAGAAAATGCTGTGAAATAATGTTCACAGACGAAGCTAACTTTTCGAGAACTGCTATCACAAATTTTCACAATATTCATTATTGGGCTGAGGAAAACCCCCATTTGATTGAAGAATCTCATCATCAAGAACAATTCTCACTAAATGCCTGAGTCGGAATAATTGGAAATTATTTGATTGGGCCATTTTCTCTTGTCTTACACAATAAACGGTCCCGCTTATCGGCAATTTCTTGAGGAGGAGTTACCTTTATTGCTCGAGGAGGTGCCACTTTTGGTGAGAAACATAATGTGGTTCATGCATGACGGGGCACCAGCACATTTCAATGGAGAAGCTAGGGAATTGTTGAATAATACATTCAACAACCGATGTATAGGTCGGGGTGGGCCAGAACTATGTCCCGAGACTTGAATAGTTCAGACTTCTTCTTATGGGGATATCTCAGAAGTTTAGTTTATACCACTTCCACTGTAGAAGAATTGAGAAATAGAATAATAACCTCTTGTGACACGATAAGAAATACCCCAGGAATATTTCATAGAGTGCGTGACGATATGCGAAAAGGACAGAGGCCTGTATTCTAGCAGGTTCAGGACACTTCCAGCAATTTATTTAGTTTTAATTATTCTTTTTTTTCAGTTTGATATTGAATAAGTATAAGTTGAGTTTCAGAAGACGAGCTATCAAAATAAAAGCCAATTTTGGGTATACCTATCGATTATTTCTATTTTTTTTATTCAGCGAATAACATACAATTCAAATTCAATAATTTTTCACTCGAAAACGGTTGGAGATACGAAAAAATGACATGTGTCAAAAAATTTAAATTAAACGAAGATGAAGATAATTGATTGTACGCTGATCAGTGGCGTACTGCAAAAAAGTTTGAAAGGGCAAAAGGAGACATGGCCTCGGAAAAAATTCTTCAGAAAGCCATTTAATGTTTCAAGTTGACAGAAGAGTTTTTCTTGAGGCAAAAAAAAATTTTTAAATGGACCATTTCTCGATACCAGTAAATATAGCCCAGTTTGTTAGAAATGGTTTATACTTCGACGATTGTTCACTACATGTCAATTACGCTGTATGAATTAAAACCGTAAAACCGTAATAGGATTATAAGAATTAAAGTTAATTCGAGCCACCTCTCGATTATTTCTATTAAAAATTCCTCTTTCTGTCTCATTTTCAATATTAGTTAATTTAGTGGCGGCATTACCGAGAAGTTAAATGGGGGTTATAATTCGAGAATTCAACTCACATGTCATGTGCCTTGTCAATTAGCACCCCATTTCGACCCTCACTTGTTTACATAGGGAATTCTGTCACTGTTAGAGATTGACCATCATTTTGTTCAGGCCGGCTTCATTGAAGTAATCTCACTAACAAGAATATCCTTTTTAGTTGTTAGTTTTTATAATTACTGGTCACGGAATGTGACGCCTAGGGTAGCATTTAATAAACTCTATAAATTATGAAATAGGAATCCAAGATAAAATCGTCGCCACTTTAAGAGCATGGATCATAAATAGCTGTAACCAAAATTGAAAAGTTACATAAATGGGGCTGCTTTTTTTAAGATTTGCCGATCACATTTCACTTTGGCTAATGTTGAGACAGTACTTTCCCGGATTGAATGGTTTGTGTATACCGAGTATCCCCCAAGCTCTATAACAAACTTTGAGAGGTGGTTCCTAGGGAAATTGTAAGACAAATTAGTGAGAACAGCATGGTCCTAATCTTTTTAAATTCTAAGATTATCTTTTTCGAAAATGTGGACCTCAAATGTCCTGAAAATTTCAGCATATGAGGGGATTTTGAGGTGATACCATAGATGGAATGACATATATAGCTTGTTGTACAGAAGATGAAAACCATAATAAAATGGTTATCAAGAATGTTGTGTTACTGACATAAGTGTCAGAATATCTGTTCAACACATAGTTATTGTTTTGAAACCTTAAATTTTCCGAATTGAAAATGAATTCGTTCGTTAATGAAGAATATGGTGATTGATCTATTTTCATGGTTTTTGTGATAGAAACGCACGACAATCTGCTAGAGAATATCACTGAAAATTAAAGAGTGAATTAAGTCTAGAGGTTATGATCCACTGAAGGTGCAGTAGGTTTTTTGGGATGAGGATCAAAAGAAGAACAGAACTTATTGTTGTAAATCAGCCGACGTTTCGACGTCTTTATTGAGTCTCCTTCAGGGCAACTATAATGAAAAAACAACATGGTTCAAATATGAACCCTCAATTGAGGCTCCTTTTGTTGCAGACGAGATGTATTCGTGGGATTCTTACGCTGAGCAAAACACAATCATGGTGGGCTCACTTTGTGGAAAGATCAGTGCTAACTGTTGTGAGTCTATATGTTTATGAAGCAATTATGTTCATAGTTAATAATAGAGACCTGTTTGTGGTGACTAAGAGTGAACATGAGCATAGCACGAGAGCTAAGAACGAAATGAGGCTAACCCGATTTAAGCATACTTACCTTCAGAACAACTCTGTTTATGCTTTGGTGAAAATTCATAATCACATTCCACATGAGGCACGAGGGTGGCCACAAAATAAATTGAGAAGAAGATTAAATACTTACCTTAGGAGGACACCATACTACACTCTCCAGGAGTATTTCGAGGACAATATTTGTCTCAGCTGATTTCGTCTCTTATTGATAGGTCTTTATTCTGTTTACACTGTTCGTTTGTATGTATTTTATCTTTATGATGACGTGTTCTACAACAATTTATGTTTATATGGAATGGGAGAACTGTCAAAAGCCTTTTGGTAATCAGTGAAGGCTGTATGAATATTTCTCTTCTTAGTTTGAGCTTGATTCAAAGCAATTTGCAAGTTGCTCTTTAGTACCAAGGTGTTTTTCTACATCCTTTTGTTGTTCAGAAAGAATATTATAATTCTCCAAATGTGCATAAATTTTTCAGGTAATATAATATATATATATATATATATATATATATATATATATATATATATATATATATATATATATATATATATATATATATATATATATATATATATATATATATATATATATATATATATATATATATATATATATATATATATATATATATATATATATAAATATATATATATATATATATATATATATATATATATATATATATATATATATATATATATATATATATATATATATATATATATATATATATATATATATATATATATATATATATATATATATATATATATATATATATATATATATATATATATATATATATATATATATATATATATATATATATATATATATATATTTAAATATATATTTAATTGTCTACACTAACTTCGTTTAATAAATGTTCGTTCCTAACCTTTAATTTAGTTGGAATTCTTTTTATACCCCAAATCTTGGAAGTTTTCCCACCATACTTAAGCTCTTAAACTTCACCACCCATTCTTTTCGACAACTTGTCAATAAATATTGATTTTGTTTTTAGATTTCAGTTTTATTTTTTCTCTTAGAAGGCGCTATGTTCTATCTATCACATTCGAAGGCTGAAGTAGACAAACAGTAAACATAAACAAACGTAATCATGCTGGAACAAATTTCGAAATTAAGCGTGCACAATAATCCATTTGGATTCGAATTTCCGAATCAAGAAAATTCTGAACTACAGAGCACTCAAGTCCATCATGAATACAATCCGGATTTTTGGGAAATCTGGATCACTTAAGACTTCGGATTATAGCAACACCAGTGTACTCTGTGAATTATCTCTTTGAAATAATGTGGTATTTCTGTTGCTATACCAAATCCAGCAACCACCCTTATACTAACTCACACGTCTTCTTATTCTTTTCAGAATTCGACGGACCTGGAACACGACGGTTACACCTGCGACGTTCAATGCAACAAAGAACAGGTAGGTAAACGCGTGAGTAAATAGGTAGTCGTTCAAGCATTACAATAACTTCCTTCCGTCTTCCTTATTTTCCCATCAATTATATTTTGACCGTTAATGAAGGAACCGACAAGAAGTTCACAGAGTTGTATCCAATCTCATTTGTACACATGTTTAATTCAATATTTTCGCGTTTTCAGATGAAAAATTGAATTGGTCGATATGAAACTTCCATCAATGTATAATTAACTTTTTTCTAACATTTTAGAATTTAATTCTGAGTTAAAATTAAATTTTACAGCTCGTACAGAAAGTGGAAACGAAAGCAGAGTAAGAACTTGCTTGCCACCTTTTCTCGTTCAGTTATCACGTTTGTTAGTTAAATATTTTCCACCTAATTTTGTGATATTCTTTACAAAGTAAACCAAAATCACCATATCATAAACTAGTATATTTATATATATTTGTTTGAACAGTTACAAAAGATAACAGTCATCAAATCTTGTAATATTCTTCGTAGGTTTCTTTAAATAATAAAGAGTTTTCCTGAAAGATTAAAAAATTTTCAATTTTGTCATAAGCGATTCTATTAATGAGTAACATTCAGTGTTACTTGACTAAATTTTTCCGGGAGAAAGCCTCTGACACTACTCGTTGGTACCTCATAATATTTGCATAGGAAAAATAGAGATTACATTTCACTTTACTTCTGAAGTTGACTACATAGCTTCGTTTCCTAACGAAGGTCACTCGACCACTTATTTTCTCATTCAAAATTTCCTTTTTCAAGTGAATTAAAAACGCCATATCTTGGATCTAGACGCATATGATCTTGTGTTAACATTTTAAACTCTTATTATATGAACTTGTATTCAAATTGTCATACATTATTAATTCAATAGATACTTCCATAAGAACAACTCTCTCTCTCTAAGTGAGACTTTCTTGTCAAGGTGCCATCTATAATTTTGCACCATCAATAATCCAAGGATGACATAAGTAACTGGTGCCAGTACGGAATGTAAATTGAAGTAGGCGTTAAGCGTGTCTCAGTCACTTCAATTTTAACCAGCTAGATTGAATTATGAACGACTAGAATGGCACAAAATGTCCTCGGACGTTGTGTTTATCACAATTCAGGCCGCATTGGAATTAACCATCATTGACCTCTCCACTTGAATCTTTTTTACTTCACTATGATAGGATAGTTACACTTATATTGTGCAAGGCATATCAAAAAAATTTTAATGATACAGAGTTTATTTTATACAGGATCATAGCTTGCAAGGCAAAAGGTAAAGTTTCTCTGGTTCGATTATACCTTCCTTGAAGTTTTGAATCGTTTCAATATGTCGAACAAAAATTAATTTATGTATGACTCTAATTGCTATCGACCTCGTAAATTCTTTTAGTTTTTTTTAGAATTTAAGGAAAAACTAGGTCGAAACAAGTTTCTTTATACATTTTCCCACACCCGTGGTATACTACAAAAACCGTTGAACTAAAATTCATTCGATCCGGTAAGTACTTCAGAGGCTTCGTCAAATCAGATGACACATGGAATCAACCGGAAGCGGATCTGTGGTCAGTGGAGATCTTGAATGGATTTTCATCCCAATACGTTGTTCTATATTTCTCGTATGTTCCTGCATTGTATACAGGTCCGGTTTGATGACAGAAAGTTGTCCAAGCTTCGTGTATTATATTATGTTATTATATTTTGTTGAAATTTCCGGAAAAAATTGTTTTTTTCTTTAAAACTCCTGCAGTTTTTGAGATATTCAGCCCAAATTTAAAATGCAAGCTATTTTTTACAGTCTCCATCATTACACGTCCTATATTTTAACTGAAATTCACAAGGTGTTTTCTTTTCCGAGGCCATGTCTCACTTTGCTCTTTCAAACTTTCTTATAGTACGCTACTGATCAGCGTACAATCAATTTTCGTCATCTTCGTTCAATGTGAAAGCTTTTTTGACACTTGTAATTTTATCGTATCTCTAACCGTTTTCGAGTGAAAAATTATTGAATTTGAATTATTTGAATTGTATGTTATTCGCTAAATAAACACTCAAATATCTCAAAACCTGCTGGAGTTTTGAACAAAAAACCAAATTTTTCCGGAAATTTCAACACCCTGTAGCTCCGTAACGAAGCTTTTGCGGGCCTATGTTTATATAAACTTTTTTTCTTAAAATTGCACTTAGATTTGATCCCTCAAGTTGTGACATACTATTATGTAACATTCTGTATATACCTATAGTTACCCTATATTTTAATTCTTTCGACTACCCATTCAAATTTGAGTATTTACTGCAAAAAATATTTCTTGAAACACTAATTTCTTCGAGAAAAAAAATATCGAAAAATTTTTGAAGAAAACACATTTCCACTTCATATATGTAATTCGTAAAATGGAGGATTATTTGAATTTGAGTTTTTCTTTCCAGAAAGTGTTTCAGTGATTTTTCAGTTCTGATAAGTTACATTATTAAGTAATTTCGGTAAAAAAAAGTCTGAAAACCTAACAGAAGATTCTGATAAAAGATGAAGAGAAAGTTAAAACACATTCAATTTCAAATAATAAAGTGACCCCCAAAAAACTAATGTTTACATGATATTGTACTTCTTAGAAAGTCTATTAGTTTTGAGACATCTTGGGAGGACAATCTTCAAAAAATCACTCT
Organism: Cryptolaemus montrouzieri; assembly: GCA_013387265.2. Lineage (NCBI taxonomy): Eukaryota > Metazoa > Arthropoda > Insecta > Coleoptera > Coccinellidae > Cryptolaemus > Cryptolaemus montrouzieri. The sequence goes on from JABFTP020000103.1 coordinate 27,083,691, forward strand.
GTATTAGATAATTACAACACTTCAAACTGAGAATATTAAAATATAAACATGAAAATCACATCTTGATGTAAATTGATTGTTTGCGATAGGGTTCCGGAACCGCTAATTTTGAGTAAAAGAGAGTTCAGATCTACATACACTGCGCACAAAAATTCAAGTTCATCCAGAAGAAGTTCAGATAAGTTGACGAATTATTTTTCCAGTAACGAATCACCACTTGGAATGTTAAAGAGCAATCGAAATGTAAATAGTTCTCATAGAAATTGAAATAAAACTAAAAATGAAAAATGTAAAACATCAGGAAAAAAGTCTCCAAGAACCTGTTAATACCGAATATTTTTACCCCAGGTGGAAATTACTGCATGACATTTACGATTCATACTGAAAATCAACGATCTTATAGCATTCTGATCCATTTCGATCAGTCTGTTCCAAACCTCATTCACGCTCAGCTGGTTGGTTTCCTGGCTTCTTAATGTTCAATTGAGAATGTCCCAAATATGTTCGACGCAATTGAGGTGCAAACCACTCCATTGAAATGATTTCCGGATCTTGAAGGTAGTTCCTAACGATATAAGCTTGGTGAGGTCTGTCGTTATCATGTCATTTTCACGCATGTTTGACACAAATAGTACAACATATTTTCGATTGACGAGGCTTTTACGTGATAGAAATCCATTTTCACAAATACAAGTAAACGATGATTTCTACTAAAATATGCTCGACGCGTTTCGCTACACAGTATCTTTGTCAAGAGCGAATGAATACTACAAATATATCTTACAACAAATTTTTATATATACTAAAGGGCAATCAACTCAGAGCTATCCGTATTTGAACTAATGTTTAGGAAATAAATTTAATAAGGGTGAGTTATTTATATCTACCTGATCATTAAGAAGTTTTATACCTCTATTCTCAGAATGTAGGGTTTTAAATTCTGAATTGAAAGAGTGACTGTTTTCACTAAGATGATTTAAATAATTTGAATCGGTTGAATCAATTTCAGAATTAAATTTTATTTTTGGGTGAAGGTTGTTGATTGTTGTTGTTGATTGTTCATCAACAACCTTCACCCAAAAATAAAATTCACTTCTGAAATAGAACAGAACAATTCGATCAATTTCCTAGACCTAACAATAACAAGATCAAATAAGAAACATCAGTTTCCAATTTATCATAAGCCTTCTCATACAGGTATCACAATTCATTGTACATCAGCACACCCTTACCAACATAAAGTTGCAGCATTAATAGCTATATACATAGACTGTTGAGCACACCGATGTCTAATGATAATTATTTCAAATGATTGAATTTGATAAAACAGATCGCAATAAATAATGGTTCTGATGCAAATTTAGTTAGCAGCATATTATATAAGAAGAAAACAAAAATTAGCTTTATATATATATATATATAATCAGTGAACACCAAGACAAGAAATTCAATAGTTTAACTATTGAATATAGGCAGTATTATATATATATAATGTGAAATCCTTCTTCTAAAAATTCAAATTTATATACAGCGTTCAAAACATCAACAAATTTAGGATCATTTATCAGCTATTATAAATCTCCAATTAATAAAGAAAATAAATCAGACGTTTATAGATTGGGTTGTGTAGATTGCACTTGTTTTTATATAGGGAGATCAGGAATAAATTTTAATGTTAAAATCTCTGAACATAAACGCAGTCTCATCAATGGAAAAACCGATTCAAATTATTCAAATCATCTTAGGGAAAACAGTCACTCATTCAATTCAGAATTCAAAATCCTACATTCTGAGAATAGAGGTATAAAACTCAACCTTCTGGAAGTACTTGAAATTAACAGATGAAGGTATTCACCGGAAATTCTTAATGATCAGGTGGACATAAATAACTCACCAATTTATTTCCTGAACATTAGTTCAAATACGGATAGCTCTGAGTGGATTGCCTCTTTAGTATATATAAAAATTTGTTAGTAAAATATATTTGTAGTATTCATTCGCTCTTGACAAACATACTGTGTATCGAAACGCGTCGAGCATTCAATAATATATTTTAGTAGAAATCATCGTTTACTTGTATTTGACAACATATTTTCCTAAAATATCTGTAATGCACTCTGACTATGCAGAATTCCATTATTTACGCTGACCAGATCAGTGCAAGCGTACAAAAAACGCTTGCCCACGCCATTGTTCAGCCTCCAACAACAATAGGTAGGTAAAAAGTTGCATTGGGCATATCTCCTTTCTCGCCTGTACAAGAGCGAATGTCAATCGTAATGAAAATGACAATCTCGACTCATCTGCAAACAAAACTTTCTCCCAGTGAGCTTCTAACCAATTGACATGCAAAATTCAATCGGGCTGTGCGATGTGCATCGGTTAAGACTGGGCCTCAAACCAAATTCCCTGAGACATTTTCGTATGGTTTCAGTGGTAATTTTTACTCCACTGTTCTGTAGAAGTCCATAACTGCCAATCTCCCTGTACCTGCGGATCATTCTGGAAACACTTGAATGGGACACCTCCAAGCCTTTGTCCTATTCTTGTATAAGTCCAACTTAGGTCATCTAACACCACTGCTTTGCACGGTGTCAAATTTCGTGATTTGTGTTGTATTGTTCAAGAACAAACGTTATTCTCAAAAATTGATCAACAACTGTTACTATCAATATGTGGTGGTTTCTTGCAGAATATCAACTTATTTCTTTCATGTTATTTCTCATGAGGAAACAAGTGTACCAAGAAGAAACATCGAATGTTATTGGCATATGTCCGGAAATATCCGGGAAAAAACATGTTCTAATAATTAGTTTCCTACTAAAAAAAATTTTGAAATATTGAAATTGTTCGTTAATTTCTTTGCGGAGTTTAAATCCATCAGAAAATATTAATTCTGTCATTTTTTTAAGTTCTCTAATTATAGCATTAAAGCCTATCATTATTATTTCCCAGCAGACGTTTTTCGGGTCAGACGAGCAACAATCATGAATGACCCTTAGCGCCTTCAAGATAATAAAGTCTCCACGACGCCATATACAGTATGTCTTGTTTATATGTTTCGAACTTTTATAGCGATTATGTGGCATTCAAATAAATCATGCTATAATAGTCGGGTTTATTATCTCATCGTAAAAAGTACACTTTTGTATGTTATTGTATATTCCTTGGAAACTTCTTGGCATTCTTATAAAGGTCATTGATTATGAACATTGTACTTAAGTTTTTTTGAAAACTGGCGCGATCTTAATGGGTTTATGTTTTAAAGCCAGAAAAATATCTCCATTCTACTTTTTTAGTATATTATTAAACTGACCATTTATTTTTCAATTCGAAATGGGACATACGTTTTATACCTCATTTAGCAAATTCACAATGAAAATAACACAACATTTTAATTTTTTCGTTTAGAGAAAGTGTAACTCAATTCACTATTATTATAGTCATATTAATTATAGGAACAATATAACAAATGAAAAAAATCAATCACCAGTTCACCAGCTTCATTGAAGTGAAGTTCCCTGACAGTAATTGTTAAATTACATATATGCGCCAAATTTTTTTGAATTGTATTTTATTTGTCGGAGGAACTAATTTGCTTTGATGAAATTGGTGATGATTTCAAATGAAAAATTTTTCTATATTTTCTATATTGAGCTTAGTTATATTCAACATCGCTTTCAGAACTGTAACCTGTAAGTGATTTTTTCAGACGTTTACAATTTCTTCCTTAGAGTTCCCTAGCGAAAAGTCTCTTTCTACTGGATCATTTCTAGTAGGTAGACATAAAATATATACTCAATTAAAATTCAAAAATCGAATCCTCGAATAAAGGTAAAACAAAAATAGCAATAGCTTTCATAACACTTTGAGTCCTCAGGAATTCAATGACTATTTTGTCTCGATTCCAATGCAGATTTCTAAAAGTCTTGGTAATTGTACCGGAGACCTTGCTGCTACGTTCAGGAAGAACATACCTCCTGATTCCAACTTTGGTTTTTCTGCAGTCACTTATAGTAAAGTGAGAGATGTTGTCCACAATCTGAAGAATAGTAAATCTACGGATTACTATGGATTGACCACTATCGTTTTGAAGAAGAGCATCAACTCCATCATTTGTCCTCCCACTTCACTTGTGAATCGATGTCTTCGAGCGAAGGTTTTTTTTGGATGTCTCAAGGTCTCAAAGGTCATTCCAATTTTCAAAAAGGGGGAGCGGGAGGATGTTGCGAATTTTCGGCCTATTTCTTTAGTACCACTTTCTCCAAAGGTAATATAAAAACTGATGTGTGACCAAATTGTTAGCTATTTTGAGTCAATGAATCTTTTTACAAGTAACCAATTTGGTTTCAGAAAAGGCAAGAGCACCTGTGATGCTGTTATGGGTTTTGTCAGTACTGCTGTTGAGTGAACTTTTCCTTGATCAGGGCGTTCGACTGCGTCTCTCATGATAAGCTCCTGTGGAAACTTAGAGCCTACGGTTTCAGGGATATAAGCGTTGGTTTCATCTGCTCATTTTTATCTGGTAGGTAACAAGTTGTCTCCGACAGTGGTGTTTTCTCTGGGAAGAAAGCAATTGAGATAGGTGTTCCACAGGGTTCTATAATGGGACCAATGCTGTTTCTTATTTTTATAAACTACTTCCCTGATTTCATCTCACCCGCTTCAAGTACCCTTTATGAGGATAATACAGCGGTCTCAATGAGCAGTATAGATCTTGCTGAACTACGGGAGCTGTCAGGTTAATTGCAGCCAAGTGCCTTGAAATGGTAATGAACTCTGTATAAATGTAAACAAGACGCAGAGCTTGTTGATCAGTCTGAGCCTTAGAGGTTAGGTTATGTCCACTTATATTCCGGTCTTAGATGGAATAGACATTCTAGTCATTTGTCTTCGAAAGTTAGCAATAATATATTTGTTCTGAGGAATCTTTCCTGTTTGGTTTCACGGAATATCTTGAAGACGGCTTACTTTGCACTGGTTGAGTCTCATCTAAGATACTGTATATTGGTGTAGGACAATTGTGCGGAACTTCAGGCCTTGTTCAGATTGCAGCACCGTGCCATCAGAGTAGTGGGGGCCTTGGCTATAAAGAAGACTGCAAGCATATTTTAAAAAACTTATTATTCTAACATTACCGTCTCTATACTTTTTTGATTCCATGTGAAGAAGAACTTCCACCTATTCAATCTCAATGCCCACACTCACACTCATAACACCAGGCATGCTTCTGATATTAGAAACGATTTTCTCAGGCTCAGTAGATCGCAGAGGAACTCAACCTTCATGGCTGTGAATTTTTTCAATTTATTACCCATTCAAATAAAAAATCTGCCTCTAAAGGAATTTTTAACTCAAATCAAGAACATATTGATAAGTAATGCCTTATATTCTTTTGAAGAATTCAATAACATAGGTTTTCTTTCCTAGTCGTTAGGATGGGTAAACTTTAAAATTTTTAAATTTTCTCTATCCCTGTATAGTGTACTATGTATTACTGTAGTAGGTATTCTTTGTAGTTACAAGATTTGTTGTTTTTACTGTTTTCAATTGACGATTGGCAAACTACTTATGATTCGATTCTGTAGTAATGCATCAATAAGTTATAATTGAAATTGAAATCGAATATTTTTGGGGCGTAACCTGTAATTAATGAGAATTCGTCAAATATTAATGTTTCTTCATTATAGTGAATATATCATATATCTTAAATTTGTCTATTGAAATACCTCAATTCCTTAAGTAAGAAAGTTCACTGTTTCAGATATTCACGGTTTGTGCCATTATCATTTAATTTCACAATTAAACTACGAACAATCAATGGAAGAAATTAGTTGATCTGTATCTGAGATCTGCCTTTGAGATGATTTTTTGCAGCTTCAATTGCCGATGAAGTCTGACCTTCAACTTAAAATACAGCTTCGTGAAAACTTGTTCACACTGTAAAACAAGAATTCATAATTCTTGTGAGATTTGGGATCTTCAAAAGAGTTTTTCATCGATTTGGGGCATTTTTCAGAACCCGATAGATAGTCTTTTAACAGCTGGTACATTTTCAAAATCGTCTCCATAATAAGGGCCAAACACCTGGTTTCACTGTAGCCGAGCAATTGGTTTTATTTCAGCTTCAGCGCAATTTCTCTCATCAAGCTTTCAACCAATTGACACAATTCAAACGGACTCTTCGATGTGTTGTGGTTAGAGCTGGGCCTCGAGCTGCGATACGAATCATCATGCCAAATTCCCTGAGACGTCGTCGTATCGTTTCAGTAGTAATTTTGATACCACTGTTCTATCGAAGCTACATTTGAAAATATCTAGCAGTTGAAACCGATGTCTCAATAAGGAAATTCTTAAATAACAGCCACGAATCGCCGTAATTTTCATCCTTGCCCAGGTCTCCTGTTTTGAGTTCCAACCACCTTTTACCAGTGGATCAATCTAGAAACAGTTCAAGGGGATACTCCAAGCCTTAGCCCTATTATTGTATAAATCCAACCTAGGTTATCTAACAGCCCTGTTTCAGCAGGTTCTGCCAGGGTCAAATTTCGTTGTCTAGCATCATTATAGAAAATTAAAATTTTCAAAAAGAACAAACATTTCTCTCGAAAATCGACTGCCTTTATCAATATGTGGAGATTTCTTGCAACATCTCAATTTGTTTCTGTCATTTTCATGTCATAGTTTTTGAGAATAACATACATATCTAAAAATATTATTATGTTACTGATTAGATCCCTACCCAAAAAGAAATTTAAATATTAAAATTATGCGTTAATTTCTTGGCGCAGTATATTTGACTAATTCATAGTTTGTGGTTATAGTTGACAGCCTGTCTTCTATGGAGAGATCTGTAACCAATGGAGTACCTCAAGGATCTGTGTTTGATATCCTTCTCTTTGTTTTGTTCACCAATGATCTTTGATGCTAATGATGTCAAGTTTCACGGCAATCACTGGCTGGTGAAGCATTATCTTATTCCATATATCACTGAAAAATGTAATATTCGACATGAGGCAAGGAATCATCGAATTGTAGCCTACACCTTATATGACAACAATCTCATCCCATGTGGATTCGGGACTGGTTATTGCAGACAATATGTGCTGGTTTTATCATATAAATGATGCGCCAAAACGTTGTTTCTTCATATTCGCAACACTCTGAAGTACCGTCGAGTGAGGCCATAAAACTTTTCATACGCATTTTTTCGCAAATAAATGACTTGAGAGTTATTTATGAAAATTAATTTAATTTCAAACGAAAGTACAATCGACGCCATCAAGTATGAAATGCGACAATCTGTAGTTTTCAGAGGTTGCTGGCTTGTTTGCATAGACCAACAGTTTAATACAACCCCTTAGAGAAAAAATCCGAAATCCAAATAGTTCAAAACGCAAGAATTGTTGCATGAGAACTCGTTCCCTAGTCTTGGCCTTCAATGATTGGATGTATGGCACGTTGCACCATCCAGTTGAAATCTCATATCGTCCGAGTTCATAACGTCTAGATGGTCACAAAAATTCGCCGATATCAAAGCCCTGTAGCGATCGTTTTGGACATCCTTGATTGCTCATGCACACTCTCTCTCACAGACAGTGAGATATTACGCAATTTTTGATCAAGCTTCAATAGTCCTCTTGTTAGAGAACCGAAAACTGGCGTAAACCTACGCAACATAGTCGCAATATGACTTGAATTTTGATAAGAAAAATTGAATAAATTGTAAACGTTATTAAAGCGTGTATCTCTCCATGCTTAACTGACAACTGACGTTTTAAAATGTGAAAAAAATTGCCAACTCACTGCTATTCTAGAAATGTCAAAAACAAAGTGATGATGTCTTCACATATCTCAAGCTGAATTGGTTTTGGGTCTATCGAATACTGATGTCCATCTGCGAGATTATCGGATGAAGTTGAAGAATCAAGCATTGCACGAGGAGATGGTAAATAAATTAACAACTAAAATATCCAAAAAAAGTAGAAATTTATTGAAATTTGAACAGATCGTCTATCTCATCAGCTGGTTGTTAAATAACTGCTTGATAAAATTCGTATTTATAACAGCAATTTTGTTTGCAAAACTTAAATATCAATCCATTTTAATTGCTCTGTCGAGAGATATTTGTTAATTAAGTTAATTGATTTCGATTTAGATGTATGCCAACTACCAACACTGGAAGAAATGCATTTTTTTATATCTAGCTATTAATAGGAGTGGATTAATCTGTTTGACCACCCAGATACTCATTGAAATGTATTATGAATTGGTAATTGATCAACGTTTAACTAATCGATAGTACTTTCAATTCTGGTTTCTGCAAGTCTTAGAACAATTTGCAGGCAGAAGAACACAATGCGGAAAAAGTACAGTGATTGAAATATTCTTTGTTGAATAAATTATATTTAGAAAAACGTTCAAATCATAAAGCACTGAAAATTAAAGAAGTTCTCAGAATATTTCTTTACGATAAACAGACAGCCATCTTTATAGTTTAACGAAAACTATACATCAACAGCCGGCTTCAAATTTGATTATTCCAAGGAAAAACGATGTAATGACAAATTCTCGTCCTCTGGTGTGCCTCAGGGTTTCATTTGGGACCCCTATTGTTTATTATTAATATACATAATATATCCGGATGTTGAAAATTGTAGATTGAGTAGAAAATTTGCTCAACGTTTTTTATTGAAAACGGTCAAAGTTACGTCAAAAATAAAAGAGACAGAAAACTTTATTAAAAGGTTCATAAATCAAATTAAATAGTTGCTGGCATTCAGTGGCGTACTAAACAAAAATCGAGGGGCGAAAGAGGGAGATGATCCAAGTAAAAGTACCATCCTATAGTGTTCACTCTGGTGTGCCTAGAAAATTCGCGTTGGGACCCCCACTGTTTATTATTTATTTAAATAATATATCCCGTTGTTTTGATGAGAGTAAATTATTATTATTTGCCGATGATCTCAAAATTTTCATTGAAATTAATCACCCTCGGGATTATTTCTCTGCTTCTTGAATTGGACAATTTCACCCTTTTTTCTAAGAGAAACAGCCTTTATTTGAACCCAACAAATAGATACAAGTCATTTTTTGCTGAATATTTTTTTATTTTTCAAAATAATATCTTTGTTACTCCACACACTTTCCCCAACGATGATCGCATCTCTGTAACCCATCCAAATAGTACACGGCGTTTTTCCTGTAAAGTAATGGTTCATGAAAGTGATTGCCTCTTCATTTGATGAAAATCTCAGTCCTTCGAGCGCGCATTTTTTGGATGAAGAATCAAAAAGAAGTCGCTTGGAGCTAAATGTGTTGAATAAGGTGGACGGTCAAGCGTTTCAAACCGTAATTCGTGCAACGACTGAGGTGTGAGACGGTGCGTTGTCTTGGTGACACAGGATTTTCTTTTTCTGTAAATGTTGCCGTTTTCCGTAAGTTCTGCTTTCAGCTTTTCAATCCAAGTTTCGTCTACAGTAATTAATCGTCTCCAAAACTCAGATTTATTGCACCAAACACCAAACGACAAGAACATCTGTTCGGGTGAAATAGCCCCCCCCCTCTTGATGCGCGTTAACTTTGCCGGTCACGTGGTCAAGAGCTCAATTTTGAATGAACCTTTGAATCTTCAAGAAGAGCCAAGTGAACAGGACCAAATCTTCCAAATTTCTTTTCAATATTTCTAAGTTGTGGTGAGGATGGTGTTCGTTTCCAATTTGAAATAGAAAAACTGGGTTGACAATCCAGGAAAATCATTGCGGATGAAACGAGAATGAACCTGTTTTTCTTTGAAAAAGGTTCAAGAAAGTGTATCTGTCGCAACAGGAGTAGGTTTGCGAACTGTGCAAAAAATTTCGACCAAAATGAAGAAGATTGAAGATGGCGAAAATAACAGTTTTTCAACTCCCGATAAAAAGAGAAGAAAATCAGCGAAGAAAACAGATCTCGATAACTTCGATAGAGCTGTGCTTCGAAGGTTCGTCGCCAATTCTCACGTTGTCGATAAAATCGTACCCACATTGAGACGAATCCATCAAAAGTTCGTCGATGAGAATGAATATGCAGGATCACGAGAGAGCATTCGAAAAGTTTTGAGATGGGGTTCCGTTGGATCAAGATGGAAACGAATAGAAAGCTACTTATGGAAAAACCTGAAATACAGCAACTACGTTTGAATTATTTAAGAAGCATCAAACGTCAAAAAAGACCAATAATTTACATGGACGAAACATATATCCATTCCTCCTGTACACACAAGAAAGCTTGGAGTGACAAGACAAACGCCGGCTTACATCAACCTGTTCCAAAAGGACCAAGAGTGATAATTTTAAACGCCGGATTCGTACGAAACGCATATCTAGCCTTTAAGTCCAATTGTGAAACCGATGATTATCACGATGATATGAATTTCGCAAATTAAGGGAAATGGTTGAAAGAAAAACTTATTCCAAATTTAGTTAGTGATCGATAACGCCCCATATCACAATGTACAAACAGAAAAACACCTGAACATGGCTTCTCGAAAAGAAGAAATGAAAGAGTGGCTGCAACGTTGAAATATTGCCTTCGCAGATGGAATGCTCAAAGCGGAACTTTATAACCTAATTGAATTGCACAAATTCAATAATAAAGAACAAGTACTGTGTTTTAAGGAATTTTACTTAATAATTGCGATTCGTAACGCGTTTCACTACACCGTAGCTTCTTCAGACGAATGAATCTACATAAAATATAAATATAAATGTCCTTGACTAATAAAAGCTTATTGGGATGCTTCTTCTTAAGTGGTCATTTACGACAGGTATATCCAATAAAATTGAGGAATAGATTGCTCCTGAAGAGATTCAACAGAGGTGAAGGGCTTAAATCGACTTGTTAATTGATGAGTCTACCTGAGTGTTTGTATTTATTGATTTCTAAAGTTTCCCAAAGATCTACCTTCCAATATTTATCATCTGTATGCAAAATTTCAAACTGTGGGTCGAAAGAGTGATTATTTTCTAAGAGATGATTCGCGTAATTTGAATCTGATTTTTATTTGAAAAACTGCGTTTATGTTCCGATATTCTAATATTAAAATTTCTATGTGTTCTACCAATGTAGATATTATCACAGTCAATCTATAAACACCTGATTTATTGTTTTTACCTGGTTTGGTTTTATTATTTCTTATATATTTGCCTAAATTATTATTAGTTTGGAAAGCTATATTGAAATTATTGCTACTTAATGATTTCAGTTTCTCACTTGTAATGCCAACGTAGGTTAAGGTGTTGAATTTTGTTTCAATTTATCGACGGAGTAAACTTCATTCAATGCGATTCTACTTTGTTTTTTATTTAAAACATTATTTGTTAGTTTGGGATTGTAACCATTATTTTGGCTATTTGTTTAATCAAATTTAATTCTTTGTTGAAATTTTCTGGTGATAACGAGATGTTAATCAATCTATGAATAAAACTATTGTATTTTATGTTGATATGGATGACACGACGGGTTATGTATTATAATATCTGTATGTGACGGCTTATGATAAATTGCTTATTCGAAATTGTAACGTCTAAGAAATTTATCGAATTATTGCTTTCTATTTCGGTTGCGAATCCAAGTTTTGGATATAATGAATTTATATGATTTTCGAAAATTTTAACTGTCTATCTGTTCCTGTGAAGCAAATAATGATATCGTCTAGATAGCGATACCAGTATAAACAATATTTACTAAGTGGATGATTATGAATTAATTGCTCTAAGTTATTCATGAATATTTCTGCTAACAAAGGACTTAACGGATTGCCCATAATCAAGCCGTCTTCAATAGTATAATATTTGTTATTGAAATGGAAATAATTTTGATCTAAACAAATTTGTAATAATGAAAGAATATCTGATTTAATGATAGTATTTACATGATTCTTTTCTAATAATTCTTCAACTAAGTAATACGTATCTTTCGGAGGAATGTTGGGTAATAGATTCTTAACATCGAAAAAATGAGTTTGGAATTAGGTGGTATAATGGTATCTTTGATATTGACAATTAGTTCGTTTGAATTTTGACCGAAAATTTAGATTTAAAATTGAAATGTTTTATTAGCAAGTCGTTGAGGAATTTTGAAAGTTTGAAAGTTTGAAAGAAGGTGCCGTTGCATAAGAAACAACAGGTCTAATAGGGTAATTAGGTTAATGAAGTTTTATCAACGAATATAATTCGGGGATTGTGGGTTGGAGTTAATGAATTTATATTTTCGTGGTCTGAAATTAATGATTTTGCTGTCGAAATTATGTTTTTAACCACTTTCTGAAATTTTGCGGTAGGATCCTAGTTGATGTTATATAGTTTCCGGCTGTTAAGAATTCTTCAGTTTTATAAATATAATCCGTAATATTTTAAATAAAAACAAAGTAGAATCGCATTGAATGAAGTTTACCCTGTCGATAAATTGAAACAAAAATTCAACACCTTAACCTACGTTGGCATTACAAGTGAGAAACTGAAATCATTCTTGAGTAGCAATAATTTCAACAAAGCTTTCCAAACTAATAATAATTTAGGCAAATATATAAAAATAATAAAACCAAATCAGGTAAAAACAATAAATCAGTGATAATTTCTAAATTGGTAGGACACATAGAAATTTCAATATTAGAATATCGGAACATAAACGCAGTTTTTCAAATATAAAATCAGATTCAAATTACGTGAATCATCTCTTAGAAAATAATCATTCTTTCGACCCACAATTTGAAATTTTGTATATAGATAAAAAATATTGGAAGGTAGATCTTTGGGAAACTTTATAAATCAATAAATACAAACACTCAGGTAGACTCATCAATGAACAAGTAGATTTAAGCCCTTCACCTCTATTGAATCTCTTCAGGAGCAATCTTAAATCCAATAAAATTAAGGAGAAGACGAAGAAACCCAATAAGCTTTCAATTAGTCAAGAACATTTATATTTATATTTTCTGTACATTCATTCGTCTGAAAAAGCTACGGTGTAGTGAAACGCGTGACGAATCGCAATTATTAGGTAAAATTCCTTAAAACATAGTACTTGTTTTTTATTATTGATAGTGGAATTTTACCAAGTAAAAGCCTCCCAAATTCAAATTGCACAAATTCAGATATAAAACATATTCTATTGACAAACTCCTGAATGATCACAATGTACTTAGACTTCCCCATGTCATCGTGACTTAAACCCGATTGGAAAACTTTGAAAGGTTATGAAGCTGAAAGGAATGTTGACTTCTCAATGAAAATTGTGGGAAAACTGTGTGGTAAGTTTTTTCTCTTCGTTTCTTCAAGATCAGTGGGAATCATTATGGGACAGTACGCATAAAATTGAACAATCTTTTATGGAGCAAGAACTAATGCTGGATGAAGTTATCGATAATTTCATGATTACTTTGCAAGCAGACGATAGTGACATCAACAGCAAGTCTTTTAGTTCTGATGAAGAGTTATCTGACAAAGAAAATTTTTAATTTTTCGTTACGTAACTCATTTTGTATTTCATATTTGAATTGTTTGCAAAAATTATCTAGATAAATAGAGTTTTTACCATTTTCAATGAATTTGTATTATAAAACTGACAACCAGGTAAATCCGAACCATTCGTCCCTGAAGCAGAGCAATACGATTGTATCTTTCCGTTTTATTTGTTATTTCGTTAATCCCATCGAGGTATCACAAAGATACTAGGTACTTAGGAAAAACATAGTTACTAACCCTTTTCAAGTCCCTATTGAATATCAAACTTCAATTACTATATTTCATCCTATTGTACAGATTTCAGATATTCTTGAAAATTTGAATTATAAGGAGAAAATAATAGTACTTATTATGAAGGTGTAGTTAGAAAACCCCTGACTCGAAAATTTCCTGTAGTCTATCTGGTGGTGAGTCTGTAACACTTCTTTGTAATAGAAATTGAAATGATCGAGTACCTTGAAATGCCATATGCCAAGAGGGATAATTTTCTCAAAAAGCCCTTACGCTGACCCTGATTGTTTGACATTACATTGCAGAACGTATTATTCTTCTTACTTCCCCTGCTTGCTATCATCTTATAAAAATCCCGGCCGCATAGATATTCTCGTCGACTTATACACGTTTTTGGTCTAACCTGAGCATACGCGGCACCCAACTCATGGACAGCTTCCTCATGTGTAAGTGTTGATTTAATATGTGATAAAATTGACCTTTTGGTATGTTCATAACCTCTGCTATCTCTCACTTTAATCTTTAAACTTTGGCGATGTTATCGTCGGTAGTTGCAGTTTTTGGAAGTCCCGAACGTTCATCGTCTCCCAAGTTCTTACAGCCACGTTTAAATTCATCTACCCAACATTTCACTGTGGTAACTGATGGTGCAAAGTTCCAATATAGACGGATTGCACTTCAAAAACAAATATTTAGTGACAGCTTGATACTCGATACTCACTCAAACGACTGTTCCATAGCAACTGCGCATCCAAAATGGCTGAAACTTCGGTAAGTAGCTGTTAACAGATGAATAATGAAAATCCACTAACTTTTATTTATGAGTGTTGCCATCTTCACATAGAAGTTGGAAACTTTTCAGACCATCCTTATATTCTGCATAGTCTGTGTTGAGTCTGAAGATAATTAAAATTAGCTTAAAAAATCAAAGATGTTAAGGTTGAGGAAATTTGTTGGAACTTACCAAGGTTGAGGCCAACAAAAGAGGGGGAGAAAACTAAACAAAGTACATGTCATTGAAAACCATCGTTCAAGATAATAAATAACAGATTGAATTTCTGGGACGAAATATTTCTGGTGTATAAATATAAAAATCCAATTTCCCAACAATGGAACCGGCTTGAATATACTCGTATCAGGTAATTCAATATTGAAAAATTCTACAGAATTGGGTGTAGAATGACAATTTAACTAGAATCATGGGATTGACGTTTGGAAACAATATACGTCATGCATGGAGGGGCGTTTCAAATGTTGGTAGAACATGATACGGTTTCACCCACTAAAGGTTCTGGCGGATATTCAGATTCGAACTGAAATAGTGAATCTGATAGAATAAAAATTTTTAAGCCAAATGTTATCATAAAAAAATTGAAATGAAAACAATGAAAACTAAAGACATGGATAATAAAACGAATTCATACCCAGCACGCAAAATCTTTCCACAAGCGTACTAGGTGGTATTATTTACGCAAATATTATCTACTTCAACAAGGCAATGTCACAATGGAAAAGAATATACAGAGAGTATCCTGAAAAACGCCAGAGGTTGCAGTGGAACACAAATATTCAATCAGAGCATAAATACCATAACAATTAAACTATTATAAATGTCATTTTTGCTTTATACACGATATTGTTACCTTTTTATTTATAGTTTTTGTTAGTATTGTTTATAGTACGAAAATGAAAAAAATGGTGGAGGAGGAACGTAGACCAAATTGTACGCCCCCCCCCTTCTTTAAAAATTGTCATATGTAATCATAGATTCAGTAAATGAAGATGACTCTAGCTGAATTATTTATTTCCACCACGTTGTGAAATATTTTTAATCACTTCCTTGAATTAGGTGACTCATATCCAAGTTACATAGATTATGGAATATTAGATTATCAAGTGACACGGTAGTTTCCCTTGCCCGGTTGTACGCATATCGGTTCAGAACCCGGGAATAATGACTTGGAAAGTGTCGATTTCGGCCCCAAATAAAATTCAAGTCAATAATCTGTATGTCCATCTCGGCCCATATCCTTAAATTATTCATGATTATAAATATTTTCCAACTGTAGGTTCAGGAAAGGTTACACGTTTCAGAAGAATATTAGTGATATTTATTGATTATTCTATGCTTTTTCAAAATTTTGAATGTTACAATACCATCTTTGAAAAGAGAGGATTCACAAAATTTGAATAATTGTATTAACAATAAGTGCTTATATCTATAACCATACCATCTTGTATATGATTCAATAAACGAGTGAAAAACCTGAGGAAAAACTCGTTTCTGTCGCTATTGCATAGCAATAGCTTGTCTGTTTATGATGTGTTGGTGTCGTATGTACATACCAAAGTAATTAAAATTGATTAATTAAAGTACCAAAGATTGTTCTGCGTAGCTGCTTCATTCTCTCTTGCATTCCATGATTTCCAAAAACAAGGATGAAAGGAAGGAAAACTCTAACAATGGAAAAAGAAAACCAGCAGAAAAATATTTCAACAAGCAAACTTCTTATATGTCTAAACAAATCTAAGAAAAGATTTTACATAGCAAGCAAGGTCATGAAAGGGACTAAGGAGATAATAAAAAAATACATAACCTGCGATATTTCCTCAAATTCCATTTCTGTTTGACCCAGAGAGCCCCGATGGCCAGGTTCAGTCTTCCAAGTGATGCCGATTATGATCTATAGATGTTTTAGAATCATTATGGACCCAATAATCTGGGTTGACATCGCCCATATATTATTTCTTCGTGGAACTTGTTTAATATAAAGAAAAATTTGTGAAAAAATTTTGACAGTCGTTCGAAAAATATGACAAATGTCATATGAAAAATTAATTTCTCCTGATGCTAATTAACGATTATGTTCTTTATATGTGAAACCCTTCTGAGCTGAGAGAATTTTTCCTCCTAGGCTTTGCATTTCACTCAAACTTGGAGCACTCAGACATTGACTTTTTTCACGTTTGGGGGAGATTATCCCTCGCCCTTTTCCTGTAGAACTCTGGGCCGAGATGGGTTTTTTCCAAGAGTAATTAAAAGGGGTTAGTGTCTGAAATGATCATTTTGGAGCCGAAGTGGTACCCATCCAACCAAATCCAGTAAAACGACCCGCAGTTCTATTTCATTTAGCGCAGAAATTCACAGCATTTCGACGAGTCAACATCATTATCGATAAAGACAGAAACATAGAAGAGTCTATGGAAGCACCTATTTTATAACTTTGTCATAAATTGCTAATCAATTAGTTACTTACCTGAATTTATTGTTTTCTGTTTTAGACGTCTTGTCTAGGGAATGCAATCTCGCATCAAAATATCAATCTCGGTATTCGCGAGACGAATTCTAATCTTGCATTGTAGAAAAATGATCATCGATTATGTACGAAAATTCCTATCATTTATATTTCTATTGGCTCTAATTGTTCTTCAGGAGCAACATAGAGAAATAAAATCTCAAACTAACCAGTAATTTATTCAAAAAGAAACATATTATTCTAAAACTTGAAAATAACTCCTCAAAAAGCATAAAGTATCTAGGGTTTAATCTGCCAGCCGACTCCGAATGCTGCATGCCAGATAACCAGCTGAGGAACACGCCGGTTCAGCCTCGACACTTGTTGGTTCTACAGATAGAAGACATTGGTGAGCGAACTGTAGATTTCGTCGTTTTGCCCCTCCTGACTCGTACAAATTGATTTCTTTCTTCAAAATCATATCAAGTGACGATGACAAAGATGCCACACGTTTTAGCGAACGCTCTTTCAATACCATTTCCAATTCCTCATCAAAACTAAGAGAAGCGTTTGCCATTTCAGACTCTAATTTTTTTTTTCACTGGAGCTAATGGAATTGAATCGTCATCATCAATTTCATTCATGGCTTCGTCTGCAACTGAAGATGTAGAGGGTTTGTTTTGTATATTGACTGCAATATTGTCATCTTTGGTACTGTTCTTGTGTAATCTTCCGATTAACTTTATTATTTCTTTTTTGATTGAAGATTTTGTAGGCAGTTTGAAAGTTTGATCACTAGCAGATTGTTTGAAATATACGTCGTATTGACAGGGTCTGTCAAATAATGCTGCGGTCCTAAATGTTCATTAATCCGAACCCTCAGGATTCAGCAAGTTTTTGAGCTACTAGTGTTCCGAGTTCTTCTAACTTTTTCACCATAAATTTGTAGTTACGGCAGTTAACAAATCTGAATTTCGACGACATAGTACTTCCACTGCCAGTTTTATAGGCTGAAATACGAGTTCTAAATCTGATAAAGGCACGATATTCTTTGTCTGAGAAACTATGATTTGTATTCGATCTAAGATTGCAATCAATCAAGGCTTTACTCACACATTGCTTCACCTTAATGAATGTGGAAATCATATCTGCAAGACTAGACCAGCGTGTTTTGCAGTCCAGCACGAGTTGCACATTTTTGCTGAATTCGTCCTTTATATATTTCTGAAGAATTTCATTCTTCGTTGATGATTTTTTTAAAAGTTTGACTACTTGTCTTATTTTTCTGGTAAGGTGATTAAATTCTGTCACTAAGTCAACTTCATCTACAGTGGGTCATCTGCAGTCAAATCCTTCGTTATCAATAATGTCATCAAATTCTTCATCGTCAGACTCCTCCATATCTCACTGAGCTACGGCTGTGTTTTTTGTACTTTCTTTTTGCGTTTCGGTTCCACGTTTCGACTTGTAAATCACATCTATAACTCCCAATTCAATGCCGTGAGCGTAACATAGCTAGTATAGAGGATTCATGAGTGGCCCAACCTTCACCATTACACTGGCCCCATCTGTAGTAACACCTACTATATCTTCATCTAATGACAAGCCATATTATAATTATTTCTTCTTCAAAATATTTATGCAACTCTCTGCAGGCATGCTTCCTACTATGCGCACAAGACCCAAATTACAGAACATATTTTTATTCTCTGAAAATATATGAACATTCACATTCATGAAGCGCCTGTTTTTGCATGAAGTCCATTCATCGAAAGTAAGGCTGAATCTATCGTTATTCTTTCTTAGATTCATAAGATCCTGCAAAACTTTCATTTTTAAATTCATGCCATAATCCATAACAATCTGTTTTATGGAGTTAGGCGATGCAGGTAATTTGTAGTCACTAGTCGCAAATAATTCTCCCAAGTCTTTCGACGTGCAAAAAGTTCATCCTTGAAATTCTTTCCTCCAAAGAAACTTTTTGTAGGGACGAAAAGTAATGAGATATTTTCTGCCTCTTCGTACCGGTTGGAGGAGGTAGCCTTACTGACGCGGAAGTATTGATCAACATTAAAGAATTTGATGGAACCAGAGTCATGTTTTTGTCACTTTTTTATGAGAAGTATCAATTTTGTACTTTGACAGTAAATGTACATGTAAGCCTTTGGAGATCGTGCCGTTGTTTTCAAAATAGACTTACACAATTTGCACTGGGTAGTTGGTCCATCCTCTGCCTTCAAAAAGTATTTTCATACCTCTGATCCACTTTGAAACTCTTTATTAACTACCTTTGTTGTCATTTTAACACAAAACGAATAGATCGACAGAACTTAAACACACATTGAACTATTTTCAACTGTTATTGGAATAGTTCATAAATCTGCAGATTGCCATGCACTCTGACACGTCCAGATTCGCAAAACAATGACAAATTTACGACAAACGGAAAATGTCAAACGTCTATCGTCAATCTAACCTTACTCATCCCTATCGCGCTGTGGCCCTAGCGACACGTGTTGCCGCCGGGAATAGGTACATTGTTTATATAAGTCAACAACATGTGAAAGCACGGAGAGCTAACCAAAATTGACATAATACAATCTTGCAAATCTTGCGAGATCGCGCATGATTTTGGGTGCGACATCTCGGTATAGCAAGATCTTAGTATACCAAGATTGCATTCCCTAGTCTTGTCCTTTTTTTGTGCCAATGTAAAGGAAACATCAAAATCTGTTAAACATGCAATTTTAAATTATATAGCCAATGATGTTACTATTTTACGAAGGAATTTTGAAATCGAAATTCAAAAAACATACTTGAAATTTCGCAATCCTTCGATGAATTGAATGAACGAAAACATCGCCGTTATTTACAAAGATAACCATAACAGAACAAAGGAAATAAACGAACATTAATCTAGGAAAAGTGCGTTCATTTGGCGCAATTGGAACGCCAAGAGAAGTGGTTGCCTAATTCCCTGTTTCCTCATTAAGTCACCACCGTAATCAGACATAGACGTGGCTGCAGGTTAGTCCGTTGATTTTGTTCAGGACCCTTCAATTAAAAATGAATTACTTTTCTCCCGATGAAACCAACTCGAAATTATGTTTTTATATTGCCTTGTTATTATACAAGGTTCGATCGAAAAGTGAACTATTTTTTAACTGAAATGGCTCCTTGCGTTTTCATTTCCATATGATGGGGAGACCGGGCTAGTTTTCGCACTTTTTTCTTTTTGATTTTTCTAATTTTTTCAAGGATCTCTTGAGGTGAATTGACCAAATCTATACGTAATTGGACCTTAAGCTACCAATTGCAACCCTTGGCTAAGGTTTTTCCTCTTAGGGTAACTTGCAAATGACATTTTTGTAAAATACTTCACTTGCAAAAACTTGCCCCGTGGACGCGGCTAGTTTTCGCATATTGAAAATTGGTATGGGGCATGTTTTCGCATTCCTGAAAATTTAAAATTCATTTATGAATATGGAAAATGGAATATATTATTATAAGTGTTTAGTTTTATAATACTAGTATTTATTGAAATGATACACTTAATTTCAAAACTAAATTCAAATTAAAAGCAATCTTAAACTATACTTATTGAATTACTTCA
This sequence comes from Cryptolaemus montrouzieri, assembly GCA_013387265.2. Classification (NCBI taxonomy): domain Eukaryota; kingdom Metazoa; phylum Arthropoda; class Insecta; order Coleoptera; family Coccinellidae; genus Cryptolaemus; species Cryptolaemus montrouzieri. Next base: position 27,104,273 of record JABFTP020000103.1, read on the forward strand.
ATGAGATCGTTTAAACAAATACTGATTGATTGATTGACTATTTGATATGTTAGAAAAAATAAAATGCCTTTGCGATTAAAACCTATTCAAAAGTAAGAAAAACGATTTTGTAGTAAGATTCATTCATCATCTGAATCATTGCAGTTGTTGCATACAAAATATACACTATCATCTTCTTTTACACATTTTTCATGAGCCCATTTTATACCAGCGATGCATTGAATCCGCTCTTCACATGGTTTAGATACTTCATAAGAATCAAGGCAGTAAATACAAAAGCAATCGTCTTGTTCCTCATCACCGCACTTCGTAGATACTTTTTGACCTTTTACTTTCTAATTTTTACGTTTTTTATTTTTCTTTTGCTGAAAATTCCTTTCTTTTTTAATTTTTTTTTTTTGAAATATCGGGATCTAATCTTAACTTTCTTCGCATTGCACTATTAGTTAAAATTTCCGTGGATCTTCTCTTCCTCCCAATTCTTGTCTGCTTGCGGGGAGCTGCTTTTTCAAAAGGACGTATGGATTCTGGACAAAGAACAACTGACGACACAGAAGGAATCGGTTGAAAGTTTGACGTTGAATTAGTTACTACTGAAATAGAAGAAACTACCTGAGATGGATTTAATGTTAATGGAGCTAATGTCAAATCATCACTTGTTGCTTCTTGTTGAGCCTCAACAGCTGAAGCAAATTATCACTAGAAGTAGTTTGATTTTGCTCAAGTGGTACTGGTCTGTCTGAGAAGTATGACAGCATAAAATCTGCTTCAGTTAAAATATTTGGATTAAACGGATAAATACCCGCTATCCGAAATCCAGCCATGATGTTACTGGGGTTAGTGCTAATGGAGTAGCAGTAGCCAAAAGAGATGGAGTGGAGGAGAAATAGGTAAGTCAGATAGCCCAACTGACTCAGGTCGTGTTTGTGCAATATCATTTTCTACGGGTGTTGCGTCAGCTAATTCTGCTGCATTATTTTGTCGTACAGAAGTAAGGTTATGTTTTTTCCAATAATTTTCTAACGTTCGAGGAACTATTCCATTCTCCAAAGCAGCTCGTCGTATACTGGAGCCTAGTTTAATTGTTTTAAAAGCAAGATTTATTTGTTCCATGGTATAACTCGCTCTGTCGGTCTTTCTTTTGTAGTTACGAACCATTTTGAACCGACATAAACTGCAAAAAACGAAATTTTTTCATTTTGTATTATGCGAAAACATGCCACGCATATTTTGCGAAAACATACCCCAAGGCTTTTTTCAAAGTACATCTGCTTGTACACATATCAAAAAATACTTTTAAATATGCCTAACATGCAAAAAGCTTTGAATGTATAATGTATTTGAAACACTTAATGATCACCTGTTAATTTTATCAGCGAATATTTGAGACGCTCAAAAATTTACTTTTCGGACCAAAAACAACACTTTTGTAGCTCATTCCTCGACACTCTTTCCGAAAGCACTGAAACGCCCGTGACAAGGAGGTAGGGTTTAGATGCATCAAAACGCATAGGAATTGGCGCGCTCTAGTGGCGCATAGGCGAAATAATGCCTATACGAGAACTTGCCTCGTAAGAAAACTAGCCCCGTTCTCCCTAATACATAAATGAGCATTCTTGCTCAAGAAATTTTCTGAGAGTTCTTCTAGAAAACTATTATTCAGAACGTATCACAATTTTGTTGACAGGTATTTATTTATGCATGAATATCTATGTCACCTTCTTCAAAGTTATTTCTCTCGAATATAAAACATTTATGCCAAGGTTTTTCCCTATCCTTGAAGCACACAATAATTATTTTTGTGATCTTGTCCAGCTCCTCTTTCGATGTCCCCTGTATCGCTTCAATCGGCGCAGCGCCGTTCTTTCATGGGCCTCTTTAGTTTCGAGAACAGGAAAAGAGAAATACGATGGCTACAGCATCATTATTGTGTTGCCAAAATTGCACGCACAAGCAAGGATATGTGAACAGTGGTGTTACAATGGTGCTAAAGCCAATTGTTTTCTTTTCACGAATCTAGGCGTTTCAAGCGGATTGCTTCGCGCAAATTGAGCATAACGTTCAGATACTATTCCTTCTTTTTCGTTCCACCCTGTGGCAAGAGGTGATGATGCACCACGTTCCTGTAATCAAAGAAAACTGTGAGCAAAACATTCACATTTAACTAAACTCAGCGCGCTTTTTTCGATCTTGGCTCATGCGGCAGCTTCTATTGTGATGATTGAGTATCAAACAGCTTCTGAGTGATGTTTCATTTATTTTATTTATTTATTTATCATGCTGAAGTATAATTACATATATGATTAAACGGGAAACCTCCACTGTAGCAAAAAGTAACAAAAAATGAAATTAAATCCTAAACCTATTATCATTTAACATACAAAACCATTGACATCCAGGTAACCTAAAATAATTACTCGTACATCTAAATCAATCGCGACCTATCTCGACCGGGCATGCCTTTTGAATGCAGTAAGAGACAAGTAACAAAAATCCAAACCCTTCGCTGTATTAGCTAGTTTGATGCTGCGATACAGAAAAAAGTTGTTGGCGTAATTGTTCCTATGCATTCTAACCCTAAGTATAGGTGTGTGTCTAGTACATCTTGCGGATATATTCAATTCTACCATACTCAACTAATCAGGACATTCGACACTACCATTCAGCAACCTGTACAGAAACCACAAATCGAATACCTGACGTCTGTGCGCTAAGTAATCGAGATTGAACATGTTTCTTACCAGATCGAGATCAAGGTTCGGAGACCAAATGATAGATCTGAATTCCAAGTGAAGAAGAAACCTCCTCTGAATCTTTCCTAAAAAATCGATGTCTCCCAGGTAGAAAGGAGCCGTACTCCAATATAGATCGCACAAGTGAACAGTAGAGCAACTTCAAGGTGCCTAGAAAGAACTCTCTGGAGTGACGTAGGACAAAACCCAGCTGTTTTGGAGCTTTCGAAGATGATGACAAGATATGCTCCTTGAAATTTAGCTGGCTATCTAATGTGATACCCAAATCTTGAACATAGGCCACCCGCTTGATATTATTGCTCCCAAGTTTGTAATTGTAATAGTTTGGCGTTCTAGATTTGTGAAATGTAATTAGCTTGCACTTATCGATATTTAACTTAAGAACATTAGTTTCCACACACAAAAGATAACTATCAATTTGAGACAGCAAGTTCATTGAATCACGGGAATGCTTCACAACTGAGTACAACTTGACATCGTCGGCAAATGACAGGAATCTAGTGGAAATAAACTCATTTCTATCGTTGATAAAGATATTAAATAAGACAGGACCAAGATGCGATCCCTGAGGTACACCTGATGTTACATTATTTCTACGGAATAGAAGTTTTTATATTTTACAATCTCTATCTAACCCAGCCATGAGAGTAAAGAACCAGTTACGCATATGGCCTCTAGTTTACTCATCAATATATTAAGGTTCACCATATCGAAGATTTTGAAAAGTCAATATATATGCAGTCCAACTGAAATCCAGATTCAAAGCAATCAATTATGTCCCTTGTGTGAAGCGGTTGGTAATGGTTGAGCGACCCTTTCGAAACCCGTGTTGCTTGTTTATAATGATGGAACAACACTTCCATGAGATATAACTGCAAACCAAACAGTCCAAATTTTTAGGTATGCGACAGCAGAGAAATGCCTCTGCAATTCGAATGAGCGATCTTGAGCCACTTTTGAACAACGAGATCGCGAAACTACGATTCCAAAAAGCGGAAAACACACCATGACTCAATGAAAGATTGTACAAATTACTAAGAGGAGAAGCTAAAACAAGGGCACACCGCTACAGAACAAAGGATGTTATACCATCACACCGAGTCGAGAATCCCGGTTTCAAGTTGTCGATAACCTCAAAAACTTGGCAGCTATCACTATTAACGGAAAAATAATAATCAATCTTATTGGGTATCACTACATCCTCGTTGTAGACTTCTGAGAAGAAATCCGCGGATAAGTCGACTACCGCTTCTCCATCTTTACTGGTTATTCCATTTTACTCCATAACACTCGGAAGCTCCATTGAATTCTCTTCAGAATTTACAAGTTTCTAAAATTATTGAGGGTCAGAGTGGATCCTGCTCTCTATATTATTGAGGTAATGCGAATAAAACAGCCTCGAGAGTGATTTACAGCTAGAGCGCAGCATGGTGAAGTAACTGTAGTCCTCATCCCTGCCAGACTTTCTGAATCTACTGTGAGTTCTTTTTTTGCAACTAATCATTTTTACTAACTCCCCAGATAACCAACTGGGATGTTTCCTATTGCTCCTAAAAACTCTAGGTAAAAAGAGATCATTCATAAAGATATCATAAAATCTGGCAACGGCAAGGTTAATATCATCAGAATCGACAGACCAATAAATGTTAACGCGATGCTGTTTTTGGTCTATATCAATTTTTTCATTTGGTCAATGTTTTCGTCTGTTTTCGATTTGGTCGGGTGTCCGGCACGTTTTTCGTCGATGTCATATTCTCGGCCCGCTGAAGGAGTTTCTATCACCGATAAATGTATTTTTTGGCCCACCACAGTAAACATTCGTAATGCATCCCTGCACTTAATTTCGTTTTTCACACAAAACTTAATACATTTCCTTTGATCGAAATTAACTGAACATTCAAAATGGCCTCCTTTGTCAGCGTAAGTGAGGTTAGGTTAGATTTCCAACACAGCGCCACAAAAGAACTTGAAAATCAAATATACACCAGACTGCAAAATTAACCACTCAGACAAAATTTCGTTCAGTCATAAATAATATTTGAGTTCTTTCATCAACTCCGATTTTTCTTGTCAAATTGTAGGCTTTACTTCTTCCTCATCTTCTGCCATCGATTCTACGAAAAGTTCGAATGGATATGATGATATACGAGATAGAAGCAAAAGTTGCATTTTGTCTCAAATTCGTAAACACTCTGTGGGAAGATTATTAACAGGATGATGTTTTTTTGCACGAAATTTTTGAATCGAAGACATTGTTGGAACAAATTATTTATTATTGAATTTGAACGAAATACTGTCTGTCCGATCCATTTTGCATCAATTCAATATTCGTAATACTATTTTAACATACCTCGAATTGTATATTTGATAATACTTAGTTCGTTATTCATCTACTGGTACTGACTAATGAAAAAAATTTAGATGATAAATTTAAATATACTACGTATAAAGCAGTGAAAAACCAAAATCAAATTGTCAATTTTTTGGCCCACCACATAAACATTCGTAATGCATCCCTGCACTTAATTTCGTTTTTCACACAAAATTTAATACATTTCCTTTGATCGAAATTAACTGAACATTCAAAATGGCCTCCTTTGTCAGCGTAAGTGAGGTTAGGTTAGATTTCCAACACAGCGCCACAAAAGAACTTGAAAATCGAATATACACCAGACTGCAAAATTAACCACTTAGACAAAATCTCGTTCAATCATAAATAATATTTGAGTTCTTGCATCAACTTCGATTTTTCTTGTCAAATTGTAGGCTTTTACTTCTTCTTCATTTTCTGTCATCGATCCTACGAAAAGTTAGAATGGATATGATGATATACGAGATAGAAGCAAAAGTTGCATTTTGTCTCAAATTCCTAAACACCCTGTGGGAAGATTATTAACAGGATGTTGCTTTTTTTGCAGGAAATTTTTGAATCGAAGACATTGTTGCAACAAATTATTTATTACTGAATTTGAACGAAATACTGTCTGTCCGGTCCATTTTGCATCAATTCAGTATTCGGAATACTATTTTAACATACCTCGTACATGTATATTTGATAATACTTAGTTCGTTATTCATCTACTGGCACTGACTAATGAAAAACATGTAATGAATAATAATATAAAACAAGTTACTATGTTTTAACTATCACTAATTTATTGATTTAAGAATGACAAAATTTTACAGTGGTTGGACCGGTTTCGGACATACGTCCATTATCAACAACAAGCTTATGAAAACCGAAACCGGTCCAACCAATGTAAAATTTTGTCATTCTTTACATCAATAAATTAGTGATAGTTAAAGCATAGTAACTTGTTTTATTTTATTATTCCTTATGAATATCAACTATCACGTAGTTCAGGCTTCATCGATCAATTATTTGAAAAAAAAATGTAGATGATAAATTAAATATACTACGTATAAAGCAGTGAATAACCAAAATCAAATTGTCAATTTGTTTTTAAATAATTTACTGAACATTTCTGCATGGCAACAACGCCGAAAAATCTTTAAAATATTAAGAAATATTTTCTCCATCAGAAACTTCTCAAACCACCTACGTATAATCTATTATAAAGCGCGGTTATGCAAAGACGAAGACCAGAACTATCAAAAACTTGTTGCGGTGATAACAAAATCAAGCAGCTCCTACTTGATGTAAATAAACCTTCCCTTCGATACATAACAGGAGCACGACAGAGGGGTTAATTTATTACCCTCTCGATTTCTAAGGGTGAGCCACCCGGCAAGCTTTTCGAACAGAAAACAGATACCCTGCAAGCTTGTAAACAATGTTGCCTTACATAATTCCCTCAGATGACGACAATCAGCGTCATTATGGTCTTCAACATTCAAGTTTTTATCGTTCCTTATATTGAAATAATACACCGGAATGCAGAAATATTAACTGGTGATGACTATTTTAGCAGAACGCAGTTACATTCTTTAATATTTTTTAACCAATTTTAACAAATGATTCAGAACCTATTAATGATTTAAAATTATCAAAAATGTTTTTATTTAATGTATAGATGTGCCACCATGAAGAAGTGCTTTCCTCGGTACTTCCAAAACCGTTTCTACTGAAATAAGAAAATTCTTTACTTTTCAAGCTGAATAAAAATTCAAGCACATAAGAATTTCAATCAGAAGAGGGTAAGGATAAAAAATCTCAAATATTTCTTTAAATTGAACTTTTTTCGCATTTGTACTCCACAATATGATGTCATTTTTGACGTGACAACGTGTTATAATTCGATAGAGGCGGCTGCACGCACAAAAAAAACATTACTCATGCGGCGTTACCTCGCTCTGAGGCGTTCCATTTAATGCTTGAAGTGCAAACGAGAGCGCGGAACGAGCGACAAAGAGGCACAATCGGCCTCCGCGTTCGGCAGCGTTCGATATCTGTCTCTCTCCTATTTGAGTGAGCGATGCGTCCGCGTGGACAGCTGCTATACAATAATACATTTACATGTTTTCGTCAAGTATGAAGTGCAGTGAAAGGAAAATGTGGTGTCAATTGTTTATAGCGAGGATAATTGCGGCGATAAAGGTAATGATTCTTTCGATATTAAATATATGTTCAGTGATATATGGTCGAATATTCGTGCTTTCATCATTAAAATAAATAGCATCGGTCCGCTAGTGCAGCGATTGTAGGTAATGCTATAATTGACAAAACTATAACAATAAGTTAACAGAACTATTTCACGATGAGTAAAAAATCAATTGCTTTACTATTCGATCGAAATTACTATCGAGCGTAGGTATGATTCCAAAAATTGAAACATAAATGTCATCGTCCTATTCTCAACAGAATAACACAAATTGTAAGAAGTTAAATATCACACATGTTTAAAATGTAAATAAAAGTTGTAAAACAATTGCTCAAAGCACATTCATACTTGTAAAAACTATGTACATTGTGAAAAAAATAAATGAAAATTGACAAAATTATAATAATGCGTACAAATAAATGTAACTTCAATTGTGATTTTCATTTATCCCTTCTCTATATCTATACGAAATATCTATCAAACAAATAAAATTATTCCTTATCCACATAAATTAGCAGCTTACAATAGAATGGTACATAGACTCATTAATATCCCAATGTCACAAAATAATTTCAGAAAAGAGCTAAATATAATTAAGCAAATAGCAGTCAATAACAGTTACAGTCCAACTATGATTGAGAACATAATTTCACGCAAAAATTTCAAAAGCAATCCAGAAGGTATTTCCAAATATAAAAAGTTCAAACACAAAATACAACAGCTTAACTTATATTGGTAATCCTAGTCTAAAATTAAAATCATTCCTCTCGCATTATAATTTCAATATAGCATTCCGAACTGATAATTCTTTTGGCCGACATATCAAAAACTGCAAATCTAAAATTGATAAAAGTAATAAATCCGGTGTTTATAAACTGTCTTGCGGGGATTGTAATAAAATTTATATTGGTAGAACTTTCAGAAATTTCAAAGTTAGATTATCCGAGCACAAACGTAGTTTTAATTATCATGAATCAGATTCCCATTATTCTAATCACTTACTCGAAGAAAACCAGAACTTTAATGATAATTTCAAAATTTTACACAATGAAAATAATAGACAAAAACTCAATCTATTGGAAATTTTAGAGATCAACAAAGAAAAGAATTCAGGTAGGTTACTTAATAGTCAATTAGATCTAAATCCTTCTCCTTTACTCAATCTTTTCAATTCATAAAGTAAGCAACTCCGATGGGTTTTCCAACATACCTCTTGTACCTATTGTAATATTAAGTAGGAAAGTAGGACTAATATATAAGAAATAACTCTGTTCAATAGTTTGTATCTATCTGATGAAGCCACAGTGTGGTGAAACCGGTCATAGTTTTGTTAACATAGTGAAAATCTGAATACTTTAGTTTTATTTCATTGAAAATATGTATATCGATTTTCATCAAGTAACGACCTCCTCAATCAAATTATTAAATATTCATTTAAAATCTGAAAGAATTGAGCTGTTACGAAAACACTTGAAAAAATTAGGTCCTATTGGAATTTCTTCTTCAATTAATATTTTAGAAAGTTAGGAAATATTTTTAATGGAGAAATGTTTTTGAAACTTCGTCTGTCCCTATCGAAGACTACAAAAATTTTTGAGTAATTGATCCAAGATTTTTCTATTTTCTGAAGCTTGTCTCACATACAAGGTGGTCATACTTCAGGTTATAATTCCTTTGATAAAATGGGAAAAATTTGTCAAATAGTTTTTTTCCTTTTCGATGACTGCACGAGGTGGATATACAAAATATGGTTTTTAATTTTTTCTCAGAAGAAAAAGCAATCAGTTCAAAATCGAGTAATTGGAAGTTTGAATATTCCTCCGGAATTTTTCAATGGTTTCTTTTCTCTCGGAAAATACAGCAATTTAGGTGATACTTTTCTCGCAAAAGGCACCCAAAGTTGAATAAGTATTCATAAAAAATTACAGTATGGGATTTCTATTTAAAAGTCCAAGTAAAGGACAACTTCCGGTATTTCCTGAAGTGACAAACCAATGGAAATATTTCACCGAGATGCAATTCGGTTTTTGTTTCATTGAATTCGATCAACAATTATACCACCTATATCTTAGGGTATGAAAACACAAGATATATTATTTTCAAAAAAAATTATTTGAATTTAAGAGATTAAATTTTGACTTTACTTTTTCTAATCCACTTTTTCCTATTTGTTTCATGAGTTAAAAGTTTCATTAAACACATTTTGGTTACCTACAGTCAACATCGGCAGTTCATGAACTTTTCACTATAAAAGGAACAGAAAGGAAATTGGTAGCATAGACGTGAGACTGTCAGTTGTCACTTGGCTCGGGCGGATGCTGCAATTAGAATGCGTTTGTCGCAAAACGGACCACTGGCTACTTTCCCACGACGACTGAAACGAGCAATGAATATTATGGGATGCATTTCGGTTACAGACGATTCATTTGCGATGACAATAATAAAATCGGCGGAGTTCAACAAACCCACCAATTAAAACATAAATAATGATGTCTGAGTCCAGTAAATTTGAATATTGTTTTTATCTAATGATATTGTGTCGACTCGCCTCATTTTGCTCTTGAAGATTCATGGTGGTTTTTTCTGTAAAGAAGGTTATAACATTAAGTACTTTTCATTTACAAGGTGTTTCCCAATTAAAGTAGACTCAGGTCGATCAAACGATAGACGAAACTTTGTTACATAATTAATTTTTTTCACAAAACATACATTCTTCGAGGAAAACACAAGAGACAAAAAGTTTTCTATTTAATAAGCTTGGGAAAAACTCATTGGTTCTAAGAAATATCTAATTAAAAAAAGAAGGAATTGTGGATTGAATCCATTTCTAGAAGGGGTGAATGAATGAAAAAATAATTACACTTTAGTCCTTGTTTGCATTTTCGTTCTCATGGAAAAAATTTGAAACCACATGTTATGTCTACTTTGAGCAGCCATATCTCGAAACGGAGTGCACTAAGAAAAATAAATTTTTCGACAAATCTTCCTCATTTTTTCAGTTGATTTTAGGAACAAACATGGGTGAAAACTTTTTGTTTATGCATGATAACGCCAGACCTTACCAAGCTCATATCCTGAGAAACTACCTTCAAGAGCACGAACTCACTTTGATGGAGCGGCCAGCACGAAGTCCAGGCCTCTATCTCATCGAATATGTCTGGGACACTCTCAATAAATGATTAAGAAGCCAGCAAAACCAGCCAGCTATCGTGATTGAGGTTCGGAACAGACTGATTGAAATTTGCCACGAAATGAATCAGAATTCTATAAGGTCATTGGAATCTAGGAATCGTAAATGTCATGCAGTAATTCTTGACAGGCGTGGAAGTATCCGCTATAAACAGATTTTTGGAGATTTTGATTTTTTTCCGAAAGTTTTTCATTTTTCACCATCAGTTTTATATCAGTTTCTATGAATACCATTTTCATTTCAATTGTTCACAAGCATTTCTGAGTCTTCTGAACAATATTGAATTTTCGATTTTGTGCGTTTATTTCTTCTCTTTACAAGAGAATATTCGAAATATTTCCTTTTTATAATAAAACGTCAACTTAATTGTTTTTTTTACTCTTTTACAGTGTACTAGAGGTTGCACATTGTGGAAAGATGCCCTTGGATCATCGTGTCATAAAGTGTGTGTAAGTATTCTATATGGCAGTAGATTTCTTCATTCATTGAATTAGTAGATGATTAAAATTTCCCCACTTCATAATAAATTCACTCAAATCAAATTTCTATAGTATTGCTAGCTTCAATCCACTCGACCGTGATTTAGAACTAAATATCATTGTTTCAATTCACCGACTTCGTCCAAGCTAACATCTATCCACACTGCTAAAAGAAATCAAATTTTGGTTCCCTTAGTGAAAAAGCAATCCTCAAATTGAACCACCCAAGCAGTCTTCCATTCTCTTCATGTGAAATATCAATTTTTGAAAGTCATGACTAGGGAGATAAATTTTTTTCCGAAAATTTGATGCCTCACCTATACTTATACCGTATAGGTATTTAATATACCTTCCTTAGTGTAGTGTAGTGTATAACTAGGATTAATTTTGGTATAAAACCGTTGTTATAACCATTCTTACGAGTTAATTAATAACTGCACGCATTTCCTATTTCATGTTGGTATACAGAGTGTGAACAAATCAATGCGAAAGATTTTAAGGGGTGATTCCTCAAGTCAGTTTGTATATACGAGGCTGGATTGATAAGTCTCCGGCGTGACCAAGAGATGGCACCACTAGGCCTACTTCGGAGGTGGCTTTCTACAGTACCATCCTTAGATAGCTTGTACATATAGTTTCAGTCGGATTGCCATGTTAGTTTACGTTTGAGAGCACGCTGAACAAGACGCCTCTGTGTTGTTTGTGAAATTGGAAAATTTTGAAAAGCGTGCTGTCATCAAATACTTTTATTTGAAGGGGTTAACGCAGAAGGAAATTGAAGAAGAGATTGATTCAACACTGGGGACATCCTCCCCATCATATTCAACCGTTAAGCAGTGGGTTGAGATCACAACTCCAGAAATGATCGAAAAAACTCATAAATTAGTGCTGGAAGACCGCAGACCAAAAGTGCGTGAGATAGCTGAGGCCTATAAGATGTCATATGACTGTGTGCAAAATATTTTGCACCAACATTAGCATATTGAAAAGCTCTGTGCAAGATGGGTGCCGCGTTTACTATACTAATTGATTCGAAAAACCATTTCTACCGCCAATTTGGCGCTGTACAAACATAATCCAAGCGAATTTTTGCGTCGATTCGTTACTGTTGGCGGAACTTGGGTCCACCACTTTACTTCTGAAACCAAACAACAGTCTAAACAATGGATTGGAACACCGGAACCAACTCCAAAGAAGGCATAAACAAATTTTATCGGCAAACAAGGTTATGGCTACTGTTTTTTGGGCTGCAAGAGGTATTATAAACATTGATTACCCTGAAAAAGGTAAAATTATCACTGGTCAATACTACGCAGACTTATTGACACGTTTCAGCCACGAAGTGCAAATTAAACGTCCTCATTTGGCGAAGAAAACAATTTTGTTTCATCACGATAACGCACCAGCACATTCTACGCACGTTGCCATGGCTAAAATCTATGATCTGAAGTTCAAATTGATGCCGCACCCTCCCTACTCTCCAGAACTAGCCCCGAGTTTCTATTATCAATTTCCTAACCTTAAAACATGGCTTGGCGGTAAGAGATTTGCTGGCAATGAGAAAGTAATCGAAGCTGTAAATGGGTATTGTGAAGAACTTGACGAATCAGCTTATTGATATGAAATGTATCAGCCTCAAAGGAGATTATGTTGAGAAAAATTTTTTAAAAACGTTGTTATTCTTGGTCAGGCCGGAAACTTATCAATCCATCCTCGTATATACCTATATATATATATATATATATATATATATATATATATATATATATATATATATATATATATATATATATATATATATATATATATATATATATATATATATATATATATATATATATAGGCCTATATATTGGACTAGAGTAAGGCCTTCGACTGTTTAAACCACGAAGTGTATTGAATTAAATTGAATTTTGGAGGATTAGGCGCCGAGCTTAATATGTTGAAATGATTTCTCGAAGACCGGAGACAGATAGGAGAAATTACTGATCAAGTGGAGAGCAAATTAAATTGGTGTGCCTCAAAACTCCATTTTGGGTCTTCTGTTGTTCTACCTATTATACATAAATAACCTTGCTTATTACCTAGGCCCTGAAAATGTGTGCTTGTATGCCGATGATTCAACCATTATGAGCAATAAGACACCAGATGACCTTAAACTTAACGACATAACGCGAAAATTAATTTTTACCATGAGAAAGCCTTGTGAAATAGGACAGTCAAGCTATCATCTGCAGTCTACTTCATCAGCAGAATCAAATTTATAGTAAACAAAAAGCGGCATTTCTAACCTATTATGCTCTCTGTGAACACTTGGATTGGATTCTTCTGAAAGGGGGGGTCAATAGATCAATTAGGGCTATCATGGGTGTTTCTCCTATCTCAAGCTGCAAAGGGATTTTCCAGGATCTAAAGATACTCATCATTTTTTTTGTCTACATACTCACTTGTTTATGTTACATCCATGAAACTGGGGAGATCCTTCCGAAACATTTATATATAGATCACAAACCAATAAGGTTGAGCGATGAATTCTTTTAACCCATATTGATATTGGCAAAAGCCAAAATACTCACCAATGGCTAGACAAGAAGATATTCAATCTCTTACTTTAAGAGCACAAAAGGATGAGAAACATTGCAAACTTTTAAAGTGAGGTCTCTCTTAGTAAAGAAGGTATTCTGTGATCTCGAATTTTTTTCTCATTCTCAACTCTTTGGAGAGGTGATGCTTCGAATGCCACAGCCGTGGCGGTCCAAGATGATTTATGTGGCGTTGCCAGTTGGACTGTCTGCTGATGATTTTCCACGAACCTGGTTCTTCTTTGGAAATTCTTGGATTATTTCTGGAAGCAAGCTCTTCAGTTCTTGAGAGCATGAAAGTGTCTGTAAAAAAAGGAAGATTCAACCTGCCGCCTTGGAGCGAGAGGCTGAAGATCACGCGTGATCGATAAGGAGTACTGCTCTCTTCTAAGTCAACCACGGAATTTTCGGGAAGTCCAAATGCGATTAGCTCATTCATCAAGGTTGCTTGCCTAACCCTGCCTAAAGCCTTTGCGATATAAAGAGCAATGGCTCTTGGTTCGCCATGCTTTTTGATTGTTGATGTCCACAAATGCGTAACGCATGCCAGATCACCAGTTGATCATTGTCTACGGAAAGCGTATTGTCGATCATTATTTCGAGATATTTTATGAGCTCATCGTTTATCACTCTTTCGATGACTTTGGACATTATGGGCAACAATGCGATTGGATGGTAATTTTACACCGTTTCTTCCCTTTCTTTAGAATCGGTACTCTCACAACTAACCTACACTCAGGAAACGTCTGGCTCACATACGAAATCTAAAACAGACGATGAACGCGCCTTACCGTACGCCCTCTGAATTATACTTCAGATATATTCGATTGAACATGTATAATACTTGATGGTTCTGCGTTCGATGTATCTGACACAAAATTTGACAATTTCGCTCCTGGTGATGATACCATAGAACCGTCTTGTCTAATCAATGGTGGGAGGGATGGCTCCTTCGCCATAGATCAGAGCTGACGAGTTCCACTGGTCTACTCCAAGAGTCTATTAGTAACTCTTTCATTGAAATATGTTTTTGCTTTATTAGTTGTTGAGTTACAAATGTTCCTGAAACGCATATATTCAGCTTTAGTTTTCATGTGTTGGATTTTTCTAATAAGCATCTTAATTTCACTACAAATAGTGCATGTAATCTTCAATATTGTATTTTTATTGTCAGGCGTGCCTTGCAAGTTTAGAAGATCAATATACCTCTATTCTATTCTATGTCCAAGAGCGCTGTGTTATTGATCTACAGAATATGTTGAGAGTTTTTAATGTGTTCTTTCTAACCACGAAACTTTTTTCAATGCGCTCCTGGTTATTAAAAAAATGATGATGAACCTTCCATTAATTAGAATTTTTTTTGTTTCTTGTATCGTTGTATGTATAAGTAACCATTATTCATTTTTCAGAACGCTTTCTCCAACCGGATAAAAGCCAAGGACCTATATTGCGTCTTAGGGTGCAACACTGCAATCTCCACTTATTTCAACCTTTTAGCAACACGGCTGGGTACACCACCACCACCTGCTCTAGTTGCAGACTCTCTCAACTCTACATCTTTAAAACTGGAATGGAATTTTCCGGTGGGACGAAGAAAAGGTCTTATGTGCCTCATACAGTGGCAGTATGAACAAAGGCCAGAAAATTGGCAGAATTGTCTGAATGTTACTTGGAATCCTGCGGATACTATTGCTACTGTTGAAAATTTAAGGCCGTATACAAGATACAGGGTGAGTCTAATAGATTTAGCTCAATACTTCATTTTTGACTGAGCCAATTATATAATTGCATTCTGGTGAGGCTTAATAAGGAGCGAAACTTCAACTCAAAATTGAAAAATGAAGTTTCAGAATAGTGACTTAGATTTTATAAAAATTTCAATTGCATTCTTAAGAAGATAGTAGACTGCTAAAGAGTATTCTATTTGCTTCAATAAGTGATAGACTAGTCAGGATACTGTAGTGGATGCTAGAAGATTTCGTATACAAGCTGATTCGGTTTCACAAATTTAGTCCATGTATGTGAGATCTCTTCAAACCTATAAATATACAGAACATATCAACCAAATAAAATCAATTCCATTAGAAATAACTAGTTGCGTATTCGAAAAAATTCTTGAATCCTCGATCAGTATTTTTATTTGTGCAATTTTTCAACAAAAACTTCTATACACAGTGTATCATCTAGAAACACTCAAAATACTAGAAACAGTTGAAAATGGATATAGGATATTATATTGAAAATATGTCTTAAGAACTACCCTGTATACTATAAGGTCTTTGAAACCATCTTCTTTTTTCTAGTTTCGAATAGCACTGATTCCTATCCACCACGGAGAACCAATTATTTCGTCATCTAGTGTGGTTATAAGTACTCTCGCTTCAGGAGTTCCAGAATCCAGACCAGTTATTGTACGACATTCAGCGGTAGATTTTACTCGGATAAGCGTTCGCTGGGAACCTGGCCCTTTCCCGCATGGCCCTCTCCTTTCATACGTTTTACAGATCACCGATAACAATCCTCAGGTTCATACGGAAGTCAAGGTGTGCCTGATTTTGAAACCAAAGCCACTTAACTTTTCTTTGTGACGAAAGCTTTTCTATGAATGTTTTAGCATATTTCTTGTAAAATGTAGTGTTCAGAAAGCGAGCCTTATTAGCAAGTAGAATGACTTTCGAAACCAATCTTTTCTTTCATGATTATAATAAAAATTGAGAAGTGGAATAATGAAGTCAACCTATCTTTTGTGAAAAACAATTTGCATAACACCAACTACGGTGGAATATTTTTCTGAAATAACTCATTCAAAAACTAATAGTACGTAAACACCTCAGAAAAGTCTATGGAACACTTCTGAATATCGATATATCGTATCCTGAACGATCAATATGGATGATTTTTTTTAAGAAATGAACACCTGCATCAATTTCTCACCAAATTATGTAGAATGCCGTAACAAATTTCAGTTTTTTTTATAAAAAACTAAAAATGCTGCAGATGCGACGCTGCTTTATAATCATTTCATGTATGCAGTGTGTGAAATCAGTTATTTGGCACTTTGTTTCTATTGTAAGCACAAATAAAAGATTCAATTTTGTGATTCGACCATGGAAAGACGACATTTGACTAGAGAAGAGATGTTACGAGCCGTTGGCATGCTCCAAGCTGGGAGCTCACAACGGGAAGTATCCAGGGTTCTGGGAAGTAGCCCAAGTGTCATAAGCCGTTTATGGTCGCGTTTCAATGAAACAGGTAGCGTAAAAGAACGCCATACAGGTCGTTTCAGGATTACTGATTTTTGGTTTTACTAGTCAGAAGAGATCGTACTACCACAGCATCTCAATTAGCTCAAGAGCTATCACGAGTTCATAATGTACTAATTTCCGACCAAACTGTGAGAAATCGACTGCACGAAGGTCAACTTTACTTCAGACGTCCTTTAAGAGTTCCACAACTGACCCATGGAAATCGCGCTGTTCGTTTCGCTTGGTGCCAAGAACTCGTAAACTGGGATCAAGAGAGGTGGGCCACAGTTCTCTTCAGTGATGAATCTAGATTTAGTTATTATCCCGATTCGGGAAGAATTTGAATATGGAGGGAACCTGGAGAGCAAAACCGTCTCCAGAATTGCTCGAGAAGTTGTTAGACAGGGAGGCGGATCATTGATGTTTTAGGGAGGTATACGCCTTAGTGGAAGGACTGACCTCGTTTTCATACAGAACATCCTCGCGGGAAATTCTTACGCAAATGAGATAGTTTTACCTGTAGTGGTACCGTATCTCCAAACAATGGGTCAAAATCCACTCTTCCAACAAGATAATGCCCTCCTCATCGAGCATGTGTAGGACCCCCTAAAAAGAAATCTCCTGCGTCAAAACGTCTTCCATCATGAACAGGAGATTCGATTAGCAGTTCAGGGGGCTTGGAATGGCTTAGGCCAAAATGTAATAGACAATTTAATATTGAGCATGCCGCGACGATGACAAAGTGTCATTAATAACAGAGGTGGACCTTCTGGGTACTGAAAAATATAAGTGCTTCCATATCGTTTCGAAAATGTTAGTTCAGGATTTTTTTTTGCGTTTTACCAAATTTCGTCATTTTCAAATTTCAAATTTCCTTTTATAATAGATGCCTTGGAGAAGTCAAATATTATTTTGTTTTCTTGAGACTACATTTTATACAATACATCCTACAAAAACCGAGAGATTTCTATAAATTTGAATCATCAAATTCATATTTTAAAGATATTGGAATGTGTTCCCTAGACTTTTTTGAGGTGTTTATGTGGTAGAAAGTATGAACATTGATTCTACGGAATAGGATTCTCGCAAATGTATTGAGAAATCTTCAACCTACCATACAGGTTTCTCCAAAATTGATTATTAATTACTGGAGATCTGATTGATGTTTCTAAAAAGGTCCCATAAAAAATGTCTTATGTCAAATCAGGACATAAATGTTTTTCAGTAGAAAATATTTATTTGAATACAGCGGTGCATAAAATGTTATGAGGATTGCGAATATTACTACGTGAAAAAATCACTTTTCAGTATGAAAAAGTTTATTCAATGTTATAGCTAATTCAAGCTTCCGCCCATCATCAGACAAGTATAAGTTTAAAACTAAAATACAAAGTTTTTTATATAAAGGTACAGAGAAATGGGTTAACAGAACAGGTAAAATACATATTAGAAATTAACATTAGGTACTGATTTAATTGTCGTTGAATAAACGACGAAAACTGGCTATGAAACGGACATTGTGAAAAGATACCTGGAATATTCAGGGAATGGCAACCACATATGAAGAAGTCTTTCAAGAAGTGGCAAAATACGAAATTGATATAAGAGCTCTAACAGAAACAAAAAGAGCAAAGGTACGGAATTGAAAGGAGATTTCGTACACATTTAAAGTGGTGTGCCAAAAGAAGAGAGAGCCAAATGTGGAGTCTCCGTTATCCTCCACAAAAAGTATAAAAGCATATCATATCATGGGACCAAATAAATATATATATATATATATATATATATATATATATATATATATATATATATATATATATATATATATATGGCTTTTGAAAAGAGAGGATTTACAAAAATTCGAATAATTGTATTTACAATAAGTACTTATATCTATAATTTTGGTGTGTGTCAGAAAAAACACAAGTGTGGGCTCAGGAAATGTAACAGGGGAACCATACTATCTTGTATATGATTCAATAAACGAGTGAAAAAAAACCTGAGGAAAAAACTCCTTTCCCTGTCGCTATTGCACTAGCAATAGCTTGTCTGTTTATGATGTGTTAGTGTCGTGTGTACATAAAGAGTACCAAAGATTTTTTGCTTAGCCGCTTCATTCTCTCTCGCATTCCACGATTTCCAAGAACAAGGGTGAAAGGAAGGGGGTTGGGACAGGAATCTGTAATGGAAAAAGAAAACGAGCAGAAAAATATTTCAACAATCAAACTTCTTATATGTCTGAACGAATCGAAGAAAAAATTTTACATAGCAAGCAAGGTCATGAAAGGGACTAAGGAGATAATATAAAAATAAATAACCTGCGATATCCATAGAGTGAGAGAGAGTGAGAGAGAGAGAGAGAGAGTCGATGTGTGTGGCTGCCAGGACTTTAATAGGTTTTTTCAAATGTTTTTTCGATACAAGTTCTCATTGAGGGAGAATAAACGTTATTTTTCGCAATTGTTTTAACTAACAAAATTTTTTATTGAGATTGATATATATATATATATATATATATATATATATATATATATATATATATATATATATATATATATATATATATATATATATATATATATATATATATATATATATATATATATATATATATATATATATATATATATATATATATATATATATATATATATATATATATATATATATATATATATATATATATATATATATATATATATATATATATATATATATATATATATATATATATATATATATATATATTTCATGAGGAATTATAGAAAACACATCATCAAGCAAAATATAGATAATTCTTGCTGAAGATGTTTTTGTTCTTCAGAAACAGTTTTTCATATACTATCATCTTGCTCAGTCCTTGCTTCAACAGATTATTTAGAAAGACATAATGCCGCTAATATTTTTCATTTTGATCTAGGATATAACATGACCCCATTCCCAAAACAAAAAAATGTTACAAATATGAACCTGCGATTATTTGTGTAAACGAGAAATATAAACTTTATTTTGATAAAAAAATTGGAAAATGAAAAATATTCATTCTACCGATTATTATTTCTACAACAGGTGTTATTCCTAGAAATCTTCACAAAATATTGAGATTTTAGGTCTGGAGAAAAATTTATTTCAACAATACAGAAGATAACAGTCATCAAATCTTGTAATATTCTTCGTAGGTTTCTTTCCGATAAAAAATAATGAGGTAGAGTCGTAGGTTTTCTCTTTAGTTTATACTGCTCAGAATCTCATTTCATATTTTATTTATTTGTATTTTATATAAATGTAAAACAATTAGCTGACAATTTTATCATATTTATATTCAAAGCAGTATTCTATTCGATCGTTCACCACTTCATACAAAGGAAACTATTAATGGGTAACATTCAGTGTTACTTGACTAAGGTCTGTACACTGGATTTTTCCGGGCAGAAAGCCTCTGACACTGCTCGTTGGTACATTAATGTCATTGTCTGATGATGCTATAGTTTGTCTATATTCTCGTAGATTGATATATTCTTATAACATTTAACGTTACCCTAATATATAATGATTCCTGGATATGTTCAGATTATAATCATTGCCTGGCAATGGTATTAATTACCGGGTGGTAGATTTATATTTTTTCATGAAATCTGTTTGATTGCATAAACAGGTATATATATATATATATATATATATATATATATATATATATATATATATATATATATATATATATATATATATATATATATATATATATTGTTTAGTCTAAGATGGTTTGATCTGAAAAATTAGTCGATTGTTGATTCCTTTTCTAGTTTAAATTTAAGTTTCGGATGAATATTATCAACAAAGTTCAGGAAAATGTGTAATTGTCTTGAAGTACCATTAAAACACACAAAAATATTGTCAACATATCGACACCAAAATATTATATGAGACGCTACAGGTGATTGAAAAATTATATTTTCTATGTTATTCATGAAAATTTTTACTAGTAGTGAACTAAGGGGAGAACTCATAGCCAGACCTCCGGTTCGCTCATAAATTATATTGTTAAATTGAAAATAATTCTTATTGAGGCATAATGAAATCACTATGAACAAGCTAGTTGACCTGAGCGTTGTCTAAAATTTTAGAGACTAAAATTGGGCATTCAGTACTACGTATGTTGTAATACATGTCATCTACGTCAAGAGATATTAAAGAAGACTTTGGAGGAACAGAGATATTCTACACCTTATTTGTGAGTTCAATTGAGAAACAAGAAATTATGTTAGTTTAAACTATTGCATAAAATAACGTGTATTCTTCATCAATTATAGACTAACTTGTATCGAAAAAACGTTAGCAAAAATCCTATAACAGTATTTATCCTCAAAATAGTTCTGACAGCCACACACAATATTCCTCATTAAACTATTTTAGCCCTATTTCTAAAAAAATCGCAAATAACATCCAAATGCCCAACGTAAAATAAGCCTACAAATCCACAACCAATTCACCAAATATATTTTTCAACGCCAAAGATAAAACTCAAGATTTGATAATTCAGGAATTAGATATAAGGAACATCATTCACATTTTTGTAAAAACAAAACAGATTCCACTCTGGTACAATATTACATAGAAAACAACCATATTTTTTCATCAAAAAACAATCTACACATCCTAGACCAATCACGAAAAGGTATAAAAGACAATTATCTTGAATCCTTGAAATATTCAAAGCCAAACACAATACAGACCAGACTGATTTATGTTATTCCCCAATACTTGTTAAATAGTTTACAATTATAAATTAGCACCCAATGTCAATCTCTAATATGTATTTTACCTGCTCTGTTAATCCATTTCTCTGTACCCATATATAAGAAAAGTGCTAACTTTGTATTTTAGTTTTAACCTCATACTTATCTGATGATGAGCGAAAGCTATAACATTGAATAAACTTTTCAATCTTAAAATCAAATACATTTTTACGTAGTAAAATCCTCATACGATCAATTACATATCACATAATAATGGCAGAATCTATTTCAGTTCTGTATAAAATTTTATTGATACGTTTTCATTTGGAATGTATTAAATCTTCAATCATGCCGCATGAACGGTTTTAAATAAAACATTTTCCCGATAAAAGATTGCAACAAGTCGAGAAGTACAAAAGACTGCAGGAGAATTGAAGAATAGAATGAGCCTTTGAGAACCCAAAGTTATGGATCGTAAATTCAATGAAAATGAAGAATTGATATCCTTCACATGAACAGGAAAATTCAAGACCTCAATTGAAGAAAAAGCATTAAAGAAGTTATTATTTAAACGCACGGCGAAACATAAAATTGAAAGAAAAACGTAAAATCAAAACATACAATATACTGAAAACGAGCGAAACATTAAAAATGAAATGTGTAGGTACTTCGAGACAAGTATAACCAATATTTTCATGAGATCTATCAGATCCCAAGATATTGATAACGTATTCTGGTACACCCTATACTTACGATTCAATTTTGCCGAAATGAAAAACATCATTAACTATAGTACAGTATTCTGTTGTATACCGCGCTGGTTAGATTGAAAAATTCATGAATCCACTTCTTCCTAAATGATATATATTTATTATTAAAAGAGCACACTACTTTCTAATTCAACTAATTTTTCGACTTCTGTTTCTTGCTTTCTAATGGAATATTGGTAAGTTAACTGACTCAGAATGTATTAACCTTAATCTATTTACTAACCATTTTGCACACTGCTTTGCTATAATTTTTCTGCTTCTTCTTGCATGAAAAATGCTATATTTCTCACAATTTTTTTCAATGAGATCTAATTTGTTCATTTATTGTTGCGAATTCTTGTTGAAAAATTTTTATTCAAGGAACAAAATTCAACCTTCCGTAAAATTTTAAATATCCATGGTTTTCTGATCAACCCTTCATAAACACCGTCAACCGGGCCACACAGCAGTGGTACAGCACGGTCGGATGTCATGAATAGGAGCAATAGACTGCAGTTTTGGTCTTATTTGACCTCCTCGTCAGTATTGCATACACATTCACAACATCAGGCCACACTGCTACCTACTCATCTCAATTCGTTGTAGCGTGAGGAAGCATGTATATGTTATGGCCCCCCAATGAACTGAGACAGAGGCCACTCACCATTGCCACCAAGAAACCATGATAACAAAGGGTAGATAAACAGAAAACTTCATGAAGTCGACTATTCACCCCAACGCTACACACCGAGTCAGCAAAGAACTGGTCTGTCGAAAGACTAACTCTCCTCATTCCTACCTGGTTGTTAACCAGACATAGAGTACTATCAACAATCTTTAAGGAGGGATATTCAACATTTTACGGAAGGTTGAATATTGTTCCTTGAATAAAAATTCTTCAATGTGTCTACACAATAATTTCGCAAGTAGTAATATTTGAGATTGTTGAAGAATTATTGTTGCTTATCTCTGTACTAGCTCAATTCTTTTTAACACATTTCGAAAATTGAGGTAAATTTGACAACATTCTAATAAATTTTCTATTAATAGGAAATACCTCCAGAAATCAACAATTACATTTTTCGAAATTTGTCTCCAAGTACTTACTACAATGTGTCTGTTAGAATGAGAAATGGGGCTGGAATTGGCCCCCCAGCCCAAGTTACAATATCTACACCACCCGAACCTTTGAGTAAGTATGTTCTGAAAGTGAACTCTGCCAAAAAATTAATGCACAATTTTCAGATTTTCAATTTTTTTTTGATAGGCAAAATTGGATGTTTTTTCTTAGCGCACATGATCCTCTCATGAGAAATAAAATGAATGAAAACAGTAGTTGTTAATTTTCGGTAATAATGCAACGCAAATCTCGAAATCTGATCTCGGCAGAAGGTGCTGAAGCAGTGGTGTTATGTGATCTAGGTTAACTCATACAAGAATAGGCCAATAGTTTGGGATATCCCATTTTCCACAATGATTCGCAGCTACAGGGAGACTGGTAGTTATGAAAGAAGATCTGAGCAAGGAGGACCTCGAGCAACAACGGCGATCCATGACCGTTATTTGAGAATTTTAATTTTCGGTAATAATGCAACGCGAATCACAAAATTTGACCCCGGCAGAATGTGCTAAAGCAACACATGTTGGACTTATAAGAATAAGCCAAAGGCTTGGGATATCGCTTTCAACTGTTTCCAGAATGATCCGCAGGTACATTAAACCTGAAAGGCAAGGACACCTCAAGCAGCAACAGAGTTTCGTGCAACTTTTACCTATCTTTGGTTTTGATGGAAGTTCAATAATGGTGTGGAGAGTAATTTCTTTGAACGCCTGAATAATGAAACCTTGAATACTCAGAGGTTAGATTTCACAGAAATTTTAGAAGAACATGTTGAAATGAATCACAATGCAATAAGATCATTGATTTGTTTCTATATGTTGAGAAGGAATTGTTCTGTAAACGTGAGATTGAAACCATCTAAACCTTGCCGCTTTGATGACTCTCCAGGATTTCTTCTAGAAAAAATTCTTGCAGGAGCACCACTCCTTTATTTTCCAGAAAATTTTCATTTTTGGATGATCAATTTCCGGAAAAGTGGCTGTGGACAACTTTTGTTCTCTCTCATTGTCCTCTGTACTCTCCAAGGTCTGTGAATAGTGTTTTCTTGACAGATTATTGAATTTCCTTGATTACCATAGGATTCTGAACAATAGTCAATTTGGTTTCAGACCTGGTCTGGCCACGGTGGATGCAGTGTATACTTTTGTGGAGGCTATTGTATCTGGTCTCGTGTCTGGTAGTCGTTCTGTTGGTATTGTTATGATGTTCTTAAATAAAAGACTGATAAATATGGTATTCGAGGAAATGCATCCGAGTAGCTTACAAGCTATTTTATGGCAGACATCATCTTGTTACGATGGATTACATTATTTGTCATACAGGAAAGACAACAAATTCTGGATCAAACTTTTTAATAAATTGATTAATATTATTATCGTGGACTTATGAACTATCTCAGCTGTTAGCTGGATATAATTTACCTTTCCCAGATTCAGCAATCAAAGGAATAGGCTCGATTACAATATACTTGACATAAATTTCCTAACTATCCTACATGTATTAAGAATTACAGCTTTTTGCATTTTTATATAGGTATTCTAATGCAATTCTAATTTCTTAAGGCTATCATGCAAAGTTTTGGGTATAAACCCAGTGGACGATGACAGGAACAATATCTATTTTCTCGAGGTGCCACATCTGCTTGATCTCAATAGCAAGGTCTGTGTATTTGGACTTTTCTCCTGGAACTTATTCAGCACTTTGTTATTATTAGGTATGGCAACATCCACCAGCATTGCTGTTCTGGCTCTCTTATCATACACCACTATGTGCGGCCTATTATTCGTCACCATTCTGTCAGTGATAACAGGCCTATCGTAGTATAATCTGAGTCATTTTTCAATACGGGCGCCGGTTGATACTTGTATAATGTACTTGTGTGCAAGTTTTTGATGGATAATGTTGCACACTTGATTATGCCTGTGAAGATAGTCCGTATTGGCCAGTTGTTCGCATCCGGACGTAATATGCTGTATAGTCTCCGATCTTATATGGCATTTTCTGCACTTATCTGTTAGTAATGTTCCGTCCTTAATAATAAATTTTTTGTAGTTGTTTGTAGCGATCACTTGGTCTTGAATGGCCATAAGGAATCCTTCTGTTTCCGCGAATAATTCTCCTTTCATCAACCATTTGTTGGAGGCTTCTTTGTCGATGTGTGGTTGATTAATCTCATGGTGATGTCGTCCATGCAATTCCTTTCTTGACCATTGCTCTTGTTTTTCAGTATCTGATAGGAACGGTAGATTCAGCAGGTCATCTCTGGTAGCAAGATTTAGAGGTGTGTATCCCTATCAGCCAACGATACCACTCTATGGAGGTCAGAAGTGAAAGCTTTTGCAGAGAAGAATTCTCTGAGATTTTTTATCTGTTCGGTGTGTAAATTGACAACATCTATTAATCCGCGTCCTCCTTCTTTCCGCTTCAAAATTGTTCGTATCACAGATGATTTTGGATGATGATTGTTGTATTTTGTCAACATCGTTCGGGTCTGCCTTTGAATATCATCCAGTTCTGTCTTAGTCCATCTGATTATTCCAAATGAGTAAAGCAACACTGGAATGGCGTAGGTGTTAATTGCCTTGACTAGATTCCCCGAGTTCAACATCGATTTCAGCACAAACTTCAGACGCTGACTGTATTCTGAACGAATCTTTTCCTTTGATTGTTTTGGTCTAGCAATCTGGCTTGTTGGTATCCCAGATATTTGTATGTTTCGCCATCCCTCATGCACTGTATAATATCACCGTTTGGAAGTTGTGTTTCACCATCTATGACTTTCCTCTTTCAATGTTCAAGGTCTTACATTTTCAATCCCGAATTTCATATGAACATCTGCCGAGAACTCACTCACAGTTTTCAGCAAATCATCCAATTGCTTCTTATTCGAAGCATATAATTTGATGTCATCCATATACAGCAGGTGGGAGACTGTATGATAATTCCTATCTGTTTTATCCTGAATCCGTATCCTGTTCTATTGAGTATTGAAGACAATGGGCTCATCATAGCCAAACAGAACCATAGTGGACTCAAAGAGTCTCCTTGAAAAATTCCACGACGTATGGGTATCTCGTCGGTTTTAATTGGCATATTGTTCATATTGACCTGCAGAGATGTGCGCCAGTGTGTCATTGTTGTCGGAGGTTATTATTATTATTATTATTCAATATAAATTAGAGTTGAGGCATGATGCCTATTTAACTCAAAAATCATAATATACATTATGTTAACAGGTTGCAAAGCAGTGAAGACAAAGTAATACAAAATTACTTAAAAATAGGCTAGGCTATCCTAATCTAATGAAAATAAAATAAAAGATTCTCAAGAGCAAGTAGATCTAGCATTCAACCTACCCACAGAAAACTAAAATTAAATACAATAATTGCTTAACAAAAACATGTTGTAGGTACTTAGAAATCTTCAGTTGCCTGCTTCAGATAATATCCATGAATCATAGGCGTTCTTGAAAGCATTGACGGAAGTAGAAGAAATAACATGTGGTGGTAGATCATTCCATGCCGAAAAGACACGATTGGAAAGAAAATTTTGTCTTGGGGTGGATTTGAAGTTTTCAATATAATTTCAGTCTGTGGCCTCGTAGACGTCTGTTGTGATTTATCGTAAAAGTGGAGGTATATCTGCACCGAACATGTTATTCGAGGCCCTGTAGACAATAATAAGATCACTTCGAAGCCGTCTTTTATTGAGAGGTTGAAGATCGAATATTTTGAGGCGTTCGGAATAACTTGGCCGTCGAAGGCCGTACGGAATTCTTGTTATCCTCCGCTGAATAGATTCGAGATAATATAAGTTTTATATATGAGACTACAAGTTTTGGGCTGACAACCTTTGAAAGATCTCTGAAGCAAAAACGAAAGTCTAGAAACTTTATTACAAATACTTTGAATATGATCAGTCCACGTTAGGTCATTAGAGTAGGTAACTCCAAGAACAACTTGCTTCGATGTGGTGATCAGAGCAGTTCCAGAGATCTTGTACATCCGATGGGGGTTGTTTTTGCCAAGGTGCAAGGCCTTGCACTCATCTAAATTCAAGAGTAAAAGCCAGTCGGTGCACCACTTCGACAGATGATCGAGATCCTGTTGAAGAGTGTGGAAGTCAGAAAATGGATTATTATATAATTTTGTATCGTCAGCATAGAGAAAACAGGTGGAAGAATGTATAGAAGGAAGTTCAGCAGTATACAGTAGGAATGGGAATGGGCCTAAAACGGAACCCTGTGGAACACCGCTTGAAACCGGCTTGAGTGAAGACTTTTCATTCGAAACTTTAACTCGAACGCTTCTCCCAAGTAAAAATGCTGTAATCCATTGTAGAAGCTGACCTCTTATGCCAAGGTGTTCAATTTTATACAGCAGTCGTCGATGTGGCACTCTATCAAACGTTCTCGAAAAATCTAAATAAACTACATCAATTGGAATTCCACGGTCCACAGCCTTTGTCCAATCGTTGATACATAGAAGCAGGTTTGTAATAACTGAACGAACGAGAAGGAAACCATCAGGAACCGTCAGGAATCAATTAATTGGAAAGGGGAAAATCGAGCATTTGGCGGTGAATTATTCTTTCACATATCTCGATACAAGACTGATAGGTCTGTAATTATCTGCTGAGAATTGTCTCTTTTTTTGTAGATTGGGGTAACTGAGTGATGAAATAAAAAATATTTTATTTACAAGAGGAAATTAACTAGTTATTTGATAAATGAATGCTTTTACAGCGTTGATAAATTTCTTCAATTGTAATTATAATATCATATATTGATAATTGTATCTTTGATCTTCTGTAACACTCATTTATTTTTGTCGTTTTATATGAGCATGGATGGTGGATGTAATGCAGTAATTTTCAGGGATGGAAATGTCCGCTATAAACAGATTTTGAGAGATTCTCATATTATCAGTTTTATTTCGACTCTTATAAATAATATTTTTATTTTGATTGTTCTCAAGCTTTCCTCAGTGCTGGTTGATTACTAGAAAATAGTTCGTCAACATATCAAAACTTTCGAATTAATTTAAATTCACGATTTTGTGCCTTGATTTCTTGGCGCAGTGTACATGAATATATATTTCATGAATGATCTAATTTTATTTTCATAATACACTTTTTTTTTAGTTAGAGGTTCAAAGAAACCCATACTCATCTTGGGCACAGAGCACAGTGTTATAGAGCAAGGAACTTATATACTGGATGAACCAGTAATATTATATGAAACTGAAAAAAGAATAAAGGGTAAGAATGTATTAAAACAATCGTATAACAACTAAACGTTCATGTTTTTCAGGATTAGCAGTTCACATCAGCCAAAAGTTACTTTTTGTATCAGAATCTGACGGTCACATTGCCAAAATGTCTTTGGAAAGCCGAAATACTTCGTACATATTAAGCCCTGATCGAATAAACTTCAAACCGTTAGATCTATCGGTGGACTGGTTAAATGGACAGCTGTATATACTAGGAGAAGTCGGACATGAGAACAAAATGTGGCAAATAGCACGTTGCGGTTTGGATGGAAGTGGATTGACAGTTGCTATTGCTGGTTTAGTTGTCAAACCTCACTGTGTGGAGGTTGATCCTTATAATGGGTAAGGAAGAGATAAAATCCAAATGTTTTTGCTTCGTCTAATAAAATTACATTTTCAAGGTATTTATTTTGGGCTCTAGAAGGCCATACTAAAGGAGGGCTATACAGATTGGATCTAGCAGATATTAGCAATGGTATAAGACATGAAGTAAGACCAGAAATCATATTAAAGGATCCTAGTCTTGGTGCCTTCACTCTTGACCATACAAATTTTAGTCTACTCGTGGCTAGGCAAAATGAAAATACAATCAATTCAATATCTCTAGATGGGTAAGTAATAATCAGTGAGCTATGTTTACATGAAATTTGTCAACACGCATATAATTTGGTAAAACTGCCAAATATCATGCCAGTAATGTTACTTTTCCGAAAATCAAACTGTGACACAGTGGTGAAGAACTCCAAACAGCGTTCTGAATGACTGGAGCGTTGTTTTTTCGACCGATCATCAGCCAGATCAGAAATCTTGTGGAGCCTACAGAAGGCCAACTTGGTTGTCAAACTTTTTTCCAATTTGGTTTCCAAGCGGTTCCCTCAGACGATCAACTCTGTGTGCAACCTTGTTGACCCCTGCAACCATATGTGCAAAGTGTGCAATGCACACGGGTGCCATCTTTAGGGCGCCAAAACCCAGGGTCCAAAAAAAAATTGAGAAATTAAATTGGATTAGGTATAAATACACACAAAATTTTATTAGTATATCATCCATAGAACATAGGAACTGCCGGTTCCTATGTTGCGAGAATATGTCAGGCGGCAGTTTCTTGGTTTTTCCTGTTCAGACATGAATAACGTCTGGAGCGCTATAAAAGCGATGCATCGCCACAGGCGTTTTTAAATCAGTTAGTTCACTGGACCGTGCAACAAGTGAATAAAAACAAGTAATCCTATTAATTTTTACATATAAAGTTATTTTTATTTTGTCAAGTGTGGTGTTGTGTTGTGTGT
Source organism: Cryptolaemus montrouzieri (assembly GCA_013387265.2). NCBI lineage: Eukaryota > Metazoa > Arthropoda > Insecta > Coleoptera > Coccinellidae > Cryptolaemus > Cryptolaemus montrouzieri. Next base: position 27,134,248 of record JABFTP020000103.1, read on the forward strand.
TTGTTTACTACTTTTTTTTTAAATTAAGTGCCGAATACCTGCTGACTGCAATTTCAACGACTTGATTTTTTATAAAATGGTAAGTGTTCCCTACTTTATACTATCAACATTAACCCTTTATAGGATACTGGTTATAATTAATTTTTCTTTAGCCAAATATCTTTTTATTAATTGAAATGTCATGTACGAGTTTGAAAAAGTAACTGGTTTTATCCATAACTTGCTTAGTTTTTATGCTATTGATCTTTTCAAAAAATTTTGTAGGGTTTTCTAAGGGCTATAAGATCAAATTAGTTTTATATCTTTTTGCCTTCATTTTTGAAAGGATTTAAGCTGAAAGGGCTCGAACGAATTACTTTTTACTCAAATATGCAAACTTTAATCGGTCATATCTTACTTAATAATAATCTGCCCTTAAAGGGTTAAAAACTATTGGCTACTCAGTTAACTTTTCGAGAATATTTTCTACCCTACCCACATGGTGCTTATTATTGTGGTTACTTTAGAAGTTAATTCCTAATTCCCATGAATACTAATTATTTATTTGTCTTTTCGGGATAAAAGAACTGAGACTACATGAAAGGGGAAAAATGGTTGAATCTATAAAGCATTTCTTGCAAAACAATCGAGATTCCACGGAGACTATCGATGTTGGTACGACCGAATCGTCCGAATCTCAAGATTCTAAATCCGTTATATCAATAACCGTGAGTGGACCATCTGAAATTTCAACTGTAACATCAGGTCCTGCAACAAGTGGCAGCGGTTGTAGCAGCAAAACAGCTTCTACTGATACAGAGCCCGATGAAGCGATGACACCATCCTCGTCTACAGCACTTAAACAATCCACTTCAGGTAATTTAGCTTGAGTAAAAAGTTCGGTAATGTCATCTACCGAAATACCTGCTGCAAGTGACACTTTCGTTGAAGGCTGTAATGAGGCTAGTGTCGACATAATTCCGTCCGACCCCGGTTTATGGCCCGAAAGAATCACCAATGAGATGGCTAGAATATTGGTTAAACGTGGTCCGCCCTTGATAGACATCAGTTTTAGCTTTTCTAGTAATAAAGATAACAGAAAGTTTTCGTGCAAATACTTTGAAAGAAATCTAGCAAATGGAGAAAAAGTCGAAAGGGCTTGGCTTATTTACTCTATTTCTAAAGATTATGTATTTTGTTTCTGTTGTAAGTTGTTTTGTAAATGAAAAACTCCTAACGCTTTTTGTGATACAAATGGAGTATCTGATTGGCAACACATGTCTTTGCTAATTAAGAGACACGAAACGTCAATTTTACACAACAGTTATATAAACACTTGGGTAAATTTAAAAAAAATATTGGAGACATCTATGACAGTTAATGCTCATCATCTGTGGATTTTAGAAACGGAAAAAAAATATTGGCGAGACGAAGAATTATTGCGATTGTTGAGTATTCATCTACACAATACTTGGCATTTCAAGGTTCTTCTCAATTGCTTTTCGAACATGAAAATGGAAATTTTCTAAAAGCTGTTGAGATGATTGCTTCTTTTGATTCAGTGATGAGACAGCACGTTAGCCGAGTGTATAATTCCCAAAAAAAATCTGTTAAAATGACTCATTATTTAGGCGTGCAAATACAGAATGAAGTAATTGAATTATTGTCGTCCAAAGTAAGAAATAATATTTTAAAAATGGTTCGCAGTTCAAAATATTTTTCAATAGTATTAGATTGTACACCAGACACTAGTCATACTGAGCAAATTAATCTTGTTCTGAGGTATATTGTCCTTAACACCACTTCAAATAAGGTTGAAGTTAAGGAAAGTTTTATTGCGTTTAATTCAATACTGGACTCTACAGGAGAAGGGATATATACATTTGTGATAGAAAATTTGAAAAAATTAATTCGCATTCTTAATGCGAACCCGAAAGCCCTTTTTGTACCTTGTGCGGCTCATACTTTGAGCTTAACAGTAAATGACGCTTCTAAGGTGTCAGGTGCTACATTAAACTTTTTTAATCTTGTGCAAGAGTTATATAATTTTTTTTCGTCATCCACAAAAAGGTGGTATGTTTTGAAGAAAAATGTCACCGGGTTGAGTTTAAAGCCTCTAAGGAGACAAGATGGTCCAGAAGAATTGACGCAATAAGGCCCCTTAAAGTTTATTTGATTAAGGTTTGCGAAAGTCTTCTAAAGTGGCTGAAGATAATTCTTTTCACATTGATGCAAGACATAAAGCGAGTTCCCTCTTAACGCCTGAACAAAATTTTCAATTTATTTGAGAAATTATTATTTGGCATGACGTTTTATTTCATATAAATATTGTCATCAAACAAATGCAAAGTGCTACAATCAATATTAAAGTATGCCAAACCTAAATAAAAATTTAGTTGATCACTTCCAGCAATATAGATCTGACCAATCATTTAAAGAAATTCTTGCGAAAAGCATCCTCTCGAAATTGAAGTAGCATCACCAATGGTTATGAGGACTCATGATGAGATGAGACCCTCATGATCCAAAAATCGCCTTTAAAATTAGTTTTTCTTAAAAATTATAGATCAAACTATAAGCTCTCTAAAAACCGATTTGACTTATTAAATGAGTTTGATAATATTTTCGGTTTTTAGCGACATATTGAATTAAGTGACAGCGATCTTTTAAAACATGGTTCTATTCTTGAAGAGTGACTGACAGATCAGGATAATAAGGATATAGACTACAATGATCTGTTTAACGAAATTAAAGCGTTGAAGTTGTTTTCATTACCTGATGATACTGACCCCTTAAATATTTTATAATATATATTTGAAAACAATTTAATCTCCATCTTTCCAAACGTCAGCATTTCACTGAGAATTCTTTTGACATTGCCTGTATCTGTAGCTTCTGGCGAGCGATCTTTTTCAAAGTTGAAAAGCATTAAAAATTATTTAAGATCGACAATAATTCAAGAAAGATTGTCTGGGATAACAATATTAGCAATTGAACAAGAAATTTTTGACGGTATAAATTTTAGCGATGTAATTAATGAATTTTCTTCTCTTTCTTCTTCTATTCACCGTGTAGAAGGCGTAGCGCCTGTTCAGTTCCGGTTTCCCTGCAGCAGTTCTTGTGAAGTTGATTGCCAACTGTCCCGCCATCGTTTTGGTGGTCGTCCAACGGGTCTTCTTCCGTGTGGTATGTTGTTATATACGATTTTGGCTATTCTATCTGTGGTCATTTTGTTTACATGCTGGTTCCATTCTCTTCTTCTTTTTCTTACCCATCTTACAATATCGTCTGTTTCACATTTTTCCCTTATGTCGGTATTTATTTGTCTGTCATTCAATGTGTAACCGGTTATAGTTCTTTGCGTTTTCATTTCTGTTGTTCTTAGTATCCTCTTTGTCACCGACGTTTCCGCTCTTGTTTCTGCCCCGTATGTCATAATTGATCGCACACATGTTTTGTAGATTCTGGATTTGCATGGTATACTGAGGTGTTTATTTCTCCAAATTGGTTGTTTAAGATGTCCCGATACTGCAGCTGCTTTGTTCACTTGTCTCCTCACTTCATCTTCAAGGTATCCTGTGCTTGTTATTTTGCACCCTAAGTATTCGAATGACATGACTTGGTCTATAGTGGCGTTGTCTATTGTTAACTTGCAGCGCAGAGGTTCCTTAGCTATGGTCATGCATTTTGTCTTACTTGTTGAGATTTCCATATTGAAATTTTTTGCGCGTTTGCTAAAGGCGTATAACATTCTTTGTAGGTCGTCTTCTGATTCTGCAACGAGTACGGCGTCATCGGCATAGCATAAGATGTTAATTTTGTAGGTTCCCATGCTGTATCCTAGTCCCAAGTTTTTAACGGTCTCTACAAGTTGGTCCATAACAGTATTAAATAGTAGAGGGCTAAGACTATCACCTTGGCGGATGCCCGACGTTGTTCCGAAATGCTGCGTTATGTCATCGGCAAGAATCTTTGTAAGCAGTTTCAAAGAGGTGCTTAATAAGGTTATTCATCGACCGATAGTTGGCAGGATTTGTTTTGTCTCGGCAAGAATCTTTTTTTAAAGATAGGCACTGTTACACTGTTACACTTCTTTTCCATTCTTCTGGTATTTTTCCGTGTTGAATTATGATGTTAAACAGTTTTGTGTACTCTTCTCTCATGGCTTCTCCGCCATATTTGATCATCTCATTTGTCATCTTATCTTCATTTGGAGCTTTCCTATTTTTAAGTTTACTTATTGCCATAGCTACTTGCTCTTTCGTGATTGTTACCGGTTCATTTATAATGTCGTTTTCTAAGTCTTCTTCTGGGGATTCTTCCTCATATTCTGATTCGGTGTAAACATTTTTGAAGTATTTTTCCCATGTTTCATTTGTGATTGTTTTCAGTTGTATAGTTTCATTGGTGTCCTTTTTCATACCCCTTAATAATTTCCAAATTCGTTTTTGCTCTCCGTAGATATCCGCTTTCATTTCAGCACTAAATCTCTGCCAGTATTCTTCTTTAATTTCCCGAACTCTGTTATTCACCCTATTTCTTATTTCTATGTATCTATTTCGGTTCTCTGGTGTCGGATGGTTCTTATATTCTGGATATATTTGTTTTTTTTCCTTTGTAATGTTTTTGACTTCAGTGGTGAACCAGGGTTTATTATTAGGTTTGCCGTTCTGTGATACCGTGCGGGTTCCCAAGGCCTCTGTGGCACCCCTGTATATGTTTTCTTTTAGTTTGAGCCATGCTATGTCGGGGTTATCTTGCTGGAATATTGGATTACGAGTTATATAATGTTTGCAACGATTTGAATAAAGTTGTTTTTTGTGCTCTCATTGTTGAGCGATTCTACGTTAAATTTTTCAGTTTTTACAGATGGTGTTTTCTTTTTTAATTGAGTTGTCATCTTCAGTTTCCCTAGAACGAGCTTGTGGTCTGTTCCAATGTTAGCTGATGACAAAACTCTTACATCTAAGATTTGTTGGGGTAGAAACATTCGGTTAGTGATAATGTAATCAATTATGGATTTGTTGTTTCGGTTATCGTAGAAAGTATATTTGTGCTGTTCTTTGTGAGGGAAAAAGTGTTATTAATTCGCAACTCGTTCTGTGCACAAAATTCCGTCAACATTTCGCCGTTTCTGTTAATTACGTCTTCGTTATATTTTTGTTTCACCCCGTTTACTACTTCGTTACCTACTCTAGCGTTAAGGTCTCCTAATATGATTATCTTTTCTTTAGTTGGTATTTTATCTAGTTGTGATTGAAGACTTTCATAAAAATCTACCGCCGCTTCCTCTGGTTTGCTTATGTCAGGTGCGTATACTGATAGGATATGTAGCGGACGGTCGAACGACATTGTGACTTTCAGGATTCTATCGCTAACATATTCTACGTTTACCATATTTTCTTCGTATTTTTCATGTACTAGTAGTCCTACTCCCGATGTTGCTCTTTGGTCTTTTTCTACTCCAGAGTATACTAAGATGTAATTGTTTAATTTTGATAATTCTCTTCCCTTCTTTTTGGTTTCGGCAAGTGCACATATATCTATTTTGTGTTCGTTCATTTCAGGGATTATTTCGTGGTCTTTGGAGAATAGAGTTTTTATGTTCCAGCAGGCTATTCTTACTTGATGCTTCTTCCTGTAGAGTTTATTCCTATTTCTCGCGCGGGTCGTATTCCGCGTTTTCTGTCCTTGTTCCGAGGCTGCATCTCCGGTGCTTTGAGCAATGAATTGTTTTGCCCTAAGTAGGTTGCTAACCTTTCCTAGGAACCCTCCTCCTTGATCCGGGCTTGGGACCGGCATTAGCACTTGCTGGACTACTCAATCCATCCAGCTTGTACCAAAGGCGGAGTTAAAATTAATGAATTTACAACAGCAAAATCTCGGAATTCTGTTATTTGTTCCTAAAAAAATGTGATTTTTAGTGTTATGTTATTTTCTAGTATTTATAAACAACGAGTCAACGTTTGTATCCCATTACTTAAGTTAATGTTTTGAAATGGGTGTGAACAAGAATTTATTTTATTATGATTTTGTTCTGTTTGTTTCATTTTGATATTTTAGTCTACAAATAAATATGACTTCTAAAGTTCAGTTTTTTGCTCTACTTCAAGCACCTACCTACCTACCTCCTACCTTCAAAGAAAAATAAAAAAACATGACCCAAAATGCCTTAAGGGGCGCCAAAATCCTTTTTTGCACACAAACGCCAGTAGCCCTCACAGGGGCCCTGTTTATCAGTCGAATGTTTTCTTGAACAACTCCTAAAGTTAATTCTTTTTATTTTTAGTAAAGAAATCTACAACATGAGGCCAAAAGTAACAAAATCAAAAATGCATAAAGTTGTATCTCTTGCAACGGCTAACAAAATTTTTTACTGGACTGACGGAGACAACGTATTCTACGAAGAACACAGAGACGCTTATTATCATAATTCATATCCTGATTTATCTGCCAGAACGTACAACAAAGTCATTGTTAATTTGGAAAGTTCGCAACCAATTCCTATTCCTGTAAATCCACCAAGGAATTTGCAAGCAATGTTCGACAAAGATTTGGCCAAAACAAGTTGGGAAGCACCACACCTGTTGGACGGACAAGGTAATATAATTGGACTTTACTTTCTCCAGAGTTCTCAAGTCTGAGAAACCTATAACTTTCAAAGATTTAAAACATTCAGAGTGTTACATAATAGTATGTCACAACTTGAGAGGGTGAATCTACGTGCAATTTTGAGAAAGAAAGTTTATATAAACATAGGTACGCAAAAGCTTCGTTACGGAGCTACAGGGTGTTGAAATTTCCGGAAAAAATTGGGTTTTTCTTTAAAACTCCTGCAGTTTTTGAGATATTCAGCCCAAATTTGAAATAGCTATTTTTTACAGCCTCCTCCATTACACGTCCTAGATTTCAACTGAAATTCACAGGGTGTTTTCTTTTCCCAGACCATGTCTCCTTTTGGCCTTTTAACCTTTTTTGCAGTACGCCACTGATCAGAGTACAATCAATTTTCGTTCAATTTAAAAACTTTTTTGACTCTTGTAATTTTTTCGTATCTCCAACCGTTTTCGAGTGAAAAATTATTGAATTTGACTTATTTGAATTGTGTGTTATACGCTTAATAAAAAAAATAATAGAAATACTCGAAAGGTATGCCCAGAATTTGCTTTTATTTTGATAGCTCGACTTCTGAGACTCGACTAATACTTATTCAATATCAAACTAAAAACGAACAATTAAAAACTAAATAAATTGCTGGAAGTGTCCTCCACCTATAAGAATACAGGGCTCTGTCCTTATTCGCACATTATAACGCACTCTTTGAAATATTCCTGGGGTATTTCTTATCGTGTCACAAGAGGTTATTATTAGATTTCTCAATTCTTCTACAGTGTGTTCTGGAGTGATATAAACTAAATATCCCCATTAGAAAAAGTCTAAACTATTTAAGTCTGGGGACCTAGGAGGCCATGGTTCTGACCTATCCATCGGTTGTTGAATGTATTATTAAAGAATTCCGTAGCTTCCCCACTAAAATGTACTGGTGCCGGTCATGCGTGAACCACATTATGTTTCTCATCAAAAAAGGCACATCCTCGGGCATAAAGGTTACTACTCCTCAAGAAATTGCCGATAAGCGGGACCGTTTAGTCTGTTAGGCAAAAAAATGACCCAATCAAATAATTTCCAATTATTCCGAATATTCACATTTAGTGAGAATTGTTCTTGACGATGAGATTCTTCAATCAAATGGCGGTTTTCCTCAGCCCAATAATGATTATTGTGAAAATTTGTGATATCAGTTCTCGAAAAGTTAGCTTCGTCTGTGAACATTATTTCACTATCAAAATGAACATTTTCTAATAATTTTATTTAAGAACTATCGGCAGAAATTCAGTCTTGAAGGAAAATCTCGTGGAAGTAGAGTTTGGACGCGATGGATATGAAACGGGTACAATGAAAAGTCGTTTAGAATCCTCCGAAGTAGAATATGTGAAATATTCAACTGATTTCCAATTTTTCTTGTACTCACATGAGGATTCAAATCAATACAGTTCAAAACTACTTCCTCAATATCTGTAGTTCTCATAGTTTGAGTTGCACCTTTTAAATGATTATCTGCAGTAAAAGTACCAGTTTCCATCAACCTTCTGTGGATATTTGAACATGTTGGCCTGTCTGGTGTTACACAATTTGGAAAGCGCACCTGATATAATCGCCTAGCTTCTGTTTTGTTTCCGTCAGCCAGACCGTACATGTAACGGATATCAGCCAATTCGGCGTTAGTAAAATTAGCCATTTTTTCTTACAGCAATAACTTCGAAAGTCTTAAAACTAACCGTTGATTCAATAAACGATTCGAGCAGATACTGGTTCAACTTTAGCAACTGTCAAAAAAAAGAAATAAATAAATGAAGAAAATCAAAGCCTACTAGTCATTTCTTCAATTAGAAGTGCTTTCAATTCAACGAATGCATACAATCGCTTAATGATTTTTTGCTCGAGAACGGTTGGAGATACGAAAAAATTAATAAGTGTCAAAAAAGTTTCTAAATTGAACGAAAATGACGAAAATTGATTGTACGCGTACAGCAAAAATTTTGAAAGGGCAAAGGTAGACATGGCTCCGGAAAAGAAAACACCTTGTAGATTCTAGTTAAAATTTAGGACGTGTAATGATGGAGGCTGTAAAAAATAGCTTGCATTTTCAACACCCTGTAGCTCCGTAACGAAGCTTTTGCGGACCTATGTTTATATTAACTTTTTTTCTTAAAATTGCACGTAGATTTACCCCCTCAAGTTGTGACATACTATTATGTAACACCCTGTATACTTAAATCTGAATTTTTTATGATTTCAGGAAGAGGAGCTTGGCAGAATTGGTCATACGAAGTTTCTCTGAAAAATATAGTTACCAGTGAAGTATTAACAATAAAAGACATAAATGGTACTTCATGTACCGTTCACGAACTAACAGAAAACTCAAAATATATTGTGAAAGCTGCAGCTTACACAACGTACGGACGAGGACCATGGTCTAGAGAATTCATTGGTGCCACTCTATTGGATAAAAAGGAATCACCATTCATCCTATGGGCAGCTGCTGAAGGAATACTTACGTCAGATCCCACCGGCCAAAACGTCAAGACAGTAATTCACAATGGTGGAATTAAAAAGTTTTTTATAACAGATATAGCATGGTATCGTGAACAAGTCTACTTAGTAACGAATAACTCACAAATGTTATGGTATAATACTAGTTCCCACAAACATGGAAAACTTTTGGACTCTGTTGGTAGCATTGGAGTAGATTGGATAGGCAAGAAGTTATATTGGTCCAATCCAAAACAACAAATGGTTAGAGAACATTCTGTTGGTTATCAAATTGTACAAAGAATTCACTTTTTGTAGCAGGACTTGAAATTTTCTCACATAAAAATTGGTCCATAAACAGTTTGTTTTCAAGATGCAGGGTGCTCAAGTTTCAAAAGTTTTACTCAATTTATCCTAATCCTACTTTCAAAGTTTACTAAAAAAGGTCATATAACAAATTCGTCCAATATAAATCATAAATTCTTCTCCATCAAATTAAAAATAAATAGGTACTGAGGATCGAAATTAAAATACGAAATATAAGATAAAAAACAGAATTATTCCTGATAAAACATGTGAAAATAAAACAGAAACTCACTTTCTTCTACTGGGTGTTATTTATTTCTCAGCATAATCTCCTTTTAGGGCATCATCGAAGCACGCATTTGTTTAGGAGATAACTTCCAAATCTGTTAAAAATCTCCGTTTTCCGAGCCATAGTTTTTATGAAGCAATAGTCACTGGGAATCAATTCAGGAGAATATAGTGGATGAAGTAGCAATCAATCTCGATAATGCCCTGTGCGTCCCAGAGGAAGGTTTTCTTGGTTGCACTGCCACCCTCTGTTTGATTTACTGCTTCCTTTATGTTCTGTAGAAATTAATTCTTTTTTCATCTACCGTAATGAAACGGAGCAGGGACTCATCTGGTTTGCGTTCAAAGTCCCGAAAATTAGCCTGAGAAAGTTTCATTCTTCACGTTCTGCCAACTATCAACGAACGCGGTACCGATCTTTTCGCTTTCCTCCTCATGTTCAAATCCTGATGCAATGATATGAAATGTTCACAGTCTTCGCTATCCCTTTCAACTTCACTCGGCGATCATCGAAAACAATATCGTGGACTTTCGTGATCATGTATTGTTGGGCACCGTGAATGGTCTTTTAGTTGGTTCACATTTCTTTAACGATACATTCAATGGGAACATTAACCTCAATTTCCTTCAAAATGCGCTGCCAAATCTCCTGAATAGATTTTGAATACCGGAAATGTACTTCTAACAAGATGGGGCTCCACTTAATTTTAGCAACAATCTGATTAGTTAACCATCTCGGTCACCAGATTTAAATCCAGTGATGAATGTTTTCTTTTTGTTTGTTAAGTTCGTGTTCATTTTTATTTTTCAGTTAAATATCCATACAAATAAGTAAACTTGAAAATTTAGTAATAGTTCGAAGAGAAAATTTTTTATTATTTTCTATTGAAAGCGGTCACAGTAACGACAAAAATATAGGATACAGAAAAGTTTTTAAAAAGAATCATAAATAATACTGTTGATAACATTCAGTGGCGTACTAAAAAAAGTTCGAGGGAGGAAAAAGGGAGAAGATTCAAGAAAAACATCATTCTATAGAGCACTTCTTCTTCTGGTGTGCCTCAGGGACATTTAGCTGATTGTTACTTATATAAATAATATATCCCGATGTTTTGATAAAAGTGAAATATTATTATTTGCCGATGAATTCAACATTTTCATGAAATTTAATCATCGGAACTGTCCATATCTGCAGCTTCAATTGGAAAATTTCATCTTTTTTATGAGTCATTCTCATTCAACGTTTATTTGAATCTAACAAATTGTCTAGCTATTTCTTATATTCGTGTAAGGAATGTCTGAATACATCCCTACACCTTCTGTTATGGATACTGTAAAATATCTGGGAGTGATATTTGGTTCAAAACCCTTATTGATCGTATCGACTATGTCGTCAATTCTAGTAGCCGAATGTTAGGTCACCTATTGGAATTGATATGCTTTTGTAATTTTTAGTTTTCATAATTGTCAATCAGTGAATACTCATACGGTCGTATTCCATATGATAAATAAATAAATGTTGAATACTTATCACTTAAAGAAAGACATATCTTTCAAATTCGAGGTCAACAAACAGTTATAAAGTCTAAAAAAAATAGACCACCATGTATACTTTTCATTATTAAATTCCTATTTTCCTTATTCCAGAGCTTCAAGATCAGCTTCAATTTTAAAAATATTGATAACACTCTGTAAAGCTAATATTTTCCAAATTCTAATCAATATTTCAATGTTCTCTTTTTCGAAATTGCAGATGATTCGAGGCAATCTCAATGGCACCCAGCAAGAACCATTAAGTATTTCAGCAGTAGCCAAGGAACTCGAAATTGATTCCGTTAAAGCATATATTTATTGGTCTACTGGGTATGCTGTAGAATGTGCCCATCTGAACGGGGCTGACAAAATAGATTATAGAAAAGCAAAGTTCTTCTCTGGAAAGCAAGGTAAACAAACAAGGCGAATGTCTATTGCTCCTTGATCTTCCAATGAATTATTTTTCAGTTATGGGTCTAACCCTAGACATGGACCACAAAAACCTCTACTGGATAGTCAGAGGTTCAGAAGGATCAACACTCTTCAAGGCTCCAATGGCTGGTTACATAGATACTAAACACATCACTGTAGAAAAGATCGCAAATTTGCGTAACCCTCTCGAAGGTCCTCTATCCTATTTTCACAACCGTTTACTCTGGTTACAAGACGATAAAACAGCAGCTGTAAGTGACCTCCATGGTCAGAACGTAGCAACTGTAAGAGAAGCTACTATGACAGACCTCACGACAGTTTATGTGGTAGATCCTACTCTTCACAAGCTTCCAGCTACAGGTAAGCAACTACACTACTCGTGCAGGATTCATTTCAAAATATTTTAAGCCTTCACCCCCCAACACTTTTCGCACTTATTCATTTACACTCTGTATGTATTAGATTATTAAAATTATAAGACTGGTAACCATCTCATCAGGAGATTTGATCTGGAAAGATGTAAAAACTGAAAATATATGTCCCCTGAAGTTGAAGTATATGAGCAACTTTTCATTCATTCATTTCCAGATAGATATATATTAAAATTGGGTGTGGTCTGATTGACAGCCCTGTCACTTCGACCCACAGTCTGTCGTAAATTTCACCTACAAGCTCCATCCTTCTTGTAAGCGCTATAAGTCTTGTAAGTGTATTCGAAATCTTCTGGCGAAGCGTACTTCTTCTTCATCTTCCTGCACGACGCACTTGGTAACACTCAGTTGTTTTCGCCAATCGAACTTACCGTGTTGTATTTGGTATTTCGGTCTTTCAAAAACTTTTCAATGAGCCTTCCAAGGCTGTTGTAGGGGACCTCCTGGATGATGCCGACACTAGAATATATATTCCTATATTTTATCATTTTCTAGACAAACGCTGCATTGTGTGATCTACAACAGTCTCATGATGTGTAGATGTTTATCGAGTTGGTGTCTCGTCAATAAGCCAACATCCAAATAGTCTTCAGATATCAGATGTTAAAAGATAATAGTTCGTGTATTCTCTCCTTCCACTGGGGCCCTTTTATGAGCCTGACAGATCTTTCCTCTCTTGCAAGACTGTCTGATTTATCAATCTCTTCGATGCCCTAGAAAGCTGAGTACCAGAGTAGTGAAGTTCATTCACCAACTAGTTCAGATTTGACTTGATTAGATATTATAGTTATCCCAGGGTATTATGTGGAACGATAGGGCATGGGATGTAAACCAAATTTCTTCAGATGAAATGACGACATTGAAGGGTTCGATTTTATGAAGATCAGGTCGGAGTTCTCTGATGTTATTGATGCATGTAGATTATTCTAAATTCAAATTTCTGTCCGTATACCTACCACAGCCTCAATGATGTCCCCTTAGCCTATTCCTCTGCAATTTTGTCCAGCAGACATCTTATAGAGGCCTGGGTGTCCATCACAGCCTCGTTGTTGCTAGATATGCTGTTGAACTATTCTCTTATGTGTATTGTAATTAAAATACTTATTTCATTTCAGATACAAGGACCGTAGATGACATAGTAGTTATTCCCAATATAGTCAATAGAGATTCTGTGAAAGTGATAGGTTCTTCTGAGTCTTTCAACGTATCATGGGACCCCGTTAACAATGTAAACTATGGAGTAGTCTTTTATGAAGTACAAATAGATCCTCTCTCACGAAATGACTCCACTGTAAGTTACGCTTCGAGTAAATGAATAGAGAAATAAGTAAACACCTCAAGATGTCTAGGGAAACCCTAAAATGCTCAAAACTATTTGTTAATCACTTAGAAATATTGAAAACGAGAAAGTATTTGAAAGATAACAAGTTTTCTTTGACGTTTTTAAAACAGTAATTGAAAAAACGATATTGTAGAAAAAGGAAATTCATAAAAAGGTATCGAAACTGTTGGGTATTTTAGGATCCAGAAGGTCCGCTCTTGTTATTGACTATAATTTGACGCTATCTTAGTGCACAAGGTGGGAAAACTTCGATATTTAAGGACGGTAGCTAGATGGAATATTACAGGTAGGAAAAAATGGTCCATCCTCTCTAGATCTCTTTTTCTATGACTAATTTAGTAGTGCTAAAATGAGTTTGAGATTCGGCAGGCACAATTTTGGGTAATCTTCTGCGGTGTGGACAGAATTTTTCGGCCCTCCGGATTTGTCAAGATTATAATCGTTGGTATTTGGTCTAACACATTTCAAAGCTCTTGAAGTGACAAACAAAACTTCTGTTCATGTTAGAAAAAGTTTTGCCTCAGAAGATTTTTCTTCAGGAGGAGTTATGGTCTATGATAGAAGAGTGAATGTGGACGCAGTATTGGGACGTATGGTACGACGTTTGATAGAATCATCTCCTTCCTATAAGAATTCACCATCGGGTTTTCTGTGAAAAATGTGGTCAGTTCTTTCACCAAAACGTACGTCGCACCAAAACATCTCCCAGATTTTCTACTAATTTTGATTTCGTCTCGAATCTGGATAAGAACTAGAATCGTGACTTATCAATGAAGAGAACTGTGGCTTATCTCTCTCTATTCTAATTTACCGGCAATTGGCACTTAACGATATAAACTGTCAGTCAAGGCACTCTCACACCTTCATGCAACCAATTTCTAATAGCTTGATCAGAAAAGTGTACACCACATTCTTTTCAACCAATCCAGATGTTTTGGTGAAACAATGCCTTCTAACTTAAGCTGTAAGGCTTTGATCTTATAGGTCTTCCCCAGACCCAGGGCGTCGCGCACAGTTTGTATTGGCTATGGATAATTATATTTGAAGAAATACGAAAACTATACAAAGTTTTTGATGAAATCGACATACAGTGTGTTCCAACGAAAATTTGACCCCCTATAACTCCGAAATGAGTAACATTAGCGAAAAACACCAAGACACGTCGATTTTTGTTTCGAGGGGAGCATTTTTCGAAATAATTCGAAACTTGTCAGAAATGAAAACTCAGGAGAATAGTAAAGAAACTTCAGGAAAGCTGAAGAAGTATAGAAAATATGACGACCAATATTTAGATTTAGGCAATGTACGTGTACACGAATTACAAAATGAGTTTCACACTTATTTGCAGACACAATCTCACTATACAAAACCGTCTTGTTTTTGATGAAATCGACGACAATTATGTCTATTCACTTCACCACTGAGCATAAAGGTGCTTTCATCAGAAAAACAGATGTTATTCAGAAAATTTGGATTAGCGTTTAGGTTTTCACATAGATTTTCACAAAATATCTGCGACATATGTAAGAATCAAGGTAAATAATCTTAATAAGTTCTTAAAAGAAAATAATACTTACATACGGTAACTGGCAGATAGAATTACTAGAAGTTACAAAAAATGACTAATTTCCGGGGACGTCACAGTTAAAATAAGTTCAGGAAACCCTACCCTAGACTATTTTGGGGTGATTATATCAGCTTATCAGCATTGTAGACACTTTATATATTTCAGGTCATCACCACCTATCCATCCATCAAATACCGGCAAGTCATACCACCATACACAAAACTACATGTGTCAATAAGGGCATTCACATATTGGGGAGCATCGCCAGAATTAAAGGCTAAAATATTTTCGCCACCCTCAACACCATCAGCGCCGCGAAACGTTAGGAGTTACGTGGTTTACCAGCAGAATTCTTCCGACAATGAAAATTACGTTACCATTACATTCAGATGGGATGTACCATTGTACCCTAACGGAATAATTCAGGGTTATAAAGTTTATTGTTGGTACTACCATGATGATACGAAATTCGACATTTGTAAACGAGTGATCAAAAATTCTAGAGAGATGGAACATGTCGTGAAGAATTTGAAGAAGACTCAATTGTATTACTTTGAGGTAAGTTCACTTTATGGACTATTTTGATGATACTGAAGATTGTAAATTAATTTTCCCAAAAGTAAGATAGTCTTCTAGAGGGTGAACTGCTAGGTCAGGTAAAAACTATCCTCAACTGGGTATTATTTATTTTTCCATATAATCTCTCTGAGGGCTATATTCTTGCTTATGCATATGTTTCTGAGATAACTTCTGAATTGGTTGAAAATCTCCATCTTCCGTACCATATTTACATGCCTGGAAATGAATAGAAATCACTGGGAATCAGGTCAGGACAATCTGGTGGATGAGTTGCCAATTCTTATTTGGATTTCCTTGTTCAAAACAGTGATGCGTAATAATCTCCATTTATAGTTACTATTGTTTGTACTGCTGCTTCATTTTAGGTGTGTAGACTCCATGTTTTATCTACAGTAATAAATCGGCGCTGAAACTCATCAGGGTTTCGTCCAGCTGGAATTAGACTGAGAAAGTTTCACTCTTTCACGTTCTTCGTCAGTTGTCAACAATCTCAGCTAGAAATGATCATGCAAGATGATAAAAAACAATGATGGAGATGAATCATCACAATATTGACCTAGAGCTCCTTTGGTTTTCTTGATAGTTTTCTAGCATAAAAATAACATAACATATAATAATATGATAATAATAATCATAACTCTATTCAAAATTACAACAATTTCGACAAACGGTCACAATTAAAACTCGTAAAGGTTTACAACCTATGGCGAGATTGAATTAAACTAGAAAGAAACCATGCACTACAACAACGTACAACCTCCCAGAAAAATTTTAAATTAAAAATTTACAAAATACTTAAATTAATTTAATTAATACAAAACCTATGTATACATGATGTGAAGAGAGGAGCTAATGGTACGAGGTGATGTCTTATAAGTATGGCATCTAGAGCAAGAATGAAACAATTGAGAGCTTTTAAGACTTTATTGTTTTTCGAAGTACTCTCCGGGAAAATTTATACACTTCTGCATTCGTTCGAACCAATTCTGGAAGCAGCTATTCTAATCGTTTGCTGCTACATTCAAAATAGCCTTATGAAAGACATCAAAAGCTTCTTCTGAAGACAAAAAACTTTGACCGTTGGGATTTAGGTCCAACCTGTACGCAGCATGATGTAACTAATCAAGGTTTCTTGCGTTAAATATTAATTGTGCGAAAACTTTCATTTCTTGGTGAAGAATGATTCGCCGTTCGAGGTTGGTTTCCGAAGCTTACTAACGATTTGCGGTAAGCTTATAGTTGTGTACCAATTGTCAGTAACTCTTCTTTGATATTGTGAACGAATTGTTGCTACATGGCTTGTTTGTGCAACTAACGTTGCGACCATCTTTTTCGAGGCACTTCGGTCACGGATGAATTTTTTCGGTTTGTCTTCCCCTTGGAACACCCTAACAGAAGATTGGCTCTTATTTCTGGCTCGTAGGAATAAATCCAAGATTCTTCACCAGTGATGTTGTAAATGTTTTTAGACTTTCCCAAGGTAAAGCGGTCCAGAGATTTTGACTTGCAACTTTTCTTCAGTCAACTGATGCGGTATCCAACGGGAAAACAATTTTTCACAAATAAAATGCACCCGGCTACTTTCTCTCACTGAAGACTCCATTATTCAAGCTAAATCTACGATATCTTGTGTAGATTTTTCCCTGATCCGTTCTGTGGTTGGATAGAATGTTATGTTTATTTATAAAAAACTTTTCCACAATCTTGGCGAAAATTGAGATTAAAATTTCCGTTTATAATTATCACATTTTTCCTTATCACCACTCTTGTGAAGTTGAATCACCAACGCCACTTTGAATGCAAACAGGAAAAATACCTATTTTTAAAATTATATTCACCATACGGGTGTTCGATATTTCGGCATTTACATCAGCAGATATTCTATCGATTCCACAACTTTATAATTTTTGGATCGAGATATGTTATTAATCTCTTCACTGTTTGTAGATATGAATTTGAACTCATAGTTCCATCCGTGATTTGGCAAACCAAAATACTTATTTATGTGTTCATGCTTGTCATACATTTCTTGAGATGTTTTTCTAACGCTTGTGAAATTCTTATCAAATATTTTTCATATCAGAATGATATTTCATGTTTGCACTTTCAAAGCATTATCCAGACATGTGATAACGTGTGATCTGGTATCACACTTCATTCATTTCTACCTGACTAATCAATTCGCTCTCATAAATTTCCATTCAATTGTAGGTCAGAGCTTTCACTAACATTGGCGATGGGAAAATGTCTGAAACGCTATTCGTCGATTCAAAGGACGAGTCCCCCCTCCCAACCCTACTGATAGCCTCCGCAGACTCGATTTTCGTGCAAGACATAGACGATAATCAAAATTACTCAATAATACACGGAATAAACTCACCAATGGAAATGAGCTTTCTGATCCAAGAAAACAAAATATTTTGGGTGAACGAGATGAAAGAACTATTTATGTATACCATAAACAAAGGCAATAAAACGAAACTTTATGATATCGTTGGCGACGCAATTGGCTTGACAGTTGATTGGCTTGAAAGAAGTTTGTACTTCGTGGAAAAGATCGATGAATATTCTATTATTAAGAAAATGGATTTGAATTTATACGAAGAAGGAATTGGCCATCCTGTAGAAATATTAAGGAGACCTACGAGTATAAGAAAATTAGAGATATCACCTTTTACGAAGAAGTTGTATTGGATTGAAGTTGAGGATAACGTTTATCATAGATTAATGATTAGTAATTCTGATGGTAATAACATAGTACAGTTCTTTTCAAAATATCAAAGAAATAAAAGAGATGTAAGCGAGAATAATGATGATTCTTGTAATTGCCCTTTGAATCCATTTCTTGAAAGTTCTTTCTCGGTTGACCACTCAGATAGTAAGTCGAAACCGGTAGTTACCTTTATAGAACATAACACAAAGGATATACTATCATCCGACAAAGATGGATGTCGCTGTAACATAATAGCAAATTCTTCCACAGTTAGCAATTATTTTCCTGTAAAGAAAATAAGATCTGACTTTGGATCTTTATACTGGACAAACCCATCACAAGGAAACTTATATGTCCTCAAGCGAAGAAAAAAATCAACAGTGGTTTCAAGAGAAGTCAGAGCTCAAGATATATCAATATTTGGCCATCACATTCAACCATACCCAGCTAAACATTGTTTAGCACCCAAACAAAATCAGGAATCCAGGGTTATTTTAATGCAGAGAAAATCATCATCTCTACATTTGATTCTTCCAAGATATCAAGTCCATGATAACTGTTCAGAATTGTCATTAGCTACAGTACGGTATACAGTATGCTACAGCGAATTGTCCGGAAATTGTGAAGCATGCGAAGGGGAATGCATGAAACTCTCTAGCTTCGACGCTGAAATGGAAATTAAGGACTTGAAACCATATACGAAGTACAAGATTTGGGTTTCTTATGCAAATCATTTCACTCAGACGCGGGATAAAGTTGTTGGGCCTGCAGTTATTCTTCAAACTGCTCCAGGAGGTTAGTATGACTTCTTTTATTCATTACGTTACCATGAAATTAATTGGACATAGTAAATCGGGACAATCAACACAACCGTTCAATTGTTTATACAGAAATGAAGAACTAATTTAGATATTCTAACCACCAGAGTAGGCAAGCCCATACGTGATCTTAGATCATCCAAAAATATCTCGGCCTTATTCCAGAGCACTTCTGACAAACGAATAGTAAACAATCTTGCTAATACAACAGAAAAAGAACAATTAAAGTCTTGAACTTTTCTTCATATTACTGTGAATGTGTTTATAATAATAATTGAAATTTCCTACTGCAAGAAACAAATAGTTCTGAATGTAAGGATTGTATCAGGGTACTTTGTCTCCTCCTTCCTCGTAACTACATTATTCCAGAACACTTCTGTGTTACGTCCATACGTCGAAAATAATCTATTACTCTCTCAGCAGGACATATCGGAAAAGTAAAGCAAATTCACTATTAATCATACTCTCATTTACGTTTTAGTCTAACACAAGCAAGACTTTTGCAGCAGGTGTCCCAAGACATGTCTACACTTGCCTCACACTGGGACTCGAGTAGTGTGAAAATACATCTGGATACAGATCATTTTTCATCAGAAATAAAACCACTCCTCCTCTACCTAGTAATTAAGTTTCTTTTTCTGAAAACGTTATAATCAGATACAGAAACCTCACCATCAAACCATTCATCACTAAGTGAACGTTCCGATATATCTATGATTTTATATTGACAAATTAGTCCTAAAAGCGTAAACTGGGTATTCCTCTCCATAATTTCTCCTTTTCGAGTCTCTTGAAACTATCATGCTGTTGGACTTCTCTTTGGATCTTTTCAGACAAGACAATGACGACCAGGTACAGGCTTTCCGACTCTGAAAACATTTACTATAGTCTCCGACGACCGAATGCCACTAGCCTCGCTTGAAACATAATATTCCTAATTCCTAATAATAGTTTTAATATGATCACAATCGAACTTCTTGCAGTTTCAACTATAATGGAAACTCTTTCCGGAAGATTGTACACCATTCACTTAGACGATCTATACTTTCTATCTTCATCTTCAATCTCTGCTACCCCCACTTCTCAAGAGTTCTTATAATCATTGCGAGAGAAAAGAAACCTACGTTGTTTTTTGAACTCAATGACTCCAAGTTCCTTGCCCCCAATGATAAACTACTAGTTGTGTATTTACAACAAATAAACACTTCCTGCTCACGAGTACACATTCGTTTGAAGACTTGCTGTTAGACTAAATGGAGTTGCCATTACTTCATCAGTATTTTATTAAATAAAAATTGATCCCTATAATCCAGATAACATTTTGCAGCACCTTCAAAGCCTCTAAACGTTACTGCAACTGTTCTGAATCCAACTCTGGTAGAAGTCACATGGAAACCACCAGTAGAGCTTAACGGCGAAACTGTTTATTATGAAATACACTGGCAAACTGAAGGTACAAGATCAGGAGTGAGGAAGAAGGAAGAGCAACCTGTATTAGAGCACCAAACTACTGGCCATACTCAAAAAATGTTCAAATCACTTCTACACAAATTATCTCCAAATGAAACGTATATAGTATGGGTCAGGGCATACTGTGAAACAAATGCTACCTCAAGTGATAGTGATAGAGTAAAAATAGTGACGTATCAAGAGCCTTCTGGCTTAACACTATTAAATAAAACTTCTCAAAACATGTACTTATCTTGGAATATTTCTCCACATGTGGAACATGCAACAGCACAATATTCTTCGCTTATGTCGAATACTTGGCGCAATGTAACTCACCAAGAGAAAGAAGACGACGTGATATACTTCTACGTAGAAGACTTGAAGCCCAAGAGTCTCTACAAATTTAGATTATGCCTAACATATGAGAAATACCCAAAAGAATTTATTTGGCCTTCAGATCCCAAATTTACCTTCGAAACTCTTGGTTAGTAAATGTGATAGTTGTTGTTAGAAGTGTTATTATAAATTCGAATTTTAGGTGACAGACCTTCTCCTCCAGGAATTCCTATTATTCAATATTTAAATCCTAATGAATACAGGGTATGGTGGGAAGTTGCACAAGAGAATGGTGCTCCCATAGAATTGTACAGGTTGGAGGGCTTGTTACTAAAACATTATCGAACCAGAAGAAGTACGAATAATAGAACTGCATTCTTTTATACTGCACCTTCGATTGTTGAGGAAGAGCCCCAGTGGAGAACATTTTACAATGGGACGAGTAAGTTTACATTTGTCTAACCATTAGTTCAAAGCTTATAAATACAAAGATTTAAGATTGAAAGCATTTATGCTAATAGAAGTAGTCGTAACTAACGAAAAAGCAATACTGTTATATCTAATGTTAACAGTCTAGGTCACGAACATCATGGACTTCATGCTAATAATCACTTCAATAGGTTTCAACCAACAAAACACAATTATGTTTATTTTATTTCAAGCCAATGAATTTCCTTTCTTTTTTATAAGAAAATGGTACCTTCCTAGTCAGATGGCACCGAGTGTCCATATAATGTGTTATAATATATCAAAAAAGTATATATAAAGAAGCTGGACGCTAATTAACTGCATGTCCTAAAAAAACAATTTTCAAATATATTGGGTGTTTCATAACAGAGATTCATATCAAAGTTAAGTTTTTTTTTGGACGCCTTTTATTTATGTTTAAATCAAACACAATGTTTCCTAGCAAACGAATACGTCTAGAAAGTAATGTTCAATGGCCCACAAAGTCTCCAGATTTAACATTCACATCGTTTACTTATGGAAAGTAGTAAAGCACAAAGTTTAACAGAGTAAACTAACCACAAGGGATGATATGATACGAAGGATTCGAGGTGCATTCCATAATATTACTCAGTAAACTCTGAATACCATTAAATAACAAAGTTCTGGGCCGATAACACACTAAATGGATACTCGGTATACCTCAATACATGTTTGAATTGAAATTTATTTATTACAGATACCACATGGATCATAAATGGACTAAGTGAAGAGTATAAATACGTATTCAGAGTTTTTGCATTGAATTCTTTCGGTTGGAGCGATCCTAGTAAAGAAAGCATCGAATTCGACCTAAATGAGACGGCTAGATTAGCTGATAAACAATCAGCCATGACTGTGGTTGTTATAGCAACAGGAATTACGATAAGTTTCATATTCGTAGTTATAATTATCCTGATTTCATGTGAGTACAAAGAATGAATGATGAAAGTCAAAATAAATGTAACATTCAACTTTCAGTGGTGTGTTCTGGTAAGAAGAAAGAACCTCAAATCATTCACATTCCTAGATCGCCTGACGTGGAGTTGGCAACACTGAGGGAATTACCAAGACGTGGAGTACATAACACAAATGTACTCTATGTTTCAACATTGCCGACAACTGAAGAAATAAAATTATTGCCACACATTAAAAGGTAAGGATCTGTATACTCTAATATGAGATTTGTTCATAAAAATATTCGTTTCAGAGAACAAATTACTCTAACCAAATTTTTGGGCAGTGGTGCTTTTGGTGAAGTATTCGAAGGAAAAGCGAAAGACATTATAGGGCACAAGAAGGTTGCTATAAAGGTTGGTTATAACAAGCACAAGTCAACTCGTTTTTTCATACCTGTTTTTACAGACTTTACGAAAAGGAGCTTCAGATCAAGAAAAATCCGAATTTCTTCAAGAAGCCCAACTTATGAGTCATTTCAAACATGAACACATATTAGAATTGCTTGGAGTTTGTTTAGACAATGATCCACATTTTATTATTATGGAACTCATGGAAGGGGGTGATTTGCTCACCTACTTGAGGTCATCCAGGAATCCAGTGGTAAGAAAACTTGTTAATATCAAGTACACAAGGCTTGTGTTCATTTAGTGCGTAATAAGTCTACAACTTGGTGCCTGTTGAATATATTGAAAGTGTATAAAATTAGATGTCAATTTGCTGCATATCCTAGAATATTTTCCAAATATACTGTGTGTCCCATTACGAAAATTCATATCAAATTGTTTTCTTTTTAATAGGACACTGTTTTTGAATTAATTGACATTATGTGAAAATATAAATACATATCAGTTTTAATACTGAATTATTTTCATAAGCCTAAACATTCATGAACAATAAATAAAATTATTGATACAGTTATACAGAGTGTTCCGTAATGGATGGAACAACCCTTTTTTCATGACTGCGAATGAAACACAATTCCAATACCTATTGAAATGTATTAAGTGTACCTGTGCCTATTTTCGATAGATTCTGAGTTTGATATTGATATTGTATGCTAGAATTTTCACATATTTTATCAAATTTCGCACTAAATTTCTTAAGCTTTATCTAACTAGGCAATATCCGAGAAAAGGGTTACACACCCTACAATGTTCGAAGTTGGCTAACATCTTCGAGATACAAAATTTCTCCTCATGTTATTGACATTGTCTGGAGTGATATTATGGAATGAATCTCGAGTTCTTTAATTCATATCATTCCTTGTTATAATTCAAATAGACCACCTGTGTGTAATTATTACAAAGGATAATAGGTTAATGGGAATAATTCAGTATGAAACTTAAGATATTACTTTTTCGTATATACCACTGCAATTTATTCAAGAAGAACAGAATAAAGGGCCCGCTATACTTACCTTTCTTTATCATACAAATGTAAACAACTTATTTTGTTCGCGATTTCCTTATATTGAGAACATGAAGAAATGGTAACAACTTCTTGATTTTGTTGATTTTTTCAGTTTTTCCTCATTACTAAAACTATAGAAATATTATTATTTCATACTCAATTAGATATTGAATGAAGCATGATATTAATTCCCCTTTAAATGACATGCGCGCTACATAGTGTGCCAAATAACTTTATGAATGATGCTTCAGAAAGGACTCGAAGAGTTTTAATTTATGAAAATTTTCAGGCGGATACGCCCATGCTCACTCTAATAGAACTTTTGAAAATGTGTGTGGACGTTTCGAAAGGATGTAGATATTTGGAAGAGATGCATTTCGTTCATCGAGATCTAGCATGTCGAAACTGCCTAGTATCGTCGACGGACCCAGAAACAAGAATAGTCAAGATAGGTGACTTTGGTCTAGCCAGAGATATCTACAAGAATGACTACTATAGAAAGGAAGGTGAGGGACTTCTTCCAGTGAGATGGATGGCGCCGGAATCTCTGGTAGATGGCGTTTTTACATCGCAATCTGATGTATGGGCGTTTGGAATTTTGTTGTGGGAAATCATGACTTTGGGGCAGCAACCATATCCTGCAAGGAATAATTTAGAAGTATTACATTATGTTAAGAGTGGCGGTAGGCTTGGAAAACCAGTCGACTGTCCTGTAGAATTGTAAGTAATCCTCTTTTTCTAAGACAAACCAGTTGCAAGTATCAATACTTGTACTAATCCCTCAATCTTTATTCCAGACATTCTCTTATGCTCAAATGTTGGCAATTTGTTCCTGACACTCGGCCAACCTTCAAATATTGTTTAGAAGTATTAGAGAACCAGCACCTGCAGAATCTCAGAAACCCAACAACCGGTGTACATGAGGGACAATATATTAGCACAGTACCTGAATGTAAGTAAAATTCATTTAAATCAGAGTCGCCAATGAATATTGCTAAATGTTGCATGAGAGGCATGAAAGTCAAATGTAAATATAGCTTAATTTTGAAAAAACTTCATTCATTTTGGCCATGAATTTAATTACTTTTCATTTTATGCATTGTGACTTAGCATGTTCTTCATTTTTGGAATGCAATTGCTTTCAGACATTCATGGAGTTTCCAATGAAGCATATTTTCAGGATATCAACCACAACAGCTCAGGTAATGCTTATTTATATTATAATCAATGCAATACATCATTGAATTAATTAATTTTTGTATACAAGGTGGTACAACGAAAATTTCCCACCAATAGAACAAATAAAAGAGACATCTCATCCATGGTGCCCTGAAATCTGATTTTTCCCTTGAAATACTGGCTATTTTTGTCATCAACTAATTTTAAATCCACAGTTAGAATTAAATTGCTGATGTACGGTATTCAAAGGCAAAGTTTTGTTAGAAAGGATCAGTGACAAGAAAGGAAATGCTAGCCCGCTCGGTGCTGTTTAACAGAGATGTGTTGGACATTAAAGATCCCTTCCCTCGACACAAGTGGGGTTCGGCAAAATTTCCGGGTTAGTGAGGTGACAGAATTCCCCGGCGTGTCATTAGCCGAAAGGCAGAACTAGAGCAGGTTAAAGGATCAAAAAAAAAGAAATGCTGAAAATTTTCTCGAATAAATTTGAAGAAGTTGCAGTTTTAAGACATTAGTATTTTTTCCACACAAAGCACAGTTGATTGTCTGAAATAGCAAGTGTAATATAGTAATTCCTTTCAAAGCAGAGAATGAGGCAACTCTGCAAATTCTGTCGAATTATTTGACCGATTTTCGTTTGTTTTTACTACCTCAAAATCGTATCTGCGCATGTTACCCGTAGTGGGTATGCTCTTTCAGTACTCTAGAATTAAATGGTGGATGCGAAATGTCTGAATAACGAAGATAGATTCACATATCTTTTTAGAAAGTTTCCTTAACTACATTACTGTGAATTTTTTCCATTTGATCTCATCTTCTGCTGGAAACGTGTTGAAGACACCGAAGGTGCCTAGAATTTTTATCCAATCATATGAGGAAGCTACATCATTCAAATTCTCAACTTGCTCAATCTACTAATATACATCAAGCATCTAAAAAAGCCACATTCTGATGAATCGCGTCAATGAGAGTTACAATATATTGAGAAAACTACTTAATCAGGCTATTATTCAAACTGAAATTATATGCATGTCTAGTTGATTTCTAAGCATGTTTAGAAAGCGTTCGTTTTGATGAACTCGCTAAAAATAAATTTTGTTTTAGGCGCAACATGGAAAGGCGACAATGAAGACGATAAAGAAAAAACACCATTTCTGACAACAAATGAAAAAGATCTGCAGAATATCCCAAAATATCTCGAACTCTTGTGTGATCCTAATAGTTCCTTAGAAAATGACGGATACGAAATTCCAAATCAAATGTTGAACAGTTCGCTAGAAAAAATGAAAATAAAAGAACTCTAAATAATTCACAAAGAATTAAAAAGGACATATAAGTGAAAAAGTGTGAATATAGCTATCATAAGTGCCTTAAATCTGAAATATTAATGAATGTTTTGAATTTAATTGAAAATGTGTACTTTTTCAACTTAGATTTCAGTTAAAAAATTGATTGATATTGCAAATATGAGTGAATACCTGAAATTTTTCTTATGCTCATTATGTTGTAATTTTTCTGTATATTAGAAATAATGAATTCATGACAGCTTTAATTTGTTGATATTGTAAAAAATATAAATATGTTGATATAAGTATAATATTAAGATAAAAAGATGAAAATAATTTATTGTTTCGGTTCTACATGCCAGCATGTTACTGAGTATATATTTTTCCGATTCAGGAGAATAATGAGAAACCGATAGCAATTCTACGTTCAAAATACCTTTTAACTTTTTATACTTGCCTTTCGTTTGATTTTTTATGAAATCAATATGATACAACTTGTATTTCTTGCATCGCGTTATTTTATGTAAATGAATGTTGGTTGGAATATTTATTATTGAATTTTCAGATGAAGTACCTGTAATGTATCTTCAGTACAGAATGCAATAGCTTTAAATAGTTAACTTTTCAAGTGCCTCAAGAAAACATATTTTGTAAATAATAAATGTTGCGAAATGTACTTGTGAAATAAAGTAAGTGAAAAGTGTGTATTTTGTTATTTCTGACTACTGATGCTTCGGCTTACTGATCTCTGTTGAATTTCATGAAATCGAAAATAACTTATATCGACTAAATATGAAAATATAATGATATATTGAAAGTATTACTCTAACTGCGCTTGACCTTGGCATGACCTATATTTTTCTACTGGTGATTTTGTGAAAGCCAGTATCAGTTTCAATTTAGTATTGTTTCATATTTGTTTGGAGACCAAAATATATTAACACGTTTTTCATGTATCAGAAAAATTGATATGACGATAATCACCTAAATTTCATTGAGATTATAGATGAAGACTCGGAAATAAATCCCGGTTGGGGGTGTTACCTTAAGGATCTCTGTCTTAATCTGAATTTCCTAATGACTCGGAAAGAAAGATTAAGAGGAATTTGAGATATTACCTTAGACATTTAGTAAAATCAGAGCAAAAAATTTCAGATATTTCGTCACAGAAAACATCTAACTGATGTTGTAGCAATAAGCATAGTATATTATGCATTACTAATAAGAAAGAAACAACCGGGGCCAACCAAGCGATTCTTCAGGTCTTTTTATGCAACAATCCCCCCTTAGCCCACATCTATACGTTATCCTTCACAGATGAATGCTCATGTTTGAGATGAGTCTTATAAACACGCTCGGAGCGATACTACACCCTCGAAAAAATATTCCAGTGAGGTATCAAGGATTTTTTGTTTCATGACTAGAAGCAGAGAATCTTCGAAGAGATAGTCTCTACAACGAAAGGATCGACGTTAGATGGGAAGACTGAGCTCAACAGTCAACAACTTCAGAGTTTCCAGCCCGTTAGCTATAGCCTTCATATCTAAGGAATATATGTTAGATAGGTAAATTTCACTGATATTAAGGATGAAGATTTAGAAAGAAATCCCGATTGAGGAGTGATATCTTCATGATTTCTGTCTCGATATATAAACTTCCTAATAGCTGGGAATATGTATTGAGAGGTATTAGAGATATAACCTGAGAAATTGAGTAGAATCAGAGCGATCAGATATTTCGCCACAGAAAACATCTGGAGACTCACATTCTCATCAAAGAACTCCAAACAATTGATCGAACTTACTTAGTTATATTATAGCAGATTTTTTTCTGAAGGTCCTCAGAAACCTAATAAGCAATAGTTTCTTACTTCACTGATTCTGCCTCAATTCCATCATCGTCAACTTCACTTTGCGTGTGCCTGAAATTAATTCTCTTTCAATAATATTTTAAATACATAGTAAATATCATACTCAACTTGTCATATTCGCCGTAACTTTTTCCACGAGCATTCATAAACTCATTCATGAATTCCATTTCATCCATTTTGTATGTTCTTCGAATCTCTGTCAAAAAACTTTTTCAAAGTTGTATCTTCAGCAGGGCCGCCGCAACCATATGTGCAAAGTGTACAATGCACACGGGCACCATCCTTTTGGAGTGCCGAAACCCAGTGTCCAAAAAAAAAATATTAAAATAAAAGTTGAAAAATTAAATAGGATTAGGTTAGTATTTATTAGTATATCATCCAGTTACTGCCGATTCCTATGTTGCCAGAACATGTCAGGCGGCAGTTTCTTAATTTTTCCTGTTCAGACATGAATAACGTCTGGAGCGCTATAAAAGCGATGCATCGCCACAGGCGTTTTTAAATCAGTTAGTTCACTGGTCCGTGCAACAAGTGAATAAGAACAAGTAATCCTATCAATTTTTACATATAAAGTTATTTAATTTTGTCAAGTGTGGTGTTGTGTTGTGTAATATTTTGTTTACTACTTTTTTTTAATTAAGTGCAACGGCTTGATTTTTTATAAAATGGTAAGTGTTCCTACTTTATACTATCAACATTAACCTATTATAGGATGCTGGGTATAATTTCTTTTTATTAATTGAAATGTCATGTACGAGTTTAAAAAGTATTTGGTTTTATCCATAACTCACTCAGTTTTTATTCTATTGATCTTTTGAAAACCATTTTCTAGGGTTTTTAAGGGCTATAAGACCAAATTAGTTTGATATCTTTTTGCTTTTATTTTGAAAGGATTTAAGCTGAAAGGGCTCAAACAAATTGCTTTTTACTCAAATATGCAAACTTTAATCGGACATATCTTACTTAATAATAATCTGCCCTATAAAGGATTAAAACTATTGGCTACTTAGTTAACTTTTTAAGAATATTTCCTACCCTACCCACATGGTGCTTATTATTGTGGTTACTTTATAAGTTAATTCCTAATTCCCATGAGTACTAATTATATATTTGTTAATGTGATTGAGAAGGTCGTTACTTGATGAAAATCGATTTACATATTTTCAATGAAATAATACTAAAGTATTTAGATTTTCACTATATTAACAAAACTATGACCGGTTTCACCACACTGTGGCTTCATCAGATAGATGTTCATTAGTTTGTATCTATCTGATGAAGCCACAGTGTGGTGAAATAGACATTAGGCAATATTTCTGTTATTTGTTTCTAAAAAAATGTGATTTTTAGTTTTGGGTTATTTTCTAGTATTTATAAACAACGAGTCAACGTGTCTGTATCCCATTACTTAAGTAAATGTTTTAAAATGGGTGTGAACAAGAATTTATTTTTTTATGATTTTGTTCTGTTTCATTTTGATATTTAGTCTACAAATAAATGACTTCTAAAGTTCAGTTTTTTGCTTTATTTAAAGCACCTACCTACCTACCTCCTACCTTCAAAAAAAATAAAAAACATGATCCAAAATGCCTCAAGGGGCGCCAAAATCCTTTTTGCACACAAGTGCCAGTAGCCCTCACAGAGGCCCTGACCTTCAGCCTTCTTCCTTCTATACACTCATAGAATTGACTGTTGGATCATCACCACTTCAATTTTCGCATATTGGTTTACATCAAGTAAAATTCAAAAAACACTTGAAATACTAGGAGTATTCTGATTCGGACTTGCGCAAAGATACTCTTCGATGATTTTCTGAAGATCATGTTATTTCGATTCTAAATGTACCAATCTCCTTTTATTATATATTGTATGGTGTGGACAAATGTACATACTATTCTGAGTTCTGTGGAAGACTACTCACTTTTGTGATTAGTTTATTAAATGCTGAAAATGATCACCATTCACTTCCATGCAGAAAAATAAGTTTTGCTCAAATAGTTCACGTACATTACTCAACATTTCTGGTTCGGCATTCATTAATGATCCGAATTCAAAAATCATCCAATGACTCAGGTTGGTTGGGTAGCGTAAATCTTCTATCTATTTATATATATATATATATATATATATATATATATATATATATATATATATATATATATATATATATATATATATATATATATATATATATATATATATATATATATATAGTATAACTCTTTTTGAAAGCAACTGCTAAGAATGGGGTTGGAAATATGAATGCGGAATTTTGGTACCGCAAACAATTACGCAGCGACCAGCTCCAGAATCTTTACCTAAAATTATTTTTTGCACATGCAGAACAGGATGAGGAGCATCTTGTGGGTGCTGGAAAAGTGGATTAAACTGCACTGCTACTTGCTTAGGATGCAATGGTGACAGCTGTACTAATCCTTCACCTACAATCTACATCAACGAGATCGACTTCGACGACAATAATGAACAATAATGTATATAGTTGACGAAATTTTTTTTTTCGAAAATTGTTTTTTTTTGTGGAAATCTAACAAATTAACATTAAAGTTACTATGCAAATATATTTTATTGAATATAAAATTGAAATTTTTACTATAAACATTTTGTTTCCCCTTGTTTGTTCTAGATTTAATAACAATCAATGTTTTCACCAGATAACTTAAAAAAATAGAAAACACCGAAGCTGGTCTCACTATATAGTGTAATAGTAGTCAGAACTTGAAGCAAAAATCATTACTGAGAAACACAAAATGAAAGGTATCAGCAAACGGCAAAGTAGCAAATCATCTAGAATACCTACAATCAATAATACTTTACTGCTTCCTGGGTTGCCAATGTATATGTTCTGAATAATCTGAAAACACTAATGAAGTTCACCAATTTTGAGAATAAAAAACCTCCATTGCCCACATTCATCAAAAAATGGAAAAATATGTCTATTCGATAAACTATTAAAAAGATAATAAAATATTTTGGAATTATCACATTTTTCTTTATATTTTGTTAGTAATTTATCCCTTAAACTTTGTTTTTTATGGTATTAACAATACTACATAAGAGAAGCAGTTTATTATTTATTGCCTAGAAACTAAAAAAGCTCCACTAGAGGCAAGAGCGTTCAAGTATTGTGTTCGCAAACTGACGAACCAGTGCGTCCAAATATTATTTTGTTCATAATCTGATAACACTGTATAAAATTCAAAAGCATTCGTCTAACAACTGATTGACTCGATTTAGGTGCGCAGAGCTCGTCATCATAAAAGACAGGATTACGGTAATGCGAAATGGTAATTTTTTATTCATTGTCGTCCAGTTATTAGACCATATCAGCCTTCGATTCTCCTACAACATAGTCTAAGCAAAAAGAAAGATTATAAGATAGAGGAGAAGCTGTCCATAAGAGCTAATGAAAAACCGTAGTATACGAATTTCAGCGTGTCTACTGAGTAAGATTCCTAATGAATGATTTTCATCCTTTTTCTGTGTTCTTGCGCAACCTTTCGCATAACAACGAACCAGTTTTTCCCTTTTTTACTGCTAAGTCAATAATTTTTCAACTGCTGCGTTCTAAGAGAATGAAATAAACGATTGCAGACCCAAGCGCAGATATCATATTTCAGAAATCCTCTTCCCTCGCAAAAGCAATCAAAAACTAAATAGATAACAGGCGCAAAAACCAAATGGGGCTTTCAATTATACTGCTGCTTCTCCTCTATCCTATACTCTTTCAGTTAAAGGTTTTGAAGAAAGGATTTCGAATATAAAAGACATAGGATTCTAGAAATGGTTGGTAGATATAACTGCAAAAGCAAATATAATATGGACTCCAGAAGGGTTACCATTTTCCTCATCAAATTAAAGAATATTGCATTAGAAATTCATGACAAATTCAAAATGAATCCTCATATCGCAAAACTCCTAGAAAATTTCCTGAAAGAAAAGGCATCACTTTTTTAGACCAACCGTCTTGAGGTGTTCTGATAAAACTTTACTGAGAATAGCATGCAGTATCATTGTTTAAAGTTCGTGAAGTGTTATCAGGAAGTCGCCATGAAAAGGCTCTTCAGGAGGGAAATTCACACTTTACATATTCACAACATTAATGAATTCTATCAATGTTGTAGGAATAGAAGGGGTATTTAATTGATTGATAGTCTCTTATATTTTCTTGATCTATTTTCATTATTACTGTTACTGTTTTAGAGTATAACAATTTTTGAAAAGAAATAAATATTATTACTATTTTCCCATTCTTGGGACATTATTCAGCAAATATTTCTCCAACCCCAATCATTTTCAAAACACTTCTCCCAGGCTTTTGAACAGTGCTGGATCGTAGTTCTTCAAGAACATCTGGACAACTCAACCATAAGCATCGAAAAGCTTAATAAACCAACCATAAATACAAGACGATTTCATTTTTCATATTGAACTATTTTTCAGAAAATGTTTGCTGGGTCAGCGAGAATTAAATGAAAAACAATCACTCATTACTTCCATTTATTGAAATAATAATGAAAGATCAACATCCAAATGAAATAAAAATTTTAAATAATGCTATTTACAAAAGACTATTTAATATACCAATTGAATAAATCTTAAAAGATAAATAAGCCATCAATCTTAGGCTATTCAGTACTGAACAAGTTGAAAAAATAAATTGAAGTGTTGTCTTCAGGGATTCTCTTCTTTCTTAATCTCAACCTCTTCTTCTTCTAACTTGACATCATCATCTTGAGCTTCATCCTTACTGTTCTCATGGAGCAAAACATATTCCCTTGAACTAAAACCAAATTTGATCACATCCCGTTCTAATAATTCAATATATTTGCGAGGTTCGATTTTCTTGTTGTTGATGAATGTTCCATTCGCAGATTCCAGGTCAATCAGATATGGTCTCACTCTCTTACCTGAAATATAATATTTGAAAAATGAATTCACATCTTTGTTACTGTGAACTCTATAAACTTAGATGAATAAAACTAATATTTTAAGAATACCTGAAGCATTCAGAAATTGTTATAAATTAAGTTGGCTATTTCATAAAATTATTTCAACAAATGCAACAATTACACCCACCTGCACTACCATCGTCTCTAGTGAAGGGAACCAGTCGATACTGCAAAGCAGCATGCTGCTTGGAACAAGACGGATGATCTACAGGTAAATCCACAACTTTTCTATCCCTTCCAATCAAGTAAGCACTTTCCCTATGAATGTACAAAGTTTGAAGTGCCTTTTCTCCTTTGAAAGGATAAAGCCTCCATCTACGTTTTGGCTTTCTCGCCTCTGGAGGTTCACTGTATTTTATCACTACACCACGATAAGTATTTGTTTCTTCAGTTAATTTTCCTGAAAGGCCAAAATTTGGTTTCTGTTTCTCCCCTGTTTGCTTACTATTCCCTTTTGACTTGCCACTATCATCTTTGCCCCATTTAGCATTTGAATGGTCAAAAGATTTACTTCTACTTCTGTCCCTCCTTCCATTTCTGAAACAATCAAAGAATTTTTACATATGAACAAACATTCATGAGAAAATTCAATTTTACCTATTATGCCTCCTTTCCCTCTCAGGACTTCTACGCCTATCCCTTGAATAATCATTTCTGCCCCTTTCTCTATCATTTCTTCGTTTCCTATCACCTCTATAATCATCATGTCTCTCATTTCTTCTTCCACTATCAAAATCTCTATTATCATTTCTTCGATTCCTTTCATTGTCGTCCTCATCATTTCTTTTATTTCTATCTGTATCATTATTCCTGCTATGTCTATTATCCTTATTCCTATGTCTTCTTTTATAATCATCTTCATTTTCTGAATCAATTTCTTGATTTTTCTTATGAATAGTTTTCTCAGTACTTCTAGACCTTTTTTTCTTTTCATCGGCCTCATACTTATCTTTTCTTTTAGAATTGTGCGTTTTACGTTTGCTTGAAGATTCACTTGAAGCACTTTCGTCTTCTGAATAACGTTTCTGCTTTTTATAGTTATTACTTGATGCGCTCGAATCGGATGAGCTGCTAGAACTTGAAGAACTGGATTCCGATCTATCTCTTTTAACTTTCGTAGAGGACATTTTGATATACTATAATACACGCTGAAATATAGTTACCCGAAAAAAATTCAATTTACGGAAATAAATGTTATTTTCGTGTTTGTACGTTATTTATTTGTTTGAGGTTATATTATACTTTGACAGATACGTAACCGCAGATTTCTATTTTTTTTTTGTTCTATGGTCCTACAGTTTATAGCGGACTCCAAACCACGCACCCAGACTGTGCAAGAAAAAGAACTCTATACTCTTGTGTTCTCGAACAGATTAACTACGAACACTTCAATGTATTATGGTCTTTAGAATAACTCTAGTTCCCACATCCTATAATCATTTCGGAACCATTTATCAATTGATCAAAGAAAACTTCATTATTGGTCTTGGGTATTAAGATAGAATTTGCAAACATTTAGCTTCTATCTTAGAGATACAGTTGATAAATTTGAAGTTCTTAAAATAAGTAGCTGAAAAAGCATTGAACTGCAAAGAACAACTTAATTTATATTATACTTCAAGAAATGAATTAACAACTCCAAAATAAATATGTTCACCGTATTACTGAAGAAAACAGCAATTCTAGTACTTATCGTTCCAATAGAGAATTAGATCGTTTTAATATCATTTTGATAAAGATTCTAGAATAGCTTAAGAAAATCATCGGAAACCATAGAAGATCAATCATTTTTTGTATAGTAGGTACCTTGACCCTACATTTCATTTTCTGTGATTGTGAATTATGACAGCTTTAAATTCGAGGTTAAGTGAACACTGATGAAAACATATGTTAAGTTTTATATTCAACATTTTGAAAATAATTGCTCTTAACAAGTAGTTGCATCCTTGAATTATTGGACATTTATACCTGGACTGATATGGCATCCAAAGTAACTTTTAAAATTACTCTGACTTCTGATCCAAAATTGCCTTTCAAAGTATTGAGTGTACCAGAAAATACACCTTTCACAGCAGTATTGAAATTTGCAGCAGAAGAATTCAAAGTACCCCCAGCAACTTCAGCTATTATCACTGATGATGGTGTAGGAATAAACCCTCAGCAAACTGCAGGTAAATAATTGTTTTACGAAGTTAAACACATTTTCTTTATTTTATTTCAGACGTTAAATTGATGTGTAATTCACATTCTTCTAATTCTTTCAGGTAATATATTTTTGAAGCATGGTTCAGAATTACGACTCATTCCTAGAGATAGAGTAGGAACTAATATATAAAAATTTAGTGTAAGAAATATTTTTAATCAGAATTTTTATACATACTAAATTGTTTGAATAAAATTCTTGTTTTGTTTACAATTCAACTTTATTTAACTTGATGTAAATGACTTATGTATAATCCTATCCTTATAACTCATTAATCTCTATAACGAATAATTTAAGTAGGTTCTACTCATTTTGTTTTGTTATTGTTGATTTGATGAAAAGTTTCAATCATTTTAGATCTTGTTTCTAATATAAGGCTGTCCATATTTTCTAAAGATTTTCCTTTGGTTGAAATTGGTGGCAAAATGGTAATCATCACTTTTCCTATAATTAAATATCAGGAAGTAAGAATGATATTTTCAATTATATATATTACTTGCCTCTACCAAATTGTTTCTCTTTACTATTTATAAAGTCGTAAGTACTGTAAACTATTGGAAGGACAGGTAAATGAGCTGATAACGCCATATGGAAACCTCCTTTTTTGAATTCGTGAATCTGTCCATCATTTCTTCGAGTGCCTTCCGGAAAAATCCATACATGCTTCTAAAAGTGACAAATTTAAGTAAGTGCATAATTAAATTCTTGCATAATTGCTTATATATTTCCTTGAGGCGACTACACACAACTGCATGACAATCATGCATAAGCAAACAATTTGTACAAGCAAAAATAAGTGCATGTATGAAAATTTGGTACTGGCGCTACAGTTTCCTTATACAAAATAGTTCGTCAAGCTTGCAGTTACGTGTGTAGCCGCCTTTAAAAGTTCTATAAGCCAACAAAAATGGATACGCACCTTTTTATTAAGTCCAGTTCAAAAAGCAAGTTCTCTCCACTTCACGTGAAGCATTTTGATAAATATCAAGTGATTTTCAATTTACTTTATTGTTTTTATCATTTCTTTTCAAGTGTAACTGAATGAAAAAGTACATTTGAGTGATGTAACTATTATTATTAATTTCTTCATATATTAGATAGATCGTATCTGAGAAGTTTTCATTACAAGTTTTTTGTTCATTGCATTTATAATATGATTAGTTTTTTTTTCTTTATATGCCCTTGGTTACTGTGACCTTTTAGGCGAGCTTTCAACTTCGATGGCCGTAGATTTATACGGATATTCGGTGGCTCTATTTTCAAGATATTGAGTTTTTAGCCTGCTCGGTGGCGTAGAGGATACGATGTTCGTCTCTTGCGCAGGGTCACCTGGGTTCAATCCCCACAAAGTCGGTGCGATTTTTCGGATTCTGGAAATCGCTTGAGTATCCATCTTTCGGAGGAGATGTAAAGCCGTCGGTCCTGTCTAACAGAGATGTGTTGGACATTAAAGATCCCTTCCCCCGACACGAGAGGGGTTCGGCAAAATGAGGTGACAGAATTCCCCGGCGCGTAATTGGCCGAAAGGCGGAAATAGAGCACGTTAAAGGAATAACAAACATATTGAGTTTTTGACATGCATTTATACGCATGATGATTGAAAAATGATTCCTCACTTTTGCGACCAATATAAGATAATGTATTCGAATAAAATACCGCGGGAATACACGTTTTCTACTTGAAAGCAGAAACTATTAATTAATGGACATATTTTGAAAAAATTGATGTTCTGAGCCATTTGAATATCCTGAAACAAACTGGTTCAGCAAAAACTTGAATTGAAAATAATTCTTCCAGGAAAGAAAGAAATCTGAAGTTATTGTATCGCAAATATAAAACTACAATTGAACTGAGCTTGAAAGATTAAATTCAATGATTTTCAACTTCAAATTGATCAAGGTTATTTCCGTTGTTTCATTTAATTGTGAATTCCAACTCAAATGGACAAAAAAAGTCCATAATCGAAATACAAAATTGATTGATTACTTGATAAATGAATATGATACTAAGAACAATCATACCTTTTCCTTTTTCACGGTCTCCAGGGTGTCGTTCAAGATTTTCTTCGATTTTTCACCTTGAGATCTGGGTATAAACAATACTCCACAAAGCCAAAGGCATGTTCCAAAAGGTATAGCATATATTAATTCCTGTTTTGCTACAGCAGTTGCTCTTTTCAAAATTGGCCATAAGTGGAACATACCTAAAATCACATACATTATTTATCAAAATGCTGAGTAATAGAAACTATATACAAGCAATATATCGCAATAACTCTCTCTTCTTCCATTCGATTGGAAGAATTTAAACACATAGTTTAATGGATTTTGAAGGGCTATGAGAAGGGTACACTACATTATTTTACGGAACTAAGGAGTCTCGTAAAAAATATGTGAAATTGAAACGAATAATATTTTTTATGAAGCTCTTTCCACCAACAAAGTTGGCGAAACGTGTATCGAGTTTTGACATAAGGTTTTGGTGAAATGGTGTACCGTGTTTTAGTGTGATATATAGCCAAAGGTTCGAGTCCCCAACTTATGATGTATATCATCATTTTTCCAATGATAATGACTCATCCTGATATCATAAAACGATTGAGGAAATTTGGATGAAGTTTGGTGAATAAATACCTTAATCAATTACTTTTTATTCCATTGTGAAATGTTAGGATCTTGTGGGCTTATCGAACAACGAATTCAAACTAGTATTGAAAATATGAAAGATATTAAGGGGATGCCAAGAAATTAACGCACAAAATCGAAAATTCAAGTTTAAATATGTTGGGGAATTATTTCTCTAAGCACTAAGGAATGCTTGAGAATGATCAAAATGAAAATGGAACTTAACAATTGAAATTAAACTAATAATAATAATGAAAAATGTAAGCATTTTGGCAAAAATTTCTCTTCAAAAACCTGTTAATACGGAATATTTTCAGCCCTGACGAAAATTACTGCATGGCATTCCATTCATACTTAAAATCAATGACCTTATAGCATTCTAATCTATTTTATTAAATTTCAATCAGTCTTCCTCTACTGAGAATGTACCAGACATGTTCTTGCAGGCCTCTTCATTCAAGTGATTTCGTGACCATGAAGGTATAGTTTCTAACGATATGATATTAGTGAGGTCTGACGTTATCATGCATAAATGAAAAGTTTTCACTCATGTTTGCCGGAAATCGTACAGCATGTTCTTCTTGAAATACTGTAACGTACCTCTGAGCATTCAAGGTTCCATTATTTGCGATGTCTAGATCAGTGCGGGCGATCAAAGAAAATCCTCCCCCCACCATTATTGAACCTCCACGAAAACCATAGGTAAGTAAAAAGTTGCACTGGGCAAATCCTCATTTCAGCGTCTATACACTAAAGAACGTCGATCACAATGAAAAAGACAAATTCTCGACTCAGCTATAAAGAAAACTCTCTCCCAGTCACGGCTTCCAGCCTCTGTACCTGCGGATCTTTCTGGAGACAGTTGAATGTGGCACCCCAAGGCTTTGACCTATTCTTTTATAAGTCCAATCTGGGTCATCTAGCACCTCTGCTTGATCACAACCATTCTTAAGTTACTCGCAAAAATTGATCAACAACTGATATTGTATGTATATTGGTTTTTCGTAAAATTTCATTTTATTTCAAATATCGAATTTTGTTGGCATATGTCCAGACATATCCGAAGAAAAGGTGTTTATTAGTAGTTGCCTACCTTAAAAAAAATTTGAAATATAGAAATTGTGCGTTAATTTCTTGGCGTATTGTAGAATAAATTGAAAAATTCAATTGTTATACTAATATGAACTTCATACTGGGTTTATACATGAACATGCACATGTACATCCAAAATAAGTAGCTTTAAGATGTTTTCAACTTTCTGAAAATCTTCCTATCTACTTTTGAATACTATATTTTGTTTTTGTGATTCTTTGAAAATTTCAGGAAATCAAATCAAACAACGGTCACATTCAAATCTGTACCTAATACGTCCAAACCAGTTTGGTGATTTGCCATGATGATACATGCTTCATCTTTTGGAATGTTTTCTGTTCCTTGAATAACCCATTCAATACCAATTATTGGAGAAATTATCTGACAAAGTTTACTGAGAAAACTGAAAGAAAATATCATGAATATTCACAAATCAATCATTGTATTGTATTCTTACACTATATTCCTCACATCTTTCGGTCTGCAAAGAGATATTGGCAATACTATAATAGATGCCACCGCACATATAGATATATAAAACGTGAACTTTGTATAATATCTAAATTTATGACTCGTTAACAAACAATACACAAAAATAGAAGCAAGAATTGCAAACACAATTGTATAATTAGTTGCATACATGATTTGAGTTCATTTATGTATGTTTATAGTTTAAAGACAACTAAGAAGAAATAAAATGATATCTTAAAATTGATCGCAATTGAGATAAGATAACCTCATATGCTCAATTTAAATTATCGGCATTTTCATATCTGTACACTAGAACAGAAGGGTATTAGTCATACAATGCTAACAAATACAAGTAAACGATGATTTCTACTAAAATATATTTATAAATGCTCGACGCGTTTCGATACACAGTATCTTTGTCGAGAACGAATAAATACTACAAATATTTCTTAACTCGTCGTTCAATAAGTTTCGGGACTAACAAGGAACACAACAATCAATTTTATTCATCAATATAATCTCCTTTCAGAGTGATACAATCTTTCCAACATTTCTATACTATGTTTATAGAAAGATTTATCCTTTGCTTCAAAATAGGCTTCAGTTTCAGCAATGACCTCCTTATTCAAGCCAATTTTTCTTCCTAAGATCAGCAAAGAGCCAGTAGTCGGTGGGAGCTAAATCTGGGGGTGGGGAAGCAAATTAAAGGCAACTCGTTCAATGTTGCCATTGTTTTCGTGGACTTGTGGCATGGTACATGAGGCTTTGGGCGGCTTTCGCCAGCCATGCACCACTCAGATGATTTCCCGATTCGACTCCGAAGTGAAATTATGTATCCATGTTTCATCCATGGTAACGTATCGACTCAGGAAATCCTTTTTAAATAGCGATTAACAGCTCTCTGAATCATCGACTCGTTGCTGTTTTTGTTCCACTGAAAGCAATCGCGGCTCCCACTTGGAAAAAAACCTATTTCATGCTTAAGTTTTCATGAAGAAGTTTGAATATGCTTCCAGATGATATCTGTGTCATTTTTGCAATCTCACCGACCTTCACTTTTCGATTTTTAACACTTCCCCTCACATTACTAAATCTGTTAATTTCAAGTACTTCCAGAAGATTGAGTTTTATACCTTTATTCTCAGAATGTAGGATTTTAGATTCTGAATTGAAAGAATGACTATTTTTCCTAAAATGATTTAAATAATTTGAATCGGTTTTTCCATTGATGAAACTGCGTTTATATTCAGAGATTCTAACATTGAAATTTCTTCCTGTTTCACCTATATAAAACAATTGAAATCTCCACATTCCAATCTGTAAACACCTGATTTATTTTCTTTATTAATTGAAGAGTTATAATTTCTGATAAATGAACTTAAATTTGTTGATGTTTCGAATGCTATATTTAAATTTGAATTTTTAAGAAGGGATTTCACATTATTGCTAATATTGCCTATACAGGATGCTTCAACGAAAACTAAACAGAGGCTATATCTACCAAGATATTCATTTCTGATCAAAACGCAAAAACAGGTCAATTTTTGTTTCAAGGGAGACATCTTTCGGGGTACAAAACTTGCCTGAAATATCAACCCCCTAAGCGGGGGTTGCAATCCTTGAATATTTTGAACAGGGAAAATGGGTCGAGTGATGACTCAAAAGAAAGGTGGTATCTGTGTCTACATCGCCTTGAACTAATTTCCATTTTTAGTTGAAAACTGTAAAAGATACAGGGTGAGCAATTGAAAGATAGGGAAGAGTATTTCCCTGAGACTATTCAAGTTTCAGTGAAGTAAAATGGAACAGATCCATGCTGATCAATGGCAGTCATCATCAAGTATCATCTTCATCTCGAATTTCAACAATACAAAGTGAGCTACGGAAAAATAGAGGAGACTATCTATCGCCCTGAGCTATTCAAGTATTAGTGCAAACGAATGGAACAGATTCATTCCAGATCAAAGGCTGTCATCTTCCGAAACACCATTCACATCTCAAATTTCAACTGTTCCATTTTTTTGCACTTATACGTGAATAGCTCAGGGCGATAGATAGTCTCCTCTATTTTTCAGTAGCTCACTCTGTATCTTCTACAGTTTTCAATCAAAAATAAAAATTCGTTCACGGGGATGCAGACAAAGATAATACCTTTCTTTCGAGTTATCACTCGACCCTTCTACCCTCTTCCAAATTTTGAAGGGTGGTCACCCTTGCTCTAGGGGTTGAAATTCGAGATGAGGATGGTACTTAATGATGACTGCCATTGATCAGCATAGATCTGTTCCATTTTACTTCACTGAAACTTGAATAGTCTCAGGGAAATAGTCTTCCCTACCTTTCAGTTGCTCACCCTGTATCTTTTGCAGTATTCAATTAAAAAATCGTTCAAGGCGATATAGACAATGATACTACATTTCTTTTGAGTCATCACTCGACCCATCTTCCCTATTCAAAATGTTCATGATTGCAACCCCGCTTAGGGGTTGATACTGCAGGCAAGTTTTGTACCCCAAAAGATGTCCTTCTTGAAACAAAGATTGACTTGTTTTTGCGTTTTGATCAGAAGTGAGTATCTTGGTAGATATAGCCTCTGTTTCGTTTTCGTTGAAGCATCCTGTATATGTTAAACTATTGAATTTCTTGTCTTGATGTTCACCGATTGGATATATATGTCGCCTATAACGACGAAACTTCATTGATATTCATCGACTATAACGACCAACCGCATTTAGTCCCACCAAAACAAAACAATCCGAACGATCTTAGATCTTATTACTAAGCATTGAAGAAATATTTAGGTGTATTATTACCTACGCTCTTGTCCGGCTCGGTGGCGTAGGTGATATGATACTTGTCTCCTGCGCAGAGTTACCTGGGTTCAATCCCCACAAAGTCGGTGCGATTTTTCGGATTCTGGGAATCGCTTGAATATCCTTCTTTCGGAGGATATGTAAAGCCGTCGGTCCTGTCTAACAGAGATGTGTTGGACATTAAAGGTCCCTTCCCTCGACACGAGAGGGGTTCGGCAAAATTCCC
Organism: Cryptolaemus montrouzieri; assembly: GCA_013387265.2. Classification (NCBI taxonomy): domain Eukaryota; kingdom Metazoa; phylum Arthropoda; class Insecta; order Coleoptera; family Coccinellidae; genus Cryptolaemus; species Cryptolaemus montrouzieri. The sequence continues at coordinate 27,176,704 of JABFTP020000103.1, forward strand.
GGGTTAGTAAGGTGACAGAATTCCCTGGCGTGTCATTGGCCGAAAGGCAGAAATAGAGCACGTTAAAGGAATAACAAACAAATCTACGCTCTTTCTCCCACCTCATTCGAACCTCTTCCCGGCCATTTGACCTTGCATAATTATTGTTTATTGCGCTAACTGACTGCGTGAGTGACATCTTGATTTATAAGTTTTGCCTGTGATAAGACTGTGTATTTATGCGTTACCATGTCGCAAAAAAAGAGGAAAGTGTTTACTATTGTAGAAAAATCTCAAATCATATGGAGAATAGAGATAAAATAAAAGTTCTTTTCGACAACAACTGTTTAAAACTTGAACGATCGAAGACAAGTGAACCTAAAGTTATGGAATATGCTTTATTAACATGGTTTAAACATCAGAGGGCAAACAACATCCCAATAAGTGGTCCAATTCTGCAACAAAAGCCAACGACTTTGCTCGTATTATGGGTAAGGAAAATTTTGAGTGCTCGTCGTCTTGGATACCTCGTTTTCGTGCTCGTTATAATATTGTGGCAGGAAAAGTTAGCGGTGAAGCGGCTGGCGTTCCTGAAGAAGTGAGTGAAGAGTGGCTCCCTCATAAGTGGCCTGCCTTGTGCGAAGGATACACACCAGAGGAAATCTTCAATGCTGATGAAACCGGATTGTTTTACAATTTAAATCCTGACAAAACACTTAAATTCAAAGGCGTGGAAGGCAAGGGCGGAAAGTTGTCCAAAACAAGAATTACAGTATTGGTTGCGGCAAACAAGACTGGTTCATGCAAAAGAAAACTTTTGTTGATAGGAAAAGCTAAAAAACCGCGTTGCTTTAAAAACATTCACTCTTTGCCTGAAACTTATGAAAACAACACTAGGTCCTGGATGACATCGCAAATTTTTTAAAAATGGCTGCGTAGCTGGGATGCAGAATTGAAGTCTGGAGGAAAAAAATTCTTCTCCTAGTAGACAACTGTCCCGCTCACCCTGTAGTCTCCAATCTGAAATGCATAAAGCTTGTGTTTTTACCGCCCAATGTCACCTCTGTTTTACAGCCCATGGACCAAATTATGATAAAAGCTTTGAAAACACAATATAGAAAACTTCAAGTGCTACAAATGACACAGAATATTGAAAACGGGAAAGATACAAAAAGTCTTTTTGTTTTGGATGATATCGGAAGCTTGGGAAAAGGTCACACATATCACAATAGCCAACTGCTTTCGCCATGCAGGTTTCAAAGATCTCTCTCCATCACAAGCGGAGGACGACGATGATATTCCGCTAGCGATAATGATACGATATCCCACAGATGAAGACGACAACGTACCACTCGCACAATTGGTTACTCAGTTGCAAAGATCTGCTGGTACAGAACAAACAATTGAGATAGAGGAAATTATTGTAATAGATGACAGTGCCGCTGTGTGCGTCTTAGCTACTGAGGAAGAAATTCTTGCAGAAGCTGAAAGTAACAATCGAAACGAACTTTTAGGCGAACAACAATTTCCGAGGCTCTTAGCGCTATAACAGTTTTGCAAAAATTTGTTACCTTTAACGACCAGTTTAATACTGATGATACTCATAACTTTAGAGTATGAAACGGAAAATGCAAAACTTATTTGAGAGTGAGTTAAAAAAACACACTAAAATGACTGATTACTTTGAAAACTAGTGTAAGTCTTATACTGCAGCTAAGTACATCTTGTATCTCCAATTATTTCTTAATAAACATTTTATTTCTTTTTTGATATTTCATTTGAAAACAATATTTTATTCTATGTAAGATATATATGCACTTCCGGTTTTGACTGTAGCTATTAAATGCTGCAACTTTATGCTGGTAAGGATGTGGCGATATATTGTGAATTATGATATCTGTATGAGAAGGTTTGTGATATATTGGAAACTGGTGTTTATTATTTGATCTTGTTATTGTTAGGTCTAGGAAATTGATCGAATTGTTCTGTTCTATTTCAGAAGAATTTTATTTTTAGGCGCCGGTAGTTGATGAAATTTTTCGAATACAGTGAACTGTCTGTTTTTTCCTGTGAAACACACAATAATGACATCGACTTATCAATAGCAATAAAGGAAATTTTTACTGAGCGTTTTTCTATATTATCCATAAAGATTTCTGCTAAAAGAGGGCTTAGGGGTTTCCCATTATAAGTCCCTCATCACTTTTATAAAAAGAGTCGGTAAATGAAAAATAGTTTTGAGATATGCAAGCATCTAATAAAACCATAATGTCGTATTTGATTCCTGGATTCGTCATATTTTGTGTTAACAAGTTATTGATTATATTATACGGATCTTTCGGTGGAATACTTCTTCTTGATATCAAAAGACGATAACTTTGCTCTACTTGGAATGACAATGTTTCTATTGTTCTTATCAAATTATTTGAATTACGAATTGAAAACGACGGTTTAAAATTACAATTTTTTTTCCAGAATATATACTAAAAATTTGGAAATGAACATAAATGCTACGGCAGGTGTGAATGATACCACTGACCTTGTTGGATAACCATTTTTGTGCAATTTAACTGAAGAATAGAGTTGAGGTGGTAAAGGGTTCGGTAAGACAAGATGAATCAATCAAATTTTTAAAAGATTCATAAATTTAACCGAAACAAATTTCACCATTGACGAGACGTCATTATTGGAGAAAGGATTCAAACACAATATTTACCCTAAACATCATACATCAAATTCTGAACAACTAGCAATAGATACTGAAATTTGCCTCAGAAATGTGGAGATCAATAGTTCTCTGAAACACAAAACTGCGTCCGCGATTAAGAAAAATAGAAAATATTGTCATTCATAATAATGCAAGTTACCGCCTTTTCATATTAAGAATTTGTTTCCAAATATTCCACCGAAAGATCCGTATAATATAATGAATAATTCTTTACCACAAAATATGACGAATCCACGAAGTTTTATGAAGTTCATGAGGGACTTATAATGAGAAACTTCTTAAGTCCTGTTTTAGCAGAAATCTTTATGGATAATATAGAGAAAAACTATTCATAAACACCAGCTTATTAAACATTGCCTTTATTGGTATCGATATGTCGATGATATTATTGTGTGTTTCACAGGAACAAACACACAGTTCACTGTATTCGAAAATTTCATCAGCAATCTGTACCCAAAAATAAAATTAACTTCTGAAATAGAACAGAACAATTCGATCAATTTCCTAGACCTAACAATAACAAGATCAAATAATAAACACCAGTTTTCAATATATCACAAACCTTCTCATACAGATATCATAATTCATAATACACATACATCGACACATATCTACATAAAGTTGCAGCATTTAATAGCTATATACATAGACTCTTAAGCACACCGATGTCTAGTGAAAATTATTTTATGGAATTGAATTTGATAAAAGAAATCGCAATAAATAACGGTTATGATACAAATTTAGTTAGCAGCTTATTATATAGGAAAAACAGAAATTAGCTTTACAACATATATATCCAATCGGTGAACACCAAGACAAAAAAATAGTTTAACATATATAGGCAATATTTACAATTATTTGAAATCCTTCTTGAAAGGCCTTTGCGTGAGGCCTCTAACAATAACAAGATCAAATAATAAACACCAGTTTTCAATATATCACAAACCTTCTCATACAGATATCATAATTCATAATACACATACATCGACACATATCTACATAAAGTTGCAGCATTTAATAGCTATATACATAGACTCTTAAGCACACCGATGTCTAGTGAAAATTATTTTATGGAATTGAATTTGATAAAAGAAATCGCAATAAATAACGGTTATGATACAAATTTAGTTAGCAGCTTATTATATAGGAAAAACAGAAATTAGCTTTACAACATATATATCCAATCGGTGAACACCAAGACAAAAAAATAGTTTAACATATATAGGCAATATTTACAATTATTTGAAATCCTTCTTGAAAATTCAAATTTAAATATACCGTTCAAAACATCAACAAATTTAGGTTCATTTAACAGAAATCATATAAGTCTCCAATTAATAAAGAAAGTAAATGAGATATTTACAGACTTCAATGTGCCGATAGCAATTGTTTTTATACAGGTAGAACAGGAAGAAATTTCAAGTTAGAATCTCATAACATAAACGCAGTTTCGTCAATGGTGAAACCAATTCAAATTATTTAAATCATCCTAGGAAAATAATCATTCTTTCAATTCAGAATTTAAAATCCTACATTCTGAGAAAAGAGGTATAAAACTCAACCTTCTGGAAATTAACAGATTTAGGAATAATCAGTTAGACATAAATAACTCACTCTTATTAAACCTGTTTCGTGAACACTAATTCAAATACAGATAGCTCTTAATGGATTACCTCTTCAACATATATAACTGTATGTTATTAAGAAATATTTGTAGTATTTATTCGCTCTTGACAAAGATACTGTATAAGGAAACGCACCTAGCATTTATTAATATATTTTAGTAGAATTCATCGTTTACTTATATTTGTGAGAATGGATTTCGATCATGTAAAAGCCTTGTCATTTGAATAAAATGCTAATTTTACAGTAAAGTGTTAAGTAATAATTTCTGTTATGTAGCCAAGGCTAGGCTAGGTTAGTTTGTTTTTAAGTATGTTTTTTAGATGACTGATAGCATTGATTAAAAACAGGTAATTCAATAATGTTTCCTTTATTTTGTTACACAAAAATGGACTTAATATATTATGTGTACTGTGTATTTGGATTTCATTATTATGATAAAATGGAATTCTTGAGTTTTGATGATGAATATTTTCTTTACACATTGATGAAACTAACCCACAAGTATTTTTGTTTCCTAGTGACTTACAGCTTATAGTGGACTCCGAACCTCCCACCTAAACTATGCTATGATAACTGCCATCTCTCAGATTACAAGCTATCTGGCGTTCAGGCTACTCAGGCAGTTTGCCAGCACAATTTGGGAAGCTTTGGTCGAATATCACTTTTTCATTCAAGGACGACATCCATGACTTGAACTAGAATTCCAACGGAGCACCTGAGCTTCGCAGTTCCAATATGCTTGCAGCTACCAAGGAGGTCAAACCAACAAGTATCTACGAGGGATGTCTTCTATGTTTTGCATGCTGGGATATAGAATACACCTATAATCAATTGTCAGTACTAAAAATGAACCTCTGTGATTTGTTAATATAAATCAATAATTTCAGAGCCGGCTAGGTGGCGTAGTGGATACGATGCTCGTCTCCTGCGCAGGGTTACCTGGGTTCAATCCCCACAAAGTCGGTGCGATTTTTCGGATTCTGGAAATCGCTTGAGTATTCATCTTTCGGAGGAGATGTAAAGCCGTCGGTCCTGTCTAACAGAGATGTGTTGGACATTAAAGATCCCTTCCCTCGACACGAGAGGGATTCGGCCAAATTCCCGGATTAGTTAATCAATAATTTCAGTTGTGTTTTAGACATAACAAACTGTCAACGTTGGCAAGTTAGTTGAAACATGGAATTACAATTTTCCAAGACAATTATCTCAACATGAATGTTTTGGCGAGATGGGTTCTGTTTTTAGCATTGCAGGACCACACCAGTCAACAGTTTCCCGTTGGTACCAAAAACAGTGGTCACCCAAGAAAATGTGGTTGCTATGCATTAGATTAACGAAAAACACGAAGAAATTTTTGAGTAAGTTTTTTTGTACTTTCCTAATTGTTGGAAATGACGTCTTGAAACTTATTTTTCTCAGAAACATCCTTTTTTCATTTGACGTTTTCAAAAACAACATTTTTCTGATTATCTTTCACTAAAACAGCTTTTTCATATCTTAACTAGTTAAAAGTTACAAGCAGAAATACTTTCCCCAAATCAGTTAAATCGTTATATGCAAAGAGATAGTTCAACTCTATGGTTATATTATTTAAAATCCAGTGACAAATAGAGTGTTTTTGCAATATAGACGATTTCGTTAATTTTACCGTTAACTTTAATTATTATTACGATAATAACGCTCACTTCAAATAGAGTTTTTGCAACCTTACGAAATAATGTAGTTAGCCAATTGTTAGTTTGTCACCGTACAAATTGTCAAAGCTGGTTAAAAATAAATAAATTGCCGAAAAATGATAGATTATGACCTTAATTGTCAGTACCTTCATTCAAATTTAGAGAACCCATTTTGAAAGTGTTGTCGGGTGAAATCCTAGCTAGAGTGCAAGCAATTGTATTCTATAATTGAATGTATACACGAAATCTATGGGTCGAGTCAATATAGAGGGTATCACGAGTTACTGCGCGATCATTCTCTACTAAACCGTGCCGTTTAGTTCTTTAGTTAGTATATTTTATTTGCTCATCAAAAATATTTGCATAGTAAATGAATTTGGAATTAAGTAATGACTGTGGCCCTGCTTTGCTCCTTTGCAAAGGTTTTTGAGCTTCTATTGCATGAATTTTTAGCATTCCAGCTGAGATAATCGATTTCGGACCGGAACCATGCTTTTAGGGTCGGTAGATCAACTGTAACGAACCTTGCATGCTTTTCGGAATACGTTACTGAGGTTTTGAACCGAGGTGTCCAGGTTGACACTGTCTTCACGGATTTCTCTAAGGCCTTTGATCGCATGAACCATGTTGCTCAAATAAAAAGAATGAGGGAGATAGGGTTCCCTCTGAGCCTTCTCAGGTTTTTCTATTCACATTTGAGTGAGCGAAAGCAATATGTTAAGTACAATTGATTCAGATACCAGGATTTTGGAGCCCATTCGGGAGTCCCTCAGGAGTCAGTTTTGGGTCCGCTTCTGTTCACAATTTTCGTAAATGACTTACTTGCGAGGCTAAACGTTGGGGGCGTAGCCTTTTCGGGCGATCCCAAGATTAACACAAAAATAAGATTGAATGAGGACTGTCAGAGTCTTCAAGGTGAGTTGCTGATGATACATCAGTGGTGTTTAGAAAACAAACTGCCTTTGAACGTCTCTAAGTGCAAGTACATGTCAATTACGAGCAAACAGTCGCCACATTTCTTTCCTTATTCGGTGGCGGACTCACGGCTTGAACGTGTTTTCTGATCTCGGGGTGCTTCTCGACTCAAAATGGTCGTTCCGGGACCACATAGGTGATGTTGTTCTGCGAGCAAGAAAAATGTTGGGTTCTATTCTGAGGAATTCCAAGAGCTTCCGGAACACTACTCAGGATTCTGTATTTCGCTTCCGTTCGGTCCAGATTGGAATATGCCTGTGTTATCTGGGATCCATACTATGTCAAATATAAAATTGCATTGGAAAGCGTCAAGAGAACTTTCCTAAGGTACTTGACATACAAACAGGATGGAAAATGAGATAAAAACACAAGGTTTAACTTTGATCTACACTTTATTTGAAAAAATTCGACGACGTTTCGCTGACACAGCAGCTTTATCAATAATGATAAAAAAAAGTTAAACCTTGTGTTTTTATCTCATTTATATCATGGATCTACATCAAGTAACGGCCTCCACAATTCAAAAACAGGATGGAGTATATCCTATCCGAGGAATGCCGGGTTTTCTGTTAACCGACCGTTTTTCTGTGTTGGAGCTTCAAATTAGAAGTAAATGTTTGTACTACATGTTTTTGTATGGACTTCTGAATAACTCCATCTGTTGTTCGTGTCTGCTTGACAGACTGAAGTTTTTGGTACCCAGGCTCGCTGGCAGAGGCAATGCCACTTTTTATGTCGTTGGAGCTGTTACGGATGTTTTATTCAACTCACCTATTAATCGAAGCTGTCACTATTTCAACACGGTGGCCCCTTCGATTGATATCAGTCATTCTCAAGCTACATTCAAAAGAACCCTATTAGCAAAACTTCACGCACTTAAATTGTTTTGATTGTTTGGTCTGTATTTCTATTATTTGAGTTTGCATTATCAATGCGTTCTGTCATTATTGTTTTTGAAAGTTTTTTTTGAATGTTTTTTTTGTTTTGAGCAAATTTGTCTATACTTGTTCGGCTCTGTAATTGGGAGTAATCCTGTTGAGCTTGTATCAATAAATAAATAAATGAACATATAAACAAAACAAGACATACACTACAATGCAATAAATGGATATTAATATATGATAATTGTTGAAAACAATTTTTGATACAGATCACAATTTTATCCACCAAATTGTATACTGAATTTTGAGTACCTCTTAATTTTCAACGCCTTAACTTAGGACACATTTGTCAGATGAAATTTTATTGTACAGTTTTGGTCCCTATTAACACCTTGTTGTGTTCTTTTGGTTTTGTTAAGTGTGATTTGAAAATTATGTTAGGTTACAAATGCTTCTCTACTACTGTTTTATTTCCTTAACCCACAAGGCAATCTTAAAGCCCATTTTTGTTTGACAAAAACATCCCATGCAGCAGGCGATTTTCCGCGTACGTACGTCAGACCGCTGTGGCAATAGGCGAAGTACGCTGTTCTTATTACCTAATATATTGCTGCAGACATCTTCGTCATTACTTCTTAAGTATGGGTTGGTTTCTCTTATTTGTCGTGCATCAGTTGCAATATCTAAGCGTGGTAACTTAGATAGGCATCATAAAACGGTTTATAAAACTATGAAAAGGATTTTCTGCCACAGAGTGAATTAAGAAAACGAAAAGTACTTGATTTGATATCTTGTTTGAAAAAAGAACAAATCATGTTTGCAAGACCAGCCAAACAATTAAAAGCTGCTACGATCGCGTCATTTAAAATAGCTCATATATTGGCGAAATACAAGAAACCATTCGAAGATGGATCGATTGTGAAAGAAGCATTTATTGAAGCGGGTGAGACTTCATTTGGAGATTTTAAAAATAAAAAAGAAATCATGTCTGCTATTAGAGAACTTCAGTTATCTCGTCCGACTGTCACAAGGCGTATTGAAATCATGAGTCAGGACATGACATAAACTTAAACATGATTTCATGAAACGTACATACTTCTGCTTTACAGTTCGACGAATCCACCGATATGACAGAGACTGCTGAGCTGTGTATTTTTATTCGTATGGTATTCAATGACATGTTGGCTAAGGAAGAATTTTTGACAATCATACCTCTGAAGGGAGGATCCGTGGCGAAGATATATATGACGTTTTCTCCAATTTCGTAAAAAACTACGAACTCCAATATATTAATTAGTGTGCATCACAACCGATGGAGCACACTCAATGAGTGGAAATAAAAGCGGTTTTGTAGCATTGTGTCGAGTTAAGATTTCCCTTCATTTTTTTTCATTTCATTGCATTACACATCAACAAGTTTTGTGTTCAAAAGTTTTAAACGCCGAGGAAATTATGGGCATTGCAACAAAAATTGTAAATTCCATCCGTGCACGTAGCTTGCAACGGCGGCTCTTTAATGCACAATGCACTTAAACACCATTAACTTGGAGCATCAAGGTAAAGGAGAAACTATTATTGAGATGATTAGCGTAGTAAACGCATTCAAAAGAAAATTGCAACTTATGATAGATCAACTGAAAAGCAAGAATCTGAAACATTTTCCATCTATGAAATCAAGGATTCCTCAGTTGAATTATGATACGTATGAGGCTGAATTATCAAATAATTTGGGACAATTCGAAAAGCGTTTTAATGATTTCAGTAAATTGGTAAGTATAGTATATCATTTATGAGTTATCTTTTTTCATGTAAAAACATTGAAGAATTAGCTACTGAAATAGCAAGTCAGTTTAATTTGAACTCATGTTCTGTTGAGAATGAGTTGGTGTAGATTATATCAGATATACACTTCAAAGCTACAGCATCTGATACAAATTTCTGGTGTTTTATATCTGAAGATAAATATCCGAATCTATGGCAAATCGCCCTTCAACTGACGACAATATTTGGGTCAACTTATTTGTGCAAGTCTGCATTTTCTGAAATGAAGATAATTAAGTCAAAATATCGCAATCGACTAACTGCCGATCATATGTCACCATGCTTGCGATTAGCACTCAGTGGTTACGTACCATCTTATGAAAAGTATGCTGAGGACATGCAGTGACACGCTTCAACATCCAAAGTCACTCCTTAGTTAAGTTTAACACCATATGTAACTATTTTGTTTTGTAACAACCAATAAACTCGCAATTTTGAATAACTATGAGTTTTTTCATTGATATTATAGAGAAGAACCTAATTAATAACCCAAACATTGACTAAAATAATGTATATTGTGCGGAAAACTCATATCTATATATGCTTCGGTACGCTCTACCTAGGTAGGTAGGTAGGGTGTATCGTGTATGTACGACAACCCTGCATCACACATACTTGCAGCCTCTCAGAGTCGATCGTAAGTTGTCTAAAAATAATGAGGTAGATAATTGATCGATGAAGCCTGAACTACGTGATAGTTGATATTCATAATGAATAATAAGTTAGCAAATTGTCAGGCCTGCTTTTCAACACAAAAGATAAAACCGATAAATTCGAAAACTCAGGAGTATACCAATTAACATGTTCTGAGTGCAATTCCTTTTATATAGGTCAAACAGGACGCTCTTTCAAGGCTAGATACAAAGAATATTTCCGGTCATTTCTACATCAGAAATATGATTCAGCTTTAGCTGCACATTGTCTGAATGAATGTCATCCTTTTCCAGAATTTCAACAGCTAAAAATTCTTCATTCCTGTGATAAATCTTATAAACTCAATTTCTTTGAATCGATGGCAATTTTCAAGGCATCTAGGGTAGAAAGGGTTAAGCTCCTTAACGACCAGAAAGACTTAATTACCTACCAATCACCATTATTCAAGTTACTGTGACCTCTACCAGCATTTTATTGGTGGTAATTCCTGTATTAAACATGAGTATCCAGTTTTTATTAGCTTGTTGTTGATAATGGACGTATGTCCGAAACCGGTCCAACCAATGTAAAATTTTGTCATTCTTTACATCAATAAATTAGTGATATATATTAACTTGTTTTATTTTATTATTCATTAATGAGGTAGATCGCCAGTAGTTCAATATGGAACACCCCTGGGTTACATCATCTGCGAAAAGGTGAGCACTATTATTAAATCAGCAGTTATCGACCGGCCTCGTCCATGCTGATGTTTATTAAAAAACTTGTTATTTTCTAGATATTATATTAACCACGACTTGACAACAACTTCTAGAGTTTTGGACAGAATCGGTAGAATCGCAACGGGTTTATAATTGCTTGAATCTGCCATGATGCCCTTATTGAAGCTTGGTATAATTTTTGTCTTTTTCATCTGCTCAGGGAAGACACCCTGGCAATTGTTCGTAAATACCGATATTTGTGATTATTCCATATATGTCAGGCGTATCTTCGCTTTTCAGAGATGAATAATTTTTCCTATTTCGTCAAACGTTGTTGGTGGGGGGATGCATGGAGATTTAGAGTTTAGACCTGTGTAGTTCATTGTGGGCTACAATATGAAATGTTATAATTACTATATTCTGAATTAAATCAAAAAAACAATTATGATCTTGGACAGGATCTAAAAAATCTTTGACTTTCAGTCACAACATAACATAAATGGTTGATGGACATGGCTGGGAACTATAATATTCTTCAGGTTGTCGTAGTTCTAATAACTTGGGACCTAATATACGCAATATCAGGAGAATACTGTGTTGCTCCAGAAGAAAAGTGGACTTATTGAAAAAAGTAATGCTCCAAACCTTTTATCACAAATATTACACCACGTAATACGTATTCTATAGTATATAACCTTATGATTTTATTGAAGGTAAATTTTGTAAATTTATATTATTTTTTAAAAAGTCTTCTCCTTTTGTTCATATTTCCACTTTATTCATCTTGAGATTGTTGATTTCTTGGAAAGTTTCAGACATTTTGTTTCTTGTTTCTGCCATTAGAGATTCTATATCTTCCATGGATTTTCCTTTTGTTGAAATTGGTGGTAAAATGGTAATTACTACCTTACCTACAATTATACATCAATAATTGGTATGCTTGGAGCTTTTTTCACAGAAAATCCGATATTGTCAATTTAATCAAAAATACTGACCTCTTCCAAATTTTTTTTCTTCATGATTAACAAAATCATACGCACTATAAACTACTGGGAGTATGGGTAGATGAGCTGATAATGCCATATGAAAACCTCCTTTTTTGAATTCGTGGATTCGTCCATCACTTCGTCTAGTGCCTTCAGGATAAATCCATATATTTGTCTGAAAATAATAATAATTCATGATAAATGCATCAAAGTTTTAAGGAAAACAAATAAGCGCGCTGAATATTATTTCTTCAATCCACAAGTTAGTAATCACCAATCTTTCAAAGTGTTTAGCTAAATCGATAATTTCGGAACTAATAAACTACAGTAAATGTTCAAAATTATCACCATTCTAACACTATCTGTAGAATATAGAAAATGCCTCGTATATTTCTTATTCTCTCACAACCATCCGAAACAAATGCATGCAATTCCTGTATGGTAGCAACAGGTTATGAGTCTACCAGGTTTTTCAAATACCTCCAAACGAAGTAGTCTAAGGATTTACATTCCGCGAATGTGGTGGCCAAGCTACAGGACTGTCCCTTCCAATCCATCCATTGGGATATGCTTGATTCAAATGATTCCTCACTATTAATCCAAAATTCGGGAGAGCACAATCAAGCATAAAGCACATTCTTCTTCTATTTGCACAAGGCACATCATCGAAATATCAACCAGAGTGTTCTGCAAAAAGTCAAGGTATGCTAGAGAATTCAATCTGTTAGGTAGAATTACTGGCCCCAATAATCTGCCATCATACCAACCGACCCCAAAATTTCTTAGTGGCTACGCTCAATTGTTCCATGAGGGTTTTCTTTAGACCACAAGTGATCATAGTGGAAAATCATTATACTCTCTCACGTAAACCCTGCTTCTTCTGTAAACAAAATATTCATACAAAAGTCGGAAATCTCAACACATCTTTACCATTGGCAAAATTGGAGCCTTCTGGTTAGATCTTCAGCTTTGAGGGCATGGATCCTCTGAAAATGGTACGAATATAACACTTGCTCATACAAAACTGTCCAAACAGTCGAATGTGATACGTCAACGTGTAGAGGTAGCCACTTCGAGTGCTGATTCTTGGATTGTTATGAACTGCATCCAAAATAAGTTCTTCATTTATCAGTGTCTTGACAAACTGATCGGGCCTAGAATTTTCTTTGCCTGGTTGTAACAGTCTGGTTTCATGTTACAATGGTCTATGGAAACTAAAAATTTTTCTGTAGAAATATTTTTATTAGAAAAAGTTACAAGAAACAGTCTTCGGGCCTGATTGGCTATAAAATAGATAAATATCTAGCAATTCTTGAAAAGTATACTCCATTCTATCTTTTCAAATCACCAAAAACGATGTATAATTGATTAAAACTTCAATTATACCTATTTTCCTGTATATTATTGTGGACACCGGCAAGATCAGGTTTAATTTAAAAGAACCCGTAATATGACTGCCCAAAAGTAACAGTTCATTTGAATGTCTCCTAAATAAAAAGAACATCAAGAAGTCAAAATTACGTAAAAATTGTTTGTTTGTTTTTCCTTTAACGTGCTCTATTTCTGCCTTTCGGCTAATGACACGCCGGGGAATTCTGTCACCTCACTAACCCGGGAATTTTTGCCGAACCCCTCTCGTGTCGAGGGAAGGGATCTTTAATGTCCAACACATCTCTGTTAGACAGGACCGACAGCTTTACATCTCCTCCGAAAGATGGACACTCAAGCGATTCCCAGAATCCGAAAAATCGCACCGACTTTGTGGGGATTGAACCCAGGTAACTCTGCGTAGGAGACGAGCATCATATCCCATACGCCACCGAGCCGGCTTACGTAAAAATTATTTCAAAAGTATATCCTCCTACTTTTTATGAAATTCATGAGAACAGTCCTGTTCCCTCGTTCGTATTACAGAATATTGACCCTCACTTCAGTTCACTCAAAAAACGCACGGCTTCTCATGTAAATCTTGGTTATCGAAAACAGTTGCGATTCCGAAAAAGTTTTAAGAGACGAAAAAAGGTTCAAAATTGAAAAATCTATTCAATAAATATTCATAAAAGACCAGTGGCGCATTATAAGATGATTTTGATGGGGTCAAAGGCAGCATGATCCTGAAAAAAATATCTTATGAAAATTGATGGTTAAAATACACTCCCCACAAAAATTGTCGCATCACCCTACTTTTACGACAATACTATATAAACTTTTAGGTTGGTCATTCAAGACGCTTGGTAACTTTAAGAAGTGTAAAATAAGCAGCTATCATTCAAAAGAGTTGAGTTTATGATGGAAATATCAACTATTTTCGAGTTAATGTAAAATTAAAAAATTCTACCATCTTCAAACATTCGCGAAGAGACCAATCAAGTAGCATCGAACGGTTACTAATCATTTTCAAAATCAAGTGTTTCCTCCCCGGGCCCTCATTACTGCCAGTATACGTCTCGAAGCCCTCAACAATCAATGAGTTCCAAATTTCAGGAAGCAGATGTGTCCCAAACATGTTCTATGGGATTCAAGTCGAGACTTCTGGCTGGCCATCTTAAAATATCAATTTCGGCATTTTGCAGAAATTCTGTAACTACTCTAGCTGCATGAGGGCGAGCATTTTCATGCATATAAATGAAGTTTTCGCCAATCAATGGGCCAAAGGGTACAACATGGGGTTCAAGGATATCTACGATGTATCTGGCCGCTGTCATTCTTGCATTATTCACTAGGACTAACTCAGTTCGACCATGGAAAGAAATCATTTGATACTAGACAGATCCTGTACTCTTCGGAAAAGAGAACATTCGATCATTCTGGAATACCCCAATTTGCATGTTCCCTCGCAAACTGAAGCCTTGAAACTCGATGCTCTCTGGTGAGACGGGGGCCGGTAGAAGCCACCCTTGGTCTGATATCGTCTTCTCTGAGCCTGTTCCTAACAAATTGCAATGAAATATGCACGTTTCTGGAAAGTGCAAGTTCATTTTGTAGCATTCTAGCCGTACAGTACCGATCTCTTAGTGCAGTAAAACGAAGCCAACGATCATCAACTGGTGTTCGTGGTACCAATCAATTGCTCTTGAAATAGTGCCTTGGTTAAAATTCAACAAGTTAGCCACGTAACGTTGGCTTCGCCCTCCTCTAGAAGTGTTACAATTCTTACCACTTCATGATCACTCAAATAGCGTCCAGGACGTTCAGCAGCTATTACAATAAATTCAAAGATACGAAAATCAACAAGAAACACAGAAAACTTGCATTAATTTAGCGTGAAAACTGAAGAGAAATTGAATGAATACTGATAGTCAATTAAACTCATTCTTGTTTCAGACGTGTTTGAGATCATATGGAAACAAATGTTACTACATAGATAAGATTTTTTTCCAATCATATGTCCAAGAACATATGTTGACAAAGAAACTGCCATCGAGCTGCTTGATAGATTGTGGAATTCAGAATACCAGGTGATACGACAATTTTTGTGGTGTGTAATTCCTTTGACCAATTGAAGTTAGATTCCTTGAAAACTACAAGAGTTACCAACAGAAACGTGACACAAATCTGAACTTCAACATAACAATTAATTCAAAGATTGATAAAAGAATATAATATAAAAAATATATACTTTCTCCCTTTTTAAAGTCTTCAGAGTGTCATTCAGAGTATGTTTCGATTTTTCACTGTGAGTTCTGGATAGAAAAATTATTCCGCAAAGCCAAAGGCAAGTACCAAAAGGTATAGCGTATAATAATTCCTTCTTCACAACAACAGTGGTCCTTCTGAAAATTGGATTTACATGAAACAAACCTGAAATAAAAGACTTCATTATTAAATATGTTTCTGTGGATTGGAAACTGTAATATAATTAATGTTCACTAATGAAAACTATACCACTAAAACACAGTTGCATTAGATCAACTACCATAACCAAATACACGTTGTTTTCAGTTAAACCAACTTAATCGTGAAAGATCATCGCGCTCATCTTCTCTGGACAACTCCATGTTTTTATAAAAAATAGCTGTTATCACGTTCAATCTATGGGAGCAGTGACTCAACTGAAGTCAGGCCTTTGTAAGTAAAGAAATGTTCCCATCTCTTACTCCTGTGGTTTCATGACATCTCATTATATACAGCGTAACCCTTGTATTGCATTCAACGTGAATATTTGGACATGTTTGGACACTGGATATTATTCAGAGCTTATTCAAAGATTTGATTATGATTTAAAACAAAAACAATCGCATTTGGGCAAGAGGTAAGTGTTGTTCCACATGACTGACCGAAGTCATCACTTACACAAATGTCTCCTTCGGAGGTCTTGAGAAGAGCTATTATTTGGAAGGAATACGAAAATTGGAAGAACATTTGGCTGAATTTATTTAGTTAAAAAGAGATTATATGGAGGAACGAAAGGCATTTTCTCTAAAATGATTATCTTTCATTCAAAAAGTTTCTAACTTATCGAACCACCCTCGTATGTCAAATCAAGCTTACCTATTGCATCTAAACAACTTTGGTGATTAGACATAATGACGCAGGATTCATCTTTTGGAATATTTTCTGCACCTTTGATAATCCATTCAATTCCAATAATTGAAGATACAATTTGGCAAGGTCTACCCAAAAGACTGAAAGAATATATCGTAACTAGCAAATTCACGTAAAATTCTCATTCTTACATTGTATTACGTACATTCCTTGGTCTGAGAAGAAATACTGGCAATAATAAAATTGCGATCACTGAGCATATGAAGACGAAAACTAAATATTTCATATAATAATTGAATTTATGATTTGTTAACAAATTATATGTAATAACGGCAGCAAAATTGCAAAAATAATTATAAAATCTATTACATTCATGTTCAGAAAAAATCGCTGTTGAATGTTGAAAAGCTGAAAAGAAATAACCTTTGACAGTCTAATCTCTAATTACAATAGAACTCCTTTGTATTACATCATTGTTACAAGTTGATAAAAACAAAAGATATTAATTTATGCACCCCAGCCAAACAAAATTAACTAGGCAAGAGTGTCTGTGAATTTGAATATTTCACTCGGACTATATGTTGATATTACGGTCATTATTTCCAGGAGTTGAAATTAAAATAGTGGGGTTTAGTGTGATGAATACAATGAACGAGAAAAACCTTAGACATTCACTTAAAAATAAAACTGATCACATGTACACCAACACATTGACTTGAAAATATTTCACTAGCATTCCACAAGATTCGGATAATACATTAAAGGCTTTATCTATCACATAAATCAACAACACAACTTGAATTCCCAGTAGTGAATGGATATTATCAAGTCGAAATGATAGAAAAGCCGCCAATACCAACCAGTGTCGTCATATTGGGTGCCTTGAGACGAGAGAGACGAGTGTCTGACTCGAGAAACGAAATTGGTAACATTTTTGCACTTTGCTCTGTTCTTGGGTGTTTATGTTCAGGTAATTTGGCGATAGAACTCTGCAAGGTAAGGACGTATTATTGTTTACAATCGAAAATTGATTTTCTCATAATTGCAGATGGGACGTATAACTTTGACTTTAACTAGTTTTTATAAAACTCATTCATTTTCTCTTGGTAGTGAGTTACACTCACTTGTTCAGTAACCTGGAATATCTGAGAAAAATAAAGAAATTTATATATGCGGCTGTTAAAGTTAAGTTCTATTCGTATTAGTGGATTTTTAATCTAATATTAAAAACCAAATATGAAACCATATAAACGAGGGTGTTCCTGTTGAAGCATCTGAATAAAATGAACACTTAATATCAATTATGTGCTGAACTGAACTGAAGCTGAATTTTTTTATTTCAGTTACAGGTGAGCAAGTGACAAATGAACCCCCTTTCTTGATCTATTCTTCAGGAACTGGATTAGTGATGAAAATATTTTTGATATCTCTCCCGTTTTAGAATTATTCGAAATTTCTATTTGGAAAAATCATCATTTGCTGATATATCGGATATTATCAAAATTACATACAAATGAGTTGGAGATTCTACAGGAATTTTTTTAAGTAATATTCAGTGGTGTTGAAAAAATTCCCAAGCAGTTTTCGAGTTATAAATTTTATTATTATATTTGTTCCTAAAAAAACTATCAAGCCTTCGAAGTACCCTTGTTGGTTCAACAATGAACTTGTAAGACTGATTAATATGAAGAAGGGTGCACATAGAAGGTATAAATTTAATAATTGCTTTGAAAATTATATAAAATTCAGTGATCTGCTTCGGGAGTACCAGACTCTATCTGTAAAACTCCATAGGGAGTATTTGCTAAATATCGAAAGGAATGTTCACTCTGACCCACAGTCTTTTTGATAGTATATTAACTCCAAAAGAAAAAGTGATGAGTTACCGAATTCTATGGAATATAATGGAACTTCCTCGTCTGATGGAGTTGTTAAAGTGGATTTGTTTGCAGACTACTTTTTGGGGGTTTATAATAGTGAAGTCATAGTTCCACAGTCAATTGAATATGAAAAAACTGTTAAACTGTTAATGTCAACTCTTGTAGGTTTACTCCTTCTGAAAATTTTCAACTAATTTCTAGCATAAAGCCTAGGTTGTCTTCTGACCCGGATGGAATACCTGGTTACGTTATGAAAAAATGCATATGTACTCTGTCTACGCCAATCAGTAGACTGTTCAATATTTGACTGAACAATGGACATTTTCCTGATATATGAAAGCAAAATTTCATAGTGCCAATTTTCAAGTCGGGCGATAGGTCTAATATTAATAATTATAGAGGAATAGAGTTCCAATCTGCAATACCAAAAATACTAGACTGTATTGTGTGCAGCTTTTTGTTGTGGCACTACTGTCCGATGCTGATAAATGAGCAACATGGGTCATCGATCAACAATCTCAAACCTCTTGTTTTTCGTTGATGATATTGTGGAGTGTGCTATCAGGTGACTGTATATACAGGGCGATAAAGTATCTCACCTGCTTCTGTTGAAGCTAGAAATTTGAGAGTGTCAGGATCATATTGAATTGATTTGAGAGTTTCTTGTATGGTCGATCTCAAATAGTAAGATATAAGCAATTTCTATCTAGAAAGTTCAATGTCATGTCAGGTGTTCCTCAAGAATCACATTTGAGGCTGCTTTATTCAATATTTTCATTAATGACGTAAAACCGGTTATTCATGCTAAATTTTTATTGTTCTCAGATTATATGAAAATATATTCAGTTATCAGATCTATTCAAGATATCCAAGAAATACAGGCTAACATTGAAAATTTCTCCAACTGGTCTACGACTAATTGTTTGAGTCTGAACATAACAAAGTGTCATGTCATGACTTTTCACAGGTCACTCAGACCCGTCAAATTCCGGTACTCCTTGAGCGAACAAAATTTAGAAAGGATCAGTCATGTTAAAGATCTTGGTGTTACTCTTGATCAGAAACTTGACTTCAAAGAACATCTTCATTCTATCCCCACTAAGGCTTACCGCATACTTGGTCTTATTATTCGAAATTCGAGACAATTTTCTCTTGAGACAGTTGAAAAGCTATATTGTTCCTTGGTCAGGCCTATTCTAGAATATGGATCATGCGTCTAGTCGCCTTATTAATATGTGTGATATTAACTGTGCAGCGCAAGTTTCTCCGGCATCTGCGTTTCCATTTGAGATATTTGTATCAGTAAACACCAACTAAAAAATATATTTAATATATCACCGGAACTGGCAATGAAACAACTAACTTTTTATATACAATATTATAAAATCATTGAAGAATACTAAGTCCACTGGCTTTGATGAAATTCCTATTACACTCATAAAGGAGGTTACAAAGCAAGTATCACCAGTGTTATATCAATTAGCAAATATGATGATTGACACAGGCATATTTCCCAATAATCTGAAAATTGCTAAAATAAAGGCAATATACAAAAAGGGCAACAAACAAGAAAAAGAAAATTACAGGTCGATATCATTGTTGAGCTGTTTCAGTAAAATTATATAATTATGGTTTTAGAAAGGGGAGATCTACAACAAGAGCAGTTTACATTGCAATTACGAATATTTTGAAGACACTAAATAATGGAAAAATAACCGCCTTAGCATGCATGGACCTCAGTACGGCCTTCGACAGCGTCAACCATCAAAAACTATTTGAAAAGATATACAGAATATGAAACAGAGGCACACCATTGCAACTTCTCAAGCCATATCTGACCGGTAGAACTCAATATGTTGCTGAGCAAGATCCAGCAGGTAGCGAAATCAGCTCATTAGCTCTCCCCAATGAAACTGGAATTCTTAAGGTATCCATCCTTGGGCAATTATTGTATATCATATACACTAACGATTCACCAGCATCCGTTCCCGAGTTTCTTGTTCAGTATGCTGATGATACCTCTTTAGTGCTTTCTAGGTCAGGTTCAATGGACGCTCAAATATGTTCAGCTCTGAGTAACTTGAGCTCATGGTTCAACAAGCATGATCTTGAAATAAATGAAAATAAAACACAAATACTGCAGTTCAACTACAGTACGGAGTTCAAAAGCATCCCTTATCAATGTTGTGATGGTGTTGTTCCTACTCTGCGGTCTCTCAGGGTTCTTGGAATCACAGTGGATTGTCGACTCAGCTGGTAACAGCATGTGGATTCTATGGCTGTTGGTTTGTCGAGATACGTTTATGCCTTAAGAATAATGGCAAGGCATGTAAGTTTGAAAACTGCCTTTTTAGCATATAATGCATATGTTGCTAGTAGGCTGAGATATGGTATCGTCATATGGGGAAATTCCACATACATAGATAGACTTCTTATCCTCCAGAAAAGATGTTTAAGGGCAATATTGGATCTAAGTCAGAGTCATGTCGTCCATATTTTGTACAGACTGCAACACTCACTGTTGTTAGTTTTTATGTATATGAGTGTATCATATTCGTGTTAAACAATAGGGAACTTTTCAAAGACAGAAATAATATGAGTTCATATAATACTAGGTAATAAGGAAACGTGGAGGTGCCTCATATGAGACTATCTTACCTTCAGGAAAATGCTACTTGCATCATTTCAAAAATGTTCAATCTTTTACTACAGCATTCGAAGAAGTGGCTTATTGGCAAGATGAAAAGAAGGCTAAAAGAGTACCTCCTCAACCATCCATATTATGATCTAAGTGAATATTTCTCTGACATTTTACGACTGTGATTGTGGTGATGTTTCTAGTGTATGTGGTTGTTTTACGAAAATTTTGTATAGTTCTGCTTTTTGACGTTTACTTATTAAATTTTTTTACGTATTATGTTTAATTGACTCAAAATTGACGTGTTCTACAACTTAATGTTATTATGGAATGAATAAAGAATATTATTATTATATCATTTATTGATATCACACTATAATGACACTGTACTTAACCCCATCAAAATTCTATCAAAATACATCCAACTCAATTTCTTCTCTATAGGAAAATATTGTCATTTCCTTAAGATTTAACTGAATTAAACTTTTTATTGTTGATTTCGTTATAATTTTCAATCATTTTTGATCTTGTTTCTTTTATAAGAGCGTCCAAATCTTCAATGGATTTTCCTTTCGTTGAAATTGGTGGTAAAATGTTAATCACTTGTTTACCTGTAATTATATATCAATATTTGCGGAAAATGTCAATTTTAATTTTTAAATACTAACCACTATCAAACCTTTTCTCTTTATGATTTATGAAATCATAAGCACCATAAACTATCGGAAGAATAGGAAGATGAGCTGATAATGCCATATGAAAACCTCCTTTTTTAAACTCGTGGATCTGACCATCACTTCGTCTAGTGCCTTCTGGAAATAACCATATGTGCGTCTGAAATGTTTTGAATTTAGACGAAACACAACCTAACTTATCATCGACTTCGTCCTATTATGAAAAACTATATCCTACTTTAAAATTCAAAATGATAAATTACGAAAAAAAGATAATTTATATTGAAATTATTTCATATTCCATTTTGAGCATGTTTTTAAATATGACCTGAGAAACAGTATTTACATTTTCCTTTTTAAATATTTCTACAGCGTCGTTCAGGATTTTTTTCGATTTTTCACTTTGTGATCTGGGTATAAACAATAGTCTACTGGCATAAAGACAAGGTCCAAAAGGTACAAAGTACACTAATTCCTTTTTTGCTACAGCTGTTGCACTGCGAAGAGATGGCCACAAATGAAACATTCCTGAAATTACAGTTATTGAAGAAAAAATGCTAAGAATTGGAAATGGAACTATAATCCCATCAATATATTTAATGAAAAATTCAGAATATTTGTTGCTCTATCAGTCTATGACATCTGAATGGATTTGAATGAAATTTGGCATACACATAGTTTATCAGCTTAAAGCAAATAATGATTTTCATTGCGGGAATTAGTTAGCTTCAAACCTCATTGTTTTTCTTATTTCTATCGGAATACTCTGCAAATGAAAGAAAGTTCTGTTACCTATTAAAATGTATTAGGTTTCCTATTTGCAATAGATTCAGATATTGTGAATGATATTTATGCCAGAATTTTACATACTCTCGAATTCGCATCATTCCATTAAAATAGAGCATCCTGTATTTAATGGAGGAAAGGCAAGTCCATTACTCCTTGAAGTTTTTTGTTTTCCTATGCATATTTTCAGCAGATATAGAAAAATTATTTTGCATCCTATTTGTTTACAATATTTTCAATGAGTTTTGCAAAATGTACATAAAATACCAACAAATTATTATTAGATAAAGAAAAATTTCTATGTACAAAATCTTTAAGAAAAA
This sequence comes from Cryptolaemus montrouzieri, assembly GCA_013387265.2. Taxonomy (NCBI): domain Eukaryota; kingdom Metazoa; phylum Arthropoda; class Insecta; order Coleoptera; family Coccinellidae; genus Cryptolaemus; species Cryptolaemus montrouzieri. The sequence goes on from JABFTP020000103.1 coordinate 27,199,517, forward strand.
AGTATCCTTCATACCTTGCTACACCAAAAATTTGTTGAGAAATTTTGTGGGTCAAATTAAAATGTGAATCAGAAAAAAGTTTGAAATTTTTAACATTTTTGGAAGCGTAAGTTATTATTTTCTTTGATATTGCTTCTAGATAGACCATGTTTGAAAATTTTTCTGCTAAATAATTTTCAACAATGAATATTTGAAATAAATATATAGGGACACCTAATACATTTCAATAGGTATCAGAATTGCTTTTTATTTGCTGTAACTAAATACGGGGTGTTCCATCTGAAATAAGAAAATCATGATAGATAGATAGATATTTAATAGTTATCAAAACCTTACATGACATGTCAATTTACAAGAGAACAGTCAGCATAAATATTAAAACAATTCAACACATATAATACGTACAAACGACTCTACACTATCAACAAACAGAAACAAGCAAATCACACATTACGTAAAATTGAAATGGAAAAATTCGTCTGTTGAGTACAAGCATCGATCCAAAAGCAATTTCTTTAATTTAGACTTGAATCGAGACATTAGGCAGCACATTATAGAGTTTAATACACGTATAATTAATGCTTGCTTGCGCTCTATACACTCGATGATGCAGATCCCTGTTCACCACGAATTACAAGATTATTACTACAGCACCTCTGCAACCAGTTCGGCCCGATGAGTTAATAATAATAATATCTTTATTTATTTGGCAATATATGCTATATATAAGGATCGAATTAAAAGCTAACAATGTTTGATTTTTATAACATAAGCTGTTAGCTTAACCTAATAGCAAAAATCAATAAGAATTTCTGATACTTACAGAATCAAAGGACAACACCCCGGTTAAAATCCAAAAGAAAAACAAAACAAAATCCAACCCCAAATATCTAACAAGAATTTTCCTTCTTGAAGATTTCAGTGAACGAGCTGACAGTTCCAGATTCCCTAACCGCAAGAGGAAGAGCATTATACATATTCAATCCATCATCAAACAAAGATTTTTTAGGAAAAGTGTACTTACTGAATTTTATATTATAATTTTGATTATACCGTTAAGTGTATGAATGCAATTCCCCCCGCCTTACCAAGAAATCCTTTAGATATCCAGGCAATAAATTATTCTCTATTTCAAACACATATATGCTTTTCTGATCAACTGACGTATACTCAACCATCCCAGCTCCTTCAACATATACCCACATGGAGTCAACCAAGGGCATTTCAGCCACATTACATGCTATCAACAAGGATAAACAGTAATTGAAATAAGGAAATCTTATAGTGTTGAATAAAAGCCTCCTTGCCTACCCCGATAGATTCTTTGACACCCTATAAAAGAAACCCACCTTATTTCCTATTTTTTTTACATAAATAGTTTATGTGAGAGGAGAAAGACTTACCATCCAGCATCACCCACAAATATTTACAATTTTCCACAAAAAATATTTGTTCCACCCGAGCCCAATACCATAAACTTTGAATTTATGTTCAATTTAAGTTTGTTCACACAAAGCCATTTAAACAGAACACTCAATAACAAATTCATTCTCAATAGAAATAAGGGTGTCATCCGCAAACAAATTGACAAAATCACTATCCAGATAGCAAAATATATCGTTCATATAAACAATAAAAAGCAGAGGCCCCAATACACTACCTTGAGGTACTCCGAACTCATTCAAAACTAACTTAGACATAAAATCATTCACCTTTGTCTTTTGAACTCTACTACATAAGTAATCTCTTAGCCAATCCAGAGCACTTCCTCCAATTCCATAGTCTTTTAGCTTCTTTATAAGTCTACTTCTGTCAATAGTCTCAAACGCTCGTTTAAGATCAATGAACACGCACAACACAATATTGCCCCTATTGATCTGAGAACGCCACTTCGCACAAATAAGCTGAATACTAGTCTCACATGAATGATGATCCCGAAATCCTGACTGATACTTGAATAATAGATTATTGTCTTCAAAGTACTTCTTCAATTGTTCAGCTATCACTATTTCCAGTACCTTACTCACAATCGGAACAAGATTGATAGGTCTGTATTCCGCAGGCAGAGACGGCCTCGGCACCTTTGGCACTGGTACAATTATTGTTGTTTTCAGTTCAGATGAAATCTTTCCCCTAGTGAGTGATGTATTTATCAGTTGAGGAGAGGATATCCAGTGGTATCAAAAGTTTCCTTTATTATCTTGGTACTCAGATCGTCGTCTCCAGTAGCTTTATTTTTCAAACTTCTAATAATTTTTTTAAGCTTCGGCAATATTAAAGTCACACAATGAAAATAATAGACAAAAACTCAATCTATTGAAAATTTTAGAGATCAACAAAGAAAAGAATTCAGGTAGGTTACTTAATAGTCAATTAGATCGAAATCCTTCCCCTTTACTCAATTTTTTCAATTCATAAAGTAAGTAACTCCGATGGGTTTTCCAACATACCCCTTGTACTTGTACCTATTGTAATATTAAGTAGGAAATGAAACTAATATATAAGGAATAACTGTGTTCATTAGTTTGTATCTATCTGATGAAGCCACAGTGTGGTGAAACCGGTCATAGTTTTGTTAATATAGTGAAAATCTAAATAGCATAGTTTTATTTCATTGAAAATACATTAATTTCTTATTTAAATGCTTTTCCATTCGAATGTTTATTTTCTTGACAGTTTACCCGCCATATTTACTTTCCAGATATGATTGTCCCTCAATTCTCAATATTAGGCAACAATTTCACACAATTACAATCCAGGACAAGCGTGAATTGAACCCTTCAATAGTGACATACTCGATATCTCCCGTCATAACAGAAAGGGAAATTCAAATGGAAATCTCTTCAAACATAACCTAACTAACCTAACCGAACCTCAAACCTAATTTAAATTTATAATTTTGAATTGAATAGGTTAGTAGGTTAGGTTTTAGGTAAAATTAGGTTAGTTAGCTTAGGTTTGGAAATATTCCCATTTGAATTTCGGTCTCAGTGATGAACGAGAGAGATAGATTCTATCTCTTTCTTGCGTTTTGAGCCCTACATCGTATAACATGTAACATGAAATCATTGTAAATATGGCGGGTTAACTGTCTAGAAAATCAACATTCGAATTAAAAAGCATTTTAATAAGAAATTAATGTATATTTGAGGGTAGAATTACTGATTAATGGTACATGTGTGTATATTTTATCCATTGTAATAGTAACAAGGCATTTTAATGAAGCAATTACAGAGTTTGAATGATATAGACAAGAGGACTTTCAAGGAAATTTTGGTTTTGTTTCTTAAACGATAGCCTTCCGGGGCAAAATGATTTCAGATTAGGATTCTGGGACCCAAAATTAGCGAGTAAACACTTTTTCAGTGAATTTCGACTATCGACAATATACTAAATAATTACCTTCAGTTACTTTTTTGAATAGATTGCAGTGAATGAGCCGAAATTTTTCTTTCCATTAGGCTTGACATCAACAAAAACACCCAGGTTCCTTCCGCTCCCGAGAAATTACGCGAGTGTTTTGCTATCGGTTTCACTTCAATAGTATATCTTATCCTTTGCTATTTCATTTTCAACGATAGGTAGTCAAATCTCCGACGTGAGATAAATCGAGGCGACACTGGCTTGAAATTCAAATCGTTCGGAAACATTTCTCGTCGACTCGGTACACGATGCGCGATGGCGGTCAGCGTAAAATGCTGGATTACCCAAATCTTTTCTCTTTATAATTCAAGAAATCATAAGCACCATAAACGACTGGAAGAATACGTACATCATGAGCTGATAATGCCATATGAAAACATCCTTTTTTAAAGTCGTGGATCTGCCCTTTTGTAGTGTCTTCTGGAAATATCCATAAGTGCGCCTCTAATGTTTTAGCGAAAAAAACAATCTGAGTTCTTATCGTCATCCTATCAATGTATTTAATGAAAAATTCAGAATATTTGTTAATCAATTAGACTAAAATATCTCAATGGATTTCAATGAAATTTGGCAGACATATACTTAATCACCTTGATTGAAACATAGAACGTTTATTATTTGGGAAAAATGTTACGTTCAAACTTAAATTATTTTTCTTTTAATGGAACTATATTTAGTGACTGCAAATGAAATTTCAATATCTATTGAAATGTATTAGATGTCCGTATACCCATTTTCAATAGATACATATAATGAGAATGTTTTTATTCTAAAATTTTCACATATTCTCGAATATTGCGCATCATACAATTACTTTTGATAATTCAAATAGACCATCCTGAATATTAATACTACAAAGGAAAGACAAGTCCATTACGTATTGAAGTATTTGTTAAACAGTTTTAACAGAAGATAAAGAATTTGAAATTTGGCTGTTTGTGGAGAGAAATCACAATTAAAGTATCGAAGAAGGTTTTAAATCTATAAAAATATATATTTAAAATAAGTATTATAAGTAAATTAATAAAAATGATTAACCTAAGAAAATCACACTTTTTGTTCCTAATAATCTCATAGAACGAAAATATTTGAGTGCTTACCTAATATATCTAATGCGCTTTGATGATTTGCCATAATGATGCAGGCTTCATGTTCAGGAACATTTTCTGAACCATTGATTACCCATTCAATCCCAATGAGAGAAGAAGTTATCTGACAAAGTCTACTTAACAACCTGAAACGAATATCGTGAATAGAAATAGCACAACATTCATTTCTGGCATTCCTACATTACATTTTTCACATTTCTCGGTCTACCAATAGATACTATTAGTACTATAATTGACACCATTACACATATAAAAGAGTAGATAATATATTTCATATAATATTTAAATTTATGATATGAAATAACGATACCCAGAATTGGAAATAAAAGTGTATAATTCATTATGTACTTGACTTGACTTGTTGAAACACTGTGAGAACTTGATGGACACCAAACCGATTTCAAACTATGATCCTCTTAGCTTTATATTTTATAAAAATTTTCTGTATTTCGTGCGATTATAATAAAAAAAATTCAAATTCTGAACTGCAACGAAGCAAAATTAATGGGGTGAACAGTCCACATCCTTGATAATTTTTATAGTTTGCATTTTCAGTAATTCATCTGTAAATGTTTCAGGTAATAAAGCACTATAATTATTCCTATTTATACGAGCGTTCCATTCTATTTAATACGTGAATCGACGCGATATGGTCGATTAGGTATGCAAATTAGGCAATTTCTGGGCCAATTATGCGAAATACTCAACTGAGATATCGTGATTTCAGGAATTCATTAATTTGATATATCCCCTATGAACAAACATTTTATCATAATTTAGATGAAGGAGATGAAAGGATAACACTGGTTCTATAGGCCGCGCAGACCGTACCGTGTTTAATATAGGCGGCCATTGTTTTGGTAGAAATCGCTATTTTTGTGTATATTCTTTGGATTCTTGTGTAAATTAGGGTTTATCATTAATGACATGAGAAGCTGTTCATTGTTCATCTTTGAAATTTTTAGCTGCCATCTGATAGTAGTACTTGAAAATAAAAATTTATAGTATTCTGTTTTATCAAGAGCCATCTATGAACCTCATCTCTATCTTTCAATCCTGACCTAACCTAACCTGCCAGAATTATAGATTCTGGCAGGTATAGAAAATTCAATTTACTCTATGGGGTGCTTTGTCTTCTTTTATACTTATTCAATAGGTTTGTTCCTACAGAGATCAGAAACAGTCACGGACTGTCATGATTGTGAGCAGTGTGTTAAAGTACGTTCCAAGAGCATTTCTGGCGTTTCCCAAACTCGGCTCAAACTCTATAATGGGTGTTTCAACTGAATCTTACGACTAAATTATGACTGTCAGACGAGTTTGCTGACGAAAAGCAAATCAAGTGTCGCAAACCTGCGCAATGAGCAGTGTAACAAGTTACATTTATTCTGTGGTTGAATTTTTCTTCGGAAGGGGTGGTAAACTTGTTTATCGTATTGTAGTTTTGAGGTTTGGTTAGTGATAATTTTTTGGAATTTTATTGGCGTCAAAATGAGCTATATTTCATCATCTTCAGATGATGAATCTGAGATAAGTGATTCTGGAAGTTCTATTTAAGAACGGTGGAGACCGAAAAATGAAAAGTATTTAGAAGAAATAGTTTCCCTAATGGATAATGCTGAGTTTATGGAACACTTTCGAGTGAGCAGGGAAGTTGATGCAGATATTGCTCAACGATTTAGTATCAGTGATTATTTCCTTACGCAATCGGGACCTAATGTGTTCAATAGACTATTCAACTCTTCAACAATTGTTTCCAATAATTTTTTAAGATTTTTTATTGCTGATGTACTCACCTTATGTCTGTAATTTCCATACAGGTCTACAAATAGTGTTCTCTGAATGTTCTATTTCCAAGGGAGTCCATGGGTTGGTGATAATTTCTTCCTCTGCAAACTGTATTTGGTAATCTAGAATGATAAGGATTGGTTCATGGCTAGAGTTTTTTCAGAACAGTTCGATATTTTTGTGGAGGAGTGAAATATACAAAACTAAATACTTACATTCGTTATTCATGACGTTTATTTTTTCTATGCAAAATGAAGGCGTCGTCTGCTGAAGCAGTAATTTAATGAAAACGAAAAATATCTGCACAACAAGCCGATTTCTCTACTCAATGTTTATTCTTGTCACAGAATCCGTGTGTTCCAAGACGAATTCCTTACTAGTTTGAAATTGATAAATATTTACGCCTGCGCACTGTTACTGTTTGAGTAATGTCAGGAACGCATCAGAAACAGGTCTCTGATTCTCTGTTGGAACAAACCTAATGTCATTGCACTTACACTCATAGAATTTTTGAGTTTCCAGAAAAATCCATCTTTGCACTGCATTCTATGTATTTCATAAAATTACTAACATAATTTTTGAAACTTGAATAATTTATTGCACAAACGTTAATAATTTTCTCCAAATAATTCAATCAACTAAAAAGTGTATAGATATAGATAATCAAACACTGGTCAGTCATAGTTCATATTAACAATGGAACAGAAAGTTGCTGAGGTAAAATGTGTTCCTGAATTGAAGCTGGCCTGTGGCCGGTTTTACTTCAAGTAATAATCATAATTCCCTTTTTTCCAGTTGAAGAAAGACATAAATGAACTCGAAACATTATTGAAACAAGCTGAAAGACAAAAAGTAAAAGATTTATTAAGCATTGAACTCAGAAGACTGGTCTCTGAACATGTTAAATTAGAAGAATCTCTCAAGAATGAAATTGTCACTATTCCTACCAAGAACGTTTCCACGCCAAAACGTTATCAGACTAAAATAAATAACTATGGTGGGTATCATAATTTCAGTTAATATTCTTTCAAGCTTTTAAATTTGATGAAAGTACTTATAAGAATGTTATGAAAACTACTACTCATACTAATACCTCAAACACATGTATTTAGGTTGGGATCAGTCCTCGAAGTTTGTGAAATTTTTTGTAACATTGGCTGGTGTTCATACTATTCCTTTGGAAAATGTAGTATGTAAATTCAATAACAAATCCTTGGAATTGGAAGTCAAAGATTTGGACAACAAGGATTACAATTTTGTTATTAATAAGCTTCTATATGCCATCAACCCAGAATCTAGTAATTGGAGAGTAAAGACAGGTATGTATACGATATCATTGAATGCTAGGGGAATAGTAAATTTTCTTATTATTTTCAGATATGGTGATAATCAATGCTGCTAAAGTAGACCCAACTAATTGGTCTCATGTAACTGAAATTGAGAAAAAAGCCAGTGATGCGAAACAAAAGCCTTTTGATGTTGACAAGTCGGGACCACCAGAAGACGGTCTCATGACTTTAATGAAAAATATGTAAGTTAGAACGAAATTAAATTAGCATTTAAAAGCTAAATCATTATTACTTATTCAAGGTATGAACAAGGGGATGATGAGTTGAAACGAACTATAGCTAAAGCCTGGACAGAAAGCCAAAACAAAAAGAATCAATTAGATATTTAGTTTATATGTAAGAATATATTATTCATGAGATAGCTATTCCTATTTTGTGGTATGAATATAAATAATGTATTCTTAAAGCTATTTAAATGTTATTGAATATTGCCCATTGAGCATTTATTACTTCAAATAATTTTTTTCAGTAGTAATAAAAATACTTTCAATAAATCCTTGAATTTATTTCATTTTACTTATCTTTTCCAATATATTCGTGGAATATTTCTTTTAGAACAAGCTTTCTAGTTCTATTTGACTATTTGAAAAGTTGTACAGAATATGAATCGGAAGCACACCATAGCAACTTCTCAAGTCATATCTGACCGGTAGAACTCAATATGTTGCTGAACAAGATCCAGCAACAGGTAGTGAAATCATGTCATTGGCTCTCCCCAATGAAACTGGAGTTCCTCAGGGATCCATCCTTGGGCCATTATTGTATATCATATACACTAACGATTTACCAGCATCCGTACCCGAGTTTCTTGTTCAGTATGCTGATGATACCTCTTTAGTGCTTTCTGGGTCAGGCTCAATGGACACTCAAATATGTTCAGCTCTGAGTAACTTGAACTAATAGTTCAACAAGCATGATCTTGAAATAAATGAAAATGAAACAAATACTACAGTTCAACTACAGTAAGGAGTTCAAAAGCATCCCTTATCAATGTTGTGATGGTGTTGTTCTTACTCTGCGGTCTCTCAGGTTTCTTGGAATCACAGTGGATTGTCGACTCAGCTGGTAACAGCATGTGGATTCTCTGGCTGTTGGATTGTCGAGATACGTTTATGCCTTAAGAATGATGGCAAGGCATGTAAATTTAAAAACTGCCTTTTTAGCATATAATGCATATGTTGCTAGTAGGCTGAGATATGGTATCGTCATATGGGGAAATTCCACATACATAGATAGACTTCTTATCCTCCAGAAAAGATGTTTAAGGGCAATATTGGATCTAAATCAGACAGAGTCCTGTCGTCCATATTTTGTACAGACTGCAACACTCACTGTTGTTAGTCTTTATGTGTATGAGTGTATTATATTTGTTTTAAACAATAGGGAACTTTTCAAAGACAGAAATAATATGAGCTCATATAATACTAGGCAAGATGGAAACATAGAGGTGCCTAACATGAAACTAGCTTACCTTCAGAAAAATGCCACTTACATGATTTCAAAAATTTCCAATCATTTACCACAGCATTCGAAGAAGTGGCCTATTGGCAAGATGCAAAGAAGGCTAAAACAGCACCTTCTCAACCATCCATTTTATGAGCTAAGTGAATATTTCTCTGACATTTCAAGAATGTGATTGTGGTTTTTTTCTAGCGTATGTGGTTGTTTTAGAAAATTGTTGTATCGTTCTACTTTTTGACTTACATATTCAATTTTTTTACATATTAAGTTTAAGTGACTCAAAATTGACGTGTGCTACAACTCAATGTTATTATGGAACAAAAAAAGAATATTATTATCGTGGACTTATGCACTATTTCAGCTGTTAGCTGGATATAATTTACCTTTCCCAGATTCAGCAATCAAAGGGAATAGGCTCGATTACAATATACTTGACATAAATTTCCTAACTATCCTACATGTATTAAGAATTACAGCTTTTTGCATTTCTATATAGGTATTCTTATGTAATTCTAATTTCTTAAGACTATCATGCAAAGTTTTGGGTATTAACCCAGTCGAGGATACGATGACAGGAACAATATCTATTGTCTCGAGGTGCCACATCTGCTTGATCTCAATAGCAAGGTCTGTGTATTTGGACTTTTTCTCCTGGAACTTGTTCAGCACGTTGTTATTATTCGGTATGGCGACATCCGCCAGCATTGCTGTTCTGGCTCTCTTATCATACACCACTATGTCCGGCCTATTATTCGTCACCATTCTGTCAGTGATAACAGGCCTATCGTAGTATAATCTGATAGAGTCATTTTCCAATACGGGCGCCGGTTGATACTTGTAATATGGCTGGAAGGTATTCAGAAGTCCGTACTTGTGTGCAAGTTTCTGATGGATAATGTTGCACACTTGATTATGCCTGTGAAGATAGTCCGTATTGGCCAGTTGTTCGCAGCCGGATGTAATATGCTGTATAGTCTCCGAACATAATAAATTTTTGTAGTTGTTTGTAGCGATCTCTTGGTTTTGAATGGCCATAAGGAATCCTTCTGTTTCTGCGAATAATTCTCCTTTCATCAACCATTTGTTGGAGGCTTCTTTGTCGATGTGTGGTTGATTAATCTCATGGTGATGTCGTCCATGCAATTCCTTTCTTGACCATTGCTCTTGTTTTTCAGTATCTGATAGGAATGGTAGATTCAGCAGGTCATCTCTGGTAGCAAGATTTAGAGGTGTATATCCCTATCAGCCAACGATACCGCTCTATGTAGGTCAGAAGTGAGAGCTTTTTCTGAGAAGAATTCTCTGAGATTTTTTATCTGTTCGGTGTGTAAATTGACTACATCTATCAATCCGCGTCCTCCTTCTTTCCGCTTCAAAGTTGTTCGTATCACAGACGATTTTGGATGATGGTTGTTGTACTTTGTTAGCATCGTTCGGGTCTGCCTTTGAATATCATCCAGTTCTGTCTTAGTCCATCTGATTATTCCAAATGAGTAAAGTAACACTGGAATGGCGTAGGTGTTAATTGCCTTGACTAAATTCCCCGAGTTCAACATCGATTTCAGCACAGACTTCAGACGCTGACTGTATTCTGAACGAATCTTCTCCTTTGATTGTTTTTGGTCTAGCAATCTGGCTTGTTGGTATCCCAGATATTTGTATGTTTCACCATCTCTCATGCACTGTATAATATCACCGTTTGGAAGTTGTGTTTCACCATCTATGACTTTCCCTCTTTGAATGTTCAGGGTCTTACATTTTTCAATCCCGAATTTCATATGAACATCTGCCGAGAACTCACTGACAGTTTTCAGCAAATCATCCAATTGCTTCTTGTTCGAAGCATATAATTTGATGTCATCCATATACAGCAGGTGGGAGATTGTATGATAATTCCTTTCTGCTTTTATCCTGAATCCGTATCCTGTTCTATTGAGCATTGAGGACAATGGGTTCATTGCCAAACGGAACCATAGTGGATTCAAAGAGTCTCCTTGAAAAATTCCACGACGTATGGGTATCTCGTCGGTTTTAATTGATTTATTGTTCATGTTGACCTGCAGAGACGTGCGCCAGTGTGTCATTGTTGTCTTCAAGAACTCTACCAGGGATGGGTGAATTTTGTATATCTGCAATACTTTAACAAGCCAAGAATGGGCGGTACTATCGAATGCCTTCAGATAATCGAGAAAAGCTGAATGAACATTGCGATGCCCTACGTGTGCCTGTTTCATTATCACAGAATCGATGATGAGTTGTTCCTTGCACCCGTGGTGTTTCTTTCTGCATCCTTTCTGCTCCTCTGCTAATATATTGTTGTCGTCAAGGTGTTGGTATATTTGATTGGATATGCATGAGGTGAGTATTTTGTAGAGTGTTGGCAGGCACGTGATTGGCCTATATTGAGACGGATCCTGTGTTCTATCGCTCTTAGGTAGCATATATGTTAAGCCTTGCGTTAGGAAAGTGGGTGTTTTCTTGGGATGTTGAAGAACATATGTGAGCTGTTTCGCTAGGGCTCCATGGAGCTTATCAAACTTCTTGTACCAGTAGTTGTGGATATTATCTATACCTGTGGCCTTCCAATTGTTGGTTGCTCGAACTACTGTTGTGATTTCTTCCTCCGTTATTCCATCGAAGTCCATATGTCTGATATCGAGGCGTTCTTTTTCATTCGTGATCCATTCCGCATCCCTATTGTGTTCTTTGGGGTTCGACCATAGTGATGACCAATAGTCGGTCAAGCACTGTGCGTCAGGTACTTCTCTGTTATTGTTGGTCGCAGTTTTGTTATTTCCCTTATGAAAATTGGCTGCGTTTTGGAGGAACCTTTGGTTTTGGTGTTTCCTTTCAGTACACTTGACGTATCTTGAAAGCCTCTTTGCTTTTGCTTGGAGTTTCTGTTTCAAAGTGTCCATATACACGTCGATGTGTTGTTTGTGATCAGGGTGTTTTGTGTTCGTACCAATTTTCCTATAAATTTTGCGTATATGTGATTTCAAGCGCCTTGAGGGTTTTCTGTTTCTCAGGAATTCTGTGAGGCTACCGATTTCTGCTCTAATATTATCAATATCCTTTTCCAGTCGTTTTTGCCATGGTGGTTTTCTGACGCTTTTTGGCTCAGCTTGAATCAGAGTTGTGGAGATTTGTTGTTTGTGAAGTCGAAGAACCGCTACTGCTCCACAGTAAATCAAAGTGTGAATCTTCTCCAAGGTGTTCTGGTTGGTATATTCTTCAAACACTGAATTCACGCTTGCTAGGATAATATTGGTGTTCTTGTTCGTCTTGAGTTTGGGCAGTTTAGGTCTTTTAGTTGGGTTACTACCACTGAATTCAGTTATTGCTCTGTTGAGTTCCGATCTTGCTAAATACATATATTCGTCCTGCTGATTCTGCTCAGGAGGGCGTTCCATGTTAATATTCGTTTCCGTGGCTTCGATGTTATCTGTAACACTTTCATTGACTCCAGCAGGTATACCGTTATGAGTATCATTTTCGCTTCTAAGTTCCATTATGACCTCTTCTCGTATGCTTTGCAGCGTTTCTGAAGAAAGTAGCCTGTTTTTAACGATTGTTCTTCTTTGATCCGAAATTCTCTGCTCGGATATGTGCTGTAATTCAGGATATTTTTCTACGAACGCAAGATGTAACGCGTATCTGTACGCTGTCATTTCCGATTCCAGGTTTGTAATCTTGTAATAGGAACGCATAATGAAGGAATTCATCTCTGGGGTCCACTTCATGCGTTTCCTAGGGAGTCCGGCTCTCGTGGTCGTAGGCATAATGGCTTGTGCCACCGTTGAAACATCAAGAGTCGGGTGGGAGGTATTGATGTTATTTCCCTTGGTTTTGTGTTGCAGTATCCCTACTCGATATCACGCTGCTTCCGTCGCTAACCGAGGAGACTGTGACTCACTTTCCGAACAAGATCCTCTTCCTAAATCTTGAATTATTCATTATTATTATTATTATTATAGTTCGCTCATTTAAGCCATTTGAAGCTCCTGGGGAGGTAGGTATCGTACCTGCCTTGTTACAATTAGAGGTGGATGTCCTCTTCCGTTCAAGGTTTGCCTGAAAAGTTGTCCTGGTCATCTGACGGAAGATTAGGTTAGGATTGTTTACATCCCAAAGGTGGATAAATCGAACTCACAACCTAAGTCGTTCAGACTGATAACTCTTATGTTTTTCGTTCTGGAAACCCTGGAGAAGGTGATAGATGGGTAAATCATGACCGACGTGTTTTCGCTGAAGCCTCTGAGTGAACATCAATACACCTTTCAAAAAGGTGAATCAACCGATCTGGAACTTGACTACTTAGTTGGGAGGATCACTTAGTCTCTAGACTGCAGCTGCAGCCTCCATGAACATTGAAGGTGCGTTTAATGCAGCCCCCACTAATTCGCTGTGTGAGCTAGACGAGTACCAAATATTATTGCGGAATGAATTCGTAACATACTAAATGCCAGAGTGATCAACACTTCCCTGAAAGGTGAAGTAGTCAGTTTTGTGGCTGACAGGGGCTACTCTCAGGTAGGAGTATTATCCCCTCTGTTGTGGACCCTGCTAGTTAATGACCTTATGGCAATAATTGACCCACTGTATGTTTATGTACATATGTACGCTGATGATGTAGTCCTTCTGGCTATTCAAGGTTGGTGTGAGGGAGAGAAACTTAGCATAAACCCCCACAAAACAATCACCAGGAAATTGAGATTATTTGTTTCTCCCCCGATCCTGGGCGGATTGTTTATTCCAGTTATGGAGGTAGCAAAATACCTGGGGGTTACCTTGGATAATAAACTCACGTGGAATTCGCACCTGGAAAACACAAGACTAGACATTCCTCATGGGCATGTCAAATGATTTGTGGAAAGAAATTGGGTCTTGCCCCAAAGCAACTTCAGTGGCTATATGTGATGGTGGTGAGACCACGTATCACATACGGCTGCATTGCTTGGTGGGAGTGCAATCTTAAGAAGCAATCCCAACTCAAGCTCTCTAAATTACACAGAACGGCCTGCATGATGAACTGGAAGGTCGCTCTACACCTACTGCGGCCATGGAACTGATATTGGGGCTTGCCCCTCTTCATCTGGTGATAAAAGGAGTGACTAGAATGGCTTTCTACAGATTCCGTCACCTTTCCCGAAATGAAACGGGTAAGTTCGGCTTCGTGCCCGGCGCCTTACAGTCTGAAATCGAGGATAACAAGTTGCTGAGTATGAGGTCTGACATAGCAATACCTGAAACCAACATGGAGTGACCATTCCAGAACATCAGTTCCAAAGAACGTCTACTTGAGGGTCCTTGTTGGTACACGGCTCAAAGAATGCCAAAGGTGTAGGAGCTGGTGTCTACGGTCGAGGTGCTGCCAAGAAACAGTCGATCTGTCTTGGCGATTCTTTTCAAGCAGAAATATTCGCCATTAGCCTGTACGTCACTTATTGTGCAGGAATGTCGCTCCGCCCTTGCCAAACTAGGAGAATGGAGCAGGCTCCGTTCTGATATGGGTACCCAGGCATTGAGGAGAATGAGGCGGACTCATTGGCCGCCTAAGGAACAACTTGGGATTCATCGGACCGGAACCTAGGCACGGAATTCCCATGGAGACTGCAAGAATAGAAAATAACCGATGATTTGACCTGAGGATACGTGAGTACTGGATGAGTCTCTCAGGTCTCAGACACGCTCGACTTGCCTTCAGTGGACCTTCCACTGCGATAGCCAAGGCCTGGCTTGAACTCTCTAGGTTGGACCTGAGAGTTTTAACCGCCATACTAACGGGGCACTGTCGCCTCAGAAATCACCTAAACAAGTTAGGATTGATTGAGGATCCTTCATGTAGGCTATGTGAAAAATATATAAATCAATAGAACATGTTATGTGCGAGTGTCCAGCTGGGGACAGAGCCATGATGGAAGAACTTGGATCTAACAAACTGAAGCTGACTGAGCTTATTAAGCTTTCACCCACAAGACTCATATCCTTCACAAGAAGGATGGATCTCGTGGATGATACTCTATAACATTATAAGCTTTCAGATTTGAGTTGCCTGTGGTTCAATGGATATCTTGTTGAGAGGTATCAGGTTATGGAGATGGATGGTGAAAGATCGAGCTCTCTAATGATTCAAGAAGGCGTTCCGTATGGGAGTATACTGAGTCCCGTACTCTTTAGCATTTTCACATCCCTATTGCCCAGTGTTGTTCAGAACTGCGGCATTCATTTGTATGCCGATGATACCCAGGTGATAAGATTATGTGAAGACCTTAAAAGAATATCTGAGTGGTCAATTGCGCACGGACACACATTGAATGACTCTTATCTGATTGGAACTAAAACGACCCAGCAGTGTACATTGAATTTTAACTTAAGCAACATACACATAAATCATGTGAGCTATCCCAGAAAAATGCTTGTAGGGACCGTGGCGTGATAATCGACGATCAACTTAAGTTCCAATGCCATGTTACAAAACCACCCATAAAACTCCAGTCATTTGTATGGGTACAAATGTATCCTTAGGGAGCAAGCAGATAGTGCATTCGTTCTTGTCCCCTAACATTGATTTCTGCTTGCCAGTGTACTATAACTTTCTCACTACGGAGTTTAGGGGGAAATTCCAGGTAGCACAGAACGCTTGCATTAGATTTACATATTCTACGCCCAGACTTGAGCATGTTACATAGCCAATAAATACTTAAAGATGTCAGAAAGATAGACATAAAATTGCCTTGCCTCTGATGATTTTCAAGATATTCCGCAGTGAGGAACCGAAATGTCTTGTCAATTATTGGGAAAAAGGGAGTAGCTTCGGAAATTCGAGATTCCTAGAAATACAATGGCTAGGTTTGAGGGATGCTCCGTATATAGTTCAGTCAATCTCCTGAATAGTAGGGATTTCTACAGTCTGCTTAGCTTTCGCACAACAATTTAAAGAAAGAATGTGATACGCCCATTTAATGACTCTTTGAAAACCATTTAATCATCAAAATATATGGTTTTCTAGATTCCGTTGTATGAAAGTTAAACGTTTCCAGTTTTTTACTTATCAACGAGGCTGTCCTTCAATTAAAATTTTCAAGTTCACTGTCGGACATGGCTACCCAACTCATTAATCTTTTGTTCTATTGTTTCCAATTTTTTATGTTTCATTTTTTCATGTTCGTTGTAAGAAGTCACTGGTATCAAAATACGCAAATTCTCACAATTCAATTTAAATTACTGAATTGCAGATTTTCCATAGAATTTCTCAAAATATACTTAGATGTTGATTACAACTTATATTAATAATTGAGAATGTCTAAAAATTTAGCTGATATATTATCAAAACTGGTAAAAACATTTTTCTTTCAACAAATCATACCATTCGACCATTCCTTTTGCTGTTTTCGAATAGAAAATGAATGGGTTCGAGATAATTGATAAAATGAATAGACCCGTAGCTATTAGGCAAATCATTATTTTAAATTAGTACACGTTAAATAATAATAATAAATCGTCTTTATTTACTGTACCTACAAAGTGTACGAATAGTGCTCTACACTGGCGAAGTTTAGCCGTGGCTACTCTTCCACTCAACCAGTAAATTACTTTTGTGAAATAAAGCAGAGTGAAATACAACGTCTGTGATTTCAGTGTTGTTCGAGGAAATATCGAGAATTTATCGTATGAATTTGACAATCATCTAAGATTCAATAATGTAGAAAAAGGCAAGAGTAACGACACGCGGTGTTCCCAAGCGGTTACCTATCCAAGTACTAACCGCGCCTGACGCTGCTGGGCTTCAGTAATCGGGCGAGAACTCAACTCAACAACAAAATTTTATTTAAAAAAATACATACTAAGACAATTAATTACAACAAATATATAATAGCTAAGAAAATTACAATGCTAAGTTTATATTTCATCTATGTATTAGTGAATACATGGTTAGTAACCTAGTAACCTAGCGGTTTTACTGCACTTATATTTCTGATATTAAATGTAACTTGTTTATAAGCTCCAATGTGAGCCGGCTCGGTGGCGTAGAGGATATGATGCTCGCCTCCTGCGCCGAGTTACCTGGGTTCAATCCCAACAAAGTCGGTACGATTTTTCGGATTCTGGGAATCGCTTGAGTATCTATCTTTCGGAGGAGATGTAAAGCCGTCGGTCCTGTCTAACAGAGATGTGTTGGACATTAAGGATCCCTTCCCTCGACACGAGAGCGGTTCGGCAAAATTCCCGGGTTAGTGTCATTGGCCGAAAGGCGGAAATAGAGCACTTTAAAGGAATAACAAACAACCAGCTCCTTTGTGTATACTTTAATTACATGTTATGCCTGTAAATAATTACCACTTTGGAGTTCTAGTCATTGTTTTCAAAACTAACAGAGATTTGTCATACATCAATATGTTATATTTGAACCACGATTAAATGATATCTGCGTTTGCTCTTTCCGTTTAAAGTCTTTCTTGAAAAATTGGCAGTGTTTGATATGGAATCCTATGCTTAAGCTTTAGTGTATAGTTCGCTCTGATATTGGTTTTTGATTTGGGCAATTCGTTAACATTAAGCTGGTTTTTGTAAAATTTATTCCAAATATTATCTATATAGTCACAGTGTGATTCTATTCCTGCTTCCTCATGTAACGATTCTATTCTTGTAAATCTGTCCATTTTAGTAATTAGTCCCAGAATTTTATTCTGAAATACTTAAGACGTAAGGCGGGACCGCTTAACCCACACCATACAGGAGCATCATAAGTAATGATCGGTCTTATTATGAAAGTCAAAAGAAGTTTTTTAATCATCCTGCTCAATTCACTTCTTACATTTAATAAGTTTTTCGTAACCCAATATGCCTTCATTAAGGTATTGGTTTTATTCATTTGAATTTTCCAGGTATCGTAGTATTCGTGAATTTTCATTAAATGATGTTTGATTAGTGAGTTAGCGGCTTCAGCGGAAAGAGAA
The DNA here is from genome assembly GCA_013387265.2 of Cryptolaemus montrouzieri. Classification (NCBI taxonomy): domain Eukaryota; kingdom Metazoa; phylum Arthropoda; class Insecta; order Coleoptera; family Coccinellidae; genus Cryptolaemus; species Cryptolaemus montrouzieri. The sequence continues at coordinate 27,217,607 of JABFTP020000103.1, forward strand.
TGAGTATAAATTGCCGTGTCATTTCCGAATAAAGCTAATTTAGTGCTCGGGAATTGTGTAATATTATATATGAAAATGTTTGAAAGTTTTGGGCCAATTACAGACCCTTGGGATACACCTGCATTTATATGTCTCCTTGTTGAACTACTATTATTGATTTTTACGAACATTTTACGATCAGTTAAATATGAATAAATCAATTTGATCATGAAATTTGGGAATTTACCCTTTCATCATTTTATATACAAGGCCATGGATCTAAACTCTATCGAAGGCTTTCTCATATATCTATAAGTACCATGACCGTATTTCTATCTGCGTTGAAGTATTTCGTTGCGATAAGAAATCATATGGCTGGATTTTCCTATCCAGAGTTCAAAAGGGCACTAATAAAGGTGAGATTGTTGATTACCTGAAGAAGAAGTTTCCTAATTCTGATTTTGACGTAACTAATTTGAATTCAAAAAGCGAACACCACGACTCTTTTGAGTACGATCAGATTTGTCAGATGTCAATAGTTTGATAAACCCTGGAATATGGCCCTCGAAACAGACCAACCGAGGGTTCTTTCAACAACTCTTAATGTTTCATCCAAACATCGATCACAGTCAACGGCGGTCATTAATCGGTCTGCGGTGAATGATATACGAGACTTAAATGAAAGTTCACTTCTATTTCTGAATTGTCAGTGTTTGACTCTTGCTGAGGTCGATGAAATTGATGTTATTACGGACAGATATAGAAATCTGCGCTTCTTGTGTTTTTGTGAAACGTGGTACCGGAATTCGAATATGGGTCAGAAGGTCAAAACAATAATCCTTACTTGATACAGATCTTGCGTTGGCTCCTGTTTTTACATTTTTGTGAACGTCTTGTTCAGGTTCTTGAATATTTGTATAGTCCAAAGATAAATGTGATTATATGTGGTGACCTTAATGTCGATCCCATCAGGGATTCTTTCAAGTATAAATATCTTTGTAATATTTTGTCTGGTTTCGATTTGCAAAACGTTGTACTTGGAAAAACTCGACTCAACAATACCTTGGATTATGTGTTTACTGATTTAGATAGCGCAAAAACTAATGTAATGGACACTCATCTCTCTGATCATAGATTTATTATGCTAGCTATTAAACAAGACAAACAACCTGATCTGGTTGAGTATAGAAGAGACTTTGCACCTCATGATATTCAGAGATTTGTATGTATTCGATGGCTGACGCCAACGAGGCTTTCCACGACATCTTAATGCACTATTTCAACTTACACTTTCCCTAAAGAAATTGAGGTGGCACAAAATTTAATGAATTTTTCATCTGTATGCCCAGGGCATTATCGGAACAGGTATCTCAGGAAGAATACATTGACAATATAGTAAGCACAGATGAAACGATGTTTCTGACTCCATATGCTGAGGAAGAATTATTCTTATTGATGAACAGAAGATTGAGGCCTATGAGTTCCAGTGGCTATAATGATTTTGCGGGATTTCTTCTAAGAAGATGCCTGAGAGAACTCACTGCACCTTTGACATACCTGGTAAATCTTTCTTGCTCCGAAGGTCAGTTTTCTGATAGATTGAAAATATATCCAGGGTGGTACCCCTTTTAAAGAAGGGAGATTCTGAATCGATGTGTAACTATCGTCCTATATCGCTGTCTCCGGTCTTGTCAAAAATATTTGAATACTTTTGCCTTGACAGGCTCTTGAGCTTTCTTGATAAACAAGGAATTCTCACAAGGAGTCAGTTTGGTTTCAAACTGGGACTTGGGACACATGATGCGACATACGCTTTCGTTGAAGGTGTGGTGAAAGGCTTGGAGTCGGGGCAAAGTCCTGTTGGTATCTTTTGGGATTTGAGTCGGGCCTTTGATCTCGTAATTCATAATATTTTAACTAGTAAAGCAGAGAAATATGGTATTCGCGATATTGCTGCAAGGTGGTTGGTTAGTTACTCGACTGGCCGGCAACAACATGTTTCCATCAGACACACTTGTGGTAATATGAGAGGGACAACGAATTCGGTTTACTTGGCACAGATATGGGAGTGCTTTAGGGCACGATATTGGTTCCATTGTTGTTTTTCTTGTACATAAATGACATAAAAAAAAGGTCTGAGTTGCGATGTTTTTTTTTATGTAGACGATGCTACCGCCTTAATTACTAATGATAGCGAGGCTATGCTGGGGTCAAGGATTCTTCAAAATGCCAACTTGCTGTGTCGTTAATGGTTTAGCAGAAACAGATTGCACATCAATTCTCTCAAGTCTACATATTTGGTCTTTCACAACCAAAATAAGATAATAAATGTTAACGTGTCTCTCAATAATACTCAACTGGAAAGTGCTGACTCGACAGGGTTCCTAGGTCTTCGGATAGATGAGAGTCTAAACTGGAAAGATCATTTTACTTACCTGTCCTCCAAACTTATTACGGTCTGTTAGCTTATGCGAAATTTGAGAAGAGTTTTGACTGTCGCACAGTTGGGGGCTGTTTATCATGCTCAGGTGGCCTTCATATTGAGATATGGGGTTTTGTTTTGGGGTGCATCGGTTGGAGCTGACGAGGTTTTCCTTTGTCAAAAATGGATAATTTGTTGTATGCTGGGTATTTCGCAACTTAATCCTGTCGAGAGGCTTTTCGATCGTTGGGTTTACTTACATTACCATCCATATATATACTTGAAATGACGACAGTAGTATTTAAAAACCTAAATGAAATAATGCGTAATGGTGACTACTATCATTACAATAATAGAAGTCAGCACAACATCGTCCCTCCCAACTTTAGACTTCGAATGAGCAGATGGTCTTCTATGTACCTGGGTGTAAAGCTTTACAACAGATTGAATGATGACATAAAGAAGTCCAAATCGTGTGTTACTTTTAGAAGAAGGCTGTCTGAATATTTGGCGGGTAAGAGTTATTATAGTGTGCAGGAATTTTTATTGTAAATGATATTTCTTTCGATGTTTCTTGTATGCGATTTGCCTGATTTTGTTGTATATTTGCTTAGGAAAATCGTTTTATTATTTTCCGACCTTTTCCATAATGTCATTTCGGCGTTCTTGAGGAAATAAAGTTTATTATTATTATCGTGGACTTATGCACTATCTCAGCTTTTAGCTGGATATAATTTACCTGTCCCAGATTCAGCAATCAAAGGGAATAGGCTCGATTACAATACAGTTGACATAAATTTCCTAACTATCCTACATGTATTAAGAATTACAGCTTTTTGCATTTCTATATAAGTATTCTTATGCAATTCTAATTTCTCAAGGCTATCATGCAAAGTTTTGGGTATTAACCCAGTCGAGGATACGATGACAGGAACAATATCTATTTTATCGAGGTGCCACATCTGCTTGATCCCAATAGCAAGGTCTGTGTATTTGGATTTTTTCTCCGTTATTATTATTATTTATTATCGTAGACTTATGCACTATCTCAGCTGTTAGCTGGATATAATTTAACTTTCCCAGATTCAGCAAAGGGAATAGGCTCGATTACAATATACTTGATATAAATTTCCTAACTATCCTACATGTATTAAGAGTTACAGCTTTTTGCATTTCTATATTGGTATTCTTATGCAATTCTAATTTATTATTATTATTATTATCTGTCACAATTTGTTCGTTAGTGTTGTGTTTCGATTTAAATCAAACTGAAATGTGTTTTAATTTCAATTTCGTGATAATCTATGGCATTTTCTGCGTGATATGGTAGTTGCCGTTGGTTAAAGAAAATAAATTTTGAATTTAACGGTGTACCTTACTAAAATGAAAGTGGTTTAATACAATTTGTTTTTAGATACTTATGTCTAATACAAATTGTTACTATCCAATGAACGACATTGGAACGCAAAAAAAATACGGGATAAATGGACAGACCTTAATTTTTATGGAGTAATTAGATTATTTTGCATCCTGAATCTAGAAATTTATTCAAGGAGAAAATTAATCAGTTCATAATAAATAAAACAAAAATTCAAATTATTTTATTCATCATTGCTGCGCGACAACAATCCCGTAGAATTTTTGTATAAATCTTGCTTAAAAACTAATGAATGATTCGAAAAACTTGAATCGATTGAAGGAGAATTTGTATCCTATTCATTTCAACCATGAAACTAATAATGGAAATCATTTATATCATTTGTTTATATAAAAGTAAAGTATTATGTGAATATTTTTATTGTTATCGTTACAATCTTTGGTTAAATTACATATAATTATGCATAACAAATGTCATTACTAGTTAATAAATAGTGAATCGAAAGATAAACATTAAAACTCCATACAAAAAATCAAAGTGATAAAAATATAATTATCCTTAATTAGAAAATGAATTTTATAAAATTAAATCAACCTTTTCCATAATACTTTTACAATACATCAAAAATTTTGTAATGTAAACTGAATGATTAGGTCATTAGTGGTAAAAGTGTTGTTTTTAAATTTTTCACTTGGTTACCCAATTGAAGCTTCACCGAAAACTAGTATACAATAATCCTGTTGAGAAGTGCATAGTCATATGAGCAAGACATAAAAAATACTTCACGTACATAATTATTTCACCTACAATTGAACCTTTTAATTTCCGGTGGGCGAAGCCACAAGTTTGTAACTGTGTAGAAAATACTTCACGTACATAAAAAAAAATACTTCACGTACATAATTATTTCACCTACAATTGAACCTTTTAATTTCCGGTGGGCGAAGCCACAAGTTTGTAACTGTGTAGAATTGTTTGGGTAGTTTTACGTCAGACGGAATGCTTTTTTTCACCATGAGGGAACACGCAATCAACAAACAAAGCAGATTAAACGACTAAGTGGCGAACAGAGTTGACCGTCTGTGATGAAAATGAAATCATGGACCAACCAAGTGCCAGCTCCAAAGAATACCGAATATTGTAATTCAATAATCACAATAAAATTTGTAATGATGAATCTGTGGGTTATTTTGCTCTACTTGTAGATAGTTTTTCCTTGTTCTTGATGCTGATATCATAACAGTAGGAGATATTCCACAGATCAATTGTCTTAGCCACAGTCGTCTTTTCAAATAGCCATGATCCGTTGGATAGGTCAAGTTTCGAGTAGTGTGAACAAAACTAATCGTGCTTATAGTTCATGTTTCTCTATTAAATAGAATAATGAAAAGAGCTTTTTGTAATGTTTTGTTCTCAAAAACATCAATCCTTCTATATATTCTATAGTTTGTAGACTATATTCCAAAGACAAAGAAATCATTGCACATTTTTCGATTTGAGGATTCATTGTTGAAATTAAGCAAAGAAAAATTAATTTCCGAACGTGCAGATCTTGTTTCGGGTCTGGTTTATTAACCAGTTCATTAAGCAGACCCGAAACAGCCACTCAAAATTCTTCATTAGCGATTTTCCAATGTTAAACGGTTTTTACCTTGCTCAGATTTACATTTGCATTCAACGAAAACGAGGAACCCCATGAGGAGAGATAAATTGAATATATTTTGACATGCTTTAATTTCCATATCACATTTCCCGAAGTTTACTACGATGAACGTATCACATGGGCATTCAAACTTTGAATTGGTTCTTTAAACCTCTAAAAAAATTAAAATGCTGTCATTAGCATTCTTCCGAAATAATATTTCCTTTAAACCCATTTCAAACACATTAAGTGAATATACAGGTATGGATTTTCAATATATTGTTTAGTTAGGTTAAGTATTTTCAATATTTCGAGTGTAAGTATGTATAAATATGGTTCTTGTACTTTGTGGGTATTAGAATCACACCACTTAATGCAACGTTGCCGCGTTACTGGATATAGTGACAACTAGGTCTTGGCATATGTTCCATTAACACGAAAATTTGTCTGTACATGTTCTGATATAAATTAGTGGCCTTTGTGATCTAATCAATCTTAACATAGACGTGCAAGTTTGGTGCTGAAGATGGTGAATGGATATAGTTCTTGACACAACAAAACTATTTGAATATGGATATTGTTCAGAAATTTTGACTTTTTTGTATTACCCCAACTCAGATTTGTCAAATAAAAAAATTATTCGTTTCTAACCATTGTGTTAGTATTAGGAGAATTTAGTTTACAATAAATTGCCAAAGAGATTACATACTCAACATTGGTTTGAACCTTAAATATTTTATCTCAAAATCTATGGAACATAAAATCAATGATGCTATTGTTCTGAAATATTATTTTGATTAATATATTATTCATTTTATACTCTAAAGATTGTAATAAAAGAAACTAGAAATTTAAAGTCCCCTTTTTTTGATATAATCTTATCTTTCATAAAATTTAAATGAGTAGTAAGTATCATGAATCAATAAAAATATTGTCACATTATATAATTTTTCAGAAAATTATCAATATTACTATCAAGCAAATATTTTCGTTAATAATGACTGAATAGTTTTGAGAAATAAAAATGATCAAATAGAAATCCTATTTGAAAAACTCAGTCTTCAAACTTGCATTGTTCAGAATACATTCAAATTTACTTCAATTCAATAATTACTTATTTGATGTCTCTTTTGAAAAACTTCATATAATAGTTTCTCAATATTTTCAATATACGTTGTTTAATTGTTTACATGCGCATTTCCTTTTTTAATTTCCCAGTGTTCTAGAACCTGTGCTCCTTGCATAGAATTCTAACTCAATGGTTTCCCTCTCTGAAAGTTATAACTAAGGAAGTTTTTAATATGAAAAACGATATGTAAAATAGATATGACTAGAGTTTTTTCATTGTATTGATTTCTTCATTGATTTCATTGAAGCTGGCAATCATTTTCGAACGGGTTTCTTCAAGTAGACTGTCCAAGTCATCTAGAGTTTTTCCTTCAGTTGATATAGGGGGCAGCACATTGGCTATCACTGTACCTAAACACAAAAATTGTGAATATCTTTCACAACCGATATTTGCTATCAAATTCTTTTGAAATAAAAATTTTGAAAGAAGATTAAATTCTGTTGGGAAGGTTTGTTAATTGAAATTCAAATATTCACAAAGCAATAGAATATGAAACATCATATAGGCAATTGATTTATTTCATTGTCAACTTCGATTCAGAAATTCAATCAACAAGAATAGCTGATAGTTTAGAATATTTCACAAAGTTTCAGGGATAATTGTAAATTTGAATAAAATATTTTATGTCTTCAGTACATAATGTGATATTTAGATACTTGAGTTATTCCTTGTTATCATTAATGATTTTTTTGATACTATTGTCGCCTCTAATATCTGGCCGCCCTAGCCCCGACCTACTGAGCCTTAGGGAAAATCCGCCACTGATTGTCAATAACTTTCACTGCAGAAGACTTTGGAGATGTCAGTCCCGAACACAGAAAATCAACAACTATTCTTCCTTGATGTGGAGGTGCTCCTACATGTTAATAATACATATTCTAAGTGAGGCCACCCCAAACGTCGATACTGAAACTCCTTTGGAAACGTCAACCTAACCGCATATGGATTCGGCAGAGCCCATAAATGATCATTAATGAAAATTATTTATACCATCCCTTGTAACGCATGATTTATCAGACCATAAAATGTTAAAAATGAAATCTTGATTTTGATCTTCTTGTTGCAGAATGTGAGTCGATGCTGCTCGTCCCCTGCATTCAATGCCTGCATTCCCTGTCGATGATAAGGGTACAGTTCCTCCTTTTTCAAAATACGCTACTCGACACTTCCGGGTATTTGCAACTGAGTTGTAATGCGGCGCATACTTATCAAAGGATTATCTTCAACACAGTCTATAATGTTCTTCTCATTTTGCATGTTGACTTGAAGAGGTCGTATATATTTTGGCTCAAGTGATCCCGTTTGTCTGATTCTTCTGAATACCGAAGTAAAAAACTGAACTGTACGAGAATGTCAGTGAGGAAATCTTCAATGATATTCTCTGGTAGCTTTTCGAGCGTTTCCATCGCAAAAAGAATAAACATAGATCATATCTACATATTCTTTATCGCTGAAGGAATAGATTTTCAATTCGAGTAATTTAAGGTTTCAAAACAATATTCTGACATTTATATATCAAAAGTAGCTCAACATGATCATTTTACCATAGTATCGAATTCCACCTTCTGTACAAGTACAATAAGATATGTGTTTCATTCCATCTTTGGTAACACCTCACAATCCTCTATTAGTTTGAAAATTGTGATTTCAAGACCAGTGAGAATCAAAGTTTGTCGTAGAGCTTAGGGTGTATAATCAATCCTATATGGCAATTTTCATTTTGCTCATCAATTCAATAACCTCATTAACTCAATTTGAAGTACTGCAAGAGTTAAATGAGTTACATAAACAAATCTGATTGAAAAATTCAGTTACATCATTTCTATTATATAATTGATGTCCTTTTGATATGAATCACTTTAAATTTTATATACAGAAACAGAACAACATTTTGCCTATTTCAATAATTAGGTGCTAAAAATGTATATTCAATGTTGAGTCCATAAAAACAATCGAATTTGAATTTTAAATTTCCAAATGAATCCGGAATTCATTCGAATCGTGAGAAATGAATTACATTATGTACGAAAAAGGGGCAATTGAAATATCTTCTTGAAGAAAGAGGAAGTGAAGTGTATTTTTGTTGATCGCCTTTAGTATAAGTAGCAAAACTATACAAGGGGCGACCAAATTATTTGAAACTTCATTCAGCATAAATAGGAGTTCAGATGTGTTGGAATGAAAACGCAAGGGTATTTCTAAAATGCAGTGTACTCACCAGAATCGAAATGTTTTTTCTTATGGTCCAAAAAGTAATAGTGACTAAAAACGATAGGTAGTATAGGCAACTGTGCTTTAATCGCTATGTGAAAGGCACCTTTTTTAAAATCGTGAATTTGACCATCGGAATACCTCTTTCCTTCTGGAAATATCCACAGTTTCGTCTGAAATAAAAAGAAAATCTAAAGTTTTCAACTGAAGGATATTCAAGATGATGTAATTGGTCAACACTTTTCAATGTAGCAGCATCATTAAAAACATTGACTACGTCTGCTTGAAAAATTCCATACAGTAGACAAAGCGAGTGTTTTTGCAAGCGAAAACTCTTTGACCGGAAATCAGAATTAAATGGTCATTCTGACATGGACACAATTAGTTACATTCAATTGAATAGGTCAAGATGAAAGTATTCCCATCGAATTGACTACGAGGGATGTCTTTTATGTTTTGCATGCTGGGACATAGAGGACACCATTGATCAACTGCCAGTACTGAAAACCTAACCTCCGTAATTTGTTAATATAAATCCAAAATTTCAGTTCTATGCCTGCTTTGTTTTAGCCACAACAAACTGTCAGAATTGACAAATTAGTTGAAAAATGGAATTAAACCGTGAGCATTTTCGTACAATAATTTTCTACAATTTTTTTAATCATCTCAACGAGAATGTCTCGGCAAATTGGATTCTGTTTTTGGCATTGAAGCATCACACCAGTCATCAGTTTCCCGTTGGTATAGAAAATTCAAACACAAAAGGGTTAAGCTTAGCGACCAGGTGCACCACAAACAGTGGTCACTCAAGAAAATCTAGATGCTGTGCGTAAGATTATTCAGAAAGATCGGCATGCAACATATCGGCAGATTGAGGCATCATTGCGGATTTCAAAGACCTCGAATTCATACAGAATTGCATTTGAAAAAAATAGTTTCCCATTGGATACCGCATCCGTTGATGGAAGAACTGAAAGCTGCAAGGGTAAATTGGTGTCAAAAAACTAAAAGCGTTTACTACATTATCAGTGGTGATCAATCTTAGATGTATTCACTCGAGCCAGAAAATAAGCGTCAATCTTCTGTTTGGGTGTTCCAAGGGGAAGAAAAACCGACGAAAGTCATCCGTGGCTGAATTGTCTCCAAAAAGATGGTCGCAACGTTTGTTTTAAAAACAGTTCATATATTAACAATTCCTTTACAAGATCAAAGAACAACTACTGCCGTTTGGTTCACAATCATTAGTTTACCGCAAGAAGCTGTTGATGCCTTTAAAAAGGCCATTCTGAATGTAACAGAAAACGATTGGAATAACTTCTTCCAGAATTGGTTCGAACAAATGCAGAAGTGAATTGATCTTCGCGAAGAATACTACGTAAAGCAATAAAGTCTTTAAAATAAAATCTCTCAATTGTTTTATTCTAGCTCTATATGCAAAACCTAAAAGACATCCCTCTTAAAACAAAATAACGTGTAGATCCAAAGTTAGATAAAAATATTCGATATTTTTCTTCTCCCCTGTAGCAACAATTGCGTCTAAGATTTATATTGACTGTTGAAATTCTGTTTAATTTACTTATTTCAAATGTTGAAAATGCCTGTGGCGAATGAGCCAACGAAATAATTGATGAAGTCATTAAAGGTATGATATATAGAATATGCAAAATAGGCAACAAGGTGCGGTTCTCAAAAATTAAGAAAGGCACTTAAAAAATGTTTTTTTCAAAATTCATCAGAAGTTCACTGTATTTCTTTTTGATAAAGTATATGCAATTAAAAATAATCACGTTTTACTTATTGTGGATGAAGTGATTATATCAGCAGACAAACTTCATTCAACAATCATGTTTTTTCTTTATATGTGAGAGTCTGATTGAAAAGCTGTTAATAGTCTATTAAAAAGTGAATTAAATTGTGAAGATTTGACTTCTAAAAAAATACAATACACCTTCTCGAAATCTCATGTTATTTTTCAATGTACGTAATGCCATGCACGTGTAAAACATGATTTGGGTACTTATAGCAATGTCCTTATTGATAATAACTCACACTAAAATAACAAAAACCTTGAATATCTTTGTGAAGTGTATTTAATTTATTTTTATTGTGGAAGGTTAGAATGATAACAAATTCACATATTTTCGAAACTATTATGGTTTTTAATTGGATATGTCGATTCTGATTCAACAAGTAATATTTACTTAAATTAAAAGAGTACTACATGTACCTATATAAATTGTTAGAGAAAAATATCCTGGAGTATACGATAGCTAATATCAGTCAGAGCTTCACGTTTCTGAAAGTATTATTACAACAGATCAAATGTTATAAAGTTAAAGTTTATTTAATTATATTACGACAAAGAGTCATAAGCCATAAGACATACTGGCTAAAACCATTGAAAATAGTCAAATTAGCATTGTTGCTAACTTGAATAGTATTCATTATAAGTGATTATCTCAATAATGATAACATGCAAAATTTATCGCTATATGTGTAAACACATTGATACTTTTATTATGGGAACAATATTTAAAATTTCGTAGAATATTGAAGAAGCTGGTTTTCCGATTCATATTGGGATATGATGTGCACCTGGTTAACAGTCTGACAAGTACATGGAGCGTAAACAGACACAATGTGTAGATAGATAGTCGAACTAGAATTGGTTCTCGAAGTATTCTGTTTGATCTACCCTTTGTTTCCATCATTTCTCGGTAACGCTGATGGTATATTGTATATGTATACTTTTACATGTGCTTGATGCGCGTGAATGGATGTGTAATACTGACGAGATCAAACCAGAACGAAATTACAGTCTATTGCTCCAATTTATGACATGCGACCGAATTGCACCACTGCTCAGTGGCCATATCTGATGATGATTATGAAGGGTGGATCAGATAACCAGCTCCTTCAGCGATGGGGACTTAACATTCTACGAAAGGTTGAATATTGTTTCTGAATAAAAACGTTAATCTTGTTAAATTTAAAATCTAATCCTCAGCAACGAATGTTGTTCCCTAGATGACAAAATAAAGGTTTGTCTTCGCTAGAATAATTTCTATTTACGGATATAATTGTTGCACTGTTTGAATATGGTCAGTTCAGTTATAAGCTATTCATCATTTTGTGTGATAATACCATTATCAGGATAAAAGATTCATTTTGAGAGGATGTGTTGGTTTTTATCCTTCATTAACGTCATACAAAAATGATTTAATAAAAAATAAATCAGTAAACGGCTGTAGAATTTTTCATTTAGTCTATACATGTCGATAAGTGACATATTTTAAGGGTTTTATTTATGAAGATCTAGGTGTTACAAAGGGATAACTAGACACCGCCTAGTGAGATAGAGAACATATGTCCTTGTTCACATAATAGACTAAAATTCATTTTACGTAGTTTATTGACACTGAGTTTCTATTTTCCTCTTCTATATGTTCTAGATATTCTGCATGCTGCAATTTTTGTGTTATTTATATAATGGGGAATTTTGTTGGGTTATTCGGTATTTTGATGATATCAATCTTGCAAAATTTATAACAAACTTCATGAAAATATATAAAACTCAGGGAGTTTTGTTGTTTCCAAGAAAAATATTGAATTAGTTTTACTCCACCAATTTTTTTATAGCATTTGTGAAATTTTTGAATAATTTAACGTTACATTGAAGCATTTGTAATATATTATATTTTACCTTTCTAGGTTAAGTATTTTAATGTGTATTGGTTTTATGTTTGTATATAGTATTTATATTTCTTTTGTTGTTCTTGACGTTTTCCACATAATATGATGTGGAATATTTTTTAGTTGGGAAATAAAGCTTTATTATTATTGTATGTGTTAGATATTCTGCAGTCTGCATTCTGCAATGTTTGTGTTGTTTCTATTATGGATAATTTCGTTTCGTTCTTTGGTATTTTAATAATATGCATCCTGCATTTTTTTTATTTCCTGATTATTTTATTTTTATTTATTTCTGTTTGTGCGTGGGTGAAGGCGAGGATTTCAATAATAGACTTGTGAATTAGTATGTTCAGTTTTGCTTGCACACGGGGGCAGGTTCATGCCGAGCATGTGGTCATCAAATGAATTGATGGTTCGACCCCAATTTCACACCACCTGCACTTAGGATTATTCTCCATTCCTGTTTTTTACAGTTTTTTCTGCTTGACATGCTGAGGGCATATCAGATATAAAAGTCAATGAATAGGTGTAAGGTAGCGATTTGTAATACTAACAATCATTCAATTCAGCACGCATTCAATAAGTTGATTTTATAGCAGTTTCGTTCGTGATAATCGCTGATTTATTAGGATATTATTTGGCAACGTGTTACCAATGACAATTTCTCCCAAAATGATGTTACCGAATATGTTATTCATATCATAGATATTACAATTGATGTTTTATGAAACTTAATGTTCGAATTCGCCGCCTGATACAAGCTAAGATAGACAAGAGTTGACTATTAAGTTGTTTTAACCGCTAGTAAATAGGACAAATTAAAAACACGTGAATGCACTATGGCTAGATAAGGAATAATTAATATCTTTGTTTCGTTACGAATGCTATGCTACCTAAAATCAACTATATTTTCAATATACAGTATGGAAAAGAGTATAAATTTACACTAAGAAATGGGTAATTTTCAAGATTTATGGAAAACACTCGAAAAGGTCGATCTTGTTTCTCATTTTCTCACCTTAAATTTATTTACTATTGAAAACATCTTTCAAAAATATGATGTCATCTACATTTTTCAAATAGCAATATATTGCGTGAAATATATAATTGTTTCACTCTGTATGTTTATTTTTTCATAAGACGACTCAATCGTGCTGTTTCAATATTGCAATTGATACCGGCAAGGAAATTATTGTTTCTTCGTATGTGAGAAAATAAAACATACATATGGTTTTGATCAAGAAGAAAAAATATGACTAAGATTTTGATTACAAAGTGAAAAATTGATTGTTTGTAGTTTGTTTTGAACAAAAAATAACTAACCTTCTCTTTTTTGATCTTCTCGCCTGCTTCCGCCATAATAGCCTTGGCTTTTTCTGGATTTGTCCTAGGTATAAATATCAATCCTGCCAACCAGGCGGCTAGTCCAAAAGGCCAAAAGTAGAACAGTTCTTTTTTCACTATCACTGTACATTTTCGCATTACAGGCCACAACATGAACTGACCTGAAATAGAAAATGATGAAAAAAACTTTTTTCATTTAAATTCGATAAATGGAAAGAAAATTGAATAGAGAATAATACATCGTTATAGAACACACATCGAACATAAAATAGCTGCTTATAACTGCATGATACACCACGATACCAATGTCAGAAAATAATTTCTTGAAAAAGCTTGATATTATAACACTACTGATAAAACAATAATGGTTATAATTCTAGTATGACTGGGGTATGCTTTTTCGTGAACTACTATTAGAGAGACCAATCGAAAATATGATATATTATATTATATTGGTAAACATAGTCTTAATTTAAAGTCATTCTTCTCATCTCAAAATTTGAATATAACTTTCAGAACGCATAATTCTCTAGGCAGATATATTGAAAAGTGTAAATCTAAAATGCATGAAGGAAACAAATCAGGAGTTTGTATACTCTCTTCTGGAATTTAGGCTAACATTCATATCGATAGAACAAATTTAAATATCAAGTTATCAGAGCACTAACGCAGTTTTGATCAACAAAATCAGAATCTCACTATGCAAATCATCTACTAGAACATACTTTTAATAATAATTTCGATATTTTCATAATCCAAATGATGGATGAAACCTATGGAAAGCATTGGAAACCAATAAACAGAAAAATTTCGAAATTTCACTTTATCGTCAATTCGACCTAAATTCGTCACCATTACTTAATCTTTTCAGTTCTTAAAAGTAGCAACCCTGTTTGGATTTCCCTCCTACAAAGCTAAGTACCTGCTTTTATCAATATACTATATTATATATGGGGCACATCAGCTTTTTAAATACTATTTAACTAAAGACGAGGTGATATTGTTGATGGATTTATTTTAGTATAAATAAATGAGACAGTATTGTCTGATTTCCACAATGTTTATTTTTGATACGCACGACCGGCTTCGACCGTTACGTCATTTTCAAGTATCTCGAGCTAATAGTTGTGACAAAGATTTGCTAACTTTTCACATTTTAAATGTTGAGAAATGGGGAATGTTTCAATTCTAGTTGATTATTGAGAGAGGTGAATTTTGAGTTTTCACAAAATTTGTTAATTTCCAAGCTTTTGAAGAAAGTTACTGTCATCCTTCATTGTATTTTTGGAGAATTTTTTAACTATCTTACATAATTTTGTGATTTGTAGATTTAATATGTTCAAAAACTGAGGATTTATTATCAGAACATAGATCAAGAGAGGGATGGAGGGGGGCCTTTTTCTCTAACAATAATATTTCGCCTATCTGCCATAATAAAACAACGAAATTAGCTCAGTTACCCTAAATAGACATTGAGAAAAACAGTTTAGTTTTTTTTTCAAAGTTTATCTGGTTCAGAGAAAACTTTTAAAGTACCTTCGTATGTCACCACTCCATTGTCATCGAAACTCCGTGATTACATTGATTAATGCATCATCTTGTTGTTATTCAATCGTTCACAACATATAGGATAATTGTAATTGAGTTTTAGTTAATGAAAAAAGTACTGAATAATCAGTGGCCAATCGGAAAATTTAATTGCAGTTTTATAATAGCAATCTTAATTTTCATCTGTATCAACTACCTTCAATTGTACGTACAATTACTTGTAGAGGTTACTCAGCCAGCTTGATTTTTAATTAAATTTCGATAAATATACTGCAAACTCACTTTAATAACTGAATTTTAACTTAGTATTGATTGGAATTAGGTTTCCCAAAATGGGTCGTTTTTATTTCATTCGCTATTTTATCGAAAACCTGCAGTTTCTTCCGAAAAATGAATAATTAGGTCGTGGAACATAGAAACAGCCAGAGTGGATTTAATTCCAATTCGAGTTTCTATGTTCCACAATGAGCCATGTAAGGTAATAAATCTCCATCCGTGGGAAAGTTAGTACTCCCATACCTAGGGCCCGGGTTCGAATTCCAGGTAAGATATGGATATATCTTGTGTGGTTTTTTCAGATAGGAAGAACACTTTTTTGTTCAAGATTCTGGAGCAGCCTAAACTCTGCTATAATGTCTTCAATAAGTTTTTTTGATGAGTAGTTTCGTCACAATATTTTTTTCTCCGTAAAAATTCATAAAAATAGGCTCTCACATCATCGCATGCTCCTTCGGCCAGAGAGGATGAATACTTTTTTCCTTTCGTTTTCTTATTGCCCAAGGATAGCTTTATTGATGAGTTGAAATAGATTATCCTCATTTTATACAGGAGTGACTCAAAAAAAATTATTGAATATTGTAATTTTAAAAATATCATACTTGATTTTTTCAAATGGAACACCCTGTATTTTATTATTCATGTCCACGCATAAAATATTGTGCTATATTTTTGCAGAAGTAACCTTATCTATATCTTCGATCATTTTCGAAATATTCGATTATTTGTAAAAAATTTTTATGAAAATTCTACAAACCGTATCAAACTCATCAACATGCATCATTATTCGCACAGAAGTTTTTTTTCTGTAATGATTCAAGTTGTAAAAAATGAAACCTAAACAAGATAATTCTTCGTAAATCGAGGTATGTGTTGACATTTTTTTTTGTGCCTTCTGTCAGGTGTCCGGACATATCATATTCTCCATTTTACATGGTGAACTTATCAGTCTTTCGTTATTAAACATTGTTAAAGTGAGGTTTGAACCCAATTTTCTCAATTGACTGCCATGAAGTTCTTCAAAGAAGAAATGGTTGGTATGATTTTTATTCTGGGTGAGTGTGATAGAAATTGTTTGTTGGCTAGTAGAGTTTTTGCACAAAGGTTTGCTGATAAGAGGCATTCTGATGCAAGATGCTTTGAAAAACTTCTAATTAGATTTATCGAAACGGGTAATATCGCTTACAAAAAACATGAAAAACCAAAAACTGCTACAGCTGAAGACAATCAGTTATCAGTTTTGTTTACAGTGACAGAGGACCCATATAAAAGCCAAAGAGAGATTTCTCAGTTAACAATTATAAGTCAAACTTCCGTCCAGAGAATCTTGAAAGTGAATAAATTTCATGTACAGCTGCACTAGGAACTGAACAATCAAGACTATGAAAATCGAATCAATTTTTGCAATTGGGCAAGTGACAAAGTAGCGGAAAATCCAAATATATTTAGCAAAGTTCTTTTCTCGGACGAGGCAACTTTCCACAAGAATGAGCTTGTTAACAGGCACAACTTTCATTTTTACGCCACGGAAAATCCACACCTCATGAGACAAATAGATCACCAGCATCGTTGGTCCTTGAATGTATGGGCCGCTATAATAGATGGATATCTAATTGGGCCGCACTTATTCGACGGGCACCTCAATAGTAAAATGTATTTAGATTTTCTGCAAAATCATCTACCAATGGTACTTGCCGATGTACCAGAGCATATAAGACAAGATTTGTGGTTCCAACAGAATAGAACACCGGCACATTACTCACATCAGGTTAGGGAGCATTGGAATCATGTATTTCCAAACAAATGGATAGGACGTGGTGGTCCTGTTAGATGGCCAGCTAGGTCTCCGGACCTTACAAGTCTAAATTTTTTTCTTGTGGGATTATACTAAGGGCATTTTTCACCAGATTCCATCTACATCACAGTTGGATATGAGACAGAAAATAGTCGACGCCTTTCAGTCAGTTAATCCGCAAATGTTGTCGAGAGTTCAACGGTCTTTCCTCAGAAGAATTGAGTTGTGTCTACAAAGAAACGGGCAACATTTGGAACACTTATTGAAATAGTTCAACACCTTGTAGATCATCTCACCAAAAACCAATCTTATTTCGCAACCTCTGATTTTATTATTTTAGTTTATTTATTTTTATTTCGAAAATGGTCGAAGACAAGACAGATTTGGGAACTAGCTCTTGTCAGGAAGGATTATTCATTGATCTACGGATTTTGAATAATTCTTTTTGTCTCAAGTTTACATATATATATATATATATATATATATATATATATATATATATATATATATATATATATATATATGTAAACTTGAGACAAAAGAATATGGATACAACCGATAGGTTGAGTTCCTAACCTACAAAGGCCAGATAACTTCCTCCTCAGAAATGGCAGTTATCATATTTCATCATATTTCACGGTCTAGTAATGGGTTCTCAGTCTACAATAAACTATAAACTGTAGGTCCATAGAACAAACTAACAAACAACAATGTAAGGGACAGCCTCGGTAGCTGCACGGTTAGCGAGCAAGCATATTGGAACTGCTTAGCCGAGGTGCCTGGTTCGAATCCGGGTTCAAGTTATGGATATTGTCCTTGAACAAAAAAGTGACAATTGCTAGAGTCGCCTAAAGAGGGCATAAACTTCCGAAGACCAGATAACTTGTAATCCTTGTGGCAGTTATCATTGTACGGTCTAGGAGAGTGGTTCGGAATCCACTATAAGCTGTAGATCCACCTGTGCAGATGGGCTAAGTTCCCGAGCACATCGTAAAAAAGATGAAACAAACAAACAAAAACAAGGTTATATCAATTTCAGCTTCAGTTTAACGTTTGATAATTACTTAAAAATATTAATAACACTCATTTTGTTTGTGTATAGTTTTTTTGTTGAATGAAACGGCAAATAAATATTCAAACGAGGATATGAATTCATTCATCGTTCATGATCAATGCCAAATAATAATAAGTCGAACTTGCAGAATACTTAACGGAAAATATTCAAATTTACGACCGGTTTGCAGAAAACAATTTAGAAAAATACAATCAAATTTTGTCACTTACAGAAAACAAACGTCGGAAAGGGGTAGAGTTGGTTTCATTACCAACGACGAAACATTGAAGTTACCGCCTTGGGTTATTGTTAAACAAATCCATATGTGTCTGTACGTGCTACTATTACACATTTGGGCATAGCACGTACATCAATTAATAAAATTTTGGACGAAAATAACTTCCACCCCTTCAAATTCTCATTAATATCATCGATGAATCTAGTAGACGCGGCGATTAGGATTGGGATTAATTTCTGCGAAATGTTGTTGGTTCACATTCAAGAAAACCCAGATTTCTTACAAAACATTATATGGTCGATGAGTTCAAAGAGAGGATATTTTCAGTCGGCATAGTTCTCATATTTAGGCCAGTTAAATTCCACACAGGGGTGATATCCATCTCTAGTTCGTGTCGAACACTTTAATCTGCAAAAAATTGTATTTCAGAGTATACCTCTGAAATACCTTCAGTTCAACAAGATAATTTTTGCGGCATTGCATTTGGAAAAAATATTTCTGACCCATTTTCAAAGTTGTAAGAATTCATATGTGCCAACACTCAGTATAATACTGATCATAATTCCAAAGTAATTGTAATGTTGACAATAGGACTACAAAATTTCATAGATCTAGAGCTCCAGAAGACTTCTAGAAAATAGTTTTTGAAGGATAAAACATTAAAATTTGTCGTTATCTCACTAACCGTTGAAGATAAGTATAGGAATATGTATTTGAAAAACGTTTGAATTTAAGTAATTACCCTGAAATGAAAATAATATACAGGCTGTGCTATTTGAAAAATCAGAGTTATTACGACTTTTGATATAAGTAACAACGCCGCATTTTTAACAATATTCTGGAAAGGTAGATCAAATGCAAAAATATAATCACACTAATTTTCAGGAGAATTCTATAACCCATTCTCCACAAACGTCTAATGGTCCATCAACAGTGGACCATCTTGTATATTGAATAAGCAAATGCCGAATTCGCTAGAGGGAAATATTGAAGAAAATCAGTACATGGGTGTAAGAAATACAAATTGGCAGAAATTATATGAGAAGCATGGTACTTTTTTCAATTTTTGAACTTGGAGTGGAAATTGACAATCGAATACACCAACTGAATCTGACACTTAAGTATAGTCGAAATAAGCTGCAAAGAGAATGAACAGAAAAAATTTTTCATTACATGGAGTAGAGTTTATATCTTCGAAGGCAAAGGCTTTCGAAGATATAAAAACTCTTATCAACAACGGAATCGCTTTCTTCTTTCTGTAAAAGCAGGTCCAAAAAATTTCCTTTCATAGACGTTTCACTTACATTTTGCAAAATATAGACGCAATATAAAATGTGTGCAATTAGCTTTTCTTCCATGCTGTGAGTGTCTTTTAGAGAAAGATGGGACGGTTGAGCCATCTGCTTTGTTCGACTAAGCGCAAACTATTCGAATAAACTTCCATGATTTCTCAATTTTCTTTGACTATAGTACCCCAAGAAACCAACGTACCTTTTTTTATAAAATTAATTATTAACACGAATATGTGTGGACATATACCTACAAAATTCGCTTTTTTTTATAGCGAACATGTTCCTCTCATGAGAAATAAAATGAAAGAAATAAATTGAGACTTTCCAAGAAACAACCCCATATTGATAACAGCAGTTGTTGATCAATTTTTATGAATAACATTTGTTCTTCTTGAAAATTTTAATTTTCGGTAAATATGCAGCAGGCATTACGAAATTCGACCCTGGCAGAATGTGCTGAAACAGTTGTTTTAGCTGACCTAGGATGGACTAATACATGAATAGGCCAAAAGGTTGTGCTGTCACATTCCGCAGGTACAGGAGGACTGGTAGTCATGAAAGGAGACCTCAGCAAGAGCCACCTCTTGTTCCTCGAGAAACAATGACGATCCATGACCATTATTTAGGAATTTGCTCGTTGAGTCAACGGTTCGCTACTGCTAGGCACTTTCAAATGCAGCTTCCACAGAACAGTGGCGAGCAAATTAAAACTGAAACGATACGAAAGCGTCTCAGGTAATTTGAGGCTTCGTGTTTCAGCTCGAGGCCCAGCTCTAACCACAGCACATCGAACAGACCGATTGAATTTTGCCAGGGATCATGACAATTGGTTATAAGTTGACTGGGAGAGAGTTTTATTCACAGATGAGTAGAGATTTGGTCTTTTTCATTGCCATCGACCTTCTCTAGTGTACAGACGTCGAAATGGGAGATATGTCCAGTACAATTCCTTGCCTACCTCTTTTTTTGGTAGAGATTCAATAATGGTGTAGGGAGGAATTTCTTGAACGTCTGTACTGATGTGGTCATTGTAAATAATGAAACCCTAAATACTCAGAGGTAACTTACAGATATAGATATATAGATTATGAGGGACCAGTGATCTATTGTAGCACACTCTGTACTAAATTTCATCCACAAGCTCCATACTTCTTGTAAGGAATATGAGCTTTGTGGGCGAGAGCTTCATGAGCTCAGTCAGCTCCAATTTGTTAGATCCAAGTTCCTCCATCTTGACTCTGTCCCCAGCTGGGCACTCGCACATAACGTGTTCCATTGATTCTTTCTCTTTTTCACATAGCTTACATGAAGGATCCTCAATAAATCCTTGTTTAGGTGATTTCTTGGATGCGACAGTGCCCTGTTAGTATGACAGTCAGAACTCGAACGTCTAGCCTGGAGAATTTAAGCCAAGCCTTGGCTCTGGCAGTGGAATGTCCACTGATGGCAAGTCGAGAGTGTCTGAGACTCAATGCTCACGTCCAACAACCAGTTATTTTCCATCCTTGCAGTCTCCAGGGGAATCGCTCGGCTATCGGTGATGATTTTAATTGATCTATTTGTTAATCCCTTTGCAAGCAAGTTTCAACAAAATAGTGTCAGTCTCAGAAGAAGCATGTTTTGAGGACGTTTTTGAAGGACCGCTTTTGAAAAACTTGATAATTGACCATTTGAAGAACCTCATGGAGGAGTTCAGCAAGTACTTTCCTAACTTGTCAGAGGAGTTTTACAAACTATCAACCGATCCGTTCAACATGGACATACAGTTGCTGCCAGAAGAGTGCAAGAGGAGGGAATAGAAATAAAAAATGACTCTAATGCAAGATACGATTTTGAAAAAAATGAAAGAGCCCTCATTTAGGTTGAAGTACTAAAAAGTTTACCCCAGTGTTTCAGAGAAAGCTGTTCAGATGTACTTGCCTTTTTCAACAACATACATGTGCGAAAAAGCGTTTTCAACTCGATCAAAACCAAGTACCGCAACAAACTTGATGTCGAAAGTGACCTAGTCTGTGCTTTGTAAGAGCTCAACCCAGGATCTCTCAACTAATCCAGAATATGCAAGCGCTCCCATCTCACTAAATTACATTTTATGTTTTATTTTTGTGAGTAGGTAGGCCTATTGCTTTACCTTCCTTAAATTGAAAATGTATCTGTGTTACAATGTTGAAATTTGTATTAGTAGTTATAATTGTTTTTCATGTAATACTTGTTTTAATTTTCATCATACGTACAGAAGGGGACGTGGGGGGTCTCCAAATAACCAGAGGGGGCGTGGTACAAAAAATTTTGGGAACCCCTGATGTAGGGATATGCTTAGCCGAGGTGCCTGGTTCGAATCCGGGTTCAAGTTATGGATGTTGTCCTTAAACAAAAAAGTGATACTTGGAAAGAGTCGCCTAAAGGAGGCATACATTTCCGAAGACCAGATAACTTGTAATATTTGTGGTGGCAGTGATCATTGCACGGTCTAGGAGGGTGGTTCGGAATCCACTATAAGCTGTAGGTTCACTGTGTAAATGGGCCAAGTTCCCTAGCACACGTTGAAAGATGAAACTAATAAACAAACAAACAAACCGGTCCAACCAACGTAATTTTTTATTCTTTACATCAATAAATTAGTGATAGTTAAAACATAATAACTGGTTTTATTTCATTATTCATTATGACTATCTACTATCACGTAGTTACTTAGTTGAATGTTCTATTTTGCAATTGTGGTTTCATGAATGATTATATCTCAATGGAATTACGCATTGTAAAATATAACCTCAACTTTAGGAAGCAAAAGTTTGACGGAAAAGTAATATAAATGGCAAAACAACTAAAAATCGTTACTTAAAAATTTTTGGAGATGAATAATCTTCAGTTGGCTTTTATGTTTGCGGTATAACATAGTGTCAGTAAAATCAATGGCAAAAGTATCTAAGAATTATCACTTAAATTTTTTTCAATAAAAAATCTACAGTGGGATATGTTCGTAGGATATTATAATTTTTTAAGAAGAACATTTTTTAGGGCTCTTACGGAGGCCCAATAATCACTATTAAATTTTGCGTATTTTAAGAAGAGATTAGCAGTGTTCATGAATTTTTTCAGATTATTTGAGCGATCAGAACCTGAGGAAAAATATAAAATGTAAAAACACGTTTTCTAATATTGGGAGAGGTTCATCTGAAAGGGGGGCTAAAATTACAATGAAAGCTTTTATTTTAATCACCCTTATGATAGAATCAAGGAAAAGAGGATTTTGCGACTGGAGGCATTTCGACTATCGCAACAGGCGACATCCTTTAAAACTAAATGGATTAGAATGCTAAAACGTCATTGATTTTGAGTATGAGTCGCAGATGTCATGTAGTAATTCTCGCGAGGAATGGAAATATCCGGTATTAGCAGATTTTTCAGAAAGTTTTAAATTCTTCATTACTACCGTTATTTCAACTTCTATGAGAACTATTTTCATTTCGATTGTTCTCAATTATTCCTTAGTACTAGAGGATTTACTGGACAAACAATTCTTTAACATATCTAAACTTCTGATTAAATATTAATTTTCCATTTTCTGCGTTCATTTCTTGACGCAGTTTAATTAAAATTTATGCAAGGATGATTGTCCGGATAAATTGACCGAAGTAAACAAAATTACTAGTGGTTGAAAACGCTGTGAGTATCTTTCAGAAAAATATGGTACGGCTAAGATTTCTGCTTGTTCGAACTATTTCAATAAACTTCCGTGATTCTTCAATTATTCAATTATCTGTAAGTAGTATAATATAATGTTACTCACCCAAAATATCAAAAATACTTTGATGATTTGATACAACGATAAAACTTCTGTCTTCCGAAATATATTGTTCATTTCTAAACACCCAATTTATTCCTATCACTGGATTAATATAACTCATCAAGCCAGTTCCGAATCTACAATAATTGAAGCATAAATTATCGAAATTATAACAAATTCAAACAACTCACAATAAATTTTAACAGTCCATGGTCTTAAAGCAAAAACAGGTAAAAGAAAAACGGAGATAAACGAACAATTAAATATATAGCTGAAATATTTAAAGTAATATTTGAAGGTGGGACTGAATTTGTAAGAAAACAACAGAGCTAAGACTATCAATAAGATATATGCTGCGCTTAGAGCGAACATTATTGAATTTCACTACCTTCACAGTGATCGAAAAGAAACTGCAGAATTAATGTTAAGTTAATATTATGTGTCGCAATCACTGTTAATTGTGACCTTAAGAAAAACGGGAATGGCGCAGAAGGTAGGCTGAATCTGGATAGTGAAAATAAAATTTTATGAACTCAAGTAATTCTTATGTTGCCTATGTTGATAAACATGTAAATTAAAACTTCAGTTCAAAGGTCAAAGACGTCAATATACAGGGTGTTCTTAAATATCGTGTACTAACGGAATGAAGTAATTCTTTGGCTAATTATATGACAAAATTTTCTTAAATCCACCTCCGCTTCCTTACAAATTTCGAAATTTTGTTTTTTTTTTAGTTTTTTTCTATAACTCCTGTAATTTGTGAAATATTTACCTTATTAATTAAATTTCGAAATAAGTTTATAAAACATGAGTTACACTAATGCACATGTTAATCTGTCAACATAATATACATGATGAGATTTTTTCAGGAGTCCAATCCCACTTTTTTTTTGCGGTGCACCACTGGTCAGTTCAAAATACCAAACTCACTTTTCAATTTTACACGCAGAAGTTTAGATATGTCGAAGAATTATTCAGTATTCCACCAGCACTATAGAATGCTTGAGAACAATTGAAATGAAAATGGTACTCACAGAAATTGAAATGAATTAGGTTAGATTTCCAAAAACCTGTTAATACCTTGATATTGCTACCCATGGCGAGAATTACTACATGACATCTACGATTCATACTCAAAATAAATGACCTTATAGCATTCTGATCCATTTCGTTTCAAATTTCGATTAGTCTGTCACTATAGCTGGCTGGTTTTGCTGGCTTCTCGATCTTCTATTGAGAATGTCCCAGATATGTGTACATATGATTGGTAGATTGTACGCGGTCGGTATGAGGGGCACGCCACTAGAGCTTATTAGGAGCTATGTAACAGATAGAACTCACTATGTTGCTGAACAAAATCCAGAAACAGGTGACGAGGTAAGTCAAAAACACTCTTCAATGAAACTGGAGTGCCTAAGGGCTCTGTCTTGGAGCCACTTCTGTACATTGTGTATACCAATGATTTGCCTGCTGCGATACCTGAGCCCATGATTCAGTATTCGGATGACATCACCCTGATGCTTTCAGATAAAACTTCGATTGATGCACGAGAGGGAGGGGCTCTGGATGACCTGAAGGAGTGGTTTTCGGGCCGTGATTTACGAATGAATAATGATAAGACGTAGTTGCTGAGGTTTTCCTATGGCATGAACTTCAAGAGCGAAACCATTCAGTGTGGGGACTCTACGGTTACAACCTCTGGAAGTCTGAGGATGCTGGGGGTGACTGTGGATTATCGACTGAGCTGGGTTGAACATATCGATCTTGTTGCCAGAAATATGTCTAAGTACATATACGCGTTAAGGGCACTGTCGAAACTTGTTGATGTGGATGCTGCTATCTTGGCATACCATGCATTAACACCTCAAAAAAGTCTAGGGAACACTTCTGAATATCGATATATCGTATCCAGAACGATCAATATGGATGATTTTTTTTAAGAAATGAACACCTGCATCAACGTCTCACCAAATTATGTAGCGTGCCGCAACAGATTTCAGTTTTTTTTTTATGAGAAACTAAAAATGCGGCAGATGCGACGCTGCTTTATAATCATTTCATGTATTCAGTGTTTGAAATCAGTTAGTTGGCACTTTGTTTCTGTTGCAAGCACAAATAAAAGATTCAAGTTTTGTGATTCGACCATGGAAAGACGACATTTGACATTTGAGAAGAGATGTTACGAGCCATTGGCATGCTCCAAGCTGGGAGCTCACAACGGGAAGTATCCAGGGTTCTGGGAAGTAGCCCAAGTGTCATAAACCGTTTATGGTCGCGTTTCAATGAAACAGGTAGCGTAGAAGAACGCAATACAGGTCGTTTCAGGATTACTACAGTCGCCCAAGACCGATTTTTGGTTTTACAAGCCAGAAGAGATCGTACTACCACACCATCTCAATTAGCTCAAGAGCTATCACGAGTTCATAATGAAAAAAATTTTCCCACCAAACTGTGAGAAATCGACTGCACGAAGGTCAACTCCACTCCAGACGTCCTTTAAGAGTTCCACAACTGACCTATGGAAATCGCGCTGCTCGTTTAGCTTGGTGCCAAGAACACGTAAACTGGGATCAAGAGAGGTGGGCCACAGTTCTCTTCAGTGATGAATTTAGATTTAGTTATTATCCCGATTCGGGAAGAATTCGAATATGGAGGGAACCTGGAAAGCAAAACCGTCTCCAGCATGCTCGAGAAGTTGTTAGACAGGGAGGCGGATCAGTGATGTTTTGGGGAGGTATACGCCTTGGTAGAAGAACTGACCTCGTTTTCATACAGAACAACCTCACGGGAAATTCTTACGCAAATGGGATAGTTTTACCTGTAGTGGTACCGTATCTCCAAACAATTTGTCAAAATCCACTCTTCCAACAAGATAATGCCCCTCCTCATCGTGCAAGAGTTGTCTTGAACGTTCTTGAAGAGAATGATATCGATCTTCTACCGTGGCCATCCTGCTCCCCAGATCTGAATCCCATCGAGCATGTGTGGTACACCCTAAAAAGAAATCTCCTGCGTCATAACGTCTTCCATCATGAATAGGAGCTACGATTAGCAGTTCAGGGGAGCTTGGAATGACTTAGGCCAAAATGTAATAGACAATTTAATATTGAGCATGCCGCGACGATGCCAAAGTGTCATTAATAACAGAGGTGGACCTTCTGGGTACTGAAAAATATAAGTGCTTCCATATCGTTTCGAAAATATTAGTTCATGATTTTTTTTTGTGTTTTACCAAATTTCGTCATTTTCAAATTTCAAATTTTTTTTTATAATAGGTGCTTTGGAGAGGTCAAATATTATTTTGTTTTCTTGAGAATACATTATATACAATACATCCTAACAAAAACCGAAGATTTCTATAAATTCGAGTCATCAAATTTATATTTTGAAGATATTGGTGAGTGTTCCCTAGACTTTTTTGAGGTGTTTATGTGAGCAGTAGATTGCGGTATGGCATCGTTGTCAGGGGAAACTCTGTGCACGTGGGAAGGCTGCTCATTCTGCAGAAGAGGTGTCTGAGGAAAATGCTGGGCCTCGACCGGACCGAATCGTGTAGACCATATTTCGGGAGAACATCAGTGCTCACAGTTGTTGGACTCTACATATATGAATGCATTGTTTTCATCAAGAATAATGGAGAACTTTTTGTTAAAATAGAAGAAATTGATACACACATTACTAGAGGAGCCAAGGATATAGAACAGCCCCACATGAAGTCTGCTTACCTGCAGAAGAATGTTTCCTGCATGAAAATTTGTAATCACTTGCCCCTACATGCGAAGAATTGGCCAATAAATAAACTGAAATCAAATTTAATTAAACATCTTGTGCAGAACCGCTACTACTCACTTGATGAATATTTCTCTGCCGACTTACTGAGACTGTAAATGTCTGATTGTGAGGATTTTGATGTAATTTGTGAATTGTTTATTTGTGAATTCTCTCAAGTTGTGTATTATTCTTTTCCTCTGAATATAATTTATTTGTATTTTAACTTTATAATTTGTATGTGAATATGACGTGTTCTACAACATGTGTTATTATGGAACAAATAAACGGATTATGTTGATGAGATTGCGTTCTTGACTTTTTTGTAGCATTATCATGCATAAACAAAAAGTTTTCACCCATTTTTGTCGCAGAAAATAACTAACAAAATGAAGAAGATTTGTCGAAACACTTATTTTTCTTAGAACCCTCATTTTTGAGAAAAGGCTGCTCAAAGTAGACATAAAATATTGTTTCATGTTGGATGGCAATTATCTAAATCTGTGAATCGCCAAAACAGGAACAGTTGAGTGGCCAGCCAAGTCATCTGCAAGCGAAAAAATTTAGAGGATCATCAGCCGGAAAGCAGGCTTTTAATACCAGAAATATTTTGTGAATGATCGAGGAGAATTTGAAAATGTTTATGTCTTTGGAATAAGAGAAGAGCAGTTATTATGATTATTTAATATTTCAATTTTATGAGTATTCTCTTTAATTTTTCTTTTTTCAAAAATGAAAGAAATGTCTCAAATTTTGTTGTTGTTTATAGGAGAGAGTCGGCGGGTATCCCCCCCAAGCTAGTTCCAGAAAATCCCGTAGACATACATTAACAGGCGCCACGTCAAACTAACGGCAGCAACATATAACCATGAGTGCAAGTCTATGAGCCATGTCAGTTCATTGAATAACGCGTGACAGCCGATCATATACTAGTGTCGGTTCTTTTGTCTGTGCCGCACACTTCTCAAACTCAGTTTTTTCTGTACAATGTAAGATTCTTACCATGGCATTTTACTAATTCAGAAAGGTCATTATAGTTCAAAAATATGTTAAATATTTGAAGCTATTCATATTGATATTGGCGATAGACATGACATCAAAGGATCGAATCGGTCGGGTAGAATCGGACACTTGTTTGTCGGATAGCCCCGGCCATTTCATGAATGGTGAATTTTTGGATTTTATGAATGAAATACTGAAATTATGAATCCCACTTGCTCTGTCATGTCAAGTCGTCTGCTTATCTTTATGTTAAAGTCGCTTTTGTACTGCAATAGGAAAGAAATAAGTGGAAATCTGATGTTTTCTTCACAGAAAATGCCAAAATTCAAAGAGAAAAACAACAAGAGGAAGTTGGGATGAAAATACTATGAAGAGAGCGATCCGGAGTGTTCAGGAGAGAAATCTATCTATAAGAAAAGCTGTTCAACGTGATGGTGGTATAGGTAATGGAGAAGAAACAGAGTTCAAGCCGAAATTGGGGAGGTTGGAGCACACATTTTCCAATGATCAAGCTCTGCAACTTCATTAACATGTTATCGATCTAGATAATCGGCTGATGCCATTTGCGAAAGCGGAATTTTTGAAACTTTGCTGATGAAACGGGAGTCTCGACGGTGCACAAAAATGGGAAGGTTATTTCTACTAAGGGAAAAAAGCAAGTAGGCAAAATGACATCTGGTGAGAGGGGTCGAAACATCACCTTGATGTTTGCTATGAGTGTGACTGGTCACTTTGTACCTCCTCTTTTCATCTTCCCGAGAAAACGGATGATTAAAGATGGTCGATTGCTATAGCTATTCCACATGAAAGTGGATGGATAAATGGTGAGATATTCCTGAAGTGGCTCCAGCACTTCAAACAGCACGCACAGCCTTTAAGGGAACACCCCGTTCTTCTGATTCTCGATGGACATAGGTGCCATGAAGAATTGGCAGTGATAAAGTTTGCTCGTGCTAATCACATCCATATGCTCAGCGTATCACCACACACAACTCACAAAGTGCAACCGTTAGACCGGGTATTTTTCAAGCCGTTCAAGTCTGCATTCAGTTCAGTGCCATGTGGATGAGACAAAACCCAGGAGCGAGAATTTCAGACTATGACATCGCTTCTCTTGTCAATTCAGCTTTCACTAAGGCAGCCAGACTAGAAATAGCACAAAACGGGTTCAAATGCCGGAATTTATCCATTCAATAGGGAGATTTTTACTGATTTGGATTTTTTGCCATCATCAATGACCAATATCGTACAGGAACCAGTTTTGGATGAGACTTCTGAGCAGCCAACAACCAGCATAAGATCTAAATCATCCACAAGTTTCAATCCGCAGCCATCCGCTAGCGGCATCCAACAGCCATCAACTATTTCCATCCAGCTGCGCCCAGCAGTCGACCACTACTCAGGCATCACAACCATCAACAAGTGGCAGCACGCAGCCACCTACTGCGTAAAATAGTGCAGAGCCAGTTGCATCTCTTAGTTTGAATGCATTGTTTCAAAAATTGTCCCCTCTCCCTAACGCCTCAAAGAAGCGGCTTGCAGCCCGTTCTCGAAAAACCCAAAAATGTGAGATTTTGACATCCTCTCCATTTAAAGATGCACTGGTAGCAAACAAGGCTGTAGCCAATAAATTCAAGGCTGCAACTGATAGAACAAAAGCAGCAATCAATCAAATGAGATCGAGGAAGAATATCCAGAGTTTAAATTGGGAAGAAACAAATCATGATAGAGAATGCATCATTTATGGGGAAACCTTCGATGAAGACTGGATTCAGTGTCACAAGTGCAAAAAATGGGCTCATGAAGAATGTGTGGACATTGATCCATCGTCATCTTTCTACTATTGTGATGTTTGCAAATCGACATAGTCATATTTTTTTGTGTCCGGGGCTACCCCCCAGAAATGATTGTGGCCAATATTGGACAGTGCCTTCTAAACTCCATTACAATTATAAAAATGAGAATTTTTATTTCTTATTTCATTAGTATTGAAAGGAATATGTTTTGTTCATTATAGATTGAAAATAGTTCTTTTTTTCTTAGAGTTTTTTATAATCCTGAGGCCGAGGTGACCCGACTCTTCCCTACACTGCGTCAAGAAATTAACGCACATAATCAAAAATTCAAATTTATACAGAAGAAGTTTAGATTTGTTAAAGAATGATTTTTCCAGTAATCCACTAGCACTAATGAATGCTTCAGAACAATCGAAATGAAAATGGTACGTAGAAATTGAAACGAAACTAATAATGAAAAATCAAAGTCTCCAAAAACCTATTAATACTTGATATTACACCACTGTCGAGAATAACTGTATGACATCTACGTTTCATACTCAAAATCAAAGATCTTATAGCATTCTAATGCATTTTGTTCCAAATTTTGATCAGTCTGTTCCGAACCTCATTCATGGTAGTTCGATGGTTTTGCTGGCTTCTTAATTTTCAAATAATTGATCGATGAAGCCTGAACTACGTGATAGTTGATATTCATAATGAATAATAAAATAAAACAAGTTACTATGTATTAACTATCACTAATTTATTGATGTAAAGAATGACAAAATTTTACATAAATTCGAAAAATCAGGAGTATACCAATTAACATGTTCTGAGTGCAATTCCTTTTATATAGGTCAAACAGAACGCTGTTTCAAAGCTAGATACAAAGAACATTTCCGGTCATTCCTACATCAGAAATATGATTCAGCTTTAGCTGCACATTGTCTGAATGAATGTCATCCTTTTCCAGAACTTCCACAGCTAAAAATTCTTCATTCCTGTGATAAATCTTATAAACTCAATTTCTTTGAATCGATGGAAATTTTCAAGGCATCTAGGGTAGAAAAGGTTAAGCTCCTTAACGACCAGGTAGACTTAATTACCTACCAATCACCATTATTCAAGTTACTGTGACCTCTACTAGTATTTTATTGATGGTAATTCCTGTATTGTACATGAGTACTCAGTTTTTATTAGCTTGTTGTTGATAATGGACGTATGTCCGAAACCGGTCCAACCAATGTAAAATTTTGTCATTCTTTACATCAATAAATTAATGGTAGTTAAAACATAGCAACTTGCTTTATTTTATTATTCTTAATTTTCTATTGAGAATATCTCAGACATATTCGATGAAATTCAGGTGTAGACTTCGTGTAAGCCACTACATTGAAGTGATTTCGTGATCTTCAGAGTAGTTTCTAGCGATATCAGCTTGATGAGGTCTAGCATACTCATTCATAAACAAGAAGTTTACAACATGTTCTTCCAAAATATCTGTAACGTAGCTTTGAGCAAGGTTCCATTATTCACGGTAAGCAAATCGGTGCGAGCGTTCAGAGAAATTCCTCCCTGAACATCCAGCAAAAATCATAGGTAGGTCATTTCGACTTCGATACACTTGAGAACCTTTACCGTAATAAAAAAAAGAAATCTCGATCCATATGTAAATCAAAATCATTCCCAGTCAAATTCTAACTAAACGACATGTTCCCTGGCAAAATTCAATCGGATTCTTCGATGTGCTTCTGTTAGAGCTGGGCCTCGAGCTGCAATGCGAAGCCTCAAACCAAATTCCCTGTTACAGCATCGTTTGCCGTTTCATCTATGTGCAAATTTACCTTCCACTGTTCTGTCCAAGTTGCATTTGAAGGTGCCTAGTGGAAGCGAACCCTTGAATCAACGAGCAAATTCTCACATAACGGTCATAAATCATAAATGTTGTCCGAGGTCCTTCTTGCCCACCTCTCCTTTCGTGACTACCAGTCTTCGTCTACCTGCGGATTATTCTGGAAACTGTTGGATAGGACACCCCAAGCCTTTGGCCTATTTTTGTATAATTCCAACCTAGGACATCTAACACCACTGCTTCAGCACATTCTGCTGGGGCCAAATGTTGTGATTCGTATTGCATTATTAACTAAAATTAAAATTTTCAAGAAAAAAACACGTTACTCGCAAAATTGATCAACAACTACTATAGTAGTTTCTTGCAAAATCCGTATGCCAAGAAAAAACATCAAATTTTGATATTCCAGACATATTCAAAAGAACGCATCTGAAGATCCTTCGACAGGAATTGGCAAGCAGCCTTGGTGAATAAACTGATCGCATATGGACCCGAAAAATTGCGGTTGTGGTTGAATAAGTAGCATTCTCTTCAGTTGATCTATTCGGGTGGTAGTTAATGGTGTAACGAATGAATCTTTGCAGGAGTACCTCAGTTCTCCATACTCTTGCCAACTCCTTTTCTGTTGCAGATTAATGATCTGCTCCCCTTCACCGAGAACAAAATGTTTGGGTTAAATAGACTGTATCCTGGTGCCCCCATTTTCTATTCAGCGTTCTACAACTGCTGAGGAGTCACACCGACAAAGATACCGACAGAACATGTCACTGAATTCAAACTTGGAGAAGATATCAGTGTGGGACCAGTTAAACTTGCTCAATTTTAACGCGAACATGGCGCAATCTCCAGAAAAGTCACTACTGGAGAACCTCCTTTAATCATGCAAGGACATCGAATTGCTTCAGGAACGAACATATATCTACTCGGCATCACATTCTACACCGGAGTTTGTTGGCATGACCATTGTCAAGTCTGCTTCCGCTATACTCAGTTTTCTTTTCATGACTAAGCAGTACTTCACGCTATTACAGTTGATACTTTTATACACAGGTGCGACCTGGTCTGGAATACTGTTTCCATGTGTCCACCGCACCCAAACAATCATTACGTCTATTGAATACTGTCCAGCAGAAAGCAGTGCGTCTCACTGACCACAGAGAGATCACGCGCGATCTCCAGCCTCTCGCTCAACGGCGACCGGTTTCTGAACTTTCTCTTTTTTACAGATACTCTGAAGAACTTATGGGCTTCATTCCGGAAAGAATTCAGTTTCAAAGAAAAACCAGGTTTGCGGAAAACTCTCATCAGCGGAATAATAAATTTGAACAATTTCGGCTCGCTATCAGTAGAGTAAACCTATTTCAACGTTTGTCTAACAAACGGAACTGTGATTAAAAAAATTGAAAATGAAAGACAAATGTAAAAATATTCATCATCACCATATGATTGTGATAAAAACAATTGTTCGTTCCATACAAAATTTTGATATTTCTAAATATCTCAAATTATTACATTTCCTTCAGAATCAAAAACTTGGAAGTATTAAGTACAAGAATTGTTACTTGAGAATGATAGCAAAGACTTAGAATTGTATCATTGAATGGATATGGGATGAGATCATTTTGAGAACTTAATTTAATTTTAAGATTTATCAAATTTTCTTTGAAAAACAAACTTTTGTTATATTTGGACTGTTTGTATGATATTAAACGTTCATAAAGATAAAATTTCTGGAAAATTGAAAGATCTCTCCAAAGGTATGTCACTCGATCCATCTTCCCAGTAATGAATTTCATCCATTAGCTGCTGAGCGTAAGCGGTTGATTTCATATGCTCCAAACCAACTCAGAAATTGGTCGTCATTCAATTAGAAATTGACGCGTCTCATTTTTCCGCTACAAGCAGTCTTTCTTGACATAGAAGGAGTAGTAATTATATACAAATTTTCGTTACGCTTGGACTTTAAGTGTAATAGTAAATGTTCATAAATATACAATTTTGGAATAGATAATTAAAAGAACTTTCCAAAGAAATGTCACTCGGCATACTTTCCTTAAAATGAATTTTGACTTAGGTACTGCTGAGGATGGGCGTTTTTTATATGTGATCTGAACCAACTCAGAAATTGGTCCCCCTCCAATCAAAAATTCATGTGTCTCAGCTTTTTCCGACATAATCAGTCCATCTTGAGATAGATGGAGTGACAAATTATTCAATCATATATTTCAATCAAATTATTTATCATATGGAAATGCTCAAATAAAGTTCAACTAGCAACATCACGTACCTATCTCTATAAAAAGTGTGCGGTAGATCTCGCTTCCATCGAAAATCTTTCCGATAATTTACAATTTGGTCCTCTTCAAAAAGCGAGTGAACACACGTTAAATCATCTTGGGATGCTCTTCCCAAAAGTTGGGAATATTAAAAAATATATATAGGCTGCAAATGTCTTGGACATGAATACGTAGTCAAATGATAAAAAAACATTCAACTATTTGCATGTTTATCAATTATTAATGACTGTGTTCGCCTTGTTTCAATAGTTTTCATCAAAAATATACACATAATTGAATACTACATTTTGTAATCTCTAATTTTTAATGGTTTCTATATATAAATATATATATTTTGAAGCAATATTTGTTTTTAACAAAGGCGCTGATACTTTTGCGTAATTAAAGATAAGAAAAGAAATGTTGGCTTTGATAGGAAAAAGAATGGTTCTGTTAATTCATTATAACAATGCTTTTTATCATTCAATGATTCTCATATGGCACACAGTCATAGATTATGTATATGTTATACCTGGAGAAGGAAATAAAGATGGAAAGCTTAACTTTTCCAACTTTCCAGTAGTATGTGATGATTCATGATTATTGATAGTATCAGATTGAAGAAGTTAAATGAATCAGATTTCAGATAAATCACCAGAACTAAAAATCACTGTTTATTTACTGTTTTCATACGAAAACATGCTCTAACTCCTACTTTTTGTGCAATTTTTCTAACCAGATCATTGGTACATGTAATGGAATAACAAATACATCTTCAGCAAATCTAATGTCTCAAACATTCAGTTTTTGTAATGTAACTTATTTTCCTAATCTTCTGAACTTTATTTCCACAAAGCATGAAAATGTAAGGCCTTATTATAACTATTTTTTCATTCAAAATGAAACTGTTGTATATCAAACACTTTTTGAATCTAAGTATGACAAACTATGTAAAATATTTCTATATAATATTATAATATTCGACCTAGTTTCGCATGTGTTTTTGTTGGCGAAAGCCGCGTATTGTGGTTTCAGGGGATGGTCGTATGACTTTCTACGGTCTTATCTTGGGGGTAGATGTCAGTGTGTTTGCATTGCGGGAGGTTCATCTGGATATCTGCCAGTAAATTGTGGTATCCCTCAGGGTTCGGTTTTGAGCCCTCTATTGTTTCTGATTTACGTGAATGATCTTCCCGCTTTCATGAGCCCAACAGATACTTTCTTGTATACGGACGACGCAACATTATGTTGCACTGGAGTCGATGAGTGGTCCTCGAATTTAAATAGTGAGAGTGCTTTGACCAGGACTGGGACTTGGTTCAAGATGAATCTTCTGAAGCTGAACAGATCAAAGACACAAACGATCTCCTTTTCACTGGACAGCTCTGCTGCGTCGGGTTCTAGTGTCAATCTCTTGGATATGGTGCTGGACGGCTTGCTTTCGTGGGAGACGCATATTGATTATTTGATCCCCAGACTGTCGTCTGTTATTTTTCTGTTACGAAATTTAAAACATCATAACTATGATAGCCGGCACATACGAACTACATATTTTGCTCTATTCCATTCTATACTATCGTATGGAGTTATCCTATGGGGAGATTGTAAAAATCTACCAAAATATTAAAACTTCAAAAAAGAGCTGTTAGAGTAATTACAGGTGCGGAGTATGATGATCACTGTAAACCACTGTTTCTTGCACATAAAATCATGAGTTTGCCATCGCTGTTTGTTTATACTACTGTCGCAAAGATACATGTTCGTTTGGGCACTCTATTGACAAACAGTGATCATCACAATTATAATACTAGAAATAGAATAGACTTGGTAATCCCACGCTAGAGACTGGTCAGATCTGCAAAATCTCTAAATCTAAAATTATACAATAAACTCCCGGCAAAGTGGGGACAGTTTTCAGTTCATAAGTTTAAGAAAATGGTAAAGGAATATTTCGGAAATACCTGTCTTTACTCAGTAGATGAATTCTTGAGATTTTCATAGTGTTTTTGTGCCGATAACGGATTGTTTTTATATTTATGTTTCGATCTGCCTTTTTTAATATATTATCCGTTCCGTTTTGTATTGATACCTCGCTCTGATTGTCTCTATATTTATATCATGTTCTGATTGTTTTTGTTTTTACTCCTATTCTGACTGTTTTGTGTTTATATTGATGTACGTTTGCCATTTTGTTCGGATGTAATCTATACACATAGTGTTTTTCTCAATTCAAGTTCAAATCTATTAATGTCGATTTTTTGAGTGACTTGTTATGAATGCTCTTAACTTGTATATTGATGACTAATAAAGAATATATATATATATATATATAAAAATAAAAGAAAGCACCATTCGATGACCCAACCAAGTTAACTCGATAAAAATTGTTTTCTTTCTAACAAAATATTGATACCATTGAAATGCTCAAAAAAATTCTG
The DNA here is from genome assembly GCA_013387265.2 of Cryptolaemus montrouzieri. Taxonomy (NCBI): domain Eukaryota; kingdom Metazoa; phylum Arthropoda; class Insecta; order Coleoptera; family Coccinellidae; genus Cryptolaemus; species Cryptolaemus montrouzieri. The sequence goes on from JABFTP020000103.1 coordinate 27,254,509, forward strand.
CCCATATTATTTTGGTGCATAAAAACTCACATCTCCTTTCCAAAATTCCTCTATACACTTAACTTTGATAAAGTGTTTTTTTTATTAGAAAACTAAAAATCAATGAATGAATTCACTTACCCAAAACGTCCATAATACTCTGATGGTTTGAAGCTATGATATAGGACTTATTATCAGCAAGATCTTGTGTATTTCTCAATATATACCTTATCCCTAATACCGAACTGATGTTACGACAAACATATGCACCAACTCTATAAATAATTCTTTAATTAATTGAACACTAATTAATTTCTAATTGAAAAACTTACAGAAGATTCTCAACATTCCATGGCCTACAGCAGAAGAAAGGTATTACAGGTATTGCGGCAAGCATACAATAAAATATATAACAAAAAACTTTAAATAATATCTGAACACATGACTAGATTGATATAATAATGGTAAAATCAATAAACATATCGCTAAAAATATTCGGTGTAAGAAGCAAACATATTAATTCTTTACGAACTATACTCAATAAACATTTAACTGAGAACTGCATTATTATCGTACTTCAAGCCATTTAAATTGTGTACAAAATCGATATCGAATTTTGTTGATAAATTAATTCCACCAATCAAACTGAACTATATGACATTTCCTCTTGCCATGTTGCCATATTGATTAGTGTTTATTAGCTGCATATCTGTTATGCCAGTAATTAGGCAATGTTCGAATTTAAATATACATATTTTTCTGTTATATATTACATATATATTTTCTGTTATTCAATTTACAAGTATAATTTCACCAATTTATGTTATATAGAATATTATTCAAAAGTTGACGGTCTCGATTTAGATATATTTTAAGTATAATTAATAATAAAGTGAACATATTTGTGCCTTAACTTTCAAGAATACGTAAACGAACCAGTTTATTCATGCTAAAATTACAGAATAGCATCAAAAATTATAAAAAAATTATACTTCATTAAATTTGATTTGAATAGCTAACTCTTGGGTTAATTTTGAATTATAGTTTTGGAGCAATTCAGTCCAAATGGTGCTAATTTTTTTTCAAACAAAAAGAAGTTACTACGTGATAGTCTATCATGAAGGAAATACTAAAATACACTGGTTCAATGTTTTTATAATTGAAAATCAACAATCACAAATATTCATCATCGAAAAAATAAACCGATCAATTATAGTAATACTAATAAAAAGCAAATATTGAATTTAAATTCTCCATAAGTTCGAAAGGCAAATAGGCACTAATCTTATTCAAAACTGGAATGAAAATGTTAGATAAAGTAAAAAATTTTTCAAATTGATGTTTTATATGATCTTGAGGTAGAATAAAAATTCTATGGTCTATGGATTAGATGCTACCACTAAAAAATGCCTCTTCTAGTAAATCGCTTTAATCAAGGTTTACTGGATACTGTCAAAACTCTTAGTGCTGTCAAATTTTATTGTTGTATTTTGAAAGAACTGGAAAACATGAAAGGCTCCGAGTCAATATTTGTCTGGTTTAGTGAACAATAATAAATATCTTCTGCATGACTATGTTTCATAAAGAAACATTTTTGAAACCACAACAACGTTTGGATTTAAAATGGCTAAAAATGGATATTCCATCCCTCTTCAGTTGTCAAGAAAATTTGATTAATAATTGGAATGATCTTGTAATTGATGGAGAATTGATTGGGGCTTTTTCAGATGAATTGGTTAATTGTGTGGGTGTTATTGCAAAGAAAGGGGAACTAGGCAAATTCTACTGCGGTCAAAAAGTGAGATGTGATTTTTCTCTAACGATTAGCATACTTTAATCTTAATTTTGGATATAGGTTCTTACTTGTGCTTGCTGCGATGGAATATGTGGTCCCAGTACAGGCTGCAATTGCCAGGCTTGTCAAAAACTTGATGCTGAAGAAGCTGAAAGAAAAAATCAGTTGAGAGAAAGATGTACGCTACCTTCTGTCGAAAGTTTTTTAAATAGGTGGTCTTGGGGTCCCCAAGCAAGTAAGTCGAATATCAACTCTTATAAGGATCACTGTGTTCTTGCTATCTATGGTATTATATTATCTTCATCTTCAGGTTTACTTTTTGTGGAAATCAGACTGGAACCATTCTTGTCAAGGTTTGAATTATTGTTTTTCAATTTTCTAGCATTGCAGCAGTTGAATGATTGTATGCTGAGCTTAAATAGTGAAGTGAAGCAGATTTGTTCGGAAGCTTCTAATTCAACATTGTCCATCAGAAGACTTCAGTGTCGTCTGATACTGTTCAAAAGATTTTTCATATCTTTGAATAGAGTACCTCAACAAAATGATCATTCAGAGGCAGCTGTCGATAAATATGAAGTTGAAATAGCTGATGCACCAATTGTAAAATGCCAAAGAAAAGAACTGTCACCTCAGAATCCTGCAATAAGTCTTGCTAGGGTGGGATCGAGAGCTGCTTTGAATTTTTCTTTTGCTTTCCTACGCAGAGCTTGGAGATTAGGTAAGTACATTTATTTTGTTATTCCAGTATTCCCTAAATCTAAATATGTAACATATTGACACCTTTCACAGCAGTAGATAGGTTAAGAATTCAACGATTTATACTTTGTAGGTGAAGATATAGACCTTTGTAGTGAATTATTGACGGAATCTCTGGAAGCTCTACAATTACTGCCAGGGGCCACGCTGTTCGACGAAGACAGTGTTTCCCCAGTATGGCTGGAGGTTGTGGAAAGATCTACAAAATTCTTAAAACAAGTTATAACAGGGTAAGCATCTCGAATGAAATTCACTTTTTTCTATTAAAAACTGTCTTTTTCAGAGAACTGAACAGCGGAAGACAAGCTTACAACATACCTCAGGAAGATCAACATACTTCCCTACTTTTGCTTTTGGAATTGGCATTGCAGAGAGGAAAGTTGAGTTGTTTTCTTGATGCCATCTTGTTATTGTTGAATCTATGGAATAAACGGACATGTTTGAATGATAATCGGTTAGTATATGATAAGTTCTAAGAGAACCATTTTATAATTGTGTTGAAACTAAGCTGGTTTTTAAAAATTAATTTTTGTCAGTACAATTCAAAGTTACTTCTTTGATCTGTATCATTGACTTTTGTTGTTTTACTATGGCTGTTCTTCAAAATATTACACCAGAGAAATCCACCTCCGATCATAGCATTGTGGCACGGAATTCTAAAAACTATCCCACTTGTGAAATTCATAACCAAAACCCAATTTCAGCTATAGCCTTTCAGAAATATCAACATTGAACTATTAAAAACTACCATCTTTCATTATCGAAAATCAGACTTTAGTTAACTCACTGCTTACACAGGATGAACGTGGTGACTATGCAGGAGTGGGGATGCCTATGAACGGCACTGAACCATCTCACACAGACCTATCTCTCATCAAAGTAATCTTCTTGGTTTAAGCTTCTTCCTGCACGGCGCCTTTATGGGCAGCACTCAAGCTATTTGGTCCATTGTGCTAGCCGTGTTGTGTTATTTTGTTTATAGTCTTGCAAAAACTTTTTGAAGTTTTAGATGTTCCAGCGCCCAAGGTCTTCAGTCTGGTCGGGGATACTCGAAGAACACGTGTTCCGCTGTTTCGTCATTTGCTAGGCAACCATGGCACTGTGTGGTTTCCGATAGTCTCATGACGTGTAGGGGTCCCGTCAACAGGCCAATTACCATCCCAATAGACGTTTTATCTTCTATGATTGCTGCCCCTTTATGAGTCTTTTTGACTGTCTCAGTCCCGAGATGCCTGCCCAGTAGTTCAGGGCTTCGGTGGTTTTCCAGTTTTGAAAGGAGAGCACGTGGGACCACGGAATGGTCAGAATAGGTTCTGGTCCCATCTGGTCTGGACACCAAAACAGAGTAACTGTTTGTAGAACTGAGTGTTTGAAGTGCTGCTTTGCATTTGTCAACTAGTTTGGATGTAACCTTCGTATATTATAGATATCCAAAGGCGTTCTGGCTGTCAGAGCATATGTAGATGTATGGGTCTCTGTAATTCCTGTGTAGGTTTTTCTGTACACACCATAGAATGGCAAATATTTCTGCTTGTGTTACAGTGACGTGCTTTCCTAGAGCAATCATTTTGTTTGCCCTCGGGCCGTGGACGCCGATGCCTGCACCCATCCCGGTTTTGGACCCGTCTGTAAACCAGTTGGGGCCCTGTGGGATGAGTAAGGCGTGGGGCGTGGACCAAAAAAAAACGGTAGAATTACGACATTGAAGGGTTCGTCAAAGTGGTTAGGTGGCTCTCAGTTGATCTCTTGTGAGAAGATCAGGTTGGAGTTCTCTAATTTTGTTGGGGAGTGTAGAATGTCCAGAAGTTGGGTTTCTGTCTTCACAGTCTCAAAAGCCCTCAGGCCCTGTCATAGAATGGCTCGTTCGAGACTGCTCCTTGCCTTTGAATCTTGTTTATTTTGTTCCGTTCTCGATATCTATCTTACAACTAGATATTTCACTTGTTTTACTAGTGTTAGTTCAATTAAGTATCGTTAAATAGAATGAGTGCCTTGTCGTTAAATAGAATGAGTGGTAGGGTGGTAGTTTCCTTTTTCGAGTGAATAGAATCATGCCTGTTGTGTTTGGATTAACAGACAGGTCGTTCTCTCTGCACCATGGTTCAATCAGAGATTGCAGAGCGTTCTGCTCAACTTCGAATATGGTGTTGATCTAACCTAACATAACCCACCGCAAAGTGCCCAGTATCGGCAATGGCCGCCAGGAGGTTCCAGAGGAGAGGAAATGGTACTCCACCCTGAGTAAATCCCCTACTGGCGGTCTCCTGGACGGTACACTCGCCGAGGTCGACAGCAGACGTCCCAACCGCCTGGTTATGGTGTTATCTATTCCTCTTATTACGATAGCTTCATCTATCGACTTATAAAGTGTGTTGTCGAAAGCTCCCTGACTTTGCGTTTTTCCAATCCTTTCTTAATATACCCTGCCCCAGAGTGTAGTGCTGAGTCGACTTATCTACCTAGCTCGTAAGCATGTCTAACGATAGGGGGCGCTCCGCTAGGGTATTCACCCTAAGATATCTTTCTACTAGTCGCTTCATAGTCTTCAGTACGAAGGAGGTGGGACTAATTGGTCTAAAAGTTTGGCGATTTTATGTATGATCTTGCCCGGCTTGGGAATGAAGACAACCCCAACTCTTTTCCAAGGGTCCCAAGGCTAGGCAAAATCTGAAGATGTGGATTAAATGCATAACAACTTGGTCCATTCCTTTTATTATTAAGTGTGCAGGGTATATATCATCTGCTGCTGGTGCTTTATATGGTTGAAAGATACTTACTGCCCATGGAATCCTTTCCACTGTAACTACCATTGAGGCTGTGTTCCAGTTTGCTTTGTCAGCATGTCCATTTGACTGGATAGCTGTGTTGATGGGGAAACCCGAAAAAAAAACTTCCGGGTGAACTCAGTGTTTCATTTTGGTTTAAGCTTTCTTTAGGTATTAATCCTCAAACTAACTCGAAATTAAAAAGCCCTCAATAAATTAATTGAATTAATTTAGTAGTTTTTATTTGCATTTCTTAGGTCAACTACTGAAGTAGCCAGTGCCCCACTGCTTCCTTTCCTGAAAAAGTTTTTAGATATCACACCTACTCAGCCATCTTGCAACTTCTCCAATGACTTAGAAGATTCATCCAGTTGTACCAAAGTTTACCTAGAATTAGTAACACTCCCAGAAGATGACAGCGTCGAAATTGATTTGAGGCAAGCGGCGGTATACTTGTTTGCCCATTTGGATAGATTGGCAGCACCCCATATTCCACCACTATCATTTAATAAGGTAATCCTGCTTCCTCCACTTTTTAAGATAAATGTTTACATTGAAAAAGAATGAAATATATTCAAATAAATGTGAAATTTCAGTAAATAAAAAATTAAATTTCATTTTATTTCCAGTCGTCTTGTTTCAATGGACAGAAATTCTGGGGATGGGGTAGGTGGGGTATGTCGAATTGGATTTCCGGAAATAGTCCCCAGATTTGCGAATCCATTTCTGAACTGAAAATCAAGCAACTTAGTTGCTCAGATAGTGCAATATTAATTCTAACACCGACAGGAAATCTGTACATAGTCTACTATATGTCAGATACACAATGCCCTCTTTTAGTTGAAGGTGAGTTCTTCATTGGTTTTGCTTCATTCATTTCATTTTGTCTAATTTTTAGCGTTCAAAGACAAGGAAGTTGTTAAAATTGCTTCACATCCAGAAGGAAAGCATTTCATGGCTCTTACTAAAGATGGAGGAGTTTATTCTTGGGGATATGGTGATGGCGGTAGACTTGGTAAGTTGGATCAAATGATATGGAAGAAAATCTGATAGGTATCAGGCAAATCCAAAGTTTTATCTGAGAATAACTTCTATCTCTTCTGAAACTTCTTTGAAGAAAATACTGACGAATTGGTCTGAAGGAAAAAAGTTGATAGGACAATTTTGGTACTTTTAGAACTTGTAAGTTAGTATCAGTGGGATGAATTCAAGGATGTCTAAATGAAAATTAAACATGTGTTAAACAACGTTCAGTCATACCCACTCATCATTTTTCTGTTTTGATCATCATACGGTTATTGACAGCCAGGTATATTTATTGTAAAAGATTTGGTTATCCCACATGCTCTCTTTAAATGTTGTAGACATCCTATATAATGAAGGGGTGTAGTACTACTTAGAACTTTCTGGAAGATTGAGTTAATAATTGTATACATCACATCAAATGGAATTCTAGAATACAGTATGGTCATTATGATTTATATATAAGATTTCTAGTTCAATTTTTCGTTATGTCTTTGAGGTGTAATTCGAAACCAATTAGAATTAGAACTGAACCAGTTCTGAGCTGTTGTGATGCGCATTTTAGGTTGTATTCGTTCGGGGCTTCTGGGGGTTTTGTGAACAAAATATTTCGAGATTTGTGTTTGAATTTGGGAAATCACCAATTTTTACACTTCGCCGATTTCGATTTTGTACGTGATTAATTCAAATATTCTGGAATATACAGAATTTAATGCAATGAATGCCCAAGAGATCACAATGACAATCACATCGAAATTTTGAATCAAGATTTATATAACATCTCTCCTCAGATAACAAATCCACAAATCAAATACAATAGAGAGATGACAATGAAATTGTTGAAAAGTTTGGAAATTAACAAACTTTGTGAAGACACAAAATTCACCACTCCCTATAGTCAATTAGAATTGAATCTCTCCCCACTACTCAATATTTTAAATAGGTCTAGTTAGCACATTTTTTCCCACAACTGTTAGCTCTTGACACTTGAACATGACGTAACTGTCGAAACCGGTCGTGTGTATCGAGAATAAACATTTTGGAAATCAGACAAAAGTGTTTCATTTCATTTATGTTGAAATGAATTTCCTTAAAATAAATCCATCAACAATATCATGAATTAATAATATATGTACTAGAAGTTATTCATCTACAAACTGTTAAGCTATTTCCTCAAAAAACGCGTTAGTTTTGGGCACTTTGAAAAAATTTAATATCTCTTCAATGTCTCCATCGCTTGATGATAAATTATTTGTACCCAATTTTCTCAAGTAGCACAAAAAATACACTACAAACCCACACTCACAAAATGTTCAAAATAACCAACTAAGTCAACTCTTTATGGGTGCGTGAAATGTCAATTGTCACAACATAATTTTTAGGCTTTACAAAATTCTTAGGACTACTAGAACCGATTCCGAATAAGCTATGAATTGAATCGATTTTCGCGCGGATCTAGGAACGTTATTAAAAATTCCAGAAATGCCAATACATTTTCTGAGTTTGTGCAAGCGCACCCGAGCAAAGCTATTACGTTCATTCAAAAAGTAAAAATTGAATATTAATTTTTTCAGGTCATGGGGATAATTCTTCGAAAGATGAACCCACCCTCATTCAAACTCTCGTTAATGTGGATATCATTGACGTTATATGTGGAAGCTCTTACAGGTAAATAATTCAGTAAATAAAGATTATCAGAAACAGTTTATTTCTATCCTATGGCTGGATATGAATGAAATATCATTGATCGAGTGAATATTACGAACTTTGTATTTTCAGTGCCGCTATATCATCGAATGGAGTTGTGTACACTTGGGGAAGGGGAAATTACGGCCGCTTAGGCCACGGTTCGTCTGAAGACTGTTTAATTCCAACAGTTATATCTGCCCTGAGTGGTCAGCACGTTACGAAGATAGCATGTGGTGCAGGCGATTCACATACGCTTTGTGTTACCGTCCAAGGAAAAGTTTATAGTTGGGGCGATGGGGATTTTGGAAAATTAGGACGTGGTGGGTCGGACGGTTCAAAGGTTCCGAAGATAGTGGAGAAGTTGCAACACGTTGAAATCGCCGACGTATTTTGCGGGGATCAGTTTAGCCTTGCACTATCCAAAGACGGAAAACTGTACAGCTGGGGAAAGGGGGAGGGTTGGAGACTTGGTCATAGTTCAGAGGAGCATGTTAGGTATGTGTGAGTTTATGTAGGATATATAGGTGCCATCGTTACCAGACTATATATTTCTCCATAAATGTTTATCCATAAATTGGTTTTGACCTTGAATAGAAATGTTTATGTCTCACAGATTCCCTGAGGTAATTGAGGCCTTACAAGACGAATTCATAGTCTCAGTAAGTTTAGGATTAGGACATGTGTTAGCTTTAACTGATAAAGGGAAAGTTTATGGATGGGGTAGAAACGACAATCGACAGATTTTCTTTTGTACTGATGCATATGTTCAGCGTCCCACCCTAGTAGAATCATTGAAGGGTGAAAGATTAACTGGAATCTGTTGTGGTCCAATGCAGAGCTTCGCGTGGTCAGACTCGAATTCTTGCATCGCCAAGCTGTTGGTGCCTTTTGTTATTGATCTCAACGAATGTACTTTTAGGTAACATTTTTCGGCTGTTGGAATCAGTTATATCCTCATTGAAATATATATTTTAGGTTATTAGATCAGTTATTGGAATATGTAGTCTTAAATTGCCATTCCCCACAAGTGAAAGAATGTATATCTGTTTCAGTATTGAATTTATTGCATCTCCAAGTAAGTGAAAAATCTAAATAAAAAATAATCTTGAAGTTATAGATATTTGTCCATGAAAATTCTACCATTGTTAACTTTTTGTTTCAGCTACACAGTATTATAAGCAACAATGTTAACACAAGAAGTGTAAACCTTGAAGCAGGCAGTAAGCTATTATCGAATATAAAATCTCAGGTAGTTTATTTGGCCAGTGGTTCCAACATTCTTCCGACTATTCAGAAAGCTGCTCAGGACGCTCTACAAGCTGGATGGAGCATACTTTTACCCACGGCTAACGGTAGAGCAAGAACTTTGAGTTCACTTCTATTACACACAGGTAATTTTTTTCTATTTTAACGAATTTTCTCTCAATTGTGTTTCTGTAGATGTTGAGCCAAAAATGTGTAAAACGGGGCATCGTTTCATGACTAATCTCCTTGTTTGGAGTTTAATGGCTGATGGAGGTTTAGAGACTGCTCTGAAAGAAGCCCTCAATACAGAACTGTCCGATCTTTCAGAGGTTGATGAAAATTTAGATCAGCCTTCCGCACATATTACGATACCACTTTTGTATTTGATACGCCAGTTAGTCAGGTGAGTTTAAATAAAGTAAGATTATAGATTCACTTTTCATTGTTCACTTCTAAGACTGCAAATTATAATAAATAACGTTTCAGAAACACAAGTACCCTCACCCAAGGATCTCTGAAAGAATTCGCTTCGTCCAATAAATTTTCGCAGAAGCCGATGCATTCCCCCAGCTTGAATCTGCTGCTGCGTTTTCAACGACTCTTGATCGGAAAAATATACGCTCAAAATCAAGATTGCCAAGAGGCTGCGCAAAATCTGCTTATGAAGTATGTGGAGTGTTTCACGTCTCACATCACGGTCACCCTAAACCACGCCTACGACGTCAGCATATTGAATTCTAAGAATTTCTTGTGCGTTCTGCAAATTCTAAAGACCGATATCGTGGGTGAGTATCTCAGATTAATACGAAAGTACCAAGTATAGAATTAACAATATAAGAAATTTATATTCGAGTTACAATCTGGCTGTTTTTGTATTATTTCGAATCAAAAAGGCTATAAAAAAATCCTTCGTCACGTTTCAGGTAATATTATAAATAATAAGTGGTGCAAATTTTAGCCAAATTGGTTCTGTAGATTTTGGGATAGCGTGTACAGGGTGGACAGATTTCGATAGTACTGTAGCTATGTGAAATATTGCGAATAGAGTAAATTGACCCTCCCTTCTCCATGCTTTAGAATGTTTCAAGGTATAAGTATAAACAATTTATTTTGCCACAAAAATTTCAAAGTGGTGTAACCCTATAGTCTTTCTATATACTTAATAGCGGAAGTCATATTACAAAAATGTATATTGCGATATAGAGTAGGGGTCCAATATTAACAGTAGACTTCAGTCAAGTGTCACGATGAATAGGAGCAACAGACTGCTGTTTTGTACCTACGAAGAGAAACAATACCTACCAGAGACCACTTGGACTCATCAGGTCTTTTGCTTCGAAACGATTTACGGAATAGAACTTGAAAGATTTCTATGGGATTTCCCCCAGTTTTGAAGTTTGAAGCATAGAAAATCGTATTAAAAATCCTACTTAAGAAGAAAAAAAAACTATATTTATATCATTGATTAATATATATATTTCCTTCAAACATGTAACATATGATAAGATATTCTCCAATTGTCTTTTAACTCAATCGGAAACGCTTGGAAACCAAGTGTCAAACAAATCATGACCACGTGAAATAATACTAGTTCCAATATCTATCGCTAACATGGCGATATTAGGCCTTATTCGTGGCCAAACTTCTGTTCGGAATCTTTTTGCTAAGGTATAGGCAATTCTCGTTAGTTGATGCAATCCCAAGATGGTCAACAGCCCGAAGTATCCCAATATTTGGTTTACAGTCAGATCCGAACAGCCTGCAGGAATATCTAGTTCGGCATCCATGTCCTAAATCTGCAAAATGTACTCGGTTACATATTTTTCAAAGGAAATGAGAATATTTTGAGTTTTGACGAACGCTTAATTGCTAATTTTAATATTCTCTTGGTGTTTATGAGTTTTTTCTTGCCTTGGAATTAGTTTATAGAGTTCAGTGTCATTACTCTCGGCGTGGTGTAATAGTTACACAGGGTATTCTTAAATACATTGAAGACTTTTATTCAAGGAACGATGAGTTCTTTACGAAGATTGTTAAATATCCCACCATGAAAGATCTGGTTTCTTGAGGCGCTCTTCATAATCATGGTCAACGAGGGCCACATAATGGTGGTACAGTCCGGTCGAATGCCACGAATAGGGGCGGTCTCGTTTCCCCTCGTCAGTATTGCACACCCATTGACAACACCACTCCAGACTGCCAGCTACCCATCTCTCCGTTGGAGCGTATCGAGTAGCAAGTACTTGCATACTAGGTGTGTGAGTAGACTAATGAGTCTGAATTTTTTTTCAATTTTTTATTCAAATATAAGAAGCTATATTGCCTTCTTCAAAATAGTTCTCTTTGGAAAGCACACAGTGCTGGAGACAGTCCTTTCAAACATCATAGCATTGCTGGAACTCAGATACTGGAATAGCCTTCAGCTGATCGGTTAGAGCATTTTGGATGTTTTCAAGTGTCCCAAAATGAGTTCCCTTGAAGTGATTTTTAATTCTCGGGAAAAGGTAAAAATTACAAATACTTATGTCTAGTGAATAAAGAGGCTGAGGAACCACAGAAATGTTTTCACTGGCTAAAAACTCCATTATTTAGATTGAAGTGTGACATGGCGCATTGTCGTGATGCAACAGCAAGTTGTTTTAGATGTTTGTTCGCACACGAAGGACTCTTTTTCGAAGTCTTCATTCTGACTGTCAACCGCACAAAATCTCGATCTCTGTTAACATTTTCATCGTTTCTTGCACTTGCAGGCAAAAACCGAAAAACATGGGTCGTTGACAAAGCACTTTCTCCAGAGGCCTGCCGAATTTTTTCAAATGTTTCTGTTTCATTTGTCCAAGTCTGAAGCAAAACTTGTTAGCACACCTTTGCTCAAAATATATGCCACTCATTTTTAGAACAAATGACTGTAGCGAGCTCAAACTCATACTGGAAGCGTATCACATGTGCATCTGACGCTGCTCAAAGCCTCTCGTCACGTTGCCGGATCGGAAGTGACGTTGCCAGTCTCATTACTTCATTTACAAGCTTCATATTTATACATATCCAAATGGCGCCCTCCAACGAACTGACACAGGCCACTACCAGCGCCACCGGGCAATGATGAAAACAAACAGAAAACTTCAAGAAATCATACTAGTTCGACTATCTACCGCAACGTTACACTTTAGGTCTGCAGATTTAACTAGGTGAACAGCCAGACAAGTTCTTGAAGCGTTAACTTTTTGGCAGATTACATCTTGCAGACACAGTGTGTAGTGTTGTGGTAGATGTCGAACTAATATAGCTTCTCGAAGTTTTCTGTTTGAAGTACCCTTTGTTTTCATAATTTCCCGGTGGCGCTGGTAGTAGCTCCTGTATCCGTTCGTTAGAGGGCACCAATTGTATATGTATGCGCTCCAACAGATTGAAATGGGTAGGTCACAGCCTAGCCTTGTGTAAAGGTGTGTGCGATACTGACGAGGTCAAACAGGATCGAAACTGCAGTCTATTACTTCTATTCGTGACATCCAACATACCATTACTGTGTGGCCGTGGTTGACGATGATTATGAAGGGTGGATCGGAAAATCAGCTCCTTTGGAGAGGGATATCTAACATTGTACGGTAGCTTGATTATTGTTCCCCGAATAAAAGTCTTCAATGTGTTCACATATATACCGATCAATTTCGCATTTTATCATTGTTACTATATTATATTCCTATCATATCATGTATCAACGAAATTGGATGATCCTTTGGTTAATTTTATGACCAAAGTTTCTAATAAACTTAAGTTAGCAAATTCCCGAATAAGTTTACAAAATATGGATTGAATGAATTAACATGTGGAACTGTCAACAGAGTATACAAGGTGATATTTTGAGTACACATCTACACACAGTGATATTTTGTGAGGAGTCGTGTCTCATTTTCTTGTCCTGAACTCTTGCGATTACATGCTGGTAAGTTCTGAATATCAAAATCGTTTTTCTGTTTTGTTGAGAAATTTTTATCGAGAAAAAGCAAATTTTCTAGTGACCTATCTATGGCATTATTTGGATATTTATTGATTTTGGCATGGCCTTCAAAAACCTAAAATGAAAACACTAGTGGCCGTTACTTGATTCAAATCCATTTCAAATGATAAATAAAAGAAAATTTGGCTTACAGTTATTTACCTCATTTACGTATAACGCATTTCGATGATACTTCGTCTGATTCAGACAAATACAAAATGAAAACTAAAGTACAACAATTTATATATGATCTGCAACATTGGAATGAAAGTGCGTAAAACTAACTTAGGCAAATTCACAAAACAATAATCTGAATGACTCATCCGGAAATGAATTAAGTGAAGGGAATTATTGTCAAAATCTACCTGGTCATTCATAATATGTTAAAAATGTTTATCTATTATGATTTTCTTTAATTGAATGGTAAGCGTAATTAGAATTGGTTTATTATTGATGACACTACGATGATGTTTATTGAGTCTAAAATTGAAATGTCTTAAGATTCCCCCAATGAAAAGCGTATGGAACTTAATAACGTGAACCATTTAACTCAACACGAAATATTGTTGTTACCAGATATGTGAGTAGAATTACTTCGGTTTTAAGTCTTCCCTTTACTGCTCGGGCGAGGGTCCACTCAGCCCCCTATTAGCAGAAATTTTCGTGGATTACTTAAAAAGTTGGAAATGGAAATTGTCCATCAACTTTTCAGATTTAACTATAACCACATCAACATAAATGTCCATTCACATCAATGTAAAATAGTTGCTTATAACAATATGATATATGGACTCACCAAATCTGATTTCTAAGGAGTACGGGGTGTGTTTTAGCCAACCGAATTTCAATATTGATCTCTGGACTATTTAATGGAGCAATTGAGATTAGTGAAGCAATTTTCGGTTAAAACTATGCTAGTGACTCTCGATGTTTCCATTCTTATTTCAGCAATCTAAAATTCTTTAAGTATACTCACCAAAGTGAAATTAATTCGATTATGATTTACTGTACAAGTTAAATTTTCTATTTTTCAAAATCAACAATATAGATTAAAAAAATCAATATTATTTATAGGAAATCAATATAAAGTTGAGTATAATCTCGGCATGCATTATAAACTACGGTGATTAGTATTGTGGGTAGTTATCCCATTTTTTAATTATGTGAACAATTTCGAAATTGATTTCATGGAAGTTAATTTTAATAATGTTAAATTTGGTGGATTATCAAATCTATCACTGGAGATGGAGGAGATATACTATACTGTTTGGCCAGATGTATAATCATTATGTTATCAACTTCGAATCAAATTTTTAAGAAGGAACGTGCCGGATAAAGCTAAACGGGAGCGAAATAATAAGTTAGGTAAACATGAATTGAGTGGTGATAATAGTACACTAATTATAATATGCTTATAAAATACATTGCTCCTTCTATATTAAAATGGAAAAAGAATATAATAGAACATTACTTTTTACACAAAAAACGAAAAACGCTCTTGATAAGTACTATGGTGATTCTTCTCCATCACTTCACATGATGGTTTAGCGATGATGCTCTCCGTCCAGGACGCACACAGGCGAAATTCGGTTTAAAGTTGGCATAAACCTTTTCGGTCTAATGCATGTATAAGCAATTATTGGTACTTCACTGTTAAACGCATTTATATTGCTTCAGTAATGTTCACAATAATCAGTGAGTGCTGGAAACCCTTACTCTGATAATTACCTGCGTATCTTACATAAGTCTAAACCAACCCCAAACCAGGATGATATCCTGAATTTACCTCTTGATATTTATATAAGAGGTGAGGCTAAAAAAACAGCAAACGGTATTAAGGAATTCCATTAAGGGAGCACGCAACCTGTGTTCACGAGAACCTCAAAAGACGCTATAGGAACAGTCGGATAAACATTTTCTCGACAGTCTGGCGGCAATAAAAGCTCTAGCTGGAGGGAAACCCGGTCAAAGCTCATATGGGAATGTCTGCAATAACTAAACGGAACCAGGTAACTTTGCTATTGATGCCTGGGTGCAACTGGATTGCAAGCAACAAGGAGGCGGATTCTCTTGCCAGGAAAGCCACAAAGACGAGATTTATTGGCCGACAACCAGTTATCGGTATAGCCCTCAAGATTTACACAGAAATAAGGTCGATTGAGGACTGTCAGATTTTTCAAAGAGAGTTGGTGATGATACATCAGTGGTATTTAGAAAACAAACTGCCTTTGAACGTCTCTAAGTGCAAGAACATGTCAATTACGCGCAAACAGTTTCTCTTCTCGTGATCTCGAGGTGCTTCTCAACTCGAAATGGTCGTTCCGGGAGCTTATAAATGATGTCCCACGAGCAATAAAAATGTTGGGTTTTATTCTGCGGGATTCCAAGAGCTTCCGGAACACTACTGTTCTCAGGGTTCTGTATTTCGCTTTCGTTCGGTCTAGATTGGAATATACCTGTGTTGTCTGGGATCCATACTATGTGAAATATAAAATTGCTTTGGATAGCGCTCAGATAACCTTCCTAAAGTACCTGGCATACAAACAGGATGGAGTGCATTCTATACGAGGTATGCCAGGTTTTCTGTTAACCGATCGTTTTTCTGTATTGGACCTTGAAATTAGAAGGACATATTTGTGCTGCATGTGTTTGTATGGACTTCTGAATAACTCCATCGGTTGCTACTGTCTGCTTGACAGACTGATGTTTTTGGTACCGAGGCTCGCAGGCAGAAACAATGTCACTTAGCTGTCACTATCTCAACACAGTGGCCCTTCGGTTGATATGAGTCATTCTCTGTTGTTTGAGTTTACATTATCAATGCGTTCTGTGATTATTGTTTTGGAATTTTTCTCAAATCTGTTTTTTTGTATGAAGCAAATTTTTCTATACATGTTCTGCTCTGTAATTGGAAGTAATCCTGTTGAGCTTGTATTAATAAATAAATAAATAAAATAACTAACTCTAAGGTACAGGACGCGATCAACACCTGGATAGGAAAGCTACACGCTGGGGTCCTTACCCCCGGGCATAGACCAACCAAACTTCTGCTGGAAAAACCTGGCAAGAAGTTTACTAAAGAAGCTCTTAAACTGAGCAGAAAAAAATTAAGCACTGTAACATTTACACACAATAGGCATTTATCGTGAAGAACCTATATGTAGACCATGCAACGAAGAGGAAGAAACAGCCTATCATATTGTAAACGAATGAAAAGCTATAACCTGGAAGACGAAAAATTTGAGGGGACGAAAATGCTTAAAAGAACTGAGCGAAAGGGACTTGATAAATGTGATTCTAAACCTTGTTAAAGAGATATCCCTGGATATTCAGGAATGAGTGTCAACAGAGGAGCAGAATAAGTCTTGAATGGCTGCAGTGACAATGAACTCTGAAGACACAAGACAAAATACAAATACAATACATAAGTATAAATGAAAACCACTTAATTTATGAAAAGTATATTTATGAAATCTTCAGTTACAATGGTAAATTTTCATCTAGTAAATTCAACTTTGATGAAGAAGACATTTATCTAGAGAATTGCTCTCTATATTTTCTGATGCCTTCTTTCTTGTGCTTCTGCACTTATAAGTCTAATAGCTATACCCATATTTTGTACAATTTCGTGTCCATGTATTTAAATATTATGCAGGATAGAAGCGATGTTAAACCATGGGTAATCATAAATAGAGATTGGGGTTGTCTGAAGGTAAAACTTTTTTAGTTTTTCAGTTTTAGCCACAATACACACTTGATATATCGTTTTTGCTTCAGTGATCGCCTCATATATAGGATATAACTTAGAATTAAATTCCAATGCAGATTTACGTAGCGAATTGTATTGAAACTATATGAGATGACTCTCAATTAGCAAAGACAAGGCTTTTTCTGTACTGTATGCTGCATGTGGTTCAGGTATTTTTGGAGTTATATTCATGAAAATATCTTTTATTTGTTTCGACGTATCCACATCTTCGGTTTTTTGTTTCGTAGGTTCACTACAGTCAGCAAACTCCTTAACGGAGCGCCCACTCCTTCTCTTTCCGTCAGTTTTTTGGCGGAGGAAATCGTTTATAAGTGATAATCCAATATTTATTTGCATTTTCGCTACACTCATAGTTTCTGCCTGATTTTTCAAGCCTATGCTTGTAAGTGTTAACCGTCTTGCTCAAGAGACTCTTTATTTCTGTTGGTAGATTTGGAATTCTCAGAGCATTTTCAACATTGTTAGGCAAATGATCCATTTAATTAGCATCAGTCTTAGAGTTAGAATCTCGGTAATATGTCACGAGAGTTAATCTGTTTAAACAGATTTCTTTATTAGTGGATCCTGTGAAGAATAAACATGTTATATCAATTAACCTCCAGAAAGGCCACTTATGGTTCAACAAGCCATAACACACACACAAACATCATTGAAACACCAATAGTTACACCAAATGTCACAAATACGTATCCCTCAATTTCGATCTTTAACTGATTAAAATACATTCGCCGCTCAGCAAATCGAACATTGAACTGAATCATGGGCGTTTGATCTCTGGTAACAGGTTTATGCGAGCGCAAGTTGCTGGTCCTGTCCTTTGTCAGGTAATTAAGAATAATTGATAACGATTTGTGGATCTTTAAAAGTTTTTATTTATGCCGATTTTTATCGATTTTCCTCCGGAAATGATCACGAAAGGCCAATATTGTGTTAACCGATTCTGGGAGTTACCATCATTCATCATTACAAGATCATAATTAAAAAGTACTACGCATTCCTGTTATACCAATTGAACACACCTTTCCAAGAAAAAAATTCTGTTTTTTTGCTCTTGACCTTTCTTCTACCAAGCTGGTGGAGTTATAATATGAATTTCTACCTCATCCACCGTATTCTCCTGGCCTGGCTCTCAGTGATTTCTGTTTGTACAGCCCTCATAGGAGATTGTGTTGAAAAATGAACGACACCCAGTAGGTTACATTAGCAATATTTGCTCATCCACTAACGAAAGAAATTTGTAGCTTGATGTTCTTGCATGATTTTGGGCATTACCAGAAATATACAGTGCGCCAGAAAAGTTAACGTACAATTTCAATTTCTTTTTTGGTAGGCAACTGATTATTAACACACAAATATAAATAATAATAATATTTTTGCGTGATATAACTGGCTGCAGTTCAACATCAGCAATCTTCCGAAAGGAAAAAACAACAGTTTTTAAATCGTTTAGAAAAAAATTTTATTACCAATGCAGAACTTTTCGAACATATGAACTCTACTCCTGAAACTCTTATCAACAACGGAATCCGCTTCCATCTTTCTGTATAAGCTGGTCTAAAAGAATTCCTTGCATAGACAAAATACGTCACTTATATTTTGCAAAACGTACACGTAATAAAAAACGTGAGCATTTAGCTTGTCTTACATGCAAATTTTTAACCTAACCTAATGAAAAATTGGAAAATTACCACAGGTGAATTTTGAATAATATACACTGCGCTAATTAATTAAGGCACAATTTCAATATTTCAAATTTCTTTTTGATAGCCATTAATTATTAACACTTGTTTTTTTCGATAAATTCGGATATATGTGTATGCCATTCGATGTGTTTTTGGAGCACATTTTCCTCTCATGAGAATCAAAATCAATTTTTGCGAGTAACATTTGTTCTTCTTGAAAATTTCAATTTTTGGTGATAATGCAAAGAGAATCACGAAATTTGACCCCTTCGGAATGTTCTGAAGTAAACAAGAATAGGTCGTCAAAGGCTTGGGGTGTCTTTAACGATTTCCAGAATGATCCGCAAGTACTGGGAGACTGGTAGTCATGAAATGAAACTTGGGCAAGGACGACCTCGAGTAACAACGGCGATCGATAACTGTTATTTCATGGTTTCCTGGGTTCACTACTACTAGTGAACTTGAACTGCAGATTCTACAGAATAGTGGAGTGTAAATTAAGACTGAAACGTTACGAAAACATCTCAGGAAATTTGGTTCGAGGCCTCGTCGCAGCTCGCTGCCCAGGTCTAACCGCAGCTCATCGAGAGCCAGATTGAATTTTACCAGGGAATATGTCAATTGGTTCGAGGCTGACTATCTCGATCACGAAATCACTTCAACAGAGTGGCCTGCACGAATTCCAACAAACATGTCTGGGACATTCTTAAAAAATGATTAAGAAGCCAGCAAAATCAGGCAGCTACTGTGAATGAGGTTCGAAACAGAATGAAATTTGGGACGAAATGGATCAGAATGGTATAAAGTCACTAATTTTGAGTATGAATCATAGATTTCATACAGTAATTCTCGCCAGGGTAGGAAATATCCAGTGTTAATAGATTTTGAGTACAATTTTCATTTCGATTGTTCTCAAGCGTTCCTAAATGCTGGTAAATTACTGGAAAAAAATTCATCAATATATCTAAACTTCGAAATAAATTTGAATTTTCTATTTTGTGGATTAATTTCTTGACGCAGTATAAATTACACCTATTGAAGAAAAGTGAATTCTTGTTTCATTTCAACCTGAGTGTACCCTCCTATAATCAGCTTTCTGAAAACAAAAACAATTCAACGTCTTCTAATTAACTGATTATGATGGATTTGTAGTGATGGAAATAATGATTGAAAATAGTCGTTCATGTCTCGGAACTCTACCCAAATGGTGGAAGAGTAAATAAAGGATTTATATGGGCATTATGCGGCATTTGACAAACCAAATTGAGTGGAAAGCACGAGATCTGTATTTCTCTGATAAATGTGTATGCATGACTGTGAGTGGGAGACAAAAATACGCAGTACTTAGGCCCCATTTGGCCTTTTGTACCTCCTCGCCTTCCTGAATATAATTAGAGCTAGTCGTTTCAACTCTCCGAAGGAGGTGATGATTTTGCTCAGGATTGGTCATTTTTCCCCGTCTGGTATGTGACGATCGGCCATTCAAACTGAAGCACAACTTGTTCGATCATTTGTTCCCTCTACTCGCCTTCGCTCCACAAGGGAGTTTTCTTTTTGTACCAGTAACTATGTGGGTCACCTGTCGTAGTTTACTGGTTATTTCCACGAAGGTGATATATATTGTCTTTTGTCTGTGTAGACTCTAATAATTTTGCTCTCTATCTTCCAACGAATCATATCCATTGTGGCTGAAACCTGTCAGCTCAGTATCCATAACACAGCTGGAAGATCTCAAGTACACTCTACATCCTGCTCCTTGTTCTCTGCCTGTGTAGATTTTAATAGTCCCTTCAGAAGTAGCCACATTATCAGTCTGTGGTAAGAGAGCACATGGTATGATAAACTGAAAAGTGAATTCAATTAATTCAAATAAAATTAAAAAAAACTCATTATTTATAATCAACTTTAATGAATTGAATCATTTACACTCTGCTCCGAACTACGTTGCTAGGGCCTCTAAGTATCTTGAACGGGACTCTCACCGGCAAGGTCACCAGTCGAAATATGAATCTGACTCCTCTAAACGGTAGACCTATCACAAATTTGGGGAATGTATACGGGGTTTGTAGAACTTTGAATAGTATTGTTAGCGGTATTTTTATCAAGAATCTGGTCAGTCTGAATGGTAGTCTTATGATCCACCATGTCAAACGAAAGGGTGCTCTAATTAAGAAGGCAGGTTTCAGCAGATTGCGAGGAAGTTGCAAGAGATTCAGCGCCATTCCCATAATGATTTTATTTCCTAAAACCGACATAGGTAAAAGCAAGAGACCAAGATTACTTGCTGGTTCCATGATTTTCTGAAAAAAATATCATTGAAATAGTTAATCTTTCAAAGTAAATCAAATTAAATGCTGAGGAAAAAATTGAATAATTTAAAAAAAAGAAAACACCTTAAAAGGTAATTTCGTATGTTGGCCCTTTAACTTCACTGAAGTATCCGGTAATAAACATCTAAAGAAAGTGTTGAGGCACCTACAAACATCAATAATTTCAGTTTGATGAAATCCGTTGCTTGTAAGTTGATTTGCTCCCTTCAAGTGAATTTCGGGTTACAGTCACGCTGTGGTATTGCATTCTCTTGTTGACTAGTAAAATGTAAGAATTTCTTGTCTGTTTGAACTGTATAAAAATTCAGATCACCCACCAAGACGTACGCCTATTTTCCCAAAACATCACTGATCCGCCTGCCTGCAGAGGGAGAATGCTGGGACGTTTTGCGTTTGAGAACAGTGGCCCATCTATCTTCATCCTAATTTTCGTATTCTTAGCACCAAGCGCTATTTGCAAGTGTCAGTCGAGGCACCCTCAAAGACGTCTGGAGAAATTGACATTCATGCAACTTATTTCTAACATCCGCATATTACAGTCTCTAATTGACGACGTAGTCCTTGCTATCGAAATTGAACTGTTATTCATTTCTTCCTAATCACTCCGGATTCGCTAGAGATATTTTTGGCGTATCCAACGATTATTAAATACACTACGCCAAGATATTATCGCATTAGGTTCTGAGGACAAAAGAAGTTACTGGGTGTTTCCTCCTCGAGTTCTTCTAACCGATTCACATCTTCGATTCATATTAATTATAGTCAATCTCATTATGTCCTGGTCTGTTGACGTACAAAGTATTTCCTGATAACCTCAAAGAACTGTAAGATCTGATGGATTCATAGGTTGTAGTGTCATTTTCATGGATTCACATGCTCTCGATGGAAGTAATGGAATTCAATATTTATAAGGGGATGTGATAACTTCTTAATGTAGAGAATCTACAAATTAGATCGGTGAAGAAATTGTCACTTTACGGCTTTATTCACGAATGTTCTTCTTATCAGGGACAGCTGATTTCTATCAGATGGTAATGTCAACGCGCAAAAACCAAATGTGGGGGCGTCCAATATTTTCTGTTCTTCATGCCAATGTATAACTTATTCAGTTCATTTTTCCTAATTTGGAACTGCAAAACGCCCAGGTGCTAAAGAGAAGAGACAAATATTGAGTGCTAATAAACCGTTACTTTTGACGCAAGAAAGTCATTATGGAGACCTAAAGAAAAAACAGACGGCAAAGCTGGCACTAGAGAGGCACAAAACAGTGATGGTGAGAAGTGTGGTGGATGCATAAAGAAACAACCCTAATGCAGCGCTAGGTGCACTGTTAGGGGTCGAACCACTGAACCTCACAATCATTAACAGGGCAGTTTTAAGAACATATATGCTGAAAACGTGGCGCATTCTAGTGGTCGGTGCGAGACACCCTGTTTCCTAAAGCTATTAACAGCGACCACCTTCTCTGGATGAATTCGGATAGAATCACCCCGATCTAGGTGAACATTCTATTAACACAACAGTGGGAGGAAGGGAAAGATTCCTTGGCAGGTGGAGGATACATCAGGTACATGGATAGCTTGAACGATCAGGTAACGGCGTTTACTAGCGGAGAAATGGGAGGGGTTTTTACCTCTTATTTAATGAATATACAACAGTTTTTCAGTAGGAGATCGTGGCTGTGCTCAAACGCTGGCAGAACTGGGTACAACTAATGAGGGGATCACGATCTGCTTTGGGAGACTTGGGCGCACACA
This sequence comes from Cryptolaemus montrouzieri, assembly GCA_013387265.2. NCBI lineage: Eukaryota > Metazoa > Arthropoda > Insecta > Coleoptera > Coccinellidae > Cryptolaemus > Cryptolaemus montrouzieri. The sequence continues at coordinate 27,277,296 of JABFTP020000103.1, forward strand.
GGATTACTTCTATGGTGGTCTGGGAGAAAAACTGGCGGTAAACAACCATATCTGTCTCATCTGGGTTCCGGACACACTGAGGTCATAGGAAAGGAGCTTGCGAATATGCTGGCCTATATATGAACTAAGGATGCAGTAATAGAACCATGGCTGCAATCGGGATCTCAGACTGTGTCATTAAGGCAAGTCTGGAGGACTAGCTATTGGAACAACGAGCAATGCTGGGTACATCACCTAATTAAACCTGGACAACGATGGAACGTGAAGGTAGTCGAACTAATGCTCGGCTCCTGACACTAGTGACTGGGCAAATTGAGATATCACCTGTGCAAGATTAGAGAATAATCCTAAGTGCAGCTGGTGTGAAATTGTGGTCAAAACACCAATTCTTTTGATCACCACTTGCCCGGCATGGATCCGCCTTAGGCATAACCGACTGGGCGCGGAAATGCTGAAATAAAATGATCTGCGAAGATACCCCTTCGCTCTATTGAAGACTTGTTTATAAGGAATGAGATGGGGATGTAGTATAGCACACTAGTTAGTTTACTATTTCGTTCTTGCAGTAGGAAATTTCAATTATTATTGAAGCAAAACAGCTTTTAATATGATAATATGGCTTGGATGATCAATATTTTGGAAAAACAATTACAAAAAGGGCATCAAAACCTCCATCGTCGCCTTAGCAACTGTATAGCTCAAAAAGGAGATTAAATAAATAACACCCAGCAGAGAAAATTGAATTTTCACTCTCGTATTACTGAGTTACTTATAATAAAGTAAAGGGTCAACAAATTTTTCATGTTTATACGTTCTTTGTGTTATTTAAATTCTCAATTTATTTTCTATAATGAATAAAGTTGTTTTAATAATATTATTTTGAACCTTTAACAGATTCTTTCAGTCAAGAAACACGTCTAAATGCTACCAGAAAAAAGAAATTTCTTGGATAAATCAAATAAAAAAATAGATATAATCCATTGTTGTTTTCGTTAGGTTATTGAAATTCTGAGTAATGTTGGTATCAAAAATAATATTTTGTGCGATAACCGAAAAAGATAAATTTAACATGAAATATTCGACGGTAGTTTTTAATTATCCTATGACGCTACTTAGCAATTTATTTGGAACCAACCAATTTGTGCCATGCCGTAATTGAAATATATGTAATGACATAAGACGAGTGGCTCATATGTCCATTTGGATGTAATCCGGCTTAAAATGAAGGAAAAAGATTCAATAGTTCGTTTATTATTCTAATGATCTCCATGGAGTGTGAATTTTCGGGTATGTCCCCTAAGAACATCGTCGACAAAGACTACAATAGCGGTGACATGTAAATACAGCATCAAACAAAATACTAACTTCACTCTGAGTCATACAGCGGCTGATGGGAGTCCCTAAATCTACACAAAAAACTGAAAACTCCCTCAATAGATCCGTTTTTCTCATGCTGCAATAAATTAATTTTTTTTTGGATGTGCGAAAAATCGAACCACTTATCATTATAACTTCTAAATGATTAATGTATTAAGATACTGCAAGTGGTTTAACTTAAATATAATGGTATTTATATTGCCAAATCAACCGAAGTCTGTTTGTTTATATTGATTATCTGGTTTTTCCTACGAGCGGACGTGATTTCCATCATCTCTAAAATGCTGTTTTCTAAGTAAAACTGAAAATGCTATCTTCTAAATTTGTCAAATATTTCAATGAAGAGCCCATAAGTTAACCATTTAATTGTTGATATGTTTCATTATTGATCTATGACCCTAATTTAATTGACATCTCAACAAAAAAAATAATATAAACGTTGACTCCAGAACATTTATTCTATGGATATTGAAAAGTCGAATTGATATAAACAGATTGCACAAAAATAATATTAACACCATCAGTTTTAATGAAAAGAATAAGTGTTCATTGTTAGTAAATAATAAAGATAAAATTAAATTATCGAATTTAAGCGCAGTATATAAAATACACTGCAATAAATGCGGGATTTTCTATATAGACCAAACCGGAAGACATATCGAAAAGAGAATTGAACAACATAAAGTATCAATTATTCAAAACAAAATTTCTACTGGTTTTTCCGACTATTGTATGGATAAAAATCTTTTCATAGATTTCAAGAGAATTGATCTTATATATACAGGTAATAAAGGAAAGAATTTGGACATTTTTGAGATGAGAAAATCACATCCGCTCGTAGAAAAACAAGCCAATTTGTAATGAGTAAACAAACTGCGGTCTATCTCGTGTTGTAAATGCTATTATATTTGAGTAAAACCACTCATATTATCTTTCGGTATTATATTGCTCTTGATAATGAGCTGATAACCCGAAACATGTCAAGTATTTTATATATTTTTGTGAATCCTTTGCCAAGTGTTTTAATTGATCATCTATTCATTATATTTCACCAGGTGTTATGTTAGGCGAGAAAACCATATTTATCATCACTTCTATTTGGATTTTCACATCAAAAAATACTTAGATGATTATGTGTCTTTTTCCAATTCTCAGCGGTAGCTACTCTTTTTCTATCAGAACGTCGCGTACTAAACTCTCTCTCCATATTACTTCAGAAAGTATACAGGGTGTCCACGCGAGACTTCCGGTATAACCGGAAGTGCCACAGCATTGAAAATATTTTCGGAACTTAGTTGGAATAAAATTCAAGACCAGAAAAAAATCTCTAACCGCTCATTCCTTTCTCCATATACTTTCAATGCTCCATATCGCGTGGACACCCTGTATACATATGCTTATATAAACATTCAGTCATAAACGATATGAAGACATTTGATATAAAAGGCGTTTCGAGAATGTATTAGTTCCTAATCCTTACATTAGAAAACTATTTTATCTATGAATGACCATTTAGGCTTTTTTATTAATTTGTGCTTTTAGAGGAGTACATTTCCTAAAAACTCAATAAAGTTATATTAAAAACTAACTATTTTCATGCATTATGAATAAGTTCAACAAACACATTAATTAAAATTCAATATGAAGATGATTTTGTTGAAAACATTACCTGTTGAATTGATTTTAACGTTTTCAGCACTGTTGGAATCGAATATAAAATATTTTTACAGTAAGAAATAACATGAAAACTAAAAGTTCTTGAAATAATACAACTAGAACTATTGAAGGTAAGAAGATAAGGCTTTTTCCTTTATCTTGACGTTGTACACTCAATTGCCCAATTATATGAAACGTCTAACAATTATCCTGTTTTTAAACACCTACCGATATATCCACTTTAAATTCGAATTTAAAACATTTCCGTTTTTATGTACCAATTCATATTAAGGAAAATTGTAGAGGTGTAGGTCGTTTTGTTACAATTACTTAGAATTTGATTTTTTTTTCTGTTTTTTCTTTGTCAAAAATTTAAAAGAGTTTGTTCTTGTTTTAAATTTCTAGAAATATGGAAAAGTTCACCCTAGCTTCTTTCGTCGCATTATCTGAACACTTGGCGCTAAATTGTTCCCAAATGAAATGTCCTGAAAAATTTGATAAAACGTATTTGAGTAGAGAATCGAAAGACCTTTCAACAAAGGGACACTCTCCCCACTTTAACATGCTATGAAATGCTTTTCCAATTAAAAAATTCCTCATTGTCGCTTCGTTATTACAAACGATAGTATATTCACACAATAGTTGGATTTGATGAAGAAACATTAAATATTCCTCTGAAGTGTCATTGCAAGAGTTAATTTACAAATTGCCATAAGCTATTTCTATCATTCTGTGGATGGACAAAGAATTACTAGATGAAATTCGGGAAAAATTATACAATTTTCGGTTTTTCATGAAAGCACGTCCTGGATGAAAAGATTGAGTGCGCACATGTGATATATTTTGGAATAGGAAAAAATCTATTCAACGAAATCAAAGTTTTTATGGTTAGATTACCGCGTAGTTAATAATAATAATAATAATAATAATAACATAACATAACATAATAATAACATAATATATACGGATTCAACAGAAAGCAAAGCTTGGGCGGTACTATCGAATCTGAAAGCATTCGATAGTACAGCGCCATTCTGGCTTGTTGAAGTATTGCAGATATACAAAATTCACCCAGCCCTGGTAGAGTTCTTGAAGACAACAATGACACACTGGCGCACGTCTCTGCAGGTCAACATGAACAATAAATCAATTAAAACCGACGAGATACCCATACGTCGTGGAATTTTTCAAGGAGACTCTTTGAGTCCACTATGGTTCTGTTTGGCAATGAACCCATTGTCCTCAATGCTCAATAGAACTGGATACGGATTTAGGATAAAAGCAGAAAGGAATTATCATACAATCTCCCACCTGCTGTATATGGATGACATCAAATTATATGCTTCGAACAAGAAGCAATTGGATGATTTGCTGAAAACTGTCAGTGAGTTCTCGGCAGATGTTCATATGAAATTCGGGATTGAAAATGTAAGACCCTGAACATTCAAAGAGGAAAGTCATAGATGGTGAAACACAACTTCCAAACGGTGACATTATACAGTGCATGAGAGATGGCGAAACATACAAATATCTGGGATACCAACAAGCCAGATTGTTAGACCAAAAACAATCAAAGGAGAAGATTCGTTCAGAATACAGTCAGCGTCTGAAGTCTGTGCTGAAATCGATGTTGAACTCAGGGAATCTAGTCAAGGCAATTAACACCTACGCCATTCCAGTGTTGCTTTACTCATTTGGAATAATCAGATGGACTAAGACGGAGCTAGATGATATTCAAAGGCAGACCCGAACGATGCTGACAAAGTACAACAATCATCATCCAAAATCGTCTGTGATACGAACAACTTTGAAGCGGAAAGAAGGAGGACGCGGATTAATAGATGTTGTCAATTTACACACCGAACAGATAAGAAATCTCAGAGAATTCTTCTCAGCAAAAGCTCTCACTTCTGACCTACATAGAGTGGTATCGTTGGCTGATAAGGGATATACACCTCTAAATCTTGCTACCAGAGATGACCTGCTGAATCTACCATTCCTATCAGATACTGAAAAACAAGAGCAATGGTCAAGAAAGGAATTGCATGGACGACATCACCATGAGATTAATCAACCACACATCGACAAAGAAGCCTCCAACAAATGGTTGATGAAAGGAGAATTATTCGCGGAAACAGAGGATTCCTTATGGCCATCCAAGACCAAGTGATCGCTACAAACAACTACAAAAATTTATTATGAAGGACGGAACATCACAAACAGATAGGTGCAGAAAATGCCATATAAGATCGGAGACGATACAGCATATTACGTCCGGATGCGAACAACTGGCCAATACAGACTATCTTCACAGGCATAATCAAGTGTGCAACATTATCCATCAGAAACTTGCACACAAGTACGGACTTCTGAATACATTCCAGCCATATTACAAGTATCAACCGGCGCCCGTATTGGAAAATGACTCTATCAGATTATACTACGATAGGCCTATTATCACTGACAGAATGGTGACGAATAATAGGCCGGACATAGTGGTGTATGATAAGAGAGCCAAGACAGCAATGCTGGTGGATGTCGCCATACCAAATAATAACAACGTGCTGAATAAGTTCCAGGAGAAAAGTCCAAATACACAGACCTTGCTATTGAGATCAAGCAGATGTGGCACCTCGACAAAATAGATATCGTTCCTGTCATCGTATCCTCGACTGGTTTAATACCCAAAACTTTGCATGATAGCCTTAAGAAATTAGAATTGCATAAGAATACCTATATAGAAATGCAAAAGCTGTAATTCTTAATACATGTAGGATAGTTAGGAAATTTATGTCAAGTATATTGTAATCGAGCCTAATCCCTTTGATTGCTAAATCTGGGAAAGGTAAATTATATCCAGCTACTAGCTGAGATAGTGCATAAGTCCACGATAATAAATAATAATCTTCATTTGTATGTTGGCCACAGAATATATACTCGTCAATTAAGAATCTTAAAATTAAAAATCAACTTAATACCTAATCACTAACTAACTAACAAACACAATGTATAAAGTGGAATTATAGGAACAGTTCGGTTCATACTTTTTTCCAAGTGTGACGGTAGCCGAGAAACTCGTCCACAGAATAGTAGCCTTTACTAATCAGCAGTTGCCTCACCGCAGACTTGAACTGTTCAGGTTTTAGGTTCCTTATTCGCGAGGGAAGCTTATTAAAGAGTTTCTTTCGGATATAGCTTTTTCGAACCTGCCTAGTGAATGCTTATCGGTAACAAACAAATCTGCAGTTCTTGTTTCATACTTATGATAGTGAGAGTTTCAGAGAAAGCCGTCTGAGTGAATCCTATATATATATATATATATATATATATATATATATATATATATATATATATATATATATATATATATATATATATATATATATATATATACAAGGAAGGTTAGCAGTCGATGTTTGATAAAGAGGGTTTGCAACTTTCCCTGCTATATAGTTTAAATACCAATCTTATGGCCCTTTTTTGTGAGATGAAAATTCTTTTACTCTGTGAGCTGTCACCCAAAAGAAGAACGTTATAGTTAAGGTGACTGAATATAAGAGCGAAGTAGGCGTCTATGAGTCCTCGATGATCCACTGTATGTTTGAGTTGGGTTAAACCATAATAACAGTTCGATGACTCGCAAACGAAAAGACCCAGCTTGAATCAGTTTGCGACAATGAATTCTTCAGGCTAAAAGAACACGGGACAAAGAGGTAGTCATTATCCGCTGTTCACAATATTCTGCATAGTTGCAGTTTCAAAAGTTCGAAATCTGGCCACCCTGTACACGATGTGAAAATTTCGACGTTTTAGTACGGCAGCTATTTGATATATTATAGTCAGAGAAAAATAATCCCCCTTTCTCGATCCCATTTCAGAGACCAGTTTAGTAGTGCAAAAAAAATTTCTCAAATTTTTGGAAAATCGTCCTTCACGGATGACTTGGTTATTATCAGAGTTAAATAAAAATGAGTTTGACAGTCTACAGGCACTTTTTTCAGTAAAATTTAGAGCTTTAGAAAAAATCGACCCAGCGGGTTTCAAGTTTTAAGGCAAACATGCTTTTTTAAATCGAATCATAGGCGATTTTACTTTTGTTGGATGCAGTATTTCAAGAGTATATAACACTTTTAGTCAAAAGTATCAAAAAAGAACAGCTTGTTTGTTATATGTTGGAAGTTATTTCATCCGAAAATTTGTTCAACTGCATGAGTGGTTTTTTTGAGATGCACTACGAAAATGTTTTTGATCTGATGTCACGAAGTCTTCAGACCTTTGAAAATAAAACTAGAAATTGTGAATTTGTTGAGTGAAAGGTTCCAAGTTCTCAATCTCGATAAGTCAATTTGCATCGATATTTTATGATCTAACATCTTTAAACTATATCTTATCTCACTTTTTCATACCTATTACTCACTTAAATTTTTAGGTTTTCTCCTACCCGAATTGATTGTCAGTTTGATTCTGTTGGAGCAAGAAGTTCCAATGTTCCTGAATTCCCTCAATTGGCTAAGCGTCTTCGACGAAGTATTAAAATCTTTGGACAAATTGTGCAGACTTGTGCCAGATGTGGAAGCACTCGACAGCGATGACATCTCTTGGCCTGGAGTAACGCAGAGCAGACCTGTCCTTCCCCAGAAACTGTTAGATGATCTACCCCTCATCCGAAAAGCTGATCTCGAGAACCATAATAGAGATGGAGGGTTATGGATCATTTTGAACAACAAAGTGTATGATATACAAGACTTCAGGTTGGTTTTGTATAGTTTACAGAACAGAACAATATTAATATCACATTTGATGTATATTGATGTGTTCATTTCTAAAATCATATTAGTATTAGCAGCTTTGATTTTTGAGATTTTTCAACCTATGCGAGTTTATGGCGACAGCGCATATTAACCAGATTTCAACAGTATATTAAAATATTTAAATGGTGATTTGAAACAATGATTACAAAGAACCATTGTTTGAACGATATAGTTTTTATGTCATTTGTAGCGAATATACATTTACAAAGTATCGTAAATCGATACTCGGACTTGAACGGCTTTGAACTGAATATTTGAAGTTTTTGACAATAGTCAAGTGGAAAAACATCTGCGGTCGAGTTCAACACATCCATGACCTCGTAATCATCATGATGATTATTATAACCTCAATTCATTCTTGAGTACTCATCAGTTTTTTTTTTTCAGATGTGACAATTCTGCGCTAACGGAGTTATTACAGAAAAATGCCGGCAAAGATATAACTCAAATTTTGAACGCATCCTCTTACAAGCACTGTATGATACAACTGATGGAAAGTTACATTGTGGGCAACTACTGCCAACCTGAACCAGACATTCCCTATAACTACCTAGATTCTCTGCAACTGTGTTCCACAATACTGGATACGGAACGATATCTTGGATACCTGTTAGGCTTGCATTCCCATAATTTGCGACAGAGTATCCCGTTACAACAGGACGAAATAATATCGAAGGAATGGTTGAATGCAGTTTTCTTGTCAGCCGGATTGCAGGTATCATATCGCAATTTTGAATAAAAGGATAAACAGATGTTCCAAAATAAGGTGTCAATAACTCGGTATTTAATAGATCTCATAATGCCACAACTTCATATGAATTTTGTTCGTAAGATCCAATCAAAAATAAAAATTCGTGCACGGGGATGAAGACAAAGATAATACCTTTCTTTCGAGGTATCACTCGACCCATCTAACCTCTTCCAAATTTTCAAGGGTGGTCACCCCTGCTCTAGGGGTTGAAATTCGAGATGAGGATGGTATCTGATGATGACTGCCATGATCAGCATGAATCTGTTCCATTTTACTTCACTGGAACTTGAATAGTCTCAGGGAAATAGTCTTCCCTATCTTTCAGTTGCTCACCCTGTATCTTTTACAGTTTTCAATTAAAAATGGAAATTCGTTCAAGGCGATGTAGACAAAGATACCACCTTTCTTCTCAGTCATCACTCGATCCATCTTCCCTATTCAAAATGTTCAAGGATTGCAACCCCCGCTGAGGGGGTTGATATTTCAGGCAAGTTTTGTACCCCAAAAGATGTCCCCCTTGAAAGAAAAATTGACCTGTTTTTGCGTTTTGATCAGAAATGAATATCTTGGTAGATATGTAGATATACCCTCTGTTTAGTTTTCGTTGAAGCACCCTGTGTATATATACATATATATGTATATATATATATATATATATATATATATATATATATATATATATATATATATATATATATATATATATATATATATATATATATATATATATATAAAAGAATAATTTAAAGAGAGCATTTTCTTCACCAATACCACTTGCTAAAACTTCAAACATCTTCCCCAGAAGACTTTGCAGCAAAGGTGCATTTTCCAAATTGGATTTTAGATAAGCATCAACAAAATATCTTTGTGACATCATGAAGCTGTGAAGCAGGCTCTTGAGAAGATGGCGTTACGAAGTTACACAATGTATAATTTGGACTGATGAAAATCCTCATGCCATTATTCAGACACGCAGCAGAAGCAGTTCCAAATGAATATTTCGGCCAGATATGTTGATTGCTGCAGCATTAATGTTGCCATATCCATTGGATGATTAGAACTTTTTGGAATTTACTGAAAAGAACTTGCCAGAACTTTCGTCACTGGCAACTCAAGATGATGTGGTTTATGTATGATGGATTTGAAGACTTGGTGAGCATTTTAGCATGGCCTACCATCATGAATCGACAGTTCGGGGAAGACCTATCACATAGTCATCTTAAGTCTTTTGGATTTTCATTTCTGGAGTCACCTTAAGAACCTGGTTTATGCTATTCCCATGACAAAGATTAATGTTGCTGGAAGAATAATACATTCATCATCATTAACTACAGGTAGCCATTCTTGTCTGTCATCACCCTTTAATGTCTCTGAAGTAAGAGGTCCTTATTGGCTCTCTTGTTCTTTTTTCAAGAATTCGATCTTGATGAAAGGATTATAAGGGATGAAAGACCTATAAAATTAGGTTTTCTCTTCATGATGTTTTCTAATAAATTTCTTTTTTTTTTTCTCCAATCTCTATTAGCACTTGTTGATTCTCTACCCATGAAGTCATTTTCCACCAGATTTACAATTTTACGGTCTCAAGTCTTGCATTTTCATAATCATCCAGAGTCTACGTTTCATAACCATCTACTTACTTATTCACTCCATGCCTAAAGAATACATTATACAAATTAAATAAATCCTAATCACAAAATCTATTTTAAAATACCTAGATCTCTTGTTGTAAGATCACATGAATGTATCAGAGTTGGAGATTCTAATTTTGCGCATTAAATGTGAATAATCTAATCTTTATTTGCTTTAATACTGAAAAATTATAGTATAGAAGAGAATGATCATTTTTTAAAACTTGGTTTTGATACAAACGGGCGAGAGTGGATTTTCATTAAATCGCTCTGAATGAAGTATTTTCATCTTCGACAGTGTAACCTGTTATTTCTATTTTATAAGTTCAAAATCTATGCTTTTCTAACATATAGTCGAAATCAACTATTGAGATTTTATTCTGGAACACCCTGGATATTAGATAATTAATTTATTCAACTTGAACACCTATTTCATTAGGTAATTTATCAACAGGTTGATCAACCACCGAATCCCTTCGAAGAAGAGAAGGGCGACTCTAGAAGTACAAATTCCACTGCTGAAAATACACCTACTGAACCAAAAGTTAATATGACGCAAAAATTCCTGAAACACTTCCAGTCACCATTTGATAGAATCAATTCCTTCATAAACGCTTTGGCAGAAAGCAGATTGTCTGTGAGTAATTTATTTTCATTTTGGTTTTATTCGAATTTAGAGCTTCCTATTTGACGTACCATAATGAGGTATATTCTCAACAACATAGATCGGAAATTTGTTCGCTACAGCCCGCTTAAAGTTCCACCACCGAAATGGTTTTTCTACATCTATGGAACCCTGAAACATTAAATAACCAAATTTGATATTTAAGCTTTCTGGTTGATGCTCTTGTAAATTCTTTCATTGAAATTTCGAAGTGAAGAACACAATTTTGTGAAAAGTTTTTAGGTTGCATTGTTTTTGAATATTAGTTTCAAATTTTGCTAAATTTCCACTCATATTCTAAATCAAAGTTTCTTCTACCAGATCAAAGAAATTCTTCAAAAAGAAACAACCACAATTGAAATAGTCAATTTTCAAGTTTGTAAGCTGATGAATGAATTGAAATTAGAACAGGATGTCCCCCCAACCTGGGGGAGGGGTTGATTTTACCTAGTTTTTGATAGGTATGAGAGTGAATTGATGAAACAAGTTGAAATCAAAGAAGATCTCACTTTTCTCCACTTGGTGTCGTTAATTTTTCAACATAATCTCCTTTTCGGGTATACACTTGACTGTGCACATGATCATTATAATAATTGGAATTTCCTACTACAAGAATCAAATAGTTGACTTATAGTAGGTATTATATCAAGGGGTTCGTTATGGATATCGACGATATGGCTCCTTGTGTTTCCTTCCTTGTAACTACATTCCCTGCTCAATCCTCACAAAGAAGTATATATAATACAGCGAGGCGGTATCTTCGGCAGATCACTCACTTCTAGCATTTTAGTGCCCTGTCGGTTATGCTTAAGGCGGATCCATGCCGGGCATGTGGTTATCAAATGAATTCGTGTTTCGTCCTCAACTTCACACCACCTGTACTTGGGATTATTCTGCAGTCCTATCTTGCCCAGGTGATGCCTGTACTAATCTAACCACGTCCCGCCATTTTCTATGCCAGAAGCCGTGCATTAGTTCGACTGCCTTCAAGTGCCAACCTTGTCTGGTTTACTAGGTGATGTACCCGTCATTGCTTTGAACTGGCGATAACATCGAGCATTTAACCAGGAGTGTTATTCCGCTAGTTAATCCTCTAGCTTTGCACAACATAGACAGGGATCCCGACCTCGGGACCTGTTTCTATTAGAGTATTCTTAAAACCTGGATAGGCCAATATATCCGCAATCTCATTTTCTCTGATCCCGGTGTGAGCTAGAAAACAGAGGAGATGGATATGATTGTTTACCGTTGCTCCAGTGCCTGGACGCACTCCCAAACCACCTCAGAAGTATTCCTGTGTGCGCCCAGGGCTCCCCGAGCAGCCCGACTGTCGGAGCAGATCGTGATCCACTCATTAGTTGTTCCCAGTTCTGCCAGCCTTCAAGCACAGCCAAGTATCGCCATGATCCCCGATAGAAAAACTTTTGTATATTTATCTCATTGGAGGTGGGAAACCCTTCCATTTCTCTGGCAGTAAACTTGGCTACCTGATTTCACTTTAGTCTTCGGGCCATCTATAGACGGCTCGAAGATATGTCCTCCACCTGGCATCCGAGTTCATCCAGAGAAGGTGATTAATAACTTTAGGAAACAGGGTATATTTCACACCGATCACCAACGTGCGTTCGCCTACAATCACTCAACTGCCTGGCCAATGATTATCAGGTGCAGTGGTTCGACCCTTAACAATGCGTTGCAGTAGGGGTGTTTCTTTGAGCATCCACCACACTTCTCACCATCAGTGCTCTGAGCCTCTCTAGTGGTCGCTCTCGAGCGATGGCCGAGTGAAGTTGAAAGAGATATCTAAGAGTGTAAACATCTCATATGAACGAGTTTTCGAATTCTTGTATGACCGTGTGCTTTCTAGCTTAGCTGAGATCAGCATCTTAAGCTGCAGACTGACAGACGTCATGGGGGCAGCAGAAAATCTGCCAGTCTGCAGCTTAAGATGTTGGAAGCACACGATCATAGAAGATCTCGAAAACTCGTTCATATGAAGTGTTTACAGTATTTGCTATATCTTTCAACTTCACTCGGCGATCATCTTACACAATATCGTGGACTTTCTTGATCATTCTCGAGTTTCAATGAGGCGTCTTTAGTGCTTGTTCTGCCGCATCAAAACTTACTGAATCACTTATGAATCGCTCTAAGTGATGGACAAGAATCACCATAGTATTTATTACTGGATCTTTTAGTGCCGTGATGGTGTTCTTGTGTGAAAGTAATGTTTTATTGGCACTATATATATTTTTTTCTATTTTAACACAGAAGAAGCAACTGGTCCTGCTAGGTTGGCAGTCAAATCAATACTAATTAACATATCAGTATGAAATTTCATTTTGTACTTTGAAAACTTGTTGAAATTGTTGTTTTGCATGATTTGCATGAATATAATTAATTTCTCATTTAATTCTCTTGTCCTTAGGACCCATATGTGATAGCGTTCTTAGCAATTGTAGAACAACATTCCAAACAGAACAATTTCTTGACAAGAATGGATTTCTCTTTCGAGCATCCCATAGAGGAAATAGCTAGGGTGTTATATGCTGTTTTGATAAAACATTTAGGATTGGGATATATACTGCTGCCAATTTTAGATGCATGTAAGTGGATTAGATTAGAAGTTTCTTCATTCTAAATTGGTTTGTACATCCCATGCTGATATATCACTTTCTTCAGATTCTTCTCAGCCTAATACGGGTACTAAGATACCGAAATGTCTTGCAGAAATGATTAAATCAGTGCATAACACCAAGTGGGCTTTGATAAAAGCCAGACAGGAAAACAGTAAGAGTTACAAAGAAATTTGCATTCCTTTGTTAGAAAAATGTAGATTTCTCTTTTACGAAGTTAAACCAGCCATTAGTGTTGAAACTGAAGCCTTCAAAAAAGTCAATATTTTATATAAAGAACCCAGAGTCAGAACGTTAGTTAAAAAAGTAATTAAAGACTTGAAGTGTGGCAGCCACACTTCCGAAATTCAGAAACCCGAAGATATTGTCAACGCAACCATCCAATCACAGAGTTTAGACAGGCATAAATCCAACGAAGACATCAGTAAGTCCACAATAAAGAGAACTTGTTCCGAAGGAAAAGTCAACGAATCGAAAAGTGAAACTGACGACGTAAATAACGAAATAAAAAAGCTTCGGCTGAAAGTAGAGCTTTGGTTGATTCCTTGAATTCCAATACGTCCAAAAGCGATCCAAACGGTAAATCTGACCAGACTCACAAGAATTCCGAACATAAGACTGAGATCGAAGAAAAGTGGAACGTGGAAAATATGGGTGAGCCAAAACTGGAGCAAGGAGATACTGTCAAGGAGGAAAAGCACAAAAATGAGGTTGTTCTCCTTGGTATCATTAATAAATTGACTGAGAAACAGATGTTTCGAGTATCTAGTGAGAATATTGGACTGATTAATAATATAATCGAGTTTGTGGTACAGAAAAACTGTGATATAGAGAGCTTACGCAAAGCTATGCATTGTCAGGTAAGAATATATTCTATTTCATTTTTCCAATAAAAAATCGTTGCTTGATGAAAATTTATGTACATTTCATGTAATTACCCAAATTGATTTGATTGAGGATAGTTCATATAATAAAGCAAATAGTGTTCACTAATGATTATAATACTAATTTTTTTCACTACTATTAGAGATAATAATACTAAAAATAGATATTCAGCATATTAGCCCTGAATTTGCCCTTGTTATCATTGGACATATTTTAAGCATTCAAGTATGAACGCTGCCGTCAACGTCTGAATTCGCTAAGATCTGACAATACATAGAATCCTGACCGCCTCCTTCTGCTTGCAGAGGACTGTTGTTATGTCGGCGTTGCCCCACAATAAAATTTCGTAGGTGGCCACACTAAAACTTTTAATAATATGTCAGCCTGCGCGTATTTTTTCGGTTGATATTTCTCCCATCCTTCTGATTGTAAATAGGGCAGAGGATAATCTTTTCATAAGTAACAAAATATAACAACTACATGTCAGATTCCCATAAAACGTTATACCCAGTAACTTAATCTGCATTGTTTATAACAAAGCTCATAATTTGAGTCTTATCTGTATTTAATTCGAAACCATTTGCATTGAACCATCTCCTGAGTTGGCGTTGTGACTCTGTTGCATGAAATCTCAACTGCTCAGCTGAAGACACGACACTTACGATGTTTGTGTTGTCCGCATATATACATATACATATACAAGGACGTGCGGAGACAGCTCATTTATGTAAATAGTGAATGGAACTCGGAGGAACTCCAAGGAGTGAGGTTTACTTCTCTTTCAAATAACAATTTATGTCCTATCGCTCATGTATGACTTAAGTATATCAAAGGCTGTTGTTACTCCATAAAACTCCAATTTATCTAATAGAATATCTTTTATTACACAGATAACAATCAAAATACAATATATTAACTCATATTAATAAATATAATCAAATTTCAAGGTCTGCCCTCCGCATGTCAAATTATATACGTTCGGGATTTCATTGGTTTACTTCTAACAAAATGCGAGATTTGTTGTTGGTTTGGGAGAATTTCCGTTTTTTTATGTCTGTATGTCGAGTACATTAGGGTCAATTACCAGTTTCGAAACGGTTGATCGTAAGAGTAATATGAAATCTTTTTTTCTAAGTCATGACAAAATAAAAAAAATCTTGCCAAAAATTAAAATCAAAAATAAAAAATTGGGGTTGTTTGTAGAGGGGTGAAAATTTGGGGTTGTATGTATTGTTAAATGCTGAATCATAAAAAATAAATTGTGTCTAAAAAATGAAAAAACTAGGGGTGAACCACCCTTAACATTTAGGAGATGAGAAATAGATGTTGTCCGATTCGCAAACCTAACCGATGTACACACAAAATTTCACGAAAATCGGTCCAGATATTTCGGAAGAGTTCAATTACAAACACCGTGACACGAGATTTTGATATTTTAGATAAGTAATAAGGTGAATTGATTTATTAAATTGAAATTGTCTTCAAGTAACGACCTATTTGATCAAAATATCTAATATCCCTAGAATTTGAACACATGTTAATGTAGTTAATTTACTCATTTGTTTAATATCATTTTTTCTACAGGTACGAAGATGTAAAATACGTAAACAAGGAATGACTATGATGAAACGTTTACTGAGCGAATCGTACCTACTAAATTCAGTGAAATATGCTATTATAAATGGTTTCCTAGGAATAGACAAGAAAACAACAAATACATGCCACTGTTTAGCCGATACTCAGCTGGTAACACCTTTCCTCAAAACGGAATTGCTGTTAGGTCAGCTAGCAATTACAGAGTGGTGCATCGAAAGTCTTAGAGTATACATTTTAAGGGATACGATTACAAAAACCACCAAAACAAAAGGACTTAGTGCTAAAGTAACTTTGAATCTCGGCACTTACTCTCTACTACGGGATATACCACGGGCGAGAATGCTATTAGCAATTTTAGGTATTTTAGCTTCGAACAGATATATTTCTCTAGAATTGAGTCCTCTGATTAATAGTGGAGTGATCAGTTCCGTCTTGTCCCTCTTGCGGCAAACTGGTTGCGATCAGAGTATCGTTAGAAAAGTTTCAGAGTTTTATGTGCTATATGCCGATATGATTGAGAGTAACAAACCTAAAAATAATAGTTTGAGTGGTCCTGAACTTGCAACTTTGATGAAGTTGGGCACGAAAGTTGTCAGAGGCACTGATTGGAAATGGGGCGACCAGGTGAGTTTTTAAAGCAATCTGGAATAGTAAGAACTGTAAGGCTATTTTAAGGATGGCAATCCGCCTGGGGAGGGAAGAGTGGTTGGAGAACTCGGAGACGATGGCTGGGTCAGGGTGGAATGGGGTAACGGTACCACTAATAGTTATAGGATGGGTATTGAAGGAAAATATGATCTAAGCTTAGCATGTCCACCTTCACCAGTTACTTCAGAAACTGAAACTGAGGAAACAAGTGAGAAAGGTATATATTTCATGTAACTCGCTTGTCAATTTTTCATTCTCATATTGTTAACATGCAACTAGATTAGAAGGTATAATTGAAATGATATTAATTCGTTCATAGGCTCCCAATTAGTTAAAGATAACCAACTGATAAAACTAATAAGAACTTCAAGCATAAACTTCCTTCGTAACATTGCCATCAGCGCCGGTCTGTCGAGTGAAAACCTCCATTCCACTACTATGCATGGGTTAAGCAGTCTTTTCTGCTCAACTCTGAACTCTTACCGTCAAGAATGGTGCAGTTTAACCTTGGTTAGGAGTATAGCCCAAACATCGCAACTATGTAGAGCGTTCAGCACGAAACCTTGGATAAATATGCTGCTTGGCCTCTTGACTGCTGGAATAAAAGGAGGAAATGAACATAATTTACCCAACCAGGTGACTATAATATTGAATTGTTTTAAAAACTATTATATTGTCGATTTTTCAGATTCTGGCAGTTCGACTACTTCAAACAGTGCTAGTTTCTTGGGATATGGACAATCCTGAAATTACAACATTACTGGAAAAACTCCTGAACATACTTGGGAAAATAATACTCACTTGTCTTTACGATACTGGAAACAAACCAATTTCTTCAACCAAATCTTTGGTGCTTCTAACCCAATCGCACAGTAGCACCCTCGCTCAAGAAATAATAAACTTACTGAGGCACTTACATGGACTGGTAGGATGGAATCAAGTCTTGAATTCGATGTTGATGCAAAAGCTAAACCTTGCGGCTTATTTTCTGAGTGACAACTGCTTCCAAAATATGATCAGCGACGGTTCTTCCAACGATCAACAACACTACGCAGTCATCGCCTGTCTGAACGTAATCGGAGCGTGGGACATGAGACCCAGGATCGGAACTGTGGTTGAAGTTGATAACGTCCAGGGCACCATTTTTAGAGTTACTCCTAAAGGAAAACTATGTTTACAGATTCATAACAGCGGAGACATTAGAAAAGTGCCTGTTAGTACTCTGAAGGTCCTGCCGGGACCAGAATTCAGTTTCGATCGAATGCCTATGAATGAAAATTTTGTAAAAACCTGGGCGTCTCTTATGATGAATCGTCCCAGTTCTTGGAATGCCCAAGACAAGAAACCTTGTCATGGTAGGTAGTGTTGTAATATTTTATCATATATCCAAACCAGCATTTGATATGTCTTATTTCGAGGGGTACATCATTATTCCATATACCTCGAAATTATTTTAAACAATTGAAAGACGTTCCTTCGTGTTGAATTTCTACATCCCTTATGTCTTAAGGTATTTGCAAAATGTATAAATGTGCTATCATATAAAGTAAAAAATATTAATAAACTTTATTTCCGTTTCAGTTATAAAATAAAGTTTTGAAGAAGTGGAGTACAGTGTTTTCAGTTTAAAAAAAGTCCTGTTGGAACAAAAAATTTGAATTTGGAAGGCTTTTACTTGGTAAAATTCCATTATCAATAATAAAAAACAAACAAGTACTGTGTTTTAAGGAATTTTACTTAATAATTGCGATTCGTAACGCGTTTCACTACACCGTAGCTTCTTCAGACGAATGAATGTACAGAAAATAAATGAGAATATAAATATAAATGTTCTCGAGTAATTACTTATTGGGTTGCTTCTTCTTAAGTGGTTATTTATGACAGGTATATCCAATAAAATTAAGGAATAGATTGCTCCCCGAAGAGATTCAATAGGGGCGAAGGGCTTAAATCGACTTGTTCATTGTGAGTTTACCTGAGTGTTTGTATTTATTTATTTCTAAAGTTTCCCAGAGATCTACTTTCCAATATTTATTATCTGTATGCAAAATTTCAAACTGTAGGTCGAAAGAGTGATTATTTTCTAAGAGATGATTCGCGTAATTTGAATCTGATTTTTATTTGAAAAACTGCGTTTATGTTCCGATATTCTATTTGTTTAATCAACAACAAAGAATTAAATTTGATTAAACAAATAGCCAAAAATAATGGTTACAATCCCAAACTAATAAATAATATTTTAAATAAAAACAAAGTAGAATCGCATTGAATGAAGTTTACCCTGTCGATAAATTGAAACAAAAATTCAACCACCTTAACCTACGTTGGCATTACAAGTGAGAAACTGAAATCATTCTTGAGTAGCAATAATTTCAACATAGCTTTCCAAACTAATAATAATTTAGGCAAATATATAAAAATAATAAAACCAAATCAGGTAAAAACAATAAATCAGGTGTTTATAGATTGAATTGCAATGACTGTGATAATTTCTACATTGGTAGAATACATAGAAATTTTAATATTAGAATATCGGAACATAAACGCAGTTTTCAAATAAAAATCAGATTCAAATTACGCGAATCATCTCTTAGAAAATAATCACTCTTTCGACCTACAGTTTGAAATTTTGCATACAGATAATAAATATTGGAAAGTAGATCTCTGGGAAACTTTAGAAATAAATAAATACAAACACTCAGGTAAACTCACAATGAACAAGTCGATTTAAGCCCTTCGCCCCTATTGAATCTCTTCGGGGAGCAATCTATTCCTTAATTTTATTGGATATACCTGTCATAAATAACCACTTAAGAAGAAGCAACCCAATAAGTAATTAATTACTCGAGAACATTTATATTTATATTCTCATTTATTTTCTGTACATTCGTTCGTCTGAAGAAGCTACGGTGTAGTGAAACGCGTTACGAATCGCAATTACTAAGTAAAATTCCTCAAAACACAGTACTTGTTTGTTTTTATTATGGAACAAAAAGTTCATTTTTTCAATTTCATGGTTTTTTGTTAATAATTGTGTTTTGGTAAAAATTTTTATGAAACTATTTAGTTCGTGTAATATTTAATTAAAGAAAAAACAAATGGATTCGTTGGATAGTTTTATTTTGATCAAGCGCATAGTTTAGAGAAGACAGAGTTTGTGGATATTTCGACACTTTATAATTCGAATCTAGACTGAGGACTTCGGTAGCAGATTCTACACATGAAATACTTTCGATTAAAGAAAAAAATTAGACCTCATGTCCCCTTTATTTGATGAAAACAGACGGCTTTCAAATTCTCTTGTAACTTTCCTCAAAATCACAGGTGTTGAAAGTCTGCATTCAGTGATGGTTCTTCTCTTCAACTCCTCCAAGTTTTCAATTTGTCTAGCATAAATTTTCAATTTGAGATGACCCCATAGGAAGTATCTTCTTATTTTCAGGTCAAATCAATGCCAGCTACCTGAGAAGTCAACAATATACGCTTAGTGCACTGAACGCAACTAAAATACTCCAGACGAATCAATACAAACTTCGAAAAGTTCTTAAATATGTTATAAACGGAATGGATCAATCGCAAGAACAACAATCGATTGAGGAAGAACTGAACCAACAACCGGTATTATTGATACAAAAAATACTTGTTAAAGCAACTCAACCGAGCCCGTTAAAACCTGGTTTCACGCTAGACGAAATGCAGTTGGCAGCCTTGAATCTCAGCCAATATCTGGCAGCTGAAGGAATATTTGAAACTCCTGCAACCTGTATTACGAATGAGAAAAATTCATTTAAGAATGGAACTAAATGCAATAGTGAGTTAGCCACTCCAAATAGTGACTGTTCAGTTAAGAGCGTGGTAAGCGAAAAAACTAACAAGAGGAGAGAGTTGGAAGAAGATCTGCCTTCTCACCCGTTAGTTTCACCTATTGTTGAAATGGGTTTTACGAAGAAAGCTGTAGAGAATGCAATTAAAATCTTATGTGAGTTAGTTTCGTTTCATTTCTTCAAGTTAAAATAACTTTTTTTTTAGCTATCGAAGGGGACAATGTAACAACACCTGAGTCTGTAGTCGCGTGGCTTCTGGAGCATCCTAAAATAGCTACATCAGAAACAGAGTCGACAAGCTCCGTATATGAATCTGACACGGAGTCTGTATCATATGCAGATGGAATTGCGGCTCAATCAGTCGCTCCATATGTGAGATTATACATTTCCCCATGTAATTCAATTAGGAATTTTGATTTCGTTTTTAGGGAGAAGATGGTTTGTCTAAACCTCAGAGTTTCTGTCGAAGGTCACAATTTCTATCAAACGACGAGTACGCCATGTACGTACGTGATAACGTTGAGGTTGGTATGTTGGTGCGATGCTGCAAGAGTTACGAGGAGGTTGAACTGGGCGATATCGGTAAAGTGGTGAAGATTGATAGGGAGGGGCTTCATGATCTCAATCTCCAAGTAAGTGTTGAGTTTGATATATAACGCATATCCTTATGTGTGATTCTAGTGCATAAAAGTTGTTCCAATTTTTTTGAATTTGCCTTCATCTAAGATTTGAAAAATATCTTACAGGTGAACTGGCAACATAGATTGGGAACCTATTGGGTTCGGTTTATACACGTTGAATTGTTAGGATTTCCCCCGTCTCTTCCAACACCATCTTCAATCAAAATTGGCGATAAAGTTCGAGTGAAACCTACGATCACTACGCCCAGATACAAATGGGGATGTGTGACCCATGATAGTATTGGTGTAGTTACAGGTGAGTAGCAATAATTTTGTGTCGAGTCCGTTTGTTTCATTTTCTTTTTTTTTAGCAATTTCCCCAAATGGCCATGATTTAACAGTGGACTTTC
The DNA here is from genome assembly GCA_013387265.2 of Cryptolaemus montrouzieri. NCBI lineage: Eukaryota > Metazoa > Arthropoda > Insecta > Coleoptera > Coccinellidae > Cryptolaemus > Cryptolaemus montrouzieri. The sequence continues at coordinate 27,298,805 of JABFTP020000103.1, forward strand.
CCAAACAACCGAACTGGACGGGATTAATTTCGGAAATGGAGATAGTTCCTTCTTGCCATGATGGCATCTTCTGTAGTGGCTGTTGTATGAAACCGATAAGGGGGCCTCGGTTTAAGTGTAAGATATGCGATTCGTTCGATTACTGTGAGAATTGCTTCTATACCAAAAGAAATCACAGGCATTCGTTCAACAGGATAAATGAACCTGGTAAGTTTTCGATCCCAATGTCTGGAGAATTTTCTAACATGTTATCTAATTTTCAATAACATAGATATTGGGTTTTTAAAGGGAGTTGATTTATTTTCAAAATGTCATCGCAGCCATATTCAAAATTATAGAAATGCTGGTTGCTGTTGATTATTGTTAGTATAGTTCGACAATTCGCCGTGACAAGATACGATTGAAAAACGCAAGTAGGCTAGAGAATATTGATGCTGGAACTGGGCATTTTAAAGATGACGACATGGAAATGAAAATAGTTGTAATTACATTCATTCCGTTTCATTACCAAGAAGTACAACGTTTATTGGACCCACAGAATCTTGGAACATGCTCAACAATAAACTTCGATCTTACTGAATATATACTCATGGATGCTATTCTCCAACATTATTAGCTTTGGGATGTGAGTCGCCAGTGGTTCAATAGTTTTCTTGTTGGGGGGTTTTAGGTTATGGAGATGTCCAATGATTCAAGAAGGCGTTCCACAGGGCAATATACTCGGTCCTCCTCTCTTTAACATTTTCACATCCCTATTGTCTACGGTTGTTCAGAACTGCGGCATTCATATGTATACTGAGGATACCCAGGTGATAGATCATCTCTGCCGCAAGCTATAAATTCGGCACTGGTGGCAGTTAATGAAGACTTGAATAGAATATCTGAGTGATCAATTGCACACACACACTTACGTTGAATCCATTAAAATGCTCTAATCTTCTGATTGCAACTAGAACGATTCAGCAGTGTATACTGAATTTTAACTTTAGCACCATGCACATAAATCAGGAAAAGTTATATAGAAAAATAATGGGAACTCTACATGAAATTCAAATTTTTGTATGGGTACAAATGCATGCTTAGCGAGCTGTTGTACCCTATCATTGATTGTTGCTTGTCTGTATTATAAGTTTCCCACTGCTGACCTTAGGAGAAAATTGCAAGTAACACAGAACTCCTGCATTAGATTTATATATTGTACGCCAAGGCATGACTTTGGGGGGATTGAACCCAGGTAACTCTGCGTAGGAGACGAGCATCATATCCCATACTTCACCGAGGCGGCAAATACTTGAATATATCAGATAGATATAAAATGGCCTTGGCTCTGATGATTTTCAAGATATTCCGCACTGGGGAGCCTGAATGTCTTGTAGTCAATTATTGTGTAACAAGGAGTAGCATCCATTTGAGGGAACTGAGAGATTTAAAATTCCTAGGCATAGAACGGTTAAGTTTGAGGGATGCTTTGCATATGCTCGGTCAGACTCCTGAAAGGAAGGGATTTCTACAGTCTGCTTAGCTTTTCCCTCAACAAATTCAAAGAAATTTCTATACACCATAAAAAAAATAAAATTTTTATGTTTCTCTTCTTGTTATTATGTCAATTCTGTGTTTATGTTATAACTTTTCAATATATTTTCATATGTCCAGGGGGCATAGAAAAACGCCAATTCGAATGTTTCCATTTTGTGCAATATATAATATTAATGTTGTAGAATAAATCAAACTTGATTTGATTTGATTATTCAACTAATGCTTGGTTTACAAACTATTTGTGAATTAAAATATTAATTTTAACGTACCACAGAATAAAATATGCAAATAAAAAATACCAACAAATTCAATGATGGCAAACAAATACTGTTATTTGTTTACATGCAAAAATAACACATAGAAGACCAATTAATTTCTTAATAGTAGCCATTGTTGTCGGAACGCTTTCAGTCAAATACGCTTGCGCGGTTCAGTTGGATCCAATCTATCATTATGACAAAATTCTACTATACTATGAAGCATATTAGGTACGAAATATCATATTATTTATAGGATCACCGGAAATTCATGCGGGTAAACCTGGAAAATATTATAGACATGACACGATCGATGCTGATGGAGAAGTAATAACAGAATGGTATAGGTGTGTAAGAACCACCACCGTGTCTTCTAAATCTGGTCCGAGGTTAGATATACCTGGGGCTGTTTGGCAAAGCTGCGGTGCACAAGGAAAGGTATAAGTGAACGCTAAACAGCCTATTTTGAATTTTAATTGATATATTTTCTCACAGCACTGGATAAGATTAGAATTATTCCCAGATATCGTAATAAAATCGTTGAAGATGGGCGTAGATCCTGGCGATAATAGTTATATGCCATCCTGTGTTGCTGTGAATGGTGGAACCAGTATCAACTCACTCACCGAACTGAATGTTATAAACATAAAAAACCATGACACGAGTGTTGTATTGTTATCAAACATGGAAAAGGTATTTTTGAGATATTTAAATAGTAGTATATTTTCAATTGGTACGACTTTTGTTTCTAGCACTACCCATTAATAGAGGTTAATATAGTCAAGTGTAGAAATAATGGAATAGATTGTAAAGTACATGGGATGTCTATTGTTGGAATTAAGAAACAAGCTTTCGGTGAACTTAGGACATCAGTATCTTTTCTGGCAAACGATTGGGATTTAGCTCAAGAACCTGCACCAGTTGCTGCACATACAGGTAACAACGACACAATGTTTTGAAATAAGATTTTGAAAAGTATAATTTCCCCTCCATAATTGTATTATGTATACTCCCTGATTTTAATTTCAGTAATTAATAGAGCTGAAGCTGGTTAAAGTATGCTGTAATCCTTAAATAGTCCAATTCGAATTAATCACGTTTTTTTTCATCGGCTAAAGCCAATATTTACGTGATATGAGTAATTGACTTCTATTTCAGGTCACGACAACAATGGGGATATTTCAACTTGCAAGGTTTACGTCTGGGGTCTGAATGATAAAGATCAACTGGGCGGTATGAAGGGATCCAAAGTGAAACTACCTGTTTACAGTGATTTCCTGAGTGATCTGAAGCCTGTACACATAGCTGGTGGTTCAAAATCCCTATTTATAGTGTCCCAAGAGGGAAAGGTAGGAGAACAAGAACAGAATATTATCAAATTGTTCACTTTCATTTATGTTTATTCTGTGCGCTATCATTTCTTTGTTTTCAAATTAAATCAATTCACTGTTAAACTGTCAACTTCTTTTAGAATTTCAATTATTCTTTTTCATTTTAGTTTACAATTGCTATTGAATAATAATAATAATTCATAAATCCTTCTTGACAAACGATTATATAGGACAGGTCAGTGATACATTATCAATTATTTTCGAATACATCAGTGGGAAAATCATTTAATTTGTAATAACATCTCTCAATAGTGAGCCTTTAAACAAAATACTTGCAAATTGAGAGATCAAATACTATGAGACAAGTTCTCATATAATTTAATGCACTGGTACATAGGAGACATCTCAAGTTGGTAGTTCGGTGTTCAGTGATATATAATATTCCCTCATTTTGAGTGTTATGGAATCGAGATAAATTCACAATATTACTTTCTTCCTTCTAAACATGTACAAGTTATTTCAAAATGAAGATTGAAGACAATGTAAGGATTTTACTTCCAACGAACAGAGGCTTGCAGGAGGATTGCGCATCTAACTTCATTGTCATACGCCGGATATGTTTCTGCAGTATGAAAGCTCTTCTAATGTCTGAAAAGTGTCACCATAATAAGATACCTTATGATAAGTGGCTATAGACCAAGTTGATTCCAATATGATATGAATATGAATTCATAAGATGAACTCATTAACTCTTACAGAGGATTAACTTTTTTAATATGATTGAAAAATGACAAGTAAATTCAAAAATAATTTAAATATTATTCTGCTACAAAATTATTGAGTGAACGTCTATTTTGTTATAGCTTTATGCTTGTGGAGAAGGTACTAACGGACGCCTCGGCCTTGGTCATAACAACAACGTGCCATATCCAAGACCAATTCCTTTTTTGAGTCAATATGTCATCAAGAAAGTAGCTGTACACTCTGGTGGAAAACATGCTATGGCACTCACTTTAGACGGAAAGGTATGTGAGTGAAATCAAGAATTGGTCTTAAAATTCTATATTCAATTTTGACCCTCAAATTTATAACATTAAAACGTGATCTCATTACATTTACTATAAAAATATTTATCTTACGAAAAAGTTTCTTTTATTCAAGGTATTCTCATGGGGAGAAGGAGAGGACGGCAAATTAGGCCATGGTAATAGACTCAATTTAGATAAACCTAGAATGATAGAAGCTCTGAGAAGTAAAAAAATTAGGGAAATAGCTTGCGGAAGCTCCCACTCAGCTGCTATCACAAGCAATGGGGAGTTGTATACTTGGGGCCTCGGAGAATATGGTCGCCTTGGACACGGTGACAACGTTACACAACTAAAGCCAAGAATGGTGAGTTCAATGTACATATATCCCAATATTCCCAAATTTAATTTTTGTAAAATTAAAAAAGTGTCAAATTCAAAATTTTCTGTTTCTATTTTCAGGTTAAAGCACTAGCAGGTCACAGAGTAGTTCAAGTTGCATGCGGATCTCGAGATGCACAAACTTTAGCGTTAACTGATGAAGGCTTAGTGTTCTCGTGGGGAGACGGCGATTTTGGTAAATTAGGAAGGGGAGGTTCTGAAGGGTGCAATTTACCACATAATGTAGAAAGATTGAATACGCTGAACGTAATCCAAATTGAATGCGGAGCTCAGTTTTCCTTGGCTCTCACTAAAGTTGGAGAGGTATGTTATCCATCCATCATGACGATGAGTTTTAGTAATCTAAGTTATTGCAGATATGGACTTGGGGAAAAGGTGACTATTTCAGATTAGGTCATGGAAACGACCAGCATGTCAGAAAGCCTACTGCTATAGAATCTTTGAAAGATAAAAAGATCATTCATGTAGCCGTAGGAGCTCTACATTGTTTGGCTGTAACTGATACTGGTCAAGTGAGTACAGATTTAATGATAAGAAAGGGTTATTACTATGTCTATTACAGCTGTTTATTTTTTTAACTGATAAATTCACGTTTACGTATTTGATCACAGGTATATGCTTGGGGTGACAATGATCATGGTCAGCAAGGCAACGGATCTACAATGGTCAATCGAAAACCGGCATTAGTCCACGGATTCGAGGATGTTCATATTAACAGAGTGGCCTGTGGTAGTTCTCACTCCATCGCGTGGACATTGCAAGATACTCAGAATAATTCCAAAGTTGAGCCGGTTATTTTCCCAGTCACCAAAGATCCTTTAGGATCTTCGATATTGGGACTCTACGACGGAGAAAAAACGAACTGCAGGAATTTGAAAATGAACGCGCCTAGTCTATCGTCGATAGTAATGTCTTTGGAGAGTAATACTGCTAAACAACAGGCGTTACAACATATACTGAATGCAATGCATATCCACCAATTGAGACAGGCTGTTGTGAAAGCTCTATGTAGTCATACAAACATGAAAAATAATGAAACTAAGGTGAGAATTGTTTAAAATGAAAAAAAAATACTTCACTTCTGAATTGAATATTTTCAGCAAATTAATACCTCTGATACGCTTCCTGAAAAATCGTGTACAAATTCCATGATCGCTAATAATGCTGAAATAGCTGTGGGTGGGGGTGAAGCTCCGGTATCTCTAGCAGAAATGGCTGGTATAAACGTAAGTCAAGTTCGATTAAGCAAAAAGAAAACTATTGGCATTTCCTATACTCATGTTACACATATTGCAGAGCCAACCTACCACTCCAGAAACGGAAGAAAATCAATTAGCTTTAATGCAATCGATGACTGCAAGTAGCTGTTCTGCCAGTCTCTCATCAAAGCATTCGCGAATGTCAACAAGTGCAATGTCCGTTATAGCAGCTACTCTAACTTCACATGCTGAAGTGAGTAATATAAAATTAGCACAACTTGATCACCACTTCATTATAAATTTCTTTCATTTTCAGGTAATTGGTGACGGAGGAATCGCTGGTCTGGATGACTTCACATCTCTATTAACAGAAAGTGATGCAAGATTATTGGTGGACTTGTTAAAATTGGGTGTTGCTGATAGGGTAGAAAACGATCAAGCTGAAGAAATACTATCGTCGATTCTTATAAGTAAGAGCTAATTAAGTTTATTCTGAACAAATTTTGAATTAGAACTGAACTGTTGTGAAGCGCATGTCAGGTTCTATTGGTTCTGGATTTCTGTAGTACCGCGAGCGAAATGGTTCGAGATTGATGTTTACATTCGAGGAATCTTCGATCTTTATACTACTACCTTTTCCATTTATTACATCAACAGTGACAGGTAACAACTTCATTTCTGTCTTACAGATAACATCTATTTCAATTTCACCGATTTTTACGCTGTATCATTTTCTAATTTGTACATCAACAAGCACAAGTAAAAACTTTTCTGTCTCTGTGTTATTGTTTCGGGGAATTACCAATCTATACTAGAATTAATATCTTCACTGATAGATAAGATCCATTTCAATTTTTATAAGAGGCGAAACTTTTCTGATTTCCTTGCTACCATTTATAATATCAGAATTAACAATTCTGTTAGCTTAATTTTGCAGTAGTTCCATCACTCGAGAAATGAGATATTTTCAGACATGCTACCATAAATAGATAAATTATCACTAACTTAAAGTACCTATATTTTCCCAAGTAGCACAAAAACTGCACTCCAAATGAATACTAATTATGAAATTTCAATAATTTTTTATTATATTTTTCTCTGATGTGTACTCAAGTAGCCAAATAACCCAGTAAAATAAATCTATGAACTTTTTCGTGAACAAGTCGAAATTATAAAAAACAAAATTATATACAAGAAAAGCGAAAAATTTGTTAAATAAAGTTTGCTTAGCTATAAATGAGACTATAATTAATCGATAAAATTATTTAAACTTGAGTAAAAATTTCTGGTCAACACCAGATGCAAAAACTAGATGGTAATGAAGTGACAAAAAAGTGATGGCTTGTTAAAGTTCCTGAATAGTTGAAGATTATTTGCAAGTTTTTTGCCGATGCTGGGCTCCTGAGGGGATAGATGGTGCTTCAGACGTTGGATACTCCAGAGTTGGAGAAGTTTTGCCAGAATACTGATACTAGTGGCACAATAATCCATTCCTCTCCAAGAATTATCTTCAAATAGACCAGTCTCCTCCAAAAGATACGCTTCAACCAGAAGCGCAGAAATCAATCTCCTTCAGAAATAAACTTTGAGTACCTACCTCCACAAGTTCTGTTCACTACACTTCGGGTACCTTCATAAGTTTTCTGCTCAAGAAAATACAAAACTTTAATATTTAAAGGTACTAAAAACTTCATCTATAACTAAACTGAGAACTGATATTTCCCAAGATGTTGACTCGATGACAAATCAAGCCTTAAAAGACCGAAAAATTGATAAATCGCGGAATGGATGAATTTAGCAATGTGTGCTTATACGACAATGGGAAATGGGGAAATACCGTAGCCGAATTTCTTTTTCGATATCGCACTCTATCTTAAGCGAAATTTTGTCTCTGTGAGATATAGTGGAGAGAACGAGACATTTGGAACGCTACTCGCTATACAAAACGTTCAAAAATGACAACTCTATGAGCGCACGAAATGTCAATTATTAAAACGGAATTTTTAGTCCCAACAAAATTCTCAGGACTGTTAGAACCGATTCCGAATTATTTACAAATCGAATCGATTGACCCGCGTACGTTATTAAAGGTTATTAAAAATCCCAGAACTGCGGGAACCGCGAACACTTTTTCTGAGACTGCGAATTTCGGAATTGATTCGGAACTATACTCGCGAACAAATGTAATAGAATTATTATTTGAGAAATATGATGATAAATGTTTGTTTCAGCTATGGGAGGAAGTAATCCATCAATCGGTGCTATGCTCCTTGAAATTTGTATCACTGAACTCGAGGATACTGCTAATAGTACCCAGTCCATGACTAGTGCTCCTCATCCAGTTGTTCAAGAATCTAGCCATCCGTATGTAGATGATGTTACACTCAAAGGTATTTGGAATAAATATCCTTTTTGTTTTTCTAGCTGTGCATGTAATATTTTTTTCATTGTAGGTCACGTAAGACTTCCTGGAGCTGATGCTTTAAGGGTAGAATTCGATTGTAGGTGTTCTACTGAAAGAAGACATGATCCGCTCACCATAACTGATGGAACTGGAAGAATTGTTGCAACAAGATCTGGTAGAGAAAGAAGCGAATGGTCCTCTGAATTAAGAATTCCAGGTTAGTTTTTGTGGAACTGAATTAGGTTTTTAAGACATTAGACGTTATTTTGAAGGTGATGAATTGCGGTGGACGTTTACCAGCGATAGCTCTGTGAATGGGTGGGGTTGGAGGTTCACTGTATATCCAGTAACTTCAAATCATGGAACTAGAGAACTTGGATCTGATAGAGCAGTGTTAAGTCAACCTTCGATGGATATGGTGATGAAGCTACTCGATCCAAAACTTTATCCCGCAGCAGATTCTCCCCTGATGTCCAGATTATCTGCAGCATTGGCATCATGTTCTCAATTGAACTTTTTATGTGAGACTATTTTTTTTTTAATCATTAAATTAGTCTGACGAAATTAATTTTCAGCTGCTAATCAAAGAATGTGGTCAATAAAAAAATTGCACAAATTATTAATGGGAACTGAAGAAAATGTCAGTTCCATGAATCTTCAGATACAGCTTCTCAAAGCTCCAGATAACGCTTTAGGAATTCTGTTAGAAGAACTACCACAAGCACTGTTGAGACAATACGAATACGAAGATGTTTCTGTCAGAGCGGGACTACATTTGATGCATTCCGATTTCTATAAAGTGAGTTTGAGTTATAACTAACACATTTACTAATGTTTCATAAAAATTATCACTTAGGCATTAGTGGCGCTAGCTTGTGACCTGGAGATGGATAAATTGCCAGGAATCATTGACAATCACAAGTGGTCGTGGTTTAGACGTTATTGTTTTGTTGCAAGGATAGCTAAATCATTGATACATCGAATGCCATTACCCATGCAATTTTGTGAAGATGTCAGAAAGAAATTATCAGATTCTGATTATGAAATGGAAACGTATCTAGAACATGAGAATAATTCGCTTTTTAAAAAGGAGCATGATGAGCAATTGTTAATTTGGTTGAATAGGTAAGTAAGTTTCGAGATTAATAACGAAATTGTAGGCTGCGATTGGTTAACTCTTCAATAGTGTAAAGAATTGTTCACAAGTGTTCTTTTAATATCTTTAGACGTCCAGAAGATTGGACCTTATCGTGGGGTGGATCAGGTACAATATATGGATGGGGTCATAATCATAGGGGTCAACTTGGTGGCATAGAGGGCGCTAAGGTGAAAGTTCCTACTGCTTGTGAAGCCTTGTCGTCGCTGAGGCCTATCCAACTACTTGGAGGCGAGCAGACATTATTTGCAATCACAACCGATGGAAAAGTTTATGCTACAGGTAATTTCATGTTTTTGCCAACTTCGATAAATAATAACCTGTTTCGAACAGGTTATGGCGCTGGAGGTAGATTAGGTGTTGGTGGTACTGATTCAGTATTGGTGCCGACTTTAATAGAACCGATACAACATATTTTCATCAAGAAGATAGCCGTAAATTCCGGAGGAAAACATTGCCTTGCTCTTTCTTCTGATAACGACGTTTACTCATGGGGCGAGGGAGACGACGGAAAACTTGGTCATGGAATACGAACGTAAGTATTGATCAGAATAAGGTGTGTTATTTATGGATACTATGCATAAAAATAACACAAGTTCTAATAACTGAGTGAAGATTTCAATTCTTGTTAGAATTCGACAATTTGACAAACTCTTATCACCAGTTGCAAAGATTTATGAGATTTTTTAAGAAACTTCTTGTCATTATTTAACTCATATAGTTTGTTCGTATGACGGATGAACAAATGAACAAAGTGCAATATCAAGCAGATTTGTCATTTTCTCTTTTAGTTCCTGTGAAACACCAAAGCTCATAGAAGCGCTTCAGGGTTACGAAATTATTGATATAGCATGCGGAGGTGCACATTCTGCAGCTATTTCAAGCTCTGGACAGCTATTCACTTGGGGCAAAGGCCGCTATGGCCGTTTAGGTCACGGAGATAGTGAAGATCAACTTAAACCAAAACTTGTAAGTACCTCCTAACCTACAACTCGTTTTCATTGGCGTACTGTACTGAATCTTCTATAAATTTCATTTCATTGAAATTTCAGGTGGAGGCACTTCTGGGCTATAGAGTGATAGATGTCGCTTGCGGTTCTGGTGATGCGCAGACTCTGTGTATAACAGACGATGACAACGTGTGGTCGTGGGGCGATGGCGACTATGGAAAGTTAGGTAATTATATATAAGATGAGCTGGTAAATACTTACATTAAAACAAATATCAAAATTCAATAATTATTAGCACAAAATTTGGAACGGACTAGAAGAATGAATTGATTAAAATCATTAGATAACGAAACAGCTTATGCCCACTCTGCAAGATATATATATATATATATATATATATATATATATATATATATATATATATATATATATATATATATATATATATATATATATATATTAGGTGGAGCGAAATTATATGTAATTTAAAAAAATATTTTTTTCAACGGCATAGCGATGAAAAGTTGCCTTGTTTAATAAAGAACAAACAGAGAAAATATCACACAATTATCTTAACGTTCTGAGGTGCCCCAGCAGGGATGAAAAACAAACGAATTAATTATTTATTACAAGAAATATCCAGAAACATTAAAAATACAGTTTAAATATTAAATTGATTCTTTGTGTTAAAACTAGGCATACGTTGACGAGATAGTAATCTTGCTCTAATAAAACCATCTCGTTTGTTTTCCCCACAAACTGCACGCCATGCTTCTGTCACCAACTTAATGCTGCGCTCCACGGCTTGGGTGTGGCATGGAGAATCTTTAATATCGTGACTTGTGCCGAGACCATATTTTACAATTTCCTTCAAGGTTTCATCAGACAAATTTGAAGTTGGAGGTGTCTCAGTTATGTCACAGTCACGCCACAAAATAATGTCAGTATAGTCTTTAGCATCGAAATTGAACACCGGCACCTTGAATTTTCGAAATCCTCGATTATTCAGTGATCTTGCTCTTATAATTCTTCGATATGCCAGATCTCGGATAACCTCTCTGTCATCGCCAAGCATGGCAATGATGATATTTTCTGGATGACCGAAATATTCATTTCGTTGGATTACTTCGTCAATGATAGCCTTCATATCGGAGTTCAAATAGCGACTAAGATTAATGCACGAGCAATTACATTTTATTGTAAACCACATCGGTCCATAAACTTTCATTATGTACGTGTCTAATACCACTAATTTTTCTTCAGGGTCAGTTTTTGTGGCATACAACCTTAGAATTCGATTAGCTGTTGTTAGCCATCTAGAATGGTTAAGAGTCCAGGTTCTATATTAGCTAAATCAGAAGTAAATATACCAGTACTGATAGCGGTCATAATATCGTATAGATACTTTTGGTCGGTACTCAGCTCTGTCCTAGTAATTTCAGGTAATATTGTGGGTATAACGGAGAATGCGACTATCGGCATTGTTTGACAATTTTGTAATTGAGATCCAATGGCACCTGAAAAGCATTTCGGCCCTGTAGTTTTTCCATCTAACTGTAATAACAAATGTCGCAGTGGTAATTCATTAGAATGCAACTTTCAGATAAACCACTGTAATGGTCTGTTTAGCTCTTCTTCCATCAGACGAATAACGCCACCTTTAAAACCTGTATTGACTACTGTTCCATCGCAGCCAACAACAGCTATTTCACTCAGCTTTACTGACTTAGATTTCAAGTGAGATATTAAAGTGTCTTTAATACCTTTAGCAGTCCCCGACTCACAAGTGACATGCCCGAAATAGTTGCTTCCTGGTTCTGATAAAATGACATAATCTTCTATCTGTCGTTTTCTGTAAAATTTCTTTCTTTCTCAATACGAACCAAAGTCTTATCCTTCCTGCCATCAAAATATAAACCGAGAAGCATTTTATTGCAGTCCGTTTCTTGTAAAGTTAATCTGACCTTAGTTCTTTCATGGCGCAACTTTGAACGATTAATGACACGACTTTGATCGTTTGACCAACATCTTTTAAGACAGAAGAAGCTATAACAGCAGCGGCTCTATCGGATATTCCAGTACGATCACAGGCAAGGGCTAGTGATGGTGGTGAACCTTTTAGTTTGACCTGTTCTGAGTTTTCATGGTAAGGACTAGAAGATAATACGGGTGAGCTAGCGCATGAACTGCTGCTTTCGATTGAAGAATCATCGGTCAAAGAACGGGAACAACAAGGTTTGTCAAAATAGTTTACCTCTCTGTTCCGCGATAAACTTTTTTCTTTTCTTTCTTGTTTCTTCTTGTTTTTCACAGTTGCAATCACATCGATACCGCCTATCATCATTTTTCTGTCTGTTCTTTGGTCAATTAAGAAACTTGCTTCCTCCTTGGGAACACGACTACCTTTTACACAGTTACAATCACATATAACTTTGCATTTGCAACTGCTAATATCAAACAGTCTATGGGACTCTGATATAAATGTATTAATCTTTTCTTGGTATTCAACATTAGTTTGACGGCCAAGATATGGTTTCATTAAGCTTCTATATTTGTCGTGGTAGGCACGAATCAGTGTCTCTTTTACACTCTCAGTAGGCAGCGACGATTTTACCATATTTTATAACTTCGTGAGCCAATATTTCAGATATTTCATGAACTGTTGGCTCTTTTGTTGTTTTATCAGGCTTCAACTCATGTTTTATGAACAGATAATTCTTCATAACATCGTTGTAAGTTGGCAATTGTGATGCTGGTAACTTTTGCGGCAAACCAAAGACAGGACAACTCGTTGTTTTTCGTGTTTTAACTTGAGACATATTTCTGCAAACAATACAAATAATAAATACTCTAATATTACAGTCAGGAATGAAACTACAAGCATAAAATATGAAAATCACTACTTACAACATACGTCACAATTCCAGTTAAAGATAAACTGATACAATTTGATTCCTCAAATAAATGAACGGCAAACAGATGAACTGCTGTAAGCGCGTGAAATATCTAAATGTCACTCCATCGGTGTTTGGGTATGAAGGCGCGGGGAAGGGGTATTTCGCCGAAATACCCTTCCTCCGCGTCCCGCTACCTTAGTCTCAACACGCATGTTTCTACCGGTAATAACTGTCGCTCAGGAGTTTTATAAAATGTTTGCGATGTTTTGAAAAATTTTGGCAAAACTCATAATTTGCCTAAATTTTCAGAACTTTATGACGATGGGGGCACCTTGAAACATAGCATAAGCCAACTGTTTTTTTTGCGCTTAATGTTGACCTAAAATAGCAACTTTTTACAGGCATACCGAAGCGATTAAACATAAAAAACGAAATCGCTCCACCCTAATATATATATACACATGTTCGTGCGCGTAGAAGTATCCTACTAGATACTGTTCTGTGCCTTTTTGATTGTGTACCTTACATAATAGTTTTTTGTAATAAAAATATAGGTTTAATCACAAATCACATATGAAATGAAGAGAGTTTCATTTGGAATTTCGGTCTTGTCGGGGAACCCCCGACCGTACCACTTTTAAATATAAATTCTCAAGTTTTGGTTTTTCATCTTTATGTCTAGAATAATTATTTGAGTGGAAGTCAGATCAAAATACTAGGTGCAAGTTATTTTCTCGATGTAGTATTTCGTAACATAAGTTCTTTCAGTATATCTTCATGAAGAAGTGGCATGTGATAAATATTTTTTGTAGTTTTACTTCTTGTCTGTTAATCAACTGATATTTCTTAGGACGAGGTGGCTCTGATGGATGCAAGATACCCATGAAAATTGAAAGCTTGGCTGGTCTTGGGGTGGTTAAGGTTGAATGTGGGTCCCAGTTCTCAGTGGCGCTGACAAGGTCTGGAAGTGTATATACCTGGTGAGTTAATATTTATTTTATGAAAATGTAAAGATTTACACAAAACAACATCAAATTGAATTGAGCAATCATGAGTGCAAATTCTTCACAGGGGTAAAGGTGATTATCACAGATTGGGGCACGGCACGAGTGATCATGTTAGGCGACCAAAAAAAGTGTCTGCGCTCCAAGGCAAAAAGATAATTTCGATAGCGACCGGTTCGTTACATTGTGTTGCTTGTTCAGACGAAGGCGAAGTCTTTACTTGGGGTGACAATGATGAGGGACAATTGGGAGATAGCACTACTAATGCAATACAGAGACCTCGTCTTGTATCTGCTCTGCAAGTAAGAATTATTTTATATTCAAATGTCATTATTGTCTACAATTAAGTTATGCTTTCATTTACGATTTAAAATTATAGCACAATCATTCATTAAGTGTAAAAATATCTTAATGATTCTGATGAAGTTTGTATACATTTTTTTTGAGATGATTCACTCCACATTATTTGTCTTATGCACACCTTATCTTTGAGGTTCTCAGGTCTGCGTATTGACAACTTCTTATGAGAGTTTTGAGAAGTTTTTAACTTCCTATCTAACCAAGGAGTTGGAATTCGACTAATTTATTTCTGCTTGAATTTAAATTGTGTAGTATGGTGAACAACAGGAAATATTTTATATTTGCTGCTCTTAATTATAACTTTTCTTGCAGGGTAAAAAAGTGACAAATGTAGCTTGCGGCTCAGCACACACACTGGCCTGGTCAACAACCAGTTCAGGTTCTTCTTCTGCCATACCAGTGGCAACTCCTCTCGAATACGATCTACTACAAGACATACCGACGTCTGTTTTACATAAACGTCTGATTCTACTGCATCATTTCTCGGAATTGATTTGTCCTTGCATAACGATGTTTCCTATAACAGGTTTAGAATCATTACACGAACTACGCACTATCCTCATATATTCTATAAAAGAAGCTACTTTTAGGTGAGTAACAAATAATGTGGATTAAAATTTTGAATAATTGCATTCTACCGGATTACCTATTTTCGTAGGTGTGGAGGTTTTTCGGTTTTCAAGTAGAGCTAGAGTATGCGCTTTTCGCGATATGACAAAATTTGTTATTTTCAGACACCTGTATTAGGGTAAGGGCGAAATGAATTGGAAAAATTGAACCATGTTATAACTATTGTACTAGTATCCTCTCATTAATTTTTACCTGACTTATCATTCGCTCTTGCATTTTTTAGAAGTAGAATGAAAGTATAATCGACTGGAAATATTAATCATACAAAAATTCTCAAATTATACAATCCCTTATCATTTTATTTATGAGATTGTATAATCGACTTTTTACAGAAAAGTGGTTCAAGCTACAATGGTTAGAGAGAAACATCACGGTCCAGTTATCGAACTTAATCGTATACAGGTTAAGAGATCAAGGTCGAAAGGTGGTCTCGCAGGCATTGACGGTATGAAGTCAGTATTCGGACAGATGGTTCAGAAGTTGCCTCTGTTAACTTCGGAAACTTTGGCTCTACCTCATCGTGTGTGGAAGGTAGAATTTGTAGGTAGGTGAGAAAAAATATTTTCTTGTCGATGACTAATCGAATTATCTTAAAGGCGAAAGTGTTGATGATTGCGGAGGAGGTTATAGTGAGAGCATTGCTGAAATGTGCGATGAATTACAAAATGGATCTTTACCTCTTTTAATTCCTACACCCAATGGGAGGGATGAGGCAGGTGCCAATAGGGATTGCTTCATATTGAATCCTACTGCTAAGTCTTGCCTTCATTTGAACATGTTCCGTTTTCTTGGTGTGCTGATGGGTATTGCCATAAGAACAGGTTAGTTAAACTTTTTTCCATATATACACATTTCCCATAAGGTATATACAGGTGTCCTTGAATCTCTATAACAAACTTTCAGAGGTAATTCTTGAAGCAATTTGTGTGAATAGCATGGTCCTAATCTTTTTAAATTCGGAAATATTCGGCTTTAAAAGTTTGATCCTCACAGGTCCTGAAGTCACAACTACGAGAGAGTTTCTGTGATGTTATCATAGATGGAATGAAATACATATCTTATACAGAAGTTGACATTCTTAACCATAGTAAAATGATTATCAAAAATGTTAAGTTAATAGATAAATGTGAGAATATCTTTTTCGATAGATAGTTATTCTTTGGAAACCTTAAATTCCTCGAATTGAGAATGTATTATACACTGTGTTGAAGATAATTTTTCAATAAATATTCGCTGCATTGCAAATGCTCCGAACTGTCGTCTGGCGGGTTTTAAAGAGAGAGAAACTGCCCCCTTATCATCGACAGAGAAAGCAGGGGACGAGCATTTTGCCGCTGGATTCTGGAACAACATGATCAAGACCCATTTCCAACATTTTATGGTCTGATGAATGAATTCTTAGCAGGAGGTGATACAAATAATTTCCATAAGAATCATTGATGGGTCCTGCAAAATCCAAATGCGGCTGAATGAGTATTTTCCAAATAGATGGATTGGTAGGGGGGGTCCAATTTGTTAGCCACCACTTTCACCCGATCTCAACCCTATAGACCATTGACACTTAGGAATTTCATCAGATGATTGCTAACACATGTTTCAATGTATTTGATATAAAGGGGAGAATAGAATTCAGTCTGTAGTTCTCTGGCACGAAGCAATCACCTCCTTTAAATATAGGAAGTCTTTAGCTTATTTAAGGGAACTTGAAAATTTTCCCCTTTCAAAGTAGAGGGTAACCAGCAAAAGGGAATTCTTTCAAAACTTCCGCTTAGAAACTGTCAACTCCTTTACTTCTACCTGATTACAGGTTTGCAATTATGTTCTCTATATTCTTCATCAATGAAGAAATGTGTTTTCAATTCGAAAATTTAAGGTTTCAAACAATAATTATCTATCGAAAAAGATATTGTGAGATTTAGCTATCAAAAGTAGCTCAACATTCCAGATAATCATTTCACTATGGCCACGAATGTCACCTTCTGTACAACAAAATATGTATTTCATACCTTCTAAGGTAACATCGTTCTCGTATGCTGAAAATTGTGATTTCAGGATTCACCAGGATCAAATTTTTGAAGCTGAATATCTTCTAATTTAAAAAGATTCTGTCCATGTTATTCTCACTAATTTGTCTCCAAATTTCTTCAGGAATAGCTTCTCAAAGTTAGTCATAGAGCTTGGGGGAAACCCTGTATCTCCTATCATATGATGTTAAATGACGATCATTATACAGAGTAACTAGGAATTGTATACCAGGTGTATCAATACATTTCAGGTTCTCCATTAAGTTTAAATCTTGCTGAGCCCGTATGGAAGCAGTTGGCGGGTTTGGAATTAACACCAGCGGATTTAACAGAAATCGACAGAGATTACGTGCCAGGTTTACTCTGTATCAGGGAGATGGCACCAGATGAACCTCTGTTTCAGAATTTAGAAATGCCTTTTAGCACACCGTCGTCCTGCGGTACCGACATTCCGTTAAGTACGAAGTACAAAAAGATTACTTACGAAAATCGACTAGAATATGTCCGACTTGCTCTTAATTTCAGGTAAGTGGGGTTATGTGTGACTAAAAGGCGCGATTAAATTTCGTTTTCTTAAAGGTTACACGAATTTGATGAACAAGTGAAAGCTGTACAGGATGGCATGTCAAGGGTTGTTCCAGTACCTCTGCTGTCTTTGTTCAGTGGGTATGAACTCGAGACTATGGTTTGCGGTTCGCCAGACATTCCATTATCTTTGCTTAAATCTGTAGCGACATATAAAGGTAACCATCAAGTCCTAAATAATTTTTCTCATGTTTTTATCCAAAAAAATTATGATATTGGGTATAATTTAAATCATATTATGTTGTTGTTCCTAAAAATCATGTACGAATGGGGTGAATTTTTCGTTAATTCTATAACTAAAATATCTGATAAACAAAGCAAAAGCTTCATTATGGGTCTACTGGGTGTTAAAATTTTAATGTTTTAAACATCGTTAGTTATGTTGACTTAACTCACGATTTGAAATACCCAACATCAAAATCAAAAAATATCCAAATAACATCTTAGTCTACTAGAAAAAACTTAGTAATATAAATAAAATGAAACGCTTTTGTCTGGCTCCTATAATGTTTATTTTTAATACACACGACCGGTTTCGACAGTTACTTTCTTTCTCAAGTGTCTAGAGCTAACAGTTACGAGCAAGAATATGCTAACTATACCTATTTGAAATTTTCAGTAGTGGGGATTTATTCAATTCTAGTTGTCTATTGAGAAGTGAATTTTCGAGGTTCTATAAAGTTTATTAATTTCCAATCTTTCCAACAGGTTCATTGTCATCTCCTTATTGCATTTGTGAAGAATTTTCAAATTCTAGAGTATTTAGGTGGTTTGCATATTCGATGTATTTTTATTACATTTACAGACTCAGCAATCTCAGTGGATTCTCTTAACCACATTACACCTAAATCCGCCACTTCAGTGATTCATAGAGCATTTTCCATTCCCGCATCCCTAACAGACATTGATAGGAAAATCAATATCATTCAGAAAATAGCATCAAATAATACTATTCCAGTCTCCTATATAAACATTTTTACTAAGCGCAAAGAACAAAAACATGTCTAACTGGCCCCCTCTCTAACAACATCAGTAATTATCTTTACAAATTTAATTTAACAATCTTCTTTCTATTGGTCTCAATATAAACAAATTACTATTCAATCTCAAAATATCACCCAGTAGTTTCTATTGACAATTTGACATATGCATTTATGTAAATCATATTGTGTAACCGTGGCCTACGTTATTTAGATTTTAACATTTCGGAAACGTGACGCCACCTTCCAGAAGATATTAGAAAGAAATAATGTACAACTCGTTATCTTTGAAAGGTATTTATTTTTAAACACCACAAAAATTGCATATCATCAGAATCTATCCACATTCTAAAATCAATCAGGTTTTGACTTCTCTTTTCAGAATTTTTTCTTTTCTGGAACAATTTTCAGTCAGTTTTTAGATTTGCTTTAGAAATATAGTGAAAATGGTAGGAAGTTCCAATTTTGCAATTTTTCTTGGCTAGGTGAGAACAGAAATTCATAATGAATAAATTAATTTTGAAAACCGATCACCAAACAGCAAATGAAGTGGAGAAGATAAATGTTTTCACCCGCACTAACATTTTAGAACACTAATCGCACATTTATGCAAACAATGGAATTCCTTAACCCCAAAGTGTGACGTCATACACGCAGTTCGACGGGCACCTTGCGTCCTCTAATAACGCAGGCCTCGGTGTCACCTCATTCCAAAATTTGAAAAAAATGAAATTTCAGGAGCTATAGAAAAAATCTTGAAAAATTAAAAAAATTCTCAACACTTTGTAGATCCGTCCCGAGCGTCTGCAAACCTACTTTTATCGAAAACTGTTCATAAAGTTAACCAGAGAATCACCCCATTTTGTTGGTTCAAGAGATTTAGGATCACCCTATACATCCTGATAAGTTATCCTCCTAACGTAGGATCATAGTAGGATATCTTTTCATGTGATATCTTGGAATACTCTCAACTGTTTTGCTTTCAGGAATTGACAGTTCCGCGCCTCTAATTCAATGGTTCTGGGAGGTGATGGAGGAATTCACCAATCAGGAAAGATCGTTGTTCTTAAGATTTGTGTGGGGACGAACAAGACTACCTCGCACTATTGCCGACTTCAGAGGTCGTGACTTTGTGATACAAATAATGGACAAGTACACCCCTCCTGACCATTTCCTTCCAGAAAGTTACACTTGCTTCTTTTTGCTTAAGATGCCTCGATATTCTTGCAAAGTAAGTGATTTCTCGACATTATCAGATTTGAATTTGGGAGGCTTTTACTTGGTAAAATTCCATTATCAATAATAAAAACAAGTACTGTGTTTTAAGAATTTCACTTAATAATTGCGATTCGTAACGCGTTTCACTACACCGTAGCTTCTTCAGACGAATGATTATGCAGAAAATATAAATGAGAATATAACTATAAATGTTCTTGAGTAATTAAAAGCTTATTGGTTGCTTATTCTTAAGTGGTTATTTATGACAGGTATATCCAATAAAATTAAGGAATAGATTGCTCCCGAAAAGATTCAATAGAGGTGAAGGGCTTAAATCGACTTGTTCATTGATGAGTCAGTTCCGATCGGAACATAAACGCTGTTTTTCAAATAAAAATCAGATTCAAATTACGCGAATCATCTCTTAGAAAATAATCATTCTTTCGACCCACAGTTTGAAATTTTGCATACAGATAATAAATATTGGAAGGTAGATCTTTGGGAAACTTTAGAAATAAATAAATACAAACACTCAGGTAGACTCATCAATGAACAAGTCGATTTAAGCCCTTCACCTCTATTGAATCTTTTCGGGAGCAATCTATTCCTTAATTTTATTGGATATACCTGTCATAAATAACCACTTAAGAATAAGCAACCAATAAGCTTTTAATTACTCAAGAACATTTATAGTTATATTCTCATTTATATTTTTCTGCA
The DNA here is from genome assembly GCA_013387265.2 of Cryptolaemus montrouzieri. Taxonomy (NCBI): domain Eukaryota; kingdom Metazoa; phylum Arthropoda; class Insecta; order Coleoptera; family Coccinellidae; genus Cryptolaemus; species Cryptolaemus montrouzieri. The sequence goes on from JABFTP020000103.1 coordinate 27,319,483, forward strand.
TAATCATTCGTCTGAAGAAGCTACGGTGTAGTGAAACGCGTTACGAATCGCAATTATTAAGTAAAATTCTTAAAACACAGTACTTGTTTTTATTATACATTATCAGATATTTTCTTATTTATTTATTTCAATCAATCAATTTACTATACTATCAAAATATTACATGGCATATCAGTTCGACGCTAAACAATTCCACAATTAGGGCCAACACATAATAAATACGTTAAAATAAAAATAGTACACTACAAGGACTAATACCTACACAATATCTAACAAATAAATAGATCAAACTGATATAAAATAATTTAAAATTAATGTATAATGAACTCCTGTGGAATAAAACGGATTATCTAATAGGATTTTATTAATTCCTTTAGTAAATTGAGATTTTGGTAGGCTCTTTAATCTCTGTGGTAACTTGTTGTAATACTTTATTCCAATGTGCTTCATTCGGATTTGTGTTCCTTCAATGCAATGACGGGTTGAGATATGGTCGATGTTCATGATACTGTAGTTGTAAAAATCCCCAGTCAGAAATAATTCGCCTTTAACCCTTAACTACGGACACGGGGTCTGACAGACACATACATTTGTATAAGCCCCACTAAATTTTTTTTCAACTTCTGTCCATCTCAGTAACTTCTGCATTTTCAGTTATCTTCGAGGTGTTGAAATGGCGTTATCGTTGCATTTGCTATTTTCAAGTTCTAACTAGCTGGGAGTCTACCAGACCTGCGTCCGTGTTCACGTAATTGTTGTCGAGTGGTAATAGGACTGAACGCGTGAATGTGCTCGACCCAAATTTTACGACAGTTGTTACGGGATGTTATGAAGATCTTCTCAGTGACAATAGTATTGTTGAACCTGATGAAAATGTGTTTTTACGAAGTGATCATGAATCTGAAAGCGAACAGGAATTAAGTGACTCAGACGATGAGATTATTCCGTTAGGTAAAGTGTATAATGTAGTAAGTGAAGACCAGGAAGATATGGAATCCGACAGTGATGTTAAGAATGGCAATGAAAATATGCAAAAATATTTTCATGGCAAGAACAGATTCAAATGGTTTAGTCAGGAGCCCACAAGAAATGTACGAACCCCTTCTCATAATATAATTCGTTTACCTGGAACACCTACCTATATAACAAAAGATGGAAAAGTTAACCCTGTTATATTTTTCCATGAAATTCTTTCCGAAAATAGGTGTAACCTGGTTGTTACCTGGACAAATAGAAAGCTTAGCGACATGAGCCATAAATATAAGCGGCTAAATAAACCTGAGCTATCCGACACAAGTCCCGTTGAATTGAAAGCACTCTTTGGGTTACTGTTATATACTGTGATATTCAAATCAAACAATGAATGGTATAGGAAGGGATATATTCCGTGCGGTCATTTCCCAAGAGAGATTTATAATTTTATTAACAGCTTTACGTTTGGACGATCCAGAAAATCGTGAAGGAAAAAAGAAAATTCATTAGCAGCAATCAGCGAACTCTTCCATCTGCTTATTGAGAATATTAAATCAGTATATACAGTTGGAGCCATGGCAAAATACAGAATAAAAATAATGGCATTAGCTTATGCAAAAACCCATTATTTGCATAATTCCTTTATTTATGCCGTTAAAGATACTGATGGCGAAGGATTAACTAGTGAAGAGAAAATTGAGCAAACCAACTCAATCAGTTGTAAGATTAGCCAAACCAATATATAATTCGAATAGGAATATCACGGCAGATAATTCGTTTTCCTCGGTAGAACTAGCAGAACTTTTATAAAGACATAATAAAACATATGTATGAACACTTACAAAAATAAGAGAGAATTTCCTTGGGAGTTTCTACCAAAAAGAGACCGATAACAGGGTGACACCATCTACGGTTTTACAATTAGGTTCGCAACAAAGTTTTCGCTGTTTTTTTTATGAAAATACAACTTTATTGTGAAAAATGATTGCAAATGAATCATTCAAAATATTGCCCACCGCTAGCTACAACTTGTTCCCATCTTTCTCGCAGAGCTCGAATACCGTAACGGTAGAAGTGTTCGTCTTTTGAGCTATCCATTTTTCGAGCTCTTAATATGAGCGGAACTGCTGATCAGCCAGACCATGTGCCATCGAACGGAACAAGTAATAATCGGATGGTGCAATATCTGGGGAATATGGCGGGTTGGGTTGGACTTCCCATTTGAGCGTTTCCAAGTAGGTTTTAACGGGTTTGGCAACGTGAGGCCGAGCTTTGTCATGCTGTAGAATTACTTTTTCGTGTCTGCTCGTATTGTGGCTGTTTTTTCGCGCAGTGCTTTACTCAATCGCATCAACTGAGTTCGATACCGTTCCCCAGTGATGTTTTCGTTCGATTTCAACAGCTCATAATAAAGAACACCGACTTGGTCCCACCAAATACACAGCATAACTTTCGCAGCGTGAATATTCGGCCGAGGCGATGACGTACAAGCATGACCGGGCAATCCCCAAGATTTTTATTTTCTTTGGATTGCTGTAATGAATTCATTTTTCATCACCCGTTACGATGCGATGAAAAACCCTTTCTTTTTGCCGCTGGAGCAGTTGTTCACAGGCGAAAAACGACCCCCAACGTCTCTTGGTTTCAAATCATACGGAACCCAAGTTCCTTGCTTTTGAATCAAAACCAACGCATGTAATCGCTTGGAAATGGCCTGGCGGGTAACTCCTAAGGCTGGAACAAATTCTTCTTGCGTTAGGCGCGGATCCTCATCGAGCAATGCCTCCAATTCAGCGTCTTCGAAGATTTTTCTTCCTTCACTTTCTTCACCGCTTTTGAAGCGACGGAACCAATCCCGGCACGTTGTTTCACTTAGAGCAGGATCTCCGTAAACTTTGTAGAGCTCTCTATGAGCTTAAGACGCCGTTTTCTTCGAATGAAAGAAGAAAATCAACACTACCCGCAAATAACGATTATTTGGCACAAAATCAGACATTTTCTCACAACTAAAAGTATATGACGCAAAAACAAAATCACTAATGTGTCACAGTGGTTTGTTTACCATATGTCTAAGCTTTGTTCAAGACGTTTTTGATATGTAAAAATCCAGCACTTACTGCTGGAGCCATCTATTGACAAACAGCGAGAACTTAATTGTGCACCTAATAAAATTACTTATTTCACAAGTCCCCAAAAAAAATAAGGCAATTATTTTTTGTCCACCATGCATCTAAAGCATCTGATGCCATAACAGGAAAACCTGAAATAATTGCCTTTTATAATTCAACAAAAGGTGTAGATGCAATGGATGAAAAATGTGCGAAATACACTTGTAGTCGTCGCACTAGAAGATGGCCAATGGCAATTTTTTATAAAATATTGGACATATGATACGTGAACGCATATGTCATGTACTCTGCCTTTGTTGTAAATGACACGAAACGATTTGATTTTGTTAAGAAATTGGCAAGACAGCTAGTCGAACAACATATAAGTAATAGACTCGAAAGTCCTTTTGTAAATAAAGAAATAAAATCACTTATACGTCGAATGTTGAAGATTCCGGAAGAGCAAGCACCAGAAGACCGCCTAGAAAAACGAAAATATTGTTATATTTGCCCTTCTCGAATAAGAAAAACTTATTTCACTCGCATCATATGAAAAAAGCTCATATGTCTGCAACGCTCAAGAAAATTCTGCATGAATTGTTGCTAGGAGAGATAACGTGCATAAAAAATTGCCGATATTTGGTCATGCACGTTTTTTTCCTTTCAATTTTCCTACCGTTTGAAGCTGTTTTATTAGATTATTGAACGTTTTTTCAAAGCACATCAAAATAAGAAAATTGCGTTTGTTGAGTTTTGACAGTAGAATATGTGTGTGATTTTCTTGGCGCCCAAAAATTTCTAATGAAAAGTTGAACATTTCTGGCGTTACCGCATTTTAGAAGGGAGTCTCCCTGACTCCCGGTCCGTGTTAACGTCGGTAAAACTAGTGCGTGGTTGAGGGTTAAAGTTTTCGTTGTGTATATACCTGAGGGTAAGGACATAGACTGCCACAACAGTAAGAATCTTTTGGGATTCAAACAGTCTCTACAGCTTGTTGTTTTCGGAAATACCACCTATTACTCCAAGAGCCTCCTTTTGACCATGTAGAATCCTACAGATTCCCGAGCTATGACCTTACAACACAATTCCATATATTGTGAAAATTGAAGTCAGCCAAATTGCATATGGGCTGGGTCGATACTTTCCTGACTCGTTGAATAAAAAATATCGCTGATATAACCTCTTGAAGATATTCCCAATGCAGTTTCCAGTCTAGTTGTTTGGAACTTGACGAGACTTAGCTCTGTACTTGAAGAAGCCACATTTCGTAGATTTATGTAAACGGCATAGAGACAAGTCTCTATGAAAGCCCTCCAAGAGCTATTAAATAAGTATGACTCAAAAATCCCTAGAGCTCTGCTTTTTATACCATACCGATCCATTTTTTGAGCAAGAAGTCTCTAGGTATCCTAACAAATGCTTTACTAAGGTCATAAGTTAATAGTTCAACATGTTCACATCTATCATAAGCGTCTATTAATGCGTGAATTATTTGTAATGAAGCAGTTGAAGTTGGCCTTCTCTTCCTAAATCCATGCTGCGAGGAACTAATAATATTGTTACTTTCTGAAAATCTTATGAGTCTTCTGTTAAGAATCTCTTCTAGGATCTTCGAAAACGCTGGTAATATAGAAATTGGTCTATAATTGCTGCAATCGTTAATGTCTCCTTTTTTATGGATCAGCAAGACTCGCTAATTTTAACTTTCTGGGGAATGTTTCTTGTTTCAATCACGTTGCTTTCACTGTAGGCTTATATTTTGTTGATTTTCAAGCATCGTTGAGTTGGAGAGGAACATTTCGATAAATTCTCATCAGGAAACAAGGTTTTTCGTTTATTAGGAATATGTTTCTTGAATACTATTGAAAAAACAAGATGAAATATTGGTAAATGAAAAATTACTTAAGATAATTTGCCAGGTACTATTTCTGGAAGAAATTAAAATCTCGGATTGGAGAGATTACTAAGCGATGTTTTCCTTTTCAGCATGTTCTGCAGCAAAAACTCAAATATGCCATTCATTTCTGCAAATCTATTGACAAAGACGAGTATGCTCGCGTGGCAATGGCGGGAGATCTTGCAGTGAGTTCGAGTTCAGACGCGGAAAGTGACCCAGAGATGGATAGCAGCAACTAATTTTCTTGTTGTAGTCTCCCGTCCAGTCTATTTAACTCTCTTATATCAATTCTTTATGTTTTGTTTTATATAATTTACTTGAATTATCCGAATTACAATTTCAATGCTTGGATGAAATTTTTTATATTTATGATTTAAAAATGCTTTCTTATGTGAAGCCTTATATATTCATCAAATTGAAGAAGCTTTATATATTTATCAATCATGTGATACTTTTTTTGATATTTACTGTATTCGAATTCTTTAATTTTGAGCTTTATTAGAATTATAACGTATATCATAGTTTCAAAACGATTTTGTAGTTGAGATTATTTTATATTTTATTGAAAATGAGCGCATATAGCTTCTATCAAGACTTCCTCATAAATTTTCTATAACTTATTTATCGAGAGTTAGTGTTACATATTAATTTTGTTTTTAATTTTGGTTGTACTGGTAGTTTTGTTCAAGATATTTCTAGTCAAATAAACTTTCTACTCAAACAACTTCCTGCTCAGAGAAACTCAAAATCTTCCTCAGTCCCTCAAAAAATAAGACGTTCGAAAATTTTAAAACACTGCACCAATTTTACGTGCAAAATCAAAAATTCAAATTTATTCAGAAGAAGTGTAGATCAAAGAATTATTTTCAAGTAATCCACCAGCACTAAGGAATGCTAGAGAATGGAAATGAAAATAGTACTCAATTGAAATGAAACTAATTATGAAAATGGAAGTCCCCAAAAACTTTTTTACTTTACTTTTTTATACTGGATATTTCCAATCAATCCATTTCAAAATCAATGACCTTGTAGCATTCTCAATCATTTCGATTGGTGAGGTATGGCGTTATCATGTATAAACAAAAACTTTTCACCCATGTTTGCCGCAAATGGTACAATATATTTTTCCAAAATGTCTACGACGTACCTCTGAGCATTCAGGGTTCTATTATTCCATTAACGATGACGAGATTAGCGCGAGCATTCAAATAAATTCCTCTCCAGACCATTATTAAACCTCCACCGAAACCATAGGTGGTAAAAATTTGGGGAGTATCTCTCATTTCAGCTTCTGTATACTAGAAGATCAATCGCAATGAAAAAGACAAAATTTCGTCATCTGTAAACAAGTACATACATTATGATGAAAAAAAAAGGAATCATATGTTATATCAATATATTTAAATACATTTTGTATAAATTGCCAGTAAAATTGAATAGAAAAAGATTAAGGGCTAATACTGCATTAAATGCAGCCACAAAAGGCCTCCCTTAAAGTCTTATAATTTATTAATATTGACACGGGCTCCAACAACAAATTGTTCATAACATTCAAATAAAACAAATACAGAAAATAATTTACAAACTTTTTAAGAGACGCGTAACATATTGGGAAGTTCAGTGGAATTTACTAAAATTTCAATTTCAACAATTTCCCCAAAAAACTTGTATAAATCTCAACAATCTCCAAATACGATTGACGAACATTTCAATGATTCAAAACAATTACATTGCGCTAAAAATTATTTTCTACAACCGATATTTCTTATTTCTTCAATAACTGGAAAGATCACATCCAAAATTTTGATTAATTTTTAGTTACATGATTTTCGCATTTTGCATAGTAGTAAAGTGAAATTCAAATGATTATAATCTATAGACATGTAGAAATGCAAATTTTCAACAACTTATTTGTATAAACACAAAATTTGTATTTCACTTTTTATATTTGGAGCAGCTCAACTTTCAATTCCATTTTACACATCGTAATTTTTTCAATTCTCATAACTCGCCTAAAAGAATCGAGAACGAAGTTCTCCACAAGCAAAATGAACAACATTGGTATGGTCAATACAAAGAAAAATACAAGAATATGACAAAATGAAATAAAGAATTAAAAAAATCGTTTTAAATGATTCAGTGAATTTTTGACTTAAATAGAGATACTATCAAGTTGATAAAAACGTTCTGTATTTTTCTAAATCAATAGAAAGCAAAATTTGCAAACAAAAGAAAAATGTGAACAGATCATTGTTATAAATTTTGCTACAATTTTCCCATATAAATGCATGTTTGAATTCAAACACTATAACATTTTATTTCAGATTATCAACAGAATCAATTACTACAACTTGAAGTAAATGTCAAGTCCTTTTAAAATTCCATCAGACATTAATTTTATTCATAATGTTCAAAAGTCCATTGATTTTCGAAAATTGACATAGAAAAAATTATAATTGAAATTTTTTTCACTATCACATTTTGACATTTTTTAAGGATCATATAAAGTGTGAAATTAGTACATAAGGGTGATTTAGGTATGCAGTCATTAATTAAAGAAACAAAAACTTATTTAGTAGTGGGTCCAATTTTTACCAAAAATAAAGAGAACTTTTGTTAAAAATAAAAATTCCTCAAGCTTTTTAAGTAGTATACTTTCTTAACAGTTGGTGAAAAAATATTCCAATTACATATTTTTAAATTTTTTGAATTTATGGACTGAACTACAACTAGCAAAAAATCAGACATAAACAGACAATCCCAAATTTTCAACTCAATCAAGTAAGTTGACAACTAATACTTTCATATTTGACACAATTATATCAATAAGTATTATAACAAGTATTGAAGAATACTTGTTTTCAATTTTAGATGTAGGTAAGCTTAATAAAATTGGCACTATAAAAATAATGATTTTTTGCTCTACTTACATGTAAATAAATTAAAAACTGTCATTTCATGGACTATTTAGAACAATAGTCCTACAAGATACATTTAAATCTATATATACGTATAAAAACAATATATCTATATTTCGAAATTTATGTAGTTTCACTACAAGTTATATTATTTTTTTTTTATTCACTGGAATGATTCTCACATCGATTATTATCCGTATTGCAAGAAATGTGCCTTTGTTTCATTGCTGTATTATATACAAACAATCGTTCAAGCATTTAATTAGAGTCAATTTTCATTATCTTTGAGTAATTTTGAAGCTCTTAGCTGCTATTTTGTTCTAAATTGCACTCAACTGGGCCCGGTTGAACATGTATCAAATCAAGTACAGTGGATTTCTCTTATAACGTCTTTCTCGAACCAGTATCAATATATCCCTTGATCACTTACTTACTGCAACTTTATAAAGTCGATTTCAGATATAACGACATTTCGGAAACATTGGATATTCCTAATTCATTTACTGTAATAAGAATAACTGAAAAATTTGAAAGAACTCGTTCGGGCAGTGATTGTTCGTGATTACACAACAATTGAACATTACAACAGTTTCTCTTCAAGGTATTCTCATTAAAGATTTGCATTTCCATGACTACAAAGTCTAATTAACCCAAGAACTTCACAAGCAAAGTGATGTATTGAAAGTGAATGGCGAACTTTATCATACTATGATAACCCTTAGTTGGCAGATATTGCAGTCGATGTTGGGTTGTTTCATCCGGCGCTTACTTACCATGCCACTCGCGAAACATTGACGGTATTTCATCAGAATTGGCTGTCTTACTTTTGCAATTTAATACTTAAGACTTTTAGTTGTGGAGATATGCCACCACTGAAGCATTCAAGGATGAAATTAGAAGATGTTTGACGACATACCGCCCAATGTATGCCATACCGTTACAAATGTTGCATAAAAGTCTTCGACCCCATCTACCATATTTCTTGTTCCATACATAATTCCCAAAGGTCTACTTCATAACCCAATACATAGCTCATTTCTTCATTACAGAAAACTATATCTTATTGTATTGAATTTTCAACACCCTTCATTATAATGTCTTCGGAAATCATCTTGGCATATGTATAAGAGTAGAGATGAGCAGTTCTTTTCTTTGTCCCGACATTCTACATCCTTTAGCAATGTTATCAAACCACAATTTATTTTTCGAGATCCACTGTTTTACCAAGAACAGAACTTGATCGGTCAATTGATCTCCATCTTAATTTTTGAACCACAGCTCAAGAAATTGCTCAAATCTTGCTTTTGAGGTTCAATGATACCCTATCACGTTCTGTGAGTTGATGATGCTAAGAACCTCTAAAATTAGAAGTGTCTCAAAAATGGCCAAAAAGGATAATCAAAAAATAATAGCATTGGTGAACTAGGTCAGAAAGTTTCTTAAAAGGGGCACCTTCAAGTAAATAGTGAACGAATATGGATCAAGCTTGGAACAGGAGAACCACAAAGTAATAGATTGTTTATTGATTAATGGACTGAAGGCTATATTTTACTTTGTTGGAAATGAGATATTTACTGAAAGAGAATAACCATAATTAGATGAAAATTCAGAGAGTATATTGAATTATATGACTATACTAGTGAACTTGATTCAAGTGAAGAGTTACAACATTGGAGGTGAATTAAAGAGTTATCTTTACCAAAACTATGATCAAGATTAGACTTGGGATCATTTGAAAAATGTTAATATAAAAAACACCTCTTCTCAGTATAAAATTAGTGAACTCATATCTACCAGAGAAGATTGTGAATGAATACGGATTCTCTATATTGAAGAGAGGTTCAGTTAGATTTCTTGATTGGTCAAGTTGCCAGTCAGAAAGTTACACTTCTAATGTTTTACTGTCTGTATTTTGTTTCTCTTCTCAATTTCGTTTTTGACTCAATTCAATTGACTCTAACCTATCGACCAACTATCTTTTATTATTTATTTTATATAGAATTGATTTTCATTTTAAACATTCTCACAAATTTTATCCCAACTTTTCCAACAATCCCCATTTTTAAACATCAGTTCAAGAAATTGCTGAAATCTTCCTTTGGAGGTTCAACAAACACCCTATGACGTTGTGTAAGTAGCTACTAAGAACTTATGATCTCAGAAATGGCCAAAAAATGGTGATAATCAAAAGATTATAGCATTGGTGAACTCTGGATGAAAAAGAATCTCGAAAGGGGTATCTTCAAGAAGAGTGAATAAATATTGATAAAAGTAGGAACGTGAGAATCACAAAGTATTAGATTGTTTATTGATTAACAGACTGATGGCTATATTTTACTTTGTCAGAAACGAGATACTTACTGAAAGAAAATAACCATAATTAGATGAAAATTTCAGTAAGTATATTGAATTATATGACTATATTAGTGAACTTGAATTAAGTGATAAGTTTACAACATTAGGGTGAATTAAAGGGTCATCTTTTGCTAAAACTATGATCGCTTTGAGATAATAATTGTGATCATTTTTAAAATATTTTTAATATAAGAAACGGCTCTTCTCAGTATAAAATTAGTGAAGTCATATCTACCAATGAAGACTGTTAATGAATACAGATTCTCTAAATTGAAGAGAGGTTCAGTTCTATTTCTTGATCGGTCAAGTTGCCAGTAATAAAGTTACACTCTACTGTCTGTATTTTGTTTCTCTTCTTAATTTCGTTTATGACTCAGTTACTATGGATAAGTATCTAGGCTCTGGAATTCTGGGGGAGAATTCAATTATTACATATCCACCTATCGACCAACTATCTTTTAATGTCTATTTTATATATAATTGAAGTTCATTTTAAACATTCTCACAAATTTTATCCCAAATTTTCGAACAATCTTTATTTTTAAACATCAGTTCAAGATATCATTCCCCCAAAAAAATGTCCAACTACTCTATTCTGAAATGGCATCTTCGAGAAAGTTACACAAATGCAAGGAAAAGTCATAATGTGGAACGTATATTGGCAGCAGATGATAAAACAAGGAGGAGAGTGGCAAAACCCGTCTAACACGTGAAAGCGAAAGCACCTTGACAGCGAGTCAACTGAATGACTACTTCTCTTCAGTCGGACAATCTATATAAAGCCAGTGCTGGCCATCTAAAGAAAAATCGATGGAGATGATTAGAAATCGAAAAACACATACGTCGCTCTTATCAAGTTCCATGTTTGTTAGCCCGAATACTGAAGAGGAGCTGATGTAGTTAAAAATTTGAAGAGCAAATATTCGTCGGATGTATATGGAATGAATGCTGTGATACTAAAGAGAATTTTTACTTCCATATCAAATTTCATGTGTAGAATGGTGAATCAGTATTTGAAGCAAGGTGTTTTTCCCCAAGAACTTAAGATTGCGAAAGTGGTTCCAATCTACAACAAAGGCGATGTAAACAGTTGTAACAGCTACTGGCCAATATCTGTTCTACCAGTAATATCGAAGATTTTCGAAGAAATTATGAGACGAAGGCTGATTGATTTCTTCTTCACATATTAAATGATAACCAACATGGCTTTAGATCAGGTAGGTCCACGACAACGGCTCTGGTTGGCTTGCTGGAGGGCATAGCTGAAGCTTTGGATAACCACCAATGTTCGGAGATCCTATCATGTGACTTCAGTAAGGCTTTCGATTGCGTGATGAGGGGCCTACAGCTGGATAAAATGGGATTTTATGGAATTCGGGGAACAGTTGGTCGTGTGGAGGAGCTGTCAGTCAGAGAAAGTGGAAGTAGAGGTTGGAGTTCCCCAAGGCTCAATCCTGGGGCCTACTATTCATAATATATATTAACGATATGCTAGCTGATATACCCTGCGAGAGAACTAGTGTGTATGCTGATGACACCAATTTTATGAACACTGCTCCATCGGGCGACGAGTTGCAGCGACAGGTATTGCAGACTGTCAAATATGCTGAGGATTGGTTCAGTATGAATGGACTCAAGCTGAACACAGATAAAACCCAAAGAATTCAATTTGGTACTAACGCTTCCGAAAATCACACCACTAGCCTCCTGGGAATAACTTTTGATAGTAACCTTAATTGGCAAGCCTACATATCATCACTATCAAGGAGGCTGTCAACGGTGATATTCACAATAAGGTGTATGAGGGCTGTATCAACACATGAAGTATGTAAGCTGACATATTATGCTAACTTTCATTCCATCGCCATCTATGGTACATTGTTGTGGGGATACAGGTCAGAAATTAACACAGAGCTCTTGAAGCAGTGAGGGTTATATGTGGTGCTTCAAGTATGACTAGTTGCCGACCCCTTTTTAGGTCTGAGGGTATACTTACTGTCGTTTCTGTGTTTATACTGAGCTGCCTAAGATATGTACATGATAATAAAGAAAAATTTGCGTCCAATGCAGAATTTCACACCTACAATACCAGGAGAAAGAATGACCTCATTGAACATCACAGACTAAAAAAGACTCAAATGGGAGTCAATCACCTGTGTATGAAACTTTTCAATAGGCTACCTGATGAAATTAAGAATGCTGATAGGACCAAATTCGTGACAAAAATTAAGACTGCTGTTAAAAAACAAACTTATTCAGTTGACGAATTTCTGGAGAGGGGTGCCTAACGGAGTCACATTCATGTTTGTTTGTCTAATTTTGTCATATGATATTATCGATGTCCGTTTTTTTACAAATATCTGTTTTTTATGATTCATTAGTTTATAGTATGTCATGTATTACACTGTTTTTATTTTTAGCGGTTTTATGTCCGCCATATTTATATTTTTAAATGATGTATCATGTGATGATGATAATTAAAAAAAAGTTGCTGAAATCTTCCTTTGGAGGTTCAATAAACACCCTATAACGTTGTGTGAGTAGCTACTAAGAACTTATGATCTCAGAAATGACCAAAAAGGGTAATAATCAAAAGATTATAGCATTGGTGAACTGGATGAGAAAGAATCTCGAAAAGGGCACCTTCAAGAAGATAGTGAATAAATATAGATAAAACTTGGAACGTGAGAATCACAAAGTATTAGATTGTTTATTGATCAACAGACTGATGGCTATATTTCACTTTGTCAGAAATGATATTTTTACTGAAAGAAAATAACCATCATTAGATGAAAATTTCAGTAAGTAAATTGAATTATACAACTACATTAATGAATTGGAATCAAGTGAAGAGCTTACAACGTGAGGTGAATTAAAGGTTCATCTTCTCCCAAAAGTATGATCGCTTTGAGATTAGAATTGGGATAATTTCTGGAACATTTCGAAAATGTCGTAATATAGTAAATAGCTCTTCTCAGTATAAAATTAGTGAACTCATATCTACTGATGAAGATTATTAATAAGTACGGATTCTCTACATTAAAGAGAGGTTCGCATTGACATCACAATTGATACTAACTTTGGAAAATGATAAGGTTTGTTCCAACACAGACTTGAATTAGTTCAGAATTGTGGATTGTTCACAAATTGAAATTTGCGTTTCTACAAACATTTTAATTGATTCCAAACTGGCGAATATCGTGTTACAACGTTCCTAGAACATACAACTAATGCTAGAACGGTGAAATTAGTTCTTGGTTCTAGGAAGAACTGAAAATGAATCATCGCGAGTATGCGCACTGCGGATATTATTTTCAAATTCCGTTGTCAACTTGTTAGTTTAGTGTTCTAACGCAGTCGAATCGTTGATAAGGAATCAATTAAGATCAAATATACTTGATACGGAATCAATTCAAAACTGTCATAGAACTACTTGTTGCAACCAACTTCCTGCTCCCTGGAGTAGAGAACTTTCCTAGAATAGGAAATTTTTGTTCTCCATATAAATAGTTATTCGTTAAACTGTAATCTTTATGACTAATAAAATTCCCAAACTTGTAACTTTCGAATTTGATCAAGAACTGAAAAAAATCAACCCGGGGCTCATATGAACAGATATTTAGATTCAAATATATCTCTCGTGAAACCTCTCTCTATGCTTGGGTCTGAAGAGGTTAAGTCAATATTATTTATCTGGAATGACGCTATACCTATTCGATGTTGAGTTATAAAGATGGCACGCACAATTAAACAATAATTATGGAAAAAAGTATTCACGCGTTCACTATTATTGTGCCATCTTCACAATTCAAGAAAATACAGAACAGTACTTTCGACTTTTACATTACAATTTTGAGTTTGCAAGATGAAAAATATTATGCTTTAATCATAGATCCCCCCTTGAATGTCGTTATAACCAAAATCCACTGTACAAGCAACTTAAATTAAGGATTCATATTGTTTGATCAGAGAAAATGAAGATTTCGAAAGCCTCAAGATTCAGTATGATTCACCTTTTATTTACATATTCAGTTCGAGTAAATTAAACCCAGTCATTTTCTCTATTTCTAAGTTTGGATGACACATCCCTCCGGAAGCATACAAACGTACTCTTGACAATAGATAACTTTGAATCCCTTTCAACTTTTACAACAACTTTCATGCAGTCTCGATCTCGCAAAAACGTAATAAATATAACTCATTCTACCCTTTCCTTCAGACAAAATCGATTTTGCACTTCTTTATAACAGGAAAGGCAAGTGTCCAGCACTATTCTAACTAAGTACGTAAATGTTTCACTTAAAGCAACAAATAATAAGCAATACTGTCTGTAAATATGACCCCACCACCGAAGCTTATAAGGCACATTTTAGTGGTCCCCACGGAGGAGCTCCATCAACAGATTAAAGCTCGGTCCGTCACCATCCTTCGATCTAATCGTCAGCATTTCCTTTCCGACCTGTAAATATAAACACATCAACAAAAATCAAATATTTCTATCGCTTAACTACTACTATTTGAAAACTTGCATATTTATGCATGCTGTGTTCCAACAAAACTTTGGTCCTCCTTCAAACTTTGGAAAGAGCATTTCCAGAAATACGCTATAATTTGAATTTTTTTGGGATAACAATTATCTAAATCTGTGGATTGCCAATACAGAAATAGTTGAGTGGCCAGCCAAGTCACCTGGTTCGACTCTCTTCTATTTCTTTTTATGGGGTTATCTGGAATCGAAAGTTTATAGCACAGAAGCAAAAAACTTAAGAAACAGCAGCCGGAAAACAGGCTTTTAATACCAGAAATTTTTGCGAACGATCGAGGAGAATTTGAAAATGTTTTTGTCTTTAGAAGTGAGAGAAGAGCAGTTATAATTATTTAATATTTCGATTTTATGAGTATTATCTTTAATTTTTCTTTTTTTAAAAATGAAAGAAATGTCTCAAAGTTTGTTTCTGTTTATACACTGCGTCAAGAAATTAACGCACAAAATCGAAAATTCAAATTTATGCAGAAGAAGTTTAGATATGTTCAAGAATGATTTTTCCAGTTATCCACTAGCACTAATGAATGCTTCAGATCTATCGAAATTAAAATGGTACTCGTAGAAATTGAAACGAAACTAATAATGAAAAATCAAAGTCTCTAAAAACCTGTTAATACCGGATATTTCCACCACTGTCGAGAACAATTGCATGACATCTAAGATTCATACTCACAATCACAGATCTTATAGAATTCCGATGTATTCTGTCCCAAATTTCGATCGAGTTTGTTCCGAACCTCATTCATGGTAGCTCGCTGATTCTGCTTGCTTCTAATCTTCTATTGAGATTGTCCTAGAGATGTTCGATGGGATTGAGGTCCGGATTTCGCGCAGGCCACTACATTGAAGGGATTTCGTGATCTTGGAGGTAATTCCTAACGATACGACGTTAGTAAGGTCTGACGTTATCACGCATAAATAAAAAGTTCACACTCATGTTTGCAGCAAACGGTACAACATGTTCTTCTGAAATGTCTTTAACGTACCTCTGAGCATTCAGGGTTCTATTATTTAAAATGACCAGGTCTGTGAGGCTGTTCAAAGAAATTTCTCCTCACGCCATTATTGAGCCTCCGTCAAAACCATAGGTAGGTAAAAATTTGCACTTGGCATATCTTTCATTTCGACGTCTGTTACTAAAGAACGTCGATAGCAATGAAAAAGACAATATCTCGACACATCCGTAAACAAAACTTTCTCCCAGTCAGCTTCTATCCAATTGACAAATTTCCTGGCAAATTCAATCGGGTGCGGTGGTTAGAGCTGGACCTAGAGCTGCGACACGAGGCCTCAAACCAAATTGCCTGAGACGTTGTCGTATCGTTTCAGTACTAATTTGCACTGCACTGTTCTGTCGAAGCTGCCTAGCAATAACGAACCATTGTTTCAACGAAGAAATATTTAAATAACAGTCATGGTAAACAGTGGAATAGGACACCCCAAGCCATTGGCCTATTATTGTTTAAGACTAACCTAGGTCATCAAGCACCACTGCTTCAGCACATTCCGTCGGAATAAAATTTCGTGATTCGCGTTGCATTATTATCGAAAATTAAAATTTTCAAGAAGCACAAACGTTACTCGCAAAAATTAATTCAACAACTGCTTTTATTAATATGTGATGGTTTTCTGCAAGATCTCAATTTATTTCTTCCCTTTCATTTCTCATGAAAGGAATATGTACGCCAAGAAAAAGCGTCGAATTTTCTTGGCATATATCCGGACATATACAAAAAAAATAGGTAAGATTAAATCTTTTCGATGGGCTTTTCAAATGTTTTCTACCAGAAAACTGCATTCAGAACATTCAACTGAGCCTAAAAACTGTGAAGAGAGGGTGTCCTAATTTTGAAAGAAAGATTTTCGGAGAGTCGGTAAATGTCTCCTACCCCTGCGCATATACCACATTTTTTGAACCAACGAAGCTAGCTTATACTCGCTTGAATACATTTATTGACAGATGAGAGAACATGTTTACAAATAGCATAGCTTAGCACATAACACGTCATTAGTATGCGGGCGCAAAGGAGCAATATGATAAAAGCTTTCTACACTTTCCAATACGAATGTTTTAGATTTGAATTTGGGAGGCTTTTACTTGGTTAAATTCCACTATCAATAATGAAAAATAAGTACTGTGTTTTAAGGAATTTTACTTAATATATATTAAGTAAAATTCCATAAAATACAGTACTTGTTTTTTATTATCGAATGTTTTAGGCTTAGTTGGACGTCCTGAATATAGTGTTCTTGGTTCGTCTTTTGTCTACTTGTTTGTGAAATTCTGAAAATGACAAATTATAGTTTGTATCATTTCAAATGGCGACTCATCGCCAACTTGATCAAGTTTTTTCCCAATAATTCAGTCGGACGTATGTTCTACATACTAAATGATTTCGTAGAAGGAAGGAGCTGCTGGCTATTATATTATAACCTCAAAAATTTATATCTACTTGTTTGTTGTTTGTTTGTTTGTTCTTTTAACGATGTGCTCGGGAGCTAAGCCCATTTATACAGGTGGACCTACAGCTTATAGTGGATTCCGAACCACTCTCCTAGACCGTACAATGATAACTGCCACCACAAGGATTACAAGTTATCTGGTCTTCGGAAGTTTATGCCCTCTATAGGCGACTCTGTCCCACCTGGCCACAGCGGTGGTTCTTATATCTACTTCGTTAAAGAATACGTAATTTCCAATGATTTTAGTGTGGAAAATAACGATAAAAGATAAAATAACTTACTACCAAATACAACCAGACATAAAATAGGAAATTGTACAATTACTTATTCGTTCCCTTAATTCTTGGTTCGTAAGAACAAATAAGAAATTACAGAATTATATTATTTTGAAACTGAAGTATCTAGGTTAGAATAAGAATCTGCTCTTTTTTAAGATAATTCGGCATGCCGAATATCAATCAATTACGATCGTAATAAATTGCTTTCGAGCGCCAATTCCAGCGCAAGAGCACAACGGATGGAGTTTCTATGCTCACAGAGTTGTATGAACCGAGTTTCGACGTGCCGAATGACGTCAAATATTTCCTTTCATTTTATTTGGTAGGAGAGAGTGAGATGTACTGAGTGGCCATTTGAAATTATACAAAGTATACTCGAAATGGTGTAATTTGGACTATAAGCATGCTACACGAAACTCACTTTGAATTGTATGGGGAATCATATTTTCGAATAAAATATAGGGGTTCATCATCGAAATAAGGGGGTTAGGGGGTAATTCCGTTAGTCCTGTAAGTGGTAGAATGTTAATAATACGCTTGTTTGAGAGAACATACCCGAAAACCTAATTTTCATTAAAATTATTCTTCTGGAAACTCCCAGCGGATCACCTTAGATTTTACATTGACAACCCTGTAGTTTGTGAGTAATATCTTACCTGGCATGTTCGTTGTAATTCAGGTATTCGCAGCAACAGTTCCCCAAATTTGGAAGGACTCTCAGGATAATGAACTAGGGTGTAATCTTGCAACGCTTTCAGTGCTTTCTCCTGTGATATTCTTACCTTTTCTGCTTCCTTAAGCTCAGAAGTATCTGTAAAATTTTAATTGTTTTAAAATCAATCTCTGTCAGAAAACAAAAATTCAATTACCAGACGTAAGAAGTAGGATAACTTTCATGGCAACATATTCGTATTGGTCGACCCTGAGTCTTCTCAGTTGTTCGGTGAAATTCAACATTCTCTCTATACAAGCATGCATGCCCATATCTCTGGCTTGACTTAGTGTAATGCTTTTTCCAAGAGACACCCTTATTTCGCCCGGCGTTGACATCGATCGAAAACAACAGGAAAACAAGAGTAATTCGCACCAAGAGTTTATCAGAAGGCATATTTGATCATCGATCTGCAACAATAAATTGAACTTTGTACTGCTTCAAAGACTGGGTGTTTCCTAATAAAATGCCGTAAATGGAGAAGGTGATTCCTTGAGTGATGTCGAGAAAAACATGGATCGAAAAATGCTTCGTTTCCGAGATATAGGGTGTTAAAGTTACAAAAATTTTTCATTTTTTTCTTCATAAAAACTACAGTTTTTGGAATTTTCAGCCGAAAATCAACACAAGAAATGTTTTAAAAAAAGACATCTTTGAAAACTGAAATCGAATGGATCAATTAGTTAACAATTTTTTCAATTTCGTGATTGTTTTCCAAATATGCCACTCACATTCTTGGGAGCAAAATAATGTACTTTATGTTTTATGGTAATTTTCTTCGCATTGTAGCATACTCACCGAAATATTCTTGAAGAGTGGCAAACTCTTACACCATTTAACAATTTTGTACAATCGATGATCAGCAATATTACAGAGATTGGCAACAAAATCCGGACTTGTTTCAGTGGAACCGGCAAGAGCTGTACCGGCAAGAAGAGGATGATTTGCTAAATTATGTACAGCCCCACTTCCACCTTCTTTCCCCAAATGGCCTTCTGTGTTCAATTTGTGAAGTTCTGATTCGTTATAATGCCAAAGGTGCTCCACATCCATTATTTCCTAGAATAAGAAGTGTATTTGATTAAGAAATAGAAATAGAAATCTTTATTTATGCCGTTATACATGTGTATTTGCAGTCGTCATTTAATTAGTGGTATATATAAAACTTAACTCAATTATTGAGATGAGTAGACAACTTGAAAAACTAACTTAAAACTTGCCTACAAACATTATCAAGAAAGAGAGAAAAAATTCACAAACATCTTACTTAGTAAAACGATCAGTAAGAGAAGGTTTGGCAACAGTGAGAACGAGTTTTCATAAAAATAAATTAAGATTCAACCAGCACATTTAAAAACTCTAAAATTTGACTACAGACATTAAAATTTCGGAAATCTTTTGTGCTATAAAAAACGGTTTCTTTGAAAAAATTTTCAGGCATAATTCCCAGACAAATTTCTGACACTTGCAGGTAATTTATTATAAAACTTAAAAGAAATACAATCTGGGCCACTCTGTGACTCACTCAACCTGCAGTATGGAACACACACATCATCGCGAAATCTTGAGTTATGGGCGTGCCTATCTCTATGTAATATTGCACTTTCAATATTATTATGTGCATAGATCAGACATTCCATGATAAATAAACTGGGAAGGGTCAAAATCATCAGAGTCCTATAAGCATCCCTACAGCAATATCTGTACCTCAGCCCTCCCAGAATTCTCACAGCATGACGTTGGAGACCAAAAGTTCTGTCAAATTCACCACAGTTACCCCATACCAAAATACCATACATATGCGACTCGCTTAGAGAATGATAAGCCTCTTTCAGGACATTTGGTGATACTGAGTGAGATAGTGATCTATATGAACAGACCAAGTGAGTCGGGTATCCATGTGAACTCCAAGAAAACGTACGGACGATAACTCAACACGTCTCAAACTAAAGATAACCTCCTCTGTCTTTCCCTTGTTCATGCATAATTTATTACCAGAAAACCATTTTGAAGCCCTCAACTGTGCCTTCCCTACAAGCTCGTTGCACGCCCAGATCCCTACAACCGACCGATAAAGCAGAGTCATCAGCAAACAGGATGGTAAGGCAGCTAGTCAGATAATCAGGAAAATAGTTAATGAATATTGAAAAAAAGCAAAGGTCCCATAATAGAACCCTGAGGAACGCCAATAGTTACTTCCTTTTAATCCGAACAGCCACCATCTGTACACACTACCTGATACCGATCAGTTAAAAAAGATTGGATTAGTTTCCTAATTGCCCAGGAGAACCGCATGAGAAACGCAGTCGAAGGCCTTTGTAAGGTCCAATAACAATGAAAGCGAAAAAAGACCTGCCTAAAAACATTTCAGTGTGGTGTTCACAAATTCAATCATTGCATCAAAGTACTACGCTGTTTCCTGAATACATAATGATTAGAGGAGAAAAGACAGTTTGCTTCAAAATATTTCAACACCTGATTAGACATAATTTTCTCTATCACAAGGGAAATGGGTCGATAATTTTCAACGCTATTTGCATCACCTCTTTTGAAAAGTGGAACGGTTTTTGCGATTTTCAGACACTTAGGAAAAAGTGCAGAAAAAAGACATTTGTTGATTAATTTCGTAAGAGGATATATAATCGAATTAATATTATTTTTAAGAAGCATAGAAGATACGCCATAAAAATCTCTAGACTTACTATTTTTTAGCGACCTAACAACATCTCTCACCTCAGTAAAACTAACTTCATGAGAAGAAAAACTCAGACCTTCAGGTATATTTTTACGAAACAGGTCATCAAAGGTTGTGAGCAACACCGTCAGATACTTTTTTAGTGATACTGTGAGGAACAGATGTGAAATATTCATTAAAGTCATTTGGAGTTAATTGTGAATTAATCTTGTTTTTGGAACAGTTCCTTTTTGTATTAATGATATTCCACATTGTTTCTTGACGGTTTGAAGATAACAATATAGTCTTATCATTTGCTTCAATTTTAGCCTTATTTATTTGTAATTTGTACAATAATCTGAGTCTGTTACGTGCGAATGTGAGGTTATCAGTAGCGTATTTATATAGTTCTGTAACAAGTCTGAGTCCGTCTCTCATGCTTCTCAAATCATCTGTAAACCAGTGTATCCCCTGACCACTTTTCCTCTACCTGATTTCTCCCTCAGGGAATGCAATCTTATAGGAATCCACATAATTTTGATGAAAGGTATTAAATGCATCATCAACAGTTATTAAATCATTATCAAGAAAGTCCCAACTCAGTTGTCCTAGTATAGAGTGAAAAGAATTTAAACCCTTTCCTGTCAAAGGTCTGATCTTACGAGTAATATATGAAATAGGCTCACCAATCACATTCATTGTCATCTGTTGTGCTCTGTGATCCGAGAAATCACAGTTTCAGACATCAACACGTTCAGTAACAGGCTCAAAATTAATAAATAAGTTGTCTAAACAGTTAGGACCCCTTGTTGAAAAGTATTCTCATAAAAATTGAAGTGTTCTTCAAAAAATTACACCCAAATTTTTGACACTTTTGAAAGAATCCCAATAAAAATATTATATATAGTCCAATTGAAATACTTTACTCATTTAATCAGAAAATATCTGATGTATATCAATTTTGAATCAACCTCTTCCACCTTTAGGACTTCAAAAAAAATTTCTTTAAATTCATATCAAGATCACCAAGAAATTCTTTTAATTTTCCAGTTTTGAAAGATGGGACGGAGATTTTCAACAGATTCAGAAGTCATCTTCGAAAAATAGCGCGTTTCAAGGGTCTTGGAAAGACTATCTACAAAGTGAGCATCAAAAACATCCAGCATTGCCCAAGCAACTGTATAGTCCTAAAAGAAGATTATGTTCAAGAATAAATGACATGAAGTCAAGAAATTCTTGATTCATTCTTACCTGACTTTTTAAGAGAAAATTTTTTACTGGAATCCACATAGAAAAAGGAAGCGGTACTAGAAGAGGGAAATATTTGGAACGAAGACATATTCAGAAATTTGTCAGGTGGAGAGCTTTCGTTGGACCCTAACGGAAATAACTAAGTATTCTAGAATTACTTACTTGCAATAATGGTGGGACACCTTTGGATCCAGGCATTGCACATCTCCTATGATGAGAACTTCCTAATTCAGGAGGTTCCAATTTGACGGTGAGGGAATGATCGTTCAGGCCATGCCGCAAGTCCGAGGAACTACTTCTAAAGTCTGAATGATTCGTTAGCGATGGTGGTAGAGAATATGAACATTGGTACGTTGAGCGGCCTCCTCTCGTCCTGTCTTCTCGGATTGCTGAAAACAAAAATTTCAAATTGATCAGATACCATCAGCCAGAAGTCAAATGGAATCAAATTAAGAGTTGTCGTCTCTAGACTATTAATGCCGAAATCATGCTCAATTTCATCTTGAGTGGTAATACGACCCAGTAGTTTTTAAACCTTATGGGAAGCATTTTCAAAATTTTTTATAATTTCTGACACTCATATAAAAGGCAACCTCCCCAGATATGTTGTCTGGAATTAAAACCGATTTAATTGATTATGGTGCGTTTTTGACACTCAAATTGTAACAATATAATAAGGAAAATATAGAAAACGTTGAAATTGATATTTTAGCATGTGTAGAAGACCTTCAACATCTTGTTGACAACCCCATTAGATAGCCGTCAAGGTTACCAGATCTTTCTCTTCTGGATTTTTTCTTGTGGGAAGAATAGAATTTATAGCAGACGTCACAGCAATATCGATTAATTGCGCAAGATTACTTCATAAGCATTTTAAAATTTACAAATTCATACTGTGATACTATCGAATTGATTGAGAAAAATCGGAAAAATGTGTGAATATTTTGTGAGAGACGGTGGATATAATTTTGAACAATTGTTTTTTTTCATATCTTAATGAATCTTATTTTCACAGAAAAAAATAGTTTTCCACAACACTGAACTGAACTCCACAAATTATAGTGATTATCTAATTCGAACTTTTTTTTCGCAGAAAACCCTCAGCAGCGAACCAACTTGCAACGTCACGTAGCTCCCTCTATGAAAATTCTGTTGTTTATAGGGTTAGAGTGGTGTTGAACTCGCTTCCATGGAACATCTTTCCGATAACTTACAATTTGTTGAGTGAACACACACATTAAATCATCTTGGAAGGCCATAGTTGTGGCATGATAGGCATTACATCCTCCCAAGAATTGAGAATAAAAAAAATCATTTCCGGTATAACCAGATGCATCATGATATCCAAATCATTTCCACCATATAAATTCTCTTTTATTCGATCCAATTGCTAAGCAAATTTCATTGCGATAGGTTGTACCGATCTCGAAATATTTCGGGAGATCAGTCTCGCTGTCATACATCCGAATTAAAATTAAATCTACGTCAAATCTGAAAGTGGCGTAATACTTATGACTCACTACATTTCAAAACCGAAGGAGCTAATAATTTATTGGTTTAAAAAAAATCAGTGCTAAATCTATTTTAGAGCTTGTTCTTTGACAGTTCATGTAGGTGTGTAGAAATTGCATGAAATTATTTACATTATCTGAATATCGCGCATTCCAAACGTTGTGGAAACAATTGTGCCAACATAGATATCTATCTACCCAGATTCTGCTTATAAAGATATTTTCATTTCAAAGAAAAATAACGCGGCATTCGTATTTTCTTATTGGTTCATTAATCTCGGCATTATCCCAGAAAAACTATTAACTCATTCTTTCAGCTTGTTATTAATTCCATATATAACTAGTTTTATCACTTTTTTTAAGGCACTCCTTCGAACACCTGATATATAATTATATAGTATTCAGTTCGATAATCTCAAATAAAGTTCACATTCTCGAAGCTATCGTCTATTTTTCCTTCGAAAACACTTTTCCCAGCTGTGAATATTCTGAATTTATTAGCTATGAATCTCGTTTCGAAGTTCTGGGAACGTAAATTCGATCGGTTCGTCCCTGGGGCCCCAATATATATGTCGTGTTTGTAAGATCCAAAAATCTTTGCTCTTCTTGCATCATCGATAATTATTGGTGATATAACGAGGAGAAAGTCAAGGTCGTCAACAATAACTGAATTAGAAATACCACCACGGTCCGAGTTTCAGGAATGGCCACCCAAGTGGCCTTCCTGCCCCAAGTCAGTCCACTGTAATTCATTCTTTCTCAGATTCATGCATCTGTGTGAGTTCATAACTTCAGTTTCATAAAAGCTAAGCTTTATTTACTTCGAATTCAAATATCGAAATTTATTATTTGTCTTGTCAGTCAAGATTGCTTTTGAATTTGGCAGTCTAGTCTACTGAATAACATTGAAAATTTCTTTCTCCAGTCTGATTCAAACTTTCAGGTAGCTATTTGAGTACAAGACCATTAAGAGTCAAGGTGAACGATGCACTATAAGTCATTTCCTCATACCGTCTGCAGTTCCACAAGGATGATGCGTTCTCGATTCCATATTATACTTACTATACCATCTTGATCGAATACAGGTACGATTACATAAATTGTTATTACTATCATTCAATGAAGTAGAAGTTGAGAAATGAGTCCTATACACTCAAGAATAAATAAGTGAAACAAATAGATATGTGTAGATGTAAAAAGAAAATAACAAAAATGTATGTATAAAAATTAGGCAAAAATTAATGAACACTCAGTCAACATAAACTCCATGGTCTTGAAACTATTTACACTTTTTCAATTTATCACACTCGGGGGAAGTCGGTTCCACCACTGGAAGACAATATTACAGAGAAAAGTTTTCCGTCACGTAGTTCTGAAATTTTCCCTCAGGTGTTTTGGGTTAGGACCTTGTAAACAGGCGTCGGTATTCATGAGAAAGAGTGAACTCAGATTCACACCAAACAGACCGCAGACGGCTCGGTATGTAATACTAAGGTACACTATGGTGCTTCTTACGGTCAGCAAAGGTTGAGATGTCACAGTCTCTACTCATAGCTGGGACGGATGAAACCGTACGGAATCTTGGTGGCCCAGTGTTGGATATTTTCGAGAAGGTCTAAGTCGCGTGTAAGAGAGACTCCATATGGGACCGCCAAACTCAAGTTTACGACGGACAAACGTTCTGTAGAGAACACTACAAGTGCTCGGATCACACCCTGAAAAGTATCTATTTAACGAGTACAGAAATTTCTTTGCTTCCTTGGCAAGGTGTAAAACATGATCGAATCAAGAGAGATAGTCGTAATGACGATACCTAAGTCGGAGTGCCGGGTTTCAGGTTGGATCACGTATTGCCTTCGAGGATTGACTTTACCCATATGGATGAACCTACACTTCGTTCGACCAGTTCACAATATTGTGAAGGTCGTTCTTGTAGATCTCGGTATCGTCGGCGAACATGGAACATGAATTAAGAGAACGGTACATATCGGAGGAGTATAACAGAAACAAGAGGGCCCCAAAACAGAGCCTTGGAGAACACCGCTCCTAACTAGTTTGAGAACGGTCAAAGCTTCACCAACTCTGACGCCCTTATTCATGGCATCTTAAACCTAGATGAAGTTTAAGTAAGTCTCTTGTATGGGACACGGTCTCGATAAAAGTCTAAGTCACGTCGACAGGTACTTGTTTGTCAAGCATCGCACTCCAATCGTTGACGTTTTTTACGCAGGTTTGTAATTCCCGAACGACCAGGCATAAAACCATGTTGGTGGTCTGGTATGATACGGATCGTCAGTGGAAAATGTAGAACTCGCTCCAGAATACATATTTCAAATATCTTAGCCACAATCGGGACCAAACTGTTTAAACGGTAGTTGTCGGCATCCAATTTATCTACTTTTTTGAAAATTGGTGTTATCAGAGCACAAAGTCTAGGTGAAGACAAAGAATGGGATGAAAAGGATTTGAAAAAAACGAGGCAAAGGCAGAGCAGTTTTTTAAGTTTGCAGCAGAAAGACCATCGCAAATTGACGCGGGAGTTTTAAGCTGTTTGTCAACGTTGCTGGTGGAAAATTGGATATCACTCAAAGCAGGAACGAAACTGATGGTGGTTGCACTAGAAAGAATGTCTGGCTCATTAGTGAAGAAACCTGCGAACGTTCCAATTAATACAAGTGGAAAGTGAAGTAATGCACAGGTGCCTTGTTTGTTCTTGACCCAGAACACAGTCATTTTAGAACGGAGATTGGGCTTGAAATATTTGCAAAAACGTTTTCGTGGAAAATTAAAAATTAACGAAATCAAATATGTACAAATCAATTTCACACAACATGAAGGTACAGTAACTGCAAATAACAAACCATGGATATACTTGAACCTCCAAAAATCAAACATTCAGATATGCACCTAGAAAGTGCCTGTAACTGACAAGAGAAAGGAAATCGATCTGAAACTCAGAAAATTGTATTGATTCAACGTTAGTAGGTCGGCTCCATCTGGGATAGCCTATTGCAACTCTGGATTGAACTATAGCATCAAAGGCCACGGGAAGAATTGACTTGGAAATTCTATTCAAATTTCTCAATGCATAAAGACCACTGGATGCAGATGCTACTATTTGATCTGCAAGTGCTTGCCACAACAGTGTTCCAACTTGGAAACGAGTGAACCGATACCCTCGAGTGATTTGAGTGAGTGAGTGAATTTAAGGTCAGTCTCAGTATGGTTTAACGCTAGTTTATTTGTTAGTAGTCAGTCATTTACTATATTTTAGTCGCTTCCATGGAGTCATTCAACGTTTTCAGATCAGGACCATCAATCAATCATCAACATTCACCTCAGAGGTACAGTATATATTAATTTGAAATACTAACGGTTCCAAGACCGACCCCTAAAGGGCACCCATTTTATGGGAATTAAATGATTGTATGTCATTAAAAGTGACACATTGTTGCCTATTCGATAAATATGAAATTAGCCGAAACATAGATCAAAATAGAGAACAATAAAAAGTCTTACCTTCTAGTTTCATGCCACATTGCAAACACTTCTCGAACCGACACGCTGGGCACTTTTTCCTCGTGGTTACCGTAACTGGACACGACGCGCCTCGCAGGCAAACGTAATTTTTTCGATTCTGTACCGTCCTTTTAAAGAAACCCTTGCAGGATTCACAACTAAATATGCCGTAATGAAAACCCGATATTTTATCGCCGCATATCGGACAGGGACTATTGATGAGCTGTTGCCTCGAGATGCCAGGTTGAGCGGGTAGGGAAGTATGCAATAACCCAGTTTTTTCTTCTACTTCGTCCAGACCGTCGTTTTCGTTCGTGTACGGCGTGGGCGAGTCTTCTTGGAGGCTGCGATAGAGTACGTTGTGATGTAGGGGGCTACCGTGGACGTTGTGCATATGACGACCCTGGTGAAAATGAAAAAGTTCAGAGTGATTGTATATGAGGTAAGAGCAAATTGATCAACTTCAATCTTTGTCGAGAAAACAATTTCGAACGAGTTTTTATGGTACTAGATCCACAGAACCTAGTGGCATGGTAGTACATCCCATTCTAGCTGTATGAGGGATGTCTTTTAGTTTTGCATATAGAGCTAGAACGAAACAATTGAGGATTTCTTATTGTTTTTCGAAGTATTTTCCGCGAATATCAATACACTTTTGCATTTATTTAGAACCAATTCTGGAAGCAATTGTTCCAATCGTTTGCTGCTATATTCAAAATAGCCTTTTGGAAGGCATCAACAGCTTCTTCTGAAGACTGAATCCTTTGGCTGTGTGCAAACTTGCATTGTCTTGGTGAAAGATGATTCGCAGTTCGGGGTTGGTTTCTCGATGCTTACTTAAGGGATTACGGTAAACAAAAGGTTGTGTACCAATCGGCAGTATCTGCGACCATCTTTTTGGAGACACTTTGGCCACGGATGACTGTTGTCGGTTTTTCTTCTCCTTGAAACAAACTCAACAGAAGATTGGCGTTTATTATCTGGCTCTTATGAATAAATCTGAGATTCATCACCACTGACCATGTTGTAAACGCTTTCAGACTTTACGAAGTTAAAACGGTTCAGAGTTTTTAGACACCAATTCACCCTTGCAGCTTTCTGTTCTTCGGTCAACAAATGCGTTATCCAACGCAATTCGTCGTACAAAATTTGTTGTATTTGAGGTCTTTGAAATCCGCAATGATGCCTCAATGTCTCGATATGTTGCATGCCAATCTTCACTTACTCACAGCATCCTGAGTGACCACTCTTTTTGGTGCACCTGCCTTTGGATCCTCGCTAAATCTAATCCCTTTGCGTTTAAATTCTCCATAACAACGGGAAACTATTGACTGGTGTCAATGCCTCAATGCCAACAGAAACAATTCGCCGAGACATTCTTGTAGAGATAACTATCTTTGAAAATTATGGAAAAACATTGTACGATAATGTTCACGGTTTAATTAAATTGTTCAACTAACCTGTCAACTTTGACAGTTTGTTGTGGCTAAAACACAGCACACATAGAACTGAAATTTTGGATTTATATTAACAAATCATAGAAGTTCACTTTTAGTACTGACAGTTGATTTTGCTCTTTTTTGTTTGAATTAATCATTCAATTTATACAGTTCCTGATAGGATAATTAATATTTATTACTCTATGATCTATAGATTTGACAATTTATTTACCACTTTTGGATGAGGATAGAAAAGAATGCAATATACGTACCAACCCATTCTGGTACAGTAGTAGGAGAGACGTAAAGGAAGAAAGACAAGTGAAAAAGAGGAAGATAAAAAGTAAGAGATAAGGTGGAAAACAAGGCTTGGGAAACCTAAAATGGTAAAGGGTATCTTCTCTAGAGAGAAATTATTTCTCAAGCGATCAATGTATAGATGAAATTTTGAGTCTCATCTTTTCTGGGATTTGAATCAAATTATTTCTCAAGAAAAATACAAACCTGTATAGGACTATGAGTAGGTGAGAACTGTTGCGTTGGCGACACTGAAACCGATACACTGGAATAGCTACAACAACTCGAGTGCGATGCATCACTATTGTTCCGGCTCAAATTTGGGGTTAGGTTAATATGTCTTTGAGTTAACGGACTCTGATTCGGCGAACTGAACACACTGTATGCGGAATGGATGGCCGAGTCGGGACTCGGGGTGGGGGGCACATTCAGAGCCTTGTGCATCATGTCTTTGTGGCTAATCATCGGAACGCCCGTGATTGGATGACGTTGCCCAAGAAGGGGTGAATGGCTGGGGGTGCTGTGAAGTGAGTAGTTCCCCATCGGGGGTTGCTTCATTCGCAATATGGGGCTGTCCTTCGAGTCGAGGATGATGGTCGATGTTTGTTTCGTTTGCTGCGATATAGAGAGATTCTCAGGGATCTGCAGAAAAAAAAATGATTGAGCATTTTTCAACCGAAGAAAACTCAAAGATGTGCATTAGTTTACCTGGTGAGTGCTATCTTCGTCGACACACATATCCTTTTCGTGGTCCGACAGTTCCCCCTCCCAAGACATCGGCCGCGGCGGATGAACTCCCCCTTCTTCTTCTCTCTGCTTCTTGCTACGCATGCTTACCGACGCGCTGTGGAACTCAATGCGAGCCACCTCTGCGTCTGCGCCGTCCGGCGGCAGTTCACATGCAGACGGGGTGGCTGCCGGTGACGGCTGGTGGTAGACCTCCACATTGATAGGAGTCACTGATATATTGGGGGACCTCATCTCGGCGGCCATTTTGGTTAGACGCTCTCAGCTGACCCCACTTTGGGGCATGGTGCTACCTAGTCCACGCCACATCCACTGGAAAGAGAATATTATTACTTTTTGATCTAGATTATTGTAAACTTGAAAACTATAGTATACAGTGTGTGATGGTGTTTGTTTCCTTTCTCATTATCAAAAGTGTTAACATAATTTATTAGTTCTTGAGTGTGTGTGCGGTCTTCTGGTTTATCACAATCTGGAAACCGTTCCCGATAGAGTCGAAATGTTCCAGCACTATTTCTGTTACATTTGAAACAAACTTGCATCATTTCTGTATTCACTTGATTTTCGTCTTCCGTACCTATCAATTATCCGTGAAAAAGGCTGGAAACGAAACAATAACAAGAATTAGCGGGTAGATAGCTGCTCTATCATAATTACTCGTTAATAATTGCGAATGACATCCATTATAATTCTATGAAGATCGCTCTGTGATTGTCGATGGTATTCCGCCACAGAGCTTATACTTGTTTGTTTGTTATTCCTTTAACGTGCTCTATTTTCGCCTTTCGGCCAATGACACGTTGGGGAATTCTGTCACCTCACTAACCCGGGAATTTTGCTGAACCCCTCTCGTGTCGAGGGAAGGGATCTTTAATGTCCAACACATCTCTGTTAGACAGGACCGACGGCTTTACATTTCCTCCGAAAGATGGATACTCAAGCGATTCCCAGAATCCGAAAAATCGCACCGACTTTGTGGGAGAACTTATACTTCACGATTCATTATAATCTTCTTTTACGTTTTCAGTCATTTTTTACCCAAAATACGAAATTGAGGCCCGATTGTTTGAAGCGATGTTGAGTTCTGTCAGTTGACAACAAGTCAACTTCAGCAATAATTTACCATTGAATCAATTTCAGTAGAGTTGTATAAAGTTTCGTTTACTTCATAGAAATATAATATATTAACAAAGAGTTCACATAGAATTTCAGTGACTGTTCGTTCACCAACGTGGGGTTAGTATATTTGGAAACAGAATGTCAGTGTCACTTATGTCATTTCAACTCCTTAAATTCTAATATTCAACAGAAATTGGAAGCAAAAAGGATGAAACGGTTGTCTGTTATTTTCTGCATTGAAAATATATTTTAGATTTAGAGAATGAGTTGAGTAAAGAAATCCGTAAATTTCACTTCGAAAGAGAAGCAAATTTCAATTAGTGTTGTACACAAGTATGTTTTCATAGGTTTATTGAATTCATTACTGCATATTTTATGATATTCAAGAAACTTTCCACCTCTAATTGAGACGTTGGTTAATTTTCCTGATTCCACTTCCAACTTTTTCCTTTCTGCTCAAACCCTAGTGCTTATCTATTCCTCCATTTTCTCTTAGATACAAGAATATTATTGAATGCAATAGCACATTTTGCTTCGAGAACATCCAAGCATCTTTGCATGCTTTATGTAAATTTGAAAAGGGGAACAAGAAGATGTTGCTGAGAAGCATGTAAAAATGAATTGAAATTGTCTTATTCCTCTAATTATACTCTCAATTTTTTCTAACAAAATAAAGATACCTTGCAAAAGAGGTAGCAGATGAAGATGAAAATTGGGAGGGGTGGTTGTGGAGTCGTCGTTATAGCCGAAAATTGAAAGACACTGTGGCTGAAATGAGTTTGATGATGCTGCTAACTTCTTTGAAAGTAATTTTGATTTGATAAACATTTGAAAATGAAATCAACTTTTTAAACATTTTTCTTCATTTCAGTAGCATCTTTCGAAGATCTGGAACATATCTGGAAATCTAACCTACTCTTTAACATAGTACAGGACTGGATAATGTGCCGAGCGACCAAAGGCAAACGCGGAATAAGGTGGACAATGACCTTGTAACTCACGGACCTGGATTACGCCGATAATATTTGCGTGACCACTCAATCATACGAAGATATGCGATCTATTCTCAAGGCAGTTGAAGAGAAAGCCTCTAAATGTGGTATCAGTATAAACGTCGATAAAACAAAATCAATGCGCATAAATGTGACGAAGCAAGGCCCTTTCCAGACCAACACAAGACAAATTGATGACGTAGACGAATTCACATATCTGGGCAGCATAATAACAAAAGATGGAGGGGCACGAAAGGACATAAAACAAAGACTAAGAAAAGCACAACAAGCATTTGCCCAACTGAGATCTATTTGGAACGCAAGACATATAACAGCCAAAACTAAAATAAAACTTTTCAACTCTAACATAAAGACTGTACTTCTATATGGCTGTGAGACATGGAAGATGAGCAAACAATCAGCTAGCAAAATCCAGGTTTTCGTTAACAAATGCCTGCGGCGGATTCTTAATATATACTGGCCACAAACAATCCGCAACAGCGATCTTCTGCACCTAACTGAGGAGACGACCCGATGGAAACATTGCTAGGACAGCCTTAGCATAGAACACCCAAGGAAAACGGAGGGTAGGACGTCCCGCGAACACCTGGAGGCGAACTATTCTCGACAAACTGAAGAGAAGTTGGTATTCGTTTAACGAGGCCAAAAGAAATGCCCAAAACAGGACCAGATGGCGAACCTTCGTAGAGGCCTTATGCTCCACTCAGGAGTGAAGAGGAGATATATATATATATATATATATATATATATATATATATATATATATATATATATATATATATATATATATATATATAGCAAGCTGATCTTCTCTCCTGTTCGAAGTCTTCCATATGAGCTTCCTATAAAAGTTTTACATGAAATTACACCTCAAATGCTTAGACATGATGAGCAGGCACATCACTGAAAACAAATCTTTAGAGGGAAAAATTGAAAAAAAACTAAATTTCAAAAACTATATTATTCATTTTTGTTTTTAAAAGGCACTAGAATATTATTACAATTTCAGGGCTAAGAGGCGTCATGCCAGATCAAAACCTAAATTTATTATGGCTGTGCAAACTGCTACATTTTCATTGCCTTCATTGTGCATTGTGTGAAATCATCTCTTCAAAATTGCATTCCTCGTAGATCTATATGACATGTTGTAACTCCTCCTTTACCATTTGTTGGAGTTAAAACTGGTGTAAATAAGTACCTCTTGTAGGAATATCCGTTTTCTCCTGATGAACAGTCAGTGCCATAGTTGTTAGCACCAAAATCAGAATATATTGAAAATAGTACTATCGTGAACAGATCCTGGCTAACGGGCAATAATATTTCCAATTTTTAGGTCAATATCACAGATCATTCACACGTTAAAAGAAAAATAAACTCTTCTGTTTCTAAAGTGCTCTGCATTATGGCACCACCTAATACTTTGGGAAAACCAAGTGAAATTGGGCTTTAATTTGATGTTTTTCATGCTCGTTCCTCGGTATGTATTTTCGGCTTCAAAACAGCTAAGTTCAACTACATACAATATTAGATTCGGTGGTTCAATCCGCAGGTTTTTTCGGTAATCTTCTCGAGTCTACGGAGTTACTACAAGGGGTAGGACTCAAATTGTGAAAATAAAAAACTTCAAATCGTATGACATTGATGTAACACTTAGAATTCCGCAAGGTAGCCATTTGGATCCCTTATTATTTTCTCTGTACATAAACAATGTGTGTTTGACAGTTAAATACTCGAGAGTATTGTTATTTACCGATGATTTGAAGATATTTAAGATGATAACTAACCTTTCCGATGCCTTGAAACTTCAGCATGATTTGGATGCGATAATATTTTTCGGATCATATGCTTAATGTTAACATTGATAAATGCAGGGTTATTACGTTCCACCGAGGTAATAATCCTTTGATCTTACCATACTGGATAAATGGAAATGAAATACAGAGAACGCATCTTGTAAAGGATCTCGGAATATACGTGGATCAACGCTTGGAGTTCAAAGACCATTACATTTATATAATCGGGAGAGCCTTAAGTGTAATAGGTTTCATTCGTAGGAACTCGGTAGATTTCTCGGATATATTCACTATAAAAAGTTTATATTTGGCACTTTGTCGGCCGATTCAGGAATACCATTCTGTAATCTGGTCTCCGTTATAAGAGTCAGATTCAAACAATTTAGAAAAAGTTCAGAACATGTATATTTCTTTTGGGCTGTCAATTCCACGTATGAACTTTTCGCTTTTTTTTATTGGATTCTGTCCAAAAATGAGTCTAATCTGTTTCCATGTTCCAAGTAGGAATACGCGAAGTGAGCGAGTGTTTTTCATTCCTCAACGTCGTACAAACTACGCAGTTAATGCTCCTATTGATAGAATCATGGAACATGGAAACAGATATATGAATATCGATCTTTTTTTTAGTGCGTCTCTTAAACAATTTTCTTCTCGCGTCCACTGTATCTAGTTAAGATTTATTTATGTTACCAGTCAATTATTTGTATGTTAATAGGAAACTCCCGTATACTTTATAAATAAATAAATATGTTTGAGCATATTTTAATTTCAAAATATTCTATTGAATTATTTGTAATTGATTGATTATTTGAATAAATGTGTATAATAGGTAAGTTACACTGATATTTTATGCTAATTTGGCTTTTAAAACTAGAAAATGTTATTTTCCAGTAAAGTTTCAAGTAACCCAAATACTGAGTTAACATTGATTCAACATATTGCTCGCTGATTTATTGTTAACTTCTTAGAACTTAATAATTTATCAAGTAGCTTTATACAACCTGACCAATATGAGTTATCCAACCTGAAATAATGACCAAAACACTTTCGACGGCAGAAAACAAAAATTATCACAAACTCAAAGAGTCGCCCATTCTACGAATTACAAAACATTGGAAATGTGAGTGTTCTCGATAAAATCTTTTTTCTTGGACAATACATCACTTCAAATGATACTTTTCCAGCCAAAAGAAGGCAAAATTAAATATGTAATCGAAAGAAACAATGAAAAAATGGGATTACCATTTGAAAAAATTCAAGTGAAGGTCAATTTCGGAACTGACAGACAAATGGAAATGTTTCTGGTGGTTAGAATATTACTCAAGATGCAATACGATTTTTGTTCCATTGAAATCGATCAAAAATTGTAGAAGCTATGGTTTAGGGCTTCTTGCATCGAACACCCGATATAGCTATTGGAATATTTGTAGAACTTTCGGTCCAAAATTGGATCATGATGGTTTAAAAAAAAATTCATAACTTTTAATGGATTCATAACAAAAACGTGCATTCTAGTTTCTTCAGACAACAATTTACCATAAACTCTATTGTTAGTTACCAGAAGAACTCAAGTCACATTCATTTTGCCGCAACAATATACATACATGTATATATTAACATGTTCAAAACGAAATGAAAATTGCTTGAAGCGTCAGTTGCAGCATTCTCATCACCTCTTGGTTCTACGACGTCGCAGGGGGAGCGGGTAAACAGGAACTCCACCCTGCATTCCATCTCAAAGAGGCGAATACCTCCGTGGCCTGGGAGACCGGCTCTCGCCTTGCACACACATTCGCATGCATAACTGCTTGTAGTGATTAAGTGATTACATTAATAACCGTCTTGCATCTTGCGAGTCGCTAGTTGCCAATCTCGCGGGTCGAACTTAAACGCTCACATGACTAATTCATAAAGAATACCGTTTCACGTTCTACCTTTCCTTGCAATTCCATTTGGATGAATCAAAGTCGATAATATAAACTAGAAAATCTCAAACTTTGCGTACCGCTTGTGAAATACATTGGTAAAAAAATTCGCATAGCCGAATTGTAACAAGATTATGATGAATGACTTTGTTCTTCAGTTAATTCTCTCTGAAGCTCAACTAATTTTTCCCAATAATTTCTTCATTTGATTAGAAAGGATGTCCAGGTAGAAATTTTTGAGATTTATGAACAAATGGAAGTCGAAAGCTGCCAGATCTGATGCATAGGGTTGATGAATCAAGCGTATGATTTTAATTCGACCAAATTTGCTTTTACAATGTCGCTGGTATTTTTTTTCCTTCGCAAAGTGGGTCTTTTGTCGCGAATGCTTGTATCAAGCTGGGTCCAGAAAGTTATTATAATAGTCTCCTGTTATTGGTTTTGAAAGTGAGCAATGTATAAATTTTTTTTAGCATCCCAAAACTGACGCCACAATCCTCTTAGATGATTTGGACCTCAGCACTTGCGTTGGAGACGAAGAACGGGGTTCAGTGGTTTGCTGTCGCATTTCAAGATCGTAGTGGTAAGCCTCATCCCCAGTAACGAATCGACGTATAAATGGTACACTCCCAAGAACACACTCACACACACACACACATGATAACTGTTCAACCTGAAATAGAAAGTAAGGAAGAACCAACACCTACAATTTCAAAGACCAAGCAAGCGATGTTATCTGTGTACTAAAATAGAAACAAAAAAATCTCGAAACTGAAGTATATCCAAAAATAATACATCAAGTAGAAAATTCGATCAGAATAGCTAATCTAATTTGTATTCGTATACAGGGTGCTTCAACGAAAACTAAACAGAAGCTATATCTACCAAGATATTCATTTCTGATCAAGACGCAAAAGCAGGTCAATTTTTGTTTCAAGGGGGACATCTTTTGGGGCTCAAAACTTGCCTGAAATATCAACCCCCTAAGCGGGGGTTGCAATCCTTGAATATTTTGAATAGGGAAGATGGGTAGAGTGATGACTCAAAAGAAAGGTGGTATTTTTGTCTACATCGCCTTGAACGAATTTCCATATTTAATTGAAAACTGTAAAAGATACAGGGTGAGCAACTGAAAGATAGGGAAGACTATTTCCCTGAGACTATTCAAGTTTCAGTGAAGTAAAATGGAACAGATCCATGCTGATCAATGGCAGTCATCATCAAGTACCATCCTCATCTCGAATTTCAACCCCTAGAGAAGGGGTGACCACCCTTGAAAATTTGGAAGAGGTTAGATGGGTCGAGTGATAGGTACCTCGAAAGAAAGGTATTATCTTTGTCTGCATCCCCGTGAACGAATTTTCATTTTTGATTGAAAACTGTAGAAGATACAGAGTGAGCTACTCAAAAAAAGAGGAGACTATCTATCGCCCTGAGCTATTCAAGTATTAGTGCAAAAAAATGGAACAGATTCATTCCAGATCAAAGGCTGTCATCTTCCAAAACACCATTCACATCTCAAATTTCAACTGTTCCATTTTTTTGCACTAATACTTGAATAGCTCAGGGCGATAGTTAGTCTCCTCTATTTTCAGTAGCTCACTCTGTATCTTCTACAGTTTTCAATCAAAAATGAAAATTCGAGGATGCAGACAAAGATAATACCTTTCTTTCGAGGTATCACTCGACTCTTCTACCCTCTTCCAAATTCTGTATTGTCCTAAGCGATAGCTTGAAAGACAACGGAGATAGAAAAGGTATTTTGAAACTGGACATTTTCAAAATGACCATGTATCTCGAAAACTTATCATTATATTCCGATTCTGTTGACGGATTCTTCATTCTCATGAAAAGTAGGACAGGATAGTGGAAACTAGAATAGTTTTGTAACCTTCTAAAAAATCAAAATTTTAACCCCCTTTTAGCCGATATATTATATATTGCAGTATCATATTTATGAAACGACTATCAAAATTAAACAAGATCCACGAAGAAATAATATATGGGTGATGTCAACCCAAATTATTGGGTTCATAATGATTCTAGAACATCTATAAATCATAATCGACATCACTTAGAAGACCGAACCTGGCCATCGGGGCTCTCTCGGTCAAACAGAGAGGGAATTGTTTTGTTGAGTTTGAATATTGATGGGATTTTGCGATTATACTTCAAAATTGGCAAGCAAGAACAAGGAAGTGATTATGTTTCAGGAGACTCACACTACGACGGAAGAACATCTCCGCGAAAGAGGAAATATCGCAGGTAATGTATTTTTTTATGGTCTTGCTTGATATGTAAAATCTTCTCTTAGATTCAAGTGAATTTAGTCATATAAGAGTCAGGTATGATTGTTGAAATATTTTTCTGCTGGTTTTCTTTTTCCATTGTTACAGATTTCCTGTTTCAAACCCCTTTCTTTCACCCTTGTCTTCGTCTGGAAATCATGAAGTGCAAGATGAGAGTGACAGAATGAAGCTGCTAAGCAGACATGGGAACCTAAAAAAATATCTACACACAATAAGCATTTATCGTGAAAATGTATCTACCTATATGTAGAAAATGCAACGAAATCTAACCTATCACATTGTGAACGAATGCGAAGCTTTAGCCTGGAAAAGACGGAAAATTTGGGAGGACAAAGAAACCTTGAAAGAGCAAAACGAAAGGGAAATCGGATTCTAAACCTTGTTGAAGGGATAAACCTGGACATTCTCGAATGAGTGTCAACGGAAGAGCACAATAAGCCTTGAATGGCTTCAGTGGAAAACACATGACAAAATATGATACAAATACAATAAATAACCAATCAAGAAATACCAAATATCCCTAAATTTTTGTTATTTCACACTTTGGTTCGCATTTTACTTTGTGACTGTTCGTTGACTTCAGTTTCAATTGTTCATCCACAACGTCGTAACTCATAAAAATCGACTTGCCACCTTGAAAATTTTTATGAAATCCAATCAGCGGTTCGGAACATCAAATACAAATGAATTCGCACTAATGTATTCTTGCCGGTCAAACCGACGTCTGTGATTGGCCGAGAGCCAGACTACAAAGGTTGGGGTCAAGACGTAAATCAGATTTTAAGACTGTAACCGCCACTTTTGTTTTGACTTGGTCACCGGATGTAAACATTACCTATATGTACTAACTTACCTACCACAAACATGATGAATATTGAGCGTAGGATTTTATTTTGCCGCTAGTGGGCGTTGTAAAGAATGTCAGGTCTAAATACACATAACAAAAATATAAGGATATCATGAAAATTATAACGAATTTGCAAACACCATGGAGAGAAACTCAGTTTTTTTTTATACAAATTGGTACGTTATTCGACCACATATGAATTGATATGTACAGGTGGGCAAATTCCGATGTATTTATGCGGCAGCTATATGAAATATTGTAGATAGAGAAAAATTAACCCCGCTCACTCGATCTTATTTTCAAAGACTAGTTTAGTGGTGCTAAAATTTTACTGATATCTTTCCGTTCTGGACTTATTCAAACTTTCTCGACTTTTGTGAAAATCGTCCTTCGCGGATATCTCGGTCATCAACGTTTCATAAAAATAAGTTTGACATTCTACAGGCACTTTTTTTAAGTAGAATACACTGCTGTGTATTCAGCGGTTTTCGGGTTTTAATGCAAACATGCTTTTTTTAAATACAAACCATAGGAAATTTCATCTCTATTGGATGCATCAATTTTTCAGAAATATATAACTCTTGTAGACAATACCTTTTTTCAGAGAAAAACCTGAAATTTCCACAATTCCATTCATTAGGTCCATGCCCATCAACGATTCATATTGTTCTATCACTGAAAACCACAGATTTTAAAAATCCTTTTCAAGATCATGTTTATTTCTATGGTTTGATTCGACTTAGACCATAGTGATTAACTGTGGTCTTAGAGTTTGACAATCGCTTCTACTCTTCATAAATCGAATTACAGATGAACATAAATTTTTTTTGACATTAGAAACTAGCCAACCCGAGGAATATACGTAGCATATGAGTCCATGTATTTTGCTTTGGTAATGTTTTATTAGAATGATTAGAAAGTTCTGCGAGTAAAAAATATATTATTATGAAAAACAAGACCTATCACATTAAACTTTTCTCAAACGAAAACCAAAAACACAACAGAAGCAAGGAATTCCCTGAAATTCTGTTTTAACTCTTCTAAATTGTTACTGTTCCTTTTGTAGATTGAATCCTCAACATGACCCCAAAGAAAAATTTAGTAGCGTCAAACCAGGGGAATGAAGCGGCCATCTCACAGGACATTTAGTCCTTATCCAATTATGTCCAAAATTCAAATTCAACAGATCAGTGATAGCCATTGTTTGGTGGGAAGGGGCACCATCGTGTTGAAAAAAAAATATTTGATTTTTGTGTTGACGGAAGTTGATCGAGAAATACTTCAATGATATTATTGTTGATGGTTTCTTAATAATGTGCTCTATTCAAATTTTCATCAAAAATTACAAACGCCAAAACGCGACTATCTTCCAGTGCACACCACACATTGAAACCATATCTTCCTTGATGCTGCGCATCAGTATGGTGTTGAGGATTTACATCGGACCAGAATTGAAGCGATTAAATATCCCATCGCTAGAGAAATGGACTTCATCTGTCCACATGACTTCTCTAAAAAAGTCTGGGCGCACTTGGATACTAATTGCAGAAATTTAGTCGGCGATGGGGATCCCTTGGCTGCAAAAATTCCTGTTTTTACTTCTATTTGTCTACTCGAAATTAAAGGTTTGGCCGTAGCCACGTATCACTTCGATCGTTGATTCCTCTCTATCCCTTACATGATATTTTTTATTTCTTGATTTTTTGAATGAGCCACTATGGATAAGATTCTATTTCATTCTTCGAAAAATAGATTTATTTGGCTGGTACCTTTCAGGATACTGACTGAAATATGTTTCGGCCGTTGCTGCTGAATCATACCCACCAAGAATATGACATTTCATCAAAATTTGCATAGTTATGATTTCTATTCTGCATCTTGAAACAACCAAAGTCTCAGGAAAACAAATTCTTAAATGTAATAGTTGGAACATACAACTAACAAGCAGCTATTTCGATATTCAATAAACATAAATACCTATACTAAAACTGGAATCGTGTCAAACTCTAGTCGCAGTTAATTACTATGGTCTAAATCGAATCAAACCATAGAAATAACCATGATATCAGATAGGATCTTTAAAATCTCTCGTTTTCAGTCATAGAACAATATAAATCGTTGTTGGACATGCACTTAATGAATGGAATTGTGGCAATTTCAAGTTTTTCTCTGAAAAAAGGTATTGAATGCAATAATTGACTACAAGTGTGATATATTTCTGAAAACGAAAAAATTACTGCATCCAAAAGGGGTAATATTTCCTATCGTTCGTACTAAAAATAAAGCATGTTTACACTATAATTCGAAAACCGCTTAGCTAAAAAAATTTTTCACGCAGCACTATATTTTACTCAAAAACGTGCCTGTAGAATGTCAACTTATTTTTATGTAATTTTGATGATGACCGAGATATACGCGAAGGACGATTTTCCCAAAATTCGAGAAATTTTGAATGAGTCCAGAACGGAAAAAGATATCGGCAAAGTTTTGGCACCACTAAACTAGTCTCTGAAAATAAGAGCGATAGGGGAGGGGGGGTTCATTTTTCTCTATCTGCAATTTACACCTCAAAAAAGTCTAGGAAACACTTCTGAATATCGATATATCGTATCCAAAACGATCAATATGGATGATTTTTTTAGGAAATGAACACCTGCATCAATTTCTCACCAAATTATGTAAAGTGCCGTAACAGATTTCCGTTTTTTTTTCATAAAAAAACTAAAAATGCAGCAGATGCGACGCTGCTTTATAATAATTTCATGTATTCAGTGTTTGAAATCAGTTAGTTGGCACTTTGTTTCTGTTGTAAGCACAAATAAAAGATTCAAGTTTTGTGATTCGACCATGGAAAGACGACATTTGACTAGAGAAGAGATGTTACGAGCCGTTGGCATTCTCCAAGCTGGGAGCTCACAACGGGAAGTATCCAGGGTTCTGGGAAGTAGCCCAAGTGTCATAAACCGTTTATGGTCGCGTTTCAATGAAACAGGTAGCGTAGAAGAACGCCATACAGGTCGTTTCAGGATTACTACAGTCGCCCAAGACCGATTTTTGGTTTTACAAGCCAGAAGAGATCGTACTATCACAGCATCTCAATTAGCTCAAGAGCTATCACTAGTTCATAATGTACAAATTTCCGACCTAACTGTGAGAAATCGACTGCACGAAGGTCAACTCCACTCCAGACGTCCTTTAAGAGTTCCACAACTGACCCATGGAAATCGCGCTGCTCGTTTAGCTTGGTGCCAAGAACACGTAAACTGGGATCAAGAGAGGTGGGCCACAGTACTCTTCAGTGATGAATCTAGATTTAGTTATTATCCCGATTCGGGAAGAATTCGAATATGGAGGGAACCTGGAAAGCAAAACCGTCTCCAGCATGCTCGAGAAGTTGTTAGACAGAGAGGCAGATCAGTGATGTTTTGGGGAGGTATACGCCTTGGTGGAAGAACTGACCTCGTTTTCATACAGAACAACCTCACGGGAAATTCTTACGCAAATTAGATAGTTTTACCCGTAGTGGTACCGTATCTCCAAACAATGGGCCAAAATCCACTCTTCCAACAAGATAATGCCCCTCCTCATCATGCAAGAGTTGTCTTGAACGTTCTTGAAGAGAATGATATCGATCTTCTACCGTGGCCATCCTGCTCCCCAGCTCTGAATCCCATCGAGCATGTGTGGGACACTCTAAAAAGAAATCTCCTGCGTCAAAACGTCTTCCAGGGGGCTTGGAATGACTTAGGCCAAAATGTAATAGACAATTTTATATTGAGCATGCCACAACGATGCCGAAGTGTCATTAATAACAGAGGTTGACCTTCTGGGTACTGAAAAATATAAGTGCTTCCATATCGTTTCGAAAATAGTAGTTCAGGATTTTTTTGTGTTTTTTTGTGTTTTACCAAATTTCGTCATTTTCAAACTGTTTTCTTGAGAATACATTATATACAATACAAAAACTGAAAGATTTCTATAAATTCGAATCATCAAATTCATATTTTAAAGATATTGGTAAGTGTTCCCTAGACTTTTTTGAGGTGTTTATTTCACATAGCTGCCGTATAATGCATCGAAATTTGCCCACCCTGTACATATCAATTAATATGTGGTTGAATTTGTAAAAAACTGAGTTTCTCCCCATTGTGTTTGCAAATTTGAGTTATTCCGAAGTTTCCGATTTTCAGGGATTGAGCAGATGACCATATCGCAGGTTAGTAAAATATTTTCACTTTTTTA
The DNA here is from genome assembly GCA_013387265.2 of Cryptolaemus montrouzieri. NCBI lineage: Eukaryota > Metazoa > Arthropoda > Insecta > Coleoptera > Coccinellidae > Cryptolaemus > Cryptolaemus montrouzieri. The sequence goes on from JABFTP020000103.1 coordinate 27,362,418, forward strand.
ATAGAATCCACGGTGAATTTTTTACCCAACGGTTTTCGAGCTATAAAGTAAACTTGTTTCTTTCAAAAACAAACATTACGCGAAATTGATCGCGATGAGTATTTTTTCCTTTTCGAAAAAATGAAAGTAATTTCCAACATAATCCCGTTATAAGAAGAGAATCTTGCCATTCGCAAAATAATTCTCTATCGCACTATCAGTAGAACTAGTCTGTAAACATTGAAAGATCGCAGAGAATAACTTCGATACTGAACAAGATATATTTGCGTTGGGTGAAACCACAGAAAACACCTCATCATTGTCAAAATAATTATTATTTCCCCTTTTATAAAATGTTGGTATTGTTAGAAAGAGTTTGTTATATTTTGTAAAATTTTTCGAAATAAAATATAGAAACGACGAGAAGTATATTATTTCTTATTTCATCGAAAGCGGAAATATTAGTAAAGCTGCTGGTTATCTTTATCAAGAGCGATTGCCGGAGCAACACCAGTCAGACAATCGTATTTTCAATTGGTTGAAAAATAATTTACTACCTACCGTTTTTTCAAAAATCCGAGGGTCGAAGAATATACTAAAGAAAATAATAAAAAAACTGAAACGAACGTAATTGCTGCAGCAATTGAAAATCCTGAAACACCGACGGGAGAAATATTCGATGTAACTGGTGTTCAAACAGAAGTTTGAACCATATAGGATAAGGTTGAATCACCAGATGTTGGCGATCTACCCCAATATTTTTAGACTACTTACGATCGTCTCTGAGAGGCTGCAAGTATGTGTGACGCAGGGTTGTCGTACATACACGATACACCCTACCTACCTAGGTAGGTAATCATTTCAATAATAGTTTTTCCTTTACCTTGAAGCTCTAAGTTAATGGTGTTTAAATGCATTGTGATGTCAGTCAAAAATGCCAAAGCAGTCAGCCATTTTTCGTTTTTCAACATCTGAGTGTCATCACCTCTTTCGTCTAGAAAAGCTGTTATTTCGGAGAAAATAATTCTTGAAACCTTCCTAGGAATTTTCCGCGACTCAACCACCTGACGTCCGTGTGAAGAACTAAATCAGTGTGTTCAGCTGACTCCCTATCTTCTAACTACAACTTAAAGAGCTGCCGTTGCAAGCTACGAGCACGGATGGAATTCGCAATTTTTATTTCAATGCCTATAATTTCCTCCGTGTTTGAAACTTTTGAACACAAAACTAGTTGACGTATAATGCAATGGAATGAAAAAAATGAAGGGAAATCTTCATTGGCTCGACAAGCTGTTATTTCAGGCAATAATTCTTGAAACCTTTCTAGAAATTTTCCGCGACTCAACCACCTGACGTCCGGTGAAGAACTAAATCAGTGTGTTCAGCGACTCCCTATCTTCCAACTGCAACTTAAAGAACTTTTGAACACAAAACTCGTTGATATATAATGCAATGGAATGAAGGGAAATCTTCATTAGCTCGAGACAACGCCACAAAACCGTTTTTGTATCCAGTCATTGCTAGTGCTGCATCGGTTGTAATGCACACTAATTTATATATTGGTAGCTTGTATTTTTTTACAAAATAAAAGAAAACGTCATATATATTTTCGTCACGGGTCTTTCCCTTCAGAGGAATGTCAAAAATTCTTCCTTAGCCAACATGTCATTGAATACCATCGGAATGAAAATACATAATACAGTGTCTGTCATATCGGTGAATTCGTCGAACTGTAAAGAAGAGTATGTACATTTCATGATATCATGTTTTAGTTTATCTGCCATGTCCTGACTCATGACTTCAATACGCCTTGTGACAGTCGGATGGGATAACTGAAGTTCTCTAATAGCAGACATGATTTCTGTTTTATTTTTAAAATCTCCAAATAAAGTCTCACCGGCTTCAATAAATGCTTCCTTCACAACCGATCCTTCTTCGAATGGTTTCTTGTGTTTCGCCAATATATGAGATATTTTAAATGACGCGATCGTAGCAACTTTTGATTGTTTGACTGGTCTTGCGAACATGGTTTGTTCTTTTTTCAAACAAGATATCAAATCACGTACTTTTCGTTTTCTTAATTCACTCTGTGACGAAAAATCCTTTTCATAGTTTTTATGAGCCGTTTTATGATGCCTCTCTAAGTTACCACGCTTAGGTATTGCAACTGACGCACAACAAATAAGACAAATGCACTTATCCTTCACTATACCAAAGAAAATTCTTCCTCCCAATCGTTATTAAAATGATACGTTTTAGATTTCTTCGCTGCACTCATTTTGTAGTATTTAATGATAAACTTTGTATCGACGTAGTATTGCTTTCAAGTTACAATTCCTGAAAGCGCAACATTTATATCGAGTTCACCGAAATTTCTAAAAAACGCGGCTTTTTTTTGACAAGTACCGTGCGTTCCTTTGATAAAGCCGCCTTTTGCCGCTAGCAGAGTGTTATATAAATTTTTGTAGTTTAGTTACCTACTTATTAAAAAATTTTTTTCCTATCGAGATCTACTCAAAAAGCACTCGCGATCGACTGGTTGATCGCCATCGACCGTTTGAGCACCCCTGCCTCAAAATAATGAATTCAGTTAGAAATTTTCCTAAGCTGCACTACTATATTATTATTCATTGATTAGTGATTGCACAATGGCTGTTGCAACAGAAGATTTCTAACATAAAACTTATTGGAAAATATCATAAATTCAAGAGATAATTGGGATATTGACACGGTGCCTCTGGGGTACGCCGTCCTTGCTTGAATGAAACATATCGACGGTTGTTTATTTTTCACTTTGAATAATCCAACACAGTGTAGAAGCGAATGAGTTAGCTCATATTTAAACTTGTATAAAAATCAAGTATGAAAATAAATGAGCCAGTTGCTTATTCGAGGATCTAGTATAACTGTCAATATGGTAATGTATCAATATTTGTGTTTGAAATATGTAAGAACTGACTTTTTTAGTCAATTATGTTCCCAAATTTTTTTTTCAAATGGCATGATTTATTATGGTTCTTTTGGAAAAGCCTCTCCAAGACAAAATACCATTTATTTTCAACTTTAACTAACTTTATCTTATAATTCCAAATGAATAGATATTTGAATTAAATTGAAATTAACGTACGGGATTCGAAATAGGCCCCATTTGCTTCTGCGATTTGCCTAATTTGGTGTGTTCCATAAGAATCCCAGTGCAATGAGATTATATTCAACTACCCAGGATTTCAGATTTCATAGGAAAAAAATCTAATGGTGTAAGTTCTAACGATTTGGGCGGTGTTACTACAAAACCCGGGGTTTTACCCTGGCCATCCTTGAGATGGGATATTATACCATGACCAGATGTGAGCAAAACATAAGATTCTACTTAGAATGACTAGAGTTTCATCAAGTCAAGTAGCTTGAAAATTTTTCTAAAAGCTCGACTTCACTTGAAATTCAAGCTTTAGAAAAATTAAAAGTTCAACTTGACATCAATCTTTTTCAAGCTTGATAACTTGATACTTAAGAGCATAAGGTTCACTCGCTAATCACTTGTAGACGTACCCGTGCAGATACAATAGAAATAGGTAGCATCTCTAGTAATACAAAATTTTTTAAGGGCTGCAACACACTGGGATTTCAAAACTTAGTACGTTCGAACTAGTCAATTCGTTTGGCAGGTCCACAAGTAGATACAAAAAGTTCCGCGAGGTAATTTAGTTAGTTTGAAGGAAAAGGAAAAAAATTAACCAGCAGTCATTTTTGAAAGGTAAAGAATATCTATCTTCAACAATAACATTAACACTCAACAAAATACTGATGTCGCCTAAAACCCATAATAGATTTCTATAGAAGAGGGATATAACCGTTAAGGATTATAAAAAAGCTGTGTAGTTTTAATCTTGGATCATCTCCATAAGGTGGAAACAGTTCTAAATTCTAGTTGGGGGAGAGAAGTGCAGGTTGAAGCAATTTCTAAGTTCGGAAAAAATTATAAACAAAATATTTTAGGCCCAACCCAAGCCCACATCTTTCACCACGAACGTCTGCATCGAAGCAGGGCGAATATAGAATCATCTGAATGATGTGTGACGATATGAGATGGATAAATACCAGAATGACTCCCGTGAAGAATTCTCAGAGTGGTGGAAAAGGCAAGAAGCTATATTTCCGAATTCGGCGAATATGGCAAGAGACTTTTTGGCCATTCCTGAAAGTTCGGCTCTTACAGAGAGGCAGTCCTCGATAGCTTCGTTAACTATTACCTAGGCTCGAAACAGATTGAGTCACAAATCATTTAAGAAGTTGATGGACTCTTGGTTCAAAAACATCGAACTCAACTATCTGATGATGTAGGCATCTAGTTTCGCTTATTCCTATTCTTCTTGACTGAAGTTTCAATGTTGGTATTCCTTTTATTGTCACAGTATGTTTAATTCAGTTGTATTTATTTTCATAGCACTTTATTGCAGTTGTTTTATACAAATGTATTTGTTATTGTTTTTGTGATAATATAGCTGTGTTTCATTTGAAAATATACAATTCACTTTCACTCTTGTTTTTGTTTTGTATTTGTGTTTCATTCAACAACTTCATGAATTCTTTTGAGATTCTTACGTTAAATTTCTTTTAAAAAATTTTCCGATCAAATATTCAGTACTATTTAATCCTTTATTATTATAAGAGGTTCAATGTGTTATTGCAATTTTGTGTTCTGATTCAAGCTTTCATATAATAATGAATTGTTGATGAAAGGAGAATTATTTGCGGAAACAGAAGGATTCCTTCTGGCCATTCAAGACCAAGTGATCGCTACGAAAAACTACAAAAAATTTATTATGAAGGACGGAACATTACAAACAGATAAGTGCAGAAAATGCCATATAAGATCGGAGACTATACAGCATATTACGTCTGGCTGCGAACAACTGGCCAATACGGACTATCTTCACAGGCATAATCAAGTGCGCAACATTATCCATCAGAAACTTGCACACAAGTACGGACTTCTGAATACCTTCCAGCCATATTACAAGTATCAACCGGCGCCCGTATTGGAAAATTACTCCATCAGATTATACTACGATAGGCCTGTTATCACTGACAGAATGCTGACGAATAATAGGCCGGACATAGTGGTGTATGATAAGAGAGCCAGAACAGCAATGCTGGTGGATGTCGCCATACCGAATAATGACAACGTGCTGAACAAGGTCCAGGAAAAAAAGTCCAAATACACAGACCTTCTATTGAGGTCAAGCAGATGTGGCACCTTAATAAAATAGACATTGTTCCTGTCATCGTATCCTCGACTGGGTTAATACCCAAAACTTTGCATGATAACCTTAAGAAATTAGAAGAATACCTATAAAGAAATGCAAAAAGCTGTAATTCTTAATAAATGTAGGATAGTTAGGAAATTTATGTCAAGTATATTGTAATCGAGCCTATTCCCTTTGATTGCTGAATATGGGAAAGGTAAATTATATTCAGCTGACAGCTGAGATAGTGCATAAGTCCACGATAATAAATAATAATAATGATAATCTATATTTGCTGCAAAACTACCAGATATGGGATACAGCGTGTCGATAAATTTGACGATTGGCCAGACCGTTCAATGTACATTCATTCAAGAAAAGTATAGATTATTATCCAATTCTTATACAAATTGCATTTTGTAAGGTTAGATCCTTCATTCGTGAATAATGTTTGTTATCATAATATCGTAAACATTATGCAATTTTCCGAGCTTAAGTTATTTGATTTTCCTGGATAATCGGTAGAATATTTCAGTATTGTGGCCAATAACGGATTGACATGAGACTAGACACTTAGATAAGAATAACTGAGGATTCTGAACCTATCATAAATTTATTGATCACTAACAACAAAGATCTGAAGGTTATGAACCACTTAACACCAAAGATTACAGACCAAAATATTTTAACAATAGATTTAGATAATGAAACCAGGAAAAGAAAACAATTAAAACTTATCGAAATTTAAAAAATTTTAATGAACTAGGATTTTTGGTTGATCTAATGGAAATACCCTGGAATCACAAAACTGTTAACGCAGACAAACAAGCGAAGAACCTCAAGGATTCAATTATCCAGCTACTAGATCGATGTGCACCGTTGAAGACAATAACCGTGTCATCAAAATGGGGTGACAATAAATGGTGGACACTGAAATTGAGCAGAATATTCTCAAAAGGAACCAGCTATACAGAAGGGCTGTCCTAACAAGGAAACAGAGGAATCTAGTAGTAAAACTAATAAGATGTAGCAAAGTCAGTTTTTACAAGGAAAGGATCGACTTTCCTGTTCCAGGAAAAGTCATGTTTTGCGCAACACTAGGCTAGCAAGGAGTTCTCATCATATGGCGGTACATTTATCGACCCCTCGAACCTCTTTCTATAAGAATTCATTTGTTTACAACTCGCTTCCGTCCAACATCTTCCTAACATCCTACAATTTGGCCCCTTCAAGAAGCGAGTAGACAGACACCTAAATTCTTCCCAGGCGCCCATTTATGTGGTGTAACAGGTTCGCCTATTCGTGGGAAGCTCGCATAAAAAAAAGTTTAAGGAGTATGACTGGTGTGCAGTGGCACGGGACATTTACTGATTGTGTATTAACCGGTTGTTGGGCATTTTGGTTTTTCCAAAAGTTTCAAATTTTCCATTATGAGTTTAACTTCCATTTCTATGAGTACCATGTTCTAAAGCTTTCCTTAATGCTGGTGGATTACTGAAAAATAGTTTTTCAACATGTCTAAACTTTTTGTGCATACATATTAATTTTCTATTTTGTCGTTAATTTCTTGGCGCACTGTATTTTCACGAAATAATATTCATGCATTTTTGTTAGCTGAGGTACTTTGTATACCACCCTCGTATCTCAGACTCCAACAATTCTTCAGTAATAATTCTCTTTATTCCCCCGTAAATTTAAATTTTACGATATCTAATCTCTATTTTCGACTTCATTCTATTCTACTAGATGAATTATAGCGATTAAATGGCATAATTTACGGTGTACAACATAACTTAAAACCTATATATAACGAGAAAATCTAGATCACTTAATCCTACATATCGGTACCGTTCTTTGCAGAACTACGCAGCTCAACAATAAATTGATTTATTAGAAATATATGCGGCTGGCGATACCTTTAGATTAATATAACGAATACTAACTTTCTGCTTTGTTCCAATTATTTAGTATTAGAATATCGTATGAACGCTGACCGTGAAACTGAAGATTATCCTGCCACTTTCATTGTAGAAAGGAATTAAAATGAAGTGAGAAAATGAGTCCTGTTACCTACATAGAACATGACGTTATAAAAATTGTATTGTTAGGAAAGTAATTTCGTTTTTTTTTGTGGAAATGAAAAACAGTTTTCGTATAATAAACAAATACTTTATCAAGTTATATATTGGCCGTTCTGGTCCAACACCTTTTGCCATCTTTCTGGTAGTAGCATAATTCCACGCTCATAAAATTTATGATCTTTGCTGGCAAAAAACTGATCGAGGTGGTTTTTGACCTCCTCATTTGAGGTAAAGGTTTTACCGTCTAAAAATGTTTGGTGTGACCGGAATAAATAATAATCCGATGATGCGAGGTCTGGAGAATATGGTGGGTGTGGCATTGTATCCCATTCGAGCTGTAAAAGCTTTGGCGAGTGACCAAAGTGGTGTGAGGTCTCGCGTTATCCTGGCGAAACACTACACCTTTCCTGTTGATTAGTTCTGCTCTTTTATGTTTAAGTGCATCATTCAGTTTGTCTAGCTGATGACATAGATTCCTTTAAAATCCCAACCAAACAGACAGAATCCCCCGTTTTTGGTGAATATCGGCCTTGGAAATGGTTCGAGCTGGTTCATCTTTTTTGCTCCATGACCGCTTGCGTTTGTTTTATACAACCTATTTTTCGTTCCCAGTGTTGATACGCTTCAAAAAAGGAACTAAACACTAAAAGTGTTTTTTTGTCAAAAATTCGTAACACCCTGTAGAATTTCGTGGTCCGAGTTGAAACGTACAATATCATGGTCTGTCAAGACACATCTTCCTACAGTAACGCCCTTCTTGTTTCATGCGTTTATCTCTATTTTTGCAAAATATATTTAATTTCAAGTGGAAAATCACCATTTTGGAGAAATTCCATTGAATCAAGAAATTGTCATTAAAATTCGTCTATCAATTTGGAATTTTCTTATTATCACTCAAGCGTGTCGAAATTGTCGTTTGCGATTTCGAATTACATTAGTTATTGATGACAATTTGGTTAATTTGGTGAAAATTAGGAATTCATAGGAGATAACAGTCGGTAGGTATTGAAATAGACAACCGAATTCTGGGACCATTGATAAAACTTTTCATTTACACATGTGCACACCTTTTTTATCAAATATGAAATACAACACACGTTTTTTGTATATGACCACATTTGCACTTGTTTAAAGAATGAGACTTTTCCATTCTTTGATTTGATACAAATTCGATCGGTTGCGGTGTTTTGTGATTCTTTTACTGTTTACGATTCGAAACGGTATTTTTCATTCAGAATGAGAGATTTACCACCAACCTCAGTAGCAAGGGCAGTTACATTGATCGAGGAAGGGCGCACCTACCGCTCAGTCGGTACCATGATGGGTGTCTCGACGTCGGTTATCCATCGAATCTACCGACGTTACAGGAAACAGGATTGTACGTGAGGTGGCGAGGACAAGGAAGAAATCGGGCAACCCGCGCTATATATGACCGTTTCATCGTCAATCAAACCATAAGAAATCCTCGTCTTACTGCTGTTCAGGCACGTAACCTTTTACAAGCAGTGGATAACATTAACGTCAGTGTGAGGACAGTCAGAAGACGATTAAATGAAGTTGGTTTGAGATCATACGCGCAAGCAAGAGCACCAAGACTCGATAGAGCCCATCGGGTAGCAAGATTGGCGTTTGCTAGGGAGCATGTAGCATGGACAATCAATCAGTGGAGACGAGTTTTATTTAGTGATGAGAGCCGATATTGTGTGAATTTCGTGGATGGTAGATATAGAATATGGAGGCATCGAGGGGAACGGTACAATCAAGCGAACTTCGCAGGAACTGAGCAATACGGTGGAGGGTCAGTTATGATATGGGGTGGCATATGCTTGGGAGTACGAACAGAACTGGAGATCATTGGCAATGGATCACTTAATGCCCATCGGTATATAACAGAAATCTTGGAGCCCCATGTTGTGCCTTTTGCTCCTTACATAGGGGAAAATTTCCTTTTTATGCACGATAACGCGCGCCCTCATACTGCGCGCATAGTGATAGAATATCTCAATGAAGTTGGGATCACACGAATGGACTGGCCGTCGCGGTCACCGGATTTAAACCTGATCGAACACGTTTGGGACATTCTTGGAAGAAGGATTCGACAACGGAATCCAGGCAACGTTGAAGAGCTGGCATTGGCTTTGGTGGAAGAGTGGGACAACATATCTCAACAGATGATAGACATCATTGGGAGTATGCGAAATCGTATGCGCGCTGTAATAAGAGCTCGGGGGTCATACTCGCTACTAAAATCAAATTTTTTTTTGTGGGTCATCATGAACATTTTTCTCAACATGTTCATTTCATTTCACGAGTGTATCGCCAGGATACACACCTGCTTTCAATTTTCGACAGGAATGATAATTGTTATAGAGTGTCACACAAAAGAATTCAAAATAAATGTGCAAATACAACGATTTTTCCAGTGTACTTCGAGTTCTTCCGGAGCGTGAAATTGGCCAGTGAATTTCGAAAATTTTCATTTCGTTAGATTTCCGCTTCTCTAATTTCGATTTTATTTTTTGGCTAACCTCCGATGTTATGCACCTACTGAAGATTAAAAATAAATTCTTGAAATTTGTGACTTTTCGCTTCAAATTGGATATCTCTTGTAAAAATAGAGATAAATGCATAAAACAAGAAGGGCGTTACTGTAGGAAGATGTGTCTTGACAGACCATGATATTGTACGTTTCAACTCGGACCACGAAATTCCACAGGGTGTTACGAATTTTTGACAAAAAAACACTTTTAGTTTAGCGCCCATATAAAATTTTTTCAAATTTTTTTTGTTTTCTCTTGTAATTTCTACAAAGCAGAAGAGTTGATCTATAACTTGCCGAAAAAATCATCTAAATCGGTTGAGAATTCGGAAAAATATCGGACTTCGAATTTGGTTAAATTTTCGAGTGTTTTCGCTAATTTTGCCTCCGAGTGTAGTAAGATTGTATTATAACAATGTTGGAATGTTTGCTTCGCGTGTTTGAAAAATAATTTTCTGTGATACCAATTGGACGTAGTTATGCATAAACAAACCAACCCACAATCTTACCAAAACTTAGTTGGTAACGAAAACAAACCTTCTGTAACTTATTGTTCAAATTGCAGAAACCTACCAACCAATGTGATGACGCAATATGAATCGAGGATAATATCTACAAGCCATTTATTCACGCATGTTCTGTTTACATTAGTGCAGAATACTCTCAACCCTCGGAAAAACTCATCAAACGTCAATAAAATCAATGAAATAGTGGTAATTATTACAAGTACTGGAATTAATTTTGTTTATTACTTACTTTTTCAACGATATTTATAGCTCGAATGAAATAGGGAAACAACATATCGATATTACTCACTCAATGAAAAATGGAAAAATTAAGAATTAGCTATCATGAGGGTTACATTTTACGGCGATGATTGCATTCACGAAAAAAACTAATTATTATTGAATTACTTCGACTCAAAACTCATTCGTGCTTGAAAATATGAACTTGCAGGTGCTTTTTTATCTACTTACACCTTGCCTATCTATACAAATTTTTGATTTCGAAAAGAGCTTAGTTACCACAAAAATAGCTAATTTTTTCATCAATAATCTCATGAATGTGTTAAGTACTGACCGTATGTGGACTATAATGGACGACGATACGTTTGTTACCAAAATAATCACTTCAGAAATTCTGAAATGCACCTACATTCCCGTTTGTCTCATCAACGACGAATTATCTTTCAACCAGACATTCTTAAAGCAGCAGACTTCCGCAATGCTCATTTTCATAAACGAAACGGATCTAGATCAACTAAAAATGATGGTGGAAGGCATAATGAAATTTGAACTATACAATTCAAGGATTCAGACGATTATCACAATATGCCACGATGTTCAAAGTTTGGAATTTTTACCTTCCTACTTGAAGACCTTATGGAGTTATGGCATCATCAGATTTTTGGTTATTCTAGTTTACGACCACAACTTGCATATGTTTTCGTATAATCCATTTAAGAACAAGATCAATGTGATCTTGGACAACAAACAACAGGAATTGTTTCCGAACTATTTGAATAACTTGGAAGGATACAACTTGAAAGCAGCAATATTCCCACAATGGCCAGGAATGACAGTGAGAAATAAGAAGTGGGACGGTCCAGATTTTAATTTACTCAAAGTTTTATCCAGACTTCTTAACGCTAATATAACTATAGTACGAACACCTACGTTACACGGTTACAAGGCAGCCTACGAAAGTATAAAGAGAAACGAAAGCGACTTCTGTATCATCAAATATTTCCAAGCTTCCGAATTTCCTGACATGGAATTCACGGCACCTCTCGAACTGAACTCCGTTGATTTGTACGTTCCGAACCCTCGTAAGATACCAACGTATATGGCGGTTTTCATGGTCTTTGAAGTGTTCAAATGGATTGTGATTGGTGGCTTATTTCTTCTGATGGTTATTACGTTTAAATGTTTGGGTTCACACATCCCTGAGCATAACACATGGAGTTTATGCGATATTATTTTGGTTATACTGTCGATTACGTTAAACTTTGCTGTAGGTAAATTGGTTAAATTCCACAGAGTACTTAAGATACTTGTGTTTCCTTATGTCCTTAGCAGTCTAATTCTCAACGTCGACTTCCAAGCTCATCTATTAACTAGACTCCAATTCATGTACTACTACGATGGTATAGAAACGATATACGAATTGGCCAGATCGAATTTACCTGTTTATACATTCGTCAATATAACAGAAGCAGTGCCAAAGGAAATGAAAGAACAATACTTTATTATACCCAGTATAAACTACCGTGAAGTAACACAGATGAGTACCAAAGAAACAGCTTTTGCTTTACCATTTTTTCGAAGAAATTTACTAACAAAAACATACGGAAGACGAACTTTGGATTATTACTCTTTACGAGAACCATTGGTCAGGGGATATGGAGTTTATATGTTCCGTAAAAACTCGCCATACGTCGATAAATTCAATCAAGTTATGACACGTATGAAACAATACGCTCTAACAAAATCAACAGTTTCAGTTGGCTCTGACGAACCGAATGAATTGCAAGAAGATTCAAATGCCGAAAGAAACTGCCTGACTATCGGAGAATTGGAAAGCGTTTTTCTCATTCTGGTTGCTGGTTTGATATTAAGCACAGTGATTTTCAGTTTTGAGCTTTATTTCAAGCACAAAAAGTAAATTAATTGAAGGATAGAGTTTAAACTGTACTGCGCACGAAAAGTTAATCTTCAAATATTTTCTCAATGAAAGATTGATTATTCAAAAAAATATTGTTATTCAAAATATAAAAACACACGATCGTTATCACAATGCAAAGAGAATATATTCCTCTTGGAACTTGCATAAAAAATGAAATCGGTACTTATTGTTTGAATCGATTATTTCTACGTATAGTGGATATCCCTAATATCAGATACAGTTCACACGAAAGACAGAAGATCCGGAGCGAGAAAGACAATCCGAAGAGATGTCCTCGTAAGGTCGAACGGCTGGCATTAAAATAATGATAATCGCGTCTAGAGATCTGTATGGTGGGGGACGAACGGGGGCAGGGAGCGGAGCGCATTCAGGAAAAGATTGGACGAGGACGGGCCAAGCCCGTGTGTTACGTTTGTGTTTACTTGCCGCACCGCCGCATTCCATGGCAATTTTACCAACGAGATATCCAAGTCGGTCGAGACATCCTCGCCACACCGCGCCATTAAAATACAGTATGATTCAATATGAACGAATTCTTCACATAAGTATGGTTTATACAAATATGTAAAACACTTTTTTGTTGCAGCTTATAAGAATCATAAAGAACGCAGTGCACATACACACAATTATTAACAGTTTATCTACACAGTTAACATGTTGAATAATTGATACTAAACCAATATTTCTATTTATATCAAATTTTACAGTGTTTGCCATAGAGACTTGTGAAGTCACATTGGATGCGAATGATTGAAGGAAAGCACCTTCTGTAATATCTGTCGTATTATGAGTCGATCATCCTTCCATAGAAATATAGATGTAATGAAAGTAAGGTTGAGTAATTTTATAGATTTGTTTTAAAAGAATGAAATGAAATAAGAAGCAGAAATAGGCATTCAACATCAATATTGGAAAAATTATGAGTTATGGTGTGCTAGTAAAAAAATGATGGGAATAATTTCCTGAATCCCTAGAACTGCAAATATTTTATATTCAGGCGAACACATTTGCAGTAGCTTCTGCAATATTATCTATTCTATGATTAGTCGATGACCCGTCCACAGAAATAGAGATGTAATCAAAGTAAGGTTAAGGAACTTGACGGATTTGTTTTGAAAGAATGAAAGAAAAAGCCAAACGAATTCAATACCAATATTGGAAAAATAGTGTAGTATCTCCTAATGAGAAAATGCTACAGATCATTTCCTGAATCCCTAGAACTATAAATATTTTATCCACTCTATATTATTGTGGTTTCTGAAGTCAAACAGAATGAAATCTTGTAGTTCTCTGACTTATTTTATCTATTTTATGGATTTGAAAGAGAAGATGATGAATTCAGTCTGAATCATCTGAACTACAGATTATTATATGAGGAACTTTTCGACTACAGTATATTTCAAAAATAAAAGGAATAATGAGACCAAGAAGGAAATAGTATATCCATAGTAATTAGGAATAAATTAGCATGTTGACGTCGGTGATGAATATGAATTTTTTGAATATGCATGATAAATCATAGAGATAGGTACTCAGTCACCTTAGTTACAACTTCGCAAATCAAAGCGTTGAAAACAGCATAAATTATGTTTTAGTAATTCTTTACTAACTGCAAATCAACAAATTAAAATGAAGTGCTTAGAAGCTTTCATAACCTCCCACCAATAGATGAAGGATAATTTCATTGATGGTATATAAAGTTGGTTAGGTCTGGGGTAGGTTCTCATGATAAATTTAGCTACCACAAAACATTGTGTACAAAACAGATTTGGCGTGAAGTACCAATATATTTATTTACTAAAAAACGATTGTGTAATTATAGCTAACATGATAACTAACAAAGCACGCGAAGATAAACGATTGAGAATAAATATCTATGAACTACTAATACTGTCTGAAATACATTTGTTCTACATACTAAGCAAGTATATACAAAATATTGACTAGATATTTAGGTTTTGTGGCAGCTAATAACTTCGTTATTTGATTTGAAAAATCTAAAGCTTTTATATTCTCAGCTTTTCTTGCCATTTCAACCCATTAATTGGTACCCTAAATGTCACTGTGTCATTCGAAACGAACGCTAATGAGTATATTTCTCAACGTACACGTTTTTCCATTAATATGCCAGTTTGAGGAAACGAATACGCTCAAACTTGATTGAGTATTGTGAAACCCGTGAACTCTGATATTCATTCATGATCTAAAAAAATATAATGAACACAAATTGAAATGATCATCGAGTATGGAAAAGCCTGAACCTGAAGTCTGACCGCATATTAAATATTACTAAATCAATTTGCTGGTGACGGTGAATCGATTAAATTTCATGCTAATCAAGCTGAATTTAATGAATTGAAGCTAGGATTCTACAGGGTTTTCCCGAGGAAATGTTTGAATTACATTAGTGGAACAAAGGTCGCCAACTATGATGACATATTAGAACTAAAATAGATTCGAAATGTGGCGAAAATCAGATCGAAAACATTTTGATTTCGATGGAAGAAGTCAAGTATAGTGCGAGTGTGAGTAGAATAAAATTCATAATTTCCTTCACTTCACTTTTTGGGGAAAATTCTCGTGCAGGTCAGGTTTTATTCAATTTAATTTTAACCCCAATTTTTATCCTACTTTTCTGAGTTCTGCAATACCCAAAGTAGGGATTCGCGATGAATACTTCTCATGATACAGAGTGTTTTATGCGAGAAAAAATTAATTTGACACGTCACGTAAACTTTTGTGTACCCATTTATTAAGCAAATGAATACTTTTTCGGATGTCAGACGCGACAAGTGTCGTACAGAGTTTTTTCATATCTATCGTATTCATAAGATAATTAAAAAATGAAATACACTTTCGAAGAATATGCAGATATGGTCTAGCACCTGGTGATGCTTCGCGTGCTAGAACACTTTATTTCGAGCGATTTCCGAACAGAAGATTACCTAATCGGCGTACTTTTGTGAATGTAGATCGCCGATTGAGGAAACGGGTAATTATTTGCAGGATATTATTAACATTTCTCTTATGAAATCTTATTTAGGTACATTTAAGAAAAATGCAAGTAACTTAGGTTGCTTCAAGACGAACATATCCTCTTCATACTGCAACACGCCACAAATGGGCGGAGCCACAACTCGAACAACATACATCCTGACACAGCGTATAAACAGACAAGTCAGAGCATAAACATATCAATGAGACTCCAAGAGGCCACAAACCAATTGGAGGAATGGTTTACCAAGTGGCTGATCACCATCAACCCAGAGAAGAGCTCTGCGCTCTATCTGTCCAGAAGAGACGTAGCCACGAGGAGCAGATCACCATGAACGGCCAACCCATCCCGTGGGTCAACAAGGCCAAGTACCTGGGAGTCAAACTCGACCGGCGGCTGACATGGCGTCAACATGTGGAAGACTGCACAAGCAAGGCGAAGGCAGCCCAAGCCTTCCTGTACCCCCTGATGAACAGGCGGAGCAGCCTGAGCGCAGCGAACAAGCTGAAGCTCTACAAGACCATCATCAGCTCCAAGTCGTGCAGAACAAAGCATTGAGGATGACCGTGGACGCCCCTTGGTACGTGCGAACCTCCCAGCTGCATCGAGATCTGCAGATCACGAGTGTAATGGAGTTCATCAGAGCGACAGCAGTGAAAGCATTCCAAGCAGTTGACGACCACCCAAATCTATTGGTAAACACCCTAGGAGACTACGAGGAAGACGAACTGAGAAAATACAAGAAGCCGAGGATGGTGCTTCGAGAAGACCCGGATTAGCTATAAGAATCTTGTAAAATAAATATATTAAGACCGTCGTCACTAGGACGATAAAATGAATTGTACTCAATTTAATTATTTTAAGTGACATTCAGATCCCTCAGATCACGGCTTAGAGGCCAAAAATTGTTCTATTTTCCCTATCAAATCAATAAGAGATGTGAAGTTAAAAGTTGTAAAACTGGTACTTGAATAAAGAATATGTTAAAATAAAAAAGTGAACATTTCAGTGTGAGCTCGAAAGCATTCGTAAGCTTGTAGTGCTAGGTATCTGGCACTCGCTTGCTTCTAGTGTGTCAGTTCACCCTACTTGATAATGGTAGAAGGTGCACTGCCGAAACGTTTCAATAAAGCAACTGGTTTATCACACATTCATGCAGCCTGCTTCCAGAGCTTTTCAAAACACTTTAATGAAATAGTTTTTCGTTAAGTATTTTTGAGTTATTAAGCTTGAAAATTACAGTACCGCCGGCATTAGCATTATCCAAAGTGTACGACGTGGAGATTGCATGGTCGGATGCACACATACACAAAGAGGTGTAAATCCGACCGTGCAACCTCCACGCAGAATTTGAGGTTAGTTCCCTTAAGTTCTGAATTTGTGTGGAGAATTTGAGGAACTAACGTCAAATTCTGTAAGTTTGTTCATTCTTAGAGTAGAGGGATCATCACTTATGTAAATTGTCTTTTCACCGCTCCCGATGAAGAATAAAGTCGAAAGCTCGAGTAGAAGAAACAAGAGTATTTTTCACCCCTATTGCTGCTTTCCTATAACATAATATATATATATATATATATATATATATATATATATATATATATATATATATATATATATATATATATATATATATATATATATATATATATATATATATATATATTGGTCTAAAACTGATCTAAATGAATTACAATGTCAAACGAGGAAAATGCTTTGTAAATATCATAAGCACCACCCAAAGTCAGCTGTTCAGAGAGTTACACCACCTAGACATCTTGGAGGTCGTGAATTAACTGATTTGAATAATCTTCATAGTAAACAGATTTTTCATCTACGTTCCCATTTTCATGATAAACAGAGAACGTCTAAATTACATGATATTGTTGTTGCTTCAGATTATAATCTTAAACCTCTGAACTTGACAATGCAAAAGGTAGATTTTGATATATTTGATGATAATTCTAAAAGATCAAGTTGGATGCAGAAGGAATTACACGGAAAGCACCCTGAAGAATTGAAAAATGATAATATTGATGAAATCGCATCAAATAAATAGTTAGTTTCTGGAGAATTGTTTGCTGAAACAGAAAGCTTGGCAATGGCGATTCAGGATAAGGTTGTTTTCACGAGGAATTATAGAAAACACATCATCAAACAAAATATAGATGATTCTTGCCATAGATGTTTCTGTTCTTCATAAACAGTTTTTCATATATTATCATCTTGCTCAGTCCTTGCTTCAACAGATTATTTAGAAAGACATAATCCCGTCGCTAATATTATTCATTTTAATCTAGGAATTAAACATATCTTAATTCCCAAAAGAAAAACTTTTACAAATATGAACCTGAGATTATTTGTGAAAATGCAAATATAAACTTTATTTTGATAAAACAATTCCTTGCAACAGAGCTGTAAAACACAATAGACCAGATATCATTCTTACTGCTAAACAGAATCAAATAACATATATAATTGATATTGCTATGCCCGACACACATAATATAAAAAATAAATACAATGAAAAAATTTCTAAATATATGATGCTTGGCGACGAGATTAAAAAATGTGGAAAATGAAAAAAATTTTATTCTACTGATTATTATTTCCACAACAGGTGTTATTCCTAGGAACCTTCACAAAAGTATTGAGATTTTGGGTCTGAAGAAAATTTGTTTGAACAGTTACAAAAGATAACAGTCGTCAAATCTTGTAATATTCTTAGTAGGTAATGAGGTAGAGCCATAGGTTTCTCTTTAGTTTATACTGCTCAGAATCTCATTTCATATTTTATTTATTTGTATATATAAATGTAATATAATTAACTGACAATTTTGCCATATTTATATTCAGAGCAGTATTCTATTCGATCGTTCATCACTTCACACAAAGGAAACTATTAATGAGTAACATTCAATGTTACTTGACTAAGGTCCGTACACTGGATTTTTCCGGGGAGAAAGCCTCTGACAATACTCGTTGGTACATTGATGTCATTGTCTGATGATGCTATAGTTTGTATATATTCTGGTAGATTGATATATTCTCATAACATTTAACGTTATCCTAATATATAATTATTCCAGTATATGTTTTGATTGTAATCATTGCCTGGCAATGGTATTAATTACCGGGTGGTGGATTAATATTTTTTCATGAAATCAGTTTGATTGCATGAACAGATATATGGGCAACTCGTCGGGGTTAAACCCCCTATATATTTGTTAAATTTTCACGGAAGTATCTATGATTTGATGTGTTACGGGTTTTATTCCGATGTCCATTTTGATTTTGGCGACGTTTCGACAAGTTGTCCCTTGTCATCTTCAGGCGTTCGATGACGATGTCTCGAGCGTAACAGTTACGCTATTTACGCAAGTTTTCACCCAGCTGTATTGAAGGCTGAATGTCAGACTGTATCTGCAAATTGAGGCTGCAAAAGAAATCAATAATCTCAAAGGCAACTTGGCTCAGAAACAGATCATCTTCCACCTTCCATCTACTTTTCGTAGTTTAATTATTAAATTGAAAGATATTAATGACGAATTTGTGAAGGAAACGCTAGAGAATTTCATAAAACAAGCAATGAATATGTGGGACAGTCGACTTGCTTTCTTACTAAAGAAATTGGATATGTTGTTGGACAGATTCAGGAAAAGTAACTATATGAAAGGATATTCAAAAAGCAATAGATGTATTGATTTATGAGGTATTCACTGTAATAAAGATATAGTATTTGACGAATTCACATCAATTTCAAGCTAGTCACTTCTCAAAAATAACCGAACAGGACAATTTAAAAGTTTAAGTTTTTACACAAACTATCTTTACCAACAAATTTCAACATGAAAATTATTGTATTTTAATTAAATACATTTTATATCTCTACCTGGTACAAATGCTCCAGTAGAAATAGAATTTTTTCCATGAATAAATTGTGAACGTCTGAAAAAATGACTTACAAGTTCGACTTCTGAAAGCGCTGTTGATAACTAAGGTAAATATGAAAAAAAATCATGCCAAGAATTTCATTCTTATTAAAATCATCACGAACTTCATTAAAGCAAATTCGTTCTTCTGCCAAATATAAATACAATTAAAAAATATGTAATTTTGCTTCAAAAAAGCTGGTGAACTAGTGATTGTTTTTCACAACTTGGTGTGATTAAAATAAATACAATTAATATGAATATGATAAGAGTGAACACTTTTTGTAAATGAAGAAAATAAAAAGTTGTGTTTCTTTCATTGTTAACCTGCTAACTGAGGAAAAAAACTCAAATACCGTTCTGAGCTAAAAAAGAAATCGTCATTTTATGTATAATCAGTAATCACGGCGCTATTCAGATCGCCAAGAATTTACATCGCACAATTTCCTAAAAATGTTAACAAACACGATAATATCAGTGATACGAAAAATTCATTAAATAATCGTGCCATATGACGAAAATCTCGCGTTTAAGTGAAACCGTACGTTGTGCAAAGCAATATTTAAAGGCCACCCAGGTGAAATCTAGCAACCGGTTAACAAATCGGAAATGACTAACTATGAAATCATCCACTTTGAGCTGAAATGTCAGGTCGGCAAGGGAACATCTTTCATTCAGTTAATTTTCAGCGTGCTTCTCTCGTTTATAAATTATGTGTTACGAATCGTCGGTCGACCGCAGTCTTCCTGTTTTACAAAGTGTTATTAGACGTACGTCTGCGCAAATTAATCAAGTTGTAAAACAAATGGGTCTTTCACACGGAGCGAATAACAATGGTCGTTATTACTGTAGATACTAATACAGGGAGGAGTTGGTCAAAAATCGCCTTAGTATTAATCTTTGTTAAGTTTGAGTTTACAATTTGTATTGGTTTTGATTCTTGGAATGTTGACAAGCAGCAATGCAATTAAAGACCTACGATGGGATGACTTTTATGTTTTGCATGCTGAGACAGTATTAAAAGTGTTATCATTCTCGCGCAATAATTTTCTACAATTTTTAAAAACAATTATCTCAAGGGCGAGTTGGTCCTGTTTTCTGTATTGAAGCATCACACCTGTCAACAGTTTCCCGATGGTATCAATAATTTAAAAACAGTGGTCACTGAAGAAAATGTAGATGCTGTGACTGAGATCATCCAGGAAGATCGACATGCAACATATCGAGATATTGAGGCATAATTGCGGATTTCAACAAGTTTTCCGATGGAATCCACATCTGCTGATCGAAGAACAGACTGTTGCAAGGGTGAATTGGTGTCAAAAACTCTGGACTGTTTTAACTTTGGAAAGTATAAAACCGTTTACAACATCGTCAGAGGTGGTGAATCTTGGATTTACTCATACGAGCCAGAAAATAAGTGCCAATTTTCTGTTTAAATGTTCCAAGATGAAGAAAAACCGAATACAGATGTTCGCAACTTTTGTTTCAAAAACAAATCATGTAGCAGCAATATCTTTAAAAGATCGAAGAACAGTTACTGCCGATTTGTTCACAACCACTTGTTTAGCGTTATAAATACAGAGTGCTCCAAAGAAAACTAAACAGAGGCTATATCTACCAAGATATTCATTTCTGATCAAAACGCAAAAACATGTCAATTTTTGTTTCAAGGAGGACATCTTTTGGGGTACAATATTTGCCTAAAATATCAACCTCCTAAGCGGGGGTTGCAATCCATGAACATTTTGAATAGAGAAGATGGGTCGAGTGATGACTCAAAAGAAAGGTGGTATCTTTGTCTACATTGCCTTGAACGAATTTCCATTTTTAATTGAAAACTGTAAAAAATACAGAGTGAGCAACTGAAATCTAGGGAAGACTATTTCCCTGAGACTATTCAAGTTTCAGTGAGGTAAAATGAAAAAGATCCATGCTGATCAATGGCAGTCATCATCAAGTACCATCATCATTTCGAATTTCAACCCCTGGAGCAGGGGTGATAACCCTTGAAAATTTAGAAGAGGGTAGATGGGTCGAGTGATAACTCGAAAGAATTTTCGAATTTTCATTTTTGATTGAAAACTGTAGAAGATACAGAGTGAGCCACTGAAAAATAGAGAAGGCTATCTATCGCCCTGAGCTATGCAAGTACCCTGCTCTAGGGGTTGAAATTTGAGATGTGAATGGTGTTTCGGAAGATGACAGCCTTTGACCTGGAATGAATCTGTTCCATTTTTTGCACTAATACTTGAATAGCTCAGGGCAATAGATAGTCTCCTCTATTTTTCAGTAGCTCCCTCTGTATATTCTACAGTTCTCAATCAAAAATGAAAATTCGTTCACGAGGATGCAGACAAGATAATACCTTTCTTTCGAGGTATCACTCGACCCACCTACCCTCTTCCAAATTTTCAAGGGTGGTCACCCCTGCTATAGGGGTTGAAATTCGAGATGAGGATGGTACTTGATGATGACTGCCATTGATCAGCATGGATCTGTTCCATTTTACTTCACTGAAACTTGAATAGTCTCAGGGAAATAGTCTTCCCTATCTTTCAGTTGCTCACCCTGTATCTTTCAAAGTTTTCAATTGAAAATAGAAATTCGTTCAAGGCAATGCAGACAAAGATACCACCTTTCTTTTGAGTCATCACTCGACCCATCTTCCCTATTCAAAATGTTCAAGGATTGCAACCCCCGCTTAGGGGGTTGATATTTCAGGCAAGTTTTGTACCCCAAAAGATGTCCCCCTTGAAACAAAAATTGGCCTGTTTTTGCGTTTTGATCAGAAATGAATATCTTGGTAGATATAGCCTCTGTTTAGTTTTCGTTGAAGCACCCTGTAGTATATATATATATATATATATATATATATATATATATATATATATATATATATATATATATATATATATATATATATATATATATATATATATATATATATATATATATATATATATATATATATATATATATATATATATATATATATATATATATATATATATATATATATATATATATATATATATATATATATATATATATATAATAAAATTAAAAATTCGAATAATTGTATTTACAATAAATGCTTATATCTAAAATTTTGATGTGTCAAAAAAAACACAAGTGTGAGCTCAGGAAATGTAACATGGGAACCATACTATCTTGCATATGATTCAATAAACGAGTGAAAAAACCTGAGGAAACAACTCGTTTCCCTATCGCTATTGCACTAGCTATAGCTTGTCTGTTTATGTTGTGTTAGTGTCGTGTGTACATAGAGTACCAAAGATTTTTCTGCTTAGCCGCTTCATTCTCTCTTGCATTCCATGATTGCCAAACGAAGACAAGGGTGAAAGGAAGGGGGTTTGGGACATGAATCTGTAACAATGGAAAAAGAAAACCAGCAGAAAAATATTTCAACAATCATACCTCTTATATGTCTAAACAAATCTAAGAAAAGATTTTACATAGCAAGCAAGGCCATAAAAAGGACTAAGGAGATAATCAAAAAGTGCATAACCTGCGATATTTCCTCTTTCGCGGAGATGTTCTTCCGTCCTAGTGTGAGTCTCCTGAAACATAATTACTTCCTTGTTCTTGCTTGCCAATTTTGAAGTATAATCGCAAAAAACCCTTCAATATTCAAACTCAACAAAACAATTCCCTCTCTGTTTGATCGAGAGATCCCCGATGGCCAGGTTCAGTCTTCTAAGTGATGCCGATTTTGATCTATAGATGTTTTAGAATCATTATGGACCCAATAATTTGGGTTGACATCGCCCATATATTATTTCTTCGTGGATCTTGTTTAATTTAAAGAAAAATTCGCAGAATATGTTAGTAAGCTAAGTTGTTTAAATCGTTAGTAACCTCCGAGAAACAAACCCCGAACGGCGAATCATCCTTCAACAAGACAATGCAAGTTGACACACAGCTCGGAAAACAATTGAATATTTAGCGCAAGAAAAGATCGAATTGTTACATCATCCTGCGTACTGTCTAAGTCCCAACGATTATTTTACTTTTCCCAGAATCAAGAACGGACTGCGTGATCAAAGGTTTCAGTCTTCAGATAAAGCTGCTGATGCTTTCCGAAAGTCCATTTTGAATGTAGCAGCAAACGATTGGAATAACTGCTTCCAGAATTGGTTCGAACGAATGCAGAATTGTATTAATCTTCGCGGAGAATACTTCGAAAACAATGAAGTCTTTGAAAGACCTCAGTTGTTTCATTCTAGCTCCATATATAATACTTAAAACGACACCCATTGTACAAATACAATACTGGTTAGGACACCGAATGGCAACCCCGCCACTATGACCGCTTGGCCAATTGGAGCACACTCCACTTAAGATTTCACCCGCAAGCTCCTACTTTCGTACAAAGGTTAGAATTTATGAAACTTAGTAAGCTTCATAAAGAACTATAAAATGTGTTCAGCAATAACGAAGGAAAAGAATCGCCTGTTGTACACAACTCAAATAATGTTGTAGAAGCATATCAGAAAGATATCAAAATTGGGTGTGGGCTTATTGACAGCATTGCCACTGCGACCCAGTGGTGAAGGCTATAAGCTTTGTGGATGAGAGGTTAATAAACTCAGTCAGCTTCAGATTTTCAGATCCAAATTTCTCAATCCTGATTCTGACTCCAGCTAGGCATTCGCACATGAAGGGTTCTACTGATTTTAATACATTCCCACATAGTCTTCATGATGGGTCCACGATCAATCCTAACTTATTTAGGTAATTTCTGAGGCGACAGTGTTCCTTTAATATGGCAATTGGAACTCTCACGTTTAGCTTGGAGTTTAAACCAAGTCTTGGCTCTAGATGTCGAGGTTTTGCTGATGGCAAGCCGAAAGTGTTTGACGGAGCCTATTTTTTTCACTCAATTTGGCGAGGGTTGAACGACATTCCTGAATAAAAAGTGCAGTCGAAAGCCCGCCGAGACAGGATTTCTTGGCAGCACAACAACCATTTCCACCAGCTTCAACATCTTGGGAAGTTTTGGAGCCATCTGAGAACCAACAGCGACTCTCAAGTAGACGGTCCTTGGAGCCGACCCATTCCTGGCTGCTGGACTAGTTGGTTTTGGATATTGCTATGTCAAACTTCATACTCAACATCTCGTTGTCCTCAATTTCAGAATGTAAACCGCCGGGCACAAAGCTAAACATATTTGTCCTATTGGAAATGTGATAGAATCTGTAGGTAGCCATTCTAGCAGCTTGTCTGATCACCATGTAAAGGGCTGCAAAGCCCAGAAGCAGTTCCATGTCTGCAATAGGTGTAGAGCGAAATGCTCTTGTAATCGTCATGAAGGCCCTTCTCTGCAATTTAGAGACCTTGAGCTGGGATTGCATTTCAAGGCTGCACTCCCACGAACAATGCAGCCATATGTGATACGTGGTCTCACCACGCCTTGAATTTTTTGCACAGGTCATTTGACATGTCCATAAGGAATGTGTAGCCAAGGTAACCCCAAATGTTTTAGTTCATTCGTAACCAGAATAAACATTCCACTTCAACAAATAGCTGGAGTATTATATATATAAAATTTACAAAATTCTTCTGAACTGAAAGTTGGATTGAAAAGTTGACACAAATCTGTTGAAGGGCCGAACTGAATTTCCTCTTGGTCCATGTGTTCGCTTTAGTTGTGTTCAGTTACATCATTTCACCCACCAGAGGAAATAACGCTTCAGCGAATTATGGCACGCTGGACAGGTATTTAGAGAATGAATCACCTTTTTTTTTACGTTGTTTCACACCAGATATTCATATCGACGATGACTCAAGTATGATGTTCTAATTCAAAGCGCCAATCCAGTCGCGAAATTGCAGCTTTTCGAGGCCTTGAATAGTTTCGTTTGCGGTTTCGAGAGTCTGTCGCGAGCTATCGTTAATTCATATTTTCAATACAGGGTGTCCCCCAAGCTCTTTGACATACTTTGAGAGGTGATTCCTTAAGCAATTCCAAGACAAATTAGTGAGAACTTTAAATTCGAAGATATTCAGCTTCAAAAATTTGATCCTACAGGTCCTGAAATCACAATTTTTAACAAACGAGAGCGATTCTGTGATGTTACCATAAATGGAATGAATTATATATGTTGTTGTAAAAAAGGTGACATTTGTAGCCATTGTAAAATGATGAGATACTTTTGATAGATGAATGTCAGAATATCTTTTTCGATAGATAATTATTGTTTTGACACCTTAAATTCATCGAATTGAAAATGTGTTCCTTCAATAATTAAGAATATGGCAAAGAAGTTTCCAGAGAAGGTTGAGTATCAACGTTTGGGGTGGCCTTCATAATAATAGCTTCTTGCTCATTCGTATTTTAAAGAGAAGATTGTACGCCTTTATTTCTCGAAATTTTTCACAAAACACGTCTTTCAATTTAATTGATGTTCTGCTAAATTGTATTCAGAATATGTGTTATCAACATGAGGGATCACCTCCACATCAAGGAAAAAATAGTTGTTGAATAACTGAATGAATATTTTCCAAATAGGTGGATTGGTAGAGAAGGTCCAATTGCTTGGCCACCACGGTGACGGGATCTCAACCCGTTAGACTTCTACGTAAGGCGATACATGAAACAACTCGTCCACAGTGTAGAGAAAACAAATTCCGAGCAATTACAAGAACGGTGAAACAATGCCGCCGAAAGAATTAAAAATGACAATATCCATCATATTGTTCTGCATTTCTTTGTAGAAATATATGCATTCAAGTTGGAGACGTTTCTATCGCAAATATAAACATAAACCATATATACATACTCTCCATTAACGCAGGAATGTATTTTCAATTCGAAAAACTTAGGGTTTCAAAAGAATAATTACCTATCAAAAAAGATATTCTAACATTTATCTCAAGATTCTTTTCTTGATAATAATTCTACTAGGGTTACGAATGTCACCTTCTGTACAACAAGATAAGCATTTTACTCAATTTATGGTAACACCACACGATCGCTCTTGCATGTTGAAAATTGTGATTTCAGGACCCGTGAGGATCAGATTTTTGAAGATGAATATCTCCGAATTCAAAAAGATTCGGACCGTGCTGTTCTCACTAATTTGTCTTAGAATTTCTTCAGGAAACACCTTTGTTATAGAGTTTGGGGGAACCCCTGTACGTTGTAGTACATTTTCAGTCATTGAGTAGATGCATTGTGTCGTCATGAGAAAACAGAGCTGGATCACTTAAAAACTGCATAAGCTATCAGGAAAAAAGTAAAAGAAACATTCCGTGTCTCTTATCTCAGTGATGACATCCTAAATTTATGTCTATATATGTAAACGCATTGATGCTTTCATTCAGGGAACAATATTCAATCTTCTGTAGAATGTTGAATATCCTTCTCTGAAGGAGTTTTCCGATCCGACCTCCATAATCATCGTCAACCAGAGTCACACAGCAGTGATACAGTCCGGTCGGATACCATGAATATGAGCACTATACTGCAGTTTCGATCTCGTTTAACCTCGTCAGTATTGCACACCTGTTCACAACACCTGGCCAGACTGGCATCTAGTTATTTCCGATGGAGTTATCCGATGGAGCGCATCAAGACATGTATGTTTATTAGCGCCTTCCAATTGATTGAGAGGTCCGGTTCACACCTTTTGAGAACACCAGAGACCAAAACTGCAGCCTATTGCTGCTATTCAGGATATTCGACCGGACTGTAGCCCAGCTGTGTGGCTCTAGTAGATGATGATTATGAAGGAATGATTGGAAAACTGCTTCCTCGGGGATGGATATTTCACATTCTACGGAAGGATGAATATTGTTCCCTGAATAAAATCCTTCAATGTGTTTACTCCGTGTCTTGTCAACGAAGCCCTTTTGGACATGTGGACATAGGTTTATAGGAAATTTTTTCATGTTTTTCTATTAGTAATCACTCGTAGAAGTTAATGACCAAGAACATACTGTATATTTATCAGAAAATGGGCTCCATATATACCAGCCACCTTGCAAATTCAACTTTGTTGTTGGATTGAATAATTCCGAGCCAAAAGTACCGTAACGTGCTGTTATACATACATTACCCTAAATATATAAGACATAATTCATGAAGTAAAAGAACGGGAAAGTGTAATGTAATCGATAAAATTGTAACGCAACATGCAAATCGCCAATTCCAAGGTGATAACATTTTCATATTAACAAGACGCAAAAACGTTTACTCGAGTTAAACTTCGAGAATTTAAAATAGGACAAAGACAGAAGCTAAGGTGCTCCGAAGGAGCCTTGGATATTTTTTACTTGTAGGTAACCTACACACAGATAAAAAGAGTAATTTGAATAAAACGAACACGCATGGAATTCTAGATAAACTAATTTGTGAACTGGAACAGTTCCCGAACCACGTTTTATGTTAATAACGTAACACCCTTTCAACATGATAAGAAAATTAGGTAAAGCTATTTTTTCATATCACTGTTTGTGATGTCCTTCCTTTTGAAGAAAAGTATACAGGGTGTCCCAAACGTATTCAGGCTGTAGTTCATTAACGTTTTAAGGTATTTCGTTCGAACGAAGCTAAGTGTTGTTAATCTATAACGCTTTAAAATTAGAGCAAGTAAAATTTCTGTGAAAAAGCCGTCTAAAAAAATTTGACTTTAACCCTAAAATTTTGAATGAGATCCTGTATATTTTTAGGTATTAGATCCGCAACAAAGTTCTCGCTGTATAGTAGAGAATTTTTCCTGTATCAGGGGAAACACCTACTGAATTACGAATTGTCTATTTTTAACACACTGAGAACGATCACACAAACAACTTCGATGCCATTGGAGCAGAGAACCTGATATGCCAAGTGCCTCCAACTTAGCGAGTAAAAGGTTATGATTGACTCTGTCGAAAGCTTTTTAAAATCAGTATATACTGCATCTAGTTGATAACCCGATTCGAAACATTCAATTATGTCTCCAACATAAAGTACGAGATTCGAAATAGTGGAACGGCCCCTTCTAAAGCCATGATGTTCGTTGATTAAAACTGAAGTACAGTTCCAAGATAGGCAACTGCAAATTAAACTATCTAGCATTTTTGGAATTGTGGATTGTATTGCTACACCCCTATAATTCCTGATATCAGACTTAACACCAGACTTGAAAATTGGAACAATGAAACTCTTTTTCCAAAAAGAAGGGAAGGATCCCAAATCCAAAGACATATTGAACAGCGTGACAATAGGGTCAGCCACATTTCTTCAAAACGAAAGCTGGCACCCCATCAGGACCAGATGACAGCTTTGGCTTCATAAAAGAGATCAAATCAAAAATCTCTCGAGAGACCACCTGGCATGAACTAATATTTAACGTATTTTCATATTTGATTTTGGGTGGGACAATAACCTCACTGCTGTAAACTTCTGAAAAGAAGTCAGCGAATAAATTCACAATAACATCACCATCTGAGCTGGATACACTGTCTAACCAAACTGTTTTTCTTCGAATTTATATACTTCTAAAAGTTTTGTGGATCAGAATGAATATTATGTTCAATATTTCTCAGATAATTATTATAAAGTTCATTACAAAGAATCTGACATTTGCGGCGCAATTCACTGAATCTAATGTAACTTTCAGGGTCTCTAGAATGTTTGAACTTTCTGTGAGCCTTTTTCTTCATATTTGTGAATACTATAAACTCCTTGTTAAACCACTCAGGGTATTTTGAGACCTTGGTAGTCTTTTTAGGAATGAAAAGGTTGAGTCCTTCACAAATATATCTATAAAACCTGGAGACCGATATATTGACATCATTAACATGGAATGAACAATTACGAGATTCGTAATTCATTTCCCCTATAATTACCATTGTGAAAATCGAACCGTTCTTCCTTTACGAATGATTTAGCAGAGTCTAAATATTTTCTTGGAATACTAAACTGATTCGCAGTATGATTAATGTCATTCTCCTGTAGCAACTCCGAGGCAGGAGAAATCACAATAGAGTCGTCTTGGGTATAAACAAGGTCCAAGGGGACACCTCGGCTGACTTGCGAGAGATTAACAAAACTCACGGAATCGTTGAAACCAGCTGCAGGATCCACACAAAACAAACTCGCCAGTCGACCAGCTTGCACCTGGAACATTATAGTCACCGCATATATACATCGGCACGTCAGGATGTAACAAAGCCAACTCTTCAATAGCTAAACCATGAGCCTCATTGGCTTCAGCTGAAGAAGCTGGTGGTAAATACACACCACTAACAATAAACTCACTAGAAACCATTTGACGGATCAGTTCAGCACTCAATAAAGACCGAACAAACACAACAACACCTCCACCCTTCTTTTCAAAACTTGTATTGCTATTCATGTCCATTCTAAAAATTGTGAAGTTTGAAGAACAAATTTCGGAATCCCAGATATTTGCATCAAGCCAACTTTCAGTGAGTATCACAACATCATAGCTGCAATGTTGCAACCAAAAAGAGACATCCCTGAGCTTAGTTTTCATGCCACCCACATTCTGGTAATATACTAAAAGTTCGATGGAGGTATATTTAGTTTTTTTATATTGATTCCCAACTATTGTTGGTTTACCGTTGATGACTTTCAGTGAAAGATTCATTTCACCTGCTTGACTGCGTTTGCGAGCATTGGTTATGCAAGTACGCTGCATCATGGTTTGATCAGCCTAAAGGGAGATTTTTCCTTTGCTTGCACTCAAAATTGATGATCTGCACTTCAGTACTTTGGCAGCTATTTCAGAGTTCGAAAATACCACCTTCGTCGGACGACTTGGAACACCTCTTTTTTCATGCGCACCACCTTGACAATATCACTACGCACTCCATTAGCTGGGGCTAAGATTTCGGCCACTACATCGGTATCATGATTGATTCTTGCATCCAGTGTCTCGTGTCCAGATTCGGCCAGACGAAACAGCATTACATTTTTAGCTTTGTATACCCTTTCATTGACTTCGTCAATGATATTTTGTGGATTATTATCATTTTTAAGATTCGCCAATCCCTTTTGTACCTCACACAGCTCTGACTTCAGCGTCTTATTTTCTTCAACTTGCAACTCGAACATCTCCAACAGCCTTCCGTACTTTTCCATCAAACCATTATAGTTCGTTTCCATCCCGTTCAATTTCATCATTATATCATCCAAAGTTACCTTGGGCTGAAGAGGACGCTGTGAGCTACCTACTGTAGAGCTACGCGAGGGAATATAATTCTCTTCACCAGTTTTCATCCTTTCAAATATTTCAACCGGTATATTACAACAGTATTTATGAAACCACGACTCACAGTCGGAATACTGAACTTTAAACCCAGCTTTTCCAAACTTTTTATTGCATTGCCAACAGTTCATTGCGGCCATTTGAATTTCTATTCAACCGTTTATCAATGTTGTACAAAATTGATTATAATAAGCTTTCTCGAAAACCTTTGAAAAGACAGACAGGATGGAAACTGGCCTATAGTCCGAGATTTAGCCCCCTGCGACTATTTCCTCTTCAAGCCTAAAAAAATTGCTGGGCGGTAAGTAATTTGAGTCGAATGAAGAAGTCATTTTTTTATTCAAAAAGTCACTGACTTATCAAACCGCCCTCGTAACTACATATGAATGTTTACAAACTTATGGTGTTGAAATAATTAGGTATAATGCATGTACATCCCTACATTACATTACATTACATTCGTGGGGGTCGATTGGCTTTGTAAGCCTTTCCGAACTGCGACCAAATTGTTCTTTTGTTCGTAATCCTTCTTATTCATTTCCCTGTAGGTCTAAATCCATTATAAAATTAAGAATCTCCCTGGGAGCTTTCGCTTTTACTACTTTTTACGGTTCAGGTCCGATGGGTGGGATTCCAGCAGCTGATTTGGCCAGTTCGTCAGCGGCTTAATTTCCTTGTATGCCTTCGTGGCCAGGCACCCAGCACAGGAAAAGTTTGTTCCCCTCAGCAAGTTGCTTCAAGGATTGACGGCATTCCCAGACAGAGATTCTCCGATAACTGTAAGAGTTTAAAGCTTTTATCACTGCCTGACTGTCCGTTGAAATGTAAATCTTTGCACCTTTGAGTTTCCTTCGTAGTCCCTCCTGGCAGCAAAGGTTTACAGCAAGTGTTTCTGCTTGCATGATTGTGGGAGTAGAGCCCAGAGGCACTGATGAAGAGTATGAGAGTATGTAACCCAGAATCCCCAGGTGTCCCTTCATATCACCAGGTAATAGTTTTTTTGTGTCTTGGAGCCGTAATGCCGCCATCAACGCCTCCTTTTTCAATTTTATATGAAGAACATCCCTAATAAAAATTGTAGAATATGCAAATGTGTTTTTTCATCTGATTCATACATTCATTGGTGTGAACATGTCGAAAGTGCTAACAGACATTATCGCGAGTCTACATATACCGTAACCTTCTTCGCGCATTATTTCAAAGCGTTCTCTTTTGTTGGTTTTGATCCGAAAATGAAAATTTTCCTTGAATTTGACGTACGAAATTCATTTAATAAATATCCAAAATCGACATAATTTCATAACTGTTGGTGACCAAAAAATTCATGTTACGTAAAACCGCTAAAAGTAACATATCGAAGACGAGGTTGTGGCTTCCGGCGAGGTCCATTCGAAAAAATACCTCACACCCGAATATTTCGAGTCTAAAAATAGCAATTGGGAAATAATTAATTCCGATTCGGTTCTAACCGACAACGTATACATTTCAGTACCGGTTCCAAAATCGCATAAAATGAATGTGTGTGTATATATGACCGATTTCGAAACAATAAGATAATGTGCGACCCTGATAATGAGATCTACGTTCCCAATCGAAACGCCTAGTCGTATGTTGAAATTATATGTCACGATCGGTCTCATTTAAAAACCAAATATGTGTAAATTAATTCCTATGGAATGTCGTATTCGTTTTAAAGTTGCAGCAAAGGGTTTCATAAAAATATGTCGTCATACGCGCTTATTTTACTCAATACGTTTGT
This sequence comes from Cryptolaemus montrouzieri, assembly GCA_013387265.2. Classification (NCBI taxonomy): domain Eukaryota; kingdom Metazoa; phylum Arthropoda; class Insecta; order Coleoptera; family Coccinellidae; genus Cryptolaemus; species Cryptolaemus montrouzieri. The sequence continues at coordinate 27,394,874 of JABFTP020000103.1, forward strand.
AGCCGCCATTGGTGAAAAATCCATTCTAAGAACTAACCTTACAGAGTCCTCAAAGTTTAGGGAATCCAATAAATACGGAGCGGTGACCATCTCGGCCCATAACCCTCTATAATGATTTGGAGAATACCCATCTTGGCCCAGAGTTCGACAGGTGTAAGGTAAAGGATAAACTCCCCCAACCCCAAATAGTATTTTCTCAGTATTGTACTGTTCATTGGTAGTTTATAAATATAGGGTGCGCCAGAGAAAACCGGACGTTTTTTTTCCGTTATAACCTTCGCAATTTTAGAGCTAGATCATTCGTTCTTGCTTCATTGGAAAGCCAAAGGACTACGTTTTTCAGAAATTGTATCAAAATTTCACTTCCGGTGAAATCCAATATGGCTGACTCATTCGAAAATGAGCAATATTTCAAGATCGCTGGAACGTTTTCTTTTCACTGAGAAATTCGAATGGGGCATTCAGTCGATAATTCAGTCTTTTCTAAATAATTTGACATATTGATCTTAAAAATATTTCAAGAATTTGTAAAAAGTAGCGTGAAGAATTTTTTTCATTCTCATTTTTTCACGTCATGGCGTTGGCACTCCTGAAGTTGAAGACAAAGAACCATATTTCACTAATACCAACCTAAAATTTGTTTTCTGTTCAAATTCAAAATGGCCGACTTCCTCAAATATTAACAATTTTCCCCGCACATTAAAAAATTTTTCGCGGTCGTAATGAATCAACTGCGTAATTCAATCACTAGATTGAACCTTTCCCATCATTTTGAGGGGTCGAACTCGAATATTGATTCGGAATTGTGCCAATTGTCGTCAATAATGTTTATCTTTTCCAACTTCATATGCACCTCCCGTTGTGAAACCTCTGAACATAGACTGCATGCATTAACTCTATGATAAACAAAAAATAATGAAATGACATCGAGTTATAGACGACAGTCGGTGCGATTTTTCGGATTCTGGGAATCGCTCGCGTATCCATCTTTCGGAGATGTAAAGCCGTCGGTCCTGTCTAACAGAGATGTGAGGATATTAAAGATCCCTTCCCTCGACACGAGAGGGGTTAGTGAGGTGACAGAATTCCCCGGCGTGTCATTGGCCGAAAGGCAGAAAAAGAGCCCGTTAAAGGAACAACAAACAAACAATCATCTGGTTTGAACTCGAATTTTATCTTGGTGTTGCCTGTTTTGACGTTTGAAATTGTTAACAATGGTTTTAACAAATGAGGATAAGCGTTTCATTGAATGTTTATTTGTGTGTGGCTATACTACTAGGCAAATATTACGCCAATTTCCAACCCCTAATTACTCTAAATAAGTACATCCTATGATCTTGAGGACAAATTTCGGACAACAGGGTCATTAGGAAGAAGATCAGGATGACTGTTTCCCGAATATCTCAGAAATGACAACTGTTAAAAACATCTACGAGAATAATAATACGACATGATTTTGTTTGACAAATTACATACTAGGAGTGGAATATGACCTCCATCCAGGAGTGGAGTTTGCATCCACAACTATCTGCACCCGTCTTTCCAGCTCTCTATGTATCTCGAAATTACTTATTGATCAAGATTGTTCCAACATTCTTGAATTTTTTGCCTCAGCTCCTCACAATTATTGAAAATACTACCATTTTTATACACCATTTCTTTCAAATGACCCCACAGAAAATAGTCACACGGATTAAGATCGGAACTATTTGGAGGCCATTGTTTCATTGAATGTTTATTTGTGCGTGGCTATACTGCAAGGCAAATGCCAATTTTCAGCCCCTAATAACAAAAGGAGTACAATCTTTGATCTTGAGGAAAAATTTCGGACAACAGGGTCATTAAGAAGAAGACCGGGTACTGGTGAAGCTAGAACTGTTAGAACACTGGTACTCGCCTTTTTCAAGCATCAACTCTACATTTTTTGTATTATAAACTCAGTTGACAATTTCAGGATAACATTCAGCAAATTTCTGCATTAGCAGTCAGCCCTATCAGAACAGGAACCTGCTTGACTGGTTCCCAAATGTCTCAGAGATGCCAAATCCTAAAAACCTCTGTGAGAAAAATAATAAGACACAATTTGGGTCTTTAGTATTTTCGAAGGCACTATAATTTTCAATTGACTCAAGCTGTCAAAGAGCGCAGATTCGAGCGATGCAGAAATTTATTAAATAGACTTAGAACACGTAGACAAATTGAAAATATCTGGTTCACAGATGAAAAAATTTTCAATGTTGCCCCACAAAAAAAACAGCCAGAATGACAGAATTTGTGTTCCGACGAATGAAATCAAGAGGAATGTGCCTTTAATTCGTTTGCAGAGGGAAAGACAAAAATTTTCGAGGCATGTAATGGTCTCTGCCGGTATTTCGAGGAAGTTTAAATCAAATATCATTTTTATAGACCAAGGGATACGATTAGATTTGGAAAACTATTATCACATAATTCTCGATCATATGTTACCAAGTATATTGAGGCGAGAACTCCTCAGTTCACTTTGATGCAGGTAATGATTGCTGTTTTTTGTTTGTATGACATGAATAAGTACAGTTGCCACCAGCTGAAAATGAACGATTGAAAAATTGAATAGCTTTTTGGATGATTTTTATTGGTTCAAATCTTCTTTGGAATTCTACAATTTTTTCCATATTCTTCTGACAACGTTTGTCAAAGAAATGAACAACCAGTACTATATCACAAAAAACGCTACTTACTCTCAACTGGCCGTCAGTGTACAGGATGTCCCATTAAGATGTATCTGAATGAAATCTATTTCAATTGATATTAGGATGGAGCCAGATGTCATACCAGTCACTATACTATGGATTATCTAAGACAATGCGTAGACGATATCATCGAACCAGAACAATGGCCCCCAAATAGTTCCGATCTTAATCCATGCGACTGTTTTCTGTAGGGTCATTTGAAAGAAATGGTGTATAAAAATGATATTATTTTCAATAATTGTGAGGAGCTGAGGCAAAAAATTCAAGAATGTTGGAACAATCTTGATCAAGAAGTAATTTCGAGATCCATAGAGAGCTGGAGAAGACGGGTGCAGATGGTTGTGGATGCCAATGGTCATATACCATTCTGAGTACTTTATTCTTTTTGTTGAATGTTTTTACTCATGTAATATGTTAAACAAAGTCATGTCGTATTATTATTCTCGTAGATGTTTTCAACAGTTGGCATTTCTGAGATATTTGGGAAACAGTCATCCTGATCTTCTTCCTAATGACCCTGTTGTCCGAAATTTTTCCTCAACATTATAGATTGTACTTCTTTAGTAATTAGGGGCTGGAAATTGGCGTAATATTTGTCTAGCAGTATAGCCACGCACAAATAAACATTCAATGAAACGCTTATCTTCATTTGTTAAAACCATTGTTAACAATTTCAAACGTCAAAAACAAACAACAACAAGAAAATATTCGAGTTCAAACCAGATATAGTCTAAAACTCGATGATATTTCATTATTTTTTGTTTATCATAGAGTTAATGCATGCAGTCTATGGTCAGAGGTTTCACAACGGGAGGTGCATATGATGGTGAAGAAGGGAAATATTATTGACGACAATTGGCACAATTCTGAATCAATATTCGAGTTCGACCCCTCAAAATGATGGGAAAGATTCAATCTAGTGGTTGAATTACGCAGTTGATTCATTACGACCGCGAAAAATTTTTTAATGTGCGGGGAAAATTGTTAATACTTGAGGAAGTCGGCCATTTTGAATTCGAACGGAAATCAAATTTTAGGTTGGTTTTAGTAAAATATAGTTATTTGCCTTCTTAGAACTTCCATGAAAAACACAACAATTTCAGGAATGCCAACGCCATGAGGTGAAAAAAATATTTCGATTCCAATTGAAAATCAGAATGAAAAAAATTCTTCACGCTATTTTTCTGCCAATTCTTGGAATATTTTTAAGATCAATATGTCAAATTGTTCAGAAAAGACTGAATTATGGACTGAATGCCCCATTCGAATTTTTTTAGTGAAAAGAAAACTTTCCAGCGATCTTAAAATATTGCTCATTTTCGAATGAGTCAGCCATATTGGACTTCACCGGAAGTGAAATTTCGATACAATTTCTGAAAAACCTAATCCTTTGGCTTTCCAATGAAGCAAGATCGAATGATCTAGTTCCAAAATTGCGAAAGTTATAACGAAAACAAAAAATGTCCGGTTCTCTCTGGCGCAACCTATATAACAGAAAATGAAAACAAAATCAATCAGATTTGAAAAATTTGCGATAACACGTGATAAAAAAGGAATGTTTGACAATAATCGTGTTCCAATTTTGAGTGAAATGATCAAAGAGGAAAAATTCTCTTATATCATGTGTTTCAAATATAAAGAACATAATGGTAAATTAGCATCAAAGGAAACTAAAAGGAGGAGCGTTAAAGATGAATGTCCAGCATTTCTTCGATCAGTTGGTGAATTGGATAGTCGTTTTATGACGAATTATAATGAAAACCATAGTCTCCAACCAGAACAGCAAGTATGCTCTAACGAAAAAATATTAGCACCTCAGTTGAACGAAGAGCAGACCAAGATTTATACAGTGTGTTCCAACGAAAATTTGACCCCCCCTATAACTCTGAAATGAGTAACATTAGCGAAAAACACCAAGACACGTCGATTTTTGTTTCGAGGGGGAGCATTTTTCGAAATAATTCGAAACTTCTCAGATCAACCCCCTACCCCCAGCAACCCTAACTTTGAAATTCATCATAGGAATAAGGGTTGAGTGGCACCTTACTGAAAAGGTCTGTCAATTCTCCACCTTGATTTGTCATTTTAGAATTTTAAATTAACATACAGGGTGTCCCAACCAAGGGTGAAGTTGAATTCTGGAAATCCCAAATACTAAATGAAATAGATTTATTTTGGCATAATGCAAGCGCAGGTTTATGCTCGGTCTAGAAAAACGACCTACACTTGTGAATTTGGAGTTGGTGCAATCAACCCCTATTTCCAGCATCCCCAACTCAAAATCATTCGATCGATAATAGGTCAAGTGGCACCTCGTTGGAAAGGTACTGCAATTTTCTCTTCGAATTTGGTATTTTCGAAAGTCAGAATCATCATACAGGGTGTCCCGAAGCAGGAACATTGAAAATCCAAATAACTTTTGAAACTGGTTCATTTCGGTATACGAGAACATGTTTGATCCGAGAATAGGACTTTCTTGTGTGGTTATAGAATTTTGCAATCAACCCCTTCCATTCAGCATCCCCAACTTGAAAATCATACAAATAATTCAAGTGGCATATCTTCAGAAAGGTTTTTGAATTCCAGAATGATTAAAGCATTTCATTCAGTTCGGCTCTCCATACAGGATGTCGCTTTCGAAAAATTCAATATCGTCATTTGAAATTATCAACTAAAATTAATTCGAAACTGTTAAAAGTATTGGGGTACGATGTGTTGAGCATCAATTACGAAGAAATAAAGCTGATTTCTGCATTGAAAATGTTCACATTTTTTCATTTCCATCTGGCGTGCAGTCATCTGTTATTTCTCATTTTGCAATGAAATATTATTATTATTCAGATCAGTTCCTCATTATTGTTGTTGTTCGTCAGTTGAAATTAATCTGAAAATGGTTTATTCCACTGAGGAAAGGGTCGAAATTGTATCGACGTATTTTCGAAATAACAGTTGTGCCAAAGAAACGGCAAGGATATTCGATAGGAACCATCCTGAAAGAGAAAGGAGTCAGTCACCAGTACGTTAAATATTTGGTTGACAAATTCCTAGCTACGGGTTCGGTGGCAAACAAAAACATGAAGTGGCATGTCCTGTCAGAAATGAGGCAACGGAAGTGGCAGTAGTGGGTCATCTACAAATGGAGAATACTACTTCGATCAGAAAACTATCTCGTCTGACTGGTGTATCAGCTACAACTGTCCATAGAATCGTGAAACATCACAAATTTCACCCTACAAGGTAAAATTAGTGCATGAAATAAACGAAGATGATCCAGATCGTCGTTTACAGTTTTGTGAAAATCTAAGTGAAAACCTAAACGCTAATCCAAATTTTCTGAATAACATCTGTTTTTCTGATGAAAGCACCTTTATGCTCAGTGGTGAAGTGAATAGACATAATTGTCGATATTGGGACACACAGAATCCTCATTGGTTTAGAGAGGCCCACACGCAAAGGCCTCAGAAGTTGAACGTTTGGGCAGGAATTTTTGGCAATCATCTAGTTGGGCCTTTCTTTATTGAGGGTAATCTGAATGGAAATGGCTACCTACAGTTGTTAGAGGAACACATACATCCTAGATTGACAGAAATTTTACAGAACGATCCAACTCTTTCTGAGGACGAAATGCGTTTTCAACAAGACGGTGCTCCTCCGCATTATGATGCTCGGTGCGCCAATATTTAGACGAAAATTTCCCAGGAAGGTGGATTGGTAGAAGAGGACCTGTTGAGTGGCCAGCCAGGTCACCAGATTTAAATCCCTAGATTTTTTTTGTGGGGCCATCTAAAATCTAAAGTTTATGCCACAAGACCAGAAAACCTGGAGGAGCTGCGGATGAGGATTATCACAGAATGCCGACTTTTGACTCCTGAAGTTTTCGCTAATGTGAGAAGAGAGTTCGAAAATCGTCTGTATAACTGTGTGGAGGTGGGCGGAGGTCATTTTGAACAATTGTTGTAATAATCAAGTAAGTTTTTGTTTTCAATTGAATACAAGTTCAATAAATCTCGTTTTCCTGTTTAGATGAGCATCCAATCAGTTTCTCCATCATCCCTCATCCTGATCCTCACGCCAGAAAACCTCGATTGCCAAACTGAAACCAATGCCTCAGTGATTCAGAAAATAGAAAAATCTTTCTGGAACTTTGCCACTCAACCTGTAATCACTTGTATGATTTTTTGAGTTGGGGATGCTGAATGGAAGAGATTGATTGCAAAAATTCCATATTCACGCAAGAGAGTCTTATTCTCGAATCAAACATAAACATGTTCTCGTATTATACCGAAATGAACCAGTTTCAAAAGTTATTTGGGTTTTCAGTGTTCCTGCTCCGGGACACCCTGTATGCTGATTCTGAATTTCGAAAATACCAAATTCGAAGAGAAAATTGAAATACCTTTCCAACGAGGTGCCACTTGACCTATTTTCGATCGAATGATTTTGAGTTGGGGATGCTGGAAATAGGGGTTGATTGCACCAACTCCAAATTCACAAGTGTAGGTCGTTTTTCTAGACCGAGCATAAACCTGCGCTTGCATTATGCCAAAATAAATCGATTTCATTTAGTATTTGGGATTTGCAGGAATTCAACTTTACCCTCGGTTGGGACACCCTGTATGTTAATTTAAAATTCTAAAATGACAAATCAGAATGGAGAATTGACAGACCTTTACAGTAAGGTGCCACTCGACCCTTATTCCCTATGATGAATTTCGAAATTAGGGTTGCTGGGGGTAGGGGGTTGATCTGACAAGTTTCGATTTATTTCGAAAAATGCTCCCCCTCGAAACAAAAATCGACGTGTCTTGGTGTTTTTCGCTAATGTTACTCATTTCGGAGTTATAGGGGAGGTCAAATTTTCGTTGGAACACACTGTATGAAAAACCGTCGTAAATCACCGACAATCTACACTGTGTAAGTAAATATATTTCCTTAAACTGTTACCAGCTTTACCAAAATTTTATCCAAGAAGTATATGAAGCATTAGATAAACTCTGCCTGCAAACCAATAGAAACGACGAATTTTTATTGATCAATGACGTTTCAAACAATTTCAATTTTTGCGGGTAACGTTTGTTCCTGAAAATTTTAATTTTCGGTAATAATCCAACACGAATCACGAAATTTGTCGCCGGCAGAATGTACTGAAACAGTGGTATTACCTAACCTAGTTTGGAATTACACGAGAATAGGCCAAAGGATTGGGGTGTCCAATTCCACTGTTTCCACAATAATCCGCAGATAGAGGGAGACTGGAAGTCATGAAAGGCGAATTAGGCAGGCACGACCTTGAGAAACAACCGTTATTTGAGAATTTCCTTGTTGAGAAAACGGTACACTACTGCACCTTCAAATGCAGCTTCTACAGAACAGTGGAGTACAAATTAGCACTAAAACGATACGACAACTTCTCAGAGATTTGGTTTGAGGTCTCGTGCCCAGCTATAATCCCAGCGTATCGTAGAGCCCAATTGAATTTTGCCACGGAACATGTCAATTGGTGGGAAGAGTTCTGTTCACAGATGAGTAACGATTTTGTCTTTTTCATTGCGATCGACGTTCTCTAGTGTACAGACGTCAAACTGCGAGATATGCCCAGTGCAACTTTTCTCTTACCTATGGTTTTGGTGTAGGTTCAATAATGGTGTGGGGAGTAATTTCTTTGATTCTCGTAAATAATACATAATGGGTAAAAACTTTTTGTTTATCCGTGCCAGACCTTACCAAGCTCATATCCTTACGAACTACCTCTAAAATCACCAAATCACTTCAATAGAGTGGCCTGCACAAAATTCAGACCTCAACCCCATCAAAAACCAGCCAGTTACAGTGAATGAGGTTCGGAACAGACTGAAGTTTAGTACGAAATGTATCAGAATGCTATGAGGTCATTGATTTTGAGTATGAACCGTAGATTCAACATATCTAAACTTCTTCCGAATAAATGTGAATTTTGAATTTGTGAGCTCATTTCTTGGCGCAGTGCATCTGAATCGGTTTCCTGCGAAGTGGATCGTTCAAAGCACCAAGAGAAAAAAGATATAAAGAAGCGACAATTTATGTGATAGGAACTCTAATAGCCAAAGCTCCGACTCCAAAGATACAAATAGAGGGATAAACAAGCTTAAGAAAATGCGAATAACACCATTTTTTCAGCCAGGGATCCGACTAGATTTCTGCAATTGGTCCCAAAAAAAAATCTATAAAACTCCAGACTGTTTTCAGAAAAGGCATATTGACCGATGAAGTTTGCATCACAAGTAATGGGCATTTTTGGTCTGAGTCAATCTCCAGCGCCATATTGATGTGCAGTATCACGGAAGATATGGCTTTAATGTGTAGTGTGCCCAAAAGAAAAACTAAATGGTGATCGCTGAGAAATCATCAATAATCATATTATTGGAAGATTCCTCGATGATCTTCATTTCAACACGATGGTGCCTCTTCCTACCAAACAATAATCACCACTGATAATTTTGAATTTTGGACATAATTAGATAAGGACTAGAGGTCCGGTTCCCCTCTTTAGGGTTATATTAAAGATTTATTCTACAACATAACCAGTCAAAATTTATAAGAATTAAAACAGAACTTCAGGCCTTGCTTCTGTCAATAGTATTAATATTTTCAATACCTGCCATATTATTTGTATACGGTGTTATTCATGCATTGAAAATTTGCGATGAAATTATTTCCTTATTTGAGACTGGTAGAACTTTTCCTTTTTTGTTGAAGATTTTCGTAGTTTATTTTTGTTTGAGAAAAGTTCATTGTTATCGATCTCATTTTTTATTATAAATACTTCTATCTCATGCATCTTTTTGTAATCAATAATCTGAATGGGATATTGTCGAAGCAGCATTCAAGATTCATGTGGTTTTCATTCATGGAACAACATGACTTATTGATGGACAAGCACTGAATGAATAAAATTGGGACAATTTTAGGTATTGAAAATTGACTGCATGTGATTTATATTTCGGAAAAATGAAGAACAAATAAGGTTTCCAAGAAAATTGAAATCTTTTGTGGTTCGTAGTTGAAAAAACGCGTTTGCATTATAACTCAAAAACCGCTGAGACGAAATTGTTTTCGACACCACTAAATTTCACGCAAAAAAAGTGTCTTAGAAAGCCTATAAATATAATGCATATTTCATCTAGTTGCATATTAAAATCCTCTGTACTTATGGGACATTAAAAACAAAAACCCGTTATTTCAAAATCAATACCAAATAACTTAATCGTCTTACAGGCGTTGCTAATTATGAAGAAATCGTAGCTGATAAACCCAACAGCAAGTTCAAGGCTCCCACAGGTCACGTGCCCAAACGCAAGGTCATCCGTCCAACTGGAATGGAACCACCAAAGTGACACTCGATCGCGGTACCACCGCGGGAACTACGGAATCGGCACTCGATCGACGGGGGCGATTGTTCGAAGGGTGCCGTCGAAATTTGCGAAAAACCCGACAGGTGGTACCTGATTACCGAAGAACTACCGAAGGACTATGGTACCGTCGTCCAAGACACCTGGTTCAACACTACAAGCAGTCAGTTAGCTGGCGAACGAACGGAAAACAGAAGACAAAAACAGAAACACGCTCACCTTAGTTTATTTACCGCAAGACAGGTTACGGATGTTCGGCAACGGTCGGTCCCTCGATCGACCGGTTGAATTATTAGGGATATCTGGGTACCGCCGCGATCCTCGCGTCTCTTTACGCGGTAGGTACGACCCAGACGGTCTCCGGTGTTATTACTTGTACTTGATACTACAATTTTTTGGTCTTCTCATAATTACTCTACAGTGTCAACACAAACGTTTTTAACACCTAGGAGCTATAGTATATCTACAGTTTGCACCTGGCTTAACCAATACTGCTTCGTGACCGCAGAAAATGTGCATTATTTTCTTTGTTTGAAGCCCTAAGGGCGTACATTGATTGCAACTGTCAAGAATTAACTAGTTAAAAGTAGTACCTGTCTTATCCTCTAATATACCTTTAGGATTATTCATTTTGTAACGAATCGAGTCTTTCAGAATTAAACCCAAAGAAATCCGTTTTTCCGTTCTTCTCTAGAATTACAAGTTTTTCAAGGGAACCTTGAAAACCGTCTCTTGGACGTTCGAGAAACTGTTAGAAGTGGTGGTATATCATTGATGTTTTTGGGAGGCAGAGCTAATCTATTTTTCATCCAGAATAATAATAGATAATTCAATAGGGATGAAATAATTCCACCTAAAGTGGTATGTTACCTCTCATAAATACTGGTCGTTGCAGTGCATATCACACCCTAAAAAGAAATCTACAGAAGCAAAACTTCTTCGAAAACCCAATGTGTAGAGATAGAGCTATGTGATACTTTGTAAACATTCCAAAGATGCCACAGACATTGGTCTATCTGTCATAGTTTCAGTGATGAAGGGTGATTTTAAAATTGTTATTTTCACACAAAAAATGAGTGCAAATGAATACACGAAAACAATTCTCACGGGGGTGGAAAAGGCGCTTCACTATCCCAGGACAAGATAGGTTACTAAAGCTAAGCGGAGTCAAACATGCAATTCAAGAAAAATAGGAACCACCACTAGGGTGCAAGTTTTGGTATCCACAAATCGCCGGAGGGTTCATGAGAGTTGAAAGCGGGAGGATCGACGGGCAAGAAGGAACTGCGCTGAAAAACATGCCGAATGGAACATGGTTCATTGGAAGAGACTCATGTTCTTCGAAGAGTCGAATTTCTGCTCGTATCTAAGCGATGGAGGGAACTTGGTCAGCGTTTTTTGGAAGCCAATATGGTTGAACATATAGCATTCAATGGTGAATCTGTAACAGTCTAGAGTGGCATAACTGCAAACATTGTCACAGAAACTCTTATATATTCACAGAATGGACTGGCCAGCACGATCCCTCGACCGCAATGCTATCGAGCACATATGGAGTCGCTTACATTCTTTTTTATGCGCGCTTCTCAGGAATAGGCGAACCTGTTACACAACATGAGTGAGCGCCTGGGAAGAATTGAGGTGTCAGTTTATATAAGCAAATTCATGAGACCCTAGATAGATTGACTAAAGTGCTTCGGGAAGATTAGATTAACATTGTTCAGAAACTCATAACAAACAAGAAGGATAGCAGTCATCAGAAGAAGTCTTGGAGGAAATTCTAAATAGACAATAAGAAAGTTCAGAATAATAGGTTGGGCAAATTTATTGTTACTAAATCTTTCATGAATTATGATCACATTATTCTACAAAACATTGCTAGTCTCCAAACCTAAATAAATGGCTGAGTGGACGATTTGGGTCAAATGAATAAGTTATCACTAAAACAACACCTTCCTTTAGGGCCTCCAGAAACTCAATTATTTGATAGGATTCAGTGAGTAAAAAAGAGATTATGTTGAGAAAACTCACTAACTTGTCAAACTTCCCCCGTAGCCGAATGGACAAATTGCATTCGACGAAAATTTGAAATACGTGATCCACGTACTACCTCCACAGGTCGTACCGTATATTGCTCAAAATTAGCGGTACCGTTTTTCGCATTATAGTTTACCGTCAAGTTACAATAATCGGGTACATAACATTTTATGAATTGGCCATTCACCTTGAAGTTTTACCATCTTCTGCGTTTGACCTTGACGAATTATGCCAGCAAATATTAACATCATACTCGGCACAAAGACAAGCCGAGCCACGTTCTTTGTTCTTCTACTTTTCAACGAGTGAAGGACATCACATATTCGCGAACACATTTCGTCGCAATTTCTTTCGGAAATTTACTCTTTCAATTGAATTATCCACAATGTTGAAAACTAGTACGATTAACATTCGACTAATTCTGAAGAATATTTTCAAATTATTTATTTCATAAATAGTACACAAGTGTGTTGTATAATCAATAAAAATCAATTTGGTCCTAGAGATCCGAACCGAAAAAGTATGCCACTAGATGATTCAACATAATTTGTCAGAAAACAGCATCGGAAGTAGCTATAAGTTTGAATAACACCCATAAAACTTAAATCGCGTACTACAGTAATTTAAGAAAAGCACATTTCACTTGTGTGTGACGTCATCCATCAAAGTCGCAACCAATTTCATTCTCGAACCAGCCAAAATTTCAAAAATTTATGTTTTTCTATGCATTATCTGGATATAGTGACGTTTCAAAATAACATATTGTTTATGTTGAGGGTATATATTAGTTTGTTCAAACATTTATCATACTTAGTATACAATGAATATTTATTTTAAATTTTCATTGAAAATGATTATAAGAACTGCTACAGTGTAAAAATAATTGTCAACTTCAATAAAAAGAAATAATAATGTCCTTAAGAACTATTTTATAGCACAATAGAAGAATCAATAGGTGATTGTGAAAATCATATCTATTTAATCTTCTATAAATATCGGCCTCAATAGTTAATTCTTCTCTTGAAATTATTTAATTAACCTAAGCCAATTTCCTCATCTATTACTGTTACTATTCCGGAAATGAACGTCCTTCAGCCGGCCCTGCTCATCACGTGAGTGAGTGACCCTTCTCTCGACCTTCAACAGTTGTGTTGTGCAACTTTAAAACTAGACTGTATTCCATTATCATTTGAATTCTTATAGGAATCTACAATTTTCAAGATTGAAAAAGATCTGTTAAAAGCCGGTAGCACAAGTCATCTACATTCTATCTTAGCGTATATAAAACGACAATTATCAAAGAAACAAGAACTAGGAAGAGCAACACTGAAAACTTACCCCTTGTATTGTCATGAAGAATGGCACATTTTTCTTTGCTTCGGTATGAGCTACAAACATATGCCATTCACCGATAAAAAATACGAACAATTGTTAAGTAATACCAATTTTCACTTTCACAAATACGTTTTACGTATGGCACACCTCAGTAGAGTTTATTGACACCATGCTCAGGTAATATTACTTTATTAGGAACTCGAACTTAAAACTTGCTTTTCTTCACTGAAACCAATAGATAAAGTTACATTTATGACTTTGTTTCTCAAAGTATGAAGTCTCTAGTTTGTTATTCTATAGAATAAATCAAAATAATATCAATTTTCTCTTGAAAATAAATGAAATTTATACGGTACACCATTTCAATGAACCATGATAAAAACAATGGAAATTAAATTTATGTACGCCTGCGCCATCTGTCAACCAAACAGGTTTGTGAGTTGAACTTGAGGAGGGAGAATCAAAATTTGATACTATATTAGAGAATTATTACTATTTAAGGTAGACATCAATTGAAAATTATGTAGTTTAAGAAGTAATTACTTATTCGATCAAATTCAACGAGACAAAAGCTCGTTCAACTTCCAATTCTTGGAAGTTTATTATGAATTACAAAGCGCCATCTATGAGTGAACTGTAATACATGCGAAACGCCACTATTTGGATCGAATGACTTGAATATCTATATTTTTCATTTTCAGTATAAAATCATATGATTAAGAGAAGGTATTGATAGTTTAAATAATAATTTTAATTTCAGTAAAATTAATAAATATAGCTATACTTGACCATCGTTGATTATGATCAATTATTTTCTTTGTTACATATATCTGGTAACTTTATAATTTTATTCAAATCCTTTATTCCTTGTTCTTTCTGTTTTTTTATTATTGTAACAGAACTAAAACTGGAAAGATAATGAACATAAAATAAAAGTATTTAGTTATCTAATCCAATTCTTTTATTTTCTTACAACAAATTGTTGGTTGAGATCAGTTCTATTTGATCATATAATTTTTTTTCAATTCTTATCAAAGAAATAATTTCAATTAGAGATTTTTATATTTTTGTGGTAATGAAAACAATTGAACTCTCAATAATTTTATTTGTTGTACATCAGTTATACTTAATAATTATGACATTACTTAATTACCATCAATACAAAAGATTATTGTTGTGCATATAATTGTAATGTGAGTACCTGACTACACAAAATATATATTTATAATTCAGATCAATTTATATAAATAATTATTACACAGGGCGATTCATTACAAATTATTTTCGAGTATTGAAAAAAAGAAATATCATTTAGTAGAATAAAAATATCTAAATAAACAATTTTAAATTATACTTTCAAAAACACAATATTTCAAAAACTTGGTTCCAATTTATTTCCATAATCAATTTAGATGAATTTTTTTATCAGGAAGGAACTTCTTGCTATTCACCAAATTGTGAAGGTATGAAATTCCTTGAATCTAACAAGATTGAAATATGCCATATACAATTTATTGGTATCAAAATGAATTTATTTGTAAAAGGCATCTACTGAGAAACTAAATCAAGATACATATTCATGAAGTACCCTGTATAATCGTGTGCGAGCTTTAATTTTCTTACATTAATCACCACATAATTTGTACTTTCTACTATATTGTGTTGGAATTTGTGCTCAAAAATACAACTAAGTGTTAAAAAATTAGAGATTCTCATAAATTATTAAATAATTAATAGATTCTCACAAAACTCGAATTAAATAAGCTTATTTATTCTAGTTTAGCATTCTTAAGGTTTTATTATTCACTAAGTGGATACTACTACTAAATTACTTACTATTTGGATGTTTTGCAGTGAATACAAAAGTTTTTAACATACAAAAATTCTAATCCTACTTCCAAAAATCAGAGTTAGTTAGTTTAACATGATAGTTAAACCAAAAACACACTTTTTAAATAAGCTGCAGATTAGATTAGAAAATATAACACTATTAAAAATTAATGATTCAACTCTTTGGTTAAAAATTATAAATATCAATGATGTGTATCCACTATTAGCAAAGAAATTTCTTTTGTATATACTTTTCGATACAGCAATAGCTGTTTAAAGTATTTAGAAAGATTCGTACTTCAAGAAAAATGTAAATGAAACCTCTTTTAATATCAGTCTTTTCTGAATGTCGTCGTGAAAAAAGCTCAAAGTAGATAAATTTGAAAACAATAATGAATGATGGAGTTTTTGGGTTTCTACAATTCAATTCTATACTTTTGGCTGTGTATATATATGAGTCAAGAAGTTTATGAAGAGGCCTTACAGAATTATAAAATGATATAATTAAGTAAATATCCTATGCGACAATTGTTGTAATCAAAGTCACAACTGTAACAACTTTTTGATTATTGATTCAGAGTAAAATAATTTGGCTATAGCTATAAGTTCCTGTAAATTCCTTAGAACTATTGCGATCCAGCCTACACACAAATACGGCAAACTTGTTTCACTCCATGTATTGTACACTGAAGGAAATTCCATATTCTGTCACAAATTACAAGTTTCAGAACTGCAGTTCGACTATTTGAAAGACCCTACCATAATGCCCATAATGAAAAGGCCGCGTGGAATGATCTGAACAAGAGTTGGTGAAGATAGCAGCAAACAACACTATTTTTACCACCAACGCAGTTTGCTCTCCACCTCCTGGTCTATAGTCTTCTTGGATGGATTCAAAAATCAGTTAATCAAAGACTTTCAAAGCTTTCTTTTGTTTTTATAACATCCACCTAGGGTCAATAACTGTGATAAAACGCATTTGTTATGAATGTTCAAATTACTCAGTTTGGTGTATCACGTTGTTTGTGTATTACAACGCATTTTAGATGTACGTTTATCACTAGAGAAAAAACGATTTCATTTCGAGACTTAAAAATAGTGATCTGAACAAACAATTCAAAGCTCATCGTTATGTATCAATAACGGTAAAAGACCATTCTCAAGAATTCTGAATCGAAATCCTTGAAAACGAAAAAAGATCGCAACGCAACTCAACACGATGTCCTGCTCTTCTAGTGTGGTTCAAATACCAAAGAAGCCAAAACTTTCCTATAACCGATCGACTGTTACCTCATTTTGCCAAAACATTGAAATAATGGACTTTGAATGTTCTGAAAACTGGATATACAGATTTCGCCAACCTCACGATATAGCAGTCAGTGAAGTTTGTGATAATTGGATTAAAACTTTTTTTAAGACTAAC
Organism: Cryptolaemus montrouzieri; assembly: GCA_013387265.2. Lineage (NCBI taxonomy): Eukaryota > Metazoa > Arthropoda > Insecta > Coleoptera > Coccinellidae > Cryptolaemus > Cryptolaemus montrouzieri. Next base: position 27,411,616 of record JABFTP020000103.1, read on the forward strand.
TGATGTAAACACTGACTGCCAGAACTGAATCATTAAAGAAAGGGGAAGGTTTTTCAAGTTCCTGAAAAAAGTTTGAAGGAAAAACAATGAAAAGGGGGAAAGTCGAAAAATGAAATTATTGTTGTTGCTTAAAGTATGATGGGAGAAAAATAATTGGCAATGCAAAAAATTAAATGTTTCAAAAATGTATAAACTTCACCAATTGATAACTAAATGAACTGAAGCGCCTGGATGACTTTTGAAAGTTTTACTTGAATAGAACTTGAGCTCAGAAAAAACGTAGAGAAGATTTATTCACAATTGTCCAGTTCATCGTCAAGTTGATAATTTGACCAGAATAAAACTGGCATTCCTAACCCCAAATAGCACATTCGTGATCCACTAACTTAATCAGGGAATAATGAAAATTATCAATAACCATTATCAAAAGATTATTATTGAAAAAAAATTGCCCTTTCCTGAGCCCTCATAACTACAGATACCACTAAATAATGTTTCATGCATACTGCGTTCTGTAAATTTTCAAATACCATGACAATTGATGAAGATTCTGATGAGTTGGACAATATACCTGGGCAAAGTTCTTTACAATATCGTCAGTGAAAACAAATGTAACAAATTAGGAAACTTTTGTTACCATTGACTAGTAGCTTAATTGATAATGCAATTATTGAACGTATGGTTCTATCATTGATAACACATTGTAGCAATACTAAAAATATTGTTCATTTGATGAAGGAAAAGTTAATATAGACATCAAAGGAATTAAGAAAATGGAACACACCTTACACCATAAGTTAACACAGAAATCTTAATTTTTTCTTTCTTTCTATGTATATAGTGACGAAATTATAGTTGACCTCTCATCATAGCTATAACCAAAATCCACTGTAAATACGAATCAAATAGTTTTTAAGTTTTATCCTTGATTTAGTTAATATAAACAGTGTGTGTACACATGTAAGTTGAAATTTTGAGATGATTTCCTCCTCAATCAGACTTACCACTGGTTTGTACCTAACTTTTCACTTCCAACGGATAATATGAACTGACATTTTTTAGCACATCAAAATTATCTACAAGTAAATAAAAAGGAATTTTGGCACTATGGCTTAAAAAAAAGGGTAACTAATTTTTAGCGAACTACTGTTGAACAAAGCTCAGTCAAGATATTAGATTCATAGTAAATGTGATCCAATTTGATTGGATTTTAATTTTAAATTTCAAAATTCCTCTTTCGAATATGGCACAGATATAATACATTTATAGACTTATATAGATATCTTTTTGTAAATATGTAATATATACATAATATTATTTGGTATATGTTCAGAAAATAAAGTTTCTACTATATTAAACAATTATTTTGTACATAAATGTGAAAGGTATGTTTGCCACCAAATTCGAGAAAGACAGCTGAAGGTATGAATAAGGTAATTTACAAATATTTTTCAGTAAGAGTTGAGACAACACAAATTAAATTATAGTCGTAACTAATCAATTAGAGAGCTTATTATTTAACAATTTATTATAATTCTATAAATCGTAAATAAAAGCTGAGTTCATAATCAAACTTTACCCAAAAATACAAAATGGGATTTAAAATGTTTTTGAAAAGTCAGTTTATAATGTTCATTGAATTTGACACTTAATATTCTTTAAATTTGACACTCAAACACCTGTCAGAATTAAATGAATACCAACTTTTCAAATAAAATTCCAACCATAGAATTAAATACATAAACTAAAGATTCAATGTCCTCGAATGTCATATTCATAAATTACCAAATTCACATAGAGAGAACTCACTGATTTAAATTTAGGAAGTTAAGCTTTGTATCTGTTTGTCTTGCTTGACATATATGCAAGTACAAGAGAAAAGACCAAAGCAATCAACTGAATGAATAAAATACCTGCTAATATACCCAGAATAATGTAAGCGTTTTCATTAATTGTAGCAACAACAAGATCATAGCATCCCCTGTCATAAATTATATTGTAATCCACAGAACCTCGTATTCTAGGCACAACTGTGGCAATCTGACAATCGGACACACTAGCTTCTGGACGACAACAACTCTCAGGAATTTTGTAGTAATCAGTACGAGATGTGATTGAAAAACTTAGTTGCTGATTACCTACCCAATCTGTGGGTCTATCAGCACCACAACAATGCAACTGTTGAAAAAATTATACATATTATATTTCTACAAAGTATCCATTTAATTGATTTTCTCACAAATGTATCAAAAAAGACCTACCTTTTTCTGGAAAGTATCAAATATCATGGTTCTGTTTGAATCTTCTCCATATTCTTGTTCCACAGTCATTTTAACAGCTGAATGTATCTGATCTTCAAGAGAATCGGCATTTGCATAACCCCAAATAGCTGCGGCCCATTCAACAACACAAACAATTAGCAGCAAAGAGAAGAACTGAAAATAAATGGTTCAGTAGTATTTGACTTATATATCTATCGAAATTAATTGTATTCCAAACTTTAACAAGCTATAGTAAGTGTTAGAGATACTCACTGTTACAAGAAGACATTGGCTGGAATTTATAGTTCCATATATTCCAATGAAAGCCACCAATACCAACACAACAGATGCTGATAATATGATTGCTACAGAAACAATGTAGTTGGTCTTATCTTGCGAAATGATAAATTGTGAATCAGAAAGCAACCATATTGAAAATGCACATCCTATTAATCCCCAAATCTGAAAATGAATCAGTAAGTACTCAATGCCTAAGGGACAATAACTATTAACTGTGTAGAAGTGTAGAAGAAACTATTTGTAATTATTCTAAAAACTGCAGAATGTTTTTCACTCAACATAAAAAATTGAAGAAAATTGATTAACTTAAAGGTTCTACTTTAAGTTAATCTTTAAAGTTAAGACTTTAGGATAAAAATATGAATTTTTGGAAGGATATTTTATATTTACAGTATCACAAAAATGTTGATTAAATCACATTTTTGCATTGAAGGTTGAAATATTTTAATATATTAGTATAGCAGAAAGGATGATCAAAATAAAATTTTGATTCTACAATTGAAGTAGCAATTATCACCAAAAATGCCATTCGAATTCAGATAACTATTTGTTTGGCTTGGAGAAATGCTAGAATAATAATTTCAATTATGGTATGGGCGCGAATTCCATTCATGAGATATCATAGTTGTTTCTTTAAAATTATTTTTAGATATTACCTATTATCATAGTCATGTTTAAAATGTGTAGCTAATATAACAGGACTGAGACTGAAATGGTCAGTACCTAATTGGAACATTTCACAAACACCAAATAATCAAATAGGAAAACAACGACTGAAAAATTTATCTCCAATAGATATCCTAACAATTTTGAATAACTACATTGCAATTTTCATTCAGGAATTTCGAATAGATTAAGACAAAATGGTTCCTTCAAAAATCTAAACAAATTTATGTTATATTTACTTACCCCAAAAAGTATATTGAATATAATCAAGAGACATTTGATTAATGAATTGCAAAAACCCATTTTATGAGTTAATTAGCAATTAGTGATTTCAATTGAAAGGACCCACTTTGTTTTCAAACAAGACTTAGATTATTAACAAATCAATTATCTCATCGAGTAATATGAATGATTAAATCGTATAGTGCGCTCACGGACTTGATATCTTAAAATTGTATATTTGAAAAAAAGTCCGTGCTTATCTTCTTCTTTCATCCAATAATTCCAATTACAATAGAGTACATTTGGTCTAGGGCAATGATGACATAACCAAGCTCAAGTATTTTTACGTGAAAATTTACTCTTATCAACTATACATTCGAGATTTCAGTAATCCTGGGGTACAAATCAGTTAATAAGTATATGAAAGAACATTAGGATTTCCTGAATTGTTTCGGAAATATCAAGCATTAGTTAATATTATTATTCCTCCGAAAAATGAATAATACATATCTCAGTTATAGTTGTCTATATAATTACTAAAATAGAATAAGGAAATGAAAGTAGGTTACATAGGGAAGTAGATGCGAAAATAATATTATTGTTATTAGTTTTAGTGATCAACAAAGACTAGCATCTGTCATTAGAGTTTCTGACAAATCGAAATAGGAAAGTACAATCTCAAACAAAATGGATTATAAACAGTTGCGAAACGGAAACAAATGATCGTAGCTAAATTGATAAATATGGTGAATTATTTGGGATCTGAAATCTATATTCTATTCTATAAAATAATCTCTCATATTAAATTAAATCTACTTTGCCAGACATTTCAGGTATAAGAATTTGTTAGGCTAATGGAAAATTTCCTTAAGGTGGCATTTTTCCCTATTTATTTGATATCCGAATGATATTTCATGAATTTTTATTATTATTGAGTTCACTTTACTTGAATAACATCAAACATGGAGAATGATCAGGATGCTGAATATATAAACAATAGCTCAAAACTTGGTAAACTTATTGTCAAAGTAAATCAGATTGGGAAGAAACCAGTACTTGATACTTCTTTGAGTGAGGTAATAATATCATATTCATTGGTTTAAGCATTCTTCAACATTTTTTTTAATTCAGATATTGGATAAATTCCATGGTTATTTGAGGCAGTCCGAAGATTTCTTATCACATGGAATATTTCAAATCAATTTTGCTGAGGCTGCTCTCTTACTTCAAAGTTCAGCATTTGTTTATAGCAAAAAAGTTGATTTGCTTTGGGAATCTATAATTCAATGCCAGAAGCGTATGATATCTTTCAACATGTAAGCTTTTTATGTTATGGAATAGGATAAAGGTAGTGTGCCATGATCATCTATTTATCTTGAACATGCACCAGTTCTACTAACATGACAAAAGTGAATTTTTAGTGTTTTCAGTTGTTACAACTGAAAAATAACTTGAAAAATCAGCAAAAACAAATAGTGCTGTTTTGATCAAATTTAATGATACCAAAACTCAGACTTGAAATTGTAATGATTAATTCCTTTTGAAGCATTTTATAAAACAAGTTATCTTTTCAGAGAAGAAAATAAAGAAGAATTAAAGAAGTTAGAAGAAAGAGAACAAAAATATAAAAGGAAACGAAAAATTGTGGAGAAACCTCAACATAAAGTTAAAAATCATAATATTGAAAGTTTTCAGATTGATTGGGATGATGTAACTAATGGTATAAATTTACATGGTCAAAAAGATTCTCAATTATATTCAGAATGGTACAACAGATCAGTAATAAATTTGGACCCACAACCTTCGTTGAAAGGAAACCGAACTTTGTATGAAAAGATGGTTAATTTTAGAGGATCCAATAATTCCATCTATGATAAAGATGAGGATGATGAATTTGTTGCTCATACTTCTAAAATGGAGTCAGTTATTCGCTTAGAAGCATTGATAGTACAAGAAAAACAAATATGTGACACGTTTTCCTTCCAAATTTTTACTGAATTATATTTAATGCCGAAATTTCTTGCACAATATGAGCTAGGTTATGAAGATCTAGAAAAAAATTCTGAAAAATATGCAGATTACGTGAGTTCTTACAAAGATCAACATTTCTCAAGTGAAGCAGATAGAGTGACATTTAAAAGTACCTTTTCTGAATTGAGACAAACACCACAAAAATTGAGGAGAATAAGTATAAATTCAGTTTTATCTTCAAAGCTCTCACAACTTGATTTGGATAAAATATATGCTCAGAAGTGTCAGGTAAATTTGTTAAGATTATCAGTTGATGACTTGAGTAGAATATCTAGATTATCTGTTGATGAAGTAAGACACTACTCTGATCCCATGCATGATATGGAAAATTTTAAAATCAAAACTTTTCAGGCAAACGAGTCCTCAGACAATAAAGAGATAATTTGTTGTGATGATGGCCCACCTGCACTTGAATGTGTAGACAATGGGCATGATGTCAATAATCCTTTATCAAATATTATTGTAGAACCAAAAGGAAATGATACTAATGTTGACTCTACTGCAAATATCTCGACCGTAGGTACTGTTCAAGAAATTATACCAAGTTTACCAGCATGTACACAGGAAGATTTGATATCCAAAATATCTGAAAAAAACAATTCAGACGTTGGAGACGCTTCAGAGGTACAGGTTAATAATAAACCAATAAAGAGTGATTGCAAAAGGGAGAAGAAAAAATTGACCTACAATACTGATGAAAATCTTGAAGATGACGACTGCGTAAGTAATAAATACTTATCTGGTAAGGTTAGAAAACTTGACTGTCAAAATTGGGGATTTCTTTTGTTCGTCCCACTTAGATAGGAATCACGAGAAGTATATTTTGCGTATCAAATGGTTCTTACATTTTAAGCAATTTAAATGGACTATTTTTTGTACTCCCTGGTTCCTTAAAGATTCAAATAATCAAGAATATATCTGTAAGTCTGACAGTTACTGTCAGTACAGAATGTTAGTTATGCTACAGTCAGCTAAATATTGAGGTTAGTTCAGTTGTCAGTGTGACAGTTGCTGTGGTATCCATGTTGAAACATCTTTCATCCAATAAGGTTAGGTTTGCTGTCAATGTGACAACTTCGTGCATTACAAAACAGTTACAGGGGAGTATGACATGAGGCCACACATTTCTGTTCCAACTCACATCGGCTCGCATGGATCTGTATCGTATTGATAACATATTTTCTAATATGAATTCATAATTCATCAAAATAAGAAAAATCAAATATATATATATATATATATATATATATATATATATATATATATATATATATATATATATATATATATATATATATATATATATATATATATATATTTTCTTTTAGTGTTTTGCCATTATCATATATTTTCGCCAGTGATGTGAAATATTTGTCAACTTTTGAAATGTTTATATGATCTTTGTATATATTTGCTGTTTTATTAACTCGTAAGTATTTTGTAACTTCGCTTATTGGACACGCCATGTAGGATTTTGATGGCAATAAAATTATCTATCTATCTATCCGAATGCTTTTAAGCTGTCAGTGGAGGAAACATACTTCTCTAACCACACATATCAGATATGAAGATTTAGTCAACCGTTTTTGATCAAACAGCCTAGGATCTTTGAAACAAAAAGAAAATTTTAGGATATCCGAAAATTTCTTGGGGTGAGAGAAAACACTTCATAGTCCTTATTATACTGAAAGATTCCATAGATTCAAGAGATTGTACAAAGAGGAAGTCAATAAGAGTATAAAAAGGCAAAACGACTCTAGAATAGGTTCTGCTAAGAATGTGAACAAGGAATGTTGGAAAATAATCAATCAGCATAAAGGTCCTAGCTGAAATACAGTTTTCGAGCTTGTCGACAAAGAGAATTAAGAAATAGTGAAGGACAAAGAAGTAGTGAGTAACATGTTCAGTGGGACAATCACATCGAAAGATAGGCGCCAAGATCCCAAAACACATTCTGGGCGTGCCGGAGACTTTTCGGCCCCAGATGGGGACTTAAACCAAAGATAATATACTGGTTATACGCAACAGTGATAAGACCGTTCCTGACCTATGCCGCCATCGTATGATGGCCTGCACTGAAAAAAGGGATAAAACGGAACAAAATCAACAAGATCCAAAGGCAAGCATGTCTGGCAGTCACGGGAGCTTTGAGATCCACACTCACGGCCTCCATTGAGTGTCTTCTGGGCATCCCCCCACTACATATAGTGGTGGAAGAGGTGGCCATGAGGGCCTCTTTGAGACTGTGGGAGGGAGGTATGTGGAGGGACAGAAATCCAATTTCTGGACACTCCGCATCCCTGAACAAAATCAGAGAACTCCGACCTGACCTTCTCACAAGAGGAGATCAAACAAGAGCCACCTACTACTTTGACGAACCCTACAAAGTAGTTATTCCGCCAAAAGAAATTTGGACCACTCCCCACGCCTGGTTTAATGGCGAATCAATTAAACTTGTGAATAAGAAAAAAAAAGGGCTGACTGCCGATTCAAAAAAACCAGAGATCCTTCAGATTATGATGCGTTTAGTAAACTTCGCTCGGATTGTCAGCTGTTGTCGAACACTCTTTACAATAATTACATGCTTAGCATTGGAAGAAATATCTATTCGGACCCGCAAAGTTTTTAGAAACCTATTAACACAAAATTAAATAATTTCGACCTTCCAAATCACATGGAATTAAATGATATAAGTAGCTCTGATGGAGGGGAGATTGTCAATATGTTTGCTGATTTTTTCTCTACAGTATATAGTGCGGAAGTTATTGTACCACCAGAAATAATATATGATCAAGCTGTAAACATTGACTCATGTCAGTTTTTTCCAACTGAAATCGAATTGATTTCGAGTCTGAAATCTAAGCTATGTGTTGGTCCGGATGGTGTACCTAATTATGTTCTTAAAAAGTGTGTAAGCACTCTATCTGGTCCTATTAGTTCAATGTTCAATTTATCTCTAAAGTCGGGAAGTTTCCCAGCCTTTTGGAAACAGTTTTATTGTTCCCAGCATATGTAGTTGCTCTTTGTTTTTTATTCTCTTATTGAATGATTTGAAACTCACCGAAAACTCCAAAATCGTTGCCTATGCTGATGATACCAATTTCTTGTTGTCAGGCAAACAGAGGGGTATTCGTTGCAAGCAGCAAATGAAGCTTCAACCTTGTTTGGTGATTGGTGTGACAAAAAAACTTAAGAAAATCATATGCTATGGGATTGTCACCGAAGAATGTTTCTCATGACTACAGCTTGCTGATCAGGGTTTTTGATGAATCTATTTAAAAAATTGAAAAGAAACTTTTTGGGAGTACCAGTCGACCATAAACTCACAGGTCTGTTCGAAAGTGAGCTCAGCGGGTTTTGTCATGAGAGCACTTTATAATACGGTCACAATGGAGATTCGTCGATTGAAGTATTTTCGAATTGTACAGTCAAGATTAACATATGGTCTCATGTTTTGGGAAGCAGTGGGTTGTTCTGGTGTCGCATTTCGAGCACAAAAACTAATAATTAGAATTATGACATGTTCAAAACCTATGGACCACTGTAGACCCAAATTCGTGGAAATAGAAATCTTGACTTTGCCCTCTCTGTATATCTGGCTACCTTTGTGTTATGTCAAAACTAATCTGGGATTTTTTACAAAACATAATGAGATTCATCACCGTGACACTAGAAACAATGATAAAATAAGGCTTCCTCTGTTGAGATTGAAAATGAGTCAAAATTCCCATGTTTACCTGGGTGTTCAGTTTTTCAATAAAATATCTGATACAAATGTGACTACATCGGCTTTCAAAAGTAGAACAAAGAAATTTCTCTTGAGTAAGGCATTTTATTCTGAGGAGGAGTTTCTGGAGATCTGTTTGTATTTGTTTTTAGTTGGTTTGTCAGTTCTTTTTTTACTCTATGTTTAGGTATCTGTGTATTGACTTTTCCGAATAAGTTGTTTTTACTTTTGGAATGAATAAATCTATCTATCTACCAACCTTTAATATTACTTTTGTGACTGTCAAAAAGGTAGATCATAATGACAAGATTTTACAAAAAAAATATCGGGTATTGTACAAAATGCTTCCATGATTGCCTTACAACACACAATCTAACTAGAACTAAAGAATTGAATTTAAAGGAATTCTTGTTCAACCACTTCAGGAGGATAGAGAAGTTGGGATTTAATTGATCACTTCCATATCTTCGATTTCCTCTCGACTGATGAATATTTTTGCTTTTCAGACTCCAACTAAACGTCGTAGATTATCTAAAGCAGCGCTCAAGAAGTTAGCAACTGGCATTACTGTAGATTTGAAATCGTTCAATCACTTTTTTGCAGCTCATTACACACCAGAGGAAGGAGAAGGTATTCACTTCATTTTATACCATTTTGTATTGATTTCCCACTTTCATTTAATGTGTGTTTTTTTTTTCACATCGTGAATATTGTAGCCGCAGAAAAATTGGATTCTCTGTACCATTCAATTTTTGTTCACATTCAGTAACCTCAAAAATTTTCGGTACTTTTAGTGATGGCAAATGCTCAGAATCTTTTTTTGGGAATCAATTATTAACTGTAGACATTTTCACGTTTTGTGGTTCACAGGAATGCTGGAACTAATACCTGAAAAATTTATGTGTATATATATATATATATAATTATACTACTTGAAATTTGTCCACAGGGCAAGTTGAAGTTCCTGAATTTGAAATAAATGATCCTGTAGAAACAAGTAGCTGGATAGACCCACAGGAAGGAGTTCCTCTTACCCAGTTATCACAAAATATTGTATGTTCTCAAGATAGCGGATATGAGTCGAGAATTGATGAAAGTGGTTTAGATCACGAGAACACTATCACACCAGCTGTAGCAAACACAACAAATTTATCTGAGGGGCAACCGGGTGAAGCTGGACCATCTTCAGAAAATATTGATTCACAATGTGAAACACAAAGCCAGGAAAGTGAACTTGCCACTAAAACAAACGAGGAGGACATACCATTACATCAAAAATTATACGAATGGAAGCAATATATGTCAGAAAAATTCAAGCAAATGAATTCAACCGACTTTGATATTCATGAATATGGATCTAATATAATGGAAAGTATTAGCTCAGAGCGTCCAAAACAATTTGGTGAAATTGTTCAAGGAAAATCATCAGCCGAGGTGACGCGATATTTTATTTCCGTGTTACAACTCGCGAACACTCATAACATTGAAATTCAGGGCATCCAAAGTGGTAAATTATCTAATGAAACTCTAAGTTTGAAATTAATAACTAAAGAACGTTGTTATGATAGTTTGAAAGACTATATGGCTCCATCAGAAGAGAATTATCAAGAACGTTTTGAAAAAGCAAAAAATTTGAAAAATAAAAGGTGTTATCCCAGTAGTTCAAAAGGTACAAATCACAAACATGGTAGATATGAGTAAGTGTGGAAAGTATGCATGCGTTTCCAGTATTTTAAGACCAAATAGAGAAGTTATTTTTAATATTGTTGATTTTTCAGAGTTTGCATTTATTATTTGAAAAGTTGTTTGATCGTCAAACAGTCAATTATTAGTATTTTATATGAATTTCTGGAGAGTAACAAAATTTTTTATTCTTCATGGACTTTTGAATCATAATGTAATAAATTTTAGAACGTTTTACTGAAAATTGATCGTTTAAGATCTTTTAGAATAAATTTCTAATTGGATAAATATACTTAATCGACATCCAAATGATAACCTATTTTAAAACTTATGTTCTGCCAACGTGATTCATGTTTCATCGCGGCACTCCGCTTTTATTTCAAGATATGAAGAAAAAATAAGTGTATGAAGACACTATTCTCAGGATTTCAACAAACTCCTTGAACTAATGAAATTAGCGTAGACATTGCTGGAACACATCTATTGGCAGAGCAGGCGGCAGCTTCTCCAATGGCATAGTTTGGAGTATAGCACGTGATCATTTAGTATGCGCGCGTAGCTATGACTATAAGTTTTAAAGTAGGTTATTATTAGGGTATGGTTTCGTTGTTGCCGGATCGACTCTATATATAAATATATATAAATTTTTTATGTTCCAAAAGATGGCAATAAGAGCCTTTAAAAATTAATCAGTTGAATATTTATTATATCGGAAATAAATAAAAATGGCTCGGATCTCCATTTTGCTTTCAATACTTGATAGGTAGGATCATCAGAAGTTTGTATAATTCGAATCGATTCTACAGAATCCATTAAAAACCGGTATCAATTCTAATTATAAATTTAAAATTTCTTTTAACTATTACATTGGGGCATTCAAGGTACCATCCTTTGTGATATAATGAAACTTGTGTTGAACTAGTTTAAGGCCAACTATATTGAGATCCTCCATACGCAAAATAGAACATTTCATCCTTTACAAAATTCATATTGAATTAGTTTTCAAATCAATAATTGTTCTCAAGGTATTATAAACAAAATTTTTTGTTTTATCAAGTCATTTCACGATTATTGAACCAGAAAACTGAATTGAAAAGCGTTTTTAATTAAGAAATAGCTAAAATTAATGTGTTCCAAGTTCTTAAACACAGGGCGCAGCAAAAACTGATGCTGTAGAACCACCCGATTGTACCTATTTCTTATAGAAAATTCTTGTTTAAAATAATTTGTGCTGATCCTACTTTATACACAAGTTACACTGTGATAAATTAATGAACATTTCTGATTGATACATTTCTGTAAAAAGTACAATGAAAAAATAATCATTTATTCTTAACCTGCTTTTTCTTATATTTACTTTTACTTTTCTCTTTCTTCAAAAAGTTTCCAATCTTCAAAATATCAAAATTTCCATTATGCTGCATTTTCAATCATTTTCATTCACTTTATCGAATAAATCTCTTAGAGGAAAATTGTATATTAGATATTATTAGTTTTCATGAAAACCTTTTGAGATCGTAATTGTAATGAAACAATGAAATTTCAATCACAGCTGGATGCTTTTGGAAGAAAGTTTAAGTTTTTCATTATAGTTAAAATATTTGAATGAAACACCAAATAAGTTCCAATAAATTAATTATTGCATTTGTGTATATAATGATTTTATATTAAGATATAAAATGTATTTTTGAATGTAATATTTCAACTAATTCGTTTTAGAATTCATTGACTTAAAATTACTCCAGTGGAGGTTAATGTAATCCTAATAAGTTGTATGAATGTAGTGAAAATTAGAGCATAATACTTTTTGTAAATTCAATTTTTAATAAAATTACTTGTGATTTCTGATTCAGAGTTCAGAGTATAGTAAAATAATAAAAGGGAAGGTGTAAGGTTTTAAAGGCGAAAATAATGTATTTGCGTATTTTTTGGAAATTTTATTTCATGTACACGTTATAGTATAACATCTTAAGTATCTTTAGTAAAATTTTCAATAAATAAGTCGGTGAATCCGAAGATCACTAGGCACCTCGAGAAGTTGTGCGGTGACTTCTTAACTTTTTACCGAACTATCAAAAAAATTAAAAGGTGCAATATTTCCCTAGGTGGCCTAAGTAATCAGGAAATTGAAGTCAAAAACGGGATTTCCGTTAAAAAATTTTTCGATGAATTTGTTATTATAAAATTGTTAAAAACTCATTCGAATCACCTGTCGGTTTATGTGTAGAAATAATGTATAAAATTTCGAAAAGATCGGTCAAATAGATTTTAATAATTTATAAAATTTCGAAAAGATCGGTCAAATGGATTTTGAGTTGATGTTTATGGCCTCAAAAATATGAGAAAATAGATTTAAAATTTTTACATACGATAAACCAAAATTAAATATCAATAAAATGGTATGATTTTCTTATATTTTCATAGAATCATCATTGCCAGCTCCGTGCAGTGAAATATTGTCATCCAGGATATCTAATGATTTTTGTTTTTGTCAATGTTCAATTCAAAAAACTTGATTTACTTCAATATTTATTGAATCTCCTCCAAAATATGCTCCATTTGAAGCGATACACATGTACCAACGTTTTTTCCAATCATCGAAACATATTTTATGGACGCTTTCAGGGATGGTCTTCAGCTCCTTCTGCGAATTTTCTTTTATGACGTCTATGGAATCAAATCTGGTTAACCGGAGCGGCAATTTCAGTCTGGAGAAAAGAAAAAAGTCACACGGAGCTAGATCAAGCGTGCTCGATGGTATTTATCAAGTGATTGGTCTTGAAGTCGTTAATAACCGTGACTCGATGAGATGGTGCGTTGTCGTCATGCAAAATCCACGAATTGTCTTTCCACAAATCCGGCCGTTTACGTCGAATATTTTCACGGAAACGTCTCAAAACGGTTAAATAGAAGTCCTTATTAACCGTTTGACCTTGCGGAACGAATTCATGATGAACCACACCATGAATATTGAAGAAAACAATCAACATCGTCTTGATTTTCGAAAGACTTTTTGGAGGTTTTTTCGGTTTTGGCTAATTTTTTGCCACCCATTCCGATGATTGTTGGCTCGTTAGTGTGTCGTATTCATAGACCTATGTCTATAGTCACCAGTTATGATCCGTCGCATAAATGTGGAATCAGAATTCGTAAAATCCAGCATGTCTGCAGCTACCTGCATCCGGTACTATTTTTGAAGAAAATTCAGCTCTATCGGAACGAGCCAGCGTCGACATGCCGCATGCGCAATTCGTTCACCAAAATCAAACAAGTGGTTACACGAGAGATGTTGAGATCACGAGCCAGCTCTCTAAAACTGGCATGACGATTTTCGGGCACCATATCCTTGATTTTTTTAACGATATAGTCGGTTGAAGAGGTCGAAGGTCGTCAGGAACGAGGCAAATCATCGAATATCTCCCGACCGTCTTTAAAGGCTTTTTACCAATCTAACTCCATAAGCCTTTTCCAGCATACGCAACGATTCAGCATACGAAATTTTGTTCAAAACACAAAATTTGAGACAAATTCTCTGTTAAATATTCTTTTCTATTGTAAAAATCGCAGAGTACCACTGTGGTCGACTGGTTTCAACAGGGGTCGTAAACAAACTAGTTGACAGATCGAGCTCATGTTTGGCATAGTAATTGAGGACAGTCCTACTAACATACAGAAACTTAAAAATACTCAACGCGGGCAAAATAAATGAGAAGTTCCAGATACTTTTTATGTAGGTAAGCACTAGGACCTGTAGATGTGCCTATTTTCTCAGAAAGGACAGTAAAGAAAAAGACCATTCATTGAAAAATCATGTTGCAATTTCAACAACGATTTTAGTACGCTCACTGATTTTGGAAAGATCTTCCAAATAAGTCAATTAGGACGTTATTATTCTATGTGAAACCTCCAAGACGCATCTGCGGAACTACATCTCTGCACAAACTGCCGAAGATTGGCTTTATGCCATCTAAAACCTGCAACGTCGGTAGAAGGGGCATTGTAGCTGTGTTTAACTGAATACAGAGTGTTTTCCATTCAATTCAAAAATTATCACCGCTTGGTCATTTGTCGTGCTATGAGTTCTGGAAGACAAAAATTCTGACACAATACTCTCGACACGTTGTAGAACCAAAATTGATAGCTGTAATATACTTTTCTAGATGTATTTGTTATAATAAAAATGTTATATATTGACGTAATATAAACATTAACGTCATTCGATAACTTTTCTTCAAGAATCGTACTCCACTAGCTAAAAAAATTCTGTCACAGAATATCTAGCATAATTGATGCACTGTCAAAAATTGTTGCTCTGTCAGATGTCATCCTTGCAGCTATTTCTGTTCTTGTTTAGAAACCGAACACCGATGAAAAATTAAACTGAAATGTATGTGTAAATTTTCGAAAAATTCACTGAAAATATTCTGTGCAATCTTTCATCGCTCGTTGAATATTGCATCGAGTTCTTTCATTCCTTCCGCTTCATCGCCCCTTGAACTTTCAAATTAAAACATCTTATAATGATGGCTGAGTCAGATGCAACTGTAGAAGCTACAAGGAGGTTGAACGTTAAAAAGCAAACTCTGGACGATGCGTATGCACCTCCTTCTAATTTTTTAGAAATAGATGTGGTAGATCCAGTTACAACAATCGGTGTTGGCAAAAAAAGGTTTACAGACTATGAAGTCAAAATGAGAGTAAGTTAATCCACCCCCTTTGTGCTTAAATTAAATTAAGTTATAACTATAATTCCAGACGAATTTACCGGTTTTCAAAATCAAAGAATCTAGTGTGAGACGAAGATATAGTGATTTTGAATGGTTGAGGAATGAATTGGAAAGGGATAGTAAAATTGTTGTGCCTTCTTTGCCAGGCAAGGCATGGAAGAGGCAGCTTCCATTCAGAGGGGATGATGGTATTTTTGAAGAAGAGTTCATTGAGGAACGTAGAAAAGGATTGGAAGTATTCATTAACAAGTAAGTTTTTCAATTTTCAACCTAGGAACATCAGAACTATTTGTCTAAATAAATATATGTCTTGTTTTATGAGTTAAACATGAAATTGCTATCGAAGGCTTCTAATAAAATATGAGATTATTTAGAGCAGCAGTCGGGGAACTTTTTTTATCATTACCCCAAAATATTTTTTGTGAATTGATATTACCCTATGGCGAAGAGTAAAAAAAAACGAAATCGCCTCTTTTTAGCATCTTTCATATTATAGCCCCCCATGATAATTTTGAAAAGAAAACAATAACTAAAAATTTAATTCAAACATCATTTATTCAATTTATCAATGTAATACCAAGTAATACATAACTGTAATAATAGTAATATAAGAATATACATAACAAATTGAAACCCATTGGGATACAATTGAGGGTTGACAATTTGGGTTGGGAAAAAATGTTTTCAGATTACTTTCCAGATCTTGATACATGTACTATCAGTTGAATTGTAGATCCTTTTAAATTTGAAATTGCTATGATAACAGAAAAACCTTCAGGTTTGGCAGAAGCAAATCAAATCAAAACCAAATCTGACGTCTTTTTGTATTTCAAAAGCTGCAAAGGCTTTCAAAATTGCACAAGAGGCGGTTAAAATATTGATACCATTTGGAACAACATATTTGTGCGAACAAGGCTTTTCCACTCTAATGAACATAAAAACGAAGAACAGAAATCGATTAAACGCCGAAGACTGTACTCAGATCGCTCTTACATCATCCTAATTTTGAAGCAATTGTATCGAACATGAAACATCATTTCTCCAAAACGTGAAGGAAGAATGTTTTCATTTCTTTTTTTTCTAATTTTTTCAATTCTAATTTTTGTTTGTACCTCCATTATTATTAGTATTATTATTGGTAATTATACCGTATAGTGGCGGTAGTCAGAATTCACTGAAAAAATGTTTACTTACTAATTTTGGGGCCCAGAATCCGAATCTGAAATCGTTTTTCCCCGGAAGGTTATCGTTTAAGACAAAATTTCCTTGAAAGTCCTCTTGTCTATATCATTCAAACTCTATTGCTTCATTAAAATGCCTTGTTATTATTACAATGGATAATATATACACACATGTACCATTAATCAGTAATTCTACGCTCAAATTTACATTAATTTGTTATTAAAATGCTTTTCAATTTGAATGTTTATTTTCTAGGCAGTTAACCCGCCATATTTACTTTCCAGAAATGATTGCCCCTCAATTCTCAATATTGGGCAACCATTTCAAACATTTACAATCCAAGACCTACGTGACATGATCCCGACAATAGTGACATACTCGCCATCCCCCGTCATAATAGAGGGATATTCAAATGGAAATGTCTTCAAACTGTTTTATATAATAGACTCATGAAATTCGGTTTGCAACATTCCATTAGTATTTATGACATCCTGTTTTCTACCTATTCAGAGGTACTGAAAACACTTGTAGAATTCCTGCATGCTTCAGCTTCTAAACTATAATATTGAATTGAATTAGTTTCATAAGACATGATACTCAAAATGAATATTCTTTTACTAAACCTATATATGAAAATATAGAGAAAATAGTGAAACAGAAGCAAAAACAATTCTTTCAATCTTGTCATTTTCTACCATTATAAAATCTCTTCTTTATAATCGCTACTTAACTTTCAGAAACATTAATAACTAATACAACATTTTAGAGAACTTTCACCCCTTTCCTATATTTGTAACCTATAATCTATTTCTATTTTCTATTTTCTATGGACCTACAGTTTATAGTGGACTCCGAACCACTCACCTAGACCGTGCAATGATAACTGCCACCTCTCAGAATTACAAGTTATCTGGCCTTCAGAGGTTATGGACTCAACAACTATGGTTATGTGTCCAATCTCTATGTGAGTCTTTGTCAAATTCACTTTTTTTGTTCAAGGACAACATCCATGACTTGAACCCGGATTCGAACCAGGCACCTCGGCTAAGCATATTCCTACATACTTGCTCACTAACCGTGCAGCTACCGAGGCGGTCAACCTATAATCTTTATTTATCCCTCCTTGACAGTCACAGATAGTTGAACTACTTGCCGAAGATATGGTGAAAACTAAAACTCCACTATTATAAAGGCTGAATTAGTGTATACTAGACTCCTCCCCCTCGAGGATCCAGCTGTAGAAAATTGGTTTCGAAAAGTAAATATCGTTTTTGGGCGCATGGTTTCACAACCGGTTCCAAGCTGACAAGCTCGCAGCTGAGGAGGATGAGATGATGAGCCCCAGTAGAGAAAGAAGAAGAAGAAGAAATGTCTTCTAACCTAACCGAACCTCAAACCTAATTCAAATTTATAATTTTGAATTAAATAGGTTAGTAGGTTAGATTTTAGGTAAAATTTGAGTTAGTTAGGTTAGGTTTGGAAAGATTACCATTTGAATTTCGATGTCAGTTATGAACGAGAGGGAAAGTGAGTACTTCTATCTCTTTCATGCATTGTTTTGAGCCGCACGTCATATAACATGTAACATGAAAACACTGTAAATATGGCGGGTTAACTGTCTAGAAAATAAACATTCGAATTGAAAAGCGTTTTAATAAGAAATTAATGAATATTTGAACGTATAATTACTAATTAATTGTACATGTGTGTATATATTATCCAATGTAATAATAACAAGGCATTTTAATGAAGCAATGATGGAGTTTGAATGATATAGACAAGAAGACTTTCAAGGAAAATTTTGTTTTATATTTTCTCTTAAACAATAACCTTCCGGGGCAAAACGATTTCAGGTTCGGATTCTGGGCCCCAAAATTAGTAAACATTTTTTCAGAGAATTCTGACTACCGCCACTATACGGTATAAATACTAATATGGAGGTACAAACAAAAATTAGAATTGAAAAAATTAGAAAAAAAAAGAAATGAAAACATTCTTCCTTCACGTTTTGGAGAAATGATGTTTCATGTTTGATACAATTGCTTCAAAATTAGGATGATGTAAGAGCGATCTGAGTACAGTCTTCGGCGTTTAATCGATTTCTGTTCTTCGTTTTTATGTTCATTAGAGTGGAAAAGCCTTGTTCGCACAAATATGTTGTTCCAAATGGTATCAATATTTTAACCGCCTCTTGTGCAATTTTGAAAGCCTTTGCAGCTTTTGAAATACAAAAAGACGTCAGATTTGGTTTACTCTCAAATTGAATACATGCTTCAGTATTAGATCGAAGTTCAAGAATTGCTTCTGCCAAACCTGAAGGTTCTTCTGGTATCATAGAAATTTCACATTTAAAAGGATCTACAATCCAACTGATTGTACATGTATCAAGATCTAGAAAGTAATCTGAAAACCGCTCTCTGAGTTTGATAAGATGTCTTACAATTGTATCCTTGATGTCAGCAAAAATATTAAAATATTTTCGCAATCTTCCAAAAACAAAGCTAACCTTGAAAAAGAAGCTATCTTGTTCTGTTCGACTTTCTATCTCCAATATTGCAGCTTTAATTCAAACTTTGACAATATTTCTCTTGTTGAAATGATATTAATATTCTTTCGTTGCAATTCTTTGTTTAATATATTCATACTCTCAAAAATGTTCTCTAAATATGCGAGACATGCAACCCAGGAAGAGTTTTTAAACTTATCTGCTAGAATATTTTGTTAATCAACCATAAAAATTTCGACTTCTGTTTTGAGAGTCTATACTCGATTAAGTACATTCCCGCGAGAAAGCTACCTTACTTGTGTATAATAAAGTAAGTCTGTATATTCAGCTTCACCGTCCTGACATAATTCACGAAATAGCCGCGTGTTTAGTGCATGCCCCTTGATAAAATTTACAATCTGGTTGACATGCATGACGGCTTCCTGTGTAGGTTCTAAATATTTGACTATAAGGGCCTGGCGATGGATCATACAATGAGTAACTAAATTGCGGCTTAACTTGATCGATATATCGATGATTAATGATAAAATGGTGGTCTTGTCAGCAACTAACTAGTAAAAACTCGCTCTCTGACTCGTCAATGTATATGTATCTTGACGGCATGGCACGGACCGAGCAGGTAGACGTGGCTGTGCTTTACTGCGCAAAGATATAACTCGAGAAGAACACTCTAGTGGTGGGTAGTGAGATGGTGTGGCCTGTATATGTTGCTGAATTGTTTAAGTTGAAAAAAACAGGTTTATAGAATAACTTAAAAATATATACTTTTTACTCACAAAAGTTTCATTCTTCATTCACTTAAAGGTATAGATTTTTCATCTGAGTTGTCTTTCCAGAATTGCTGGGCATCCATTGGCCCAAAATGAACGCTGCTTACACATGTTCCTTCAGGAACAACAGATTGACAAAAACTACGTTCCTGGCAAAATTCGCAATACGTAAACTAAATAATTAACTCAGAGCAAATCCAATTGTTATTCCTAATTTTACTTATATAAATACATATTGTTCTCATTTTAAAGTAATAGGTTTTCAAGTGAGTTTGATATTTTTCCATTTGCAAATATAAGTAATAAGATCTACACTGTCCAGTTTTCATGTTCTTGGGGAATTGTTATAAACGGCTAGTGTTATTCATTTTGACTCTGCACTTTTCAAATCTCATGTAGTATTCATTTTGCAGAACATCAGAATGTAAAATATGGATGTACGAAACAACAGGTATAATTGAAATGAATCAAATTCTTGATAATACAAAGAATTTTAAGTAGAATCGATTTGATTGTTGATGTTTTTCTTGAAAAAATTATTTTATTTCCATTAAGTTTTTCTCGAATAAAATATTTGTATTTCAGCTCTGGTGAAAAACAATTTACTCAATATTTGACTTAGTATTTTCTTTAAAGAATGTAGATAAAAATATTTTTTTGCTCAATTATTTAAATTATGTTTATCCATTCTTCTCAAGTTTACCAAATATTTTGATAGTGATTATATTGTGCCTATACTGTTTTGTACCATTCAATGAAAAAAGATGTGTAATTTAAAGAGTTTTTGAGGATTCAGTTGTTACATTATTTCATGCAATATATATTTTTTCTTTTATTTTTGAATGTAAATTTACTAAAAAAATAAATACTTATTCAATTAATTGATTAATAAAAATATTCAGGTATAACTGTTTTATCAAGGCACAGTTTTGTGATAATTTAATTGAAAAATTTATCTTTGCATGGATTTTTCCAATGGATTCAACTGTTTTGGAATCATTGATTTTATTATGAAAAAATGGCAAAGTATTATTCCATTATCTGAAATGAAATAAATGAATTTTCATTTCGTTCTTCACAGATGTTAAATGAAAGAAATTTCAGGCTTTTATTAACTATTTGCCTCCAGGTTGTCTCCTTTTGTTTCGTACGCCAGATTAATTAAAACTAGATATTATTAGTTATTAAATGAATTTTCTATAGTGTGAAATCGATAAATTTTATTATTTTTGGGATATATTTTATTCCATGCTTTATTATAATTGTATAAAATATAATTTTAAGGTGATATATATGTATAGATTTGAGATGTCATGTTGTATTAATCTAATGAAATTTATTTATATCAAATAGTTTTTCATTTAATTCATCATTTGAATGCCCTGATCTCTTGTCTTTGATCAATACAGAATAGTTTTTTTCTTAGTTTTCCTCTCTCTTGCTTCAAGAATTTCCATCCAAGTTTTCTGAAGATTCCTGAAAAAAAATTCAAAAGTGGAGGTCAGATGCATAGAAGTTTGTTTATAGTAGTTGAGCTTTGATTTTGGTTTTAAGTGGGAGGGGGGTCAATATTTTTTTACTTTATCTGTTTTGCTATAAAATTCAATAAATTTCTGATTTCAACATATGACAACCCACTTGTTCATGTTCTTATGTTTGCTCATTCTAGAGTGGTGCTCATAGTTAAGTAGGGGAATTACCGCCCTCGGTATTCAATGTTTAAAGGAACATCACACAATGCAGTAAATTTGCCTCCTGCCAAAGTTGATATTGGTTTTCAAAATACAGGCTGTTCAATTTAAACTCTTCTTGAAGTGGATCCCGTGCTGCGTCTACAAATTAGGTTCAGCGAGACAATAAAATACACGATATAGCCTGTATCTGGAAAACCAGTCCAACTATATGGATCTAAAATCAGTTGACCAAGAATTACTCCTCACTAAAATTTGGTGAATTGTGCAGTGTATAGCATGCAGGGAGAAATCTAAACTATCTGATATCTAAGCAGAATATATATTTTTGAAGATCTCTGGGCGTTTATATTAGTTTGGATTATTATATCAATTGTTACCCAATACAAACTTCTCCCTGTATTTCGTACCTTTTTCTTTTGAACCGCCTTAATAAGGAAGGGGATTCTAAACATATCATTGGTATTCTGAATTAAGTGACGGTTATTATTTTCCAACATCAATGAAACAACGAATTAAGTAATACTCACAAACATTCAGTGTATAAATCGACAGTGTTTGCCAGAATACTTTTCAATATTTCAGTGGCAGGTAATACAATGACTGAGAGAAATTGTATTTGATCCTCTGGAATCAAATGTTGCTTATCTCTATCCATCATAGACAGAGGAGGAAAGCCGAGTTTCTTCTCTTTATCTCCTTGACTATAAAATTCCCCTAGAAAATAGATACGAAATTTCTATTTCAAAATTATATTATCATTTTGATGATATTAATGCATTACTTGAAATGTTATATTTCTGCTCATTATAAACTGGTGAAATCATGATATCTTAAATAACTTCTTTTCAAATGTTGATAAGAGTACACAGGTTACTCATGTATGAACACAGGGGTTCCCAAACGTCGTGGAGAAAGCCCGGGAGGGGGGGGGTGGATTGTGCGTGACACCCAAATGAAATAAATAAAAAAATTACAAAAATAATTTCCTCGAATCTTTAAAATAAAGTCTTTCTAAGTTTTCATAATTGTTTTTGTAAAGTTTCAAATTTTATCAAAGAAGGCTACAGTTTTTAAAACTACAAAGCACACAAGAGTTCAAGGGTCTCAAAACCATCCCCCTAGACGGCCACGGCCGTGTGTACCGCTATTTCCGTTTGGCCTTGGTGTGAGTGCGAGTGTCCCCGCACCCCACCACCACCACCACATCTTCAGTCCAATGTCAATAACCTTGCAGTTTGTTCAGTGCTTGAGTTGTAACTAGTCCGTTCTGGCAAAGTGCTTTCCGTGAAATATCAGTCAGCGTGTTTGCTGTATTGTGGGTGTTTGTATTGGAGTAATTGTTTTTGTGTTGTGTGAGTTCTGTGTGAAGCTGAATCAGAGAAGATGAACACGGCAAAGAAACGCAAGTATATTGACGATTATATTCAATATGGGTTTGTTTCCTTGCTTAAAGATAATGTTGATCACCCTCAGTGCGTTATTTGCTATGAAGTATTAACCAATGACGCGATGAGGCCTAATCGTCTTCTGAGACATTTGTCAACCAAACATTCCTCTTTAAAGGACAAACCTAAGGAGTTCTTCGCTGCAAAATCTCAGAATTTGAAGCGCATGAAGTTAGATAGCACTGGATCTGCTGCTCAGTCATCTCTAAAAGTGCTTGAAGCTTCCTATGAATTATCTCTTCTTATTGCTAAGGAAAAGAAAAGTCACACTATCGGTGAAACGCTTGTTAAACCGTGCCTTTTAAAAGCAGCCGATGTTGTCCTTAGAACTGATAGTTGGCAAAATCTATCACAAACACCACTTTCAGACAACACCGTAAAACGCCGAATTGATGATATGGCCGAGGACATTGAAAACCAGGTGGTTGATGCAATAAAAAATACCCGTTTTTTTGCTATCCGAGACGAGAGTACAGACGTAGCACAATGTTCTCATTTGATTGTATATGTTCGTTACATTGAAAATGAAAGAATGAAGGATGAACGGATGTTTTCTACTGAGCTGGTGACCACTACTAAACCTGTAGATGTGATGAAAGCAGTATCAGACTTTTTTGAGAAACACGAATTTTCTTGGCAAAAACTTATGCTGACGTGGTTGGGATTCATTGTTTTATTCACCGCCAAGCCTTGGCAGCAAAAACGCTTCCAAACGAACACAATGCTGTTTTAAAGCTATGCATTACAGTAGTCAACTACGTAAAGTGCAGTGCTTTAAATACTCGACTGTTTAAAAGTCTTTGTTAAGATTTAGGAAGTGACCAAAAAACGCTGCTATTTCATACAGAAGTACGATGGCTATCAAAAGGCAATATGTTGGGAAGACTATTTGAGCTCCGTGATGAATTGATTACGTTTTTGGCACTGCAGAAACGAAACGAGCTTTGTGCAGAGTTCAAAAAACCCAGAACCCAAGTGATTTCGGCCTATTTATCAGACTTTTTTGACACGTTAAACAACCTAAATTTGAGACTGCAAGGTGCAGACTCAAATATAGTAACACATCGGGGTGCAAGAGGAGGGAATATACAGACTCTGCTGCAAGATACGATTTTGAAAAAATGGGCAAGCCCTCATTTTGGTTAAAGTACTTAAAAGTTTACCCCAGTGTTTCAGAGAAAGCTGTTCAGATGTACTTGCCTTTTTCAACAACATACATTTCCGAAAAAGCGTTTTCAAGTCTTGTGGCGATCAAAACGAAGTACCGCAACAAACTTGATGCCGAAAGTGGCCTACGCTGTGCTTTGTCTGAAACTTCACCCAGGATCTGTCAACTTATCCAGAACATGCAAGCGCACTCATCTCATTAAATTACATTTTATGTTTTGTTTTTGTAAGTAGGTAGTATTATTGCTTTACCTTCCTTAAATTTAAAATGCATCTGTGTTACAATGTTAAAATTTGTATCAGTAATTATAATCGTTTTTCATGTAATAGTTGTTTTAATTTTCATCATACGTACAAAGGGGGGCATGGGGTTCTCCAAATAACCAGAGGAGGGCTTGATACAAAAAAGTTTGGGAACCCTTGTATTAACATGTGTTGAAGCCATCTCTACAGTTGGGAAAAAGTTGAGGGTTTCCCTAATGAGCGATTGAGCAAAAAGTTTAAACTAAACATTTTATCGAAATTGGGAGCAAGGTGCATGCTGAATTTTCCTTCCTATCTATTATAGATGATATTGATAGAAATAAAAATAACATTGACGTCAATGCTCATTTAGTGCATTACTAATTTTTGTTCACGCGAAAAGAAACCGAGAAGAATAATTTAATAAAAATACTCATTAAACAAAAAATTGTACCATTTAGTCCAAGTGAAAGTTAACTTGTGTATAGGATGTGAGAGAACTATGAAAACGTTCTCTCATTTGAGATGTAATCCGGTTTTTATTTCATTATTCATTGAAATCTAGCAACAATTGTGAAAGCTTGGGGAGTTTTTCACGGAACTTAAAATCTTTTCATATACTCACGGTATACATTATCAGTGATTTTCCTAGCGGTTGTATATGGCATGCATTGTCCAGATAAATCGCAAACAGTCATCATCATCGTTTTCAATAGACATCTGTGATCGGAATTCGAAATTTCGAACGTATCCTCGTTAATAATTGGCAACAGTTTCAACCTATTCTTGAAGTAAAGGTGCAAGTCTGTAGCCAAAATTGCGTATTTTATTTCATTTAGAAATTGCTTGTAATCACGACGACTGACTATCTTGTAGATTTGTATCAACTGAAATTACGAGTATTACGGGATAGAAAAAGAAGAAAAGAACAACGATCATAACGTTCTGTGCACTTCTCCGTCGATATCAGATCGGTTGAATATTAATTTTAAATGCAATTCAAGGCTTACCTCCAACAAATGTGCTGTAACCAAATAATGATAATTTTCCCAAGATGATTCTGGATAAAGCTGATAAATTACGTCATTCGTAGTCATGAGAAAAGTATTCGTAAGACCTCCATGGTCTATGTCATGACATATGGATGCAATCATCAGAGCTTTAGTCTAAAAAAAAAGATTCTAGCCAGAAGTGCGTACCAACTTTTTTATTTAGGTAGGTACGTAAAATTCGTTTTTTCACCATAACTTGAAAACTTGAAATCTCAGGTACATAGTATGTGTGGGGAACTTCATTTAGTTTTTTACGGTGAATCTAATATATGAAAAAAAATATGGGTTACAATTTGAAAAAACGAAGTTTTCGAGATTTCTTCGTTTCGAAATGTGAGGCGGAAAAAAGGGCACTCTATATACTGACTGAGATTCTGTCGGATATGAGTTTTGTCTCGCATGGTTTCTTGTTTGCAAAACACCTTTCAGTATTTTGGTAGCTCACGTCGTTCTCGAGGTTTATCAATTTATTCAAAAAGCAAAAAATGGATAATTTTCAAGTAAACTAGGACATTTTATGAACGAAACAAGCTAGACTTATGTGTTAGGTGTTTTTGTAATTGGAATAACGAGTGTTATCGAACCAGTCATCAATATACAGGGTTCTATATAAAACAACAAAGTTGGTATGCACCGGAAGTGCCATTAAGGTGAAAATATTTTAGAACGATAGCATTATTAGTTCTCCATAAACGTATGATAGGCCACTCAACTTGGGATACATTTTTTGATCATAGAAAATATACTTACTTCAAGAGGAGTAAATATCATAGAATTTCGTTTCAAAATACCGTACATACAATGCAAGAAATTGAAAGCGTGTTCGAAGTTATGATACGGATTGTTTCTATATAATTTCCTCGTCGTCAATATGAATTTGATCAGATTTTCGTGTATAATTTCACCAGTACCGCACAGATCTTTAATCATATATACGGCTAATTGTGGAGCATCGTTCATTATTGCGTCGGGAATGTACCATTTGAAGCTGAAATGTAAATAATCAAAGTTTTCTATAAGAAAATCCCACCAGACCAACACGAGTAAGTAAAAGTATGTTTGTTATTTCACTCACTCTAAAAACTGAGTAGGTAACTTCATGTTCATAGTTCTGGAGAAATATTCTTGTTCATGTATACATGGTTTCAACATTTTGTCCAAGAGTTCTATGTAGATTTTTCCTACTACATTCTGAAATTTAAAATATTGAATGCAGCATGTTTGAGTATCATGAAATATACCTGTTTGTGCAAACGCTCGTCCAGAGTATTAAATTGCAAGCAGCACGATGCATATATTCCGAAAATCTTTAAAATTGCTTCGTCTGATTTTGTGAATATTCCATATCTTTTGTTCAGTAACTGAAATATACCTGCAATCAAATAGAAAAATTATATTAGGTGGTGCCACTTGTACTTTAGATTGGACGTTTGATGTTAGGTAAGGGTTAATTTTCCTCACCTATAAGGCCACCGTTACCAATGATAGGCATGCACAGCATAGATTTGATGGTTTTTCCAGTTCTAAGCTCGCGATCTTTGCCAATTCGTGGATCTCTGGCAGGATCTTTCACATTTATCGTGAAACCAGATCTAGCAACAAGAGTGACGATACCTCTATCCTTTTGTAGGAGTTTCACTTTCAAGTTTTTCTTCACGAGTTCAAAATTATACGGATCTAAGCCTTCTTCGTAATTATCCGCTGTCAATTCTTCGTATTCTTTATCAATGATGTAGAAAGATCCCCTGAAAACATTGAGCGTCTCTTTCGCAAAACCCTGAAAAAAATTCAGAAATCTTCACATTCGAGTAAAAATGAGAACTAAGTTATTTTATCGTGATCAGTAAAAATTGAAGGTTTTTCGTGAATCGAGAATCAATTCCGAATTTTTTCAACAGACGGCATAAATTTATTATTCGCAGCTATCTTCACACAGAGGCTCTGGCATTATTCAACTTATTTGAGAGTTAGTTCGTCGCATGTTATGTGAACGATATAATATCACGACAAATTTAATTAAAACAGGAGAATGACGTGAACGACAGGAAGTAATTGCAAATAAGTATAATAAGGTAGGCTATGCAATCGGTTCTTGGAAACAGATAGAGTTTCCAAGAGACCTAGAAATGGACAAACTATAATTAGTAATTGAAAAAACCTACCACTAAATCGGTAACCATTTTCCTGGTTTCAATGCCCTTCTGGAAGAAACATTTAGTTACCAACAGAAGATGATCGTGAAGCGTTTCTTGTTTCTTCATAGCGACTCGTTGTAAATTCTGATGTATCGCGGCCCCCATCCAACCAGTGACGACGATGGTGATTTTCAAATCATCTTTAGTGAAAGGTTGGATTTCTGTCCGCATCAGTTCGTACACAGCAAAACAGTCCCCATCTGGGGTAACTACAGGAACACAGAGCACCGATTGAGCTAGACTACCTAAAATACAAGGACAGTTACTTTATGAATGAATATTTTCTCATAACTCAATACATTTAATCCATTTTTTGTGTCTACTACATAATTTTCGCAAGGTTGTTAAAACAGGCGCTTGTTTCAGTGACGACTTGTTCAATCTTTACCACCCAGCCATTTCTTTAGGCTTGGAAACAGAAAATAGTCGTAGCGGGCCAAATCTGGAGAATCTGTAGGATGAGGTAGCAGTTCTTAGGATATTTTATGAATTGTGGGCATGGTGATTACACACCACGTGTGCAGCTTGAATTGTGGTCATAGAAAAAACTTTTTTCTCTAAATAAGGTAATTTTTGCTTTAAATCAATGTCAAATATATCCAAAAGCTCTGAACATCTGCCGGTGATTGATTTAAGAGAATCAATTTGAAGGACACTGCGTGCATCCAAAATGGCTATGTTGACATAACTTGGCTTTCTTTGGTGCACGTCCATTCAGAGAAACTCACTGTGTCTATGGTTCCTTTGTCCCTGGTATTTTGTGATGTATCCATGCGTCGTGAACAGCCACGAAACGGCACAAAAACCCATGAAAAACGCAGGCAGTTTAGCTGCCTACAGCACTTCTCATGCACTTTAATTCTCCGATCATTTAACATCCATGTATTTTATCGTCGATTTCTGACGTGTGACGTATTTTAGGGGCCTGATGCACTTATGATGCTATGATCCTTACGGAAAAGCAATAGGTACTCCACCAATCTATCTATTAAAAGTAATCTCATGTGGCAACTTGATTAGCAGTTTCGCAGTTCCTTCGATATTTCGGCAATTCCTTTGGGTTTTTCCTACTGCAAACAAGAACTGTTGAATGTAGTTTAAAAGACAACAGAGTGTTGTCCAATATACCTACTAGGAAATACTAGGAATCATATTCTGAAAATGTAATGGTTACTGAGCTGGGAATATGGGAAACTTACTTTTAAAACCGGTATTTCTTGAAAATCTTTTATCTTCTTGAATATCTTCCACCATTACATACTCCTTATTGAAGGCTACATGGGCACCAATAGTCTTACCTTCTTCAATTGGAAATCGGAATTGTGAAGGGATTACAACTAATTGTTTTCCAGTTAACAGATAAATTTCATACATACTCATATTGACCATATAGACAGATGCATCTAAAACATACGCCGAACATTAGACATTGCCACGGCCCTTTTGATTTGTTAGGCGTCTACCCCACATTCCTGACGTCACTGTAGTAATTATAGGGTCGGCAAGCGGTACACATTTAGTGCTAAGAATATAGTCTTAAATCTGGATTCAATGTTATATTTATGGGGTTAAACTAAGTAAAAATGAATATCAAACATATAATTTAAGTGGGTTGAGATCAATTTGAGTTTTTCACATTACACAGGGATACTCAAGAGATGTGTTGGCGCCTGAGAAAGTCTCACCAATTGTAACGTGCTAAAATCACGTCACAACAATTTGAATTAAAACACCTGATTCCAGTCAACCCTCTATCTGCGTCACGCCACTGGTTAACAGTCTGATGCGCATAATCAGTCTATCGGATGGTATGCTTACCGACTTCAGAATCTTCGTTCTGCTTCCTTTTCTTTGCAGACCTTCAAGTTAATCAGTTGAACTTGAAAATCCTCTTAAATTGTAGTTAAAATAGTTGAATTATATTAAAATTCATATATCTTCATCTTGTATACTGTGTAGTGACCTATATCAAAACATAGGTTCTATGTGGAGACCCGTAGCTAGAAATTCCTAGGTGGAGGGCCCTAGACAGAGATTCTTAGGTGGAGAGTCCTGCACACAGATTCCTAATCAGAAACTCGTACGTGGAGCTCAAAGGTTGAGATGTAATAACTTCTATCTGGAGTCCAGAAATCCACATCCGAAGCTGAAATAGAGGTTTTCCTCATATGCAGCAGTAAGAACAAGAACGTTTCGGAACTATTTCACCAAGATAAGTCTCATTGACTGTATATAAGATATAAATAAGCATTTATGATATTATGTATCATAATTATAATTTATGTAATTAAATATCTGAGCTAAACTTCATTGACTTTTCTTCCAAGATTTCAATGACAATTATTGAATTAGAGTCTCATTGCTTATTTTTCTCTGGGCTTAACCAGTAGAAAAATTTAATTTTACCTACTTACTTTTTATATGAACATTGGATCAAGTTACTGTGATTATGGTAGAAATTAAACTTCTAAATGTTGTCTTCTCATCATGTCAATAAACCTCTCTGCCGATTTTATTGTTAATTACAGTAGCATGGAGCTAAATCAGCATAAGGAGTCTGACGTAGTTATAAGACCTTGTATCAAAAATTGTTTATAAATATTCGATCAATGTGCTGGCACGTTACCGAGGTGTATTTTCTTCTTGTTACTTATTCCAAGATCACATTCTAGTTCTCATTCAGCTAATCGACGATTTTCATTGATTTCAAGTCGCATATGTTCAATGTAACCTTTGTTTTTGCCATCAAGGGTTGCCCAGAGTGCGGCCCGCTATTAACAGAGTTCCGGCTTTTTTTGAACCGTATACTCCATTCTTTTATGTGTGTTTTTCCTATAGACTTGTTCCCTAATGTTGTTTCATCGTTTTGATAGTTTCCATTCAACTCTTTTCTCAAGTTTGAACCAAATGTTTTGAAGATATGAAATTCGCAATAAAGTTGAGTCATTTTACTTACATGTAGCCTTCGTTGTATTTTTTAAGATCTCTGCTGCTTGCAGTAATAAGACTTGAAGATCGGGGTTATCAGATGAGAAGTCTGTTAAATCATTCAATCCAATGCTTTCTTGGCTTACATACCTTTTGACATAGCTGAGTTTCATCTCGGTTTTTCCTGAAGTTTGTGATTTCAGCAGCTTTCGGTTAAAAGGTGCCACCACTCGTTTTGCTGAAAAGGTTTGTGGAAACATGTACACATATTTTTTTTTATACATTTTCAATATTCGGTATACGACAAGTTCAAGTTTTATTGTCAGTCAAAACAAAAATTAATGTCATTCACCTATAGTTACGCATAATACATTGTGTATGAAAAGTGAAGGTAGATTTCTCATTTCTATGGGAAGTTTATTGAAGATTGTTACAACATTCACTGTTGCATTTTTTTTGGAGATATGTCAGATGCAGTCTTGGTTCAAGCAGATCTTTTTTCCTGGTTAAGATGTTCAAAAAGGTCTGGATTTTGTTTGATAAATAGAACTGATTCTAAGATATGGGTGGAGGGAGAGGTAAGTATTTTGTTGTTTATAAAGACTGGTCGACAGCTTTCTCTTTGGTTTAGATGAAATATATTTTATCTTTTAGCCCCCACACTGTTACCCCATAAAAGACTTCCATATTTTATTTTTGATTGAACATGAGCATGAAAAGCAACGAGAGCTGCTTGGCGTCCCATATTTTGTGTAATTATTCCCAAGGCATAATATGACTGAGATAGTTTTGCAGATATCATCTACCTGAGTCCTCCAGTCCAGTCGATAGTCCATCAAAAGACCAAGGGAAGCAGCTGTATTTACTCTTTCAAGCATTTTGTCTTCATGATCGAAATGTGTCCGTACAAAGTCGCAAGAATAATCAAATTTACAACTGGTGTATTTTCAATGTTTAGCCTTAAATCATTCACAGTGAACCACGACTGAAGGGAGCCAAGCGTTCCCTGAATTTCTTGTTTCATACATTCATTACTGTTTGTCGATAACACAATTGAGGTATCATCCGCAAATTGAACTATCCTGCCTTTTGCTACCGTTGGTAGCTCGTTTGTATAAATTATGAAAAATAAGGGACCCAATATTGACTCTTGGGGCACGCCTTTCCTTACAACACTCTCCGTCGATGTTAGGAGCTTTCCATTTTCTGTTTCTGTTACTCTCTGTATACGATTTTTTATGTATGATGTGATTAACCGGAATGGAATCTCTTATACCGCATTTTTATATTTTTCTCAATAATATTTGATGATTTACATTATATATTATATGCTTTTGATAAATCTAGGCACAAAATAATAGTTTCTCTTTTTTTTAATTTATTGACTTCAGTATGGCCTCCAGGAATTGATAAACGGCCCTTATTGTGGATTTTTTCTTTCTGAACCCATTTTGGTATGTGAGGAGTATTTGCTCGTTCTCCAGAAATGCCATAATTCTTTCATAGATCGCTCTTTCAAATATATTGCGGAAGTTGTATGACACTGCTACTGGCCTCTCTCCCTCCTTTTTTATAAATTGGTACAATCTGAGCTACATTTAGTCTATCTGGGAAAATTCCACTCGTGAAACAGAGATTAATGACATGCAACAGCGGGGCTGCTATGTAGTCGATCGAAGCTTTTATTAGTGAAGTGGGAATTTCATCTTTGCTTATTGCTCTGGTACTCCTCATACTCATTATAATGTGTTTTATTTCTGTACTGTCTGTTGGTGTAAAGAATAGACTTTTATCAAGTGTTGGCACATTTTTCAATATTTCACCCTACTTCAGTGTTGTATTTTCACAAGCATTCAGATAAAAACTGTTGATTCTATTCAATAGATCAGCTTTAGTTTCATAAGGGAAGGCAGCCGCAAGGTTCTCTACAGCAGACTCCTTCTTCGCCAAATTTTTCCTCTATATCTTAACATTTGTGATAATCATTTTACTATGGTTACGAATGTCACTTTCAGTACAACAAGATATGTATTTCATTCCATCTATGAGAACACCAGACAATCGCTCTTGTATCTTGAAAATGTGATTTCAGATTCCGTGAGAATCAAATTCTTGAAGCTGAATATCATCGAATTCAAAGCTATTGGGACCGTGCTGTTCTCACTAATTTGCATGAGAATTGCTTCAAGAATCACCTCTCAAAGTTAGTCATAGAACTTTAGGGATACTCGGTTATAGGTACACATAAGTAACGGTTACCTATTTCATTTACTCTTGAAAAAATAAATCAAAAAACATCGTTTCCGAAAGAGAACTGTATATCTCTTTCGTCTTCCAATTCATGAATCTTGAATACGCGGTTTCGCGCTTCTACTAACTGCGGTGGAGTCAGAGAAAACTCGAAATTAGAAATTTTTTTAGCTTTATATTATTCAAATTTACACTAAGCGATTTTCAAATAAAATCACAGAATTAAATTGACAGATATTTGATTACTTTAAATGTTTCCTTTGCAACCCTAATTGTCCAATAAGTACTTATTTAAAACTTCAAATGTATTATACATAAATGAATAATTATTTGAAAAAATTAAAATCGTTATGAACATCACGTAGGTTTCAAATGCTTCCGAATTTACTTGAAATCAATGATTGGCATTGTTTGTATATAATTTTATTTATCAAGTTTCGAAAGGAGGTAGACAAGTAAACAAATTCAATAGATCAACTACGCATATAATATATATTTTTAAAGAATACAGAATTTCTATAGAAGTAATTTCTTCTAAGGATTTCCCAATCTCTTCTTTCTATAAGAATCTTCTTGTTTCCAAATTTTTCGTCCTCTCAATTCAATTATGTCCAACCAGGTTTTACGTAATGCCCTATAAAATATTGAAAACAGCTGAAAAATTGTAGACGAGACAAAATCATTGAATTAAAAATATTAAACGAAAAGTTTTACTATTATAACAAAGAGATGAAAAACAAAACATATAACATCCTATATATTTGAAACACGAAGTTTTAGATAGTCTTGAAGTTGTTAAATTTTCTGTCTGGAAATTACGACGAAAAGCATTGATTTATTGATTTCATGTTCGCAATGATGAATAATATAAAATAATCTTTAAATAAATTTGTAGTTACCAAAAATAGTTTTATATCAACATATTTGACATCCTTGTTAAATTTCTTTTTCTTATTTATCCACAACGAGCTTCTGTCATTAGAGAGTTTTTGCACCTCTTATTTGGAGACTTCGTTATTTTCTGCGCATGCGCTCTTCAAAAATAGTACCCGAAAACTTTAATAACGATAAAGATTTGTCGTTAATAGAGAGTTTTTGCAACTTAGACAATTTCGTTAATTTTACCGTTAACTTTAATTATATTTACGATAATAACGCTCACTTCAAATAGAGTTTTTGCAACCTTTCAAAATATTGTAGTTATTCAATTGTCAGTTTGTCATTTTACTACGGCTGATTTGTTTTTGTTAGGTTAGGTTGCACACGGTAAATGAGAGTAATTACCAGCTCTTATTCTGCCGTAATAACGGCAATTCTTTATCGTTTATTAGAGTTTTCCGGTACTATTTTTGAAAGCGCATGCGCAGAAAATAACGAAGTCTTCAAATAAGAGCTACAAAAACTCTCTATTACTGCAGAATAAGAGCTCGTAGAAACGCTATCAGGGCTACTGGAACGCACACATGATGACTGACTATTGTTGGAGCATTCAGAACAGCTCACTGACTACAACATCCCTAAGAAAATCTTGCAAAAGATAGTTTTTTCAATTTAAGATTTAATAAAATAAGATCAATTTTGAAGAAGTTATGTTTTATTATAAAATGGACATGTTACATATTTTCTAGACTAGAGCTGATGCAGAAGTTTCAATCGCGGATCATTAAAAATTAGGCTAATATTATGTACCATAACTCAATCATCAGAATTGCTGTTGTGCGGTGTAATAAAATAAAACTCCAACTTACAAAACTCCATTGAAGAAATCGACTGTATTAGGTAGAAAATATTTCAGTAGAGTAATTGCCCTTAATACAAAGTTATCAATGAGATTGAGTTGTTGCTCTGCCATATTATGTTGAGTGCTGGAGTCGAAAAACGCCATTAGAATACAGTTTGGCTTGATTTGTTTGATTTTTTCTCCCTCCTTCCATAATTCATCTTGAATTGGAATGAAACAAATTTATTATTAACTTAAAACGTTGATTCTCACTAACTATACTAAACATAGAATAAATATTTATAAACACGTTATGAAAATGCTTCACGCAGGCAATTGGGAGCAGGAGGTGGTAGGCATTCCTAGCAGCAAACTGCACTATTTCGTGTTTTTCTCAAAAACGCAGTTTGCCCTCCTGGTCTCTAATCTTCTTGGTGTTCGCTGAGAATTGACTTACTCTCAATAATTTGAGATTAAAAACCTTCCCCATAGTTGGGAAGTTTACCACTCGATGAGAATCAATAATTGATGGTATCTTCGTTACAGTTTGAGTAAATCTACGGCAAAGTTATGAAAGTGAGGTAAATATAAAAATTGCATGGATAATTTATGATGTTTCAAATAGTTAATTGACCCATTTATAGAAGCAAAGATAAGACATAAAATAGTTTCGTAACATTTCAATCAGATCAATTTTCTCAGTTATAAAAAGGAAGTTCCGAATCAATATTAAGCCTTCTAACATTTCCAGTTGCGACCAAGTTATTGAAAATAATATACAATAGTATCATTGCGTTTCATCAATGTTGCAAGTTATGAGAACAAATGGTATAATCAATATTACATGATTTAGATAATTTCAGTGCAGTCCAAATAGATAATTTGCCAAGTTAAACGTGTAAAATAATTTTTAATTAGAGAAGTGATTATTTTAACTCGCCCTCGATACGTTCAGAAATGACGTAGCATATACAGGGTGTTACATAATAGTATGCCACAACTTGAGGGGGTAAATCTACGTGCAATTTTAAGAAAAGAAGTTCATATAAACCGCAAAAGCTTTGTTACGGAGCTACAGGGTGTTGAAATTTCCGGAAAAAATTGTTTTTTCTTCAAAACTCCTGCAGTTGTTGAGATATTCAGCCCAAATTTGGAATGCAAGCTATTTTTCACAGCCTCCATCATTACATGTCCTGAATTTTAACAAGAATCTATAAAGTGTTTTCTTTTCCGGAGCCATGTCTTCTTTTGCCCTTTCAAACTTTTTTGCAGTATGCCACTGATCAGCGTACAATAAATTTTCTTCATCTTCGTTTAAAATGGAAACTTTTTTGACACTTATAATTTTTTCGTATCTCCAACCGTTCTCGAGCTAAATATTATTAAACGATTGTATGCATTCGCTGAATTGAAAGCACTTCTAATTAAAAAAATTATTAGTAGGCTCTGATTTTTTTCATTTATTTATTTATTTTGACAGTTGCTAAAGTTGAACAAGTGTCTGTTCGAATTGTTTATTAAATTAATGATTAGTTTTAAGACTTTTGAAATTATTGCCGAAGAAAAAATGGCTAATTTTACTAACGCCGAATTGGCCGATACTCATTACATGTACAGTCTGGTTGACGGAAACACAACAGATGCTAGGCGATTATATCAGGTGCGCTTTCCAAATCGAGTAACACCAGACAGGCGCACATTTCCAAATATCCACAGAAGGTTGAGGGAAACTGGTACTTTTACTGCAAATAACCATTTAAAAGGTGCAACTCAAACTATGAGAACTCCAGATATTGAGGAAGCAGTTTCGGATTGTATTGATTTGAATCCTCATGTGAGTACAATAAAAATTAGAAATCAGTTGAATATTTCACATGTTCTAGTTTGGAGGATTCTCCACGATTTTTTATTGTAGCGGTTTCATATTCAACGCGTCCAAACTCTACTTCCTCGAGATTTTCCTTCAAGACTGAATTTCTGCAGGTGGTTCTTAGATAAAATTAAAGAAAATGCTCATTTTGATAGTGAAATAACGTTCACAGACGAAGCTAACTTTTCGAGAACTGCTATCACAAATTTTCATAATAATCGTTATTGGGCTGAGGAAAACCCCCATTTGATTGCAGAATCTCATCATCAAGAATAATTCTCACTAAAAGTCAGGTTCGGAATAATTGGAAATTATTTGATTGGGCCAGTTTTTTTGCCTAACAGACTAAACGGTCCTGCTTATCGGCAATTTCTTGAGGAGGAGTTACCTTTATTGATCGAGGACGTGCCACTTTTGGTGAGAAACATAATGTGGTTCATGCATGACGGAACACCAGCACATTTTAGTGAATAAGCTAGGGAATTCTTGAGTAATACATTCAACAACCGATGGATAGGTCGGGGTAGGCCAGAATCATGACCTCCTAGGTCCCCGGACTTTTTTTTATGGGGATATCTTAAAAGTTTAGTTTATACCACTCCAGTGAACACTGTAGAAGAAATGGGAAATCAAATAATAACATCTTGTGATACGATAAGAAATACCCCAGGAATATTTCAAAGAGTGCGTGATAATATGCGAAGAAGGACAGAGGCCTGTGTTCTTGCAGGTGAAGGTTACTTCCAGCAATTTATTTAGTTTTTAATTGTTTTTTTTCAGTATGATATTGAATAAGTATAAGTTGAGTCTCAGAAGACGCGCTATCAAAATAAATGCAAATTTTGGGCATACCTATCGAGTATTTCTATTATTTTTTTTATTTAGCGAATAACATACAATTCAAATAATTCAAATTCAATAATGTTTCAATCGAAAACGGTTGGAGATACGAAAAAATTACTAAAGTCAAAAAAGTTTCTAAACTGAACGAAAATGACGAAAATTGATTGTACGCTGATCAGTGGCGTACTGCAAAAAAGTTTGAAAGGGCAAAAGGAGACATGGCATCGGAAAAGAAAAGAATTTCAGTTAAAATCTAGGACGTGTAATGATGGAGGCTGTAAAAATAGCTTGCATTCCAAATTTGGGCTGAATATCTCAAAAACTGCAGGAGTTTTGAAGAAAAAACCAATTTTTTCCGGAAATTTCAACACCCTGTAGCTCCGTAACGAAGCTTTTGCGGACCTATGTTTATATA
The DNA here is from genome assembly GCA_013387265.2 of Cryptolaemus montrouzieri. Classification (NCBI taxonomy): domain Eukaryota; kingdom Metazoa; phylum Arthropoda; class Insecta; order Coleoptera; family Coccinellidae; genus Cryptolaemus; species Cryptolaemus montrouzieri. The sequence continues at coordinate 27,449,513 of JABFTP020000103.1, forward strand.
AACTTTTTTCTTAAAATTGCACGTAGATTTATCCCCTGAAGTTGTGACATACTATTATGTAACACCCTGTATCTTAGAAAAATTTGTGAAATTTGAATATTAGACAGAAATTGTGAAAAAAAATTCGTGAAATGTTTACCTGTGGGACACGAAGGGAACTGTAATTTTTCTTCCCCCGTTGGGCTTCCCGAAGGGGAAGCATCGTTCTGGACTTACGTTACGCACAATTAAATAGCTTTAATTTTATTCTGATTCACACGAGCTGAAGGAGAAAAAAAATTACCTTCAAAATTAATTCTTCCCGCACTAAACTTGGTATCATCGAAACAATGGGAACAATATGGATGCTCCCCATGGAACCCCGTCCTTGCATCAAAGGCGAGCGGGTTGGACCACTTCGAGCCTCCGAGACGAAAACGAATTTCTCCTAAAGTTTGTGAGAATTGTATTCCTTGGACAGACATCATTATTGTTACCATTGCAAGTAGGTTTCTTTATGTAAGTGGGTTGGACCACTTCGAGCACTACGAGACATACCCCTAGCAATCTTGAGAATACTTCAGACACCGAAGACGAGTGGGTTGGACCTTGGATTTCAAGCCTGAGACGTACGCCGATCACGTTTCTTCCTAGTAATGAGAACAGTGATTCGACATCTCCTGGTCAATCCGATTTTGTCCTCCGTAAGGGAGGGGGTTGAATCACTTCGAGCCACAGAAGAGAAAATCGTTTTAAAAAAATCGACCACCAATTCCCACAAATACAATAATCTTTCAGCAAGTAGGTTGGACCACTTCGAGAACTCCGAGTTGTATATCCATGATCGGAACGGGTCGTCGTCTGCCCCCAGGGACGAGTGGGTTGAACCACAATGAGCCCCAAGGAGAAACCGAAATATTCACAATCGAACCAGCATCACTTAGTAAAGTCACTAAGCTTCGAAAACTGAATAATCCTAACGTCGCGGTCTCGGCGTTTATATATGTGTGGCCCAGAAGACCTTACACCCGTATTCCATCTACCCTTGGTTCTTAATTACATCTTACATAAGGCATTTTCGAAACGCGTTACTTCGTCGTGACGCGGGGATTGCTGTCTGAGAAAATACCAGATGGTGTCTGCGATCGTGGATACGAAAGGTTGTTTAATAACTATAGGGAATAACGTCGAATATTGTTAGCGCTTGATTTCTTATCTAACTTCGACTGAATTCTTAAGACACGATTTTAATGCTTTTGGATAATTTTAAGTTGCTTTAAATTATATTCCACTACATTGAGATTTTAAATTTAAAATGAAATTATTGAATAATTCTGGCAAATGACGTTTCACTGTAATTTTGATTTCAGATGAACTATATAAAACGTTTTTCAGGTAAGATGTACACAATACAGTATTCACAATTGATAATCAAATTCAATTAGATTGAGAAACAAGAAATATATGAATAATTTTAGCAAATGAACAAAAAAATAGACAAATAGACCCGATTCAGGGTAGTCTCAATAACCAATTCATTCACTTACGGTTGAGATTCTCTGCTAGTTTTCTTCCAACCAAATACGGTTTTGTGAATAGAGATAGATCGCAACAGGCTAAACAGAGCGATTTCAATAAATAATGATGTTCTGGTATATCGTTATTGAAACTTTTTGCTCTTGCAATTCCTACGATTGGCCTGGCGTTCTTTCCGAAGAAACTGTTTCTCAGGTCAGTATCAATTATGCATTGCTTCACCTCTCTCATAAAAAGTTTATAATCCGTTTTAGAGATATTTTTAAATATTGGAAATTGCTGGAAAAATTACGAACATCATAAAATCATAGAGACTTAAAGTTGGTTTTCTTTAAAACTATTGTGTTTCAACCTGAATAATCAAGAACACTATACGCAGGACTAAACTTCTACATGCGCAAATGGTATATATACATATCAGCTATTTCTTTCTCTGTCAAATTACGGTTTCGACAGTTGTGATCTCAACATCCTGGTTGTGATTTATGAAAATGATGGAAAAAAATTTTTCAGATGAGCACATTCTATGTATGAATGTACGTGTATGTCACATACTTTTACGTATGTCTTCACGTGTACGTGAGTTAGGTATGTGCGCAAGTGATTTATAAACAATTTGTTCCGTTTCTTGTTGCGACAGAACAATTTTTGGAACCTCAAATCGTCCATTGAATACACAGAATAAACATATTCCAAAATGACTCACCTCTAGTAATCTTGCAATAATTAAATAATGGTAGTTTTGCCATGGCGATTCGGCATAAAGCTGGAAAATTTCATCGTGAGTAAAAATAAGAAATTCGTTCGTTGTACACTTGTCACGGTCAACACAATGTCCTATACCAGCTATTAAAAGAGCCTTGATCTAAAAAAAGATACCAGAAGGTAAAAAGATTGGAAGGTCACACACATGGCGAGAAAGAAACAACAAAAATAAAAAGTGTATAGCAGAGAATTCAAAGTACGCAAGATAGAGTAGATTGAAGATATAAACAGAATATGTTTTGAGGGAATATCACTATAGATTTCCAAAAAATAGACAACAAAATATGTTTAGGATCAATTTTATCATACCTCTATAGGAGTAAACATTTCTTCATTCCTTTTCAGGACATTATACATGCAATGACAGAAATCGAAAGCATGTTCGAAGTTGTGAAACGGAAGTTTACTCTCGAACTTCCGTCTGGCTAAAATAAATTTTGCGAAATTCCCAACGTCAAGTTCATCAGGTTGGCAAAACTCGTTCATGATGGCATAAGTTAACAACGGCAGTTCGTTAATCAACTCATCTGGGATATACCATTTGAACCTGGGAAGACAAGTTTGATTATTAATATCAAGAAGTAGTCTATTTGTCTATTTGATGTGGAAAATTTCTAAGGAAGAGTTCAGGTGGCAGGCGGCCTAACCCCCGTTGCCGGGTGTGATACCACCACATCCAGCTATAGGTCCCGTAAATTGGTCACCTGTGTGACTAAGTTTCGGGATCTGGCGGATGATCCGGTTTCCAGGGTGGGAAGAATTGGCAACGGAGCATGATGAGCTCTTCTGGGACAAAATCATCGGGAGTCTCCCATTCGGATCTCCGGGGCGGACTGCCTCGAGGGGTTTATGATGCGGGTAAGTCGAGCACTCCTACGGCGAATTCACTAGTTCATTCACATTTCAGAAAAGAAAGCAAATTCTTGATAGAGTTCTGCAATATCAGAGGACTGAGGCACAACAACGTGAATGTCGGTGCAGTCCACCAGCATCTGCAAAACGCACAATCCCATTTGCTGGCCCTAACAGAAACCCAAATAAGTCAAATAACCGACACAACGTATTTACGTTTTAATGGGTATGAGTTACATACGATATTTAGGTTTAAAGGGGGCCTCTGTGTTTTCGCCAGATCGAATGTTGCATGCCAGAGAGAGGACACGATGGAGGACGACGCTTTCGACCTTGCGTGGTTTAAAATCTGTTTGCAGGATAAAACACTGTTTTTTTGTTGTCTATATCGCTCGCAAACGATATTCGCTTCTCTAGACTGTTTCAGTATCTAGGTGATAAGGTGGATTGGGTTCAGACACATCATCCGGCAGCTGAGATCTTTGTACTGGGTGACTTCAACACCAACTGGCTCCGCCACTCCAATAGAACAGATGAAGCGGGAAGATAGTGTGCTCCTAAACCGGCACCCATTCTCAACCGTCTGTTTCGAATTTCTTATGAAACCAAACTTTTCTGAGCAGCTGGAAAATAGCGAGAATTCAACCGATCCCATAGAAAGAAAAGAAGTCCTTACGCCAAAACTACCGCCCTGTTGCACTTCTTCCCATAATGACCAAAGTGATGGAGAGAGTCATAAATGATGAACTCATCAAATATCTTGAGTTGCAGGGAATTATTAACGACCGCCAGTATTGTTTTCGCCGGCAAAAATCGACAGGAGATCTGATCGCCTACGTCAGTCGCGTTTGTACATCAACGATGGAAAAAAATGGGCAATAGCCCTCGATATCTCTCAAGCCTTCGATAGGGTTTGGCATCCAGCCTTGTTGAATAAACTTGCTGCATATGGGCTTCCCGTAAAGTTGCGGGGTTGGATAAGTAGCTTTCTTTCAAACAGTTATAGTCGACGGTATAACATCTGATTGTTTCAAGTTGCAAGCAGGAGTATCTCAGGGATCCATTCTTTCGCCAACCTTGTTTCTGTTGCAGATAAACGATCGTCTGTCATCTACAGAGAACAAGATCTTCGGTTTTGCAGACGATTGTACCCTGGTTTCGTCTTTCAGAAGTCTGCGGCCGATTACAGCTACGGAATCTCATCGTCAGAGATGTCAACAAATTATTAACTGAAACTCTGACTTACAGAGGATATCTGAGTGGGGTCAGTTGAACCTGGTGAGCTTCAACGCGAGAAAGACGCAAGCAACTACGTTTTCTAGAAAGCTTCCCGCTGAGAACATCCTCTAATAATGCAAGGTCAACAAATTGTATCCAAAGATTCGATGCACCTTCTCGGAATAACGATCAACTCCAAGTTTTGCTGGCATGAACATGAATCAGCAATAGCTAAGTCGGCATCAACTAAACTTAGTTTTCTTTTCAGAGCCAAGCGAAACTTCACGTCATCTCAGCTGTTGCTTCTATATAAGGCGCAGATTCGACCTGCTTTGGAATATTGTTCCCATGTATGGGGATCTGCGTCCAAACATTCTTTGCGGATGTTGGATAGTGTGCAAAAACGGACTGTGCGCCTCATCGACCATCCGGAGATCACCCGCGATCTCCAACCGCTGGCTCTCAGAAGAAGTTGCTGACCTTTCTCGGTTTTACAGATACTTCCACGGAAGATGCTCCAATGAGCTGAAAGACCTCGTTCTGGGAAAACTCATGTTTTACTAGGCTGGCAAGGAGTTCTCATCATATGGAGGTACATTTACGACCCCTCGAACCTCTCTCTTTAAGAATTCCTTCGTTTACAGGGCCGGTGAGCTGTGGAACTCGCTTCCGTCGAACATCTTCCCAACATCCTACAATTTGGCCCTCTTCAAGAAGCGAGTGGACAGACACCTCAATACTTCAGTAACAGGTTCGCCTTTTCCTGGGAAGCGCGCATAAAAAAAGGACTAGAGAGAATTTTCTTCTCTCTTGTTCATTTTTAATATATAATTCAATCAGCAAAAAACTTCGATGTATAAATACTTACTCAGAAAATGTACTTGGTAGTTTTACCTTTAGGTTTCTCATAAAATAATTGTAATCATGAATACATGGACCTACTTGGCGATCAAGAAGGCCCATATGAACACTATTCATCTTTTCCTGAAACAACAGTTTCTTAAATTATTCTATGATTTCTGGAATCGAAGATTATCATAGAGAATTTTATGATTGAATATTAGACACATTTGGTTTGTAAGGAGGAAAACGTTTATATTTCAAGTACAAATCATTTTAGTTATTGAAACACATATCGTTTGGCAAAGTTGATTTCTTTCTTCATTTTTCAAAATTAAATTTTCTATGGTTCACTTTTGAAATTAAAATATCTTATGTTAACATTCAATTTGTATTAAAAAGTCGCTGTAGACATTTTTACCATTTCAGAAAATATTCAAAAACAAAAGAGTTATGACATTTTTCTGAAATACCTCAAATGTCAATTTCTGTCGGCAATTCGAACATGGTGAAATATATCTGACAACAATTTAAAACGGGTTTTAACTATATCCTAAAGAAATAGGTGACATAGCCAAAACCAAGAAATTTGGACATTTTGTATATCTTGAATCTCACCTACTTATTGGGATCTAAAAGGTATCATATTAATTACCTGATTTTTCAATTGGGAGTTAAGATTACTGAATTGAAGTACCAAGGAAAAATAAGTTGCAAAAACATCGAAAAGTATTTCATCAGATTTCATGAAACATCCATTCTTTTTATTCACGACTTCGATAACACCTGCAACCAATAAATAATTTACGCGGTTGATATAAAAAGTTTCCGGGCTGACCCAGAGATAGCGCCATCGTCTAGTTTGTATTCTCTTATAGTATAGCTTACATAATGCTTCATGTCAGATTGGTTTATATTTGGTAATATATTGCGTGAGATGTAAGAAGTCTGACATGTACCAATTAGGAGGAACTGGAGATAAAAGATGAAATACTTGAAATGCTTAAGAGGATACAACTGAGAGATTTAGACATACAGTGAGGCCTTTTCTCTTGTGAATTGTTTGACCGATCTCAAAATCGTATGTGTGCATGGAACCTGCGTCACACATGCGTAATTTTAATACTCCAAATTAAAAATGGTCAGGGTCTGATTATTTCATTTTATGTTCAGATAATGTTTAAAACAGTCTCTCGACATGTATAATGAAATACACCTTATGCATATAGAAATGAAAGTTTAGATGCTAATGCAAAAACATAACACGTTCTCCATCTACAGAAAATGGTAGACTAAGTTAAGCGATGTAAACAAGAAGCCGACTCCGATGTAAATTCTGAACCGCTGTCGTGTATGCCATTTGAAAAACTTGTCACAATTTCAAGCTAGAGTGAACCCACTATATGTTGCACCATACAACTGTGATAATATCAACAAACCTTACCTAACACATCATTGTTTCCCTTGATTGCCATACAAAGTATAGATCTTACTATGAATCCTGTTTTAGAATCGATTTCCTTTCCGAGTTTAGGATCATTGAAAGCATCCTTGATATTTACAGGCAATCCAGTTTTTGCAACAGAAGCAACAATTTCGTTTTCTTTGCCGACTAATTTCACACTGTTATACTTCATTATACCTTCAGTTTCTTCGATGCCCTTTTCATACACATCTGCTACTAATTCTTCACTCTCATTATCCAGTAAGTAGAAGGCACTCCTTTCGGCAGCTAAGGTAACTTTAACGAATTTCTAAAACATCAAACAAAGGGTAAAATCATTTTTCCACTTTACGTACTCAATGGGAACATTGCCAACGAAAATTATCCCCCCATCATTCTCTTCGTAGAGGATGTACCTAGTAAAAATATACGGGGTAAGTGTTTACTGGAATCGTAATATAGTTTCACAAGTAGATTTTGTAGGGGATTCACATGTGTGCGATACTCATGACAATGGGCGAAACAGCATTCATATTTACCACCAGTTCGGTTATCATTTTTTCCATAGGAACAAACTCCTCGAGGAAAACTTTGGTTAGTTCCAGGAGGTAATCATTCAACTCTTGCTTCTTGTGAACTGCAACTCGCTGAAGATTTTGATATATAGCTGCACCCATCCAGCCGGTTACTAGACTAGCGATTTTCGAATCTTGTTCTGAAAAAGGCTCTTGGGAAGTATCTCTGAACAGTTCAATCACGGCAAAACAATCCCCATCTGGTGTTACAACTGGCACACAAAGCACTGCTTTAGTTAGCTGATCTGAAAAAGTATAGTTAAAAATATATTTTTAATTTTTCAAGTAATCTTCTCTCAGAGATAATTCATAATATATATAAAGAAATTAAAAAACTATTATCCCCTATCTCTATACTTTCTTTCGTCTCATGATCATGTTGATCTTGTGTCACAACTATAGTGGGAAAATTAGCAAATGTAGCACACACATACTCTTCAAATCATAAACAACTGACGCGCACTTGTGAGTGAATGTTTAATTCTTAGTCATGCGCATGAGATTTTAAGTAGTTTAGAGAGGACAGACGTATATATGTCGTTCTTCACACATCTACCAGCAATATAAGAGTATTATATACATGGCATATGCACGTCATGGTGCGAAAATATCGAAGAAATTGATTGGTACTTACCTTTCTGTCCAATACCCATGGGAAATCTTTCATCTTGCAAAATATCGTCTATCATTACCATTTCCTTTTTCGACGCAACATGCGCTGCAACGATGGTACCTTCTTCAACTTTCCATCGAACTCTAGGTTCGGGAATATCAAAATATCTTTGGCTTTGATATATTTCACCAGTAGCTGACTCCACTAGATATAGTGAAACCCCTAAAAGAATTTTAGTTTATTTCTAGTTATTTTAAAAATTTGAAATCTAGGGAAGGAATAAACATTTATATTTCAATTTCGCATTCCCTAATTTCGATTTGGATGTTCTTACCGTGAGCATTTGTAGTAACTTTGAGTACATCTGAAGACTCATGTAATAGTGATGGTAAATCCACATTATCTGACAAAAAACTTGTTAAGTCTCTCAGAAGAACACTCGGTTTCCTGTCCAGATGTTTATTGAAAAGTTTACTTTCTGGTACAATAGGTGCTTTGTACCTTTTTCTGATTACTTTAACATAAGGTGCTATAACTCTTCTGGCTGCTTTTGTAGGGGCAGTAAGTGTTAAACGAGGAGCTCTACGCATTTTGCACCTTTAAATATTCATATGTGAATATATGTGAAGGATGTATATGACATTCGTTTTAAAAAACTAAATGACAAATATCAATCTATCAATTTCAAAAGGACACAGAAATCATCCCTACAAACATAGTGTGAAAATTTTAGATTATTAAGGGCATCACTATGATTTCAGAATCATAAATACCAACAAATGCCAATAAATTTGAATACAATTTATCCTTTGCTTGCCGCTAAAAAGTATTGAAAACGAAGTATTTGAAGAAAAACAAATTTTATCTTGTACCAAAAAAAATTTAACTTGATAATAAATTTATGCAAATATTTGTTTCATCTGTTTATCTCTGAATATTTGCAAAAAATATTTTGTATACAATACTTCTGTGAATAAATGAAAGACCAAAATTATCAAAAATATTCAACTAATTTATTAACCATTCAAAATGACAAAACAACAGTTATTTAAAGATCATTTCACAGCCAAAACAATTATTCATTATATCATAATAAGGTATTCAACAATTGAAAATAACAAAATAAAATATTCCTATTAGAATAGAAGATCAAAAACTCATTCTCTTTCTAAAACTAAAAATTTTCTAGGACAAAGAGTATTTAATTAAAATAAATAATTCAATAAAACTAACATGTTACATCTAGTAATATCCAAAATTGTGATAATATTCAAATAATGCGTGACATAACTTGCACAAATTCAAAAATATTCAAAATGTTGATCTAATAATTGCCGAATATGATCAGTCTGTTGTAAATCTCGATTTGTTTGGTGCAAACGGTAGAGCACTGGACAGTTCAGAGAAATGCACTTGGGTTCATCTAGTATTTGACTACAAGTAGAACATATCTGAAATTGAAATCTCAATCTGAATACACTAATATTTGAAAAAACAAAACATTTTTATTATAGATCACTCAGATTAAATGTGATTTTGAGGTTATACTTTTAATCAATGATTAGAATTTTCTGCAAGCAGCAAAATGATCTGTGCTACGAGAGATGTCTTTTGCATAACGAGCTAGAATAAAACAATTGAGAGCTTTTAAAGTCATTTTTTTGTATTTCGATGTATTCTCCGCGAAGATTAATACACTTCTGCTTTCGTTCGAACTAATTCTGGAAACAGATATTCCAATCGTTTGCTGCTACATTCAAAATGACCTTTTGAAAAGCATCAACAGCTCCTTCTAAAAACTGAAACCTTTGACAACGCATTCCGTTCTTGATCTTGTGAAGAGTAAAAAAATCGTTGGGACTTAGGTCCAGATTGTAGTCAAGATGATGTAACAACTCGATGTTTTGTTGCGTTAAATATTCAATTGTTTTCCGGGCTGTGTGCGAACTTGCACTGTCTTGGATAAGAATGATTCAACGTTCGAAGTTGATTTCTCGAAGCTTACGAAAGATTATGGCAAACAAATGGTTGATGTGTATCAATCGGCTTTAACTGTTGTTTGATCTTGTTTGAATTATTGCTATATGAGCTGTCTTTGAAACAAACGTTGCGACCATCTTTTTGGAGACACTTCGGCCACAGATTACTTTTGTCGGTTTTTCTTCCCTCTGGAACATTTAAACAGAAGATTGGCGGTTATTTTCTGGCTCGTATGGATAAATCCAAGATTCATCACCACTGACAATGTTGTAAACGCTTTTAGACTTCCAACAGATGCGGTATCCAACGGGAAACTAATGTTTCACATGCAGTCCTTTGTGCAAAATTTTTTGTATTGAGACAATGATGCCTTAATCTCTCGCTATGTTGCATGCCGATCTTCCTGGATAATCTTACGCGCAGCATCCACATTTTCTTGAGTGACTACTGTTTTTGCTACACTACTTTTGGATCGACGGCAAACCTAACTCTTTTGCGTTTAAATTCTCTATACCAACGGGAAAATGTTGACTGATGTGGGGATTTAATGCCGAAAACAGAAACCAATTCACCGAGACATTCTTGTTGAGATAATTGTCTTTGAAAATTGTAGAGAATTATTACGCAAAAATGCTCATGGCTTAATTCCAATCTTCAACTAACCTGTCAACTATGACAGTTTGTTGTAGCTAAAACACAGCACACATAGAACTGAAATTTTGAATTTATATTAACAAATTATAGATTCATTTTTATTAATGACAGTTGATTTATCGTGTCCCCTATGTCCCACCATGCAAAACAAAAGACATCCCTCCTACATCCCAATAAAAAACCTAGTATAATATCCATACGATTCAATTTCAATATTTTCATTAGAAGCCAATCTTTTTCCTTGGAGCATTTCTTATGTATGCTAACCAAATCTGGAGACTAAGATAATAGGGAAGTACCCACTTTGAAAAGAGCTTTCTCTCTACTATAACTCTAATTTCCATAAAATTTTGATCATAATATTTTAAATTGATACTCACTAGTTTACAATTATTGTATGAAGTTTCCCATTGTCGAACTTTTTCGTTCAATATGATAACAGTCTCCTGAGGTCTTTTTCTACACTCTTCACATAGTCCATCTTGGGTTTGGGTTCCACAGATGGCGCATAAAGTGGATACAAAATACTGGGATATTGTAGATTTCTTAGAAGGGGAACTGACAGTTGGTAGGCATTGAAGTTGTTTTCGAGGCATTTGGTGGAACCTGAAATAAATATCATTTTAAAAATGCATATTTGGTCTTTAAGGAATCCAATGACACTTACCATTGATGCAAATCAGCGCCAATCAAATTGAAGCATCTATTCAGTGGAGGAATTATTACGCGAGTGATATAGTACAGAGCATTGGGTTTCAAAGCAGGATCATTCAGTAATTCATAAGGACTCCTCACTAAACGAATCAAAGGTAATCCAGGAGGACCATTGATGATTACGTAAGGCACACGTTCACCCCTTCTTGGTTCAGCTCGTTTATCAATTGATACCCATCGCCTTGAAGGAAATTTGCATGAATATTTGTCCATAAGAAGTCTTTGTTCGAATAACAAACTTCACCATTATTAGAAACCTACAAAGCAATTGTAAAATAAAATAACTCACTTGGCTAATTCTAGTGATGGTACGCAAGCTCCAGGTCTATATCCGGTGAATCCCCGAAACTCCTTGGCAAAAGTAAGATCCTGTATGCTAATTCTACCTAATATTATTTTATTAAACTGCTTCACACAATATTTCTTAACACGGCTGACGTCTTTGGTCTCGAAAAGAATTCGTAAACATTTCTCCAACATCTACAATAACAAAAATTGTACATATACCAATGATGGGGAATTTGTAATTACCTTAGATACAGCAGGACAACCATCTCTCCTTACTGTTTCAATGCCTTTGGCGTCATATACTGGATCTTTCTGTTCAGGACTTTCATACATATATCCAACATACCTTTTCTTCGTTTGTAGAATGCAAGGTTGATAAACTTTTTCTAATTTTAATTTAACAGGATCTGGATTTTCTTTTCCAACAGCTTCAACTATTTGTTCCCCTATGGCGAAAGCTTCTTCCTTAGATTTCCCAGGACAATGAACAAAAAGTGAATCTGTATCACCGTAAACGACTCTCACTCCCCACTTTTTGTTGCTGTCGACCAATGCTATAGTTCTTTGCAACGTTTCTCTTGCTTTGCTCACAATGCTGTCGCCTAATTCAACTGCAGGCATACGGCCACTAAAATTTGCTGCAGTATAACCGTAAGTAACATTAGCTATTAATTTCAACCCAAGTTGTCTATTATGCAGGACTTTTTGCAACAACGCATCATCTTTATTTTCTTTCATTGATTTTTTAACCATTAACCGAGTATCCAAAATTTCTCTCAACATTCTAGGCATGATTCCATCTCTCACACTTTTCTTAACAAAACCAACTCCACACGGAGAAAAATTAAGTTGATTCTTTTTCAGAAGAAATTTGATTCGCTCCTTCGAAATTTTAAGATTGGTTGCTGCAAACTCAAACGGACCACTTTTACCCAACAATTCAACTTTACCAATGCAAGTTGAAAAACAATAATTGTACGCTATTATAATGGACGGATAAAGACTTTGAAAATCTAAGACTATCACAGGATCTGTATAAAGTTTCGATTCAGGTTCTAAAACTAATGCTATATGTTCCGGTGCTTTCATATTTGCTCTCTGTTGTACACTTGGTGATACAGCCACGTAATTTAGAGGTTTTGCAAGCCTCAACATCATTGATTCCACTCTAAACTGTGAGCCACGGGACAGTACCTCATAAAATTGGATACCAAATAACCTGGCAAGTTCACTAGTACGTCCCACTAGATCTAGTTGATCTACTAGTTTCAATATATACCTAACGCAATTTAAATAATAATTGATAGTTCGATGTCTGTATAAGTTAGTGTAATGGTTCCACCATGTTGTTAAATCTTTGAAAGAATATTTTGGTATACGCTGCTGAAGTATTTCGTACACTGTGCTTTGTAGAGTATAACTCTGAAGTGCTATTTCATGCCGAAGAAGTCTCCAAAAATCTAAAACAACTCTTCCAGTCACCCTCAAATCGCCAGTTTCTTTTTCATTAAATTTCAAATTTTTATCTTTAACTCTAGATAACTCGGGAATTAAATTTATTCCTAAGTGGAAGCAACGTTCTATAAGATAACCCCAGGATAACATTTGGATCTCATAACCTATTAAAATATCTGGATCCCTTTCGACAAGGAAGTTTGTAAACTCTTTAAATAATTCCAGTTCGTTTTTCACACATTTAATGTCACCCAACATTCCTGTACTAGCCGAAATTGATTTGAATGACTCATTACCATTTGGTTCAACAATAAATAAACCTTCACTCTTTCTAGGTTTACTAGAATCATCTTCTATATCATTAGAAATGCAATAAAAAATTGCTTGTATGGAATCATACTCCGGATTCGGTTTGAAATTACCTCTAGTGTTGACATGTATTTCCATAGCTAATATTGTTAAATATTCATGTTTGATAGAAGCTTTGGCATTTTGATAATTGTACAAGGAATTTTTGAATCCGTAAGTATTATTTAGGGTTACCCCAGAAATCACTCCTGAATGTTCACTTGAATGCGATAGAAGAGCAGATTTTCTGAGTACAATAGACCTATCTATTCTTCTTCTCCGTTTGCTTTTTGTTATAAGTGAACTAGACCTACTAGATTTTGGCGTGAGAGTTACATCGCTATCCAAACTGCTTTCTTTCGAGTCAGACTCAACGTTAGATTCAGATTCTGGAGTTTTAAGTGAAGGAGTATTTTCCTTTGGTGTTAAAGGTGTTAATGTCAAAGATAAATCCAATGAATCGTCCGAAAAACCATCTTGACTAGGACGGAAATATATTTTTTTCTTTTTTAACTTAGATTTTGTACTATCTTTCGGTTGTAAGGATTTTTCTTTCAACCAGTTTTTCACTTCTTGTCGAGATGGGGGTTTCTTAACTGGTGTAATCATGCAATTACTTTCTTTACAATACGAATATCTTGAATTTTCAACTGCATGTTGTTTTGACTTGGAAGATACCTTTGGGAAGAATTTTTTTCTGAAATCATCAATGCCTGAGAAGGTGGATTCAAAATCTTGTGCATCAGCCGAAGTCATCGTTTGTATTTTCAAAACATTATAACCTATTTCTAAGGAGCCAGTAGCATCATTTGCATCACTGTAAAAAGGTTCCTGTGCCCTAACTTGAGGTATTTCTAAATTGCACAAACTTTGTTCCACGTCCCTTCTAGTTGGTGGTTTGTATTGGGGTTTGTAGTGTATAAAATTATAAGAGGGAATACTACTTTCTTTCAACATCTCTGAACTATTCTGGCTACTCTTTTGACCGCAGATTATATCAGAGCTAGATCCTGATAAATGCATTAAGTTTTTGTTTATCGGTATGATATCATTTATAGTTCCATTTAATACTGGATAATCCATGGAATCTTCTTCAGAAGAAATAAATTTTGATCCTGAGTAATATTCAAAGCTATTATGATCTCTAGTTTTTAAATTTCTTAACTCTTGGGACAATGAATCTCTTGATGATTCCGGGGTTTTTGGACTAAGAAGTTTATTGGAATAACATTTGGAAGTACCTTCTTGAGGTTGATAATCATTAATAATGTCATATAATGCAGAAGTTGAAAGATAGTCTTCATCTTGTTCACCAACATTTGAATTGTTTTCTAATTTGTTATTTACTTTGATCGCTTCGTTCACACCATCAGAAATACTTGAAACAATAATTCTTCTTTCCACAAATGATTCCATTATATTATCAACAGAAGCATCATTTGTTTTTGATACAGTTACTTCATTTTTAATGAAGTTGACTTGGTGTGCTGAAGATTTTGTTGCGCATGACAATTTCTCTTCCAATATTGTTTTTTCTTGAGATTTTACGTCGAAACTTATTTTGCGTTTTATCTTTTGAATATTATCACAACTTGGGTAATTATTTGTTAGATTATTTACTGTGTAATCTTCCACTGCTTTCCTGTAAAAATTCAAATAAATTGAAAAATTAGGCAGTTCGTATGTGATGAAATAATATGTTGACTATAACTAATGATTTATCTTTTCATTACAATTATAATAATAAATATACAGGGTAAATTACGCATTTATAGGAGGGGTTTAGAGAATACCAACGGACTACGGAATACAAATTGAAGCCATCAAAAATAAACATCCTTAAATTAAATGTTTAGAATGTGATCCCTTTTGTTGAATAGATAATTCTATCTACTACAGCTTCTCTAGTTTCTGGGGAACGTGCCAGCCACGATGCCGATCCCCCTCGACTATCCACCTCTTCAAAAAGTTTTAATTCCGCCAATTCATTACATTTCGATGTGCAAGACATTGCTTTTAAGATTTGTTCAGAAATTTATGGAATTGTAGTTATTGAGTGAGTGTAAAGTAAAATGAGTTGTGAAAAAGCATTAATCTCCAAATGAATACTTAAAGCTTGCAGATACCTATGTGTTAATAAGCCAAATACAAAGAAATTGTAAAGAATTTGCCCCAAAAACATTCACCTATAAATATAAAGTTGAGTAAGCTGAGTAATTCATATCACAACAATAATTTTCAGATACTAAGAAACATTCATGATGTTATATAAAAAAGTGTTTGATGCCCAGTACATTTGTTTAGGGGGTGACCTATTGTTTACACCTCTAATTTCAAAGTCAACCATCTATATAGACAATTATATGAAGCAGTAAAAACTCACATTTTTGCTTTGATCTGGTCACTAACCCGTGTTGGAATTCCTGGTAACATTTAGAATTAAATTCGAAACAAAGCAATAAATAACAAAATTCAGTTTGGCTGTACAAATACTTTGGAAACTTTATGTTGACCTTACATAGTCTCAGGAAATTTAACAAGCAATTACATGGTCAATTCCCAAAATACTCATAGCAGTCAAGGCGAGCTTGATTTACCTGGATTTGGTATTACTGAAGATTTCTTGAAAATTGGTAAAGATGAATAAGAAGTATGTGAAGATTTTCTAGTTCCATGCTTTTTTGCTCTATTATCTTCATCATCAGATGCACTGTCATTGGCACCATCCAAAAACAACACACGTTTCTTTAGAGCCTCTACAACATCATTTGAAGTATTTATCTTCTTTTCTTCCAGAAGTTTCACGTCGCTTATACTGCAATTTTCCATAACAGAGTTTACAGATTGAAAGAATTTCGCCTCATTTTCTTTTTGTGCTTCCAGTATTTCTTTTAAAGTTTTCATTGGTTTGATCTTTGTAGGAGTAGTTGATATAGCAGAGTTGTCGTTAGTATTAGTTCTATCCAGTTTTTCTATGAAATAGGGAAAGATAATTAAAATCATATTAAGATTTAAGGGACTAATATTGGGAAACACTTTTACAAATGAGATTTAGATAATATTGAAATAACTATTTCAGGTTACAATAGCTGTTTAACAAGTAGTTTTCTGTTGAATCATTCATGACGACCTCATTTATTACATCCCATTATTTAATTCAGCATAATCCTTCAAACATTAGACAATTTTTGTTACAGGCGACGATTTCGTATATAGCGACTAATGAGTACTTTACGACTCCTAGATAATTCCCTACACTTATTGCACTACATCGACATCGCTTCAAAGAATTTGCAGTTACATAAGCCTACTTGATATGATGGAATCGAGAAAAAACTATTCAGTATTAAAGCAAAAGTATCAATAATTTTGAGACAGCGAAATAGTAAATAAAAATTTCGATTCCTGCATAGAATTCAATGATTCCTAAAATTCTCTCAAATATATCAAAATAAATATTTCGAAAATTGGTATGTTCCTAGCTGAAGCTCACAAATGAAGGATATATCGACGGTTCTAGAAAGTAACGAAAATGTTATCAATCGCAATCGTTCCAGTATTCTCCTCCAACATCGATTTACAATTTTATAACACCAGTTCTAACAATATATGTTGTACTCAACAGAACTGCCTTCTGCTTAATGTCTAGATTATTGTTTCCGAAGATTTTTTTCATGACTTCGTAGGTCATGTTGTATACTAACCCCGACAATTGGTACCATTACCGTGTTAATGTGGCATAATCTCTATACTTCTATTTATGTCTTAATATACTGCGTCAAGTAATGAAGGCACAATTTCAATATTTCAAAGGAACTAATTATTGATTTTGTTGTTGTTAGTTTGGCACTACGATTCTGCCGACTGGGAAGGGTTGCGAACTTTCTTTTCAGGCTTTGCTTGGAGGGAATATTGTTTTGTGGGTGACGATCCGTCGGAATGCTCTGAAAAGATAACAGAAGTTATCAAGTTGGGGATGGAATTATTCATTCCACATACCACTAAAAAGTCAACCCCTGGTGAGCCTTGGTTTAACAGAAAGTGTGCAGGAGCGGTAAAGGCCAAGAAGTTAGCATATCGCCAGCTGTGTCGGGACCCCTGCCCTGAGAACAGAAATGATTTATTTCAGCTCGCAATTCCTGCAATCTTGTAGTGAATGATGCGAAAGCTGATTATATGGACAAAGTAAGATCTAAGCTTGTTAACCGTCCAAACTGTTCTAGATCATTTTGGTCAATGACCAAATCTGTTGGTATAAACTTCAGTTCTAGCTCTCTTCCACCCCTAACAAGGGAAGACGGCTCGTTAGCCATTACACCTAAAGACAAAGCCAACCGTCTTGCTAACCTTTTTGCATCCAATTCCATTCTGGATGCAGAAGATAAAGATCCTCCTGTTATTCCTCATATCGTATTTCATATACCTGATATTGGTTTCAGGCAGAAGACAGTCGGGAAAATACTGCTTAAGCTTGACACTAATAACGCAGCTGAGCCCGACGGAATACCTTCTATCGTGTTGAAATTATGTAGTTGTGAATTTACACCTATTCTCTGTGGACTTTTCACTATTTGCTATAATAATAGCATTTGCCCTTCAAACTGGAAAACTTCCAGAATCCAACCAATTCCTAAAAAGGGGAAAAAAACCATCCCTACTAACTATAGGCCAAAATCCCTTTTACCTGTGATTTCCAAAGTGATGGAAAAAGCCATCAATATCGAGCTTATCAAATATTTAGAATCTGTTGGTATCATTAATGATCGTCAATATGGTTTCAGGCACCAGAGGTCCTCAGGAGACCTACTTGCCTATGTCACTCACATGTGGGAGAGATCTATAGAGAAATTTGGGGAGTCTTTGGCCGATATTTCGGAAGCTTTCGACCGGGTTGGACATAGGAGTCTGCTAGGTAAGCTGGCCTCATATGGCTTATCCCAACACCTATGCCTATGGATTTCAAGCTTTCTTTCGGATAGATCTCTCAGTGTAGTCTTGGATGGAGTTACATCTGACATACTTGCCATTAATGCTGGAGTGCCTCAAGGCTCAATTCTAGCACCAACCCTGTTTCTACTTCATATAAACGACATCCTTCTGGTCGAGAAAACCTCTATCATCCCTAGTTACAGACGAAATACTTCTGCAACAGTGTGCTAAAATCAATAGTGACTTGAAGGTAATTCTCGGTTGGGGCTCTGCGAACCTGACGGACTATCTCACTCACTTCCTCCATAACAATGCTTGGGAACAATGCTTGGGGTAACCGTCGGAGACAGTTTGTCATGGCACGACCATGTTGTGAACACTGCTAATCCAGCATCTCAAAAACTGGGTTTTCTGTATCATGCCAGAAGATACTTCACTCCGACTCAACTCCTAACTCTCTATAAATCTCAAATTCGTCCCGTTTTAGAGTATGGTTCCCACGTGTGGGGTTCTGCCCCTACACACACCTTGAAACTCCTGGATTCCGTACAGAAGAGGGCGATTCGATCGGTGATTGTGCTCTTACAGATTCTATCCCTCCACTGGAACATCGCAGGAAAGTGGGTGAGCTCTCTATTTTTACATGTATTTTCATGGAAGATGCTCTGAGGAGATTTCTACGCTTGTTTCTTCGCCAAACTAATGCCAACCATCCTTACGTGGTTGAAATAAAGACAACTAGAACGTCTTTATACCAGAAGGCCTGTTTCACAGAACTCTCTTCCACGTAACTAATTCCCCATGACTACAATCTGCTAACCTTCAAGCGAAATATTAACCGTCTCTCCTTTTCAGGTATTAGCGGTGTCGTCGAGACATAATAGGATTCACTTTCCTTACGCGAGTATCTCCAATATATAAAAAAAACATGTTTTTTTTCGGATATGTCTGGACATATGCAAACAAAATTCGTTGTTTTTCTTAGCGCAAATGTCCCTCTCATAAGAAATAAATTGAGATTTTGCAAGAAACCACCACATATTGATAACAGCTGTTGTTGATCAACTTATGCGAGTAACATTTGTTCTCCTTGAAAATTCTACATTTCGGTAATCATGCAACGCAAATCATGAAATTTGATCCCAGGCAGAATGTGCTGAAGCAGTGGTGTTTAATGAACTAGGTTGGACTTATACAAAACTTAGAGCCTCTCATTCAACTGTCTCTAAAATGATCCGCAGGTACGAGAGACTGGTAATCATGAAAAGCGACCTGCGCAAGAACTACTTCGAGGAAAAACGGCAATTCATGACTGTTATTTGAGATTTTCCTCGTTGAGACAACGGTTCGCTACTGCTGGGCACCTTCAAATGCAGTTTCGACAGAACAGTGAATTGTAAACTACCATTGGAACGTATCGACTCTGAGAGTTCGGTTTGAAGCCTTGCGTCGCAGATTGAGGTCCAACTCAAACGCCAGCACATCTAAAAGCCCGATTGAATTTTGCCAGGGAACATTGGTCAATTGGTTAGAAGCTAACTATGAGAGATTTTTGTTAACAGATGACTCGAGATTTTGTCTTTCTTATTGCGATCGACGTTGTCTAGAGTATAGATTTCGAAATTAGAGATATGCCCAATGCAACTTTTTACCAAGTTATGGTTTTGATGGAGGTTCAATAATGGTGTGGGGAGGAATTTCTTTGAACGCTAGCACTGACCTGGTCATAGTAAATAATGGAACCCTAAAGGCTCAGAGGGACGTTACAGACATTTTAAAAGAACATGTACCATTACGGCAAACATAGCTGAAAACTTTTTGTTTATGCATGATAACGCCAGACCTCACCAAGTTCAAATCGTTAGGAACTACCTTCAAGATCATGAAATCACTTCAATGGAGTTACCTGCAGGAAGTCCAGATCTCAATCCCATCGAACATGTCTGGGACATTCTCAATAGAAAATTGAGAAGCCAGCAAAACAACCCAGCTACTGAACTGATTGAAATTTGGAAGGGAAATGCTATAAAAATATGAAACCTAAAGCTAGTTTTGGGGATGACGGCATCTAACCTAACCTAACCTAAAGCTAGTTTTGGGGATGACGGCATACCTTCTTTTATAGTAAAAGGTATCATAGGGGCGGTAGTAGCTCCGCTATGTTTAATTTTAAATCTGTGCCTGAAGAACAATCAGTTTCCGTCTAAGTGGAAAATCACGAAAATCTGTCCCATCTTCAAGAGTGGTGACAGGACCAATGTAACGAACTACCTTCCTGTGGCCCTGCTTTGCTCCTTTGCAAAGGTTTTTGAACTTCTATTGCATGAATCTTTAGCATTCCAGCTGAGCCAATCGATTTCGGACCGGCAACATGGTTTTAGGGTCGGTAGATCAACTGTAACGAATCTTGCATGCTTTTCGGAATACGTAACTGAGGTTTTGGACCGGGGTGGCCAGGTCGACACTGTCTACACAGATTTCTCTGAGGCCTTTGATCGCATGAACAATGTTGCTCAAATAAAAAGAATGAAGGAGATATGGTTCCCTCTGAGCCTTCTCAGGATTTTCTATTCATATTTGAGTGAGCGAAAGCAATATGTTATGTACAATGGATTTAGATTTCAGGATTTTGGAGCCAGTTCGGGTGTCCCTGAGGGGTCGGTTTTGGGTCCGCTTCAGTTCACAATTTTCCTAAATTACCTACTTTCGAGGATAAACGTTGGGGCGTAGCCTTTGCCGACGATCCCAAGATTTACACAGAAATAAAATCGAATGAGGACTGTCAGTCTTCAAGGAGAGTTGGTGATGATACATCAGTGGTGTTTAGAAAACAAACTGCCTTTGAACGTCTCTAAGTGCATCTCTAAGTGTTCTCGTGATCACGGGGTGCTTCTCGACTCGAAATGGTCGTTTCTGGACCATATAAATGAGGTTGTTCTACGAGCAAGAAAAATGTTGGGTTTTATTCTGAGGAATTCCAAGAGCTTCCGAAACACTGCTGTTCTCAGGGTTCTGTATTTCGCTTTCGTTCGGTCTAGATTGAAATATGCCTGTGTTATCTGGGATTCATACAATGTGAAATATAAAATTGCATTGGAAAGCGTCCAGAGAACCTTCCTAAGGTATCTGGCATACAAACAGGATTGAGTATATCCTATCCGAGGAATGCCAGGTTTTCTGTTAACCGATCGTTTTTCTGTGTTGGAGCTTCAAATTAAAAGGAAATATTTGTGCTGCATGTTTTTGTATAGACTTCTGAATAACTCCATCTGTTGGTCGTGTCTGCTTGACAGACTGAAGTTTTTGGTACCGAGGCTCGCTGGCAGATGTAATGTCACTTTTTATGCCGTGGGACCTGTTACGGATGTTTTCTTCAACTCACCCATCAATCGAAGCTGTCACTATTTCAACATGGTGGCCTCATCGATTGATATCAGTCATTCTCAAGCTACATTCATAAGAAACCTATTAGCAAAACTTAGTTCATGCACTTAAATTGTTTTGTGTATTTCTATTCTATATCCAGTATAAACAGGTTTTTAGGGGCTTTGATTTTTTCAAAAGTTTTACATTTTTCATAATTTGTTCCATTTTAATTTCTATGAGAAGCATTTTCATTTCGATTGTTCTTAAGCATTCCTTAGTACTGGTGGATTACTGGAAAAATAATTCTTCAATATATCTAAACTTCTGAATAAATTTGAATTTTCAATTTTGTACATTAATTTCTTGGCGCAGTCTATTTTGTTTCTGTGACTTTTTCTTGGCAATGTTTTATCAGAGCTTCTGTCTCTGCCTAAAGGACTGTATGACTGAACCATTTTCATCTTTCACTAGTGTTTATGAGGTCTTTCTCAGATTCTTTTTCATTTAAAAAATTTCTGATGAAATGATGACTGGTCAAATTTTTAAAATGGGTAAAATCTGGTAATTTAAATAACATTATGAAAAAATAGTATCCATATTTGAAGAAATACAACTTTATGTACACTGCCAATCAAACCCTAATAATATTTCTCCTTTCAAAGAATTTTGCATAGAAAAAGTGCTAGAATGTCTTTACCTTAAAGAACTAGTTAAAATAACTTCCGAGATTTTAAAATATCTGGAAAATTACAATAACTCAATTTTGATGATAACCCAAAAACGAAAAATGTAAAGAGAGGATGTGATTTTCACCCTTTCTAAATTCCAATGATTACAGAAATAACATCTGTATCCATTGAATTTGGATCAATATGCAGAAAGATACTGAGTAAACTTTATTTCAGCAAATCTGATACTTACCATAAAACTTGTAAGGCCTATATGCAGGTATCATCCTAAAAACAGGTTTCAAACCCTTTTCTAGCATGTTCAAACATTTTATAGCTCTTCTACTGCATTTCTGAGCAACATAGTAGTTGCTGTATTCCTTAAATTCTTTCTTGTCAACAGATTTATAATTCATACTTTTTCGATGAGTTTCGTAAGTCAATCTTTTTAATTTTGCCTTGCTTTTAATTTTATTACTTTGAACATACATATTCGTATCAATCACTTCCATCTTACTATTACCATGAGAATCTGTTTCACTATCAGTTGTAAAAAGTCATTGATTAAAGAAGGCATATTTCTTTTCTGGTATTCTTAATAGAATTTCTATCCAACAATACAACAAGTTCTCGACATGTTTCTAACTGATTCATTAGTAAAATTTTTCTCCTCAAAACCTTGTTTTTTCCTGACACTCGTTCTGCAATGGAATTTCTGTAAGAATTATGAAATTCCTTATTCAATAAAGAATCAATAATTATATATGATAATTTGTCTTTTCTATCATATTTTTGCCGCTTTCACTTCTGAAGAACGCTTTAAAACACGGATTTTAGTAATATTTGTTGGTTGAAAATTTTTAGGTTTACTGGAGTTTGTTTTTAGTTTATTAATTTCAAGGTGACCACTTTCAGTACCTACATTATTGTATAGAATCGGATTTTCAGGAACGTCTATATCTATTTGCGTTTTGTTATAGTCACTACTTGGAGAAATCTTACAAAATTTCATGTTTAAATTTGAACGTTTCTGGAAACTCGTTAGAGGTATTCTATCTTTATTGTCAATTGTGGGCATATTCTCAAGGCAGTTGCGTAATTGAATCACAAGTTTTGTATTGCAACTTTCATAATTATCGGTCTGATGAATGTTGAAATATTTACTTCCAAATTGTCCTTCCTGTTCTTCTCTTTGTTTTTCATGCTCTGAAATGTGCGTTACATTCGATGCTAAAACATTTCCAAACTTTGTCTTTTTCGATTTTTCTTTTGATTCGCACTTGATTATTGGGTTTGGACTTGATATTCTGCAAAATGAAGAAATAACAATTAAGATATACTTAAATACACACATCAAATCAAAGGCTTAAGGAGAAAGTTTTGTTAGTGCCGAGTGAGTCAGTTTGATCGATTCAGAATATTCAGATGAAAGTTATTTCTATGAAGGGGAATCTAATGTTGACATTGGGATTACCTTGTGATGGTTATTAATAATATTCAATATGGGACATATAATTTTGTTAGCGAAAATCGGAAGATCATAAGGGATCAGTCAGGGACAAAATTAAATGCAAAACATTTCTCTTTCAATTCGCGTTATCAGAATCATTTTTACACCAAGAAAATCGCAGATAAATCTGCCAGAACCTCCGAATGTGTCTTCAAGATTAAGTGTAGGTTATTTTGGGATCAACGAAAGACCAAGCTTGACGCAGAATTTCGTATCCTTTCGAATTCCATATCAGAAACATTTTTACGCTGGGAAAATCGCATGTAAATCTATCACAACTGAAGGTCGTTTCGGGGTAAAAAAATGGTGCTTGACGCTATTAAATTATTTCCAGATAATAAGAATAATGAACAAAAACCCGAAAGGGACATAGCGCTGGGAGGAGAGACGCTTGAGTCTTTACCAGCAAAGCCTGAGAAATCAGGTACATCCTGGACTGTCGTGACTGAGGACCGGAGAGTCTCCTACTGAGGGGGTTCTTTCGGGCTCCGGAGACGATGGGCCCGAAAAGACCGGCAGCAGACCCACAAATAAGTCTGGCGCAGAAAAGAGGAAGAGAAAGAGGGCTAGAGTAACCGGGATCCTTTTCAACCTCTCAGCACCACCCTCAACTGAGAGAGCGGCCAAAAAAGCCAACGTCTCTTACAGTGGAGCAGGGAGGGTGACCATCAGAGTGTTACTGGTACCGGTAACATTCCCTGACAGGGCCTTCACAGAGGAGGAAGCCCGAGAGACTGAAAAGTCTCTTGGAAAAGTGATGGATGCCACTCCTAGTAAGGAGAAATATCCATTATTTAAAAATACCACATATGTGGCACCAGGTGCTCTGTCAGTTGTCTGCGAAGACAACTACAGCAGGGACTGGCTGAGAGCCCTGCTGGGCTGGCGAAAAGGCTCCGACTGAAGAACACTGAGGAAGGTGATCTACTCACCAAGCTCAAGAAAGTGAGCATGCTTCTGTCGACGGGGATGATCCTAACCAGGATCCAGGGCGCTACCCCCACGGTAAGAACCAAAATCTGGCGAGTGTACGGGAGGAGTGAAAATCCGTCCTTCACCTAATGAATATTGGGCATAGACGAAGCCTCTCTGGATATCTTAAAGTATAAAGGGTAAGAAACAACGACCTGCGCCTTAAAGGAACCCAAAAAAACGATTGAAACGGGGAACAACTATCGGAAATGGTGGAACCGACAGCTAAGACACAGAGAAACATCAGGGATCTGGAATCTGCTGTTGAGAAATTGCAAATCAGCATCATCTCGGTGTACAATAACAGTTGTCCTATACAATACAATAGATGCAGGATGAATACCCTATGGTTGACAGCAGAACTCACTGCAGAAGTATGAAAAGCAGACGTCTTCTAAATAAGGTAATGTGCACTAGCACAAAAAGCAATTGGGACAACTACAAAGAGGCCCAAAAAGTATACAAAGGATTGATCAAAAATTCCAAAAAAACATGGAAAGCCTACTGCGAGGAAATAGAGGGTGTACCGGAGGCATATCGTCTATGACGCATCCTCTCTGCAGCAGGATTGACGGACATCCAAAATTTTGATACACCCGAAGGAGTATAAACACAGACGAAGGATGAAACACTGAGCTACCTGGCGGAAGTTCACTTTCCGGGTTTTCTCATCGACGACACAGGAATCCAGAAGTCAAATGGACACGCTGACAAAGCAAACTGGAACACAGCCTCAATGGTAGTTACAGTGGTAAAGGTTCGATGGGCAGTAACTACCTTTCAACCATATAAAGCATCAGGAGCAGATGGTATATACCCTGCACACTTAATAAAAGAAATGTTCCAAATTGTTATGCATTTAATCCACATCTACAGATCCTGCCTAGCCTTGGGATACGTTCTGGACCCCTGGAAAAGGGTTCGGATTGTCTTAATTCCCAAGCCGGGCAAGATCGTACATAAAATCGCCAAAGATTTTAGACCAATTAGTCTCATCTGCTTTCTACTGAAGACTATGGAAAGACTAGTAGAAAGATACCTTATGAATAATACCCTAGCGGAGCGCCCCTACATATCACTCAACATGCCTACGAGCAAGGTAGATCAGTCGAATCAGTACTACTCTCTGTAGTAGGGTATATTGAGAAAAGACTGGAAAAAGGCGAAGTAGCTCTAGGAATATTCCAAAACATAGAGGCAGTTTTCGACAAAACACTTTATAAGTCGATAGATGATGCTATCGTAAATAGAGGAGTAGACAACACCATAGCAAGGTGGGTGGGACGTCTGCTGTCGACCAGACGCATTGAGGCTCACCTCGACGAGTCGACTGTCCGGGGGATCACCAGCAGGGTATGTCCTCAGTACTATCTCCTCTCCCCTGGAACCTAGTGGTGGATGGACTCCAGCCGATGCTGGGCACATTGCGATGGGTTATACCAACGATCTCGCCCTCCTTGTTCGTGGAAAAAACCTCAGCACAATATGCGAAGTTGTGCAGAACGCTCTGCAAAAAAACAGACATGATTCTGTTCGAAAAAGGAAACTACCGCCTTTCAAGGCACCCATTTTTTTAACAAATATCTAGGTGTGATGCTTGACGCCATACTAAAACTAAATTGGGACAATCACATCGAAAGACAAGCGTAAAGAGCACAAAACACACTCTGGACCTGCCGGAGGTTATTCGGCCCCAGATGGGGACTCAAACCAAACATAATGTGTTGCTTATACACGACAGTGATAAGACCGCTCCTGGCCTATGCGACCATCGTATGGTGGCCTGAACTGGATAAGGAGATAAAATGGAACAAAATAAACCAGCTTCAAAGGTAAGCGTGTCTAGCAGTCACGGGAACCTTGAGATTCACATTCACGGCCTCTATGGAGTGTCTTCTGGGCCTCCTCCATCACATAGTGGTGGAGGCGGCGGCCATAACAGCCCCTTCAGGACTGTGGGAAGGAGGAATGTGGAGGGACAGAAATTCAACTTCTGAACACTCTACAAAATTAGAGAACTCGGACCTGACCTTGTCGCAATAGATCAAATGTGAGTAAACTAACCTACTACTTTGACGAACCCTTCAAGGTCGTCATTCAACCAAAAGAAATTTGGTCCAAAGCCCACGCCTTTCTCATCCCACAAGGCCCCAACTGGTTTACAGACGGGTCCAAAACCGGGATGGGTGCAGGCATCGGCGTCTACGGCCCGAGGTCAAACATTACGATTGTTCTAGGAGATCACGTCATCGTAAAACACGCAGAAATATTTGCCATTCCCCGGTGTGTACAGGAAAATCTACACAAGAACTACAGAGACGCATACCATATGCTCTGACAGCCAGAACGCCCTTGGATATTTGAAATATACATTTCGATAACTCAGTGCTACAGAGTTACTCTGCTTTGGTGCCCAGCCCACCTGGGTATCGAAGGAAATAAGATAGGAGGCAGCCTTATCAAAAAGGCAACAGCTATTAGGCCGATGGGACGAGAACTTATTCTGACCATCCGTCGGACCCACATGCTCTCCTTTCAAAACTGGAGCACCACAGAGGCCCTGAAATATTGGGCATCTCGGAACTAAGACAGCCAAAAAGGCTCATAAAAGGACCGCAATCAAATAAGGGGCTATCTGAAACCACGCAGTGCCGTAGTTGCCTAGAAAATGACGAGACAACGGAACACATACTGTTCGAATGTCCTGCTCATAAGGCGACCAGACTGAAGACCTTGGGCGCTGAAACACTTAGCACCCAGGTGATTTAGGAGACCCCCTACAACAGTCTTGCAAACTTCATCGAAAGTTTTTGCAAGACAGATAACAAAATAACACAACACAGCAAGCACAATGGGGCAAATGAGCTGAGTGCTGCACATAAGGGCGCCGTGCAGGAAGAAAAAGAAGAACCATTACAAGGCAATTTCGAGGATATTCCAATGTCAATTACTTTTATAAACAATTTTTTCTATTCGGCTTAGTTTTCACCCTATATATCGCAATGAAAATCATTATGTTATACTACCAGTACTTTTAACATGAAAATAAATAATGCTTTTTTTTTCTTTTCACCTGGTTAAATCAGTTGTTATTTGATCAGTGTAATTGAATATTGAGGTATATTCCAAGCAAAAAGACTAGATACCACTAAGGCAAACTGCGTTGGTGAGGGTAGGTTGGAAGTTCCTTCATGCATTATTTTTGATAAAGGCCGCCACTGCTGGGGTTTTCTGAATGTGAAGTAAGGTATAGTTGTTTAAATGTCCGGTCAAACTGCAGTTCTGCCATTTCTCATAGAATATACAGTTTCGTACAATCCTTATGTGTGAAGTGAAAGCAAGTAAGAATGGGGTTACTGACAAATTGCAGCTATCTTCAACCGAAGCAGTTTCCCCTCCTGGTCTCTAATCTTCTCAGTTCCAAGGTGGTTTTGTATAGAAAATTATTGAGGATCATTTGGGGACTAATGAGTCTACTATAAGTAGTCTGTGGATTTGATAGTTTTACTTTCAGAAGTACTGTCTATGGCAGTATTTCATAATAATAATAATAATATTTATTCATGTGCTGTGCTGAAATCGATGTTGAACTCCGGGAATCTAGTCAAGGCAATTAACACCTACGCCATTCCAGTGTTGCTTTACTCATTTGGAATAATCAGATGGACTAAGACAGAACTGGATGATATTCAAAGGCAGACCCGAACGATGCTGACAAAGTACAACAATCATCATCCAAAATCGTCTGTGATACGAACAACTTTGAAGCGGAAAGAAGGAGGACGCGGATTAACAGATGTTGTCAATTTACACACCAAACAGATAAAAAATCTCAATGAATTCTTCTCTGCAAAAGCTCTCACTTCTGACCTCCATAGAGTGGTATCGTTGGCTGATAGGGGATATAAACCTCTAAATCTTGCTACCAGAGATAACCTGCTGAATCTACCGTTCCTATCAGATACTGAAAAACAAGAGCAATGGTCAAGAAAGGAATTGCATTGACGATATCACCATGAGATTAATCAACCACACATCGACAAAGAAGCCTCCAACAAATGGTTTATGAAGAGAGAATTATTCGCGGAAACAGAAGGATTCCTTATGGCCATTCAAGACCAAGTGATCGCTACAAACAACTACAAAAAATTTATTATTAAGGACGGAACATTACAAACAGATAAGTGCAGAAAATGCCATATAAGATCGGAGACTATACAGCATATTACGTCCGGCTGCGAACAACTGGCCAATACGGACTATCTTCACAGGCATAATCAAGTGTGCAACATTATCCATCAGAAACTTGCACACAAGTACGGACTTCTGAATACCTTCCAGCCATTTTACAAGTATCAACCGGCGCCCGTATTGGAAAATGACTCTATCAGATTATACTACGATAGGCCTGTTATCACTGACAGAATGGTGACGATTAATAGGCCGGACATAGTGGTGTATGATAAGAGAGCCAGAACAGCAATGCTGGTGGATGTCGCCATACCGAATAATAACAACGTGCTGAACAAGTTCCAGGAGAAAAAGTCCAAATACACAGACCTTGCTATTGAGATCAAGCAGATGTGGCACCTCGAGAAAATAGATATTGTTCCTGTCATCGTATCCTCGACTGGGTTAATACTCAAAACTTTGCATGATAGCCTTAAGAAATTAGAATTACATAAGAATACCTATACAGAAATGCAAAAAGCTGTAATTCTTAATAAATGTAGGATAGTTAGGAAATTTCTGTCAAGTATATTCCCTTTGATTGCTGAATCTGGGAAAGGTAAATTATATCCAGCTAACAGCTGAGATAGTGCATAAGTCCACGTTTATTCAAAATTGTACACTAATATATAAATGAATGTTGTTGAGACATCGTAACATACTGAGTGCTCAACATACAAATTTAACACGAAATAGTTTGAAATAATGATATCTATCTATTGAAAAATAAATGAATGCGAAAAGTAAAAAAAATTAATAAATGAGGCCACCTCGAGGTAAACTGCAGGTAAGCAGCACACCTTGTGTGAGGGGATATCCTTGAAACTAAATCAAAATTGTCTTTTTTTTTCTTAAACGTCGTAATTCAAAATAACAATTTGAAACTCTAGAATGCAAGACTCAAGTGTGGACATATGTGTTTTTAATATCAATGATCTGTCGAATGGTGATCCTGGATTCATTAGAAATCCATTTTTTGAGTTCACGTAAGAACTTTCTCTGAGACTTAAACTCCTTGATATGGGATGGTAATGCGTTAAAAACTTTAGGAGCAAAGAACACGAATAATCTCTGGCCTACTGTTTTCCTCGTGATTGGAACTGTTAAAAACTTACCCATTGTTCTTGTATTACGTGAATGTTTGTTCAAACAGGCTTCATGACGATTTATATATTGATAAACAGACAAAACTTTAAGAAACAGTTGTCTAAGTCCTTTGTTTTATCCGTGTTGATGGTCATCAGCATAGCATCAAAAAAATTAACAACCTTAGGAAAGTCACTCTCAACGTCGTAACGAAGCTGCGTCCAAGAATCCGCCGAGTAGAAAACCGCAGTGTCATCAGCAAAACTAATTATGTCGCCTTTTGTAGATATTGAAAAAATAGCATTTATATAAAGAATTAATAGCATGGGACCAAGAACAGTTCCCTGAGGACTCCAGCTGCTCAGAGCTAATGCATTCGTTCACCTTGACACACTGCCGTCTTCCACCCAAGTAACTCCTGAACCAGCCCAAGGCATGGCCTAGAACTCCAACACATCGAACAACTCCTCGTGACCCACGCAATCAAAAGCTGGCTAGGTCAACAAATACTGACAAACACGGCCTTAATTGGTCTAGACAATCATATATTTTAGAAGTTAGGTATGCAAGTGCATCCTGAGTAGACCTACCCTTTCGGAATCCAAACTGCCTCTCTGACAATATTTTACATTTATCTAGAAATGCCGAGGTACGGGAATGAACAATTCTTTCTATTATTTTGGAAATATTTGACAGCAACGATATGAGGCGATAATTGGAAGTTCTTCATTGCCAGATTTGAACAGCGGTACAACAAGAGATGTGTTCAAGAAAGATAAAAACCACCGGTTTTTTTTTTCAATTTCAGCGAATGTATCGTCTTGAGGATTTCAAATTCGGTTGTTGGATCCAGGAAAATTGTTAGTGGATTGCTTGTTACTTCAGTTTTAATTTTTCTTCTTTTGTTACTAATTTTATCCGCGAGTTTGGCGCCTAAAATGATTCCGCAATCTCCCTGTTACCCGTCAGTACGTCAACCGAATCCAATTTTATTGATTTTATACAGCGATTTTTCTTTTTATTGTTCAACAAATTCCAAAGCTTCCCTGAATCTCCTGCAAAAGAATTTATTTTTCTTTTATAATAATCGCTTTTTGCTGTTTTAATCTGCTCTTTAATAATTTATAGGTTTTGTAGTTCTCAAGTAGCTGCTTGCTATTTGGGTTACGCTTGATTTGTTTGTACAAATTATTTTTGAAATTAACTGACTTAATTATACCGCTTGTTATCCAGTCATTACGCTTGATATTGGAACTCTTAATTTTAACTTTTGTAGTATGTTCCTTGATGCGCTCCGTCAGAATTCTAATGAAATTAACTGTCGCAACATCGACATCCCGTGCGATATACACTTCATCCCAACTCGAACTTCTTCAGGTTATCATTGAGTCTGTCATAATTTATGAATTTTCGAAAATGATTATTGTCAGTAGGATGACAAGACTCCTTCGTGAGATATTTCTATTTCTATCAAACACATAAAACTTACTTCGATTTATTGGTTATCACATTGTAACACACTGGACCAGATGAACAATTATTAGATGCAACACTCTGAATACTGCTAAAGTTTTCAAAATCTTGACAATTTCCATCCAGTTGTGGAATTTTAATGGAATATTCAATTTTGTCTCTCTCTTTCACCAATTTAGATTCCCCATTTTCTTTTTTATTGTCAGATGTACAAATCAGTGACATTTTCATTGTTTCATCTAATAAACTAGAGGTCGCATCCAGCGATATGCTCATATCAGGTTCTTCATCTGGATCTGCTTCATCCTTAGAGACTTGGGACAATAAACTATCTTCTTCAATTACCACATTTTTTTCTAAATCCTTAAGAACTTCGATTAAATCTAACACATCTTCATCTAAAGTTAAATTTAGAGTATCAGTAAAAGTTTGGTCAAGCTCTGAATCAGCTGAAAAATTTAATTGGCTATTTTGCAGTGAATGATAATCAACAAATGAACAATTCAAGATGCGTTTGTTCTTTGGGCATTCTGCAGGATATACACTAATATTTAAATCGTTTTTATCTCTTTCTTCAGTTAAGACTGCAAGCCTTTCTTGAAGAGCTCTTTTGAATAACTCATGAGATTCTGTTGGAGGTATATTTGTCTTATCTAGGGAAAGATAATGTGGTAGTTGAGAATCCTCATTTTTATTTCTTCGTCTTTGTTTTTCATCTTCCCAGAGGGCTGCTATACCTGGATTGGCAGCCAAATGTCCTGAAAAAAGTCCACAAAAGCATTCATATCTACTTTGAATAAATTAAATATAAATTTTTATACCTTCCATTGTAACAGGAGTTACACTGCTTGTAAAATAACTATACTATGATACTATTATGGATCAAGAGGTGTCGAGCTAACCCTCATCTTTCAAAGATTTTTTTTTCATTCAAGACATTCATTTTTCATTTTATTCAAATACTTTCTTAAAATCACAATTATAAAGTGAGAAATATGAGTAACATCAATTTTGGAGAAACCTCTTCTAATGGTACAACAAAGGGGTTGAAAATCGAATTTATACTCAATATGGTAATCCTGCATTGTACGCGGACCGACCGCGCATCGTGTACCGAGTTGACGAGAAATGTTTCCGAACGATTTAAATTTCAAGCCAGTGTTGCCACGATTTATCTCACGTCGGAGATTTGACTACCTATCGTTGAAAATGAAATAGCAAAGGATATAAGATATACTATTGAAGTGAAACCGATAGCAATACACTCGCGTAATTTCTCGGGAGCTGAAGGAACATGGGTTTTTTTTTGTTTATGTCAAGCCTAATAGAAAGAAAATTTTCGGCTCATACACTGCAATCTATTCAAAAAAGTAACTGAAGGTAATTATTTGGTATAGTGTCGATAGTCAAAATTCGCTGAAAAAGTGTTTGCTTACTAATTTTGGGTCCCAGAATCCAAATCTGAAATCATTTTGCCCCGGAAGGCGTTAGGGAAAAAAATCAAAATTTCCTTGATAGTCCTCTTGTCTATATCATTCAAACTCTATAATTGCTTCATTAAAATGCCTTGTTACTATCCCAATGGATAAAATCAACACACATGTACCATTAATTAGTAATTCTACGGTCAAATATACATAAATTCTTATTAAAATGCTTTTTAATTCGAATGTTGATTTTCTAGACAGTTAACTCGGCATATTTACAATGATTTCATGTTACATGTTATACAATGTACGGCTCAAAACGCAAGAATGAGATAGAATCTATCTCCCTCGTTCATCACTGAGACCAAAATTCAAATTTCCAAACCTAACCTAACTTACCTAATTTGACCTAAAACCTAACCTACTAACCTATTCAATTCAAAATTTATAAATTTAAATTAGGTTTGAGGTTCGGTTAGGTTAGTTAGGTTTGGTTTGAAGAAATTTGCATTTGAATATCCCTCTCCATTATGAAGGGAGATGGTGAGTACGTCACTATTGACGGGTTCAAGTCACGTAGGTCTTGGACTGTAAATGTGTGAAATTGTTGCCAAATAATGACAATTGAGGGGCAATCATATCTGGAAAATAAATATGGCTGGTTACTGCCAAGAGAATAAACATTCAAATGGAAATGCATTTTAATAAAAAATTAATTTATATTTAACCGTAGAATTACTAATTAATGTTACATGTGTGTATATATTGTAATAGTAACAAGGCATTTAAATGAAGTAACTATAGAGTTTGAATGACATAGACAAGATGACTTTCAAGGAAATTTTGTTTTTTTTCCTAAAGGATAGCCTTCCGAGGCAAAATGATTTCAGATTTGGATTCTTGGACCCAAAATTAGTATGGAAAGACTTTTTCAGTGAATTTTGACTATCAACATTCTACAAAATAATTACCCCGAGATCAAACATTTATTCTCTTATCTTATTTGAACGTGAAATTGAAATGAACACCAGAAAAGTGATCTGGCAACACTGGCTTGAAGTTCAAATCATTCGGAAACATTTCTCGTCAATTCAGTCCGCGTACAATGCAGGATTACCCTTAATATAAATTATGCGACCTCAAAATAGTACTGCACCTTCAAAATATTCAAATAAGAAAGGATTAAAATCTCACCTGATTCTATTTCTTGTCTATTCAAAATGTATTCACCCATTGTATCGCATTCCAATTCACAGGAGCTTACTTTAGCTACACTTTCTTCAATAAATACATCTTCTTGATTATTTATAATTTCATGTCTATACTTAACTTGTGATAATATTAAATTACTCATACCATGAAGATTATAATCTATCATGAACTGTAAAGTGAAATTCAGATGAGTTTCGTGGGGCTGATAAAGTTTTCCTAAAACAGCTTCATTGAGGAGTAGGTTGTTTACCCTTTTGATAAATATGGGATTGTATAAGTACACTTTGAAGAACTGGTGTTTTTTTGAATGATATCCATAGAAAGGCCTGAAATTTTTGAATTAATGATTGTAATTTCACAAAACAGTTAATTATATATTCAGCGTATGTTAAAATTTCACTACTTACACACCAGACACTAAAGCTATTTTATACACATGCTGATTGCAAGAGGATGCTTGTCCCAGACTTATATTGATAGCTTTGTCTAAATTACATGCAATTTTATACATCAAACCATTTGGTTCCTCAAGTCCATCATATGGTATATAAAAATAGGGAAATATTCCATGAACATGTACACAGATCTTCTTACCTGCAAGATAAAACGCTTTCACTAAAACTCTATAATACATTTATAATCATGGAAATTAATAAAATTAACTCATCTAATTCATTTCTTTTTACCATTTTGCGTTGATCCAAACACTCTTATAACTGGTACTTGGTGAACTGCTGAACCCCTAAATTGAGAAAAAATTACGTCTAAATTTTGTTTCGGGGTGCACATGTAAAAATCAACATCAAATATTCGTACTAACAAAGGATCCATTTCAAAAGTTTCTCTGAAATTTACAAAAACAATTTCATCGACATAAACTAAATAATAAACTGCTTGTCTGCTTATAGTAAAAAAACTTATTGTTGTAATCAATTACAATTCCGCGAATATTTGGGCGATGTGAACTAATATCATACAGAACTATTGTTACTAAACAACTACCTACCATTCAAGCAAGCCCAATTATTATAAACTATTTTATTTTAATAGGTTAAGTAGAGCACAAACATGCACCAGGGTGAATTGAACAGCCTGGTAAAAATAAAATAAGAACTCAATTTTCCCGTTCGCCATTTTGGCCTCCACCTCACTGAACCTATCATATAAATACTACAGTGTATAATTTGAGTACCTAATATGGTTATCTATGATAACTATTAGATTTAAATTCAAAAATGTTAAAAAATCAAATAAGATTTCTGGATAGACCCTCTGTTGTTATTGCATTATTTATATTAGCACTTTAGGGTAAGTAGGGCTAGGGAAATGTGAAGGTCAAAATGTCGAATGAGAATACTTACATCTTCAGTGCATCAGCCCCAGCAGTTGTAGTCTGAATTTCTATTTTTGTAAATAGAGATATTCATTTTTGTCAATAAAATTTGGTAAACTCTGAATTGGATTTACTTTTCGATTAGTTTAAATTCGATTCGTAATTTTATATGTGAAATGAGAAAACTACTAAAATGTTACTACAAGGGATGGCCAAGAATATCGATATAAATAATAACATTATAAAAAGTGATGGAATGAAATAAAACAACTTTTTATATATTGCACTATAATTTAAAATATATAGCAATTAAAAAAGGATCTTAAAATATTGCATAATTCCAGAATGAAATGTGGAATTTAATCTTCTATGGTTTATTATTTCTATGTTGTATTACTCTCATCTTTCTTTCATTTTATGATAGTTGATGAAAGGTGTTGGACATTAATTATTGTAATTGTGCTTAGTTCAATTTTTGAAATAATTTCCAAACATTGCTCTTCAGATAATTTTATATTCCATTACTGCTTGAATATTGTCTAATCATACGAATAAATAAATCAATCATGAAAGCCTTTCTGTTAGTGGTGCTTTGTGTTTTATCTTACTGTCAAGCAGGGGTATTACCAGGTTTGTAGATACGCATTATTTTACAATTGAATTAATTAATCTCGTAACGTTTTTGTTCCATAAATCAATAATACAGGAGCACAGCCAGCTATTGTTAACAATAATACGGAGAAAATACCAGAAATCACGGAAATTACCACTGTAGTTGCCAATAAAAGTAAGTACTGTCTGCCCTCCATTTGTTTTTTAATCCAGTTAACAATAATATCGTAAAAATTTTCTTGATCCTCAATCTCAATAAATAGATGATTTATATTTATTTTGAAACTATTCCCAAGTATCATTTCATAAATAGGCACTTTTGGAGCAATTATCCATATGATGGTTTGAAACAAATCTAAATTAATTTCACAAAATTCATTTATTGTATATATAATAGGTTAAACAATTACTGTGATATCCAATTCAAGATTTGTTTACAACGAATTGCTTGTTATCTATAATTGCATCACATTACATATTAGATAGTAAGCTAATGAGAAAATTAACCATTAAGACTGCGAATTAATATTGTATTGCAACTATTCAAATTATCAATCGTAAAGGTAATAAGAAGTGTTCTACATTATGAGTTGTTTTCTATCTGCATATTTAGGCATTTTATAGTTGTTATTTTTTATTTGAATTTTGAATATAATAATTATCAATTATTCTCAACTATATCAGAGGAGAAATCATTCAGTGTGTAATAACACCTCTATATCAGTAAGCCTTTAACAGTTCTCTTGTATTTATGACATCGAAGTTAGTCACTTCACATAGCACCACTGGATGGAAAAAACTGATATATCAGAATGCGATTTCAGATCACTTTTTTTCAACCACTTCATTAGCACCACTATGTGAAACACCATCAACGAGTTCAATGGGTTCATTTTTCTACCCTCACAATCAGTCAAAGCAAATTTCCTAAAATGATAAGAATCCACTCTATTTTTTGAAAAGTGGAAATATTGTATATACCATTCAGTATAGAGAGTGTGGACTTTGAATGGAACAAATTCTTTCCTCTGATGAATCTACTTTTTACATTAAACAGTGATGTCAATCGTCAAAGTTGTTGATATTAGTCTAAAGAAAATCCTTGTTAGATTATGGGAACTCAATATTTAGAGGAAGTTAACATGTGGACAGAAATAATTGGAAACTGTGTTCTAAAATATTATCGTGACAATCTCACTGGAGAAAGGTACCTTCTATTAGATGATTCAATTAAATTTTTAGCTTCAATAGTTTTGCTAACAAGTAGATTGATGAAGAGGACCAATTGAGAGGCCGCCCAGATCACCTGATCTTATGTCATTAGACTTTTTTTATGGAAATATCTGAAATGAAGGGTGCTTGAGAATAAACCTGAGTTTATTGGGGTTCCCAAGGAACATATAACAACAAAAAAATAGGCACATCTGTCTAGAACTGTTTTTCATTTTGATTTTCATTTAATTCAAATATATTTCTTCATTGTGCACGGTTTCTTTCATTGTACTGACCAGAAAATGTACAGTCCAAACCTCTTCACAATCTCAGGCCAGTCAACATCTAACCTACCTTATTAAAAGTATTGGGCAAAGTTCTTGCAACAAATTAATAGAAGTGGTCATTCCTGCACTACTGCGATGCTCTAGATGACATAAAACCACAACTTGATTTTTTGTGAACTCTTTTGGTACTTTTAGATTTCTCAAAAGCTTTTAACACCATTAGTCATAAACTGCTATAAGCTGTTTTGGATTTCATTGAGTTTAACAATAAAACTACTAAAATTATGGAGAATTATTTGACCAAGAAAATACAATACATCAAGTATAAAAACTTTCTGTCCTCGAGTGTATTATGTGGTGTACAACAGGGGTATACCATCGGTTCAATTCTGTTCTGTCTCTGTTAGAAAATTGTTTGAAGAACTACTTTTCACATTTCTATGCTGATGATACAGAAATATAGCATTCCTTTCCTAGAGAATCTAATCATTAAGCAGAAGACCTTATAAATGAAGATCTGCTAGCAGTGTCTGATGAAGAAGAAAAACATGCATTCAAATTTGACACAGATTATAGTATTTGGCATTAGCATTACTATGACCATTAAGATTCAGAGATCATGATAATTTCCTTATTTAAAAAGGTCTTTCTGAACTTGAAAATGACGTATGGATGCAGAGATTTTCGTCACTAACAACGAAAACAGCTTTGTTTTTCAAAAATCATTTTTATTCATCAATATAATCTCCTTTTAGAGTGATACAATCGATCCAACGCCTTTCCAACATTTCTATACCATGCTTATAGAAGAATTTACCCTTTGCTTCAAAATAAGCTTCAGTTTCGGCAATGACCTCCTCATTCGAGCAAAAATTTTTCCCTGGAGCATTTGTGCGCTCGTTTTGATGCGATCTCCTCCTTCAAACGTACCAACAAGTCAATATAATAATCACTGTTGATCGATTAACCTGTCACCAGATCACGCCATATGTATCCCAAAAAACAAACGTTATGACTTTGCAGACTGCGTTTCTGGACGCTTTAGGCGGCTTTCGCCAGCCATGCGCCTCTCAGATGATTGTCGATTCGACTCTGAAGTGAAATGATGTATCTATGTTTCATCCATAGTCACGTATCGACATAAACAGCTCTCTGAATCATCGCTGTTTTAATTCCACTAAAAGCAATCGCGGCACCCACTTGGAAAAAACCTTTTCTATGCTCAATTTTTCATGAAGGATTGTAAATACGCTTTCAGATGATATATGTCATTTCTGCAATTTCACGGACCTTCACTTTGCGATTTTTCATTACTATTTTCAACACTTCACTCACATATTCCGGTGTAACGGCTTCCAATAGCCTACCCGAACGTTCCGCATCGTTTGTTTCCGTACGACCACGTTTGAACTCAGCATATCACCGACAAATCATTGGTTCGGATGGAGAGGAGTCCTGGTAACGTTTTTCAAGCCATAATAGGGCTTCTACGGTGCTTTTACCCGTTATAAAACAATGTTTTATCAAAATAAGAAAACACAAAGAAAAGCGAAAATCCCTTTTTTCCATTTTTCAAACAAATTACAAAGTGGCTTTACTTTAACCTCGATAACTCTGCTGTTTATGTCCGATCGACGTGAAATTTTTACACGTTACATGTAAAGGTTCACACTAAAGGGAAACGTGGCCAGTTTGGTACTACTAGCACCATTTCTGGGTTAGTCTTGGGACTTATTGAACGATGTGGTATGAAGACTATTTTGTGTAAAAGCTTAGTATTGTCTATATGGACACAAATGTTTCCAACCTCTCTATAACCTAAGAATGAAATGGCATGCAAGACGTAATAGACTTATTTCATTCAAAGTCTTCACTCTCTATACTTAGTGATTTATTCCAACTGTCGAAATACAGAACCTGCTGAAGCGCTAGTGATAGTAGATTAACTTTCAGAACGAAATGTTGCACTGTTCAGGAGGAGTCCTGAGAAGAAACAGGTTTAGGTGGCAAGTTCTGTATTTTGGCTCTTCGGCATTGATACTCATTTGTAATAAAATCTTAATTGTTCATATATAATTTATAATCTTTTTTGACAGATGTGCCAGGGAAAGACGTTAAGAGCGATATTTCAGCAGCCCAAAATTTTGATAATAACACTACCAAGTCCACCACTACTGAAGTCCCTACCACATCCATGACAACCACTTT
Organism: Cryptolaemus montrouzieri; assembly: GCA_013387265.2. Taxonomy (NCBI): domain Eukaryota; kingdom Metazoa; phylum Arthropoda; class Insecta; order Coleoptera; family Coccinellidae; genus Cryptolaemus; species Cryptolaemus montrouzieri. Next base: position 27,489,299 of record JABFTP020000103.1, read on the forward strand.
GAGCCCAACCAATTCCACAACTCTCAAACCCACTCCCACCACCGACAAGCCAACCACCTCCACATCTGACAAGCCCTCTACTGTCACCCCTACGACTGGAAAACCCACTACGAGCACTGACAAACCCACTACAAGCACTGACAAACCCACTACAAGCACTGATAAACCCACTCCAAGCCCATCTACTCAACCCATCGTTTCAACTACTCCATTACCAATTCCTCGAGGTTTCGACGGGCCCAGTTTCATCGGAGGTATCGTACTGGCTTCGGGTCTCATGGCTATTGGATTTGTAGCATTCAAGTTCTACAGGGCTCGTACAGAACTTAACTACCATACTCTATAATTTTTTGATTGGTTCTTCTAATTATTTTTCTTTACGTTAAAAAGATGGGGATTTTGTTCAAAAGTAGCGAGATTATTCAATTTGTCTGATCCATGTCTTCGGTTTTTTTAACAAATGAGATGTCAGTTGTGAAAGAGCCTTAAAAATGAAAAGACATACAATAAGTGTCGAATGTTATTCGTGATTTCTATAAAGGCATTTTTCTTGTTTTTTTTATCCTAGACAGATTAGTCACTTGATTGGAATCAAATGTTTGGGAAAATATTCATAATAAATTGTTATTCAAGTTTACTGCTTTGATTGTGTGGATATTGATTGCTGTTAAATTCAAAAATAACATTGAGAAATATTCATAATTCTATATGGAGGTGTTGGAAATTGGTTATTTTCACATTCAGGTACTATACATGATTAATGTATACTTAATAAAATAAGTCAAACAACAATAACGATAACCCGGCATGTAAAAATGCATTTTTGAAAGAAATTACATTTTTCCTAGACGTCATGCGCAAAACGATGCTTGTTAGCAGGGCTGTAAACTTGAAGATATATTTAATTCCTTTATAGTATCACTGCATATATAACAAGTGTTCACTTACAAAATTTTATAACCTTTAACTGGCTTGATTAAAGTTTTTTCCGATTTTCTAAGAAAGAAAACATTAATTTTTAACTTCGAATAACAAACATCTAATTATTGAATTTGGAAATATAGACAAATTCATTTCTGTCAAAAATATTTGAAGTATGAAAAAATCTAGTTCGAATGAATTTATTTTATGGAGTATTAAAGTTTATTTGGGTATTTGCATTAATTATTAATTTATCAAATTCGAATATGAATGTGATTGTGTCAATTGGAGATAAATAAATTTGAGAAGATTCAAGATTGTTCCTGGTCATTTGTATATGTTCTTTCAAATTTCTCGGAAAATTATCGAATTTACACACGTAATTAAGTCAATATAAAAATATGTATTGAAACATGTAATTAATATTATTAACAATAATTCCAAGAATAAATTATGCCACAGTGACTAAGGTTGAGAGTTGGTAAATCTTTTTTTCTCCTAATAGATCTCTTATGGCAAGAAAATTAAATCCATTAATGCTTGTAAGAGGATCCATGTGCTTCTCATACAGAATTGAAAAATTAATATTTTGATGTTCCATTCAATTTAATTTATGACTTCTTGGTGAAAAAGAAACATGAATTCTAAATTCAACATGAGCTACATATGTTCAATAAGACATTTATCACTAATTTTAAATAATGAACCTATCCTCAATCAATCTGCTTTTTCATATATTGACATCTCGAATATTCTTTTTGGAATCACTGAACTGATATGTGATAGTAGTAATTTATTTTTGGAATAGGTTATAGATGTTATAAAAGGAACGAGGAAATGTTTTAATCAGAATAGTCCAACAAACATTCAAACGAAAATGTTGAAATCTGTCCGAGAAAGTGCTCTTAATAGAGTAGTTTTAAGAACCTCAGAATTTATATGGGTGCACTAGTCTAGTTTTAGTGTTTTGGGTTTTACAGGTTACTAATTTAATAAACCTGTTTTATTGATAATACTATGAATGTTGTAAATTTATGATCATATTTAGTAGAATTTTGCATGGTGCACTATTACTATTATCAGAAAAGTTCGGATTATACATGGAGGAATCTTCAGAAAGGAGAATATTGAACTTACATCTACCCTGGATTTTTAAATGAGTGAAAAAAGATATATGGATTTGCTAATGTTTATTATTTTCCTTTCTGATACTTCATCTCCACAATTTCACTATAAGTTTTTGAGCAGTTTGTATATATACGCCTAAATATAGTGCTCCAATGCACGCTAAATGTAATTCATCGTGATTGTAATATGTACTTTGCGAAAATTCACTATATTCTAATAAATCTGTTTATTTTACGTTTTTTTATTGATTTCCATATAAAGCCGAGTCCTTTATAATAAAGAATGGTTTCTAATATATCTTGAAGTTAACTAGATCATTTCTCCAGGTTGTTGATATATCTAGGAAAGTGAGTGTATTTTCTGTTTCTTTTCCACTTTGAATTTAGTTTCGATATCAGTACAGTTAATGAATTTCGAAAAATTGTTGAGCTTATTTTTTATTCATTAATTGATATAAAATAATAAGAGATTCCATAGATTTTTCAAATAGCTACTTGTAATTCAACATTTTGTCGAAAAATTTAGTAGATTCTGTTATATGACAACCCATATGTTCATGCTCCTAGATTTACTTTCACGCGATGTTTTATAGTAAAATAGGGGAATTACCGCTTGCGGTACTCACCGGTTTGAAGGAACCCACACTACAATGAAATTTGGCTTCTGTCAACCAATCCTACTATTTCGATTTTGACTATGGATTTGAGATCAATAGACCCAGTACTACTCATTAAAATTTAGTGAAGTTTGACAGAATGCAATTTTCAATGTATTGTGTGTTGCCTCCTTTATATCATGAAGGTTCTCTGAATTGAAGATTCAAAACAATCTTTTGAGATGAATTCTTAGCAGTAAGGCAGAGATTATAAGTGAGGTTTAAGTAATATGAAACAAGTAGATATCAATTTTTGTTTTCATTATTACCTCTCCAAGAGTTATCACCATAATTTTCTTCAATGTTGTTCAGGAGGTTCTTTTTCCAAAAAAATGATATTGAGAGAAAAGGTAAAACTTTTCAAGAAAGAGTACAAATATTTCTTGTAGGTCTAAAAGAGTGAACTACATTTCAAATTTGAGGCCAATATCTTGATATTGCAAAACAAAAATACGAAACTCAATCATCCCATATCTCGAAAGAAAAGGAAGCATACATAAGTAAAATAACACATTCTATCGACTGATTACAGTCCTGCTACAAAAAAGGAGAATATCTAGTATATTATTAATTATTCTTTTATATATCATAATTGAATTATTCAGGGTTTTTATTAAATATAGAAGCTGAGTCATCCTAGCTTCATTTTTTAAATAAAAATTCAAATCAATAAATATCTAATTAATACCACTCTACTGGAGACCTTTTCAAAAACTTGAGTTTTATCTAGGTAGGTACAAGTGATCGTTTTATTTTATAAGGATCGGAGAGAATTATAGGACAAAAACTTCCTAAATGAAATGGAAGAACGATTTTGGTATTTAACACTTACTAGCGACGTCCGTTCAGAGGAGGTAAACTGTACCAAGAAATTAACGCACAATTTCAAAATTCTTTTTTGTAGGCAAGTAATTATTAATATAAGTTTTTTCGGATATATCCAGACATATCTCGACAAAATTCGATTTTCTTTTCTTGGCGCTCATGTTCCTCTCATGAGAAATGAATTGAGATTTTGCAAGAAATCACTACGTATTGATAACGGCAGTTGCTCGCTACTGCTAGGTAGCTTCAAATACAGCTTTATCAGAACAGTGGAGGGCAAAGTACCACTGAAAACGATACAGCAACGTCTCAGGAATTTGGTTTGAGGTCTTGCGGCTAAGACCTTAATCCCATCGAACATGTCTGGAACAGTTTCAATAGAAGAAGCTAGCAAAACCAACTTGCTATTATGAATGAGGTTTGGAACAGAATAATCGAAATGTGGAATGAAATTGATTGGAATGCTATAATGTTATTAATTTTGGTTATGAATTATATATATCATAAACTAATTTTTCTAAGATGAAATATCCGATATTAACAGGTTTTTGAGGACTTAGTGCTGGTGGATTACTGGAAAAATGATTTGTCAACAAATCTAAACTTCCTTTGAATAAATTTGAATTTTCGATTTTGTGCATAGTATATATATATATATATATATATATATATATATATATATATATATATATATATATATATATATATATATATATATATATATATATATATATATATATATATATATATATATATATATATATATATATATATATATATATATATATATATATATATATATATATATATATATATATATATATATATTTCTAAGATGAAATATCCGATATTAACAGGTTTTTGAGGATTTATATATATATATATATATATATATATATATATATATATATATATATATATATATATATATATATATATATATATATATTTTTTGAAAAGAGAGGATTTACAAAAATTTGAATAATTGTATTTACAATAAATGCTTATATCTATAATTTTGATGTGTGTCAGAAAAAAGCACAAGTGCGAGCTCAGGAAATGTAACTATCTTTTATATGATTCAATAAACGAGTGAAAAAACCTGAGGAAAAAATTCGTTTTCCTGTCGCTATCACACTAGCAATAGCTTGTCTGTTTGTGATGTGTTAGTGTCGTGTGTACATAAAGAGTACCAAAGATTTTTCTGCTTAGCTGCTTCATTCTCTCTTGCATTCCATGATTTCCAAAAAAAGGGTGAAAGGAAGGGGGTTTGGGACAGGAATCTGTAACAATGGAAAAGGAAAACCAGCAGAAAAATATTTCAATAATCAAACTTCTTATATGTCTAAACAAATCTAAGAAAAGATTTTACATAGCAAGCAAGGTCATGAAATCTAACCTAACCTGCGATATTTCCCCAAATTCCTTCTGTTTGACCGAGAGAGCCCCGATGGCCAGGTTCAGTCTTCCAAGTGATGCCGATTTTGATCTATAGATGTTTTAGAATCATTATGGACCCAATAATCTGGGTTGACATCGCCCATATATTATTTCTTCGTGGAACTTGTTAAATATAAAGAAAAATTTTGACAGTCGTTCAAAAGATATGACAAATGTCATAGATAAATGGGGCATGACTCCTGGAAAAATATCGCCTTGTAGATTCTACTGAAAGTTTGACATGTTCATTCATATAATGTAAATTTGAAGTAAATGAATCAAAAATTGAAGGAGCTATAGAAAAAACTGTAGTTCCTTAATGAAGCGTTCGTAGACTTCACTCATAAAATTAACCAGAGAATCACCTTTTTCTGTTAGTATACGATATTTAGGAACACCCAATATAAATCCAGGAGATGAAGGTTATGGATAGGTTTTTCGGTTCATAAAAAATTATTTAATTCAAACAGTTTCAATTCTTTAATTGTATACACTAAAACTACACAAAATACATACAATTTAATTAAAATTATAAAACAGTCTTGCTTGGTAAATTGGTTGAAATGAAACAAATTTAAATTTGTTGGTCATATTTCCGAGTTGACAACCTCTTGTCTTATCGAATGGATTGTTTAAGAACGCTCGACTTACTCTTAGCCTGCACCTCCTTCTTCTTGACTGAATTTACAGCAAAACATTTCCACAATCTCAAAGTTTCATCAGCTCCTGCTGATAGTACGGTGCTACCATCTGGTGACATAGCTAAATGAAGAACTCTTGCAGTATGTCCAGTTAGTTCAGTAACTTTCGTCATACCGGGATATTTCCAAATGATTAGTTCATTATTGGCAAAGCCATGTCCAGAAATTAGTTCCTTATAGTGAGAAGACCATAAAATAGAGCATACTTGTGATTTGGTATCAACTGCATTCAAACAGGCTCCTGTATTACAATTCCAAAACCTAATATGTCTGTCGGCTGTACCCCCACCACTTGCAAGGACATGTGGTTGCCATGGACACCATGCCAATGCTTTTACAGCTGCCTGGTGTGCTGTCAAAGTATGTAGAGGCTGATTCTGTGAATGAAATCCACCAGATACAGAAGGCCAGATGTTTAGAACATTGTCATTTCCTCCACTCGCCAAATATTTCCCATCTGGTGACCATTTCAAACCACAAATTTCTTGACTATGAGCTGAAATGGTACTCAAAAGATGTTCCCTCTGTCTCACATCATGATGAATCATCTGGCCAGTGCGGCAACCACTTGTTAGTACATAATTATTCCAAGCTAATGAACCTACTCGAGCTGAGTGCCCTGTCATTGATCTGAGTCGTTTAAAGGCTGAGCAATCCCATAATTCAACTGTACCTGTCGTTGTACCTACAGCTAGATAGTCACCGGCTTGGATCCATGCCAAGGAACAAATATAATCATTGCCTTGAAGCTCCAGAAGTTGTTCAATATTGCCAGTACCTAAAACAACGCGAGTAATGCATGAAAAGAAACAGAAATTAAACAAAAAAAAGTGGTTTCTGAGCTTGTTAAATTTTTCCATCATATCATGGATTTTTCTGAATAAAAAATAAACAAGTTTGAAAATGAGAATAAAAATAGAAGGTTGCCTTTAAAGACGTAAACACTAACTTACCTGCATTCCATAAGTATACTTGCGCCCCAAGAGCAGCAGCCAATACATTATTAGCACTCCAATCCATCAAATTCAAGTAATAGTCATCAATAATGTCTGGAGCATCCAAAATTCTATCAGGAGCTTGTGGAATATATCGATTATTACTTTTCACAGAAGCTGGAGTCTTTGTTTGAGAATATATAACTCTCATGGGATTCACAAAACCTTCAGGAGCAGATGGAGCCTTCTTTTGATACGATAATATCCTCTGTTTCGATATACTTTCGCCATTTAAACTGTCACATATTTGCTTTTGTAATTCTAGCGTTTTAGCGCCATTCTCCTCATTATCATTAAGATTTAGTTTGAAATGTGCGAAATCGAAATTTGTGGCACTTCTAGAAGGTATGAAACGATCCCCATTTGGAGTTTTGGATCCCTTATTGGGTGTCGGAGTAGTTGACTTGCTCTTGCCTTTCGATGGGGTTTTCGAAGGCGTTTTTCGTCCAAAGCGAACTACGTCAGAACCCCCGTTTTTTGTGGGAGTTTTAGATGTGGAATTGTTTAGCGTTGATTTAGATTTAGATGAATTGTTCATATTTAAATTACTCGTATTGAAATTCTCTTGGCCTTTCTTTTGAAACCGAAGTGGTGGGCCCCTAGTCAGAGGGCCTTCTAGCGTGAAAAGACTGTTAATTTCGTTTACGTATTTGAATTGGGACATTCTGCACACCAAGTTATTCAAACATACAACACCAAAATTCTTTACTTTTATTACTAACGGTTCAGCTCTTGATATTTGCAACTTTATGGTAGATCACTTTCAAACGTAACGGTCAACGGTTTTAAAACGGATTTGACTTGTATGCAATCAGCTGGGACATTTATGATGAAAATTTTATTCTGTGCACTAAGGAGCACGTTCCGTTTTCAACATTTTAGATAATGAAGAGAGTAGAAGGTAGTTACTGTTGCAATAGTTTTTAGTAAATAGGTTGAAAAATAGAACAATTGTAAGCAAGGTTTTTTGGTAGGTTATTTATCAACATTTTATTATTTATATTTGCAGATAGGAGTGAGTTGGGGCCAGAATGGCGGGTGATAATATATATCAGTTCAATCTGACACGTGTAGGGAGTACAAACTGTTATCTCATTTTTATTAATAACAATTAAAAAGAACTGCCTTAATAGTGGATTTTTTTCAAGTGGCAATCCTGAACACGAGCACTGAAGAATTCGATAGTTTTCATTATAGAATCACAGAACGTCAGGGATGGGAATTGTTTGCAGTTATCAAATATAAAAATAAACAAGAAATCTAAATTTTTACTTAAGTATATTTAATATTTACAGAGGCTTACGTAGAATTTTAAAATGAGTGCAGTGCAGGCTGCTGATGAAAGAGCTGTTTATGCTAAATTGGAGGCTCTCAAAGAAATACGGTAAGACGAAGAATGTTTTCCTTATTAGAAAAAAATCAATATAATTTTAAGGGCAAAAACCATTCAACTAGAAAAAATCAAGTCTAGATTGGTACTTGAAGTAGAGGCTCAAGATCAAGAGGAGAAATGTATATCCGAATATAAACAGGAAATGGATTTACTGCTTCAAGAGAAAATGTCTCATGTTGAAGAACTGCGACAAATTCATGCTGATATGAATGCAGTAAGTACGTCAAGAGTTACAATTGTCTTTGTGGTTAAATAGAGTTTTAATCATCAGGAATTGAAAATCTTAATTCAGTTGGATTTTAGATGGAAGGTGTTCTCAAACAAGCGGAAGAGAATCGATCACGATCAATGAATTCAGCACTTAGATTGCATGAAGAATATGTACCTTTAAAATCAGAAATTGATCGTCTGAGAAGGGAATGTTTAGGACTAGAGCGTCTCCCTGATTTGCATGAAGAAGAAGGATCCCCCATTTCTGCAGAGTATGTATTTTCAGTCATTTCCTAATTATACATGTTATTATGATATCTTATTGGATCAGAATTACTGTATAAACATATCAGGGTACAGAAAGCTCTTCTCGTTTCAGAAAATTTGTTCAGTTGTACAACAATTCCAGCAAATCTCAGAATCAGTCCTTCACTAAAACAGCAGATTGGAATAGACCTCTGGCTCCTACAGATCACAGTATGAATTCTTTGGGTCCTCCACTTCCGCCGACTTTTCTGCCACCACCCAACCCTTTGCGACTGGTTTCTGGCAAGTCGGATCAGGGAAGACCAGCAACTTTGACGCAACCACCACATCCTGGACCACCACCGCCTACATTCAGGTCGGAACTTGGTTTAAGGTGCTTAATGCTTTTGCTTGCTTTGGGCGGATGTACCTAATCGTGAGGGCTAGAAAAAGAAATTTCTTGTTACAAATATGTTTAGTTTTAAAATCATAACTGGCCAAGTCAATGTTTTTTTTTAACGTTAATGATTAGGTATGTTCTCTTAGTCTGCTGTTTCTGCTCTGTCATATCAAATTCAATATTCAGTTTTCTACTGAAAAATTTTCATTCCAGTGTTCCATTTTGATAGGAAGCTAATGTATAGGATGAGTAAATTTCAATGTTTTTGATCGGTAGCTAGGTCAAATATTACAGTTAGAGAAAATGATAAACCCTGTCCATCATTCTTTTTTCAGCAACTAATCTGAATCTTATGATTTGCATAAAAAATTATTACCTAATCGCTACTAAACCTGTATACCTATACAGGGATATCCACCGGGACCGTCCGTTAAACACTTTTTGAGTTCCAATTACAATATCAAGCTGAAATTTTATACTCGGCCATAACTAGCGATTTCCAAGTGAAGTGAAATATTTTTGAAGTGATACCATTTCCGGTTATACCGGAAGTGGGTCATCACTTTGTTATTTCCAATGGCAATCTACCTTTTTTATTATACATCTAGAAGCGACATTTGAGCAAGGCATAAAATACCCAAGTTGTTGGCACTTTTCTGTCAAAACTTTTGACAAATTTAATTATTTTTGTTATAAACTCGATTTTTGAGGAACATTTAAAAAAATTGTAGCTTGTAGATCTTTTGCACTACAGACACAATTCTTGCTTGGGTGGATAGAAGAAGGATCAAGGAATTTTTAAGCAGTCTACATGTGTCAAATGTTTATTGCGTTGTTTTGTATGATTTTTTCAATTTGGCCTTTTTCAAACAGCAATAACTCAATTTTTTCAAATGGCACGTGCCAATTTTTATATCGCCATCAGATGAAGCTTCAAATTTCAGATGGAATTGTATAAGCATGTACTATACCTATCTCTTATAGTTCCGAAATAATTTGGGAATATATTGAATTTTCATGATTTTGCAAGAACTAACAGAGAATGCTTTGAAATATTTGAATCAAGTAGCTGAACTGGCTACGCTCACCTGACAGGTGCCTAAAATTAATGTACTTGTCACTTCGTTCATTCGAATTTGATATTTCAACAAAAATTCTTGGTAATTTGAAGTGAAAATTTTTGAAAAACAGCAGATAGATATTAATTAATTCATGGCGAATGTCAAAAAGTGGCAATTCAATAACCAATTTCCAAATTTGGCGCCTATGAGTAAAATAAAATTTCGAAGGATTAGAAGCAATTTTCTGCAATTTGGAAGAACAAAATACATAGAAACTAGAAGACCAATTCTCGAGGACGACGACAATCAAATTAATACGCTAACGTATTTTCGTGCCAATCCACATGCGTCCATTAAGTCAGCATCAATGGATATTGGATTGAGTTATACTTCCATTCAAAGGATCCTTAAGAAACATAACATGCACCCGTATCTTCTTATCAGACTACAAAAATTGAAACCAACTGACCTTCCCAAGCGGCTAAATTTCTGTGAAAATTTATTAATTCGGCTTCAAGAAGATGAGACAATTCTGCAAAAAATTATATGGTCTGATGAAGCCAAGTTCAATGAAAGTGAATAACCAACAGGAGAAATCGACATTTTTGGGCCACAGAAAATCCACATTTCATTGATGTTATTGATTTCCAAAATAAATTCAGCGTGAACGTTTTTGCAATTTTAATGAATGATTTATTGGCTTACCACATTTACGATGAAAATCTTAATGGACAAAGATACCTGGAAATTTTGGGAGGAACATTAGCAAATTTTTTAGATGGATTACCCCTTAACATTCTGAGGGATTGCTATTACCAAATGGATGGTGCACCAGCACTTAAAACACGAGCTGTAGATCGGCAGCTAACAGAAATGTTCGAGGATAGACGGTGGGGTAATCAAGGACCACATTTATGGCCTCCGCGTTCTCCGGACCTGACGCCCCTTGATTTTTATTTATGGGGCAAAATCAAGAGTGAAGTGTATCTTATTCCTGTAAGAAGTAGAGAAGAGTTACTAGAGCGCATTCATAATGCTTTTTGTAATATTAATCCTGAGGAAACTAGGAGGGCAACTCATCATGTTCGTATACGAGCTGTCAAGTGTATCGAGCAAAATGGGGCCCATATTGAACATTTATGCAGATCGTAAATTAGTTTTCTCCTATGATGATTGCTATCATTTATTCGTATTAATGTAATTATCTTCGATGATGGGTTTTCACTAGTTCCTACAATTTTTATTCATCCGAATTGTAGAAAATTGCTTCTAATGCTTCGTAATTTTATTTTACTCATAGACGGTAAATTTGGAAATTGGTTATTGAGATGCCTGCAATTTCTACCCACTACTTTTTGACATTCTAAAATGAATTCAAAAAAGATTAAATATATTTTCGTTTGAATAACCAGTGGTTTTATTCCAAATGTGTTGTATTTTTTGGATATCTTCAATCTGAAATAACGACAATTCTTGTTGAAATATCAAATCCGAATGAACGAAGTGACAAGTACATTAATTTTAGGCACCTGTCAGGTGAGCGTAGCCAGTTCAGCTACTTGATTCAAATATTTCAAAGCATTCTGTTAGTTCTTGCAAAATCATCAAAATTCAATATATTCCCAAATTATTTCGGAACTATAAGAGATGGGTATAGGTACATGCTTATACAGGCCAAATTGAAAAAATCATTCAAAACAACGGAATAAACATTTGACATGTGTAGATTGCTTAAAAAATTCCTTGATCCTTCTTCTATCCACCAAAGCAAAAATTGTGTCTGCAGTGCAAAAGATCTACGAGCTACAATTTTTTTAAATGTTCCTCAAAAATCGAGTTTATAACAAAAATAATTAAATCTGTCAAAAGTTTTGACAGATAAGTGCCAACAACTTGGGTATTTTATGCCTTGCTCAAATGTCGCTTCTAGATGTATAATAAAAAAGGTAGATTGCCATTTGAAATAACAAAGTGGTGACCCACTTCCGGTATAACCGGAAATGGTATCACTTCGAAAATATTTCACTCCAATTGGAAATCGCTAGTTATGGCCGCGTATAAAATTTCAGCTTGATATTGTAATTGGAACTTAAAATGTTATTAACGGACGGTCCCGGTGGATATCCCTGTATTACAAGTTGATGTATTTATGTCTCCTTTAGTCTGATTTAATTGACCAACATGATTTTCTTACAGACAACAACCACCTCCGATGAAATCTTGTCTAAGTTGCCACCAGCAAATTCATAGAAATGCCCCAATATGTCCACTTTGTAAGGCTAAGTCGCGATCAAGAAATCCTAAAAAACCCAAGAAGAAATAAAAACATGTAACATATTTGAAGAAGATGAAAAATTGAAGAAATATAATTCTTTAAGCTCAGCTATGATAAGTTATCTTAAGGATTGGCTAAAAAATTATAAATAATATGGACAAAAGAATTTATTTGATTGTGTCTATAGCTTTTCATTTTGAACATAAAAATTTTATATTTGCCAAGAATTTGTCATTCTTACTTTGTTTTCTCTTGATTGAGAATATTTTTAAAGAATGTCTGAATGTTGTATTGTGTGAAGTGTTTTTGTATGTAGGATCCTTCTAGGAACAAATAAAACGTGAACTTTCCAAATTGCTGTTTTGTTGCCATGAATACTTTCAGACTTTGCAGGTCTTTGGTCAATCTGGTCCAGGGAAATTTTATATAGTGTCGATAATGTTCAGGACACTGCGTTAATTTTCCATCTTGAAACTGAAGCTCCTATGTTTAATAAAGAATTGGAAAATTGAAGTTCGATTCACTCTAATTCTTTAGTAAATATTGAAACAGAAAATAAATATATGAGATGTGCAACAGATTCATATATTTTCATTGAAAGATGCGCTTTTCGATTTTTAGGTATTTCTTTTGAATACATCATTCCACGCTTATGTTGCATTTTCTGAACCAAATGAAAAAAAGTATGAAGAGAGAATTATAATATACAGGGTGATTCAGGAGGAGAGGGATATATTTTCGGTGGTGGTAGGCATCATTCCTGGTGTGTCGGAATGATACATCGTTTTGACTTACATACTCCATTTCGGATATACAGGCTGTTTAGTGTGAACTGGATAAATTTTCCAGACATCATAACTCTGAAATTGCTGATCCGATTTGAATGAAAATTTAAGGATCGTCAGTCACCTAGTAGACCAACTATTCACAGAGAAAATATGTTCTCTCGTACAGGGCGGGACTGTAGAAATTCAATTTTATGAATAGATGATAAAATAACACCCTCTATATCAGTCAAGCAAAATTCTGATACATCATCAGAACAAGGAAAGGTAGCTCTTTCAATATGCCAGAAGAACATTTTTATCACATATAAGGTATTTTATTAAAAAAATATTAATTTTGGAATAATGTTAGTTTTCAGTCCAATCCTCAGAGAAAATTCTGTATACTAGGCGATTAACGTTTGCATTGATGTAAAAAAGTTGATACAATTACAGTTGGTGAAATATGTTAGATTTCACTTGAAAACGTCAATAAAATCTACAGGGTGTTATATTTAATATTGAATTCATTCAGAAAATGTTCTCGACGCCATTATGGCGACTTGTGAAATTACAATTTGGATACTTCAATCTGTTTCATGAAACTCCGGAAATTCGGTTCTTGCTCATAAATCGATATCTCTCACTGATCATTTAATATTTGACGAATAAAGTTGGCAAAATGTAGAAAATAAGTTGACCACGGTGCGAAAGTACGTGCAGAGTATTACTTGACATGTCAGATATTCCGTAGAAACCTCCCTCGAAAAATAGGCCATTTCTTTCTTTTCACATAGAATTCAATGGCAGCGAGCTTTCATGGAAGATGATTACTATCAAATTTTCAGATCACAACAATTTAAATATTTCTCTTTATTTCTATGTTAAGAAATTATTTGTCTTTCCATAATGTAGTAACCATAAACGTGTAATAACTCTCTTATCCAGGAACATAAAAAATGTTTCCAAAATTAGTTGTCACATAATAAATACGAAATGTCAATTATTTATTCTGGTACTTTTGTTTTCCTCTCAGTGTGAATATCATTTGAATCCCCCTTCTTATGTAATAAGTGTTTTACTACGTATTTTACCAGCTGACAGATTATGCCTTTTCTATTTTCGAATCAAGAATATGCAGATATGGTATTTATTTATGGATTATGCAACCTAAACAACAACTTGGCGAGTTTTTAAAAATAAGAAATACCCTCCATATCATTATCAGAAAGTGCAGGAACTCCAAGAAAATGACTACAACCTTCGTCTGACCTTTTACCGTTGGTTCGTTGGACATCTGCCGCATGTGTATAGAATATTATTTAGCGATGAGGCCACTTTTACGAAAAGCGGTGTATTCAATTGGCGCAATTCACATAAATGGGCACAGGAAAATTTTAGACCAACACGACAAAACCATTTTCATCATAAGTTTTCGGTGAATATTTGGTTGGGAATGGTGAATGGTTTGACCTCACTTCTTCGAAAATAGACTAAATGGAAACATTTACCTAGAATTCCTTCAGAATACGCTACCAAATTTCCTTAATGTAATTGAAATACGAGAAATCTATTTCTAACACGATGGGACTCCCCCTCACTTGAATAACAATGTAATCAATTTTTTGAATAACTCTTATTCTAATAGGTGGCTTGGTCGAGGTGGACCGACAAGTTGGCCTCCTCGATAACCGGATTCAAATCTGCTTGATTTCTTCTTATGGAGCTATTTAAAAGATGTTTATCAAGTTGAAATACTGTCAAGAGAACATTTGATCCAATGAAATACGGGTAGTTGTGAAATTCTAAGAAATAATATGGACCTAATTCGAAGATCCAATGGTTAGATTGTAAAAAGCAAGAAAATGCATTGAGCAAAGAGGAAACCATTTCGAGCACCTGATTTGAACCGACTATCGCTAAGTTTAGGTACCCGAGTTCCTATTTCATTCTAATGTTCCAGGTGTGTTTTTTCCATGCGTTATTGGATAAAATCGAAATATTTGTTTCTTAATAAAAAATTATGCGATGAAAAAACTATCATTCACCCGAATCATCGTTATGTTCTTGGATAACTCCAAAGTGTTTTTAAAATGATTTCTTTTAGGTCTTGAGTTTTTTCTCTTCTCCTGAACCTTAGAGTAGATGTTAGAGCAAATTGACCAAAAAGTATTTAGTATTAAAAAATCAACTCTTCTTTACATTTCCAGCTGTGATAAAATGTGTTTTATACGGTCTTAAATGATCTTTTAAGATTTCACACTGGATATTTTGTCCGAGCGCTATACTGAATGTATTTTTTCGATTTTGTCCCTACGATCCAAAGAGTCAGAGGACAAATTGAACGAAAACATGTTTCTGCAAAATATGAGCATTTAACCGAAAAAACAATTTTTTAAGCCGGTCCTGGTTTGGGATGAAATTAAAAATCTCGTATGGTAGACCCCATCAATTGAATTCAACGTTGAAATTTTCATCCAAATCGATCGAGTCGTTTAAGAATTATGAGGCAAGAAAAATCTACCACTTTCATAAAAAACACCCTGTATAGTCCGGAGGAAAGCGCGACGATTAAAAAAAGGTCGATTCCCATACACCGAGAGCGTTTCCTATCACCCCATAGAATATCTCCCTCCCCGAATCACCCTGTATATAATGTTGTAAGAAATGTTTTGAGGAAGCCTACAGAACAGAAAAGTGTGCTCATATTGATATGACTACGAAATAAAGTGTAAAAAAAAACAAACGCGAATATCTCTTATAATGCATTTTTTTCGATGTGAAAGTTCAATTTTTACACGTGTATTACATGGCCTCATGCTTTTAAACATCCTAAGCTTTTTTTGGGGATCCCCGAAAAATGCATGAAAAGCACAAGCGACTACTACTACTAGGAAAAGAGTGACCGTTTTGGATGCAGTGGTTAGCTAATGTTGAATCTTGTTTAATTTTGAGGAATATAGTTTGATATTCTATATATCTAATTTTGAAGAAACGACCTGTGTGACCTCTGCAAGAATTATTGGGGACTTGACAAGATACCTAATTGCTGATTTATTTCAATTTTCAATTAGAATTTCGGCATTAATAATAGTGATGACAATTTATTGTCAGGTTATTTGCGACATTTTCACTGATCTGTTCAAAATATGTTGAACGGATAAATTTTTCGGATTTGTTGATACTTAAATTCATCCGTTCAACATATTTTCAACAGATGAAATGAAAATGTCACAAATAACCTTTCCAAATCGAAACTAAAATCACATTCAGACCTTCAAATAAATTGTCATCACTCTTTAATGTTGAAAATCCTAAAGAGAATGTAAATAAAAAAGGAGTTTGTAAGTTATCGTGTCCATAGTAGAAACCTCAATTACCTAGAATCAGTAGACATTTTAAAATCACTTTTTAATGACAACTTTCAGATAATGAACGACCAGGCGTCGATCAATGTAAATCCCAAATTTTTGATGTATTCAAATAATAGTTCCCTTACAAAAATTGTTAGATATAGTCCTAATATCAGGTTTCTCCAAATCCAATTAACGACTTATTCGCATATATTTCATGTTATCTTGTACTAGGTTTTCATACAGTCTGACAATGAACGAGAAATCAAAACCGCGGTAACAGTGATCTATTCATTTAATTTACTTGTTGGTAGTAATAACAGAAAAAATTCCATTTGTTCTGTGATCTATAAGAAATTCTGAAACTGTATTTTTCTTTCATTTATCATAGTGCTCTGATGAAAGTTAGATAGTTGAAGAATCTTAGTGGTCGAAAAAAATTTTAATAAAGCATTTGAATAAAAAGAAATCGGTTGTCTATAAAGTCGGTTTTGCTGGCGATAGTTGAACGTGACGTCATAAGAAAATACTGATAGAATGGTTGCATTTTTCAAGAGAAAATTGTAATTTTATTTGTTTGATAGATATTTTGTATGGATATAGAGGTAAATGGAAATCACAATTGAATTGATCAAGTTACATTTATTTGTACGCATAAATACAATTATGTCAATTTTTTTTACAATCCCTGCACTAGCGGAATTATGTAAATTTTTTTCTACAATCCCTGCACTAGCGGACCGATGCTATTTATTTTAATGATGAAAGTACAATATTCGACAATATATCACTGAACATATATTCAATATCGAAAGAATCATTACCTTTTTAGCCACAATTATCGTAACTATAAACAATTGACACCACATTCACTTTTCACTGCACTTCATACTTGACGAAAACATGTAAATGTATTATTGTATAGCAGCTGGGTACGCGGACGCATCGCTCAATCAATTAGGAGAGAGAGAAGTCGAACGCGGAGGTAGATTGTGCCTCGTTGTCGCTCGTTCCGCGCTCTCGCTTGCACTTCAAGCCTTAAATGGAACGCCTCAGAGCGTGGTAACGCCGCATGAGTCATGTTTTTTCGTGCGTGCAGCCGGCTCCACCGAATTATAAGACGTTGTCACGTCAAAAAAAGGAATGAATATTACGTATTAAAATGAAATTTGGATAAATTTAATTAGCTTAATTCTCTATATCTATACTCGAATAATAGTGTAGTGATTCAACAAGCAGTGAGCCAACTCTTGCATAAAAATGTGTTACGTTTTTCACCGCGCATGGGCAACCGTGAGGACAAGTTTCAACCGGCATCGACTTCTTGTTTGCCTTGGTCTAAAAAATCTCTTTAAAGCATCAAATGAAACACTTGATAGACCTCAATTTTATTGAATCAGGTGGAAAAAAAAATCAAAAATTTAAGCTGGTCATTTCACATTATTCAATAAATTATCTATTACAATATTTAAAAAAGTACAACGTGTACAAAAAAAATTAATTAACCGTGAGGAAGATTTCCTACAATATAGAACTCAAATGGACATTTATATTTTTCAGTGTATAAAGGAACCGAAACCAAACGTCTGCTTCATTGAATCCCAATAATATCGTTGCCAATTCCCTTTGGTAACTTCAGCTTCAGCACATGGTACACCCTTTTGTGTCAAAGTTACCTCAGTGTGATCACTCTAGAAACAATAATATTCTTAATTCCATAATCCAATAAATTTATCTTGATCCCATACCTTTTCATCAATGTCTAACGTAACTGTAGAATGATGCCAGGAAGGCCATTGGTTGTACCTCCAAGTCTGAACAATTTTCTTGCCTGGTTCAAACTCTAGAAATTCCCCTGAAATATTTCCTCCAAAGAGCTCAAATCGGCCGTTCTTGAAAAGATCCAACTTGACTGGGCCATGGGTGAATGCTGTTACCATCTCTATTCTAGTCATGGCGTCGTAAAACTCTTTGGCTGTACATTGGAACTTCTGGGTGTCTTTGATGGTTGTCACATCGAGCTTAACACCATCCTGAAAAAGAAAGTTATGATATTGTATTGACTAGAGCAGGGCTTCTCAAACTATGGGTCGCGACCCCAAATGTGGTCGCGAGAGATTTTAATGCAATATATTTATATATACCATTTTATAACATCACTAGAGTTATCGGAATTTGTATGGGGTCGTCAAGAAACTCGCGATCATAAATGGGGTCGTCAAGAAACTTGCAATCATAAAAGGGGTCGTGAATGACAAAAGTTTTAAGAAGCCCTGGACTCGAAACTCCGTTCGACAGACGCTTTCGGATCGACCTCTGGAAGGCATCGACGTGACCAGTAAACCTTCACAAACATTCTCAAGGCTTTTCTAATGTCTTTTTCGTTGGAACAAAGAACTTTTGTTAAATTTTGCTTTGAACTCAAAAAGACTCATGCAGAAACAGTCGAAAGGATGAAGACAACATTGGGAGAGTGCATTGGCAAACTCAAATTAAAGAATAAACGCTCCAAACAAGCCTGCATATCTGTTGATATCGACCCACGCTCTGAATGGCCCTCGAAGCCAGATGACGAAGAATAACATCAGGGAAGATATATGAAGTTAGGTCTGATGCACCTGGTAAAATTAAGAAATGAACGATCACGAATTCATTACCTGTTTTTTCTCTGAGTGAATTGGCTGCATGTTAACTTTGGTTTTGTTGAAACCGCTAGAATGATTCACTACCTTGTCAGGTTTGATTTCGTCTTTTTTGGGAAGAATCATTCCTTTCGTGAATTCTTGTTTCAATTCTGTTATGTATCTGCCCAATTGAGATCGAACTGTGGCTACTCCGTTAGTTTGTAAGATTTTTTTAATTTTGGATGCTTCATCATCATCTTCATCCTTCAGAGATACCGTTATCTGAAACAACATGGAGATATATAAAATACATTGTGCACATTAGACTAGGGAGATTAAGAATAAGGAGTATGTTTTATAAATGTTCATGATTGATTTTTGTGCCTTTCATTGATGTTTTAAAAAGAAAGAATAATAATATATTATTTGATACCACAGATATTGTTCCTGCAATTGATCTTCCTGAACTGGTTTGTTTGGTGCTTTTAGACTACAGCAAAGCATTTGATCTTATTGATCATAGACTCATAGATGCTACTCAACATTATGGGCTTTCAAATGTGAATCGCCTGTGATTCAATGGTTACCTAGTTGGGAGGTACCAGGTTGTGGGGATGGATGGTAAAAGATCCATGTCTCTAAAAATTCAAGAAGGTATACGTGGTCCTATACTTTATAGCATTTTCGTGTCCCTATTGCCTATTATGAAAACCAGGTGATAAAAATCATTTGCGCCATATTGCGATGTAAGGCACTGGTGGCAGTTAATGAATACCTGAATAGAAATCTGAATGGTCCAAATATCTTGCCAATAATATGGTACTAAGGAGTAGCATCTTTTCAAGGGAGCTGACAGAAATAGTATTTGAGATTTCTAGGCATTGAACAGCTAAGTTTGAGTGACTCTTTACATAAAGCTCAGTCGATCTCCTGAATGGTAGGGATTTCTACAGTCTGCTTTTCCCTCAACAAATTTAAGGAAACTTATTGCAAGAAACTTTCATACATCATGAAAAATTACGGTTTTTAAAGTGTTTATTTTTTTGTAATTATGTGTTTTTCATTTATATTGAAACTTTTTAAGATATTTCTATATATCCAGGGGCATGGAAGAACGTCTGATGTAAATGTTTCCCTTTTGTGTTAATATTGCACAATGAAATAAATTTGATTTGATTATTAAAAATCATCACATGAGTCTCTCTGATACCTTATTCATTAGTTAACTTGTCAAAAAAAATCCAAAATGTCAAACATATCCTCCTCATCCCATGAAATAATCGAACATCCCCTAATTCAAGAAGAGGACATTGAAGAATTTTATGAAGCTTTCAGTCATTACAGGATCAATGATACCGAAGATGTAATGAAAACAAGTAATTTTCCCAAGTTCCTTAGACTAATGGGCCAGAATAATACAGAAGCCGAAATGATTCAGATGTTGAAATATATTAACGCGCTAGACAAGGAAACCATCACTTTTCAAGAAGTCTTTGAAATTATGAAGAAACACTTCCAAACACCACATACTGTAGAAGAAATACAGAAAGCGTTCCATGTGTTCGACAGAAACGGTGACGGGCGTTTGAGTACAGAAGAAATTAGATTTGTGATGACGAATTTGGGGGAAGTTTTTAACGAAGATGAAGTACGTGAAATGTTCTTCGAAAACGACACTGACAGAGACGGACGAATCACTTTGGATGATTTTATGAATCTTATGTGCAGAGGAGACAGTAGAACTGGAGTTAAATTGAGGTCCTCTATAAGATATAAATGAACGATACTTTTATTCGAATTTAATATTTCTATGATGGGTGTATAATGTATGAATAATAAATTGTTTCACTATCTTTTTGTAAGTAACAGATGTTAAAAAGCTAGTCTATTTTTTGTTCTACACCCATTAGAAAAACGTAATTTGTTCAAACTGTATGTGGTCCTACTGAAATGCAGAATGAAAATCCTGTTGATGAAAGTTCCATGACAGAAATGTTATATTCAAACTGTGTATAATTCAGCTGTAATAGCAGAAACATATTGGAATCAGTTTTCTGAAAGACAATTGCCTGGTAAGTCAATTTTGAGAAGATGAAAGAAAATTTTAGTCATTGTGGATCGATTGGAGCTTCAAGAAATAAGAAATAGATGGATAGATAGATTTATTAATTTCAATTTATGATTTATAGTAAATAACAAATTATGCCTAAGTCGTAGAATATGTCAAAGAAAAAAAACAATTACTTTGAACTTACAAGAAACTCAATTTACAGTAATTAAATAAATATGTATAGACAAGACTGATTAGAACAAAGTGAACTGCTTATTAGATATTTAATTGTGGTTTTCAGTTTTAGTTAAATTTGTCATTCAGTAATTCCTGCGTCTTGTGGGAGCTGTTTGTACTAGTACTTAATAAATATTTTTTTGAAGCGCTGGTTGCTTATTCACTATTGTATATGGTAATTTGTTCATTTTTCTTATTATTATATGGTGTACATTTTCCTGAGGTGAGTATATTTGAATTTAACAGATAAGTTTTTTATTACGGGTTATATAATCATGTTTATTTTTGTGGAAAAGATCAGGCTTACTTCTTACAAATATGATTGCTTCATAGATGTACGAGGCGGGTAGTGTATATTATTTTGACGAAATGATCCTTTCAGTTTTCAGTGCTTTTTTTGAAATTTGAAGATACAAGATGATATGATATGATATATATTTGCACCTTCAAAATACAATACAAGGTAGGTCATCTAATGAGTCAATAAAAAATATTTCTGCTTCTAATAAAACAATTAAAAATATACACTAAAATACTCAATTATCAATACTAAAAATATTCAATAATATAAAAAATACTAAAACTACACAGAACTGATATCTGCCAAGGACAGTGAAGACACAAAATAAAAACGTGCATCTAAAATTAAAAAACGTGATCCAGAAATTCACAGACTGAATAAAATGCATTTTCCATCATGATTTTCTTCACATTATTCCGAAAATGCTTGGGACTTTGGGATTCGAAAGAATCAGGTAGTTTATTGTATAATTTGGTTCCAATAAAATTGAACGAGTTCTGAGTTTTCTTTAAGCGATGTGATGGTAGTACATATTTCTAACGGATTCTCGTAAAGTGCTCGTGCAAGATGGAATGATTTTGATGTTTTTCTGTATTTCTATGGAAGTGAGTAAGACATTCCATCATGTAACAACACGGTATAGTAAGTATGTTGAACCGCAAGAACCCCCTTAGAAAATTCAGTACACGATGTTTAAGTTAAAACCTATGTTTAATTTATATTCTGCGCATTCTAAAGGCATAAAAGTACCTCGCCACTGCATCCGCAAGACGTTGTACATGGTTGGACCGGTTAGCCTTGAATCGATGCTCACACCCAGATAGCGCGTATCTTCAACAGAAGCAATAATATTTCTGTTGTGGGTTACGGCCAATTTTTTTTTTGAAATTTGAGATTTGCGTTTTTTGAGTATTTAGCTTGAGGTTATTTATGTTGAAATATTTTTCTATGGTTACTAAATCATTTAAAACTCTATATTTTAATTGATCTTGATTTTTACCACTTATTATACCATTTGTGTCATCCGTAAATTGTACCAGCAAGTCATTTATGAATCCTAACAGATCATTAGTGTAAAGTAAATAGAGCAAGGAACCAAGAATCGAACCTTGAGGAACTCTTCTTGTTCTCAACATTTTGGAGGTTTGTATGTTTCTATCATTATCTTCCATTGCAACATATCGAAATATGAAGTAAGAGATGAAGAAGATGGAGCAATTGAAGTAATAGGAGCTGTATCAGCCAAATCTTCCATTTCGAGCAGGCAATAGAATCAGAAACATCATATATTCGTACTAAAAATGGATCAATTTCAGAAGTTTTCATTGTCAACAATAATTTGTACGATAGAAAAAACAAAATAGAGGGCCATTTTATTGAAAAACTAATCGTTAGAATTCCGCGAATATTTGGACAATAAAGAAGTATTGCCACCAAATGACTACCTACCATTTCTATTTCTTAATATTATTGCAGGATTTCTGCAAGAACTGCCTCTAGCACAAAGATCGAATACTTTTCTCAACATGATGATGCCCTCTTCACCAAACAAGGGTCATCAGTGACCTCATAATTTTGAGTTTTGGGGATAATTGGATAGAGACTATATGTCCAACGAGATGAATTTTGGAATTGAGGCTGAAACCATTTTTCTTTTGGTTTAAATTTGACTGAAAACATAAAAACATAAAATTTTTGAAGAATTCTACAAAGCAAGATTCTGTGTTCTAGTATTTAACAAGAGACTTTTCCATGACAATGATTCAATAATTTGTCAAGACAGTGAAGATTTGTTCAAGTCTGTTTTTGTACATTTTTTCTTATTATTCATTGATTTTGTTAAGTTATGGCTGATGATGAAAGTGATGAAGAACAAGAACAAGATTTCGGGGAAGAAGAGCTTCAGGAAATTGAAGAAGCATTTAATATTTACGCGAAAGTGAAAGAACCAATTGACGAGCATGCCCTCGGTCCTCAGGGTATTCTTCCAACTCATGATTTGGGATATGCGATGAAGCAGATTGGATTCGATCCCACGGAAGCTGAGGTGACTGCTTATATGTGTTGATTATTCCTTTTACTCATCTTTTTTAGCAGGTTTTCACTATGCTCGATGAAGTCGATCCCAACGGAACAGGTTTCATTAATTTCAAGACGTTCATCTTCCTTCTAAAGAAACATGTAAAAGTTCTTAAGGAAGAAGAACTCAGAATAGCTTTTGCTGTTTTTGATAGAGATGGTAATGGACACATAGGAACCTCAGAAATAAAATACGTGACTCGCAATTTGGGGGAAAGATACACAGATGACGAAATCGAAGATATGTTTAAGGAGGTAGACGCCGATGGAGATGGGAAGATTAATTTCGAAGATTTTAGTTATTTCATGACAAAACGTTAGACGATCTTATTGTGGTACCTTCACACTTCATCATTAATAAATGGATAAGAATCAAGTTTGAGTTATTTCATTTAAAATTGTCAAATACTTCCAATTTAATTCAAAGAAAAAGTAGATAATAACATTTAATTCTACTATATTGAGAGATATCAAATAACAATCGCTTAGACCTTGACAGAGAGGTACCTAAAAGAGATATGCAGCAGAGGATGAACAATGCGCAAGCGTCGGATTCATTGATTGTAATTGACTGACGATTGACAAGTGAAAGCAGAAGACAAGTCAAACGGCCAAGACATTTTGTTGCTTAAAACTTACGAGTTTGTTGAGTATTTGTGGTTAACGAACGCTTTCAAAATGAATACAACTTTGATTTTTATAATGGGAGGAAGGAGAAAGTGTTTTTTTGCGAAAGTACACAAAGTGGTTCCGAAAATATTATCCTTTATCAGTAAGCACTTGTTCAAAACGTATCTATCAATTTATTTAATAACACATTTTCATATACCTAATTCATATCGTACATTCTTTGATTTTCTAGATTTCCTCTTATTAATGACATTAAAATTAAGTGGTTTAGTGTAAATTACAAGCTTCAGTCAATATTACTAACTTAAGATTTTGTTCTAAGCAGGACATCGTAAAAGATTTACATGTGCTCTTTTTACTAAGAAACGAAAATCGCTGGAGATATTATTATGGAACTTCATACATCTAAAGTGATAAGTGAGTTTGTACTAGTTAGCATTATATTTCTCTATTTAAGCTATTTGTTTCATTCGAAAACCTTTATGATTTTTTGGAAATATTTTTAAGGTTTGGTTACAGAATAGAGGAACAAAAAAAAAGAACGTTCCTGACGTTTCAACATATAATTACGTGATACTTATAAATATAGAGTAACGTTTCTTTATTTATTAGAGTTAACATCAACGCCATTACATACTCTAAGGTATGTGAACGATATAAGATCACAAGATGCGAAAAATCCAAAACAAGCCAGATTGGCCTTGATTGATGAAAAAGCTTCACCCTTGGAAACCAAAAAGTTGAGGGCTCTAGGAGAACACAATCGAAAGCTCAGAAGACGTATAGGTAATTTGAAAAAACTAGTTAAGCATTTACAGAATAAGAACTTACTTTTAGATGCCACTGGCGATATTTTGATAAGTAAATTTCTCTGAAGTTGTGTATATTGCTACTACAACCATAAGCTGACGAGATAAAGGGGTAAATAATGAAATCATCAGAAACATGTGTACTTCACATTTTTTAGTACTATTTCAACAATTTTTTTAATTTTTGTAGGAAATTTTTCCGACTAGCATGAAAGAAGTTATCAATAGAAAATTGAAAGAAAGAGGAAATTACAGTGTATCGCTACGAATTTTTCTTTAACAGTTCACTTTTATTCTCCTAAGGTATACAATTATATCAGATCAGTGTGGCAAAATCTATTACCACATCCATCGACTCCTAGGGAATGGTATAAAACCATAAATTGTAGCCCTGGGTTTATTGAGGCCTTAAATGCAATTCAGGTCTGACCTAAACAAAGCCAAAGGAAAACCAACTCTTGCCAACCTGGTAATGGATAAAATTGCTCTTTGAGAACTAATATATATATATATATATATATATATATATATATATATATATATATATATATATATATATATATATATATATATATATACATGGACGATTTCAAAGTCAAGTAGAGTTTGGAATTGATGTAAGTCTTGAAGAATGTGCCAAAGGCTTGACAAGCTTTGGTTTTCATGGCAGTCGGCATTAATGTCTATTGGAAAGTGCCAGTAGGATATTTCTTGATAGATGGGTTAAATGGATCACAGAGAGCTAATCTATTGATAGAATTTTTAACTAACATGGCAAAAACTGGCGCAACAGTCAAATCATTAACCTTTGATAGTGCAACTTCTAATTTAAATATGTGCCAACAGTAAGGTGCCAATTTTGGGTATATGTCAAGTTTTAAACCATAAAGTTTTTATGGAAATACTAAAATAAACATTTTTTTGGACTTGTGTCATATGGCAAAATTAGCAAGAAATACTTTTGGGGATGAACAAATTTTATATTTTGGTAATGAAATATTAAATTGGCATTTTATAGTCAAATTGTATGAACTGCAGATAAGGGAGGGATTGAGGCTACCAAACTAAAATAACGAAAGGCACATCCTTTATGATAGTAATAAAGTGTCAGTTAAGCTTGCCTTGCAAGTATTAAGCGAAAGCGTTGCAGAAAGCTTTTATATCTGTTAAAAAAGAATGTTGGTTTCAGAAATTGTGAGGCAACAGCTATGTTTTGTGAAATACTTAATGATGCTGTTGATATTTAAAACTATAAAATAGTTTTGCAAAGTTACGATCGCTTTAAATGGGGATAACTATCTATTCCATCTTAAAAGATAGTGTAAAATTTATAGAAAATTATATTTTACATTTAAAAGATGCCACTGAAGTCGATGTTTTAAAATTAACAAAATTCTGGTTTTGTTGGAATAATCATTGATTCAAATAATTTTTTTTCATCTTTATGATAATCTCAGATTATTTATTATCATATAAATTATCTCAAGATTATTCAGAAACTTTTTCAGCAATTCGAGCAAAGGGAGGTTCAAGAATAACCCAAATGCCAAATTGCTTACAAAAGGTTATTAGTACCACAAGAACTAAGGCACTTGATGGTGGGAATGTGTTATCAGATATTGTACATGTTGCATCCATCAAAAAAGAATTGTGTAACCCTCTTCTATCAGATGAGAGGAAGAGGAAGAGGAAGCTTCTTTTGATCATGATTATGCATAAACATTTTGAAATTTATCTTCATTTATTGAAGATGTTAAAACATATATCGGTGGATTTATAGTGTAGAAATTATCCAAAAAAATTGAGTGCAATATCTACTTGAGTCATGTAATACAGATTGGAAATATGCCTACATTAATCGCTCTAAAAAATTAAGGACCTTATTCAAATCCATCTCAAGATGTTTGTAAAATCTACAAGATAGCTGAGGAAATTCTGCTTCAAAATAAAAATTAAGTGTATGCTCATATATATTAAAAATTTTAATATTAAAATGCGAATGCAGTCCCTTAATTAAAAAGTAATTTTAATTAAGGAGACTGTATTCACGTTTCAATATAAAAATTTTAATATATGTCTATATTTAGTCCAATTAATATTGGAAACCTTTATATTATTGAATAAATTTAAGTTACTGCATTTTTTATTTATTTTATTATTATTATTGTTATTTTATTTATTTGCAAGCTCATATATTAAAAATTTCAATATTAAAATGCGTAATAAATGCACAGAATATTATTATATATATATTCTATTATTTTGTGTATATAATACTGTCCTATATTTAGTCTAATTAATATTGGAAACCTTTATATTATTGAATAAATTTAAGTTACTGCATTTTTTATTTATTTTATTATTATAATTTTATTTATTTGCATGCTCATATATTAAAATGTGAATACAATATATATATATATATATATATATATATATATATATATATATATATATATATATATATATATATATATATATATATATACATACAATTACTTTTTAATTAAGGGACTGTATTCACATTTTAATATAAAAATTTTTAGTATATGAGCATGCAAATAAATAAAAATGCAGGAACTTAAATTTATTCAATAATATAAAGGTTTGCAATATTAATTAGACTAAATATAGACAGTATAAATACACAAAATAATATAATATATAATGTATATTATATAATATTTTGTGTATTTATTACTGTCCTATATTTAGCCTAATTAATTTTTGTAAACCTTTATATTATCGAATAAATTAAAGTTACTTCAATTTTTTTTCAGAATGGCGTGAACTTACCGAATTTTGTAGTTTTAACTTGTACTTATTTTATGAAATTTTAATGTTGAATTATTCTCAAAATCATCATAATTTTTTCATTCAAAAAACTTTTATTTTAACGCAAGCGTCGTGCAGATCATCCGCTGTTATAGCTAACTTTCTAAACATCACAATAAGTTTTTCTCTAACATCTTGATGACCCTAGTAATAGCGAAAATTGGTGTGAACCAGTGATATAAGAGTACTATATATATGGATAATAATTATTTTGACAAGAATGAAACCTCCATAATGGTTTTCATCTTCCACCATAGAGATTTACCTTTTTAGTATCTAAGGTCAAATATTGGGCATATTTGGACTTTGATAGAGAAAATTTAAATTTTATATTTCAAAATTGAATCATTTTTATTTGATATAGAAACATGTATGATTGGGAAGTTGAAGTTGTTTTCTTTTTTCAATATGAAATTTTTTATGGTTCACATATGAAATAAAGAAGTACATCAAAACGTAAAACGGTTTTTTCACTTTTGCGCGTTTCTAGAAAATCGGGAGACATTTTTTTTATCTCCTCTAGAAGTGGATGAAATCCCAAAATTTGGGACATGTAGAAGTCTCCAAAATAATCTAAAATATCATTGTGAACAATTCGACATACAATTTCAAAGCAAACAGTTCATATGACCATAGGTCCTGAGATTCTTCATTACCTTTATACAGGGTGACAAACTAGGAAAAAACATTGAGATGTCATAAATATGTTGATAATCTTTTAGTGAATTTTGTCGGACACATTGAATGTTATGAGAGGCCAACTTAGTTCAATCTCATTAAATCCTGTGGAGTCTTGTTTCACATTCAAGAAAAAAATAAAGGCATTTTATTACCTGCTGCTGGGTGAAAAAAATGAATTGATGTAACTACATATATAAAAACAAAAATAATCATCGACAGATGTCAGCCACTATATTCATTTACTGAAATCTTTTTTCAGTATAAACTCTGAAATAATTGTTTTATATTTGTTTGAATACTGCAACTACTGTTGTCACATGAGTTACACCAGTAATGAAGAAGAAAAGGATTTCAGTCAAGAAGAAAAAGATTTCAGTCAAGAAGAAATGGAAGAAATTGAGGAAGCCTTCAATTGTTTTGCTTTGGAGAAAACAACAATAAATGAAGATCAGAAGGGACCACAAGGATTACTCCTTGTACACGATCTTGGATATACCATGAAAGAACTTGGATTCAGTCCAACAGAAGCTGAAGTGAGTAAACTCTTAATACATATTTTCAAAAAAATTCTTAAATATTAATTTTAATAGTTCATTAGTTTATGAATTTTACTGGTTGAAAGAAATGCTATAAAATTTTCAACCTTCTATTTTCTGATTATGTAGATATTTGAAATGCTTGATGAATTTGACCTTCAGAAAACAGAGTATATAGACTTCAACACTTTTGTGTACATTCTGAAGAAAAACACAAAACCCTTGAATGAGGAGCAACTCAGAAGTGCATTTGACGTTTTTGATAAAGATCGAAATGGGCATATAGCAACCCAAGAGATAAAATTTGTGACTAGAAATTTAGGTGAAAGGTATACTGATACCGAGATCGAAGAGATGATGAAAGAGGCAGATGCTGATGGAGATGGAAGAATAAGTTATGATGATTTTGCTTATTTTATGACTAAACGTTGAAAAACATGAATGATATTGTATTTTTAAGAAATAAATGGATAATTAAATCCAAACCATCTTCAGTTTTGTTAATCAATATTAAATCAAATTGCAACTAGATATTTTTGCGATGATAATACTTACATCAAATTCTGATACTTCATTTTCCTCAGATATATTAGGAATTTTGAAAGTTCCTGAATACTTTTTCCCACTGTCAGAAGTGCCCTTCCACTTCAGATGGAGATTCCACTCATAAAAGAATATAAGTTTACCCTTCCTATTATTAGCTGAAGCTTCTCCTTCACACTTTTCAACTTCAACAACTTGAATATCCGCAATATCTGAATTTATCTTGAGATTACTAAACAATTCTTTGAATTTATCTTGAGACCAGGGGCCCGCGTTCTTCTCTGTCCAATGCCAATTGTTCACATTTGTCGCATCAGGCCTTTCTTCTACAATCCACCTAGGATCACCTTCGCCCCATTTAGCCATGTTTTGATGAAAACTCGGTCAATTAGTTTCAAATTATAATTTTTCTTATTGGAAAATTATATTTTGTTGCAGTGTATACTTCCAAATTAATTACGAATATTCGGTGAATGACCTTTATTTCGCTTTTATATTCAGGAAGCACGTTTTCTCTAGAATTATAAATTACTCTAATTAGTATAATCTCTTGGCAAACTATAATACAGACTGAAGTTCCAATTCCAAAGAAATACGAACTGGGTTTCTCGTGTTTCTAGAATATTCCGATTCTAAATGTCAGATGACAGCTAAAACCATAGAATATAAACTGGACTATTGACAAGTGAACAACTTCTAAGGGGTGCAGAATTGGAATCGATGATCACTATTTGAATACATAGCATTTATCGATTTTTTTTATTTTAATTTTTGTTATTGTGTGTCGATGCGAAGCATGGTGGAATAAAAACCGATAGCTAAACTCTAAATTTTTACCGTGTGTAACACAAAATCGACGAACGACGATTTAATATTGAAAAATAAGTCTAAAACTGGTAGGCGCTGCACTTATAGTGCAAAATCAGACCCGCGTTGATAGAGAAACCTTCAAAATTATCAAATAACTGTTTATTTGATTTAAATATATGTAAACTTGAGACAAAAAGAATTATTCAAAAATCCGTAGATCAATGAATAATCCTTCCTGACAAGAGCTAGTTCCCAAATCTGTCCGCCACAATAGTGCAATTAAGCAGGATGCCGAGAAACGAAACGGCAGACTGCAGTTTCGCCCTTATTAGGAGCTAATCAGTGTCGCATATCACTTCTCAGCATCCTATTAAGCTACATCAGGGTACCCTTTCGATTCCAAAAAGGACGCACCTCGTACATACGTACGAGAGTCGCCCTCTATGGACCGAGACGGTGATCCCGCTACTGGACTTCGAGAAAGATACGAACAATAACAGATGTGAGAACGTTACAAATTCCAACACATCATACATCTTTCGCCGGTTCGTGAATCACACCAACGGTACGAAACGAGCGAAATAATCCCGTTGAAATGGTGCTCTGGGCCTCTGTTTCCGAGATTAAACCTCCCGTCGGTAAATATTTGATGAGACAAATATCTTCCGGACAAACTTTGCAAAGAGCCTACATATGTAAACTTGGGGGCTGCGTGCATGACGGACAGATTTGGGAACTAGCTCTTGTCAGGAAGGATTATTCATTGATCTACGGTTTTTTGAATAATTCTTTTTGTCTCAAGTTTACATATGTAGACTCCTCGTGAAGTTTGTCGCGGGAGATATTTGTCTCATCAAATATATATATATATATATATATATATATATATATATATATATATATATATATCCGGAAGAAATTTTCATATAGTTATATTTTGTTACCAGTCAACAGAGATGAAAGGTAGAGCAGTTTTTCAACATAGAAAAAATATTTATTCGAATATTGAGCCTTGAATGATTTGGCAGAGGGCATTATCGTTTCAAAAGTTAATTGAAAATAATTATTCCTAGAATGGAAATTACACAAATCTAATCTATTTATTTTAAGCCCTAATACAAAAATTGAAATTGTACCATGTAGCTAATGTTTTTACTGCTAATATTATACTTCTTTGCACAAGATAAGTTGTGATTGAAATTTATGAGAAACTTTCCAACTATATTAATAAATGATAAATTTGGGAAACTTTATGTGTAAGCAGAAATTTATTCTCAAGTGTTCCAAGATGAAAAATTCTGATTTTACTATTACAGATTCTACACACTATTTGAATTTATAAAAATATTTATGTAAAATTATCAGTGATAGTCAGGCAGTAATTTCTCAATCCAACTTAATAAACTACTTATTTCCTTAGATTTCAGTTCATGGAATGTATTTTGTAATTCAATAAATTCCCCTTTCACACCAAGCTGTTCTAACTTATCAAATGTATTCTTCCCCCATGTGATAGGAACCATATCGTCTTTATTGCCGTGACACATAAAAAGTGGAGTTTCGATAGACTTGATGTTTTTGTATATTTCAGATCCATTGTTGAGAAAAGATGATAATGCAAACACACCTGCCAATCCAGGAAGGAACCTATAAGCCATATGTAAAGATAAAGCCCCTCCCATAGAAAATCCACCTAAAAGTTGTGAACAATTATTTCTTTCTATAAGAAAACAGCTTTCAAAGCAATCAGTTAATTTACCTATTATAATCCTATTGAGAGGAATACCCAACTTGACTTCTTCATCTACTATTTTTTTTATTTCGTCTTTTATTGAGTTGATACTTTCTCCATGTTCAGGAACGTCAGGAGAAAGTTTATATCTATCAAACCAAACTGTACTTGGCTGTAACAGATGATATTACTTTGAAATGATGACAAATTGCGAAACTCACCTCACCACCAATAAATGTATAGGGTCTTGTTGGAGCAGTTGGAAATAAAAACTTGATATGAGGCAAACTAAAATTGTTGTTCAAAAATTTCACCCATTCTAGTATACCCTTTCCAGTGTCTCCTGAAAATAATTTCAAATTTTCATTCTAATATTTTCATTTGCCTCAACGCACCTGAACCATGCAGAAATATCACAGATGCATTGTGTATAGCACTTGTTTGTTTTATTACATGAAGGGCCCCAAGTTTATACATTTTCAAGAATTAGAATGGAATAAACATGAAATAAAATAATAAAAATAAGATTACATCATGAAGAACAAGATCCCTTTGAAATATGTTGATTAAGTAGGGTTAACAACATAGAACTCTTAGACAATGGACATGAGAAGATAGTTTGTTTGTTTTTTCTTTTAACAATGTGCTCGGGAACTAAGCCCATTTACACAGGTGGACCTACAGCTTATAGTGGATTCCGAACCACTCTCCTAGACCGTGCAATGATAACTGCCACCACAAGGATTACAAGTTATCTGGTCTTCGGAAGTTTATGCCCTCTATAGGCGACTCTGTCAAATTCAAAGACGCATACAACACCCAAACCTTCGCCGGAATCGAACCGGCAGCCGCATGTGTACAAACTGGGAAGCGTGTGATCTTCCCACCTGGCCACAGCGGTGGTTGAGAAGATAGTTCTCATGTTCAATCAGCTGCGCAGACTTGTGCTATCTTTTGTATTGGCGACCATTGTTTTGGTGGCAAACATACCAGAGACATCGTTGTTATTGTTGCGTGAAATATTTGGACTTTTGTGTGAATATAAGTGTTTTTTCCACATGTAGATATTTGAAATGTTCTGACTCAATATGTTCACTTCATGTTGAGAAAAGTTTTTTTTCTACCAAATAGATTCGTAGACAAGATTATTAGGTGAGGCTGTGCCTATCATTTTTTCACAACATCCCACTACTTACTACTTAAAAAAGTAGGATAATAAAATATTTCATTTGGCTTTAACATCCGAAAGCAGAAGAATTCACCTTGTCTTTAAGGTAAAAACCACACAAAAATCGAATGATGTTACACAATAATATTATTACCTGCATGTTTTGCTACCAAAACAATAACTGCCAATTCTAAACACACCACAACTCTGCACAACCAATACAACGAGAGTTAGATATCCTTTAATTTTAGGAATCCTTTCTAGAACATTCAAGCTAGAAGAAGAAGATAGTAGTTCAAAACACAATATGTTGACATTTTACATGATCTAATTAATCAATCTGTAAAGTGTAAACATATTATTTTTGTAGTAATAAAGCAGTTTTTTATAATGTGTGAATGAGTAGTAATATGAAATTGATGTAACTTATTTAACAGTTGAAAGAAACATGGCACCTCCTCCTATTGTAACTGGAATCTCGCCCAACGAAGGTCCCCCTGGTACTAGAATTAAAATAAGGGGCGAAAATTTTGGCAATAAACCTTATGATTTAGTTGGTAAGATGTTTGTTTGTTTTGACAATGTATAAATACAAAAAAGGACATTTTTTCAGGTCTGACTATATGTGGATTCGACTGCTTGCTTTCTGCTGAGTGGAAAAGCCCTAATAAGATAATAGCAATTTCTGGTCCGATTAAAGGAAAGGGGGAAGTTATAGTGACCACTAGAACAGGTGGTGTAGGAACTTGTAATGTTTCATTCAAAGGTGAGAAGTACTTTTTGATTTTTCTAACAGCAATAATTTCTTTTGATATTAAGGGTATCATGAAACTATTGGACCCATGAAAGAGAGTGCAGTTTGGGTAGAAGAAGCTCCTTTATTTTCATGGGGACGACACTCACTGTCTCCTAGTAGCTATCAGCAAGAAGATCCCCTTGGGCTTTCTGTGGAAGGAAACGATAAAAAATTTCCTGAAGACGATCTCATGTCTTATTTCCCTGGGAAATGTGGTGATATAGCTTCTGAGAATTTTTCACCTGGATGGTTTCTTCTAGAAAATCACCAGTCGACATCTTTCAATGACTTGCAAGCTGGGTATGATCATGAAATTGTCATAAATTTAATACAAGTCCTCTGTGATCACAAATTTTTATTACAGACTGTTACATTTACGAAGAAAGGTTGAGGCTCAGAAAGAAGGGCAGTTATCTTTTCTTAAGTCTAACATTGGCTCAGTGATGGATCAAATTGATACTTTAGTTACCTTAGAGGAGAAATTCAGGAAAGATTTTTCTAATAATAATTAATTATCTATGCTCTTTTTCTCATGATTATATTAGCATGTGAAAGTATATTTGTATATAATTGAAAGTATATGGAAGTTTTTTACATTATTTTTCATTGCTCATTATTAAAACTGAAAATTTAACATTGCAGAGCTAGGTAATCCTGTCTTGTATGGTGAGGAGTTCTGCGCACCAAAAACAAGTCCATCAGCTGTTTGCCGAATGCACTTGAATTTCATACAGTGTTGTCACATTTGTGACATATTCTTTGATTGGAATTATTCTCGTATTGCTCTTGCAATCATAAGCGTCATTTCGTCATCTTTATTTCTAACAAATTATAATTGAGGAATATAGCATGATAATCAATTTCCAGTATGTATACAACAATTCAACAGTTTTAATTTATAATAGCTGTCCATACTTTCCCAAAAATGTTCTCTATTCAATATTTGATCAATTAACGTTTTACCATCACTTACTTAAAAATAGTAATAACAGAGAGGATATTGAAATGAAAACCCTTCAGGAAAAACTTAACTAACCTAATCGAACCTCAAACCTAATTTAAATTCATAATTTTGAATTGAATAGGTTAGGTTTTAGGTAAATTTAGGTTAGTTAGGTTAGGTTTAGAAATAATCCCATAGTGAGTACTTCTATCTCTTTCTTGCATCGTTTTGAGCCGTACGTTGCATAACAAATTTTGTTTCTTTATCTTAAACGATTGCCTTCCGGGGCAAAACGATTTCAGATTAGGATTCTAGGCCCCAAAATTAGTAAGTAAACATTTTTTCAGTGAATTCTGACTATCGACACTATGCCGTATAATTACCATTTTGAGAAGAAAAAAAACTCCATTCCCCACATTCATTAATAAATTGAGAAAGCTGATTTTGATTGATGAACTATTAATGAGATCTAATGAAATACTTTGGAATTGTCTCCTTTCCTCTATATTCAATTGATAATGTATCCCGTAAACTTTTTTTTTTGTTATTAACAATATGACATAAGAGAAGTAGTATCTTATTTATTAACTAGAAACTAGAAAAGAAAAACGGTCTATTAAAGACAAGAGCGTTCAATTATTGTTTTCGCATACTGACGAACCAGTGCGTCCAAATACACTCCCCACAAAAATTGTCGCATCACCCTTGTTTTACGACAATACTATATAAACTTTTAGGTTGCTCATTCAAGAGTCGCTTGGTAACTTTCAGAATTGTAAAATAACAAGATATCATTCAAATGAGATGAGTTTATGATGGAAAATATCAACAATTTTCGAGTTAATGAAAAATTAAAAAATTCTACCATCTTCAAACATTCGCGAAGAGACCAATCAACTAGCATCAAATGGTTACTAATCATTTTCAAAATCGAGTGTTTCCTTCCCGGGCCCTAATTACTGCCAGTATACGTCTCAGAGCCCCTCAAACAAATTTTGGATGTACTCTTGAGTCACTGACTTCCAAACTTCAGGAAGCAGATTTTCTAGTTGTTGTAGTGTTCTACAAGGCATCCTACGTTGCTGAATTTGCCATCCCATGTTGTCCCAAACATGTTTTATGGGATTCAAGTCGGGACTTCTGGCTGGCCATCTTAAAATATCAATTTCGGCATTTTGCAGAAATTCTTTAAATACTCTAGCTGCATGAGGCCGAGCATTATCATGCATATAAATGAAGTTTTCGCCAATCAATGGGCCAAAGGTTCAAGAATATGTGCGATGTATCTGGCTGCTGTCATTCTTCCATTATTCTCGATGCTCTCTGGTGAGACGCGGGCCGGTAGAAGCCACTCTTGGTCTGATATCGTCTTCTCTGAGCCTGTTGCTAACAGTTCCTAACAGCAATGAAATATGCACATTTCTGGAAAGTGCAAGTTCATTTTGTAGCATTCTAGCCGTACAGTGCCGAACTCTTAGTGCAGTTAAACGAAGCCAACGATCATCAACTGGTGTTGCTATCCGATTTCTTCCCTGTCCGGCCCTTCTTCCATGTTCCCCTGTTTCGTGGTACCGATTAATTGCTCTTGAAATAGTGCATTGGTTAACATTCAACAAGTTAGCCACGTAACGTTGACTTCGCCCCGTCTCTAGAAGTGTTACAATTCTTACCAGTTCATGATCACTCATATAGCGTCCAGGACGTTCAGCAGCCATTACAATAAATTCAAAGATTCGAAAATCAACAAGAAACACAGAAAACTTGCATTAATTTAGCGTGAAAACTGAAGAGAATGAATACTGATAGTTAAATAAACTCATTATTGTTTCAGACGTGTTTGAGATCATATGGAAACAAATGGTACTACATAGATAAGATTTTTTTCCCCTCATATGTCCAAAAACATATGTTGACAAAGAAACTGCGATCGAGTTGTTTAATCGATTGTGGAATTCAGAATACCAGGTGATGCGACAATTTTTGTGGTGTGTGTATTATTTTGTTTGTAATCTGACAACACAGTATACAATTCAAATGCATTCGGCAAACAGCTGATCGACTCGTTTTGGTGCTCTGAAGTCGACACCATACAAGACAGGATTACCCAGAGCTAATAAAATGGAAAGGTAAGAGATATTTTGCTACAATTAAACACTGAATTTAATTGCTATTGTTGAAGATAAAACAGTATAATTCCCATTTCTCATTGAATGCATGATTTTATACACTTGACTTTTGTTTCTTTGCAGACAATGAGATTTTTGCATAAAAATTTTATTTACTAAAACACAGGGGCCAACATAATAACAAGCTCAAGTTTTTTTGAGATGCACAATGAAAATTACTAGAAAATAATTAAAAATTTGATATGATAGAATGTTACCTTCAAAGTTGGTATGATTGAGTTGCAATGTCATAAACATATTCGAATCGGTTTCCTCAAGGGGCTCTGACCTAATAAGTCTATTGGTTGAAAGAAAATCTTATAGATAGTGTTTCAAACTAGTGTTCAAAGCATCCAGAAGAAAGAAATATGAATGGATAGAGAAAACAATTGAAAGAATAGGAGCTGAAACAATCAAATTTTCCTTTCTGCCATAATGAGCCTTTTTGGCTTGATGTCAATTCTCAGCGCCATGCTGGTGTAGAGCATCGAAGAAGATATGGCTGTAATGTGAATCTGTAATAATAATATCGGAGAATTTCTCGATCAAACAAAGATCAAATCCTTTTTTTCAACATGATGGTGTTCCTCTTCACCAAACAAGGGCCATCACTGACCTGTTAAATTTTAATTTTGGGGGTGATTGCATAGGGACCAGAGGTCCTGTGAGATGGCCATATCGTTACCCTAACTTGATGCAACTAGACTTCTTCCTTTGGAGTTATATTGAAGATTTACTCTACCAGTCACAATTGAGGTGAGTTGAAATACCTCTGTTCCGAGTTCTAGGGCTTCTGTACTTAGTACCACGGAGAGGTTATAGAGTGGTTTTTATTTTTTATCCCGAAAACAAACAGATACGTAAAAACACAAACAACTAAAAAGTTGTATTTTGAGTAGATCAATTTGAGAAAAATTTGAAATTTGAAAAAATCAGTGGCGTGCTGTTTTTTCATCGAAAGTTTCGGTTGACCTGTCTGCCCGGACGGCACTGGAGTCAATAAGTTGAAAGAAACGAAAGTAAAATTAGCCTTGTTACATTGAATATCACAACTGAATCGAATAGAAGATTAGCGAAATATTAACGAAAAACCAATTTTCTCATGAAACGTTGACACCCTGCCTCTCAGTAAGGAGACACATTTTATCAAAGTGAGTTGCGCGTAATCTTAATATTTTGAGCCCAGGATTCCACAGTTGCAATATTTCTAATTGTTAATGAAGTACCCTGTATACTTCCTGGATGATATGAGCATTCGATATTGCGTATAGAGAATGACCTGTTTTAGATAACCCAGGCCATATTTTCGATAACATTGAAAAAACCAAACACTTTAACATTGACTTATTGAATCAATCAGTAAGCATTATGACTTCCTCCGAAGAAAATAATTATATTTCGGGAAAACATTCCGTTGCAAATCTAGAATATAATGCAAAAGTTTACGAAAAATACCTGCGATACCTTGGACTTTCAGATCCAGGTATGATCTTAAATATAGGATTCATAAGTTTTCCCGAGTTATTTGAAGTGTTACTTCCAAGATTACCACAGGATTACGAGGATTTTGTTGTTTGTGATGCTTCACAGAAAGTTGTTGAACTCGCGAAAAATAGCCAGAAGAATAATAGAGTGAAATTTATTCAACTTGATATTGAAGATGTAAATGGACCACCGAAGGAATGGAGGGGTAAATTTGACCATCTCTTTTCTTCTTATACCCTCGGAATTCTATCAGATTTAAGGTGGGTTTATACTGTAATCTATGTCCATTGAACCATTATCTTTTTTAGTCTATATTAATAATAGAAGGAACCAGAACATAATACACTGAAAATTGCATCCTGTCGTAGTTTTTCAAATTCGAGAAATCAACATTGTTTGGTTTTCAGGTACAGGCTATTTATTTTAGACCCTTCTTCTCGAAGTGTTCAATTCTTTCTAACCGAGATAATAAAATTGATTGCATGCATTCACCATTAAACAGTATTTGCAGCGTCTCATAATATAAAAGGCAAAGGAAAAAGTCGTAAAATTGCTAGTGAAATACAACTATTTTGAATGTCCGAATGAATACATAACGGTGCAATACAATGAAAATTCTCACTATTAGTGAGTTCATGGTATATACAACATTACTGTTAATTTCCTCGCATATTCTGGGTGTCTCATATATGTTCACAGATAGGTACGGAACTTTTAGAAATATTAATGTCGATTTCTATGTATTGTACATGCTGATCCACTTAGCAAATACAGTTTGTAGGCATTAAATAAGACTGGCTCCAAGATAGAACCTTGTGACACACCAGTCAACAACGGTCTCTTATCAGACAGGGATGAAGAAACTTTCACAAAAGAACCGGTCTGTTAGGAATGAACGGATCCCGTCTAACAAACGTCCTTGTGGAGAAGTCTTCTTCTCGATACACGATCAAAGTTATTAGCAAAATCTGCATATGCATTTTGATTGAAGTACGAAATATCTTATAGGTTAAATCGAGATAACGAAAATAGAGACATACCTGAACAAGAAAATTTATTAGCATATATTATTACATTTGCAAAACGGGTACGAGGACTGATGGGACGTGTGCAATGTGCATATTCAGCTGCAGTCTTATGGTCCTAGAGATTTGCAAAAATAATAAAATATTGGGTAGACAGAATTGATGTATTTTATTTATGACTCATAAGAATATACATAACTATGAATTTTGAATTGAAAAATATCATCTTCCATAGAGAACAATAATGAACTATGTACCCCAAAGTTCAAATACCTAGCTCTTCATTAGAAAAATCCAGATAAATGTTTTTAAAGATCCTCATATCTCAGTGAACATTTCATGTGAGACTCCCAATGTATGCAGTCACGTTGTGTATACTATGAACTCACTGGCAGTGACAATTTTCATTATATTGCACCGTTATTAATTTGTTCTTATACATTCAAAAGTATTGTATTTCAATACCAAGTTTATGATTTTTTCTTCGCAGTGTAAATACTGAATTAAACACCCTGTATTTGGAAAACCCAATGCTTTGAGATTAGTAGGACAAGCAATACTTTTTTCCAAAATTTGGTTAACTTTAGACAGGAGGCAATTTTCAGTGTATTGTGTGGATTGCTGATTCTATTACTTAGTTAAAATTCATTGCAATGTGGGCGTCAATTTTTGATCGTCAAGGCGAATAATAGTGCTTGTCTACGAACACCTAACTCAACCTTATTTTTCCAGGCAAGCGCTCAAAAATTCCTATGAACTCCTGAGGACTGATGGAGATTTGCTATTTCTTTTTGCAAAATATGATCCAGCCTTTTGTACTTATGAAAAAATGGCAAAAAATTCTATATGGCTTCCATATTTGGAGAAGTATAAGGACTATTCTTCCACAGTAGAAAATGAAATAGGAACAAAAGAAAAAATAATAAAATGGTTTGAAACTTTACGTTTGAAAATATTAGCTGTAGCTATAGATCCAGATGTTTCATGTCAGTATTCGATGAAAGATCTAACTGGTGAGTATTTTAATGTTCGCAATAGAATTGTTTTCTTCGACCTTGTTGAGAAAATTCTTTTTTTCTGTGAGGGGAAAAATGTTTAACATTTTATCTCGGTTCATAGGTAACCAAATATAAAATACTTACAATACTAATTCATAAACATTGTCCAATATATTTTATTGACTTGTATGATGGTTATGGTCATTAGTATGAAAGTAAAAGTTAGATATGGGCATTTTTCAGGTATTGCAGACTTCTTGGACATAGCTCAAGATCAAATTCCAAAGGAAAAGCTAGAAAGTTATAAGACTGAGTACCATCAACAATTCTTGGCCACAGAGGCAGTTAGCCAACACGTTGAAAATGGTGAAGATGTATGGAAGTTGAAGGTACCAACGGTTATTGTAGTTGCAAAGAAGTAGTTGAAGAGATCCAGATAAAATCTAATCAAGCATCAATGAAAAAAACAACGAAACATTCATCATATTTTTGGAGAAATTCTTTTCAAAAAATATATATTTCTGGATTTTTGTTTCTCAGATTAATTATTGCTCCTTCACTTCCAGCGAATCTCTTAGCCAGTCACTCATATTCATATATTAAAACAAAATTGATTATGAGAGACGATTTTTTACAAATATTGTACCCCAATTACAAACCTTAGGGTTTAAATTAAAAAAAACGGTGTGATTTTGAATATTCACTTCACCTTTTTCTCTAAGGGAATCGAAGAAAAATTCTAGGTCTAGATTTTTAACATTAGATGAATATATTCAACATTTTTTCGTTATATTTCTATTGTATATAGGGTGTTTCCTGAAAGACGTCAGAGCTATAGTTCTTATAATTGTTAATTGATTTTAATCGAGAAAAAAAACCGCATTTCAAATAATATTCAAACAATTTGGAACATTTTTCGCGTTCTCAGCTTCCAGAATAATTGGAACTAACTTTCACTAGAACTTTCGAATGGTACCCCAATATTTCTAATTTTTTGTTGGATTAGTTACTGCGGGAGGAGTTTCAGTCAAGATACTGCATTTTCCGAGAAGAAAGAAATTTTTAGAAAATTTATACTTCTAATTCATCAATGTTATACGCAGAATTGACGACTGTTTCAGTTTGACTGTTTTTTCAGTCCTAGTGTTTTGAAGATTAGGTTTGAAATTCGAAATGAGCAGACTTGATACAAGCATCGAGCATTTCGCCTCTATCGAGCACGATTTCCTGATCAAGATGAACCAGAGAACTTCATGCTCGAAAAACCTTAGGAAATGAGAAAACTCAACTTAGATTAACAAATTTCGCAAAAAAATTGTTGAAAATGGGCCCCGTACAGTTGATTACATACATAACTGACATCTTCCTTATAATAATATATAATAGTATGTGTTGTATTTAGAATGGTATCCGGAGGAAATTCCTGACAGGCGGTTCCTATTCTCTCTCCCAAAATATCCTAATTTTCTGGTGAAGTTAACTCGAACCTGTAGGTAACTTCACAGAAATATTGTTCGAGCATTTCGTCTCTATCGAGCACGATTTTCAGATCATGATGAACCAGAGAGCTGCATACTCGAAAAAACTCAGGAAATAAGAAAAATCAACTAAGATTAATAAATTTCCTGAAAAAATTGTTGAAAATGGTCAATGTACAGTTAAATTTATAACAGACATCTTCTTAATAATAGTATGTGTTGTATTTAGAATAGTATCTAGAGTAAATTTCTGACAGGCGGTTCTTATCCTCTTTCAATAGGTCCAAATTTTTTGGTGATATGTGGTAAACTCGAACCTATATGTAACTTCACAGCCTAAAATTAATAGGAGTCAAATGTAGAAACCGTGCAGGGTACCTTGTAGGACCATTTGCACCTAACAATTTAACGCTCAAGACCCTTCTTTCCCATGCAAAGCTGAACATATTTTGAACTAAATACATGAGAAAAATAAATTTGTCGGTATAAGTATGCAGCCTCGCTTGATTATCCGAGGCTACCATCTCGTTTGTGTATGAAGTTAAAAATCAATCTTAAAACCAGGACTCGACTGCCTCAAGGCATGCACTTGAAAGAAAAAATTGTTTAACCAGATTATATTCAAAGCTGCGTTGTGAGCAGCAATACCGTGTAGTTGAAAATAAGTTTTTCTTCGAGGAAATCTTCTAACGTTCGAACGAAAATATAATTACAACTTCCAAGTTTCCTTCAATAAAAAGTGGCCCTATCAAGCAGGGTGTTACATAGTGTAAAAATTAAGTCCTCACTCTGTTTACCGTAATAACCTGGAGAATGATAGAATGATTTGTTTGAATGTTGACTTGGGCATAATAAAGAATATGTACGAAATCAATCATTTTTATTTACATAAACCAATATATTATAGTCAATAATTTAAGGCATCAAATGATTTATAAAATATCTTACGTATGTCAAAGAAATTCATAGACTTTTGAGCCGTAGTATATGTACATAAAAAACTTTATGAAACATTACAAAAACTACCTATACCGAATGGCTCAGGACTAGAGTACATAGAAGAAATAAATACATATATAAGAAAAGTTGTACAAATTCCTAATCTAACTAAAAAGATGTTTCTAGCGCCGGAATCTTAGAATTTTCACTGGGACTTTGTGTTTCCTTAAATTGACTGCTGCCAGTTAACCCTGTTTTGAAAAATTCAGCTCTTTGAGCCTGAAGTCTCATCGCGATTGGCACATATCTTTTACGTGGTTCGGTTGTACTTTCTACTGGATTTGTACTATGTGTTGCTTCTTCAAATTTTGTTTCTAAACGAACTGGGGAAGGTTTCTTTTCGCCGGAACTATTGGTCTCATCTTCTCTACAATCTTCAAGTATTGTGGAAGAGAGAACGTCAGATCTAGGACTAGCAAAACGCCATTGGGATCTTGGTGACATCAGTTTCGGAGGTTTTAATTTATCGGCTGTGTTTTTCGGGGAGCCAGGTGGGTTAGCAAATCTCCGATTAACTAAACTCCTTGGTGATCCGCTGAGTTCTAGAATATTCATCTCCGGAGGTTGAGCTGGTGGAGAGAAGGGTCTAGGTTGAGGCTGTTGTTTGGATAGCTTCAACTGCTCAA
The DNA here is from genome assembly GCA_013387265.2 of Cryptolaemus montrouzieri. Lineage (NCBI taxonomy): Eukaryota > Metazoa > Arthropoda > Insecta > Coleoptera > Coccinellidae > Cryptolaemus > Cryptolaemus montrouzieri. Next base: position 27,533,216 of record JABFTP020000103.1, read on the forward strand.
CAGCTGACGGTTTTTTAGTGTTTGAAAGTAAATTGCTACTTTTCTGTAGCAATAATTTCTTGAAATCCAGACGAGAGGTTTGTGATATTTTTTTTCTGTCGTTGCAAGCCCAGCTTTGCCTACTCCTGCTTTCGTTGAGCCTCGAATCGTTTTCGACAACTTCACTTTCTTTGGGTGAATTTGGGGACCAACTCAACCTAGTTCTTACTTTATCGCCTAAATATCCACTTTCTGGTGTTTTCACTTTTTCTATTTGTACAATATTTTCGATATTCCTCATTGGTAGTGTTTTCTTATCTTCATCTGTCTTTATATTCATCTTTTTTTTACTCTTATGTATTACGGCGTAAAGTTCTTCGTTGCTCATAGTAGATTTTTTTGGCGATAAGATTTTGCTGTCCAAATTCATTGCAGCTCTTAATGGTTGGATCTGGGACGGAGTTGAAGATTGAAAACCCCCAGAATTCCTTGGGTCAATTGGAGAAATCTTGAAAGAATAATCAACTGTGTCTATGTTTCCATGATATTCCTTACTGGGAGAATGATATGCTGATAACTCGTCAGTGTGGTAAACTAAATTGGATGATGCTTTCGTGAGATTATAATTTTGTAGTTGGGGAATTGCTACTGGAATGCCTAGTTTTTGATTTAATAAAGAATCATTTCGATATGTGTCACTATATCTATTTTCATCATGAAGTAGTCTTGGATTTTCACAAAAAGCATATCCTGCTGCCACTTTTTCATTCCTTTCCAATCCTCTGGTTATGTCAGGTGTAACAGATCTTTCAGGTTGTACATCAGAAAGGTACAACTGAGTTTTCTTAGTAGGAAGGGTTTGGTATTGAGTGCTTCTTCCAAGGAAATACTGATCATGGTAGAAATGGTTTGGACTTCTGTCGTAGAGCACACCTTGATACCTTGACATTTCTAGTGGTTGTCCAAATTCGGGAACGCTTTGGTACATTTGTTTTTCTGGAGAGAGCGTTACTCGTTCTGGAAAATGAGAATGAGAAATGAGAATGAGTGGGGGAAGAAAAAATATTGTTCTAATGGACTTTAGTCAATATAAAGAGTTTCAGTATGAAATAAAATATCCTAGAATAATATTTTATTAATTGGCATTTCTATTAGACTTTTAAATATATGAAATATAATTTGGGCATATTAATTATTATGGTTGATTAAATTTGGAATAAACGATCGAAGATTTGAATTTTTCAACGATTTTAATATCATTATTTTTTACAATTTCTCACAATACATATAACTTTCACTTTTCCATTTAGAATGTTGAAGGAAACTTCGATTTCATAAAATCAATGAATGTAAAACATACCAAATGAAGAATATTAATATGAGCTCACCTTATCGTCTACCACACCATGCTCTTGCAGAAGAAGTGTGGGAGGGTATAAGCAATGAACCACACCGAATGCTGGGAGAAGTGCGTCACTGTGTCATGCTAGGAACGTGCAGGTGCAATGATTGAAATGGTACAAACCAAGCCAGAACCAACCAGGAATTACCGATTTTGATTTTATGATAGTAGTAAAGAGCTGCTCAGTCAGTTGAGTTTCGAGGAAATAAAATAACAAACACCGGTGTCTGGAGTGGAACTGTTTATTATGAATGAGTTAAGTTCTGTGTATACACTGCCCAACAAGTCAGATGTCCGAATACTCGTAAAGTTGAAAAACTTATGTTGTATCGAGAATTGAATAATTTTTCTATGAATGCTATACAGGGTGTTGGTCAATATATGCTTCTGTATGAAAAAATAATGACAGTTTGATGAACAGGATGTTTTAGAAATCAATTTTTTTCAGAAGATTCCTCATCAAACATGAAAAAATGCCCATGAACATATGTCCAAAAGTCCTTTGTTCACTAGATACAGTGTGTGCTGGTAACTCTTTTAGTTTTCAAGATATCTAGCTACAATTTTCAGAATCTGAATTTTCTACTCATCGTTAAGATTCAGATTGAATCTTCTAGCATATTTTGACTTCTTACAGAACACACAAGAAAAATGAGATCATTATCTATAAGTGGGGCTATGATGAACTTCTTAATTGCATCTAAAAAAATGGGCAACAATCTCTTCAAACTCAAACGAATCATTTGCGGATATACGTTTATGTAGCACACTGTCATTATTTTTCATACATAATCACCACCTTAAGTTCGTTGCACTTATTAACTAACACGCTGTATTAGTTGTGGTGTAGAGTGAAAAAAACATATTTGACTGAATCTTTATTTTGATGCTGGCATGTTTAATTTAAATCCAAATGAATTTCATGATAATACAAAATTCACCTAGTATTTTAAACATCTAATTCAAGTGAAAATCTAACCTAACATAATATTGAAATTTCTAAAAGATCTACTGATATAAATTTTATTACAACTTCTACGAGAGAGCTTATAATTACCTGATTTGTTTCCTTTATGAATTTTGTATTTACAGTTTTTAATATACCTACCTAGAGATGAGATGAGAGGAAAGACTTTAAATTTAGACTGGGTTTACCAATATGAGTTAATATATTTTTAATTAGTCGCGCTAATATTAGGAGAAATCTCAGGGATTGCATGGTGAAATTGTTCACGAGAAAGTATGCTGTCAATCAAACTATATAACATTGAGCTCTTTCAAGAAATTATTTTTTGACATCTGCATCGTGTTGAGTCTATGTATCACACTATTATAAACACCTATGTTATGTTGATGTGGATGTGCAGAAGAATTATGAATGGTTATATCTGTATGGGTTGGTTTATGGAAAATAGAGAATTCATGCTTCTGGTCAATGTTGGTTATGGTTAAATCTAAAAAGTCATTGAAATTGTCAGTTTTCATTTCCAAAATGAAATTGATATTAGGTTGAAATGAATTTATTGAAATAATGTTATTGTCTATTAATATCTGTAAAACAACCGATTATGTCATTCACATATCGAAACCAAAGTTTTTTAAATGATTATTTATTGGAAAACCGAAGAAAATCAAAAGTAACCTCTATCAGCCATTATAAAATTAAGCAGTATCTTTACCTATCGTCTTCAACGTCAAAAGTGATGCACTAGTATATTGAAAAAACTAACGAATAGTATATTCTATATATCATATCAAAGTTCATACCGACTTTTTTACGCTTATTTGAATAACGTATTGGTATTTAATAGTTTTCAGCAATTATTACGTTGGAAGGTTATCGGTTTTGGTTTTCTTTATCAGTAGAATTACATTAAAGTTAGGCAAATTAATATTATGCGCAATGTCAAATATTTCTCAATATATGCAAATTTCTTCAATCAAATATTTATAAATGACCATTTTTTTTCGTATTCAACAAATTGTAGATTAAGTTTACGACAGTTTTGTTGGAACTAGTGAACATTAAAAAATCATGGACTCTTGCTGGGCAGTGTATTATTCCGTTTGGACGATGAGATGTATCATGTTGATTATGTTTGTGGACTTTGGATGAGGATAATACAATTAGAATGCTGACTGGTCAATCAGCGAATTCCTCGGTGAGTGTTCCGTGAATGAATCACCCTTTGCATTTTCTCTTAATTGGATTTGACGTATATCAAATTTCCACATTTGTTCGTTAACCTATTCAATGTAGGAGAGTAATGACCAGAGGAGCAAAAGTGTCGTTAATATCATGGATTGGCAACATAATTTGTATTTGAAAAATATGTATTCGAAAGTACTCGTTTTCAATTTTTCTTTGGTTCTATATATTGACAATATGCTGACATATGAAGAAGGCTATGAAAAGTACAGTTACGTTTTCAAAAACATAGAAATTATTCTATGATCAACCTTATATTTTTCATAATACTTTTCTGGAAAAGATGTTCAGTAATTTCTGATTAAGTAAAAATTTCTTTACAACTAAAAATATAGGAGTTTCTTGAATAATTCAACATTTGAAGGAAAACACTGGGCTTCAGTTTCAGAAAATAAAATGAATAAAATATGTTTGACATATGTTTATCCCATTTTCAAAAACTAAAAGGAAATTGAAATACAGTAAACTTGTGTTAATGTTAACTTGGGTAACTGTGAATGGTTCAATAATTTGAACATAATCTTTTGCATTAGCACTCTGTAGTGTGAAAAATCGGCACCTTAATGTGAACATAATTAACTTGGCTAGTATTACGGGGATGAAAGGTGACATGTCACTTTATCGAATACACATGTACTCATTTTATGTTCGTTAGAGTTCATAGACAGATGTGCTCAGGTTTGGCAATTGATTTCGCTGATAAGTCAATGGCTAAAACAACAAAAAAGTTATTGATTCTTTATAAGAAATCTTTAATTATAGAAGAACTCAGACAGGGTGTCAGTGTCCCCGCTTTATCAAAAAAATTAGGGGTCGCCATATACTCTATATGCTCCATCAGAAACAAAGAATAATTTCGGAAGTAATCAGAGTTTGAAACCAAACAAGATCAAGAAGTGTACTCTGAGAAGAAAAACTGAATATCGTTTCAATAGGACAAGGTCATATAGAAGCCCAAAACAAAACAATATATACATAAATTAAATACGATCCAAAATAGTTTGTTTAGCTCTGCCGACACAAACTTAAAGATATGATGAGTATGTAGTGGTAGAATGCGAAAAGAGTTTGGTGAAGTCCATTCTTAAATAAGTTCAACGATGAGGCGTCCACAACATCTGCACCTAAGCTGTTCCAAGAGTCAAATATCCTGTTTGAGAAGCCCATGACCCCGCATCGAGCATCGGTGTTAGGCATGAATATGCTTGCCAGATTGGCATAGACGAACTTTAAGATTTAATAGGCGAACATGAGGTCTCCACGAAGCCTACCCTGACAGAAAGGCAAAACGTTGGATCATTATAACTTGGCCTAACGCTGCCGAAGGACATTCGTGTAGCACTGCGTTGTACTTTTTCTGAAAAGTCCTTGTCGCGCGACAGAACCGGAGACTTCGGCGAACGACTTTCTGATTAGGTGATCAGAGAATTTGCACGTTTGCACACAGAACTGATGTGAGCAGACCAGGACAGGACACTGCTGATAGTTACTACTAGGTCGACGCAGGAGGAGACTGGTTTTAACGGTGCATCATACATGTCGTAAGTTGCACAGGGATTGTTTTTCCCGAAATGCTGAACGACACATTTCGCAGAGTTAAGTGGAAGGAGCTAGTCATTGCACCAGCAACCGACAAAGTTTATATCAGACTGGAGGACTTCGTGATGGGTCAGAGGATCCGTATGAAACGGCAGATCGCTAACGAACACGCTGAATAAAAGAGGACCAAGCACGGAGCCCTGCGGCACTGGTAACGGGACGAACTGAGAAGAACGAACAACCAACTCTCACCACGAACCTTCTGTCACTCAAATAGCTATCAGCAATTTTCCCCTTATATCACAGTGCTCCAGTTGATGAAGTAGACGCCGCAGAGGAGTGCGATCGAAAGCTCGCGCGAAGTCGAAATAGATTACGTCATTGGGTATTTTTGAATCAAGCGCGACAAAAAATCGGTAGTGGTGGATTTTCCCTTGACGAATCCATGTTGTTCTTTCGGCATAACTTGATGCAGGTCTAGAAAAGTGGTGATTTCATCTGCTACGATCGACTCCATTATCTTCGAAGGCACTGACAAAAGAGTTATCGGTCGATAATTAAGGGGATCCAACTTATTTCCCTTCTTGAACACAGGCGTAATTGACGCGGTCTTCCAAGAGGATGGTAATTGTCCCTTTTCGAAGGAGGCGGTCATCATTCGAGATAACGGATAGCGTAGTTTTTGATTGGTGCCGAGGTGATTCCGTCTAATCCGGGAGATGAAGAGCTCTTCAGATTTTGAAGGTATGTTTTCACTTTCTCTGGGGTAAATAGATGTGTGTGAGACTGTCCTCAACACAGGGCGACAGTAGCGGCGGGAGGGGGGTCATCAGTCGGTTCAACTGTATACATCTCAGAAAATGCTGCGGCTAGCGTTTCTGCAGAGTCGACATCTGACGAGCAGATATTACCATCAGCACGACGCAGAAGAGGAGTTGTAATTTGGTTTTGAGACTAGTTTGGATGTGTTTGAACAAGCGTTTGTGGTTGTCTGAGTCGGCAATGCTGGTCTCGTAATTTCGCCTGGAGGAACGAAGCGAACACCTGAGGAAATTTGAAAAAAAAACAGATGACTGTCGAAGTCCTTCGCAGCATACGAGCTCTTATGCCGTCGCCACAGATTTCTCTTATGATGTAGTTCGTTGGTTAGCCAGGGTTTTAGCGGATTTTTTCGACAGGAAATTGTGCGAGAATATTTCGTTACGCAGGAAGTTATGGTGGACAGAAAATTCGACCACATTTGATTTGGATCTTCTGAAAAGCCAAGAACCGTTTGTCATTCGTCCCAGAGAGCTCGTTGCTCATTTCGTTGAAGTCCGTGACGTTGATCGTGGAGCTTTCAGCATAGTTTGAGGGTGAGTGAAAAATCTGAATTTCAGAAGCTATGACAACGTGGTCAGAGTTAGGTGGATGAAATATCGGATCCGTGACAAGTTGCTCATCGTTGGTAGAAAGAGGCCGAGAACTGAGGGCTCGCTATCGATAAGGAAACGAGTGGGATTCTAAATGAGTAGAAATAAGATAAGAATCGAAGAAAAAATGCACAAAATTGCTACTACTGGTTTTGGAAACAGAATCAGGTACTTTTGGAATGGGCCAAGTGCTTGTAGGGAGATTGAAATCTCCCACAACAATAAGATTTTCTCTAGAAGATATCATCACTGATCAACAAATATACAACGAAGATGAGACAGGTTTATACTGGAAACTTCTACTTGATAAATCATCTAGATGTTTTAAAAATTTCAATAATCCATTCGACTATTAAAAATGTATAGATGACTAAAGAAATATCTAAAAATTTGTTCTTTCAACAATTTGTTCAGAAGGTGAGATTTTTACATATATTCTCGACTTTATGATGGAGCAAACAAAGATATTTACAGGTTAAAACTTTCTTGAAAAATGAAAATTTTCTAATCAAAGCCATTCTTCTGTTAGATAATGATGCATCCCATCTATGAGCAGAGGAGTTAAAATACATAACGGTGATGTTTTTGTCAAATTTATGCCACCTGATGTCACAGTCCTTATTCGATCTATGGATCGCAATGCGTTGAGATTTATTAAAATTTCATTACAGAAAAAGCTTGTTTAGCTCTGTTATATACAAAGCTAATAGACTAGCAGATGATCTTAAGACAATAACATTGCAAGATGCTTCTCTACACTTACATACGGCTTGGAAACGACTGGAAAGGGCAACGATAGTAAGTGAAGTGTTGGCATATTATTTCACGAAAAAACAATGAAGATTTATCATTTAGCTAGGTATCCCCAAATTGCCTTATAACATGCTCTTGCACCTTCCGAGTACACAAGATGTTGAAAATTGGAGTGAAGACATTCTAAATAATAAGACTGACCTGGGAGCAGATGAGGAGGTTGATATTTCTGAAGATAGAGACTGTGAAGATTGATTATATCAAAACAAAAAATTTCCGAATCCGAAGCTACTGCAGCTATCAAAATTGTTTCACAATGGACAGAACAAAAAAATGTTGATGTCAGGAATTCAGCAAAAAGCAGTCATAGCAAATTTGGAACAAAAAAAATCAAACTCAAATAACTTCATTTTTCAAGTATTTACAAATGCATGTTTACAAACTGATGATGCCAAAATGTATGAGTATATATACACAACCAAATTTTTATGAAATCACCCGTTATTTTGAATATTACCTCAGGGATTTTGGAAATTCGAAGGATTGCTAGAATTGATCCTTCTTGAGTTATTTTAATTGAAAAAAGAAATAAACTAAGGTTTATTTTAAGAAAGAAACAAATAAAAAGAAAATAAGAGACTCTTCCCGCATGTAGTAAAAAAATTGAAAATTGTTTTCTCACGGAGTAGGTGTTTTCTTGACCTCAGTAGCTTGTATTACCTCCTCTTGCCCTGATACAAGCCTGAATCCGTCTATGCATGCTTTGGATTAGGTTTTCGACCTCCTCTGGGGTCATATTCTGCCACTCTTCTGTGGCAGCTTGGATGACCTGTTGTGGGGTTATTGGATTATCCCGGCGCGATAGGATTTAGGTCTGGAGAGCAAGCTGGCCAGTCCAAAATAGCGATAACCTCTGTTTCAAGATAATGTTGCGCGAGGTTGCTGGCATGCGGAGGAGCATTATCTTGCATAAAAGTGAAATTCACACCGTGGGCACCTCGTCAGAGTCTCACTATGGGCTCCAGCACTAGGTCCACGTAATTACTAGCCGTAACACTCGCAGGAAACGAAATCAAATCTGTTTTGCCCCCTAGCATAATGTCATCTCAAAACATCACACTGCCCCTTGGTATTTCGGAATTTGTTTTGCTGCTCGGACTCTAGCTTGTCCTTCACGACACTGATACCTGTTGCTTCCAGAAATTGCCTTTGGAGTATGGGGTGCGACGCACTAGGATCTCTTCTTGCAATTTGACACAAAAAGTGGTCTTGTTCTTCAGAAGTGATCTTCCTACCAATTCTTCTAGGTCTATTTTGCAGAGATTGAAGCTCCACGTATCGGGCGTAGGTTTTTGAAATCACCCCCTGTGATACCCCCATTGTGGCCGCTATATCCCTTTGTGTCACCCCTTCTTTAACTAGAGCAATTATTCGACCCTCTGCACATCGGACAATCCAACGTAAGGCATTTTCAATTATGATTATAGGCTTTTTTAAATTTTGAAATTCACAGTATCAAATCTCAGTGACGACTGAGTACATTAACCCGAACATGTGGCGATAATTCAACATTTCTCATCATACTATCCAGTTTTTTTACAACAAAAAACTTCATTCTTCACAAGTAGTCAAAGATCCATAGTTGAAACCAATCAATAATGTGAAATACCGAGTGATTCCATATAAATTTGGTTGTGTGTATTTTCATTCATTAAATTTTGTTGAACTTCAGTCAAGTGTTCTCTCTTCAATGTTTGATTTAGTAAAATGTTTCACCAGGTGATAAGTGAGAGTTTCATTCCTATTATTAAGAATTTCCTCTTTTATTTTTCGTATATGTGAAAATTTTTATTTTGAGGTAAGTTTGAATTTGGAATTTTAATGAGTTGTTTTTGTTTTAGTAAATTGTTTTGCTAACAAATTCTTCCATGTTAATATTTGTTAGTAACCTTATAGATTTTTTTAATTTTCCTAACGTATTGTACAGGGTGTCCTAAACTCGATGTCCAGGGTTATATCCGATAAATGAAAAACACACATATTTTGAATGAGAGGGTTCAAATGGGATGACTAAAGCTTTATTTACGCTTAAAATATAGCTTTTGTGAACTTCCAAATTGTTCGATATGACGCCATCAAATATATTTAACCTAGAAACATACTTTTTTATTCGACATGACATTAATTTTAGCTTTGTAGTGCAACTTTGTAAAATTTCAAATTGAACTCAAGTACTTCGAAAACATATTTTGTATTCCTTGAATTAAATCTTTTGAATTAAATTAATTTCAGTCTGAATAAGACAAAAACGCCTCTGACCAATGTTAAAAATATTAGTAAAATTGTTGTATTAATTGAATTAATGAAATTAGCATTGAGAAAATTTATATAATTTTTATTAAATATTTTAATTATTATTCACATGGACCTTTGTACAAAAATATAACTGGTAGGAACAGCATGCACAGTAATTATTCACAAAATACAGCAAACAATGCACAAGCACACACAGTGCAGGACAATTTATTTACAATACAAATAGAAAAACATGCCATACTTTTCAGTCAATTCGAAAAAAAAATATATATATATAAACTAAAAATCAAGAAATACCGATTGCACAATTAATACTTACAATGTTTCAGTCAAAAATGAATTATTTTCTAAAATATACTTCAGTTTGAAACTGATACTTTATTTAATTTTTAATTTTTCGTTATGGAATATCCAACCAAAATTTGACCTCCTTAACAGGAGGAACTGTTTTTAATGTTGATTTGGCGAATGTGAAATAAATCCCTCCCCGCTCAGCATTCCCCAACTTGAAAATTCATTATAAGAAAAATAGGTTGGCGGGCACTTCGTTATTTTAAATTGATTAGCAACAACTTGGCGGATGATATGATGGTGATAGGACGTGAGAAAAATTTTCATGAAGAAAAAATGGAAAGAAAAGGAACCCAAAAATTAGAATACTAAATAAACATCTTAATTGATCAAAGTAAATGCTGAAATGAATGATTTTGAGGTTAGGTTAGATTTGTAGGTTTTGATGCTGATCGATATTTCCTAATAAAAAACTGAAATTTATGACTAACCCCAAGAGTTGGTACAACCGGGTGAAATAGGGTTTCAACAATTCTTCGAATTTTTCCATTTTATTTTTTTCGAAAATATTGAATCACATAGTTCATCATTTCTCAACGTCCAAGCAAAGAATAACGCTGTTATTATACTGGGACTGGGATTTCCGAGTATTTTTTACCTTATTTCATCACAACTTCCACAAGAGAGTTTATAAACACCTGATTCGTTTCCTTTATGAAATTTAGGTTTACTGTTTTCAATATATCTGCCTAGAGAGTTGTTCGTTCTGAAGGCTTTATTCAAATTATGAGAAGAAAAAATGCATGAAATTCAGACCTTCACCAATATAAGTTGATATGTTATACTTTTCGTTAGTCTCTTAAATATTAGGAAAAACATCAAGAATTCGTATTGAATTTGTTGAAATGAAAGCATACTGTCAATCATACTAGAATTATAAACACTACTTGCCGCTAATTGTTTTGAAATATTGAGCTTTTTGTAGAGTGTATGTATCATAGTGTTATAAGCAGCTATTTTATGTTGATGTGGATGTGCGGAAGAAATGTATAAGGTAATGTCTTTATGGGATGATTTATGAAAAATAGAAAAATCATGTCTGTGGTCATTTTTGTTTATAGTTAAACCTAAAAAAGTAATGGAATTTTGTCAGTTTCCATTTCCAAACCTTAGATTAGTCCTAATTGAATTTATTAAGATACTAGATGAATCTAATTGTCTATTTGTACCCGTAAAACAACAAAGTATGTCATTCACGTATCTAAACCAATAAGCGCAGTGCTTCGACATCGGATGCTTATGAATTATTTTCTCAGTCATTCATGAAACGTGTAAACCTAAAATTCATAAAGATATCAAATAACGTTTACAAACTCTCTTATAGAAGTTGTGATGAAATTTATATCGGTAGAACTTTTAATATTAGGATAGCGGAGCAGTTCTGACAAATAAAAATTAGATTGTCACTATATAAATCAACTACTAGAAGAAAAATACCAAAAACAAAAAGTTTTTTCCGAATTTTAGTATTTTTCAGAAAGTTTTCATGGTCTGTGGCAAATATTTTCGATTTGAGATGACGTCATAAGAAAAAAATCTAAGGGATTCAAGTGATATGACCTGGCTGGCTATTCAATATTTTCGAATAATGTATTTGAGTACAGAATTGAAAGTAATGGGATTATAAGTGTGGGGCGTTAATTTCACATGCTCCCAATCAACCTTTAAAATGGTTCCTTGAATAAAAAGTTTCTCAGCTAGAAACACTCTTTCCAGTTCAAGGAGGATCAAATTTACGGTCATAATTTCAAAGTGGGGAGCTCTTGAAATACTTCATTTCTGACAAAAACTCTCCAACAAAAATTTACTTAATCAAATCTATTAGAAATATATCAGTCTTCTTGACATTATTTAACTATCACAAAAAATCAAAAACAAAAGGAACACAAATAAATCCAATAAATTAAGTGGAAACTACTACAAAGATAGAATGTGTAAATTTACAGGTGGTGAAATAGATTAAGTACATTGGCAAGATATGCAAAAATATAAATTAAGGTAGTGTTGGAATGTATGGGGTTTTTTGTTTGATCCGTTTTCATTGAATTATATTTCGAGTAATTCGAAGAAAAGACTATGAAAAACGAAAATAAGAATGGAAGGTACATGCGGTTTCAATAATGCCATTAAGTATACTTTTATACAGGGTTTTCTTGTTTGGTTAATTTTATAACTAAAGTTCAGCAAATAAGTTAGACAATATGAGTTGCATGAATGCGCATGTCGAACTGTCAACAGAATCTAGAAAACTGGATCTACAAGTTTTAGGTTATGTGCATACTTTGATATGCATGATATGCATATGTTTGAAGTTTCAAACGAGGTTCAAAATTTGAATAAAATTTATGCTATATAATAAAATTATATATGTTATTGTGTTTGGAATCATATGGAAGTCTGAGGTTTATTTGTTTACAGAATGTGCGACGTCACAAACATGGTGGAGTGCGTTTGCGCAATGTGAAAGAACAAGAAAAATAAAAATTTTTGAATTTCTATTGTGCTCTCTTGTTATGATATCAACTGATAATTTTGCTGTAATCTATTAATAAATTGGCAAATTATTTTTGGAATATTATGTGGTTGTGTTATAAAAGAAATTTTTCATTTTCAGTTATTTAATTTTTTGAAATCTCTCTTGAATTTGAGTTTGTTGTTATCTTATTGATAAGAAATATTGAGTGAATTTTTTCTTACATAAATAAAATGGAAACGGATCAAACTGTAACTAAACCTATGACAGTGTCGTGGTGTTTTGTGAGAAACAAGCCATATTCACCATTATTTGGCGCCACCACCAGATAGACGTTGATTTTATCCAAAAAAACGGCCTACGATCACCAAAGCGTCAGATGAAGATGAAAATGGAAACGAATCGGGATTAAGGGGAGGGTCACTTTCACCAGTGATCATTATGCCATGATAGTCACGATAAGAATGAATCTTTCGAGAGGAGTAGGCAGTGCTACATCTCTCGAATTTTGGGGTGAACGAATCATCGATCGTGGGCATCCACGTGGGTTGCGCGCGTGTATATACAGTTTCATTACGTGCTGTCAATGTACGACGTTCAGATTTTAAGTATAAAGAGGGATGTGATTGGTTGGTATAATTGAGGGTCGTTAATGTGATTGACGTAGTGGTGAAATGGATGAGTCTTATTGAATTAGAATTTGAAGGATTTCGTTGCATTGTAACGGATTCAAATCAGGAAATTAATTTATAAGGTGGGACAAGGAAGATGAAAATACTTAATCACGATTCATCAGAAAAAAAACGCAAAAAAGGTCGATTTTTGTCTTTTCTTTTAGGCTTTTAGGCTGAATTCGATCGAAAGAACAGTCAGAAGCAGATCAAATGTCGCCATTGTAAACCGAAAAATGCAGTTTAATGATGGCCGTAAGGTTATAGGCGATAGAGCATGGAACCGTTCGGTTCTTGCGATTTTTATGACCAAAATGGAGAAATTGGAATTCGTTGACTTGTGGTTTCACCAGAATGGTGCTATATGCCACATTGTAAGCGTAATTATGAATTGAATGAGAGACGAGTTTAGTGAGAAATTACGTTTTGGCATAGTCAATTGACTGCCACGATGGATTTGATCCCACTTGACTATATTTTCTACTATATAGTAGTATAAAAACAAGTCAATGACGATTGCTGTCTTGGTAGACATTAACGTGTCATTGGTGAAATACCGACCGAAAGTGTACCTGTGGGCAAAGTTTGCCTTGAATAATTTCAAAATGTAAATAGCTAGCGTTGATTTATTGGTTTAATAAATATTTAGTTCTTTTGTTTTTTTAATTTTCAAAAACCAAACGCTTGAAAAATCTAATTGACTAAGTCTAGATCAATAGAAAAAATATCAAATCTCAAGAAATTTTAATTACTTTGTATTTCTTCTTGATTTCCAAAAAAAATTGTATGAGGTGTTTCTTTCCATTCAAATATCGATCTGTTTTTGCGTTCTGTCTAGAAATGGGATTTTTGCACTCGTCAAAGAACCTGAGGCATGAAAAGAAAAGACAACAATTCATCCATCATAGTTGAGTACGTTCAGAGTGAAATTTTCATGATAGAATAATTGAATATTTCATCATTGAAATATCAATAATAATTATTGAAAATTTCTAAATAAAAGTTGATATTGTAGAAAATTGAGAAAACTTCTACAACAAATTTAAATTCATTAAAATTGCGAGACGTTTATTTCAAAATTTTGGTTTAAATTTGCACTCACGTTAGATCTACAAGACACACAGAGATTTTCTTTTGCTTTCTGAAATTATCGAAGGAAAAAATTACTCCGCTGTATTCAAAGCACAAATCTCACATGGTACATTTGAATCATCTCAATACATTTAATTTATCAATGTATAGTGCAATATCTTTCTAATAATGTATGGCACTTGTTAAAAGGGACAATTTACTGGTGAGTGTTTTGAATGTACAGAAAAACCTTTCTTATCTATGTTCAACTATGACATAAATTTTATATATATGTATAGAGAATATTTTCACAAATTAATATTAATTATTGCCAGACACTTCCTAAAAGCCCGTATTTCTGCCAGACTTTTTGAAGTTAGAAAAAAATTAGTGAACGCCACAGTAGTGAACCTATATTTTATATATGTTGTTTGGGATACTATTTTATGACCTTTAGTTAAGAGCCAGATCAATCTGAAAGATCCAACAACTCGCTAGACACAATAAAATTTATTATAGTCTTATTTTATCGATATTTCGTTCTACAACTCGAAAAAAAATTCAAAAAGTGTAAACGTAAAAAGTACATTTTTAAATTCTTTATTCAGAAATTTGAATCTTCTTCGTTATCGTTATTAAAGTTTGGTTATTCTTGTTCAAATAATGTTACAGTTGAATAATCAATTCATTATCTACATCGTTGTATAGATTTTATTGCAGTTACAGAATTAGATCTGTAATATATTTTACTAACTCTCTAAGACTTATAGTACTCTATATGATACTCCTTTCAAATGTGTCTGGCTCCGAAGCGTCTGGAAGAAATTAGCGCCAGAGGAAAGGGTTTTGCAATGTTGAAAATAACAACTCAAACTCCAACGTAAGTTAGGTTGTTATGTAACTTTACAACATCCTAGCTGTGATATATACGTACTGAGACATATATTAAAAATTTTAGCGCTGCTAAAATGACGTACGTATGGGGACTCTCAACTTTTACTCTACAACCATTTCACCATATTTCTGTGTCAGATATATTTGTATTCAGTACTTTAGCTCTATGTTGATCACTATCAGGGGGAATGATAACCTTTCTAGGAGAACTTAATAGAATTTCTTGAGCATGTGATTGGCTATATATATGGCACTGTTTCGCACACAGCTTTGGTGATACCGTAGGAGGATAATTAATCCTTTCCTTCCATATTTCATCCAAAAGCTCCTTTTCGAAAGTTTTTTTAATTGGACCATTATCGATCTCAATATTGATGTTTTTAATTTTGGGAACCGCGTAGTTGGCTATTCTATAACTATCAGCTCGTTTAATGCTTCTTCTAGGATTGAAATTGGAATTTGGGTTTATTCTGTTTATCTTAGGTACAGGTTTGAAAGTACGATTAGGGACTTTTGTATTCTTACCTTTTTCTTGAGCTTTTCCTGCATCTTGAACATGTACATAAGCACCTCGTCCCGTGGCTTTTGGAGACATTGGTCTTTTATTTGGACCAACGATGGTGGATGGAGGCATGCGGACAATTTCTGGGTTGGCATCAGAAGAAGCTTTTATTATCACTTTACCAAGTTGTGGAGTTGAAGGGATTCCATCTGGAATACCTCGCTCGGTTTGGTTAACTGCTCTCACAGACTTTGGAGTCCTGTGCGTTGGCAATGGGCTCGGTTTAGGGCTTACTGTTTTCACAAAAGGACCAGGTTCGAAGGTAGACTGAGGCCCTTTCTTCCTTTTCAAACTATCTGAACTATACACCACTTTTCCTTCAGCATTCAACGTTACTCTAGCACCTTGACGTTTCTTTCTCTCTAGCGAATCATTAGTATTAACAGCTAAAGGATTGCTGATATTACTTTCATTGCATGGAAGTTCATTGAGAGAAATATATTCAGTTTCTCTAATTTTTCCAGAAAGAATTGTTTTTAAATTTTTATTCACAATGTCGTTTACGTAGGTACTATCTTCTTTACTCAAAGTTTTATTATTATTTCTAACATCAGCTATAGTTACATATTCACCTAAATCATCATTTTCAGAGTTATTTCTATTTGGAGATTTATCTTCTTTTCTATGTTTGAAATTGGATAGATTAGTCTTGATTTTACCGAACATATTGTTGAAAGGAAGAAGTGTACTTTTGAATATGGGTTGAGTAGGTTTAGTAATAGGAACTTCATCTCTTATTATCACAGTTCCTCCGCTAGGGGAAGGAGCTCTAACGCTATTGTTTGTATTAATACTGG
The DNA here is from genome assembly GCA_013387265.2 of Cryptolaemus montrouzieri. Taxonomy (NCBI): domain Eukaryota; kingdom Metazoa; phylum Arthropoda; class Insecta; order Coleoptera; family Coccinellidae; genus Cryptolaemus; species Cryptolaemus montrouzieri. The sequence goes on from JABFTP020000103.1 coordinate 27,549,645, forward strand.
CAGTGTTTTGATTTATATCAGCACATTTATCGGAAATCTTATGAATTGACTCTAGGGTAGCATAACCAGTGTTTTGGTTAACGTTGATGAACTTATCTGTACCCTTGATTTGATTCTTGATGATACTCGGTTGAAAATCATCTTGTTTGTTTGAATTATGTGAAGATTGACTGCTTTCATCGTCACTTTGGGAAGGTGTGATGACACACATTGAAGGAATTCTGCTAGAATTAATCGTTGTTTTGACTCTTATCCTTTCAATTCTTTCAGCGCCTTCCATATCAGATGATTCTGAGAATTCAAATTCAGAAACACTTCTTACACCATTTGGACTGCTGGTTGATTCTATTGGGGAACTTGATGTGTTGTGGCCACTATCTGGGGATACTCCACCATCTGATCTTTTATCGTCTACAGAGATAAGTGCCTTAGTTGTTGCTGGGCTTCGTTTCACAGTTCCAGTCTTATCGCTTCCAGCATCACGTTCAAGAGAGCTTTCAGGAGATTTATTGTTTAATGAACTTTTTCTTTCAGGAACTGCTGGTCCAATTACTAATGATCTGTTACTTTCAGATGCTTTGAGTGTGGTGCATATGGTTCCTGCTGAGCTTGTAGTAGTCGATGTGGAACCTTTACCGAATAATTCATATTCATTTTCAGCTGAGTTTGTAGGAGTATCAAAAGTGGTAGACGAATGCAAGGGTGTAGCTGGTAGTTCTTCTTCCTTTAAAGTTTTCAAACCACTATCCATATGGAACGATGTGTAGTACCCTTCGGTATCGCAAGAGTACACAGAACTCGTTTCACCATCTTCATGAAGATCATGAATTATATCTGGTGTTAACGTTCCTTCACTTGTTACACTGCTAGATGCTGAAGCATTTACAAATCGTCTTCTGCTGCATATGGAACTTGGGGCTGGAAGGTTTAGTGAGTTACTGGACGTAGCAGCAGATGTTGTAGATTTTGGTTGTGTGGTAGAGCTTGTTATTTCAGAGCCAATAGAATTCCTACCACTTTCAGAGCTTGCGCTCCAATTTCCACTAGAAGAATGAGGTTCATCTCTATTCTTCCCTTTTCTGCGTTCTCTTCTTTGAAGAGAGCTTTCTCTCAGCCTTACAGCTAAGTTCATAACACCAGATAAAGTAGGATTAACTGGAAGATTCACGCTGGATTTTTCTGACGATGATAATGAGGAACTCCGTTGGTGCGTCACTTTCTTATCAATGTTTCTTCTCCTTTTCATTGTTACTGTTTCGTATAAGTTGAATTCGTCAATATCTTTTTCTTTATTTTTATCTTCGTTACTTCTATTCATGAATCTATCGTATCTGTTTTTACTCCATTGTTTTAAGGTGTTGAAATGTGATCTCTTATTTTCTGGTGATTCTTTTTCTTTTCTACTATTTGTTCGAAGGATGTCACTACTTTTGCTACGTCCTACTGTCTTAATAGGAGGGATTATAACATTTTCTTGAGTGGACGTCGAGGTAGACGGTTGTGGCTCCCTGTTGAGTAATTGTGATTATTGTAAAGTGTTTTATGTATCCCATCAGGGAATATGTTGTGTTGTTTTTTATTGTTATTATTAGTTAAGCTTTTAACTTGCGTTAGTAGTGAATTGAAGTGCAAAATGTGATAAATCATTTCAAAAATGAGTATAGGAGTTGTTTTAACTTCTCAAAACATTTGTTGATGAATGGAGTGATTGTAGTACGCAGTTCAATTCGCTCCAAAACAACCCTTACAGTCATTCTTTGCGTTAAAATTCTTATAACAAGCCCGTACTCACCCGGCAGATACAGCGTTCTGTATTTCTTTTTGATCCGTCCCTGCAAGAGTATTTCTTCGTTTACTTCTGGGCCTTCTGGATTTTTTCTTCTTGTCGCTATCGCCATCTCGCGACGGAACTTCTCCGTTCACTAATGAACGTCGCTGTATCGACATCCGGTCGAAACTCCTGCCGGAAATATCGACTGTGACAATCTCGGATGGGAATCTGAAATGAGAAATGGGAGTTAGTTGATTACATGGTATATAGGTGGCGCATATTGCGTATTCTTAGTTTGAAGGTTAAGTTCACCTCAATTATAATTTGTGTTAAATTTACCGGAATATAACATTTCGTATCGAAATTTGGTTCGATTGTATTTTATGATCTTGAAACTTTTTATATCATTTTAGAGTAGTTAATACGAGGTGTGCTAATAAAGTAATGATACTGTTTTTTCAATTTTTTATTGGAATATAATTGCAAGGCGATATTGTCTCCTTCAAAATAATTACTGCATTATTGAAATGGTGCATTGTCGTGATGCAACCAACACCCAGTTGTTGTTGATGTTTGGTTGCACGAGAATCTTTTCGAAGTCTTTCGAGGACCTCTCGGTGAAAGTGTTGATTAACCGTTTCCTTTGAGGAACAAACTCTTTTTGCACGATTTCGTGGCAATCAAAAAACAAATCAACATACATTCGATCTTTAACTTGCTCAATCATGCTATTTTGGGCCTTGGAGAGGTTGCAGTGTGTCACTCCATGCTCTGGCGTTTGGATTCTGACTCGTACTCACAATACCCAATACTCGTCATCAGTAATGAAATGTTCCAGAAAACGGGGATCATTTTTAATTGATTCCAAAGAGTCAAAACTCCTTTCCTTTCTGGGATCCTTTTGGTCTTGGGAAAGGTTTCTTGAAAACTATTTTTGTACAAATTTTTCTCCTCTCCAATTCATCGGTCAAAATCTGATGTACACGTCTTCCGCTTCGTGATTCCTCTTCAATATACTCTCTTCCTTCCAAGAATGCCTTGAACTACGAAAAACCTGAGCCCTTGGCAAAACACTTCCTCCGTACGCCTGCCGAAGGTTTTCAAATGATTCTGTTGCCTTGTGTCCACGTTTGAATCAAAACTTGATAGTACACCGTCAAGTAATGAACTGAAGTCTGCAAATCTAGAGGGTGTTGAAATTTCGATATTTATTTTTTTATAACTACTGCGATTTGTGAGATATTCATCTCAAACCCCATTTTCTCCCCCTGAATTTTTTTGCGGAGCCCCATTGATTATTTAGACACTTTTTGTTCTCCCATAGATTTTTCTTATCTCCGACCCTTATCGAGAAATAAAATAAAAAACGATTACCCTAAAACTTATATGAGATGGTATCATATAAATGTTGAGATTACATTTTAAATAACTTACTTGAGAGCCACGACTTGAACTTGTTCTTCAGGAGAAGGTAACTTATGATCTATCCCTTCATCATCGGATAAAGCTGTGCCGTCTGTTGCATCTCCTGGATCTCCACAGTGTGAAAGATTGGACGGAATTTTGTTGGGACAATCTGGGGTAACGGTGATATCACCCAGAGCCTCTGCTGATGTCCATCGACGTAGTTCTTCCACGGCCGCAGGCTGTAAAGAAATCATCTCAAATTACTAGTTCCATATTAAGCTGAAAACGAACTATATTATAAGGAGTAGAAAAAAGCACATAACACATTGAAATTACTCAGTTTATTGATGAAAAAATTTGTCAATGAATTATATTTTTTTCAGTATTGACATATGAAACAGATAAAATCATCAAGATAACCCCCCTCCCCAGCACCTTCGAACAGAAGCAAATACAATATTCGGTGTCAGTGTAGCTTGTTTCATTTTAGAAACACGAGTAACCTACAGAATTTCTCAAGGACACATGGCTGCACGATATTGGAAATATTGCGAGATAGATAGATATAAATTGAGCGTGGACTGATTGATTGTCCTGCTACTGAGACCTAGTGGTCTATTGTGGTGCACTCTGTCCAAAATTCTACCTACAAGCTCCATACTCTTTGTAAAGACTATAAGCTTAGTGGGAGAGAGCTTATTGAGATTAGTCAGCTTCAGTTTGTTAGATCCAAACTCTTCAAGCCTGACTCTGTCCCCAGCTGGGCATTCGCACATGATGTGTTTTATTGATTCTATCTCCTGCTCACATAGTCTGCATGAAAGGTCCTCTATAAATCCTAACTTATTAGGTGATTTCTGAGGCGACAGTGCTCCGTTAATATGGCAGGTACAACTCTCAAACCTAGTGTAGAGAGTTTAAGCCATGCATTGGCTCTCGCAGTAGAAGGTCCACTGATGGAATGCCGAGAATGTCTGAGAGCTTTGAAGTTCAGCCAGTGCTTTCATATCTTCAGGTTCAACCACCAGTTGTTCTTCATTCTTACATTCTCCACAAGAATTCCGGTCCCGTGAATCTGAAGGTTGTTACTCAAGCGGCCAATGAGTCCGTCTTGTCATTGCCCGCAATTTCAGAGTGGTCCAGGATCCACATCAGACGGAGCTTATTCCTTTCTCCGAGTACGACGAGGGCTGAACAACATTCCTGCCGTCGGATGCTAATGCCTTCAGTGAAGCTTGGGTATCGGTGATGATTTTCACTGACCTACTTGTTAATCTCCCTGCAAGCGAGAGGTTAGCACAGTGGTCAATAGTAAATATTTCTGCTTGAAAAAACAGTGGTAAGTTCGCCACGACATATAGATTTCCTCCTTGTTCCTTGGCAGCACCTTGATCATATACGCCAGATCCAATACCTTGGGCAGTTTTGAAGCTGTCTGTGAACCAACAAGGGCTCTCAAGTAGACTTGGAGCTAGTTTATTCCTGCCTGCTAGAAATGATGATCTGGAATGGCAGCTCCATGTTGGTTTTGGGTATTGCTATGTCAGACTTCATACTCAGCATCTTGTTGTCCAACACCTTGAGCAGTTTTGTAGCCGTCTTTGAACCAACAAGGGCCCTCAGGTAAGTTGGTTCATTACTGTCTACTAGGAATTATGATCTGGAATGGCAGCTCTTTGTTTGTTTTGGGTATTGTTATGTTAGACGTCATACTCAGCATCTTATTGTCCTAAATTCCATACTGTGAAGATCAGGACACGAAGCTGAATATATTTGTCCCATTTCGGGAAAGATCATGAAATCTGTAGGACGCCATTCTAGCTGCTGCTCTAATCACCACCTAAAGAGGTGCAACGCCCATTATCAGTTCCATGGATGCAGTAGGTCTAGAGTGAAATGCTTCAGTGATTATCATGCAGGCCGTTTTCTGCCATGTAGAGAGCTTGAGTTGGGATTGCTTTTTAAGGCTGCATTATTACCAAGCATGCAGCCACATATGCTACGCGTTCTCACCACCATCACATACAGCCATTGAATTTGCTTTGGTTCAAGACCCCGTTTAATCCACAGGTCATTAGACATGCCCATAAGTAATGTCTAGCCTCGTGTATTACCTTTTCCAGGTGCCAATTTCACTTAAGCTTTCTATCTGAGGTAGATCCCAGATATTTTGCTTCCTTCGCAACTGGAATAAACACTCCACTCAGGATAGGGGGATACGAATATTATTCTTTTTCTTGTGAATGGTATCTTCAGTTTTTCATTATCGAAGCCTGAATATTGCGAAAAATGATATAAATTTTCAGCAGAACGGTGCTGCAGCTTATAATATTCAAATAGTGCGACCTTTCCTGCTCTCACATTTTCCTTAAAAGTGAATAGGATCGGACGGTGCCATAAGATGGTCGCCAAAGTCGCCCGACCTTTCTGTTCTGGATTTTTCTTATGTAAAAAATTGAAGCATATAATAGCAGACATCACAACAATATTGATAAAATACGCTAGGCTACTTTAATATCATTTGAAACTTTGGAAGCACAAACAGTGATACTATCGAATGAATCGAGAAAGATAACGAAAGTTTGTGAAAACTTTGTGACGGAAGGTGGATACGATTTTGAAAAATTTTTGCTTGAATAATCAATTTTATATCTTGATCATTCTTCAATATATAACATTTAGTTTTCTTTAACGAACTTCTATTTGGAAATTTGTAATGATGTTATCGAATTAATGATAAATACCAATATTTCTTGGTGTTACAGATGATACGATGATGATCAAAGCTTTATCAATATTGTTTAGAAAAAGTTCAAGAATGCATATTAAGATGATAGTATAAATTCGATAACTTCATCAAACAAATTACTATATATACAAGCATAAAATAAACATCGCTAATCATGAAGTCATTAGTCCAGATTAGAAATGATCTAGGAAACTATTCCTTTATAACGGTTTCTGGCATAATAGAAAAATGTTCCATACATGTGAAATAAACGACCACGCGAATGAAAAAAGAAGTGATGGAGCTGCAATATGTGGAAGAATGCTGTAAGTTTATTCTTTAATTAAATGGTTTTTTATGAAAATTTCGATAAATTTTCAAATTTTCTGGATCGGGGTGCTCAAACGGTAGAAAAAAAAAACTAAATTACAAAAATTCATTACGTAATGAAAAAAAAAAACTCTGCTAACGCTATCAAAGGAACGCGCGGTACTTGTCAAAGAAAAGCCGAGTTTCGTCCTCTTTCGCTCACGCCGATATAAATATTGCACCTGCAGGAATTGGAGTCATTCTGAATTGTAAATTGAAGGCAATACCACGTCGATACAGAGTCTATTATTAAATAGTACGAAATGAGTGCAGCGAAGAAATCTAAAACGTACATTTTAATAACGGTTGGAAAGGAGAATTTTTCTTTTGTATGGTGAAGGATAAGTGCATTTGTCTTATGTCTCGTGCGTCAGTTGCAATACCTAAACGTGGTAACTTAGAGAGGCATCATAAAACGGTTCATTAAAACTATGAAAAGGATTTTCCCCACAGAGTGAATCAAGAAAACGAAAAGTACGTGATTTGATATCTTGTTTGAAAAAGAACAAACCATGTTCACAAAACCAGCCAAACAATCAAAAGCTGCTACGATTGCGTCATTTAAAATATCTCATATATTGGCGAAACACTAGAAACCATTCCAAGATGGATCGGTTGTGAAGGAAGCATTTATTGAAGCGGGTGAGACTTTATTTGGAGATTTTAAAAATAAAACAGAAATCATGTCTGCTATTAGAGAACTTCAGTTATCTCGTCCGACTGCCACAAGGCGTATTGAAGTCAGGAGTCAGGACATGGTAGATAAACTAAAACATGATATCATGAAATGTACATACTTTTCTTTACAGTTCGACGAATCCACCGATATGACAGACACTGCCCAGCTGTGTATTTTATTCGGATGGTATTCAAAGACATATAGGCTGAGGAAGAATTTTTGACAATCATTCCTCTGAAGGGGAAGATCCGTGGCGAAGGTATATATGACGTTTTCTTCAATTTCGTAACAAACTACAAGCTACCAATATATAAATTAGTGTGCATTACAACCGATGGAGCACCAGCAATGACTGGAAAGAAAAACAGTTTTGTGGCGTTGTCTCGAGCTAATGAAGATTTCCCTTCATTCCATTGCATTATATATCAACGAGTTTTGTGTTCAAAAGTTCTTTAAGTTGCAGTTGGAAGATAGGGAGTCGCTGAACACACTGATTTAGTTCTTCACACGGACGTCAGGTGGTTGAGTCGCGGAAAATTTCTAGAAAGGTTTCAAGAATTATTGCCTGAAATAACAGCTTTTCTGAAAGAGGTGATGACTAACTTGGAGCTTCAAGGTAAAGGTATAACTATTATTGAGATGATTAGCGCAGTAAAGGTATTTAAAAGTAAATTACAACTTATGATAGATCAACTGAAAAGAAAGGATCTGAAACATTTTTCGTCTTTGAAAGCAAGGATTCCTCAGTTGAATTATGATACGTATAACGCTGAATTATTAAATATTTTGGGACAATTCGAAATGCTTTTTTATGATTGCAGTAAATTGGCAAATATAGCATCATTTATCAGTTATACTTTCTCACGTAAAAACATTGAGGAATTAGCTACTGAAATAGCGAGTCAGTTTAATATGAACTCATGTTCTGTTGAAAATGAGTTGGTGAAGATTATATCAGATATACCTCTCAAAGGTATAGCATCTGATATAAATTTCTGGTGTTTTATATCTGAAGATAAATATCCGAATCTAAGGCAAATCAACTTTCAACTGACGGCAATGTTTGGGTCAACTTACTTGTGCGAGCCTGCATTTTCTGAAATATCGCAATCGACTAACTGATGATCATATGTCATCATGCTTGCGATTAGCACTCAGTGGTTACGTACCATCTTATGAAAAGTATGCTGAGGTCATATAGTGCCACGCTTCAACATTCAAAGTCACTCCTTAGTTGAGTTCAACGCCATATGTAACTCTTTTGTTTTGTAACAACCAATAAACTCGCAATTTTGAATAACTATAAGTTTTTTCATTAATATTACAGAGAAGAACCTAACTAAACCTAACCCAAACCTTGACTAAAATAATGTATATTGTGCGGAAAGCTAATATCTATATATGCTTCGGTACACCCTAGCTAGGTAGGTAGGTAGGGTGTATCGTGTATGTACGATAACCCTTCATCATACATACTTGCAGCCTCTCAGAGTCGATCGTAAGTAGTCTAAAAATATTGAGGTAGATCGCCAACAGTTCAAGTTTGAGCACCTCTGTTCTAGATTTATTTTTTTGTTCGTTTATGAAGTTAGGCATATACACCGCGCTTTGAAATTAACGCACAAAATTGAAAATTCAAATTTATTTTGAAGAAGTCTAGGTTTGTTGAAAACTTATGTTTCCCGTTTTCCACCAGCACTAGGGAATGCTTGAGAACAATCCAAATGAAAATAGTACTTATAGAAATTGAAATAAAACTCATAATGAATAATGTGAAACTTTCGGGAAAAAAGTCCCTAAAAACCTGTTAATACCGGATATTTCCATCCGTGGCAAGAATTATTGAATGACATCTACGATTTACACTCAAAATCAATGACCTTTTAGCTTTCTGATCCATTCCGTTCCAAATTTCCCGCAGTCTTTTCCGAACCTCGATCATGGTAGCTGGTTGATTTGGCTTCTTAATCTTCTATTGAGAATGTCTAAGATATGTTCGATGGGATTGAGATCTAGCCACTCTATTGAAGTGATTTTGTGATCTTGAGGTAGTTCTTAACGATATCTTAGCTTATTCTTGAATAAGCCCATCCTAGGTTAGGACACTACTGTTTCAGCATGTCCTGCCTCCGTCAAATTGTGTGATTAGCGTTGCATTATCACGGAAAATTGAAATAAAAAAAAGTTACTCGCAAAAATTGATCAGCAATAGCTGGTATCAACATGAGAGGAACATGTGCGCCAAGAAAAGAATATTGAATTCTGTTGGCATCTTTCGAAAATTAGTTGCCTACCAAAAAGAAATTTCAAATATTGAAAAAGTGCGTTGATTTCTTCGCAGCGTAGTGACAGATACACTAAAACTAGAATATTTTATAACATTCTGAACAGGAAGAAAATTCGGGACTAATATTTCAAACCAAAACTACAACTTTCATTGAAAAATTATTGGGCAATTAAAAACTAAACAAAATGAAATAACACATTAAAAATTTGATAATTTAAAAAATGTTTGAATGGATGTTAATGTTTATTTGGGCAAACTTGCTTTACACACTTTTACGAATTATATTCTATTGGCATTTCAACAAAGATCAAATTTTCAGGTATTTAAAAGATGAAATCGAGAAAGCAGCCACATATTTGAAGACCAGGACAAAGTACAGACCAAAAATTGCTATGATGTGCGATTCGGAGTTTGGTGAGAATGATTACTAAAAATTCGAGAATTCGAATTTCTTCTTGTTATCTCTGTTATGATATAGTGATCTTAGTTAGGGACACCGAACAGGAAATGCACAGAAACATACCCCGAGAACAATCAACTATGTTGATTTTTTGAGGTGAATTTGAGATCAGTAGAATAATGATAACTCGTTACCAAAATTTTGTAAACTTTGACATGAGGCAAATTTCAGTGTATTGTGTATGTAGGGTCTTTTATATTATACGGTGATCAACAGTACAACCTCACTAGTCCAGGCACTCCAGTAACTCGGGCACGCGACTCATTCGGCCACTTTGAGAATTTTACCTCTATATCCGGGCACGTCGACGCCGGCTGATATACAAACAATAATAATTCCTGTCTGTACATGTATCTATGTACTTGGACTATCTAAGAGTGGCGAGTAGCGTTCTACAGTTGCATTTTGCATTTCAATCTCGCCGGTGGTGTGCATAATGGCTCCAACCAAGAGAAATCAAAACGCTCACACTGGCAGAGAAATCAAAAATAATAGATTTTATTGATGATGGAATGAGTACTTGTCGAATAGCAGCAAAGTTCACTATTCCAAAATCAACAGTGTTTGACATAAAAAAGAACAAGAACAAAATAAGGAGATTTATATCCAAATCGTATCAAGGAACAGGTAGGAATTAGGAATGCACCGAGCAAGGGTTTTCACAAAAAGCCGAGTACCGAGCTCCTGGCAAAACAAAATTACTGCAAGCCGAGTAGCACGGCCGAGAGCTCGGCTGGCCCAACCGGGCCCTCGGTGCATCCCTAGTAGGAATATTATTTTAAACTTTTCTCGAATTTATTCTATCCAAGGTATTTTTGTAGGAAAAAGAAAAACTGTTAGAGAAGCTGAGAATACTGATGTTGAAATCGCAGAACTGGTTTCTTCAACAACGCAAAGCACACATACCAATTTCGTCAGACATATTGAGAGCAAAAGCCAAACAGACTTATGAACAAATCACGGAAAAAAAGGTTTTCTGGCAAGTTCGGGATGGTTTGATAAATTCAAGCTTAGACATGGAATTCGTTTCTTGAAGGTTTGTGGTGAAAAACTTTCCAGTGATGTTTCCGCTGTGATACCATTCACGGAAAAATTTCTATCGGTTGTTGAGCAGATGGAATTAAGCAAAGAACAGGTGTGTAATGCTGATGAATCAGCCATTTTTTGGAGATGTTTATCAGACACAACTTGGGTTCATCAAGGGGAAAAGTCAGCACCAGGTCGAAAAGTGTCAAAAGACCGCTTAACATTCATGTCATGCAGCAACGTGGCTGGAACTCACCAATTACCTTTACTAGTCTTGGGAAAAGTGGCAAATCCACGAGCATTCAAGAACAAAAGTTGACTACCAGTTGTCTACAAAGCATCTACCAAAGGGTGGATGACCAGACCATTATTTAATGAATGGTTTAAAACATCTTTTATCCCCGAGGTGAAGATTTTTTAAACTAAGATTAACAAGCTCTCTAAAGCTTTGTTGTTGATAGACAATGCACCATTGCACCCACCCGAGGAAGAGGTTAATACTAATCCAAACTTCAGAGTTATGTTTTTGCCATCCAACTGTATTGCCGTTCTCCAACCTATGGATCAAAATTTAATTCAAAACATTAAAGTGTCGCATAGAAAATGCCTTCTTAATCATATCATTTCGCATGAAGGTGAAGAGATAACTTCCATTTTAGCAGTATAATTTGAAAGGAGCCGTGAACAATCTTGCCTAATTTTGGAAAGCCACTACTTCAAAAAATATTAGAAAAAGTTGGACAGCATTGTGGCATGACACTACAGAAGTAGAAGAATCAGATGATGAAAATATTCCACTCTCAGAGCTTCAGAAGAAACTTCGTCCAATTAGTGAAAAAAATTTGAAAAATATTGCCGAATCATTAAGGGTCATCGACCCAGAAAATGACTTAACTATTGGGAACATTACCAACTGGGTTGTGGGAGACAAAAAGTTTGTTATCGATCTGACTGAAGGAGAGCTTATACAGGATGCTTTAGGAAGGAATATTGAAAACGTAGAGGAGAACGGTTCAGAGCAAAATCGATGGATATTTTGAACGTCATAAGGAATAGCATGTTGTTTATGTACACTAGCTTATATTTAAATTCTTTATTTTCTAGAAGGAAAGATTATAATGAATGGAGATTCCATAATTTGATTCTGTTTTATAACAGAAACTATTTTTTGGTCAAGCGATATTTCTATAATAAACTCGGCTTCAACAGATTCTGGGTTGTTTCTATTTTGAAAATGAAACAAATTCAAGTCACTTCAGAAATTCGGCCATTTCGATAGTCTGGAAATGCGCCGGAACGATATCTGCCCGGACTAGTTAAGTTGTACTGTGCTTTTTGGTGGGGGGACTTCAACAGTAGATAGAACGCGTTATATTGAAACGATTCGATGCTCCAAATTGTTATGAAAATCAACAGGATGATTTTTTCTTGGGTCATTTTACCTTCCTTCCCCCTCGAACATTCTTGCTGTACGTCACTGAATACGTCCAATGTAATTTTTAAATTTCCAAATCTGTTCAGGAACTTTCATGTCTCTTACATTTCTGTCCTAACTGTGACCTTTTTAAATATAGTTTAATTCAAATAAATTTTCAGTATTTCTTGGAGACTACTTGGAAGAAAACGAAGAATTTCTATTTTCCACAATCCCAAACTTCCCAAAATATACTGATGAAAATCGAACAGGAAAACTTATATTTGGAAAACTATCACAAATACCTGTATTGTATATGCAAGGGAGCCTTTATTTGTACGAGGGTAATCCATTATGGAAATGTACCCTACCCATAAGAATAATTAAAGAATTAGGAATCGAAGTTATTATTACAATAACTAAAGCAAGAGGAATCAACAAAAGCTACCAAATTGGAGATATAATGTTTGTTGAGGATCACATAGATCTGGTTAGACTCTTCGGCCATTTTTCTCTGAGAGGTACGAAAGAAGAATTGTGCCATTTTGAATACTCTCCAGTAAATAGAATTTATGATAAAAATTTTCTTGAGAAAAGCGTTGAAATTGGTGTAAATATGGGTCTTGAAGATCATATTCATAAAGGAATTTATACTTATACTATGGGTCCGAATTTGGAAAGTAATGCTGATGACAGATTATTAAAAGTTATGGGATCAGATGCTGTAGGCAATACGATAGTCCATGAAGCTATTGTAGCAAAACACTGTGGAATTGACGTGATTGGTCTCTGTGTAATAACTAGTTCTTGTATTATAGAGTATGAAGATGAAGAAGGAATTGACCAAAATAAGGAATTTACGGTTGGGAATGAACTAGAAGAAATATTGAAGAAGTTAGTTGGAAAAATCGTAGAATATGTCAATGAAACAAAATTCAAGAATTTTCAGTTTGGAAGTTAGATTGAGTTCAGTATTTCGATATTACGGAACTGTATGGAAATTAATGATTAATTGTTGTTGTAATTATGTTTTGTATATTGTTTCTCAAGAAATATAAGTATTTTCATGAACCATACATATTTGAAAAGCGAAACAGTAATAATAGATTCACATTACTGACCTTTATGGCAATTCATATTTCTTGTCTTCTACCCACTACGGTTTGTAGTGTTTGTTGATCTTGTCCAAATTGATCGAAACTGGTTTATTTGAAAAACCATTTATGAAATTTTCAAATATTCTAAAATGTTAATCGAGATTTCGAAATATTCTGTATATCTAGTACTAGCTGAAATAAGAATTGGTTTAAGCTTCGTACAGGACTGTGATTTACATAAATTTGGAAAAGTTTTGGTGGGATATTTTGTATATATTTATTCCTATGCACAGTTTCTTCTATATCAGTTCGTAGATGATGCCCACATGCTCCACCTACAAGTTGTCATTATGCAAAATAGATATATTACTATTGAAGTAGTCTATTATTAGACCATAACAGTAAATATATTCCTTGAAAATACAATGTCAATGTTCATATTAGTGATGAACTTACGACTAGGAAGACAATATTTATTTCTTTCGTAATATTAACGTAGAATTTCTTTTCATTCTACACATAAAAGTTAAGAGCAATTCTTGCGTGCGTATAAACTATTGAAGCCAATAACATTGTGCGATATTCAATTGCCAAAATATCCGTTTATTTTATTTAAGTTACATTTACTAAGGGGATGTCTTTCAAGTTTTGCATATAGAGCTAGAAGCCACTGAGAGCTTATAAAGACGTATTCTCCGCGAAGATTAATACTTTTCTGCATTCGTTCGAATCGATTCGATATATATATATATATATATATATATATATATATATATATATATATATATATATATATATATATATATATATATATATATATATATATATATATATATATATATATATATATATATATATATATATATATATATATATATATATATATATATATATATATATATATATATATATATATATATATATATATATATATATATATATATATATATATATATATATATATATATATATATATATATATATATATATATATATATATATATATATATATATATATATATATATATATATATTTCATGAAAAACATAAATCCACCACCCGGTAATTAATAACATTGCCAGGCAATGATTATAATCGAAACATATCCTGGAATAATTATATATTAGGATAAAATGAATATATATCTACCAGAATATATACATACTATAGCATTATCAGACAATGATATAACAACTGTCAGATGCTTTCTCCTCGGAAAATCAGTGTACGGATTAATACTGAATGTTACTCATTAATAGTTTCCTTTGTGTGAAGTGGTGAAGGATCGAATAGAATACTGCTCTGAATATAAATATGACAAAATTGTCAGTTAATTATATTACATTTATATAAACAAATAAATAAAATATGAAATGAGATTCTGAGCAGTATAAACTAAAGAGAAAACCTATGACTCTACCTCATTATTTTTTCGGAAAGAAACCTACGAAGAATATTACAAGATTTGATGACTGTTATCTTTGGTAACTGTTCAAACAAATCTTTCTTCAGACCCAAAATCTCAATACTTTTGTGAAGATTTCTAGGAATAACACCTGTTGTGGAAATAATAATCGGTAGAATAAATATTTTCTTCATTTTCCACATTTTTTAATCTCGTCGCATCATATATATATATATATATATATATATATATATATATATATATATATATATATATATATATATATATATATATATATATATATATATATATATATATATATATATATATATATATATATATATATATATATATATATATATATATATATATATATATATATATATATATATATATATATATATATCAATATTCTCTATATATGAAACATTTTTCTGTTTTCTTTCAACGTAGAGCTCCTATTACAATAGATTCTGTACTAGTGTTCACTACAACAATATAAGCTTTCGTTATATTTTACAATACGAAAATGTTCTTTTCATAGATGATCTTTTTGTCTCGTATGTGACCACTCTATGGAGAAAAAACTAGGGATGTGTATTGTGCAAATCAGATGTTCTTGAAGGATCATCCAGAGGCAGTTCAACAGTTGCAAATACACCCCGAAGAAGAACTGGTGCAGTGGCATTATTGGACAATACTTGTACATTCTCTTTTTTTTTAATTTTTGAAAATCAAACGTTCGAAACATCATTTATCAGATTATGCTGACTTGTTTAAATATGACAAAATATGAGTAATATTGAAATGCCAAAAAGTTATATAATAAGAGAACTTTTCCCCGAATCCATTTAACCTAACATGATATTCATAAATCTGGACGCCTCCTATTTCATTTGATGGCTCAGTTGAAATCTACACTCCAAAGTGCTCCATAATTTGAACAGTAAAAATTTATGGTCTATTATTCTAAGACCGAAAGAAAACAAAACGCTAAAACATCAAAATCGTGAGCTATCAATTTTCATGAACCGAACTTCTCAACACGACCTCGTATTTTGGTGAAAGACAAAGGGCGCCGCCGCCTCCAAAAAGAGACGATTACGTAAGAGAAACACGAAGATAATGAATGCTTTCAGTTTCCGGAAACTACGTTCTATTCGTGTCTGCTTGAACAATGAATGAACCCGCTTTAAACATTGGTAATGACAAGTTATCGAATTGTTTTCGACTGCTAGAAATGAAGATTAGTAGACAGATTTAGCATACAATTGAATGGTGCGTGTACAACTTGTTGTACACGAGGATACTGAGGGTTTTCCTGTTTCTCTTGGCATACGTAATTGGCAAATGAATAAATAGGTTATAATATGAAATTAACTCAAAGAAGTCGTAGGCGAAAGTCCCCGTACAATTCCATATTTGAAACTACTTACCACTCTGGTTTCAATTTCAATATCTCCATTACACTTAATCCTCTTCCTTTTCTGTCCCAAAACTGGCGTACACATGAAGAACCTCGAAGATCTGTGTCCATCTCTTCTCCAGCGATCTAGCTGGCGCATAACAGCTACAGGTGTTTTAGATGCAGATGAATAGAGAGCTTTGAGGGAGGCAGGTCGTGTTTCGATTGAAAAAAGATTGGAGGCGAATTCTTGTTTTCTCGTGAAGTGGTCTTTCCGAAGTGCGAACGTGCATATATCACTTTCAGCTGGAAATAAAACATTAGATTAGAAGTTACTCGACTGATTACAGCATTATTGAGGTATTTTGATAAGAGATATTGTGAATTGTATGAAAATCAAGTGGAAATCGATTATTTGTATGTTATTATCAGTAAATATAATCAATAGTGTTTGGTTCATCAGTCATTCAATTAGAAGTAATAAAGTGTGCGAACATGAAACATGGAAATTATTGTGGTTTATTTTGTGCTTCTATGGTGTTGAAATGTGAATTCACTGAATTCAATGATTGACTGATGTTACAACACTTGAATATGAAAGGAACGTTATTTTGAACAGACAAATGTATCCTTAATTGATAGAGGTATGAAGTTCCCTTTGCAGAAATATATTTAGTATAAGTATAACTTCATTTCTTCTGTCTGTTTGACAACGAGAACGAATACTTTTCATGCGAAAATTCTGTCCTTTCATTGGGCATTGGAAGACCCCAAAAACGATGGGTAGATGATCACCGCGCACAGGACAGGGAAGAATGGAAAAGGTTGGGAGAGGCTTACATTCAGCAGTGGATGACTGGGAGCTGATATGATGATGATGATGAATTGCTGATGTAAGAGTAGGGCCAATAATAGCCTATAATAGCGTATAGTAATTGAGAAATTTGTTTTTATTTTTTGCGTTCAATAATATTGATTATGTGGGAGACTGGAATATTATTATTTGATGCAATTTTCTGTTTGACTGTTTTCCGTATTGAAGTCACTTATGAATTGATTTTATACATACATTTTAAGCGCATGTGCTAAATTAATAGGTATCTATTAAGATGGCAACCTTTCTTCCTGAACGTAGTGTCATTTTCAAAGCCTTAATATTTTGCTTAATCTCTATGTCAGGGTGCTCAAAGATAGACAAGACCAGCCAAACAACCAAAAGCTGCTACGATCGCGTCATTTAAAATATCTCATATATTGGCGAAACACAAGAAACCATTCGAAGATGGATCGGTTGTGAAGAAAGCGTTTATTGAAGCGGGTGAGACTTTATTTGGAGATTTTAAAAATAAAACAGAAATCATGTCTGCTATTAGAGAACTTCAGTTATCTCGTCCGACTGTCACAAGGCGTATTGAAGTCATGAGTCAGGACATTGCAGATAAATTAAAACATGATATCATGAAATGTGCATACTTTTCTTTACAGTTCGACGAATCCACCGATATGACAGACACTGCCCAGCTGTGTATTTTATTCGGATGGTATTCAAAGACATATAGGCTGAGGAAGAATTTTTGACAATCATTCCTCTGAAGGGGAAGATCCGTGGCGAAGGTATATATGACGTTTTCTTCAATTTTGTAACAAACTAAAAGCTACCAATATATAAATTAGTGTGCATTACAACCCATGGAGCACCAGCAATGACTGGAAAAAACGGTCTTGTGGTATTGTCAAGCTAATGAAGATTTCCCTTCATTTTTTTCATTCCATTGCATTATAAATCAACAAGTTTTGTCTTCAATAGTTTTGAACACAGATGAAATTATTGGCATTGCAACAAAAATTGTGAATTCCATCCATTCACGTAGCTTGCAACGGCGGATCTCTAAGTTGCAGTTGGAAGATAGGGAGTCAGTTGAACACACTGATTCAGTTCTTCACACAGACGTTAGGTGGTTGAGTCGCGGAAAATTCCTTGAAAGGTTTCAAGAATTATTGCCCGAAATAATAGCTTTCCTAGACGAAAGAGGTGAAGACACTCAGATGTTGAAAAACGAAAAATGGCTGACTGATTTGGCATTTTTGACTGACATCACAATGCATTTAAACACTAACTTGGAGCTTCAAGGTAAAGGAAAAACAATTATTGAAATTGCAACTTATGATAGATCAACTGAAAAGAAAGGATCTGAAACATTTTCTGTCTTTGAAAGCAAGAATTCCTCAGTTGAATTATGATACATATGAATTATCAAATATTTTGAGACAATTCGAAATGCGTTTTTATGATTGCAGCAAATTGGCAAATATAGCAGCATTTATAAGTTATAGTTTCTCACGTAAACACATTGAGGAATTAGCTACTGAAATAGCAAGTCAGTTTAATATGAACTCATGTTCTGTTGAAAATGAGTTGGTGCAGATTATATCAGATATACCTCTCAAAGGTACAGGATCTCATACAAATTTCTGGTGTTTTATATCTGAAGACTAATATCCGAATCTAAGGCAAATCGCCCTTCAACTGACGGCAATGTTTGGGTCAACTGACTTGTGCGAGTCTGCATTTTCTGAAATGTAGATAATTAAGTCAAAATATCGCAATCGACTAACTGATATAAAAGTATGTTGAGGACATGCAGTGCCATGCTTCAACATCCAAAGTCACTTCTTAGTTAAGTTTAACACCATATGCAACTCTTTTGTTTTGTAACAACCAATAAACTCGCAATTTTGAATAACTATGAGTTTTTTCATTGATATTAGATAGAAGAACCTAACTAAACCTAACCCAAACCTTGACTAAAATAATGTATGTTGTGTGCAAAGCTAATATATGCTACGTACACCCTAGCTAGGTAGGTAGGTAGGTAGGTAGGGTGTATCGTGTATGTACAACAACCCTGCATCACACATACTTGCAGCCTCTCAGAGTCGATCGTAAGTAGTTTAAAATATTGAGGTAGATCGCCAGCAGTTCAAGTTTGAGCACCCCTGCTCTATGTCTATATTTCTATTAGTCGAACCACAGATTTATGGAACGATATTTCTCTTCCTATCTGAAAACTTTCTTTCATTAATTCGTTGTTGGAGGTGATCATTTCAAATATTAAGCGGACGTTACTCATATTGATAACTCATTTCAAAGATACCATGCTTTTATTTTTCATAAAACGTTATAGGGCGTAATTATCAGCTTATCAGATTTGTGGATCAATTGTTTCTAACCTATTCATCCTTCGACATAATGAACATGTCTACACGTATACCAACATGAAATAATAAAACTATCACAGTTGGGGGAAGATGATTCCATGTGGATATTTCTATGATTTTCCAGGCTTAAAAATATTAACGTTGACATATAGAAAAAGCGCATTCCTTTGGTGCAGTAAAGTGTTCGAGCGATTCGAACTATCCATATCCTGATGAATACCTATAAAGCCATCTGTGGAACTTTATACGTACAATAACCCTTCGCTCTCGAGGTACGCCGGAATGGCCTTGTGTAACTTTCCCTATAAGGACACTTAACAGCATCCTACTCAGTGCGCTTCGAGCGTGAAGAGCTTTCATTCCGGTAACTTAACTTATTGAAGCAATAAAAAGACGAATAGATTTCTTCGTTTATGGAGTGCCCAAGCGATGGGAAAACATCGGAACCGATCGGTGGAATGCTATAATCTTTGTGGCTGGAAAAAACCATCCCAAATGAAAATTTTATTGAAATTGGATCATATTTTACGGTTTTATGATTTTTATTAGTATCCGAGTTATGTTAATGGAAAAGATAAATCAATACAGGATTTATAAATTATTCTATTTTGAGTTTGAGGATATCAAAATGGGGTTCAGCATTGATGAATTATGAATTTGTTGAGTTAGAACTGTAAATACGAGGGTAGTTTGATATATCAGCGACCTTTGATAGAAAGATTTTCTTTAGGCAAAAAGCGTTTTACCTCTCGAAAAAATCTAGTTCTTACATTCAATACAGCGTTTATCCATTTTTTTTATTCCTTCTAAATAAAAGGTTGCCTCATGGTCCTCACAATATGAGTTTGTTTCATTAAAGCCCTCTTCATTTGTCGTAAATTTCCTACCATGCAATCAATTCCTTGGAAACAGGAAATAGTCGCAGGAGGCTAAATCTGGAGAATATGCTTAATGGGGTACCAGTCGTAGCCCAGATTAAGGGTTTTTGCAATGCTGTCTACTCACATGTGCATCCATGTATTCTCTTGATGAACAATTCTTTTCACCAAATGTGATCGCTTCTGTTCCAAACTAATATAAAATCCAAAAGCATTCCGCTGGTGGTCAATTTACCCTTTTTAAGATAATATATGAATGTTCGAGGAAAAACTTGTTCGGATACTATGGGAGTAATTTCGATTTATTTATCCGAATCATACCCGGTCTGTATATAACATTCTGACATCTCATACCTTTCGTGATTTTGGAATTGAGAGCCATAACGATTCGGTTATGAGTAGAAATTTTCGATCGAATAACGAAAAACGAGATAAACTTATGACATAACTAATTGTGTTCATAGAATCAATGCTATTGATTGACTATTGTTTCAAACACAGAATTAACTGAATCCACATCAATTAGATTGAATATTTCAAACTTTGTCAAAAAAGAAGGATCTATGTTCTAAGAGGTGAACTCTATTGTTTTCAACACAGAAATGAATAAATCAGATCTTTGACGCACATAGACAATCCTCTTCCACCAGAGAATTGTGGATATCTGCTATGTTCTGAGTGGATAGATATGAATCTTCGATTTCAATGGAAATGACCTTCAACTGATGTTGGAGGAATTATTGAGACATGTGATACATATTTGGAAAGAAAAAATAATCCTCTCTATTGATACCATAACCGCCTATACAGGGTACTTAAACGAAAACTAAACAGAGGCTATATCTACCAAGATATTAATTTCTGATCAAAACGCAAAACAGGTCAATTTTTGTTTTAAGGGGGACATCTTTTGGGGTACAAAACTTGCCTGAAATATCAACCCCCAACAGCGGGGGTTGCAATCTTTGAACATTTTGAATAGGGAAGATTGGTCGAGTGATGACTCAAAAGAAAGTTGGTATCTTTGTCTACATCGCCTAGAACGAATTTCCATTTTTAATTGAAAACTGTAAAAGATACAGGGTGAGCAACTGAAAGATAGGGAAGACTATTTCCTTGAGACTTTTCAAGTTTCAGTGAAGTAAAATGGAACAGATCCATGCTGAATAATGGTAGTCATTATCGAGTACCATCCTCATCTCGAATTTCAATCCCTAGAGCAGGGGTGACCACCCTTGAAAATTTGGAAGAGGGTAGATGGGTCGAGTGATACCTCGAAAGAAAGGTATTATCTTTGTCTGCATCCACGTGAACGA
This sequence comes from Cryptolaemus montrouzieri, assembly GCA_013387265.2. Lineage (NCBI taxonomy): Eukaryota > Metazoa > Arthropoda > Insecta > Coleoptera > Coccinellidae > Cryptolaemus > Cryptolaemus montrouzieri. Next base: position 27,571,106 of record JABFTP020000103.1, read on the forward strand.
ATTATCAGTTTTGATTGAAAACTGTAGAAGATACAGAGTGAGCTGCTGAAAAATAGAGAAGACTATCTATCGCCCTGAGCTATTCAAGTATTAGTGCAAAAAAATGGAACAGATTCATTCCAGATCAAAGGCTGTCATCTTTGATCTAAATGAATCTATTCCAGTTTTTCGCACTAATACTCCAATAGTCTTTCTTGCAGAATGCAGACAAAGATAATACCTTTCTTTAGAGTTATCACTCGACTCATCTTCCCTCTTCCAAATTTTCATGGGTTGTCACCCCTGCTCCAGGGGTTGAAATTCGAGATGAGGATGGTACTTGATGATGACTGCCATTGATCAGCATGGATTTGTTCCATTTTACCTCACTGAAACTTGAATAGTCTCAGGGAAATAGTCTTCCCTATCTTTCAGTTGCTCACCCTGTATCTTTTACAGTTTTCAATTAAAAATGGAAATTCGTTCAAGGCAATGTAGACAAAGATACCACCTTTCTTTTGAGTCATCACCCGACCCATCTTCCCTATTCAAAATGTTCAAGGATTGCAACCTCCGCTTAGGGGGTTGATATTTCAGGCAAGTATTGTACCCCTTGAAACAAAAATTGACCTGTTTTTGCGCTTTGATCAGAAATGAATATCTTGGTAGATATAGCCTCTGTTTAGTTTTCGTTGAAGCACCCTGTATATAGTTCGTTATTGAAAAAACCCGCTTTCTTTATAACTCAGAAACCGATTAGCAAAAAAATTTTTTGAATACCCTGAATTCTACTCATAAGTGAGTGGACGGTGAAAATATTTTTTATTTAACTCCAATAGGATTCGAGATATCGTCTCATGTCGGGATCCCGAAAATCTAGAATTCCGGAATAACTCAAAAACTAAAAAAGGTAGCAGAAATCTGTTTTCACCAATGAGCTTTTCTCGAAAATCGAGCTTGAGAAAGGGAGATCATTTTTATCTATCTGCAATATATCACATAGATGCCGTACTGAAACATCAAATGTAGTCACATATTCTTGAGTAAATTGATTTTAAATTTTTACTTTAATAAATGAAACCTTAGTGAAGAATCGTGAAATTTTATTCCTCATAAACTATTGCATACTATAATCTACCGTCATTTTTCGATGGGGAAAGAGAGAGACTTTAGAGACTAAGCCGATAAACAAGGCACTCCCTTTTAAGAAACTCGAGACGCAAAAATATATACGTACTAAAAAGCCATTTTACATTGGAGAAATAATAAAAAAAATGCAAAGACAAACATTAATTTCATTGTCATCAATCATTTTGCGTGCTGTTCCATTCGCTTTGTTCCATCGTTCAAGCGTTGGTGTGTGGCCCATCCTGCTTTTATTTTATCGTTAATAATTGACTTTACAGCGGGTGATCAGTTTCTATTAGAGCTTGATTGAAGTTGCGAACAATCATATATGATTATGATAATTAAACGTTTACGCTATAGCGGTGGATGGATTTCTATTAGATACACATTTTAAATTCAAATTTCCCTAACACCATCATGGTTTCTATTACGCCTTTTTCGAATAAAGGGAATGTTTTATAACTCAAAACGTGAAAATTGGCATACTGTTGGTTCAAGAAATTTTTGGAATGAATTTACTGTGAATGTCTTTTCTTATGCTTTTGTTGCCCTATCGAGAAAATCTAGAACTGTTTTCAGAATTCTTATTTCAAGAACATTGTAATAATATGGGGGAGGATATACTGCTAAATATATGGGGCAACGCTTGGTTCGAGAGAGATTGATAAGACATAGTTCCGTTAAATTTTTTCGTTTGGGATACAACAAAGATAATATTTACAGAGTTCTTTCAGAGGCGAAAGAATATATAATTCAAAAGTAATTTCGTGTATAAAGTAAGGATTTTTTCTCCTTCGTGTAACGGAAACGATTTGAGTAACGACAGAAATGAAAAACACGTAAAAGTTTCTAAACACATTCAGAAATCAAATAATGTAATTGGAGGCATTCAGTGGCGTATTGCAAAAAACTTCGGGGAAAAGAAAGGAGAGACCCAAGAAAAAATACCACTCAGTAGAATTTCACCACACAGTTGAAAACCAAATCGTACAGGAATAAAAAGTGACGTACGTTTCAAATTTCAGGCTAGAATCTAGAAGATTCTAAAAATAGTAAACAAAAACCGAAAATTGGCCGAATACGCTGTATCCATACAACCAAGTGATTATGGACTGTGTTCATATTGGAAAATCGTCTCAAAATAACACATTCTATCGATTGTAAAACCCTGCAACAAAATGAGTAAACCTTATATACATTGCTAGTTTTCGCTTGAAGATGACAAAGGACAACTTGTCGAAACGTCGCCAAAATCAAAATGGACCACGGAATAAAACCCCATTTCAAATGGAATTTTTTCTATGAAGGTACCTAAAGAAATAAGTTTATAGTTCGCCGATAAATTTGTGAGAGGATCTCGAAACAAAAGTATGACGTGCTTTTGACAGCGTCGATCCCAATCAAGTACAAAAAACAATTATTCATGAAGTTGAGTGTTTATGTTTACCGTTTTTTTTTTAATTTTATTTTTCATATATGCTAGAACACCCTGTATTCCTACGTCGTCTAACTTCAAATTCAAAAGTTTCAACAAATCATCGTCAGATATATTCTATACTCAAAATGAACCGGCGACTACAATGAAAGTTCGAGTTGGAAAGTTAAAAGACCCGAACATTTCCGCTAAAGATGGAAAAAAGTTCATCGTATCGGACCGTTTATTTTCAGTGACTTGAAAAGATAAACTTCTAGGCGCAACTCTATCTTCGGAATCAGGGTCTATCTGAAAAGAAAGCGGCTTTGAACAAAGCTTCCAATTCCGGATTTTGAAGACAACCATTTACACTGGCGTAGAAAAACTTGTTTAAGTTATTCGATCATTATGGTATTTGAGAAGTAACAATAAATACGGGGTGGAGTTATAAAGAGAGGGCAATGAAACTGAAGTTTCGTTTTTAGAGCGAAACCACTTCCGGTTATGTTAGTTTAGGTTAGCAAAGTTGTAATCGATGTTCCGATAACCGGAAGTGTTATCGCTCTGAAATACAAATAGATCAGTATGCATTTACTCTAATCCCAAATTTTGAAATTGATTGATGAACCCGTTCCCCTGATATTTCTAATCAGCTCTGTAGGCATTTGAAGATAATGTAAGACAGCTTTTTGTGGCGATCAATTTTGAAAGCTAAAAGATAGTTCAGCAGCACTATACGAATTATTATATTCACTTTGTTGTCTATCAAATTGGCATAATGTGTCAGTAGATTGAGATTTACTGAAACGTGTGGTGAAAACACTTCTCAATAATCCACAGCCCTCACAATCGTAGATGCGATCAAAACTCCCACAAGGGATACTGAGATTGATTATTGCTCTCAAACAACTGCGTGAATCAAAAGACTTGGGGAATATAAGATTGTGAAGTAATAGTTATTTTCAAACTAGCAGATTCGATCGAAACTGTACTTTCCAAACTTCAATAAATTCCAAGATCTTCATACAGTAACAACCACTAGTGTTCTGGGTCCTTTCTTTCGATGTCCAGAACGTGGAAATATACAAGTATGCTTTCCCAAACAATCAGAGATCCATCGTCGAAAGGAACGATTTCAGCAATGTTACAGTTTAAAAACTCTTGTGATTTGATCGTTACTGAATTAACAGAATTTGTATTCATCCACTCAATAGAATACGTTACTAATTTCCAATGTACGCATTGTCGAGCAAATTGCGTCGAGCTGTGAGTTTCGGGCTTGTGGCAGGTTTTCTGGAAAGATGGTTGATCCCCATTTATGTTAAGAATGCATTAAACACCGTTAGGTGGTGGTCATCCTTGACGCGGTAGACGGGGGTGATAAATATATGAAAGTCTCATTTCTCAATTGGGAAAATGGAAGGTTCAGTGTACAATGCACACTCGGGGTTCCACAAGGGTCTGTTCTAGACCCTATCTTGTGGTATCTAATGCACGATGGCGTTGAGATTCCTGGAAAGCGTCGAGACTGTCGCTACGCAGATGAGTCAGTCAGAGCTGAGTATGTTGTAAAGAATTATCTGTTGCAAAGTGGATTGGATAACTGTCTAGAAAACTTAAACGGCCTCGAAACGCCCGAAAATAAGCAATGAGCCTTTGGGTACAAAGTGTGCAGTCTAAGAATCCTATGGCATTTGGAAATGATGATGGAAGGGCTAACTCTAGGAAGGCATATACAACAAGCGGCCGATAAGATGACCACCATTGCACTAAGAAAAATCATGTTCGGCGTCTGTGATCCGGGTCCTTTCGCAAAGAGGGTTCTGAGCGCTGTGATGCACTACGTAAGCTTTTATGAGGCACTAATATGGAAAGAGCCAAGAAAATAGAGAAATATAGGAGGTGCATAGTTTCGGCGCAGAAGATCTTACTTAGGATCTGATCTTACAGGATACTTTGTAGCGGCATTATAAGTAATCACTGAAAAGCCGCCCATTGATCATATACTTGTAGAGGCGCGAAGAAGAATCAGCTAGGATTTCGTAGACAAACTGGAACGAGGATAATGAACAAATGGTAAAATAGATGGGAAACAGGTGGAAATTACACTGCGTGGACGACGACTTCGATCCCAAATGAGTATGAGAAAATGCTCATACAAACGAATTGACTACTGGTTTACTTAGATCCTGACGTGTCAGGGAGCTCCCTAGATTTTCAGGAATAGGATAGACAAGTGTCTATGTGGAGTGGCAGATCGCGTATGCAGGAGATGAACTAACAGATAGAGGAATTTGACAGGATCTTTGGAAATGCTGAAATGAATGTAATCGAGAGGTACCGTTGAAGAGGTTTTTTAGTGGATTGTGGCAACTAATAAGCTGAACCTCAACACCACATATGCCATCAAATACCTGGTGCTCCAACAACAAGCAGAGGTTTCCCCCATTGGTATAAAAGTGAATTTGTAATATTCCTATAGTAGTAAAGTCTTCCTTCGAAGCACCTAGTCGAATAAAGCGATCTTCGACAAACGAGGCAACTTTTCGCCCTACTTCAGGAAAGCTCAAACCTTCTCGAGACTTGAATTAGGATCCATGATCAACAAATTATCAATCACTGATATCAAGACCACACAAACCTAAAGAATGAGTTCTGCAAAACAATAAGAGACAAAAATTGCTGGAATAGTAAAAGGAAAAAAAGAAAGTAAACATCCGTTGTGGATAACTCAAATCATATTATAAAAGCATATCATACTTGAGACGACAAGAAAAAATCATAACATCTGCAGCCTTGATGAAGGTATCACAAATATTTATTAGGTGGTGGATGAAATTATTGCTATGAGAACGGTATGCTATAGCTCAAACCTTTTTTCAAACATCCGCCGATGACAACTTAAACACCAAAACGTTCACCGAGAAGCAAATTGGAAGTAGGAACACTGAAACATCAGTCCTTCATCCCTTTCTTTATTTGTATTCAGACGGTACAACGAAAATCAATTTGGAATTTTTCCGGAAATGGTTTTCATTAATCCTTCACGAATTGATTAGACACAATTTCTTCCGGATTCACTGCAAAATGGTGCCGCTCATAAATAAAACACGTGACCGGATTCGATCCATTGTTGTCTACAGAAACAGTCCATTTATATTCGGGGATTTTATGTATCGCACGTAAAGACAAATAAATTTGAGAGGCGGAGAAATTACCTTCTTGGATATTGTGATACATAGATTTATGTTAGCAACGTCGAAAAAGAGACAAACTGTTTTTTAATTGTTAAGAGAAGAACGAGAAATTGGATTATGGATTATAAATTTTTCTGATACCTAAAAGTCTCCAAATCAGAAAAGCAATAGATTCCCCATCATATACGGGGGTGAACTGATAAGGTAAAAACGAATGAAGTGGTGTCACTAGTACACAAGTATTAACATGTTTGGACAAGCCAATTCCCTGAAAGTGCAAAACATAAAATTTAACGGTAGTACCCCATGACCCAGGTTTAAAAATTTGGGAAGTGCCCATCTCGACCCAAGTGAATTTCAAGTATACAGGGTGTTACATAATAGTATGTCACAACTTGAGTGACGTACGTTTCAAATTTCAGGCCAGAATCTAGAAGATTCAAAAAGTAATAAACAGAAATCGAAAATTCTCCGAGACTTGAATAAGCTGTATCCAGACAACCAAGTGTTCATGACTGTGTTCATAAAGGGAAATCGTCTCAAAATAACACGTACCATCGATTGTAAAACCCTGCTACAAAAGGAGTAAACCTTATATACATTGCTAGTTTTCGCTTGAAGATGACAAGGGACAACTTGTCGAAACGTCGCCAAAATCGAAATGGACCACGGAATAAAACCCTATTTCAAATGGAATTTTTTCTATGGAGGTACCTTAAGAAATAAGTTTATAGTTCGCCGATAAATTTGTGAGAGGATCTCGAATCAAAAGTGTGACGTGCTTTTGACAGCGTGGATCCCAAACAAGTACAAAAAGCAACTATTGATGAAGTTGAGTGTTCATGTTTACCGTTTTATTTTACTTTTATTTTTCATATATGCTAGAACACCCTGTATTCCTACGTCGTCTAACTTCAAATTCAAAAGTTTCAACAAATCATCGTCAGATATATTCTATTCTCAAAATGAACCGGCGATTACAATGAAAGTTCGAGTTGGAAAGTTAAAAAACCCGAACATTTCCGCTAAAGATGGAAAAAAGTTCATCGTATCGGACCGTTTACTTTCAGTGACTTGAAAAGATAAACTTCTAGGCGCAACTCTATCTTCGGAATCAGGGCCTATCTGGAAAGAAAGCGGCTTTGAACAAAGCTTCCAATTCCGGATTTTGAAGACAACCATTTACACTGGCGTAGAAAATTTCAAGTATACAGGGTGTTACATGATAGTATGTCACAACTTGAGGGCGTAAATCTACGTGAAATTTCAAGAAAAAAAGTATATACAAACATAGTTTCGCAAGTTTCGTTACGGAGCTACAGGGTGTTGACATTTCCGGAAAATAATGCAGTTTTTGAGATATTCAGCCCAAATTTGGAATGCAAGCTATTTTTTACAGCCTCCATCATTACACGCCCTTAATTTTAACTAGAATCTACAAAGTATTTTCTTTTCCGGAGCCATGTCTTCTTTTGCCCTCTCAAACTTTTTTGCAGTACGCCACTGATCAGTGTACAATAAATTTCCGTCATCTTCGTTCAATTTAGAAACTTTTTTGACACTTGTGATCTCGACCGTTCTCGAGCAAAATATTATTAAACGATTGTATGCATTCGCTGAATTGAAAGCACTTCTAATAAAAAACTGACTTGTAGGCTTTGATTTTTTTCATTTATTTATTTATTTTGACAGTTGCTAAAATTGAACCAGTGTCTACTCGAATTGTTTATTAAATTAACGATTACTTTTAAGACTTTCGAAGTTATTGCTGTGAGAAAAAATGGCGAATTTTACTAACGCCGAATTGGCTGATATCCATTACATGTACGGTCTGGCTGACGGAAACACAACAGAAGCTATGCGATTATATCAGGTGCGCTTTCCAAATCAAGTAACACTAGACAGGCGAACATTTTCAAATATCCACAGAAGGTTGAGGGAAACTGGTACTTTCACTACAAATAATCATTTAAAAGGTGCAACTCAAACTATGAGAACTCCAGAAATTGAGGAATAAGTTTTGAATTGTATTGATTTGAATCTTCAAGTACAAGAAAAATTGGAAATCATTTGAATATTTCTCATGTTCTAGTTTGGAGGATTCTCCACGACTCTTTGTTGTACCCGTTTAATATTCAACGCGTCCTAACTACTTCCTGGAGAGTTTCCTTCAAGACTGAATTTCTGCCGATGGTTCTTAGATAAAATTAGAGAAAATGCTCATTTTGATAGTGAAATAATGTTCACAGACAAAGGTAACTTTATGAGAACTGCTATCACAAATTTATACAATAATCATTATTGGGCTGAGGAAAACCCCCAGTTGATTGAAGAATCTCATCATCAAGAACAATTCTCACTAAATATCTGGGTCGGAATGATTGGAAATTATTTGATTGGGCCAGACTAAACAGTCCCGCTCCTCAGCAATATCTTGAGGAGGAGTTACCTTTATTGCTCGAGGATGTGGCACTTTTGGTGAGAAACATAATGTGGTTCATGCATGACGGGGCACCAGCACATTTCAGTGGAGAATCTAGGGAATTCTTGAATAATACATTCAACAACCGATGGATAGGTCAGGGTGGGCCAGAACCATGGCCTCCTAGGTCCCCACACTTAAATAGTTTAGACTTTTTCGTAAGGGGATATCTCAAAAGTTTATACCACACCAGTGAACACTGTAGAAGAATTGGGAAATCGAATAATAACCTCTTGTCTAAAAGATGATTGTGTTGCAAAATAAATGACTCCTTGTTGAGAAAAGTGAGTTCTTGTGTCATTTTTTGCTTGACTTACCCCGTACGATGATCAGGGGATTCATTTCAAATTTCAAATGGTGAATGAAACTTACTGAGTCTTCGAGAGAATCTTCTGAAAACAATATTCTCAAAAAGCGAATTCTTTCAGACCTTTTATCACTATCTGTTCAAGAGCAATTTGGAACACCCTGTATTCCTGCGTCTTATAGAATTTAGATGAAATTAACTCATTATCGTACCCTCTAATTGTCAAGTATCGATATAAATTTTTAATACCGTTTAAACTACAAAGCCTTTAACATCAGCTGCTCTTCGCTTGCCGACACAATCTAATCGATATAAGAACAGATGTTTTTCTTCAAAGCTACGGGTAAAAAGTTGAATGCCAGTCATTAGAGATCCATTAGTCATACTGCTCAGTTTAATACAATATTAATACCGCTATTGGTGAAAAAGAGACCCATCTCCTAATCAAAGAACGATCAATATCAATGAAGAGCTTTTGCCAAGCCAGATGACTTCGAATTGAAAGAAGTCTATTGAAATTGGAACATATGGATAGCTATAGCCTGATTTCTAAGAGTGTAATTATCGAGTGGTGAGCTTGATACTTGATTTCAGTCCGAAAAGTTCTAGTTTTGATCTTAAATCAATCTAACAACCTCTTCTTGTGTTACTAGATTTTTTGGACAAAATCTCTATTTCGATTAATAATCATTATAATTATTAATGGAATTAGTTGAGGAATGGCTTATGGAACTCGAGTACAAAATAATGTACGGGACACATTCAACGGGAACCGAGGACAGTTCAGTGATGAAGAAAGAAGAGTGTGTGATAGATAGATATTAAAATTGAGTATGGGCTAACTGACATCCCTACTACTGCGACTCTATGGACAATTGAGGAAACTCTGTCCTAAATTGGCTATGTCGGTGAAAGATTAAGCTCAGTCAACTCAAGTCTTCTTAGGTTATGTTAGACTTTAAGTTCCTCAAGCTCGATTCTGTGCATATGGAAATTATGTGTTCTATTAATTTTTTCACCTCGTCACAGAAGACTTCGATGAATGCTAACTTATTTAGGTGATAATATGACAATTAGAGCTCTGAGGTGTAACCTGGGGAGAGTTAAGCAAGCCGACAGTGTCTGAGAGCTGTGAGGCTCAGCCAGAAGTTCCGTCCTTCAAGCCCAACTACAGCTTATTTTCCATTCTTGCAGTCTCCAGAGGAATTCCCAGCTTAGGCTCCGGTCCGGTGAATACGAAGCCTGGCTCTTGAGCAGCAGTGGGTTCGTCTTCTCATTATCCTCAATGCCCACGTAGACCGGAACCAACATCAAATGGAGCCTATTTCTTTCTCCAAGTTTGGCGAAGGTTGAACGACATTCCAGCATAACAAACGACGTGCAGTTGTTGGATGCCAATGGCTTTAGTGCAGCTTGGCAGGAAGTTAGCACTGCAGTCAAAGATGAATATTTTTGCTTGAACAACAGTCGCAAGCCCACCAATTCAGATAGATTGTTTTTGGCAGTACCTCACTATATATACCATAAATTCTCAAATTAAAATTTGAGTGTTCACTACTGAACACATAGAAATTTCACCTTATGTGATTGTCCTATATGTAACTATTTTGTATAAATTCAAATTGATGAAAATTCACACAATTTGCTCACCAGGAAGAACAAACATCTTCTGAATTGAAGTGATCTTGTGGAAAGCAGAAATGAGATCCACAAATTTGTAAATTACATTATGGACCCTCATATACAATACAATGATATTAACTATATATCAGTTGCACTGTTTCTTGTAACTGTTAATTTCCTAGATCCTTAACTGTCGAATTCGCAGTTGGTTTCGAACAGTCAGCTTCTTATAAACTTGCTCTCTAATAATTGAAATTTGTATTCTTCAATTTTGCTTCTCTTCAATTCATTTTCTTGTGAATCTTTATAATATACTATGAAATGAAAATGAGAGGAAGGAATTGCATTAAAACAACTTCATATTTCCATATTACGTGATGAGCATACTCATTTTACACAATTATATGAAATACCTATAGTACAACTACCTATTACAAAAATTGTCAAATTGCTTAGCAACCTCCAAGTAGTAGTTGAATTTTTTTCAAAATATGATTCGCATAAGTAGCAGCATGTTTCCTGTGACTTTCATAGATCTTGGATTGAAAGTTGTAGTTGTACAAAATGAAACTTCATATGCTACTTCTACATATTTGAACATCATGTTTCCCACTATCAGACACCTATAACAGAGAAACTTTCAACTTCAAATCAATGAGGAATTCCTGTCATTCATTCAACGACCTTGATAAAATTTCCTGAGAAACAGTAACTATGAGTTATGAATGGAAGGAACTCACAATATTTACCTTTCGTGCAAATTTGAGATCTTATTTTCTTTGGTTCAAACTTGAACATTGTCAAACACATTGAATCTCATTAACTTTTACTTTGGAATAATTGTAGAATAGAAACGTACTTCCACTTGAATAAACTGAAACGAAAATTCAATTTGAAATGGTACAGTCATATTGACATCCAGCTTGAAATATTTGAATACACATATAGCCTTAAGTGGATAGCTTTTAATATTCATATGATACATACTGAAATGACCTAACGAAAACTTTATCGAATTCCTTCCAAAAAAATATTATTATATAACAGAGCTCAATACCTATTAATAGAAACTCGAAGGATATCTCCCATCATTTTGTAAGATCCTCCAATTCATTCGTTAAAAAATCCTAGTAAATCCAGGACATTTTTCAATGCATAGAGGTTAAAATAACCATGGAAGGAAAATGAAATATGTGAATTCTGAGTACATTTCTTGAGCATGCCTAAAAAAATATACATTATAATACATGAATACCTTGGATAGTTTTGGAGCCGTTTATGGACCAACAGGGACCCTCTTTGGAACTGGACCATTTTCGCACTACTGTGAATGATGATCTGAAATGGCAGATCTATGTTGGTTTTCATTGCTATGTCAATACTTTATACTGAGCATTCGTTGTCTTCAAGTTCAGACCGTAAAGCGCAGCGCACGAAGCTGAACATATTTTTCTTATTTCGAGAAAAGTGATGGAATTTGCAGGTATCCATTCTAGCTGCTCTTGTTATCACCAGATGAAGAGCTGCAAGGCCCAGTGTCAGTCCTATGACTGCAGTAGGTCTAAAACGAAATACTCTAGTAATCATCATGCAGGACGTTCTCTGCAATTTAGACCTGATATAATGTTACCGCAGTTGTCTAGTTTTGAAATTAGTCAGCCGAAAATGTCGAGTCTGTCAGCGTAAAAAGCTTCGAATCAACCAAAGGTAATTCTGGTGATTCTTCTTTGTATAATATCCAAAGATTCCACAACCTTATAGAGTATAGGTGACCGTACTGGACTAGCAAACTTCATGATGATACGTACATAGGTTTTATAAAAAAAGTTCGCGTAAATCGACGTTAGATCTCTTCCAACATTTCTAAAGTAAGAGCAACATTCTTGACATTATCCGCCGATAAAGTCAATATGGCCTAACCAGGTTATATCATCAAAAATGGTCATTCTCAGGTCCAGATTGCTACGACTATAAGTAACAATCTTTCCGTTCATCGAACCTACCGAAATATAAGACGCAGCATTTGTCATTCAGAAGACATTCTTCTTCAAGATCATTCTGAATAACTTCATGATTGCTCAAAGTATAGTTATGAATTTTGGTATCAACTGCAAACTGTGTATAAGTATGAGAGATGAAATATCTGAGGTGTATAGAATCAATAGCAGAGGGCCCAACACCGAAACCTGCGGCATATTATTAGTGGCAACAAAGATGATTTTGATGGTCCCACTTGAATAGAGTAACTTTTGTCGGAAAAAAAGCCTCTGTGCATGATGAAAGGTTACCTCTCATGCTTAAACGCTCCAACTTGACAACCAGACGTCGCAGTGGCATACGGGAATGTTTGAACACCTCGTCTAAAGCTATTCACCCGAACATTGGATATTACGGATCTAAGGTCAATAGGAAGTTAATTATCAAGTTATAGTTTGTTGCCCTTCTTGCATAGACGTGACTGATGCAATTCGACAAGAATTGGGGATAGTGTACGAACGAAAAGATTCAAAATAACATTGACACAAGCTTTGATAAAGTTGACGAGCAATTGCTACGAATAGGAGAATATGCCGCCAGAAAATAAGTATTATTCGTCAAACTTGGGACTGAACGAAACCCCTGAAACATTAAATTCACAACGAGAAGTAAAGGTATATAGCGTACAAGGAAGATGTGAAGACGGAAGCAAATAATTCCGATAACACCTCAACAGTTCCGAGGTCTTTGGTAAGGATTGAGTACTTTTCTCCACCTGTGATCGACGTTACTATCTGCAAAAAATTGTGCCAGTTAGTGTTATTGTCTTCTTGAATACCTTGGACAGAATGATCTGTACAAATTCAACAATCGACCTCAAATCAACGTGGTTTGTTGTTTTAATGAAAATGCTACTGGAATCATAGTCATATTCATTTATAGACATTCTTGTGACTCAATTGTAATGATTTCAGTTGCATCAAAATTTAATTTACATACACGTTTATGTTTTCCCCTAAAGAATCTCTAAGAGACTTTCGTCACCTCTACCTAAAACTAGAATGAGTTAAAATCTCGAATAATACGTCTTCGAGTGTCGCTTACACTAAAATCTTATGTTTGCATTCCCAACTCTGAAAAAGTGCATCTGGTCACAAACGAAACCGTCATTGTGTCGTTCACCGTTCATTTCTCAAGAAAGCATTATATAACCTTAAAAGCACAACAAAAACCGTCTGGTTGAATGGTAGATGCCTTTCTTCAAGTGCTGATAAAAACAGGTAGCGGCCATATTATGACTTCTGTATTGAATAATGCAATCGATTCATGCTGAATCTTTGGGTCCCCGACCTCACGCAGAGCCGGATTACAGAAAGACACGTCCATCCAGTCACGTATCAGTTCCTCGAATTTTATAACAAAATATTGCAGATCTACGAATTGCTATGGTGCAATACACTGGACAACAAAATTGCACTTTTCGTCTGATGAATAATTCATGTCACTTGATGTTTACTAATTTGACGCTGCTAATTCTAAATATATCCTCATTTTTTTTTAATAGCTCTTGTTTAGGAATTATAGCTTTTATTGAAAAAAAAACGCTTAACTTTCGTAATAATTTATATATATATATATATATATATATATATATATATATATATATATATATATATATATATATATATATATCATCAAGAAGAGTTTGTGTGAATGATTTGAATCATTTTGTTTCATTTGCAGAGAGTATATATTCAAAAATATCGTTTAAATATGACAGCGTTTATGGACGAATAAGAAAAGGAAAACTTTTCTGTACGAAACTGCCATGATCTGGAAAGTACCCATTAACCACCTTGATGACTGCTATTTTTGTTTTCATTTGATTTCACCATTAACTGAAAAAATTGAGCAATATGGGAAGTCTTACAATCGGCACATAGACGAATACTGATCCCTAGACCTTCCACTGTACCTCAAGCTAATGTTTCACAGCAGAAGTTAATTGACATAGAGACGAAAACTGATAGTAGTGATAGTGACTTTGAATGTGACCTGAAACCGCCGAAATCATTCAATCAAGAGATTTAAACGACCTAATTATAGATCTGGGACTATCAAAGTTTGCTTCAGAAATCCTGTGTTCTATACTGAAAGGAAGGAAATTAGTAACAAAAGGAACAAAGTATTTTATTACTGCACCAGACAACAAAATTTCTTAAAATATTTAGACGAAGAAGATGATTTTGTATTTTGTAAAGATGTACGTTGTTTAAAGGCTGCAATGGGGTCACGAAATTACCTTTGTAATGATTGGCGTTTTTTCATAGATTCGTCAAAACAATATGTGTTCTCTTACACAACGAGAATAAATAAGGGTCGTTACCGATTGCACATTCTACAAAAATAAAAGAAGAATTTATATCTATAGCTTTGGTTTTGAACAAAATTAAGTATTCAGAAAACCACTGGCTCATAGATGTTGATTTAAAAATGGTTAATTTTCTTTTGGGCCAACAAAGTGGTTACACAAAGTATCCCTGTTTCTTGTGCTTGTAGCATAGTAGAACTAAGAATCAACAATGGGTTAGATAGGATTGGCCTACTCGGGAAGCGCTAATTCTAGGACAACGAAATGTGATTAATCCACCTTTAGTATCAAGGAATCGCCTTATACTGTATCCATTGCATCTAAAAATGCTGGATAAAAACAAAGAACCAACAAGACAGAGAAGAATATAAAATAATAAGAAGAAATAAAAGAGAATAGATAAAAGTTTTAGTTTATGCATAACGTCAGATCTCTCCTCATATCGTTAGGAACTACTATCAAGATCACGAAAGCACTTCAATAGAGTGAACTGCAAGCAGTCCCGACCTCAATCCAATTAAAAATGTCTGGGATAATCTCAATAGAAGATTGAGAAGCCAGCTACTTTGCATGAGGTTCAGAACAGACTGACCGAAATAGATCAGAATGCTATATAGTCACTGATTTTGGGTATGAATCGTAGATGTCATAAAATTATTCTCCCCAGGGGTGGAAATATCTGGTATTAACAGGTTTCATTTCAATTTCTATAATAACCATTTTCATTTAGATTGCTCTCAAGAATCTCTTCGTGCTGGTGGATTACTGTTAAAATACGTTTCCAATATATGTAAAGTTCTGAATAAATTTAAATTTTCGATTTTGTGTGTTAATTTCTTGGTGCAGTGTAATATTACAAAAATCAGATTTAATCTGTGAGGTTAGGTTAGATTATTTTTTCTCTTTACAACTTAATATCCGTATATTCTGAACCTAAAACTTACAGAAAATAACAGAAAACAAGATTTCTGATTTTTTAGCTTCCCTTATAGTCCCCAAAAACTCCAAATCAGATTGACGATTCTGTCTGACGTCGATAGAAGACAATTGTACGTTCGAAGAAACTTAAGATAGGTTAGGCTAGGTTTAAGATAGGTGACTGTAGTTAGTTTTAGTTGAGAAATCGCAAAACGCTTATACGAGGAGAGATCGAATAATTAAAAACTTCGTTCTTATTTCGAGGCAAGGTAAATATTATTTAATTCGGACAATTTTTTTTAGCCACCATAACGATTGGGCGAATTGGCGGTGATATCAGTGAGGAACAAGATTCTATTCTAGACAAGTAAGCTCGTTTTTGTATCATCGTGTCACTTATAAAGATATAACTAGAAAAAAGTTTGTTCTTCATTTTCATGAATATCTGCTAATTATTGAAATAAGAAAAATAACTTCTTGCTCTCATATACGATTGCTTTTCGCCAAAATCGAATTTGCTGGAAAAAAGTGGGAATTACAAATCGCTTACTTTACAGATTGCGCCGAATGTTTTGTTTATTTAGGCGATTCAAATCTGAGGGAAGGTCTTCAGTTCGCAAACGGTTGCAAGTTAATTTTAGAAATCTCAAAAATAGACTTTCATTATATTCAGTACTCATTATGGGACCTATCAAAGGTAATTTTTTTTTCGTTTTGCGCTTTCAGTGGAGCTGCAGTGTCACACTTTGACTGCAAAATGTCATTCTTAAAATAAACTGTAAGTTTACGCTTAATCAAGTGCAGCAACGTGAACAAGAATCTAGTCAATGAACTTCCACATACCAATCATCTCAACTCTGTATACATTTTCTTTATTTGTCAGTTTCTAGTTGGTATTATCAATGACTGGATAACTACAAATTATCGTACTACGAGGTGCGATCGAAAAATATGCTGAATTATTTTATTAAGAACAAAGTTAGAACGGTACAAAAGTTGAATTGATTTTCTTCTCTGGAAAGCCATCTCAATGGTACTGTCAAAACGTTTTTTTTTTTGAAAGAGCCAGAGGTCGCATGGTACTAAATCTGGTAAGTGAGGCGGATGTGGACAGATAGGAAGACGACCATGACCTTGAGGTTCAACTTTGACTCACCAGCCTTCTAAGGGTATGAATTTTCTCGTATCATAGCCATAAAACCAACTTTCATTATTTTGGTCATCTGTGATGCTAAATTGACACTCTCGAAGAGACTTTCGTCTCTTTGAATGAGCAAGTTCAACCCTTTTTGCAAAATTCTGTCTCTTTTTCATGCCGAAGTGTGTTTCTTGTCTCTGACCGACTCATTGCCACTTTCAAATCGTTTATATCATTCAAAGTTATCATATTATTACCATACACATTTTTTAAGATTTTATGAGCTTCTTTCGCATTTATTTGAACTTGAAACAAAATGTTGATCAAGATCCATATTTCATGATAGACTACGACCTTACTCCAGCGACGGAAAAGTTTATCACAGCTTGTCTCATAGTATTAGGTTTTGACAGCTAATTCATTTATTTGAATGGAAGAACCGGAAAAAATCTGATAAATAAAAAGAAAAGCAGCAGAAAATGTGTGTCATCCCAACCATCCATTTTCACATAAAATTTCGGTTTACAATTCAATGATGCACAAAGCATTTTCGTTACATTCATCATCAGGAAATCTTGATAAAGAAAAAAAACCATTAAAACTTAGCTCACAATGGTTTTGAACGTGTCCTAAATGATAAAATAGTGAAACGAAAAGAATTACATATAGTAATGTATTATAATGTTAACTCCTTTTCAATTGTTGTTAAATACAGTTCTAATATTTGGTTTTTCCAAATCCAAATAAGGACCTATTCATACATATTTAATGTCACTTGTACTTGGTTTTCATACTGTCCGACGATGAGTGTATTTTTGATCCCATCTTGTATATTCAGGATAAAAAGAAATCCCAACTCGACATTCACGTTTTTTCTTGACAAAAATACTTACAGATTTTTGTTATACGTTCGTTCATGTATTTCCATAGGGAAATAACTGGACATTAAGTTGAAAATTTTCTACAAAATAATATTCACATTCTAGTGGAAATATTTGCTCATCATTAACATTGTACAAACTTTTCTGCCCTTGTTTAATTCCTGAATAATGAATATTAAATGTGGATTTCCCTGGAAGTTTTCCGGTATTTTAAGGCTTTATGAAAATATTTCCTTTTTGAGATTTATTGTTCTTGTTAAGTTTAAATGCATGAATTATGTAGAAGGTTTTTCTGATTATTTCACAATTCACAAAAATGTTTGAATGAACTGACATACCAACTTGCAGCGCATTCATATAATGTTATTTCTCTTGATGTGCTGCCAAAATTTCTTACAGAAACGTGTATAAAAATTCGGAGTCACATCAGAGAATTCGGGTAAATGCGAGAATTCAGAAATTATGAATTCCCAGATATTATTTCTTCAAAATTTCTTTCAATTTTATGAAAGTAATTTTTGTTAATCTGTCCCATATAATTCATCTTAAATTTTTCATACTCATAGAATTTTCTTTCTATTAATCATGTTCCTATGACTGATAAAAATACAGGGTGTCTTAGAATAAAGAATCAATAACACGGGATTTGATAGATCTCATAAAAATAATGCTACAACTTTTTATAATATTATTCGGTAGGATCCACAACTGATGAGAGAGTCACACCCAAAGTTGAGAAAGAAAATTATATTTGAATTGGCTGGATTCTTTTTATCTCTTTAGTACTCTCTAATTTCAAATTGGTTGGAATTTTCGCAAAACACGGAATCATTTTTACACGTCTGTTACGAAACAGTTATCAAAAAAGTTCATGGGGGCTTGTGGCAGTGCACCCTATAAAGCCAAATCCATATTGTTAAGAACTAGCTTCAGGATCTCGCAATTCCTTCAATGGAGAGGCCTGCACAATCTCCAGACCTCAATCCCGTCGACCATGTTTGGGACATTTTCGATAGAAGATTAAGAAGCCAGCTAGCCTGAATGAGGTTCACAACAAACTGATCGAATTTGGAACGAAATGGATCAAAATGCTATAAGGTTATTGATTTTGATTATGAACCATAGATGTCATGCAGTTTTTCTCGTCCGATAATCCAGTGATAGTGACGATGCACCCACCGAAAAGACGGAAAAACGAGCTTTCTTCGATGAATCCGAATTTGACCTCTGTGACGATTGGAGAGGGAAAAATAAAAATTGAGAGGGTTTGAATGTAAAGTGGGTTCATACGCTACAGTGTGTTCGATTTCAGGTCGACGAGAGGCTCATTACGTAAAAAATCCAAGAAGAAGAAGAAGTCGTAAGATGATTCCGATTTGGAAACGTATAGAAAGAAGAAACCAAAGATAAAATACGGTATGGATAGTGACGATGACACTAAGGAAAGGAGGACGAAGGGGAAGAAAACTAGTTACCTGAGTTACCTGGATACTTTGGGATCTGATAGTGAGGAGGTAAATTTACTTGGTGTTCCACCTTCTGCTATCTCCCTCATATATTCTCAATTATTAACAGTAATCAACATATTTTTTCTTTCATTTCCAAGGGGCCTTAAAGAAGAAAATTAAGGATAAAAGTGAGGATGATGAATATGTAGCGGACGATGTCGATGAAGAGAATGATAGAGAGAAAGATAAAGAAAGTGAGGAAGACTCAAAAGCCAATTCGAAAACGAAGAGGTCAGATTCAGAAGATGAAGCGCCCCTTGTAGTTAAGAAATATTGAAAATAGACGCGCCATGATCGAAAGCGAAGATGAGGAAGAAAATGATGAAAAAATTAGTTTCCTGTTGGATACCCCATGTGTTCATCGAAGAACAGAAACCTGCAAGGGTGAATAGGTATCAAAAAACTCTGAACCGTCTTAACTTTGGGAAGTCTATAAGCATTAACCACATTCTCAGTTGTGATGAATCTTGGATTTACAAGTTAGAAAATAACCGACAATCAGGCTTGGGTGTTACCAGGGGAAGAAAAACGGACAAAATTCATCTTTGGCTGTAATGTCTCCGAAAACTTGGTGGCAACGTTTGTTTCAAAAACACGTCATCTAGCAACAATCTCTTTACGGAATCAAAGAACAGAAAAGTTATTAGTACAGAACAATTTGTTTAGTGCAAGTCATTAGTAGGCTTCGAGAAATCAAGCCCGAACGGCTAATTATCCTTCACCAAGACGATACAAGTTCGTACACAGCCCAGAAGACAATTGAATATTTAACGCAAGAAAACATCGAATCGTTACATCATCCTGCTTACAGTCCGGACCTAAGTCTCAACGAATTTTTACTTTTCCCAAAATTAAGAACGGACTGCGTTGTGAAAGGTTTCAGTCTTCAGAAGAAGCTGTAGATACTTTCAAAAAGGCCAGTTTGAATGTAGCAGTGAACGATTGGAATACCTGCTTCCAGAATTAGATCGAACGACCGCAGAAGTGTATTAATCTTCATGGAGAATATTCGAAAAACAATAAAGTCTTTGAAAGCTCTATATGTGAAATTTAAAAGACATCTCTCGTATAGCTCTGACAGGATATTATGTTGAAAAATAAATGACACCCAGTGGGGAAAAGTGAGTTCTTGTTTCATTTTTACCTCACTTATCAATTCAACCTCGTACATACGAGAATATAATCATTCCACGTAACCTAAAAATAAACACTGCCGCAAAAACTACAATGGGAATTTGTGATGATTTATCCTGACATGTGACCGTATGAAAGCATATGATGAGTGAATGGAGATATATCATCTTGATTTGAAAAAATGTGAGCACGCGACAAGCCTGAAAACCGGAAACATCACTACCACATTTTCGGAGAAATATCTTATTTTGTCGCTGCTGGAATATATTCCTCACAGATGGAGGGATTTCCGTAATAAATTCCACAATTCGATCTCTCCTAAATCCGCATACGTGTTCCAGAGACGATTCGTAATTTATCTGGAATTTGAAAAGGAAGATAAAGTTCAAAGCCATATTTTTATCCAGTTTCAAATATACAGTGTGTTTCAGGTAGATATGCAGTCATTATTTTATACAGATATCTCATCGAAAAATACAACCATCCTCAAATTTACACTAAAACGGATAAAATTTCTTTAAGAAATTGTATTCAGTCTACCTCGTAAACGAAACATTTTTGGATGTTTTCGAGAAATTTGCTCTGTATTTTTCGATGAGTAAAGGCCTGTAGCAGTAATGAGAGAAAAAACCTTTAAACAAGGTGTTTCCTTACTACGGTTCGAAACTTCCTGATTCCTTATGTCGTTTTGAGAAAAAAAGTTCCAATGGCCATGTGACCGGATACAGTGTCAAAGTTTTCGAAAATGTAAAACACGAACTACAATCAGTCGAGAAGGTCAAGCTTACTTGAGTGTCACTCAAGTTGTGGCCTATCAGAGAGCTTCTGTCACTTAAAATTTCAAAAATTGTATTTTTTCTTTATCACAAATACACATATATAGGGTGTTGCTGAATGTGAATCTACCTGGCTTTTCAAATGTCCCCAGACGAAGTACTCTGAGGGGTTCAGATAGGGAGATCGTGAAGGCCAAGCTACAGGACCGCCTCTACCAATCCATTTATTGAAATATGTTTGATTCAAACGATTCCTCACTATCAGTCCTAATTGCGGTGGAGCACCATTATGCATAAACATTCTTCTTCTATTCATGAAGGTACATCAACGAAAAAATCAGCCAGTGTTCTGCAGGAAGTTAAGGTTTGTTAGAGAACTGAATCTGTTAGGTAGAATTACAGGCCCAAACAATTTGCCATCATACAAAACCGGCCCAAACGTTGATAGAGAATTTATCTTAGTGGCTACGCTCAATTGTCTCATGAGGATTTTCTTCATGTAGAAATTCATTGTACCCTGTCAAGTAAAGCCTGCTTCGTTTATAAACAAGATAATCCTACAAAATTCGGCATTTTGAGCCCATTTTAATAGGTAGTATCCTTCGGCAAAATTCGAGATAACTAAAATACAAAATTGGAAATCAATTTAATGCAAATTGAGGTCGTTGCGATGAGATTCAAGGGCAAGACAACGTCTGCCGGGTTCGCTAATTCAAAATAAAATAAGAAATAATTTTAAAGTATCTTTTTAATATTGTTGAACAGTTAACTTCTTCTTTTACATGATACATATTTCTTAACTTTTAGATTTTTGATGTGAAATGCAGCAACCATACATTTTCTTTAGCCCCTAAGCAGATCAGATGCAAATATTAGAATATATATGCCCAGCATATTTCTTCAGGTTATAAAGCAAATATCCCATTCTTACATCCGGCGTAATCTCGGAAATATTGCATCGTTACACGTGGAAAAAGCTGCCGGTTCATCCGAATTTGTTATGGGGTCTAGAACCCTGGCATACAAAGTGCATTTCACGGAAGGAACATGAAGTTCCATTTCATTTACCCTGATGGAAATCACTACATAAATATTCAGTTTCATGGATTCCTGAATAGTTCGAGTTCAAGGGATGGCTTTTTGCTGCTCACATTCTGGAATAACAAATAGGAATGGTGGAAGAGGAAAGAGATACGATTTGCAAAAATAGTCGAACAGAAGTATATTTGGAGTTATCCGAGTATTTTGATCACAAACGTGAGAAGAACATCATTTGTGGAAGACCACATATGGTAAATACGAGGGTAGTTTAAAAATAATTTTTGGATTTTGTGACTTCATTAATGAATGAAATCAAAATCTCGCTAATAATGATGAATATATCAGAAAACATCAGAGATCTAGTAACAATTGAAACAATGGATTTCCCAAGCAGAAAATGCAAGAAGTGTCAATCGGCCAGGGAAGTCATAATCACAGTTTTTAGGAATGCACGCAGTGTCAATCTCATCATTTATCTTGAAAAATTCAGAGTATTGAATAGATTTGAAGCAAAACGATCGCATCTGGGGAGGAAAAAAGTTCTTCTATAAAGATATTATACTGATATACTTCTGTTCAGTGGTGAAAGGTATGAATTGGGCAAGAACTGCTACCTTATCCATCATATTTTCCAGATTTAGCCTAATGAGATTATTTTTCATTTCCAAACCTGAATAATGGCTGGATGGTACGAGATGAGTCTAATAAAGAGGTCAGCACTGAAACAAACGCTTTTTTGAGATTTTCGAGAAAACTTATTGTTTGGAAGTAATAAAAAATGATGGATTGAATGTATTGTGACAAACAAAGGATTTTTGTTGAATTGAAACAATTTATTTTAATATTCATAGGTGTTCCCCACACTTTTTTGAGGTGTGTATGTTTCAATTAACTACGGAAATTATAATATCCTGTAAAGATTCATGATATTGACTAAACGTAAGCGTATAAATTGAATATAAGCGTTGCTACGATAATCTTCGTTGAGTTAGTTTGAGTTTGAATTTAGGATGGGTTGACATCATATATTCCTAACTTTCACGCACACGCCTACACGATAAGAGGTACTAACCAATAAACCCACACACGAAACATGCGGCAATGAAAGTTGATGACAATCTTGACATTTCATACAAGGAAATGTGTGATCCTGATTGTTTATGATGGGGGAAGATTGCATGAACTAGCTAGGGCAATAACTGAAATAACTGAGTTTTTTGTTAAGAAAATTGGTACAATTTCGAAGCAAGAAAATAAGCAATTTTTCAATTTCCATAAATGAAGATATATAGAAGAATTTTGGCAATTATAATAAAAAATGTTCTTCACAACCACGCTTACAGTTGTCAATTATTTCTCACAAGAAATAGTTCTATGGTGTTAAAATCACATGATGGAGTAGACTACAACAGATGTGAAACCATGCGATCAGGAAGTTTGTTTTGCAATAAATTCATTGTTTCGGTAGTTGTGTGGCAAGTGGCACCGTACTGTTGAAATTACACGTCTGTAATATGCATACTATTAATTGCAGGCCAAAATTCAGTTGTTAATGTCGATAGCGTAATCCATTGACTGTAATTGCATTTTCAGTCGAATTGTCGAAAAAACGACACTCCCAGATCATATAGCGATACGTTCAGCATGAAAAAGATTCTCAACAAATGCTTTCGGATTGTCAAAAGCATAAAAGTGGTCTCTCAACATCCTCGCAGGAAGAATTGTGCTGTTTTTAAAATAATAATTCAAGGACCAATATCTTGGCATACAGGAAGAATTTTTCTTTTTCGAATAATAATTTCGAGATCAATGTCATAAAAAGAATAGTCCTTTTCGAATAATGATTCCACGACGGATGTTTTGACACTCTCTCAGAACGATTTGTTCTTTTTGGAATAATAACTCAAAGATCAGTCTTTCAATATGTTCCCAGTAAAAAGTGTACTTGTTCGAATAATACTTTAAAGAATCTCTTGACATACTTTCAGGCAGAATTGTCCTTTTCGAATTTTAATTCCAAAACCAATCTCTTGACATACTCTCAGGAAGAGTTATCCTTTTTTGAGGAATAATAATTCCGAGAGCCTCTTGATATATTCCCAGGAAGAACGGTCTCTTTCGAATAATAATTCCAAGAGAATCTTGACATACCCTCAGGAAGAATTGTCTGTTTCGAATGATAATTCTCAGATTCTCTTGACATACTCTTAGGAAGAATTGTGTTTTTCGAATAATAATTCCAAGAGCTTCTTGACATACACTCAGGAAGAATTGTCTGTTTCGAATAATAATTTCAAGACTCTCGTGACGTACTCTTAGGAATAATTGTTCTTTTTTCAATAATAATTGTAAAACCAATCTGTTCACATCCTCTCAGGAAAAATTATCCTTTTTCGAATATCAATTCCAAAACCCCTTGAAATACTTTCAGGAAGAAATTTCTGCTTCGAATAATAAGTTTAAGATTTCTTGATATACTCTTAGGAAGAGCGCCTTGACATAATCTCAGTAAGAATTGTCTGTTTCGAATAATGATTCCAAGACTCTCATGACATAACCTTAGGAAGAATTGTTCTTTTTTCAATAATAATTGTAAGACCAATCTTCTGACATACTCTCAGGAAAAATTGTTCTTTCTCGAATATTAATTCAAAGACCCTTTCGATAAACTCTCACGAAGAATTGTGTTTTCAAAAGCCTCTTGACATCTTCTTAGGAAGAATTCTTCATTTTTCAGTAATAATTCCAAGAGCCTCTCGACATACTCTCAGGAAGAATTGTGCTGTTTTTAAAATAATAATTCCAAGACCAATATCTTGGCATACAGGAAGAATTTTTCTTTTTCGAATAATAATTTCGAGATCAATGTCATAAAAAGAATAGTCCTTTTCGAATAATGATTCCACGACGGATGTTTTGACATTCTCTCAGAAAGAATTGTTCTTTTTGGAATAATAACTCAAAGATCAGTCATTCAATATGCTCCCAGTAAAAATTGTACTTGTTCGAATAATACTTTCAAGAATCTCTTGACATACTTTCAGGGAGAATTGTCCTTTTCGAATTTTAATTCCAAAACCAATCTCTAGACATACTCTCAGGAAGAGTTATCCTTTTTTGAGGAATAATAATTCCGAGAGCCTCTTGATATATTCCCAGGAAGAACGGTCTCTTTCGAATAATAATTCCAAGAGAATCTTGACATACCCTCAGGAAGAATTGTCTGTTTCGAATGATAATTCTCAGATTCTCTTGACATACTCTTGGGAAGAATTGTGTTTTCGAATAATAATTCCAAAAGCTTCTTGACATACTCTTGGGAAGAATTGTCTGTTTCGAATAATAATTTCGAGACTCTCTTGATGTACTCTTAGGAATAATTTTTCTTTTTTCAATAATAATTGTAAAACCAATCTGTTCACATCCTCTCAGGAAAAATTATCCTTTTTCGAATATCAATTCCAAAACCCCCTCGAAATACTTTCAGGAAGAAATTTCTGCTTCAAATAATAAGTTTAAGATTTCTTGATATACTCTTAGGAAGAGCGCCTAGACATAATCTCAGTAAACATTGTCTGTTTCGAATAATGATTCCAAGACTCTCATGACATAACCTTAGGAAGAATTGTTCTTTTTCAATAATAATTGTAAGACCAATCTTTCTTGAATATAAACTCTCACGAAGAATTGTGTTTCGAAAACCCTCTTGACATCTTCTTAGGAAGAATTTTTCATTCTTCAGTAATAATTCCTAGAGCCTCTTGACATACTCTCCGGAAGAATTGTTTGTTTCGAATATGGAAATAATTTTGAACAAATTTCAAGACGAAGGAAGAATTGTTCTATTTTCGATATAAATCTAAGACCAATTTCTTCACATACTCAAAAAGAATTGTCCTTTTTCGAATAATAATTCCTTGATATACCTACTATCTCATTATCGGTTTCTGATATTTTCATTTCATCAAGTGGCTGCACAAACAACTTTTTCGTTCGTCTTAATCAAGCATATCCAATTTAATCAAAACCATCTGTCAATACTGGTAGACTAAAAAGTTGAAACTTCAATGAAAATACCAGATTTTAAGTATGCATGACCAATTCCCAATTTATTCTGCATATTAGTGTTAAGTATGAGAATATACTATTACAGAATTTATCAATTGGATCGGACAAGAGTTGCTTTGGTTACGGTCCGTTCACCTATCATGTCAAGAACCGCTCTTTTACGTATTGATAACGTTGCTCGTCTGCCCACACACAACTTCTTCTGTTGCTCTGAACGAGTAATGGAGGTTGTTGAATAGAATGTCCGAAATAATTGCATCTGTGGAGCTATGATATTATTATAAGGAAGTAGACATGGGAGTTAATGCATCATAATTGTTATAGCCTTGGGCGAACATTATGAGACGTTAGCAAGTTCTCTCGTCTTTCTCGAGGAATTGAAAAAATGTAATAAGCACATCGTTCAGAACAAATGATCTTGGTTTACTTTACTTTCTAGGTGCGGTCTTTTAGTGGCGCCACTTACAATAACTTATTGCGTGAACTAATATTCAGTTTTGTATTAAAACCACAAAAAATTGAAATTCACCCTGGTACCTCAGGAAATGAGATTGAATAAATCTTTTGACTTGTTTACTTTCTTTCTCCTTCATTCGCAAATCATCATTCACACGGCCCATTCTTTATTACAATAAAACTGACTTTTATTCCATAGAAAACCGCCGTAGTCTGGCAACAACACGACTCGAACGATTCATTTGTCAGATTATGGAAAACGGGTCCCGACCAGCGATTTCGGCGTCAAACGTGAGCCGATAAAACTTCCAGAATATCTGGGGATTCATCGGACCAGAACTAAACAGATGGATTGATGGAAGATATGGGAAACGTTCTGTGCTTTACGATTGTGAGGCACCAGAACTCGTGCATTTATGAAACTTCTGGCATGATTTAATATTGTATTATCTTACGAAACCGATGCAGATGCCCGCTCTAGCGGTATTTTATAATCGATACACGAAACTGGTAGAAGAATCTTCTTCGATATTTTGAATATATCCTATTCATAAAGACTATAAAATATTCAACAGTTTAACATTCTGCGGTTCTGCAAGTACAAATATTAAATCCTTTCTCGTCAAACAAAATCTTAATATAACTTTCAAAACTTCTAATAACTTAGGTAAACATATTACAAATAATAAATCTCGTGTTGAAAAATCAAGTAAATCAGGAATCTATAAACTCAATTGCGGTTCTTGTGATAAAATTTATATCGGTAGGACCTATAGGAGTTTTGGCATAAGAACATCTGAACATAAACGTAGCTTCGATAAAAATAAATCTGATTCAAATTATTCAAACCACCTAATAAAAGAAAACCATTCATTCAATAAAAACTTTGACATATTACATAAAAAACAAAAAGTTCAAAATTAGATCTCCTAGAACCATTAGAAATAAATAGATACAAACATTCGGACCAGCTTTTGAATGAACAGGTAGATGTGAATTACTCACCCCTACTTAACTTGTTTAATTAGTTTTTATTACCTTTCATACTAACTGTAAAATGGCTCGGTGTGGATTTTCCTGTTATTCATCCAACTTGTTTTACGATTTGTTTATAATACTATACTCTTCATTCTGTTTTTCATTCTTGATAAAGCTGCTGTGTCAGCGAAACGTCGTCGAACTTTTTCAAATAAAGTGTAGATTAAAGTTAAACCTTGTGTTTTTTATCTCATTTAATCTTCTTCGAATTAATTCGAAGAGCTAGTACAAGAATTCAACAAAATTATAGGATAAAATGTAATATTTAAGATGTTGTATCGTATTTGGTAGTTAAAAAACAAATGGAATTTTTTTATTTCCAACAAATAAATGAAATTAATAGAACAGTTTTACCGTGGTTTCGAACTTTCGTTCATCGTCGGACAGTATGAAAACCAAGTACATGAAATGAATTATATAGGGTGCCCCAGAGAAATTGGACAATTTTTTTCCATTATAACGCAATTTTAGAACTAGATCATTCGTTCTTGCTTCATTGGAGAACTAAAGGACTAGATTTTTCAGAAATCGTATGGAAATTTCACTTTTGGTGAATTATAATAGGCTGACTCATTCGAAAATGAGCAACATTTCAAGATCGCTGGAACGTTTTTTCTTCACTAAACAATTCGAATGGGACATTCAGTAGATAATTCACTCTTTTCTGAACAATTTGACATATTGATCTGGAAAATATTTCAAGAATTTGTAAAAAAGGTGCATGAAGAATTTTTTTCATTCTGATTTTCAGCTGAAAACGAAATATTTTTTTCACCTCATGGCGTTGGCACTCCTGGAGTTGTTGTGTTTTCATGGATGTTCTAAAAAGACAAAGAACCATTTTTTACTAAAACCAACCTAATATTTGATTTCTCTTCGAATTCAAAATGACCGACTTCGTCGAACATAAACAATTTTTCACGCACATTAAAAAAGTTCTTGCGATCGTAATGAATCAACTGCGTAATTCAATCACTAGATTGAACCTTTCCCATCATTTTGAGGGGTCGAACTTGAATATTAATTCAGAATTGTGCCGATTATCGTCAATAATGTTTCTCTTTTCCACCATCATATGCACCTTCCGTTGTGAAACCTCATTAACTCTATGATAAACAAAAATAATGAAATGTCATCGAGTTTTAGACGACATTAGTTTGTTTTTAACGTTTGAAATTGTAAACAATGGTTTTAACAAAAGAGGATAGTTGAATGTTTACTTGTGCGTGGCTATACTGCTAGGTGAATATTACGCCAATGTCCAGCTCCTAATTACAAAAGAAGTACAATCTATGATCTTGAGGAAAAATTTTGGACAACAGAGTCATCAGGAAGAATAAGGATAACATTCAGCGAATTTTTGCATTAGCAGTCAGCGCTATCAGAACTCCAGGAACCAGCTTGACTGTTTCCCAAATGTCTCAGAGATGCCAAATCTCAAAAACCTCAGTGAGAAGAATAAGAAGACACGATTTGGGTCTTAAGTATTTTCGGAGGCACTATAATTTTCAATAGACTCAAGCTGTCAAAGAGCGCAGATTCGAGCGATGCGGAAATTTATTAAATAGATTTAGAACACGTAGACGAATTGAAAATATCTGGTTCGCAGACGAAAAAATTTTCAGTGTTTCACCACCAAAAACAGCCAGAAAGACAGAATTTGTGTCCGACGAATGAAATCAAAAGGAGTTTGCCTTTAATTCGTTTGCAGAGGGAAAGACAAAAATTTTCCAGGCATATAATGGTCTCTGCCGGTATTTCGAGGAACTAAATCAAATACCATTTTTATAGAACAAAGCATAAGACTTGGAATTCGGGAAATTATTGTCACATAATTCTCGTTCATATCTTACCAACTATTGAGGCCTCAACTCCTCAGTTCACTTTCATGCAGGTGAATGATTGCTGTTTTTTGTATGACATGAATAAGTGATTGCCACTAGCTGAAAATGAACGGTTGAGAAATTGAGTAGCTTCTTGGATGATTTTTATTGGTTCAAATCTTCTTTGGAATTCTACAATTTTTTCCATATTCTTCTGACAACGTTTGTCAAAGAAATGAACAACCAGTACTCTATCACAAAAAAACGCTTCTTACTCTCAACTAACCGTCAGTGTACAGGGTGTCCCAAATTAGAAGTATCTAAATGAAATCTATTTCAATTGATTTTAGGATGGAGCCAGATGTCGTACCAGTCACTATACTATGGATTATCTAAGACAACGATATCATCGAACCAGAACAAATGGCTCCCCCAAATAGTCCCGATCTTAATCCGTGCGACTATTTTCTGTGGGGCATTTGGAAGAAATGGTGTATAAAAATGGCATTGTTTTCAATAGTTGTGAGGAGTTCAGGCAAAAAATTCAAGAATGTTGAAACAATCTTGATCAAGAAGTAATTTAGAGATCCATAGATAGCTGGAGTAGACGGGTGCAGATAGTTGTGGATACCAATGGAGGTCATATTCCATTCTGAGTACTTGATTCCTTTTGTTGAATGTTTTTACTCATGTAATTTGTTGAACAAAATCATGTCGTATTATTATTCCCGCAGATGTATTTAACAGTTGGCATCTCTGAGATATTTGAGAAACAGTCATCCTGATCTTCTTCCTAATGACCCTGTTGTCCGAAATTTTTCCTTAAGATAATATATTGCACTTCTTTTGTAATTAGGGGCTGGAAATTGGCGTAATATTTGTCTAGCAGTATAGCCACGCACAAATAAACATTCAATGAAACGCTTATCCTCATTTGTTAAAACCATTGTTAACAATTTCAAACGTCAAAAGCAAGCAATACCAAGATAAAACTCGATGATATTTCATTATTTTTGTTTATCATAAAGTTGATGCATGCAGTCTATGTTCAGAGGTTTCACAAAGGAGCTAAGGTATATACTACTATATACTACAGATCTACGTACTACAGATCTGTATATAACTTAGTCCTGAAGAAGGCAAAATATTGTGCCGAAACGTAGACTGAATGTATAAATAAGGATCTTTGGAAAAAAACTGGCTGAATTCCACCAATTCGAAATAACTTATTAACTATAATAATATATAAATCGAAGTAAGAAAGCTTAGACTTGGCACGACTTCGTCTAGATTTCATCACTTTTTGAAGATAAACAAGCAGCTCCATCGAGACTGCGCTAGTTTTTCACAGAATGTTTTTGGTCGGATTTCACTTCTTTTTGTAGGAACATGAGCATATTGATTTATTTTATTAGATTTTCTTATTTGACATTTTTTTTAGGAGTAGTTTTTTATTATTACAAATTTTTCTTTTCTTGTTTTCCGGTTCTGATTTTGTTCATTACCAACAGTTTTTCGTGTTGCCCATTCGCGTTCATTATTTATTCTTTTAGACGATTCAGACGGTTTGATTTCTGAAATATCGACGTGGTTTTTAAGCCTAAGCCGGTTGTATTCGGTGATCGCTGAAGCTTGAGCTTTTATGCTCTTGAAGTCAACAATTATGAGGTGCATCCCATGAAGATCCTTTAATTTTATTTATATGCGTATTAAAAGCAGAAGGGGAGGCATTCGCCCAGCAGTGACAGTGGAACGCTATAGGCTAGATTAAATTAGAAGATGTGTCTAACAACGCTGGATTTTTGCAATGACAGTCGATTTTTTCAGCAGAGACCAGCTGAGGGTTCTTCATCAGATACTTCAGACCTTTGACACCCAAGTTGAATATTTTTTGAAAAAGCGGTATGTTGATCTCTAATAGTTTGGTTGGGCTCTTGTGTTCAAATAATTTAATTTGGGCGACTGTATAACGATTACATTGAATTAACTATGCAAATATGCCTCGAAAGTGTTCTAACAACTCGGACAGTCTTTGTTATGTGTGGAGAATTAACTTCCATACCTCAGCGTCGAAAATTTACGTCATTAATTAAATTGTGCTATTTGGACTATTTTGGTTTAATGTGCGCAACCAAGATACATACTGGGTTCCACATACATGTTGTGTAACGTGAGTGAGACTCTTATTATGTTGGTATTTACAAGAATCTATACCTTTTGGTATATCTATGATCTGGACGGTACCAAAAGATCAAGTAAGTGATTGATTTTTGTTTAATTGAAACTAAAGGCGTTACAGCGAATTCCAAACACTGTTCAATGCCCAAACGTGTCATCGGCCAACAGATGAATTGTACATAGTGCCGAACTGCCCCTGCCAAAGCCTCTAAATCAAGCGGAAAGTCAGGATTTCTTAGTCCAGAATTAGTTCTTAGTCAACACGATGAGGTATCTGAAGAGAGTGACCAAGTTATGAACCGTCTGTAAAAAAGTGGCAGATTTGAGAAATTAAGTACGTACTTTGAATTTGTCTAAAAAAATAGGTTGAGCTTTTGGGGTCTAGATTAAACGATTGGAATTTCTTTCTCCTGGTACAAAGATTTCTCATTTCCGACATCAAGACGATGAAATAAAACTTTATGGTTTAGTTTATTGTAATAACATTTCTGTAGTGATAAATTCATTAAATTTTGAATATATTCCAAGTCACTGGCGATTGTTCATTGATTCACTCCAAAAATGGCTTTAGAGAAGTGTTGCTCTTTTAACGGAAACAAATGTTCATTTTCAGTGCAGGTTTTGCTTGTGTTCCTGATATAAAAGACTTTACGAAAAACATGAAGTTCCTTCTTGAAAGAATTAAATACACCGAACATGTTTCGAAAATTTTTGGAGATTTTGAAGTTATTGTTTTGTTGCTTGGGCTACAGCTTGGTGACACAAAATATTGATGTTTCATTTGCGAGTGGGACACAGCGACATAAAAGTTAACCCGTACTTTTAGTATTACCGTTGCATAAACAGCTCGGTCTGATGAAAGCTATCCTAAAGATAGTTCGGGGACATTTACTCGCCTTGTTCCTCTCGGTCGTACTGTTTCGATGACAGTTTTTGGAGATCTGGAAGAATTGCCCATGAGAAGCATACTGATGGTCCAAAACTCGGGAACTCAAGTGGGACACAGACATTAGATGCGTGAAAACCGTATTCGAAAAAAAAATTTACATTCAGTTGTGAATACTGACAAGAGATGCCACTACATTGGGTAACGAACCAATCAGCTCGTTGAGGATATTACATAGCAGATTACTCTGTTGGATTAGATACATACAGGAAGGACATAATAGCAGATACTCCTAGAATACTCGAAATGCTAGCAAAAATTAAATAATGTAATCAATACAATGGATACACTACTCAACAAGAGAGTTAACAATAGGACATTTACTCGATAGATCAGGAGATATTCTGAAAATGCTTTCTTAAATTTTTACTGTATTTGATCAGAGAACTAAATAATTCTTCATGATAAAATGAACTTTATATTATTGAGTACATAACCAAAAAGGTCTAAGCTGAGATAATACATCTAGAATCACTATTAATATGATATGAGTACAAATTAGGAGAGTAGCGCGGAAAATTTGACCAAGTTAGATATACAATCGAAGTGATGCATAACCTCAGATCTGAACACGATAGTTGTACGAATTGTGTAATCTTTGTAATCATTAAGAATGAAATTCTTCAGATTCTAAGATGAGAAATAAGGAGATATGATGCATGCTCGAATATATTTATTCAGAAACAAAAGGGATGATTGGAATACGGTGTCAAGGCATTCATATAATCATATCACTATATTATTGTAGTCATTAAATGCAAAAGAAGGTTACATATGGAATTATCAGATTGAAATTCGATGATGAAAACATATTTATCCATTTGAAATCAGTGTTCTTTATATAAAAGATAAAAAGATAATGCTATTCTTGAACCTAAACAAAAGTTTGATATCCTTTACAAAGTTTGATATAGTTAATACCAGTCACTGGCGATTTTATGTAGATTCAAATATAATAAGAAACATGTATATTTAAAGATAATTTTAGTACAACCTCTGTATATTACAATAATCTCTGAGTTTTGTATATCTGAAAAGATATACAAAAGATTGATAAGTTCCATAATTAATGCAAATGATAATCATCCCCTGTTCGAATCCCAATAGATCACAAGTATCATCCCGACATAATTGTTATTTGTTGGAGACAAATACTGTGCATCCCATATTATAAAGCAGAACCATCGATAGATGGATATACGAGTATAACCGTGATAAAACGTTGGGTAAACTTGGATTAGAATGTCTGAACCAGAACTGTAAATTGAAATAGGTATTTATTATGCTCGGTTAAATCTGTGTAAATATTTGGGAATTGAACGTGAGTAAGCAATAACTTCAGCTTGGCCATGTTCATATTTCATCGACCTTTATTGTATATCATTCCAGGTTATATTTATCTCGTTTTTATTGTTGGAGAAGCATTCATTGATGATATACGGTACTAACCTTGAACCTGAAAAGATTTTTAAGTTTACTAAAACTCACATAAATTGTTGAAAATGTACGAACTTATCATCAGAATATGTAAAGGAACAATCAACTAAAGACACAAGATGCAGACGCTTTGTTCCAGGAATAAATCAGTATGCGGATATTAAGTCAAGTAAGATTGACTTAATTTTATTGTTGTAATGTTTTCTTGTGATACATTATGGATCTCAATGCTAATAAGAATGATGGTGATAGTTGTAGAAATTAATATAACCTGGGTCCATTTTTTTTCTAGATTAAGTCTCAATCGTCTGGCAAGACATAATTGATATTTCGGATTTCTTTCCTCGTTTTTTGTAATTCCTTTTAGTTTTTGGGTTATCTTTGAGTACGTCTCAAAATTGGAATGCAGATTTATTTTGAGGCTCTAAGAAATTTGGCGTTCTAATTTATTGCTTGGAATTTTTTTCTAGAACCATGATTCTTTTTACTCTGCAAAACTTTTTTCAAATACTCACTCACCATTTATATGATGCCCAGATTCCTCTTTCCGTTCGGAAATTTTCTGATTCATTCAAAGTTTTGGTTGAACGTCTAATTTTTTAGTAAAAATATAATTACTTTTGCGTCATTCAAGTATGTACAGGTGGGAACACTATGCCCAGAGAAAAATGACCCTCCCCTTTTCTTTCGAGCCCACATTACCAGTGATATGTTATTTAATTGCCATAATGAGTATTTTTGATCATTTTGCAATTCCCAGTAGTGTGCTGTAACGGAAAACCGCGTTTCAGCTCCCAAAATTTTGATAGAAACAACAGTGATGGTCGTTAAGAAGAAATCTTCAATAATGTTACTCTTTTTCCCGATGAAGTAACTGCCCTTAGAACAAAGATCGAATACATCGAATTTTTACAACACAATGGTGCCGTTTCCCACCAAACAAAGGTCATCACTGACCTGTTAAATTTGAATTTTGGTGATAATTTGATAGGGAATAGAGGTCCAGTGAGATGGCCTTCTCGTTCCCCTGACTTGACGCTTTCTTTCTTAGGGGTTATATTGAAGATTTATTCTACGAGAAAACCGGTTACAATTTGGGAGAATGGAAACAGAATGTCTTGACTCTGTTAGCAATATTCAATGACTGTCGTAGTATTTCTTGGCGATGTAATTCATGCATTGAAAACAATGGTCACACTTTTCAATACTTATTCGGGACTGGTAGAACTTTTGATTTTTTTTATTAAAGTTTCATATGGGGTGTTTTATTCTTCTTTGAGGAAAGTTTAATGTTATTGGTCTTTCACAAATCATATCACACCTGAGGAGACAAAGAATATCATGAAAACATCTGCTGCGGTAATTTCTTGAAGTTGTGTAAATCTAATTGTTCATGATTTTATTCGGACAAATTGCATTAGAAAGGAAAAAAAGGACTTGAAGTAGATGAAGATTGAAACCAGTTCGTCGAAATCTCGAGTTCTGAAACACATAACCGCACTCTATACAATCTGCCTTCTTGTTGTCTTATCGCCCAACTGAAAATTACAAGGTCCGGTGTGTAGGCTCTTGGTTTGTAGTAACTATGCTGGTTGCTGGCAGTGCGGAAGCGACAACACTGAATTTGGCGCATGTAGTAACTGATAGATTAAATGTGGGTTGATTGACAGCCTCGTCACCGTGACACAGTAGTCTATTGTGGCACACTCTATCCTAAATTTTACCTACAAGCTCCATCTTTCTTGTAGGGGCCATAAGCTTTCTGGGTGAAAGGTTAATAAGCTCAGTCTGCTCTAGTTTATGAGATCCAAGTTCAACAAGCCTGATTCTGTCCCCTGCTGGGAATTTGCAAATGTCCTGTCCTAATGATTCTATCCACTCTTCACATAAGATGGAGGGTCCTCGATCAATCCTAACTTATTTAAGTGATTTCTGAGGGCCCAAGTGGTCTGGCACACACGTCAGGCGGAGCGCATTTCTCTTTTCCAGTTAAACGAGAGTTGAACGACCTTCCTGCACATGTCGGATGCCTATACCTTCAGTGCAGCTTGGCTATTCGTGATGATTTTCATTGACCTACTTTTTAATCCCACAGTAAGCATGAGATTAGCATATTGGTCAATGGTGAATAGTTCTGCTTGAAAAAAGTCGCAAGTCAAACTATTCCTAGGCAGTACCTCGATCATATTTATCTTCGGCAGTTTTTGAGCGGTCTGCCAGCAAACAGGGAACTTCAAGTCGATGATCGTTGGAGCTGCCCCATTCCCGTCTGCTAGAAATGATGACCTGGAATGGCAGTTCGAAGTTGGTTTTGGGTGTTGCTATATCAGACTTCAAACTCAGTATCTCGTTGTCCACAATTTTAGACTGTAAAGAGTCGGGCACTAAGTTGAACATATCTGTTCCATTTCGAGAAAGGTGATGAAATCTGTAGGTTCTAGCTGCTCTGACGAATATTGCCACAAGGTCATCAACCAGTAGGGACCACAACAAAGGGTGACCTCCCTGAGGGCAGCCCTTCTAGTACATATATCATATCATATCATCAATATGGTATATCAATTTTATTTTTTGTCTGCTGCGGTCATTGCTTGTTCGGTCTTTGAAGCAGGACGATATTACATTTACTACAATTCTCTTTTTTAACGTATCGCTGCTCGACAATTTCTTTGTTTTTATTCAATTGTTTCACGATGCAAACGTATGTGCTTTCGAGAAAAAAGTTCCAGAGACACACACGTTCATTATCATGGTACAGATGCTCGTTATGTGATAATGAAGTCATAAATAATTTTTAACATCATTAAACTTTCCTTCATTATGCGCCCGCATGAAATCTTATTCGGTCTACTCGGTCGCGAATATTCACTTAATGAATGGTGGACACCTTTTGCGAATAGCTTCTTAAACAGGTGTAATTTGGTGAAATGGTAAATTGGCGAGAAGAACGCTTGAAGCCATGCCGAAACGGCAGTAGGAATGCGAAACCGCTCTGTGAAATCTTTGTAATAAACCTTTTCATTACCGCCACGATTTAATTTCGTGAATGGAAGATAAAAAAAGCCGAACGAATTGTTGCTTTCAATCTTTAGGGACGAATCCGACCGCGGTTCTTGATATGTTCTGTTTGATGGCAATCTTGTTTGCAAGGAGAACTGAATGTGTTTGAGGAATTTGTGCCTTTCATGATTTCCTTTTAGATTCTTTGATAATATAATTTGGAAGGGAAAATGATACTGAAATTAGTATTTTTAATTCAAAAAAATAATGATAACACTTGTTCGTGGAGTCTTGGATCATTTTCATTGAAATGATGGATGTGCTGTAACCGGTTATTAGTATTCAAGGTCATTTAGAGAAATAGAGTCGAATTTTTGTACTGGTCTCTCGAGTAATTGTGTTCTGAGTTTTCCAGTCACACGAGTTGCTAATACAGGGTGAATGGTAAGTAGGGTACACTTTTTCTAGGGGTTATATTATGGACAATTTGCAACAAATTGAGTAATATTTAGTGCCATCGAAAAGTGAACTCTTTCTGACTTACATTTCTTAGGAATCTTTCAAGGTTTTGCTCAGAAGTTTTGAATTGATTATATTTCATTCGTTCGATTCACACTATTTAGCGACTAGCATCAATTTACAAGTGATGGAGTCTACAGTAGCAGAACTGAGCATATTTGAAGTATCGAAAACCCTCATGCAGTCAAGTATAAATGATCGCAACAAATATTTTCTGTTAATATGTGATGTGGTGTGTATGATGGCCATCTGGTTAGATTTGAATTTGGGAGGCTTTTACTTGATGAAATTCCATCATCAATAATAAAAATAAGTAATGTGTTTTTGGAATTTTACTTAATAATTATGATTCGTAACGCGTTTCACTACACCGTAGCTTCTTCAGACGAATGAATGTACAGAAAATAAGAATGAGAATATAAATATAAATGTTCTTAAGTAATTAAAAGCTTATTGGGTTGATTCTTCTCAAGTTGTTATTTATGACAGGTATATCCAATAAAACTAAGGAATAGATTGCTCCCCGAAGAGATTCAATAGAGGTGAAGGGCTTACATCGACTTGTTGGACCTCATTTTTTTCAAGGAGCATTGAAGAGGTGAATTGTATTTGAATTTTTTGGTTCATATTCTACAATCTGTTCGAAAACATAAATTTGAGGGGAATTTGGTTCCACCACGATGACTCTACACCCCATTTCTCAAATGTTAGAAATTTTTGAACCATGAGAACCATATGAGAATGAGTCGATTGGTCGCGGTGGCCCCAAGGTACCAGATCTCCCCCTCTAAATTTTTCCTGTGGAGTTCAGGATATATGAAGTAGATATTGTTTGCAGAGAGCAACTAGTAAATCGCATAATAGACGCCTGTGCGGTTATACAAAATGATTTTGCAGCATCAATGATATGTTTCTACGATCAAGGAAATGTTTAAGATTCGGCTGTGATCATTTCGAAAATAGACTTTAATGATTCATCATCACTGTTCACCTGACGAATTTCTGAGTAAGATTCACCTATTCTAATCTTAAATCTTCTATTGGTCAGGAATTGAGTGATCCATTCGAGCAAGGCCAGATAAATTATACCTACAGGCAGGTTGCTATCAATAAGTTTTATCTAATTCTGTAGGCATTGCAATAAAGTTGTCGTAATGGATCTCCTCGTAAAGAAACCATGCTGCTCAATAGGGATTTTTGTTATTAAAAGAAAAGGTAACAAAGCTTTAATAATTATCCTCTCCATTATCTTAACCTCCAAGCAGGTGAGACTGATTTGCCTATAATTCTCTTACAGTCTCTTCTTGGGAATCGTTATGACTTCTGAGGACTCCCATGCATAGGGCAAAAATTACACATTAAAGGCCTTTTGCTTAGTAATTGATAACGACAAGAAAGGGGGAATGCACAGTTCTTAATATATATGGTGGTAGACCACCAGGTGTAGCAGAAGAAGTGAATTAAGTTTCACCAGTACAATTTCTTGGCTAATTACCGCTGAGTCGAAAGTTGCTATTCTCAGTAATTCAAACAGTATTCTATCCCCGCGGACAAGAGTCCATTGAGTTAGTGAATATCGAGTAATGGTGAACTTCTAACCTCTTGGTTTTTTCGATGCGACACCCTGTAAAAACAGAATTAGAATGAAGGCGGTGTGATAATATTTGAATCAAATAATTATTCATGCCAACTCGTTTGAAACAAATATTCCTTTTACTATTCGAACATTGACAATATTTCTGAAATTAATTCACGAATGAAAGAAAATGGTAGATTAGATATGAGCGTCCTGCTTTTTTATTTGGTTCATTAACCTCTAAACGTACCCACTCAATACATAATTTCTCCTAGTATGATTTTCGAGACTGGCTTTATGAATTCGATTCATCACTTAAAATTATTAGTCATGCATGACATATATTTTTTCATTTTAATTAGGTACTTTGTTAGTAGGTGTATTTCTTGTTATTAATGAGAATTTCACAGCCTTTATTAAGGTATATTCATAAATTAATAGTATCTCATTTCATACAATATTTCCCATTAATTTATGAGGTATGACGTGAAGTACTTATACAGAGTGAAAATCTTTTTATGAATGCAAACTTAAGTAGTTTTCACTGAGAGGATTTTTTTTTACTTGAAAGGTTAATTTTTTCGACATCAAATAAGGGTACCTTTTGCTTGACAGAAACTGAGAATTTTATGAGGTTTGGAAAAATTTCAGCCATTTCGAAATTAGGAGCTTATAAAAGTTAGTGTAATTCTCATTTGAAACAGAGCTGAAAATATAAATGTTCATATTATTGTTTTATTTATTATTGGGATTTCCTCAAGAGAGGTGGAATCTACGAAAACAAATTGTATGACGTTTTGATATTATTTTGATTAGATCTATTATTGATACCTTATTATGGGACACCCTGTATATTTCATTTTGGCTGGATGGTTGACTTTACGTATGAGATTCCAACTGTATTTGATGAAATGAGGAAGATTTGCCATTTATCAAGACCCTCCTTTGGAATGGAGATACCTTGAGCAACCAAAATTTCAAAAAACTCTCAATGAAAAAATTCAAGAATTTGATTGAGAAGGCCGTTACTTGATAAAAATTTATATAGATATTTTAATTAAATACAACATTGATTCTCAAATTTTCACTATACATATGGGACCAGGGCTTGTTCGGATTACTGAAATATTCGGATTATCGAGGTAATTGAAATGAAATACTAAAGAAAAGACAGGGCTGA
Organism: Cryptolaemus montrouzieri; assembly: GCA_013387265.2. NCBI lineage: Eukaryota > Metazoa > Arthropoda > Insecta > Coleoptera > Coccinellidae > Cryptolaemus > Cryptolaemus montrouzieri. The sequence goes on from JABFTP020000103.1 coordinate 27,611,201, forward strand.
AAAACGTGAAATGTTCATTGAAAAACGTGAAATATTTATCGAAAGCGTGAAATATTTATTGAAAAACGTAAAATATTCATTGAAAACCTCGAAATTATTGTGATTCACAGAAAAGATGAAAATATAACTACATATTCTTAAGAAAGTGATACATCTCACAGATCTTTTTTTAGGTTCTGAAGAAGTCGTTTTCTGTTTTAACGAATGAAGATGAGAATTTGCAGCTTCCTCTCTCAATTTATTCAATAATAATACTTGGTGCTGAGGAATATCATTTTCTGTGCACCATTCTAAATATTTGTTAAAACACAAGAGAGCTTCTTTATGTTTCACTGAATTCATGGTGACATCGCCTTCTTCAAGTTCTTCTGTATCCTCGTCACTTTCTATGTTGTTGATTATTTCAGCTTCAGAGAGATAATTCTCATTATCTCCTACAACCCATTCTTCAATGTCTTCAGTTGTTAATTCTTGACCAGATACATTTGTTAGCACATCTGTCATCATGCGTAGATTTTTCTCTTCTTTTTCTTTCTCAACCGTGAGAAAGGCAACAGGTCACCTGTGTCATAATCATCATCTTTTGTGGGCCATAAATTCTTCCATGATTTCTGAATCAACTCTTGGGACATAGATGACCAGGCCCTTTCAAGAGAAAAAACCACATGTTTGAGGTCCAATTGCTTCAGTAACTGCGAAACGTTATTGTCTTCTTGTCCCACAATATTCAGTATCAAAGATTTTCGATAATGCAATTTCACATTCTGTATTACATGTTGATCCATTGGTTGTAATAATGAAGTACAATTAGCAGGTAGAAACATGACCTGATTATTTCGGTCCTCACTGATTAATTCCTCTTCTCTTGGATGTCCAGGAGCATTATCTAATAAGAGCAGAGCTTTTTGTGGCAATTTCAGCTCGTTCATTTTATTTTTAACATCAGGAATAAATTCTTTGTGGAACCATTCATAAAAAAGTTTTCTAGTTACCCAACCTTTTCTTTGACCTTTATAATGAACAGGCAAATTGGAGCAGTTTTGAATGCTCGGGGTTTTGGGTTTTTCCGATGACCAACAATTTCATTTTATGAGATACTGATGCATTAGAGCATGACATGAATGTAATACGGTCCTTACTCATCTTTCGACCTATAGCTGAATTTTCAGCAGCATGGACTAGTGTTTTGTTTGGAAGAATTCGCCAAAATAACCCACTTTCATCTGCATTGTAAACTTGATCTGGCAGTAGATCCATCTCCCGTATTCTTTTAAGAAATTTATTTTCAAATGGTACCGCACTAACGTCTAAGGACAATTTCTCTCTTGATATGGTAAGTTGTCGAATTCCATGTCTTTTTGAATTTTTCCAACCATCCTTGACTTGCCTTAACCGGTTATACTGGTGTAAAAAAATCTTGCTTTCTCACATATGGGATCACCAGATAAAGGTGTATGTCGAGAACGATCTTGTAAGAACCAATTGTATAGAGCATTTTCAACATTCGGATTTGCACTAGTTCTGAGCGTACGTCGTTTCCAAGGACCAGAATCAAAAGAAGATATAAAATTTTCAATTGATTTTCTTTTTTTCTTTGTATCGCATACTGTAGATTTTCCAATTGAGTTTATTCTGGCCAATTCCGAAACACTTTTTCCATTATCTAATTCTTTCAAAATTTCGCATTTCTGCTGCAATGTTAGCGTTTTATGTCGACGCGACATGATTAGAATGGATATCAAGCGCTGAATGTGAGAAGAGAATCTGATCTGCACAAGGGAAGCGAGTATTCAGACAAGATACTGCAAGTTCAGACACTTTCAATCGATGAAATTATTGACGGCGTTCGGATTATAGAGGTTAAAAAATAAATTGTGCGGATTATAGAGGTGGGTGATTTCATCGTTGTTCGGATTACTTGATGTGCGAATTAGAGTGTGTTCGGATTAAAGAGGTTGTACGTACTGTATTCACAAAATTATGACGCGTTTTACCGTACTGTGGTTTCATCATATAAATTGCACATTCAGATAGATGATATGCCTCATATATCACATTGGTAAAAGCAGGTATTTAGCTCAATAGAAGAAAAATTCAAAAAGATTGCTTCTTTTAACAATATAATGTGAAACTTATATCCTCGGATGTAGTTAATCTCTACCCAAGTGTTCCACCTCACGATTAATCGAAATTGATAAACCAAGCCCTACAGAATAATGATGTGAATCCCATTATACAATTCAATTTATGAATCTTTTAAAAGTATGTTTAGGACAAAATTATTTCAACTTCAATGATGAAACATTACATGAGCAACAACGGATTAGTAAAAGATCATCCTGTCAGTCCTTTAGTAGCAGAAATTTTCATGGATAACCATCAGAAAATGATTCGAATAGGCAATTAGACTCCTTTTGTACCTTCATCAATTCAATTCATCTTAAAGTATAGTTCTCTTTGATAACTGAAACTGAGAACTTTTAACATTTCATCACCATTCACAATTCTTCCGCATATCCACATCAGTATAAAATAGCTGCTCATAACAATGTGAGAAAATAACTCCTTGAAAGATTTCAATATTATGAAACAAATAGCGCTATATAATAGTTATAATTCTAATATGATTGACTGTATGCTTTCTCGTAAACAACTGTAACAAGTAGTCCATGAGGGTTTTCCTCATGTTAAAGGACCAATCAAAATATAATACATCAAATTATATTAGTGAACTCTGTCTGAATTGGAAGAAATGCTTCTAATCTCATAATTTGAATATAATTTTCGAAATAGATAACTCTCTAGGCAGAAATATTAAAACTGCAAACCTAAAATTCATAAAGGAAACAAATCAGGAGTTCATAAAGTATCTTGTGGCAGTTGTGATGAAATATATATCGTTAGAAGTTTAATAAATTTCAATATTAGCTTATAAGTACCTCACCAATGTGATGTATATGACACATCTTTCCTCTAAATATATCTTATCTGATGAAGCTACAGTATGGTGATAAGTTTGTCAATATAGTGAAAATTGGAACATCGTTGTTTCATTTTATTGAAAAATGGAGAAATTCGAGTAGACTGTGAATTGATGATACATAAAATGTTCCTGTTTTAGGGCAGTTCAATTTCCCAACATCTGTTTATATAGATCCATTTTTTTGAGTTTGAGTTATTGCCACTGATTTCAAAACGAAAAATTTTCATTCGTCTTTCTTAGAAGTGAAGATATTCCTGCTAATTTCATACAGTTGCCAATGTCTTATCAGGATAAATGGATTCATTCAAAGCAGATGCCGTATTCACGATTCGGAATTTCCATTGGATGAATAATATCCTTTGTTTCAAGAAGATGGAATCCTGTAATATTATAATACATTTTGCATGTCTTACAGTTGATGGAACACTAACTGGCGCCTTTGGGAAATTTAATTCATAACGAAGTCCAGAAATTCGAAGACTTTATTATTATGGAGGCTTACTCTGAACAATGTCTTGAAGGAATTTCGTGTAAAGCAAGTTTTATTTATAAATGTTGCTTGGAAATAATGGATGCATACTAATTGTGTAGGTATAGATTTAAAAATTAAACACTAAGGGATGTGACTAGATGCTAATCCATTTGAAATGATGTATGAAAGAAAATTTGATTTGAACTTATTCCTTTTATTTGTAACGAGTTTCGAAGATACTGCGCCTTCATCAGGCAAATACAATGAAAACTAAACTAAGCTAAAACAATTTTTTATATGATCATTAGATCAGATGAAGCGGAAAGACAGGCTGAAACTTTCGCAATCAGCCATAATCTAACGCAGCTAGTCCACGAACCGGCAAGAGTATCTGATCATCCAACCGACTTCCCGGACACCTTGGATCTCTTTTTGATTTCAGATCCAGATGATGCTGGAGTGGAGGTCTCAGCACCGCTAGGCAACTCAGACCACAACCTTATATCTGCTGCTGGAACCATTGTGCTGCCGCTAAACCAAGAACCTAAATCACCCAGACACATTTGGCACTATAACCATGCTAATTGGGATGAGCTGCGTGAATTCTTTTCGTGCTTCCCATTCAGTGATGTTTGCCTTTCAGATCCTGACATCAATGTGTGCACTGAATCTGTTAGGTTAGATCTGAGTGGGGTCAGTTGAACCTGGTGAGCTTCGACGCAAGCAACTACGTTTTTTAGAAAGGTCCCCGCTGGAGAACCTCCTCTAATATTGCAAGGCCTACAAATTGCATCCGAAGATTCGAAGCACTTTCTCGGAATAACGGTCAACTCCGAGTTTTGCTGGCATGAACATGAATCAGCAATAGCTGATACTTCACGTCATCTTAGCTGTTGCTTCTATATAAGGTGAAGATTCGACCTGCTTTGGAATATTGTTTCCATGTATGGAGATCTGCGCCCAAACAGTCGTTGCAGATGTTGGATAGTGTGCAAAAACGGGATGTGCGCCTCATCGACCATCTGGAGATCACCCTTGATCTCCAACCGCTGGCTCTCAGAAGACAAGTTGCTGAACTTCCTTTGTTTTACAGATACTTCCACAGAAGATGCTCCAAGAAGCTGAAAGACCTTGTTCAGGGAAAACTCATGTTTTGCCGCAACACTAGGCTGGCAAGGAGTTCTCATCATATGGCGGTACATTTAACGACCCCTTAAACCTCTCTCTATAAGAATTTCTTCGTTTACAGGGCCGGTGACCTGTGGAACTCGCTTTCGTCCAACATCTTCCCAACATACCATTTGGCTCTCTTCAAGAAACGTGTAAACAGACACCTCAATTGGGATAAGAGTGAGTATAACTACCATAGGCCATAATTCAAAGAATTATCTAAAATACTAACTAGGAATTAAATTAAGTAAAAGGAATTTTTTGTGAAAATTACTTGTTCATTCAATAATTGGTTGGAAAGTTTATTTCTGGTGGTCAGTTTCATGAAGATGCAATGTCATCGAAAAGCGTTACAAATAAATTTGAATGTATATCAAATTTCCTTGTATTCTTCATTTAATTATAGCTTCAGAAATCTGGGCATATGAATTGTGTACTCTTCAAATTTTTGATGTGAAATGGTTTAACGTTTTTCAAAATGGTAAAATTGCTCTTATCACTAGATTTTGAGAATGTGTTTATTTTTGTTACTTCTTTAGTTTCTGAAATTTCCTGATAGAAACCACATGCATCATATCTTGATGACAGTGTAAACAGAATTTTATTGTGTTAATTCTATTAACATGGTAACTCTTCATTTGAACTCAGTATTGTTAAGAACTGATTTTAATTCCATCCGTCGAAATAAATTATGGCACCAGCATGACAAGTAATGAGGCCTAATTGGAATAAACGGGAATATAAACGAATAAAAAAATTATTCAACTTCCTAAGGGATAAAAATCTACTCCTCTGTTTGACGTTGATGTACGATGTAGTCAGACGCCCACACTTTCGATCTCTTCTTCAGGGAGCAGTTTAGTGGTGCAAATTTTTTTCTGATATCCTTCTCCGTTTTCGAGTTATTTAAAATTTCTTGAATTTTGGGATACTGTTCATTCGCAGATATCTAGGTTGTCATCAAAATTACATTGAATGAGTATGACACTCGACAGGCATTTTTCTGATTAAAATTCAGTGGTGCAGAAAAACAATATTTCGGCTTAGCTGTTTTCGAGATATAATGCAAACATTCTTGTTTTCAAATAATGGATGCCGATTTTTGCAATATTCTACACTGCGACAAGAAATTAACGTACAATTTTAATATTTTGAATTATTTTTGGTGAGCAACTAGTTATTTATTAATACATATTTTTTCCGATATGTCCGGACATACGCCAACAAGATTCGATGTTTTTTTCATTTATTTGAGTTTATATTAGTTACGGTATTTTCTAGAAACAAAATAAGTGATTAGTTTTTTACTTTCACCCAGTTACTAGTTATTTTTAGAATAAAGGATGCTGTAAGGGTTGCTAATATACACTGTGCAAGAAATTGAAGCACAATTTCAATATTTTAAATTCATTGGTAGTCGACTAATTATGAACCCTTAACTGGTATGGTGGGGGTCACAGCTCCGACGCATGACGTTTTCTACCAAACTAAGCATCGTGATTCGTGAACAGCAGCCATTTTGAGTAATCTCATCACGTTGCCTGTAGCGGCCTGATATTCGGAGCTCCATCACTTATTAGGATGCAGGTATGCGCATGTTAGGGTCCACCCCCCTCCCACGATACCAGTTACGTTAGTTTTTTTGGCATGGCAATTGTTTTTATATTTTACAGTTATAAATCAAGATGCCGATGATTTAAGTGAGAAAACAATTGAAAAGATCTTGAACGAAGGTTCTGATTTCGAATCTCTGATGAGTGGTATACCAGAGGAACGATATAGTTACAGTGAAATTATAAGTGGTTGTGAAGATCCAGTAACTTTTGAGTCAGATGAAGATGAGGACGTGGATTCTCATGTTAAAGTGTCTTCCACAGAGAGTCAAGATGAATATGTTGCAATTCCTAGTCAAATCAACTACTTTGGAAAGAATAAATACAAATGGTCTACATAAAAATTCACCAGCACCTTCAAGTACTCGTCAACATAATATTGTAAGGCAAAGACCTGGCCAGCTGCATCTGAAAGTGATATTACTACCAAAGAATCGATTGAATTGCTAGTTGTTGATAACATTATACAAATTATAAACAACTACACCAACGAGAAGATAACAGATAATTCGGAAAGACTACCATTGATGCATGTTGGATGAACTAGGTGTCTATAATAGAGATGGGAGCTTTTATATGTCTTTTGCTGTTGACAGGATATGAGGACGTAAAATCTTTGTGGTCTAAGGAACAGTTCGTAACATTTTCAGAGCTACCATGTTTTTGAAAATAATTTTGTTTATTTTGTTAAATCATCGATTTGATGACATTGCATCGAGAAGAAGCAAAACTCTAAACCGCGCAACCTTAATTTCAAAATTTTTTTTTGTGACGGAATGTCCATTTCGAGGCCGAACTTTTTCAGGGTGTACAAGAAGTCAAAGCTTGCTGAATACGACATCGAAATATAATGCTGAGACTCACTATTTATATAACGCTTTTATATAGACAGGCAAACAGCAGGAATGCATCAGAGGTCAACCTTTTATTCCCACACAATCCGTAATGCAGTTGGCTTCTGTTTTTGGATCAAACAGGAACACAACAGCAATAATTGGTTTTCTTTGGTGGAAATAGATGCATTATTCGAAAAACATTTGACCTATGTCGGGACTTAGAGAAAAAAAAATGAATTCCAACCACATAAGTAAGGAGAACCAGGATCTTCGATTTTTGGAAATACTGCTGAAATAACATTCTTATTTTGTGCCAAAAAAAATCAAACCATTTTAATGATTTCATTTATGTATCATCACAAAAGCGTAAATGATACATACAAAGAAACCGGAGAGTTTCTACAACTCCACAGAAGGTGAATTGGATGCATTAGATCAAAACTGCGTTAATTTCCTTGTATCTCACAAAACAAGACATTGGGCTTGTAGTATTTGCTGGTATCCTAAATATTGCTTGTGTTAACGGCTATGTATTGTGGAAAGGTTCAAATTTTGGCAAAAGGATGAATTGAAGGAAGTACATAAAATCTGTCGGCATAGAACTCATCAAAGACCACGTCTTAGATAGAAAACCTGAATATTCTAATTACCCAAGAAATTTGAGTGGAAAGTTCATAATTTCTAAGCAGCTAACACGGCGTCTTTATCGTCGACGTCTAATGTCGGTACTCCAAGCCACGTCTTAAAAGAGGACGTTATTATTTATGTGAGAAAAAAATGGTATTGTGCAATAATTATTCACAATTTATTTACAAAATCCATAGTAGCATAAAAACACTATGTGATAATTGTCAAGACTTAACAAATTTTCATAGTTATGTTCATGAGTCCTAAGATTGGAAGTGAGTTTAATTTCTGTTGATTTTTGTGAAATGTTGATTAGAGACATATTGAAGAATTTTAGTCAAGAAACAGTATTCAACCTTCCGTGGAAAGTAAAATATCCTTCCTTGGAGGATCTGGTTTTCTGATCCACCCCTCATAATCATCGTCAAACAGGGTAACACAGTAGCGGTACAGTTCATTCGGATGTCAAGAATAGGAGCAATAGACTGCAGTTTCGGTCTCATTTGACCTCATTAGTATTGCATACCCATTCATAACATTAGGCCAGAACGTCACCTACTCAATTCGTTGGAGCGCTACAAAACATGTAAATATTGTTGCACCCTCCTACGAACCGACACAGAGGCCACTCACTATCGGTTATCATTGATAAGATTTCGAGTATATCTGGTTAACAACCAGATATGAATAAGGAGCGTTAGTCTTTCGACAGATCGCTTTCTCGCAGACACTGTGTGTAGCGTTGCGGCCAATAGTCGAACTAGTGTGACTTCTTGAGGTTTTCTGTTTATGTACTCTTTGTTTTCATGGTTCCCGGTGGCGTTAGTGAGTGCCCTCTGTGTCGCTTCGTTAGAGGGCGCAATAACATTAACATGTTTTGTAGCGGTCCAACGAATTGAAATGAGTAAGTGAATAATGGTTCGCTACGCCTAGGCCCCTTAAAATGCAGCTTTGACAGAACAGTGGGGTACAAATTAGCACTGAAACGATTCGACAGAGAAAGAACATGTACCATTTGCAACAAACATTGGTGAAAGCTTTTTGTTTGATAACGTCTGACCCCCCCAAGTTATATCGTTAGGAGCTTACTTTCAAGATCACGAAATCACTTCAATAGAGTGGTCTGCACGAAGTACAGGTTTCAATTTCATCCAACATGTCTGGGACATTATCGAAAAAAGATTGAGAGGCCAGCAAAACCAACAACTACTAATGAGTTTCGGAGTAGAGTGATCCAAATTTGAAGAGAAATTCTTCAAGATATCTAACCTTCTTGTGAATAAATCTGAATTTTTGATTTTGTGCATTAAGTTTTTGGCGCAGTGTATTATAAGTGTTTATGTTTGGAGAGAAAAGAGTATTCGCTAAAGGGTTGATTCAGTTGAATTGATTTTAGTATTCTGTTGTCAATTTTCTAATTTCCAAGGACAGATCTCAAATTTGTTGATAATTATAGGTAATTACAGTATTGGTGATATTTTAGATATGTGTTATACTAGGGATGTCTTTTATGATTTGCGAGCTAGGACAAAGTCGACGTCATTAGTCAACTGACACTACTAAAAATGAACCTCTATGAGTTGTTGATTCAAATCCAAAATTTCAGTTCTATACGTGCCTTTAGCCACAACAAACCGTTAATGTTGGAAAATGTAATTAAACCGTGAGCATTTTCGCGCACTAATTTTCTACAATTATCCCAACAAGATTGTCTCGGCGAGTTGATTTCTGTTTTCAGCATTGAAGCACCACAACAGTCAACAGATTCATGTTGGTATAGAAAATTTGAATAAAAAAGAGTTAGGTTTAGTGACGATCCAAGGTCAGGTGCACCAAAAACAGTGGTCACTCTAGAAAATGTGGATGAGGTGAGTGCGATTATACAGATAGATCAGCATACAACATGTCGGGCATCTGAGGTATCATTGCGGATTTCAAAGATCATAATACCAAAAATTTACACGAAGAATTTTGGGTGTGAAAAAATTGGTTTTTGTTGCATACCGCATCTGTTGATCGAAGAATAGAAAGCTGCAAGGGTGAATTGGTGTTAAACTCCTTTATACGAACCAAATAATAAGCGCTAATCTTCTGTTTGGACGTTCCAAGGGAAAGAAAAACCGACAAAAGTCATCCGTGGACGAAGTGCCCTCTCGTTTGTTTCAAAAATAGGTCATTTAGCAACAATTCAAAGAACAGTTCGTGCCGACTGGTAAAAATCATCCTTCGCCAACATAATGCAAGTTCGCACTCAGCTCGGAAAACAATTGAATATTGAAAGCAAGAAAACATCGAATTCGTACAGCATCCTGCGTACCATTCGGACGTAAGTCCTAACCTTTCTCAATATCAAGAATGTACTGTGTGGTCGAAGTTTTCAGTGTTCAGGAGAAGCTGTTGATGCCCTGCGAAAGGCCATTAGGAATGTAGCAAAAAACCATTGGAATAACTGCTTCCAGAATTGGTTCGATCGAATGAAGAACTCTATTAATTTTCGTGGAGAATACTTGTATTGAGTCTTTAAAAGATCTCAACTGTATCATTCTAGCATTATATCCAAAACTTAAAAGACATCCCTCGTATTCCCAAAGAATTTGCCACTTCAAGAACGACTAGCTGGTATCTATTAACCTGCACCATAAAAAGAGGTGGCAACGGATGATTTTGCCAGAGCCATTAGTTCTTTTTCTATTGGACTTTTGATTCCAACTCAACGGATGATGTGCAGTCGCTTTCATAAGGTAACATGGTTGCGGTGGTGCCACCGCAAAATCTTCCGTTGCTACTGCTATGTGTGGTGTCACAGGCTTAAATGGAACTCGGGTCTCTTTTCTCTCCCAACTCCGTAACATAAATTCTAAAATAATACTGCCGGATGAATGAAGACCGTTAATTTTTTTTTAATCTGATCTAATTTTGGAAGACGGAAGACTTTACTAGCAATTCAATTGAATGAACAATACAAAATAGACAAGTCTTACGACATTCTGCTAATAAAGTAAAACAGAATAGTGATCTGCTTATAGTGACGCCTACACACATCCATCTTTTTAATGACTCGTCCCATAGGGAATAAAATAATCGTTGAAAATGTCTATAAAATCTATCTAGAGGCATATTAAATCACAAATCCTTACTACGTTTCAGTCGAACCATTAAACTAGTATGAAATTACTCGGAAAACATGGAATAGCTGGTCGTAAACACGTAATGCTAATATAATATTGTGACAAGAAGTGATTTGGATAATCGAATGGCGAAAGCTTGAGTTCATGTCGTTCAACCTGACGTTGTTTGCTAACAATTTATCACCACTATCCATTTCAGAGTACTGTAAAAAAGGCTTTTACTTTTATTGTATGACCGCTGGTTTAATTGTTCCATGAACGGAAGGAAGACTAGTTATGGTTGACTTAAATTACTTGAACGATAAAGGTGGTTTCGAATTGATATGTTCTCGTTTGATGTACGAGGGCGAATTGATAAGTCTTGAATGCCTTGAAAGGGCAAACACAAGTTCATACTGATATTCATTTGACAGCCAATAAACAAGAAGATCTCTTGGTAAGTGCTATGATGATTCTCTTCCTTTACTTAAGATGATTCTAAGTGGTTTTGATGCGAAATATGTCTCTTCCCAGAAAGGCCCATTGAGGTAACAACTCTGAAAATGAGTCTACGATATAGGGTAAGACGATCGCGGAATTAAGTGAAAAGAGATAGCGAAGACTCTGAACATCTCATGACAAACGTGAAAGACCAATACTTTCCTGTGCTTTATTTCAACAATATTAAATTCACACTCATGAAAGTGATGGACCTACTAACAATAATCGACGCACTGGACGCTTATGTATAAACGTACGCTGACGATAGTCATTCTGGCTGGCAGAGTTGACGACGACGTCTCCGACAGATTTCACAAAACTTTCATGGTAACAAAAAGGAGGGTATTCGTATTACCCCTGATCCTGGGTGGCGTGTTTATCCTGAATGCGGAGGAAGCAAAATATTTGGGGGTTACCTTGAATAGTAAGCTTACTAGGAATTTGCACTTGGAAAACATAATACAAGGCTAGACATTCCTTATGAGCCTGTCAAATGATTTGTGGAAATAAATAAACTCATGACCCAAAGCAACTTGTGGCTAGATGGTGGTCAGATCACGTATTATATATGCCTGTATTGCAGTCTTGAAAAGCAATCCCAACTTAAGCTCTTTAAATTGCAAAGAATGACAAGCATGATGATTACTGGCGCATTTTTCTATAGACCAGCCATAGAAGTGATAATGGGTCTTGTATCTGTTCACTTGGTGATGAGGACTGCATTTAGAATGGCTACCTACAGATTCGATCATCTTTCAGGGAATGAGACTAATATCTTCAGTTTCGTGCCCGCTTTTTGATATCTTCAGCCTGTCAGCTAACTCTAGCAACTTCACTTAGTGATCATCCAAAACAATTTTCAACACCCTTTTGATATTTTCTGCGTAATCGCTTCTTTTGACCTTTCACAGCGTTCTGCGCGTTCACAGAACGTTTGGGTTTAGCATACAAACGGTTGTTTTGGACGGAGAATTTTTGCGGTTATCCTTTTTAAGCCATTTTTAGGCTTGTACGGTATTCATACTCATGGAGCAGACCAGTGGAACTCGTCAGTTCTGGTCTATGGTTATGGCAGTCTGCAACAACTTTTATAAATCATCCTTCCCACCTTTCATCATCACCTAAATCAAAGGCGGATCACTTCGCACAATTCTATTTTAGATACAACAAAGGAAGTGTCACCAAGCATCCCACATGTTCAATCGAATATGTCTGAAATGAAGTTCAGAGTGCGTACGGTAATGCGCGTTCTTCGACAATTGAACTCAAAGAAAGTAGTGGCTCTTGATGGAATACGACGAACTGTTTTGAAGAAATATGCTCCTGTTGTTAACCGTATATTTGAGACGTTACCGTCCAATAGCATTGTTGCCCATTATGTCGAAAGATATGGATAGAGTGATAAATGATGAGCTTATAAAATATCTCGAGTTACAAGGTATCATCAGTGATCGATAATAGAGTTTTCGTAGACCACGATCAACTGGTGACTTCTTTGTATACGTTATGCATTTGTGGACATTAACAATCGAAAAGAATGGCAAATCGAGAGATATATTGCTCTGGATATCTCAAAGGTCTTCAACAAAGTCTGGCACGCAGGGTTGATGGGTATACTAAGGCATATGGACTTCTCGAAGAATTGCTTGGTTGAATTAGTAGCTTTCTCTTCAGTCGATCGATTGGGGTGGTACTTGAAGGTGTAACGAGTGAATCTTTACAGATTAATTCCAGAGTATCCCAGGGATTCATACTCTCGCCAATTTCTTTTCTGTTGCAGATTAATGATATATTCTACTCCACCGAGAACAGAATATTTGGATTTGCGAACGACTGTACCCTGGTGTCATCATTTTTCAGTCAGAGTTCGACAACTGCGGAGGAGTTACAACAAAATACTAATACAGCATGTCACTGAATTCAGACTAGGAAAATATATCACAGTGGGGCTGGTTGAATAGCGAACAACGTTCTCCAGAAAACTCATTGCTAGAGAACCTCCTTCAATCATCCAAGGACGTCGAATTTGTTGGCAAAGTTATGTGTCAGCCATTGTCAAATTGCTTCTGTTAAACTCAGTTTTTTTTTCAGGGCTAAACAGTACTTCACAGCATCAGAGCTGATGCTATTCTACAAATCACAGGTGCGAACTCGTCTGGAATACTATTTTCATGTGTGGAGCTCCGCTCCCTAATATTAATTACATGCAAAGAGCAGAGTTTTGCGACATGAACTGATTCATTGTTCACGAATTCATAATTTCTCGAAAACTAGTGAACGAAATTTTGACACGTTTCTTTCGAAGGTTAGTATTATCTGAAACAATAGCGCATAGGATACTTTTGGCGAAATCTGTGTGTTAGTCCCGGCAGTATTGATTTAAGTGTTGAGTATCACTACTGGGGGGAACCATATCACTAAATAGAGTCGAAATTTATTTAAAAAATTATTGTTTCATTTTATTGAATTATAAAGTAATGTCTAACGTTAAACCACTCAATGCAACGAACGACGGACATGCAATGTGTGTTCCTGATTGTTTAGAATATATCCTCATTAAATTCAACATGTTGAAAACCATCGTTCTCTACTGAATGATGAATGGAATGTCGTCCATCCAAGCGTGAGCATAACCAATCCATAATGATATAAATAACTATACCACGGTTAATACTTTGCAATAAACAGGAAAATCCACGGAAGTGTTGACCTCATTATAACAAAAGGCTTTTGTGTATTGTTGAAAATGAATGAGGGCAAAGATGTTTAAAAAATTCGAAGGGAGAAGTCGTAAAATAGAAGAATATTCTTATCTGGCATCTAGTGTTGCAGTTCTGGTACATACTTGACTGTAAGACTTGCTGCATAATACTGACGACTTAATATTGTGGTGCACAAAATCTCAATTTCCAACGATTTTGACATCCTTCATCTCACTTACAAGTTCAAAGGAAGTTTCAAATTTTCGATCGCTCCCCGCATATCAGCGAAAAAACCCCCAAGCTATAATTTCTACAATTCTTGATCAATTTCAATGAAACGAAAACGAATTGCATCAAAAATGAAATTTTAACTACTAACTTCTCTCGAACACTTGGACTTTTTGAATGCTAGCTTATTTTTGTTCGATTACTGATTTAATTTTACAAATCTCCTCTGAAAAGCGTGCCACTAAAAATGCTATATTTTCTAAAAATGAAAAAATTGGAAAATTTCCAGAGATAAATCATACTTCTGTTTGACCAACGATTTGCTGTTTCTGATGATCCTTTCAGCCCTCGAAAACGTTTCGATTATTACTTCAGTTCGGGTATCTCACATTATTCTATATTTTGCATAAAAACGACTGAAAACGAAACAAAAAATTCTGATGAATTGTGAAGTAAGCTGTGTGGCGTGAGTACATTGAAAATCACTGCGTAATCTTCATAGATTTTTGATTTAACTGAGTAAATACGATATGACAAGTTTATTTTCGATCTAATAGAAATAGTGCTCAAACATTTCGACTCTAAGGAGTACGATTTCCAGATCGTGATAAAGCAGAGCGCCAGACTCGAAAAAACTTATGAAAGACCTATTTCAATGAAGCAAAAGCATGAGGAGCTGGAAGGCTACCACACACGACAATTTGTCTATCTTTTGCTCCCCAAAATTATTTCAACCAGTTTATATTCAAAGCAGCGTTGTGAGCAGCAGCGCGGTTCTGTTGAAAGTAAATTATTTTCCGTTCATTCAGAGGAAGATCATCGACAAAATCTCGTCTCTTTTAAACGAAACTTTGATTATCATTGTTCTGATTCAAGTTTCCTTCAATATCTATCAAGCAATTTGAATAAATCGTGCACCAAACGTTCACTGCTGGTTCCAATGTCTGAAATTATTCCAAAGGATATGATGATCGACTTACCAAGAGTCATTTTGTAAAATGATTTTCCCAGGAGGAATACTCTGGTTCTGGTTTTTCCATAATATGGTGAATGTGTTCTGACCAACTCAGACTCACATTAACTGAATAAAGGCCATCTTATCATTTCACTTCACTCAGAGAGATGGCATCGACGTAGTACCAGTGACGAAGATTATTCTTACCAGGGTATGAAATTTCACGTTTGGTGAGTAGATAATTTCTGAGCAGATTAGGGGTAGATCGATCACAAAATATTCAGTATCAAAGGAGTAAAAAGCTGTGTTGCATTCAATCACCCTTCCTAAATGGACTGTGTAGGCAATATATAAGAATGATCTCAAGACAGAACCTTGTGGCACACTACAGACACCTATCAGACAGGGAGAGGAAACTCTAACGCAAGGGTCTATCATGAATGAACGGATCCAATTTAGCATCCAAGATGTTCTATCGATCTTCCTCTCGAAGATCAAACACCTCAGCCAAGTCTTAATAAATAACGTGTACCAGTATTCTTTTGACTTATGCAACTGTCCATTTGTTTGAATAGCGAAGCAAGCGACCACTCACGAAACCCTATTGTTGTCTTGGGATGATATTATTTCTTAGGAAGAAGGTTGTAAGATTTTCTACAATCATAAACTCTATTATTTTGGAAACCATGGGAGTTAAGCTGATGGGACGGTGGTTCCTCGGTTCTAATGTATTCCCTTCTTTGAGCCGGAGTCACTACTCGGTAAATCAGAAGCCTTTTCTTTTCTCAACTCTTGGGAGGATGCAATGCCTGTGATGCCATAGCTGTGCTCGACTAAGATGATTCAATGTGTCGTTCACTCGCTTCTTGGAAAGGTGCGAATTGTAAGTTATTGGAAAGATGTCCGAGGGAAGCGAGTTCCACAGCACATGAAGAAGTTTTTATAGAAAGAGGTAGGTGGCGTTGCTAGTTAGATCATTCGCTGATGAGAGTTTCCGCAAATCTGTTTTTTAAACTGAATTCCTTCCGAAACCTAGCCTTTTAGTTCTTCAGAGCATTAACCATGGAAGTACTTGTAAAAAGAGAAAGATCAGCAACCCACCACCTTCGACCAAGAGGCTGGAGATCACTCGTGATCTCCAGCCTCTTGGTCGAAGGTGGTGGTACGTCCCAAGGGCCAAAACAATTTTAATTTTTCTGCCCACCAAAGCAAACAAAAGTGTTTTGCATTTTAATTACTATTGATTGTGTATTCAGTATATTGTGACAAGTAGGGACATCTAGTGTCGAGTAATAATACTATGCAGGTCTGTGATGCAGGTACTATCTATTTGGGCTACCCACTAACTACTAACAGGTGGCATGTTTGAGAATTTCCGCATTGGTTCGAGAAAGTTCTTGTTCTGACTAGTTTTTTCGATCACTTCTAGATCTTAGTTATTGTATAGGCATGAAAAGGCTAGCGGCGTCATTGCGAGTCAGTTTTCATGGGAAAGGCGAAGTAAGCGAAACTGCCTATTGTGAAATAAAGTAACACCCGTGCATAAGTGAGACAGCGAATGCAAAACGTTCCAAGATAAATGCAATAATAAGGCGCTATGTCTAGTTTGTAATGAAACCATAGCTGTTCTCGAAAAATATATTATTAAACATCACTATGAATCGAAACATCTTCAAAATTACTCTAAATATACAGGAAGTTTGTGGACGAAAAAAATTGAAACTTTGAAGCGCGGACTGAAATCGCAGCAATCTTTATTTACCAAATCAAATGCTGAGCAAGAGTCTGCAACTCGAGCCAGCTTTCGCGTGACTCTTGAAATTGCAACACGTGGAAAACCATTCACCGATGGAGAAATGATAAAAGACTGATTGCAGTAGCGTAAGAAATATGCCGCGAAAAGGTAAATTTATGGAAAGTGTCAGTTTGTCAGCAAACACCGTGACTCGGAGGGTGAAAGACATCGCAGAAAATATATCATCTCAACTGTCTGACGAAAATGGACATCTTGAGTGGTTTTCTCTTTGGATGAGTCAACGGATGTGTCAGATACTGCTCAGGTGTTGATTTTTATTAGTGTAGTAGATAAAAAGTTATGATGTGTATGAAGAACCGCTTGATATTGATAGTATTCACGGCACGACAACTGGGGCAGATATTTTTAAGGGAGTTGAAAATGCCATTAATAAAAAGAACCTTCGATGGAAAAACTCAAAATGTATCACCACCGATGGAGGCAAAAATATGTGTGGAAAAAATAAAGGAATGGTCGCACTTGTGTCAAAGGCTGTGGAAAATGATGGTGGTTCAAATCTATTAGTCTTGTGCGGAAAATGTTTGAATTTGTCTGAAGTTCTAAAACCAGTCATATCAGTTGTTAACTTCATCAGATCCACAGGACTGAATCACCGACAATTCCGCGAGTTAATTGAAGAGATTGGAGAAAATGACTTTCCGTATCATACTGTCGTACGCTGGCTTAGTTGCGGAAAAGTCCTTAAGCGTTTTTTTGAACTTCGAGCAGAGATCGAAATTTTTTTGAATGAGAAGCATCGCCCTTGTGCCGATTTCAGAAACAGTGAATGGCTGTGGAAATTAGCATTTTATGTTGATTTGACAAATCATATGAGCGAACTAAATTTGAGATTGCAAGGAGCAAATCAGCATCACCAGCATACACCAATATCAAAACGTTCAGACAGAAAATGATACTATTTTAATCGCAATTACGTAAAAAATGTTTCACACATTTCAAAACATGTGAAATATTTAGCCACACTACAGAGACTGAATTGTCCGTCGATTTTGCAGTAGAAATTTTTAAAGATAAATTTCGATTCTCGTTTCTCTTACTTTGATGTGATTGCGAATGAAATTAGGCTTTTTCAAAACCCTTTTAATTCTGACGTTGAGACCCTGGCTCCGGAAGTCCAAATGGAAGTTATTGATTTACAGTGGAATGACATGCTTGAGAATAAATATCAAAATTCATCTTTATTGGAATTTTACAAGAGTCTTCCACTGGTATAATTTGATAATTTGCATAATTTTGCTCGTGGGTTGTTTTCTTCATTTGGTACTACGTACTTGTGTGAGAAAACGTTTTCCAAGATGAAGTATACAAAGAACATTTACAGATCTAAATTAACTGATGGGCATCTTAAATCTCTTCTAATAATTGGTACAAGTGAAATAAATCCACAACTACAAACAATTGTCGCTGGAAAAACCCAATTACATAAATCTCATTAGTGTTTTTTTTATTAGTGTGATTGATTTCATAATAATTATTTGTTAGAATATGCTTAAGCTGAGATACTTAAGCTTAGGTTTCTGCGTGTTAATTTCTGTCGTAAAGTTTTACCTTGGAAGTGAATAAAACCGAGTATTATCATTCTGTGTTTTCATTTTCTTCCATTCAACTTATCACAGCAATAGTAACAACAGTAAAACATTGGATGTCGTGGTCCAGATTGATGATACTAGTCTTAAGCTGTCGCGGGCTGGATTGATGTCACTGGTGGGCCGCGGGCCGTAGTTTGGAGACCCCTGGTATGAAGCATCAGCTGTGGTGGTGTGAAGTACTGTTGAGCCCTTAAAAAATGAGCAGATTTGGTAATGTCCGACATATTGTTATGCCAGCAAACTCCAGTGATGACTGTAATGTCGAATAGATTTCGGCATTATTTCCAACATCCCTCGTACATTGCTTCTTTTCGTTAGTGTGAAAACAGCTTTAGTCACTTCATTACATAAACTGGAAAGTGTTTCAACTTCGAAACCGCCTCATTCCGTCCCAGAATGGTAAAATTACCGTCAGATATCGTATTTCATTGAACTATTAAATTACTGTATGTCACTTCAATGCGGCTGATTGTTTTCCGAAAAATATCTTTTCTCGACCGACTTCTCTTTGATGTCGTGAGAAATTTATCACTCCCCGAGTTGTTTTAATTCGTGGTTTCGGGTTATTCGAGCGAAGTTTTATTGAATCTTCCATTTTTGGAGCAGAAAATCGAGATGAAAGTTTAGGGCGCTTCTAGTATTCAAGAGGACATTCTTGTGTTGAGAAAGTTTGAAATTGTTAGGCCGAAATGTATTTGAATAAAATTGATAGGAGTTGGAAGATTTTAAATGAGTTTTGAGAATTGCAGAGATTAAGGATTTTCTGAAGTTTTGATTTGACGAAGATATAACATATCACTCAATAAATTCCAGGCCTAGAATTTATGATTAATATACTTCAAAGCTCCAACTTTTGAATAACGTTTCTGCAAAACTAATTCCAAAGTAGATTTGAACATCGAAAATTTCTTTTTGATTGGAACCAATTCTCTTTCTCTGCAGCCTAGTAGTTGTTGGGGGCCTAATCTGTAGAGTATGCTAGCTGATCAAGCAGTGGGAAGCGCAATTCAATCAACTTAGTACTTTTCAATTCTATTCTCACAGCAAGGAAGTTCACATAATAAAACAAATGATTATTATTTATTACTCATGAGCAATGAAATATTGAAAATAATCAGTAAAAACTATCTTGAATACTTACAATTATTTCTGTTTTTCAAAATGCAAGAATTGCAATGTTCAGGAACACTTCCGCATGCATTTTGAATTTGAATGTTTGCCACTGAAGCTGAGAAGTTTTATTTCAGGTCTTCTATATCATTTATATTATAAACCTTTAACATAGCCCCAAAAAAATCTGACGGGGCTAAATCTGGTAAATCAGAAGGCATTTTTCTAGTCGTCCCGTTTCCATCTAGTTTTCACAGATTTAAAAAATCTGAGACATGTTCTTGTTCGTTGAAGGGGTTCACCGTTATGCTGAAAATATACTAACTTTCTTTGAACCAACGGAATTTCATCCAATTCCAGGACTCATTTTTTATATCAAAATAAAGTTCTCCACACGAAGATTTTCGTAAAAAAATGACCCAATCACGGTGATTCATCAACGCGCACCAAACAAAAAATCGAATCGCCCTTGATATCGAAAATTCACTTACCGATGTTGATTGACATCGGATCAGTAATGTTCATTATTGCGATTGCATAATTCATCTCCGGTCACTTCATCAATCCGTATGGTATACTGATAGAATTCGATTTTCTTTAACTTTTTCTTTTACAACATACCTGCGATCTGTTTTCACCAACAATGGGGGCGTAATTTTTCTCTATTTGCCGATACATAAAATGAGTATCAGCCATTTCAAAATTCGTATAAATTGCCATTGTAACGAGATTATAAGGGGCATTTGGAAAAATTTGGTTATGAATTAATTAGTCGCATATGGACCTAAGAATTGCGAGGTTGGATTGGTAATTTTCTAGCCTTCTCTTCAGAAGATCAATTTAGGTGGTTAGTTCCGGCATGGCCGGAAGAGGATGAAATTAATGAAAGGGTGGGTAGCCCATTCACTGTTCCGGACCCATTGACCAAGGAGGAGGTGTTGAAGACGTTAGGCAAGATGCAGCCAAGGCTCCAGGGCTTGATAAAATCCCGGTGGAAGCGCTGAAATGGTTGGTATAAAAGGACCCAAAGAGACTGAGAAGCATGTTCCAGCAGCACTGGAGTGCACTGGAATTCCCGGCTCCCTAGAATGTGGCATGTGTGGTGTTAATACCTAAGCAGGGGGAGAGCTGGAGCTTCCTTCCTCCTATAGGCCCATATGCCTTATGAGTAACGTCGGCAAACTGTATGAAAGGATCATACTGAACCGACGGCTAGACGGAATATGGCGTGGAAGGATGCTAACGAAAAGTCAGCATGGTTTCAGGGAGGGTAGGTCTTTATTGACGGCAGTGCGGGAAGTTATGGATTTCCTATTAGGTGCATGAAACAGATTCGTCATTATTATCATCTTAGACGTAAAGAACGACTTTAACACAGCAAGGTGGCCTTGCATATTAGACGCGATGGAGGAGATGGGGATTACACACTATCTTACGAAGATCGTACAGGCGTACTTCAGTCATAGAATATTAGTAATCGGGAGAATAATGCATGTGTTGTATGGGGGTGCCGTAGGGCTCGGTGCTGGGCCCAACACTATGGAACTTAATGTACGGCGGCATTTTGCGGACGACCTAGCACTCTTGGTGGGTGCCGAAAATTCTGATGGCCTGCAGAGTAAAGTAGATGCGGCCTGCAAACTCGTGGAGCAGTTCATGAGGACAATGGGGTTGAAATTACAGTACATAAGAGCGCAGTCGGCATACTGGAAAGGCTAAGGACCTGGAGAGCAGAGAGCATACTCTTTATGGGGGCAGGAGTTCGTGGTCAAAAACGGAGTGAAGTATCTCGGAGTCATATTGGATAAAGAGGTAACAATGGGTAAGCAGATGGAACAGGCTACCGAGAATATGAAAAATAAGACAGCAGCGTTATCGAAAATTATGCCGGACACTAGGGGACCAACATCGCTGGCCAGGTAGCTCCTGTGCTCCGTTGTCCATAGTGCTGCACCCTACGGGGCACCGCTGTGGGCGAAGGAGATGACAGTGGAACGATATAGGAGAGAGCTGATCGCTGCTCAGAGGAGCATTCTGCTCAGGGTGTGTTGCGCATACAGAACGCTTTCCGCGAAAGCCGTACAGATAATGTCGGGTAGACTACCCGTTGATCTTCTCGCGGAAGAGAGGAGGAGTTAGGAAGCAGAGCAGGGCAAGAATGATGATCAACTGGCAGGATAGATGGAGTATTCAGGGAGTAGTCGGGGAATGGACTCGCCAACTACTGCCTAATGTAAATGACTGGGTGCAGTGTAAGCACAAATGTACCAATTACTGGCTGACCCAGATACTCACCGGGCATGGTTGCTTCGACACTTAGAGGAAAAGAATTGGTAAAACCGAGACCGAAATATGTACGGTCTGTGGTGTTCGGGACACTGTCGAGCATATGATAGTCGATTGCGTACGGTCGGAAACA
The DNA here is from genome assembly GCA_013387265.2 of Cryptolaemus montrouzieri. Classification (NCBI taxonomy): domain Eukaryota; kingdom Metazoa; phylum Arthropoda; class Insecta; order Coleoptera; family Coccinellidae; genus Cryptolaemus; species Cryptolaemus montrouzieri. The sequence goes on from JABFTP020000103.1 coordinate 27,633,329, forward strand.
GAGAGGAAATCTGAGACGTGTGTTCGGGCGGAAATTGAGTTGTGCGGAGATTATACGGTCGATGTGTATTAACCGAGAAACCTGGAAGAAAGGATTAGAGATACTGGCACGAATCATGGAATCGAAGGAGGGGGAGGACAGGCTGTCTCAATCAATGCAAATAGAAGTGTGAGGCTTGGATGAGGTGTAAAAAGTAGAAATGAAAATTCAGAACTGCACCGAAGGTAAGGTCTGCCTAGGACCATTCCTGTCGGTTTCTGAGGAGAGACAGAGAGGTGGTAGTTGATGTTACGAATGATTCTTTTAAGGTTTATGCAGGGGTAGCCCAGGGCTCCCTACTCCTACAAACTTGTTTCTATAGCAGATTAGTGATCTACTCCCCTCTACAGAAAACAGAATATTAGGGTTTGCGGACGACTGTACCCTGGTGTCCTAATTTTCTAGTCAACGTCCGATAACTGCTGAGGAGGCACACCGACAAAGATTCCCCACAGAGCATGTCACTGAATTCAGACATGGAAAAGATATCAAAGTGGGCCGGTTAAACTTGGTCAATTTTCACGCGAACCAGATGAAAACAACAACGATCTTCAGAAAAGTAACTGCAAGGACATGAAATTTTCACAGAAATGAACATGCATGTACTCGGAATAACAGTCAACACCGGAGTTTGATGGCATGACCATGTTTCATGTGCGACCTGGTCTGGAATACTGTTCCATGTGTGGGGAACCCCATCCAAACATTCATTAAATCTATTAGATATTTTTGGAAGAAAGCTCTCAGCTTTATTGACCATCCGGAGATCATGCATGATATCCAACCTTCCGCTCAAAGGCGGCAGGTAGCTGATCTTTCTTTCTTTTATAAATACTTCCATGGTAAGGGCTCTGAAAACTGGTTCCGGAAAGAATCCAGTTCCACAGATAAACTAGGTTTGTAGAAAACTCACATTAGCGGATGGTCCAGTTAGCTGAGGCACGTACCTCTCTCTATGAAAACTCTTTTGTTTACAGGGGTAGTGTGCTGTGGAACTTGCTTTCATCGAACATTTTGTCGATTTCTTACAATATGGCCTTCTTCAAGAAGCGACATTAAATCATCTTGGACGGCATCGCCTCTTCCCAAAAGTTCAGATTGAAAAAAATAATTTAATTGAATGTTAAGTGTTATTGAACTCACGATTTAAAATCAATAAATATTCAAATTATGCCATAGCTTCCAAGAGATCATTTACAGGCATTCTTTATTTTATTCTCGTAAGGGTAAGAGATACGGAAAAACTTAAAAAGAAGTACAGTTTCTAAATAAAATGGAATAACGATTTTGGTATTCAAAACTTACCAGCAGAGTACCGCGGAACCGAAAAGTTCAGGAAGAGAAAATGTGGCATAATTCATGACAAAATATTACCCTGTATATTGTGATGTCAGTTAAACGTGTGCATTTATGTAATTCATATTGTGTATCCTTATACAGGAGATAGAAAAAACTGAAAACATATCGATAATTCAACACCCTGTAAATCGTTTGCGGACTTGAATATATCAGAAACGTTTGTAATAAAATTAACCCTATTTCGTTGGAATATGATATGTAGGCAAACTTCGTCATTTAAAAAATTTCGTTTTACGCTTGTTATAGAATATTTTCGTCATATTCATAGTTAATTTTAAAATTCAACGGCGGAAATTCGGTTTGCACGTTTTCTTTGGGTGATTACAATGTGTAAAAAATGCAGCTGTTGTTTTCATGCAGTTTTGCTAACCCTGCAACGATCGTTATGCCTGATGATGACCAATGTCCATGTCACGCGTAGTTGATATGCAGGGGTGAAGTTAGGATAATTTTGAATCATTTCTGGACATTCATTTCGGATGGAATTTATAATTTCCGCAAAATTTAGTGGAAAATTGAAACAACAGATGGCATGGGATTGATTCCTAAAATTTAACTATGGGAGAAGAATTTTGAATGAATTTATTCATATTTATTGATTGAGAGTTGAGAAGAGGCCTATGAGACTCAATTATAAAATAATGTACTGGATACATAATATAGACTTGACAAGAAATTAACGCACAATATAGAAAATACAAATTCATTCAGATGTTTAGAAATGTTGAAGAATTATTTTTCCAGTAATCTACCAGCACTAAGTATTTGTTTATGATAACCAGATTCGTGCGGGCACCACACACCATTATTGAACCTTCACAGAACCAGCTTCTAACCTATCGATATGTTCCCTGCCAAAATTCGATCGGGTTCCTCGATGTGCTCTGGTAAGAGCTGAGCCCCGAATTGCGGCACGAGGCCTGAAACCAAATTCGCTTAGACGTTCATCGTTTCAGTGCTAATTTGCACTCGACTGATCTATCTAAGCTTCCTTTAAAGGTGCCTAACAGTAGAAGAAATTCTTAAATAATTATCATGAATTACCGTTGTTGCTTTAGTTCGTCCTTGCTCAGATCTTCTTTCATGACTACCAGTCTCCATGTACCTGACGATCATTCTGGGAACAGTTAAATGGGACACCCCAAGCCTTCGGCCTATTCTTCTATACGTTCAACCTAGGTCATATAACACCACTGCTTCAGCACATTCTGCCGGGTTCAAATCTACAGATTCGCGTTGCATTATTACCGGAAACCATAATTTTCAAGAAGAAAATACGACACTCGCAAAAATTGATCAACAACTACTGTTATTAATATGTGGCGGTTTTTTGCAAAATCTCAATTCATTTTATTCCACATAAGAGGGACATGTGCGCAAAGAAAAATATAGAATTTTCTTTGGATACGTCCGGACACATTCGAAAAAATCCTTGTGTTAATAATAAGTTTCCTATCAAAATGGAATCTGAAATATTGAAATTGTACGTTAATTTCTTGACTTGAAAATATTATTGAAGTAGCTTCGAGAAATTCACCAATTGTTGTGATAGTTAAGTGTTAATTTCATTCATCAATTATTTTCACAAGAAAAGTCTAGAACAGAAAGGTGGTGTGACCTTAGCGGCCATTCAATGGAGCGGTCCATTTCCCTGCAAAATTCAATCGGGTTCTTAGTATGATGCGGTTAGAGCTGGGCCTCAGGCTACCACACGAGGTCTCAAAGTCAATTCCCTGGGACGTTGTCGTATAGTTTCAGAGCTGATTGGCACTCCTATGTTCTGTTGAAGCTACACTTCAAGGTGCCTTGGAGTAGCGAACTGTTGTCTCAGCGGAAATTCTAAATAATCGTCATGAAAAATAAAACGAAAATCAATTCAAAACAGTATAAGTAGGTCATACAAGTTCCTGAAGGTGCTTACCGATTCGGCGATAAACACTTGAATGGGGAGATCGTTCCAACATGGAAAAACCTTATTGACAAGAAATACAGACGCTGATTTGCATTGAAGTTTTGTTTATAGTTCTGAACGATTTCCACGCAGATGGTGAGTAAGATTCAACAGGAACATAGGATACAGATCAGTGAGGATTAATCCATGCAATGCGCGTTATCAAGTCAGCCTTCAGCCGCCTAGTTCCGAAAGTTGCGAGTCCGAAAATATCATCAGGGTCTAGATCGACCAAAGGGAATTATGGTCATCCTTCTTTGTATAATCTCCGAAGAATGCTTATAGTCAAGGAGTATGGGTGACCAGACTCGACTTGCAAACTCAATCATGGGAAGTATATTGGTTCAAGAAAAAATTTCGTGACGAAACGTGTTGACGGTACATCCCTCGAAGCTTTTATGAAGTAACAGCGTGATTACTGACACCTTCGCAGGCACCTCGTCAATTTGGTCAGATCATCAATAATGGCCTATGACTACTAACAAACCTTCCATCCAGAGCGTACCTTACCATGATGTAAGACGCGGCATTTAAAGATTTAGAGCCAGCAGACACTCGAAACACCACTATGCGATAGTATAAAGAGCTGATGATTGTTAGTTATAAATTTTTAGTATTATCAGGCAACTGCGAATGAGTTAGTGTCACGAGAGATGGAAGATTTGCTGTGTAGAACATAAACCGTACGGCATACCACTAGTGACAGGTCTGGAATATGATTTTCATTGTTTCACTCGGACAGAGTAATTTTTGCCGAAAAGAATAATCTTTATAGGTCACTCCTCATGTCTAAATGCTCCAAATTGAGAAGCAGACATCGCAGAAGAACAGGATGGAATGCTCGAGAAAATCCAAATATATTACATTAAGCAGAATACCATGGTCCATTGCTTGGTTCAGTTTTTAGGACAGTGCAACAGGTCGATGATGGAAGATTGGCCAGGCACAAACCCGTGTTTTTAGTTGACAGCCATATATGAATATACTGCAGATTAATTTGGAAAGGGTGGAATGCGTCCTCGGGTCTGGGCGTTAATGCAGAGAATACGGAACTGGTTGTTTTCACGACGCAAGTGAGGCTACTTTCCTTGGATGAAGATTGACATGAAATAATTTGTTAACCACTTGGAGGTAGTAGTGTACATGAAACTTAACTTAAGCTACAGACTGGCAGGTTTTCTGCTGCTATCATGACATGACCTTCAGGGGTACAAGGAGCTGGTAGCCACACGTCCTGATGAGGTTCTTCAAAAATGTTCTGTTACCTTGTATCACCTACGTCCGGCTGGTCAGGTGGGAGTGTCAAAACATACAGAGAAGCTGGCTCTACAGAAGCTCAAAGCACTGATGGTGTGAAGTGTGGTGGCTGCTCAAAGAAACACCCCTACTGCGGCGTTGAGTTCACTGTTAGGGGTCGAAACAATGCCCATCACAACTACTAGCAGATCAGTTTTGACTGTTTATAGACTAAGGACACGGGGTGCGCTAGTGGTTGAGGTAAGACATATCCTGTTTCGTGAAGCTATCAACAGCACCTACCTCATCTGGATGAACTCAGATAGAAGGACGCTGAGGTACCACTTCGATCATAAGATCGAGGTGAAAATCCCATCCAGGCAAGGGATGAAAGGAGGGATTCCTTGCGAAGGTTACAGAGTTAACTGCCGGAGAAATTAGACAGGTTTCAACCTCCTATACAACAATTTTCCAGTCGGAGAACATAGCGATACTTGGCTGTACCCAAGAGCTGGTAGAACTGGGTACAACTAGTGAGGGGATCACGATCTGCTCTGGGCGCACACATAATTACTTCTAAGGTGGTCTGGGAGCACGTCAACCATATCGTCCCCTCTGAGTTCAGAGTCTCGCTGGGATTAGAAGAAATGTGATTGCGGATAGGCTAACCTATCTAGGAATAAGAATAATCTATTAGAGATCTTAGCCAATTTAGTTAGACTCAGGTCGATATCCATGACAGACTCTTGATATAATCCCTACTATAAGTTATCTATTTGGTACTTGTAGTAGGAAATTCCAATTATTAAGCTTTGTTATGAAACGATTCAAACATTTTTCGGGAAATTCTTACTTATTTACATAATTGCGTTGAAAAATTCTTACATCAAAATTTTTATGACACCAGATTCTTGAGTAACTTTTAACGTGAATAAATTGGCGTTAAATAACTGAGTTGTATCCGATCTTAAATATCGTTGGCCTGAAATTGAGTCGGTAAAAGTTACATGCTAATTTACAAGATTTGTATGTGGACATAATAATTAGCTATCGTCGTTTTGCATAAAATTTAACTGGTTGATTTTCGAACCAGCTGCAGATTTCATGCCTTGCCATCGTTAAACTCTGTATAGAATGAACACGATACATGTTATCATGTCAAGGTACAATTTAGGATATGAGGATGACACTTTAAGTTTTTATAAAGAACTATTTTCATGCTTATCCAAGCCACCTCTGTGTAAACTAAGGAGAGATATTCAGTTCAATTTATTGAATTTGCTGTATTGTTGTCGAAATTAATTAAATTTAACTACACCAAAAATAATTATCAACAAGCTCATTCATTTTCGTTAATAGCATGAAGTCATTTTATTCATTTATCATGCCGATGTTTTGTCGATAAATTTCATTTTGACTCCAAAAAATTTTTTGAAAGCTCATGTTTACTATTCAATTATTATGGAATGTAATAGAAAGATTATATGTGTCGAATTATATTCATTGACCAATAATGGCATTTATAACGGTAATATCTATCCAAGCCATGAGAACCCGGTAAATGTAGTAGAAAATAATTTTCAACAAACGTTTAACGTGAATATTTGGGGTACTATTTACAATAATAAATTTTTAGGTACAACAATATATTAACTCAATAACTTGGCAACATTCGCGACAATATTCTGCAGGTGGAATTGATGGGAGTATATTTACAACAGTATAGCGTTAACATACTGAATTTACCTACTACCCTATCAAGTAGGTGTACTATCTCAACGTTCTACCAAATGCTATTACACCTAGGTGCCAACGGTTTGCTCAGTCGAAGATGGGGGGGGGACTTTCCGTTGGATCAATTAGAGAGGAAGGGGCGCCAAAGCATCTGTGAATAACCTTAGTGTAATACTAGACTCCTTGCAGATCGAAAATGCTTAAAATTTCACAATCCAAAATATGATTTACCCGGAGAACGATCAAGAAATACAAAATACTTAGGTTCAATATCTGAAACTCTCTCTTGCTAACTCTTCTAACCCGCTTTACTTTAACTTGCTTAGGGTAACTATGCCTCTTCAACTATTGGGTAAAGAAGAGATGGTAAAAATTCAGTGTGAGCAATGTTATATTATCCAACTGACAATGAGTACTCAAAATCAAACTCAAATATTCATCAGAGTCAACACTAAGCACTTACCAATACAATGTACCACTCAAGGTACCCACAATCACAGACGAACTTTTCTTGCGCAGGGAAGACCTGGTCTTTCACAAATTTAAGTACATGAACGTCTGACAATATGTCAGTTGAAAATTAGATGTAAGTACTAGTTATACGAAATATTGTCACACTGAAATATTCCTAATGCATAAATATATAAATGAACTAAGTGAAATATCTGTAGTACTGGTGGCTGAGTTTAATATCGAAGATTGAAATGTGTCTATTACTACCGCTTGGCTCTCAATAAAATGAAAATGTGGGTAGATGTTCTCAATACGATCCCTTATACAAGGTGCTTGTTGTCTCTATTCAAAATCCATAAAACTATAGACAAACTAGCAAATATAACGATTCAATTTAACTGACCACAATGTCGAATATCAGAAACACACACTGATTTTAATTAGAAGAATTAACAATTCCATAATGGCAAGGTTTCCGCTTGACTATCCAACAGCTGATATATTAACCTAGGTCAAGATCTAGAAACCTCAACAGGCACAACCAGGAAACAACGTAGAACTTCTAAGAACCAATCATTTCCTCTCTGTGCATTTTATGACTCCCATATGAAATAGACCTATATGCTCTTCACACATACTTTAATCCTATATGGCTGCCTTCCGAATAAGGCTGATCACGACTATATAACAACCATCGAACAATAGCAATTCGAAAATAGCTCTCCAGACTTTGAAGATCGGAGTAAGGTAGAGTTGATAATCTCTCCTCCAATCCAGTGCACATGGTGCCAGATCAAGCAGTACAAGTAGGTAGAACGAATCAAGGTTCACAGAACAAATAAAACTTTTCTATGAACTGTCAGATAATTTAACCTCAACATAACAAAACAATGAGTTGAAAATGCTACAAGAAATGGAAATTCGAAGTGAATTATCAACACAGATGTTCGAGAATAAATTTAAATGTAATCTAATAATGAAAGGAAAGGCCTATAAAATTCTGAGAGTCGAGAACTATTCCTAGATAAAACGAATTTTGTGAGACTTAGTTTCCCCTGATTGGAATATTTTACAATACCCATGAAACAGAGAGAAAAATACCGTAAGTAATCTGACAATTAACTATAGAGACCATAAATTCCAAAATAATAAGTAACGGCCACAATTGAACGTTACAACAGGATGGTGCCCCCTATCGAATTTGAGTTTACACACACCACCAATTAGTAAAAAACATTTGGGGCAGTAATTAACACTTGTCTCCAAATACCTGCAAATTTCATATTTAATGCAATAGATTAAGTAGAAAGGAGTGTATTCAACAAACGGCAGTCATTTTGAAGAATATTTACAACCGATTATTCAAATAGTCATAAATTATTTTATGTTATTATTTTCGCCATTAAAATTCAAGTATTCATTTATTTAACACTCGTTTCCAGAGTGTTGTATGCTTTGATTTTATTCTTTTTTTAATTTTGTGCATAGTTAAGATAATATTATCCCTAATACTATTTCTCCAACTGATGATGTTTCTGGATCTTTTTCTACAAGGTGGACAGACTTAGTATTGCAGATATTGTGAATAGAGGAAAATAGTCCCCATTCTTCGTGTTTTTTGCGTGAGGAATTCATTGCCGCAAACAGATTCAACCTAGAAATTCTTTTCATCGAGGTGCTTGCAAATTTTGAAAACTTTTGAAATCGGTAAAGTGCCAATATCTCCATTTTTGAAGTGCTTAAATGGTTTTGACATTCTAGTGGCACTTTTTCACGTAGAATCGAACGAGATGCAGAAACTTCTTTCATGTCCAACGGTTTTTGATTTATGATGCAAACTTTCAAATATGATCCATATGCAACTTAGATTTCAGAATTTACATGACATGATTGAAATAGCTCAAGGATGATAATATTCGGCATTTCTACAAAAATAGAAAAAACAAACAAAAAACAGAAAACCTTCTTTTTTTAGTCAATGAACTAAAGTGTTTGAAATTAGCACTACTCATTTCTACAGATAGTGTGAGGCACTGATAGAAAACGCTTGGCATATTTCTTATCCTCTCACATCCATCCAAAACTCGTGCATGGTATTCCTGTATGGTAGTAGCAGGTTGTGAGTGTACTAGGCTTTTCAAATGCTCCTTGATGAAGTAGTCTAGGAAATTCAGATCAGGGATCGTGAACGCCAAGCTACTACATGACCTGCTCTACCAATCCTTCTATTGGGATATGCCTGCTTCAAATGATTCCTTACTACTTATTAGTCCAAAATGCATAAACCTTACTCTTCTTCTGTTCACACAAGGCACGTTATCGAATAAATCAACCAGAGTATTATGCAAGAAGTCAAGGTTTATAAGAGAATTCAATCTGTCAGGGAAAATAACTGTCCCCAACAACCTACCATTATACCAACCGGTTCACACATTGATAGAAAACACTTCTCGGTGGCTACGCTCAATTGTCTCATGAGAATTTTCTTCAGCTCACAAGTGATTGTCGTGGAAATTTATTATACCCTCTTGCGTGAACTCTGGTTCGTCGGCCAATAAAATATTTCTACAAAATTCGGCATCAGCACATCTTTGTAGGATCCATTGGCAAAATTCGAGCCTTCTGGGTAGATCTCTAGCTTGGGGACTTGAATCCTCTGGGTATGTTATGGTTTTAACAGTTGCTCATGCTAAATTATTCTGGACGTTATTCAAAATAAGTTCTTCATTTATCGATGTCGTGACAACCGGATCTGGTCCAGAATTTTCCTTGCCAGGTCGAAACCGTCCGGTTTCACGTAAAGAACGGTCGACGGAAACGAAAAAGGAATATTTCTGGTAGGAAAAACTGCAAGATAGTGTCTTTGGGCTTCAGCTACATTTCCACCTGACCGGCCATAGAATAGATGAAAATCAGCCAATTCTTGGAAGGTGTACTCCATTCTTTCTTCTCGAAAATAAAGTATTATTGACCAAATCAATTTCAATTATTACAAGTCCCATGTGAGTCAGTGACTCTTGAAAAAAACTTCTTTTTGATACATTTAGTCCATCGTTTTTCTAATTTTCTTTATTCTCTACAAATAATAGGTTTTCTCAAGGCACTCAAAATATGCGTTTGTTTCGGTAATGATTTCTCCATTCGACTCTCGAAATCTTATACCGCCCAGCCATTTCTTTAGGTTTGGAAACAGAAAATAGTCGCAGGGGGCTAAATTTGGATAATATGCTGGATGGTGTAGCAGTTCGTATCACAATTCGTGGATTTTGGCCATCGTGAATAGATAAGTGTGCACACGTGTTTTGTCTTCAAGGAACCTCACTTTCTTCTTCACCAAATGCGGTCGTTTTCGCTTGAAATCAATGTCGAATCTATTCAAAAGCTTTAAATTTACCTTTCTCTAGGTAATCGATGTGAATGACACCGCGTGCATCCCAAAAAAACTGTGGCCATGACCTTGTTGGCTGACAGACTCTGTTTGGCCTTTTTCTTTTCGTTCTGATTGTTCCTTGGTCTCTGGAGTATTGTGATAGATCCACGTTCCGTCTACAGTAACAAAACGGCGCAAAAACTCGTTCTGAACATCGTTAAACACTCTTTTGAAGTGGTCACACTATTGCGCTTATGGTCGAGTGTGAACAATCGCGGCAGTTATCTCGCGAACATGAACCTGAATGTTCGGCGTCATTAGTGCTGGTACGACCACAACGGAACTCTGTAAACCATTTCTTAACCACTCAAATTGATGGTGTTCCCCGTAGTATTTATCGAGTCTTTCCTTAGTTTCAGTGACGGATTTTTCAAGTGAAAAATAGAGCTTAATCAGCACAGAAATTCACTTTTTTCCATTTTCGTAGCTTGCTGAATATTAGAAAGTTACCCACTGATAGATTACAGTTGACGGCATCACTGTTGCATTTAAAGAAACTACGCGGGAAATTCAAAAAGCCACTGACTTATCAAACCGCCCTCGTATGATGGCCTAAAAAGTTGAAGGTCACTGAATGAAATGAACGTTCTGATATTCAAACTCAAATCGATCCTCATTTCAGTTTATTTAAAAAACGCGTTCCTTCCCCTGTAAATTATTTTTCTACTTCAAAACGGTTGCGGTTTCAAAAAAATTCAGAAGACAAAAAAAAATTAAAATTTCATAATCTTTTCAATAGATATTATTGAGAAGACCAGTGGCGCATTATACTATGACTTTGATGGAGTCAAAGGTAGCATGATCCTGAAAAAATATCATCCTGTATTTTATCGCAACTAATGAATTTATGATTGAAAAAATCATTTTTCTGCAGATTGGAGCTAGACCTCTTGAAAACTACAAAAGTTACCAATAGACAATGAAAAAAAATATAACTTCAACACCTTGCATATCGAGAATGGAGGCATTTTTTATGACTTTTGATGAGCAATCTCTCGATTGCATACTTGAAACATCTTGTAAGTGATTGTGTTCACTTTAATTCTGTAAGCGTTTAGGTTTCTTCATTTCTCTCATTTACGACCCAGACTCCAATTTCAACTTAAGATACAATTTAAACAGAATAATAACGAAATATTTTCGGAACAAAAAATTATAGTGTGTTACAACAACAGTTACTGAAGTCCAATCCTGTAATAATTTGCATACTCGTCCCCCTTTTTAGAAAGGTTGATAGTAAAATATAAACGAACGTTATTCCTTTCATAACGCCGACTGTCCGGTCATTTTTTAATGCTTGCTGCATGTTCTGCTTTCGCAATAAAAGCCGTAATAACCAGAATATCACTGAAGTTTACGACGTATTCGCGATTTACTGATGTAAAAAATTTCCAATCGAAAAAAAAATGGTTAGCGAGTGGAAATTTCACTCAGAAGCGTAATTAACAAATTGCTATAATGAATAAGTATGAAGCCGACACTGAACTATTACCAAAAGTTTTATTTTAACGGTATAAACAAAATTATAACGTCTCCTGGATCAGTCATATATTTACCGAACATCCTATATATCCTGTAATTACTGATTTTACAGGTGATTCCTAGGAACATGGACCTACTTCAGATTCCTCAGATTAAAAAAGGAAGCTGTGAAAAATGTGGCTAAAATATTCTGGTGTGAAAGTTTATCAAATTTCAGATGGAATTGTATAAGCATGTACTATACCCATCTCTTATAGTTCCGAAATGATTTGGGAATACATTGAATTTTGATGATTTAGCAAGAACTGACAGAGAATGCTTTGAAACATTTGAATCAAGTAGCTGAACTGGCTACGCTCACCTGACAGGTGCCTAAAATTAATGTACTTGTCACTTCGTTCATTCGAATTTGATATTTCAACAAGAATTGTCGTTATTTCAGATTGAAAATACCCAAAAAATACAACACATTTGGAATAAAACCACTGGTTAGATGGGCCCCATTTTGCTCGATACACTTGACAGCTCGTATACGAACATGATGAGTTGCCCTCCTAGTTTCCTCAGGATCAATATTACGAAAAGCATTATGAATGCGCTCTAGTAACTCTTCTTTACTTCTTACAGGAATAAGATACACTTCACTCTTGATTTTGCCCCATAAATAAAAATCAAGGGGCGTCAGGTCCGTAGAACGCGGAGGCCATAAATTTGGTCCTTGATTACCCCACCATCTATCCTCGAACATTTCTGTTAGCTGCCGATCTACAGCTCGTGTTTTATGTGCTGGTGCGCCATCCATTTGGTAATAGCAATCCCTCAGAATGTTAAGGGGTAATCCATCTAAAAAATTTGCTAATGTTCCTCTCAAAATTTCCAGGTATCTTTGTCCATTAGGATTTTTCTCATAAATGTGATAAGCCAACAAATCATTCATTAAAATTGCAGAAACGTTCACGCTGAATTCATTCTGGAAATGAATAACCTCATTGAAATGTGGATTTTATGTGGCCCAAAAATGTCGATTTCTCCTGTTGGTTATTCCACTTTCACTTTCATAGAAATTTAGCCGCTTGGGAAGTTCAGTTGGTTTCAATTTTTGTAGTCTGATAAAAGAATACGGGTGCATGTTATGTTTCTTAAGGATCCTTTGAATGGAAGTATAACTCAATCCAATATCCATTGATGCTGACCTAATGGACGCATGTGAATTGGCACGAAAATACGCTAGCTTATTGATTTGATTGTCGTCGTCCTCGAGAATTGGTTTTCTTCTAGTTTCTATGTATTTCGTTCCTCCAAATTGCAGAAAATTGCTTCTAATCCTTCGAAATTTTGTTTTACTCATAGGCGTCAAATTTGAAAAATTGGTTATTGAATTGCCTGCAAGTTCTATCCACCACTTTTTGACATTCGCCATGAATTAAAAGAGATTAAACATATCCTCGTTTGAAAAATTAGCCATTTTATTATCAATCTGGTGTTTTTCAAAAATTTTCACTTGAATTACCAACAATTCTTGTTGAAATATCAAATTCGAATGAACGAAGTGACAAGTACATTAATTTTAGGCACCTGTCAGGTGAGCGTAGCCAGTTCAGCTACTTGATTCAAATATTTCAAAGCATTCTCTATTAGTTCTTGCAAAATCATCAAAATTCAATATATTCCATCTGAAATTTGACGCTTCATCTGATGGCGATATAAAAATTGACACGTGCCATTTGAAAATTGAGTTATTGCTGTTTGAAAAATGCCAAATTGAAAAAAATCATACAGAACAACGCAATAAACATTTGACATGTGTAGATTGCTTAAAAAATTCCTTGATCCTTCTTCTATCCACCCAAGCAAAAATTGTGCCTGTGGTGCAAAAGATCTACGAGCTTAAATTTTTTTAAATGTTCCTCAAAAATCGAGTTAATAACAAAAATAATTAAATTTGTCAAAAGTTTTGACAGATAAATGCCAATAACTTGGGTTTTTATGCCTTGCTCAAATGTCAGTTCTAGATGTATAATAAAAAAGGTAGATTGCCATTTGAAATAACAAAGTGATGACCCACTTCCGGTATGATCGAAAATATTTGACTTCAATTGGAAATCGCTAGTTATGGCCGCATATAAAATTTCAGCTTGATATTGTAATTGGAACTCAAAAAGATTTTAACGGACGGTCCCAGTGGATAGTATGTTTAAAATGGTGTATTCCGTAAAAGAAAGAGTGGAAATGATAAAATCATTCTTCAGAAATAACGACTTTCGGATTCTCGGTTTTCCAAAAGATCTGAAGTTTCGCAAATTACTTTACAACCTTTTAAAAATACTTTTGTCGGGCAGGTGTTGCTCCGGTGACCGCTCTTGATAAAGACAATCAGCAGCTTCAGTAATATTTCCGTTTTCAATGAAACAAGAAATCATATACTTCTCGTTGTTTCTATATGTCATTTTGAAAAATCTTCCAAAATACCACAAACTCCTTCTAACAATACAAAAATTCTGAAATGGGGAGATAATAATTAATCATTTTGACCATGATAAGACGTATACACCTTGTTCAGCATCGAAAGTTCTAATATGTGATCTTTCCATGTTCACAGATTAATTCTACTGATATTGCCATGGGGAATTATTTTGCGAATGGATCGAAAACCGTTGGGAGAAAAAAATTTCTCGAATAGATCCCTGAAATCTGTCCCAAAAAGAGCCTAGAGGTGAAAATATTTTTCACGTAACTTAAATTAGTACCGAGATATGTTTATTTGCACTTATCATGGAAAGTCGCAAATTCCGGAATAAGTCAAAAACAAAAAATGATAACTGAAATTGGTTTTCTGGTTTTGTCGAAGAAGGAGTTATTTTTTTTCTATCTGCAATGTTTAACATAGCTGTCCCACAAAACCATCGAATTTGGAACACCCTTTACATATACAATTTATAATGCGAATACTATAAGTCAATGCACACCTGTTCTATCCGGTGCACTTCGTAGAATGAAAGCATTCTACACAATTGACATAATTAATAATAAGGTGAAATACAACGATTGAATTTAATGAAGCATTCAAACAGATAGCTATTAATTATAAAGTTTTTTCTGCAATTATCCATTCTAATCAATTTTATACTCACTGAACCTGTCACTTTCATATTTCAACAGATTTTTCAGACAAGCTGGGAAGATTCGCAAGAAGCAAATGAACGGAAAGCGATTGATTTAATTGATTTCTTTGCAGTTTCAGCGCTGAGTATAAATTATTAGTCTGGTTTTATTAAAAGAAGACGGAAACAAGAAGGATTTTCTGGAAGTAGATAATTAACTGAGAACCTGCAGCTCAGGGGTGCTCAAACGGTCGATCGCAATCGACTGGTCGATCGGTTTTCGAGTAAATCTCGAGAAGAAAAATTTTTTTAATAGGTAGGTAAACTTAACCACGAAAAGTTTATTACGTAATAAAATAACACTCTGCTAGCGACAAAATGCGGCTTCATCAAAGGAACGCACCGTATTTGTCAAAGAAATGCCGCGTTTTTTATTCTTGCCGCTTTTCTAGAAATTTCGGGCGGCGCGTTTGACGGGAACATGTGAGACTTTCGTTCCCGCCGATACAGGAATTGGAGTCATTTTGAATTGTAACTTGAAGGCAATACTACGTCGATACAAAGTTTATTATTTACTAGTACAAAATGAGTGCAGCGAAGAAATCTAAAACGTATCATTCAAATAACGATTGTTAGGAAGAATTTTTCTTCTGTATGGTGAAGGATAAGTGCAATTGTCTTATTTGTCGTGCGTCAGTTGCAATACTTAAGCGTAGTAACTTAGAGAGGTATCATAAAATCTATGAAAAGGATTTTCCGCCACAGAGTGAATTAATAAAACGAAAAGTACGTGATTTGATATCTTGTTTGAGAAAAGAACAAACCATGTTCACAAGACCAACCTAATAATCAAAAGCTGCTACGATCACGTCATTTAAAATATCTCATATATTGGCGAAACACAAGAAACCATTCGAAGATGGATCGGTTGTGAAGAAAGCATTTCTTGAAGCGGGTGAGACTTTGTTTGTAGATTTTAAAAATAAAATAGAAATCATGTCTCCTATTAGAGAACTTCAGTTATCTTGTCCGACTGTCACAAGACGTATTGAAGTCATGAGTCAGGACATGGCAGATAAACTAAAACATGATATCATGAAATGTACATACTTTCTTTATAGTTCGACGAATCCGCCGATATGACAGACACTGGCCAGCTGTGTATTTTTATTCGGATGGTATTCAATGAAATGTTGGCTGAGGAAGAATTTTTGACAATCATTCCTCTGAAGGGGAAGAACCTGGGCAAAGATATTTATGACGTTTTCTTCAATTTTGTGAAAAACTACAAGCTACTAATATTTGAATTAGTGTGCATTACAACCGATGGAGCACCAGCAATGACTGGAAACAAAAACGGTTTTGTGGCATTGTGTCGAGCTAATGAAGATTTCTCTTAATTTTTTTCATTCCATTGCATTATACATCAACAAGTTTTGTGTTCAAAAGTCTTAAACACGGAGGAAATTATGGGCATTGCAACAAAAATTGTGAATTCCATCCATGCACGTAGCTTGCAACGGCGGCTCTTCAAGTTGAAGCTGGAAAATAGGGAGTCAGCTGAAAACACTGATTTAGTTCTTCACACGGACGTCAGGTGGTTGAGTCGCAGAAAATTCCTAGAAAGGTTTCAAGAATTATTGCCCGAAATAATAGCTTTTCTAGACGAAAGAGGTGATGACACTCAGATGTTGAAAAACTAAAAATGGCTGACTGATTTGGCATTTTTGACTGACATCACAATGCACCCAAACACCATTAACTTGGAGCTTCAAGGCAAGGGAAAAACTATTATTGAGATGATTAGCGCAGTAAAAGCATTCAAAAGTAAATTGCAATTTATGATAGATCAACTGAAAAGAAAGGACCTGAAATATTTTCCGTCTTTGAAAGCAAGGACTCCTCAGTTGCATTATGATAAGCATGAAGCTGAATTATCAAGTATTTTGGGACAATTCGAAATGCATTTTTATGATTGCAGTAAATTGGCAAATATAGCATCATTTATTAGTTATCCTCTTTCATGTAAAAACATTGAGGAATTAGCTACTGAAATAACAAGTCAGTTTAATATGAACTCATGTTCTGTTGAAAATGAGTTGGTGCAGATTATATCAGTTATACATCTCAAAGCTACAGCATCGGATACAAATTTCTGGCGTTTTACATCTGAAGATAAATATCCGAATCTAAGGCAAATCGCCCTTCAACTGACGGCAATGTTTGGGTCAACTGGTTTTCTATCATAAACTTCCGAATTTACCGAGTAATATAGTCTTGAATCACATAGCTTGAATATTTTGATGCCGTATTTGTTAGGCTTGTTAGGTATGTACTGGCGAAATGCACATCGTCCACGAAAGGCCTCTAGCTTTTCATCCACAGTTACATAATGAAGAGGAGTAACACCGTTTTTGCACTGATCAACAAAAATCTCAAAAACATCTCTGATTGGGGCAAAATTGTCGGTTGCTCGTGTCAACTGTCTAGTTTCCAAATCATCGAAACGGATGCCTCAAAAGAAATTTGAAACGCCGCTCAGACATCGTAAGTCGAAATATTTCAACACCACTGTCGTCGGTTCTCCACAAATTGTTGATTACTCTTCAGTACTCCGGCCAAGTACAACAAGAGTGATTTTATTTCCGAAATGTCGGTCAATTTCGAATCCCTTTCACGGAAGTAATTCATGGAAGTTTGTTGAATATGTTTATTGGTATTGTCAACTATTATATTCAGAAGTTGGTCCGGAAAAAAATAATTCTATATATCGCACATCGTTTTCAGACATTTATTCGTACTTCGGGTACCAGGCAATTGTGTTACAAGATTTTTCGATCGAGTTCTTATAGTCTATGTCGGTTTATGCTTCAGCCACATTGTCTTGCCATCTTTCCCTACAAACTCTGGACCTTTATTTACTTCCGTTTCTTCAATTTCGAGTTTATTTTCGGAAATATCTTGCTCGCTATCTCTGTTAGCCGCATCACATTCTATTTCATCAGGATCCTCTTCATCTTCAGAATCATCATAGGTTTCACCTTCATCGTCATCGGATAAAAAAGACTCATCTAATAAACGCTGCAATCTCTCCTGTTCCTTTTCGTAAGAATAATTCATTGCAGGATCAAACACGAATAGCCGGAAAATATAAAAACAAATACTCTTATCTTGATACTATTTGTAATACTCGTAGTCGCGCGCGGACTCTCAGTCCGCAAAAATTTCTGTAGCCTTCACTCAAACCCAGTACTAGGATAATACACGCGATTTTAGGAAGGTAAATGAATCGGGACGACTTAAAGTAGTCGGGGTGTAAAGATATCCAAGAATTTGAATCGGTGCGGAGTGAGGGTCCGCGCGCGACCACTGCAGGGTTAAAGATGCAAGTTCGCATATAGCCCCGAAAATAATTGAATTTTGAACGCAAGAAAATATCGAATTGTTACATCAGCCTGCAAAAATTACGCATCTAAGTCTCAACAATTTCTTTACTTTTCCTAAAATCGAGAACGAACTGCGTTTCAGGTTTCAGTCTTCAGAAGAAGCTGTTGATGTCTTCCAAAAGAACATTTTGAATGTAGCAGGTTTGGAATAACTGCTTCCAGAACTGGTTCGAACCAATTCAGAAGTGTTTTGATATTTCGAGAAACAATAAAGTTTTTAGAAGCTCTCAATTGTTTCATTCTATCTCTATATGAAAAAAACCTCCCTCGTATAACCGAACAAAGTTCAATTTCAGATCAATTTATTGATATTCCACCCACTAGAATAAATAGCGTGTAACCTGTCACATAATCGTCCCACCCAGTTGAATGCTGAAGGTTTCATCTTCTTAATTTCAAGAATAAGTTGCCGAGCATACTATTACTTCAGAGAAACCTTATTTTTAATTAAATGTCGGACGTCTGTCTGTCTGTAATCGAACACCAAGTGTAATTCGTTTTTAGAACACGAATCGGGTGGGCGACTATTTCCGATGATGTATGCTTATATTATACTTTTGACTTCGAGCTATCGAATTCTTTGGGGGGTCATTACAGGGATCTTTTTACAAGGGTGACAGGTGGAATGGATATCGTTCGGGAAGCAGTGCGATGATTGTAGTTTCAAAGGGATCATCAAATGATTATAGGACTGGTGATATACAAAAACACAAATACATAGGGGAATCCGGGAACATTACAACACTTCAGTATTGTATTTATTATTCTATTTTAAATGACACAGATTGCAGCAATAAGCACTAAGCAACAAACATAAGAGACTCACTCTGCGAAATATAAAAGAATACAATCAAAAAAAAATTTCAAAAATAAAGAACCAAGACAGCCAACGTCGCTTGAGAGGCTTTGAGCAGTTCACATGTGATACACCTTCAAGAGTTTGGACTCGCTAGTCATTTGTTTGTCCGTAGTTAGTTTCAGTGAAATAGTTTTTTCTTATGTGTTCAAAAAATGAGTGGCATCAATTTTGAGCAACGGTGTGCTATCAAGTTTTTCTTCAAACTTGGACATTATGCCCCAGAAACATACGAAAAACTTCGACAGACCTATGAAAAAACTGTTTTGTCAATGGCCCAGGGTTTTGGGTAGTTAAAGGCATTTTCAGAAGGAAGAGAGTTGATTAAAGATGAACCGCGAAGCGTAAGGCCTTCGAGTGCAAACACCAATGAAAATGTCAAGAAAGTCCGGGATCTTGTAAGTGCAGATCGACAGTTGACATTTTGAATGATCGCGGAACAGTTGAATTTGAATCACATCTCAGTTTATCAGATTTTGATGGGCGTTGCATCACGAAAATGCACCGTGTTACAATGCAATCTCAATAATGGAGTTTTTAACCATGAAAAGTAATCATGTGGCTTCTCAGGCTTCTTATGCACCAGACTTGAGTTTTTCTAACTTCTCCTGTTCATGAGAATCGAAAATCCCTTAAGGGAACGAATTTCGGGATATTTGAAAACATCACAACAGCCAGTTCTTGTAAGGCTATTATTAATGGAAGGACCATCTCCAGTGCTGTCTGGTTTCCTAAGGAACTATTTTGCAATATTGCTTTGAAATTATATTCATTTCCGGTTATACCGGAACCGTCCGGGTTCCAATCACTATGGAGCTCATTTCAAATGGATTTCAATTGGAGTGAAATATTCTCGAAGAGATACCATTTCCGGTTATACCGGAAGTGGGTCAATCAAATGGCAATCTACCTTTTATTATACATCTAGAACCGACATTTGAGCAAGGCATAAAATACCCAAGTTGTTGGCACTTATCTGTCAAAACTTTTGACAGATTTTATTTTTTTTTATGAACTAGAATTTTGAGGAACATTTAAAGAAATTGTAGCTCGTAGATCTTTCGCACTACAGACACATTTTTTGCTTGGGTGGATAGAAGAAGGATCAAGGAATTTTTAAGCAATCTACACATGTCAAATGTTTATTGCGTTGTATAATTTTTCAATTCGGCCTTTTCAAACAGCAATAAATTCTTTTTTTCAATTTGAAGCATCAAATTTCAGATGGAATTGTATGAGCATGTACTATACCTATCTCTTATAGTTCCGAAATAATTTGGGAATATATTGAATTTTCATGATTCTGCGAGAACTAACAGAGAATGCTTTGAAATATTTGAATCAAGTAGCTGAACTGCCTACGCTCACCTGACAGGTGCCTAAAATTAATGTACTTGTCACTTCGTTCATTCGAATTCATTTGGAATAAAACCACTGGTTATTCAAACGAGAATATATCTAATCTTTTTTTAATTCATTTTAGAATGTCAAATAGTAGTGTGTAGAAGTTGCAGGCAATTCAATAATCAATTTCCAAATTTACCGTCTATGAGTAAAATAAAATTTCGAAGCATCAGAAGCAATTTTCTACAATTCGGATGAATAAAAATTGTAGGGACTAAGCGAAAACCAATCATCGAAGATAATTACATCAATACGAATAAATGATAGCAAACATCATAGGAGAAAACTAATTTACGATCTGAATAAATGTTCAATATGGGCTCCATTCGATCGATACACTTGACAGCTCGTATGATGAGTTGTTGCCCTCCTAGTTTCCTCAGGATCAAAATAACGAGAAGCATTATGAATGCGCTTTAGTAACTCTTCTTTACTTCTTATAGGAATAAAATACACTTCACTCTTGATTTTGCCCCATAAATAAAAATCGAGGGGCGTCAGGTCCGGAGAATGCGGAGGCCATAAATTTGATCCTTGATTATCCCATCTATCCTCGAACATTTCTGTTAGCTGCCGATCTACAGCTCGTGTTTTATGTGCTGGTGCACCATCCATTTGGTAATAGCAATCCCTCAGAATGTTAAGTCGTAATCCATCTAAAAAATTTGGTAATGTTCCTCTCAAAATTTCCAGGTATCTTTGTCCATTAAGATTTTCCTCATAAATGTGTTAAGCCAACAAAAAAATTGAAAAAACGTTCACGCTGAATTTATTTTGGAAATCAATAACTTCAATGAAATGTGAATTTTCTGTGGCCCAAAAATGTCGATTTCTCCTGTTGGTTATTCCACTTTCACTGAACTTGGCTTCATCAGACCATATAGTTTTTTGCAGAATTGTCACATCTTCTTGAAGCCGAATTAATAAATTTTCACAGAAATTTAGCCGCTTGGGAAGGTCGGTTGGTTTCAATTTTTGTAGTCTGATAAAAGAATACGGGTGCATGTTATGTTTCTTAAGGATCCTTTGAATGGAAGTATAACTCAATCCAATATCCATTGATGCTGACTTAATGGACGCATGTGGATTGGCACGAAAATACGCTAGCGTATTAATTTGATTGTCGTCGTCCTCGAGATGGTTTTATTCAAGTTTCTATGTATTTTGTTCCTTCAAATTGCAGAAAATTGCTTCTAATCCTTCGAAATTTTGTTTTACTCATAGGCGCCGTAGTTCTATCCACCACTTTTTGACATTCGCCATGAATTAGAAAGAGATTAAATATATCCTCGTTTGAATAATCAGCCATTTCATTATCAATCTGGTGTTTCTCAAAAATTTTCATTTAAAATTACCAACAATTCTTGTTGAAATATCAAATTCGAATGAACGAAGTGACAAGTACATTAATTTTAGGCACCTGTCAGGTGAGCGTAGGCAGTTCAGCTACTTGATTCAAATATTTCAAAGCATTCTCTATTAGTTCTTGCAAAATCATCAAAATTCAATATGTTCCCAAATTATTTCGGAACTATAAGAGATGGGTATAGTACAAGCTGATACAATTCCATCTGAAATTTGACACTTCATCTGATGGCGTTATAAAAATTGGCACGTTTCATTTGAAAAAATTGAGTTATTGCTGTTTGAAAAAGGCCAAATTGAAAAAATCATACAAAACAACGCAATTAACATTTGACATGTGTAGACTGCTTCAAAAATTCCTTGATCCTTCTTCTATCCACCCAAGCAAAAATTGTGTCTGTAGTGCAAAAGATCTACGAGCTACAATTTTTTTAAATGTTTCTCAAAAATCGAGTTTATAACAAAAATAATTAAATCTGTCAAAAGTTTTGACAGATAAGTGCCAACAACTTGGGTATTTTATGCCTTGCTTAAATGTCGGTTCTAGATGTATAATAAAAAAGGTAGATTGCCATTTGTAATAACAGAGTGATGACCTACTTCCGGTATAACCTTATATAAGTAATAATTAACGCAGATATGGTAGCCGTAATGTTTTAAAAATCGATTCGATGAGTTCCTGCAATGTGCCTCGGTTTTCTCTATCAACTATTATACTCTCGCAACATATTTCTTCATTAGATGCTAACCTAAAAATTCATAGACCGTAGATCACTGAAGCCTGGCGAACCTAATACATTACGGATGAATTATATTATCTTTTCTGCGAGAAACAAAAGCTGTCTTATGTGCTTTATCACGCAGCGTGGTCACAGAGTATTCAGATGGATGTTTTTAGTTCCGTGTATCTGTGACACTCCCATCAAAAGACAATGGCAACAGACAAAGTAAACAAGCGGGCGGAAATTTAAAACGCCGCATGTTTGATGAGAGGTAATCTATTTCAAACAATAATAATCCTTCCTTTGAATCTCAGAAATCGTGCTGGACCAACGCCGTAAAGTTCAAACCAGATGACATTGTGGTGAACTTGATGAACTGAAATCATTTGGGCTTTGATGGATTTGTTTTGCCTGTATTGGGATTTATTTTTTTTAAGAGAGTTCCAAAATAATGGAAAAATACATTTCTTATTACATTATAATGTTAAATTTTGATGTGAGTCAAAAACACGAAGAGAGAGAACCACGCTCTCTCGTTTCTAATAGGTAAGTGCTGGATATTGGGTGAGATGAGTGAACTACGAGGGTGAATTGATAAGTCTTTTATTTTTCAACATAGTATTTTTTGAAGTTATACACATGCTCAGGAGATTCTGGAGGTTTCTGATATCCTCCTTGCAGTAGACTATTTCAAGCCCCTCGAAATACGCCTGTCTTATGTTCGGAAACAGATAGAAATCACTGTGAGCCAGTTCGGGAGAATCTGATAGACGATGTAGCAATTCATACAACTTCAACAAATTGGCTGTTGCGAATGGCGGAAGCATGGGAAGGAACATAGTGGTGAAACATAATTTTCTTTTTGACAAGCTGTGCCCGCTTTTTCTCGATTACTTTTCCAATTTCCTTAGTTGTACCACCTACCCACTGTTTGGAATGTTGCTTTGTCCTAGGTGTGTGGAAAATAATCAATATTTCATCTACCTCAATAAAACGGCGTAGACGTTTTAGGTCAATCATCGACACTCGGTACCCATAATGCCGATAGCTTCTCCATATGCAAATGCTCATGCAAAATGTAAAACACTTGTTCATATAAGATGTTAGCAGTCTCTATCAACTCCACTAGGCGATCGTTTAACACAATATCGTAGACTTTCATGGCAATTCTTAGAGATGTTACCTCATGTTTCTACGATAGTAAATCATGTTGTCTTTGCGAAGGACACAACATCAATCTGTAGCAATAAAGATTTGAATGCTCTCCATCACGTATTAAAGGTGTCCCAAATCAGTTTAGGGAGGTGGATAGTGAAAGCCGACTAAGATAAGACCGAAAAACTTGTTTTCTCAACAAGTAGGTGTTTTTTTCTCGACCTCAGTAGCTTGTATTACCTCCTCTGGCCCTGATACAAGCCTGAATCCATGTAAGAATGCCTTGGATTAGGTTTTCGACCTCCTCTGGGGTGATACTCTGCCACTTTTCTGTGGCGGCTTGGATAAGCTGTTATGGGGTTCTTGGATTATCCTGGCGAGATCTAATTATCGTTTTGAGATTATCCCATAAATGTTCAATGGAATTTAGGTCTGCAGAGCAAGCTGGCCAGTCCAAAATAGCGATTCCCTCTGTTTCAAGATAATGTTGCGCGTAGTTGCTGGTATGCGGAGGAGCATTATCTTGCATAAAAATTAAATACTCACCGTGGGCACCTCGCCAGAGTCTCACTATGGGCTTCAGCACTAAGTCCACGTGATATCTAGCCGTTATGCTCGCAGGAAACGAAATCAAATCTGTTTTGCCTCCCAGCATAATGCCACCCCAAAACATCACACTGCCCCATTGGTATTTTGGAATTTGTCTTGCTGCTCAGAGTCTAGCTTATCTTCCACCAACCGTTATAACCCGAATTCGGCGGTCATCTGATCGAACACCAATTCTGGTCTCTTTCGAAAAAAGAACATTTCGCCAATTCTTATTATTCCAATTTTGGTGCTCGATACACCAATTAAGTCTGTTAATTTTTTGTTATCTGGTTAGCTCTGGAACTCTTAAGGGCCTTGAACGTAGTCTTTGACTGATATACTGATGCTTGTTGCTTCCAGAAATTGCTTTTGGAGTATGGGGTGCGACGCACTAGGGTCTCTTCTTGCAATTTGGCACAAAAAGCGGTCTTGTTCTTCAGAAGTGATCTTCCTACGACTTATTCTAGGCCTATTTTGCAGAGATTGTAGCTCCACGTATTGGGCGTAGGTTTCCAAAATCACTCCCTGTGACACCCCCATTGTGGCCGCTGTATCCCTCTGTGTCTGTGTTTTCAACGAGAGCCATTATTAGACTCCTCTGCACATCGGACAATCCAAGGTATTTCCAATTATGATTATAGGCTTTTTCAAATTTTGAAATTCATAGTTTCAAATGTCAATGACGACTGCGTACAATATCCCAAACATGTGGTGATAATTCAACATTTCTTATCATACTATCCAGTTTTTTTAAAACGAAAAACTTTATTCTTCAAAAGTAGTTAAAGATCCATGGTTAAAAATAATCAATAATGTGAAATACCGAGTAATTCCATATAAATTTGGTTGTGTGTAGTGAAAATCAGAACCAATGTTTTTCAAGATCGATCTTTGTTCTAAGAAACCTCAGACGGTTGTTAAGGAAGAAGTTCTGCTGCTGACATTTTATTATTTGTTTCACTCAATATGAAGTTATGTCATCTTAAATTGGGAACATATTACTCAAGCCGATAGAATTTTGAGGTTTAGAACAAGAGAAATTAGGGACGTCAAGGGATTTACTTATAGGGTTGAGGCTAGGTTAGGTTAGGTACACCGATTCCTTCGGTGTACATTCTTGCTTGAAAAATATAATTTTTGCTGTGATCATAAGTGTGGAATTTGCGAGACTGAGTAGATCTCCTGAGCGCAAGCCACTAGGGACCTAGATTTTACAATGAACATCTACGCTGCTCCAAGAAATCAAATCACATAATCAAAAATACAAATTTATTCAGAAGAAGTTTAGATATGTTGAAGAATTGATTTTCCAGAAATCAAACCAGCACTAAGGAATGCTTGGAAATAATTGAAATGAAAATGGTACTCATAGAATTTGAAATGAAACTAATAATGAAAAATTTGAAACTTTTGCCAAAGAATCAAACCCCCTGGCTAGAAATACTGCATTATATGTACGATTCATACTGAAAATCGATAACCACAGCTTTCTGATCCAATTGATTTGGCTTCGTGATTTTATTTTGGAATGTCCCAGACATGTTCGATGGAATTGAGATCTGAACTTCGTGTAGGCCACTCCATTGAATTGATTTGGTCATCTTGAAGATAGTTCCTAATGATATGAGCTTGGTGAAGTCTAGCGTTATCATGCATAAACAAAAATTTTCCACCCATTCTGGTCGCGAATGGTACAACATTCGTGCGTTCAATTAATTTCCTCCCCATACATTATTAAACCTCCACCAAAACCATAAGTAGGTCAAAAGTTGCAGGGCATATCTCTCATTTCGACATCTGCATATTAGAGAACGTCGATCGCATTGAGAAGGACAAAATTTCGACACAAAACTCTTTCCCAGTCAGCTTCTAACCAATTGCCATGTTCACTGGCAAAATTAATCTGACTTTTGGATGTGCTGCGGTTAGAGCTGGGGCTCAAACTGCGACACGAGGTCTCAAACCAAATTCTCTGAGACGTTGTCATATCGTTTCAGTGCTGTATTGTACGGCTGTGTTCTGTGCAAGCTGCATTTAAATATGTCTTGCAGTAGTGAACGGTTGTCTTTAGAAGGAAATTCTTAAATTATGGTCATTGATCGCCGTTGGAGCTCGAAGTCTTTCTTGCTTAGGTCTCCTTTTACGACTGTGTCCCCGTACCTGCGAATCATTTGGGGAACAGTTGAATGGGAGACCGAAAGTCTTGGTCTACTCTTGTATAATTCCAACCTAGGTCATCTAACATCATAGTTTCAGCACACTCTCCTGGCGCCAAATGTTAGTACTTTCAAGCAATTGTATTGTCTCATTAACTTGGATACAAGTATCACCACTTAATTTATTATGATCTGACCCCGCGTATTAGAACTGAAGAAAGTGTTCAATAGTTTGGAATATGTTTTTTCGACTGAGAGCAATCTTCGATATTTCGAAGAAAGTTGTTTTAGTATAACTTAAATTGAACAATGGTGGTACAAGAAATGTTTCTGTAGAAGACCATTATTGAGAGAGCTAATACTATTTCTCCAATAAAGTTCAAGAAAGAAACCGTCAAATAGGGAATTAATTTCACATGCATCAAGTATGAATAGTAATTTACCTTTTAGTGAATGAAATCTCGTTTTGTAATTAGTGAACGCAGTAAAAAATAGTTACTAATGTCACCTTCTGTACAATAAGATATCTATTTCATTCCATCTATGGTCACACTACAGAATCGCTCTCGTATGTTGAAAATTGTGAGCCGTTAGAATCGAAATTTAGAAGCAATATTTTTGAATCTAAAAAGATTTGGACCATGCTGTTCCCACTAATTCGTCTTAGAGGTTCTTCAGGAACCACCTCTCAAAGTTTAACATACAGGGATACCCTGTATTTCATAGAAATGATGATAAAGATTAACCCAGCATCCAAATCATCGTTGATTTGTGAAGGCGTATAACATTTCAAAACATGTCGGAGAGCTTGATACTTCTTTTTGCAAAAATGCTGTCTTCTTCACTGTGAGTTGGAATATATTTCAGACCATCTATATAGTTCAGAGGAAATAAAAATGGGGAAAAACTTTCCATAATTATTTCCTTATTATAGGAACATTCAACCATTATAACAGCGGTAAACTTAGATAAATCTATGCCGCTTCTACGTTACGCTGACTAATCTGCATTCATCTAAGTCCTCCAACTAATTAAATATTCTTCAACACTGTATATCATTATACATCGCATCTTGTATGTGGAATATTCACACTTGAATAACTTTGGTATACGAATGGGATTTTATCAGACTTTGATACTCTCTCTATAACACAAACACCTGAACTGATATCGAGTGATTTATCTTTATTTATTGAAAAGCCTTCTGGAATTACTGGGGGTTTTGTTGAAGTACAACTTGGTATGGATACGCAGTAATGGATTGAGATTAGTCTGGAATTTCGAAATATAACGAAGCTTTTAAAGAAACATAAATATTTTTTACTAAATAATTGACGTCAATGAGATATACATGTTTCTTTAGCAGACGGATATAGTTTTGGAGGCAATTCGTCTGTTGAAATAAGGAAGATTTGTTGAATAAGTATTTTTATTGTCTCCCATGGGAGAAAACATTTTTCTCTCTTGTATTTTTGTCGAAAAATGCAGAATTTTTGAGAAGAAAACATGTAAACACCTCCAACTAAAATTACAAGAAATCAGAAAAATTCAGATAGGCTGCTGTCATCTTCATTTTAGCAGAGGAATTAGCACCTGTTGTGGAAATTCAATTGGTTGAAAGCTGACTAGGAGAGAGTTTTGATTACAGATGAGTCGATGAAGACACTATATCACCACCACACCAAAACTTTAACCTTAACTGTCGACGCGCGTTTCGCTAACTAAGTTAGCATCATCATCTCCTGATGATATTGAAAATCAGGTTTGAATCTTCAGAACCGAACTGAATATGAAAGGTTCTCGCATAAGTATGGAACGCTTTGGCGTTCAGACGTTACCTGTTGGATAAATGTACCCAATTTACCTTATCTGTACCGTCCTAATGTGGAAGTTACTACAATAATTACATGCACGTGCGTCGAGTACAAACAGGAAAAATGAAATAATGTCACGTATTCTCTGTTTATTTATGGGAACTTGTCTGATATATAACTGTAAAAAATAATTTATAGAATAAACTGTTCTCTTTCAAGATTTTCTCATGTATACGACCAAGAAATAGATCCAGCGGAACTAATAAACCGCAAATTTTCGGTTATTTCTATACGTTCAAACATAGTTTGCTCATTAAGACTTAGATGAGAGATCTTATTTCTGTATACTGAAAACGCCGCATTGGTTTTAAATGAAACCACTAAGAATATGGAACTACATTCTCTTGAAGCCATCTGTAATTGAGTTGATGTTCATATGCCTCAGAAGAGCGTAATCGTGCATATGCGTCAAGATTTCCTTTGACAGAATCAGCATTCAGTTGCCAGTCCGATATTCTTTAGGTTATTCTATTGCTCATACTACAAACTGAATCATCTACTTCGCCTTTATATAGGATAGACCTTGCAGGTCCTTCAACAAGATGGGTTCTGGCGAAGAATGAAGATATGATTTTTCAAAAAAGTGATAAATAGAGATCCCTGTGAAAGGTATACTTTCAATCCTGATTGTCTAGGTATTTATCACTTAAAAATTTGGTTTCTCAAAAAGAGTTCATATAAAAAGAAAAGTCAAGAGATATATTCCTGTATTCCTGAGAAAAGACGAAAATAATACAGCTCATTCCTAAAGAAAACCACACTCAGTTTTTATTTTCGTTTTCGAATTCAGTTATGCTTCTATATTGAACTTGAAATTTTCCATAAAACTCAGTTTTCTCGCTGCGATATCTCCGAAGACAACGGTACAAAAGGTTTCCTAAAACAAACATTTCCAATAACAATTTGTATCTCGAAAACTGATTGAAATATCGCAATTTTGTTGACAGATTTTCTTCTTATGAAAACGTAGAGCCACTTTTTAAATTAATATCCTATAAACAACGAAGATTTCATTCTAATGTGTAGAATTTGAAACACCCTGTACATTGTATATCCTTCTAGAAAAGTTGAATAATATACTGAACGTTTTTCATGCTAAACATGTACCCTTAAACGACCATAAGTCAATACTCAGCGATATAAAATAAGGAAGATTTGTTGAATAAGTATTTTATTTCCTCCTTGGGAAAAAACTTTTTCTCTCTTGTATTTTTTGTCGAAAAATGCAGAATTTTGAGAAGAAAACATGTAAACACCTCCAACTATAATTACGAGAAATCAGAAAAATTCAGATAGGCTGCTGTCATCTTCATTTTAGCAGAGGAATTAGCACCTGTTGTGGAAATTCAATTGGTTAAAAGCTGACTAGGAGAGAGTTTTGATTACAGATGAGTCGATGATGACATTATATCACCACATAACCGCAAAACTTTACAACATATTTTTCGATGTCGCGTTTAGCATTAACTAAATTAGCATCATCATCTCCTGATGATGCTAACTTAGTTAGCGAAACGCGCGTCGGCAGTTAAGATTAAAGTTTTGGTGTAGTGGTGATATAGTGTCTTCATTGTTCATTCGCCAAAGGTTCCAAAATCACAACATAGATGAGTCGAGATTTTGTCTTTTCATTGCGATCGACGTTTAATACTGTACAGATGTCGAAATGAGATATGGCCAGCGCAACTTTTCACCTATCCATTGCTTGGTGGAGGTTCATTAATGGTGTGGGGAGGAGTTTGTTTGAACGCCCGCACTGATCTGGACATAGTAAATAATGAACCCTGAATGCTAGTACGTTACAGACATTTTAGAAAAATATGTTGTAACATTTGCGGCAAATATATGTGGAGGAACTACCTTCAATAGTCCTCAATATAGTTCAAAACTTCGGAGCAGACTGATCGAAATTGGGAACGAAATGGATCATTGTGCTGTAAGGTCGTTGATTTTCAGTATGAATAGTAGATTTCATTTAGTAATTCTCGTCAGGGGTGGAAATATCTGGTATTAACAGGTTTTGGGGACTTTCATTTTCAAAAGTTTTGAATTTTTTATTATTAATTTTATTTCAATTGAAATAAGAACTATTTTCATTTCGATTGCTCTCAAGCTGGTGGATTACTGGATTACAGGATTACTGGTAAAATAATTCTTCAACATATCATTTTCGATTTGTGTGTTAATTTCTGGGCGCAGTGTATTTTAAAATCGTTGAGAAGAATTTTTATACTCTTTCTTTTACGAATGACGTGAATGAAACATAATATGCTGATTTTGTATCGCTGAATATTGACTTATGGTGGTTTAAGGGTACATGTTTAGCATGAAAAAACGTTCAGTATATTATTCAACTTTTCTAGAAGGATATACTTAATGTACAGGGTGTTTCAAATTCTACACATTAGAATGAAATCTTCGTTGTTTATAGGGATATTAATTTGAAAAAAGCGGCCCTACGTTTTCATAACAAAGAAAAATCTGTCAACAAAATTGCGATATTTCAATTAGTTTTCGAGATACAAATTGTTATTGGAAATGTTTGTTTTAGAAACCTTTTTTACCGTTGTCTTCGGAGATATCGCAGCGAGAAAAACTGCGTTTTATGGAAAATTTCAAGTTCAATATAGAAGCATAACTGAATTCGAAAACGAAAAATAAAAACTGAGTGTGGGTTTTCTTTAGGAACGAGCTGTATAGTTTTCGTTAACATTTCTTTCTCAGGAATACAGGAATATATCTTTTGACTTTTCTTTTTATAATGAACTCTTTCAGAGCCAAAGTTGAGAAACCAAATTTTTAAGTGATAAATACGCAGACAATCAGGATTGAAAAAAGTTGGGACAAGTATACCTTTCACAGGGGATGTCCATTTATCACTTTCCTTGAAAAATCATATCTTCATTCTTCGCCAGAACCCATCTTGTTGAAGGACCTGCAAGGTCTATCCTATATAAAGGCGAAGTAGATGATTGAGTTTGTAGTATAAGCAATAGAATAACCTGAAGAAAATCGGACTGGTAACTGAATGCTGATTCTGTCAGAAGGAAATCTTTCGACGCATATGCACGATTACGCTCCTTCTGAGGTATATGAACATCAACTCAATTACAGATGGCTTCAAGAGAATGTAGCTCCTATATTCTTATTGGTTTCATTTAAAACCAATGCGGCGTTTTCAGTATACAGAAATAAGATCTCTCTCATCTAAGTCTTAATGAACAAACTATTTTTGAACGTATAGAAATAACCGAAAATTTGCGGTTTATTAGTTCCGCTGGATCCATTTCTTGGTCGTATACATGAGAAAAATCTTGAAAGAGAACAGTTTATTCTATAAATTATTTTTTACAGTTATATATCAGACAAGTTCCCATAAATAAACAGAGAATACGTGACATTATTTCATTTTTCCTGTTTGTACTCGACGCACGTGCATGTAATTATTGTAGTAACTTCCACATTAGGACGGTACAGATAAGGTAAATTGGGTACATTTATCCAACAGGTAACGTCTGAACGCCAAAGCGTTCCATACTTATGAGAGAAAATGATATATGTTTTGGCTATGAAGAACTTCCGCAATAACAAGGGGTGTTGAAAGCGAGAACCTTTCATATTCAGTTCGGTTCTGAAGATTCAAACCTGATTTTCAATAAACACGGAGTTAACACTAAAAATGATAATCTCATGAATAATATGAACTGAAACGGCGTTTTGAACATGTATTCGATATATAACGTTGATTAAAATTCTTCAATGCTAGATCTAAGCGGATATTTTCAATTCTGTCCCCTATGCAAGATTTAATCGAGAATATCTGAAGACATAAATTCATTTTTTCAAGGATCGTTGAGCCTTGCATGGCAAGTCTAGTCATGTCATGGTAACAGGATGAAGAAGTGTGATAAAATGAACTATGTGAGAGGAATATTGAAATCCTGTAAGAGGAAGATAGGGACAAGAAAATAATATTGAGGAGGAGCTGCATGTTTAACAATATCCAATTATGACAATGCTCAGAGTGGGCAACTTACGATGTTTTAGTACAGCAGCTAGGTGAAATATTACACTGGACAACAGAATAGCACTTTTCGTCTGCTGAATGATTCATGTCACTTGATTTAACGTCGCTGATTGTGAATATGCCCTCATTTGTTTTGTAACATCTTTTGATTAGTTACAGCTTTCATTCAAAAACACTTAATGACTTCAATAATTTGCTGTTAATTGAAAGAAAATTGATTTGACGTGATACAATTAGATATTGCATTGTCAAGATCAATTGTGTGAATAATTCAATCATTTTGTTTTATTTGCGGAAAGTATATATATAAGAATACCGTTTAAATGTGAAAGTGCGTAAGTGACGTTTACAAAAATTAGTTTGGCATCCGCTGGATACACATAAGCCTTAGTTTCATCAAAAGATTTGTAAAACGTGAATTTAGTTGAGTTATATTTATTGTTTTATTATCTAATAACTTGGGCAACTATTTTTCTAAATTTGAAATAACCACTTCTTTTCCAAGTGGTTTCAACTTGAGTA
This sequence comes from Cryptolaemus montrouzieri, assembly GCA_013387265.2. Taxonomy (NCBI): domain Eukaryota; kingdom Metazoa; phylum Arthropoda; class Insecta; order Coleoptera; family Coccinellidae; genus Cryptolaemus; species Cryptolaemus montrouzieri. The sequence goes on from JABFTP020000103.1 coordinate 27,666,229, forward strand.
AATTTTTATTCAATGCTAAACAAAAAATTGATATTCAGAAAAATTTACAAAATTGCTTGCAAGGAGTGTACGGTAGCTTATGTTGGACAGACAGATAGGAATTTCGAAACCAGATTAAAAACACATTTATCCTCTGACAATAATTCCCCAATATATGAACGTTTAAAAACCACAAAACATTCAATAATCTAACCTAACTGCGACAAAGGAAAGAAAATGAATCTCTTGGAATGTTTGAAAATCAATAAACTTTGTAAAAATCCAAGTGAAATCACCTTTAATAGCCAGCTAGACATTAATACCTCTCCACTACTTAGTATCAAATCAGGCTAGTATCTATACAGGATATCCCAAGCTGAGTGGCCTATCAGACGTTTATGGAGAACTAATAATGCTATCGTTCTGAAATTCTGGAAGTTGATTCAGCTGGTCCGAAACTCTATTTCTAAAATATTTTCACCTTAATGGCACTTCCGGTTATACCGGAATATATTCCGAAAATTATCGATTTTTTGCTTTTCAAAAACATTAGTATATCTCGAGAATGGTGTGAGCTACCAAAATAATGAAAGGTGTTTAGCAAACAAAAAACCATGCGGGACATAACTCATACCCGACTGAATTTCAGTCAGTATAAAGAGTGCTCTTTTTTCCGCCTCTCATTTCGAAACGAAGAATCATCGAAAACTACGTTTTTTCAAATTGTAACCCAAATTTATTTTGAATTCATTAGATTCGACGTAAAAAACTAAATGAAGTTCCCCATACATACAAAAAACGAATTTTACGTACCTACCTGAAGTTGGCAAAGGAGGCTTAGATTTCTGCACGTGCATAGACATATCCCAGAGCATAAATAACAAACTGTTATTCTTTTAACTGTCAGTCGAATTAATTCGAACAGAATGGCTAGCTGAACAAATGAGCAAATACTTAATTTATTCTTCATTCATGGAGATGAGAGACGGAATTTGAGTGGAACTTGTAGAAGATTTAACGAATTATATACAAATATGCCGTCCATAACATCTAAAAAATTCAGAAGATACTTTACAAACTCTCTTTCGACTGGAACTGTCCAGAAGAAGACATCATTTTCATCGCCCATGTAGTCAACAATGAAGACAATGAAATTGCCGTTCTAGCTTATTTTGATGTTAATCCACGTGCATCATTGGCAATAGCAGAGCATGATCTGAATTTACCTCATAGTAATATTCACAGAATTCTAAGAAAACATATACATATCCGATTGAATCTCAGTGTACACAGTGAAACATCGAAAACTACGTTTTTTCAAATTATAAATTTTTTTCAATTCATTAGATTCGACGTAAAAAACTAAATGAAGTTTCTTATACATACCCTGTACCTGAGATTTTAAGTTTTCAAGTTATGGCGAAAAAACGAATTTTACGTACCTGTCTATGCTCTGGAGTATTTATATGCACGTGCAGAAATCTAAGCCTCCTTTGCCAACTTCAGGTAGGTAATTAAAATTCTTTTTTTCGCCATAACTTGAAAACTTGAAATCTCAGGTACAGGGGAACTTCAATTAGTTTTTTACGGCGAATCTAATGAAATGAAAAAAAAATTTGAGTTACAATTTCTATCCATGTTATCTCTGTATACTGACTGAAATTCAGTCGGATATGATTTATGTCCCGCATGGTTTCTTGTTTGTCAAACACCTTTCATTATTTTGGTAGCTCACACTGTTCTCGAGATATAAAATTTTTTCAAAAAGCAAAAAATGGATGATTTTCAAGTAAAACTTCTTCGATTTATGCAGCCCTTTCTGAATATTTAGTCAAAGAGATCACGCTATAAAAGTTAACAAAATATTGATTCTTCGTTTATATTTTATAGTTTTATTAATTCAATTTACCAAAATTAAAGATTTTGTTAACTTCAAAAAATATCATAAACAAAGTATCAATATCTTTCGAACTTTCATAACATGATCTGATTAACAATATATTCAAGAAGGGCAACAATGAACAAAAAATTTTATGCCAATTATTTTAGTATTTTTCTTTGGTATACAATGAAGATGAAAGTTCATGAAAATTATGCGAATGATCAATCGACCAATTTTGTTAGAAATTTATTTTAAGAAAAGTTTATTATGGAAATAAATTCTTTGAAATATTCAAAATACACCATAATTTTTGAAATTTTCAAATTAATATTTAATACCTTAAAACATATTATTGAATTTGACCAACTTGTTTTTGACGCTGCACGCAACATAAAACTGAAGGCTTATCGTTAGCGTTAAATTAAAATTATAAGTGATAGAAATGAAACTCGGTAATTCAGGAGTTTTTAATTGGAAATTTTTCTTCTCTTAGAATAGAGAATATTGATAGTTTTTCAGATATCACCAAAAAACTAAACACCTTGTTTTCATCGTTAATTGTTTATAGTTTTGCAGTTTTTTCTGTGCTATTTTAGGTTCTGGCACATTTTTCTAGATATCATTTTGGATCCAAATCAATCATCTTTCAGCAATCGGCAGCTTTCTATATATGATCCCCTAAATTGGGCTTTCAACCCTTCAAAGAAGCACTAGTGAAATCGACTTTCTACACGCCTGTGTAAGAATTTTTGAATTTGATCATTGTTACTTAAATAACACTGCAGTCAGACTTGAGAATAAAGTGGTATATTTTTATCGAAGTCATCCATGAAAACATTGATCATTATGTGAATGATAATGATGAGTAAATATCGTAAATTATTGGTTATTATGTGTGAGAGAATGTCGGCATCTTTTCCAACTAAAAGATGTTTCCAATCATAAATAAAAGAGAACTTTTATGGTATGTGCAACTGTGACAGTCATTATTTGCTCGTGTGACAGTTATCATTTGTTTCGCATAATAATAAGTGAACTAATTAGGAATGGTTGCTCATAATTTTAATTTTATCTTTGTCGTAAAATACTAACTGGATGTAGAAACTCGTTTGCAGATTCATTAGTTTATAGAACAATTTATTTTGAGGAATGTATGCTTGTCTAAAAAATAAAAGATATGGGATTACATATAAGGGAAATTTGACAATTAACACTGGTCATTTTGAAACAGCACGTCTGAGTCGAACAAAAATTTCCAAAGAAGTATTACGAGCTACCGAGTGCGCACACAATAGACTAAATTCAATGAAACGTGAGGCAGTAAGTCGTATGAAAACTCACAAAACACGACGATGTGTTTGTCAGTTATGTTTTGCATGTTATTTGGTTTTTCTTTTCTAAGAGTGCTTTTAGGTAAGTGCTTTCGTAAGATCTGGTATTATGCGAAAGCCTAACCTCACCCAATTCATATTATATATTAGCATCCAGGCATGGGCCCATAGGTGCACCATCTTGTTGAAACCAAATTCTTTCGTCGGATAAGTCTGGCTTTATCTACACTAAGCCAAGAAATTTGCAGAATCGAAAATTCAAATTCATTCGAAGAAGTTTGAATATCTTGAAGAATTATTTTCCCACCAGCATTAAGAAATGCTTGAGAACATACGAAATGAAAATGGTACTCATAGATATTGAAATGAAATTACTGATGAAAATGTAGAACTTTTGGAAAAAGAATTCCCCAAAAACTGTTAATACCCAATATTTTCACCCCCGGCGAGAATAACTATATGACATCTACGACTACTACTCTCCGCTATGCCAATTCCAAGCCTGGGGCTCCATCATGTTAGTGATGGAGAAGGAGGAGGGGGAGGAGTATCAACCTCGTTAAAAAACCAGGGTTCATCTAGCGCGGATGAAATCACTCTGTTGGGGCTCCTGCTACCTTGCAGTAAGATGTTGGCTCACCAACGGCTAGAGAAGAAGCACTCGAACAAAATCCTGGTCCTCCAGATTGGGGTTGTGGCAATGGACTAGCTCTCCATTACATTTGAAAAGACTAAACTGCTAAAAATCCCAATAGAATGCCTTGGGAGCAGAATTTGTCAACAGAGAAACAACCACAGCAATGAAAAAGGAGAATGATTTTGGGCACATGGATTGTTCAAAGATTAAAGGAAAAATAGAAAATGTTTGTCAAGGATTGCAACAGATGAAAATAGACATAGCCGTTCTAACTGAGGCTGAAAAGAAAGGGAAGGGTTCGGATCGCTTAGCGGAGTGTATACATCTGTACAGTGGGGTGCCTAAGAGCACCAGAGCTTGTAGGGGAGTTTCAGTTTTGATTCATCGTAAGTACGAGAACAAAATTACTAATTGGGAGGTTGTGAATGAAAGGATAATGACAGCAAACTTGAATCTTCAAGGACACAAGGCATCTATCATTAGTGTTTACGCTCCAAATGAAGATGCCCCAATTTTAGAGAATGATGAATTTTACGACCTTGGAAAGTATGGTGAAATCACAATTAACAACAGCGGCGAAAGATTAATGTGCAAATATCAGAATGGATTCTTTCAGCATAAACAACAACAGATAGTGGAACAAAAAATATATAATACAGGCAGTCTTATCAATGAAAGAACGAAACTCTTATACCAAAAACGGCTCAATCAGAAACTCAACGATAACTATCTTACACAACAGACAAGTGCCCTATATGAGCATATAGTAGAATCAATGCACACAGCTGCTCAGGAAGCGTTAGGGTATGAAAATAATATACAGGGAAGGAATGACACGGTTACATGGGATGGAAAACTGACAGAACAACAAGATAAAAAACAGACAGCCCTCATGGATTCAGTAAGCAAACCTTTGGCCAACCTAGGTTATCTAACACCACTTGAGCTCTTAATGCCGGGGTAAAATTTGGTGATTCGCGTTGTAGTATTACCGAGAATTTATAACTGAAATTGATCAACAACTGCTGTTATTAATGTGTGGTGGTTTCTTAGAAAGTCTCAATTTGTTTCTTTCAAAAACATCGAATTTTGTTGGGATATGTCCGGAAATATTCGAAAAAAAACATGTATTGATAATTCGTTCCCTACCAAAAAATAAATTTGAAATATTGACATGTTGCGTTGATATCTTGGCGCAGTGTTATTTGAAAACAAAGGAGAAATCAAATCTCTTTGTAGAAAAATTAGATTCTGACTCTATCTTCGCAGTTTTGGATCGATAACACGGCCACAAATTATATCTGCATGCGCGTTAACTTTTTCTGGATATCGAGTGCAAATTTTCATAATCCAGTGGGGTTTTTTCAAACCAATATGAACAGTTTTGACGTTTAATGTAAACGTACATTTATCCAACATAAATATTCATAATGGTCTGCATGCAAAATTTCGAAAATATTCTAATGAATAGCTGAAAGAAACAATACATTTTTGAACATTTGAAATTCCAAGCAATCGTCCACAAGTAATTACTTTAATTGTCTCGACCTTTCTAAATGTTCAGCTGTGAAAGATTGCATTACTTTCCCATTTCTTTGATCCTTTCAAAATGCCACATCTTCTTCCTCAATTGCTCCATCCCACGAACCCTTTTCCGTTATAAAAGCGCAATGAGACGAAAAACAATGGAAGCCTAACTGAGTTTATTGCGGGTGTCGTCACGCCAACTTTGATGAGCGTGATGGAAGTCATTTGTCCCTGAATATCCCTTTTCCTCCCCTGCAAACTTGATATTTTTTGCACGTAGCGGTCGTGATTCATCGCGGTTGGCCATCCGGTTTCATTCAGGCCAAAAACGAGGAAAAAACGAGCAGATATGAATGACACTCGAATTTTAAAGTGTTTCTCTTGGAGCTTCCCAGAGAAGAGGGCTTGTCGAAGTTTCATTTCCTGGGTATGTTTACAGAGGACTAATTGTGTAGGGTGCTGCAGTATGAGTGATGTAATATAACATTATTTCTATGCGCATAATCTTCTTCATCCTTGAGTGGTCTTGTGAATTTGTCAATAAATCCAGGATTAATGTATATGTACTTACGTCATACAACCTGTACTCGAGAAATAATGAAGTACTTACCTGTAAAATTCCTTAAAACAAACTTGCTTTTATAATTGATATTGATGATGGAAAAAAAAATATTAAAAAAAAGGTAATCAAGAATACAAGGTGTTCCTCAAACTCTGAGAGGTGGTTCTTGACGAAATTTTAAGACAAATTAGTGAGAACAGCATGGTTGGAATCTTTTTGAATTCGGACATATTTTGTATCAAAAATTTGATCCTCACGTGTGTTGAAATTACAATTTTCAATATACAAGACCGATACTGTGGTATCACCATAGATGGAATGAAATACATATCTTAAATGATCAATTTGTTTAGAATTGCTTCAGGAATCTCTTCTCAAAGTTTTCTTCATAGAGCTCTCAAGTCTAGAACCTCATAATCTCATATTTCACAAAGGAAAGGAAAGGGAACTTTAAGTTCAATGTTACACGCTTTCGTAAGAGCATTCTTGGGAGTTTTACGTTAAAAAATCAATTTCTTCTTTTTCACTTGAATGCGTGGCACTAAATTTTATTACTATTATCAGAATAATTACAGCTTGAAGCGTTTATGCTCAGAACTTCCAAGGAGAGTTTCCCTGCAGTCGAGTAAGAAGGAATTATTTACACCTGTTTGGGTTTTATCACATTTTGAAATGAGTTTTGCTCTATAATCAGGCGGTAAAGCAGAGAGGGAAGGTTTTCCCATCTGCTGTTATAATTGAATATATCTTGGAATAAACATTATATTCAAGATATTTCCTACAAGTGTTAGTAATTTGATTTTAAACTCGATCAATAACCAGGATTTTATTATACAGGGAGGAGCATGGTTATTCAAATTTGGCAACACAATTTAAACTAAAATTTACAAAAAAACACGTAATGGTTTACTATTTGTGGCGAGATTCAGTTGAACTAACTTAAATAAAAAGTAACCATTCACTTCAACTACCTACAATCATGAAAAAAATTAAAATTGAAAATTCACAAAATACTTCAATTAATTTATTCAACTAATACAAAAGATACGTTTACAAGGTGTAAAGAGAAGTGCTCAACATATGAATTATTTTTATTATCTATTAAAACATTGCTATAATGGCTATTTCTTTTCTGAAGCCAATATTTTAACGTTTCAAATTTAGAAATAGTTTTTATTTCGAAGTTTGTTAAAAGTTCTAGGCACTAAATAATAACTTCTCTGACACTTTGCTTTTCAACTTCTGGTATAGAAAGCGAACTGTATGCTCCCACTATCAGATACAATTTCATAATTCTGAATATTTTTTAAATATATCAAAATTGAAGAACAAAATAAAGAAGAAAATGTCATATTCTTCCTGTGCATGGTATTTCAAATGAATCATTTTCGATCGGAATTTTTCGGGACTCTCCTGCATGTCTACACAAAAGGGAAGTAGGTAGTTTCTGTGAAGTTTATTGTTAAATGTTTCTATATACAGAATAGAAAAGAGTCACATCGTCATCGAAACTGATAATATATTCCTTTGATGGTGAACGGAATAAGTTATTTAAGTATAAGGTAAACAACAAAGGTCTCAGAACCGTTCCTTGTGGGACTCCATATTCAATAGCTCACAGTTCACTGAAATCCTCTACATTCATCCTCACTAGTTGCTTTCTATCTGAAAGGTAGGTCTACAGTAACTGCAAATCAATTTTACTAAAGTTCAGATAGCTCAATACAGTACAACCTCTCTAATCCGAACACACTCTAATCCGCACATCCAGTAATCCGAACAACGAAACTTTGAAATCACCCACCTCCATAATGCACACAATTTATTTTTCACCTCCAGAATCCGAACGCTGTCAATAATTTTCGTCCGAATTTGCAATATCTTGTCTGAATACTCGCTTCAGTTGTGTAGATTAGATTCTTTTCGCACATTCAGCGCCTGATATCCGTACTAATCATGTCGCGTCGACATAAAACGTTAAAATTGCAGCAAAAATGAGAAATTTTGAAAGAATTAGATAATGGAAGAAGTGTTTCTGAATTGGCCAGAATACACTCAATTGGAAAATCTACAGTATGCGATATAAAGTAAAAAAGAAAATCAATTGAGAATTTTATATCTTTTTCTGATTCTGGTCCTGGGAAACGGCGTACGCTCAGAACTAGTGAAAATCCGAATGTTAAAAATGCTCTATACACTTGGTTCTTGCAAGAACGATCTCGACAAACACCTTTATCTGTTGATATAACAGTATAACAGGTAGAGATGATTTCAAGGCAAGTCAAGGATGGTTGGAAAAATGCAAAAAAAGAAATGGGATTAGACAACTTACCATATCAGTAGAGAAATTGTCCTAAAACGTTTGTGCAGTAGAACCATTTAAAAATAAATTTCTTAAAAAAATACGGGAGGTGGATCTAGTGCCAGATAAAGTTTACAACGCAGATAAAAGTGGGTTATTTTGGCGAATTCTTCCAAACAAAACACTAGCCCATGCTGCTGAAACTTCAGCTCTAGGTCGGAAGATGAGTAAGGACCGTATTACATTCATGCCATGTTCTAATGTATCAGTATCTCAGAAAATAAAATCGTTGGTCATCGGAAAAGCCAACAAACCCCGAGCATTCAAGAACTGCACCAATTTGCCTGTTTATTATAAGGGTCGAAGAAAAGGGTGGGTAACTAGAGAACTTTTTTATGAATGGCTCCACAAACAATTTATTCCTGATGTTAAAAATAAAATGAACGAGCTGAAATTGCCACAAAAAGCTCTGCTGTTATTAGATAATGCTCCTGGACATCCAAGAGAAGAGGATTTAATCAGTGAGGACGGAAATATTCAGGTCATGTTTCTACCTCCTAATTGTACTCCATTATTACAACCAATGGATCAACATGTAATACAGAATGATGAAATTGCATTATCGGAAATCTTTGCTACTGAATATTGTGGGACAAGAAGACAATAACGTTTCGCAGTTACTGAAGCAATTGGTCCTCAAACATGTGGTGTTTTTTCTTGAAAGGGCCTGGTTATCTGTGTCACAAGAGTTAATTCAGAAATCATGGAAGATAATGATTATGACGCAGGTGACCTGTTGCCTCTTTCACGGTTGAGAGAAATTCTGATGACAGATGTACTAACAAATGTATCTGCTCAAGAATTAATAACTGAAGACATTGAAGAATGGGTTGTAGGAGATAATGAGAATTATCTCTCTGAAGCTGAAATAGTCAACAACATAGAAAGTGACGAGAATAAAGAAGAACTTAAAGAAGGCGATGTCACCATGAAACATAAAGAAGCTCTCTTGTATTTGAAAAAATGTTTGGAATGGTGCACAGAAAATGATATCCCTCAGCACCAAATATTATTATTGAATAAATTGAAAGAGGAAGCTGCAAATTCTCATCTTCGTTCGTTAAAACATAAAGACCCAAGACTTCTTCAGAACCTAAAAAATGATCTGTGAAATGTATCACTTTTTGAAGAATATGTAGTTACATTTTCATGTTTTTCTGTGAATCACAATAATTTTGAGTTTTCAATTAATATTTTAAGTTTTTCAATAAATATTCAATTTTTTCGACAAATATTTCACGTTTTTCAATAAATATTTCACGTTTTTCAGCCCTGTCTTTTCTTTACTATTTCATTTCGATTACCTGGATAAAACGAATATTCCGGTAATCCGAACAAGCAATGGTCCCATATGATTCGGATTAGAGATGTTGTACTGTATTGAAATTTTTTGACTTGTTCATAAATTGTGTTTTTGAGAATATTTGACAAAATTTTCAATCAGCAATATCCTGGTTATAGGATTGGATGAACTGGCCAGCCCAATCTCCAGATCTGAAACCTCTCTTGCCTTAGAGTTTGAATGATCTACGCAAGCGAGTTGTAAATGAGTATCGTCAAATAGCTCCAAATGTGATGCCTTCAAAACAAAGATTGATTTGTTTTCTCTTTTCTCAATAATTTTGAAAATAGCAAAAATATTCAAGTTGGTTTGTATGAGATTAAAAATGAATTGTTGCGAAGAAGATTCGTTAAAATTATTTTTTTCTCAGATACGGTTATGAAGAAGCATCGAGGAGCTCACGAATTAAGTATCGCTCGACCCCTTTGACCTATTTTACAATTTGTATAATAATTATACGATTAAACCATCACGATAAACTTCCCGAATTTTTTTCCAATTAAAAGTAACATATTTAAATTTTTTAACTGGCGAATTCAGCGAGCGGCAAAGCATATTTCAAATTTAAAAAGCTGAAAGGTAGATATAATTGGAGTTCACCATAGCTAAATGTAATTTTCCCAAAAGCTCTCTGATACACCCCCTGGGAGGACATAAGCTCATAAAAAAGCGGCGAATTTTTCTATTACTTCAGACAGGAAGTACGTTTGCGGTTTTATTAAAGAAATGAACAACATTTACTTGAATTAACTTTGGATTTCGGGATTTTAGTTTCGCGTTCGCTCGTATAATCTTTTTGAAAGATGAAAATTACAGCGGAAAATGACGGAATCAAGTTATACGAAATTAAAATTAGGAATTAAACAAATGGAAGTTCGTTGATTGAAATAGGAAAAATTTCTTCATTTCCAACTAGAGTTGGAAATAACAACAATGTTATGTGACGACCTTTAGAGATTCCACCATAACAAATAAAATGCAAACCAGAGCCCGAAAGTGCTCCACATAACGCTACCCTTGTTCCTCCAAACCAACCGCATAAAACTTTCCCTTCACTATTTGGTTGGTATATAGGGTGATTCCTTCAGGAGAACCATAAGAATATTTTTGATTTTAAATAGTCATAAAACTCTGATATTGAATTTATGATAATAAATTTTAGCAAATATTTTCTCAATCGAGGCACTTCCGGTTATAATGGAAGTTGACTGCACCTTCGTTCTGTAAAAAAGCATGATGTGTTTTTCTTGAAGAGAATAATTTTTCATGCAAGTTTGTATAACATTTTTTTAACGTTGAATTTTCAGATTTCAAAAATTTTCAGAAGTTCAGTATTGATTCAGAAATCTGAAATAAGTTACTTGAATTCATACTTGAAAAAACATGCTACATATTTGAAATAACAATGTTACAGTTAACCCTAGTGTAACCGGAAATGCCGAGATTGCGAGAATATTTTCCACAAATTATTTACCATAACTTGAGACCGCATGGAAAATTTCAGAGTTCAAATATTATTGATGAGTGACGATGAAAAAATAGGATTTTCCTTCTATTATTTGTAAGTCCAGATTTGTATGTATGTTGGCGATGCATTTATTAGACAAGAATTCCAAGCTCTAATCATCACAGAATTGGGACAATTCAAACAAGATGATTCTCAACATTCTGTCAACATAGTCAAACATCTAATCCATGTTTCAATTCTGATATTATGAGAAATAAATAGTGCTGAAAAGAAAATCATTTTGCTAATGAATCAGACTCATTAATTTGATTTATTCTGTAATAAAAGACATTCCCGAAATGAGGTCATGACCATTGACTTAATGATGTTTACACAGGCGGACAAAAATAATGAGTTCTTTGTTTGGGCGAATCAGGAAATATGTTCTAATTTTCATTAAGACCAACAAAGGTTTCTTTAATAGTGGTATTTTTGCTAGATATCAATAATGATTTCATTTTGATATCGTTTTAGATATTTCTTTGTTTTTCATGAATGAATATATGGAAGGGTATCATTTAAGTGATGAGTACCAGAAATGCATTTTATTTTTTTTTATCATGAAAAAGGCTGTCGAAAGTTTAATGTTTACTGACACTGAGTGTGTTTGCCATGAGGGTTTTGACTTCTTAAGTTTTTCAAAGTTGTCATCTATAGAAATTATGAACAAAATAGGACCAACATAGATCCCTGAAACACTTCGCCGTTTAATTTCTTCATTGATGATTTAGAACCACTTCAGTCCACTATCATGAATTTATACACAATATATGATTTCAGGAGCTTCAATAACTGACTTCTTATTACACAATATTCGAGCTAGATAATCAGCATTTCATGATTGACAGAATCGAATGCCCCTATCAAATATAGAAAGATAATTAGAACCTCCTCCAAAATGTCACAAGTAAAACCTCAATAGGTTCCTGTTATTGTAGACCTGAACCATACTGGTTTTCACTCACAAGAATCCCGGATTTAATGAAATTATCTCGCCTTTATGAAGCACTTAAATATCTTCGAAAAGACTGGAGACTGAAATTTGTTTGAAATTTCCACACTCATTGGAGGTACCTTTTTATGTACAACAATTACCCTGCCTCTTTGAATTCTTCTGGAATATATACTGTTAAACGATAATCATGTTTACAAAATTATCCAACTATGCAGTTCTATAAGTAATTGAATAAAATAGATGTTCTTCCACCTGGAATTCAGTAACTATTTATCTTAGCCTTGTTTTGATAAATGCTCTAAATGACTTCAAGCCTCGAAGATATCCAGTCACCGTATCTGTTGTTTTTGTCATTGCGGTTCATTATTACTAATTGGAATAATGCATCTGTTCCATTTCTCAACTGGACGATCTCCAGACTCATTAATGTAATACGATATGAAATTTAGTTGACATTGATGATTTCAATGTAGATATTAGACCTGAAAATGTTTACTAATAGTTATTTTAACGAAGATTCATCTGGATTTGATTTGAAAGAGAGAAAATTCTGATATTCTCGAAATAGAATGTTGATTTTTAATAGTTTTTTATCGAAGATTTGTTCCGAAACTTCACCGTCTTCAAGAATTTTTCTAACTCGACTGATATGAGGGCAAAATAATAAGGTGAAAAAGAATGAAATGGTCACAATAGTATGCAAGCTATAAAATGTTGGACAATACAATGGGCTACAGAGTTATGTTCTAAATTAAAGAAATATTTCACTAAGCAAATAGTAATGTGTCTAGCTTCTCTTCAGGGGTAAGATCCTAAAAAAACGTTCATGTGAGTGTGGAGAACGTCAGGTAATTTCCCACACGTCATTTATGAATTACCAAATACGCTGCGCCAATTTATTCAGATTTAGTTTAAATACAGTGTGTTCCAACGAAAATTTGACCCCCCCTCTAACTCCGAAATGAGTAACATTAGCGAAAAACACCAAGACACGTCGATTTTTGTTTCGAGGGGGAGCATTTTTCGAAATAATTCGAAACTTCTCAGATCAACCCCCTACCCCCAGCAACCCTAACTTTGAAATTCATCATAGGGAATAAGGGTCGAGTGGCACCTTACTGAAAAGGTCTGTCAATTCTCCACCTTGATTTGTCATTTTTAGAATTTTAAATTAACATACAGGGTGTCCCAACCAAGGGTGAAGTTGAATTCTGGAAATCCCAAATACTAAATGAAATAGATTTATTTTGGCATAATGCAAGCGCAGGTTTATGCTCGGTCTAGAAAAACGACCTACACTTGTGAATTTGGAGTTGGTGCAATCAACCCCTATTTCCAGCATCCCCAACTCAAAAATCATTCGATCGATAATAGGTCAAGTGGCACCTCGTTGGAAAGGTACTGCAATTTTCTCTTCGAATTTGGTATTTTCGAAATTCAGAATCATCATACAGGGTGTCCCGAAGCAGGAACATTGAAAATCCAAATAACTTTTGAAACTGGTTCATTTCGGTATACGAGAACATGTTTGATCCGAGAATAGGACTTTCTTGTGTGGTTATAGAATTTTTGCAATCAACCCCTTCCATTCAGCATCCCCAACTTGAAAATCATACAAATAATTCAAGTGGCATATCTTCAGAAAGGTTTTTTGAATTCCAGAATGATTAAAGCATTTCATTCAGTTCGGCTCTCCATACAGGATGTCGCTTTCGAAAAATTCAATATCATCATTTGAAATTATCAACTGAAATTAATTCGAAACTGTTAAAAGTATTGGGGTACGATGTGTTGAGCATCAATTACGAAGAAATAAAGCTGATTTCTGCATTGAAAATGTTCACATTTTTTTCATTTCCATCTGGCGTGCAGTCATCTGTTATTTCTCATTTTTGCAATGAAATATTATTATTATTCAGATCAGTTCCTCATTATTGTTGTTGTTCGTCAGTTGAAATTAATCTGAAAATGGTTTATTCCACTGAGGAAAGGGTCGAAATTGTATCGACGTATTTTCGAAATAACAGTTGTGCCAAAGAAACGGCAAGGATATTCGATAGGAACCATCCTGAAAGAGAAAGGAGTCAGTCACCAGTACGTTAAATATTTGGTTGACAAATTCCTAGCTACGGGTTCGGTGGCAAACAAAAACATGAAGTGGCATGTCCTGTCAGAAATGAGGCAACGGAAGTGGTAGTAGTGGGTCATCTACAAATGGAGAATACTACTTCGATCAGAAAACTATCTCGTCTCGGGTGTATCAGCTACAACTGTCCATAGAATCGTGAAACATCACAAATTTCACCCCTACAAGGTAAAATTAGTGCATGAAATAAACGAAGATGATCCAGATCGTCGTTTACAGTTTTGTGAAAATCTAAGTGAAAACCTAAACGCTAATCCAAATTTTCTGAATAACATCTGTTTTTCTGATGAAAGCACCTTTATGCTCAGTGGTGAAGTGAATAGACATAATTGTCGATATTGGGACACACAGAATCCTCATTGGTTTAGAGAGGCCCACACGCAAAGGCCTCAGAAGTTGAACGTTTGGGCAGGAATTTTGGCAATCATCTAGTTGGGCCTTTCTTTATTGAGGGTAATCTGAATGGAAATGGCTACCTACAGTTGTTAGAGGAACACATACATCCTAGATTGACAGAAATTTTACAGAACGATCCAACTCTTTTTGAGGACGAAATGCGTTTTCAACAAGACGGTGCTCCTCCGCATTATGATGCTCAGGTGCGCCAATATTTAGACGAAAATTTCCCAGGAAGGTGGATTGGTAGAAGAGGACCTGTTGAGTGGCCAGCCAGGTCACCAGATTTAAATCCCTAGATTTTTTTTGTGGGGCCATCTAAAATCTAAAGTTTATGCCACAAGACCAGAAAACCTGGAGGAGCTGCGGATGAGGATTATCACAGAATGCCGACTTTTGACTCCTGAAGTTTTCGCTAATGTGAGAAGAGAGTTCGAAAATCGTCTGTATAACTGTATGGAGGTGGGCGGAGGTCATTTTGAACAATTGTTGTAATAATCAAGTTAGTTTTTGTTTTCAATTGAATACAAGTTCAATAAATCTCGTTTTCCTGTTTAGATGAGCATCCAATCAGTTTCTCCATCATCCCTCATCCTGATCCTCACGCCAGAAAACCTCAATTGCCAAACTGAAACCAATGCCTCAGTGATTCAGAAAATATAAAATCTTTCTGGAACTTTGCCACTCAACCTGTAATCACTTGTATGATTTTTTGAGTTGGGGATGCTGAATGGAAGAGATTGATTGCAAAAATTCCATATTCACGCAAGAGAGTCTTATTCTCGAATCAAACATAAACATGTTCTCGTATTATACCGAAATGAACCAGTTTCAAAAGTTATTTGGGTTTTCAGTGTTCCTGCTCCGGGACACCCTGTATGCTGATTCTGAATTTCGAAAATACCAAATTCGAAGAGAAAATTGAAATACCTTTCCAACGAGGTGCCACTTGACCTATTTTCGATCGAATGATTTTTGAGTTGGGGATGCTGGAAATAGGGGTTGATTGCACCAACTCCAAATTCACAAGTGTAGGTCGTTTTTCTAGACCGAGCATAAACCTGCGCTTGCATTATGCCAAAATAAATCGATTTCATTTAGTATTTGGGATTTGCAGGAATTCAACTTTACCCTCGGTTGGGACACCCTGTATGTTAATTTAAAATTCTAAAATGACAAATCAGAATGGAGAATTGACAGACCTTTACAGTAAGGTGCCACTCGACCCTTATTCCCTATGATGAATTTCGAAATTAGGGTTGCTGGGGGTAGGGGGTTGATCTGACAAGTTTCGAATTATTTCGAAAAATGCTCCCCCTCGAAACAAAAATCGACGTGTCTTGGTGTTTTTCGCTAATGTTACTCATTTCGGAGTAATAGGGGGGGTCAAATTTTCGTTGGAACACACTGTATATTAACGAATTTTTTTTTCTAGTAATCTACCACCACTAGGGAATGCTACAGAACAATCGTGATGAAAATGGTACTCAGTCTGTTCCGAATCTCATTCACGATAGCTGGCTGGTTTTGCTGGCTCCTTAATCTTCTGCTGTGAATGTCTCGGACATGTTTGATGGGAATGAGGTCTGCACTTCGTGCAGGCCACTTCATTGAAGTGATTTCGTGATCTTGAAGGTAGTTCCTAAAAATATCAGCTTGGTGAGGCTTGGCGTTATCATGCATAAACAGAAAGTTTCATCCCATGCTTGCGCAAATGGTACAACATTATCTTTACAAATGTGTGTAACCTACCTCTGAGCGTACAGAGTTTCATTATTCACGATGACTTGATCAGTTCGGACGTTCAGAGAAATTCACCACACATTATTGAATCTCCACCCAAACCATATATAGGTAAAAATTGCACCGGGAATATCTCCCATTTCGACGTTCGTACACTAGAGAACTTCGATCGCAATGAAAAAGAAAAAATCTCAACTCATCTGTAAACTAAACTCTCTTCCAGTCTGCTTCTAATCAATTGGCATGTTGGCCAAATTGAATTGGTCTCTTTGATGTGCTGCGGTTAAAGCTGCCACACGAGGCCTCAAACCAAATTCACTGTGACTTAGTCGTATCGCCAAAATTAATCGACAACTGCTATCACCAATATGTGGTGGTTTCTTGTAAAATCTCAATTTAATTCTTATGAGAGGAACGTGTGCGCCAAGAAAAAACATCGAAATTTGTTAGGATATGTGCGGATATATTCGAAAAAAACCTCACAAAAAAATTTAAACTTTTAAAATTGTGCATTGATTTCTTGGCGCAGTATCTTAACACCTTTTCTACTTTTCCTTGGGAATCAAAAGAAAATAAATTATAAGAACAGCTGGATTGATTTGGGTAATTTCAATCTAACAATATTAGTAGAAGATGAAGGAACGTTTGCATAGTGACAGAATGTGGAAAAATTGCGAGGATAATGATAAAAACGACAATTTAATTTTCCCGTACAAGCTGTTTCCCGAACGTTCTCACATATTGCCGCTATTTACGAGTAGTATTTGATGTTAAAGCCATTCTGATTCCGCACTGATGCATCCATGAGACCATTTTCATCTTTATGTTTGAGTATCAGTAGTTCTCTCAAAAGTTTTCTTGAATTCAAGTCGTTTATCATAGCCCAAATCAGCATTGGATTATTTAAGTCATCCATTTGATAGATGGATGGAGATGGAAGGGTACTTTCAGTGATCCGCGACACTTTTCATACCCAGTGTCGTATCATTTGGGAGGGGTTATTCAACTAGCATCCTAGCTCTTCAACTTTTCAATTTCGCAAAGTGAGTTCATTGAATTCTACTTAACATTTAACGCTCTTCTGTATTCTATGAATATAGACATGCGTCACTCTTCTAACATAGTGGTGCAATGTAAGAGATTATCTTGAACATATATGGGGCACCCTGTTTTTCCTCAGAATTCATTTAATTCATAGAAATGATGTTTATAGGATCGAACCGTACTTTGTTTTGCTAGAAACTTTCTCTATAAGAAAGTGCTATTCGAAGTGGGCACCACATTTTCCCACTAACGACCAAAAGCAACAAATAATTCAAAATCTAGCAACAATTCGAAGCGTTGAGTTGAACCCATTGTGAAGCATAAGATAAATCTTTCTTCAAATGTGAATTGAAATATTAATGAATTTCTATAATCAGTGGAAGAGACTTTCTTGTAGAATAAAGTTGATATTTGCATTAAACTTTATGACATTTGTTAATCTACACAAAAAAATTAAAGAAGCATTGTAACTTTTCATGATTTACTGGCTATTGAAATGTCATTCGTAGGAGGTGATGATGACAGTTGACCATCTCTGAATGATCTCTGGGATTGGCTTGTTAATAAATGTCTCGTCACAATTGAACCGTTGATAAATCAACTCGTGCTTGGTAATAATGTTTTTATTTAAACTCAAGTTGAATTATTATATAGAAGAGTATAGACTAGTTTAAAAATTAACTAAGCAATAAAAATTTCCTCGTGAAGCGAGTAGGAATAAAACAAAAGTACCCTTCAGTTTATCTCTAATGTATTCAACATTAACCTCTTGAGAACATTTTATTTTTTCTTTGGCGAGTGTGAAATCTTAAATCTCCGCTCCTGGGCACTCAGGCAGCACCCCTATGAAAGAAGGTCATATCGAGAGGGCTTGGGAACGAATATATATCGACACGCAAAGATATTTGCTTTCCAGATGCTCAAACAAAGCGAAGAAGAATTTACACCGTGAGAGAATATTTTCGGAACCTTCTAAGATTACGCACTATCTTTAATTTATTCGAAGATTGTTTCTCATAAAACTCTATGGGCGGTTTTTCTTATTACGTACACGTAGTTCAAACAATAGTGATCTTGAGATAATAATTGTAAATTTTTGTTTTCTACAATTATCGAAATTCTTCAAAGGTTACGGTGTATGATTTTGCTAGCCTGATTTCAGTAACTTAAGATAAAGAAAAGTTATTTCAAATTGTTTCGAATTGAAAACTTTTGAAGCTTCGAGCGATTTTTGTATAGATAAAATCTTATGAGTTTTCGTTATGGACATCTGGTTTCGCAAGACGGACTTGAATTGAAAACAAAAATGGAATTTTACCATGTTTTCATTTCGAACAAATAAATCGAAAGATCAATGTTGCATCGATTTTGAGCTTTCTTTTATCATCGGACAATATGAAACTAAGTACAAAGTACTATGGTATTAATAAATAGGTTCTCATTGGATTTGGAAAAGGCAGAAAGAAAATATAATGTACCTGAGGCAATTAACGCCCTCTTTCTAATAATGCCCAATCTACAGAAAACGTACTTTAATTAGTTTTATCAACGCTCACGCACACTTAGAATACACCAACAGGAACACACCAACCGCGAGCGCTAGCCGCTCCCGACACCATCTTGCCAGTGACCCGCTGTGTTTCCGAGACTCCGGTCGCAAACGCCACTGTTGTAAAAAAATGCTCCACAAAACTGTAAGTTTGCAGATGTTTTATTGTACATTTTTGTTTATTCTTATATTTGTGATGTAGTGTAGGTTGTTCTCCGTATATCTTGTTCATATTTTAAAGAGAATTTGTGTAGTTCAATGCAAAACCTTCCGCATACCAAAAACCTCAACACGGTTATAACGCCCAGTCAAATGACCGTTGGGCGCTATTATCATACGTAGGCACTATTGGACTTTCTTACACCATTGAAAAAGTAGTAGATACTTACTTCAATTCTGTAGTAATTACTCATACCTGCATTGTTAAATTGAATTTCCAATTAAAATACATGTCCAGAATTTGAATTCAATATTATCTTGAATTCACTTATTTTATCATTCTGCCCTTGCTTTTTCTTACACCAGTATTTTGTTAATAAGTAGAGTGTACTCATTTTGCAGAACACCAAAATGACACCACCTAGCCCGACGATTAGAAAAAGAGGGAAGTCATGGACAGAAGAAGGAAGATTTCATAATATTTTAAGTACTTAATAGTGTAGATTACAGTGACTGACATTGTTGGGCATGATTTTCCTGCTACCTCAGGTCCATTAATGGCTATTGACCATTATCGTTTAATAACGCCCATTGTATGTTTAAACATAATATATTTTATATGCATATAAACATTCGATATGCTATTATTTTTATAATTGTTGATGTCAGAACTTAAAGTTCTGTGAAAAATGATTACAATTAAAAGTTTCAAGTTTCTTTGTGTCTGAGAAGACATGTCATAGTTTTTATATTAAATGATCATTTGCTACATCTCTGATAAAGAAATTTATAAATGACTCATATGTTTCATTAAATTATTCAAACACAAAGATTTTTTATTTGTGTAACATCTGATTTTGCAAGGGGAGCTAAACAACATAGTATTTTTAATAACGCCCAAATAAAGGGTTTTAATATTACGTTATTAGCGAGGAAAATTACACTGCGTAACTATCATCTTTCAATTCAGAAATATATGTTTAATTTTCACAAGACAAGGTTGAGTCCATTTCAAAAGCATTCATATTAAAAAATATAGTTTGGGTTAGGTGGGCGTTAATTATCTCAGGTACGTTACAATTCGCTTAATTAACAAAATAGTAGAACGAAAACAATTGCATACATTGAAAACAAAAATCGCATTCTGTTCCCAAAATACTCTCTTATTCAATGCTGAAAATCCTATGAAGAATTTGAACAAATCAGGAGTTCATAAGTTATCTTCAGACTCAATCATTACATAGGCCAGACTGGTCGTTCCTTCAAAATTTGATAAAAGAACATCAAATTAATTCATTAAGAATAAATAAAATTCAACATTGGCCAAGCGTTTTATCCAAAATGGTCACTCTCTTCCCAATATTGATAATTTTAGTACCCTACATATTGCTCCAAAGTGTAGGCAATTCTTAAAATCGGTTTGAAATCCATTTAACGTTATGTTTACGTCGCTTTCTTTATTTCCACTTCAATAGCGTCAGAATATGTCGCTCTATATGATATCCTCCTCTCTCTTGTAACAAAATGTGACGCGTCTTTAATGTTTCACGTTCAATTATCGAATCCGTGCCTAACTCAACAATGTTGACAATTGAACTAACACAGCGCGAAATTTTCGAGAATTGCATTTAATATTTGAATAAACCCTTCACAAGTTAAGCAAGGTTGAAAAATCCTACAGAAACATTGAAATAATTGCCTTACTTGAGAAAATGTTCATCGCAGCTTTTAAATTCTTTAATATTTAATCAAGGTCTTGATCAGGGCATTTCATGTCTCAAATTTCAAAACTGGAAGAAATTCTATACAAACCGTCAACCTTCATTTCCCATCTTCAAGGATGTATCTCTATATGATATCCTCCTCTCTCTTGTAACAAAATGTGACGCGTTCTCAATGTTTCACGTTCAATTATCGAATCCGTGCCTAACTCAACAATGTTGACAATTGAACTAACACAGAGCGAAATTTTCGAGAATTGCTTTTAATATTTGAATAAACCCTTCACAAGTTAAGCAAGGCTGAGAAATCCTACAGAAACATTGAAATAATTGCCTTACTCGAGAAAATGTTCATCGCAGCTTTATGATTCTTTATTATTTAATCAAGGTCTTGATCAGGGCATTTCATGTCTCAAATTTCAAAACTGGAAGAAATTCTATACAAACCATCAACCCTCATTTCCTATCTTCAAGGATGTTTTTCCAAGAGAACTCATATTTCTAACCTTGAATACAAGATCTTAATTGAATAATTTTCGTGCCTCCCATATTAAAACCCAAGAGTTCCCACACACACTTCTTACCCTGGGGATGTAAAATAGTAGCCTATGTCGCCTACAACACAGGCATGCGCGACTTTATGTTATTCTTTGTAACGTTATGTATACGTCTCTGTACTTCCATGGTGTCAGAATATCTGTCTCTTTCGAATCGGTGCCTGAGTTCCTTTTAGAACTGACACAGCGCGAAAATTTCAAGAATTGCGTTTAATATTTGAATTTCAAGCGAACTAAGACTGGAAATCCTACAAAAACATTCTTAAAATGCTGCACGATGAACTAATTGCCTTGCTCGGGAAAATGTTTCATTACAAAGACGAATATCTCATTTTCATGAAGCCTTAAAGGAGAATATGTCTCCAGCGTTTCTCTGAAGAGGTAATAGCGTTCTTACTTTTCATAGCTTTCAAAGGTCCTTTGTCCTTTAGATATTAAAGTCCCCAGAGTCTTGCGTGTTTGTCAAACTTATTACATATGATTGTTCCGAAGCAAAACGTGCGAAATGAAGCTGAAATAAATTCTGGGGCAAATGTTAAATCAATCTATGTCGGCTCGTATCCCTCATTATCACAATGCCGTTTCAATTCGAAGCACAAAGAATTTTGAACAACAGGACTTGTGGGGTTCACGGCACATGCTGGGCGAGGACTAAGTGTAAATGGTCTAATTTAGGGTCTCTTTCATTGCCCGCAATTTGATTGAAGCTTATATACAAACAGGAAATCAAGGGCATATGGTACACAATACCTTATTTAAATTTGATAAACTGAAAAAGCTGCTCCTATTTTCTATGAATATATTGTCTTTCCTTTATTGCTAAAATACGAGGGTTTTTCATTATTCTCAATAATAAATTCACAAATATATTATTGAAATTTTTTTTTAGGGTTATCCAAACTATTTTATATTATCATCAATACTCTTTAACATCACGTTCGAACTAATTTAAAAAACTGAGAAACTCGTATAGGCGTGTTGAAATTCATACGGAATACGAGAGATGTCTTTTAAGTTTTGCATATAGAGCTAGAATGACACAATTGAAGCTTTTGAAGACTTTAGAAGATTAATACACTTCTGCATTGGTTCGAACCAATTCTGGAAGCAGTTATTTCAATCGTTTGCTGTCTCAATTTTCCCCCTTAGAACATCCGACCACAATATTGGAGCTTCTTATCTGGTTCGTATGAATAAATCCAAGATTCAGCACCGATTACATTGATGTAAACGCTTTTAGACTTCCCAAAGAAAGAACAAACGTTGCTACCATCTTTTTGGAGACCACATATGACTTTTTTCTGTTTTTCTTCCTTTTGAAATACCCAAACAGAAGATTGGCGCTTATTTTCTGGCTCGTAGATTCATCCATACTGACAATGTTGTCAACGTTCTGAGAGTTTCCAAAATTAAAACGATCCATAGTTTTTTGACACAAAATCACCAGTGCAGCTTTCTGTTCTTCGGTCAATAGATGCAGTATCCAAAGGAAAATAATTTTTCACACGTAATTCTTGGTGCAATACTTTTTGTATTGAGGTCTTTGAAATCCGCATATATTCCTCAATCTCTCAATAATTTCCTGGATAATCCTACGCAGAGCATCCACATATTCTTGAATGACCATTGCTCTTAGTCGCTAAGTCTAACCCTCTTCATACCACAGTGTAACGTGCACAAGTGCACTTTACATGTTAGCTCTATCGCTCTTCAATTCCTACCCTCCGCTTTCTTTGTAAGATCAAACTAAGAACTTCGACTTTGTTGCCTTTTCCCTCCCCATAATTTTCCTAGTAATTTATATATTCCTGGACCCCTTCCAATTTCCGATGATTTATTTTTACTCCGATATAACCTCAAGGAGGCAGTTTAGGATTTAATCTTGGTTTTTTGTGAAAGTTAATAAATTGAAGGGATTTCGAAAAAATATCTCCAGTAGATAAAGGAGTTGTCCATTTATTAACTAAATTTAAAGTTTGAAAATAGGATTGTTAGTTCACCCGTTAATAATTCGGACACTAGGTTAGACCCCCAATACAAGAGCTACCCAGACGTCTAGAAAAAGTAACAACCCGTTCAACACCCCGAGGAGCCGGAGGAGGATAACTGATATCTTGTTAGAGGATTCTGAGACAGAGACGTCGCCTTTGTTTCACCGTCTTCATTTTCTTAGAGAAGTTTTTTTTTAATTTGTGTATGCCAATTAAAAAACACCTTTTAGATATATATTATTTAAATATAGTGGCTATGGAGAGGAACAAGCAATCCATTCAAAGGATACTTAAGAAATAAACTCATTTACTTGTATTAAGTCAAATCTAGGGTACATTCAGCTTCATACCATGAGAAAACTCAATTTCTTTCTCTAAAAATCCAAAACAACAATAATAATCCCAAAACAAAAAATATAATCTGATTCATAAGAATAAATCATGAGCAGATGAAAAAACAAATTTAAGAACATAAAAGAAATCATAAGAATTGTTCGAAATCGAAAATGTCTAACGGAGTTAAATCAGGTGATCTTACGGGCCATCTTATTGCATTCGTTGCAATCCAATTTTCTCCGAATCTCTCGCGCAAGTACTCTGAGACAATTCTTGCGTTAAGGGCGGTGCACCATTCTGTTGATAAAACATTACCCTCTCAATCGCCAACGGTAGGTTTTCTAAATATCCCTCAATCTCATTCTGAATAAATTGTAAGTATCTAGCGCCACTCAACGGCCCATCAAAAATCACGGGACCAATTATTCTGTTACCAATCACACCTAACAAAACATTAAAACCGAATTGTTCCTGAAAATTATTCTGGTTGAATAAATGTTGATTCTCCTGAGACCAATATCTTGCGTTTTGTCTTTTGAATAACCCTAAATTAGTAAACCTTGATTCATCTATGAACAATATTATTTTTAGGAAATTATTGTATGGTTGCACATTATTTTGCATCATCCAATTGCAGTATTCCATCCTCCTTGCATAATCACCTTCGTACAAATGCTGATGCAATTGTATACTTCTTCAAAATTCGACGAACGCTTTGACGACATATCCAGCTCAAACACAACTTGCCTTGTGGAAATGGTTTTATCAATTTCCACTCGCGCTAACATATTAATTTCAGTGTCTTCTCCATTGAGAAGACACTGAAATTTTCTTCAGGATCATTATTGGGTTCTCTTCTTAATTGATCCTCTAGGCGACTAAAATAATTTCTCGCGGGGGATTATCGATGGGGGTATCTCTCGGCATCCAAATTGACAGCAGTTACTGTATTCTTTTGGCATTCCCCGTAAATAAGTAACATATCCACTTTCACATTCCTTGTGTATGTTTGAGGCATTTAAAAAAATAATAACGCTTCAGTAAACTAAATTCGAGTGAAATCGACCGATGCTAACTTTAATATTGGAAACGTCTAAGTCGTTTGTTTTCATAGCCTTCTTTGTATAATAAAATCCTCACAAATAATTCTGATTTCTGAATTATCTATTGTGAGGTATGGTTGAATTTGGAAAATTATTTGCAATCAGCATATGCTAAAATATATAGGGTGTTTGAAGATATCCATCAGCCTACTGGATTTACTTACACGAATTGAAATAAAATTAATGAAAATTTCTACATCATCATAATTTGTTATCATTAAAAAAACTGTTTACAGAATTTCTTTACCCATAGTATCAAGCTTTTATTGGTACCTCGGTACCAATATGGTACCATTTGAAAAAATGAATTTTTAATTCAAAAATGATTTTGGAGAACACTAATCTGGCCTGGACAGACAAAATCTCAAATTTTGTCGTCAGTTGCTTTTTTAAAGTGTTTCTTCGATCGATTGAGGTAGTTTGGCAATATTAATGACGCCCTAGATTGAAAAATAAAAACCGAGGCAAAAATAATTTTGACGCCCAAAATATCAATTGTGAGGTATAGTCGAATTTGGAAAATTATTTGCAAGTGAACTATGCAAAAATATACAGGATGTTCCATTTAAAAATCTTCATCGAAGGTCATTTCCGGCAAAAACAATTGTTTCAAAAGTCAAAAGGTGGCCTGTCATAAGTTTGATCGAATTACAAAATTTTAATAAATTACCTGCAGAAATATAAAAATAAGAGGGGTGTACCATGATTCTGTGTCACCCGGTATAGTCTTGCAGCAAAAGCTGAAGAGTTGAACCTGAAATAGTACCGCGGGAAATGCCCTCTATATTTTTTAGTTTAGTTTTTATGAATACACCAAAAATACATTGATGAATCTTCAATAAAAACAAAACTGTTATCGTTTCATCGTGAAATATTCAATCTAATCTTGCTACTATTATGACAAAATTGAGGATATGGGTCTTATTACAATAATTCAAATTTAATCAATACTCTTCCATGAAGAATATTATGTTGACAATTTATCATTTCCAAACCTATAAACGTTGGTTCAAACTAGTTCCACAACATTAATTCTTCTAATCATCTCGAATATCAAGTTGCTAATATTTTGTAAACTCCAAAGATTATCTGCAAATCCATTTCTTCTTATCATAATATATACTACGAAATCGTGGTATCGAATAACTGAAATCCCTCGGGGAGAACACAATTTCAAGCGAAATCAGCGTGAACTTGGTTGGGGTTCACCTGAACGAATGAATTGTTAATTTGTAAGATCGTTTATGCTCGTTCCTCGATCATAATTTCATGTCGATCGGACTACTTGATATTGCCAAGTCGTTTACACCTTGTACTGCTGTATATCGAAGAACGTGATTCAATTTTCATGCTGCAGGAATATTTCTGGACACTTCGTGCTACCTTGAGCTTCGAAGAAACGAACGTAGGCAAAAGCGAATCATAATTTGCTTTTCAGAATTGTTTCGGATGAAAACTGGAATGAATTATTCCTTCAGAAGCTAGAACAATTTTGTTGTATTTTAGTTTACGGTTTTGCTCTAATTTTTGTGCATAAATAGTTAGGAAAGAAGCATGGAGTCACCCAAAATAGCAATATATAGGTGGTCGCCGAATATGGAAACATATATGCGGAAAACAAATGCGTCCTTCAGTATCATATTTTGTATTTAGGACTTAAGGGTACGAAACTAACTATCTTCTTAAAATATTTTTTGTGCTAAAATTGTTCCGATTATACCGGAAACGAAAACCGAATTTTTTTTCAAATGGCATGGTAAACTTTCCAATTTTTGCTGTAGAGAATTATAATTTGAACAATTTTTGTCAATGTACTACCCTGATTAGTGACAATGAAAAATATATGATATTTTGAATCAGAATTTATGAAGTTGAAGAAATGATTACGTCCTTTTGTACAGTACAACCTTTTTAATCCGAACACACTCTAATCCGCACATCCAGTAATCCGAACGACGCAAATTTGAAATTACCCACCTTAATAATCCGCACAATTTATCTTTTACCTCTATAATCCGAACGCCGTCAGTAATTTCATCGATTGAAAGTGTCCGAACTTGCAATATCTTGTCTGAATATTCGCTTCACTTGTGCAGATTTACGTTAACATTGCAGCAAAAATGCGAAATTTTGAAAGAATTAGATGATGGAAAAAGTGTTTCTGAATTGGCCAGAATACACTCAATTGGAAAATCTACAGTATGCGATATAAAGTAAAAAAGAAAATCAATTGAGAATATTATATCTTCTTCTAATTCTAGTCCTGGGAAACGGGGTACGCTCAGAACAAATGAAAATCCGAATGTTAAAAATGCTCTATAAACTTGGTTCTTAGAAGAACGATTTCGACATACACCTTTACCTGGTGATCTCATATGTGAGAAAGCAAGATTTTTTTACACCAGTATAACAGGCAGAGATGATTTCAAGACGAGTCAAGGATGGTTGGAAAAATTAAAAAAAGACAATTCGACAACTTACCATATCAGGAGAGAAATTGTCCCCAGACGTTAGTGTGGTAGAACCATTCAAAAATAAATTTCTTCAAATATGGGAGATGGATCAAGTGCCAGATCAAGTTTACAACGCAGATGAAAGTGAATTATTTTGGCGAATTCTTCCAAACAAAACACTAGTCGATGCTGCTGAAAATTCAGCTCCAGGTCGGAAGATGAGTAAGGACCGTATTACATTCATATCATGATCTAATGCATCATCAGTATCTCATAAAATTAAATTGTTGGTCATCGGATAAGCCAACAAACCCCGAGCATTCAAGAACTGCTCCAATTTGCCTGTTTATTATAAAAGTCAAAGAAAAGGGTGGGTAACTAGAGAACTTTTTTATGAATGGTTCCACAAACAATTTATTCCTGATGTTAAAAATAAAATGAACGAGTTGAAATTGCCACAAAAAGCTCTGCTCTTATTAGATAACGTTCCTGGACATCCAAGAGAAGAGGTATTAATCAGTGAGGACCGAAATATTCAGGTCATGTCTCTACCTCCTAATTGTACTCCATTATTACAACCAATGGATCAACATGTAATACAGAATGTGAAATTGCATTATCGAAAAAATCTTTGCTACTGAATAATGTGGGACAAAAAGACAATAACGTTTCGCAGTTACTGAAGAAATTGGACCTCAAACATGTGGTGTTTTCTCTTGAAAGGGCCTGGTCATCTGTGTCCCAAGATTAAATTCAGAAATCATGATGATGATGATTATGACGCAGTTGAACTGTTGCCTCTTTCACGGTTGAGAGAAAAAAATTGCTAGAGAGAGAAGAGAAAAATCGCGATTTACGCATGATGACAGATGTGCTAACAAATGTATCTGAATTCAACAACTGAAGACATTGATGAATGGGTTCTAGGAGACAATGAGAATTATCTCTCTGAAGCTGAAATAATCAACAAAATAGAAAGTGACGAGGATACAGAAGAACTTGATGTCACCATGAATTCAGTGAAAAATAAAGAAGCTCTCTTGTGTTTCAACGAATATATGGTGCATAAAAAATGATATCCCTCAGCACCAAATATTATTATTGAATAAATTGAGAGAGGAAGCTGCAAATTTTCATCTTCGTTCGTTAAAACAGAAAACAATTCAAGACTTCTTCAGAACCTAAAAAATGATCTGTGAAATGTATCTCTTTCTTAAGAATATGTATTTATATTTTCATGTTTTTCTGTGAATCACAATAATTTTGAGTTTTTCAATGAGTATTTTACGTTTTTCAATAAATATTTCACGTTTTCGATAAATATTTCACGTTTACCAATGAATATTTCACGTTTTTAACCCTGTCTTTTCTTTACTATTTCATTTTAATTATTTGGATAATCCGAATATTTCAGTAATGCGAACAAGTTCTGGTCGCATATGATTCGGATTATAGAGGTTGTACTGTACTATCATTTTTATAAGATTGAATTTTTTCCTTTGGTTCTGAAGAAAAGTCTATTATCCTTCATGATAATGTACATTTTAGAGGTTTTTCATAGCCAAGGTGCTTGCCTTTAACTTCGATTAACCCTGTTAGATTTTCTTTTCTTTGTCAAGGATTCATAGCATACCCATTTGTTCAGCTTCATTGTAACTTCAATCTCGCAATTCAAAAAGAATGTAATTGTTTCAGGATGTTGAATTTCTTGCATTTTGAATAATGGAAATACTTTTGAGTATTTCAGATGTTCTCCAAGAATTTATTTGTTCTTTTCACTACTAATCATTTTTAATATTTCCTTACTCATAATTTATACGAGGGATGTCTATTAAGTTTTGCATTCAGAGCTAGAATGGTTGACAGTTGAGAGTTTTTAAAAATTTTATTATTGTTTTGCGAAGTATTCTCCGCGAAGATTAATACACTTCTGCATTCGTACGAACCAATTCTGGAAGCTGTTATTTCAATCGTTTGGTGCTACGTTCGAAATGACCTTTTGGAAGGCAGCAACAAGTTCCTCTGAAGCTGAAACCTTTGATCACGCAGTCCGTTCTTTGCTTTGGGAAAAGTAAAAAAAATCGTTGGAACTTACGTCTGGACTGTACGCACGATGGTGTGAAAATTGTTGTTTCCTTGCGTTGAATATTCAATTACTCTGTGGGTTCTGTGCAAACTTGCACTGCCCTGGTGAAAGATGATTCGCTGTTCGGGGTTGGTTTTCCGAAGGGCACTAATGACTTGCGGTAAACAAGTGGTTGTGTACCATTCTGCAGTAACTGTACTTCGATCTTGTGAAGCAATTGTTGCTACATGACCTGTTTATGAAACAAACGTTACTATCATCTTTTAGGAGATACTTTGGCCTCCTATGACTTCTGTCGGTTTTTCTTCCTCTTGGAACACCCAATGTTGTACATTTTATCGTGAACGCTTTCAAACTTTCCGAAGTTAAAACGATTCAGATTATTTCGGCACCAAATAACCCTTGCAGGTTAACAGGTGCGGTATCCAATGGGAAACTAATTTTTCGGAATCAATTCTTCGTGAGAAACTTTTTGTATTGAGGTCTTTGAAAACCGCAATGATGCTTCAATATCTTGATATATAGCATGCAGATCTTTCTGAATAACATTACGCATAGCATTCACATTTTCTGGAGAAACCATCATTTTGGTGCACCTGGCGTTGGTCCACCGTTAAGCCTAATCCATTTGCGTTCAAATTCTTCATACCAACGGAGAACTGCTGAATGGTTTGGTGCTTCAATGCCGAAAACAGAAACCAACTCTCCGAGACATTCTTCTTGAGATAATTTGAGAATTGTAGAAAATTATTGTGCGAAAACGATAACGGTTAAATATCAGTTTTTAACCAACTTGTCAAGTTTGAAAGATTTATTTTAGCTACAACAAAGTACGCATAAAACTAAAATTTCGGATTTATATCAACGAATCATAGACGTTCATTTTAAGTTCTGACAGTTGATTAATGGTGCTCTCTATCTCCCAGCGTGTAAAAAAAAAGTGTCTCGTAGATAACGTTCGTTTGTTTTTATTATGAGTGGGCTTCATTGTTATGAGCATAGAATTGAAGAGATCTGAGATGTTGTGTGTAAATTCGCACCAGTATACAAAATGTTCAAATTTTTATTTGAGTTTTATTAGAGGAAAACTTCATGTTTTCAAGTAATACTCTCCGTATTTTATCCAAATGCACCTATCGTTTATGTACATTAAAAAAACTCAAGTTTATATCATAACTTGAAAACCATTTAACAAAAAGAATTTCTACTCAAAAAGTGCCCGTAGAATGTCAAAATAGTTTTCACCTAACTTTGATAGCAGCCGATATATTGGCATATGCCGAAATTTTAAAAAGTCCGAAATATCTCGAAATCAAAATAAGATAACACTCATGCATTTTTATCAATGAAAATCGAGGGACGATTTGAATATTTGAGGTGATTTAGTGAAAATTTTACTATGTGAAATTCAAGACATTTTGTTTCATTCTCATACATTATTGTATATCTATTTACTCTATATTTAGTGTTTTCCAAAAGTTATAAAATTGGACTATATTTTCTTGAACTTACCTGATTATTAAGTTGGATATGAAATGTTCTGCAAGTTCTTTATATAGTTTGTTGGCGCATATCACGGAATTATAAATAAATTCATAATATGTACCTTCTTAATTTCCAAGTTCAAACTATTTCAATGAAATGATAACACCGCAAAATATCAATTCCCCGCAGCCATCGTGAATCCTGTTTTAATCTTCTCGAAAAAAAAAAAGACGAGCTATTTCAGACATTGGAAAATACTGCTCGAAACAATCTCATTTATTTCATTGAAAACTGATAGATAATCTACTTTACCTATGAAATCAAACTGCCTTGACACCTTGATATTGGAAAATTACTGCTTTAATCAACAACGCCATATTCGGCGACCAGCCTGTATATATATATAATAAAAATTGTTTTGCTAGCGTAACACACACACAAGACCGTGATAGATTGAATAGAAATCGCCAATTGGATGGAGCTCATCGGATCATTAACCATTTGGTATTGCCTCTTCAAGAATTAACTTGCATTAGGGTCTAACATTAACATTTGCTGCACTTCACAAGTATCGTTTTTAAGGGGTACACTTGACAATAAGGGCAAGGTACAGGCAGATGTGCATTTTATCTTTGTGTCGTAGCCCCTCTGTAATCCTCTTTCTATTCTATGATAGTATCAAAATAAAATCGTCAAAAAACCTCAACCATATGATCCTGATTTTCGAGACATGTGTTCCTGATAAATTTCCGAATGTAACAACCCCTCGTCATTAGTAAAATATTCTTTTAGGGCTACGAGATATTACATTTATGCTTCTTCAAGAAAATCGATTCTTATTGTCAGAAAAAATTAGACAAGATTGTATGTGTTTAATATGCAAACTTTTGATACCTAGAGTTATATTATTATAATGATCTCTGATTTTTTCAGGATTTGAGAATTAAATATAGCCTATATCACTCGTATATAATGTAGCTTTTCGTGGGTGAAAGAATTTTCCGAATCCGTTGAGTAGTTTTTGAGTTATAGGTGACCAAGAAACAGTCAAACATTTCTCCTTTATACAACTATATTAGTGTACATATATTAATATATAGGGATTTTTTCAACTACATTTACACTGTTCTTTTCAAAATTTCACTCACTTAGGTTAATGATAAGTAAGGTGTCGCAAATGCGACATGAACGGTCTTATCTTGCGATTGCGTTGATTCAGAAGTTGAACTTTTGTAAGATATTGCCTGAGTATTCGGTATCAATTTCAAGTCTATACCTACACATGTTCCAGAGAAAAGTGTCTTGACAGACGAACACACAAACAGCGATCCGATGAAACTTTCTTTTTTACTTTTGGGGTCGGTGAAAAGCCTGTTATGCATCTTTGAAACTTTGAACCAAGTTAAATTTTAGAAACAGTATATTTTGAAGCACGCCACGCTTTTTCAATAACATTTTCTCAATCAGAAGTACCAATAATTGAACACCATCAAAAAATCCTCCTCCAGGAACTACACTGTGCCAAGAAATCAACTTATAAAATCGAAATTTCAAATTTATTCAAATGTAGTTTAGATATGTTGAGGAGTTATTTTTCCAGTTATCCATCAACACTGAGGAATAATTGAGAACAATCGAAATGAAAATGGTACTCATAGAAATTGAAATAATACTAATAATGAAAAATATAAAACTTTTGGAAAAATCATAGTTCCCAAAAACCCACCCTGGCGAGAATTACTTTATGGCATCTTCGATTCATACTCCAAATCAATGACCTTATAAAATTCTGATTCATTTAGTTCCAAATTTCGATCAGTCTGTTCCGAACCTCATTCACGGCAGCTGGCTGGTTATGCTAGCTTCGTAATCTTCTATTGAGACTGTTCCAGATGTGTTCGATGAGATTGAGGTCTGAACTTCGTGCAGGCCACACCATTGAAGTGATTTTGCGATCTTTAAGGTAATTCCTTACGATATAAGCTTGGTGGAGCCAGGAGTTATTATGTATAAACAAAAAGTTTTCAATCATGTTTGCTGAAAATGGTACATGTTCGTCTAAATTTCGATGATGTACGATGACCAGCTTAGTGCGAAAGTTCAAAGAAATTTCTCTCAACACCATTACTGAATCTTTACCGAAACCATAGGTAGGTAAAAAGCTACACTGGACATATCTCTCATTTCGACGTCTGTACGCTATAGAACTTCGATCGTAATGAAAAAGACTCATTTTTAAACAAAATTTTTCCCAAGTTAGCTTCTAAACAATAGAGATGTTGCCTGCAGAATTTATTTGGGCTCTTCGATCTGCTGCGGTTAGAGATGGGGCACGAGCTGCGACACGAGACCTCAAACCAAATTCCCTGAAACGTTGTCGCATAGTTTCAGAGCTAATTTACGCTCAAATATTCTGTTGCAGCTGCATTTGAAGGTGCCTAGCAATAGCCAACCGTTATCTCAGAAAGTATTCTTAAATAACGATCATGTATCGTTACCGAAAGTCTATTCTACAGTCTGCTAGGGCCTCAAGAATCTTGTGTTAATAAATCGTATCAAACGCTTTCTCGCAGTTCTTATATTCGATGACTACGAGAAAGCGTTTGATACGATTAATCAACACAAGATGCTTGAGGTCCTAGCAGACTGTAGAATAGCCTATCGGTACACCACAATCATAAAATATATTTATGAAAATGCAACTGCAAGTGTCAAACTTCATGAAAATACAGCAAAGATTCCAGGTGGAAGATGTGTACGCCAAGGCGATACTATATCTCCAAAATTGTTTAACACGCTTCTTGAATATGCTTTCAAACAAATAGATTGGGAAGACTTTGGTATAAATATTAACGTCGAGATGCTGACTCATCTCATGTTTGCAGACGATGTGGTTTTATTTGCAGATTGCATTGAAAATGTTAAGAAAATTCTCGAAAGACTAAACGAGGCTTCCCAACAAGTAGGGCTAAAGATAAATGTTTCGAAAACTCAACTGATGACAAATCTTATTCTAAGTGAAAATATCAATATTAATGGCATCCCTATAGAAATGACAACATCTTATAAATACTTAGGTCATGAAATACGGTTAGGTTAAGATAATCAGACATGTGAACTTCATAGGAGAGTGGGATTGACATGGGCAGCCTTAGGAAACCTAAGACATATTTCAAATCTCACCTTCCAATATGCCTGAAGAGAAAGGTTTACAACCAATGTGTTCTCCCCGTTCTCACATATGCTGCAGAGACATTAACTTTGACCAAGAAATCTGTCAATAAAATAAGAACTACGCAGCGTGCAATGAAGAGATCGATGCTAGGTTTACCGCTTAAGGATAAAATTTTCAATATAGAAATCCGCAGAAGAACTGGAGTGATAGATGCCATTGAGTTGATCGCAACTTTGAAGTGAAATTGGGCGGGGAATGTTGCCGGAATGGACGATAACAGATGGACAAAACGGATGATAGAGTGGAGGCATAGACAGGAAGCGTTGAAAACCGGGGCAAAACACCAATCAGATGGGCGACGAATTCTTACAAATTGGATTCAGAGTAAGCAGGATAGACAGTTTTGGAAGCATTCACGGGTGGCTTACGTCCAGCACTGAACAAACTTATAGGTTAATGATGATCGCCTTGATGCTCGGGGTCCTTTTTGCCCAGGTCTCCTTTCAGGGCTACCAGTCTTCTTGTACCTGCAGATCACTCTGAAAACAAATAAATGGTACACCCCAAGCCTCTGGCGTATTCTTGTGTTAGTCAAATCTAGTTCATCTAACATCACCACTCCAGAACATTCTGCCGGGGTCAAATTTCGTGATTCGCGTTGCATTATTACCGAAATTCAAATTTTCTTGGTGGTTTCTTGCAAGATCCCAATTTTTTTTTCATTGCGAGTAACATGTGCAACAAGAAAATCTACGAATTTTGTTGGAATGCCCGGACATATCCCAAGAAGAAAACATGTGTTATTAATAAGTTGCCTACCAGAAAAAAAAATAGAAACGTTGAATTTGTGCGTCAGTTTTTCGATGTAGTGTAGTTTCCGAGTCCTGTTATATTTGATTGAATACAATTTAAGACGTGCGATATTCTCAACAGTGCCGTATCCTTCGACATTCTATCAAATCAGGAATAGACCGAGACTATATCGAACGAGATTGAACTGTTCCATTTCTCAAAGGTATAACCTTAAAACTATCTTGCACAAAGAAAACGTCTGTGACATATTATTTGTGTTATCCTGTCCTCCGAACTTGATAGAACATAAAACGAATCGGGACAAGTCTGGTGCCCAAATCGATTTCAATATAACTAAATAAGATTTGAAATTGGAAAAAGATTGCGAATGTCATCTTCAGCGTCTGTTGTGGTTTCATATTCGGCGCTTCTTAAAAGTGAAGTGATTATTGGAATTCAGATTCGAGAAATGATCTATCAGTTATTTTGGTATGATTAGTTTTGCGGTAGCTGTTAAGTTCATTTCCAGGAATTTTTGTTGTTGGAATTGAATGAAGGAGGTCCAATTTATTTGCAATATTCTAAGGAAATCTTTAGAAATACATAGTGTTCTTAAATATCATGTACTTATGATGTGGTGTATAAGTTATATAAATGCATATGTCAAACTGTCTCAAGAATCTACAAGATTCAGGAGTCTGCTGTGCTAAATGTAAATTCTAAATACCAGAATCTGAATTAATTTCTGCAGGTACCTTAATAGGCTAGTTTTCATTGCTCACAGAACATTCTCGCATGAAATTCATATGAAACTGGAGCTTTCTGAAAAGAACACAAATGATGCTAAATGAAATAAGAGAAATTCCAGAGACCAGCACACCATATTCAAAGGGTGTAGGCCTAACTTTACCGAGATTTTTCTTTGAGCATTAATTTCTGCAGGTACCTCACATGATGCTCAAGAAATCATGGAGAATTTTCCAGTAGCAAACCCCAACTTTGAACTTCAGAAACTCATTGTCAGGAGCAGTTTTCATTGAATATTTGGGTATTGAATATCTGGGTATGGTATATCTTTTTATTTGCCTGACTCACGGTAACTCATATAGGCCTCTTCTCCAATACGTGCTATTATTAATTTAAGATTTACCTCTCATGTTATCCTCAAAAGCAGTACCGGTACGCAAAATAGTCCCTGGGGAATCACAAATCGTCGCGTCGTCGACGATCGGTAATTCCCTAGTAAAACGAGGACAAGGGAAGGAGCATTTATTTGGTTATTGTGCTAGCCACTCGCATATACAGTCTTGTCATTATTATTTTGTGTTTGCATAATGCTATTGAAGTATTTTATTGGTACCGTGGTAACTAATTTGAGATTTTCTGATTTTACCTATAGTTATGCCGAAATGCAAGTGTTCATTTGATGCCAACTTACAAGCGAAGTATCCATTTATTAAGCAAATTAATACTCTTTCGGATGTTAGATACAGAGTTCAGTGTTTTCCAGAGTGGTGCATATGATATTGAACAGCATTTGAAGTCTAAAATTCATAATCATGCTGATCGACTGTTGTTTCCAGGTCTTCAATGTTGAAATTTTTCAATAATTCAAACGCGCCAACTTCAAAGTGTCTGGATATTGATCTGATCGTCTGGGCTTATCACACTATAGGAGAAAACGACAGTTTTCGCTCCAATGATTGTATGTCGAGATCGAATCATGTTTTGATCGGAAATTTAAATGCGCGCGTACAAAAACAGCTCTTTTAGTAACTGTTCATATCATTGTCGATTATTTACATCAAGCATTGATAGCTTATAACTTGACAAAAAAAATAGTTGCAGTTTTTGGCGACAATTCTAATGATTTTGGGGGGTACCTAGGAGTGGAATTAATAATCACTTCTGAAAAAACCAATGAGGTATTCGAAGAGACCATATAATTCACAATGCAAAAAATCTGTTATAGATTTTCTACCGAAAGTTTTATTGTAAAAATATATTAATTTTTTATATTTACACGGTTCGGGTTGAACGTCTAGAAGACTTTCGCGCTGAAGCTGAAATAGAACATCACCAATTGGTAGGCTTACACCCGTCTTGGAGTCAGTTTTGAAAATGTACCAGCCGTTGAAAGACTCAGCATTGAAAAATGTTCTAAATTGATAAAAAACTTTTTCGAAGATCCCACATCAGAATTATTTCTTATTTTTTACACCCTGAATCAGCAGATTTTCACCAAGCTGTATTAAAGGTTGGGTTAAGTCAGGTTACATTGTCAGACTATGTCGGTAATTGAGGCTACAAAAGAAATCAGTCATCTCAAAGATAATTTGGCTCAGAAACAGATCAACCAGTTTCTTCCATTTACTGTTCGTAGTTTAATTGTGATATTGAAAGATAATGGCACTAATATTGAGGAAAGAGTTTGTGAAAAATACGGCTACAGAATTTAATAACACTGGAACACTGAACTTGCTTTCTTACTAAGGAAGTGGATATATTTTATTGGGGAAGCTCAAGAAGAGTACCTTTATGTGAAGATATATTGATAAAAAAAGGGATATTTCCACTGTAAAAAACAGACAAATTATTTGACGAATCAACATCAATTTCGAGCTACGCCACTTCAAAGAAAAAAACCGAATGGGACAATTCCAATAGGATCCACAGAACCCCGTTGGGTGGAAGTGGTCAAACACTTTCGTACCAACAATCTTCAACATCAAAATCTTGGTTTTTTGATTGTATATATTTCATGTTTACCTGGTATTAGTGATCTAGCAGAAAGAGTTTCCTCAATTATGAATAAGTTATGGACGCCTAAAAAATCTTTTATGGGTTCCAGTTCTGAAAGCGATGTTGATAACTATGGTCAATATAAAAGAAACGTGTGAAGAATTTTATTCTTATTTGAAATCATCACTAACTTTATTGAAGCAAATTTGTTCTTTTGACCAATACAATTAGGAAAATCTTGCATACATGTGATTTGTCAGTGGAACTTTGCTCTAATAAAGCTGGTAAAGCTGGTATTCAAATGAAGTATATCAGAATAAGTGGATAGGTCAAAGTGGACCTCATCCAAGACCCCCTAGGTCCTAGATTTTTTTCATATGGTCTCAAACCTTAAGCGAAGATGACTTTCCTGATAAGTAACTGATGTAATCGAGAATACCTACCAGATAAGAAGAAAAACGCTTGGCCACCGATATAACACCTGTGAATACAATCAATGAACTGCGACATCGAATGTTTCGCCAATATATAAGATATTTTGAATGACGCGATCGTAGCAGCTTTTGATTGTTT
The DNA here is from genome assembly GCA_013387265.2 of Cryptolaemus montrouzieri. Taxonomy (NCBI): domain Eukaryota; kingdom Metazoa; phylum Arthropoda; class Insecta; order Coleoptera; family Coccinellidae; genus Cryptolaemus; species Cryptolaemus montrouzieri. Next base: position 27,704,364 of record JABFTP020000103.1, read on the forward strand.
GGCTGATCTTGTATTCGTTCTTTTTTCAAACAAGATATCAAATCACGCTTAGGTATTGCAACTGAAGCATGACAAATAGAACAAATGCACTTATCCTTCCCAATACAAAAGAAAAATACTTCCTCCCAATCGTTATTAAAATGATACGTTTTAGATTTCTTCGCTGCACTCATTTTGTACTATTTAATAATAAACTTTGTATCGACGAAGTATTGCCTTCAAGTTACAATTCAGAATGACTCCAATTTCTGCAGGTGCAACATTTATATCGGCGTGAACGAAAGCCTCGAAATTTTTAGAAAAGCGGCAAGAATAAAGAACGCGGCTCTTCTTTGACAAGTACCGCGCGTTCCTTTGATGAAGCCGCTCTTTGCCGTTAGCAGAGTGTTGTTTTATTACGTAATATTTTCTTATAGTTTAGTTACCTACTTATTAAAAATTTTTGTCTTCTCGAGATCAACTCAAAAAGCACTCGCGATCGACCGTTTGAGCACCCCTGATATACGGTATAGTTTAATCTAATGTTAAAGAAGTGAAAGAATATTTGAAATATTCTGTTTCAGGACAATTTGTGGATTCCAAAACGTCTAGATCTAAAATCAATAATAATTCGAAGATGACTTTCGTGACAAGTAACTGATCGAGAATACCTACTAGAAAAGAAGAAAACGAAAAATCAGATTCACTCCACTTCAATAGTGATTGGTTTCTCACTTTTTCTATCGGAATTCTGACCACAAATACTTTGATAAAGATTTTGAGATGTGTCTCGTATTGAGAGATCGAAATGCATTATTTGAAAGATTTCCGGTCATATAATCTGCGAATTTCAGGGTCCTCGAGCGGAAAATCGTAATTTTTGGGATAAAATTGCGAATAACTCGGAAACGATGCATTTTAGGTATAGAAAATCTATAACAGTTCGATACCTATTAATATTACGAGTTAAATGGTGGGTGCAAAAATAGGTAGTCTAATTTGAAAAAACGGACTTTTGTACCTTTGAATGTACTACGATTTGGAAACACCCTGTATACCGTGAAGCCTCTAAATGTATTGAATTCTGCTCTTTACTTACGAAGTGCTAGAAATAAATGATATTGAATGACCTTTAGTATTTTTATGATGCCTTTTAAGAGACAACCAAAAATCGCAAAATTCCGATTGAAAAATTCATATCTTCCCTTCGGTTGGTTTCAGCTGGCAATGATATGAGAAAAAAATGTTCAGAATTCAATTTTCTACAACGAAAAAAATAGAAACATACATTATGCCATTTGAAATAACGAAAATGGTGTCACCTTCCGGTATGACCGGAAGTGCCACAGCATTGAAAATATTTTAGGAACTTGGAATAATATTCAAGACCACAACAAAAAAATTCTCAAATATTCCTTTCCCTATATACCTTTCTCTATATACTTTTAATGCCCCATTTCCGTGGACACTCGGTATAACATCTGTGAATACAATCAATGAACTGCGACATAGAATAATAAATGGATTCAAAACCGTAAGAAATACTTCCGGAGTGTTTGACGGTTGCAAGAAGAATCTGACTTTCACAATATTCTTATATTTTTACCATATACGGTATAGTTCAATCTAATTTAACTGGCTTTCAAAATTCACCTGCAACAGAATCAGCCAGACTAATAAATTTTGAAGTGAATGAAATTTGTGAATCACATATATCTTGGCTTACTACAAATTTATTCTGTTCAAGAATGCTCTGAATTTAGTGGAAATTCCGAATTTCATTATGAGCTTTATGAAGATCCATTTCTCATGAATCTGTCAGAGGAGACTGGAGAACAAGAGGCAATAAATAATATATTTTTGATTTAATAACACATCCATATTCGGTGCCAACAATCATTGTTTAAGCCTGTGTAGCTTGTGTTTTCATAAGTATTCGATTTCACCTTATCGCTGTACATTCACTGGAAATATAATCTTTATATTCTTACGAAAAATATTGTTTTTATTATGCTGGCTTGATATAAACACGAAGCTAAGATTTACATACAATAAAAATATGCCGAGTCAGACTGCATCTTATTTGCTGGGATATATTCAACAATAAACTGTCTTAGTAATGATGCTGACAAAGCGTTTTGAATAAAGAACAATATATGAATTTCAGAGTCTGGATAATGATGATAGGGTTCCTCCAACGTAGAAATCAGAAGAGATATTTTATTATCTCGAATGAACAATATCAATACCAATGTTTTCTTGGCCATCCTGCTCTCTAGACTAGAATTCCATAACTGAAGACATTGGAACAAGATGTTTGATTAATTCTTTTTAATTTTTTTGTCTCTCCAGAAAGAAAAGTGCAAATATATAATAAAATCAGAAAACATGGAAAACTACAGAAACAATTTTTATACGGAATTCTTTGATTTATAACTATATTATCATCTGTAAATAAAATTGATTTAAATGCCTAATGTCAAGCATTTTGTCGATTGTTAGTTTAGTATTTGTTATTCAAATATATTATATAGTAACTCAACTGTTAGGGTCCATGATGTTTCCGTTTCTGCAGTTGAACATATTCACCATCACTTGAAAGACCAGGTCAGGTCATATTGCGACCACAGATCAACTCCATGCTAGGGCGAATATCGCAAATCATTTTTATCACAACTTCCACAAGAGTGTTTATAAACACCTGATTTGTTTGTTTCATGAATTCTAGGCTCATATATATGTATATATTGTATATATACCTAAAGATTTTTCCGTTATTGAAACTATATTCAAATTATGGAATGAGAAGAATGACTTCTAATTTGGACTGGGTTTACCAATATAAGTTAATATATTAACATTAGGAAAAACCTAATGAATTGCATGTTGAAATTGTTTACGAGAAAGCATACCGTCAATCATACTAGAATTATAACCGTTATTGACCGCTATTTGTCTTATAATATTGGGCTTCTTCAAAAATTATTTTCTGACATTGGTATCATGAATTATGTACCATAATGTCATAACCAAATATTTTAAGTTTGTGTGAATGCGAGGATGAATATTGTAAATGGAAATGTCTGTGTAGAATGGTTTATCAACTATAAAAAAATCATGTCGGTGGTCAATTTTGGTTATAGTTAAAGCTAAAAAGTTGATGGAATTCTCAGTTTCCATAACTAAAGTTAACTTTATGTTGAGGTGAATTGAAATATGAAGGTACTGAAGGAATTCAAGTGTCCATTTGTACCTGTAGAAAACAGGTTATCTCATCCACACTTCTAAACCAATAAATGCCGTGTTTCGACCGCGGATCATTATGAATTGGTTTCTCAATATTGTACATGAATACTTCTGATAGAGCTTCGTTAATCAACTTCACTGGATCGTGAGGTGGAACACTAGAGTACTGATTAACTACATCCTAGGACATAAGTTTTCTTGAGCTCAATATTATACAACAAATCGCGGTCAATAATGGTTAGTTCTAGTATGATTGATATCAAAATCTAATCAAAAATATCATATATTTACTTATACTGGTAAACACAATCTAAATCTAAAGACATGCTTCGTATCTCATAATTTGAATGAAGTTCTTAGAAAGAATAACTCTTGAAGCACATATATTAAAACCTGTACACCTAAAATTTCTGGAGGAAACAAATCAACCCTCTGGAGAAATTTGTGATAAAATTCATATCGGTAGAACTTTTAGAAATTATTATCAGAGCGTAAACGTAGTTTTCACAAAAAAACAGGTTCTCACTATGAGTTATTGAAAAAAGCAACCCTGTTTCTACCAATGTAATATAAAAGGCACATTATCCTTTTAGATGTATTACTCACACAATGTGGTGAAAAGCGTCATAAGTTTGTGAATATAATGAAAATTTGAACATCATTGTTGTATTTGATTAAAAAATTAGTAAAATCTCCGGAAATACCAAACAAAAGAACTTTCCTTCGAAAAACATTTTTTCAAACACACAAACTCTTGAGGTATAACCTGTTGTGATAATTTCGCATTTTCTACAAAATTGTACGATATTCATTTATAGAATGTCATCCAAATCTCTAACAAAAAGTGAACTCTAAAACGGATTTTAAATAGTTATACGTTTCAACAAATTACTGAATTGGCCTTGAAACTATAATCGCTTTCCACGAACATTTTCCATGATTTTAATTGCGGTTTTGAAATCTAATGAATTTTCATATATTCCACATGAGAACGTAGAATATAAACAGTTTTAAATCAATTCATTTTGATCAAATAAATAAGCCAACTCTATTAATAGATCAATGAAAAGTTTTTTTATATATTTTCGACTAATAAAAATAGATTTAAAGTTTTCAAGAATTCAAAGCGAAAATATATCAATAATATTATAGCAGAGAATTAAAGCTCGCAGTTTCGACCTTACTACGTGTACAGGCACATTATGTTTGTACTTTTGCAAATAAATATACTAGCCATCACTTGGAACACTTGATTTGGTCACTAAGACCCTCTCGATCTGATAGAGGAAATTGTGTATTTTGAGTTCCAACATTGAAGGCATTTCGAGAGACAAAACTGCTTATTTTTCTAAATTCACAAAAATCTTTGATGCCTTAGTAGTCACGTTGGGAATTATTCTCTCAATCTTTTATCTTCCCAAATATTTCATGTTTTCGTAATAAATAAGTTTCTATACAAGATTTTATATAGAAGATTTTGGTCTCTGTAGATTTGGTATACCTTGTATTGCTTGAGAATAAGCCATGGGGTTGTAGTGGTGTGCTTTTCGATCTGGATAGTGTGGAGGATAATTACGAGTATTGGGAAGCTGTAAGTCACTTAGTGGTGGACTATTCTGTATCACGATATTCATATGCTTTTCAACATCAATTTGTATCAGATTCCGTCCTTGTTTGGGTTAAATGTTAAAAGCCCAGTAGGTGTTACTTACATCGTGTGTTTCTCTCTCATTTTTCAGAATACTACCATCCCACTACTAATTGACTAGCTGTTTCTGAGGTATCAATGATGGATAAGACAGGGTTTTTTCTCCCTATAGTGAAGACTACAACAGACCTTGATTTTATGAACTTTGGCATGGTTTCCTTATCTGTCTTTTCTTTCTATTTTCATAATTGTTGAATTGTTTGCAAAGCAAACTTCTAGACTCATGTTTTATTAATCATTGTGAATTTCAGATCAGTTTTTATACATCTTGCATACCTGTTTTGGAATTCAATTTTATCGAACGAGAGACGTTCCTTTCTCAAAATAACCACCAAAATCAAATTAACACATCGACGAGCTTTTCTGATATGATTTGTCACTTCTCCACTTCTTCAATACTCTTGTTAGTTGAATAGGTAGAACGAATAAAGAGCTGCCATTTCGGATCATCATTCCTAATAGACAAGAATGGGTTAGCTCCAAGAACCGTTTACTTGAGGGTCCCTATTGGTTCACAGAGAGATTCAAAACTGCCGAATGTGTGGGAGTTAGTGTATATGGTCGAGGTGATGTCAAGTAACCATCAGTTTTGGCGGGCTTGCGACTGTTTTTCAGGTAAAAATATTTGCTATTGACCACTGTGTTAACCTCCTGCTTGAAATACATCACGGGTAGCCAAGCTACACTAAAGTCATTGATATTCCACAACTGCACGTTTTTTATTGTGCAGAAATGTCGTTCTACCTTTGCCAGGCTGGCGGACCCATAGGCGTGAAACTGCCTTGTGATTCATTGTACCGAAGCCTACACTTGGAATTTCACTGGATAGTGCATGAATAGAAAATACCAGGTGCTTGGACCTGAAGGCCTCACAAGTGTTAGACACTCTCGGCTGGCAATTAGTGGACCTGCCTCTGCTAAAACCAAGGGTTGGCTAAAACTTTGCAGAGTAGATCTGAGAATTTTAATTGCCATATTAACAGGGCACTATTGTCTTAGAAATCACATAAATAAGTTAGGATTTATAGAGAACCGTTCATGCAGACTATGTAAGGAGGAGATAGAATCAATAGAACACGTCATGTGCGAATGCTCAGCTGGGGACAGAATCGGGATTCAGAAATCCAACCTCCTAACCTCCTGCTTGCGGAGGGGTTGATAAATAGGTCAATTAAAATGATCGTGAATAGCTAAGCTGCCCTGAGGAAATTGGCATCCGACAACTGCACGTCACTTATTATGCAGCCTAGGCTTGGAATTCGCCTGGAGACCAAAAGGATGGAAAATAACCAGTGGTTGGACCTGACGGTACGGGTGCCTCATAGGTCTTCGACACTCTCGGCTTGTCCTCAGTGAAACATCCACTGCGACAGCCAAGGCTTAGCTCAAACTCTCCAGGCGAATATAGGATTAATCGAGGACCCTTCATGCAAATTATTTGAGAAGGAGATATAATTCATAAAACACATCATGTACGAATGCTCAGCTGAAGACAGAATGAGGATTTAGAAATTTGGATCTAACAAACAGGAGCTGACTGAGCTGATTGAGCTTTCACCCACAAATCTTATAACCTTCACAAAAAGGATGGAGCTTGTAGGTGGAATTTGAGATAGTGTGCCACAATATAACACTGGGTCTCAGCGGTAGGTTTGTCAATCAGCTTACACCCAATTTTTAATATCTATCATCTAGCTGAATAGCTTGTAGACCACTCAGAATGAGGCACATCTTTAAGGACTTTTCAACCGTGCTTCAAGGTTTTGTATGTCTTGTTGTCTTATGTGTTCCACACACGAAAGATGTTTGGAAAACAAAATTTCAGACAAACTAAGTTCAACATTTTCCTATTGCAAGAATCGTGAAATACTATTGAGGTAAGCAAGCGCTGTAAGCAAACACATTTGGCGTTCATTTTTGGTATAATAATTGAAGATAACTCATTCAGCTTATGATTTATTGTATCCATATCATTATTAGAACGAATTCATTTTACAGTTTTTGGTATTATCTTATCAAGAAATTGATACATTGATAATATTTACTGGTAAGGGTATACTTACACACAGTGTAAGTATACTCATTAGTACCGTCTTAGATTTAATATATAGTTAACGACGATATCGCTGACTGGTATAAGACAAAACTGAGTCTTATCCATCCCATGCTGTGAAATTCAATTGAATTCTGCTAGCACTCATTGAAATCAGAATTAAATGAAGGGAGCGACCAACTCGTAAGTTACTGAATTCAATCAGAATACCAACTCTTTTCTTTCCCATACAAAAAGCCCCGTTGAAAAAGGTGAAATTGAATAATGATGCGTTGAACTGAGTTTAATCGAAAATGAAGAAATATGTCTCCAGTACCAGTAATAAATCGTCGACTTCATTAGATTCAAGCATGAATGAACGTCGCCATTTATCAGATGGCATAGTCGGAAGTGAATGAGAGAGATCTACGAGGAATCGGTTATAGGTTAATTGGCTAACACCTACGCCACTCGATTTACTTATTTATTACTAGAGATGATGTTTGCAGACATTGTGTACGGAAGCGACAGAAGAACCGTCGAGTCTTATTCGAGATAAAGATGTGATAACTGCACATGTTTGAGAATTTATAATAGAAAACATGCGGGTCAAAGGAAATGTTCATTTTTCATTTCTTGGAAAGCCTTGAAAGGATACAAAGGATGCAGTCGTTTTGTTCATTAAAATTGCATTTTTATGCACGTTTAAGTTGCATAAACGTCTGTGAGAGTTACGGAACTATTGATTATATACACAATTTTCATAATCATTATGGTTGATTTTATAAGACCTGCTCTGTTGATGTGCAAAGTTCAACGAGATGACCCCGAAGAGTTACACAATATTTTACAGGTGGATTCATGGTTCGTGTTCTCCTTTTGATGAAATATCATACAGGGTGCTTGAACGAAAACTAAACAGAGGCTATATCTACCAAGATATTCATTTCTGATCAAATCGCAAAAACAGGTCAATCTTGGTTTTTTGGGGTACAAAACTTGCCTGAAATATCAACCCCCTAAGCGGGGGTTGCAATCCTTGAACATTTTGAATAGGGAAGATGGATCGAGTGATAACTCAAAAAAAAGGTGGTATCTTGGTCTACATCGCCTTGAACGAATTTCCATTTTTAATTGAAAACTGTAAAAGATACAGGGTGAGCAACTGAAAGATAGAGAAGACTATTTCCCTGAGACTATTCAAGTTTCAGTGAAGTAAAATAGAACAGATCCATGCTCATCAATGGCAGTCATCATCAAGTACCATCCTCATCTCGAATTTCAACCTCTAGAGCAGAGGTGACCACCCTTGAATAGTTGGAATAGGGTAGATGGGTCGAGTGATACCTCGAAAGAAAGGTATTATCTTTGTCTGCATCCCCGTGAACGAATTTTCATTTTTGATTGAAAAAGTAGAAGATACAGTGTTAGCTTCTCTAACTCCTATGGAACTCAATGAGAATAGAATTATTGCGAGCAGTCATGAAGGGAATCGAAAACCTTTACTTGAAAGGTATCACTGGATCGAAATATTACCCCTGCTCTAGGGGTTGAAATTCGAAAGGGTGATTTTGGAAGTTGACAGCTTTTTATCTAAAATGAATCTATTCCAGTTTTTCGCACTAATACTCCAATAGTCTTGGGGCGATAGTCTTCCCTATTTTTCAGTGGCTCACTGTGTATCTTCTACAATTTCCAATCAAAAATGAAAATACTTTCACGGGAATTCAGACAAAGATAATTATTCTTTCGAGTTATCATTCGACCCATCTACCGTCTTTCAAATTTTCAAGGGTGGTCACCCCTGTTCTAGGGGTTGAAATTCGAATGAGGATAGTACTTGATGATGACTGCCATTGATCAGCATGGATCTGTTCCATTTTACTTCACTGAAACTTGTCTCAGGGAAATAGTCTTCCCTATATTTCAGTTGTTCTCCCTGTATCTTTTACAGTTTTCAATTGAAAATAGAAATTCTTTCAAGGCGATGTAGATAAAGATACCACATTTTCTTTGAGACATCTCGCGATCCATCTTCCCTATTCAAAATGTTCAAGGATTGCAACCCCCGCTTAGGGGGTTGATATTTCAGGCAAGTTTTGTACCCCAAAATATGTCCCCCTTGAAACAAAAATCGACCTGTTTTTGCGTTTTGATCAGAAATGAATATCTTGGTAGATATAGCCTCTGTTTAGTTTTCGTTGAAGCATCCTGTATATGGTCAATCAGGTTCAGATTAGGACTGCGCGAAGGCCACTTTATAACATAGATTCCGGGTTCATCAAGATAATTTTTCACTACTAAGTCACTATTCGGACTCGCATGATCGTGAATGAAAAGAAATATTTAAACCGTTTGAAGGGGCAAAAATATATGCTTAAATCTGGATCACATACTGGTGACTTGTGGGAGAACTACTATTGAACACCTGAAGAGTAATGTTTCTAAAGAGGAACACCATAGATATATAAGACACTGGATATATAGCGTGCGCCAGAGAAAACCGGAAGTTTTTTTTTCCATTATAACTTTTGCAATTTGAGACCTAGATCATTCATTCTTGCTCCATTGCAAAGCCAAAAAAGTAGGTTTTTCAGAAATTGTATCAAAATTTTACTTCCAGTGAAATCCAATATCGCTGACTCATTCGAAAATGAACAATATTTCAAAACCGCTTTTTTTCTCACTAAAAAACTTGAGTGGGGTATTCAGACGATAATTCAGTCTTTTCTGAACAATTTGACTCATTGATCTTGAAAATATTCCAATAATTGGTACAAAAGTAGCGTGAAGAATTTTTTTCATTCTGATTTTCAGCTGAAATCGAAATTTTTTTTCACCTCATGGCGTTGGCACTTCTGAAGTTGTTGTGTTTTTCATGGCTGTTCTAAGAAGACAAAGAACGTATTTTACTAAAACTAACCTGAAACTTGATTTCCGTTCGAATTCAAAATGGCCGACTTCCTCAAATATTAACAATTTTCCCCTCGCATTAAAACATTTTCCTTTTCCATGTTTTTGAGTGGTCGAACTCGAATACTGATCACAGTTGTATCAGGTGTTCTCACAGATTTTTTTTGGGATTTGGTATCTCTAAGACATTTGGGAAACAGTCTAGCTGGTTCCTGGAGTTCAGATAGGGCTGACTGCTAATACAGAAACTCGCTGAATGTTATCCTGAAATTGTCAATTGAGTTGATGCTTGAAACAGAATATGAGAAATCCGAGTGCCTGTGTTCTAACAGTTCTAGCTGCACCAGTACTGTGTCTTCTTTCTAATGACCCTGTTGCCCGAAATTTTTTCTCAAGATCATAGATTGTACTTCTTTCGTAATTATTCGTAAATAAACATTCAATGAAACGCTTATCCTCATTTGTTAAAACCATTGTTAACAATTTCAAACGTCAAAAACAAGCAACACCAAGATATAATTCGAGATCAAACCAAATGTCGTCCAAAACTCGATGACATTTCATTATTTTTTGTTTTTCATAGAGTTAATGTATGCAGTCTATGTTCACAAGTTTCACAACGGGAGGTGCGTATGATGGTGGAAAGGACAAACATTATTGACGACAATTGACACAATTCTGAGTTAGGGTTTAATGGCAAAATAAAGGGAAAATTATAAAAACTAGGATAATCGAAGATCTGGAGTATCTGGTGACCCTGATTACAAGCCACAAGAGCCCAACCAAATTATTAGAGATCGACATACCGCCTTTACAAAAAATATTCTAATTGCTTTCATTTGATGCCAAAAATCGAAGGTCTGAAGTATTTGATGAAGAGCTTCAGCTGGTTTCAGCTGAAAAAATGGACTGTCATTGCAAAAATCCAGCTAATTCTAATTTAATCTAGTCTATAGCGCCCCTCAGTCACTGTTGGGCGAATGCCTCACCTTCTGTTTTTAATACGCATATAAATAAAATTAAAGGAAAACTCTGGATGAGATTAGACTGGCTTTTATACTTATACTGACAAGTTTACAGAAAGAAATAGCGAATGGGCAATACGAAGAACTGTTGCTAAAGTACAAGAATCAGAACCGGAAAGAAAGAAAAGAAAGATTTGTAATAATGAAAAAACTACTCATAAAAAGAATGATCTAATAAAATAAATCAATATGCCGACGTTTATTATATAGAAAGAAGTGAAATTCCACCAAAAACATTCTGTAAAAAACTAGCCAAGTCTCGATGGAGCTGCTTGTTTATCTCTAAAAAGTAATGACATCTCGACAAAGTCGTGCCAAGTCAAAGGTTCCTTACTGCGATTTCTTTATTATTATAGTTAATGTTCTGTTACTTGGGAGTTGAAAGACTACAAGGGTACAAAACCAGATGCTCCATGACCCAATTGCACCAATCTGTCCGCAGAACCGCTACCTATTGACGATAGAAAATTGCCACTTGGAAAACGTTGATTGAATAACCAGTCAACTGTAGACTTGATAAAACTGCGTATTTCAATAATACTTATGTATAGGCGAGCCTGGAACAAACAGTATAAAAAATATTTCCAGTACAGACGGACTTCTAATTATTTTCAATGAAATAAAACTAAAGTATTTAGATTTTCACTATATTAACAAAACTATGACCGGTTTCACCACACTGTGGCTTCATCAGATAGATACAAAGTAATGAACAGTGTTATTCCTTATATATTAGTCTTATTTTCTACTTAATATTACAATAGGTACAAGAGGTATGTTGAAAAACCCATCGGAGTTGCTTACTTTATGAATTGAAAAGATTGAGTAAAGGAGAAGGATTTAGATCTAATTGACTATTAAGTAACCTACCTGAATTCTTTTCTTTGTTGATCTCTAAAATTTCCAATAGATTGAGTTTTTGTCTGTTATTTTCATTGTGTAAAATTTTGAAATTATCATTAAAGTTATGTTAGATTTCTTTTTTAGTTTTCTTCGTGTGAGTGATTAGAATAATGGGAATCTGAACACAAACGTAGTTTCTGTTCATCTAACTTTGAAATTTCTGAAAGTTCTACCAATATGAATTTTATTACAATCCCCGCAAGACAGTTTATAAACACCGGATTTACTACTTTTATCAATTTTAGATTTGCAGTTTTTAATATGTCGGCCTAAAGAATTATCAGTTCGGAATGCTATATTGAAATTATAATGCGAGAGGAATGATTTTAATTTAGACTAGGATTACCAATATAAGTTAAGCTGTTGTGTTTTGTGTTAGAACTTTTTATACTTGGAAATACTTCCTGGATTGCTTTCTGAAATTTTTTGCTTGAAATCATGTTCTCAATCATAGTTGGACTGTAACCGTTATTGACTGCTATTTGTTTAATTATATTTAGCTCTTTTATGAAATTATTTTGTGACATTGGGATATTAATGAGTCTATGTGCCATACTATTGAAATCTGCTAATTTTAGTTTGTATCTATCTGATGAAGCCACAGTGTGGTGAAACCGGTCATAGTTTTGTTAATATAGTGAAAATCTAAATACTTTAGTTTTATTTCATTGAAAATATGTATATCGATTTTCATCAAGTAACGACTTCCTCAATCAAATTCTAATTATTGATAGAAGTCCGTCTGTACGTCTATTTTATGTTAGATCGGTGGCTGATTTGATGCTCCAAAAAGAAGAGAGCAGAAGTCACCATTGTCAATGCTGAATGCATGCCTTGCACAACCAACAACAGCCTACAATAATACACTTGCGTCTAACTACCAATACCAGTATGGGAACATTGACGTGTACCTACCCACTTACGTATAAAAAAATGTTCAACGGCCAAGCCACACAACATTAACTATAATAGTAAAGAAATCACAGTGAAGAACCTTAGACTTGGCGCAACTTTGTCTAGATTTCATTACTTTTTAGAGATAAACAAGCAGCAATAAGCATCGAGAATTGGCTAGTTTTTTCCAGAATGTTTTTGGTGGGATTATATTTATATTTTACATAGTAGTAAAACGTCGAAATCTCTCCACCGTGTACACAATTAACTCTAACCTACCGTTCATATTGGAAAATGATTTTCCCCACGAAGAGGAAAACCAGTTTTCGCAATTAGCTACCCCGTAGCGAATTCATATTTCTTTAAACCTCACAGCTATATATAAATGAAATCGGCTCTGGATCCATAATCTCCATTGATACCATGAACATCCTAAACGGTTGGATTATATCGTATAAGCCCGAATGAAATCGCCCCCTTGCCTTACACACCCCTCCTAGCTATTACAGAGCTCTGTGCCCTACCTACCTACAATCAAGAATATTCTCCCACATCCGTAACATAGAACTATTATTAACATCGGTGGGTAGGTATTGTGCGGTTCATTAAATAAATGAATTTACGAGATTTTGGGTTTGGTTAATGTTTAATATCTTATTCAGAAAACAATTTAATGATAATATTAGGGGATGAAACGTTTATTAAATATAAATTGATTAAATCGACGGAACCACTGAAAAAATATAGAAAAGTCACTAATGTTAATATATAGGGGTGTTTCAGATATGCAGTCAGTAATTTCTACAGGGATTCCTCATCCAAAAACATGAAAAATATGCTTATATACATATGTCCAAAACTCATTCGTTCTCCAAATACAGAGTGTTGAAGTTTAGATTGTTTTCACGTTTCTGTTGGTAACTCTTATAGTTTTCAGGAGACCTAGCTCCAATTTGCAGAAAAGGAATTATTTAATAATGAATTCATTAGATGTGTCCATCAGTTACGAAAATAAACAGGGTGATTTTTTGAGGGTCATGCTACCTTTGACCCTATCAAAATTTATAGTGTTCTGCGACACTGGTATTTCAAAAATATTCATTGAAACAATCTCACAATTTTAATTTTTATCAACTACTCATTTTTTTTTCGAAATCTTCTTACTTACATGAGAGAGCTAACCTCTTTTTGAATCAACTAAAAAGAGGGTCGATAACTCTGATATACAAAAATGACCTTAATGAAAGTCAAATGGAATTGAATGGGTTATTTTGTATTTACAACTAGTCTGTAACTTTTCTACACTTTTAGAAAATTTCGATTACCTTCAGTAATTTGGCAACAGTAATTAATCTTATTTTAAGTAAAAACGGTGAAAAAATGTTTCAAATGTAGAAAAAATAACTTATATTTACTTTTATTCAGGATTTTAGAGAATAGTGTCAAGTACAGCTCTTTGAGTGTCCAGCAGTAGTTAGCTAACATGTTCGGACTTCACTTGCCTTAGTACCTTTCTTTCCATGTTGTCCATGTCCTGATGGAACCGCCCACCGTGTTCGTCGCTAACGCCTACCCAAATTTTGAGGGAAAAATCCAAATGCGAATGTAAAAAGTGACATATTGCATCCCATGTCCTTGAAACCGAGGTTGTTGACTAACTCTTCATAGTTTTCGGCCCTGTGGTTTTCGAGAAAATTACGACCAATATTTCGAAAATATGTCCATGCCGATTTTTCGATCGGATGTAGTTTTTGTTCAAACTCTTCATCTCTTATTTGTGGCCCTACAAATATTCAAATATTCCTTCTTTTATTTTGGCATCACTGATTTTTGGGAATATTTGTTTGAAGTAACAAAAACCCTTCTTTTTTTATCCGCGCTTCCCAGCAATAGGCGAACCTGTTACGCCACATGAGTGGAAGCATGGGAAGAATTGAGGTGCTGAAGATGTTGGACGGAAGCGTGTTCCACAGCTCACCGGCTCTCTAAACGAGGGAATTCTTATAGAGAGAGGTTTGATGAGTCGTTAAATGTACCGCCAAATGATGAGAACTCCTTGCTAGCCTAGTGTTGCGGCAAAACATGAGTTTTCCCGAACAAGTTCTTTCAGCTCCTTGGAGCATCTCCCGTGGAAGTATCTGTAAAACAGAGAAAGGTCAGCAACTTGTCTTCGGAGGGCTAGCGGTTGGAGATCGCGGGTGGTCGATGAGGTGCGTTTTTGCACACTATCCAATATACGCAGCGAATGCTTGGGCGCAGATTCCCATACATGGAACAATATACCAAAGCTGGTCGAATCTGCACCTTTTATAGAAGCAACAGCTTGGATGACGTGAAGTATCGCTTAGCTCTGAAAAGAAAACTAAGTTTAGCTGATGCCGACTTAGCTATTGCTGATACATGTTCATGCCAGCAAAACCCGGAGTTGACCGTTATTCCGAGAAGGTGCATCGAATCTTTCGATGCAAATTGTTGGCTTTGGATCATTAGAGGAGGTTCTCCAGCTGAGACCTTTCTAGAAAACGCAGTTGCTTGCGTCTTGCTCGCGTTGAAGCTCACCAGGTTCAACTGACCCCGCTCAGATATCCTCTGGAAATTAGAGTTTAAGTTGTGAATTCGGCCGCAGACTACTGAAAGACGAAACCAGTGTACAATCGTCTGCGAAACCGAAGGTCTTGTTCTCTGTAGATGACAGAAGATCGTTTATCTACAACAGAAACAAGGTTGGCGAAAGAATGGATCCCTGAGGTACTCCTGATTGCAACTGGAAACAATCAGATGTTATACCGTCGACCACAGCTTGTATTGATCTTTTTCAGAGAAAGCTACTTATCCAACCCCGCAATTTTTCGGGAAGCCCATATGCAGCAAGTTTATTCAACAAGGCTGCATGCAAAACCCTATCGAAGGCTTTAGAGATGTCGAGGGCTATTGCTCTAGATTCCCCATGCTTTTCCATCGTTGATGTACAAACATTAGTGACGTAGGCGAGATCTTCTGTCGATCTTTGCCTACAAAAACCATACTGACGGTCGTTAACCATTCCCTGCAACTCAAGATATTTTTATCCATAGCTTCGACAAAATTTTTCATTAGTTCCAGTTTGATATGCAATGGAGGTAGCTATACATCTTCAGGATTTATTAGAGTGCGAAAAACATTTCGTTGACCTGGTATAAGAGCGTTTTGCTTAGGCCACTCCTTTTTGACTTAATGATTTTTTTGTCTCGACTATCCCACTCACAGAGGAAACAACAAAACTTCGTATATCCAAACTGTAGACCTAGCAGAATAACAATTACTCTCAAATCCCCACATATTTTACAGAAAAATTGGTTATATTTAATATGTTCTAGCAGTGACTTTATATTTTCATATGATTCTTTCATTTCAGTAGCATAAGCGACCGGTACGGTAGGGTATTTATTACCATTATGTAACAGTACAGCTTTTAAACTAACCTTTGAGGAATCTAAAAACAACCGTCAGTCAGATGTTTTATATTGAAACGTCAACTGCGTCATCACTGAGGAAATGTCACTGCAGAACAGTATATTGTCATCCTGAGAAAAAAACTTGAGAAGTGCGTATGTCGGGTTCTGTATACGGATATTCTGGAATTTTTTCCAATGAATTCCAGTCATTAAGTCGGGACGCCAACAGTTCTGCTTGTCTTTATTGAGATCCAAATCACGTACCAAGTCATTGAGATCGTTTTGAGTTATAAAATGAGGTTTTCAATTTGAAGTACTGGGCTCAAAAATCGGATCGGAACCTGAACTTTCGGATACATTTTCTTCGGTCACGTCATCCAACTTTACTGGAAGCTGAGAGACAGGTAAATAATTACTGTGTGGGATAGGTCTTTCAGCAGATTATAGATTTGGATAGTTCACAGAGTGCCTAGATTTGTGATTAATACCTTTTATAGAAGTTTCAGAAATAACAATCTGATACATGGTCTTTCGGTTCGGCCCATATCATTGGAACTGGGAACGGCATATGAGAAGATCCTTTAGCCCATGATGTTAATAAAGTGATACACTATGCACAGCAAACACTAGGAGTTCAGGTTTTGTCCAAATTTCGAGCCAGAAAACCAAAATAATTAAAATAATATATTTTAGCTAATGGTGTTAAAATACGATGTTGACTTTTAACAGTAAATTGACCGCAAATGTAACAGCAGTTAACAGGATGGTTTACACACACTCTCGGCATCTTAGTATGATGTATAACACCAATCTAAAAAAAGAAGTTTGAATTTCAATATTTTCTCGTTAATTTATTCGAAAACACACGTCGGTAGGCCAAATTCTCACGTAATCGAGTTGTCGATGTTTTATGAAAAGTGAGGGTGGTTGAACAAAACTAAGTATGAAGTTTATATGCGGGTAGGTAGTAGTGTTTGCAAATATGACTTGATTGCGTTTAATAAATTTACTGTCTTTCCGAGTAAGTCTTTTGAAATAGTTTTCACCTGTTTTTGTAAAAGTTAAGAGGACAGTTCCGATCCCTTGTTCGTATTGTAGATTATAGACCCTCACATCAGTTGATTCAAAAAAAGCGTGCCTACTCTTGTAAATCATTTTTTTACTCGAAAAGGGTTACTATTTCAAAAAAATGGGAAGATCATTTCAATAAATAATTTTGAAGAGACTAGTGGTGCACTGCATCATAATTTTGAGGGAGTTGAAGATAGCATGATCCTGAAAAAAACACTATATATTTCCGAAACTGCTGGACACAACTACAGAAGGGATGAATAAAAAATTCTATTTTGCAAGTTAGAACTAGATACTCTGAAAACTACGAAAAACTACAAGAGGTACCAATAGAAATATGAAAAAACAATCTGAATTTCGACATCTTGATGGGCATTTCTTTCATGTTTTAGATGAAGAATCTCCTGTAAAATTTAATCACTGCATACCAGCTATACTCTGTATAAAGGTGTCGTACCGTAGTTCAGCGATTTCTATGAACTACAACACGGAAATGTGTACAAGGAGTCCCATTTTCGTAGAGTATCTAGGTTACGACTAGAGAGAGCCACAAAGAAATTAGGTCTTTCCGTCACTTTCTGTGATACAGAGTGATATTTTCACACGCCGTCTGTATTTCGGTCAAGGCGAAATAAATTGGAAGAATTGAAATTATCTTTTAACATAAACATAAAAAAGTCTAGGGAACACTTACCAATATCTTTAAAATATGAATTGGATGATTCGAATTTATAGAAATCTTTCGGTTTTTGTTAGGATGTATTGGATATAATGTATTCTCAAGAGAAGAAAATAATATTTGACTTCTCCAAAGCACCTATTATAAAAAAAATTTGAAATTTGAAAATGACCTAATTTGGTAACACACAAAAAAAATCCTGAACTAATATTTTCGAAACGATATGGAAGCACTTATATTTTTCAGTACCCAGAAGGTCCACCTCTGTTATAAATGACACTTTGGCATCGTCGCGGCATCCCCAATATTAAATTGTCTATTACATTTTGGCCTAAGTCATTCCAAGCCCCCTGAACTGCTAATCGAAGCTCCTGTGCATGAGGGAAGACGTTTTGACGCAGGAGATTTCTTTTTAGGGTGTCCCACACATGCTCGATGGGATTCAGATCTGGGGAGCAGGATGCCGCGGTAGAAGATCGATATCATTATCTTCAAGAACGTTCAAGACAACTCTTGCACGATGAAGAGGGGCATTATCTTGTTGGTATACAGGTAAAACTATCTCATTTGCATAAGAATTTCTCGTGAGGTAGTTCTGTATGAAAACGAGGTCAGTTCTTCCACCAAGGTGTATACCTCCCCAAAACATCACTGATCCGCCTCCCTGTCTAACAACTTCTCGAGCATGCTGGAGACGGTTTTGCTTTTCAGGTTCCCCCCATATTCGAATTCTTCCTGAATCGGGATAATAACTAAATCTAGATTCATCACTAAAGAGAACTGTGGCCCACCTCTCTTGATCCCAATTTACGTGTTCTTGGCACCAAGCTAAACGAGCAGCGCGATTTCCATGGGTCAGTTGTGGAACTCTTAAAGGACGTCTGGAGTCGAGTTGAGCTTCATGCAGTCGATTTCTCACAGTTTGGTCGGAAATTTGTACATTATGAACTCGTGATAGCTCTTGAGCTAATTGAGATGCTATGATAGTACGATCTCTTCTGGCTTGTAAAACCAAAAGTCGGTCTTGGGCGACTGTAATAATCCTGAAACGACCTGTATGGCGTTCTTCTACGCTACCTGTTTCATTGAAACGCGACCATAAACGGTTTATGATACTTGGGCTACTTCCCAGAACCCTGGATACTTCCCGTTGTGAGATCCCAGGTTGCAGCAAGCCAACGGCTCGTAGCATCTCTTCTCTAGTCAAATGTCGTCTTTCCATGGTCGAATCATTAAACTTGAATCTTTTATTTGTGCTTACAACAGAAACAAAATGCCAACTAACTGATTTCAAACACTGAATACATGAAATGATTATAAAGAATCGTCGCATCGGCAGCATTTTTAGTTTTCTATAAAAGAAAAACTGAAATCTGTTGCGGCACTCTAACATAATTTGGTGAGAAATTGATGCAGGTGTTCATTTCTTGAAAAAAAATCATCCATATTGATCGTTCTGGATACGATATATCGATATTCAGAAGTATTCCCTAGACTTTTTTGAGGTGTTTATATTTGCGTAAAATTCAATGGCGAACTCATATTTTTCCACGGATTACATTTTTCGAGAAATTAGTATCACTTACCTGTATTCAAATGGAAGACCCTGTATCGATGTTTTTTTTTATTCAACGAGAGCATTTCAAAAATGTTACACAATTTCGTTCATTTTTTTTTTTCAGATAATGTCACAAAATGCATTTAGCTCTTTTTCCTATTCGGCCGTGGGTAACTATAGCAAAAAAATAATCATAATCGAAAAATATAACATTAACAGAAAGTTCAAGATTTGGTTACTTAAATTTTTTTCTCCAACACTGTTCATAATGATAATTTCGCGCGGGATGACATTTTTTTTCAAGTTTCAAGTTAGCTTTGAGCGTATAATTCTTTGTCTTCCTTGAATTAACGTTCCATAAATTATGACTTTCTAGAAGCTCCGTATCTCTTGAAGTTTTGTTCTATTCTTGCGAATTTATGAGCTCTATGAACTTTGTCTGGGTAGCGTATCGCGGTTGATTATTACCACGCCAGTCATGGAATTTTTATCCGTGATTAGCTTTGAATTGAAGACGAAAATGAATACATGACAGTTATTCCTGAAGCAATTCTGGAACAAATTAGTAATAATAGCATAGCGCTATATGTATTTATACATTCGAAGATATAGAGCTTCAAAAATTTGATCCTCGCATGTCCATAATTTTCAACATACAAGAGCGCTTCAGTGGTGTTACTATAGATGGAATGAAATACATACCTTGTTTTATAAAAGATGACATTTGTAAGCATAGTAAAATGAATATCAAAAATATTGGGTTACTTCTGATAGATATATGTCAGAATATCTTTTTCGGTAGATAATCATTGTTGCGAAACCTCGAATTCCTCCGATTCAGAAATGCAGAATATGTAGATATGTTTATGGTTCTTGCTAAGGAAATGCACGAGAATACCATCGAAGATTTCCTCAAAGACTTCCTCTTTTCGTACAGTTTTTATTTTGGTGTTCAGAAGATTCAGGCTCAGAGAAAACGGTACACGTTAGCCAAAACATATACGACCACGTCAACATACAAAATGAGGAGAACATTATAGACTATGTTGCAGATAATCTTTCGATAAGTATTCAGCACATTGCAAATGCCCCAAAGTGCCGTGTGGCGTATTTTGGAAAGAGATGAACTGCACCCTTATCATCGACAGTGAGTGTAGGGATTGTATGCAGGGGACGAGCAGCATCGATTAACATTTCGCTGGATTCTGCAGCAATTCGCTCAAGATGTAGGTTTCATTTTCAATATTTTATGCTCAGATGGATCATGATGCTTCACAAGAAATGACATAAATATTTCCATAATGATTATTTATAGGTCCTGAAAGAAATCTTCAATGTAACCCCGAAGAAAGAAGTCTAGTGACATCAAATCAGCGGAACCAGGTCATCACACTGGTCTTCTAGTCCATATACAATTATCCCCAGAAATTTATATATAAAAGGTTATTGATGGTGCTTGTTGAGAGTTGAGATATATCATCGTGATTTGTGACTCAATCTGTTTCGACTCTTGGTAATAGTTAACGCAGCTCTTGTGAACGGCTTCTTTTTAGGAGTGGCCGAAAAATCCCTTGCCATATTCGCTACTAAGGTGAGGTCACAAGAATTCTTGTATAGACTTAGTAGGTCTATCTCGAATTGATTCGACTCCAAGTTACTGCATTCGCCTTGCTTCGATGCAGACTTGGGCTAGGTTATAAATTTTCTCGAAATTAGAAATTTCTTCAACCTGCAATTCCTACAATTAAGAAATGTTCCCACCTTACGGCGAGGGTCCAAGATGAAAACTACACAGTACTCAGTTGCTTTTTTTGTTAATGATTTCATCACTTGCCTTTTGAATGCAATGAGTTTTCGTCTGGGTATTCTGAACTGAATTTTAACTTCTCAGTTTTTGTCTTTTCATGCGGTCTGCCGTTCTGGCATATTTATAATATGGTATAATAGCTAATCGTTCAATGTTTCTACATGAAAAAGGATAACTCATTTGTCAATTTACTGCAATCATAAAAACGCAATTCGAATTGTCCGAAATTATTTGATAATTCAGCCTCATAGCATCATAATTCAACTGAGGAATCCTTGCTTTCAAAGACGGAACATATTACAGATCCTTTCTTTTCAGTTGATCTATCAAAGTTGCAATTTACTTTTGAATGTGTTCACTGCTCTAATCATATCAATAACAGTTTTTCATTCACCTTGAAGCTCCGAGTTCATGGTGTTCAAGTGCATTGGGATGTCAGTCAAAAATGCCAAATCAGTCAGCCATTTTTCGTTTTTCAAAATCTGTGTGTCATCACCTCTTTCATCTAGAAAAGTTGTTATTTCGGACAATAATTTTTGAAACCTTTCTAGGAATTTTCAGCGACTCAACCACCTGACGTTTGTGTGACGAAAAAAATCAGTGTGTTCAGCTGACTCCCTATCTTCCAACTGCAATTTAAACAGCTGCCGTTGCAAGCTACATGTAGGGATGGAATTCACAATTTTTGTTGCAATGACAATAATTTCCTCCGTATTTAAAACTTTCGAACACAAAACTATATATTGGTAGCTTGTAGTTTCCTACAAATTTGAAGAAAACGTCATATATATCTTGGCCACGGGTCTTCCCCTTCAGCCAACATGTTATTGAATACCATCCGAATAAAAATGCACTGCTGCTGTCTTATCGGTGAAATCGCCAAACTGTAAACAAAAGTATGTACATTTCATGATATCATGTCTTAGTTTATCTGCCATGTCCTGACTCGTGACTTCAATAAGTCTTGTGACAGTCGGACGAGATAACTGAAGTTCTCTAATAGCAGACATGATTTCTGTTTTTTTTCAAAATCTCCAAATAAAGTCTCACCCGCTTCAATAAATGCTTCCTTCACAATCGATCCATCTTCGAATGGTTTCTTGTGTTTCGCCAATGTATGAAATATTTTAAATGACGCGATTATAGTAGCTTTTGATTGTTTGGCTGGTCTTGTGAACATGGTTTGTTCTTTTTTCAAACAAGATATCAAATCACGTACTTTTCTTTTTCTTAATTCACACTTTGGCGGAAAATCCGCTCCATAGTTTTGGTGAACAGTTTTATGATACCTCTCTAAGTTACCACGCTTAGGTATTGCAACTGATGCATGACAAATAAGACAAATGCACTTATCCTTCACCATACAAAAAAAAATTCCTCCTCCCAATCGTCATTAAAATGATACGTTTTAGATTTCTTCGTTGCACTCATTTTGTACTATTTAATAATAAAATTTGTATCGACGTACTATTGTCTTCAAGTTACAATTCAGAATGATTCTAATTTCTGCAGGCGCAACATTTATACCGGCGTGAACGAAAGTCTCGAATGTTTCCGTCAAACGCGCCGCCTGAAATTTCTAGAAAATCGGCTTTTCTTTGACAAATACCGCCCCGTTCCTTTGATAAAGCCGCCAGCAGAGTGTTATTTTATTACGTAATAAATTTTTGTAGTTTAGTTACCTACTTATTAAATTTTTTTTTTCTTCTCGAGATCTACTCAAAAAGCTATCGCGATCGACCGTTTGAACACCTCTGATTTACGATGTTTCGTTCAGTATGTACAGATTTTCTGGAAAAATAGCAATTTCTAGTCAAATCAATAATATGCTATGAAATCCATTTTGTGTCGAGTATTGTCTGGTTGAGAATATAATTTACAATAATCATAGTTATCCGCCTAATTCACTGGAGGGATTCGATGAAAACGCAAAGCCATATCACAACTGTAATAAACCCAGAAGGGAGAAATACGATATCAACATAGTCATGCCGTTAGCAAGCAACATCAATGGCGCCCTTATATTGCATTCCTAGATAACTTCCCCCAAAACAACCTCATTTTCATTTCAATTTCCACCAAATTACTGGAAATAGCACAAGAGATATGATTAAAAACAACAATCTACAGTCAACCCTAAGACACCATAAAACCAGTTATATAACAAGAAATTTTATGTGTGAATGTATTTTCTTACATTGTCCTATATTTTTAGTTTCTCTGTGATGTGAAATCATTCTTGGAATTACACTAATTATAATTTTGTCGTACAAACCGAACACATGAGGTGGTCCACCCACTTCACCAGAAGATAAGATAACCTGTTCGAAGAGTATACGCAGGAATGTTTAGTGTAAACCTGGTTCTCAGGAGATCCTTGAACGAAGAAGCTGAATGAAGTCAAGAGCCTGAATATCGGGAAGCGATCATCTGGGCACTTGTTTTGAATGAGAAATATATACAGAAAGAAGTTAGATGCTACCTTGCTGCATGTCCAAAAATTATATTCAAATATACAGCGTGTTCTATTTTAGGGAATCAGATCAGATTTTTTTTAATGGGATATCCTATGTATCCATTTTGTACGTATTAGCTTGAAGTGAGGTGCGTTTCAGATCATACTAACTTATTAAACCGTTTTTGAACCAATGAACAGTTTGTGAAAATATTACTCTTTTTGAGCATCTCCTTCATTTATAGGAATCGTCTTACAATAATAATTTTAATACAAAATCATTCTCATAGACCTAAATATCCATGAGCAATGAGTAACTGTCGAAAGAACAAATTGTTACATGATGGATGTAGAATTTTGTTTGGTTGGAACTCCATTATAATATAACTAAAATGAAACACTTTTGTGTTTTCCATTAATCTTATTTTTGATACACACGACTGGTTAAGTTGCTTGAAAGCTTGATACTTATAAGAACATAAAGTACATAAAGTAAAGTTTACTTACTAATCGTTCGTTGTCTGTTAATTCCATGGAAAAAAGCAAGAGATCAACCAGCAGTCATTTCAGAAATGTGAAGTATTTCTGTAATAATATAAATAATAGTCCCACCTGCTGTATATGGATGACATAAAATTATATGCTTCGAACAAGAAGCAATTGGATGATCTGCCGAAAACTGTCAGTAAGTTCTCGGCAGATGTTCATTTGAAATTAGGGATTGAAAAATGAAAGACTCTGAACATTTAAAGAGGAAAAGTTATAGATGGAAAACACAACATTCAAATGGTGATATTATACAGTGTATGAGGGATGTCGAAACGTACAAATATCTGGGATACCAACAAGCCAGATTGCTAGACCAAAAACAGTCGAAGGAGAAGATTCGTTCAGAGTACAGTCAGCGTCTGAAGACTGTGCTGAAGTCAATGCTGAACTCGGGGAGTCTAGTCAAACCAATTAACACCTACACCGTTCCAGTGTTGCTTTATTCATTTGAAATAATCAGATGGACTAAGACAGAACTGGACGATATTCAAAGGCAGACCCGAACGATGCTGACAAAGTACAACAATCACCATTCAAAATCGTCTGTGATTAGAATAACTTTGAAGCGGAAAGAAGGAGAACGCAAATTAATGGTGTTGTCAACTTATACACCGAACAGATAAAAAAACTCAGAGAATTCTTCTCTGCAAAAGCTCTGACTTCTGACCTCCATAGAATGGTATCGTTGGCTGATAAGGGATATAGACCTCTAAATCTTGCTACCAGAGAAGACCTGCTGAATCTACCGTTCCTATCAGATACTGAAAAACAAGAGTAATGGTCAAGAAAGGAATTGCATGGACGACATCACCATGAGATCAATCAACCACACATCGACAAAGAAGCTTCCAACAAATGGTTGATAAAAAGAGAACTATTCGCTGAAACAGAAGGATTCCTTATGGCCATCCAAGATCAAGTCATCGCTACAAACAATTACAAAAAATAATTAAGAACGGAATATTACAAACAGATAAGTGCAGAAAATGCTATATAAGATCAGAGACTATACAGCATAACCGGCTGCGAACAACTGGCATGATCAAGTGTGCAACGTTATCCATCAGAAACTAGCACACAAGTATGAACTTCTTCATATTACAAGTATCAATCGGCGCCCGTATTGGAAAATGACTCTATCAGATTATACTACGATAGACCTGTTATCACTGACAGAATGGTGAAGAATAATAGGCCGGACATAGTGGAGTATGATAAGAGAGCCAGAACAGCAATGCTGGTGGATGTCGCCATACCGAATAATAACAACATGCTGAAGAAAAGTTTCAGGAGAAAAAGTCCAAATACACTGACCTTGCTTTTGAGATCAAGCAGATGTGGCACCTCGATGAAATAGATATCGTCCCTGTCATCATTTCTTCGACTGGGTTAATATCCAAGAGTTTGCATGAAAGCCTTAAGAAATTAGAATTGCATAAGAATACTCATATAGAAATGCCAATAGCTGTAATTCACAAAACATGTAGGATAGTAAGAAAATTTATGTCAAGTATATTGTAATCGAGCCTCTTTCCTTTGTTTGCGGAATCTGGGAAAGGTAAATTATTTCCAGCTAAAAGTTGAGATAGTGCACAAGACCACGATAACAATTAATAATAATAACTTTTATTCGTGAAAGAAGACATAAAAAATATACATCGAAAAAACTATCATATCGATGTAAAACTAACAAAATTGCATTCTTAAAACAATATGATACATTAACAAATTGAAGAAAACTAAAGTGAATGAATAAACCTCGAAGTTTCTACTGCACGCAGTAAAAACTTGTATGAAGGTTTTTTTATAAAATTTATACTAAACCTAGAATTAACCTATTTTTATTTTCTATCTAATAAAATATTATTTATGATTAATGTGTGGACGTAAGTATTTTTTATATCGACTGCCAGGTGTATGAAAGTCGGAGTTTTGCTTGATATCCACTTTTCGAGAAGCTTTAAAAATGTAGGAATCTCCCTTGCTGTGTTAGCAAATGATTGTACACCTTTGGGTTAGCAAGAAAGGATCATTGTCTTATCGTCTTATTAATTTTAGTCACTCTCAATAATTAACCGCTCGTTCGTGTACCACAGCCATGTAAATTCTATGTCGCTAGGCTAATATTTCTCTGCTAATGCACAGCCAAGGACTTAGAAACAACAGACGAAAAACCCAACGCTTCCCGATACAAATCATTTGAGGTAAATCTGTAAGGAATAATAGCCCATATGTCAAATGTGGAAACACTAAGGCATAGTATATCATTTTTCAAGATGTGTGCATCACAGAATGTTTTCAGATCTTTGAAGTTATGTGCCAAAAATCTCAATTTTTTGGCAACATGGTTCACTTGACTGTCCCATCTCAAATGATAGTCTATATATACCACCAAATATTCAGCACCGGACGCACATTTAATCCTGAGGTTGTTACTTACTGTCAGATATTCGAAGGATGGTAAATTAGCCCTTCAGTTGGTAAAAGCAATGAAATTTGTCTTATCGATGTTTATAGTCAATAAAATATTATCAAAATAATCTTCCAAAACCAGGAAATCTACCCCAACACTCCGCTGGAGCTCAGAATCGCGCGAGTGAAAAGCAGCAACACTAATGATATCTCTCTTGATATGAAGGGAAAAATTGAATTTATGTAAATTATGAAAAACAGCGGACCTAAGGCGGTCCCCTGCGACACTCCATAATACACGGACTTCTTTCGAGCTAACATATTCCCCCAACTGAAGAGCCAACCAAGTGTGTGACACTCTGGTCCAACATCCTTAAAAGTTCCTCATGACTCACACTGTCGAACGCCTTGGCCAGATCTATAAAAGTACCATATGGGATTTGGATACATCCAGACTATCATCTACTTTAGATGTTATGTAAGATAAAGCGTCTTGTGTTGATCTCCCCTTTCTGAAACCAAACTCTACCTGATACGAGTCCCCGATCTGTCTAAGAAAGAGACTAGCCTTGTATGTATAACTTTTTCTAATATTTTTGAAACTAGCGATATTGGCCGATAGTTAGTCATCAGCTGTCTATCTCCTGCTTTGTACAATGGCACCACAAGAGCAGCTTTCAAAGAAGATTGAACCACTACATTTTCTAAGTACTTGT
The DNA here is from genome assembly GCA_013387265.2 of Cryptolaemus montrouzieri. Classification (NCBI taxonomy): domain Eukaryota; kingdom Metazoa; phylum Arthropoda; class Insecta; order Coleoptera; family Coccinellidae; genus Cryptolaemus; species Cryptolaemus montrouzieri. Next base: position 27,731,745 of record JABFTP020000103.1, read on the forward strand.
TAACTATGAACGTTATTGGTCTAATAATGTTTGGGGCTCCCTTTTTTAATGTGTCTGATCCAATGCCATCTATTCCACCATTTTTTTTTGATTTTAAGGATTGAATAAACTCCAATATTTTGAAGTCTGTCGTAGGCTCCAGGAATATGGATGACGGATTTCTTTTTAAGGGGACTCCAACTTTTGCCTTATTTTTCAGTGTAATTTTCTCAGCAAGCTTTGCGCCAACTTTTACAAAAAAACTGTTAGAAGTCTCTGTCACCTGAATATAATTTTATTGATTCTATACTATTTTCATGTACTTTTTTACCGTTAATTAATTTTAGTTGAGTTTAGTTGGATATGTATTCAACAACATATTGATATCGCCTACAACGTACAATATATTTCCATATAATATAGAATAGACTTAAATAAAATGATTCATTTTTCGAATCATTCGTTAAAAACTAAATATTCGTTGTAAAGATATATAGAAAACTGAAAGAAATATATGTAGTGTCGCCACATAGTGTCAAGAAGTGTAAGTATAATAATATATCGATTAAGGTTCACTACATTTGGCGATATTCAGCAGAAGCCTTTTGGAGAATGAGTGAATAGCCGAGAATCAGAATATCCAGATAAAACTAATCGCATTCAGGAGGCGAGGGATAAAATCGTTAAATATTATAATAAAAATAGGTAAAAAAACTTTTTAAGTTGAACGGTTTTATGTTAAACATACATTGCACTGTTTAAGATAAATGTACTAAAAACCAAAAAATAATAAAATAGATACAGTCGTGGGAATTATAAACATATGCATAGACTAGACTAAAATAAAACCGTGGGGCACGTCAATTATCTACAAATTATCGACTTAATGTGCGATAGAAGAATCGTTTAATTCGTCGTTAGGCAGTTGGCCCGCAGACGGTGAGGAAATTATTTACTATTTTCTTGCTCATGGAAATTCTAATAGTTATACACTCCATGTAAATAAAAAAGATGTTTCAATTAGTTTATCGTTGGACATTCACACTGCTGGCTGGCGAGGAATCGTTTCACTGCTTGTTGTTTGTCTTTAATCGACAAAACATATGACAAAAGTACTACTCGCTCACCACTATGAAACCCTAAAACTCGCTTATAATCGAGCTTGCTAGCTTGTTTCCACCTTCTAGCCCTACTTATCACACGTCCATCGTTGTCGGTTGCACAACTGCCTAGTAATTATAGTGTAACATTACAAAACAAACATTTTAATCAACGATTGTAGACAATTGACGTGTCCCACGGTTTTATTTTAGTCTAGTCTATGCATATGTTTATAATTCCCACGACTGTATCTATTTTATTATTTTTGGTTTTTAGTACATTTATCTTAAACAGTGCAATGTATGTTTAACATAAAACCGTTCAACTTAAAAAGTTTTTTACCTATTTTTATTTTCTAGTTTTTAGTTTTTATTTCGCATTCTTTTTAATTCATTTAGTGCTTCATTATTGCAAGGTTTCTTGCGCGTTAGTTTATTGCAATCCAACTCCTCTATACGTAGTCCCTGCAAAGATCTTACTCTACTAAGAGCCACGTAGGCTTGACCTTCTTCAAACAGTTTCGCACCTAAGTATACGACTGCGTGATCCACAGTGCTGCCCTGCATTTTATGTATTGTAGAAGCCCATGATAGTATTAAAGGCAACATTCTTCTTTCAGCTGTCCCATAATTGTACTTAGCTGGAAACTATATGGCTTTCGGGTGTATAAGATGTACTCCGTCTCTTGCGAAATCAATTCGGACGGAAGGTACATCTGTTGCATACATCTGAGTTCGACGAAATTGAGGCCAAACGATTTCGGTGATGTAGCCTATAGCGCCATTTACTAATCCCTTTGAAACGTCAATATTAGCCACCCTAACGCCACACAGTCCTCAACACGATACAAAATCTTGACTTGGGTGGTGAATTCAGGCTGGATACATTGTATTCTACTGGTTGAGCACTTTCATTTGATACCCATATTGATAGGATTGATAAAACCTACGTTATCCGCCATTTTGTAGCGGCCGGCCATCTTGGATTTCAATTTTTTATAGTATATTGTATTCTGCTTGTTGAGCCCTTTCATTTGATACCCATATTGATGGGATTAATAAAACATAAATTATCCGCCATTTTGTAGCGGCGGCCATCTTGTATTTATAATGATAATGAATAAATATAATTGTATTGTCACCAAAATCCAAAGTGTATACAAAATTTCAGATTAATCGGCTGACAGGAAGAGGGTGAAATTTGAATTACTAAATTTGACCCAAGAATAAATAAAACAAACGGGGTGAGCTAAATAAAACCGTTTAAAAAAGCAACTGTATGTGCTGTGTAGTTTTAATCGTGGTCATAAGGTGGAAATATTTCCAAATTCTAGTTGAGGAAAGGAATTGCAGGTTGAAGCAATTTCTTATATTATAAAACAAAATATTTCAGGCTCAACCCAAGACCACACGTTTCACCAAGAACGTCTACATCGAAGGAGGGCGAATGAAGTGACTTGGAGTCGAGTCAATTTGAGATAGACTTCCAGGTCTATTCAAAATGTTTTTTGTGCCCATACCGAATGATGATCTGTGGCGATGTGAGATAGATACTTGAGTGGCGAATTTGGCAAGAGATTTTTTGGTCACTTCAACAAGTTCGGCTCCTAAAGATCTGCGGTAAATATTACCAAGACTCGAAACAGAGCGAGTCCCAAATCACGATGCTGCATCACAACTCTTGGTTCAAAGACACCGAACTATCATGTTTCAATGTAGGTATTTCATATATTTCCACAGAAAGTGCTTCATTTTATTCATATTAAAATGAATTTCCATAAAATAAACCAATCAACAATATTATTAATCAAACTTCATCATTTCCCTTATTTAAAAAGGAACACCCTGTATTTGGTGACTGCAAATGAAAGACAATTCCAAAGGCTTTTGAAATATATTAGATGTTTCTATTCCTATTTCAGAAATCTAGCATGCATCGAATATCAATGGAATCATATAGTTTGTTATTCATTTGTCACCGATACCATGAACATAAATCTTATTTCTGACCATAATGATCTAAGTTAGTTATCCTCTAGAACAGTTGGTTGACATCCGAATGTACTTGAATATCCAAAGATAGGTTACAAGTGCAACGTTGGCGGCCTCAAAGGCGAACCTCGGAGCCAGTCTGAATTGCCTGAGGGTCCGACCCACCAAGCAGATACACCCTATCTCCATGGGCGTCCTTCAAAACACATAATGTCATGTGAAACCTTACGAAATGTGTCAAATTTCATATTTTGATTCTCCCACTCAATGAAATGTTGCATGTGCGAATCTGGCAGGACAGGGTGTTAAATTTTCGAGTTGTTTTCCTGGAATTGAGATTGGTGAAGTTGTCTTATAGCTTGAATAAGAAAAGGGTCATGAATTGCCGTTTAAGTCAACATACTGAAAAATATATAACTTGAACGACTCGAGTTTCAAAATCAAAATATTCCTCGAATAAGAGTGCTTCAAATAGGCCATTGAGCCAATATTGGCAATATTGCGTCAAAAGTCAAAACTATGAGACATGAGAAGTGTATGATAAGTCAGTGGCTTCATGAATATTCCGTGCATTGATGTTGCCCTCAATTGTGATATATTATTTGAAAACTGACACCTTGAGCAAGCTGCTTAATTAGTTTGACAGTCATAGACAGTAGATAATAAAATTGAGTGTGGGCCGATTGACAGCCCTGTCACTGCGACCTAATAGTCTATTGTGGCACACTTTGTGCTAAATTTCACCTAAAAGCTACATCAATCTCGTAAAGGCTATACGGTTTGTGAATGAGAGCTTAATAAGCTCAATCAGATCTAGTTTCTTAGATCCACATTCCTTAAGCTCGATTCGGTTCCACCTGAGAGTTCGCATGTGATGTGTTCTATTGATTCTATCTTTTACTCACATAATCCGCATGAAGGGTTCTCAATCAATCCTAATTTATTAAGGTGATTTCTGTTTTGTGTTAATATGCCGCTCTGTTAATATGGCGATTATAACTGTCAAGTCTAGCTTGGAGAGTTTAAGACAAACCTTGGCTCTCGCAGTGGAATGTCCACTAATGGCAAGTCCATCTACTTATTACTTTCTTTCCTTAGGATTTCTAGGGAAATTCCAAGTCTAGGCTTCGATCTGGTAAATCCAAGGCTATTTCTCGAGCTGCCAGTGAGTCCACCTCCTCATTGCCCTCAATGCCTGAGCGTTTGGCGAAGATTAAGCGACATTCTTGCAGAATAGGTGTTATGCAGTTGTCGGATGCCAATGCCTTAAATGCAGCTTGGCTATCCGTGATTGACCTATATATTAATTCCCCCGCAATCGGGAAGTTACCATTGATCAATGGTGAATATTTATGCATGCTTAAAAAACGGTCGTAAGTCCGCCAAGAGAGATAGATTCTTTCGTTGCAGCACCTCGACTATATACACCAGTGTCAATACCTTGAGCAGTTTTGCAGCAATCTATGTTTTGGGAGATGGCCCATTTTAGTCTGCTGTCATAAACAGGAGACAACATTTCAAATTTTAACACAAAAGGTGATTCTCGTTTGCTGATTGAGTATTATTTTTTGCACAAAAAAATCACACCGAACTAAAGGAAACGGTTGATAAACACTAAGGTGACCCAGCATCATCAATTTCAATGATTAAAAAGTGGTTTACTGAATTGTGTTGTGGTCGTACCAGCACAAGTGACTGCGAACGTTCAGGTCGCCCAAAAGAGATCGTTATGCGAGAATCGTTAGTAAAATTCGTGGAATTATATTGACTAACGAAAAATGAAAATGCGTGAGAAACCTGAGGCTGTAGGATTCTAAACTGAGCCGATACTTTATATTTAACACGAATATTTATATATGAAAAGAGCGTCTATTTTATAGGCCTTAAAAAAATCTTATTATCTCGAAGCAGTAGAATTGAAAAAAATGAATTGAATCATGAGGAAGTTGGGAAACACGGCTTTTATCGAAAAAATGTTCTTTCATTCAAAAAGGCACTTATCAAACTGCTATGTAAAATCAATAGCCACAGTAATCATATGAGGTGTTGTTAGTTTTAATATAGCATCACTAATTCTAGATTCATCAGTGCTATGTACTGCGAATTCAGAATTGTCAGAAATCATTTGAAAATGCCACCATTATTAAAGAAATGCATCTCATGATCAAGATGGGCTGTACAAGGTATCCCAAACTGATTTAGCCATACTCTAGTTGATTAATGATCCAGTGTGTTGGTCCCCTAGTTCCCCTGGCTTGATGTCAATTGACACTTTTTCATTGACTTATTTCTATATAACTTTTCCAATTTTGAATGATATGAATATGGAGAGAGATATCAGAATATTATAATTTTTGCATTACTAAAATGAGTATCTTTACTCAGCATGGCTAGATAGACGAAAATGAAGTGGCAAAAGTCAAGAAATATTTCTCGTACCCTTCGGAAAGAACAGTTTCGCTATATGATATTTTACATTAGCTTTTCTGAATCTAAAATTCCAGAATTCTTATAACGGCTAGGTGAGGATACCAATACATCATTCATATTTAGATTGCACGTGAAATTGATAAATTTCAGATGAAATTAAAAAATAATTGATACGGTAAATATAATATATCCCTATCGATATTATAACCGTGAGAAAACTAACAAAGACAAGGTGACCTTGAATACTAAATGGATAAACATTAGTACTTGCTGTAACGTGTACCTAACATGCATGCAAATATAGTTGATCCATAGTTGTAAAGATAAGTAGTATGACTCATCTTCTTCAGCAGTATAAGGGATTCCGACTCGTCTCCTACACTTTTATATGACTTTTGTGTCTTGTATACTTGTCGAGTAACTGGTTGAACTGCATTAAGTTATAATGTTGTGTCATACACGGCAAATTGTGGCAGCAAAAATAAAAATGAAGAGAATGGAAAATTAAAAATGATGAAGTCGATAATCAATCATTTTTTGCATATCTAAAAAGAGTGCCTATTTTTGGTAGAAAGTTTACAGCAATCAGAAATCAGATTTGTAGGAATTCCAGCCAATTCAAAATTAGGGTTAAAACACAATATTTTACCATGTTTTTGCTATAAACATGTAGATTAAATCAATAGATCGCTATTACCGTAGTTTCAAAATCTCGTTCATTGTCGGAAAGTATGAAAATGAAGTACAGAGTTACATGAAAATATATGAATAGATAATTATTTGGATTTTTGGATAGAGAAAACCTGTTATTATGTTATAAAATTCACAGACTATTGAAAGGGAGTTATTAATTGAATACATCGAAAATTTGGAATTTATCAGTGTGATCGTTCATTATCTGAAAGTTGTTAACTAAATTTATTCTAGTTAATTGAGTTTTCAACTCTGTGTGCAATGTGTACAATGTGTAGAACTTTCAATTTATCAATACTAGAACAGTCATTTTTGATACATTGGTTCTCTAATGCTGAATCTTGTTTATTTTAATAAATCAAATTTGATGTTCTTTATGTCTAATTTTGAAGGACTAGTCTAAGCTATGTAGAAATTATTGCAATTTGGACCAGATAACTTATAAGCTGCTGATTTATTTGAATTCTCAATACGATTTTTAACATTAAATAATTTATTTTGAGGGCTGTCCTCAAAATGGATTACCAAAAATATAAAGTAAAATTCGCCTTTTCAATAGTTCACACAGTCAAAATTAGGGGTTGATAAACGTTAGAGGCAGATCAACTCTTGCTCTTTTGAATTGACCCTAAAAAACGAAAAACGCTGTACTAAAGAGTTTGTTATTGGGTTTAGCACAATTTCATCAAAATCTCAGCATGGGCGGATGCTACGAAAAAAATGCAGAAAGTTGTGGCAATATTTTTATGGGATCTATTAGATCCCGAGTTATTGATACCTTATTCTAGTATACGAAATCAGATAGTCTCAAGGTTGTCAGTGCCAAATAGAATGATTTTCGGAGCCTGAATGTGGAAAATGAGCAAAATTTAGGTTTTCCGCTTCAAGAATACCGAGTTATAGTCCCTGCAGAGAAGACAATCGTCTAGGAATCTCTTATTGAATGTAAAATTCCTGCAAACATGTACTAGTCTGTTGGACATGCAGCCATTTTACGAGGTTTTAATGGTCCAACGTTATGCCGGCTGTCACAGGATCTCATAAATTCTTCGTATTATGTGCAGGAAAGACCGGCGAATTTATTGCGAATTCCTTGTCTGAGGAGTTTAATTACTTTACTTATGTCAGCGAGTGGAAGATTTTTGTGATGCACGAATCTTGAAATGAATTTTATCTCCTTTGTTGGGGATGCGACGTAATATGACAGGAAAAACGGTAATTTCTTTACATTTACGACTTATCACATCATTAAATTTGAGGATTAGCTAATAAAACAAACTCAACTAAATTTCAACTTTATTCTTTAATTCGTTTTCGTTTATCTTTGTGGCGGCTGCCGAACCGTCACTTCAGAAAAATACGGCCCGTGAAGTCTGTTCATTAAGACATTCACCCTTTCCAAATTTCCAACAAGCTGAAAATTTGCATGGACGTTAGGGATACGATTATAATGAAATTGTGAAAAATCACCATCGATCCCATGTGCAAAAAATTTAAGGCCGAATTTCCCCACTTTTTCTAAGTTTTCAGCGAAACGGGAAGCTTTCTGATAAAAATATCCCTGACAAAAATTGTGGATCATGCAATTATCAACAAAAATTGTCCACATACTTTTTTTTCGTTACATTAATAATTTCTGAGAAAAAGTGCGATCCTTTAAGTTTACGTTAGTTGAATTCGCCATACTATTCACGCATTTGCACGTATAGATAGTGTAGTGGGCGCCGTTGATGTAAGGATCTTCTTCTGTTGGAAATTCAACATTTGAATACGGCTGGCTGTGACAACTGGAGCATGCCGACTTAGCTATTGCTAATACATGTTCATGCCAGCAGAACCCAGAGTTGACCGTTATTCCGAGAAGGTGCATCGAATCTTTGGATGCTATTGGCCTTGCATTATTAGAGGAGGTTCTCCAGCGGGGACCTTTCTAGAAAACGTAGCTGCTTGCGTCTTGCTGGCGTTGAAGCTCACCAGATTCAACTGACCCCACTCAGATATCCTCTGTAAGACAGGGTTTTAGGTTATTAAATTGTTGACATCTCTGACGTTGAGATTCCGCAGCTGTAATCGGCCGCAGACTACTGAAAGACGAAATCAGGGTACAATCGTCTGCAAAACTGAAGATCTTATTCTCTGTAGATGACAGAAGATTGTTTATCTGCAACAGAAAAAAGGTTGGCGAAAGAATGGATCCCTGAGGTACTCCTGATTGCAACTGCAACTATCCAACCTCGCAATTTTTCGGAAACCCCATATGCAGCAAGTTTATTCAACAAGGCTGCATGCTAAACTCTATCGAAGGCTTCAGAGATGTCGAAGGCTACTGCTCTAGATTCCCCATGTTTTTCCATCGTTGGTGTACAAACATGAGTGCCGTAGGCGAGCAGATCTCCTGTCGATCTTTGCCTGCGAAAACCATACTGACGGTCGTTAATAATTCCCTGCAATTCAAGATATTTGATGAGTTGTTGATGAGAAGAACCCGCGGTTGGAGGAAGACAAGCTAATTGTACACGCAAGTAATTTTTGTTGAAGCTTCATATTTAGAAAGAAGAAAGCTAATCCTGTTGTAGCTCAGAGTTTCTGCAGTAGAGTTCATATATTCGAAAGTTTTGCACATGTTATGAAATTATATAATAACTATTTTGTGTTACCTCTACGGAATATTGCTGATCTATTACAGCAGCTAAAACTTGCAAAAATAGTATATAATATTTTTATTTAGGAGATCTGATGAACTCGTATTTGAAATTATTTTCGATTGTTGTTGACCTTTTCAGGGTTCTAAAATAAACAATTTTTTCCACTGGAGTTCGAGTGATTAACATCTTCATCATCACCAACAACAGCATTTATATCAGTTGCAGTGTATTGATTGATTGATTTCAGTTCTTACTACGAGGGTGGTCTGAAAAGTTTCCGATCTAACAAAAATATAAGACAATTTTTCTGAATATTTTTTTATTTTGCAACGTAGTATCTTTACACACTCTTCCCAGAGATGTCTGTACACCGTACGAATAGTACTCGGCGTTTTAACTGTTAAATAGTCGTTCACGAAGGTGGTTGCTTCTTCATTTGGTAAAAATCTCGAGCGCAATTTTTAGATGAGGGAACAAAAGGGGTCGCTTAGGGCTAGATCTGGTGACTAAGGCGGATAGTCAAGCAGTTCAAACCATAAATCGTGGATTACCGCTAGGGCAACCGTTGACGTGTCTTGGTGAAACAGGCTTTTCTGGTTCTGTAAATGTGGCCGTTTTTCAGCAAGTTTTTCTTTTAGATTGTCAAGTAATGATGTGTAGTTTGATCCTGTGATGATTTTTCCTTTTTGAAGATAATCGATTCAAATAACTCCATGGCTATCCCGAAAAACTTTCCTAGCCGAAAAAAGCAATGTTTGCATTTTTTCGGAACCGGTTCCCACAGTCCATTGTTTGGGCTGTATTTTTGTTTCTGGTGTATAACGGCGTATCAAAGATTCATTAACATTAATTAATCGCTGCCAAAACTCAGATTCATTACGCCAAAAATGCGCCAGTAGAGAGTTGGAAATGCTCATTTGAAAACGGTTTTGGTCTAACGTGAGCAAACGCGGCACCCAACGCGCTTTCTCATATGTAAACATTGATTTAATATGTAATAAACACGTTCTTTTGACATGTCCAAACCTAACCTCTGCTATTCCCTTTAATTCGGCGGTCGACTGGCACCATCTGGTGAACTTTAACGATGTCATCGTCGGTAGTTGCAGTTTTTGGACGTCATTGTGGTGAATGATGGTGCAGAGTCCCATACACAGAATACAAGTCATCTTCAATTTGCATAGGCGTATTGCCTTTCAAAAACAAATATTTAATGACAGCTCAATACTAGATTTTGTCCATTATCACAAAAACACTCACATCAACTCAATCAAACGGCTGTTCCATAACGTCGAAAACGGCTGACACTCTGGCGAGTGACTACCAACAAATGAACAATGAAAATTCGCTAGCTTTTATTTATTTCCGAGTGCTGTCATTTCCACGTAGAGGTCGGAAACTTTTCAGATCATCCTCGTACACGCTTGACCAAAATATGTTAAGAAGTAAGTTTTTCTTTTACCATCGTAATTAACTGCCATAAATTGGTCGAAGAAAAACATTCAGGATGTTTTATGTGAATTCGCACCAGCATACTAGATGAAATCACAGAATGTTCGAAGAATTTTCATATCTGGAAAAAAAATCACATTCTTCAGGAAATTTGTGAGACATGGTCCAGTTTCTAGAGCTGAACGTTTAGAGACCAATATTGATAATTTGAGTTTGCTAATAAATAAACTATATCCGAAAAATGCTTCGTTAAAGAAATACTGGTTGTTCAAGTTTCAAACATTTTTCAGTATTTTCTTCATAAATACTAAAATTTTGTGAATTTTCAGCCGAAAACTGACACAAGACTAATTTTCAGATATATACATTTTTGAATAGATTAAACAGTTGTAGCAGTATAGAGTGATAGTTTTTCGCGAGTCAGGCTGCCTTTTTCCCCCAACTTTTTGTCGTGATTTCGAGCTCAAATTTGCTAAATGAGTCACTCATGGAGATCTACAGCACTAGATAGGACGAAACTATGTTGGAAGTATACAAATTGACAGTTTTTTCCGGGTGATATCCCTTTTTAGTCCCTCAAACTCGTTTTGACACGCTAGTGACGTATTCTGTGAACCAAATGTGATTATTTGTCTAATTTGAAAATTTTTTATTTCACCGTTTTCGAAATAAAAATCGTCGAAATATTTTTTGAAGTCACTTAGGCGATTTGAAATAGGAGAGATATTTTTACGAATTTTATCTCAAAAACGACACGAAATCTGATTTACAGAATACGTCAGTAGCGCATCACAAAGAGCTTAAAGGGCGAAAAGCGGAGATGATCCGGAAAAAAATATACTTTCATATAATTTATCATTTAGTGCTATAGATCTCTGTGGGTGACCCGTGTATCGAATTTGAGCTCGAAATCTCAACAATCGTATGAATTATCGTCAAAATATCTGAATTCTTACGATATGAGTAGAATTATCGAATTATTTTGATATTTAATATCTGAAAAATGGTGGCAGATATGGAAAAAAAATTTTTAATTGAATAAGTTTCTAAAATATTCAATCTATTCGATTCTAATTTTTATACAGGTCAGTGGAGCTTCACAAAAAAGTTGTGGGGGAAAAATGCAGCCTGACCCGTGAAAAACCCATCACTCTTGTATACTGTTGCAAACGTTTGGCCTGTTCAAAGATGTATATTTCTGAAAATAACTCTTGCCATCAATTTTCGGTTGAAAACTGTAGTTTTTATACGGAAAATACTGCAAAATTTCTGATACTTGAACACCTAGTATTTTCGAATGTAGTTTATATAGCAAACTCATTCTGATTCTCTATTGGGCTCTAAATTTTCCGTTATAGAAACTTGATCACCAAGTATATATGTGGAAAGAGAAAAAATACTGTTTCTTTTCATACAAATCCATTTATGGTTTACATTCGAAGGAACACAAGTACATTATAACTTGAAAACCATTGGCCGGACTACAATTTGGCCTGGTGGGGTTCAAAAGATGAAAAAATCTATTGCAGCGATCTTAAAGAAAGGAATCAGTTCAGTTATTGAAAACTTTTAGTTCACTTTTCAGAAATATTAATGTTGATTTTGTTTTCTTTTGTAAAGTGTTTTTCGTAACATTCGATGAAGATATATGAATGTATTGAACGTCTGGAGGATTCCCATCTAGTTCTAATACTTATGCAAAAACTAGAGTGAAATTTGATTGAGCAATTTGCCGATTTTACAGGTTTATTAAAAATGAAATTTCAGGTTCATGAGAAACCAAAGATGGATAATTTACGCAGTGTTCATAAATTCTGCTACACTCTGTATGTAAAAATTTCCATGTATTAATTTGACTAAAGTTTAATCTTACAAAAACACGCCAACTATTCCCTGAAAGCATATACAGAGACCAAAAAAAAAACATTGACACAACGAAATATCAAATTTTGATATTCTGAATTTCAGAGATTTCAGAGACTAGCTGTAGTCGAAAAGAAAAAAAAATTGACTGAAAACCTAGGGGAATTCAAAAAAGTTTTGCTCAGACAAATTTGTCCCTTTTATTATTCGAATGATCCTCGTACAAACCATATTCGCTCAGTTTTATAGTTCCGCAATAAAATACCCAAAATAAAAGATTCCACAATACAATGAACACAAAATTATTTCAACCATTAAAATACAGTCCCCATAAAACTCGTCCGATTTGCATATTACTGACCCAGGTCCGAGTTGGCTGCGAATTTTATTGTTTTGTTACTGCACGCATAGTTGATTCAATACGCCCATCATTGTATCTGCGGACAAAGTGGATGGTGCCGTCGTGAGAGGAGATTTATTGTGGATCGATATACAGTTCATCCACTACTATTTCGGAGCTTACGGTCCAGAAAACATAATCGAAACTTTTTCTGTCGTTTCTTTTAGTTGGAGAGCGTTTAAATCTTGCAAAAAAACAAATAAATTTACTGAGCCTATCTTGGTGGAAAACAACAATCATTCCACACATTTGTTTTTGTCTTGAGAAAACTGAACCTGGAATGTAGAACAAGAAAAGTAGGATTGGGGAACCATAAGTCGGGAGTGAACTTTTTACCAAATTATCTTCTTCCTCGACAATTTCAGAATGATAATATGCTATTTAGATATAACATTTGACAAGACTGTACGGGGTGGGCAAATTTCGATGTATTTGTACGATAGCTATGTGAAATATTGAAGATAGAGAAAAATGAACCCTCTTCTCTAGATCGATATCTCTTTCCGTTCTGGACTTATTCGAAAATTTCTCGAATATTTTGAAAATCGTCCATCGCGGATATCTCGATCATCTGAGATACATAAAATTAAATTTGACATTCTACAGGCACTTTTTTGGGTAAAATACAGTGCTGCGTAGAAATTTTTTTTATCTCAGCGGATTTGGAGTTATAATGCAAACATGCTCTTTTTAAATACGAACCATAGAAAATTTTACCCGTATTGGATGCAGTATATTTTTCTTCCTGTGTGAAAACTTTTTTTTAGCTCAGCGGTTTTCAGTTTCAATGCAAACATGCGTTTTATTAAATACAACCATAGGAAATTTTACCTCTATTGAATGCAGCAATTTTTTTCCTTTTCAGAAATATATAACACTTGTAGACAATTATTGCATTCAATACCTTTTTCAGAGAAAAACTTGAAATTTCCACAATTCCATTCATTAGGTGTTTCATATTTTCATATTGTTCTATGACTGAAAACCACAGATTTTGAAGATCCTTTTTGAGAACATGGTTATTTCTATGGTTTGATTCGATTTAGACTATAGTAATTGACTGTTGTCTTAGAGTTCGACAATCATTTCTACTCTTCATAAATCGAATTGCAGATGAACATTAATTTTTTTTAAAATTCGAAACTTTCCAACATATGCATGGACATATGAGTCCATGCATGTTGCTTTGGTAATATTCTATTAGAATGATTAGAAAGTTATGCGAGTAAAAAAATATATTATTATGAAAAACAAAACCCACTTTTCTCAAACGAAAACCAAAAACACATACGAAAATCTTTAACAGAAATAAAAAGTTCTTACGATGCAAATGGGGGAAACTACTTAATCGCAAATATTCAAAAGTGTTGCCATTGTTTTCAATGCATAAATTAAAGCACCGAGAAACACTACGGCAGGCATTGTAAATATGAATATTGCTAACAGAAGCAAGCCATTCTCTGAAATAATTTATTTCTTCTAAATTATTACTGTTCCTTTTGTAGAGTGAATCCTCAACATGACCCCAAAGAAAAAAATCTAGTGGCGTCAAGTCAGGGGAACGACGCGGCCATCTCACAGGACCTCTAGTCCCTATCCAATTATATCCAAAATTCAAATTCAACAGATCACTGATGACTATTGTTTGGTGGGAAGGGGCACCATCGTGTTGAAAAAAAAATTGATCTTTGTGCTAACGGAAGTTGATCGAGAAATCCTCCAATGATATTATTGTTGATGATTTCTTCATAACGTGCTCAGTTAAAATTTTCATAAAAAATTTCAAACGCCAAAACGCGACTATCTTTCAGTGTACACTACACACATCAATATGCATTCAGTATATACATCGGACCACAAATGTTCCTTAAAGTGATTAAATATCCCATCGCTGAGATGCGGACTTCATCTGTCCATATGATTTCTCTAAAAAAGTCTGGGCGCTCTTGGATACTTTCTAGATACCAATTGCAGAAATTTGGTCGGTGAGGGGATCCCTGGCTGCAAAAATTGGGAGACGCGCATTTGGTAGGGTTTAAACTGGTTCTACTTCAGAATGCCGACCGCTCAACGTCTCGGAATTACCGTTTCTGCTTCTGTTTGTCTACTCGAAATTGCACGTTTGGCCGTTACAGCACCTATTACTTCGATCCTTGCTTCCCCTCTACCACTTACATGATTTTTTTTCTTGATTTTCTGAATGAGCCACTATTGATAAAATTCTCATTCATTCTTCGAAAAATAGATTTATTTAGCTGCTGCTGTTCGGGGTACCGACTGAAATATGTTTCGGCCGTTGATGCTGAATCATTCTTCTTCTTAGAGGTGCCTTATCCGTTCCGGTCATTGGCTAACATTATGGCAATTCTCACTTTATTAACTGCTACTCGAAACAGCTGAGTTGTAGTCAATCCGAACCAATCGCGCAAGTTCTTCATCCACGAGTGACGTCTTTTTCCAGGGCCTCTTTTCGCATCAAGTTTTTCCTGAAGGATTAATTGTAGTAGTCGATATTTGTCGTGTCGCATTATGTGGCCAAGATATTGAAGCTTCCGTTCCTTCAGTGTTTGAACAATTTCCCTCTTCTTGCCCATTCTATTTATGATCTCCTCGTTAGTAACATGCTGCGTCCATGAAACTTTGAGAATACGTCTGTAGCACCACAACTAAAAAGCGTTCAGTTTATTGATAATTGTCTCATTGACAGTCCACGACTCTACTCCATACAACAAAACAGAGAAAACATAACAACTGAGCATTCTGATCTTAAGATTAAGTGTTAGGTCTCTGGCAATAAACATCTTTTTCATTCTTAAAAATGTCGCTCTGGTCTTTTCAATTCGGCACAATACCTCTCCCTTGTAATCCCACGAATCATGCGCAGTCGTTTCCAAATAGCTAAATGTGTGGACCTCCTGTACTCTTTCCCCATTGACAGTGAGATATCCCTGTATGCCTATTCTTTTGGTTACGAACATATATTTTGTTTTTGATATATTTAGATTCAGGCCGTATCGTTCTGAGTGTTCTTTAACCCTTTCTACTAGTTGTTGCAGATCTGTTAAGCTACTGGCTATGATAGCAGTATCATCTGCGTAGCGGATGTTGTTTATAGGTAGTCCATTAACTTTTATACCTTGTTGACCTTCTAGGGCTTCACGATAGATTCCCTCTGAGTACAGGTTGAACAGTGTTGGAGAGAGAACACATCCCTGTCGTACTCCACGACATATTTCCATTTCCTCCGAGATGTTCACATTATCCAATTTTACTGTCGCACGCTGTTCCCAGTGCAGATTGGTGATAACTCTTATATCCTTTTCGTCGATATTAGATGTTTTTAATATCTGGATGAGTTTGCCATGCCTGACATTATCGAACGCCTTGGAGAAGTCAATGGAACAAATGTGCACACTGCAACGAGAATATGGCCTCTCTGGTCCCAAGACCCTCACGAAAACCAAACTGCGTTTCAGAGATATGTTCCTCGCATCTGCTGTATATTCGGTGGATAATCTTCAGAAAGAGCTTAGTTATATGATTCATTAAGCTTATTAGTCGGTAGTCGTCACATTTCCTAGATGTCGTCTTCTTTGGGATGGTCGGGAAAGTCCAAATAAGTCATTTTCTGGGAATTTGGCCAGTATCATAGACTTCGTTAAATAGTCCTGTCAAAAGATCCAGAAGTCCGTCATTGTCATCAAAGAGCTTTAACAATTCTATATAGATGTTATCTGGGCCAGGCACCTTCCCACTTTTCATTGTCCTCAGAGCATGTAGTACTTCATCACGAGTTATTGATGGTCCGGTGGCTGCTTGTGATGCACGTATTTCAGAACGAGTGTCTCCGAAGAGATTTAATATGTTGTCTTTCCATATTTCTAATTTATCAGCGTCGTCTATAATAACCTTGCCGTCGTTGTCCATTAAGGTTGCTGTTTTATATCTGCTTTCATCTGATATGCTGAATCATACGCACTAAAAATATAACATTCCATCATATCGAACTTTTCATAATTTTCATAGTTATGATTTCTATTCTGCATCTTGAAACAACCAAAGTCTCAGGTGAACAAATTCTTAAATGTAATAGTTGGAACATACAACTAACAAGCAGCTATTTCGATATTCAATAAACATTAATACCTATACTGAAACTGGAATCGTGTCAAACTCTAAGACCACAGTTAATTAATATGGTCTAAATCGAATCAAACCATAGAAATAATCGTGCAGTTAGATAGGATCTTTAAAATCTGTGGTTTTCAGTCATAGAACAATATGAATCGTTGATGATCTAACCTAACCTAATGAATGGAAATGTGTCAATTTCAGGTTTTTCTCTGAAAAAAAGGTATTGAATGCAATAATTGAGTACAAGTGTTTTTTTTTGAAAAGGAAAAAAATACTGCATCCAATACGGGTAAAATTTTCTATGGTTCGTATTTAAAAAAGAGCATGTTTGCATTATAACTCCAAAACCGCTGAGCTAAAAAAAATTTCTACGCAGCACTGTATTTTACCCAAAAAAGTGCCTGTAGAATGTCAAACTTATTTTTATGTAACTTTGATGATGAACGAGATATCCGCGAAGGACGATTTCCTAAATATCCTAGAAATTTTGAATAAGTCCAGAACGGAAATAGATATCAACAAAATTTTAGCACCACTAAACTAGTCCCTGAAAATAAGATCGAGAGAGGGGGGTTCATTTTTCTCTATCTGCAATATTTCACATAGCTGCCGTACAAATACATCGAAATTTGCCCACCCTGTACATTCGCATGCATGGTACCCGGTACTTTCTTCGACCATATGGTAGAAAATTATACCTACAAGAGTATTATCTTGTTTCTTGCTGTGCCATGTCGGGTACTCAATTCAAATCCTAATATGGGCGAGTGAGGAGTGGTTTGGAATGAAGTTTCAAGTCTTGCATCACGGGAATACTTGTTCCGCGTATTTAATTATAAGACTTTAAAGCGGCAAATTTTTTAGCTTGTCCATCATTCAATTGAATCGTCCACTTGTCTCGGGAAAATTACGCAATCTTCGTGAATTGTGTGCAATATACGATTCATTATTTTGAATAACGTATATCGACCTGGTTCTTTTCAGTGGCAACAATTGGGCTACAAGACAGCTTTCATTCGCAGATTGGCAAATAAAAAGTTATATGAATGATGTCTTTTGTTTGGGTATAAGAGGGGTCATTTATAGCAAGGACGGTTGGATTATTCTGAAGGAGAGAATCAGGTTTCTCTCACAATGAGCTGTCAAGGAGGAGGTGTTTCATATACAGGTTGTTCCGGATTTAAGTGTCCATCCTTGAAATCACAGACGGTTGGAGTACCCATAGGTTCGGTATTGGGGCCCATCTAGTTCTTTCTACTAGGCTGTTCAAGATGTTGCCGGCCTCTCAGAGATGGCGCCACCAATCTTTGAAAGCTAAGCTATTTCAAGAAGTACTAACCTTCAAACGCATTTCAGCTTAATCTGTCAACAAATTGTGATGCTACAGCCTGTTATAGTAAACAAGTTTTGGTATTGAAGAAAAAATGGACAAGACAATGCACCAGCTCACGAATCGAAATTGCATGAATTACGCTTCAAATTGCTTCCTCATCCCCCGTGTTCGCCAGATTTGGCCCCCAGCGACCATTATCTCTTTCCAAATTTGAAGACATGGCTCCAGGGGAAAAGATTTGCGACCAATGAAGAAGTTGAAGGCGAAACTGGCATAGCAATTCTTGAAGACTGTTGTAATAAGTGTATTAACTAAGAGGAGAATATGTTGAATAATAAATAAAAATTTTGGCTTAAATCTTATGTTTTCTCTGAAAGGCCGGCAGCATCTTGAACAGCCTAGTATATGTTCATAGCCTTAAGTATTCATAGCTTCAAAATGTTTTTTGTATGCTGACGATACGGTGCTATTTTCTCAGGAAATTACCTAAGCCAGATTGAAGAACACATTAATCAAGATCTGAAAATCTATTTCAGAACAGAAAATTTTATGGAAATTGATGTATACGAACCATAATTTTTATAATTACTTTTTTTTAAAGTCGAAACCGACGGATACGCTTTAACTCATTCTTCTTTCGTAACGATGCATTCATGAACATTCAGTCTAATGTATTGGAATAATTTCAGAATGCAACTCAAATTTTTTAATACCTAATTTGCCAATTATTTCTGCATATGACTCCACAGAGAGTGAAATTTTCATACAATTCACAAGGTATTAATTTCATTCTATACAAAGCGTCAGTTAAACAAGTCTCGTTCAATTTCCTGAACAGGATCACCAGGATTAACGATAAACATTTGATTTTTCTTATACATGCTTTTACAATATAGCTTGCGTTATGCACTTTAGTTGATTTCCCTTGATGCTTTTTTTTATTATACAATGCGTCAAGAAATCAATGCTCAAAATCGAAAATTCAAATTTATTCAGAAGAAGTTTGGATATGTTCGGAATTATTTTTCCAGTAATCCACCAGCACTTACGAATTGTACAATCTAGATGAAAAGGGTACTCATAGAAATTGAACTTAAACTGATCATGAAACAATCCAAGTTGACACAGGATATTTCTACCCTTGGCGAGAATTGCTTCATGGGATTCGTAGTCAAAATCAATGATCTTATAGAATTCTGATCCACTTCGTTCCAGATTTTCAGCAGTATGTTGAAAACCTCATTGCCGGTAGTTGGGTGGTTTTACTGGTTTTTATTCTTATATCGAGATAGTCCCAGATATGTTCGATGGTTATGAAGTCTGGACTTCGCGCACTCGATTGAAGTGATTTGGTGATTTTGAAGATAGTTCTTAACGATATGAGCTTGGTGATATCTGTTCTTCTAAAATGTAAGTAGAGTGCCTCTGAGATGTCAAAGAAACTTCTCCCTACACAATTATTGAACGCCCAACAAACCTATGGATAGGTAGTGCTTTTTTGATCACTTTTTTGGTGCCCACCAAAAAAGAAATTCGAAATATTGAAATTGTGCATTAATTTCTTGAAGCTGTGTTCCTATATCTGAGCAGGGTTACTAATATTTTTTTGAGAAAACGATAGTTTATTTATTCTCCAAAATATTTGTGATTTCAACTAAACGTCAGAGCTTTTTCAAACTCCAGAGGACGACAAGCGATGGTTTGACCAATGTTATTCGTACTTCTCTGTTAAGACTACGGCTGTAAGGTATATGGTTCATTGAATTGATATTTTCTGGCTTCAAACTTTGATTATCTGGACCTATGTGAAGAACATTGTTATGGTAGGTGATGAACTTTGCTGAATTGTCTTTTTAATTTCTTCGAAGACTGATGAATGGTATCTGTACTTTCAGGGGGTGAGCTGAAGCCTACTTGAGGTAACATAAGAAATACTGAGTGTTGTTGTTGACCAGTATTCTTGGTTTTCTAGAATCCTTTTATAGTGAGTCAATTGAACCATAAAAAACCTTAAGTTTTTTGGATACGGAGAAAAAAATGATTAAAAAAATCCAAAGGTGGCTACATGCTGTATGACTTGACATGTTTATTCTTTCATAAACATGAAATAACAATTAATCCGAAGTATTCCGAATGAGTTTTAGAGAGTTAAGCTGTTCTGAAACAAAATGTTGTTGTCAGCTGCTTTTTTTAAAGAAGTATATCAACTTAAATTGTTAATCATCTTGGCAATGTTGCAAACATATAACTTTCATGTTTTTTCATTGTTTTTCTTTTCAATGTGTGTCTTGATGCTTTTTGCTCAAAAAATTGCACATAAACACCTCAAAAAAGTCTAGGGAAGACTTACCAATATCTTTAAAATATGAATTTGATGATTCGAATTTATAGAAATCTTTCGGTTTCTGTTAGGATGTGTTGTATATAATGTATTCTCAAGAAAACAAAATAATATTTGAATTCTCCAAAGCAACTATTATAAAAAAAAATTTGAAATTTGAGAATGACAAAATTTGGTGAAACACAAAAAAATCCTGAACTAATATTTTTGAAACGATATGGAAGCACTTATATTTTTCAGTACCCAGAAGGTCTACCTCTGTTATTAATGACACTTTGGCATCGTCGCGGCATGCTCAATATTAAATTGTCTATTACATTTTGGCCTAAGTCATTCCAAGTCCCCTGAACTGCTAATCGAAGCTCCTGTTCATGATGGAAGACGTTTTGAAGCTGGAGATTTCTTTTTAGGGTGTCCCACACATGCTCGATGGGATTCAGATCTGGGGAGCACGATGGCCACGGTAGAAGATCGATATCATTCTCTTCAAGAACGTTCAAGACAACTCTTGCATGATGATGAGGGGCATTATCTTGTTGAAAGAGTGGATTTTGACCCATTGTTTGGAGATACGGTACCACTACAGGTAAAACTCTCTCATTCGCGTAAGAATTTCCCGTGAGGTTGTTCTGTATGAAAACGAGGTCAGTTCTTCCACCAAGGCGTATACCTCCCCAAAACATGACTGATCCGCCTCCCTGTCTAACAACTTCTCGAGCATGCTAGAGACGGTTTTGCTTTCCAGGTTCCCTCCATATTCGAATTCTTCCCGAATCGGGATAATAACTAAATCTAAATTCAGCACTGAAGAGAACTGGGGCCAACCTCTCTTGATCCCAGTTTACGTGTTCTTGGCTGCTAAACGAGCAGCGCGATTTCCATGGGTCAGTTGTGGAACTTTTAAAGGACGTTTGGAGTGGAGTTGATCTTCGTGCAGTCGATTTTCACAGTTTGGTCGCAAATTTGTACATTATGAACTCGTGATAGCTCTTGAGCTAATTGAGATGCTGTGGTAGTACGATCTCTTCTGGCTTGTAAAACCAAAAATCGGTCTTGGGCGAATGTAGTAATCCTGAAACGACCTGTATGGCGTTCTTTTACGCTACCTGTTTCATTGAAACGCGACCATAAACGGTTTATGACACTTGGGCTACTTCCCAGAACCCTGGTTACTTCCCGTTGTGAGCTTCCAGCTTGGAGCATGCCAACGGCTCGTAACATCTATTCTCTAGTCAAATGTCGTCTTTTCATGGTCGAATCACAAAACTTGAATCTTTTATTTGTGCTTACAACAGAAACAAAGTGCCAACCAACTGAATACATGAAATGATTATAAAGCAGCGTCGCATCTGCTGCATTTTTAGTTTTTTATAAAAAAAACTGAAATCTGTTGCGGCACTCTACATAATTTGGTGAGAAATTGATGCAGGTATTCATTTCTTAAAAAAAATCATCCATATTGATCATTCTGGATACGATATATCGATATTCAGAAGTGTTCCCTAGACTTTTTTGAGGTGTTTATATTCATGTATCAGCCAAATGAACTGCACAGAAACAAAAGGAAAAGCCTTCGTAATCAGTGAAGTGTGAATTTGAATAGTAGAAGGAAATATTCGTGTACACATCCATAAGTATTTCGTATATTTATATTATCTTAATAGTATCACACTTCTCGAACATCTCTTTGGGAGTTAATAGAATTGAATGGCGCTCAGCCTTTGTTATATGATTACTCTTTTCTGTCGAACAAACAAAACAAAGTGTTCACAAAATTGTCGCAAGGTTTCTAAACATCTTATCGTAAATGCTATTTACATTGACACTGAACATTCCCGTTTGACAAAGAACATCCCCTGTAATCATATCGTTTCAGGCATGCAAGGAGGAATTTTAAACATCTTCCAGCCGATGATTTTATCACGTCAAAGTGTATTTTCGTTCCTTGCATCATTTGTTAGAAACTTGGGGAAAGATTATTAAACAACTAAATATAGCGAGAAGGGTGAACGTTAAAAATACTCTTTTGAATGGGGTTTGAGCGGGAAGATAAGCTAATTCACTCTATATTTATTGAGCAGTGAAGGATATTGAAAAAACGGGGAAACCGGATATTATGACTGAAATTAAGTGTGTGAAAAATGATTTCATTAATATAAAATGGACGTGAGTTGATCATATTTGAGTACTACATGAATATTTTTCGATTTCCTCAATGAGTTGCCTCTCCAATTCGCAACATTAATTGCCAACGGATTTCAAGAGAAAGAAGACTAGTTACTTAGATTAACCAGCGACATTTTTTCTGCATGAACTACTTCATGCAGTGAAATTCAGCAAACAATGGGTTACGTTATGTATCTAGCCGTACGGTTGACAGAGAAAAACACTTCCCATCAGCTGTCGCGTCACGTGATTCCGGTTCCTAACCCCGTGGCAGAATTCCGAAACAACTGGCCCCTTTGGATTGTGACGGTTACAAACCGGAGGTAACTCGAAGTGTAGACATGGGAAGGAGACCCTTTTTTCCGGTCGAATATAGGTGGTTGAGAATGAACAGATGAATAACGATTGCCAGGGAATGTAGAATGTCATACTGAGTGGTTTATATTGAAGATATATGTCTGGGTGTCATTTTTTGAGGTAACATTAGTAATGAATATAGAACGATATTTTTCGATCATATAATCGCAGATAGAAGTTAAAGCGTAATTTTGAGAAAAAAAGATTAGTAATTAGATAACTACTTTTACCTAGTTACCGGTCATTTTTCAGAATACAGGGTGCTGTAAGGGTTGTCATAAAAAAGCCGAAACTGTATCGAGAATGGTCAGAAATTTAAACGATCAAAATCTTAATAAGTTTGCATCGAGTATTTCTCAATGTAATTTTCAGGACTTATACATAGATTCTGATGTTGATGAATGTTTTGGGGCATTTGTAGATACCATTCAACATATCTTTGAAATTTGTTGCCCTCTTATGCGTAGTACCAATTATACTCATAACTGGAAAAACTGGATTACCCCAGAAATTGTTTTGGCCAAATGTGACCTACAAAATCTTCATTGGTTACATTCTAATATAAAAACTCAATCCTCTAATGATTTACATAAGAAAGCCAAATCCTATTATAAATCCTTAATCCTAAGAACCAAATACAATTTTCACAGTGAACTTATTGATAAATCTGTAAATAAAAATAGAAATGTGTGGAATCTAGTAAATACTATGACTGGTCGAAAACGTATGGAACAAAATTCTATTGCACTGGTTATTGATAATGTTACGCATAACGATCCCAAGGATTTGGTTGAGATTTTCGCTAATCATTTCACTACAGTTGCCGAATCTTTCCTCAACAGTTATTATAAAGACTCAATGTCATCCTCATGTACGACGTCACGTATGTTAGACACAACCTTTTTCTTCCACCCAGTCCTGGAGCATGAAATCCATGATGTTATAAGATCACTCAAAAACAACAAAGGTTCTAGTGTTGATTTCATCTCAGCACGAATTCTGAAGATGATAGGTACCGATATCAGCCGACATTTCGCTCATGTTATTAACCTGTCAATTAGCAGAGGCGTATTTCCTCGTATTCTGAAAAAAGCAATCGTCATTCCTATTCATAAAAAGGATGATGTACACGATATCATGAACTATAGACCTATATCCATCTCAAGTGTCTTTTCCAAGGTTTTTGAAAGAATAGTGTTTGATAGAATGATGAAGTACCTAGATAAATTTCAAATACTTGATACTGCGCAACATGGTTTCAGAACCGGCCGCTCGACTCAAACTGGAGCATTGCAGTTCGTGGAGTTCGTCTATCGTTGTCTTGATAATGGTCAATATGTTGCTGGATTGTTCTTTGACTTGTCTAAAGCGTTTGATAGTCTTGCTATCCAGTTTATATTGGATAAATGTTATAATCTTGGATTCAGAGGCGTGTTCTTGAACTGGATTCGTAGTTATCTGGAGGACAGAACTGCCTCAATCAGGGTTCACGACTCGTTCTCAACAGTACTGTAAATTAGGAGTACCCCAGGGTTCTGTCTTGGGGCCACTTCTATTTCTGTTATTCATCAACGATCTGCCACCAAATTTGAAAAAAATATTCTACAGAAAATCTAATATTCGCAATTTATTATCAAAAATAATCAGGTTGATACTGTTCGCTGATGACTCTTCCATAGCTATTACTGCTGTGACTCTTGAGGAGCTTCAAAAGTTATGCGAGCTGCTGGTGGAGAGTTTCGTAGAATGGTGCCATTTTAATGCTATTATGATCAATGTCAACAAGACGGAATGCATTCACTTCACTCTGTCGTCTTGTGATCAGGGTAGCATAACAATAAGGTATTTAGATACAGTCATCTCTTCGAAGGACACCACTAAATTCCTCGGCGTTCACATCGATAGGAATCTGAAGTGGAGTGCACATATCGATGCGATTTGTAAGAGGCTGAATAGCTCCTATTATGCCCTAAATAGAATCAAGAGTTCACTACCTCTAAGTTCCCTTGTGAACGTTTATTACAGTTTGGTATATAGTCACCTGTCCTATAATATCTTACTGTGGGGAAATTCCTCAGACGTAGGTAGAGTTTTCATCATCCAGAAAAGAATTCTGCGAATGATGTTCGATACAGCTCCACAATCTTCATGTAGACCGTTGTTCCTGAAGAATGGTATCCTCACATTGGCGTCTATTTTCATTTTGAGATGCCTCGTTTATATTAAAGAGAATGAAAGTAACATGACTAAACTTTCTAACTCTCATTCCCACAATACTAGAAATAAGGAAACATTATGTATCCCTAAACACAGAACTTCTAGATTTGAAATGTCGCCCCTGTACCAGGGTATCAGATTGTTCAATCATCTTCCACGGCATATACAGAGTCTAAGTGTAAATAGATTTAAGGTAGCAGTTAAGAATTTACTTTTAGCAAAATGTTTTTATACTGTGAATGAGTTTCTATGTGTTGATTTAGATAATGTCTAAATGTCTTTTCTATTGACCTGTCCTATACATACTTGTGATGTCTTAAGGGATCAATAAATTATTACTATTATTATTATTATTATTATACACTGCGCCAAGAAATTAACGCATAATTTTATTATTACAAATCTCATTTTTGGTAGGTGGCTCGATGAGATAATGCTTTATAGTCATGCAAAATCCACGAATTGTTTCGCCACAAATCCGAGCGAATATTTGCACGCAAATGTCTCAAAACGGTTAAATAGACCGTTTGACCTTGCGGAACGAATTCATGATGAACCATACCAAGAATATCGAAGAAAACAATCGATATCATATTGGTTTTCTAACGACTTTGGCGAGGTTTGCATCGGTTTTGGCTCATTTTTCCCACCCTTTCCGACGATTGTTGGCTCGTTAGTGTGTCGTATTCATAGATCCATGTCTCGTCACTAGTTATGATCCGTCCCATGAACGTGGGATCAAAATTCGCACAATCCAGCAGGTCACGAGACATGTTCAGATCACGAGCTATCTCTCTAACACTGAAATGACGATTTTCGAGCACCATTTCCTTGGTTTTTTGGACGTTATCGTCGGTTGAAGAGGTCGAAGGTTTTCCGGAACCAGGCAAATCTGCGACGATTTTCAAACCGTCTTTAAAGGCATTGTACCATGGATGAAACAGTGTCTCCATAAGCCAATTCCAGCATTCTCAACGATTCAGCACACGGAATTTCGTTCAAAACACAGAACCACTGAGGTCGACTGGTTTCAACAGCTGTCGTAAACAAACTAGTTGATAGATCACGCTCATGTTTGGCATAGTAATTAAGGACAGTCCTACCAATATACAGAAACATAAAATACTTAAAAATACTCAACGCGGGCAGTTTAAATGGGAATTTCCGGATATTTTTTGTCACAGTGTATAACAGAACAGTTGTCAATCAATTTTTGCGAGTAACGTTTGTTCTTGAAAACTTCAATTTTCGATAATTAATGCAACGCAACGGTATACAGGGTGTTTCCAAAGCCTGTGGCAAATCGTAGTACATTCACAAGTACAAAAGTCCGTTTTTTCAAATTAGACTACATATTTTTGCAGGCACCATTCAACTAGTAATATTAATAGGCATCGATCTGTTATAGGTTTACCTATACCTAAAATGCATCGTTTCCAAGTTATTGGCGATTTTATTCCAAAAACTACAATTTTTCGCACGAGGACCCTAAAATTCGCAAATTCTAACCTATAACAGATCCATGCATTTATATATTAATATTATGAGTTTAATGGTGTGTAAAAACCGGTAGTCTAATTGGAAAGAACGGCATTTTGTATCTTTGAATGTACTACGACTGTCACATGCTTTGAAAACACCATGTATACCGTGAAGCAATTAAATGCGTTAAATTATGCTGAATGAATCTCTTTACTTACAAAGAGCTGAAAATAATCGATATTGAAGACAACCAAAAATTGCAAAATTTCGACTGGACAATTCATATCTTCTTTTCGGTTGATTTCAAGTGGCAATGATATGGGAAAAATTGTATAGAATTCAATTTTCTACAATTAAAGAAAATAGAAGCATACATTATGCCATTTGAAATAACAAAGATGGGGTCGAATTCCGGTATAACCGGAAGTGCATCAACTTTGAAAATATTTTCAGAACTTAGTTCAAATAACATTCAGACAACAAAAATTTTTCCTATAGGTCATTCCTTTCTCCATATACTCCCATCTCGCGTGAACACCCGGTATATGTTGAGTATGGATTGACAACGTTGTTATGATATTATATTCGGAAACAGGAAAATTTTGGGAGTCTTCAAGACTATAATTGACTTCAAATAGAAGAAGCATGTTTTGAGGACGTTTTTGAAGGACCGTTTTAGAAAAACTTGATGATTGACCATTTGAAGAACCTCAAGGAGGAGTTCAGCAGGTACTTTCCTAACTTGTCAGAGAAGTTTTTCAAACTATCAACCCACCCGCGTAACTAGGCTTACACTTGCTGCCAGAAGAGGGAATAGAAATGAATAATTACTCTGCTGCAAGATACGATTTTGAAAAAAAGGACATGCCCTCTTTTGGTTAAAGTACTTAAAAAATTACCCCAGTGTTTCATAGAAAGCTGTTCAGATTTACTAGCCTTTTTCAACAACATACATGTGCAAAAGAGCGTTTTCAACTCTTGTGGCGATTCAACAAACTTGATGTCGAAAGTGACCTACGCTGTGCCTTGTCTGAAACCCAACCCAGGATCTGTTAACTTATCCAGAACCCATCTCACTAAATTACATTTTCTGTTTAGTTTTTGTAAGTAGGTAGGCCTATTGCTTTAACTTCCTAAAATTGAAAATGTATCTGTGTTACAATGTTGAATTTGTATCAGTAATTATAATCGTTCATGTAATACTTGTTTTGATTTTCATCATACATAAAAAGGGGGGCGTGAGGGGTCTCCAAATAACTAGAAGGGTCGTGGTACAAAACAGTTTGGGAACCCCTGTTTTAATGCATAATATTGCTTCAGGTACTATCTAGAAATGAACCAGATCTCAATACTATGCACTTCAGGTTTCCAAAGTTCAAATGATTTTTCTTTTAAAAATGACTATTGGGAAACCTGTATTTCGGAAATCTAACCTTGAAGATTCGAGCTGTACTTAAGATACATCTTGTATATAATGCTTGAGATATTTCAATCACTTCTGAAGGTGTGGAATCTACAAATTAAATGCACCTCGTGAGAAAAACTTGCGTTCTAAACGTTAAACGCAAAGTACATTTACACCGTAGTGTTAAAAGTAGATAACGAAAGAACAAGCTCTCGCCCAACACGACAAATCATTTCGAAGAAAGCCTGCATCCTTCACGCATCACATTGGAACTGGCACTACATAATTCGAGCCCCATCCTGCGATAATTACGAACAGGTAGAGAATAGTGAGTGCTGTACCAAATCGTAGAGGAATTCCGCAGGTAGAAAGAGTATTTCGAATCCTTTATGTTCTACAATAACCAGAACTGAACACAGAACGAATCTTTATTCATGAATTTCATTGAAGTTCCGCTGTCTGCGTTCATTTCAGACGGTATGGTACATCATTTCCGTTTTTACCTCGTTTGTGAAATCGAACTGCACATTTTCTGTAATAATTTAATTAGAAACGCTCTGAATACCGTGACGTTTGATGTATTTCTAGAGTATGTAGAGTATTCAATATCAATAATAATTTATTTCTTTGGAAAACAGAAAGTAGGACAATTCTTGTTCAAGAAAATATATCCTCGAGCATAAGATGCTTAGCTATAACATCAACCCTTGAAGGGGTGGTGTTTACTCTTCGATATTTTGAATGGGAATCTCGCGGGCAAAAAATACTCTTCGAAGCAACAGATGGACAGGTAGATATAAAATTGAGTGTAGGCTGATTGACAGCCCCGCCGCTGCGACCCAGTGGCTATTGTGGCACACTCTGTCCTAAATTTCACCTATAAGCTCCTTCCTTCTCGTAAAGGCAATAAACTCTGTGAGTAAAAGATCAATAAGCTCAGTCAGTTCTGGTTTGTTGGATCCAAGTTCCTAAATCTTCATTCTGTATCCAGGTGGGCATTCGTACATGATGTGTTTTATAGATTCTATCTCCTTCTCACATAGTTTGCACGAAGGGTCCTCGATTAAGCTAAGCCTTGGCTATCGCAGTGGATGTTTTACTGATGCCAAGCCGAGAGTGTCGAAGACCTTTGAGGCTTCCGTACCTTCAGGTCCAATCACTGGTTATTTTCCATCCTTTTGTTCTCCTTTTGGTCTCCAGGGGAATTCCAAGCCTAGGCTAGGTATTATTATCACATTACTGCATAATAAGTGACGTGCAGTTGTCGGATGCCAATTTCTTCAGTGCAGCTTGGTTATTCACGATCATTTTAATTGATCTATTTATCAACCCTTCCGCAAGCAGGATGTTAGCACACTGGACAATGATGAATAGTTCTGCCTGAAAAACAGATACATTGCTCCTTGGCATTACCTCGACTATATACATCAGCTCCAACACCTTGGACAGCACCTGTGAATCCACAGAGACCCTCAAATAGACGGTTCCTGACTGTTGTTACCATTGAGGGTATAGATTTAGTTATGTAATATGTTTCAATTACATTAGTATTTCTGTTGGTAGTTTATTACTAATATATATTATTAGTTACTTAGTAAAATAAACTGTTTATTCTAAATTTCAAAGTAGCCCAACACTTTGAAAAGAGCGATTATTGCCCTACACAATTTATCAACAGAGTATACATTCATTTATAATGACCTTATAATTTTTTTTGATTTCCGTAATAAATTTAATTACTTACTTGGCAATCGCACTTCTATGAAAAACTGTAAAAAGGTAGATGGTGCAACTGTGACGTTTATGATTTATTAATATTTCCAAACGACTTCAAAGAATCAGAAATGTGGGACCGGTTGTGTCATGTAAAGTCGTTGATAGTCGTTACAACCAAATTCTACAGTATTCAGATTTTATACGCTACCTTGCTCATTTATCAACTGTCTGCTGCAGACTTGGTGAAAAGTGGAAATTAATCATTAAATTTAATTAGTTCCTCTAGAATATGCCATTTGAAGATATTCCGAATAAATTCCACACACGGTTTCGACAATTCAGTCTTCTATAAACTCTATAAACTGCTACAACTCTAGTTTTAATAGTAATTATACCAATTAGCTAGAGCGGATGCTATTAAGCGATCTAGTTGAGATAAATTATTATGGACTTGGATTACTGTGTTCGTTTGACGTAACCGTTTCTTTTCTGGTATCATATCGTACAAGATTGTTGTCGGTTATGAGTTTATGGAAATTATCAGTAATATAAGGCATCTTCGGATATCAAGTTGAATGAAATTAAACACAGAAAGCACCAGTGACGGTTTGATTTCAAGAGTTAATGAAGTTAAAAAAGTTTCAATGAACACTGAAACAATGAATTTTACTCTCTTACTAAAGTGAGCCAGATTTTGTGTTGTCGCACCCGCTATCCTTATGCGTGTCATGGATGTTCAGGTTGTTGAAGAGACAAGAGGTTGAGTTGAGGTTGTATACAGTGGGGTTACTTGCGTTCTGGCCAGCTACCATAGTTCAATTCAGTTGTTTTTCTTTCCTCGATACATATGATCGTTTCATTTGAAGGTTATATTCTAACCTCGTTATTTCAAAAAAAAAAACAGAAACTTTTGCTAGACGATCATGAGAAAATCTGTTCGAATTGATACTTTTTCTGATTTAAATTTCTTTGATACTGGTTAGTATAAAGAATGTGGCGTGAACACAATAATTCTGATTACACTTCTTACTCTAACTCACAGACTAGCTATTGCTGCTGTTTTTTTATCTACCTTTTCTCTCGAATCATGTGAGAATTAAGAATGTTATCCGATCACATCCCCTCATTTTTCTAAGCTTAAATAGTTGAAGTCTTGGTGTGTTTTGAATATTCATTTATTTCAAATAATGTGCTTTCCTCCAATTCTCTTTCGATTCGCATCAATTTTGACATTATAGTCCAGGTAGTTCTCCAATATTTTGTTACTCTTCTTTTCATTTGTGAAAATTGTGAAAATAAAATTCCAAAAGATTTTGCTACAACTTTAAAATATTGGGCTTGAGAATCAAATTTGTTAAATAATTTAATTGATGCTTTTACATATTTATGGTATATTATTTTTTCACGTGATTCTGACTGCCTTGGTAATGGCATAACAAATTCAATTGGCAACTGTAGTTATTTGCCAATAAATTTGATAGGAGACAATTTGATAGGTCAGTAATTTTTTGAATAAAAGCAATTTTGGCATGAAAGCGATTCATTTTTCAACTCCTCGCAATAACTTTTGTTAATTCTATTTTTTTTCTATTTTTGTTAACTTAACTGCAAATTAAAAATTTAACTTTTCACTATTTCAATGTTTAGAATACAACACAATTTTTTCAAGTTTTGAAATTAATATTTAAGAGCTTAAAAATTATTTAGGAAAGTAAACATAAAAATTCATTTTAAACAATGTATTGATATTTTTAAAATTTTTATGACTTGATATTATCACCTATGTATTTCACGGTGCCAAAATTCTTACCACAACTATTTAAACTTTTCTGATATGATATATATATATATATATATATATATATATATATATATATATATATATATATATATATATATATATATATATATATATATATATATATATATATATATATATATATATATATAAATTCTTTTGAAAAGAGAGGATTTACAAAATTTTGAATAATTGTATTTACAATAAATGCTTATATCTATAATTTTGGTGGGTGTCAGAAAAACACAAGTGTGATAAACAATGTAGTCAAAAGATCAAAAAATTGTGGTTATCAATAATAGTTCAACTTGTAAAAAATATGCACTTTGGGAATGAATTCTTTAGAGTTATCAGAAAACACCACAATTCTTTCAAATTGTAAAAATAATGCAGTTTGGGATTTTTCAAATTTTTGAATAAATATTTAATTCTTCAAACAAATTATTTCACAATTATTTTCACCATTTAAACTCAAAATAATTATATTAAGGGCTTCACATGAAAAATTTTTACAACTACTTGATTATTTTTTTGGTTTACGAAGAAGAAACAAGATCATGAATATTATGCGTATTAACAATCGTCCTTCAATTTCCAATGATAATAAATTCTTTGAAGCTTTCGGAATACACCACAATTTTTTCAACTTCTTAACTTTATATTTGATACTTTAAAAAATTATTTCATGTTTCAAACTTTAAAACATCATTGCGAACATAGTATAAATAATTTTTAAACTTTAATGACGTGATTTCATTAACTATGTATTCAAGAAGCGCTTTACGATGACAAAGATTTTCACGACAACTATTTAAACATTGTGTTTAGTTTACAATGAAGGCGAAAGTTCATGAAATTGTGTTTATTAAGAATCGACCAATATTTTTACATTTTGAGAAGAAATGAAAGTGATATAATAAGTAAAAGGCCTATCTACTGCATTGAATTTAAATTATAATTAATGGAGATACAATCCCGGAAGTTAAGTTTTCTTGAAAATTTCTTCCTCTTTAAATATCTTTTAATATAATAATAATAATATAAATGTAATTAATTTCTGGGATATCAGCGAAAAACTTAATACCTTATTATCTGATATTTAATTTTTCCTAACTTTTGAATTTTTTATGGGATAATATATGTTTCCGACACTATTTTTAATTTGTCGACTAGACTGTAAATCCCGTGTAAAGTACATCAGAAACGAAATTTGAAATATATTGCAGTTATTACTGCATAAATTGTTGGGTCTTTAGGAGAACTAGTTGTTTATTTTGACGCAATAAAAGAACCAATAATGACCTGAGAAACCCACACATTGAACCGGTACCAGTTGTCCAATTTGTGAAACTTACAACTTGAACCCACATGCCACATGTTTCCATGTTATTCTATTGGTTTCCTAGTACTGACGTAAATATTTCATTGCTTTTCAATGTATGTTTTTCGAAGGCCTTTCAATTCGAATAAGAATAGAAACACTTTCTATGTTATGCAGAGTATTCAATTTCCTTTACCTGCAAGGGCGCTTGTAACCAATACGGAATATTTCTGCGTAACTGATACAAAAGGTCCCATTTTAAATAAAACTCACTGAAATATTTCCTCTTCAGATTTTATTTTCATATCTGTCTATTCTCTTTCGAGGTGGGTAATTTTATTCTGAACGATATTAATTGATGAATATCTTTTAGGGTAAACGGAAATCTCGTATGTAGGAGGAAACATGGCCATGATGATGCTTGTTAGCGAAATATTTCATTAAAAGTAAGGTTTTTTATTTGCACCAAACGACGTTACACGCAAGAGAAACATGTAATATGGCCCGTGAGAAATTGAAGCTTTACAAGAAACCACGCCAATTAATTCTTTCGACCCTGTAGTTTATTTTTAATGCAAGTAAAATATTAAAAATTGAATAGTAAAAAAAACGAATCAATAAAACCATCAAAAAGCGTTGGAAATTTGAATTATCTAAATCTAGTCTTAAATTAGCTGTTGTTTGGCACTAATATAGGGTTGCTTTCTCGTATACGAGGTGTGTTAATAAAGTACAGACTGATTCTTTTCAATTTTTCATTGTCTCTTTCAAAATAGTTCCATTGGTAAGCCACACAGCGCTGAACGGTAATTCCCATCTTCATAGCATTGTTGGCTAGTGAAATAATTAGCTGGTTGGATGTTTTCAAGTTTCCCGAATTGAGTGCCCTTGAGGAGATTTTTAATACTTTAGAAAAGGAAAAAGTCACAAGGACTCAATTCTGGTGAATAAGGAGGCTGAGAAGCCACAGGATTTGCGATCCTTTCGGCCATGGAAAACATTTCGCACATTTTCAACTGTTTCGCGATTATTTTGACTGCCAACCGTCGATCTGAAAGCACAAGATTCCGGACTCTGTTGATATTCTCATCGGTGTTTATACTTGAAGGTTTTCCACTTCGTGGTTCATTTTCAATCGACTCTCTTCCTTCTGAAGATGCCTTGAACCATCTAAGGACCTAAGTACTTGGCAAAAAACTTCCTCTACAAGCATTGTGATCAAGTTTGTAATAAAATTTAAGCCATTCATTTATAGAAAGTACAAGAAAAAACTGTTTCACCAAAACTAACGCTAAAAAACAAACGACTGTAGCGAGTTCAGACTCATTCTGTAAGCCTGAAAGACAGTGTCACATGTGCATCTGACGCTGTTCAAAGGCTGTCGTCTCACGCGTTGCCGGATCGGAAGCGACGTTGCCAGTCTATTTTATTTACAAATCTCGTGGATACAGATAATGAAGGAAAAGATCTGCGAGTAGGATTTGTGAATCCTTGAAATTTCATGGATAAGTAGAACTAACATATCTATTTGTCATATCAAGATGATAATGATAAGAAAAAATAAATTATTATTATTATTTATTTTTTTGAAGATCAACCTAGAAGTTATAAACACAAACGTGTATTGGGAGTCTTGAAACCTGTTTCCTTCAGGGTGCTTTTGTTTCAAGGAAAAATTACTTGTCGGGACAAGATCTCGCCTGTCTTGGGTTGGCCAATTTTGATGTTTCCTTATGGCAACTAGATGAAATATAATAGAGAAAAATGACCCCACTCTCTTAATTTCATCTCCAGGGACCAATTTAGTGGTGTTAAATACTTTCTGATATCTCTCCCGCGGATATCTAGGTTTTTATGAAAGTTAAGAGGTTTTGGGACGAAAGGCTTTAAGCGGCGTCAGGTGCACATGTGATACGCCTTCAGTATGAGTATGAACTACGTATAGTCATTTGTTGTTTTCGTGGCACAGTTTTCTCTTTTGCGATCTAAAAATGAGTGGCATCAATTTTAAGCAATGGTGTGCTATCAAGTTTTGTTTCAAACTTGAACACAATGCAACTGAAGAATTTAAAAAACTTTGGCAGGCCTTGATAAAGTGTTTTATTAAGGACCCCGGTTTTTCGTTGGTTTCAGGCGTTTTTAGAAGAAAGAGAGTCGATTGAAAATGAAACTCGAAGCGGAAGTGGACAGTAAGAACGATCGTGGAAGAGTTGAATTTGAATCACACCCTCGTACATCAACATTTGTGCAATAAATTGTAGATGAGAAATTAGTGCAAAAATGGTTCTGAAAAACCCTCGAAAAAACCTTTCACAAGACCAAAAGGATCTCAGATCCTGTGGTTCCTCAGCCTCGTTATACACCAGATTATTTGTTACTTTTTCCTCTTTCCGAAAATTAAAAATCATCTCAAGAGAACTCATTTTGGTACACTTAAAAGCATTCCATTAGTTGAACCGACCAGCTCAAAGCTATTGCAGTATCAGAGTTCCAGCAAATCTATAATGATTGGAAGGACCGTCTCCAGTGCTGTGTGGTTCCAAGGGAACTATTTCGAAGGAAACACTATTGCAATGTAACTATATTTGAATTAAAATTGAAACAAAATCGGTGTCATAACTTATTTACACTTCGTACATAAAAATGAATTTGATATTCTACAGGCACTCCTTTGAGTGAAATTCAGTGGTGTGGAGAAAAATTTGATCAGCAGTTCACGAGTTATAATGCAAACCGAATTTTCTTAATACTAACCATAGGCGGAGGCAGTCTTTTTTCCTTTTCAAAAACACTGCCCTTTTACAATTAGAATTTGAGATTGTGTCAATTTTATTCATTTGGTGGAGAACGCAATTCCAGATGAAAACTACTTTTTCTAATTCAAAATTCCCCTTCTTTGAGTACATATAACATCAATATGAGTCCGTGATGTTATATTGCAAATATTCCTTTCAGAATGACCACAGAAGGATGTAGTAAAGAAAGTATATTATATTAAAAGAATGAGATTAATAACATTGAATATTTCTTAAATAAACCTCCATTCGGAAATCTTCAACAAAAAAAGGAAAAGATCCACCGAAAAAAAGGAAAAGATCCACCGATTTCAACTGATGGAAAACAATTTTATGCAAGTATTCAAAAGTTCGTACATTAATTTCAATCCATAAATAAACAGTCTGGGGATTTAAGTTCACACTTTTTGCCAATCTATTTTTGTTTTTCAGAACTCTAGTCCTTCAAGAGCGCCATAATAACCTTTTACTTTCAATCTATCACCTTCATGAAATCTAATGTAACAAATATAAAAGCCTTCAGCAAGAAACAATTTCAGTGAAAAAGTGAAATTACTGTAACTCGTCATTATGCTTTTATCTCTTCAAGTCATCCACCTTAATTGAAGTGAAACTTCTTATAAGCTAATGCATCTAATGGCTCTTACGCGTAGACAAGTCTCCTTGATTGCATCTCATAATACCACGTTTTGTGATTTCATGATGATCTGTACGACATTACAACCATTATTAATCTTACGGTGCCGCCTAGAGAGACCGCCAAGGTTGTGCTATTGGATATGGTTTCCCCGCGATGCGATAGCTTCGTTGCACGCCGAAGAATTTCAAATCGAAAAATAAGACACCTTTCCAAGGTGAAGACCGAAGGTCATTCTCTCGTATAAAACTCGATCGGAAACAATCGCTTCGTTTGAACGCTAGAAAACAATCAGGAATCAGAGTTGGTTTTGTACTTGCGGACCTCGAAGATACCCTCTTCATTCAGGTGTTTAAAGCAGCGGTCCTCAAAGTGTAGTTCGATAACACCAATACAGGGGTGGTGAAACAAAATTTTTTTATTGGCTCTCTTACGTCAGAACAAGTATTCTAGTTCTTTTATTAATCGTTGAGAAATTCTTTAAAAACTAACCGAATCTAATCACATAATGATAGACTTCTCAATAAAGAAAAAATTAAGATTTTAAGCTTGCTCTACATATCTGACTTATCGTATTTTCTTTTATTCTCAACTTTTGGGAGGAGACGATGTCCGTCATGCCACAGATGTGGCCGCCAAAGATGATTTAATGTGTGTTCACTCGCTTCTAGAAGACCGCCAAATTGTAAGTTAACGAAAAGATGTTCTGTAAACTGAAGAATTCTTTATAGAGGTAGATAACTGGCGTAGCTAGTTGGTCCATCCGCTGATGAAAGTTTTTCGCGTGCTGGGTTTTTCTTTGGAACTGGATTCCTCAGGAACCAAGCCTTTCCAATTCTTCAGACCATTTACCTTGAAAGTACCTGTAGAAAAGGAAAAGATCAGCAGCCTGCCGCCTTTGAGCGAGAGGCTGGAAATCACGCCTGATCTCCGGGTGGCCGATGAGGCACATTGCTTCTTCTGCTCTCACTATCCACTAGAGGTAATGAATCTCTAGGTGAGGACCTCCACACATTGTAGCATCCTTAGTGGCCGCTACTACTTTAACTGAATAACCTTTGGATTAACATGGTGCAAGTTTAACCCGGTGCAAGTCACTTTGATTCTATGACCATTTATTATGTGAATAATCCCCTCTACCATCGGCGGCTATCGAAGAATGAACTGAGAGAACACCGGATTTCATTCATTTCCTTTGAAGGCTTCGTTGAATCCGCTCGAAATTAATTAATCATAATAATTTGTGAATTGTTTAATAACCCTTTAAAATAAAAGGGGTAAGTAATAATCCGAGTAATAATCCATTGTCATCCGCTTTATTTCTTTATTTTCTTTCAATATTGAGCAAACATTGAATTAATACCTAGATCCCTCGCACAAATAAGTGATTATTTTCAATTTCCATCTTTAAATTAATAATCTCAACATGTGCATAGATTTCTGAATATCCATCCTCGATAATCTTATATTCTCATTTACTTACAGCATGGATCTAAGGTTTCTACGTTCTTAATTCTTAATTTTCATATAGTAATATTTAACTGCTTTGTTCTTTTCCTTTCAGCATTACCCAACATGGCTTTTTCATTATTTTTCATTCTTTTCATATTCATCTTATATTTCTTTTGCTTATTAACTTCATTCATTACTTGCTGACCTCTCTCCGGCTTTATTTGAATGGCCTAGAAAATAGGTGATATTTTTTTCATCATGATATCTAGATTTTCTTTTTATAATTGATTAGCAAGTCTGGGTGTTCAATCGCCATTCTATTTTCTTATTATATGTATATCTATATATTTATCTAGGCTATTTTTCATTTATAATTTGTTAAAATCATTCAAAATTCAAATATATGCAGAGAAGAGGTCACTTATACTTATTACGAGCACATGGTGATATGAATACGAAATATGAAAACTTTTACAGTTTTCCGGAGAGAACATTCCTATTTTTTTGGAGAGGACAAAACAGGAGCCATATTTTTTTGGGAGTACAAAACATCAGCTATATTTTTTTGGAGAGGACAAAATACCAGCTATATTTTTTGGAGAGGACAAAACACCAGCCATAGTTCTTTGGAGAGGACAAATTCAACACCTCTATTCTGGGCAGGATAAAAGAGTTCAATCATTTTTTTGGATAGCCACCAACCTCCG
This sequence comes from Cryptolaemus montrouzieri, assembly GCA_013387265.2. Classification (NCBI taxonomy): domain Eukaryota; kingdom Metazoa; phylum Arthropoda; class Insecta; order Coleoptera; family Coccinellidae; genus Cryptolaemus; species Cryptolaemus montrouzieri. The sequence goes on from JABFTP020000103.1 coordinate 27,770,160, forward strand.
TTATTTTTAGAGGAGATCAATCTTTTTCTTGGATAGCCACCAACGTCCATCATTTTTTGAGGAGATCAATCTTTTTTTCAGATAGCCACCAACCTCCATTATTTTTAGAGGAGATCAATATTTTCCTCGGGTACCTCTTTTATATTATAATTTTGACACATGTACAAAATGAGAGAGTAACTTTTTTCTATATTTAATTCTTCAATATATTCAACAGGAACAAGGTTATGGTCAAAATTCGCAGTAAATGGTCAACCAGTATAACACAATTTCTTGTTTTTACTAAATCAAATATTTCATTGTCATCTAAAGACGAAATAATATTGCTAAACATTTTGGGAATTACTGATTCAATGCTAGAATATTGTGGCTTCAAACAAACGGTCCAAAGGAATTCGCAAGGTTCTGTATTAGTTCATACCATTCATAAGGCCTTCAATTGTCAATCTTAAAAACCGGTATATTTACAATTGTCCTCGCTGTTTCACAATTTTTTTAAGAAAATTTTAGGGACAAAGAATTTCAAAAAATTTAGATCGCACATTAATCGAAAGTAATAGATTTTCACGTATTTATATTATAACCCATTCGTGTTGTCATCTCGAGTAAAGAAGATATGACGATCGAAAAATCACACATATTAGAGTTGAGTAATAAAATGAAACAAAGAATGTAGAGGGAAATTGTGACAATTTAAAGATTGGGATATCAAGCCATCAAGTACAGGGTTCTCTTGGAGTGATAAATTCATTGTTGCAAACAGATTCAAGCAAGATTTTTTCGTTTTCGAGTTAATTGTAAATTGGTTTTTTTTTTTTTTTGAAGTTATGAGAAAATGGTCTTGAAACTCTATAGGCGCTTTTTTACGTAGAATCGAACCACGTGCGGAAAAGTTTGTTTGCCAACAACAGTTTTTGAGTTATAATGCAAACTTGTGTTTTCTTGAAATGAACTTGGCAACTTTTATTCCATTAAATAGGGTTATTGCCCTTTCCGGAAATATTCATCACATATGTACTAACTTTTATTATCCAGAAAGTGTTTTCATAAAGAACTGAAAATTGTATAGCTTTTCTCCCATTCTATCTAGTAACTCTGTATCAATTCACAGAATTTACATGAAATGATTGAAGCTTAGGTATGTTCTGTGCTCTCATTATCACAGTTCAAAAATCAATTTATGCAATGGCAACTCAGATATATAACCTAACGTTTTTTCATCAAATTACAACTATTGTGTAATATCATACCGTTTGTAATAACGAAGCGACCATGCCGTGCGAAAATTTTGATCTCATATCGGCCTTGACAATGAATATCAATATGGCGAATGGGGTTTACATCACCAATGTTCATTATCACGATTGAAGATTTCATAACAGCTGATGTGAACTTTATCTGTTTGAATTATTTCTCGGAAAAACTGCAAATTTTCCTGAGATTTTTTAAGAAACCGAATGCAAAAATCGGGTCGACATTGGAAATCTCCTAGCTACAAGAACTTGTATATTCTCATTATATGGATTTATACCTATTTTTCTCGTGAATACTGAACCTTCGACTTTTAATTACACCTGATCCATTCCAATTTGTTTGCTCGAAATCGATGGGTTGGCAGTTACACTACCTGTTACATAAATTGTTGCATCTTCATCAACTACTTCATATTATTATCTCTTTGGGACTTTTTTTTTTTTGGTCTTTCGTAAACCAACACATTATACATAACTACTCATTACATCCAATTCAACACAAAGTTGCAGCTTTAAACAGCATGGTATATCGGTTACTCAATTTACCTTTATCAGTAGAAGATTATAATAAAGAGTTAAACATCAGCAAACAGATAGCCATTAATAATTCATATAATCCGGATATGATAGATCTAATCATTCGTAAAAACTGTATCAGAAAGCAATAAATGAAGTATATCCTATACATAAAGACTAGAAAATATTCAACAGTTTAACATTCTGCGGTTCTGCAAGTACAAATATTAAATTCTTTCTCGTCAAACAAAATCTTAATATAACTTTCAAAACTGCTAATAACTCAGATAAACATATTAAAAATAATAAATGTCATGTTGAAAAATCAAGTAAATCAGGAATCTATAAACTCAATTGCGGTTCTTGTGATAAAATTTATATCGGTAGGACCTATAGGAGTTTTGGCATAAGAACATCTGAACATAAACGTAGCTTCGATAAAAATAAATCTGATTCAAATTATTCAAACCACTTAATAAAAAAAACCATTCATTCAATAAAAACTTTGACATATTACATATGAAATCAAAAAGTTTAAAATTATATCTCCTAGAAGCATTAGAAATAAATAGATACAAACATTCGGACAAGCTTTTGAATGAGCAGGTAGATGTGAATTATTCACCCCTACTTAACTTGTTTAATTAGTTTTTAATTACCTTTCATACTAACTGTACAATGGCTCGATGTGGGTTTTTCCTGTTATTCATCCAACTTGTTCTACGATTTGTTTATAATACCATACTCTTCATTCTGTTTGTCATTCTTGATAAAGCTGCTGTGTCAGCGAAACGTCGTCGAATTTTTTCAAATAAAGTGTAGATTAAAGTTAAACCTTGTGTTTTTTATCTCATTTATCTCTTTGGGACGTTGAATGAACTATGGTTCATGAGGTTTTCCCCCCAATTTATCGAATATATTTTTATGAAGGCTTCTTCAGCATCAGCATGAATAATTGTTTCGAATTCAACATTCAATCATATCAAACTTTTCAAAATGTTCGAACTGCTTGGTCACTTCGTTATTACAAACGATTCACCGAATAGTAACAACAAACATTAAATAATTTATTTGAATTGTCATTATAGAAACAATTCCGTGCAAATTCTTTGAATACACATAGAGTTAGTAGATAAAAAAGTTACATAATTTTGGGTTTCGTTAAAACAAGTTCTGGATGGAAAAACTGAGTGCACATGTGATATATTTTTGAAAAGAATTGCCTATGGTTCAGATTTGAAAAAAACGCAAGTTTGCATTATAACTCGAAAACAGTCGAGAAAACTAATTTCCCGCATAGTTTGATTCTTCGTGAAAAAATGTGTCAAAACCATTTTTACATAACTTTAGAAACAATCGAAATATTAGCACTTGACTGATTTCGATGATTACCAAAATTTCCAAAATCTGGAAAACGAAAAAATCTACTTTGAATCTGTTCACATGAATGAATTCGTCACGCAAAAAGAACACGGAGAAGGAGGGGGTCATTTTCATCTATCCACAATATTTCACGTAGCTGTAGTACTAAAACCTCGAAATCTGTCCATCCTGTACTCGACTTGCAATGGGTTAAGAGGTAAGTTGATTCACGAGGGTATGCCCAGTACCCTTGTTCTATGAGAATATTTATTTACTATAACTACAATACTAAAAAAAAATTATACCGCATGTCCATTAAGTGTGTCCACTTCTTTGATCCTAATGAATATATTGAAGTAAAATAAATAGAAGAAACTTATATGTAATTTGCTGAATGTGCTAAAATTATATTCGAATATACAGCGTGTTCCATTACAGAGATGTCTATCAAAGTTGTTATTCTAATAGGATGCCCTATATTTCTCATCATTTCTTGTCGTGTTAACCAGAGATAAAGTAAGTTTTTGAGATAAGTATGCCCTTTACTGAACCTTAAATATCCAGGAACAATAAGTAATGGTTAATACAGCAATACAGACTGTTCTGGGAAATAATTTTAAGACTTGCAATAAATTGGCATCTAAATTTTTTCTTATATACTTTCTATATATTCAACAGCAACAAAGGTATAGATCGATTAGGCACTAAATAGACAACCGGTATAGGAAGTTTTGTCAGAATTCTAATAGCTAAGACCTTCGAATGATACCTCCCATATATTAATTTAAACTGACAGACGGACGAACGAACATGGGAGTGATCTTTAAAGGTTCGGTTTTTCCTTTTATGTTATTCAACCCTGGAATGCCAAATACTCTTGGGAACTGTCAACCAATAGCAACGCTGATAGATGAATACGAATTGGTTTTCACTCTATCAACAATATTGATGGAATTACCAATGAACAAATAGTGTTGAATTCAATATTTTTAGAATTACATCTTCTCTGAGAGAATCAAAAAATTGCGGGAATAATAATAAGTCAATTCATCAGTGAGAACAGTTATACAGTGCAGCTTGTTTTCAATAGATGATTTCACCTTATGAATATAGGTCGTCAAAGTTTTCGTTTTTGAGATAATGGGTGCTCAAGATTCAAGAAAAAATTCGTTTTTTGTTGAAAACTTTTGTTATTTTGGAGATTTAATCTCAAATTTGTCACGTAGGTCATCATTGTAATCTTACACGAATTGGTTTTAATGTGTTGTGAAAATTTACGGGATGAAATTTTTTTCAGGTAACTTTTCACTCTACGAACTTTTTGTAGTACGCCACTGAATACATCCAATGACATTATCTAATTTCTGAATTTATTGAGAAAATTTTATGTATCTTGTAGTTTTGTCGTAACTTTTTCCGTTTTCATTAGGAAACGATAAGAAAATTGTCTACTCAATAACGCAATTACATAAAAATTTCAACATTTCCTGTTCTTGTGGATATTCAATTGAGAAAAACAAAGAACATAAACTTAACAATCAAAATAAATATTTTCAAATTGATTTAATTAAATTGAATGTTCGAAATGAAAACCATTTTTTTGACAAGAAAGACGTAATGTAATTCTACTGATGTGAAGATAGTCACGCTTTTCATCCACAGTTTCAATTTGGCAACACCGCATGGTTTCAGCATAGGTCTCGATTCCAGCCACGGTTTCCAGTCCTTAATAATTTTCAGTTCAAATACGGTGTTTTTTATGAAAATAGACTAATTTTTTGTATCGTAATGTATACATTGATTTTGCATTTCGTGTGTTTATGAAATGAGCTCAGTATTTCCTTAATTTATATCGCCTATTGTAAGAAATATAAAGTTTTCCGTGTTTTTTCTTGATGTTTTCCATTTCGAATAATGTGCATGATTTTTACTGTAAAACTATTTTCTTCTGCGATAATGTGCTCGTAATAGTGAACGAATTGTCAATGTCACCGATTTGTGTAATGAACTATCAATATTCATAATTTATTATTCCACGTGAGAGGAATATATGGATTTGAGAGCTTTTCCGCGATAGTTTCCAATTCAAGCATTGTGCTTGATTTGTGATATCGAACTATATTTTCAATTTTATTCTACTTACAAAAATGAAAAAAATTTCAATGTCACCCATTCGAGAAATGATCTACGATTCTTTTGAGTTCATTATACCGCTTAGTATGAACTATGGAAATCATAGTTTTCCGCCATAATTTCCATTAAAAAAAAACTATGAACTTCATATGTTCCTCGTATGTAGAGTAATAAATCTAGAAAATTCGTGGTGCATCTCCCAAATGGGTGACATTGAAAATTTCTCCCCAGTGGTATGCAAAATAGCTTAGAGAATATTATGTTGCCAGCGAAAATCACGCACATCACTCTGAATGAAAATTATGGCGGAAAAACTATGAACTTCATATGTTCTTCGTACGTAGAGTAAACAATCTAGAAAATTCGTGGTGCATTTCCCAAATGGGTGACATTGAAAATTCCTTCTCCGTCGTATGCAGAATGGCTTAGAGAATAATGTGTTGGTAGCGAAAATCACGCACATCACTTTGAATTGAAATTATGGCGGAAAAACTATGATTTCCATATGTTCATACTAAGCGGTATAATGAACTCAAAAGAATCGTAGATCATTTCTCGAATGGGTGACATTGAAATTATCTTCTTTTTTTTTCAAGTAGAATAACATTGAAAATATAATTCGATATCGAAAATCAAGCACAATGCTTGGATTGGAAACTGTCGCGGAAAAGCTCTCCAATCCATATATTCCTCTCGAGTGGAGTAATAAATTATGAATATTGATAGTTTATTACTCAAATCGGTGACATTGAAAATTTGTTCACTATAACGAGCATTTTAACATAGAAGAAAATATTCCAACAGTAAAATCATACACATTATTCGAAATGGAAAACTTCGAGAAAAAACACGAGAAACTTTATATTTCTTGCGATATAAATTAAAGAAATACTGAGCTAATTCTTGAGCAGATGAAATGCAAAATCAATGTATAGATTACGATACAAAAATTATTAATTTTATAAAAAATACCATATATATATATATATATATATATATATATATATATATATATATATATATATATATATATATATATATATATATATATATATATATATATATATATATATATATATATATATATATATATATATATATATATATATATATATATATATATATATATATATATATATACATATGGTGTTTTTTTATGAAAATTATTTATATATATATATATATATATATATATATATATATATATATATATATATATATATATATATATATATATATATATATATATATATATATATATGTATATCTACGGTTGATAACCCAAGAAAAACTCTATCTGGTAGATCTTCACAACAATCTTGAACATTGAATCTCGAAAATTGCTAAAGTTATCAACAAAAACGATTTCTATTATAAAACTTGGACACCCTGTATCTCGAAAAAACAGCGTTTGTGGGCTTATTTTCATAAGTCTGTGTTTATAAGTGTAATAAATGAGTGAAGACGAGTATTGAAATTTATCCATCAATAATATATATAAAAATAATTCCCTCTTAATAAAGGGGTTGTAAATGTTTTCATTTAATCACCTATCAATAAGTGCCAAATTGTGTTTTAAGTTATTAATCATGGAGATCTTGGTGTCACGAAGATGGTTACTACATACCATAAGGAAAGAACGAGAACATATGCCCTTGTATGAACAATGAACTGAAAATGCATGAACGTAGTTTTTCTAGGATGGAAAATAAGGTTATGTGAAATACTCTTCTGGAAAAGAAGCTTGCCCTAATTTCAATTTCCAACAACGAGAATGAAGAAAAATCCTAGAGCAGTAGCAATTTAACAATGTCCCTAGATATGAAGAGTTTACATAAATGTCTTCTGTTTCAGGAGCCATAATTCTCTTCACTGTATCAGCTTTTCATCATTTACTCAGGCTCTTTCAATTGTTCCTTCTTTGGCTCCTAACTGGATTAATATCAGAAAGGGTATCTTTTAACTTTGGCCTGTGAAGTTGAAAAATGAAAGTTGTAGGGTCGATTTAGCCAATAGATAGGAAAGGCGAGGTTGAACTCAGGATGAAACAAGTCAACCCAAAAAGTAATTTCCTATTCTGGGAAATAGCAGAGTGTGACCTCTTCTTATTTGTGTTGGTGCAAGAAGAGTTCAAGGTATGTTTTCCTCGAATTAGGAAGGAAATCTTTCTGACTGAATTGACTAATCTTCCAACAATGATTTCATGCTAGCTCCCCAACTTTGTTTTTGTAGATAAGATAACTAGAAGAGCGCAAAACTTTTCAAAAGATGTAGCAAAATTGGAATGAAACTTCTTTTTAATTTTTATATTGTTGCTAATGAAGTTTCGTGGTTCCAAATCTATGATAGTTTGGTCTAAGTATTCATGATTTCATTTGAGGATTTTAGCTTCATTCTGTTATGAGGTGATAAGAACCATACGTCATTCTACATGAGAGAAATTAAATTTTCCAACTTACGGACTGAAACTTTTTTGGGATCAAAGTTGGTGACCTTCTTGTCCACAGTACTGATCCTAAATTTGAGCGTTTCAGATCTCTTATTGATCTCCCGCAACTGGTTGCCAAGATCCGTGAATATATCCTCAGCAACCAGTAGCAAGGATGCAAGCTGGCGAAGAGCATTGCTCAAGGTATTGTTGGTAACCGCTTCTAGTTCTTGATCCTCAATTTTCGGCTTGCCATCTTCCAACCACAAACTTGTCTTGCTCAGATATTTCGGCTCAACTACGCGCTGCACGAAAGGCATGTTTACACAGACCACTTAGATCACTAAACGAAAATTTTTGTATTCTTCATTTTTCCGACACTCACTCCGAATGTCACTTAGGCTTCGCGTCACATCTTTCCTTGATTCATCGCGGTGTGTTACGCGCCCACCTTTCGTTGTTGTCAGTAAACAAATGATATGCGGCAAAGGAAGGCCGACAGACTGCTAAGAGGAACAACTCTAACCGCTAACCCGGTAACCGGTTCCCGCTTATTATTATTTTGAATGTAGCGGATGCGTACTAGAATGCTGGCAGGTGAGAAATAGAGGGAACGCTACCTATTGGTTCTATAGAACAGTAACTAGAACTGCAGTAGTGCAGTATAAGTTTCTGCAGCATTATATCAGAGTCATCTAGTGTGAGTAGTCTGTACTTTGAATGGTTAAATTCCTATATTGAGAGCATAGAATTCTGTAACATGAGAATAAGTTTTTATGCGAATTTTAAGACAATATTACCAGAGCGGAGCTCTCTACAATTTATACGAGGCCTATTATAATTATTTATAAAACGGACACATCCAACAAATTCTTATTTGTTATAGAGAGAGAGAGAGTATCGAACTCAAATAACTATTTCAATAAGAAGGCATCATTGATTGCTGTGACGAGAAGAGAATTATTGTTTAATCGATATAGGGCCAATTCAAGTATAAGCAGGATGTATTTACATGTACAGGATGGGCAAATTTTGTTGCCTTTTTAGTACGGCAGCGGAGTACCACATTTTTATTTGTGAAAATTGAAGAATGAATAACACCCTCCCCCTCTTTCGATGTCTTCTCCAGGGACCAATTTAGTGTAACAATATTTTTATCGGTTTCTTTTTTTTCGTGTTCGAGGTTTCAACATTTATGGAATTTTGTTAAAATCGTGATTCGACGATATCCAGCTATATATCAAAGATATACAGGGTGTTACATAATAGTATGTCACAACTTGAGAGGGTAAATTCGCAATTTTAAGAAAAAAAGTTCATATAAATATAGATCCGCAAAAGCTTCGTTACGGAGCTACAGGGTGTTGAAATTTCCGGAAAAATTGTTTTTTCTTCAAAACTTCAGCAGTTTTCAAAATATTCAGGCCAAATTTGGAATGCAAGCTATCCATCATTACACGTCCTAGATTTTTAAATGAAATTCACAAGGTGTTTTCTTTTCCGAGGTGTCTTCTTTTGCGCTTTCAAACTTTCTTGCAGTACGCCACTGATCAGCGTACAATCTATTTCGTCATCTTCGTTTAATTTAGAAGCTTTTTTGAGACTTGTATTTTTTCCTATCTCCAATCGTTTTTGAGTGAAAAATTATTGAATTTGAATTATTTGAATTGTACGTTATTCGCTAATTAAAAAAAATTAAAGAAATACTCTATGGATATGCCCAAAATTTGCTTTTTGATATCTCGTCTTCTGAGACTCAACTTATACTTATTCAATATCAAACTAAAAAAAAAGAACAATTAAAAACTGAATAAACTGCTGGTGTGTCCTCCACCTGCAGGAATACAGGCCTCTGTCCTTCTTCGCATATTGTTACGCACTCTTTGAAATATTCCTGGGGTATTTCTTATCATGTCACAAGAGGTTATTATTCGATTTCTCAATTCTTCTACAGTGTTCGCTGGGGTGGTATAAACTAAACTCTTTTAGATATCCCCATAAGAAAGTCTAAACTATTTAAGTCTGGGGACCTAGGAAGCCATCGTTCTGGCCCACCCCGACCTATTCATCGGTTGTTGAATGTATTATTCAAGAATTCCCTAGCTTATCCACTGGTGCTGTGACATGCATGAACCACATTATGTTTCTCACCAAATGTGGCAATAAAGGTAACTCCTCCTCAAGAAATTGCCGATATGCGGGAGAGTTTAGAAAAAAAAATGGCCCAATCAAATAATTTACAATTACTCTGACCCAGACATTTAGTGAGAATTGTTTTTGATGATCAGATTCTTCAATCAAATGAGTTTTTCTCAGCCCAATAATGATTATCGTGAAAATTTGTGATAGCAGTTCCCGAAAAGTTAGCTTCGTCTGTGAACATTATTTTACTATCAAAATGAGCATTTTCTCTAATTTTATCTAAGAATCATACGCAGAAATTCAGTCTTGAAGGAAAATCTCGAGGAAGTAGAGTTCGGACGCGTTGCATATGAAACGGGTATAATAACAAGTCGTGGAGAATCCTCCAAACTAGAACATGTGAAATATTCAACTGATTTCCAATTATTCTTGTACTCACATGAGGATTCAAATCAATACAATTCAAAACTGCTTCCTCAATATTTGGAGTTCTCATAGTTTGGGTTGCACCTTTTAAATGATTATTTGCAGTAAAAGTACCAGTTTCCCTCAACCTTCTGTGGATATTTGAATATGTTCGCCTTTCTGGTGTTACTCGATTTGGAAAGCGCACCTGATATAATCGCCTAGCTTCTGTTGTGTTTCCGTTAGCCAGACCGTACATGTAATTGATATCAGTCAATTCGGCGTTAGTAAAATTAGTAATTTTTTCTTACAGCAATTACTTCAAAAGTCTTAAAACTAATCGTTAATTTAAAGACAATTCGAGCAGACACTGGTTCAACTTTAGCAACTGTCAAAATAAATAAATAAATGAAAAAAATCAAACCCTACTACTCAGTTTTTTAAGTAGAACGGTCGGAGATACGAAAAAATTCCTAAATTGAACGAAGATGACGAAAATTGATTGTACGCTGATCAGTGGAGTACTGAAAATAAGTTTGAAAGGGCAAAAGAAGACAAGTGTAATGATAGAGGCTGTAAAAAATAGCTTGCATTAAAAATTTGGGCTGAATATTTCAAAAACTGCAGGAGTTTTGAAAAAAAAAACATTTTTCCGGAATTTTCAACACCCTGTCGCTCCGATGAAGATCCAAACTGTGCAAATCTGCTAACATTCAGACGTCGCATAGCCGTGAGCTTTCTGAAAAAATATCGGACCAGAACAGGCAAAACTGCCGACAGTTTATCAACAATAACGATGTTAGATTCGATAATGTGGGACATTTGGTTCAATACTCTGAAAGTGACAGAAAATGTAAGATGTGCCATAAATATTCGAAGTTCATATGTGATAAGTGGCTTACATCCCTAAAAACTGTTTTTTCGATTATCAAGAGAAATAATGCGAAAAAATACGATGTTAATGTAATCGTATTTAATTTATTCAAATGTGTTACTATCTTCAATATTTCATTCATAGGAAAAATAATGAATTTTTGAACCAAATATGCTTTTATGCATATAGTCCTTTTAAACGGATCACCTTTTTTCTAAATTGTGAGAGAAAATTTAAAAATAGCGATAGAACTACGTTTCAACAGTAAAATTATATTCATTTCAAGAAGAAAATTATAATGAAATCAATCAAAATTTTTTTCCACTACACTAATGGGTTAATCAGAGCACCATTTAGCAAATAAAAGTCTTTCAGATTAAGGACATGAGCTCTTGGAATAACTCCATCCAGTAACTTGAAAAATATGCCCGGTTCGTGATTCAACAATCCATCTTTGAATCGTTATAAGCCTTGTCTGGTCTGCTTGTTCTGTTGGTAGTTGTCTCTGATTTGCTGCGAGAGATGCAGGCGTTTTGCTGATCAAATTCAGTTCGTTAAGATATAGTAGAACATAAATATATCCCCCTCTTTAAATCATTTCCTGACGTCCTTTATATTTTGATTCAATTCATTTCTTAGTATTGCAGCATCATTAATTCTTCCGTCTGCGACATATGGTCCTTGAACATCCAAAATGAACCTATTGGTAGCTACGAGTAGTACAGGTTTAACTAGATGCCGACCTTTGTGCACTGAGTATGGCTACCGCAATGTTCTATAGTTTTCTGCTTTCTCTATGTAGCTGTTAGTTCCATCAACAATAACTACAGCCTTTGGTACATTCGGGTTTCCGTTATAAAGTTCATTAGCAAACCCTGTCACATGTCTATTGATGAATTGCTCACGGGTTAAGGCGTTCAATCCAATATTTTCCCGTACGAAACGAGCCACTGAAGATTTTCTTACGGTGCTTATCTTCTAGCTAACAACTTGGCGGCGACTTAGATAGATGAGAAAAAATGATTTTCAAGAAGAAATCTGACAAACCTTGTCTCAGCACACAAAATCAATGAGATCCTTTCTTTTCACATCCCTGAGAAAAGTTCCATCATCTACCGGATTACAAAAAGTGTAAAGCTCTACGAATTGGAGTTTAGTCAAGGAAATCATAGTTTGTAAATCATCTTCTGATCAGATACTTTCCTCTATCGAACGTTCTCCTATCGGAAGCAATTCTCTATTTCGTAGCTTAGGGAAAAATTTGGTGATTTCTGAACCCTGAAATGCTATTGGTTTATGTATGGCCATAATTGAGATGACCTTGACATAATCTCACTGATGCTGGAACATAGATATTGTTGTTCAAGTATGCCTGAACTCTCGCTTTGAGAGGACCTCCTCTTTTATTTTCACAGAAACAGGAAGAATTAGTTGATTTTGTTTTCCAAACTCTCAGTCTTAAGCAATCGAGGTTATTCGCCTTCTCTGAAAATATATCCTCAAGAGGTCATCACAATTCATACATATTCGATTGTTTTCTTCAATCTCAATAAACGGATTATCCAATTAATTTTTATAGCGGACAGTGATATCGACCCTATCAGCATTGAAATTCCTCATATATCGCAAAGTTCTTGGATGAAAACAATTATTACACACAAAACAATTTATATTCTGAGCCATTATAGTCTAGTCGAAAGCTAAAATTATAGGAAAAACTTCACAATTCAAGATACTGAAACTACGACCATTCGTTTAATTATGAATATTGTCAAGTAACAATTAAAAACTTCGCTATGGGCCTGCATAGCCAATAATCGGTACACAGAATATACCGATAACATAGATAAAATATCCATGAACATATTACCATAAAAATAATACACATGTCTTCATATTATCCTCGCATCCTCAATTTCACCCTTTTTCCCTTGAAAACACAGTCGAAATGTTCACAACGGTACTGATTAGGATTTTTAATAGCGAATTTTCAGTTTCCGATGATTCAAATATTATATGTTATATTAGTGGCCTCACAACAACATATAGGCCTTTTTTTGAGAATCCTCAAGTGTCAAATAGGTAAATGTCGAAAACACACCAAATGGGTTTGCTAACTTTGATACCCTGTTTTTCTTGAACTAGACATTCTCGTACACTTTTCTCAACGGAGCTTTGAAAAGGAAGATCTCTAGTATAAAATATCAAAAAATGAGAAAAATTAACCGAAACCACTCTTCAGTGCAAAACGTCCTTCCTCTCAAAAAATAAACCTGTACGAAAAATTATAGAACAACTGTATCTCACCAGTTATTATGTCTTGTATTTTGTATGCATTGATATCCGTTGATAACCCTTAGGGGTTGATGCGGCTAATTCGAAATGTAAAAGAGGATAATTTTATTGAATTAGCAAGAAATGTATACAATTAACATAATTCAAATGTGAGAAGTCAAATTATTTCATTCCTGCAGTTAGCAAATCACGAAGGAAATAGCAGAATGCCAACGAGACTGGATTGATAAGTCTCCGGCCTGACCAAGAGATGGCGCCACTAGGCCTACTTCGGAGGTGGCTTTCTTGTGTGGCTGTGTTGTTTGTGAAAATGAAAAAAATTGGAAAAGCGTGCTGTCATCAAATACTTTTATTTGAAGGGGTTAACGCCAAAGAAAATTGAAGAAGAGATTGATTCTGAATTGAACTGTTAAGCAGTGGGTTTCCTCTGATGAGCCACGCTCAGGACGCCGCAACTCCAGATGTGATCGAAAAAATTCATAAAATAGTGCTGGAAGACCGCAGATCAAAAGTGCGTGAGGTAGCTGAGAGCTGTAAGATGCCATATGAACATGTGCAAAATATTTTGCACCATTATTTGCATATGGAAAAGCTCTGTGCTAGATGGGTGCAGCGTTTACTGAAACTTCCTTTGAAAAACCATTTCTACCGCCAATTTGGCGCTGTATAAGCATGCGGCGATTCGTTACTGTTGACGAAACTTGGGTCCACCACTACACTCCTGAAAACAAACAACAGTCTAAGCAGTGGATTAGAATAGGGAAACGAATTCCAAAGAAGGCAAAAACAATTTTATCAGCAAACAAGGTTATCGCTACTGTTTTTTGGGATGCAAGACATATTATATACATTGATTACCTTGAAAAGGGTAAAACTAACCCTGGTCAATACTACGCAGACTTATTGCAAGGTTTCAGCCACGAGGTGCAAATTAAATGACTTCATTTTGCAAAGAAAAAAATTTTGTTTCATCACGATAACGCACCAGCGCATTCTTCGCACGTTGCCTTGGCTAAAATCTATGATCTGAAGTTCGAATTGATGCCGCACCCTCCTAACTCTCCAAACTTAGCCACGAGTGACTATTATCTGTTTCCTAACCTCAAAACATGGCTTGGCGGTAAGAGATTTGCGAGCAATGAAGAAGTTATCGAAGCTGGGTATTTTGAGGAACTTGACGATGCAGCCTATAGAGATGGCGTCATTAGACTAGAACAGTGCTATGAGAAATGTATAAGCCTTGAAGGAGATTATGTTGAGAAATGAAAAATAAAATTCTTAAAACGTTGTTTTTCTTGGTCTGTCCGGAAACTTATCAATCCATCCTCGTACATTGCATGACGTATGGTAATTCGCAAATCACTGCATAAATGAAGAAACCAAGATATTCATGTTGTGAACAACATTTAACATGAAGAATTTAGACAATTTAACCTTATTGACGCCAATGGAAAAAACGCTTGATGGTAAATGAAATTATTTACATAAATGAGTTATGTGGAATTTTGTGCAGAAAACCAAGAATCTGAATTGCCTTCTTCAGACATTCACTTATCGTTTCGTTAATCATTGTAATGAATCAATTGAGCATAATATTTTTCAATAATGTGTTTAAGTAGAGAAATGAAAGACATTTTGAACGAAGTGCTACTTGACCATCTTTACCTGCAAAGAATCATGAGTTGGGGTTACTGAGGGTGGAGTGTTGATTTCACTTAAATCGAGTAAACCTTAAAAACACGTCCGTCATGAATAAAAAATTGCCATTTATCAGTTCGCTTGAGGCACTCTTTCCAGAGTTATATGTGGTTTAAAATTATTTTCGGGAATTAATGTTTCATCAAGAATTAATGTATTTAAATATTGCACTGTGGATTGTCCCATGTGGTTTTCGCATGGGACGTTGCCACCCAAAAATGTCATAAACAGATTGGGTCTATCTGTCATAGTTTCTCTGATACAGAGTAATTTTGGATACTCTTTGTAATGCGGTTATGGCGAAATATATTGGAAAAGTTGACACGGTCTTTTATAGACAATTGCTTTCACGTGTCAAAATGCACGTTTAAGAACACAGAAATTTGAGTTTGATATCGGATAAATAGCATACAAATAGAAAGGAAGGTAGAATATTAGTGGATAAATTTGCCATATTGCAACATTCACAATAAATAGCACGCTTTTAAAACTGTCAAGAACAGCCATTTTAGTACCTGTTGTGAAGTTTCTGCCGATATAAATTAAAATGTCTCGTTTTGGAAGCACCAGTGAAGCAGAAATAAATAGTTCTATACAGAATTCTATTTTCGAAAATACAAGAAAAACGCACAGCTCGATTTGGAATCAATTCAGTATATTCTGCAAGGAACGAATGTTCGATTTGGATATTCAGCATTCTATTGAAGATATTGCAGAAATTCTTATGGATTGGGGTTTCTATATGAAACAAATGAATGGATAAGATTACGAAGAATACGTTGTCAAAACAATGTGGAACACAACTGCGAAAATGAAGCAGAATATGTATTTCGGAAAATTCAACATGAGTTTCAACCCCTTTACAGATTCAGCATTTAGAATGGCCTCTGAAGCTCGCAATTCTAAAAGGAAGATGTTACAAGGGGATGTGGAAAAGCGAAAAGAAAGTTCCGTTGTATTAACAAGAACTGAAATTGATAGCATGGCTCTGTACTGGGACGAAAATTCCCCTATAGGTTTGTTGAAAAATTTTTCCCATATTGTTGATTATGAATTAGAATGGCGTGACTGTGAAGCAGCAAATTGCAAGGTACACTTTTTCAAAGAGGAAAAATTTAATAACGGAGAAGTGACTGGTCGTATTGAATATAACCCAGTATTCTCGAAAACTTGCCATAGGCGGCTCAAAAAAATGCTGTGATAGTAAATGGCTAGTAAAAAACCCAGATTTATGTCCTGTGATGTTGTTTCATAAGATATTGTCGAAAAGACCTGATAATATTACAAGTGATAGATTATTTCTGGTTTCCAATCAATTTTGGAAAAACAGTACTTCTAAGGGTTGGTACAAAAATATGCCTTCCGGTATAAATGAAATATTCAAATGGACAAAAATTTCAGTAGAGAAAGTTGGACTGTATACGAAAAATAAAAAGATCACAAATCATTCTCATAGGTCCAGTGCTGTTTCGAACCTATCTGAGGCAGGTGTCAGTGAACAAGAATTGATCAAACTAACCGGAAACTCTACGGCAAACTCTATTAATCCCTACCTGCAACTGAACAATGAGCATCATTTTAATCTTGTTTCAAATCTTCGAAAAACTTCTGCGAATGCTGACTCTTTATAATTCCTCAGGCATCTTCCCATATAGAATCGACCCGGAGTGAAAAGACTGTATATAGTAATTGCATTTTCAATAACTGCTCATTCCAATAATAACATGTTTGTAATGAATGCTTTATGATTTTCTCGTTGAGTTTGTGTGCATTTCTCAAAAAAGTTCATTTTGTACGTTAAGTCATTCGCGGAATTTTCCCAGCAAATACCACTAGAGCTCAGATTTGGCAGGATATTTTTCTAAGCTCGTTTTCTCATACTTACTTTTCGGTAATTGGCTGCATGTAAGTATTCGAAAACGAGCATAGAAAAATATCTGGCCAAATCTGAGCTCTTACGACAATATTGAAAATTGTTTTCATAATCTTATTTGCAGCTGATCTTTCTTTGTCTGCTTTTAAGTTGCTTAGCATGCTCTAGTTCATTGTTTTGTTGTTTCATCAATTCCTGATAGCAATTCATCAAAAGCTATGTTCAGGGTGTTTATTTGCACCTCATCAAGAAAAAACTAATATTTCCATTACGGCTCCGGAATATTTGATGTATATGTTATAATTGATGTATATTCAGGAGCTATGATGAATACAAAATACGGTACAGATTCATAAAACAACCTGTATCTCGGAATTGAATGGGCTTCACTTTCTTTTAAAACCCTATTTCCAAGTTTCCGTGGCACCCCATCTATCGTTTAAAAGCCCTGTGTATAAAAACTATTCATACTTTCAATCTATGGTAACTTAAACTACCAGAATAATCAATCTGAAAGTTGATATGCATGGTGGTTGGACACAACTCTAGAAGCCAAGTAACAAATTGTATTTGATGTCGTATATTGGCCAGATAAAAACATTCATTTACGTCCATAAACCAAAAAAACAAACAAATTAATGCACAAAATTTATTAACAAAGCAACATTCTTGTTAATACATTTACAATAAATAGTTTTTCATATATCTCACACTTTTGACACATTAAAAATTATAATTTATGAATATCTCCTTAGCCAAATTTTTTTGAATTGAGTTGATCCCTGTTAAACTTAATGATTTAGTTATTATTTATGATATCCTTATTATAAATTCGATTTTTCTCTATTTAAAATGCATGTCTCCAGTTCATTTTATAGATTCAAATTTTCAAAGATTCTGAAAATTCATAATCATAAGCGTATGAAAAGCTCACATTTTAAAAAGCTGTCAATTTCTTCCTTTTAGTGATCAATTATTATTTTTCTGTATACATTATTCTCAATTTTTTTTGTATTTATAAGATTTGAAATTTTAATGTATTTTTGATTGATTGAAATTTATTGTTGAGATGGTAAATCGACAGTAGTCCTTGTAATTATATTTATAATATTCGCTATATCTTTGACACTTTTGCCATCTGTACTTGCCTCATATATTTATAATGATATTAGCTAGAGGATTCATTCATTCCGATATGATTTGAGATCATAAGATAATACAAAATTAAATTAAAATGCTAAGCATTTTCAACATATCCATACTAAATAAGGTTAAGATGAAAATTAAATTTCAACGAATATTTATATATAGAGATTTGTTTAAGCTTAGTGTTATAAATATAGACCTTTTCCGTATTTGGAAGAAATCACAGATTTTTGTATTATTTCATTGGATTTTATTGTCTGTGGGAGCAAAATAACAAGAATCAAATAAATTTTGCTATAGACGCGTTTTACATTGAAAATTTCAGAATATTTTGTTCAAATTACAGCCAATTGAAATAATAAATAAGAATAGAGGTTTTAATGATATAGTTCATTCTTAAAAGATAATATAAAATATTTTGATTAGGACATTAATATGTTGAAGCTATCATTTCCACAAATTATCTAACGAAATTAATACAGACTGATTTTTCATGAATCTAATAATTTATCATTGGTTATGTCTTGCGTTATAGTCTTTTTAACGCACTATTGAGTTGTTGGTTGAACACAAAATTGATAATAACATCTTAATGATCCTTAAAATACGGTCCAATCTATAGCTTCGATAATTGTTGATCGATTTTAGAAAAAAAACGGAGTTCATCTGAAATGACATTGTAACAGCTTGGAACTTTCTTGTAGTTCTGTCAAATATCGGAAGTAACTCCCCCATGTTTTCATTTTTCCGTTCGAGTACTCATCTCTATATTCTTTCTACAAAAAGAGTATAACTCAATACGGTGTAATTTCCGAGAAAATAGAAATTATTGAAAAATTTCGAGAGAAAATTTCCATTTGCTTTACTATGATTATGATTCGTAGAATTTTTTTCTCTGTCCAAGAAAATGTGACGATCATTATTTCAGTTTAAGTACAAAAAAGTTTTTTTTTCAACGAAAATTCTAATTCTCTGCTATCATTCTCAAGAGACGATTCTTGTCCTCAGCACTTCCAAACTTTTGATTCCCACGGAAATATAATAATTGGAAATATTAACATCATTGTTTTGTAGGAAACGCATCATTGTTTTTATCACAACCATCTGGTAATGATAAATTTATTTCACGTAAGTCTTTTATTTTCGCAATAATTTAAATCACAGCTGTCTTTGTTGGAAAAACATTGAGAATGGTTTACTCAACAGAGGAGCGGGTCTAAATTGTTTTGATTCATTATCGAAATAGAAGTTCAATGTGAGCAATCCAGAAATATACGTGGAACACCAGTATGTTTTATATTTGATCAATAAAGTTTCAACTACGGGTTCTGTGGCTAACCAAATGCATGGAGTTCAACATCGACCTATACGGAACGACGCAACCGCCAGTTTTGGGCCACCTACAAATGGAAAACACTACTTCCATAGGAAAATTATCACGTAAGTCTAGTGCATCAGCTTCAACAGTCTACAGGGTCGTGAAACATCAACGATTTCAACCTTGTAAAATGAAATTACCTCATAATATAAACGAAGACAATCCTGATCGCCGCAATTTTGCGAAATTTTAAATGAAAATATCAACAGTAATCCACATATTCTGTAAAATACCTATTTTTCTGATGAAAGTACCTTTACTTTCATTGGTGAAGTGAATGAGCATAATTGTCGCTGTTGAGATATCCAGAATTCTCACTGGTTCACACAGGCATATACATAAACGACTCAGATATTGAATGATTGGGATGGAATTTATGGAAACCATATTATAAACACTTGTCTGAAGTGGTTGGAAGAATTAATAAATCCCAGACATTTTGGAAAATGATGAAACTCTTTCAGAGGATGAGATAACGTTTCGAAGTTCGTGTGCGACAATATTTGAATCACCAGTCCCAAGCCTGGGCTCCCATCGCAGATGGGAAAGGAGGAGGAAGAGGAGTATCAACCTCGTAAAAAAACCAGGGGTCATCTGGCCCGGATGATAGCACCCTGGTAGGCAAACCTGCTGCCTTGTAGGTTAGATGTTAGCTCATCAAAGGCTAAAGGAAAACTATCTTGATTAAAAAAGTTCTGGTCCTCCAGGTTTGGGGTTTTGTCAATGAACCAGTTCTCCATTACTCGTAAAAAATAATAAACTGCTACAAAACCCAACAAAAAGCCTCGGAACCAAAAATATCCAAAGGACAACGACCCAAGCCACGAAATAGGAAAATGATATTTGGAACATGGAACGTACAAGGATTGAAAGTAAAAATTGAACAAGTCAGCAAAAGATTAGAACACATGTACACAAGGGTACAAAGGGGTATAGAATGTGGCTCGGACCATCATCTCCTCTTAGCAAAAACCGTGATGCCATTTAAATTCTGTAAAAGAACAATGGGGACACTGAACAAATTGAACCAGAAAATATAGTCTCCACAGTTTACTGGACTCAAGTACGAAACAACTTTATTAAAATAGACTTGATCGGAAATTGAACTACGAGTTCCTAACAAAAATCACAAGAATACTGAACAGGCACATATCTGAAGCACTGCACTCTGCGGCACTAGAAGCTTTAGGAGAAAAGAAAACACCAAATAAGAAAAGAAACGAGTCAACAACCTGGGATAAAAATTTGGAGGACCAGAAGAAAGAAAAAGATAGATCTTATAAAAAATGGTTGAGCACAAACAACGCACAGGACAAATTAACTCATAAGGAGCAACTCACTAAGTTTAAGAATATGATCAACAAAAACAGAAATGGAACATGGGACAGGAAATGCTCTGAGATAGATTGTTATATTGGGGGCTCCAAATCAACCCAGGCGTGGAAATTTATCAAAGCTCTGAAAACCAACACAATAAATAAAATCGATATACATCCCATACAATTAGAAGAATGGAAGGAACACTATTCAAAAGAACTAACAGAAAACAGAGAAGAATACCTCACAAACTCACCGAAGCCTTATCAAGTGGAAGGACCATACATTGAACTAGATAGAACAAACCATTATATCAATGAAAAATAGAAGAGCGTGTGGACCAGAGGGGATACCTGCGAAATTGTTAAAAAACGGAACAGAAAAACTAATAAACTACCTGAAAGAACTTTTTTTCAGAGTAAAAATGGCGACAAAATGACATATCTTTGGAAGGAAGCGTGGATAACACCAATTCATAAGAAGGTAAACCGACAAAGTTGCTCTAATTATAGATGTATCATATAGAGAATTCAGACCATGTGAAATTGAACAGCATGTCAGGTTTCTAGCTGGACGCTCTTGCATCGACCACATTTTTAGTATCGAACAGATAAATGAGAAACAGGTAGCAACGAATGGTGAATTGATGATTGACTTAACAAAAGCGTATGACACGGTGTCTGTCCAAAAGCTATGGCAAGTATTAGAAAGATGTCCAATAAATCAAGCAACATCTAGATTGTTCAAAATATACCTTAATGAAGCCCTCAAACAATGAAGAAGATTTTGCAGCGGAATGGGACTGCCCTTAATCGAAGACTCCACGCTGTACACCCTACAGTTTGCAGATGATCGAGTGGTCATTGCACAGGACAAAGATATGACCCGAAAATTATTCCAGGAATACAAGGACTGGGGGCTAACTGTGAATCTAAACAAAACTAAATATCTTTGTATAGAAGCAACTAAAGAAGACTTACAACTGGAACGGGGTGAAAAGATAGAGGTATGCGAGGAATATATTTATTTGGGGACAAAGATTAATAACAGCGGGCGCACAGAACAGGAAATAAGAAAAAGAATTATCAGAGGAAAAAAAATTATAGGGTGCCTAAATTGAATACTATGGTCGAAGAACATATCGAAGGAAAGAAAACATCTTGTTTAGCTTTAGTTATTTCAGAGTATTGTACTGTATGAGGGTGAGGCATGGCAACTGAATAAGATATTAGAACAAAGATTACTTGCGCTAGTAATGGATTTTAGGAGAAGAGCTGCTGGAAAATCAAGACTCGAAAGAATAAATAACACCAGGATAAGAGAAATGATGAGCGTGGATACGACAATAATAGATGAAGTTGAAAGGAGGCAACTAATATGGTACGGTCATGTAGAACGTATGACCGATGAACGCATTTCCAAACAAACTTTGAAATGGACACCACCACAGAAGAACATGGATAGCAGGAATAAGAAAAGCTATGTCAGGGAGAAATTCACAAATTCACGTAGAAGAGGCTGGAAGTTGGGGACTGGAAGGCGGAAGCCGCTATAACACTAGAGCTGCGGAGAAGAATAGCCACCAAATGCAGACTTTTGACACTAGAAATTCTTCAAAATGTAAGAAGAGAATTCGGGGATCGTTTGTATCATTGCATGCAGGTAGGAGCAAGTCATTTTGAGTATTTAATTTGATTTTTGACATTGTCAAATTTATATTCAAATACAACCTTTCGTTGTGTTGTGTCAATTTTAGTGGCAACACGACGCAATGAATAACGTTCCCCAGAAATATCAAAACTGGAGAATCTCCTTTAATCATATCATGCAAGGATATCTCTCTCTAGTCGTTGCTCGATTCCGAGCGTCGTGACTTATTCATGGTACAAGCCTCCTCCATGCTTCTCTGTCCTCCACGGTTCTCATGACTTCTGCCACTGACATATTTGTTAGGTCCTTGATTTGGTCCAAGAATCTAACAGGAGATCTGCCTCTCTTTCTTTTGCCGTCCACTTTCCCTTGGACAACAATCTTCTCCATCCCGTCCTTCCGTATCACATGACCGAAATATTTAATTATGTGTCTCTGGATTTTTGGGAGCAGCCTTTCATGATCCTGAATTTTCAGTTCCCTGAGTATGGACACGTTTGTTCTATGAGCCTCCCAAGGGATCCTTAGCATCCTGCGATAACACACCATCTCAAAAGCTTCTACTCTCCTGCGGCATGCTGCATTTAGCGTCCAGGATTCTGACCCATATGTTGCGATGGAGAATATCAGTGCTTTAAGAAGTCTCATTTTGGTCATCTTACGGATTTTGTGGTCTTTCCATATTTTGTCCAGTCTGCCCAGAGCTTCCTTTGCCATCCCAATCCTTCTCTTGATTTCCTGTTCGGAGCCTCCTTTGTTGGTTATTTTTGCGCCAAGATAAATAACAGTGTCACTGACTTCTGTATCATGTCATGTATATCATTGTCGTAGTCCCGCCTCTAGACTAACAGCTTCCACACGTCGTAGAAGTTCAAGCATTTCCTTTTCGTTTATGCCAAGATTATCGTGTCATCTGCATAGCGTAAGTTTGACACTTTTGCAATGCAAGGATATAGCATTGCCTCAGAAAGTACTCAGCATCACGTTCAATACCGGAGTTTAATAGCATGACCATGTGTCAGGTATTACCAATGCTGCTTCTGCTAAACTCAGTTGTCTTTGCACAACTAAGCAGTACTTTACGCCATCACAACTGATTAATTCATACAAAGGAGCTGGTTTGGAATATTGTGTCAATGTGTGAAGCTCCACACCCATCAATTGGATAATGTCTAGCAGAGAGCAGTAGGCCACATATACCACCCAGAAAACGCGTAATTCCAAACATCTCATTCTCATTTTTACAGATACTTCTATGGCGAATACCCTGAAGAACTGGAAGGCTTGGTTCCAGAAATAATCTTGTTACAATGAAAAACCAAGTTTACGTAAACTCCCATCAGTGGACGGTTCAACTAGCAACGCCACGTAGCTCTCGCTACCAAAAATTCTTTTGTTCACAAGGCTAGTGTGTTGTGGAATTCATTTTCATCCAACACCTTTTCGATAACTTACATTAAATCATCTTGGGAGGCCACCGGTGAGGCATGACAGGCATTGCCTTTGCCCAGCAGTTGAGAATAAAAATAAATGCGCTAGTGAGGCTTTAACATTTAGTCGGAGTATTTGTTGTCCCACCAGGAAATTGTAATTTTTTCTCATTGTATTGTATGATTTTATCTCTTTGTTCGTCAAGAGCGTGACGTGTAATATTTCCTGTACTTCACAATTTGTTGGGCTAATCGCTTTTGATACATCAAACGTGTCAACATGAAAGAACTATTAATAATCCAACTGATTTTAATTTACCGGAAATACAACATTTCCTGAGTCCGCGACTGTGCACGACTCGTGTGAAACCCAGGAGAGCAAATAAATAAATCATGTCTTTCAGAAATTTCAAGACTATTTACGGAAGAAAAAAAATCAGTACGTAGTTCGCCGGGCCAGCTAGATTCGGACTGAAAGTAGACTAAAGAAAGATAAATTGTGAAATAAACTCTGCCGCGTAAGAACATCGAAACCACACAGTGATCTGCATAAATTGATGATCAATATCATTTTCAATCAAGGATAATTACGACTGATTGGTACCTATCCGCTCATCACTGTTGTTGTTTGGTATTGAGTCTTATCTCACTGAAGTATTAATATGGAAGAAGAGAATAGTGAATACATACATGGTACAAGCCTTTTTTTAATCTCATAGGATTTCGAGTATTTCGACTCTATCGGACACGATGTCCAGATTATGATGAACTAAGGTGCCCAAAATTGTCCAGACTACGAAAAATTTTTCGAAGATATGGTTTATTCGCAACCAAAACGCTTAACCGGCAGTTCAATGGAAAAACAGATTGAAGTCTTGTTAAGTATAGGAGCCAACTCAGAATTATCTGCTCGGCAAGTTTCTAAAGGACTTGGGATGTTAGCGACGACCCCTCAATTTTTTCTACGAAATTACAAACACGAGCCTTAGGTATTTCAAAAAAACACCTCGAGTTTAATAGAAAAAGGAGCGAAAGCATGTCGAACCTCAATCTTTATGAAAATACTTTTCAAGTTTGATTTTGTTCAGTTTGAAATCCAATGAATTCAAATTGTAAGTTTTGATTCATTTTATAACTTTCTGGGTAACCTCATAATGTATTATGAACTCTTGTTCTTAAATTCATGGGTTCGAGCCCCTTTAGTAGTGTCAAAGGATGAATAGCCCTCAGCTCAATAATTAAATTTATATTTCATTACGAAACAGTGTTGACATCTACCGGAATGCCTTGTGAGAAGGAGAATCATGAAAGCAGTTTCAAAACGTGAATCAATGCCATCAAATTGACAATGGGGGCAACAGAATCCGCATAACATGAATGATAATTTCCAGCGTAGATTGAGTTGAACGTCTGGTTGGCGATCTATTCGAATCGCTTACTAACGCCAGCTTTCTCGATTATCTACGTCTGGAAGAACAAATAAAATTACTTCCAACAAAAAGGTGCTGCTGTGAATATAAACTGGTTTACAATAGTTTTTGCAAGTAATGAATATGGAAAAATTTTTCTGTAAGGCTCGCTTTCTAGATTTGAACCCTCCTTTGTTTGGCTCTAGAGTTACCTACATGATCAAGTATCATAAATTCATCCAGATAACATCCTAAATGCAAGACTTATCGTATCAAGGAGATTCAGTTATGTTCAAGAATTTTTATAAGAAATTCATTAATCCTAGTTGAGTTTTTGCTTTATTGAAAATGATATTTCCATTTTTTAAAGATTTTTTCGAGTCTGGAAAACTTGCTCTGTGGTTCATCATGAGCTGAAAATCGAGCTCGATAGAGTCGAAATGCTGGAGTACTATTTCTGTTAGATTGAAAGTATGATTATATCATGTCTATATTCACATGACATTCATCATATTAGGTGTATCTGTTGAGAACCTCCCTCTATTCGTAAAAGTTTTAAACTGAGCCTTGATGACCAATGTAAATGGGGCTTCAAATGTAGCATTGACATCTGTCAATAATATAACATACATAAAGGTTTTGTATTTTAGAGCGATTGAAATGTCTAATTTCGAGCCAACAAAGCATCATTCGCGCGAAGCTTTATTGTTTCGATTCAATTTAAAGAAAACTGCTGACGAATCTCACAGAATGTTAATTGAAGCCTACGGTGATCAGGCTACATCGGATTTTACTTGTAAGGAATGGTTTTGACGTTTCAAATATGTGTAATCGATAAAAAACACTAAAGAGCGAAGAAAAAGTTCGAAGATACTGAACTACAGACTTTAATAGACGAAGAACCATGCCAAACTCAAAGAATGCTTGCAACAACACTTAACGTGGCTCAGTCTCGGATATCTGAACGTTTGAAAGCAATGGGTAGAGTATAGGAAGAAGGAAAATGGGTGCCATATGAGCTAAAGCTGAAATATATCGAAAGACGAAAAACCATTTGTGAAATGCTGCGAGCTATACAGAAAAGAAAGGGATTTCTCCTTCGTATTGTTCATCATCATCATCATCATCGTTGTTCGATTTCGAACGTCGTGGCTTTTAATGCGTCAGTATCACCACTGATAATAGATCTCCATTTTTCGCGATCTTCTGCGTTTCTCATTATTTCTGAGAGAGATAAGTTTGTGAGGTCTTTCTTTTGGTGGATGAACTTATCTGGTGATCAGCCTCTTCGCCTTTTCTCCTCTAGCTTGCTCTGTATCATCAATTTTTCTAATCCATCCTGCCGTATTACATGCCCAACGAATCCGAAAAGATGCCTCTGTATAGCTGGTAAGAAGAGGTCCCGGATATCTATTTTCTGTTCTTTCAGGATGGAAACATTCGTTCTATAAGCATGCCAGGGTATTCGAAGCACTATGCGGTAGCATGTCATCTCAAATCCTTCGATTCGTCTCCGACAGGCAGCGTTGATTGTTGAGGTTTCGCAACCGTACATTGCTATGGAAAATATTAATGATTTCACTAACCTGACTTTGGTCTTCTTCGTTATGTGATGGTCCTCCACACCTTTCCTAATTTGGCTAAAGATGACTTAGCTTTTGCTAATCGGCGTTTTATTTCTCCTTCGCAGTCTCCGTTGTTGGTTATTCTGGCTCCAAGGTATATTGTTTCGGTTGTTAGTTCAATATCATTCATGAGGTTTCTGAATGGAGGAAGTGAGTTTGCTCTATCAACCACCATCACGGAGCACTTGGAGCGGTTGACAAGTAATTCAGCCCCCTGACTGACTTTTTCGATCCGTTTCAACAGATCGGCCTCTGATTTCTTCCTCTGAGGATGCAAAGAGAGTTGTGTCATCGGCATAAAGTAAGTTTGATATTTTATTTCCCGCTACAGAGACACCACCAATCCGACCTTCTGTCGCCTTACTTATTATCCATTCCCCATATATGTTGAATAAAATGGGTGACACGACCCTTGTCTTATACCCTTTCCTACTGTAAACGAATCCGAAACCATGTCGTCCACCCTCGAAAAAGCCTTGATGACACGCGTTAGATGCTTTGGCGTGCCCATCTCATCTAGAACCTGCCACAGATTATTCCAGACAACTTTATCGAAGGCCTTGATATAGTTCAAGAAAAAAATCAGGAAAGGAACATTGTATTCGTAGC
Source organism: Cryptolaemus montrouzieri (assembly GCA_013387265.2). Taxonomy (NCBI): domain Eukaryota; kingdom Metazoa; phylum Arthropoda; class Insecta; order Coleoptera; family Coccinellidae; genus Cryptolaemus; species Cryptolaemus montrouzieri. The sequence goes on from JABFTP020000103.1 coordinate 27,797,703, forward strand.
ATTGCTCTATAAGTTGTCTGATATTTATGAGTTGCTCTCTTGTGCCGCGTCCTGGCATGAAACCTGTCTATTCAGGCGTAATTTGGGGATGAAGGTAGGGTTTCAGGCGTAATTTGGGGATGAAAGTAGGGTTTCATCCTCTCTTGCAATATCAGCAGCATAACTTTGCTGGCATGCGGAATCAGAGCGATGGTTCTATAGTTTTCACATTGGTCTCTCGGTCCTTTTGTCGTATTGTTACTGGAGATAAAAAGTGGAATTATTTCGACAATCTCAAGCGACGAAAGACCAACTTGTGACCTTGGCCAGCTTTCAAACACGACTCCAAAGCGCAATATTTATGGAAACAAGGCTATGCTCTGCATCTGGTGGGATCAAAAAGGAGACATTCATTATGAGCTTCTCAAACAAGGTCAAACATTCACGAGAGATTTGTACCAAGGACAAATGATCCTTTTAAGCCGAGCACTGCAACAGAAGCGATCAGAATACTAGACAACCCAGCATTAAGTCCTTCTGTTGCATGATAACGCTCGTCCGCATGTCACAGAGATCGTGAAAGAAACACTTGAAGCGCTTCGATGGGACGATCCACCACATGCCGCGTACTCACTAGACTGTGCTCCATCAGATTGACATTTGTTTTGGTCAATGCCTCATCGAAATGGGAAAAAGTTATATTAAAAATAAAATGAAATGAAGGCTTAATTTTAACAAAAAAAAAGGAGCTCTTGAACAGATACACTTTATAAATCTATGATGATTACTCCGAGGTTTTCCATATTCTTACGTCACCGAGCTTACTTCACAATTTATCAAAGTCTCTTGTTGCATTTTCACTCTTTTTTACCCGAAATTCGGAATACTGTGAATTACCGTTCGAAATAATGATAGAAAAAAATTATCTCAAACAGTTATTAGTTTGGGATTGCATCGTCGTATTAGAAGTGTGATTTTCTTCGCAGATCTTGCAACAATTTCTTTTATCTCGAAAAATATAACGTTTTGAGTTATACTCAAAATCATTCAAAAAGTCGAAGGGGAAGTCAACTAGAAGTATTTTTGGAAATGATAAAACTGAGACAATATTTCAGGCTGTTAGAATATCATTTGAGATGCAATTCCGTCTTTTTGTCTTTGACGTCGATTAGCAATTATATGAGTTACAGCTTGGGGGATTCTTCACGAAACACCCAATATATTTGGAGGTATAAAAAAATACAATACAAATACTTGAATGCATGTTGCTACTTCGAAATAAAGCAGTTGTAAATTAGTCTGTTTCATTTTCGCTATACAACCCACCATGACATAATTTGCAGGATTAGCTTTAGACACTTTCACATAAATTTCTCAACAAATAGACTATTCTAAGTAATATTCAATGGCAGTGTACCACCATAAATGACATGGACAAATATATAATTTTGTTCTTAACGTTCAATAAAAGGTAATTGATATTTGATATTTTTTCTTATGAACTAGGCCGGGATAGATTCGGTTACACTCAGACATATCGACATCAAAACATTTCCATCATATTTATACCAATATATACAACCTCTAACATTTTAGCGAGCAATTTTCAAATATCCCCATCGAAAACACATCGAAATTCAGATTGCCTACGAATGAATTCAATCGTTTCCGTTTAACTATAGTTCAGGTCAAGAGGAAATATTAAATCTGTGTTTAGTTTTGGAAAATATTATAATGGTATTTCTCCAAGGACTATATCTTAAGTCTTTTTTATTCAGAAGTATTTTAATCTGAAATTTTGAGGAACAAATAATTCATGAAAAAGGTCGAATCATGTCGCCAGCATGTGTTTTAAAGCACTGCCTTGTGCATTTGAATTTGGGAGGCTTTTACTTGGTAAAATTCCATTATCAATAATAAAAAACAAGTACTGTGTTTTAAGGAATTTTACTTAATAATTGCGATTCGTAACGCGTTTCACTACACCGTACATTCATTCGTCTGAAGAAGCTACAGTGTAGTGAAACGCGTTACGAATCGCAATTATTAAGTAAAATTCCTTAAAACACAGTACTTGTTTTTTATCACAGCCTTATGGATTTAAAAGCCTTATTTTTTTTAATTCAAACCCATGTGAGTGGTGACGCATCACTGTTACAAAAATCGGACAAGGAAAACGAAATACCTGGTTATCAGTGATTCAAACAACATAAAGAAGATTGAGATTTTTAACAGATTCGGGAGTCTTGTATGAAACAAAGGGGTATTTCGAGGAGCTTGGTAAAAACTAGGCTTATCGAGAGCATCCCTAAAAGGAGATTATTTTGAAAATAAATGACACCTAGTAAGAAAAGTGCGTTGTTTCATTTTTATCTGGCTTATTCATTCTCGTATTTCATTAATGATTTCCAAGTCGTTGTTAAAACAACGAGATGCTCATAAAGTGTAAGTTGAAGGAAATCAATCACAGCTTTCTTGATATAATAAGTGGTTTCAGTATTCTTCTAAATAAGTTTAATATTCACAATGTCTTTTCATTGTTGCTTTCGAAAATTTCTGAAGATAGATTCAAAAAACAAAAAAAATAACCAAAAATAACCTGATATTCCGTGCTTTTTGATTCTCTTTGAATTTTCGAGAAGTGGTCTAAACAAACTGTGGAAAACTATCAAATTATTTTTTTTTGCATTGAAAAATAGTGTATAGCGTTGTAGTAGTTAGTTGAACTAGTATGGCTTCTAGAAGTTTTCTGTATGATTTACTCTTTGGTTTCATCATTTACGGTGGCGCTCGTAGGAGTCTCTGAATCAGTCTGTTGGAGGGCGCCAATTGTATATGTATCATATACATGTACTCGAAGCTCTCCAATAAATTGAGAAGAGTACCTGGTAGACTGGTGTGCTGAATGCTTGTGCAATACTGACGAGATCAAACGTGATTGAAACTGCAATCTATTGCTCCTACTCATGAAATCCTAACAGACTGTACCACGAGTGTCTTCCTGGTTCCTGAAATTCATATTCTAGGAAATTTCCAAACTGATTACTACGGGTAAGATCAGAAATACTGACAGAAGATTGGTTCGCATTTCGGTATATCTGAATCCGAAAAATCACTGAATAGTTCAAGACATCATGCATTTCCTTGTTCTTCAATGCGTGAATATTCCTGCTTTTTAGAAATTGTGGAAAATTATACGCTGAACTCAACTCTTTAAATCTCTTCTCGTTTTTTACATATGTAGCTGGATATTCCTACCTCTCTATCCTTAGTTTGTTAATGGTTGTGAAAATTCAAAATATATAACAACAACTGACCTTGATAAAAATTTCACAGAGCAAAGAAAATTATTCCTAATTAGTGATTAATTTATGGTTTGAAAATTTACGGAAATAAATTTCAGGTCAAAATAATCGAAGAACTGCCACACTAATCGCACGTCCATACTAAAAAAGACATTTCATATTCTTTATGATGCATTTATAAAGAAAAACATAAAAATTGCTGGCAACAGAATCAACAGACAGGTTTTTAGCGATGAATCAAAAACAAAATTGTCGGTATTTCAATCTTATTCCCTGGAACTTTATTTATTCATTCAGGCAAAGTTTTGGAGGCGCCAATATATCATGAGAACCTCTTTGGATTGGTGGACTATAAGATTGCAAAATCATTGCTCAGCAACTGTCATCATGGGTTCCTCAAGGAAGAATCTACTACCACAGCAGTTATCAAACTAGTCGAATTTGTATTTGGGGCTTTTGATGACAGATAGGAAGCCATCCTGATCTGCCTTGATCTTTGTAAGACATTTGATTTAGTGAGCCACAAAAACGCTATTGGCTGCTAGTAGGCTTGTAGAATCGTTATCAGCTGGTAGCGAAATTGTGCGGGGGTCACTCAGGGACCTATTCTGAGAGCGACTCTTTTTATACTGTATGATGATAATATATAATGATGTTAGCGTGCACAATATTCTTTACTGATGATACTATGTTTTAAACCTCAAATTAATGCCAATGAATTCAGATAAGATGCAGCAGCTTTTGTATACCGTGAAGGAGTCTACTGAAACTAGATCCTTAACAGTTTTGTGTTTCACACTACTTAACATATAATGCGGCCCTGCGAGAGACTTTTTGCGGTCCTGTTCGCTGTGAGATGAATTAGGGAGATTGTTGATGAAGGAAAAGCTTCAACATACTGCGCACAGTTCTATAGTCTAGCATGATCTTGTATGGTGTTTCGAGAAATGCTGAAAGTGCTCTTAAAAACCAAGAAAAAAGCGATAAGAATATTGGCTTAATATTCAGTTGCAGGAAATTATTCAAAAAGGCAAAGCACTGACTCTGCCTTGTGCATATAAGTTGTTTGGTGAACTTTGATAAGCATCTCCATCTACACAATCATTCAGATAGGATCAGACTAAACCAAAACGATTAAACTAGACTGAACACTCTCTTAAATTTCTGAGGACTAAGATATTCTATACGCACTGTTTTAAAAATTATCTGAGAGAAATTTTCCACAGTATGGATGAATATCTCTGCCAGAAACTCTGAGCGGTTTGAATGGATTGGAATTATTTGGTCATTTTATGCTGAGTAAAAATAATTGAATTATACTTTAGTATTCACTTTTACTTGATTTTAACTGAAAAATAAATAAGACCTGAATCCTAGTTTGAGCTAGTATTCTCTGTCCCAAAGAGTGCCTTGTATGCCAAGTATATATCTACTGCTGTGGCCTCACAAACGTTGGAGATCTGGGCCCAAAATGAGAAAAAAATGTCTAGATTCCAAAGTTAAATACCAATATGAAGATCTTAATTTGACATTATTCTCGTTTAATTACCAAATGTGCAAAATTTGAGAAACCACGGTGTTGGCGTTGATTCTTCGAACCCTTGGCTTATTGGCTTTATATGGGCACTTTTTGTTCCTTTGTAGTGCATCATGAAACGAATTATAACTCAAAATATAGTCCTCTAAGAATGTTTCCTCATACAGATCAATTTTCGCACAATACTGACGCATCAAATATCAACCTGTTGAATAATACTGACATGTTAAGAGATTCACAGTAAAAACAGCTGTACTTCAATCAGATTTTTTTCAATGTTCTGGTCACTATCGACTGGCGGTAGATTCCTCCCTTGGCGAAAGGGAGAACGACTTGGGCTAGGCGTCCACTTCATGACATACTTCCATATAGTCGGGATGCAGTAGGATATCCTTTATCATATCTTTAAGCATGGTGTAGCGAAGGACCATTGGGTAGATTTTAGCATTGGTATACTCAGTCTGAAAGGAAAAATTTAGATTAGTTCAAATGGAAGTTAACCCTCTACGAGTGTCAATAAGCTAAATTATAATGAAAAACCTATATCATCCAAAGCAACTGGCTGACGAGATAAATGAACCACTGGTTGAAAAAAGATTTTCATAAAATTACCGTTATGTGGAAAGCCAAATTATTTCTGCAAATCTTAAAATGTTGCGCCCCTTGTTCCCAAAGGTTCTTTCATAGCCCTAATCCATTTTGAGTGTTTGTGGCAATGTAATGTTTCTTTTGTTGATTATTTTTGAAACTGTCTAAAATTGACTTATTTTCCATTCATATAAATCACACTGACGTTGGATTTAGGTGAAATCTCTTTCTATCCCATTGTTAATCAGTTAAATGGTATCTTCTTCTTCTTCTTCATGAACAAACTTCCTCCTTCTGAGAGCGCGCTTACAGTAGGAAATTTCGAAAACACTAGCGCCGGACGAACAAAATACAAGTATGGTGCCGACAAGAGGAAGAGAAAGAGGACTAGGGAAATCGGGATCCTTTCTAAACTCTTAATTGAGAGGTCGGCTTAGTAAGCCAACATTTTCGAAGTCACCACCTTTTGCAGTGGATCGACGAATGTAACCATTAGGGTTTTATTGGTTCCGGTAACATTTCCTTTTAGGGCACGCACAGAGAACGGAAGCTTGAGAGACAAAAAAGTCTCTCGGAGTATGATATCCATTATTAAAGAACACCACATATGTGGCAGCAGGTGCCTTGTCAGTTGTCTGCGAAGACAATAGCTGAGATCCAAGGTCAAAACTCTGAAACTGGCAAGAGGACTCCGACTGAAGGAAATTGTAGATCCTCCCAAATGTGAGCATGCTCCTGGCGGGACAACCAGAGCCGACGGATGTAATCCAAAACAGGATTCGAAAGGCAATTTCCGCACGGTAAGTACCAAAGGTTGGCATGTTTAAAGCAGGAGCGATAACCCGTCTTTTACCTAATTATTATTGGGTATAGCCGAGGCGTTATTGCGCATGTCAAAATTTTCGTACGGCATGGTCGCTTCGTTATTTCAAACTATACTATAGTCATACAGTAGTTGTAACTTGATGAAGAAATATTTAATATTATCATAAACATTTCTGAGAGCAACTTGGGTAACTACACCAATTGTTTGAAATGGTTAAACTTTTCCTGCTAATTTCGTTTTCTCCTCTGAAAAATGGGTCCTTGTCAAATTAGTGAATCAATCGAGAAATTTATGTTCTGATTTTTGTTTAATACGGTTTTCATGAGGTGTCCTATTTTTTGAAAGTGGATTTAATTATGCCTTATTTATGGTATTTTGTATACTATAAAGTTAATTCCAATTTGATTATTGGCATCTAAAATATCAACAACAATAGTGTTCAATCTATTTAAAAGGGCTGTGTGAATTAGTTTAAGGTAGGTTGGAATAGCTCTCAATAATGGTTACAATCTAAATATTCTAACTGAATTACACAACAAAAAACGACAACTGAAAGCAATAGAATTGGTGTAACAAAAATATTGAGATAAACACAGATATATACTAGCCTCATATACCTAGGAAAAGTTAGACATAATTTAAAACAGTTCCAGTTACACATCTCAGTCCGAACCAATAATAACTTATTCAAACAAATTGAAGGAATTAAAAGTAAGTCTGTGATCTTCTAATTTTGACGAGGACCGTACTGTCTTTCGTTTCGTCTTTTTCTACTGTCTTCTTTTTATTGTCTCATTTTGAGGAGTTTTATTCTAACCTACCTATGGTGTTGGATCGCCAGCCTCTCTTTGAGGTTTCGAGTGAAGATAACTTTGGGATCCTACTTCTTTTGTTCTGTTTTTCTTCGTCCTCGTGTTCTCACTTCCACTGAAGCAGGGAAATGTGCTTGTCTGTTTTTCTTGTCTTTGTTTTTATTATCTTTTTATTTCCTGGTTTTTGTGTTTTTTTTTCTGACGAGTTTTCTGTCTTCTTGACAATTATTTCTTGTAGCGTCGTGATATTGACTTCTCGTCTTATTTGCTCGTTTGATATGTACCAGGGCCGTCGTGACTATTTTTTTCAGTGTTTCTCGTAATATTCTGGTCCTGTAGGATTTCGTTGTCGTGAACCATATTTCTTCTGCGTATGTTATGCTTGGTACTATGACTGTTTTTATGACAGTTTGCTGCTCCTGTTTAGGAGGGGATATAGATATCCTTGCAGCTGCGTCTATTTCGTTGCGTTTTCTCCCATTTGGCTGTGGAAATTTAGGTTTTTGTCTATTAATACCCCTATGTATTTTACTTCGTTTTTCCATTGCTCTTTCTGGTTGGCTTTTTTTATTTCTTCCGGTTTCTTCGTGTCCTTCTTTCTGTTTTTATGGTCAAACTATACTACAAATGGTTTTATTTATCGAAGTATTCAACCAGTATATCGATATCTTCTTGTAGTCTTTTTGTTATAGACTTCTTGTTTCTGCACGACGTATAGATTGCTGTGTCGTCAGAAAACTGTCTTATCTTCAAGTATTTCATTTCAGGTATGTCCAAGATGTATATATTGAATAGTAGTGGTTTCAGTGTTGATTTTTGTGGGCGTCCGTCCTCTATTGATCTTTTTTCAGATCTGGCATTTTCTATTCGTAGTATTAACTTCCTATCTTTTAAGTACGATGCCGTTATGTTCACTAGTTTTTTTGAAAACATCATTTTTCTTATCTGATATATAAGTGCTTCGTGCCAGAATTTGTCGAAGACCTTCTCTATGTCTAGGAACGTTCCTGCTGTTGGTTTCGATATGTTCATGTTCTCTTTTATATCTTCCGTCAGCCTTGCGAGCTGGTGTGTCGTTGCGTGTGCACTTCTGAATCCAAACTGGTGACTCGATATGGTGTTGTTTTGTTATGGAAAGCATCTCAGTCTTCTGTATATGAGTTTTTCTTTGACTTTGATTATTGATGATAGCAGGTTTATAGCTGCTAGGTTCGGTTTGGTTTTCCTGTTTTCGGTATCATGATTGCTTCTGCAGTTTTCCATGTGCTTGGGTAGTGTTTCGTTTTCATCACTCCATCTGCTGTTTCTGTTAGTTCTTCTATCACTCCTTCTGGTAGATTTTTCAAGGCCTGGTCTTTTATTCAATCGATTCCAGAGGCATTTCTACTTGGTAGCTATAAGATAGTTTCTTGTACTTCTTCTTTTTTTATTACCAATACTTCTTAGTTTGATTTTGCTCTTCTTCCTACTATGATAGCTATGTTTCTATTGAAAGTCACGTCTTGGTTCGGACTGTTGGTTTTAAATGGTTCTTCCAGAGAATCTGCGAATGCGTTCGCCTTGTCATTATTCGTTGTTGCTACCTTGTCTTTCTTTTTAAGTAGGGTATGTTAGTTCTCTTCTTTTTCCCTGTCAGTGCTCCTGCCAATTTCCATAGGGATTGGTCCTCTGTTGTTAGAGCCTCTATTTTCTCGTTCCAATCTTCGTTGAACATCTGACTTAATTCTTCTTTTACTTTGTTGTTTGGGTTATTCGGGATTCTCTTATCTTCAGGATGCATCGTTCTCATGTATTTCTTTTTTCCCTTTTCTTTTCTTCGATTATTGCATATATATTTGTCGGAAGTGGCATCTCTGAACCTGCTATCAGGGTTTTTGTTGCCGTTCTTTCCGCCTCTTTAATTCTAGTTTCCGAATCTTGGATTGCCTTTCCAAGTTCATTCCAAGTCCTTTTTCGTTTCCATGGTGTCTTTGAACATTTTCCAGTTTGTTCTTTTCCTTATCCTTTATTTTTCTTTATTTTCTGCCTTTTGTGTACTTCTAGTATCTCTGGCGAGTGGTCCGAGTTTAAGTGCATAACTGCTCTTATTTATATATATATATATATATATATATATATATATATATATATATATATATATATTGTCGATTGTCAGAATTTTTTCGCAAATTTTTCTTCAAATTAAACAAATTTCACGGAGAAATAATATATGAGCGATGTCAACCCGAATTATTGGGCCCATAATGATTCTAAAACATCTATAGATCATAATCGGCAGCACTTGGAAGACTGAACCTGTCCATCGGGGCTCTCTCGGTCAAACAGAGAAGGAATTTGGGGAAATATAGCAGGTTATGTATTTTTTTATTATCTCCTTAGTCCTTTTTATGACCTTGCTTGCTATGTGAAATCTTTTCTTAGATTTGTTTAGACATATAAGAAGTATGATTGTTGAAATATTTTTCTGCTGGTTTTATTTTTCTATTGTTACAGATTCCTGTCCCAAACCCCCTTCCTTTCTCCCTTGTCTTCGTTTGGAAATCATGGAATGCAAGAGAGAATGAAGCGGCTAAGAAGAAAAATCTTTGGTACTCTTTTTGTACACACAACACTAACACAACATGAACAGACAAGTTATTGCTAGTGCAATAGCGACAGGGAAACGAGTTTTTTCCTCAGGTTTTTTCACTCGTTTGTTGAATCATATGCAATATACTATGGTTCCCCTGTTACATTTCCTGAGCTCACACTTGTGTTTTGTTTCTGACACAAACCAAAATTATAGATATAAGCATTTATTGTAAATACAATTATTCAAATTTTTGTAAATCCTCTCTCTTTCTATATATATATTTATATATACAGTGAAATTTTGGAAAGCTGAATTTAAACGTGGCCGTAAGAGCTTAGAAGACGATGAACGTTCAGCTCGTACAAAAGTTGCAACTAGTGACGATCACATCGCCAAAGTTCACAAAATATAGCTAGGCGACCGCCGAATTAAAATGAGAGAGATAACAGAGGTTATGAACATGTCAAAAGAACGCGTTTGTCACATATTAAATCAACATTCACACATGAGAAAACTGTCTTCGTGTGAGTTTTGCGTTTGCTCATGTAGACTAAAAACATGTTCGAATGAACATTTCCAATGCGCAGTTTGGGCGTAAAAATCTAAGTTTTGGCGCCGATTAATTACTGTATATGAAACTTGGATACACCATTATGTTTGTTTGTTGAAAAATGAAAAAAAATATTCTGGAAAAAATGTCTTGTATCCCTGTTAGGCCAGAAATTTTTTAGACCACCCTCGTATTGACACTCTACTGATAAATAATGTTAAACGAGATGATAATTCACAAGATCGCAAGATACAAATACAGAATAATAGAGTAAACGCTTCGTAAAAGTAATGAAGGTATTGAGCAATTGATCTTTTATTCAATAAATGGAATATTTAGTAAAATGCTTGTATGACTTGTATTGAACTTTTATAACAAGAAAAATTTCTAATTGAATCAACTCAAGCGAGGAAGTCATCCTCATTTAAAGAAAAAGAACTAAAGATCAAACCAACATAGTAAATCCTAAGTGCACTTTCGACCAACCTCCTGGATACAAAGTGATATTCGAACATTATTTTTTCTGACACAAACCAAAATTATAGATATAAGCATTTATTGTAAATACAATTATTCAAATTTTGAGCAATTATTCAAGTATTGAGCAATTGATCTCTTATTCAATAAATGGAATATTTAGTAAAATGCTTGTATGACTTGTATTGAACTTTTATAACAAGAAAAATTTCTAATTGAATCAACTCAAGCGAGAAGTCATCCACATTTAAAGAAAAGAACTAAAGATCAAACCAACATAGTAAATGCTAAGTGCACTTTCGACCAACCTCCTGGATACAAAGTGATATTCGAACATTATTTTTCTGACACAAACCAAAATTATAGATATAAGCATTTATTGTAAATACAATTATTCAAATTTTGAGCAATTATTCAAGTATTGAGCAATTGATCTCTTATTCAATAAATGGAATATTTAGTAAAATGCTTGTATGACTTGTATTGAACTTTTATAACAAGAAAAATTTCTAATTGAATCAACTCAAGCGAGGAAGTCATCCACATTTAAAGAAAAAGAACTAAAGATCAAACCAACATAGTAAATGCTAAGTGCACTTTCGACCAACCTCCTGGATACAAAGTGATATTCGAACATTATTTTTTCTGACACAAACCAAAATTATAGATATAAGCATTTATTCTAAATACAATTATTCAAATTTTGAGCAATTATTCAAGTATTGAGCAATTGATCTCTTATTCATTAAATGGAATATTTGGTAAAATGCTTGTATTACTTGTATTGAACTTTTATAACAAGAAAAAATCATAATTGAATCTTTCAACTCAAGCGAGGAATTCATCCACATTTAGAGAAAAAGAACTAAAGATCAAACCAACATCCTAAGTGCACTTTCGACCAACCTCCCGAATACAAAGTGATATTCGAACATTAACCCCAAACACAACCCCAAAGGAATAACAATTCGATCCGTGTCTCGGACTTGGTAATCCCATTATACTATCGAGACCCATAATAATAGTCAACGCCTAATATTTAACAATTATTCCTTAGTTTCAGCTCCGTAAACAGGCCAAACCAATTTCAGAAAATAGAGCAACGTCGGATGGGCGTGAAGAGCGAATCCAGGAACGAATTTACGTAGACTCAAGTGATATTTATGTTGATTGGAATTGAAATATACTGCCCTAAATAGTGCTTCATTTCAGTCCCACGGCGTTTGCGAGGTAATGAGCGTTATAAATCGTTCTATGTAAAGGTAATTCTTCAAAAAGAAGAGACGATTCACGATCTCTTTGTGGATTTAAGGAGAAAGAATTAAATTGCAGTCAAGTTTTTTGTATGTTTGTGCGATACAAGATATTTCTATGGAAATCTATCTAACTGTACAGAATGAAAATTCAGGATCTACAGGTTCCTTCCATAGCACGCGGACGTAATTGAGGTGGTGGTTCCTCAGCTAAAATAGGGAAGGTTTGTCCAATAACTTTTTGTCGTAGCTGAAATTCTTGAAATTTTAGTTGAGGATGCATATGTTTTTTCTGAAAAATATGCATTTTTCGAGTAAATACAAACGGGTTTGAGAACATATTTATTTTATGGTAATTCTATACATTCCTAAAAGTTATAATAAAAAACCAACAGGTGTTGAGTATTTTACCTGAAGAATACTGACATAAAGTCTGATAAACATTGCGAATTCTTTAGGAGTTATGCATATAGCCTAATTATCTTCAATTTAATGAAAAAATATATGAACAACCAAGGGGTCTTGGAGATAACCACTAAGCCCCTTTCTAGCAGATATATTCTTGTGTAGCAAGTACAAACAAAGTACTTAATTCTAATCTGCATGTTGAAATTCATTTTTGGTACAAATACGTTGATGACATTATTTTCCTAAACGGTACACTTAGATAATTTGATCATTTTCTTTAATTTCAAACAGTATCTATCCGAAAATAAGATTTAAATTCGAAAAAGAGGAAAACCATCAGATATCATTTTTTAGATCGCTCAATTTACCTCTCAAATAGCCAAAATTGAATTCAACATCTTTAGAAAATCTACAAGCACAGATATATGTACACCTTCTATTCCCAAAAACATTACAGGTCGTCAAACATATCTGAAGTTTTCTCTTCTCTCAGATAGACTTTCTAATAGGTTGTGCCGTGGAGAGCGCCTTTCAATGGTTAGTTCATCAAAGCTCTCGCGGAGTGGACATCGTGAAATACACTCTGTGCAACAACTATTTGATATTAAGTATTCGAAAATGGAATTCAAAACGAAAGTGGCGAATAAAGTGTTGTCGGGACAATCTAGGGAAGTGATAGTGAATTTGATTCATTTCATACAGCAAGAGGCGAGAAATGATGGATCAATAAAAATTGAAAACAAACTTAGGAGCGTACTGCAGAGGCAACAGGAGTGAGTTTGAGTACAATAAAAAAGATTTCTGCAGGAATGAGATTTGTTGAAGTAGGAGAGTCGTTCTCATTCTCCATGCTGAACAAGAAACGACAAAGAATTGCTGCGATAACTGATTCAGATGATTTCGATAAAGGGTTTTTTAGTCGTTTGATTATATAATGGAAAAGAAAATTCCAACTGTAAGACGTGTGCATAATAAATTTGTTGATGACAATGGGTATTCTAGATCATATGAATCTCTAAGGAAAGTGATGAGAGATATGAGATTTATCTGAAAAGACCCAAAATAATAGGAAATTACTTGGGAAAACCAGAAATCCAATTGCTCAGAAGAAAATTTCTTAGGGATACGAAAAAGTTTAGACAAGAAAATTGGCCTATAATTTATATGGATGAGACATAAATCCACCCATCGAGCAAACAAATGAAAGCATGGAGCGACAATTCAATTGAAGGTCTTTGTGCGCTAATTTTCAAAGGACAGAGACTTATCGTGAATGCTGGCGGCGAAAACGGTTTTCTGGAAAATTCTCATCTGAAGTTTAAATCGAACACTAAGTCAGGTGACTATCATAGTGAGATGAATTATGTCAACTATAAGAAATGGCTGTAGGAAATGCTGATACCTAATCCACCAACCAAAAGTGTTCTTGTTATAAACAATGTTCCATACCATAACGTTCAACTGAACAAATGTCTAAATATGGCTTCAAGAAAAGAAGAATGGCTCCGACGGCATGGACTACCTTCAACACAAGACATGTTGAAAATTGAATTCTATGACGTCATAAAAAGTAATAAACAACGATTCTAACAATACGAAAAAATAATGGGAGATAGTGGCCACACTGTTCATTATTTAATTTCGTTTCCTGCGAGTGCAATGGCTAAAAATTATGTGGACCTAGTGCTGAAGCCCATAGTGAGACTCTGGCGAGGTGCCCACGGTGAGAATTTCACTTTTATGCAAGATAATGCTCTGACGCAAACCAGCAACTTCGCCTGATATTATATTGAAACAGAAGGAATCGCTATTTTGCACTGGCCAGCTTGATCTCCAGATATGACACCTATTGAACATTTATGGGATAAGCTCGAAAGGAAAATTAGGTCGCGCCAGGATAATTCAAGAACCCCACAACAGCTCATCCAAGCTGCCATTGAAGAGTGGCAGAATATCACCCCAGAGGAGGTTGAAAACCTAATTCAAAGCATGCCTAGACGGATTCAGGCTTGTATCAGGGCAAGAGGAAGCAATACAAGCTACTGACGTCGAGAAAGAAACACCCTTTTCGTGAGAAAACAATGTTCAATTTTTTCACTACATGCGAAAAGAGTCTCTAATTTTCTTCAATTTGTTTCTTTTCTAAAATAAACCTTAATTTGTTCCAGTTTTTAATTGAAATATCTAAAGGATCGATTCTAACAATGCTTCGAGATTCCCAAAATTCCTGAGGTAATATTCAAAATATATATATGGTTGTATGTATATAGTTTAATTTATAATTGACAATGATTCGATCAAAATTAAGATGAATTCATCATCAGGTGACTTTCAGTCTAATGGACGTTAAGAAAATAGAAAAATTAATGCAAGTATAAAATAATTATTTTGTTCAACATACCTTCAGTTGTCTGATGAGATTTCTCAAGCCAGAATATTTCTTGAGTAATCTGTATAAGTCATTAGTCATTTGTGTATTTTCTGCCTCAATTTGAGCAGTTGTCATATCTGAAACAAACAACAATCAACAGAACAGATTTAATATTGTTATGTAAGGAAATTAAGTTTTCACCGAAAAAATTCTCCTTGGAGTTTCGCTCCTCGAGCTTGTTTGTCGCTTGATAAAACAAATTCATTAAAATCCAACTTATACGGAGCAGGTAATGTTTTTAGAGATTTTTAGATGGCAAACTTACTCATAACATTTTATGATTGGAGCGTTGTTCATGAAATGAAATGAAAAAAAGCGTAGAAGATTTGAAACTGAGAGTTCAACAAAAATAATTAAATCAACACTTGCATTAATTTTTATACTGTGCAGAGTATTGGTTAGATTGCATATGGCGGGCGTTCAATAATTAAAATTGCTTTGAAGGTTCGAACGTTTATTTTTACAAAAGAATTATAAAATATTAAACATGTTGTGGATCTTTAAGGAGAGTCATGTCCAACTGCTTTTAAAATTGAGGTATCTTGTTTTCATCTGAGTAGTCCTTAAAACGATAGACAATTGGGAGTATTTCTTAATACAACCATAATACTTTCACACCGAATACGAAGTTTGTTAATGAAGTAATGAGTCTAGCAATACGTGAGACAAGAGGCTTTGAGGTACGTCAGGTGCACATGTGATACGCCTCCAGTACGAGTTTGAACTCGCTACAGTCATATGTTCGTCCGTAGCCTTAGTTTATATTTGCTGCAAAAAAGAGTTGCATCAACTTTTGAGCAACGGTGTGTTATCAAGTTTTACTTCAAACTTGGACGCTATGCAACAGAAACATTTGAAAAACTTCGGCAGGTCTATGTAGTAGTGTGTTTTATCAGGGATCCAGGTTTTTCGATGGGTAAGGCATTTTCAGAGAGAAGAGAGTCGATTGTAGATAAACCACGAAGCGGAAGGCCTTCAAGTGCAAACGTCGTTGAAAATCAACAAAGTCCGGTATCTTGTGCCTTCAAATCGACGGTTAACAGTCAGAACGATCGCGGAACAGTTGAATTCGAATCACAATTCTATAATTCGGATTTTGACGAATTAATTGCAGATATGAAAAATGTTTGCAAGAAGAGTTCCGGTAATGGAGTTTTCATCCAGTAAAACCATTCCTGTAGCTCCTCAACCTCCTCATTCAACTGACTTTTGTCCTTGTCACTTGTTCTTTCAAAGAATTAAAAATCATCCTCACAGCTGTAACCAATCAGCTGAAGGCTATTTCAGTATCCGAGTTCCAGCAATGCTTCGATGATTGGAAAGAGTGTCTCCAGAGCTGTGTGGCTTTCCATGGGAACTATTTTGAGGGAGACTTATCTTAGAAGACTTTCCATTGGGATTGTAATGAGAAACATATACATTCTGATTTTTGTCAAGAAAGAAATACAGAAATGATCTATTGCTTAGGATGACAAACTACTCAAACTTCATTATATGCTAAGAGCACACTGTTGTTTTTTTCAGTGAAGAAGCAAAACTTTCCAAAGTGGGAACCTCTAGAAACTCCTTATTCGAGAGTAAGGTTAGATTATATGTACAGTGCAGATAGGGAATGTAATCTTTCATCAAAATATCAATCTCAGTATTCGCAAGATTCAGGAATTTTAATCTTACGAAATCTCGGTATTGTGGGAGATAGCATTGTAAATAAATGATCATCGAAAATATACGAAAATTCCTATCATTTATATTTCTATTGGCTCTAAATGTTCTTCAGGAGCAAAATTGAGTAATAAAATCTCAAGCTAACTAGTAATTTATTGAAAAAGCAACATATTATTCTGAAACTTGAAAATAACTCCTCAAAACGCATAAAGTATCTAGGGTTTCATCTACCAACCAACTCGGAATGCTTCATGCCAGATAACCAGCTGAGGAAATCGCCCGTTATACCTCGACACTTATTGGTACTACAGACTAACTTTGACTTTGGTGGGAGAACTGTAGATTTCGTCCTTTTGACCCCCCTGACTCGTACAAATTGATTACTTTTTTCAAAATCATATCAAGTGACGATGACGAAGGCGCCACACGTTTTTGCGAACGCTCTCTCAATGCCATTTCCAATTCCTCATCAAGACTAAGAGGAGCGTTCGCCATTTCAGACTCTAATTTTTTTTTCATTGTAACTAATGGAATTGAATAGTCATCATCACTTTTATTCATGGCCTCATCTGCAACTGAAGATGTAGAGGGTTTTGTATATTGACTGCAATATTCTCATCTTTGGTACTGTTCTTGTGTAATCTTTCGATTATTTTTATCATTTATTTTTTGATTGAAGATTTTGGAGGCAGTTTGAAAGTTTGATCACTAACAGATTGATTGAAATATACGTCGTATTGGACAGGGTCTGTCAAATAATACAATGCTGCGGTCATAAATGTTTGGCGTTCATTAAGCCACTGGTGTTCCGAGTTCTTCTAACTTTTTCACGATAAATTGCAGAGTAGTTTCAGCAGTTAACAAATCTTAATTTCGACGACATAGTACTTCCACTGCCAGTTTTATAGGCTGAAATACGAGTTATAAATCTCATAAAGCACGATATTCTTCGTCTGAGAAACTATGAATTGTATTCGATCCAAGATTGGAATCAATCAAGGCTTTGCTTACACATCGCTTCACCTTATTGAATGTGGAAATCATATCTGCAAGACTAGACCAGCGTGTTTTGCAGTCCAGCACCAGTTGCCTATTTTTGCTGAATTCGCCCTTCATATATTTCTGAAGAATGTCATTCTTCGTTGGTGATTTTTCAAAAAGTTTGACTACTTGTCTTACTTTTTTGATAAGGTGATCAAATTCTGGCACTAAGTCAATTTCATCTACAGAGGGTAATCTGCAGTCGAATCCTTAATTATCAATAATGTCATCAAATTCTTCATCGTCAGACTCTTCCACATCTGACTGAGCTACGACTGTGTCTTTAATACTTTCTTTTTGCGTTTTGTTCCACGTTTTGATTTGAAAATCACATATATAACCCCCAATTGAATGCTGTGAGCGTAGCATAGCTGGTGAAGAGGATTCATGAAACGCCCAACCTTCACCATTACACTGGCCCCATCTGTAGTAACACCTACTATATCTTTATCTAATGACAAACCATATTCTGATAATTTCTTCTTCGAAATAGTTATGCAACCCTTTGAGGGCATGCTTCCTACTATGCGCACAAGACCCAAATTCCAGAATATATTTTTATTCTCTGAAAATGTATGTACATTCACATTCATGAAGCATCTGTTTTTGCATGGAGTCCATTCATCGAAAGTAAGGCTGAATCTATGGTTATTCTTTCTTAGATTCATAAGATCCTGCCAAACTTTCATTTTCAAACCATAATCCATAACTATCTGTTTTATGGAGTTAGGCGCTGCAGGTAATTTGTAGTCACTAGTCGCAAATAATTCTCTCAAGTCTTTCGACGTGCAAAAAGATCTAAAATTCATGCCATCTTTAGAAACCATCCTTGAAATTCTTTCCTCTAAGGAAACTTTTTGTAAGGACGAAAAGTAATCAGATATTTTCTGCAGTTGGAGGAGGTAGCCTTATTGACGTGGAAGAATTGATCAGCATTGAAGAATTTGATGAAACCCGAGTCATGTTTTTAGTCACTTTTTTATGAGAAGTATAAATATGAGCCTTTGGAGATCGTGCCGTTGTTTTCAAAATAGACTTACACAATTTGCACTGGGTAGTTGGTCCATCCTCTGCCTTCAAAAAGTATTTTCATACCTCTGATCCACTTTGAAACTCTTTATAAACTACCTTTGTTGTCATTTCAACACAAAACGTATAGACCGAAAGAACTTAAACACACAAGGAACTATTTTCAACTGTTATTGGAATAGTTTATGAATCTGCAGATTGCCATGCACTCTGACACGTCCAAAACAATGACAAATTTACGACAAACGGAAAATGTCAAACGTCTCACCTTACTCATCCCTATCGCGCTGTGGCTCTAGCGCCACGTGTTGCCGCTGGGAATAGGTACATAGTTTACTTAAGTCAACAACAATATGTGAAAGCACTGAAAGCTAACCAAAACATAATATCAATCTTGCAAATCTTGCGAGATCGCGCATGATTTGGGTGCGAGATTGATCTTGCAGAATAGGTGTGAGATCTCGGTATTGCAAGATCTTGGTATACCAAGATTGCATTCCCTGAGTACAGTGCACCGTATGCTATATGAATAACGTTTGTTATTCTCAAAAAATTTAATTTTGGGAAATAATGAAACGCGAAACACGAAAATTTGATCCCTGCAGAATGTGCTGAAGCATTGGTGTAAGATGAGCAAAGTCATCTATTTCTAGAAGGATACAGAGGTACAAGGAGACTGGTAGTCATGAAAGGAGACCTTGCCAAAGACGATCTTAAGCAACAATGGCGATTCATGAGCGTTTTTGAGAATTTCCTCGTAGAGACAACAGTTTGCTACTGCTAAGCACCTTCTACTGCAGTTTAGACAGAACAGGGGTGTGCAAATTAGCACTGCAACGTTACGACAACGGCATAGGTAATTTGGTTCGAGGCCACGTGTCGCAACTCGAGGCCCAGCTTTAACCAGAGCATATCGAAAAGCCCCACTGAATTTTGCCAGGGAACATGTCAAATATTTGAAAGCTGACTGGGAGTTTTGTTTACAGATAAATCGAGGTTTCGTCTTTTCCATTGCGATCGTCGTTCTCTAGTGTACAGACTTTGAAATAAGGGATATGCCTAGTGTAATTTTTAGTCCACCTATGGTTTTGGTGAAGGTTCAATAATGGTAAGGAGAGGAATTTATTTGAATGCTCGCAGTGATATGGTCATTGTGAATAATGGAACTCTGAATACTCAGAGGTACGTTCCAGATATTTTAGAACAACATGTTATATTATTTGATGCAAACATTGGCGAGAACTTTCTGTTAATGCGTGATAACGCCAGACCTCACGAAGCTCATATCGTAAGAGAAGAAACTACTTTCAACATCACAGAATCACTTCATTGGAGTGGCCTATATGAAGTGCAGACTTCAATCCCATTGGAAACGTCTTAAATATTAAGAAACCAGCAATATTAGCTAGCTACCGTGAAAGAGACTGATCGGAATTTGGAACGAAATGGATCAAAATGCTATAGATCATTGATTTCGAGCATGAATCATAGATTTTAAGCGATGATTTTCGGCAGAGGTGGAAATATCTTCTACTAATAGGGTTTTGGAAACTTTTATTGTTTCCGAAAGTTTTATATTTTTTAGTATTAGCTTTATTTCAATATCTATAAATACCATTTTCATTCAGATTGCTTTCAAGCATTAGTGCTGGAGGATTAATGGAAAAATGATTTTTCAACGTATCTAAAACTCTTTCTGAATGAATTGAATATTTTCGATTTTGTGCGTTAATTTTTCGGCACAAAACTTCAATAGATATTTCTGAAAATAATTCTGTACGATTTCCTTTCATTCGAAGTTCTAAAATATTCAGAATATGTTTGAATACCTAATGACTAAGTTATTACTTTTATAATGAAATGATAGGGATTTTCAACTTTTCTCATTTAAGTCCTTAAAATTACCTTGAATATTATTTCACGCACCTTCTTTATCATATTAAGCATCATCCACGCCCCTCTTCAGCCTCAACTCAACTTGATAACTAGATTACTTACCTTCCAAACGATCTATTCTCTCCCGTTTCTCCTGGGCTTCCTCTGCGAGCTTGGCCGAGGTCTTGACCCCCTCGCCTGACTTCTGCGTTTTCTCCATGATGGCACAGGCCCTGAGCACGAACGCCGGAACTGTTTCCTGCTTTTCCTGCTTGGGAATGTCGACCAGGGTCCAGTATTGCGTTTCTAATCGGATTACTTCCTGCAAGATCGAATTGAAATGGAATGATCCCGTGAGTACAGAAGCGAGGGTAAATCTAGTAATTACTGTATGTTCGAATAATTGATTGGTTTTTCTGTGTTGACGCTTTGTTCGTTGAAAAGAAACGAGTCAGCTGAAAGCTCTGGAGTATCTAGACAGGAAACTGTTGAAATATCGATTCACTTCATATTAATAATTCGTGAATTGTTTAAGTGAGTCAAAATTTCAAAAATTTCTTGTAAAGAATACTTCTGTTCATTGAAAAAATGCTGAAATTATTTCGATTGTTCAATGGCTGAAAAACAAAGGATCTTCAATTCAAATTGATTTTATTATCCACATATAATAAACAATCAGAATAGAGAAAGAAAAAATGATAATATAACAAGTTAAAAAAAGTCTGTTTCTGGCACGAAAGAGAAGCAAAACGAAACAAAAACAAGAAATGAAACAATATCCTCACTTTAGATCAGGTAGAAAGTATATCAATAAGTGGCCACAGTAGAAAGATTTTCACTATGACTTTTCGAATTCCAAACTAGTTCACTCTAAATTCCTTTATTGAATAGTGTACAGTTTTGGAGAGCACTCACTTTAGATGTATTTTGAGATGTATTAATTTCATTCTCTAGAACTCTATGCGGAGTTCATTGTATAGCTTAGTACTAACAAACGTAAAACCCCGCTGGGTATGAGTCTTCCTGCATATTGCAAGCACCATGCAGGTTCTTCCTCTGGTGTCGAGGTGGTGCTCTCCCGGTTGTGTCAAAAACTCCACTTCATGCTGATATATGAAGCAGAGTGTGTGGAGCAATATTCCATAGGTCGCTATGGAATTGAGCATAGTACGTTAAGAAATCTATACCAGTAGACAGATTCGTTAGCAGCGAATCTATTCCACTAGAGGGGTCTGTTAGTACCAAATCCGTTTGATGGAATAGATTGCACAAATGAACTTCCTAACAGTTTCTCCAACATGGGCCCTCCAGGTAAGGGACCCATCCAAGAAAAATCCTAAGACCTTCATCACTGCTTCATCAATGCCAGGATTCCTACCTAGAGCCAATTTTTGGGCTTTATTCCAGTTTGGGCATAATCCCGAACCATTTTTCAGTGTCCTTTATGGTTCCTCCCGTGAGCAGTGAAGTGTACTGTCTCGTCATTGCCTTGTTTATAAAAGTCGCATTGTAACACATGATTGTTGGTCATCAATGTATAAGATGGATAGTAGGGAGTCCAACACTGATCCTTGAGTCACCCCAGTTTCAACTCTCTGTGGACTCAAAAGATTCCATGATACTACCTGGAATCTTTTCTGTAAGTAGGACACAAACAATTTCGAGTAGTTTTCCCCTGAATCCGTGTCCTCAATCATCGTTGTCAAAGTTTGCCTCACCATAAGATCGAAGGCTTTACTCAAATCACAACAGAAAATTTCCACCTTATTTCTCATATCAAGAGCTTTCATCAAGTATTCAGTTATATAAGCCATGGCGGTAACCATGGATTTCCCCCACAGGAAACAATGCTGGCAGACATTTATGATTGTTTTTAACTCCAGATGAAACGTAACTTCTCAAGATAATCTCAAACACCTTAGAGATAACAGGTAGCACCGAGATGAGTCTGTAGTTTTTGAAGTCATTTTTCCAACAGGTAAGGGACCCATCCAAGAAAAATCCTAAGACCTTCATCACTGCTTCATGCCAGGATTCCTACCTAGAGCCAATTTTTGGGCTTTATTCCAGTTTGGGCATAATCCCGAACAATTTTTCAGTGTCTTTTATGGTTCCTCCCGTGAGCAGTGAAGTGTACTGTCTCGTCATTGCCTTGTTTATAAAAGTCGCATTGTAACACATGATTGTTGGTAATCAATGTATAAGATGGATAGTAGGGAGTCCAACACTGATCCTTGAGTCACCCCAGTGTCAACTCTTTGTGGACTCGAAAGATTCCATGATACTACCTGGAATCTGTTCTGTAAGTAGGACACAAACAATTTCGAGTAGTATTCCCCTGAATCCGTGTCCTCAATTATCGTTGTCAAAGTTTGCCTCACCATTAGATCGAAGGCTTCACTCAAATCACAACAGAAAATTTCCACCTTATTACTCATATCAAGAGCTTTCATCAAGTATTGAGTTATATGAGCCATGGCGGTAACCGTGGGTTTCCCCCACAGGAAACAATGCTGGCAAACATTTATGATTGTTTTTAACTCCAGATAAAACGTAACTTCTCAAGATAATCTCAAACACTTTAGAGATAACAGGTAGCACCGAGATGAGTCTGTAGTTTTTGAAGTCATTTTTATCCCTTTTTTTATATACTGGTATTGTTCTAGCCAGTTTAAATTTTTCTGGAAAAATTTGTTTATTACAGAAGACATAGCATTGCAATTATATGTCGTATTGTTTTGAATATTACCGCATTTACTCGTACACATTCATTAACGTCCTACTCTTCTTTTTTTAAGGAAGGAGGGACGCAGGCATACTTTCACACGCCTGTCCTTCTTTGGCCTCATGGATTTATCCTATACAACATTTTTCCAACAGAGTAAATTTTATAACCAGATACGGGCAATGATTGAAATGGTAGGAGCTGTAATGACCAAACCATTTCAAGCAGACAAACAGTCACAAAAACTGAAATTTCGATACGTGTGTGCTCGATATCCTGGAAAAAATCAAATTATTGTCCTATAAGTATCACAAATTTTGTAGTAAACAATCATGAACGACCAGAATCTTTCAGAAAAGTCATGGACATCTGTTTCAAGTGTCAGTGGTTATTTAATCGCCATTATCAGTATTTTTGATCTCAATCCTCAGCGCCATAACTAACTACACTTTTAATGGCATATTTGTTTAATTATAACTCCAAAAACAGATTATATTGAAAAATGAACGACATCTAGTAGAGTGTGTTTATTCTTGTTTCATTTTCCTAACCTTACCTAGCCTGACTTATTAATTGACCGTCATAATTAAGACAAAAAAAATTATTCTTATTTTACTATTAAATTCGATCTCTCAATTTCAATTGATATCTCCTTCGAAATTCTGCCCAATGTTTTCCTTTTCTTTTAATAGAGATATCGAATTAAGCTTGGCTTGTACCCAATCTTAATTTATACTGAACTTAATTGCAAAATTTCCAGGCCAAAGTTGCTCGAACTATGCTTGAAATTCCTGTCATCGCATTTCGTATTAACATTCTCACTACGTACTTGGTAAAAGTGAAAATTCGGAAACAATTTTCACCGCTAATCTGGTATTTTCTTCAGATACATTTCCACCTTAGGCGTCGACGGCGGCACGTCTCCAACTCGCATATATTTCTATATAATTCACGCAAGAACCGCCCCCGGCCTAATACCAAATGGGATTCATTTTCCACTTCGCGTCAATTTTCCTTCACGTTACATTCAAATCTTATTTAGCAGTTTAATCGAAAGTCTAATTTTTCTCTGTAGTAATGACTGTTCTGAATACTTGGATATCGCAATACTGTATAGGGTGTCCCAAATTCATTGTCCTCAAATGTAACTTCTATTCTAATATATGAGAGATATGCGGATGCGGTTTCCACCTGGTGGTGTTATTTTTTGATGAAATGATAGATGCAGTGCACAAAACTTTCATAGCCGATATAGGGTGATTTTCAAAATCTTCAATTTTCAAGTATTTCTCATACTCAGTTATTCTTCATCACGGCGCAACGATGAAAAATGCATCTTATAGAACCAGATTTTTGAAAGAGGTAGGGGAAAGTGTTCACCATTCGAACGCGGGGCACCTTCGTACAGTTAGTATAACAGAAAAGATAAACGGCACAAAACACGCCTTTGCTTGTGTGCATAGTAATACCGGCCGCGATCTTGCTGACGATGTGTCGCACCAGTCGCCACAGAAAAGATCCATTAAAAAGGCCGAGTTACCGACCAAAACATTCAACACCCTTCACGACCCCTCACCTATCTATCTAGTCCCCCATAATACATATAGATGGCACTAATTTAACCACGTCAAGTGTCAAACTCTGTCAATCAAACTTCAATAGCCGATAAATGAAATGTCAAATTTCTGTCAGTCAATGTTTTCAGTTTCCCGTTAAACCCTTTTATTTTTGCGGTTCACCCCTTTGGCGTTCTGATGGAAAAGACTATACCATAGAAGAGGACCCATGTGAATGGCGAGGAAAGAAAAGTAAGCGAGGAAGCCTTTTTCGAGATACGAAGATTACAAGCATTTTTCATTACGGTCCTTCCACCAGGATCCTTTAGAAAATTTATTTTGTATTATTAGAGATCATGGTGTAGGAAACACAGAGCCTACTTGCCACCAATTTATAGCTGATTTAAAAACTTTCATTAATGGCTTAACTTCGACCATAATTAATGAAAATTGTAAAAGAGACGATTGTGAGAATTTGAATGATTTGTCTTTTTTTTGCAAACTAGCTCACAGAACACACTCATTCTGATGATTCCGAACCTTCTGTTCATGAAGAATATAATGAGATCCTTGGAAATCTATCTACCCCTATAACTGACAATTACGCTACTTATTATGTGGCAGGATACCTTTTGCGAAAAATTACAGTCCCAGAATGTCAAGTATGTAATTAAGAACTTTTTTGCGAAAAGCCCCAACAACAACTCACTTTTAATTACATTCAAGGAATTTTGTGATAATAAGTTTGAGTTGACTTATCCTTCAGTAAAAGTTTCTCAATTCTTAGAAGATATTCACAATAAACTTAACTTTTTCCTGAATAGTCAGAGGCATCAGGAAAATTTTGCTTCGAGATTCAAAGTTATTTACAAGATTCATTTTTCTCAATTCGATTTTTGTCAGTTACATTCGGTGAAAGATGAAATTTTTGAAGGGCTATTCGTCTTCTAATTTTTGAATTCATTAAGGATAAAACGTAGGAAACTGTGACTTCTGGGACTGAAAACAAATCTAAGAGGTTCAGAAATAAGTAGGGCATCAATCTTTGATGATTTATAGGTGTTTATTGTGACTTTAAAGAGCGGGTTATCTACACTCTACTATGTGCGTGTTATTTATTTATTATCGATCTTCTGGGCTTCTGCACCCTTTTTTAATTTACAAACATGTTTTCTAGTCTGTGATATTATTTATTTTCCTCCATGCACCTTTTACACTCATGGGGAAAGAAACTGATCTGTGACCAAATATTTGATTTTTTTGGTTGCTTTACACCCTACATTCCTTTTGTTATCTATAATTCCTGTTCATTTTGTGATATATACATTGTTATTATTCCAAGATTTCCAAGATTAGTAATGAAATTGCCTATTTTTACCATGTTCAACAATTTTGAGTGATCTCAAATTCATATAAATGAAAACTTTTTGAGACAGTTAGTACTGCTTTTTTTTATTTTCAGAAGCAGTATAGAGTAACTGCCATGAAGATGGCAGTGAAGGCAGTTTACCCCCAACGGGGGACCAAAGGTAGCAATGGAGAACCAATATTAGTGGCTGACAACAATATTCCAGATTTCCTTTTTTATTTTGAATGTTAGAATGTTTTACTTGGAAATGTTTTGCTACATTATCTGTATATATGGTTGAAGAGATTTTTTATTTTGAAATAAAAGCGTTATTTTGAAAAAATACTAATCATTTTCTCAATTTGCGAACAGTCTAATTGAGGCAGAAATAATCTGCATCGATTAGACTAGTTCAAATACCCCATTTTAGTCAAGTTAAATTCGATCGTGGGAAATCTAGAATTCAAATAAGGCGCCATTCGGTTTAGTTTTCCATAGTGGCACGCGTAGCGCAGAGTTGGCCAAATTGTTTCCTATGCCGGGGCACTGAGTTTTTATTTCTCAGTTCGTAATTGAAAGTAGAATTTCTATGTATTTGACAAAATGGTGATTATTAATTAATGTTCACATTGTTTACATTGAGTTTTAATTGTTGTATTTCTTAAACTAAGATAGAATTTGTATAAAGTTGTACTTTAATTTTGTGGAAAGCATGAGGTACATTCGGACAACCAGACAGGAGGGGGCACATTCGTACGCGTACGAACGCCCCTCTTTACATATCAGTACATTAAAATTCGATTTTAATGAAATGAAATATACACTCGGAGGCAAAATTAGCGGAACACTCGAAAATTTAACCAAATTCGAAGTCCGATATTTTTCCTAATCCTCAACCGATTTGGATGATTTGTTCGGCAAGTTATAGATCAACTCTTCTGCTTTGTAGAAATTATAAGAGAAAACAAACAAAACTTGAAAAAAATTTTATACGGGGGCGAAACTAAAAGTGTTTTTTTTGTCAAAAATTCGTAACAGCCTGTGGAATTTCGTCGTCCGAGTTGAAACGTACAATATCATGGTCTGTCAAGACACATCTTCCTACAGTAACGCACTTCTTGTTTTATGCATTTATCTCTATTTTTACAAGAGATATCCAATTTGGAGCGAAAAGTCACAAATTTCAAGAATTTATTTAGCCAAAAAATAAAATCAAAATTAGGAAAGCGGAAATCTAACGAAATGAAAATTTTTGACACTCACTGGCCAATTTCACGCTCCGGGAGAACTCGAAGTACACTGGAAAAATCGTTGATTTTGCACATTTATTTTTGAATTTTTTTGTGTGACACTCTATAATAATTATCATTCCTGTCCAAAATTGAGAGCAGGTGTGTATCCTGGCGATACACTCGTGAAATGAAATGAACATGTTGAGAAAAAAAAAAAAAAAACATTTGATTTTAGTAGCGAGTATGACCCCCCCCCGAGCTCTTATTACAGCACGCATACGATTTCGCATACACCCAATGATGTTGTCTATCATCTGTTGAGGTATGTTGTCCCACTCTTCCACCAAAGCCAATGTCAGCTCTTCAACGTTGCCTGGATTCCGTTGTCGAACCCTTCTTCCAAGAATGTCCCAAACGTGTTCGATCGGGTTTAAATCCGGTGACCGCGACGACCAGTCCATTCGTGTGATCCCAACTTCATTGAGATATTCTATCACTATGCGCGCAGTATGAGGGCGCGCGTTATCGCGCATAAAAAGGAAAATTTCCCCTATGTAAGGAGCAAAAGGCACAACATGGGTCTCCAAGATTTCTGTTATATACCGATGGGCATTAAGTGATCCATTGCCAATAATCTCCAGTTCTGTTCGTACTCCCAAGCATATGCCACCTCATATCATAACTGACCCTCCACCGTATTGCTCAGTTCTTGCGAAGTTCGCTTGATTGTACTGTTCCCCTCGATGCCTCCATATTCTATCTCTACCATCCACGAAATTCACACAATATCGACTCTCATCACTAAATAAAACTCGTCTCCACTGATTGATTGTCCATGCTACATGCTCCCTAGCAAACGCCAATCTTGCTACCCGATGGGCTCTATCGAGTCTTGGTGCTCTTGCTTGCGCTTATGATCTCAGACCAACTTCATTTAATCGTCTTCTGACTGTCCTCACCCTGACGTTAATGTTATCCACTGCTTGTAAAAGGTTACGTCCTGAACAGCAGTAAGATGAGGATTTCTTATGGTTTGATTGACGATGAAACGGTCATGTATAGCGCGGGTTGCCCGATTTCTTCCTTGTCCTCGCCTCCTCACGTACAATCCAGTTTCCCTGTAACGTCGGTAGATTCGATGGATAACCGACGTCGAGACACCCAACATGGTACCGACTGAGCGGTAGGTACGCCCTTCCTCGATCAATGTAACTGCCCTTGCTACTGAGGTTGGTGGTAAATCTCTCATTCTGAATGAAAAATACCATTTCGAATCGTAAACAGTGAAAGAATCACAAAACACCGCAACCGATCGAATTTGTATCAAATCAAAGAATGGAAAACTCGCATTTTTAAACAAGTGTAAATGTGGTCATATACAAAAAAACGTGTGTTGTATTTCATATTTGATAGAAAAAGGTGTGCACATGTGTAAATGAAAAGTTTTATCAATGGTCCCAGAATTCGGTTGTGTATTTTAATACCTACCGACTGTTATCTCCTATGAATTCCTAATTTTCACCAAATTAACCAAATTGTCATCAATAACTAATGCAATTCGAACATAAAAATCGCAAACGACAATTTCGACATGCCTGAGTGATAATAAGAAAATTCCAAATTGATAGACGAATTTTAATGACAATTTCTTGAATCAATTGAATCAAAATGGTGATTTTCCACTTGAAATTAAATATATTTTGCAAAAATAGAGATAAACGCATGAAACAAGAAGGGCGTTATTGTAGGAAGATGTGTCTTGACAGACCATGATATTGTATGTTTCAACTCGGACCACGAAATTCCACAGGGTATTACGAATTTTTGACAAAAAAAACACTTTTAGTTTTGCCCCCGTATAAATTTTTTTTCAAATTCTTTTTGTTTTCTCTTATATTTCCTACAAAGCAGAAGAGTTGATCTATAACTTGCCGAACAAATCATCTATATCGGTTGAGAATTAGGGAAAATATCGAACTTCGAATTTGGTTAAATTTTCGAGTGTTCCGCTAATTTTGCCTCCGAGTGTAGTATTACATTTTTAAATTGTCATGCAGACAGCACAATTACATATTTTTTTCTTCTGCAAAGTATTCTACTTTTAACAATACGAAATATTTTCATCGAATAAACCTTATAATTAATATTTCATTGCAGAATCCTGGTGCGAAATTATGAAAAAAAGGTACGCGTACTCAAGAAGTGGATGAAGAGTTTATGAAATTAGCAATTGATGATGTAATACAGGGACGGTTGTCTTTTAGCAAAGCCGCGTTGAAATACAACATAAAAACATCAACGTTGGAAAGTAGAGAGGCTCTAACGCCCCTCACGAACTTTTCATTCAAAATTCACGAGTTTACAAGTCTTCTCCTTGGCAGAAGAGACAAGCTTAAATGACTACATTACTAATTGCTGCAAAATGCCTTATGGGTTGATAATAGTACAAATTCAGAAACTTGTCTACGAATACGCGAAAGCATTGAATTTGAAATACCCAGCGAAGTGGGATGAAACTCTAATGGCCGGCTTAGAGTGGATGCGTAAATACAGGGAACGAAACGCCAATCTCAGTCTGCGAAAGCCAGAAAACACTATTGCTGCTCGATCGTTCGCGTTTAATAAGACTGCAGTCCAGAAGTTCTATAATAGTTTGGCGGATGTGTTATACTGTTATGTGATAATCACGAAAGCCACATCATGCTCGAGATAATGGCATCATTTATCTGTCTTTTCCCCCACACACAAGTCATCCATTGCAACCTTTAGAGGTTGGAGTGTTCGGCCCATTCGAGGCAAAGTTGAAAATAGCGTTCAATCATTGGCATGCGTCGAACCCTGGCAAAACAATCAACATTCATAATATTCCTAAACTGGTAAAACTTGCATCTTTCGAATCTTTCACCGCAAAAAATATTGCAAGTGGATTTGAAAAACCAGGTTTATGGAATGGTTAACTTCGGCTTTGTGCCCGGCGCCTCACAGTCTGAAATCAAGGACAATGAAGTGCTGAGTATGAAGTTTAACATTGCAACACCTAAAATCAACATGGATAGGCCATTCCAGATCATCATTCCCGATAGACAGGAATGGACCAGCTCTAATGACAGCCTACTTGAGGGTATCTGTTGGTACACGGATGGCTCAAAAACTGAAAAAGGTGTTGGAGCTGGTGTCTATGGCCGAGGTGCTTCCAAGGAACAGTCGATATGTCTTGGTGGGCATGCGACTATCTTTCAAACAGAAATATTCGCCATTGACCACTGTGCTGCTTGTGGGGTATTATCAAATGAGTCAATTAAAATCCTCACCGATAGCCAAGCTGGACTGAAGGCATTGGCATCCGATACATGTACGATTTAAGGTGCAGGAATGTCACTTCACCCTTACGAAACTATGAGAGCCGAGAAAGCTTCGTCTAATATGGGTTCCCGGTCACTCGGGTATTGAGGGAAATGAGAAGGCGGACTCATTGGCCGATCGAGGAATTAGCCTGGAGTTCATACGACCGGAGTATAAGCTTGGAATTCTCCTGGTGACTGCAAGGATGAAAACAGCCGATGGCTGGACCTAAGGGTATGTGAGCATTGGATGAGTCCCCCAGGTCTCAGACACGCTCGATGTGCCATTAGTGGACCTTCCATTGCGAAAGACAAGGCCTGGCTCAAACTCTCTAGGTTGAAACTGAGAGTTTTAACTGCCATATTCACGGGGCACGGTCGCCTCAGGAAACATCTAAACAAGTTAGGATTGATTGATGATCCTTCATGTAGGCTATGTGAAGAAGATATAAAATCTTATGTGCGAGTGTCCAGCTGGGGACAGAGTCAGGATGGAAGAACTTGGATCTGGCAAACTGAAGCTGACTGAGCTCATTAAGCTATCAACCAGGAGCACGTGGATGAAATTTAGGACAAAGTGTGCCGCAATAGACCACTAGGTCGCCTTGGCTGGGCTGCCAGGTAGCCCTTACTTTATAATATCTAATTTAAAATCTATATGGTGGTTCAATGAAATGGCATTCATTCCGTTGACGTGTATGCTTCAAACAATTTAAGAAATGTGTCACCCATTCCGGAAACAAGTATTGCTGCTCTAGAACCACAACCTTTCACAGCGCGCCATCAACTGATATGAATAACGAGGATCAGCTGTCATCTATTGATATTTCTGAACGGTTCTGTTCTCTGCTCCAGAAAAATATCGGAACTGGCGAACCTTCCACCTCTGTGGTTGAAATTTAATCTGAACCGAGTGCTTATATTCCCATAACACCAGAAGTCATAAGACCTACAGCTGTTAGAAACAGAAAAACCAACAAAGTTTAAAACCGGGAAAATCTTGTGTGTGTGCTTACGGGAAACAAATACTCTATCTACCTATGTTGAAGGTAATAACTGGAACAGAAGAAGGGCGCCTTTTCCAACTTTCAATTCCAAAGAACTACTTGATTGATTTTCCACAATTGAATATTGAGGAAATGAAAAAATATTTCTTACAGGTGTTTGTTATTACAAATCTTTTATAGCAATAAAATACTGGAGTTTCTACTAATAATTATTGAAACATTTAATTATTATTCCTGAGATCACATCAACTGTCACCTACAGTTTCTTATTTGGCGCAAATGCTTCAAGAAGGTAACACTTAATTTTTGAATTATGCAACAAAGTAGCCAGAAATCATCAGATTATTATAAAATCACGTCATATAAACAGTTAAACCTATAAATGTTACATGAGTTATGAGCCAAATATGAAGAATGTAAAATAATGCTGATGCAATTGCGCTAACGAAAACGGAACTATTGGAACTTGCTCTCATGACATTTATTGCTTGTCATATACACAACCAAATTTATATGGAGTCACCCGATATTTTTAATATTACCTCAGGAATTTTGGAAATTTCGAACAAAGAAATAAAAAATGTTCATTTAAAGAAAGAAACAAATTAAAGAAAATAAGAGACTCTTTCCGCACGTTTACTACGTGCGAATTGAAAATTATTTTCTCACGGAGTAGGTGTTTTTTTCTCGACCTCAGTAGCTTGTATTACCACCTTTTGCCCTGATACAAGCCTGAATCCGTCTAGGCATACTTTGGATTAGGTTTTCGACTTTTTCTGGGGTGATATTCTGCCACTCTTCTGTGGCGGCTTGGATGAGCTGTTCTTGAATTATTCTGGAACAAATTTAATTTGAGATTATCCCATAAATTTTCAATAATATTTAGGTCTGGAGAGCAAGCTGGGCAGTCCAAAATAGCTATTGCCTCTGCATTATCTTGCATAAAAGTGAAATTCTCACCGTGGGCACCTCGCCAGAATCTCACTATGGGCTCCAGCACTAGGTCCACGTAATTTCTAGCCGTTACCCTCGCAGAAAACGAACTCAAATCTGTTTCACCTCCTAGCATAATGCCACCCCAAAACATCATACTGCCCCTTGGTATTTCCGAATTTGTATTGCTGTTCGGTCCTAGCGGGACCCCAAATGCATGTTGTATGAAGCGGTTCACACTGTTCATGAATTTTTTCAGGTTGTTTAAACGAACAGAATTCGAGGAAAAAAATTAAATATGAAAAAACACGTTTTTTTATGTTGGGGATACGGTAGGGGGAAGGGAAGTTGATATTACCATGAAAACTTTTCTTTTGATCTGCCCAATGATGTAATCACGGAAAAGAAAAATATCTCGAATTAGGGCATTTCGACTATCATAATGGAGTACTTTCTTTGCGCAGTGTAATTGTACATATTAGAATCTATATTTTACTGTACCTTTATCATTGCTTTGAGCAGACCGTACCTCTGGAACACATTGTGAACGCTTTTGCTATCATTGTACTTGCCCATAAGTGCTACCAGAGCTTTTTTCGCCATATCGTATGACTCGTCCATACGTATCCTAACTGCCCTTAATCTTTCATTTGTTTCTATGACTTCTTCCTTTGTTAATCCGCTAGCTGTTCCTTCGTCTTTGACATCTTGGACTATCCTTCGAACGCTTTGTGTAAACTTGCCTACTAGATTTGAAGAAGCTGAAAAAAAAGACGGGTATTAATAATAATATATCAAAAACAGTGGCGTAACCCTGAAAGGGGCGAATGGCTGAGAAATGTCTAAGTATGCCACTGTTCGAAGATTTTTATTAATATTATTATTATTCAATGGAATAAGAGTGGAGGACTGAGTCTTCTACGCTCAAGAACAAATGACTAGTAATAAGTGAAACAAGTAGATATGTGTAGATCATATTGTAGTTTTCCACACTCGGGGTGAGTCGGTTCCCCAGTAGAAGACACGGTTACAGAGAAACTTCTTCCGACAGTAGTTCTTAAACTTTCTTTCAGGAGTTTAAAGTTTAGTCCCGTGAACGGGCGTCGGTATTCACGGAGACAAGTGAATTCAGATTCACCAAACAGACCGTGGAGGGCTCGGTATGTAATGATGAGGTCGACAGGTGAAACTGTACGGGTTCCTGACAGCCCGACGTTGGATACTTTCGAGGTCTGAGTCGCGTGTGAATAAGGAACTCCATAGGCCACCGCCAAACTCAAGTATAGGACAGACAAACAAATTGTAGAGACTACTACAGGTACCTGGATCACACCCAAAAAAGAATCTGTTCAACAAGTACAGAAACTTCTTTGTTTGATGGCAGAGTGTAGAACAGGTTCAAACTAACAGAGATCGTCAATAATCATATGGATGACCCTATACTTCTACAAGTTTAACGACAAGACCCATTTGTGTGACAAGTTGACAATATTGTCGAGGTCCTTCTGAATCACATGACCGCATATAAGGAGGTTAGGTTAGATTAGTTCTTGATACCGTCGGCGAATATGAAACATTTTGGATTAAGAGAACCGGACTGATCGGAGAAGCATAAAAGATGCAAGAGGGGACCCAGAACGGAGCCTTAGGGTTGTAGATTATATGGATATATTTGAATTTGCTTTTAAAATATCAAAGAAAAATTTGCTGTTAACACTACAAGCAGACGATGGCATTTTTTTGTAATTTGATTGAGGAGGTCGTTACTTGATGAAAATCGATATACATATTTTCAATGAAATGAAACTATGCTATTTAGATTTTCACTATATTAACAAAACTATGACCGGTTTCACCACACATTAGCTGTATCTATCTGTTGAAGCCACAGTGTGGTGAACCGGTCATAGTTTTGTTAATATAATGAAAATCTAAATAGCATAGTTTTATTTCATTGAAAATATGTATTTTTTTGTATTTGAAGGCACTGTATCAGTTTATCATTAGCTATAGAAAGAATTTTTTTCATTCAGTATTGAATTGCTGAGGAATTCTCTTTTCCGGAAGCACTTGAACTAACCTATCTAGTGTCTTAATGGGTTAATCTTTTTCATGAATTTGCATTTATAAATTACTCCATAAGTGCTCGATAGGATAGAGATCAGCAGGTCTTACTGGCCATTCCATCTTGTGACGGAAGAATTATGCTAATTAACAATTGTTTAACTTGTTGCTAAATTCACTCAAAAATAAATTTCTAACTCGAAATGGGCAAGCTACTATTTTGGGATATTTTCAATCAATACCCTTTATTTTCGGTAGTTGTAGATCCCGATGTAATCATCTAAGTATCATCAGTAATGAGTTTGAAGTCGACTTGTTTTTCTTAGTCGAAGGTCAAAGGGGTGAGCACACTCTCATTAAAGGACAATATTTTGGACGTGTGTGATGTGTCATGCCTTTACGTTCTCACGTAGTATCAGACTAATCGCCAAAATAATCCCTTTCATTGTTTTCCTTTTCACCTTCAATATTTTATCGTGTAAATTCAAATGTCAACACGTTTCGACAGAGTAAAGTCATTAATTCATTTGCCTCAAAGGAAAAATTCCCGTCTAAATAATCAAAATTTATTAACGGGTATCGATCAGCGACAACCTCGTCGCAATTTTAATTTTCAAAGTAAATTGGGGCGTCGTGTCCCATCTTTTCTGCCATTTCGTGATAAGGGAATAAATTGATGGCCCGATGTTCTGGATTTATGTGCCCCAACGGTTGCATTCTACCATTGAGGCGCGAACTGCTGCTTCATTCCCCATTTTGTGACAGAAAAGCCTATTTAGCACAAATCGAATGTTACGCTCGATTTTGTAAATCGGGTCTGGTGATCAGAGTTATCAAACGTGAGAACGCCAATAAAAACTGGTTCGGCGTTCGTGATCTTTTATGTTCTCAGAAACCGAAAATAAATCTAACAGGTGGCATAAATATTTCGTCAATTATATGAAACTATTTTGACATAAACACCTCAAAAAAGTCTAGGGAACACATACCAATATCTTTAAAATATGAATTTGATGATTCGAATTTATAGAAATCTTTCGGTTTTTGTTGGGATGTACTGTATATAATGTATTATCAAGAAAACAAAAAATATTTGACTTCTCCAAAGCACCTATTATAAAAAAAAATTGAAATTTGAAAATGACGAAGTTTGGTAAAACACAAAAAAAATCCTGAACTAATATTTTCGAAACGATATGGAAGCACTTATATTTTTCAGTACCCAGAAGGTCCACCTCTGTTATTAATGACACTTTGGCATCGTCGCGGCATGCTCAATATTAAATTGTCTATTACATTTTGGCTAAGTCATTCCCAGCCCCCTGAACTGCTAATCGAAGCTCCTGTTCATGATGGAAGACGTTTTGACGCTGGAGATTTCTTTTTAGGGTGTCTCACACATGCTCGATGGGATTCAGATCTGGGGAGCAGGATGGCCACGGTAGAAGATCGATATCATTCTCTTCAAGAACGTTCAAGACAACTCTTGCACGATGAGGAGGGGCATTATCTTGTTGGAAGAGTGAATTTTGACCCATTGTTTGGAGATACGGTACCACTACAGGTAAAACTATCTCATTTGCGTAAGAATTCCCCGTGAGGTTGTTCTGTATGAAAACGAGGTCAGTTCTTCCATCAAGGCGTATACCTCCCCAAAACATCACTCATCCGCCTCCCTGTCTACAACTTCTCGAGCATGCTGGAGACGGTTTTGCTTTCCAGGTTCCCTCCATATTCCAATTCTTCCTGAATTGGGATAATAACTTAATCTAGATTCATCACTGAAGAAAACTGTGGCCCACCACTCTTGATCCCAGTTTACGTGTTCTTGACACCAAGCTAAACGAGCAGCGCGATTTCCATGGGTCAGTTGTGAAACTCTTAAAGGACGTCTGGAGTGGAGTTGACCTTCGTGCAGTCGATTTCTCACAGTTTGGTCGGAAATTTGTACATTATGAACTCGTGATAGCTCTTGAGCTAATTGAGATGCTGTGGTGTACGATCTCTTATGGCTTGTAAAACCAAAAATCGGTCTTGGGCGACTGTAGTAATCCTGAAACGACCTGTATGGCGTTCTTCTACGCTACCTGTTTCATTGAAACCCGACCATAAACGGTTTATGACACTTGGGCTACTTCCCAGAACCCTGGATACTTCTCGTTGTGAGCTCCCAGCTTGGAGCATGCTTACGGCTCGTAACATCTCTTCTCTAGTCAAATGTCGTCTTTCCATGGTCGAATCACAAAACTTGAATCTTTTATTTGTGCTTCCAACAGAAACAAAGTGCCAACTAACTGATTTCAAACACTGAATACATGAAATGATTATAAATCAGCGTCGCATCTGCTGCATTTTCAGTTTTTTATAAAAAAAACTGAAATCTGTTGCGGCACTCTACATAATTTAGTGAGAAATTAATGCAGGTGTTCATTTCTTAAAAAGATCATCCATATTGATCGTTCTGGATACAATATATCGATATTCAGAAGTGTTCCCTAGACTTTTTTGAGGTGTTTATGTGAATACAAAAATGGGTGGAGAAAGGTGGATATGGACAAAAAAATTGAAACAAATCCGAATCCAACTCAATGGATCAACGTAACTGTGGATGAGCTACAGGTATTCATTGGTGTTCTAATTGCCAGTGGAAGAAATCGTGGAAGGAAACTACATATTACAGAAATGTGGGCTCAAAATTCTTTGTTCAAGCAGCCATATTTTACCGCAGTACTCTCTAGAAATAGATTCGAATAAATATTAAGATGTCTTCGCTTTGATGATCCTGAAACTAGACAGCAAAGGAAAGAAATAAGTAATGATTCACTAGAAGCTATCCGTACCCATTACTTATGATGAATTTATGAAGAATTGTAAAGACAATTATTCACCTGGTACTGATGTAACAGTTGATGAACTTCTGGCAACATTTCGTGGAAAGTGTGCTTTCCGAGTTTACATAAATTATGGGATGAAAATTTGGGTTTGTGCAGATTCCTAGACAGCAAACATTTTGAACAGCCAAGTGTACACAGGTATGATAAACAACAAACGAGAAAAGAATCAGGGACAAAGAGTAGTACTAGATATGGTTGAGCCTTACTTTGAAACATGGAGAGGAGTTACTACTGGTAATTTGTTTACTTCACTTCCACTAGCAGAAGAACTGTTCGAAAAAAAGACGATAACCAGAGAGATGCGAGTGAATGAGCGATAGATTCCGCAAGAATTTATTGGCAATTGCAGGCTTGAAGAGTACTCCTCTGTATTTGGCTTCACCGATAAAATGACCTTCGTTTCTCATGTGCCAAATAAAGAAGGCAGTCAGTTTATTATCAACGCAGTTCAACGATGCAGAAACAGCCTTCAACGCCCAGAAGAAAAAACCAATCATCAATTTGCACTACAATACCACCAAAGGTGCTGTGGATACTGGGGACAAGGTGACGCGAGAGTATTCTTATGTTCGAGCAACTAAACGATGCCCTCTAAGAATTTTTTCTGAAATCATAGACGTAGCAGCACTGAATGCTTTCATAATATTCACTCAGAAATATCCTGAATGGTGTAAAGATAAAGGAAGGCGAGGAAAATTTCTCCAATTAATATGACAAAAACTCCTACTTCCGAACGTGAACACACGAGGAACGAATTGTCAAGGCATGCAGAAACCTACTCTAGAAGCAATGCGACTATTTTTGGCAGAAAATTTAGAAAGAGTAGAAGCTTCTCATAGAAACGTCGTTGGTTCAAGCAACCGATGTCAGTTTTGTCCACGAAAAGAAGATAGGAAATCAAGAATCAAATGCTCCAAATGTAGCGCACCTGTGTGTAACTTACACAGGAGAGAAGTGAAACATTTTCTCTGTATTGACTGTCAAAATGATGATAAATCAATACAGTATGTATATTTGAGATTCCTGAAGTTATTTTTTGTTTTATAGAAGTTTCTTATGTTATTCTGTTGTAAATCCCAATAAACATTCATTTTCGTAGTTTCCATTATATTTTGATGCCAATAAACTGGATAACATTAATATAAGTGATT
Source organism: Cryptolaemus montrouzieri (assembly GCA_013387265.2). Classification (NCBI taxonomy): domain Eukaryota; kingdom Metazoa; phylum Arthropoda; class Insecta; order Coleoptera; family Coccinellidae; genus Cryptolaemus; species Cryptolaemus montrouzieri. Next base: position 27,836,302 of record JABFTP020000103.1, read on the forward strand.
TTACTTCATAAATAAGGCGAGGTGACAATTTCTAATTCATAAAACAACTATAACTTATAATTCAATATGGGGTAACTCGGTTACTCCGCTACATTTCAGTTTTGAAAATCGAAATATAGTGTAAATTTCAGTAAAACTTAAAATTTTTCATCTCAGATTTTTCAAAAATGCATATGGTAATTTTTTTGGTTCCCAAAATGTTAGATTCAGTATCTAACTAAAATGCACAATATGGTTGTTCAATTTCAAATGATTCTGTCTTCAGTTTCGGTCAGCGCGAAAGCACCTTTCTTCTGAAAGGTCACAAGACATGACGTTGCAACAGCAGAGTTTTCTTCAAATATGTAAACATAATAACAGTAATTGGAATTTTCTACTACGAGATCCAATAAGACAACTAATATTGGCTATTATATCATTATATATTCGTGTCCCTCTTTCTTATAACTTCATCTCCTGTTCAATCTTTATAAAGAAGTCTCTAATAGAGTCAAGGGGCATCTTCGGTGATTACTCTATGTAGTGATCAAATTAAAAGGTGTTCCGTTACGAATTTTACCACACTTCCTCTTATGATTATTCTTCTATCTTGCACAGGTGATATATGAACATGCTATACCCTGTCACTATCCAGGAGCCGAGCATTAGTCCGATTGCCTTCAAAAGCCAACCTTATCCAGGTTTCACTTGGTATGTACACAGCATTACCTTGTACTGGCGACAACCTCAAGCATTCAATTAGGTGTGCCTATATTGTTTTGTTAGTCCCCCAGACTTGCCAATATAGGCCGAGATCCAAACCGCGCACCCAGGTGCTATTGGAGCATTCTTAGCTCCTACAGCGGCTAGGCTATTCGCAATCTTATTTCCTCTGATCTCGGTGTGATCCGGAATCTAGAGGAGATGGATATGGTTGTCAGCAATTGACAAACGTCTTTCTGCTAAATTCAGTTTTCTTCTCAGGGCTAAGCAGTACGTCGCGCCTTCACAGATGATGATTTTATACAAAGCACCCAAACATTAATTACATCTATTAGATACTATTCAGATAAGAGCATAGAACCTTATTGACCAACAGAAGATCACACGTGATTTCCAGCCTTTCGCTCAAAGGCGATAGGTTGCCGATCTTTCTGTTTTCTACATGGTTAATGCTCTTAAGAACTGAAAAGCTTGGTTCCAGAAAAACCAGGCTCGCAAAAACCTTTCATCGGCTGACGGTCCAACCACCTACGCTACGTACCTCTCTTCATAAAGACTCTTTTTTTCACAGTGCTAATGGGCTGCGGAACTCGCTTCCAATGAACATCTTTCCAAAAACTTAAAATTTGGCTCTCTTCGAGAAGCAAGTGAATACACATTGGATCAGCTTGAGCGGCCACTGCTGTGGTATGACAGGCATCGCCCCCCACCCCCCAAGACTTAAGAATGAAGAAAAATACCAGTTGTTCCAGTACCTAAACGCACTCTCAGACTTCCTTTGAAGTAATAGTGTGTACATCCACGGCTTCCAGGGCAGCTCTACTGTCAGAGCAGATCCTGATTCACTCATTAGTTACAATTGGTTCTTTAAGACTTTGAGCACAGCCAACGGTTGTATGTTCATCAAAGGGTAAGTGGAACCTCTCCCATTTCTCCAGCGGTAAACCCCAATACTTGATCTTTCTTTGATCTTCGCGCCATCCGTTTACCAGATGTACCCTCCATCTGGCGAGTAATCCTTGTTTGGATGAGATTTTTACCTTGATATTATCACCGAACAGGTATTTTGGCGTGGTTCCATCAAGTTCATTCAGAGAAGGTGATCGCTGTTAATATGTTCAGGAAACAGGGTATGTCCTGCATTGATAACTAGCCTATAAGTAGTTAAAACTACCCTATTTATTATTGTAGGGTGCAGTGTGTCGACCCCTAACAGTGCACCTAGCGCCGCAGTAGAAATGGTTCCTTGAGCTCCCACCACACATTTTTTTCTGAGCCTCTCTAGAGCTAGTTTCGTCGTCTGTATTTTCATCATACCAGTTTAGCGTATGTGAGTCTGGGTAGTTTTGTATCTATTTTGTAGTAAAAAGCTTCGAGTTGGCCAACAACATATTTTTCTCTTTCATTGTGGAAGGTGGTCGAACGAAACTGAAGGCTTAAAAATTTCTTTGAAAGAATATTTCTTTCGTTATGGGGGTGAAAGCTATTTGGTTGCCAATCATGGTTGATCTGTGATCTAACGCTTGGTTAAAATTCATCAATATGCTCGAACATTGCGGTGCTAACTTTACAGTGGTAAATTATTTTTCCCGTTATGGGGGTGGTTGAACTAAACTGAAGGGTTAAAAACTACTAGAGATGATCAATAATGATTGAATGATCAAGTACAAGTATTTCAATCCGGATTAGCGAAAATCTACTTTTGAAAAGAGGAAAATTTTTTTTTCGATATGGTGTGGTCAAACGAAATTATTTGATGGACAATCATGGTCAAACGGTGGTTTAACGAGTGGTTTCAAACATAGCGGTACCAACTTCACGAAGCTTATAATGCTAACACATAAAAGATCTGCAACCATGATTTGCTAGAATCTAGAAACTTTCGTTAATAATACACTCCCCACAAAAATTGTCGCATCACCCTACTTCTACGACAACACTAAATAAACTTTTAAGTTGGTGATTCAAGAGTCGCTTGGTAACTTTCAGAAGTGTAAAATAAGAAGATTTCATTCAAAAGAGATGATTTTATGATAGAAAATATCAACAATTTTCGAGTTGATGAAAAATAAAAAATTCTACCATCTTCAAACATTCGCAAAGAGACCAATCAACTAGCATTGAATGGTTTTGTATTTCTTTAATTTATTATGAAACCGAGGTTTGTCTTGAATTAGCCGTATATAGCTTTAGAGAACCAAGAAGGAAATTTATTTGAAATGGCACTTTTTAGGAGTACATGTTTATTAATAATCTGATTAAAAATTGAGTAGAAACTATCAACACACACATTAACATTCTCACTGGATATGCTATCTTAGATGTTCAGTACTTGAATGTCTAGTTGGGTATTGCGGTTAGTGTAATGTAGATTTTTACAGAGTTGCACAACTTCCGAACAGATTGATTTTCTTCTTTTACCGAAATTTCAAAAGAAATATAGTTATTAAAACTGCATGTACAATTCATCAGGTCTCATACAGTGCGATGAAAGGAAGCAGTCATAGTACCTCTTAACCACATTTAGTAAGAACCCTTTCTTCTTTCATGAAGAGATATCATTCAGAAATATATATATATATATATATATATATATATATATATATATATATATATATATATATATATATATATATATATATATATGTAATTTCAAGAAAAAAGTTCATATAAACATAGTTCAGCAAAAACTTCGTTACGGTGCTATAGAGTGTTTCCTCTCCGGACCCTAATTACTGCCAGTATATGCCTCGGAAGCCCCTCATACAAATTTTGAATCTACTCTTGAGTCACTGAGTTCCAAATTTAAGGAAACAGATTTTTTAGTTGTTGGAGTGTTCTACTAGGCATTCTTCGTTGCTGAATTAGCCAACCCATCTTGTCCGAAACATGTTCTATGGCATTTAAGTCAGGAATTCTGGCTGGCCATCTTAAAATATCAATTTCAGCATTTTGCAGAAATTCTGCACTACTCTAGCTGCATGAGGCCGAGCATTATCATGCATATAAATGAAGTTTTCACCAATCAATGGGCCAAAGGGTACAACATGGGGTTCAAGGATATCTGCGATGTATCTGGCCTCTGTCATTCTTCCATTATTCAGTAGGACTAACTCAGTTCGACCATGAAAATAAATGCCTCCCCCATACCATTATCAGTAATGGCTCCCCCCAAAGTTTTCGGTTTGCCCAATATTGCATTGCTGATACCGTTCCCCAAGTCGTCTGTATACAGGCATGTGTCTATCATTTGATACTAGACAGAACCTAGACTCGTCAGAAAAGAGAACATTAGACCATTCTGGAATACCCCAATTCACATGTTTCCTCGCATATTGAAGTCTTGCAACTCGATGCTCTCTGGTGCGACGCGGGCCGGTAGAAGCCACCCTTGGTCTGATATTGTCTTCTCTGAACCTGTTCCTAACAGTTTGCAATGAAATATGCCCATTTCTGAAAAGTGCAAGTTCATTTTGTAGCATTCTAGCCATACAGTGTCGAACTCTTAGTGCAGTTAAACGAAGCCAACGATCATCAACTGGTGTTGTTATCCGATTTCTTCCCTGTTCGGCCATTCTTCCATATTCCTCTGTTTCGTGGTTCCGATTAATTGCTCTTGAAATAGTGCTTTGGTTAATATTCAACAAGTTAGCCACGTAGCGTTGGCTTCACCCTCCTATACCATGATCACCAAAATAGCGTCCACGACGTTCAGCAGCCACTACAATGAATTCAAATATTCGAAAATCAATAAGAAAAACAGAAAACTGGCATTATTTTAGCTTGAAAACTGAAGAGAAATCGAACGAATACTGATAGTCAAATAAACTCATTCTTGTTTCAGATGTGTTTGAGATCATATCGAAACAAATGTTACTACATAGATAAGAATTTTTCCTTTCATTTGTACAAAAACATATGTTGACAAAGAAACTGCGTTCGAGCTGCTTAATCATTTGTGGAATTCAGAATACCAGGAGATGCGACAATTTTTGTGGTGTGTGTATAACATCCTTCAGTAAATTAGTGACTCTTGCATCTACTAATCATTTTCAAAGTTGGATAGCAGTTGTCATGATGACATCTGTAAAACATGACAATAACAACGCAAAATTTTATTCTGAGAAGATTTTGAACTAGGTTCCAGAATTTTAAGGCCTTGCAGCTATTTTTTAGCCTTATTTGATGAACCATCCACAGAAAGACGTGATAATATTTATGAAGTAATAGTCTTCATAAACATTCAAAAATTAGTTGTAGTTCTCGATAATACTTGATTAAAATGAAGTTGATGAAATTAATTCTCTTGGAAAAATTGTTTTCCTGGTGTAAAGACGATATAAAATGTTTCCGCCCTTTATGACCCACTCTCCATGCATTTATAATTATTCTGAACGTTTATTCCTTTTATATCTGCGATTGAATGGATCATCGATTATGGATATCCAACAATGGATAATTATGAACACAATATTGTCATACTAGATTACATATATTCAGTATAAATTTAAGTTATGATTATCACCTTTTTTGTCTGTCCTAGAAGGACTAGTATTTCCGCCATGTTTGTGCCGAACTCCTTTTGCGATAAGGCAAAAAATTCAATCAAATAGAAATTATCTTCTAGTTTAAAACTCCACAAACAATTAATCGTTCAATACCATTGAACTGATTTTTTTGGACTCGAAACTAGAATCGTTCTGTCAAATTTCTGAGCTGAATTTAGTCATGAAGATACACTTCATTCATCAAAAGATGTTGGACTTTTACTGACGCAACCAAAATCAAACTAATGGTCAGTAACTCTCAAGCTCCCCAATTATATTCTTTTTTTTATTTTTAACTTAAGACATATTCAATTGAACATGAGGGATGCTTGGTGGCACTGCGTTTGATATACAGGGTATTAAATAATAGTATGTCACAATTTGACGAGATAAATCTACGTGCAATTTTGGGAAAAAAAGTTCATAGGTCTGACTTTTTTGCAGTACGCCACTGATCAGCGTACAATTAATTTTCGTCATTTTCGTTCAATTTAGAAACTTTTTTGACCCCCGAAAAGTTTTCGTATCTCTGACCGTTATCGTTAATATCGAAGGCTTTAGAGTTGTAGAAAGCTATTGCTCTAGATTCCCCATGGTTTTCCATCGTTGATGTACAAACATGAGTGACGTAGGCGAGCATATCTCTTGTCGATCTTTGCCTGCGAAAACCATACTGGCGGTCATTAATAATTCCCTGCAACTTAAGAAATTTGATGATTTCATTTATCACTCTCTCCATCACTTTGAACATAATGGGAAGAAGTGCAATAGGGTGGTAGTTTTGGAGTAAGGACTTCTTTCTTTTCTTTGGGATCTGTGGAATTCTCGCTATTTTCCACAGTGCGGACTCTGAACTTGATTTCTACCATGGAAAAATTTGTAGGTGGAATGTTCGGTGATATTGCGTTAGATGAATCTAGCACAGAATTCTTTGAGAACAAGAGCAAAGAGATCTTTCGGAGATGCTGCTATACTTCTTTCGTCTATAACAAATGGCGGAAACGCAGATTTGCAGAAATTGGCCATGGTCTTCGCCATAGACCAGAATTGTCTAGTTCTGCTTGCCTGTTCAAGGAGTTTATTAGTTACCCCTTCGTTGAAGTTGGCCTTGTTCTTGCAGTTGTCAGGTTGCATACGTTACGTATTCGTACGAAAGTTGTTCTTGTTTCTTCTGTTGGATTTATCTTCCATGACTTGTAAGCTCTGCTCTTGGCTGCAGAAGCTCTTTGGCAGTCTTTGTTGAACCATGGCTTTCGTGCTGTTGTTCTTTTCATGGAGAGAGTGATGTAGAGATCCATTCCTGCATGAATGATTTCTGTTACAGATTCAGTACGTACATTGGTCAGATCAGGATCTGAAAGGCAAACATCACTGAATGGGAAGCACGAAAAGAATTCACGAAGATCATCCAAATTAGCACGGTTATATTGCCAAATGCGTCTTGGCTGTTTAGGTTCTTGGTTTAGCGGCAGCACAATGGTTCCAGTAGCAGATATAAGGTTGTGGTCTGAGTTGCCTAGGGATGCTGAGACCTCCACTCCAAAATCATCTAGATCTGAAATCAAAAAGAGATCCAAGGTATTCGGGAAGTCGGTTGGGTGACTTATATGGGTTTCGGTTAGGGCAAGCACATGAGGTAGTGCGTTTTGCAGATGCTGGTGGTTTGCATCGACATTCACGTTGATGTGCCCCCGTCCTCTAATATTGCAGAACTCCAACAAGAGTTTGCGTTCTTTTCTAGAACGTGAATGAATTAGTGAATTCGCCGGAGGAGTGCTCGACCTGCATCATGAACCCCTCGAGGCAGTCCCCCCTGGAGATCTGAATGGGAGATTACTTTAACTCCGGATGATTTTGTCCCAGAAGAGCTCATCATGCTTCGTTGCCAATCCTTCCCACTCTGGAAACCGGACCATCCACCAGATCCCGAAACTTATTCACACAGATGATGAATTCACGGGACCTATAGCTGGATATGGTGGTATCACACCGGGCGACGGGGGTGAGGCTGCCTGCCACCTTTTGAGTCTTTCAGATTATAGTTCTGTAAATTGACTAAGGTGGTTTCACTCATATTATTCCACTGTTGTACCTCAGTTACTTTTCATTTTGTCTGTTACGTTTTAGCAGACAGAAATTAGTGTAAAGCAAATTTTCTTTGATTCTCAATTTTCATAAGATAAAACCATCAACAATATAATGATATTGTCCTTCTAATGGAAGGCAACAGATGGTCCACAAATAAATGCTTAATATAAATACAAATAATAGAGAAAATTCACTGAAACTGTGCTCTGATGATCTAACTGATAAAAGCATAGTTACAAATGAAAAGCAGAATGTACCTCATTGAAAAATTGAAATACAAAAACTTTCCAGCACCGACAGTAGAATACAACATTGAAATTATATATTGTTGAGGGTACTAAATGAAGTTATCTCTAGATAAAATTGTTGAGATGTATGAGGTGCCATATTCAAACTTTTCCTATAAACGGAAACTTGGTAAGGCATAGTATTCAGGAACATTCGACATAGTTGGGAAAGTGTGAACACGACGCTGTATCTACCGATGTTGGGAAGTTTAACTGATACGTACCCTGCTACGAACATTTCAAATCATGAAACTATCCAAACTCGATAGTAGATGTGGAAGTGTGCATTTCGCTGATATAAAATTGAATTTGTAGGTATGAGAAGCTTATACAACCTTGTTATTTCAACTGTGATATATTAGAGATAATTTCTGTTCATATTTTAGTACTGGAATATATTTGAACAAAGGTCATAAAAGGGGGAAATACAGATGCTAACGTTCATTATTTGAAGAAGCATAAAGATAAATCAACAAACAGCGACCTTCACTCGAAATGTATCAAACGTTTGGCTACTATAGTATAGATAGCGCTCTTGGACTAAATTTTCTACTAAGGAAATCGGGGCATATTGTAAAAGGGATACATTGCAAAAATCATCAAATTATCATTTGGGAAGTTACAGGATATTCTCTGTGTTAATCATTCATAATATTTCAAAGTCACACGTGAGAAAATCGAAAATCACAGTTTTCTTTTTATGTTTGATGTACAAGTTTTGTTTGTGCTTTTCGATTGTTCGATACAACAGAGGACAAAACAATTTGTTACTATTTTTTGATTCCACAGCAAAAAGGAATGAAAACTATTTTAACATTGGGCACTCTTTGAATAGAAAGTATTTTTTTTTTTGTTGAATGGTTTTTCGAATTATGATATAAACTTGTGCGTTCTTATAACGCAAACTGGATAAATTGGGAGAGTATATTTTGTTTTCTCAAATATATCTAACATTCCTAACAAATTTTTGGAAATGAAAAGTATTTGAACACTCTGTGGTTTCTTCTAGTATGCTGGTTGCGAATTTACATAAAGAATCTCAGTGAATTCTGTTCGAAGAAGCGCCTGTAGAATTTCAATCTCATTTTCATGTTGCTTTGATTATATTCAGATTTACGCTAATTATGAATTTTGAACCTTCACACTGGTCCTTATAAAAGAGATCAACAGAGAAAGGTCTGTTTTTTCTTACTATAATATATGACCAAGCTGTCATACTGAAATATCGGAATTTGCCAACTAATTACTATTAGAGCTAATTGCAAATCAAGTTCTTCCAATATCCCCGCAATGCGATTACGAAATTACGTTTATAATAAATGGCGTTTATAGATTCGTAAATTTGTTTTCATGTGTTGATTTAAAGATGGTCAACTTTCTTTTAGGCCAACAAAGTGGTTACACAAAGTATTCCAGTTTTCTCAGCTTGTGGGATTATAGAGCTAAAAATGAACAATGGGTTAAGAAGGATTGGCTTACTCGGGAAGCGCTAATTCGAGGACAACAAAACGTGATAAAAGCCGCCTTTAGTATCAAGGAATCGCATTATATAGTCTCCATTGCATCTAGAATTAGAATTCATGAAACAAATTGTTAAAGCTCCTAACAAAAATGGGCTATATTTACATATTTTCTGAAAAAAACGATCATGGTCACAAAATGAACTTCTCGATTTGAAGGTTTCAAAACATCATATCGATATCGGAAGTCGTGTAAATTCGAAAAGCTGATAATATCTGAATTAATTTTTTTAAGTTATAATAGATCTCCAGCTGTTTTTTCTCTTAATTTTGCTCATTTCACGTTCAAATATAACTTGACTCCGAATTTATAACGTAAAAACGATCAGACTCCGGATTGTGATCGTTTTTTCATGAAAATTTTCCTTCTATTTCGTCGTAAAAATGGCGACAGATTTCAGAATGAAAATCATAATTTTATTATTATATTTTTTGGAATACAAGAAGAAAAATCAAAAGTAAAAAAGATACAAGAAGGAAGAAACTGAATATTCATGAAGGGAAATCACTGCAAAATAATAACACAGTGCGTGAAAATGACACTTCAAAATTCTAACACGAGGAGACATACCTAGTAAACCTATATCGGGTACGTTTTTGAAAGTTAGCTCTTGTTTAGGAGATATTCGCCTTTGAAGTTAGCTGATTTTAGTAGGGTTCGTCACTTACGACTTCAGTACATTATATGCTTGTAATTCCCAAACCGTTCGGAATATCGCTTTACTGTCTTCGGCAAAGTTTTAGCTATTGTCATGGCCAACAACTTTTCTGAATATACCAACATAGAAAAATCTCATTCAAACACCGTTTCTTAACAAAATGTCCAAAAAACTCAATTTCTTTGCCATTTTTTCGTCAATTTTCGTCTAAACAATAGAAAAATCAAGGGAATTTCGCTTTAAAATCTTAAAATAAGAAAAGAAACACATTTCCTATAGTTGTTCAAAAAATTTAAACGCACAATCATGATTTTAACTCAAATTTCTCACAGATGTCACTGTTAATATGTATTTATTAGTATTGTCACTGATGTTACTACGTATTTTGCTATGTATTTGTGTGCCATTTTTCATAGTATTAGTCCTGATATTTCTTAATTTGACATTTCTTGTTGAAGTCTCTTTGTTTACACAAGTTATATATCATATATATATATATATATATATATATATATATATATATATATATATATATATATATATATATATATATATATATATATCAAGAATGAATTCGTGCAGTAAATTTAATAATTTTTGCTACACTTGTGGAAAGTTTACTATAATATAATATTTTCATTTTTGATTGAAAACTGTAGAAGATACAGAGTGAGCCACTGCTGGAGAACGAAAACTTGCATACCATTGTGGAGACCAACAAAAATTCTTTCTCAGAAGGTTATAACTGGACCTATCTTCTGATTTACAAATAACACAGGGTGGTCACCCCTGCTCTAGGGGTTGAAATTTGAGATGTGAATGGTGTTTCGGACGATGACAGCCTTTGATCTGGAATGAATCTGTTCCATTTTCTTGCACTAATACTTGAATAGCTGAGGACGATAGATAGTCTGTTCTATTTTTCAGTGGCTCACTCTGTATCTCCTACAGTTTTGAATCGAAAAATAGAAATTCTTTCACGGGAATGCAGACAAAGGTAATACTTTTCTTTCGAGTTATCACTCGGTCTATCTACCCTCTTCCAAATTTTCAAGGGTTGTGACCCCTGCTCTAGGTGTTGAAATTCTAGATGAGGATGGTACTTGATGATGACTGCCATTGATCAGCATGGATCTGTTCCATTTTACCTCACTGAAACTTGAATAGTCTCAGGGAAATAGTCTTCCTTATTTTTTAGTTGCTCACCCTGTATCTTTTACAGTTTTCAATTAAAAATAGAAATTCGTTCAAGGCAATGTAGACAAAGACATCACCTTTCTTTTGAGTCATCACTAGACCCATCTTCCCCATTCAAAATGTTCAAGGATTGCAACCTCCGCTTAGGGGTTGATATTTCAGGCAAGTTTTGTACTCCAAAAGATGTCCTCCTTGAAACAAAAATTGACCTGTTTTTGCGTTTTGATCAGAAATGAATATCTTGGTAGATATACCCTCTGTTCAGTTTTCGTTGAAGCACTCAATATTATCAAAACACTGTAAACGCGAACACATTCAATTTTCGCCGCTATCCCGGCACTTCACTCTAAGTTTTTTAGTTACATCTTTAACTCGACCTGTAATAGGTCTCTTTTTAGGTTTCATCGAGAATGTTGGTTCTTCATCACTACTTTCTTCACTGAATTCCATTCAAATGGAAAACCGACGGTCACTAATCAAAATATAAGAACAAACTGACGAATAAAGATGTTACTTCGCGATTGAGGCAACGACGGTCATCGGTCAGGACTGTTTATTTGGACCCTGATCGTTTTTGTATAGTAGCGCGCTAACTTTCATCATTTTTCCCTACTAAGGCATTTCTTTTATATTTTTTATGAGGACTATGTTCGTTTTATGCTTGAATTAACGTGTTCATATGTAATTTTAGGCTCCTAGCTGAAAGTTGGCGTCAGAAACAAGATTTTTGAAAAATTGGACTCTGATCGTTTTTTCCGTGCACTCTTTAGTTGCTGTCCTCATTTCTCATATCTTTTTCTTTTTTTTTGGATACACAATTCACCTTGAATTGAATGGTTGTAGAAGCATACTATTAACATCTAAGCTACCAACACTCAAATAAAATTATTTTCATTCATACATCGATTCAATTGAAACCCCATCACGTATAATATATAGACCAGTGTCGTATCATCCCTTGTGAAAAGAGTTCATCTCTTTTCAAAGGGTTAACTGCGAATTTACAAAAAAATATGGCATCCGGTCATGAAGTTAAGATCGAGTTACGAGACAAGGATCATCTGTTGGCAGATTATTACCGAGGAAACGGCTTTGCTCGGTGGAATAAACTGGTCTAATAAAATCCACTGGCTGGAAAAATGAAAATTGGATTTCAATCTGGAAAGTGGAAAGTTTATAGCTGTTCCAGCATCCCCCCTGGGATATATTTGGAAAGATGAAACACCGAAAGCTTTGCTAAGAATGTCTCAAGTATCCTAGATATAAACGTCACTCCGTTCGTAGCTTTCGATATAACAAATATGATATTCTAAAACAGTTATGAACATAAGGAATTATTAGTTAGTATCTTATCGTATTTTACAGTAGTTAATTAGGGGGAGTAAAAGTTGATGTTGTAGATGAATACCACACAGAAGTACAGGTATTTTTTGAATCTTTGTTTAACTCAAAAATTGAGTGATGCAAAAGTTGCTGTAAACCATTAATTAAAATGAAAACCAAATTTTATAGTTTTTCTTGAAATAATAGTGAAATAAAAGTAGCCTACCATATCCATCCATCATTCATATGATGACTTAAATAATTCAATGCTGATTTATGTTAAACGACTTGACTTCGAGAATACGTTTGAGAGGACTACTGAAATCCAAATAAAATGTTGAAAAAGGTCCAATGAAGGTATCAGTGGAAAATCAGTGACTGGCTCCAAGAACAAATACGACTCGTAAACAGCGGCCAATGTAATAGCGGATTTCATTTGGAAGTTTCCATTTATGCCCACACACAATTTTGTTGAAGTGTATTCCTTTTCAACATATCTCATATCACTATTCAGGATTTTTTATTCTCTTTTAATAGATATTAATATTTGAAAAATTCAAAAACATAATTTGTTTCTCTGGAAAGTACGAGGGTCAATTGATAATTGAGATAAAAGTGAAAAAGAAACTCACTTTTCTCTACAGCATGTCATTTAGTTTCCAACATAATCTCCTTGAGATTATAAAAACAGAACAGTAACATAAACAAAATTTTAAAAATAACTATCATCTGAAGGGGTTCAATTCAGTACCGATACAATACTATAACGACACAAAACCATCTCCATAAACTACTGGATTGAGTATAATGATTGCTCTAATAAACGTTTCTTTGTTTTTCTTACAAAGGGCCCTATTGAGAGGTTTCTGATGTTTGATGGTAGTTTGTTGTATAGCACAATCCAAAGATGATTTGTTGCAGTCTGCGTTTTGGATATTCGGTGAAATCTTGTGGAAAAGTCATTTCGTCTTCTTGTGTTATATTCATGCATGTCGGAGTTCGTTTTGAATTTATGTTTATTCTCATGCACAAATTTCAAGCAGATAAGTACAAATACTGATAACTGTAAGTATGTTTTGTGTCTTAAATAGTTCTCGAGAGCTATGTCTACGTGGAACACCACACAAAACCCTAACTGCAGCTTTCTGTTTCAGAAAGACCCTGCGCATGTCTGGACTATAGCCCCATGCTAAGATGCCATATGAAGCCAATGAATGGAAACTCGAATAGTAAGTCAGCTTGCAAACCTCCTGCGAGAAAACGGCTTTTATTCTTCTGATGATGAAAATGGCTGTGCTTAACTTCAACAGCAGTCCAGAGATATACTAACTCCACATAAGATCCGAGTTAAAACTTGTACCTAGCAAGTTGATTGTCTTTCCCTGTATTCAATATCAGTCTTTGGGTCTTATCTACATTTAATTTTAGGCCATTTTCTGTGAACCATTCTTCAGCACTGATGAGGTTTTGAGCTGTTACTTGTTCATGCTCCTGTTGTGAACTCGCCACGTTGAGGAAATTAGTGTCATCAGCATAGAGACTCGCCACTGTGCATGGAATATTAGATGGAAGGTCATTTATAAATATTACGAACAATATCGGTCCCAAAAAAGATCCCTGTTGGACACCCTAATCTATTGTTTTTGCACCTGATTGTTCACCTTTCCAATGCACTATTTGTTCCCGATCCGAAAGGTAAGATTTAAAAATTTCGAGAGCCATTCCTCGTATCGCGTAGTATTCCATTGTCTTCAGTAATAAACTCCTCAGTATGCTATCGAACGCCTTGCTCAGATCGCATGCTAATAGCTCGGCAAACTGATAGTCATCCAATGCCTCCGCAATACCTTCCACTAGCGCTAGAAGTGCGGTCATAGTTGTCCTTTTTGGTCGAAATCCAAGTTGGCTAGTATCTAAGATTTGATTCTTATTTGAAAACTCAACGATTCTCCTCTCAAGTAGTTCTTCAAGTAATTTGGAAATCACCGATAGTATCGAAATCGGTTTATAATTGTTGTAGCTATTCCTATCGCCCTTCTTATGAATGGGCATGACTTTTGCTAGCTTATCCTATCAGGAAATATTCCGGTCAGTAAGCAATTATTCAAGACACTGCACAATGGAGTCTTCACGAGTGGAATTATTTCCTGAAGTAGATCAACCGTCATGCCCCAAATATCACTGGAACCCCTATTCTTAAACTTCTTAACAATGTCAACCAGTTCTTCTTCCGTTGTAGGGTAATTGAACATTGAATTGGACGCTTTACAATTTTATTCCTCAGCACTTTTTTAAGATTTCTTGGGCGATGCCTCAACCTCAACACCATTTCCAATATTAGGAAAGAAGTCATTCAGTTGATCTGCTGTTAGGCTGCTTTCTCTACTTGCATTGTACTTAACGCCAGATTCCTTTTTTATCACCCTCCATACTGCTCTAGATTTATCAGTGGAACCAAGAATACATTAAGCATTTTATTGCTTTCTGGCGTTAGTGTAGCTGTTTCTAAGGTGTTTTTTCAGTACACTGAGAAGTTCCTTGAAATTATCGTCTCGCCTTACTCTATGAATGGTATGTGCTGCCTAAACTGCTCTTCTTAGTCCTAGCGACGCTTCCGAGATCCTAAATATCCTTTGATTTTGTTTTCATCCGCTTTCTAACTTTAGGAAATGACTTGATGTCGTGTGAATAGCAGAATTAAACTTCTCGTATGCTTTTCCAGCATCGGATTCTGATGGTACTTCTGTCCAATTTATAGTTCTTACGTCACTTATAAATTTGTCAATATTCTTCCGATTAATATAAACACTGCACCAAGAAATTACTGCACAATTTTGAAATTTTATATTTCTTTTTTGGTAGGCAACTTTGTATTAACACCTTTCATTTTAGGATATGTCTGGACTAATGGCAACAAAATTCGATGATTTTTCTTAGCGCACATGTTCCTCTTATCAGAAATAAAATAATTGAAATAATTGAGATTTTCTAGCACATATTGATAATAGCAGTTGTTGATCAATTGTTGCGAGTTCACGCAAATCTGAGACATCGACAACAAATGGGTTTCTGATCATACGCCATATTGGTGACTCGGAATTAACATCTCGATAGTACAGGTGAAATTCGTTTTCCAATGTAGATGAGTTTCTATTTCAAATTTCATATCATTATCCAGTTTTTGATCATAATCGCTTCGGATAGCCGTGAAAAAAGAAATGTGTTTTCAGCATATACCTTATTTTTCCAAAGTTGAAGCTTTAATATAAAACCTTGAATATGATCATAGTTACTAATAAAATTGCCATTTCTGCCTTGAAGTTTCAAGTTTAGCTGATTCAGGGCCTCAAAAATATCAGCTAAATAGGTCAGCTTCCACTGAAATTTTTCATCTTTAAATAGTTTCATAAAATTATAATTTTCTTTAAATTCAAGAAAGAGGATGACATCTTCTCTTAATTCATAAAGGCGAGCTAACATGTTCCTTTTGACAACCAGCGCACTTCTGGAATAGGAGGACCTTGTGATCAGAATCGAGATCCTCGCAAAGCAAAGTGAATAGCCGACTGTTCAATGCACTACTTTTGATGTAGTTAACGATCTTTATGGCAGAGTTTAAAATGTGGCATAAATTCTGTGGCAGAGTTTTCGAAGCCAAAGCTTCCCGATAAATAACACAATGCGTACCAACTAAGGCGGGGTTCTTTTCCTCAAGTTTTTGAGCCAAGCCTGATCGTGAACCTATCATTGCAGGAGCGCCATCTGTGCATAGTCCAATAAGTTTATTCCAATCCAAGTCATTTGTTTCGATAAAGTCCGATATTGAATTGAATATATCTTCAGATTTAGTGCTTGCTGCTAACGATTGGGAGTGAAAAATCTCTTCCTCAATGTGATCTTCGCTGATATATCTAATAAAAATGATTAGTTGTGCACAATTAACGATGTCTGTGGACTCATCACAACTAATGGCAAAAAATAGTGATAGTTTGACTTTATTTATAATTTGTAATTTTATATCTGATGCAATATCGTCAATTCTTCGCTTGACAGTGTTATTAGAGAGAGATACACCTGTATGATAACTTCCTGACTTATCCAATCTCATGCGCTTGAGTGATTCTGCCTTGGATGAAAAAAAAACTTTTCAGATTTCGAAACCAGAGTAGGATGTTGCTGGTTCAAATGCCTCTCAAGGCGAGAGGGCCTCATGCTATCATTGCTCAAAACTTTCATGCATATTACACACTGCGGCAATTGTCGCTCGTCTTTTTCTATGAAGGTAAATCCTAATTTAATATAATCTTCCGAAAACTTTCTTCTTTTAACTGCCATTTCTAATCTGTAACGATAGTACATACACATTTATACTAGGCTTGAGTGACGTTGTTTCGAAAAACATTTTCGCTGCCTCATACGTTCGAATCCTTAAAATCGAAATTCGAAAACATCATGTGGCAGTGAAAATGTTTTTCGAAAAAACGTCATTCAAGCCTATGATCATTTGAACCTGTGTGGTTGTGGAAAAAAATATCGCAGCAGCGGCGTTCGAACCTACATAAATGTTCAGAATGTAACCCATTCCGTACAAATACTTGCGAGATAAAATTAAAAGAAATAACTACTTTATTTATGAATTAGGTATCTCAATCTCAATACAAAATTTTATCGCCTCTGCCAATATGGTTGAATAGATAAAAAAGTGATTAAAATAATTATTTGAATACTATTGCGATTTAATGACACAATAACTCAAGAAACTTACCTTTAATTAAAGTAATAAAAACAGGTACTGTGTTTTAAGGAATTTTACTTAATAATTGCGATGCATAACGCGTTTTACTACACATAGAAATTTTAATATTAGAATATCGGAACATAAACGCAGTATTTCAAATGAAAAATCAGATTCAAATTACGCGAATCATCTCTTAGAAAATAATCATTCTTTCGACCAACAGTTTGAAATTTTGCATACAGATAATAAATATTGGAAGGTAGATCTTTGGGAAACTTTAGAAATCAATAAATACAAACACTCAGGTAGGCTCATCAATGAACAAGTCGATTTAAGCCCTTCACCTCTATTGAATCTCTTCGGGGAGCAATCTATTCCTTAATTTTATTGGATATACCTGTCATAAATAACCACTTAAGAAGAAGCAACCCAATAAACTTTTAATTACTCAAGAACATTTATAGTTATATTCCCATTTATATTTTTTCTGTATATTCATTCGTCTGAAGAAGCTACGGTGTAGTGAAACGCGTTACGAATCGCAATTATTAAGTAAAATTCCTTAAAACACAGTACCTGTTTTTTATAATTGATAATGGAATTTTACCAAGTAAAAGCCTCCCAAATTAAAATTTAATTGAAGTCAAGACACAATTTAATTTCTAGATATCTCACAAACAACAATTTCACATCTAAATATATGTTAACAAAAACGCAACTTGGAGCGAAAGAGTACGTTTTACGAGTGATAGATGGATGCAAGGGGGGAGGTAAGGCGGGGGTGCGCGTGAGTGTCGTGTTGTGACTTGCCGAAACTTGTATATGTATAGCGCAATACACACTGAGTCCGCCGGGCCGACGACATATGTCGGAAAGTTTTTGTCTTTGATTTGATAGAACTATTAGTCCTTCGCTGAATATCTATCATCTGTGAATATGTTAAACATTTTTTTGCCTCAGTATTTCCGCTACAAATTTTCATTTTCATAATTTCAAAACTTGACGCTCCGAGTGAAGCAGCCAAATTGAATGAGTCTGGCCGAAAAGTTTCCAACAGCAACAAGTGTAAAAAAACAATTTCAATAAAAGTGTTGGCAGTCACTCCAAAAGCTTTAAACTTATAAAAGTGCATGCATGACATTCAAACATTATGCAATTCCGCACAAAATTGCTATTAGCCTTCCGCTTTCCTATTTCCGTACGAGATATTAATTCTATAAAATCTCTATATCCGTGTCGCGTCAGTCAATTATATTAAAAAAGAGTGGCTCCGTACTTGGCGCCGGTGCCCAAGTAATGTTTTATGAAAATTGAATGGAATGAAGTCAATTTCCGTCCTCAATTCTCGACTCTACGACTTCGATTTGTGCATCTGCAAGGAAAATTGAATTTACCAGTGGAAATTCCAAAGGAAAATGGTTATAATGAAATAACAAAATGATTATTTCACGACTGATAACGACATCTGCTGGTAATTGCTGTCATATTAGAATAGTTGAAAACATTTCTGAATCTAATTCCGAAAAAAACTAAGCAGAGTTAGGTTAAATTAGTAAGTAGTTTGAGATATTGGGAGGTCCACGAAAAAAGCAATAGCCCCCTCAATTGCTGATCAATTTCAGTTGAACAAAAACTGAATTGTATCTCATATGACATTATCATTCAATTTTAAGTATCTTCTCCCGATACAAAATCATTCAAAACGCTGTATTCCAAGAAAAAAAATCTTTGGAAAATAAACCCCACTTCTTATTCATCCAAGTATTTGGCAGACTGGACGATTGTTTGAGTTTATGATAATTTTTCTCAGCAGAAGGAAGCATTATGAACGATATTTCAGTTCAAGTAACTCACATGTATGTAACATTGACTGCACATGTGATATATTTTTGGAAATGGATAAAAAACTATATTTAACGAAATAAAGTTGCCGATGGCTCATTCAAGAAACGTATGTTCGGAAATTTCCACTTGTAGTTTAATTCTACGTGGTAAGAAGCCTGTAGAATGTCAACAACATTTTTATATAACTTCAGAAAAACTGAGATATATGCATTTCACTGATTTCAAACCTTTTTAAAAGTTCCAAATAACTCGAAAACGAAAAAAGGTAGCTTTCCTTCTTTAATTCAGTGGAGGCCTAAGGGGAGGTCTCAGCACCGCTAGGCAACTTATACCACAACCTTGTATCTGCTACTGGAACCATTGCGCTGCCGCTAAACCAAGAACCTAAACCACCCAGACGTATTTGGCACTATAACCGCTTTTCAGATCCTGATATCAATGTGTGCACGGAATCTGTTGAAGAAATCATTCATGCAGGAATGGATCTCTACATCCTTCATTTCATGAAAAGAACAACAGAACAAAAACCATGGTGTAACAAAGATAGTGAAAGAGCCTCTGCTGCCAAGACCAGAGCCTACAAGTCATGGAGGAAACAAGAACAACCTTCGTACGAATACGAAACGTATACAACCCAACAACTGCGAGAGCAAAGGCCAATTTCAACGAAGGGGTAACTAATGAACTCCTTGAACAGGCAAGCGCGGTTAGACAGTTCTGGTCTATGGCAGAAACTGTCCGTATCAATTTCTGCAAATCTGCGTTTCTGCCACTTGTTGGAGAAGCGGAAGTATAGCATCATCTCCGAAAGAGGAAGCCGATCTCTTTGCTCTCTTGTTCTCAAAGAATTCTGTGCTAGATTCATCTAACGCAATATCACCGAACTTTCCACCTACAAATTCTTCCATGGCAGAAATCAAGTTCAGAGTCCACACTGTGTGACGGACTCTTGAGCAGCTGAACTGCAAGAAGGCAGTTGGTCTAGACGAAATTTGGCTTACCCCAACTGGCACCCATTCTCAACCGTTTGTTCAATATTTCTTATGAAAGCCAGACTTTTTCGAACAGCTGGAAAATAGCGAGAATTCAACTGATCCCAAAGAAAGGAAAGAAGTCCTTACCCGATACTACCTACCTGTTGCACTTCTTTCCATTATGTCCAAAATGATGGAGAGAGTCATAAACGATCTTTTTCTTCTTCCCCCTTATTTAGACCTTGAGGTCTGTTTTTTTCCAGGAGATCCCTTTACTATTGTTCTTGTGCCAACTATCTTTTCAGCGTTTGGGGAGGGCTTCTGGGTGCCGACGTGCTGCTATTGGTTCTCCGTCTCGTACAATACGTGCCAGTCTGTCTTCTTCCATCCTGTCTTCTTCCATCCTGTCTTCTTCCATCCTGTCTACATGTTCATTCCATCCTCGTCTGCGTTTTCTTGCCCATCTTACAATATCTTCAGTGTTACATGTTTCTCGTATAACCTCGTTCCTAATTCTATCTCTGAGCGATTTTCCCGAGATTTGCCTTAGAGTCTTCATTTCTGACGTTTTTAGAATATTTTTGGTTTTGAAGGTGTCGGCCCTAGTTTCCATTGCATAGGTGGCGATAGGTCGTACATACGCTTTGTAAATCCTCGTTTTGCACTCAATGCTCATATGCTCGTTCTTCCAAACGACATCTTTCAGGCATCCAAAAATCGCGGCTGCTTTATTTACCTGATCTCGCACCTCTCTCCCTAAATCCCGTTACTAGTTATTTGTTACCCAAGGTATTTAAAGGGCATTACCTGCTCTACAGTTTTATCATCAATTGCGAGCTCACATCTTCTTGGCTCCTTCGATATCACCATGCTCTTTGTTTTTTCGGAACTATCTTCATATTGTAATTTTCAGCTTCGGATTTTAGAGTACCTAAGTCATTGAAGATCATCTTCATTTTCCGCCATTATTGCCCCATCGTCCGCGTAGCATAGTATTTTTATTTCTACCTTGCTCGTTCTGTAACCGTTTCCTACTGATTTAACTTTGTGGACGATTCTGTTCATTATTAAATTGAACAGAAGAGGGCTGAGACTATCTCTTTGTCTTATGCCCGAAGTGACAGGTATTCTGATGTAAGGCTACCTTGAGTTTTTTTTTCGTGGTGTTGTTGGTGTTCAGGTCTTCGATAATTTCAATGATTGATTCCGGGATCTGTTCTTGTTTCAGTATCTGCAGCACATCTTTTACTCTTACACGATCGAAGGCTTTTGTGAGGTCAATGAAGCAGATGTATTCATAAACGATGAACTCATCAAATATCTTGAGTTGTTGGGAATTATTAACGACCGTCCGTATGGTTTTCGCAAGCAAAGATCGACAGTTTGTACATAAACGATAGAAAAGCATGGGGAATCTAGAGCAGTAGCCCTCGGCATCTTTAAAGCCTTCAATAAGGTTTGGCATGCAGCCTTGTTGAATAAATTTGCTGCATATGGGTTTTCCGAAGAATTGCAGGGTTGGATAAGTGGATTTCTTTCAAATAGATCAATACAAGTTGTCGCCGACGGTATAACATCTGATTGTTTCAAGTTGCAAGCAGGAGTACTTCAGGGATCCATTCTTTCGCCAACCTTGTTTCTGTTGCAGATAAACGATCTGTCATCTACAGAGAACAAGATTTTCAGTTTTGCAGATGATTGTACTCTGGTTTTGTCTTTCAGTAGTTTGTGGCCGATTATAGCTGCAGAATTTCAGCGTCAGAGATGTCTACAAATTAAAAACTTTAACCCTGTCCTAGAGAAAATATCTGAGTGAGGTCAGTTGAATCTGGTGAACTTCAACGCTAGCAAGACGAAAGCAACTACGTCGTCTAGAAAGGTCCCCGCTGGTGAACCTCCTCTAACCATGCAAAGCCAACAAATTGCATCCAAAGATTCGATGTACCTTCTCGTAATAATGGTCAACTCCGGGTTTTGCTGGCAGGAATTGGTATCGGCAACAGCTAAGTCTGCATAAGCTAAACTTAGTTTTCTTTTCAGAGCCAAGCGATACTTCGCGTTATCTCAGCTGTAGCTTCTATATAAGGCGAATATTCGACCTGTTTTGGAATATTGTTCCCATGTATAGGGATCTGCGCCCAAACATTCGTTGCAGATGTTGGATAGTGTGCGAATACACAGTGTGCCTCATCGACCACCCGCGATCTCCAACCGCTGGCTTTCAAAAGATAGGTTGCTGATCTTTCTTTGTTTAACAGATACTTCTATGGAAGATGCTCCAAGGAGCTGAAAGACCTTGTTCCGGGAAAACTCATGTTTTGCTGCAAGACTAGGCTGGCAAGGAGTTCTGATAATATGGCTGTACATTTCACGACCCCTCGAACCTCTCTCTGAATATAAGAATTCCTTCGTTTACAGGACCGGTGAGCTGTGGAACTCGATCTGTCCAACATCTTCTCAGCATCCTTAAATTTGGCCCTCTTCAAGAAGCGAGTAAACAGACATCTAACTTCTTCCCCTGCGCCCACTCATGTGGCGTAACAGGTTCACCTATTCCTGGAAAGTGAGCATGAAAAAAGGGACACCGAATGGCCTTGAATAGAGCCCTTAGCCAAAAGAGTACAACAAATAGTCATAGAAAATAATAAATTTCAATCAACCTTTATCAATCATTGTAAATTACTTCATAAACATCTAAGTAGTTTAGTGATATTAAAAGTGTTAACATAAACTTTAAGTTATAAGGTAGGTTGAATTTAATGATACCACCAAGTTCAGAGAGAAAGTGGATACATCGACGCCGAAAGTTGCTGCAGAACAACAGACGATCGTTGTACCTAGTTCACCACACTCACATAATAGATTATCCGAAAGACCAAAAGGGACTTAAGGCGTGACCACTTCTCAGACCAGATATAATTCGAACAAACTCCTTACGCTGGCCAATATTTTCACACCATACAACACTGAGAGGTAATGGTTGAATATTTTTGTAATATAGCCCTTCCTCATAATTAAAATTGAATTCATTGGACCATTTCTGTAACACCCTGCTTTGATGAACTAGAATGATGTCAGATGGTGAACATTTTGACTATTGTACTAAACTCTTGGATACCAATTTTGCAGCCTTGTAAACTCTTTTATTCGATGGAATACCAACATGAGCTTTCACCCACGTGAAATGAATAGTTTTATTCGATTGTTCCAAAGTGTACAGAGAGGTCAGATTCTTTTTAATGTGAAGGAGGAAACGAATCGTTGAATTTTCAACTTTTCAGTGAATTAAGTGCACTCAAACTATAGGGAATGATAAGGAATTTGCTCGAATTGAATAAATCGGGATTATTAGATGGTTTAGAGCCATGAAGAGTTCACCATAAAATATAGAGTAGTTCTTACTAAGACTGTCCTAAAAAGTCGTATTAACTATTGCATCATAAATTGCTACCCCAACTGAAAGTGCATCTTTGATTTCGATGCATCTGTGAATATTTCATGAGATCCTTTGAAGGATTTCTTGAATGGAATGATGAATTCTTCTTTAGCAGTTGAGTTGCTATAATGGGGAATGAAAACATTGATCGACGTCTGAAAGGAACTATAATACAGTGTGACTATTGGCGGCTTATTTTCCATATAAAGTTGATCACACAAAGAGTTCAACGACTCATAACGCGGAATCAAAAGGTAGCTTGAATCTGTATGAGGCAATGGATTCCTCACACAAAAAGAACGCGGGAAAGGGTGTTTAATTTTCTCAATTCACAAAATTACACATTGCTGCAGTACTAAAACGTTGGAATTCGTCCACCCTACCTTGAATATTCAACTCTTAATAATCGGCATTTGTCAGTAATTCGAAATTTTTACAGGGGTTCTCGAAAAATACCCATTACTTAAAAGAAATTCTACTTCGGTACACTCAGTATACCGGGTGTCATTGAAACTAGGGCCACCCCTGTAACTTTTTTTCTATTTGGAATATTTTGATAAAATTTGGGAATCGAATAGAAGACAACATTTTGAATTTGATAACATTTATATATTTGACATTTCTTTTCCGGATATGCCGGAAACGATACTAATTTTCGATTTTCAAATGGTACACGCTGTATTTTTTTTGCTTATTTTAATTTTTCATCTCATCCTATGACGTTTTGAAAAATTTTTGAAAGAAAAATAAGACACAATCTTTCTTTCTGCAATTTTCATCTTTGGTTCTAGAATACCATGAACTGGGACAATTGTCTTAGCTCAACATCTCCTATCACGGAAATACAAGATTGTATCTCAAAATTTAATAATAAATGTTCAAAATTACAACCATTCTCACGAACACAATATCGCACACGATTGATGGTTCAACTCACAACATTATTTAACTGTTGGTCTGTAATGCCTGCAATAGCAGTTCTCCAATTCTTGTTGGTGTTACCGTATTCACTAGAGTATCTCACCATAGATCGCTCTAGGCCCCTCCGAATAAGCGTGTTACCGTGTTAACCACGCTTTCTTGATCACAGACCGCCAAGTAGGCCCATCGACCAGGCGAGGCACAGAACGTACTCTGGGCCTACCTGAACCGAGAGTTTAGATATCCGTGCATTTCGGAGACTCGCTCACTTCCTCTTCAACGACCTCTTCGACTTCACATTGTCTCAGAACACCGGCTGCAGCACGCGTTGCCACGAGCCGGCTTTCCGTACCCACGCCATATTGCGAAACCGCCGTTGTTTACCAACGAACCACGTGTTTTATTTCATTTTAAATTTACGTTCATAAAAAGTGTTTGTGTTAACCATCAGTGTTTCCATCGTGTGTGTGACCCCATCCCGGTAGGATTGGGGTCTAACTGGTGTTTGGGAAACCTCATTCTTCAAATGGACCCACAGGAAGAAATCTAGTGGACTCAAATCTGGCGATCTAGCTGGCCATCTTATGGGATCATTTGTACCTATCTATTTTTCGGGAAAAGTTTCGTCGAGATACGGCGAGACCTCCCTCGTGTTGTGAGGAGGTGCACAATCTTGTTGAAAATAGCTAATGGCATCTCGTCAAATTCAGCTTGTATTTGGGTTCTCAAAAATTCCAAATATCATTCCCTTGTCAATGAACCTCCAAAATTATAGATCCTTTCAAATATCCCATCATCTCCATCGAGATATTGAACCCAAAACGTTCTTGGAAGTTTCTATCTTGATAACTGAGCCCATTCTGTTGCGACCAGTACCTGGTATTTTACCTATTAAATGTCCCATTGTTCGTGAAACGTGATTCGTCACTGGAAAAAATCTTTGTGGATCACTCTCCATTTTCCTAAGGTACTCTTCACAGTATAGGAGTCGCCTAATACTGTCGCTAATATACAGGTGTTAGTGTAGTTGATATTTAAATGAGCGGTTTTTTCATAATTCTCCATGCGCTTTGGTGGCTAATTTCAAGCTTCTCGGCCCTTGTTGATGTGGTTGAATTAATTTCAACAAATGTCAATACGTCTATTTCGATATCTTCGTCGTAAACGAAATCCTTCTCTTCAGCAGGTTGCACCCCACGAAATTTTCGTTCAACTTTAGAGAAATAGGTTCTATTCGGTTGAAGTTTTTCCAGATAGAAATACCACAAATAAGAACATATCGACTTTTCCACTTTGGGTCTATTGATTCATACCCAAAACTGAATTCACTAATTCGCAATGTCGATAATGGTAATTATTTGATATAGTGTCGATAGTCAAAATTCACTGAAAAAGTGTTTACTTACTAATTTTGGGTCCCAGAATCCAAATCTGAAATCATTTCGCCCCGCCTGGCTATCATTCAGGAAAAACCAAAAACCAAAATTTCCCTAAAAGTCCTCTTGTCTATTTCATTCAAACTTTATAATTGCTTCATTAAAACCCTACTTTTTGAGCAAAAACTGAAATTTAAAACTTTGACAACCCGTAAAAATGGGCAATCAAATTTTTAGATACAATCTTGTATTTTCGTGATAGGAGATGACGGGCTAAGCCAATTATCAATGGACTTCTAGAACGAAAGATGAAAATTGAAGAAAAAAAGATTGTTTTGTTTTTCTTTCAAAAATATGTCAAAAAATCGTAGGATGAGATGATCAATTAAAATAAGTGAAAAAATACAGGGTGTCCCATTTGAAAATCGAAAGTTGGTATCGTTCGCGGCATAACCAGAAAAGAAACGTAAAACATATTAATTGTATTCAAAGCGTACTATTCTATCCGATTCCCAAATTTCATCAAAATATTCCAAATAGAAAAAAGTTACAGGGGTGGCCCTAGTTTCAGTTATATGTGGTGTTGAAGAAGAATTGAGAAAAAATGAAATTTATGTGAGGTGATACAAAAATATTCAACAACAATATTCTATAAGTAGGTAGAAAATTGATTTGGGCATATCTCTCATTTTGACGGCTCTACACTAGAGAAGGTCGATCGCAATGAAAAAGACAAAATCTCCTTTGTGACTGAAACTTTCTTCTAACCCATTGACATATTCCTTGCCAAAATTCAATTGGGCTCTTCAGTGTGCTTCAATTACAGCTCAGTCTTGAGCTGAGATACAAGACCGCAAACAAAATTTGCTAAGATGTTGTCGTATCGTTTCAGTGCTGATGTTCACTCCACCATTCTGTGGAAGCTGTATTTAAACTTGCCTAGTTGTAGCGCACCGTTGTCTCAACCAGGAAATTCTTATATAACGGTTATGGATCGTCGTGGTTGCTCGAGGTCATTCTTGCCCAGGTCTCCTTTCATGACGACCTGTTGTCCTGTACTTGAGGATGATTCCAGTAACAGAATGGGACACCCAAAGCCTTTGGTCTTTTCTTGTAGAAGTCCAACTTTGGTCATCTAACACCACAGCTTCAGCACATTCTGCCTTGGTGAAATTTTGTGATTCACGTTGCATTATTACCGAAAATTAAAATTTTTGAAAAGTACAAATGTTACTCTCGAAAACTTATCACCTACTACTGTTATCAATATGTGGTGATTTCTTGCAAAATCTGAATTTATTTGTCATGAGAAGAATGTGTGCGGCAAGAGAAAACATCAAATTTTGTTGTTACTGTGAAAGCTGTGAAAAGTTGCCGGATTTAATCACCATATCACAGTCCCTAGATTCACAGTTCAATCTAATAGTAAATCAATACGAATTGCATTTCAAACTTGTTACTACAAAGTCTATCAAGAACAGATAATTCCCATCAATTAGGGGTACAATAAACTTTGAACAGATTTCGTTTTTCCTTGAAGATTGTAATGTTATCTGATCATCCTTGAATAACGTATAGAATTCGTGGTTTGAAAAGATGAATAGAGTCGCGAAAGCATTAGGTATTAATGAATAATACCTGCCAGAAATGTCAAGGCAAATTTTGTAAATTGCAGAGACCGTAGTGGGGTTTGATTGCTCACGAATTGTTACGAATATTCTAATTATCAGAAAACAGCTATTGTGAATTTGTTCATTTGTTGATTCCATGTATAAATAAGTTTTGACATGATTTTATGAGGAATAAAGGGGAAAAAAATTATTCTGAATAAAATTAATTTGCGTGAAAAATAAAATAAACTTCCATCTTTACCTTTACGATGGAATATCATGACTGAAGGAGACTGGAGGATGCCAGCAGAGGGTTGAAAGGGATTCTTCGAAGAATGAAGACATCCACTGAGAAAATGTTATATGCAAAAGTTTGTAGATCTTGAGAAATTTATAATTTTTGTATAAGTCAATGTCGCATAATTTCAAAATTTTCGGGAGAAACGTGATGAAAAATGAATAATTGTTTTAGTTTTATTTGTCGTTCACCTTCTCAAGAATCAATATTTTCAATTGGGAATTGAAGGAAAGTCATATTTTCATTTGAACTTTTATGATGGAATATCGTGGAATACTAAGAATGCAGAGGGTTGAAAGGCATTTTTATCAACTTGTGAAGAAAAGCAGGCATCCTATGAAGAAAAGTTCTATAAAAATGTAAATCTTGGGAAAATTCATAATTTTCGTACGTGCCATCATTTCACATAACCCAAAACTTCTGGGAATATTCTGATAAAAATATATAACAGTTTTCTTTTTCATTTACTCAAAAATCAATATCTTCGATTGAAAATTGGCATAAGCCTTTTTTAAGCTTTCTTGATGGAGTATCGTAAAAAAATAATGAGGGCACTGAAGAGTACGAGCAGAGGGTTGAAACGGATTTTACTCAATTCCTAGAGAAACAAGATATCTTATGAAAAAATGTTTAAAAAATCTATGAAAGAAGAGACTGAAGAGTACAGGCAGAGAGTTGAAAGGGAGTGTTTTGAATTTTTGGGGAAAGGAGATATCCTATGAAAAAATATCCTATACAAAAGTTGTAGGTCTTGAAAAATCTATAATTTTCGTACGAGACATTATTGCAAATAAAGGAAAAATTTTCGAGAAGTTCTCAAGAAAATGTCATACAAAAGTATTAGATCTTGAAGAAATTCATAATTTCTGCAGGAGCTATTATTTCACACACCAAAATTTTGGAGAAAATGCGAGAAAAATTTACAATTTACTTTTTATGTATTTTAATTTTTCGAAAAACAATATTTTCAAATAAAAAATGGTAAAAGTAATTTTTTTTTCAAATTTTTATGATGGAATATCGTAAAAAAACTAATAAATAGACTCGAGGGTATGGGAAGAGGGTTGAAAGGAATTTTCCACAATTTCTGAAGAATGGAGACATCCCATGAAAAGTGTCCCGTACAAAAATTGAATATCTCGTAAAAATCTATAATTTTTGTATAAGTCGTCATTTAACAAAACCTGAAATTATCTGCTAGTAATGGAATGAAAATAATATTCATTTATTTAAAAAGCAATATTTCTAATTGAAGATCAGTGAGTATATTTTATTTCCTTTCATTTTCTCAAAAAGCAATATTTTTGAGTGAAAATTCGTGCCATCTTTTTGGAGCTCTTATAACTGAATATCGTAAAAACACTAGAAGAGGACTGGGGTGTAAGAGCAGAGGGGGGCTGTCCCCAATTACCGAAGAAAGGAGGTATCCTATAAAAAATGTCCTATAAAAGAGTAGTAGATCTTGAAAAATTCTATGATTTTGTACGAGACATTATTCCATATAATTCATTTTCGAAAATTTGCAGATTATTTTCAATATCTGCAGCGTTTGTAAACATCTTCTTTTCTTTTTCTAATTATTTTTGGTGTGAATAATTTAACTCTAGTTCTAGAAGAATTAATTCTACTACCAAAAGCCGTAGTTACAGTAGCCACCACCGTAGACCTTCTTTCAATGATTTTGTTAACAATGCGGATGCTGCTACAGTGAATCATGATACCTCTATTGAAAGAGTAAGAAAAGAAGATTTGAATCATTTTAACTTCATCAATTCGTAGATTGCGAGATGAGTCAGGTTTAGAGTCGTGATCGTGATTATATTACACTCTAATGAAATAATCGATAAGGACAAAGTCTGTTTGTTCAGTAAGTATGTCCAGTGTATTTTAGATTTCATTGATGCCTTCTAAACAGGACTTCAGAACATCAGGATATGGAAATCGTGTTGGAAAAAGTCGAATATGAATTTCTTCAATATATTTTGTAGAGATTCAATTATTTTTTGGGTAAATGTCTTAACTCTGGTTTCAGACGTTGAACTATTTCCACTACAAAAACTCGTAGTTACAGTGGCCAACACCGTCGCCCGTCTTGTATTGATTCCGTTTGCAGCGGGGATGCTGCAACATTGAATCCGGCTGCTTCTAATGTGAGAGTAAGAAAAACTGTGGAAATATTTCAATTATTTCGTGGACTGTTGATTCAGCATGTATATGCAATGTGTATTCTGGATTTCATCGAAGTTTTCCAAGTAGAAATTGCACCGTAGTTCTCATTTTTCGTGAATTTCGTGCGAAATATACTATTTTCTAATTCCTTCAAGCGAGAGATCAATTATAGACATAATCCTTCTTGTGACACGGGTTTACACCAACTACTTATTATTTCAGGCATTTTCTAAGGAACATTATTAGTCTGCTCGTAAAGGAAAGTTGTGAACAACTTCATAACAAACCATCCGAATCAATCGGGAACTTGTTGAACTTTGGTTCTATTTTTGCGCTGAAAAGTCACGCAAAGAAAAACTTCACAGAACTCATGTCGTCTGTTCGAAAATATATGTTTTCAGTGAGTGGAAAAATACACGATCGATGAAGTTGTTATATTTTTATAATGTATCGATGAAATTTGTTTTTTCTGGATCAATTTTCGACGCACGAAAGTGTTAATGGCCTCTATTTTTTTTGATGAACATTTTCAATTGACTACTGAAATCGATAGTGATTTTTCATATTAATTAAACAATATTGTCGAGAACATTGATGAATTCTACTTCTATAATGGATCACCAAGTGGACTGAAATTGTTTTTGGTAGATTTCAGGGTGATGAAAAATAAGTTGCAATTTTTCGTGTTAATGGTATGAAATAGAATTGATGGGAAAGTCGACCGAAATAGAAATTACCCCATGACTTTACCATACTGAAATGAATAAATATTGTTTCGAAGAATATACTCCAGAATGGTCGATTTTTCCGAACCATTGAATCATTTCAGTTCTGTTTTCAAATCAGAGTAATTTATAAGTGAAAGATATTACTGTTTAGGATGGAAAACTTCATTCAACATTAAAGCTGTATCGAGATATCGCTCATCATCACACAAGTATGAGTATAAAACTGAAATACACTTGAGGGATCTAAATGACACAAAAAAGTAAGTACATTTTTCTTTTGTCTTTCTAATGACGACGGTCTTAAATATTCGGTTTTACAAGGAACTTATAATTAATCCTGATATTCTCGAAGCACCATTCTGGGTCTCTTGTATTTTTTTGGTTCATCTTCATCGTAATGCAGTCAGCAGGGTGTTTGGGTGGCTATCTAAGATACAAAGTTAGCAATTTTCTTATATACTGGGTGATTCACCTGTGCGCGGTGCTCTGCAGCTCGTACACTCTTGAAGATTTCATTTTTGTTCTAACGGTATTGTATTTAGAAATTAAAAATCTACTTCTGCAATTTATTTTGAAGTAAACAGGGCGTCCCAATTTTCTATAGAAAAATCTTGGGAGGTTTTTTAGATTGGAAGACCATCTTTTTGTTGAAGATTCAAGAGCGTCCTAAGCTTTGCCGTAATATCTTTAAGTAATGAGTTTTTTTAGTGAGTAGTTTCGTCAAAATATTTCTTTTTCAGTAAAAATTCATGAAAATAGGCCCTCAAATCATCGCATGCTCCTTTGGCCGGAGAGGATGAATACTTTTTTCCTTTCGTTTTCGTATTGTCCAAGGATAGCTTCATTGATGTATTGAAATGGATTATCCTCATTTTATACAGGAGTGACTCAAAAAAATTCTTGAATATTGTAATTTTAGAGATATCATATCTTGATTTTTTCAAATGGATTACCCTGTATTTTATTATTCATATCAATGCATAAAATAATGTGCTATATTTTTGCTTTTTGCCTTATCTTTATCTTCGATCATTTTCGAAATATTCGATCATTTGTATTAATTTTTGATGAAAATTCTACAAACCGTATAAAACTCATCAATATGCATCATTATTCGCACAGAAGTTTTTTTCTGTAATGATTCAAGTAGTAAAAACTGAAACCTAAACAAGATAATTCTTCTAACGAATGATGAAATCAAGATGATTAAAACGTAAATCGAGGTATGTGTTGAGACCTAGCTGGCCATCTAACAGGACCACCACGTCCTATCCATTTGTTTGGAAATACATGATTCAAATGCTCCTTAACCTGATATGTCTAATGTGCCGGTGCTCCATCCTGTTGAAATATCTAATTTTGTCTTATATGCTCTGGTACATCGGCAAGTAACATTGGTAGATGATTTTGTAGAAAATCTAAATACATTTCACTATTGAGGTGCCCGTCGAAAAAGTGCGGCCCAATTAGATATCCATCTACTATAGCGGCCCATACATTCAAGGACTAACGATGCTGGTGATCTATTTGTCTCATGAGGTGTGGATTTTCCGTGGCGTAATAATGAAAGTTGCGCCTGTTAACAAACCCATTCTTGTGGAGAGTTGCCTCGTCCGAGAAAAGAACTCTGCTAAAGATATTTGGATTTTCCGCTTCTTTGTCACTTTCCAATTGCAAAAATTGATTCGATTTTCATAGTCTTGATTGTTCAGTCTCTGGTGCAGCTGTACATGATATGCATGAAATTTATTCACTTTCAAGATTCTCTGGACGAAAGTTTGACTTATATCTGTTAACTGAAGAATCTCTCTTTGGCTTCCATATGGGTTCTCTGTCACTGTCAACAAAACTGATAACTGGTTGTCTTCAGCTGCAGAAGTTCTTGTTTTTTCATGTTTTTTGTAAGCGATATTACCTGCTTCGATAAATCTAATTTATCATCAGGATGCCTCTCATCAGGACACCCTTATGCATAAACCCTATTTGCCAACAAATAATTTCTATCACACTGACCCAGAATAACAATCATATCAACCATTTCTTCTTTGGAGAACTTCATGGCAGTCAATTGAGAACATTGGGTTCAAACCTCACTTTAACAATGTTTAATGACGAAACACTGATAAGTTCACCATGTAAAATGCAGAATATGATATGTCCGGACACCTGACAGAAGGCACAAATAAAAAAAAATGTCAAGACATACCTCGATTTACGTTCTAATTATCTTTGATTTTATTATTCGTTAAAAGAATTATCTTGTTTAGGTTTCACTTTTTACTACTTGAATCATTACAGAATAAAAAACTTTTGTGCGAATAATGATGCATGTTGATGAGTTTGACTTTTCATAAAAATTTCTACAAATAATCGAATATTTCGAAAATGATCGAAGATAAAGATAAGGTTACTTCTGCAAAAATAAAGCATAATATTTTATGCTTTGACATGAATAATAAGATACAGGTTGTTTCATTTGAAAAAATCGAGGTATGATATTTTAAAATTACAATCTTCAATAATTTTTTTGAGTCACTCCTGTATAGAATGAGGATAATCTATTTCAATTCATCAATAAAACTATCCTTGGGCAATAAGAAAACGAAAGGAAAAACGTATTCATCCTCTCTGGCCGAAGGAGCATACGATGATGTCAGAGCCTATTTTCATGAATTTTTACGGGAAAAAAATATTGTGACGAAACTACTCACCAAAACAACTTTCTACTTAAATACATTATAGCAGAGTTTAGGCCGCTCCTGAATCTTGAACAAAAAAGTGGTCTTCCAATCTGAAAAAAAACACCCAAGATTTTTTGATAGAAAATTGGGACACCCTCTTCGCAAAATAAATTGATGAAGTAGATTCTCACTTCCTCATTACAATACCGTTCGAACAAAAATGAAATCTTCAAAAGTGTACGAGCTACAGAGCACCGCGCCATTGTTGAATCACCTGGTATATGTACAAAGAAATGGGTTAACAGAACAGGTAAAATACATATTAGAGATTGATATTGAGTACTAATATATAATTGAAAACTACTTAAAAATTTGACATTTGACCTCGTCAGTATTGCATATCCACAACATGAGGCCAGACTGCCACGTATTCATCCAAACGTTGGTGGGAAACAAAACATTTAAATGTTATTGCGCGCTCCAACGAACCGGAACAGTGAACACTCACTATCATCACCGGGAAACCATGAAATAAAGGACAGATAAAAAAAAACCTCGAGAAATCACACTAGTAACACTATTTACCACAACGCTACACACCGTGTCAGCAAGGAAGCGATCTGTAGAGAGACTTACGCTCCTTATTCATATCTGGTTGTCTACCAGGCATACTGTACTTTCTCAAAAATTACAAATTGCGAAATTATCGCTATATGTATAGACACATTGAAGAGTTTTTATTCAAGGAACAATATTCAACCTTCCGTAGAATGTTAAATATCCTTTCCTGAAGGAGCTGGTTTTCACCGTCAACCAGAGCCACACATTAACGGCGCAGCTCGGTCGGATGGCATGAATAGGAGCAAAAGGCTGCAGTTTCCGTCTCATTTGACCTTGTCAGTATTGCAAACCTATTCACAACATCAGGCCAGAGTGCTTGCTTACTCAACTCGTTGGAGCGTAACAAAACATGTAAATGTTATTGCGTCTTGGAACGAATCGAGACAGAAGGCACTCACCATCGCCACCAGGACACTATGAAAATAAAGGAAAGATAAACGGAAAACCTCAAGAAGTCACACTAGTTCGACTTTTTAACGCTACACACCGTGTCAGCGAGGGAGCGATCTGTCGAAATACTATTGTACCTTGAATAAAAATTCTTCAAAAATTGAAAATTTTTGAGATTGTGCTGTATGCCTGGTTGACAACCAGATATGAATAAGGAGCGTTGGTCTTTCGACAGATCGCTTCGTTGCTGACACGGTGTGTAGCGTTGCGGTAAGTAGGCAAACTAGTGTGACTTCTTGAGGTTTTCTGTTTATCTGCCCCTTATTTCCATGGTTTCTCAATAACATTTATATGTTTTTTTACGCTTCTACGAGTTGAGATGAATACGTGGCTGTCTGGCCCGATGCTGTGAATGCGTATGCAATACTGACGAGGTTAAATTCGACCGAAACTGCAGTCTATTGCTCCTATTTATGACTATTCCGACCGAGCTGTACCACTGCTGTGTGGCCCTGATTGACAGTGATTATGAAGGGTGGATCGGAAAACCATCTCCTTCTACGAAAGGTTGAATATTGTTCCTTGAATAAAAATTCTTCAACGGGTTTTTTACCTTTTTGTGCCTGGTATAGTTTAAACTATCGCAAAAATAACGGCTATACTCCCTCAATGACAGACAAACTTTTGTTTAAAAAAGTTTGCAAAAAGCCTCTAACAGCATTCATTCTCAAAATAGTTCTGACAGCCACACACATCAATATTTCTTATTGACCTATTATGTTCCAATTTCCAAAAAAACGCAAATAGCATCCAAATCCCCAATGTAAAATTATCCTACAAATCCCCAACCAAACTATGAAATATATTTTTCAATGCCAAAGATAATACTCTGAAATAAGATTATACAGGAGTGTATAAACTAAGATGTCCAAATTAAAACAGAATTTATATTGGTCATACAGGTAAGTTGTTTAGAATTAGATATAGGAATTATCATTCACATTTTCGTAAAAACAAAACAGATTCTACTCTGGCACAGTATTGCATAGAAAACAACCATATTTCTCTATCAATAGACAATCTACAGGTCTCGAATCTTCAGAAATATTCAGAGCCAAACACAATACAGATAATAATCAAATATTACCTACTCAAAGACCTGACTGATTTATGTTATTCCTCAATATTTGCGATTTTGAGTAGTTATCAGTTATATATGAGTATCCAATGTTAATTTCTAATACGTATTTCACCTGATCTGTTAACCTATTTCTTTGTACCTATACAGGGTGTTACATAATAGTATGTCACAACTTGAGAGGGGAGATCTACGTGCAATTTTAAGAAAAAAGGTCATATAAACATAGGTCCGCAAAAGCTTCGTCAAGGAGCTACAGGGTGTTGAAATTTCCACTCCTGCAGTTTCAGATATTCAGCCCAAATTTGGAATGCTAGCTATTTTTTTTAGCCTCCATCATTACACGCCCTAAATTTTAACTGGAATCTACAAGGTGTTTTCTTTTCCGGAGCCATGTCTTCTTTTGCCTTACGAACTTTTTTGCAGTACGCCACTGATCAGCGTACAATCAATTTTCGTCATCTTCGTTCAATTTAGAAATTTTTTTGACACCTGTAATTTTTTAGTAGCTCCAACCGTTTTCGAGTGAAAAACTATTGAATTTGAATTATTTGAATTGTATGTTATTCGCTAAATAAAAAAAATGATGGAAATACTCGATAGGTATGCCCAAAATTTGCTTTAATTTCGATAGCTCGTCTTCTGAGACTCAACTTATACTTATTCAATATCAAACTAAAGAAAAGAACAATTGAAAACTGAATGAATTGCTGGAACTGTCCTCCGCCAGCAAGAATACAGGTCTCTGTCCTTCTTCACATATTATCACGCACTCTTTGAAATATTCCTGGGGTATTTTTGATCGTGTCACAAGAGCTTATTATTCGATTCCTCAATTCTTCTACAGTGTCCACTGGAGTGGTATAAACTAAACTTTTGAGATATTATCATAAGAAAAAGTCTAAACTATTTAAGTCTGGAGACCTAGGAGGCCATGGTTCTGGCCAACCCCGACCTATCCATCGGTTGTTGAATGTATTATTCAATAATTCCCTAGCTTCTCCACTAAAATGTGCTGGTTCCCCGTCATGCATGAACCACATTATTTTTCTCACCAAAAGTGGCACATTCTCGAGCAATAAAAGTTATTTCTCCTCAAGAAATTGATGATAAGCGGGACCGTTTAGTCTGTTAGGCAAAAAAATGGCCGAGTCAAATAATTTCCAATTATTCCATCCCAGACACACTCCGTATTGATAAGGAGCTCGCAAGAAGAAAATCATCATTTTCCTCCTTCGACACAAAACTTGATTTTTTGATCTGAACTTGTGAAACATTCTCCAAATTTGCCTTGAAATTGCATAATTTCCGGATGGTTTAAAAGGAACATTTTTGTAAAATCGATATTGAAAAGTGTGAATCAATTAGGAGAGTATAAATAACAAATGAAAATCGGAACAGTTTTAACATGAAAAATGACGGTTCTCATTTGAACACAACTCCCGTCAGTTCGTTTTTCAACAGATAACTAATATTCCAGATAATTGGAAATGTGAATAACGAGTATAGGGACGGGAATTCCCAACTGATTTTTCAAATTATGCGTATGCATAAATTGGATACTTCAATGAATATCTATATTTTCAACGTATTTTAATTTAGTTTTCCGTTCGGTGGAAATAAAATGCTACATCATCGATATGTCGACGTAAAAAAATCTGGATTATATAAAATTTTTCCTATTATTCATATTTTCATGTGTAAAATAATTCAGTTTCAGTTACACTACAATCACGTTCTCATCAAAACAGCAAATGTTTTATGTTTTTTTTTGTTGTCTCAAATGTGATATACTTTCATAATATAATTTCAGTTTTGCACAATAATTGATTTTTGTCTATATGGTAGAATTTCAGGTGGATTTTGAGTTTTTACATCGATCATAACCCCAGACCCCAAAACCACATTTCTTCAAGAGTTCATACTCAAAGGAGGGTTTAAAAAGACATGGCAATTTTTGAAGAGGTGTTTGCTCAAGTTATTTTATGAAAAATGTTCATATAACATGGGTCCGCAAATACTTCATTACCTTCTACAGGGTGATTTCATCATCATCACCATCGGCATTCACGCGAATTCGAGTATGAATGTTCTCCATTTTTTTTTCCTAATGCTGCGCGTTGTGTTCTCTGGCAAGGCTAAGGAGTCCGATTCGGGAGCCACAGACCCTACCGCACTGGTCACATACAAGCTGATTGATATCCCCTGGCAGCTGGTTGTTATCTGCTCTTATATTCGCTAGCTCTTTTCTTTGTCGTCGTATCTCAGTGTAATTCGTTCGTCACGCCTGCTCAAAATGCTGTACTCCTTCGTAGGTTGCTCGACGCAAGGCGGAGCGGTCTGATGCAGATGCTTCCCAGTGGAGATCGTTAATTCCGCAGCTTTTCAAATGCAAGCTGTCCTCCTTGCGATCCTTGGCCACTTTTGAGCTGGGAGTACATGATTTGTTCCGGCAGTCTTTCATTCGACATGCGAGCGACGTGACCAGACCATCGGAGAAGGTGTTTCATTATTACTGTATCAATGCTGGTGCTTTCCGCCTCGTCTAGATGCCATTGCCATTTGACGTTTAGAATTTTTCGTAGGCAGCGCTGATGGTATATATTTTCAGGTGTCTTCTATAGGTAGTTCAGGATTCTCATTTATATGTGACCGTTGGCAATACTACCGCAAGGTAAACCTTGATCTTGGTCTTAGTGTGGTTATCATGGTTCTCAAATCTCCTTCGCCTCAATCGGCCGAACGCAGCGCTAGCGCATCCTAGACGAAGTTGGATTTTGGCATCAAGCGTTGCATTAGACGATAATTGGCTGCCAAGGTACGGGAAGTGATTCGTGTTGTTCAAAGTTTCACCTGAACATCTATCATCGAACTGCAGTACGAAGATGACGATGTGGTTTTTACAGGGTATCTACAGTTTAATCGAAAGATGCAGTTAAATTTGAATTTTTCGTAAACCGCTTTTGATATTGAGATAAAATTTTGGGGGTGTTGAAAACTTTCAAAGATGCAATTTTCAATACTAAACAATATTTTGGACTCATCAGTGGTGTGCATGGGCATAATGCAGGTTATTCTCGAAGAGAAAATTAGGACGCTACTGATTTTTTCAAAAATAGAAATACTCTTGAATTTTCCAATCATTTTTCAAGAAAAAAGGTTGTTGACATTCTTTTGTACGACGCCAAGTTTGTGAATGAAAGAATATTGAAAAGAATAAAAAAAAACAAGTTGATACATTTCATTGTACAACTCGTAATCTTCGACTAAAAGAACCATCGTAGTGCCTTTCCTTTTATCATTAAATAACCTATGGTTGAAGATCAAAAGTTTAATTCAAAAGGCGAACAATTTCAAAATCACCAGAATCTGTTCCTATCGAGTTGCACCCAGCGATGATTCTATTTATTAAGTCCTCATCATTTGCCACGGGGGTCATGTAAACCAAAGAAGAGATTTAAATCTGAGGATCGTTCAGGCCAAAACTGAGGTCACCTCGACCAATCCAGCTACAAGTAAGGTGACTAAAAAGAGCTGGTGCTCCACGGGACTCTCGAAAGTTTCTTCCTCTCTTTAGTCATTAGCTCTATTGTGAGCGTGCGTATTTCATTTCGACAGTTTGAATTTTACTTTTTTGGTTTTCATCTAGAACCCATGACTCACATCCAAATGTCAGTATTGGCCTATAGATAGATGTGGATACTTTCATTTTTGTGGCTCTTGACACTTCTTTCTTATTTATGAAATTGTTGCTGATAGAATAATATGCCTTCATGGTATTTTCGATCCTATCGTCGATTTCAGCATCTTGCTTTCCTGATTCTTCGAGTTCAACTCCTAAGTACTCATATTCTTCCACTTGTTCTATTTGTGTCCCCTCTATCTGTATATTTATGTCTTCCTTTTCTATTCCAATCACCATTACCTTAGTTTTTTATTTGCTCATTTTCATACCACTCTTCCCTTCAAGTTTTTCCGAAGATCTTTTTCATTGCTTGCCATTATCATTATATCCTCCGGGTATGCCACTTGTAATACTTCTACTTAGTATAAGTTTCTATATCCAATTTTAATTTTCCTCACTTCTGTCGAGCAATTTTTTATTATTTCATCCATAGAGATTATAAACAACAAAGTCTAAGCCCACTCCCCTGTCTGAGTCCCTCCGTTGCCTTGAAATACTCCGATCTTCTGTTTCCGCTTATAATGAAATTTCTATTACTTTCTTATATATTTATTATCAGTCTTATAATTTTTGATTTGATTCCTCTTCTACGTAGTATTTTCCATAATCTTCGTCTAGGCACCCTATCAAAAGCTATTTCCAAGTCCATGAACGCTAGGTATATTTTCTTCTTCAAAATTTTTTCGCAAATTTTTCTTTATATTTAACAAGTTCCACGAAGAAATAATATATGGGCGATGTCAACCCAGATTATTGGGTCCATAATGATTCTGAAACATCTATAGATCATAATCGGCATCACATGGAAGACTGAACCTGGCCATCGGGGCTCTCTCGGTCAAACAGAGAAGGAATTTGAGGAAGGTTATGTATTTTTTTATCATCTCCTTAGTCCCTTTCATGACCTTGCTTGCTATGTAAAATCTTTTCTCAGATCTGTTTAGACATATAAGAAGTTTGATTGTTGAAATATTTTTCTGCTGGTTTTCTTTTTCCATTGTCACAGATTCCTGTCCCAAACCCCCTTCCTTTCCCCCTTTTTTTGGAAATCATGGAATACAAGAGAGAATGAAGCGGCTAAGCAGAAAAATCCTTGGTACTCTTTAAACACACGACACTAACACATCATAAACAGACAAGCTATTGCTAGTGCAATAGCGACAGGGAAACGAGTTTTTTCCTCAGGTTTTTTCACTCGTTTATTGAATCATATACAAGATAGTATGGTTCCCCTGTTACATTTCCTGAGCTCACACTTGTGCTTTTTCTGACACACACCAAAATTATAGATATAAGCATTTATTGTAAATACAATTATTCAAATTGTTGTAAATCCTCTCTTTTCAAAAGAATATATATATATATATATATATATATATATATATATATATATATATATATATATATATATATATATATATATATATATATTCTTCTTCCTTTTCGAAATCCACTTTATGTTTCTCCCAATGTTCTTTCAATAATTGGCCTTAGCTTCATATCTATTATTTGTTCATATATTTTCATAGCCACGCATAATAACGTGATTCATCTGTAGTTGCTACATTCATGTTTGTCAGCGGGTTTGTAAATTGGGATTATCATTGAAATCTGCCAGTCTTCCGGGATTTGTTCTAGTTGCCATACCCTATTGAATATTTTCAAAAGTACGTCTTCTCCATATTGTCCCATATTATTGATCATTTCGGTCGTAATCCTGTCATAGCCTGGGGCTTTTCCATTTTTTGAGCGTTTTATAGCTTCCTGTAATTGTTATCTTTTCTTGGTGCAAATTTCACTATCCTCTAATCCGTTTCCTCCGCTCCCAAGTATCTCTTGAAAATATTGCTTCCTTCTTTCCATTACTTTCCTGTCATCTATGAGTATTTCTCCATTTTTGTCCTTGATGCTATAAATGTCAGAGTTCTTTTTCCTTCTACAAGATTCAACTATTTAATAGAACAGCTTTTGGTTTGCTTTGCTCTCGGCTTCTATTTTTCCTCGAATTCTACCCATTTTCTTCTTTTAGATGCCAAGACTAGATCTTTCACTCGTATTCTTGCTTGTTTGTATAACTCATATTTCTCTATAGTTTTACAGTTGATATAATTTGCCCATTCTCTCTTCTTGCTTCTCTCTAATTGCATCTATCCACTATGCCGTTTGTTTTACGTTATTTCTCTTTCTGCTGCTTCCACATACTTCCTTAGCAGAATTGAGAAGAGTGCTTTTGAAATACTTCCATAAGTCTTCTGTGCTCATATTGTCTGTTGCATCTTCTATATTTTCTAGTTTCCTTGATACGGTTTGCTCGAAAATTTTGGCGTATTCTGGAAAGGCGAGTTTTGAAGAGATAACATATCGAATTTTTCAAAATTTCCGAACAACAAACAAAAACTTTTCAGCTATTCATTCGTAGTAGCATACTTGATGAGACCATAGAATGTTCAACATACTCTTCCTATCTTATCCTATCCAAATTCGCCTATGGTTTAAGTAAGAAATACAAGTTTATATTATAATTCGAAGACAATTCAACAAAGAAACTTGAATACGCCCCTGCATTCCATTCGAAGATATGCCGAAGAATGTCGAAATAGTTTTCACGTAACTTTGATAGCTACCAGATATTGGCATATGGCGAACTCCCGGAAAATCGACAAATTTGAAATGACTTGAAAACAAAGGTATATAGCGATCTGTTTCCATCAGTAAATTTTCCTCGAAAATCGAAACTTCGATTTTCTTATTTGTATAGCGTAAGCAAATTTCGATGTATTTGTATGACAGCTATGTAAAAAATTTAGCAGGTAGAGAAAAATGAACCCTGCTCTCTCCATCTTATTTTCAGAGACTAGTTTAGTGGTGCCAAATTTTTCTGATATCTCTTTCCGTTCTGGACAAAAATTCCTCGAATTTTGTGAAAATCAACCATCGCGGATATCTCTATCATCATCAAAGTTACATAAAAATAAGTTCGACATTCTACACGCACTTATTAAGTAGAATACACTGCTGTGTAAAAATTGTTTTCAGCTTAGTGGTTTTCGAGTTTCAATGCAGACATGCTTTTTCTTTTCTTAAATACAAACCATAGGAAACTTTACCACTATTGGATGCAGCAATTCTTTCCTTTTCAGAAATATATAACACTTGTGAACAATTATTGCATTCAATACCTTTTTTCGGAGAAAAACCTGAAATTTCCACAATTCCATTTATTCGGTGCATGCCCATCAACAATTCATATTGTTCTATGACTGAAAACCACAGATTTTAAAGATCCTTTCTAAGATCATGGTTATTTCTATGGTTTGATTCGATTTAGACCATAGTAATTAACTGTGATCTTAGAGTTCGACAATCACTTCTACTCTTCATAAATCGAATTACAGATGAACAACATCAATTGAAAATCGAAACTTGCTAACTCGAGGAAATGTTGATTTGGTAACATTGTATTAGAATGATTAGAAAGTTATTCGAGTAAAAAAAATATATTATTATGAAGAACAAGATCTATGACATTAAACTTTTCTCAAACGAAAACCAAAATATATACGAAAGCTTTTAACAGAAACAAGTCCTAACGTTACAAATGGGGGAAACTACTTTATCGCAGATATTAAAGATTGTTGTCATTGTTTTCAATGCATGAATTACATCGCCGAGAAACTCTATGATAGGCTTTGTAAATATTAATATGAAATTCTGTTTTAACTTTTACTATTCCTCTTGTAGAGTGAATACTCAACATGACTCCAAAGAAAAAATCTAGTGGCGTCAAGTCCGGAAAACGAGGCGGCTATTTCACAAAACTTTTGTCCCTATCCAATTTTGTCGAAAATTCAAATTCAACAGATCAGTGATGGCACCCTTCATTGATGGGAAGGCACACCATCGTGTTGAAAAAAAATATTTGATCTTTGTGCTAACGGAAGTTGATCAAGAAATCCTTCAATGATATTATTGTTGATGATTTCTTCATAACGTGCTCCATTCAAATTTTCATCAAACATTTCATACGCCAAACACATTGAAACCATATCTTCCTTGATCCTGCACATTATCATGGCGTTGAGGATTTACATCAGACCACAAATGTTCATTAAAGCGATTGAATTTCCCATCATTAGTGATGCGGACTTTATCTGTCCATAAAACTAAAGAAGTCCGGGCGCTCTTGTATATTTTCTGAATACGAATTGCAGAAATTTAGACGGCGAAGGGGATCCCCTTGCTGGAAAAATTGGGAAACTAGCATTTTAAACTGGTAGGGTTTAAACTGGTTCTCCTCAGAATTCCTGTTTCTGCTTCTATTTGTCTACTCGAAATTAAAGGTTTGGCCGTTACAGCACCTATCTCTATCACTTACATGATATTTTTTATTTCTTGATTTTCTGAATGAGCCACTTTTGATAAGATTCTGTTTCATTCTTCGAAAAATAGATTTATTTGGCTGGTGCCTTTCAGGATACCGATTGAAATATGTTTCGGTCGTTGCTGCTGAATCGTACCTACTAAGAATATAACATACCATCATATCGAACTTTTCATAATTTTCATAGTTATGATTTCTATTCTGCATCTTGAAACAACCAAAGTCTCAGGTGAACAAATTCTTAAATGTAATAGTTGGAACATATATTCAATAAACATTAATACCTAAACTGACACTGGAATCGTAAGTGTAAAACTCTAAGACTACAGTTAATTACTTTGGTCTAAATCGAATCAAACCATAGAAATGACCACGATCTTAGATAGGATCTTTAAAATCTGTGGTTTTCAGTCATAGAACAATATGAGTCGTTAATGAGCATGCACCTAATGAATGGAATTGTGGCAATTTCAGGTTTCTCAGAAAAAAGGTATTGAATGCAAAAATTGACTACAAATGTTATATATTTTTGAAAACGAAAAATATACTGCATCCTATGCAGTATAATTTCCTAAGGTTTGTATTTGAAAAAAATCATGTTTGCATTATAACTCAAAAACCGCTTAGCTAAAAAAAAATTTCCTACAACACTGTATTTTACTCAAAAAAGTAGATTGTCAAACTTGTTTTTATGGAATAGAGAAATCCGCGAAGGAAGGAAAGATATATCAGCAAAATTTTGGCACCACTAAACTACTCCCTGAAAATAAGATCGAGAGAGGGGGTTCTTTCTTCTCTATCTACAATATTTCACATAGCTGCCGTACAAATACATCGAAATTTGCCAACCTTGTACAAATAATCGTATGCAATCTATCTACCAGATCATCTCTTCCTCACTGTATTACAGATAATCAAGGGTATCACAAAAATGCCAACTTGCATCCTTGAAGTACAATTTATCCGTCTCTGAATACCCATAGTTTTCTATTAGGTTGAACATTTCTTCGCCTCACATTTCCACTACAATTATTTATTCTTTTTATTTCAAAACTCGTCTCGACTGAACCGCC
This sequence comes from Cryptolaemus montrouzieri, assembly GCA_013387265.2. NCBI lineage: Eukaryota > Metazoa > Arthropoda > Insecta > Coleoptera > Coccinellidae > Cryptolaemus > Cryptolaemus montrouzieri. Next base: position 27,880,689 of record JABFTP020000103.1, read on the forward strand.
TATCGAATGAATTCGGTCGAAAGGTTTCCAATAGCGACAGGTATATAAAACGATTTCATTAAAAGTGTTGTCAGTTACTCCTAAAGCTTTGAACTTTCAAAAGTGCATTCATGATATTTATCCATAATGCTGTTAGCAATTAAATTGCTATCAGCTTTCCGTTTTTTCATTTCCGTACGAGATATTAATTCTATAAAATCTGAATATCCGTGTCACGTCAGCCAATGTTTTTCTAAAAAATTGAAATTTGATGGGACAAATATCTTCTGCGATAAACTTCGCGAGGAGTCTACATATGTAAACTTGAGACAAGAAGAATTATTCAAAAATCCGTAGATCAATGAATAATCCTTCTTGACAAGAGCTAGTTTCCAAATCTGCCTGCCATGCACGCATCCCCCAAGAGCCACAATAGTGCAACTAAGCAGGATGCCGAGAAACGAAGCAGCAGACTGCAGTTTCGCCCTTATTAGGAACTCATCAGTGTCGCATATCGTTTCTCAGCATCCTATCAAGCTATATCGGGGTACCCTATCGATTCAAGAAAGGACACACCTCGTACATACGTATGAGAGACGCCCTCTATGGACCGACACGGCGAACCCGCTACCGGACTTCGAGAAAGATACGAACAATAACAAACAGATGTGGAAACGCTAAAAATTCCAAACATTTGGGAGACATCTTTCGCCGTTCCGTGAATCACATCAACGGTAGAAAACGAGCGAAATAATCCCGCTGGAAAACTCGGAAACACAGGCTCAGAGCACTATTCCAGCGGGATTATTTCGCTCGCCTTTCAAGATCAAGTTGTGCCAACCAGATCATACCAGAAGCACATTGCAGGCCTTGCTGTTCCCTCGGATCTCTGTCGTCGTTGCTGACATCATCCTGAGTCAATACAGCATGTCACTTCTTCTTGCTCGATTCTCGAGCTCAAAGAGTATCTCAACCAACATAATGCGATGGCTAAGATATATCACCAACATATCGCATTGAACCTCGGACTCGAAAAAATGGAGATGCCGGAAACGATAATGGATGATCAACATTATAGATTGTACTGGGACAACCCTATCATCACTGACCAGTACCACATAATAGGCCAGATATTGCTGTCTTCTTCAAAACTGAAAAGAAAGCCATCCTTCTCAACGTGACAATCCCAGCGGACAAGGACAAGGCCTGGTCGAAATCCATCTCGCAGAGAACACCAAGAAATTGGGGTTGAACACTTCCATCATTTCCGCAGCTCAGAGGGACGTCATACTTGACACCACTCATATTGTTCGGAGATTCCTCAGTATGGGGTGATGCAATTATTTTGTGTTCATCTTGGCGAGTAATCGCCCGGTGAACACTTAATGCCTACCTGCAAACGCGGTGATATATATGAGTCAAACTCTAAGACCAGAGTTAATTACAATGGTCCAAATCCAATCGAACCATAGAAATAACCATGATCTTAGATAGGATCTTTAAAATCTGTAGTTTTCAGTCATAGAACAATATGAGCCGTTGATAGTCATGCACCTAAAGAATGGAATTGTGGCAATTTTAGGTTTTTCTCTGAAAAAAGGGATTGAATGCAATAATTGACTACAAGTATTATATATTTTTCAAAAGAAAAAGAATTACCGCATCCAGTAGAGGTAAAATTTCCTATACTTCGTATTTAAAAAGAAGCATGTTTGCTTCTTTGCTTTTTACCCTATGGGTGTAAGGCTAGTATTCTACAATTCATTGAAGTATTTCATTCTCACGAACTTTTCAAAAACTCCCATCATTTGTTTTTGTCCCTTGCCATTTGCGACGCATCCTTCGTTGTTAATCCCTGTCTCACCAGTATTTTATCCACTTATCCTCTCCAGGTTTCCTTAGGTCACCCTCTTTTGCGTTTTGGTACCGTTTCAGCATCCTTAACCCTCTTTCCTTGTATTGTATTGTTTCTAGTGATGTGGCCATACCATTTCAACAGGGTCTGTTCGATTATTTCCAAAACCGATTTCACACCTAGTTCACGACTTATGTCTTTATTCCTCAATCTGTCCTTCCTCGTTACCCCCTTATCCCCTCCCAAATATTCCATTTCGATTGCCTGGATCATGCTTTTCTGTCTTTTCGACAAGACCCATGACTCAGATCCAAATATAAGAATTGGGCGGTAAATGGACTTGAAAACCTTTATTTTTGTAGTACTAGAGATTTCTTTCTTTCTGATGAATATTTTGCTAAGACGACCCTACACTTTAGACGTTGATTTGAGCCTTTCTTCAATATCCGATTCCTAAGATCCATTCGCATACAGTATACAACCTACATAATTGAATTCTTCAACTTGTTGGAGTTCTTCGCCATTTATTTCAATGTTTATTAGTCGTTCTCGATTTATTTGATACTACCACAATTTGTGTTTCACACTATTTATCCTTATTCCTCTTGCCGTCAAAGCCTCGTTCCAAGTATTCAGGTTATGTTGTAGTTTCTCCTCCGTACTTGCGACTGAATTTAACAGAGGAAATTCTAATAAAATATAATTATAATGATATCGAAATGATCATTTCACAGATGATGGCCACATCTGTTACTAATTTCTGTCATATTTGAAATTCAATGCAAGCGACAAAAATTGCTGAATCCAACGCTGGCAAGATATTCACATCCTTAAAAGGCTCCCCTTTTTCCTGCAAGATTATGGATCTCCAATATTTTCCACTCAATATGGTATTGAATATCGGCGTGAAACAACTATGGGACAATGTTTGCAATATACAGGATGTGGTATTTGAATCTATACAAGTAAGACACCTACTAAGAAATAGCTTAAATAAAAATTGTTGGAAACATGGGATGTTATCTACATTATTGAACTTGTCAATTTCAAGGTCTTTCAGAGATCATGAGCTTTGTATCTAATGCTTATTGTGAAAGAACAATAATTTTACATTCTTAGTATACTGCGCCAAGAAATCAACGCACAAAATTGAGAATTCAGATTTATTCAGAAGATGGTTAGGTGTGAATTATCTTTCCAGTAATCCACCAACATTAAAGTATGTTTGAGAATAATAGAAATGAAAATGGTACTCATAAAGATTTTAGGGAGAATCAATCCCCAACAACCTGTTAATACCAGATATTTTCACACCTGGCGCGAACTACTGCACCAAATAAAATTCATACTCAAAATCAATGACCTTTTGGTATTCTGATCTATTTCGTTCGAAATTTCGATCGGTCTGTTCCGAACCTTATTTACGATACCTAACTGGTTTGCTAGAATTTTAGTCTATATTGACTAGCAGGCGGACAGATCTACCTTGTTTATCAAACGCCTAGCCGGGCAGATCTACCTTGTATATCAAACGCCTAGGCGGGCAGATCTACCTTGCACCCAAAACGCCTAGGCGGGCAGATCTTCCTTGTATATCAAACGCCTAGGCGGGCAGATCTACCTTGTATATCAAACTCCTAGGCGGGCAGATCTACCTTGCACCCAGACCTCCTAGGCGGGCAGATCTACCTTGCAATCCAAACGCCTAAGCAGGCAGATCTACCTCTCATCCTCAAATGCCTACACGCCCCGAACTACCTCGCGCATAATTTCCCTGAACTATATTACGCCTCCAAACGTCCAGAACTACCTTTCGCCCGAACATCCAGACGACGCAAACCATCTTGTATCCAGAACTACCTTGTTATATACGCCCAAGCGCCCTTCACTGCCTTGCGCCTAAAACTCGGGCCCTTCGAACCACCCTGCGCCTCGACTGGTCAGACCCCCTGAACGTCCAGACGCCTCGAACACTTATTGCCCAAAACCGACCTTGCGCTTCGAACACCTGGGCACTCCGACTCCACCGGCGCCCGAGTTCCTAGAATCCTCAAACGCCTAAGCTCCCTGAACGTTCTATCATCCGTCGTCTTGAATTACCTAGCAACTGAAAATGCTGTGTCAACCTGGCGCCTAAATACTCAGGCGCCCTAAAAATACAGGCACGGTGGGCGCCTAGACGACCGAAAAAGTTCATTTGACACTCTAAATAATATTGTGAATATATATACATCATCGGTCGCCCTGAAACATCTCAACATATTCAAATATAAAGATACCTTTCAATCTATATCTTGTATGTAATATAGCATATGACTCATAATGAATGCTATAACTTTCTTTAGGCTTTTTTAGGTAAGCTTTGGTTCGTCTTCAGTCATTATTAAGTCGATATAATATAATATTAATTGTATGTGTGTGTGTGTGTGTGTGTGTGTGTGTGTGTGTGTGTGTTTGTGTGTAGATGTGTTCAAATGCATAAATTTATGCAATTTCAATATGTTCAATATCACAAAATAACTTACAAATTCTGCCCGAATACACTCAGAGTACGGAGCGTGTGCGATGGGTGTTTGTGTGTCGATGTGTTCAAATGCATAAATTTATGTAATTTCAATATGTTTAATATCACAAAATAACTTACAAATTCGACCCAATTACACTCAGAGCTCACAGTCACCTGTTCCAGAGTGGGCGACTGAAACTGAAAACCTAGGAAAGCAACGGGAAACTACCTAGGTGGATTATTATCTTCCCCAGGATATCATTATGGCTGAAAACAAAATAAGAAGAATATAAGCATGTGGAATGTGCGAAGTATGTTTCAGGCTGGTAAGGCAGCAAATACGATTGAAGAAATGAAACGCCTGATAATCGACATCCTAGGCATGAGTGAAATGAGATGGCCAGGCACAGGTCAATGCGAAATTGATGATCATCAAGTTGTTCACTCTGGAGAAGACAGATTATACCACCGGAATGGAGTTGGTATAATAGTCACCAAGGAGAAAGTTCAGGCAGTTCCCAGTTTCATACCAATCTCTGATAGAGTGGCTCTTCTCAAGATCAATTCAAAACCATGTGAACTTAACATAGTTCAAATCTACGCACCAACTCCTGGCAGGAACGAGGAGGAATTTGAGCAGTTCCAGGCTGACATGACAAGAGCATTGAAACATATACATAAGGAGGAAACAACTATATTAATGGGAGACCTCAATGCGAAGGTCGGCCAGGGTAAGGTCGAGGACGTGGTGGTTAACTACGGCCTTGGAAGAAGGAATTAAAGAGGAGAGGCACTCATTCAGTTCTATATAGAGATGGAATTCGTTATTTTCTAACACCCACTTCAAGCTGCATCCTCGACGCATGTATACCTGAAAGTTCCCAATGGATAGCGAAGGTCGTTAGAAATCAAATTGATTGATGATTAATAGAAGATTCCGAAACTCTCTGTTGTCTGTTAAAACATACCCGAGAGCAGACGTTCCGTCCGACCATAATTTACTGTTGGGAACACTAAGAATCAAACTGAAAAAATTGAATAGAGAGAAGCTGAATCCACTAATTGATACACACAAACCAAAGAATGTTAACACTAAGAACGAAATATTTGAACACCTAAATATAATATAACTGATGAAAATATGATGAAAGAAACAGTCAACGACAAACTTAGAACTAATTCGAGAAAGAAGAACGCAGGCAATACAGACGCGATAAACACAATAACATCAGAAGAAAAATCAAGTTGGCAAAAGAAGACTGGCTAAATGGGCAATGTGGAGAAATTGAGCAGCTTAGTCATCAGCATAATCTATTTAATCTCTATGAAAAAGTGAAGGAAACAGCAGGAATTGGAATAAAACGGAACAATGGGACTTCAGTAGATGATAACGGTTTAGCTATCTTAGAAGCTGAAAATAAGGCCAAGAAATGGAAGGTGTATATGAATCACTTTTTAACGACGAAGACAGAGAGCCTCTTGCGGAAAAGAAGGCAATAACTGGACCTTCTATAACCAAACGCGAATACACAATGAATAATTTGAAGAGGAACAAGGCTACTGGCCCCGACAGAATTTGTGGAGATTTTCTCAAACTAATTCAGGAAGATCATTTAGTTTTCGCTGACTTTTTCAACTACGTCTACGATACAGGAAATATTCCTGACGATTGGCTGATTTCATCATTTATTCGAATACCAAAAAAACCATCTTATAAAAAATGCAAGGAATTTAGATCTATTATGAGCCATGTTCTGAAAGTATTCCTTAAAATAATACATGGACGAATTTACCCAAAACTAAAACAAGACATTTGTGATACGCAGTTTGGCTTCAGGAATGGTCTAGGTACTAGAAAAGCATTGTTCAGCTTGGATGTTTTAAATCAAACAAATTGTGATGTAAATTGCGATGTATATAAATGAGATAAAAAACACAAGGTTTAACTTTAATCTACACTTTATTTGAAAAAATTCGACGACGTTTCACTGACACAGCGAATTTATCAAGAATGACAAATAGAATGAAGAGTATGGAATTATAAACAAATCGTAGAACAAGTTGGATGAATAAAAGAAAAATCCACACCGAGCCATTGTACAGCATGTCCCATTTTGGGGGTGCCACCAGGAGCATCTCTGTTATTATTTAGGATAGAGAGATGGGGTTTTCACGACCCTTGGCTTCTTTTTCGAGACAAATTCATAGAGCTAATCAGAATTATTCTAACTTCAGTGGTTTTTGAGTTATTCGCGAATCTTGAAAATTTCCGGATTTCTTTTTTTCCCGATATCTCGGTTCTTATAGAAGATAATTGAAATTTGTTTTTACGTTTCTAAAACGGTTTTCTGAGTAGATTCCAGTGACGTACTCGAAGTTATTTTTCATCAATAATGACAGATATGACATAAAGTTGCATTTTTTTAAATACGAACATAGTTTTTTTTTGGCATATTCCGATTGCCGTTTTTTTTCCTTTTCAAAAAAATATAACATGATGACAAAATTTCTACCCAATTTGAAGAAAATAACGGAATAATGATTTACCCCTAATGGCTGGGCGAAGGAACACACGTGAGCGGACGAACCATAGAACATTTGTAGTTATTCGATGAAAACGATCAAAACAATGCAAAATTTTCTTGACCGAAATAATGGAGCTAGGCTGCTCCTAAGATTCCATCGTTATTTATGACATCCGCAATTTCCGCTTTTTATTTTATTTTTGAGATTGTCGTTTAGTTTCTAGAGTTCTCTGAGAAATACCTACATGAGAATAATAATAGGCACCTAATAATTTACTCAAATTTACTGAGCAATATATGTAAATCATTATGAGAATGATTTACATATATTGCTCGAACTGATTTCCATCATGTTGTAAACATAAAGTGCATCTTCGAATTATATCTTCTATGTCTGAATGCTCTCTGTGAACACAGAAGTCTTCATCTATGCACGTTCATTAGAAACCATAGAACGACCAATAATTATTATTATTCATTATCTGTGGATATATTGGCTTCGTGTCTATTTGAATTCGTAAAATTAGTGTTCGTTGTTGAATTTGGATTGTTTAGATAATTTCTGCAATTCACACTATGGAACAAAATAGAAGATACGAAAATTTCGGAAAAGTTGATATGCTGAAGGTCTACTTTCAGTGTCACTGTAACGCAGTCCGTGCATCAGAAGAATATTTGAATTTGAAGTTCGACAATGGAAATGGAAGTAGTAATTCTAATCAATATTAAATACCTGACTGACACTCTCCAATAGATTTCCTCAAAGAATTCAACCAAACAGGAAGTTCTTCGCCAAAATGGAAGCAAATCTTTCCAATTATGGTTCGTTCGAGAAACCAAGAAGTAAAAACTACAATAAACGGAATAGAGGTGATAATGAACTTGACGTGTTAGCAGCTGTTGAGGCTAATCATTCTACATCGTGTCGGCAAATTGAGAGCGAAGTGGGTGTGTCAAAAAGCAGAGCCCAAAGAATTTTGAGAAAGTATAAATATCATCCCTATAAACATAAAATAATTCATCATCTCAATGCCGGGGATGCAGAGAGGAGAACGGCGTTCTGCAATTGGTATTTAGGGAGAGAGGTGAAGCTCGTTTTGGGCGACATATCATTTGGTCTGATGAGTCAAGAATCAGCAGTGCCGGAATCTTTAATCGCCATACGAATAGATTCTGGGCAAACGAAAACCAACACGAAGCAGTAGATCGACGGCAGCAGGGGAGGTTCGGTTTCGTAATGGGCAACAAATTAGCCTACTATATCTTTGATGGCAACTTGAATGCACAGAGATATCTCGAAATTTTAAATATTTGTCTGCCACAACTGCAAGATGACATTCCTCTTGCTCAATTCAACACATATTACTTCCAACAAGACGGTGCTCCTTGCCATAATTCGGCCGTGGTGAGGAACTACTTGGATTTAAATTTTGAAAATAAATGGATCGGTACCAATGGCCCAATTCAATAGCCACCTAGGTCTCCTGACCTATCCGTTTTAGATTTTTTTCTTTGGGGTTATTTAAAAAATAAGATATATAGGAGGCAATACGCCAATTACGATCAATTGAAGAATGCAACAAATGAAGCATTCGAAGATCTGAGGAGATCCTCGCTACATTTGACTAGGGCCATAGAAGATATAATCCAAAGATGCACTTTATGTTTACAACATGATGGAAGTCAGTTCGAGCAATATATGTAAATCATTATGAGAAGTAAATTTGAGTAAATTATCAGGTGCCTATTATTATTCTCATGTAGGTATTTCTCAGAGAACTCTAGAAACTAAACGACAATCTCAAAAATAAAATGAAAAGCGGAAATTGCGGATGTCATAAATAACGTTGGAATCTTAGGAGCAGCCTAGCTCCATCATTTCGGTCAAGAAGATTTTGCATTGTTTTGATCGTTTTCATCGAATAACTACAAATGTTCTATGGTTCGTCCGCTCACGTGTGTTCCTTCGCCCAGCCATTAGGGGTAAATCATTATTCCGTTATTTATTTCAGATTGGGTGGAAATTTTGTCATCATGTTATATATTTTTGAAAAGGAAAAAAAAACGGCAATCGGAATATGCCAAAAAAAAACTATGTTCGTATTTAAAAAAATGCAACTTTATGTCATATCTGTCATAATTAATGAAAAAAAAAACTTCTAGTACGTCACTGGAATCTACTCGACAAACCGTTTTAGAAACGTAAAAACAGATTTCAATTATCTTCTATAAGAACCGAGATATCGAGAAAAAAAGAAATCCGGAAATTTTCAAGATTCGCGAATAGCTCAAAAACCACTGAAGTTAGAATAATTCTGATTAGTTCTATGAATTTGTCTCGAAAAAGTAGCCAAGGGTCGTGAAAACCCCATCTCTTTGTACCATGCTTTAAACAGCATGGTACATAGGTTACTCAATTTACCTTTATCAGTAGAAGATTATAATAAGTATATAATAATATATAATAAGTTAAACATCATCAAACAGATAGCCATTAATAATTCATATAATCCGGATATGATAGATCTAATCATTCGTAAAAACTAAAGTATATCCTATTCATAAAGACTATAAAATATTCAACAGTTTTACATTCTGCGGTTCTGCAAGTACAAATATTAAATCCTTTCTCGTCAAACAAAATCTTAATATAACTTTCAAAACTTCTAATAACTTAGGTAAACATATTAAAAATAATATATCTCGTGTTGAAAAATCAAGTTAATCAGGAATCTATAAACTCAATTGCGGTTCTTGTGATAAAATTTATATCGGTAGGACCTATAGGAGTTCTGGCATAAGAACATCTGAACATAACCGTAGCTTCGATAAAAATAAATCTGATTCAAATTATTCAAACCACTTAATAAAAGAAAACCATTAATTCAATAAAACTGACATATTACATATAAAATCAAAAAGTTTAAAATTAGATCTCCTAGAATTATTAGAAATAAATAGATACAAACATTCGGACAAGCTTTTGAATGAGCAGGTAGATGTGAATTATTCACCCCTACTTAACTTATTTAATTAGTTTTTATTACCTTCCATACTAACTGTACAATGGCTCGGTGTGGATTTTCCTGTTATTCATCCAACTTGTTCTACGATTTGTTTATAATACCATACTCTTCATTCTGTTTGTCATTCTTGATAAAGCTGCTGTGTCAGCGAAACGTCGTCGAATTTTTTCAAATAAAGTGTAGATTAAAGTTAAACCTTGTGTTTTTTATCTCATTTATATCATGGATCTACATCAAGTAACGGCCTCCACAATTCAAATGCGATGTATATATTTTTTTTTTTTTCATTCTTCTGAAGAAGCTACGGTGTAGTGAAACGCGTTACGAATCGCAATTATTAAGTAAAATTCCTTAAAACACAGTACTTTTTTTTATTATTGCGATGTATATGTCTGCTTTATTGACTTCGAAAAAGCATTCGACAGGGTAAACCATCAGAGGGCGATAGAAATATTGCAGTATCGAATAGACAATTAGGATCTTCGTATCATCTCTAACCTTTATTGGAAGCAGAAGGCGTTTGTTCGAAGAAGTCAAATCGCAGAGATTCCAGATTAGTCGGGGCGTCAGACATAGATGTGTGTTGTCCCCTCTGCTTTTTAATGTTTATTCTGAAAAACTGTTTGGGGAAGCTCTTGGCGAGATCTAGGACGGCATGGCATTTCCTTGATTGGTGTTTTGATCAATAATCTGAGATACGCGGACGATACGATTCTTTTGGCAAGCCCAAGTGACGGACTGCAAAGCCTCATTGAAAGCGTGGTACAAGTTTGCGAAAAATACAACATGCTAAATACGAACAAAATGAAAGTTATGATAATAAGCAAACATAACCAACCTTACGTGCAATTTTATGCCGGAAGTTCTTCCATTGAAATAGTTACAAGCATGAAGTATCTTGGTGCGCATCTGAATAATAACTGGGAATAGATTAGAGAGATCAAAATACGTATTGAAAAAGCCAGAGCCTACTTCAAAAACATGAGAGGTGTTTTATGTAATCTTAAGTTGAATTTACAAATAAGAACTCGTCTATTGGGGTGTATGTGTTCTCTATATTGCTGTATGGTGTGGAGTCTTGGACGTTGACTGATGACTTCATGATATCTTGGGTACATCATGTGACGTATGAAACAGTTCTCGAACGCATGAACAAAGATAGAAAGGTTATGGGAACTATTAAAGAGAGAAAACTCGTATACTTTGGGCATATAACGCGGAATGATAAGTATGAAACCCTCCATCTGGTCATGCAAGGAAAGATAGACGGTAAGACGACGAATCTCATGGCTAGCCAATCTTAGACAATGGACCGGAAATATCTCAGGAATTATTTTATGCTGCATTCAATAAAGTAATATGGGCCAAAATGATCGCCAACGTCAAGTGAGGATAAGGCACAGTAATAAGAAGATTAACAATGTCCCAGATATGTTTGATGGGATTGAGGTCTGGACTTCGTGCAGGCCATTCCATTGAATGATTTAGTGTTCTTGAATGCAGTTCCTAACAATATGAGCTTGGTGAGGTCTGGCGTAATCATGAATAAACAAAAACTTTTCACCCAGGTTTGCGGAAATTACAATATGTTCTTTGCTAATGCCTGTAACGGACCCCTGAGGAAACAGGAATCCATTATTTACGATGACCAGATCAGTGCCGGCTTTCCCACACGATCATCGATCTACCATTAAAACCATAGATTTTGACGTCTGTACACTAGTGAGACGACCCAGAACCGGGGTCTATTTTATTTCGTTTATTCGCTGAAACTATCCATACATTTCTTGATTTTAATCTAATTGACTTTAATTATCATTTGTGATGACTGTACTGTGTAGATATACCTGTATACTATTTTATATAGTTCATCTGAATTCAAAATTACAGTGAAAAGACGGTCATTTTGCCAAGATAATTCAATAATTTCATTTCAAACGTAGTGAAAATCGCAACGAAAGAATTTATTAAAACTAAGATAAGTAATTCAGAGTAAACGATATTCGACCTTATCACAGATAGTTATTAAACACCCTTTTGTATTTAAGATCACGGACACCATCTGGTTTTTTCCCAAACAGCAATTCCCACGTCGCGACGAAGGAACACGTTTATAAATGACTTATGTATCAGGTACTTGAGTACCAAAGTCAGAGGGAGTACGGGGGTGAGCACTTCTGAGCAACCGAGATATAAGGGACGCGATCGCCACGTTAGGGGTAGTTATTCAGTTATTCTGTTTCGAAGATCAGTGAATTTACTCATTCGCGTGAATCAGAATTAAAATTAAAGTTATTTAACCATTCGTAATGAGAGTTCAGAAAGATTGAAGACGTAGATATTTCCTGTCCGAGAAACCCGACAGCGAAAGAAGAATTACAGTTCCCGTTGTGTCCGACAGGTGATTACTTTCTGTATTTTTCTTCAATATTTCTGTTCACTACTTAATGTTCACGAATATTTTCGAAATATATGCTACGTTATTTCTTAATGCGTTGAGGGCGAGATAAAATAAACACTTCTCAAATTCCAAATTATTTCTACACGTTTTTACTTGGAAAATGATCTATTTGAACTGCACTGAAGTTATCTAATATTCATTTTGAACATTTATTTTCATATACTGACCTAAAATATTTGTTTACCTAACTTGCAACATTATTGGAACGCAATTGAATTATTATATATCGATTCCACTATCAAATTGATTGAAATGTTACAAAATTATTTTCAATTACTTCACTTCCCTAGACTCTTTCAGTATCTAGGTGATAAGGTGAATTGGATTCAGACACATCATCCGGCAGCTGAGATCATTGTACTGGGTGACCTCAACGTTCACAACGCCAACTAGCTCCGACACTTCAATAAAACAGATGAAGCAGGAAGACAGGCTGAAACTTTCGCAATCAGCCACAATCTAACGCATCTAGTCGACGAACCGACAAGAATACATGATCATCCAACCAACTTCCCGAAAACCTTGGATCTTTTTCTGATTTCAGATACAGATGATTTTGGAGTGGAGGTCTCAGCACCGCTAGGAAACTCAGACCACAACCTTATATCTGCTACTGGAACCACTGTGCTGCCGCTGAACCAAGAACCTAAACCGCCCATACACTATAACCGTGCCAATTGGAATGATTTCGTGCTTTCCATTCAGTGATGTTTGCCTTTCACATCCTGACATTAATGTATGCGTTGAATCTTTTACAGAAAACATTCATGCAGGAACGGATCTCTACATCCTTCATTCCATGGAAAGAACAACAGCACAAACTAGATAATTCTGGTCTATGGCGAAGACTATCAGTGCCAATTCCTGCAAATCTGCGTTTCCGCCTCTTGTTAGAGAAAACCGAAGTATAGCATCATCTCCGAAAGAGAAAGCCGATCCCTTTGCTCTCTTGTTCTCAAAGAACTCTGTTCTACATTCATCTAACGCAATACCACCGAATATTCCACCTAAAAATTCTTCCATTGCAGAAATAAAGTTTAGAGTCCACACTGTGAGACGGGCTCTCGAGCAGCTGAACTGCAAGAAGGCAGTTGATCTAAACGAAATACCGCCAATCGTCCTGAGAAAGTGTGTCCCCGAATTTTCACCCATTCTGAACCGTCTGTTTCAGATTTCTTATGAAAGCCAGACTTTTTCGAGCAGCTGGAAAATAGTGAGAATTTAACCGAACCCAAAGAAAGGAAAGAAGTCCTTACTCCAAAACGACCACCCTGTTGCACTTCTTCGTTGCATTGTGTCCAAAGTGATGGGGAGAGCCATAAATGATGAACTCATCAAATATTTTGAGGAATTATTAACGATCGTCAGTATGGTTTCCGTAGGCAAAGATTGACAGGAGATTTGCTCGCCTACGTCACTCATGTTTGTACATCAACGATGGAAAAGCATGGGTAATCTAGATCAATAGCCCTCCACATCTCTAAAGTCTTCAATAGGGTTTGGCATGCAGCCTTGTTGAATAAATTTGCTGCATGTGGGCTTCCCGAAAAATTGGTTGGATCGGTAGGTTTCTTCCAGATAGATCAATACAAGTTGTGGTCGACGGTATAATATCTGACTGTTTTGTTTCCAGTTGCAAGCAGGAGTACCTCAGGGACCCATTCTTTTGTCAATCTTGTTTCTGTTACAGATAAACGTTCTTTTGTCATCTACAGAGAACAAGATCTTCGGTTTTGCAGACGATCGTACCCTGGTTTCGTCTTGCAGAAGTCTGCGGCTGATTACAGCGTCAGAGATTTCAACAAATTAATAACCTAAACTCTGACTTGCAGAGAATATCAGAGTGAGGCCAGTTGAACCTGGTGAGCTTCAACGCGAGAAAGACGCAAGCTACTACGTTTTTTTTAAAGGTCCCAGCTGGAGAACCTAATCTAATGAGGCCAACGAATTTCATCCAAAGATTCGATGCACCTTCTCGGAATAACGGTCAACTCCGGGTTCTGCTGGCATGAACATGTATCAGCAGTAGCTAACTCGGCATCACCTAACCTAATTTTTTTTCAGAGCCAAGCGATACTTCACGCTTAATATCTCAGCTGTTTCTTCTATATAAGGCACAGATTCGGCCTACTTTGGACTATTGTTCCCATGTATGGGGATCTGCGCCCAAAAATTCGTTGCGGATGTTGGATAGTGTGCAATGACCCACGAGCTCCAGCCGCTGGCTCTCAGAAGACAAGTTGCTGTCCACGGAAAATGCTCCAAGGAGCTGAAAGACCTTGTTCCGGAAAAACTCATGCCGCAACACTAGGCTGGCAAGGAGTTCTCATCATATAGCGGTACATTTAACAACCCTTCGAACGTCTAGCTATAAGAATTTTTTCGTTAACAGGGTAGGTGAGCTATGGAACTCACTTCCGTCCAACATCTTCCCAACATCCTACAATTTAGCCTCTTCAAGAAGCGAGTAAACATACACATCAATTCTTCATAGGTGCCCACTCATGTGGTGTAACAGGTTCGGCTATTCCTGGAAAGCGCGCATAAAAAAAACTTTTTTTTTGTTATTTTATTGAGGACTGTGGAGTGTTCAAATTTCTGTTCCTCCACATGCCTCCTTCCAACAACTCATTGAGGCTTGACACGCTTACGATTTGTCTTATTTGTTTTATTTCTTTTCAGTCTTTTTGTTCAGTGCAGACCATCACCCGATGGTCTAAACACTGTCGTGTATAACCAATATTTCATGTTTTGTTTTGACTGTCCACCTAGTCCCAATAACTTGGAGTAAGGGTATAGTTTATTTTGCTTGTTTTTTATGAGGCTCTGCCAATTTAATCACACCTAAATATTTTACTTGTCATACTAGCGTTAGCTTCTTGTTAATTAAAATTTGCACTTTGAAAGGTGGTAATTCACTTTTACGCATGAATTTGCTCATGTTGGTTTTCCACGAACAAGGAGTACAAGATCATCAGCATAATTTACCGCAAAGTGGCATGCACAGGCAAGACCCACCAAGAGCCCGTTCAGCACAATAATCCAACGGAGAGGTGGAATTTCCTGTTCCCCTAGTGTAAAGAACAAAAAAATCAATGATCTCCAAAAAACCAAACATTGACACCTTGACAATGTTCATGTTTTTTTTAACCAAATATCAAAGAAAAACGAGTGCTTGATTTGAACTGGTTGAGTTAATAATTATTACACGGATCCGGGAATGCAACATCCCTTCTAATTACGAAATACTAGTTTCAAGTTTAATTTAAGTGCTGACGATTAAACAATGCAGAATTCGCAATAAATTACTGCAAAATTATTATGATTCGTGAAATAAATTTCCTGTAATCTTTCGAGAGTCTATTAAACAATTAATACCTAGGCAATGTTTCAAGGAGAGAGCATTAATTCAATGGCTTGAACGAAAGTTTAATTTTCAAGAACTTCTTTGATACACTTGATTATAATTATAGAACAATATGAAGGAGTGAAACGCTAAGCAATAAATCCATTGACAACTTGTGATTTTCTTTGTTTTTTCATTTATTTAGTAACGAGATAAGCTCTTGTATAAATTGAAGACAAATGAAAAGGAATAGTTTACCATTAAATAAGTATTATCGACAAACTGAAATAGAAAAGTAGAACATAATACTATCTAGCCTTCACTTCTTCTATCTCAATTTTTGAAACCGAGCAATTGAAGAAGTCAATCCCATGAGATCAATCACGATTTATGCTAGAAAAGATCCTCCATAATAGTGAATATTTATTATGATGGTATTCATGATACGTAACATGAAGTAAGTCCCTATTTCTAGTATCTAGAAGGTGCGTGAAAACTTAATGGATTAAACAAGGACAATAAATAAAAGCTTTAAATAAACAAAAAAAAGATGAAACTTTCTTATGCGCAAATGTTTATGCAAGATGTTAAAAATCGGTTCATATGAGATGTTTTCCATCTTCCCAATCTATTTACAGTTCACTTGGCGATTAGACAGGCCATTATTTTGTCTACGAGTGAACGAGCAATGGATTCTGAAGATTTTGGGGTAGCTGATTACAATGAGGAAGTCGGTTAACACCCATTAGGTCAGGTGCGAGGTTATTTGAAGGTCAAATCGAGAGATCGCGATTAAAAATTTTGAAAAAATTCACACCTACTGAGTATGAACCTGTGTTTCGTTTATCTGTGCGACCTTTCCTAAAGGTCATTCAAGGTTGTTTCGAAATCATGTGGAACTTTTACCAGGTAGAAATTTTAAGAACAGTTGGAAAAATCAGAAAATTTAACTAACGTTTTTGACGTCGTTATATCCAAATACAAGCCCTTTTGATTTCTATGACGTCCGTTTCAAGGTCATTTGAAGGTCAAATCAAGACCGCAAAATACGAATCCGAGGTTACTTTATTCGTGTGATATATCAAGGTAGTATGGAGGTTATTTGAAGGACATTCAGAAATTTCACGGGATAAAAGAACAGTTGGAAAAATTTAGAAAGAGCAAGTGTAGATTTTTGAGGCCATAGAATCCGAGCACCAGCTCTGTTGATTTTCATCACGTCCGGTTCAAGGATATTTGGAGATCAAATAGAAGGAATCATATCCGAAAATTTTGAAAAAATTTATTTTATTGTTTAGTGTATTTGTGCAACGTTTCCTAGTGGTCATTTAAAGCTATTTCAGGGTCATTATAATGTTCTTTAGAACTAGAAGAGTTAAGTGCAATCAGAAAAAAATTCTATTTTGTTGTTAGAAACGTTGAATCTGAAAATATGGTATATTGATCTACATTTTGACCGGTTCAAGGTCCAATCAAGAGATTATTATCAAAAAATTCGTATATATGGTTTCAAGATACCTATGTGTGGGGCATTTCTACTGAAAATATGAATTTGGTCAGATGTTCAGACGATGATCTCTCGATTTATCCTTCAAATAACCTTGAAAGGGATGTGATGGAAACCAAAGGACCTTGATTTCAAAATCATCCGTTCCAAAAACGAACATGTGATTATTTTCAGATTTTTTTCACAGAAATAACCTTGAAATAGGCTTGAATGACCTCTAGGAAATCTTATAAACATGAGTTTGCACTTTTCTAAGATTACTGCTGATGATTTTCACGATTCGACCTTCAAATCATCTTTAGCGGCCTCGAAAACGTACCAGTTAATTTGTTCTGCTTTTTACAACAGTTCTCAATATTCTTATCACGTGAAACTTCAGAACAACCTTGAAATAATCCTGAAATAACCTTGAACGACCTCGAGGAGAGTTCGAACTAAGGAACTAAACACTGATTCGTACTCAGTGATCTCAAAGACGTATGTATAAAATGTTTTAGATTTTCTGGTCGCGATTTCGCGATTCGATCTCGAAATGATCCTTTCATTGTTATCAGAGTTGACTCGTTGATAAAATGTTGACCTGTGTTATTCATTTTCGGAGTTATTACTTCAATGGGACGTACTTGGCGGGGGGCATATTCCTTGAATGTTCTGAAGAAGACAGATTCACCAATTTCTTATCAGGTGACCTTTCGGTTGCCATGATGTTTTTTTTTCGTAGGGTAATGTTTTATAATCATTAGATATTCTCTCATTTTATTTTCAAACAGAAGCAGCAACCCATCCGGTTAGGATAGTTGTCAAATCAATACTAAAAAACATTTCAGTATGAAATGTTTGGTCTTTCCAGGCATTGTATTGTCCATATACGCCATCACTTGTGTACCAGTATCACTGATTCATTTATTTTGACCAGACTTAATTCACCTTCGTATCAACTCATGCTCAATAAGATTCAAGTGCTAAATTTCTTACTTGATTTATACGTTATGATGGTAGAAAAGCAGTATCATACAATAAGAAAGAAGTTTTCATTCATAACAGCATCCTGGAAGTCATAACTTTGAATCTGCAAACCTCGAATCTTCAATATACTTCAAGTATCATACAATATCCTTTTTGTCGGTTATTGCTTTGATGAATCTGACACGATATAGCTAATTCAAATGATCGCCGCCAAAACAAACGAATGACTAAGTGTTTTATTGTTTCCTCATGGTTTGGATCAATGCCAATGAATGAATTTACATAATCCTAGGAAGGGAATGCCGAACGTGTAATTCAATTGTTTCGATTTACTCATTTTGTGGCCAACGAGGAACTGCCATTGTTGATTGATGACAATAAGCCGCCAAGAGCGTGGGGGTTCATTTCTAAAGTATCTTGATTTGAATGATCAATTGTTATAAGTCATCATGATTCGTATTTTGTTTAGAATTCAGATATCATTTCGATACCCTCCTGAAACGACGGAAATTCAGGAGTAGCTTAGATACTGAAGACAATGTTCTGCAAATATTCTGGACATCATTATGACAGGATATTGATGTTCTGTAGGATTCAACAGAATACACTACCGCAAGATATTATAGTAACACATTTCGCAGAATTTCTTAAGAGCATCAATTGTTTTCGTTTTTTTCTATCCTTAGATTATATAATTTTAAAAATAGGAGAAAGAGGGGTGGGAGGAAAATAATATAATAATAATAAAGTGGGTATTCGTTAGCATCCTTTTCATAGTTTTTATGAACCGTTTTATGATACCTCTCTAAGTTACCACACTTAGGTATTGCAACTTACGCACGACAAATAAGACAAATGCACTTATCCTTCACCATACAAAAGAAAAATTCTTCCTCACAATCGTTATAAAAAGGATACGTTATAGATTCCTTGGCTGCACTCATTTTGTACTATTTAATAATAAACTTTGTACCAACATAGTATTGCCTTGAAAAGCGGCAAGAATAAAGAACGTGGCTTTTCTTTGACCATTACCGCGCGTTCATTTGATGAAGCCGCCTTTTGCCGCTAGCAGAGTGTTATTTTATCACGTAATAAATGTTTGTAGTTTAGTTACCTACTTATTGAAAATTGGTTTCTTCTTGAGATCTGTTCAAAAAGCAATCGCGAACGACCGTTTGAGTATCCCTGGTTTTACACCATAGCAGACACCATATATCTGCTTCAGCTAAATTAAGTTTTCTTTTCAGTGCTAAGAAGTACTTCATTCCATCATAGCTGATGCTTTCATAAGAAGCACCTGGTGTGGAATACTATTTCCATGTGTGGCCTCTCGCTTAAAGGCAGCAGGTTGCTGACCTTTTTCTATTTTACAAGTACTTCTATGGAAAATGCTATGAAGAACTGGAAGGCTTGATTTCAGAAAGAATCCAGTTCCAAAGAAAAACTTGGTTCGCGGAAATCTCCCATCAGCGGCCGGTACAACTAGTAATGACCGTACCCTGTTCTATAAAAATTCTTACGTGTACATGGCTGGTGTGCTGCGGAACTCGCTTTTATCGAATATCCGATGACTTACAATTTGACCCCCTTCAAGAAGCGAGTGAACACATACATTAAATTATCTTGGACGGCCACAGCTGTGGCATAACAGGCATCAACTCTTCCCAAGAGTTGAGAAACAAGAACAAAAATGGGCAAAATAAATTATGAAGAAGGCAGGTACACGTTCTGAACGATTTGAAACTTCACAGAGTTATATATGATGGACTTCTTGGAAAAGCCTTGTGGGATTTACGCAGAATTTCAGGAAATTTATCAGATTAATTTTGCGCATATGTACAGATATGGCGATGTGAAATTTAAATAAGTGATAAACAGTTGATTCAAAAAAATTCGTGCCCTCTCATGTAAATCATGTTCTTACTCGAAATCTGTTGCGATTTCGAAAAAATTTCATGAGACAAAAAAATTAAAATTGGGAGAAATTGAACAAATATTCCTGAAAAGACCTGTGGCATACTAAATTATGATTTTGATGGGGTCAAAGATAGCATAGCTCTGAAACTATATCACCCTGTATAGTTTCACAAGTACTGTGCAGATCTTACGAATTGATGGGTAAAAATATTGCTTTTCTGCAAATTGGTGCTAGATCTTTCAAAACTACAGGAGTTAACAACAGAATCGTGAAAAAAAACTTGAACTACAACATCCTGTATCTCGAGAACGGTGGTCTTTGGACATATGTTCATGGTCATTTATTTAATTTTTTTTGATGAGGAATCAATTAATGAGTGCATATTTGAAAGACCCTGTAAAGCATTCAAATTTTCTTGAACACGTCTGTTTGCTTTTCTTAACACTCGAAATTTTAGTTAGCTGGAAAAACATGAAGAAACAGATACAATAGTTAATTATTCCGATTATTTTTCAATGAAATTCAGTAAAAAGGAGTTGAAAATCCGCTTGATCCGTCTCTGAGAACTAGCAATTTCAACAAAGCGAGAAGAATGTGTCAGCTGTTAGGGGATGGAAGATATCATCTCATTTTCACATGGCGAGAAAAGAGTTGTCGCCAGCCTGTACCACTTCAATTTGAGGTGAAAGCTTCTCTCGTTTTGGAAACCACAACCCTTACGAAGCTAAAGGAAAGTTGGGCTTTGAAGTGGTCGTTTATGTATCGCTTAACCTGAATGCGGCATTTGGGGGCGATATTTAGATATCGTTTACTGATGCATCTCGTACTGTTCCGGCTGTATGCTGTCGAATACAGGAAATTGTGGAATATATGACGAGCTATTCAGAAGCTTCCGCATTACTCTACGTATTTAGTTTATCATCGCCATCGTTTCTTTATACTACAGTGCTTACGATACAAGAAATATGTTTTTTGCTAGTAAATACAACTTGGAAACTTTGTCGATCTTCATATTATCTACAGGGTGTCCCAAACTGATTCAACCATCCTCTAGTTCATTAACGTCTCAGAGATGTTCAATTGGAACGAAGATCAGATTGTTTATCTATGAGAACAAACAAATTTTTGGGAATAAAAGGACTGAAAAAAATCTGACCCTCATACTAAAATTTTAAATGGAATTCTGTATACTTTTTGTAGGATTCCCAATTCACAATTCATCATTTTTTCAATTGAAAATCGGTTAATAAATAGATGAGAAAATGAACATTTTATATTTTCATCGAGTTATCTATGCCCCGAAAAAGTAAAAATAAACCTTTTTTTCACTTGTACAAGTGAACTGACTAAGATAGTGCGCGTCGGGTTTTCATTATACAGAGTGTCCCCCAAACTCAATGGTAAACTTTAAGACGAGGTTCCTGAAGCAATTTTAAAAGAAATTAGCGAGAACAGCACGGTCTAAGCTTCAAAAATTTGTTCCCCACAGGTCCTGAAATCACAATTTTCAACATACAAGAGCGATTCTGAGGTGTTACCATAGATGAAATAAAATCCATATCTTGTAGTGCAGAAGGTGAAATTCGTAACCATAGAAAGATGATTATCAAGATTGCTGAGTTACTTCTGACAGATGAATGTCAGAATATATTTTTCCATAGATGAAGGACTATACTGCCGAAATGGTGTGTATTCAAAAAAATTCATATAAACATAGGTCCTTGAAGCTTTATTATGGAGCTACAGGGTGTTGAAATTTCAGAAAAAAATTGGTTTTTTCTTCAAAACTCCTGCAGTTTTTGAGATATTCAGCCCAAATTTGACAGACAAGCTATTTTTTACAACCTCCATCATTGTACGCCCTAGATTTTAACTGAAATTCACAAGGTGTTTTCTTTTTCGAGGACATGTCTCCTTTTGCCCTTTCAAACTTTTTTGCAGTACGCCACTGATCAGCGTACAATCAATTTTCGTCATTTTCGTTCTATTCAGAAACTTTTTTGACTCCTGTAATTTTTTTGTAGCTTCAACCGTTTTCGAGTGAAAAAGAATTGAATTTGAATTATTTGAATTGTATGTTATTCGCTAAATAAAAAAATAATGGAAATAATCGATAGGTATGCCCAAAATTTGCTTTAATTTCGATAGCTCGTCTTCTGAGAGTCAACTTATACCCATTCAATGTCGAACAAAAAAAAAACAATTAAAAACTAAATAAATTGCTGGAAGTATCCTGCTCCTGCAAGAACACAGGCCTCTGTCCTTCTTCGTATATTATCGTGCACTCTTTGAAATATTCCTGGGGTATTTCTCATCGTGTCACAAGAGTTCACTGGAGTGGTATAAACTAAACTTTCGAGATATCCCCATAAGAAAAAGTCTAAACTATTTAAGTGCGGAGACCTAGGAGACCATGGTTCTGGCCCACCCCGACCTATCTATTGGTTGTTGAATGTATTATTCAAGAATTCCCCAGATTATCCAGTTAAATGTGCTGGTGCCCATCATGCATGAACCACATTATGTTTCTCACCAAAAGTGGCACATCCTCGAGCAATAAAGACAACTCCTCCTCAAGAAATTGCTGATAAGTGGGAACGCTTAGTCTGTTAAGCAAAAACATGGCCCAATCAAATAATTTCCAATTATTCCGACCCCGACATTTAGTGAGAATTGTTCTTGATGATGAGATTCTTCAATCCTCAGCCCAATAATGATTATTGTGAGAATTATCACTCTTTCGACCCAGAGTTTGAAATTTTGCATACAGATAATAAATATAGGAAAGTAGATCTTTGGGAAACTTTAGAAATCAACAAATACAAACACTCAGGTAGACTCATTAATGATCAAGTCGATTTAAGCCTTTCACCTTTATTGAATCACTTAGGAAGAAGCAGCTCAATAACCCCTTAGTTACTTAGTTACTTGAGAACATTTGTATTTATGTTCTCAATTGTATCTATATATAGTTGTCATAATTTCTGTACATTCATTCGTCTGAAGAAGCTATGTTGTAGTGAAACGCGTTACGAATCACAATTATTACATTATTTATTATATAATTCCTCAAAAGACATTACTTATTTTTTGTAATTGATAATGGAATTCGACCAAGTAAAAGCTTCCCAAATTCTAATATTAAATTAGAAAGTGATTCTTCTAACATAGCACTATTTAATAAGGCAGAACAACAGTTATCAGTTGCGAAAATGACCTCAGATAGAGCAGGAGTTCGCAGACCGTTTCTATTGAAATTGTAAGAATTCACAGACTTTTCAAAATTTAAAAAGATCGGTAATCATACGAAATTATTATGAGCGTCACCATATATAACGGTAATTTAACAGTTAGTATGACAAAAGAGAATTTATGTTTTTCAAAGTGCAAAAATACATTTCCTGTCAGGGTGAATGTTATCATTAACACCAAACTGGTAATAATAATGAATGGACCACAAAACAATCCAAAATTGTTCCGAATATAACAGGATTGACAACTTCTAGTAATAATATTTATCTTCTGTCTTTTATTTACACAGTTTCTGTATTATATTCGAACTCCAGACACGCGGTACCCCACTACCATCGTTTTTACCATGAAATGGGACGGAGGACACCAAACAATCCGCAGTATACACATTTACGTTTACCTGAAGAGACACTCACTAATTATTCTAGTTTCCGTGTTGTTCTCGCGAATTTGTTCAGTACGTTAATTACGAACTTTTTCTCATTAAGTAAGTGCTCAATTTGTTGATTTTTTCATGAATTATGTAGTTGATGTGGTGGTCATTAACATTCTATCCAGCGAACATGAAAATTTGTTTTGGTGACTTTAACCCATTCATAAACTCGTTTGGAATGTAATGAAATGACGTACTAATTCGAATGTATAATTTGTTGGTTGGTTTACTGAACTGGCAAATCATCAGTTGGTTTTTACACGTTTTTCACATCAAGTTTAACGGCCTACGTAAAGTAATGTATTCCAAATTTTAACGCAACAGTGCACTTTTCACATTAATTTATTTGAGCGGAAAAATTATGCACTTATCCTAATAATAAGGTTGTCTTCAAGTTTTATGAAAAATGCGATTTTGTTTTTATCTATCCAACTTTTAACAAAATTCATTTGCATTTTTTTTAGCACCTGTCAATAATATGATGTAATCAATATATAATAGTATAAACTATAGGAAAGCTCTCCTTTTTTTTGTCAAGTTCCTACATGTTTGTGTGACTTTGTCATGCTGTTTCAAAATGGGCAGATGTATTGTTATAGTAAACAGGATTAAAGTGCAACTTATGTTCGGATTTTAAAGGGCATTGTATTAATGTAACACGTGTGCAAGTATCTCCCTTTCATTAATTTTCACTTGACTTTGAAGTCTTCAAAAAAAATCTGATTGATTCAGCTGTGTCTGTCAATCTTATATGAAGTTTGTAGGACTGGAGAGAAATTTATAGCAAGCTTCTTCCTTACCGGTTTTTTTGGAAAAATGTAGGTGAAACAAAGTTTTGAAAACCTCTATGGTTTGTTAATATAAATCCAAAATTTCAGTTCTATGCGAGCTATGTTTCAGCCTCAACAAACTGTCAAAGTTGGCGAGTTAGTTGAAAAATGGAATTAAACTGTTTGCATTTTAGCGCAATAATTTTTTACAATTTTCAAAGTCAATTATCTGAGCAAGAATGTATAGGCACGTTGATTTTCATTTTCGGCATTGACGCACCACGCCAGTAAACAGTTTCCAGTTGTTTTGGAAAATTTAAAGGCAAAAGGGGTAGGACCAGCGACGATCCGAGGGCAGGTGCACCAAAACCAGTAATCGCTCAAGAAAAAGCGGATGCTAAGCGTAAGATTATCTAGAAAGATCGGCATGCAACATATCGAAACATTGAGTTATCTATGCGCATTTCAAAGACTTCAATGCAACAAATCTTGCACGAAGAATTGCGTGTAAAAATCAGTTTCCCTCTGGATTCCGCATTTGGTGACCGAAAAATAGACAAAAAGATCAAGAAACTCAGGAACGTTTTAGCTTTGAAAAGTCTAAGCGTTTAGAACGTTCTTAGTGGTGATGAATCGTGGATTCATTCATACGAGCCTGAGAATGAGCGCCAATCTTCTATTTGGGGGTGAAGAAAATCCGACAAAGGTCATCCGTGGCCGAAGTGTCTCCAAAAAGATGGTTGCAACACTTGTATCAAAAACAAGTCATGTAGTAACAATTCCTTCACGATTTGACAGAACAGTTACTGCCGATTGGTACGCAACCATTTGTTTGCTGCAAGTTATAAGTAAGCTTCGAGAAAACAAACCAGAACGGCGAATCATCTTTCACCAAGACAATGCTAGATCCCAAACATCCGTAAAACAATTGTATATTTAAAGAAGAACACATCGAATTATTATAATTCATCATCTTGCGTACAGTCAGGACCTAAGTCCCAACTATTTGCCAATAGGTTTCAGCCTTCAGAAGAAGTTCTTGACGAAAGGTCATTTTGGATGTAGTAGCAAACGATTGAAATAACGGCTTCCAGAATTGATTCGAACGAATGCGAATTAATCTTATAATCTTCGCGAAGAATACTTCGAAAAACAATAGAATCCTTAAAAGCCTTCAATTGTTTCATTCCAGTTTTATATGCACAACAAAGACATCCCTTGTGAGTGTTGGATATGCGGAAAATATTCTAGTGAATGTCTCGTAATTAGGCAGTAACGAAAGAGAAATTCCGATTCTGAAAGTCGAGTTTAACATTTTCTAGCCGTGAATAATTGTCGTGAAGGGTGGCGGTGGAACCCACGCCAATTTCTAATGCTAATTTCCAGTCGGAGGAATCGATTTCGAGGAAAGTTTTACAATATCGATAAGTAAAAATGTCCGAAATTGCCTGAATGCATTTAACTTCAGAAATACGTTTTTGATTCGTTTGAAATCGTCAAATTTAGAGGAGTCATAGTTGTCTAGTTATAGCACTCTTTCCGGGGCAGAATATGGCTTCGGACTGAAATTTCAAAATGAGAGTATGAGATCCGAAAGGTTAATAATAATAATAATAGCCTTGATATCAAACGTATGGACTTCGAAGAAATAACGGCGGAAGAAATCACAACATTAGTTAGAGCGACCAACAATTGGAAGTCCCTAGATATAGATAATATCCTCAACTTCTGGTACAAGAAGTTTGATAAGCTCCATGGAGCCCTAGCGAAACAGCTCACGTATGTTTTTCCACATCCCAAGAAAACACTCACTTTCCTATCACAAGGCTTAACATATATGCTACCTAAGAGCAATAGAACACAGGATCCGTCTCAATATAGGCCAATCACTTGCCTGCCAACACTCTAGAAAATACTCACCTCATGCATATCCAATCGAATATACTAACACCTTGACGACAGAAATAAATTAGCAAAGCAGCAGAAATGATGCAGAAAGAAACACCCCGGGTGCAAGGAACAACTCATTATCGATTCTGTGATAACGAAACAGGTACACGTAGGGCATCGGAATGTTCATTCAGGTTTTCTCGTTTATCTGAAGGAATACGATAGTACAGCCCATTCTTGGCTTGTTGAAGTATTGCAGATATACAAAATTCACCCAGCCCTGGTAGAATTCTTGAAGACAACAATGACACACTGGCGCACGCCTCTGCAGGTAAACATGAACAATAAGTCAATTAACACCCACGAGATACCCATACGTCGTGGAATTTTTCAAGGACTCTTCGAGTCCACTATGGTTCTGTTTAGCTATGAACCCATAGTCCTCAATGTTCAATAGAACAGGATACGGATGTAGGATGAAAACAGATAGGAATTATCATACGATCTCCCACCTACTGTATGTAGAAGACATCAAATTATATGCTTCGAACAAGAAGCAATTGGATGATTTGCTGAAAATTGTCGGAAAGTTCTCGGCAGATGCTCATATGAAATTCGGGATTGAAAAATGTAAGACCCTGAACATTCAAACAGGGAAAGTCATAGATGGTGAAACACAACTTCCAAACGGTGATATTATACAGTGCATGAGGGATGGCGAAACATACAAATATCTAGGATACCAACAAGCCAGATTGCTAGACCAAAAACATTCAAAGGAGAAGATTCAGTCAGAATATAGTCAGCGTCTGAAGACTTTGCTGAAATCTATGTTGAACTCGGGGAATCTAGTCAAGGCAATTAACACCTACGCCATTCCCGTGTTGCTTTACTCATTTGGAATACACAGATGGACTAAGACAGAACTGGATGATATTCAAAGGCAGACCCGAACGATGCTGACAAAGTACAACAATCATCATCCAAAATCGTCTGGGATACGAACAACTTTGAGCCGGAAAGAAGGAGGACGCGGATTAATAGATATTGTCAATTTACACACTGAACAGATAAAAACTCTCGGAGAATTTTTCTCTGCAAAAGCTCTCAATTCTGACCTTCATAGAGTGGTATCGTTGGCTGATAAAGGATTTACACCTCTAAATCTTGCTAACAGACATGACCTGCTGAATCTATCATTCCTATCAGATAATGAAAAACAAGATCAATGGTCAAGAACGGAATTGCATTGACAAAAAAGCCTTTATCAAATGGTAGATGAAAGGAGAATTATTCGCGGAAACAGAAGGATTCCTTATGGCCATTCAAGACCAAGTGATCGCTACAAACAACTACAAACAATTTATTATTAAGGACGGAAACTTAAAAACTGATAAATACAGAAAATGTTATATAAGATCGGAGACTGCATATTACGTCCAGCTGCGAACAACTGACCAATACAGACTATCTTCACAGGCATAATCAAGTGTGCAGCATTATCCATCAGAAACTTGTACACACAAGTACGGACTTCTGAATACCCCCGGCGCCCGTATTAGAAAATGACTCTATCAGATTATACTACATATTAGCATTATTAATATCAGAGTATACTATTATAGGCCTGTTATCACTGACAGAATGGTGACGAATAATAGGCCGGACATAGTGGTGTATGATAAGAAAGCCAGAACAGCAAAGCTGTTGGATGACGCCATACCGAATAATAACAACGTGCTGAACAAGTTCCAGGAGAAAAAGTCCAAATACACAGACCTTGCTATTGAGATCAAGCAGATGTGGCACCTCGATAAAATAGATATTGTTCCTGTCATTGCATCCTCGACTGGGTTAATACCTAAAACTTTTCATGATAGCGTTGAGAAATTAGAATTGCATAAGAATACCTTGATAGAAATGCAAGAAGCTGTAATTCTTAATACATGTAGGATAGTTAGGAAATTTATGTCAAGTATATTGTAATCGAGCCTATTCCCTTTGATTGCTGAATCTGGGAAAGGTAAATTATATCCAGCTAACCGATGAGATAGTGCGTAAGTCCACGATAATAAATAATATTAATATATATTTCATAAATTACAACCATGCAAAAAAATTACATGATTATGAAGATGAAATTTGTCAATAAAACAAAATATACGTTAAAATTCATGACTCAAATATTCGGACACGTTATAAGGTTCCACACTTATTACCAAGGACCAACATTGACGTTTGGACAATTTAAAGCTGTTTAAAATTTTCAATTTTTGTGGGAGTTTGTTAAATACATATATATAGATATACATGATATACATGAATGAAAACATCCTTTCTCAAATTGAGTCAGATGGTGTAGTGGAGGTTAGGTTAGGTTAGATTGAATTTGAAATTGAAGTTTCTTTTGCTATTTGGTTTATATTCTTCAAACAAAGATTTATTTTGAAATAAAAAGATAAGCATCTCGTATATATACACTCCAGTTAAAGTTAATATGTTATTGACTCTGAAGTGATTTCTACAGGATTCATTGTATCTTAAATTCAGGATTACACGAAGCGTACGCTTCTGTAAAATAAATAACTCATCAACATGTGCACATTGTCCGAAGAACACTACGCCATATTTCAGGATGGAATGAAAATTTGAAAAATAAACTGTTTTCAGAGTTTCCTGATCAACGTAAGGTTTCAACACTCGCTAGGAGTACGTTACAGAATTTAGTTTTTTGCAAAGTTGTTCAAGGTATGGTCCCCAGTGCAAGTGTTGGTCCACTACAAGACCTAAGAATTTAGTATTTTCGTTGGTTTTTAACCCTAGATCACTAACCTTATTTTACATCGTTTATTACTTACCTTCGTCTGTTCGACTACGTCGTATAAAAGAGAGGCTTCTAAAGGTTTATGGAATGAAATATTTATGTGTTTTACTTATTTATTACAATAATCATTATTTAACATGTTTATAAGTTATTATTTACTAAAATCACATTTTCATCGATTAAAAATACAAAGTCTCAAAGAAATATTAAAATAATAAAATCAACTAAAGAAAGAAACATTTCAGAAAAAACTATTTATTTATACATTTGTGACACATGTCAAGTTTGTTTTCGACAATTCATGTTGGCTGGAACGGCGCACATAGAGCCCCTCCACAAAAAACGCATACGTGCGCAGCGCGAGCTTCAGGTCGACTGAGATTAGTCGGAATCTGTGTGCGCCGACGCATTCAAAACTTATACTACTTTTTTTGGGACTGCGTCGTCGTTTCGACGAAGGTTGGTGATCTGGAGTTAAACTGGTATTTTCAAATGGAACAGTCGACGACGTATTTACATTTGAACGGATAGTTTTAAACAACATAACCTGCGTTTTATCCCTATTCAAAATCAACTTGTTCTTCAGAAGCCAATTCAGAATATTTTCTGCTCACAATTGCAGAGTATGGAACAGCTTCACCCATGACCATGAGCAGTCCACTAGAAAAAACAGGGGGCCGATAACACTTCCCTGAGCTATACCCATTCTACCATTGAAGATGGACTTTGACAAGTATGTTATGCCGTCCTTGTCGATCTCTTCTTTCTGAGATCTATTTGAAAGATATGATCGTATCCGTGGCATTGCGTTACCTCTTACACCATAGGTTCATCGATACTATTTCGTCCTAAGCGATCCCGACTTTATTTTAAATAAACACCTTTTCTCGAATTTTTCGATCGGGTACAAAGCGGTTTCCTCGTTTGGATGGATCAAATTTTCGATTTACAGAGAGAAAACATTTTCGAGAGGCTCGAGTGATGTCCCTCAACTTCTCTTCCACTTTTCAGGGATGCAGTCGACAAGGAAAAATGTCGATTTTATCCGAAAAACTTTAGCTTCTGGAAAAACATTTCTTCACTCAGAAAAACGTGTCCCAATTCAATCTGCTTCATCCCATTTAGGTGTTCAGCTTGTCTATGATCAATTATTTTTTCGCAAATGAATAGAGCAAAAATAAATAGATAATTAATTGAAAAAATTATCAAAGAGTATCAGAACCGTTGTGCACTATAGCAGTCTTCTTGAATTTTTTTGATCCTAAGGTACTGTTCACATAACTAACTTTTTTCTCTGAAAATTTCTCGAGAAAAACGCAAGAAACAATAAAATTTCTTGAGTTTTGAGGAAATAATTATTTCATGGTCAAATTATACTTTCGAATAAAGTAGTAAAAAAATTAGAAAGGGTGACTGATTTTACCTATTTCCGAAAAAGTAGATGCATGAAAGATTCTGTTAGGGAGGCCCATATTCACTCACGATTTCTGCAAAATTTCAAGCTTTTTTCATTCGCGAAGCAAAATTAAAACCATATTATATGTGTCCACTACAAGTACCATATCTCTTGAATAAGAGCTCTGAGAAAAAAGTTATTTCATAAATCTTTCTCATTTTTGCTGGTGAATACCCAATATATAATAGCGAGCTATGTTTGTTACCAAACATTTGATTGTCTCATGTACTAATACTGTTTATTTATATCGCTGAATCATAAATTATTTTCGAAATATTGTTGCTCATTTCGTAAACGTCAAATCGAGCCGAACTAGCAACAACCTAATTGAACAACCTCACACAGAAAGCTAAGCAAGAAAGAAAATTCCATTAAATCCTAAAATAAATTTTTACATTCACGAATATCATGTGCCAGATTGTAAGCTTCATTGATTAATTATTCAGTGATGTGAATATGTGAAAAGATAGAAAACGTAATAAAATTTTAATTGCCTCTATATTAAACTCAGACTCAGAATAACACCCTCTCGAATCAATTAAATGGCATTCGGTGACATCCGGGTTTATGCCCGGAGCCTAAAAGGGTTTACAAACGGTGAACGTTTGAACGAGAAGGTTCTCATGCGTCATCAGAATGGGATTCAGTTTATACATCGAAGTAGTTCTTGAGAATTCGGAACGCTACGGATATGGCAGTTTTGTATGGATCGAAATTTGCTGAAAGTAAAGTGGAGAAATTTCCCTATTGTTATGATAATACGTTATATACACTGAGCACGAAAGGGATATAGAAATATTTTGTTGAAGAAAGTAAAAGCTTATTGTTTTTACTGTATTTGTGTTTGTTATTGTTACAATTTATTATCGTGGACTTGTGCACTATCTCAGCTTTTAGCTGGATATAATTTACCTGTACCAGATTCAGCAATCAAAGGGAATAGGCTCGATTACAATATAATTGATATAAATTTTCTTACTATCCTACATGTATTGAGAATTGCAGCTTTCTGCAATTCTCATTTCTTAAGGCTATCATGTAAACTTTTGGGTATCAACCCAATCAAAGAAATGATGACAGGAACGATATATATTTCATCGAGGTGCCACATCTGCTTTATGTCAACAGCAAGGTGTGTGTATTTGGACTTTTTCTCCTGGAACTTGTTCAGCATGTTATTATTTGGCATGGCGACATCTGCCAGCATTGCTGTTTTGGCTCTCTTATCATACACCACTATGTCCGGCCTATTATTCGTCACCATTTTGTCAGTGATAACAGGCCTATAGTAGTTTAATCTGATAGAGTCATTTTCCAATACGGTCGCTGGTTGATACTTGTAATATGGCTGGAAGGTATTCAGAAGTTTGTACTTGTGTAAAAGTTTCTGATGGATAATGTTGCACACTTGATAATGCTTGTGAAGATAGTCTGTATTGGCCAGTTGTTCGCAGCCGGACGTAATATGCTGTATAGTCTCCGATCTTATATCGCATTATCTGTTTGTAATGTTCCGTCCTTGATTATAAATTTTTTATAGTTGTAGCGATCACTTGATCTTGAATGGCCGTAAGGAATCCTTCTGTTTCCGCGAATAATTCTCCTTTCATCAACCATCCGTTGGAGGTTTCTTTGTCGATGTGTGGTTGATTAATCTCATGGTGATGTCATCCATGCAATTCCTTCCTTGACCATTGCTCTTGTTCTACAGTATCAGATAGGAAGGTAGATTCAGCAGGTCATCCCTTGTGGCAAGATTCAGAGGTGTATATCCCTTATCAGCCAACGATATCACTCTATGGAGGTCAGAAGTGCGAGCTTTTGCGGAGAAGAATTCTCTGAGATTTTTTATCTGTTCGGTGTGTAAATTGACAACATCCATTAATCTGCGTCCTCCTTCTCTCCGCTTCGAAGTTGTTCTTATCACAGACGATTTTGGATGATGATTATTTTACTCTGTCAGCATCGTTCGGGTCTGCCTTTGAATATCCTCTAGTTCTGTCTTAGTCAATCTGATTATTCCAAATGAGTAAAGCAACACTGGAATTGTCTTGACTAGATTCCCCGAGTGTGATATTGATTCCAGCACAGCCTTCAGACGCTGACTGTATTCTAAACGAATCTTCTCCATTAACTGTTTTTGGTCTAGAAATCTGGCTTCTTGGTATCCCAGATTTTGTAAGTTTGTTATAATAATAATAATTATTATCATTGTTGATAGTATTATTAATATTTTTCATTGAAATAAGAGCGGAAGACCTATACAATTATTACCAATGACCAGCAAATAAGTGACACAAATAGATATCTGTGTAGATGTTAAAAAAAAATAAAAGAAATGTATGTTCAAAATTGAACAAGAAATAATGAACACTCAGACTGAGGGAGTCGGTTTGCCCCTCTCGAAAACGCGGTTAGGAAGAAATTTCTTTCGACGTGTAGTTCTGGAAATTTCCCTTAGAAGTTTAAGGTTACGACCCGATAAACGGGTGTCGGTTTTCATGGGGAAGAAGGAACTCAAATTGACACCAAACTTACCTTAGAGGACTTGGTATGTAGTAATGAATTCCCCTCGATTCGTACGGTCGGTAAAGGTTGAGATGCCCATCAATTGCAGATTCTCATAGCTGGGACGGGTGGAAAGGTATGGAATCCTGGTGGACTGCCGTTGGATACTTTCGAGGAGGTCTGAGTCGCCTTTAGGTGGGGAACTCTATAGGGTACCGCCAAACTCTGTGTAGGACATACAAAGGTTTTGTAGGGAGTACTACAAGTGCTCGAATCACACACAGAAAAGGATCTGTTCAACAAGTGAAGAGACTTCTTTGATTTGTTGGCAGCGTGTAAAGCATGGTCAGATCAATCACAAGAGATCGTAGGTGATGATGATATTCAAGTTACAGTGCCGGCTTTCAGGTTGGATCATGGATCCGGAAAGTAGGTATTACCTTCGAGGATTGGCTTTACCCATATGTATGACCTTATATTCAGAGAAGTTTGACGGCAAGAACCATTCGTTTGACGAGTCGACAAAATTTTAGAAATTGTTCTGAATCACATGTCCGCATACAAGGGCGTTATTGTAGATCTTGATTTCGTCGGCAAAGATGGAACATTCTGAATTGAATTAAGAGAACGGTATAGATCGGAGGTGTATAAAAGAATCATGAGGTGTCCCAGAACCGAGCCTTCGGCGACAGCACTGCTGACGCGAAAAGTATGATCATTCAAGAATGCTTTTATCCACAGCAACAAGTTGTCTCTCAGACCCAGATGCTCCAGTTTGTCAAGCATTGAACCTCAATCGTTGACGCATGTAAACAGGTGTGTAATTATAGGACGACCAGGCATAAAACCATGGTGATAGTCTGGTATGATGGGGTTCGTCAGTGCTAAATTCAAAATTTTCAAATATCTTAGCCTGAATCGGGACTAAACTGATTGGAGGGAATCCAATTCATTTCATTTTTTGAATATATTATCGCCAGAGCACATTACCAAGGCGAAGACAAAGAATGGGATGAGAAGGAGTGGGAAACAATGAGGGAAGAGAAGGAACCAATGACGAAGTCCAGTTTTTTAAGGTTCTGGCAAAAATACAATCGCAACCCGGTGCGGATGATATTTTAAGCTGAATACGATGTTTTCCAACGTCACTGGTGGAAAATTGGATATTACTCAAAGCACGAGCCGATCTGATGGTTGTAAGACTATAGAGAACATCTGAACAATCTGAAAGGAAAGCTGTGAACGTTTTAGTTAAAACAAAGTGAAGTTGAAAGGGTGATCTTGTTTGCTTTTAACCTGAGACACGGTGATATTAGAATTCTGATTGGATGAGTGGAAGAGGAAAGTCACCATTGCAATCTTTTTTTAGCTGCCTTGAGTTGATATCAAGTTGCTGTACTGAAGATGGGCAAAGCAATCTAATTTCAATAAAAGTTGCAAAAGTGTAATAATCTTTGCGAAGAATACGCTAGTCTTCAAAAGCTTTCAATTGTTTCATTCTAGCTTTATATGCGCAGTAACGAAAGAACAATTCCGATTCTGATAGTCGAGTTTAACAATTTCTAGCCGTGAATGATTGTCGTGAAAGAGTGGCGGTGGAAATCACGCCAATTTCAGGTGAAGACAATTTTTAATGCTAATTTTTCGTCAGAGGAAAATTTTACAATATCGTGTTGAAATGTCAAAAATTCCGTGAATTAATTCATTTTTAGAAATACGTTTTCGATCAGTTCGAAATCGTCGAATTTAAAGGAGTCATAGTTGTCTTGATATAGCACTCTTTCCGAGGCAGAATATAGTTTTGGAATGAAATTTCAAAGTGAGAGTCGGGGATCCGAAAGGTTTTTCGATACAATTTCGTCCTAAGCGATCCCTGCTTTATTTTGAGCGATCTAGGTGTATATTCCGCTACCAATTCAGATTAATTTTTTCATAAAGAAGATTTTCTTTTGAATGTCTTATAAACACATTCTTTCGAATTTCTTGATCGGGTACAAAGTGTTTTCCTCGTTCGGATGGATCAAATTTTCAATTTACGAAGAGAAAATATTTTCGAGAGGCTTAGTGATGTCCCTCAACTTCTCTTCCTCTCTTCAGGAATGCAATCGACAAGGAAAAATGTCGATTTTATCCGAAAAACTTTCTCTACTGGAAAAACATTTCTTCGCTCAGAAAAACAGTTTCCTGGGTCACGGTGACTTTAGAATTCAGATTGGATCTCAAATATTTGAAAAAACGTTTTCGATTTGTGGAAGAGGCAAGTCTCCCATGGAACCTTTATTTAGCAGCCTTGAGTTGATATAAAGTTGCAGTACTGAAGATGAGCAAGGTTATCTAATTTCAATAAAAGTTGCAATTTCAATATCATGAAAAACCCAGAAAAATCAGAATTCAACTTCTCATTTATTCATTAGCTAATTTCTCCAGAATGTTGTTCAAATATTCAAATTGTGACTCGTTTATTGATGTGTGATTTCAAAATTAATAGAAATTCCGGTGTGACACCAGAATTTTTGGAATAGAAATCATAATTTAGTGGAAAATCTTTGAAAAATATCTTCAACTATCGATCTTTTTGATTCTCGCTCAGATAAAAATATGATACATCAGTTTTCGAAGAAATGAAGCATATAATACTCTGCTTTGGGAGCTTGTTCAGAATTTCCAGATCAGCAGTCAAAACATCTCCAACGTTTCGAAGCTATCGATATTTATAGACGATCAACTGTGAAGCGAGCTTCGTGAGCGAAATATGGCATCTTAGAACGAAAAAAATCGCCCACGCTATAGATAAATATCCGTAACTTAAAACTAATGTAAATGAAGTAAATTCTAGACTGATCTTGGTTGAATTCTCAATTCAGCACACCCACTTCTACTTCGTGTTATTGACACTGAAAATGTCGTTAACCTTCACGCAATTTATTTGTTTCTGAAACTAAACTATGTCTCACTGATTGTCTTCTTCGAATTCTTGTTTCCTTTCTCGTAGTTTAATAACATCAACGCACTATTTCTTCATTTTTTTTTTCATTACCTAAGGACGCAAATATTTTTATACATATACAGGATGTTTCCTAACTATGGTACGAAACTTCAGACGCTGATTGCTCAGGCCATTTTGGGAAGAAACATTATATGTCCGGAGTTGATAGGGGCTCTGAAATACAGAGTGTTAAAGTTTTCGAAAAAAATCTACTATCTATGAAGGAACCATAAGAGATCAAACAGATGTATTTTTCTTTGTTCAAACTGAAAAAACAGCGGCATACTCATTTTCTTGTCACAAGGATCTTCATGGTATTACAGACAATGTATATCTCAGAACTAGGGAATGTAATCTCGCATCTAATTATCAATCTCGGTATTCGCGAAATTCAGGAATTCTAATCTTGCGAAATCTCGGTATTGTACGAGATCTCGCATTGTAAAGAAATGATCATCGAAAATGTACAAAAATTCCTATCATTTATATTTCCATTGGCTCTAATTGTTCTTCAGGAGCAAAATAGAGAAATGAAATCTCAAGCTAACCAGTAATTTATTCAAAAAGTAACATATTATTCTAAAACTTGAAATTAACTCCTCAAAAAGCATGAAGTATCTAGGGTTTTATCTGCCAGCCGACTCCGAATGCTGCATGCCAGATAACCAGCTGTGGAAAACGCCCGTTCTGTCTCGACACTTGTTGGTACTATAGATAAAAGACATTGGTAAGCGAACTGTAGTTTTTGTCCTTTTGATCCTCCTGACTCGTACAAATTGATTTATTTCTTCAAAATCATATCAAGAGACGATGACAAAGGTGCCATACGTTTTTGCGAACGCTCTTTCAATGCCAATTCCAATTTCTCATCAAGGCTAAGAGGAGCGTTCGCCATTTCAGGCTCTAAATTTTTTTCACTGCAGCTAATGGAATTGAGTCGTCATCATCACTTTCATTCATGGCTTCAACTGCAGCTGAAGATGTAGAGGGTTTGTTTTGTATATTGACTGCAATATTTTCATCTTTGGTAGTGTTCTTGTGTAATCTTTCGATTAACTTTATCATTTCTTTTTTGATTGAAGATTTTGGAGTAAGTTCGAAAGTTTGATCGCTAGCAGATTGATTGACATATACGTCGTATTAGACTGGCTCTGTCAAATAATTCAATGCTAAATTATAGAGTAGTTTTGGCAGTTATCAAATGTGAATTTGGACGACATAGTACTTCCACTGCCAGTTTTATAGGCTGAAATATGAATTCTAAATCTGATAAAGCACGATATTCTTCGTCTGAGAAACTATGATTTGTATTCGATCCACGATTGCAATCAATTAAGGTTTTGCTTACACATTGCTTCATATTATTGAATGTGGAAATCATATCTGGAAGATTAGACCAGCGTGTTTTCCAGTCCAGCACGGGTTGCACATTTTTGCTGAATTCGTCCTTCATATATTTCTGAAGAATGTCATTCTTCGTTGGTGATGTTCTTGAAAGTTCGACTATTTACTCTTACTTTTTTGATAAGGGGATCAAATTTTGGCACTAAGTCAACTTCACCTCCAGTGGGTAATCTGCAGTAAAATCCTTCATTATCAATAATGTCATCAAATTCTTCATCGTCAGAATCCTCCACGTTTAACTGAGCTAAGACTGTGTCTTTTGTACTTTCTTTTTGCGTTTCGGTTCCACGTTTTGATTTGTAAAACACATCTATAACTCCCAATTGAATGCCGTGAGCGTATCATAGCTGGTGAAGAGGATTCATGAGTCGCCCAATCTTCACCATTACACTAGCCCCATCTGAAGTAACACCTACTATATCTTCATCTAATGACAAGCCACATTCTGATAATTTCTTCTTCAAAATAGTTATTCAACTCTCTGCAGGCATGCTTCCTACTATGCGGACAAGATCCAAATTCCAGAACATTCATTAAGCGCCTGTTTTTGCATGAAGTCCATTCATCGAAAGTAAGGTTGAATCTATGGTTAATCATACCAAAATCCATAACAATCTGTTTTATGGAGTTAGGCGATGCAGGTAATTTGTCACTAGTCGCAAATAATTCTCTCAAGTCTTTCGACGTGCAAAAAGATTCAAAAGTCATGCCATCTTTAGAAATAATCCTTGAAATACTTTCCTCCAAAGAAACTTTTTGTAGGGACGAAAAGTAAACAGATATTTTCTGCCTCTTCGTACCGGTTGGAGGAGGTAGCTTTACTGAAGCGGAAGAATTGATCAGCATTGAAGAAGTTGATAGAACCAGAGTCATGTTTTCTGTCACTTTTTTATGAGAAGTATCAATTTTGTGCTTGTACATGAAAGCCTTTGGGAGATCTTTCTGTTGTTTTCAAAATAGACTTACACAATTTGTACTGAGCAGTTTGTCCATCCTCTGCCTTCAAAAAGTATTTCCATACCTCTGATCCACTTTGAAACATCTCTATAAACTACCTTTGTTGTCATTTTAACACAAAACGAATAGACCGAGATAATTTAAACACACAAGGAACTGTTTTCAACTGTTATTGGAATAATTTATAAATCTGCAGATTGCCATACACCCTGACACGTCCAGGTTCGCAAAGCAATAACAAATTTACGATATCCGGAAAACGTCTCGCCTTACTAATCTCTATTGCCCTGTGGCCCTAGCGCCACGTGTTACCGCAGGAAATAGGTACATTGTTTACATAAGTCAACAACGAAATGGAAAGCACTGAAAGCTAACCAAAATTGACATAATACCAATCTTGCAAATCTTGCGAGCAAGATCTTGGTATAACAAGATTGCATTCCCTACTAAGAACTACAACAACATCGGACACATATTCAATAGAACTTTTTTTCTCAAAAGAAATGAGCAGTCGAAGTTTTGAATTGAAGTGAACAAACATCCTGTATGTGTCCATAATTTATTTTAGATTCGGTTCCAAATTGTGTAATATGATTCCCTCGAAGAAAATAGATAACAGAAATAAAAAAAGTTTGGAACGAATTTCGAAACGAATTAATTGTTTAAATTCAATGACAATGAAGCTTATCATCAATTTAGCAACGAACTTGAATTTGAGTAATTAATTACTTTCTCGAAACTTGTAATTAACATCGCGACCATGAGCCAATGAAAAAAAATTAGTTTTTGATTCATCAAACAATTGAACTCACTTAATTTAACATTCGTTTGCAACTTTTAATAGACACTGCACCATTTGGGTTTCGCTTCAAAATGGTAATTAAAATAATTTAAACTATGAGAAAGGATTATTTCATAACTCATTCATACTGTGCCGAGAAATTAACGCACAATTTCATTTTTTGACAGCAACTAATAATTTCCATCACTTATTGATATCAGCAGTTCTTGATGATTTTTTGTAAGTAACGTTTGTTCTTCTTGGAAATTTAACTTTTCGGTAGTAATGCAATGCGAATCACGAAATCTGAGCCTGGTACAATGTGCTGAAGCAGTGGTGTTTGATGACTCAGCTTGGACTAGACAAATGTAGGACAAAGGGTTGGGGTGTCCCATCCAACAATTCTAGAAGATCCGCAGGAACAGGGAGACTAGTAGTAATGAAAAGAAGCCTGAGCAAGGATGACCTCGAACAACAACGCTCCATGACCGTTATTTAAGAATTTCTTCGTTGAGACAACAGTTCGCTACTGCAATACAGATTCGTATGTAGCTGCAATAGAACAGCGGAGTACAAATTAGCATTAAAACGTTATGAAAACTTCTCAGGGAATTTGGTTGAAGGCCTTGTATTGCAGCTCGAAGTGCAGCTCGATCCACTGCTTATCGAAGAACCCGATTGAATTTTTCCAGGTACAGCTGGCTCGGGGAGAGTTTTGTGTACAGGTACCGATGAGTCGAGATTTTGTTTTTTAATTGCGTGTGCAATTAAAATTCTTACAGACCTATATTTTTGATAGAATTTCAATATTGGCTTGAGGAGAAATTTCTTTGAACGCCCGCATTGATATGGTTATTGTAAATAATGGAATTTTTTTGGAGAAACATGTTACACCATTTGAGGCAACGATGGTGAAAAACTTATGTAACACCAGACCTAACCAAGCACTAATTTCAAGATCACGAAATCACTTTAATTGAATAGCCTTGAAGTCCAGACCTCCATCCCATTGAATACTCCTGGGATATTCTCAATAGAAGATTGAGAACGCAACTAAACCAGTCAGCAACCGTGATTAGGGTTAGGTTTTGGGAACTTTGATTTCTTCAAAATTTTCACATTTCTAATTTTTAGTTTTATCACAATTTCTATGAGTACCATTATCATTTCGATTGTTCTCGGGCATTCCTTAGAGCTGGTGGATTATTGATATTGAAATTGATATAAACACCTCAAAAAAGTCTAGGGAACACTTAACAATATCTTTAAAATATGAATTTGATGATTCGAATTTATAGAAATCTCGGTTTTTGTTAGGATATATTGAATATAATGTATTTTCAAGAAAACAAAATAATATTTGACTTCTCCAAAGCACCTATTATAAAAAAAATTCGAAATTTGAAAATGACGAAATTTGGTAATACACAAGAAAAAATCCTGAACTAATATTTTCGAAACGATATGGAAGCACTTATATTTTTCTGTCCACCGCTGTTATTCATGACATTTTGGCATCGTCGCGTAATGCTGAATATTAAATTGTCTATTACATTTTGGCCTAGGTCATTCCAAGCCCCCTGAACTACTAATCGAAGCTCCTGTTCATGATGGAAGACGTTTTGACGCAGGAGATTTCTTTTTAGGGTGTCCCACACATGCTCGATGGGATCTAGATCTGGGGAGCAGGATGGCCACGGTAGAAGATCGATATCATTCTCTTCAAGAACGTTCAAGACAACTCTTGCACGATGAGGAGGGGCATTATCTTGTTGGAAGAGTGGATTTTGACCCATTGTTTGGAGATACGGTACCACTACAGGTAAAACTATCTCATTTGCGTAAGAATTTCCCGTGAGGTTGTTCTGTATGAAAACGAGGTCAGTTCTTCCACCAAGGCGTATACCTCCCCAAAACATCACTGATCCGGCTCCCTGTCTAACAACTTCATGAGCATGCTGGAGACGGATTTGCTTTCCAGGTTCCCTCCATATTCAAATTCTTTCCGAATCGGGATAATAACTCAATCTAGATTATTTACTGAAGAGAACTATGGCCCACCTCTCTTGATTCCAATTTACGTGTTTTTGGCACCAAGCTAAACGAACAGCGCGATTTCCATGGGTCAGTTGTGGAACTCTTAAAGGACGTCTGGAGTGAAGTGGACCTTCGTGAGGTCGATTTCACACAGTTTGGTCGGAAATTTGTACATTATGAACTCGTGATAGCTCTTGAGCTAATTGAGATGGTAGTACGATCTCTTCTGGCTTGTAAAACAAAAAATCGGTCTTGGGCGTCTGTAGTAATACTGAAACGACCTGAATGGCGTTCTTCTACTTTACCTGTTTCATTGAAACGTGACCATAAACGGTTTATGACACTTGGACTACTTTCCAGAACCCTGGATACTTCCCGTTGTGAGCTCCCAGCTTGGAGCATGCCAACGGCTCGTAACATCTCTTCTCTAGTCAAATGTCGTCTTTCCATGGTCGAATCACAAAACTTGAATCTTTTATTTCTGCTTACAACAGAATCAAAGTGCCAACTAACTAATTTCAAACACTGAATACATGAAATGATTATTAAGCAGCGTCGCATCTGCTGCATTTTTAGTTTTTTATAAAAAAAAACTGAAATCTGTTACGGCACTCTACATAATTTGGTGAGAAATTGATGCAGGTGTTCATTTCTTAAAAAAAATCATCCATATTGATTCGAAATATCGATATTCAGAAGTGTTCCCTAGACTTTTTTGCGGTGTTTATTAGGCATCAAAAGCAATTACATGGCGTGTAAAAAAAACATACAAAGTAGAATCTTAGTCTAGGTAAAATATGAAAAATGATGATAAATATAAAACAATTACAATTACAAGACACCACACAGTTAAAACAATCGATCACTGACAGAGTACATAAAAGTAGATTACTAGCCAAGGTGATCCAACCTATAGGTATAGAAAGCTTTTTCAATGAGAATATTTTTTACTTTTATCTCGAGCCAAACCTTATTGTCAGTCTTTATTGAATGAGGCAATAGGTTGTACAGTTTGGTGCCAATGTAGAAGGAAGACGTCTGGGTTTTTCTTAAACGATATCTTGGGAATAAGTAGTTTTCACCAGTTCTTGTGTTGTAGTTGTGAATCTCATCATGTCGAATACGGTTCTTTTTATTTCCATGGAAGTGAACAAGGCAAGCAAGAATGTAGCAACATGGAACGGCTAGTATGCCCAACGATTTGAAGAATTGCTGACATATGAGAGAATGCCCATGATGGTTCTAATAGCAGCTTTCTGTCTTATGAATATCCTCATAAAATCAGTTGATGCTCCTTATAACAAGATACCATAGGTTGCAGTAAGAAAGCATAATAAGCTTGTATTGCACTAGTCACTCCCACTGTTAATTTAATTCTCCTCATGATGAAAATGGCAGTTTTTTACATAGTGCATCCATATGTGGTGCCCAGGATAAAGCACTGTCTATATGGAGCCCAAGTAGTAGCATGATAGCAGTGCTCCATCTTTATCTTCTGATGCATCAAAAATTTGATCGATATGAGCAATCACCCCGAAAAGGTGGTTCGGTTCTGTTTGCTCTAAACCCATGTTGTTTCTGGCTGAGTATAAATATGGACTCTAGACACTCTACTAAGTACTTTTTGAGAGTACTGAAATTGGTCTGCAGTTACCACATACCTTTCTATCACCCTTCTTGTAAACTAGGACGATCTGGGCGGCTTTTAGTTGGTCTGGAAAATATCTTTGCTCAAAACTTTCATTCTGGCATATATATGGATGGAGTTTTTGTTCTCAAGGTTTTTTACTACTTCAAGGATTTCAACTGCAGTAGTTGGAGCGAGGAACATTGAGCCAGGATTCTGAATCTTTTTTTTCTGAGAAATTCATCAGCAGTCTTTGACCTAGCTGTAGCTTTAGACTTCAAAAATTTTTTTCTACTTCGACAAAATATGAATTCAATTTGTCCGTATTAAGTGAATCTGTTGGAATGTGCTGATTTCTAGTTTTGACTTTTGAGCTGATAATGTCCCAAATGGCTTTGTTCTTATTATCTGCTCGATTTATGTATAATTCAACCCTCTGCCTGTTCAGCACCTCTAATGTTTGATTGAAAGCCTTCTGCGATGCCTTGTACAGGTTTAGCGAATCATCTTTTCGATTCATATAAGTAGTATAGGTTGCATACATCTGATATTGTAAAAGTTCGCAGTCATCTCTCAGAATTTTCTTCCTATTTGGTGTCGCTGATTCAACCTTTTCTCTGGGAAGCATGTATTAAAAGTATTCATCAATATAGTATGAAAGCGTTCCCAACTGTTTTCTATATTTGATGTTACAATGAATTCCCAGTTTACCATTTTAAGGCAATCAATAAAATGGTTCACCTGTTCATCCTTCATTTCTCTAATGATCTTATAGTGTACCTTATCAGAATGTTCCTTAGGAAACTTTAGACTCCGGGCATAATGGTTAGCCATATGTAGATTCAATGTTTTTTTCTGTAGAATATGTGATTGTATGTTAGAGAATATTTTATCTACGCAATTACTGTGGCTGTGACTCTGGAAGGTTCATTGAACATTTTCTGTTGATTATATGAGGTCATTAGTTCCATAATCCTGTGTTCATTTTGTTGTTGGAAGAAATCGACAGAGACAATCATTTCACACTGATGAGTTTTGAAAACCTTCTACAGGACTTATTGTAAATATATCAATAAGAACAACGATAGACTGCTTCAAGACTATAAGATATTCAAGATTTCTTCTTCAATTCAGATATTTCACAGAAACTGAGTGAAGAATCGACAAGATCATGATTTAATTTTATACCTCTGATTCACATATATATTTGAATCTTCTTATTTAGACAGATCGCTTTCCGATTGATCATCTTTCGATCACGAATAGGATTTAAATAGTTATATTATTATTTCAAAGTGATTTCATTCATTAGATTTTGATTAAGAAACATCATCATATCAAGATAATCAAGTTAATAATGGTTTCGCTCTACAGTCAGTTGAATGCATATACAAGCTTTTTATATTGAGCTGGTTTTTGTTATCGAAAAATTGTGAGTATTTAATTACATATTATTGAGGAATATATTCATTGAGATAATATACTGGGTATCATATTTTACGGTATATTTTGAAATTTTTTAGCCTAGTAATATGTAGTGCTGTAGTGACTACAAACTGAAAATATTTTAGACCATACAGGGTGAGCCATAATAATATTATATATTAAAGTTAA
This sequence comes from Cryptolaemus montrouzieri, assembly GCA_013387265.2. Lineage (NCBI taxonomy): Eukaryota > Metazoa > Arthropoda > Insecta > Coleoptera > Coccinellidae > Cryptolaemus > Cryptolaemus montrouzieri. The sequence continues at coordinate 27,925,320 of JABFTP020000103.1, forward strand.
GATTTTTGAATGGGATACCTTACATATTTTTCCATTTTTGGCTTTGTGAGGAAAAAATGAAGGTAACTCTGTTCGAAATTCTTATATAGTTTCCGAAATATTTGATATTCTCTGAAATTTTAGATTTTAATGCTTCAGATGTACAACTGTTGTGATAGTATTTGTTGTTGCTTGAACATATTGTTTATTGTTTATTGTTTCGAGAATACAAACAGGTTCAAACCCATAAAACAGTATTCACTAAGTACAATTTAAAAAAATTAGGTATTGAGTAAATAGAAATAGAAAATATGAATAATTGAAAAAAAGTACAAAAGAAGAAACTACACGAAGAACAAGTCTCTCAGAATTTTTTTAGATCTCACGATATTATTTAAAAAAATATCAACAGACTGATTAAATTCATTGCCCATGCGAAGCATTCTCGTTAAGGGCGCGTGCTTGGGATAGTTAGTTCTTTTGAAAGGAATGTAGAACAACTCATGTCTCCTCAAGTGAAAATTAGTAGAATTGAAGAATATATTTTCCAGAATAATTGGTGCACTAACCTCCCTAGCCAATACCTTCTGAAGAGTTAGGATGTCATTCATCTTTGTTCGGCCCTCAAGTGAAACCAAAAGAAATTGTTTTGTTGCTTCCGCATAGAAGTCAATCCCCTCCGCCACCGTGAAATTACACAAATAAGCCAGATATTTTGAAAGTTTTTTCTGAATTTTTTCGATTCGCGAGATGTAAACTTCATACTGAGGATTCCATATAACGGAGGCAAAGTTGAGTTCGCTGAATACGTAGGCATAGTAAACACTGAGAACAGAACTAGAATTTTTGAATATACGACACTGGCGGAGTGTGTACCCCAACATTCTACTTGAAGAGCTGACTATGCAATCAATGTGTTGATCGAAAACCAACTTCGAATCCAGGTTGACTCCAAGATCTCGAATTTGTGACACTTTCATTAAAATATTGGTATGTAGTTGATAAGAAAAATTGAAGGATTTCGAATTTCGAGCGATAGCGTGATAGTTTGACATTTTTTCAAATTTAGGAAAAGGCTATTGGTTTTGCAACACTCTGAAAAAAGCGAGAGCTCTTCCTGTATTACAAGACAGTCAGACAAGCTTTTGATGGTATAATTGATTTGGAGATCGTCAGCGTATAGTAAAAAGTTACATTTTTTGAAAATATATCTTATATTATTTACATATATGAGAAACAGGAGGGGGCCAAGGTGTGATCCTTGGGGGACCCCAGATGTACAGCGATATGTTTCCGATCTATGCCCACCACCAATAGCAACGTACTATCGTCGATTTCGACATCGCAAAAGTGAACCACCCACGCCAACCTCCTCGACCCGTCATCCAAGAATATTATGACAAATTCTGTCAGAGGCCTTTCCGAAGTCGGTGTAGACGGTATCCACTTGTAAGCCTTCATCCATAGCACTCAAAATATGCTCGACAAATGTCAATAAATTAGTTTCGATTGACATGTTTTTGAAGAATCCATGCTGTTCAGGCATAATTTGAAATTTAACGAGAGAAAAAATATATTTGTAGATCAACGTTTCAAACAGTTTGGCGAACATACATAACTTGCTAATGGGCCTGTAATTTTCGACATTGCTTTTGTCTCCACCTTTAAAAATAGGTGTCACACTCGCGCATTTCCAACGATCCGGAAAACCCTCGTCTTTGAGTGATGCATTAAATGAAAGATAAATCATGGTAAGACTTTACAAAAAGAGAAGGTATTTCATTAGGTCCAGCCCTTTTCTTTTGATCAAGAGCTCTTATTGATTTATCAACCTCTTTTGAAGTTAACGAAATGAATGAAAGATAAGCAGGGGGTTCCGAACCTGGATCAACGCGAGGAGTTGCTGCTACTGTTGGTGGCACAAATACCGAGCAAAAGAAACTAGCGAACAATTCACAGATTTCCGAGGCTCCATTAGAGGTTTTCTTCTTATAGTGCATTGACGACGGCAAGCTACTACCGAATGGCTTAGAAAAAGAGATACTGAATATTCTTTTTGGATTCGTTTCGACATTCTTTTCGATATTTGAAATGAAGTTATTATAATCTTCCAAAATCCGGGTTTTACTTTTCCTTCTCAAATATTTGAAACTTAGGAAGTCATCGTAGTTTTGATAAATTTTCCATTTATTGTGAAATTTGTTCTTTCGATTGATAATTTTTATAGTGTTTCTGGAGAAGTAACTCGGAAAGTTTTTACTCAATGACTTTTTAGGTACATGATCTTCGATAATATTATTGAGTATGACATAGAAGGTGTTCAGATCAGCGTTTATATCACCATTTGATAATATTTCTGACCAAGGTGCATTTGAGATTCTTCGATTAATAGTTATATCATCAGATTTGTGGAACCTGAAGACCTCCGTATTCATGCGAGTTTCTAAGTCTTTATAGTTTAAGTTGAAAAGGAATTCAATACAAGGATACATCCTCCCGCACCAGAGGGCTATCATATCGCACTAAAGATGATACTCTAAAAAATTAGATCGAGAGTCTTATCTGAGAAATCAGTAACTCCATTCAATTGCATAAGTTCGCAAATAGATATAGAATCCAAAACAGTGGAAGAATTCGAATCGAGTCCCCTCGGTTCGAGGAATGAAAAGTTCGAGTCTGTATCACGCTCCCACCGAACATATGAGAAGTTCATGTCACCGCAAATTAATAAGATGATACATCTTGTTGATCTATGTTAGACAGGGTGTTTGAAAACGATTTTTGAACTTGGAGCTCGTTCACATCTCATTTCACTGTTATTCTCAAATAGCATACCCTATATTTAAATGGTTGAGTAAGTAGTACATTTCAATTCCTTTTCGAAAGGAATCTCGGTTCTCTTTACCTATTTTCAACGGTTTCGAAGATATTCAAAAGTATAGCCAATTTTTATCGAATTTCAAGAAATATTCCAATTTTTCACTTCAATTTATAGCTTCACACTGGTTTGTTCCCATAAGAATGTATTATAATGATTCATTTCATCACATTCAGTGAATGAAATTCCATTATCGACTTAATTTCAATGAAGGGATGATGCTCAATACCGGCAAATCCCATCAAGGTAATTACACAATCGAGATCTCTTTATCGCCTTCCCTGTGCTCAGTTGGTACCTTCGTAAGCCTAATCATTCTAATGTTCCTGTTTAATATTGAGAGCTTAATGTACTTGGTATCTAAAATTCCTGGAAAAGGTCCAATTTTGAGCAATTTTGCTATCCAATACAAGAACGAAATGATTTTCATCATATGCCAACAAAACTGTGTTTTAGCGTCTAGCATTTATTCCGAAAAAAACCCATCCAAATAGAAATTACTTACAAGAACTACTACAAACGTTTCGGTAAACCGGCAACGTGGCTTATACAAAAACGAACGACTAAAGCGGGTGGCAGAAGATAAAGAAAACTAAATGACAATTGTGGCGACCGTCATTGGAAATCCAACTACTAGTTAGCGGAATATTGCTGATGAAACGGGAATTAGTAAAGGAAGTGTATCTAGAATCTTGAAAAAAATACGGATTCCATGCGTATCATGTGGCTGAAAAAATAATCTTTGACGAAATGCTGGAATTCTTGGTGGTGAACTCTATAATTCCGGAAAATCAACACGGGATTTTGCCAGGAAAATCGTTTCAAACGAACCTACTCAAATGTGTTATTGTGATGTTATATACCTCGACTTTGCCAGGGCTTTTGACAGGGTACCCTTTAGACGACTTTTCCAGAAACTGGAACTCTTCGAAATTCAGGGAACTATGCTGGAATGGATAACATTCTTTCTGACCAATCGAACATCCAAAGTCAGAATATGTGAACATTTTCCGATTTCATTGCTTCCAGTGGTGTTTCCCAGGGTTCCGTACTCAGTCCTCTACTTTTTCTTGTATATGCAGCTGATATTTCTTCTGTTCTTAAATCCATTGTCTCGATGTACGCAGATGACACCAAGTTGTGCAACAATGTTCTCTCCAACCATAATACGCTCCAAAATGACTTAGCCTCGATCCTTAACTGGTGTAAAAAGTGTCGTCTCAACCTGAACTAGAATAAATGCGTCGTACTACATATGGGTTAAAATAATTCCCGCCGAACGTTGCATATAGGAACTTTCCAACTCGAGGAAGTCAAGAGTCAATTAGATCTTGGGGTGGTGAGATCACATGATCTGTCTTGGTCAGAACATATTACACGAACAACCAATAGAGCAAGAAGGATGGAACATTAATTTCGTCAATGTAGTCTTGAAACCCTAAAATATTATACAAGAGCTTTATTCGACCTATCTTGGAATTCGCTGGTCCTGTTTGGTGCCAAGTCCTACAAAGAGACATCCTTCTTCTGGAAAATATACAAAGGAGAGCAACTAGAATGAGTTATGGTAGAGCTCGCCCCAAATATAAGCAACGTCAAGTTTGCCAGAAATTAACAACTTTCAAAACCAGAAAACTCAGAGGCGATTTGATTATCCTTTTCAGAGCAGTTCACGGGTTTTTTAATTTCGATTCAAATTTTCTATTTGAACTTTCCAAGAACACTCAACTGAGGATCCACGCATTCAAGCTGAATAGAGAGATATTCGCTACGCCTCAGAGACAGTATTTTCTTCAAAATCGAACGTTTTACGCAGGGATCCAACTACCCGAAGAAATAGTGACTTCCGCGTCAGTGAAGCCTTTAAAAATAGGCTTGATGAGTGGTTTGTCGAGAGGAACGTCTTGTATTTCACTATTCACATTCTTTTTTTTCTTCTTCTGTTATGAGCACATTCTACTTTTTTCTCGAATGAAAAAGTACAATTTCCATTATTACAATGATCAAAATCCACATATCTTTCGTCAGCCGTACACGCAGCACGCATGGGCGGTTTACTTGGGGCGCAATCATAGGCCTCCATGTCATCAGACCATTTCTTTTCGATGAGCACTTAAACGGAAATATGTTTTTGAGGTTTCTACGTGATCATCTACAAGAACTGTTAGAAGATGTGCCGATGAACTTAAGGCAACAAATGTGGCTCCACTTGGACGGAGCTCCTATACATTTCGCTGCCAATGTGCGGAATTGCATGAACACACACTTTGTTAATAAATGGATCGGCAGATGTGGTTTCTGAAATTGGCATGCAAGATTTGATTCAACTTGCCTTGACTTTTACCTATGGGGGTATGTGAAGGAAATTGTATTTTGAAATCCGCCAACGACGGCTGACGATATGACCAGCCTCGGATCTAGGGAGGGGATGTGCAAACCGGGGCACCTGCCCCCGGCGGCAGGTTCAGGGGGCGCCAAAATCATATTAGAATATATTAAAAATACGAGTGCGTGTATCAGTTTATAAATATTTTTGTAGCAATCGCTCCTTGTTCTAGAAAATCAAAATTATACCGGGTGGGGCAACTAAAACGAAAAAGACTCAATAACTGCTAAACTATTCGTTTCTGGACAAAAATCAGATACAGGTCAATTTTTGTCTGGAGGGGGTGGGGGACATCCTTCAACAGTGGTGCACAAAAATTGAGTTTTTGAATCGGGAAGATAGGTCGAGTGATACCTCATTGGAAAGCTTTTTCAATTCTCAACACAAGTCTGTAATAGTTTTCGAGTTTTGACATATTCGGAAGAAGATACAGGCTGGTTCGTCGAAAGACGAGTTATTTTCAGTGATTGCAAATCTGTCGATTTCAAATTAAAATTCACCGAAATACTGTTGTGTTTCGAAGAAAAATATCTTTAAGCAGTGGTGCTTCCACTATACCCCCTCAGACATGCCCTTAGATAAGGGTGTCAACCTCTCAAATCTTAGAATTGATCAGTTAGTTTGAGTAGTAATTCATTAGAAAGGTTTTAGAATTTCTAGAATATTGTAGACAAAACTTTTGCTTCATCTGCATTATTATGAAGATAAAGGGTGAATTAATAGAGAGTGATACAGTGTTTGCGAGGTCTGCTGATTTTGGATGGAGATTCAGAACACGATTGTTTGGTTTTCAAATAATAAAGCTTATCCATAGAATTACCTACATGTTGGTGAGTAGGGAAAAATTGAAATTTGGGAAATTGCAAAAATAGAAAAAAAAATCGAATTTATTATGCCTGATACATTTTATAGGTCGACTCGGTATCAATCGAACAAATGTTCAAAGTGTTCGCCGTCAATTTCCAAACACGAATACAGATTTTGCTCGAAGCGTTTCTGGAAATTACGTTTCAGGGGTTATACGATTACATTCGACAACAATCCGTTGTCGTAAATCCAACAAATCTTTTGGATCAGTTTTATAAATTACACTCTTTAAGTGGCCCTATAAAAAATCCAATGGTGACAAGTCGGGAGAACGTGGGGGCCATTCTATAGGACCCCTTCTTCGAATTCATAAATCAGAAAATTCTCGATCTAGATATTGTCGAACAAGAAGTGCAAAATGGGGGCACCATTCTGCCGAAACACAACATCCTCTTCTAAAAAGCTAGGATCATTTTCCAAAATTTCAGTTATCGCCGGATTGAAAAGTTCTTCAAGTAGTTGGAGATACATTTCTACCGTCAGATTTCCTGGTAAGAAAAATGACCCAATCAGACGATTCCCATAGATGCCAACCCAAACATTCAATTTTTCAGGATATTGGGTATCTACTCCACGTAAGATTCAATACCGGCAGTTATGATTACTTACAGTGTCATTCGAAAGAAGTTTATTCATCCGAGAAGCCACTATTGTAGAGAAAGTGGGGATTGTTTGCGATTCGCTCACTTCTTTCACAGAATTGCACTCTGCGGTCGAAGTCATCCTCATTCAATTCCTGGACCATCTTCATTTTATACGGAATTTGTATTGTCTCAAAACTCGTCCAATAGTTCTTCGACTCACACCAATTTCATTCTCCAATTTTCTTGTTGCTCTCTCTTCCTATTCTGAACAGAGCCAGTTTTTCTAAATTTTTCCTCCAAAACGTACTCGGTATTTACATGTTTGTCGTCATGGCGTTCATTGAAAATAGCAGCTGCCCTATTTGCACAAGAAAAAAAAAATTCAATAATTTCTACTCTTTCAGCTATTGAATAAACCATTACACTGGTAAGGATACCATGCTGCTAGAGGCTTTTCACATACGACGATTGGTTGCGTATGCGGTCGTGAGGCGTGCGGGCCATTGCCGTAGTGGTTGTCTTCACATGTCTGCGTTCCGCCAGTTAACCGATAGGGAACATTTTTTGCGATCCAACCGACGACATGGAGCAATCATCGCTTCTTTGTGAAGAGGCTTTTGAACTGTGTATGAATGTCTCCATGATCCATCCTGTATCCTCATTGAAATGCAATCGGATTTGAAAAATCGTTCACTGTAATCAGATAACTCTAAATACCTATCCAATGAGCTATCACTCGGACTAACTTTCGAAGATTTGAGGGGTTGACACCCTCATATGAGGAAGTGTAGTGGAAGCCCCACTGCTTAAAGATATTTTTCTCCAAAATACAACAGCTTTTCGATGAATGTTCATTAAAATCGACAGATTTTGCAACAACTGAAAATAATTCGTCCGTTGACGAACCAGCCTGTATATTCTTCTGAATATGTCAAAACCCAAAAGTTATTAAACATGTATGTTGAGAATCAAAGGAGCTTTCTAATGAGGTATCACTCGACCTATCTTCCCTATTCAAAAAATTGAGTTTTGTGCACCCCTGCTTAGGGGGTTGATGTAGAATAAAATCATCGTGTGTTGAAAGATGTCCCCCTTTAGACAAAAATTGACCTATTTCTGCATTTTGTCAAGAAACGAATAGTTTAGCAGATATTGAGTCTTTTTCGTTTTTGTTGTCCCACCCGGTGTGTGTTTTGATGAAAAGAGAATTGGTTGTTTCAAGAAACCTTAAGATAATTTGATTGGTACTAAAGGCTCACTAAGATGGCCACCTTGTTCTCCTGACGTGACGCACTACACTTCTTCCTTTGAGTTTATATTGAACAATTTAGAATAGTTCAAATAGAAATTCAGAAAATGATTTTCATCTAGTAGCCCCATTCATATTTTCATCATATCTTAATATTCGATAAACAAGCGAATTTTATCGTTATATGCGTTAATAAATTGAAGACTTTCACCCAGGGAGTCATATACTATTGTCCGTAGTCTTAAACGTCCCTTCCAAAGGATCTCATCGCCACATAGACATTAACAGCAATTTCGGTCTCGAATTTCAGAAAATAAAATTTTCATCTGAAATTGCATTCTGTAGTACGAATCACTGATCATGAAGAACAGGCTTATTTTCAATCTCTAAGAATACAGATAATTACTATGGTCTGCATTTAATTGGAACATATAAACAACAACCATGGTCTTGGAGACCTAAATCGGTGGTTTTCAGTAATATACCGACAAGAAACTTCGATGGACACCCACTGAATGAATGAAATTGAGACAATTTAGGTTTTACCTGAAAAAGTGTAGTCAATGCCGAAATCAACTTCACGTGTTATATATTTTCGAAATGGAAAAAGTACTGCATCCGATAAAGATAAAATTGCCTATTTTTCGTATTTAGAGAAAGCATGTTCCATTTTAACTCCAAAATCGCTGGGTCAAAAATGTTTGTTTTCACGCATGTGTGGTTTTGTTTCTAAGTACCTTCTGAATATGAAAATCATTTTCAAGTAGCTTTCCTAATAGCAGAGCTATGAATGCCAATTTTTTCAAAATTTGAGAAATTTTGGACCCGAGAATGGAGAAAATTTTCAATAAAACGTTTTCACCTCTAAGGTGTTCCTTGAAATGGAGATCGAGACAAGGGATCATTTTACTCAAACTATTAAGGCAACGAAATTGGCCCATCCTGTATAACTGTCATTATTTGATGATCAGAATTCCTTCAGAAATATTCGACGATAAATGCTTCGTACGCATTTTCTTCCCAAACAAAGTTTGAGAAATGTATCTCCCATGAGAATCTTCAACTTAATAGTTTTCATGACAATAAACTTTCATTAACCGGAAAGATTCATGGACGCTTAAGTTTTCCTGTTTTTTAAACATTTATAAATAGATAGTATTACATAACATAAAAGTATAGTGCATAAATAAATATTATCTATTCAGTCACGTAAATAATTGTCATCTCCGCTTCTCTTTTGATTATTCATTCATCATAGTAAAAGAAACTCGCTCTTCATTTTAAATAAATAAACATGAAACATTTTCACGTGAGAACGACCAGACTGATTTCGCCAATTTTTTCCCCGCAAATATTCTTAATACATAGTCCAAATTATTGGGTTGATTCTTGTTATTTTATGTTCGTTATGACAGTGGTTTTCATGAATTAAACAACAGAACGATAAGAAGGATATATTTGGTTGGTTATTGTTATGTGTCCTTTGTCAGGCTTGATTTAATAACTCAATAAAAAAAGAAATTTGAGAACTTGTGGAAAATCCTGGAAATTTATCAATAACGTCGAATCAACTACTGAGCGTCTATTGAAAGTGGATAATTTTAATTTTCTTCCTAATTGTAAGGAGAAATAGTTTTACTGATTTTAATTCGAAAGGAAAATGTCTGTTCGCAATATTTTTGTGGTTTATTGTCTTTTATATCGTACATGAATACACAAAATAAATTATTTATAATTTGCCTGTGAGTTTCACGTAGCGCGAGCTGATTCAAAAACGACTACTTGAAATAATTTTTGAGTTATTAAATAATGATTCAAAATTTTGGTGTATTTCAAACGATTTAAAGTGTTCATTCCTTTGAAAATTCTTCTTATAGTAAATTCTTCAACAAGTTGAACTATCGTTAGTCAGAACAATTTTCATGAAATTTGTTCCTCTTTGTAAACAAAAAACTGTTTAAATAATTGCCGTTAAAATGTTTTCATAATGGAATACATAATTAATGAGATCTGAAGATTTCTGTCTAGTGTCTGTAAATCTGCTAGACCGAAATGCTATAATTGTCATAGAAGAACGTGCCATACAAAAAAATAAGCTCGATGTTGGGCACGATGCCCTAGTTAAGAAATGTCCCATATAAACACCACAAAAAAGTCTAGGGAACACTTCTGAATATCGATATTTCGTATCCAGAACGATCAATATGGATGATTTTTTTAAAGAAATGAACACCTGCACCAATTTCTCACCAAATTATGTAGAAAGCCGCAACAGATTTCAGTTTTTTTTTTATAAAAAACTAAAAATGCAGCAGATGCGACGCTGTTTTATAATCATTTCATGTATTCAATGTTTGAAATCAGTTAGTTGGCATTTTGTTTCTGTTGTAAGCACAAATAAAAGATTCAAGTTTTATGATTCGACCATGGAAAGACGACATTTGACTAGATAAGAGATGTTACGAGCCGTTGGCATGCTCCAAGCTGTGAGCTCACAACGGGAAGTATCCAGGGTTCTGGAAAGTAGCCCATGTGTCATAAACCGTTTATGGTCGCGTTTGAATAAAACAGGTAGCGTAGAAGAATGACATACGGGTCGTTTCAGGATTACTACAGTCGCCCAAGACCGATTTTTGGTTTTACAAACCAGAAGAGATCGTACTACCACAGCATTTCAATTAGCTCAAGAGCTATCACGAGTTCATAATGTACAAATTTCCGACCAAACTGTGAGAAATCGACTGCACAAAGGTCAACTCCACTCCAGACGTCCTTTAAGAGTTCCACAACTGACGCATGGACATCGCGCTGCTCGTTTAACTTGGTGCCAAGAACACGTAAACTGGAATCAAAAGAGGTGGGCCACAGTTCTCTTCAGTGAGGAATCTAGATTTACTTATTATCCCGATTCGGGAAGAATTCGAATATGGAAGGAACCTGGAAAGCAAAACCGTCTCCAGCATGCTCGGGAAGTTGTTAGACAGGGAGGCGGATCAGTGATGTTTTGGGGAGTTATAGGCCTTGGTGAAAGAACTGACCTCGTTTTCATACAGAACAATCTCACGGGAAATTCTTACGCAAATGAGATAGTTTTACCAGTAGTGGTACCGTATCTCCAAACAATGGGTCAAAATCCACTCTTCCAACAAGATAATGCCCCTCCTCATCGTGCCAGAGTTGTCTTGAACGTTCTTGAAGAAAATGATATCGATCTTCCACCGTGGCTATCCTGCTCCCCAGATCTGAATCCCATCGAGCATGTGTGGGACACTCTAAAAAGAAATCTCCTGTGTCAAAACGTCTTCCATCATGAACAGGAGCTTAGATAAGCAGTTCAGGGGGCTTGGAATGACTCAGGCCAAAATGTAATAGACAATTTAATATTGAGCATGCCGCGACGATGCCAAAGTGTCATTAATAACAGAGGTGGACCTTCTGGGTACTAAACGGAGAAGCACTCGCATTGGGTGCTTTGTATAAAATAGAAGTGCTTCCATATCGTTTCGAAAATATTAGTTCAGGAGCCTGTTTTTTGTTTTACCAAATTTCGTCATTTTCAAATTTCAAATCTTTTTTATGATAGGTACTTTGGAGAAGTCAAATATTGTTTTGTTTTCTTGTGAATACATTATATACAATACATGCTAACAAAAACCGAAAGATTTCAATAATTTCGAATCATCAAATTCATATTTTAAAGATATTGGTAAGTGTACCCTAGACTTTTTTGAGGTATTTCAAAGTGAAATATTATTCATGACATTAGAGAAGAAGAAAGGCATTGAAACTATATAAAGGTCTAGGGCAACTATATCACGATCAGGAAATTAAAACGTTCCAGAGTTTGTTGACACTAATAGCTTTTACCAGATTCGATAACTAACACTTTTGCGTTAAAATTTTCCAAACCAACGGGAAAAATCAATGCCGAACACAGAAATCAATAACCTGGACAATATATCAACGAAGGAGCGTAATCAACCTTGAAATAATGGCACCGAACCCTGCAGACACAATACTAAAATACAACACACAATACATGTCTTCATGTAGGGCAACTAATGATTACAATCAATATTTCATGTAAACGTGCTAGAATTCCAGGAATATTCAATGCATTACTACATTTCGCGTAAACTGGAATAGATAATCCATTATTTCCGTTTTCAAACTACAGCAATCTGAACAGTTTCTGTGATTTAGATTTTTGAGATACTGCGATCATATTTCATGAAAATTCATCAACAATGATTTGGACCTGAATATTTTGCTGAAATTTCATTTATTATTTATTTAAATTTCTATAATACAAACATTATCAATTTGAATGAAACTTCTCACGAAATCAGAAAATTTTTTCTTCTATTTATTTAGTGTATCTTCTTTACTATTTTCAAGTCGTGACACACGAAAAATTCAAAAGTTAAGTAGAATAGTATCGCGACCCCGTCACCATAAAATCGAAATAATATTTTGATGTATAGTTTATTTAATCGTTCAATAACTAATTTCTGTAATTTTCATTATTTTCTTTCATTACGTCTCGATGTTTTATCATTAACAGAGGTATAGTTTTAAATTCTTTTAGCTCTGCCGGATTTATTATATTGACCAAGTCTAGATTTTTAGCTCTATTATGTCACAAGCAGCGAGAACAGGGATTTCTTCTCTCTTGTGTAACAATTTTGTTTGTCTAAAAGAAAGTTCATTTTTAAATCAACACATATGAGCCAGTATACTTAATGTATACTTAATTTGGTTCAAATTCAAAGCAAATTCTTCTTTAATTCAATAGAATGTGCAATCTGCAACGGCCCCAATTTATTCCCATTTGGAAGAGAACACATTACGGATTCCGTTTCGACAATCTCCATAGATTTGTCCATAAAAACGCCATTCATTACAAATGTAATTTCGTAATCCCATTGGAGCCATCAAACCAGGTATCTTCAAAATATACAAAATCATCTTGCTCTTCAAAATATTTTATAAAATTTTGTTCTCGTCTGCGGTAATAAGAAACTTCAAATACTTTTGTTAAGGAAGTCCTTTGTCTTAGTTAAGAAGCTAGGATTTCTGAAGTAGACTTTGACAGTCCCAGATCTCTGATAACGTCGTTTAAATCATCTTGATTTCAGTTCACATTCGAAGTCACTGTTACTACTATCAGTTTTTGCGATGTCAATTAATTTCTGCTATGGAACATTAGCTTGAGGTACAGCGGAAGTTCTAGAGCCCAGTTATGATCAAAAATAGCAGTCAACATGGTAGTTAACCGGTTCTTTCCAGATGATAGCAATTTCATACCGTAAAATTTTCTTATTTTATTAGTTCATAAACGTAGACTCTAAACGCAGGTTTTACTAACCTTTTGAGGAACCCAAGGCTTATCACGCGGATGCCCAAAGTAATTTTGCTAAGCTTCACTCACGAACTCTATCACATTCAAACGGTATTTTTAAATATATAGGGTGTTACATAATAGTATGTCACAACTTGAGGGGATAAATCTACGTGCAATTTTAAGAAAAAAAGGTCATATAAACATAGGTCCGCAAAAGCTTCGTTACGGAGCTACAGGGTGTTGAAATTGAAATGTTGTTTTTTTCTTCAAAACTTCTGCAGTTTTTGAGATATTCATCCCAAATTTGGAATGCAAGCAATTTTTACAGCCTCCATCATTACACATCCTAAATTTTAATTAGAATCTGCGAACTATTTACTTGTTCGGAGCCATGTCTTATCTTGCCCTTTCAAACTTATTTGAAGTACGCCACTGATCAGCGTACAATCAATTCTCGCCATCTTCGTTCAATTTAGAAACTTTTTTGACATCTTTAATTTTTTCGTATCTCCAACTGTTCCCGAGCAAAACATCAAATGATTGTATGCATTCGCTGAATTGAAAGCACTTTTAATTAAGAAAAATGACTAGTAGGCTTTGATTTTTTTCATTTATTCGTTTATTTTGACAGTTGCTGGAGTTAAACCAGTGTCTGCTCGAATGGTTTATTGAATGAACGATAAGTTTTAAGACTTTTGAAGTTATTGCTCTAAGAAAAAATGGCTAATTTTACTAACGCCGAATTGGCTGATATCCATTACATGTACGGTCTGGCTTATGGAAATACAACAGAAGCTAGGCGAATATATCAGGTACGCTTTCCAAATCGAGTAACACCAGACAGGCGAATATTCTCAAATATCTTGAGCAGGTTGAGGAAAACTGATAATTTTACTGCAAATAATCATTTAAAAGGTGCAACTCAAACTATGAGAACTCCAGATATTGAGGAAGCAGTTTGTAATAGTATTGATTTGAATCCTCATGTGAGTACAAGAAAAATCGGAAATCAGTTGAATATTTCACATGTTCTACTTTGGAGGATTCTCCACGACTTTTTATTGTACCCATTTCATATTCAACACGTCCAAACTCTACTTCCTCGAGATTTTCCTTCAAGACTGAGTTTGTGCTGATGGATCTTAGATAAAGTTAGAGAAAATGCTCATTTCGATAGTGAAATAATGTTCACAGACGAAGCTAACTTTTCGAGAACTGCAATAAAAAATTTTCACTTGAATAATACAGAACCAAGGCCTCCTAGGTCTCCAGACTTAAATAGTTTAGACTTTTTCTTATGGGGATATCTCAAAAGTTTAGTTTATACAACTCCAGTGAACAGTGTAGAAGAATTGAGAAATAGAAAAATAACCTCTTGTGACATGATGAGACATACCTCAGGAATAGTTCAATGAGTGCGATAATATGCGAATAACAGAGGCCTGTATTCTTGCAGGTGGGGGAAACTTCCAGCAATTTATTCAGTTTTTAGTTTGATATTAAATTGTAGAAGATGTTGAGTCTCAAAAGACGAGCTATCGAAATAAAAGCAAATTTTGGGCATACCTATCGAGTATTTCTATTATTTTCCTTTCATTTAACGAATAACATACAATTCAAATAATTCAAATTCAATAATTTTTCACTTTCACGAATGGAGATACGAATAAATTCCAAGTGACAAAAAAGTTTCCTTATTGAACAAAGATAACGAAAATTGATTGTACACTGATCAGTGGCGTACTGAAAAAAAGTTTGAAAGGGTAAAAGGAGACATGGCCTCAGAAAATGAAACACCTTATGAATTTCAGTTGAAATCTAGGACGTGTAATGATGGAGGCTGTAAAAATAGCTTGCATTCCTAATTTGAGCTGAATATCTCAAAAAATGCAGAAGTTTTGAACAAAAAACCAATTTTTCCGGAAATTTCAACACCCTGTTGTTCCGTAACGAAGCTCTTGCGGACCTATGTTTATATAAACTTTTGTTCTTAATGTAACACCCTGTATACTCTTCGTAAATGAAACAGCAATAATTTGAATCATTTACATAAACTCTACTTGACGATGCTATATCTAATCATAGCGAATTAAATCAAAAGTTTTTCAATTATCAGCAAATTATTACGGTAAATAAGTGGTTTTTTTTAATAAAAGCTATAACTCGTGGACAAGAACTGTTAAGAACGAATGAAGGTATATTTAGATTCAGTGACATCAAATAAGTAGAGATCAAGTGGCATAAGTCATTCATAAAAAGAAGTGCTATTTTGTTGTCCAGTGCAATCAGAAGTAAGCTATTAGTTGATTTTTCTATGTTGTTATCACATTGTTACATTTTATTTTATAACACTACACTAAAATTTATTCCTTTAAAAAACGAATCTTTTGTACAGTTCGTATGTTTCGAGGTTTTACTACCGAATGGCGGTCAGACTGCGACCTCCTTTAATGAGTATCGCGACTCCCTCAAGGGTACCGACCCCCCGGTGGATAAACGATGATTCAATGTGTCCTCCATGACTTCTTGGCTCTTTATTGAGTATGTTAGGAGTTCCTGAAGAATAGTAATCCACTCTTTGCAAAGACATACTGAATTACTGACTCAATGATTCTTATTGAGATCCTTTATGTAAGTGAAGTTCGTTAAGAAAAATTACTACGAGAAGCCACATAATGCATGTAAAATCGTTAGTTATGAGTCACAAATCTTTTTCCAGTAGTCAGAAAACATTGGAGAGAATGCCCGGCTAATCATCGCAAGTCCAATGCCCTTAGGCGTGACAATGGCCTCATTCGCGAAAATATACCACCTTAAAAAATGAAAAAACTTGGGATTCTATATGGGCATTCCAGCTTACAGTCTATTTGTACCTAATATGGTAAAGCATATAAATATTGATAAGCTGAATGGCACAGAAAAAATATAGCGGTTCACAAAGCAAGAATTCATTCTTATCGCTTTTATTTATTGCTTTTTTATCATTGGGTGTGCACGAACCAATGTGCTGTAAAACATGATTCAAAGGAGTATTTATTGTCCTTGAACGAGGGATCCCCGATAACTACTTCAGTGTTGCCAGACTATTATAATTATTGTAATGTGAATTTTCAATTGCTCTGTAACGATGCAAATCATAATCAATTACAATAAGAGCTTAACATTTATGAATTCACATATACAATAAGTATATTTATGAATGTAGTTTTATGGAAAGCATGCTCATTATGCGGATTCTATACAGGTTGCCCGTTGAATATGGTCCATCAAAAGTATGCAGAAATGGATTTGGACGAGATGTATTGTTACATAAGAAAGTGTCCCAAATTCCTTGTCCTTGAATAGTAACTTCTAATCTAATAGAGATAGATGATGCGCTTTCCAATAAGTGGTGTTACATTTTAATAAAACAAAAAGCGTAATCAACAAAGTTTTTATAGATCCATTCGTTTTGGGGTGGTTTTCAAAATCATCAGTTTTAAAGTACCCTTCGTATTTTGGTTATCGTTTAACATG
Source organism: Cryptolaemus montrouzieri (assembly GCA_013387265.2). NCBI lineage: Eukaryota > Metazoa > Arthropoda > Insecta > Coleoptera > Coccinellidae > Cryptolaemus > Cryptolaemus montrouzieri. The sequence continues at coordinate 27,942,123 of JABFTP020000103.1, forward strand.
GCGCAATGATGAGATTGTGTAACAAGTTTTTTTAAGGGTTCAGTTTTCAAGTTATAGACTAAACTTGTAGTTTTCTTATTGGAACACCTTGGGTATATTCACATAATCGAATTCTATCCGTTAAAACTTTCATAAATATATATAACAATTAAGAGTTCAAGAATTTAGCTATAATAATTGGAAAATTTCATAATTGTCTTAAAATAACTATTGTCTGTCCGATTTCTATTACTATTATAACTAGAATAACATTTTGTCTTTTGGCAATCGATAGTATGGCCGCGAATGAAAATTTTGACAACCAAAACATTCAGTAGATTGAAAAAAATCTGACCAATTATGGAATATTTGTTGAACCTCGTCAAGAAAACTATAGAAAACCTCAACGAAAGATCAATGGAATTACATTAGAATCAATTGAGATGGGACCAACTCAATCTTCCAGGAATCTTCCAGGTTTTTTCTATTTTGAAAAAACCCAAAATCTTTTAAAGCCGAGTTTATCATAAAAATATCGAAAAGTTGTACAAAAAATAGTTTGAGTTATGAATCAAAATCAAATTATAGAATTTCCATTCTTTATAATTTTTCCTCATAGAAAATATAGAATTTAAATGTAAGCTAGTGTACATAAACAACATTCTGCCATCTGAACTGACTTTTCCTTGAGCCTTTTCAGGAGCAATACGTCTTCTATAGGAAGATTATTCTGTTAGGCCCAACTGATGATCAGGGAGAACGCATTGACAGTATCTGCATGTTTCACTTTTACCATACTATTTAAACCATCCTCTGAGTCAGAATATTTCCCTACGTTTTCAATATTCCTTCCTAAAGCATCCTGTACAAGCTTTTCTTCAGTCAAATTGATAACAAACTCTTTGTCTCCCACAGCCCAGTTGGTAATGTTCTCAATGGTTAAGTCATTTTCTGGATAATTTTCACTGATTGGACGAAGTTTCTTCTGAAGCTCTGGGAGTGGAATATTTTCATCATCTGATTCTTCTACTTCTGTAGTGTCATGCCACAATGCTGTCCAACTTTTTCTGATATTTTTTGAAGTAATGGCTTTCCAAGATTGTCGAGATTGTTCGCGGCATCTTCCTAATTATACTGTTTCAAAATGGAAGTTATCTTTTCACCTCCATGCGAAATGATATGATTAAGAAGGCATTTTCTATTCGACACTTAAATGTTTCGAATTAAATTCTGATCCATAGGTTGGAGAACGGCAGTACAGTTGGGTGGCAAAAACATAACTCTGAAGGTTGGATAAGTATTAACGTCTTCCTCAGGTGGGTGCGATGGTGCATTGTCTACCAACAACAGAGCTTTAGAGGGGTTGTTGATCTTAGTTAAGAAATTCTTCACCTCGGGAATAAGAGATGTTTTAAACCATTCATTAAATAATGGTCTGGTCATCCACTCTTTGGTAGATGCTTTGTAGACAACTGGTAGTAAACTTTCTTTTTGGAATGCTCGTGGATTTGCCGCTTTTCCCAAGAGTAGTAGATTGGTGAGTTCCAGTCGCGTTGCAGCATGACATGAATGTTAAGCGGTCTTTTGACACTTTTCGACCTGGTGCTGATTTTCCCCTTGATAAACCCTAGTTGTGCTTGGTAAACATCTCTAAAAAATGGCAGATTTATCAGCATTATACATCTGTTCTTTACTTAATTCCATCTGTACAATAAGCGATAGAAATTTTTCCTTGAAAGGTATAACAGCGGAAACATCACTGGAAAGTTTTTCACCACAATCATTCAAGAAACGAATGCCATGTCTGAGCTTGAATTTATCTAACCATCCCGACTTGCCAGAAATTTTTTTCCTTTGATTCGTTCATAAAACTGTTTGGCTTTTCCTCTTCATATGTCTGACGAAATTGGTACGTGTGCGTTGCGTTGTTAAATAAACCAGTTATACAATGCGATTTCGACATCAGGATTCTTAGCTTCTTTAATAATTTTTCATTTTCCTACAAAAACACTTTGGATAGAATAAATTCGAGAAAATTTAAAATAATATTCCTACTAGGGATGCACCGAGGGCCCGGTTGGACCAGCCGAGCTCTCGGCCGTGATACTTAGCATGCAATAAATTTGTTTGGACGAGAGTGATACTCGGCTTTTTGTGAAAATCCTTACTCGGTCATCCCTAATTCCTACCTGTTCCTTGATACGATATTCTGTCACTGTTGATTTTGAAATAGTGAACTTTGCTGCTATTCGACGAGTACTCAATCCATCATCAATGAAATCTATTATTTTTTGATTTCTCTGCTAGTGTGAGCGTTTTATGATTTCTCTTGGTTGGAGCCATTATGCACACCACCGGCGAGATTGAAATGCAAAATGCAACTGTAGAACGATACTCGCCACTCTTAGATAGTACAACTACATGCATGTACATACAAGGAAAATTATTATTGTTTGTATATTAGCCGGCGTCGACGTGCCCGGATTATAGAGGTAAAATTCTCAAAGTGCATGAATGAGTCGCGAGTTACTGGAGTGCCCGAAATAGCGAGTGTCTGGACTAGTGAAGTTGTACTGTAATTTGAAGTTAATTTGCCAGAAATAATGGATGAAATTCCGTTGACAGAATTCAATAACATATATTCTCAACAGGACGGAAACCATACCTAGAATTTGCAAATGGTGTCGCAATATCTGCAGGAATATTTTCCAGATCGTTGGACCGGCCCATAAGGTCCTATAAAATGGACAGCAAGGTCCCCGGAGCTGGCAGTTCTTTGTTTTTGTGTGGGGTTATTAACAAAACATGAGCTATCGAACTCATTATCTTACGATAGAATATTTACGCTTATCAACTGAAAAGGAACTACGTAATTTACAAGCCAGTCCCATTATTTTAATCTAACCTTCATAGGATCCAAAATTTGTGCCATCAAGATGTCCAGTAAAATCTTGAACATCTTCTATGATCTTAAACTGAGATGCATTTTATTAGTATCATGTATGTACTAACCGAACCTAACATTATTGATACTCTTGAAAATGAATAAAAAGTTTCTAACAATATGAAAAATAGAATCCTGTTATTTTCATGTTATCCAACATTAGGAAGCGATGCACAAATTTCAGTTGGCCTTCATTGTTTTTTATATTCTTTTTTCAAGTAGCAGGAAACAAATATTTTACCATCAACAATTGATTGAAGATTCTATTTACAACATCAAAACTGTAGCTTTAACCCTTTCGATTCTATCGGGACATATGTAACCCACTGCAGTTTCAAAACATTAAATCGGAGTATAATAGTCTTGCTTTGGCTACATTTATTCCGTTCCAGTCTTTTCAATACGCTCACAATCAATTAGGATCAGGCGCATGCGTTTCGGTTTGTTTATTTCATGTTTATGAGGTGGTGACACGTGCTCTCTAAATTTATTTTCTGCGGGTAAAAAACAATGGTATAATTCCTGTTTTTAGTGTAAATGAAACATAAAGGAAGGTTGCTTGTATTAGTTGCATATTCATTTAATTTTATCATTCGAACTATAGTTTAATTCTCGAAAACATATAGGGGGATACATTTGTCCCATTAGACATTTTGAGTGTTTGTTTGTTTGTTTGTTATTCCTTTTACGTGCTCTATTTCCGCCTTTCGGCCAATGACATGCCGGGGAATTCTGTCACCTCACTAACCCGGGAATTTTGCCGAACCCCTCTCGTGTCGAGGGAAGGGATCTTTTAATGTCCAACACATCTCTGTTAGACAGGACCGACGGCTTTACATCTCCTCCGAAAGATGGATACTCAAGCGATTCCCAGAATCCGAAAAATCGCACCGACTTTGTGGGGATTGAACCCAGGTAACTCTGCGCAGGAGACGAGCATCGTATCCCCTACGCCACCGAGCCGGCTTACATTTTGAGTGGGATACATTATTACCAACAGACTTCGTTGCTTCCGGATGACTCGCCACCGTGATTCGAAAAAACTCATATATGCAGAGTTAATTGCCGAAGCAGAGAACATAGATGACGATGAAGAAGATGCCCAAAGTTAAGATAGTGATAGTAATGATTCTGAGAACAATTCTATTGAAGATTTCGCAATAGTGATAATTCGTCAGACAATACGGATTATGAGCCAGATGAAAATAACTCGGACAGTGACTCGAGTGATGCAGATGAAGCAATAATAGATGGCAATATAGCTGAAGACAACTACGAGACTTCAAGCTTGAATGAAAAGACATAATCCGATGATGAAAAACAGACCCAAATAAAAGATGCTGACTACTTGTGGTTTCAAAATAACTATGGTACTTTTGTTTCCCGATTTAGTGTTCCTGATGAAAGCACAACTGAAACAACCTTATCTTGAGACATGAAGGAAGTAGATATTTTTTGAAACGTTTCCCAAAAAGTCTTCTAATCTCTATACCTGTTTGTACGAATTTACGATTTAAGCAGTTGCAAAAATCTTCAGCTAAAGAAAAGCAGCCTACTGACTATCAAGACATTATGATCACTTTGGAATGTTCCCTGATAATGTCTTATAATAAGGTTCCTTCTATCAACTTATATTGTTCAAAGAATGCATCTCTAGGCAATGCAGCAATCAGAAAAGCAATATCAAGAGATCGGTGCAAACTGCTCCTGTCTAAAATGTAATTCAATAATCCGATAAAGTCCGAAGATTCTGGATAAGCCTACTACGTGGAAGAAGCGGTAAACTGCGTGAAATACAGCAGTACATCAAAGCATAGACGAATCTATGGCGAAATTCAAAGGGAAGTCTGCATGAAGCAGTATCCTCCTATTAAACCCATAAAACGTGGAACAAAAATTTGGGTTAGAAGCGACTCGGGATCTGGATATGTTTGCGACCTAAATATATACACTGGCAGAGACGGCAGTGAGGAAAATGACAATAACGAAGCTGTCGTAGTAGAGACAACTGTCAAAAACTTGCTAATACTATAAGGGCTTATGTTTTGACAGATTTTTCCCCTCGGTGAATTCGAAAATTTCAAGAACTGATTAATTGAAAATCCGGCTTGAAAGGGTAACTGGGTACCACTAGATAACCCGTAAAAAATTCTATAATATGCACATTTCACCATTGTGTCATGTTGAAGGATAACTGAAATACAAGGGGTACTTGTTAATTTAAGATTTTGAAAATCACCCTGTGGCTTGGCTATATCTATTGTTGTAGCACTACTTCGTGGAAACCCCATTTTTAATTCAAGGATAACGAATTCGGAACACCCTGTGTGAGTAGTTTGCTCGATTATTGCCTCAGATAAGTAGAATTGAGCTTCGTTATTACTGGGGAAATTTGTCATCACGATGATTATACAATAATCGTACAATTCCAAAATTACACTTTCAGAAGTTACACCCAACGTGCAACTGAATTGTAGCACAAGAGTAAAATACAAGGATAATATAGCTGGAAACAACAATAGTTCTGGTATTCTCTGGACTAAAACAAGGTATCTACTCTATCCCAGAGACATAATGCGACCATAAGGTTTCTATCCTTCTTGAATATTACACAATCATTTTTGCATCATCTTGGGGTACTAACGATGAAAAGAGTCTGTTATGAAATTTTTGGATGAGAGGGCATTTACCCCTCAACATAACCCCATCACAACTGACACATCACATGCCTCTAGTTTCTAACTTTGAATCCTAGTAGGTTGCTTCTAGATCTACTTAAAAATATTTCCACATGTATATTGTTGTTAAAACTTGGATATTCTCATTGTATAAAGTTTATTTTGTTCCAAATACGGAGCGCTCGATTCATACCCTTGTTTCCATTTCTATTTGCCTGCTCAAATTTATTGGGTTGGTAGTTATTAAATAATTTAACTGAATTGTCATTCCAAGAATTAATTTCCGAACTGTCATAATGAATGCACAGAACATACTCAAGCTGTTCCAATCACTCCATGTATATTCATACATAGAAAAAAAATTGGATTTTCATTAAAACAAGACCTGGATAAAATAAATGCACATATAATATATTTTTGAAAAGGAAAAAAGTCTATTCAAGAAAAATAAATTTGCCTTTGGTCCATAGGTAAAAGAACGCAAGTTTGCACTATAACCCAACAACCGTTGGTGAGAATAAATTTACGTAAAAAAGTGGCTGTAGAAAGTCAAAAGCCTTCTCACATAATTTTGAAAACAATCGAAATATTGGGACTGGACTGACGAATATTTTCACAGTTTGCGAATAACTTGAAAACGAAAAATCGAAACTACCTTGAATCTGTTGGCCGCAATGAATTCTTCACGCGAAAAGATCATCACAGGGAAGGCGGTTCATTTTTATCCATTCAAATATTTTACATCGCTGCAATACTGAAAAGTCAAAATCTGTCCACTTTGTACAATCAAATACTTTGTCTTCAATAAGTTCTATACCCATTTTTTGATGTAATCTAAGCGAATAATGCCAGACGGGATGATAGTTCACAAAATTACAAAACAACCAATAATATCTGTCGTCGCTACAGAACCAAAGGTTAATAATTCCGACAAAGAGAACCACAGAATTAGCGCGGTCAAAAAAATTATGAAGATATTGAGTAATGGATGTATTATTTTATGGAAGTGTGTTTATTATTTAACGAGTAGCTGTAAAGAGTGCATAAATGTATAACTAGTAAGTTGATGATAAAGTCCTAAAATTAATCTTTTTATTACTCAACTCGAGTGATGTGTGATTCTCTTCATTTCTGGATATCGCAGTACAACGAATTCATCCTCATCTCCCAAATTACATATCATCTAATCTCCACTAAAATTTTCGTCGCGTCTCATATTTCATGAATATGAACAATCCCTTTTCGAGATAGAAGATTTATTCGCCTGTTAGTCATTCTATTTATGAAATAAATCTCATTACCTAGAGAAGTCACCTGTAAATATAAGATAAAATACATTTCATGAGCATCACTCAAGGATGAAATATTAATATGTTGAAAGCACATCAATTTATGATGAAGTGTTTTGTAGTGGGTATGCAACTCGCGTTACATGTAATAGTTGATGAAATTCCTTATACAGGGTGTCCCGCAAGCTCTATGACAAACTTTGAGATGTGATTTCTGAAGAAATTCTGAAACAAATCCGCATGGTCCGAATATTTTTATATTAGGGGATATTCAGTTTCAAAATTTTGATTGTCACAATGTTCAACATAGTAGAGCGATTTTGTGGTGTTACCAAAGAAGAAATGAAATACATATCTTATTGTACAGAAGGTGACATTAGTAACTATAGTAAAATAATTATCAAAATTATGGGTTACTTTCGATAGATAAATATCTTTTGGATAGATAGAACTGGACAACAAAATTGCACTATTCGTCCGATCTCTACTTATTTGATGTCACTGAATTTGAATATAGCTTCATTCATTTTACACAGTTCTTGTTTACGAGTTATATTTTTATTGAAAAAACACTTAATTACCGTATTAATTTGCTGAAGTTGAAAAAATATTGATTTAATTTGCTATAATTTGATATCGTCAAGAACAGTTTATGTGAACGATTCAAATCATTTCTGTATCATTTGCGGAGAGTATATATGTAAAGAACACCGTTCAAATGTGACAAGAGTTCGTAAGTGAATCTAACAAAAATTATTTTGGGCATCTGCTGGAAATGCGTGATAAGCCTTGGGTTCCTCCAAAGGTTTGTTTTCTACGTTAATGGACAATAAGAAAAGAACAACTTTTCTGCACGAAACTGCTACGGTCTGGAATGAATCCGTTTAATACCATGAAGACTACTATTTTTGTTTCTCAAGCAAATGCTTCATAGCAGAAGTTATTAAACATTGAGACGAAAACTGATCTAATATATATATATATATATATATATATATATATATATATATATATATATATATATATATATATATATATATATATATATATATATATATATATATATATATATATATATATCTAATCTAATTCCACTACTGGTGCATCACCCAGTATATATACACTGGGTGATTCACCAGTGGTGCAGTGCTCTGTAGCTCGTACACTCTTGAAGTTTTCATTTACGTTCGAACAGTATTGTAGTTAGAAAGTAAGAATCTACTTCAGCAATTTATTTTGCAGTAAACAGGGTGTCCCAATTTTCTATAGAAAAATCTTGGGTGTTTTTTCAGATTGGAAGACCACTTTTTTGTTTAAGATTCGGGAGTGGCCTAAACTCTGCTATAATGTCTTTGAGTAATAAGTTTTATTGGTGAGTAGTTTCGTCACAATATTTTTTTTCCGTAAATATTCATGAAAATAGGCTCTCACATCATCGCATGCTCCTTCGGCCAGAGAGGATGAATACTTTTTTCCTTTTGTTTTCTTATTTCCCAAGGATAGTTTTATTGATGAATTGAAATAGATTAACCTCATTTTATACTGGAGTGACTCAAAAAAATTATCGAATTTTGTAATTTTCAAAAGATCATATCTTGATTTTTTCAAATGGAACGTATTTTATTACTCATGTCGACGCATAAAATATTGTGCAATAGTTTGCAGGATTAACCTTATCTTTATCTTCGATCATTTTCTAAATATTCGATTATCTGTAAAAATTTTTGATGAAAATTCTACAAACCGTATCAAACTCATCAACATGCATCGTTATTCGCACAGTTTTTTTATAATGATTCAAGTAGTAGAGAATGAAACCTAAACAAGATAATTCTTTTAACGAATGATAAAATCAAGAGAATTGAAACGTAAATCGAGGTATGTGTGGAAATTTTTTTTATTGTGTCTTCTGTCAGGTGTTCGGACATATCATATTCTTCATTTTACATGGTGAACTTATCAGTGTTTCGTTATTAAACATTGTTTGTGAGGTTTGAACCCAATTTTCTGAATTAACTGCCATGAAGTTCTCCAAAGAAGAAATGGTTGATATGATTTTTATTCTGGGTGAGTGTGATAGAAATTCTTCGTTGGCAAGTTGAGTTTATGCACAAAGATTTCCTGATCAGAGGCATCCGGATGCAAGATGCTTTGAAAAACTTCTAATCAGATTCATCGAAATGGGTCATATTGCTTTCAAAAAGCATGAAGAACCAAAAACTTCTACAGCTGAAGACAACCAGCTATCAGTTTTGTTGACAGTGACAGAAGAACAATATAAAAGCCAAAGAGAGATTTCTCAGTTAACAGATATAAGTCAAACTTCCGTCCTTCTTGAAAAAAAAATAAATTTCATGCATATCATGTACAGCTGCACCAGGAACTGAACAATCAAGACTATGAAAATCGCGCCGAATCATCTGCCCACCATGCACGCCTTGAGCCACAATAGTGCAATTAAGCAGGATATATATATATATGCACATATAATATATATATATATATATATTTATAGATCCGTAGATCAATGAATAATCCTTCCTGACAAGAGCTAGTTCCCAAATCTGCCCACCATGCACGCAGCCCTTTAGAGCCACAATAGTGCAATTAAGCAGGATGCCGAGAAACGAAGCGGCAGACTGCAGTTTCGTCCTTATTGGGAACTTATCAGTGTTGCATATCGCTTCTCAGCATCCTAAAAAGCTACATCGGGATACCCTATCGATTCCAGAAAGGACGCACCTCGTACATACGTACGAGAGTCACCCTGTATGGACCGAGACGGTGAACCCGCTACCAGACTTAGAGAAAGATACGAACAAGAACAAACAGATGTGAGAACGTTAGAAATTCCAACACTTGGAAACATGTTTCGCCGGTCCGTCAATCGCATCAACGGTACAAAACGAGCGAAATAATCCAGTTGAAATGGTGCTCTAGGCCTCTGTTCCCGAGATAAAACCCCCCGCCGGTAAATATTTGATGAGACAAATATCTTCCGCGACAAACTTGGCGAGGAGTCTACATATGTAAACTTGGGACAAAAAGAATAATTAAAAAATCCGTAGATCAATGAATAATCCTTCCTGACAAGAGCTAGTTCCCAAATCTGCCCTCCATGCACGCAGCTCCCAAGAGCCACAATAGTGGAACTAAGCAGGTTGCCGAGAAACGAAGCGGCAGACTGCAGTTTTGTCTTGATTAGGAGTTCATCAGTGTTGCATATCGCTTCGATAGTGTACCCCGATGTAGCTTGTTGGGATGCTGAGAAGCGATATGTGACACTGATGAGCTCCTAATAAGGAGCTCTTGGGGGCTGCGTACATGGCAGGCAGATTTGGGACTAGCTCTTGTCAGGAAGGATTATTTATTGATCTACGGATTTTGAATAATTCTTTTGCTCTCTAAGACAACCTTCGTAATGCCTCAGTCGATAAATAAAAGACCAAAACTTTTGTATAGAATAAATATGTAATTAATAAGATCCAACTATTTTGAACTACTAAATTGTTGTTCTGATGAAGAAACATTCGTAATTCTTGGACAATGGTTCTCTTCATTATTGGATTGTGAGCACAACGCTCATCAACTTCTGATATTTGTATCTGTAGTTTTAAATATATGTCCAATAATTATTTCCGATGTATATTTTAATACAAACTTGAATTATAACAAAAATATGATGGTATAATATAGCGCCAAACGATGTAATCTGAAAACAGATGTTATATTTCTGAATGGCCAAGAAGTGCTTAGAATCATTTCTAATCCCAGAAAGTAAAGGGCGTAAAGGATCTGGTGGTGGAACCAATTGTGGCAATATTACTGTGCCATATATATATATATATATATATATATATATATATATATATATATATATATATATATATATATATATATATATATATATAGGCCAATATATAGACTTTTATCGCGGGACAATAGTTCATATATATGGCCCTACAATATTTACCAATTATTATCATTCCCCAATTGTTCAGTTCATTTTGTCATTGTCATTTCTAATGTGCACGAACTCGTTTTCGGTGGCATTGTTTATAAGTTCTTGTAATTGCTCGAAATTTGTTATTTCTATACTATAGACGAGTTCTTGAAAACATTTATTTAGCCATTCAACAACTATTCTTCCCTGATGTGTACGTGCTCCGTCATGTTGATAATATATATTCTGAATGAAGTTTAGCGGAGTATTATCAATTAAATTGAACATCATGTTCTGTAGTATTAGGATTCAATGTATTATTTGAAATATGAATGGGAAAGAAGCTATGATTATTTAATCTAATCTAACCTAACAATGTATTATTTGAAATATGAATGGGAAAGAAGCTATGATTATTTAATCTAATCTAACCTAACCTAGCCTCTTTTGGAATTGTCTTGGCCTAATCGCACCAGGATTCTGTAGGGCCATAAATGATCATTAACCATAAAATATTGGGAATGAATTCTAGATCTTGAGCATGTTGCTACAGAATCCAGCTGCGGAATGTGTGTCGATGCTAAGGGTGCTGTTCTTCTCATTCTTCAAAACACGCTACACGCCACACGCCACACGCCACACACCACGCGACAGTTGTATTTGCAACTCATTTACAATATGCTGAATATTTATTGAATTTTGTATGTGACAAGGTCGTACATGTTTTGGCTGAAGTGTTCGTATTTCTCTGAGTCTTCTACAGCAAAATAAAAATTGTACGAATAGGAGGATGTCTCTTAGGAAATCCTCGATTGTATTCTCTAACAACTTCTTGTTTATTTCCATTGCAAAAACCATACACATAGATCATATCTGCATATTCTTCCTCACTGAAGGAATACATTTTCGATTCGAGGAAGTTGAGGTACAATAATTATCAATCGGAAAAGATATTCTGACATTTATGTATCAAAATATCTCAACATTCTTGATGATTATTCTACTATGGTTACACATGTCACCTTAAGTACAAAATATGTATTTTACTCCATCTATGGTACTACCACAGATCGCTCTCGCATGATGAAAATTGTGATTTCAAGACCAGTGAAGATCAAACTGTCGAAGCTGAATTTAATAAGATTAGGACCCAGCTGTTCTCACTTATTTATCCTTGAATTTCTTCAGGAATCACCTCTTAAAGTTCGTTTGGGGAGACCCTGTATAATTCGAGGTAGTTTTCACGGAATAGCCGATACAATATTAAAACTTTTCGCACTTCAAAATAAGCGTAAGGTATTAGAGAAACGTAATATAAGAATATTTATACACAAAATGTTACAGTGAGATAAAAAAATCCAGGAAATATTGTTATTTCTTCAGTCCAGTTAAATTGTCAGAAGACATTTTTATTCCGGAAATGTTTTTATTCTCTATAGAAATATCGTACTTTGAATATTGAATATAAATTTCTCAAGAGGAATCTCTGTGATTCTCTATAAATTGGGTTCACGAATACGAAGGATGGAATAAAAGAAATTCGATATTTGTCTCTTGCAGAACATTTTATGAACAATTTTTTTAATTATTTCATTTTTTCAGAGGTTATCGATCCAAACCATAGATGTTATCAACTAGACAGCAGTGAAGAAAACTATAAGTGAGTTAATGATGAAAATGTAACTGTAAATTTCTATTCATATATAGGATGGATCCAGAGCTACTTGCCGAAAATACTGATAAATTTTAGAGGAAATTGCAAGATACTCTTTCCTTTGACGTTTTTTTTATATTCATATGAATTCAGTGGCAAAAAATTTAAGCAGAAATTATCTTCTATTTTGAAACTTTCTTTGATTTATCGTTCGATATTCTGAATAGCGATATACGAGGGTAAACCAACTTTGTTTTTTTAACGAATTTTAAATGACTCGAGAATATCCCAGTAAAGTTTTGTCACAAAGATGCATTTCAGTACAAAGGTATATTCATTATTAATGACCCAGTCTTTGATTCATGGCACTAGCTGTTTTTTTGCAAGAGATACAGTATTTTCGTTAGCATTGTCAGTTTAGCAAAAGTTTTATCTACAAAAAAAATGAAATGGTAAACACGTGAAACGTGAAATAACACGAATAGAAACTCATTAAATAAATTTCCACTAGTAGGCGATAGGATTATGGATGTATCCTTGTTCTATTATTGCACCTCTTCTTGCACAGCCAGACCTACTTCATTTAGATTCTGCGGTACGCGCACTCTTAATCTTCTTTCTATCGAGTCTCACATACGCTCAATCGTATGGAAAACAGGGCTCCTTGTCGGCCTCTCAATTCTCAATATTTCAAGTATATCAAGGTAATCTTGCGGTATAACGTGTGGCATAATCATGCAACAACATGTAGTTTTCGACCAACTTATGAGTGAATGGGCAAATTTGAGGAAACTATGTGTACTACTCCGCAGTCATGAATCCCCTATCAACTGTAATTAATTATGTTTTCTCTTTCATACTTATGCCACCTAATCTCATGAGATAGGTGAAGGTGTTTGTCAAGGTGACACAATATCACCTAAATCATTCACTTTACCCCTCGAAGATGTGTTCAAGACCTTAAACTGGAAAGGAAAAGGAGTCGACGGATCATTCATAATTCATTTGCGGTTCGCTGATGACATTATTTTGATGAGTGATGATTTGGATTAGCTTCAAGAAATGATAGAACAAGTCGACGAAGCTTCCAAGAAGGATGGATTTGAAATGAAAATCTCCAAAACCAAAACTATCAACCATGACAATGCTGAAGTCGTGGTCGGTCGAAGGGTAGTAGAAGCGGTGGACCATTACGTATGTTTATTGCTGCAAGAAAAATCAAACTGCGCAGATCACAATGAGCATCGGACTTAGTTGGGCAGCTTTTAGAAATCTCAGCTTCATCCTTGAAAGTCCAGATCTGACCATCAAGTTACAGCAAAACGTTTATTATACCAGTGTGCAACCTGTGGCAACGTACGGCCTTGAAACAGTTACTATAACTAAGAGAAGCTCAAATAAATTACAAACTACGCAAAGTAGAATCAAAAAGGCCGAGTTAGGCGTAAGTCTGCGAGACATGATTCCTAATGATGACATTAGGAACGGAACGAAGATAATGGACATCACAAGAACAGTAGCACAGCTTAAATGGAGATGGGTAGATCATATGGCTAGGCAAGACAACGACATATGGTCGAATAAATTAAAACTTAGGAGACCACCAGGAACCAAAAGAAGTGTTGGTAGGCCCCAAAAGAGATGACTGGATGAAGTGAAAGGATTCGCTGGGACAGGTTGGTTTCATATGGCACAGGATCGTCAAAGTTGGGGAGGTTTGGAAGAGGCCTTTATCCAGGAGTGGATGATATATGACTAAAGGAGAAATAGGAGACATGCCACCTCAAACAATTTCGAATTCGCCTTCATAACCGATTCTTGTAGCATAATTGTCTTGATTAAAAAGCACAAATAAATTCTGAGACGCCCATCAGGAGATTCAAGTCAAAACCTAAATTCCTTAGAGAACAGAACGTTTCCCATTTTGAATTACCCAAATACTGGTGTTCTATGGCGAATTAAAGATGCGACGTACAGTGTACGAACACCAATTTCACCCAAACGCCCCCTTACTTTTGCTTCAGTTATTGATATTTGCCTCACTTTCTTCAGTCTTTTTCTCTCTACAGCCACGAAGCCTTGAAAACGATGATCTTCCCCTTCCTCTTCACTTTGTTAATTTACCAGTTTCTTGGAAACGGTCTCATGCCCTTGTACGCTGTTTTTTGAAGCACCAATTTGCCTAGCACTATAAGCTTGTGATCTTCTATCAATCATTGATTGTATTGATCGAGCATCATCAACTGTAGGAAGAAACATAGTTGAAATTCTTCAGCAATTGATTTCAACATTTACTCATTGGTTTAAATGTACAAATGCTCGTGAAATAACGTTGTTTTTACATCGAGTTGAATTCTCCATAGCACTCTCATTTGAAAAATAATGATCTACTGGCTGCGTTGGCAATTTATGAGGATTCATATGAGTTCAGGTATATTTTTTACGAATAAAACGATAGCGCCAAAGACTACTACAGTGAGAATGAAGTGTATCTTCATGACAAAAATCAGCTCAGAAATTTTACAGGGCAATATGGGGCCTGTTTGCTTCTAGTGTATCAGCTCACACTTGTTGATAATGGCAGAAGGAGCACTGCGATAAGGCAAATAGTTTTTGTGAAAACGAAACTCTAAGACGACGACCTAATAGCCTGAAAAAAAAATTAACGATACACTATGTTCACGAAGTCATATTGCATAAATAACTCCTGGAGATTTGTTTTTGAGAAGCACATAAATTTGAAAAGTGTGAACTAAAAATCATTTGAATTATATGTTATTTTCGTTAAAAACGATTTCTCATATATTCGCATAGTGTTCAATACTTACGCCTTCAGATTATTCCAAAAAAATTAATGCACTCTGCACATATCATTAATTTGAATGAAAACTACGAAGATATTTCCCTACAAACCCCTACAAGTACATTCGTAGTTAAAACCAGGAAATGATAAGTGTAAACTTTATTTTGAACAATTCTTTGTAACAAAGCAATATCACACAATAGGCCAGTATTATTGTGCCAGGGAGGAGACTAAACAAATATGAAAGATGAAAGGGCTGATTATTCCGCTATCATTATTCCTAAAACAGGTGCCAACAAGAATCTACATGAAAATATTAAAATGTAGTGTGTTGATGAATCGTTTGCAGCATTTTCTTTGAAAATCTTCGTTCCCAGAGGATATGATATTGATGAAACTGCATTTAAGTTCAAGTTCGCTATTGAAAGTTTGCAAGCTCTTCTTTCGTAAACTAATTTCGCAGCAAGTGCTTCATTAGCGGCAATGATTGGCTAACTAAACATAGATTGATTAAACTAGAACTCAAGTGTGTATATTGCGTTATAATTCGAAGTGGAATATCACGATTTCTTGGATAATAATCAATCAATCAATTCTCCATTAGCGGTTGGATTCTGTCGTTAAGGTGCTAATTGATTCTGCATGATAATTTGAGTGGAAGATAAAATGTGAACGAAAACGAATGATTCTAAGGTTTCTTGTTGCTTTCGTTGATGTTAATCTCTTTGTTTGTTCATACATTACAATTAAGTGATCTTCACGTTACATTCTTGTATACCGGGTGAACCATGAAATACTCCCGAAGCTTCAACAGTTATTGATGTATTTCCCTCAAATAAAAACCTCCAATGATTTACTAATAGCCTGGCATATTTTCATAGATTTGTCACTTCTGGAAGTACCGAAAGTAAAAGGACTTTCGTGAATGGCAGCTCCATATTTTAATTATATTTTAATTGAAACTGAATTGTTTATCGACCAGAAGAAGAAAAGGGTGTAGGTTCGATTTTGAATCGACAGATTATGAAAATGTTTCAAACTGTTCGAATAGTAACTTTCAGAATTGTTAGATCATTTTTTTATTTGAAAGAATTATATTACGGATGTTAACCTAACATACATTGCCCAAGGAATTAACTTAAGAAACACGAAAAGTCGAATTTATTTAAAAGAAATTCAGATATGCTGAAGAATTATTTTTCCAGTTATGCACCAGCACTATGGACTGCTTTAGAACAATCTGAATAAATATGGTGGTAATACTTAATGAAACAATTTGGAACTATTGGAAAAATCAAAGTCCTAAAAAATTTTAATACTGGATATTCCTGCCCCGTTCACGAAATAAATAATATTATAACCAGTCTGTTCCCAACCTCATTCACGGTAGCTGGATTCTTAATCTATTAAGAATTATCCTAGACATATATATATATATATATATATATATATATATATATATATATATATATATATATATATATATATATATATTATTCTTTTGAAAAGAGGATTTACAAGAATTTGAATAATTGTATTTAAAATAAATGCTAATATCTATAATTTGTGTCAGAAGAAACACAAGTGTGAGCTCAGGAAATGTAACAGGAGATCATACTATATTGTATATGATTCAATAAACGAGTGAATAAACCTGAGGAAAAACTCGTTTCCCTGTCGTTATTGCACTAACAATAGCTTGTCTGTTTATGTTGTGTTAGTGTCGTGTGTACATAAAGATTACCAAAGATTTTTCTGCTTAGCCGCTTCATTCTCTCTTGCATTACATGATTGCCAAACGAAGACAAGGGTGAAAGGAAGGAGTTTGGGACAGGAATCTGTAACAATGGCAAAAGAAAAACCAGCAGAAGAATATTTCAACCATCATACTTCTTTTATGTCTAAACAAATCTAAGAAAAGATTTTACATAGCAAGCAAGGTCATGAAAAGGTCTGAGGAGATAATAAAAAAATATATAACCTGCGATATTTCCTCAAATTCTATCTCTGTTTGACCGAGAAAGTCCCGATGGCCAGGTTCAGTCTTCCGAGTGATGCCGATTATGATCTATATATGTTTTAGAATCATTATGGACGATATAATTTGGGTTGACATCGCCCACATATTATTTCTTCGTGGAACTTGTTTAATTTAAAGGAAAATTTGCGAAAAAATGTTGACAATCGTTCCAGAAATATGACAAATGTCATAGACATGTTCGGTGCGATTGAGGTCTGCACTCTCCGGCCACTCTATTAAAGTGATTTCGTGATCTTGAAGGTAGTTCCTAACGATATGAGCTTGGCGCGCTTCCCAGGAATAGGCGAACCTGTTACACCACATGAGTGGACGCCTGGGAAGAATTAAGGTGTCTGTTTACTCGCTTCTTGATGGGGGCCAAATTGTAGGATGTTGAGAAGATGTTGGACGGAAGTGAGTTCCACAGCTCACCGGCCCTGTAAACGAAGGAATTCTTATAGAGAGAGGTTCGAGATGTCATTAAATGTACCGCCATATTGATAACTCCTTGCCAGCCTAGTGTTGAGGCAAAACATGAGTTTTTCCAGAATAACTTTCAGCTCCAGCTTCCTTGGAGCATCTTCCGTGGAAGTATCTGTGAAACAGGGGAAGATCAACAACTTGTCTTCTGAGAGCCAATGGTTGGAGATCGCGGGTGATCTCCGGGTGGTCGATAAGACACACAGCCCGTTTGTGCACACTATCCAACATCCGCAACGAATGTTTGGGCGCAGATCCCCATACATGGGAAAAATATTCCAAAGCAGGTCAAATCTGCAACTTATATAAAAGCAAAAGCTGAGATTACGTGAAGTATCGTTTGGCTCTGAAAAGAAAACTAAGTTTAGATGATGCCGACTAAGCTATTGTTGATACATGTTCATGCCAGCAAAAGTTGGAGTTGATCGTTATTTCGAGAAGGTGCATCGAATCCTTGGATGCAATTTGTTGGCCTTGCATCATTAGAGGAGGTTCTCTAGCGGGGACTTTTCTAGAAAACGTAGTTGCTGGCGTTTTGCTCGCATTGAAGCTTACCACGTTCCACTGACCCCACTCAGATATCCTCTGTAAGTGAGAATTTGAGTTATTAATTTGATGACATCTTTAACGATGAATTTCCGAAACTGTAATCGGCAGCAGACTACTGAAAGACGAAACCAGGGTACAATCGTCTGCAATACCAAAGATCTTGTTCTCTGTAGATGATAGAAGATCGTTTATCTGCAACAGATACAAGGTTGGCGAAAGAATGGATCCCTGAGGTACTCCTGCTTGCAACTGGAAACAATTAGATGTTATACCGTCGTCCACAACTTGTATTGATTTATTTGAAACAAAGCTACTTATCGAATCCCTCAACTGTTCGGGAAGCCCATATGCAGCAAGTTTATTCAACAAGGCTGCAAGCTCGAAAGCTTCTGAGATATTGAGCGCTATTGGTCTAGATTTCCCATGCTTTTTCATCGTTGATGTACAAACATGAGTGACGTAGGCAAGCAGATCTCCTGTCGATCTTTGCTTGCGAAAACTATACTGACGATCATCAATAATTCCCTGAAACTCAAGATATTTGATGAGTTCATCATTTATGACTCTCTCCATCACTTTGTACATAATGGGAAGAAGTGCAACAGGGCGGTAGTTTTGGGGTAAAGACTTCTTTATTTTCTTTGGGATCGGTTGAATTCTCGCTATTTTCCAGCTGCTCGGAAAAGTCTGGCTTTCATAAGAAATCTGAAACAGACTGTTAAGAATGGGTGCCAATTCGGGAGCTTACTCTCTCAGGACGATTGGCGGTATTTCCTCTAGACCAACTGCCTCTTTGCAGTTCAGCTGCTCGAGAGCCCGTATCATAATGCGGACAATGAACTTGATTTCTGCCATGGAAGAATTTGTGGATGGAATGTTCGGTGGTATTGCGTTAGATGAATCCAGCACAGAATTCTAAGAGAACAAGAGAGCAAATAGATCGGCTTTCTCTATACTATATGATATATGATGATGCTATACTTCCATATTCTGTAACAAGAGGGGGAAATGCAGATTTGCAGAAATTGGCACATACAGTCTTCGCCATAGACCAGAATTGTCTAGTTCCGCTTGCGTGTTCAAGGAGTCTATTAGTTACCCCTTCACTGAAATTGCCCTTTGCTGTTGCAGTTGTCAGGTGCATACGTTCCGTATTCGGACGAAGGTTGTTCTTGTTTCCTCTGTTGGATTAATCTCCCATGGCTTGTAAGCTCTGTTCTTAGCTGCAGAGGCTTTCTCGCAGTTTTTGTTGAACCATGACTTTTGTGCTGTTGTTCTTTTCATGGAATTAGGGATGTAGAGATCCATTCCTGTTTTTATATTCAAATCGCCAATGTTTCTATATTAATTAGAAATGATAATAACCGAAACGGTATCGATTCGCCAAAATGAAGCTATTTTCCATTTTGACTTGCTATAATTTTAGTTGCCTGCGTTATTCACGGAATAATTACGCATTTCAATAGCACTCGGATTGGATTCGAAATAACTATTCTGTTATGTAATGTATTGGGTTAATGTTGATGAAATAAATTCATTTGAATCCAAATATCCTTGTTCAAATTCAGTACTAGTGGAATAAATTTGCTTGATAGAGAGAAATGTTTTAAAGAAAAATACATGAAAAATCGTGGACTATCAGGTTTGTTCAAAATCAGAAACAACTTCATAACTGTATAGAAATGCTTTTTTGCACAACTTTCAAGCTGTTGAAGGCAATATACAGGGTGTTTAGAATATACGGTCATTAATCTTACAGGAGATTCCTCTCGAAAAATCATGAGAAAGATGACCAGGAAAGTCCTCCATTTTCGAGATAAAGGTTGTTGAAGTTCAGAGTTTTTCTACGTTGCTGTTAATAACTCTCAATTCCTAAGATGTGTTGAGTAATCGCGAAAATGTATGGGTAATATTTTGTCGGAGTCATGCTGCCTTTGACCCCATCAAAATCATAGAGTAGGGCGCCACTAGTATTCACAAAAATATTTGTGGAAAGGATCTTCCGAATCTTAGTTTTCGATGTCTCCTAAAATTATTTTCGATATCGCAACTGTTTTCGAATAAAACAATGATATACGTGAAAATGCACACGTTTTTTTAACCAACTGAAGTAAGGGGAGATAATCCGTGATTCAAAGGTGAGAGCAAATCTGTTTTCATAATTCTTTACAAAAAGTGGGAAAACAATAATTAAGTAGTTTTCACCCTGTTCTGAATTTGAATATATAGACTGATCATTTAATTCAGTAGAAATTAAAACACTCTGGTGAAACCTAAAGTATTTGAACGTATTCTTATTTTAGACGAGAATGTGTTACAAGAAATTAGATATGACTATGATGAAATGGAAGAAAGCTGATGGACGATGATATTCAGAATTAAATGAGGAGGGAAGTAATAAACGATGAAATATTCATTTCTGAACTAATGTTGTGAAGTAAATGCTCGAAATTACCACCATTCATTTTTGAGCATAGTGTTAGGTGGCGATTCATTGAAGCCAACACCCGATAGAAAAAGCCTGGCATATTTCTTATTATCTTACTACCATCCAAAACTCGTGCATGTGTATGGGAGCAACAGCTTTTGAGTATACTAGTATTTTCAAATACCTCCAGATAAAATACTCTAAACGATTCAAATCGAAGGATTGTGAAGGCCAAGCTACAGAGCTGCCTATACCAATGAATATGTTTGATTCAAATAATTTCGCTATTAGTCCGAAATGTGAAGAAGCACCATAATACATAAACCACATTCTTCCTTAATACGCACACGGCACATCATCGAAAAAACCAACCAGTGTTCTGTGAGTGGTAAAAGTTTGCTAGATAATTCAATCTGTTAGGTAGTAATACTGGCCCCAACAATGTGCCATTATACCAACCAGCTCAACATCGACAGATATTTTTTCTTGGTGGTTACGTTCAATTGTCTCATGCGGATTTTCTTCAGCCTACACGTGATCCTTGTGAAAATTCATTATACACTCTCGCGTAAACCATGCTTCGTCTGTAAACAAAATATCCCCACAAAATTCGTTATTTTCAGCATAAAATTTCAGATAAGGTGGATTGGATTCAGACACAACATCCGGCAGCTGAGGTCATTGTACAGTGTGACTTCAACACCACTTGGCTCTGCCACTCCGATAAAACAGATGAAGCGGAAAGACAGGCTAAAACTTTCGCAATCAGCCATAATCTAACGCAGCTAGTCGATGAACTGACAAGAATATCTGATCACCCAACCGACATTCTGAACATCTTGGATCTTTTTGTAATATCAGATCCAGATGATTTTGGAGTGGATGTTTCAGCACCGCTAGGCAACTCAGACCACAACCTTATATCTGCTACTGGAACCATTGTGCTGCCGCTAAACCAAGAACCTGAGCCACCCAGTCGCATTTGGCACTATAACCGTGCTAATTGGAATGCGTGAATTCTTTTCGTGATTTCCATTCGGTGATGTTTGCTTTTCAAATCCTGACATCAATGTGTGCACTGAATCTGTTACAGAAATCATTGATGCAGGAATGGATCTCTACATTCCTCATTCCATGAAAAGATTAACAGCCATGGTTGAAAAAAGACTGCGAGGAAACAAAAACAACCTTCGTACGAATGCAACCTAACAACCGCAAGAGCAAAGGCCAAATTTCAACGGAGGGGTAACTAATGAACTCCTTGAACAGGCAAGCGGGACTAGACAATTCTGGTCTATGGCGAAGACTGTCAATTTCTGCAAATCTGCGTTTCCGCCTCTTATTAGAGTGAACTGAAGTATAGCATCATTTCCGAACGATAAAGCCGATCTCTTTGATCTCTGATTCTCAAGGAATTATGTTCTAGAATTATCTAACGCAATATCAACGAACAATTCCACCTACAAATTCTCCCATGGCAGAACTAAATTCATAGTCCGCAGTGTGAGATGGACTCTCGAGCAGCTGATGTGTAGGAAGTCAGTTGGTCTTGACAAAATACCGCCAATGTCCTGAGAAACTGTGCGAGAATTCAACCGATCCCAAAAAAAGAAAAGAAGTCATGTTGCACTTCTTTCCATTATGTCCAAGGTGATGTAGAGAATCATAAAGGATGAACTCATCAAATATCTCGAGTTGCAGGAAATTATTAACGACCTTCAGTATGGTTTTCGCAGGCAAAGACCAACATGAGATCTACTTGCCTACGTCACTGATGTTTGTACATCAACGATGGAAAAGCATTGGGAATAGCCCTCGACATCTCTAAAGCCTTCGAAAGCGTTTAGCATGCAGTCTGTTGAATAAACTTGCTGCATATGGGCTTCCCGAAAAATTGCGGGTTGGATAAGTAGCTTTTCTACAAATAGATCAATACAAAATGTGGTCGATGGTGTAATACTTGATTGTTTCCAATGGCAAGCAGGATTAGCTCAAGGATCCATTCTTTCGCTAACCTTGCTTCTGTTAGAGATAAACGATCTTCTGCCATCTACAGAGAACAAGATCTTCGGTTTTGCAGACGATTGTACCCTGGTTTCGTCTTTCAGTAGTCTGCGGCCGATAACAGCTGGAGAATCTCAGCGTCAAAGATGTCAACAAATTGATTACTTAAACTCTGACTTATAAAGGATATCGGAGTGGGGTCGATTGAACCTGGTGAGTTTCAACTCGAGTAAGACGCAAGTAACTACGTTTTCCAGAAAGGTCCCCGCTGAAGAACATCCTCTAACGACTAAAAGAACAACAAATTGCATCCAAAGATTCGATGCACCTTTTCGGAATAACGGTCAACAGTGGGTTTTGCTGGCTTGAACATGTATCGGCAATAGCTAAGTCTGCAGCTGCGAAAGCTTAAGTCCTCTGGTTATGTATAATACATAATAACAGCTGCTCATACAAAACACAGTTGACTGTGAAAGGCCAACCAATAGAGATACCAACCAAAATGAGTTCTTCATTTTCCGGTGTCCTTAGAAACCAGTTCTTGGCTGGTCGAAACCGTGGGATTCCATTTAAAAAAATAATCAATAGGAACGAAAAATTTGATAGAATATTTCTGTTGGGCAAAACTACAAGAGTGATCTCTCGGGCTTCATTTGCATCACCTGCCATAGAATAGATGGATATCAGCCAACTCTTGAAAGATGTAATTCATTCTAACTTTCCCGAAAACCAAAGCTATACATTCTTGACGAAAATCAACTTCAATTATGACAAGTCTCCTGTATTTTACTGCGGATGCCAGTATGATTAGGGTTTGCCTAAAAGTAATATTATGGCCTAAAAAGTTACAGGTTATCCGAACTTGTACCAAGTAAAATGAACACTAATATCGAAACTCCAAAAGACGTTTAATGGGTTTTTTTACGTGGTATGATGAGGAATCTCTTGTGGAAATTAATGACTGCATATTTGAAACATCCTGTACGGTTTGAGGTTTGCTTCTCAATGCGTGTCAGAAAAGTGAGCTATAGAAGAATCAAATGGATATACGATTTTGTTATTTAGAACTCGCCAAAGGCTCATCGAGAAAAAATTCAAGAGAAAAAAATGGGGCATGCACATGAAAAAAATGATGTTGATTCTGTTGACTTTTTGACACTCATGCAACTTTCATTCTGTAACCTTGTTTCAAAATTTGAGGTCAATATCTTAAGTTTGCAAGCGAATTTGAAGCTCGGAGGGACTATGGGGAAGTTAAAAGACACAACTTTGTCAGAATTTAGGTGAGTTAAATTGCAGACTTTTCCGGAAATGTAGTAAAGTAATTTATCTCATCTACAGCTATGTAAAAATCTTTGGTAGAGTGAAAAATATCTCAAGCTAAACTAGGGTAATTAGGACGAACGAAATAACAGCTCCAGTTTTGATACCTCGAGTTTCTTTCTTGTCAACTATTTCTCGCAACGTATGAAATGGGAAATTTTGAAGCGAGTTTATATTAAACGCCTAATTTCTTGGCGAAAAAATGGATTTCTGATAAAAAACGTATACAATTTTATTGAGCTTGAATGTCTAGAATTACTAGGTTGAACGAATTTCTGAAAAAGTTGCTTTAGAAATACGCTTTTAAACGTCTTGAAAACACTATTGGCGGGCGATAGTTGGTCGCGTTTGAAAAAGAGATGACGTTTTCTAAGAAATACTTTTTGGAGTCTTATATATTCGAAGGAATATTCTAGAAAAAAGTGTCAGAGCACTTATGAATATTACGTATTCCGTATGTATTTCCAATGAATCATTCAATGATTACAACCATTTTACGTCATAGAAAAGGACCTCTTTGCATCATCTTTTTTCCCATCAATAGACAAGCGAAGTGGAATTCGTTTTAAGAAGAATGATGGTCTTTGTTCTCTGAATCGTGATGGACTATGTTTGCTTATGATACTGCTATATCTATTTATATTTTCAGCTTGTATCGCAGAGCTGTAATGAGAATTGAAATGATGTTTGTAGTTATGAATGATTTAATCAATTAATGAACAACGTGGTAGTCATATTCATTTAATAACGTTGAGGAAATATCAAGACAGATTTAAAGGAAATTTAACGAAACCGAATCTCAAGAAAAAAATGAAATCATCCCACAAGATTCTTACAATTTTCTATATGAAGTGTTTTAAAATTCAATTCTTCTAATTGGCAGCTTTCCTCTCAATATAATACAGCATATCATAATGGTGTAATGCTTTCGTTATTTCACTTGTAGAAATCAGAATAATTCATGGTTGCCAAACGTTCGAAGCATTCCACAAGCATAGAAAATTTTGTCATAATTCATTCTCTGTGGTTCACAACTGGTTGTGGGTTAATTAAGTTCTATCAGTTCCTCTGGGTCACCAATATTCATGGCCGTTAGAGCTTTTGTGATAATCTCTTCACTAGAGGCATGGATGATCTAATGGTTTCATCTAGGAACATCTTCACATATCTAACCCAGCGTAACCTTTTAACCTTTTACAGAGTCTCATGCGGTTATTTTCTTGTCCCAATAAAATTATCTATGGTGATTCGCAGGTATTTAAAATTCTTCACCATGTCAAAGCTATAATCGCGCATGGTCAAATTTAGTATTACCTTGTTCATTACCTAATACTATCAAATGGTGTAGTGACATTTTGTTTGTAAGATCGCACCCATTGTTGGGAGGTAAGATGACATTGTAGCTAAGCATGAAAACTCTATACTCATTATGGCAGGCAACTGTGTTCCCAATATAAACGTTCTTGGCAGCTAATCTAACAGCACTATTCCCTAAGCCAGTAAAGAACTATTGAACAACTTATGATGTGAGGTTCAGCATCATGCAACTGGTTTCATATAGCTCAGTCAGATGGTATAGTACTAGTTCTACTAAATCATGTTGAAATGGAGAGAGGTAAAGGTCATCTTCATCCTAAATGCTAGAAGGATAGATTATTCAACTCCCAAAACCTTCAGGTTGGTCAGCCTTATATATTTTCTTTTTAGAAGAGATTACATAATGGCATTGAACCCATTACATCTCAATGAATATGCTTATACGCCAGCATTGCATACATTCGTCAGACCTATATGCTATAAGGAATCATTGGCAGTATGTGCAAACGTAGAGGAGGAATATCAATAGGACCACTTCCCCAAAATAGATTCAGTACAGACGGAAAGGAACGTTGCTTCACTCCTCCACACACCTGTGATTGGATATCTAAATATGCAGTCCAAGAGAGCAATACAAACTAGTGTAGGGGTATGAAAAACACGAGCTAGACGTATGCGATGTTATTCCACCATTACTATGGAATCTTGTTCTCAATAGTCTTCTTCACCGCCTCAACCACGAAGATTTTTAAATTGTAGTAAACGTAAATAATATAACAGTAAAGTGAAAAATTTGAAGACATTCTTTGCAATGCAGATGACCTCTTAAATAATAAAAAACTAGCGCGGACAAAATGACTCCTCTGTGAACCTCATACATGGTGTTCTTCAGATACAAGAAGCTGGCACCTATCGGAGATCTTTCTTCAACACTTCATAGACACTTCATAGTTCAACTTTACTTCACACGTAGAAGGAAGACTCAGAAGAGGATCCCTTGCAAACAGTGCCGCAGAACTATTGAAAAAATCCTAGGTAGAGAAATCCCAAAATGTGGATCAGTCTGATGCGGATAGAAGCCTGCCTTAACAAGGAGCTATACGCACAACACAAGCTCTGCAGACCGTGCTGTTAATGTCGCCATTTGATCTTTAGCATTAATGAGACGCTTGTTCCTTGTGGGTGGAATACTCGACTCAAGTTTGGAGGAAGCGCGACTGTGGATTAGATCGAACATCGAGGAACCCCTGCTACAGGCAGGAAGTGACAAAACGTCACACTAGCTTACTCTCTTCAAACCACATATGAAACCGTTTCCTAAGAAACTATTGAAATTCACCTGACGGTTAAAGAAACAAAGTTAAGGATGTGGAGTGTACTCAAGACACCTTAACCTACAATAGCAATGTCACTCATACAGACCTGACACGTCTGACTCAACCTGAAACAAAATAGTCCGAAGGAAGAAGACGAGTAAAAGCATTAGAATCTACACAGACAGAAGATAATCAATAATATCTCTCCAGGACAATATAGGAATACCACGAGGTACAAACAGGAGCGTTTATCACCAACAACATCTTTGTTTGTAGGATGAAGGGTCAGATAGAGTCAGATAGATAATACTGCAACCCCCTGGGTAACCATCAACGAAATGAGGGTACTAGTGCTCAAAGACTACTTCCTAAAACTGTTTAAAATGATCTGGAATCAAACGGAAGGTTGTAGGTTCGCCAGAAAAGTCTTGGAGTATTTAAATAGATATCTATCAAGAAAAAATTTGGGACTGATCTAAGACTGGACATTGCCCATTGAAGAAGCACTTTTATGTCATGGGCATAAGTGACACATTCTTCTGTATGTGGTGTGAACAGGTGGACAAAACGATTGAATACTTTGTGTTTGAATGCGACTGTTCGATTACGGTTAGGTTAGGTTAGATTGAACACGTTTTGCTCGAATGCGAATGTTCGAATATACTGAGTACAAGGTTACATCGCTAGGAGAAAAATGGACAATATAGGGTACCTCCGGAGTACCACACTGTATAATACCGCTTCCTTCTTTGACTGCAGGAATGCATAGAAGATACATAAATGGCCATGTGATGAGTGTAGTGGATTTAACAGTTTTGACCCCCGAGTCAGAGTTTTGTTTATCTCGAAATTTTGTTGTGGCGGTGTGGTCTGTTTTGGCATGTAGAAGCAAAAACCCATCTGGGGGAGAGGTTTTATGTAATTCTGGAATAGATTTTCCAGCTTAGAGCATGCCAATGGCTCCTCTTCTCTCATTAAATATCATTCCTTTCTGATTGTTGAAGGAAATTGAATAGTTTTCTCTGGTTGTATCGGAAAGAAAAATGAACAAATTGTATTTGATGATGAGCTCATTATGAATTGTCGTTCGATAGACTGAATCCATTTTTTTTCATTAAAAAGAAAAAGTTAGTACGGTACTGCATCAACAAATTGAGGTAAATAAAAAAAGCAATAACTGGAACGGAATGGATCATCAAATTGTACTTATTTTCACACTAAATAATCCGTTTCCTGTATGAGTAACCTAAGGACATAATTTTTCAGTAATCTATAACAATTTGGATTGGTACACAATTCTTCGAAACATTCAAATGTGTTTTGAACAAGAAAAAAATGCACTTTGCGTAATACATTGAAATTTCGTTTGACAGAGCGTTCTGCGTTGTGAATTATATATTTTGCAAAACATTGTGATTATATTTCAAGAAAAATTCAACACCAATTTTGTCCCTATTATTCTGCTGAAATTAGATGTGTTTAAATATACTAAATTTTCAATTAGAATGAAATTTTTTCATGAAAAATCAGAAAGACATATTTTCCACGTTAAGTATTTATTAGGTCCTCCACAACTCGTTCTAATGGCTGCTACTGGTCTTAGATTGCATTTCATCAAGTTTGTTATGAATTTCTGAAGAATGTCAATCCACTATTTCCTACGCACTTCAGCAAATCTACCTTCTCCATGGGTCGCCTTTTCTGGTGAATAGGATTAAGGTCAGGGGATCGTGCTGGCCAGTCCATTCTGGGAATATGCTGGAGTTGTTGAGTTTCTTTGGCAATCAACCCTAAATGGTACTTCTATGTATGAAATAATGGTGTCTCTATGTACGTGAGTTGCAGTTACGTCACCCCAGATTAATACAGATTCTTTTCATGTTCAAATATGACCATCGCTGTTATACAAGCAGAACTTCGGTTCATCGGAGACCATACCTCTCCCCAAATATTCATGGTCGAATTGGCATGTTATTCGGTCCAGTGTCTCGTAGCTATTCGGTGCTCCCGCTTTTTTTTTACTTTATGGAGACTTGAGTGAAATACTAGAGAGCTAGTGAAAACTAGCTCTCTAGTAATTCCCATTTATCTTGCAGTCCATATTTGATTCCACATACTAATGATACTTGGAATTTCTAATTACAAGAACAAAATAGTTCACTTATAGCAGGGATTATATTAAGGGGGTCGTCATCTACGCGTGGGTTTATGGCTCATTCTGCTCAACGCTCACAAAGAAGTCTCCAATAGAATAGGCGGGGATCTCTGTGCCAGTAGACTAACTAATCTAACCATTATTTACGAGCTATAGGTTTCGCCTTAGGTGAATCCATGCTAGCCATGTAGTGATTAAATGAATTTTTGTTTGAACTCCAACTTCACCCCACCTGTAATTAGGATTATTCACCAGGCATATCTTGCACAGGTGATTTTAACTTGCCAAGCCCCGTCATTATCTGTGCCATTAGCCGTGCATTAGTTCCACTACCTTCAAGTACCAACCTTGCCCAGGTTTTA
This sequence comes from Cryptolaemus montrouzieri, assembly GCA_013387265.2. Lineage (NCBI taxonomy): Eukaryota > Metazoa > Arthropoda > Insecta > Coleoptera > Coccinellidae > Cryptolaemus > Cryptolaemus montrouzieri. The sequence goes on from JABFTP020000103.1 coordinate 27,971,367, forward strand.
ATAAGTAATGTACCCTGCATTGTCTTAGACTGGCAATAACCTCGAGCATTCAATCAAGTGTATCTATTCCGTTCCGCTAGCCGAGCCCACAGTCTTGCCCCAACAACACAGGCTGAGATTCCGACCGCTGGCCCTGGTCCTATTAGGGAATTGTTAGCTCCACGACAGGCCAACCAATTCAAAAACTCATTTTTTTTTATCGCAGTGTAATCCAGAACCCAGAGATTATTTATGGCCAGTTGTTTCAGTGCCCGAACGCACCTTAGAAGTAATCCTATGTGCGGCAGCGATCCCAGAGCAGCATGACTGCAGGAACCGATCATGATCTACCTTAGTTGTACCCATTTCTGGTAGTTTTTGAGCACATCCAAGTATTGAAATGATCTTCAGCTGGAAAACTGGTGTATCTTCACCTAATGGGAGGTAGAAATCATTTCTATGTCTTCAGCAGTGAACTCCGCTAAATGATCCCTCTATGGTCTTCAGGCCATCCATGTACCAGATGTACCCTCCACCTGTCAAGGAATCCTCCCTTCTCTCAGACTCTTGTCTTAATGTGATTTTCATCCCGATCTTACCACCTCGAACTGGTTCTATCTGAGCTCATCGACGGGAGCTGGTCACTGTTGAAAGCTTCAGGAAACAGGTTCTGTATCGCTTCAACGATTAGCGTGTCACTCGCCCTTAATCTATGAGCAGTCAAAAGTGCCTTGCTAATTATTGTGGGTCATCTACTAACAGTGCACCCAGGGCCGCATTAGGGGTGGCTGCTAGAAGAAATCTTCTAGCAGCCACCCTGCTTCTCACCACCAGTTCTCTGAACCTTTCCAGCAACATCTTCACTGTTTGTATACTATCCTCGTCCACTCAGCCACCGAGGCTTAGGTCAGTGAAGGTAAAAGAATGATCTCCCTTAGCTGGAGCGATCTTGTCTTGGGGTAGTGAAGCGCCTTCTGCCCAACCACCTAACAATTTTGAAGAAGATTACAATTATCGAATTATTTGCTCTGCGAAAAATCAGGAAATTTCATTCGCTCATTTCTATAGAAATTAGAAATATCATAAACAGCAGAATAGGGAACCTATTGGATTTGAAGGGAATTGTTTCTACATTATCTAGGAGACTAGCAGAGGTAAACATAGCTTATCGTTAAACGTTTATCATTAACGAACAGAGAGGAACTGAGATTGTCCAAATCTGGCCGAAGGGCATATTATAATAGTCTAGTCGACAAGCTGAGAATTGTAAAGTATAGTGATACCATTCCTAAAAATTCATGTGATAGCTCACTGGATCTGGAATGATGCCTATAAAATTTTTAATAAGAAACTTTCAACGCTCGAAACTCTATCTCCATTATTAATTACTTTATTGCTGAAGATTGTGAGCAGCTTAAATAGCGGGTACATCATATTATTATTCTATTTTTCAAGGTATATAATATAAGTAAATAAATTTGAAAAATCATGGTGTATTTTGAACACTTTAAAGAATGCATTTGCAATGGGAATTTATCTTAGAGTGAAATTTTCAGCCAGTTGGACGATTGTTGATTAGGATAATTTTCATGAACTTTCGTATTTATTGGAAACAAAAAAACGTTTATATAATTGGACAACTTCTCGAATAAACAGTTAATTAGATCATGTTGTGAAAGTTGAAAACATATTGATAAGTTGTTTATGAAAGATACAAAAATAGAAAATGTTCAAACTTAGATAATTAAAATTATTATTACAAGCAAAGTATCAATAGTTTTTCAAACTTTATGAAGTGATTCAATTTACTATGTATTCAAGAAGGACTCCACGAAGCAAATGAGTTTCACGAGTTCATGAAGATTATGCTGATTAACAATCGTCCAACTTGTTGAAAGAGTCAGTTCCTAATAAATTTCTAAATACAGTAAATTTTTTGGAGTGTTCAAAATACAACATAATTTTTTTAAAGTTTTAAACTAAGATTTACTACCCAAAAAATATTTAATGTGACGTATTAGCTTTTGACGCTGTGTGCGTTACGTAAACCAATGTGAAGGGTCTATATTTAGCGTTGAATTAAAATTATAAATAATGTGGATGAAGTTCTGGGAGCTAAAGTTTTTAATAGCAATGTCTTCTTTTTAAGAACCTATTTTTCAATTTCTTAATTATCTTTAGTTTCTTAGAAATTAGCAAAAGACTAAATCCTTTTTTCCATTTATAACCGTTCATATCTTCTGCAATTTTTTCTGTGCAAATGTACACGCCTAACACATATTTTTAGACATCATTCTGAATCCATTGTGCTATCACACATATTTCTAGGAGCAGTATCACTATTTTCACCATTTTCAATTTGTCGGCTAGACTATAAATTCAGGTACTATAATTATAAATAAATGAGCGGACAAACTTTGAACGACAGATTGTCAATAAAACCTCATATTTATGACTAAATATAAAACCGCAGTTTTTTCAACAAATTTGTGTTCATTTTAACCGCATGCCAATCAAATAATTAACGATGCCCACCACATCCTATTTTCATAACTTATCAATTAACGTAACGTAATATGATCTTTTGATTGAGCTCGACATCGATATCATTTCATTTAAATATCGAACTTTCAATCTCGCTGTAAATATCTTGATTGTATATCTAATTACATTCTGCAAATGTAATTTTTATTTTGTCTTCACTTATGAAGATATCTTTTTAATTACATTGTTTAGAAAAATTGACCTTACTTTGTAAAAGTACATTATTCAATGAATGTGTAATGATTAATATTGCTGCCGTAATTGCTATTTCACGATAGCTTGAACTTTCTTGGGACAACGAATGATTCGTCTGAAGAAGCTACGGTGTAGTGAAACGCGTTACGAATCGCAATTATTAAGTAAAATTCCTTAAAACACAGTACTTGTTTTTTATTACACAAAAATAATATTGGAGTCCAGTTGATTGTTCAGAAGTTTGAATAGGAATTTCCGATCAAAAATCTCTCTTCTTATTTCCAGAGTTATAGTTTCGAATCTTTTTAACAGGTCAACGTGTGATTATACCCCCTGATAAAGTAAACTTTCCCGTTTAAGACATCTGAAGAACTTTCTTGAAACCGCCTCCAAGTGATAAGTATAAGAAAAGTAAATAGTATGCCAGATGATTGAAGCATATTCCGATCTTTTCCTTTCAAAAGCTTTAAAAAGAAGCATCAAAGTAGATGATCTGGCAAAAACTTTCCATTGCGAATTATAAATATGTATGGATATGAGGAATGAGGAAAAGTTTTTGATCAAACATGATACCAAGATTCTTGATTTCAGAGGACGTTTTTAAGCCACTATTGCTTAGGGCATAATCGTATGGGGTATTAGAATTCACAAGGTTGCACGTACACACAATTAACTCCAGACGATTAATAGCACACGGTCTGGACAAAGAATTCATTACCATCTGCAAGTTTTCACAATAGCGTGCATGCTTTATTTCCCAAAAAGAATGTTTAGATCATTAGCATAAATCAGTTTAAGAATAATAATCATTTCCAAGAGGTCATTAATGAACATAATGAATATTAAAGGGTCAAGAATAGATCCCTGCGGAACACCAGTTGTAGCAACAAATTCAATAGAACGAAAACTACCGATAGTCGATCAGGTAGGACTCCAAAAGAGTGACCAACTCTTCTAAGAAGCCGAATGTGAACATAAGCTTCCCTAGTAATTTGCGATGATTCACTCTATCGAGAGCTTTTTAAAAGTCTGTATAAATAATATCCACCTGACCGGCAGAGTTCAATATTATTTAGATGAACCAGATTATCGTCCGCATATGACATCATCATCCGTTTCACCTCCTTATGTGTATCGTATTCTTGTTTTTAATGAATACCAAAAGTCGTTGGCGTCACATGCAATTCGCTCTTCAGAAGTTTGGATGAATTTCATATAGGCTAACGTTATTTTTTATTTTACGATACCCCTTAGCGACTTATATTTATTAGTTATTAGTTTATTATATTATATTTATATTAATGAGAAACTGATTTCTGCCTTGTATTATTATTAGACGATTCTTCTTTCATAAGAATACAATCGGTTGAAACAATTCTATGCCATGATAGAAAACAACGTCTTCGTCTTGACTCCAAAGGTGGAAATATTTTAGAAACAGAGATTTGGATCAGCTGAATCAACTACAATAATTTCAGAATGATATAATTATTAGTTTTCCATAGGCCACCCAACTTGGTATACCCTGTATATACAGTGTGTTCCAACGAAAATTTGACCCCCTATAACTCGAAATGAGTAACATTTGACTCCGAAAGGTGGAAATATTTTAGAAACAGAGATTTGGACCAGCTGAATCAACTACAATAATTTCAGAATGATATCATTATTAGTTTTCCATAGGCCACGCATTTCGTCCTCAGAAAGAGTTGGATCGTTCTGTAAAATTTCTGTCAATCTAGGATGTATGTGTTCCTCTAACAACTGTAGGTAGCCATTTCCATTCAGATTACCCTCAATAAAGAAAGGCCCAACTAGATGATTGCCAAAAATTCCTGCCCAAACGTTCAACTTCTGAGGCCTTTGCGTGTGGGCCTCTCTAAACCAATGAGGATTCTGTGTGTCCCAATATCGACAATTATGTATATTCACTTCACCACTGAGCATAAAGGTGCTTTCATCAGAAAAACAGATGTTATTCAGAAAATTTGGATTAGCGTTTAGGTTTTCACTTAGATTTTCACAAAACTGTAAACGACGATCTGGATCATCTTCGTTTATTTCATGCACTAATTTTACCTTGTAGGGGTGAAATTTGTGATGTTTCACGATTCTATGGACAGTTGTAGCTGATACACCAGTCAGACGAGATAGTTTTCTGATCGAAGTAGTATTCTCCATTTGTAGATGACCCACTACTGCCACTTCCGTTGCCTCATTTCTGACAGGACATGCCAACTTGGTATACCCTGTATATATAAGAGCCATGAGTGTCATCGAGGAAAAATGAAACAGTTGTGGTTTCTGTCCTCCAAATGAAAATTTCACGTATGAGTCTCAATATTGACTGAGACGTTTGACTATCGATTCTAGTTATTCATCTTAAAAGCTTTATACCTGGTGGGGCATCTAAAACGCCAAAATAAATCTATTTCATTTAAAAGACTCAATAACTGCTAAACTATTAGTTTCCCGACAAAAAGCAGAAACAGGTCAAGTGTCATCGAGGAAAAAATGAAACAGTTGTGATTTCTTTTGCCTGAATGGGGACATCATATTTTAACACACGGTGATTTTATTTTGCATCAACCACCTAAGCACAAAACTCAATTTTTTGAATGGGGAAGATAGGTTGAGTGATATCTCATTGATAAGCTCTTTTGATTTTCAACACAAATATGTGATAATATTTGAGTTTTGACATATTTGGAAGATACAGGCTGGTTCATAAGAAGACGAGTTATTTTCAGTGATTGCTTTAAGAAGTGGCGCTTCCACCTCTCAGACACGCCCTCCGATGAGGGTGTCAACCCCTCAAATCTTCAAATTGATCAGTTAGTTTGAGTAATAACTCATTAGAAAGGTTTTAACATTTTCAGAGTATTGTAAACAAAATTTTTGCTTTATCTGCATTATGATGAAGATACAGGGTGAATTACTAGAGAGCGATAGTGTGATTGCGAGATCTGCTGATTTTGGATGAAGATTCAGAACACGTTTGTTTGGTTTTCAAATAATACAGCTGATTCATAAAATTACTTACATGTTCGTGAGTGGGGGAAAATTAAAAAATTGAAAAAACAATTGAATTTATAATACCTGATACATTTTGTAGGTCATCTCGGTATCAATCGAACAAATGAACAAAGTGTTCGCCGTCAACTTCCAAACACAAATACAGATTTTGCTCGAAACGTTCCCGGACATTACGTAGCATTTCAGGGGTTATACGATTACACTCGACTACAATCCGCTGTCGTCAATCCACCGAATCTGCTGGATCAGTTTCATAAATTTGACTTCTTAAGTGGCCCAATAAAAAATCCAATGGTGACAAGTCGGGAGAACGTGGGGGCCATTCTTTAGAACCTCTTCTTCCGATCCATCGATCAGGAAATACTCGATCTAGATATTGTCGAACAGGAAGTGCAAAATGCGGGGGGGCACCATCCTGCTGAAACACAACATTCTCTTCTAAATAGCTAGGATCATTCTTCGAAATTTCGGTTATGGCCGGATTGATTAGTTCTTCAAGTAGTTGGAGATACATTTCTCCGTTAGATTTCCTGGTAAGAAAAATGGCCCAATCTGACGATTCCCATCGATGCCAACCCAAACATTCAACATTTCAGGATATTGGATATGTACTCCATTGAAGATTCTGGGATTAGAGTCCGACCAGAACCGGCAGTTATGACAATTTAAAGTACAATTCAAAAAAATATATTCATCCCAGAAGCAAATATTGTAGAGAAAGTGGAGATTGTTTGCGATTCGCTCACTTATTATTTCACAGATTTGTACTCTGCGGTTAAAGTCATCCTCATTCAATCTCTGGACCATCTTAATTTTACACGGATGGAATTTGTATTGTTTGAAAACTCGTCCAATAGTTCTTCGACTCACACCAGTTTCACTTTCCAATTTTCTTTTACTCACAGTGGAATGAAACACTACTTGCCACAGTTTCCATTTCCTCCTTTCGTATGATTCTGTAGATATGCTCTCTTTTCCTATTCTGAACAGAGCCAGTTTCTGTAAATTTTTCCAGCAACTTCAAAATGTACTTGACACTAACATGGATGTCGTCATGGCGCTCATTCAAAATAGCAGCTGCCCTATTTGCACAGGTATTATTGCTGAAAAAAATTCAAATAATTTCTACTCTTTCAGCTATTGGATGAACCATTATACTGGTATGGATGCAACCCGTGAGTGTGAAAAGCAGCTAGATAAACAAACAATTTCATTCGTCAGATACAAGCAATCTGGAAAAAAAAACTGCCGCATTTGTTGTTGAGAAATCTAAATTACACCTGTGTAATTTCGGATGAATGTTTTTCTGTAACGAGAACTTTACTTGAATTTGTTTCATTTCAACCTTGGATACCATGCTGTTAGAGGCTTTTCACATATGACGATCGGTTGCGTATGCGGTCGTGAGGCGTGCGAGCCATCACCCTGATCATTGTCTTCACATGTCTGCGTTCCATCAGTCCACCGATGATTTTTCCATGATCCACCCTGTATCCTCATTGAAATGTAATCGGATTTGAAAATTCGTTCACTGTATCGTGAATTTTGAATTGCACTAAATTTGACTTTTCTGATTTTCGATGTGTGGAAAAACTGAAGATTTCACTCAAAATGATAAGAAAGATCACTTTTTATGAATAGAATATGAACATAAAAATTTAAAGTTATTGAAACTTTGAATCTCAAAATAGCTGGTTGTTTAATGAAAAATTATAAGTGTCCAACTACAAGAATAATTAATTGTTTCATACTTTCAATGAATATTATTTATAAAAATCAATGATATATGGAATTATATCAGATATAGTTCTTCTGAAATAAGTCTATCAATTATAAATGTGTACGAAGATAAATGAGGTATTCATAGAAAATAATTGTTACCTTGGTGATCACCTTTGGTTCACATTGAGTTGTAATGTAAACCTTAATAATAAAAGAATCTCTGATTCAGGACTAACCTAGTAAATTTTGTAATTACAGCTTTTACTTTATTTCAAATGAAAAAAGTAGAAATTATTCAGAGGAAATAGGAGAAAATATATGCACATACATACAAGAGAGATGCTCTGTGGTATTTTCATAGTAAAATATCAATATAAGGGAAGTTGATACATATCTGGTATATTTGGTAATCCTTCGAGGAGATGCCAGGGTGACAAAAGCTGCTGCTTGCGTCGAATCAAATAAGTTGACTTCATCAAATTTGGGCCAAACGACTGACTTCCAGATGAGGAATACCAAAATTGTAGTTGTCGAAATTAGGTAGATATAACTCGTCAAAGTATTGACGAAAAGGCTGGTAGGTAATAGGAACTCCAACCAAGAAGTTTTTCTCAAAGAGTGTCCGAAAAACTTCGATACAATTTCTTCCTCAGAACTCTCCTAAGAATCTCCTAAGAACCTTGTGAGTTTCAGTTCAAATAACTGAAATGCATAAGACTAATTGAAACTGTGAAAATTGAAATGCACCAGAATTGAAATGTACCTAACAGAATGAAATTCAAAAAAAGAACGATAACCTCGAAGTATTTCCTTTGAATATCAATTTCAAAATTGAAATATAGTGAAAACATACCTGTTCGAAGACAGAGTTCACTCTGAAAAGTGTCTACTATGTAGACATATATAACTACGTCTCGAAGATTCCAAATCTTGAACGCACAAAATTTCTCACACGAGAAAATAACTGAATAATTGTGAAGAGTTATAAATTGATAATCACTCCCTTACTTTCAAAGCGGAAAAAAGAAAGAACTCGTCAGAGAGAAAAATCGGACACTGTTGATTCTGAATGTAGGGTAAGATTTTGAAATAAATAATTATCGAGTTAATTTGCGTTTTCTTATAATAAGTACCCTGGATGGTGGAGTCCTTATTCAAGTAATTAGTTTAGAAAGATGGTACCATGTTGTAATCACTACTTAATTAATATAAATTTGAAATTCAAAATTGCATTCAAGTAATACACCGTGAACTGATTTCAAGAAATATGTCACTTTAAATTTCTTATGAATATACTTATGATTTTTACAACGCTACACCAAATGTCAAAACTCAAAAATTATTACACATTTGTGTTGAGAACTAAAAGGGCTTTCCAATGAGGTATCATTCGACCTATCTTCCCCATTAAAAAAATTGAGTTTTGTGCACCCCTGCTTAGGGGGCTGATGTAAAATAGAATCATCGTGTGTTGAAAGATGTCCCCCTTCAAACAATAATTGACCTGTTTCTGACCGTTTTAGTTGCCCCACCCCGTATATTCAACTGATGCCGTTATGATCTGATAAAATAGTGAAAATGACTCAAATTGGCATTTTATTGCTGAAGAAGAGAAACATTATCGAATACATTGTATACAAATATTGGATATGACTCGAGAGCGTTTTGGTTACAAACAAATTGAGCAAATTCAAAGAGTTTTATTATTGTCTGATGAATCACTATATTTACACTTTTGTTATCAATATTACATTGTAAACACATCAGAAATCTCTCATTCATACTTCATGAGTGAACCATGTTCATTTTTATGATTCAGTATTCTTTTAAACAAAATGTCCATACAAGGATATGAGCAATATAATATTTAAGTGCTTAAATTAGGTTGACACGAACTTTGAGTTTCACTAGTATTTTAGAATTTTGATCGAAAGGGATTGGTTCTGTTAACATTGTGTTTTATTGGCTATATTGAGGTAATTATAATGATTTTTTCCTTTTATGCTAATTGGAATTTTACATAATTTTCGTGTATAAACGACCTTGCAACAAAAATTAAACAATATTTATGGGTATTGATAAATACTTGAACTGAACCGGATATTTGGAATATTTCGCTCAATAAATTTGTAATCACGAATGACCATGACAGTGGCATGAACGAGATTCATTCTTTTTAATATGGGAAGTAATTTTCTTTATTTTAAACCGGCAATATCTTTTATATTAATGATTACATCACTTACTATGATGACTTTTAAAATTGAACATCATTCAATTAGGATCTCCGGGCTTACTTTATGTCGTAATTATAAACAATGTACCGGTGAGTTAAAGCTGGATGATATAATAAAGGAAGAACATTAATAACCAAAAATTGTTCGAAATTAAAGTATGCCGTAACCTTGGGTAACACCATATGGAATTAGTATTTCCCATTCCCTTTCCTGTACAATAATTTTGAAGAAAGTTGCATCTGCTCGGAAAATTGAACTATTTACAGAATTTGAATTTGGTCGGCAATGTTCATTCTGTCACAAAGTACCGGGAATTGGTCAATGAAGCACAAAATATTTATTTTTCATCGAAATTTATTGTATCACCTTCAAAGTAGGCCCTTACCGGAATAATACAATCACGCCAACGATTAATTCAATCATCCAACCTTTTTTCGAACGCTTTCGACAAACAGTGGTTGTTCGATGGTATTTATTGCGTTTTTCGTTAGAAATTCATTCATAGCCTTGTCTGAGAGATGGTGCATTATCGTGGCGCAAAATTCATGAGTTTTCTTTTCACAAATCTGGCAATTTTCGACGAATTTGCTGCAAAACGCTTAGGTCATGATCTTTATTTGCCGTTTGACCTTCTTGCAAAAATTCCCAGTTCAAAACACCGCGATGATCAAAGAAAACAGCCTTGACTTCTGATCGACTTTGACGTGGTTAGGTTAGTTCGCGTCAAACTCATAAACCCATGTCTCATCACCAGTTACAATGCGTTTTATAAATGCGGGGTCGTTCTAGTATGTCTTCAGCGGTTGAATTTTCAAACAGAATTCAGGTCTAATGAAACTAGTCGAGCGGCAACGCGTTTCATGCCGTAACAATCGTTGGAATTGATTCGTCAGACACAGAAAGTTTATCGCCGATCTTTCTCGAACTTATATGACGATTTTCAATTACTATTTCCTTCACTTTATCGATGCTAACGTTAGTTGAAGATGTTGATGATCGACCTAGGTAAATCTAAATTACTAGAGGAGAAAGTGGTAATGTGGTCCCTACAGGTATATTGAACCCCTCCGATATTTATAATTTAAAACCACGCCATCTTGACAATTTTTGTGCAAACGCGTAGCTCTTGTGTATGTGTCGATTAGTATCCAAAAATTTCAGACGAGGGCGTTACGTACTTTTTTAAATCGATCAAGTCGAAACGCGCTACTTCCAAACATCGAAAAGTACTGTGCATTTTATTCATTTTTTCCGAAAATACTGAACCTTAGCTCTTGTAATGTCTACATTGTGTTCGGTGAACGTTTTTCTATCGGATTTTGAAGGTAATTGAAAAAAACTTCTTATTAACATCTCTAATATGGTTTGTTTATATATTCTTTGATACATGCAATTTGGCCCCCTTACATTATTCGTATTATGGACCCGGGGTGGCATATATGATGTATGACATAAATATATCATATCAGTTTTTAAATCTTTTGCTACAGTTGCTCCAGCAAACTTCGATATCTCCATCTGTAAAGAATAGAAAAACTTGGGGGTATAAAAATACTGTAAAAATATTTTGTGTACCAAGATCTACACTGTAAAGGTTAGTGAAGGATTCTCAAGAATCGTTAGAGTTGCTTGTGAATAAATCTCTATGAGGAAAACCTATACTACCACCTGAGCTGGAAAAAAAGTTAGTGGAATGTATTTTGTTTATAGAGTCGAAATATTATGGACTGACAAGAACGGATGTAAGACGAATGGCTTATCAGTTAGCTTTAAGAAACAACATCGAAAATAATTTTAAAATTGAAGTAGCTGGGCGTGCTTGGTTGGACCTCTTTTCGAAGCGTCATAAGAACTCTTTATCATTACGCAGACCAATTGGGATTTTGTACGCTCGTGCTAAAGGTTTTAACCGTGAATCAGTCAAAGAAATTTTTCGATAATTGGAAACTGAAATGAAAAATAAGAATTATCCCCCTGGATTTTTAACGTAGACGAGACTGGATTCACAATTCTGCAATCTAAAATACCACAGATTGTAGGTAAAAAAGGGAAGTAACAGATTGAAACCTTGACTGCTGCAGAACGCGGGTTACCATGTACTCTTGTTCGCTGCCTGAGTGCTTCTGTTATGTTTGTGCCAGCAATGATGATATTTCCTAGGAAAAATTTACCGATATTTCAATGAAAGGTGGACTGAAAAAGTTCATCCATCTGGTTGCATCAAATCAAATTTGTTCACTGACTGGTTTAGACATTATAAAACCCAGCGAGGCTTCTCCAGTATTGCTTATTTTGATGGACATTATAGTCACACTCGCAATTTAGAATTAATAGAACTGGCGCGAGAAAATCACGTCACACTTTTCAGACCCATAGGCTACAGCCGTTAGATAAGACTTTTATGGGCGCGCTTAAGAGTCATAACATTGAGGAGATTCGTAAGTTTCTTCTGCGTTCTGAAAGAACGCTGAAGCCTTACGATGTTGCAGAGCTTTTTGGTCGGGCATATATCAAGAGCACCTTAAGGAAATTGCTGTAAATTGTTTTCGTGCGTCGCGCATTTACCCATTCAATCCGCAAGTTTTTACGGAAGTCGATCTCCCGATGGAAACATCAAATAATGAACAACAATCTTGCCCCCAACAAAACCTAGCTAATCGCCGTAAAAATCCTGTTGCTGATCAAGATGCGTCAGGTGTGTATGCTGCAGCACAAGAGTCGCAAGCTCGTTTGGTTCTGCCTGAGGACATTCAGCCCATCCTCGTGGAAGAAATATTACCACAGCAAAAGCAATCACATCCTCTCCATACAAGAAAGAATTAAATGAATCTTTGCGCTCAGCAGAAGCGTGGACGTGGGCATGGGCGCGGGCGCGGTACCAGATGTAGTCAAACTAGAACAAGCAGCAGCAACAAAGCCCGCCAGAGAGTCATGCACTCATCATCCAGCAGTAGCTCTGAAAGTGATGTAGTCGTAGAAACAGGTTCGGAGAATGACGACTGTCTATATCCAAATAGGACTCCGGAAAGCGCAGATACGAACTGCATGTTTTGTGAAACTAGTTATTCTAACGACAGACGTGGGAAAGAGTGGATACAGTGCCAGAGTTGCAATTTATGGGCTCATACATCCTGTGCAGGTCCTGAAGGCGAATATTATATCTGAGATTTTTGTCATTAGGTTGTGATTACGCTCATACATTTAATATGGTCCCCAAGGTGCAATATAACTCTCACCTGATCTCAAATTGCCAAATTTGATTATTTTCATGATACATATGTTTTTTTATTTTTCTGTTTTAATTTCGTTTATTTTCTTGAAAGACATGTATATGTAAGTTAATAAAGACGACTTTAACGTGTTTCCTATAGTTCCTTCTTAGTATTGTATTCTTCACCTGAGGCCTGAAACAAAACGTAGGTTGCCACAGTACCACCTTCTCCTCTATATCTCGACAGCTGTTGAATACACTGTACCACTCATATGCACGTGCTTTTGATAGAGTCGATTCACCGTAAGTATTTTGTAACATTTTCAGCTATTCGGAACACGAAATTCAATTTGCATTATAAAATTTGAGACGAATTCTTTGTTGAATTGTTGTTCCGAGCACTGTAAACAAACAGACAGATCGCGTTCAAACTTCGCGTCAGAAATAGTTGTGCTAAAAACATAAATTTTGACATTTATGTTTTTGTCGAAATGTATGCAATTTTCTATGAATTTATAATAATTATTTGTAGACAAATCAAGCTAACCTCAATGAAAATTTCAAGCAAATAATTTTTTGTGCCCTTATTCTTTAAGTTCACTCAGCTCCCAGACATATATGACAAAATAATTTCAAATTTCTGTTTTCGTAGGCAACTAATTATTAACACATATTTCTTCTTGATACGTTCCTATCATGGGAAATAAAATGTAGGAAATGAATTGAGATATTATTGCAATAAACCACAACATAATACTAACTGTAGTTGTTGATCAATTTTTGCAATTAACGTTTCTTCTTGAAATTTCAATGTTCCATGATAATGCAACGCGAATCACGAAACTTGATCTTGGCAGAATGTGCTGAAGCAGTGTTGTTGGATGACCTAGGTTGGACTTTAAAAGAATAGGTCAAAGGTTTGGGTTGTTCCATTCAACTGTCTCCAGAATGATAGAACTGGTAGTTATAAAACCTGGTAAGGACGATCCCTAGCAACAGCGGCGATCCATGACCGTTATTTAATAATTTTGTCGTTAAGAGAACGTGTCGTAGTGGAACGATATGACAACGTCTCAGGAAATTTGGTTCGAGGCCAAGTGTTGCAGCTCGAGGCTCAGCTCTAAACGCAGCAAATTGAAGATACCTTTGAATTTTGCAAGGGAACATGTCAATTAATGATATTGATAACGCATTTATTTTGTGGAAATCCTTTCCAAAATATGCAAAGGAAATTAACACTTTTGACAGTCTTCCAACTTTATTTGCTATTACACTACCAGTTTCGACCATTCGGTCATTTTCAAATTCAGCAAATGAGCGAATGGTCGCGTATTAACAGATATACGTGCAAAACTGATATAAGTGTGTTTTTTCTGTACCATAATATGAACATTTCATTTATTTTGAAGTTGACTAGGGGAGAGTTTTATCTACAAATGAGTTGTCTTTTTCATTGCGAACGATGTTCTTCAGTGTACAGATGTCGATATGAGAGATATGCCCAGTTCACCTATTTACTTTCCTATTGTTTTCGTAGAAGTTCAATAATTGTGTGGGGAGGAATTTCATTGAACGCCTGTACTGATTCGATGATAGGGATTAATGAAACCCTGAATACTCAGAAGTTTTAGAAGAGCATGTTGTACCATTTGCGACAAACTTTCAAAATAAAAGTGAAAGAGATGCTGCGTGTGAAATGTTTGTACTCACCAAATGAGTTCTTTGCTACTTAGGTAGCCCATGTTTGTTACAGTTTTTGATAGTTTTTTAAAGGGTAATTTCTAATATTTATTGACTACCAACTATCTTTGTTATTATCAAGTAGGTATTTAGTTGAAAAAATTTCTTGTCTTCTTTTTGTTTTTGTTCTGACTTATCTATTTATTTTTTTTGACCTGTCATAAGCAATCCTCAATATTGTTACTAGTGACCAATATATATATATATATATATATATATATATATATATATATATATATATATATATATATATATATATATATATATATATATATATATATATATATATATATATATATATATATATATATATATATATATATATATATATATTATATTCTTTTGAATAGAGAGGATTTACAAAATAAATTCGAATAATTGTATTTACAATAAACGCTTATATCTATAATTTTGGTGTATAACAGAAGAACAATACCATGCCCGTTCCTTAATTCTTTTATCAGGCATCCAAACTCGCATCATGCCTCCTACGATTGCCCCTAAAGTGTGAGCACAGGAAATGTAACATAATAAAATTGGTCGAATTCCGTCAAAAGAAATAATAAATTGGCAACATTATCTGGGGTACGCACATTTCTTCGTCTTGTTGGTTATTTCGATTCAGAAGAGTAAAATTGTTGTGAAAACAAGTAATGGCTGCACGATTTATTCGTTAAAATTCCAAAACTTATAAGTGTTGTTCTCTCGTTAAGCCATTCACTATTAAATGGCCAACCTTACTGAACAAAATGTTAATACAATTAATTATAGGCCGCCGTGCAATTTATGCCAAATTTGCTTAATTTTGACCCAAAAACAGCATCGAAATTCTTTAGAGCTTTATAATTATTGATGAATTATAGATTTATAGTTATGAAGTGGAATCTAAAGCTCAATAATTCTATGGAAGTCCAGTTCAGCTGACTGTGAACGTTTGACTCAAAGTTCACAGTTTTCTTTGATTGCAGGAACGTAGTGCATCATGACCAGAAAACTTGCTTTTGCATCGCTTTAATACTATTGCCTGCACATCGTGGCTTAGGTATGAATTTTTGCGTTAAAAAACACATTAATTTTGCCGCAGCCACCGTATTCTCCTGACTTGCCGACCTGTGTTTTTTTCGTGTTCCCAAAACTGAAGAAGCTCATTAGAGGAATACGCTACGCCACGATTGCAGCAATAAATACGGCATCGAAGCGTAACTAAACAAGATCTCAAAACTTAATTTTTTTTTAAGTGCTTCGAGGAATGGAAAAAACGATGGCATGAATGTATTATATCCGAAGGTATTTACTCTGAAGGGTAAAAAATATAAATTCATGAATAAATACATATTTCTCGAAAAAACACGAAATTTCCGATACTTCACGAACAGACCTGGTATATTAATATTCATATCAATAATTTTCGGGTAAACAGTCGCCATCAAAAACAACCATGTTAAAAACGTGGTATTGCGATACACGGATAAAACTGAAGCAGAAAATTTTCATCCCATGAGCTATCGATAAAAATATATTCAGGAAACGTGACTGCCTAAAGGTTGAGTCGATTGTCCTCTCACGGACTCAACAATTTTATCATCGTGGCGAACGATAAATATTTGACTGGGTTCTCAAGGGCTGTCCCGGCCACATACTCAATAAGATTGGTTTGGACGCTTTTATTGGATGGTATTATAGACTTTTTCGAATTGTATACCTGTAGAATTGCATTGCACGTTCGTGAATATTGGAAATAACTATCAATTTCACTGTGGACCAACAAGTATTCGTACATACGAGATAATATTGTTTTGCGAAATAGTCTAGTCGACAATTTAAAAATGGTGGAAAATAATGGGACTGCTCCAAAAATATATATGATAACTCATTGGATCCGGAAGTTTATATCAATACGTGAAAAATTGTAGAAGTTATATATATATATATATATATATATATATATATATATATATATATATATATATATATATATATATATATATATATATATATATATATATATATATATATATATATATATATATATATATATATATATATATATATATATATATATATATATATATATATATATATATATATATATATATATATATATATATATATATATATATATATATATATATATTTTGAAAAGAGAGGATTTACAAAATTTGAATAATTGTATTTACAATAAATGCTTATATCTCTAATTTTGGCGTGTCAGAAAAATACAAGTGTGAGCTCAGGAAATGTAACAGGGAACCATAATTTCTTGTATATGATTCAATAAACGAGTGAAAAAACTTGAGGAAAAAACTCGTTTCTGTCGCTATTATACTAGCAATAGCTTGTCTGTTTATGTTGTGTTAGTTTCGTGTGTACATAAAGAGTACCAAAGATTTTTCTGCTTAGCTGCTTCATTCTCTCTTGCATTCCATGATTTACAAAACAAGAGTGAAAGGAAGGGGTTTGGGACAGGAATCTGTAACAATGGAAAAAGAAACCAGCAGAAAAATATTTCAATTTTACTTTATATGTCTAAACAGATCTAAGACAAGATTTTTATAGCAAGCAAGTTCATGAAGGACTAAGGGCCTAATAAAAATACATAACCTGCGATATTTCCTCAAATTCTGTTTGACTGAGAAAGCCCCGATGGACAGGTTCAGTCTTCCAAGTGATGCCAATTATGATCTTTAGATGTTTTTGATACATTATTATTAATAATTGAAGATGAAAAAAACAAAAACAAGATTGTTACCGATATCTCAGAAACTATTAACATTTAATAAAATGAAAAAATATTCTTAAAAAAGAGGAAATTTTTTATAAAAACTCTGAACGGATCGCCATTGCCAATAGTTATACTTTTAATTTGACGCTTACAGCGTATATCGAACCCTGCAAACAATTCATGTCTGTTAAAAATTTATCTTAGAGTGTAGTTGATTAACAGAATTTTCATCAACGTTCTTCTTTGTGAGAATAATTGTTTGAATAATTAGTGTAAAACATTTTTGCCTCGTGGAGTCCTTTGAAAAATCAGTTTTTCCAACAGAAAATAGTACATTTACCACTTCTTGTGCAGGCAAAGTCTGACACATAAGCATACCAAAAAACTCCGCTGTTGACTGTGATGCCGAGTACGTTCATGAACGTTCCTGAAGGAATTCGATGCACTTGCATGATTAGAGGAGGTTCTCAGGCAGTAACGTTTCTGCATCTTGTTCGCATTGATAGATAGATAGATAGATTTATTGTCATAAAAAAAATAAAAAGATGAAAGATAAAAGCAACAACAAACATTTGAGAAAACATAAAGGCATTAACTCTCACAATATAAAAACACATTCGAAAAATTTATCTTGATTGGAACATCACAAAATCATTGCTCATCCCAACAATTCAAAAAATTCTCTCCACCAAAAGCTCAGGAATTCTCCTTCTGAACTATTTATCAGGCACGACTTTCAGCTCTCCAGGTAATTTATTATATAGTCGTACTCCCCAATATTGACAAGAATTCTGCGTGTTGTTTCTCATACATAGTGGTTTCTATATCTGATGTTTCTAGGAAAGGTGTTCTTGTTTTGGTTTATATTTATGAGGCACTCACGTATATACAATGATGGAAAGGTAAGTATTTTCTGCTCTGTAAAAAGCGGTCTGCATAAGTCCCTATTGCCCTACCGAAACATGATTCTGATTGCCTTCTTTTGTAGTATAGACACCATTGATGATTCAGATGCTCGGCCCCAAAACGAACTCCATATAGAAGGATGCTCTGGAAATGAGCAAAATATGCAGTCCTGATCGTTTAGCAAGTGCCATTCTGTTTTAATCTTCTCAGCATGAACGAAATCTTCGAGTGCTTCCTGCATGTATAATCTATGTGTGGTATCCAGTTAGGCTTGTTGTCAAGTAATACTCCCAAGAATTTGACACCCGAAGTCCAGGTTCCTTATTGATTTCAAGTGTTTCGGTTTGGTTTGTATTCAGTTTTAGTGAGTTTTTCAAGAATCATGAGTCGAAGCATTTTTTTCTTTTATGTGATAAATCTTCTGTAGTTTTAGAACTGATAATTATTGAAATGTCATCACAGTACAGGCATATAAGTGTTCACAGTTTTCAATTGCAAGTCGTTTATAAAAATGATGAAATGCAATGGGTCCCAATACCGATCCTTGCGGTACTCCAGTGACAGAGTCAAGCTAAAAGAAGTCTCTCACGGACTCAACAATTTTATCATCGTGGCGAACGATAAATATTTGACTGGGTTCTCAAGGGCTGTCCCGGCCACATACTCAATAAGATTGGTTTGGACGCTTTTATTGGATGGTATTATAGACTTTTTCGAATTGTATACCTGTAGAATTGCATTGCACGTTCGTGAATATTGGAAATAACTATCAATTTCACTGTGGACCAACAAGTATTCGTACATACGAGATAATATTGTTTTGCGAAATAGTCTAGTCGACAATTTAAAAATGGTGGAAAATAATGGGACTGCTCCAAAAAATATATATGATAACTCATTGGATCCACATTTTTAATCTCGTCGCCAATATATATATATATATATATATATATATATATATATATATATATATATATATATATATATATATATATATATATATATATATATATATATATATATATATATATATATATATATATATATATATATATATATATATATTCTTTTGAAAAGAGAGGATTTACAAAAATTTGAATAATTGTATTTACAATAAATGCTTATATCTCTAATTTTGGCGTGTCAGAAAAAATACAAGTGTGAGCTCAGGAAATGTAACAGGGGAACCATAATTTCTTGTATATGATTCAATAAACGAGTGAAAAAACTTGAGGAAAAAACTCGTTTCCCCGTCGCTATTATACTAGCAATAGCTTGTCTGTTTATGTTGTGTTAGTTTCGTGTGTACATAAAGAGTACCAAAGATTTTTCTGCTTAGCTGCTTCATTCTCTCTTGCATTCCATGATTTACAAAACAAGAGTGAAAGGAAGGGGGTTTGGGACAGGAATCTGTAACAATGGAAAAAGAAAACCAGCAGAAAAATATTTCAATTTTACTTCTTATATGTCTAAACAGATCTAAGACAAGATTTTTTATAGCAAGCAAGTTCATGAAGGACTAAGGGCCTAATAAAAAAATACATAACCTGCGATATTTCCTCAAATTCTGTTTGACCGAGAAAGCCCCGATGGACAGGTTCAGTCTTCCAAGTGATGCCAATTATGATCTTTAGATGTTTTTGATACATTATTATTAATAATTGAAGATGAAAAAAACAAAAACAAGATTGTTACCGATATCTCAGAAACTATTAACATTTAATAAAATGAAAAAATATTCTTAAAAAAGAGGAAATTTTTTATAAAAACTCTGAACGGATCGCCATTGCCAATAGTTATACTTTTAATTTGACGCTTACAGCGTATATCGAACCCTGCAAACAATTCATGTCTGTTAAAATTTATCTTAGAGTGTAGTTGATTAACAGAATTTTCATCAACGTTCTTCATTGTGAGAATAATTGTTTGAATAATTAGTGTAAAACATTTTTGCCTCGTGGAGTCCTTTAAAAATCAGTTTTTCCAACAGAAAATAGTACATTTACCACTTCTTGTGCAGGCAAAGTCTGACACATAAGCATACCAGAAAACTCCGCTGTTGACTGTGATGCCAAGTACGTTCATGAACGTTCCTGAAGGAATTCGATGCACTTGCATGATTAGAGGAGGTTCTCAGGCAGTAACGTTTCTGCATCTTGTTCGCATTGATAGATAGATAGATAGATTTATTGTCATAAAAAATAAAAAGATGAAAGATAAAAGCAACAACAAACATTTGAGAAAACATAAAGGCATTAACTCTCACAATATAAAAACACATTCGAAAAATTTATCTTGATTGGAACATCACAAAATCATTGCTCATCCCAACAATTCAAAAATTCTCTCCACCAAAAGCTCAGGAATTCTCCTTCTGAACTATTTATCAGGCACGACTTTCAGCTCTCCAGGTAATTTATTATATAGTCGTACTCCCCAATATTGACAAGAATTCTGCGTGTTGTTTCTCATACATAGTGGTTTCTATATCTGATGTTTCTAGGAAAGGTGTTCTTGTTTTGGTTTATATTTATGAGGCACTCACGTATATACAATGATGGAAAGGTAAGTATTTTCTGCTCTGTAAAAAGCGGTCTGCATAAGTCCCTATTGCCCTACCGAAACATGATTCTGATTGCCTTCTTTTGTAGTATAGACACCATTGATGATTCAGATGCTCGGCCCCAAAAACGAACTCCATATAGAAGGATGCTCTGGAAATGAGCAAAATATGCAGTCCTGATCGTTTAGCAAGTGCCATTCTGTTTTAATCTTCTCAGCATGAACGAAATCTTCGAGTGCTTCCTGCATGTATAATCTATGTGTGGTATCCAGTTAGGCTTGTTGTCAAGTAATACTCCCAAGAATTTGACACTCCGAAGTCCAGGTTCCTTATTGATTTCAAGTGTTTCGGTTTGGTTTGTATTCAGTTTTAGTGAGTTTTTCAAGAATCATGAGTCGAAGCATTTTTTCTTTTATGTGATAAATCTTCTGTAGTTTTAGAACTGATAATTATTGAAATGTCATCACAGTACAGGCATATAAGTGTTCACAGTTTTCAATTGCAAGTCGTTTATAAAAATGATGAAATGCAATGGGTCCCAATACCGATCCTTGCGGTACTCCAGTGACAGAGTCAAGCTAAAAGAAGTCTCTCCATTCCAATAGACCCTTTGTTGTCTTCCCCCTAGATAAGAGTCAAGCAGTTTTAAAACCGTTCCCCTGAAACCATAGCTGTAGAGTTTCTTCAGTAGTAATGAGTGCAACACTGTGTCGAAATCCTTGCTCAGATCGAAATTAAGCATTTCCGTCAAGTTGTCATTATCCATATTATCAATAATGACTGTTATTGCCTCCATCAAGCAGTTGTTGTGCTCTTCCCTTTTCCTATATCCATGCTGGTTTCTGTTTCTTTGTCTCTATCTAATCCAGCATTCTTGTCTTTATGACGCATTCAAATATTTTTGTGATGTATGGCAATATTGCGATCGGTGTATAGTTTTCACTGCTTTCCTTGTCTCCCTTTCCTTTGTATATGGGAATTATTTTTGTCGACTTCAATTCCTGTGGAAAATAACCCTTTTGACAGCACTTATTAATCATGCATATTGGACTGACAATTTCCTCCTTTACACCTTTCGATATTTGTGTTGTGATATTATTTACATCTACTGTAGCTTTAGGCTTTAGCGACGCTATTGTTTTCATAATTTCGTGCTCTATGCACTCGAAGAAAAACAGGATTTTATGCTATATTACTTTGTGTATTGCAGCTTTGTATTAACTTCACAGGTTGTTTCAGAAAGTTCCTCATATATCTTTTGCTCCATGTTTGCATAATATGTATTCAAAGCATTTGCACTCAGTATAGAGTTGACTTTTTCTTTTGTTGCCTGTTTATTATTATAGCTCTTTATCACCTTCCACAATGCCTTTTGTTTATTATCAGCCTTGCTAATGTATTCTTCGTTTTTATTTTCCTGATTTTCTGATCAATGGCTTCAGCAAACTGTTATACAACGCATAAACATTGAAGGATTCTTTATCTCCACTCGCCCTAGTTTTTGTATGGAGTGCGTCTAATATTCTTTTCATTTCCATTATTTTCTCTGTATTCCATGCTGAATCTTTTACGTATATAATAATCTTCTTCTTTTCCACAACTGGCATTCTCAGGTCAAGCGCTCCCAGAAAGCAATTATCGAAAGCAGTGTATGAGTCAGCAGCGTTCTTTGAATTCATAAGGTTTCCCCAGACCTTTGATAGATTTTTTTTCAGCAGTCAGAGAAAATATCTTGCGCTGTTTGAACTAGGTGGCAACACAAATAGCCCAACAAAATGCTGACCAACATATCCGGCCCAAATATTGATTTAGAACTGTTGTTGGTGTCGGTTTGGAACAATGGCAAGGGGTTTTCGAGTAAATTATGAGAATTATTTATGCCTGCCTCATCGGAGTAAAGGATTGAACCAACAAAAGCATCATTTTGTTCATGTTGGTGTAAAAACCAATTGCAAAGTGGCTTTCTTGTGGGTAAGTCATCAGGGGACAGCGCTTGAACTTATTGATGTCAAGGGTGATTCACTTAATCGGAATCGGCATATTAACTTTTTCAGTATGACTAAAACTAACCTTATGTGGTTTATGCACGATCGTCTCCCACCACATTTTAGCTTAACGGTTAGAAAATAAATAGAGATATGCTGCGTTGGAGAATAATTCATTATTCTTATTAAATAAAAAACAATCTTCAAATTTATATTAAATTACAAAGATCTCTTATTTCAATAGCTAGATCTTGCATAAGAGTTAGTGATTATCAAATTAAACAGATAATGTGAATAGTGTCTATGTAGTAATAATGTAATAAATAAAATAAATTATAACTTGAATAAACAAAAATTATTTTTTCTCAAAATATCGTTGATTCTTTGGGCTGGTTTTTCCCGTTACTAGTTCTTTTTAAGGGGATTTAGCAGATGTGGCATTTTTTATTTAAAAGCATTTGGAAAATTCTATTTAATTTGTTAATCATTTATCTCCTAAAAACTTAAAGGGTAAAAAGTGTTAGGCGTAATTCACCCTGAGCGCATATAGGGCGAAATTGAAAAAGCAAAAACAACAACTTATAAAATACTATTTTCTTGAACAATGTGTTGAATTTCAGAAAATTCCGTTGAAAAACAAAGATTTCATTTGAATTGTGGAGGCCGTTACTTGATGTAGATCCATGATATAAATGAGATAAAAAACACAAGGTTTAACTTTAATCTACACCTTATTTGAAAAAATTCGACGACGTTTCGCTCACACAGCAGCTTTATCAAGAATGAAAAACAGAATGAAGAGTATGGTATTATAAACAAATCGTAGAACAAGTTGGATGAATAACAGGAAAATCCACACCGAGCCATTGTACAGTTAGTATGAAAGGTAATAAAAACTAATTAAACAAGTTAAGTAGGGGTGAAGAATTCACATCTACCTGCTCATTCAAAAGCTTGTCCGAATGTTTGTATCTATTTATTTCTAATGCTTCTAGGAGATCTAATTTTGAACTTTTTGATTTTATATGTAATATGTCGAAGTTTTTATTGAATGAATGGTTTTCTTTTATTAGGTGGTTTGAATAATTTGAATCAGATTTATTTTTATCGAAGCTACGTTTATGTTCAGATGTTCTTATGCCAAAACTCCTATAGGTCCTACCGATATAAATTTTATCACAAGAACCGCAATTGAGTTTATAGATTCCTGATTTACTTGATTTTTCAACACGAGATTTATTATTTTTAATATGTTTACCTAAGTTATTAGAAGTTTTGAAAGTTATATTAAGATTTTGTTTGACGAGAAAGGATTTAATATTTGTACTTGCAGAACCGCAGAATGTTAAACTGTTGAATATTTTATAGTCTTTATGAA
Source organism: Cryptolaemus montrouzieri (assembly GCA_013387265.2). Taxonomy (NCBI): domain Eukaryota; kingdom Metazoa; phylum Arthropoda; class Insecta; order Coleoptera; family Coccinellidae; genus Cryptolaemus; species Cryptolaemus montrouzieri. The sequence continues at coordinate 27,995,585 of JABFTP020000103.1, forward strand.
TAGGATATACTTCATTTATTGCTTTCTGATACAGTTTTTCACGAATGATTAGATCTATCATATCCGGATTATATGAATTATTAATAGCTATCTGTTTGATAATGTTTAACTCTTTATTATAATCTTCTACTGATAGAGGTAAATTGAGTAACCGATGTACCATGCTGTTTAAAGCTGCAACTTTGTGTTGAATTGGATGTAATGAGTAGTTATGTACATAGCATACGCTTCTTCTTATTCTTTTCGACATAAGTTTTGATGTAGGTATTTATTCTATTTCCACAGAAGTTTATTTCAGTTTATAAGAAAATTTATTTATGTTGTACTTCTGATGCTATGGCTGTGTTCCATTCGAAATTATACATTTCACTTTCACTCTTGTTCTAGTTCTGTGTTTGTGTTTCCTCCACCAACTTTATGAATTCTTTTCAGATTCTGAATTGAATTCCTGTTAAATATTTTCCGATCAAATATTCAGCACAATTTGAACTTTTATTCTCGTTCTTATTCAACAATAAGGACAAGTTTAATATTTTATTGCAATTCTGTTCAAGCTTTCGAGTTTTGCGATTCAAGAAGCTTGAATTCTGAAAACAAAAGCATGACATGATTTCAAGTCAAGCAGCTTGATTTTCAAGTTAAGCCGTGAATCGCTACTGACTAGAACCATAGTTACGGAAAAATACAAGAGACATAAAGTTTGTTTGTTTGTTATTCCTTTGACGTGCTCTATTTCCGCCTTTCGGCCAATGGCACGCCGGGGAATTCTGTCACCTCACTAACCCGGGAATTTTGCTGAACCTCTCTCTCGGAAGGAATATTTAATAACCAACACATATCTGTTATACAGGACCGATGGCTTTACATCTCCTCCGAAAGATGGATATTCAAGCGATTCCCAGAATCCGAAAAAATCGCACCGACTTTGTGGGGATTGAACCCAGGTAACTCTGCGCAAGAGACGAGCATTATATCCTCTACGCCACCGTCAACAGACATAAAGGTTTCTAAATTTATTCAAAAATCAAATGATATGATTGAAAGCGTACTGAAAAAGTTCGTTGGGTGACCTATCTTCCAAATTTGGGGTCATTTTTTCAAAAATTGCAGAGGTTATTAACAGAAACGAAAATGATTTTTTTGTATAAATTAAAAAATAGTTTATTTTCCGATTGTTTTTGCAAAACGATTATTAGTTTCTTCACAAATTTACTGACAAAATATAACTTTTATGCTCGTATGGTTATTTCCAGACTACTTCTACATCCCTTCGGATCTCACAATATTCAATTTGTTTCAGCATTTTGGTGAACACGGGTAATATAATTCCCGTTTGAAAGGAGGTAGGAGAAGGCCCTTAATTTTAATTATTTACTCTGTTCGGGCAACTTTACCTCCGAATCTAAAGCGTCGAGTTCGAAAACGGAACATTGTATGAGCTATTTATTGATGGTATAGTAGAGAATGCAAGAATTCCTCATTTGACGTAAACTTTCAGCGATATTTCTACGTTGAGGATATAATAAAATTCATAGTGAAAACTTTTAATGCCGAAAATAGAGGTGGAGAATGGTAATATCTTTTTAACTTCATCGGAAAAAGTCAGTAAAAAGCGGAAAATTATTAATTGCGGTGAGATTTAAATTTTGTGCTGCTTTTCTTCACGTAATTGATGAATACAGGGTGTCCGTGCTGATTTGGTTTTATTATTTTTTATATTTGCCTAAATTATTATTAGTTTGGAAAGCTATGTTGAAATGAACATAGAAACATAGCTTTCCAAACCAATAATAATTTAGGCAAATATATAAAAATAATAAAACCAAATCAGGTAAAAACAATGAATCAGGTGTTTATAGATTGAATTGCAATGACTGTGATAATTTCTACATTGGTAGAACACATAGAAATTTTAATATCAGAATATCGGAACATAAACGCAGTTTTTCAAATTAAAAATCAGATTCAAATTACGCGAATCGTCTCTTAGAAAATAATCACTCTTTCGACCCACAGTTTGAAATTTTGCATACAGATAATAAATATTGGAAGGTAGATCTTTGGGAAACTTTAGAAATCAATAAATACAAACACTCAGGTAGACTCATCAATGAACAAGTCGATTTAAGCCCTTCACCTCTATTGAATCTCTTCGGGGAGCAATCTATTCCTTAATTTTATTGGATATACCTGTCATAAATAACTACTTAAGAAGAAGCAACCCAATAAGCTTTTAATTACCCAAGAACATTTATATTTATATTCTCATTCTTATTTTCTGTACATTCATTCATCTGAAGAAGCTACGGTGTAGTGAAACGCATTACGAATCGCAATTATTAAGTAACATTTCTCAAAACGCAGTACTTGTTTTTTATTATTGTTCAAAATTCATTTATCAATTTAATAAAACTAAGTTGTGAAGAAACGTTTTTGTCTACCCATTTCTAATTTTTTAGAACGGTATTTTAAATTAGTATTGGTTAGTATTAGGTTTTTCTAAAATTGATATTTCTTATACAGGGCGCTCGAAAATCACTCAATAAAACTAAATTGTCAAAAACGATATTTTCCAATACGAGTTAATATATTTTTTACTTTATTACAACTGTATTCAGAAGAAGTAGTGATTGGTATTATATTTCCTATACCTAAAATGAGTCTTCATCGTTTTATTTGCGATTGCAATTCCTTGGGAAAAGTAAATCATTGGACTGTTGCAAATAGAAACAGACAGAGTGGATTTGATTCCAATGCCAGTTTCTATGTTTCACAATGTTCTATAAATTTTGGCCTTAGTTTGACGTTTGGAAATTTTCTAAAATAGCAATAACACTAATTTTGTTTGTGTTTAGTTTTTGTTAAATAATGTGGCATATAGATACGCAAAAAAGAATATTATGCATTTATTTATTTTTCATGGTCAATGTTAACAAGTAATAAGTCGAACATTCAGAACATTTAACGGAAGTACCCGGGAAAATTGGAGAAAACAATTAAAAAATTACAATCAAATTTTGTCAATTATAATCAAAGAAGATTTTTGTGCAAAAAGAATAATTACAATTCGGAAAATTTCGATGGTATTTGAAATGCCCGAGTTAGAGTAGCTGTCCGGTACAACAGGAAGTGGAACCGCTCTGAAAGTATTTGCAAATTGTAGATCAGTATCCATTTACTCTCATTCAAAAATTTGAATTTGATCGATAAACCCGTTTCCCAGATATTTAATAGGCCCTTCAGCGCGGACACCCTATACTTTTCAATATTGAGAATGTTTAAGAATATTGGAGGAAAATAAATTGTTATATTGCGTGTAAGTTTCAGACATAGTTTTTTTTTCGATAGTTCATATATTTATTGAGTTTCATACTACTAGTCTGAATTTAATCATATTCAACAACCCCTCAAAATGTTCGAGTTACAAGAAAACATGCACATTTCGGTATGAAGACGAATGATATTAAAAAGTGGACAGATGTCGGCGTTTTAGTACTGCAGCTGTGAAATATTGTAAATAGAGAAAAATGATCCTCTCTTTCCCGTGCTTTTTTTTGTTTGCAACATTCATTGCTGTAAACAGATTCGAGCTAGCTTTCTTTCTAGTTTTCTAGTTAGTTTTTCTTTTACAAAGGAGGGAGGGACGTGGACGCACGTTCTTCCTTGACCATGGATTTGTCCTTTACGACATTATTCCCACAGAGTAATTTGTGTGAACCAGATAAGGGACAAACACAACACCCAGGCCTTTGCCGGAATCGAACCGGCGACCTGCCGTGTCACAGCAGAGACTTCTCACTACTGCGCCACGGAGACGACCTTCTAATTAGTTGAAAAATTTGAAATCAGTCAGGTGCCAATATCTCAGTTGTTTTTGAAGTTATGTATAAACGGCTCTGACATTTTAGAGCCACGTTCTTTCGTAAAATCGAACTACTAGCGGAGAAACTTTGTCCAACGGTTTTTGAGTTATAATGCAAACTTGCGGTTTGTTGAAATGGGAATCGTAGGCAGTTTCCATGTTTTTCTTTTCAAAAATATATCACATTTGCACACAATTTCTTCACTCAGGCCGTGTTTTCATGAGAAACCAAAAAATTGTATAACTTTATATATACAAATTTTATCTAGTAACTGTATGTCCATTCAGAGAATTTACACAAAATGATTGAAATGTAATCTGTGCTCTCATTATGACAATTCAATTAATTCTTGCAATAACATTTCAGATGAATTGGTTGATGTTTTTTCATCAAGTTACAACTCTTGTGTGAATATAGTATCGTTTGTAATAACGAAGCTTCCATGCAGTGCGAATATTTTGAAAAATTCGATATGATTCAATGTTATATTCAAAATAATTATGATGGTGCGAAAGATACTTATCTGAATTGTTTTTCAGAGAGGCGACAACCTCATAAAAGTATATTCGATACGTTTATCGAATAGGGAAAACCTTAACATCCCAAGGAAAAACAATATGAATATGGGAAAGATGTAACAATTGAAGTAATTGGTAGTGAACCTGCTGATTCCGAGTAGGCAAATTGAAATGGAAACAAGAGTATTTGAGTGTCAATCGCTCTGTATTCTCAAGAAAAATAGATATTTATTTATTTATTTTATTTTGGCTCTTTGGGGTACAACAGGCCAAGGCCCAAAAAAGTACCCACTTAATAGATATAAAAAAAGTGAACTTAAATTATCTTAACGCTAAAAATTTAAAAGTACCTATAAGTATATAAAAGTGTAAATAATATGATATTAAAAATCTAACGGTTAGTTCCAAATTATAGTTATCAACAGCAGTGTGAACACATATAGTATAACAAATGAAAATGGAGAGAGACTATATCCTCTCATTTGAAACAACAGTATGAGAAGAATAGAAAAATATTACAGAAAAACTAGATAAAACAAGAAAAATATATAAAACACTAGAGAGACTATATCTTCTCATGTAAAACAACAATATGAGAAAAATATTACAGAAAAACTAGATAAAAACAAGAAAAACTTATAAAACACTAGATCTTATATGTCTGAATTTAAGAATTTGAATTTCAAAAGCTTCTTTACTTGGAAGAGTGATAAATGGAAAAAAATCGATTCCCTGGCAGTGATCATTATGGAGTGTAATCATTCAATTTATCGGGGAGTTCTGAGCAGCATTTGTACGATAAAAAGATGGACGAAAGAGCATATGCGATCTTAACTGGCGCTGAGGAACAGTGATTGATATTTGCTCCAATAGTTCGGAACAGTCTATAATATTGTTCAATATTTTGTACAAGAGGGTCAAATTAAAACTATTCTACAATGTTGAAGGAATTCAATCCGCATTGTCGTCTTAAATCAGGATAGTGGTGATTAAGATGAATATGAGACTTGTATGCATACATACGCAGGAACCTATTTTGGACACTTTCTAATCGTTTGATATAAACTACGTATTGAGGATTCCAAACAATCGAACCGAAGTTAAGCTTGCTGAACACATGGGAATAATAAAACGACACCAGAGATGATGCGTCGCTAAATGGTTTAGACTGCCTATAAATGAACCCTAGCATCCTCAAACAGGCCCCAACAATACCTTCAACATGCGAATCAAATATCAATTTGGAATCGAAAATAATACCCAAGTCTCTGATGGTTTTGACCCTATTGAGATTACTGTTCTCAATCCGATAGGGAAAGTGCTGGACATGAACACGGCCTCGGGTGAAGGATATGACCTGACATTTGTCAGTGTTCAAAGTAATTCTATTTCTAATGCAATAAGCGACAAGTCTCTCAAGATCTTCCTGAAGAAGCAAACAGTCAGACAGGCTCTCGACTTTCATAAACATTTTCAAGTCATCAGCGAACAGTAAATATTTACAGTACAGAAAACAGCCCCCTATATCATTGATATATATATATTGAATAAGAGGGGCCCCAAGTGAGAACCCTGGGGCACCCCAGAGGTAACGTTAAAAGCATCAGAGCTTTCACCCATGATAGAGACAAACTGCCTCCTACCACTCAAATATGAAGTAACTCATCTCAGAAGAACCCCACCAACACCGGCCAGTATAAGCTTCTCTATTAGTATAAAGTGGTCAATCCGATCGAAAGCCTTTCCGAAGTCAGTATACACTGAGTCTACCTGTCTCTGACTGTCGAGTGAACTATGTAAAAAATTCGCATAGCACATTAGGTTTGTTTCTATAGACCTGCCCTTCATAAATCCATGCTGTTCGGAGATTAAAATATTTTTTACTGATTGAAGTAAGTACTTGTGGACTAGGGATTCGAAGCATTTAGCCATAATGTTCAATTTGCTGATCGGCCTGTAATTTTTGACCAGATTTTTTTCACCACTTTTATGAATTGGAACAACTGAAGCAATTTTCCAGCAACTGGGAAACACTCCGATCGCGAGCGACCTGTTATATATCATTTGCAGTGGTTTGCACAAGCCCTGAGCAGCACTCTTCACGAATACAGAAGGAATATCATCAGGCCCTGAGCCTTTTTTTGAATCGATATTAGAGAGACACTGAAGGACCTCGTCCAGACTAAACTGCAATCCTCCAGATGCATCAGTTATCAGTTGATCAAAATCACGATTTGGAAGAGGAGCTTCGAATACACCACTAAACTGCTGTGCAAATAAATTTGCTATTTCTTTGTGGGAATTTGCCGATTTGTCTCCTAGCAACATAGTAGCAGGAATACCAGAGTGCCTCTTGTTTGATGCGACATAACGCCAAAAACGTTTTGGATCCTCAGGCAGTTCTCTTTCGATATTTGAGATATATTTTCTAGAATAAAATAATAAAATTAGAATATCCCATTTTTTATAGCCTGCAGTTTTCCAACGTCGACTCGATCTTCGCAAATAGTTTCTGCATAAACCTGCAGAATCCGCTTTTCGGAGAAATATTTTGTACTGAGGATGTCCACATCAGTAGTGATGGAATATTCAATCGCCAGAATAACCATTATTGGTCGGATGTAAACCCAAATTACTATATTAATATTCAAGGTACAGGCTAATATAGGTTAAATATATGATATGAATTTAGGGATAATCGCGTAAGTGATTTTTGATGGAAAATTTCGTGGTGAATAATGTTATGAAGTTGTAAACCAGAACATTATCGATGGATATTGATGAAGCTCCCCCTCAAACTAAGGACGTTGCTGATTCTTTTTCAATTTTTGCAATAATTGAATCGGAAATAGGGGGCCAGTAAGATGGCCGGCCCATTCCCCGGATTTGTCACCACTGGCCGTTTTCTTTTTGGTATACATCAAGGATCTGTTATATAGAGGAGAGTCAAAATATTTCAGAGATTGTCTTTTTTCAGTCAATGTTCAAATATCCAATGCTTATCGGAGTATCCTCAGTTATTGTGAATTATGTATTCAAAATAATGGCAATTCATTTGAATACCTCCATTGATTATTCCTTTCAAATTTTATTCCATATAATGAAATATGTCGATAGTTTTCTTTTTCAAAATAAGGGTTACATGTTATTTTTCAAAATTATATCTTTTTTTATTTAAATCTAAGTGCTTCGACTGCAAATATTATTAGCACTATCGGTACATGTGATTTACAAGTTTTATAGATTTATTATGGCATTATAACATTTCATATAGATTGATGAATTTGAAAAATGTGTGTCATTTATATTGTCAGAGTTATTTCCAAGTGCATCTGACAGTGTGGGCTTTATTGTGGAAGCGAGTCCCTCTTGATTATATTTTGGGCATTGCCCAATTATGCGCTCAATGTCTGGTCGCACGTTGCATAGTTCACAGTTGGAAGAAGGCTCCTTCGTCATAAAATGTTGGTGGATCAGTCGCGTGTGACCTAAACGGAGTCTTGCTACCTTAACCTGATCCTTCCTCTTCTTCGATATTCTTATAGTTTCGTAGCTCCTTCGTTTTAGCTGCATCAAAAATTTCTCTGATTGGGACCACTGAATTTGCCAAATCTTGGACCTTTTTCTTGACCATACACTTGAAATCACTTGGTTTTAGCAGCTTGAGATTTGGGGTTTCTTTCGGGGGCATTTTTTGCTGTGATATCAGCTCTTTCATTTCCAGAAATTCCTACATGAGAGGGAGTGAACATGAACACTAATGTCACATTGAGCTGGTGTATTCGATATCTCATTTGGTTTATCTGTTGTACCAAGCTACAGTTTGAATACATATTTGTTAACTTCTGAATCGAGTTGAGTGAATCCGTGCAGATCATGAGTGAAGATTTCAGGTTATTGAGAATATATTTTAAAGCCTGGTGAATGGCTAGCATTTCTCCAATGAAGACCATACCATCTGCAAGAGAATAAGATCGAGTTCCGTCTGGTGTGACAACAGCTAGGCCTACCACGCCTGTTGATATATTCGATGATGCATCTGTCTAGATGAATGTGGCCTGTGGATGTTTATACAGTTCTTCTTTAAATAATTTTCTTAGGAGCACTGGGCTGATTGGTCATTTTTTCCATTTTTTTTACGCACCAAGGAGGTATGGAGGAGGAAGGTAAGGGTAAGTGGGAAGGTTCTGGAATCTGCAGTTCTTGAAGTGTTTTAGTCAATTTTTTATGAAAGGGACGAATTTGGTTCGAGTTTGTGTTTGTATCATTTTGACGACTCAGTGTAATATATCTTATGTTCCCATGGTTAACTGTGGAGCTGATTTTGGATGCATATGTAAAAGTATTGATTTGTGTGCGATAATTCAGTGGCATTTCGCCTACTTAACAATGAAGGCTTTGAATAGGGTTTTGTTCTAAAGCTCCAGTTAGTACACAGTCCCTGGTTTAGAATAGTTTTTTATGATAGCTCTTTCTAGCTGTCGATTGAGCAATAATTCCATATTCAATTTTAGATCTGATCAAACACCTATGTCTAAAAGACTTTTCGAGTCGGCTCCCCAATTTTGACTCCATAGAACCCGCAGTGAATTGAGGATTTCACTGCAATCAATCGTGGTTGACTCAATATGTTTCCTCCAATTCATTTTTTCATCGAACCAAACACCTTGTAGTTTCACATTAGTTACAGATGCTAGAGTTTTGTCTTTCAAAGAAATGATAGGATATGTTTTGTTTCTTGTTGAAAATAGAACGCATTTAGTTTTTTCTGTTGAGAATTGAAATCCACTGATGTGGTCCCATTCTAATATTATAATTATTACTTTCTGGAGTAGACTGCGCATTGTGTCGATATCTACTCCTTTCACGAATAATTGCAAGTCATCTGCAAAAAGTTGGGCTTTCACTAGTGCTTGAACATTGTCCAGTATGCCATTTATTGCTATTAAGAAAAGAGTAGGACTCAGGACACTTCCTTGCGGAACCCCGTTTTCTTGAGTTCTTTCCTGGGATAGCTAATTGTTCAATTTAACTTGAAATTTCCTGCTTTCAAGAAAATTTTGAATAAACGATAACATATTTCCCTTTATCCCCCAACTATTTAATGACTTGATGATCTTGTGCCTCCACACCATCTCGAAAGCTCTGTGAATATAAATATAAACACTGCTAGAACCATTTGCTTCCAATTGAATGCGTCATGAATTTCTGATTCAAGATTTACAATATTGTCTGTCATGGATCTATTTCGGCGGAAGCCATTTTGTTCAGGGTTAAGTTCATTGTTATTTTCCAAAAATCATTGTAATCTATTGGCATAGTCACTTCCTCATTCTGTGAATGCAAATAGAGGTACTAGATGAAATAAGGAAAACAACAAAACTCGATTTTTCATGAAAGCATGTCCTGGATAAAGAAATTGAGTGCACATGTAACATAATTTCGGGAAGGAAACTATTCAACCAAATCAGAGTGACCTCTACATTGTAACTCAAAAATCGTTGGACAAAAACTAAATTTCGAAAGAAAAAAGTGCTTCTAGAATGTCAAAATCACTTTAGTATAACTACAGAAAAACCGAGACAATGGTACTTGCCTGATTCCAAAAAACATTGTTGAAATTGAAAAAAAACTCGAAAACGATAAATCTTGAATCTGTTTGCGGCAATGAATTCCTCACGAAGAAGGAACACGGGAAGGAAAGTCATTACTCTCTTCGCACAATATTTTACATAGTTGTAGTACTAAAACGTCCAAATCTGTCCAGCCTGTACACTTACTTTCACAGAAGATTCCGAATTAAATTCGTTTCCTCTTGGTGATATTTTTATTAAAAATACTGAATAGACAGCGTCTTTTAAAACTGAAGGCATTCGACAATATTGCTTTCTGTCCTTCAAGGGATATGATAAGGAAAATTCATTTGAAAGGGATTACACTAATAGAACACGATACTTCGAAACTAAGTGCTAAAACTATTAATCATATTGTTGGATATTTCATAAACTTCCCTTTTTACGAAATTAACTGAAATTGCGGTTATCTATTTATCTTTGTCAAAACTGGAAATGTTGGTAACGGGAAACATTTATTATACATAAATACTTTTTAAGCCCAGTTAATTCATGATGTACTAATTGATTTTCAAATTATCCTTCAACCGAAACGAAATGACTTCTTTATGTTGCATAATATATAGATAGTTTTTCTGCTCTAGAAGAGGATGAAATCGTCAAAATCGAGTAAGCTGAAACTCCTTTTAGTTTTGCCAGGTCTGACATTACTTTATAGTTATAAAAATTTCTAATAACCTATTTAGGAACTCCTGTTATCGATGATTCAAACATACGTTCGTCGATAATTTCAGGAATATAGATGTTGAAAAATGTATACATAAGACAGATACAAAGTGCCCACCCCAACAATAACGATAATTTGGAGATAAATTCAGAACTTTTAACATTTCCATCGTAGAAATATCAGATCGAAACTTTTGAATGAACAATTTCAATAGTAGTACTGTTAAATAATCGAATTGAGTAACTCGACAACGAAAAAAGCTAGTTTGATTCTGTTTGCAGCAATGAATTCCCTAAGCAAAAAGAATACGCAATCTATTAACAATATTTCCTATAGCTGCAGTAATAAAACGTAGAAATATGTCCATTATGTTAAGGGTGGAACAAATTCGATGCTATGGTACGGCAGCTATGTGGTATAATGTAGATGGAGAAAAATGATCCTCCCCTCTCGAGCTCGATTTCCGAGAAAAAAATCATTGCTGACAATGTATTTCAGCTATCTCTTTAGTTATTTCACATTTCTGGATTTGTCGGCATTTTGACATGTGACGATATCTCGAGTCCTATTGAAGATAGGTAAAAAATATTTTCATATATTTAAGTAGAATGCTAGGACGTATTCGAAAATGTTTTTTCGCCTATTGATTTCTGAGTTATGAAGCAAACTTGTGAGAGAGGATAATTTGCTTTCTTTCCAAATATATATCACATGCTTCATTAATCCTTTAGCATCAGCCTCTTTCATAAAAAATCGAAAATTCTTATCTACCCACTCGGAATATCACAGATATTCACAATTCTACGATAGAAGAGGTTTTCATATGTACGATAAAGATCCCATTCATTAATTTCTGTGTTCAAACCTATAGAATTCACCCATTAGAACATGAATTTTCCTTATTTCATGCCACTATTTTAGTTATTCAATCTTATTGATGTGGATTCATTGATTCTATGAAAACAATTATTCAATTCGTTCTTCTCTATCTGCTTTGAAAATTTCTGCTTATAATTCAACCGTGATGAATCTTCAATTCCAAAATTTTGAAATGAATCTCATTTTAATAGATTCCCTGAGAGAAGACAGCCGCATAAATTTATTTTCTGGAGATTGAAAAATAATTTGAATGCTGGAGGTTATTTCAAAGCACAACAGAGCAGAACATATTAAATCGAAGATAGAGAAGATGCTAGCGTCGACGTTTTAGCAGCAGTTGCAACCCAACTTGAAATTTCAAACCGTTAAAAGGCATTAGAAACTGGTATTTCAAATTCAATTTCTCTAGCCTGGTAATAACCAACGACGACTTAATTTCAGTCACTGTTACCTTAAGAAAACAGAAGAAAATTCAGAATTTTATCGACGCTTTATATGGACCGATGAAGTTCGCATTACAAGTGACGGAATTTTCAATAAGCACAATGAGAACTGTTGGTCGGATGTCAATCCCCATCGACAGTTGATTATTCAACACCAAGAGCGATACGGTTAGAAAATCGTGTATTGAAATACACTATTTTTGACGAGTTTTCAAGAAAAACCGACAATTGTATAACTTTTCCCTAATTTTGTCGAGTAAAGTATTTACTTAAGCGATTTAGCTTAAGTATGTTCTTTGCTTTCCTTATGACAGTTCGAAAATTAATTCCTGCAATGATAATTCAGATAAATCATCTAATGTTTCTTCATCAAGTTACAGCTTTTGGTGAATATCGTAACGTTTGTAATAACGAAGTACAATAATTTTGAGAAGTAACATGCAAATGTTATTTTGATACAGAAAATTAACGAGATATTCTATTATATGGAGTGAAATTTAATTGAAACAATCAATTCAGGTATTGAAACGTATCGCCATCATTCCATATGCATAATTTACAAAACCTGAGGATACTCCTACACGCATTGGACATTTGAATATTGGTAACCGAAGCAAACCAATATACCAAATACTTGATAATTCTCGACAGGAAAAAATTCAGCTGCGACAAATTCGGGGAGCCGGATGGCCATCTAACTGACCCCCTAGTTCCAATTAAATTATTGCCTAAGTTCAAGTTAAATAAATTAGGTACGATCATAGTTTGATGGGTTTCTGTTGAAGATGGTTAAAATAGTTATGTCAGGAACAGACATTCCTTCAAAATATTCAACGATAATGTAGGTATTTCCGATTTTATGATATAATTCACCTCGAAGAATTTCATCAAAAATCTCATACGCTAATACCTGATTATCTTTCAATGCACACCATATATTGAACCCATATCGGCCTTGACATTAAATATTAAAATGGCTTTGTGGGCTTACATCCGAACACCAACGTTCAGTTTGACGATTGAATATTCCACCACTATTGATGTGAACGTCCTCAGTCTGAATTGTAGCTTTTCGTTAGATTTGTGCAGAAACTAGCTGCAAAAATTGAATCGACGTTGGAAATTTCCTGGCGTCAGAAACCGGGATATTCTAATTTTCGAAGGTTTTTACCTATTTTCGTAGCTGTTTCCTTTTCAATTGTTTTATCTCTTACATCAACTACTTTTCTGTTTTTCTTGGGACATTGTTTACCATGGTTCATGAGGTTTTCTCTCAATTTATCGAACATATTTCTATGAAGTCGTCGCCTCTCAGGAAAATGATCCAAATAAACAGTTCCTGCTGCATCCGCATGCTAATTATTTTGAATAGCACATTCCATCATATTGAAATTTTCAAAATTTGCGTAAGCCATGTTCGTTTCGTTATTACAAATGATATTATATTCACACAATAGTTGTAACTTGATGAATAAACATCATTTATCCGAATTGTCAGTGTCATTATATTTGGCAGAATTGATTTTTGAACTGTCATAATGAGAGAATATAAGATACTAAAGCTATTTCAATGATTCTGTATCTATGGATGGATTTATAATTACTAGCTAAAATTGGGAAAAGTTATACAATTTTCGGTTTTTTATGAAAACTTGTCCGTGATCAAAAAGGAATGCACAAATGATATATTCTCGGAAAGGAAAAAACTCTATCCAAGTAACCTTTGATTCATATTGAAAAAAAAAGCGTGTTTGCATTATAACTGTAAAACCGTTGGACAAAAAAATTTACGCACGTTGTTAGATTCTACATAAAAAAGTGCCTGTAGGATGACGAAAAAAGCTAGATTGTTACCTTCAATTTTCCTCTATTTAAAATATTTCATATAGCTGCAGTACTAAAACGTCGAAATCTGTCCATCCGGTAAACGTAAATCCGCCTTGCTAAAACTGCATAGATATTCACATTACACTCGGAAATACACTCCCCACAAAAATTATCGCATCACCCTACTTTTACGACAATACTATATAAACTTTTAGGTTGGTCATTCAAGAGTCGCTTGGTAACTTGGTAACTTTCAGAAGTGTAAAATAAGAAGATATTATTCAAAAGAGATGAGTTTATGATTTTCGAGTCAATAAAAAATTAAAGAATTCTACCATCTTCCAAACATTCGCGGAGAGATCAATCAATTAGCATCGAATTGTTACTGATCATTTTCAAAATCGAGTGTTTCCTCCCCGGGCCCTAAGTGCTTCCAGTATACCTCTCGGAAACCCCTCAAACAAATGTTGGATGTGCTCTTGAGTCACTGAGTTCCAAATTACAGGAAGCAGATTTTCTAGTTGTTGGAGTGTTCTACAAGGCATCTTACGTTGCTGAATTTGCCACCCCATGTTGTTCCAAACATGTTCTATGGGGTTCAAGTCGGGACTTCTGGCTGGCCATCTTAATATATCAATTGCGGCATTTTGCAGAAATTCTGTAACTACTCTTGCTGCATGAGGCCGAGCATTTTCATACATATGAATGAAGTTTTCGCCAATCAATGGGCCAAAGGGTACAACATGGGGTTCAAGGACATCTGCGATGTATCTGGCCGTTGTCATTCTTCCATTATTCACTAGGACTAACTAAGTTCGACCATGGAAAGAAATGCCTCCCCACACCAATACTGAGACACCTCTGAAGTTTTCGGTTTGCCGGATATTGCATCGCTGATACCGTTCCCCAAGTCGTCTGTATACAGGCATGCGTCTATCATTTGATACTAGACAGAACCTGGACTTGTCGGAAAAGAGAACATTCGACTATTCTGGAATACCCCAATTTGCATGTTCCCTCGCAAACTGAAGTCTTGAAACTCGATGCTCTCTGGTGAGATGAACGCCGGTAGAAGCCACCCTTGGTCTGATATCGTCTTCTCTGAGCCTGTTTCTAACAGTTTGCAATAAAATATGCACATTTCTGGAAAGTGCAAGTTCATTTTGTAGCATTCTATCCGTACGATCATCAACTGGTGTTGCTATCCGATTTCTTCCCTGTCCGGCCCTTTCTCCGTATTTATCTGTTTCGTGGTACCGATGAATTGCTCTTGAAATAGTGATTTCGTTAACATTCAACAAGTTAGCAACGTAACGTTGGCTTCGCCCCTCCTCTAGAAGTGTTACAATTCTTACAACTTCATGATCACTCAAATAGCGTCGAGGACGTTCAGCAGCCATTAAAATAAATTCGAAGATTCAAGAATCAACAAGAAACACAGAAAACTTGCATTAATTCAGCTTGAAAACTGAAGAGAAATTGAATGAATACTGATAGACAAATAAACTCATTCTTGTTTCAGACGTGTTTGAGATGATATGGAAACAAATGTTACTACATAGATAAGATTTTTTTCCCTTATATGTCCAAAAACATATGTTGACAAAGAAACTGCGATCGAGTTGCTTAATCGATTGTGGAATTCAGAATACCAGGTGATGCGACAATTTTTGCGGTGTGTGTAATTTTCCGGCAATTTTCGCAAACAGTGTCCATTCGTTCTGAGTGAGTCTTTCCTCGACAGATGTCGTTCAATATTGCGGATACAAGGCTCCGTGCAACAACCCAGTATATGAAAAACTTCGAATATCCAATTCATCGTTCGGCCAATTCTAGAGTACTCCCCCCTACGTCACTTTTGTTCTGTTGTATTCACTTTACTCACATCTGAGCTGTTTTATGATTTTGCAAATCATGGAGAATAGATGCTAATTCAGATATCTATAAATATTTCCATTGTAATCTGACCCACCAATTATATTTTACATAGAATTACAAGTACCTCAATGGAGTTTTCAGAACGGCGAATCCCATGAATAATATTTTATAACGTACTAGATTCGTGTTTGTGAATGGTGTAATCATGAATCAGACTTTTCGAGACTATATCCTGTGATGATCGTGCTATTTACATACGTGCTGGTCAGATTAACATTTGTCCAATTTTGTTTTTCAAATCCGACAATTATGATAAATGCCACAATTTCTCGGAGTAGTGTATATAAAAATATTCTAATTCGAATTTCTAAGACCCTCACTGATTCAGTATATTTTCTTTTTCCATAAGATAGGAATTTCCAACTCTTTCATATCAGCATAACGTTTCACTTTGTACAAAAGAAAATAAACAACGAATTTTGTGAACATAATCTCTTACTTTCAAGCTTTCCCTTTGTTTGTTGAGTTTCCCGTACCAAGTTGGTTGGGTCATTGAAAGGAGAGCTATCCATATAACGAACGTTTGAAGTAAATTTCTACCATGTAACCGCTTTCAATTGATATACTTTGCATACATAAATGAGTATACATTCCGGCTCGACGGTGATGAACGTAGAAAAGCGGGAAATCTCGCTGGAAAATTCCCCTACGAAATGGGGTGAAGAGATGGATCGGATATGATATACAATAAAACGAATGACTTGACTTTAATGAACACCTCTGGAAAAACTGGGGTATGTTTCAATTTAACGATAATCTTTTGCTTGTCAACACGAAAAATTGAAGAAAAAGTACAGGGTGGGCAAATTTCGATGTTTCAGTGTAGAAGCTGAGTGGTATATTAAAGTTTCAATGAAAAACCCAACTACGTGTGTGGTTCTTTGAGGTACAGAATGAAAATCATCACTTCGAAAGTTACGACAAACTTAACATTTATGTTATTTTTAATGGATTTGTTTCGTGGAAATTCATTTTAATATGAATAAAATGAAACACATTTGTCTGATTTCGACAATGTTCTTTTTCAATACACACGACTGCTTTCGACAGTTATGTTATCTTCAAGTGATTGAGCTAACATTATGAGAAAGAACTACACCTAGTTTGAATGTTAAGAGGGGGAGGGTGATTCAATTCTAGTTGAGTATCCAGAGTGGTGAATTTCTACAAAGTTTTTTAATTTCTAAAATTTCCTACATGCACATTGTCTCCCTTTATAGCACTTGCGGAGAATTTTAAAATTAAAAATTATTTAATTTGTTATCTGAGGAAAGATGGTTTTTGAATTTTGATTCAATATTTCCACCTGTCCTACATGAGCTATTGGGCTTCAATAGCATTCAATTCTATATATTTCAGAGTGTTCGAATTTTTAGTTTCTTGTTTTGCAGTGACTAGTAGTTCGTTTATGTTGGGACCTCTGGAAAATCAATTCGGAATGATAATTGCTGATGTTATTAGAAAGGGGGCCAATGTATCTTAGACATGCATCTAACATAGTGGATGTAGTATTTTTTCTTTTCATTTCAAAAATTTGATCAACTATGTGCTTAGTTTTTAAGATGCAAAATGAAAACCATCATTTCGAAAGTTATGGAAAATTTGAGAAGTTTTAATGTTATATTTAAAGTGGGTAAAACATATTTAAATCAGCTTCCTGAATGGTATCACCAGTCTTTAATCCAAAGACTGGAATAGAATCTTCTCAAAGGTCGATCGTTCAAAGCACCAAGAAAATATAAATTTAAAGTAAGAGATAAAAAAGAGGAATTTTGAGACGTCACGCGTTAGGCATTCTGAAAGACAGCAAGTTCACGCCCTACAAATCTCACCAATTTCTCCCAATTTTCCTATGCATACACTTGTTTTCGACAAAATTTGAAATAAAGTTCCTTTATTTTTGTTGTTATGTAATTTTCTCTTTTTCACTTCTTTTAAATATATAAATAAATTTTAGTATCCTTAACTTTTCAAGCACAATATGAATAGAGTGCCCCCAAGCTATGACAAACTTTGAGAGATGGTTCATGAAGAAATTCCAAAATTAATTAATGAGAACGGCATGGTTTTATATCACGAGACACTTAGCTTCTAAAATAGGATCCTTAGGGTTCTTAAAATCACAATTTTCAACATACGAGAGCGGTTCTGTGGATATTCGTAATCATAGTAAAATAATTATGAAAAATGTTGAGTTGCTTTTTATAGATAAATGCCTGAATATCTTTTTCGTTAGATAATTATTGTTTTGAAGCCTAAAATTTTTCGAATTGAAAATGGAATGCATTTTTGTTAATGAAGAATAAGCAGATGTGATATACAGGATGTTACATAATAGTATGTCACAACTTGAGGGAGTAAATTTACGTGAAATTTTAAGAAAGAAAAATCATATAAACATAGGTCCGCGAAAGCTTCGTTACGGAGCTACAGGGTGTTGAAATTTCCTGAAAAATTTGTGTTTTTCTTCAAAATTCTTGCAGTTTTAGAATTATTCAACCCAAATTTGGAATGCAAGCTATTTTTTGCAGCATCCATCATTACACATTCTAAATTTCAATTAATTTTTTCGTATCTCCGACCATACTCGAGCAAAAAATTATTAAACGATTGTATGCATTCGCTGAATTGAAAGCACTTCTAATTAAAAAAATGACTTTGATTTTTTCTATTATTCATTTATTTTGACAGTTTAGCAACTGTCAAAATAAATGAATAAATGAAGTTGAACCAGTATCTGCTCGAATTATTTATTAAATTAACGATTAGTTTCAAGAATTTTGAAATTATTGCTGTAAGAAAAAATGGCTAATTTTACTAACGCTGAATTGGCTGATTTCCATTACATGTACAGTCTGGCTGACGGAAACACAACAGAAGCTAGGCGATTATATCAGGTGCGCTTTCCAAATCGAGTAACACCAGATAGGCGAACATTTTCAAATATCCACAGAAGGTTGAGGGAAACTGGTACTTTTATTGCAAATAATTATTTAAAAGGTGCAACTCAAACTATGAGAACTTCAGATATTGAGGAAGCAGTTTGTAATAGTATTGATCTGAATCCTCATGTGAGTACAAGAAAAATTGGAAATCAGTTGAATATTTCACATGTTCTAGTTTGGAGGATTCTCCACGAATTTTTATTGTACCCGTTTCATATTCACGTGTCCAAACTCTACTATCTCGAGATTTTGCTTCAAGACTGATTTTTTGCCGATAGTTCTTAGATAAAATTAGAGAAAATGCTCATTTTGATAGTGAAATAATGTTCACAGACGAAGCTAACTTTTTGAGAACTGCCATCACAAATTTTCACAATAATCATTATTGGGCTGAGGAAAACCCCCATTTGATTGAAGACTCTCATCATCAAGAACAATCCTCACTGAATATCTGGATCGGAATAATTCAAAACTATTTTTTTGCGTAACAGACTGAACGGTGCCGCTTATCGGCAATTTCCTGAGAAGGAGTTACTTTTATTGGTCGAGGATGTGCCACTTTTGGTGAGAAACATAATGTGTTTCTGGCATGACGGTGCACCAGCACATTTTAGTGGAGAAGCTAGGGAATTCTTGAGTAATACATTCAGCAATCGATGGATAGGTCGGGGTGGGCCAGAAGCATGGCCTCCTAGGCCCCGCGACTTGAATAGTTTAGACTTTTTCTTATGGGGATATCTCAATAGTTTAGTTTATACAACTCCAGTGAACACTGTAGAAGTATTGAGAAATCGAATAATAACCTCTTGTGGCACGATAAGAAATACCCCTGGAATATTTCGAAGAGTACGTGATAATATGCGAAGAAGGACAGAGGCCTGTATTCATGCAGGTGGAGGACACTTCCAGCAATTTATTTAGTTTTTAATTGTTCTTTTTTTAATTTGATATAAAATAAGTATAAAGTGAGTCTCAGAAGACGAGCTATCAAAATAAAAGCAAATTTTGGGCATACCTATCGAGTATTTCCATTATTTTTTTTATTCAGCGAATAACATACAATTCAAATAATTCAAATTCAATCATTTTTCGCTCGACAACAGTTGGAGATACGAAAAAATGATAGGTGCCAAAAAATTTCTAAATTGCACGAAGATGACAAAAATTGATTGTACGTTTATGAGTAGCGTACTGCAAAAAAGTTTGAAAGAGCAAAAAGAGACATGGCCTCGGAAAAGAAAACACCTTGTGAATTTCATTTAAATCTAGAACGTGTAACGATAAAGGCTGTGAAGAATAGCTTGCATTTCAAATTTTGGCAGTTTCGAAGAAAAAACCAATTTTTTCCGGAAATTTCAACACACTGTAGGTCCGTAACGTAGATTTTGCGGACCTATGTTTATATAAACTATTTTTCTTAAAATTGCACGTATATTTACCCGCTCAAGATGTGACATACTATGACATACTATTATGTAACACCCTGTATATATATATATATATATATATATATATATATATATATATATATATATATATATATATATATATATATATATATATATATATATATATATATATTTATGGTTTTTGCGATGCTAACGCACGACAAACTGCAAACTGCTAGAGAATACCACTGAAGGTTCAAGAGCCATTCTGAGGTGACGAAATACATATTAATACATATTAGTTATGATTATTTGGATCAAAAAGCTCGAAAATTAATTCATGTGACAAAGTTGTAAAATTTCATTAACAGATATAATAATTAAAATCTTATAAATACTTACGAGAGTTGCCTAAAATGACCGCCTACAACTTGATTGCATAACTCACATCTAAGAAGTTACTGCAGAATATTATGAAGAACATTGTCACTTCTAATTCTTTCAGCTTCATTATTTGTCTTTTCTTCCTTGATGTGGAGGTGCTCCGTTGACAATATGATATTCTGAATAAAATTAGCGGAACGTATCAATCGAATTGAACATCATGTTCTATAGAAAAGAAAGTACTGGCATTTAATCGGGTATTTAAAATATAAATGGACAGCTCCTATTATAAAGGTCATCTCAAACGTTGATACTGAACGAAACATCTTTGCCTAACCACATTTGGATTCTGCAGGGTCCATAAATGATCATTATAAAAATTATTTACAACTTCTCTTGTAAATAATGATTTATAATAATAATAAATTATTTATTTCCTACAGGTAAAAAATAATCAATGATAGGAAAAAATTTAAAAAATTTACAAATATGTGTGAGAATATGTTGAGTAAATTAAGAAATATCCAACGTTAATAACTTTATGAAGCAAAACTATAAATACATAATAACAGTTATACTTTGGAAGCAAATTATAAAAACACGGCCACATATACACTACTAAAAGTTAAAAAAGAGACAAAATTAATGTCACACAGTCTCGAGATGGAATTGTAGGTTGAGCACATAAATGTTATTAGATCTGTGAGAGCAAATTTGTTTTTGGTATACTATGAGAAAACAAGCGGCCATCTTTTGAGTTCGATCTTGGAACTCAAAAATTAAATTGAGCTAGAATATGAGGGTAGCTCTGAATCTACTCAAGAGCTCAACATGGCCATATCCCCAGATAGGGTAAACACCGCCCCCTCTCCAGACAAGATACTCAACTTCTTTGAATAGCCTCCAAGTGATAAGTATGACAAAAGTAAATAGGATGCCAGATGATTGAAGAATATCCTAACAACCTGCTTCTTATTAAAGCTTCAAAAAGAAGCATCAAAGTATATGATCTGCCAAAAAAATCTTCATTGCGAAATATAAATCCGTATGATTTTGAGAAATAATTGATATGAGGTACAAAACACTATTGGCATAATCGAATAATATAGCGCACACCATGTGGATATAGAATTCATTACCATCTGTAAATTTTCACAATAGCCTTTAGACGCTCGAATGAATGTTAAGATCATAAGCATACATCAGTTCAGGAATATGAATTATATTCAAGAGGTAATCAATGAATATGATGAACAGCGAATGACCAAGATTTGATCCCTGCGGAACACCAGATATAGCAACAAATCCAATTTAAAGAAAACTCTCAATCTGTATTGAACGTCAACGGTCGATTCGGTGGGACTCAAAAAGCTTCCACATCAATATGCGAAGTTTCACTCTATCGAAAACGTTTCGAAAATCTGTATGAAGAATATTCACCTGACCAACAGAGTTCAAAATCTCGACTACGTATTGGGATAAAACAGACGAATTGCTTATACCATGCAAGGAACCGTGTTGTTCAATCTTAATTTCACTTCTGATCGCGGATGAAATGAAGTTATATAAAATGATTTCAAGCAGGGTCGCTCATTGAAGATATGACTAAGAGGATGTGTGATCACTTGTACGCAATATTTCAAAATATAACTTGGAATATCGTCCGAACTGGCGGTAGGCTTATTACATAACTTTCCGGCAGCAGAAATGATATCCTTTCCGGTAATACTATTTACACCAGCTTTCTGTCATCAAATTCATAATCATCATCTGTTACACCTCCATCATGTGTATCTGGGACACCACCAAGGTACTTCAATGATATCTTCGGGCTTATATCTCGGCCCATCATCTTTCATCATTCCTGGTATACGCGAGTGCTTTTTTTGTTTGTAATGCATGACCATACGTCATTGGGTCACAGCAAATTCGCGCCTAAGAGGTCCGAATGAAGTCTGAATTTATTGTCAATTTTATGATACCATTAACGACTTATAGTTCTGATAATAAAAAAGCGGATTCTTGCCTCCTATAATCGTTATATGCTCTCTCCTCCATAAGAACACAATTAATTAGATCCCTGCAAAACAATCAATTTGTTAGAAGTGAAATCAGGAGTTTGAGCGGCAAAATGTGAGTCGATGCTGCTCGTTCTCTGCATGAAATGCCTCCACACTCTGTTGCTTATTAGGCTGAAGCTCCTCTCTTTTCAACACATGCCACACGGCACTTTGGGGTATTTTAAACTGATTTGCAATGCGCTGAATACTCATCGAAGGATTGTCTTCAACCTAGTCTATTATGTTCTCCTTCATGAGTATGTTGACTTGATGAGGTCATGTTTTGGCTGGTGTTTCCGTTTTTCTGAGTCTTCTAAATACTGAATAAAAACAGTACGGACAGGAGGACGTCTTTCAGGAAAGCTTCGATAGTATTCTCTTGCAGCTTTTCATGTGTTTCCATTGGAAAAACCATAAACATAGATCGTATCTGCATATTCATTACTAGTAATTTAAAATTTCAAAACAATAATTACACTGTGCTAGTTCAAAATTCTAACCTATATCGGGTACGCTGAATCCAGTGGTAACCACCGTTTCTGAAAGTCAGCTCTTGTTTACGAGATATTCGCCTTTGAAGTTAGCTGATTTTAGTAGGGTTCGTCGCTTATTACTTCAGTACATTATATGCTTGTTCGCAATATCGCTTTACTGTCTTCGGCAAAGTCTTAGCTATTGTTATGGCCAACAACTTTTCTGAATGTACCAACATAGAAAAACCTCATTCAAACACCGTTTCTTAACAAAATGTCAAAAAAACTCCATATCTTTGCCATTTTTTCGTTAATTTTCGTCCAAATAATAGAGAAATCAAGGGAATTTTGCTTTAAAATCTCAAAATAAGAAAAGAAAACACATTTCCTACAGTTAAATCGAAAAATTTAAACGCACAATAATGCTTTTAACTCAAATTTTATTCCAATTCCAACAATTTTCAACAAATAAACATATAAATTCATGTTCATTCTTCTTCTTCTCCATCTTCATCTTGCTGTGTATTCCAGCAAATGTCTCCTAATAGAGAATCAAGTTTTCTTCCACTATACCAGTGCTCAAGCCTAGCCGTCACCTGATGAAACCGTTCACCATGCTCATCTGATTCACATGGTGATTGTTCGGCAAACTTGTCTGCATGGAAATGTAAAAAATGAATTTTCAGAGACATTTTCACACCGATGTTACGGAAAGCAACGAGCATATTTTCAACGTGTATGCGCCAGTTTTCGTCACGATGAATTCCAAGTACATTTTCGATGACTCCTTTGACGCAATCCCAAGCAACGAACTGCAAATTCGACAAATTGTTTTTAAATTGTTGGTCTCTCATCAAGCGTCGAATATCAGGTCCATTGAGTATGCCTGTAATAAAATAATTCGAAAAAAAATGTGTTAAATATTGAATAAGTTAGGTTGATTGGTACGTATATAGTTTCACACAAATCTTCTTTTATTTTCATTCCACTCAATCTTGGGAAAATTCGCTTCAACTCATTGAATGCATTGCCTTCAGGATCTAGGGCCTTGTTGAAATTTTTAACAATCCCAAGCTTGATATGCAGAGGTGGAAGCAACACTTTTTCGATTGGCACAAGTGGAATTTCAACGACGTTTTCTCGACGCAATCTGAACCCTTGTTTCATAGGCCAGCTTTTGTTGGCATATTGGTCGCTGGCATATCGAGTATCCCATAAACATATAAAACATATGTTTTTCATATATCTCGTCTGCATTCCTCTCAAAAGAGTTATCACCTTCAAATCTGCACAAATCTTCCAACGATGGTCTTCATATTTCACCAAATCAATGATTTTTTTCAATGATTTGTAATTTTCTTTCGTTTTTGTGCTGATGCCAATCGGGACACTGTTTTTTGAGTTTGTGACATGAAGCAAAACCGCCTTGAGACTACTTTTGGACGAATCGATGAAAAGACGCCACTCTTCTGGTTTATACTCATGATGCATTTTTAATACCAATTCTTTGATATCAGTGCAGTAAGCGAATGAATTGTCTTCGATGGATTTGAATAAAGCAGTGAACTGTCTATGACGGCCAATTGATCCATATACTTTCACATCAGGTGCTAAGACATTCTTTTTTTTCAATTTCTGAGTCAAACTAATGGACTGACCCTGCGATAATTTCAATCGACGGTTTTTAGCTCTGTTCAATCCGACAATTTCATCAACACAAGCAAAACAGTCATCTGGATTATGTTCTTGAGGATTTGTCCAAATTACTGGAATGCCAAAAGGCATACATTGGAATTCACCTGTGATAAAAATAGCTTCAATTGATATAATTTTGAAATGAATAATAAATCATTTAATTTTACCTCTTTTCCATCCACTCAATCTTATGACACAACCAGTACAAACGATTTTTGGAGCCCAGTTCACATCTTTGATTACAGTTTGGTTGAAATATTGTGTGTACGATTCAGCAATTTCTTCAGAAATTGAACGCTTGCTTGTCATTATAGTAAACTTTCCACAAATGTAACAAAATTTATTAAATTTACTGCACGAATTAATTTTTGACATTTTTACCAAATATATAACTTGTGTAAACGAAGAAACTTCAACAAGAAATGTCAAATTAAGAAATATCAGAACTAAGACTATGAAAAATGCCACACAAATACATAGCAAAATACGTGTAACATCAGTGACAAAACTAATAAATTCGTACTAACAGTGACATCTTTGAGAAATTTGAGCTAAAATCATGATTGTGCGTTTAAATTTTTTGATTTAACTATAGGAAATAAGTTTTCTTTTCTTATTTTAAGATTTTAAAGCGAAATTCCCTTGATTTTTCTATTACTTAGACGAAAATTAACGAAAAAATGGCAAAGAAATGGAGTCTTTTGGACATTTTGTTAAGAAACGGTGTTTGAATGATGTTTTTTATGTTGGTTTATTCAGAAAAGTTTTTGGCCATGACAATAGCTAAAACGTTGCCGAAGACAGTAAAGCGATATTCCGAACGGTTTGGGAATTACAAGCATATAATGTACTGAAGTCATAAGCGACGAACCCTACTAAAATCAGGTAACTTCAAAGGCGAATATCTCCCAAACAAGAGCTAACTTTCAAAAACGGTGGATATCACTGGATTCAGCGTACCCGATATAGGTTTACTAGGTATGTCTCCCGTGTGTTAGAAATTTAAGTGTCATTTTCACGCACTGTGTTATCGATCGAAAAAGATATTATGATATTTGACTACCAAAAAACCTCAACTTTTTTGATATTAATTTTACTATGGTTATGAATGTAACCTTCTATACAACAATCTACGGTAACAGCACAGAATCGCTTTCGTATATTGAAAACTGTGATTTCAGGACACGTGAGATCAAGCTGAATATCTTCGAATTCGAAAAGTTTAGCACTGTGGCATTCTCACTGATATGTCTAAGAATTGCTTCAGGAATAACCTCTTTAAAAATTTGTCACAGAGCTTTGGAGACACCCTGTATTTATAGTTTTGAATTAACAGCGACTGTTCCTTTTGTAAGGCTTACATCCAATTTATTCAATTTCAGTTTTTCACTTAACGAAAATTGATTGGCTCAATTTCAAAGGGAAATTCAATAAACCGTTTTCATCGTTTCACGCAGATAATTTCTTTTGCCATGCAGAAGAGCTATCACGTAGATTCATACGATTGCTATTCGGATTACCGACAATGATTACATGGATATTACATGTAATTCACTAGTGGCACATTCTCAGAGGATTGCGCTTCAAGAACGATTAAAGTTTTTCCGCTGGGAAAATTACTTTACCGAGTTTTCAATTTGCCGAGTCGATTTGGGGAGGCGAAAAGAGGTCAACTGCACCCTTGATAGAGCTTTGCATTCATTGAGTGTACAAGTTGATTCTTTTTCCAATAGATTATATTGGGATAGAACTTGATTAAAATTTCTTGCTTATTGGTTGACTTCAATCTCGTTTCTTCCACATCCTCGAGAAACTATTTCGAGTATTTCTGGAATCATTCTTGTTTTCTTGTTGTCAATAACGTAGTTTCGTTGCTTTTTACACAGGGTGTTGAAATTTCAATGTTTCAGAACAACGAATTGTTTAAATAACAGAATTGAAAACTCATAAATCATAACCTGCGAAATTATCGCTGTATGTGTAGTCATAATGAAGAATTTTATTCAAGGAACAATATTCAACCTTCCGTGGAAAGTTGAACATCCTTCCCTGAAACTTTCCACGGAAGCTTGAATATTGTTCCTTGAATAAAATTCTTCATTATGTCTACACATACAGCAATAATTTCGCGGGTTATGATTCATGAGATTTGGAGTATATCTGGTTAACAACCTGACAGGAATAAGAAGCGTTAGTCTTTCGACATATCGCTTTCTTGGAGACACTGTGTGAAGCGTTTCGGTGAATAGTCGAACTAGTGTGACTTCTTGAGGATTTCTCTTTATCTACCCTTCGTTTTCATGGTTTCCCGGTGGCGAAGGTGGTTAGCCTCTGTGTCGGTCCGTTGGAGAGGGCAATAACGTATACATGTTTTGTAGGGCGCCAAAGGATTGAGATGAGTAGGTGACGGTCTAGTCTGATATTGTGAATGTTTGGCAATACTGACGAGGACAAATGAAACCGAAACTATTGCTCCTGTTCATGACATCTGACCGAACTGTACCACTGCTGGTGTGACGATGATTTAGGAGGGTGGATCAGAAAACCAGCTCTTCCAGGGAAAGATGTCTAACTTCCACGGAAGGTTGAATATTGTTCCTTGAATAAAATTCTTCAGAATTAAAAACCTTGATCGCGTATCAATACTCCGTTGAAATAATTTTGGTATTGTAGGAGAAAATCACACAGAAATGAGAAATTATATTTATGAATAATTCACCAGTTATATATGTCTTATATGAAGTATTATGACTACTAATGATACTCATTACAACAGCCCGTTAAATAATAATGAGTTTATTGAATAAGAGTTTTTGTATTGTAAAATGGGGTTTGGCGGCGACGGTTGTAGAAAATTTGTAGCTAGACGAATGAAAACGAAAGTACAAAACAGTATAACGAAGTTTTATGATTTGGCAATCCGAACCAGACCAATTCATTTTCGGAAAGTTTGCTTCTGGTCTATTTCAGTGAACAAGTTCAATATTCTCAAATTTTGGATTATTTAAAACAGAATTATCATGTGAAACATGAGAATGCATCTTCAATAGCGATATACGAGGGTAAAACAAAAATGCTTTTCTTTCACAAATTTTGAGTCGCCTGTAGAATTTCTGAGCTGAATTTTGTCGTGAAGATACACTTCATTACAAAGCTACATCAATTTTCAATAACGTTCTAAAAAATATAACAAAATTCATGCAAAATCCCATAAATTTCCAACGCAACGAGATTATATTTGAAAAGGGGGGTACTAAGGAAAATGAGATTCGATGTCACTTGACGAACTATTTCATTTGAACTAATAAGTAAATGTTTAAATCAATATTGATGTCGCCTGCAATAGATTTCTAAATAATATAGAATAGATTCAAATGAAATGTTCCTTTCAGAGGTTTTTCATATTATTCGTTAAAAACTCAATATTTCTTGTAAATATATATAGAAAACTGAAAGAAATTCATGTAGTGCGGCCAGAAGTGTGAGTATAATGATCTATTGATTAGGGTCCACAACACTCCGCAATATTCAGCAGAATCCTTTCGGAGAATGGTTGAATCCCCGATATTGAACGGTGATTCCTTCCCCGAAACTCGTTTTTGAAAGAAATGATTTTTCCTTCTGACTCAACTTCTTGTGCATATACAATTACTGTTATACCATTATCATTATACCAGTACGATAGACCGCACTGAAAAAGAAAACTAGGAATGTAAAACACACTTCAGTGTTGAAAATTGTCTCGAAATAAAATGAGTGATGGAAGCAGATCTTTATGACAACGGTTCAGAATATCAAGATGAGAACTCATATATATATATATATATATATATATATATATATATATATATATATATATATATATATATATATATATATATATATATATATATGGCGTTTTAGTACTTTTAACCTTTTATATTTTATTTCGATATTGAGTTTTTTTTTTGGGGTTTGAGGTTTATAAGAATATTTGAACACTATCTAAAATAGACGTTTCGGGATTTTTCTTCCCTTCTTCAGTATATAATCCACTAATTTTTGGATGATTGTTTTATTTTTAATTGGGAAGAAAAATCCTGAAACGTCCATTTTAGATAGTGTTCAAATATTCTTATAAAACTTTAACCCAAAAAAAACAAACTCAATATCGATATATATATATATATATATATATATATATATATATATATATATATATATATATATCATCTACATCATGAAGATGTGAGGTTTCAATCTTATTAGATGTTAAATAGCAGTTTCTAGACATTCAAACTAGCCTTTACCGCATTTTTCCATACATATAAATCAATTGCAATTGAGAATCAAATATAAAATTTTCTCAGTAATCACTATCAGGTTAGAAATTGAATTCAATTTCTAACCTAACCTAGTTTTAATGTCTAGAATGATGCAATATTAGCATCGAAAGCTCGAGAAATAAAATGAAATAAAGGGTATACTTACTTGTTAATGCTGCTTACCCAAAAACAACTCAAATCACTACAAGAATTACGTACACCTACATATATATATATATATATATATATATATATATATATATATATATATATATATATATATATATATATATATATATATATATATATATATATATATATATATATATATATATATATATATATATATATATATATATATATATATATAAAAGTATTAACAAAACCATGAAAGTGATGGATTGCCTTTCATAATTGATGGGTTGTCGTCTTTCAGTATGCGAAGGTTTTATGGGAAAACTACCCATTTTATAGATAGCAAATGTAAGCTTCGCTCATTCCGTTCTCTCGAATTTGCTCCAGGTCATGGACATACGGGAAGCTCAATAGCGGAATTATTTTTTCATGTTTCGCTATCTTGCTATCTAGAAAATTCAGTACAAGAAACAACAACCGATAGTACAAATAGCAATTTCCCTTTCATCAATGAATTAAGACGTTTAATTCCCGAAATTGACCACCAAAATAACCATTTCGCACACATCCTCAACATAGATGCAAGGGATTTCATCACAAACTCGATTCTGACATAGGCAATATTGAACGAAAATTCATCTGATACGGATGAAGATGTGGAAGAGTTTACCATGAAATGGCCAGTTTGGAAAATTCATTCATACATACCAAAAAAAATTCTGAAAATCTAAGTAACGATTTTGAGAAATTTTGCAATGTTAGTTTGAAAATGACGATGCCGAAAGTTGATCATTACCCGCTGGAATTTCACCTTTGAATTGTTGCAGTGTGCTTCGAAGTTTAAAAGGCCATTAAATATACTCTGCGATAATACTGAAACAAGTAAGTTGAAATTACTCAAGTTAACAAACACAGATAGACCATAGATAAAGGAAGCGTGTAGACAGCTCAAAATCTTCAAAACTATTTCAACAATATTAGAAATCGAAACTTATTATACACTTCCCCTTGTAGTTAGTGTCATCAACATTCTCCTAGATAAATTACAAAACTGGTCTATCCAGCTGGATAATCAACTAGAAAGAGATTGAATTGGTGAAAGGTTAATACGCAGTATACAGAAGGCGAGAGATAAAGTGGTTAAACATTATAACAAAGCAACTGGATGTACTGAGTAGATTTTCAACTATGGTTCTTTCAGTAGTTGATTTGCTCGAGAAGTACAATTATTATTTGATGGAAGATCACAAAATTGTACCTCTAGATAAGAATTTTACAGGGCGAAGAGGATCGAGTGAAAGAAAAAAAACGACTGCTCGCGATGATCATATTCAAGGCTCGGTGTTTTAGATATAGTAACGCTGTGCAAGACATAAACAGGTTGGAGGAAGTGAGTCAAGTATTAGTGAGACAACAATAAGGAGGCATTTGAGAGAAATTGAACCAGAAGGCCTGCAACAGGTTCAGAATTGAATTGAATACACTATACCCGTCTTCAATTTGCTAGAAAACTCCAGCATTGGGGTAATGAAAAACGGGGAAACATTCTGTTTGTTTGTTATTCCTTTAACGTGCTCTATTTCCGCCTTTCGGCCAATGACACGTCGGGGAAATCTGTAATTTCACTAACCCGAGAATTTTTGCCGAAGTTCTCCCGTGTCGAGGGAAGGGATCTTTATTTTCCAACACATATCTGTTAGATAGAACCGACGGCTTTACATCTCCTCCAAAAGATGGATACTCAAGCGATTCCCAGAATCCGAAAAAACGCACCGACTTTGTGAGGCTTGAACCCAGGTAACTCTGCGCAGAGGAGGAGCATCATATCCTCTACGCCACCGAGCCGGTTCTGTTCTCTAAGGAATCCAGGTTTCGTCTTAAATCATGAAATGGGCGTCTCAGAATTCATCAGCGAACTCTTAAGCGATTCAATGAATGCTACAAGAATCGGTTATGGAAGCAGGTCTTCAATGGTTTGGGGAGGCATAATTGTGGTAGAAAAAATAGAATCAATTACGTTTGATAAGGGATCCATGACTATTGAGAAGCAAATTTTAGATAGTCAAGTTATTCCATTTACACATAGAAGAAAACTTCATTATGATGCTTGATGATGCGACACCTCAAACCACAAGACTTGACATACTGAGATTAGACTGGCTAGCAAGAAACCCTGATCCCAATCCGATTGAGCCTGTGTGGGACACGATGGGTAGATAGCTAAGAAAGCGCTTCTGTGCTCAACGAAATCGCAATGAAGTAGATCAGGCTCTGTAAGAAGAGTGAACAATCCGAAATCTTATCGAAGATATGCCAAGACGCGTGCAAGTCGTGATAAGAGCTCGAATGGTAACACCCGCTACTGAGTAGGTGTTTATTCAATAATTTTCTGTTCTTATTTTCTAAGTTATTCAATTCTGCATATAGAATACGTTTTTGCCAAAGAAAGATATCATTCTTATTTGATATTCATAAAATTTGTCGATTTTTCTTTAATCGGGAAGGCGTCAAAATATAAAAAAAAAAATCCGCTCTACAGGATGTTAAAACCTTTCGGTTTCTTAGTTTTTTTCGCTGACTCCTATAGCTTTCGGGGTATTCAGTTATAAATATGAAGATATGTCTTTTTAGAGTCTACATTATTAGACTTTGGTACTTAAAAAAATGGATAATGAATTTTGAATCGATTTGATACCTTTCTTGGTCCACTGTTTCCTTGTGAAAGATTATCCCTTGAACAAAGCATTTTTTCGATAGACGTAAAATTGTAATGCTTCTTGTGCAAGTAGCTGAACTATTACTCCTGTTTTCCACTATCCGAGTTCGATGAAACAGAACAAAATTGCATATCAGACGAAAATCAATTATTTCGCATCTACTTAGTGTCCGCAAATACCGGAAGTTGACATTTACTCCGGTTTCTTCGAATTCCAATTACCGCTGAATTCGAAGTGACTTCTATAAGGAACCCCTATCCCAAAACTGTATTTTTCTTTCATTCATTATTATGCTCTGGTGAAACTGAGGATTAATGTTGAATTCAAAGTTAATTGCTATTTTTTGTTCACGAAAAAAAAAATTACGAACGACGTTTTATGTCTCGACTTTCAGGAGTATATCTCGAAAAGTTATTTGGTATATACACACACCACAAAAATTGTCGCATCACCTGGTATTCTGCATTCCACAATTAATTAAGCAGATCCATCGAAGCTTCTTAGTCAACATATGTTTTTGGACATATGAGGGGAAAAAAGCTTGTCTATGTAGTAACATTTGTTTCCATATGATCTCAAACACGTCTGAAACAGAAATGAGTTTATTTGTCTATCATTTTTCATTCATTTCCTCTTCAGTTTTCACGCTAAATTAATGCAAGTTTTCTGTGTTTCTTGTTGATTTTCGAATCTTTGAATTAATTGTAATGGCTCTGAACGTCCTGGACGCTATTTGAGTGATCATGAAGTGGTAAGAATTGTAACACTTCTAGAGAAGGGGCGAAGCCAACGTTACGTGGCTAACTTGTTAAATGATAACCAAAGCACTATTTCAAGAGCAACTAATCGGTACCACGAAACAGGGAAATATCGAAAAAGTCCCGGACAGGGAAGAAATCGGATAACAACACCAGTTGATGATCGTTGGCTTCGTTTAACTGCACTAAGAGTTCGGCACTGTACGGCTAAAATGCTACAAAATGAACTTGCATTTTCCAAAAATGTGCATATTTCATTGCAAACTGTTAGGAACAGGCTCAGAGAAGGCGATATCAGACCAAGAGTGGCTTCTACCGGCCCGCGTCTCACCAGAGAGCATCGAGTTGCAAGACTTCAGTATGCGAGGGAACATGCAAATTGGGGTATTCCAGAAGGGTCGAATGTTCTCTTTTCCGACGAGTCCAGCTTCTGTCTAGTATCAAATGATAGACGCATGCCTGTATAGAGACGACCTGGGGAACGGTATCAGCAATGCAAGATTCGGCAAACCGAAAACTTCGGAGGGGGCTTAGTAATGATATGGGAAGGCATTTCTTTCCATGGTCAAACTGAGTTTGTCTAAGTGAATAATAGAATAATGACAGCGACCAGATACATCGCAGATATCCTTGAACCCCATGTTATACCCTTTGGCCCATTGATTGGCGAAAACTTCATTTATATGCATGATAATGCTCGGATATTTTGAGATGGCCGGCCAGAGGTCCCGATTTGAATCCTATAGACCATATTTGGGATAACCTGGGTTGGCAAATTCAGCAACGTGGGATGCCTTGTAGAACACTCCAACAACTAGAAAATCTGCTTCCTGAAATTTGGAACTCAGTGACTCAAGAGTATATCCAAAATTTGTTTGAGGGGCTTCCCAGACGTATACTGGCAGTAATTAGGGCCCAGGGAGGAAACACTCGATTATGCAAATGATTAGTAACCATTCGATGCTAGTTGATTGATCTCTTCGCGAATGTTTGAAAACTTCAATTATTGACTGTATTTCCCGTCTTTTCGTGTTGGATCAGATAAAACTCTGAAATACAGTACGATGATTCACATTTTCGTCAGTTCTCTCTCTACTTGACAAATTTCGTATGTTTAGACCATTCCGTATATATCAGGCTACCGATTGAATCGAGTTCCAAATTCAATTTCATCGAAAACCATCTTCGAAAGCAGCTGATTGAGTCGTCGGCTATATTTAGGTTTCCTGATCCTTAAGCGTCCGTTTCAACGTCGTACAAATAACATCAAGATTATATACAATTATCCTTTCTGCACTGGGTAAAAACAGACTCAGAGATTTACTTCCGAACGTTGATTCGGGTCCTCTGCCATTTCTAGTCCATTCGGTATTAGGATCGCGTTCTTTTTGATCTTTCACGTCACCGGGTCTTTAAAATCGGCTTAGATATCATGAAAGTCTCATATTATCTACCTTTGAGTAGCGAAGATCTATTTCTAGGCGGAAAAGATGCATTTTTACGGGTGGTTTATGTATATTATTTATTATAAGGTGCAGGTGACTTCATTGGAATTCATATAAGTATATACACTAGGATGTCCCTTATTTTTCGAAGTTCAAATTTCTTAACGCATACGTCTTAGTTTTGTTCATCTGTACCTTGAACACTATAAAATAAATTTTTACCTTCCTAGGAATATGATAACTCGTGCCGACTTGCATTGAAACATGTTCATTCAAGTAGCGAGGGAGTAGCGGCGCGCACTCGCGATAATTAGTCATTTGTTCCCAGTTATTATTGTAGCTATCACCGATTGTTTCACCTTTGAAGATGGCAATGAAATTAAAAAGAACAAAAGTATTTTCTTAGTTGGCGATATAAATTATCAAATAACGCGCTAAGTTAGCTTCGAACCGTCAAGTTCTCGCAGTACTGTTTTATAATATTCGCGATGTGAAATTAATTGTAAGTGAAATCGCAAATCTCGTCATTCGCGAGTGTATTATATTCTGGGAAAAGGTTACAATCCCAACTAGAGCTTCACCTAACTGTGTAAAAAAACTTGTGGATCTTCGCCACACATGGAGAGAGTTCCAAAAAAATTCGAAAAAATCGAACGATATTTATAGACGTCGTGAGTAGGACTTTCAAAACAGTTTAGATAGAGGAAGACATAATATTTTTACAAAAGCAAAGAGAACCAGGGCGTCCAGGATGTTTAACAGGTGTAGATAAAAAGTTTGCTGAAAAAGAAGATAGATCGAGACAGAGAATGTAAAAAGAAGAGAAAAGAAGACAAGAACGAATGCGTTCAGATAGTTTATTATCATCTCATACTACACAAAGTTTTGTTCATACTCAAGAACAATGCGATCAGCCTTCCAGCTCTGATGGAAGCCTTGAGGAATTCTTGCCTTCAACATCAACGTTAAGCTCTGCAACTACTCAAAAAAGAAGAAGAAATGACTATCACGCACAACTTAGTTGCAGCTTTAGACAGATGTCAGTTGAGTGTAAGGGATTCTGTTTATATACTTCAGGCAGTGATAGAAGCGCTAGGTTTAAGCTTTGATGATTTTCTCATAAACAAATCATCTATACAACGTATTCGCACACAGAGTAGAAAAGATAGAGCGGAATCTATAAAATTAGACTTTCAGAATACTATTCCTAAAATGGTGACAGTTCACTGGGATGGAAAGCTATTACCTGGGCCAGACGTGAGAAATTCAGAGGAAGAACGCCTGCCAATTCTTATTTCTTTTGGAGAAAAAGAACAACTTCTGGCGGAGTCAAAGTTGGAGAACTGTTCCGGTCGGGAGCAAGCTCAAGCAGTGTCAAACGCGCTTCACTACTGGAACCTCGATGACAAAGTCCAAATAATGTGCTGTGACACAGCTGCTTCTAATACTAGACAACTGAATGGAGCGTGTGTTCTTCTGGAACAAAACTTAGACAGAGCATTACTACTCCTTGCTTGCCGTCATAACGTTTACGAACTGGTTTTGAAATCTGTATTTGAAACAAAAATCCATCAAGTCACGAGCAGCTCCGATATCCCGATGTTCAAAAAGTTTAGAGACAACTGGAAAACATTGATCCTTCTGCTATTGAAATTACCACCGACTTCATCAAACAACATTTCAGTGAAACAATAGTACAATTGGCATTTCATAATCAAGAACTACAAAAATCTATTGTACGTGACGATTATCAGGAGCTGATTGAACTATCTATTGTATTTTTAAGAGGTGATATTGCAAAGAAAATTAGACCTCCTGGTGCGATGCACCAAGCAAGGTGGATGGCAAGAGCTATTTATACGCTGAAAATATCCTTATTGCAATCGCAATTCAAATAAGGCGCTTAGGATAAACGAGCACTTCAAGACATTTGTTTATACATTGCGATTTTATACGTAAAACCATGGCTTCAATGTAGTTTAACAGTGAAGGCACCAAATCAAGATTTGTGCTTTTCAAAAAGGCTTAAAGAATATGAAACTGTCGACAAATTGATTTCTAAAGCAAGTTTAGCCAACATCTTTGGTACTTATCGGAAGAAATGGTCGTTCTTTCACTCTTTGACAATGAAGTTGATGAACCAACCAAGGCAAATATGATAATAAACTTCTAAAGAGAGAGTTTGTCTGATTCTGGGAAGAGATACATTCCGTCAAAAGAAGATATGTCTCATCATTTGTATGGTAGGTGAAAATGCTTGAAAATCACTCAAAAAATTCCACCTCCAAATTTACGTACCCACTTTCAGATCAACATAAAACTTATGATACTGTTCATATTTTGAAGAACATCAGAAATAACTGGATAAATCAAAAAGAGAACGAAAAGAGTTTTGTTTTTCCAAAGTTTTATCAAGGTGAAAAATTTGATGAAACAGTTGTTGCAAAATTTAGTGATTTGAGAAACTTATATAAAAAGAACCTAATATGTTATTGAAACAGCTTTCTAAATTGAATTACAAATCTGTTTCTACAAATTCGCTAGAACGTAAGAACGTAGGTAGTAAATATATTTATTAATTCGACTGTTGTAGCATTAAAACATTATTTGGGTGAAGAATCAGGTTTTCAAGTATTACCATTAAATGGTGGATCATAATGAATGTTAAGAGTTCGTTCAAAGATGTTATACATAGAAATATGCTAGAAGCACCTATCATAGAAGAAAGCGATGAAAGATTAAAATTTTTGAAAGATTTTGCAGATTGGCTCTGCCAATGGAAATCATTGAGTTTACAACATGGTTTTTTAAAACTTGATACATTCAATGCTTTGTATCAAAACACCATGGTTACAATAGATTTCATAAAATACTTTTCGTCAGAATTAAGAAAGTCCTATGTTTTGCCAGAAAAATTACAAACTGATAATTTGGAGGAAATATTTAGTCGTTACAGGCAACTGTCAGGGGAAATTATTACGTTTCGTTAACCAAATCTTAGAATCTGAAAAGAAATTGAGAGTAAAAAGTATTTTAGGGCTGCATTCGGCCAGATATGTTCCAATTACTCTTTCTGTAGAAAATTTGGCAGAAGCGGGGCAGTTGTGTAAGTCAACGAAGAAAAATTGTGATGATATACAAATAGATGATCATGAATTTGTTGAAATGTTTAATGCATCAGATGAAATCATAATTGACGACAGCAGAATTTTGAGTGAACCTTCTTTGATGTACATATGTGGATATGCGTCTTTTAAAATAAAAAATAAACTATGATGATTCAGATAATTTCAAATATTTAAATGATTTGAATAAGGGAGGGCTTTCTATTCCATCTGATACAGTGCTTTTGTTTGTTAAGCATATATATTATGTAATGAATCATTTAATATCGAAAAATTTTCAAATGTATTTTCTAAATTGCGAAAATAAACGTAAACTCCGCATTCTATCAACAATTAAAAGTTTTGATTCTACTCTCTTCAACATCAGGTTATCCTCCCAAATGTATTATGACAACTGTGTTTTTGGCTTACAGTTTAAGGATGTTATCAACAAGTTATTAAAAGTATGTCTAACATCTTGCTAAATAATTATACTAAATTAAAAATAACTCCATTAGTCAACTCAGTGCTCAAAAAAAAAACGGAAACTTCTTACTGTACTTTAAATTATTTACCTACTGTTGTTTTCAGTTACCTATATCTACTAAGAACATTAATATGTTTCTTACACATTTCTCTGTCATTGTAAGTGCATGTTTCCAAGTGTTTTCATATTATAGTATCATTTAAATGAATGCGAATTCAATTTAAAATACCCGCGCCATATAAACTCTGTGCTAGTTCAATGTCAAGTAACCCTGTTAGTTTGACGTCACGCGCTGTTGCCATATGAGCAGCTCCGGCCTTGTATAGAGAGAGCCGTGGATGAACTTTTAGCGAAATGGTTACGAAGAACAAAAATAAATATCAGCAAGGACTGAATGATTTTTCTGATGTTTCATGTCCACCTGGGGTCACTTCTCCCGACTGTTAGAGTTAAACATTTTTGAACAATAGTCCACATACTAATACTAAGAGTACAAGGAAATATTTCAATTTCAGCCTTCATTGAAAATATCGTTTAGATCTATGTGTATCCCTAACTGAAAACCCACCCTGAAGAACGTCTCCATCCATGAACATTGTTTTATCCAAGTCAACTCCTGCTTCAGGCTATTTCTTCCAGACAAGTATTTAGTGGTGGGAAGCAATTTTTTCAATCCTTCTCATTGGTGTAATAGTTGTACCAGACACAACCTCAGTAGTTATTTTCGGCACTATGGAAGTGTATCAGCTAAAGATAACATATGAGTCTCAACTCAGTCTTCAGAACTGACAATTATCTTGTTATTGTGCCCTATATAATGCTCGATTAAACTCAGTACAATTATAGCAGAGTAAGATCAGTTCAAAAACTGATGAACCAGAAGCAATAAAAGATTTTGCTCCAGAAAAAATGTGGATACGTTGCTATCAAATGATAACCAGGAGCAATTGAAAATTCCAGTTGGCAAAATTATAACTACGGTGTGTTAGTTATCTACGTAGGATACAACCCTGTTGAATGGAATAGATCTCATAGAACATCCTGCTCTTCTTGACGTGGAAAATATGTTCTGGATTGTTAGAACGGGTCATGTTAATAGTAACCCCCACATAAATTCGAGCTTAACTGTCTCATTTCCAAGAAAATATGTTTCAGAATAAGACCATAGTTCATCGTTGGAAAAATATGAACAGAAAATATGAAATACTTCCCCGTGATCTATTCAACATTTACCACCTGAAATAAAGGAGCATTTTGTTCTAGTTTTGTTTTAAGGATTTCTGTAGTCTTAGTAATGGAATTTCAATTTCTTTGTGAAAATTATAATAATTTCAGATCTCTTTAGATTCAAAGATTAGTAGTGATTGTGTAGTGTTCTTATATAATTTTGAGGATTACTTGAATCCTCTGAGAAATAGAAAACTTCCTTTGGACGTTTTCTAGAATGTCAATACCATTCATATAGAATATAGATTATAAAATAGAACAATAATCTGAATTAGATCTAACAGAACAACATTATGGATTGTTTTATTGTGGATAAGAGACTTTTCTACAATTTTGCTACACAAGTTATTGGGGTTCAGCTGGCTGTCAAACATTTCTTCAAGGATGAAATACTTGACACTCCACATATAGATATACCAGCAAACTGTACTCATGGAATTACAGAAATATGTGGAATGACATGACTTTGCAATTAAAGAAATTTAATCTGAGGGAATTTCTGTACACCCATCAAAGCAAAGCATCTATCTGAAATACCATCTTGTAATTATTGTTTTGCACAACTGAATACAATTTCAAATCGTCTGCAAGCATAGGAATTTTGCCGAAATAAGATTTTCAATATTATCAACAAGATTGTTGAATAATGGACCGAGGTGAGGTTTCTGTGGTACACCAGATATTACCAAATTCACCCTAGAGAAACATCTATAGGGTGTAACATAATAGTATGTAAAAACTTGAATTGTATTTACCAAGCCTTATATTTGAGGCGTTGGGAATATCAGGTTCTCTGCTTCAATTGCTTGGAGATTTCATAGTTAGAAAGATTGTGAAATATACAGGGTCTTACATAATTGTACATCACAACTTGAAGGGGTAAATCTACGTGCAATGTTAAGAAAAAAAGTTTATATAAACATAGGTCCGCAAAAGCTTCCTTACAGAGCTACAAAGCTACAGGGTGTTGAAATTTCAAAAAATTGTTTTTTTCTTCGAAACTCCTGCAGTTTTGGAGAAATTCAGCTCAAATTTGGAATGCAAGCTATTTTTATAGCCTCCATCATTACACCTCCTAGATTCTAACTGAAATTCACAAGGCGTTTTCTTTTCCGAGGCCATGTCTCCTTTTGCCCTTTCAAACTTTTTTACAGTACGCCACTGATCAGCGTACAATCAATTTTCGTCATCTTCGTTCAATTTTGAAATTTTTTTGACACTTGTTATTTTTTGGTATCTCCAACCGTTTTCGAGTGAGAAATTATTGAATTCGAATTATTTGAAGTGTATGTTATTCGTTAAATAAAAAAATAATGGAAATACTAGAAAGGTATACCCAAAATTTGCTTTCATTTTGATAACACGTCTTCTGAGACTCAACTTATACTTATTCAATATCAAACTAAAAAAAACAATCAAAAACTAAATAAATTGCTGGAAGCATTCACCACCTGCAAGAATACAGGCCTCTGTCCTTCTTCGCATATTATCACGCACTTTTTGAAATATTCCTGGGGTATTTCTTATCGTGTCACAAGAGGTTATTTTTCGATTTATCAATTCTTCTACAGTGTTCACTGGAGTGATATAAACTAAAATTTTGAGATATCCCCATAATAAAAGGTCTAAACAATTTAAGTCTGGGGACCTAGGAGGCCAGGGTTCTGGCTCACTCCGACCTATCCATTGGTTGTTGAATGTATTATTCAAAAATTCCCTAGCTTCTCCACTAAATTGTGCTAGTGCCCCATCATGCATGAACCACATTATGTTGCCGATAAGCGGGACCGTTTAGTCTGTTAGGCAAAAAAATGGCCCAATCAACTAATTTCCAATTATTCTGACCAAGACAGTTAGTGAGAATTGTTCATTGAAATGGAGGTTGTCCTCAGCGCAATAATGGTTATTGTGAAAATTTGTTCTCTCGAAAAGTTAGCTTCGTCTGTGAACATTTTTTCCCTATCAAAATGAGCATTTTCTCTAATTTTATCTAAGAACCATCGGCAGAATTCAATCTCGAGGAAGTAGAGTTTGGACGCGTTGAATATAAAACGGATACAATGAAAGTCGTGGAGAATCCATGTGGACATGTGAAATATTCAACTGATTTCCAATTTTTCTTGTACTGACATGAGGATTCAAAACAATACAATTCAAAATTGTTTCCTCAATATCTGGAGTTCTCATAGTTTGAGTTGCACCTTTTAAATGATTATTTGTAGTAAAAGCACCAGTTTCCCTCCACCTTCTGTAGATATTTGAAAAAGCTCGCCTGTCTGTTGTGTTTCCGTCAACCAGACCGTACATAAAATGGATATCAGCCAATTCACCGCTAGTAAAATAAGCCATTTTTTCTTACAGCAATAACTTCAAAAGTTTTAAAAGTAATTGTTAATTTGATAAGCAATTCGAGCAGACACTGGTTCAACTTTAGCAGCTGTCAAAATAAATAAATAAATGAAAAAAATCAAAGCCTACTAGTCATTTTCTTAATTAGAAGTGCTTTCAATTCAGCGAATGCATACAATCATTTGATAATTTTTTGCTAAAGAACGGTCGGAGGTACGAAAAAATCACAAGTGTAAAAAAAGTTTTTTAAATTGAACGAAGATGACGAAAATTGATTGTACGCTCATCACTGGCGTACTGAAAAAAGTTTGAAAGGGCAACAGAAGACATGGCTCCGAAAAAGAAAACACCTTGTAGATTCTAGTTGAAGTTTAGGACGTGTAATGATGAAGGCTGTAAAAAATAGCTTGCGTTCCAAATTTGGGCTGAGTATCTCAAAAACTGCAGGGGTTTTAGACAAAAAAAAACATTTTTTTCCGGAAATTTCAACACCCTGTAGCTCCGTAACGAAGCTTTTGCGGACCTATCTTAATATGAACTTTATGTCTTAAAATTGCTCGCAGATTTTTCTCCTCGAGTTGTGTTATACTATTATGTTAGACTCGTATATTTCACAATCTTTCTAACCATGAAATCTCCAAGCAATTGAAGCAGAGAACCTGATATTTCCAACGACTCAAATATTAATATTAGTACATGATGGTTCACTACAACATAAGCCCAGAAAAATCCGTGTACACGTCTTGGTGAATACAATTCAACAATATAATGTTACTCCTTATCGTGCAATAGTGATCCGAAATCCACTATTCTCTAGACTTAAATTCTATCGAGCATGTTAGGGACACCCTAAAAACAAATATTCAGAGGCAAAATTTGTTTCAAACGGACTTCAAGAGATTCTTCAGAAAAATGTCATGGATAATTTAATTTTGAGTATACCAAGAAGACGTTATCAAAATTTCTTCAATAACAGGGGTGAAGGTTCTGGATATTGAAAACATCAAACTGTCTCGATATCCTTCTGAATATATTGTTTTTGCGAATTCTTTTTTCGTACAAGATTGTGTGAATTTTCATCGTTTTCTTCATGAGGCTTTTAATTCTTGTTCGGAAATCGAAATATTGATTGTATGTCCCAGTTCGTATAAACCATGCCTGAAACTACCACGAAAAAGAAGGAAGAAGATTTTACCCAAGACATAGCAAATAGACAGGGTAAGATCGCCGAAAATGAAGTAACAATACAAAAATTGGGGTGAATTTCTATAGACACGATTCATAAGTCATTAGCATATTGCATACAGTTCCTGTTAATAAAGTTTATGCGAACAGTTTTAGAATTCTCTATTTCTTCATACTTTCATAAATAGAGATAATTTCGAACTGCGAATGCGAAACGAACAAGACATGACGAAATATTGCTAAACAGAATAGCGTTATGAATTATACTCAGGAAAAAGAGGAAAAATTTTATTCAATTCGCTTTACCAAAGAGCTAACGAATTAAAAATATTGCACAGAAAACCTAGGGATCAAATCGGTTTCCGTGATTTCAATCTCAAAATGAGTAGACTCCAAAATTCGTGTACGAGTGGAAAAAAATGCCGAAGAGTGAGAGACTTATCGCAAATCGTTTTTGAAATGATATTGCAGAGGACATGAGACCATGAAATTGAGGTCAAGCTTATGGTTCTAATAACATAGTTGATTCTGAATTAATTCTACGTGGAGCCAGTTAATATTTCGAGTGTGTGACACCAAAATATTTGGTATAGAATTCATGATTCAGTGAAAAGAAGATATCTATATCTAGGACTTATCCGAGCATGGACTTTCTCTGAAGAATTTATTCAGAATATCCAGATTGATAGTCGAAATTCATTCGATGGTTTAGAAGTTATTGTAACGAGAATATAAGGAAATACCCTTTGCATAAACTAACTCATTAGAAAGAATATCACTCATAAGTGAATTGAATAATAAAGAAGGATCTGAAACAGATCCTCGTGAATAACTACTATTGAATGTGCGAAAAAGACTTCTTCACTCTTTCTACGAAACGTAGGCTATTTGTCAGACAACACCTTGTCATCTCAAAGTTTTACTATAGTAATGAATTGTGCACAGTTCTTCAACAATAAGAAATATTGTAAAATATCAAGTGAATCCGTCTTGCTGCAGAAACAGAGCTTCATCAATAATCGCTTTTATTCTTTGATAAAAATTGCTTGGTGGGAGTGCAGCCTTGAAAAGGAGAGAATTACTGCGACTAAAGAAGAAGCCGTTGAGAAAAATGAAAGAAAGTGCAACGGGGCACGAGGGACAACACTGAAGGGGATCATCCCCACTCGTACTGTATCCTGATGGTCCTTCATCTGGATTCAACACAAGTGGGCTGACTCATCTTACCAGTAGGCATAAGTTCAACTTCCTACTAGAACAACAACAAAAAAGAAGAAATGAGGCGAACTAAAACGAAGAGGAAGAAATAATTATTTTCGTAACTCAACAAATACAAAGAGATCACTGTGTATGTGTTCTCTCTGATTATTAAAGTAATGAAAAAAATTGTTGGTCTTTCCACAACACGCCAGTTATGTCACTACCTATGTAGAATAGAAATTCATAGGTATAGCTGACTATGCTCATGGTCAAAGACGGAGATGAATTCGCTTAGGTTAGGTTAGGTAACTTGAGTATTTCACTCTACACCTACGATAGCCATGAAACTGAT
The DNA here is from genome assembly GCA_013387265.2 of Cryptolaemus montrouzieri. NCBI lineage: Eukaryota > Metazoa > Arthropoda > Insecta > Coleoptera > Coccinellidae > Cryptolaemus > Cryptolaemus montrouzieri. Next base: position 28,039,561 of record JABFTP020000103.1, read on the forward strand.
ATTGGGCCTTGTGTGGCAGGTAGAATGGCTACCTATAACCTTTCCTGAAATGGAATATATATGGCCAACTTCGTGCCCGACGCATAGCAAGCTGAATTTGAGGACAACGAGAAGCTGAGTATGAATTCTGACATAGCAATACCCACAACCAACCTGGTTGTGTGCCATCCCAGATCATCATAGACGCTAATGGCCGAGAATAAGTTCTAGTTTAGGATCCCTGTTGGTTCACAGATGGCTCCAAACTGCCGGAAGTGTTGGAGCTGGTGTCTACGATCGAGGTGTTACCAAGGAACAATATTTCTGTCTACGCGGGCTTGTAACTCTTTTTGAAGCAGAAATATTCACCATTGACCACTGTGCTAACATTTAGCTTGCGAGGGATCGACAAATAGATTTACTAGAAGCATTAGCATTCATTACTTATGGTTCCGAAATATTGTTCAACCCTTGCCGGACTGGGAAAACGAAGAAGGCTCTGTCTGATATGTGTTCCGGGCCACTTGGTTATTGTGAGTAATAAAACTCATTGGACCACAAAGGAATATAGGCTCCGAATTTCCTTGGACGGAAAAATACCGGTGGTTGAATCTGAAGGTACGGGAGCACTGGCTGAGCCTCAGATAGTCTCGGCTAGCCATTAGTGGACCTTCCAAGCCTAGGCTTGGCTAACTCTCCAAGTAGGGTCTGAAGGTTCTGATTGCTTTATTGAAGCGCGGCACTGCCGTATCAAAAATAACGCAAATGAGTTAGATTTGTCCCAAAACCTTTCATGTAGTCTGTGCGAGGTGGAGACAGAATTAATTTAACATGTCATGTACAAATGCCTATCTGGGGACAGAACCTGTCTTGAGGAACTTGGATCTAACGAATTGAAGCTGACTAAGCATACCTATCTGTCACCCCAGATGATCATAGCCCTCACAAGAAGAAAGGAGGTTATAGGTGAAATTTAAGATAAAGTATTGTATGATAGACTTCTGGGTCGCACTCAGATCTTCGATCTATCTGTCTATGATATGAAAGTATCTCCGATATTTTGATAAAGTAAGATGGTAGACTTTTTGAATCATCAGCTAGTTTCAAACTTATAAAAAATCTTCACTCTTCTGATACCTTCAGGAATAGAACCTCAAGTAAGCAAATTATTGCAAATAGAATAGTCGTGAAATATTTTTCTCCAAATGTTTGAAGAATTCTGGAAACACTTCATCGAAGCCTATTGTTTTTAGCGCATCTTCGAGCTGTTTCAACATGAATAGTTTAGATGAATTATCATAAGGAAATAGTCTTTCGTTGCTTATGAGAAATGCAACTGAACACTGCGGAACATACTCACAAGCTTAATTAATTTGATTGAGTATATATTTCATGGCAATCCCAAAAAATAATTTGTGCAAAACTTTGAAACATTTTCATTTACTCTTTAGCATCCACAGTTTCGTGCAAATCGACTCATTCACGATCTTCAAATCGAAATTCGTCGAATTCAATGAGCTCACTTCGGCACATTTCGTGAACTACATAAATAACAGAATCCATAAATGAATGGACGTTTTTAACGACGCGAACGAGGTGGGAAGACCCATTTGAGACGGCCGCGTTATATTAATGAAGCTATGAAGTAACATCTTTGTTCATTCGGAATAATTATCTCAGTTAGTCGTGTCTCATTGTTTCAGCAAATCTTTCATAGATTCCTTTGTGATTTTGTGATTAGGACTAGCTTGCCGCAGGACGAAATAATCAGGTACTCAACTCAGTTTTTTATAGTTATTTAAAAAATTTTCTTTTTGAATATGCATATGATTTGGAATATTATTGTGGGTCATACGATTTTTAAATTCAAGATAAAACGTTCATTTCAATATGGCCCTTTAAATCCTTCCTGCTCATTATAGAGGATGTCGAAATTAAAAGAAAATCGGTTTGCAGTGAATATCTTAAAAACCACACTACGCCAAGAAATTGAGGCATAATTTCAATATTTCAAATTTCTTTTTTGGTGGGCAATTCATTATTGACACATGTTTTTCTTGGATATGTCCGGACATATGCCAACAAAATTCGATATTTTTTCTTGGCGCATATGTTCCTCTGATGTGAAATAAATTAAGGTTCGGCAAAAAACCATTACCTATTGATGACAGCAGTTGTTGATCAATTTTTGCGAGTTACGTTTGTTCTTCTTGAAAACTTTAATTTTCGCTAATAATGCAACGCTAATCCCTAAATTTGACCCTGGCAGAATAAGCTCAAGCAGTGGTGTTAGGTTGGGCATATAAGAATAGGCCAAAAGCTTGGTTTGTCCACTCAACTGTTTCCAGAATGATCTGCAGGTACAGGGAGATCGGTAGTCATGAAAGGAGCCCTTTAAATGCAGCTTCGACAGAAGAATGAAGAGCAAATTAGCACAGAAACGATATGACTCTGGAATTTGAGGCCTAGTGCCGCAGCTTTAAAAGCAGCACATCGATAAGCCCGATTGAATTTTGACCGGGAAAAAGTCAATTAGTTAGAAGCTGATAGTAGACAGGGTGGACCAAATTCGATGTTTTAGTATTGCAGCTATAGAGAAAATGATCGACGCCGTTTCGAGCTCGATTTTCAAGAAAAACTCATTGGTGAAAACAGATTTCTATCCTCTTTAATTTTCGAATTATTCCGAAATTCTAGATTTTTCGGGATTTCGTAAAGTGACGATATCTCGAATCCCAAAAATGCTAAAAATATTTTCACATTCTATAGGCCCTTTTTTAGTAGAATTTTTCTTTTCTTTAGTGTGCGTTGGTGAGATCAATTCTCGAATATTTTTTTATTCATTACCCAAAATAGAAAAAAGTACAAACTACGAATATTTATGCCTTAACTAATGTAACTCAATAGGAATAAATCACTAACTATTGAGCTAGTCGTACAATCCTTCTCCGGCAAATACTCCATTTCAGCAATGCTGTTTCAGGAGTTGGATTCTGCATTAAATTGCCTGTGGTTCATCAAGAATTCCTTCAGTTTTTTTTTAAATTGTTTGAGATTTTTACTGTCTTTTATCCCTACTGGTAAACTATTATAAGCTTGCAAGCACTTTTTTATAGGATTGTTCAGATTAACCTGGGTCCTCACTGGACATAAGTGTAAGTGAAGATTTTGGCTGGATTTGGTATCATAATTATGTATTTGAGGATTTTTCAATAGAGACGTATTCAGTTTATGATTTGATCTTGTTACTTTATAAACTTGTTTACACTGCTCAAACTGCAGCAGGGACTTATTCGAAAGCATACTTGTGTTTTTTCAAATACGAGGTATAGGTTATTTTTTATTTGGTTCCAAAAATATGAGGTGCGCCAAAGAAAACTAGACAATTTTTTTTTCGTTATAACTTTCGCAATTTTGGAGCTAGATCATTCGTTCTTGCTTCATTGGAAAGGACTAGATTTTTCAGGAATTGTATCGAAATTTCTTCTTCTTCTTATTCTTTTAAATAGACCTATTGGTCTGTTGCTTGCCGAAGCCGTCTCTGGATGGTTTCTTGCAAGGTGGACTGCCAGCTTTCCTGCCACCTTTTTGGGGGTCTTCCTGGTGGGCGCTTTCCATGTGGCTTGCTCTCCATCATTATGCGTGGTAATCTGTTTTCGTGCATTCTTCGCACGTGAGCATACCATTCTCTTCGTGTTTTTATGCCCCATCTGACTATGTCTACTATGCCGCATTAAGCTCGTATGTCAGTGTTTCACATCGTGTCCAGTCTGGTATCGAAATTTCAATTCCGATAAAATCCAATAAAGCTGACTCATTCGAAAATGACCAATATTTCAAGATCGCTGGAACGTTTTTTCAACCAAAAAATTCGAATGAGGCATTCAGCGATAATTTAGTCTTTTCTTAACAATTTGACTTGTTGATCTTGAAAATATTCCAAGAATTGGTAAAAAAGTATCGTGAAGAATTTTTTTCATTCTGATTTTCAGCTGAAATCGAAATATTTTTTACACCTCATGGCGATGGCACTCTTCAAGTTGTGTTTTTCATGTTGTTGGAAGATAAAGAACCCTTTTTTACTAAAACCAACCTAAACTTTGATTACCGTTCGAATTTAGAATGGCCGACTTCCTCAAATATTAATAATTTTCCCCGCGCATTTAAAAAGTTTCCGCGGTCGTTATGAATCAACTGTGTGATTCAATCACTAGATTGAACGTTTCCTATCATTTTGAGGGGTCGAACTCGAATATTGATTCAGAATTGTGCCAATTGTCGTCAATAATGTTTCTCTTTTCGTGTCATACTAGTCACTTTACTATGAATTATCTAAAACAACGCGTAGACAATATCATTGAACCAGAACAATGCCCCCAAATAGTCCCAATCTTAATCCGTGCGACTATTTTCTGTGGGGTCATTTGGAAGAAATGGTGTATAAAAATGGTATTATTTTCAATAATTGTTAGGAGCGGAGGCAAAAAATTCAAGAACAATCTTGATCAAGAAGTAATTTCGAGTTCCAAAGAGCTGGAGAAGACGGATGCAGATGGTTGTGGATGCCAATGGAGGTCATATTCCACTCCTAGCACTTTATTCTTTTTGTTGAATGCTTTTACTCATGTAATTTGTTAAACAAAATCGTGTCGTATTATTATTCTCGCAGATGTTGGCATTTCTGAGATATTTGGGATACAGTCATCCTGACCTTCTTCCTAATAACTCTGCTGCCCGAAATTTTTCCTCAAGATCATAGATTTTACTTCTTTTGTAATTAGGGGCTGGGAATTGGCGTAATATTTGCTTAGCAGTATAGATACGAACAAATAAACAGATGTCGTCTAAAACTCGATGACATTTCATTATTCTTTGTTCATCATAGAGTTAATGCATGCAGTCTATGTTCAGAAGTTTCACAACGGAAGTTGCATATGATGGTGAAGAAGAGAAACATTATTGACGACAATTGGCATAATTCTGAATCAATATTCGAGTTCGACCCCTCAAAATGATGGGAAAGCATCAATCCAACGAATCACGTAGTTGATTCATTAAAACCGCGAAAAATTTTTAAATGCGCGGGGAAAATTGTTAATATTTCAGGAAGTCGGCCATTTTGAATTCGAACAGAAATCAAATTTTAGGTTGGTTTTAGTAAGAAATGGTTCATTGTCTTCCTAGAACATCCATGAAAAACACAACAACAGGAATGCCAACGCCATGAGATGAAAAAAATATTACGATTAAAGCTGAATATCAGAACGAAAAATATTCTTCAAGCTAACTTTTTACCAATTCTTGGAATATTTCTAAGATCAATATGTCAAACTGTTCAAGAAAGACTGAAAATAAAATTTCGATACAATTTCTGAAGAATTTAGTCCTTTGGCTTTCCAATGAAGCAAGAGCGAATGATCTAGCTCCAAAATTACGAAAGTTATAATTTTCTCTGGCGCTCCCTATATATCACACTCCATATCAATTTTTTCAACTGATACATTTTTCAAAAATAAATTGAATATTCATATCTATCCACTCGGAGCATAGCAGATATTCATAAGTCTATGGTACAAGAGGTTCCTCTGCGTCAAAGATCCCGTTTATTCAATTCTATGTTCACTTCTCAGAATGAACAGTTTTTGTTGAGGAATTTAATTTTGTATTGAAAGAAAATATATTTCGACTTAAAGAAATAACTGTATACACTATAAATTGAATCAATGAAGAAATTATCTCATGAATTCGACAGTATTTCCATTATTCAAAATACAGAATGCAACGCCTGACAATTCTGAATATTTTTCCTATATGAATGTTACTCACATTCTCCAAACAAATCCAAAAATTTGTTTTAGCTCATCTATGTTCTTCTTTTTCTCTTTATACAATGAATTTTCAACAAGTCCCCAGAGAAAGAAATTTAGAGGAGTCAGATCTATGGAAAGAGCTTGCCATTCCACAGTTCCCCTAGTTCATACTCATAAATTCTTGTACAGCAGTTGGCAAACGCTTCGTTTTTGGTGTGGCGGTGCACCGTATTGCTCATTGCCCTAATGCCAATTCCTCAACTATATTCTCACCTACAATGACATAAATTTCGCCTTTAAGATTGTCGTCAAAAATAGTGAATGCCAATACACGATTATCTAATAAAGCGAATCACACATTGAAACCGTATCACTTGGTCTGGATTATTCAACTGTCGATTGAGATTGACATCTGACCAACTGTACTCATTGTGCCTATCGATTCCGTCACTTGTAATGCGAACTTCATAGGTCCATATAAAGCGGTGATAAAATTCTGGGTTTTCTTTGGTTTTCTGAAGGTACCAGTGACATATCAAGTCGTAGTTGGATATTAACAGAAGGGTCTGAATTTTATGTTTTGATGTGCTTTGAGAGAACTTCCTGAAATTAGATTGCCTTTCAGTCTTTTCAAAACAGACTCGTGCGGCTGTTCTCTCGTAGGGAATCTGTTGAAATAAGATTCTTCCCAGCATCCGAATTATACCCATTCAGTATATAACATTCCAACATCTGATACCGTCCGTAATTTTGTATTGAAGAATCCTAACGATCGAGTTATAAGTAATAATTTTCGAAACAGAGAGGGAACATCGATATAAAATTATAACATAAATGAATATGTTCACAGAATCTATGCTATGACTATTGCAATTGTTTCAAACACAGAATTGAATGAATCCATATTAATCAGATTGAATAGTTAGAATAGTGTCATAGAAGAAGAAAAATCTAAGTTCTAAGGGGTGAACTGCATTGTTTTTAACACAGTAACGAATTTATGGGATATTTGAGGCATATAGACATACCTCATCTACCATAGAATTTCAAATATCTGCGATATTCCGAATGGATGGATATATGTCTTCGATTTATTAATGAAAAAAGCGGATGTTGAAGGAATTAATAAGGCATGTGACACATATTTGAAAAGAAAAAAAATGATCATCTCTATTGATACTAAAGTTACATATAGTTCTTATTTCAAAAAATCTTTTGCATTATAAATCAGAAACCAATCAGCAACGAAATTTCGAATACGTCTCTGCCTTCAACATAAAAAGGTGCCTACAGAATGTGAAAATATTTTTCATCCAATCTAACCCAATCTCAATACGATTCCAGATACTTCACATTCCGGAATAACTCGAAAAAAGTAAGTTGAAATCCGTTCTCACCAATGAGTTTTTCTCGAAAATCGAACTCGAGACAGGGAGGATCATTGATTTCTATCTACAATATATTACATAGCTGCCGTACTAGAACGAATTTCGTCGATCATCTATCGACGTCGAAATGAGAGATATGCCTAGTGAAATTTTTTATCTTTTTGGTGGAGCTTCAATAATGGTATGAGGGAGGAATGTCTTCGTACGCCCGCACTGATCCAGTCATTGTAAATAATGAAGTCCTGAACACTCAGATGTACTCTACAGACAATTTAGAGGAGTATGTTGTACCGTTTGATGCAAATTGGGTGAATTTTTTATGCATGATTACGCCAGACATAACTTTGAGATCACGTGATCACTTCAATGGAATGGTTTGCACGTAGTCTGGACCTCAATCCCATTGAACATGTCTGGGAAATTCTCAATAGGACATTAAGAAGATAGTAAAACCAGTCAGCAACCGTGAGTAAGGTTCGGGACATGCTGATCGAAATTTTGAACGAAATGGATCAGAATGGTATAATGCCATTGTTTTTGAGTTTGAATCGTAGATATCATGCAGTATTTCTCGACAGGGGTGGAAAACTAAAATTTTTCCAACATTTTTCAATATTAGTTTCATTTCAATTTCTATGAGTACCTTCTTCATTTCGATTGCTCTGAAGCATGCCTTAGTGCTGGTAAATTACTGGCAAATATCTAAATTTCTTTTTAATAAATTTGAATTCGCGATTTTGTGCGTTAATTTTTTGAGCAGTGTATTTGATAAATTTTGTTGAAAATTGGCAGCGGTGTGAAAGGTAGTTTAGAGTAAATAGGCTCCTAACCTAACATAACTAGCTTATGCTAATTATTCCAGTGGCGTACCGAAAAACCCCTCGACCAATATTTTTGTTAATTAAATTATGCGAATATGATTTTTCGTCAATTTTTGTATTTTTAGTCTGTCTAGCAAGAGTCTTTTCTCCTGAACACGTGCTTGTTGATATTGACCACGAATACTCTAGTTGATAATCTCTTGTAAATTTGAAAAAATCACACTCAAGAAATCCAGAAATACGATCATTTATGTTAGATCTCTGGTAGTGAAATATTTTTCAACCTTATATTATTCGAAATTACTATTAAGCAATCACTAAGATTGCAATTTTGAATCGAATCATAGAAATAAATTGACAGATATCTGATTACTTCAAATGTTTCCTTAGCAACGCTGGTCTAATTGTCGTGCGAGTATAGCTGTCATCCATTTTAAAATGTTGAATTTAAAATCGATAATTTTCTGACTTTAATATACTGTAACAAAATATTTTTCTTTATAAAATCGTTGTTCTTTCAGTCACACAAAAGCATAAAACAACATATAATTTAAATCAAAAGGAACTAAAAATAAATTGTTTATTACATGCTTAATGTTATAAGAAATACACGGACATATTTAGAAGATGTTTTCATCACTTCTAGTACAACCCTGTTAACGCTTTACACGTCTTTCACCCTTGGAATGTTGTAAAATATATCCACTAACCGATGTCCAGAAAAGTCTATTATAGTCAACCGTAAGAGCACTTGTCCTGCAAGTTGCTAATTGTCCCTTCATATTACTTTTGGTAACAATATGCAAGGAACCATTAATGGGATATTACTGAAAGGGTAAGCTCTTCTCTATTAAATCAATTTACCAGCTGCAGATAAATTCACTTAATCTCAACCCTTTTCTTTTGCCTTTCGTGCAGTATTTCCAAAATTATCTATAGGATGTTCCGTGAAAAACGGTCCAAGCTATAGCTCCTAAAATTGTTGATCGATTTCGATGAAATAAAGAAACGAATTGCAACTTGAACATTTTTTTACGATTACTTCTTTAATTTTGAGTGCCTTCTGGTAAAAGCTATCACTCAAACTGCTGTATTTTCCGAAGACAAGAAATTATTGTAAAATTTCGGAAGAAAATTTTCATTTCCAATTAAACGATGTGATTTTTAGAATAGGCGACTGTTTACAGTTTATGATAAAATTTTTCTGTTCTAAAAATTGTGTTTGTCATTATTTCAGTTCGGATAACTAACATTATTTCATATATCGGGTAAAAACTCAAAATTAACGAAATATTCGTGAATTAAACTATGCTCCTGAAAATCAAAGTCACAGAGCAATCTTCAGAGAATTATTATGGATATCAAGCATAATTGAGGGAAATTATGACAGATTAGGTACCTGCTAATTCTTGTTGTTGTTTCTTTCCGAGTCTTTTCCACGGCGAATTAATGAGTATTTAGGACGTGAAACTCTGTGAAAATTTGATTTGTTTTTGGAACATTATAATATTTTTATAGAATCTCAATTTTAATCTATCTATATAAATAAAAATCTATTCTTCCTCTCTGGTGTTCGTTATTGTCAGCACAAGGTTTGTATGAGATACAAGTGGAGTTTTCCCATTTAAATTTTTTAAGTTAGGATGCGGTAGGATGATGGTGAATTGGGCAAGTCGAGTCATAAGGTAGCTCTAATAATTAGATCATACGATTTTGCAATTTTTCCGCACAATTGTGTTTAGTATAGCCTGAATGGAGAGTTTTCGAAAGATCACGATATATTATTCACAAAACTTCAACAAAATGACTAAAATAAAAGAAAATCATGATTTAAGGTAAATTCAGGTCATTGCGATATGGTTCTAGGTCAGGACAACGTCTGTCATGTCAGCTAGTACTAAATGATTCTTATAAACCTACATATCCATGAACAATAGGTGATTGTTGACAGAGCTATACAAGATGTTCTGTGATGGGTGTAAAATATTGTTCAGGTTCAAACCTTATTATTTTCTTCAATTCACATGGAACATCCAAAATTAAGTGACTGCAAATAAAAGACAATTCCAATATCTATGAAAATGCAATATTTAATGCTAGAATTTTCACATAATCTCATCAAATTTAACCTGGTTTATCTAGGATCAATATTCCGAAGAAAAAATTGAATTTCACGCCTTAAGAATATTTCAGTGTCCTTTTTCTCGGATGCACATTTCACTTCAAAGCATAAAATTTCTCCTCACGTTTTTGAAATGGCCGCAGAAATATTATGGAATGCCTCTCGAATTCCGGGTATCATATCATCTTTTGTAGTTGCTCACGTATAATAAACTTTAGTTTTTACTGCTCTCCATAAATAAAAGTCCAAGAATATTGAATCTGAAGACCTTGGAAGCCATTGAACCTCATGTTCATTAATTTTCCCGATAACATGGTGTTCAATTGTAGGTTGGGATTTTTATTTTAAAAAATATATATTTTTTGAGAAAAAGTATCTAAGCACCTGGGACCAAAATATCGAACATCACTGGAACACAAAAATTCAAGTAAGCTGCTTTGTTTTTTCTCATTGGCAAGTATGGTTATTTTTATGTTGGTGACCATTTAGTCGTTCAGTTCACAGTTCTTTAGTTCACTGTCATATTTTTGAAACGACTGTCAAAATTTTTTTTCCAATTTTTCTTTAAATTAAACAAGATCCACGAAGAAGTAATATATGAGAGATGTCAACCCAAATTATTGGGTTCATAATGATTCTAGAACATCTATAGATCATAATCGGCATCACTCAGAAGACCGAACCTGGCCATCGGGGCTCTCTCGGTCAAACAGAGAGGGAATTGTTTTGTTGAGTTTCAATATTGAAGGGATTTTGCGATTATACTTTAAAATTGGCAAGCAAGAACAAGGAAGTGATTAAGGTTCAGGAGACTCACACTGCGACGGAACAACATTTCCCCGAAAGAGGAAATGTCGCAGGTTAGGTACTTTTTGATTATCTCCTTAGTCCTTTTAATGGCCTTGCTTGCTATGTAAAATCTTTTCTTAGATTCAAGTGAGTTTAGACACATAAGAGTCAGGTATGATTGTTGAAATATTTTTCTGCTGGTTTTCTTTTTCCATTGTTACAGATTTCTGTCTCAAACCCCCTTCCTTTCACCCTTGTCTTCGTTTGGAAATCATGGAGTGCAATATGAGAATGAGAGAATGAAGCTGCTAAACAGGAAAGTCTTTGGTACTCTTAATGTACACACGACATTAATACAACACAAACAGACAAGCTATTGCTAGTGCAATAGCGACAGGGAAACGAGTTTTTTCCTCAGGTTTTTCACTCGTTTATTGAATCATACGGAAGATAGTATGGTTCCCCTGTTACATTTCCTGAAGTCACACTCCAAAATTACAGATATAAGCATTCATTGAATATACAATTATTTGAATTTTTGTAAATCCTCTCTCTCAAAAGAATATATATATATATATATATATATATATATATATATATATATATATATATATATATATATATATATATATATATATATATATATATATATATATATATATATATATATATATATTATAAAAGTAGACATCCAGAGGACTTCTTCTAGAAATTGCTGAGGAGGGCGTTCCCAATAATTAATTCAATTTTCTCATTAAAATTGAATGAAATACTACCGTTTTTCAAAAAGCCAATATTTTTCAACATACATTATCAAAAATAAATAAATAATTCAAAAATCAAATAATATCAGAATCACGAACAATAGTAGCCTACTTGAATTTTTTTCGATTCTGGTGCCGGTGATTACGTAATTTTTTTCTTAAGAAATATGCGTTTTTCGGGAAAAAGACAGAAGAGTTTTCTCAAAATAGGGCTTGAGGAAGAACATTCTAATGAAATAATGATAATTTTCAAAAAAAATAATGAATAAAAAGTGCTTTTTGAAATGAGAATTTCAAGCTTTAAGAGAACCTTTAGGAAGATTAATTTTCCTCACTTAAGCAGAAGAATTCCACCTGAAAAAAGTCCAGATGCTTATGAAACAGCTTGCATAACAATTACTCTAAACACTTATTTTGGCTTACAATTATTTTCTGTTGTAGTTTTTTCAATTGTAAAACTAAAGATCAAAAAGTCATACTGAAAATTTTCGAGCTGTGTCAACGAATTATGAATCAATATAATCCATTTAAGGAATTGATAACCTAAATAAGTATTCTGTTACTACTTTGAAATAATTAAAGATGAAAGTTGATATGCTGAAATATTGAACTTTGTAATAATTATTCCGTATTATACTTTCTTTTTACAAGGTGAATAAAAAAATTGTTCTCTGTCTATAATACAATGTCTTTAGATAGAATATTTTCATCATCGTTTTACGAGAATAATGTAATATCATCTTGTTAACAGGGGGTAAATACAACGTTCCTAATAATCCCCCAACATAGTCTATAAGATAACGTCCATTCTTCTGGGGAGAGCATTGGTTTCTATTATTTATGGCTTTTAGGTACCTGCTGGTAATCTTTAACTTCTGGGAAATATTAATTTAGAGTTATATTAGCTTCCTTATTTTTACATTCTACTGAAGAATTCGAACCTTGGTCACAAGTTTGAAGCGAAATCAAATGGGTAGAGTGATAGTGAGCTTAAAGTTAGAGAAGGAACCAAAATTATTAGAATCATTTTCTCTTAATTATATTAAGGAAAGGATTTTCTTTTCAATTTAAATTGTGAATTTTTTTGATATACTGAAAGGTAAGGCAAAATCACAATACTACGCTAAGGGGTATTAATACTTTCCATGAAGTAGGTAGTCTGTGAACATTGATTAAAAGGATGGATGACTGCTTGTGTGATTCAATTGGCGATTCAGTTTCATTGTTTTACAGAATAGTATTTGTAGATCGGATATCAGATTTCATTATTTAACTTATCTTAATCTATTTACAGGTTTATTATTTGAAAACTGGTTAACCAAGATCTCTTATTCCAGTGCCCTAAAATTGCGAAAATATGAGACACAAATGAATGTGTTGCACCATTGTTTTTCAATATAACTTATGAAGAAGTGTTATTAAAATGAATAATTGAAAGTAAAACATTAAATTATGATGTAATAATTAGTAGCCAACTAAAATTTTTCGATTCCGATTTTTCTTCTTGAAAAATATGTATTTTTCGGGAAGAACACAGCGGACAAAAGAGTATTTTTGAAACAAGGCTTAAGAAAATATTTTTCATGGGTAAATTAAAAATAACTTTTTAAGAAAGTTATTAAAAAAACGAGAAGGGGTTGTGGATTTTCCCCATTCCTTGAAAAGATTTATAAATGCAGAAGAAACTGAATCAGAAAGGCTTGTTAAATTGAGGATTTCTGCAAAATTTCAAGGCTAAAGATTCAAAAATATTATAAATGCATTTTTCTGGAAGAACACAGGAGACAAAATAGTTCTCCTCAAAACAGAGCTTGAGAAAATAATTTTTTCATAGTAAAATTATACCTTCCATAAAAGTTCTAATAACAAAAATCGAGAGGGTGTGGTTGATTTCCCCCATTTTTAGAAAAGATGACAAACGGAAAACACTGGATATAAAGTATTTGTTAAACTAATGATTTCTGCAGAATTTCTAGCTTAGGTAGAAATTTGAGGAAAAAAATCTTGCTGATTTTATCTCCACCTGAAATGGATCCAGATACTTATGAAACATCTTGAATAATAACTACCTTGAAAATTTTTTGCGTAACTTGGGCACAAAGTTGATATGTAAACTAACCCAACCTATATCAAGTTGGAGTTCTATTATTTTGGATTACGATTATTTTGTGTTGAAGTTTTTATCAATAGCAAGAATAAGCTTTTGCGGGCCTATGTTCAGTTTTTTGGGACCCACTTCATAACTTAGAAAAGAATGAACGACATTAGCCTTCTCATGTTTTATCAGTTCCGGTGCTGGTGCTTACGTAATTTTTTCTCCATGAATATGTATATTTCGAGAGGAATACACGAGACAGAAGAGTCTTTCACAGAACAGAACTCGGGAAAATAAGTGATTCATCGTAAAATTATTCTTTCCAAAGGAGTTCTAATGAAAGAAACAGGGAGGAGTTGTGGATTTCTGCCATTTCTAGAAAAGGTGTATAAATGAAGATTATTGAAAAAGAAAATGTTAAACTGGCGATTTCTAGTTCAGGGCGAATTTTTAAGGAAAAAAGATCTCCCTGATTTTATTTGCAGCAATTGGAAAATGAATAACCTAAATAAATATTTTGTTGCTATTTTGAAATATTAATGGCCAAAGGTAATATTGTTATTGGGAGATGTTGAACTTTGTAATACATACTGAGTATTATTTTTTCTCTGTACATGAAAAAATTTTTCAAAAATTATATTGATAGATAACTTATTGAAAACAATCAAATGATATTGAAATGACTATGAACGACAGTCCCTTAATAAATTTTGAATTTTGCCGATTTCGGTGCTTGTGCTAACCTAATTTTTTTTTGAATGAAAAAATACTGAATCAAAAGTGCTTGTTGAACCGAGGATTTTCGCTAGAATTTCAAGCTTAAGGAGAACCTTAAGAAACAAAATATCTCCCTAATTTCAGCTGAAGGATTTCCACCTGAAAAAGGTCTGTGTACTTTTGAAAAATCTTGCATAAAAACTACCTTAAACATTTTACGTTCATGTAACTTCGGCTTCTATATCAATTTGAAGTTCAGTTATTTTGGATAACGATTATTTTGTGTTGAAGTTTTTCAATTCCAAAATTGAAAGTCAAAAATTATACTGAAAATTTTCGAACTGTATCACCGAATTGAAAATCAAAATTCTCAGTTGGAAATTTAATAACGGAAATAAATATTCTCTTGGTACTTTGAGATATTAATTGTCAAGAATAATATTGTTATTTCGAAATATTGAACTTTGTATTAATTATTCACTTATATATTTTTTCCTGTAAATAAGAAAATTATTTTTAGACTATAATTCTATGGCTGTGTTCAAGTAGAAATATAACTTTCATTTATATTATCATCGTACTCCAAGAATAACATTATAAATACACCGCCTCCATAGTCTATAATCAGATAACGTCCATTCAACTGGAGATAGAATTGGCTTCAATTACCTATGATCTTTAAATACCTGCTGGTAATCTTTAACTTCGATAAAATATTAAAGTAGTCATGTTATATAACCATATCTCCATACTACTGATGGATTCAAACCTTGGTTTTTCTATTCATTAAAGAAATCAAATTTGTGGAGTGATAGTACCTTGAAGTTAGTGCAGCAATTTTGAGATTTTTCCTAGTATCTTTTCACGATAATCTTCATCAAAGTGGGTAATGTTATACAATGTAAACATATAGGAAATAATTAAAATGTAGAATTTTTCTATTTTCTTAGCAGAAAATAATTGCTTCTAACATGTATTATAAACATTTTCTCATTTAATTGAATTGCAGGAAAATGTTTTCTTTAATTTCAATTTTTATGCATTTTTTGATATACTGAATGGGTAGGGAAAATGAAGTCACTACACTCCGAGAGTTTTTTCAACACTTAGATTGTAGTAATGATTCGCACGTCGTGGCCGGTAAGCATTTATTGGATGGATGAATGACCGCTTTAGTGGTTCATTTAGCGGTTGGGTTTAATTTTTCTTTACAGAATACTATTTGTAGATCGGACATTAAATTTAATTATCTATCCCATCTTGATTTATATATAGGTTGATTTCCAGAAAACTGGCTACGCAAGATATCTCAAAAACTATTTCAGTGCCAGAAAATTGCGAAAACATAAGTTTCAGTTTTCTGGGAGTCACTTCATGAATGTGTTCCAACATTATTTTTCACAATAAAGTATCAAAAATGTAATTAAAATAAATAAATAATTCATTGGAAACAATCAAATAATATTAAAATCAATATGAACGACTTCTTATATTTTGTCTATTCCAGTGCCACTGCTTACGTTATTTTTTTTTTTTCAAAAATATGCATTTTTGGGAAGAACACTGGAGACAAGAGAGAATTTCTCTATCTAACCGCAATGAATATTCTGTTGCTACTTTGAAATATTACTAGTCAAAATTTCATTTGAAACACTGGACTTTGTAATAATTATTCACTTATATTTTTTACACAGTGAATAAAAATAGTTTCTCGATAATAATATAGTGTTTAGGTGGAAATATAACTTTCATTTATATAATGATGTTTTTCAAGAATAATGTAATATCATCTAATGAACAGGGGGTAAATGCCACATTCGTAATAATCAGTCACTATTGCCTATATTCAGATTACATCCATCCTTCTGGGGACAGAATTGGTTTCGGTTATCTCTGCCTTTTGAGTAAGTGTTGTTTAATTTCTAGAAAATATTACATTGAAGCTATGATATCCCACTATTTCTGCATAGTACAGAAGGATTCGAACCTTGTTTTTTTCAGTGAGTCAAATTGGTATGTGATAGTAAGCTTAAACTTTAAATAAGTGAATTTTTTGTTATTGAATATAAACTTGAGAAATAATTGAGATCAAGAGTAAAATGTAGAATTTTCTTATTTTCTTGACAGGTCAGAGTTGTTTCTAACATTTATCATTTATAAACGTTTTCTTATTTAATTAAATTGAGATTTTTTATTTAAATTTTTAATGCATTTTTTGATGTACTAAATGGTAAGGCAAAATATAATCACAATATTCGAGGGATTTGTTCAACACTCAGACGGTTTTCATGATTCGCACGAACTAACTAGTAAGCATTCATTGGATAGAAGAATGATCGCTTGGGTGGTTTTCGGTTTTATTATTTTACAGAATAAAATTTTGAAATCGATCGTAAAATTCCTTGTAATTCTAATCTTTATCTATAAATATCTAGGTTGTTTTATTGTAGACTGGCTACCGAAGTCATCTCAAAACTATTAGTACCTAAAAATTGCGAAAAAATGTAAGCTTCTTTTGTTTGGAAGCCACTTGACTCAAAAATTAATGTGTTCCAACATAATTCATTGAAAAAAAAACAAATGATACTGAAATAATTATGAACGCCTTCTGAATTTTTACGTTATTTTTCTCAAAAAATATTCATTTTTGACAATACAAAAGAGTTTTTATTGAAACAGGGATTGAAAAATTAATTGTTTCATGGTAAAATTATACATTCCGAATAAGTTTTTATGAAAAACGAGAAGGAGTTGTGGATTTCCTCCATTTCTAGAAAATAAGTCTGAATGAAAAAAACATGGATGTGAAGTTTTTGTTAAACTGAGGATTTCTTCTGCAAAATTTCAAGCTTATTGAGAACCTTGAAGAATATAAGATCCAAAATTTTGTATTATGATAATATTGTATTGAAGCTGTTTAATTTCCAAGAATGAAAGTCGAAAAATCATATTTTGGAACTGTCTGAAAGGGTTAAAAATCAAAGTCTATATTCTTTGACTACTTTGAATTATTAATAGTAAAAAGTACTAATGTTATTTTGAAATATTGAACTTTGTAACACAATTATTCAATAATATTTTTACTTTTCACACAGTAAATTGTTCTCTATCCATAACACTATGTTTAAGTTCAGGTAGAAATATAACATCATTTATATTCTCATCGTTTAAGAAGAATAATGTAATATCATCCTGTAAACAGGGGTAAATGCTTCAGCCTAAATAATCCGCAAACATTTTCTATAATCAGATAACGCCCATTTTCTGGGGACAAAATTGACTTTAATTATCTATGGTCTTCAAGTACCTGCTGGTAATCTTCTACGAAATATTAATGTAGTCGTGTTATCCCCACTATTTCTGCTTACTACTGAAGGATTCGAACCTTGGTTTTTCCAGTCAGTAGCCAAATCAGATTGGTAGAGTGATAGTGTGCTTAAAGTTAAGTTAGTGTAGTAATTTAAAAATTTTTCCAGAGATCTTTTCACGATCAGAATCAGCAAAGTGAGTTATTTTGTTATTGAATATACCTAATGTTTAGAAATAATTCAGATCAATAGTAAAACATGAATTTTCCTATTTTATCGGCAGGAAATATTTGTTTGTAACATTCATCAATTCGATTTTTCAACTTCCAATTCACAAAATTTTGAATAGATAATATAAAATAAGATCTTGAAGACTGCATGTACTGAAATTACTTCGGATGAGAATGTTGATTAGCGTGTCATTGAAAATTTAGATTTTTTAATGAGATTTTTCAAGATTGATACGCTTTTTTTCTCATTTTTGTTGTGAACAGCCTATTTTTCTAAGTTCTATAATTCCCCATAGTGGTGATACCCCAGATATTGGATGTTGAATCCGAAAAAAATTAATTTGATATTTTTCATGATAGATTCAAACATTTTTATTCTGAAAATTTCTTTCTACTATTCATTCTGAAGGAATTGAGATCGAAAAAAAATTATATTTGAATCAAGTTTGTTCCACAGCATGTTTGCACAAAATTTCAGTGTGGGAGAAAAATTGGGAAATAATTAGAAATTATATAATTTGGTATCTACTAACGAATTAAGTCGAGAAATAAGGTTCCGAAATTTATCAATGAAAATTGTTTTCGAAGAATTTTACTGAATTTGAGAGAAATAAGCAATTTTCAGGTACTGTTGGAAAGTTTTTATTAGAGCTTCCTCATTAACCCATAAAATATAAAGCGTACTATTTGACAAAAGGAAACAATTTTGAATGAAGCCAAACACTAAAATATGATTTCAAACTCCTGTATTTTTGAAGAACAAATTTGCTGAAATACTCATTGATGAACTATATTTGAAGAAATCTATCGTAAATGGGGATGGATTATGTTAGATAGAAAAACGATTTGAATGAAATGAGCGAATTTTAGAATATGTCAAATATTTCAAAAATCATCCATCTTTCTTTCTCGAGAAATTCAAAAATGCAGTGAAATCAAGATTTTATTATAAATAATATAACTTTGATCAATTTACATTTTTTCATTACCATTTCTGGTCGGGACACAGTTTGAAATGATTTCTAAAAATATTGAGATAATGTGTCAATAATGAAATCTTTTATTCATCGTTTTGATTCTACTAATGATTAAAATAATAAAACAAAAATATTACTATGCATATTTGAAAGACCAAAATTCAATATTAACTCTGACTGATTACATGGGTTAGCTTCTTCTATTTTCATATTCGAAAAGTCGACGCAGACTACAAAAAGGTTATAATACTCCACGATAATTTCTGCTATCCCTGAAAACATTTACTTTCCAGCAGAATGACCTTGTAAAGCGATATAAGGTTACATAAGACTGCTAAAAAATTCAAAATTCAGAATAAACAATTTTGATATGCAAGAATAATTGTGCCATATAATACGGAAAAACAAATTGACATAAGAGTAAGGATGATGAAAAAACTTTCATATAATCATATCCTTCATGTTTGTTTGAAAATAATTACGGGCTTCCCAATTGAGATTTAATTCACTCTACTAAATCGATATTTGAGAATCCCCCGACAGCGATAAAGTAAAATCGGTGATTTTCTGTATTCCCATCGGATGCAATAACAATATTGAGTCGAGATTTTGTCGGGATAGTGTCCCTGGTGCTTGAAATATTGATTTCAAACTTTACAACAGCTTATCGACGTAGTCGTTAACTTTTCAATTGGTCCAATAAACTGGAACAGGGTTTTAGAATTTGCTGATATGCGATTCAGAAATGAATTGATATACAGGATGACCTAGCTAAAGGACCTATTAGAAATATCTCGGGAACGGGTTTATCGATAATTTTCAAATTTTTGGGATTAGAGTAAATGGATACTCATCTACAATTTTCAATTATTTTCAGAGCTTGTCAACCATCTTTTGTTGGAATTTGTCCTATCTTAAATGAAGCACCATTGATTTATGATTTTGAAATTTTTGGAATTATAGTGTCATCTCCTTTGTGCAAAAAAATTTTCCCAGATTTGAGTATGATTATAACTTTTTTCTAATTGCTGCTGAGGGTAGATGGGTCGAGTGATACCTCGAAAAAAATACTTGAGAAAGTATTTTTGTTTGTCTCCACAATGGTGTGCAAGTTTTCGTTCTCCATCAAAATTACTGGGTGAGCAGCTGAAACATTGGAATGATTATAAAGGATTATGAATCTTGAAAGAAAACGATAAAACTATGAGTCATAGTAACTCCATTGATCTTGAACATTCGTTGTACGATATGCGAGCAATGCATCTAGAGTTGGGTTCACATGCACTTGCATTGCATCTTTTCCGTTTTGCATCCTCTAACTCCTATGGAACTCAATAAGAATATAATTATTGCGAGAAGTCATGAAGGCAATCAAAATCCTTTACTTGGAAGGTATCACTGGATCGAAATATTACCCCTGCTCTAGGGGTTGAAATTCGAGATGAAGGTGATTTCGGAAGATGACAGCTTTTGATCTAAAATGAATCTATTCCAGTTTTTCGCACTAATACTCCAATAGTCTTGGGGCGATAGTCTTCTCTATTTTCAGTGGCTCACTCTGTATCTTCTACTGTTTTCAATGAAAAATGAGAATTATTTCACGGGAATGCAGACAAAGATAATACCTTTCTTTCGAGTTATCACTCGACCCATCTACCCTCTTCCAAATTTTCAAGAGTTGTCACCCCTGCTACAGGGGTTGAAATTCGAAATGAGGATGGTACTTGATGATGACTGCCATTGATCAGTATGGATCTGTCCCATTTTACCTCACTGAAACTTGAATCGTCTCAGGAAAATAGTCTTCCCTATCTTTCAGTTGCTCACCCTGTATCTTTTACAGTTTTCCATTAAAAATGGAAATTCGTTCAAGGCAATGTAGACAAAGATACCACCTTTTTTTTGAGTCATCACTCGACCCATTATACAAAGTGTTTAAGTATTGTAACCCCCGCTTAAGGGTTTGATATTTCAGGCAAGTATTGTACCCCAAAAGATGTCCCCCTTGAAACAAAAATTGACATGTTTTTGCGTTTTGATCGGAAATAAATATCTTGGTAGATATAGCCTCTGTTCAGTTTTCGTTGAAGCACCCTGTATATATCGTATCATTTTTATTTTTATTATTATTAGTATTACTGTTTTTCTGTGCTTTCCATTGTATTTTTTGCCACTCCATCATGCCAGAGCCATCAATCGAAGTTCTGATCAAATTAGAGAATGAAACGTTAACAAACAGTCTGTTTCTATTTCTCATTCATCACATACTTACAGACTAGATGTTGCTGAAGTATCAACGATGGGCGATACTGTTCTCTCGAATCATATAAAAAATTATCAGGGACTTCAACGTTACTCCCGACTGAGGAAGGCTCAAGAGTTTTGAATGATTTTGCATTCTCCAGACTGTGCTTTGATTGTTTCTTCCACACAGAATTGACACTAGAAAGGTTTTTTTTTGGAAATAAAAGTTTACGTAACCAAGTGGTGCAAATTTTCAAATATATCATGGAAAATATGAAATTATTTCATAATAGCTTGACAAAAAAGTGAAAAACATTTTTTACTTAACCAAAAAATGTATAGCTAAATATAAAAATTGACTCAAACACTCGCACTGTAATTAATTTCAAAATTTTCAACTCACTCAAGAACTGAAAGTATCAGTTTCACGATTTTCTTAAATATAAACATCGAGAAGGGGTGTAATTTTTTTATCAGCCGAAATTCGGCTATATTTCGAGTTTCCAATTTGGTTTCTTGAATTAAATGAATTTAGGATTAGATCAAAGAAAACGTTACTTGAAATTTGAATAGTTAATAAAACAATACACAACCCCAATTTAACATGACCGAATTGTTCCAGGATGTTTCTGTTCCGTGTAGTGTTGGCCACGCTCGCCTTTGCGAGTTTCGTTAGAGGCGGCGTCGCTTCCCCGCTCCACTCTGGATCAAACGGGGATCAATACCAGCGACGGATAGGGGCCAAAAGGGGCGGAAAATCCCAAGTCGAAATGGCACGCTTCCACGACAAAGATGCAACAGATAGAGAACTAGGACTGACGGGGAGGCCCAAAGACGATACGCAAAGGTAAGAAGTTTGTTTTTGGTCGAATTATAAGAATTTGCGTTCTCTGTTGATTTGGGGTTCGCGAAATTTTCGTTTACTGA
The DNA here is from genome assembly GCA_013387265.2 of Cryptolaemus montrouzieri. Lineage (NCBI taxonomy): Eukaryota > Metazoa > Arthropoda > Insecta > Coleoptera > Coccinellidae > Cryptolaemus > Cryptolaemus montrouzieri. The sequence continues at coordinate 28,061,732 of JABFTP020000103.1, forward strand.
GATACTAACTCTGAGATACGGAATCTTTCATGTTCCTTTGAGTTTTCAGACGCTTAAATGTTTTGATACGTTTAAAAAGATTACTTCCTGAAAATGGAGCTTTTGAAATGGGTTTTGTCGACTGATGAACTTACATTTATCAATTTCAACGACAATATCCAAAGAGATTTTAGATTTTTTTAGTAGAGTCATAGCAGTAACCATTTTTTTTGGTAAATTAGTGAAAACGCATCCGGTTCAAACTTTTAGAAAATTGAATTTTGTAATTCTTCAAATATATTGAAATTTTTGTTATTATTTAAACTACAACTTCAAGACAAATACATTCTAAAAGCATTTTTATATGTAGAATGCGATGAAGGGAGTAAATATTTCTTTTTCTGACAGAAGGAACTTGTAACATTTTATCTCTGTGGAAAGGCAACAAAATATATATTTTCATGAAATTACTTTTTGCCTCGGAAAAACACTGAGTTTTCCCGGATATGCAGAGTATCCCTCAAGCTCTATGACAAACTTTTACTTTCTAAATCAGTTCTTAGGAAAAAATGGATGAAAATAAAGTGCGATAGCGATTTCGTGGAGTTACCATAGATGTGACATTCGCAATCTTTGTAAAATGATTATGAAGAATGTTGATACTCAAATACCAGAATCTTTCTTTCGATAGATAATTATTATTTCGAAAGTAAAATTCCTCGGACTGAAAATGTATTCCATCAGTAATGAAGAATATGCAGCTATGATCTATGGTTTTCGCGATGGAAACTCATGAGAAGCTAGTAGAAATTTTCCTTTGTACTTAAAGCACTCAGAAGACTTAGAGATACGGGAACACTTAGGCCTAAACATCTTTGATCACATATCACATGAGGAGAACATTATAGACTGTGCAGAAGACTTCCGATAAGTATTCAGCTCATTGCTAATCACTTACAAATGCTCCAAAATGTCGTGTGGCGTGTTTTGAAAAGAGAGGAGCTGCACTCTCATAATCGACAGGGAGTGCAAGCATTGGATGCAGAGAACGAGCAGCATCGACTCACATTTAGCCGCTGGATTCGGCATTAATATGCTCATGATCATGCTTCACAAGAGACGGTATAAATAATTTCCATAATGATCATTTATGGGCCCTGCAGAAATCAAATACTTATCGAAATTTTCTACATAACACGCTGTTCAATTTAATTGATGATGTTCCGCTAAATTTTATTTAAAAATTCTACCAGCAATATGATGTAGCACTTTGAGGAAGAATAGTTGTTGCATGGCTGAATGAATATTTTCCAAATAGGTAGGATTGATAGGGGAGGTCCAATTGCTTGGCCACCATGGTCACCTGATCTCAACGCGTTTGACTTTTATCTACAGCAATACATGAAATAACTCTTCTACAATAGAGAGATAACAAATAGCGAGCAGTGACAAGAACGGATAAACATTGCCGCCGAAGGAATTAGAAATGACAATGTCCATCCTATTGTTTTGCAGTCAATTCTTCGTAGATGTAAGCTATGCATTCAAGTAGAAGGCATTATTTTGAGGAACTCTTGTGATGATCAATATGATGTTATTTATTCATCTTATTTCCAATTCAAAATATCGCAGAAAAAGTCAAGGGACTGTAACTCCCTCAGGCAAACTATTTCAATGAATTTTCGCTTATTTTTCGTGCAGAATATCCTTCCAAAAGGACCTAATTATCCCAATTATGGGGCACGATATCCACGTAAAAGCAAGCCTTCAAATCTCATAATTTAGAATAATGATTGGCGTCATTATTCAATAAAATACACACAACCAAAATTATATGGAATCTAACCTCAGGGATTTTGGAAATTTCGAAGAATTTTTATAATTGATCCTTTTGAGATATTTCAATTGAAAAAAGAAATAAATTAAAGTTTACTTTAAGAAAGAAACAAATACAAGAAAATAAGGTAGTAGTAAAAAAATTGAAAATTGTTTTCTCACGAAGTAGGTGTATTTTCTCGACCTCAGTAGCTTGTATTAACTCCTCTTACCCTGATACTAGCATGAATCTGTTTAGGCATGCCTTGGATTAGGTTTTCGACCTTTTCTGAGGTAATATTCTGCCACTCTTCTGTGGCGGCTTGGATGAGCTGTTGTGAGGTTCTTGGATTATCCTGGCGCGATCTACTTTTCCTTTTGAGGATTTAGGTCTGGAGAGCAAGCTGGCCAGTCCAAAATAGCGATTCCTTCTGTTTCAAGATAATGTCGCGCGAGGTCGATGGTATGCGGAGGAGCATTATCTTGCATAAAATGAAATTCTCCTCACCTCGACGGAGTCTCACTATGGGCTCCAGCGCTAGGTCCACGTACTTTATAGCCGTTACACTCGCAGGAAACGTGATCAAATCTCTTTTGCCTCCCAGCATAATGCCACTCCAAAACATTACACTGATCCCTTGGTATTTCGGAATTTTTATTGCTGCTCGGAGACGAGCTTGTCTTCCACGATCCCGTAAAACCCGAATCTGGTGGTCATACGATCGAACACTAATTCTGGTCTCATCCGGAAAAAGCACATTTCGCCATTTCTCAATATTCCAATTTTGGTGCTCGAAACACCAATTAAGTCTGTTAATTTTTTGTTGTCTGGTTAGCTCTGAAAGTCTTAATGGCTTTCTGCTGTGTGAACCCTTTGAACGAAGTCTTTGACGATCGTTTCGACTGATACACGGATGCCTGTTGCTTCCAGAAATTGCCTTTGGAGTATGGGGAGCGACGCAATTGGGTCTCTTGCAATTTGGCACAAAAAGCGGCCTTGTTCTTCAAAATTGATCTTCCTACGACTTCTTCTAGGCTTATTTTGCAGAGATTGCAGCTCCACGTATCGGGCGTAGGTTTTTGAAATCACCGCCTGTGGTGATAATTCAACATTCCTTATCATACTATCCAGTTTTTTTACAACGAAAAACTTCATTGGTCACAAGTAGTCGAAGATCCATGGTTAAAAACAATCAATAATGTAATAAAAAACAAGTACTGTGTTTTAAGGAATTTTACTTAATAATTGCGATTCGTAACGCGTTTCACTACACCGTAGCTTCTTCAGACGAATGATTATGCAGAAAAATGTGAATGAGAATATAACTATAAATGTTGATGAGTAATTAAAAGCTTATTGTCGCCTTAAAGTGGAATTTATGACAGGTAAATCCAATAAAATGAACGAATAAAACATTGCAATTTTAAAAATTTTCAATTAGATGAAGGCCAATATCAAAGATACCACTATGTTCATTAATTCCAAACTTATTTCTTTTCGATGTTAAGAATCTATTTCCAACATTCCTCCAAAAGATACGTATTACTTAGTTGAAGAATTATTAGAAAAGAATCATGTCAATACTATCATTAAATCAGATATTCTTTCATTATTAAAATTTGTTTAGATCAAAATTATTTCCATTTCAATTACAAATATTATACTATTGAAGACGGCTTGATTATGGGCAATCCGTTGAGTCCTTTGTTAGCAGAAATTTTCATGAATAACTTAGAGAAATTAATTCATAATCATCCACTCAGTAAATATTGTTTATACTGGTATCGCTATGTAGACGATATCATTATTTGCTTCACAGGAACAGATAGACAGTTGAAAATTTTCGAAAATCATATGAATTCATTACATCCAAAAATTGCATTCACAACCGAAATAGAAAGCAATAATTGATAGATTTCTTAGACGTAACAATTTCGAATGAAAATGGAAAACATGTTTTCGCAATTTACCATAAGCCGTCACATACAGATATTATAATACATAACTCGTCGTGTCATCCATATCAACATAAAATGTCAGCATTCAATAGTTTTATTCATAGATTGATTAACATCCCGCTATCACCAGAAAATTTCAACAAAGAACTAAATTTGATTAAACAAATAGCCAAAAATAATGGTTACAATCCCAAACTAATAAATAATATTTTGAATAAAAACAAAGTAGAATCGCATTGAATGAAGTTTACCCTGTCGATAAATTGAAACAAAATTCAACACCTTAACCTACGTTGGCATTACAAGTGAGAAACTGAAATCATTCTTAAGTAGCAATAATTTCAACATAGCTTTCCAAACTAATAATAATTTAGGCAAATATATAAAAAATAATAAAACCAAACCAGGTAAAAACAATAAATCAGGTGTTTATAGATTGAATTGCAATGACTGTGATAATTTCTACATTGGTAGAACACATAGAAATTTTAATATTAGAATATCGGAACATAAACGCAGTTTTTCACATAAAAAATCAGATTCAAATTACGCGAATCATCTCTTAGAAAATAATCATTCTTTCGACCCACAGTTTGAAATTTTGCATACAGATAATAAATATTGAAGGTAGATCTTTGGGAAACTTTAGAAATAAATAAATACAAACACTCAGGTAGACTCATCAATGAACAACTCGATTTAAGCCCTTCACCTCTATTGAATCTTTTCGGGGAGCAATCTATTCCTTAATTTTATTGGATATACCTGTCATAAATAACCACTTGGAGGAGGCGACCAATAAGCTTTTAATTACTCAAGAACATTTATAGTTATATTCTCATTCACATTTTTCTGCATAATCATTCGTCTGAAGAAGCTACGGTGTAGTGAAACGCGTTACGAATCGCAATTATTAAGTAAAATTCCTTAAAACACAGTACTTGTTTTTTATTATTGATAATGGAATTTTACCAAGTAAAAGCCTCCCAAATTCAAATCAATAATTTGAAATATGAATGAATGATTCCATATAAATTTGGTTATCTGTACACTGCACTTACGTACAGTCTCAATATTTCAAATTGAATTTTTGTTAGGCAGCTTATTATCAACACTTGTTTTTTATTTCGAATGTCTCCGGACATATGCCAACAAAATTCGAAGTTTTTTCTTGACGCACATGCTCCTCTCATGGGAAATAAAATGAAACAGATAAATTGAAATTTTACAAGAAACCACCAGATATTGGTAACAAGCAGTTGTTAATCAATTTCTGCGAGTTACGTTTGTTCTTCTTGAAAATTCTAATTTTCGGTAATAATCCAACGCGGATCACGAAATTAGGCACCGGCAGAATGTGCTTAAGCAATAGTGTTAGATCACCTAGGTTGGACTTATATCAGAATGAGACAAAGGCTTGGAGTACCCACTCAACTGTTTTCAGAATGATCAACAGGTGCAGGGACACTGGTAGTCATGAAGGAGACCTGGGCAAATACGACATCACGCAACAACGGCGATTCATTCCGTTATTTAACAATTTCCTCTTTGAAGCAGCAGTTGATTATTGCTAGGCACCATAACATGCAGTTTCTATAGAACAATGGAGCGCAAATAATATTTTTTTTTCATTGCGATCGATGTTCTCTAATGTACAGACATTGTAATGAGAGATATGCCTAGTGCAACTTTTTATCTACCTATCGTTTTAATAATGGTGTGGGACATAATTTTTTTGAACGCCTGCGCTGATCTGCTCTTCATAAATAGTGGAAACCTGAATGCTCAAAGATATGTTAGAGATATTTTAAAAGAATATGTTGCTCCATTTGCGGTAAACATGGCTGAAAACACGCCAAGCTCCTATCGATAGGAACTACTTTCACAAAATCACTCTAATGCACGAATTCCAGACGTGGATCACTTAAGAAATAATTCTTCAACATATCTAAACTTGTGAATAAATTTGAATTTTCGGATTTTATGCGCAATAATATTGGCGCAGTTTATTTTATGTTTCTCTTCATCTTAATTATTAATTAATTATGAAATTTCTCTAATATTAACTCGATTTTTGTTTACAGGAGTACTCACTCTGGATTTGTCTTCGAAACGACAACCCCACGCACCTTCAAAGAAAATGATGAGACTATTGATAAGTCAGGAGAAGGAATGATTAGACACAAAAGAGGTTATATTCGACTTAATCGTCCACCTATCGACTTTCAAAACCCACAACTTCAGAGTCTCAGTTCTTGGCATAGGTCGTATTATCCACTACAGCGTCCTTATTACATCACATTTTTTGCTACAGATGGTAGGATTCCAATTTATATACCCAACTCATATATAAATCCTGGAAATCCACCACATAATCCTTACCCTTACGTGGGACCAACATATCTTCCTCCATACGTACCACCAACATATCTTCCACCTACCCAGAATACAAGTTCGAGAGATGGTCCCATTTGGTATGATCCCACTGATGCTCCTGTTGTGCCAACAAGAAAACCAAATGTTAAGGTAACACCTTTTCCTCCTCTGGTGCATAGAGATGACAATAATCCAGAAACAACCGCTCAGCCTTTACCACAAGTCGATAATAATTTGAGCACAACAGAGACCAGTGGACCAATTTGGGATAACGAACCTCCAATGGTGTCAACAAGAGGACCACCAAGTAGAACAACACCTCCAACCCCAGGAAATAATATGAATCACTTATCGACAAATGGTGCTCGAGAAAGAGAACCGTCAACATCATCACCTCCTGCAAATCTTCCAGGTCCAAGTAGATGCGTTTGGGCAATCGTTTCATGTTGTTCAACAGCCTCTTCTGATGTCAGTAACGAATGTTTCGAACAGTTAGGATGTTCTGGGCCATTTTGGGACGTTAAACCATGTGAATCAGAATTTGCTAAATCAGCAATTGAAAGTGCTTTAAATTATTATAATTCAAGAACTTGAGTGATGTTGCTGGAATTGTGATTTTAGGATTGATTGAATGATGATTTTGAGTTTCTATCAGATTATTTCCAAAGATAACACTGCCGCTTTAATATCAGACGTAGTTGCCATTAAAATATGTTTTCCTTAAATTTTAATCATGAAGACTTTCAATAGAATCAGTGACTCTGATTTATTTTGTAAAGTGAGAAGTGTCTGCCATCTTGTAAATTTGTTTGGAGCAAATTTTCATTGAAGATTTGTATATTATTGATTCTAGAATGCTCGCATTCCATTCTGTGAGAAACGATTATGTGATAGTTATATAAGTTATTTTAATATATATTTATTAAGTTGATAACACTTTGAGTTATTTTGAAAAGTATTCAAAAATATTTGTTTTGTGAAAATAAACTGATTGTTAATACTATTTACAGGAAATTTTTGTTGACTCCAAATAAGTTTGAAATCAAACTTTGTCTATTATTTGATATAGTAAATCTTTTACTTTTACAAAGATATAGAAGTTTAATTTCAAATGCCCACATTAAGATATTAATTTTTCCTGTCTGGCTATTGAGAGTGATGTCTTTTATGTTTTGCATGTTGTTTTGTACACAGAGGACACAGTTAAACAACTGTAAAAACGATAAATGAACCTCTATGATTTGTTGCTATGAATCTAAAATTTCAGTTCTATGTGAGCTATGTTTAAGCCACAACAAACTGTCAAAGTTGACAAGTTAGTTCAAAGATGGAATTAAACAGTAAGCATTTTTTCGCGCAATAATTTTCTACCATTTATCTCAACAAGAATGTCTCAGCGAGTTGATTTCTATTTTGGTATTTGAAGCACCACAACAGTCAACACTTTCCCGTTGGAATGGAGAATTTAAACGCAAAAGGTGCAACATATCGAGAGATTGAGGTTTTGCGGATTTCAAAGACCTTGACACAAAAAATTTTGCACAAAGAATTATGTATAAAAAAATTAGTTTCCCATTGGATTCCGCATCTGTTGAACGAAGAACAGAAAGCATAAAGGTGAATTGGCGTCGAAAAACTCTGGACGTTCTAACTTTGGAAAGTCTAAAAGCGTTCACAAAATGATCGGTGGTGATGGATCTTCGATTTATTCATACGAGACAAAAATTAACCGTCAATCTTCCGTTTGGTTGTTCCAAGAGAAAGAAAAACCGACAAAGTTAAGTCGATGTGTATCCAAAATGATCGAAACTGCTGTATCAAAAGTCATGTTGCAACAAATCCATTACAAGATTAAAGAACAGGTACACAACAATTTTTTACCGAAATTCGTTACTGAACTTCAAGAAACCAACCTCGAACGGTGAATCATCCTTCACTAAGATAATACAAGTTCGCACACAGCTATGATGAATTTTCACCTCAAGAAAACTTCGAATTGTTACATCATCCTGCTTACAGTCCAGACCTAATTTCTAATGATCCTTTTACTGTTCCCAAAATCAAGAACGGACTGCATGGTCACAGGTTTCCATCTTAAGAAGATATTGTTGATGCCTTCTAATTAGCCATTTTGAATGTAGCAGCAAACGACTGGAATGACTAGTTCCAGAGTTAGTTCGAACAAATGCAGAAGTGTTTCAATCTTCGCAAAGAATACTTCAAATAACAATAAAGTCTTTTTAAGTTCTACATTGCTTTATTCTAGCTCTATATGCAAAACTTAAAAGGCAACCTCGAATTGTAAATGTGAAAATCTGTATGCTTGATTTTTTAACTCCATTATGTCAAATGGTTGAACGGATTTCGATGAAATTCAGTTTAGGTAGACCTAGACTAAGAAAGAATACTTTTTATCTCGGAAAAAACTTGAGTTCTTGAGGGATAATCAAAATAGAAAAGTATAATACACTCCCCACAAAAATTGTCGCATCACCCTACTTTTACGACAAAACTATATAAACTTTTAGGTTAGTCATTCAAGAGTCGCTTGGTAACTTTCAGAAATGTGAAATAAGAAAATGTCATCCAAAAGAGATGAGTTTATGATGGAAAAAATCAACAATTCTCGAGTTAATGAAAAATTGAGAAATTCTACCATCTTCAAACATTCGCGAAGAGACCAATCAACTAGCATCGAATGGTTACTAATCATTTTCAAAATCGAGTGTTTCTTCCCCGGACCCTAATTACTGCCAGTATACGTCTCGGAAACCCCTCAAACAAATTGTGGATGTACTCTTGAGTCATTGAGTTCCAAATTTCAGGAAGCAGATTTTCTAGTTGTTGGAGTGTACTACAAGGCATCTTACGTTGCTGAATTTGCCATCCCATGTTGTCCCAAACATGTTCTATGGGTTTCATGTCGAGACTTCTGGCTGGCCATCTTGAAATATCAATTTCGTATAAAGAAGTTTTCGCCAATCAATGGGCCGAAGGGTACAACATGGGGTTCAAAGATATCTGCGATGTATCTGGCCGCTGTCATTCTTCCATTATTCACTAGCACTAACTCAGTTCGACCATGGAAAGAAATGCCTCCCCACACCATTACTGAGCCCCCTCCAAAGTTTTCGGTTTGCCGGATGTTGCATTGCTGATACCGTTCCCCAGGTCGTCTGCATACAGACATACGTCTATCATTTGATACTAGACAGAACCTGGACTCGTCGGAAAAGAGAACATTCGACCATTCTGGAATACTCCAATTTGCATGTTCCCTTGCAAACTGAAATCTTGCAACTCGATGCTCTCTGGTGAGACGCGGGTCGGTAGAAGCCACCCTTGGTCTGATATTGTCTTCTCTGAGCTTGTTCCTAACAGTTTGCAATGAAATATGCACATTTCTGGAAAGTGCAAGCACATTTTGTAGCATTCTAGCCGTACAGTGCCGAGCTCTTAATGCAGTTAAACTGGTGTTGTTATCCGATTTCTTCCCTTTCTGGCCCTTCTTCCATATTCCCCTGTTTCGTGGTACCGATTAATTGCTCTTGAATTAGAGCTTTGGTTATTATTCAACAAGTTAGCCACGTAACGTTGGCTTCGCTCCTCCTCTAGAAGTGTTGCAATTCTTAACACTTCATGATCACTCAAATAGCGTCCAAGACATTCAGCAGCCATTACAATAAATTCAAAGATTCGAAAATCAACAAGAAACATAGAAAACTTGCATTAATTTTGCGTGAAAATTGAAGAGAAATTGAATGAATACTGATAGTCAAATAAACTCATTCTTGTTTCAGATGTATTTGAGATCATATGGAAACAAATGTAACTACATAGATAAGATATTTAACCCTCATATGTCCAAAAACATATGTTGACAAAGAAACTGCGATCGAGCTGCTTGATCGATTGTGGAATTCACAATACCAGGTGATGCGACAATTTTTGTGATGTGTGTATTAAAAATCCACATAATATTTAATATAAATGTGTCTTGCAAAATAATATTCCTTAAAAAAGGATGATTACGTCAATCCAAATAATGGTCTATCTGCGAACCAAGTGACCTCAAATTTGGTATATTTTCATTTTGTTATAACTCGCAAACCGTTCAACTCAAATGATTCAAATTTTCATAATTAGATCAGGACTTTGAGATGATTGCATGTTTTTTTCATATTCCTCAATGTTTGTAGGTGAATAAAGTGATGATTCTGCTGATTGGTCTTTTCAGTTCTCCCTGAGCCGACTTTTCGTCGGTTATTGACCTGTTCTGTTGTATTTTCAATTGCTCTCCTCACTGTGATTTATGGTAAATCCAAATATCTTGCAGCATATCTTCAATTTCAACTTAAAAAAACAAATCAGGTGTTCATAAACTTTCTTGTCGAAGTTGTGCTAAAATTTATATCTGTAGAACTTTCAGTAACTTCAATATTAGGTTATTGGACCATAAACGCAGTTTTGACAAACAAAAATCAGGTTCTCAGCATTTAAATCATCTACCAGAAGAGGTTCATACTTTTAATATTTTACATAACGAAAATAATAGATTGAAAATAGAAAACATTGGGGATAAAATCTAACCTAAATCCATCACGAATACTTCAGCTTTTTATTTATTGATAGAACCCTCCCTTTTTGGATTTTCCTCCTATTGATCTAAGTATTTGCTCCTACCAATGTAATATATAAGGTACACCATCCTCTTAAATGTACTATTTATCTGAAGAAACAATGTGGTGAAACACGTTTTAAGCTTATGAATAAATAAAAGTGTATATCAATTTTGATGCAGTAGCGATCTTCTCAGATGTGAATAAACTCTCAAATTCATTCGAAAAATTAAACGGCAAAAAATCTTAACGAATTTTATCATGACGAGAAATTCAGCACTGTTCGATATGTACCATTATGTCTGAAATATCAACCCAAGATCGACATATTCAAGTGATCATTTCCACAAAAATTGGTTTCAGCAAGCTGGTGAACCATTTGAGGCTGATCTAAGCCTGTTTAGAGATGGTTTCATAACTTTTAAAGGTAAGGTAGCTGGAATTTGAGTCCATCTTGGTTAATCTGTTAGTTACAATCTTCGTCAAGAGCTTATAAATATGAGGTAACAGACTTATGTCGATAGTTTTCAATATTCGTGCTGTCGCCTTTTTTGTATAACAGAATTACTTCAGCATTTTCCATGATTCTAGTATTTTCCCTCTACTACCATTTATTCAGAAGTAATTTTAAGACTGGTTCAAGGGCTTTTCTTTCTATTTCCAACCAGTTAAACAGGCGGGGTAGAAAGGGCTACGGGACCATAGATCACCTTCAAACTTTTAGAACAATAACAGAAATAACTACCGAGTATAATATCCCTATACATCTTGTGCTCATCGACTATCACAAAGCATTTGATAGTATTGAAACATTGGCATTTCTCAGTGCTTTTGACGATGCAAGAATCGATTCGAGATACTCTACCCTGATCAGAAACATCGATAGAAATTCCACTTTTCATGTTAAGTTAGACGATGATTCAAGAATAGATAAAATACCTCTAGAAAAAGGTGTTCGGCAGGGCGATACCATTTCTCCCAAACTCTTCACACTAGCATTGGGAAATATCTTTGAAGAGCTGAATTGGGAGAAAAAGGGGCTGAATATCAACGGTGTGTACCTGGGATTCGCTGATGGCATTAATTTGATTAGCTACAGCGAAGAAGAATTGAAATCAATGATGATCAAGCTTAACAATCATTCCAAAAGAACAGGACTCAAAGTGAATTTGAACAAAACGAAAATTATGAGTGATAGCAACATCAGAATCGATATCGACGACTTCACCTTGGAAACAGTGTACCATCATAACTATTTAGGCCACACAATAAAAATCGGTAAGGAGAATCGAACTGCCGAAATAAAACGCCGAATCCACCTTGCATGGGCCACTTCTGGGAAACTTAGTCTCATTTTGAAGGACCGAAATATACCAATTTCTCTTAAAAAAAGAGTATATCATAGCTGCATAATCCCTGTGGCTACGTATGGACTGAAAAGCATGTCCCTAACGAGAAAAGTGGCGGACCAACTTAGAGTCAAGCAGATAGCTATCATGGAACGTATGGCGAGCTTTAAGTGGCAGTGGGTTGTACATGTCGCTAGACAGGATGCAGATAAATGGACAAATAAAACAACATTCTGGAGACCAAAAACAACGAAGAGAGGTGTAGGAAGTCTCCAAAAAAGGTGGCTAGACGATGTGAAAGTCATAGTAGGAAATCAATGGATGAGAACTGAATGCATGGAAGAAATTAGAAGAGACATATATCCAACATTGGATGCATGAAGGCTGAAAAGACGAAAAAGAAAGCTGGAATTTTTACTAGCAAAATCACTGAGCCAACGTTTATATGTATCCATATTCCTGGAAGCACTTTATTATTTATGAATGGCGCATCTGCTGATAGAATGAAAAGTCTATCACAGTAGCTTTGAAATATTCAGTGACAGTTAGGTAGAAGTATGTTAAAGTCACCAATAGACTCATCGTCGATGGACATCTTGGGGAATACTTAAGCAAGGAAGAGGAAAATCCAATAAAACAGTGCCTTCCTTTCTGGTAGAATAGAAAGCTAGGGTTTGAGTACCCTACATTATAATAGTAATTAGGCAATCATGAACAATGAATGGCCTATATGCCACCAGTTCCCTGGTGGAACTGGTAAGACATTCCTCATGTCAGTAGTTTGAGCCACTGCTCGTGCGAGATCCAACATAGCGGTTGCAGTTGCTTCTTCTGGAATAGCAGCCACATTGTTAGAAGGATGCCGTACTGCTCATTCAGCATTAAAATTACCGTTAAATCTTCAAACTATTGGAGAACCAACGTGTAATATTGCAAAACACTTAGCAATGGCCAAAGTTCATTCGGAATTGAAAATCATCATCTGGGACGAATGCACAATGGCGCATAAACGTGCATTAGAAGCACTTAACCGAACATTGAAAGATTTACGCAATGACTCGAGATTGGATGAGCAATGATTTTACTATCTGGTGATTTCCGCCAAACGCTGCCAGTAATTCCAAGATCTACGGCTGCCGACGAATTAAACGCTGGCCTCAAATCGTCGAATATATGGTGCTATGTGAAGAAACTGCAGCTGACAACAAACATGAGAGTTACATTGCTTAATGATACATCTGCTGAAGATAGAATTGCTGACTATCGGTAATGGTCAAATACATGTCGATGAATCGAGTGGATTGATATCATTTCCAAATAATTCCAGTAATTTTGTCTCAAAAAAGACGAATTTATTTATTATTTCTGACTACAAAAATAATGAATGGTTGAGTGAGCGAGCAATTTTATCGGCTAACAATAAAGATGTAGATGACCTGAACTACATAATTCAAAATAAGATCATTGGAACAACGCATTCATTCAGATCTGTTGACTGACTCACAAATGAAGATGAAGCCACCAACTATCCAATTGAATTGAACTCCTTGGATGTTCCTGGCTTACCACAGCACAGTTTAAGCCTAAAAGTTGGCTCCGCAGTAATCATGCTTCGAAACATAAACCAATCAAAACTGTGCAACGGTACGCGTTTGGTGGTTAGAAAATTGATGAACAATGTAATTTACGCGACGATACTTAAAGGAAAATTCAAAGGTGAGGATATTCTCATTCCTAGGATCTCAATGATCCCAACCGATATGCTGTTTGAATTTAAAAGACTTCAATTTCCGATCCGTTTTGCATTTGCCATGACCATCAACAAATCAAAAGGCCAATCCTTAAAAGTTTTTGGTTTGAATCTAGAACATCCATGTTTTTCTCATGGTCAATTATATGTGGCATGTTCACAGGTCGGAAGACCATCTGCGTTGTTTGTTTTTGCGCCTGATAATAAGACAAAAAATGCCGTGTATCATAGGGTACTTGAGTGAAGAGCAACCTATGTACTAAAATACAGAAATAATAACGAATGATTAATGTAGGTACTTAATTTTTGTTTGTATTTTTTCTGAAGAAAAAAATTACTAAATTCCAAAATCTGCTTATTTATTGCCTTTAAGGCGGAACAGAGATCGCCGGGTCAGCTAGTAAATAAATAAAAATCAAATCTTTCCCAGGATTTGATTCAAAGTCAGACGGTCTTGAATATTTTCTTATCCTTGCTAAAGTTAACAAGTTCACTTGCCGAGTTTACAGACGCATTTAACCCGAAGCGTGAAATCACCGTGAAATTTATTCCGAACTATAACAAAGTCTGAAATATGAATATACAACTTGAGAGACGTTAACTAAGTAGAGTTTTATCGTTGGAAGTGATCAGATGTCCTCATTAAAATCCAGACACTCCGTAATTATCCCTTTGGAAGTTATCGATATCGCTGTGGATTAGAAGCAATAAAACAGTTATTTGCAAAGTGTTTCCTAAAAATTTAATATAACTTGGTAACAAGTTACCGATAACGACGAGTTTCGGAAGCGTGAAATTTTCGTTAATTCCGTTGATGTTGATACATCTGAGACTTTGATCAAGAAACTCTGAATCCTTGACTCTCAGATAACCTCTCTTGATTTATAAATGAATTTAGGAATATTTTAACGAGAATTAATATAATGTTCTGGAGCCACTTAATTAGAGTGGCTCCAGAACATTTGGGTGTACATTTGTATGATGGTATATCTTCAAAATGTAGCGACGGTCTTGTTTATTCATTGAGTCGTTCGTATGTTGAGTATAGCCAGTCATTTCACCGAATTAATTGTGAGGCAAACGGATGGAAATGCGAATAAACGTTTCCCATAGTCGGTAAAAATAGAAAGCCAAAGGCGAAATGTCTGCGAACGTTGACAGGCGTCGCCATGATATGGATTCGTTGAGGATAATTTGTTGGAACATGTTGATTTAGCCTTGTGATTGAATGAAGTGAATTATGAATGTAAATCTCTCTGACGACTTTTATTAGGGAATAATATTCAACCTTCTATAGAACGATAGATATTCCTCTCTGAAGCAGTTGATTTCCGATCCACAGTGCTAATTGGGATAAGTTGCTTGAATTCTTTTCTTGCTTCAAATTCAGTGATGTTTGCCTTTCAGGTCCTTGCATCAATGTGTGCACTGAATCTGTTAGAGAAATCATTAATGCAGGAATGTATCTCTAGATCCCTCATTCCATGAAAGGAACAACAGCACAAAAGCCATGGTTAAACAAAGACTGCGAAAGAGCCTCTGCAGCCATGAGCAGAGCTTTCAAGTCATGGAAGATGAATCCAACAGAGGAAAGAAGAACAACCAGGTGGCATACGAACAACTGCAAGAGCAAAGGCCAATTTCAACGAAGGGGTAACTAATAAACTCCTTGAACAGGCAAGCGGGACTAGAAAATTCTGGTCTATGGCGAAGACTGTCTGTGACAGTTTCTGCAAATCTGCGTTTCCGCCTCTTGTTAGAGACCACCGAACATTCCACCCACAAATTCTTCCATGGCAGAAATCAAGTTAAGAGTCCGCAATGTGAGACGGGTTCTCGAGCAGCTAAACTGCAAGAAGGCAGTTGGTCTAGACGAAATACCGCCAATCGTCCTGAGAAAGTGTGCTCGCGAACTGGCACCCATTCTTAACCGTCTGTTTCAGATTTCCTATGAAAGCCAGACTTTTCCGAGCAGCTGGAAAATAGCAAGAGTTCAACCGATCCCAAAGAAAGGAAAGAAGTCCTTGCCTCAAAACTACCGCCCTGTTGCACTTCTTCCCATTATCTTCAAAACGATGGAGACAGTCATAAATGATGAATTCATCAAATATCTCGAATTGCAGGGAATTATTAACGACCGTCAGTATGGTTTTCGCAGGCAAAGATCGACAGGAGATCTGCTCGCCTACGTCACTTATGTTTGTACATCAACGATGAAAAATCATGGGAAATCTAGAGCAAAAGCCCCCGACATCTCTAAAGCCTTCGATAGGGTCTAACAAGTAGCCTTGTTGAATAAACTTGCTGCATATGGGCTTCCCGAAAAATTACGAGATTGAATAAGTAGCTTTCTTTCAAATAGATGAATACAAGTTTATAACGGTATAAGATCTGATTGTTTCGGGTTGCAAACAAGAGTATCTTAGAGATCCATTCTTTAGCTAACCTTTTTTCTGTTTCAGATTTTCTGTCATCTATAGAAAACAAGATCTTCGGTTTTGAAGTTGATTGTACCCTGGTTTCGTCTTTCAGTAGTCTGCGGCCGATTACAGCTGCGGAATCTCATCGTCGGAGATGTCAACAATATTATTTTTATATTAATAACTTAAACTCTGACTTACAGAGGATATATAAGTGGGGTCAGTTGAATCTGGTGAGCTTCAACGCGAGCAAGACGCAAGCAACTACGTTTTCTAGAAAGGTCCACGCTGGAGAACCTCCTCTAATGATGCAAGGCCAACAAATTGCATCCAAAGATTCGATGCTCCTTCTCGGAATAATGGTCAACTCCATGTTTTGCTGACATGAACATGTATCAGCAATAGCTAAGTCGGCATCAGCTAAAATTAGTTTTCTTTTCAGAGCCAAGCGATACTTCACGTTATCTCAGCTGTTGCTTCTATATAAGGCGTAGATTCGACCTGCTTTGGAATATTGTTCCCATGTATGGGGATCAGCGCCCAAACATTCATTGCGGATGTTGGATAGTATGCAAAAACGGGCTGTGCGCCTCATCGACCATCCGGAGATCACGCGCGATCTCCAACCGTTTGCTCTCTGAAGACAAGCTGCTGACCTTTCTCTGTTTTACAGATACTTCCACGGAATAGCTGAAAGCTCTTGTGTTCCGGGAAAACTCATGTTTTGCCGCCAAGGAGTTCTAATCATATGGCGGTACATTTAACGACCCCTCGAACCTCTCCCTCTCTATAAGAATTCCTCCGTTTAAGAGCCTGTGAGCTGTGGAACTCGCTTCCGTCCAACATCTTCTCAACATTCTCGAATTTGGCCCTCTTCAAGAAGCGAGTTAACAGACACTTCAATTGTTCTAAGGCACCTACTCATGTGGTGTAAGAGATTCGCCTATTGCCGGGAAGTGCGCATAAAAAAAATTCTTCATAATCATAGTCAACAAGGGCCACACAGTATTGTTACAGTCCAGTCGGTTGTCATGAATAGGGGCAATAGACTGCAGTTTCGCTCTCGTTTGACCTCGTCATTATTTCACACCCATTCACAACAACAAACCATACTGCCACGTACTCATTTCAATCAGTTGGGAGAGCACATTTATATGTATACACATACAATGGGGATCCACCCACGAGTTGACACGAATACTACTACCAACGCCCTTGAGAGAATGATGAAAACAAAAGGTATATCTAACAGAGAACTTCCTGATGCTACACTAATACGACTAGCAATGCTACACACTGTATCTGCAAGATGTGATATGTCGAAAGTTTACACTCTAAGTACTTATCTCGCTTTTAATCAGGCGTACTTCATATCTCAGCAATGATAACATGCGAAATGTATCGCTATATTTGTGAAAACATGGAAGAGTTTTCTTCAGGAAACAATATTAAACATTCTGTAGAATGTTTAATATCCCTCTTTGAGTGAGCTAGTTTTCCAGGTTCAATGTTGTACCCTGAATAAAAGTCTTCAATGTGTCTACAAGTATAGCTATAAATTATCATTGTTGAGATATTGAAATCTCTTTGTCCCCAATTGTGTCTTTTTTTCTCCTCTTTTCCTTCTATTCCATTATCTTATTCCTTCAAGGATTCTTTCTCTAGATGGAAAAATAAAGAAAACGTAGGCCCAATTCGCCTGTCTTTCTTTGTGTCAAGACTGTTCAGTTTGGAACAGGTGTAGCTGCAAAGTTGGAATTGAAACCAAATATTCTAATCGGCCATCTTTGAAGCTGTGGAAAAATCAAACTTCTTAGTCAACAGCCAGGTTAGAAGCAATGTCATCTTTATTGAATTATCTCGAAAGTGCATCGCAATTCGTCATTCAGCCGGGCAGTGACAGGGTCGGCTTCTGGAACGATTGGGTATCGTTACAATATATATCGGGTAGTAGATAAACCTAGGATAACGTAACGTTGATCAAAATGTCTG
The DNA here is from genome assembly GCA_013387265.2 of Cryptolaemus montrouzieri. Lineage (NCBI taxonomy): Eukaryota > Metazoa > Arthropoda > Insecta > Coleoptera > Coccinellidae > Cryptolaemus > Cryptolaemus montrouzieri. The sequence goes on from JABFTP020000103.1 coordinate 28,079,991, forward strand.
TTCAAGAGATTTGATGTATTTGTGAATTACTTCATAAATATCTGAGTTGTTTAGTGATTACAAAAAATTCAAGGTTGGTCGAATTCAATTATACAACTGAGTACGGAAAGAATGTGGGCACACTGATGCCGAAAGTTGCTGCAGAATGACAGAAGATGCTCCATTGTACCTAGTTCACCACACTCACATAATGGATTATCCGAAAGATGAAAGCGACAAGGGACTTAAGGCGTGACCACTTCTCAGACGAATTCGAACACCTTACGGTGGCCAATATTTTTATACCATACAAAATCGAGAGGAAAATTGTTGAATATTCTTATAATATAGCCCTTTCTCATGAATAAAATGGAATTCGTTGGACCATTTCTGCATTCCCCTGCTTTGGTTAACTAGAATGATGTCAGATGACTGTTGTACTATGCCGATGCATGCTAGTTTTGCAGCCTTGTCAACTCATTAATTCGATGGAATACCAACATGAGCTTCACCCACATAAAATGAATAGATTTATTTGATTGTGCTGGAGTGTACAGAGTGGTTAGAAGACGAATCGTCAAATTTACAACTTTTCAGTGAATTGAGTGTGCACTAAAACTATCGGAAACGATAAGGAATTTGCTCGAATTCAATAAATCGGGATTGTTTTCTATATAGATTAGAGCCATGATGATAGCGAAGAGTTCACCATCAAATATACAGTAGTTCTTACTAAGACTGTCTCGAATAGTCGTATGAACTATCGCATCATAAATTGTTATCCCAACGGAAAGTGCATTTTTGGACTTCGATACGTCTCTGAATATTTCATGATATTCTTTGAAGTATTTCTTGATGAAGATGATGAATTCTTCTTTAGCAGTTAAGTTGTTATAATGGGGAATGAAAACATTGATCGACGTCTGAAAGAAACTATAATATAGTGCGAATATTGGCAGCTTATTTTCCATATAAAGTTGATTTCACGAAATCAGGACATGATCCTTTCTGACTATCCAGAATTTATGAGTTAAGGTAATAAGAAAAAAACATTCGTAGCCCATCCACAATAGAACTACATGTTGAGACTCTTGTGAGAATGTATTTTCCTGCCAAGGCTTCTAGACGAAATTGAAGAGGAATTTCACCAGTTTCAGACATCACAACGTCATTCAGATTGCTCCTTAGTAGGCCTGCACAGAGCTTGAGTGATTTCCTCTATACAACATCTATTTTTTTTTAAATCACTATTAGAAGCATTCCCATAGAAAATACTTCCATAATCTATAAATGATCTAATGAAATTAAGGTTATCAATTAACCTAATTTCTTTTGCATCCCAAAAAACTAATACCATAAACTTTTTTGATGATGTTGATCCCTTCAGTTACTTTAAAATTGAACGAACGGGTTCAGTTCACTTTTTTGAAAACGGGCTTAATATTCTTGAGAGAATCTTACCCTAGTGCATTTTTGATTCTTCACAAAAGCTACTCCTATCTTAACAATAGCTTTCTCAGACCTCATTCATATTCTAGTTATGTAACATTTATTCAATTCATATGCCCTTAGCCTCAGCAATTTCACGCATGGTCAATAACTTGTTTTCTATAACCATATCATTAACAGAATTAATCATTTATGTAGTAGTAGTTACACTTTTTAGACGATCTGATCGAGGTTCTTCTTCAAGATTGATAGGGCCACGTTGAAAGCCCAGATTCCACTATATCTGAAGAAACATCATAACTCAAAATAATCATCTATTCAATATGGATCGAAAATTGCAAATTTGTGTTACTTCGTTATGAGCAATGAGGATGGCCTGAAAAGTTTCCAAGCTCTTCGTGAAGACGGCAGCACTCGTAAATAAAACCAAGTGAATTTACATTGTTCATCTATCGACAGTTACTCACCAGAGTTTCAGTCATTTGGACTCGACACCATCATTTACCACAGTGAAATATCAGGCAGCTGAATTCAAACGTGGCCGTAAGAACGTGTTTGTCACATAATAAACCAACATTTATCTGCACATAAAACCACACATGACAGAATGGCGCGAGAAACTGTATCTCGACTAGTGCGCCACGCGCGGGTCAGCTCGTTCGGGTCAAGACACGTCACACATGTTCATCAATTTGCAGCAGTCTATGAAATTCTGCAGTTCACAAAAACTCGCGTCGCGCTGCTTCACCTCACGTGCGCTACACGTGTCTCAGTTTGCACCTTGCCTAAGAAAGCTGTCTGTGTAGTGCCGTGTTCGCACCCGTTAGACCAAAAACGTGATTTAATGAACATTTCTGACGCTCTGCTGGCGCAATAAATCCGAGTTTTGGTACCGAGTAATTACTGTAAATGAAACAAACCTGGATACACCATTATACGCCAGAAACAAAAATAGGGTCCAAATAGTAGACTGCAACAGGGAAATCGGTTATGAAAAAAAACAAAAACCGGAAAAGTGATAGCGACAGTTTTTCGGGATAGTTATGGAGTAATTTCAATCGATTATCTTTAAAAAGGAAAAACCGTCGTAAGATTACACTACGCATCATTATTTGACAAGTTAGAACAAAGCTGGCGGAGAACTGGCCTCATTTACAGCTCGTTTCACGAAGACCACGCGCCATCTCATCCCTCAGGTGTTGGCATAACGAAAATTCACGAATTACTGTTTGAACTGCTGGATGATCAGCCCAACTCACCAGATAAAGCACAAGGCGACTTCCTTCTGTTTCCTCATCTGAAAATTGTGCTTGGATTATAAGGATTTTCGTCAAATGAAGATACAATCACCACTATTTTGCAGAGAACAACGCAAAGTGCTATTTGGATGAGTTACAGAAGAAGAAACATTGCTGGGAAAATAGTAAAGAAGTACAAGGAGACTCTGTTGAAAAATTAAAAGATGAATATTCAGAAAAAATTTCTCGTATCTTTGTTAAGTCGTAAACTTTTCAGACCACCCTCGTATGTTGAGAACTTTCTTGCTATTTTTTGCTCCTAAATTTAAGGGCAATTTTCTACTTGAAATGTTCTTAATAATGATGTTTGTTGAATCAGCTACATTACTTTTGCTATTAATATTTGTTACTAGAGTCACTGTCAAAAGACACATCCATCAATTCATTCAACACTTCGTACAAACTCATTTTCAAAGAATAAGATCATGACGAAAAGGTCACATTCCCCATATTTCATTACTCCTCTTTCAATACCAACATCCTAAAATGAATTGAAAAGAAGCAAAACATCCCGCTTGCATTGATTCCTCAATTCCAATCAACCTTTTTCCATTCATTCCAAGTGAGGTTTTTAATTGAGATGAACATTGCCCCATAAACAGACGGCTACTGCTTGATCAATGAACACTTTCAATGGTTTCCTGATATGGTACAATTTCCAAATGAGATTTTTCCCCAAACGGCGAATGTAATTAGCTTTCCACTCACTCGAAATGAATTTTCTAGAAACTCCACGCAATACAATGGCCACGAATGTCATTTACACATTTTTCAACCCCGGAAGGGCCCTAATGATTTTGCGGAATTTGCATCACACAGATGCGGAAGGACAATTCAATGGGGATGTTTAAAAGGCGTTTTTTGCTTATTGTATATGGACATTTCAAGGGTGAAAATAATGTGAAATATAGAAAAATATATAGAGAAGAGAAGAATCTGCACTTGCAGCATCTTTTAGTATTGAATAGGCAATTTGTGTTTTTGTCTATAATAACAATTTATAAACAGTCTGAAAAGATGTGGAACCCACTACTACGTACTAAGCTGGCATTATCAGCAGATGATATTGCTTTATTAATGCATTGTTAAAATAAGAAAAGGGAAACTGTGACATGTAATTTAAGACTTTTATGAGTTTTCTGAAAGCCAGACTGTATATTACTGTATTGTGTTGAATTCTTCAAGGAATGGAGATTGAATTCTCAGAAGAACCAGATTTCGAACGTTCAAAGTTCCCAGGTATAATTGGAAAATGACTTCTTGTCAGCTTAATGAGTTTATTGCAGATAAAGGTATTATTCGATTCACTGATTTAATTTGCGATCATTATGTAGATCCGAGATGAAAATCTTAATTAACTTCATCGTAATCACTTTAAGTGAGATAATTGAAAAAAGTATATAAAGTGTCTTTATTTCGGAATCTGCCTGAGCTTTACAAATTTCATTCGAATTGATTAACAGGGTGTCTCATTTTCGATATTTTGGTACGACAGCTATGTTAAATACTGCAAATGGAGAAAAATTACCTCTCATCTGCTCCCACGATGATCGAAGAAAATTCATTGGTGAGAACAAAGCGGAACTATCCTCTTTTGGTCTCGAGTTATCCCGGAATTCTTAACTTTTCGGGATTTGGACATATGCCAATACAGGGTGCTTAAACGAAAACTAAACAGCGGCTATATCTACCAAGATATTCATTTCTGATCGAAACGCAAAAACGGGTCAATTTTTGTTTTAAAGGGGACATCTTTTGGGGTACAAAACTTGCCTGAAATATCAATCCCCTAAGCGGGGGTTGCAATCCTTGAACATTTTGAATAGGAAAGATGGGTCGAGTGATGACTCAAAAGAAAGATGGTATCTTCATCTACATCGCCTTGAACGAATTTTCATTTTTAATTGAAAACTGTCAAAGATACAGGGTGAGCAGCTGAAAGATAGGGAAGACTATTACTCTGAGACTATTCAAGTTTCAGTGAAGTAAAATGGAACAGATCCATGCTGATCAATGGCAGTCATCATCAAGTACCATCCTCATCTCGAATCTCAACCCCTTGAGCAGATGTGACCACCCTTGGAAATTTGGAAGAGGGTAGATGGGTCGAGTGATACCTCGAAAGAAAGGTATTATCTATGTCTGCATCCCCGTGATCGAATTTCCATTTTTGATTGAAAACTGTAGAAGATACAGAGTGAACTACTGAAAAATAGAGGAGACTATCTATCGCCCTGAGCTATTCAAGTATAAGTGCGAAAACATGGAACAGAGGCTGTCATCTTTGATCTAAATGAATCTATTCCAGTTTTTCGCACTAATACTCCAATAGTCTTGGGGCGATAGTCTTCTCTATTTTTCAGTGGCTCACTCTGTATCTTCTACAGTTTTCAATGAAAAATGAAAATTCTTTCACGGGAATGCAGACAAAGATAATACCTTTCTCTTGAGTTATCACTCGACCCATCTACCATCTTCCAAGTTTTCAAGGGTGGTCACCCCTGCTCTTGGGGTTGAAATTCGAGATGAGGATGGTACTTGATGATGAGTGCCATTGATCAGCATGGATCTGTTCCATTTTACTTCACTGAAACTTGAATAGTCTAAGGGAAATAATCTTCTCTATCTTTCAGTTGCTCACCCTGTGTCTTTTACAGTTTTTAATTAAAAATGGAAATTCGTTCAAGGAGATGTAGACAAAGATACCACCTTTCTTTTGAGTCATCACTCGACCCATCTTTCCTATTCAAAATGTTCAAGGATTGCAACCCCCGCTTAGGGGGTTGATATTGCAGGCAAGTATTGTACCCCTAAAGATGTCCCCTTTGCAACAAAAATTGGTTTATTTTTGCGTTTTGATCAGAAATCAATATTTTGGTAGATATAGCCTCTGTTTAGTTTTCGTTGAAGCACCCTGTATTTTAAAACAGAAAATTGAGGATTACAACTTCCTAACATTCTCCAAGCTGCAGAGCAGCAGACAGATGTCCTAAAATTAGCTAATGATTTGGAAAAAAAATTGACGCTATCACAGACTGAATTTGCGACTGACAATGTGCGATGCAAGAATGATCCACAAGCATAATTTGTTTTACTAGTAGTGACTCTGAATAAGGGAGTTTTCTGGTTTGTCTACCAGGCAGGTTAAAGAGAATGCACTGCAGAAGATCAGGGCAGTCAACAAGGCCGTTTATCAGTTTAAAAAGGAAACATAAATCCGCAATCCTCCAATACAAAGCTCTGCACCGATCGCACTTATTAACTGCCTAGTAATTGGCGAAGGTGAACTTCGCCTATATAACGAGTATTTGAGAAACTTGCGTTGTATCTTCTCCAATATATTGGAGTCGATATTGTAAAAGGGTGACCAGACCGGGGAGGCATATTCCATTACAGAACGAACTAACGCACAGTAAATCTTCTTCAGGGTAGACTCTGAAAAAGATGCGCAGTTTATGATCAAAAATCCAAGGCTTTTGTAGGCTTTACGGGATATATCTACAACATGCTCCTTAAAAGTTAGTTTTTTGTCCAAGAGAACACCAAGGTCTCTAACATTCTCCACCCTACCAAGCAATTCAGTGCACATACGATACTCGAATAAATTCTAGAAAATGTGATTACACTGCATTTAGTTTAGATACGAAAAATTTTTCTCGGCCCTCGCCTGAAACTGTGAAATCTGCTATTTTAACCGTTCACAATCGTCCAATGATTCACTTCGTGAAAAAATCTTTACATCATCAACAAATAATAAATAATCTGTCGAAATAGCGGCAGCTATTTCATTAACGATAATATTGAATAGAATGGGACCCAAGTGTGACCCTTGAGGAACACCAGATGTTACCGTTATGGGACTCGAGAAATAGTTCTTATATTTAGCAATTTGTATTCGACCACAAAGAAAACTGCGCAACCACGCCAGCAGGGGATCAGATACTCCCAAAGCCGAGGGTTTAGCCAACAGTAAGTTATGTTGGTGTGTTTGATATTCAAACGAGCGGTACTTATGTTTTTTTCAAATTGTCCATGCACTTTGTTGGCTAATTTCAAGCTTCTCGACAATTTTCCTTGTTGATGTTTTCGTCGACAACGAAATCCTCCTCTTTAGCAGGTTGCTCCCCACGAAATTTTCGTTCAACTTTAGAGAAATAGGTTCTATACGGATAAAATCTTTCCGGATAGCGCTCTCTGTATGATTGTTCAGCTTGAACGCTATTTTTCCAGCACCCTCCATAAATAAGGAGCATATCGACTTTTTCACTCTGGGTGTATTGATTCATACTCAAAACTGAATTCACTAATTCGCAATATCGATAATTAACAACAATAGTACCGTTGAGAATGGAGTGACGTTAGTGGTATAAGAGAAAGATGAAAAAATACTGCTTATATAATACCGGTTGGACCGTTATGGTTGTTTCAGAAGAAAACCTACTTTTTGAGGAAAAACTGAAATTTAAAACTTTGACACTCCGTAAAAAATGAGCAATTAAATTTTTAGGTACAATCTTGTATCTTCGTGATAAGTGATGTTGAGCTAAGCCAATCGTCACCGTTCATGGCCTTCTAGAACCAAAGATGAAAATTGCAAAAGAAAAAGATTGAGTTTTGTTCTTCTTTCAAAAATATATCAAAAGGTCGTAACATGAGATGAACAATTAAATTGAGCAAAAAATACAGGGTGTCCCATTTGAAAATCGAAAGTTGGTATCGTTTCCAGCATAAGCGGAAACAAAATGTCATATTAATGTTATCAAATTCAAAATGTTATCTTTTATCCGACTCCCAAAGTTCATCAAAATATTCCAAATAGAAAAAATTTACAAGGGTGGCCCTAGTTTCAGTTATACCCCGTATAGTATTGAAATTATGCCGTAATTACTTTGCTCAGTGTTCGGAATAAGTGTTTACTAAAAGCTCGAAGCTCGTATGTCACGGTACCTTTTTGTTATTGAATTTTATCTATTAAATCGATATTTCATATTTTTCGAATTACAGAAAAAATTCAGGAAGAGTCTTGCGATGCAAAACCCTTAGGATGAAAATGTTGCTATGCTAATTTTCATTCTTGACTTCGCTAGCTTTTTTGATAACTCTCTAATAAATAAAAACTTGTGATATCTATTAGTCAGAACTCTAAATTCAGCCTTCTCTTGAGTGAGTTGCAAAAACAGAAATCTTTGAGAAATAAGACAATAATAAATCTATACATTCAGTATCGGTAGCTTGCTGTTCATTTTTCTGTTTTATCATTTCTAAAGCAAATAAATCAATTTCAATTGGCTTTTCACGAATGGAAACTCGAAATTAATGCAACGTCCGCATCTTGACAATTTGCGAATACTTCATCACGTCCCTACTATTTCGTTGTAACTTTCAGTATATGGTATACACTACATGATAAATGTCAGACAAAAGTCTCTGAGAAGAACGAGTGACGATATTGATTTGAAATGTCTACAGCTTATAGAAACCATGTGTTTGAAATGTTTGCAGTATTATGGCTATTTCTGTTATTCCGGCAATGAATACTATTTTGAAATAAACATTTCCTTCATTGGGACATCAACGAAAATGATCTGTAAAGAAAAATATACCTTCCGCGCTTTTAGTTACACTTCAAATTCACTGATCGGTACAAAATCCGGCTTCCCAATTATATACTCTGTTTTCTCATATTTTTTCAATGGTCGATTTTCTTGTTTTCGGAGCGGAATGTAGACAATTTTTTTTGATTTCGATAATTTTACTCTAAGAAACATTAGTTATGAAAAAACAGGGTGTCCATTTTGAGCGTAGGCGGTCCATAATTTCATTTCTGTTGAATATATGGAAGAAATAAATATGCAAAAAGGTATATGCTCATTTGTTGTATGTTGTGAAATTATTTTCTAGTATACAGAGATTCATATCAAAATTATATATTTTAAATAGAACGCCTATTCATAATTCTTGAATGTTTTGACACGAAATAGGTAATATTTTCATTTGAAGATTCTTAAAAGAAAAGTTTATCACTTACTACTATCTGATCTTTGTCCACTACCTCTTTTGTCTCCCCTTCCCATCGTCAGCTTTCGTTTATCTGTAAAACAATTGAATTCAATTGAAATTATTATTTCTTCTCATTGAAATGAAAAAGTTAATTGAAATAGATCTTAATACCAATCCATGGGGAATACAGCAAAACATTTATCATGAAATAACTTAAAACTTAATCTGTCAAAAATTCCATTATCTCCTTATTAAGATTGTCGTCGATAAAGCTTACAACTGGTTTGATTACAATATCATTTAACATATTAGTATAAAATTTCATGTTTGCACTTTCAAGCCATTATTTTATCCAAACATGTTAAAACTTGTGTACTAGTACCATTATTTGTACCTGAATTACTAATTCGTCATTGTAGACCATGATGAGTCATTACAAGAACGAAACTGTGATCGTTCAATGTGATATTCAAATTAACTCATGTCACACAATTAGTAGATTCTATCGAAGGCGATTCGATCAAGTGCCTAGGATTTACACATAATGGAGGATTATCCTAGCTTTACAGTTACTTCTTCAGTTCCTTCAAAATCAACTTCTGCATGAATTTGATCATACAAAAAGTAAGCCCATCTTATCTTCATATCACAGTAATCACACTCTGTAAATATGTACTCATAACTTAATTCGTAAGATATCATTAACATTTGGAAGCAAGAAAGAATGCCTGTCAGTTGGAGTACTGGAGTCATATGCCTGATACTTGAGAAAGGAGATAAGGCTGGCTTGGAAAACTATCGGGACATTACATTTTAAGACTCCGCTTATGAAATACTTATAACCATTCTGAATGATAGAATGAAGAAAACAGCTAACAAGATTGGAGTACATCGATGTGGATTTAGAGCACCACACCAACTTTTTGTTGTGAGACAGATTATGGAAAGGTGTATGTCCTGCACATTTAGTTGTCGTCGATTAAATCAAGCTTCTGACAGTGTAAAACGCTCCGAACTGAGAAACGCACTCGAAGATCTAAACTTGTTAACATAACTATGACGACCTTGACCAACTCCAGAGCAAAGATGAAAATAAAGAAAATGTTGAGTGATCCATTTCAAATTACGTCTAGCGTCAAACAAGGAGATATACTGTTTACAATACTCTTCACCACAGCACTGCATAAAGCAATCCATCGTATTGATCAGAGAAGAACCATCTTCAATAAATCAACCCAAATATATGCGTATGCAAATGATATAGCTATCATCACGAGGAACAAATATCGACTTGAATTGAATTTAAGGGTACAAGAGATGGAAGAGACTGGAAAAGAAATGGGACCTACTAACAATCACAAGAAGACAGTGAACATAATAATGTTGGCCTCAGACGACCAACGAGCAGTTCAAGATCTTCAAATAGATAATGTGCTTCTCAAAGGAATATCAAACTTCACGTACCTCGGAGAGCTAGTCAATAACGAAAGGAAAACATGCGCTGCCATTAGTGAATTAATCCAGAGAGGTAACCGTACCTACTTCGCCAACCTTAAACTCATGAGATGCAAACTGACAAAGATGAAGATCTACAAGACGTTAGTTCGACCAGTGATAAGCAATGGGAGTGAAAGCTCGACAATCAATGGACATAACCAAGGAAAGATCAGAAGGTTCGAAAGCAAGATCACCAGGTAAATAAATGGAGCAGTAAGAATGGATGAATCAAATTGGCTTATACGTACTAACAACGAAATCATGGACATACTGAACGGTGAAGACATTGAGAAGTTCGTGAAATCCTAAGCAATCCGTTGGTTTGGGCACATTCAGGAGATGAAAGACATTCTTAAAATTTTGAATGCGAAGATCTATGCCACCAGGAAACAAGGAAGACAGGACCAAGTGCTCGGTGATTCAAGGAGAATGCGAGTCAATGGCTGGGGGCTCAAAGGCCCTGGAGGCAAATCGTGAAGAAGGCTAGGGCTCACTCCGGTATGTATCGCCTATTATTTAATGATAATAACTTTTATTTTCCCTAAATGTTCACAGAAATAACACTTAAATGATATTCAACTCAAATGAAAATAGTTGGTATGGCATAACTCAAATTGACAATTCAGTAAGGCTTATTGATATTATAGCAACTATTGAAGGCGAGCCTTGTGCATGGTTAGTGATATATAGTTTGAAACACAGACATTGAGAGCCCTTTGGACAAAAAGAAATAACACTTTTTCTCATATGTGATCTTTATAATACCTATATACCCAAGAAAGAAAATTTTCTCTTTCAACTTTTATTCATATTTTATATTTTTTTAAACTTTTTTCTTCTTCATTCTATCGAACAGGTGCATCTTTCAGAGCAATGTAGTTTGCAATCGTAGAACGAGGCATGGACAACAACCATTTCCTAGCCTGTTTGTTGAAAGTATTGAGAGGCCGTATATTTTTCAGTTCAAGTAGTAAAGCATTAAATATCCTGGAAGCCAAATAACGAAAACAACTCTGCCCCTCTGTTCTGAACATTCTTGGTAAATGGTAACCACGCACAGCATACCTCGTAGCATGATTATGGGATATCAACTCCTTTACAGAGTTATTATATAACTGGTACGTTAGGATTCTCAAACAGTATAGTTGCCTCAAATCTAAAGTTTTTGTTTCCTTGTACATACTATCTGAACGATAGTCTAGTTTTTGCCCAGTATTATTTTCAAAAGTCTTTTTTGAATCTCCAGCTTTCCGAGATGAACATTTTTTACTCCACCCCATACAAGAATTCCATAAGACAAGATTGATTACACCAAAGCATAGTAAACACTTATGAGTTATGTATAATTCTGAAAGATAAATGTCAGAATGATAGATAATTATCGTTTCAAAACCTTTAATTCCTCGAATTGAGAATCTATTCCTACAGTAATGATGAATATACCAATATGATCAATATTTATGGCTTTTGATACAAAAATGCACCAGAACCTGGTAGAGAATAACATCGAAGATATCCTTAGAGACGTCCTCCTGTTCGTACAGTTTTTCTTCGGTATTTAGAAGACTCAGAGAAACGGCCACTTGAGCCAAAACATGTACGACCTCATCAAGTCAACATACCAAATGAGGAGAATAACACAGCTCTACAAAAAAAATTTTTTTTATTGTTGCCCTGGATATCATCGCAAACTTTTATGTTTTCAAGTGCCCAGATTACGAATATATTCATGAAAGTTCTCAATGTGCTCGTATTTTCATGATTTTTGCATTTCTTATATTTTGAACAATTATAAGCTTGTTAGAAATAAAATTTAATTTTCCAGTCATGATTAGGCTTCTGCGCAACTTTTTCGCGCATACAAACATCACCTGATCCCCACTCTCAGACCCCTTGCTCCACAGAACAGCTGAGATCTCAGTTATTTGACAATATTGAAGTACATATACACGTAAATCTGGATAAAGTGTCATGGATTAATATTTTGTTTCAATTACTGAATGTCCATTCTTATATATTTGTCTTCTAGTCTAAAATATGAGTTCGTCACGAAGAAAGTGTAAATATTGTAGTGATTTATTTTGTTATATTTGCGGTGTTTATATACCAAAAAAACAAAAAAGAAATATCACAGACTTTGTCGAGGAGACTTATGTTGAATATTTTGGTTTCAAAATGGACAAATTAGGTAAACCATGGGTTCCTAATAAAGTTTGTAAGTCCTGTGTTGAGTCTTTACGGTTGAAGAAAAACAAAGATTTCATTTCCGCGTTTTATGATCTGATGAATCATACTTCACCAGAGATGGTAAAAACAATTTCATTGTTTATACCATCATCATCATTATGGGCCCTGCAGAATCAAAATGGGTGGTCTTTTGAATAATAGCTTCTTGCCCATTTATATTAAAAATTACAGATCGAAAGCCATTACTTATCGAAATATTTATATTTTTATATTTTTCGAACGACTGTCAAAACTTTTTCGAAAATTTTTCTTTGAATTAAACAAGTTCCACGAAGATATATGGGCGATGTCAACCCAAATTATTGGGTCCATAATGATTCTAAAACATCTATACATCGAAATCGGCATCACTTGGAAGACTGAACCTGGCCATCGGGGCTCTCTCGGTCAAACAGAGAGGAAATTTTGAGGAAATATCGCAGGTTATGTATTTTTTTATTATCTCCTCAGTCCTTTTTATGACCTTGCTTGCTATGTAAAATCTTTTCTTAGATTTGTTTAGACATATTTGAAGTATGATTGTTGAAATATTTTCTGCTGGCTTTCTTTTTCCATTGTTACAGATTCCTGTCCCAAACCCCCTTCCTTTCACCTTTGCCTTCGTTTGGAAATCATGGAATGCAAGAGAGAATGAAGCGGCTAAGCAGAAAAATCTTTGGTACTCTTTATGTACACACGACACTAACACAACATAAACAAACAAGCTATTGCTAGTGCAATAGCGACAGAGAAACAAGTTTTTTCCTCAGGTTTTTCCACTCGTTTATTGAATCATATACGAGATAATATGGTTCCCCTGTTACATTTCCTGAGCTCACACTTGTGTTTTTTCTAACACACACCAAAATTATAGATATAAGCATTTATTGTAAATACAATTATTCAAATTTTTGTAAATCCTCTCTTTTCAAAAGAATGATATATATATATATATATATATATATATATATATATATATATATATATATATATATATATATATATATATATATATATATATATATATATATATATATATATATATATATATATGTTCTAAAAAAGTATGATGAACTTTATTTGTAACTAACCTAACCTAACAACAAAATTTCAAACTGCATATTTTCAGTGGATAAAATAAATTTTCGACGAAGTACTTTTTCTTGAATCATGTTTTCATAAAACCTAAGATATAATCATCAATTAAGTAACTGATAGATAATCTATCTGTGATGAAATCAAAGAATCAAAATCAAGAAATATTATTCACTTTCACACAAAAACGACTTATGACAGAATGGAATCAAGTAATTACTCTTACTGTAGAGTGATATGTTTCAGTCAAGAAATTTCTGTCGTATGAGTAAGTTCGAATGTTTCGCGAGACAATATGATTTTTATGTGCATTTGTGTTAAAATTTGGTGATTTTAAAAATTTGGAAAAGATATGATTTTTGTTTGGAGTTGTTATTTATCTTAAGAGGTAAGTTCAGATGTTGTTTCATGAGAATGTAATTAGACATCAAGACGTGAACATTATTGATTTTCGTCATCTGATTCTATGGTTTCAAGGTCTGTCAAAACTATATGCCAACTGATTCATAACTTTTTGATGTGGTGCGTGAATTCAAATATTTTTCACAAAAAAAATCAACAATCAATACCAGATTTAAAGAATAAAATGATATTAATTGTTCGCACAAAAACGTCTTATGGCATAAATTCGAATTAACCGTTCTGTCAATGTAAAATCTGTCAGTTACGAAATATCTGCCATGCTTATCCTTTCCCTAATTTTATATCGTTTCTCTTGAAAATAATATGGAAGTTTTACGTACATTTCATTTGTTATTCGAATTAAAATCTTATGGAATATTTCCTGTGAAAAGTGATTGTAAATCGGATTATTTTGTGATTGTTTTGAACCTTTCCAACTTTTGTGAATATTTGATTTGGGAATTTAGTATTTAACTGCAAGGTAAGACTGTTTCATGTGCATATCTTCTTGATTGTTATCAAACTGTTCTTATAATGAACCCTTTTAGCAGTCTGAGGATTTTTGTATAACAAAACGAAATATAAATATAATTCGCATCTATCTGTTCTAATTTGTGTAAAATTAGTTGCAGAAAATTAACCCAATTATATTTGTCGAAAATTCGTCATCAATTAAATTTCAAAACGTAGAGTTTTTCTACGTTGAAATAGCTTTGACGTCAGATTCTTTCATAATTTAATTCCAGAAATTATTATATAAGAACATATATATATATATATATATATATATATATATATATATATATATATATATATATATATATATATATATATATATATATATATATATATATATATATATATATATATATATATATATATATATATATATATTCATTCTTTTGAAAAGAGAGGATTTACAAAAATTTGAATAATTGTATTTACAATAAATGCTTATATCTATAATTTTGGTGTGTGTTAGAAAAACACAAGTGTGAGCTCAGGAAATGTAACAGGGGAACCATATTATCTCGTATATGATTCAATAAACGAGTGGAAAACCTGAGGAAAAACTTGTTTTCTGTCGCTATTGCACTAGCAATAGCTTGTTTGTTTATGTTGTGTTAGTGTCGTGTACATAAAGAGTACCAAAGATTTTTCTGCTTAGCTGCTTCATTCTCTTGCATTCCATGATTTCCAAACGAAGGCAAAGGTGAAAGGAAGGGGTTTGGGACAGAATCTGTAACAATGGAAAAAGAAAGCCAGCAGAAAATATTTCAACAATCATACTTCAAATATGTCTAAACAAATCTAAGAAAAGATTTTACATAGCAAGCAAGGTCATAAAAAGGACTGAGGAGATAATAAAAAATACATAACCTGCGATATTTCCTCAAAATTTCTCTGTTTGACCGAGAGAGCCCTGATGGCCAGGTTCAGTCTTCCAAGTGATGCCGATTTCGATGTATAGATGTTTTAGAATCATTATGGACCCAATAATTTGGGTTGACATCGCCCATATATCTTCGTGGAACTTGTTTAATTCAAAGAAAAATTTTCGAAAAAGTTTTGACAGTCGTTCGAAAAATATAAAAAATATAAATATTTCGATAAGTAATGGCTTTCGATCTGTAATTATCGATAATAATCTATTTAAAAATACTATCTTTATGAACTTTTAATCTTCATAAGGTCTTTAATTTCACAAACGTTGCCGTGCTTTGGGTCAGATCAGATGAATTGTTTAATGGATATTATATATATATATATATATATATATATATATATATATATATATATATATATATATATATATATATATATATATATATATCAAATAAATCCATTAAACAAAAAGAGAAATATTCATACAGCCTTCATTGATTACCAAAAGGCTTTTGATAGTTCTTTCCATTCATGGCTTCAAAAGAAATTTTGGAAATTTATAAAATTGATAAGACACTTCGTCTTTTTCTCGAATTTGTAATGAAACATTGGAGAACCAATGTTCATTTAAATATTTCAAAACAATTGTTAAAATCCGAAGTAATTCCAATCAAAAGAGGCATTTTTCAAGGTGATTCTTTAAGTGCTCTTTGGTTTTGTCTTTGCCTTAATCCATTATCTCATGAATTAAATGCTACTAGTTTCGGCTTCAAAATAAAGAGTCTATCAACTGAATTCAAATTAAGTCACTTAATTTATTAAGATGATATTAAATTATATGCCGGAACCAGATCTCATTTAAAAGTCTACTTGAGATTACTTTCAACTATTCTAATGATATTCATATGAAATTTGGGCTTCCAAAATGTAAAAATCTTTCTATTGAAAAGGGAAAGATCACCTCTGATTATATAAAGATACATAAAAATATATTGGGTTTGGTCAAGAGAAGACAATTAACCATAGCAGCACTAAAGAAAATATTAGAAGTTCATATTACAAAAGACTTAGAATTATCATCAAGAGTCATTTAACTAGTAAAAACCTTTTCAGAGCTATCAACTCCTATGCAGTTCCTATTCTTACATCTTCTTTTGGAATTATTAAATGGTCTAAAACTGATCTTGATGAATTACAATGTCAAACGAGGAAAATGCTTTGTAAATATCATAAGCACCACCCAAAGTCAGCTGTTCAGAGAGTTACACTACCTAGACATCTTGGAGGTCGTGGATTAACTGATTTGAATAATATTCATAGTAAACAGATTTTTCATCTACGTTCCCATTTTCATGATAAACAGAGAATGTCTAAATTACATGATATTGTTGTTGCTTCAGATTATAATCTAACACCTCTAAACTTGACAATGCAAAAGGTAGATTTTGATATATTTGATGATAATTCCAAAAGAGAAAGTTGGATGTAGAAGGAATTGCACGGAAAGCACCCTAAAAAATTGAAAAATGGTTATATTGATGAAATCGCATCAAATAAATGGTTAGTTTTTGGAGAATTGTTTGCTGAAACAGAAGGCTTGGCAATTGCGATCCAGGATCAGGTTGTTTTCAAGAGGAATTATAGAAAACACATCATCAAACAAAATATAGATGATTCTTGCCGTAGATGTTTCTGTTCTTCAGAAACAGTTTTTCATATATTATCATCTTGCTCAGTCCTTGCTTCAACAGATTATTTAGAAAGACATATTGCCGTCGCTAATAGTATTCATTTCAATCTTGGAATTAAACATAACCTAATTCCCAAAAGAAAAAATTTTACAAATATGAACCTGAGATTATTTGTGAAAATGACAAATATAAACTTTAGTTTGATAAAAAATTCTTTGCAACAGAGCTGTAAAACACAATAGACCAGATATCATTCTTACTGATGAACAGAATCAAATAACATATATAATTGATATTGCTTTACCCGATACACATAATATACAAAATAAATACAATGAAAAAATTTCTAAATATATGATGCTTGGCGACGAGATTAAAAAATGTGGAATATGAAAAATTTTTATTCTTATTATTTCCACAACAGATGTTATTCCTAGTAATCTTCACAAAAGTATTGAGATTTTGGGTCTGAAGAAAAATTTGTTTGAACAGTTGCAAAAGATAACAGTCATCAAATCTTGTAATATTCTTCGTAGGTTTCTTTCCGAAAAAATAATGAGGTAGAGTCATAGGTTTTCTTTAGTTTATACTGCTCAGAATCTCATTTCATATTTTATTTATTTGTTTATATAAATGTAATATAATTAACTGACAATTTTGTCATATTTATATTCAGAGCAGTATTCTATTCGATCGTTCACCACTTCACACAAAGGAAACTATTAATGAGTAACATTCAGTGTTACTTGACTAAGGTCCGTACACTGGATTTTTCCGGGGAGAAAGCCTCTGACACTACTCGTTGGTACATTCATATCATTGTCTGATGATGCTGTAGTATGTATATAATCTGGTAGATTGATATATTCTCATAACATTTAACGTTATCCTAATATATAATTCTTCCAGGATATGTTTTGATTATAATCAATGCCTGGCAATGGTATTAATTACCGGGTGGTGGATTTATATTTTTCATGAAATCAGTTTGATTGCATGAACAGATATATGGGTAACTCGTCGGGGTGAAACCCCTATATATATATATATATATATATATATATATATATATATATATATATATATATATATATATATATATATATATATATATATATATATATATATATATATATATATATATATATATATATATATATATATATATATACTATTTTGTGAAAATTATAATTTCATATAACTAATATGAATCGAATATACAATGTTGTTAGATATTTTTATAAAAAGAGACTGAGCATAAAATGTTTTTTTTCAGTACTATTTTTCTTTTTCAGTACCATTTTTCTTTTTCAGTACTATTTTTCTTTTTCAGTACTATTTTTCTTTTTCAGTACTATTTTCTCTTTTTCAGATACTTTTAATATCTAAGTTTTATGTGTGTTTGACAAATAAAGATACGAAGTAGATGCGTTTCAACCACCAATATACCAATACCACCACATAGAAAATCCAAACACAACTAAAGTTTGTATTCCAACAAAAATTTACCACAATTGTCGGGAAAGACTGATTGTAGCGGAAAAAACTGAGACACATCAATTTTTTATTGGAGAGGGACCAATTCCTACGTTGATTCGGAGCATGTGAATTCAACCCCCTACCCACAGCAGCTCTAAGTTGAAATTCATTATTGAGAAAATGGAACGATTGACATAAATTTGGAAAGGTCTCTCAATTTTCAATAAATAAATGTTATCCTCATGACCGAAGAAAATCATACAAACACTCGAAACACAACAAAAGTTTGTTTTCCAACGAATAGAATAGAAAAGAATGGAATACAAAAATTTAACAAGTTGTTTTTATCACAACTATCTGATAGAAGATAAATTACATCTCACATTTTCGGAATACTTTTTATCGAAGTTGTCGTTTGTTAGATAAATGTTTAAAATGGTTTACTTAAGTGATGAGCGGGTCGAAATTGTTTCATTTTATTATAGAAATGATACTTGTGGGAAACGGCAAGGATTTTCAATGTGAACCGTCCAGAAAAACAGGTAGGATGCGAGTATGTTTCATATTTGATGAATAAATTTTTACGTATGGGTGCGGTGATTAACAAAAAACATTAAGTTCAACATCGGCCTATATGGAACCAAGTAACTCATGTGGCACTTTTGGGCCACCTACAAAAACACCATCAGAATATTATCACGTGTGTCTGGTGTATCCGCTTCAATAGTATACAGGATCGTGAAACGTCACTAATTTCACCCTTATAAAGTGAAACTAGTTCATGAAATGCCCGAATACGTTTCTGATCGCCGCTCGCAATTTTGAGAAGTGTAAAGAGAAAATTAAAACAATAATCCACATATTCTGAATGATACCTGTTTTTCTAACGAGAGGAGCTCTACACTCAATGGGGAGGTGAATAGGCATAATTATCGATATTGGGATATCCGGAATCCTCATTGCTTCACACAGGCATACACACAAATGAATCAGAAATTGAATGATTGGGCTGGAATTTATTGAAATCATATTGGACCTTTCTTCATCGAAGGTAATGTCAATGGGGACAGTTTGCAGTTGATGGAAGAATTAATGAATCCCAGGCTCAAATTTTGGAGAATGATGAAACACCTCAGAGAATGAGATACTTTTCCAGCAAGATGCTGCTCCTGCACATTTTGATGTGCGTATGCTTTAAAAAGAGGATGCAAATTTTCCAGGTCGGTGGATTGGCAAAAGAGGAACAGCTAAGTAGCCAGCCCAGTCACCTGATTTGAGTCCTTTAGAATTCTACTATTGGGGCCATCTTGAATCGAGAGTTTACTCTACACAATCTGAAAACTTGAAAGAGCTACGAAGAAAAATCGTCATCGAATGCAGACTTCTGACACCAGAAGTTCTTCAAAATATCAGAAAGGAATTCTAGAATCGTTTATATGAATGTATGGAGGTAGGCAGAAGGTCATTTTGGACATTCAATTTGATTTTGAGTATTATTAAATTTCACTGGTCTACAATGGTTTTGTTGCCCTAGATATGAAAATGATTTTGGGTCTATTTATGCACACAATTCGTGAAACTATCAATGATTTTGTAGGATTTGCTCTGATTTCTTTTTAAATCTTTATTTTCATTTTACATAACAAAAATCGTAAAACAAGAAACAAAATAACAGATATATTTATAATGTCAGTTATGTTTTGAGAAATTCGAATACATCGAAGTAAATAAAGAGGAAAATGTCGAAAATATATTTCATATTTCCATAAAACGCCTTTTATGATCTTTTCTTCTATAATTTTTCATGGGGCAATCTCTTTTCAAAGACCAGCAGTAATCTGCCATCATGTGACAATCCCATCGACCTTGATACCTTTCTTCCATCACTTTTAGATCTTGATGAAACCGCTCTCCCTGTTACTCACTATAATTTCCTAAATTATCCGGAAATTTATCTAGATGATTGCGGAGATAGTGTAACTTAATACTCATATTTGCTCCTAAAGTCTGAAAGTTTGTCAGCATATTTTGCACAATTTCTTCATAATTTGCTGCTTTATGGTTACCTAGGAAATTTTCGACAACCAACACAAAACTTTTCCAAGCTTTACTTTCCGGAACAGTCATAACTTTGATAAAATCTGAGTCTTTCATCAATTGCCGTATTTGAGGACCATCAAATATTCCACCTTTCAATTTTTCCATACTAAGCTTCGGAAATTTTCTGCAAATGTAATTAAAACAATTTCCGTCTTTGTTCAACGCTTTTACAAATTGCTTAATCATACCTAACTTAATATGTAATGGTGGAAGTATGATTTTGTCTCTGCTCACCAGCGGCTCCCTTATTACGTTGGCTTTACCGACAGTTAAAGAATTTCTTACAGGCCAAACATCTTCTTCCCAATGAAGTTGCTTTGCTCTACTATCCCACATACAAATAAAGCAAGGGTATTTTGTATATCCACTTTGTTGGCCAAGTAAAAAATTAACCATTTTTAAATCCACACAGATCGGCCATTGATGCTCAGAGTATTTAATTTTTTCTAAAACTAATTTTACATTTTCATATTCTTCTTTGAGTTTCGTTGAATGGGCAATTGGAATTGATGCAAATTTATTTCCATTGTGCAATAAGACGCATTCTAAACTTCTTTTGCAACTATCAACAAAAAGGCGCCATTCAGTAGATTTGTACTCTTTTAAACCCATGTCTATAAGCAGCTTCGCGATATCATTACAATACACTAATCCTTCATTTTCACTAAAAAATTGTAATAACTCTTTTTCTCGCGTTCTGTATGTTGTAATTGTTACTGTTGGTGCCAATAAATTTTTTCTTTCAATCTTGAGGCTAACAGTTCTGATCCTTGTTTTGATAAATTGAGATCACGTATTAAATCACTGAGTTCATTTTGAGAAAATAACTTTGGCGTAGATGTTTCACCTTCCCATTCACTTCCACTAGTAGATGGTCCCGATTTCTGTGAATTTGGTAACATCATTGTTTCTGAGGGCATGCGAATTACTTTTGAAATGTATATGGGCCGAGGGAGATTTTCACTGTGTAGAACCGGACATTTCGTAGACTGTAAGTCTGGGTATCTCCACGTTTGATTTCGATTAAAACCTTTAACATCTACTACGCAAAAGTAACAATCATCTAAATGATTCGTAGGCTCCATCCAGATCATAGGAATACCAAAGTCTAATCCAGAACGTTCACCTTTTTTCCACAACCGTAAAGACTCAACACAGGACTTACAAACTTTATTAGGAACCCATGGTTTACCTAATTTGTCCATTTTGAAACCAAAATATTCAACGTAAGTCTCCTTGACAAAGTCTGTGATATTTCTTTTTGTTTTTTGGTATATAAACACCGCAAATATAACAAAATAAATCACTACAATATTTACACTTTCTTCGTGACGAACTCATATTTTAGACTAGAAGACAAATATATAAGAATTTCAGTAATTGAAACAAAATATTAATCCATGACACTTTATCCAGATTTACGTGTATATGTACTTCAACATTGTCAAATAACTGAGATCTCAGCTGTTCTGTGGAGCAAGGGGTCTGAGAGTGGGGATCAGGTGATGTTTGTATGCGCGAAAAGTTGCGCAGAAGCCTAATCATGACTGGAAAATTAAATTTTATTTCTAACAAGCTTATAATTGTTCAAAATATAAGAAATGCAAAAATCATGAAAATACGAGCACATTGAGAACTTTCATGAATATATTCGTAATCTGGGCACTTGAACATAAAAATTTGCGATGATATCAGGGCAACAAAAAAAAAAATTTTTTTTGTAGAGCTGTGTTTTCGTTGAAATACAATATATCGTTGTGTTTGATTAAATGTTCATAAAGATACAATTTTGAATAGAGAATTATGAAACCTTCCGAAAGATATACCACCCGACTCAATTTTCCTATAAGGAATTTCGACTTGGGTTGATTTTACATTCTCCGAACCAACTCAGAAATTTTCACATAGAGTGGGTGACAAATTATTTTCGGCATAAAAACTTTCGTTGTGTTTGAACGTTCAGTGTGATATTGAATGTGCATGAAGATACTATTTTCAAATAGAGAATTGAAAGACCTTTCCGAAGGTATGTCATTCGACCAACTTTCTCTATAATATATTTTGACATAGGTGCTTCTAACAATAGTCCACATATTCTGAATGATATCTGTTTTTCTGACGAGAGATCCTCTACTCTCAATGGTGAAGTAAATAGACATAATTGTCGATATTGAGATACCCAGAATCCTCACTGCTTCACATGGGCATACACTCAAACGACTGAGAAATTCAATTTTTGGGCTGGAATTTATGGAAACCATATTGCAGGACCTTACTCCATCGAAGGTTATGTCAATGGAGACACTTATTTGCAGTTGATGGAGGAATTAATTAATCCCAAGCTCACAGAAATTTTGGAAAATGATGAAACTACTCAGAGAATGAGATACCTTCCCAGCAAAATGCTGCTGCTGCACATTTTGATGTTCGTATGCATCAATAAGAAGATGAAAATTTCCCAGGTCGGTGGATTGGCAAAAGAGGAACAGTTGAGTGGCCAGACCAGTCACCTGATTTGAATCCTTTAGTATTCTACTTATGGTGTCATCTTGAATCGAGAGTTTACTCTACACAATCTGAAAACTTAAAAGAGTTACGGGGAAGAATCGTCACCGAATGCAGAATTCTTACACCAGAAGTTCTTCGAAATATTAGAATAATTTCTAGAATCGTTTATTCAAATGTATGGAAATAGGCAGGAGGTCATTTTGATTTCTTGTTGTGGGATTCTCGAAAAAGAAATACTCACAACAAAAAATGTCAAAAATAATCGATTATATACAATTTCCAATTTTCATCCACGAATATTTAGGTGAAAATTTTTTGATACAAAAATGATCGCGAATTTTGAAAACTTGGAAGAATTCGAAATGTTAGAACGCTAAGTTCTGAATGGTTATGATTCTGATGGCAAGTTCAAAAACTTATTCTGTTCGTTTTTTGACAGAAGGCCTGTTTGAGTTTTGACGGGAAACGTGAATTTCTTAGAAGCTGATCATTCTTCTGGAAAGGTCACACGGTTTCGTTTAAATTCGAGTTCTCATATTCAAATATTCATGTAAAAGCTGATATGGCGACTCACGCATTTCATTCTCCAATCGTCCGATACACACAACCAAATTTATATGGAATCACAGGGTATTTCACATTATTGATTGTTTGTTTGTTTGTTTTTCCTTTAACGTGCTCTATTTCTGCCTTTCGGATAATGACACGCCGGGGAATTCTGTCACCTCACTAACCCGGGAATTTTGCCGAACCCCTCTCGTGTCGAGGGAAGGGATCTTTAATGTCCAACACATCTCTGTTAGACAGGACCGACGGCTTTACATCTCCTCCGAAAGATGGACACTCAAGCGATTCCCAGAATCCGAAAAATCGCACTGACTTTGTGGGGATTGAACCCAGGTAACTCTGCGTAGGAGACGAGCATCATATCCCATACGCCACCGAGCCGGCTCACATCATTGATTGTTTTCAACCATGGATCTTTGACTACTTGTGAGGAATAAAGTTTTTTATTGTAAAAAAACTGAATAGTATGATAAGAAATGTTGAATTATCACCACATGTTCAGGATATTGTACTCAGTCGTCACTGAGATTTGAAACTGTGAATTTCAAAATTTAAAATAGCCTATAATCATAATTGAAAATGCCTTACGTTGGATTGTCCGATGTGCAGAAGGGTCGAATCATTGCTCTCGTTGAACAAATGGTGACACAGAGGGTTATAGCGGCCACAATGGGGATATCACAGGGGTGATTTTAAAAATCTACGCCCGATACGTGGAACTACAGTCTCTGCAAAATAGGCCTAGGAAAAGTCGTTGGAAGATCACTTCTGAAGAACAAGACCGTACTTCAAAGGCAATTTCTGGAAGCGACAGGCACTAGTGTATCAGTCGAAACGATACGTCAAAGACTTCGTTCAAGGGCAGAAGAACCTTAAGAGTTACAGAGCTAACCAGACAACAAAAATGAACAGACCTAATTGGTGCATCGAGCACGAAAATGGAATATTGAGAATTGGCGAAATGTTCTTTTTTCGGATGAGAGCAGAATTGGCGTTCGATCAGATAACCGCCGGATCCGTGTTTTAAGGGGTCGTGGAAGACAAGCTAGACTCCGAGCAGCAAGACAAATTCCAAAATACCAAGAGGGAAGTGTGATGTTTTGGGGTGGCATTATTCTGCGAGGCAAAACAGATTTGATTCCGTTTCCTGCGAGTGTACTAGCTGGAAATTACGTGGACCTAGTGCTGGAGCCCATAGTGAGAATCTGGCGAGGTGCCCACAGTGAGAATTTTACGTTTATGCAAGATAATGCTCCTCCATATACCAGCAACCTCGCGCGACATTATCTTGAAACAGAGGGAATCGCTATTTTGGACTGGCCAGCTTATTCTCCAGACCTAAATCTTTTTGAACATATATGGGATAATCTCAAAAGGAAAATTAAATCGCGCCAGGATAATCCAAGAGCCCCACAACAGCTCTTCCAAGCCGCCGCAGAAGAGTGGCAGAATATCACCCCAGAGGAGGTCGAAAACCTAATTCAAAGCATGCCTAGACCGATTCAGGCTTGTATAAGGGCAAGAGGAGGTAACACAAGCTACTGAGATCGAGAAAAAAACACCTACTCCGTGAGAAAATAATTTTCAATTATTTTACTACATGCCGAAAGTCTTTCATTTCCTTTTATCTGTTTATTTGTTTCTTTCTTAAAATAAACCTTAATTTATTTCTATTTTTCAATTGACATATCTCAAAAAGGATCAATTCTAACAATTCTTCGAAATTTCCAAAATCCCTGAGGTGGTTATTATTCCATGGATACTAGCTAAACGACGCAAATCTGAGTAATCTATTGATGGATAATTAAGGAAGCACTGATGAATTTGAAGTTACAAAAATTCAGAAAACAGTGACTTAGTGAGTGGCCTGTTCGAAGCAGTATTCGTTTCCATTCCAGCCAATACATCCATAATGAAAAATAGAGGCGGTGACAGTTCTTGAAAACCGAACGCCCGAAGAATACGCTGTTGCAACGCAAGAAAGAATAAGCAACGTCTTCCGATTCCTGTTATTACTAAATGTCAGTCGCATTTTAAGACACTTCCGACGTCCCTCAACAGGTTGTTTCCGTCTCGGCGGACTTATTCCGCAAGGATGTTCGCCAACGTCAGCAGATTTACGGGACTAGTTGTGAAGCTTTGATATATACGCTCTCCAATTACCCTATTTTTCAGCCGCTGCTCTTTATTCTCCGGGGGATTATATTCCTCGGAATTTCTTTCTTGTTAGACGTTTGAATAAATTAAAATACGGGGAGAATTATTATTTTTTCAGTGAATTAAATTTATGAAAACATATTTACAGTCGTTATTCTGTGTCGGATACGTTCTGAATAAATTCGTAATTTACAATTCGGGAGTTGTTCAATGGAATTTATGGTGGGGAACATTTCTTGAGATATTTCTGATCAATAATTAAACATTGCATTCATCGCTCATCCTTTTTGGGACGTGTTTTTACTTGCTTAAATGATGTGGCTTGGTTTATTACACCTTGTCAACATAACCAATTAACCATGGTGGGCAGGTTGACGTCTGTGGTAAACGGTTGGTCCAACAGTTGGGATGAATTAAAAACTCTCAATTTTTCGCAATAAGAGTCAGAAAAACAAAAAACCTATGAGAGGACAAAGAAATTTGTGATAAATATCCCAAAAATTACCAGTCTACAAAAAGAAAGCGAAAACAGTATTGAAATTTCAAGATCCTATAGAGGGGTGCTCAAACGGTCGATCGTGATCGAGCAATCGATCGCGAGTGCTCTTTGCTTAGATCTCGAGAAGAAAAAATAATAAGTACGTAACTAAATTACAAAAATTCATTACGTAATAAAATAACACTCTGCTAGCGGCAAAAGGCGGCTTTATCAATGGAACGCGCTGTACTTGTCAAAGAAAAGCCGCGTTTTTTATTCTTGCCGCTTTTCTAGAAATTTCGGGCGGCGCGTTTGAAGGGAACATTCGAGACTTTCGTTCACGCCGGTATAAATGTTGCGCCTGCAAGAATTGGAGTCATTCTGAATTGTAACTTGAAAGCAATACTACGTCAATAGAACGTTGATTATTAAATAGTACAAAATGAATGCAGCGAAGAAATCTGAGACGTATCATTCTGATAACAATCGGAAGGAAGAATTTTTCTCTTGTATGGTGAAGGATAAGTGCATTTGTCTTATTTGTCGTGCGTCAGTTGCAATTCCTAAGCATGGTAACTTAGAGAGGCATCATAAAACGGTTCATAAAATCTATGAGAAGGATTTTTCACCACAGAGTGAATTAGGAAAACGAAAAGTACGTGATTTTATATCTCGTTTGAAAGAAGAACAAGCCATGTTCACAAGACCAGCCAAACAATCAAAAGCTGCTACGATCGCGTGATTTAAAATATCTCATATATTGGCGAAACACAAGAAACCATTCGAAGATGGATCGATTGTGAAGGAAGCATTTATTGAAGCGGATGAGACTTTATTTGGAGATTTTGAAAATAGAATAGAAATCATGACTGCTATTAGAAAACTTCAGTTATCTCGTCCGACTGTCACAAGGCGTATTGAAGTCATGAGTCAAGACATGGCAGATAAATTAAAATATCTTCTTCTTCTTCTTCTTCTTTAAATAGGACGATGTCCTATTTTTCTGTTACAGCCCCTGCTGCGAACCGGAGCTCCAGCACTCATGCCATCGCTTTTTCGGCCTTCCTATGGGTCTTCTAGTGTTGGGTTTTTGTGTTTTTGCCCACTTCGCCATACGTTCGGGGCCCATTCTGTCTACGTGATCTCTCCATAGGCGTCGACGTACTCTTGTCCACCTCACCACATCCTGGATACCTAGCTCCCTTGGCGTATCCTCAATCCTTATTCTATCTCTGCGTGTAATACCTCTTATAGCTCTTAGTGTTCTCATCTCTGTTGTCCTCATTAGTTGTTTTGTTTTTGTTGTCTCAGCTCTTGTCTCAACCGCATATGTCATCACGGGTCTCACACAGGTTTTATAGATTCGGACTTTGCTTTCTGTGCTTATGTACTTATTCCGCCAGATTACATCTCTCAGGAAGCCAGATATTCAGATGCTTTCATTGCCTGCTGTTTTGCTTCTTGTAATAGTTGCCTATCGCTCGATACTTCTACTCCCAGGTATTTAAAGTGTGAAACTTGCTCTATTATATGGTCGTTCACTACTAGTTTGCATCTAATTGGATCTTTCGCTATTACCATCGATTGGGTTTTCTGTGTTGATATTACCATGTTATATTTTTCTGCTGTTACTTTGAACTTTTGTAGTAGGTAGTAGGAATATAATATCATGAAATATACATACTTTTCTTTATATTTCGACGAATCCATCGATGTGACAGACACTGCCCAGTTGTGTATTTTTATTCGGATGGTATTCAATGACATGTTGGCTAAAAAAGAATTTGTAACAATCATTTCGCTGAAGGGAAAAACCCGTGGCGATGATATATCTGATCTTTTCTTCATTTTTTTAAAAAACTGCAAGCTACCAATATATAAATTAGTGTGCATTTCAACCAATGGAGCACTAGCAATGGAAATTAAGGGCATTGAAACAAAAATTGTGAATTCCATCCGTGCACGAAGCTTACAACGGCGGTTGCAGTTGGAAGATAGGGAGTCACGGCTACCAGGTCATTGAGTCGCGGAAAATTCCTAGAAAGGAAATAACAGCTTTTCTAGACGAAATAGATGATGACACCCAGATGTTGAAAAGCGAAAAATGGCTGACTGATTTGGCATTTTTGACTGACATCACAATGCACTTAAACACCATCAACTTGGAGCTTCAAGGTGAAGGAAAAACTATTATTGAGATGATTAGCTCAGTGAACGCATTTGAAAGTAAACTGCAACTTATGATAGATCAACTGAAAAAAAAGGATCTGAAACATTTTCCGTCTTCGAATGCAAGGATGCCTCCGTTGAATTATGATAGGCATGAGGCTGAATTATCAAATATTCTGGGACAATTCGAAATGCATTTTTATGTTGCAGTAAATTGGCAAATATTCTTCTCTTCTGGCAATACAGCCCCTGGTGGGCCAAAGCCGTCCTCAGTTGTCCATGTCTAACGCCCTGCGCCGCCAACCTCTCATTCCCAACTTCTTAGCATCCCCTTCGACGCTGTCCAGAAACCGGATCTTAAGTCGTCCTCGTTTACGCTTCCCAACTGGTCTGCTCAATAGTGCCTCTTTGGTGGGATCGGGTTCGGCCATTCTCAGCACGTGACCTGCCCATCTCAACCTACCGATTTTAATTACCTTCACGATATCTGGTTGCCGATATATTTCGTAGATTTCGTGGTTGAATCTTCGTCGCCACACGCCGTTGTCTTCCATTGCCCCATAGATTCGCCTTAGAACTTTTCTCTCAAAGCTTCCCAATGCTTGTTGATCATTTTTGGTGAGAGTTCACGTCTCTAACCCGTAAGTTAATACAGGCCTTATGAGTGTTTTATATAGCTTGCATTTGGTCGGCCTTGAAATGTTCCGAGATCTTAGTTGTGGCATAAGAGAGAAGCAGCATCTAGAGGCTGATAGAATTCTACGTTTTATTTCGGCCGACGTGTTGTTATCGCTCGTAACAACGGAACCAAGTTAAGTGAATTCCTCTACATTTCAATCGTGTACATATCTATATTTAGATTTATATGTTGTAATCCACGAGGGTAGGATCTGCAACCATGTATTTGATTTTTTCAGTATTTATTTGCAGACCCA
The DNA here is from genome assembly GCA_013387265.2 of Cryptolaemus montrouzieri. NCBI lineage: Eukaryota > Metazoa > Arthropoda > Insecta > Coleoptera > Coccinellidae > Cryptolaemus > Cryptolaemus montrouzieri. The sequence continues at coordinate 28,109,407 of JABFTP020000103.1, forward strand.
TTGTTAGGATAGCATTTTTCAGGGCTCTGTATGCTTCCTCAACACCTATCTCCGTCCTGCTTATAATATCAATGTCATCGGAATATGCGAATATTTGTTCCGATTTGTTGTATATTGTTCCAATTGTGTTTATACCTGACAATCTGACGACCTTTTCAAGTGCAATATTGAATATCATGCACTCTACCCTGTCCATGGTATGATCTATCAGTTTCAAGTGTGATGGTATCTGAAACTCTCTCATGGCTGCATATAGTTTCTGCCTCTTTATTGAGTCGTAGGCCGTTTTAAAACCCACAAAAATATGGTTTGTTTCGTTTCAATACCATACTCCAGTGATTTTTCTAGTATTTGTCGTAGGGTGAAGATTTGATCTATCGTCGATTTCCCACGCGTGAAGCCCGTTTGGTACTTTCCTACAGTGTCAGAAAAACACAATCATAAAAAACAAGTGAATAAATAGAATACCAGCAGAAAAAACAGACCATTCCCGTTCCTTAATTAGGCATCTAAACTCGCATCATTTCTCCTACGATTGCCCCTGAAGTGTGAGCACAGGATATGTAACAGGGGAACCATACTATCTTGCGTATGATTCAGTAAACGAGTGGAAAAACCTGTGAAAAAAACTCGTTTCCCTGTCGCTATTGCACTAGCAATAGCTTGTCTGTTTATGTTGTGTTAGTGTCGTGTGTACAAAAAGAGTACCAAAAATTTTTCTGCTTAGCAGCTTCATTGTCATCTTGCACTCCATGATTTCCAGGACTTCTTCACGAAAACAAGGGTGAAAAGGAAGGGGGATTGGGAATGGAGAAATCTGTAACAATGGAAAAAGAAAACCAGCAGAAAAAAATTTCATCAAAACATACCTAACTCTTATATGTCTAAACTCACTTGAATCTAAGAACTTAACTAATGCTCCTCTGTTTTCTCAACAGAGAACATCTCATACACCTTTTGGGAATGAAACCCTATATGGGTGTAGCCCTTGCCTTATCAACATACATCATGGGAAAAAAACACTAAGGGGGAGCAAAAACTAATCTCCTAAATAGACTTAAAGTTCTCTACCCAGTTGATGAAATTATCTGAAACGGAATGAATTTCTTGAAAACCACCCGTAAAATGGTAAATAGGACAATCGAGGACTTATTGTTTCTTCAGCTGCGCTACATTCATATGCCGGACTTTCTACAGTATTCCATTTGAACAACATACTATTATTACGACCATGTCCTGTCCTGAGACGATTTAATGTACACCAATTTTTCCTACTTATATCGAAACCTGCAACCCTTTTGGAAGGATCCCCTATGAGAACTTTATTAAAAACATCAACTTCCTGCCATTCATTTTTCCAAAGATCAACAGCCTTAACCCATGTACGCAAAAAGTCAATCGACCAAATAGGTTTCCTAGATTTCAATCTCAGGTTAAGTGGATTTTGAAGATCGTGTATTATCGGAAAAACTTCTGGAGATGAGTGATACTTATCCCAAAACGATTTAGGAGCTAATTTCCTGCGAATATGGGAAAGAACTATATTACAAATAACCGGAAGCCATGGGGTAGCAGTTGAACTGATACATCCACTTATAACTCTCATAGAACAGTTCAACTGAGAATCAATCTTATTGACATGAGCACTATTCAACCACACCTGACAGCAATATTCTGCTGCTGAATATACTAAAGCTAAAGCAGTAGTTCGCAAAGTAGAGACTCCGGCGTCCCAATCAGATCCAGCTAGTTTATGTAGTATATTGTTTCTTGTTTTCAACTTCTGACATAATTTATCTATATGAAATTAGAAAGTTAAAGAACGATCAAGCTTTATACCAAGATATGTTGGAGCGAAATTATGAATTAATAGTGATTGATTGAAGAATACTCTTAGTTGCCTATCTTTCTCATGATTATTCAGATGAAAACAGGAAACCTCAGTTTTTGAAGGATTTGGACATAAACGCCATTTTTTGAAGAAAATGTTCAGAATTTCTAAATCAGAAGTCAGTGTTTGCTCAATTGTTTCGAAGTCATAGTATCGAAAAACCAAAGCAATATCATCAGCATAAATAAACTTCGTAGAGGAAGTTTCAAGGATATCAGACATATATAAATTGAAGAGAAGAGGTGCAAGAACAGATCCCTGAGGTAGGCCATCATTGAGAGTGTAGAATCTACTGCTTTTCTCATCGGTAAGAACTCGAAGTCTTCTATCGGATAACATATTTTCAATCAATTTTACAATTTTATCACTTTGAACTACTTCAAAGAGTTTATAAACTAAACCATCCTTCCAAACTGTGTCATATGCCGAAGAGAGATCCACAAATACAGCGCCTATTTTAAGTTTACTCTGAAATCCTGTCTCAATGAAAGTGGATAAACCTAAAACCTGATCAGAACAATTCCAGTTTTTTCGAAAACCTCCCTGAGGAGTGGACAGAGCTCTGTCAATGATTGGTTGTAACCTCTGATAAAGAAGTCTTTCTAAAATTTTGAGAGAAACAGAAAGTAAGCTGATAGGTGGATAACTACTAGGAAGTTTTGAATTTTTTCCAGGTTTGAGAATGGCAATAACTTTAGCCTTTTTAAATTCAACGAGAATACTACCTGAGCTGAGTATGTCATTGTAAAAGGATAGTAACCACTTTTTAGCGTTATTTCCTAGATGTTTAAAAAATTCAGGGAAAATGCCATCAAATCCTGGAGCTTTACGAAATTTAGTAGATTTTATTGCAGATTTAAGCTCTTCTTCCTCAAAAGGATTCAAAAAATCCTCAACCGTGATAGCATCCCTCCTCCTTTTATGTAAGATTCGTTTCATTCTATGCCTGTCATATTACTGTTCTTCATACTTTCAGAGACATTAACAAACCTAGATGCTACAGAATTCGGATTCATATCAGACGGAGTTTTTGAAACGGGATCAGCATTGCTTAATATCCTCAACAAATCCCAGGAACTTCTACTAGAATGACGAAAATTCATACCATTCATCAACTCATTCCATTTATTCTTTCTGCTATCATTCAAAGAACTAAGGAGTGCTTCGGCTTTCTCTCTGGATGGATTTTGCTGATAATCCTTATAAAAAAACATTTGATTCCTCTGACCACCCAGGTATATAATCCTTTCGAAAGCCTCTGGGAATATGTTTTTTAGCAGCGTTTTTGACAACTCCTATAAAGCGGAAATAATTTCTACCCAAGGGGGGAACCCATCTCAAATCACTATCTACCTGTTTAGTGAAATCATTCCAACGAGCTTTTTTGAAATTCTATGTTGGTTTTTCTAATGAATCTGCAAATGTAAATTGAAAACCTAACGAAATAATAACTGTTGTTGACTGTGAGGAAAATCTGAAAGTACTTTACGACAAACAGGAAGAGGAAACAATTCAGAGTCGTTAGAAACCAGACAAAGATCAGGATTATAGTCGCGATTCCATCTGGCAGAATGAAAAGTGCCCTTTGCCTTCGCATCGAATACAAGTTGAAAATCATTTGTTTCCATCCATTCAACTAATGAAACACTACTCCTGTCGTTTTCTGTTTAACCCCATTGATTGTGATGACAATTGAAGTCACCACAATAGATAGCAGGATGGGGAAAAATACCGAAATTGATGGGCCAGATTTCGCCAGGAGGTTTATAAATATTAACAACAAACATCAAAAAATTTGAACGCAATATAGAAAACACCACTCAACTTACCCTTCTGTACAAGTTGAATATGATTGAATGGTGAAGATTTTACATAGCAAGCAAGGCCATGAATAGGACTAAGGAGATAATCAAAAAGTACATAACCTGCGATATTTCCGCTTTCGCGGAGATGATCTTCCGTCGCAGTGTGAGTTTCCTGAAGCATAATCACTTCCACTTTGTTCATGCTTGCCAATTTTGAAGAATAATCGCATTTATCCTTGGAAATCCTTTCAATATTTAAACTCAACAAAATAATTCCCTCTCTGTTTGACCGAGAGGGCCCTGATGGCCAGGATCGGTCTTCTAAGTGATGCCGATTATGAACTATAGATGTTCTAGATTCATTATGGACCCAAAAATTTGGGTTGACATCGTCCATATATTATTTCTACGTGGATCTTGATTAAATTATAGAATAAATTTGCAAAATTATTTTCACATTCGTATTTAAATTATGACAAATGTAACGGAAGAAATAAAAATAGTATACGATGCGGGCGATGCGGCAAACATGGCGAAAAATGGTGATGATCTCTAAAGACTCCTTATTGCTCTCAAATGCGAAGCTGAAAATTACAACATGAAGATAGCTACCGAAAAAACAAAGAGCATGGTGATATCGAAGGAGCCAATGAGATGATAATTGATGATAAAACTGTAGAGCAGGTAATGTCCTTCAAATACCTTGGGGTGCAAATAACTAGTAACGGGGATTTAGCAAGAGAGTGGAGTGCAAAACGAGGATTCACAAAGCGTGTGTACGACCTATCGACACCTATGCAATAGAAACTAGGGCCAAAACCTTCAAAACAAAAAGAATTCTAAGAACGTCAGAAACGAAGACGCTAGGGCAAATATCGGAAAATCGCTCAGAGGTAGAATTAGGAACGATGTTATACGAGAAACATATAACACTGAAGATATTTTACGATGGGCAAGAAGACGCAGATGAGGATGGAATGAACATGTAGACAGGATGGAAGAACACAGACTAGTATGTATTGTACGAGACGGAACACCAATAGCAGCACGTCGGCCACCAGGAAGGCCCCCAAACGCTGGAAAGATAGTTGGCAGTCAATCTCACAAGAAAAATAGTAGAGGGATCTCCTGGGAAAAAAACCGACTTCGAGATCTAAATTAAGAAGAAGAAGAAGATATTTTGGCCCTATCAGCGAAAAGTTTGCAAATGTTATTTCGAAAAAGTATTTTTCTAGACCCACATGAAACTCCCCCAGGAATTTTTCAATAGTAAAGATAAAACTGATAAATTTGACAATACTGGAGTTAATGAGTATGGACGAAGATAAACGAGATAAGGAGCAGCAGTCAGATTACAATAACCAGAGAACACACGAATCTACTTTTGCTCCCATTGTACCGAAAATGGCGATCATTTATCATCCATAGATCAACTTAAAATTATTCACAGAATACGTAAAGGAAGAAAGTTAGGTTTCTTGGAATTAATCGAAATTTTCAAACTGTAACAAACCCCCCAGAGAGATAATCTTCTGAACGACCAGTATATTTGAAACCTTTAAATAATACCTGCTTTTATCATAATTATTTTATTGCCTCTTATTTGCACCCTTATTAATTTTGTACCTACCGATCTATAAATGTATGTCTTTTCACTTTTAGTTCAATACTTGTCAGCTGAAGGTGGTCGAGAGACCCAAATTGCAATCCTGATTTTCAATTAAATCTCTTGTGATACTATAACACATATCTTTAATTTCTTATCATCATCATTCTTTTCATGTTTTTTGAAAAGGAATCTCCTGTAGAAATTGATGACTGCATACCTGAAACACTCTATATAACGCACATCATCTTTCTAAATGTACTAAACACCTCAAAAAGTCTAGGGAACACTTACCAATATCTTTAAAATATGAATTTGATGATTCGAATTTATAGAAATGTTTCAGTTTTTGTAAGGATGCATTGTATATAATGTATTCTCAAGAAAACAAAATAGTATTTGACTTCTCCAAAGCACCTATTATAAAAAAACTTTTAAATTTGAAAATGACGAAATTTGGCAAAACACAAAAAAAAATCCTGAACTAACATTTTCGAAACGATATGGAAGCACTTATATTTTTCAGTACCCAGAAGGTCCAACTCTGTTATTAATGACACTTTGGCATCGTCGCGGCATGCTCAATATTAAATTGACTATTACATTTTGTCCTAAGTCATTCCAAGCCCCCTGGACTGCTAATCGAAGCTCCTGTTCGTGATGGAAGACGTTTTGACGCAGGAGATTTCTTTTTAGGGTGTCCCACACATGCTCGATGGGATTCAGATCTGGGGAGCAGGATGGCCACAGTAGGAGATCGATATCATTATCTTCAAGAACGTTCAAGACAACTCTTGCACGATGAGGAGGGGCATCATCTTGTTGGAAGAGTGGATTTTGACCCATTGTTGGGAGATATGATACCACTACAGGTAAAACTATCTCATTTGAGTAAGAATTTTCCGTGAGGTTGTTCTGTATGAAAACGAGGTCAGTTCTTCCACCAAGGCGTATACCTCCCCAAAACATCACTGATCTGCCTCCCTGTCTAACAACTTCTCGAGCATGCTGGAGACGGATTTGCTTTCCAGGTTCCCTCCATATTCGAATTCATCCCGAATCGGGATAATTACTAAATCTAGATTCATCACTGAAGAGAACTGTGGCCCACCTCTCTTGATCCCAGTTTACGTGTTCTTGGCACCAAGCTAAACGAGCAGCGCGATTCCCATGGGTCAGTTGTGGAACTCTTAAAGGACGTCTGGAGTGGAGTTGACCTTCGTACAGTCGATTTCTCACAGTTTGGTCGGAAATTAGTACATTATGAACTCGTGATAGCTCTTGAGCTAATTGAGATGCTGTGGTAGTACAATCTCTTCTGGCTTGTAAAACCAAAAATCGGTCTTGGGCGACTGTAGTAATCCTGAAACGACCTGTATGGCGTTCTTCTACGCTACCTATTTCATTGAAATGTGATCATAAGCGGTTTATGACACTAGGGCTACTTCCCAGAACCCTGGATACTTCCCGTTGTGACTTCCCAGCTTGGAGCATGCCAACGGCTCGTAACATCTCTTCTCTAGTCAAATATCGTCTTTCCATGGTCGAATCACAAAACTTGAATTTTTTATTTGTGCTTACTACAGAAACAAAGTGCCAACTAACTGATTTCAAACACTGAATACATGAAATGATTATAAAGCAGCGTCGCATATGCTGCATTTTCAGTTTTTTATAAAAAAAAACTGAAATCTGTTACAGCACTCTACATAATTTGGTGAGAAATTGATGCAGGTGTTCATTTCTTAAAAAAATCATTCATATTGATCGTTCTGGATACGATATATCGATATTCAGAAGTGTTCTCTAGACTTTTTTGAGGTGTTTACATACACGAATAGTCATAAGTTTGTCAATGTAGCCATAATTTGACAATAATTGTTTATTGAATTGAAAAATCATCTATATACCTAATGATATTTAAAACTTAACCCTTATGAATTTGTTTTAAGGAACGTCTATCATTCTGAAGTTTTCATTCAGTCTTTTTCCTCTCTGTAGTTTTTGTATAAATTCGGCTTGATACTTTTGTTCACAAATAATAACGACAGGATAAATATGCAAACTCAAACACTGATAAAAAGTCAGATATGTATTTGAGCTGCGTTTTGGCCGCAGCGGACTGGGAGTTTTTGGCTGGATGCCTGGGGCAGTTTTAATTTCAAGCGCTGTTCATCATTGCTCCCGCTCAACAGCAAATATCAATTTGTGTATGAATATTTCCGGACAACAAAAAAATGAATTTTTTCGATTCTGAATGGAGAACAAAATTGGACGATTTTCGCTATGATCTGCTGATGTGTAAGTTTGGAGGAGGATGGATTCAGTTGTGAGGCGACACTTTTTATATTTTGCGTTTTAGATGGAATCGGATTTTTCATAACAAATTCATTTCTATAGGACTTCTTGCGCAATACACTGGAAATTGCCTCGTGTCAAATTTTGAGGAAATGTAATCCTTGGCGTACTGATCTTAAATACTCGTTTAAAAAATCGACATAATGTATTTCCAGATACAGGATGTTTAATTCAGACTTTTCTCCAGATAGGTGGCTTTGAGGTATGTTTCTCCTCATTATCTGTTCTGCGCCCACAACTCAGATTCAGTACTTTTTATCTGACATAATAAATTGATTCCTAATCACAATACAGGGTCCCTGAGTCCCAGTAAAAGTATTTAGGGAACGGATTTATTGACCAATTCCTAATTTTGGTATTAATGTAAATTTTCAATTCAAATTGACCACCATAAATTATATTATTCAACTATTGATGGTGTGAAGGTCCAAATGAATAAAATCTAGTTTGGCTAAAAGGCCAACAGTTCGATTTATATTTTAAATGTTTTTCAGGACTCTAGTAGAACGGAAAAATACATATATCTCAAGATACATATTATACAGATCTTTCGAAATTGTGAAATTATTTTCAGAAAAAGTTAAGCTAAAATCAATAACAACTTAGTACAATAAAGCCACAGACTCACAACTGATGTATAGATAAAATATTATGAGTTGAAATGGAAAAATATATAGAACTATTTAAGGACCAACAGAACAGAAATGACACATGCAACCATTAATGTGTAAATAAAAATAGATAACAATTTTTAAATGTTGAAATTGAAAACTTCAGTATTTATGGGTTGAATGAAAGACTTTCAGAGTTGTGAGTTACCTACATAATCGTTTAGTTTTTCGTGTCACCATCACAAATAAATATTTGAACGAACGAACAATACATTTCACTTCTACAGGACGGGACAAGTGCATGATATCAATTGAATATTTGGCAGCGAACGGTCTTCAGAGATTACCAACAACAACAAAAACACATATTTTCTGAAGGATAGCAATTGATGTAAAAACTTATAACACTCTATGCGTTTTCATTTTGATTTTACTTTTAAGATTGAAATATTGAGTATTTAGATTTTCTATATCGGATCTCTTATTAAGTGAGTTATTCTCTTTTTTGATTTCAATTATCTCATGCAAACACATTTGATGTTCGGAGATCCTGGTACTAAAGTAATGACCTGTTTGGCTTATATAAACACCATCACAGTCAACACACGGAATTCTATAAACGATATCACTCATAAGGCTTTTAGGGGATTTAGATTTGAGTCCGGAAAAGAAGCATTCTTTGTGTTTTCAGGTTTTAAGGTTACAACAATATTCTCATTACCATCTTTGTAAGATTCTTTTTCGATGAAATTATTATTCAAGGAACAATATTCAACCTTCCGTAGAATATAAAATATCCTCCCTTAAGAAGCTAGTTTTCCGATCTAGATTCTTTTTACTTCAGCGGAAAGATTAATGATAAAAGGTATTTTAAAAAAACTTTTGTTATCGTCATTCACAATAGTTTTTATCGTTCCATCATCACCTATAGTCCAACTCAACCTGGACAGCAAAACCGTCTCCAGCATGCTCGAGAAGTTGTTAGACAGGGAGGCGAATCAGTGATGTTTTGGGGAGGTATACGTCTTGGTGGAAGAACTGACCTCGTTTTCATACAGAACAACCTCACGGGAAATTCTTACGCAAATGAGATAGTTTTACCTGTAGTGGTACGGTACAAACAATGGATCAAAATCTACTTTTCCAACAAGATAATGCCCCTCCTCATCGTGCAAGAGTTGTCTTGAACGTTCTTGAAGAGAATGATATCGATCTTCTACCGTGGCCATCCTGCTCCCCAGATCTGAACCCCATCGAGCATGTGTGGGACACTCTAAAAAGAAATCTCCTGCGTTAAAACGTCTTCCATCCTGTACAGGAGCTTCGATTAGCAGTTCAGGGGGCTTGGAATGACTTAGGCCAAAATGTAATAGATAATTTAATATTGTGCATACCGCGACGATGCCAAAGTATCATTAATAACAGAGGTGGACCTACTGGGTACTGAAGAATATAAGTGCTTCCATATCGTTTCGAAAATATTAGTTCAGGATTTTCTTTTTGTGATTTACCAAATTTCGTTATTTTCAAATTTCGAATTGTTTTTATAATAGGTGTTTTGGAGAAGTCAAATATTATTTTGTTTTCTTGAGAATACATTATATACAATACATCTTAACAAAACCGAAAGATATCTATAAATTCGAATCATCAAATTTATATTTTAAAGTGTTCCCTAGACTCTTTTGAGGTGTTTATTTTAAATATTCTTACTGAGTTTCAGCTTGCTTGGAATTTATTGACATTCACTCTTATTTTTTGGTCTAATTTGATCGGACTACACAGCTTCTGCACATTCTGCCTAAATCAAATTTCGTGATTCAAGTTGTATCGTTACCGAAAATATAAATTTTCACGAAGAACAAACGTCATTCGTAAACATTTATCAGCAACTGTTGTTATCAATATGTGGTTGTTTCTTGCAAAATCTCAATTTATTCCTTCATTTCGTTTCTGATGAGAGTAACATGTGCACCAAGAAAAACATGGAACTTCGTTCGCATTTGTCTGGACATATCCAAAAAAAACATGTGTTTATGATTAGTTGCCACCAAAAATGAAATTTAAAATATTGAATTCGTGCTTTAATTTCTTTGCGCTATGTAGTTGAATCATATTTTTGATAAGCGTTTCAATGATGACAAAGAAAATGTTGATTCAGTAGAAATAAAGGAGTTTTTGATGTTCAATGTGAATCCAGTTAGCAGACGATTTTTGAACATCCTGTATTGTAAACAACTCGAGAGGTGTGACTTTCCAAATTACCATTCTGTCTCTGTTGATTGGTAAGAAAAAAAACTTCAAACGAATTCAGGCGAGTTATTTTACGTTTCTAAACTAATATTAAAATTCCGAAACATTTCGAATAAAACTTAACTTCTTTCGGTAAATTTAAGTAGTAATAAATGTAAGATGAAGTTGTTCAAAATTGATTCTCTTCAAAAGAAAAATAGAAAAACACATCTTGTTCTTCAAATTAAACAGGTTGAAGATGTTAAAATATTTTCCATAAATTTTTGGCACAACTGAAGAACGTACACAACCAAATTTATATGTAATCACTCGGTATTTCACATTATTGATTGTTTTAACCATGGATCTTTGACTACTTGTAACGAATGAAGTTTTTGTTGTAAAAAACAATAGTATAATAAGAAACGTTGAATTATCATCACATGTTGTGGATATTGTACTCGTCACTGAGACTGTGAATTTGAAAGTTTAAAAAAGCCTATAATCATAATTGAAAATGCCTTACGTTGGATTCTTTGATGTGCACAGGGGTCGAATAATTGCTCTCGTTGAAAGAGGGGTGACACAGAGGGATATAGCGGTCACAATGGGAGTATCAAAGGAGGTGATTTCAAAAACCTACGCCTGATACGTGGAGCTACAATCTCTGCAAAATAGACCTAGAAGAAGTCTTAGGAAGATCACCTCTAGAGAACAAGGCCGCTTTTTGTGCCAAATTGCAAGAAGAGACCCTAGTGCGTCGCCCCCTATACTCCAAAGGCAATTGACGATCACTTCTGAAGAACAAGACCGCTTTTTGTGCCAAATTGCAAGAAGAGACTCTAGTGCGTCGCACCCCATTCTCCAAAGGCAATTTCTGGAAGCAACAGGCATCAGTGTATCAGTCAAAACAATACGTCAAAGACTTCGTTCAAAGGGTGTATACAACAGAAAGACCTCAAGAGATCCAGAGCTAACCAGACAACAAAAAATTAACAGACTTAATTGGGGTATTGAGCACCAAAATTGGAATATTGAAAATTGGCGAAATGTTAATTTTTCAGATGAGACCAGAATTGTTGTTCAATCAGATGACCGCCGGATTCGGGTTTTAAAGGGTCGTGGAAGACAAGCTAGACTCCAAGCAGCAAGACAAATTGCGAAATACTAAGGGGGCAGTGTGATGTTTTTGGGTAGCATTATGCTGGGAGGCAAAACAGATTTGTAACATTTTAACGGCTAGAAATTTCGTGGACCTAGTGCTGAACACCATAGTGAGACTCTGTCGAGGTGCCGACGGTGGTAATTTCACTTTCATGCAAGATAATGCTCCTCAGCATGCTAGCAACCTCGTGCGACCTTATCTTGAAGTAGAGGGAATCGCTATTTTGGACTGGCTAGCTAGCTCTCCAGACCTACATCCTATTGAAAATTTACGGGACAATCTCCAAAGGAAAATTAAAACGCGCCAGGATAATCCAAGAATCCCACATCAGCTCATCCAAGCCGCCACAGAAGAGTGGCAGAATATCAACCCAGAAGAGGTCAAATACCTAATCCAAAGCATACCTAGACGGATTTAGGCTCATATCAGTGCAAGAGGAGGTAATACAAGCTACTGAGGTCGAGAAAAAAACACCTACTCCGTGAGAAAACAATATTCAATTTTTACTACATGCGGAAAGAGCATGTATTGTTTGTTTCTTTCTTAAAATAAGCCTTAATTCATTTATTTTTTCAATTGAAATATCTCAAAAAGGATCAATTTTAACAGTCTTTCGAAATTTTCAAAATCTCTGAGGTAATATTCAAAATATCGTGTGATTCCATATAAATTTGGTTGTGTGTATGTATTCGACTATTGAAATTCAGAATCATTCTAATAGAATCACTCTGCATATTTACATATATCATCTGTCAGTTTTGGGAACATAAATCATCATCCCTTTATCTAACGGTTCATGGAGGCAAATATATGGAGTGATTCTTTCCTCTTACCCTTTCACAAACATAAAACAATAATGTTTCATACATCAGAGAATAAACGTAAAACATTTATAGCCTTTTGCTTTCAGCGGGTCTGTATATTTTCGTAATAAAGACGCACATAAACCAATGAAATCAGTGTTATGTTTTTTCCTTTCTAACAGTGAATTATATGACGGAGGAGTCATCTTTCGCATGATTTATAATAACGCGAAACGTTAAAATCTTCTCGAGTTTTCACTCAGTTCATCCTTTATTTGAAATTTAATAGTCGCTCAAGCTTTGAAATTGTGGAATTCAATTTGTTGAGTGGGTTTTTCAGGTAGAAATTCGATATGTATCGGCTGTGCCATCTGTTCTTCCTTTTCGTAATATTTAGTGCTGCGGCATCGGTTGCACTGCCGAGCTACATGAATTGACAGATATTAACTTCAGATGTGAGAAATGGTTCGATTTGTCGTATTTGCACTCAGCACATGGTTTTACCGACACTACTGCAAAAAATGTCGTTAGTTGACATGCACAAAAGGATCAGGTAGATAACAGGAAGACAACACAAAGCTAACAGTGGAATGTTAAAGGGGGCCAACAACGAGTTACTGATCGGGGTCGAAGAAAAGCTGAGACGATGGAAGGACTATATTGAAGAACTTTTTGGGGAAGATCAAACGGAAAGCCCGCAACCTGAAGAATTTAATGAAACTAGTCCTTGCATTACATCGGAAGAAGTTATACGAGCAATAAAGCTTCAGAAAAATGGTAAAGCTATTGGCCCCGACGGAATCAATGCAGAGACGCTTAAGCTAATGACACAGCAAGAAGGGGCTGGCCTTAAGCTCTTAACAGCACTATTCAATAACATCTATAAAGCCGGTAAAATCCCAGCAGACTGGCTCAAATCTGTGTTTGTCACCCTGCCCAAAAAGACCAATGCGACAAATTGTGATGACTACAGAATGATTAGCCTAATGTCGCATGTTCTGAAAACCTTTCTACGAATTATACATATACACCAAATGCGAGCGAGAAATCGATCCAGTTCAGTTCGGTTTCAGAAATGGCCTAGAAACGCGTGAGGCTCTCTTTTCTCTTAATGTACTCACCCAAAGATGTAGAGACATGAATGTCGATATTTACGCCTGCTTTGTTGACTATCGGAAGGCTTTTGACTGCGTTTCACATAAAAAAATGGCGGAAATTCTAAAAAATACCGGGGTTGATGCAGAAGACTTACGCATTATTACAAACCTTTATTGGCACCAAACTGCACAGGTGAGAGTTAATGGGCTAACATCTGAACAGATAGCAAGACGGAAATGTGTACGTCAAGGCTGTGTGCTGTCGCCTCTATTGTTTAACATTTACTCAGAAGCAATATTCAAAGAAGCACTTGAAAACATAGACACAGGCATTAGAATAAATGGAAAACTACTTAGTAATATCCGCTACGCAGACGACACCGTGGTACTAGCTAACAACCTTCAAAACTTGCAGAGAGCCAAGAACCTTATTGTAGAGCATAGCCAACGCTTTGGACTATCTGTTAACGTTAACAAAACTAAAAGTATGGTGTTTTCTAAGCAAGCAATGGAGGCAGTAATACGCATTAACAACCAACCTGTGGAACAAGTGCATTCGTTTCGGTATTTAGGAGCCACGGTGAACGACCAAAGTGACCCGAAAATAGAGATCAAATCTCGAATCGAACAAGCCCGTAAAACTTTCGTTGGCATGAGAGACCTTTTCGTCAACCGCGGACTTAATCTTTTAACTTCGTATGCGACTACTTCGTTGTTATGTTTTTCCTGTCCTTACTTGTGGATGTGAAAGTTGGACTTTTAATCCAGAAATGGAGAGAGCTTTCGAAATGTATCTATACCGTAGAATATTGCGTATCTCTTGGATGGAGAGACGGACAAACATCGAAGTCCTAAATACAATGGGAAAATCACGAGAGTTGATGAAAACCATCAAAGAAAGAAAGCTCCAGTACATCGGGCACATCATGCGCGGCAAAAAATATGAGATCCTTCGCCAGATTATTGAGGGGAAAGTCCAAGGAAAAAGATCAGTTGGACGACGCCAGAACTCATGGCTGAAAGATCTACGGAGGTGGTTTGGAAGAACGTCCACTGAAATTTTTAGAGCTGCAGTGTCGAAAACAATTATTGCCAATTGGATCGCTAACCTTCGTTTGGAGACGGCGTCATAAGAAGAAGAAGTTGACGTTCATATTTACACTTTCTATTTCTTTCACATATTTGCAGCTTGGACGGATTTACGTTCGAATAATTAATCTTTATACTGTGAAAAAAATCTATAATTGCGAGAACGACGGGCAATGGCAACACTGTAAGTAAAGGACATGTATACGTTCTAAAACTATTCAATTCCCTGCTCACTTTAACACTATCATGAAAGTTATAAACCTTGCAACATGCCGGGTGGGGGAACTAAAACGAAAAAGACTCAATAACTGCTAAACTATTCGTTTCTGGACAAAAAGCAGAAACAAGTCAATTTTTGTCTGAAGGGGGACATCTTTTAACACACGGTGATTTTATTCTACATCAACCCCCTAAGCAGGGGTACACAAAACTCAATTTTTTTAATAGGAAAGATAAGTCGAGTGATTACCTCATTGAAGAGCTCTATTGATTCTCAACACAATTGTGTAATGATTTTTGAGTTTTGACATACACCCGGAGGCAAAATTAGCGGAACACTCGAAAATTTAACCAAATTCGAAGTCCGATATTCTTCCTAATTCTCAACCGATTTAGATGATTTTTTCGGCAAATTATAGATAAACTCTTCTGCTTTGTAGAAATTATAAGAGAAAACAAAAAAAAATTGAAAAAAATTTTAAACAGGGGCAAAATTAAAAGTGTTTTTTTTGTCAATAATTCGTAACACCCTGTGGAATTTCGTGGTCCGAGTTGAAACGTACAATATCATGTTCTGTCAAGACACATCTTCCAACAGTAACGCCCTTCTCGTTTTATGCATTTATCTCTATTTTTACAATAGATATCCAATTTGAAGCGAAAAGTCACAAATTTCAAGAATTTATTTTTAATCTTACGTAGGTACATAACATCGGAGGTTAACCAAAAAATAAAATTAAAATTAGAGAAGCGGAAATCTAACAAAATGAAAATTTTTGAAATTCACTGGCCAATTGCACGCTCCGGGAGAACTCGAAGTACACTGAAAAATCGTTGATTTTGCACATTTATTTTTGAATTTTTTTTGTGTGACACTCTATAATAATTATCATTGCTGTCCAAAATTGAAAACAGGTGTGTATCCTGGTGATACACTCGAGAAATGAAATGAACATGTTAAGAAAAATGTTCATGATGACCCACAAAGAAAAACCATTTGATTTGTGTAGCGAGTATGACCCCCCGAGCTCTTATTACAGCGCGCATACGATTTCGCATACTCCCAATGACGTTGTCTATCATCTGTTGAGGTATGTTGTCCCACTCTTCCACCAAAGCCGATGTCAGCTCTTCAACGTTGCCTGGATTCCGTTGTCGAACCCTTCTTCCAAGGATGTCCCAAACGTGTTAGATCGGGTTTAAATCCGGTGACCGCGACGGCCAGTCCATTCGTGTGATCCCAGCTTACTTGAGATATTCAATCACTATGGGCGCAGTAAGAGGGCGCGCGTTATCGTGCATTAAAAGGAAATTTTCCCCTATGTAAGGAGCAAAAGGCACAACATGGGGCTCCAAGATTTCTGTTATATACCGATGGGCATTAAGTGATCCATTGCCAATAATCTCCAGTTCTGTTCGTACTCCCAAGCATATGCCACCCCATATCATAACTGACCCTCCACCGTATTGCTCAGTTCCTGCGAAGTTCGCTTGATTGTACCTTTCCCCTCGATGCCTCCATATTCTATCTCTACCATCCACGAAAATCACACAATATCGGCTCTCATCACTAAATAAAACTCGTCTCCACTGATTGATTGTCCATGCTACATGCTCCCTAGCAAACGCCAATCTTGCTACCCGATGGGCTCTATCGAGTCTTGGTGCTCTTGTTTGCGCGTATGATCTCAGACCAACTTCATTTAATCGTCTTCTGACTGTCCTCACACTGACGTTAATGTTATCCACTGCTTGTAAAAGGTTACGTGCCTGAACAGCAGTAAGACGAGGATTTCTTATGGTTTGATTGACGATGAAACGGTCATGTATAGCGCGGGTTGCCCGATTTCTTCCTTGTCCTCGCCTCCTCACGTACAATCCAGTTTCCCTGTAACGTCGGTAGATTCGATGGATAACCGACGTCGAGACACCCAACATGGTACCGACTGAGCGGTAGGTGCGCCCTTCCTCGATCAATGTAACTGCCCTTGCTACTGAGGTTGGTGGTAAATCTCTCATTCTGAATGAAAAATACCGTTTCGAATCGTAAACAGTAAAAGAATCACAAAACACCGCAACCGATCGAATTTGTATCAAATCAAAGAATGGAAAACTCTCATTCTTCAAACAAGTGCAAATGTGGTCATATACAAAAAACGTGTGTTGTATTTCATATTTGATAAAAAAGTGTGCACATGTGTAAATGAAAAGTTTTATCAATGGTCCCAGAATTCGGTTCTGTATTTTAATACCTACCGACTGTTATCTCCTATGAATTCCTAATTTTCACCAAATTAACCAAATTGTCATCAATAACTAATGCAATTCGAACATAAAAATCGCAAACGACAATTTCGACACGCCTGAGTGATAATAAGAAAATTCCAAATTGATAGACGAATTTTAATGACAATTTCTTGATTCAATGGAATTTCTCCAAAATGGTGATTTTCCACTTGAAGTTAAATATATTTTGCAAAAATAGAGATAAACGCATGAAACAAGAAGGGCGTTACCGTGGAAAGATGTGTCTTGACAGACCATGATATTGTACGTTTCAACTCGGACCACGAAATTCCACAGGGTGTTACGAATTTTTGGCAAAAAAAACTCTTTTAGTTTTGCCCCCGTATAAAATTTTTTTCGATTTTTTTTTGTTTTCTCTTATAATTTCTACAAAGCAGAAGAGTTGGTCTATAACTTGCCGTACAAATCATCAAAATCGGTTGAGAATTAGGAAAAATATTGAACTTCGAATTTGGTTAAATTTTCGAGTGTTCCGCTAATTTTGCCTCCGAGTGTATTACGAAGAAGACGCAGGCTGGTTCGTCAAAAGACGAGTTATTTTCAGTGATTGAAAAATCTGGCACTTCTTCAACTACCAATACCGACCCATGTTTCGAATTTGCCTAAGAAGGAAATGCTTAATCTTATGAACAAATTATACCGATGAGAAAGTCTGTTCATTAACATTCATTAAGGTCCTTCGACAATCATCCCTAGATCAAAAACCAGCTATGGCACGTACGACTTACTCTACAAGCACATGCCGCTCTTCTCCAAACCATATTTCCACAGAATATGATGGAATAGAATGCGCCATAGTATGCAGACTTCACGTCCACATCTACACACATCCCCTCAACAATCTCAATCTCAGACAGTGCTCACTGATATGTATGCCATTCCAGCCTTGGTTTCAGGTGAATTCACAGAAATTAGACACTACCAACACCCAGTTTAATTTCCCGGCCAATCTCTCATAGAATATACAATATTTTCAGAATTTAGCGGAGTCCATTCGCAGCAAGCCAAGTTTCAAATCTAAACTGTGCATCGCATGCCGCTTCTAAAACTTCTGCTGAATATTAAACATTCATCATGACCGTCGTGTTATTATCAAAGAGAGTTAACTTTGCCATCGCCTCGCACTGAGGGAAGTAATTCAAAAATAACAAAAATTAAAGAAGAATTAGAACCGATCCTTGAGGCACGCCAAAGTCAACCACCCTCTCCACAGAAAACACATCATTTACCCTCACCAGTTATGTCGGATAAACTACACTGGTCTACAATGGTTTTGTTGCCCTAGATATGAAAATGATTTTGGGTCTATTTATGCACACAATTCGTGAAACTATCAATGATTTTGTAGGATTTGCTCTGATTTCTTTTTTAATCTTTATTTTCATTTTACATAACAAAAATCGTAAAACAAGAAACAAAATAACAGATATATATTCATAATGTCAGTTATGTTTTGAGAAATTCGGATACATCGAAGTAAATAAAGAGGAAAATATCGAAAATATATTTCATCTTTCCATAAAACGCCTTTTATGAGATTTTCTTCTATAATTTTTCAGGGGACAATCTCTTTTCAAAGACCAGGAGTAATGTGCCATCATGTGACAATCCCATCGACCTTGATACCTTTCTTCCATCACTTTTAGATCTTGATGAAACCGCTCTCCCTGTTCCTCACTATAATTTCCTAAATTATCCGGAAATTTATCTAGATGATTGCGGAGATAGTGTAACTTAATACTCATATTTGCTCCTAAAGTCTGAAAGTTTGTCAGCATATTTTGCACAATTTCTTCATAATTTGCTGCTTTATGGTTACCTAGGAAATTTTCGACAACCAACACAAAACTTTTCCAAGCTTTACTTTCCGGAACAGTCATAACTTTGATAAAATCTGAGTCTTTCACCAATTGCCGTATTTGAGGACCATCAAATATTCCACCTTTCAATATTTCCATACTAAGCTCCGGAAATTTTCTGCAAATGTAATTAAAACAATTTCCGTCTTTGTTCAACGCTTTTACAAATTGCTTAATCATACCTAACTTAATATGTAATGGTGGAAGTATGATTTTGTCTCTGCTCACCACCGGCTCCCTTATTACGTTGGCTTTACCGACAGTTAAAGAATTTCTTACAGGCCAAACATCTTGTTCCCAATGAAGTTGCTTTGCTCTACTATCCTACATACAAATAAAGCAAGGGTGTTTGGTATATCCACTTTGTTGGCCAAGTAAAAATTTAACAATTTTTAAATCCACACAGATCGGCCATTGATGCTCAGAGTATTCAATTTTCTCTAAAACTAATTTTACATTTTTATATTCTTCTTTGAGTTTCGTTGAATGGGCAATTGGAATTGATGCAAATTTATTTCCATTGTGCAATGCATTTTAAACTTCTTTTGCAACTATCAATAAAAAAGCGCCATTCAGTAGATTTGTACTCTTTTAAACCCATGTCTATAAGCAGCTTCGCGATATCATTACAATACACTAATCCTTCATTTTCACTAAAAAATTGTAATAACTCTTTTTCTCGCGTTCTGTATGTTGTAATTGTTACTGTTGGTGCCAATAAATTTTTTTCTTTCAATCTTGAGGCTAACAGTTCTGATCCTTGTTTTGATAAATTGAGATCACGTATTAAATCACTGAGTTCATTTTGAGAAAATAACTTTGGCGTAGATGTTTCACCTTCCCATTCACTTCCACTAGTAGATGGTCCTGATTTCTGTGAATTTGATAACATCATTGCTTCTGAGGGCATGCGAATTACTTTTGAAATGTATATGGGCCGAGGGAGATTTTCAATGTGTAGAACCGGACATTTCGTAGACTGTAAGTCTGGGTATCTCCACGTTTGATTCCGATTAAAACCTTTAACATCTACTACTCAAAAGTAACAATCATCCAAATTATTCGTAAGCTCCATCCAGATCATAGGAATACCAAAGTCAAACCAGAACGTTCACCTTTTTTCCACAACCGTAAAGACTCAACACAGGACTTACAAACTTTATGAGGAACCCATGGTTTACCTAATTTGTCCATTTTGAAACCAAAATATTCAACATAAGTCTCCTTGACAAAGTCTGTGATATTCCTTTTTTGTTTTTTTGGTATATAAACATCGCTAATATAACAAAATAAATCACTACAATATTTACACTTTCTTCGTGACGAACTCATATTTTAGACTAGAAGACAAATATATAAGAATGGACATTCAGTAATTGAAACAAAATATTAATCCATGACACTTTATCCAGATTTACGTGTATATGTACTTCAATATTGTCAAATAACTGAGATCTCAGCTGTCCTGTGGAGCAAGGGGTCTGAGAGTGGGGATCAGGTGACGTTTGTATGCGCGAAAAAGTTGCGCAGAAGCATAATCATGACTGGAAAATTAAATTTTATTTCTAACAAGCTTATAATTGTTCAAAATATAAGAAATGCAAAAATCATGAAAATACGAGCACATTGAGAACTTTCATGAATATATTCGTAATCTGGGCACTTGAAAACATAAAAATTTGAGATGATATCCAGGGCAACAATAAAAAAAAATTTTTTTGTAGAGCTGTGCTACATATGATCTGATGAGTTATGTACTGTAACAAGTAAAAGAATAGAAGGGCAACTTGGTCAATAAAACGATATGCGATACACATTCGAAGATGTTACTCAAATCATTCGTAAACGCTTTTCTATATTCATTTTCAGAAGCCTTATGATTTGGCCGGAATCAACACTATTACAACTGTGTCCCTGCTATTCATAAAGTCGAACTGACCTTGAAAAAATAGTCCACTCTTTTCAAAATAAATTGATATCTCTAAGTAAGCCGTATATAGCCCTAAAAATAGATGATCAGACTTAAATTCACTATCGTAAGTCCAGAATATCAGATATCATATAACGAAACAAACTTAAAGAAATACTCAATTTTACCTCTCTTACGTCTTATCGATCCATAAATATAGGAGGAATGAAACCATTAAGATCTTTTAAAGACTTTTTTTGCAAAATACTCTCCCCGAAAATTTTTCAATCCTTCGAATCAATTCAGGAAGCAGTTTTCCCAATCGTTTGCTGTTACATTGAAAATGGTCTTTTGGAAGGTATCACATCTTCTGAAGGCTAAAACCGTTGACCTAGCAGTCCGTTCTTGATTTCAGAGAATTTAAAAAAAAAGGTTGGGAGTGAGGTCCGGACTATAAGCAAAATGTTGTTCAAGAAGCGAGAGAATAGACACAATGAATTATCTTCGGCGGCCACATCCGTGGCATGACAAGCATCGCCTTCTCCATAGAGGTTTCGTGCATTAAATTTTCGATTGTTTTTCGGGCTTTATGCGAACTTGCATTGACATGGTGAAGGATGATTCGCCGTTCGGGGTTGATTTCTCGTAGTTTACGACTTTCAATATAGAAATGGTTGTGTACCAATCGGAAGTAACTGTATCTTGTAAAAGAATTGTTGCTACTTCGACCACGGAGGACTTTTGTCAGTTTTTTTCATATTGGGGTCTTTGAAATCGACAGGGTTCCCTCAATCTCTGGATATATTGCATGACGACCTTCCTGGATAAGCTTACAAACCCCATCCGCATTTTCTTGAGCAACTGCGCTTTTTGGTGCACCTGCCCACAAAAATCAACTCGCCTAGACAACTTCTTTTTGAAAATTATAGAAAATTATTGCGCGAAAATAGTCACAGTTTTATTTCATTTTTCAACTATCTTATCAACTTTGGCAGTTTTTTGTGGCTAGAACATAGCACGCATAGAACTGAAACTTTGGATTTATAGTAACAAATCATAGAGGTTCATCTTTAATACTGACAATTGATTAATGGTGTCAAGTGAATTTAATTATAGGTGACTTCAATGCTAAAATAGGAAAAGGAAAATTAGAGGAGATAATTGGATTATATGGTCTAGAAGAAAGAAACGAGAGAGGTGATCGACTGCTACAATTTTGCCAAGAAGAAAACATGAAAATAACGAACAAATGGTTTGAACTTCACCCCTGCCGCCTATACACATGGAAATCCCCAGCGGACCGAACAGACAATGTAGTTCGGAACCAAATAAATTTCATTCTCATTAACCAAAGATTCAGTTCAACCATCAAGAGAGCTTGTACATATCCTGGAGCGGATGTTCCCTCTGATCACGTATTATTAGTGGCCGTCATGAAAATTGCTTTGTCAAGTCAGAAAAAGTCAACCATACAACGACAGATAGCGTTAGAAAAAATTAAGAACCCAATAATAAAATCTGAGTTGAGCAATGAGATAAACTCACAAATCCAAATAATAACTTCGAATATTGGAAACACGCCAACGCAAACTTGGACAAGGATAATGGACACTGTAACAAACTCAATGCAAAACATACTAGGGTATAAAACAAAGAACGAAAAGCAGAAATGGATGACAGATGAGATTTTGTTTCTAATGGACAAACGACGAGAGCACAAAAACAAAAAGATAGTAAGTACAAAGACATTCAAAGACTTATAAGGTCAAAGATTAGAATAGCAAAAACGAATGGCTTAAACGTGAATGCCAAGAAATCGAACAACTACAAAACCAACATGATGACTTTAACATGCACAAAAAACTGAAGGAAACTGCTGGTATATATAGAAAAATGAGAACAACTGTAACAGTCAATAATAACAACCAGATAGTCCTCGATAGCAAAGAGAAAAACAATGTTTGGGAAAAGTATATAAAAGAACTATTTGACGATGACAGACCTCCAGCTGATGTCAATATTTCACTAACCGGTCCACCCATAACTAAAGACGAAATTGAAAAAGCTATACGCGACGCAAAAATAATAAAGCAGTTGGCCCAGACGAAATTCCTTCAGAAATACTTAAACTCCTAGATGAAAAAGGCATCACAGCTCTACATAAAGTGTTTAACACTATATATGAGACAGGACACTATCCCAAGCAATGGTTGTGCTCAATTTTATCCCCTGCCTAAGAAGACCAATGCAAGAAAATGTGAAGACCACAGACTCATTAGCCTGATGAGCCATACCTTAAAAATATTTCTTAAAATCATACACCAGAGAATTTACAAAAATGTGAAAGAGACATAAGTGACTCGCAGTTCTGGTTTAGACAAGGGTTAGGTACAAGAGAAGCAATAGTCGCCATACAAGTGCTTGTCCAGAATTGCCATGATCAGAGAAAGGATGTCTGTCTATGTTTCATAGACTACGAGAAAGAATTCGATCGTGTACAGCACCACAAATTAATGCAGCTTCTAAAAAAGCTCGATATAGACCAAAAAGACATACGATGCATTGAGAATTTATACTGGAACCAAACAGCACAAATAAAAGTAGACAATAATATGTCTAATGACATCCAAATTAGAAGAGGAGTACGATAGGGATGTGTGCTTTTTACCACTCCTATTCAATTTGTTTTCAGAGACGATTTTCCAAGAGGCACTAGAAGACATGGAAATGGGAATGAAAGTCAATGGAGTGTGGATAAACAATATCCGATATGCTGACGATACGGTCTTAATAGCTGACAACATGACCGACCTGCAACAACTGGTCAATAGGGTAGGTGAACAAAGCCAATCAATGGGCCTAAATATAAATGTAAAAAAAACAAAATTTATGATTATTTCCAGAAACCAGCAAATGTTCGAAAACTCTACGCTAATAGTTAACGCAAGGCTCATAGAAAGAGTAGAAAAGTTTAAATACTTGGGAATCTGGCTGTTTCAAGACTGGTCATCAGAAAAAGAGATGAAATATAGCAAGAGCAAGCACGACAGGCATTCCTAAAGTTTCGAAAAGTGTTCACCTGCTCCGACTTTGACCTTAACCTAAGGCTAAGATTCACTAAGTGCTACATTTGGTCGGTGCTTCTTTATGGTATGGAAGGTTGGACATTAGAAGCGAATGAATTAAAAAAATTAGAGGCTTTCGAGATGTGGCTATACCGCAGAATCCTTAAAGTACCCTGGACGGCTAGATTGACAAATGAGGAAACTCTTAGACGAGTTAACAAACAAAGTGAACTGTTTGCAGTGATCAAAAAGAGGAAAACAGCATATCTGCGTCATATAATACGAAACACGAAATATCAATTCCTGCATTTGTTAATCGAAGGCAAGATCGAAGGCCGGAGAGGGATCGGACGGAAGAAAATTTCTTGGCTGCGAAATATCAGGCAGTGGACAGGACTACACGATATACAGTCATTGATACACACCGCAAGAGATGGAGACGCAATGGAAAATGTTATCGCAAACATCCATTAATGGATATGCATCAGAAGAAGAAGTCATGTATGTCTTAGGATGCAAAATTTTGAAGACATCCCTCGTAATATCTGAAAGTATCAAACAGTAATTTAAAATTAGAACTAATCAAAGGCCTTTCCAGTGAATTGCAAATCTAGGCTCGAAAAAAATATTTTTAATAGTAGTTTTAAAATGAAATCAATATTATGCCTTCCCGAGCAAATTGATGGGTGATTAATGAAATTATTCTCGTAAATATTATATATTCAGGGGTTATTGGCAATTAATCCATTTTGAAACTGTCGTAAACTTCGTGGAATGACATCATATCGGTTTAAACCCACACATTGAGAACGTCATAAATCTTATATCATGAACAGTTTCGATACTCACTATGAAGCTAGATCTAAAACTGAAATGGTTTCTCTTTCAGAGTTCATTCATATACGACATTGTTGCTAGAAAATTATGAAAGACTGTTGTCAGATGAAATATTTCAACTCCACTGTTTCATCCGATTTCTCTCTCTTTTTTTGGCATGCTTGAATAACAAATTAGACCCGTTCTGGATTGTGGGGCATGAGGGGCACGTATAATCCTGAAAACTTCCGTATATCTCATACAGCTATTTCTACCGAAAACTCTTGGCTAGACATCTCGTATAGTGATAGATGTCAAACATCCTAAATGACGGTAAATAATTATGTGACCTACAAAATCTTCATTGGTTACATTCTAATATAAAAACTCAATCCTCTAATGATTTATATAAGAAAGCCAAATCCTATTATAAATCCTTAATCCTAAGAACCAAATACAATTTTCACAGTGAACTTATTGATAAATCTGTAAATAAAAATAGAACTGTGTGGAATCTAGTAAATACTATGACTGGTCGAAAACGTATGGCACAAAATTCTATTGCACTGGTTATTGATAATGTTACGCATAACGATCCCAATGATTTGGTTGAGATTTTCGCTAATCATTTCACTACAGTTGCCGAATCTTCCCTCAACAGTTATTATAAAGACTCAATGTCATCCTCATGTACGACGTCACGTATGTTAGACACAACCTTTTTCTTCCACCCAGTCCTGGAGCATGAATTCCATGATGTTATAAGATCACTCAAAAACAACAAAGGTTCTAGTGTTGATTTCATCTCAGCACGAATTCTGAAGATGATAGGTACCGATATCAGCCGACATTTCGCTCATGTTATTAACCTGTCAATTAGCACAGGCGTATTTCCTCGTATTCTGAAAAAGCAATCGTCATTCTTATTCATAAAAGGATGATGTACACGATATCATGAACTATAGACCTATATCTATCTTAAGTGTCTTTTCCAAGGTTTTTGAAAGAATAGTGTTTGATAGAATGATGAAGTACCTAGATAAATTTCAAATACTTGATACTGCACAACATGGTTTCAGAACCGGCCGCTCGACTCAAACTGGAGCATTGCATTTCGTGGAGTTCGTCTATCGTTGCCTTGATAATGGTCAATATGTTGCTGGATTGTTCTTTGACTTGTCTAAAGCGTTTGATAGTCTTGCTATCCAGTTTATATTGGATAAATGTTATAATCTTGGATTCAGAGGCGTGTTCTTGGACTGGATTCGTAGTTATCTGGAGGACAGAACTGCCTCAATCAGGGTTCACGACTCGTTCTCAAATGAACAGTACTGTAAATTAGGAGTACCCCAGGGTTCTGTCTTGGGGCCACTTCTATTTCTGTTATTCATCAACGATCTGCCACCAAATTTGAAAAAAATATTCTACAGAAAATCTAATATTCGCAATTCATTATCAAAAATAATCTGGTTGATACTGTACGCTGATGACTCTTCCATAGCTATTACTGCTGAGACTCTTGAGGAGCTTCAAAAGTTATGCGAGCTGCTGGTGGAGAGTTTCGTAGAATGGTGCCATTTTAATGCTATTATGATCAATGTCAACAAGACGGAATGCATTCACTCCACTCTGTCGTCTTGTGATCAGGGTAGCATAACAATAAGGTATTTAGATACAGTCATCTCTTCGAAGGACACCACTAAATTCCTCGGCGTTCACATCGATAGGAATCTGAAGTGGGGTGCACATATCGATGCGATTTGTAAGAGGCTGAATAGTTCCTATTATGCCCTAAATAGAATCAAGAGTTCACTACCTCTAAGTTCCCTTGTGAACGTTTATTACAGTTTGGTATATAGTTACCTGTCCTATAATATCTTACTGTGAGGAAATTCCTCAGACGTAGGTAGAGTTTTCATCATCCAGAAAAGAATTCTGCGAATGATGTTCGATACAGCTCCACAATCTTCATGTAGACCGTTGTTCCTGAAGAATGGTATCCTCACATTGGCCTCTATTTTCATTTTGAGATGCCTCGTTTATATTAAAGAGAATGAAAGTAACATGACTAAACTTTCTAACTTTCATTCCCACAATACTAGAAATAAGGAAACATTATGTATCCCTAAACACAGAACTTCTAGATTTGAAATGTCGCCCCTGTACCAGGGTATCAGATTGTTCAATCATCTTCCACGGCATATACAGGGTCTAAGTGTAAATAGATTTAAGGTAGCAGTTAAGAATTTACTTTTAGCAAAATGTTTTTATACTGTGAATGAGTTTCTATGTGTTGATTTAGATAATGTCTAAATGTCTTTTCTATTGACCTGTCCTATACATACTTGTGATGTCTTAAATTATTATTATTATTTATTATCGTGGACTTATGCACTATCTCAGCTAGTAGCTGGATATAATTTACCTTTCCCAGATTTAGCAATCAAAGGAATAGGCTCGATTACAATATACTTGACATAAATTTCCTAACTATCCTACATGTATTAAGAATTACAGCTTTTGCATTTCTATATAGGTATTCTTATGCAATTCTAATTTCTTAAGGCTATCATGCAAAGTTTTGGGTATTAAACCAGTCGAGGATACGATGACAGGAACGATATCTATTTTGTCGAGGTGCCACATCTGCTTGATCTCAATAGCAAGGTCTGTGTATTTGGACTTTTCCTCCTGGAACTTATTCAGCACGTTGTTATTATTTGGTATGGCGACATCCACCAGCATTGCTGTCTTGGCTCTCTTATCATACACCACTATGTCCGGCCTATTATTCGTCACCATTCTGTCAGTGATAATAGGCCTATCGTAGTATAATCTGATAGAGTCATTTTCCAATACGGGCGCCGGTTGATACTTGTAATATGGCTGGAATGTATTCAGAAGTCCGTACTTGTGTGCAAGTTTTTGATGGATAATGTTGCACACTTGATTATGCCTGTGAAGATAGTCTGTATTGGCCAGTGGTTCGCATCCGGACGTAATATGCTGTATCGTCTCCGATCTTATATGGCATTTTCTGCACCTATCTGTTTGTAATGTTCCGTCCTTCATAATAAATTTTTTGTAGTTGTTTGTAGCGATCACTTGGTCTTGGATGGCCATAAGGAATCCCTCTGTTTCCGCGAATATTATTATTTATTATCGTGGACTTATGCACTATCTCAGCTAGTAGCTGGATATAATTTACCTTTCCCAGATTTAGCAATCAAAGGGAATAGGCTCGATTACAATATACTTGACATAAATTTCCTAACTATCCTACATGTATTAAGAATTACAGCTTTTGCATTTCTATATAGGTATTCTTATGCAATTCTAATTTCTTAAGGCTATCATGCAAAGTTTTGGGTATTAAACCAGTCGAGGATACGATGACAGGAACGATATCTATTTTGTCGAGGTGCCACATCTGCTTGATCTCAATAGCAAGGTCTGTGTATTTGGACTTTTCTCCTGGAACTTATTCAGCACGTTGTTATTATTTGGTATGGCGACATCCACCAGCATTGCTGTCTTGGCTCTCTTATCATACACCACTATGTCCGGCCTATTATTCGTCACCATTCTGTCAGTGATAATAGGCCTATCGTAGTATAATCTGATAGAGTCATTTTCCAATACGGGCGCCGGTTGATACTTGTAATATGGCTGGAATGTATTCAGAAGTCCGTACTTGTGTGCAAGTTTCTGATGGATAATGTTGCACACTTGATTATGCCTGTGAAGATAGTCTGTATTGGCCAGTTGTTCGCATCCGGACGTAATATGCTGTATCGTCTCCGATCTTATATGGCATTTTCTGCACCTATCTGTTTGTAATGTTCCGTCCTTCATAATAAATTTTTTGTAGTTGTTTGTAGCGATCACTTGGTCTTGGATGGCCATAAGGAATCCCTCTGTTTCCGCGAATAATTCTCCTTTCATCAACCATTTGTTGGAGGCTTCTTTGTCGATGTGTGGTTGATTAATCTCATGGTGATGTCGTCCATGCAATTCCTTTCTTGACCATTGCTCTTGTTTTTCAGTATCTGATAGGAATAGTAGATTCAGCAGGTCATCTCTGGTAGCAAGATTTAGAGGTGTATATCCCTTATCGGCCAACGATACCACTCTATGTTGGTCAGAAGTGAGAGCTTTTGCTGAGAAGAATTCTCTGAGATTTCTTATCTGTTCGGTGTGTAAATTGACAACATCTATTAATCCGCGTCCTCCTTCTTTCCGCTTCAAAGTTGTTCGTATCACAGACGATTTTGGATGATGATTGTTGTACTTTGTCAGCATCGTTCGGGTCTGCCTTTGAATATCATCTAGCTCCGTCTTAGTCCATCTGATTATTCCAAATGAGTAAAGCAACACTGGAATGGCGTAGGTGTTAATTGCCTTGACTAGATTCCCCGAGTTCAACATCGATTTCAGCACAGACTTCAGACGCTGACTGTATTCTGAACGAATCTTCTCCTTTGATTGTTTTTGGTCTAACAATCTGGCTTGTTGGTATCCCAGATATTTGTATGTTTCGCCATCTCTCATGCACTGTATAATGTCACCGTTTGGAAGTTGTGTTTCACCATCTATGACTTTCCCTCTTTGAATGTTCAGGGTCTTACATTTTTCAATCCCGAATTTCATATGAACATCTGCCGAGAACTCACTGACAGTTTTCAGCAAATCATCCAATTGCTTCTTGTTCGAAGCATATAATTTGATAATAATAATAATAATATATTATTATTATTATTATTATTATTATTATAACCATGGACATTGAACGAGGATAGTTTCAGAAGTAGTACCTGGACTTACTTCAAGATATCAGTAGTTAAATGTTAAAATTGTCTTTCTTTTTCGGAAGCAGGTCTCAGAAATCATTTTGGTTGGAAAATTCATAAAATGAAAGTTTTTGTGTGTCACTTTTTTATGAACCTGTTTTTATGACAAGTTTAAATAAAATCATTATATTTCTCTTTCTTATTTGGTATCGCGCCTTACTCTGAAGTGCATGTTTAGTTTAACTCTTCAACGTTTTGGCTAAATTGTCAACATCATCAACGTTAATAGAGCATGTTATTCTTGGACTAACCTTGTACGTTTCAATGTGAACCTAGTAAAAACTTTGAGACATTTTTAAACGAAGATCGCGTGAATGCGGTAAGAACATCAGAAGTAATGGAAAAAATTTGAAATGTAGAGATAAGAGACCAGAAAATTAAATTGCGTGAAATGGTGTGGACAATAGGTATTTCGAACGAACGTGTGGGGAATATTTCAACGATTAATTTGGTAATGAAAAGGTTTTTCGCAAGGGGGATTCCGCCGTTACTTACAGCTGACGCGTGTGTTGACTGGAAAATATTGTTTGGAGATGTTGAAATGTTATCGGAAGATTCATTCGACTAGCTTATAATTGGAATATGGAATCATCACGTTATAACATATAATAAATATTTCAAGGGGAGCGTTTTTTTGACAATTTAGTTTTTTTGAGAGCCGGACGATTGCGGAAGGTTGCAAAGTTGTGAGAGTGCAACCGATTCCAGAAAAAGGGAAGAAATGCCTAACCCAAAATTACAGTCCAATCGCATTGTGGTCCATTATGTCCAAAGACCTGTAAAGAGCGGTAACCGACGTGGTCATAAAATATTATTATTATTACAAAAAATTCAATGCAGAGGACTAAGTCCTATGAAAGCGACTAAAAAATTTTCTCTCTATTTGGTGGAGAATTTTTCTTTTACCAACCGAAGATCGTGGCCGCGAAGTTGCGGGTCACTGTTCAGATCAACAAGAGATCTTAGATAAGCATAATTATGATTCATCATAATCATCATCCTATAAGTAAACATCAAATCCCAACGAAGACGTCACGCACCAAAAGTGCGCATGCGGAATACGCCAGTCTGTTACGTCCGAATCACAAACACTTTTCAACAGGTTATGGTCTCGAACGAGTATAGAGCAGCAAAACGCACTCGCGTACTCCAGGATTGGACGAATACACTACTTATATATACAGCAGTTGGGAATGATAAAAAATCAAAAGATTTACGTAGAGGGTGCAACGGGGTATTGCACGGGCACATATACCAATAATGTGCTCAGACCTTGTTAGATACACAGTTCCAGTCACACCGAGTTCTACTTGCGATGAAACAGCACCGAGGGGATGACTGTCGATGAAATATTGAGCTGACGGATCATTGGGTCCCATATGCATCACGACGCACTTGTTTACATTCAAAGTCACCGCACCTCCGCGAAAATGCTTGCAGATCACACTGGAGAGCTATCGGCTCGTTTAGTGGATTAGCCTGAACTTGGTGTCATCTGCGCAAAAGGATTTGCTCGCACAATGTGTGCGAGGTCACTTATAAGAGTTATGAACAAGAGTGAACTCAGAAAAGACCCATGTGGGACACCAGTTATGACCAGTTTTTCGGAGGAGATGCTGGTATCAACTCCTAATGAAAAGGTTCGAGTCAACAAATAATCGCTCATCCACATCGTATACCCACGTGATCTATTCTGTGAATCGGCCATCTATGAGTGACTTTAGGGAAAGCTTCAGCAGAGTCAAATTATATAATATCGGTTGGCATAAACAGTAGCTGACCTAGGACAGACCCTGGTGGGACACCGCTAACTCACAGCTAACGCTTGTGTTGACTGGAAAAGTTTTTTTGGAGATGTTCAAATGTAATCGGAAGGATTATTCGACTCGATTGTAATTAGAATATGGAATCATCACATCATAACAGCGAAATATAATAAAAAGGTGAAAATGTACGCGTATTCGAAGAAAACGTTTTTTTCAACAATTCAATTTCTTTGAGAGCTAGACGTTGTAAAGTTACGAGAGTACAACTGATTTCAAAGAAAGGGAAGAAATGCCTAACCCAAAGTTACCGTTCAATCACATTGTGGCTCATTAAGTCCAAAGTCATGCAAAGGTAAACGATGTGCTCAGAAAATATTATTATTACAAGAAATTCAATATAGAGGGCTAGGCCCTATGAAAGCCTAAAATTGAAAAAGCAAAAAGAAAAAAACTCGATTAAATCATGAGCAGAGTGCCCCAAATTGGAAAAAAAAAACAGGAGCTTACCATTGAAAAAATGGATGCCAACTTTAAAACAATAAACCGACCGGCATTTCACAACATCACTTGGAAGTTTGTTCCAAGTACGAAAAATGCAATTTACTAAAAAATGTTCTCTGTGTAGGGTAGAGAACTTTTCCTTTACCAACTTAAGATCGTGGCCGTGAAATCGGTTGTTTAAATCAAAACTGGATCTTAAATTAGCATAATTATGGTTCATCATCTTATAGCTAATAATCAAATCGCCGATCGAAATTGTGCATGTCTGCTACACTTCCAGTCGCACCGAGATCCACTTGCGATGAAACAACTTCGAGGGGATGCCCGTCGATTAGGTATTGAGCGGAGAGATCATTGGGTTCTATATTCAATACGATGCACTAGTTCGCACTGTAGAGCCATCGATTCGTTTAGCGGATTAGCATAAAATTGGTGTCATCTACGTAAACGGATTTGCTGGATTCAATGTGAAATGCCAGGTTACTTATAAAAATTATGAACAAGAGTGGACCCAAGATAGACCCTTATGGGACACCGGTTATGACCAGTTTTTAGGAGGAGAAGCTGATATCAACTTTTACTGAGAAGGTTAGGGCCGACAAAAAATCGCTTTCCACAGAATATGACCACACCGTATATCGACGTAATCTATTTTGTGATGCAGCCTTCTATGAGCCTTCAAAGTATATAACATCTTCGGAGGAGAAACTGGTACCAACTCTAGCTGAGAAGGTATTTTATGCCTTGCTCAAATGTCGGTTCTAGATGTATAATAAAAAAGGTAGATTTCCATTTGAAATACCAAAGTGATGACCCACTTCCGGTATAACCGGAAATTGTATCACTTCGAAAATATTTCACTCCAATTGGAAATCGCTAGTTATGGCCGCGTATAACATTTCAGCTTGATATTTTAATTGGAACTTAAACAGTTTTTAACGGACGGTCCCGGTAGATATCCCTGTGTAAAATAGCATCGAAAATTACGTTGCCCTCAGAAATAATACTTTTCCCGTAAACTGAAAAAAGTTACAATCTTTCTCAAATCTGAATCAATTTTTTTGGGCAAGAAAGATGACACTATAAGTCTACAAATTTTCATGAAAAAAATTCATAGCGCAATGGTGGTTAATTTTATGTAAATCAAATCTCATCAAAAGATGTTTGAAAATGTTATAGCCGAAAGTGGTACCACTATGAAAACAATTGCAAATTGTAGATCAGTATCCATTCACCCAAAATTTGAAATTGATTAATAAACTCGTTCCCCATATACGTAAAATGGGCCCTTTAACGCAAACATCCATATATTTTTTATTTTTCTATGAAAACGTCAAATGTATGTTTCTCGGAAGAAAAAATTTGAATGATCATATCCAACAACTGGAAATTTACATTACCATTATTTCAAGTACAGAAGAGGGTTCAGGCCATCCCTTTTGCATCCCCTTATTCAAAATTTTCTCCAAGGATTTCGTTTGCGAATATAACCTTGGACGCGAGTTTCGGAAACCCTGTACAGTAACTCATGCGAAATAAAGCCTGCTCACATTTTTATCATTCAAAATAACGAAGAAAAAAATTGTTTTTTCGTTTCACGATACCCAAATGAGGTTTCACTCAACCTTAGTTTCCAATCCAGATTCTTATGCTTAGAAGTGCTTTTTTGAAACATAAGTTTACATGAACAAGTGTCAGAAAATTTCGAATTAATATGAAAAATATTTAATCGAGTTTGACCGCGATAAACGTCCCTGTATCTCTAGTATTCATCGCAAAGAAATAGCTTGTTTATGCCTAAAATAAAAGAAAATTGATCCAAAGAAATGGTGCATGACTATCTTGAAAAGTAAAAGTGAAAAAATTATGACATTTATTCCTGATGTTACACTCGTTCGGTATGAGAACCTCTTTCGCATTTCGTTGGTTAAAAGTGAGTTTATTTGTTTTCGATGAAGCGAAAAACCAGCAGAACATTCACGGTTCACGTTCGAATATCATGTCATTTTATTAGATCCTTTCAATCATTCTGCGAAAGAAAATCGTCCGCACATCAGGATGAGACGTTCGGGTCGTCGACGCGACAACACCCCATAAATAATTGCTTTCCCATCCATCAAACTCACAAGACTTATGACCCAGCGATTTTTTTCTTATTTTCACATTATTTTCGTACTACGCTACGGTGTCATTGAAATGGATGATTCATTATTTTTGATTTTGAACTACAGCAAGCTTAGCAATCTCAGATTTCGAAATTTATAGAGTATTTCATATTTCATGAAAAATTAAACGTTAATAAGTTATTCCTGAATTAATTTTTTATATTCATTGAAACTATAAATAATCGGAAACAATTTTTTTCAGTTGGTCATCTTCTTAACATGCTTTTCATTAAATTTGTTATGAATTACTAAGAAATGCTCATCAGTCAACCTATATATGAGAGATGTCTTTCAAGTTCTGCATATAGAGCTCAAATGAAATGATTGAGAGCTTTCAAAGAGTTTATTGTTTTTCAAAGTATTCTTTGCGATGAGCAATACAGTTCTGCATTCTTTCGAACCAATTCTCGAAGCAGTTATTCCAATCGTTTTCTGCTATGTTCGAAATGGCCATTCGGAAGGCATCAAAATCTTCTTCTGAAGACTGAAACCTTTGACCACGCTGTCCGTTCTTGGTTTTGAGAAGAGCAGAGAAAACGTTGGGAGTCGGGTCCGAACTCTACGCAGAATCATGTTTTCTTCCGCTAAATTTTCAACTATTTTCCGGGCTATAAGCGAACTCATATGTTCTTTTTGGAGACAAATCCGTCGGTTTTTCTTCCCTATGAAACACCCATATAGAAGATTTACGCTCATTTTCTGGCTCGTATGAATAACTCCTAGATTCATCAACACTGACAATGTTGTAAACGCTTTTAGACTTTTAAAACGATACAGAGTTTCAATTCCAACACCACCATCACATATAGACACTGAAGTTGCTTTGGGGCAAGACCAAATTTCTTTCCACAGGTCATTCGACATGCCCATAAGGAATGTCTAGCCTTGTGTATTGTGTTTTCCAGGTGCGAATTCCATGTGATCTTACTATCCAAGGTAAGCCCCAGATATTTTGCTTCCTTCGTAACTAGAATAAACACTTCACCCAGGGTCGGGGGAGAAACAAATATCCCCCTTTTCTTGGTGAATGTACCATAAGGGTTTTTTGGGGTTTATGCTAAGTGATCCTCCCGACTAGGTTGTTGATTGCCAGATCGGTTGATTTATCTTTTTAAAAGGCGTATTGATGTTTCCTCAGAGGCCTCAGCGATAACACCTCGGTGCTGATGTATCCATCTAACACTTTCTCCAAGGTTTTCAGAACGAAAGACATAAGACTTATCGATCTAAACGATTTAGATTGTGAGTTAGATTTACCCACCTTAGGGATGTATACAACGCTAACCTTCCGCTAGCTGGCTGGGATCAAATTCCAGGCCAGAATCGATCGGAAGAGCCTAATGAGGTGTGGGAGGAGGACATCCACCCCTTGTTGTTACAGGCATGATGCAATCCACCGCAGGAGCCTTAAATGGCTGAAATGAGCGAATCGCCCACCTAACTTCTTCGGGCTTTATGATCGTTCCTGCGTTTTTCCAATCGTCCTTTTTTGGCCTTTCTGCAAGGCCCTTCAGGGCGACGGTGTCGCAGCTGTCACTTATATCAAAAAACTAACAATCTGGGAAGTGTGTTTTCGCAAGAACCTCCAACGTCTCTCTTTCAGAGCCCGTGTACTATCCATCCAGGCCTTCTACAGATCCAATCGGCAGCACCGGGCCTCTGACGAAAACTCCATGTAGTCTAGCACTAACGAGGTTACTTTCCACCTCCCCGAACCTGGGCTAGGACTCCCGTTTGACCTCCCAATTTCTTTATTATACGTCGTTAGAGTAGAACAATAGTGGTCCCATTTGCCGGTATTTTTAGTTCTATTTGAAAGTTTATGAGCTTCTCTTTTGCGTTTTTTGAGGATTTCACCATGAAGTTGGGCCATTCTTAGGCTTTCTTCTTAGTGGACAGTTATCGCGATACGCTCAACGTCTTCACGACTGTTTGTAGCTTTGGCAATACCTCCCAAATGAGCACTAAGGTAGGCTCTAACCGTTTCAGTCAGTGCTCCTTGGGTTTCTGGTTTCGACAACTGGTCTGGTCCTAGACTCAATAGTGAATTGAATGTATCTAAGACCAGATCCCGAGGGTTCACTTGACACACCCCACCTCAAGATTTTAGTGCTCAGGAACCTCGAACAGACCTTAGTGTCCAACACGGCAGCGCGATTTCGCGTCACAAAGTTGTTGTGTTGGCGAATTTTCCTCCTACAATTACTCACAAGGTTACGAATCACCTCAGGAGGGATGCAGTAGAATTTTCCGGGAAATATGTTAAGCAGACCACTAAATTAGATCTGCCACACTCTCCCGGAGCACTTACAAGTACAGAGTTAGTGTCTTTGTTATAGAATTCGGTAAGTGAAAGATTATCGATTCTGTTATCGATAAAGATACAAGTCCTGGAGTTGCCCCCAGGGCAGTAGTATAGTGTTTGGCCTGATAGTTTTCCCAGACCGCAAACAGATCCTCGGTTGGCCTGCCATGGTTCCTGAATGAAACCCATATCAAGGCTCTTTTTCAAAGAGGAAGGAACCTGCTTAGAATGCTGTATGTTGGCCTGAAGATACATGATCTCCTCCCCATCAGTTAGATGACGAAGGCGTCTTGCCTGGAGGTGCGTATTTCACCCCTTCTGTGGCACAGGCTGGCACCTCTGCCCCAGCCTTATTTGGGCGTCTTGCGTTGAAAGACCCCCAGTAACTATCTCCTTTGGGTCCTTTGCACCCCCCGCGTTAGCCGCGTCACCCTGTGGCACCTTGGGCGCATTCCCCCTCACGACTCGGAAGGTTACCCTTCCGAACCCGAAGAACGGTCTGCACCCCATCTTTTTCAGGGCAGCTTTTGAACCCTCGTATACTGCGAAGGTTCACTTCTGTCCTGGCCTACTTACCTCATAGCGGAGCATCTTCCACTCTCCAGTATTGGGCCTCGGTTACCCACTGTGGTCGTCTACGCGCGTAATCTACAACCACCCAGGGCGAGCGGAACTTCCCAGAAAACTGATCGGTTCCGCCCCCAAAACGGTCACACTGTATACCTCAAGGATGGCATCCTGCAGAACCTTAATCTGTTCTGCAGTTAGCTGCACCTCAGGGAAGCCAGATGGTATGACACCAACTCTGATCCTCCCCGTGCCATCCTTGTAGGACATTGCCTCCTGTCCCTGGCTCTCCGGGCGGTACCTTTTTTGCTTTTAATTTTACTATTACGCCACTGTTTTTCTTCGTTATCGCTTTCACGCCATCAGTACATACCGCAATGCATTTATTCCAGTCCAGATTTTCGTTTTGCGAAGAAGCATGAAAGTTGCGCCAAGTTCCATATGTCTGTTGACTCGTCAAACTGAATGCAAAAAAAATTGACTTATAATTTAATATTTCCAACATTTGTCATTGAAAACCTGGTATTTGTGGTATTTGGTGTGTTTCACCAGACGTAGAAGGAACGTTTTGTTTTTGTCCTTTTCAATTTATAGTCCATTGAAATTTTACATGAGCTTTGCATTCTTAAGAGGACACAATTTTATTTTGGGGCTCAAGATAATAAATAATAATAATAATATTCATTCATAATTCATGAAATAGGTAATCTTGCATTCCATTCTTACATTAGATGCTTAACACCAAGTTTGTAGGGTGGCTGCCCTAGTCCCCCGGCCACCATCTTGGAAAAAAGGGTGCAAACACCTTTTTCGCAATATCTCCGAAACTATACGTCCTACAAAAAATTTGTGACAACATGATTAGCAGTAAACTATTTTGCCTACATTTATGCTTATATAACTTATTGCTCTGAATTCAAAATTAAAGGAATTATGAGCAAAAAAGTGAGGAAATTTCTATAAAAATTTCTTCCTTGCTCTATAACTTTTTTCTTATACATTTTACAAAAAAATTACCACAGAGCCATCTTGTGGATGGTCTTTTGAGGAAAATTTTCTCCTGAACTTTTTTTAATTTCATTCATTTAGAACGCTGTTACAACGCTTCAAACTTGACCTGGTTCGTCAGTGCTCATGAGAATCCGGCCAAAACAAAATGTTTAACGTAGTTTTATGGTCTCTTTTCTAATTGTAAATACAGTGCTCACTCTTTTTCCTGCCATCTATGAGGTAGAATCTGTAAGCGCCTTTTTTTCACGTGGTATCCCCAGTAGGCTTATTTCTTCGACAGATGATGAACTGCTATAGCTGAGACGACGAACAGGTCATTCTTTAATTTTTCTCGCTCAAGCAAAGTTTTCACTCCTCTAGCTTTCACAATTCGAACTTGAATGTCCCCAAAAGGTTTTTACATATAAAACAATTACTCATGATTCACGCTTAAAAAAGTCGTAATGTTGATAACTAAATGAAAATTTCAGCACACAAAACTCTCCGTTTAATTGATTAAACTGGAAATAATATTTTTAATTCTTCTACACGTGGCAAAATATGTAGCACAACAGAAAGAATAAAATAAGCTGGAAGAAACAGCTGAACCTTCGAGGGCTACGTACAATAATGATAGTCGTAACAGGCGGATGTTCATTTGTCTCCAAATGGTAACTCGGACCTTTTCTACCACTTAACATTCTCGAAAATGTATACTCCTTTCAGAATGACCATAAGAAGCAATAATTTGGTAGGTTCTATAGTAAGGATAACAGTTAGCAATGAATAAGAGAAGTTGTAAGTAGGAATTTAACCAAAATGGTTGAAACTGTATTTACATGTTGTTCTGACCGGATTCTCATGAGCATTGACGAACCCAGTCAACTTTGGAGCCCTGGAACAGCGTTTTATATAAATGAAATTGAAAAAATTAAGGAAGAAAATTTTCCTTGAAAGACCATTTACAAGATTGGTCTAGTGCCATTTCTTTGTTAAACGTATAACAAAAAAGTTGTAGACCGAAAAAGAAAATTTTTATAGAAATTTTCTCAATTTTTTGCTTCTAACTTCTTCAATTTTGAATGTAGGGCAAAAAATTACTGGAGCATATTTGTAGACAAATCAATTTGCTACAAATTATGTTTCCACAAATTTTTTGTAGGAAGTATAGTTTCTGAGATACCGCGAAAAAGGTGTTTGCACCCCTTTTTCAAAGAGGGCGCCAACCCCACAAACTTGGGGTTGAGCTTATATTGACCTCCCCCAATGTCCCAAAAATGAAGTTGCGTCCTCTAAAATATGCAATATTCGGCCTATACATTGTAACATTTCAATGGACTATTAACTTTTCGAACGACTTTTTACTTATATCGATTTATAAAAATAAAACTCTGAGTAAGTGATATAAGGTAGTTATCATAATGTACTTGCTTCCCTATATTTCTTCTCTAAAATTCAAATGACAATGAACCAGTGTCTTACGTCGGTTTGTTTGTAAACTAAGACAATTAACATGTACGAGCCTGACCAAGCGTATGTGCCACAGGATGCTCGAGCGACTTATTTATCATGTTCGTGCAAGTATACCTCAGGTTAAAACCGGCGGTCGTAGGTTTAAAGATTTTCAAATAAGCGGATCGATTTACACTGCCGAAACTTTTATTATACGGGGTGTAACATAATAGTATGTCGCAACTTGAAGGGGTAAATCTACCTGCAATTTTAAGAAAAAAAGTTCATATAAACATAGGTCCGCAAAAGCTTCGTTACCGAGCTAAAGGGTGTTGAAATTTTCGAAAAAAAATTGTTTTTTCTTGAAAACTCCTGCAGTTTTTGAGATATTCAGCCCAAATTTGGAATGCGAGCTATTTTTTACAGCCACCATCATTACACTCCTAGATTTTAACTGAAATTCACAAGGTGTTTTCTTTTCCGAGACCATGTCTCCTTTTGCCCTTTCAAACATTTTTGCAGTACGCCACTGATTAGCGTAAAATCATTTTTCGTCATCTTCGTTCAATTTGAAAACTTTTCTGACACTTGTAATAATCTCCGACCGTTCTCGAGCAAAAAATTATTAAACGATTGCATGCTTTCGCTGAATTGAAAGCACTTCTAATTAAAAAAAAATGACCAGTAAGATTTAATTTTTGTCATTTATTCATTTATTTTGACAGTTACTAAAGTTGAACCAGTGTCTGCTCGAATTGTTTATTGAATTGACGATTAGTTTTGAGACTTTTGAAGTTATTGCTAAGAAAAAATGTCTAATTTTACTAACGCCGAATTGCCTGATATCCATTACATGTTGACGGAAACACAACAGAAGCTAGGCGAATATATCAGGTGCGTTTCCAAATCGAGTAACACCAGACAAACGAACATTTTCAAATATCCACAGAAGGTTGAGGGAAACTGGTACTTTTACTGCAAATAACCATTTTGCCTAACAGACTAAACGGTCCCGCTTATCTGCAATTTCTTGAGGAGGAGTTACCTTTATTGCTCGAGGATGTGCCACTTTTGGTGAGAAAAATAATGTGGTTCATGCATGACGGGGCACCAGCACATTTTGGTGGAGAAGCTAGGGAATGCTTGAATAATAAATTCAACAACCGATGGATAGGTAGGGGTGGGCCAGAATCATGGCCTCCTGGGTACCCAGATTTAAGTAGTTTATACTTTTTCTTATGGGGATATTTCAAAAGTTTAGTTTATACCACTCCAGTGAACACTGTAGAAGAATCGAGAAATCGAACAATAACCTCTTGTGACACGATAAGAAGTACCCCAGGAATATTTCAAAAAGTGCGTGATAATATGCGAAGGACAGAGGCCTGTATTCTCGCAGGTGGAGGACACTACCAGCAATTTATTTAGTTTTTAATTGTTTTTTTTTAGTTTAGATATTGAATAAGTATGAGTTGAGTCTCAGAAGACGAGCGATCAGAATAAAAGCAAATTTTGGGCATACCAATCGAGTATTTCTATTATTTTTTCTATTTAACGAATACATACAATTCAAATAATTCAAATTCAATAATTTTTCACTCGAAAACGGTTGGAGATACGAAACAATTACAAGTGCCAAAAAAGATTTTAAATTGAAAGAAGATGACGAAAATTGATTGTACGCTGATCAGTGGCGTACTGCAAAAAAGTTTGAAACGCAAAAGGAGACATGGCTTCGAAAAACAAAATACCTCGTAGATTCTAGTTAAAAGTTGGGTAATGTAATGATGTGAGCTGTGAAAAATAGCTTGCATTCCAAATTTGGCTGAATATCGCAAAAACTGCAGGAGTTTTGAAGAAAAAATTTTTTTTTTCCGGAAATTTCAACACCCTGTAGCTCTGTAACGAAGATTTTGCAAACCTATGTTTATTTAAACTTGTTTTCTTAAAATTGCAGGTATAGTTATCCCCTCAAGTTGTGTAATACTATTATGTAACACCCTGTATATGAATATTTATAATGCGCTGTTTTGCGTTTTTATCGTCTGGGAGAGCCGTTAAAATCTACTAATTATTTAATAACCTAATAAAAATAGAATATTTTTATTGACAATACGGTCAGTAATATGAAGAGTTCGGTAAAAGCTAGCATATTAAAAACTATATCCCTTTTAAATGATACAATATCGGAAAATAATTGTTTTAAATTAGTTATTAAATTCATGATTAACCATTAATTGAAATATTATAGTTTTATAGTCGCAAGACTTTTTACTTTGACTATTTGGCATTTTCGTAGGTTGTGACAATATAGTCTGAACCATGAAAAAGTTAGCGATAGTCAATTTTTTTTCGAAATGGAATCAACTGATCTGTCCTAGGAATTCTGAAGAAAAACTACAAATATACATTTCATTTGTCTCGCAGTTTATATGAAATATCTAAATAACACTAATTTAATGAAAATTTGAACGGAATTCAAATTTTCTGAAATTTCTCGTTAGCTAGAATATTAATTGAAACACCTGTAGATGATTTTTACCCTCTTTCAGGAGAAGACTGACGAAGAGAAATAAATTTTCGTCCAAATTAATGATGCGCTGATATATCTCGAAGTTCGAATACTTTCATTTAGTATACATGAAAAATTGTTATAAACGGACATTTTTTCAAATTCATTTGTTCAACTGACTAACGGAAGTTAATTTTTTTACATGAACAAGATATGGGTATTTAATTTCGTCTATCGAAGACAGTAGTGATAACTATTTATCACAATATTTATAACCCCCATTCTCTGACATTCTTCCGAAATGAATCTCATTATATTATTATATTTATTGCGGTCGTGGAACGTTTATCCTGATGGAACATCGAAAAGACATTTGTTCAGAAGTCGATTGATCCCTAATATTTTATTTTTCCTTGAAATCTTTCCGCAAACCAGTCCAGAATAAGCGAATTGAGTCGAGAACTGAAGATGCAAATTTAAAAATTAAGGATTCCAACAACCCTTGCAATATATCCCTCATGCTCCTATAGTTACCACAAAAGACACGCGACAACTATAAACTTACCACTAATAAAGCGAAAAATTTATTTGTGCACAATCAACCGTGTAACAGTTTTGAAATTGGCGTTGATTTCTCAAATCCTAACCGTCCAACTGAATATTCCCGACAGGACTAAAGGAAGAGTCCGGAGGAACTCGAAAATAAGGAAGACGATAACCCCAATCAGCCAACACTGTTGCGCAGATTGGGACATTTTGAATTGGAATAGATGTTGCCATCTGTGTATGACGGAAGTAGCTAGAGGCGAAGGAAACTGTTTATTAGAAATTTGGTGGAATTTGTTGGATTAGTAGAAATGAAGATGTCGCTAGAGTAATACACTGCTATTCTACAATTTGGTGCATGCGCCGGTTTCACATATGGCAAAATTTAAAGAATGATATTTGTTTGGAATTTCTGAACAGCGTGTGGAATGCTGTCCATTTTTTTTAAATAAATTTGCTCATCATTCATTCATATATGACTTCATGTTGTTATTCTTCAGCAATTTGTTCAGTGGGGTACCCTAACAAAAGCATGAAGAGACATTTGAGGTGTTATGTTACCCATATGCTAGAAAAATTGACATAGAAATATTCTTTCGACTGTGCGATTAGAAATATAATTTCAGGTTTACATCTGCATATTAATAAACAATTTTTGATATTGGACTAAATCCGATGTTTTAGAACGGCCGCTGTGTGATATGCTGGGTGTTACATAATGGTATGTCACAACTTGAGGGGGTAAATCTACGTGAAATTTTAAGAAAAAAAGGAAAAAAAATAGAAATCTACGTGCTCATTTATGAGAATAAGTTCACATAAACATAGGTCCGCAAAAGCTTCGTTACGGAGCTACAGGGTGTTACAATTTCCGGATAAAATTGGTTTTTTCTTCAGAACTCCTACAGTTTTTGAAATATTCACTCCAAATGTGGAATGCAAGATATTTTTTACAGCCACCATCATGCCACGTCCTAGATTTTAACTGAAATTCACAAGGTGTTTTCTTTTCCGAGGTCATGTCTCGTTTTGCCCTCTCAAACTTTTTTGCAGTACGCCACTGATCAGCGGACAATCAATTTTCGTCATATTCGTTCAATTTAGAAACTTTTTTGACATTTATATTTTTTGTATCTCTAACCGTTTTCGAGTGAAAAATTATTGAATTTGAATTATTTGAATTGTATGTTTTCGCTAAATGAAAAAAAAATAATAGAAATACTCGATACATATGCACAAAATTTGCTTTTATTTTGATAGCTTGTCTTCTGAGATTCAACTTATACTTATTCAATACCAAACTTAAAAAAATAACAATTGAAAACTAAATTAATTGCTGGAAGTTCCTTCA
Organism: Cryptolaemus montrouzieri; assembly: GCA_013387265.2. Taxonomy (NCBI): domain Eukaryota; kingdom Metazoa; phylum Arthropoda; class Insecta; order Coleoptera; family Coccinellidae; genus Cryptolaemus; species Cryptolaemus montrouzieri. The sequence goes on from JABFTP020000103.1 coordinate 28,153,244, forward strand.
CCTGCAAGAATACAGGCCTCTGCCTTTCTTCGTATATTATCACGCACTGTTTGAGATATTCCTGGGGTATTTCTTATCGTGTCTCAAGAGGTTATTACTCGATTTCTCAATTCTTCTACAGTTTTCACTGAAGTGGTAAAAACTAAACTTTTGAGATATCCCCATGAGAAAAAGTCTAAACTATTGAAGTCTGGGGACCTAGGAGGCCATGATTCTGGCCAACCCCGAGCTAGCCATCGATTGATTAATGTATTATTCAAGAATTCTCCAGCATCTCCACTAAAATGTGCTGTGTGGTTCATGCATGAACCACATTATGTTTCTCACCAAAAGTGGCACTTTCGCGAGCAATAAAGGTAACTCCTCCTCAAAAAATTGCCGATAAACGGGACCGTTCAGACTATTACAACAAAAATGGGTGCGTTTAGAAAATAATGGCCCAATCAAATAATTTCCAATTATTCCGACCCTGATATCCAGTGGCAATTGTTCTTGAAGATGTGATTCTTCAATCAAATGGGGGTTTTCCTCAGCCCAACAATGTTTAGTGTAAAAATTTTTGAAAGCAGTTATTCAAAAATTAGCTTCCTCTGTGAACATTATTTCACTATCAAAATGAGTATTTTCTCTAATTTTATCTAAGAACCATCGGCAGAAATTCAGTCTTGAAGGAAATTCTCGAGGAAGTAGAGTTTGGACGCGTTGAATATGAAACCTTTTTATTCATCCGAATTGTAAAAAATTGCTTCTAATGCTTCGAAATTTTATTTTACTCAGAGACGGTAAATTTGGAAATTGGTTATTGAATTGTCTGCAATTTCTACCCACTACTTTTTGACATTCTAAAATGAATCAAAAAAAGATTAAGTATATTTTCGTTTGAATAACCAGTGGTTTCATTCCAAATGTGTTGTATTTTTTGGATATTTTCATTCTGAAATAACGACAATTCTTGTTGAATTTTCACTTCAAATTACCAACAATTCTTGTTGAAATATCAAATTCGAATGAACGAAGTGACAAGTACATTAATTTTAGGCACCTGTCAGGTGAGCGTAGCCAGTTCAGCTACTTGATTCAAATATTTCAAAGCATTCTCTGTTAGTTCTTGCAAAATCATCAAAATTCAATATATTCCCAAATTATTCCGGAACTATAAGAGATGGGTATAGTACATGCTTATACAATTCCATCTGAAATTTGACGCTTCATCTGATGGCGATATAAAAATTGGCACATGCATTCTCTGTTTGAGAAAGGCCAAATTGAAAAAATCATACAAAACAACGCAATTAACATTTGACATGTGTAGATTGCTTAAAAAATTCCTTGATCCTTCTTCTATCCACCCAAGCAAAAATTGTGTCTGTAGTGCAAAAGATCTATGAGCTTCAATTTTTTGAATTTTCCTCAAAAATCGAGTTGATAACAGAAATAATTAAATCTGTCAAAAGTTTTGACAGATAAGTGCCAACAACTTGGGTATTTTATGCCTTGCTCAAACGTCGGTCCTAAATGTATAATAAAAAAGGTAGATTGCCATTTGAAATAACAAAGTGATGTAAATGAGATAAAAAACACAAGGTTCAACTTTAATCTACACTTTATTTGAAAAAACAAAAAAAAAAAAAAATTCGACGACGTTTCGCTGACACAGCAGCTTTATCAAGAATGTTTCTTGATAAAGCTGCTGTGTCAGCGAAACGTCGTCGAATTTTTTTTTTGTTTTTTTTTCAAATAAAGTGTAGATTAAAGTTAAACCTTGTGTTTTTTATCTCATTTATATCATGGATCTACATCAAGTAACGGCCTCCACAATTCAAACAAAGTGATGACCCACTTCCTGTATAACCGGAAATGGTATCACTTCGAAAATATTTCACTTCAATTGGAAATCGCTAGTTATGGCCGCGTATAAAATTCCAGCTTGATATTGTAATTGGAACTCAAAAAGTTTTTAACGGACGGTCCCCCTGTATAATTAATTATTGAAACTTTCTATCGGCCAATAGTTTAATCGGGCTTATATTCAGTATGAAGATGTATGCAAGTCCGTATACTACAACGATTCGGTATCGGCCGATAAATAAGTATAATCATACTGATTATAAGCCCGATCAAACTATCGGCCGATAGAAAGTTTGTGGTTTGGGGTCTCATAACAATGACACGGATGGTCGACTTGACAGGTGCCTCCAACTGACAGGTGACAGGAATGACAGGACCTCGTTTCAAAGAATCTCCAAAAAGGCTTCTTATCTATCCAAATACGTTCATCTTAACTATACCACAAGACGTACCAAAATTTTCCAAAATGTGTGCATGAAAAGACCAAACGAAAGCGGCAAGAATGGTTCGAAAATATAGCCCATAACTACGATCATGAAACACTATCTACTAACTACTTGAACGCCAACTCATTAGAGAAATAAAAAACAGGTACAGTGTTGAAAGAATTTTTGAGACCGAATCCGGACTCCTCAGATCTATCTTTCAATTCCACCTTTCTCGAAGTTCAGACAGGAAGTGGGCAGAGTACCAGGCGACGTTCCTCTGTCAGGACGCATGTATGACTCTACAATTACCCGATCTACGATTGATTAAAATTTTGGGAACGCTATAACTTCGCTGCTCAAAATTGATGCCACTCATTTCAAGAACGCACAAGAAAAAACCGTTTCACGAAAACTAACACTACGTACAAACAAATTACTGTATCGAGTTCAACCTTAAACCGGAAGTTTACCACATATGCACCTGACGCTGCCCAATATCCTGGTTGCCAGATCGGAAATGAAGTTGCTAGCCTCATTACTTGATATATTCAAACCTCGTAACTTTTTCTAAGGATACTAAGTCCTTGATTCTCGAATATTTTGTTTTCATTCTAATTTACATCCTCGAAAGCCATGGGTTGGCAATTACACTACCTATAACATCGATTGTTGCATCTTCTAATCAAATGCTACATATTTTATTTCCTTGGGACCTTTAATATACCTGGTTCATGAGGTTTTACTCCAATTTATCAAATGTACTTTTATGAGGTTGCCGCTTTCTGGGAAGAGAATAATAAGAAAAGAAGAAAATAAGAAGCACCGGCATCATAATCATTCGAAAAATAATCCTATAAAATTTTTCAAAATTTTCGTAGAGCATGGACCTTTCGTTATTACAAACGATACTATATTCACACAATAATTGTAACGTGATAAGAAAGAGTAAATAATTTATCGGAATTATCATTGCAAGAATCAATTCTTGAACTGTCATAATGAGTGCACAGAGCCAGGCCCGCCGCTATCTAACTACAAAACCTAGGTGTTTATAAAAATGTGAAAAAAAATGCTGTACAGTGAAAAACTATGTTATATTAGGTTATTTTATACAAGATAGATACACTAATACGACATTAAATGAAAAAATGAAGGCAAGAAAGGTGCAGTTTATACATATTATGTAGGTAGGTATAGGTATTAAGTTATTTTACAGAAACTGCACCTTTCTTGCCTTCATGTTGGCAAAATCAGCTATAATTTTTTTGGTGTCTAGTCTATTTAGAATCTCATGTTCAATTGAAATTATTGCTAAATTACTTAGTCTTTGCTGGTGCATAGTTGATCTCAAATAGTTTTTTATTATTTTTATCTTTGAAAATGACCTTTCACCAGATGCAACTGAAACCGGCAATGTAAGTAGTATCCTTAGCGCTATTGCTGTTTTCGGAAATGTTGACATTAATTCATTAGCAAAAATGTATTGCAATAGGGTTTGTGGATCATTAGACTGGTTTTCAGTTAAATGCAACTTTAAAGCATTGATTTCATTAAACATATCTATACCGTCAATATCTGCGTCACTACTTGAACTATCTTTTAGCTTCACATTCAAATCTTTACAATGTTTCATTAAATCATCTTTGGAGTAACTAAGCAAGTTATTATTGGTGAAAAAGCCAAAAACGTCGGTAAAAGTTTCCAACTCATCGAATCTACGTTTTAAAGAAATTAAGGTTTGGTCCAGGATCCGAAAAAAAACATCTACCTTGTATTTTGTTTTAGGGTCTAGTAAGACTTCATCACTCTGTTCATACTGAAATTGATTTGGTTTTCTTCGTGGACGAACGGTATCTATAGGCGGAAAATCTGCATCTACATTAAGTTCCCGAGCCTCAGTGGTAGCTTCTTCTAACACCCTTTCGAAATGCTCATCTGTGCGATATTCGGTGAATTTATGAATCAATTTATTTAACAAATTTATGCAGATTTGAGTATTTATTGTGGGGTTTTGCATCATTTTGCTAGTAGCATTAATTTCGTTTAAAATATCAAACCAAATTACAACTAAGCAAATAAATCTATAATTTTTAATATTCAAAGCAAGCGAATGTGCTTTGTGAGTTGTTGTACAATCCCATTCCGACGAATTGTTATCTGATATTTCAAGTAAAGCGTCAAATATTTTTTCGAGGTGATACCATAAAGGTTTGACTGCATCGATTCTGCTAGACCATCACGTGGCACTTAATGCCTTTAGTTTTAAATCAGGTAAATGCTTGCAAATCATGGACCACCTTTTGGTAGAAGACGAAAAGAAAACGTAAATTTCTTGAATTAAGTTGAAAAAGTTGACCGTGTCGTGCGTTATATTTGCCGCATCGTTAACGACCAAATTGAGACTATGCGCCGAGCATGGAACGTAAAATGCACGATTATTCATTTCCAATATTTTTTTTGTAATCCGTTGTGTTTTCCACGCATATTAGAACCATTGTCATAACCTTGGCCACGTAAGTTTTTAATATCAAGGTTTAATTGCGAAAATAAATCTAAAACAAAATTTAATAGTCCTTCACCTGTGGAGCTGGTTATCGGACAGATGCCAATAAAACTTTCGCATATTGTAACATTTTTAGTTTCACTGTTTAAAACAACAGTGTGCAATCTAATATGATAGAGAAATATTTTGATTCTCTGACTTTGTTCAGGATATAATTTTTTATGGTCGTGCCGAGTAAATCAATGATTTCATTCTGAATCTGATCTCCTCAATAGTGAGTCATGCGAGTTGAATCGAATTCCGAGGCTCGAATTCTGTGAATATGTTCCCGCATAACTGAATCAAAGGATGCTATCATTTCTATTGCTTTGAGAAAATTACCATTATCATGCTCATATAATATTTTGGACGAGCCCCTAAACGCCAGACATTGATGAGATAAAAATTTTATAACAGCTATGATCCTTTCCAATACATCACACCATTGTTTTTTTTCAGATTCTAATAGTCTCAGTTGCATTTGATTTAGAGTAGTTTTATTTTTTAACATATGATTTAGTTGGATCCAACATTTTAAATTTTCGCTATGGGAAATGCTTGTTTCGTGTCGTTTTAAGGTAGATGACAGATGTTGCCAATCGGAAAAACCGCTTGGAGCTGACAGACTACTTACAGTTTTACTGAATATTTTACAACAAAAACAATAGACTGAATCTTTTGACGTAAAGTAAACAAGCCATTCTCTGTTAATTTTTCCTCCATTAGGAAGATTTCTAGAGTAATAACTGTTTGCAAATTTTCTTCCATCGATATTAGCAGGAAAATTGTGGTTAAACAGCTGCACGTGACCACGGCTAACCAAAATATCAACAATATCATTAGTCATACTGGCGGGCCACGAACCGGGATCATCACCACAATCTAAACAGCTACTTGATGACGATAAATTGCTTACAGGTTCTTTAGCACTCTTTTCTCTTTTTTTAGTTTCACTGGAGTCTCCTTCTGAAAGACTAACATTTTTCTCTTCAGATACCTCCATAACTTCTAGATTTAAAGCTGCGCTTGTTGAAGCTACATCTACGTCAACATTCTCTTGACGTTCAGAGTCCCTATTTTCTGGTTTGCTAAAAAAATTCTCAAGAGATCCCGCTAGTTTTTTTTTCTCTGTATCTTTTTGTCGTTTTTGCCGTCGAAATTGAGCTCCTGAAATTTTTTTCCTTTTTTTGCGGTTCCTGGAATTTTTTTGAAGAAGTTTAGTATACGGTTGTACAAAAGTAACTTAAATCCCAAAAGGGGGTCGATCATTCCACCCATTATTGCGAACAACCTTTACTAGGGGGTCAACACTGAAATCGCAAAAAAAAATCAGCTTTTCCATACATTTTGTATGGAATAGTTTTTTTTTTCGCGATTTCACCGTTGACCCTATAGTAAAAGTTATTCGTATTTATGTGTAGAATGACTCCCTTTCGGGATTTAAGTTACTTTTGTTACACCCTGTATAGGTATAATTTTAATATTTTTTTTTTATAAATCTTCACTCTCAAGTTGTATAACAGAAAAAAATACCCTTTAAATCACAATAATAGTCACAATACTACTGCGAAAAAAAATGTTCATACCTACTGCACACAAATGTAATGGAATAACTAATTTTTTTTTCGCGACTTCAGAGTTGACCCCATAGTAAAAGTTGTTCGTATTGATTAGATGGAATGTCCCCCTTTCGTTACTTAAGTTACTTTTGTTACACTCTGTATTAATTTTAATACATTTTTTAATAAATCTTTACTTTAAGTTTTTCAGTAAAATAACCTTTAAATTTTACATGAATACCTGCTTTTTATATGAATGCGCCCATATGCTGATTAATTAAACAAAGACACTTACCATAATTATGATTTTTCGCGCCGACGGATAAAATAAATAATTTTCTAAATTATTTTTATAGTCACACTTCGCACAAAAATATACAGAATATTATTAATTTTAAGTACCCTGGACCGTTTCCGGATCTCACATTAGGGCTATAACCAAATAATTGATGTTTGTTGTTCACTCACATCACTTTCGCATTTGTGTTAAATAAATAAAAACAAAGAACTGAGTATATAGTTTTAAGGGGATTTCCCCTGATATCTGTGGGATTTCCCTATTTCGCATAGAGCACGATACGGATTAACTTTGTTCTCAGGAATTTCAATAGATGGCGCTATGTAATGCTACGATATAAAAGAAATATTTGGGCGCCGTTCATATCATTTTTATAAGGATAATCTTTTTAGTATTGTGAGGTGACAATGTCTGAATTTTAGTCGATGATTGTCTGATTTGCCGCCCCCCTGAATGCGCCGCCCGCGTGCATTGCACGCCCGCTTACAGCGGGCCTGCACAGAGCATACTTGAGCTTTCTCAATCATTGTGTGTGAATTCCGTGAATGCATATGAAGTTACTAGATCAAATCAGCAAAAAGTTATACAATTTTTGGGTTTTCCTCAAAACACGTAGATGAAAAAACTTGCGCATTAAATATATTTTTGAAGAGGAAAAAACTACAACAAAATTAGAGTAGCTCAAGGTTAACATTAAAAAACGCAAATTTGCATGTGCCTGTAGGCAGTAAAAACTATTTCTACATAACTTCAAAAACAAATAAGATATTGCCAATTGACTGACTGAAAAAACCTACCGCGAATCTGCTTCCGCAATGAATTTCACATGAGTACGGGAAGAAGAGTCCTTTTCCTCTATTCACAATATTTCACAGTATTGAAACAACAAAATTTGTACACCCTCTACACCTCGTCGTTTCTCTTTGAAGGTGTAACAAAGAAAATGATTTCATTCTATCGTTCAAACTCAAAAAAGTACAGGGTGTGTCAAAAACTTTAGTGGAGAATAATCTAGTTTTTACAGTAATGAAAATGTCGTCCCTATTTTCTTTCGGAAGTAACAAATTACCTTACTTCCTAAACGGTCGCGAGTTTTCAATTAGCCGATTAATTAAAGAACGTGGGGATTTTCACCCACCCCCCAAAGTGTCCGCTTTAATGCCTGCGCCGCTCCCCAGAAGCTGCGTCGCCACAAAGAGGCGGCGGACTCTATTGTACCGGAAGTGACGCTGACTGATTATACCCGCGAAAAGTTTGAAAAGAATCGAAAGAAAAATGAACAGATGGATGGATGTTCCCTTGATGCAATTTTAGTGCTTGCAAGTGTAACGAACATTCTTCTCTCACTCATTTATGAGTGTGTGAGATATTGTTAGGTAGCTAATCGTACGTCGCATTCAAGTAACCATTATTACACTCTGCAATTTTTGCACGAACAGCTGGATTGTTCGTGCAGTTTTCCGATCCGGCTTTTATAAACAGGTAGTGGAAATTTAGAATCGGATGGAAGGGGAATATTAATTCTAAGTACGCGGATCAACAGTACGTCCAGTAAGAAGGTAATTTGAGTTTGCGTTGATATGCAGAAATATTGTTGAGTATGAAATCCTAGAAAAGCTTGTATAAAACAATTAAATCCGAATTTGACGTGTTTTCTGCAAAGTTATGCAAAACAACACATTTTCACCGATTTTGGTAAATATCTTCGCTACTATCAGTCCCACACAAAAAAGTTAATATTCATTGCGTTCCCTATAAGATTGCAAACATTTTTTTTGAATCAAAACATTTTTTTTGTATCATCATCATATCATATCAGCTCCCAGTCATCCACTGCTGAATGTAAGCCTCTCCCAACCTTTTCCATTCTTCCCTGTCCTGTGCGCGGTGATACCAGTTGGAGCCTGCGTATTGTCTGAGATCATCTACCTATCGTTTTCGTGGTCTTCCAATGCCCCTCTTGCTTGTTATAGGTCTCCAGTGCACTAGTCTATTTGGCCATTCATCTTCTGTTTTCCTGGCTACGTGTTCTGCCCAACTCCATTTCAATTTACTAGTTCTTTCCATTAGATCTGTAACACGAGTCTTCTTCTCATCTTTATGTTCTGGATTCTGTCTATCAAAGTCACTCCCATTATGCTCCTTTCCATATGTATTTGGGCAACTCACAGCATAGGTCATGACGGGAAGAACGCAGGAGTCGAACACCTTCCTGTGTAAGGAGATTGGAACATCTCTGTTACTCAAAATGTTACTCATTTTTCCAAACTCTGTCTACCCAAGTCGGGTTCTTCTTTTCACTTCATCCACCTGGTTTTGTTTTCTTAGTTTTATAACATGACGAGATGAATGTAATCTTCAATTTTTTCTATCAGCGGATTATCTATTCTCACCGGATTTTCGGTGTTCATATGAAGGCCTACCTCCTTGGATGCCTCGTTCAGTTGTGTTAACATAGTTCTTAAATCTTCCTCGTTTGAACGGATCAAGACCACATCATCGGCGAACCGGAGATGATTCAGGGGTTTTCCATCTACATTGATAGCTTTTTCGTCCCATTCGAGTTTTTTGAAGATGTTTCCTAGAGCAAGACTAAAGAGTTTGGGAGATATTGTATCCCCTTGTCTTACTCCCCTCTGAACTTGAATGTCTTTCGTCTGCGTCTCTTTGTCGACCCTCATTCTCAATGTGGCGACTTTGTAGATATTCCCCAAGAGGGTGATGTACCTGGAGTCTATCCTTGCATCGTTCAATCCTTTAGTTACTGCACAACGTTCGATAAGATCGAAGGATTTTCTGAAGTCTGCAAAAGCCAGATGTAGGTTAATATTGTATTCACAACATTTCTCTATCAGAGTTCGAATGGATTGTAAGTGATCGATGGTGCTGAAAGCTTTTCTGAATCCTGCCTGCTCGACGGGTTGATGAAAGTCGAGTTTAATTGTGAGTCGGATAGTTTTTATCTTCGTTAGCAGTTTGTAGGGATGTGAGAGGAGACTCATCGGGCGGTAATTGCTTATGTCGTCTTCTTTGAATATTAAAATTACCACAGAACTAAGCCATTCATCTAGGATTTTTCCTTCTTCTAAGCATCGATTGAAAAGCACCCCCATTTCTTGAATCAAAACGTCACCCCCAAATTACAGCATTTCGTTTGTAATGCGGTCTTCCCCAGGGGATCTCCCATTTTTACGCTGGTTCAGTGCAGATCTTATTTCTCCTGCTGTGATATCGGGCATCTCTTCAGAGTTAACATTTGTGACTTTATTTCTGTTATGTTCTTTGACATCAGGGGGTATTGGAAGTTCTGACCTATAGAGTCCTTCGTAAATGCATTTAATTACTCTAATTAATTCTGCTTTATTAGTAACGATGTCTCCGTCTTCGTTCTTGAGTTGAATTATTTTTGTTCTTCCTGAAGCTTAAAGTTTTGTTCTGAGAATTTTCAAATTGGTATTGCTTTCCATTGTTTTATTTATCAGATTTGTATTGTATGTTCTTAGATCTTTTCTGAGCGCTTTTGTTATAGTTCAAGGTACTATATTCTGTATGGTCTCTGTTCATCTGTCTTCTTCTATTCATCAATTCAAGAGTTTCTTTACTTGTTTTACTGTCTCCTTGTTGTTTCCTTAGCATGTTCATCCTCTTTGTTGCTGTTTCGATGTTTTTTGTTATTTTTTCCGTCTTTTCTTTCAATTTTAGCCATTTAGCCCCATGGCTGGGTCTAATCTTTTCACGAGTTCATTTTGATATAGCTCTTGAAATTGCTCAAGATCGAGTTTAGTGGGGTTCGTTTTCAATATCATTTTAGTTCGCTCGATTTTGCTGTTTGCTCGAATTGTTGCCCTGACCAGTCTATGATCGCTTCCAGTTCTGAAGTTTTTTAATACTGAAACATCTGTGAATATCTTGGATATTGGACATGATAGAGTCTATTTCATTTCAGACTTAACCATTTGGACTTTTCTATGTCCACTTTCTCTTTTCTGACTTTTGAAAATAGGAGTTGATGCAGAATAAATTTTCTTTTTAGTAGGAAGTTTATGAGCTGTTCGCCACGGTGATTCCTTTCTCCAATGTCAAATTTTCCGATGTTCTCGTGGACATCCTTCTCCGTCCCCACCTTCGCATTGAAATCACCGATAATTAGGCTGAATCGAGTTTTACGTTTTTCTTCTACGTAGGCTTTAGTTATATCTTCATAGAATGATTCAACTAGCTCGTCTTCAGCTGAGCTTGTTGCAGCAAAGGCTTGGATGACCTGTAGAGAATAACGGTTCGAGATTTTCAGAACAATGTAGAGTACTCTATTTGAGATTTTCTTCATTTTCGAGATAAGATGTTTCCTTCTTTCATTTATGAGAATAGTTACACCTCCTAGATGTGAATTTTCTTCTGAAATCATTTGGCATAAAACATGTCCTGAATTCAATTGTGTGAGAATTCCTTTTCAAGTTCTTGTAGATGATCCTGTGTTCTCAGTGTACGGGTGTTGAAAGTTGCTATATAGAGTTTTTAATTTGAGTGTTCTACGTCGTAAATCAGTTTCTTGCCTCCCCCAGAATCCTTGAGACTGTCTGCTATTGTATCATTAGGGTAGGATTGTGAATTTTGTATTCTACCCACCTGGGGTATTTTAGTTTTAGGAAGTAACTTCATGAGGTTAAGAGGATTTCGGCCTAGAAACGCCACGCTGGCTAAGCGGGTTGTCGAGTTTAGAATTCAGCCGCCCAATATGGGTACCGACGCTGTTGACAGCCGCTCAATCTGGGTACAGACGCTGTCCTGCTAGGTTTTGGTCCGCCCCGAGTATTTTATTTTCTCGGTACCTCCCATACCTAGGAGGCCTTCCCCTATCCGCCACCTAGGTAGGCACTCGATAGGGACCTAGCAAACCATCACGTTTTGTATAACTAACAGAAAAAAGATCATGCTGTGCTAATTTTATTTTTAATTTCAGTTTTATGCAAAATAATCGATCCCCTTGCATTGTCATGTAGAATAACCCAAATGAATTTTTTATGTACAGAATGGACAGATTTCGAGGTCGAGAGCTATGTAAAATATTGTGAATAATGAAATATCTTCATTTTTGCGCTAGCAGTTCATTGCTGCAAAGAGATTGAAGACAGCATTTATTGTTTTTGAGTTATTTGTAAATATTCAAAATTTTCGAAGTCATTCGAGAACGAATTTCTCGAATGTTTTTGAAATTATGCGGAAATGGTTTTGACATTCTTGAGGTACGTTTTTACAAAAGAGTTTAACTGCTTGCGAAATTTCTGCGTCAACGGTTTTTGAGTTATAATGTAAATTTGCATTGTTTTAAATACAAACCATAGGAAACTTTGATTTTGTTGAATAGAGTTTTTATTTTTCCATTTTTAAAGTATATCACATTTGCACTCAATTTTTTATCTAGTGGCTCTATATACATTCTGCACGAATCTATAGAAACAGCTTAAATATGTTCTGTGAACTCATTATTATAGTTCGAAAATTAATTCTCGTAATAACAATTCAGATAAACTATTCAATGTTTTTTCATTAAGGCAGCAGAACTATTGTGCGAATACAGTATCGTTTGTAACAATAAAATGACCATACCGTGCAATACTTTTGAGGTAATCTGTTACTTCCCAAAGAAAATTGGGACGACATTTTCATTACTGTAAAAACTAGATTATTCGTCACTAAAGTTTTTGACACACCCTGTACTTTTTGAGTACGAACGATAGAATTATATCTTTGTCATTATTACACTTTCAAAGGGAAACGACAAAGTGTACAGGGTGGGCAAATTTCGTTGTTTTAATACTGTAAAATATTGGGAATAAAGGAAGAGGATTCTTCTTCTCCGAGTTTATGTGAAATCCATTGCTGCAAACAGATTCGTGTCAAGTGGCAATATCTCATTTGTTTTTGAAGTTACGGGAAAATGGTTTTGACCTTCTACAGGCACTTTTTCATCGAAATATGTGCTGATTTTTTGTTTGCTCTAACGGTTTCTGCGTTATGATGCAATTTTGCGTTTTTTCAAATGTGAACCACGAGTCACTTCGATTTTGTTGAATAGTTTTTTCCTTTTCGAGAAACCGAAAATTGTATAACAGTTCCTGATTTCATCTAGTAACTTTATGTGGATTCACAGGAGGATTGAAAAAGCTTAAGTATGCTCTGCGGACTCATTAGGACAGTTCGAGAATCAATTCTTCAATGACAATTCAGATAAATTATGTAATGTTTCTCATCAAGTTACAACTATTGCGTGAATATAGTATCGTTTGTAATAACGAAGCGACCATGCTGTACGAAAATTTTGATATGATTCAATGTTATATTCAAAATAAAAAATAATTACGATACTGATGCTGAAGCTGCGTATTCGGATTCTTTTTCTGAGAGGTGACAACCTCGTAAAAGTATATTCGATAAGTTGTGGAAAAACCTCATGAAGCTTGTTGCATATAACGTCCCAAGGAATAGGAGTATAGTGTAATTGATGGAATAGTTTCAATAATAGGTAGTGTAAGTGCCAACCCATCGATTTCGAGCAGGCAAATTGGAATAGAAACAGGGATATCTAAGTGTCGAGTGCTCAATAATCTCCAAAAAAAAGATATAAATCTTATAAACTGATAATATCCAAGTTTTTGCAGCCAGGATACTTCCAACATCGACTCGATTCTTGTGATTGGTTCCTGCATACATTTGAAGAGAATCCGCGGTTTTTCCAGAAAAAATTTGAAATTATGAAGCTCACATCAGAAGTGATGGAATATTCATCATGAAAATGAATATTTGGTGGTCTCCAACATCGCCATATTAATATTCAACGTCGAAATGGGTTCAAAAGTTTCGCACGGGATGGTCGCTTCGTTATTACAAAGAATATTATATTTACACAATAATTGTAACTTGACGAAAAAACATTGATTTATCTGAATTGTCAATGCAAGAATTAATTTTCGAAGTGTCATAATACGAGTCCATATCATGCTTGTAGAATTTCAAAGATTCCGTGTGAATTCTGTGAATGGACAGAGTTACTAGATAAAAGTAGGTAAAAATTATATTTTTTCATTTTTTTTTCATGAAAAAACGTACCAGGAGAAAAAATTGAGTGAACAGGTGAAATATTTTTGGATGGGAAAAAGCATCTATTTGACGAAATCAAAGTTGCCTATGGTTTATATTCAAAAACACGCAAGTTTGATTATAAGTCAAAAACCATTGGACAAAAATGAAATTCCTCACATATTTTGATTCTAAGTAAAATATGCTAGCTCGAATCTGTTTACGGTGATGAATTCCTCACGCAAAAAGAATGTGGAAAGCTGGGTGGTTTCTCTTTCAGTATTCACAATATTTCCCATAGCTGTATTACTGAAACGTCGCAATTTTTCCACCCTTCACAGGGTGTTTTAGTACGGGACCAGTGAAATGCTCAAAAAGAGACAAATGACCCACCCATATCTGCCCTTGATTTTCCAGGAGAATTCATAGGAGAAAACGGATCACAGCCATCTTCTCTTGTTTTTGGAATATTCCGAATATTTCCATTCTCCGGAATTTCGACATACGCTGATATCTCGGTTTCTATCAAAGTTAAATGAAAACCATTTTGACCATCATGAAATGCAGGAAATTATTCAATTTTTTTTTGTTGTGTAGTTTTCGAATAATAATATGAACTTGTATTTTTTTAAATGTAGACCATAGGTTAACTAGGATGAAATAGAAAGAGTATTTTTTCTCTTTCCAAATATATATAACAGACTTGGTGAATTTTCTCAAGAGTGAGGAATCTTCTAGAAATGAAGTTCCTTTAATATTCTGGTTACGTGCTAGTGTGAATTTACACAACATCTAAAATAATTTCAATTCAATATTAACTTGCTCATAACAATGAAGCCCTCTGAAAATAAATACCAACGAAAGTTGTTTATTACTCATGAAGGAGGAAATAACAACGATCAAATCAATTTAAATACTCGAAAGTATTTCCATTATTCAAAATGCAAGAATTTCAACGCCCATAGACACTTCGGCATGCATTTTGAATCTGATTATTGTTCACTTTTTTCAAGTTTTGTTTCAAGTCTTCATTATTGGGTTATCTATATAATGAATACTTGACATAGCCCTAGAAAAAAATATTAACTGGTTTAAATCTTGGTAATGAGGAGGGTAATCTTACTGTTCCTCTGTTTCCTATCCTTCCTGAGACCTTTTTGCCTGGTGTGGAAACGCACTGTCATGCTAAAAAACTAAGCTTTCTTCAGCAGAGGAAATTCTTTTACAATATCCCTCGACTATTTTCTTATCTATCATAATTCCTCCCGAAGATATTTGTCAAAAATAACGCACTCCCAAAGACTGTTGTTCATTACCGCGCGATTGAATAATCTGACACTGGTCATATTCAATTTAGCCGTCAAATGGCATACTGGTAGAATTAAGAATTTTCTCTTGACTTTTCCTGACACTATCGGCACAATTCTAGTCGTTGCTCATG
Source organism: Cryptolaemus montrouzieri (assembly GCA_013387265.2). Lineage (NCBI taxonomy): Eukaryota > Metazoa > Arthropoda > Insecta > Coleoptera > Coccinellidae > Cryptolaemus > Cryptolaemus montrouzieri. The sequence goes on from JABFTP020000103.1 coordinate 28,168,437, forward strand.
ATACCTTGGTTGTAAAAACTGAGATGTTTTTCATTTTATGAGGTTGGAATTTTGCTTAAAGTTACATGAATGAAATTGAGGGATTCACCGAATCAGCACCCAAAATTGCCATTGTTAATTCTTCATTATCTCATTTATTGCAACATTTTTCTCCAGTCGCTTTGAACCAGTGTTTATGTCGCTTTGAACCAGTCTCTCATGCAACGGATGTGGCCACCCAAGATAATTCAATGCGTGTTCACTCGCTTCTTGAAGAGGGCCAAATAGTAAGTTATCGGAAAGATGCTCGCTGAAAACCGTTCCACAGCACACAAGCCTTGTAAATGAAAGAATTTTTATAAAGAGAGGTACGTGGTGTAGTCAGTTGAACCGTCCGGCTGACGAGCTTTTCGCGAGCCTAATTTTTCTGAAATCAAGCATTTCAATTATTCGTAGCATTTACCATGGAAGTGATATCCTCGCATGATTCAAGAAGATTCTCCAGCAGTGACTTTTCTGGAGGACGTTGATTGCATCTTGTTCGCGTTAAAATTGACTAAGTTCAACCGAACCCAATGTGATATCCTCTCCTGAATTCAGTGACATGGTCTGTTGGTATCTTTGTCGGTGCGACTCCTCAGCAGTTATAGGACAGTGACTAGAAAATGAGGGCAACAGAGTATATATCGTCGGTAAACCCAAATATTTTCGGTGGAGTGGAGCAGATTATCAATCTGTAACAGGAAAAGAGTTGGCGAGTATGGAGCCTTGGGGTACCCCTGCATTAACCTGAAAAAATGCACTCATTGCACCATCAACTGCCACCCCAATGGATTTACTGAAAAAAAAAGCTACTAATCCAACCACTCAATTTCTTGGAAAGTCCATATGCAATTAGTTAATTCGTCAAGAATACGTGCCATACCCTGTCGAAGGTCTTTGAGATGTCAAGAGCAATGGCTCTCGATTTACCATGTTTTTCGATTGTTGATGTCCACAAATGCGTAACGTATGCAAAGAAGTCACCAGCTGATCGTTATCTACGGAGACCGTATTGTCGATCACTGGGGCAAATTGATGGGATGGCAGATGACCTATTACATCAATTTTTTTATCAATTACTTGATACTCTTATTTCCTTGGGACGTTGAATGAATCATGCATATTGAGGTTTTCCTTTAATTCATCTATTAGACTCTTATGAGGTTGTCGCCTCTTAAGAAAACAATCCAAATGAGTAGCTTCTGCAGCATCAGCGTAATTATTTTGATGTTATACATTCAATCATATCAAACTTCTCAAAGTTTTCGTACGGCAAGGTCGCTTCGTTATTACTAACGATACGCTAATGATTAACATTTGAAAAACTAAAAAGTTCACAGTGTAATTTTGAATTCGTCTCTGTATTCTACTCAAAAAAGTGCCCGTAGAAAATAGTGAAATCCCGGAAAATCGAAAAACCTGCAATAACGCGAAATCAAGAGAAGATAGCAGCGATATGTTTCGACCAATAAATTAGAAAGTTGAGGACGGAAATATGGGGGCCACTTTTATATACACACACCACAAAAATTTTCGCATCACCTGGTATTCAGAATTCCAATCGATTAAGCAGCTCGATCGCAGTTTCTGTGTCACCATATGTTTTCGGACATATGAGAGGAAAAACATTTCATCTATGTAGTAACATTTGTTTCCATATGATCTCAAACACCTCTGAAACAAGAATGAGTTTATTTGACTATCAGTATTCATTCAATTTCTCTTCAGTTTTCATGCTAAATTAATGCAAGTTTTCTGTCTTTCTTGTTGATTTTCGATTCTTTGAATTTATTGTTATGGCTGTTGAACGTCCTGGACGCTATTTGAGTGATCATGAAGTGGTAAGAATTGTAATACTTCTAGAGGAGGGGCGAAGCCAACGTTACGTAGCTAACTTGTTGAATGTTAACCAAAGCACTATTTCAAGAGCAATTAATCGGTACCATGAAACAAGGGAATATGGAAGAAGGGCCGGACAGGGAAGAGATCGGATAACAACACCAGTTGATAATCGTTGGCTCAGGCTCAGAGAAGACGATATCAGACCAAGGGTGGCTTCTACCGGTCCGGGTCTCACCAGGGAGCATCGAATTGCAAAACTGCAGTTTGCGAGGGAACATGCAAATTGCAATAGTCGAATGTTCTCTTTTCCGACGATTCCAGGTTCTGTCTAGTATCAAATGATAGACGCATGCCTGTATACAGATGACCTGGGGAACGGTATCAGCAATTCAATATCCGTCAAAACGAAAACTTCGGAGGGGGCTCAGTAATGGTGGAGGCATTTCTTTCCATGGTCGAACTGAGTTAGCCCTAGTGAATAATGGAAGAATGGCAGCGGCCAAATACATCGCAGATATCTTTGAAACCCATGTTGTATACTTTAGCCCATTGATTAGCGAAAACTTCATTTATATGCATGATAATGCTCGGCCCCATGCAGCTAGAGCCTTGTAGAACACTCCAACAACTAGAAAATCTGCTTCCTGAAATTTGGAACTCAATGACTCAAGAGTACATCCAAAATTTGTTTCAGGGGCTTCCGAGACGTATACTGGCAGTAATTAGGGCCCGGGGAGGAAACACTCGATTTTGAAAATGATTAGTAACCATTCGATGATAGTCGATTGGTCTCTTCACGAATGTTTGAAGATGGTAAGTTTTTGAATTTTTCATTAACTCGAAAATTGTTGATATTTTCCATCATAAACTCATCTCTTTTGAATGATATCTTCTTATTTTACACTTCTGAAAGTTACAAAGCGAATGTTGAACCTAAAAGTTTATATAGTATTGTCGTAAAAGTAGGGTGATGCGACAATTTTTGTGGGTAGTGTATTTGCAGTATTTTAGACAGCTGCCGTACTAAAACATCGAAAATATGACACCCTGTGCTGCACTGGAAATGTAGGAATTCCAGATTCTAGTCTAAAATTGGTTAGGAAGGGATGAATTATAACACAATCCTGATGACTTTAGTATTTATTTTTGTGAAACAGCAATATGTGAATTTATAATATTCATATAATATTGTTCTTAAAATTAGTATTCATATATCATAAAATTTAAAGGAAATAGAGGCACCTGACATAGCATCTATCACTGTAAACGTGCACCGTGCTAGTGCTTTATAAGTACAGTGGTTTTTCTACAATCAGTTCAAAAAAACTCACACACCCAAGAATATATAATTCAATATTTTCATTCGTTTAATAATGTACCCCGATTCTTACCACTTTCGGAATTTTGATTTAAAACTTGTTCGTTGTTAGAAACAGGGAAACAACTGATAGAAAATTCTACTAACAATAGGGTTGTACCCTTACAACTATTTTCACTAAAATGTCATCGTACTTGGAAAAATACTTTTTATGAATTGACATGTTATGAACATTATTTTAATTGACTATGTCGGGGATGTTTTTCAGTTTGGAAACATTTCAATTGAGGCTAGAAATTAGTAAATATCAAAATAACAGATGAAGAGGGATTGAACAAAACAAAGATTGGATGTGAAGAAAAACTGAATACACTGCAAAATTAAAATATAATTCATATTCTCACGTAACAACAAAATAAATTCTACATTTGAAATAACAAGTATAAGTCAATCCCTTAACAAAAATATTAAAACTCTTAAGACAATGATCTATTTTGGGTGTATTTTTCAGTCATATAATTGTGAATGACAAGTTTTCAAAATCCATTAATACATTAATCACTGTCTATATACTACAAGTAAAAATTAAACTAAATGAAAATATGACATTTAACCCTCAGGGATGACTCGAAAGGTTTTCATGACCAGTACCGATATGACGAGAATGAAATCAAAATGAATATAAAAAAGGAATAAGCCACAAGAAAAAATACTTCGAAAAATGAATTGCATGACATTCCATTTGCATCCAAAATAAATTTTTAATGTATGGAAGATCATATTTTCGGGAAATAGTAAATATATTGTCCATTCGGGTGTTTCATAATAAAGTCAAAGATCAAGGAGCTGAGTTCTTGCATGATTTATGTCTTGAGGTTCTCATGAATGAAGATTTGCAAATGTAATAGGGCGTATTAAAAAGTTTTGAGTTTTGATCAATATTAACTAGTTCCCCAATTTTGCGCACAAATTTGTTATCAGACTCTCCCATCTGAATTGTTGACAAACTAGACAAACGAAACGTTTGTAAGATTAGACATGCTGTTATTTTTTCCTCCATTTATGCATCCTTTTTGATTTAAGGAAGTGACTCTTCTAATTTGTGTTGAATCATTTGCCGAGCTATGTTTATGAAAATCTCGCTTCAGAGATATAGGGTGCTAAAGTTTCGAAAATATTTCAATTGTAGTAGCCATATTTCTCGAAAGAACCCCAGCCCCACAAACGTATTCCGTGAAAGAAATTGAAGTGGCTGTTATATTTGAGAACTTCTTTATTTGAGTACTTTTTTAGTACTGGAGATAATAATCATGGAAATTGAATGGTATTTTTCTAATCGAAAGACTCGTATCTTGAAGATATATTCTCAAAAATTATAGCAATTGTTGAGAAGTTCAACTCAAATTTGATACATGAGTGATCTGCTACTCATTAGCAAGTCTAATATTTGCCAAAGTATGCGGACAGGGTGATATTTTACCCATGCCATTCCCCCTGTTGGCTCTATTAACTTTTCGAATACTTTACTAAAGATGAAATAGAAATAACTGTTTTTGAAACATTTTTCTCTTCCTGGCGACGCACCAGTGTATTTACATCTAGAATGGAGTATTCAAAAAGGAATTAATAGTTTTTGGTGGACCAAAGCGTTGGTTTGGATTTTTTTCTTTTAGAAGATTTGGCAACTTTTGTTCACAACTCTTATTTAATATATTTCGGAAGAATTGAAGAACAAAATGTTAGAAGGATCATGAGAGCAGGTGGAAGGTAATTTCAGCCTTTTTTTTCGTGGATTGTTTCTGGTATCTGGGCTTTTGATTGTTTCATTACTTATTGCATAATTACGAATACTTTGGTAATTGTTTATTTTTTCGTAAGTCATAAAATGCCAGTCTGGCCCGGGAGAGAATACCACTCGGTGCATACTTTTAGATACAATTGCCTTGTTTTGAAATGTGGATTTCATCTGAACATTTCAATATTTGCAGCAATTATTCGAAAGTTCACAGTCCAGATTACAAATTGAGGAAAGTCATGCGAATATTTTCAAAAGTTAACTCGAAAACAGTAACAAAGAAAAATTGAAGAAGCAAAAAGAGAAAATACCCCAGAAAAAAAGGTTAATCAATTAATGTAGACTTAAATATCAAATTTTGGGTTGGAAATTTCGAAAACTGTGGATATTATAGGAAAAATCTAGAAAAACTCTAATATAAAACACCCTGTATATATATTTCACGATAGATAAAAGATAACCCTCTAAGAATCTTGTGCTATGTTAATAGCAAAAAAGAAATTGGAAAACATACAGACAACTGATGATTTGTCTATTTGAACTAAATGTTACAAAAACATTGGAATTACTTTTTCATTCAAAGAAAACATTCTAGTGGTTTATTCCCATCTTAAAACTAAATCAACAAAAGGTACGCAAAGCACCTAAAACCTAAACACTATGTACAACGTCGACTCTTTCTCAACACTTGGCAATGCTGCTTCAATAATCTAATTCATTATATTAACTTTTTATATTACACTATATATAATAATCTGGCCTTATGATATACATTATAAATTTAAAAAATTTTCCTATTAATTAAAAAACACAAAGTCCTCCACAGCTGCCAACCGAAACTGTTTTCTAGAATGCAAATCCCCAACCTCAAATTATTGGCATATTCAGGTGTTCCAAAAGAAAGAGGACGCTCCCTCTCTATCTCAATTAATTCGGGCAAGAATAGCGTAGTCGTAAACTAGCATAATTTATCGGACTTAGCTGTGTAATTTTGAGGTTATGCCTTTTTCCGATAAATAATTACGATTACAGTTTTGTATGTTTTCAGGACTGGGATATTATCACAGCAAATTGATTTCTTAGTATTATATGTCTACTTCAGAACTGTAGCCATTTTGGGAATACATTGTTCATTTGAATAAATATACAGGATGTTTATGATGAGTCTCTACATAGCTTCGAAGATTTGCCTTCACTCAAAACACCCTAGAACTATGATTTGAGATAGAGTTTGCTTTATAGTTCTTAATAGATATTAAGTAAACTTAATTTCCCCAGCCATGCAAAATGTGTCCAAATCACACTCTTCTCTTATCAAAATTCAGCAAATATTCCAAAACCTTCAAGCTACGAGAAATTTCAAAGAAACATCATGTATTTCAAAATCATAGTTGAATGAAAAATATGTGGGTAATCGTTTCAGATCATAGTGAACCTTCTCGAACAATGAAAAAAGTATAACCTCAAAAATTCTCAATAAGAGCTCTGTCGCAAAGATCAGACTAAATTCTTCCTGAATTGGTTCTTACTTTGGTGAACACTTGTTTTCGTAAACAAACCTATCTATGTATGAGAAAATGGCACCTATGAAACGTAAACGTAAAGTATTATAATACACTTACGTCTCAGTAACTTGTGTTCGAAACATAGAAAAGTAAGCAAATATAGATTATTTCTGTACAAAACAAATTATTAATGAGCATAACACGAGATCATAACAACATTACATTCTTACGTTTTCTTCTTCGACAGATAAAATGGCGGCGGCAGGACTACAAGGTATCAACTAGACTTTTGCGGCGCTCGAACGAACTACATTATTTCCTGAAAAGAAAGAATAATTTTTGAGTGAGTCTTTGACAAATTTTTTATTATTCAATTACAGTAACGTTTTTCAACGGAAATTTTGGAAAAACTGCATTTGACAGATGACAGATAAGTCATAAGTCACAACTTGACAGCTGGCAAATTGATATTTTCACATTTTACGACATATATATATATATATATATATATATATATATATATATATATATATATATATATATATATATATATATATATATATATATATATATATATATATATATATATATATATATATATATATATATATATATATATATATATATATATATGAGAACCTCAACCTTCTGAACAAATCCCTATAATCAATTGCAAAAAATACAATTCTGAAAGACAACAAGAAAGTCTCGGCGAGTAGGTTTATGTTTTCGGCATTGAAGCATCACATCAGTCCACCGTTTCCCGTTTGTATGGAAAATTCGAACACAAAAGGATTAGGCTTAGCGACGATCAACGGACAGGTACACCAAAATCAGTTGTCAGTAAAGAACATGTGGATGCTCTTCGTAAAATTATGCAAGAAGATAGGCATGCAACATATCTAGAGATTGAGGCATGATTGCGAATTTCAAATACAAAAAATTTTGCGGGAACAATTGCGTGTGACAAATCAATTTCTCGTTGGATACCGCATCTATTGACCGAAGAACAGAAAGCTGCAAGTGTGAATTGGTAACAAAAAACTCTGGACCTTGTTAACTTTGAAAAGTCTAAAAACGTTGACAACATTGTTAGTGACGATGAATCTTGGATTTATTCATAGGAGTGACAAAATAAGCGCTACTCTTCTGTTTGGTGTTCTAAGAGTAAGATGAACCGACTAAAGTCATCTGTGGCTGAAGTGTCTGCAAAAAGATGGATGCAACGTTTGTTTTAAAAACAGGTTATGTAGCAACAATTCATTTACAAGTCAACAGATACCGTTCATCGATACACAATCATTTGTTTACCGCAGATCGTTAGTAATATTCGAGAAACCCACCCCGAACGATGCAAGAAAACATGGAATTGTTACATCACCCTGCATACAGTCACGATCTAAGTAAAAACGATTTTTATACATTTTTCAAAATCCATTTCGAATATAGCATCAAACGCTTGGAACAACTGCTTTCTGAATTGGTTCGGAAGAATATGTACTTACAATAAAGTCATTCGTTTCAATTTAGCTCAAATTCAAAACTTTGAAGACATCTCTCGTCTTGTTCTGTATTCAGTATGAGTCTTTTTATTTCCAGTTTCCACTTGCTTTACTTCAAATTGAAAGCTAACTTGGGTAATGAGGATATAATACTCTGACAGATTCGAATCTGAAACCGTGGAACCATGGAATTCCCCAGAAACTGTCGTAAGAATATTACCCACACAATTTTTACCATTTGTGCTCTCACTTACAACTGAGTGAAAGTTGTGTGATTCAAATAAATCAACAGATCTTGAAGCGAGATTTAATTCTTGTCATCAGTAGTACGAAAAACTTCTGGTTTCCCAAAGGAATATTTCTAGAAATACAAAGAGATCGGGAACAATCGAAAAAATAGCAATTTTCATCTATTAATTGGCGAAAAGAAATGTTTTCGAACTTGAACGGTTTCCGCAAGTTTCCACATTCTCGTTCGACGAAGCGATCATATAGTCGGAATATCCAGCATTATATCCAACTGAAAATAAAAAATCGAATTTATGGTGCACATCATGTCCCCTCATTTGAATATAAGATGTAAAAATTATGCCATATCCATAAAATATATTCGCGTCAGGAAAATCAGTTTCTTCGCGAAATAGAAAAAGACCGCGCTCACAATAAAAGGTTTTCATAACGCGGGGGTCTGTCTTCTCTCCGGAAGAAGTTTCACTGAGACGATTCCCGGAAAACTTCAGCTGCATGTAAATCTTCTACAGTACATATTTTCCATACAACAAAGTTGTACGGAACTTTGGTAATAATTCCATCAGGACCTTTTGTGGTCTAGACATGTAAATGTCAAGAGGTATATAGCGGGATAATATTCCCCGTGTCGCTGCTTAGGAACCATCGATTTTTCTTTTATATTTCCGGCAGTTTGGAGTGTATTATGTACCGATTGAAGTGGAGTAATCCCTTAATCCGAAAACAGATGAATTGAATTTCGAGCGGAATACATCGTTCGTCTTCGGATGCTTATTGGAATTTTTTCGATTCAATCCGATGAAAGAAGTGAGAAGGAACTCTGACGGTGTCTGTGATAAAAAATTATATCAATTGATCGAAAGAACATGTAGAATTTGGGAGAAGACCGGAGTTCTGGTGTATTACTATCTAGTTTCAATACATATGCAACAATTTGGGTTAATTCTCGCAATTTTTATTATTATTATTATTTATTATCGTGGACTTGTGCACTATCTCAGCTTTCAGCTGGATATAATTTACCTTTCCAAGATTCAGCAATCTAGGCTCGATTACAATATACTTGACATAAATTTCCTAACTATCCTACATGTATAAAGAATTACAGCTTTTTGCATTTCTATATAGGTATTCCTATGCAATTCTAATTTCTAAGGGCTATCATGCAAATTTTTGGGTATTAACCCAGTCGAGAATACGATGACAGGAACAATATCTATTTTATCGAGGTGCCACATCTGCTTGATCTCAATAGCAAGGTCTGTGTATTTGGACTTTTTCTCCTGTTACTTATTCAGCAAGTTGTTATTATTCGGTATAGCGATATCCACCAGCATTGCTGTTCTGGCTCTCTTATAATACGCCACTATGTCCGGCCTATTATTCGTCACCATTCTGTCAGTGATAACAGGCCTATCGTAGTACAATCTGATAAAGTCATTTTCCAATATGGGCGCCGGTTGATACTTCTAATATGGCTGAAAGGCATTCAAAAGGCCGTACTTGTGTGTAAGTTTCTGATGGATGATGTTGCACACTTGATTATGCCTGTGTAGATGTCTATATTGGCAAGTAGTTCGAAGCCGGACGTAATATGCTGTATAGTCTCCGATCTTATATGGCATTTTCTGCACTTATCTGTTTGTAATATTCTGTCCTTCATTATAAAGTGGCGATGGCCATGAGGAATCCTTCTGTTTCAGCGAATAGTTCTCCTTTCATCAATCATTTGTTGAAAGCTTCTTTGTCGATGTGTGCTTGATTATTCTCATGGTGATGTCGTCCATGCAATTCCTTCCTTGACCATCGCTCTTGTTTTTCAGTTATTATTATTATTATTATTCATTGAAATAAGAATGGAAGGCTGAGTCATATACCCTCAAGAACCAATGATGAATCAGTCAGTGAAACGAATGGATATGTGTAGTTGTGAACAGAAAATAACGAGAATGTATGCATAAAAATTAGATGAAAACCAATGAAGACTCTGTCTCTATATGAAGTCACTTTAAACAACTGTTGTAGATTTTGGTATCGTTGGCGAACAAGGAGCATTCTGAATTAGGAGAATGAGACAGATTTGAGGTGTAGAAAAAAACAAGAGGAGCCCCAAAACCGAGCCTTGGGGAACACCACTGCTAACTAATTAGGGAACGGACAGAGCATCACGAATCCGGATGCGAAAAGTTCGATCACTTAAGAATGGATTTACCATTGCAACAAGTTGCCTCTCAAACACAGATGTTCCGGTTTGAATAAGAGTCTCTTGTGCGGGGCACGGTTGAATGCTCAAGAAAAGGTTCAGTCGACAGGGAGATTTTGCTAAGCATCGAACTTTAATCGTTGCCGCACTTGAGCAGGTTTGTAATTACGGAACAACCAGGTATAAAACCATGTTTGTTGTATGGTATTATACGGTTGGTCAGTGCAAGGTTGAGAACTCGATCCAGAATAACTTTGTCAAATATCTTAGCCACAATCGGGACCAAACTGATTGGAAAATTCACGTGTTCCGAACTTCTACTATACTCTGTATACGAAAATTTCTCTGGACTAGATTGATTGAAGTCTGAAGCTTAAATAAAAATAGGTAAAAAAACTTTTTAAGTTAAACGGTTTTATGTTAAACATACATTGCACTGTTTAAGATAAATGTACTAAAACCAAAAATAATAAAATAGATACAGTCGTGGGAATTATAAACATATGCATAGACTAGACTAAAATAAAACCGTGGGGCACGTCAATTGTCTACAAATTATCGACTTAATGTGCGATAGAAGAATCGTTTAATTCGTCGTTAGGCAGTTGGCCAGCAGACGGTGAGGAATTTATTTACTATTTTCTTGCTCATGGAAATTCTAATAGTTATACACTCCATGTAAATAAAAGAGATGTTTTAACTAGTTTATCGTTGGACATTCACACTGCTGGCTGGCGAGGAATCGTTTCACTGCTTGTTGTTTGTCTTTAATCGACAAAATATATGACAAAAGTACTACTCGCTCACCACTAGGAAACCCTAAAACTCGCTTATAATCGAGCTTGCTAGCTTGTTTCCACATTCTAGCCCTACTTATCACACGTCCATCGTTGTCGGTTGCACAACTGCCTAATAATTATAGTGTAACATTACAAAACAAACATTTTAATCAACGATTGTAGACAATTGACGTGCCCCACGGTTTTATTTTAGTCTAGTCTATGCATATGTTTATAATTCCCACGACTGTATCTATTTTATTATTTTTTGGTTTTTAGTACATTTATCTTAAACAGTGCAATGTATGTTTAACATAAAACCGTTTAACTTAAAAAGTTTTTTTACCTATTTTTATTTTCTAGTTTTTAGTTTTTATTTCGCATTCTTTTTAATTCATTTAGTGCGCTCTCGTTGTTTACTTAACCTCGTATCGCGATGTTTAGGCGTTTCTGAACCCAACTGCTGTCTTTGTCTTTCACGGCTTTGTATTAATCTAACTTCATATTCTTCAGGCGTTTCTGACGCTACCATCTGTGTATATTGCTCCCGTTGTTTTGTTAACCTGGCTTCATATTCTTCAGGCGTTTCTGACGCTACCATCTGTGTATATCGCTCGCGTTGTTTTGTTAACCTGGCTTCATATTCTTCAGGCGTTTCTGACGCCGTCATTTGTGTATATCGCTGACGTTGCTTTTTTAACCTGGCCTCATATTGCTCAGGTGTTTTTGACGCTAATTGTTCCCGTTGTTTCTGTAATCGACTTTTTCTATCACCTTCACTTTCTTTAGCTCGTTTTGCTTGATACTTTTCTTTCGCTTTTTGAAGCCTTCGTTTACGTTGTGTTGCAGTTTCTGTTTTATTTATGTTTGTGTTTTTTATATTTTTTTTTACCATTTTGTTCCCACGAGTAATGGACATTTAAACAGTCGACCCCCCCAGAGGTCCAATAAAGGGGCAAGGCTATGTACAACAAGATGCGTCTGAGTCTTGAGGGGAAAACGCTAACGACATATCATTTTTATCCACCCTAATGCCATACAGTTCTCGGCGCGTTTTAACCTTTCACCTTAACTTGGGTGGTGTACCGCTAACGACGTATCATTTTTAGCCACCCTAACGCCACACAGTCCTCAACACGATACAAAATCTTGACTTGGGTGGTGAATTCAGGCTGGATACATTGTATTCTACTGGTTGAGCACTTTCATTTGATACCCATATTGATAGGATTGATAAAACCTACGTTATCCGCCATTTTGTAGCGGCCGCCATCTTGGATTTCAATTTTTATAGTATATTGTATTCTGATTGTTGAGCCCTTTCATTTGATACCCATATTGATGGGATTGATAAAAGCTATGTTATCCGCCATTTTGTAGCGGCCGCCATCTTGGATTTCAATTTTTTATAGTATATTGTATTCTGCTTGTTGAGCCCTTTCATTTGATACCCATATTGATGGGATTAATAAAACATAAATTATCCGCCATTTTGTAGCGGCGGCCATCTTGTATTTATAATGATAATGAATAAATATAATTGTATTGTCACCAAAATCCAAAGTGTATACAAAATTTCAGATTAATCGGTTGACAGGAAGAGGGTGAAATTTGAATTACTAGATTTGACCCAAGAATAAATAAAACAAACGGGGTGAGCTAAATAAAACCGTTTAAAAACCAGTCTATTAGTCACTGAAATCCAAAAGAACCAAAAAAAGGTTTAAAACATGGAATCGAATATCCATTTTCCACATCTGTATTTCAAAAACCAGTCATAAGATTTTACTGAAATATGCAATCTGATTGAATTCTATTTTCTTCACAATACAAAAACTCTAGAATTTTCAGAACTTTATGTTGAGTTCAATTAGCGAATTACAGTAGTACATCTGAAAATTAATTCCCAATTTGAGGCATTCAAAGGTTCCCCGAATCATCATTAAATTACTGGGAAAAACCTCTTAGAGATCATTTGACGGGATGAAAACGATTTCAATTCGTTCAGGTATAACATTCGGAATAAAATATCCCCGTTTTCCTTTCATCGCCTTTCTTTCATATGCGACGTTACAAAGGTGAAACCCACTCGAATGGCAGAAAACGACAATAATTATTCCGTGGATTTCAAAAGGAATCGAAAGAATCCCCACAAGATCCCGATGCGGCGACATTCAATAGAGTAATAAAATATTTGCACAAAGGGCAATTTTTTTGTCGCGATGATATCAGAGCAAAGATCGAAGGTTCCCGGGAAATATGTTTACCGTATTTCAAACGAGTTTTCGATTCTCGTGAATGCGATAGAAAAGTCATCTGTTACAATTTGTCGCCAATTAAATTCTATCGTGTGATGTGCAGAATATTGGGCAAATGGCATTTTCCGGAATTTCGTCGCCTCTCGAAGCTCATTATTGATCATTGCCAGTCCATATAGATTGGTTACATCAGAGCTTTCGATATATGCATCCGAATAATTGCATCGTCTTTTATATTCTCTACATGAGAAATCAAGTAACGAAAAATATTCAATCCATGTATTTTCGTAAAATTGTTGCTGAATTCATTAAAATAAAATCATTCTTTTTCGTGAGAGATAATTTTAAATAAAATAACACGTATTTTTTACTAGCGGTTTGGTCTAAATAGCCAAGAGATGAATTTTGAATTCTGAAATATGAGCATGATAAAGATAAACTATCTAATCTCAACAAGAAGATAATACAAACTTACTCAGTGATAAATTGGTTTGTAGATTGCAACAAGATGATGTCGAATCTTTAGTGCTCCTTTTGATGACATACCTTGGGAGTTTTATATAGTTTCGACTGGATCGTATCCGCAAAACTGCCTTAGTTATCAGGATGAAAATTATTAGAAGATACATCGGGTAAAAAACTAGCCGAATTTTATCTCTGTTTGTTGTAATACCTTGGCCATAGTTGCAAAGAATAAGGTGAAACAATTTAAACTTTGCCAATAGTAATATACATAAAACGAACGATGTTCGTACTTCCCCCGATCCATGGATATTAAAACTTTTTTATCGGTGAAATGGCCAAAACCGAGCCATTGGCGAAATTTTATCATTTGCTACCTAATTCGGCCACGGACATAAATTGATACAGGGCAATTGTTATTAACGGCGGCCTCACTTTTTAAACGACAGTTTTATTGTGGCTTCTTAAGATAACTGTAGGCAATAATGGGTAGTTTTTCTTTCTTTTGTCGGGGCGAAGGAGCGTAGTAAAAAGTAAGGATGCTTGCCGGCCGATGGTGGCGCCAACGTCGTGGCGCCTCAGGCACCGTCGTCGGGATGGATGGGGCGATTCGGCAAGTGAAAGCTCTCTCGCTCAATCGAGGGCTGAAACCCTGAAAGCGTTCAGAAAGTTGGAACGGGCAGGCGGCCAGACGCGTGGGTGTACGAAACGTTGCACCGAACAGGTTTCGAAACGGCATTTTCTCGGCATGCGAAATTATTTTAAGAGAAGTGAAGAGGAGGAGAATATTGGCCAACGTAATTAAACGCAGTTAGATATTCCACTCAACTCAATTGCACTCGTATAATAATATTGCTAGTTCAGTGATAACGATGATATATACAGTCTTTGAAAATTGTTAGATTGAATGGATTAACGTAAAATTTCCATAAGTTCACGATTTATTTGAAAGATGAAGGTGAACAAAACTTATGAAAAAATATATATATGCAAAATGAGCGAAAACGAAAAATTTTAGAACAGAAAAACCTTTCTTCAGTTATCTCACTTCTTCATACTAATATGTAGTCGGAGACGAATTAAATTGTCTAGGAAATTTTGAGGGATATTACCCATATCTATGAAAGGGTTGCTTCAAACTGTATCGGCGGAGAATGGCAAATGGTTTCGATAATTCAGTTTTCGTTTCTCCAATCAGTTTGTTTTCCAACCCACTGTCGTCGAACTACATGATTGTGGATGCCTCTAGCTTTTGAACAAAGAGAACCAAATCTTCATCTCATTGGTTGGATGGATAAGATTGTTCGAGTTGAATTTCTAAGGGAGTTTTTCATGATTTTCATGATGGTAATGAAAATAGTCAAGCCGTTAATAGTGACAATATAGTAAGTCTCTCATCGCTTGACAAGAACTCGAATTGCTCCAACGTGGAGTCAATAGAGAGCGGAAGTTAAAACTTCGGAATCCGGATGATTAATTTCCCTTCTAATCAAAAACTATTCTCCCTCTAAATAAATACCGTCTATTAAAAGTTTTCCCCGTTTAACGGCGAGTCGAACCGCGGCAGTTTCGGTCAAACGAAACAGATATATCTTTCTCCATTGGAATTAATCTGTTATTGTATTAATATGAGAAAAAGCTACGACGTTTCGGTGGATGGAAAATTGATCATGTTTATCCAACAACTATAAATTCGAGTTTGAAACTTGCCGGATTCAGTTTATCGGTGGGGCGTTCAGGAATGTATCGAAAAACTTTGACTTCGCCTTTCGCAATTCGTAGAAAAAATACGGTTGGGACTTGCGGTAGTTGATTATAGCAATAGGAACTGTTGAAGGCTCAATAGTAGACTTCAATATGTTTTTATCTTTTTTGGACACCTTCGCTGGTTGTTGTTTACATAAGGTGATAGCCGACTTGTCTGTGGAGTATTCATTGTTATAAACCATGCCTTTTGATGGTGCTAAAGTATGCAAGAGGTTGTCAGTGCATTGAAGTTCTTGATCAGCTGCGAGCAAAACCTACAGCACTTTCTATGCACCGTGTAGTGTATAATAAAACTATAATATCCATAATGGCATTCCAAGAGGACTCTGATAATTTTGCAGAATATTGATGTGTTTTCAACAGCTACGGTGGGAATTGAAAGTTAATAAAGACTCCAGTATAAAACCAAAATAAAAATTGTGATTCAATGAAACTGCATTAAAAAAATTTCTTAATCGCCTATCCTTCTAATGGTGATTCGGATGAAAACATAAAACGAAGGATGTCTTTCATTTTCTGCATGCTGGGACATAGGAGACACCATTAATCAACTGTCAGAACTGAAAATTAACCTCTATGATTTTTTTATATAAATCGAAACTTTCAGTTTTGTGTGTGCTGTGTTTCAGCAACAACAAACTGTGAAAGTTGATAAGTTAGTTGAAAATGGAATCAAAGCATGTCTCTGTGTTCAGCATTGAAGCAGCACACCAGGCGGTTATTCGAGAAAATGTGGATGCCGTGCGTAAGATTATACAGGAAGATCGGCATGCAACATATGATTGAGGCATCATTCAGGATTTCAAAGAGCTCAACACAGAAAATTTTGCACGAAGAATTGCTTGTGAAAAAATTAATTTCCCGTTGTATACTGCATATGTTGATCGAAAAACAGAAAGCTGCAAGGGTGAATAGGTGCCGAAAAACTCTGAATCATATCAATTTTGAAAAATTCTAAAAGCGTGTACATCAATGTGGGTGGTGATGTTTCTTAGATTTATTCATACGAGCCAAAAACTAAGCGCCAATATTCAGTTTGATTGTTCCAAGGGGAAAAACCAACAAAAGTTTTTGGCCGAGGTGTCTTCAAAAATATGGTTGCAACGTTCTTTTCAAAACAGGTCATGTAGCAACAATTTCTTCAATAAGATCAAAGAACAGTTACTGCCGGTTGCTACACAACCAGTGTAGTCCGGAAAACAATCGAGTATTGACGCAAGAAAACATCGAATTAATACATGAACCTGCGTAATGTCCAGAACTAAGTCTCAATGCTTTTTTACTTGTCATCAATAGCGGACTGCGTGATCAGAAGTTTCACTTTTCATAAGAAGCTGTTGCTACCTTTCGAAAGTCCATTTTGAATGTAGCAGCAAACGAAATTGATTCGACCATATACAGAAATTCATTAATCCTCGCGGAGTCTTTAAAGATTCTCAATTATTTCATTCTAGCTCTATATACAAAACTTAAGACATCCCTCGTACCTCGAAAGATTAGGCCATAACCGACCGTCCCTATTGAATGTATTCAGAATATACAGATTAGTAACTGTGAAAAATATCGACGAATTAATTTATTTGACAAAGTTATGGGAATATCGTAATTGAACAATAACGGTTCAATAACAGATTCCTGTGGAAGACTATTTTTGAAACTGCGAAACTGACTCTTTTTTGTGTAACGAAAACCCGAAGTTTCAAGTTATTTCTAGCACCTCAACCATATAGTGAACAATCTTACACGTTCGAAGAATACGACTCATTTTTCATTTTACCGTTGTGAAAAGACAAGCTTTTTTCTCCTTCAGCTTTTCGCACTCTTATTGATTTCAAAGCATTTCTTATTTCTTATTCATCTTAATATCAAAAAGAAATTCTAGCTCGTGTTATTGCTTATGCATTTACATAACGGGTGGGGCGTAATGGAAAAGAGTTTTGAAATGAGAATAACTCAACTGTTTTTCGAAGTAGAACACTTTTAATAACATAAAACGAAAGCTTAAATGTTACCATTTAGTTTAGAAAAACAGAAAAGAACCATGTTCTGAAAATGAAATCAAGCAGATGACGTTCGTGTTCCGCAATGCATTGCTGTAGTCAACTCTGACGCTGGCGAAAGCGCCGTTGCAAGGTGCTCTCTTGTCCAGATAACCACTGTGAACTAATGGACCACAGGAGTGTGACGTAACGACAACCATTTTGTTGAAGCAGGTCAGTGTCCACTTTCCAAACAAAGTTAGAAGCAGTGTTAATTTCCATAAGGACAATTTCAAATCGTGATTATTTTTTATCCAGGAAGTTCCTGAACATGTGAGTACATTTTATGATTGAATTATGTGATAAATTAACGAATTTCACTAATAGCCAATTCTTATGCTCGTAAGAATATGTATTTAGACCTAGTTATTGAACTAGTGAGGTTAGGATCTGTAGATGAATATATACGTTTTACATATTTGGTGTTTTTGAAATTATTTCAGAAGAATTTTCAATGACATCTAAACATGTTCTCAATTTATCCTCAATTTTGGAGTTCTTTAAAGACGATGCCAAGCTTGTAGCTCGAGGAGAAAATGCTGTAGAGTCCGGTCATGTGAAAGACATGGCATTTGATGGAGAACTTCTCTTCATTTGCGGCAATGTTCATGCTAGCATGCGGGATCGTTTATATAAAGTAGAGGTATGAGACCAAAGTAGCGAATGTGTTCTGTAACATACTAAAAAATTCATTTTCTAGATCAAACTTGACATCACATGGCAGCATTGTCGACTTTTGGTTATCACAATATATCTGTAACAGATATAACTTGTACATGGAAGAGCAGAAAACCTCATACCAATGCAGTACAAACTGGCTTCTTCGATACACTTGTCTGTGTCAAGTTTTATCTAGAAAATGAATTTTTTTAGTATGCTACAGAACACATTCGCTACTTTGGTCTCATACCTCTACTTTATAAAAACGATCCCGCATGCTAGCATGAACATTGCCGCGAATGATGAAAAGTTCTCCATCAAATGCCATGTCTTTCACATGACCGGACTCTACAGCATTTTCTCCTCGAGCTACAAGCTTGGCATCGTCTTTAAAGAACTCCAAAATTGAGGATAAATTGAGAACATGTTTAGATGTCATTGAAAATTCTTCTGAAATAGTTTCAAAAACACCAAATATGTAAAACGTATATAATCATCTACAGATCCTAACCTCACTAGTTCAATAACTAGGTCTAAATACATATTCTTACGAGCATAAGAATTGGCTATTAGTGAAATTCTTTAATTTATCACATAATTCAATCATAAAATGTACTCACATGTTCAGGAACTTCCTGGATAAAAAATAATCACGATTTGAAATTGTCCTTATGGAAATTAACACTGCTTCTAACTTTGTTTGGAAAGTAGACACTGACCTTTCCCAACAAAATGGCCGTCGTTACGTCATCACTCCTGTGGTCCATTGGTAGCTCCTCCTGAATCGAATGACCTCAGCCGCTCTCTACTCACTCACCGTAACGTGTACTAACCGTTCCAAAAACGCTCTTCCATTACGACACACCCAGTGTCCATGACGGTGGTGTGAAAATAGATGATCAAGGCGAGAAAACTATTTATCCAAGAATACTTCGAGTACATTAGCGTTTTCAGCTTGCTACTCCAAAAAAAAAATACCTTTTACTTTATAGAGCATTGGAATTAATATATCAAGTTTCTGCAATTTTTCTCAAACACAGTGAAGGTTCCAAGATTCCCAGTAAAAAACGTCGCGCCGAATTAGAAATGCCTACTAGATTGATTATCCAATGTTGAATTCAAAAGCCCGGGTGGACATGCCAATAAAATGAGCGATGACGGATCTCGTCCCTTAACGTAGCGTGCATTATATATCTCAATCTACTCTCGCACATCTCTATATATCAATTTATCTGTCTTTCCGGGGGTTTTATGCTTCGACATTAATCTTTGTAAGTGCTCGGAGGACGTCTTTCGCTTTATAAACTTCTGCCAACATAAACAGACATTTCAATGTCGAGCATTATGCAAATTCGTCATAACTGTATTCGATATACGATTTTAAACTCCTCCACGTTATGCATTTCCCTGAGATTTATTCCCGAAAGATGTTCGGGAAATGACAAATCGCGTCGAATACACTTCGGCAATAAATTTGGAAAATCGGTATATTTCCGCCGATCTGAATGGATTCGATTGTTCGTCCCGTCATCGTCGAGTGTTCGCCGATCCAGTCAGCTCGAACAATGAAAACAAAGTTAAGGCGATATGTGGATGGTGCACGAGGTCGGTACAACTTGTCGAGTCGTTATAAATGACGCTAGTTCGAGATAAACACCCCTCAGGAGTGATTTTTTTGCGGAGATTGTCGATATATGCAATGATAAACAAATGAGTTGGTTCAACGCCTACTGAGTTGGAAGTTGAGAATGTGACTTCGTGTGGAGTAAATTTACTGATCACATTTTATAAATGTAATATCATTAAAAGTTCTTTTTTTTGTCTTCGATATCATTTCTTATGGTCTTCATATAAAATTGAGAAAGGCCATTTAGTTCTGGAGCCTTTTCAAACCGTAACCAACGTTGAGCGTTTAATAACAAGCTAATAGAATTGTTTATTCAAACGTTGCTATACAGGAATATCCACCGGGACCGTCCGTTAAAAACTTTTTGAGTTCCAATTACAATATCAAGCCGAAATTTTTTTCATACGCGGCCATAACTAGCGATTTCCAATTGAAGTGAAATATTTTCGAAGTGATACCATTACCGGTTATACTGAAAGTAGGTCATCACTTTGTTATTTCAAATGACAATCTACCTTTTTTATTATACATCTAGAACCCACATTTGAGCAAGGCATAAAATACCTAAGTTGTTGGCACTTTTCTGTCAAAACTTTTAACAGATTTAATTATTTTTGTTATAAACTCGATTTTTGAGGAACATTTACAAAAATTATAGCTCGTAGATCTTAGGAAGGAATTTTTTAAGCAATTTACACATGTCAAATGTTTATTGCGTTGTTCTGTATGATTTTTTTCAATTTGGCCTTTTTCAAACAGCATTAACTCAATTTTTTCAAATGGCACGTGCCAATTTTTATATCGCCATCAGAAGAAGCGTCAAATTTCACATGGAATAGTGTCAGCATGTACTATACCTATCTCTTATAGTTCCGAAATAATTTGGGAATATGTTGAATTTTGATGATTTTACAAGAACTAACAGAGAATGCTTTAAAATATTCGAATCAAGTAGCTGAACTGGCTACGCTCACCTGACAGGTGTCTGAAATTAATGTACATGTCACTTCGTTCATTCGATTTTGATATTTCAACAAGAACTGTTGGTAATTTGAAGTGAAAATTTTTGAAAAAGACCAGATTGATAATGAAATGGCTGATTTTTCAAACGAGGATATGTTTAATCTCTTTCTAATTCATGGCGTATGTCAAAAAGTGGTGGATAGAACTTGCAGGCAATTCAATCACCAATTTCCAAATTTGGCACCTATGAGTAAAACAAATTCTCGAGGACGACGACAATCAAATTAATACGCTAGCGTATCTTCGTGCCAATCCACATGCGTCCATTAAGTCAGCATCAATGAATATTGGATTGAGTTATACTTCCATTCAAAGGACCCTTAAGAAACATAACATGCATCCGTATTCTTTTATCAGACTACAAAAATTGAAACCAACCGACCTTCCCAAGCGGCTAAATTTCTGTGAAAATTTATTAATTCGGCTTCAAGAAGATGAGACAATTCTGTAAAAAATTATATGGTCTGATGAAGTCAAGTTCAATGAAAGTAGAATAACCAACAGGAGAAATCGACATTTTTGGGCCACAGAAAATCCACATTTCATTGAGGTTATTGATTTCGAAAATAAATTCAGCGTGAACGTTTTTGCAATTTCAATGAATGATTTGTTGGCTTATCACATTTATGAGGAAAATCTTAATGAACGAAGATACCTGGAAATTTTGAGAGGAACATTAGCAAATTTTTTAGATGGATTACCCCTCAACATTCTGAGGGATTGCTATTACCAAATGGATGGTGCACCAGCACATAAAATACGAGCTGTAGATCGGCAGCTAACAGAAATGTTCGAGGATAGATGGTGGGGTAATCAAGGACCAAATTTATGGCTTCCGCCTTCTATGCACCTGACGCCCCTTGATTTTTATTTATGGGGCAAAATCAAGAGTAAAGTGTATCTTATTCCTGTTCGTATACGAGCTGTCAAGTGTATCGAGCAAAATGGAGCCCTTATTGAACATTTATTCAGATCGTAAATTAGTTTTCTCCTATGATGTTTGCTATCATTTATTCGTATTAATGTAATCTTCGATGATTGGCTTTTCGCTTAGTTCCTACAATTTTTATTCATCCGAATTGTAGAAAATTGCTTCTAATGCTTCGAAATTTTATTTTACTCATAGACGGTAAATTTGGAAATTGGTTATTGAATTGCCTGCAATTTCTACCCACTACTTTTTGACATTCTAAAATGAATTAAGAAAAGATTTAATATATTTTCGTTCGAATAGCCAGTGGTTTTATCCCAAATATGTTGTATTTTTTGGATATTTTCAATCTGAAATAACGGCAATTCTTGTTGAAATATCAAATTCGAATGAACGAAGTGACAAGTACATTAATTTTAGTCACCTGTCAGGTGAGCATAGCCAGTTCATCTACTTGATTCAAATATTCCCAAATTATTTCGCAACTATAAGAGATGGGTATAGTACATGCTTATACAATTCCATCTGAAATTTGATGCTTCATCTGATGGCGATATAAAAATTGACATATGCCCTTTGAAAAAATTGAGTTATTGCTGTTTGAAAAAGGCCAAATTGAAAAAATCATACAAAACAACGCAATAAACATTAGACATGTGTAGATTACTTAAAAAATTCCTTGATGCTTCTTCTATTCACCCAAGCAAAAATTGTGTCTATAGTGCAAAAGATCTACGAGCTACAATTTTGGTAAATGTTCCTCAATAATCGAGTTTATAACAAAAATAATTAAATCTGTCAAAAGTTTTGACAGATAAGTGTCAACAACTTCGGTATTTTATTCCTTGCTCAAATGTCGGTTCTAGATGTATAATAAAAAAGGGTGATTGCCATTTGAAATAACAAAGTGATGACCCACTTCCGGTATAACCGGAAATGGTATCACTTCGAAAATATTTCACTCCAATTGGAAATCGCTTGTTATGGCCGCGTATAAAATTTCAGCTTGATATTGTAATTGGAACTTGAAAGGTTTTTAACGGACGGTCCCGGTGAATATCCCTGTATAATAATTAAGTCCTGACTCATGACTTCAATACTCCTTGTGACAGTCGGACGAGATAACTGAAGTTCTCTAATAGCAAACATGATTTTTGTTTAATTTTTCAAATCTCCAAATAAAGTCCCACATGCTTCAATAAATGCTTCCAATACAACCGATCATCTTCGAACGACGCGATCGTAGCAGCTTTAGATTGTTTGGCTGGTCTTGGGAACATGGTTTGTTTTTTTTCAAACAAGATATCAAATCACGTATTTTTCGTAGTTTTTATGAACCGTTTTATGATGCCCCTCTAACTTACCACGCTTAGGTATTGCAACTGACGCACGAGAAATAAGACAAATGCACTTATCCTTCACCATACAAAAGAAAAATTCTTCCTGCCAAATGTTATCAAAATGATACGTTTTAGAGTTCTTCGCTGCACTCATTTTGTACTATTCAATAATCAACTTTGTATCGACGTAGTATTGCCTTCAAATTACAATTCAGAATGACTCAACGATGTGTCCTATGAGTTCAAATTCTTATGATGCTCTCACATAATTTTTTTTTCTGTCAGCACATATTTATTCGTTTTTTTCTCCATCCATTGAGTCTCTGTCATTTTTCTCCAGATCCACATCAACATCGGCTCAAGTCTTGCTTTTTCATATTCACCCAGTATTCACGTCTCACACTGTATAGTAGTATACTCCAAACAAAGGTCTTCACGAACTTCGTTCGAGTCTCTGTACTTTCAAGTAACAAATGCTGTTTGGCAATAGCTATTTTTCGCTTAAAATACGAATCTTCTTATCTTGACATATCACGCTTCCCAAGTAGAAGAATTCTGCCATTTGTTGAATTGGAGCAATCGCTAGGCCAATATAAACTTCGGATCTGATGTTATCAAATTTCTTTCATGTTTGGGTTGGAAATCCAATTAGTATTCTACTGTTCTCCTTTTTAATTTTTCAGATATCTATCATCCCACTTCCAATCGAAGATCAGGTCAGATCGAAAAATGAAACGAGAATATAATAATTCTGATTTTCACTTTTTGTCCACAATACATTCACAGACTAGTTGTTATTAATGTATCAGCGACTGTACGGCTATAGTTTCTTTTCCCTGTTCTACTGAATTACATAAAAAATTATGTAAGGTTCAATGTTATCATATTATTTGCCGGAGCTTACATTTTAGTTTTGACTTCACTCACATTTTGTTTATGATATAATTCTTATTAGGACTGGGTCTGTACTACTAGTAAATAAGTAAAACAAAAAGATATGTGTAGATGTGAAAAGAAAATAACAATAATGTAAATATCAAAATTAGGTAAAAAATTATGAGAACTCAGTCACTATAAACTATCTGGTCCAACGTATTTTTGAAACTATTCACACTATTGCAGTTTACCACACTCGAGGGAAGTCAGTTCCACTACTGGAAGACACGTTTACAAACTTCTACAGATACGTAGTTCTAAAAAAAAGTTTGAAGTTATGACCTCGTAAATGGGCATTGGTATTCATGGGGAAGAGAACTCAGATTCACACCGAACAGACCGCGGAGGGTTCCGTACCTAATAATGAGGCCCCAACGCTTTCGAGGGTCGGCAAAGGATGAGATGCCCATCAGCCACAGTGTCTCCGCATAGCTGGGATGGATGAAGTCGAATGGAATCTTGGTGGCCCGTAGTCAGATACGGAACGACCAAGCATAAAACCATCTTGGCTGTCTGGTATGATACGGTTCGTCAGTGCAAAATCAAGAATTCGCCCAAGAATAATTCTGAAATATTTTAGCCACGATCGGGACCAAACTGATTGGTTGATAGTTTTCGTAATCCAATGTATATCCTTTTTTTAAAAATTGGTGTCACCCTAGAGCGCAGAGCCAAATTGAAGGCAAAGAATGGGATAAGAAGGATTTGGAAAAATTAAGAGTGGAGTTTTAGTATTGCAATTCAACGTTTTATGATTTTTTCTTTCAATTGAATAGATGAATACACACACCACAAAAATGGTCGCATCACCTGGTATTCTGAATTCCACAATCGATTAAGCAGCTCGATCGCAAGTTCTTTGTCAACATATGCTTTTGAAAATATGAGGGAAAAAAATCTTGTTTGTTTGTTTGTTTTTCCTTTAACGTGCTCTCTTTCTGCCTTTCGGCTAATGACACGCCGGGGAATTCTGTCACCAACCCGGGAATTTTGCCGAACCCCTCTCGTGTCGAGGGAAGGGATCTTTAATGTCCAACACATCTCTGTTAGACAGGACCGACAGCTTTACATCTCCTCCGAAAGATGGACACTCAAGCGATTTCCAGAATCCGAAAAATCGCACCGACTTTGTGAGGATTGAACCCAGGTAACTCTGCGTGGGAGACGAGCATCATATCCCACACGCCACCGAGCCGGCTGAAAAAAATCTTATCTATATAGTAACATTTGTTTCCATATGATCTCAAACACGTCTGAAACAAGAATGAGTTTATTTGACTATCAGTTTTCATTCAATTTCTCTTCAGTTTTCACGCTAAATTAATGCAAGTTTTCTGTGTTTCTTGTTGATTTTCGAATCTTTGAATTTATTGTAATGGCTGTTGAACGTCCTGAACGCTATTTGAGTGATCATGAAGTGGTAAGAATCGTAATACTTTAGAGCAGGGGCGAAGCCAATGTTACGTGGCTAACTTGTTGAATGTTTACCAAAGCACTATTTCAAGAGGAATTAATCGGTACCACGAAACAGATAAATACGGAAAAAGGGCCGGACAAGGAAGAAATCGGATAACAACACTAGTTGATCATCGTTGGCTTCGTTTAACGGCACTAAGAGTTCGGCACTGTACGGCTAGAATGCTACAAAATGAACTTGCACTTTCCAGAAATGTGCATATTTCATTGCAAACTGTTAGGAACAGGCTCAGAGAAGACGATATCAGACCAACCGTGGCTTCTACCAGAGAGCATCGAGTTATAAGACTTCAGTTCGCGATTGAACATGTACATTTCTTTCCATGGTCGAACTGAGTTATTCCTAGTGAATAATGGAAGAATGACAGCGGCCAGATACATCGCAGATATCCTTGAACCCAATGTTGTACCCTTTGGCCCATTGAATGGCAAAAACTTCATTTATATGCATGATAATGCTCGGCCTCATGCAGCTAGAGTAGTTACAAAATACAAAATGCCGAAATTGATATTTTCAGTTGGCCAGCCAGAAGTCCCGACTTGAATCCCATAGAACATGTTTGGGACAACAGGGGTGGAAAATTCAGCAACGTAGGATGTCTTGTAGAACACTCCAACAACTAGAAAATGCTTCTTGAATTTGGAATTCAGTGACTGAAGAGTACATCCAAAATTTGTTTGAGGGGCTTCCGAGACGTACACTGGCAGTAATTAGGGCACGGGGATGAATCACTCGATTTTAAAAATGATTAGTAACCATGCTAGTTGATTGGTCTCTTCGCGAATGTTTGAAGATTTTTTAAAATTTTTCATCAATTTGTTGATATTTTTCATCATAACCTCATCTCTTATGAATTATATTCATTCTTATTTTACACTTCTGAAAGTTACTAAGCGACTCTTGAATGACCAACCTAAAAGTTTATATAGTATTGTCGTAAAAGTAGGGTGATGCGACAATTTTTGTGGAGAGTGTATAAAAGAAAATTGGTACATCAAGAATTAACGTATTTCCTATGGTAATAACTGAAGTGCCAAGCAATAAATTCAAGAAGTAACCGTTTTTTATTAGAAATGAGATTAATCAAAATATCGAGAACCAAAAGTACTCAAACCGCACTACTTAATGTTTCCTCATCCATCATAATTTCCGGATTTTGTTCTCAGTAAATATTATTTCGTTACAACCTTAACTGAATGTTCTAAGGATGGAGATTCTGTTGAAGAATAGATTGCGGTGAGTAAACCTGATATTTGGTCTTCAAATCCTGAATTGATTTTTCACAAATCCAGCAAATACAATATAAATTACGAAGTTACTGAATGCTTCGCTCGCTGAAAAACTCCCTTTGAATGTAACCTTGATGTCTGTCAATAAATCGCGAATCGACGCGTAATTCAGGCGGTAATGGGAACAATCGAAGGATCGCCGGCACAATAAATGACAAACGGTTTCGGATTCTAACGACATCTTCCGGGAATTCATCGATAACTCCCCACCAGTCGTCAATCGTAATTGATTGCTTCGCATTGTCGCCGGGTGATCGTGTTGCACATAGAGCTTTCAATCGCCTCTTCTTCCCGCCCCCTCTCACGCGTCGCGTCCTCTGTGATTGTTACGAACCACGTCGAAAGGGCGAGCTTGTTAGCGGCGAAGTATCCGATTCTGTGTGATGTCGGATATCAATCAGCGGGCGCTATTTTTGAAGCCAGAACGGTGGATGTGGTCAACGTATCGGGAAATCAGAACGGGCAACCGGATAGTTCGGAGATAGATGGAGCGTAACCGCGGCATTTGATAACTGGAATGGTGCAAAGGAAAATATGATTTCGATGCCGTGGGGATGTCGACGAGTAATTTCGTAAGGGACGAAACATAAGACTATCCGAGATAGTTCGGAAGCACATATTTCAGGATAACGAGAATCCCAAGTATTGTCGAAATAATAAGATGTGGATGTGATGTCATCACGAACCTGGCATACAGGGTGTGAATTTAGAAGTGCGGTTATTTCCGTCATTTTATGACGAAAAGTTCTAATGAACATATGTCCGCAAACGCTTCCTTGCTGATCCAAGGTTGTTAAAGCCTTAAGATTTTATAGTTTTTTTCTTGGTTGCTACAAGAAGAATATTCAGTTCAATTCAGGAAGATGTTTGTTTCTTTAGGGTCCACACTATCACATCACTGAAATCGTTATGAAAATATACTGAGTTTTTTCTTGGCTCATGTGTTTCTTCTGCCCCCTGAAGTTTCTTCTGTGCGCCCCTGGTCAGGCGTTAAAACAAACTGACAATGAATCTTGAATTAATATGGTGCCACAGTTTTCGAGTAGTAAATTAGCTAGAGTAGTTACAGAATTTCTGCAACATGCCGAAATTGATATTCTAAGGTGGCCAGTCAGACTTGAATCCCATAGAACATGTTTGGGACAACATGGAGTGGCAAATTCAGCAACGTAGGGTGCCTTGTAGAACACTCCAACAACTAGAAAATCTGCTTCCTGAAAATTGGAAATCAGTGGGTCAAGAGTACATACAAAATTTGTTTGAGGGGCTTTCGAGACGTATACTGGCAGTAATTAGGGCCCGGGTAACCTTTCGACGTTTGAAGATGATAGAATTTTTTAATTTTTCATTAACTCGAAAATTGTTGATATTTTCCATCATAAACTCATCGCTTTTGAATGATATCTTCTTATTTTACACTTCTGAAAGTAACCAAGCGACTCTTGAATGACCAACCTAAAAGTTTATATAGTATTGTCGTAAAAGTAGGGTGATGCGACAATTTTTGTGGGAAGTGTACTTGCCTCGGTGTTGCATACCCCATGGATGAATCACCATCTTCATTCAATTTCTTCGAAAATCTTGTCAAAGTCATCCGTTTGATACCAAAATTTTTAGCGGCGGCATTAACAATTTTTCTTTCATCGTTGACAGCCTTTGTAGCATTTTTCAAATCTTCAGTAGTGTATGAACAGCTTGTAGTCTTCCTCTTGTAATTTTAAAACAAGAGTGAGGTTATGAAAAATTCATAAGAACTATACCCAGAACCTCTCTACATATCAAAAGTACAATAATTATCTGGAAGACTAAACACTTACCTGATTGAGAACAGACAACAATTGATTAATACAGACGAAAACTTACGATTAACGAAGTTTCTGCTTTTTGGGCACAAAATAAACAAAACGCACGGATGCTTCACACGTTCGTCCAGCCGCCACTAGTAATGGACCACAGGAGTGTGACGTAACGACGGCCATTTTGTTGAAGCAGGTCAGTGTCCATTTTCCAAACAAAGTTAGAAGCAGTGTTAATTTCCATAAGGACAATTTCAAATCGTGATTATTTTTTATCCAGGAAGTTCCTGAACATGTGAGTACATTTTATGATTGAACTATGTGATAAATTAAAGAATTTCACTAATAGCCAATTCTTATGCTCGTAAGAATATGTATTTAGACCTAGTTATTGAACTAGTGAGGTTAGGATCTGTAGATGATTATATACGTTTTACATATTTGGTTTTTGAAACTATTTCAGAATGAATTTTTAATGGCATCTAAACATGTTCTCAATTTATCCTCAATTTTGGAGTTCTTTAAAGACGATGCGCAAGCTTGTAGCTCGAGGAGAAAATGCTGAGAAGTCCGGTCATGTGAAAGACATGGCATTTGATGGAGAACTTCTTCACATGACCGGACTCTACAGCATTTTCTCCTCGAGCATACAAGCTTGGCATCGTCTTTAAAGAACTCCAAAATTGAGGATAAATTGAGTGTGTTTAGATGCCATTAAAAATTTTCTGAAATAGTTTCAAAACACCAAATATGTAAAACGTATATATTCATCTACAGATCCTAACCTCACTAGTTCAATAACTAGGTCTAAATACATATTCTTACGAGCATAAGAATTGGCTATTAGTGAAATTCTTTAATTTATCACATAATTCAATCATAAAATGTACTCACATATTCAGGAACTTCCTGGATAAAAAATAATCACGATTTGAAATTGTCCTTATGGAAATTAACACTGCTTCTAACTTTGTTTGGAAAGTAGACACTGACCTTTCCCAACAAAATGGCCGTCGTTACGTCATTACTCCTGTGGTCCATTGCGTGGTGATTACCCTTCCCGCGACTCCTTTCCGCCATACGATGCCTATGCGTATGGTGAATAGTTTGGGAGATATTTCGATGGCCCAACTGGCCCCTACGCTCAACTGGCCCCGCCCTACCCTATGGATAAAATTCATTTCATTGATATAGAGAGAATGAACACATACATCCAGGTAATAAGAGAAAGAAATTGACATTTTGAAAATGATGGAAATCACGTTCGCTCGTAGGAAAAATTAGCCAATTTGTAAGGAGCAAACAGAGTTCGGTCAACCTCCTGTTGTAAATCCGTTATATTTTACCACTCAATTTGTTTTCAGTATTGTAGTACTCTTTATAATGGGTTGATGATAACCAGAATATGTCGAATATTTAAATAAATTTTCGTGAAACCTTTGTCAAGTGTTTCAATTAATCATTTATTCATTATATTTCATCAAGTCTTAAGCAAGAATTTCATATATTATATATATCTTGCATTTTGTTTAATTCGATATCACTCTTATAGAAAACGAGATATGAATAGAAAATTGCAGAATTGTTCTGTAGAATGCGAGTGAGTGATCCACATGTTGCCCATAAATTTCGGACATTCCACGGTTAACTCAGTCCAGAGCAAACAACGTAAACATAATACGCCACTCTGCTGTTTATATTTTAAACACTAAAGGGCGACGTAACAAGTAGTTGTGCAGTTGTTAGCTTGCCATTCATGACTACTTCTTGAACCGTTGCTCCGCCCGAAATACAAACAATACGGCGGCAAAGGCAAAACAATATAATTCTGTTGGGCGAGAGACTGAAACCGAAACGACCCGTTTCCAACCTGTTGAATGCCGATGTTTATTGCGGATATTGTAACCCTTTCCTACTTTTGCTCGCGGAAATACTGGTGGAAACGTCATTTTAAGTATCGCAAACTAGGGGTGAGATTTTTAACTATACTGGCCTCATAAAAACGACGAAAAAACATTACACAATATTAATTGCGTGTAAAATATAGGCAGTTTTCAATATTACCAATATTGTCATGACGAGGATGAAAATATTCTTTTATTTCGAAGACGAGCAAAAGATACCACCAGACGTTTTAAAAGTGCTGAGCAATGTTTTGACGATGTAGCATATTTCAGCAAGTCATTACTTGGTGCAAAGGGGATTACGAGAGCATTGTGTTGGAAACTCATAAATCGTGATGGAAAAATGAGGGGCATCAATTTTTTGCTTATCATTACGACGTATTACGTAATCAGTCGGTATAAGAATTGAATCCGTCTATCGAACGGAAAACACGAAATGCAAATATTCGCGTGAATTACGAAACGAAACGTGAGAAACTGTCAGTTTTCGGTTTTGGTATCGCATGCATTCATACACGTCGAAAAAATACTGAATCGTCTCTCTTGTTCCATATCTTTGAAATGAAAGAAGCCATAGAAAACCTACAGACGAGCGAGCCATTTGTTTGCCAATTTTGTCAAGATGATAATAAGAAATTAAACTTTGTATGGAGATGGTTGAGAGATCGAAATTGTAATCCTGATTTTCAATAATTCTCTTGTGATAGAATAATTATTATTTTTATTATTATTGAAGTAATTTAAGGCTGAGGACAAGTCCTATAAAAGCCTAATAACAAAAAAAATAATTTCTATAGTATTGCAAGCACCGCTTAGCCATAATTAAATATGCACACATATATAATAACTAAATCCACTTATGTCAAAAACGAAATCTAATTAAACAAAAGAAAGTCCAATTTTTTTTGAATTCATTAACCGAATTTGAGTCCACCACATCACTAGAAAACCTGTTCCAATCATGGAACACCCTATTCACAAGAAAATACTGTCTTTGTCTCGACGAAAATTTTTCTTTTTTCAGCTTCAGATGATGACCACGCAAACGAGTACCAGCACTCAAACTAAACAAACATCTCAGGTTTGCGTAATTGTGTTTAATTATACGATAGCACAAGATTAGATCTCCGCGATGTCTTCGCTGTTCGAAGGTTATGAGACCAGCTCTAGCCAATCTTTCATTATATGAGGGACGAACGATCCCAAAAGTCATACGTGTAGCACGGCGCTGGACACCTTCAAGCATGCTTTTATGCCGAGCGAGAACCGGGCACCAAACCGAGCCTGCCTACTCCAAAATAGGACGCACATAACTCTTATAAAGTGTAACCGAACTAGAAAAGGACAACTTAACGAACGATCTACGAATGAGACAAATTAAAGAATTAGCACGTTTACAAACACTTAGGACATGTTCCGACCACGTAAGGTTTGAAGTAACGGTTACTCCTAGATCTACATGTGAAGTAACTGAGTGAAGTGGATGATTGTCAATCGAGTATTGATGGGATGGATTATTTGGTCCTTTATGGAGCACAACACATTTATCAACGTTTAGTGGTAGGAGCCAGTTTTGCACCATAGGTTTATTGCGTCAAGATCGTCCTGGAGAATCTGTCTCTCGGTGAGCGGGTTTGCATACAACTTGGTGTCGTCAGCGAAGAATGATTTGCGAGATTTAATGTGTAATGAAAGATCGCTGGCGAAAATGACAAATAAAAGTGGCCCCAGGACGGATCCCTGAGGCACTCCGCTCACAACCGGTCTTTCCGACAAAAGAACACCACCAACCCTCACCACGAATGTTCGCTGCGACATATAATTAGTAGTCCAGAGAAGCAACTTCCCGCGAATTCCAACGATATCCAAATTAACGTCATATTATTTCTAGATAATCGAATATGTAACGCCTCAATTCCAGAAATTTCGACTGCTTTTGGCTAGATCGCAAAATTATGAGTTATCCCATCGCCCAAGTAGACACATACACCTCCAACAACACGATTCTCCCTATCACGCTATAGATACTGTATCCATTGATATTCACTAGGTTATCAGGATCCTAATACTTAGTTCAATTTCCTATCTCTTAACGGGGGAATTAATTAACTATTTCAATTTTGTCAACTTGTCGGAGTAAATGTTGGACATCTGTGGGGAAGCTGTTGGTTGAGGTGAATGATCTATTCAACGGTTGGGGTGAGGATGACACCTTTTGATTTTCAGTAGGCAAAGCCTCACGTTGTTAACCCTGTTGAAGAGTGTAGTTACATTACATTACATTCGTGGGGGTGGATTGGCTTTGCGAGCCTTTCCGAACTGCGACCAAATTGGTCTTTGGTTCGTAACCCTTCATTCATTTCCCTGTAGGTCTAAATCCCTTTCAAAATTAAGAATCTCCCTGGGAGCTTTCGCTTTTACTTCGTGCGGCTCTAGTTTGTCGCTACCGAAGTGTATATGTCTTTGACGGACAGTTGCGATACCAATGCGAAGAATATGTTCGGCAGTTTCATCGCCCTCTTTACACATTCTGCAATGTGCCGTTTCTTCAGTGGGTAGTGTCCAGTAAGGAGGCCTGTTATGATCCTCAACTCGTCCCTAGAGCGATCGAGAAGCTGTTTTGTCTTCTTTGGCGAATAGTCAATGAACTTTTTCGCTTGCCTTCGGCCAGGAGTTTTCCTCCAGTATTCTTTTTTGCTAGATTCTTCCCATCGTTCCAGTTCCTGTCGTCTGTGAGGCTTACTTAGATTCCAGCAGCTGATTTGGCCAGTTCGTCAGCGGCTTCATTTACTTGTATGCGTTCGTGGCCAGGCACCCACCACAGGAAAAGTTTGTTTCCCTCAGCAAGTTGCTTCAAGGATTGACGGCATTCCCAGACAGAGATGCTCCGATAACTGTAAGAGTTTAGAGCTTTTATCACTGCCTGACTGTCCGTAAAAATGTAAATCTTTGCCCCTTTGAGTTTCCTTCATAGTCCCTCCTGGCAGCAAAGGTTTACAGCAAGTGTTCCTGCTTGCATGATTGTGGGAGTAGAGCCCAGAGGCACTGGTGAAGAGTACTTGGGTCCATATATGCCTGCTTCTGTACCATCAATCGTTTTCGATCCGTCCGTGTACCAAATGGAGGATTTTTGGTCTAATTGATTTATTTTTCCCTTTACGATGGTGCGGTCTTTTATAACCACTTCGAAGGGTGTGTGAAAATCAAACTTAAGCGGTATTATATCCGATGGTTGTGATAAGATTTCTGGCGCTATGTAACCCAGAATCCCCAGGTGTTCCTTCAGATCACCAGGTAATAGTTTTTTGTGTCTTGGAGCCGTAATGTCGCCATCAACGCCTCCTTTTTCAATTTTATATGAAGAGGAGGTAGATTTAGGTTAGGTTAGAGAGCAATAATCGGGGTGCTTCTCATAGCACCTGTTATGCCCAAGCACGCTAGCCGCTGCAGTTTTTACAGCTTGTTGATGAAGATTGTGGTGGTCAATAAGGTTAACAACTTGAGTAGCTCTTTTCGTCTTCTTCTTAAGGTGCCTCTTATAACGAAGATCGGCGATCATCAGGGCAATCTTCACTTTGGAGGCCGCAATTCTAAACAGGGACTTCGTACTCTTGTTGAACCACTGTCGTAGGTTCATGAGCCAAGATGTTCTTCTTGTGCCGGGCGCTCGTCTTCCTTGGATCTTGCCTTGAACGATGAAATGAAGCAGTTTGTATTTTTCATTTCTCATAATGTGGCCGAAGTATTGAAGTTTCCTCGTCTTCATAATGGTGAGTAGTTGAGCGATGCTGTTTACACTTCCGCGTTGGTCACGTAGTCTGGCTGGTACACCACATTTTATATGCAGCTATTTTATTCTCAAGACATTGACTTATAGTCCAGACTTCTACTCCATACAGCACAATGGGAAATACGTAACAGCGAACCATCCGCAAACGTAAGTCGAGACTGAGATCTCTGTTCGTGAGCAGCCTCTTCATCTTCACAAAGACAGCTCTTGCCTGTTCGATTCTGCTTTGTATTGCGGGTTCGGTTGTATCCCACTTGCTGGTTACTAGGCACCCAATATATTTTAACTGCGTGCACCGCTCAATTTGTTGCCCATCCAGCTGTAGCGTAGCCGGTACATCATCTCCCTTATTGATTACCATAAACTTCGTCTTTTTGACATTTATTCGAATACCATACGCTCTCGGTCTGGTAGCTGTTGTAGCCCTTCCGCCGACGAGCAAATGAGAACTATGTCATCTGCGTACCTGATATTGTTGACAAGTATTCCATTCACTGAAATTCCTTCAGTCGCATCCTCCAAAGCTTCAGCCATCATTCTTTCCGAATAGAGGTTGAAAAGTGTGGGCGAAAGCACGCATCCCTGCCTCACTCCTCTTACGATTGGAATGTCTCTTGTCTCATCAGAGTCCACGAGAACTGACGCCACTTTATAAACATCTCATTTTGCGATTTCGGACAAAGTACGAGTATTTTACTCTTGAAAGTGTAACTATAATATGAAGTAGCAAAAACGGCAATCAGGAATGGGTTTTTCGTATTTTATCAATTACTTTTGCAATTTTGGAGACCCTGTTTTCAAATTTAGAAGGGTCACTCTTCATGTCTCACATGATATTTTCTTAGGTCATATCATGGAAAACGAAAGATCTCTTGGCAATTCTTCTTGAAGATGATTCAAAAGTGACTTACCTAATTATGTTGCGGCAGAACTAGCATGGAAGGTGCCTTCCTTCCAGAACACACCATTGATGAAAAACTGAGGAAATGATAACGAAAATCTACGATTGTGTCAAACGATCGCCGAGTAAAATTGAAAGGCATAGCGACGAAGTTAACATTTCATATGAACGAGTTTTTAACAACTTATTAAGCATTTATATATCGGCATTATGGCTACCGCGTTTGTGGACAATTGGCAGGAAATGTGGAAAGTATATCTTTCCCAGGCTAACTTTTCGGCCCTTTAAACTAAACCCGGATGAGTTTCTACGCCATTCGATGGATTTATTTTGACACCCCAAAGATGGAGCAAAATAACAACAGCTGTTTATCAACTTTTGCGAGTAAGGTTTATTCTTCTTGAAAATTTCAATTTTCATTTAAAATGCAACGCAAATCACGAGAATTGACCGCGACAAAAATGTTGCAGCAGTGGTGTTAGATGACCTAGCTTGTATACAAGAAAAGGTCAGACGTTTGGATTGTCCATTCAACTACTTTCAGAATGATGCGCAGGTATAGGGAGACTGATAGGTATGAAGGAAAACCCCTCCTCGAACAACAAGGACAATCTATGATGGTTATTTGAGAATTTCGTCGTTGAGACAACAGTTCGCTACTGCTAAGCACCTTCAAAGTTTCAACAAAACAGAAGAATGCAAATTAGCATAATCAACTTTGTTACCAACTTTCTATGCTTAAATAAATGTTGGACGTTTGTGGGTAAGTTGGCGGTTGTGGCAAATAATTTATCCAACGATTGTGGTAAAACTGAAATAATTTCATTTTGGTAAGCAAAGTCTTATGTTGTCAACCCTATGAAGCGTGTGTCGTCAACAAGGTTAACAACAACTTGCTTTTTTGTTGAACAGTGTGCTTTTCGTATTTTATTAATTACGTTTGCAATTTTCGAGATATTAGTTTTGAATTCAGAAGATAGGTCACTTTTTGTCCCACATGATATTTTCTTGGATAATCTGAGCTTAAGTTCGAACGATGGTTTACTTTCTAAAAGACGATTCACGTAATTTGAATCCTATTTTTTTCGAATTCCGTTCAGTTATTTGGATACTGAAATTCTTATGGATTTTAGCAAAGAGAAATTTATTGCAGTCTTAAGCTTAACTTTTAAACACTCATTATTTTCATCGATTTCTTGTTTTTGATGTATCTGCCGAATTTACGAGGGCGAACCAAAAAGTCGAATTAAAATGAATGAAGCCGTGATACTACATTGTGCTAAGAGCTTAACGCACAAACCCGATATTTCAAATTTATTTAGAAGAAGTTTAGTTATGTTGAAGAATTATTTTTGCAGTCACCCACCACCATTAAAGAATGCTTGGGAACAATCGGAATGGTACTCATTGAAAATGAAATAAAACTGATAATGAATATTATGAAAAATTTCTGAAAAACTCAGTCTTCAATAAACTGGTCAATACCGGATATTTTCATTTCTGCCGAGAATTACTGCATGATATCTACGATTCATACTCATAATCAATGTCCTTATAAAACACATTTAATTCCGAATTTCGATCAGTTTGTTCTGAACCTCTTTCAAGGTAGCTTGCTGGATTTGCTGCTATCTTTTACTGATAATGTTCTAGACATGCTCGATGGGATTAACATCTGGACATGTGCAGGCTACACCATTGAAATAATTTTGTGATTTTAAAGGTAGTTCTGACGATAACTAAAATGTCTGCACTCAGGGCTTTATTATTAACGATGAGCAAATCAGTGCGGGCGTCCAAAGAAATTTCCCGCTACACCATTATTGACGTACAAAAATGAACTTTATTGAGAAATGCACACCAACTCAACGAGAAAATCATAAAGCATTCATTACAAACATGTTTAGTTATTATTGAAATGAGCAGTTATTGTAAATGCAATTACTATATACAATTTTCTCACTACGGGTCGATTCTATATGGGACGATGCCTGAGGAATTATGCAAGATTCAGCATTCGCAGAAGTTTTTCGAAGATTTGAAACAAGATTCAAATGATGCTCATTGTTCAGTTGCAGGTAGGGATTAATAGAGTTGGCCGTAGAGTGTCCGGTTAGTTTGATCAATTCTTGTTCACTGACACCTGCCTCAGATAGGTTCGAAACAGCACTGGATCTATGAGAATGATTTGTGATCTTTTTATTTTTCGTATCCAGTCCAACTGGATGAAATTGCTGAAATTTTTGTCCATTTGGATATTTCATTTATTCCCAAAAGCATATTTTTGTATCAATCCTTAGAAGTACTGTTTTTCCAAAATTGATTGGGAGCCAGAAATAATCTATCACTTGTAATATGATGGAGCCTTTTCGACAATATCTTATGAAACAACCTCACAGGACATAAATCTGGATTTTCCTTATTTTTTACTAGCCATTTACTATCACAGCATTTTTTTGAGCCGCCTCGGCAAATTTTTGGGAATACTGGGTTATATTCAATACGACCAGTCACTTCTCCGTTATTAAATTTTTCCTCTTTGAAAAAGTGTACTTTGCAAGTTGCTGCTTGACCTCCACGCCATGCTTATTCATAAGCAACAATATGGAAAAATTTTTAACAAACCTATCGGGGCATTTTCGTCCCAGTACAGAGCCGTGCTATCAATTTCAGTTCTTGTTAATGCAACGAAACTTTATTTGCTCTTTTCCACATCCGCTTGTAACATCTTCCTTTTAGAATTGCGAGTTTCACGAGCCTTTCTAAATGCTGAATCGGTAAAGGGATTGAAACTCATGTCATATTTTTCGAAATATATATTCTGCATCATGTTCGCATCATGTTCGCAGTTGTGTTCCACATTGTTTCGACAACGTATTCTTTGTAATCTTGTCCATTCATTTGTTGCATATTGAAACCCCAATCCATAAGAATTTCTGCAATATCTTCAATAGAATGCTGTATATCCAAATCGAACGTTCGTTCCTTGCAGAATATACTGAATTGATTCCAAATCGACCTGTGCGTTTTTCTTGTATTTTTGGGGATAGAATTCTGCATGGAACTATTTATTTCTGCTTCACTGCTGCTTCCAAAACGAGACATTTCAATTAATATCGGCAGAAGCTTTACAATAGGTACTAAAATGGCTGTTCTTGACAGTTTTAAAACCAATGAAGACACTATATGACCACTACACCAAAACTTTAACCTTAACTCTCGACGCGCGAATCGCTAACTAAGTTAGCATCACCAGGATATGATAATATACTGCTAATACGAATATATCATCTCCTGATGATACTAACTTTGTTACCGAAACGCGCGTCGAGAGTTAAGGTTGAATTTTTGGTGTAGTGCCATGCTTATTCATAAGCAACAATATGGAAAAAATTTTTTAACAAACCTATCGGGGCATTTTCGTCCCAGTACAGAGCCATGCTATCAATTTCAGTTCTTATTAATGCAACGAAACTTTATTTGCGCTTTTCCACATCCCCTTGTAACATCTTCCTTTTAGAATTGCGAGCTTCACGAGCCTTTCTAAATGCTGAATCGGTAAAAGGATTGAAACTCATGTCATATTTTTCGAAATATATATTCTGCATCATGTTCGCAGTTGTGCTCCATATTGTTTCGACAACGTTTTCTTTGTAATCTTGTCCATTCATTTGTTGCATATTGAAACCCCAATCCATAAGAATTTCTGCAATATCTTCAATAGAATGCTGTATATCCAAATCGAACGTTCGTTCCTTGCAGAATATACTGAATTAATTCCAAATCGACCTGTGCGTTTTTCTTGTATTTTTGGGGATAGAATTCTGTATGGAACTATTTATTTCTGCTTCACTGGTGCTTCCAAAACGAGACATTTCAATTTATATCGGCAGCAACTTGACAACAGGTACTAAAATGGCCGTTCTTAACAGTTTTAAAACCGTGCTATTTGTTGTGAATGTTGCGTTGCTATGGAAACGCAAGGATTCTCTATGGGCAAATTTATCCGCTAATATCCTACCTTCCTTCCTATTTCTATGCAATTTATCCGATATCAAATTCGAATTTCTTTGTTCTTAAACGTGCATTTTGACAAATGAGTGGAATTATCATTTTTATCGAACTTCCGAAAGCAGGTTCAGTGAACTGCACTCGAAAAAATATTTCAAATGTACCGATAATATGCATCATAACTAGATCTTAGGTAAAATATGTTATCACTTCTACTGGCTTAGATAGGTTAATGCGTGTGCAAATATGTAAATGCATATAATCCGGAAATGATTGATAATTCCACTTTTTCAGTGCTACTAATACAAACTTGAGTAATATTCAGTCTTAAGAAGTCACAAAATTTATTCCAATAAAACTGCAGAATGCCATTAACCAAAACGCAAGAACATAATAATGAAAAATTCTGCTGAATTTCCTCATCATTGAAAAATCCGGTAATCGTTCACCTCTGGAAGAATGATTATTCATTATACACGCCCTAATTTATCCAATTCATGCCCGCCTAACGCTTACGTCCTGATGAAAATTAGATTTTTCACCAGAAACGTCAGTTGCTGAAATCGCGGGCGACAAACGCGGCCATTGTAAATGCTAATGACATCAGAGATTCATTGTGCGAGCAAGGATGGGCGTCGTCTTCGGGGAAAGATTCGTGACTTCGTGCACTTCTATTAATTCTCGGAACGACAGTAGTTAAGATGATGTTTCGAAAAACTGATTTTTGTACCGAGTGTTTACTCAGCATGTGGGCCTACTTCGGGTGATTCCTAAGGAAATCTGTTTTTTAATTTTCACCTCGCAAACAAAGGTAGCAATCAGCTTCTAATTCTGTAGAAATCCTCAATTTATATATATATATATATATATATATATATATATATATATATATATATATATATATATAAACACCTCAAAAAGTCTAGGAACACTTACCAATATCTTTAAAATATGAATTTGATGATTCGAATTTATAGAAATCTTTCGATTTTTGTTAGGATGTATTGTATATAATGTATTCTCAAGAAAACAAAATAATATTTGACTTCTCCAAAGCACCTATTTAAAATTTTGAAATTTGAAAATGACGAAATTTGGTAAAACACAAAAAAAAATCCTGAATTAATATTTTCGAAACGATATGGAAGCACTAATAATTTTCAGTACCCAGAAGGTCCACCTCTGTTATTAATGACACTTTGGCATCGTCGCGGCATGCTCAATATTAAATTGTCGATTACATTTTGGCCTAAGTCATTCCAAGCCCCCTGAACTGCTAAACGAAGTTCCTGTTCATGATGGAAGACGTTTTGACGCAGGAGATTTCTTTTTAGGGTGTCCCACGCATGCTCGATGGGATTCAGATCTGGGGAGCAGGATGGCCACGGTAGAAGATCGATATCATTCTCTTCAAGAACGTTCAAGACAACTCTTGCACGATGAGGAGGGGCATTATCTTGTTGGAAGAGTGGATTTTGACCCATTGTTTGTACCGTACTACTACAGGTAAAACTATCTCATTTGTGTAAGAATTTCCCGTGAGGTTGTTCTGTATGAAAACGAGGTCAGTTCTTCCACCAAGGCGTATACCTCCCCAAAACATCACTTCTCGAGCATTCTGGAGACGGTTTTGCTTTCCAGGTTCCCTCCATATTCGAATTCTTCCCGAATCCGGATAATAACTAAATCTAGATTCATCACTGAAGAGAACTGTGGCCCACCTCTCCTGATTCCAGTTTACGTGTTCTTGGCACCAAGCTAAACGAGCAGCACGATTTCCAAGGGTCAGTTGTGGAACTCTTGAAGGACGTCTGGAGTGGAGTTGACCTTCGTGCAGTCGATTTCTCACAGTTTGGTCGGAAATTTGTACATTATGAATTTGTGATAGCTCTTGAGTTAATTGAGATGCTGTGGTAGTACAATCTCTTCTGGCTTGTAAACCAAAAATCGGTCTAGGGCGACTGTAGTAATCCTGAAACGATCTGTATGGCGTTCTTCTACGCTACCTGTTTCATTGAAACGCGACCATAAACGGTTTATGACACTTGGGCTACTTCCCAGAACCCTGGATACTTCCCGTTGTGAGCTCCCAGCTTGAAGCATGCCAACGGCTCGTAACATCTCTTCTCTAGTCAAATGTCGTCTTTCCATGGTCGAATCACAAAACTTGAATCTTTCATTTGTGCTTACTACAGAAACAAAGTGCCTACTAACTGATTTCAAACACTGAATACATGAAATGATTATAAAGCAGCGTCGCATCTGCTGCATTTTTAGTTTTTTATAAAAAAAACTGAAATCTGTTGCGGCACTCTACATAATTTGGTGAGAAATTGATGCAGGTGTTCATTTCTTAAAAAAAATCATCCATATTGATCGTTCTGGATACGATATATCGATATTCAGAAGTGTTCCCTAGACTTTTTTGAGGTGTTTATGTTATCATGCTTGCGATTAGCACTCTGTGGTTACGAACCATTTTATGAAAAGTATTTCGAGGACATGCAGTGCCACGCGTCAACATCCAAAGTCACTCCTTAGTTAAGTTTAACACCATATGTAACTCTTTTGTTTTATAACAACCAATAAACTCGCAATTTAGAATAACTATGAGTTTATTCATTGATATTATAGAGAAGATCCTAACCCAAACCTTGACTAAAATGATGTATATTGTGCGGAAAGCTAACATCTATATATTCTACGGTACACCCTACCTAGGTAGGTAGGTAGGTAGGATGTATCGTGTATGTACGACAACCCTGCATCACACATACTTGCAGTCTCTCAGAGTCGATCGTAAGTAGTCTAAAAATATCGAGGTAGATCGCCAGCAGTTCAAGTTTGAGCACCCTTGATGTAGAGTATTGTTGGGAGCATTGATGGTCGAATTAGAGAAATCGTCTCTTTAACGCGTTTTCTCGGATATTTTCGTCGGAAAGAAAGTATCAAACGAAACGTTCATCGAATAAAACCTGCAGTCCCGAATTCCGGCAGAAGACGAGAAAAATTAGTAAGACCTCGTTAGCATCGCAAATCAAATTCGAATCATGCAAATTGGCCATTTCTAATTTTTCGAAGTCACCCTCGCGGCGTAATCGGAATGACACGGGGACCGCGTAGCGACACGAAGGTGATGAATGTCCCGGACGTCGCCGACGCCGCCGATTTGTTTAATGCATATCTCTAACCGAGATTAATGCTGTCGGGGGTGCCCGAATTCGCGAAATCCTGGGGTGCATACCGTTATTGTCACTGTATTGTAAAAATCACTGGGTGAGAGAAACGCTGACGTCTATTTCGAGAGGGGAACGGAGG
Source organism: Cryptolaemus montrouzieri (assembly GCA_013387265.2). Taxonomy (NCBI): domain Eukaryota; kingdom Metazoa; phylum Arthropoda; class Insecta; order Coleoptera; family Coccinellidae; genus Cryptolaemus; species Cryptolaemus montrouzieri. Next base: position 28,211,180 of record JABFTP020000103.1, read on the forward strand.
GCAACTTCCAGCCTGGTCGTAAATTTTCGTCGGCCTTGGGTGTATTGTAGCGACAACGAAATCGCCGCATAATTTTTTTTGAATTCGAAGCAGGTCCATTGTGGTTGAAAGATGCGATTTTGTTTCTGTATATTTTCGAGTGGGTCGAACCAGAAATTGTTCCATTCTGAATGTGCTAGAAAATTCGATCGTTTCTAATTCTTGTTTGATTTCCTCAATGAATTAATTAAGAAGAAGTAGAAAAACCGACTTATCTAGTATATTCTGAATGGAACAAGAGAAAACTTATTCCAATGAACCCTATGGCTCCAAATATAGGTGATTTAATCAAACAGCACAAACAGGAAAACCCGCTAGGCCAAGTGTTTCCTATATAAATACATCTGCAGATAAATTAGCAAATTTCTTAAACAACAAATTAATGTAATTCAAAAACTTCCATTCACAATACACCATTTCCAACGACACTCAACAATTTCTGTTTGTTTGTCTCTATTGATAAAAAATATGCACCCAAACATTCCAACAGATAAATATCCGTCACTAATGAAAGAAATCTAACTTAACCACAATGATACTGCATCACACATTATAGATGAACTTTGTAATCATTTAGAGGCCCGTTTGTCACAAAATGAATTTATTTGACGCAAAATTTTTCGAACACAATACTGGAGTACCCATGGGATTCCCAACCAGCCATTTATTAGTAAATATTCTTATGAACAATCTTGAAAAATCTATAATGAATAACAAGTTAGCACGAAAACATATTATTTGTTGGTACAAATACGTTGATGATATTCTTGTGGGTTTTCAAGCTAGACAAATAGACCAGTTTACATTTCGTAAATGAGTGGATACTAAAATAACCTTCAGTGCTAAATTGAACGCAACAATTCAATAAATTTCCTGAACATAACCATCACTAAACTCCATTATGGTTATAGACTTCACAGTCCCAAAGGTTTCTTTCAACTAACTACATAACACATAAATTAGCCGCTTATACTTCAATGATTCATAGAGACTTTTCCAATCTATCATCCATAACAGACTTTAATACGAAAATCAATATTATAAAGAAAATTGCAAGAATACTACTAATATCTATATATAGCAGTCTCCTACATAAAGAGTATTATTAACTTTAATATATGTGGTCCTCTTGTTACTGAAATCAACAATTATATTTCCAACTGTAATTTAACAAACTCCTTTTCCAGTGGTCCCAATATAAGTAAATTACTATTTAATGCCAAACAAAAACTAATAAATTCAAACAATATATATATATATATATATATATATATATATATATATATATATATATATATATATATATATATATATATATATATATATATATATATATATATATATATATATATATATATATATATATATATATATATATATATATATATATATATATATATATATATATATATATATATATATATATATATATATATATATATATATATATAATGAGATCGAAAAAGATAAAACAATCAATTTCCTCGACATACAATTAACCCACGACGATACAGGAAAAATATATACAAATTGGTATCAGAAACCGACATGGAGTGGCAGATACCTAAATTTTGAATCAATTGTACCAAACCGATACAAAAAAAGTGTTATCAATAGCCTGGTTGATAGAGCCATCAAACTATCACACCCTAAATTTAGAACAAAAAATATAAAGAAATTGAAGAACATACTAAAAAGAAACACGTTTCCACCTAGTTTTTTTGAACCACTCATAAAGAAAAGAATACATGAAATATACAATACAGAACAAAAGAAAAAAGAAAAAATAGATTTTAAATACATCGGCCTCACTTATACACCCGAACTGTCACAACAAATTGATAAATGCCTAGAAAATTACAACATCAAGATTGGACACAAACCTAACAACTACTGCAAACAATTTTTCACCACTCTAAGGCCAAGGGTGAAACGCGAGAACAAAACACACTGTATATACAAGGTTAATTGTCAGGACTGTGGATCGTGCTATATGGGTATTACTGAACAGTACTTGCATAAAAGAAAATACCAACACGACTACTCCGTTAGATCTAATAAAAAAAGTACCGCCCTAGCGAAACATAGCATTGAACAACTACATAAATTTAATTTTGCTGATGTACAAGTTCTTGCACCTGAAAGCAACGACTTTAAAAGGAACATTCTAGAAATGATCGAAATCCAAAAAGAACCTAAGACAGTGACGTTGACGGATTTATGAATGTCTACAGTAATCGGATAATTTGAATACACCCCTCAATAGATTGCTGCAACCAGTTTTACAAATATTAATTGTTATTGCTGTTATTCCTGGTTTCACCGGTGATGATAATGATGTCAAGAGAGAATGTGTAAGGTGAATATGAATTGTATTATGAGTTTTACTGAGATTATGATTTCTGTTTTAGATAATAATTGTGGAGAAATGAATCTAACCTCGAACACTTACCGTTCTCTTAACCCCGATTCCCCAGTAAAATGTAATATATATAATATATATATATATATATATATATATATATATATATATATATATATATATATATATATATATATATATATATATATATATATATATATATATATATATATATATATATATATATATATATATATATATATATATATATATATATATATATATATATATATATATATATATATATATATATATATATATATATATATATATATATATATATATATATATATATATATATATATATATATATATATATATATATATATATATATATACAGAAAGATTTTGGAAAATGATGCCTTAAATTCCATCAATATTCTAATAATTCTAAAGTAATTGAATTTATGTGAATCTTCTCCTGGAAAACCAATCTTCGAGTAAACAATCAACAAATTATACGAAACATGGGTCATCAATATTCAAAAACATAAGTTTGATATAAATCTCTGACATGGGACACCCTGTGTAGTCGAAAATATATTCAGCTCGTAGAAATTAATAAATTGCATGATATATGTGACGAAACTATACCTAAAAGTTGAATAGTTCAGAGATATAAACCGAGGCTACTTCGGAACAGACTGATCGAAATTTGAAATGGAACAGAATGCTATGAGGTCATTGATTTCAAGGGGGACATCTTTTGGGGTACAATACTTGCCTGAAATATCAACCCCCTAAACGGGGGTTGCAATCCTTGAACATTTTGAATAGGGAAGATGGGTCGAGTGATGACTCATAGGAAAGGTGGTATCTTTGTCTACATTGCCTTGAACGAATTTCTATTTTCAATTGAAAACTATGAAAAATACAGGGTGAGCAACTGAAAGATAGAGAAGACTATTTCCCTGAGACTATTCAAGTTTCAGTGAGGTAAAATGGAACAGATCCATGCTGATCAATGGCAGTCATCATCAAGTACCATCCTCATCTCGAATTTCAACCTCTGGAACAGGGTTGACAACCCTTGAAAATTTGGAAGAGGGTAGATGGGTCGAGTGATAACTCCAAAGAAAGGTATTATCTTTGTCTGCATTCCCGTGAAAGAATTTTCATTTTTGATTGAAAACTGTAGAAGATACAGAGTGAGCCACTGTATATATATATATATATATATATATATATATATATATATATATATATATATATATATATATATATATATATATATATATATATATAAAATTTATATCGGTAGGACCTATAGGAGTTTTGGCATAAGAACATCTGAACATAAACGTAGCTTCGATAAAAATAAATCTGATTCAAATTGTTCAAACCACCTAATAGAAGAAAACCATTCATTCAATAAAAACTTTGACATATTACATATAAAATCAAAAGTTCAAAATTAGATCTCCTAGAAGCATTAGAAATAAATAGATACAAACATTCGGACAAGCTTTTGAATGAACAGGTAGATGTGAATTACTCACCCCTACTTAACTTGTTTAATTAGTTTTTATTACCTTTCATACTAACTGTACAATGGCTCGGTGTGGATTTTTCTGTTATTCATCCAACTTGTTCTACGATTTGTTTATAATACCATACTCTTCATTCTGTTTTTCATTCTTGATAAAGCTGCTGTGTCAGCGAAACGTCGTCGAATTTTTTCAAATAAAGTGTAGATTAAAGTTGAACCTTGTGTTTTTTATCTCATTTATATCATGGATCTACATCAAGTAACGGCCTCCACAATTCAAAAATAGAAACACCTACGATTCCTCCATTGGCCTAGTAAGAGTTCACGTGACGTACAAGTTTAGTGAACAGATGCCGTGAAATTATCGCTGGCACACACAGAATATGTATCGTGAGTGATACAACTACAATAATCGTGAAGATTTCTGATGAAAACAAAAAAGCTTCATAATTTAGGCATTTTCAATACTCAGACAATTTATAATCTCATTTTATTAAATTCTATGAATAGATCCTTTATTCTTCCACGCCGTAGACGAACTAAACGACTGGGCGTTGGTGTTCCTAGACGTTGAAGCGGTAATCAAATTTCTATCCCCCAGAAATTGAATATAAAATTTAAAGAGCTGACAATTTCGGGCACCCCTGATAAGTTGACAAGTGCCTCGTGCGAGGTGCATAATTGAGCAGTAAAATGAGTGGCGGCGGTTAAAGTTATACGACGACGGTGGCAAATTATTAAAATTCGACAGTTTTCGCCGCACCCCAACCGCAAGCCATCACGGATCGAGATTTTTAATTCGGCCACGACGAAATATCGGAAAGACGTAAACTTGGCCCTTCGAGCCGGATAAGGATAGTCTACGTGGTAGAATTAATTCGCTCACCTTTCACACTCGTCGTTAATGCACCCACGACGGCGTCGTTACTGTGGAGGAGTAAGGCGGGGGGCCGTTCGTTTGGTTCACGGATAATTCCGTCTGACCGTCCTGAGGTACGGGCAACCCTTGGGGCTGGTTCTGAAAATTGAAGTCCAAGCTGCCGTCCATGTTCAGCTCGTGTTTGATCAGTTCTTCGACGTTGCAGTCGAATCCTATTCGAAGAAATAAATAATAAGTATTCAAATTAAATTAACCGGTTCAAATTTGTGTAACCCATTAAGAATTGAAGTAAAAAAATTCGTTTTTGTCCAACACTTACCTCCATGGAAGTCGATGTTCAGGTCGTCTACCAATGGATTTTGGTTTAGCGCGCCCATTAACTGCCCCATCATGGTGGAGGCGATTCCATGCGTGGGCTGTGGTGTTAAAGGCGGACTTGCAGAAGGTGGCCTCGGTATCGAACTTCTACTTAGCATGTACTGGGTACCCAGGGGGTCTGGAGATGGTTCCGAATGTGGATAAGATGGTGACATTCCTGTTGGAGACATCCTCTGTGAAGAACAAATGAAATATAGTGTTAGCATAGATTCAAGGCTATATCGATAGAAGTGATTTTTGATTCATTTCACAGCTCCACAAAAAAATTTTTTTTTATTGTTGCCCTGGATATCATCGCGAATTTTTATGTTTTCAAGTGCCCTGATTACGAATATATTCATGAAAGTTCTCAATGTGCTCGTATTTTCATGATTTTTGCATTTCTTATATTTTGAACAATTATAAGCTTGTTAGAAATAAAATTTAATTTTCCAGTCATGATTAGGCTTCTGCGCAACTTTTTCGCGCATACAAACGTCACCTGATCCCCACTCTCAGACCCCTTGCTCCACAGAACAGCTGAGATCCCAGTTATTTGACAATATTGAAGTACATATACACGTAAATCTGGATAAAGTGTTATGGATTAATATTTTGTTTCAATTACTGAATGTCCATTCTTATATATTTGTCTTCTAGTCTAAAATATGAATTCGGCACGAAGAAAGTGTAAATATTGTAGTGATTTATTTTGTTATATTTGCGGTGTTGATATACCAAAAAAACAAAAAAGAAATATCACAGACTTTGTCAAGGAGACTTATGTTGAATATTTTGGTTTCAAAATGGACAAATTAGGTAAACCATGGGTTCCTAATAAAGTTTGTAAGTCCTGTGTTGAGTCTTTACGGTTGTGGAAGAAAGGTGAACGTTCTGGATTAGACTTTGGTATTCCTATGATCTGGATGGAGCCTACGAATCATTTAGATGATTGTTACTTTTGCGTAGTAGATGTTTAAGGTTTTAATCGAAATCAAACGTGGAGATACCCAGACTTACAGTCTACGAAATGTCCGGTTCTACACAGTGAAAATCTCCCTCGGCCCATATACATTTCAAAAGTAATTCGCATGCCCTCAGAAAAAATGATGTTACCAAATTCACAGAAATCGGGACCATCTACTAGTGGAAGTGAATGGGAAGGTGAAACATCTACGCCAAAGTTATTTTCTCAAAATGAACTCAATGATTTAATACGTGATCTCAATTTATCAAAACAAGGATCAGAACTGTTAGCCTCAAGATTGAAAGAAAAAATTTATTGGCACCAACAGTAACAATTACAACATACAGAACGCGAGAAAAGAGTTATTACAATTTTTAGTGAAAATGAAGGATTAGTGTATTGTAATGATATCGCGAAGCTGCTTATAGACATGGGTTTAAAAGAGTACAAATCTTCTGAATGGCGCCTTTTTATTGATAGTTGCAAAAGAAGTTTAAAATGCGTCTTATTGCACAATGGAAATAAATTTGCATCAATTCCAATTGCCCATTCAACGAAACTCAAAGAAGAATATGAAAATGTAAAATTAGTTTTAGAGAAAATTAAATACTCTGAGCATCAATGGCCGCTCTGTGTGGATTTAAAAATGGTTAATTTTTTACTTGGCCAACAAATTGGATATACAAAATACCCTTGCTTTATTTGTATGTGGGATAGTAGAGCAAAGCAACTTCATTGGGAACAAGATGTTTGGCCTGTAAGAAATTCTTTAACTATCGGTAAAGCCAACGTAATAAGGGAGGCGCTGGTGAGCAGAGACAAAATCATACTTCCACCATTACATATTAAGTTAGGTATGATTAAGCAATTTGTAAAAGCGTTGAACAGAGACGGAAATTGTTTTAATTACATTTGCAGAAAATTTCCGAAGCTTAGTATGGAAAAATTGAAAGGTGGAATATTTGATGGTCCTCAAATACGGCAATTGATGAAAGACTCAGATTTTATCAAAGTTATGACTGTTCCGGAAAGTAAAGCTTGGAAAAGTTTTGTGCTGGTTGACGAAAATTTCCTAGGTAACCATAAAGCAGCAAATTATGAAGAAATTGTGCAAAATATGCTGACAAACTTTCAGACTTTAGAAGCAAATATGAGTATTAAGTTACACTATCTCCGCAATCATCTAGATAAATTTCCGGATAATTTAGGAAATTATAGTGAGGAACAGGGAGAGCGGTTTCATCAAGATCTAAAAGTGATGGAAGAAAGGTATCAAGGTCGATGGGATTGTCACATGATGGCAGATTACTGCTGGTCTTTGAAAAGAGATTGTCCCCTGAAAAATTATAGAAGAAAAGCTCATAAAAGGCGTTTTATGGAAATATGAAATATATTTTCGACATTTTCCTCTTTATTTACTTCGATGTATCCGAATTTCTCAAAACATAACTGACATTATAAATATATCTATTATTTTGTTTCCTGTTTTACGATTTTTGTTATGTAAAATGAAAATAAAGATTTGAAAAGAAATCAAAGCAAATCCTACAAAATCATTGATAGTTTCACGAATTGTGTGCATAAATAGACCCAAAATCATTTTCATATCTAAGGCAACAAAACCATTGTAGACCAGTGTTTGAATTCGAATTGAGATATTGAAGTTTCTCAAATGGTTAATTCAGATTATCTAGATTCTAGTTGGTTTCTTCAAGATCTAGCAGCGATGGAACTCAATCAAGAAAAAGCAAACATATTTTCGGAACGGGTTTATCGATCAATTTCGAATTCTGGCCTTAGAGTAATGGGATACTGATCTACTATTTAAAATTACTTTCAGAGCGGAACTACTGGGTTACACCGGACATCACCTTAACTTAGCTATTTCAAATGGCATGGTGTGCTTTATAATTTTTTTTCTATTGAGGAGCATCGTTCTCGAGCATCTTTCATAGAGATTTGTCTTATATAAAACTAACCACCATTAAACTATGATTTTTTTCATTAAAATTCTCGGAATTATATAGTATCACCTTCTTCACCAGAAAAAATTGACTCAGGTTGAGGTCAACTCAATAAATTAAAGAAAAAATATGGAGAATCGCTGGGACCCGTCTATTTCTGATTTCCTTTTTTCATCGCCGTAACTTCAATTCTCGAACGGGGGTGAGTACAACCCCATGATTTCGAATAGGGATGAGGGGTGTTGCGATAACTCATTGAAGAATTTATCGAGTACTATCTGACCCTAAATTTTCGCTTGAAAATTTTCATCGTTAACGATATGGCAGCTAAAAAAGTAGAAGACTACTTAATTTTGTGATTAGTTTATTAAGTGCTGAAAATGGGCACCACTCATTTCCAGTAGAGTCAAATTTAGCAACCAGTTGCACAACGTAAGCAACGGATAAATTTTTTTAGGATGTCATTCGTTAAATAAAGCCGCTGTTAATCTCGCAGAGTCGTTATTTCTAAAAAATGATTTTATCATTTCCCCCCTTCTTCTACGGAACTCACCATTTTAATAATACTACAAATTTACAATCGTTTTGGCACAGTTTCAACGTTCCTGAAAATTCACGATAGACTAAGGTATATCAAACACATGGTCTATCTACTTTTTTGAACAAAAAAAGGTTTTTTACTACATGGAAGTGAATGGTGCTCATTTTCAGCTCTTGATAAAATATTCCCAAAAGTAAGTAGTCTTCCACGTTTTAGCTGGCTTTTCGTTAACGATGAAAATTTTGAAGCGAAATTTAGGTTCAGATAGTACTCGATAAAATCAGGGGGTTGTGCTCACACCCGGTAGGGGATTGAAGTTACAAGGATGAAAAAATCGGAAAAGTTGTTTCCCTCCGAATCAGAAATCAACAGGTCCGAGCGATTCCCCATATTTTCATTTTAAAACCGGAAAAGAGGGAAGTCTTTGCTGACTTGTTAAGGAATAACTTAATTATTAGGATAGCAGCAATTAGAAAATGAAAGACTCTTTTTTCTTCCACTTAAGCTTTCGACTTTAATTAATCTTCTTCAGGAGTGCTACAAAATATGGCAATTATGATTGAGTTGACATTGAAAAAATGGTAAAGTACTCACAGAAATTGTGGTTTGCATTCTAATGTTATTTATTAACTAGCATTTTTGTGATGAGTATCTACACATTAAATTGCTCTCAATTAGCCAAAAATCTCTATTCGGACTATGCACGTGTAGTCGTTTTGACAACCGGAAATTTTTCTCTGACAAGTGCTATGTCTGTCACCCATGACATCTGTCATCAAAAGTGATGGATTAGTTACAAATTATCTACTGAGAAGTTACCGTGCACAGAACTTTCACAGAGCCACCAACATACCAAGGTGAGTCATTAATTGATGAACGCTAAGTACTAATACAGTCAAATTTAAATTCGAAAAGGGACAGAAGGTACGTAATTATCAAACAAGGTAACAACTACCTAGAGAATGGCTAAGACCAAGAATTGACAACAAGTAAGTGCTTTTTGTATTTTCAGTCGATTATTTTACTCTCATTAAGGTAATCTCATCTATTGAATGGGGACCGAGATGGAAATTGAGTATACCTAAAACTGCGGTATGGAAACAGTGGTGTTATTGTGGTCTGGTGGTCTACCATTGTGATTTCTGGATAATTTGTTAATTTCTACAAAGTATGCGTACATACTGTTTTATCTGTCTAGATCTTTTTTGAAACTCATCGCGGTGGGTTCCTGACAAACTCTCACCATTTCTATCAATCTCTATATCTATACGAGGTGTTTCAACGAAAACTGAACAGAGGCTAAAAAATATCTAATATCTACCAAGGTATTCATTTCTGATCAAAACGCAAAAACATGTCAATTTTTGTTTCAAGGGGGACAATACTTGTCTGAAATATCAACCCCCTGAGCGGGGGTTGCAATCCTTGAACATTTTGAATAGGAGAAATGGGTCGAGTGATGACTCAAAAGAAAGGTGGTATCTTTGTCTACATCGCCTTGAACGAATTTCCATTTTTAATGGAAAACTGTAAAATATACAGGGTGAGCAACTGAAAGATAGGGAAGACTATTTCCCTGAGACTATTCAAGTTTCAGTGAAGTAAAATGGAACAGATCCATGCTGATGAATGGCAGTCTTCATCAAGTACCATCCTCATCTCGAATTTCAACCCCTAGAGCAGGGGTGACCACCCTTGTGTGATACCTCGAAAGAAAGGTATTATCTTTGTCTCTATCTCCGTGAACGAATTTTCATTTTAGATTGAAAACTGTAGAAGATACAGAGTGAGCTACTAAAAAATAGAGAAGACTACCTATCGCCCTGAGCTATTCAAGTATTAGTGCAAAAAAATGGAACAGATTAATTCAAGATCGAAGGCTGTCATCTTCGGAATGCACTAATACTTGAATAACTCAGGGCGATAGATAGTCTCCTCTATTTCTCAGTAGCTCACTCTGTATCTTCTACAGTTTTCAATCAAAAATGAAAATTCTCTTCCAAATTTTCAAGGGTGGTCTGTTTGCGACAATGAATTCCTAATGCAAAAATGGGGGGTTCATATTCCTTTATTCACAATATTTCACATGGCTGCAGTACTAAAATGTCGAAATATGTCTACCCTGTACATCTCATAGGATCGATCATAAAGAAAAGTATTCACTAGGCATGAAGCTTTTCCTTCTCCACTTGTCTAGGACACGAAATTCCACAAATTCATTTTAATACCTGGTAATTACTGCGCAACGTTCAGTTATCTCGACTAAAACAAATTTGAAAAAGACTGGTTGTAAATTGTTTTCAATGATAATAATTAGCTGCCATAAATGACCGTAATTATTACGCTGCCCGAGTCATAATGCAGGTAAACGTTCCGTTCCAAGGTATTTATATGAACGTAGGTAGTTTGGTGCCATTTCGCGTTATGACAATTACGCCATAGCTCTATTACTTTGCTGGAATCCACCCGTAAAATAGAGACATAACGTGAGGGGAATTGTAACACTTGTTTGAAATACTTGTGGTTCCGATTTATGAATACCAATGCTGTTCGAGGAGTACGCCCATGTTCATAAAATACCGTCAGAAGTGAAGGTAGACGAACCTGGAATCTTCCAACGTAAAACATACACTGCGCTAAGAAATTAAGGCAAAATTTCAATATTTCGAATTCCTCTTTTGGAGTTAACACAAGTTTTTTTTTGAATGTCCGTACATAAGCCTAAAAAATTTATGTTTCTGAAATTGCCATTTTGAAAACAACCACATATTGATAGCTGCTGTTGTTGATCAATTTTTGCGAGTAACGTTCGTTCTTCTTCCAAATTTTAATTATCGGTAATACGAGGGATGTGTTTTAAGTTTTGCAAACAGGGTGTTACATAATAGTATGTCACCACTTGGGGAGGTAAATCTACGTTCAATTTTAAGAAAAAAAGTTTATATAAACATAGTTCCGCAAAAGCTTCGTCACAGAGCTACAGAGTGTTGAAATTTCCGGAAAAAATTGAGTGTTTCCTCAAAACTCCTGCAGTTTTGTTTCCGAAGTTAAAATGTTCGCGTTTTCTGCCACCAATTCATACTTGTGTTATCCAACGGCAAACTAACTTTTTCACACGCAACTCTACGCAACATTTTTTGTTTTGAGGTATTTCAAATCTGCAATGATGCCTATCTTCGTGAATAATCTTACAGTGTTCATAGTTTCTTGAGTGACCACTGTTTTTGGTGCACTTGAATTTGGATCGTCGTTAAGTCTGACCCTTTCGCGTTTAAATTCTCCATACCAATGGGAAACTGTTAATTGGTGTAGTGTTTCGATACCGAGAACAGAAATAAACTAGCCTAGAAATTCTTGTTGAGATCTTTGAAAATCGTATGAAATTATTGCTCTCGGTTTAATTCCATTTTTCTTCTCTCTATAGCTAAAACACGGTAGGCATAGAATTGAAATTTTGGATTTATATAAACAAAACAAATCAAAGAGTCCCATTTCCAGCACTGACAGTTGATTAATGATTTCGTCCATGTCCTAGCATGCAAAACATAAGACATCCCTCGTAACGCAACAAGACTCACGTAATTGTGACCCTGGCAGAAAGTCTGAAGCATTTGTATTAGATGACCTAGGTTTGATTTATACAAAAATATGTCGAAGGCTTGGGGTGTCCCATTCAACTATTTCCAGAATAACCGGCAGTTATAGGAAGACTGGTAGTCATGAAAGGAGGCCTGAGCAAGGTCGACCTCAAGCAACAACGACGATCAATGACCGTTAACTATGAATGTCGTCGCTAAGACAAAGGTTTGCTACTGTTACTGCAGCTTCGGCAGAACAGTGGAGTGAGAGTCAATATACCCTTTCGGTATATCACTATTTTTCACCATTTTAAACTTACGAACAATAACATATTTTCAGTTTTTAACCAAAATCCTCGTATCCATTATATTATCAAGTGAACTTTTTTCTCTTTCTTTTATTTTAGTAGATTATCGATAAATTTTATCACTCGTAAAAAAAATACTACGTAAACAAAGTGTTCTAACTATTCCTCAAATTTTACGCTTTTGGTTGAAAGTTTAAAGCACTATTCGTAATATCGACAGAGGAAAAATTGTTATCAACACATTTTCGTATTCAATGACTGTAATTATGAGGCTACTAGTCAATCATTTATGTAATAATGGATATTTTAATGTTTAGGGTTTTTCATGAATATATAGATAAACACAAATTTTAATTTCATGCAACGGTGAAAATACTAAAATTTTCTATGAACGATTTGTGCACAAAATATACATTAGCGTCTTTAGTAAAGGTGTAGAGTACTAAGTGCTCATTGAATATGTAAATCCCCTGACCATGCCGTACGGGGGCACATCAAAAAACCCGAGATGTTTTATTATATTAAATAGGACTAAGTATTATTGTAATGACGATCGACCTAAAAGAATCCCTCGTACATAAATCAACGTTATACTTTACTGCTTGTGAAATCCGTTATTGTTTTCCTTATCGATATCGGATACAGTTCCCTAATATATCGGGTGGGGCAACCAAAACGAAAAAGACTCAATAACTGCTAAACTATTCGTTTTAGGACAAAAAGCGCAAACAGGTCAATTTTTGTCTGAAGGGGGACATCTTTTATCACACGGTGATTTTATTTTACCTCCTAAGCAGGGATGCACAAAAATCAATGTTTTGAATAGGGAAGATAGGTCGAGTGATATCTCATTGGAAAGCTCTTTTAATTTTCAACACAAATCTGTATTAATTTTTGAGTTTTGGCATATTCGGAAGAAGCTACAGGCTGGTTCATCAAAAGACGAGTTGTTTTCAGTGATTGCAAAATTTATCGATTTCGAATGAACATTCACCGAAGTACTGTTGTATTTTGGGGAAAAATATCTTTAAGCATTGGTGCTTCCACTACACCCCCTCAAATCTTCGAATTGATCAGTTAATCCGAGTTATAGCTTATTGGATAGGTATTTAGCATTATCTGATTATAGTGAACGAATTTTCAACTCCGATTACATTTCAATGAGGATACAGGGTGGATCATGGAGAAATTCATACACAGTATAAGAGCTTCTTCACAAAGAAGCGATGATCGTTCCGTGTTATCGGTTGTATCGCGAAAAATGTTCCCTATCGGTGGACTGATGGAACGCAGGCATGTGAAGACAATGACCAGGGTACAGGCCTGCACGTCTCACGACCGCTTACGCAACCGATCGTCGTATGTGAAAAGCTTCTAACAGCATGGTATCCAAGGTTGAAATCAAACGAACTCAAGAAAAGTTCTCGTTACAGAAAAATATTCATCCGAAATCACACAGGTGTGATGCAGATATCTCACAACAAATGCGGCAGTTCTTGTTAGTTTTCCTGATTGCTTGTATCTGATGAATAAAATTCGAATTAGTTTCTTTGTTTATCTAGCTGCTTTTCACACTCATGGGTTGCATCCATACCAGTATAATGGTTTATTCAATAGCTGAAAGAGTAGAAATTATTGAAATTCATTTCAGCAATAATACTTGTGCAAATAGAGCAGCTGCTATTTTCAATGAACGCCATAACGACAAACATGTAAGTACATTTTGGAGTTGGTGGAAAAATTTAGGGAAACTGGCTCTGTTCAGAATAGAAAAAGAGAGCATGTCCAAGGACCCACTCCGAGTACGAGAAAATCGGAAAGTGTAATTGGTGTGAGTCGAAGAACTATTGGACGAGTATTCAAACAATACAAATTCTATCCGTATGAAATGAAGATGGTCCAGGAATTGAATGAGGATGACTTCGACCGCAGAGTGCAATTCTGTGAAATAATAAGTGAGCGAATCGCAAACAATCCCCACTTTCCTTACAATATTTGCTTTTCGGGTGAATGTACTTGTTTTTTTTGAATGACACTATAAAGCGTCATAACTTCCGGTTCTGGTCGGACTCTAATCGCAAAATCTTTCGTGGACTACATACACAATATCCTGAAAAATTGAATGTTTGGGTTGGCATCTATGGGAATCGTCTGATTGGGCCATTTTTCTTACCAGGAAATCTGACGGGGAAAATTATCCTAGCTATTTAGAAGAGGATGTTGTGTTTCAGCAGGATGGTGTTCACCTGAGAGAGAGGTCCTACAGAATGGCCCCACGTTCTCCCTACTTGTCACCATTGGATTTTTTATGGGGACACTTAAAGAGTCAAATTTATAAAACTGATCCAGCAGATTTGGTGAATTTACAACAACGGATTGTAGTAGAATGTAATCGTATAACCCATGAAATGCTACGTAATGTCCGGGAACGTTTCGAGCAAAATTTGTGTTTGGAGGTTGGCGGCGAACACTTTCGACATTTGTTCGATTGATACCGACTTGACCTATGAAATGTATCAGGTATAATAAATTCAATTTTTAATTTTTCCCTATTCACCAACATGAGGGTAATTCTATGAATGAGCTCTATTATTCGAAAACCAAACAAACGTGTTCTGAATCTCGATCCAAGATCCGCAGACCTCGCAAACACTGTATCGCTCTCTATTAATTCACCCTGTATCTTCGTCACAATGCAGATAAAGCAAAAATTTTGTTTACAATAATCTAGAAATTCTAAAACCTGTCTAATGAGTTATTGCTCAAACTAACTGATTAATTCGAATATTTGATATGAGGGGGTGTCTGAGGTGGTGTAGTGAAAGCACCACTGCTTAAAGATATTTTTCCCTAAAGTACAATAGTATTTCGGTGAATGTTCATTCGCCCCTTCTTCAACGAGAGCAATTATTCGACCCCTCTGCACATCGGACAATCCAATGTAAGGCATTTTCAATTATGATTATAGGCGTTCTTAAATTTTGAAATTCACAGTTTCAAATCTCAGTGATGACTGAGTACAATATACCGAACATGTGGTGATAATTCAATATTACTTTTCATACTATCCAGTTTTTTTACAACAAAAAACTTCATTCTTCAAATAGAAGTCAAAGATTCATGGTTAAAACAATCAATAATGTGAAACACCGAGTGATTCCATATGAATTTGGTTGGGTGTATATCGTATTCTGAAATCAAAATATAAAGACAAATAACCTTCACAAAATGTATGACCTCTACCCTAATTCATTGAAGTAAGTTAGGCCACTGATTGAAAATTCGAATTCCGAATAACTTCTGGCATGTTGGTCTGATGAAAGAAAAAGATATACTATATTTTGTATTTTCATCATCTTTATGAGAGAATAGAAATGAATACCAAAATAGTTTCTAACATAGAGCTTCTTCAACTTACCTCTACTTTACATGGCATACAAACGCAAGTTTGCATTCTATGAATAGGGCACTGCGTAACACCGTAAGGAGATGTGGCGTGCAAGGTTCGTCCGGGAAAGTGTTCGAAGGGGGCTGTGTAAGGTGGGGGTGGTTGAGTCGGTGTGGGTCCATTGATATACCTGAAATTAATGAGAGATAATTAATCCCATTTAACCGATACGTAATATTATCCCTGAATGAGAGTGATGATGGTACCAATGAAAATGTGCTTCTGATAATCTGAAAACTCAATAATCTACACCTATTTCAAAAGATAAAATGTTCCTATTTTCATTCCACCTTTTATATGTGTTATATTTGTTCTTATGCTTGAAAAATCGAAAATAAACAATAGGGGCAATGTCCGGTGAATGTGGCGGCTTAGGCATCATGACAATGCCATTATTGAACAAACAATGATATTATTTCAGCATTTGATTGTTTTTTGACGGTACCCTTCCATGGCTACTAAGACTTTATAAAGCTTAAAGAACATAGAGATGGCATTTCGGACTAAACAGAGCTATACTCATTCTCCATGTTCAATAACGTAAAACTTCTACTTTTAATAATTAATTATGTGTATTTCAATACAATAGGTCTTGAAGAAACAAAGAAATATTAACGAAAAAGTTGCTTTTATGCCAAATGAAATATTATTTATTACTATATTAAAAAAGTTTGAATTTGAATATAGCACATTACCAGGTTGTTCAACAAGTTTTGTCGTTCGATAAGAGAGGGCGTTATTACTAGTCCAAATTTGTTTTAGTTTTATTGTTATTCATATGAACGTATGTGAAGGTTCATTTCAATCTGTCAATTCATTCTTTGTTTACAAGCCCTTTAGTGTCGCCGAGTCACAGTATTTTTGTATGATGGAAAAAAATGAATAACGTGGAGTGATAAAATATTAATATTAAGAGTGAATAATGATTGTTCACTTACAATTAGAACAGTAGAAAGATGGGTTGCTGAATTTAAACGTGGTCGTACAAGCCTTGAAGACGATCCACGTGAAGGACGTCCAAAAAGCGCATCAACACCAGAAATCATAGCCAAAACACAGCATATGGTTTTGGAAGATCGTCGATTGACTGAGAGGGATTTAGTGGAGGCTCTACACATCTCATTAGGCAGTGTGAGCCATATTTCAAGTGAAATTTTGGGTTTTCGAAAGCTGTGTACACGATGAGTGCCGCATTCGCTAACAATGGAACAAAAATACATTCGAATGCGACTTTCTTAGAAACATTTGAAGCGTTTTAAAAAGGAGAAAGTGGATTTTGTGCGTCGATTCATCACTATGGATGAGACTTGGGTCTATCACCATGATTCTAAATCAAAACAAGAGGCTAAAGAGTGGTTATTCCGCTTCGAAATGAGTTCGTGTCCGGAAATCGGCCAAGAAGGTTATGGCATCAGTTTTTAGGGATGCGAAAGGAATTTTGTTTGTCGATTACTTGAAAACTGGTAAAAACATTAATTCTGAATATTATTGCAATCTTTTAGACCAGTTGAAAAAAAAATTCGTGAAAAAATAACCGGTTTGCAGAAGGAAAAAACCTTTTTCATCAGGACAATGCAACGTGTCAAAAGAACATTTTGAGAATGGCTAAAATCGATGAACTGAAGATCGAATTGTTGGAGCATCCAACGTATTCACCAGATTTGGCCCTCTGCGACTCCCATTTGTTTCCAGATCTCGAAAAATTTATGCGTGGCAAGCGTTTTTCATCAAATGAAGAGGTCATAATGGCTGTTGAAGCGTATTTTGCAGACCTTCCGGATTTTCACTTCAAGGGTGAGATCCACAAATTGGAGGATCATTGGAGCAAGCATATTAATGTTCAGGAAGATTATACTGAATAATAAAGTGTATTTTGAACCATAACATTGTGTTTTTCTTATCGAACGACAAAACTTTTCGAACAACGTGATACATACACAGTTGGTTCAAAATTGCATCTAGAACTCGAAAATTGAATTTTATCCAGGACATTTAAATTAAAACGAGCAAGCTAATACAGATTGTTGGTAAAACCATGCTTCCATTCGATTACGATGTATTCAAAATTAGGAGAGAAAATAACTTTCATTAAAATTTTCTGAAATTTTGTTTCAATAAAATCGTACAACTAATTGTTAATACACGATTTCTTTCTTTTGAACGCGCCGTATATGTTTTCATAGATAAACTGGCTGGTTAGATTAGATTTATTTCCACTGGAAGTAGAAGTTACCTGTGAGGTGTCCGTATGATATATTTTTGTCATCTGCGTTGATAAAAGTTTATCGTTATTCCTAAATTGTTTTCTGTAAATTGGTCGTAAAGTCGAGTAGCTTTCGTTAAATCTTTTGCAGGTTCGACTAATTCTTTATCGAAATTGACCATGAATGATGAATTAATTAATAATATCCTTCTTTGAGCATTTATTTTCGCCATTTTATTCAACAAAAAAACTAAACAATAACAAAATTAGTGTTATTACTATTTGTAAATAACTTCCAAACGTCAAACTGAGGCCGAAATTCATAGAACCTTATATAGAAACATTGTGGAACATAGAAGCTGGTTTCGGAATTAAATATTTTCTGTCTGTTTCTATGTATCACGGCCTAATGCTTTAAATTTCCGAAGAATCTGCAGGTTTTCAGAAAATTCACGAATGAAATGAAAACGAACGTAAAGGGCAACCTAATACTAATGAATACTTATTTAAAATTAAAAAAAATAAAAAAATTGAAAAAAACGTTTTTATTGAGTAGACAAGTGAATTTTGAGGACCCTGTGTATAAGATAGCATCGGAAAGTACGTTCCTCTCAAAAATAACACTTTTTTTTGAACTGAAAAAGTTATAATCATACTTAAATCTGAATCAATTTTTATGGGCGAAGAAGATGACACTGTAATTCCGAAAATTTCGATAAAAAAATTATAGCTCAATGGTGTTTAATTTAGGATAAAACAAATCTCAACGAAAGACTCTTGAAGAAGGATGAACTTCAATGAAAAAAATTTTAAAAGAACACCATGTCAATTGAAATAGCAGTTGTATTAGACGTCCGGTAGAGCCGGAAGTGGTACCGTTGTCAAAACAATTGCAAATTGTAGACTCTAATCGCAAAATTTTGAATGAATCGATAACAGGTGCCTCAGATACTTCCAATAGGCCAAATAACCCAGACACCCTGTATAGATCGATATTGGATTCCCTAATACTTAAATATAACACAGTCTCACTCATATGGTACATTTCGTCAATGAGTTGCAATGTACTAGATTCAGTGAATTGTTATGAATATTATGGTTTATTTACAAAAGCAATGTTAGCATGAAGCGAAAGCATGAAATCCAAGAAAGCAAGCGTCACCAATGTTCCCAACACATAAAAGACAAAAACTCGACAATCTTGAAGGCTCACCCAATGTAGTCTGGTTCTAATTTCATCCCTTGTTGCAGATTTCCCGCTAGCTGATCTGGCGAGTAATTTCCCGCCAATTCCGGACTATAGTTGCTACTATACCTGGGAGAACCCCAGTCCGTTTCCAGTTCAACCACGGAGGGAATTGGCGATAGCCTGCCGCAGGACGAGGTATTCGATGAGGCTCTTGGTCTGAAATCCGGACTTTGTTGGAAACCACCGCTGCTTGCAGAATGAAAAGTTCATAGATACAGTAAGGAAGTATAGAATAAGATATTTTTTACTATATTAGTGGTACGATAGTAATTAAGTTACTGTAATGTAAAAGGGTGGCGAAATTGATTAAATGTTTTAGTAAGGCACCTGGATTAAATATTATAGAAGGGGAAGAATTATACCCCTCTTTCGATTTCTTTTTTAAGGGTCTGTTCAGAGATGCAAAAATTTTTCCATTTTCGAGTTATTCAACATTTCAATAGTTTCAGGACACTTCGGTGATTATCAAAGTAATTTAAAAATGAGTATGGCATTCTAAGTTACTTTTGAGTAAAATTTAGTGGTGTGGAAAAAGTTTTTGGCTCATAGGTTTTCGAGTTATAATATAGATCTGCTTTTTCTAAATTTAAACCATAGGCGATTCAACTTGTGTCTCAGACTTTTTTTTATTCAATAGTATATTCTAAATGTTTTTTGGGTCCTGTTCCAAGACCATAGCTGTTTTTATTTTATAAGTAATTTCGAATCATAGTAATAATCTGTGGTCATAGAGCTCGACAATCGCTTCTGTTCTCCATGAATCTGCGATTTGTACAGAATGTAATATCAAATAAAAATAACTGTTTCTTAAATTCGAAATTTTCAACAATTTCGATATGAACGAAAGAATGTTGCAGTAGCTATATTCTATTCAAAATGATAACAGAAAGAAGTGTATTGCAATAAGAAATAAGATCAATGGTATTGAAATTTTCTCAAACAAAAACGAGAAACCTCATTACCGAAATCTTCAACAAAAATGAAAAGGTTCTACTGTTTTCAAATGAGGGGAAACTAGTAATGAATAATTTCGTGTCATCTGCGTGAAAATATTTTCTGCTATTGGTGTTATAGCCAGGTTGCTAGCGTATAGCAGAAACATTAGGGGGCTAAACTGCACCATGTCCTATCTGGCATAGAAAATTTCTAATTTATCTTTATTATTACTCATTTTCTGTTTCATATCTGAATTGTTCGCAAAAAATATCTAAACCCATCGAGGTATCACAAATATACTAGGTACTTAGGAAAAACAATTACTAATCCTTTGCCTCGAAGCCCTTTTGAATATCAATGTTCAATAACTATATCTCAGCCTATTGTACAGATTCCAGATATTCTTGGAAATTTGAATTATAAGGAAAAAACATGACGCATCAATTAGAAAAACTGCCTGAAGTTTAACTATAATAAAAAATAAGTACTGTGTTTTAAGGAATTTCACTTAATAATTGCGATTCGTAACGCGTTTCACTACACCGTAGCTTCTTCAGACGAATGAATGTACAGAAAATATAAATATAAATGTTCTTGAGTAATTAAAAGCTTATTGGGTTGCTTCTTCTTAAGTGGTTATTTATGACAGGTATATCCAATAAAATTAAGGAACAGATTGGTCCCCGAAAAGATTCAATAGAGGTGAAGGGCTTAAATCGACTTGTTCATTGATGAGTCTACCTGAGTGTAGACTTCCAATATGTGTTCCAATATTTATTATCCGTATGCAAAATTTCAAACTGTGGGTCGAAAGAGTGATTATTTTCTAAGAGATGATTCGCGTAATTTGAATCTGATTTTTTATTTGAAAAACTGCGTTTATGTTCCGATATTCTAATATTAAAATTTCTATGAGCTCTACCAATGTTCTACCATAAGCCTTCACATACAGATATTATAATACATAACTCGTCGTGTCATCCATATCAACATAAAATGTCAGCATTCAATAGTTTTATTCATAGATTGATTAACATCCCGTTATCACCAGAAAATTTCAACAAAGAATTAAATTTGATTAAACAAATAGCCAAAAATAATGGTTACAATCCCAATCTAATAAATAATATTTTAAATAAAAACAAAGTAGAATCACATTGAATGAAGTTTACCCTGTCGATAAATTGAAACAAAAATTCAACACCTTAACCTACATTGGCATTACAATTGAGAAACTGAAATCATTCTTGAGTAGCAATAATTTCAACATAGCTATCCAAACTAATAATAATTTAGGCAAATATATAAAAATAATAAAACCAAACCAGGTAAAAACAATAAATCAGGTGTTCATAGATTGAATTGCAATGACTGTGATAATTTCTACATTGGTAGAACTCATAGAAATTTTAATATTAGAATATAGGAACATAAACGCAGTTTTTCAAATAAAAAATCAGATTCAAATTACGCGAATCATCTCTTAGAAAATAATCACTCTTTCGACCCACAGTTTGAAATTTCGCATACAGATAATAAATATTGGAAGATAGATCTTTGAGAAACTTTAGAAATCAATAAATACAAACACTCAGGTAGACTCATCGATGAAGAAGTCGATTTAAGCCCTTCACCTCTATTGAATCTCTTCGGGGAGCAATCTATTCCTTAATTTTATTGGATATACCTGTCATAAATAATCACTTAAGAAGAAGCAACCCAATAAGCTTTTAATTAGTCAAGAACATTCATATTTATATTTTCTGTACATTCATTCGTCTGAAGAAGCTACGGTGTAGTGAAACGCGTTACGAATCGCAATTATTAAGTAAAATTCCTTAAAACACAGTACTTATTTTTTCATTGTTGATAATGGAATTTTACCAAGTAAAAGCCTCCCAAATTCAAATGAAGTTCAACTGGTGATGAGTCTGTGTAATATAAATTAAAATGATCGAGTACCTTGAAGTGCCATTGGCCTAAGAGGAATAATTTTTTCAAAAAGCCCTTACGCCGACACTGATAGTTATTTGACATAACATCGCAGAACGTATTATTCATCTTACTTCCTCCGCTTGCTATCTCTTTTGTTCTTCGCGCATCTTATGAGAATCTCACAGATATTCTCGTCGACTTGTACCTACATGGTAAAACGGCTGGGATATTTGATATTTCTTAATTCTTCATTTGATTATAGTACATGTCCGGTTTAGTTATAAAACAAAAAAACAAACCAAACCGGACATGTACCGAATCAATGAAATTGAAACCGATTCAGGTTTTTCCTGAAACAGGGTAGTGAATTAAAAATTGATAACATGTATTATATATTTTCGAAATGAAAAGAAACTGCATTCAACCTGCTTTAAATTGCCAACAAAACATGTTTCTAGATTATAACTCCAAACCAATTGATTCGAAATATTTTTTTTCCACCCCACCGATCCCAAAATAATGTCAACAATGTCAAAACTCATTCTAATGTTACTTTGATAATAACCGATATATTGGCAAATGACGATTTTCCCAAAATTCGAGAAATTTTGAACAACTCGTAGACGAAGGAAAGTATAAGAAGAATTTTCACGCCACTGAACTTGTACCTGAAAAAGAGAACAAGAGAAGGCGGGTATTTTTTCTAACTAACTATAATATTTCACGTAACTACCAAACTGAAACACTGAAATTTGCCCATCCTGTACTATAAATATTTAGGAAGATCTATACACATATTCAATAAAACTATAGCTGAAATGACAAATCAAAGTTTGAATTCACTAAATAATTAATCTGGCAGAAAAAAAGAACAATTTTTTTCTGAAATTTACGATTGTTTCCTAAAAACTTTTGTCGAACAGGAAAGCAGTGATAATCACATTATCATAGAAAATTTCTTCTTAACTGGGTATAAAACATCCATTTCTTTATACCACAGTTGACTCTGGTATACTCTAATTCAAACATTTTCTCCCGAATTTTCCGTTGAACCATGGAAAATATTTCGACTTACCTGTGAATTGGAGAGTCTGGAAATTTATCTAAACCTTCCGATATCGACGAACTAGGGCTTGGAGTGGTGTCGTGTATGATACCGTTCCTCATCATTTCGACCTTCTTCTTCACCCTTCCACGACGTTTTTCAAATTTGCTCGTTTCCATCGACGCGGCCCTTCTCCTTACCGACTTTCCGGGCTTGGCGTCCGGATTGATCATCCACCATGAGGATTTACCCGTTCCTTCGTTCTGCACCCGCATGAACCGATTGTGGAGGGATAGGTTGTGCCTTATCGAATTCTAGAAATGAAGACAAGGTGGTTAGTGTTTGCAGAATCGATGAAATCATAGGATTTAGTCAATTTTCAAGTTCTTCGATGTGTTAAAGTGTTATATCTTGTTTCTGACAAAAGAAAAGGTTTTACTTTACCACTTAAAATTTTAATGTCTACCGGGTGAGTCAATAAGGCGAGTAGCTTCTATATCTCGGAAACTATTTGAGATAGAAGCGAAATTTTTTCTGATTATTGTTTCATAAGTATGTGTGCATTCCCTAAAATTTTTTTCGTACATACAAGGTGTTCTATTTTTGCTCCAGGGACAAACATAGAATTTTTTTAATAGCACGCCCTGTATTTTTCATCATATTCTGATTACAATTTGGATGATCTCTCCAACGATATCTGTTTTGTGCCCAAACAACTATGGGTAGATTTTAAATTAATCAAAATATCGATAATTTCGGGAATTTGGAAGTTTTTTCAAAAGTTATCAAATGCTTCATTTCGCATAATCTACGCATGATATTTTTTTTCTTGAGGTAAAAGCGTTGTACCTCATTATCAATGAAGAAAAAAAAAATTTTATACCGAGTGTTTCTAGTAACTCGGCGAAAATGAAATTTTTTCAAATTTAACACCCTGTATCTTTTTCACTTGTTTTGTTCCCACTCGAATAAGCTTTACAACGATACCTTTTTTTCAAAAATACGATGGAGATTTCCCAGAATACTTCGAAATTAGTGTGAGGTTTAGGTATTTCTTGCAATATGCAAATTTCAACACAAAACTAGATTCTTTGCTGTTCAATGAAACTTAAACATCAAAACACTCAAGATATATCGACATTTCATCACAAGAAAAGATTCATTTGAGATATTATCATTTGTGCTCAGAGCTAAGTCTTAACTTAATTGAAATTACTCAGTTCGAAATTATCTCAATAAATGTTCAAAAGGTCAAAATATCAAAAAGATCGAGAATTTGGAAGGTTCTTCAGAACTTCTCACAATCTTCATTCCGTATCATTTGAGTGTGACAATAATTATT
Organism: Cryptolaemus montrouzieri; assembly: GCA_013387265.2. NCBI lineage: Eukaryota > Metazoa > Arthropoda > Insecta > Coleoptera > Coccinellidae > Cryptolaemus > Cryptolaemus montrouzieri. Next base: position 28,235,883 of record JABFTP020000103.1, read on the forward strand.
CTCTGAAGAAAATATCATCATCGAAGTAAGAGATCTACTGTTTTTTAATACCTACTGTTCGTGGTGCTTCAACGAAAATAGAATTTTTCGAGATAAACGAACTTTTTTCTAAATGTAACACCCTGATCTTTTCACCGAACTTGTATTATTTTCACAATTGCCCAAAATATTCCGGAATTATCATTAAGAAACGAAATTGAACTGCTTGTCGTGAATGAAACATCCACTGAAAAAAAATGCGAATCAAAATCATAAACACAAATTTATATCTATTTCAATAAGTTTTTAAATCAAATTAGATGTTCAAAATGTCCCCCATTTTGACGAATACTTTCTCGAACACGATTGTTAAATGATTCGGTCACTCTCTGGAGAACATTCGGCTTTATACTCCTAAATGCATCTGTAGTTCTCTCCATCATATTTTCCCTGGTTGTTGGAGGGTCTCAATATACCCTCTCTTTAACATACCCCCACGAAAAAATTCCAATTTATTCAAGTCCGGAGACCTAGGAGGCCATCCTACAGGATCTCCACGGCCTATCCAATTGCCCTCAAACCTATCATTTAAAAAATCGCGGACATTGCCTCTGTAGTGTGCTGGTGCCCCATCGTGTTGTAACCACATATTGTTTTTTATGTTTTGGGGAACATTAATAAGAAAAGGCTCCAGATCATGCTGCAAAAAATTTAAGTAACGTTCGCCGTTCAAATGTTCTTGGACAAAAAAAAGAGTCCGATCACATAATCATCAATTTTACCACCCCAGACATTTAGAGACCAACGATGTTGGTGGTCAACAGTTCTCATGAAATGAGGATTTTGAGTATCATAATAATGAAAATTATGCCGGTTCACCCATCCATTCGTATAAAAGGTGGCCTCATCAGAGAAAAGTACCCCACTGGAAAAATTCGGTTGGTCTGCTATTTTATTTAAAGACTATCTACAAAGATCCAATCTCCGCCCGAAGTCCAGGGGCTCTAACTGTTGGTGGAGTTGAAAATGAAAAGAATGGAACTTTTCCTTCCTCAAAATTCTTGATACAGATGTCTGACTAACGCCCAAGTCTTGATTAAAATCTCTTGTACTAACATGAGGATTCTCTACTGCGCTCAAAACAACCTGCATGCTATTCTCTTCATTGAGTACACGCTTAGCTCTCTCATTCTTCTCATATCCAACTTGTCCAGTTCTTTCAAACCTTTCCTTCAGTCTCTCGAATGCCTCTTTCCTAGGATGTCACTGTTTGGGTAACGTTGGGAATAAATATGTGACGCCAATAAACAATTCCTCTCACCTTATCCCAAACAATAAATCATATTAATTAGCTCTTCTTGGGTAAAATTCATTGTTGCAATAATATTATGTATTTCTCACTTAGACTCACTCATATGACGTTGGAATTATCCAATTCAAAACTGTAAAATCTTGGGGCATTGTGAGTAAACCATAGAAATAAGTCTTCTATGGGCATAGGTGGTTTAAACCACAGACTATCGAACAATATTTTCTATCTTAATGTGGTATGCCCATAGAAGTCATACTTATCTCTATGGTTTGATCACAAGTTGGATATGAGAAGAATGAAAGAACTAAGCGTGTACTCAATGAAGAGAATAGCATGCAGGTTGTTTTGAGCGCAGTAGACTTTCTGAACATCTATTGAAGATTTCGAACTGAGTAATTTCGATTAAGTGAAGACTTAGCTCTGAGCACAACTGATAAAATCGCAAATAAATCCTTTCTTGTGAAGAAATTTCGATACACCTTGAGAGTTTTGATGTTTAAGTTTCATTGAACAGCAAAGAATCTAATTTCGTGTTGAAATTTGCATATTTCAATGTCTGAATTTTATCAACAGCATCCTTATTGCAAGTAATACCTAAATCTCACACTAATTTCGAAATTTTCTGAGAAATCTCTATCGGATTTTTGAAAAGAAGGTATCGTTGTAAAGCTTATTCGAGTGGGAACAAAATACGTCAAAAAGATACAGGGTGTTACATTTAAAAAATAATAGTTTTTCATTTTCGCCGGGTTACTAGGAACACTTGGCATTTGAGAACTTTTGAAAAAACTGCCAAATTCCCGAAATTATCGATATTTCAATTAATTTAAAATCTACCGATAGTTGTTTGAACACAAAACAGATATCGTTGAAGAGAGCATCCAAATTGTAATCAAAATATGATAAAAAATACAGGCCATTCAAAAAAAAATCTATGTTTGTCCCTGGAGCAAAAATGGAACACCCTGTATGAACGAAAAAAAAAATTAGGGAATGCACACATACTTATAAAACAATAATGAGAAAAAATTTCGCTTATATCTCAAATAGTTTCCGAGATATAGAAGTTCCTCGCCTTATCCACTAATTCTGTATAACATTGAACCTGGCGCATTCGCCATTTTGTGAGAGACATCGACGTTGATCGCTTTGTTTTATTTCGCTTTCAAAATTGCTATAACTTCGAATGAATAAAATTAATTGAATATCATAAATTGGTACTGCTCGATTAAAAAATTGAATTCGAAAACGCATTTCATTTTCTTGGTTTTTCTTGGATATTTGCTTCAAGAGGATCTTGCTCGCATTGAGGATTGGTGTCACAATAATAGAATGTTTTTGAATCATCAGAAATGTATACTTATTACTTTTTCCAGACTCAAGTCTGGCACTCACTACGGCTACTATTCGGATAACTGCGAATTAAAGCAAGTTTCAGAAATAATTGACCTTCGACTATTATTGGTTTCAAAATTGACATTTTATGCTCATGTAGGCCTAGTGAAAAAAGCTCTGTGGACTCTTGGCTGAGTTCTCAGAAACTGTCGGGAGTTCTCTGTGGCATGCTTGAAGGTTCTATATTACTCTTTAGTATGGAGCATATTAGAGTAAGGTGCTGTTGTTTCGTCTCCAAGGGCTATTACCGCTGGCAACATCCTACAGAGAGTGTAGCGAGTTTTTCTAGCTGATACTAATTATGCCATCCTCAGGGCAAGCATAAACTTTCACTCTCTCTTATCTTGAATATCTATACTGGATCTTCTTTTTCTGCATCATTTATTGAGTGGGTCGTTTTTCTCTCCTAAACATTTGTGGATTAGAATTCCAATGCGGTAAACTCAACTTCAGGGACTCTTTTTCATTCATAATCCACATAAACACCTCAAAGAAGTCTAGGGAACACTTCTGAATATCGATATATCGTATCCAGAACGATCAATATGGATGATTTTTTTACGAAATGAACACCTGCATCAATTTCTCACCAAATTATGTAGAGTGCCGCAACAGATTTCAGTTTTTTTTCATAAAAAACTAAAAACGCAGCAGATGCGACGCTGCTTTATAATCATTTCATGTATTCAGTGTTTGAAATCAGTTAGTTGGCACTTTGTTTATGTTGTAAGCACAAATAAAAGATTCAAGTTCTGTGATTCGACCATGGAAAGACGACATTTGACTAGAGAAGAGAATGTTACGAGCCGTTGGCATGCTCCAAGCTGGGAGCTCACAACGGGAAGTATCCAGGGTTCTGGGAAGTAGCCCAAGCGTCATAAACCGTTTATGGTCGCGTTTCAATGAAACAGGTAGCGTAGAAGAACGCCATACAGATCGTTTCAGGATTACTACAGTCGCCCAAGACCGAATTTTGGTTTTACAAGCCAAAAGAGATCGTACTACCACAGCATCTCAATTAGCTCAAGAGCTATCACGAGTTCATAATGTACTAATTTCCGACTAAACTGTGAGAAATCGACTGCACGAAGGTCAACTCCACTCCAGACGTCCTTTAAGAGTTCCACAACTGACCCATGGAAATCGCGCTGCTCGTTAAGCTTGGTGCCAAGAACACGTAAACTGGGACCAAGAGAGGTGGGCCACAGTTCTCTTCAGTGATGAATCTAGATTTAGTTACTATCCCGATTCGGGAAGAATTCGAATATGGAGGGAACCTGGAAAGCAAAACCGTCTCCAGCATGCTCGAGAAGTTGTTAGACAAGGAGGCGGATCAGTGATGTTTTGGGGAGGTATACGCCTTGGTGGAAGAACTGACCTCGTTTTCATACAGAACAACCTCACGGGTAATTCTTACGCAAATGAGATAGTTTTACCTGTAGTGGTACCGTATCTCCAAACAATTGGTCAAAATCCACTCTTCCAACAAGATAATGCCCCTCCTCATCGTGCAAGAGTTGTCTTGAACGTTCTTGAAGAGAATGATATCGATCTTCTACCGTGTCCATCCTGCTCCCCAGATCTGAATCCCATCGAGCATGCGTGGGACACCCTAAAAAAAAATCTCCTGCGTCAAAACGTCTTCCATCATGAACAGGAGCTTCGTTTAGCAGTTCAGGGGGCTTGGAATGACTTAGGCCAAAATGTAATAGACAATTTAATATTGAGCATGCCGCGACGATGCCAAAGTGTCATTAATAACAGAGTTGGACCTTCTCGGTACTGAAAAATATAAGTGCTTCCATATCGTTTCGAAAATATTAGTTCAGGATTTTTTTTTGTGTTTTACCAAATTTCGTCATTTTCAAACTTTTTTTTATAATAGGTGCTTTGGATAAGTCAAATATTATTTTGTTTTCTTGAGAATACATTATATACAATATATTCTAACAAAGATCTTAAGATTTCTATAAATTCGAATCATCAAATTCATATTTTGAAGATATTGGTAAGTGTTCCTAGATTTTTTGAGGTGTTTATCTACTATAGACAAAAATTTTTTCTTATAAGATCTTGTAGGTTGTATAATAACTTGTCGTCCACTCTAAATAATTTTGGAACATTTGATGCCTATAGGACCCAAGTTCTTAGATTATTTGTACCTATCTAAAAATAACATATCGTAGTACGGTGAAAATTTGTTGCTTTTAGTTTTCGCAAATATTAGATTAGTTTGTGATGTACCTTACTTAATCAAAATTGTGAATTATTTTGTAAATTGGGTAATATTACTATTATCATGGTGGTGAATAGTATATAAAAATGAATACTATAAATAAACAAATAACAATCTATCAGATATTCGAAGAAATCGGAGTCAAGAAAGCGATGTTAACACAAAAAATCTGGAACCCAACATTCATGTATTTCGAGAACGGAGGACTTTTGTAGATATCTTCATGGGCAATATTTCATGTTTTTTTGTAGAAATTATCGACTGCATACTTGAAACACCCAGTATTCTGACATCAGAAAAGAAAAACTGTGAATCAATTAAAGAACTAGTTAACCATCAGCATCATAGTACACTTCATTTGATCACTGAAAATTCTTTAGTGTTGACTAGTGGTATCAATGAAAGACAGAATTAATTCTTTTTGCAATTTGCACAACTTCAAATATTGTGAAAGATGACAGACGCATTCCCGTTAAAATTGAATCGTTATGATATTCCGATTTTTCATCGAATATTCAGTCGATCCATCATCCACCGAAGTGTGTGCACCATCCGAGCATCACTAGCATATTATTCCCCAAAAGTTGATCTCTATACTTCATTACGAAGGCGTAAATTTCGGCACTCGGGGGACCTAATGTCTGAATTATGTATATCAGCAAAGCGTTTATGGCCCACCTGCGGCCATCAGGTCCTCCAGGTCTGATCCCCTTCATCTGATTTATGGGCTGAAAGAGGCGGAGAAAGTTCGCTAGCACTTCGCAGATTCAGACGACTTGGAAGTAAGGTGAAAAACGCCTCTGTAGCGCCAGGAATCGAGGCGCCTCTTTCTATCTATCATTGCCTTGCTCTATCGTGCGGCCTGAGAGACCGGGCGGAAATACCGTCCAATCGAAAAAGTCCTGAAAGATTCAAATCGAGTGCCGTGTGAAGAGCTCAGCGTCAGGAACGGACTCGTACGTATTTTCACAAGGACCTGGATAATTTTCATACCCAAATACTTGTTTCATAAACAGATAGAATAGAAGAATTGGAAATTGATGAACAAAAACGCACAGATATTTATTTGTATACCTCTCCAGATTCATCTATATGAAAAATCTTTCTATTTTTGTGTACTCAAAATATTGAACATTCAGAATTGACTGCAATCTTTGCAGACTTGTTAAAACTAGATAAGAACACATCAGACATTCAATTCAGGTATTATCTTCAAAATGAACGGCATTATCAAGCGTTTGGTTAGTAGAGAGAAGAGAACAATAAAAATATGTCAAGGGGTATTAACAATTTCCTTTTGGAATGCGAAAACAGTATTTCTTTATGGAAGGTGAAAATCTATATTCGTTATATAGCACTTATGTTGTTAATTTGATTGAGGAGGTCGTTACTTGATGAAAATCGATATACATATTTTCAATGAAATAAAACTAAAGTATACACTATATTAACAAAACTATGACCGGTTTCACCACACTGTGGCTTCATCAGATAGATACAAACTAATGAACAGAGTTATTCCTTATATATTATTCTTATTTCCTACTTAATTTTACAATAGGTACAAGAGGTATGTTGGAAAACCCATCGGAGTTGCTTACTTTATGAATTGAAAAGATTGAGTAAAGGAGAAGGATTTAGATCTAATTGACTATTAAGTAACCTACCTGAATTCTTTTCTTTGTTGATCTCTAAAATTTCCAATAGATTGAGTTTTTGTCTGTTATTTTCATTGTGTAAAATTAGGAAATTATCATTAAAGTTATGGTTTTCTTCGAGTAAGTGATTAGAATAATGGGAATCTGATTTATGATAATTAAAACTACGTTTGTGCTCGGATAATCTAACTTTGAAATTTCTGAAAGTTCTACCAATATAAATTTTATTACAATCCCCGAAGGACAGTTTATAAATAACAGATTTATTACTTTTATCAATTTCAGATTTGCAGTTTTTGATATGTCGGCCTAAAGAATTATCAGTTCGGAATGCTATATTGAAATTATAATACGATAGGAATGATTTTAATTTTAGACTAGGCTTACCAATATAAGTTAAGCTGTTGTATTTTGTGCCTGAACTTTTTATATTTGGAAATACTTCCTGGATTGCTATTTGAAATTTTTTGCGTGAAATCATGTTCTCAATCATAGTTGGACTGTAACCGTTATTGACTGCTTTTTGTTTAATTATATTTAGCTCTTTTATGAAATTATTTTGTGACATTGGGATATTAATGAGTCTATGTACCATACTATTGTAAGCTGCTAATTTATGTGGATAAGGATGTGTAGATGAGCTGTGAATAGTAATATCTGTATGCGATGGCTTATGAAAAATAGAAAAATCATGTCTCCGTTAATTTTAGTTGTAGTTAAATCCAGAAAGTTAATGAAGTTTTCTGTTTCTATCTCTAAAGTGAATTTAATATTATCGTGAATTTTGTTAATGAATGTTTTGAATGACTCTAATTGTCTGTTTGTGCCAGTGAAACAACAAATGATACCGTCGACATATCTAAACCAATAAATAAAGTGTTTGAATAACGGTATTCTTGGATAGTTTTTCTAATATTATCCATGAAAATTTCAGCGAGCAGAGGGCTCAGAGGATTACCCATGATTAAACCTTTTTTACTATTATATAATACTCCATTAAAGTTAAAATAATTTTGTTCTAAACAAATTTCTAAGGTGTAAGATTTCAGATTGAATTATCGGCTTGACTTTATTAATTTGAAGGGCGTTCTTGATGAGTTTCACTGTATCACTAGGTGGAACACTAGGGAAGAGATTCACTACATCCCATGACATAAGTTTAGCGGTCGGTGGTAGTATCGTGTGCTGAATTTTATTTATTAGGACTGAAGAGTATTTTATTGAGAATTTAGGTTCAAAATTAGCGTACTGTCGAATGATGTCTATGAGAAAGCGTGAAAGTTTTGCAGCTGAAGTTTTTTTGTGCTTGGACAGCTAAGGTTTTTAGTCCCGAGGCTCATGAGAAGGAACCAAATGAAATTTTACGTCACAAGCGCATCAACAGATATATATTTCAATTCACCAATAAATCGCAGCTGTCATTTCTACAATACCGTCGCGTCCCTTGCGGACTTTTCGCACAGTAAAAACAATATTCGGAGAGAACTCCTGACCCATTTGAGTTCTGACCCTTACGAAGGGTAGAACTACAAAATCATTTATTTAGCGCTTGTAAGAATAAAATGAAACTAATGTTACTCTTCTTTAAGTAGTTTGGTATATATTTCAAATTGTATTTAGTTTATGTTCATTGAAACTATAATTGCTAATGTATCATTTTCTGTCCCCTAATTGGGAGAAATCCTGTCTAAATAAATAAGACTTACAGATCGAAATTACTTCGAATCGAGATCCGAAGAACATACCTCTTCAGATAATGGCAATTTGTGAACATATTAAATCATAAAATCACATTAGATGTTTTAAAAATCCTCCACTAATGCAATAAAGGGATGACAATGAATCTGTGAAAAGTTTGGAAATTAACAAACTTTTTAAAAACTCACCACTCTCAATAGTCAACTAGAATTAAATCTCCCCCACTACTCAACATTCAAAATAGGAATAGTTAGCAGATACTTTCACATAGCTGTAAGCTCTAGACCCTTGAAAATGACGTAACTGTTGAAACAGGTCGTGTGCTTTACAAATAAACATTATGGAAATCAGACAAAACTGTTTCATTTCTTTCATATTAAAATAAATCTCCATGAAATTAATCCATCAATTGTAAAGATTTTCAATTTTTCGTCGAAATATTGACGTGACAACATAGTCGGCAATTACCGTCTAATTTTCGCAAGAACTTTCTCATTTATGGAAAATTCCTGCGTCCAGGCCATCTCTGCCTTCCAGCGATTCATAGAAAGTACTCAAAGAAGACGTCGGCGACGTCACGCCTAAGTGCCGTGTCGATCTGTCGAATTTTGTGGGACTAAGCGAGTAATGGATCGGCGCTGACCGCTGACCACGCGCTCGACCGGCGGCGGCGTCGCTTGACAAGTGAGAGCGGATGCCCGTTCAGCCGTCGCGGCGCCCCAATGCCGACAGGTAGATGAGCCATGTTGTCAGACGTGCCAAACGGTGGCACAATGATGGAGAACGGGAAAAATATCTACAAATATCGAAAATTCTTACCCGAAAACAAATATATGGTCATATGGGAAAAATTATGATTTCCCCTTTTTTTCGAAATTTGTACGAAAATAATTCAATTGTGCTAGTGACCTTACGTTAGAATTAAATTAAAAAGGGTATTCTTTAGTAAAACAACAAAAAAGTACAAAATTTTCAGTCATTTTTCGTGGAAAGAAATTACAAAATCGCTCTAAATTTTCACAATATGAAAGTACAAGTACAGAAAAAGATAAGCCCAAGAATGTTAATCTTTGATGATTCCTGGAGCAACAGCAACTGTCATTTTTCTCGAAAAAACGAAATATTTCAAAAACTTATAAATATGTTGTAGATTTTGAAAAAAACATACTCATGCTCCTTACCACGGGCTATGCTTCTATAAAATTTCAAATATAGTCATTCAAATTTGATTAAAATACAGCAAAAATAAATAACCGCTATTTCTGTTGGGTATTTTGATATATTTCGATAAGTTACGAGGTATGGAAGTGAAGTAATGGGACCGATTTATTTTTTGGAAGTTTTATTCAAATATAATCGCAATGCAATATTGTATCCTTCAAAATACACACACCACAAAAATTGTCGCAACACCTGATATTCTGAATTCCACAATCGATTAAGCAGCTCGATCGCAGTTTCTTTGTCAACATATAATTTTGGACATATAAGGGAAAAAACCTTATCTATGTAGTAACAGTTGTTTCCATATGATCCTAAACACGTCTGAACCAAGAATGAGTTTATTGGGCTATCAGTATTCATTCAATTTCTCTTCAGTTTTCACGCTAAATTAATGCAAGTTTTCTGTGTTGCTTGTTGATTTCCTAATCTTTGAATTTATTGTAATGGCTGTTGAACGTCCTGAACGCTATTCGAGTGATCATGAAGTGATAAGAATTTGTAACACTTCTAGAGGAGGAAGGGCAAAGCCAACGCTACGTGGCTAACTTGTTGAATGTTAACTAAAGCACTATTTCAAGGGCAATTAATCGGTACCACGAAACAGGGGAATATGGAAGATGGGCCGGACAGGGAAGAAATCGGATAACATGATGATGATCTTTGGCTTCGTTTAATTGCACTAAAAGTTCAGCACTGTACGGCTAGAATGCTACAAAATGAACTTGCACTTTCCAGAAATGTGCATATTTCATTGCAAACTGGTTAGAAACAGGCTCAGAGAAGACGACATCAGACCAAGGGTGGCTCCTACCGGCCCGCGTCTCACCAGAGATCATCGAGTTGCAAGACTTCAGTTTGCGAGGGGACATGCAAATTGGGGTATTCCAGAACGTTCGAATGTTCTCTTTTCCGACGAGTTCAGGTTCTGGCTAGTATCAAATGATAGACGCATGCCTGTATACAGACGACCTGGGGAACGGTATTAGCAATGCAATATCCGGCAAACCGAAAACTTTGGAGGGGGCTCAGTAATGGTGTGGGGAGGCATTTCTTTCCATGGTCGAACTGAGTTAGTCCTAGTGAATAATGGAAGAATGACTGCCGCCAGACACATCGCAGATATCCTTGAACCCCATATTGTACCCTTCGGCCTCATGCAGCTAGAGTAGTTACAGAATTTCTGAAAAATGCCGAAATTGATGTTTTAAGATGGCCAGCCAGAAGTCCCGACTTGAGTCCCATAGAACATGTTTGGGGTGGCAAATTCAGCAACTTAGGATGCCTTGTAGAACACTTCAACAACTAGAAAATCTGCTTCCTGAAATTTGGAGTTCACTGACTCAAGAGTACATCCAAATTTTGTTTGAGGGGCTTCCGAGACGTATACTGGCAGTAATTAGGGCCCAGGGAGGAAACACTCTATTTTAAAAATTATTAGTAAGCATTCGAGGTCTCTTCGCGAATGTTTGAAGATGGTAGAATTTTTTAATTTTTCATTAACTCGAAAATTGTTGATATTCTCCATCATAAACTTATCTCTTTTGAATGATATCTTCTTATTTTACACTTCTGAAAGTTTCCAAGCGACTCTTGAATGACCAACCTAAAAGTTTGAACAGCATTGTCCTAAAAGTAGGGTGATCCGACAATTTTTGTGGGGAGTGTAGTTCTCTTAGTAAGCCACACAGCGCTGGAGACGGTCCTTCCTATCATCATAACATTGTTGGATTTCCAAAACTGGAGTAGCCCTTACCTGGTCGGTTACAGCTACTAGGATGTTTTCAAGTGTCCTTAAATGAGTTCTCTTGAGATTTTACTTCTCGGTAAGAGCACAAAGTTACAAGGCCTCAAGTCTGGCAAATAAGCAGGCTGAGGGGCCACATGAATGTTTTTACTGGCTGAAAACTCCAGTATTGATATTGCAGTTTGACAAGACGCATTGTCGTGATGCAACACCAGTTGTTTGTGATAGTCGCACATAAAGTCTTTCCAGGACATTCAGGTGAAAGTATTGATTAATTGTTTGACTTTAAGGAAGAAACGCTTTAACGATTCCGTGGTTACCAAAAGAAATAAATCTGCATGCATTTGATCTATGACTTGCTCATTCGTGATTTCTTATGTGCGACTCCATCGGTTTCTGGTTTCTGAATCCTACTCAAACACCCCAGTACGACACGCTCCTGATCATTTTCAATCAATTCCAAAAGTTCAAGACTCATTTTCTTTCTTAGATCCTTTTGGTCTTGGGAACAGTTTTTCCGAGCTATTTTGGCACACTTTTTTCCCATATCCAATTTATCGGTCAAAATCTAATGAATCTCTTCCGCGATCATTCTGACTGTCAACTGTCTAGCAGAACGCACATCCTGGACTCTGTTGACATTTTCATCGGTATTTGCACTTCTTGGAGGCCTTCTGCTCGGTGGTTTATCTTAATAAGACTTTCTTGCTTCTGAAAATGTCCTAAACCACCGAAACAACTCATCTTGACAAAACACTTCATCCATGGGCCTGGCGAAGTTTCTCAAATGTTTCTGTTGCATTGTGTCCAAGTGTGAAGCGAAACTTGATAGCATATCGTTGCTCAAAATGGGTGCCACTCATTTTTAGAAGGAACTGGAGGAGTATCACATGTCCACCTGATGCTGCTCAAAACCTCTAGTCTCATTACTTTATTTACACACCTCGTACATCCCGATTGAGATTTAAAAACATAAATCGAAAGATATTTTCATCATCTTAAATTAACTCATTTAACTCTTATTGTCTAGAGTTTCATTAACAAAAAAAAAACAATTGTTCTTGCGAACTTTCGACTATTTGTTCCATAACTCATTTCCTTTATTTTTCTTATATAATATTTTTTGTTTTCGGGTAGGAGTGGATTTGTGTATGACATTACAGAAAAGTGAGTTCTTGTTTCATTTTCAGCTAACTGATCAATTCACCCTCGCGTTTCTAAGGTTGACAACACCGTACAACCCCTCGCGATTATGTTAATACTTTCCGAACCATCAACCCTTCTTCCGACGTTCTTATTCAGATCCTCGGCCGTAAAATCCCCGAATTCGGTTTGACGAAGCCCGAATTAAAAACGAACGGCAGAAATCGAACCGCGATGGACGTATTCTCCCTCAATCAAAGTTTCGCGAAGTTGCAATTTTATGTGGCCATTACTCAGGGCCGGAGGCGAATACAAAACGGTTGAACGACTCGGATCGGGGGAATTGAATATGAATTTATCCGTGCCGTGTCATAAAACGGGGCGGGGGGGCACGGCGGCGGATCAAAATATTAGAAAAAGAACAGAGACTAGGTGGCGGTTGATAATGAATGGAAATGGCCTCGGCAATTCTAACTTTTCGAGAAGTTTGGGATCATTATATCGAATCCGGAGTAATTCGCGTCGAAGCGAAGAATATTGCGAATTGAGAGTTGAGCAAGTCGGGGGTGGATGTAACCCTTTTACCTCGTATTATAATGAAGAATGGTGTGGAAGTGGGTCGAACTCGTAATGGGATAGTGTTAGGGATTGAAGTGGTTTTTAAGACGTTCTAAATAAGTTAAAGAGTTAATTCTAGATCATAAACTCTTATCTAGGACGTCACGAAAGTATTCGTTAGCTAATACTCCTATAGCTAATATACTATACGAGGTTGGTAGAAAACTTGGCGGAACGGTAAAGAAAGTACATGTATAGAATTGTACTAGCCGTTATTACACCGGACCGGAAAATTAACTGGCAGACCAAACTCCGTTCAAATCCAATAGTAAGAAAATGTTTTAAGTTTAAGCATCAATTTCCATCATTATTTGCCAAGTACTTCCTTTTTTTCACTTTCTATCATTGATTTTTCGAAATGTTTGACTGGATATAGAATACTAGGTAGAACTATCTATACAGGGTGGTCCAGTTTCTGGGGCGAAAAATTTGGAGACCAATAGAGAATCGAAAAAGGATATGAATTTGCTATATAAATTACAGCCTGTTACATAATAGTATGTCACAACTTGAGGGGGTAAACCTACGTGCAATTTTAAGAAAAAACGGAAAAAATAGTTTTTTCTTCAATTCCTGCAGTTTTTGAGATATTCAGCCCAAATTTGGAATGCAAGCTATTTCTACAGCCTCCACCATTACACGTCCTAGATTTTAACTGAAATTCACAAGGTGTTTTCTTTTCCTTTTGCCCTTTCAAATTTCTTGCAGTACGCCACTGATCAGCGTACAATCAATTTTCGTCATCTTCGTTCAATTTAGAAACTTTTTAGACACTTGTAATTTTTTCGTATCTCCAACCGTTCTCGAGCAAAAAATTATTAAACGTATGCATTCGCTAAATTAAAAGCACTTCTAATAAAAAAAAATGAGAGTAGGCTTTGATTTTTTTTTTATTTATTTATTTATTTTATTTGACAGTTGCTAAAGTTGAACCAGTGTCTGCTCGAATTGTTTATTAAATTAACGATTAGTTATAAGACTTTTGAAGTAATTGCTGTAAGAAAAAATGGTTAATTTTAATAACGCCGAATTGGCTAATATCCATTACATGTACGGTCTGGCTGACGAAAACACAACAGAATCTAGGCGATTATATCAGGCGCGCTTTCCAAATCGAGTAACACCAGACAGGCGAACATTTTCAAATATCCATAGAAGGTTGAGGGAAACTTGTACTTTTATAAATCAGTTGAATATTTCACATGTTCTAGTTTGAAGGATTCTCCACGACTTTTTATTGTACTCGTTTCATATTCAACGCGTCCAAACTCTACTTCCTCGAAATTTTCCTTCAAGACTGAATTTTGGCCGTTGTTCTTAGATAAAATTTGAGAAAATTCTCATTTTCATAGTGAGATAATGTTCACAGACGAAGCTAACTTTTCGAGAACTGCTATCACAAATTTTCACATCATTATTGGGCTGAGGAAAACCTCATTTTATTGAAGAATCTCATCATCAAGAACAATTCTCACATTTATTTTGCCTGACAGACTAAATGGTCCCACTTGTCGGCAATTTCTTGAGGAGGAGTTACCTTTATTGCTCGAGGATGTGCCACTTTTGGTGAGAAACATAATGTGGTTCATGTATGACGGGGCACCATCACATTTCAGTAGAGAAGCTAAGGAATTCTCGAATAATACATTAAACAACCTATGGGTAGGTCGGGGTGGGCCAGAACCATGGCCTCCTAGGTGCCCAGACTTTTTCTTATGAGGATATCTCAAAAGTTTAGTTTATACCACTCCAGTGAACACCGTAGAAGAATTGAGAAATTGAATAAAAACCTCGTGTGACACGATAAGAATTACCCCAAGATTATTTCAAAGAGTGCGTGATAATATGCGAAGAAGGATAGAGGCTTGTATTCTTGCAGGTGTAGGATACTTCCAGCAATTTATTTAGTTTTCAATTGTTCTTAGTTTTAGTTTCATATTGAATAAGTATAAGTTGAGTCTCAGAAGACGAGCTATCAAATTTTGGGCATACCTATCGAGTATTTCTATTATTATTTTTTATTTAGCGAATAACATACAAATCGAATAATTCAAATTCAATAATTTTCCACTCGAAAACGGTTGGCGATACGGAAACATTACAAGTGTCAAAAAAGTTTCTGAAATTAACGAAGATGACGAAAATTGATTGAACGCTGATCAGTTGCGTACTTCAGAAAAGTTTGAAAGGGCAAAAGGAGACATGGCCTCGGAAAAAAAAACACCTTGTGAAGTTCAGTTAAAATCGAGCACGTGATTGAGGAGATGAAAAATAGCTTGCATTCCAAATTTCGACTGAATATCTCAAAGACAGAAGGAGTTTTGAAGAAAAAACCAATTATTTCCGGAAATTTCAACACCTTTTAGCTCCGAAACGAAGCTTTCGCGAACCTTGTTTTTATAAACTTTTTTTCTTAAAATTGCACGTAGATTTACCCCCTCAAGTTGTGACATACTATTATGTAGCACACTGTATATTTCGAAAATGCTGCTTCGAAGAAATATAGGGTGGTTCAAGAATGGTAAAAAAAAATCAAATTCATTAATTGTTGCCAAACAAGTACAGATATTCGAATCAAATTTTGTAGTCATAACTGCCGTCCTGGGGGTATGTTTTGCAATGAAAATATTATTTTTGATTTTACCTGGTAGCCACTATTTCTTCGCAAAATAAAAATCAGTTTTGGATTCTCCATTCAATTTGAGGAAAAAAGCATGAATTTTTTGTAGCATTTGGGAGTAAAAACTTGGAATTAGAATTAAAAGTATTATGTAAATGTAACTATGTAGCGTGTAAAATGTCATTCTCGATTCAACACGCTACGCCTTTACCATTTCGCATTTGAGCAATGCCATTCGGATCGTGTAAAACTGGCATTACATGGGGTCTGAGTCGCCACTCCGTGTACCAACAGTAGTTCTTTTGGTTTTGTACTCCGTGCCCCTTCTGCGCATGATATAGATTCTTTGACTTCGGAACGACTCAACAGTGATTCAACTAAAACTTGCTTTTCTGTGAAGATTTTGAGTTTCATACCTTTAGGATTATAGTTTTGGAATTTGGACTTATGTGAAACAAAGGCTCGTATTCGCTAAATATATACGACGTAAGTGTAATTATCATCTGATTTAATTTCGATGACTTTCGATTACGGCAATCTTCGCAGATATTTGTTGTTTATATTGTTTCTATTGGAATTGGAATGCTCGTGATTTTCATTTTTCTAACTGTCAATCAGTGAATACTCATACCAGTTGTCATCTGTTATCTGTATTCCATATGATAAATAAGTAAATAAATAAATAAATACTAAGCAAAATTTGGGTGATGCGCATTTCTTGAAAGTGTGCAGTTCATCTCAGCCCAAGTTTGAAGAAAGTTTTGAATTATTCTATCGTCCCATGTACATACCTCCTGCGACTCAGGTTTCTGATTATCTCGATTATACAGCGAGAAAAAATCGATTCATGTTCAACAATTATAGCATAACTCACTATAAGCGAATTCCCATAGTTTCTGAAATATTTGCAGTTTTTCGCAGCATCCATACACCCCCCCTGCTAGCATCCCACGACAAGACCGAAAAATATCATCTTTTAATGTCCCGATTCGGAAGTTCCCGATGGCATAACTCAGCCGATCTGGGCAATCGGAAAGCGCTTACCGCGCGCTCCCATGCCATAAAATCGCGTCCGCGAATGTCGTATAACAAAATTGATACACCGACGTTAGCCGATCGGCTGACAGTTGGCGCCCAGTCTGCTCCAAGGTGTGATATGCGGCGGCAAGGGTTGAGGGCGTGAGGTGGCAAGCAGAGGCGTAATTAGGGAAGTTTTGGGGGAATGTAGGTCGAAATCGTGGTTTTGAGTTAATTGTGTTGTTCTCAATAAGAATAGCTTTCGGAAAAAGATGTAGCGTTTTGTTTTGTATTGGGGCTATCCCACTGAAGAATTAATAACTATAGAAGACGAAAATCAAGTGAATAAAAACATGATTTAAGCCTATTTCTATTCTAATCGAACAAGAGCGCCACAAATTTCCAATCTATTTCAATGTAAATCTCGCATCTCCTTAATGAGGTACATGTGCATTAAGAACGGCATTTGAAACAATTCCCTAACTAGCGGATCTTATCTTTTGTTTTAACACGTCTAAATTTTCTGGTAGAATGGGAAATGGAGGTCATCTTACAGGACTATTTGTCCCGATCAATTATTGCTTAGCTACTTTGATTGCATCGTGCGTAGCAGCACCATCTTGTTGAAAGTAAATTTTCGTCGATCTTGCAGAAAAAAGTGATCGTGAAAAGCTTCTAACGTTCGAGAGAGAATTTAATTATAATTGTTGTGATTCAAGTTTCTTTTAATGAAACTGTCCCTATCAAGCGATTCCTATAAATCGATCACTGGAGGCTTTTGTTATACGGATTCTGTTGTTTCCGATGTCTATCTATATTATTAAATTATTTGTTTTTCAGAAAATTCCAAGAAATATAAAGTCAACATATGTTCTTGTTATCTGCCCCCAATTGCAAACAAATAAGATTAAAATCTGTCATAACAGAATCCTAGCGTATGTTGACTTACTGTTAAACCCTAACAAACAAATATTCTATTGCAGAATGTCTGATTTCCGATAATTCACGTGACGAATATCCTGAGAAAATTCAAATCTTAAACTTCCATAATAATGTTGATCTTAATTACTGGATTTCACGCTTCGTCGACTCGGGGTCCCGGAATTTATTCAGACGACCATGAAATTGTTGATTTCAGCGTCGTTCATTGTAACCTGAGAAATAAATCTCATCGTTAATGTCAAGTTTTGTTTGCCATTTTCGAAATACCATTCGTATTCTGGAGAAATTAGAAACTTTGGCACGTCGTCTACACATTTTGCCTGCAGGTTAAATACCATATATAGATTATTTTTATTGTGGACAAGTACAACATCCATGCCTTATCCGGGATTCGAAATCAAACGATCTACACGAGAACCAATCTCCCAACTGATTTACCCTGGGAGGCAACAGAGATAACAATTGATCGAAAGGGTTTCCATTATCATGCACACTTATGCCAGATCCAGTCTTTCCGGTTAGATTTGTCGTTGAAGAAAATACTTTACTTACAATTCGAAGTATTGATCATTTGATTCTATACATTTGCCCCAGACTCCGCCAATTTATATATGCCGTTTCTTCTTGAAGCTAAAGCATTCATTTCTCAACACTCTCGAAATCAGCGAATTGCTGTTTTGCAAGCGCATGCTCCATAGTTGCAAAAGTGTGGAAGTCTTATGGAGCCAGGTCTGGGGTGAACGGCGGCTACGATAAAACCCATCCAAGTACTTTCAACGCACATCACATAATCTAATGTCTTGCACTGCATACTGCGGACGTTTTTCGATTGATGAATAGTCAATTGTTTCTCCAGGTTTCATCAGTTTCAATATAATAAAATGAAACATATTTTTCTGATCTCTACAATGTTTATTTTTAATACGTATGAGCAGTTTGAAGTCAGTATCAAGCGTTTAGAGCTAACAGTTGCGAGAAAAAATGTTGTTAACTATATCTGTTTTAAGTTGAGTAATAGTGAGTGATTCAATTCTAGTTGACTATTGAGAATGGTGCATTTTGGTTTTTACATACTATTTCATTTTGCAAACTTGCCAACAGATTCATTGTCATGAGAGGGCCAATGTTAGTTAGACATGCGTATATAATTTCTGTTTTTCTTTCTAATGGAATATAGTATCGAGAAATTTGTTTCTGTTGTTTGCGTTTGATGATACTGTCTCTGTGAGAGATTGGAATATTAGGAGATAGGGAAATGGAAAACGCTCTATGAATCATAACCGGCAAATTTATGTGTAATGTGGTTGAAAAAATCCATTGGGATTGCTGAGTTTGTAAATATTTCACTTCTATATATGTTGTATGAGAGATTATTATTGATTTAAGTGATGGTTATGCTGAAGAAATTTACTGAATTGGTGGTGCAATTTCAACCATGAAGGTTATTTTACTATGCATTGAGAAGTGGTCTATTTGTCAGTTTGAGCTTTGAAAACTCACAAGAATATCATCAATGTATCTGTACCAAAAACAATATGTTTTTGTTCTTCTTCTTTTGTTCATTGATTCTAGATTTTTCAAGAATGTTGATAAATATATCTGCAAATAGGGGCTGAGTGTGGATCCTTTGGCGAGTCCTGAGTATTGTCAGGTCTCTAAAAGATTACAAAATTCATTTATAGTGCGTGATGAAATGTCCCTTTGGTTAAAGATTTTTTTATTAGAGCAGGACATTTATCCGTTTGGGAACATATTTTTATATCAAAAGAGACAAATTTAAAGTTTATTGTTAAGTGTCGAACGTACATCTATCAGGTTTACAGAATTTGAAATGGATATATATATATATATATATATATATATATATATATATATATATATATATATATATATATATATATATATTCAAACTGATTTCATGAAAAATATAAATCTACCACCCGGTAATTAATACCACTGTCCGGCAATGGTTATAATCCAAACATATCCTGGAATGATTATATATCAGGATAACGTCAATCTACCAGAATATACACAAACTATAGCATCATCAGCCAATGACATCAATGTACCTACGAGTAGTGTCCGAGGCTTCTCCCTGGAAAAATCCAGAGTAAGGACCTTAGTCAAGTAACACTGAAATGTTATTCATTCATAGTTGCTTTTGTGTGATCGAATAGAAAACTGCTCTGAATATAAATGATAGAATTATCAGCTAATTATATTAAATTTATATATACAAATAAATAAAATATGAAAAGATTCTGAGCAGTATAAACTAAATAGAAAACCTATGACTTCACCTCATTATTTTTTCGAAAAAATCGAAGAATAAGGAACATTACAAGATTTGATGACTGTTATCTTCTGTAATTGTGCAAATGAATTTTCTTAAGACCTAAAATCTCAATATTCTTGTGAAGATTCCTAGGAATAACACCTGTTGTAGATATAATAATCGGTAGAATAAATACATCTTTTCATTTTCCACATCTTTTAATCTCGTCGGCAAGCATCATATATTTAGAAATGTTTTCATTGTATTTATTTTATGTTAAGTGTGTCGGCTATAGCAATATCAATTATATATGTTATTTGATTCTGTTTATCCGTGAGAATGAAATCTGGCCTATTGTGATTTACAGCTATGTTGCTTTAAATTGTTTTATCCGAATAAAGTATATTTGTCGTTTTCATGTTAATAGTTGAAACATTTTCACCCTTGGGAATGAGGTCATGTTTTATTCCTAAATTGAAATGAATATTAGCGACCGCATTATGTCTTCCTAAATATTCTGTTGGGCCAAGTACTGAGCAAGATGATAATATATGAAAAACTGTTTCTGAAGAACAAAAACTTCTACGGCAACAATCATCTATGGTATGCTTGATGATGTTTTTTCTATAATTTCTTGTGAAAACAAAAAATCTACCTTCTGCATTGTCAAGTTCAGAGGTGAGGTAACAACAATGTCATGTATTGTTGTATATATATATATATATATATATATATATATATATATATATATATATATATATATATATATATATATATATATGTAATTTAATGATTCATAGATCCTTTTTCCATTCCCTATCCATAACAGAATTTAATAAACGAATCAATACTATTAAGATGAATGCATCAAATGATAATATTTCAGTCTCCCACATAAACAGCATTATTAAATGAAAAGATTAAAACGGATTTCGCAATTATTATATTCCATTGAAGGAAAAACAAATAAATACTGATGTCTAACTTACATTGGCTCTCTCTCTAATAATATCAGCAACTATTTCACCAAATTTAATTTAACCTTCTTTTTCAGTGTTCCCAACATAAGCTAACTACAATTCAATGACAAACAAAAAAGGAATAAATTCAACAGTCTCTAATATACAGAATTGAAAGTAATGAATGCCTCACAGCTCACGTAGATCAAACACGTCGGAATTTTGAATCTAGACTAAAAGAACATCTCTCCAAAGATAAAAATCTGCAGTTTTTGAACACTTTAAAACTACAAATCACATAATTACAATAGATAATATTAAAATTGCCCACAAATGCAATGAAGGTATGGCAATGAATCTGCCGAAATTAAACAAATTTTTTAGCCTAAAATGCACCACTCTCAACAGTTAACTAGAATTGAATCACTTTCCACTACTCAATATTTGAAGTAGATATAGTTAGTACATTCTTTCTCAAAACTGTTATTTCTAGACACTTGAAAATTACTTAATTATTGAAACCGGTCACCTGTATTGAAAATAAACATTGTGGAAATCAGGCATAAGTGTTCCCGAAATAAATCCATCAATATTATCATTGATTTCAATAGATCACCAACTTGGTTCCACCAGACAAACAACATAGTCTTGCGGCCAAAATTATTCGACCTTGCAGTCCATAGGCAGGCTTTACCAGGTGATGATAATTTTCATCACCCTGTACTATTCAATGCAGAAGTGACTTCTTTTCATACCTTTGAAGAAGCATTTCTATGTACACTCGGAGGCAAAATTAGCGGAACACTCGAAAATTTAACCAAATTCGAAGTTCGATATTTTTCCTAATTCTCAACCGATTTAGATGATTTGTTCGGCAAGTTATAGATCAACTCTTCTGCTTTGTAGAAATTATAAGAGAAAACGAAAAAAATTTTGAAAAAATTTATACGGGGGCAAAACTAAAAGTGTTTTTTTTGTCAAAAATTCGTAACAACCTGTGTAATTTCGTGGTCCGAGTTGAAACGTACTATATCATGGTCTGTCAAGACACATCTTCCTACAGTAACGCCCTTCTTGTTTCATGCGTTTATCTCCATTTTTGCAAAAGATATTTAATTTCAAAATCACCATTTTGGAGAAATTCCATTGAATCAAGAAATTGTCATTAAAATTCGTCTATCAATTTGGAATTTTCTTAGGCGTGTCGAAATTGTCGTTTGCGATTTTTATGTTCGAATTGCATTAGTTATTGATGACAATTTGGTTGATTTGGTGAAAATTAGGAATTCATAGGAGATAACAGTCGGTAGGTATTAAAATACACAACCGAATTCTGGGACCATTGGTAAAACTTTTCATTTACACATGTGCACACCTTTTTTTATGAAATATGAAACACAACACACGTTTTTTTGTATATGACCACATTTGCACTTGTTTAAAGAATGAGAGTTTTCCATTCTTTGATTTGATACAAATTCGATCGGTTGCGGTGTTTTGTGATTCTTTCAATCAAACCATAAGAAATCCCCGTCTTCTGCTGTTCAGGCACGTAACCTTTTACAAACAGTGGATAACATTAACGTCAGTGTCAGGACAGTCAGAAGACGATTAAATGAAGTTGGTCTGAGATCATACGCGCAAGCAAGAGCACCAAGACTCGATAGAGGCCCATCGGGTAGCAAGATTGGCGTTTGCTAGGGAGCATGTAGCATGGACAATCAATCAGTGGAGACGAGTTTTATTTAGTGATGAGAGCCGATATTGTGCCTTTTCTCCTTACATAGGGGAAAATTTCTTTTTTATGCAAGATAACGCGCGCCCTCATACTGCGCGCATAGTGAGAGAATATCTCAATGAAGTTGGGATCACACGAATGGACTGGCCGTCGCGGTCACCGGATTTAAACCCGATCGAACACGTTTGGGACATTCTTGGAAGAAGGGTTCGACAGCGGAACCCAGGCAACGTTGAAGAGCTGACATTGGCTTTGGTGGAAGAGTGGGACATCATACCTCAACAGATGATAGACAACATCATTGGGAGTATGCGAAATCATATGCGCGCTGTAATAAGAGCTCGGGCGGGGTCATACTCGCTACTAAAATCAAATGTTTTTTTTTGTGGGTCATCATAAACATTTTCCTCAACATGTTCATTTCATTTCACGAGTGTATCGCCAGCATACACACCTGCTCTCAATTTTGGACAGGAATGATAATTATTATAGAGAGTCACACAAAAAATTTCAAAAATCAACGATTTTTCCAGTGTACTTCGAGTTCTCCCGGAGCGTGAAATTGGCCAGTGAATTTCAAAAATTTTCATTTCGTTAGATTTCCCTTTCTCTAATTTTGATTTTATTTTTTGGCTAACCTCCGATGTTATGCACCTACGGAAGATTAAAAATAAATTCTTGAAATTTGTGACTTTTCGCTTCAAATTGGATATCTCTTGTAAAAATAGAGATAAATGCATAAAACAAGAAGGGCGTTACTGAAGGAAGATGTGTCTTGACAGACCATGATATTGTACGTTTTAACTCGGACCACGAAATTCCACAGGGTGTTACGAATTTTTGACAAAAAAAACACTTTTAGTTTTGCCCCCGTATAAATTTTTTTTGTTTCCCCTTATAATTTCTACAAAGCAGAAGAGTTGATCTATAACTTGCTAATTTTGCCTCCGAGTGTAGTTTTATCCGCTCAGTCACAATGTTAAGATTTTTTAACTCTCGGTAGTAGAACAGTGAAGTCCAATATTTGTGTTTCACATAAAAACTGACCCCTCTCAACGTCTTTCGCCAGAATCCCCATTTCCAGAGATATAGGTTGGGTCAAATTTTCGTTGAAACATACAGTACACATTTTCTTGAAGGATCAAGTGTGTACAAAAACCTTCAGTTTCTCTGGTTCATCATTGAATGAAATAAGTAAAGGTTGAAAGTATAACCAAACAAGTTTCCATGGTTGAAAAAAATTATAAATAACCCAATTAATCATTCGAAAAAGATTAATTAAAAGCTAGTTAGTCATTCTACTGAAAATATCCATCATAAATCGCCCACTCCGTCGTCTAATTAACGTAATACTCGCTCGAAATTGTAAGAATCCACATAGATTAATGAATAATTCACCAAAGGCTTCTGACACAAGGAGGGGGAGTCGTTCAGCATCGAGTTTATACGGGGGTGATTAATTTCCAACACGTATGTTGGGATTAAGAGATCAAGTGAGCAGTCAGGGCCAGCCGCCCTGACTTTTCAGGCGTCGCCGAGGCGTCTCTATGCGTCTTTCTTCGATCTCCTCTAGGGCGATACCGCCCCCCCAGTGCTGTATTGGGTGTCCGTACTTTCTGCAAGGTGTGATTTCAATTATATACGGTGAAATTGCACAGAATAGAAGGAGTGGGAATGTATTCTGGAATTGGTGATGAACTACTTGAAACAAAGTATGGCGAAATATTGTAATAAGATTCTATTGGGGGTCTATACATTTACAGGGTGGCTGCGCTAGAGGGCCCATTAGAAGTATCGGGGGAACGGGTTTATCGATCAATATTTCAGATTTGAGTAAATCTACAATTCGCAATTGTTTTTGGTTTTCAGATTTCAGAATTGAGTTAATTGATTCTACAATTTGCGACTGTTTTCAGAACGGCCCATTTCCGGTTATACCGAACATCGAAATGAACTTTGCTATTTCAAATGCCATGGTGTACTGCTTTTTATTGAATGATATCCCTCTTTGACCAAAATAATTTATTCAGATTTGAGTAAGATATAAGTTTGATTTTAGTTTAAAGAGAAACGTTTACTTTTCGATGCTATTTTATATACAGGGTGCACAAAAACCACCTGTCAATGCAATAAAACTAAATTTTCAAACAGAAACAAGTTTTTCAAATACGAGTACCTATTCTGCTTTTTACTTTATCAAAATCGTATTTTAAATCAGTATTGATTGGTATCAGATTTTATCAAAAACATTATCAGTTCCTTTGAAAAATTAAGTCATTAGGCCGTAGAACATAGTAAGAAAAAGAGTAAATTTTATTCTTATGCCAGTTTCTATGTACTACAATGTTCTATGTAAGGTTCTATGAATTTTGACCTCAGCTTAACGTTCGGAAATTGTTTAAAAATAGCAGTAACACTAATTTTGTTTGTGTTTAGTTCTTTGTTAAATAAAATGGCAAATGAGTACGAGGATATCATCAATTTATTCACCATTCATGGCCAATGTAAACGAAAAAACAAAACGAACTTGCAGAACATTACCGAATTTATGACCAATTTGCAGAAAAGAATTTAGAAAATTACAATATACATTATTTTAGTCAAGGTTTGGATTCGGTTTAGTTAGGTTCTTCTCTATAATATCAACGAAAAACCTCAAAATTATTCAAACTTGTAAGTTTATTGGTTATTACATAATAAAAGGGTTACACTGTCGTGGTCGTGGCACTGCATGTCCTCAGCATACTTTTCATACGATCGCACGTAACCACTGAATGCTACTAATCGCAAGCATGATGACATATGATCAATTAGTCGATTGCGACATTTTGACTTAATTATCTTCATTTCAGAAAATGCAGACTCGCACAAGTAAGTTGACCCAAACTTTGCTACAGTTGAAGAGCGATTTGCCTTAGATTCGGATATTTATCTTCAGATATAAAACAACAGAAATTTGTATCAGATGCTTTAGCTTTGAGATGTATATCTGATATAATCTGCACCAACTCATTTTCAACAGAACATCAATTCATATTAAACTGACTTGCTATTTCAGTAGCTAATTCCTCAATGTTTTTACATGAGAATGGATAACTCATAAATTATGCTATATTTGCCAATTTACTGCAATTATAAAAACGCATTTAGAATTGTCCTAAAATATTTGATAACTCAGCCTCTGACGTATCATAATTCAACTGAGGAATCCTTGCTCTCAAAGACGGAAAATGTTTCAGATCCTTCTTTTCAGTTGATCTATTATAAGTTGCAATTTACTTTCGAATGCGTTTACTGCGCTAAACATCTCAATAATAGTTTTTTCTTCACCTTGAAGCTTTAAGTTAATGGTGTTCAAGTGAATTGTGATGTCAGTCAAAAATGCCAAATCAGTCAGCCATTTTTCGTTGTTCAACATCTGAGTGTCATCACCTCTTCCGTCTAGAAAAGCTTTTATTTCGGGCAATAAATTTTGAAACCTTTCTAGGAATTTTCCGCGACTCAACCACCTGACGTCCGTGTGAAGAACTGAATCAGTGTGTTCAACTGACTCCCTATCTCCAACTCAAAGAGCCGCCGTTGCAAGCTACGTCCACGGACGGAATTCACAATTTTTGTTGCAATGCACAAAATTTCCTCCGTGTTCAAAATTTTTGAACACAAAACCTGTTGATGTATAATGCAATGGACTGAAGAAAAATGGAGGGAAATCTTCATTAGCTCGACACAATGCCACAAAACCGTTTTAGGTTTCAGTCATTGCTGGTGCTCCATCGGTTGTAATGCACACTAATTTATGTATTGGTAGCTTGTAGTTTTTTACAGAATTGAAGAAACCGTCATATATACCTTCGCCTCGGGTCTTCCCTTTCAGAGAAATGATTGTCAAAAATTCCTCCTCAGCCAACATGTCATTGAGTATAATCCGAATAAAAATACACTGATGGGCCGTGTCTGTCATATCGGTGGATTCGTCGAACTGTAAAGAAAAGTATGTACATTTCATCATATCATGTTTCATTTTATCTGCCATGTCCTGACTCATGACTTCAATACGCCTTGTGAGAGACGGATGAGATAACTGAAGTTCTCTAATAGCAGACATGATTTCTGTTTTATTTTTAAAATCTCCAAATAAAGTCTCACCCGTTTCAATAAATAATTCCTTCACAACCGATCCATCTTCGAATGGTTTCTTGTGTTTCGCCGACATATGAGATATTTTCAATGACGCGATCGTAGCAGCTTTTGATTGTTTGGCTGGACTTGTGAACATGCTTTGTTCTTTTTTCAAACAAGATATCAAATCACGTACTTTTCGTTTTCTTAATTCATTCTGTGGCGGAAAATCTTTTTCATAGTTTTCATAAATCGTTTTATGATGCTTCTCTAAGTTACCACGCTTAGGTATTGCAACTGACGCACGACAAATAAAACAAATGCACTTATCCTTCACCATACAAAAGAAAAATTCTTCCTCCCAATCGTTATTAAAATGATACGTTTTAGATTTTTTCGCTGCATTCATTATGTACTATTTAATAATAAACTTTGTATCGACATAGTATTGCCTTCAAGTTACAATTCAGAATGACTATAATTCCAACAGGCGGAATATTTATATCGGCGTGAACGAAAGTCTCGAAAGCTCCCTTCAAACGCGTCGCAAGAAATTTCTAGAAAAGCGGCAAGAATAAAAAAACGCGGCTTTTCTTTGACAAGTATTGCGGGTTTCTTTGATAAAGCCGCCTTTTGCCGCTAGCAGAGTGTTATTGTATTACGTAATAAATTATTGTAGTTTAGTTACCTACTTATTAAAAATTTTTTTCTTCTCGAGATCTACTCAAAAAGCACTCGCGATCGACCGTTTGAGCACCCCTGGTGCTCAAACTAGTGTAGAGTTAGTTTTATTACCAACGAAGAAGACAATTGTAGTTACCGTCTTTGGCTATTTTAATGCCAATTCTATGCGTCTATATGTGCTTCTGTTGCAGATTTGGGGGATGGTCCATTCGTTCAACGAAATTTTGACGATATATAATTTCCACTCCTACAAATTCTCGTTAATATAATCGATGAATGCAGGTGACGTGGCGGTTAGGATTAATTTGAAATGTGACATGCTACCAGACTGTACCAATACTGTGTGGCCATGCTTGACGATGATAATGAAATGTGGATCGAGAAACCAGCTCCTTCAGGAAGGGGTATTCATCATTCCACGGAAGGTTGAATATTGTTTCCAGAATTGAAGTCTGCAATGTGTTTACACATATAGCGATAAATTTCGAATGTTATCATTGTTGAAATATAAAGGCCAAATATTTTCATTGCCAAGGTTGCGAAAATTTCATATATGTTTGAGAGCTTGGATTGCTCATTGAAAGAAATCTTAAAAAGCAGCGTTGCAGACTACAAGCTCAATGGGAATCCTTATTTATAAAGGGTTACAAAAATATGATTAGCTGTTCAGTAATATGAGGAAGGCTTAGATTGTGTCTTTTTAGGAAAAAGCTAATAATTGAGATATAAACTAAAATTTGATTGTGACTCACATACTGATTTTTGTTGTTTTCACGACAGCCACTACAGTTTCTTATTGTACCTTTATCAAATATGATACGAAGGATTCGTAGATTTCCGCTTGGTCTGCTCGATAGACTGAGCGAACTCCGTTTGATTATGTTTAAAATAAGTTGTAAAGATATCCTATACAAGATTATCATGATTTTAAAAATCGACAATAATTGTTTGATGTTCTCCAATTGATTTAGAATGACTAAATTTTGATCATGCCTAAGAAGTGATTGTGTAATGAATGAATCTTTTCTGGTTAATGCAGGAGTACCCCAGGGCTCCATACTTTCGCCAACTCTTTTTCTGTTGCAGATTAATGAACTGCTTCATTACACTGAAAACATAAAGTTTGGATTTGAGACTGTAGCTTGGTGTTCTCATTTTCTAGTCAGTGTCCAATAAGCTGCTGAGGAGTCTTAACGACAAAGATGTTATCAGAGCATAACACTGAATTCGAATTTGGAGAAGAGTGGGGCCAGTTAAAATTAGTCAATTTCAACGCGAACAAGACTTAATCAACAACGTCCTCGAAAAAAGTCACTATTTCTTTTAACCATCCGAAGGCATTGAATTTCTTCAATGTGCATCTACTCGACATAACGCAATATACACTTATTCGAAAAAGTCACTGCTGGAGAACTCATTTCAATCATGCAAGGACATAGAATTCCATCAGAAATGAATATGCATCTACTTGGCATCACAGTCAACACCGGAGTTTGCTGCATGTGTCTTCTGAAGGCTCAGAAGTACTCCACGCAATTTCAGCTGTTGCTTTTATATAAAGCGCAGATCCGACCTGGTCTGGATTACAGTTTCAATGTGCATCTGAACATTCATTAAATCTCTAAAGCAGTTCGCCTCATCGACCACCCAGAGATCACCCGTGCTCTATATCCTCTTGCTCAAAGGCGGCAGGCTGCTGATGTTTTTCTCTTTCATAAATACTTCCACGGTCAATGCTCTGAAGAACTGAAAGGCTTGGTTCCGGAAAGTATCCAGTTCCAGAGAAGAATCAGGCTTGCAGAAAACTCACATTAGCGGACGGTCTAACTAGCAACGTCACCTACCTCTCTCTATAAAAATCCTTTTGTTTACAGGGTTAGTATGCTGTAGAACTCCATCGAACTACTTTCCTTACAGTTTGGTCCTTTATGGCATGACACCCTAAGAGTTGTAAGAATAATTTCTCCAATCTAGACCAGGCGAAAGAGAAGAGAAATACTTTTCCGATCAAGGTAGTTTAACAATCTACAAAAATAAAACACAGTACTCTTAATTCGTGTGAATTCTCAACAAGGAAGTCCCGAAAGTAACACGAATATTTAACATTCCTTCGAGGAAAGTTTGAAAGAAATAGTTCTCAGAGTCGGGGGATGTTCGAGACCGCAAAATCGTGGGTAATCACGACCCAGCAAACTCTCTTATCACGGGGGCGACGACGCGTGCACGAAACCTAAATAGTTAATAAAGAGTCTTTCCGGTAACGACCGGAAACGACTTCAAAGTAATTGCTAGTTGCCGAATTATTCACGCTCTCTTTTGATCAAGTAATTCGATGAGATTGCTGGGATTTAGGAACGTGTACGTTTGACGACAACATGCAGCGAAAATTAGAAAAATTAACGTTTAATTTATTGAAAGAGAAGAAAAAAGATATGCATGTCAAGGGTATTGTATCGATTATGTCAATGGGCACTGATGTTCTTGCTGAGAGTTGATGAGCAGATCATCCAGAATAATTATTTTAGAACTAACGGACTCGGTACAAAAGAACTGAAAAAATAAATAACGAACATGAATTCAAAAATTGATTGCTTCCCATGATACATTTTTCATCTGACAAATGCCTATCATCAAAATGATAAATATCCGGCAAACTATCACTATTCTAATTGATCACTGGTTAACGTGGAGTTAATATACGTACTTACTTATATGAGTCGTCCGGGGGGACGTGGGGTGCCGGCACATCCCCTTCGCGGTCGTCACCTCCCGCGGTCGTGTTTTGACCTCATCAGTCATAGCGTGTCCTGAAAGCTACAATGACAGGCGAACGACGCGTCGCCCGATGTCCACTTCGTCGCCGCGGCCTACTGCGATGCGTACAATCGATAGAACACTCGTGTTTCAATGGGGCTCTCCGTTAATGATTCCCATCAAAATGAGACGTTTATGACGGGAAACCTGTCTAGCGTGACGCGAAAATGACGTATCTTTTATACTTCGCGAAGAAGCTTTAACGAAGGAAATGCCATTAGACACGAATTCGTTGTGGACGTGGACGGAACGGGACGTTAACGAAGGACTATGGGGATAGTATGAGATTTGCTATCTCTACGTATACGAGGGATTTCCTTTAAGTTTTGCATATAGAGCTAGAATGGAACAATTGAGACTTCTTTTCCGAAGTATTCTCTACGGAGATTAATAAAGTTCAGCATTCGTTCGAACTAATTATGAAATCAGTTATTCCAATCGTTTGCTGCGACATTCAAAGTGGTCTCTGGAAGGCATCAACAGCTTCTTCAGAAAAAGGCAGTTCGTTCTTATTTTGAAAAAAATAAAAAAGAAGCGTTAGGACTTAAGTACAGACTGTACTAAAGATGATGTAACAAAACGATGTCTTCTTGCGTTGAATATTCAATTTTCCCTGGCTGATATGAGTGCGATTCTGCATTGTCTTAGTGAAGGATGATTCTTCGTTCAGGGTTGTTTTCTCGAAGCTTACTAATGACTTGCGGTTAACAAATGGTTGTGTACCAATCAGAATAACTATTCTTTGATCTCGTAAAGAAATTGTTGCTATATGATGACCTGTTTTTGAAACAAACGTTGCGACCATCATTTTGGAGACACTTCGGCCACGGATGACTTTTGTCGGTTTTTCCTGCTCTTGGAACCTCTGATAATCTTGTCAAGGCTCATAGACATAAGTTGAAACGGTCCACATTGAGCTAGATCAGGCGAATTAGGCGGCTGCTCGATGGTATTTATCGAGTGTTTGGTCTTAAAGTCGTTAATTAGCGTGGCTCGATGAGAAGATGCATTATCGTCGTGCAAAATTCACGAATTGTTTTGATACAAATCCGGCCGTTTACAGCGGATATTTTCACGCAAACGTCTCAAAACGGTTGAATAGAAATCCTTATCGATCGTTTCACCTAACGCAACGAGTTCATGATGAACCACGCCATAAATATCAAAGAAAACGATCAGCATTATCTTGATTTTCGAACGAATTTGGCGAGGTTTTTTCGATTTTGACTCTTCTTTTTCCCACCCATTCCGATGATTGTTAGCTTGTTAGTGAGTTGTATTCATAGACCCATGTCTCGTCAGCAGTTATGATCCGTCCCATGAACGTAGGATCGGAATTTGCACGATCCTGCATGTCTGCAGCTACCTGTATCCGGTACTGTTTCTGAAGAAAATTCAGCTTTATTGGAACGAGCCGCATTCACAATTGGTTCACCAAAATCGAACGAGCGGTTTCACGAGAGATGTTGAGACCACGAGCTACCTCTCCAACACTGGCATGACGAATTTTGGAGCACTATTTCCTTATTTTTGGGACGTTATCGTCGGTTGAGAAGTCGAAGGTCGAATGGAACGAGGCAAATCTTCGACTATCTCCCGGTCGTCTTTAAAGGCTTTGTACACTTGAGTTTTCGATAAAACAGAGTCTCCGTAAGCCTTTTCCATCATTCGCAAAATTTCGCGATTAACGGAATTTCGTTCAATATTTTTTTCTATTGTAAAATTTGCAGAGTACCACTGAGGTCGACTGGTTTCAACAGCTGTCGTAAACAAACTAGTTGAGAGATCGCGCTCATGTTTGGAATGGTAATTAAGGACAGTCCTACCAACATACAGTAACTTAAGATACTTAAAAATACTCAACTCAGGCAATTTGAATTGGAATTTCCGTATTTCTGTCACATAGTATTTGGTCTAAAATAACTATGTTTGCTCGTTGAAACAATATTTCTCATAGAAATTAACGTCTTAATAAAGTAGGGTATATGTCAGGGTTGCTCAAACGGTCGATCGCGAGTGCTTTTTGAGTAGATCTCGAGAAGAGAAAATTTTTAAATAAATAGTTAAGTAAACTACAAAAGTTTATTGCAATAAAATAACACTCTGCTAGCGGCAGAAGGCGGCTTTATCAAAGGAATGCGCGATACTTGTCAAAGAAGAGCCGCGTTTTTTATTCTTGCAGCTCTTCTAGAAATTTCGGGCGGTGCGTTAGACGGAAATATTAGAGACGATACAAATGTTGCGCCTGCAGGAATTGGAGTCGTTCTGAATTGTAACTTGAAGGCAATACTAAGTCGATACAAAGTTTATTATCAAATAGTACAGAATGATTGCAACGAACAAATCTTAAACGTATCATTTTAATAACGTTTGGGAGGAACAATTTTTCTTCTGTATGGTGAAGGATAAGTGCTTTTGTATTATTTGTCGTACGACTGTTGCAATAGCTGAGCGAGGCAACTTAGAGAGGCATTATAAAATGGTTCATAAAAACTATGAAAAGGATTTTCCGCCACAGAATGAATTGAAGAGACGAAAAGTACGTAATTTGATATATTGTTTGAAAAAAGAACAAACCGTGTCCACAAAACCTGCCAAACAATCAGAAGCTGCTACGATGGTGTCTTTTAAAAAATCTCATATATTGGCGAAATACAAGAAACCATTCGAAGATGGATCGGTTGATAAACTGATACATGACATCATGAAATGTACATACTTTTCTTTACAGTTCGACGAATGCACCGATATGATAGGCACTGCCCACCTGTGTATCCTGTGTATTTTTATTCGGATGGTATTCAATGACATGTTGGCTAAGGAAGAACTTTTGAAAATCATTCCTCTGAAAGGGAAGACCGTGGTGAAGATATATATGACGTTTTCTTCAATTTTGTAAAAAACTACAAGCTACCGATATATGAATTAGTGTGAATTACAACCGATGGAGCACCAGCAATGACTGACAACAACAACGGTTTTGTGGCATTATATCGATCTAATGAAGATTTCCCTTCATTTTTTCATTCCATTGCATTATACATCAACAAGTTTTGTGTTCAAAAGTTTCAAACACGAGGGAAATTATGGGCATTGCAACAAAAATTGTGAATTCCATCCGTGTACGCAGCTTGCAACGGCGGCTCTGTAAGTTGCAGTTGGAACACACTGATTTAGTTCTTCACACAGACGTCAGGTGTTTGAGACGCGGAAAATTCCTAGAAAGGTTTCAAGAATTATTGCCCAAAATAACAGCTTTTCTAGACGAAAGAGGTGATGGCACTCAGATGTAGAAAAACGAAAAATGGCTGACTGATTTGGCATTTTTGATTGACACCACAATTTACTTGAACACCATTAACTTGAAGCTTCAAGGTGAAGGAAAAACTATCATTGAGATGATTAGGGCAGTAAACGCATTCAAAAGTAAATTGCAACTTATGATACATCAACTGAAAAGAAAGGATCTGAACAGTTTCCGTCTATGAAAGCAAGGATTCCTCAGTTGAATTATGATACGTATGAGGCTGAATTATCAAATATTTTGGGACAATTCGAAATGCGTTTTGATGATTGCAGTAAATTGGCAAATATAGCATCATTTATGAGTTATTCATTTTCATGTTAAAACATTGAGGAATTAGCTACTGAAATAGCGAGTCAGTTTAATATGAACTCATGTTCTGTTGAAAATGAATTGGTGCAGAATATATCCGATTTACATCTCAAAGCTACAGCATCTGTTACAAATTTCTGGTCTTTTATATCTGAAGATAAATAAACGAATCTAAGGCAAATCGCCATTCAACTGACGGGAATGTTTGAGTCAACTTTTGTGTCATTAAGTCAAAATATCGCAATCGACTAACTGTCGATCATATGTCATCATGCTTGCGATTAGCACTCAGTGGTTACGTAAATGGTATTCTCCTCTCTGCCATTCACTTGGAACTTAATTCCTTGTGTTGTTTTAGGTTCAGCCTCAGTTCATTCGCCGAAAACCACTTCTCTACTGCGTCTAGGGCTTCGGCCACCTTATAGTCTAGCTCAGTGTCTGTTGGAGCCATATTCAATAGGTTTGTATAATCGGTATAAAGACATGATAATCGGCATGTTAAGTTCGATGACAAGTCATTAATATATATGGAAAATAGCACGGGTTCCAAATCTGAGCCCTGCGTAACTCCATGTATAATTTCTATTTCCCTTGAAACATTTCCATTCTATGATACAATTTGTGTTCTATCCTGTAGATAAGACCTAAAAATTCCCAGAGCTCTCCCACTTATATCATTCCTATCCATTTTCTCCAGTAGCAACGTCCTGAGAATGCAATCGAATGCTTTACTCAGATCAAGAGCCAATAGATCAGCACGTTCGTATGAGTCGAAAGCGACTGTTATTGCTTACACTAGTTGAAGTAGGGCGTTGAAGTTGATTTCTTTTTTCTGTAGCCATGTTGTGAATTGCCTATTACGTTGTTACTTTCTAAAAAGCTTACAAGTCTT
This sequence comes from Cryptolaemus montrouzieri, assembly GCA_013387265.2. Classification (NCBI taxonomy): domain Eukaryota; kingdom Metazoa; phylum Arthropoda; class Insecta; order Coleoptera; family Coccinellidae; genus Cryptolaemus; species Cryptolaemus montrouzieri. The sequence continues at coordinate 28,270,569 of JABFTP020000103.1, forward strand.
TTTTTAAGTAATTCTTCAAAAATTTTCGAGATTGAAGGAAGTATGGAAACGGGTCGGTATTTTCTACAATCATTTACATCATCCTTCTCATAGAGAGGTATGACTTTGGCTAGTTTTGAGCTCCTAGGATAAATTTGATGTCGGATATTGTAGATATTGAGATGGGAATAATTCAGGATAGTGTGCTAAACGGTGTCAACGGCAAATTCATTAACACTTTAGCTGACGATACCCTATTGCGTGCACTACTTATACTTTAGAGGAGCCTGTAGAGAAAATAAATCTTGAATGTGGCTAAATACCTAAATAGACATAAATTCCTTTGCGATGTTTCTCATGTTGGTAACAACACAGATCTCGCCATCCCAATATTGCTTTTGTAGAGTTCTTTCGTTTCATTTCTTGATAATGAAACCATATTCATGTTTCCACTTCTGACATCCTGATTCGTCCATTTCGATTAGATCATGGAGTTCTACGGTTATGTATGCGGATCGAGATAGCGAAAAATGAATTATAACCATCGGTTTCGAATCGACCGACGTTCCTGTGAAATTCATGGCTGTGCAAGGTTCGGTTTGAATTTTCCGATGCAGTGCACCGAACCAGATGCCACAATTGGGTTCAATTAGAGAGGTTAAGTACATGTTAATAGATAGTTGGTGAAATGATGGCGTAATTAGCGTTTTCGAGTTCGGTAAGCCTTGACCGAGGCGACTGCGTGTGTGATGTGACGACATAAGTGCGGACGATGCACCGCTACTGAGAATACGTACAGTGTTGTTTAGTACATTGCACTATGGACTGATCTGAGTACACTATTCGATAAATATGAGGAGATGTTTGGTATAAATTCCGAAAATTTTGTTTTGTTTCAGCTGTTGTGTCTAGTTGCTGCCTCGACAGATGTTGTCTTATCAAATTTCAATAAGCTTCCAAGTATATCCCCAAATCCTTCAAACTTAATCTTCAATTCAATTATATATCTTATCTTTTTTCAAATCTATAAATTCCATGAAGTTTAGGTAATTCAAAAACATGCTGCTCAAGAGACTTTATGTGAACTGCAGTTCAGTTCTACTTCATCAATTGATCAGAATACCAATTTAAATTAATGAGTGAAAATTAGAATCATTTCCACAAGTCAACAAAAGTGTTTCTTTTGTGCAATCACTTACATTATAAATAATTTTTTTCACGAACTTCAAAGCGACGATCTTGTCTGTACGAGGTATTCCATTACAATTGTCCTTGACGGATATCCCAGTTAATTGAGATACTTTTTCTAAAAGTTACTACCTCGTTTTCCGAATTCTCGTACAAAGTTGAACATATCTCACCTATCTTTTAAATTGTCGAAAAGCTAAAAACTGTTTCTTGAATCAATGACAATTCAGATAAATTATTTAACATTTTTTCAGCATGTTACAATTATTGTCTGAATAAAGTATCGATTGAAATAACGAAGCGACTATGAAGTACGAAAATTCTGAAGAGTTTGATATTTTATTACAGGTCTCATCACCCTTGGGAAACTTCGATCACGAACTTACTTCTGCAATTAGTAATTTCGTGTGATCACACAATGCAGACACAGACAAACTGCGCGGGTTTTTCCCGTCTTTTCCCTCTACGATGTCTATTTCATCAATATCTACAATGAATCCGTCACTGAAGTTCCTCTTGCATGACATTGCATGGAACTCTACATTCTACATTCCACGAAAAAATGGATGGAATACCACCAACTGTTTTGAAGAAACGTGTCTCAGAGTTAGCATCTGTCCTTAATCGCCTGTTTCAGATTTCTTATGAGACATAGACCTTTCTCATTTCTTCAGGTGATTTTATGGTGAATGCTCTAAAGAACTGGAAGACCTGGTTTCAGAAAGAATCCAGTTCCAGAGAAAAACAAGGCCCGCGAAAAGCTCTCCTCAGCGGACGGTCTACTATGCTGTGGAACTCGCTTCCGTTGAACATCTTTCCGATAACTTACAATGTGGCTCTTCAAGAACCGAACACATAAAATCATCTTGGGTGGCCACACCTATTGTATGACAGGGATCTCCTCCTCCCAAGATTTAAGAAAAAAAAAGTTGTGAATGAATGGTTGAGGGATATTATGAAGGGTAAGTGAAAAGATTTTCTTTACCATCAAAAATAATTACATGGCATGTCAGGGAATGAAAAAAAATCCTATCAAATATGATCGGAAATAAACCATATATACAGTGACATCTAGTCAAACAATTTCACAAAGACCTATCTTCACAATTAATATGTAGAAACAATAATATTAAAATAGAGACATTTAAAACTCATAATTCAAAAACTCTTCTGTTGTGTGAAAAGGATTGTTCAGTAGGAATTTTCTAATCTCACTGGTGAATTCAACCTCTGGCAAGCTTTTCAGTCTGTCTGGAAGTTTATTGTAGAACTTTATTCCAAGATAATTCGCTCTCAGCTGAGTTCTCTTAATACGATGGTTCTCCTTGCATGGCATTGCACGAAACTCTACATTCTACATTCCACGAAAAAAATGGATGAAATACCACCAACTGTTTTGAAGAAACGTGTCTCAGAGTTAGCATCTGTCCTTAATCGCCTGTTTCAGATTTCTTATGAGACGCAGACGTTTGCAGAGTGTTGTAAATTTGCGAGATACTAACCGAATTCAAACGAAAAACTCTACATTCTACATTCCACGAAAAAAATGGATGAAATACCACCAACTGTTTTGAAGAAACGTGTCTCAGAGTTAGCATCTGTCCTTAATCGCCTGTTTCAGATTTCTTATGAGACGCAGACGTTTGCAGAGTGTTGTAAATTTGCGAGATACTAACCGAATTCAAACGAAAGGAAGAAATGCCTACCCCCAACTTACTGTCCAATCGCATGGAATGCGATTGGACAGTATGGCGAATGCAAATGGCGAATGGCGAATCAAGAGCGTTGCTCTTGATATCGCAAAGGCCTTTAACAGGGTTTGGCACGCAGCCTTTATGAATAAACTAATTGCTTATGAACTTCCCGAAAAATTGCGTGGTTGGATGAGTAGCTTTCTCTTCAGTAGATCGATTCAGGTAGTAGTTGATGCGGCAACTAGTGAAACTCTTCAGGTTGACGTAGGAATATACCAGAGTTTCATACTCTCGGCAGTTCTTTTTCTGTTGCACAATCATAACCTACTCCACTCCACTGAGAATAGAATATTCCAGTCAGTGTCCTCTAACTGCTCAGGAGTCATAAAGACAAAGATACCAACAGAGCATGTTACTGAATTCAGACTTGGAGAAGATATTAGAGACGGGCCGGTTGAATTTGGTCAATTTTAACGCGAACAAGACGTAATCAACAACGTTTTTCACTGCTGGAAAACCCTCTTTACTAATACAATGCATCACAGTTTGCTGGCATGACTATGTGCCAGCCATTGCCAAATATGCTTCAGCTAAACTCAGTTTTCTGTTCAGGACTGACGCCATCAGAGCTGATTTCATACAAAGCACATGTGCGATCTGGTCTGGAATACTGTTCCTATGTGTGGTACTCCGCACCCAAACAATCATTACATATATTGAGAAGTGTCCAGAAGAGAGTAGTACGCATCATCGATCAAACGTGATTTCCAGCCTTTCGATCAGAGGTGGCATGTTGCTGATTTTTCTGTTCTTTACAGATACTTCCATGGTAAATGCTCTGAAGGACAGAAAGGCTTGGTTGTATGCTGTAGAAGTCGCTTTCATCGAACATCTTTCTGATAACTGTCGGTTTAGGCTTGTCAAGAAACGAGTGAAAACATACAATTAAATCATCTTGAACGGCCACGGCTGTTGCATGATAAACATCACCTCCTCCCGAGAGTTGAGATTCGAAAAAGAAAAAAGTTATTAGGAATAAATCTGAGAAAAATTCTCAGTATTGGTAATATTAGAATTTAAGCTGAAGCGGCTATAAACGATCTGAGATAGATTAGGTTGGATCAATTATGATAGTAACTGCTTGGAATTGCATATTGACTCCATCTGCAGCCGAGAATATAAAATTTCCGGCATTATTATCCGATAGTCATATAAATTTGATAATATGAACTTGCTGAAGGTTTTGTATAAGTTGTTTTTTTTTAAGTAGAACTAACGTGCCCATGTTTAATTCTCTTGTTGTTCATTAAAATGTTTTATTTATTATCCTCTTTTAGTTTTTATGTATCTCTTCGAATGACTAGAAATAGAGATTAATACATGTTCCATTTCATAGACCCTATCACATTAATTATTCAGCATGGTGCAGGTCGTTTTCTAGTACGAATCTTGGTTGGTCTGCAGGGTTCACTTCTTCAATCACTCGGTTTAGCAGCGACTTGATGAATACTATTGCATTCTACTTTACTTATTCAATAGTACACTTTTCTTTTCCGTTTCTTCTCAGAGAAAAATCATGATCTCCTCACGAAACAAACACTGGTTTGCAATTTTTTTTCTAAGCCTCACTAGGCTGTCACTAATAATACACACTACAGTGATTTACGAACTAGTCGGGCACTTGGAAAGATTTCGATCCGTTTTTATAGCCGAACGAGTGCCTAATCAGCCTCTTCGTAACTAACCAGAACAATTCGATTCGGGCTTATCAGCTTCCGTATCTGTCTAATATATCCAGTTGAGAGTAATTTTCCCGATTGCCCCAATCGAATAATATTATCTTTCCTATCGGTATCGAACGCACCAAGTAACTTCCCCGAACGGCGGACCCCATGCCGGGATATAATGTGCCCCGTCTCGGCGGTAGTTTTCTCCCTCTTCTCGAGTAATTTCGCGACCCTAACCGAGATGTTCTTTCATATAATATACCAATATTCCCTGTTTGGTAAAGGGAATGATTTGAGTGATATTCAGTGAATCGAAGAAAAAACTACGAAAAATTATTCATATGTAGCTCATATTTTTTATTTTATTATGCATGAAATGATTCAAAAATTCTTCTTAGGGTGGTGTTTTATCATTAATTCAATTTATGAGGAATTAAAAAGGTTTTACATTTGTTCAGAGCACAGAAACACATAGCATTTGGTGAACTAGAATAAGCAATACGCTGGGGTTATTTGGCTCTCGGTGTGAAATATTTTTATGTATAGAAAAACTATGATTCGGGCCTTCGAGTATCGGGGAAAGCATTCAACTTGTAACAATCCGATTTCTCGAATTAATCATTTATACCTTTTTAAACTCAGTTTTCATAATTTTATTAATAATTCAATCTCATTTCATCAAATTAAATATTCAAATAGTTTGAAATTCGAATCAGGAATCTACAGGTAATGATACCCGATGAAAATTATAGTTATATACGTAAGGTGTCGCTGCTATTGATCTAGGTTGTTCAACGGTTAATTGTGAAGTCAGTACTTGAAAGAAGATCGTTTTTTCGTTTCTGTGGGAGAACGGAAAACAGTAACTCATTCTATGTTTCGTTTCCACTTTATTGTTGTGAAGAGATTAATTTCGCTTTTTATTATTTTTTTTTGTATATCAATAGTTTTTTTTTTGAACCGAGTCTATATAAGTTCGGAATTCATTAGATTCTCTCTTTTCCATTTAGAAATCTTCGGAATCGTTTGTTATTTTATTGCAGCTGTGTTGTAGCGATTGGAGTGAAAAATTTTCAGTAATAGAAATTAAGTATTCCAATTCCAATCGTCTGAGGCGTTATAAGTAGTCGGTAATTTTGCCGGATTTCCTCGACAACCAATTCAATTAGCGAGTGGAGAGATTTCGATTTTTCTTTTGTAAATTAACCTAGATCGATAGCTGCTATTCCAAGGGTAAGTCAAATTCATTCTGTTCATTTTAAAAATATGTATTCGAGAGATATGGTATTGTTGTAGATTTTTTTTTCATCGTCAAGATATTTTGAGTCATCTTTATGCCAAACCTTGTTATCTTAAGACTGGGATAACCACGTCTTTAGGGAACTAGTCTTGCCACCTAAGGCAGTCACCTTGCGAACGATATTCATTCAGTCGAGTAACCTGTAAGCTGTAAGATACAGAAATACCAGAAAACTGATGTACAATACCAAATCCCATCATTGTGGGAATTAATCTCATTCCTAAAAAGCTATGTGTTTCTCTTAATGATCAAATTCTTCTTTTCTATCTTCGTTAATTGTTGACTGAGCTCTATCATTGAGTTTCGATTTGTTGAAAAGCTCAGATCGTTTAAATTGAAAATTTGTAATATATAGTTTGAATTCATCTTGTCTGAGACTCCTTTTACTGTTAGTGGTTAATTTTTTATTTAAGTTTTTCTTTAGATAACTTGATAATGGTAAGTAATTTATCAATCAGTTATTGTGATTTTGATATTTATCTTAGAATAAAGCTAGTTGAATGAAGTGATGATTATTATTCCTAAGGCTATATCTAGGACTTAGGTTCTAGACGAAGATCTCACACACTGAGATAAAGGGACTCTGATCTAGCTAGGCATAGATATTAATAGGTAGTGTCAATTGTAATTTTCTTCAAGTAGCCTTTCTATAATTGAATCTCAGTAAACTTCATTATTTAGATTTCTTAGTTCCAGTAGAATTGAAATATTTCTCCAATTTTAGATAAAATTAGTAACAAAACCATTACAAACTTTCAATTGAAAAGTCAGAAAATGTAAGGCCAATCCGTACTTCGCCCCACAATATAAAACTTGTGCCACAGAAGTGCACCGTATAGATCCACACAAACATGAATCGCATGGATCACTAATAAATCTCAATTTGAAAGTGAAATCTATGATTATATTTTTTTATGTTTCTGTTCTCGTGACTGAGGAGAACTAAGGACGACATTTTGATCCCACTGACGACAAAAAAATTGAACATTCCTGAAGCATCGCTCTTAATTGAAATTAAAATCGTCAGAAAATCAAATCAATTAGAATCGAATGTAAAATAGTCCATCTAAATTTGTGAGAGGGATCCTACAAAAATCGCCGAAGTATGGATAAATTTAAGTGTTTAACGACGAATTCAGCCTCGATCTACAAACCATAAACTAGAAATTATGTTAATTCTTGTACTAGACTGCGCTCGTTAATACGGGAGATGTGTAGAATTCACCTTATGTTTTGACAATTCATTGATACTTTTCGATACGATGAATATTCAGATTTGATATTAGAGGTCGTTTTGGTTTTGATTTACCCAGAAGTACATTTGATGGAATGTTATGCAAGAAAAACACCAATCTAATTTAATGGTCTCGAATAATTCAGAAATATTTGAATGGAGCGATAATTTTTTGTGGTAGTATATTGAATTTAGTTTCAAGAAGAATGTCTACGAGGGATGTCTTTCAAGTTTTGTGTCCAGAGCTTTGTTTTTCGAACTGTTCACCGCGAGATCGATACACTTCTGCATTCGTTCGAACCAATTCTGGAAACCATTATTCCAATCGTTTGCTGTGTTACCATGTTTACTAAGCTTTCTAACCACAGATCACTCTAGGCCCCTAGGACCAAGCATGTTACCGTATTAACTAGGGTAGGTAACAGTTATTATTACAGAAAAAATGATATCTCGCTTCCAACTACTTGAAAAAATATATTGTTTTATAAATTTCGTAGGATATTGAATGTTCTACAAAAGAAGCTCTGAGGGATTTTTTCGTAAACCTAACCGTTTGAAAGATATTAACGGTAGAAGTTTGATTGTTTGAAAGAAATTTTTTTCTTTACTTATGAATAACTCAATGAAATAAAATCTCTATGAGCCGGCTCGGTGGCGTATGGGATATGCTGCTCGTCTCCTACGCAGAGTTACCTGGGTTCAATCCCAACAAAGTCGGTGCGATTTTTCGGATTCTGGAAATCGCTTGAGTGCCCATCTTTCGGAGGAGATGTAAAGCTGTCGGTCCTGTCTAACAGAGATGTGTTGGACATTGAAGATCCCTTCCCTCGGCACGAGAGGGGTTCGGCAAAATTCCCGGGTGAGTGAGGTGACAGAATTCCCCAGCGTGTCATTAGCCGAAAGGCAGAAATAGAGCAGAAATAGGAAGTTTACTGCTCTTCAAAAATGGTCTCTTATTACTTTTCGATTAATAAGCGTTTACGAGATATTCATCATCATCAATGCCAATCAATTTTTCCAGTTTTTGATAAAAAATTCGACAAATTTCAATTAAATTTATGAGTTTTGGGGAAATTCACACAAATTTGAGATTTTTTATAAAATGAACTTCTATAAAAGTTTTATGTTCTAAAATTTATTCGAATGTTTTTATTCTAATAATACTCTATTTCAATTTCATCTTTAATAATTCCAAATCTTAGTCGTGTTGTTATTTATTATTATGACGTTTGTTCAGTGCGTGTTTTGAAGTTTTTTCCACGAAATATACATAAACTTTTTTCGAGTGGATTTTTATTCTGAAATCCATTACTTCTTCTGTCTGTTTTCTGAAGCATCTATGTTGTTTTACTTTCAATTATCTTCAGTATCTATTCGTTTAATAACTGATCATCTTGCATACGTAATAAAATAATTCGTTCCAAATTAGTTTTATAATCATCACATAAATTTATTCATCATAAATTAACCTACAATGAATAAAGAAATCCGTTTTATCGGTATACCTATACACATCTAACGTAACCCAACATGCTCATTACTGAAAAAAATATTAAAAATAGTTCATAACATTTTTCTGTTTCTAGAAACTCAAATTTGTGTAAATTTTCCCCAAAACTCATAAATTCAATTAAGATATTTCGCATTATTGATCAAAAACTGGAAAACTTGATAGACATTGATATTTGACGATGGATATCTCGTAATCGAGAAATTATACGAGACCATGTTCGCAGAAAAGTAAACTTCCTACAAAAATATGCGGGTTGTGTTTTATATTGCTTTTTCTACATTGAGGCATAAAATTCATAAGAAAACAAACAATTTACCTTCAAAAAATCAAATTTCAACCGTTAATATCATTCAAACGGTTAGGTTTCGTAATTTTAAAGAACATTCAATTTCCTACGAAATCTATAAAACGTTATATTTTCTCAAATACAGTACAACTTAACTAGTCTGGGCAGATATCGTTCCGGCGCATGCCCGGGCTATGGAAATGCCCGAATTTCTAAAGTGACTTGAATTTGTTTCATTTTCAAAATAGAAACAAGCCAAAATCTGTTAACGCCGAGTTTATGATAAAAATATCGAAAAGTTGAACAAAAAATAGTTTCAATTATAAAACAGAATCAAATTAGAGAATTTCCATTCATTATAATCTTTCCTCATAGAAAATATAGAATTTAAATATAAGCTAGTGCACATCAACAACATGCTATTCCTTATGACGTTTAAAATATCCATCGATTTTACTCTGAACCTTTCTCGATGCTGCCATCTGGACTGATTTTTCCTTGAGCCTTTTCAGGAGCAATAGTTCTTCTATAGGAAGATTATTCTGTTCGGCCCAAATGGTAATCAGGGAGAACGCATTGAAAATATCTGCATGTTTCACTTTTACTATACTATTTAAACCATCCTCTGAGTCAGAAGATCCCTCTACGTTTTCAATATTACTTCCTAAAGCATCCTGTATAAGCTCTTCTTCAGTCAAATCGATAACAAACTCTTTGTCTCCACAGCGCAGTAGGTAATGTTCTCAATGGTTAAGTCATTTTCTGGATCGATGACCCTTAATGATTCGGCAATATTTTTCAAATCATTTTCACCGATTGGACGAAGTTTCTTCTGAGGCTCTGAGAGTGGAATATTTTCATCATTTGATTCTTCTACTTCTGTAGTGTCATGCCACAATAAACTTTTTCTAATTTTTTTGAAGTAATAACTTTCCAAGGTTGGGCAAAATTGTTCACGGCATCTTTCAAATTATACTGCTTCAAAATGGAAGTTATCTCTTCGCCTGCATGCGAAATGCTATAATTAAGAAGTCATTTTCTATACGATACTTTAATGTTTTGAATTAAATTCTGATCAATAGGTTGAAGAATGGCAGTACAGTTGAGTGGCAAAACATAACTCTGAAGTTTGGATCAGTATTAACCTCTTCCTCAGGTGGGTGCGATGGTGCATTGTCTACCACCGACAGAGCTTTAGAAGGCTTGTTAATCTTAATTAAAAAATTCTTCACCTCGGGGATAAAAGATGTTTTAAAACATTCATTAAATAATGGCCTGGTCATCCACCCTTTAGTAGATGCTTTGTAGACAACTGGTAGTGAACTTTCGTTTTTGAATGCTCGTGGATTTGCTGATTTTCCTAAGACTAGTAAAGATAATTGGTGAGTTCAAGCCGCGTTGCAGCATGGCATGAATGTTGAGCGGTCTTTCGACACTTTTCGACCTGGTGCTGATTTTTTCCCTTGATGAACCCAAGTTGTGTCTGGTAAACATCTCCAAAAAATGGCCGATTCATCAGCATTATGCACCTGTTCTTTGCTTAATTCCATCTGTTCAACCACCGATAGAAATTTTTCCTTAAATGGTATCACAAATTTATTCCAAATATCCTTAGATTATGGACATGTGTGTATATTGAACTGAAGTATTTTTTTTTAGTCTGATGGAATTCAACAACAAATCCAATCATTTCACACGATCCTCTTCTGGGAACCTTGAATAATGAAAATGTTATCAGCAATTAAAAAAAAGAAGCACGATAAGCAAGTAACCGCCAAGCGCACCAGCGGTTCACCACAGATAGCCAACAGACAACATAAAACTCACACCGCGTTCAAAAAATTATTTTACCAAGCATTCGATATCGCATCTTGCCCTCATATCGTCCGAACTCCGATTGCGATTATCATTTCAAACCTTTATCGATGCGATACAACGGTGGCATCTTTTGGAATCGGATGCATTGTCTTGGTGAATCTTATCTTCGCCAGTATCGGTCCCACCAAGGGCAACAACATATTTCAAGGTTTCAAGTATTTTTATCGCGTCAGTCGCGGATGTATCCTCGATATTTCCGATTGATGAATTCTTGTATCGTAAATTCAGGAACTTGAGGTTTCCATGTCCTGTTCTAATTAGTTTGTAGCTTCATTTTCAGGTGGGGACTTCGTTTGGGAAAGTGGCAGATAGGAAATAAGAAAATTTTGCGCCTGATATACGAGGGTTCATTGAAATGTTTGGTAAAAGTGAAATAGATGTCACTTTTCTTTTCTGGATGTCATTTATTTATCAATATAATCTCTCAAGTTGATATCACTTGATATCAACTGTTTGCCATTTTCCAAAAGGAATAACTTATCCGGTTTGATTGGCTGTCGAATCAATCCCACTAAAAACATTCTGTAAAAAACTAGCCAAGTCTCGATGGAACTGCTTATTCATCTCTAAAAAGTAATGAAATCTAGACAAAGTCTTGCCAAGTCTGAGATTCCTCACTGTGATTTCTTCATTATTATAGTTAATGTTGTAATTCTTTATATGTTAGTGGGTAGGTACAAGTCAATTTTGTTTACACGTAATTATATCTGTTGTAACTACCTATGTTTGTTAAGCGAGATAATAGCCCTTACTGGTATTGGTAATTAGACGTAAGTGTCATATGTTAGGCTGTTGTTGATAGTGCAATAGATCCATTCAGCGTTGACAATGCTGATTTCTGCTGTCTTCTTTTTGGAGCGTCAAATCGGAAACCGATCTTACATAAAATAGACGTACAGGCGGACTACTATCAATGCTGTTTGTTTCAGGCTCGCCGATTCATTAGTATAGGTATTATTGAAATACGCAGTTTTATCAAGCCTACAATTGACTGGTTATTCAATCAACGTTTTCCAAGTGGCAATTTTCCATCGTCATTTACTTTATTGAATTTTCTTATTTAGCAATTGTTTTTCTTTTTTAGGAGTAGTTTTTTTCATTATTACAAATCTTTCTTTTCTTTTTTTCCGGATCTGATTCTTGTACATTAGCAACAGTTTTTCGTATTACCCATTCGCGTTAATTATTTATTCATTTAGACGGTTTGATTTCTGAACGATCGGCGCGGTATTTACACCTAAGCCAGTTGTATTCGGTGATCGCTGAAGCTGGAGCTTTTATACTCTTGAAGTCAACATTTATGAGGTGCACCCCATGAAGATCCTTTAATTTCATTTATATGCGTATTAAGAGCAGAAGGTGAGACATTCGCCTGATTGTGAGGCGCTATAGGCTAGATCAAATTAGTATAAGTGTCTCACTACGCTCAATTTTTGCAATAACAGTCGAATTTTTAAGCTGAGGGTTCTTCATCAGATACTTCAGACCTTCGATTTTTGACATAAAATGAAAATCATAGGTCATTTTGCCTCAGACGTCAGAAGTTGAAATTCAGCATTTGACTTCGAGATACGAAAACCCAGTGTTTAATCCCTGGCTGTTCAAACTATTCAGGACTGAATAACATGTTGAAACCGTTCTGTATTCCAAAGTACACAACAGAAAATGACGAGAAACCAAATATGTATTCAAAGATCATGAAAACCACAAATCTCTGACGACAAATATAAATGAGTTACTCTCAGGGACACCTTTGAAGTGGGGCTCCTATAAAATGAAAAAACGCCTCTTTCGGTATGAAAAAATCCCGTCCAGTGTTTTTCCTCATTCGAAAATGAAGTAACCCTCTTAACAATTCATTCGTGTCGTTCCCCCAAAAAAAAAGGTTAATTTTCCGTCGAGTACATGATACATATAAGAGTTTTAAATTCTTCATGAAGGTTGCACATAAATGAGATACGAATGGGCTGTAACTTGGTCGTGCAGCAAACGCAATGAATGCAAAATTGGTAAGCGAGGCAATTTCGGTAGGTTCAAGGACAATCGCGAGCGTGACCTACGCCAACGGTCCGACTCCCGCTCCGTCGCGTCCCGATAGGCTCTGGGCCTGTGGAAATAACCGGACGGCTGAAGATCCCACGGGAACCGTCGCGATTTCGTCGAAGATTTCGTTGATTTTCTCGATTTATAACGGTTGGTTACAGTTGGCCGTGCTCTTTTCGGCATTGTCAGATGTTTTATTCCGTGAAAACTAATGGAAATCGAAAACTGGAAAGTACGACATATTTCGAAGATTAATATCATTCTTTCGTTCATGCAAGAACCATCTACTCTGAATAAAGAAATCAAATCCAAATAATTCAGTAAATTGTGACTGAAACCTGAAAGATAACTTCTCCAATCTAGTCGACAAGTTACAAGTGGTGAAAAAATAGCTATACTACTCCTAAAAATACACTACGCCGGAAATTAGCGCGCAATTACAATATTTCTATTTTTTTTCTTTAGGCAACTAATTTTTAACACCTTTTCCTTTCGGAAATGTCCGGGCATATGCCAAACATTTTTCTTGGCGCACATATTCCCCACGTGAGAAAAAGAATGAGAGAAATGAATTGAAATTTTGCGAGAAACCATCTTATATTGATAACATCAGTTGTTCATCAATTTTTGCGGGAGAGTTTGTTCTTGAAAATTTTAATTTTCGGTAATAATACAACAATACGAACTTTTACCCTGTATAATGTGCTGAAGCCGTGGTGTTGAATACCTAGATTGGACTTGAACAAGAACAGGCCAAAGACTTGGGTTGTCTTATTCAACTGTTTTCAGATCCGCAGATACTGAGAGACAAGTAATCATGAGAGGAGACCTGGACGAAAATGTTGAGCAACAAATGCATTCCATGACCGTTATTCAAAAATCTCGTTGAAACAACGGTATGCTACTGCCAGGAATTTTCAAATGCAGTTGAGTACAAATAAGCACTGAAACGATAAGACATCTCAGGGAATTTGGTTTGAGGCGTCGTGGCCCAGCTTAAACCGCAGCACATTCAACCAGGGAATGTTGAATAATATAAGCAGCGCGTAACATCAAATCTCAATGCTCGAACGCAAAATGTCCAAGGTCTCATTTTTACCACAATTTAAATCGTAGACGACTTTAATGGCATGTTATTAGAAAATGAATTGCTCGTACTAGTCTTTCAGATACGAAATGCCCTTCACCCACAATGCCACAGTTACATGCTCATAACGAATGTTCTGGTAAAGCATTACTGTAGCGCAGTAAACTGGTAGAATGGTGACCAGTATTGTTACTGTGGAATGAAAGAGTAGAAGAAAACATGAAAATACTAACTCTACCTAACGTAATTTACTCACGCTTCAAACTCGATGTGCCACGATTCTGTCTGCCATTTTATCAACATACCTGAAACAAAAATTAATATTAATGTGGATTCACTAACAATGAGAGATTTGTGTAAAAATGGGGGAATCATCATATGATAATCTCAGTAATGAATTAAGAAAAAAAGACAAACTATTCCCCCATCTAACAATTACCAGACTTAGCGTCAATCGATCATCATCAATTACCTGAACTTTCTGATACCGTTCAACTTATGCTAATGAGTAACATTGGCTTCAATTCACACGTACTGATGTGGTTCTTTCTGCTACTTAGACTCACCTACGCCTCGCTGGTCTGGTGTATGAAGGTGGAAAAACAGACGAAGCTGGCACTAGAGAGGCTCAGAAAACTGATGGTGAGGAGTGAGGTGGGTGCTCAAAGAAACACCCCAACTGCAACGCTAGTTGCACTGTTAGGAGTCGAACCGCTGCATCTCACAACCATAAGAGGGGAAATTTCGACTGCTAATAGACGGAGGACGCTAGTGGTCGATGCGGGACATACTCTGCTTCTTGAAGCTATTAACAAAGCTCACCTCCTCTGAGTGAACTCGAATAAAACTACTTTAATGATAAGATTGAGGTGAAAATCCCATCCAGACAAGAGTGGAAGGAAAGGAAGGATTCCTCGTCAGGTGGAGGGTACATCTGGTACACAAACGGCTAGAAGACCAAACAGAGAGGAGTCTACCTCCCATTAGATGAATAGACAACAGTTTTCCATTCGGACAATATGGCGATACTTGGCTGTGCTCAAAGTAAAACTATTGAGTGGATCACGGTCTGCTCTGACAGTGGGGCTGTTCTGGGAGGACAGGAGAAGGTCTGTCTAGGAGCTAATAGAGCTCTTATAATACCAAGGCCTGCGGTAGGGATTTCAGTCTGTGCAGTTAAGGCAAGGCTGGGGAAGTGGCTATCGGAACAACATAAGACACCTGGTTGAATGCTCGAGGTTGTCGCCCGTTCAAGGCAATAGTAGGTAGATATTTTCTCAAAACCTAGACAAGGTTTTCATTCGAAGGAGTGGCTCCTGGAGCAGTTATTGTCGGGGCATGACAAGTTTAGACAGTATCAATGAATATAGGACTTGAGAATAATCCTAAGTGCAGGTGATGTGAGATTGGGGTCGGAATACCAATTTATTTGATTACGACATGACTATTCAGTTCTTATAGTAGGAATTTCAATTTCTATCAACATAACTTGTTGAGAAAACTGGGTGACGCAATTACGGTTTCGGAAAGTCTATCCATTATTAATTAATACTGATTCAATATCATTCTGAACTTATGAGTACTTCAAACGGTGTTCAGATGAATAAAAATGATATCAAGCGTACTGAATAAATTCTTCGTAAACAACGAAAAAACTTCGTCTTCGTTCTTCGATATGAACTTATTTAAACTATTCCTATTGAAAAAGCTTAGATTGTGCTTTTGAATCAATGAGAGAGCTGTAAGGTTAGAGGGTTTGTTCTTAGAAATCTACAAACATTGGGGATAAAATCTGTACGTTTTTTCGCAATTCTAAAACCATGCTTACACTCAGGAAATCAGAAAAGCTATCATCTTATAAGTCTCCTGTCTGATTCTATCGCACTAATAATACTAGTCTCTCTCAGGGATCTATTCTTGCACCTTAATTAGTCAATTGATATACTAGTCGTACAAGTTGTGATTGAAGATATTTGATATTCCCCATTAATGGTTGAAGTACAGAAGCTTTCTTTTTTGATGATGGGGAGTAGCTCAGGGGTTTTGTCTATGTACCAGGGAACATCTGCATTAGTGACAGGATATCTCCATAAGATTCTCAATAGGTGGGGATGAACCCACTCGAAAGCATTGATCTTTGAGTCTCTGTTTCGACGTTCAGCGTTCTATTCTATAGAACAAAACAGGGAAGACGAAACACCTCTCTATTCGAATATATAGCTCCATAATAAGATCTCCTTACGTGTACAGTTTTGCTGATGACTATGATCTCAGTTTTTCTTATATTTGTGTTGCCGCAATACCTTCACGCCTCATTCACTTGATCAAACAGTGATTGTGGTTATTCGGGATTTGCAGCTAGGAGAAGAGTGTCATTTGCTCATCTTAGGTTATAAATGAGTTATGATAGATATTCCATCAGAAGCCTCTTTTAAAGCTTCGGAAAATATTCTTTCAGAATACAAGTTGAACAATGTAGGTGACGCACATTCCTGTCAGCCAGTCTTCTTTATTTCAACTTAATCGTTTTCTTAATGCTTTAACACAGATGTAACTTGTTGCCAATTAAGATTTGTAGTCACTTTCTTGTATTTCTCTTCTCGAGCTTTTCATATCGAACAGGGTCGAATGCATTCAGAAAGTCAATGTAAACATCCTGAATCACATACCGACAACGCTGGTCAAGTAGTTTTAGCCAAATGGGGTGCATCGCCAATACTAGAACCATTTCGGAATCCAAACTTAAAAACATTTCTCCCCAAATATTTGAAGAATTCTCAGAAAGTACCATCGAAACCTACAGCTAGAGGTGCTGTTCGTTGATTTCAAAGCAGCTTTGAGCGCTCAATACGAATAGTTTAGATAAATTCTTATCAGGAAACAACGTTGGATGCACTCCAAAGATTATTAATAATAGTAATAATAATAGTATTTGATTGTAAGACACGGATACTTTGAAGAACGCCAAACTCTACTAGGGGTTGGCACGAAAAAATTGAATGAAGTTGAGTTTGTGTCAAAACATTTGTGACAAACCTACGTTAAATTCAGGAAATTAATATCTGAAAATACGAAATAACTCAGGCAATGTACGAACGAGTGTTCTCCACTCAATACGACAATAAGGCAATCAATTAGCGGATTCGTTGCCGGATCGCAAATTATGTGAGTGGCAACTCTTATTGGGGTGTCTCGCCGATAAATTTTCGAGAAGATGTCATAATTCAGCTGAAATTGAATGAGAGCGCGAGAGTCGAAAAGGCCGATAGACGGTGGCAATGAAAACGGAAATCTAGATAACTGTAATTTGGCAAATTAGCGGCTTGCCGGCAAGCGCCACGTTAATTATCCGTTCAGTTTCTCAGCTATACTGGAGGATTGGGGAGCATTGGGAGGGCGGAAAGGAGTTAATTAACAGTAACGAGGGAATCTCTCGGAGGGGGAATGATATTCTGAGGATTAGAGTTGAAGTTTTCTTTATGTACTTATTAGCCTATTGAAATTTAAGGATTCACGATGAGGGTGCCTTGTATATTGTGTATACCTCCACTCTGAATGTAACTTGCATGACATTATGAACAAGTAGAGTGGTATAGCAATGTGTTTAGAGCGTTTCAGTAAAAAAATGCGTTGAGGTTCAGTCACCGGATATTTTTATCTCAGGATTAAGAATACTGAATTCCATTATTTCTTTATTTGTATACTGAAAATCAACCTAAACAGTTCCCATTTCATACAATCGAATATAAGACCTCGTTCGGTATCTCGTTTACACCTAATCCTTTCAAGATCGAAAAGGGTCAATCACTTGGGGAATTACCGGTTAGACTTTTTAGATTTAGCTCAGATATATAATAGAGTGTGGGCTGCCTAATAGTCGTTCCACTGCGACCCAGTGGTCTCTCTCTCTCTCTCTGTCTCAAATTTCATCTACAAGCTCTATCCTTTCCCAGATGTCTCCAGATGGGCATTCGTACATGACGTGTTCTATTTATTCCATGTCCTCCTCACATATTCTTCATGAAGGGTCCTCAATTGATCCCAATTCATTTAGGTTATTTCTGAGGCGACAGTGTCTAGCCTGGGGAGTTTAAGGCACTTCTTGGTTCTCGCAGTTGAAGATCCACAAATGGTAAACCAAAAATGTATGAGGCCTGTACCTATACCTTCAGATCCAACTACCGGTTATTTTCCATCCTTGCTGTTCCCAGAGGAATTCCAAGCCTAGGCTCCGATCCAATGAATTCCGAGCGGTCTTCTCAAGTACACATATCATACTGAGCATATTCGTTTATCTCAGTTTGGCAAGGGTTGAACGACATTCCTATACAATATGTTACCTGCAAATGTCACATATCAATTATTCAGTGCAGTTTGGCTGTCAGTAATGATTTCTATTGACCTAATTGGGAATCCCCCCGCAAGCAAGAGGTTATCACAGTGGTCAACAGCGAATATATCTACTTGGAAATGAGTGGCAAGTCCGCGAAGACAGATCGACTGTTCCTTAGCAGCGCCTTGATCTTATACACTAGCTCCAGCTCCAATACCTTTGGCAATTGTGAAATTGTCTGTGAAACAACAGGGGTCCTCAAATAGACGGCCCTTGGAGCTGGTCCGTTCCTGCCTGCTAGAAATGATGATCTGGATGGCAGCGCCATGTTGGTTTCGATTATTGTCGTCACACATCAAAATCAGCATCTCGTTGTCCTCGATTTGAAACACGCAGTAGAATATACTTGTTTCATTACGGGAAAGGTGATGAAATCTGTAGGTAGCGATTCGAGCTGCTCCTCTGATTACAAGGTGAAGAGGTGCAACGTCCAGTATCAGTTCCATGACCGCAGTAGTTGTAGAGTGAAAAGCTCCAGTATTTCAGGTATTTTCTAGACTGCACTCTCACCAAGCAAGGCATCCACATGTGTAACTTGGTCTCATTATCGCATATAGCTACTGAAGTTGCTTTGGTACAAGACCTCATTTCTTTCCACAGATCATCTGACATACCCATAAGGAGTGCCTGGCTATGTGTATTATGTTTTCCAGGTGCGAATTCCATGTGAGTTTACTGTTCAAGGTAACCACCAGATATTCTGCTTCCTCCGCAACCAGAAACACTCCACTCACTCGACAACGAATATCCTTTATACCATCTAAAAATTAGTCAATAGTAACATAAAGGTTTCGTGGAGGATTTATACTTTGCTTCTTACCCTCACACCACCCCTGAATATCTGGAATAGACCACTGAAGTCTACCTGAGACGTCGTCATCTTCGCTAGCCAGAATGACTACATCGTCAGTGTACGCTTGAGCATAAATGTCCAGTGTACCAGTTATTGCCAGAAGGTCACCAATCAGTAGGGACCAAAATTAAGGAGATAACACTCCTCCCTGATGGTAGCTCCTGCCAGCCACAAAACTGACTACTTCCCTTTTCAGGGATGTGCTGATCACTCTGATATTTAGCATGTTGGTAGTCCATTCTGGAGTAAGATTTGGTACTCCTCTGGTTGTCTCAGCCCCGCATAATAAATCCATTAAATGCACCCTCTATGTCCAGAGGATTCAGCGATAATACTTCGATCCTGATGAAATCGAATACCTCTTCCAGGGTTCTCAGAACAAAAGACATGATTTTTCGGTCCAAACGATTTAGGCTGTTAGTTCGATTCACCCACCTTGGGGATGTATACAACCATTACCTTCCTCCAGCTGGTCGGGACAACACTCAGAGTCTTTCACAACTCCAAGAAGCAGTACCGGTCCTCTAACGAGAACCTTATGTAGCCCACCACTAACCTCCTCGCAAAATTTGCGCCAGGACTGCCTCAATGCCCTCCATAGACATCACCTACAATTGATTTAATGCAGTGCTATTAAGGCGAAAGGTGATTTTTGCCTTAATTGTGATTTGTCCAAATAAGCCGCATCAATCAATAAGGGTTATTAGCAAAATACAGTGCATATATAATACAACACAATAATAAGTGATGAAATGCCGTTGGTTTACAATTTTTGGCACAGGTTCATTAAGAAATTCAGTGTTTGGTTTAGGATGATTGATAGCAAAGTTTCGAGGTTAGTAATTCCTTATTAACTGCGCTCAACGGTGTATTTAGGACATCCGCACAAGATATAATAGTTATTTGAACACCAAAAGTTTAAAAAATATCAGGTGGTTCACGCTTCATAAGGTGGCTATGTGTCAATGCTGTGTGGCCTATCCGTAAGCGATTAGTTTTACATATTTTACAAGTTTGCTTGACAAGGTAGGTATAAGAGAGTCGACCTGGGACTTGCAAGGGAGACCGTAATGATCAATATTTTTGAACCACGTGATGATGAACATATTTCTTGTTTATTCGCCTATTACAGCCCCTGTGGCTGCGTTTTGCGCTTAGAAACTTCGGTGTACATCAACTGTATATGTATCTGTATAAGGTGATTTGTTACCGTCATTCTTCGCGAATCCTCCATAATAACTAGTCTCTCAAGAACTAAAACCTCAGAAAATTTTCCTCTACATCCTCATCGATGAAGTAGTAGGTCTAGCAGCGAGACATAGTACGATACGTGGACGGTTCCAAAACTATGAATGAATACAATTCAGAGATATTCTGCAAATTCGATAATACTAGGATATAAACAACGGTCTTCCAAACAGATATATATGTCGCAAAATCTGTGTCCAAGTATATATAGAGAAACGGCTCTTGAGAGACCACAGATAGCAGAGCTGCTTTCATGGAACTAAAGAGCAATTAAATCATATTGAAACTCGTCTGGGAATCTGCCAGATCTAACAACACTGATACTACAGAACAGGGTAAACCTGATCTCAGTGCCAGAACGTGTAAAAATTGCGGGAAACTAAAAGGCTGATCGACTGGTAATAATGGTTGGATCTGAAAAGTTCGTAAGATTGAAAACAGCTATCGGCTTTACTGCGAAGCTTGAGCAGAGCCTCCTAGCCGAGAACATGCCAAGACGAGGGTACAAAGCAGGACACAAACAAAGCACGCTTGTAGAAATGAATACACAACTTGCAGACAAAGATCTTGAATCAACCAAAAACCAATTAAGGACAGTGACGGACCCCTTAACTGACCACTTTCTCATTGAAGTACGAGGTGACAGAAAAGGTTTCGAGCAGCGTTAGGTGAACGTGTAATACGCCTGCAGTATGAGTTTGAATTAGCCACAGTCATTTGTTTATCCGTAGTTTCTGTAAAATAGTTTTTTCTTGTGCGGTTCAAAAATGAGTGTCATGAATATTGAACAACAGTGTGCTATCAAGTTTTGCTTTAAACTTGGACACAATGCAACCTCAACATTTTAAACACTTCGGCAAGCTTATAGATAATGTGCTGTCAAGAGTCCAGGTTTTTCGATGGTTTAAGGCATTGTCAGAAGAAACACAGTCTTTTGAAGATTAACCATAAAGCTAAAGGCCATCAAGTGCAAACACCGATGAATTTGTCGACGAAGTCCGGGATCTATTGCGTTCAGATCGACGGTGGACAGTCGGAATGATCGAGGAATTTTGAATTCGAATCGCACCTTCATCAGATTTTGACCAATGAATTAGAGATGGAAAAATTTGGGCAAAAATGACTCCGAAAAACTTTTTCCAAGATCAAAAGGATCCCAGGAATCATCGACTGAAAATAATTCTCGTTTTTTGGAACATGTAATTTATTGGTGCTTGAGTACAACCCAGAAACCAAACGCCCAAGTATTGAGTGGTACCTGCAATTTCTCCAAGGCCCAAAAAAGCATGAATGATCAAGTGCATGATCCAATGCATGCTGATTTGTTTTGTTGGTAGCCACAGCATCGTCCACAAAGAATCTCAAGAGCCAAAGGTTAATCAAATCTATCAGCGAAAAGTCCTTGAGATACTTCGGACAAGAGTTTTTCTTCTTCTACCAAACATCAAAAACAACTGAGTGTTGCCTGATTATTCGCCAGACTTGAGTCCTCGTGACTTTCTCCTCACTGAGAAGTAAAAATCATCTCAAGGGAACTCCTTTTGGGACATTTGAAAATATCCAATTAGTTGAAAGGACCAGCTGAAGTCTAGTCCAGTATCTGAGTCGCACCAATGCTATGATGCTTGGAAGGACCGTCTCCAGCGCGGTGTGACTTCCCAAAGGGAACTATTTTGAAGCGAACAATATTGCATTGCAATCATATTTTAATAAAAAAATCGAGAAAAAATATCATCACTTCATTCACACATCTCGTATATCTGTTAAAAATTGGAAGATATCAGGAAGAGTCTGTATAGTGCGTGATGAAAAGGACGAA
Organism: Cryptolaemus montrouzieri; assembly: GCA_013387265.2. Taxonomy (NCBI): domain Eukaryota; kingdom Metazoa; phylum Arthropoda; class Insecta; order Coleoptera; family Coccinellidae; genus Cryptolaemus; species Cryptolaemus montrouzieri. The sequence continues at coordinate 28,292,811 of JABFTP020000103.1, forward strand.
ACAACCGATTACAAAACAATCTTGAGATGTAAAAGAAAATAGAAGGAATTTTGATATGAACACCTGCTGAAAGGGCTTGTAGAAGTGACAGATTAATCAAATGTTTCCAAGCAAGAAAGGAAATAAAAATATTAAAAATAATTAAGTTTCACGAGGAAAAATCTTCATATACTTAGTCTATAGCATGAAGCTCTAGGAATCACCAATCAAAGAAAAAACGAGAAAAGATCATTTGAATTGTGGAGGCCGTTACTTGATGTAGATCCATGATATAAATGAGATAAAAAACACAAGGTTTAACTATCTACACTTTATTTGAAAAAATTCAAAATTCGACGACGCTTCGCTGACACAGCAGCTTTATCAAGAATGACAAACAGAATGAAGAGTATAGTATTATTAACAAATCATAGAACGAGTTGGATGAATAACAGGAAAAACCCACACCGAGCCATTGTACAGCTAGTATGAAAGGTAATTAAAAACTAATTAAACAAGTTAAGTAGGGGTGAATAATTCACATCTACCTGCTCATTCAAAAGCTTGTCCGAATGTTTGTATCTATTTATTTCTAATGCTTCTAGGAGATCTAATTTCAAACTTTTTGATTTTATATGTAATATGTCAAAGTTTTTATTGAATGAATGGTTTTTTTTTATTAAGTGGTTTGAATCAGATTTATTTTTATCGAAGCTACGTTTATGTTCAGATCATTCCAACGTCAATGAAACCATTAATTATAGTTGTCGATGGGTACGAAGGTAGAATAATTGTTTTTGTAAGTAATAATTGCTCACACAAAGTAGTGAATTCTTAATGGATTGTACATTCAAAAACTTGCAGCGTAGTTTTCGATCAACTTCATACAATACGCGTCGATTCAATCAGTTCACACAGTTTTTTCTGACCTTTAAACGGTGCAACTTACATTCCGACCAAGCGATTTGGACAGAAGTACAAGTACTTGGGTTAGTAACACTGTGAATACCTTGTCGACGAATCACAATCACGCTATATATCAAAATGTCCCACCAAAAGAAGGCAGTGATTCTATTAGAGCAACAGCGCGTAATAACTGGCAAGTCACTATGCAGATTTAGTGATAAATTGTACGATAAACGACACCTTCATTTGACGTCTCCCCCGAAATTTGTATTAATGGTTCGAGCCTTTCTTGCACAGATTCGTTTCAGAAGTAATGAGTGACTAGAGTATCGATCTCGAGATCGTGCGAAGAAACGCACAGAACATTGATTGTGGATAGATAACCTGGGTTGGTCCCAAAGCATATCGCTAAATTTTCATTATCATATATACAAAATATTTCATTGGTTCGATTTGTTTTTGCGTACTCATTCAGGATCTATAGAATTCAGGGAACTGAGTCGAAAACGTCTGCCACGGAAGTGAAAGGCTTGGTTCCAGAAAGACTCCAGTTCCAAAAGTAGAGAATAAAAAAAATGCTTCCAGAATTGGTTCGAACGAATGCAGAAGTATTAATTCTCGCGAAGAATACGATGAAGTTTTCAAAAATTCTCGATTTAATCATTCTAGCTCTATATGCAAAACTTACAAGACATACCTGGTGACATCAAAATCAGTGTACCTAATATTTCAATTGTACCATCATCAATATTATATCACTTCGAAAACGAAACAATATTTACCCAAAAAACTGAATATGCAATTATTACAAACGGAATATAATAAATGCTGATCTTAAACATGTATTCACATTTTATCGCCTAGTTTGAATAATTGAAATCAGCCTAATAAATTATTAGTTCCGAATAACAATATATTATTTCATAAAAACAAATATTTTTCTGTTTCGAATAGTATATGCGCCCATGAATTTTTTCCTTCGTAACCTCGTCTCAACTAAGTAGATAATGAAATTCCAACAAATGAGTTTCGTTTTGAATGACGAATAAATCTAACCAAATGAAGGAAATTTTGATTTTGATTGTCGCGATAGATTAATATTTATGCATAAAAATTCCTATACCAATAAATCGTTACTTTTTACGATCTAGAATGATGTTTTATTTGATTTTTTCTGAATTTATTCAAAATTTATAATCTTTTATTTGACTAATAAGTCGTAATATTGGGTGTGAAATATGATATCGATCATCACCAAAATTTCAAGATATTACAGAATTGTAATATTAAATTAATTTTCCTCTTCACTTTTGTTCGTGTTTTCCGTTAACGTGCTCTATTTCTGCCTTTTCGGCTAATGACACGCCGGGGAATTCTGTCACCTCACTAACCTGGGAATTTTGCCGAACCCCTCTCGTGTCGAGGGAAGGGATCTTTAATGTCCAACACATCTCTGTTAGACAGGACCCACAGCTTTACATCTCCTCCGAAAGATGGACACCCAAGCGATTCCCAGAATCCGAAAAATCGCACCGACCTTGTGGGGACTGAATCCAGGTAACTCTGCGCAGGAGACGAGCATCATTTCCCCTACGCCACCGAGCCGGCTTTCACTTTTGTTTACTACTTATTATTAACACATGTTTCTTTCTTCGTATATCGTCGGATATATGCTAACAAAATTCGTTGTTTTTTTGGCACACATGTTCTCTCTAAGAAGAATGAAATGAAAGAAATAAATTGTAACTTTTAACAGGCTCGGTGGCGTGGGGAATATGACGCTCGTCGCCGGCGCAGAGTTACCTGGGTTCAATCCCCACGAAGTCGGTGCGATTTTTCGGATTCTAGGTATCTATCTGATGAAGCCATAGTGTGGTGAAACCGGTCATAGTTTTGTTAATATAGTGAAAATCTAAATACCATAGTTTTATTTCATTGAAAATATGTATATCGATTTTCATCAAGTGACGACCTCCTCAATCAAATTATTATGTAACACCCTGTATTTATTCTTCTGTTGTATGAGTACCTGTACCTACAAATCGACCAGATATTTTTTCAACATTTTTATACGAATCAAGGTTTTTCCGTCTCTTTTCTCTATTCAGACCACACTTACTCCCCTAAACATTTTCTTCGAAAAAAGTAATATTTAGGTTCTGGGAAGTAGCCCATGTGTCATACACCGTTTATGGTCGCGTTTCAATGAAACAGGTAGAGTAAAAGAACGCCATACAGGTCGTTTCAGGATTACTACAGTCGCCCAAGACCGTTTTTTGGTTTTACAAGCCAGACGAGATCGTACTACCACAGCATCTCGATTAGCTCAAGAGCTATCACGAGTTCATAATGTACAAATTTCCGACCAAACTGTGAGAAATCGACTGCACGAAGGTCAACTCCACTCCAGACGTCCTTCAAGAGTTCCACAACTGACCCATGGAAATCGCGCTGCTCGTTTAGCTTGGTGCCAAGAACACATAAACTGGGATCAAGAGAGGTGGGCCACATTTCTCTTCAGTGATGAATCTAGATTAAGTTATTATCCCGATTCGGAAAGAATTCGAATATGGAGGGAACCTGGAAAGCAAAACCGTCTCAAGCATGCTCGAGAAGTTGTTACACAGGGAGGCGGATCAGTGATGTTTTGGAGAGGTATACGCCTTGGTGGAAGAACTGACCTAGTTTTCATACAGAACAATCTCACGGGAAACTCTTACGCAAATGAGATAGTTTTACCTGTGAAAATCTAAATAGCATAGTTTTATTTCATTGAAAATATGTATATCGATTGTCATCAAGTGACGACCTCCTCAATCAAATTATTATGTAACACCCTGTATTTATTCTTCTGTTGTATAAGTACCTGTACCTACAAATCGACCAGATATTTTTTCAACATTTTTATACGAATCAAGGTTTTTCCGTCTCTTTTCTCTATTCAGACCACACTTACTCCCCCAAACATTTTCTTCGAAAAAAGTAATATTTAGAATTATGACTATAGAGAAAACCTTGTTTAGGTAAGAGTTTGCAGAAACTTCGTTATATTGATCGATTGTTCGGTACAGTATCGAGGTCCCATATCCTAGCAAAATTATTCTCAGTTGTGTGTTCTAATTGAAAATATATATTATACAGGGCGATTCTAGGAAAACTAACCTTCCAATATATCTCGAGAACTATTGCAGTGTCGAAGAATTGCGAAAACATTTAACAAGACTAAATCTTTGCATACTTTTGATAAAACGATTAATTCGATAGCTGCAAACTAGATCGTGGTATTCACCAGTTTCGAAGTATCTCTACTTCAAAATCTCGTACATCTTTTGAGAAAACTACTCTTAAGAAACAACCAGAGGGTCACATAATTCATAAAACTGATGGTCCTCCCCCGTATAATCTAAATAATATAATCTACATGACGAATGTGTACTGACCGTCCACGGCAATAAATTAGCGAATCAGGCAGTTTGTGCCTCCAAATAGCACATAAATAAGTTATGAGTGCATGTAAGACGATTACGTTCTGAAATATAGGATTAATATTTTGGGATTTTTTCTCGTCCCACACTGGTCCGTCGACATATAACTCAGATTTATGAAACGGCCTCGAATAAATTTCGGCACGGTTCATATGGCGAAATTAGCCAGAATAGGAATCGGAAAAAAAAATGGCATGAAAACCGGCTATATTTGCTGAATTTGAGAAGTTAGATCTCCTTGAATAGAAGACCTATCGCTCTGTGTGATCTATTGTCTGGAATTTATAGATTGATCGTCCGAACACAACCCGCAATAAAACATTTCAGTGGATTCGGCGTTTGCAATTTTTTCATGAACAACGATACAGGGTGGACCAAATTCGATGTTTCAGTATGGCAACTATGTGAAATATTGTCGATAAAGAAGAATAATACCCTTCTCTCGAATTTCGATATCTGGAATTCCATTGAAGTAAGGTAAAAAATATTTAAACACTTTTTTGAATATAATGCAGCGACGCATTCCAAGAGCTTTTTGCCATCGGTTTCTAAGTTATGAAGCAAACTTGTTTTTTCTGAAATACAAAGTATAGGTGACATCCATATCAATAGAGAAGATTTTTTTTCTTTCTAAATACATGCGATATCAATTCCCTCAACTAAATCCTTATTCAAGAAAAAATCGAAAATTCATAGCTATCCACTCGGAACATAGCAGATAATCACAATACTATGGTGAAAGAGCTTAGCCTCCGTGCGTCAAAGAAAAGATCCCGTTTATTCAATTCTATGTTCACTCCCTAGCTCAAAGTGTTTTTTTGTTGAAAAATATAATTTTGAAAGAACATATGTTGTGATAAATAGTATTAACTCTACTGGCTGTCCACGCGTGTTGGGACATTGAAAGTATATGGAGAGAGGAATGACCGATTGGAGAAATTTCATTTTGGTTCTCTTGAATATTCTTCGAACTCAACACCTCAAAAAAGTCTAGGGAACACTCACCAATATCTCTAAAATATGAATTTGATGATTCGAATTTATAGAAATCTTTCGGTTTTTGTTAGGATGTATTGTATATAATGTATTCTCGAGAAAACAAAATATTATTTGACTTCTCCAAAGCACCTATTCTTAAAAAAAAAATTTGAAAATTACGAAATGTTGTAAAACAGAAAAAAAAATCCTGAACTAATATTTTCGAAACGATATGGAAGCACTTATATTTTTCAGTACCCAGAAGGTCCACCTCTGTTATTAATGACACTTTAGCATCGTAGCGGCATACTCAATATTAAATTGTCTATTACATTTTGGCCTAAGTCATTCCAAGCTCCTGAACTGCTAATCGAAGCTCCTGTTCATGATGGAAGACGTTTTGACGCGGGAGATTTCTTTTTATGGTAGCAGGATGGCCACGGTAGAAGATCGATACCATTCTCTTCAAGAACGTTCAAGACAACTTTTGCAAGATGAGGAGGGGCATTATCTTGCTGGAAGAGTGGATTTTGACCCATTGTTTGGAGATACGGTACCACTACAGGTAAAACTATCTCATTTTGCGTAAGAATTTCCCGTGTAGTTGGTCTGTATGAAAACGAGGTCAGTTCTTCCACCAAGGCGTATACCTCCCCAAAACATCACTGATCCGCCTCCCTATCTAACAACTTCTCGAGCATGCTGGAGATGGTTTTGCTTTCCAGGTTTCCTCCATATTCGAATTCTTCCCGAATCGGGATAATAACTAAATCTAGATTCATCACTGAAGAGAACTGTGGCCCACCTCTCTTGATCCCAGTTTACGTGTTCTTGGCACCAAGCTAAACGAGTAGCGCGATTTCCATGGGTCAGTTGTGGAACTCTTAAAGGACGTCTGGAGTGGAGTTGACCTTCGTGCTGTCGATTTCTCACAGTTTGGTCGGAAATTTGTACATTATGAACTCGTGATAGCTCTTGAGCTAATTGAGATGCTGTGGTAGTACGATCTTTTCTGGCTTGTAAAACCAAAAATTGGTCTTGGGCGACTGTAGTTATCCTGAAACGACCAGTATGGCGTTCTTCTACGTTACATGTTTCATTGAAACGCGACCATAAACGGTTTATGACACTTGGGCTACTTCCCAGAACCCTGGATACTTCCCGTTGTGAGCTCCCAGCTTGGAGCATGCCTACGGCTCGTAACATCTCTTCTCTAGTCAAATGTCGTCTTTCCATGGTCGAATCACAAAACTTGAATCTTTTATTTTTGCTTACAACAGAAACAAAGTGCCAACTAACTGATTTCAAACACTGAATACACGGAATGATTATAAAGCAGCGTCGCATCTGCTGCGCTTTTAGTTTTTTATATAAAAAAAACTGAAATCTGTTGCGGCACTCTACATAATTTGGTGAGAAATTGATGCAGGTGTTCATTTATTTAAAAAAATCATCCATATTGATCGTTCTGGATACGATATATCGATATTCAGAAGTGTTCCCTAGACTTTTTTGAGGTGTTTAAGTGCCGAAAATATTTTCAATGCTGTAGCACTTCCGGTTATACCGATAGTTGACATATTTGTTATTTCAAATGGCAGAATGTATGTTTTAATTTTTTTATTGGAGAAATTGAAATTCTGAACAACTATTTTTTCATATCATTGCCACGTGAAATCAATCGAAAGGAAGATGTGAATTTTTCAATAATCGGAATTTTGCGATTTTTTGTTGTCTCTTATGCATCATGAATATACTAAAGATCATTCAATATCGATTATTTCTAGTTCGTAACAAAAGAGGTTCATTCAGCAGAATTCAATACATTTAGAGGCTTCACGTTATATACAGGGTGTTTCCAAAGCAGGTGACAAATCGTAGTACATTCAAAGGTACAAAAGTCCGGTTTTTCAAATTAGAGTACCTATTTTTGCACAAACCATTTAACTCGTAATATTAGAAGGTCTATTATAAGCTTCCCCACACCTAAAATGCATCGTTTCCGAGTTTTTCACCTTTTTGTCCCAAAAATTACGATTTTTCACGCCAGGACCCTGGAATTCGCAGATTATATGACATAGAATGTTTCAAATAATGTATTCTGATCTCTCAATACGAGACTCATCTCAAAGTCTTCATCAAAGTAATTCTGGTCAGAATTACCAGAAAAAAAGTGCGAAATCAGTTAATATTGAGGTGGATTGAATCTAACTTCTCGTTTTTCTTCTTTTTCACAAGGTATTCCGGATTACATCAGTTAATTGTCAGGAAAGTCATCTTCAGATTGTTATTGATTTTAGACCTTTTGACATCCAAAAATTGTCCTGAAACAGAATATTTCAAATGTTATTTCACAAGTTATAACTCTGATATTTTTCAACATAATTGAAGGAATATATCCGTTTTTTTCGGTTGTCAATATTTTGAAAAGTACATGTCTACATCTAACCATAAAAAAAATCGACATGCTTCATCCAGAGAGATATTTCTGGTAATTCGAAGATGACTTTTCTGACAATATACTGATGTAATCGAGAATACCTACTAGAAAAGAAGAAAAACGAAAAATCAGATTCAATCCACTTCAATAGAAATTGATTTGGCACTTTTTTTCTTGGAATTCTGACCAGAATTACTAAGATGAAAATTTTGAGATGGATTTCGTATTGAGAGATCGAAATACATTATTTGCAAGATTTTCGGTCATATAATCTGCGAATTGCAGGGTCCTAGCGCGAAAAATCGTATAATTTTACATGTATTCTTAATCAGCTATCTAATTTTTGGAATACCCTGTTACATTTTATGTAGATGATACGACATCATATTTTAAATTTCTGACCTGCCGTTACTGGAAATTTTCAGCAATTATTCGAAACGATTACTCTAATCTAGAGGTATAAAACGTTCAACTTCGTTAACCTGAATATTTCAAAGAACTTAATTAATATTGAGATTAACATAGTCTCCAAATGGCCGATGTCTTAATATATTACATTCTTGCTGTCCGGCTAATGTTCAACTCTTTCACGAAGCGGAACCCGTAATGTCGAAATATGGCGCAATCGTTCATTCGACGCGTGGAATTATTGTTATGATATCGATAAGTGATCATATCCTCATTCCGGACTCGTAGCATAGGATAATATATTTCTAGGGAAAGTATATTGTGTTTCTCACGTTGAACTTTATTACGCCGTTAGAGTTATAATCAAGAAATTCAATTGAATACTTATTCGGGATGAGAAACCGTTATTCAGCATGGTCATTTTCATTGTGACGCACTGTATATATATATATATATATATATATATATATATATATATATATATATATATATATATATATATATATATATATATATATATATATATATATATATATATATATATATATATATATATATTAACAATGAGACAAATATCTTCTGCGATACTCTTCGCGAGGAGTCAATATATGTAAAATTGAGACAAGAAGAATCATTCAAAAATCTGTAGATCAATTAATAATCCTTTCTGACAAGAGCTAGTTCCCAAATCTGCCGCCATGCACGCAGCCTCCAAGAGCCATAATGGTGCAACTAAGCAGGATGCCGAGAAACGGAGCGGCTGACTGCAGTTTCGCCCTTATAAGGAGCTCATCACTGTCGCATATCGCTTCTCAGCATCCTATCAAGCTACATCGGGGTACCCTATCGATTCCAGAAAGGACGCACCTCGTACATACGTATGAGAGTCGCCCTCTATGGACAGACACGGCGAACCCGCTACCGGACTTCAAGAAAGATACGAACAATAACAAACAGTTGTGGAAACGTTAAAAATTCCAAACATTTGGGAGACATCTTTCGCCGTTCCGTGAATCACATCAACGGTAGAAAACGAGCGAAATAATCCCACTGGAGTAGTGCTCTTAGCCTCTGTTTCCGATATAAAACCTCCCGTCGGTAAATATTTGATGGGACAAATATCTTCCGCGATAAACTTCGCGAGGAGTCTACATATATAAATTTGAGACAAGAAGAATCATTCAAAAATCCGTCGATCAATGAATAAACCTTCCTGACAAGGGCTAGTTCCCAAATCTGCCTGCCATGCACGCAGCCCCCAAGAGCCACAATAATGCGGGATACCGAGAAACGAAGCGGCAGACATCAGTTTCGCCCTTATTGGGAGTTCATCAGTGCTTAGACTTTCTTCGGACTATTCAGTAGATGGTTTATGTGAAGTTTGCACAAAATAGGTCGAGCGGTTCTTCATTTATAGCATTTTTTGTAAGAAATGAATTCAATAAATGACGGATGTTGCCTTCAAATTGAAACCTTTTTCATCGTTGACAGTACAAGCATTTTGTTATGTCGTTCATGCGGTCATTTCATTTTGGACGTGCTTCGATTGAAGCAAATTGTCTGGGATAATTATTGCTTTGTGTTTATATTTTTGAACATATTGTTGAGTGCATTGATACGAACGGTGAGTCTTGAATTGTTCAGATGTACTATGTATATGTGTTCGTGTACTTTTCTCAGTTTTTTAGCGAGCAGTCGGTAGTTTCATATCGTTTACAGACTTTATTTGAATGAAATTCTCAAACGCATTTACACAAACGGTAAGTTTTGAACTGTTGAAGTGAATTACATGTATGTCAACATATTGTGTGTGTTCGGGTGTTTCATTCATTTGTAACAGATGGAAGCACGTCGATTTAAAAAAGGAATTATTTAATGACATTTTTATATACATTGACGTATGCAGTCATATATATTTCCATACATACATATACGAACATGTATAAATATTGATACACCAATATTAATATGACATTTGTCATATTTTTCGAACGACTGTCAGAAAGTTCCACGAAGAAATAATATATGGGCGATGCCAACCCAGATTATTGGGTCCATAATGATTCTAAAACATCTGAAGATCATAATCGGCATCACTTGGAAGACTGAACTTGGCCATCGGGGCCCTCTCGGTCAAACAGAGATGGATTTGAAAAAATATAGCAGGTTATGTATTTTTTTATTATCTCCTTAGTCCCTTTCATGACCTTGCTTGCTATGTAAAACCTTTTCTTAGATTTGTTTAGACATATAAGAAGTTTGATCATTGAAATATTTTTCTGCTGGTTTTCTTTCTCCATTGTTACAGATTCCTGTCTCAAACCCCCTTTCTTTCACCCTTGTTTTTTGGAAATCATGGAATGCAAGAGAGAATGAAGCGGCTAAGCAGAAAAATCTTTGGTACTCTTTATATACACACAACACTAACATATCATAAACAGACAAGCTATTGCTAGTGCAATAGCGACAGGGAAACGAGTTTTTTTCCCAGATTTTTTCACTCGTTTATTGAATCATATACAAGATAGTATGGTTCCCCTGTTACATTTCCTGAGCTCACACTTGTGTTTTTTCTGACACACAGCAAAATTATAGATATAAGCACTTATTGTAAATTCAATTATTCAAATTTTTGTAAATCCTCTCTTTCCAAAAGAATATATATATATATATATATATATATATATATATATATATATATATATATATATATATATATATATATATATATATATATATATAAATGTGGCAATTTGTTTTTAATTTGTTTTATTCTTTTCATTGAAGGAAAAATGCCACGAGCAAATATAGGTCCAAGAATGCGTAATGCAAATGATGTGGAATTACTAAGACGATCACATACTGTAGATGAACGCGTACAAGCTAATGCATCGCAGCGTGAACGTAATGCACGAAATCTGTTGACCCTGTACCTGTACTGAAGCTTGCACGGCGATCACGAATAAGTCGTGCTGTTTTGGCTGAAATGATGCATGCTACTTTTAATTACAGCAGTCAGATTGATTATAGTATGTACAGATACATTGGAATGATGGACGCAATATGTCCAAATTGTGATGCGGCCAATTATCCAGATAACACCCGACATGTGTTGTGCCAATGGCAAAGTAAGATTGGCAGAATTAGAACATCTCGAACGTCGAAGCACAGTCATATTCAACAATACAATTCGGCACTTAAAATGACTTATTTTGGTGCTACTAAAATTATTAGAAATAATTTCATGCCAACGTTTAAGGTAAATACTTCAACAGGATTGTCCATGTTTATATCAATCTGAATCACAAAATCGAAATAAGGGCTGATAGAACACCTTTTGGAGAGCATGCAAGGCGATTCAATGCACCGACAATTGATGAAAATGCAATTGAAATTCTTGGCGATCAGTTTGAATCCCGTGAGATTGTACTTCATCCCAGAAATGAGCCATTGCAACGTGTTTCGGAACTTCATCGTTAAAAATTCCGACCCAACATCTACCTAAAATAGTATATATGTTAAAGATTCAGGGTCAGATTTATCATCAAGCTGGTTCGTTATTGCCATACGCTGACGCTGATCATCAATTTTTGCAATGCTGCTACATTGTTATATTTCACTTCATACGTAGCGAAGCACGTACCGGGCCGTTAGTATATATATATATATATATATATATATATATATATATATATATATATATATATATATATATATATATATATATATATATATATATATATATATATATATATATACGTACGTATTAATTGTCCGAAGTCATAATATGGATGCATCTCAAATTCTTTGCATCATATCAACCGTTGAGATAATTCAAATAGACCATCCTGTACAAAGAAAATGTGCCTGATAATCCCCCAGGTTTAAATAAATAACATACTATTCTTTTGGAAAATTGTCTGGAGAATGTCATTTTCCCCGCTTTCGTGCCTTCAGTTCGGAGAGGTTCCATATCCCTGTCACCCACATCTTGCCACGCCTAATGAGCGTATAAATATTATCTCGTTAATGGCAGATATATTGGGGTGGATGGAACTGAAAGAGCACGGTCGGATTGAATCTGGTTCGAGCACTCTGACACACCTTAGAGCATAATTGGATCATCGCTTGCTTGTCTTGTTCTGCTGACGCATAAGTTCGTTATTATTAGTGCTAGGCCCTCAGTTTTCAGTCCGATGTAGATTTTATGCTAATAATGTGGCATTTATACGAGGGCAATCAGAAACGTATACTTTTCTGAGTTGTTGAGACGTTGAATGTTCAGGTTATTCCTAAATATCATGCACTAACGGACTCGAGTGACTATTTAGTTGATTTTATGACTAATTTCTAATAAACTTAGGTCCGCAAACGCTTCGTTATGGTCGTACAGGGTGTTGGAATTTCGATTTTCTTTGGAATTTTTTTAGATATTATTGCCAGTAATGAGCTGAATGGAAATAATTTTGAAAGGTCTCTAGTAGGCTATGGAATTACTTGGATATGTATTTATACGAATTCTGAAATAGCTGAGAGGCGTTTTACGTATGAAAATTGAAATCTATAAAAGTAATACGAGGGATGTATTATGTTTTCTATGCTGGGACATAGAGAACTTCATTAATCAACCGTCAGTACTGAAAATGAACTTTATGATTTGTTAATGTACATCCAAATTTTCAATTATACACGTGCTTTGCAACAGTTACAAGAAACTGCCAAAGTTTACAAATTAGTTAAAAATGGACTTGCATCTTCGCGCAATAATTTTCTACAATTTTCAAAGACAATTATCTCAACAAGAATTTCTCGGCGAGTTGGTTTCTGTCTTTGGCATTGAAACACCCCACCAGTTAACAGTTTTCTGTTGATATGGAGAACTGAAATGCAAAGGATATAGGCTAAGCGATGATCAAAGGGCAGGTCCACCAAAAACAGTTATCACTCAAGACAACATGCAGGAAGATCGCCATGCAAAATATCGAGAGATGAGTCATCGTTACGGATTTTAAAGAACTCAATGCAAAAAATTTCGCACGAAGAATTGCTTGTTGAATAGTTAGTTTCCTGTTAGATATCGCAGGAGTTGACCAAAGAACAGAAACCAGCAAGTATGGGCGAATTCTCTAATTTTCCCAAAATCAAGAGCGAACTGCATGTTCAAAGGTTTCAGTCTTCAAAAGAAACTGTTAATGCCTCCAGAAATGCCATTTTAAATGTAGCAACAAACGACTCGATTAACTGTTTCAATAATTGGTTCGAACGAATACTTTGAATTGTTTCATTCTAGCTCTATATGCAATACTTAAACGAAATCCTTCGTACGGGAACATGACAATTCTTGAGTAGTTGTCGAAACTCATTTACAGGAAAAGTTTACATTAATGTATGGGGTGGTATAATTGGGTTCATTTCTTTTCAACTGGTCGACTTACCGATAATTTATATAGACACTTTTTGCAACACGAATTGCTTTTATTACTTGAATACTCTCCAGTGATGCTGAGTTATAATGGCGCCCCACCACTTTTTTCTAATTTGGTTCGGGAATATTCGAATGAACCATATCGAAATGAGAGGATATGACTATGTAGACCTCTGCTATGGCCTTCTAGGTCTCCTGGCCGAAATAGTCTAGATTTCTGCCAATGGGCGCATTGACGCGTTGAAGTAAGGGAAACGGAAAATTGAATTTCTCAGATAATTCGGTAAAATGTAGCTGGTACAATAATTTCTAGGAGTAGTGCATGTGAAAGAAAGCCATATTTTTTATTAATTGTGTCGTTTGCATTAATCGAAAATGAGAAAAAATAACGGCATTTCAAAATGAAACAATACAACGTTTACCTTTAATTAGATTAATATTGATTTCTCGTCCGTCCCGAAAATTTCCACAAGAAAAAATAAATTTCGGTGTAATCAAATTACAAGCGTTGCGGAAAAAACCCCGTGACGCGAATAAATAAAACCGTAATATCGAGATTTTTATGAAAAGATCGCGAAAAGAGGATACTGGAAGACGAAGGGGGCGCCACTTGACATCATTAATCATTTTCCCCTGTAAGAACATCGATTAGCGGGTACTCTTCCGGCCCTTCAGTCCTCGGGGGTTATTAATTATTTCTGCTAGCTTCAAAGGGCCTCACCGAGACGATTTTAACGCGTCGGAGCTTCTTGTAGTTGCGATGATAATTCCGGGAAAGCAAAAAGGTACGAATTTGGGATCAAAAGGCGTCGGATCGGCGCGACTAAGCGTCGAATTAACGTCGGTCATGAGCAAATTCGATCTTCCAGCGTATATGAATTAGTTTCCGTCTTCAGAAATTAAGGCTGAGTTTCTAACTCGAGAGAAGCATGTCATAAAAGAACAACCGACTATATTTCTTAATGTTCAGTTGTAAAAAGGATTCGTGAATAAGATATTTAACTACGAGGGTAGTAAGACATTTATGGACCAAACTGACTCAACTCGGATTTAGTTCATTAACGTTTCTAATTATATCAGCTTTTTTTTTGATTTCACAGATTTAGCCCTGGGATATGTAGCTCGTCTCCATTTATGATACATTTCATTTATAATCATTTATACAACTTAAATCTGAGGTCAAGCACAACACCCATGCCTTATCCAGGATTTGAAACCCGACTATCTACGAGGAGATAGTTCATAACTTCCTAGACTTGAAACCATATTTGAGAATGCAAAATTTGTTGAAACTATGTAAGTATTCTAGAATGAGTTTTAACTCTGAATCAACTGAAAATAATACACATTTGCAGTCACTACTAAATGCAGAGTTTTTCGTTTAATACAGGGTGCATCAACGAAAACTAAACAGATGCTATATCTACCAAGATATTCATTTCTGATCAAAACGCAAAAACAGGTCGATTTTTGTTTCGAGGGGGACATCTTTTAGGGTTGCAAGCCTTGAACATTTTGTATAGGGAAGAAGGGTCGAGTGATGACTCAAAAGAAAGGTGGTATCTTTGTCTACATTGCCTTGAACGAATTTCCATTTTTAATTGAAAACTGTGAAAGATACAGGGTGAGCAACTGAAAGATAGGGTTAGGGGGTTTATATTTCAGGCAAGTTTTGTACCCCTAAAGATGTCCCCCTTGAAACAAAAATTGACCTGTTTTTGCGTTTCGATCAGAAATGAATATCTTGGTAGATATAGCCTCTGTTTAGTTTTCGTTGAAGCACCCTATATAAGAAATAAATTGAACATAAACAAAACTTGACATCTATTACAAAACACTTCTTTTAGTTGTATCAACAATTTCTTATTGTTTAGGGATAAATAGGTTTATGATGTTCGAAAAAAAAGATTTTTTCACAAGATGTCGATTAATTCGAAAATGATTCAATTGAGGCATAAAGTAATCTGGAAAAACTTACGTTATTTCGAGTGAACACGTTCAAAAATGTTGCGAAACCTAGGTGTCCCATTCAAAAAACAACTATGAAATATGAATCTCTATAGTGAAAAATCCTGTATATTTGAAAATAATGTTAGAATTAGCATCAAACTAGTATCTAATTTTCTGTATACTTCTTTTATATATTTAAGTAGTGAACCAATTAAGCATGTAGTGGATACCCGGTAGACAGAGTGTTCTAGTAAAGGGTCCATTTAACGAAAGATTATCCCGGAATGCAGAAACAAATGTAGTTGAAAACATTTTACACCATTTAAATTTTCTTTATAAAGCAAATACATATTGACATTGTAAACTGAATGAATTCAAGCTGAAACCATGTAGGAAATTTTGCTCCCGTGTTTGATGGGGAATTTTGACGGCCGAAATATGAGGAATCTGTCGATTAAAAATATCTCATCTCCAAAATTTGGACTCATCGGTTCATATAATGTTTTATAAGGAGTCTGCTTTTTCTTGGATGTGAACTATCAACATTTAACTGGAGCGCAGGCAAACGCATACGGATTGGTATAAAAATAACCCATGACGATAACTGCAAAATCTTCATCATTGGTAATGAAACTAACTAACATTGACAAAATTCGATTTAAATTTTCAGAATTTTTCGTGTGAAGTGAGTGTAAATTTGATATTTTTCATTAAATGTTCTGCAAGTTCCACTCATTATTCATTGGCATTGACCATGAATGATGAATAAATTCATAATATCCTCGTTTGAGTATCCATTTGCCAGGTTTCTGATAAAAACGCAAACAAAATGATAAATATATACCAATGAATACTACTTTAAAATACGGTTCTAATAAAGTAAGAAAAGCAAATTTTTTTGCCAATTTAATTTCATTGAGTTGACAAGTGATACCATTCCGATATAACCGGGAGTAGTAACGCTCTGAAAACATTTACTCTAATGTCAAAATTTGTAATTGATCGATAAACCAGTTTCCAATATACTTTCAATGGGCCCTCATTCAGAGCGGACACCTTGTATCATTGAGCGTTTCAAACACTGAAAAATATTGAAAACAATTTTTCAAATAATGCAGAACCAGGGTTTGGCAATTAAAACGACTATATATTTTTTTTAAGAAATATAACTATCTCACTTTATTACCGTACACTGTAACCGCAAGTTTTTTAGGCAAGACTAAGATGAATTTTATCTCTATATAGTCTATATAGTCTGTTCACGTTAAGTTTAAAGTGACGTCATAGCTAGCGATGTCTGGTTGGGAAAGATTGCAATGGACAAGAACAAAATAACTAGTCTCGCGCAAAGGAACTACTAGTGACATATGGTGACATTTGGTTATGACAGTTGGCATTGAAATGCGGCGTTGACGTATTTTCATTGTTAATTTTAGTTCGCTTTCTTGTGCTGATTGAGATTGGATTGAAGTGTTTTCCTTGAAGTTTTGATAATATTTGAATCATTTTTTTAAAATCAGTCCTTTTCAGAACTCAGAGTTTCGAATTATTATTCTATATAAATAGTGAAAATGCCAAGACCTTTCTCGATCCAAGCCGAAAATATGATTGCATCATTATGCAATTATTTCCAACGAGAACGAGATAATGGGGGTCCTCTTCTCCCCTAACAGCTGTAAGAGATCTAAGTACCACTAAAATTAATAACCTTTCACCCTTAAAAAAGAAATATTATGATACAACTTAACTTATTCATCTGTAGGTTTCCAAATTGTCTACACATCTACATACTATGAACTTTTTTGCTTACAGAGGGTAGCGAGTGCTTTACAAGTAAGCATTTCATCTATTATTAATATTATGTCAAAGACAAAGAGTGGTGATCCACTGAGAAGCCCAAGAAAAAAAGAAATCGTGAGAAACCTGTAGTACATATTGACGATTGATTAAACTGTCATAAGAAATACTATCTATGACAAGTTCCAGAACAGTAAGTAGCCATTAAAACCTTGGTCTAAATTAAGTTTAATATTATATTCTTTGTAGAAGAACATATTACGTTGCCTGCATTAAAAGAGAAGCTCCACGAAAGAGAAATTTCCAATGGGTGTAAGACATCTCTGTGGAAAATTGTACAAAACATTTGATTCAAGTATGCCAAAGATAATTGATTTGAAACCACAATTATTGAGTCTAGTTAAAATGTAAGTACTGAGTTCAAATAGGATTGTATTTCAAGTAGTAGGAGTGTTCTCAATTCGAATATGTTTCACAGGAATAAGCCAAAACCAATATATGCGATTGATAATCTAGCTGAAGAATATGGACACGAAGTATTACGTCTTCCTCCCTACCACTGCATTTTCAACCCAATTGAAAATATTTGGGGTATAACCAAAAACTATTATCGGTACCATGTAGGGAAGGAAGGGAGTTCCGCTGAACAATCTCTTTCTGTATGGAAAGGAGCTCTCCAGAGGTATGGAGTAAAACTATTGAGCATATAGAAAACATGAACATGAACTTCATTTTGATCTTGAAGATGTTCCCCCTATGATAATAAATATGGACGAGAATGACAGTGACAGTGAAACATTTTTAGACGAACTTTCAGAATAAAATGGAGTATTTATTTTTTCAATTAATTTTAAATTTTCAACATTTTCTTTGTAAAATTATCATTGAATAAATGATTTTGTTGATTTCTGTTATTAGATAGTTTCACATGTGCTCCTTATTTGAATCTGCAAGTGCCAAGTAGACTTATTTTTAGTTTCTGTTGAAAGATTGAAATATTTCGAAAATAATTATTATTTCATGGCCTAGTAAAAATAATTTTTATCTGTCAAAAAGAAACGTTTTGATTTAAATTTTGGGCTTATTCAAAAACCTGATTTTGATGATTTTGATTTCCATTGTATTTCAAATTCAATGAGATGGCCAGTGCTCAAAACCTTTATTGAACAAAATGCAAAATGAAAGTTTCTACTTTTTCCTGTTTTTATATTAAAAAAAAGGTAAACACAATTGAATTGAATTATATCTCATGTGTTGCATTTACAGGTAAGTACTAGTATTCTGAAGATCCATCATGATCATCAGGTCGATTTTTATTTTCAACTCGAAATTTTTTCTCCGAAAAATTTTTTTTTTTCTTAAGTTCTTTGAAAGATACAGAGATTATTTTTCCGAATGTTTTGATACCACTAGTGGTCTGAGATGCGTAGTTTTCGATAAACAGGATGCTCCATTCAAGTTATATTGATATGCATGATTATTGAAAAATTTTATTTTCGGGAGAGGAAGGTCGCGAATTAATTTCATATGTCTCAAATTGAGAATCGAATTTATTCTGAGAAGAATTCATACCACACCTCTTGAATGAAACAGCCTTTATTTCAGAAAATACGCATCTCAGACCCCTACTATGGGTATCTAAACACTCAGAAAAATAATCTTTGTAGGATAATGATGTAAAAATATGGGTTATAATTCTTTAAAATGGTCGATGACGTCATACCTTGCGAATTACCGAAGAAAAATTTTTTATTCCAAATAATTTCGAGTTGAATGTAAAAATCGACCTGTCTGAGCGTTTTGCACGAAAATCAAAAATAAAGAAATTATGAATTTTATTCCATATTTTATATTCGCATTGAATAGGCATTTTTGGAAATATTGGCAACCTCCGGGAAAACTGGTTGATGACGTAACTTTAAACTTAACGTGAACAGACTATACTAAATTTTTTTTCAGATATAAGGGACGATACAAAAACAGTGTGAGAAATAGTAAGAGAGAATCGTCTTCATACGGCTTATACCATTAGGGGTGGTAGGGTTCCAGGGTAAGCAATGTCAGCCGGGTCCATCTATTTTTTAGGCAATATAAACTAAGGAACGTTAGTATTGATGAAATTTCACTTAGTACCGATGTGTATCCATCTTGAACATGTAACGTGATGAGGCATTCTCAAAATTTCAATCTTCGTATAAGAAATTACATTTCAGGAATTGTGAAACAATCATACGTATATCTCAATATCCTCTTATACGTGAATGTAGTAGAAATGATAATTCCCGAAATCCATCTAATCAATGAAATTTCACGACATACCAATTGAAAAAATCTTGGCCTTTAATGCATGAAAGAAATGATATAGATCAACTAATTAGAATAATTTCCATTTGACAAGAATATGAAAAATATATTAAAGTTTTATGAGGCAAGTGAATATTTTAAAACTCACGTTCTGGAAAATTGCGACGCGCCTAAATGCAGGGCCATTATTTCGCGTAATAAAGATAAGCTCATCGAACCAGCTTGACCGACAAATTCGCCAAAAAACGGCCGGGTACAATGACCATGACCTTGCAGTCTGGCAGACACGCTACGTAGGCCGAACAGCAGCAGCAAAAACTGAGATGTGCGGTCATTAGTTGGCGCATCGACGAC
Source organism: Cryptolaemus montrouzieri (assembly GCA_013387265.2). Taxonomy (NCBI): domain Eukaryota; kingdom Metazoa; phylum Arthropoda; class Insecta; order Coleoptera; family Coccinellidae; genus Cryptolaemus; species Cryptolaemus montrouzieri. Next base: position 28,312,837 of record JABFTP020000103.1, read on the forward strand.
TTAGACCACGTGACGCAGCCCCGAATCCGGCCAAGTTTTTACGAAGTCGCGTTGACCTAGGTCATAGACGTCTAGATGGATTATTGCAACCAAACTCAGGTCCGGGTAAAAATAATGCAAACATTGTACGCGGCCTTGAGTTGAAAGTGACCGCGGCGGCGGATCGGTAAGACGGTGGGGCCCAAGAGAGGTGACAATGGGGCGGTGTTGCCGACTAATAGACGATGAGTTATCAATGCATCTCAACTATGTCCAAGAATTTTCGATTTCCCATGTTATTTTCTTGGATGAAATGATATTATGATGTATATCCGAAAATTTTCAACATTAAAGGATATTTACTTTCAAGAGTAAAGGGTTGTATCATGGGGATAGATAATAACAGATTTCTTCATCAAATTATATTATATGTTTCATTTACACGCATACACTTGTATCCTATTTCTTCAGTTTCCGAATCACAGCCTGTTAGGTGCAAATTTTGCTTTAATTATTATTGATATATTTATATTTGCATATGCTTACATCAGTCCACTACACAAATAATAATATACAAATAAAGATAATTCAAGATTTATTTAGTAAATTCTCTTAACACAACCACCACTAAAGATAATATTTAATTTATGTAATAAATTATTCCCGTAAATTACATAATTCAACCGAAATCGGAGAAAACATTAGTCATATACACTAGACTAGCAATAATGTGAACTCGAAAATTTCGGGGCTGTTAGCACCTTTCACATGTTCACATCAATGAATTTATGAATTAAATAAAAAACACATTTACATATTCTTCAATTTTCATTAAAGATGTACATAATAATAATCAATCGTTAAAAACAGGCTACTTTCTTCAGAAGCGCTGCAAACCATACGAGAAGAGGTCATAATAGAACTCAGAAGCGAAGATGATACTCATAAAGGTATACCTGTCGGAGTCAATGAAAGTGTTGCAGATAACATCGAAGCCACGGAAACGAATATTAACATGAAACGTCCTTCTGAGCTGAATCAGCAGAAGGAATTTATGTATTTAGCAAGATCAGAACTCAACAGAACAATAATTGAATTCAGTGGTAGTAACCAAACTGAACGACCTAAACTGTCCAAATTCAAGACGAACAAGAACACAAATATCATACTAGCACATCTTGGAGAAGGTTCACACTTTGATTTACTTTGGAGCGGTTCTTCGACTACACAAACAACAAGTCTCCACAACTCTGATTGGAGCTGAGCCAAAAAGCGTCAGCGAAACCACCATGGCAAAAACGACTGGAGAAGGATATTGATTCTATTAGAGCTGAAATCGGCCGCCTCACAAAATTACTGAGAAACAAAGACCCTCAAGGCGCTTGAAATCACATATACGCAAAATTTATAGGAAAATTGGTACGAACACAAAACATCCTGATCACAAACAACACATCGACGTGTATATGGACACTGAAGCAGAAACTCCAAGAAAAAGCAGAGAGGCACTCCAGATACGTCAAGTGTACTGAAAGGATACACCATATACTTAAAGTTCCTCCAATTTTCATAAGGGAAATAACAAAACTGCAACCAACAATAACAGAGAAGTACCTGACGCCCAGTGCTTGACCGATTATTGGTCATCGCTATGGTCGAACCCCAAAGTACACAATAAAGATGTGGAGTGGATCACGAATGAAAAACAACGCCTTGATATCAAATATATGGACTTCAAAGGAATAACGGAGGAAGAAATGGCAACAGTAGTTAGAACGATCAACAATTGGAAGGCCACTGGTATAGATAATATCCACAACTTCTGGTAAAAGAAGTTTGATAAGCTCCATGGAGCCCTAGCGAAACAGCTCACGTATGTTCTTCAACATCCCAGGAAAATACCCATTTTCCTAACACAAGGCTTAACATCTATGCTACCTAAGAGCGATAGAATATAGGATCCGTCTCAGTATAGGTCAATCACTTGTCTGCCAACGCTCTACAAGATACTCACCTCATGCATATCCAATCGAATACACCTTGACAACAATATATTAGCAGAGGAGCAGAAGGGATGCAGAAAGAAACACCATGGGTGCAAGGAACAACTTATCATTGATTCTGTGATGATGAAACAGGCACGGAGGGCATTGGAATGGCCATTCAGCTTTTCTCGATTATCTTAAAGACATTCGATAGTACCGCCCATTCTTGGCTTGTCGAAGTATTACAGATATACAAAATTGATCCAGTCCTGGTAGAATTCTTGAAGACAACAATGACACACTGGCGCACATCTCTGCAGGTCAAGATGAACAATAAGTCGATTAAAACCGACGAAATACTCATACTCAATAAAACAGGATACGGATTTACGTTAAAAGCAGATAGGAACTATCACACAATCTCCTGCTGTATATGGATGACATCAAATAATGAGATTAATCAACCACACATCGACAAAGAAGCTTGCAACAAATGGTTGATGAAAGGATGGTCATCCAAGACCAAGTCATCGCTGCAAACAATTACAAAAAATTTATAATTAAGGACGGAACATTACAAACAGATAAGTGCAGAAAATGCCATCTAAGATCGGAGACTATACAGCATATTACGTCCGGCTACGAACAACTGGCCAATACAGACTTCACAGCCATTATCAAGTGTGCATCATTATCCATCAGAAACTTGCACAAAAGTACGGACTTTTGAATGCCCTCCAGCCATATTCAAGTATCAACCGGCGCCCGTACTGGAAAATGACTCTATCAGATTATACTACGGTAGGCCTTTTATCACTGACAGAATGGTGACGAATAATAGGCCGGACAAAGTGGTATATAATAAGAGAGCCAGAACAGCAATACTGGTGGTTGTCGGCATACCAAATAATTACAACGTGCTGAACAAGTTCCAGGAGAAAAAGTCCAAATACACAGATCCTGCTGTTGAGATCAAGCAGATGTGGAACCTCGATAAAATAGATATCGTTCCTGTCGTCATTTCTTCGACTGGGTTAATACCCAAAAGTTTGCATGATAGCCTTAAGAAATAAGAATTGCATAAGAATACTTATATAGAAATGCCAAAAGCTGTAATTCTTAATACATGTAGGATAGTAGATGCAATCGAGCCTATTCCCTTTGATTGCTGAATCTGCAACTATCAGTAAGTGCGGCAATAGTAAGGATGCGTTTGGGAGAAATTAGCCTTCGTGCAGAAGTCCTGCAACAGGTCCAGAATTGAATAAAATACACCGCTCGCCGCGTCAACTCGCAAGATAACACTAGCTTTAGGGCAATGAAGAATGGAAAAACGTTGTGTTTTCTGAGGAACCCCAGTATTTCTTGAATAGGCATCCCAGAATTCATCGGCGAACTGGAGAGCGTTTCAATCAAAACAATTTGCTACATAATGGTTTGGGGTGGCATGAGTAAAGAAGGAAAAACAGAATCAATTACAGTTGATGGGGGATCCATGACTGCTAAGAGGTACATACGGCGAGTTGTCCCATTCACTCATAATATGGGAGAAAACTTCATGCTGATGTATGATAATGCCACACCTCATACTACAAGATTATTCACTGATAACCTTGAAATATTGAGAATAGCCTGTCCGTCAAGAATTCATGATCTCAATTCGATTGAGCATGTGTGAGACACAATGGTTTAGAAGGTTGAGAAAGTGCGTCTCTGTTACGCAAACTATCAATGAAGTATGTCAGGATCTGCGAGAAAAGTGAGCAAAAACAGACCAAGGATATGTTCGTAATCTTATCGAACGCATGTCAAGACGCATTCAAGCCGTGATGAGAGCTCAAGGAGTTAACACCCTTTCACTTGTTCACCACTTTGTAATGAAGTTTATTTTATTGACAAAATTTAGTTCAGAAATTCTACAGGCAATTCAAAATTCGTGAAGAATAGCATTTCTGGTTTCCCCTCGTATATCGATATTCAAAATGAATTTTCACACATTACTAGGAAGTAATGTGTGAAAATTCATTTTGAATATCTTGTCAGGAGACAAGAGCTAGTTCCCAAATCTGCCCGCCATGCACGCAGACCCCAAGAGCCACAATAGTGCTATTAAGCAATTGTGGCTCTTGGAGTTGCGTGCATGGCGCCAGATTTGAGAACTAGCTCTTGTCAGGAAGGATTATTCATTGATCTACGGAGTTTTGAATAATTCTTCTTGCCTCCAATTTACATATGTAGACTCCTCGCGAAGTTTATAGCGATATTATAAATATATAGAGAGCTGCTCGTTCGAATTTTTTGTCGATGGATGTATGTGTATTGGAAACTTCCAGCGGGACATCCTAGTGTATTATTTTTCCTGTAGTACAGAATGGGCAAATTTCTATGTTTCAGTATAGTAGCTACATGAAATATCATAGTTACACAAAATCATCCCATTTTTTCAATCTGGAGTATTTTGAATAAGTTATCAAAATTTCTGAAACAATAAGTAGCCTGGCCCACTAAATGGCAACAACGAACAGCAATATTAGACATGATAGAGAGATTGATGACTCCAAGATCACGAGTGTGTCATTGCAGGATACCTGCGCCGCAGAGAGTGGGTTATGGGTACAAAAGTGAACCCATAATTATAGTGCCGAAGTTAGACAGGTATATAAACATAAAGCAGGTATGCAAAGGTATCTAAAAACATTCTGAATTGCATCTTATGAATAATTGATGAAGCTGAACAATTAGAGATGAATTTGGATAATTGAGATTTCAAGCTTATGTTCATTTATTTATACTCTTTCCATAGTCATATGAACGTATGCATTATTCGATTTGAAAAGTTCAAATGGCACTCGTCGTTAAATTTTTGCTATGTTGGTGGTGTATTTTGATACTCTCATCAGCAATACCATGCTTTTCTGTGAAGATCGAAATTTCAAGAAAGCACTTTGACACTACAAAATTGTTTTCAGAGCGGTACCACTTCCGATCCAATATCGACTACAACTTTGCTATTTGAAACGGCTAATATACTTTTCAATTTATTTATTAAAGTGCATCTTTTTCCAAGCATCCCTCGTTAGGATTTGTCCTATCTGAAATTAACCACCATTGAGCTATGATTTTTCAATTAAAAATTTCGTAATTATAGTGTCAACTTCTTTGTCCAAAAAAATCGGATTCGAGTAAGATTGTGCCTTTTCTTTAGTTCAACGGAAAAAGTGTTATTTTTGGGTGAAAGGTTCTTTTCGATGCTATTTTATATACAGGGTGTTCATGAATCACTTGTCAACTCAATGAAACTGAATAGTCGAGAGAAATCCTATACCTAAAACGCCTCTCTTCATTTTATTCTACATTTAATTAAACATTTGTATTTCTTTCGATATATTGAATCGTTACAATCAAATTTTGTCACCTATTGAAAATAATTAGCGGGATGGGTAAAGTTAGTTTCATCCCCAATGATGAAAACATTGCAGTTATCATCTTGAACTATTTTTTGAATAATGAATAAATTCATATCCTCTTTTGAGTATTCATTTGCCATTATATTCTACAAAAGAAACTATACGCAAACAAAATTAGTGTTATTGCTATTTTCAAATAACTTCTTAACGTCAAACTGAGGCCGAAATTCATAAAACCTTACATAGAAGAACATTGTGGAACATAGAAACTGGCATCGGAATTAAATTCATTGTTACATTGTTTCACGACCCAATGACTCAATTTTCCGAAGGAAATGCAGGTTTTTAATGAAAACGCGAATGAAATGATAAGTGTATGGAAACCTGATATCCATGAATAATATCTATCTAAAAAAATAAAAATGAAGATACTCGTTTTTGAAAAAAAAGCATTTGATTAAAAATTTAGTTTTATTGCGTTGGCAAGTGATTTTTGAGCATCCTATATGTAAAATAGTCTCGGAAAGTACGTTGCCGTAAAAAATGACACTTGTCTCGTTGAAATAAAAGAAGTTATAATCGTACTTGAATCTGAGTCGATTTTTTTTGCGCTTAGAAAATGACACTATAATTCCAAATATTTTGATGAAAAAAAATTATAGCTCAATGGTGATTATTTTAGGTTAGACAAACCTTAACAGAAGATGTTTTAAAAAGGTACCCTTTTAATAAAAAGAAATTGAAAAGTACACCACGCCATTTGAAATAGCAAAATTGTAGTCGAAGTCTATTATAACCGAAGTTGAACCGATCTGAAAAAAATTGCAAATTGTAGATTAGTATTAATTTACTATAATAGCGAAATTTGAAATTGATCGGTAAATCCGATCCCTAGATTCTTTTTATAGGTCATATTTTTCAAACGAAAATCAAAATTTTTTCGACATTTTTCTTTCAAATTGAACAAGATTCAGGAAGAAATAATATATGGGCGATATCAACCCAAACTGTTGGGTCCATAATGATTCCAAAACATCTATAGATCATAATCGGCATCACTTGGAAGACTGAACCTGGCCATCGGGGCTCTTTCGGTCAAACAGAGAGGGAATTGTTGAGTTTAAATATTGAAGAGTTTTTTCTGCGATTATATTTCAAAATTGGCAAGCAACAAGGAAGTGATTATGTTTCAGGAGACTCACACCGCGACGGAAGAACATCTCCGCGAAAGAGGAAATATCGCAGGTTATGTACTAATTATCTCCTTAGTCCTTGCTTGCTATGTAAAATCTTTTTTTAGTTTTGTTTAGACATATAAGAGGTATGATTGTTGAAATATTTTTCTGCTGGTTTTCTTTTTCCGTTGTTAAAGATTCCTGTCCCAAACTCCCTTCCTTTCACCCTTGTCTTTGTTTGGAAATCATGGAATGCAAGAGAGAATGAAGCGGCTAAGTACTCTTTATGTACACACGACACTAACACAACATAAACAAACAAGCTATTGCTAGTGCAATAGCGACAGGGAAACGAGTTTTTTTTCACTCGTTTACTGAATCATATGCAAGATAGTGTGGTTCCCTGATACATTTCCAGTGTATTTTTTCTGACACACACCAAAATTATAGATATAAGCATTTATTGTAAATACAATTATTCAAATTTTTGTAAATCCTCTCTTTTCAAAATATATATATATATATATATATATATATATATATATATATATATATATATATATATATATAGACCCTTCAGCGTGGACACCTTGTAGTATTTTTAATTAACGTTGAATATTTCTATTCATTTATGAAGTTGTGTTGGGTGGTCCATTTCTTCCTCTGATGCGCCAGTTTTCGAACAAACTTGTGAATAAAACGTACATTTCTGCTTTCATTCCTATATAAACATATTTATAATTTGAAACGAAACCAAAGTTTCAAGCGTGGTTGGTCAATAATCTACCCGTGCATGTAAACAAATTAAGTAATACCTCCAAATACGATGGAAACAAAAATATTCGTTTTTTTCTCATTTTTCCACGATAAGTCGACGAAACCGATATTTAACCCCTTCAATATTTGATGCCGGAAATGAACAATTGAGTTTAAACGGCCGATCGTAAATTCGCCGAATGTACTTGTTCGTATGGCGGCTTTATAAATCACGAAATATCAGCTCTTTATAACGTTTCGTGATGGGTGTGAACGGGGGCTAGTTTTTCATTTCGTGTTCGTCCCTTTTGCTATTTAGTTTTACCCGTACGATCACGTGTTTTTCCGCTTTGATTGAAAGCCGATCGTTTCTGGAAATGCATGATTTATGTACAAGCGCATATAATTTGTTGTGGAATTTTCATGGCAGTCATATTTATTTTCGATTCGTTCAATTATTCAAGATATTATAATATACATTTTTCCTTTCATGGCTTTTATCAATGATTTCGAAAAAAAGAAAACAAATGTTCCCTATTATTTTCACCAAACCCCAAATTAACAGGACAGGCAATAAGTTTTAAGTTGAAGCATCAATTTGATTATTTTTTGTTAAATTGTACGTTTTTCCTTTTTCTTCACTTTCTGTCGTCGATTGTACGAAAAGTTTGGATGAATAGGTTGATAATCGGGGTAGAAGCAAAAGTTGTAGTTTGCCTCAAATTTCTAAACACCCTGTGGGAACATTTATTAATTCGATAATGTTTTTCGCAGGATATTTTCGAACCCCATCTTTTCAAAACAACTGGTTTTTCATGTTGATATCTGTATTCTTTTAGGAAATACACATTTTTAAAGAAAAGTATGTAGTTTATACTGTGGTCTTCAATTAGAGATAATTCAATTTCTAGAGTTGGCTTTGTTTTGCTAATATATTATAATTATAATATAATTATAATAATATAAGCCGTTTCCATGGTTCATCAGACAGCATCTTGTCAAAAATTACAGATTTATTTGCTATTCTTACAGCTTCTGTTAAATTGATTGTTTCAGAATAGTACCGTGGATAATCAGTGTTTTTCGTCTATTTAATTAATGATACCAGAAGTAGAGAAGGTCGTTGCTTAACAAGAGATGGTCGTTCAGTCGGGTATATCACAGTCAGAATTGTTCATCCACGGAGTACTGTATTCTATATTATACGAAGATTTAGAGAAACTGATTCTTACTCGTGAAAACCTGAGCAGAGAAAAAGAAGAGCCACAAATGAAGTTGAAGACCCATTTCTTCGACTTCAAGTTATTCGGGAGTGAACGTCTACTGCCCCGGTTTTGGCTTATGTTAATGTGATACCGTATGTAGAAGAGAACGAAATGTATCATCTAGAGTACTTGCCACAGGTCCTCTATTAGATACAGATCATCGAAAGCGGCGAGATTTTTGCCGAGCTTCATTGCAGATTGGAATATGCACAAATAGCGAAACGTTCTTCAAGACGAGTCTCGTTTTAGAGTGTATGCCTGATGGGCGCTTAAAGGTATCGAGAAGGCCCAGAGAAAGATATGCCCAAAGTTCTTTCTCCCCAAAGTGTATTTTGGTGGCGGAGGAGTGATAGTATGGTGCATTATTTCTTTGAAAGCCCGCCCAGATATTGTTACGCTACAAGGAGATATTAACGCTAACAGATACATAAAAGAAGAATATGTGGTTTCTCAGGTGTTATAGGAGAGAATTTCCTACTAATGCCGGGCCGCATATGGCCCGAATGACGGGATAGTATTTGAACGATGCTGGTGGTAAACTGGCCCCCACGAAGTCCTGACCTAAACCATATGTGGGATATTCTAGGGAGAAGAGTTAGGCAGAACTATCGAGTTGCATACGACACGTGCCTTGAATAAGGTATTGATAAACGAGTGGGATCAGATACCCCAAGATGCAATCGAGACTTTAATTCAATCTATGCCTGCAGGAACAATTGTTGTTATTCCAGCACGGGAAGGGAATATTCGATTTTGATGTAACTTTCGAATATCGCTATGACCGACAAAGCGTTGTTGTTCAACGAAAAAAATAGCATAATTTTCTTAAAATTTGTATTTCCTTAAAAAATACAGGTATCAACATGATTCAAAAAGCAAGTTGTTGAGAGAAGATGGGGTTTGAAAATTTCGTACAAAAAAACATATTTCAGTTAATAAATTTTCAATACGTGTTTAGAAATTTGAAGCAAACTGCAGCTTTACTTCTATTCCTTATATCAACATGGCCAACGTTTTAGAATCAGAAAATTTCAGCATTGAAATTCCATATAGAGGTCGATTTAATATACAGGGTTATGCAAAAGTACCGGAACGGTTAATTATCTCAGTTATTTACCGAGTGATTTTTTTGAAAATTGGTATTCCTACATTGCTGAACATAAAGAATTTAGTGTTGATATTTTGTGCTCGTTAGTGTTTCCGGTGTAGCCAGAAATGACCAAAAAATGTGAATTTCAAATATAATACCCTATATGTTCATTTATTTTTAGATTCAAAGAAAAAAACATTTTTAGAAACAATCAACAAAAAACATTTCGTTTCAATGTCGAGTTCATAAAAAATTAAAATAATAAAAATTATATCACCTAGATCAAATCACTTTTGCTTTAATAATCAACGGGACAGGTTGACAAATAATGTCAAGTATTTGTTGAAGTTAAGATTTTTGCACTTCAAATTCTAATAATGGAATTCAAGCTCAGTGAAGCAGAATGGTAATGGAACGATCGAGGTTTTGATGACGCGCGGATATGGTGACAGACAACGACATTACTAAGAAGTTCGCAGTCTGTTCAATACTGTTCACCCAGATCATCAAATTAGTAAATCTACAGTATGCAGAACTATTCAGGGATATGAAGCAAGTCGGCGAGTGAAAGATATTTCCAGAGCAGGACGCCAAGTCTGCCACTGACGAAGAAACAAAGTTGCACATTTTACTGGCAATTGAGGAAAATCCTCAGGTTTCTACAAATAAACTAGCCTTGAATCATATTATTTCTTAGAGGTCAGTTTCTAGGATACTAAAAACAGAAAAAATGAAACCATATAAAATCCATTTCGTCCATGAGGTTACTGAAGACGATCCTCACCGTAAAGTATAATTTTCAGAGACCATCATAGAAATGATTATGACGAATCCAAATTTTTTTTAACAGAATCGTATTCTCGGTATAAATGTGGATGGAAAATTTATGAACCATCTCCGGTTTGCAGATGATATAGTTCTAATAAGCGATAACCTAGAACAACTCCACGAAATGATGCTAGAACTCAAAAGAACATCGGAAGAAGTAGGATTGGAAATGAATCTGACAAAAACTAAAATAATGACAACGGAGGACGCAATATTGGAAGTCGATGGCAATGTTATAGAGAAAGTGAATGAATATCTATACCTTGGACACACTATAAAGATAGGTAAAGACAATCAAACTGCAGAATTGTCAGGAAGAATAAGAATGACTTGGGCTGCTGTTGGAAAACTAGGATTTGTCTTGAAAACAAACAAATCCCCATTAACCTCAAAAGAAAAGTTTTTAATATGTGCGTTCTCCCAGTGTTAACGTATGGCATGGAAACCATGACTCTCACAATAAGATCTGCTAACAAACTTGGAACCACACAACGCGCAATTGAAAGAACTATGCTTGGAGTGAGCCTGCGGGATCACATACGTAATGAAGAAATAAGAAGGAGAACAGGCGTAGAGGACGTAATCACGAGAATAGCTGCATTGAAGTGGAGATGGGTTGGACATGTAGCAAGACAACAGGATGTAAAATTGACTAAGCGAATAACTCAATGGAGACCACGCTTATACAAAAGGGGAGTGGGGCGCCCCCAGATAAGGTGGCTGGATGACATAAAGGAAAAAGTAGGAAGAGGATGGTATAATATAGCACAGGACAGAGAGAGATGGAAGCTAGAAGGGGAGGCCTATGTTCAGGAGTGGACAGAGAAGGGCTGAAAAAGAAGAAGATTCTCGGATGAAGCTACGTTCTGCCTCAACGGTACAGAAAATTGGCATGATTGCCGTATTTGGTAGAGAGACAATCCACATTGGAGTAGAGAGGTTCATACACAACATCCACAAAAATTGAATGTTTGGGCCGGTATTATCGGTGACCACATAATTGGTCCATTTTTTATAGAGGGGAATTTGAATGGAGAGCGATATTTGGAATTATTAAGAAATGAAGTTGTGCCAGTCATAACAGCTTCATTTCCAAATTCAAATAATCCGTTAACCCCAGCTGATATTGTATAGTTCCAACTAGATGGAGCTCCCCACACTTTGCGGTAGATGTTCGAAATCATCTGGATGAAGATTTTCCAGGAAGATGGATCGGTAGAAGAGGTCCTATCTAGTGGCCCCCGCGGTCACCTGATCGCCTCTGGACTTCTTTGTATGGGGCCACTTAAAATACCGATTTTATAGAGAATGACCTGCCAATCTAGATGAGTTAAGGCGTCGCATAACAGAATGAATCAATTTGATACCTCCACAATTTCTGCAAAATTCTCTTAGAAATTTCAGCGATCGATTAGGTTTCATCAGGAGATGAATGAAACTCATTTTCAACACTTGCTATAGGCTCAATAAAAAAATTTCTCTCATTCGTGCAAAAATCGAAACTTCAACAAATGCTTGACATTGGAGGAAAAGCATTTTTCTTGATTGTTTCTGAGGAAGTTTTTTTTCCTCTTAATCTAAAAATGAATAAACATATAGGGTGTAATTTTTGAAATTCTCATGTTATGGTCATTTTTGGCTACACCGGAAACACTATTGAGCACAAAATATTAACACTGAATTCTTTATGTTAAGCAATATAGGAATACTAATTTTCAAAAAAACCGCTCGGTAAATAACTGAGATAATTAGTCGTTCCGGTACTTTTACCTAACCCTGTATAGTGAGAAAGCCGATAAATTACTGAAAAAATTGTCTGAAACATCTTAATACTCTAACTTTACATCGTTTTATTAATCAATTTCAATGCATTTCATTGAAAAGTTTTAACTCATATTATAATGTAATCTCCTATCCACTATCCATTGCAATTTGAAATAAAACTTTGAATTACTTAATGCAGTCCATAATAAAATCATCACCATTATTTTTGTTGAATAAATTTCAATTATAAATTTCCTAGAGAATGTAAAAGTTTATTCATGGGTTGAAAGTTTAACCGACGATATAATACACTGCGCCAAGAAATTAACGCACAAAATCGAAAATTCTAATTTTTCAGAAGTTGAAGAATTATCATTCCAGTAATTTATCAGCACTGAAGACTGCTTGAGAAAAACCGAAATGAAAATGGTGCTTGTAAAAATTGAATTAAAACTAGAAAAGAAATAAGTAAAACTTTTGGAGAAAATCAAAGTCGATAATTACTACATAACATATAAGTTTCATACTCAAGATCAATGGCCTTATAGTATTCTGATCCATTTCGTTCCGAGTTTCGATGAGTTTTCACTCATGTTTGCGTTAGATGGTACAATATGTTCTTCTAAAATGTGTATTACGTACCTCTGAGCATTCTAATCAATTGATATGTTCCCTAGCAAAATTCAATCGGGCTTTCCGATGTGTTGTGTTTAGAGCTGGGCATAGAGCTGCGACATCAGGCCTCAAACCAGAAACAATTTCCTTTAGACGTTGTCGTATCGCTGCATTTGAAAAAGTGGAGCAGTAGCGAACCATTGTCTCAACGAATAAATTCTTAAATAACGGTCATTGTTCGCCGTTGTTGTTCGAGGTTTTCCTTGCTTTCATGACTACCAGTCTCTCTGTAACTACGGAGCATTTTGGAAACAGTTGAAGGGGACCAGGCTTTTGGTCTAATTTTCTATAAGTCTTCAACAACGTTGAAGACAACTCTTGGACGATGAGGAGGGGCATTATTTTGTTGGAAGAGTAGATTTTGACCCATTGTTTGGAGATACGGTACCACTACAGGTAAAACTATCTCTTGCGTAAAAATTTCCCGTGAGGTTGTTCTGTATGAAAACGAGGTCAGTTCTTCCACCAAGACGTATACCTCCCCAAACATCACTGATCCGCCTCCCTGTCTAACAACTTCTCGAGCATTCTGGAGACGGTTTTGCTTTCCAGGTTCCCTCCATATTCGAATTGTTCCCGACTCGGGATAATAACTAAATCTAGATTCATCACTGAAGAGAACTGTGGCCCACCTCTCTTGATTCTAGTGTTCTTGGCACCAAGCTAAACGAGCAGCGCGATTTCCATGGGTCAGTTGTGGAACTCTTAAAGGACGTCTGGAGCGGAGTTGACCTTCGTGCAGTCGATTTCTCACAGTTTGGTCGGAAATTTGTACATTATGAACTCGTGATAGCTCTTGAGCTAATTGAGATGCTGTGGTAGTACGATCTCTTCTGGCTTGTAAAACCAAAAATCGGTCTTGGGCGACTGTAGTTATCCTGAAACGACCTGTATGGCGTTCTTCTACTCTACCTGTTTCATTGAAACGCAACCATGAACGGTTTATGACACTAGGGCTACTTCCCAGAACCCTGGATACTTCCCGTTGTGAGCTCCCAGCTTGGAGCATGCCAATGGCTCGTAACATCTCTTCTCTAGTGTAATGTCGTCTTTCCATCGAATCACAAAACTTGAATCTTTTATTTGTGCTTACAACAAAAACAAAATGCCAACTAACAGATTTCAAACACTGAATACATGAAATGATTATAAAGCAGCGTCGCATCTGCTGCATTTTTAGTTTTTCATAAAAAAAAGCTGAAATCTGTTGCGGCACTCTACATAATTTGGTGAGAAATTGATGCAGGTGTTCATTTCTTGAAAAAATCATCCATATTGATCGTTCTGGATACGATATATCGATATTCAGAAGTGTTCTCTAGACTTTTTTGAAGTGTTTAAACTCTTCAACACACCGATGTCTAATGATAATCATTTCAAAGAATTGAATTTGATAAAACAGATCGCAATAAATAATCGTTATGATGCAAATTTAGTTAGCAGCATACTACATAAGAAAAACAGAAATTAGCTTCATAACATATATTTCCGATCGGAGAACTCCAAGACAAGAAATTCAATAGTTTAACATATATGGGCAATATTAGCAATAATGTGAAATCCTTCTTAAACATTCAAATTTAAATATAGCGTTCGAAACATCAACAAATTTAGGTTCATTTATCAAGAATTATAAATCTCCAATTAATAAAGAAAATAAATCCAGTGTCTATAGATTGGATTGTGCAGATTGCAATTGTTTTTATATAGGTCGAACAGGAAAAAATTTTAATGTTGGAATCTCTGAACATAAACGCAGTTTCATCAATGGAAAAACCGATTCAAATCATTCAAATCATCTTAGGGAAAATGGTCACTCTTTCAATTCAGAATTTAAAATCCTACATTCTGAGAATATTGGTATAAAACTCAACCTTCTGGAAGCACTTTAAATTAACAGATTAAGGAATTCACCGGAAATTCTTAATGATCAGGTAGACATAAATAACTCACCCTTATTAAATATATTTCCTAAACATTAGCTCAAGTACGGATAGCTCTGAGTGGATTGCCTGTTCAGTCTATATAAAAATTTGTTAGTAAGATATATTTGTAGTATTTATTTGTTCTTGATAAAGATACTGTGTATCGAAACGCGTCGAGCATTTAATGATATATTTTAGTAGAAATCATCGTTTGCTTGTATTTGTTTTAATTTGTTTATAATTTTGCAATTTTTATGTTTTATGTGCTCGTAAAACAGTTTGATATATTTTTCTAGACTGTATTCTAAATCTAATGAACTATTGCCAATGAATTAAGCAGTTTTACCAGAATTAACACCGAGTTCAATTTTTGAACTGAACCACGTATCCAAGTTCGAAAGAAATAACAGAATTCACTTTATTAGGGCATACGGAATAGATGAATTGGTTATCCTGAACTACAGGCAACGCATTAAACATCCCCGATTTCACTTAAGGGCATAAAAGTTCCCGTTGAATAAATTATAAGTTCGAAAAATATGAAAATCCGTTTACCGCCAATAACCAATTTATTTGGGCTGTCACATTCGGCCCCGCCATAGGCGGCGGCTCACACAAAACAGCGATTATTATTAAAAATTAAAATTCACTTAACCCGAATATATCGTACAAATCATAACTAATGTTCGAAGTGGGCCGGTTGCCGGGAAAATCGACGGAAATATTAATAAATGGAAAAGTAATGGTTAAGTGGCGGGCAAACGTCGATAATTCTTAGTAATTACATGCCACGGCAAACAGAATTGAGTACTTCGCACTCTCTTCGTGTCGCATGCCATAGTAATGCGATTTCGATTTGTGATTTTCATGAAATTGCTCGAAAATTGATTGGTCAAGTTACATACGAGGGTAAACTGATAAGTCGGGTAGAAATTAAACAGCAGCTCACTTTTCTTTTATAGGCGTCATTTATTTCTCAAATCTGTCTAGTTTTTGAATAAGGTTTCACAATACAGGGTATCCCCAAGCACTATGACAAACTTTGATAGGTGATGCCTGAAGCGAAGATGAAGTAACATATATTTTATATTTTCCACATTTTTAAATATAAATATAGTTTACTTAAATTCAAGTAAACGATGATTTCTACTAAAATATATTATTAAATGCTCGACGCGTTTCGATACACACTATCTTCATCAAGAGCGAATGAACACTCAAATATATCTTACTAACAAATTTTTATCCATATAATACTAAAGCAGTAAGGCTTATTTCGAGAAAAGTGGAGGGGACGGTTGGAGTTTGAACCGGGCGGGAAGAAAGGGACGGCGCGGAAAACCGCGAATAATTTTTTTCCGGTAGAGAAACGTCGGAGGAAGATCCGCGCGAAATTCGGAGTCCCTAGCTTGAAGGACGGAGGCACGACGATTTCTCGAAAAATTTCGCCGAAACATCGCCCCGGGCGAACGGAACGTCGAAACGGCGAGATTTCTTCGGAATCGATAACTCGGATCTTTCGGAGGGCAATCGGAGAGGTCGATCGGGCGAAATTTCCGGGAAAAAGTTCCGAAAAAGAGAAAATAA
This sequence comes from Cryptolaemus montrouzieri, assembly GCA_013387265.2. Lineage (NCBI taxonomy): Eukaryota > Metazoa > Arthropoda > Insecta > Coleoptera > Coccinellidae > Cryptolaemus > Cryptolaemus montrouzieri. The sequence goes on from JABFTP020000103.1 coordinate 28,329,273, forward strand.
AATACGTCTACGAAATCTCCGAGATGGAGGGGATAATTTCTATGGACTTTTGTAGCTATACAAAATATTTCTATCGCCTTCGATCGCTACGAAACCTGCCCAACGAAAAAGCCTCGAGTTTCGCATTTTGCGCCGCAATAGTTAGATTCTCATAAAACCACGGGAAAACGGAAAAATCTTCCATCGAACGAAGGGCTATCGGCCGACTTTCGCAAATTTTGGCTCTACTTTCCTTATTCCGAAAATCTCCAACGGCCAGAAATTCGCGAAATTAATAAACCTCGAGCTGTCAAAATACGAGTTTTTGTTTTAACCATCCTACTTAAACAGGGTCGCCGGGAGAAAGGATTCGACCTTCAAACGATTCCTACATATCTCGAGATCGGGTCCGCGAAGAGAAATCGTTACTGTAAGACTCAATTTTCGAATTTGGGACGAGTTTTGAGACCTATGTTTTCGAGAAAAAGACCGGAAACACGGGGGCGGAGCCAGTCACCGCTCCTTCTGCCCCTTATATCGCTATTCAATGTCGGAAGTGAGCGTTACCAACGTGTAAAATTTAATGCTCTCTCTCTTCTGAACGAAAATAATGAGATGGAAAAAGTTAGTAACTTTAATTTTCACCAACATAATTTCGGTACTAACAACATCTAGAATATAGTGCTCCCTCTCTTGTGAGTGACAATCGAATCTAACCTTATTTCAATTAGTCTTATATTCGTTCTGTCAAAATAAGTCATTCCGAATTTTATATGAATGAAAAGTTTGACGAAACTTGAAATAAACTTTTAGAGGTAAGTGATCGTAGTTTGATGTTTGTTTTATATATGTTAATGTTCATTCTGTTTAAGGAAAGAAACGACAAACTTTCAAAATTCATAAATTTAACATTTTATGGTTATTCTAACCTAAACAATATGATTCAAACGAGACGTCATAATAAAAAGGAGTTAAGGAGACTTGCAATAATGTTTGAAAGGTAAGTGAATGTAATTTGAGGTTTATTCATGTATTTTAATGTATATTTTCATAGACATGCTCAAGAAATGTACTCAGAGTTCACATATTCCATTTTTCTTTCATGGTTATTTTAACCTCTATGCGTTGAAAAATGTCCTGGAATTACTAGGATTTTTTAACGAATCGATTGGAGGATCTTACAAAATGATGAGAAATTAACAGTTACAAGAAACAGTTTCACTGAATCTAATATATAGTTAACATCATTGTATTGTAAATGAGGGTCTTTAATGTAATTTACAAATTTGTGGATCTGATTTCTGCTTTCGACAAGAACACTTAAATTGAGATGTTTGTTCTTTCTGGTAAGCAAATTGTGTGAATTTTGGTCAATTTCAATTTATACGAATCAGTTATGTATAGGGCAATCACATAAGGTGAAATTTCTATGTATTCAGTAGTGTTTCTTTACTCCATTACTAATTTCTCGCTTTTGTATTTTGATATCTGTATAAGAACGCTTATGATAAATTGAAAACTGGTGTTTATTATTTGACCTAGTTATTGTTAGGTCTAGAAATTGATCGAATTGTTCTGTTCTATTTCAGAAGTGAATTTTATCTTAACAACAACCTGCACCCAAAAATAAAATTCACTTCTGAAATAGAACAGAACAATTCAATAAATTTCCTAGACATAACAAGAACTAGATCAAATAATAAACACCAGTTTTCAATTTATCATAAGCCTTCTCATACAGATATCACAATTCATTGTACATCGGCACATTCTTACCAACATAAAGTTGCAGCATTTAACAGCTATATACATAGACTCTTGAACACACCAATGTCTAATGATAATCATTTCAAAGAATTGAATTTGATAAAACAGATCGCAATAAAGAGTGGTTATGATACAAATTTAGTTAGCAGCATACTATATAAGAAAAACAAAAATTAGCTTTACAACATATATATCCAATCGGTGAACACCAAGACAAGAAATTTAATAGTTTAACATATATAGGCAATATTAGCAATAATGTGAAATCCCTTCTTCAAAATTCAAATTTAAATATAGCTTTCAAAACATCAACAAATTTAGGTTCATTCATCAGGAATTATAAATCTCCAATTAATAAAGAAAATGAATCAGGTGTTTATAGATTGGATTGTGCAGATTGCAATTGTTTTTATATAGGTAGAACAGTAAGAAATTTTAATGTTAGAATTTCTGAACATAAACGCAGTTTCATCAATGGAAAAACCGATTCAAATTATTCACATCATCTCAGGGAAAATGGTCACTCTTTCAATTCAGAATTTAAAATCCTACATTCTGAGAAGAGAGGTATAAAACTCAACCTTCTGGAAGCACTTGAAATTAACAGATTTAGGAATTCACCGGAATTTCTTAATGATCAGGTAGACATAAATAACTCACCCTTATTAAATTTATTTCCTAAACATTAGTCAAGAACGGATAGCTCTGAGTGATTGCCTCTTTAGTATATATAAGAATTTGTTAGTAAGATATACTTACTTATCATACTTTAGGAAGCGAGTGAACACACACATTAAATCATCTTGCGCGACCACAGCACTGACATGACAGGCATGGCCTCCTCCAAACAGACAGTTGAGAAGAAAAGAAAAATCAACTAACTCGAAAACAAAAGGAGATAGTTGCGAAAATGGAACATCCGATACAGATGAGAAACATTCACTAGAACCGATAAAGAGAAACAACGAAAATCCCGTCTAGCATCCGGTTCAAACAACGACCGCAAATTGATAATAAAATTATCGATTATTATCAATTACAATTACTTAAACACAACACCGAATTGACAAGAACAAAATACGATCGCCTTCCCTAATATATTCTGATTTGGATGATTTCAGGAAATCCATATTCTGGCTTCATTCATTACAAAGATTTACACAAACTGCCAGCCGTACTGAATTATTCCATTCCGAGTGTGCCAGTATTAATTACAATTATTATCGACAAAGTAAACCGATGCCTTTGATACATAGGTTGTATTTGTTTGGCGAACCGCTGATTGAAATTAACATCGACGTGGGAGTTTCGAGAAAAACGACATTTCCTAGAGAGGCAGACGGTTGAATTACGTAAATTTAAACTCACCGTAAAAAATTGACCGAGCAGAAATTATCCTGTAGTTTGAAACCCCATAACTCTCTGATTTATCGTTCGATATCAATGAATCGACAGGGTAATGTGTGAAAATGCATTTGAAAAAGCGATATACGAGGGTTAACCAAAAATGCTTTTTTCACGAATATCGAATCACCTTGCACAATTCCTAAGCTGAATTTTGTCGTGAAAATACCCTTCATTATTTATTTATTTATTTATTCATTGTTACAAAATATAGGAACCCCTACAGGATAGACCCTATTACCGGGGCTCAAAAGAAATGATAACAGAAAAATAAACACAAGTGAAACTGTCATATTAAATGAAAATTATAACTTTCATAAAAATTCAGACAAAAAAAGACTCACCTAAGACTACAGAATCAAGTAAAATATCATGAAAACTAAAAACTACTACAATGAGCATGATTCAGATCTAATGAGATATGCAATAACATTTTTCTTGAAAGAAGAAAGAGGTTCATGAAAAATATCTAAACTGGCAATATGCCAATTGTACAGACGCAAAATTCGCAAGAAAACAATGAAAAAAGAAACTAGTACGGGCCTTCGGAACATAGAAGAGTGCATTTCGACGACTAGGATACACGGGAACATTGAAAGTGAGATAATCAACAAGCGGAAAACTAAAAGAATGATTTAAAATTCGATAAAGAAATACAGTGTCGAAAAGGACTCTCCTCTGCTCCAGGCTTAAAATTTTGTGATGACGCAAACTTAATTGATAATTATGGTTAGGGCTGAAAAATCTAAAATTGAAACTTTTGACAAATTTTCTCTGGACTTGTTCAATTCTGTCAATATACTTGCAAAAGTGAGGGGACCAAACAGGTGCAGCATATTCCAAATTACTCCTCACCAACGAGAAATATAGCATTTTTAAAGACCTGGGATCACTGAAAATTTTAGTAATTCTTAGAACGAAACCCAACATTTTGAAAGCCTTAGAAACTATATGATCAATATGATACTCAAAGGACAACTCAGAATCAAGATATATACCAAGATCATTAATTTGGTTTACCCTCCTAATTACAAGCCCATCAACAGAAAAAATAGCATCGAAGACATTGACATTCTTTGTAAACCTTATATGCTTACACTTAACAATATTTAATTTAAAATACCTACTTTGACAAAAAGAGAAAAATCTGTCAAGATCACTCTGAAACCGCAAAATATCATCATAGGATCGAATAGCAATGTACACTCTAAGATCGTTGGCATATAAATCATGTTTTGTATGAAGAAAACGTTCCGAAATATTAATATAAATTGAAAATAAAAGGGGACCCAGATGTGACCCTTGAGGAACACCAGAGATGACACGTACGAAACCGGAATGAGTGCCATTGAGTGCAACATACTGCAGTCTATCCGACAGATACGATTCTATCAATTTCAGTGAGGACCCCATTACACCAAAGTCCTCTAGAAACCACAACAAAGTTACATGATGTACCTTATCGAAGGCCTTAGCCATGTCTGTGTAGACGGCATCAACTTGAACACCATCATCGAAACTACTATTATGGAGTAACATTCATTCTCAATAACGTTGTCCTTGATTCATAGCGCTACAGCCTTACTTGTGAACAATATACCAAAATCATATGTCGCAATTTCCAACGCATCCGGAATATCATTATTTTGCATTTAAGGGTGGTATGGAAAATGTGACTGGAAATGAATTGTTGAAGATTTTCAACTATGGTTCCCTCAGCAGTTGATACTGCTCGCACAGTACGATTAATGATTGATGGAAGTTTACATTATTACACCTCAAGACAAATTGGTAATTCAAGAAGCAGCGAACAAGTGATCGTTTCCGAGAGACACAAGGCGAACTTACTATTTGGCTCCCTTCAAGAACACATTACATTATCTTGGGCGGCACTACTCTGAGATGAGAAGAGAGACTGGTCATCAAGGATTCCTGATTTCAATCGGATTGATGTATGGGACACGATGCATAAAAAGTAGCGGAAGCCCGTCCCTGCTCTGAAAAATTTCAATGAACTAGGTCAAACTCTGCAAGAAGAGTGGGAAATAGTAGACCAAGGATACATCCGTTAACTTATCGAAGGTGTGCCTATACGCATTCTTGCTGTGATAAGAATCTGAAGAAGGTAACACACGCTACTGAGTTGTGTTCACATAATAACTTTCTGTTCGTATTATTTTAATTGTATAATTTTTTCCGTGAACAAAACTTTTGCTGTACATACTAACAATGCTAATAAAAAACGGTATCTCCTGCAGAAAATTAGCTAGCGCCATGAATCAAGAACAACATCGTTGATAATGAATGTAGCTTTGTAATGAAGTGTACCTTCATGGCAAAAATCAATACAGAAACTCTATGAGGCGACTCGAAATTTGTGCAAATGAGCATCTTTGGTTTACCCTCGTATATCGCTGTCAATCGTTACTACTTTAAATAATCTGTAACCGATCCAAAACTCAAGGATATCGAACGATAAATCGAAGAGTTAGAGAGTTTCAATTTCTGCTTGATCGAATTTTTTGCATGTGAGTGTATTTGTGGTTTAGTAAAATTGAAACTAGCGAATGAATAAAGAAAAAAACGAACCCTTATACGATCAGTTCTATGAACGTCATTTTGTCTGCCAACGCCTAGAAGAAGATGGCAATCACATAGAGAAATAAAGCAAACATTCTTCGGAGTAAATTTCTATGAATATAAACAATGTTGTCTCTTCTTAAATTAAATGGAACTTCATTTTTGTATCGAACCTCGTGAGTTAATGATTTAAAACCGACTAATTAATCGAACCATCGCATTACATATTTTATCCCTTTAAAGCAGTGAACTGACGAGCGCTAGAAGCTATTCTACGAGGGATGTCTTTTATGTTTTGCATGACCATAAATCAATTGTCAATACTAAAAATCAACATTTATCATTTGTTTATATAAATCCCAAGAATTTCAGTTCTACGCGTGCTGTATTTCAGCCAAAAAAACTGTTACAATCGACAAGTTAGTTGAAAAATAGAATCAAATGTTGAACATTTCAACGCAATAATTTTCAACAATTTTCAAACACAATCATCTCAACAAGAATTTCTCGGCGACTTGGTTTCTGTTTTCGGTATTGGAGCACTGCCTCAGTCAAGAGCAGGTGCACCAAAAACAGTGGTCACTCAAGAAAACGAGGATGCTGTGCGTAAGATTATTCAGGAAGAACGGCATGCAACATATCGAGTGATTGAAGCATCATTGCTAAATTCAAAAACCTCACTACAAAAAAATTTGCACACAATATTGCCTGTGAGAAAAGTTTTTTTCCGTTGGATACAGCATATGTTGACCAAAGAACAGAAAGCTGCAGATCGTTTAAACTTTGGAAAGTTTATAAGCGTCAGCTATAGTTTCAGAGGTGATGAATCTTGGAATTATTCATACGAGCTAGAAAATGAGCGCTGATGTCCTGTTTGTGTGTTTGAAGGGGAAGTAAAATCGATAAAGTCATCCGTGGCGAAATATCTCCAAAAGATGGTCGCAATGGTTGTTGCAAAAACAGGTCTTGTAGCATCAATTCTTTTACAAGATCGAAGAACAGTTATTGCCGATTGGTACACAACCATTTTAATATGACAAACGTCATATTTTTCGAACGACTGTCTAAATTTTTTCGCAAATTTTTCTTTGAATTCAACAACTTCCAAGAATAATAATAAATGGGCGATGTCAACCCAGATTATTGGGTCCATAGTGATTCTAAAACATCTATAGATCTTAATCGGCATCACTTGGAAGACTGACCCTGACCAACGGGGCTCTCTCGGTCAAACAGAGATGTAATTTGAGGAAATATTGCAGGTTATGTAATTTTTTATTACCTCCTTAGTCCTTTTCATGGCCTTGCTTGCTATGTAAAATCTTTTCTTAGATTTGTTTAGACATAGAAGTATGATTGTTGAAATATTTTTCTGCTGGTTTTCTTTTTCCATTGTTACAGATTCCTGTCCCAAACCCTTGTCTTCGTTAGGAAATCATGAAATGCAAGAGAGAATGAAGCGGCTAAGCAGAAAAATCTTTGGTACTCTTTATGTACACACGACACTAACACAACATAAACAGACAAGCTATTGCTAGTGCAATAGCGACAGGGAAACGAGTTTTTTTCCTCAGGTTTTCCACTCGTTTATTGAATCATATACAAGATAGTATGGTTCCCCTGTTACATTTTCTGAGCTCACACTTGTGTTTTTCTGACACACACCAACATTATAGAAATAAGCATTTATTGTAAATACAATTATTCAAATTTTGTAAATCCTCTCTTATCCTAATCCTTTTATATATATATATATATATATATATATATATATATATATATATATATATATATATATATATATATATATATATATATATATATATATACCACAAATCGTTAGTAAGTTTCGAGAAACCAAAACCAAACGACGAATCATGCTTTACCAAGACAATGCAAGAAAGCACACATCCCGGAAAATATTTGAATATTTAGCGCGAGACAACATCGAGTTGTTACATCATCCTGAGTACAAACTTGATCTGAGTCCCAAAGATTTTTTTACGGTTCCTAAAATCAAGAACAGACTGCGTTGTCAATAGTTTCAGTATTCAGAAGAAGCTGTTAATGCCTTCCAAAAGGCCATTTTGAATGTAGCAGCAAACGATTGGAATAACTGCTGCCAGAATTGGTTCGATTAAATGCAGGAGTGCCTTAGTCTTTACAGAGAATACTTAGAAAAACAATAGTCTTTAAAAGCTCTCAATTGTTTCATACTAGCTCTATATGCAAAATTTAAAAGACATCCCTCGTACCACAAGCTATGCTGCTATGAAATTTCAAATTGATTAAATCGAATTTGATAAAGATAGAGTGAACACAGAAAAATGCGATTTTTGACGGTTATCGAAAGATATTTTCTGCAACTTTCTAATTCTGGCTCTATATGCAAAACTAATAGACATCCCTCGTATTGAGTGTTTGCCTTTCACGTTTATGTTCATTTCTGGAACAAATTCTCATCTCAAAGATTTGTTGCTTTCCAATGAAATAATTTTCCCTTGATTTTCCAGAGACGACAAAATCCAAACGAAGAAATCCCACATATATCATCGACTAGCAAGCAAGATCTTCGCAGGAATTCTCCATTCAGCATTCCTGCAATTGCAGACCTTGTTACGTAACGATGGAATTCACGGAAATCTATTTCTGTCGCAAATTTCGCTTTTATCTCACTACTATGTTAAGTAGTCGTGCCTCTGAACAATTCAATACATTGTGAATTACTGTTAGCTCGCTCTGTTTCTACGCATTCAACAAAAAGATCTGCAATTATTTGCATTTCTTGCCAGATGTCGAGAGAGCGAGTTGCATATTTGATAAGTTGAGGTATCTTCTATCGCATCTATTGTGCGGGAAAAACCAACTTGAATAACTATACAGGGTGATCAAATTTTGAATGGATAACTCCCAATAATTTAGCTTTATTTGCTTTTTTGGATTGATACCTCCAAATTCCAGGACGAAAATTCCAATAACATACTGTGATTATTCTTTTTTTTTTCAGTACGGCAATGAATATCTAAATTTCCTGGAAAAAGATGTCGATACGAAAAAAATGGAAAATACGGAAAAGATTTCAAACGAAACAGAGAATCAATTTCAACAACAAAGAAAGTTGAGGGTGACAAAAGCGGCGAGATCCCATGAAAACTGACACCTGACAATCTTCGAAATACACTACTCGAAGAAGTAAACCATATTCGTAGAATGGCAGAAAAACTTGGGAGACCGATGATTCTTTTGTAGAATTTGGTTTCAATTCATTCTTCATTCTGCATAATTGTCTTTCTGTACTATTTGATGAAATCCCGTCAGCTCGTTACCGTCAAACTTTTTTTCAACAGGATGGTGCAGTTTAAAGTATATTGAAGAAGCCGTTATAGTTTTCTTCGATGACACATTTCAAAACCACTGGATTGATAACAATGGTCCCAACTAACTAGTCACCGAGATCACCAGAAGTATAGATAATAAGTTTATTATGTGGTTATTTGAACGATAATATATATCATACGCTCACATCCAAAGGTACTGATTAATGCCACGAGAGAAGCTCTTGAATCCTTAAGTAGAAGGCCCCTGTTTATACTACGATCTATCATCATCCCGTGAAATATCAATGTCAGATCAGATAATGAATATTGGTCTTCTCCAAAGAAATACCCAATAAATAAAGTTTTGAAAAACTTTCGATAATGTGGACATACACGTTTAGATATTTTACACACCATGAACATTCACCATTTAGTATTTCACATGGAGAACACGTTCAGTGGAACTCTAAATATTGATTGAAAGACCGAAATACTTTGAGAAAATTGTTCTTAATAAAATTGAAAATATATTTCAATAAATATCAAGCAGAAAATACCACAATACAAGCAGTGGAGGTCCACTCATCATACCAAAAAATTATATACGTTGGTGATACATAACATTCTGACTCAGAATACATGGGGTGACTCTTCTAGAATATTATTTTTGATAGTATTATCGAGACGCAGTTTTAAAAATCTTGATTAATTATGAAAATATAAGTTTTGATGAATTCGATGGGTACAATTAGATTATTAGTGTGATTTGCATGGTGCGCGTTAACTTTTAGGGCATACACAACCTATTTGGATACTTAGGTTTAATTTGTTTATGTTAAGTATATCATGCAAACTATATATGTATGTAAACCCTGATAATTCTCTACATACTAGTTTTAACATGAAAGAATGCCAATTCTTCAGAGTCACTACGAAATTCAAATAATTTTGGAATGTCTACAAAACATGAGTTCTGAGAAGCAATCAACAATGAGTGAATTGCCATCAAATATGTCTGCTGATTATTAAAACACTCAAATCTCTTATTTTTGTAGGTTTTGGGAGGTTTCTCTGGTAAGAGTTGCTCGAGTTCCCAGTACTATTCTAGAAACCGCTTGTATTTAAGCTACTGTAAAAAATATTGAAAGAGTTGAATTTACTGCTTATACATATTTTCAAGTAAAACTCAATAAAGTACCTACGCATTTTTCATGGAAAGCACATTACATCTTTCTTTTTAATTTTTTTCAACTTACTTAGCGCTCCTCAGACATCTGGTGATATAAAAGAATACCTAGGAATTTTAAATTATTCCTATTTCATTTCTGTCATTAGCATCAGCGTTATACACAGATTGGCTCGAAACAATAGACGAAACAGTATTGGGCTCCAACAATCATGCTAACAGAAACACTTGTTTTGAATTTGTGTAGCGATTGATGTTCTGCACAGACATAATTATGAAAGAGTTTGCTCCTAGAAATGCCTTCAAACTCTAAGCAACTAACTGTGGCGTTACTTGAACTTACTTACGATAAACCTGTCCGTGCACCCTTAGCAGATGGACCGTTCTTTCAAAAGCATAGACTTGTGGCTGAAATTAGGTTGCATATAACCGTTAACATGAATGTTAACGCATATTGCTACTCCCGTATAGTAAGAATTCATGGAAAAACGAGTAAGCTGGTTCTCAACGGTTTCCAAGATGGCACAAGCTTCCTTGTTTTCGAGATATTTTTAAGTGCCGATTTTGGCCCGTAAATTTGGGCATGACGTCTAATGACGTGGCCAGAATGCAGTAACAGTTCATCAGTCAATATCTGAACCTTTCAACAACCTAAAGCAAGTTAATTACTATTTGATTTGATCTGTATAATAGATGGAAAAGAGAAAAATCGAGAACTGTGGTAATTGTAATATGGAATACCCCCACGTGAACGTCCTGCAAGCTTCAATAGTATCAGTTTCTGTTGGTCGCTTGTCGGTTGACTCATTTAAACCTTAGAATCATACTTCATCATTTGTTTGATGACTTTGGCGTGTAGCCAGTGCATTTGTTTTAGGTTGACATCCTTTTCTCATAGATACGTCCACAATTTACTAAATTTAGGAAAGAACTCCACAAAGTATTCACAAATTTTGAAAAATACAAAGAGAAATCTGGAATATATATTCCTCGCTCGATCAGATGATATATTTTTCTAAAAAGTTAGGATAATACCAAACTGGATGGATCAACGAAAATATCCAGATCTTTTTTTGGCTATTTGAATAATAATATTTTTATAATGCAATATAAAAATCAACTAAGGAATGTTTAAGAACAATTGTAATGAAAATGCCACTCATAGAAATTGAAATAAAACTAATAATGAAAAGATGAAAGTCACCAAAAGCCTCTTGATATCAGATATTTTCCCCACTGGCGGGAATTAGTGTCTTCGACATGAGGCTTCAAACCAAACTCCCTGACACGTTGTCGTATCGTTTCTGTGATAATTTGCACTTCACTGTGCTGTCGAGCTGTATTCGAAAGTGTCTATCAGTAGCGAACAGTTGCCTCAACGAGGAAAATTTTCAAAAATAATCATGACTCGCCGTTGTTGCTCGAGGTCATCCTTGCCCCGGCCTCTTTTCATGACTACCGGTCCCCCTGTACCTGCGTATCGTTTAGGAAACAGTTGAATGGAACACCCCAAAACTTAGACCTATTCTAACATCTAACACCACTGTGTTGTGATTCGCCTTGCAATATTACCAAATATGAAAATTTTGGAAACCACAACGTTACTCGCAAAAACTAATCAACTGCTAACAGCTTTTAACGAAATGTGGTGGACTTGCGAAATTTCAATTCGTTTGTTTTTTATTCTTTTAACGTGCTAATTTCCGCCTTTCGGCCAATGACACGCCGGGTAATTCTGTCGCTTCACTAACCCGAGAATTTTGCCGAACCCCTCTTGTGTCGAGAGAAGGGATTTTTAATGTCCAAGACATCTCTGTTAGACAGGACCGACAGCTTTACATCTCCTCCGAAAGATGGACACTCAAGCGATTCCCAGAATCCGAAAAATAGCACCGACTTTGTGGGGATTGAACCCAGGTAACTCTGCGTGGGGGACGAGCGTCATATTCTCTACGCCACCGAGCCGGTTACATCTCTATTTATTTCCGACACTTTCTTTCTCAACTTTCTGAAAACTAAAGGAAATATTAGTAAAAATCGATTTTTTCCCGAAAATTTAACACTCCATATTTCATGAATGAAGCAACAATGAACCCATGTTTAACCCGGCGTTGGTGTGGTGGGGTTAAAATCACCCAGAGTGTTATTCAATTGCGCGTCACGAAAACACGGAGACTGTCAGCGCCCCCATCTTTTCACTATCTTCAAATGTTGAACTGAATATTGCTGTCTCAGTTGCCTCTTAGCTCTAAGTGAGTTAACATATTTGTTATTTGAGTGAGAAGTTCGACTTGGTGATTTTCACCCCACAACACCACTGACGTTATCGATTATAGACAATTTTGGTGATAATCACCCCACCACAATATTTTTTTTCTACAAGTCATACAGGTATGTTTTGTGATGTGAGGTTAGTTTTTAGGTGATATTAATTTTTTTGTTGGTTATGTAGAGAAATGAGTTACGAAGAACAACAAAGGAAGTTCTCCGCTTTATGGCATGATCTGGAAAATGATGAATACTTTGTCGATTCGTGCGATTCTGAAAATGAAGATATAGTTCAAGAAAGTGCACATGATTCTGAATCAGAACAGGAAGATAATTCGAAACAAGTTGACGATGACGGAGGCGTTCATTCAGAAGATGAACAAGATGATAATCGAAGAACATCATCTAATACAAAGTCATCAGAAAAATTGTTTCATCGGAAGAGATAAGAAAACCATGTGGTCGAAAATTTGTCCCAACCGGGCAGCAGGAACCAGATCGGAAAACATAATTAGGGGTAAGTTCTCAGTAGTACGGCCTGCAGCAAGGGACCGCAAAACAGCTGAAGAATGAATATTCTTTTTGATGAGGTAATTATTACTAGTATTATAAGATATACCAATCAGCGTCTGGCTACTATTCGGGATCTTTATGATGATCAGCACAAACATGTGGTCAAAGAAGTGGATGCTGCCGAACTTCGTGCTCTTTTGGGTCTCCTTTTCTTATCTGGGGTGTATAAAACGAATCGTTTGAATCTAGAGGACCTATGGAGAACTTATGGTTTGGGTATTGATATATTCAGAAGAGTTATGTCTCTGCAAAGATTTTAATCACTACTCAGATGCTTGCGTTTTGATAACTCTGAAAACAGACAAATTAGGCTACAAATTGACAAATTCTCCCACATTAGAGCATTGTTCACTAAGTTTATTGCAAAATGTCTAGGTGCTTATTCTCCTATCGAGAACAGCTGCCTGTATTTCGTGGTCGATGTCCTTTTTGAGTATATTCGCAAAATAAACCTTCAAAGTACGGATTGAAAATATTCGCTTCAGTTAATGCAAAATCGTATCACGTGGTGAATATGGAAGTATATGCGGGTCAACAACAAGATGGCCCATTCAAAGTATCCTATTCACCGTTCGATGTGGTTGACAGATTAGTGACACCCACCAGTCAAACTTCCGATGGGACCGAAATGTGACTTTCGACAACTGGTTTACCAGTTTTCCGCTGATGACCCAACTTCCGTTGGCACCATGAGAAAAAATAAAACTGAGCTTCCACCTGCGTTTGTAGATACTAGAAATCGAGAAGTCTTTTCTACCAAATTTGGTTTTCAAAAGGACACTACCATATTATCATATATACCGAAGAAGAAAAGAAAGTACTGGTTGCCTCCACGCTTCACCACGACGATAAAATAGCTGAAAAAACTGGAGAAGCTAAAAAACCTGAGATAATAGATTTTTATAATTTCACCAAATGCGAGTAGATGTGTTCGACGAACTATGCGAAAATTATGACGTATCACGTAACAGTAGAAGATGGCCACTAACCATTTTTTTTCAATGATGAACGTCGGGGCTATCAATGCTAAAATATATCAAAGCAACACTAAGAATATAGCAAAGAGAAGAGAATTCCTTTTAGATTTGGGCTTGCAGCTTGCGCAAAAGCATCTTCTGTCTCGTAAAGATAATTGAAGGTTGCCTGAGCAATTGAAAAATTCAATCAAATTTTCATTAAATGGGAACGAATTAGAACCGAATGAGAGCCAAAACGACAGAAAACTATTGGAAGATGTGAAATGTTCCCCAAGGGTAAAGATAGGAAGTGCCAAAAGAAGTGTGCCAAATGTGAAGTTTTTTGTGTCTGGAGCATAGTCTCATTCTATGTCAAAATTGCTATCAATAGAGCACACTGTAAAATTCTTATTTTTCAATATTTCTAGTTCGCGTTTTTCTCTTCGATTGAATCATATATTTTTGTTTATTCATTTGGTATTCATATTCTAGTGAATGAATACGTTTTTTTATATTCTGAAACAAAGGAATGTATGTTTTTTTTTCATTAAAATTATGTCGTGAAATTTTTTTTTCTATTATATTCTGTAGGTGGGTGAATCAAATGCACTTTTTTCTGAAAGAATATGGTGTCTGTTAACGCAGCCAATCATCAAATTCCCGAAACAAATTGTGAATATGATTTTTCCCACGCCAAAAATCAAATGGGGTGAATTTCACCCCACAACACCAAACATGTAACATAAGTTCACCACACCAAAGGAGTTTTTGTTCTCAAATTGAAAAAAGTTATAAAAAGTTAAAAAAAGTTATTATGAAAGTATTCGATCGAAACCAAATCAACAAAATCAAGTCTTCATTCGACCCTGGCAATACCATCGCACGAAAACAAAGAACGCTCAATCTTCATTCGAACGAATTCCGAAGGGCCTAGCAGACAGCACCGTTATTTCGAGGGGATTCCTCTAGAAGCACGTGCCACGGCTTGCCGTGTAACCTGCCGAAATCCAGTAGCAAGACTTTCGGCATTAAATGTTTTACAACCCCCCGGAAGCGATGACGTCATCACGAGGTCGTAAAAACACAGGTATCGCAATGATGCGACACTGACCTACAAACCTGTTGATTTCCTTTTCTTCTCTTCTCGGTTGTTCGCGTTGCGTTCCGCTTCGCTGATAACTGTAAGATTGTCAGGGGCGGTTTACAGAAATTTCAAGAAGAATCTGACTGCTCAAATCTTCTGTTGAGGATTCTTCGAAAAATTGGGAAGTTGTATCTACGCAGACATTAAATCTAACAGAATTAAGCGTCGAAGTGAAAGTTTTCGTGACACAAATATCTCTCTTGGATAAACAGAGTGAGGACATCGAATTGAATAAATGCTAGCCAGAGTTTTTCATGAAATTCCACAAGACACTTCAATTTTTGCTTCAGTCACTAATATTTTGCATATTCTCTTAGGATCATAACGAGGGTGGGCACAATCTCCACATGTTTTGTCGAATTGCATGTCATTTACTCGGTGGAGAAGTATCTTCAAGAGAACCAAAAGGATCTTTTTATTTTTAACATTATCTTCAAACTGGACTTTATTTTGATACTTTCTGGCAGTACCCTAATCATATAAATCATATAAATATCAACAATATGTGAAACTGTTGATTTCCTTATAAGGATGTAGATAGATAGATAGATAGATATAAAATTGAGTGTGGGCTGATTTACAGTCCCACCACTGCGAATCAGTGTCACACTCGGTCCTAAATTTCACCTTGTAAAGGTTATAAGCTGTGTGGCTGCGGGCTTAATAAACTCAATCAGCTCCTGTTTGTTAGATCCAATTTCCTTAAGCCTGATTTGTCCCTAGCTGGGCATTCGTACATGAAGTGTTCTATTGATTCTATCTCCTCATACCACCTTGATCAAAAAGTTCCTGACTTTTAATACCAAGATCAAAAATACAAAGTTATTCATCAAAATCGAAAATATTGTATCCCTCAAAGTACTCTCCAGCGACTGCAACGCATTTATACCAGCGCTTGATCCAATCCTCAAAACACTTTTTTATATTCGATTTGAGGTATGGCCTTTAGAGCCATCTTCGATTTTTCCATTATTTCCTCTCGGCTGCTAAATCGCGTTCCTTGGAGCGGTTTCTTCAGTCGACCGAACAGGAAACAGTCACAGGGAGCCAAATCAGGTGAATTTGGTGGTTGTTGGATGGTAATGGTGCTGTTTTTAGTCAAACGGTCACGGATAATGAAGGCATCATGAGAAGGCGTTATCGTGGTGTAAAATCCATGAGTTATTTTGCCAAGTTTATTCGTTTTTGGCGAAAAGCTTCACGCAAACGCCTCATATCGCCCAAATAATACTCCTTGTTGATAGTTTGACCTTTTGAAAGGAATTCATAGTGCACAACACCATGGTGGTCCATGAAAACCACACGGTAACAAAATCGGGAACTTTTTGATCAAGGTGGTAGTCTGTATGAAAGGTCCTCGATCAGTCTTTACTTATTTAGTTAGCAGAAGGTTAGCACAATGGTCACTAGCGAATATTTTTGCTTTAAAAACAGTCGCAAGCCTGACAAGATAGATAAACTGTTCCTTGGCAATACGTCTACCATATACACCAGCTCCAACACCAGTTTTGGAACCGTAAGTGAGCCAACTGAGGCACTCAAATAGATTCCTTTCTGCCAGGAATAATGATCTGATGATCCATGTTGCTTTTGGGTATTGCTGGGTCGGACTTCATACTCAGCATCTCCTTGTCCTCAAATTCAAACAGTAAAGCGAATCCGAACATATTTGCCCCATTTCGGGAAAGGTGATGGAATCTGTAGATACCATTATAGCTGCTCTTCTAATAATCAGGTGAAGAGGTGCAAGGCTCAGTAGCAGTTCCATGGCTGTTGTAGGACGAAATGCTGTCCAGTGATAATCATGAATGTCGTTCTCTACAATTTAGAGAGCTTGGGTTGAAATTGCTTTTTAAATATGCACTCTACCGAGCAATACAGCGATATGTGGTACGTAATTTCATCACTTTCACATATAACCATTGAAGTTGCTTTAGGGTAAGAGCCCATCTCTTTCCACGGGTCATTTGACATACCCATAAGGTATATCTAACTTCGTGTATTATGTTTTCCAGGAGCGAATTCCTCGTGTGCTTACTATACAAGGTAACTCCCAGATTATGGATGCAACTGCAGTCTGCTACTACGTTTTTTGAGATGCTGCTTAATTGCACCTCTGCTATTGTGATCCTTCATGGTGGGCAGATTTGGAAACTGTATCTTGTCAGGAAAAGAGATTCCATAATCTAAAGATTATAGAATGTTATATACAGGGTGTGTCGTAACTACCACACGAAACTAAGGGATTAAGGTAATTTTCGTTAGATAAAAAAAGGTATCTTATGAATATCATGAAGATCAGTTTCTTATAGTGCTGAGGCGCTTGTTTAGTCATAGCTACATTGAAATTATGAGTTCCCGTGGCATCTCTGGGGACAAGAATAAGCCAAAATAGTGAGGTGTCCCATTTAACTGTTTGAAGAGGACAATAAGTACAGCCTCGAGCAACAACGGTCATTTCTATTCGTTATTCAAGAATTTCCCCGTTATGACAACGGTTTGCTTCGCTAGGCACCTTGAAATGCAGCTTCCACAGCACACTGGAGTTTAAATTAGCTCTGAAATGATACGACAACGTCTCAGAGAATTTGGTTTGAGTCACTGTGCCACAGCTCAAGGCCCTGCTCTAACCACAGCACATCGAAGAGCCCGACTGAATTTTGACTGGAACACACCAATTGGTTAGAAGCTAACAGGAAAAGTTTTGCTTACAGATGAGTTGAGATTTCTTCTTCTTGCCAAACTATGGATTTGATGGAGGTTCAATAATGATGTGGGGAGGAATTTGTTTGAACGCACTGACTTGGACCTCGTGAATTATGTAGCCCTGAATGCTCAGTGGTACACTACAGACACACGCACAGAATGGAAATTACTCTCGTTGCCAAATGTAATAGTTCAGAATATTACAAAACAATATGAGCTTCTAATAAGGAGGAAACTGTAGCCTGACGCATTGCTGTTTACATCACTGCTATTGTGGTCCTTGTTGGGGTATATGTATATGCAAACACAATACCTTGACTAGTAACCTTCATGTTATCGACAATCATTACTTGATGGCAGCGGCCATAAATCGTCGAGTCCTTTAACTGTTTTTCTGACATTAAACGATACCAAGCTGCACGATATTCAACTAGAAATATGCGACACTGTCAGAACTTAAAACAAACTATCTACACCTTTTGAAATCACTATCTCGTTCTGTATTTTCACTAGTGGTTATTCAAATTATATTATTATTATTACGTTTATAATATGCAATAAATACCGATCTCAACATAAATATGCCAATGATGTGGACAATGACAGGCTAGGCATCAATAAACAATTCCAATTTGATTTAGGATAATTGTGAAATGATTTGCTCGGTCTGATACGAGAATGTCAAATAGACATTACACTCTATGATTTATGTGGAAAGCAGAACGGATTTTTTCCGAAAAGCTCTTGAGTTTACAGTAAGCGCATAGATAATGGTCAATTAAGTGAATTTTTCACAATTAACAAAAGGTTACAGACCTTGATTGAATAAATATTGGAATAACATTCATGCATTCATATCTTGAAGATTCGAGTTTATATACAGGGTTTTCCAGGTGTATAGTCTTTAGTTTCTCATCAAGGAAACATAAGGAAATGTCCTTAAACATAAGTCCAAAAGTCCTCCGTTCTCGAGATACAAGGTGTTGAATTTCAGATTTTTTCACGTTTCAGTTGGTAACTCTTATACTTTTCAAGAGATCTATCTCTACTCATCAATTCATCAGATGTGTCCAGTAGTTGTGAAAATCGGAATAATGTTGTATTACGCCAGAAAGCTCTGCAGGAAGTTCAGAAATGCTAGAGAATTCGATCTGTTAGGTAGAATTATTGACCCAAACAATCGTCCATCATATCAACCGGCCGAAACATTCATGAAAAACTTTTCCTGGTGGCTACGATCAACTGCCTTATGAGGATCTTCATCAGCCCCCGTGATCGTTCATTATACCCTCTCGCGTAACCCTACTTCGTCTGTAAACAAACTAAGAACGTGAAAAAAATCTGAACTTCAAAACCCTGTATCGAGGACAGAGAAGCTTTGGACATATGTTACTGTCATTTTCAAACTTTTATTTGATGAGGAATCTCCTGTTGAAATTAATGACTGTATACCTAAAACAACCTGCATGAGAGGACCAATAAAAAAACAATTTTCTTCATCGTACCATAATATAATTATTTCAAATTTCCAATCGATGAAATAAAGCTTTTATCAACTCAAGCTTTTTTTCACAATAGATTGAAAAAACAAGATTTTTGAATCGCAAAACTTGAAAGTTCAGATCAGATCTAATGCCTATAAATAACGCGGCGAAGGCCGCGCTTCGCTATAGCATTTTATGATTTTGCAGCGATCGCACAGACAGAATGATCGATCTATTAAAGAACATTTGATCTGAGAAGATAAATATCTAAGCATGTCCAATTCGATCGTAGATTCATTCACATTTAAGACCCATTAACAGTTCCGATATATTCACAGTCATATTCCATTGGAAGTGGAAATGTTTCAACCTAGTTATTACGTTAAATGCTATATTGTTTTGGTATATTAAAACTAGGAGGGCAATAACTTTTATACATCGCTACATTTGAATTGAAATGCCCTCTATACAGAGTATATATATATATATATATATATATATATATATATATATATATATATATATATATATATATATATATATATATATATATATATATATATATATATATATATATATATATATATCTCCAGGATGGTCCAACCTCGATTTTCCTGTTTTAAAACCGCTCGGACCCGTCGTTTTCTGATTGGAGAGGGAACAACTCCGAAACCTCATTCTGAAGATCTTATCGAGTACTATCTTACCCTAAATTTTCGCTTCAAAATCTTCATTGTTAACGAAATGGCAGCTAAAAAAGTGGAATACTACTTACTTTTGTGATTGGTTTATTAAGTGCTGAAAATGGGCACCATTCACTTCCATGCAGTAAAGAACGCTGATGTATGGCTAGCTTATATGGAATTTATTTCGAGGTATGCAATGTTTTTATTTATTTGTTCATTTTGTTGTTCGGAAAAGTAGACAGACCATGTGTTTGATTAACCTTACTCTCTCGTTAGTCTTTAGTGAATTTTCAGGAACTTTGAAACTGTGCCAAAGGATTGTAAATTTGTAGTAGGATTAAAATGGTGTATTCCGTAGAAGAAAGGGTGGAAAGGATAAAATTATTTTTCAGAAGTAACGACAATGCCCGATCAACAGCGGCTTTACTTAGAGAACAACATCCTGAATAAAATGTATCCGCTGCTTACGTTGTGCAACTGAGAAGCGAGGGAAGTGGCTATTTTAGATCACGTAGCGATGGATCCGACCCTTAGTACTGGGAAATTGTCCAATGTGTCTGGTGTTTCACGCACAACAATCATGAATATTTTGAGAAAACATAAGTTTTCGGTACTGGTCAGTCGAAAATCCAAGATTATTTCGAGGAGAGCATACTCAGCATCCCCAAAAGTTAAACATGGAAATCACATCATCGGCCCTTTTCTTATACCCGGTAATATCACTGGCCAAATTTATTTAGAACTATTACAGAACGCTATTTATCCAGCCCTCGTGCGAGTATTAGAGAATAAAGAAGACCATGAAACGATCATTTTTCAACAAGATGGCGCACTACCTCATTCCGTTCAACCTGTGCTTCAGTTCTACGATGAAAATTTTCCTCAGGCCTGGATTGAAAGACTGGGGACATATTGAGTGGACACCCAAAAAGACAAAACTTATTTTACTGCATAGAAGTGAATGGTGCCCATTTTCATCACTTAATAAACTAATTACAAAATTAAGTAGTCTTTTTAGCTACCATTTCGTTAACGATGAAAATTTCGGAGCGAAAATTTAGGGTCAGATAGTACTCGATAAGATCTTCCAAATGAAGCATCATAACACCTCTCATCCCTATTCAAAATCAGGGGGTTGTGTTCACTCCAGGTAGGGAATTGAAGTTATGGGGATGAAGAAATCGGAAAAGTTGTTCCCCCTTGAACCGAACAATCGAGGTGTTAAGTTTTCGTTGGACCATCCTGTATATATATATAAATATATATATATATATATATATATATATATATGTTCTAATTAAAATAAAAATTTCTCTGAATAGCCTTTAAAACATGATGAAAAATAAATGAGCTGTTGCGTTTTTAGTAAACATCTTGTACATAAGGTCAATGGCAAGGACAGTCATATAAAACATACGAGGATGGTCTGAAAAGTTTCCGACCTCTACGTAAAGATGGCAGCACTCGTAAATGAAAGCCAGAGAATTTTCATTGTTCATTTGTTGGCAGTTTCAGCCATTTTGCAGGCGCAGAACAGTTGTTTGTGTAAGTTGATGAGAGTATTTTTATGAAATGAAGTAAACCGACTATCGGGCTACCTTTAAATATTTGTTGTAGTAGGCAATACGCCTATGTAAATTAAATATGAGTTGGATTCTATGTTTGTGAACTCTGCACCATCATTCACTACAGCGAAATGTTGGGAAGTTGAATTTAAACGTGGCCATAAGAGCTATGGGGGACGATTAACGCTCGGGACGTCCAAAAACTGCAACTACCGACGAAAACATCGCCAAAGTTCTCCAAATGATGCTAGACGACCGCCGAATTGAAGTGAGAGAGAAAGTAGAGATTATGAATATGTCAAAAGAACATGTTTGTCTGTCACATATTGAATCAACATTCACACATGAGAAAGATGTCCACACGTTGGGTGTCGCGTTTACTCACGTTAGAACAAAAACGTGTTCGAATGAACATTTCCAACGTTCTGTTGGTGTAGTGTGGGCGCTTTATATCCGAGTTTCGGAGCCGATTAATTACTTTAGATGAAACTTTAATGCACCCTTATACGACAGAAATAAAAATACAGTCTAAAGACTGTAAAGGCGGAACCAGTTTCAAAAAAAGCAAAACTGTTTTTTCGGCTGGGAAAGTGGGGCGACTGTATTTTGAAATCGTCACAGAGGTGTTTTAATTGATCGTCAAAAAGGAAAAACTATCACAGGAACACACAACGCAGCATTACTTTACGGGCTACATTTATAAAAAAAATCCTGTTTCACCAAGACAACGCACCGTTTCAAACCTTATTACGGTTTGAACTGCTTGACCATCCATCTCACTCACCAGATCTAGCCCTAAGCGACTTCGTTTCGTTTCCTATTCTAAAAGCTGCACTCGAAGGTCAGAGATTTTTATCAAATGAAGAGGCAATCACTTTCGTGAACCAATATTTTTCAGGGAAAACGCCGAGTACTATTTGGATGGGTTACAGAAGAGGGGACATCACTGGGAGAAGTGAAAAATAGGAAAAATATTCGGGAAAACGGTCTCGTATCTTTGTTGGGACGAAAACTTCTCAGACCACCCTCGTACTTCTGTTGAAGCAAGAAATAAGTGCGGTGAGAACGATTCCAAATGATGACTCGGGAATCAATGAATTTACAGAAGCTTCAGTTTCAATAATGACCAAGATGCCTTAAGTAGCCTTACAATGGTACATACTGTACAACAAAGACGGCATATGCAGTATCAAACTCCCACGATATACAATAGAGCGTTTGACCATCTGCGCCCGATGCAGGTAATAATTGTCAACCCTTCTTCCCACGCCTTTCTTCCAAAATCGCACATTTTCGGTAAAGAGAAACGGTTGCACTTATTAAGGGGGTAAAATTAAAATTCATTCTTAGAAACCATCCATTTCAAATAAAAAGGTTCTGCACAGTATGCGTTCTATCTATTGAAAGTATGAAATATACATTGCATTACATTCCGGTATTAAATAGAATGGTTTGTCTGTAGCAGATGATACACAAACCGATACTCGAACGATACAACTAATGTCCACTTGTTCCGACAGTGATATCCGTTTTCAGGAAGCAATACCGACAAAAAAATGCCCCGGGTCATTCGATCGCCAATAAAAATGAACTTGCAGTTCCAATTTCAGGAGACATTGCCTGTTCGGCGTGCATAAAATTCCGCGTGCAATTCCCATCATATACAGGATTGTCCTACGAAAATTACAGCGACGAAAAATTACTCGTCGCAAGAATTTTCTTCAATTTTCAAAGGGGAAAAAAACCGACAAAAGTCATCCGTGACCAAAGTATCTCGGAAAAGATGTTTCATAAACTGGTCATGTAGTAACAATTCTTTCACAAAATCAAAGAATAGTCTGCCGATGTTACATTATCCTGTGTACAATCTCATCGAGTTTCTTTTTTTTCCCAAAATCAAGAACGGACTGCGTGATCAAAAGTTTCAGTCTTCAGAAGAAACTGTTGATGCCTTCCATCATTGTGAATGTAGCAGTTGAACGATTGAAATAACTGGTTGCAGAATTCGTCCGAACGAATGCAGAAGTGTATTATTCTTCGCAGCGAACACTTCGAAAAACATTGAAGTCTTTAAAACTGTTTGATTCTAACTATATTTGCAAAGCTTGAAGGACATCCCTCGTAAATCGTGGATTTAAACTTTCTTTCAGAACTGCAGTAAAATCAGGTTCATGTTTAAGAACTCCTGTTTTCAGATAGCTCTATAAACAAAAGTTTAATGGTGTGAGATCCAGTGATTCTAACGGCCTCTCAATGTGTCTTCTTTCAACCCACTTACACATTCAGGGCATAGCGTCGAGGCACTCCATCCTGTTGAAACAAAGTTAATTGAAACGAAAATCAAAATTTCGAAATCAGTAATCAGCGCAAGTGTGAAATTAGTTAAATCGATTTAAGATGCTGGTTCAATAATATTGAATTCAACAGTAAAGATAATAGGTATTTCGGAACCTTGATTGATCCTTCTGAATCTATAATGCAGATGAAACATGTTTCATGCTGTGTCTCGAAGGTAGTACATTTCTAGACCAAAATGTGTTAAGAACCTTTGTGTACATAATACTGGTCAAGCTGAATTGAGCTCAACAATAATGTTCATGTTTGGAGCTAATGAAAATACTAAACTTCCAATGAATATTACCCAAACAAGAGATCAACGGAAATACCTGATAGTCTACCTGATGACTAGGGCTATGATCTTCCAAATATATGTCCAACATTCTATAGCCAAACATAAAGAAGAAAGGAAGCATCTTTCTCCTAACGTAGCTTGTAGATGGCCATATAACCCACCAAATTTATAAACTCTGCCATCTATGCTCTAATTTGGGTATTATCCTTTGTTGGTCTCATCCTACAGAAGACTTAACGGAAACTCCCTTCGCTGCTGTTTTGAAATTGACAACTAATAAATATCGCAACAATAAAAATGTGTCCTTTGAACATATCACACCAAGTGTATCTTGAATATTATTCTCAGGAGATAAAATTTATTTGCGATACATGCAAAAATCATGTTGATGAACAATTAGTCAATTCTAACACCCTACCAGTTTTTTCACAAAAAGAACAAGTAATGGAGTGCATAACGAACTTATAAAAACGATAATAAGGAGAGAGAAGGAAATATGTCAATGAATGTCGAGCTACATGTCAATTTCTTTAGGTATGTCCATGACAATCCAATTTCTTAATAAGCTAGGATTATTTCGATGTTGCTGTTTTTCAAAAAAGCGTATTTCAGCAGTATTTGAAAGAACTGTGCAAATTAGAAGATTCGCCCTCTGTATCGCGATAAGAAGTAGTCGTTCAATTTTTTGTGTCACTTTTTCATAAATAAATAAATGAAGAAATCTGATGTCACATAAGCCCGCGAACTCCCGCAAAATTCTGTTTTAGATACATTAAAACGGAGTACCACCTAGCATCACACACGTTACATCGACTATGTCTGAAGTGGAGTTCAGAGTGCTTACAGTAAGACGCCCTCTTCAATAACTCAAGTGGAAGAAGGCAGTGGGTTTTGATGGAATATCACAAACTGTTTCGAAGAAATGTGCTCCAGAGTTCTTAATCGTCTGTTTCCGGAGTTTTGGAAAGTTGTGACAGTACAACCGACTTCAAAGAAAGTGGAGAAATGCTCACCCCGAAAAACGTTATGGAAGAAGTGAGGAACGATGAACTCATAAAATATCGCGAGTTACAAGGTATCATGAGTGTTTGACCATATGTTTTCCGTAGACAACGATCAATTGGTGACCTCCTTGTATACGATACGCATTTGTAGATACAGAAAAAGAAAAAAGCATGGAGAATCAAGAAACATTGCTCTTGATATCTCAAAGACCTTCGTCAGGGTTCGGCACACAGCCTTGATTAATAAATTAATCGTATATCGACTTCCTCGAACAATAGCGTGATTGGATTAGTGGCTTTCTCTTCAGTAGAGCGATTCAGATAGTACTTGACAGTATAGCGAGTGAACCTTCTCAGGTTAATGCAGGAGTACCCCAGTGTTCCATACTCCCGTCAACTCTTTTTCTGTCGCAGATTAATGATCTGTTCCTTTCCACCAAGTAGAGAATATGTTGGTTTGCGGACGACTTGGTGTCCTTATTTAGTAATTAGCGTCTAATAACTGCTGAGTCACACCAACAGAACTATCAAAAGAACTTGACTTGGAGAAGATGTCAAAGTGGGACCAGTTGAATTTTAACGCGAATAAGACGCAATCAGCAATGTTCTCCAGGAAAGTCACTGTTACAGAACCTCCTCTAATAATGCAAATATATCGAATTGCCTAAGAAACGAACATGCATCTACTCGGTATCACAGTCTACAATGGAGTTTGCTTGCATGACAATGTGCCAGCCATTGCCAGAACTGCTTCTGTTGAACTCAGTTTTTTTTTCAGGGCTAAACAGTACTTCTCGCCATCACATCTAACGCTCTTATACAGACCACAGGTGCGACCTAGTCTGGTCGCATGTATGAAGATCACGATTAATCTCGAGCCTCTCGCTCAAAGGCGGTAAGTTGCTGATCTTTGTCTATAGTATAGATACTTTTATAGTGACTGCTTTGAGCAACCGAAAGGCTTGGTTCAGGAAAGAATCCAGTTACAAGGAAAAACTAGGTTTGCTCTCATCAGCGAACGATCCAACTCTATAATAATTCTTCGATTACATAGCTAGTATGCTGTGGAATCGCTTCCATTGAACATCTTTACAATAACTTAAAATTCAACCATCTTCAAGAAACGAGTGATCACACACATTAAATCATCTTGGGTGGCCACAGCTGTGACAAACAGGCATCTCCTCTCGACAATTGTGAATAAAATTAAATCGAAATACAGACTGCAATTTGAAGAAAAAATGTCTGCTATGTTTGTTGGATCGAAAACTTTTGAACAACCCTTGTACATTCCATACTCGATGATAAAAGTTAGTTGCATAATTTCTATTTAAACTAGTATCAAAAAATGACCAAATAAAATAGATGGGCGTTTGAAAGGTTGACCAGTTTATACGTAATAACACTAGCGGAAATTCAATAGTTTCGACATTTGGCCCGTGACGACCTTAGACTGATATCCAACTAATCCGCGTCCTTACGACGGTAATTTACGATTTGAAAAACGAAGTCGCACTGAATTATTCATTCCATTTTCTAAATTCCGCTTGAACTTGTATACCGTCGAATTTTAATTGTTTCAATTCATTTGGTCGCTTCCATTAGTGTCAAGCACAAGTCATATGTATACACAAGTGTGTGTTTCGTTTGAATTAATGAATAGCTTGGAAAGAACCACAATTATAAAATCGGAAAATCATCAATTCATTCAATCGCCGCGAAGAGAAATGTTTTCCACTTCGTTAACCTATCTAAAATCGAAATTGATAACCGTTTCTGCTACCTACTTAACACATGGATCAATAAGTCCCGAGACTAAAAATAAAAACAACATTTTTTTCGCAAAATTTTTTTTTATTCATCAATATAATCACCTTTTAGGGTGATACAATGGCTCCAACGCAATTTTTCAATACCATGTTTATAAAAAAATTTATCTTTCGCTTCAAAATAAGCTTCAGTTTCAGCAATGACCTCCTCATTTGAGCCAAATCTTTTTCCCTGGAGCATTTTTTTAAGATCAACAAAGAGCCAGTAGTCACTGGGGGCTAAATCTGGCGAGTATGGGGGGTGGGGAAGCAGATCAAAGCCCAATTCATTCAATTTTGCCATTGTTTTCATCGACTTTTGGCAGGGTGCATTGTCTTGGTGAAAAAGGATGTTTTTTCTCTGCATGTGCCTTCGTTTTTTTGCGACTTCCTCCTTCAAACGCACCAGTAAGTCAATATAATAATCACTGTTGATCAATTTACCTTTTTCGAGGTAGTCGATGAAAATCACGCCATGCGTATCCCAAAAAACTGACGCCATGATTTTGCCAGCTGACTGCTGCGTTTTCGGACGTTTCGGACGGCTTTCGCCAGCTGTGCGCCACTCAGATGACTGCCGCTTAAACTCTGGAGTGAAGTGATGTATCCATGTTTCGTCCATGGTCACGTAACGACGCAAGAAATCTGTTTTGTTGCGAGTAAATAGCGATGAACAGCTTTCTGAATCATCGACTCGTTGCTGTTTTTGTTCCATCGAAAGCAATCGCGGCACCCACTTGGAAAAAACCGTTTTCATGCTCAATTTTTCATGAAGGATAGTAAATACACTTCCATAAGATATCTGTGTCATCTCAGCAATCTCACGGAGCTTCAATTTACGATCTTTCATTATAATTTTTGTCACTTCACTCACATTTTCCGGTGTAACGGCTTCCACAGGTCTACCCGAGCGTTCCGCGTCATTTCTGTCGGTACGATCACGTTTAAACTCGGCAAACCACCAACAAATCGTTGCTTTTGATGGACAAAAGTCCAGGTAATATTTTTCAATCCATTGTTTCGCTTGCACGGTGTTTTTACCCATTTAAAAACAATGTTTTATCAGAACACGAAACTCGGTTTTTTCCATTTTTTAAACAAACTACAAAACGGCTTTACTCTAACCTCGATAACTCAGCTGTTTCTGGACCGATCGACTTAAAATTTTGACACGTTTCAAGCAAAGGTTAGTACTCTAGAAAGACGTGGTTACTGGTTTACTACGAGCGCCATCTCTGGGTCAGTCTCGGGACTTATTGATCCATGTGTTAGTTGTGGGGCCCAAAATTCGGGAATAATCCCTCACGATGAAGATGTCCTGGTTTATTTTTATGTTAAAGTAGTTAAAATATGTAACAACTAGCTGAAAGGCAATAAATAAGCAGATTTTGGAATTTAGTAATCTTTTTTATTAGAAAAAATACAAAAAAAAATTGAGTACCTTCATCAATCATTCATTTTTATTTCTGTATTTTAGTACATAGGTTGCTCTTCACTTAAGTACCTTGTTATACATGACATTTTTTGTTTTATTATCAGGCGCAAAAACAAACAACACAGATGGTCTTCCGACCAGTGAACATGCCACATATAATAGACCATGGGAAAAACATGGATGTTCAAGATTTAAATCACAAACTTTTCAGGATTGGCCTTGTGATTTGTTGATGGTCATGGCAAATGCAAGACGGATCGGAAATTGAAGTCTTTCAAATTCAAACGGCATATCCTTTCAGTATCGTCGCGTAAATTACATTTTTCATCAAATTTCTAACCACCAAACGCGTACTGTTGTACAGTTTTGGTTGGTTTATGTTTCGAAGCATGCTTACTACGGAGCCAACCTTTAGGCGTAAATTGTGCGGTGATAAGCCAGGCACATCCAAGGAGGTCAAAAATTCAATTGGATAGTTGGTGGCTTCATCTTCATTTGTGACGCAGTAAATAGATTTGAATGAATGCATTGTTCCAATGATCTTATTTTGAATTATGTAGTTCAGGTCATATATATCTTTATTCTTAGCCTCTAAAATTGCTCGTTCACTCAACCATTCATTATTTTTGTAGTTAGAAATAATGTTTGGAAATAGATTGTTGATAAGTTCGTCTTTTCATGAGACAAAATTACTCGATTCATCGACAGGTTATACGACACATAGTGTCCCAATGAAAGAACTCAACTCTAATATGAATTAGCATCTAACTTTTGCCTATATATACTTCTTCGATATATTCAAAACCGAAAATGCCCTAAAAAATACCCAGTATGAACGAATATTTGTTATTTACCCTTAGATTTTTTGATGTGTGTAGAAACAGTATATTACTCACCAAGTCGAAAACGTTGAATTCAGAGAAACTTACCTGAAACAAAAA
Source organism: Cryptolaemus montrouzieri (assembly GCA_013387265.2). Lineage (NCBI taxonomy): Eukaryota > Metazoa > Arthropoda > Insecta > Coleoptera > Coccinellidae > Cryptolaemus > Cryptolaemus montrouzieri. The sequence goes on from JABFTP020000103.1 coordinate 28,358,708, forward strand.
AAAGAAGTAAGTATTCCGGCATAATAAAAATATAAGTATTGCTTAATATCATTTATTTTTGTGCAACTACGCATAATGAGATATCCTCCTCCTCCAGACACGAACAAGTCGTCTATTGCTAGACAAACCGAATCTTTTTCGCCATATTAACAGTAATTTTCTAGTATATATATATATATATATATATATATATATATATATATATATATATATATATATATATATATATATATATATATTTATATATATTATATTATATAAGTCAATTTTCTTTTATTTCAACAGAAATTCTTTGGTCAATAGAAATGGGTTTATTTCCATTTTTTCCAAGTATAACGCTATCGTCCACGTTTTCAAATTAAATCCCCAATTGATTTATTTTTATTGTAAAATCCTGAAATCTCGAATGTTCCACAGTGCATTCTGTATTGAACAGATCGCGGGATACATGACATCTCAACCGAGAAGAAATCAATTTGACATTTTTCATAATAAATTCGACAATTGGCAACGCTTGGTAACGTAAACTTCTGTTTCGAAAAACCTTTCTGTTAATGATTTCTGTTGAACGAAATCATTCCTCCACCCTCTGCATCCCATAATATTACCATTTTGTCAATTGACCATTTAAAAACCTTTTAGAGATGATAAGAATAAAGACCATTTTTCATCTTGCAACAGTTACTATACATGATGGTCGATAATAATAATAATAATAATATGTGTTTAAACAACAAAAATCTTTACAAATATTCCTGACAGATGCCATTGCATTCCTCAGGATACTTAATTCTACAAATAAACAAATGGTTGAGGTAATACCTCAGAAAAGGTATTAACTGTAGTAGGTGTACATTTCACTAATTACAAGACAGCCTTTAGTATGATGTAAACAGAAATTGCTGTCAGCACTGTATATAACATTCGAGAATGAATTGATTTAATGAAAGGGCCCATATCGGGTTACAATCGAAAAGTTCAAATTATCTTTCGAAACTAGGTTGGAAGGTCACTACAGGGTCTCAATATCACAATCGGGTTTCAATATCACAATCGGGTTTCAATATCACAATCGGGTTTCAATATCACAATCGGGTTTCAAAGTCAAAATCGAGTTTGTTTGTCAAAATCGAGTTTGTTTGTCAAAATCTGGTATAAATGTCACAGTTTGGTATATTACAGTAGTTCATGTAGCCCAAGGTTAATTTCATATAGCCGATGCATTTATAATGTTATGAAAAACACTACGGTCATTATTCAATATCCAAGACTTCAGCACATATTTGAAAGTTTTTGGGTTATTAATGGTTTTAATATGGACAGGAATGATTCTGTACATTCTAGGTCCCAAGTAATCTAAATTTCTTGTTCCGATAGTCTCATCTGCTCGCAGAGTGACATAGTTCAGATTTTTATTCCTCGTGCCATAATTATGATCAACAGAATACATAGTGTCTCTATTTCTGTTCAAATCGCAAATTATCCTGAAACTATACAGTTGTATTACATCTAGTATACCAGATTCCCCAAACAATGCATCACTTGGGTAAGTTCTACACTTATGCATCATTAGTTTCAAGAACCATTTTGTATAACATCAATTTTTTCAGATGACAGTCGTATGCGCCACCCCATGCTAGAATACCATATATTAATTGAGACTGGACAAGAGAGTAATAGAGTATTTTCAGTTGTGGCATGTCAAGAAAGTCCTTTAGATATTTAAATGTACTCAATAAAGGTCTTATTTTGTCAACTATAAATTTAGTCTGAAGGTCCCACCTCAGATGCTGATCCAAAACAATGCCAAGATATTTGATTGATTTTCCCTCGCTAACTTGTGTTTCAGAATCAATGAAAAGAGGCCCCAACTCAGGTAATCCGCTGCTGTAAGATGTAAAAGGCAGATATTTTGTTTTCTCAGAATTCAGGGTTAACTTGTTATACTGAAACCATTTTTTTATTATTTTTAAGTCGTTCTCTGCTTTATCCTTTACATCTAGCCAGTTACTAGCCTGATATAGTATAGCAGTGTCGTCTGCGTAGCTTACAATTTCGCCCTCAATTTTCAACATCAATAGCGAGTTGATGTAGATGGTGAAAAGAATGGGTCCAAGAACAGTTCCCTGTGGCACCCCATAAGTAATATGTCGAATTTCACTCACCTGCCCATCAATATCGACGACTTGTTCACGATTCGACAAATAACTTTTCAACAAATCATAAGAGGAGCCCCGAAATCCGTAACTTTTCAGCTTCTCCAGTAATCTTTTATGGCATACGGTGTCAAATGCCTTCCACAGATCGATAAACACACATAATGACGGCAACTTTTTATCCATATATTTATACACATTCGAAGTGATCTTTTTAATGGCATCCTCTGTAGATTTTCCTGGTCGAAAGCCAAATTGATTAGGAGAAACAATATGAAACTTTTCGAGATACGAATTTATTCGATATGCCATGATTTTCTCCACTATTTTAACAATAGAAGATATAATTGATATTGGCCTATAGTTTACCACATTGAATTTTGAACCACTTTTGTATAGTGGTTTGATTATACCAAGTTTCAGAGCATCGGGAAAACGCCCTTCTCAAAATAAAGGTTGATCAGGTGTGCAATTGGTTCTGAAATTTCCTGTGCGATTTCCTTAAAGTTTCACTTCGCAGAGCATCATAACCTGGTGCTTTTTTAGGTTTTAATTCCTTTATGACTTTTTGCACCTCAAAAAAATCTGTGGGATGTAAAAACATCGTTTTATCGGTAGATTTCACCTGATCATTGAAATTCATTGGGGACTCTATTTTCGCTGCAAATTTTGCGCCGAGTTCGCTATAATGTTTATTGAAGGCATTTGCAATGGACTTTTTATCGTTTAGATTATTTCCCTCCTCATCGATGATTTTATTTATTCTCGTTTTGTTTCTTGTTTTCCCACAAATGTCATTCACAAAGTCCCAAACTGCCTTAGATTTATTTTTATTCTTCTCTATAAATGACTGAATATATTTTTCTTTGATTCTTTTATTAATTTAATAAGCTTATTTTTAGATGTATTATAAAGTTCTTTTAGTTCATCGCTCGGATTATTGAGTAGATTTTTGTATAATTTATTTTTATCGGATATACTCTTCAGGAGTGCTGGCGTAATCCATTTTTTTCGGGGTCTTCTATTAGACCTGGTTATATAGCTGTATTTTTCGATGTGAATTCTCAAAGTCTCCAGAAACAAATTCGTAGCCTCATTTATATCCTTAGTTTTATATATTGCCTCCCAATTTTTCCGCATCAAATTCTTCTTCAACTCCGTATAATTTATGTACTTTTTCAAATTATCTGTTTTTCCAGGATTTCGTTTTATATTTTCATTCCACAGGCTCAGTACAATTGGAAAATGGTCTGTGATTTTTGTTTGAATAATGAAAGATGATGCAGAGGACCGCTGTAGGTTAGGTTTAGACTTAACCAAGAAATGGTCTAGGCACGTTCCACTTTCTGGTCGTGTAATATCATTTATATATGATACATGAGGATGCATGAGGACTTCATTTTTGTTGATTTTAAACCTGTCACTGGTTTTCATAAAATCAATTAATCACTTTGTGTGAATATCTTCAATTTGAGAATTCAAATGAAAACGACGTATCAAGATTTTGATATTCGTTGGTAGTGTAGATAAACGTCGCATCCAAGAAGAAGTCTGCGTTTTGTCTAACGAAAATCCGAACGGACCTCAAATAAATGAATCCAAAACCAAAATTCGTTATGGTATTGAATTCAAAATTTGGAAACAAAGTTCTGTTATCGTTCCAAATTAGGAAGATCCGAAGTTTCTGATGATATTTGGCTGGACATTCTTATACGTTAATATGATTAGAGATCAGAATAATAAGATCAGAATAATAAGATCAATGATCAGAATAGAATGTTGCTCTACGGAACTGTCTATTCTGAATGGGAAATCTCAATCGCTAAAATTCGAGGTTTTGGGCTATGAAGAATACATATTGGATGCGTGTACACCATTCACAACACGAAAACTCGATGAGTTCGCCTGTATATTAGAAAAAAAAGAGTATTGGGGTCTTATTTTTTCAGGGTAATTTAACGGGAGAAATGTACCCGAATGTTATAAAGGACGAACTTATTCCCGCTTTGGCAGTGTGGAGTAATCTAACCTCACATTCCTCATGAATTAATATGATTTCACCAAGGGTATATGTATTACAGTACGCAACATTTCGAATGAGGTAATCGGAAATTGTAGCTTTGGCAGATGAACAGTCGAATGGCCCTTCTTCTGGCTTCCCAGATTTGATCTCTGCGATTACTTTTCATGTGGATACTTGAAATGTAAGCTCTACAAACCACAACCTAGATTTGTCGGTTGTTAGGAAAAACCATGTGTATAGGAAAAGAAAACAGAAATTCAGGAGTTTGTTGGCATGAAGTGTCAACCATTGCCAAATCAGCTTCTACTAAATATGGTTTTTGTGCACATCTGTGGCATGACAGGCCTCCTCTAAGGAGTCGAGAATAAAAAAATCAACTGAAACGCGAACTGAGGTACCAAGAGGTCATTCAGTCCACGCTCAAACGCTACTTTTAGCGAGATATTAATTTTTTACCGTAATTGACAAGGAGTTGTATTTGTTTTCCGTAAATTCTATTATCTCTCATGTATAATGGTGTTTCGATGTTGTACCCAACGTAGCGTAGTGCAGTATATTTCTAGGTGATTTACCGAAAAAAAAAATTATAACCATCCTTAAGAATAAATTAATAAGTGTAAGTATTTTCAAGTCTTTCCATGTATTGCTTGAAACGTGATGCTGGAATACAGTACGAACATTCTGGTTAATTTGTATGCTTCAAACTATAATTAATTATTTTTCTGCCCATCACTCAAAAGAAACAATTGTTGATATAAATTCGTTTGGAATATTACGTCGTGAAACAGGTTTGTAGGATATAAAATTAACATTTTGTGGATTATCAAAATTATAATTAATCTTTAAATAAACCCATTGTTTATAAATTGGATTTTAACTAAACTCGAAGAACAGGTTAAGACCTCCTCAACAAAGCTGCTTTATATGCGAATAAATTCATGGATCCAAAAAATGAATGGTAAGAAACGACGATATATCAAAAATCATAATAAACATACAAAAATAAATTATAAAACTGGAAAATCGGGATTTTCTCGCGTTCGTTTCGTTTCAAGGTTCCGTCAATGAACTAAAGTAATATGTGAATATCGTTATGAAAACAATGGCGATTATCTTGGATACAGGAATTCATACGATCGGAATTGAATTGTTGAAAGTATGTAAGTGTGCCACCTGAAATGAAATTGAATAAAAGATGTGACTTTGATATCAAACTTTGGAAATCACTGGTCAAGGAAACCTTGGTCGAAGTTTTTCATTTCGAAATGGAACATCGAACAGGAAGTTATTGATTTGGGTTTAACCTAGAAGCGAATCTTTCAGAATTGAAATAAGTAGTCATGACTTTCTGAATATTTTAGAAATTTGATACTAATTTCTGGGGAAACTATATAAATCTCACAATTTTGAGTTTTCCGTCGCCATCACTTTACCAGCCGAGAAAAAGCAGTTTTGCTGTGTTTGGAACCAGTTCTCCCTTTGCAGTCCACTGTTAGGACTGTATTTAGTTTCTGGTGTATAATTGTGTATCCGTGTTTCATCTTCAGTAATTATTTGGCGCCAAAACTCTCATTTATTGGGCACTTCGGCAACAGAGCGTTGGAAATGTTCCTTTTTCGGTCCAACGTTGGCAAACGCGGCATCCAACGCACGGACGGCTTTCTCATGTGTAAATGTTGATTTAATATGTGACAAACACGTTCTCTCAGCATGTTCATAATCTCTGTTATCTCTCTCAATTTAATTCGGCGGTCATCTAATACCATTTGGTGAACTTGATACTGTTGAGTCTATTTTGTTTAATTATCCAAATTCGGATTTGAACCTTTTTGGCGACTATAACTTAAGCTATTATAACTGAATTTTCTTGAAAAAGGAAGGATTTACGAAAATTCGGAAAATTGTATTCACAATAAATGCTGATATCTATAATTTTGGTGTGTTAGAAAACACAAGTGTGAGCTCAGGAAATGTAACAAGGGAACCATACTTTCATGCGTATGATTCAATAAACGAGTGAAAAAACCTGAGGAAAAAACTCCTTCCCCTGTCGCTATTGCACTAGCAACAGCTTGTCTGTTTATGTTGTGTTAGTGTCGTGTGTACATAAAGTGCACCAAAAATTATTCTGTTTAGCAGCTTCTTTCTCTCATTCTCATCTTGCACTCCATGATTTCCAGACGAAGACAAGGATGAAAGGAAGAGGGTTTGGAACAGGAATCTTTAACAATGGAAAAAGAAAACCAGCAGAAAAATATTTCAGCAATCATACCTGACTCTTATATTTCTAAACTCACTTGAATCTAAGAAATGATTTAACATAGCAAGCAAGACCATAAAAAGGACTAAGGAGATAATCGAAAAGTACCTAGTCTGCGATATTTCCTCATTCACGGAGATGTTCTTCCGTCGCTGTGTGAGTCTCCTGAAACATAATCACTTCCTTGTTCTTGCGCGCCAATTTTGAAGTATAATCGCAAAATCCCTTCAATATTCAAACTCAACAAAACAATTCCCTCTATGTTTGACTGAGAGAGCCCCGATGGCCAGGTTCGGTCTTCTAAGTGGGTTGACATCTCCCATATATTATTTCTTCGTGGATCTTGTTTAATTTGAAGAAAAATTAGCGAAAAAAAATTGACAGTCGTTTTAAAAAAATGACAATTGCGTCTAATGATGACTTGGGACTATCGATAAGCCCGTAATTTTTTTAAATCGACTGTCAGATCAGATCTGTTACCTTTGAATTTGCATGGTGGTCATCCCGCCTTTGAATTTAGCATCCGTTGCTCTATATCTACTGAACTCAAGTTCGAAGAGATAGTTTTTGATTATGTAAATGGTGACTTGGATAGGTTGAACGGTTAATTGAATAGTATTGAATGAAAAAATTTGTTTCCCATGGATGTCACCACAGATTTGATATGTTTACGATACACTTAACAAATGTATCAATTATTTCATATCTAGTTCCATCTGAATATCCCGCTTGGTTCTCAAGAGTTGAAAAAACTTATCACAAGAAAAAAACTTGCACATAGGAACTTTAAGCAACATCCGAATCCTCCGAATTATGAAGTGATTGCAAAGTTTCGTTCTAATTTCAAATTTATGACACGAGTGTTATTTTGAGTTTATCAATAAAGCAGAAAATTCGATTTCTGAAGAACCGAAGGAATTCTGGAAATTTATTAATGGAAAAATATGAACATTTGTCTTTGCCTTATGTTATGTTCATATTCTCTTTGTTTTGCCCTTATTTTGGAATCAGGATAATTCTCTCAATTTAAGTGACATAGTGATTGACGAAAATATCGTTATGGAAAACCTGAAAGAATTGCCCAATAAAATTAGTTCTGGACCTGACGGAATTCCTCCAATTTTGCTCAAAAAATGCTCCAAATCACTCTTTGAACCAATATGTACTTCATTTAATCTATCATTAGATAAAGGTGTATTGCCAGAAGGAAACTTGTTTCATAACTCCTATACATAAGAGTGGTGATGCAGCAAATGTAATTAACCATCGCCCAATTAGTATTCTGAATACGCTGCCAAAAATTCTGGAAAGTATTATATTGGACACCCTGTCTCACTTTATGAATCTTTTGATAAGAGAGAAAGAAGCAGCATGGTTTTATGCGAAAACGATCTACCATCACAAATTTGTTTTCGTACGTTCAAGATATTTATAGTGCTTCTGGTTAAGGGGATCAGGTGCAATGGTGCTTATATTGACATTTTTAAAGCTTTCGATCGACCCAATCACATTGTCTTAGATAAAATTCTCCAATCAGCAGGCTTTCTTGGCAATCTTTTGAAGTGGATGAGGAGCTACTATAGTGGTAGAAAATGAATAGTTCGAATCAAAAATTACGAGCCATACACTATAAACGTAACCTCGGGCATTCCACAAGGCAGTCATCTTGGGCCTTTTCTCTCTTTATATTGATAAGGTTATTTCCGCAGTGAGATATTCGAAGGTATTATTGTTTGGTGACGATTTGAAAATCTATAAAACTGTAACTAGTGTTTCTGATTGCTTGGAGCTTCAGCATGATATTGATGAAGTTCACAGATGGTTCTCGGATAATTTACTAAGTATTAATCTTTCAAAATGTAAACGTATTTTATAGAAACACGGATCCAATAGTTTTTCCTTATAAGATGTTTTGACCACTTGAAGGACCTCGGTACCATATTAGAACTTCGTCTTGATTTCAAAATGCATTACTCTAGCATTATAAATAGATTTTTGAAAATGCTAGGTTTCATAAGGAGAAACACATTCGAATTCACAAATATTTCAGCTTTGAGACTTCTCTATCTTTCATTTTGTAGGCCAATACTAGAATATGGTTCCATCATTTGGTCTCCACTTCATGCAGTCGACTCCATGAACTTTGAGAGGGTTCAGAATAAATTTTTGTTATATCTTTCCAACAAAAAATGTATCCCTAGAATTAAGTTTTCTGCTACCTACATTCGTTCAGAATGTCAAATAAGTACTCTGGCTAAGAGACATATCAGATCAGATTTGACTTTTTTGTCTCCTTAACAATTTGATTAATTGTAATAGCTTATTGGAATTAATTTGTTTTCATTTCCCTCTGAGGAGGACTAGAGTTTGTTCATGGTGCCTTGCAGTAGAACTAATTTCGGAAGTAATGCTCCCATTAATAGATTGCTTCATTATGGCACCCCGTACCTAAGAACTGACTTGCTTTTTAGTTTCTCCTTGAGGGAATTCAATGGTCATCTAGCTACGATGAACATTGAATAAAACTATTATCATTAATTTATACTGGTTGTTTCTGAAGAGGATATGTTCCGTTAAATAAATAAATAAATAAATAAATAAACTTTTGCGATGTTATCGTCGGTAGTTTCAGTTTTTGGACGTCCCAAGCGTTCATCGTATCCCAATTCTTACGGCCACGTTTGAATTCACTTTGGAAGATGATGGTGTTCTACTATGTAGAATCCAACTCATCTCTAATTCGCATAGGCTGATTTTATTTCGAAAACAAATATTTCATTGAAAGGTCGTTACTCGATTTTGTCCATTTTCTCAAAAACGCTCACATCAACTCACTCAAAGGACTATTCCATAACAACAGCGCATCAAAAATGACTGAAACTTTGGTGAGTAACTGTCAATAGATGAACAATGAAAATTCACTACCAGCTAATCGATATGTTTAGGTTCTTAGGTTCTCTATCTTCACTTTATCAATCTTCCTACCAGCAATACTGTAAAAGCGAAATTGACTGAATTAAAACATTAACGTTTGGAACATCCTACCTGTTCACCAGATCTGACTTCCACCGACTTCCAGTTGTTCCCAAATCCTAAAAATTTTTTACGTGGACAGCTTTTCTCATCAAATGAAAGTGTATTTAGCTTTTTAAGGAGATTGTACTGAAAAGCAGTATTTTTCAATTATAAACTTGTCAGCTCTTAGAATTATATTGATCTTCCTCATTTCTTGAAACAAAAAGCCTAGTTGACGCAAATCTGATGACATCCCAGTCAACAATCTTCTTTCAAGATTCCTACTGCAATCAAAACCGGACTTGTTACGTGCTTAATGACTAATGCAATTAAAGTTAATAAACCTGTTCGAATAATACCTGCACTTCATGGAATTACGAGGTACTTTACTATTAGAATCGACCATGATAATAACTCCATGGGTGTGAGATGTTTAAAAACCTACTGAATTGCTAGGAGAATATCCATAAACGATTGTGTTTATTGCTTTCATTTTAAAAATTGTTTTACTCGAGAACAGGTCAGAATACATTTTAGCTACTGGAGGAGTCACACTGATTGAGATTGCAACATACAAAAAGAGGTATACCATTTAAACTTCATTTCGCACACAGGTGCTACGAAAGTTTGGAACATATGGCCGCAACTTTGAATTGCCATATCTGGAAAAGAAAGACCGTAAGAAAGATCCGCGTATTTGGGAAGCACCCCGTATAGAAATACCTTAAAATTTCTCGGAAAACACTTTGGCTCCAAGAATTCTTGATCGATTTTAATGAAACAAAGATCGAATTGCATCTCAAATGATCTCTTAACAGTATGGAACATTTCCATAGGTCTGGTACTTCCGAAAATACAGGAAATAGACCTACGGCAGATAAATGCGATGATGAAGCAGAAAGTTTTTACCATGACCTCAGACAGACAATCAGGAAACTAAACAGGAAAGACATCACAATAATCATGGGCGACTTCAACGCCAAACTGGGAAAGGGAAGCGATAACGAATTTGTTGGATCACACGGGCTTAGCATACGAAACGAGAGAGGTGAAATGTTGAATACGTTTGCAATGGAAGAACAAATGCTGATACTCAATACATTTTTTAAACTACCTGTCCGCCGTTTATACACCTGGAAATCACCTGCGGATAGACCGGACCACATAATAAGAAATCAGATAGATTTTATGCTGGTCAATAAGCGGTACAGAAACATTTTCACTGCAGTGAAGACTTACCCCGGCGCTGATATTCAGTCAGATCATGTTCCGCTGGTCGGCACAGCTAAATTAAAGCTGAAAAAGATCATAAAGAAAAAACAACATCCCCAAATCGACAAAATAAAAGTAAAGAACCCAACCATAAAGGAACAAATGAAACAACACATGTCTGGAAAATTAAAAGTCAAAGACACTACTGTGGACGTCGATGCTGAAGTTGATACACTGAAATTAGTTGTGAAGTCTGCAAGTGACACTATTCTTAAGCCTGATAAAAACAGGAAAAAGAAACGATGGATGACTGATGGAATCCTAAGTCTGATGGAAGAACGCCGGAAAGTAAAAGACAAAGATCAGGATAAATACAAAGATATTCAAAAAAGGATCCGGAAAGAGATAAGAGAAGCTAAGGAAACATGGGCTCGAGAAAAATGTTTAGAAATAGACGATCTGGAAAAAAGACATGATAGTTTCAACATGCATCGTAAAGTCAAAGAATTAAGTGGCCTATACAAAACACCTATGGTTGGCCGTCTGCTGGATGAAGACAACAACACCATCATAGATAGAGACGAGAGAATTAATACCTGGAAGAAATATATCAGCACTCTGTTCCAAGATGAGAGAAATAACGAACCAGTAATCAACGCTGACGCGTTGCAATGCACAAGTCCATTGAACAGATGAAGGATGGAAAGGCTCCAGGACCAGATGACCTTCATGCCGAGTTCCTGAAATTGCTGGACGGAGACGGAATAAAATGGCTGACAAATATATTTAACCATATTTACGACACCGGAGATATTCCTCGAGACTGGCTAAAGTCCACATTTATTCCAATACCTAAAAAAGCCAGTGCAAAACAATGCGAAGACTATAGACTAATCAGCCTCATGAGCCACCTACACAAATTATTTCTGAAGATAATTCACAAACGTATATATAATAAATGCGAGGAACATATATCAGACACACAATTCGGATTTAGAAATGCACTAGGAACTAGAGAGGCTTTATTTGCTATTCAGGTTCTATTCCAGCGATGCAGGGATGTTGGTTGTGATGTATACGTCTGTCTTATAGACTACCAAAAAGCCTTCGATAGGGTCCAGCACAATAAAATGATAGAGGTTTTAACAACAATCGGCATCGACGAGAAAGATTTGCGCCTTATAATAAATCTGTATTGGCATCAAACAGCAAATATTAGAGTCGATGGTGATTACTCAGAAGATGTAAATATAAGACGCGGTGTTAGACAGGGCTGTGTCTTATCCCCCACTTTGTTCAACCTGTACTCAGAACACATATTTAACACAGCACTGGAAAATGTGGATGCTGGAGTGTTGGTTAATGGACAGAGATTGAACAATATACGTTACGCGGACGATACTGTTGTGTTCGCTGATTCTCTCGAAGGTCTTCAAGAATTGATGAATCGTGTCTTTAAAGCTAGCTCTGAGTACGGATTGTCTCTTAACATCAAGAAGACCAAATTCATGGTAATTAGCAAACAAAATACACCTCCTGACCAACTAGTAATTAATAATCAACAAATTGAAAGAGTAACTAATTACACATATTTGGGCACTACGATTAATGAGCAATGGGATCACTCTGTGGAAATAAAATGCCGCATAGAAAAAGCAAGAGCCACTTTCGTTAAAATGGGAAACCTATTTAAGAGTAGAGATCTTAATATACATACCAAACTAAGACTACTCAAATGTTATGTCTGGTCTGTGCTTCTATACGGTGCCGAGTCCTGGACCCTGACGGAAGCATCTACAAAAAACTTGAAGCCTTTGAGATGTGGCTTTACAGACGAATTCTTAGAATTTCCTGGGTGGATCGTGTTTCCAACAAAAGAGTCTTAGAAACACTACAAAAAGAGACCGAAATAATGAACATCGTTAAACAACGCAAATTAGAATATTTCGGACACATAATGAGGAATCAAAAAAGATATGGTCTGCTCCAGTTAATACTACAGGGAAAGGTTTTAGGCAAGAGAGGGCCTGGAAGGCGCAGAATCTCCTGGATGAAAAACCTCAGAACTTGGTTTTCTATGTCTACAAGAGAGCTGTTTAGAACAGCAGTCAACAAAGTACAAATTGCTTTGCTTATCGCCAACATCCGGAACGGATAGGCACGCTCAGAAGAAGAAGAAGACCTTCAATTGGACTCTTTGAATGGTTCCATGCCGCTGGATAAATATGACTGTCACATTACGGTGAATGGTATTCGCTACAGATACGTTGGCATTTGTTTTCTTTGAGCGAGTGCATGAATTGGACATGATATGTGGTGTCAACGAGACGGTGCAATAAACCACAAAACAGATGAAACAATCGAGTTATGGAAGTCTTAGTTCGGTCAACGTGTTATCTCGTTAAATGGCATCGTCGATCGGCCGTCAACATTGGTCTGACCAACAAGCCGAGTCATCGAAAATTCGATTCAAGGTACAAAATTTCCTGTGATGGAAATATGAACGAAGTTTATGAATATTTTGATAGTATTTCAAACCAATAAAATTTTTTGAGATATCTCAAGTAGTTTTCGTTTCATTCATTCAAAAAAGAAGTTGTCGAGTCCTTAATGAAAGACCCTCTACACTCAATTATGATACAGACAGTTAAAGAAAATATAGTTGACGTTTTTTATGATTGTTGTTAGATTGAGCAATTGACTTTTTACCGGTTAAAGTTGGATCATCCATATTCTCGAAATGGCAAAAAGTGTCACGACAATTGAGTCTCGTTGTCGCCAGCGAGCGCCATAAAATCCCATCGTCGCTGTAAATTTGGCGAAGAGAGAGCACACGTGGTTATTTAATAATATAAATATACAACCGCGGATCGAAAGAATGCTGTTCGAGATGTTTTAGAAAGTGTACCGCCCGTTTTATGACCTACAGTGCGTGATTTATAAATGTTAGCCATATATCTGCGTAGAGTAGACATTTTATTGGTTCAATAGGCTTTTGATGAACACGTTAACGTCATCGAGATGAGGATTGAAGAGGATACTTACTGATGATGGGCGTTGATAAGTTCAATCAACTTGTACTAAGAACACGTCACAAAAGTATGGTAATATCGAAAAATAATACAGAACGATTGCGGTTTTTTTCTTCACATGACGAACAAACGGTTATTTTTTGAACTGAATTGGATTCAGAAAATTTATATCAAAATTATTCTTTGAATAATGTGGATCAAAGGTAGCAATAAAAACTTAAAAGAAAAATAACAAAACACATTGTGAGTCTCTTCAATTTTTTTAGTTGTTCTAAGCTAAAAACTAGTTTCTAACAAGTTGAAAAAGGCAAGTTTTTTTGCTGTGAAATTCCCTCCTTTTTTGTTGAATTTTGATCGGACTATCATAGAGCAAAGTTCGAAAGCTTAAATTATTTTCGAATCTTTATACTCCGGTGTGCTTCGCGAATTCTAGATGGCAAACACAAAGGTAATGCTTTCGAAGTTAGAATTTTTACGTATTTATTCGACTTTGATAGATTCATTAGCTATAGTCTGTTCAAGTTAAGTTTAAAGATACAGTTGGCAGTGAAATGCGGCGTTGACGTATTTTTATTGTTTATTTTAGTTCGCTTTCTTGTGCTGATTGAGATTGGATTGAAGTTTTCCTCGAAATTTTGATAATATTTGAATCATTATTTTGAAATCAGTTCTTTTCAGAACTCAGTGTTTCGAATATTTATTCTATATAAATAGTGAAAATGCCAAAAGCTTTCTCGAGCCAAGCCCAAAACATGATTGTATCATCACGCAATTATTTCCAACAAGAACGAGATAATGAGGGGCCTCTTCTTTCCCTTACAGCTGTAAGAGATGTGAGTACCACTAAAATTAATAACAGAAGGGGTCTTCCACGCTTAAAAAAGAAATATTATGGTACAACTTAACTTGTTCATCTGTTGGTTTCCAAATTGTCTACACATCTACATACTATGAAGTTTTTTGCTTACAGAGGGTAGCGAGTGCTTTACAAGTAAGCATTTCATCCATTAACAATATTATGGCAAAGACAAAGAGTGGTGATCCACTGAGAAGTCCAAGAAAAAAGGAATCGTGAGAAACCTGTAGTAAATATTGACGATTTTGATCAAATTGCCATAAGAAATACTATCTATGACAAGTTCCAGAAAAGTAAGTAGTCATTAAAACCTCCGTCTAAATCAAGTTCAATATTATATTCTTTGTAAAGGAACATATTACGTTGTCTGCATTAAAAGAGAAGCTCCACAACGAAAGAGATATTTTCAATGGGTGTAAGACATCTCTGTGGAAAATTGTACAAAACATTGGATTTAAGTATTCCAAAGATAATCCAAGAAGAGTTTTGATGGAACTACCTCATATTGCATTGAAGCGTATCCATTTTCTGCAATCATATATTCGTATAAATAATGAAGCATTACTAGAATTTGTTTATCTTGACGAAACATGGATTTTCTAGGATGGTACTATCAGTCGTTCCTTGCAAGATGACAATATCAAAAGTGTGAATAAAACAAAAGTTGGTGGAACCCTGGTGAGGTTATCATCTATTGTTTGTACTGTTTATGATAATATAATAATTTCTGAATTTGATACTCGTTTCAGATTCATTGTACTCCATGCAGGCAACAAGCATGGTTTCATTCCTGGTGCAGAACTTGTTTTTTCCTCAAAAACTTTGGACAGTGATTACCAAGGGGAAATGAATCGAGAAAACTTCCAGCATTGGTTTGTACACCAAGTATTGTTCAATTTGGAAACGTGAACTGATCTACTATATGAACTGATCCTGAAGATATTCCCCCTTTGATAATAAGTATGGACGAGAATGACAGTGACAGTGAAATATTTTTAGACGAATTTCCAGAATAAAATGGAGTATTTATTTTTCAATTAGTTTTAACTTTTCAACCTTTCCTCTGTGAAATTATCATTAAATAAATGATTTTGTTTATTTATGTTATTAGATAGTTTAACCTGTGCTCCTCATTTTAATCTACAAGTGCCAGTTAGACTAAATTTTAGTTTCTGTTGAAAGATTGAAATATTCCAAAAATAATTATTATTTCGTGGCCTAGTAAAAATAATTTATCATCAGTTAAAGGTAACGATTTGATTTAAATTTTGGACTAATTCAAAATCTGATTTTCTCTAAAACCTTATTCATTTCCATTGTATTTCAAATTCAATGAGAAGACCAGTGCTCAAAACCTTTATTGAACAAAATGCATAATGAAAATTTCTTCTTTTTCCTGTTTTTATATTAAAAAAAGGTAAACACAATTCAATTGAATTATGCCTCATGTGTTGCATTTACAGGTGAGTACTAGTATTCTGAAGATCTATCATGATCATCAGGTCGATTTTTATATTCAACTCGAAATTTTTCTTTGAAAGGTACAGAGATTATTTTTCTGAATGTTTTGATACCCCACACTAGGAGTCTGAGATGCGTAGTTTTCGATATACAGGAAGCTCCATTCAAGAGGTATTGATATGAATGAATATTGAAAAATTTTATTTTCGGGAAAGGAAGGTCGCGAATTAATTTCATATGCCTCAAATTGACAAAAGTTTTCTCAAGAATAAAGTGGAAGTGACAATCGAATTTATTCTGAGAAAAATTCATACCACTACCGCTTGAATGAAACAGCCTGTATTTCAGAAAATACGCATCACAGACCCCAACTATCGGTATCAGAACACTCAGAAAAATAATATCTGTAGAAAAATAATGAAAAAATATGGGTTGTAATAAAAAAAATGGTAAATACTCCGGAAAACTCATAGTCTTGGTTTCGGAAAGAACGTAGTTCCCAAGGAAAACAAACCAGGTTTGAGGAAAACTCTCATTAGAGGTCCACGTACCTCTCCCTATAAAAATAATTTTCTTTACAGGGTAAGTGTGCTGTGGAACTCGCTTGAATCAACATCTTTCCAAATTTACAATTTGTTCCTCTTCAAGAAAGGAAAGAACACACACATGAAATCATCTCAGGCGGCCATAGCAATGGCTATGATTGTCACATGAAGTAAAATAGACAAAACAAAAAATAGTGCGTCATTGTATAGAAGCAAATGCTTCCTAACTAAATTCCTTATTTCTATCTAACTTACAAATACTCATTACTGCTACCTGAGTCATAATCACAGAATTTACTTTTTAATATGTTCTTCAGCGGGTGAAAAGATTCATTGCTTCATACATATCGAACAGTTTAGAGGTGGTCTTATGGCTTTAAGGTACTTTGGTTGGATGAAAACATCCAAAGATTGATATATGTATATCACCTCAAAAAATTATTGCAGAGCCAAATAAACTGCAAAAATTCGTAAATTTTATTCTTTGGGAGTTGAAAGAAATTCATTTTCATGAAGTCGTTATTCATTTATTTTTGAGATATCTCAATCAGTTTTGAAAAAATCTTCCATATAACAAAAAGTTCGTCAAGTTTCCCATGTTTTCCATGTATCATATTCATCTTTTTTATATGAGTATTCCCAAGACCTTCATACTTTAGCAAGAATATGGAAATAAAATGTAATTAAGTAGGATGAAGAATGAAAATACAGCACTTTGAACTACACTCTTTTATTTTATAATTTTCTTATTCTTTAGTTCATAAACAGCTTTTTACCGGGTAAGAAACAATAAAAATATATGCGGATGCTAACTGTGAAAATAGTTTTTAAGTCACACTGCCTCAGGAGATTATACAAAATCGAAAATTTATTCTGAAGATTATAAGATTAGTTGAATAATTATTCTCCCAATAATTCACCAACACTAAGGAATGCTTGGGAAAATGGTACTCATAAAAATTTAAATGAAATTATATAAAGAAAATTGTTGAACTCTTGGAAAAAATCTAAGAACCCAAAAGCCTGTTAGTACCAGATATGGTATTTTCTTACTTCCTAGTCTTCTATTGATATTGCCGCAGACATGTTCGAAGGAAACAAAAAGTTTCCATCGATGATTACCCCAACATGTTCTTGTAAAATATCTGTGACGTACCTATGGGTATTCGAGTTCTATCATTTACAATGACCAGATCAATGAAGGTGTCAGAGAAATTTCTCCTCACACCATTGTTAGGTGAAAAATTCCCAGATATATCTTTCATTTCGACGTCTGTATACTAGAGAACGTCGATCGCAATGAAAAGGACAAAATCTCCACTAATCTGTAAATAAAACTCTCTACCGGTTAAGCTTTTAACCAACTGATGTTACCTAGCAGAATTCAATTGGGCTCTTCGATAGGCTACAGTTAGAGCTGAACCTCGAGCTGTGATACGAGGCCCCAAACCAAATTCTCTGAGACGTTATCGTATCGTTTCAGTACTAATTTACACTCCATTGTTCTGTCGAAGCTGCATGATTACCGAAAAATGAAATTTTCAGGATGAACAAACGTTATTCGCAAAATTATTCAACAATATATAGTGGATTCTGATGAAATCTCAATTTATTTCTCATTAAAGGAACACGTACGTCAGCATAAAACATGGAATTTTGTTGGCATATGTCCTGATATATCCGAAAAAAAACATTTGTTAATAATTAGTTGCCTAGTAAAAATGATATTTGAAATATTATAATTGTAAATTTTTGGAGCAGTATATTTGTATTAACAATTGTTTTTAATGGATACCAATTCTCAACTTCTACCTTTGAATATACTAAGTCAGCAATGCTCTAATTATCTACCATCAGTCAATTCATCGGGTCTCGAAATCTTCTACGAGCAATACCCAGAACAACTTTGTTCGAATTAATGAGTATTTTTACCAATTAGAATCTTCTTATCGGTCTCGGTTAAATGAAAGGGATAATGATCTAATAAATCTGCATTGAATCGGCTTTCGAATTATCTGTCGAAAAGAAGTAATGTCCAGATAAAGGGGAATCTAAAAAAGGAAATAATTAAATGGAAAAACATGAAATAGCCTGCCGGAAATGAAGAATCATTACGTCCGTCAATTGATCGACATCGATTTCAATACATTTGGAAGAGATAATAGTGAAATTTCACAAGTGAAAACAGAAAATAAGCATGTGCTGGAGAAAGAAAAAGACTCAAACTGCTATTCCTCATATTCACGAAGTTGAGTATATATTCGTTTCAATTTCAATCGAAGAATTCCAAAAACTAATGTATCCTTACTAAAACAAAGAGAAGCTAGCACAAAAGTCTCCTTATGCCAGGCCGAGAGTAACGCTTAAAAGTCAATATAGCTGACAATCTGGGAAGGCCAAAGTCTTGTAATCTACCCACAGTTTCACTAAACTCAATCAGAATAAAAAAAATTGCATCATGTTCAAAATAGTGTTATTTGCAATTGCGCGAAATCATCATGGAGGAAATTCATCGATATCCTTGCTTAATTGAAATCGTAACGAGTTCAATCTACACGCAAGGCAATAGACGTCGGCTTCTTTTAGCAGGACATAACAGACGACAGAACATGATTTGACTTATAAACTTCGTTTTCAGAAAATTCCGTTTTCTGTTGAGTGCTTTTACAATTTTCGGCCTCAAATTCGAAACATAGGCCACTCCTTCAATCCTACACGGTTTGGTAAATAACACTGTGAAGAAAAATCTGGAGCATAGTATTTTTTTCAGTCATTTCCACTTTTCTACCTTCGAACTCTTTTGCACTACGCCACTGAAAACCTACATTGACTCTGTTAGATTCCTAAACCTGTATAGAAACTTTTATGTCTCTTGCGTTGTTGTGGTTACTATGACCCTTTCCAACAACCGTAAGAATTTTTTTTACTCTATCTACGATATTACTGCCAAAATTTGAATCGTGAAATCGATACTATTTTGTTTTTCTAAAAACTCATATATAGTAGTACGAGGGATGTCTTTTGAGTTTTGCATACAGAACTAGAGTGAAACAATTGAGAATTTTTGAAGACTTTCGTTTTTCGAAATATTCTCCGCGAAAATTGAAACACTACATTCGTTCGATCAAATTTTAGAAATACTTATTGCCATCGTTTGTTGCTACATTCAAAATTGCCATTTGGATGGCATCAACTTCTTTTTCTGAAGATTGAGAACTCTGACCACTGAATGTGTTATTGATTTTGGGAAAAGTAAAAGAACATTTTCAAGACATAGGTCCGGACTGTACGCAAATCGATATTTTCTTACGTTAGATATAATTTCCGGGCAACATTTTTGGTTGACAGTTAATTATTGATTCCTTGAAAGATACAGGGTGCTGCCAAATATCATGTACAAACGAAATCATTCTTCGATTACTTTCAAGACTTAAATTTCTGATAAACGCGCATTTCTTTCATTAAGGATCTTCAGGGTGTTGAATTTTCGATATCTTTTTGATTTTTTTCCTTTAGCTCCTGCAATTTTTGAGATATTGTACTCAAATTTTGGAATAAGAGTTAAATGCATATGACACAGTGTCAACAGAATCTAACGGGTTATATTATCTCAAAAGTCATGAATGTCGTCATCCATTTTCTCCCCCTGAAATTGCAGTATATTGCCAGAAAATACTAGACACCGAAAACGTTTTTACATTTTATTTGTCAACTTTTTGTTCAGTCGTAGTTTTTTGTATCTTTGACTCTTACTATTCACTATCTAGTTAAAAATTGTAGCTGGGGGAATTAGCATATGTGATTATTGATGAAAACCTTGGTGGTGAACTCTGTCATGAAATAGACTATTTTGATGAAGTGTCTCTTACTGAGGTATTTATTTCTAACATAATGCAGCCCTTCCTCATCAATCTGTGGCCGTTGTTGATTCACCTGATGTAAATATTCGAACTAGGGGGCAGTGAGATGGCAGGGGCATTCCTCGGATTTGTTGGCGTTTGCCATTTTTCCTTTGGATCTGTTATATACACACAACAAAATTTATATGGAATCACTCAGTATTTCACATTATTGATTGTTTATAACTATGGATTTTTGACTACTTGTGAAGAATGAAGTTTTTTGTTGTAAAAAAACTGTATAGTATGAGAAGAAATGTTGAGTTATAATCACATGTTCGGGATATTGTACTCAAACGTCACTGAGATTTGAAACTGTGAATTTCAAAATTCAAATATAATCATAATTGAAAATGACTTACGTTGGATTGTCCGATGTGCAGAGGGGTTGAATAATTGCTCTAGATGAAATAAGGGTGACACAGAGGGATATAGCGGCCACAATGGGGGTATCACAGGGGGTGATTTCAAAAACCTACGCTCGATACGTAAAGCTGCAATCTCTGCAAAATAGGCCTAGAAAAAGTCGAAGGAAGATCACATCTGAAGAACAAGACCGCTTTTTGTGTCAAACTGCAAGAAGAGACCCTAGTGCGTCAAATCCCATACTCCAAAGGCAATTTCTGGAAGCAACAGGCATCAGTGTATCAGTCGAAACGAAACGTCAAAGACTTCGTTCAAAGGGTTTATACAGCAGAAGGCCCTCAAGAGTTCCAGACCTAACCAGACTAAAAAAAATTGAAAGACTTAATTGGTGTATCGAGCACCAAAATTGGAATATTGAGAATTGGCTTTTTTCGGATGAAACCAGAATTGGTGTTCGATCAGATGACCGCTGGATTCGGGCTTCAAGGGGTGGAAGACAAGCTAGACTCCGAGCATCAAGGCGAATTCCGAAATACCAAGGGGCAGTGTGATGTTTATGCTGGGAGGCAAAACAGATTTGATTTCGTTTCCTGCGAGTGTAACGGCTAGAAATTACGTGGACTCAGTGCTGGAGCCATAGTGAGACTCTGGCGAAGTGCCCACGCTGAGAATTTCACTTTTATGCAAGATAATAATCCTCCGCATACCAGCAACGTCGCGCGACATTATCTTGCAACAGAGGGAATCGCTATTTTGCACTGGCCAGCTTGCTCTCCAGACATTTATGGGATAACCTCAAAAGGAAATTAGATCGCGCCAGGATAATCCAAGAACGCCACAACAGCTCATCCAAGCCGCCACAGAAGACTGGCAGAATATCACCCCAGAGGAGGTCGAAAACCTTATCCAAGTCACGCCTAGACGAATTCAGGTTTGTATCAGGGTAAGAGGAGGTAATATAAGCTGAGGTCTAGAAAAAAAAAACATCTACTCCGTGAGAAAACAATTTTCATTTTTTTTACTACATGCGAAAAGTCTCTTATTTTCCTTTAGTTGTTTCTTTCTTAAAATTAACCTTAATTCATTTCTTTTTTCAATTGAAATATGTCAAAAAAGATCAATTCTAACAATCCTTCGAAATTTCCAAAATCTCTTGCGTCTTACTTCGGTTATCAATAGTTGAATTGCCAATGCGTGTCGGAGTATCCTCAGGTGTTGTAAATAATGCATACAAAATAATGACAGTCTTCTTATTTAAACGAGCAATTGCAAAATTTTCTTACAAACGATACTAATTCACACAAAAGTTGTAACTTGTTAAAAAAACATTAAATAATTGATCTGAACTGGCATTGTAAGAATTAATTTTCGAACTGTCATGAGAGCACAGAATATATATAAGCTATCATTTCGTGTAAATTCTGTGAATGGACATAGTGGACTAGATAAAATAAGGAAAAATATATACACTTTTCGGTTTTTCATCAAATCACGGCCTGAATGAAGAAGCTCAAGTGCACATGTGATATATTTTGGAGAAGAAATTCGCATGTAGTTGAATTCTACGTGAAACATTGCCTTAAAATGTCGAAACCATTTTCATATAACTTCAAAAATAACCAAGGTATTAGCTTTTGACTAATTCCAAACATTTTCAGAAATTGGCAAAAACATTGAGATTTGTCCACCCTCACAGAAGTCTGGCTTCTTTTGCATTTTATGCAAGGCCATTCAAAAATACGTCGTAGAATTCGTATAAATTTCCTTTGAAGATTATATTGAGTATTTACACTTTACAAATCTCAATGAATTTCGACACAACTTAGGATTCGAAATACCAAATGTCAATATCAATAACTCAGTTCATTTAAGATTTAAGTTTTAGTATATAAGGATTCAATATTTTTAATAAACTTACTTGCTGATCAACCGTCTCAAGTCATTCATAGACATCCAACATCAGAGATACATATCTCACGAGGTTACGTAACAAGTTTCTGGACAAGATACTACCACATCATTAAACACTTACCTTTCATCTAATTACAGGTAATCATTTTTTATTCTTCTTCTGTATAACAGTCGAAGATACGAGAAAATATGAGAAGACGATAAGTCAGCACGCTGCAAAAATATTCAATGTAAAATATGAGATATGACTCCTAGAAAAATCATCCTATAGATTCTGTTGACATTTTGACATCTGCAGTGTGGTAGCTCATATTATGGAACTTTGTTCCAAACTTTTTCCATTAGTATATGGTATCTAGGAGCACCTTGTATATGTATACTGGGGGCGCCTACAAAAACGGAATCGGCAACTATGATACCAAATCATTCATTTACAATGTTTCTGAAATGGCATTCTAACAACATTAGCCTTGCCAACTTCAGTTCCAAAAATAACAAAACTGCCTTTAAACTTACATGATTAATGGAAATCGCTGTAGTGAAAGTTCGAGCAACGAAAAGCGAAACAAACGAACTTCAGTCTGTTTTAAAACTGCATGCCAATATCATGTGACACTACCAACTATGAACCCTATATCGAACTATCATATCCAAAGCACACTCGTTGGGTTGCCATCATCCCATTTAACGCTTAGTTACTTTTTAGCTGTTGTCCATTTGAAACTGTCACACGCACGTGGAAATTGAATTTACACCTCCCGTGACGTCATAATCTATATATTCCCGTCGTCTGCAAGTGAATGCTGAAAATGAAATGCTATTGTGTCCGTATTACAATGATGCTGCAGCATATGCTTGATGTATTTGAATCTGCATACGTCGATACCTACAGGAAATGGTCATCTTCTGGAAATACACATAAAATTTAATTTTAACAAAGTAAAATTCTCCTTTAAAGTATTCAAGTGTTTACCATTGTTTTAGTACAGCTATATGAAATATAGAGAAAAATGACCTCATCGCCATCCTCGATTATATTCTCAGAAGAATAAATATCAAAATTAATCAATTAACATTGATTCGCTGAAAATTTTTTATTGCAAAATGTATCACTATCATGTCTATAATCCAAAGATTGCTTCTTTCAAAGCACACTGAGAAGAATGTTACAATAAAGAAGTTACAACGGAAGTTTTTGAGCTTCAACTGCTTATTTCCTCAATTTTAGGTAGACAACTTGAAGCGAATCCTCAGAAGAAGTAGGTTTCGGCAGATGAGAATATCTGAGTTTATACAGTCAAACAATGATGAGCTGACAGCTTGAATTTTGCCGGTCATAAGGAAAAGTTAAGGGATATCCTGAATTCTACCAGTATATCATATAGACCAGGGGTGCTCAAACGGTCGATTGCGAGTGCTTTTTGAGAAGATCTCGAGAAGAAAACATTTTTTAATAAGTAGGTAACTAAACTACGAAAGTTGATTACGTAATAGAATAACACTCTGCTAACGGCAAAAGGCGGCTTTATCAAAGGAACGCGGGATACTTGTCAGAGAAAAGCCGCGTTTTTATTCTTGCCGCTTATCTAGAAATTTCGGGCAGCGCGTTTGACTTTCGTTCACGCCGATATGAATGTTGCGCCTGCAGGAATTGGAATCATTCAGAACTGTAACTTGTAGGCAATACTACGTCCATACAAAGTTTATTATTAAATAGTACAAAATGAGTGCAGCGAAAAAATCTAAGATCATCATTTTAATAACGATTGGGAGGAAGAATTTTTCTTTCGTATGGTGAAGGGTACGTGCATTTTTATTATTTGTCGTGCGTCAGTTGTAATACCTAAGCGTGTTAACTGAGAGAGGCATCATAAAACGATTCATAAAAACTACGAAAAGAATTTTCCGCTACAGAGTAAATCAAGAAAACGAAAAGCATGTGAGTTGATATCTTATTTGAAAAAAGAACAAACCATGTTCACAAGACCAGCTGCTACGATCGCGTCATTTAAAATATCTCATATATTGGCGAAACACAAGAAACCATTCGAAGATGGATCGGTTGTGAAGGAAGCATTTATTGCAGCGGGTGAGACTTTATTTGGAGATTTTAAAAATAAAACAGAAATCATGTCTGCTATTAGAGAACTTCAGTTATCTCATCCGTCTCTCACAAGGCGTATTGAAGTCATGAGTCATGACATGGTAGATAAACTGAAACATGATATCATGAAATGTACATACTTTTATTCACAGTTCAACGAATCCACCGATATGACAGACACTGCCCAGCTGTGTATTTTTATTCGGATAGTATTCAATGATATGTTGGCTGAGGAAGAATTTTTGACAATCATTCCTCTGAAGGGAAAGATTCGTGACGAAGACGTTTTCTTCAATTTTGTAAAAAACTACAAGCTACCAATATATAAATAAGTGTGCATTACAACCGATGGAACACCATCAATGACTGGAAACAAAAACGGTTTTGTGGCATTTTGTCGAGCTAATGAAGATTTTCCTTAATTTTTTTCATTCCATTGCATTATACGTCAACAAGCTTTGTGGTCAAAAGTTTTAAACACGGAGGAAATTAAGGGCATTCCAACAAAAATTGTGAATTCCATCCGTGCACGTAGCTTGCTTGCAACGGCGACTCTTTAAGTTGCAGTTGGAAGATAGGGAGTCAGCTGAACACACTGATTTAGTTCTTCACACGGACGTTAGGTTAGCTTTTCTAGACAAAAGAGGTGATGACACTCAGATGTTGAAAAGCGAAAAATGGCTGACTGATTTGGCATTTTTGACTGACATCACAATTCACTTGAACACCATCAACTTGGAGCTTCAAGGAAAAACTATTATTGAGATGATTAGCGCAGTAAACGCATTCAAAAGTAAATAGCAACTTATGATACATCAACTGAAAAGAAAGATATGAAACATTTGTCTTTGAGAGCAAGGATTCCTCAGTTAAATTATGATACAGCAACTCAGTTTAATATGAACTCATGTTCTGTTGAAAATGAGTTGATGCAGATTATGTCAGATATACATCTCAAAGATACAGCATCTGAAACACATTTCTGGTGTTTATCTATGAAGATAAATATCCGATTCTAAGGCAAATCGCCCTTCAACTGACGGCAATGTTTGGGTCAACTAAGTTGTGCGAGTTTGCATTTTCTGAAATGAAGATAATTGAGACAAAATATCGCAATCGACTAACTGACGATCATATGTCATCATGCTTACGATTAGCATTCAGTGGTTGCGTACCATCTTATGAAAAGTATTCTAAGGACATGCAGTGCCACGCTTCAACATGCAAAGTCACTCTTTGGTTAAGTTGAACACCATACGTAACTCTTTTGTTTTGTAACAACCAATAAACTCGCAATTTTGAAACTATGAGGTTTTTCATTGATATCATAGAGAAGAACCTAATATAAACCTTGACTAAGATATAGTATGTTATGCCGAAAGCTAATATCTATATATGCTACGGTACACCCGTATGCAATGTCTCAGAACTTCAAAATCGGTCTTTCCGTGATAACTGGAAGGCACCAGTGAGGTGGATACGTCATTCACCAGATTCAACACCGCTAAATTTCTTCCTCTGGGGCTATGCTGAGAATTTATTATAGCAACAAACCCATAATGGGTATTATCATTATTATTCATCTAAATAAGAGTGGAGGACTGAGTCCTATACACTCCAGAACAAATGACTAACCAATAAGTGAAACGAATAAATATGCGTAGTTGTGAAAAAAAGGCAAAAATGTATGTAAAAAAAATTAGCCAAAAAAATAATGGAGACTCAGTCACTATAAACTATCTGGTCCAACGCATTCTTAACGAATGGGACGGATGAAACCATACGGAACCTGGTGGCCCAGCGTTGATTATTTTGGAGAGGATCTGAGTCACGTGAGTGAGGAACTCGGGATACGGGATCACCAAACTCAATTATAGGACGAACAAACGAAGTACAGGCATTGTTTGCTTTGTTGGCAGCGTGTAGAACTTGATCAGATCAAAAGAGATCGTCAGTAATGATGATACCTAAGTGAGAGTGTCGGCATTCAGGTTGGATCACGAACCCTGAAAGTACGTATTGCCTACGAGAATTGACTTTACCCATATGCATAACCTTACACACAGAGCCATTCGTCTGGCCAGTTCACAATATTGTCGAGGTCGTTATGAATCGTGACCACATGTAAGGGTGTTGGTGTAGATAAAAGAATCAAGAGGGGTCCCAAAACTGAGCCTTGGAGGCCAATACTACTGAGTAGTTTGGGAAGCTACCAAGCCTGACTTCGATGACTCAAGTATGCCCTTATCCATAGCAATAAGTTGCATTTTGAACCCACATGTTCCAGTTCACGTAAAAGTCTCTTGTGCGGGACACGGGTGGATAAAGTCAAAGTAAGTAAGGACCTTGTTTGTCAAGCATCCAACTCCTTTCGTTAACTGTAATTACGGAATGAGGAGGCTTAAAACCATGTTCGTTTTTTAGTTCGTCAGTGCAAAGTCGAAAACTGGCTTCAGAATAATTTTCTCAAATATTTTCGCCACAATCGGGACTAAACTGACTGGACGGTAGTTGGCGGCATCCAATTTATCTCCTGTTTTGAAAATTGGTGTCACCAAACTACAGAGCCAAGGTGAAGGCAAAGAATGGGATCAAAAGGATTTGGAAAAAAAGGTATCGCCAGAAATTTTAAGCTGTTCAAGATGTTTTTCAACGTCATTGGTGGAAAGTAGAATATCAATTGAAACAGAAACGTATCCGATGGACGTTGGTCTAATGGCTCATCTGTGAATGAAGCTACGAACATTTCAGATGATACAATTGCGGTGGCAAGTGAAGAAGTGACTTTGTTCGGGTACGGTGTTTTTAGAATTGAGATTGGACCTCGAATATTTGAAAAAACGTTTGCAATCCCCGAAAAAAGCAAAACTGGACTTGAACCATTTTACAGCAGCTTCAAGGGTGCTTGATAAAATAATGTCAACCCAGAACAGCCAAGGTGAAGGCGAAGATGAAATAAAGAATTTCTGCAAATAGTATTTAGATGAACTTCCCAGATTCCGCATCACTAGTGATGGGATCTTTAATCATAAGATTAAAGATCCCATCACATCATCATAATCATAAGTGATTGGATCTTTAATCACCATAATGAACATATTTGGTCTGATTTCAATACCCAGAGCCATATTGATTGGCAGTATCTGCTACCTTGATGAAAGTACTGAAATTCAATATTTATAAGGTGGCAAAATCATTTGTTGGAAGAGTGTTCTTCCCTTCTTCATTCTTTCAATGAATCATGAATACAAAAGTATCAACTTATTGAATCCAAAATCGTCATGACACCAAAGGTTGAAGCGACACAGAGATGGTTACTTAAAAGTGACGTCAGGACTCAGGTGTTTCAGTTAACAAGTCTGATTACGGAATATATTTATTTATATTATTTCAATGAAAATCTTATTAAACTGAATGTTCGAAATGAAACAAGCACATGCCAATAAGTTAGAGCGTAAAAGTATTCGAGCTGTATACTGACAAAATAAATCCCATTCCAATTATAATGCAGGAGAAAAATCGATAGCTGTCTCCATCATGAAGAGAATGACATACTTCGCATAACTCTCATTATTTCCTACTCGAGTGTAGTAATAACGACGCCAGAAATTCCTGTAGCAGTTATTAAGAGGAGCGGGTAGACTGGAAATGCCCGACGCAAACTCCGGAGAAAAAGAGAGAGCAACTCTGAACGCAAAATAGGCCGAAATAAAGCAATAAAGGGCATAAAATAGCCGTCCGACATAATTAGTCGCATGCCGTGAAGCACTCAATGGAAAAGATACCCTGGAAATGGGACCGACTCCGTTCTGTGGCGAGAGCAACAAGTGTCTCATTGCGTTCAAACGGTTCAGGCCGGTAATGAGTAGTTTAACGTCGTTTGCTGCTTTCTCCTCCTTTATGAGGGCAACTCCGGGTTCGGCGCCCATTCGAATTCACCTCGTTGTTCCTCATTGAGCATATCCTATATTTAATCCTCTCATTTTCGTGTGTATGTCCATTCTTCATTTAACGAAAAAAATCTCATGATAACTTGAAAATATTTCATCAATTAATGTAGTATTGCTATTTGTATTTCTAGAGCTATGATTACTGAAGTTATCTGGTGTCATTTGGAAGTTTCAGTCAACAGCGGAGACAATACCATAAACGATGGGCCTGTACACAGAAACTACAGCTTCTCGGGTGGTTGAAGAGGCAAAAGAATCAAGTGGTATAGATTGCGGTTACGTACTTCAGAAACCGAGATTATGGCCATCTAGTTTAAGCCTCCAACCAAGTCAGCTTCTGTTTGCGCTTTACACAAAATGTGTAAGATAATTATCTTACGTTTACATCTATAACAAAAATCCAAGCTGAATTCTACAATTCAACGTGCCTACAAACATATTTTGCAAAACGAGAAACTTATAATTTTGGCTATTTTCATTTCATCATGCCATCCTTTCTGAACAATTCCGAGGAAACATTCATAACTTCAAAAAACTATTGTACTATTTTATTAATATTTGAAATGTATAGAATTTCAGTACTTCAATTGCGGCTACAGATGTTTTGATGATTTTTTGTTGCCTCAGTTATAATATACTTTCACAATATGAATTGAGTCATTCTTCTTTTAACTGTATTAAGCCATTTTAAGCAATTTTTAAATGCACGTACTGATCTGCATGTGCTCAATAACGGCTCTCTCAAAAGTCACCGGTATGTCACTGAGGATTTGGGCTATTCAGTCTTCTGTGCCTCTTATCGACCAAGATTTTCCTTTAATACACGATGATGCCATAGTGATGACAATTTACCTTGACAAAGCCGGAATCGATGTTATGTGACCTCAGCGAAGTCCCGATCTGAACCTAAAAGCTGTTATAAGACCCGATACGGAAATACCCATTATTGATAGCTTGGAATGTCGCTTCTTTGATTGTTCGCTAAGCATTTATTATAAAGATGATACCAAGAAATATTTCTACAAAAATGGATGCTTCTGCAAAAGAAAGGTATATCTAAGAATTCAAATAATTCTGCTCCAAAGTGTAGGTGAACTGTATCTGCAAATCAAGATCACGAATCAAACCCCAAAAGGCAACGGTACTGTGCTTCGAATTCACTTCAAGACCTTCAGCAATTGAATGCGAAAATCGGGTTATTGAAAAGGCTGCCTTTCGGGTTCCTGTAAAAATTCACTCTGAAAAGTATGTCTCCTCCAAAAGATGAATTGACTATACCACTACAAATCGTGTTCCACCAAAAGGATATACTGCGGAAGACAGGTTCCCCCAGAGCATGTTCGAAGTATCAGTCTCTTCAAATTTTAATTTCAAAAATCTCCTCTGAAAACCTGAATAATTCAGAGTAACACACGTGTCATCTTCAATGACAAACTTTTTATAACTCTGCTGAAAACTACGAGATTTGTAAATAAAGTAATGTGACTGGCAACGTCGCTTCGTGAGGAGAGGCCTTTAGCAGCGTTGTAAAAATGAGTGGCATCAATTTCAGGCAACGGTGTGCTATCAAGTTTTGATTGAAACTTGGACACGATGCAAAAGAAACATTCGAAAAACTTCGGCTCATAAAAATATTATAATCGTCTATCGACAAAAATGGATTCAGCATAACGAACTCAGTCTCGTGGCTAAACGGAATTCTGCTCCTTAATAAGATTGCATTAAAAAATAATATTAACGGGATACAGGGAATGGTACTATAATTTTTAAACACTGCAGCAATGCCAATTGTAAGCGAATAAATACGAAGGTCTCACCTAATTCAGCAATAACGCAATCGAATGACTATTTCTCTCCTCAAAACGAACTAAAAAGTTTTCCTCTTTAAATTTGAACTTTCCATTTCGAAATGTAAATTACTCGATTCAAAGTTAGCAAGGTTCTAAGTTATTACGAGTCATCCCGAAGTGCAAATTACGAAATTTGAAGTTGAAATCATCTCTTTCCAAGTACAAATATATATTTCCCAATAAATATTCATGACGCATCCAAAGTAAATGTTCGGTTCGTAAGCGCAAAGATAATTTCCCACCACGTTTTGCGTTCAATTATCGGGTATTCCGCCTGAAGGGCGAAAACTGAAGGCCGCCAACAATGTTTGATTATGCGCATTCAAATATTGTAGCAACATTTCCAAGGATACACAAACTTTACCGCCCGAAGTGCCCCGTGTACGGTATTTTCCCGCGTAATAGTGACCTAAATTCAGTGTCGACCTGATTTCGGAGTGAATCACACACAGATGATGTTATTGACGTTCAATCAAAGCTCTGTTACACTTATGTTGCTGCATCGTGTAAACAAACTGCAAGGGTAACAATTGATTTAATATGTGAGTTGCTGAGACTTTGTAGTGGAGCAGAATATACTCTCAAACACAACGATTAAACTTCAACACTATATCTAAATAGTGTAGATGAACACTTGTAAGAATTAGTTGTTTTTCCATTATTACCGTTAAGGTACGAGGACTACATTCTCGTTCCCTTCAAGCACAGTGTTTGTTTTTTTTAATAATGTTCTTAAGATCTCTCGTAATTGTCGAAGTAATGAAAATGACGTCATACGCAGTTGGTGCTGCTAGTGCTGTCGCTTTCGTAGTTACCTCGAACAGTTACCTAGTACAGGATACATCTGAGGATGTCTGGAAGACCAGGTCAAGGTGGTAGAGGAAATCATGTTTCTATGTTGTCTGTATCGATCTCATAACGATGAGAACTATTCAGAATATTTCAGGCGACAAGGTAGACACGATGCAAATACAACATCCATCGTGAGGTGATGATGATAATGGGAGACTTCAACGTCCACATCATGAAATGGAGGCTTTTGCAGCCAGTCGCAAGTTGACACAACTTGCCGACAATATAACCAATTTTCCCAATACTCTTTATCTCTTTCTTATTTCAGATCCAGTTGATTTACGTTTACAGGTGCCAGCACCTAAGACAACTCCAACCACAACGTTGCTGGTAACTTCGTACTGAAGATCTAACGCCTTCCCGGAAGATATGGTATTACAACCGACCCAGCTAGAAGAAACAGAACGAGTTCTCCTCGTCTTCTCCCTTTAATGAACTCTGTTTTTCAGATCCTGACTTCAATGTTTGCACTGAGTCCGTCACTGAAGTTATTCCTGCAAGAATGGACCTCTACATTCCACAATCCACGAAAAAAACTACACTAAAAACTGTAAAAAGGCTGCCACACTTAAAAAGAGAGATCATAGGAATTTGGAGAAAAATCTACTTGAAGAAAATGAAAATGAATTTGTGCGTTTCAGGAACATTTGTAACCAGTTTACTGTGGAACTCGCTTTCATCGAACGTCTTTCCGATAACTTACAATTTAGCCCTCTTCAAGAAGCGAGTGGACACACATTGAATCATCTTGGGCGGCCAAAGCTATAGCATGACATGCATGGCCTCCTTTCAAGAGTTGAGAATTAAAAGAAAAAAAAAGACGTTGCACTTCCATGCGAGACAACCGCTTTGGTGTTAGAAACGTGTTGGGAAATCGTTTTCGTACTAAAGGTGGTTGTCTCTTTGAGGCCATTTTAGTGTGAGTGTACGATTATAAGAAGATTGGCAGAAAAGAGTCTGCGGATTTTTCGTCCATCTCAAATCCTCCGACTTCTACTAGAGTATAGCAAGGAGATAGTATATTCACAAAATAGATATAACTTGATGATAATCGGTTGTCTGTAAAGTCGGTTTACTGACGATAGTTCAAAGTGACAGCGTCAAACAAAATACTGATGGAATGGTTGCATTTTTTCAAAAGAATATTTCAATTTTAATGATAAAAGAACGAATATTCGACAATATATTATTGAATGTATATTTAATATCGAAAGAGTCATTACCTTCATCGCCGTAATTATCGTCGCTATAAACAATTGACACCACATTCACTTTTCACTGCACTTCATACGTAACGAAAATATGTAATTGTATTATTGTATAGCAGCTGTCTATGCGGACGCATCGCTCACTCAAGTCGGAGAGAAACAGATGCCGAACGCGGAGGCCAATTGTGCCTCTTTGTCACTGGTTCCGCGCTCTTGCTTGCACTTCAAGCCTTAATTGGAACGCCTCAGAGCGAGGTAACGCCGCATGAGTCATATTTGCCTGCAGCCGGCTCCATCGAATTATAAGACGTTGTCACATCAAAAAATATTAAATAATTTCTATGAATGTTTATTGCAAGAATTAATCTTCGAACTGCCATTATCAGAGCACAGTGTAAATTCTGTGAATGGACGCACATGGATTTACTAGAATAAATCAGAAAAGAGGTATACAATTTTCGATTTTTCACTAAAACACGGTCTGGAGAGCACTTATAATATGTTTTTGAAAAGGAGAAAAATCTAACGAAATCAAAGTTGCTTTTGGTTCATATAAAAAAAACGTCAGTTTGCATCATAAAAGTTTTTCGACCGTCGTACGAGTCTCCTTAAAACGTGCCTGTAGATTGTCGAAATTATTTTAACATAACTTCCAAAACAACTGTGATATTTTCACTTAACATACAAGATTTCCGAATAACTCGAAAACGAAAACTCGAATCTGTTTGTATCAATGAATTCAACATACAAAAGGAACACGGAGGTGCAATATTCAACATAGCTGCAGTACTAGAAGGTCGAAATATGTCTAGCCTGTACAATAGCAGATACACATAGGCAACACGCCTGTGGTGTTACAACGCGGCAGAATGTGGGACACTACTTCATGTTAAGGAAGATTTTATAGTACTTTGATAGATTTGATTTTCAACAGGACAGTTGAATTTAAAACTAGATCCTTTAGAAAAAACCAAAATTATTCTCGTAAACAGCGCTTTTCATTTAAAACAAGACAAATAAAAACACGTTGGAAATTTTTTTAGTGTTGGGCAACTTACTATAAAGATTCCTATATATTTTGATTTTTTTCCTGATGAAACCGAAGCTGAAGATTCTTGATTGAATAGTAGAAATACCAATTCTATAATAATTCTTAGAGCAAGGCTTTGCATTGACTCAAAACTAAGCCATACTCTTCAAAAGTACAGGGTAATTTCGCAACAAAATACTACACTTTGATCATTATTGTGCATTGGTACATTCGAATCAGCTGTCCAACCATACGGGTTGAAATATAAAAGGAATTCGCAATCGAATTTTGGGGTGTATGGCGAAGAATAAAACGTACCTAACTATGAACACATAAAAGGATTAGTTGCCAACTACCACCCGTAACTTCGGACAATTGTAGCGCAAGCCGCTTTTCGAACAATAGGTATCTAAATATTCAGTCATGCATGTAAATTCTTCTGGTCATTGCCAGAATTATTTCAAAGGGCAGAGCTCGCATCTGTGGACCTTTCGGTATCGACAGCGACAGATCTCATCTGCGAGACACATTGACGTAATGTTGAAGACCATAGGGAAAGGGTTAGTGAGTGATTACGAAGTATATAACAAAGATTCTAACAGCTGTGTTTGAAAACTAACATTGCCCTGAATCAGGAAAAATATATCGTATCGAAAACGTCTTTCAACAAAACAAACCTGTGTGATCTTATGTTAAACCAAATCAGTTATTTAGTTAATATCAATTGAATTATCCTCTAGTTTGAAACTCCAAAACTCTTTGATTCATCACTACAGATTATTTAAAGCAGAATAATAATTGACATTGGTAATGTGTGAGAATGCATTTTGAATAGCGATATACGAGGGCAAACCAAAAATGCTGTTCTTGCACAAAATTTTATTTTGTCATACAACTACACTTCATGACAATACTTCACTCAATCTCAATTATGTAGTCTTTTATTCATATCGATTTCGCTATATTTGTGAAAAAATATACCAGAATTCATACAAAGCCCCGTCAAACATAGCGAGAATATCATTACGTTTCAAATTACGTTGAAACAACTTTTAGTTTACAATGGTGCATTTGCATCAATTAGTTAATGTGAATATCTGATATTGAAGGTTTTTAACTATGGTTCTTTCAGCAATTGATGCTGCTAAAGCATTACAATTATTGATCGATGGAAGATCACAAAATTATACCGCTGGTCAAATAGGTGCATGAAGAAGCAGTTTACAAAGGGCATGGGATCCTTTCCAAGAGACTAGAGAATTTACAAGGCGAAAAGTATCGGGAAGAAAAAGGAGAACGACTGTTTGCGATGATCGTTTTTGTGGGCTTGGTATTTTAATAGACAGAACTAGTACTACTACAAAAATACCTATTTTTGTTACTCCATTAGAACCCTGTTTTGAATAAGTATTGATTGGTATTAAGTTTCCCTAGACCTAAATGGTGCGTTTTCAATTTTTTCGCCATTTTACCAAAAACCTGCAGTTTCTCCGGAAAATTGAACCACTAGACCGCGAAAAATAACTTCCCCTCCTTCAAATTCTCATTGATATCATCAATGATCCGGGAGACGAAGTGATTAGGATCAATTTGTGAAATATTGATGGTTCACATTCAAAAAAACCAGCCTTCTCACAAAACATTCTGATAATTTCGGCCTTAGTCTGAAGTTTGTAAATTATTTAGACATAGCAACAACCAAATTTTATTTGTGTACAGTTTCCTTTTGTTGAATAAAATGGCAAATAACTCAAACGAGGATATTATGAATTTATTCATCATTATTGGCCAATGTCAATAAATAATAAGTCGAAGTTGCAGAAGGTTTTACGAAAAGTGAAATCTGAGACCAACTTGCAGAAGACAATTCAGAAACTTACAATCAAATTGTGTCACTTATGAAATGCAAAAAATTGAATTGAGTAGCGTTAGTTTCGGCAAAACATTAAAGATAGAGTTTGAAAAGAAACGGTAAATATAAACAACGTAGTGAATATGAAATCAAATTAAATGTTTAGATCGCCGAACTTTATTTCAAACATTTTTCAATCCTCGAGCGCATTATTTGCCCATGATTGGTAGGTACTTTAGGTACTCCCTGAGATAAAAATTTAAAGGATTAAGACGCGAAGATCTGGCAGGTCAGTTTTATGGTCCCTGTCTTCTTATCCATCTGTCGTCAATTAAGCTGGTTAATTTCCTCACCTGAGGTACCATCTAATAGGTATAAACACGTGCATTCTACGAGAGATTGTCGTGGAATTTCGAAGCAAATGTATTTGAAATCTCTTAACATTTTAAACCAATCAAATTTTCTTTATAAATTGAATAATCGCATTGGTTTGGTTTTTGTACAACTAAATGAATACATTGAAGCTGAATCGATGTTGGAAATTTCGCTCCCGTGTTTGATGTGAATTTTCGACGGCCCAGATATGGAATTTAGTTAAAAATACCTTCTATCAGAAACAGAACCGGAGTGAAAGACGCTGTTGCAGCAATGCTCCAATTGAAATGGAACTTGGCAGGACATGTTGCCAGAATGCAGGATGGACCAAAAAACTTGTTGAGTAGACACCAAGAAACGAGGCCTGCAGACACCGAGGAAGACCGCACTCCCGATGGACTGATGATATGAAGAGACTGGCCGGGAACTGGATTCAGAAGGCCAAAGATAGAGAAAGATGGATTGAATTTAGGGAGGCTTTTGTTCAGCAGGGGACAGTGTGAGCTAATAATGATGATGATGATGAAGATGACCTTCCCTCGAAAATTTGGACTTATCAGTTCATATAATGTTATGTAAAAACTCTGGGATTTCTTGAATGTGAACAATCAAGATTTCTCGGAAATTAATCCTAACCGCCGCGTCGTCTTTACAAATCGATGATATTAATGACAATTTATAGGGGTGGAAATTATTTTCTACGGCCTAATGATTTAATTTTCCGAAGGAACTACAGGTTTTTGGTATAATCGCGAATTAAATGAGAGAAAGCCATTTTAGGTTATGAAAGGCTAATACTAATACTAATTTAGAACACAGTTCTAATGAAGTAACAAAAATTGTTCTCGTATTTAAAAAACACCTGTTTTTGACAATTTAATTTTATCGAGTTGACAATTTA
This sequence comes from Cryptolaemus montrouzieri, assembly GCA_013387265.2. NCBI lineage: Eukaryota > Metazoa > Arthropoda > Insecta > Coleoptera > Coccinellidae > Cryptolaemus > Cryptolaemus montrouzieri. The sequence goes on from JABFTP020000103.1 coordinate 28,395,566, forward strand.
TTTTTGAGAACCCAGATATGAAATAAACTAAACTAAAAAAAGATGACACCATAACTCTGAAAATTTTAACAAAAAATCTCAATAAAGCCCCCTCTAATAAAAAATTACAAATTACACAGTACCATTTGAAATAGCAAAGATGTAGATCAGTATCCATTTAGTTCAATGTCAAAACTTGAAACTGATCCATGACCCTATCCCAGATACTTCTAATGGGCCTTATAGCGCGGACACCCTGTATTCAACATCATGAACAAAAAGACTGAATAATGGCGGACCAATTTTGATAGTGAATATCTCAGCAGCAGTAGATCTTACGAAAAAATGGGAAAATTCTAAATAAAAAGTAAACATGAATCACGAGTTCCTTCTCACTATCCAGTTTACTAGGGCGAGCGTGAGAGGCTCATCGTCTATAGGATGATTATCCATTTCACCTCCTATGCTTTCGCTTGAACGTATTTCGACTCACATCAGAATTTGTCATTTTGACATAATAAATAAGAATGTAGTCTTCATACGAATAAGATAACCCCTTTTTTTCAGAAATAACAAGTTGCGAGAAAATCGACAAAACATTTCATGATGATCATTCCTGTATGCTGTGGATTCGAATTATTATCGATATCAGTTCCATTCCTCTTCAGCTGTCACGACATATAATCATCTCGGCATCTCTCGCACACACGTCCGTACCTTTTTTCTGCCCGTCAGCGCCACCGACAGGTAAGGATTTTTCGAAGGCGCATTTCACGGAGCGGCGTCGTCCGCCACGGCGGATCGGTCCCATAGCGACGGCCGGTGGTTGCCAGGCGACGCCAGCGGCGGTCGCCGTCTCCTAGGATACCTGGCGCCAGTGCCGGCAGCGCCGTCGGAAGCAATTTGCCGCTTTCGGGCTGCCACCGCGTGACGCGAAATTAATACATTAGCGCTGAGGGTGAGTCACTTTCCTTTTTGGGAAAGATGCGAAAGGGGTTTCGCATGGGGATGTCCGCAGAGATGCATATGGGGCGAGCATGCATTTCTGTACTTCTAGTAAAGTATCTCAGTAAGTCGGAGTTGACATTCGAAGAGTTTTTAAGAATCCCAAATGAACAAAAGCAGGTAATGTTTTTTATTCACTACTCTCCAAAGTGATCAAAGGCTAATAAGCCACCTGAGTGGTGCCTTGAGATATTCCAAAATCCGCTTGAACAGAGCCAAGTGTGTTGTAGCCACCTAGATCGTGCGATCTGACTACTTTGGACATTTTCTGGGTATTCTCATTTTTCAGTGACACATAATGTGACTTACCTATGGTGAAATATATTTTGTGCTAGCCTAAGCCTGCGAATTCGCTTGCATGATAGATTATGACAGGGCAGTCATACTGTAATGGTGTTAAATCGTAAATACGATTGCGAATCAGTTCGGTGATGTTCTACGAGGTTGTATATGAAGAAACGAGACTGGCAACGTGGCATCCGATCCGGCAACGCGTTGAAACGTGAGGCTTTGAGCAGCGTCAGGTGCACATATGATACCGTTAGATTTCGTGAAACAGTATTTTGTTGTACATTTTAAAAATTAGTGCCATCAATATGGAGCAACGATATGCTATCCTGTTTAGCTTCAAAGTTGGACACAGTGCAACATCAACATTTGAAAGATTTCGGCAGGCTTATGGAGATAGTACTTCGTCAAGGATTCATGTATTTCGGTAGTTTAAAGCATTTTCAGAAGGAAGAGAGTTGATTGAAGATGAAATACAAAGCAGAAAGTCTTCAAGTGCAAACACACAAGGAAATGTAATCAGAGTCCAGGATTTTGTACGTACAGATCGACGATTGAAAGTTACAATGATCGCGGAACAGTGAACTTGAATCACACCTCCGTTGTTCAAATATGGACCGATGAATTGGAAGTGGAGAAAAATTGTGCAGCAATGGTTCTGAAAAACCTTCTCCAAGACCAAAGGTATCTCAGAAAGGAAAGGTGTCTTGACTTTTTGGGATTTATTGAGAATGATCTCCATTTTCGGGAACGTGTTATTACTGGTGACGAGTCTTCGGTGTCTGAGTACGACCCAAACACCAAACGCCAGAACACGGAGTGGCACTGTGCAACCTCTGCAAGATCCAAAAAAAACACGAATATGCAAATCAAGTATCAAATGCATGCTGATTTATTTTTCTGGTTCTAGGGTTTGTGCGTCAAAGTGTAACAATCAATTAACACTTCAACCGAAAGCTCCATAGAAGATTTCGGATGAGATGGTGTATGACTAACCATCATAAACAACTGTTGCATCACGATAATACGCCATGTCACACGGCAATCTCAGTAATGGTTTTTTTTTGACAGTTAAAACATTCATGTGGTTCCTCAACCTCCTCGTTCACCAAACTTGAGTCGTTGTGACGTTTCCCCCTTCGCGAGAATTAAAAATCACCCGAAGGGGACACATTGTGGGACACTTGAAACTATCCAAACAACTGTAAACGACCAGCTGAAGGCTATTCCAGTATCCTAGTTCAGCTATGCTATGAAGATTGAAAGGATCGTTCCCAGCACTGTGTGTCTTTCCAAAACAACTATTTTGGAAGAAAAAATATTGCATTGCAATTATATTTGAATAAAAATCTCCACTTCGCCTCATCTAGCTTAAGCTACGGTTTTGTGATCAACAGCAGCTTGCATTATCATATTTCTGTTCGGCCGGCTCAATGGCGTGGAGGACATGACGCTCGTTGCCTGCGCAGAGTTATTTGGGTTCAATCCCGACAAAGTCGGTGCGATTTTTCGGATGCTGGGAATCGCTCGAACGTCCAGCTTTCGGAGGAGATGTAAAGCCATCGGTATTGTCTAACCGAGATGTGTTGGACATTAAAGGTCCTTTCCCCCGACACGAGAGGGATTCGCCGAAAGACAGAAATAAAGCACGATAAAGAACCAAAAAAAAATCTGTTCGGTTGGAAATTGTATTCATCATATTTTCATTTTGCTTTCATACGTAGGTTGCCTTTTAAATTTTGCGCCTCTGGCACATTTACTGTTGACAGCTTGTCGTCCAGAATAAGTTGTTTTGCCACAAACCATCATTGAAATGCGCCTAACGACTTCTTTTTGTTTGCTACATAGGGAAAAAATTGAGTGGGAAACGATTTTTGACGGCAGGAGAGGCAGTTGAAGTATTTTATTCGTAGTGGCAAGTGTTTCGAAAAATTGGTTTGAGCGCATGCAAAAGTGTATCGATCTTCATGGAGAATACTTTGGGAAACAATAAAGCTTTTTTTTTTCCTAAATTACTTGATTTTTGTCAGGTGCAACATTTAAAAGGGAACCTACGCAATTTTGATAATGTGGACTAAGGAAAATGGCAAATATCGATAAATCTAATGAGAAATAACGATACGCTACTAAATTCAACGAAGTCCTTTCAAAAATAAATCAAAACAAAATATGTGAAATAGTTTGGCAAATATTGCCTGAATGATTTCGGCACTGCTTGGTACCGCTGATATTAAACATTTTATTAGTTCACGTGTACTGTTGCATACATAATCCCTAGTGTTATGATATCTCTTATACACCTTCATAATAGGAGTTTCATTCCTCGCCCGATAGAATATGATGCTGTCGTCACCTAATTCACAATAACTTAAATTTTTTGCAAGCAAGTATATGAGATACAAGACACCTTACCTTCTCCAATTACTGGAGTACATAACAATAATTGTAAAAACTATATCCTATATAAAAGAGAAAGAACAATTCAGTTCAAAAGAAGAGATCAATCAGAACTATGCGTGAATAGTGCATTCCTGAATTGAGTGTATGAGTGTAGGAAAAAAATACATCAACACTATCCAACATACTAATTTGTCCACACATATAATTCATAGGACTGTTGAAATGATGGTGAAAGTGGGGCACAATAAAACGAAAGGTTAGGTTAGATCTAGAGGTGATTCGTGGTACATGAAAATTCAGTAAAGCTAACAGCTCGAATCGATGCAATTGTCTATGGCTTTATGAACGAATGTAAGGTCTGACATTTCCCGACGTTTTCTCAGTGAAATGAATTTGAATTCATTCAAAAGCAATTAATACTCGTAGTGTCTTCTAGGATAGAACTCTTATGTTGTGTTGAACTCTTTCTAAGGCATTAATATACCTGAAATGGGTTCCAAACATTGCTGCAATATTCAAGTTAAGACCGTACTAGGGAAAATTAAATTGCGCACATTGAATCTATAAAGGAGAACTCCCTACAGTTACGAATAACAAAGCCCAAGAGACGAATAGCTCTAGAAGTGATGTTCTCGATGTGGGTTGTGAATGTTAATTTAGTATCAAATGTGATTCCCAGATCCTTGCACTCATCTACTCGATCAATACCTATGTTGTTCAGTGTATAATTAAATTTGACAGGTGCTGTTATTCTAGAGTAGGTCATAACTTTATATTTATAGACATTAAGGGGTAAACTGTTATTCATGCACCATTCCGCGAGCCTTTCCAAATCATTCTGTAGGATGTCTGTGTCACAATCGGTTCGTATTACTCGGAACAATTTCAAATCATCAGCCAACAATATTTTCGGGAATTCATGACAAGGCAGATATCATTCACAAATATAAGGAGTGGACCTAAATTCGATCCTTGCGGTACTCCAGATGTTGCTACAAACTGAAATCTTCTTGTTCCCTTATGCTCGACGTAAAGTTTTCTATTTGAAAAGTAAGAACCCAAAAGATTTGGAATTTTCTTGGAGCATCCAAATGCAGCAAGTTTATCTAAGAGATGGAAGTGAGAGACCACATCAACCTGGAATTTATTGTCTAAGGCATCCGACACGAATTGTGTAAAGGCGCATAGGTAAGGTTAGGTTAGATTTCTTGTTCCCTTATGCTCGACGTAAAGTTTTCTATTTGAAAGGTAAGAACCTAAAAGATTTGGAATTTTCTTGGAGCATCCAGCGCAGGAAGTTTATCTCATAGATGGAGGTGAGAGATCACATCAACCTGGAATTTATTGTCTGAGGCATCCGACACGAATTGTGTAAAGGCGCATAGGTTAGAAACAGTACTACGTTCTTTCATGAAACCATGTTGATTTTCAGACAGTGACGTTCTGGCATGCTCGTAAATGATATCCGAAATAATTATCTCAATCAACTTTGGGAACACTGATATTAACGTAACAGGTCGGTAATTAGTAATATTTGCTTCAGCACCTGACTTGAAAACAGGATAAACTCTTAACATTTTCCAGATCTCTGGAAAGGATTTCACGATTTTATTGTTGAGAATATAGAGTGGGCGAAGAAAATGATCAATGTTCGTTTTAATGATCCGTACTGGAATATTATCTGGGCCACAGGTTAATTTATTTTTCATTTTTTCGGATGCGCCTTTTATGTCTTCTATTGTAATTTCTGAGATATCCAACTATTGAGAATTATTCATGCTAGGTGATGCGGTCCAGCCTGACTTCCAGCAGAGGGAGAATAAAAACTACTGAAGTGGGTAGCAAAAGTATTCACTATATCACCTGGAGTTGGTTGAAAATATATCATTATTGTAATACATCTCTCCAGGAATCCGAGTCTCATCCATTTTTGTATTCATGAATGACCAGAATTCCTGTGGGTTAGATTTTGAATTTTTTTTAGATTTACTAATGAAATTTTTGTAGGATACATTTATATCTTTCTTAGTGGTTCTGTTCAAATTTTTATATTTCTCTAGGTAATACATCTTGAAATAATGCTTTTACATTTTAATTTCATTGATAAGATTTTTTGGGTACCAAAAGGGAAAGGATTTCGATTGCTTTTTCACCAGAGGAGTCCATTCAGTGATTATCGATTGGACAGTCTCGCTAAATGTTACACAGGCTAGGTTCACATCATCCAGCTCCTCCAAAACATGCCAGTTGACTTTTTGCATAAAAAAAAGTGAATTTTTGTTTATCCATATTTTTGTCAGAACGGTTAGCCAAGGATATGAACTTTTTAGGTTTTTAGTCATTCAATTTCACAGAAATAGTAAGTGCTGGACGATGCAAATCTTCTCGAATTAGCGGATCTAGTTCCCTGACAATACCACATTCGAATTTATTTGGCGGAAGAAATAGGTCAAGAAGCCTTCCATAATAATTTGTAATGTTATTTTTTTCGTTCAAGATCATTGAAACTGGAGAACAGAAATCTACTCATCATTTTGGTTATTTGTCTATTGATTATATAATTTTGGAATTCGGTTATATTGAAGTCCACGATAATAATGTAATCATTGATACTCGGTATACTTCCCAGGAATTCAAAGAATAAGTCATAATCTTCGAAAGACATTGAGGGAGGTATATATAATAGCAGAACACTCATCGACAACCCATCTTCCAACAATAATTTAACACCTACAATATCTATAGAAACCACAGGACACAATATTTTGTGAAACAGATTTATAGTAATCAGTATTCCCAGCCAGAATAACCCCTCCGCCCACTGTGCCATTGGAACTGTCTTTTCGATGCACTGTAAAGTTATGTGGAAATAATTCACTATCATGAACACTATTCCTCAGCCAGGTCTTACTAACCGCTATAATTGCATGATCACATGACAGTACACTAATAAAAAATTCATGGGTTTTTGAGGTGAGCCCTCTGCAGTTTTGGTATAGTATATTTAACTGGATGGCTCTGATTGATGTGTCATTTAACTTTTTTTCAATATCAAAGGGACTCCACTTCTGTACCCAATGAATAGGTTAGTTTCTCCATTCTTTTAAAGTTCGTCCATTCTTTTTTTCAGGCAGTGTAATATTCTCGCTGCTTAATAGTGCTATCGCTCCTCAGATACATTTTTTCAAATTGTTTTGTCGCGTTCAAAATTCTGTTTCCTTTGAGCATCTTCATGGCATCATTATACGAAGACAGGACGGCTTTAATTGGACGTTGATTGCTTTGTATCGGTTCACATTATGCTGATTGTTTTTAGTGTATTTAAAATCAACACTTTTTCAACTATCACTGTATTTTTTGTTTACTCTCGCCATAGTTTTTTAAAAGGAAACGTTTTGTCTTAGTATTATTCAACCCCGATTTCTTAGCCAAGAAGTACTTCAGCGCACAACAATTTAGAATTTCGAAATAGTCATTTGGGAAAGGAGGGAAAGCTTTTCGGGTTTTATAATTTTATAGCAAGAATGATTCAGACTCAGAGGTAAACATTAATTAAGGTTGAAGTTATTAAAACTACCGAAATTGGTAGTAAGTTAATTAATTCAATTCCAATATGAACTGGCTCTTAAGTTTGTGATATGTAGAGTACCATAACTTTTAAAGTATTGGTTATATGCAAACGATTTTTCAGCAAGTGATATAAGTGTATCATTATCAAACTAATCCTGGTTACGAAAAATTTTTCAGTTTGTAAATTCTGAATTGAAACATTAGAAATTTAGAGAACGTTGAATTTGTCTTAGCATGTGTATAGGAAGGCCTTGAACTTCTAGTAGGGCCATTGAAGCAGTAGCTGGTTGAGCGAATCGCGAACGCACATAATATTGAAGTGTTTGAATGTAAGTCTTACAAACAAAAAAATTGTTCGGCATGTGCTAGTCAGAGATGTTCGGCGTCGTTTGACTTTCTGCCATAGTACATGGACAAAATAGAAAAGAACATTATTCACACAAGTCACCTTCAGAATTGTTCAAGGCCATATGATTGCCCGATATTTGAAAATATTTCTAATGTACCAGAATTTTTTTATGAAGTTTCTTCAGCAGAGTGGGGTGATATAAATTTTCATCAGGACGGCGCTCCAGTTCATGACCATTACAATCACATTGGACAGGAATGGACGGTTTCATTAGATTAATATATTAGATAAATATTGACGAAAACATCAAGAATAATTGGAATTTCATACTACAACAACTGAATAGTTAATTTATATTAGCGATTATATTAAGAAGTAAGTCATGGATATGGACACCTGGGCCTATCACTCTTCGTGTCCCCCTCACCACGGGCATTTGGTGGTCAAATGAATTGTATTGCGAAACCAATTTTACGCCACCAGCACCGCATTTGCATTATTCTCCAGTCCTATCTTCCACATGTGATATTTGAACTTAATATGTCCCGTCACTATGTGTGCCAGGGAGTCGTACATTACTTCGACTACCTTCAAGTGCCAACTTTGTCCAGGTTTTACTGGGTTATGCATGCAGCGTTGCTCTTGTTTGGCGACAACGTGAGTCTTGCCTTAACAACACATGCTGAGATTACGACTGCGAGCGCTGGTCCATTCTCAGCTCCTATACAGGCCATTCTATCCGCAATCTCACTTCCTCTGTTCCCGGTGAGACCCAGATCCCAGAGGAGTAGGATATGGTAGTTTACCGTTTCTATTCCTGAACGCACTACCAGACCACCTGAGAAGTGATTTTGTATGCGCCCAGGGCTGTACAAACAGCCCGACTGTAGGAGCAAATCACGATCCACCCTTTAGTTGTACCTAGTTTTGCCAGCCCTTAGGCACAGCCAAGTATCTTCATGATATCCGACGGGAAAACTGTTGAACGTTTATCTAACCGAAGGAAGAAACTCCTCGAATTTCTCCAATACTGGAGTTCGATACCTGATCCACCTTGCAAGGAAAAGGTAACTCGGCATGGTTCTATCCGACTTCTCCCAAATGAGTTGATCGCTGTTAATAGCTTCCGATGTCTCGCATCAACCACTAGCATCCTTAGTCTATAAGCAGTCGAAACTATCTCGCTCATGATTGTGAGATTCAGTGGTTCAACACCTAGCGCCGTAGCGGGGGTGTTTCTTTAAGCACCCACTACACTCCACATTATCAGTGCTCACAGCTTTCTAATGACAGCTTCGCCGTCTGTTTTCCCACCCTCGTTCACCAGACCATTGAGGCGTAGATGAGTTTTTATAGCAGAACTGTTTTGAAGAACGACATCAGCACCTGTGGCTTCAAGCATCACATACCGCTGAAGGTCATCATACAATTTCAGTACATGCACCGCCGAATCGAGTACATAAACATTAAGTTGATAGTGAAATAGAAACATACCAGAGTTGAATACTGAGTGAAACATGTTGTTGGGGAAACAAGAAACAAGAAATTGATTCTGAAACAAACTTTTCCTCATCACCAAAAACCAGAAAATTTGATTTGAGTGTAAAACAGTTTCAACTCTCATCTTCGCACTGGAGATATAAATCAAACTCATAAATGATATTTCCAGGTTTGTATAATTCATTTCGAATTGTTCGTCATGAATGCGGCATAACTTCGATGTGTTAGAATTTGACAATTAGTTCCACAGATTAATTGAAATGATTCATATATCAATATTTTCTCTGTACAGTCCATTAAAAGAGTTTGTATTTATGAGTATGTGTTTCGTCATTCTCTAGGCAACCATGGTACCGTGTGGTTTTCGATAGTATGATGATGTGTAGGTGTTTGTTGAGTTGATGTCCCGTCAATAGGCCAACTACCATCCCAATAGACTTTTTATCGAGGGACAATAGTTCATATACCCTATTCTTTTTCTCTTCTCATCTTTTCTTATATTATCATTCCCCCAATTGTTAACGATTTGTCGGCACAATAATCAATTGCTAGATCATAGTGGGATGCAGCTCGTTCAAGAATCACAGGAGCACTACGTCTGCGGATTCGCTCAATTTCATTATGTCGTGCTTGCTGTTGTTGAAGTGCACGAACTCGTTGCATTCTAAGCCTATCAACTTTATTGTTACTTACTAAATAACGCAATTCTGACATAGCAATACGACTATTTTCTTAGTCTGTCTCTCTCTGGTCATCAGTGCGGTTAGCACGTGAGGAAGCTCTTCGCACATTTGATTGATAACCTGAGTCAGGTAATTATTAATTTTAATTAATCAAAGTAAGAAAATTTCGCGATAACTTAGCCATGATGTGCCACCATAACAGAATATCAACAAAAAAAGAGCACTTGGAATGTCACTATTACAAAGGATCACAAAAGTAAGGAAAGTTCTCGCGCACGTAGCGGTTATCATCACTCACAAAGATAAAAGGATGCACTCATAGATACCGTAATACTTTTTTCCGTGTTCTGAAGTGCGACAGGATAGATTGACAATCTAATGTGAAGTGTTATGGCGTTCAGAAATTTAATTTGTTACAAAACTTTATCAATCTTTAACAACTGAAGTTAGCTAAAATGAAGATTCGCGAAGCGGACCAAATTGAAAATCAGTACTACTAATGATCTATTACATTTTGTGACTATGCAATTTTGTCGGGTTAGCGATTCACTTTTGTTTAGTTTCGGAACGCGACATTAGATCATCCAACGCTCACGCGAAGACTAATTTGATAGATATGATTGAATTTGAACTTTGTGCAGCGGTAATAATTTGCAAATTGACTCTGTAACTTTAGGAACGCACCTACATTGCTTAGACAACAGTGAGTGATTATAATTTAATATGAACTTTATTTAATAGCAATAAAGTTCAAATTGACTCTACATTTTATTTAGGAAACGTTTAGGAAATAAAAAAGGGCTATTTTTGAGGTTTTCTCGGTAGTTATTCGAAATTTTCTCACTTTTCAAACCTTCCCTAGATCTGCACGAACATTTCAAGACCATGATGAGATAAATCCGTTCAGACGATCTCGAGTTTTACCGAGACTAACGGACAGCAATTGATATTTATATATATAAACAAGGAACTTGCACCAAAGAGAAAGTACTTTCGTCTTGTGATTCGAAAATTCAGGTTCCTCTCGTTCGGTACTTGTCACACAAACAACCGTCCCCATGCCTTTTTTCCAGTTACAGATAGCCTGACAATTTCGCCGAAAACTTTGAACATTCGTCAAGGAGCTCTGACAGCCGGGGAAACTTCTCAGAAAGCAATATAAAAAATCGCGCTGGTAACCTGCTAAAGGAAATTCGACCAGATACATCAATGTAGCGGAGACTCTACATTAGCCATTACAAGAAACAGATTCGCCTTCAAACCGGGAAGAGACAATTCGCAAATCGGATTAAGAGCATGATCCGGGCGCGATCCATTACTCTGGGCCTGGCGCCAGTGTCCCGAGAGCGGAAATCTCGGCCGTCAGGAACGTCGAGGGGCGAGAGCTACCTGCTCCCCACGTGGCCCTTTCAGCTCCTCAAGAATATGTCGCCAGGGGACTCCTCGCCCGCTTTTTGTCCCGGAATTGGGCGCTCTCGATTTTGCTCATTTGACGTTTATTTTCAGGAGTTATGTATAATATATCAAGTCTAATATCTCGGGCTCTCAGAGAAACGGTTCGGCTTTTATTATTTTCATTTCATTAGGGCATTACTTCGGATTCGAATTTATGAAGAGCATTGGACTGATATTTTAACTTGAAGCATTTTGCTGAATCTGCTAATAATCTGAATGAATTTACTGGGTTGATTAAGTTGGCAGGAAAGTAACTTCGTTTTTTTTTGTGAGAATGAAAGATGATTTTCTTCTTAGACATAAATAAATTGCTTCAAAAAAAAAAGGTATCGGTTGTTCCGGAAATACTGGACTACGGTGAGTGTTGCATTTAGAATGGGGGAATTTCCTGACGTCAAGGTTTGGGTTAGGTTTAGGTTCTTCTCTATAATATCAATGAAAAAACTCATAGTTATTCAAAATTGCAAGTTTATTGGTTGTTACAAAACAAAAGAGTTACATATTGTATTGAACTTAACTAAGGAGTGACTTTGGATGTTGAAGCGTGGCACTGCATGTCCTCAGCATACTTTTCATAAGACAGCACGTAACCATTAGGTGCTAATCGCAAGCATAATGACATATGATCGTCATTTAGCCGATTGCGATATTTTGACCTAATTATCTTCATTTCAGAAAACGCAGACTTGCACAAGTAAATTGACCCAAACATTGCCGTCTTCAGATATAAGGCCCCAGAAATTTGTATCAGATGCTGAAGCTTTGGGATGTATATCTGATATAATCTGCACCAACTCATTTTCAACAGAACATGAGTTCATATTAAACTGACTTGATATTTCAGTAGCTAATTCCTCAATGTTTTTACATGAAGAAGGATAACTCATAATTGATGCTATATTTGCCAATTTACTGCAATCATAAAAACGCATTTTGAATTGTTCCAAAATATTTGATGATTCAGCCTCATGGATCATAATTTAACTGAGGAATCTTTTCAGCTGATCTATCCTAAGTTGCAATTTACTTTTGAATGCGTTTACTGAGCTAACCATCTCAATAATAGTTTTTCCTTTACTTTGAAGCTCCAAGTTAATGGAAAACGAAAAGTACGTGATTTGATATCTTGTTTGAAAAAAGATCAAACCATGTTCATAAGACCAGCCAAACAATCAAAAGCTGCTACGATCACGTCATTTACAATATCTCATATATTGGCGAAACACAAGAAACCATTCGAATATGGATCGGTTGTGAAGGAATCATTTATTGAAGCGGGTGAGACTTGATTTGGAGATTTTAAAAATGAAACAAATCATGTCTGCTATTAGAGAACTTCAGTTATCTCGTCCGACTGTGACAAGGTGTATTAAAGTCCATGAGTCAGGACATGGCAGATAAACCAAAACATGATATCATGAAATGTGCAAACTCTTCTGTATAGTTCGACGAATCCACCGATATGACAGACTTCAATTTTGTAAAAATCTACAAGCTACCGATATATAAATTAAAGTGCATTACAGCCGATGGAGCACCAGCAATGACTGGAACCAAAAACGGTTTCGTGGCATTGTGTCGAGCTAATGAAGATTTCCCTTAATTTTTTCATTCCATTAAATTATACATCAACAGTTTTGTGTTCAAAAGGTTTACACATGGAGGAAATTATGGGCATTGCAACAAAAATTGTGAATTCCGTCCGTGCACGTAGCTTGCAACGGCGGCTCTTTAAGTTGCAGTTGGAAGATAGGGAGTCAGCTGAACACACTGATTTAGTTCTTCACATGGACGTCAGGTAGTTGAGTCAAGGAAAGTTCCTAGAAAGGTTTCAGAAATTATTGCCCGAAATAACTTTTCAAGACGAAGAGTTGATGACACTCAGATGTTGAAAAACGAAAAATGGCTGACTGATTTGGCATTTTTGACTGACATCACAATGCACTAAAACACCATTAACTTGGAGCTTCAAGGTAAAAGAAAAACTATTATTGAGATGATTAGCGCAGTAAACGCATTCAAAAGTAAATTGCAACAAATGATAGATCAAATTAAAAGATTCCTCAGTTAAATTATGATCCGTATGAGGCTGAATTATCAAATATTTTGGGACAATTCAAAATGCTTTTTTATGATTGCAGTAAATTGGCAAACATAGCATCATTTATGAGTTATCCTTTTTCATGTAAAAAACATTGAGGAATTAGCTACTGAAATAGCAAGTCAGTTTAATATGAACTCATGTTCTGTTGAAAATGAGTTGGTGCAGATTATTTCAGATATACACCTCAAAGCTACAGCATCTGATACCAATTTCTGATGTTTTATATCTGAAGAGAAATATCCGAATCAACTGACAGCAATGTTTGGGATACTTGTGCGAGTCTGCATTTTCTGAAATGAAGATAGTAAATTCAAATATCGCAATCGACGAACTGACGATCATATGTCATCATGATGAGGACATGCAGTGCCCCACGCTTCAACATCCAGAATTACTCCTTAGTTAAGTTTAACACCATATGTAACTCTTTTGTTTTTTAACAACGAATGAACTCGCAATTTTGAATAACTATGAGTTTTTTCATTGATATTATAGAGAAGAACGTAACTGAGCCTAACCCAAACCTTAAAATAATATAATAAAATAATGTATATTGTGCGGAAAGCTGATATCTATATATGCTACGGTACACCCTACCTACGTAGGTAGGTAGGGTGTATCGTGTATGTACGACAACTCTGCATCACACATAGTTGCAGCCTCTCAGAGTCGATCGTAAGTAGTCTAAAAATATTGAGGTAGATCAACAGCAGTTCAAGTTTGAGCACCCCTGGCGTATAGGAAGACACCTGTTGCGATTTGGCAACGCTGTAGAACCGACTCTAAATTGAGTAAATATGGCGATAAAAAGTCATCGAAAATTTTCGATATGAAAATTTTAAGCAGGCTTCATGGAACAGACTCATTAGGACGGCTTAGTCGATTGAATATGATCGTTTCTTGAGACCCTTTTCCACAAATAAAGATAACTAGTTCGATTTTGAGACTTCAAGTTGCGGTTCAATGAAATCTCTCAACTAGGGACACAAAAACAAGAATTTATGTCTAAAGAGAAATTTCACTCGATATTCTCTACAAACGATAAGGCTAATAAAAACGGCGACATATCTTTCAACAGTCCCGAATTATCCGTGAATATTTGTTAGATGCTGCCCCCCCCCCCCCTCTCACTTTCTTCATCACCTGCAGACGGTGTTTTCTTTCGCCCTCTAAATATTCGAATTTAAAAATTGAATCTTCAATACATTTAGATTAAAATGTTTGAAAATAAACGGCGTACATTTCGGCCGCTGCAATATAACGCGACTCTTAAGGCCCGAGGAGATTGATCGAATAATGGTCGTTTCAATCAGATGCTTCTTAGCATTCATTGATATAATTTTTCTATTAAATTACCGGCTACGTAAAGTATTTACTATTTGAAAAGGAAACTGTAAACGTTCGTTCAAGGTTGAAGCTTTTTTTTCTATCATACGCGCAATAGAGGCAAACAAGGTGAAAATTCTTGCCGTTTCCATTCATAATTATAATTGGCATTTAATGCAATTGTAATAAATGAATTCATAAACAATTTAATGCTATTAATAAATAAAGGCTACACGTGTAGCATTCGCGAGATGTGACTGGAAACTCGAAGTATTTTTCAATATAAAATCAATTTTTTATCGGCCACAACGAGACTTATTTTCATACGTATATCTTCGCACTTACCGATTAAACACATTTATCATGAAAATTATCTTATTTTGAAAAGTGTATTAAGCAGTAATCAAGGGAAACTGATTTTCTCGAAATGTTAATGTTTTCTGTTCATGTCATCAGTTGTGGAATTTGCTGCATCGTAAGGTATAGCCGGAAGTTCTTTTTAGAAGGTAGTTCTATACCCTAAAGTCGTGTATCCAAAATCTGTTTTCCGTATACTTGTGTACTGAAGATTCCACAGAATCTCGAGCGATTTTTCATCTAATTACCATGTTTAAAATCCGAAGCCGTTCTCGAGTTACCGCAATTAAGACCTACCTACACCTTTTCTTATTAGTGTGTTATCTTCTATTCGGCACGCATGATGTTTCGTCCAGTCAATGGTTCTCGCACCGACGAACGCATATCCATCATGTTTCCTTAATCGCACAGCTGAAGGAGAAAAGGAGAGAGCAGGTTCTGCGGCGGTGTCGGTCGCCCGCAATGATGCAAGACTTCGTAACGAGCTAACGGTACCCAGCATCAGTTCTTTATTTTGCTCATCTCCGTTCCAGCGGCCTTCAACGCTCACCAGACCGAGAAATTCGACCTCAACGTGGTCCGCCTCGATGCCGCGCGCGAACGCTCTCTCTACACCTTCTGCCCCAGGATCGAATCCGACCCACCTAGAATCCGCTGCATACAATGTTGCGGATTCTTTCGGGCCTCGTAATGAATAAGAGAGTAGGCGTTGCACGTGCCGATTTATAGTCGCTGAAGTGCCGTGAAGTATTGGAAATTTTCGTATTAATATGATCGTTTCGTCGACATAGGTGAAATACGGACTGATAAAGACTGTTATGTCGCTACGAGGGATGTCTTTCATGTTCTGCATATGGAGCTAGAATGAAATAATTAAAGTGAAACGACATGAGACACTTTTGTCACTTTTAATAAAAAACAAGTACTATGTTTTAAGGAATTTTACTTAATAATTGCGATTCGTAACGCGTTTCACTACACCGTAGCTTCTTCAGACGAATGAATGTACAGAAAATAAGAATGAGAATATAAATACAAATGTTCCTAAGTAATTAAAAGCTTATTGGGTTGCTCCTTCTTAAATGGTTATTGATGACAGGTATATCCAATAAACTTAAGGAATAGATTGCACCCTGCAGAGATTCAATAGAGGTGAAGGGCTTAAATCGACTTGTTCAATGATGAGTCTACCTGAGTGTTTGTGTTTGTTGATTTCTAAAGTTTCCCAAAGATCTACCTTCCTATATTTATTATCTGTATGCAAAATTTCAAACTGTGGGTCGAAAGAGTGATTATTTTCTGAGAGATGATTCGCGTAATTTGGATCTGATTTTTTATTTGAAAAACTGCGTTTATGTTCCGATATTCTAATATTAGAATTTCTACGTGTTCTACCAATGTAGAAATTATCACAGTCATTGCAATTTACTCTATAAACTAAACACCTGATTTATTGTTTTTATCTGAATTGGTTTTATTATTTTCTATATATTTGCCTAAACTATTATTAGTTTGGAAAGCTATGCTGAAATTATTGCTACTCAAGAATGATTTCAGTTTCTCACTTGTAATGCCAACGTACGTTAAGTTGTTGAATTTTTGTTTCAATTTATCGACAGGGTAAACTTTGTTTTTGTTTAAAATATTATTTATTAGTTTGGGATTGTAACCATTATTTTTGGCAATTTGTTTAATCAAATTTAATTCTTTGTTGAAGTTTTCTGGTGATAACGGGATGTTAATCAATCTATGAATAAAACTGTTGAGTGCTGACATTTTATGTTGATACGGATGACACGACGAGTTATGCATTATAATACATGTATGTGACAGCTTATGGTAAATTGCGAAAACATGTTTTCCATTTTCATTGGAAATTGTTACGTCTAAGAAATTTATTGAATTATTGCTTTCTATTCCGGTTGTGAATCCAATTTTTGGATGTAATGAATTTATATGATTTTCGAAAATTTTTAACTGTCTATCTGTTCCTGTGAAGCAAATAATGATATCGTCTACATAGCGATACCAGTATAAACAAAACTCTTCAGGGAGCAATCTATTCCTTAATTTTATTGGATATACCTTTCATCAATAACCACTTGAGAAGGAGCAACCCAGTAAGCTTTTATTTACTTAGGAACATTTGTATTTATATTCTCATTCTTATTTTCTATACATTCATTCGCATGAAGAAGCTACGGTGTAGTGAAACGCGTTACGAGTCGCAATTATTAAGTAAAATTCCTCAAAACACTGTAAATGATTTTTATTATTGATAACGGAATTTTACCAAGTAAAAACCTCCCAAATTCATTCATTTGTCACTTTTCACAATTTATTCAATATTCACGACCGGTTCGACCCTACGGTCATTTTCAAGTGAATAACAATATAATACATGAGTAGGCAAGTACAAGTACAGAATGAAAATTATCCTAAATATTGGGTAGTGGGGATCCATTATGCTCTAGTTGGCTGTTGAGGGTAATAAATTGTGGGCTTTTACATAGTTTGTTAGTCTCCAAACTTTCCAACAAATTCATCTCTCTCCCTTTGTTATATTTATGAAGGATTTTAAGATTGTTCAATGATATCGAGTGGTTAGTTGATTTTATGTGTTCAGATATTGGCGAATTTTTATCTGAGGAAATATGTTCCTTGAATCTAGCTTCAAAACTTCTCTCTGTTTGTCCGACATAAGCTACCTGACATTCATTGCATTTGATTTGATAAATTCCTGATTGCTTGAATTTATCGTTCTTTTGTTTGGCATTTAAAAATAATCTGCTTAAGTTGGGGCAGCTTGAGAATGAAGTAGTTATGTTTAATTTGGAAAGGTAGTTACTGATTTTGTTAGAGAGTTCGCCGATGCATCTGAGAGTAGTGTATCTTTTTTCAGGGGTTTCTACGATGCTATATAGTAATTGAGAGGTAATACGTTGTTCTTTGCGTTTAATGATTGTATTTAGAGAATGTTGTGGTATGTTGTTATTTGAGGCAATTTTTCTGATGATATTAAGTTCAGTTTGAAAATTTTCTGTCGAAAGGGGAACAGAGTAAGCTCTATAAATCATGGAGTTATATGCAGCTAGTTTGTGGCTTAAATGACTGAACGAGTCATACCACTCACGTCACTCTATTCTCAACGGTTCCGGAGTTGCAGTGGAAAATACCTAGGCAATTTTTGCAGTCTCCCCATTCGCTAATAACAATAACTACGTTGGCGATGCAACATTTTTGTTCATACTTATATTTTGTGATCATAAAAATATCAGTGTGACATATCAAAATTCCATTGTTGTTAATTATCGACATTGCGAAATAGTGAATTCAATTTTGAGTATGAATCAATACACCCAAAGTGAAAAAGTCGATATGATCCTTATTCATGGGGAATGCAGGCAAAATAGCGTTCGAGCTGGACAATTATACAAAGACCACTATCGGGAAAGACTTCATCCGAATACAACCTATCTCTCTAAAGTTGAACGAAAATTTCGTGAGGTGGAACCTGCTGAAGAGGAGGATTTCGTTATCGACGAAAATACCGAAATTATTGATATTTATCCAACCACATCAACAAGGGAAATTGCCGAGGTGCTTGAAATTAGCCACCAAAGCTTATGGAGAACACCTGTTTGTTAAAGATAGTGTTTGGCGACTGCAGTACTGTGATAAGTACCTTCGGAAAATGGAGGTTGATCCACAACATCCCACAAAGATTTTATTCAGTGACGAAGCACGTTTTACGAACAATGGGATGTTTAATAGGCAAAATACCAGGTACTGGTCGCAACATAGAACGTTTTGCGTTCTATATCTGGATGGATATGATGGGAAGATATTTAAAAGGGCCTATAATATTCGAAGATTCATTGACAGGGGAGAGATATTTGGAATTTTTGAGTACCCAAACACAAGATAAATTGGACGAGTTGCCATTAGTTGTGAATGAAATATATTTTCAACAAGATGGTGCACCTCCTCTCAACACAAGGGAGGTCTCGCGTTATCTCGATAAAATTTTTCCCGAGAAATGGATAGGTACAAATAGTTCCATAAGATGGCCAGCTAGATCGCCAGATTTGAGTCCAATGGATTTCTTCCATTTGAAGAATGAGGTTTACCAAACGCCTGTTAGAACCCAGCAAGAATTGGAGAACCATTTGGGACAGGCTATTGCAGGCATTACAGCCCAACAGTTAAATAATGTTGTGAGGGAACCATCAATCGCGTGCGATGTTGTGTTCGTGAGAATGGTGGTATTTTTGAACATTTATTATAATTATTTCGTTCTCGCTGTTCGCTCTTCTGATATTAATTTTGACACCCCGTAAAAAATGTTTTCGTGTTTAGCTAAGACAATTATCACTGTTCATGGCCTTCTAGAAGGTAATATGAAAATTGCAAAAAAAGGGATTGTGTTTTGTTTTTCGTTCAAAAATATGTCAACAGGTCGTACGATGAAATGAACGATTAAAATAAGCAGAGAATACAGGGTGTCCCATTTGAAAATTTAAGTTTGGTATCGTTTCCGGCTTAACCGAAAACGAAATATCAAACATATTAATAGTAACAAATTCAAAATGTTGTTTTTTATCCGCTTCCCAAATTCCACCAAAATATTCCTTATAGAAAAAAAGTTACAGGGGTGGCCCTAGTTTTGTAGAAATTTCAGTAGAAATCATCGTTTACTTGTATTTGTTAGCGACGATCCATGGGCAGGTGCACCAAACGCAGTGTTCACCCAAAGAAATGTGTTTGCTGAGCCTAAAATTCTCCAGGAAGATCGGCATGAACATATCAAGAGATTGACTAAAATTTGGCACGAAGAATTGCGTGCGAGGAAATTAGTTTTCTGTTAGATACCGCATATGTTGACTGAAAACCAGAAAGCTGCTAGAGTGAATTCCTGTCAAAAAATTCTGGACCGTTTTTACTTTGAAAAGTCTAAAATCGTTCACATCATTGTCATGGATCATTGGATTTATTCACCATACGAGTCAGAAAATAAGCGCCAATCTTCAGTTTGGATGTTTCAAGGGGAAGAAAAACCGACAAAAGTCATCCGTGAGCAAAGCGTCTACGAAAAAATCGTCACATCGTTTGTTTGAAAAAAATGGCATGTAACAACAATTCCTTCACAAGATCAAATAAACTACTGCCGAGCGGTATACAACCAAATTCTTACCGCAAGTCGTGTTAGTAAGTTTCGACAAATCAATGCAACCACTCATTAGTCTATCATCTGAAATCTTTTCAGAATAGAGGTAGAAAAAATAAAAGTGTGCAAAAAAATCTAAGCATATTTTGTATTGGAGAATGCACTATCTTAAACTGGGTGTCTTCAGGTAAAGGATATTCAACTGATGACAAATGGAAGAAAGTCAACCTAAAGAGGAAGAAATTAAAAACAGTAACTCTGAAATTCAGTCCAGAAAGAAGGTAGAAGAAAAACATCATTCTTCACCAAGACAATGCAAGTTTGCATACAGGCTGGAAAACAATTGAATACTCAATACATCATTTTGCGTATAATCTGGACCAAAGTTTCAATGAGTTTTTAATTTTTTCCAAAATCAAGAGCGTACCGCGTACTCGAAGAATTCAGTATTCAGAAGAAGCTGTTGATCCTTCGAAGGGCCATTTGAATTGGAAGAAACAATTGAAGTAACTGTTTCCAGAATAGGTTAGAAAGAACGCAGAAGACATCCCTCGTATAATAATTTCGGCTGCGGCTGGTATCTGAAATAATTACAACGACTTAGGTGTTCTAAACATACCATTTCATTCAAGAAAATATTAAAGGAACAAAATGAGCCGAGATAATGAGGTGAACAGATCCAATCACGGCAATCAACTCGAATGACCTCCAGTCAATTAGGTAAATGCCAGCGACGAATAAAAAAATTATCCTAAAGATGACGCAAAATGGACGCCGCACACAAGATTAATTTCCGTGAATCGTTTACGACGACCGTTCATTAATATGCAAAGGAAAATGAGTCGTTATCCAGAGATACTGGTAGGGGCTCCTTCGAAGGCATTAACTTTTAAATAGGAAATTGCATTTCAATTGCTTTCAAATTTGAATAATTTAAACTGTAGCAATGGAATATGAGAGACCACTGCGGTACGTCTTATTCTCCTCTATAGATAGTTTATTGGAATCGAGATGATATCTTGAAAAAAGATAAAACGTAAAAAATTCTAACGCAATCCCTCTACTTCAAAATGTTGTGATATTCTGTGATGTTATAATTATTAATCTTGAATAGCTCTACAAGAAAAAACAGTATGGTTCCTTAATTTTTCAGTCTTAAACATGACTTTTTCAAACCGAAATTTTCAGATTTCCCAAGAATCGGATGGATTTAAATCTGGTGAACCAGATGGACAAGTTTGAGGTTCACCTTAAATTATCCAGCGATCAGGAGAGGATTCTTCAAAATGCTGACGTGGTCTTATAATACTATAGGTAGGAAGCCCATTGTCATATATCATATTGTTGCTCTGACACGTTAAGGAATAAAATCAAGTGAAACTGGTAGCTTTTCACTTAGAAACTGAGTGTAAGTATTTCTTTTAATCTAGGTGAAAGGAAATGTGAGAAAGGTAAATGATCTCCACTAATTCCAAACCTGAAGTCTAAGAAAAATTGTCCTGGTTCAACAATAGGCAGTGGATTTTCTCCAGTCCATAAATGGTTGTTAAGGATTCAAAATATTTTTTTTAATATATATCAGGTTGGCTATTACTCAAAGTTTTAGGAAGTTACATACAATTCGTTGCCAATAAGACTTTGTCTTCATCTTTTTCAACCGAAAATAAAGTATCAGAATTTAGAATAAAAATTAACTAATGCGCAAAACGATTTGACCAAGTTTTGATCGACAAAATACACTGAATACAAGAAATCAACGCACAAGATCGAAAATTCAATTAGAATATGTTGCAGAATTATTTTTCCAGTATTCCACCAGCACTAAGGAATGCTCGAGTACAATCGAAGTGAAAATGGTATTCATAGAAATCGGAATAAAATTATAAATGGAGAATGTAAAATTTTTGGAATAAATCAAAGGTAATACCCAATATTTGCTCCCATGGCGAGAATTACTGCCATATACGATTCGTACTCAAAATCAATGATCTTATAGCATCTGATCCATTTCGTTCCGAATCTCGATCAGGCAGTTCTGAACTCAATTCAGGGTAGCTGACTAGTTTCGCTAGCATCTTAATCTGCTATTGAGACTGTCCGTGACATATTCGATGCGATTGAGGTCTATACTTCGGTGGCCCAATCCACTGAAGTGATTTCGTGATTTTAAAAATAGTTCCTGAAGATATTAGCTCGATTATCATGCATAAACAAAAAATTTTCGACCACGTTTGCTGCAAATGATAATGTCTGTAACTTGAACAATCAGGTTTACGAAGACCAGAGCACTGTAAGTCTTAAAAAAAATTCCTCTTCACGCCATTATTGAACCTCCTCCAAAAACGCAGGTCTTTGTAAAAAGTTGCATTGGGCATATCTCTCAATTCGACGTCTGTAAACTAAAGAACATCGATAAATGAAAAAAAAAACATAACTCTACCTCAGTCAGCTTCTTACAAATTCTTATTCATGACATACGACCGAGCTGTATCGCTGCTGTGTGGCCATGGTTGACAGTGATTATGAAGTATGGATCAGAAAACCAGCTCCTTCAGGGAGGGATATTTAACATTCTACGGAAGATTGAATATGGTTCCTTGAATAGAAATTCTTCAATGTGTCTACACATATAGCAATAATTTCGTAAGTTGTAATTTATGAGATCGTACTGTATGCCTGGTTGACAACCAGATATGAATAAGGAGCGTTAGTCTTTCGATAGATCGCTTCCTTGCTGACACGGTGTGTAGCGTTGCGGTAAATAGTCCACCTAGTGTGACTTCTTGAGGTTTTCTGTATATTTACCCTTTATTTTCATGGTTTCCCGGTGGCGATTGTGAGTGGCCTCTGTCTCAGTTCGTTGGGGGACGCAATAACATTTACATGTCTTGTTACGCTTCAACGAATTGGGATGAGTAGGTGGCAAATGTAAACTGATATGAAATACTGGCGAGGTCGAATGAGACCGAAATTGCAGTCTATTGCTCCTATTCATGACATCCGATCGAGCTCAACCGCTATGCGGCCCTGGTTGACGGTGATTATAAAGGGTGGATCAAAAACCAGCTCCTATAAGGAAGGATATTGAACATTCTACGGAAGGTTGAATATTGTTCCTTGAAGAAAAATTCTTCAATGTGTCTACACATATAGCGATAATTTCGCAAGCTGTATGTATATTATAAGATTGTTGGGAAGTTTAGATATGTTGAAGAATTATTTTTCCAATAATCTACCAGCACTGAATGTCTGAAAACAATCGAAATGAAAACGGTACTCATAAAAATTGAAGTAAAACTGATAATGGAAAAAGTGAAACTTTTGGAAAACATCAGTCCCCAAACAATCTGTTAATACCGAATATTCCATACTTAAAAAAACAATGACCTTTCACCATTCTGATCGTTCTACACTTCGACCAGTCTGTTCCGAACCTCATATTTGCCGCAAATGATACATGTTCTTCTATAATGTCTGTAATGTACCTCTGAGCATTCAGACTCCACCAGAACCATAGGTTAAAGAACGTCGATCGTTATGAAAAATACAGAATCTAAACATTCGTAAATTTCGTGTAGGCCATTCCATTGAAGTGATTTTTTAATCTTGAAGGTATTTCCTAACGATATGAGCTTGCTAAGGTCTGACGTTATCATGCGTAAACCAAAAATGTTCACCCATATTTGCTAAAAAAATGATAGAACATTTTCTTCTGAAATGTCTGTAAAGTACGTCTGACCATTCGGAATTCCATGATTCACGATGACGGGATCAGTTCCGACGTTCGAATAAATTCCTCCCACACCATTATTGAAGCTTCACCAGAACCATGGGTAGGTTGAAAGTTGCACTGGGCATATCTCTCAGTCAACGTATGTACATTAGAGAACATTGATAGTAAAGAAAAGGACAAAGACGAAATCTCGACTCATTTGTCAACAGAACTCTTTCCCAGTCAGTTTAAAACCAACTAACATGTTTCCAGGCAAAATGGGGCTTTTCGATCTGCTGCGATTAGTGAGCCTCGAGCTGTGACACAAGGCCCCAAACCAAATGTCCTAAGACGTAATCGTATCGTTTCAGTGCTAATTTGCACCCCACTATTCTGTAGAAGTTGAATTTGAAGATGCATAGCAGGTAGACGAGGTAATCCTTGACTAACAGTCTCCCTGCGCCAAATTTTCTAGAAACAGTTGAATAGGACACCCCAGGTTGGCCTATTCTGGTATAAATCCAACCTTTGTCATGTAGCAAAATGAGCTTCAGCACATTCTGCCGAGGCCAAATTTCATTATTCGCAATTCGTTTCCACCAAAAATCTAAATTTCGAGAACAAGCGTTACTCGCAAACATTGATTAACAACTCCTGTCATCAATATGTGGTGGTTTCTCGCAAAATCTCAATTTATTTCTCATGAGAGTAAGACGTGCGCCAAGAAAAAACATGGAATTTTGTTGGCATATGTCCAGACATAAATGAAGGGAACATGTGTGAATAGTAAGATGCATATAACCGGCTCGGTGTCGTGGAGGATATGGCGCCCGTTACCTGCGTAGAGTTATCTGGGTTCAATCCCCACAAAGTTGGATTCTGGGAATCACTTGAGTATCCATCTTTCGGAGGAGATGAAAAGCTGTCGGTCCTGTCTAACAGAGATGTGTTGAATATTACAGATCCCTCCCGTTGACATGGGAGAGGTTCGGCAAAATTCCCTGGTTGGTGAGTTGACAGAATTTCCTGGCGTGTCATTAGCCAAAAGGCAGAAATATAGCACGTTAAAGGATCAAAAAAAATAATAAGATTCATATCAAAAGAGAAATCTGAAATATTGAGATTGTGCTTCTTGGCTCAGTGTATTTCAGGAAAACTGAATGATTTATTCTCATAAATCAACACCGAGTGAAACTCGTTAACTAAACTAACTCTTTGAATAACATTTTATAATTAATAAATTCCTAAATAGTTCTCCTTGAAGTCAGCGTTTTTCGTTCATCAATAATTCATGGTTTATTGAACAGTTTCCTTTGCAGAAGTTCGTCTTTCAGTCTTTAGATAATTCATGGTTATTGAATAGTTTTCCTTGAAGAAATTTTCTGACATATAAATGTCTCTTGATAATGAATGACTTGTCGAATAGTTAAACTTTGTTAAACTTTAATTTTGTCTTTGCATAATCGTTTTCTGATTAGATTACAGTGTTTGATGGAAATTTCGACACCTGTAGTCGAGGTATAGCCTAAAGCCAATACACATGAACAAAACTTCATTATTCAAAGCTTCGGCGTCGACCGTTTCACATTAAAATATTTATCGGGATGAAATGAAACCATTTCATCACCGAAGATATTATAGAGCAGTTTCGATTAATTTTAATAATGAGCGGGTTAATGCACTTGATAAGATTCCATTACCAGAACTTTAAAGCTGAACACAGACTTCCGTGTTTTCTATATCTGGAATCTTCCCACCAAGGAACTTTTTATACAAAATTACAAACTGAGGAATAAGTTCATTAAACCGCCATATAAGAAGTATGATTGTTGAAATATTTTTCTGCTGGTTTTCTTTTTCAATTGTTACAGATACCTGTCCCAAACCCCGTTTCCTTTCACCCTTGTCTTCGTTTGGAAATCATGGAATGCAAGAGAGAATGAAGCGGCTAAGCAGAAAAATCTTTGGTACTCTTTATGTACACACGACACTAACACAACAAAAACAGACAAGCTATTACTAGTGCAATCCTCCTCAGTTTTTTCCTCAGGTTTTTTCACTCTTTATTGAATCATATGCAAGATAGTATGGTTCCCCTGTTACATTTCCTGAGCTCAGACTTGTGTTTTTTCTGACACACACCAAAATTATAGATATAAGCATTTATTGTAAATACAATTATTCAAATTTTTGTAAATCCTCTCTTTTCTAATCCTTATATATATATATATATATATATATATATATATATATATATATATATATATATATATATATATATATATGCAAGACAACTCCGAAATACCAAGGGCAGTGTGATGTTTTGGAGTGGCATGCTGGGGGCAAAACTGATTTGATTTCGTTTCCTGCAAGTGCAACGGCTAGAAATTACGTGGACCTAGTGCTGGAGCCCATAGTGAGGTGTCAACGATGAGAATTTCCCTTTTATGCAAGATAATGCTCCTCCGTATACCAACAACCTCGCGCGACATTATCTTGAAACAGAAGGAAAAGCTAGTCTGGACTGGCCATCTTGCTGTCCATACCTAAATCCTATTGAACGTTTACGAAATAATCTTATAATAAAAATTAGATCGTGTCAGGATAATCCAAGAACCCTCACAGAGTGGCAGAAAATCACCCCAGAGGAGGTCGAAAACCTAATCAAAAGCATTCCTAGGAGGATTCAGGCTTGTATCAGGGCAAGAGGAGGTAATAAAAGCTACTGAGGTCGAAAAAAAATACCTACTCCGAGAGAAAACAATTTTCAATTTTTTTACTACATGCGGAAAGTCTCTTATTTGTTTCTTTCTTAAAATAAACCTTAAATTATTTCTTTTTTCAATTGAAAGATCTGAAAAAGGATCAATTCTAACAATCCTTTGACTTCTCCAAAATCCCTGAGATAATATTCACACTATCGGTTGATTCCATATAAATTTGGTTGTGTATATATGCGTTATTATTATACGTCGTCCTGTTCCTGACGGAGCCTGAAATTCTCTAGACAATCCTTAAGAAATAGTTGAACCGTGTACCCTTGATTAACCCAAGTTTTATCCAGATAAAAGATTCAGATATAAGATTTTCTTACTTTGAGCACGATAGTTTTTAATTGGAGGTTTCACTATAAATTCATTTTCAGATTTTCTGTTCAATGGGGCAGTGAAGCGCAATTGACGACTCATCCTTTGGATCATGTCCTAGCAATGAACCATGGAAACCTGAGTAACCCTGTAGAGGAAGTTTGGGTATCCAACCCCAGTGGGAGATAGAGTCAGGGCTAACAAGAGCGGAAGAAATAGTCCTCCTGAAAGGGTGTTGGGCGGAAGGCTAACAACCTACCCCCGTAAAAGACCAGAGTGTTATGAAAACTACACGTACGCCTCGGAAAGAGACTGATCTCGAAGGAAAACGACAAAAGCTATGCAATGGAATGACGAATATTGGAACATGGAATGTCGTGAGCTGGTATAGACCTGGAGCTTCAAAAATCGTAGAACAGTTGGAGAAAGTGGTAATGGACTTGACGGCGGTACAAGAAATAAGATGACCGGATAGCGGAAATATGAGAATCAGCAAATCAGTTGTCTTCTATAGCGGAAACAAGGACGGAAAACATGAATCTGGAACTGACTTTGTAGTACGGAAAGATTTAGTAACAAACGTGATACAGTTTGAACCCATTAACGAGAGGGTTTGCTTCCTGGCGCTTAAAACAAAATGGTACAACATATCCATCATCTCCGCGCATGCGCCAACAGAGGTAATGGGAGAGAAAGTCAAAGACGAATTTCATGATCGACTGGACCGACAAATAGAGAGCATGCCGAAACATATAAGCTGATCTGTGGGGATTTCAACGCTAAAATAGGCCGAGAACCGAATCTGAGGCCAACAACTGGAAGGCATAGCCTACAAGCCGTTTCGAACGATATTGGACAAAGACTGGTACAGCTGTCGGCTGCCAAAAATATGCTCTAAAATCCAGCATGCTTGAACATAAGAATATACACAAGCAAACCTGAGCCACAAATGACAAGGTTAAACGAAATAAAAATTGACCACATCATTGTAGACGCCAGAAGAGGAAGTAGTGTAATGGACGTGAGAAGTATTAGAGGTGTGGACGGATTGGCCTACAAATCAAATTCCTACTTGAAAAGCTTACTCGAAAACCCAAAATGCTTTGGATAAGAGTTGTGTTATCGAAATGAGAATTGTGAAAAGAAGTAAACACCTCAAAAAAGTCTAGGGAACACTTACCAATATCTTTAAAATGTGAATTTGATGATTCGAATTTATAGAAATCTTTCGGATGTATTGTATATAATGTTTTCTCAAGAAATACAAAATAATATTTGACTTCTCCAAAGCACCTATTATAAAAAAAATTTGAAATTTGAAAATGACGAAATTTGGTAAAACACAAAAAAAAATCCTGAACTAATATTATCGAAACGATATGGAAGCACTTCTATTTTTCAGTACCCAGAAGGTCCACCTCTGTTATTAATGACACTTTGGCATCGTCGCGGCATGCTCAACATTAAATTGTCTATTACATTTTGGCCCAAGTCATTCCAAGCCCCCTGAACTGCTAATCGAAGCTCCTGTTCATGATGGAAGACGTTTTGACGCAGGAGATTTCTTTTTAGGGTAGAATAACGATATCATTCTCTTCAAGAAAGTTCAAGACAACTCTTGCACGGTGAGGAGGGGCATTATCTTGTTGGAAGAGTGGATTTTGACCCATTGTTTGGAGATACGGTACCACTACAGGTAAAACTATCTCATTTGCGTAAGAATTTCCCGTGAGGTTGTTCTGTATGAAAACAAGGTCAGTTCTTCCACCAAGGCATATGCATCACTGATCCACCTCCCTGTCTAACAACTCCTCGAGCATGCTGGAGACGGTTTTGCTTTCCAGGTTCCCTCCATATTCGAATTCTTCCCGAATCGGGATAATAACGAAATCTAGATTCATCACTGAAGAAAATTGTGGCCCACCGCTCTCGATCCCAGTTTACGTGTTCTTGGCACCAAGCTAAACGAGCAGCGCGATTTTCCATGGGTCAGTTGTGGAACTCTTAAAGGACGTCTGGAATTGAGTTGACCTTCGTGCAGTCGATTTCACACAGTTTGATCGGAAATTTGTACATTATGAACTCGTGATAGCTCTTGAGCTAATTGAGATGCTGAGGTTGTACGATCTCTTCTGGCTTGTGAAACCAAAAATCGGTCTTGGGCGACTGAAGTAATCCTGAAACGACCTGTATGGCGTTCTTCTACGCTACCTGTTTCGTTGAAACGCGACCATAAACGGTTCATGACACTTGGGCTACTACTCAGAACCCTGGATACTTCCCGCTGTGAGCTCCCAGCTTGGACCATGCCAACGGCTCGAAACATATCTTCTCTAGTCAAATGTCGTCTTTCCATGGTCGAAACTTGACTCTTTTATTTGTGCTTACAACAGAAACAAAGTGCCAACTAACTGATTTCAAACACTGAATACATGAAATGATTATAAAGCAGCGTCGCATCTGCTGCATTTTTAGTTTTTTATTAAAAAAAAACTGAAATCTGTTGCGGCACTCTACATAATTTGGTTAGAAATTGATGCAGGTGTTCATTTCTTGAAAAGAATCATCCATATTGATCGTTCTTGATACGATATATCGATATTCAGAAGTGTCCCTAGACTTTTTTGAGGTGTTTATGTTAAAAAACTAGAAGACCAATAATTGATTTGATTTTAAGGATCTCCACGATAGACCAAAATACAGTTGACCATGAGTAAAAAATTCTTTACGTCAATCCCTACTAATTCGAAAGTTTGAAAAATCACTTATTGTGTCATAACTATAATAGCTAGACATATGCTGTCGTGAAATTTTTCGTAGAGAATTATATATTCGTCAAAGTCGTAGTACATCATTTTCTTTTATAATCAATAGTTTTCGCAGCGCACGCGATGTAAAGTTTTTTGATAATTTTGTCACCTTGGGTTACATTATTGGAGTTTTCGTATGGATCAATAACTTTTTTGAAAATTCAATACAACCTATGTTCCACGGAGATAGTGTAGCTTCCTAACAGTGAAAGAATATTTCGAATAG
The DNA here is from genome assembly GCA_013387265.2 of Cryptolaemus montrouzieri. Taxonomy (NCBI): domain Eukaryota; kingdom Metazoa; phylum Arthropoda; class Insecta; order Coleoptera; family Coccinellidae; genus Cryptolaemus; species Cryptolaemus montrouzieri. Next base: position 28,425,583 of record JABFTP020000103.1, read on the forward strand.
GTCGAGTAGTTTCGGAGCCTATTCAATGCAAACAAACAAAAAAAATCAAATCTTTCCTCTCTATAACATTAGTATAGATTACACATATTCGGCGGTCAGCCTATATATATACGACAATCTTCCTTCGTGAAAAACAGCGTTATAAAGAAAAATTTGATGCGGTTTGATGTCGGCTCACCTCTGATTCTAAACTTTCGTAATTGAGTAATTAATTTTAATGGATGGGTTAACGCGAATCGAATTTCGTTGGATTTCCTGCGGCCGCATGTATTATGGGCGATTTGAGTTAGCCATTCACCAACTTCCGTATGAATAAATCGAGAGATTAGACTAATCCTAAATTGCCTCGCAATCGGTGACTGACGGGTGCTGACTACACAGTCATACTCACTAACCATCTGTTGAAATTTAATTGACGAAGTATCGTGGACTCGGATATTTCGCATTTAGTTTTGTTCGAACAGAATATGCCAAATCAAACAAGTTTGTCTTCGAAAGTTCCCTGCATGTGGTTTAGGAATCTTTATTTGAAGAGAGGAAAAGACTGAAGGGAATTATTTTAGAATTTCTGAAATATATTCGTAATCGATTCAAGATTTCGAATAATTTCAAAAGAGATCTAAATTCAACATTCCCACATTCACATAGATGTTCATATATGTGAATGAGAAAATTGCAGACAAAAACCGCTTTCTCATATTTTAATATTGAAGGTAAATATTTTTGGCAAGTAAAATGCAGAACCAAAGACAAGAGATTATTAATTCATTCATCCCTCTTCTTTGATAAAAATAATAATTTCTTACAAGAACCAAATAGTTAGATAGATGTACATCGACCCCTGACCCTATGGTTCTTTATCCGCATGCTCAATCATTACAAAGAAGTTTCTAATAAAGAGAGATAGTTTCTTTGGCAGATCACCCTGCCTCAGCATTTCTGGACCCAGCACTTAGGATTATTCTTCAGTGCTATCTTGCATAGGAAATATCTGAACTTGGCATGCCCCGTCACTATTCTGTGCAGGTGATGTAACCAGCATTCTCTTGGAAATCTAAGCTACCCTTACCTCAAACATTCAACCAGGTGTCCCTATGTTGATCCGATTGCCAGTCCCCCAGTGTTTCCTTCAAAACACAGCCTAAAATCTCGACCGCGGGACCTGCTCCTATCAGAGCATTCTTAGATCCTAGGCAGGGCAGTCTATCCGCAATCTCATTTCCTCTGATCCAGGTGTGACCCAGAACCCAGAGGAGACGTAGTAGTGGTAGTTTTTCCCCCGGTTTTTCCAGTACGTGGGCGCACTCCCATACTAGCTTATAAATAATTATGTGTCCGCCCGGGGCTCCCAAAGCCCATCAGTCGGAGTACACACAACCAAATATATTATGGAATCACTCGGTGTTTCACATTATTGATTGTTTTTAACCCTGGATCTTTGACTACCTGTGAAGAATGGAGATTTTTGTTGTAAAAATAGATAGTGTGATAAGAAATGTTGAATTATCACCACATGTTCGGGATATTGTACTCAGTAGTCACCGAGATTTGAAACTGTGAACTTTAAAATTTGAAAAAGCCTATAATCATAATTGAAAATACCTCACGTTGGATTGTCCGATGTGCAGAGGGGTCAAATAATCGCTTTCGTTGAAGAAGGGGTGACACAGAGGAATATAGCGGCCACAATGGGGATATCACAGGGGGTGATTTTAAAAACTTACGCCCGATACGTAGAGCTACAATATCTGCAAAATGGGCCTAGAAGTCGTAGGAAGATCACTTCTGAAGAACAAGGCCACTTTTTGTGTCGAATTGCAAGAAGAGACCCTAGTTCGTGGCATCCCATACTCCAAAGGTAATTTCTGGCAGCAACAGGCATCAGTCAGTCGAAACGATACGTCAAAGACTATGTTCAAGGAGTTTACACAGCGGAAGACCCTAAAGAGTTCCAGAGCTAACCAGACAGAAACAAATCAACAGACTTAATTGGTGTATCGAACACCAAATTTCGAATGTTGAGAACTGGCAAAATGTTTTTTTTTCGGATGAGACCAGGATTGGTGTTCGTTCAGATGACCGCCGGATTCGTAGAAGACAAGCTAGACTCCGAGGAGCAAGACAAATTCCGAAATACCAAGGGGTAGTGCGATGTTTTGGGGCAGGCATATGCTGGCAGGCAAAACAGATAAGTGGGCAGCACTTTTTCGACGGGCACCTCAATAGTGAAATGTATTAAGATTTTCCAGAGCATATAAGACATGATTTGTGGTTTCATCAGAATGGAGCACCGGCTCATTACTCACATCAGGTTAGGGAGAATATGAATCATGTATTTCCAAACAAATGAATAGGACGTGGTGATCCTGTTAGATGGCCAGCTAGGTCTCCGGACCTTACAAGTCTAGATTTTTTCTTGTTGGGTTATATTGAGGGCATCGTTTACCAGATTCCTTCTACAACACAATTGGATATGGGACAGAGAATAGTCGACGCCTTTCAGTCAGTTAATCCGCAAATGTTGTCGGGAGTTCAACGGTCTTTCCTCAGAAGGATTGAATTGTGTCTACAAAGAAACGGGCAACATTTCGAACATCTCTTGAAATAGTTCAACACCTTGTAGATGATCTCACCAAGAACCAATCTATTACGTATTTTATACACGACTACCTTAAAATATCTCCATTTCTCTGGTCAAGTATAATGATATGTAATAGTAAACTCTTCTTTCGCAACCTCTGATTTTATTATTTTAGTTTATTTTTTTATTTAAAAATGGTCGGAGATGAAGATAAGGTTACTTCTGCAAAAATATGGCACAATATTTAATGCGTTGACATGAATAATAAAATACAGGCTGTTCCATTTGAAAAATCAAGATATGATATTTTTAAAATTACAATATTCAATAATTTTTTGACTCACTCCTGTATAAAATGAGGATAATCTATTTCAATTCATCAATAAAGCTATCCTTGGGCAATAAGAAAACGAAAGGAAAAAAGTATTCATTCTCTCTAGCCGAAGGAGCATGCGATGATGTGAGCCTATTTCCTATTTTCATGAATTTTTACGAAAAAAAAATATCGTGACAAAACTACTCACCAAAAAAACTTATTGTTTAAAGACGTTATATCAGAGTTTAGGACGCTTCAACAAAAAAGTGGTCTTCCAATCTAAAAAAAACTACCAACATTTTTTTATAGAAAATTGGGAAACCCTGTTTACTTCAAAATAAATTTGTGAAGTAATTTTTACTTTCTAAATACAATACCGTTCGAACAAAAATGAAATCTTCAAGAGTGTACGAGGTACAGAGCATCGCGCCACTGGTGAATCACCCACTATAAACCACTTTTTAATTTGGAAACGGTTGCGGTTTCGAATAAATTCTCAAAAGCCAAAATAATTTTAAATCAGAAGATCTCTCAAATAAATATTTTTGTAAAGACCAGTGGCGAACTATGATTTTATGGGAGTCATAGGTCTGAAAAAAATATCACCCTGTATATTTTCGCAACAATTGGACGCATTATAATAAATTGATGACTGAAAAAACTCCTCCTCTGAAAAGAGTTATCAACAGAAATGTGAAAAAAATATGAACCTGAAGAACGGAGGACTTTTCGATCAAGTTCATCAAGCTTTTTTTTCATGTTTTTGATGAAGACTTTCTATCGAAATTAATGACTGCATACCTGAACCACCGTGTTTAATAGCGATTTTTTTCGAAAACTTTAACGCTTTCCCTCACAAACGTTGCATATCGGGACACATTCATAGGAACTGTTTTCCTTAAAATTAACCAAGAAATCAACCCTCGAATATTCGTACCGTAGTTGTGAGAAACTCTGTATAAAATGATATGCAAATCAATGATGTAAAAAAATATCATTAAGTTTTATCATATACTAGCAGTTAAACAATTCAAAAACCTCAGTGGTTAATTCAATTCAAATAACCAAAATTTCACTGAATTAATTTTATGAGAGCAAGCAAGAAAACTGAAAATATTTTCCTTCAAAGAGATTATGTACAATTTGAAAATCATCCCTGCTTTGTAATTCACAGGTTATTTTTGTTTCCTTTTATTTGGTCCGCAATTCAGCAAGTACATTTTCCTCGATTTTGGGAATAACGATACCGCTCCCGAAGCATTTTTCGAAGAATTTTGTGTACTCTTGTAGAATTACAATAAAATTCCGTTATCTCGTTTGGAACTCGATCCGATTTTTGATGTTTTTCGCCCCTCATGACATGCTAACGAGTAATTTATCGACTGACGGCTTCCAACGGCGACGGATCGCCCGAACTCGTCGGACCTATTCTAATTAAAGAAGAGAGGGCGACGCTGTCTAATTGACAGTTTGATTGCATCACATATGACCGCACAATCTTCCGCCATCCACCCCCGGCGCTCGGATCTACGCACCCCCTCGCGTGTAGAGAGGGTTAAAAGCCGATCTCTGATGATTGCCGAAATCCTACCTTAAATTCCGATGTCAGTGTCCGATTTAAACCAGTACAAAATATCCGGGACAGTCGGGATTTTCCCAATCGTGATGTTCAACAAGAACGGTTGATTACCTATCGCGGGGGTCCGCCGGACGGACGAGTTCCGGTTGATTTGGGAATTTTCAATCACGTTAAACTGACATTCGTACAGGAATGCGCGAAACCTCCAGTATAAATTTTACGGATCTGAGGAAACTTTGATTCGTACGTATCGTAACAAAAATCACGAATTGGAACGTAATCTTTCATTGCAGATATTCAAAACGACATTCTTCAAATGATCGTCCAATCGAGGTCATTTATACGTCCTGGCAATCGAAATCACGGCCGACTAAAACGGCAATAGCGATTTTGGTACCGAAAGGCAAGAAAGAATCAACAATGCAATTCTTGATCAATTCAACCAATATACTGAAACAAGCAGCCGTGAAGCATGACCGACATGCATGCTTTTCATCATCAACCTGTGCAAAGTCAACATGAGAAAGATGACTTGGCAAGAATTTCGCGAATGTATTCTCCATTACATCAAAGATAATGAAAATTGTTTGAATAACATACTATGGACGCAGAGGCTACTCTAGTGACCTGCACGTTTCCCAGATCGAACATTTTTTTCAGTAAGCATAATTATCCATCCCGCTCGAACGACTAATATGTACTTCTATAATATGCCACTTTCAGCAACTATTGCTTAATCTACTATACTACGCCAAGAAATTGCCGCACAATTTGAAAATTTCAAATTTCTTTCTTGGTAGGCAACTAATTACACAGTGCGTGAAAATGACACTTCAAAATTCTAACACGCGGGAGACATACCTAGTAAACCTATATCGGGTACGCTGAATCCAATGGTAACCACCGTTCTTGAAAGTTAGCTCTTGTTTAGGAGATATGCGCCTTTGAAGTTAGCTGATTTTAGTAGGGTTCGTCGTCTATGACTTCAGTACATTATATGCTTGTAATTCCCAAACCGTTCGGAATATCGCTCTACTGTCTTCGGAATGTTTTAGCTATTGTCATGGACAACAACTTTTCTGAATATACCAACATAAAAAACCTCATTCAAACACCGTTTCTTAACAGAATGTCCAAAAAACTCCATTTCTTTGCCATTTTTTCATTAATTTTCGTCTAAATAATAGAAAAATCAAGGGAATTTCGCTTTAAAATCTTAAAATAAGAAAATAAAACACATTTCCTATAGTTAAATCAAAAACTTGAACGCACAATCATGATTTTAACTCAAATTTCTCACAGATGTCACTGTTAATACATATTTATTAGTATTGTCACTGATTTTACCATGTATTTTGCTATGTATTTGTGTGCCATTTTTCATAGTCTTAGTTCTGATATTTCTTAATTTGACATTTCTTGTTGAAGTTTCTTTGTTTACACAAGTTATATATTTGGTAAAAATATCAAAAATGAATTCGTGCAGTAAATTTAATAAATTTTGCTACATTCGTGGAAAGTTTACTATAATGGCAAACAAGCGTTCAATTTCTGAAGAAATTGCTGAATCGTACACACAATATTTCAACCAAACTGTAATCAAAGATATGAATTGAGCTCTAAAAATCGTTTGTACTGGTTGTGTCATAAGATTGAGTGGATGGAAAAGAGGTAAAATGAAATGACTTATCATTTATTTCAAAATTATATCAATTGAAGCTATTTTTATTACAGGTGAATTCCAATCTATGCCCTTTGACATTCCAGTAATTTGGACAAATCCTCAAGAACATAATCCAGAAAACTGTTTTGCTTGTGTTAATGAAATTGTCGGATTGAACAGAGCTAAAAAACGTAAAGTTGAATTCAGAGGAACTCGGTTTGTTCAGTTGCGGTTACCACATTCGGAATCCATTCCAATACCGAAAAGACCCAGTCCGACATAAGAGTACATTCCATCTACTTTTGATACTATTGGCGAAACGTCTGCATCGGTTTATGTACCATCAAATGTATCTCCACAATGTAATCATGCCAAATTTTCTCAAAACGATCTGGATAAAATTATTCGTCGATTGAAATTATCGCAGCGTCAGTCCATTATTTTGACTCAGGAATTGAAAAAAAAAAGAATGTCTTAGCAGATGATGTGAAAGTATATGGAGAAATCGGCCGTCATAGACAGTTCACTGCTTTATCCAAATCCATCGAAGACAATTCATTCGCGTACTGCACTGATATCAAGGAATTGGTATTAAAAATGCATCTTGAGTATAAACCAGAAGACTGGCGTCTTTTCATCGATTCGTCCAAAAGTAGTCTCAAGGCGGTTTTGCTTCATGTCACAAACTCAAAAAACAGTGTCCCGATTGCCATCAGCACAAAAACGAAAGAAAATTACGAATCATTGGTGATTTGGTGAAATATGAAGACCATCGTTGGAAGATTTGTGCAGATTTGAAGGTGATGACTCTTTTGAGAGGAATGCAGACGGGATATACGAAAAACATGTGTTTTATATGTTTATGGGATACTCGATATGCCGGCGACCAATATGCCAATAAAAGCTGGCCTATGAGACAAGGGTTCAGATTGCGTCGAGAAAACGTCGTTGAAATTCCACTTGTGCCTATCGAAAAAGTGTTGCTTCCACGTCTGCATATCAAGCTTGGGATTGTTGAAAATTTCATCAAGGCCCTAGATCCTGAAGGCAATGCATTCAATGAGTTAAAGCGAATTTTCCCAAGATTGAGTGGAATGAAAATAAAAGAAGGTTTGTGTGAAACTATATACGTACCAATCAACCTAACTTATTCAATATTTAACACATATTTTTTCGAATAATTTTATTACAGGCATAATCAATGGACCTGATATTCGACGCTTGATGAGAGACCAACAATTTAAAAACAGCTTGTCGAATTTGCAGTTCGTTGCTTGGGATTGCGTCAAAGGAGTCATCGAAAATGTACTTGGAATTCATCGTGACGAAAACTGGCGCATACACGTTGAAAATATGCTCGTTGCTTTCGGTAACATCGGTGTAAAAATGTCTCTGAAAATTCATTTTTTACACTACCATGCAGACAAGTATGCCGAACAATCACCATGTGAATCAGATGAGCATGGTGAACGGTTTCATCAGGTGACGGCTAGGCTTGAGCACTGGTATAGTGAAAAAAAATTTGATTCTTTATTAAGAGACATTTGCTGGAATTCACAGCAAGATGAAGATGGCGAAAAAGAAGAATGACCATGAATTTATATGTTTATTTGTTGAAAATTGTTGGAATTGGAATAAAAATTTGAGTTGAATCATGATTGTGCGTTTAAATTTTTTGATTTAACTATAGGAAATGTGTTTTCTTTCCTTATTTTGAGATTTCCCTTCATTTCTCTATTATTTAGACGAAAATTAACGAAAAAATGTCAAAGAAATGGAGTTTTTTGGACATTTTGTTAAGAAACGGTGTTTGAATGAGGTTTTTCTATGTTGGTATATTCAGAAAAGTTGTTGACCATGACAATAGCTAAAATTTTGCCAAAGACAGTAAAGCGATATTCCGAACGGTTTGGGAATTACAAGCATATAATGTACTGAAGTCATAAGCGACGAACCCTACTAAAATTAGCTAACTTCAAAGGCGAATATCTCCTAAACAAGAGCTAACTTTCAAAAACGGTGATTACCACTGGATCCAGCGTACCCGATATAGGATTACTAGGTACGTCTCCCGCGTGTTAGAATTTTGAACTAGCACAGTGTTATTAACCCATGTTATATATCAGGACATATGCCAATAAAAATTAAGGTTTTCTCTTGGCGCACATTTTCCTTTCATGAGAAATACAATGAAAACTGAACCAAGATCTTGCATGGGACCTCCTCGACAACGAGGTGGTCCCATTGATAAATAACCTAATCAATTTTTGCAAGTAACGTCCATTCTTCTTGAAAATTTCAATTTTCAGTATCACAAAAATTGAACCCGGCAGAATGTGCTGAAGATAACCGAGGTTAACTCGCAGGCATAGGGAGACGGGTAACTATGAAAGGAGAGGTGGGCAAGCACAACATCGAGCAACAACGGCGATCCATGTCCGTTATTTATGAATTTTCTTGTTGACAACGGTTCGCTACTGCTAGGCAGCTTTGTGAGAAGAGTGGCGACGGTTATCTTAAGGCAGATTGAATCAATTATTATTTTCTGTTTTATGAGTGGCGAAACTCTGGTGATTGGTGGAAATCCAGATGAAATAAACAGCGACATCATTCACATATTTCATATTTTCAGGAAAGCAATTACAACAAATGTCATATTCGGAATATTTAAAATGGCTGACAATATAGGTTTAAAGAGGAGCACGAAACTCAGTGGAGTTGAGCTCGTACATTGCGTGGGAGATATCATTGGGTCTTTTGAGTAATGTCAGTTTTAATCAAAGTTCTTTTGGAATTTATATTCTTCATCAAAAGCCATGGTTGCGGAATTGAGCATAATATTTTCTCTTCATCGGACAAGCAAATGTTTGATCAACTCTATAAAGGATCCAAGACTATCGTTCAGTTGCAATATTTTCCGGCCCTAAACCCGGCTGACAACGTTCATGAGCACTCCTACAAGTTACAAGTATCAGTCAATACTTGCGTGTTCTTATTCGTCTTCCTAAAACCATGATCCATCCAGGAAACGCAGTTTCCACTCATCCACAAGCAAGTTGCAAATGCGTATGTAGGAAATAACGAATCAACTGCGAGTTAAACGTTCTCAATTCTTTAGTGCGTTGGCGTCACGTCACACTCGGACGGTTGTACACTGGTGTACTCATTTTGCAATCGATGTCCTATAACTGCTCAAGAGTCACGCCGACAAAGATACCAACATAGCATGTCACTAAATTCAGATTTGGAGAAGATATCAGTACTTCTAGTCATCACAGCTCATGCTTACATACAAGGCACAGGTGCGGTCTGGTCTGGAATACTGTTCTTATGTGTGGGGCTCCGCCGCACCCAAACATTCATAACATCTATTGAATAGTGTCCAGAATCTCGCTCAAAGGCGTCAGGTTGCTGATCTCTCCCTTTTTCAACGATACTTCCATGGTAAATACTCTGAAGAACTGAATAGCTTATTCTCGGAAAGAATCCAGTTCCAAAGAAAAACTAGGCTTGGGAAAAACCCTCATTAGCGGAAGGTCCCACTTGCAAAGCCACATACCTCTCTCTATGAAAATTCTTCTGATCATAAGGCTAGTGGGATGTGGAAACTCGCTATTTTCGATAGCTTACAATTTGGCCCCCCTCAACAAACGAGTGAACACACATAATCATCTTATGGGGCCACGGCTGAGTCATGACAGGCATCGCCTGCTCCCTGGAGTTGAGAATGGAAAAACAGTTTCCATTGTTCTGAATTTTCTTTAGTTCTGATGGATTACTTGACGAATAATTCTTTGAAATATTTAAACATCCTCTATTTGGATTTTCGATTTCGTGCGTTGATTTTTTGGCCCAATATATTCAACACTCTTGAACATCTAAAATACGAAATCATATTCCACGGGACTCGGGGCTAATTGAGACATCATGATAAAACCAGTTAACAGCGGGGGCCACATCACGTGATCTCGTTTAACAGAACCGACCCGCACTAACACCAGGCTGATTACAAGGTAATGTATTCCATTGGACATTCAATTACTGCACTGTTAATTCTCCGGTCATTCAATTCTAGATTATCTGGGATTATCGATTAGTAGTCCCCCGTCTCTATTTTTCAGTAATCGATCGGGTACCATCCATGCAGTCGCTAATGCGACACCGATTATGATTATAGATGCGATTTTGATAAGGCCGCCAATGACCCACGAACTATTTAATTTTCATAATTCCCTCCTAGTTTTTTCCGATCTTATCTCGGGCGGTCGCGCTTGTTCATAAATGAATTGAATTAATTGAACGAGAGTTAAGTACCACTCTTTCGAACTTTGGATTGGAGTTTTCCATTAATTAAATACACAGCGCGATCATATGTAAAAATCGTAATTTTCATGCGAAACGGACTTTGTATCGTAATATATTAACAAGAAGTTGTCTAAACTCAGATGTACGAGGATGTATCAGAAAATTCCTAGGCTACCATAAAACCAGTCTAATCAATCTGTTACGACAAATATAGGGAAAAAAATAAGATGAGTTTCTATTTCAGCCAATTTGAGACGGAATTGTTGAAAAAGAATTTCCAAAAATCCCAAAAACGGTTCTTACTGAATAAAATAAAAAGTATAGCTCTAAAAAAGAAAAATTAAATATTCAAGTTGCAGACGATGAAAATATCTTTCGGCAACCAGCAAAAACTGCATTATTCCTTTTCACTGTATCTTTATTGAATTTGAATTGATCCATCAGAAATTCTACAGAAGCACAACTTGTGGTACGAGGAATACATACTTTTTTTTGTTTGTCTTGAATGTTATTCGAACTAAGTTCCAAAAATATTTTCAATGCTGTGGAACCTCTGGTTATACCGAAAGATGACACCATCTTTGTTATTTTAAATAGCATAATGTATCTCTATTATAGAAAATTGAATTCTGATCAATTTTTCCCATATCATTGTCACCTGAAATCAACCAAATGGAAGATATGAATTTTACAATCAAAATTTTATGATTTTCGGTTGTCTCTTTGAAGGCATCATAAAAATACTACAGTCAGTCAAGTAAGAGCGTGATCGATTTTACTGACAGGTAATGGAAGATTTCGTTCTAATTTCTTCGCGAGCCGATAGACGGAAGTTTTGTCTTTGATGCATTGTCAACAAAGATTCAGTTGGTCTTTTGAAAGAGAATCAAGTTGAACGCTATGAGTGCTGAGTACGCGTCGCGCTACAAGGCTGAGTTCCTTTGCATCCATCCGAAAGGTCCCAAAATGTCCCAATGAGCGGCAGCTAAATATAAAGTGGCTGAAAATGTCGGTGGTTCACCACAATGTGGCTCGATGGGAAAAGTGAACAAAACAGATGGAGAAAGAATAATGAATCTGATTTCGCGGAATCCTGCTTTAACACTGCTGCAAGGACAAGCAAAATTAAAGGCAAGAAGTTTAGATATATCCTACAAAACTATCCGAATCAAACTCCTGATCTGAAATGGCGCAGAGACAAGAAGCCTCTGTTGACTGAAAAACAATTGACAAAGCGACTCGCTTGGGCGCATGAGAATATTAATAGAGATTTTGAAAATGTCATTTTTACTGATGAATGTTCTATATGGGCACATTGTATCCTCACGCGGGCCTGGTCAACTTCCACCTATAGACTTGTTCAGCGGACCATAAAACACGGAATAAAGGTGCATCTTTGGGGCTGCTTCTCATGGCAGGAACCTAAATTCCGAGAAAATGATAAAATTCTACAAAAAGGCTTTAATTCCATCGGCCAAACGATAGTTCATCAAAAAAAAAGAAGATTGGATTCTGCAGGAGGACAACGATCCTAAACACCGTAGCAAGCTCTGTACTGAGTGGAAGACTCAATCTGGCATCGTTACATTGAATTGGCCGTCGCAGTCGACCGATGCAAACCCTATTGAAAATGTGTGGGCATAGATTGAACAGAACCTTCGAGGAAGACTGTTGTCTTACGAAATTCGTTAAATCTAGAGATAGTTGCCACTAGAATACGCCGTCAAATTAGTAGAAAGCATGCCAGGCAATTATCGACGCCGGTGGTGACTGGACACATTATTGACCGAATTGCATCATCGTTTGTAAGGTGTACAATGAATATATAAATATGTATGTTATTATGTGAATAATAATATATATAAATTATAATTTTTATGTGAATAACCTATTATTATCATATTCTTCTTACTGTTATTGTTATATAAGGATTTTTTGTGGTACTAGAGAAAAAAATATAATAATTTTGCTTCGATATTAGTTAAAATATCAGTAGTTTTCCTATGAAAGCCGGTGATTCCTTTTAAGGCCAATCAAAAGCCTTACAAAGAACGGAACCATAAGAAGGCCATTATAGGTAAAAAATATATTGATAATTTCATTGTAAAGCGCATTAGAAACTTATTTGTTGTCGATATAATACTCATTACTATCATTTTTATATAATTTCCATTAATATATCCTTAGTTATACGATGGTGTCCAAGGAGGAGGCCGTTTAGAGGAGCTTTATAAAAGTTAAGTTCAAGAAATAATGAGTACATCTAGAATAAAAAAAGAATTTTGTATGATACACAATAAAACAAAGTGTAAATTAATGATTTGTTTCTTTTATTTATCAAGTATATGAACTAATAAAAACTGTTTATTCGTTAGAGTGGTCTTCCATGGTCCACCCACCTTACCTATTGCTTTCATAGTTTCCCGGTGGCGGTGGTAAGTGGCCCCAGTGCCAATTCGTTGGGGGGCACCTATACATTGACATGTCGATCCATTCGCCCCAACGGATTGAGATGAGTAGGAATGTGAATGTGAATGGATGTGCAATACTGACAGGTTCAAATGAAACCAAAACTACAGTCCATTGCTCCTATTTAGACATCTGACCGAGCTATACCACTGCTAGTTGACGATAGTTATGAAGGGTGGATCGGAAAACCAGCACCTTCAAAGAGGGAAATTTAATATTCTACTCAAAGTTGAATATTGTTTCATGAATAAAATTGTTCATTGTGTTTCGATATAGGAATAAATTTCGCATGTCAACATGAGATATAAGATCCAATATTCATCACCACCAATTCACCCTTGCAGCTTCCTGTTTTTCGGTCAACAGATGCGATGTCCAACAGGTAACTAATTTTTTCTTTGAAATCCTCGACGATGCCGCAATCTCTCGATATGTTGCATACCGATTTTCCTGGATAATCTTAGAGCATCCGAATTTTCTTGAATGACTACTGTTTTTGGTGTGCTTGCCCTTGAATGGTCGCTAATCCTAAGCAGTTTGCATTCAATTTCTCCATGACGAAAGGAAATTGTTGACTGGTCTGTTGCTCGAATGCCGAGAATAGAAACCAACTTGCCAGACATTCTCGTCGAGATAATTGTCGTTGAAAATTATAGGAAATTATTGCGCGAAAATGGTCACGTTTTGATTCATTTTTTTCAACTAAGTTGTCAACTTTGACAGTTTGTTGTCGCTTAAATACAGCATACATAGCACTTAATATTTAGATTTATATCAACAAATAAAAAAGTTTCATTCTCGTTACTGGAATTTGATTAATAGAGTCTTGTCTGTCCTAGCACACAAAACATGAAAGACATCTCGTAAACGAACTGAGCAAGATTTTCAAAATTTACGAAATATCTTCTACTTTTCCAGACATTCCAATTTTTCGAAGAAAAGGCGTTAGCGAAAATCGGCTGGTCCTGTTCGAGGAATGATCGCAGAGTAAAAATCTTGGGTTTATATTCTTGTGCAAGACTTGCATTTATTCGCTGTGAATGTATAGCGATGCAGTCATCTTTTTCAATATCAATTTCAACATACAGTCACTAGCGCAAATTAACTGCAGGCATTTTATAACGATTAATAAGTAATATATAAATAAATGCTCAAATCGAAGGCGATGCTCAGATTTGAAATTTCACCCATCCGCTACGACTATACGTTACCTCCCTCTAGTTTCAAATCGTCTAAGCATATTTCGTTTATCAGGTTCACCCAATATTGCAATGGGTCAAATGATCCCGATAAATTTGTCCGGATTTACAGAGTAATGCAATTATATCGATTGCCTTGAAAAAATGATGTAGAACGCTTGGTAAACCGCTAATGAAGCAAATATCGATATACATATTCATATACAGGGTCATTAACGGTGTTGGCGCAACTAAAACTGATCTGAGCTTATCGCTGCTTAGTTCTGCTAGAAATAATCATTTTGAAAAATATAAATTGATGGAGTAATGCAGAGATGGCATCAAAACTTCTAAGTAAGCAGATTGTATGAAAAAATTTAGTACACACAACCTTTATATGGAATCACCTGATAATTTGAATATTGCCTCAGGGATTTTGGAAATTTCGAAGGATTATTAGAATTGATCCTTTTTGAGATATTTCAATTGAAAAAAGAAATAAGTTAAGGTTTATTTTAAGAAAGAAGCAAATGAAAGAAAATAAAAGAATCTTTCCGCATGTAGTAAAAAAATTGAAAATTGCTTTCTTACGAAGTATTTTTTTCGACCTCAGTAGCTGGTATTACCTCCTCTTGTCCTGATACAAGCCTGAATCCGTATAGGCATGCTTTGGATTAGGTTTTCGACCTCCTCTGGGGCGATATTCTGCCACTCTTCTGTGGCGGCTTGGATGAGCTGTTGTGGGCTTCTTGGATTATCCTGGCGCGATCTTATTGTGCTTTTGAGATTATTCCATAAATGTTCAATAGGAGTTAGGTCTAGAGAGCAAGCTGGCCAGTTCAAAATAGCGATTCCCTATATAAACCCTTGATCTTCCTACGACTTCTTTTAGGCCTATTTTGCAGAGATTGTAGCTCCACGTATCGGGCGTAGGTTTTTGAAATCACCCCCCGTGATACCCCCATTGTGGCCGTTATATCCCTCTGTGTCACCCCTTCTTCAACGAAAGCAATTATTCGACCCCTCTGCACATCGGACAATCCAACGTAAGGCATTTTCATAATGATTATAGGCTTTTTTCTAAATTTTGAAATTCACAGTTTCAAATCTCAGTGACGATTGAGCACAATATCTCGATGATGTGGTGATAATTCAACATTTCTTATTATACTATCCACTTGTTTCACAACAAAAAACTCCATTCTCCACAAGTAGTCAAAGATCCATGATTAAAAACAATCAATAATATAAAATATAGAGTGATTCCATATAAATTTTGTTTTGTATCTTATTTCGAGCTAACTTGCATACCACTCTCAGTTAGATCATTGAAGTCACAATTCTCGAAAAGAACCAGAAACTAGATGAATATCAAATAGAAATGTGCACGATGTGTTATATTAATATTTTCCCGTAGAGAAGCTCTGTGCTGGACGGAACGCCGAAAAAATGTTGTAAACGCATAAAAGAAATTCATGATGATGAAATTTGGAACTACTATATCACTCCAGGCAATATAGAGCATTCAATCACAGCATGTAAATGAACCCGAAAAAAGGGTCAAGTGTAATGGATCTTTCTAATGTCATTGAGAATATAGTACGACAAAATTAGCGAAAACCCATCTCGTGTGGCAAAAAACCAATATAAAAAATTCCATAAATTAATTTTCAAGTTGTGTGAGATAGCAAAAGAATCAAATATATCTGAAGTAACTATAATTTGAATAATAAGAAACAAGTACTGTGTTTTAAGGAATTTTACTTAATAATTGCGATTCGTAACGCGTTTCACTACACCGTAGCTTCTTCAGACGAATGAATGTACAGATAATATAAATATAAATGTTCTTGAGTAATTAAAAGCTCCTTGAGTTGCTTCTTCTTAAGTGGTTATTTATGGCAGGTATATCCAATAAAATTAAGGAATAGATTGCTCCCCGAAGAGATTCAATAGAGGTGAAGGGCTTAAATCGACTTGTTCATTGATGAGTCTACCTGAGTGTTTGTATTTATTGATTTCTAAAGTTTCCCAAAGATCTACCTTCCAATATTTATTATCTGTATGCGAAATTTCAAACTGTGGGTCGAAAGAGTGATTATTTTCTAAAAGATGATTCGCGTAATTTGAATCTGATTTTTTATTTGAAAAACTGCGTTTATGTTCCGATATTCTAATATTAAAATTTCTATGTGTTCTACCAATGTAGAAATTATCACAGTCATTGCAATTCAATCTATAAACACCTGATTTATTGTTTTTACCTGGTTTGGTTTTATTATTTTTCATATATTTGCCTAAATTATTATTAGTTTGGAAAGCTATGTTGAAATTATTGCTACTTAAGAATGATTTCAGTTTCTCACTTGTAATGCCAACGTAGGTTAAGGTGTTGAATTTTTGTTTCAATTTATCGACAGGGTAAACTTCATTCAATGCGATTCTACTTTGTTTTTTATTTAAAATAATAATAATAATAACCGACCAGATGGAAAACCACAAAAACAAGGGGATCAACCAAATAATAGAACTACAACCGAGGTTAACAGGAAAGAGGACATCCCTTGTACAATGGAAGAGAAAACAACAGGCCAGCATAGATGCTCCACAACATAAAAGAAGGAGGATAACCAACCAGTAGAACCCCAGGACAAACCAAGGAGATGTAAAACAAGCGAGATGAAGAGGAAAAAGGATAAAAATTCGACCCTCACCAAAATTCAAGGATCTACGTACTTGGCTACTCATGTATTTATTGCTATTCACTCGAAAATGTTCGTAGGGTCGAAACCGGTCGTGATTATTGAATAAATTGTGGAAAAGTGACAAAAGTGTCTCATTTCGTTTTACTTCACAATCAAATTTTTACTGCAAGTCGTTATTAAGGTTCAAGAAACCAACTTCGAACCCAGACAATACACAACCGCACACATATTTAACTGAATATTTAACGCAAGAAAACTTGTAAAGACATCCCTCGTACCCGGTAAATTATATAGAACATTTTGTCAGTTGACCAGTGTATTTCTCACGTAAGAGCTCCGGAACGGAAGGGATAATTTCCTAAGGTCAGATTTGCAGTTTAATAACGTATTATTCATTTTCGGTATAGGCAGTCCGGATAATACGCTTAGTTAGCCATGGTCCAAACACGTACGTAACGCATAAGGCTATGCATACTTGATCCGTAACTACAAACGCAATTTACATACCTAAAATGCGTGGGCGGAAACTGCTTTTCGAGAAACATAACTAACTGCCCGATATTACTTCTCTTCAGTTAGTATATCTGCTTTTATCTTTATAAGTTTGGGGCTTCTTTCGGAAATTGAACTGGACTTACTCGCCTTAAGCCTGTTGGAACGGAAGTTAATAAAAGTTTTTTGTTAAATCGGAGACTATTAAGCACATGATACATTGGGGTTGAATGATGCAACAATTGTTATATTTCGTTGCGTATTCCAATAAAAATTGCTGATTGTGTACACATCACTCAATAACACAGTGCGTGAAAATGACACTTCAAAATTCTAACACGCGGGAGACATACCTAGTGAACCTATATCGGGTACGCTGAATCCAGTGGTAACCACCGTTTTTGAAAGTTAGCTCTTGGTTAGGAGATATGCGCCTTTGAAGTTAGCTGATTTTAGTAGGGTTCGTCGCTTATGACTTAATTACATTGTATGCTTGTAATTCCCAAACCGTTCAGAATATCGCTTTATTGTCTTCGGCAAAGTTTTAGCTATTGTCATGGCCAACAACTTTTCTGCATATACCAACATAAAAAACATCATTCAAACACCGTTTCTTAACAAAATGTCCAAAAACTCCATTTCTTTGCCATTTTTTCGTTAATTTTCGTCTAAATAATAGAAAAATCAAGGGAATTTTGCTTTAAAATCTTAAAATAAGAAAAGAAAACACATTTCCTATAGTTAAATCAAAAATTTTAAACGCACAATCATGATTTTAACTCAAATTTCTCACCGATGTCACTGTTGATACGTATTTATTAGTATTGTCACTGATGTTACTACGTATTTTGCTATGTATTTGTGTGCCATTTTTCATAGTCTTAGTTCTAATATTTCTTAATTTGACATTTCTTGTTGAAGTTTCTTTGTTTACACAAGTTATATATTTGGTTAAAATATCAAAAATGAATTCGTGCAGTAAATTTAATAAATTTTGCTACATTTGTGGAAAGTTTACTATAATGATGTGAACTGGGCTCCAAAAATCGTTTGTACTAGTTGTGTCATAAGATTGAGTGGATGGAAAGGAGATAGAATGAAATGACTCATCATTCATTTCAAAATTATATCAATTGAAGCTTTTTATTACAGGTGAATTCCAATCTATGCCTTTTGGCATTCCAGTAATTTGGACAAATCCTCAAGAACATAATCCAGATGACTGTTTTGCTGGTGTTAATGAAATTGTCGGATTGAACAGAGTACGTCACTATAGATGAAATGCTATCAGCCTTCCGTGGTTGGTTTCCATTTCGACAATATCTTCCCAGCTAACCAGCCAAATATGGACTCAAAATACTGGCAAAGACTTATTATACATCGAATCTAGAAATTTACGCTGATAAACAACCCGATGGGCTATATCAAATTAGCAATTGTCCAAGTGGAGTGGTATAAAAACAAGTGGATCCGATAAAAGGATCTAATCGAAATGTCGTCATGGATAATTGGTTCATGAGTGTTGCATTGACAGCAGAAGTATTGAATGACTTTAGCCTGATATGTTTAGGAACCCTTAGAAAGAACAGAAAAGAAATACCAGTACAGTTTACACAAACTAGAGGAATAGATACATTCGAAACCTACTATGGCTTTCAAAATAATGCCACACTGGTATCTTACGTGCCCAAACGTGGCAAAGTTCTTCTTCTAACATCTACTATGCTTCATGCTGCCAAAATAGATTCAGAAACCGGTGAAAAAAATAAACCGGAAACTATAACTGATTTTTATACCCTCAAATGTGGAGGTGATATAGTTGATCAGATGACTGGTACTTATTCTGTGTCGGGACGAACTAAAAGATGGTCACTGTGTATATTTTTCGGATTATTGAATATTGGTGGACTGAACAGTTACATTATTCTGAAGGCTAATTTACCTTCTGATAACTTCACACGAAAAGATTTCGTCGAAACGTTGGCTATTTCTCTAATTCCAACAACAACTTCATGACAGAATGTCTATCAGAAACATTCCACAGCATATCAAAAAGCATATCCGAAGAATAATTCCTAAAGTCGAACCAACAGCGGCGGCATCCAACCCACCCGCGCCAACGGGTGGACGAAAAATGCGTTGCGATCTTTGTGCCTGGAAAAAAGATCGAAAAACCAAAAATTTTTGCGTAAAGTGCAATATAGCCGTTTGCGGAGAACACATGAAACATATTTGTTCAAGTTGTTATAAATGACTTAAATAAAGAGAGTGACTGAGTACCCTATGCTGAAATACGAGTATTACTTTATTCCAAAGAAAGATATTTACTTTTGTTGATTTTCAAAGTTGTTTTTTTTGTGCTAAAAATTATAGATCTTTAATTGTTAATTAGTCTAAGTAAGTACGTTACAGTAGTATGAGAAAACATAAAGTATTGTTTTAAATGATTAATTACAGAAGTTTTCTCAATTAAACTTTATGTTGTCATAAATCTTTGCCAAAAAACCTTCAATTTTTGTAATAACTTCTTGTTCAAGAAAAAGCAATAAATATAAGTATATGATTCACAATTATCTTTGTTCATTATCATATTATCCCCTATAGAAAGCAGTTCTCACTTTCATTAGATATTTCTGTAAAAAACATACAATATTATAATGGGTCTATCGCACCTGGTAGCGAGTATGAGTGTTAAGGTGGGTTTAGACGAAGCGCATCTACTCACGCATAAAAGATCACATCAAACTCATCCTCACCCCACTGTTCACGCGCATTTCCTGACCTGGGAGAGTGAGTTGAAGAATGAAAATGACGTGAGAGAACACGGTGGGTTTCGTTTGAAGCGCGGCTGAAAACCGACTGGCGCTGGCTCACCCGGAGTTTCCTCGGAGTGAGGGCCCGTCTACACGCTGCGAGGTACCGTTAGCGAGGTAGGTGCGTTAGAGGGTGCGCTTTGTATAAACCCAGCTTTAAGCAATCCCAAAATGACCCAAAGAACACGATTTGCGTCCGAAGGAGATAACAGAGGAACAAGACTCATTTCAAACAAAACGCGTTTCAAAAGTAGTTAACATTTTCCTGAAACATGTTCATTTCGAACCTGAGTTTATCGCTTTTGCAAGAAGATGATAGGTCAAAACCAAGTGACATTCCATTTACGCCGGATGAAAATATTCATATAATTCGAGATAAAATCCACAGGTGAAAAATATGACGAAACAAGCCCAGATCACATTCAAATTTATATGATAAAGAATAGAATACCAGTCGAATTCCATCGATTTGTCGGAATTCAATTCCTGATCGCGAAGTAGACTTCCAGCTTTCGTTACATTGATTCACCGCTGGTTTTAAGAGGACCATTTAAAATATGGAAAAATAATGCGTTTCAATATAGGTGATTAACGATACGATGAGTTCTGTGGGGACAAGAAAATCTGTTATTCAATGAAAGCAGGACGTCAAGATGTGAATAATTCACTAGACGACTTGAAGTATTTAGATTCGACTATAACTGGTAGTAATTAATCCAAAAGGAATCGATAATGGAGATAATGTTGGTCCGTCAAAATTAATAGATTCTAAAGTTTCGCTAGATTGGAAAATCATTAAAAGGGTGTTTCAACAGAAAAATTGTTTAACATGGGGGACAAGTTGGAACGACGTGGTAATTATTTTTGGCAATAAATTCAATTACACTCGAAAATCGCATGATCATAATGAAGATAAAAATGGTGGATCTGTGAGAACTACATCGTAGATTTCGTGATATCGCCATCGAGGATGTGGTCGATAAATTTGTGTAGATAGGCACGGTTCAATATGTACCAACACCAACGCGTGTTCCATTAGGTCGTTTAAATGAAAACATCGCAGCTGCAAGCCATTGTGTTCGAGATGATCCGAATTTATCAATCCCTCCACGTTCTCAACAATATGAGTTTAGACCACATGGCGAGGAATTTTGCGTAACGATTCGGAATTGAAGCCTTACAAGGTGGAACTGGTGCAGGTAAGGCGAATTCACTAATTCATTCACGTTCTAGAAAAGGAAGCAAACTCTTGATAGAGTTCTGCAACATCATTGGACTGGGGCACAACAACGTGAATGTCAATGCAGTCCAACCCCATGTGCTGGCCCTAACCGAAACCCAAATAAGTCAAACAACCAACACAACGTATTTACGTTTCAATGGGTATCAATTACATCCGATATTTAGGTTACAAGGGGGCCTCTGTGTTTTCGCCAGATCGGATGTTGCATGCCAGAGAGAGGACGATGGAGTACGACGCTTTCGTCCTTGCGTGGTTTGAAATATGTTTGCAGGATGAAACGCTGTTCTTATGCTGTCTATATCGCTCGACAAACCATATTCACTTCCCTAGACTGTTTCAGTATCTAGGTGATACGGTGGATTGGATTCAGACCCATCATCCGGTAGGTGAGGTCATTTTACTGGGCGACTTCAACGTTCACATCACCAACTGGCTCCGCCACTCTAAAAGAACAAATGAAGCGGGAATACAGGCTGAAACTTTCGCAATTAGCCATAATCTGACGCAGCTAGTCGACGAACTGACAAGAATACCTGATCACCCAACCCATTTCCCGAACAACTTTTTGATTTCAGATCCAGATGATTTTGGAGTGGATGTCTCAGCACCGCTAGGCAATCAGAGCACAACCTTATATCTGCTACTAGAACCATTGTGCTGCCGCTAAACCAAGAACCTAAACCACCCAGAAGACGCATTTGACTTTAGGATGAGCTGCGTGAGTTCTTTTCGTGCTTTTCATTCAGTGATATTTGCCTTTCAGACCCTGACATAATGTGTGCACTGAATCTGTTACAGAAATCATTCATGCAGGAATCGATCTCTACATGTCTACTTCATGAAAAGAACAACAGCAAAAAAGGCATGATTCAACAAAGAGTGCGAAAGAGCCTCTGCAGCCAAGAACAAAGCGTACAAGTCATGGAAAATTAATCCAACAGAGGAAACAAGAGCAACCTTCGTACGAATACGGAACGTATGCAATCTAACATCTGCAAGAGCAAAGGTGAATTTCAACGAAGGTATAACTAATAAACTCCTTAAACAGGCAAGCGGGACAAGACAGTTCTAGTCTCTGGCGAAGACTGTCAGTGCGAATTTCTGCAAATCTGCGTTTCCGTCTCTTGTTACGGAAGACGGAATTATAGAATCATCTCCGAAAGAGAAAGCCGACCTCTTTGCTCTCTTGTTCTCAAATAACTCTGAGCTAGATTCATCTAACGCAATACAACCGAACATTCCACCCACAAATTCTTTCATGGCAGAAATAAAGTTCAGAGTTCGCACTGTGAGACGGGTTGTCGAGCAGCTGAACTGAAAAAATGAAGTTAGTCTAGACCAAATACCACAGATCGTCCTGAGAAAGTGTGCTCCCGAACAGGCACCCATTCTCAACCGTCTGTTTCATATTTCTTATAAAAGCCAGACTTTTCCGAACAGCTAGAAGATACAAGTTGTGGTCGACGGTATAACATCTGATTGTTTCCAGTTGCAAGCAAGAGTACCTTAGGGATCCATCCTTTCGCCAACCTTGTATCTGTTGCAGATAAACGATCTTCTGTCATCTCCAGAGAACAAGATCTTCGGTTTTGCAGACAGTTGTACCCTAGTTTCGTCTTTCAGCAGTCTGCGGCAGATTACAGCTGCTGAATCTCAGCTTTAGAGACATCAACTAATTGATAACTTAAACTATGACTTACAAAGGATATGGGAGTGGGGTCGTCAGTTAAACTTGGTGAGCTTCAACGCGAGCAAGAGGCAAGCAACTACGTTTTCAAGAAAGATCCCCGCTGGAGAACCTCCTCTAACGATGCAAGGCCAACAAATTGCATCCAAAGATTCGATGCACCTTCTCGTAATAACGGTCAACTCCGGGTTTTGCTGGCATGAACATGTATCAGCATTAGCTAAGTCGGCATCAGCTAAACTTAATTTTTTTTCAGAGCCATGCGATATTTCACGTCATCTCATCTGTTGCTTCTATATAAGGCGCAGATTCGACCTGCTTTGGAATATTGTTCCCATGTATGGGGATCTGCGCCCTGTTCCAGATGTTGGAAAGGGTGCAGTGGGTTTTGGGTATTGCTATGTCAGCCTTCGTCATTGTCCTGAATTTCTGACTATAAACTGGCCGGCAAGAAACTGAACACATTTGTTCCATTCCAGGAAAGTGATGTCATCTGTAGGTTCTAGCTGCTCCTCTCAAATATCAGTTCCATGACTTCAATAGGTGTAGAGCGAAATGCTCCACTAATTATCAATTTTAGCAAGGAGACTTATACAATAAATACAAGTTGAATTGGCAGAAGAAATGCAGTTGTAACATCATAAGTTTTCAGGAGTGCAAAGTCGATGAAAGCCCGTAATATCAACCAGAACGGTAGTTTCCTTGCATGAAGCAATTTGCGACATTCGGTTCTCTTGTAACTTCGTTGCAGAAGGAGCTAGAAATCTGATTTTCCAGTATCAAAAAGAACCTACTGAAATTAGCCATATTTCCAAATTACATATTATTATGCTTTATAGTTTGCGAATAATCGCCAGTCGAAGTTGTTTGATTTTGTCACTGACGATCATCAAAATTCTGAGGTATTTATTTCTAGAGAACACACAAACTTGTAATTTGGAATTTAGTTAACTAGTCTCCTAAAATCAAAGGAACCATTAGGACAGCCCAAAATTTCAGTTTCGTTTTCGGAGATTTAGTCCTGACATTCATCATATAAAAGCAGAAAATGTAATAAATACATTGCAAGGCAGTTCTTTCAACGCAAAGGTTATTCAATATTTGAAATGATGTATTCTCAAATACTGTTCAGCCTAACTTGCATCTAATTAATGTCTTCCTTTTGAGGTTATGTTACTATGCGAATAAAGGTATCTGTTTTTAATACGGTCACTATAAATGTTGATAGGTAACTAATAAAATTTCAATTAATGACAAAGTTATTGAACGCATACTTTCATAGATTCCAATTGGTTTCGTATCATATTTCAAAACTTTTTGCGGAGGAAAGGACAGCGTTAAATAAACATAGAAATGTAAGATCGAAATTTTGCGATCAGTATTTTTCAAAGTTCTATTTGTCGGATTTTTCAAAATGATCAATTACTCGAAAACGCTGAAATTTAAACTAAAGATATGCCGCACGAAATTTTCTTGAAACTGAATGGGAAGTCATAATCTGGATTTAAAAATTGAGGTTTGCATGGAAATAAAAAAATTTGAGGCTACTTTCGGTAGAATCGAAATCGTTGAAATTCTACTTCACTAGAAGATCCCCGAAAACTTGAAAGGAAAAATTTTTATACAGGCCATTCGATCTATTCGGCAAAAAAATCGGTACTGCCACATATCGATGCGCCACCTGGCTCGATAATATGTCACTAAAACACGTTTAACGTGCACTCCTCGGCGTTCCGTCCAGGTTTCGTTGCTCCGCTAATTTACGCGGCCTAACATTCTGACTGAAATAACTTGACCGACACCGATTGCATCCATCGAGGGAAGGCATTCGGCCAAAAATTCGCGGCGTATTAAAGTCTATCCTTGAAATTTGACGAAGCAGCCGGTTATAATTAGCCTGACGCTGAATGGATAGCGCCAGCTATGCATTGTGGGAGTGTGGATTCAGCAAATTATATTCCATTCACTTACGTGAACACTAGAAGTTTTATTGGCGTTATCATACATAGAATATCTCGATGAATATAAGATCCAGCCATCAAGCCGAATATCAAATACGAATGCAGTTTCGTCTTTATCAGGAACTCATCGGTGCAGCATTTCGCTTTTACACATCAACTGCACTGAGACGACCACGAACCGGGGTCTATTTTTTTTTTGTTAATTTGCTTTAACTATCCATATATTTCTTGATTTTTATCTGATTGAAGTTTATTATCAATTGTGATAACTGTATTTTGTAGATCTACCTGCATAACATTTCATATTGTTCATCTGAATTCACAATTACAGTGAAAAGACGCTCATTTGCCTGAATGATTCAATAATTTTATTTTAAATTCTCAATATGGTAGAATATTACGTATCTTTAAAGCAGCTTAAAATCACCCAAAAGGGTAAATATCGAGGCGAAGGAATTTATCTAAACTCAGATAAGAAATCCAGCGAAAACAATATTCGCCTTTAATACCTAAGCTCTTAACCACCCTTTCGTATATCCACGATTCCACAGATCTGGTATTTTCTAAAACAGCAATTCCCACGCCGCGACGAAGGTACGCGTCTGTAAAAGACTGTGTATCAGGTACTTGAGTACCAAGGGCAGAGGGAAGTGAGGGTGTAAGGGATGCTGCAGGGTCACGCATATATAACGATCACGATCGCGACGTTAAGGGATTATTATGATCATTATTAGTATTGAGTTATTTTTCTTCCGAGGTGCAGTTACTCTTAATATTCAGTTATCCAGTTTTCGAAGCTCAGTGAATTTACTCATTCGTGTGAATCGGAATTAAATTTAAGTTAATTAATCGTGCATAACATGAGTCCAGAAGAATGGCAGACGCAGATTGTTCCTCTCCGAGAAGCCGGACAGGGGAAGAAGAAGCACCGTTCCCGCTGTGTCCCACAGGTCATTACTTTCTAAATTTCCTTCAATATTTCTGTTCACTATTTAATCTTTATGAATTTCTTGAAGTATATGCTACAAAATTTCTAAACGCACTGGGGACGAGTTGAAATAATCATTTCTCAAATTCCAAATTATTTTCACATATTTTTTTTTCTTCTTGGCGAATGATCTATTTGAACTGCACTGACATTTCTAATATTTATTTTGAAGAGTTATTTACATAGACTCTTTTAAAACGTTTGCTTTCGTAACTTGGTAGAACTTGAAATGTACTGAATTTATTTTATATTGATTTCCACAGTTGTTTTAACTTAACACATTATTTTGAGGTATACTAAAATTCTTTAGTATTGATTTCAACATTTGTTTATCAAACTGGCAACATTATTGAAACGTAATTAAGCTATTGTGTACTGATTCCAATAACTTGATAACTATTTGAATTTGAAATGTTATGAAGTTTAATATTGATGTGAAACTTTACTTTTATAACTCAGAAAATTGATCACATTGAAATGTTACTTAACCATTCTGCCAATCCAAATCTTTTCTTTATAATCTGATGAACGATACGTTCGAATGTGAGAACATTTGATATTGATTCTTATCTTTGCTTCTATAATGGGCCAATTATCTATTTGAATTATCATAATCCTTTTATTCAGTATATCTATTTATCTCATTTTATAACTTAGCAGATCATACTTAAACTGTAACGAAGATGTTTATATTTCATTGTATCCAACTATGGGGAAGATCTTACTTTCAAATTATTGATTTGATGTCCGCCGATACTCTTAAGCTCAATAAGGGAACTTTCCATGCCTTCAGGTGTAATGATCACCTACGAATATCATTACTCATTAGTATAAATAAATGGCTTTAGGGACGATACGCATATATGGACTCACAGACATTGAGGCTTGTATGTTCAGTCGGTATGAAAGTTTTGAAGAATGTCTGAGTTGGTGGAATGTATGTGACTTTGTGGTACATACAGGTGTATGATCAGAGGGCATAATTCCCTGGTTGGCAAATCCGCGATATGGGAATAGAATATGATCCGCAGTCAGCGACACAATAAAATAATAATAAAACTGCCCGTTGGCGCTCAGTTGAGCAAAAAGAATCACGTATGGCTTTATGGGCTTACCTCTAGTTCCATATATAACGTTTCAATACTATACGAATTACTGAATTCGATTAAAAAGTTGTCAGCTGTGGACGTGTTCCTTAGAATTTAAAAAGCAAATCTTCCAGAGTTTGGAGTATCATATTCAAAACCCTTAGATCGGGTCAGTTACCACTCATAAAATGGGTGAGGGCCT
The DNA here is from genome assembly GCA_013387265.2 of Cryptolaemus montrouzieri. Taxonomy (NCBI): domain Eukaryota; kingdom Metazoa; phylum Arthropoda; class Insecta; order Coleoptera; family Coccinellidae; genus Cryptolaemus; species Cryptolaemus montrouzieri. Next base: position 28,452,853 of record JABFTP020000103.1, read on the forward strand.
GTTAGGCCTGTCTAAAATAATCTCATATCCGAATTCCATCCAGAATATGAATGAGGGCCGATGAAGCCTGTTTATAATAATTAAATATTCCAACTTCCACTCGAAATATGGGTGAGGACCAATTAGGTATGTTCATAATAATTAAATATTCCAACTTCCACTCGTTATATGGTTGAGGACCAATTAGGTCTGTATATAATAATCTAATGTATCAACTTCCACTCAAAATATTGGTGATGGCAAATTGAGCCTCTATCTAAATGATCTGATATTTCATTAAATTCATTAAAAGACGCCAAAGAATGCAAGGATAAGAATTGAATACAAATGCTGCAAAGATCAAATAGACATTGTTACCGAATCTGTTTCTGATTTTCTAATTTCCTTACCTATAGTTTAAGCGACGAAGAATTGGTCGTATCACATCAAACCTTACATAAGAGAACTTGAGTAGGTTACTACAAATACACAACACAACAAAGAAAAGGGTCCTATTTTATATAAAAGAACTTCAAGGCAAGTTCAGGTACTAGACGATCACATGGCTTTTCATTTGACCGATTTCAGTCGGTCTTAGGTGTAATTAATATGGGGAAGAAAATAAGATAATTCAGGTATTGCAATTTACGTAAAATCGATGCTTTTGCATCGTCTTTCATAGTTGGGAGTGTCTCAGCACCCAAACACCATACCGACTCCAGTAAGTTTTCCCCCCATCTATATAAAAAAGCAACGCCCTCTAAGGACTGAGAGCACACATACGACATAACAGTCATGAGCTGTTGACTGAAACTGCACTGATGGAAAAGCTCATCGTAGAACTTGCCTAAACACAGTCATCTAATAATACAATACAGAAATAAAATATACGTAAAAGAGGTATTGTGTAAAGATGCAACGTGTATCTTCATCATATTTATATTCATTGTGCATTCCAGGCGCCTTCACTCGAGTCCACTTAAATTGATATTCTTACGTCAAAATGGAAATCAACACATATAACCTTATTATTTGATGTACCTTAAACTACTCACCCGTCATTTTTTCAATAACAAATAATGGGTTTTCAGCATAATGCTCACCTGGAAAAAGAGAAAATTGAATAGTAAGTTATCGAAAATCTTATCTAAAATAACATTAGGAGTTTTAATCAACAATTTTTATCTAAACATCAAACAGATAATCCTTCCACCACTTTGCCAGCAATAAACCATGATTACGAGGGGTTGATCATTAACCTCTATTCAGAACCCCATCCTATGTATGATGTATTGACGAAAACGCAATTGAAGGAGATGGGAAATTCTCAAGTGCCATCCATGGAAATTATGATGTTTTGACTAATTGGATAATACACGTAATGAATTCAGAATAAAACTCTATTGAATTAACGAAAATTGTAGTTTGTATTCTCCTTCATGCGGAACAGGCAGCGAGATTCAGACTCAGACACAAAAAGTTTTGCACTAATTTGTAAATCGGTGAATGTACTGCTTCAAGAAAGTTAGAAAAATAGGTGGCAAATAAGCTCACTGTACTGGTGTCAATTATTCAGCACATAACCTTTTTTTAGGGCAATACGCTAGCTTAGGCAGTGCTGCAGGTTTTTGATGACTCTTTGTTTTGGAAATAACTTCAGCATCTGATGAAAATCCCTATCCACCGAGCCATACTTTCAGGTTTGAAATCAAATTGAGTTAGTGTTTAACCTAAAAGCAAAAAAAAATTGGAACATTACAACTTAATACGCTCATTTTTCTGCGTGGAAACAAGTATCTCAATGATATATTTTCCACGAAATAATAACAAGATGTAATAAATGCATTACAAGGAAGTCTTTTCCAAAAGTTATTGGAAATGCTGTATTCTTCAAGACTATTTAGCCTCACATTGGAAATTCATGTATTCCCATTGAGTTTATAATGCCCTGCGAATGCCAGGGTCATTATATTCATTATAGAAATAAAGAAATCCTCGAAATGTCCTATGTTTCGAAAAACTTCCGGTCACCGAGCCATATGTTTGGAAACACTGGGAATCAGGTGAAGAGAACATGGATTAGGTAGCACTTCATATCGTAACTCCACGAACTGGGTTGTTAAAATGGCGGAGGAATGGGCAGGGGCATTGTCGCGATGAAACAGGATTTTCTTTTAGGAAAGATAGGGTCGATTTGTTTTGATTTTTTCATTCGGTTATTCTAACAGTGATGTAGTAGTATGTATGTAGTATTCTCCAATTATGGTCGCTCCAGTTTGGAGAAAATCAATTAAGATAACGCCGTGTTTGTCCTAGGAGACACTTTGCCAGCCGATGGAACCACCTTGGCTTTCTGCGATGCACTGCCACCAGCCTCAACCTATGTTTATTTTGCTGCTGCGAGGGTTATCCAAAGGTCTTACTAGGTGGCTCAATAAGTTCGTACATGACCCCTTCAAAAACAATCGTTTGTACATGAACTACTCGTCTGGCTCAATGTTGTGCTGGTTCGGGTCCTACCTGACGAGCAGGAGACAGTTTCTCTTTGTCGACGGATATGATTCCGAGTCCTATTTCGCGCCCTATGGTGTGGCTCAGAGTTCCCATCTAGAACCACTACTGTTCACCATTTATATGAATAATATATGCCGATGTTATAATGAAAGTAAAAAACTATTACCTCAAGATTATCATGAAAATATATCGCCCTAGAAACTTTTCAACTTTGCAACTGAATTGGACAATTTTACCCTTTTTTGTGAGAATAACAGCCTTTATTAGAATCCAACAGAATGTCAAGCAATGTCTTATACACGTGAAAGCAATGTCTCGGGACATCCGTACACCGCTATTAGCACATTAACACCTCTATTAGAGTCTAGAATCGACACTTAAAAGATCTAGGGGTAGTATTAGATTCAAAACTCTTGTTTAGTGGTCATGTCGATTATGTCATTAATTCTAGTAGTCGAAAGTTATGTTAACAAGACATAAATAATTCAATTACAGGAAAACTGTACTAGCCCCCGATTCTGACTATATTTCTGCTAAACTTAACTTCGCTAAGTCTGTTTGAAATCCCTAATACTCAGGTTTGAGGTTGAGATACAAAGATTTTTAAGATTTCTTGGCTCTAAATGCAACTTTCGCTATACTTTTGGTAATTCTGATAAATACTGATAATTTCTTCGACGTCCACATTTTAGCGTAGTAAGTCTTGTAGTTTGTAGAAGAATCACGGACTATTTGATTGTACATAGTTATTATTAATCAACTTGACTGTAAGAGGATTTCTCAAGTAGCTAACTTTTCATCTGCCGAACCAATCTCTCAACTTTTTTTTTCTAATAACAGAGTTGTAATGAAAAAATATTGAAATTTATATATTCGAATTAGATCAACTTTTTTTCCATTTTTATTACTCTTTCCTGTTGCTTGTTTTGTCTATGTGGCGCTTGGATATTGCTTGGAGATTGTAAATTCTTAAAAAGTAATTGGATTCATTTACTACTTCATGTATTGATTGAGCTCAAATTTAGATTTCTCTTTTTGCTGTAAAAACTGATTTTATTCTGTATTTTAATTTTGATGTTGTACTTAGTTTTATATTGTTTCTATTAGAATTGTACTTCTTTTGTGGTACGAAGTTTTTATAATCGTCAACCAGTGAAAAGTGATACTGGATATTAATTCATCTATTTGTATTCTATATGATAAATGAATGAATGTGAGTTTCAGCTAACTATGGTGTCTAAGGTAGCTCGCAGTGAATGGCCAAGTGTGTTCGTTCGTTCCTTCAACGTGCAACATTTACTATTTCACCTTACTAACCCAGGAATATTGCCGAACCCCTCTCCTGTGGAGGAAAGGGATATTTAATGTCCAACACATCTCTGTTAGACAGGACCGTCCCCCGGACCCTGGGCGGGATGTTTATTCCGGTTGTGGAAGAAGCAAAATATCTGGGGATTACCCTGGATAGCAAACTCACGTGTAATTTGCACCTGAAATACACCAGGCTAGACATTCCCTAAGGGCATGTCAAAGAACCTGTGGAAAAAAGTGGGGCCTTACCCCAAAGCAACATTACGTACGGCTGCATTGCTTGGTGGGAATGCAGTCTCAAGAAGCAATGCCAACTCAAGCTCTTCAAGAACAGCCTGCATGATGCTTACTGGAGCCTTTCGCTCTACACCCATTGCGGCCATGGAACTGATATTGGGCCTTGCCTCTCTTCAGCTGGTGAAAAGAGGAGTGGCTAGAATGACTTTCTACAGATTCCATCATCTTTCCGTAATGAAGCGGGTAACTTCAGCTTTGTGCCTGGCGCCTTACAGTCTGAAATCGAGGACAATAAAGTGCCGAGTATGAGGCCCGACATAGCCACACCTAAAAACCAACATTGAGAGGCAGTTCCAGATCATCATTCCCGATAGACAGGAATGGATCAGCTACAAGCACCGTCTACTTGAGGGTCCCTGTTGGTGCACGGATGGCTCAAAAACTGAAAAAGGTGTTGGAGCTGGTGTCTACGGTCGTGGTGTTGCCAAGGAACAGTCGATCTGTCTTGGTGGCATGCAACTGTCTTTCAAGCAGAAATATTAGCCATTGACCACTGTGCTAACCTCTTGCTTGCGGAGGGATTAACAAATAGGTCAATTAAAATCCTCATTGATAGCCAAGCTGCACTAAAAGCATTGGCATCCGTTACCTGTAGGTCACTTATGGTACAGGAATGTCGGTCCACCTTTGCCAAACTAGGAGAGCGGAGCAGGCTCCTTCTAATATGGGTTCCTGGTCACTCGGGCATTGAGGAAAATGAGAAGGCGGACTCATTGACCGCTCGAAAAACTAATCTGGAGTTCATAGGACCGGAGCCTAAGCTCGGAATTCCCCTGGAAACTGCAAGGATGGAAAACAACCGATGACTGGACTTCAGGGTACGTGAGCATTGGATGAGCCTCCCAGGTCTCACACACGCTCGACGTACCATCAGTGGACCTTCTACTGCAAAAGCCAAGGCCTCGCTTAAACTCTCTAGGTTGGAACTGAGGTTTTTAACTGCCATACTAACGGCCTCAGGAAACACCTAAATAAATTAGGATTGGTTGAGGATCTTTCATGTTGGCTATGTGAAGAAGATATAGAATAAAGGGGACATGTTATGTGCGAGTGCCCAGCAGGGGACAGGGTCAGGATGGAAGAACTTGGATCTTGCAAACTAAAGCTGACTGAGCTTATCAAGCTCTCATCCACGAAAGTCGTATCCTTTACGAGAAGGATGGAGGTCATGGATGAAATTTAGGACATAGTGTGCCACAATAAACCACTGGGTCGCAGTGGCCAGGCTGCTAGGCAGCCCTCACTCAAATAATAATAAAATAATACACAGAACACACAGCTTTACATCTCCCCCGAAAGATGGACACTCGGGCGATTCCCACAATCCAAAAGATGCACCGACTTTGTAGGAATTGAACCCAGATAAGTCTGCGTAGAGGACGAACGACATAACCTCTGCGTCACCGAACCGGTAAATGGCCGCGTTCTTTGTTGAGGACGACTAGTATTGTCATGGGTTCCAGTTGATAAAACTATGAGTCGTGGACTGTCCTACATCTCGATATCCAGATGATTTCCAACATACACAAAAAATGGTATCAGATTCGATTCTTGTTTGGATTGAAACTTTAAAATTCTAGTACTATTAACACCATGTTTCCAGCATCTTTTCTCTTTTCTTTTCAAATTATTCCCATCTCACTACCAATCGAAGACCTGGTTGAAATGAAGACTGAAACGTAAACACAATAGCTCTGATTCTTCTTTCTGTTCACAACACACAAACTGTTACTGATGTAAGTGTAGCGATACTCTTAAATCACATAGAAGATTTTGTATGGTTCACCCGATTCTTCTTACTTTCGCGAGCTCACAATTCATGAGTAATCGTGGAAGGTTAAGCATGTTTTCGATGTTAATGGTATTTTGACTCACGTCGTAATTGGACTTTAATCAATATAACCTGCGTATTTCTGATTTTCTTCAGGAATATACAGAAATGAGAAGCGTCAGAATACAATTGCTGTGAATTCTACTTCACGAAGCACAAGAGTAATGGTATCTTACGACCATTTACGTCATATCTAAAATCGTTCTATTCTTATCATGGACCGAGGTCAAGATCACTTTTTTCAAATAATATTCTGACATACTCGATTATAGTTTGTCGTTCTCCCGATCGAATTCAATTGAAAACTGAATTAATTCTCACCGAAATGACATTGACTTTCAACTAAAGTCTTATTTCGCACGCAGGTCCAATTAAAGAGGAGAACAATGTGTCGTTAATACCAGAAAAGCCTTGAGGCGTATTACATGGGTGCAAAAAGCGTCCGTACATAAGAATCATAATGCGGTGAGTTTTGCATTACAATGCTTATATGAATTATGTATGTGCTACTACCTAATAATTCGAATTTTTACATGTAGCATTATAGGAGGACTGCATATCAAGATAATAATTCTGGTTGACTACCTTTGGACTGAGCTCCCAAGAACATGGAATAAATTTCCAAAAGGATGTGTAAACTTAAAAACGATCAAACACAAAGAGCAAACATTCTGTCCTAGTACAATTCACATTCAAATATTATAAAGATAAAATTTTGTATTTATGAAAGTTTGTTATTCAATTACGCAAAAACCACTCAACGGATTTGTATGAAATTTGGTTCAAATATAGCTTATTACCTTGGATACATTGGATACCTTTCAATGTTAGTTGTTCCACTGTTATGTCCTCTGAATACAGGATACTTGAAATTCAGAATGAACAAACAATTTTGATGAAATTATGACTGAAATTTCTAATAAACTTACATCCGCAAAGGCTTCGTTACGAATCTACAGTGCGTTGAACTTAATTTTTTTAAATTTTTATTCATAAGACCTGCAAATTCACCTGATATTCACCTCAAGTTATCGAATAAGGATAGGTTAGGTTAGGAATAAGGTTACATAATAAGAGTTACTTGAATGAAGATGTCGAACTATCCACAGAATCTCCAAAGTCATACTTTTTTCCGATTCACGCCCCATTTTTTCCACTGAAATGTTTTTCTTCGCCGCTGAAAAGTTCAAAATACCAAAATCATTTTTCCATTCTATTCAGGGAATTTTTGTTCCCTTATATTTTTCTCTACGTATCTGAGACCCTCATCGAGAAAAAAAAATAGAATCCGATCGACAATTTTATGAGATTAGGAAAAATTGAGGACTTACTAATATTAGGGGCAGTTCACACCTTGCTCATCTAAAACTGAACTGGCAAACGAAAAACGCCATAGTAGAGTTTTATTTGTTACTAGAAATTCCAGAGTTTCATCAGAATCTGTTGAACGAAAGAAATTTCATAGACAAAACATTTTTTTCTTCGACTCTGGAGGAGAATATCCCAGCAGAGACGAATCCTACGAAAAAAACTTTATACAAACCTGTGGCTCATTTTGATGAAACCTATCAAAATTAATGATGCCTAACCTAACCTAACCTAAACTTGGGACATCCTGTATTTAGTTATATGTGAATCAAAACTTCTTCCAATCATGATAGATACTCAACACTAGATTGCAGATTAAACTATTTGAAATGTCGAAGATTTTATCCTGATTATTTGTAAATATTTAGACTAGTATTTGATAATTAAATATGGTAGATGGTTCAGAGACCTATAACGCTACTGATTGCAGTTAAACATACTAAGAGTCACCTGGAAGATCAAACCTGGTCATATGATCTTTCTGGTCAAGGATAGAGAATACAGTGTTATTGGATATTGTCAATGAAGGTATCTCGAAGGACACAAAAGATTATGATTTCAAATCAACAAAAACTCAAGGAGCTGACATAATCATCTTACAATAAACACAAAGTGTGACCGAAGATCATGACAAAGGGAGGGGGATGGTAATGGCAAGTTATGTATCAATTGATTACGTCTGGAGAATATGATTAGTCCAAATTTGTTTCTGCAGGGCTTCTCTTGAGCTGTGGTAACCCATTTTTGAAAACGTATTTTTCTACGCTAAGAAATTAACGCCAACTTTCAATTCTCCAAATGTCTCTTCTGGTAGGCAACTTATTACTTACACTAGTTTTTTCGGATCTGTCCGGACATTTGCCAACAAAATTCAATGTTTCTCTCATGAAGTATAATATGAGAGAAGTAGATTGAGGTTTTGCAAGAGACCATCACATACTGAAAACAGCAGTCGTTGATAAATCGTTAATTTGAATCAACGTTCGTTCTCCTCAAAATATTAGTTTACAGTAACAATGCAGCGTGAATTACGAAATTTGACCCTGAATGTGCTGAAGCAGTTGTGTTAGATGACCTAGATTGGGCTCGAACAAGAATAAGCTTGGGGTGTCCCATTCAACTGTTTCCAGAATGCTCCACAGGTACAGGGAAACTGGCAGTCATCAAAGGAGACCTGAGCAAGGACGACCTTAAGGAACAACGGCGATCCATGAGCGTAATTTAAGAATTTCCTCGTTGACACAACGGTTCGCTACTTAGGGCGCCTTTAAATTTCTCGACAGAACATTGAAGGGCAAATCCGCGCTGAAATAATACGACAAATTCTCAGGGAAATTGATTTGAGTCCTCTTGTTGCAGCTCGAGGCCCAGCCCGATTGAATTTTGCCAGTTAACATCTCAATTGGTTATAAGCTGAATGGGAGAGAGGTTTGTTCACAGATTAGTAAAGATTTTGTCTGTTTTATTGCGACTGACATTCGAAAACAAAAGGAGGCGATTTTCTACGATTTTTCTGGTATACTATCAATCAATGTCACCATCCTTCACATAGTTACGTTTGTGTTTTCTGAATAACTGGAAGTGATTTAGGCAATTCTTACAATCTCCGATTTTGCTGAGAAAGAGTGCTATCAAATTTTGTTCGGGGAATGAAACTTCGGCTGCCGAATATTGCAGAAGGCCTTGGTTTTTCGACTCTGATGTCTGAAAATGTTTACAGATGGTACAAACACTACAAAGATGACAAAGAACGTGTTTATCACTTGGACGACCATCAACATCTACTGATATGCAACATGACAATGAGATCAAGAAGTTTCTGCTCCAGAAGTTGATATGTGATATGTTTAAAATTTCAGAAGGTTCATTGAAAAGCAATTTGAGGAGGTCTGAAACTCAATTTCGTTTGATTTCGGAATTGCTAAATTTTTTCGAAAAACAAAATAGTTGAAATATGCGAAACTTCTATCAGAGTACCACATGATTATGGGTGATGATGCTTACGGCCAGAGCTGAGACCAGACCGAAAAATCACGCTAGAGACGTTGAAAAATTGAGGTAATGTTGACGGTTCTTTTTCGATTTTCGTGATGTGGTGTATTCTTGACTCTTTGGGTCCATCCAACTGTCACCAGGAAATATCATTGGAACAGTATGCGTCGTTTACGGAAGCAATTTGTTGAATAAAACCAAAATTATTGGTCGACTATTCTTGCGTTTGGCACCACAATAATGCGCCGTCTCACACCGATATCGTTTCACAACCACCGTATTTACCTTATTCGGCTCGGTGTGACTTCTGTGTATTTCCCAAACTCGAAAGAGCACGTTCTGAAGGTTAGAACTGAAAATGACCTCGAGAATTCGAAAAAGACCTTGGAATACGGGGATGAAATAAATTTGTATGAAAGTTATTGAAGAATGTTAGGAATTTTTTAAGACTATATTTTTGTTTCGTTTTGAGTTTAGGTAAATCGTACACTTCGTAACCAATCGGTTGGACTAGAGTAGATTCGCGTTAATGTGAGCTTGCGTTACTGAAAACTGCTCAACAACGTGAGAACAGATTTTTTTTCTTTAGCGCTCTGTAGTGTGAATAATCGGCAGGTTTATGTGAACAGGAATTAACTTGTTGAAACCTGCAGTATCACCGGCATGAAAGGAGACCCATCAACCCATTTAATATACATGTACTCATTTTGTGTTTGAAAGAGTTCATACACAGATGTACTCAGTGTTCCAGAATTGATTTCGCTAAATTCATCCATTCGTAGAACTGTCGAATATCATAACCGCACTCAATTTGTTTGTTTTGTTTGTTTTTACCTTAACGTGCTCTATTTCCGCCTTTCGGCCAATCACACGACGGGGAATTCTGTCTCTTTACTAACCCGGAAATTTTGCCGAACCTCTCTCGTGTCAAGGGAAGGGATCTCTAATGTCCAACACATCTCTGTTGGACAGGACCGACGGCTTTACATCTCCGAAAAATGGACACTCATGTTATTCCCAGAATCCGAAAAATCACACCGACTTCGAGGGGGTAAACCCAGACAACTCTGCGCAGGAGACGAGCATCATATCCTCTACGCCACCGAGCCAGCTAAATTTAACTGATCAACGCAAATCAGATAGTTTTTTTTTATATTCGACATAGTTTTAAAACGACTGTCGAAATTTTTTCGCAAATTTTCCTTTGAATTAAACAAGATCAACGAAGAAATAATATATGGGAGATGTCAACCCAAATTATTGGGTTCATAATGATTCTAGAACATCTATAGATCATAATCGGCATCACTTAGAAGACCGAACCTGGCCATCGGGGCTCTCTCGGTCAAACAGAGAGAGAATTGTTTTGTTGAGTTTGAATATTGAAGGGATTTTGCGATTATACTTCAAAATTGGCAAGCAAGAAGAAGGAAGTGATTATGGTTCAGGAGACTCACACTGCGACGGAAGAACATCTCCGCGAAAGGGGAAATATCGCAGGTTATGTACTTTTTGATTATATCCTTAATCCTTTTTATGGCCTTGCTTGCTATGTAAAATCTTTTCCCAGATTCAAGTGAGTTTAAACAAATATAAGTCAGGTATGATTGTTGAAATATTTTTCTGCTGGTTTTCTTTTTCCATTGTTACAGGTTCCTGTCCCAAACTCCCTTCCTTTCACTCTTGTCTGGAAATCATGTAGTGCAAGATGAGAATGAGAGAATGAAGCTGCTAAGAAGAAAAATCTTTGGTACTCTTTATGTACACACGACACTAACACAACATAAGGGAACAAGCTATTGCTGGTGCAATAGCGACAGGGAAATGAGTTTTTTCCTCAGGTTTTTTCAGTCGTTTATTTGAATCATACATTTCCTGAGGTCACACTTGTGTTTTTCTGACACACTCCAAAATTATAGATATAAGTATTTATTGTAAATACAATTATTCGAATGTTTGTAAATCCTTTATTATTATTTTTTTTTATTATTCATTATTATTTTTCTTTCTCTGCACTTTTGTTTTCCTTGCCTTTTGGTACTTATTTCTATTTCTATTATTTTTCTATTATGTATTAGTTCAATCACAGAGATTTGAGTAATGATATAAATCTGTGAATACTGTTTTTGGGGCTTTTAAGCCTATCTGTATTCCATTTCTTTAAGTAAATAAAATAAAATCATGAATAAACTTCAATGTTTTTCAAATAACTACATACATATATATGTATACAAACTGATGATGTCAAAATGTTTGAGTGTAAGTATGTACATCCCTAATAAAAATTGAAGAATATGTAAATGTCTTTTTTTTAGTTGATGCATACAATCATTGGTGTCAGCATGTCGAAGGTGCTGTAATGCATCTGTACTCTGTTATACTCCACCTATCACTTTTTCAATTCTGTTACCCATATGCTTTGCTATAGGAATCAAACAAAGAACAAATCTACACCATCACCTCGGACTTGGACCACCTATCTACTATGTAATGAATAGGAATATTTCTTTCATTGAATTTGTCCGGGTTATTATGTTACGTGGCATAACATGCAAAATCTAGCCACTTAGAATATTTTTATGGTCAGCTCTTAGAATAAGGGAAAGATAAAATCCAGAACTTTCAAAAACTAGAGAATTCTTGTCAACTCAACCATGAATTATGTGGCGCCGGTGACCCCACACTTTGCGAGAACCATATGTATTTCAAAAGATACTTCGTCCAGGTCAATTCAGTCGATAGCATATATAGGCCACAGTTACATTGATTCAGGAGATTCGCTCAGATTCACTCATTCAATTCTCATTCTTTCAACATTCATTCTACAGTGAGTTCAGTTCAAGTTCAGGGTAGTTGTCATAACCATGCCTCACAAATTTACATATTCTCCTGTGATCAAAAGTAGTGTAGTGTGAAAATTAATGTAAGTGTTTACATGTATTGAAGTTTTGTATTTAACAAAAAGAATTTGACTGATTGAAACCTGATTACAGTGCTAACGACCCCGAATTTTTCGAAATCACATAATAGCGAGTCTACTGAATTTGTCTTGAAATCATCTTTTGACCGAAATTTGCCGAAAATTTTATATGGACGCGGAACAACCAACAGACGTATTTCGGAACGAGCCGCCACTGAAACCTTACAACTATTTCATTTCAGTTAGCAATCCTTCGTAGATGACAACAGAAACCAACATCTGCCAGCAGGACTGTATACTTTTCGATGACGCTACGAGAATTTCAAGCCAGAACTGATTATTCACATGAAATACGAAACTTTGATACGAACATTCCTGTATCAATTTCGCGAACGCGTAACTCCGCCACGTTTCAGATGTACAGGGAAACATCTGATTCGACAAGGAATATTCTGACCTATTTATTTTAAGTTCAGCTACTGACTCAATTAAGAATAGTTGCTATAGTTAGAACAGTCCTTGAAAATCATATGTTATTGTTTTCATTATTTACTATAAAGTTATTCACGCGTGTACCACAACACAGCGCTCGGAGGTATAAACGGAGGTGGAAGTGGCAAAACATATACCAATGTGTATTAATAATCACTGCGAGATCCAGCCATAAGCGTGGTTGCCAAAATGCTTTGAAACTGGTTTCAAATTCAGCGGACCAGCACGTCACGGCCATGGTAATTTCAACACAACTTGAAAAACTTGAAACGATGTATTTCCCGAAAACTTTTCGTGAATAGATATTCGTTCAATTTGAAAATATCTGTAGTTCATTTAACGGGGAAGTCTTTTGTTCTACAAGCTGGAACACCATTAATCAACTGTCAACACTAAAAATGCGATTTGTTAGTGTAAATCCAAAATTGCATCTCTATGCGCGATGTGTTTTCCAGTCACAACAAACTATCAAAGGTGAAGTTAGTTGAAACAAGGAATTGAACCGTGAGCATTTCCATATAATGCAATAATGTTCTATAATTACCTCGACAAAAATATCCCGGCGAGTTGATTTGATTTCGGCATTCAAGCACCACACCAGTCAACAGTTTCCCTGGACATGGAGAACTTAAACGCAGAAGGCTTAGACTTGGCGACGACGATCCAAGGGCAAGAACATCAAAACCAGTGGTCACTCCAGAAAATGTAGATGCTGTGCGTGAGATTATCCAGGAAGATCGCCATGCAACATATCGATCGGTTGAAGCATCATTGCGGATTTCGAAGACCTGAATCCAAAAAATTTGCGCTTGGAGTTGCCTGTGAAATAAATTATATTCTCACTGGATACGCATCTGTTGGCCGAAGAACAGAAACGAAAACGAAAATTCCAGGTTGTATTAGTGTCAAAAAACTCTGGACGGTTTAACTCTGGAAAGTCTAAGAGCGTTTATAAAATTGTCGGTGGTGATGAATTTTGATGATTCATTCATACAAGCCAGAAAATAAGCGCCAATCTTCTGTTTGGGTGTTCCGAAGGGAAGATCATCCGACAGAAGTCATCGGTTTCCGAAATATCTCCAAAAAGATGATCGCAAGGTTCATTTTAAAAACAGTCATATAGCAACAATTTCTTTACAATATCAAAGAACATTTACTGCCAATAGGCCATAGGGTTAGGCACGTAACATTTATGAATAAACTAATCGCACATGAACTTCCCGAAAAACTGCGTGGTTGGATTATCAGCATTCTCTTCAGTAGATCGATTCAGATGGTAGTCGATGGTGTAACGAGTGAATCTCTTCAGGTTAATGCAGAAATACCACAGGGCTCCATACTCTCGCTAACTCTTTTTCTGTTGCAATTAATAATCTGCCCCACTGCACCGAGAAAATAATATTTGGGTTTCCGGACAATTGTACACCGATATCCTTATTTTCTACTCAACGTCATATAACTGCTGAGTAGTCACACCGACGAAGATACCAACAGAGAATGTCACTGAATTCCCACTTGGAGAAGATATCAGAGTGGAGCCGGTTGAAATTAGTTGATTTTAACACGAACAATCTGCAATCAACACCTTTCTTCAGAGAAATCACTGGTGGAGAACCTCATCATGCAAGCAGATCAAATTGTCTCACAAACAAACATTTATCTATCCGTCCTCGCAGTCAACACCGGAGGTTGCTGACCTGACTATGTGCTTCTGCTAAACTCAATTCTTGTCAGAGCTAAGCAATACTTCACGCCCTAGCAGATGCTTTTATACAAAGTACAAGAGCAACCTGATCTGGAATACTGTTCTCATGTGAAAGGCTCCGAGTCCAATTATTTATAACATCTATTGGATTATGTCCAGAAGAGAGCAATACGCACCATCGACCCCCCGGAAATCACGCGCGATGTCCAGCTTCTCGCTCAAAGTTGGCATGATACTGATCTTTAAGGTTTGCGGAAAACTCTCATCAGTGGACGGTACAACTAGTAGCGCCAGTACCTATCTCTATAAATATTAATTTGTTTACAGAGCTAGTGCGCTGTGAAATTTGCTTTCATCGAAAATCCTTCTGTTACCTTCAAATTTGGGACTCTTCAAGAAGGTATGCAAGGTTAGAAGGTATACAAACACATTAAATCATCGTGAGCGACCACAGCTGTGGGATGACAGGCAACACTTCCTCCCAAAGTTGAGAGTAAAAACGAATATTTTCTGCTATGACATGTTCTTGGTCAGCTGTTATAACAGCTTCTACATCTGCTTTAAGGTTTGCATGACCTACTGGTTTCCATGTTTCACTGGTGTTCATGAAGCCTTTCTCAATCTCTTTTATTATCTGACCGTGCATTTCTTCATCAAGCGATTTTCTCATTCGTTCTTTCTCCTTCAATTCCAACTTTTCTTCCATAATTTCTACTCTCTTTTGTGCTGATTCATCTGGGTTAGTGGCAGCACTTTCATTAGTGTCCATGTCTTCGTCAGTTTTCGTGTTCTGTCATTATGCCATATCAATTTTTTTTAATGGAGACGATATAGGTGTTTACTATATTCAATAATGCTCTCCCTACGGGTAGACGGTTTATGCTGGTCCTAAGGTATAGTACACCTTGCATGTTTAGTAGCTTTCTAGTTTATCGGCCAAGTTTCTATTTCTCGATTTCGGCTTGTGTCGAGATACCATGCTGTACTAGATGACAGGTAGAGCCAGGATATTTTATTTTTGGCGTTCAGTTCGGTCTGATAATGTTGGTCCACCACTGAACCCTGCAGCACCCACTATAGATAAGCCTGGAATATGATTTTGATGTTTCTAGTCGGACAGAATCTAACCTAAATACTCCAACTTGAGGAGCAGGTGTCGCGGAATAACCCGGTCGAATTCGCGATAAAAATCCAAACAGGCTAGATCAATCGGAAAACTATGGTCCAGTTATTTAAGCAGTGTACAGATTAGTGATTATAGAGCGACCAACCAGTTTCCCTCACTTCTCTCGACTCCCATCCTTTCACCAGAATACCGCAATGTTTTTTTGAATCAACTGAGCTGAACGTTTTGAATGAATAACTCAATGAGGACACTTAGTAATAAAGAACCAACCTGATAATAATACAATGATTGTTCAGAGAACTTGATTAACTTTTCTATGAGGAACAACTCGACCCATTCTTGACCATGTTTTAAGTTAGGTACAAATAGGGAAGGTGTTAGTCCCGACTCGGAATTCGCATGTAGGAATCCCGCTTTTGATTCCACAGCGACCCAGCAACTTGTATTGGATTATAACGAAGTAATGCACGAGTGACGGCTATGAAGTTCTAGGGTTTTCTGTGAAACCCATCTGCTAAGTTTACCTTAGAATGAAAAAATTGAAGTTACAAACGGACTCATGTTTTGCGTCTAGACTCGGGTCATAAATTACATATAAGGTGCGTACGAAGAGATGCGTAATCGTGACAATACTTAGGAATTTAGCAGAAAATGGGAGATTTCTACGAAAGTTATTCTTTTTGAATGAATTTCATTCCATCTTTCTGCGTAAACAAACTCGTGAATCTCTACAGTTATTTAAAACGAGATCCCAAATATTTATATAAGAAAATATGCCCACAAGTTTCCTCCCATCGTCACATAAATTGCTTCGAAACCCACACAAAATAATTGGGAATAATCCTGTTTTCAGTAAACTGATTATAATCAGGTTATGCAGATTTATTCCCGACCTTTTTTTTCTTCATTTTCTCGAACGGGTTATTCTTGGCGGATGCAGCGCATTCTGCGTCTGGAATTCATCAGAAAGGTGGATAAGTTTATTTTTGGTTCTATTAATATAGCCGCGAGTTCTACGAGGCTTGCCAAAAACCGGCTGGCACTTTTGGGTTTAATTGATGAACTTTTTCCATCGAGTGGCCGCTGGCCGTTGTTGCCAAACATTGTAAAGTGAAGATTTGAGGGTGAACGTCCAAATTCTGTAGCGTGCCAAGTGCAAATTTCACTTCTTTTTGTTTAATTAGCATTGCAGATTTCGAATGAATCGGTTCATCTTTAGGACGAAAACATCGGAAGGGGTAATCTGGATTACAATCTTTACTACGAAATTATCTGTTTCTTCTGTTGTGAAATTGCCTTCGACATGTTGGCGTACCTACCGAGCGTAACTAAGTCTAGTCTAGAGGGACGGTAGTGTCCCGCCAAGTCGAGCACAACGCACAGCCGTAGTAATCTTTTCTCATCGTATTTCAGAGTATTTTCGACCCTCTGTAACCTCGTTGTGGATAAACCAACAATGCAGAATTTTCAGTAAACAATAGAATTTCATCAATCTACACTGTACGTCAACTTAAATGGATAAATATTATTATTACCACAAAAATAAGAGCCAGAGTTCCCCATAAGGCCTTCAACAATAAAATGAATGGATAATATTGATTTAAAACGAAAAAAGAATTACATGAACATAAAATAATTTTAAGAACATTAAGCAACGAGATTAGCTACAAGTGAAGATAACTTAACCGGAAATAAAGAGAAAATAAAAAGTGTTCAGATCACAATTTGAACATGTCTGTCTAGTCCATTCTTGAAAGCAGCAACCGAAACAGCTCCAACCACTTCCCCAGGCCATTCCCGTCCTAAACACCTTGTTGCAGAAATAATTATTTCTGCTTGGTCAGACAATCGGTTCTTGTCTCAACTTTGAGTGGTGGACACATAACCGATGATCACCATCAACAAGAAACGTGTCTTTTAAGTGCCGGAAATTATTCCCAAACGCTCGAAACGTAACAATTAAATCATCAGAGTTGGCGTTGCTTAAAAGTAAAGAGTTCAGCTGTTAAGTCTCTCAGAATTGTTCGGTTGTGTGCGTCCGAAAGCCAATCGACTAGCACGGTGTTGCACATTTTGGAGAAAGCTTCTGTCGAGCACAAGATCAAGTGACCACACTGTGCGACAATATTCGAAAATCGAACGAACATATGTCTCGTATAACCTAATCGAGTTTGCGCTGTCCAATGGGAAGACCCTACTATTGGATATGTTCTGACCAGCTTGGACCCTCGTTCACTATCAATCCAAGATCGTTCTAAGATATAACCTTCTTCAGAGCAACCCCGTCAAAATGGTAGGAGTGTCGAGGATTATCCTTTCTTCATGTGCAGAACGGCACATTTTTCGACTCCACTCATATATTGCAAATAATTTGCAAGTTCTGAGTTACTGATAGCAGGTTGATGGATCACAGATTATTTTGGCATCATCTGCGCGAAATGACGTTTTACACTCAAAGACACTCTTCAATTCGCTAGTATAAGCAACAAATAAAATTGGCCCCAAGACAGAGCCCTGCAGCACCGCTCAACACTGGCATTCTATCAGACAGAGATGAAGCAACTCTGACTCAAATGAACGATCTGTCAGGACTAAGTGAATCCATCAAGCAATCAAAGGCCTTGCCAAAGTCTAGATATATACTGTCCACCGGCCTACCCTCATCTAACGCAGCTGTCTATTTAATCATGCACCAAAGTCAATTAGCACTTCTGGAACGACTCCGATTGCCGCTCGAAGCAAGCAATAATATTTCGCTGGTACATTACGGATTCCGTGCCAATGAATCGACCAGAACAGTCATGAAAGATATAATAGAGATCACCTAGATCTAGACCTAGAGTCTTGGGTTAGAATAAAGATGAAACATTGTTGAAATGCTTCGGTATGAGCAAAGCCTTCGACAGTGTGACCCATGGTATGTTGGACAAACTATATTTCGTGGGTATCAGAGGGAGAGCTTTCAGCATTCTCCGATCGTACCTTGAGAATCGCTCACAAGTTGTAGTCTGGCGAAGAAAAAATAATCTAAATACCGCATGGTTTCATACTTGGACCGGAACTGTTCTGCCTATATATCAATGACCTTAATGGATATATGAAACCTTATAGTTCAACGATGTATCCGGACTATACTACCATTGTGTACACTGTAAATGATTACGCAAATTGAACAGAACTGCTCAAACTAAAACTTTTTCACTCTGATGACGAAACGCCAATCAAATTATTAGGATTCCATCTGGATAGCACAGCCAGGCGACTTATGGAATCCTACTCTGGGAAGCCTCTTTTGGGTCTTTGCACATCTTTTTGTAACAAAAAAGAGCCATACGAGCAATAATGCGAGTTCCACAGACAACGATCTGTAAACCTCTATTGCTGAAGTAAGGAATATCGACTGTGCCGGCGACTTACGTACTTGCGAGGTTGTGTCACGTTTATACGAACAAAATGGCTATAATGGCTAATCAGAACCATGGATATGAAACGAGATACTGTGAGACTCCTATTACCCAAAGGATGAGACAGAGCCAAACACAGTCAAGTAATGTGTATCTGGGCGTAAATATGTATATAATCACCTGCCAGATTGTATAAAGAACACTCATTTGAACATATTTAGGACCAAGATCAAGGCAAAACTTAAGAATTGGGTAATTTATTCAATCAGCGATCACTTGGATATGAACATTTTGACCCATTCATTACATATTTGTTTGTTTTATTTCGTCCTATTTAATTGTATATGTATGTTACTTGATGTGGTCCTGACCATGATCTAGGACGTCCAAACGACGGCTCCATATAATCTTAGTCTCATGCTGGTAGTGTGAATTCATATAACAATTTTTGGTTTCATTCACCAGGACCTACAGTTCTGTAATACTACTCATAATATAGATCTTCTCGAATCTTTCACTAAGACGACATTCCAGTTAAGCTTGGTGTCAAGAATCTTACCCAAGTATTTCATTTGCGGTGAGAAAGCAAACTTTGAGTTGAAGAGAAGTAGCTCTAAAAAGGTTCCAGCTATCGAGAACGAGGTTCTACAGTAAGGGTGATATACACCTACTCTAAATTGTCCAACACTTATTTCTACCCTAATTTGGGTGGAATGAGTTGTTATGTAATGGTTAAATACTTTATTAAATTTTTCTAGGCATCATTCCGGATTCAGTGAGCGACATCCAAACTTACCACCTATTTGAGCTTTCAAACTAGACTATAATCGTACAGAGGCCAATACATGTTCAAATATTGAATTATATTTAGAAGCGCCAACTACGCGCGACCTCGAGGTGAAATAGAAACCATTTACAGAGTTCAAAGTACTATGGTGAAGGTGAATACAATTCAGGATCGTTCGTACCTGTGTGGTACGCATCGACTCCATTCGATGTGTCGCACTGACCTCCATTCCGCAAGATTTATTGCATGGTCTGAAGCGTGACGCTACATACCAGTACAAACGCGCTTTTTCCGCAATACCCGGAAAAGTAGAGTGAAATTCGAATCGGCGATTAGTTTATATGAGAATCTTCATCTACAGATTTTAGACAATCCATTCTTCTTCTCAACAAATTTTCCGTCGAATAAAGGAATATTTTCGTATATTTCTCAGTTTTTGTAAAATTATTTAGTTATTTTTGTACACAAATGGAAATTATAGGAATAAATATTCATTACTTCATAAATTATCATTTAGGTTTTGTCGGTCAACAAGGCCCAAAATAGAGATAACAATGTTATTAAATTTGTTGTGGAATGATGGATCATAATTCTGTTTTGTCAAAGACTCATCAGTGTTGCATATCACGTTGTAGTCTCTGAACAAAATATGCCTTAACCATAAGAGATGAATTGGTATGCAGTTTGTCAAGGCCGTTTCGTGGATGAAAATAATTATTCAGTACGAGGGACGTCTGATACGTCTCTGAGTGTTTAAAATTCTCGGGTAGTAACTCATAATCGTCACTGCTTCTTCAACTACCATCAACTAAAAGACAACTGTAAGATTCTGAGGAATCCGAGTCATGTCATTCCTCTTTGACAGCAATTGTCAACAAACATCTCGAATTTTAACAAAATAAAACATACATTTTGCGAAAGTGAAACAATCATCGCGATGGGTTCCGCGTTTGCGCACACACGAATATAAGCGAACCATGTGACCTCTTCAAAGTGCTTTACTAGGAAAGTATTCTTTATACATTTTGAGTGAAGAAGTTTTGCAATTGATTTCGTGTTTTAAGCAGAATTAAATATTTCGACACATTTACCACACCTTGTAAAGGTGTCATTATTGAACGATATCACAAAAATACTGAGAGTTTGAGAGGACAAGTCATAAAAAGTAATATGGGTCAAATTTATCTAAATTCTATTTCCAGAAACTTATCAACTAATAAAAAACTTTTATTGTTGGCTTCGCAAAATTGTCTCATGAGGACATTCTTCAGCCCACACATGAACCTGAACGAATTATCGCCCCGTCAATTCAAAAAACGCCGGCCTTCCTATGTGAATGATTTTCTTCTTCAACAAAATTTAAGAAGATAAAAACGTTTTGAGAGATCTTTTCAATAGACATTTTTAAAAACTCCAGTGGCACACTAGACCATGATTTTGACGAGGTCAAAGGTAGCATGAGCTGGAAAATATCACCCTGTATATTTATTTTTTCGCAACTATTGGACAAATCTAATGGACTGATGAGTAAAAAAATTAGTTTACTGGAACTATATCCAGAAACGTGACAACAAATCTGAATTTTAACACCCGAGAACGGAGGACTTTTGTACATATGTTTATGGGCATTTTTTTTGTACATTTTTCGATGAGGAATCTCCTGTAGTAATTAATGACCACATGCCTGAAACAAATCTCAAAAAAATTCCGATTGGTCATTCAGAACACTTTCCGACCGTCCCTCGTAGTCACCTAATGAGCAAATACGTTATTTTATCATCGCTAACCGACTTGGCAACCGCGACACGGAGACCATGTGATTAGACGATAACCCGTCGTTTAAGTCGGTTTGAACCCGATGATAAGATAGCAGGGAATTGTACATCTATCTACACCTCCAAGCCAAATCGAGAGACTCCCTGGGTAAAGAGACTACTCTAGAAACTCGTTTATAATCATTAATATTAATCGAGCAAGTTCAAATTATTTAACCCGTTCGTAGCAGGCAATAGGTTCAATTTCAATCGGTGTTTGCTGTTCCAAGTCGACTGATAATGTACAGGAACGGATTAAGGATGTACGAAAATTATTAAGAAAAAATTGAAATACGAAAATTACGCCTATACACCTTTTAAAGAGTTTAATAGGAAAAAAATGCAAAACAGCTTTATGGAGGTTGGTTCACTTTTTTGTATCAAAACGTGCTTTATTTAAGGGCGATGTCCTGTGTTCATAAACTCAGTTGCGATAACGTGTCCGAGAAACAGGATGTCAATTTTCGGCGAAATTATCAATTATATATATATATATATATATATATATATATATATATATATATATATATATATATATATATATATATATATATATATAACTAAAAACGGGCCCTGGCAATAGATGAGGTAGCGATAAGAAGGGGGATTTTTCAAGGCGACACCCTCAGTATTCTCTTTTTCTGTCTGGCAATTAAGTCCTTCAGCATTTCACTAAACAACAGTGGGTACGCTTACATTTTTGACAGACATGAAAATGAAGATCAGTAACCAGCTCTACATGGATGATCTTAAGATATACGCATCTACCACAGACCAGATTAGGATGGAGCTAGGAATTGAGAAATGTGCTGTGGTAAACATAAAGACGGGGAAATTGTCGATCATGAACCAGGAACGACACTAATGAACGATGTAACTGTCCATCGTTACGCGCCGAGGAGATGCAACAAACATTGGACATCTAGAGCAAAGAAATGGCATACTAGGATGGTCAGGCACGTACCTCAGAGCGATGGACTCTAAGGTTCGATCTCCCCTCACCAAACATAGCATGCACCATCCGATTGCTTCGGCGGCGCGATTATATCTACCCAGGAGTGAGTGAGGAAGGTGTTTGACGAGCCTGGAGGCTGCAGAGAAGGCCGATGTCATAAACTTGAAGAAGTATTTCGTCAGCTAGAATACGCCCTCCTTTCAATTTGGAGCGGCTAACGACAATTTCTCTGCAGCTCAACAGATGCGAAATTCCATCCCCAAGCCGCACTGTGGTTCAGTTGAAGGAGGAATGGCATAGCAAAGCCCTCCATGGTCGATATCCGGGTCATTTGGGTAGTGCACGGATGGATAGATTGGTGTCACTCTTATATGCGATCTGGGTACCTTTTCCCTGAAACAGCGGGTCATCTAACCGCCATCCAAGATCAGGTGGTCCCAACGAAGGTGTACATTAAAAACATAACGATGCGGGATATAAGTTCTGACCTATGCTGAAAATGCTCGAAGAACTCGAAAACAATCCAACACATCACATCCGGATGTTCTATTCTCGAAGGACTACTTTGAGAGAAGTAACGCCATGACGAAGGTTTATTATCGAGCTATGGCAGTGGAGCAGGGCCTTTTGAAACAGGAAGTGAGAATATTCAGGTATCAGCCAAAGAGCGTAATGGAAAATGAGGTGTGTATTGGGACTCCACTATTATGACGGATACGGATAGACCTGTGGCCCATAACAAGCCGGACATTGCGCTTTCCAACAAAATCGACCAGTCGGCGGCCATAATTGACATCACGGTACCGACTGATGACAATATAGTTAGAGCGTACTCGAATAAGGTCAGCAAATACCAAGACCTGGATTCGAAATCCAAGAAATATACCGCCTTAAAACTGTCTCCGTTCTAAGACTAATTATATCTGTCAACACATTGGTGGAGCGCCATCTGGCGGAAGGTACACGCAGATCAGACCTCGATTACGGTTACATCTGCATGAATATTATTTCTTAATTTACTAACTATTTTAAAGTTTCTAATTTATTTCCAAAAAAACAATCCCCTTTTTTTTACACCTCAAATTGTTGATAATTTGTACTGCTAAAACATTCTTCTAGATGGGGTGATTCATCAATAATCAACTCAAGATGACATGTTTTAGACAAACTTCATGCACCATGCCTCAAAATTGGTTCAAACCGAAGTATCGAAAAATGATTATCGTACCCTGTCCCAACTTGCTACAGGCTGCTTCAATTTTTGGCACCCCAGATTTTGAAAATTTTCAATTAAATAGCTTACCGCAGTCGTGATGGAGGATTAGGATGGTCCTTACCTGAAAAAATAAATATAGATAAGAAAATGTTTTCCAATATGACGAAATATCAGCTCTTCACAATTTTCTACACATAATACATTTTTCAATTCATTTTGCAGAAAGATTTATTCGGATGGAAAACTCCATGTTATTATGTATATCTTCGATAGGTTATTGATTTCATAACAAGTCGTTATGGTAAAAATAATTGAATACAAAAATTCTCCTCACTCGAAGCTATAGATAAGGATTTATCTTCAAAGCTCCCATTTCAATATAGAGTAAGAGTTGTTATTGAATATAATTTATGATATGATAACAGTCACGGCGTTCATAATAAACTACAGCCTAACGTTTATATACTTCTTTCCAGATTATTCTCTGAAATCAAATTTTTATGTTGAAAATGATAGAACATCAAAAGGGCCAACAATAAGTCTGAATTTTCCTCGAACTTCAAAGCGAAGCATCTAAATAGAGGATGTGGCAAAATAATTTCCATTGCCAATTTTAAATCCGTATGATTTTAAAGCGGACTTGAATAAATAATTGATATGAGGTCTAAAAGTCAATTTTTTTAATCAAACATGAGACCCAGTTCCTTAATTTCCGAAGACATTTTCGAGTAATTATTTTTCTGGCATAATAGAAGAATTTTTTTTTTTAGTCGTTTTTTCCGGATTGTTACTCACAACACTGGACTTAGCCACGTTTAAGTCCATATGATTAATCGCACACCATCTTGGCACAAAATTCATTACCATCTATAAGTTTTCACGAGAGCGTTCAGACGTTTTTTTGAAAAAAAAATTTGAATCATAAGCATACATCAGTTAAGGAATTTCCAAGAAGTCATTAATGAACATAATGAATAGCAAAGGACCAAGATTCGATCCCTGCAGAACACCAGATGTAGCAACAAATTCAGTGGAACGAAAACTCTTACTCTGTATGAACTGCCGACGGACGGAGATAGGAAAAAAAGAGTGACCACTTCTTCGGAAAAGCCGAATCTGAACAGAGATATGCGATGATTCACTCTATCGAAAGCTTTTTGAGAATCTGTATAAATAACATCCACCGGGGGATAAAAAGCCAAATTGATTGTACAAGATCCGCCAGGCAAGAAATCTTATTGTTCAATCTTAATTCCACTTTTGATCACGGATGTTGTGAAGTTATATAAAATGATCTCCACCATCTTTCAAAAGTTGTATCGCGTTGGGTCTGTAGTAACTTAACTACAAAATCTAACGTAACCTATGACATCTGTAGATCACGGATCACTAGATATTCCACGAATTGCGCGAACTATGCATGAAAAAACTTTTTCCCAAGACTTTCGTGACATACGTTATGATGGAAAACAACGTCTTTGTCTGAATTTAAAGGATACAAGTTAGGCTCTATCTAAAGCCGCATATCAATAATGAAATTAATAGGAGAATGGTAAGAGTCCACGTCAATCTTCAAGTATTCTGCACTCATAATTGAAAAAAACAGACCGGAGATTCTATTGCTTTTATTTTTGATACAGTTGAATTGCTTTGAAGCAGAGTTTCAATGAATATCTTCAATGCTATAGCTCCTAGGATTTAGATTATTCACATTATCAAAATCACCTACAATTAGCAGTTGTCGGTCCAAAACCTCATCCATAATAGAAAGAGTATCGAAAAATAGTTCATTTCAAGCACCATTATCAGTTGGGGAAGTTGCAAACAGTACTAGGATATAGAGCGCCGTCGATTCACTAGTTTATCGATAGATGGCAGTTGAGAGCAAGATTCAGAGTTACTGCCCGGGAAATTCAAACACTCAATGGTCTACCGAAGGTCTCGTACCTAACGAAACACACAACTCTATAAGATAATAACAATAAGATTTTCTTATAAAATTAACCACGTTCAGTTTTCCCCACTCTATATAAAGCAGAGCTCACATGAATAATTGAATATATTATCCAATTCATTCGGTTCATCTCGCGTAGCTTATATTTCTCGATTCAAGAGTACTGCGTCATTAACGAAACAGAATACCCATCTCATTTTCAACGATCCTACGTCAAATATAAAGGAATCTAAGGTCAAACAACGTTATTGAATCATGTGAACCGAGTAAAGAGAGTGGAAACCTTACTACTTTACGGCGGGAAACTACACCAATATTTGTCTTGTTATACTGCTATCAAAGCAAATTAGCATCTTCCAGAGTAAGCGCCTCGGGGAAGAAAATCAGATGAAAATAGCGTTTTGGGCGTCTTATTTATCTTTGCAATGTATCTTCGTTGAACAGAGTCGGTATACGCTGAGATACAAGCTTGAAAACATTCAAATTTCTGTCAAGTTGGAATGCCTTCTTCTTCTCTTTCTCATTGCTCAATAATTGACTCCTAGAGATTTTTATCTTGTGCTGTCAATTCAGACTTCGATAATGTACGCAGGCACATCAATTCACCTTCCAAGAAATTATGCATAGAGAAATCTGGTATCTCTATCTCTATGTTGTATGCAAAGTTAGGTTAGGTTAGGTTAGAATTCTTGCTATACTTGTATGCGAAGTAAGAGACCTATACAAGGTGTTTCCGATATGGAGTCATTAATTTCTACAAGAGATTCCACATCAAAAAAAACACACAAAAAATGCCCATGACATATGTCCACAAGAGCTGCGTTTTCGAGATTCAGGGTGTCGACATTCAGATTTTTCCACGTTTATGTTGGTAACTCATGTAGTGTTCGAAGGATCAAGCTCCAATTTGCAGAAAACGAATCTTTCACCCATCAATTCATCAGATGTTACGAATAGTTGCGAAAATTTGACCCTATCAAATTCATCGTGTAGTGCGTCACTCGAGTAGACCAGTTAAGGCAACTGTTCGCTTCTGCTGGGCACCTTCAATACGACATCTGGGAACTCTAGGCGTAGCTCTAACCAGTAAGTAAGATTGAATTTTACCAGGGAACATATCAATCGGTTAGAAGCCATCTGAAAGAGAGTTCTGTTCACAGGTAAGTCCACATTTTGTCTTTTTCGTTGCAATCAACGTTCTCTAGGGTATCTCGAAAATAGTGATCAGCCCATTGTAACCGATGGTTTTGATGCAGGATTCACAATGGTATGGAGAGGAATTTCTTTCAACGCCCGCACTGATATAGTCATAAATGAATAAATGGGACCCTGAATGCTCGGAGGTACGTCACGAACATTCTAGAAAAACATGCTGTACCATTTTTGGCAAACATGGGTAATAACTTTTTGTTTGTACATGATAACGCCACCAAGCTACTTTCGTTAGGAACTACGTTCAAGATCACGAAATCACTTCAATGGAATGGCCTGCACGAAGTCCAGACCTCAATCCCATGGAACCTGTCTGGGGCATTCTCAATGGAAGATTGAGAAGCCAGAAAAACCACCCAGCTAGCGTGAATGAGGTTCGCAACAGACTGATCGTAATTTGGAACGAAATGGATCAGAATGCTAGTATGGGTATGAATCGTCGTTGATTGTTCTGGACCATTCCATAGTGGGTGGATAACTGGAAAAATAATTCTTTAAGATATCTAAACTTCTGAATGAATTTGAATTTTCGATAACTAATTAATTATGTGACGCAGTGTATATCGCTAAAAACTCAACGTATATCCTTCCACAACCATTCTTTCCGTGAGCATTCTGTCTATTACCTAAATTCAAAAGACAAAAGCGTGAGGTGCTTTGTTATATACTTTGCACTAAGTCAAGATTTAGAAATAACTTATAATGAAATAACGTATGTCAGAAAAATCTTGGGAAAAAATTTGAATAGATAAATTAATTACTGAAAGAAACTTTATTGAATTGATTATATCATTAGGATTTCACCTCATATCTAAACTCTATAAAATCGTATTTAAAGGATTGATAGGGGCCCGTTCTGCTCAATGGCGCCCAATTTTCTCCGAACACTCTTGGACGACATCCACATCGATTTCTCGTATCTTCTGAAAGATTCTCTGTCTCAAACCTTCTTCGTTTTGGGCATTCCATTCATTGTCATAGACTTTTCTTGTCAGTAAACCCCAAAAATCTTCGATTGGTCCTGTTTGTGGAACGTTTGGGGGGTTATCTCCATGAGGTACAAATGGGATGTTATTAGCCTCTAACCAATCTCTCGTAACTCGGGCATAATGGGAAGACGCCAAGTCTAGCCAAAACATTATTTCATCATCAGCGTGATAGGTATTGATGAAATCTAACAATTTTGGGAGACATCTTCCAGTATAAAGGTTTGCATCAACAGCTTCGCCTCTCACATGCCCAACATATGGTCTTGAAACCCCAGTTTCATAAATAGCACACCAAACCAAAACCTTGTCGTCAAATTTACTTCGAACAGTATTCTGTAATTTGTATAGAAACCAGCATCACAGTTGATTTCACAATGGGAAAATGTAAAATATTTTTCATCATCCAAAACTATGGTTCTGTCATTTGCGAAGTGAATTCTTCTTAAGGAGGGCCACATCTGGGGATATTTTCCAAATGATTCTGGTTGTATTTTGGACACTTACCCCTTTTAAGATATTTACATCCCGCATTTAGTAATTCTAGCCTTATTGTCTCATGAGAAGTACGAAATCTTCTGGATAATTTTCATAATGATGTTCCTACTGTGTCTCTTGCTCTTTCCAAGAGCCTGTTTCTACGGATTTCATTCAGAGCCTTCGATCGACCACTTTTTGGCAAATTAAATCATAGTATTTCACGCTTAGGAACTCGCCCAACTAAATTGTAAATACTTCTTCGAAGTTCCAATGTGTAAGCCTTTTTAGCGAACTTATTCATACTTTTAACAGAAGGAATACTCAATATAAATCATAAATGACATTTGTTGATCACGGCAACTAGGTCTTCCACGAATTGCGGGAACTATGCATGAAAAAACTTTTTCCCAAGACTTTCGTGACATACGTTATCATTAACAACTTACCCCAAGCACTCCACTTTTTGTAGTAAATCAAATCAAAATGGGGCTGAGGAATATAATTTTTTGTCGTAATGAAGTTGTAATAAAATATGAGAAAAGCGAATTTCACTACCAGAAAAGATGGATGAATGAAAAAATACTAGCACAGAAGCTCTCGTTAAATTGAGTATTTTCAGAATTTTACGCTGATTGTTTCTTTCGTTAGTGAAGAAAAAATTCAAAACCACATTTTATATTTCCATTTTGAACATATTTCTGAAAGGTTGGCACTAGGAAAAATGAGTTATGTTCCTCATTTTAGCTGAGGAATATGAACTATTTTTTCATTTTATAACGAAATTCACCTTAGTATTTGCCCACTGTCTTTAAAAGACGATACCTCTGTTTCAAATAAACACAAAAAAGGTTCTACCAGAGAGATAAGAAAGACATGAGACCAAAACAAAGAATTAAACATTTTACATCATCACTTGGTTCAGAAAAACCGAAAAAAAACATTTCCGTCACAGATGACATTCTGCCATAACCTCGAAAAGCCTTCCCTGACGAAATGATTCGAACGTCAGATGCAATGATGAGAGGGTTACCTAGATGAGATCATATCCAAGGAATATTCCAATAAAATACATCTACCTTATTGAAATAATAATAATAATAAGATGAAACCGAATCGCAATGTGCCTCTTCAGGCACCGGCATTCCCCCAACATATATGGATGACATATTGGTTCATTCCAACTTTGAGCGATTGCCCTCGACATGTGCGTCTCTTGCCCTCGGTCGGAAAACTGTCATGTGGAATTCCTGAGGCAGGAAAACAGAATTTGCATAAACGAGACGACATGCAACACATGTAGACTGATGTCTTGCAACGAAAAGGGAAACGGGTTCGTACAATTTCCTATGAAATGATAATACAGTGTATCCACGAGAAATTCTCACTTTCAGAAGTATTCGCATGCCTGAAGTTTCAGTGATAATTATCAAATCAGAGTTCGTGCTTTCTCATTTTCAGAAACGGAAGAGTTACAAATTCTCCGGATTTACACAGTAATTCACATTCAGTGAAGAATTTCAGAAAATAATGTCAGTATGAGCCAGCCAGATAGCCCGATCTGAATCAATGTGGTCTATGCAGACTTAGGAAACTCCGATCACAGCCTTGTTTTCTGCGACTGGTAACTTGGTACAGCCGTGTATTGATAATCTAACCCTTGATGTGACATTAGAACCGAGCTAGATGAGAGGAGCTGCGCAAGATTTTCTTGTCTTTTCCTTTTAATGATGTCTGATGATACTGACATAAATGTCTGCAGTGAGTCCGTTACTGCAGTTATTCGTGCAGGCAAGGACATCTACATTCCACATTCCACGAAGAAAACGTCTGCATAAAACATAAAAAGCAACCATATATACGGTGGGGCGTAATGGAAGGGCGTTTTTGAAATGAGAAAAACTCAGCTGTTTTCCAACGTAGAACATTTTTAATTACGTAAAATGAAAGCTTGAATGTTATCGTTTAGTGTAGAAAAAGAGAAAAGAATCATGTTCTGAAAATGAAATCAGGCAGATGACGTCTGTGTTCCGAAATGCATTGCAGTAGTCGATTCTCAAAGCTCTGCATCACCCGCTCTAACAAATAGGTGTCGATTGCCCTAACTTCTCTCGTGATGGCTTCTTTCAACTCTTACAGATTTCGAGGTTTATCGACGTAACCCTCAGCCTTTAGGTTAGATCACCAAAACGAGAGATTACATGACGAGGAAAATTGCGACATACAGCTTCCATTTAAGCTTTGGCTGTATATGCCGTGGCACCATCCTGTTGGAACCAAACATTTCTTCTGTTCGTCGCAATTCTTGGATTAAAAAGTTCTCCAGCGTGAAAACGTATCGCTCAAAGTTACAGTTACGGTTGCCCTTCTCTCATCCTCGAAAAAATACGGTCCAATCACCCCACGACTGCTCATAGCACACCAAACGGTGACGTTCTCACTGTGAAGTGGGGATTGATGATGAAGTTCGCGGGGGTTTTCTACTGCCCAATATTGGCAGTCCTGTTTATTAACGGAACCGCTCAAATGAAAATGAGCCTCATCACTCATCATTATCACTGGTTCATTTTCATCAGCGCTAATCATTTGCACTCTCTCGGCAAACTGCTGGCGTTGTGCAAAATCTCCTTCATTCAGGTGCTGGACAACCATTAGCTTATAGGGGTGAAAGCGGAGATCTTGGTGTAAAATTCTGCGGACAGTCCGACTACTCATTTGCAGTTCGTTTTCGGACGGAGCGCCCTGGGCTCTGAATTACAGCTTGTCTCACTATTTCCGCGTAATATGGTATCCTTACACTTCATGTGTAACCTTCGGGTTTCGAATTCATTGTAAATGAAGTCGTTCTGAAAATCTGTATCCATCCGATGATTGTGTCACGTTTCGGAACGGAAGCATATTACGACCAAGGCACGCTGCCCTCTTGTCCAGATAACTATTGTGAACTGAATGGTAACTCTTCCTCAGATGAATGACCTCAGCCGCTCCCCTCTTCTCACTCACCGTTACGTGTACTACCCGTTCCAAAAACGCCCTTCCATTACGCCCCCCATGTATTCTAACGCGAATGTGCCACCCACTCTCACTCTAGATGAACTGATTATGGCGGGAAAAGCTGAAACACGTCAATTTTTGATTGTAGAGGGACCAAATTCTGAGTTGATCAACAGCACCTATGACGAAATTCTTTGTAGGGAAAGTGGGTCGAGTGGCATATCTTTGGAAAGGTCTCTTAGTTCTCTATTCAAAATAGTATCTTTGTGAACATTTAATATCACATAGAAACTCCAGACTCAATGAAAGTTTGTCTTTCAACCTCTCTATGTTAAAGAAGACCAACTGTAGCGGAAAAAGCTGAGATACGTGAATTTTCGATTGCAGGGAACTAATTTCCAAATTGGTTCAATACATGTAAAATCAACGCCCTACCCTTAGTAGCACCTAAGCCGAAATTGATTATAGGGAAGGTGGACCTTTGGAAAGTTCTTTGAAATCATCATTCAAAAATAAAATCTTTACGGACATTTTATATCCAACACAAAGTTCAAACACAACGAAAGTTGGTATTCGTATTATACAATGATACAAACGTTCCTTGAATCCTCTTCTAACAATTCGAAGAACTGGTGTCAAAAGTCTGTATTCGGTGACGCAACTGATAAGAAGAAATCTAAAAGATTCAAATCAGGTGACCTGGATGGCTACTCACTGTTCATCTTCTGTCAATCCAGCGAACTGTGAAACTTGCATCCAAATATTGTCGCACACGAACATCGAAATGTAAGAGTTTCATCATTTTCCAAAATTTCTGTGAGCCACTTCTCCAACAACTGAAAATGAGTGTCTCCATTGAGATTACCTTCGATGAAGAAAGGTCCTACAATATGGTTTCCATAAATTATAGCCAACACATTCAATTTTTGAGCTGCTCATGAAGAACTTTATCGAATGCTTTGGTAAAATCAATGAAACATATGTATACATCCATATTCATATCCCTGCAGCGTTGAATAAGCACTTGAAGACTGAAAATAGCCTCTCTCGTTCTTAGGGCGCTACGGAACCCAAACTGTGACTCACTGATGTTCGCTTCGCATTTGTTGTAAATTCTGTTATTGACGATTCTCCTGAAGGACTTCGTTATGTGATTGACCAAACTGACAACCCGATGTTGGTCACATATTCTGGTATTCGGCTTTTTTGGTATTGTTATGAAGGTAGAGCGCAGCCAGTTTTTGGGGACTTCACCTTTATTGTATATGTTGTTGAATAAAACTGTGAGAGTTTGAAGGAATTGATCATGTATATATAAGTTACAGTATTTCGGCATGAACGTTATCCGGACCGGGTGCTTTATTGTTCTTGAGGGAGTTGATGGCTTTCTCTACCTCGGATTTCAGGATAGGAGGTCCGGTCACCACGTTTTCTGTGACTAAAAATTCTTTTCTACGTTGAGAATCGAATAGTGTCATATGATTTCCAGATTTCTCCTATTTTTATAGAATCTGTTATTATGTTTTCGCATATGCTCAATCTGTTCTTCTTTTGTTTTGTCAGATTGTACGAGTCAAATTTTCTTTCACATTCCTCAATTTCCCTGCACTTTTCGGACAACCATTTCTCCTTCGCCTCTGAGTGTATGCCAGTATGAACCAAAGGGCTCTGGGTAGCCCAATATAGACAATTATGCCTATTTACTTCAACACAGTAAAGGTACTCTCGTCAGAAAAACAAGTATTATACAGAATATGTGACTCATTGTTAATATTAAAATCAATATTAAAATTTCACAAAATTGCAAGCGGTGATCATGATTGTCTTCATTAATTTCATGAACTAGTTTTACTTTATAAGGGTGGAATTGGTGATGGTTCACGATCCTGTAGACTGTTTTCTGATGGATGAAGTGTTTTTCATATGAAGGTGGCCTAAAACTATCTCTTCGGTTGCTCCATTCCCTATAGGCGGATGTTGAAATTCAGTTAAAATCAAATCAAATTAAATATAGAACATACTGATGTCCTAAATGATTTTAAGGATGTTTCGCATTGAAAATCCTTGATGTTTCTCTGACACAACTATTATGTCAAAGAAAAATTGAAACAATTTCAATCCGCTCATCAGTTTAATTCAACGTTTGTCTTACAAACAACTGTGATTAAAGTATTGAGGAAATGAAAGAAATGTGAAGCAGAATCATCATTACCAGTGATAAAAACAAAATCCCTACAAAACATTGATGTTTATCAATATCTCAAATCATTACATTTTCTTGAGAATTGAAAACTTGAAAGTGCTGAGGACAAGAATCGTAACTTGAGAATGATAGCAGAGAATTTGATTTTAAGCATTGACGAATTTTCGTTGGAGAACAAGCTTTTGTTGTGTTTGTTGGATTATTTGTATGATATTAAACGTTCATAAAAATAAAATTTTTTAATAGACCTTTCATGCTCCCAACCATCTCACAAATGGGTCCCCCTCCAATCAAAAATTGACGTGTCTGAGCTTTTTCCGCCAGAATCACTCCATCCAGAGATAGATAGAATGTTTGAATTGTGGAGGCCGTTACTTGATGTAGATCCATAATATAAATGAGATAAAAACACAAGGTTTAACTTTAATCTACACTTTATTTGAAAAAATTCGACGACGTTTCGCTGACACAGCAGCTTTATCAAGAATGAAAAATAGAATGAAGAGTATGGTATTATAAACAAATCGTAGAACAAGTTGGATGAATAACAGGAAAATCCACACCGAGCCATTGTACAGTTAGTATGAAAGGTAATAAAAACTAATTAAACAAGTTAAGTAGGGGTGAATAATTCACATCTACCTGCTCATTCAAAAGCTTGTCCGAATGTTTGTATCTATTTATTTCTAATGCTCCTAGGAGATCTAATTTTGAACTTTTGATTTTATATGTAATATGTCAAAGTTTTTATTGAATGAATGGTTTTCTTTTATTAGGTGATTTGAATAATTTGAATCAGATTTATTTTATCGAAGCTACGTTTATGTTCAGATGTTCTTATGCCAAAACTCCTATAGGTCCTACCGATATAAATTTTATCACAAGAACCGCAATTGAGTTTATAGATTCTGATTTACTTGATTTTTCAACACGAGATTTATTATTTTTAATATGTTTACCTAAGTTATTAGAAGTTTTGAAAGCTATATTAAGATTTTGTTTGACGAGAAAGGATTTAATATTTGTACTTGCAGAACCGCAGAATGTTAAACTGTTGAATATTTTATAGTCTTTATGAATAGGATATACTTCATTTATTGCTTTCTGATAGAGTTTTTACGAATGATTAGATCTATCATATCCGGATTATATGAATTATTAATGGCTTTCTGTTTGATGATGTTTAACTCTTTATTATAATCTTCTACTGATAAAGGTAAATTGAGTAACCGATGTACCATGCTGTTTAAAGCTGCAACTTTGTGTTGAATTGGATGTAATGAGTAGTTATGTATAATTGTATCAGTATGTGTTGGTTTACGAAAGACCGAAAAACATGATTATTATTTTGTTTAGTGATTTTTAAGTCCAAAAATTTATGGAATCGTTCTGTTCAATTTCTATCGTGAATTTAATCTTCAAATGGATGGAATTAATGAAATTAACAAATAAGTCTAATTGACGAGTAGTTCAATGAAACATACTAAGATGTCGTCAACATATCTATACCAATAAAGAAATTTGGGAATGAGTGGATGTGTATGAATTTTCTGTTCAATATTATTCATAAAAATCTCTGCTAAAAGTGGATGCTAAATATTTGAAGTGTTCCTCCAGGTGATGTCAAAATATTAATCGAAAACATGTTGAATTCGAATCATGTTAACCACATAATCAAATCAGAAATATTGAATCTGTTGGACGTTTGCATTGAACAAAATTATTTTTCTTTCAACAACATCTATTACAGTAGTGAAAATGGTTTGATCATGGGAAATCCTTTGAGTCCACTTCTAGCAGAGATTTTATGAATAATATTGAACAGAAAATTCATACACATCCACTCATTTCCAAATTTCTTTATTGGTATAGATATGTTGACGACATCTTAGTATGTTTCATTGGAACTACTCGTCAATTAGACTTATTTGTTAATTTCATTAATTCCATCCATTTGAACATTAAATTCACGATAGAAATTGAACAGAACGATTCCATAAATTTTTGGACTTAAAATCATTAAACAAAATAATAATCATGTTTTTCGGTCTTTCGTAAACCAACACATACTGATACAATTATACATAACTACTCATTACATCCAATTCAACACAAAGTTGCAGCTTTAAACAGCATGGTACATCGGTTACTCAATTTACCTTTATCAGTAGAAGATTATAATAAAGAGTTTAACATCATCAAACAGAAAGCCATTAATAATTCATATAATCCGGATATGATAGATCTAATCATTCGTAAAAACTCTATCAGAAAGCAATAAATGAAGTATATCCTATTCATAAAGACTATAAAATATTCAATAGTTTAACATTCTGCGGTTCTGCAAGTACAAATATTAAATCCTTTCTCGTCAAACAAAATCTTAATATAGCTTTCAAAACTTCTAATAACTTAGGTAAACATATTAAAAATAATAAATCTCGTGTTGAAAAATCAAGTAAATCAGGAATCTATAAACTCAATTGCGGTTCTTGTGATAAAATTTATATCGGTAGGACCTATAGGAGTTTTGGCATAAGAACATCTGAACATAAACGTAGCTTCGATAA
This sequence comes from Cryptolaemus montrouzieri, assembly GCA_013387265.2. Taxonomy (NCBI): domain Eukaryota; kingdom Metazoa; phylum Arthropoda; class Insecta; order Coleoptera; family Coccinellidae; genus Cryptolaemus; species Cryptolaemus montrouzieri. Next base: position 28,488,960 of record JABFTP020000103.1, read on the forward strand.
AAATAAATCTGATTCAAATTATTCAAATCACCTAATAAAAGAAAACCATTCATTCAATAAAAACTTTGACATATTACATATAAAATCAAAAAGTTCAAAATTAGATCTCCTAGGAGCATTAGAAATAAATAGATACAAACATTCGGACAAGCTTTTGAATGAGCAGGTAGATGTGAATTATTCACCCCTACTTAACTTGTTTAATTAGTTTTTATTACCTTTCATACTAACTGTACAATGGCTCGGTGTGGATTTTCCTGTTATTCATCCAACTTGTTCTACGATTTGTTTATAATACCATACTCTTCATTCTATTTTTCATTCTTGATAAAGCTGCTGTGTCAGCGAAACGTCGTCGAATTTTTTCAAATAAAGTGTAGATTAAAGTTAAACCTTGTGTTTTTATCTCATTTATAGAGAGAATGGCTAATTTTCGTTGCAACACACTGTATATTCCAATGATTCAACGTATTTTTCGATATTATAACAATGAAATTTACAATCTTCATTAACACGTAGGTGTCAAGAGAAGCAAAATTTCACAATCAACCAACGTTATAGAATTTCATGATTACTTGGCGTCTCTGATATGCATTCATGACGTAGTTTTGCATTAACTGTCGTCGCTCAGATAAGTGATACACATATCCGGATTAATGTCTCAAGGTCAAATTCCAACAGAAAAAATAGCTTCCCATAGAGAATAAATTACATCTTTATTAGAATATAAATGGCACGAACGGCGGACCGGTTCTGGCCAATCCATGATGGATGGAGTAAGAGAACTGCCGGAAGCTGTACAGTTGAAATGGCCTTCTGGCTTCAATTTTCCAAACTGCTGTGTTGCTAGCTTCCCGAAAGTCAATCTGATTTATTTAACTTCTTTTTGTGGTGTTACGATAGGAAAACGTTGTGCCACACAATTGTTTCCTAGAATAATATTGTGTAGTTGAAATACTCATCATGACGTTATATGGAACCAATTCTCGGGTAAGCAAGACGCTGTTATCACAAAACTCTTGTTTTTACTTGTTATTTGAGTGCGTCTAATACATCAAAGTCATTTTGAATAGCCTTTTATGATATGGAAGAAGTTGTAATTACCTTCTTAGACTTGTGTGAAGCCTTTAGCTTTGTTGACAACCAGAAACTCCTCACGAAATCAGAATATATCGTACCTGCGACAACGGATATTCAATCCTACTTTGATCAAAGATACCTGATAGTGAACTGGGGAGATGGCATGTCATGTAAACTAAGACAGATAACGTGCGAGATCCAACAGGGATCCAGTTTAGAAGCAATGTTATTCATAATTTACACGACGACCTAATGTACAACTTACAGTCAGATAGCACTATAAAATTTGCTAACGATACAACAATATTGAATATTCAACATCAAAACGATCAGTGGAAGACACACAATAACGTTACTGGGATGTACAATCTAGAGCAAGGGTGCTCAAACGGTCGATCGCGAACGCTTTTTGAGTAGATCTCGTAAAGGAAAATATTTTCAATAAGTAGGTAACTAAGCTACAAAAATTTATTACGTAATAAAATAACACTCTGCTAGCAGCAAAAGGCGGCTTTATCAAAGGAACGCGCGATACTTGTCAAAGAAAAGCCGCGTCTTTTATTCTTGCCGCTTTTCTAGAAATTTCGGGCGGCGCGTTTCACGGGAACCTTCCAGACTTTTGTTCGCGCCGATAAAAATATTGCGCCTGCAGGAATTGAAGTCATTCTGAATTGTAACTTGAAGGCAATACTATGTCGAAACAAAGTTTTTTATTAAACAGTACAAAATGGGTGCAGCGAAGAATTCTAAAACGTATCATTTTAATAACGATTGAGAGGAAGAATTTTTCTTTCGTATGGTGAAGGATAAGTGCATTTGTCTTATTTGTCGTGCGTCAGTTGCAGTACCTAAGTGCGGCATCATAACACGGTTCATAAAAACTACGAAAACCACAGAGTGAATTAAGATAACGAAGAGTACGTGATTTGATATCTTGTTTGAAAAAAAGAACAAACCATGTTCACAAGACCAGCCAAACAATCAAAAGCTGCTATGATCGCGTCGCATTTAAAATATCTCATATATTGGCGAAACACAAGAAACTATTCGAAGATGGATCGGTTGTGAAGGAAGCATTTATTGAAGCAGGGGAGACTCTATTTGGAGATTAAAAAAAAAAATCATGTCTGCTATTAGAGAACTTCAGTTATCTCGTTCGACTGTTACAAGGCGTATTGAAACTAAAACAATCATGAAATTGATATACTTTTTTTTACGGTTCGACGAATCCACCGATTTGACAGACACTGTCCAGCTGTGTTTTCAACAATTTGGCGATGTGACTTATTGAAACAAGGGTAATGACCATGCAGTAGAATATATAAAGATCGTAAAAAACGTTTCTTTTCAAACTTAGATTGACACGTAAATTTTCATTCAGATTGGCAATAACATTTCATTGAGACACTCTCTATGTTTGCAAAATACACAAAATATTATCATAGTATAATTCATCTGAACACTAGGAATACCTGCTCATTACGAATGTTGCATGTTGATGAAAGATATATCTTTCCATAATTATTCATTCGCATTGGTTCCCGGTAAACGAGAGAGCAACTAAAGATAACAAGTCGACTTGGCGTAATCAGATTGTTGATATTATGAATGACGACGGTTACACGTGTCTGAGGCCGTTCGCAGAATTTTGTTCGCTATGTTTACAACTTTATTGACTGAACTTCCTACATCGATTAGTTATTGTGAACGCTTACGATACTGTGAAATATTAGGCATAATCCAACGTTTATTTTCCTCGTATTCTTTCATTTTACGAATCGAAATGTTCGGAAATAATGTTTACAGGTTTCAGGAATAAATGTTAATCAAAGCATTACAGTTCAAGAAACCCTTGAACAAGTTTTTAATACAATATGACAACATCCATCCAACGGTGGTTTGCTTCGAAGAGTCAATGGGCAACAAACCTATTTGAAAAGCTTTTCAACTCACATTCTAGAAAGAGCCTGATTTCGTGTTACCACATCAGCTCCTTCAGGTGACGACCTGGACCCAGGAACTCGTAGTTTTCAGGGAGGAAGGAGAGAACCAGGTTGCTTGGATTGGGAGATGCAGACTATACTTTGATCAACCATTTTCATTTCCTAATGTATCATGGTAACATCATTTACAAACAACTATAAGCAAAAAATACCGACCCAGTAAAAGAAGAGTGCAATTTCCAGAATTTTTGGAATGAAACAATGAAAATCGGAGATAATCAAATGATGAATACATTGTCGAAGTAGAAACACAATTTTAAGGACAAGAACCTTGAAATAAAAAAATTCCACTGAATATAACATAACTTAACCGAATCTGGGAATGAATTCAGTAGAACGTCTGGCAATATTTTCAAAAGACTAGTAAAATTTAGTTCTTACTCAGATAGTTTGGCTTTAATTTTTGTTCTTTCTGTGATACAAAGGGCGTAGGACAACTTCCAACTGATATCAATAATTTATAAACTCATTGAAAATTTAATGAGCTACCTAGTTAACAGCCAGACAAGCACCGCAGCGTTAACTTTTCGACAGATCACATCTTGCAGACACAGTGTGTAGCTTTGCGGTAGATAGTAGAATTATGTGTATTATGGCCTCTGAAAGTTTTCTGTATAATCTGTTTTTGTTCTCAGTGTTTCTCGGTGGCGCTGGGGCGCTACTTGTAGCCTCTGTGTCAGTTCCTTGCAGGGCACTTCAACGCAAAATATGAGTAGGAGGAGTCTGGCTTCGTGTTGGGAATCGGTGTACAACACTAACGAAGCCAAACGGAAGAGTGTAACACAACTGTGTAGTCTTAGTTGACGATGTATTAAACATTGTACGGAAGGATAAATATTGAAACCTAAAAGTGTTCGATGAACTGCCAACTTGTTGACATGTTATCCTATCATTTTGAACAAATATATATTCGAATAAAAAGAACATCCATGCATTAAAAGTTCAAAATGGGCTTCATTTATTTCTTGGCAGTACCCCAATAGATAATAAATTCCGAAATATTTGCGGTGAAATCTACGTAATTTCGTGTGTTATGTTGTGAGCAATAACTGAATTCAGTGGAAGTAACCCAACTAAAAGACCTAAACTGCCCAAACTTAAGACGAACAAGAACACCAATATCATCCTAACAAGCGTAAACTCAGTGTTTGAAGAATATACACAGCAAATCATCCAATTGCTTCTTGTTCGAAGCATATAATTTGATGTCATCCATATACAGCAGGTGGGAGATTGTATTATAATTCCTTTCTGCTTTTATCCTAAATCCGTATCCTGTTCTATTGAGCATTGAGGACAATGGGTTCATTGCTAAACAGAACCATAGTGGACTCAAAGAGTCTCCTTGAAAAATTCCACGACGTATGGGTATCTCGTCGGTTTTAATTGATTTATTGTTCATGTTGACCTGCAGAGACGTGCGCCAGTGTGTCATCGTTGTCTTTAAGAACTCTACCAGGGCTGGGTGAATTTTGTATATCTGCAATACTTCAACAAGCCAAGAATGGGCGGTACTATCGAATGCCTTCAGATAATCGAGAAAAGCTGAATGAACATTGCGATGCCCTACGTGTGCCTGTTTCATTATCACAGAATCGATGATGAGTTGTTCCTTGCACTCGTGGTGTTTCTTTCTGCATCCTTTCTGCTCCTCTGCTAATATATTGTTGTCGTCAAGGTGTTGGTATATTCAATTAGATATGCTTGAGGTATTTTGTAGAGTGTTGGCAGGCAAGTGATTGGCCTATATTGAGACGAATCCTGTGTTCTATCGCTCTTAGGTAGCATATATGTTAAGCCTTGCGTTAGGAAAGTGTGTGTTTTCTTGGGACGTTGAAGAACATACGTGAGCTGTTTCGCTAGGGCTCCATGGAGCTTATCAAACTTCTTGTACCAGTAGATGTGGATATTATCTATACCTGTGGCCTTCCAATTGTTGGTCGCTCTAATTACTGTTGTGATTTCTTCCCCCGTTATTCCATCGAAGTCCATATGTCTGATATCGAGGCGTTCTTTTTCATTCGTGATCCATTCCGCATCTCTATCGTGTTCTTTGGGGTTCGACCATAGTGATGACCAATAGTCAGTCAAGCACTGTGCGTCAGGTACTTCTCTGTTATTGTTGGTCGCAGTTTTGTTATTTCCCTTATGAAAATTGGCTGCGTTTTGGAGGAACCTTTGGTTTTGCTGTTTCCTTTCAGTACACTTGACGTATCTTGAAAGCTCTTTGCTTTTGCTTGGAGTTTCTGTTTCAAAGTGTCCATATACACGTCGATGTGTTGTTTGTGATCAGAGTGTTTTGTGTTCGTACCAATCTTCCTATAAATTTTGCGTATATGTGATTTCAAGCGCCTTGAGGGTTTTCTGTTTCTCAGGAATTCTGTGAGGCGACCGATTTCTGCTCTAATATTATCAATATTCTTCTCCAGTCGTTTTTGCCATGGTGGTTTTCTGACGCTTTTTGGCTCAGCTTAAATCAGAGTTGTGGAAATTTGTTGTTTGTGAAGTCGAAGAACCGCTACTGCTCCACAGTAAATCAAAGTGTGAATCTTCTCCAAGGTGTTATGGTCGGTATATTCTTCAAACATTGAGTTTACGCTTGCTAGGATGATATTTGTGTTCTTGTTCGTCTTGAGTGTGGGCAGTTTAGGTCTTTTAGTTGGGTTACTAACACCGAATTCAGTTATTGCTCTGTTGAGTTCTGATCTTGCTAAATACGTATATTCGTTCTGCTGATTCGGCTCAAGAGGGCGTTCCATGCTAATATTCGTTTCCGTGGCTTCGATGTTATCTGTAACACTTTCATTGACTCCAGCAAGTATACCGTTATGAGTATCATTTTCGCTTCTGAGTTCCATTATGACCTCTTCTCGTAAGCTTTGCAGCGTTTCTGAAGGAAGTAGCCTGTTTTTAACGATTGTTTCTCGTTGATCCGAAATTCTCTGCTCGGATATGTGCTGTAATTCAGGATATTTTTCTATGAACGCAAGATGTAACGTGTATCTGTATGCTGTCATCTCCGATTCCAAGTTTGTAATCTTGTAATAGGAACGCATAATGAAGGTATTCATTTCAGGAGTCCACTTCATGCGTTTCCTAGGGAGTCCGGCTCTCGTGGTCGTAGGCATAATGGCTTGCGCCACCGTCGAAACATCAAGAGTCGTTTGGGAGGTGTTGATGTGATTTCCCACTTGGTTTTGTCTTGCAGTATCCCTACTCGATATCACGCTGCTTCCGTCGCTAACCGAGGGAGATTGTGACTCACTTTCCGAACAAGACCCTCTTCCTAAATCTTGAACGCGACAAGAGGTTATGGTGGTACAATGTCGATTCACCCGTTTATTCCTTAGATTGTACATCATTGGATAAGTTGCATTTTATACCTACTGCCAGGTTCAGCTTGGGTACCTCAGGTTCGCTAAGCCCGTACTGAGAAACAATGTTCCTGAGCCCCTGAGGTATGAGGTATGTTATTATTATTATTATTATTATTATTACAATTTAATATAGGCAAGGGCTAATGGCCCATATGTCCTTTCAAAAATTACATACAGGGTGCTTCAACGAAAACTAAACAGAGACTATTTCTACCAAGATATTCATTTCTGATCAAAACGCAAAAACAGGTCAATTTTTGTTTCAAGAGGGACGTCTTTTGGGGTACAATACTTGCCTGAAATATCAACCCCCTAAGCGGTGGTTGCAATCCTTGAACATTTTGAATAGGAAAGATGGGTCGAGTGATGACTCAGAAGAAAGGTGGTATCTTTGTCTACATCGCCTTGAACGAATTTCTATTTTTAATTGAAAACTATAAAAGATATAGGGTGAGCAATTGGAAGATAGGGAAGACTATTTCCCTGAGACTATTCAAGTTTCAGTGGAGTAAAATGGAACAGATCCATGCTGATCAATGGCAGTCATCATCAAGTATCATCCTCATCTCACTGAAGCAGGGGTGACAACCCTTGAAAATTTGGAAGAGGGTAGATGGGTCGAGTGATAACTCGAAAGAAAGGTATTATCTTTGCATTACCGTCAAAGAATTTTCATTCTTGATTGAAAACTGTAGAAGATACAGAGTGAGCTACTGAAAAATAGAGGAGACCCCTCTCGTCAATTCGTCAAATGAATCAATTGTGTCCTCAAACAACAGTCTTTTAATTTTTGTCGCGAATTTGGTGCCATCAGCATTCTTAATTTCATCAGGTAGCCTATTGAAAAGTTTCATACACAGGTGATTGACTCCCATTTGAGTCGGTGATGTTCAATGAGGTCATTCTTTCTCCTGGTATTGTAGGTGTGAAATTCTGCATTGGACGCAAATTTTTCTTTATTATCATGTACATATCTTAGGCAGCTCAGTATAAACACAGAAACGACAGTCAGTATACCCTTAGACCTAAAAAGGGGTCGGCAACTAGTCATACTTGAAGCACCACATATAACCCTCCCTGCTTCATTTCTGAGCTGTATCCCCACAACAATATACCATAGATGGCGATGGAATAAAAGTTAGCATAATATGTCAGCTTACATATTTCAGGTAGTGATACAGCCCCCATACGCCTTATTGTGAATATCACTGTAACTCGTCGCCCGATGGAGCAGTGTTCATAAAATTGGTGTCATCAGCCAGCATACACACTAGTTCTCTCGCAGGGTACATCATCTGGCATATCGTTAATATATAAAATGAACACTAGAGGCCGCAGTATTGAGCCTTGGGGAACTCCTACCTCTACTGCCTGACAGCTCCCCAACACGACCAACTGTGTTCTATTTGATAGATACGATTCGAAGATAGACAAAGCTGTTCACCGAATGCCATAAAATTCCATTTTATCCAGCAGTAGGCCCCTCATCACGCAATCGAAAGCCTTACTCAAGTCACATTATAGGATCTCCGAACATTAGTGGTTATCCAAAGCTTCAGCTATGCCCTCCAGCAAGCCAACCAGAGCCGTTGTCGTGGACCTACCCGATCTAAAGCCATGTTGGTTATCCTTTAAAATGTGCATTTCATCCAAGAAATCAATCAGCCTTCGTCTCAGAATTTCTTCGAAAATCTTCGATATTACTGGAAGGACAGATATTTACCTGTAGCTGTTACAACTGTTTATATCGCCATTCTTGTAGATTGGAACCACTTTCGCAAAAGAAGGAAAAATTTTCTTTAGTATCACAGCATTCATTTCATATACATACGACGAATATTTGCTCTTCAAGTTTTTAACTACATCAGCCAGCTCCTCATCAGTAGTCGGGCGAACAACTTGACAAGAGCGGCGTATCTGTTTTTCGATTTCTAATCATCCCCATCGATTTTACTTTGGATGGCGAGCACTGGCTTTGTATAGATTGTCCGACTGAAGGAAAGTAATCATTCAGTTGACTCTCCTCATTTATCACCTTCCAAACTGCTCTTGTTTTATCATCTGCTGCCAATATACGTTCCACGTTATGACTTTTCCTTGCATTCGTCTAACTTTCTCGAAGATGCCGTTTCAGTCCAGTTTTTTGGACTCGGCAAATCGTTTGGGCTGTTTTTTTCAGTGTTAAACTGGCACTGCTTTCTCTATATGCTTAACACTTTTCAGACATCTTTACTTTGACAATTCTTTTGGGTAATGATATCTCGAAGCATTCTTGGAATATTCGGTGGAAATTTTCACAAGACTTTTCCGCCTTCCCATCCATCAATGAATCCCATTTTATTTCATCCAATATATCAGTAAATGTTCGGATATTTTCTTCATTCATACAATGCCTCACAACAAATTTGTCCCTACTTTCAGGACAAGATGTATTTATTTCTATCTTTTGGGCCAATTGGTCCGATAAGTATGGTTCGAACGTATCCTTGCGATAGTCACATATGTCCAAGTTCGAGAAATTATTATCAATGCACGTTTTACTTCTGCGTGTTATTCTACTCGGTTCATTGAATATTGGCCTCAGACCAACAGACCAAACGACTCGAATATTTCTAGCATACGAGTCTCCTCTTTGCTCCTCTCCAGAAGGTCCACATTAAAATCCCCTGCCACACAGATTATACAATAGGGACCTCCCGTGATGTCCCGACGACTCTCACTTAAGCGTGAGATAACCTTCACCAGAACCATAGGTAGATAAAAAGTTTCACAGGGCATTCATATCTAAGTCGGTACACAATAGACTGTCGATGGCAATGAAAAAGACAAAATCTCATCTGTAAACAAAACACTCCCCCAGTTAGCTTCTAAACGATTGATATGTCCCATGGGATTTTCGAAGTAGAGCTGGGCACAAGCTGCGAAACGAGGCCTCAATCCAAATTCCCTAGGACATTGTAGCATCGTTTCAGTGCTAATTCGCACTCCACTGTTTTGTCACAGCTGCATTTGAAGGTACCGAGCAGTAGCGAACCGTTGTCTTAACGAGAAAATTCTTAAATAACGGTAATCGATAGCCGTTGTTGCTCAAGGTCCTTATCCAGATGACCTTCCATGACTACCAGTCACCTTGTACCTATAAATCATTCTGGAAACAGTTGAATGGGACACCCCAAGACTTTGGCTTATTCTTGTATAAGTCCATCTTAGGTCATCTAACTCCACTGCTTCAGCACATTCTGGCGGAGTCGAATTTCGTTATTCGCGTTGCATTATTATGATACGATACTAATCCATGAAATTATTCATACATAACTGAGAATGTTCCACATATAGATAATAATGAAATTACGAACTAAAAATATATGGAAATTTTGTTGACCTTCTGAAAGGATATATTCGTTTTAAACAAACTTCAACATATATAATCGTTATGTATATTTAATTATAAATGAGTATATACTCACTGCGCTTTTGTAATATGTGTACAATTTTTTCCAGTGAAAAATTAAAAAAGAGAAATCTACAATAAACAAATGTTTAATACAATGCAAACGTTATTTCGCGATAGCAGCAAGGATACATCTCATCACATTATCTACGGTCCAAATTTCCAGAAATGAAAAATGACAGAAAAATTGAAAAATCTCGCCAGAAAATCGTATGAAATCAACTAACACAAGGTAAAATGCTTGAATATTCTCTTGTTTCGTGCATTATTATCTTGGAGTAGTTCTCCAGAATAGGAAGTAAAAAATTCGGGGAACCAACAGGATAAGTCTAAAAATTCAGACAAACAAGTCACTATAGTTTTTGTTTACGTCAAGTAAAAACAAAAAAACATCTGCGCCTTCCAGGCCATATTTTTGTGTTTGAAAACAAATAGAAATCACTGGTAGCAATTCATATATTAACTCCAAGAGCTTGGTTGTTTATTTTCACCGAACTTTTTTTTTCGGAGCAGTGTATCGGATGCTTTTTTCCCATTTTTTGTTAATAAATTATGCAGTTTTGATGTGCAGGTGAAACATTTTTTCTAGACGTCGTTCCACATTAGCAACCCGCCTATTTGAATTTTTAAACTGAATTCTGTACAAAACTTACGTACCAATAATTCCAGGAAATATAAGCAAATATTTCCCTATTTTACAAACTTTCCAAGTACATTAATTCTTAAACTCTTATCTATTCGAGGATCATTGCAATCCTATGTTGAAATACGGATAAAATCATTTTGATAAATTGATAAGATATTTTGCTTCGTAGATAATATTACTATTGGGAAGTTCTGAAAGTTGAATACATATCACGTATAGTTTTTTGTTTCAACTGTCTCTACATTCACACAGGCTGTTTCATACTTTTTTTCAACAGATTGAAAAAAACTACCTTCGCTGCAGCCTGGTTCGATGCGAGTGTATGTAACCTACATTTAGCCAAAAAATTAACGCACAATCACAATATTTCCAAGATCCTTTTTGATAGGCATCTAATTACACTGATAAACAGTAAATTTATTGAAGGAAATCAAGTCATATTTTCAAACACTACCTAACCTAACCCACCCGCATATAAACCTCATACTTCATTTTGTTCAATCCCCCTCAGATTTTTCACTGTGTTTCCGAAGGAATTAACGAAAAAATTCTAAAAAGAAAACAGTTTTTTTTAGATTAGTGTTATACATCATACTAAGATGCCGAGAGTATGTGTAAACCGTCCTGATAACTTCTGTTATATTTGCTGTCAACTTACTGTTAAAAGTCAACGTCTTAGTTCAACACCATTAGTTAAAAACTGTTTTTTTAATTATTTTGGTTTTACGGCACGAAATTTGGACAAAACCTGGACTCCTAGTGTTTGCTGTGCAAAGTGTGTTACTTTATTAACATCATGGGCTAAAGGATCTCGTCTGATGCCGTTCGCAGTTCCAATAATATGGGCCGAACCGAAAGACCATGTATCAGATGTTGTTTGTTTGTTTGTTTTTCCTTTAACGTGCTCTATTTCTGCCTTTCGGCTAATGACACGCCGGGGAATTCTGTCACCTCACTAACCCGGAAATTTTGCCGAACCCCTCTCGTGTCGAGGGAAGGGATCTCTAATGTCCAACACATCTCTGTTAGACAGGACCGACAGCTTCACATCTCCTCCGAAAGATGGACACTCAAACGATTCCCAGAATCCGAAAAATCGCACCGACTTTGTGGAGATTGAACCCAGGTAACTCTGCGTAGGAGACGAGCATCATATCCCATACGCCACCGAGCCGGCGGGTGTATCAGATGTTATTTCTGCCTAACTTCTATGAAATGTATTAATCACAAATCTAGGTATTCTGTGAACTATCCAAATCTATAATCTGCTCAAAGAACTATACCACTCAGTGATGATTTACCTGTTCCTCGGCCTCCAGTAAACATGGATGTCGTAACCGAAGAAAATGAATCCGAGAGTTTAGATTCCGATCCGACTTGGTACTTGAAACAGAGAACCTCATTTCATAACTAAAAACGATCTCAGTTTTTTTTTCAAGATGGCAATATAGTGTATATCAGGATAATACTTAGCGAGACACCTTTTGATTTCTGCGATGAATGAAGTATGAAATTTCATGTTTGCACTTGTATTGAGGAAACATAATGTAAAGGGTTTTTGAACAATTATCAATAACGCGGCACCCATCTTTCCGATAGACTTCTCGTGTAAAAAAGCTCATGCAAGATGTTGAAAACTCGTCCATGTTAAATGTTTACAGTCTTCGCTATTGCTTTCAATTCCACTCGGCGATCGTCTAACACAGTATGGTAAACTTTCGACTCAATTTCTGGAATTCACCTCAATGAGGTGTCCTGGCAAGACACATCTTGTGTGCTGGTTCTGCCGCAGCTCAGACCTTTTGCTTTCTGCTATGAATGAAGTATGACATGATTTAAAAGGTTCGTGAATGAAGTAATAAGACTAGCAAGTCGCTTCCGATCCGGCAACGCATGAGACGAGAGAGTTCATGCAGCGTCAGGTTTACATGTGATAAACCTCCGATATGAGTTTGGACTCATTGAACGTTGCGTTAATTTTCGTGAAACAGTTTTTTCTTGTGCGTTCTAAAAATTCGAAACATTCGAAAAACTTCACTCAGCCTATTGATAAACTGTTCTGTCAAGGCGCTAGGTTTTTCAGTGCTATAAGGCATTTTTAGAAGTCCATTCAAGATGAACCACGAAGCGGAAGTGCAAACACCGATAAAAATGTCATCAGAGTCCGAGATCTTGTGCGTACAGATCGACGATCGACAGTCCAAATGATCGAAACAGCTGAATTTGAATCATACCTCTGTTCATTACCAATGAATTCGAGATGAGAAAATTTTGTGACACTCAGAAACCAAACGCCAGAGCATGAAGTGGCATATTGAAACCTTTCCAAGACCCAAAAATACCAGAATGTGCAAGTCAAAAATCAATGGCATGCTGATTTGTTCTTTTTATAACCACGGAATCGTCCACAAAGACCAAACGGTTAATCCACACTTTTACTATTATGTCCGAAAGAGTCTTTCGTGTATGACCGAACATCAAAAACAACTGAGTGTTGCATCATAAAAATGCGCCATGTCACAATGTAATCTCAATAATGGAGTTTCAACTGAATAAAACATTCATGTGGCTCCTCGGCCTCCTTATTCACCGGACTTGAGTCCTGATAACTTTTCCTCTTCCCAAAGATTGAAAATCACCGTAACCGACCAGCTGGAGGCTATTCCAGTATCAGAGTTCCAGCAATGCTATTATGATTGGAAATGCGGTCTCCAGCACTGTATGGCTTCCCAAGGGGACTATTTTGAACAATGCAATATTGCATTGTCACTATATTTAAATCAACAAATTGAGAGAAAAATCTGTTTCATTACTTCATTTGTACACCTCGTAACTTGTGTATTAGAATCACCACTTCATTTTTACCTGACTTATCAATTCGCCCTCGTATATATTTCGAAACGATAACATATGGCGTTATCAATATGAAATAGTAGTTTGAAGGAAAACTACAGTTGTGAACTTTAATTATGGTAGTACGAGTTGCACCGTAACCACTTAATTATCAATTACGCATAAACCATTCGAGATGCAAAAACGTTGCCAAACCGTACAACACACAGTATTGGGTTGGTCCACTGGTCGGTCAGACTAGCCAGAAACCTGATTCATCGTATCAGGTTTCCGAAATATTCAATAAGTATCTTATCTTAATCCATCTCAGAAAAATTCCACAACGTCGAGAACATTTCAATTTTCACCAATAAGCGCGATGCACATTGTATACGTTGAAACTTTCCAATCGGCATCAATGATGGTCCTCAATTACTACAATGTAATGAATTCATAGACATTCCTATGATTCAAATCAAAAAACCACGCGATATACGCCTCGAATGTAATCCAATGAGAATTGAAATCCTCTCACGTGACCTTTGTCCGTTTTACGTCATACAGACGGTCCGGAATATGCGCACCATTTTAGACTCATCTGCGATCCAAGAATGTGTACAAACGTAGTAGGATCAATTAGCCATGTTTTGTGTGGTAAATAAAGTGTACCAAGAAAGTTGAGGCTGCTCCTTCAATTTGCGCGTTATCGAAACGTACGGGGGCAGTATTTTTGAAGGAAATAATCTTTTCAGCTTTAGATTGTCAACAGCCCCCAAAATAGGCATTTGTTTAGATGACTTCTTCATTCGACCCAATACTTACCACTAGACCATTTCTTCCGCTTCACAAACAGGAAATAAACGCAGGAGGTTAAATCCGGAGAATAAGCTGGATGGAGTGACAATTCGAAGCCAAATTTCAGGATTTTCGTTATAGCGACTACGCACAAGTGTAGACTCAATAAAACACTTTTTTCTTCGCCAAATGATGTCGTTTTTGATTCAAATAAATATCACCTTTGTACGAAAGCTCCAAATAATATTCAGCAGCAGTGATCTTTTCTTGGTTTATTCATTATCAAAATTAGTTGATATTCGGTAAATGAATTGAAAGTTGTATATCATATAAATGAAAGTTTATGAATTATTAGATTATAATTCCTTTGAATCAGAATTTAATATAATTCCTACACCATCCCCAATGAATCAGCAGCAGAAAACTCAGTTAGCAAACAAAATTTAATGCAAAGTCTTTGCTAAGCAAATGCAGACTTCATAAAAATCTAAAAATTCACTTAGAGGAGCTTACAAAACAAATCGTATTCCCAATCGTATCTAATGAATATTGTGATGTGAACCTTGGCACAGATATCAAATGCAGTCCTACAAACCTAAAAAGGCGAGCACTGCCCCAAATCCATTTGCGCGAGCAGTTTAAATTCAAATATCACCTGACTTTTTGGCCACAGTAGTATATTTTGGCCTAACTAAAAAGGATATCGTAAAATTGGCATACGAATTAACTGTTAAGTATAATTTATCACGTACTTAGACTTGTGATGACAACAAAATGCCAGGAGAAGTCACAAACCTTTCAATGGCGACTAGCTTGAACCAAAACAACGTGAATGCTTTTGATGACAATTTGTCTACTGTCATAGATGAATTTGAACCTCAAAATATATATAATGCAGATGAGACCGGCATAACAACTGTACAAAAGCCCAACAGACACATAGCTAGACGTGATGCTCGTCAAGTAGATTCAGTGACTTCAGCCTAGAGGAGTACTTAGATCACAGTAGCTTTTGCTGTCAATACCATCGGAAATGCTATTCCTTCATTTTTCCTTCCGCGACTATGGTGCAAATATTATATCAGGGATGGACCAATAGGATCTAATGGGACTGAAACATTTATCCTTTTTTGAAATACTTCGAATAACATACAAATACTTCTCCTCCACATAAAATCCTACTTGAACTTGATAACTACCCATCAAGACAAGAGGCTCTTGCAAGACAACCGGCATGTGTCTTGCAAGAAATGCTATCTGTCCCTCCTCACTGCTCTCATAAACTGCCACCGCTTGATCGATCTGCATTTGGTCCGCTCAAGAAAGCTGATGTGAAGCCACCCCGGTAAAACAATGTTTATACATATATGACATCCCAGGGATTTCAGCTACTGCATGCCATAAGATCTTACCCAATCTAATATTCGGTCAGGTTTTAGAACAACTGGAATTGTCCCATTCAATCCAAATTTGTTTACTGAACTATGACATTTGTCATATTTTCAAAACGACTGTCGAAATTTTTTCGCAAATTTTTCTTCAAATTAAACAAGAACCACGGAGGAATAATATATGGGAGATGTCAACCAAATTATTGGGTTCATAATAATTCTAGAACATCTATGGATCATAATCGGCATTACTTAGAAGACCGAACCTAGCCATCGGGACTCTCTCGGTCAAACAGAGAGGGAATTGTTTTGTTGAGTTTGAATAATGAAGGGATTTTTGCGATTATACTTCGAAATTGGCAAGCAAGAACAAGGAAGTGATTATGTTTCAGGAGACTCACACTGTAACGGAAGAACATATCCGCGAAAGAGGAAATATCGCAGGTTAAGTACTTTTTGATTATCTCCTTAATCCTTTTTATGGCCTTGCTTGCTATGTAAGATATTATCTTAAATTCAAGTGTGTTTAGACATTTAGGTGTCAGGTATGATTGTTGAAATATTTTTCTGCTGGTTTTCTTTTTCCATTGTTACAGATTCCTGTCCCAAACCCCCTTTCTTTCACCGTTGTCTTCGTCTGGAAATCATGGAGTGCAAGATGAGAATTGAAGCTGCTAAGCAGAAAAATCTTTGGTACTCTTTATTTACACACGACACTAACACTACATAAACAGACAAGCTATTGCTAGTGCAACAGCGACGGGGAAACGAGTTTTTTCCTCAGTTTTTTTCACTCGTTTATCAAATCATACGCAAGATAGTATGGTTTCCCTGTTACATTTTCTTGAGCTCACACTTATGTTTTTCTGACACACAACCACAATTATAGATATAAGCATTTATTGTAAATACAATTATTCGAATTTTAGTAAATCTCTTTTCTTCAAAAGAATATAAGAATATATATATATATATATATATATATATATATATATATATATATATATATATATATATATATATATATATATATATATATATATATATATATGCCACTACCACCACCTTCAATTTTAATTTTTGCACCATCAAACATTATAGCAGTTCAAGATCTATCAAATCATCATTGTATATATTGCTATTCAAAAGAATGTCTATGATGTCACATTTTTAATAGGTATCATCTAAAATAAAATTTCATCAGAATAATATAAAATAAAATCGAGCGTTTCCACAAAACTTGAATATTTTTTCGTTATATGTCCAAACTTATTCCTACATAAGTTTATTTTTTTCTCTTGACGCACATATTTCCCTCATGGGAAATAAAATCAAAGAAATAAATTGAGATTTAGCAAGACACCAGCACATATTGATAACAGCAGTTGTTGATCAATTTTCGCGAGTAACGTTTTCAATTTTCGATAATAAAGCAACGCGAATCAAGAAATTTGAGCCCCGCAAAATGCGTCGGAACAGTAGTGTTAGATGACCAATTTGGACTTACACAAGAATGAACCGAAGGCTTAGGGTGTCCCATTCAACTGTTTTCAGAATGATCCACAGGTACAAGGAGACTAGTCAAGGACGAACTCAAGCAACGACGGCGACCCATGACCGTAATTCAAGAAATTTCCCCTTGAGGCAACGGTTCCCTACTGCTAGGCCCCTGCAAATGCAGCTTTGATAGAACAGCGATCGACGTTCTCTAACATACAGACGTCGATCTGAGACATATGTCCAGATCAGCTTTTTATCTACATATCGTTCTGATGGAGGTCAATAATGGTGTTGGGAGGAATTTCTTTGAAAGCCCGCACTGATCTGGTATTCGTAAATAACGGAACCCTGAATGCTCAGATGTACGTTGAAAATATTTTAGGGGAACATGTTGTACCGTTTGCGGCAAACATGGGTGAAAACTTCTTATTTATGCATGATAACACCAGACCCATTATTATTAGAAACTACCTTCAGATCACGAATACACATCAATGGAGTGGCCTGTACCAACTCCAGACCTCAATCCCATGGAACATGTATGGGGCATTTTCAATACAAGATTAAGTAGACAGCAAAACCAGCTAGCTACTGTGAATGAGGTTCGAAACAGACCGAACGAAATTTGAAACGAAATGGATCAGAATGGAGTCATTGATTATGAGTATGTGTATATTTCAATATTAGTTTTATTTCAATTTCTATGAGTATCATTGTCATTTCGATTGTTTTCAAGCATTCCTTGGTGGAAATTCTGAATTGATTTGAATTTTTGATTTTTTACATTTATTTCTTGGCGCAGTGAATCCTGACAAAACGGAAATAAATCTCGATTTTCATCGATCTCTTCGTGGTTACACAGCTAAAAAGAACCTAGATTCAAGTTGATGAAGGCACCGCGAACTTAGCTATACCAGATCATAACTGATACAATCAAAACGAAACGTCCTCATTGCAGATAGATCTGGGAATTTAATCGTACGAGCTTGATGTTCAAAACTTTAAATTGCGAAATAGGTAATAGTTAATAGTTAATTAACCTTATGGGTGCAGCAACCCCATGCTACTCGTAAGGGGTTGAAGAATCTGATGAACGTAGCAGATTTCAATCAGAGAATTGTATATTAAAACGAGATCGAAAGAAATTCATAATACCTCCTCTGCGAGTTCCTGAACACTTACTTGAGTGTGCCAGATTGTCTCAATAGTTGCACACACCTAAAACAAACCACTCGACCAGCCTTCAGTTTTAGATGACCTTAAACCTATTCTAATGGAGGTGCGCGATTTCCTCCTTTTAGGGCTGACATCTCGACAATAGATGAAATCTTTACCCTACGACAAATACTTGAAAAATCACTCGAGTATGGTGTTGAAAATCAAATTTTTGTGAATTTTAAAACGGCCTATGACTCCATAAGAGGCAGGAACTATATGCAGCCATGAGAGCGTTTCAGATACCATCACACTTGGTGAAACTGATAGACCTTACCATGGGCAGGGTAGAGTGCAGAGTCAGGGTAGGTAATAAGCTGTCAGAACATTTGTGACGTATAATGGCCTCAGGCAGGGTGACTCTCTTTCCTGCATGCTATTCAATATTGCACTTGAGAAGGTCGTCAGATTGTCAGGTATAAACACAATTGGAACAATATACAACAAATCGGAATAAATACTCGCATATGCCCATGACATTGACATTATAAACAGGACGGAGAGAGGTGTTAAGGAGGCATACAGAGCCCTGAAAAATGCTACCCTAACATTGGGTCTGCAGATGAAGACTGAAAAAAACAAATATATGGTTGCAACACCTACCCCTAGACCTCGTGGATTACAACATATAAATATAAATATGGATATGGAATTCTATCAGCCTCTAGATGCTACTTCTCTCTTATGCCACAACTAAGATCTCGGAACATTTCAAGGCCGACCAAATGCAAGCTATATAAAACACTCATTAGGCCTGTATTAACCTACGGGTCAGAGACGTGGACTCTCACCAAAAAAGATCAGCAAGCATTGGGAAGCTTTGAGAGAAAAGTTCTAAGGCGAATCTATAGGACAGTGGAAGACAACGGCGTGTGGCGACAAAGATTCAACCACGAAATCTACGAAATATACCGGGAACTAGATATCGTGAAGGTGATTAAAATCGGTAGGTTGAGATGGACGGGTCACGTGCTGAGAATGACTGAACCCGATCCAATCAAAGCGGCACTATTGAGTAGACCAGTTGGGAAGCGTAAACGAGGACTACCTAAGATCCGGTTTCTGAACCACGTCGAACGGGATGCTAAGGAGTTGGGAGTGAGAGGTTGGCGGCGTAGGGCGTTGGATAGGGACAACTGGAGATGGAGATGAGAACGGCTTTGGTCCACCAGGGGCTGTAATGCCAGTATGATGATGATTAGGGCTGACATCTCCAAGATTTCTGCAGTGAAGAATGACTTCATGCAACTGTTGTAACACGACATCCACCTACATGACTACCTTACACCCCCTGTTTCTCTTTACTGAGCCATCAATCGCGAAATAACGCATTGACTAATGCCCATCATTCGTAAAATTTCTGTCTGTGTTGCCCAGCATCTCAACTGCACAATTCTACCCATCTATATTAAAATGATGCTTTTGCACTATTGAAAAAATCGAGAAAGAACGAATTCAAACATATTTAAACTTCTGAATAAATTTCAATTTTCGATTTTCTGCCTTGATTTCTAGGCGCAGTGTGAAAGGGTTAGTCCATATTTTTCCACACTCTATCTCATTCTTCCTGTATCAGTTTTTTATCATTTGTCAGTGATATCATCGACCTCGGTTAATATCTCAAATTCTCTTATAAAATTCCTGGAAATCGGATAGATGAATGATTTCTTTATCAACTATTGTTTAGAGAAAGAAAAAAATTCTGTACGATATTACGAATATATAGATGAATCATTTGTTGAAACATTACTAACTCCTACATCTCGTTCGATATACACCTGGTCATGCGGGCAAAGTCATTCATGTTGCTGTTATTATTTTTACACATACCAACGAGAAATGGGTTGAGATAGGTCAGTGAGCAACTTTGTTGAATCTTTCCTAGGTTATTGAACAGACTAAATATTTACTTCTCAAGATTATATCGGTTACTTGTTTTCCAAACAACAAATTCTAGTTCAATATGATCGGGTAGGTTTATCATGGAACATGGTATTTGACATTAGGAAAAAAAACATTTGATATATGATTTGAAAATCTAAATAAACAGTAAAACGTGCAGTTATTTCATTATAGTAAATTGTGAGTATGGTGAGTCTGAGGAAACTGTAGGTCATTCAGTCAAGGACTTTCCTACAAGAGTGGTCTGAAAAGACTCTTTTTCTGAATATTTTTTTATATTCGCAACATAATCTCCTTGTAACTCTACACAATTTTCCCAGAGATGTTCCACATCTGTGTAACCTTCCAAACAGTTATCGGCGCATTTCTCTGAAAAATATGATTTAAGATGAGGAAACAAAAAGAAGTCGATTGGGGCTAGATCTGGTGGGTTAGGTGGATAGTCAAGCAGTTCAAACCGTAACCCTTATTTTCGCCGGGCGAGGCAGGCATTTTCCTCAATGTTTTTTTTTCTCCCTGTTCTTTTGAATCATTCAAAAAATTACGTTTGCTTCGTCCGTTTCTCCTCATTTTCGTAAGCTTACACTTTAGGAGGATCGTGGGAAACTTGGAATATCAATATTCTACATTAAACCATAAATTCTTTCATTTTGATAAATAATTCCCTCTTCTTTCATTCAAATAAATAAATAGATAAATGACATTAACGTGAACACAATCTAAATGAACCCTTTTTCCAATCAGGTTCATCAATTCCAATATTTCAACTTTCATTTTTGGTAGGAAACTAATTATTAACACGTGTTTTTTAGCGAACAAATGCCAACAAAATTCGATGGTATCTCTTGGGACACATAATATACATAAATTGAGATTTTACAAGAAACCCCACAAATTGATAACAACAGTTGTTGATCAGTTTTTGCTAGTAACGTTCGTTCTTTTATTTCAATTTTCAGTAATGATGCAACGTGATTCACGGAATTTGAAGCCGGCAAAATATGCTCAAACAGTGGTGTTAGATGACCTTGGTTGGATTCATACAAAAAAAAAACCAAAAGTTTGTGGTGCCCCATTCAACTGTTTCCAGAAGGATCGGGAAAGTCTTGAAAGGAGACCGGTGCAAGAAGGACCTTGAGCAAGAAGCAAGAGCGTTATTCGAGAATTTCCTAGTTGAAACAAGGGTTCACTACTGCTAGGCACCTTTCAATGCAGCTTCGACAGAACAGTGGAGTGCAAATTAGCACTGAAATGATACGACAACTTCTCAGGAAATTTGGTCTCGTGTCGCAATTCGAGGCTCAGCTCTAACCGCAGTATATCGAATAGAAACCGATCAAATTTTTCCAGATGTCAATTGATTTAAAACTGACTGGGAGAGAGTTTCATCACAGACGGGTCGAGATTTTGTCTCATTCATTGCGATCGACATTCTCTAGTGCATAGACTTCGAAATGTGGGAAGGAACTTCGTTGATCCGCTCGCACTGATCTGAGAATCTTGAATAATGGAACATTGAATGCTCAGAGGTGCGTTTCAGATATTTGAGAAGAACATGTGCAACCATTTGCGGCAAACATGAGTGAAAAATTTTTGTTTATGCATGATAACGCCAGACCCCACCAAGCTCGTATCATTAGCTACTTCCTTCATGATCACGAAATCAATGGAGTAGCGTACCAGACTTGAAAGAAATGATAAATATGCCCAGTGCAATGATGTGGGGAAGAATTTCTTTGAATGCCCACACTGATCTGGTAATCGTTAATAATGGAACCCTAAATGCTCAGAGGTATGTTACAAAAATTTCAGAAGAACACGTTTGAGGCAAACATAGGTGAAAACGTATTTTATGTATGATACGGCCAGAACTCACCAAGCTCATGTCGTAAGGAACTATCTTCCAGCTCACGAAATCATTTCATGGAGTGGCCTGCACGAAGTACAGACCTCAATCACATCGAACATGTTCGAGACTTTCTCAATGGAAGATTGAGGTACCAGCAAAACCAGCCAGCTCCCATGAATGAGGTTTGGAACAGACTGATCAACATTTGAAAAGAAATGGATCAGAATGCTGTAGGGTCATTGATTTTGAGTTTATCGTGAGATTTTTTTTTTGTTACCTGCGAAGTATTCTGAAAACAACTGGGCTATTCTTGTATAAGTCCAACCTAGGTTATCTAACACCTCTGCTTCTGCACATTCTGCCGGGTCCAAATTCGTGATTCGCATTGCGAAAATTGAAATTTTCGAGAACATATCCGAAAAAACTTGTGTTAATAATTAATTGGCTACCGAAAAAAAGAAAATTCATGTTTTTCAGAGACCAACTTAGTGATTATTATAAAAGTTACACAAAAATAATTTAGACATTTTACAGGAATTATTTTGAGTATAATTTATTGATGTGTAACAAATTTCTTCAGCTCGGCGGTTTTCGAATTATAATGCAATTTTTTTTTCAAATATGAACAATGGGCTATTTCAATTTTCTTGGTTGCCCTATTTCTCACTTTTTCCAAAATTCAATTGCGATTATTATTTGATTTTTCGAAAAATTTCGTTTTGCGTCTTCCACCCTTTATTCGAATGTGTGAAATTAAAGGCTAAACAACAGATCTGGTGATGTACAAAGGAAACAAAGCGACTATGATATCAATATACAAGTTTTTGTTGCACGAGAAATACTTTCCGTTGTCGGTGTAGGTAAATATACAATACTGTAAAAAGCATATGCTAACCCTTGCAAATATTTTTTCTACCTGACCTTAAGATGATTGATGTGTCTCCTTCATTGTTCTTGAACTTGTAGGTGGGGTTGTCGGGACAATAGAAAAGCGCCTACCTACTTTTGAGATTAACTCGTGTATTTTTCTAGGAATTCGTTTCTTCAGGAATATGAAATATATATAATTTATTTTCGTTTGGAAGTCATGGTACGTTATATGATCTTGACGAGGGAATTAACCGTTGTCATGAAATGATTATTGTAGGTAGGTATTTCGTGAAAATGAAAAATTGAGAAAGATTTCTGTATCATGTCTCTCGGTTCGAACGACAAAATTTTTTCAAAAGAAAACCAGCATAATGTTCGTTCTGTGGTCTGTGGTTTGTACGTCAAATATCATTCAAATCCGTTTAGCCTTCTTTTGTGTGTGACAAAGATCTAACAACGAATTTTCCCATCTATAATAGTGTGGAAAAGATGTGGACTTCTACAAATAAATAGGCACTCTCACCTTTCTATGAAATTTCTTTGCTGTTCGTCCTTGTTTTTTTTAAATTTTTCATTTTCTGACATCAGTCACAAATATGATGTTATGGTTATATACAGAGTGTAATTGATTTTTTTCGTAAGATGTCATGCCGTGATTCCTACGATATGTGGAAATATCCGGTATTAACTGGTTTTTGAGGACCAAAAGGATTACATTCTTCATTATTAGTTTCATTACAAATTCAATGAATATGGTGTAAATGAATTCATTAGCGCTGCTGGTGGATTACTGGAAAAATAATTCTTCATGATATCTTTACTTCTTTCGAATAAATTTGAATTTACGATTTTAAGCCTTAATTTTTTGGCGTAGTTTTTCTAGGTGTCGTACGAGAACACCTACATTAACCCTCCCTATACAGTATGTCCCAAATTGGATGGTTTTGTGGGGCAGCTATGTGAGGCTTGCAGATTGACAAAAATGACTCCCTCAAGTCTCAGTCTCGACTTTCGACCAAACCTCATTGGTTTTCATCAATTTCAATTTTTTTGTTCGTCGAGTTCCGGAAATTTTGAGGAAATGATCGGAATTGTGAAAACCAGCTTCGAGAACATTCACTATTTATTGGGAAAAACTGAAATTTAAAACATTCTTAAAATTTCGTTTTCGAAAATGTTTCAGAGCGTTGAAAACTACAAACACAATTTCGAGATGAATTTTGAATCCGGAAACTTTCGAGATATAACAAAACTGCAACTTTCTCATTCCAAAATATATGGGTTTTCCGAGTTCAATTATTGGATGAAAAATGAAGGTTGATGAAAACGCACTGCCAGTTTCAAAGCAGATGCCCGAATTATCCTCCCAAATTCTCTATGCATTTTCTGCATCTTTTTCTCACAGAATTCACCGCATTCAGTAGTTGAGTTCCACGAATTTGATTTATGGCATCTTGGAATCGATTAACCAAATCCTCCCTACTTTTCGGCCGCGTGAAGTGAATTTTGTTCCTGACAAAACCCAGTATTGGAGTGAAATCAGGGTATCTCCTGGGCCATAAAACGAGACATCTTGTGTGTATGCAGTGATCTCCCAGAATGTGGTTCAATTTTTGGAAGGATGACCTACATTTATTTATTTATTAACGGTATGAACCTTGAAATTACAATATAGGAAGAAAGGAACAGAAACACTATGCATGAATTGAAATCAGCAAACGGGAAACAGGTGAGTTGGCATAATAATTTGTCCGATTAGGAGAGGTTCACTGAACAGAGATCCACCCCTAGTAATTCTCCCAGGAACATGAAGACCAATCTGATACAACAAATCGGGACAATCCACCTTACCATCAAGACATCTTCAGAAAAAGAGAAGATCCAGCACAATTCTTCTTTCGGATAGCGTTCTTATGTTCACTTCAGCCCTGACAAATGTTGCAGAAAACTATATCCTAGGGATAGATATTTTATACGATATATAAAGAAGAAGTTCGTTCTGGATCCCCTTAATCTCATTCGAATGCTCTAAATAGAAAGGTGACCAGACAGTCCAGGCGTACTCAAGAATATGCCTGCAATAACAATTGAATAACAATTTCAAAATGTCACTGCTTGTAAACATAGCTCTGTTACGCCTAATAAAGCCCAAGGTTTTGAAGGCTCGGTTTACAATTGTGACGAAATGAAACTTGAAAATAACTCGTGAATCGATGAACGCCACAAGATCTCGGACAACATTAACTCTTTTGAGTTTAGTACTATTGATAGTGTAATCAAAATTAATTACACTATCTCACTTACAAAATGTACTGGAATTTATCCAAAGTGAACTCCGAGCCATTTCTGACAAACCAGTCAGATACAGCATCCAAATCTGCCTAAACGGACAATGCATCGGTGATGCCATTGATACTTTTGAAAATTTTGAGGTCATCAGTATAGAGAGGGAATTCAGAATGCTCAATGAACCAATATCTTAAATGAAAAGTGAAAACAAAAGTGGGCCCAAATGGCTTCCCTGTGGAACACCAGAAGTTGTTAATGATTCAAAACTTTTTATTTTGACAACTTGCGTCCTATGCCTATAGTAACTTTTAACACAATTCAAAAGTTGTCCCACAAAACCAGCCGACTTCACTTTGATGTCTAATACGGCATGACAAATTCGATCAAAAGCCTTTATAAGATCCGTAAAGGCTGCATCAACATGATGCCCCTCACTTAACTAATCAAGTAAGAACTGAACAAATAGAACCAAATTCGTAACTCTCGATTTGCCCCTAATAAAGCCATGTTGTTGGTCAATAAGAATTTGCTTCAGTTTGAAAGAAATTTTATCAAAATGCTGATTGGCCTGTAATTGCGTACATCCACCTTACTTCCCGACTTGTGTATGGGAGTTAAAAAACTCGACTTCCAAATTGTTGGAAAATATCCTTCACGCAAAGATCTATTGAATAATAGAGTTAGCTGTTCCAATCACCATTGCCTTACTTTTTTCTTAATTCATTTTCATACCTCTCTTCTCTAATTCTCTCTTCCATTTATTCAAGTTTTTCTGAAGATTTTCATTGCTGGCCATTATCATTATCATAATCGGCATCACTTGAAAGACTGAACCTGACCATCGTGGCCCTCTCGGTCAAACAGAGATGGAATTTGAGGAAATATCGCAGGTTATGTATTTTTTTTATTATCTCCTTAGTCCTTTTCATGACCTTGATTGCTATGTAAAATCTTTTCTCAGATTTGTTTAGACATTAAAGAAGTATGATTGTTGAAATATTTTTCTGCAGGTTTTCTTTTTCCATTGTTACAGATTCCTGTCCCAAACCCCCCCCTTTCTTTCACCCTTGTCTTCGTTTGGAAATCATGGAATGCAAGAGAGAATGAAGCGGCTAAGCAGAAAAATCTTTGGTATTTTTTTTGTACACACAACACTAACACAACATAAACAGACAAGCTATTGCTAGTGCAATAGCGACAGGGAAACGAGTTTTTTCCTCAGGTTTTTTTCACTCGTTTATTGAATCATATACAACATAGTATGGTTCACCTGTTACATTTCCTGAGCTCACACTTGTGCTTTTTCTGACACACAACAAAATTATAGATATAAGCATTTATTGTAAATACAATTATTCAAAGTTTTGTAATTCCTCTCTTTTCAAAATATATATATATATATATATATATATATATATATATATATATATATATATATATATATATATATATATATATATATATATATATATATATATCCGCGTATGCCCTTCTGATACTTCTACTTGCTATAACTTTCTATATCCAATCTGGATTTTCCTCACTTCTATCGAGCAATTTTTATTATTTCATCCATATGTTGAATAAAATTAACATAAAATAAAATGAAAATAATCAACAACGATTGATTTCCTAAATTAAAAATTGAATTAGTTGATCTTCCAATGAAATCACTTCCACCATCAAACAATGACCTTATATGGCATCTATACTATCATTTCCTCAAAATCAAGAGTTTCAATTTGTTGTGTTCCCGCCTATCGATCGTAAGTTGTAGTAAATATTCTCGGCAAAGCCAATTACGCAAGATTTCATTGAGATAAAAGTCAAGGTAGTTGAGTATTTATATTATTACGTCTTAACGAACCAGAAACAGGTTAGCGATGGTATGTGCCTAATGAATGCAAATATCTATGAACCAGTACTTTTTTTAATTGTCAGATTGATACAAAGTAGGAATTCACCTTGCGCGAGGTCCAAAAGCGAAGAATACTCCGGGGAATATCAACGGGAGAACGAATATAAATTAGTCAGACTTATATCTTGGATTTGTTGGGCGTACGAACCAATGAGTGAACATGGAAATACAAGAAAATATACGAACTCAACGCAACCCAGATTGGGAGATCAAAGGGAATTCTGGAAAATCCGTCGGATGTGGAACTGGTGGAAAATAAAAATAAACATGACATTTGAACCTCGTGTTAGAATCAGAGGTAAACAAGTTAAAGCGTAGCCTTTATCGTATCCCAATCTTCTTCTCGCCTTATTAAAAATCGAGATAGATCATTATCTTATAAGTACATGATAGAGCGATTGTAGAAAATCATGCTCAGGTTTAAATGAGACGCTTATTGAGAGGCTACTTCTGTCGCAATATGGCATTTCGAAAGATGATAATGAATATTTTAATTGTTAACATCTTTTCGATAAATAAACTGCTTCAAGTTGTTCACTGAAGAGATAAGTACTCGAGAATACGTTGTCTGACTTCATTTTATGCGTGGAAATGTACAGGGTGTCCCAAATTCGATGGGTTCGTTACCGAATTCCCAGCATTCAGTAGTTGAATTCCACGAATTGGGGCAATGGCATCCTGGAATCGGTTAACCAAATCCTTCCCACTTTCCGACCACGTGAGCTAAATTTTGTTCTTAACCAAACCACATATGGAAAAGTCTAATGGGCTGAGATCAGGGGATCTCGCGGATCTAAAAACGAGACCCTTGTGCCAATCCAGTGATCTCTCAGAATGTCGTTCAATTGTTCATCGGAAGTGCCTCGTTATGGGAAGTTGCGCTGTCCTATTGAAACCACTTCGTTTCGAGGTCTACAAGCGGAACACTTTCTAAATATGGCCCAACAAATTCGGTCAAAATATGCAAATATGAATTATCATTTGTTGCCCAACACTTTTCGAATTTTCCAAATCAGTCAAGTGCCAATATCTCGATTGTTTTTAAAGTTATCAAAAATGATTTAGACATTCTTTTTTCGATTTTCTTACGTAGATTCCAACTTTTGAATTTGGGAGGCTTTTACTTGGTAATACGAATAAATGTACAGAAAATAAGAATGAGAATATAAATACAAAAGATACGAAAGATACGTACTACTTAGTTGAAGAATTATTAGAAAAGAATCATGTCAATACGATCATTCAATCAGATATTCTTCCATTATTACAAATTTGTTTAGATCAAAATTATTTCCATTTCAATAACAAATATTATACTAGTGAAGACGGCTTGATTATGGGCCATCCGTTAAGTCCTTTGTTAGCAGAAATATTCATGAATAATTCAGAGAAATTAATTCATAATCATCCACTTAGTAAATATTGTTTATACTGGTATCGTTATGTAGACGATTTGAAATTATTTGCTTTACAGGAACAGATAGACAGTTAAAAATTTTCGAAAATCAAATAAATTCATTACATCCAAAAATTGGATTCACAACCGAAATAGAATGCAATAATTCAAGAAATTTCTTAGACGTAATAATTTCCAATGAAAATCGAAAACATGTTTTCGCGATTTACCATAAGCCGTCACATACAGATATTATAATACATAATTCGTCGTGTCATCCGTATCAACATAAAATGTCAGCATTCAACAGTTTTTTTCATAGATTGATTAACATCCCGTTATCACCAGCAAATTTCAAAAAAATTAAATTTGATTAAACAAATTGCCAAAAATAATGGTTACAATCCTAATCTAATAAATAATATTTTAAATAAAAACAAAGTAGAATCGCATTGAATGAAGTTTATCATGTCGAATAATTGAAACAAAAATTCAACACCTTAACCTACGTTGGCATTACAAGTGAGAAACTGAAATCATTCTTGAGTAACAATAATTTCAACATAGCTTTCCAAACTAATAATAGTTTAGGCAAATATATAAAAATAATAAAACCAAATCAGATAAAAACAATAAATCAGGTCTTTATAGATTGAATTGCAATGACTGTGATAATTTCTGCATTGGTAGAATACATAGAAATTTTAATATTAGAATATCGGAACATGAACGCAGTTTTTCAAATAAAAAATCTGATTCAAATTACGCGAATCATCTCCTAGAAAATAGTCACTCTTTCGACCCACAGTTTGAAATTTTGCCTACAGATAATAAATATTGGAAGGTAATCTCTGGGAAATTTTAGAAATCAAAAAACACAAACACTCAGGTAGACTCATCAATGAACAAGTCGATTTAAGCCCTTCACCTCTATTGAATCTCTTCGGGGAGCAATCTATTCCTTAATTTTATTGGATATACCTGTCATCAATAACCACTCAAGAAGGAGCAACCCAATAAGCTTTTAATTACTTAGGAACATTTGTACTTAAATTCTCATTCTTATTTTCTGTACATTTATTCGTCTGAAGAAGCTGCGGTGTAATGAAACGCGTTACGAATCGCAATTATTAGGTAAAATTCCTTGAAACATAGTACTTGTTTTTTATTATAGATTCCAACTACCCGCGGAATTATTTTTTGTCCAACGGTTATCGAGTTTTAATGCAAACTTGCGTTTCTTCAAATATAGACATGGGCAACTCTGATTTTGTTGAATGGTTTTTTCTTCTTTTCGAAAATATATCACATGTGTACTTAATTTTTTCATCCAGACAGGGATTCTTTTTGCAAGAGATATGATGGAAATATAGACACGGTTGATCACTCTCCAATTGGATCAAGAATTTCAGGGGTTTTCCAATCTTCAACTCAGTCCCAAAACCAACCATAAAGAGCAGCAATAAATTTAGACAACATAAGTTTATTTCCAAAAATACACTATCTGCAACGAAGAAAACGTAAAAAATATATGAGCATGCAGACAGATCGACATAGAAAAACACTACCAATGTGGAATATTGAAAATATTGTACGAATAGAAAAAGTGGAACTAGGTTGAGTTGGACCCCAAAATCAGACAAATATCAGAAATAGGCAAAGCTGGGCATGCAACGAAAGAAAAAAAAAATCCTAAACTTCTCGTCTGGATTTGAAGAAATTATTGCTACAAAAAAATAGCAATTTACTTCCAAACGCGAAAAACCATGAGTTGTAGAGCACTTGAAGCTACTCAAACAATAGTCTGAACCAAGGCTACTTGCTCCATCAGTTCACGGAGTCAATATAAATATTCTAGAACTCGGATCACCAAGAAGCTAGTCCTAGACCTAACATTGTACATTCCACAATACTTGAAGATTATAGAGAAGATGAGACCAATATTACCAATGCCCTACCGCCCATATTCATAGTAAAATTTTGACTGTGTCTGAAGGGTTCTTTGGCGCTTCAGATCGTCTGGGTGTTGTATAAAAGCTCGTAAAATAGTACCATTAACAACTTATACAGAATTAAGATTTGCAACTATGACATAAGTTCAGTTATTGGTTTTGGAACTTCTAAGCGTCTGGCGGGAGTAAGGAACCAAGAGAAATGTCTGGCAATAATGAAAATTGACTTGTAACAGTTTTCTGTGTAATATACAGGTGTCCTAACAATCAAAAACAAACCGGCAATGGAAAATATGCCCATTTATGGTAATGCCGGAATTCGTTTTCGAGTTAAAAACCAATATTTCCCGAGGAGAAACGTTTACAAGTTCGTTCGAAACGAAATCAAGACCAGATATACCTTTCACCTTTTGAAAACAAGCTGACCCTTAATATCTCAAATAAATAATTTTTCTATGTTTATTATTCAGTAAAGGTTCAACCTTGATTTTATCATATCACTCTTGATTATACCAATGCAAGACGATTTTCATATCTACATAAATAATCTGTCATTACACTGTTGAGATAAAACTCTGTAACGTTCAAGTAGTGTTCGGTGAAAATATAAAAATGTTTATTTCAGATAATGTGAAGTTCAGTTTTTCTCAAACAATAGAGTTATTTACCAAATTCCGCAACAAAGGTTTACCTCCTACATAAAAAAGGATAATTTAGATATATGAAATACGAGTATGTATTGGAAATTCTCAGATTCCTCAAGAAGCAAACAAAATTGGGAAGATAAAACATTTCAGTATGTAACATATTTTATCTGATTTGTTCTACAACATGATAGAACAAACAATGTATAAAATTAGGGAAATAATAACAAATCTTGAATTCTGGTATCTGCCTGCGAATCACGGTGATAGATTCTTCAATCAATTGAGAAATTCGTTCTCGAAAAACTTTATTAAAGTAAAATTAAGGTAGCCAAGCTAAAACCGATCTAATCCGTTTCGTCTTTCTCAACCTCAAACCGTCGAGATTAACAACTTTGGGTTTGTATACCAGTATATTCGCGATTTCCGCAAAACCTCACTTGAAAAGTTGGCAAAACAGTGCGAAAAAGCCATTTTTGGTGAAACCATATTGATTAATTAGGTTCCCCAATGATCGTTATCATTGGGGTAGACAACATCTGAAGCGAGAATGAGGTCACTTCTCAAAATACAATGGTCCTCTTAAAATACTGTGAAAAGACCTTAACCATGTATTTTCCACTATGCAGACGAACACATTGAGTATTTGTGGATACTATTAATAGTGTTCGGGCAACCAATGTAGATTTTCCTCAGCTAAAAACCTTAAGTTCTGGCAAATTACATCTTCCTCCTCTGTGAAGGATAAAAAATTATGAAGCGCACCGACCTTTGACTTATTTCCTTATTTAAAGCTTCCCGTTTTTTGGCTGCTTATGTATACTCGTGAGAATGTCCACATTAGTAGCATCAGAATCTTTGGGATATCCTGATTTTGAATGATCCTCAACAGAATCTTCTTCCCGAAATTTAGTTTCAATTTTACTTACTGTGGTTTGATTTATGTGGGGCTCATTCGGGTAGCTGCTGTTGAACAAAACGCAGACTTCTACCTTGCTACCACGTTCATCCCCACAAGCGAGAAATATCAAATTGTCCATATGTTTGTTTTCGGTTAAATATGGTGTTCTTGAATTTAAGATATTCATACAATGAAAAGTGATAAACTGATCTGGTGAAATCATTGAACGGTTCAAAGTCAACAAAAATGAAATCTGCATTCTATAGAATCGAGTACATGTACAGGATGTCCCAAATTCTATGTTTTGTGGGGCAGAAACCTCATTGACGAAAACCAATTTCAGTTATCGTATTTTGTTTTCGAGTTATTCCGGAATTTTCGATTTTCCGGGATTTGAGCAAAATGACCATATCTCGGGTATTAATTAAGTTACGTGAAAAATATTTTCACATTCTTTAGGCACTTGTTCGAATATAATACAGAGATGCATTCGAAAATTTCTTCAACCAAACAGTTTTCGAGCTTCAAGCTGTCTTTCTCAATTTGGGACACTCTGTACAATAACACACGCAAGAAACAAACTGGTCTTCGTTCATTTCTAGCAATATAAAAATTTACTATCCGACTACTTCTGACAAAAACTTAAGTGAAAGAAATGATGAATTGCACTTCATTCATTCTTTACACTCGCACTGTATGTTTCGATATGGAGCATCAATACAATGATTCGTCTATTTTTATAATCGCATGGATTCATTAATCTAATTAGAGGATAGCAATGGCAGACTCGAATTTTTTTACTCAAGGATACGAGATGTGTGCCGGGTATAAGGTCGAATTGCTATGGGATCGAGCGTATCTGAATATTTATCTATAGAATGAAATTTTCCACTCCATAATTTCTCGGTAATCTTGAACGGAATGAAAATATTTCGATAGACAGAGATGAAGGCTTGTTCATTCGAAGGTAACGTTAGTTCGAGGAGATACGAATTTGTTGGTGCCAGCAAGTATGAAATATTGGTATTTCATCAGATATTTGACGTTATCGAATTCAATAGAAGATAATGGAAATCTGACGTGTTAAAATATGTATCGCTCGATTGTCTATTAAGCACTCGAACTCCTCATCAAAATGATAGTTGGAGATGTGTATCTGCTACTGAAAAAATGAAAGTATGCCAAGAATTCAAGAACCATCAGAAAGTAGATAAACACATAAATATCACTATAGTTGCAAGTACAATATGTACTCGCGCCCACGCTCATAACATAATGAAACTTTGACTTCGTCTGTGGGGTTGTTTGGTCCTTCATATTGGTCTTGCTGATGAACATGCTGCAGAATGCACCCGCGGACCGAATGGATCATGGCATAGAGCAGCAGCTGTGCCATTACTGAATCGAGGCTATCGAGAAATGATCTCCCTAAAGGCTTGATATCAGAAACCCACAGGCGATTGTCACATATTGACTCAACCGGCTATGATACTGCGATGGAGAAGGCCACGGGAAACCACTCCATTATTTTCCCTAGTACATTCATCATGGCAACGAAACATGAAATAGACATACGTACTGATCATGGTTGTCGGAAACCAAGATCCGGCAGGGGAGGGAACCTACATACAACACACAGGGCCTCTCAGGTGGTCAATCTGCGAAACCCCTGTGACGCAAACAAGAACAAACATACTGTGAAGCTAATAGGTACATGGAACGTAAGAAGTATGTTTATGAATGGCAAAGTTCATAATACCATCTGTGAAATGGATCGACTAAAGACCGACATTATGGGACTTAGCGAGACACGCTGGACAAGCTCTGGCAACTGCCAGATACATGACCACACAGTATATTACTCAGGCAATAACAACCCAGATCACCGAAACGGGGTCGCTTTTGTAGTGTCCAAACAAATAAAACCGTCTGTAAAAAGTTTTGTGCCTTATTTATGCAGAGTGGCAATGATCAAGGTTGGTACCAAACCCATAGATACCAACATAATTCAGGTTTATGCTCCCACCTCCGAAGCTGATGATCAGGAGATCGAACAATTTTACGCCCAAATGGAAGTTCTCTTAAAATCTATAAAAACAAATGAACCAACATTAATAATAGGAGACCTGAACGCGAAAGTAGAAGAGGGCAAGGATGGAGATAGCGTTGGATGCTTTGGTCTCGGTGAGAGGAATGAAAGGGGTGACCGACTTGTTCAGTTTTGCAAAGAGAATAATTTAATAATAACTAACACATTTTTCAGGTTGCCACCACGTAGATTATACACCTGGAAAGCACCCAGTGATTCACCCGATAACATAATACGAAATCAAATTGACTTCATCATCATCAACAAAAGGTTTCGTAATGCAATGAAATCAACAAAGGCCTATCCTGGTGCAGACATTGCGTCAGACCACAACCCTGTTATTTCTCAATTTCAGATTAAACTGAAAAAGCTGAACAAAGCTCTCCCAAAGAACCGCATTGACACCAGAAGGTTAAAAGATGAAAGTATCAGAGAACAAGTCAGGAATACAATTGGCACATGCTTGAGAAAACTAGAGGAAGAACAAGAAACAACTCCAGGAGACAAGTGGGAAAACCTAACCAAAACAATGGATTTAACATGCAAGCAGTACTTACAGAGGGACAAATGGCCAGACAGGGAGTGGATGACGGATGAGATTAAGAACATGATGGACAGAAGAAGAACTGTAAAGAATTGAGCCTCACAAGAATATTAAAATATCAACAAGGACATTAAAATCAAAATAAAACATACAAAGGAGGAATGGATGAACCAAAACTGCCGGGAAATAGAAGAACTGGAGCAAAAGTACGACTATGCTGGTGTACATAAAAAAGTAAAACAGATGGTGGGGAAAAGCAGATATAAAACAGCAACCTTAATGGACAACGACGGCAAGGTTATTATAGACGACGCTGATAAATTAGAAATATGGAAAGACTAAATATTTAATCTCTTCGGAGACACTCGTTCTGAAATACGTGCATCACAAGCAACCACCGGACCATCAATAACTCGTGATGAAGTACTACATGTTCTGAGGACAATGAAAACTGTGAAGGTGCCTGGCCCAGATAACATCTATATAGAATTGTTAAAGCTCTTTGATGACAATGACGGACTCCTGGATCTTTTGAAAGGACTATTTAACGACGTCTATAATACTGGCCAAATTCCCAGAAAATGGCTTATTTCGACTTTCCTGACCATCCCAAAGAAGACGACATCAAGGAAATGTGACGACTACCGACTAATAATCTCAATGAATCATATAATTAAGCTCTTTCTGAAGGTTATCCACCGACGAATATACAGCAGATGCGAGGAACATATCTCTGAGACGCAGTTTGGTTTTCGTGAGGGTCTTGGGACCAGAGAGGCCATATTCTCGTTGCAAGTTCTAATCTAGAGATGCAGAGATATGAGCCAGGATGTGCACATTTGTTTCATTGACTTCTCCAAGGCGTTCGATAATGTCAGGCACGACAAACTCATCCAGATATTAAAAGCATCTAATATCGACGAAAAGGATATGAGAGTTATCACCAATCTGTACTGGGAACAACGTGCGACAGTAAAATTGGATAATGTGAACATCTCGGAGGAAATGGAAATATGTCGTCGAGTACGACAGGGATGTGTTCTCTCTCCAACACTATTCAACCTGTACTCAGAGGGGATCTTTCGTGAAGCCCTAGAAGGTCAACAAGGTATAAAAGTTAATGGACAACCTATAAACAGCATCCGCTACGCAGATGATACTGCTATCATAGCCAGTAGCTTAACAGATCTGCAACAACTAGTAGAAAGGGTTACAGAACACTCAGAACGATACGGCCTTAATCTAAATATATCAAAAACAAAATATATGTTCGTAATCAAAAGAATAGGCATACAGGGATATCTCACTGTCAATGGGGAGAGAGTACAGCAGGTCCACACATTTAGCTATTTGGGAACGACTGTGTATGATTCATGGGACTACAAGGGAGAGGTATTGTGCCAAATTGAGAAGGCCAGAGCGACATTTTTAAGAATGAAAAATATGTTTATTGCCAGAGACCTAACACTTAATCTTAAGATCAGAATGCTCAGGTGTTATGTTTTCTCCATTTTGTTGTATGGAGTAGAGTCGTAGACTGTCAATGAGACAATTATTAATAAACTGAACGCTTTCGAGTTGTGGTGCTACAGACGTATTCTCAAAGTTTCATGGACGCAGCATGTTACTAACGAGGAGATCATGAATAGAATGGGCAAGAAGAGGGAAATTGTTCAAACACTGAAGGAACAGAAGCTTCAATATCTTGGCCACATAATGCAACACGACAAATATCGACTACTACAATTAATCCTTCAGGGAAAACTTGAGGCGAAAAGAGGCACTGGAAGAAGACGTCACTCGTGGATGAAGAACTTGCGCGATTGGTTCGGATTGACTACAACTCAGCTGTTTCGAGCAGCAGTTAACAAAGTGAGAATTGCCATGATGTTAGCCAATGTCCGGAACGGATAAGGCACCCCTAAGAAGAAGAAGAAGATGAACAAAACGTCTCAAAATATTATCCTAAACTAGATATTCAAAATATAGATTCATTGCTATGACGTAAGTTCAGTACCACATTTTTGACGTCTGCTAAGAAATTAGAATCCAAAAGAAACGTCTGGCAATGATGAAAATCAGTTTGCAACGATATTATGTATAACTCAGAAACATTAGCAAAATGCCACTCAGAGAAGAAAGAAATCCTGCTGTGAAAGAGCTTGAACTATTTGTATCTGGTACTTGTTCTTTCAAAACCTACCAGGTGAGTTTGCGGTTTACGAATAGATTGTTATTTTTGTCTGATACAAGTGGTGGTGTGCAAGAGGAATCTGGAATTTCAATGTGGTCGTACAAGCCTTGAATATGATCCTCGTTGAAGACGTCCAAGAAGTGTTACTACTGCACATTATGTCGAAAGTCATGGAAAGTGATAAATTATGAGCTCATAAAAGCTATCGAGTTGCAGGGTATCGTCAGTGGTCGACAATACGGTTTCCGTAGACAACGATCAAACTTGCATACGTTACGAATTTGTGGATGAAGCATGGGAAATCAGCAACCATTCCTCTTGATATCTCAAAGACCTTCGACAGTGTTTGGCACGCCGCCTTGATGAATAAACTAATCGTATATTGATTTCCCGAAAAATTGCTGGATCAGCAGCTTTCCCTTTAGTAGATCGATTCAGGTGGTAGTTTATAGTGTAGCGCGTGAATCTTCTTAGGTTAATACAGGAGTACCTCAAGGCTCCATTCTCTCGCCAATTTTTCTTCTATTGCAGATAAATGACCTGCTCCACTCCACTGTTAACAAAATATTTGGATTTGCGGACGATTATACCATGGTGTCCTCATTTTCTAGTCAGCGTCCAATAACTCCTGAGAAGTCACGCCTACAAAAGATACCAATAGAGCATGTCACTAAATTCAGCTTCTGCTAAACTCAATTTTCTTTTTTTTTATGCGCGCTTCCCAGGAATAGGCAAACCTGTTACACCAAAGGAGTAGGCGCCTGGAAAGAATTGAGGTGTCTTTTCAGGGCTAAGCACTACTTCTCGCCATCACAGCTGATATAAAGCGCATGCGCGACCTGGTCTGGAATATTGTTTCCATGTATAGGGTTCCGCACCCAAACATTCATTACGCCTATTGGATAGTATCCTAAAGAGAGCATAACGCCTCTTCGACCAACCGGAGATAACGCGTGATCTCCAGCTTCTCGCTCAAAGCGGACAAGTTGCTGATCTTTCTCTTTCTTACAAATACTTCCATGGTAAATCCTCTGAAAAACTGAAAGGCTTGGTTCCGAAAAGAAACATGTTCCTAAAAAAACTAGGCTAGCAGAAAACTCTCACTAGCAGACGATCCAACTAACAACGCCACGTATCTCTCTCTGTATAAATGCCTGTCATGCCCCAGCATGACAGGCATTTCCTAAGAGTTAAGAATAAAAAAACTCTAGAAATGATAAATTCTGAACATGATATGGATAAGGATGATAGGCGATTGACCAGGCGTGAAATTGCTGAAGCTATAGGCATGTCAACTGAACAGGTGTTACACATCTTGAGGATTGAATTGCGTTTGAGAAAGGTATTGGCTGGGAGTGCCATGTTTGTTAACTTTCAATCGAAAACTCAATTCAGTGTGATTCTCAATGTCATTTTATACGTGCTCAAAAGAATCAAACCAGTTTTGTTCATCAATTCGTAACCATAGATGAGACTTGGGCTTATCACTGCGTTAACAAACCACAGTGGATTGAACCCGTTTGTTCAGCTCCAAAGCAAATTAAGAGATCAAAATCGGCAAAGAAGGTTATGATTTTCTTTCATGAGATGTAAAAGGAATTTTTCTTATCGATTTTCTTTGCAGAATAATAACAGGAGAATAATGTAGAAGCCTTTTGGATCAGCTGGAGGCAAAAATTCGTGACAAAAGATCTACTTCGCAAAGAAAAGAATCATTTATCACCAGGATAATGCACTTGCTCGTACCGGTGATATTGTAAGAGCGAAATTGGTCGAATTAGAATACTAACGCTTGGACCATCTACCCCATTTACCAGATCTGGCTTCCCTCCTCTCAAACCAAAAAGAGTATTGAGATTCGCGTATGCCTATATCTATAAAAAAATTATAACAGCTATCATAGATAAGCTAATCCAGATTTGGCTAAAAGTTACAATTTTAAGTGTAAGGTATCAATGGTAACCTGTGATAGGATTCAAATTTTTTCTTCGATATAAAATCAAATTCGCTCCTGTATTCGAAGGATTTCTTAATGCCGGTTTCCGAACTGGCCTGACCACAATGAAGGAGTGTTTGTAGCATTTGCATTCTTCGATTTGCATTATGTTTAGCATTTTAATATTCCTCAAATTCCGAGACAGATCTGCCGATGACGAAACGACGCGATAATTCAGGTTCTGTTCGTATCTTCGATAGTTTACATTAATGCTGGACGCTATACAAGTAATATATTTGAATTTTTTATCGCCTATTCCGCGGAAGATTTTTTATCTGATGTGTGGTACAACCTAAATGTTATCTTTCGCAATCTGTTCTTTGGAAGATCGTCCTTGAGTTTTTATACTATTAATTCGAAGATTATGCTTAGCGTGGTTTATGAAATAGATATCGTTTAACGAAACCATTTTATTATTATTATATTCAAACAGTAAGAATGAGAATGAGTGCTATAGTTACCAGAATTTAGATTTTTATTGCATCTCGAGAATGTTGTTTACAGAAAGTATCAAAATAATACCCTAAACAACATGAATAAGAGGTAGATTGGTTCCGTTGACTCGAGTTCATTAAATTATTTTGGAGTTTAAAAGTCTGGCAGAAATGAGAACCTATGGAAATGGTCTGGCAATGATAATTATTACTTTCTAGCAGTATTCTGTGTAATATAGAGGGAGTTCCAAAACTGAACGATGAAGATGATGAAGGTTTACCTTTAGCAAGACTTCGCGAAATTTGGAGACAGAATGTATCGATACTCTTGACTTATTACATACTTTTGCACCTTCTGAGTACATTATGCAAGATGAGGAGAGTGATTGTTCCACAATGGGCAGGATAACAAAGTGCTGAGGTAAGTAACAGGATGACTTTAAAAAGAATTCAGGAAAGAGCTGTCATTGCAAATTTGAGAGATGAGTTTATGATGGAAAAAAATCTACAATTTTCGAGTCAATGAAAAATTAAAAAGTTCTACCATCTTCAAACATTCGCGAAGAGACCAATCAACTAGCATCGTATGGTTACTTAATCATTTTCAAAATCGAGTGTTTCCTCTCCGGTCCCTAATTACTACCAGTATACGTCTCGGAAGCCCCTCAAACAAATTTTGGATGTACTCTTGAGTCACTGAGTTCCAAATTTCAGGAAGCACATTTTCTAGTTGTTGGAGTGTTCTACAAGGCATCCCACGTTGCTGAATTTGCCAACCCATATTATCCCAAACATGTTCTATGGGATTCAAATCGGGACTTCTGGCTGGCCATCTCAGAATATCAATTTCGACATTTTGCAGAAATTCTGTAACTACTCTAGCTGCATGAGGCCAAGCATTATCATGCATATAAATGAAGTTTTCGCCAATCAATGGGCCAAAGGGTATAAAATGGGGTTCAAGGATATCTGCGATGTATCTGGCCGCTATCATTATTCTATTATTCACTAGAACTAACTCAGTTCGACCATGGAAAGGAATGCCTCCCCATACCATTACTAAGCCCCCTCCGAAGTTTTCGGTTTGCCGGATATTGCATTGCTGATACCGTTCCCCAGATCGTCTCCATACAGGCATGGGTCTATCATTTTATACTAGACAGAAGCTGGACTCGTCGGAAAAGAGAACATTCGACAACATTCGACCATTCTGGAATACCCCAATTTGCATGTTCCCTCGCATACTGAAGTCTTGCAGCTCGATGCTCTCTGGTGAGACGCGGGCCGGTTGCAACCAGTCTTGGTCTGATATCGTCTTCTCTGAGCCTGTTCCTAACAGTTTGCAATGAAATATGCACATTTCTGGAAAGTGCAAGTTCATTTTGTAGCATTCTAGCCGTACAGTGCCGAACTACTCTTAGTGCAGTTAAACGAAACCAACGATCATCAACTGGTGTTGTTATCCGATCTCTTCCCTGTCCGGCCCTTCTTCCATATGACCCTGTTTCGTTGTACCGATTAATTGCTCTTGAAATAGTGCTCTAGAAGTGTTACATTTCTTACCACTTCATGATCACTCAAATAGCGTCCAGGACGTTCAGCAGCCATTACAATAAATTCAAAGATTCGAAAATCAACAAGAAACACAGAAAACTTGCATTAATTTAGCGTGAAAACTTCAGATAAATTGAATGAATACTGATAGTCAAATAAACTCATTCTTGTTTCAGACGAGCTTGAGATCATATGGAAACAAATATTACTATATAGATAAAATTTTTCCCCTCATATGTCCAAAAACATATGTTGACAAAGAAACTGCGATCGAGCTGCTTAATCGATTGTAGAATTCAGAATACCAGGTGATGCGACAATTTTTGTGGTGTATATATATATATGAGGAATAACAAATCTGAA
Source organism: Cryptolaemus montrouzieri (assembly GCA_013387265.2). Classification (NCBI taxonomy): domain Eukaryota; kingdom Metazoa; phylum Arthropoda; class Insecta; order Coleoptera; family Coccinellidae; genus Cryptolaemus; species Cryptolaemus montrouzieri. The sequence goes on from JABFTP020000103.1 coordinate 28,530,145, forward strand.
TTAAGTCTTCGTACTTAGAATACACCCTGTATAACTGGCACTAATTCAACAAATCCGTTGCTGAACGATTCTAATTGTGCACAAATCAGTATGATACTAATTCTTACTATTATTATTACCTGTAGCTGTTAGCGTGCCTCTGAGGTGTAGGAGCAACACAGGCTGAGTAATGTGGCGCTGCACGTGGAAGTCAAGGTTGTTAGGTGAGCGCCAGATTTCCATCATCTCATATCAAGGTCATCTGTACGCGTCGCCTATATTTTACTAAATTTGGCTTGGCTACGTATCGACAATTCTTGGAGCTTTCAGACGATTGGAAAGTTTGCTTATAAGGGGATTCCCTATAACGCGTGACGTCATACATTCGCTTGAATTAATGTAAATAAGTTTTCATAGTTTATAGTTTTGAATAAGCCGGTGTGGAAAGAATATTGGCTTAACCTGGTAATTAATGTCTTGAAGTTTTAAATGCTGAAAAAGATCGATTTTCTATTACAACGGTCTACAATGGTTTTGTTGCCCTAGATATGAAAATGATTTTGGGTCTATTTATGCACACAATTCGTGAAACTATCAATGATTTTGTAGGATTTGCTCTGATTTCTTTTTAAATCTTTATTTTCATTTTACATAACAAAAATCGTAAAACAAGAAACAAAATAACAGATATATTTATAATGTCAGTTATGTTTTGAGAAATTCGAATACATCGAAGTAAATAAAGAGGAAAATGTCGAAAATATATTTCATATTTCCATAAAACGCCTTTTATGAGCTTTTCTTCTATAATTTTTCAGGGGACAATCTCTTTTCAAAGACCAGCAGTAATCTGCCATCATGTGACAATCCCATCGACCTTGATACCTTTCTTCCATCACTTTCAGATCTTGATGAAACCGCTCTCCCTGTTCCTCACTATAATTTCCTAAATTATCCGGAAATTTATCTAGATGATTGCGGAGATAGTGTAACTTAATACTCATATTTGCTCCTAAAGTCTGAAAGTTTGTCAGCATATTTTGCACAATTTCTTCATAATTTGCTACTTTATGGTTACCTAGGAAATTTTCGACAAACAACACAAAACTTTTCCAAGCTTTAGTTTCCGGAACAGTCATAACTTTGATAAAATATGAGTCTTTCATCAATTGCCGTATTTGAGGACCATCAAATATTCCACCTTTCAATTTTTCCATACTAAGCTTCGGAAATTTTCTGCAAATGTAATTAAAACAATTTCCGTCTTTGTTCAACGCTTTTACAAATTGCTTAATCATACCTAACTTAATATGTAATGGTGGAAGTATGATTTTGTCCCTGCTCACCAGCGGCTCCCTTATTACGTTGGCTTTACCGACACTTGAAGAATTTCTTACAGGCCAAACATCTTGTTCCCAATGAAGTTGCTTTGCTCTACTATCCCACATACAAATAAAGCAAGGGTATTTTGTATATCCACTTTGTTGGCCAAGTAAAAAATTAACCATTTTTAAATCCACACAGATCGGCCATTGATGCTCAGAGTATTTAATTTCCTCTAAAACTAATTTTACATTTTCATATTCTTCTTTGAGTTTCGTTGAATGGGCAATTGGAATTGATGCAAATTTATTTCCATTGTGCAATAAGACGCATTTTAAACTTCTTTTGCAACTATCAATAAAAAGGCGCCATTCAGTAGATTTGTACTCTTTTAAACCCATGTCTATAAGCAGCTTCGCGATATCATTACAATACACTAATCCTTCATTTTCACTAAAAATTGTAATAACTCTTTTCTCGCGTTCTGTATGTTGTAATTGTTACTGTTGGTGCCAATAAATTTTTTCTTTCAATCTTGAGGCTAACAGTTCTGATCCTTGTTTTGATAAATTGAGATCACGTATTAAATCATTGAGTTCATTTTGAGAAAATAACTTTGGCGTAGATGTTTCACCTTCCCATTCACTTCCACTAGTAGATGGTCCTGATTTCTGTGAATTTGGTAACATCATTGTTTCTGAAGGCATGCGAATTACTTTTGAAATGTATATGGGCCGAGGGAGATTTTCACTGTGTAGAACCGGACATTTCGTAGACTGTAAGTCTGGGTATCTCCACGTTTGATTTCGATTAAAACCTTCAACATCTACTACGCAAAAGTAACAATCATCTAAATGATTCGTAGGCTCCATCCAGATCATAGGAATACCAAAATCTAATCCAGAACGTTCACCTTTTTTCCACAACCGTAAAGACTCAACACAGGACTTACAAACTTTATTAGGAACCCATGGTTTACCTAATTTGTCCATTTTGAAACCAAAATATTCAACATAAGTCTCCTTGACAAAGTCTGTGATATTTCTTTTTTGTTTTTTTGGTAATTAAACACCGCAAATATAACAAAATAAATCACTACAATATTTACACTTTCTTCGTGCCGAACTCATATTTTAGACTAGAAGAGAAATATATAAAAATGGACATTCAGTAATTGAAACAAAATATTAATCCATGACACTTTATCCAGATTTACGTGTATATGTACTTCAATATTGTCAAATAACTGAGATCTCAGCTGTTCTGTGGAGCAAGGGGTCTGAGAGTGGGGATCAGGTGATGTTTGTATGCGCGAAAAATTGCGCAGAAGCCTAATCATGACTGGAAAATTAAATTTTATTTCTAACAAGCTTATAATTGTTCAAAATATAAGAAATGCAAAAATCATGAAAATACGAGCACATTGAGAACTTTCATGAATATATTCGTAATCTGGGCACTTGAAAACATAAAAATTTGCGATGATATCCAGGGCAACAATAAAAAAATTTTTTTTTGTAGAGCTGTGTTATTTTTACACTTCCTGATGAAATGGTACTACGAGAAATTCCCCAACAGTTTTTACATACCTGTCCAGGTCGAAATGGCCGCATGAACTCCGTCGTAACAGATTTTACTTATCTACCTACCTAGGTAAAGTGAAACACGGTAGTTCCCGCCATCTCTCGCGGACGCAAAGCTGTAGTACCCGAGTCTCCAAGGAATTCGTAGCATTTTCGACCACTAATAACTTAGTTGTGGACAAAGCTAGACGTCTGAATTTTCAGTATCAAAGAGACCATACTAAATAGCCACATCATAACTATCGCCAGGTGAACTTCTATGATTTCGTCACACTCACCGACCATGATAATTATGAGTACTTCTAGCAGACACAAAAACTTCAAATTTTGAATTTAGCTGATGTTGGGCCTAAAAACGAAGCAACAATTTGAATGTCTCGAAATTTCAAATTCGTTTTCGAAGTTATAACCCTCATTATCTCTTCAGTTGGAAAATTCACGTTTCTTTACAATATATTGAGGATTATTTTTATTATACCGGGTGTCCACGCGAGATAAAAGTATATGGAGGAAGGAATGACCGATTGGAGAATTTTTTTTTTTGTTTTGAATGTTATTCGAAATAAGTTCCGGAAATATTTTCATTGCTGTGGCATTTTCGGTTATACCTGAACACAATCTTTGTTATTTCGAATGGCATAATGTATGATTCTATTTTTTTATTGTAGAATATTGAATTCTGAAAAATTTTTCCTCATATTATTGCCACCTGAAATCAAACGAAACGAAGATAAGAATTTTTCAATCGGAATTTTGCGATTTTTAGTTGTCTCTAAGAAGGCATCATAAAAATACTGAAGATCGATAATTTCTAGCTCGTTGTAAGTAAAGAGGCTCATTCAGCAGAATTCAATGCATTTAGAGGCTTCACGGTATACAGGATGTCTCCAAAGCATGTGGTAAATCGTAGTACATTGAAAGGTACAAAAGTCCGACTACCTTTTTTTACACACACCATTTCACTCGAAATAAACTCCCCACCAAAAATGGTCGCAATTCTTTCACGACAATACCATATAAACTTTTAGGTTCGTCATTCAAGAGTCGCTTGGAAACTTTTAGAAGTGTAAAGATATCATTTAAAAGAGATGAGTTTATGATGTAAAATATCAACAATTTTCGACCATTCTGGAATACCCCAATTTGCATGTTCCCTCGCAAACTGAAGTCTTGTAACTCGATGCTCTCTGGTGAGACACGGGCCGGTAGAAGCCACCCTTGGTCTGATATCGTCTTCTCAGAGCTTGTTCCTAACAGTTTGCAATGAAATATGCACATTTCTGGAAAGTGCAAGTTAATTTTGTAGCATTCTAGCCGTACCGTGCCGAACTCTTAGTGCATTTAAACGAAGCCAACTATCATCAACTGGCGTTGTTATCCGATTTCTGTTAACATTGAACAAGTTAGCCACGTAACGTTGGCTTCGACCCTCCTCTAGAAGTGTTACAATTCTTACCACTTCATGATCACTCAAATAGCACCCAGGACGTTCAACAGCCATTACAATGAATTCAAAGATTCGAAAATCAACAAGAAACACAGAAAACTTGCATTAATTTAGCGTGGAAACTGAAGAGAAATTGAATGAATACTGATAGTCAAATAAATTCATTCTTGTTTCAGACGTGTTCGAGATCATATGGAAATAAATATTACTACAAAGATAAGATTTTTTTCCCCTCATATGTCCAAAAACATATGTTGACAAAGAAACTGCGATCGAACTGCTTAATCGATTGTGGAATTCAGAATACCAGGTGATGCGACAATTTTTGTGGAGTGTGTATTAATCAATGAATAATCATCAGAGCCGATGGTCTGATTCGTCCCGCAAAGAATGTTTGGGATCTTTCATGTGTTTTTCAGAGAAAATTTGCTCTCTACTCAAGATGGACTGATTTTAGCAGAAAAAGCTGAGACTCGTCGATTTTTGATTGGAGGAGGTCCATTTTCTGATTTGGTTTGGAGCTTGTAAAATAATCCCTAATCTTCAGCAGTACCTAAGTCGATATTGATTATAGGGAAAGTGGGAGAGTGGCAAATTTTTCGAAAGGTCTTTTAATTCTCTATTCAAATGTAGTATCTTTGTGCAGGTTTAATATCATAAAGACAGTTCAAACACAATGAACGTTAGTTTTTCAACGAAAATATGACAATGCCAAGAATAAAATCAAATTAAATGCTCAAATAATATACTCCAAACGATTCCCCGTACTCCAAAGGCAATTTCTGGAAGCAACAGGCATCAGTGTATCGAAAGGATACGTCAAAGACTTCGTTCGAGGGGTTTATACAGCAGAAGGCCCTTAAGAGTTCCAGAGCTTACCAAACAACAAAAAATTAACAGACTTAATTGGTGTATCGAGCACCAAAATGGGATATTGAGAATTGGAAAAATGTTCTTTTTTCGTACGAGACCAGAATTGGTGTTCAATCAGATGACCGCCGGATTCGGGTTTCAAGGGGTCGTGCAAGACAAGCTAGACTCCTAGCAGCAACGCAAACTCCTAAATACCAAGGGAAAAGCGTGATGTTTTGGGGTAGCATTATACTGGGAGGCGAAACAGATGTGATTTCGTTTCCTGCGAGTGTAACGGCTAGAAATTACGTGGACCTAGTGCTGGAGCTCATAGTGAGACTCTGGCGAGAATTTCACTTTTATGAAAGATAATGCTCCTCCGCATACCAGCAACCTCGCGCGATATCTTGAAACAGAGGGAATCGCTATTTTGGACTGGCCAGCTGGCTCTCCTGACCTAAATCCTATTGAACATTTATGGGATGATCTCAAAAGGAAAATGAGATCGCGCCAGCATAATCCAAGAACCCCACAACAGCTGATCCAAGCCGCCACAGAAGAATGCCAGAATATCACCGTAAAGAAGGTCGAAAACCTAATCCAAAGCATGCCTAGACGAATTCAGACTTGTATCAGGAAAAGAGGAGGTAATACAAGCTACTGAGGTCGAGAAAAAACACCTACTCCGTGAGAAAACAATTTTCAATGTTTTCACTACATGCGGAAAGAGTCTCTCATTTTCTTTTATTTGTTTCTTTCTTGAAATATAACTTAATTTATTTCTTTTCTCAATTGAAATATCTCAAAAAGGATCAATTCCAACAATCAAAATTTCCAAAACCCCTCAAGTAATATTCAAAATATCGGATGATTCCATATAAATTTGGTTATGTGTATAGCTTTAATATGAATCTCTGATGTCGAACCCTGTATATTTTGAAATAATTTCAGGACATGCCGCAAATTAGCATCTAATTTTTTCATAAATACTATTTTAATATAATAAACGGACACCGGTTACATCATAGAATTCACTCATACAACAGCTGTTATTCCTTAAAAACGCTCTAATTTTCTCTGAAAAACGCTTTTTTACCAGAAGCATAGTTTTGACATCTATTCAATTATTGCTTCAATCTTGATCGTTTACAGTTAATATCAAACTTCGTTTGCAGAAATACGTTTCCTAGTTATTCACTTCTGATCTGTTCACTGGATCTTTCCAGGAATCGAAAATCTGACATCACTTTTTGATATATTAAATGTCACTAATTGACAATGTGATGATTTGCATAAATACTTAATTAATTGCCTAGCAGAAGCATTAATTACTGCGTGGACTGTGGTGCGATATATTTTTCCATGTATGAACAACAAGTTGTTTATACAATAGTTATTGGTGAATACAAGAAAATTCCTTCTACAGTAATATAAATTCTTTAGGTCCAAAAATTTATACAAAGAAAATAACGTAAGTTCGAAAAAATGCATGACTTCACAATCTAAATATACACGTCCAAGAATATGAAATGAGTTCTTTGACTCGGGCATACAAATTCCAATAAGAATAATCTGCAAATATAGGTTGCGTCCGTGTCAAACTCCTCCCCGCAATTAATTTGATAATTCTTCAGTTTGTGCATAGCGTACACCACAAGATGAAAACATTGAATATATGTAATGTTTACGTTTATTATTTTGACATTATTAACATTCGCACGAAGTATGACACTAATACAAACATCGTAACGTACGAAGAGAAATGGTTACTGCCTACCTTCCAACCTGCAGAACTATTGCTATCTCCTTTATCTTTGAAGTAGGGAACATTTTGTACCATCCACTCGTAGATCTGCGACAAAGTCAATCTCTTATCCGGCGAAGAAGTAATAGCCTGCGTGATTAAATCGGCATAACTCAAATTGCCCCAAGCGTTCCTCCTGCTAGAATTTTTTTTCGTGGGCACTTGTGCCACGGCCTGTGCCGGTCCTGGCAATCCAGCGCACTTGTTGCTGGCTTCATCTCCAGGCTCGACGTAATTTTCAGGTCGAGGCAGAGGCCACGTGTTGGATCTAGCCCTAGTTTGCGGCTCAAAACCGTCAATCTCCTGAAGAGGTTCCATTTTTACTATGTTCATGTTCATGTTAGGAACCGTCCACCCGTTAAATGTGTCCCCGTTCATCAAAACGCTGTCGGAACGAAATCACCCAGTAAGAAAAATCTCGAACTTAGCGAATATTGACACTGACACTGAATTGTGCACGATTTTCTTTGACGCTGTTGTGGTTCTTCGAACACTGGAATTTGTAATTCGTATTATTCGTATATCGCGAGATGTTATGCGTGTCAGGTGAAATAAACGATCGGAGACAAGTTATACAACTATTGGAAGTAGGTAGTCGTCTTGTATCCCAGCTAAAATTATTCTGCGTCGCAATAACCTGAAGCGCACGTGAAATCGCAAAACAGACTCACATAGCACAGTTCAACGAGTCATCTCCGAACGTCACAATTATTATTATTCTGATAACGAACCCCAAAAGCTAAGCTAAAGTTCACAGAGTTCTTAAGTACACTCAATGTTTCGTCACAGACGCAGAAAATTTAATTTTCTGTGGTTTTCGATCCATTTCGCGCCTTCTATGTCGAATGTCACAACAATTAAACGATCGTAAGGGAAGATTCTCAACAGACATACACACGCAATGACGCAGTTGCACGTGATAGAGAGCGGAGAAGCGAGCTTACCAACTCAACTGCTTCACATCAGCGCGGCGTTTGAGCGCAGTTTCAATCCAAGTTTAGTTTCTCGGTTATTTCGGAGGAGGACATGCCCACTCAAGCATGCGCGCTAAACGACTACACGCACGCTATCTTGATTGTGTAATTGTTGCACACGCAGTTCGTATCACACACGTGATACTAAAGCCATTATACCTGAATTAATTGACCGTTAAACACCCCTCATTAGTTCTGAGCGTTGCAGTCGATTGTTTCTGGGATCTGCCAACAACCCTTTGCAAATTAGGAAATAGTTCTGATTGATTCGAAATGTTAATTCGAATAACAAAATATACACACGTCAGCATTGACGTTTGACAGAGACACGCATCGAAAAAAAAACTATCAAAAACAAATCTTAATTAACCTTGCAACATATTATATTATTGTAATGTAAAATATCCAACAATTCCACAACGAATTCACGAAATCATGATTAAATGAATTGCTCGGACAGTCTACCAATATGATTATGAAAGCTTGTATGTTGAGATGTTTGTTACCCAATGACTCAAAAACGAATTTGGATGAAATTTGACACCCAAAAAGTTTATTAGATTGATACTTTTTATCCAAGGAAAATGTTTCCTGTAGAATAATAAGAAAATGGTATGGAGATACGAGGATGAATTGAAAAATCAGGTGGAAATGAGAAAAGAACTCATTTTTCTTTACTTAATGTTATTTACTTTTGAACATAACACTTTTAGGATTATACACTTACTCAGGCGTTGAAGGATTTTGATACCCTCGTTGTAATAGTTTTTCCCAAGGCCTTCGTTTCGGAAATAACTTCCGAGCCAGGTCAGGAGAATATAGTGGATGAGGTAGCGTAACTCCGCTAGTATAGCTGGCGAAATGGGCAGGGGCATCATCGTAATGAAACAAGATATTCTTCTTGGCAAGATGTGGCTTAGTTTCGATATTCTCGTTCAATTGATCTAACAGTGATGCATAATACTCGTCGTTCATGATCTTCTCTTCTTGAAGGAAAACAATGAGGATAATGCCCTGTGCATTCCATAACGCGGTGATCGATGGAACCACATCAAATTTCAGGCTGCACTGTCACCGACGTCCACCCACTGGTTGGATTGCTGCTTCCTCTCAGTAAAGACTAAATCATGTTTCATCTACGGTAATGAAAATAAAACTAGATTTGTACCGTATCAAACGTCTTGTTCAGGCGACTAAGTTCTACGGAAAAATTTCGCTTCGATTGCGTTTATGTCTGCTGTGGTTGTTTAAGCTTGGTTCGCTGACATGAGTGGGGAAGGATCGACTCAATCACGTTGAGTATATCTTCCCACTCCCCACTATCTCATATGCGCATATTGCAATCTTCATGTTTTTCGCGATTTCTCAATTTTCCGACCTCTTCATCTTTTGGAAAGTAAATAGCAAAAATTTCCATGTTTTTGCAATTTTTGACATTACAATAGTTTGATTTATCGTTGGCGGACATTTTTCAAAAAATCACCCTGTATTATTTATTTATAAGACCTCAAACTGAGGTGAAATATAAAAATGAAAATCATGTTTTGATGCAAATAGAGGTTTTTGTATTTATCTTTAATTGAGAAGGTCCCAGACATGTTCGATGGTATTAAGGTCTCGAATTTGTGCAGGCCACCCCACTGAAGTGATTTCGTTTACTTGAAAGTAGTTCCTAACAATATGAGTTTAGTGAGCTCTGTTATCAAGCATAAACAAAAAATGTTTACCCATGCTTGCCGCGAAGGGTACATGTTTTTGTAAAATGTCTGTTACGTAACTCTGAACAATCATGGGTCCATTATTTACAATGACCAAAGAAATGCAAAGGAACTCCTCCCCACGCCATTATCGAACCTGTAGCAAAACCATAGATGAGTAAAAAATTGCACAGGGCATATCTGGACACTGGAGAAAATCGATCAAACTCAGCGTCTAACCAATTGAGATGCTTCTTGGCAAAATCCAATCGGGTTCTTCGATGTGCTGGGGTTAGAGCTGGGCCTCGAGCTGCGACATGAGGCCTCAAACCAGATTCCCTGAGACGTTTTTATCGTTTCAGTGCCAATTTGCATTACACTGTTCTGTCATGTTGCATTTGAAGCATTCTAGCAGTAGCGAACCGTTGTCTCAACGAGAAAGTTTTTAAAAATCAAGGTCATCTAACAGGAGTGCTTCAGCACATTCTTCCGGCGTCAAGTTCCGTGATTAGCATTTCATCATTGCCGAAAATTAAAGTTTCCAAGAAGAAACGTTCCTCCCAAAATTGATGGACAGCAGCTATTATCAATAGATGGTTATTTCTCATGAGAGGAACATACGGGCCGAGAAAAAACATAGAATTTTGCTGGCATATGTCCGAAGATACACAGTATTAATATTTAGTTGGCGGGCATTTTTCAACAAATCATCCTGTATTATTTATTTACAAGACCTCAAACTGATGTGAAATATAAAAATGAAAATCATGTTTGGATGCAAATAGAGGTTTTTGTATTTATCTTTAATTGAGAATATCCCAGACATGTTGATGGTATTAAGGTCTCGAATTTGTGAGGCCACCCCACTGAAGTGATTTCGTGTACTTGAAAGTAGTTCCTAACAATATGAGTTTAGTGAGCTCTGTTATCAAGCATAAACAAAAAATGTTACCCATGCTTGCCGCGAAGGGTACATGTTTTTGTAAAATGTCTGTTACGTAACTCTGAACAATCATGGGTCCATTATTTACAATGACCAAAGAAATGCAAAGGAACTCCTCCCCACGCCATTATCGAACCTGTAGCAAAACCATAGATGAGTAAAAAATTGCACAGGGCATATCTGGACACAAGAGAAAGTCAATCAAACTCAGCGTCTAACCAATTGAGATGCTTCTTGGCAAAATCCAATCGGGCTCTTCGATGTGCTGGGGTTAGAGCTGGGCCTCGAGCTGCGACATGAGGCCTCAAACCAGATTCCCTGAGACGTTTTTATCGTTTCAGTGCCAATTTGCATTACACTGTTCTGTCAAGCTGCATTTGAAGCATTCTAACAGTAGCGAACCGTTGTCTCAACGAGACAATTTTTAAAAATCAAGGTCATCTAACAGGAGTGCTTCAGCACATTCTTCCGGCGTCAAGTTCCGAGATTAGCATTTCATCATTGCCGAAAATTAAAGTTTCCAAGAAGAAACGTTCCTCCCAAAATTGATCGGCAGCAGCTATTATCAATATATGGTTATTTCTCATGAGAGGAACATACGGGCCGAGAAAAAACATAGAATTTTGTTGGCATATGTCCGGAGATACTCAATATTAATATTTAGTTGCCTACCGAAAAAGAAATTTGAAATATTAAAATTGTGTGTTAATTTCTTTGCGCCAATTCCACTCAATTCTTTTTTAAATGTTCGCAGCGTTTTTTGCTACCTATCAAAAAAAAAAATCAATGGACTACGAACTGCATAGCAAAAGGAGATGTTTATTATAGCGTTGACCCTGGACAGGGACCAATCAGCGACAATAACATATATTTCCTGACTGTTCCAAGATACCTTACGTAAACGAACGATAAGCATTTTTTCATGAAGTTTATGGTTAAATTACTGAGTGAATATTTTCGACTTGGGCCAACATCACGGAGAGAGGGCCCGTACCTAATTCCCATCCACTCGAAACAAAGGTCAAGGTACACGATTAATATTTCTGCAAATGAAGAAGTTCGTGCTTAGTTTCAATTCTCTAAATGGAAGACAAAGGAGCGTAAAGAGGAATTTGAATCGAATTAACTCCACTTTAAAGAAGTAGGCAATTTAGTCCGAATTAAGATTTACAGGAGTCAAGTGGCCCTTCACACGATGTGTTAGACCTTAGCAAGTGCCAGGGCTATTAGTTTCGCGATCCCCCGCTACATTCGCTAGACACAAATTGGCCGTAAATTGAATACCCTGAAAGATAAATCAGCCGCCGGGACGGTAACGCATCCTGGCGCTGGCCGTGTGAATTATCGTTAAGTGGATTTATTTTATGGATCAGGTTTTTGTGCTAATGAATTAAACGTTTTTGCTTGGCGTTACGACCCCCGCACTAAATTATCAGGTGTCTAAGAGGAGTTTTTTTCGAAATTGATTCCAGTAATTGGGGATATAACCTGGTATAAAAACAATGCCATTGAATATCGGTATAGAATTTTAAGCTATCCAACAAGTACGTTCGATAAAGGACCCCGCACACAATACTTTAATAATTGCTTCCTGTCGAATATTTGGTGAGAAGTAATCTCCAGTCTCATCATCATTGTATTCTTGCTAAGCCTTGTCGTTGATGTCATTTGTCCCCCTCTTTTGCTACACTAAGGCTAGCACTAAGATATCTTTGAATGCTGTGTGTTCTTGGTAGAAATCTTTTTTTCATTTTCTCCCTATATTTATTTTTCAATTCTATTACTCAAATTTGAATTATGCTGGATAATATAGCAAACAAGTTATATTTTTCTTCATTCAACAGACTTCAGTAGTGATCTCCTTTCCCCCATTTCACTCAATACCTTTTCGTTACTTTTTCTCTCAATCCACTTAGTCTTTGTCATTTTTCTCCGGATCCAAATTTCAGCTGCTTTAATCTTCCTTTTTCCCTTAAGTTCAAAGTTCATGTTTCACCTCCGTATGTAAGAACATACTTCAAATGTACGTTTTTACAAGTCATTTTCTAATTTCAATGTTGAGGTGTTTGTAAGTTTAGAGTTGGTAGGGGAGAGTCTGGAACAGTGGTCATCTCTTTAGATGAGTGGATGAAGCATCCAAAGTATCAAATTTTCTGAGGATATGAAGCCATAAATAGGCATAATGGAACTTTTGACATCATAAGAACCTGATAATCTATTTTGAAAAAATAATTTGCTCAAAAAAAAGTAGTTTCAAAGAAGGTCTCAAGATGGTCACTGTACCCTCCTCAAACCAATAAGAAAAAGATCAGAAAAAATGACATTTATTTAAATAAAGTATGTTACAAGTTCAGTTCACATCATACAAATCTACGAGAAAGGAAGAAAGATTAGCTGTTCTAGATGTACCTCCAATTTTTTCTGGTTGCATCAAATGAAGTATAATATCATGAGCTGTAACGGCTGATATGTCTGGAACATTTGGGAATACGAAATTGCTTCCTTGGCGCCTCAAAAACGTTATATTGAACTCCTCACTGCTTATCTTATGTATTATGCGACCAATATAGTATTTAATTGTTTTTTTGGTAGGAAACTTGACTAACACAAACGAGTCTGTAGTTATTGTTGACAAATCATTCTTCAGAAAATCATTTTCAACTTCCGACTCAGGAAATATATTTATGTCATCCGAATCTGTCAACTGCTCGATATTGTCATCAGCCGAAGAACTGCTTTCAGAAAGCTTCTTCTTCTTCTTTTGAATTTTGCAAGGTTTCAAGGTATCGTCTAGTTGCCTTGTAATACTTGAATTTCTGTTCAGACTGGATTTCCTTGCCCCTTTCAATTTTTCCTCTTTTTCAAGATTTTCTTAGACAGGAGTGTTTGTGAGAATCTCTGATTTTTTTTTCCCTGAAACTTCTTATTCTCCTTAGTTGCTGTTACTCTTGGAAATGGTTTAATGTCGGCAAGTAAGACTTGCATCTTCCTGTTACTTATTATATTTTCATCACGAGTGCTCGTCGATGGCTTGGCAATGATATTACATATAGTCAGTAATTACTACATTATTATTGTTAGGTTAGGTTAACTTACGTCGTTTAAACAGTCTTCATTTATTTTTTGTAAGTCTGTTACCGTTGAAGCGATAAAATCATCGTCGTTGAATATATTCGGATTGAACAGAAAAATTCCCGTAGATCGGAATCCTGAAATACCGTTTCGAGCAGTGAATGCCAATGGAGATGCCTCACCCATAATTTCAGCAATATCATAAATTGTAATACGTTTTCCTGGATTGTTCAGCAGCCATGACTGTAATATTTTTTCAAAGCATAAAAAACACCCTTGTCTAGAGGTTGTAATCTGTGGCTAGTATGCGGAGGTAGAGTCAATAATATTACATTATTGTCCTTTGCCAACTTGATAATTTTCAACGAAATATGCGCTTCATGGTTATCCATGATAAGTAACACAGGTCATTCAGCTGTGGGCTTGGAATGTCTAATAAAATGTTGAAACCATTGAACAAAAAGTTTTGACGTTATCCAACCTGTGGTTGATGCAACTCCGACAGTTCCGGGAGCGCATTTTTAATAATATAATACTTGAAGTTTTTTCGAGGAAATATCAAAAGTGGAGGGATATTATTTTCAATCGCATTGATATATCCCACCATTGTTACCAAAGTTTCTCGTTCGCTTGATGTTATTTGGCCTACTTGTTTCTGAACTTTTTTGGCAATAACTTTCCCTGCTTCTTGGACGGTTGTAAGCCCGGTTTAGTCTACCCTATACACTTGATGGGGTCCCAGTTTATACTTCTTATATATTTCGTGAACGTTATTGAAAAACCGTGCTACAACCGGCTTGTTGAAGCCCATAGCTCGACCTAATGACGTAGCTTCTGCCGATCTCAAGGAGAGTTCCTGTCGTCGTTTGAGGAAAGCGTTAAGCCTCAATCTACCGATAGTTTCATTTTCTCCCAACGAGGGAGAAATCTTCTTACTGTTCGCTAATGCTAAACCATACGTCAACTTTTTTGCACATTTGGGATTCAAATCATGGTGGAGATTTGCCATGGTTTCAAAGTAATTGCTCAAGACTTTTTCCTCATCTGAAGAAAATATCTTGTTAACGGTATAATCTGGTTGTAATCTTGGAGCTCCTTCTGAAATAGGTGAGTTCCACTCAATTTCGTCTCTTTTATCCTTAACTTTCATGACGTAACCTCAAAGTTGTTCGGGGAATGTCGTATCGGCTTTAACTGACAGTGCACCATTTTCTACGTCACGAAGTGCGTCGCACATGGTTTCAGAAGAGGTTTTCCCTATTATTGTCTGTTTTTTTGCGGCGGGGCATGATGTGGCCTCTCTGGAATGAAAAAATATGAAACGTTAAGCAGAATAATTATGAAGGTTCCTTTAGTGAATGGTGGCCACTATTGCATCAGTCGAACCTCCGAGTAAAAAATGCCTTTGAGAAAAATTCATGGAAAGGATACGAAAAACTAATATGTCAGGATATACTTACATGTATTAGCTCTCGATTGCGACAGGTTTTGTATTTTATCTCGTTGAACTCACTGAAATATCACAAAAATACTCGCCTACGATATGTTTCGAAAACATGCATAAAAATGAGTTTATGTAATTATTGAATCCGAAACGGATTCTTCAAAACCGCTATAAACAGAGGGGTAGAAATAGTCATTGATTATTACCTTACTCGTAAGATGGCGATACATAGTCTTTATAAATGAAGATTCTGTGGTCACTGTACCTGTATGGCCACTGTTCCAGACTCTCTCCTAGTTATCTAGAAATAGTTTCTTTGCTAATATCCGTATATCCAACATAGATTAATTGTCTGAAGTGATAGTGCTTCCAAAGTAACAGAACTCTTGGACTTGAGGGATCTTGAGCTTCTCAACTTTAATGTCAGCAGATAGAGTTGAATTAGCTTTGAATACTACCATTATTTTATTGTTAGCTTGTTTTTATATTCAATAGGACCTTCGAATCATGTGATACAAGCGCTTTGGCTATATAATCATTACATTCTTTATATAACACCATCATGCAATTTTTCGTTTATTCGAAACTCTTGTTATTTCATCTCAAGTTTACGAATTGTTTTCTTCGCGCAGTATATTGTGAGATGCCGGAAATAGTGTTTCATGTTAAATGGATATGTTTGGTAGTAGAATTTAATTGCATTATCTCAGTTAGAAAGTACTGAATTGAATTTTTATCGCGGAAAATCCGAAGGAATCCATTTCGAGGAAAATCTTAAATAAACAGCCTGTATCTGGGAAACCAATTGAATTATTTTAATTTTTCTAATGTGAATTTGATATCGATATACCAAGGATTACTTCTCATCAAAATTTGGCGAACTTTAACAAGAAGTAATTTCCAGTGTAGTGAGTGCGGTATCCTTTAAATTTTGTCAAAGCGATTACTTGAATAACTAATAGTTCTGTAGCATTTCAATCTATTCTGCTATCGACAAAGCATCTAATCAAATGTTACGAACTCTGAACTCCATTTGACACTCTTCATTTCGTATATAATAAAACATACCGAATCCCTGTAAGACTTTAAGCGTAAAATGTTCGCCTATAACATCAAAAATAGATTGAGTGATTACAATTGAAAAATTGTTTGGAAATGCTACTGAAGGAATTACCTACAGCGAACAGCAAACTGGTCAATTAGTTTTCATTCAAATCCAGAATAGTCAGTTGTAACACATTTGTTCTGCTGAAATAAATTAGCTAATAGCATCTGATATTCATTAGATGTAAAAACTTCCCGAAAAAGTTCAACTGGTTACCGATTTTCAAGTTATCACTATACAATCACTATTTGCAGTTTTCAAATAACATTAGTTTTTTCATCTGCCCTTAGTCCTAAAAAATCGTTCAGTTGCGATCTGTACATGTTCTTCAAATGTCTAGTCCAGGGGTGCTCAAACGGTCAATCGCCAGTACTTTTTGAGTAGATCTTGAGAAGATAGACGTATGATTGTTTCACAATTTTTGAAATGTAACTTATTATACGTAGACCCGATAATTGATAAGTGCTCGAGAATTGAGAGTGAAATTGGAGAATGCCTCATCACGTTACATGCTAGAGATGGATACACATCGGTACAAAGTGAAATTTCATCAATACTAATGTTTCTAAGTTTATACTGCCTAAAAAATAGATGGACCCGGCTGACATTGCTTACCCTGGAACCCTACCGCCCCTAATGGTATAAGCCGTATGAAGACGATGATTCTCTCTTTCTATTCTATTCTCACACTGTTTTTGTATCGCCGCTTATACCTGAAAAATTTTTTAGTATGAACTATAACTGCCCATAACTGTTACTCTTGAACATATTGAAGAAGTATATTATAGAAAAAAGTTAGATGCTGCATGACCCAAAACTATTCTTAACTATACAAAGTTGAATTTTGCAATTCCACAGTGAACTCATTTCGAGAAAATACAAAATTTATCTTAGTCCTGCCTAAAAAAATTGCGGTTACACTGTACGGCAGTACTCATGAAGAAAAAAATGTTTTATAAGTAGGTAACCGAACTACAAAAATTTGTTACGTAATAAAATAACACTCTGCTAGCGGCAAAAGGCGGCTTTATCAAGGGAACTCGCGGTACTTGTCAAAGGAAAGCCGCGTTTTTTATTCTTGCCGCTTTTCTAGAAATTTCGGGCGGCGCGTTTGACGGGAACATTCGAGACTTTCGTTCAAGCCGATATAAATGTTGCGCCTGAAGGAATTGGAGTCATTCTGAATTGCAACTTGAAGGCAATACCACGCCGATACTAAGTTTATTATTAAATAGTACAAAATTAGTGCAGTGAAGAAATCTTAAACGTATCATTTTAAAAACGATTGGGATGAATAATTTCTCTGTTGTATGGTGAAGGATTAGTGCATTTGTCTTATTAGTCGTGCGTCAGTTGCAATACCTAAGCGTGGTAACTTAGAGAGACATCATAAAACAGTTCCTAAAAACAATGAAAAGGATTTTCCGCCACAGAGTGAATTAAGAAAACGAAAAATACATGATTTATTGTGCTTGAAAAAGGAACAAACCAGCCAAACAATCAAAAGCTGCTACGATCGCGTCATTTAAAATATCTTATATATTGGCGAAACACAAGAAACCATTCGAAGATGCATCTGTTGTGAAGGAAGCATTTATTGAAGCGGGTGAGACTTTGATTGGAGATTTTGAAAATAAAACAGAAATGATATCTGCTATTAGAGAACTTCAGTTATCTCGTCCGACTGTTACAAGGCGTATTGAAGTCATGAGTCAAGACATGGCAGTTAAACTAAAACATGATATCATGAAATGTACATACTTTTCTTTACAGTTGGACTGATACACCGATATGATACACGTTCTCTTCAATTTTGTAAAAAACTACAAGCTACCAATATGTAAACCGAAGGAGCACTAGGAATGACTGGAAACAAAAACCGTTTTCGAGCTAATGAAGTTTTTCCTTCATTTTCGTCATTTTGTCATTCCATTGCATTATACATCAACAAGTTTTGTGTTCAAAAGTTTTACACACGAAGGAAATTATGGGCATTGCAACAAATTGTGAATTCCATCCGTGCACGTAGCTTGCAACGGTGGATCTTTAAGTTGCATTTGGAAGATAGGGAGTCAGCTGAACACAATGATTTAGTTCTTCACACGAACGTCAGATGGTTGAGTCGCGAAAAATTCCTAGCAAGGTTTCAAGAATTATTGCCCGAAATAACAGCTTTTCTAGACGAAAGAGGTGATGTTACTCAGTTGTTGAAACACGTAAAATGGCTGACTGATTTAGCATCTTTCACAATGCACTTAAACACCATCAACTTGGAGCTTCAAGGTGAAGGAAAAACTATTATTGAGATGATTAACGCATTCGAAAGTAAATTGCAACTTATGATAGATCAACTAAAAAGAAAGGATCTGAAACATTTTTCCGTCTTCGAAAGCAAGGATTCCTCAGTTGAATTATGATACGTATGAGGCTGAATTATCAATTATTTTGGAACAATTCGAAATGCGTTGTTATGATAGCAGTAAATTGGCAAATCTAGCATCATTTATGAGTTATCCTTTTTCATGTAAAAACATTGAGAAATTAGTTACTGAATTAGCAAGGCAGTTTAATATGAACTCATGTTCTGTTGAAAATGAGTTGATGCAGTTTATATCAGATATACATCTCAAAGCTACAACACCTGATACAAATTTCTGGTGTTTTATATCTGAAGATAAATATCCGAATCTAAGGCAAATCGCCTTTCAACTGACAGCAATGTTTGGGTCAATTTACTTGTGCGAGTCTGCATTTTCTGAAATGAAGATAATTGAGTCAAAATATCGCAATCGACTAACTGACAATCATATGACATCATGCTTACGATTAGCACTCAATGGTTACGAACCATCTTATGAAAAGTATGCTGAGGACATGCAGTGCCAGGCTTCAACAGCCAAAGTCAATCCTTAGTTAAGTTTAACACCATATGCAGCTTTTTTGTTTTGTAACAACCAATAAACTCGCAATTTTGAATAACTATGAGATTTTTCATTGATATTATAGAGAAGAACCTAACTAAACCTAACCCAAACCTTGACTTAAATAATGTATATTGTGCGGACAGCTAATATCTATATATGCTACGGTACACCCTACCTAGGTAGGCAGGTAGGTAGGGTGTATCGTGTATGTACGACAACCCTGCATCACACATACTTGCAGCCTCTTAGAGTCGATCGTAAGTAGTCTAAAAATATTGTGACAGATCGCCAGCAGTTTGAGCACCCCTGGTCTAGCCTTTTTCAACTGTGTAATTGATTTACCTCTGAAATATTTCTGCATTGTGAGAGTCTTTTGTCTCATCTTTCTCCCTGACTACGACATAAAATATTGCATATCAATGCTTCAAGCAACTAACCTGTTTTTTCTGCCAATATTCAGTGTCCTGCAGTTCTTGACTATTAGTTTTCCACAACAAAGTAAACTTCAAGTAGATAAGTAAATGCAGCTTCGAGTTTTCATGACACATTCCACATAAATGTACTAAGTCACTCACACCACTATTTGTCGAATTCGAATTACCTCCAAAAAGTAAGCACATATTACGAAATAAACACTTTTTTATTTCACACTCACAAAACAATTCTAATTTTGAATAAATTAAACGTTTTTCAAGAATATCTTTTCTTCGTAGTTGAATTACAATAATAGAAATTATTTAAAACATAGAAATGGAATTCTGAACAACGTCAAATATTCTTATCTGTATTTCATAGCCCATCCGATCATATTTGAACTTATGAACAATAATTTCACAGAGCAGACAATTTCAGAACGATCGATCCCTAAAGGTTCATAGAAATTTCATATTTCGATATTTCCAATTTGTAAAAATTTTCTTGAAAAGAACTACCCTGAATTCGTTAGTTATCAGAAACACTGAAAGAATTTTCTACTCCACGTACCTTAATTAATTAAGAGAGACAAGCTTTCATTGAATAACCCATCCATAAATCATTCGCAATTTGATGATAAAATTCAATGAAGATATCAGAATTTATGCTTAATCTACATACTAATGTAACTGCATTTCTAATTTTCAATTATTATTTAAGAGATTTCATATAACCATTAGTTTTTTCTCTCTATTATGAGTTCATATTCCAGATAAATCATCAAGAAAACTCGGCTAGTAAGTTATTATAAACTGAAAAAACTAAACATCTGCATTATATTTGACGAAAATTATCGGAAGGAGCCAAGGCAAAGAAAGATTACTCTCATATCGGAAATGGTTGCTGTGGCAAGAAGGTTGATAGGGGAAGAAACGTCAGAGGGAGAGCTATTTAGATAAAATACTAGAAACAATCCAAAGTTGCTTGCAACCGAATTTCAGTAATGGCTTTCCCAACAATACATCATCATTTATGTCCAAGATTGAAACTGAGTTATAATTCAAGTTTTAACGCGCCGGCGATTGCGACTTGCTTTCATTTAACGTAATGAACATGGTTTAGAAAGAAGGGATAATCTTCTTTCACTTAGGCATTACAAATAATTAATTCTTGTCTTTCCATAGAGGAAAGATTTCAATTTGTAGAAGTGAATGTTTTTTTATTTAAGATATAAGAAAAATCAATTGTTATCTTATATATATATATATATATATATATATATATATATATATATATATATATATATATATATATATATATATATATATATATATATATATATATATATATATATATATATATGTTAAATTTCGAATTTTCACGGAAGTATCTATGATTTGATGTGTTACGGGTTTTAATCCGTAGTTCATTTTGATTTTGGTGACGTTTCGACAAGTTGTCCCTTGTTATCTTCAGGCGTTCGGTAGATGATGTCTCGAGCGTAACTGTCATCTGCGAGTGTTACCGATCCGCTTATGAGCGTTTTGACCTCTGATTTTATTTGAGCTGGATGATGATGTGATGAGGCATGTAAGTATCCCTTTGTATGGGTTGATTTTCTGTATACTCATGGGTGCTTTCAATGTTTGTTTTATGAAACGTTTGAATTTTTATATAAATATATATATAATATATATATATATATATATATATATATATATATATATATATATATATATATATATATATATATATATATATATATATATATATATATATTTTTCTTATAAAACAAACGTTTCAAGCAAGCATTGAAAGCACCTATGAGTATATATATATATATATATATATATATATATATATATATATATATATATATTTCCGGTTTTTCGTCCGTTGATCCTGGTATTGACCATTCGTTGGTAGTCATTGACGACGTTTCGGCTGGATCGCACCAGCTATTTTCAAGTCGGAGATTCTTCTTCAACTGTAGTGTATCCTTGAATTTTGGTGAGGGTCGAATTTCTATCCTTTTTCCTCTTCATTTCGCTTGTTTTACATCTCCTTGGTTTGTCCTGCGGTTCTACTGGTTGGTTATCCTCCTTCTTTTATGTTCTGGAGCATTTATGCTGGCCTGTAGTTTTCTCTTCCATTGTACTAGGGATGTCCTCTTTCCTGTTGCCCTCAGTTGTAGTTCCATTATTTGGTTGATCTCCTTGTTTTTATGGTTTTCCATCTGGTCGGTTGTCTTCGTCGTTAGTTGTGTGATGATTTCTTCCAGTGTGTTGATTTCCATTTAGCGTATCTCTGTTGCGTGGTAGCTTTATATTCCCGCGATCTCAAGTTGTATCGTGGCGCGCTCCCATTGGTCGGCTGTTCAACTCGCGGACTGTGTGTATTTGACGCTGCGCTTACTGTTTTCTTGTTTGTGTCGTCCTGTTTCTGTGTTACCGGTGGCGTATGTTTTAACACTTCCAAGTCGCTGGTAAATTTATGGCGTCATCCCGTTCGTTCATAGTTGTGTGTTTTTCTATCTCGATCGCTTCTCTTATTTTCCTTTTTCGTAGTTGTTTTATGTTGGCTACCTGTTTTGTGTTCCCGTAGTTGAGTTTGTGACCAGTTGAGCTCGAATGTTGGAAGATTGCTGATGAAGGTACTTCTCGTTTTTCTGAATTCTTATGTTCTTGTATCCGAACTTCTATTCTTCTATTTGTTTCCCCAATGTAAACGCGATCACAGCCCGTGCATGGAATTTTGTAGACGCCTTGGTTTTCGATGGGTATTTGGTGAGAACACCAAAAGACCAAATACCCCTCGAAAACCATGGCGTCTAGTGAGGTTTTTTCGAAAATCAGAGCCAAAAAGGTTTTTGCCACCAAAAACTTCCTAAACTTAATAACAAGTATAAAAAATGTGGAATTTTTTTCCAATTTCTATGAAATTTTAATCTTTCTACCTACACCAAACCTAAAAGTATTAGAAATAATTAAAACATGTGTTATTACTGATTTCTATGAAGTCTTTAGGTGCTCTCGAAGTTGGAGTCATGCAGATCAAAAAAAAGTTAGCCTAATTGAAATGGCTCATGAAAATCAACGAAGAATATGCCATTTTCGATCTAAACACCCTCAGAAGCAGAATGTTTCGAGATCGGAGATGAAGAATTTCCCATTGTTTTTGAAATATTTTCCCCTGTACTTCGATATTTTCAAAATTTAAATATTAAAGTAATATGTACCTTAAATGGGCTCATAATTGTTGATTACGATTGTTTGCCTAGCTCAAAGGTTCGTATTATGATATTTTTGAAAGACATCTGCGTTCCAACTACTCCTAAATTACGACAAAATGGTGAACGCCAAGTTACGGGATATAGATTATAAAACCAAAATCTCCCGGAAATGAAACACTTCAAAAAGCACGAACAAAAATTTTATCATAATTTTCGAAAATTTGAATGTCTAGATTTCAAACATGTGGAGTTGTTATAGATATTCTTCAAAATAATTCATGATACTGCCTTATATCTTTTGTTATTCCTTTAATGAATGACATCATCGCATACCCCAGTTTATACCAAACGGTTATATTTACAAGTAGCTCCATTAAAAAATGTCTGAAAAACTGTATGACATTGGCAGTTGACAATTTGGCATATGCCATTTGCTTTGCGCAATTGCAAATGGCTATCAGCACCAAATAAAAATAAATATCTCCTTGAAAAGTTTGTCAAATTATGGCATCAAATACATCTAGAGCACCTGACAAAGACTCAAATTTTGAATATTTTTACACAGAGGTAAGACAGTGAAAAGTACATGTAATAACCATTCTTTATCGATCTGATTTAGGTAAAAGAAATTGAAAAGCGGGATTCAGTATTGACATCTAAACAACAAATAGACCGTCTTTTAAGGCCTGGATCTACATATTTAAATTTAAATCCATTTGAAGTTTTACAAATTGATCCTGAACTTCCTATCGAAGAAGTAAAGAAAAAATACCGAAGGTTATCTATTTTAGTTCATCCTGATAAAAATCAAGATGATCCTGACAGAGCACAGCAGGCCTTCGAGGCTGTTAACAAAGCTTGGAAGACGCTCGAGAATGAAGTCACGAGGAAGAAATGCATGGACGTCATCGAGGAAGCCAAAGGGAGAACGGACATAATGGTTTGTACTCAGTAATTTCTCATAGGAATACAATAACGGTTAGTTGCATGAACGTTTTAAAACGTCGCTTTTGTCTTTACCTAAGATGTGAGTATTAAATGTGCTGAAGTCACTTATCCATAGTTAAGTTCATGGGTTACAAACCATTTTCGTGATTTTCGTGCTAAACTTGTCTATTGCATTTCATCCATTTCATAATGAATATAATCTATTTTATTCAGCTGACAGAAAAAAGAAAAAAGGCTAAAAAAGAAGGAAAAGATCAGATTCCAGAGGATGATCCTGATAAGTACAAACACGCAATATACGTCCTTACCATGAAATTATTTGCTGATATGGAAAGAAAACGAAGGGATCTTGCTGAAAGAGACCAAGAAGAAAGGAAGAGAAAAAGAGAGGCTGAGATAGAAGAAGAAGAAATGAATAAAGCTCAAAAAGAATGGCAGAAAAATTTTGAGGTAAATATATTTTTTAGATAAGAGTTATGAAAAATATGTTGAAATCCCATTCTAATGTCTAACAGAGAAAGTGGTTTTTTTGCTTGAACAATTTTGAAAATCGTTACTTAATTTTCTCATTCTCATTCATTTCATTTTTGAGAGAAAGATACTTAGAATGACAGCTTTATTTATATCTGTGATGTATGTAAAATGGAGAGATGGATGGTTACCTTATATTATATACTATTTCAATTAAATTCATTCACACTTTGTTTTACAGGAGTCCAGGCAAAATCGAGTAGAAAGTTGGCAGTCTTTTCAGGCAAATACAAAATCGAAAACAAAGTCCAGTAAAAAGATCAAAATGTTCAAACCACCCAAAAACAAACCCGAGTCCAGATAATTCAAGAAAATTAATTCTAAGAAACGATATCCGTCTGTAGGAAAAAAGTTCTGCAGGTTCACAATACCTGTATTATTGTTTATGTCTAAAAGACTTGTTTTTCCTTGGATTTCTCTATTATCTATAGTAATATTTGTTTTTAGCATAAAATTTTGTATCTTAGGTTTTCATTCACCTATAAATAAGTCAATCAAGAAATTTCATACAGAATTTGATATATCAAGAAATCATTAAACATTTATTTAATTTAAGTTGTTCAATTGGATTTTTGAACCATTTTTTCTGGGGCAAATAAAAAAAAACACCTAAACCTGAGGATCTGCTTGCTTGCAATGTCGACAGGAGGCCGGTGGCTTTGGGACGCATGTCTAGCCTACCTGAAATATGTGTGGGAAATATTTTATTCTCTGCTCTTTTTGTACTATATTAATAATTACCCAATGCAAACTTGTTCCCCTATTTTGCTTCCTTAGGGGTCTTAATTAAAATCTCAAATACAAAATTACCACTTCGAAACCTCAAGAAATTCCATACGAAATTTTGGCATCTGTTTCACACATGGTGAAATTTTGAAAAAAAAATTTTATATCCATCTTTAAAGTTCAAGATATTTCTATACCAAATTTCATCATAATCTGTTTGGCTGTTTAGCAGTGAAAGTAGAACAGACCGCTGATTTCACTATTTTAATAAACACTTGAAAAGGTCTATAGAACACCTTTAAATATCAATGAATCATGAGTAAAATGTTTCTGCCTGGTAAAAATCTTTTGCTTATTAGTAAGGAATTTTTGAAAAATAACAGTTTATTAAATTTAATCTTCGGGAATAAATCATGAAGAGAAGAATAGAAACTTATACATTTCAAGGTTTTATTACCACAGCTAGATGAAACATTATAGTTAAAGGAAATTGGTAATTGTTGCCTCGATTTTCAGCTTAGTACGGCAGAAATTCTTCCCATATCCCTCCATTTTCAAGTTACCTAAAATTTCTCGAATTTTTAAAAAATTGCCATTTGCTGATATCTTGATTATTATGGGAGGTACAAAAAATGAGTTCGACATTGTACAGCCACTTTTTTGAGTAAAATGTAAAAACAAAAAGTGTTTCATCTCGGTAGTTTTAGAGTTGTAATGGAAACCTGCTTTTTTAGAGTATGAACTGTAGACGATTTTAATTTTGTTGGATTCAGTTTTTTTTCATTTTCTGAAATATATACCATGTAACTTTTCGCATTCACAGCCCTTTTCAGGAAATCGGTAAATTGTTTCAATTTCATTGATTTGGTGCATGACCATGAACGATTCATCTAGTTCTTATGAAGGATGGTAAACAGAAGCATCTCTGTATATGGGAAAATGTCCATTGAATAAGGGGTATGTGACTGTAAGGTAAATTCTGAAGCAAGCGCACAACAATAGGATAGAGAAGTTAATATTAAATTATTTTGGACTACTTAAATAGTTGACATTTTATATGATGCAATGTTATTTATCGTAACTAATCAACAAAAATACTGAATTTTTCAACTCGGCACACCTTAGACTAAATCCATTTTATACACCGTTGCAACGCTAGCGACATTTTGGTCGATTTTTGAACTGCTCCTGTTTACAGCTTTGTCAATTAACTTCCCATTCAAGAGAGTTCTCCTTACCTCTATCCTCCATAGTTGCTTTACAACTGTAAACCACAGATTTCCTAGGTTCTGTCCAAGATCTGAAAAAAATGGAGAATGAGAAAAGTGACTACATGTGAAAAGGAAAAAATATAGCGTCCAACAGAAGTAAAATCGCCTATGGTTGATATTTGAAAAAGTATGTCTGCTTCATAATTCAAAAACCCTGAGTCATTTTTCTTCAACTATAATACTTTACCTACCTGTAATACTGAAACTTCAAAAATTGCCCACTTTACTAAAAGAAAAATTAGTAGAAAAAAATGTTATATACTAAGATATTCCATGATTTGATGTTTTTAGTAACCAGAAGGAGCTTTTGCTTCCAAAAATCTATATTTAGTATTTCCCATACGTGCTAGATGGGAGTCAGCTGGTCAGTGTTTTTAAAGCTGTAGTAAGAATGAATAAGGACCCATTTTTGTGGTGCACTATTGGTCGAATTATCTTATTCTTCTGTCAGGTAGTTGTATAAAAATAAGGAAAGTTATTCCAACAATTATACCTTTCCACAAAATCAGTGATCCCTTTCTCCTCTAACAATATTGGAATTCATCTAGAACCCGTATAAAAACTGAATTGTGATTCATCAATGAAGAGAACTGGCCCATCTCGGGTGTCAGTTGAAGCAAGGGAATATTATTGCCAGCTTTTTTTTATGTTACAAGTATATTGAAATAAAAATGTATATTTTGAGGAATAGATTCATTATTTTAATTATTTAAGGCAACAATATTTTTAGAGTATTGATATCTGCATTTATTTATTTCAATTGAAATTCCATGTTTGAGTTTCATCCATAAGGATAAGTGTATTTATAAAACACTAACAATTTTCGAATTTCTTTCAAGTGATCGTCAGTAATTTGACTTCATGATTCTGCTTTAGCAGAAAAATTTTCACAAGAACCTTAAAAGTTCTGAGGATGATGCAAAGATGGCGCTACTAGTAACTTAATCATGTCAACGAAACCCAAAGAAATTCCATTCGAAATTTTCGACATCTGTTTCACACATGGTAAAGTTTTGAAAAAAAAATTATATCCATCTTTGAAGTTCGAGATATTTCTATACCAAATTTCATCATAATCTGTTCGGAGGTTCAGCAGTGAAATCGTAACAGATAGCTATTTTCACTATTTTAATAAACACTTCGAAAAGCTCTATAGAACACCTTCAAATATCAATAAACCATGAGTAAAATGTTTCTGCCTGATAAAAATCTTTTGCTTATCGATAAAGAATTTTGAAAAATAACATGGTTTATTAAATTTAATCTTAGGGAATAAATCATGAAGAGAAGAATAAAAACTTATACATTTCAAAGTTTTATTACCGCAGCTAGCTGAAACATTATAGTTAAAAGAAACTTGTAGTTGCTTCCTCGATTTCCAGCTTAGTACTACAAAGATTCTTCCCATATCCCTCCATATTCAAGTTACCTAAAATTTCTCGAATTTTTGAAAAATTGCCATTTGCTGATATCTTGATTATTATGGGAGGTACAAAAAAATGAGTTGGACATTGTATAGTCACTTTTTTGAGTAAAACGTAAAAATAAGAAGTGTTTCATCTCGGCAGTTTTCGAGTTGTAATGGAAACCTACTTTTTTAGAGTATGAACTGTAGACGATTTTAATTTTGTTGGATTCAGTTTTTTTTCATTTTCTGAAATATATACCATGTAACCTTTCGCATTCACAGCCCTTTTCAGGAAATCGGTAAATTGTTTCAATTTTATTGATTTGGTGCATGACCGTTAACGATTCATCTAGTTCTTATGGAGGGTGGTAAAGAGAAGCATCTCGGTGTATGGGAAAATGTCTATTGAATAAGGGGATGTGACAGTAGGGTAAATTCTGAAGCAAGCGCCAGAACAGTAGGATAGAGAAGTTAATATTAAATCATTTTGGACTACTTTAATAATTGACATTTTATATGATGCAATGTTATTTATCGCCTCTAATCAACAAAAATACTGAATTTTTCAACTCGGCGCACCTTAGACTAAATCCATTTTATACACCGTTGCAACGCTAGCGACATTTTGGTCGATTTTTGAACTGTTCCTGTTTATAGCTTTGTCAATTAACTTCCCATTCAATAGAGTTCTCTTTACCTCTATCCTCCATAGTTGCTATACAACTGTAAACCACAGATTTCCTAGGTTCTGTCCAAGATCTGAAAAAAGGAG
This sequence comes from Cryptolaemus montrouzieri, assembly GCA_013387265.2. Taxonomy (NCBI): domain Eukaryota; kingdom Metazoa; phylum Arthropoda; class Insecta; order Coleoptera; family Coccinellidae; genus Cryptolaemus; species Cryptolaemus montrouzieri. The sequence continues at coordinate 28,558,594 of JABFTP020000103.1, forward strand.
AGAATGAGAAAAGTGACTACATGTGAAAAGGAAAAAATATAGCATCCAACAGAAGTAAAATCGCATATGGTTGATATCTGAAAAAAAGTATGTCTGCTTCATAATTCAAAAACCCTGAGTCATTTTTCTTCAACTATAATACTTTACTTAGCTGTAATACTGAAACTTCAAAAATTGCCCACTTTACTGAGAGAAAAATTAGTAGAAAAAAATGGTTTTTACTGAGATATTCCATCATTTGATGTTTTTAGTAACCAGAAGGAGCTTTTGCTTCCAAAGATCTATATTTAGTATTTCCTGTACGTGCAAGATGGGAGTGATCTGGTCAAAGTTTTTAAAGGAGTAGTAAGAATGAATAAGGACCCATTTCTGTAGGTACACTATTGGTCGAATTATGTTATTCTTCTGTCAGGTTATTGTATGAAAATGAGGTAAGTTATTCAAACAATTATACCTTTCCACAAAATCAGTGATCCCCTTTCTCCTCTACCATTATTGGAATTCATCTAGAACCGGTATAAAAACTGAATTACGATTCATCAATGAAGAGAACTGGCCCATCTCGGGTGTCAGTTGAAGCAAGTGAATATTATTGCCAGCTTTTTTTTGTTACAAGTGTTACAAGTATAATGGAATAAAAATGAATTTTTGAGGAATAGTTTCATTATTTTAATTTAAGGCAACTATATTTTTAGAGTATTGATATCTGCATTTATTTATTTCAATTGAAATTCCATGTTTGATTGAGTTTCATCCATAAGGATAAGTGCATTTATAAAAACTAACAATTTTCGAATTTCTTTCAAGTGACCGTTAAAATTTGACTTTATAAATCTGCTTTAGCAGAAAATTCTCACAAGAACCTTGAAAATTCTCAGGATGATTCAAAGATGGCGTTACTAGTAACTTAATCAATCTACAAATTATACTCAAAATCAATGACCTTATATCATTCTGATCCATTTCATTCCAAAATGCGATCAATCAGTTCCGTTGTACCTTATTCACGGTAGCTGGTTTCTTAATCTTCTATTGAGAATGTCTCAGATATGTTCTATGTGAATGGGGTCTGCATTTCTTGCAGCCCACTCTATTGAAGAAGTTTCGTGATCTTGAAGGTAGTTCCCAACGTTATGAGCTTTGTGAGGTCTGGCATTATCATGCACGAGCAAAAAGTTTTAATCCATGTTTGCCGCAAATTGTACAACATTGTTCGCGAAAATGTCAATAACATACCTCTGAGTTTTCAGGGTTCCGTTATTTACGATGACCAGATCAGTGTGGGCCTTCAAAGAAATTTATCTGTGAAGAAAACTGTCCAGTCAGCTTCTAATCAATTGACCTGGTCTCTGGCTAAATTTAATCGGGCTTTTCGATTTTCTGCGGTTCGAGCTGGGCCTCGAGCATGGACACGAGGCCTCGAACCTAATTCCCTGGGACGTTGTCGTCTGGTTTCAGTGCAGTTTATATTATTTCAAAATTATTATTCACCTATTGAAAAAGAAAATTGAAATATCGAAATTGTGCGTAATCTCTTGGCACAGAGTATTTACCAACGTTTGTTATAATAATTTCAGTGACGCTACTTATAGAACACTGGAAAAATTGGAATTAAAAATATGAAAGGCACGATTACGGTTGAATCGCACTTTTGTTTCATCGAGGTAGAAGTGATTTGCAGATTTCAGATGCGGCCTTTTAAATTTAAATGAATTTTAATGTTCTGCTCGGTAGTTTTTCCAAAACTAAATACTAAACAACTACCTAAATCGAACGAAATTATCATCACCATGTTTTACTGGAGAAAAACAGATTTCAGGAACTAGCACCGATGAATTCCTCAATTCATGTATTGTCTTCATAATTCTTATTTGATATAAGAGACAATGGTCGAAAATACAGAAAATATTACGTACAGACAGTTTCCTCTCGAAATAACACCAATGAACTTATTTTTACCAACAATTTTGAAGGAAATCACAATTATCCAATTGTGTGTAGTCTATTAATTTTAGTAATTTCAAGAAATAAATGAAGTTTGAGGAGGTCGTTACTTGATGAAAATTGATATACATTTTTAATTGAATAAAACAATTATGTTCAAAATTTCATAATATTGATAAACTTATGATGCTAGTATACAATAAGAACATATGAATCTTTCAGAAGTAAGTTTAGAGCAAAATTATTTTAACTTCAATGATGAAATTTACATGAGCAAAAGCGGTTTAATAATGGGTCTCAGTCCTTTAGTAGCAGAAATTTTCATGGATAACATTGAGAAAATAATTCATCATCATCCACTGACGAAACACTGTATTTATTGATTCGGGTAAGTTCATCTGTTTTACAGCTACAAATAAACCATTAGATTCCTTCAGCACTATCATAAATTCAATTCACTCTAATATAAAATTCACTTTGAAAATAGAAAATTAGAATTCCATTAACTTTTCAGATCTAACTTCAAATAAAATTGACCGCAGACATGATTTTTCCATTTTCCATAAACCATGGGATACAGGCTTCATCATTCTCAATTCTTCCAATAATGGATTGAAACTCAATCAACGGGAGGCATTGGGAATCAATCAACAGAAATATTTCGGAAATTTATTTAGTACTTAATTAGTGCTTTTACCAATGTAATATATTATCCATATCATCGTTTTTGTGTACTACTTACCTGAAAAAGCCACAGCATGTTGAAACTCGTCATAAGTTTATCAGTATAATGAAAATTTGTACATCATTGCTTTATTCAATCAAAAATAATTTGAATTTTGTTTCGCTTTTTCTTCAGTATGTAAGAAAGTAAAAAATACAATGAATTCGAAATTTTTATTGTATATTTGATTTATCCATCAATATGGATATGCTAGAAAATTTTACATTAATCAGAGTAATAATTAGTTGGAGACACCTCCAGTAGGACTTAAAACTAAGTTGGATAGAAATCATCAATTAAAAACATTTTGATATTTATATATGAAAATATTCTTGGTTTTAAGATAGACAATCGCCATTCGTGGCGTACATACAATAACTAGTAAAAATTACTTACATATCGAAATAATACGTTTTATGAACCCATGTACATATTGAATATTACTTACAATAAATATTGGTGTTTCCAAAACAAGAATCTTCTTAATTGTGAAATATTAGTTACGTGATGAAGGCAATCACAAATCAAAAGTCCAATTTACCTAGTTTTCTCCTATAATGTGATATTTTTTTGTTATAAAGTGATGTAAATGTGAATTACACTGAATGAAAATATACAATTTCAGTGAATGCAGTAGAATTTGTTATCGAACTAGGTTGGTAAAGATTGACTTAATTTTGGCACACCATATATATCATGGAAAAATAATAATTACATAGAAGAGGAAGGAAAACAGAAAATATATTTAAGATGTTCTTGCATCGAGCGTAGGGCGGAGCGACAAGCAACCCTCCACCCAGAAGTTCGGTCGTTCCAACATGCTTTTCCAGAGAGTCATCTCCTTGCCAGTTGCATCCATCCATTCTACTGGCTTTCCGTAATGTTTTCCTGGGAAACATGAATATTTATTGTTTAAAATTGTCAGAAATGATCAATACTATTCACAAGAGGAGGAGACCAAAGTTTGTTTTATAACTAATTAGTTGGTTTTTCCTACGAGTAGACGTGATCTCAATCATCTTTTGAATGTCTTCTTCCATTCATTACCTGGATAAATAAGTTCAATTCTCTGGAAATCTATGGTAAGAAAAATCAGTAGAATTTTTGTTCTGGAGTAAATATCTTTTATGTTCTTTAATTCTACATCTTCCGGTTTGGCCTGTATAGAAATCATTCTGCGTTTTTATTCAATAGTTATCTTTATTATTAACTAATAATGAACCCTTATTTTTCATTAGTACTTATGGTGTTAATATTTATAATATAATTAATTGCACATTTTCTATTCGATTTCTCTGTATGCAAAAGATAAATGCTTTGCAGTAAAGGTTTATGTGGTTTTTGTTTCATTAAGATGGCAATTTAATTTGATTCATAGCCGCTATTCTTATCGATTAATTCTAATATTTGAACTTCATTTTCGAAATCAACAGCTGACAAAGGAACAGAAGGTGATCTGTGAACAAATGAATGAAAATCACTTAGTTTGAATTTTGAGATTGAGAACTTCTGTTTTCGTTAGTTCCAATTTCCATTGTGAATTGAATCAGTCGATTAAAAGAATTTAAAAATTGTAAGAAACTATTCAGTTGTCTGTCTTTGCCAATCCAAATACAGAAAAAATCGTCTATACATCTTTTTCCCTTTTATTGATTTTTTTGATCATTGTATAGGTAATGATCATTTCATAGATTTCGAGAGAATTGAACTTATACATCCAGGCAATGAAGACAAGAAATTGGACATTTTAGAAATGATGGAAATCACGTCAGCTCGTAGAAAAAAGGAGCCAGTTTGTAATGAGCAAATTACTTCCGTCTATCCCCTGTTGTAAATGCAATTATATTTAAGTAAAACCATTCTTTTTGTCGTTCAGTCTTGTATTACTTTTGATAATGGGCTGATAACCCGAAACATAGGTGGAGTATTTTAATATATTTTTGTGAAAACTTTATCAACTGTTTTAATCATTTTATCATTCAGTTTCAGGAAGTGTTACAAAGTTGGGACTTTCTAACATCAAAATATTGGTCAGTTGGTTATGCACAAGCCTCAAATTCTTGGCTTGGCTGAATTATTTGAGCATGTAATGTAATGTTCATTCGTAATAACGAATAATGAATTTGGCACAGACACTCTATTTTGTAGAACTACATAAAAGGTTACTGTATTAAGGAGACTCATGAATTGAAACGTGATTACCACAAATAAGCTCACCTGATCCAAGAGAAAATCTCACTCCTCCAAGGAACTCGTTACTCGCTAGCCTGTCGTGGTCCCATACAGTCAATTCCAAACATCTCTCAGCTAGTTCTTGCAACGTGACGTCTTCATATATGAATGTATGATTCCATACGGGATTGATAGTTTTTCTAACGACAGGCGTTTTCTGCTTAGAGTTTCGTCCTTTGTCGGGAAGCAGGTAACTGAAACAAAAAAGATAGATTTGTGTCTAACCAAATAATCTAAGCATTAGGCTATACGATGAGAAGGTTTGAAACAGAATGATTTCACTGTTAAGAGTGCAACAAACAACGAAAATCTTGCACTCCAGCAAAGATATTTGTGTCAGTGCATACTAAAAACAAGTGATGCATGCATTGTGGGATGGTTTACCTTTTGCAGAAAGGATCTGATGTGCCATTGGCTTTATATGCTGTAAGATACTTGGCTTCCTTGACCAAAACATGCAACGTTCCACGCGAACGTTTGCCCTTCTTTTGGACGGTCATATCTGGCGGTACAAACTTCAGACAGACAATAATATCACCCTTGAAAGATATTGTGTCGTCGAATGGTTCAGTCTGAAAAAGAGTGATTAATGAGTAATATAATTTTAATTTAAAGCCAATAATAGATCAGAAATGACACCAAAGTTGTTCGAAAAACATTAGTGGCTTGACAAGCAAGCCCACCGGGCGAATTTCGCCAAGGTGAGCTCAGGAACAGTTCAGGAATCTTCGCACTAGACGGCTTGTGGCCAAATTTACTTCCTTCTGTGCGAAGAGACAAGTGAGCGATTCCCCCCCCGGTGTTCTACAGCAGATGGCTTTCAACGAGTCCATTGACAGAAATTACCAGTGGAAGGATACTGACACTCTCAAGCTTTTGGATCTTTCACCTCAAAAGCCAGATCCTGGTATTTTGTTATTTTTTCCAGGAAGACCCTATTCACATTTTCGTCTACTGGTATCGTGGCATCCAGAATGAGCGCTGTGTTCTTCTCCAAATTGAGTAGCACCATATCCGGTCTATTATGGGCAAGCGGTCTATCTGTGACAATAGTGGAGTCCCAGTACAGTTTGTAGCCGTTATTTTCGAGTATCTCCTTCTGCTTAGAAAGGTGATTTTTAACCGCCTGCTTCAGTAGACCATATTTCAGCGCTATTTGTTGGTGGTAGAGTTTTGCCACTGCATTACGCCTCTACAGGTATGGTGCCTACATAGAGCAGGAGGTGACGTGCTGGATGGATTCCAAGGTTTTCGCACGTCTTCGGCATTGGTCCGTGGGTATATCGCGGTTAGTGATGTGTTTAACATATGCTCTTGTTGGGACCACCTGATCCGGAATTGTTGCCAAGCGGCCCTCTATCTGCGGCAGAAGATATCCTGTTTTTAAATACCTCAGCGACTCTTTTTCATTGACGGAATCCTTTTGGAGGTTGTTGGGGTATCTTCCGTGGAGTGTCTTGCCACTCCTCCTTGATCTGCCTCTCTGAGCGTGCCTGGGTGGAATACTGAGCGCGCGAGAGCTGATGTGCTGACAGGTTGTCGTCAGCCCTGCGTAGGGCGGAGAGTAATGTGGCGATTTTTGAAAGTAAGTATTTTCGTTTTCCAGGCAGAGCAGTTCCCTTCCCCCTTCCCTCCTCGGCAAGTGCAAACGGGCAACCGAGGCGCGTAAATGATGTATACCAAACCTTGTCATGAGCGTGTGAATCTTGGTGTCTGCCGCCCTTAGTTGATCAGAGTGGGGCGTATATTTTGAGGTGATCCATGTAGAGTTGGTGACTAATCCTAATGTTGCTAGCTCTGTCAATGATATACCCATTCTTGTTATTATTCAGCAGAGTGCTAAGAGGGTTTAAAGACAAAACCTCATAGGACTCAAGGTATCACCCTGGAATATGCCTCTTTTAATCTGGATTTCATCTGTCACTGCTTCGCCTTTTGTTGTTGGTATGCAAAGTATCGTTCTGAACGACGACATGAGATGCTTCAGGAGTTCAATGACAGAGTTTGATATTCCGTATAGTTGAAGTACTCTAATCAACCAAGAGTAGGGCACGGAGTCAAACGTCTTCCTGTAATCAATTAATGACCGACATATTACGTAGCTTCTTGCGGGCTTGTTTTGTGAGAATGTAATCGACCACCAAGAGCTCCTTGCAACCACGGGCGCCCTTACGACAGCCGTTCTGCTCTGGAGCAAGTATATTATTGGATTTGATGTGCTTTTCGATGTACAGCGCAATAGTTCCAGTGAGTATCTTGTAAATAGTTGGGAGGTATGTGATTGATCGATACTTTCTCGGGTCAGCTGTTATCCCGTCTTTCGGCAGCATATTCGTTATCCCCATGGTGAAATGTTCCGGTACAATTTTAAGGTCAGATTGGGATTGTTGGAACAACAGTGCAAGAGTAGGGTGAACTGAGTCGAAGTGTTTCCACCAATAGTTGTGAATTCTGCCCGGTCCGGGGGCGGCCCAGTTGTTGGTGTTTTGAAGTATATTTTTGATGTCTTGTTCTGTAATACTTATATCTTCCATTCGGTACACAGGGGTTTTATTTTCAACTTCGTCGATCCAATAAGCTTTTTCGTCGTGTGCCTCGTCCCTTGATCAGATTCCACTCCAAAACTCGGCCATTGCCTCCGAATTAGGTGCTGCTTCTTCGTTTTTGTTGTTTTCCCCTCCAGATTGCGGTAGAATTGCTTTTGATTTCGTTAGAATAATCCATTGTTTCAATACCTCTTCACCCTTTCATTGTACCTACGTGTCCGATTCCCTAGCGCTTTTATCTTCTGCTTGAGGTGGTCGCATAGTGTCTGTATTCTCTCCCAGAACACAGATCCCCTTGCTTTGAGCTGGAACTCGGATGCAATCTTCCTAATGGATTTTAACAGTTTCATTGTAGGCTCAGGATTATTGAGAAAACAGTGCATCCTTCCAATTTTTTTCTGGCATTCGTGATTTTTCCTTCCAGTCGTAGCATCCATGGTGGGGTCTGTTGCCGATTCACATTATCTGTGTTGAGCAAGGGGTTTCCTAGTGCCTCGCAGACACTCACTGCTCCTGCAAAGACCAGGTTGGTGACGTCCTCGAGAGAAGGTTGCTTCTTCGATCTATCAGATATAATAAGGTTTTTTTCTTGCATCACTTCCAGCATTTTTTGGAGTATCTCATTCTGGGGATTTTTACATGATACTTTACATGATACTTTGGCATACTGCTCTCGTACTTCAACATATTTTTATTAAAGAGCTGAGTTAGTCCAGGGTCCCTCGTATCACTCGAGGGGGCCCTAGCTGTGGTTGCTCCGCCATATATATATATATATATATATATATATATATATATATATATATATATATATATATATATATATATATATATATATATATATATATATATATATATATATATATATATATATATATATATATATATATATATATATATATATATATATATATATATATATTCTGTGATTCTGTCAATTGAATTGATTCATTTTAATCCGATATGACCTCAGTTCAAGATTTAGTTTTGTAATTTTGTGAAAGTTGAGAATTTGAAGGCGTTTTGAAGAAATATCTTCAGTGAATAATGCAAAATGGACCATTTGTTAACTGAGTTTAAAGTTTGAATGGTGAATTGCTAGTTTACCGGTAAATAATTCTGGTCCGAGGTTAAACCTCCAAGACTAGGCCTGCCAACAACGACCAGAAATGATCGCGATCCCAACATTCCGAGTAGCAACTAGAACGAGATTTTGTTGGCGGATTCATGAGGACAAAGACGATGCTTTTGTTTCACCCCCTGAAGTTCATTAGATAAGATTTTTGCAAGTGTGTAAATTAACAGCACCTTGTAATTATATATTATTCGAAATATAATGATGAAATATAAAAATGAAATTTTTATGGATAATATTGAAAAAACTATCCAAGAACATCCGTTATTCAAACACTTTATTTATTGGTTTGGATATGTCGACGATATCATTTGTTGTTTCACTGGCACAAACAGACAATTAGAAACAGAAAACTCCATTAACTTTCTGGATTTAACTATTACTAAAATTAACGGCAAACATGATTTTTCTATTTTTCATAAGCATACAGATATTACTATTCACACCTCATCTACACATCCTTATCCACATAAATTAGCAGCTCACAATAGTATGGTACATAGACTCATTAATATCCCAATGTCACAAAATAATTTCATAAAAGAGCTAAATATAATTAAACAAATAGCAGTCAATAACGGTTACAGTCCAACTATGATTGAGAACATGATTTCACGCAAAAATTTCAAAAAGCAATCCAGGAAGTATTTCCAAATATAAAAAGTTCAAACACAAAATACAACAGCTTAACTTATATTGATAATCCTAGTCTAAAATTAAAATCATTCCTCTCGCATTATAATTTCAATATAGCATTCCGAACTGATAATTCTTTAGGCCGACATATCAAAAACTGCAAATCTAAAATTGATAAAAGTAATAAATCCGGTGTTTATAAACTGTCTTGTGGGGATTGTAATAAAATTTATATTGGGAGAACTTTCAGACATTTCAAAGTTAGATTATCCGAGCACAAACGTAGTTTTAATTATCATAAATCAGATTCCCATTATTCTAATCACTTACTCGAAGAAAACCATAACTTTAATGATAATTTCAAAATTTTACACAATGAAAATAACAGACAAAACTCAATCTATTGGAAATTTTAGAGATCAACAAAGAAAAGAATTCAGGTAGGTTACTTAATAGTCAATTAGATCTAAATCCTTTTCCTTTACTCAATCTTTTCAATTCATAGAATAAGCAACTCCGATGGGTTTTCCAACATACCTCTTGTACCTATTGTAATATTAAGTAGGAAATAAGACTAATATATAAGGAATAACTCTGTTCATTAGTTTGTATCTATCTATCTAGCCACAGTGTGGTGAAACCGGTCATAGTTTTGTTAATATAGTGAAATATAAATACTTTAGTTTTATTTCATTGAAAATATGATCATTCAGATCAAAATCGTTTTAATTTAAACCGAGGGTGCTGAGATAAGAGCTTCGCAATATCTCTGGTTACTTGTGACTTCACCGAGCAGACGGGACATTTTATAAAAGTTTCAATACAGTCGTATGGTCTTCTGAAATGTCTGTAACGTGCATTCAAGGTTCCATTATTAATGATGACCAGATCAGTGCTGGCTTTAAAACAAATTCCTCCTAAAACGATTATTGAATCTCCATTGAAATTAAGGGTAGGTAAAAAGTTGCACTGGACATTTGTCTCATTTCGACTTCTGTACACTAGAGAACGCCGATCACTATGAAATAGACAAAATCTCGACTCGTCTATGAATAAAACTCTTTCTCAGTCAGTTTCTAACCAATTAACATATTCCATGGCAAAATTCAATCAGGTTCTTCGATGTACTATGGTTAGAGCTGCGACACGAGGCCTCTAACCAAATTCCTTGATACGTTCTCGTATCTTTTCAGTGATAATTTGCACTCCTCTGTTCTGTCGAAGCTACAACGAGGAAGTTCTTGAATAACGGTAATGGATAGCCTTTATTGCTCGAGGTCGCCAGATCTACTTCATGACTACCAGTCTCCCTGTACCCGCGGATCATTCTGGAAACAGGTGAATGGGACACCCCAAGCCTTTGGCCCATACTTGTATAAGTACAACCTAGATCATCTAACACCACTGCTTCAGCACATTCTACCGGAGTCAAATTTCGTGATTCGCGATGCATTAATACCGGAAATTGAAATTTTCAAGAATAAACGTTACTCGCCAAATTGGTCATCAACTGGTGGCTTCTTGCAAAACCTCAATTCATCTATTTCATTTTATTTCTCATGCGCTAAGAAAAAACATCGAATTTTGTTGGCATATGTCCGGACATATCAAAAAAAAATGTGCTAATAATTAGTTGCCAACAAAAAGGAAATTTGAAATATTGAATTTTGCGTCAACTTCTTCGCAAAAAGTTAATCGATTCATTGAAACTTACAAGCAAAGAGATTCCTTCTATAAAAGAGTACTCTAAAATTCATCTCCATTCAAACACAACACTGAAAATTTCCAAGTCTCAACTTCCGGAATATACGTTCAGTATGTTGAAACTGAAATTCGCACAAAACTCAGTAGCTTGATGAAATTTTTTGGAATATCTATTAAATGGGGTAAAAAGCCAGAAAAAAACGTAGCAGAGAGCAAATATTCGTTTGTTTGTTTGAGGTTTTAATGTTTGCCCATTTCAGTTGGTGTTTTATCAAAGTTGTACTGAATTCGAGTATAAAAGCGTTCCGGGATACTGCAGTTTTTATGTGATGTTTTTCAATAACAATATATTGATAGATTTGGAATAATTTAGAGAAAATAAAATGACGCTAATTGAAGATATTTGCGTATCTTTTCGATTATTTAAAGCAGAAATCACAACGATAAATATACTTATATTTGACACTATTTATTTTCCGTTAATTGTTGGTCACAGTATAACCACTAGATAATTGGAATTATCTGAAAACTTCAAAAAAAGGATTCTCTAAAAATTCCATTGCATCACCGCCAATGAAGCACGAGAACGAAGTATATAAAAAAAATAATAATAATATATTGATATGTAGCAGGAGACGAGCATCATATCCCCTACGCCTATTGATGTGTTAATTAGAGTTGATTGACAATCATTTGAAGGATTTGCACTTTTGTGTTAAATAGAAAAAAAGTGAAAATCCAGTATAACCGAGAACAAAATATTTGAATTTGCAGATGAGTGTACCTTGGTGCACTCATTTTCTAGTCAGTTGTCAGTTGAGGAATCACACTGATGAAGATACCAACAGAGCATGTCGCTAGATTGAGTCTTGGAGAAGATATCAGAGTGGGGGTTGGTCAATTTTAAAGCGCACAAGACACAATCGACAACTTTTTCCTGGAAAGTCACTGCTGGAAAACCTTCTTCAATCAAAAAACCAAAATTTGCTGGCGTGACCATGTATTACCCATTGCCAAATCTGCTTTCTTTTCAGGGAAAACTGTTCCTATGTGTGAGTATCTGCACCTGAACATTCATTGTATCAATTGAATAGTGCCTAGAAGAGGGTGGTACGTCTCATTGATCACGCGTGATCTCTCACTCAAGGCGGAAAGTTGCTGTTCATTCTCTTTTATACAGATACTTCCATAGCTAATGCTCTGAAGAACTAAAAAAAAGGCTTGGTTCTGAAAAGAATCCAGTTCTAAAGAAACAACAGGTTTGCGGAAACTCTTATCAGCGGACGGTCCAACTAGCAACGCCACCTACCCTTCTCTATTAAACTTTTTTGTCCACTTCTATAAACTTCAGATAGTTTCGATAACTTTGGCTCTCTTCAAGAAGCGAGTAAACACACACAATAAATCATCTTGGGCGGATAAAGCAATAACATGAAAGGCATCGTCTCCTCCCAAGAGTCGAGAAAAAAAGCTGCAACATTGTGCTCTTCTTCTTCCTCCCAGATAGACTTCAGCCAGGTCAAAGAAGGTTAGGTTAGGTTATTGCCAACGTTGTCTGCAGGTCATCCAGAGTTGGCCTTTCTAGTTATTTGCGTATATATATATATATATATATATATATATATATATATATATATATATATATATATATATATACATATACAGGGTGCTTCAACGAAAACTAAACAGAGGCTATATCTACCAGGATATTCATTTCTGATCAAAACGCAAAAACATGTCAATTTTTGTTTTAAGGGGGACATCTTTTGGAGTACAATACTTGCCTGAAATATCAACCCCCTAATCGGAGGTTGCAATCCTTGAACATTTCGAATAGGGAAGATGGGTCGAGTGATGACTCAGAAGAAAGGTGGTATCTTTGTCTACATTGCCTTGAACGAATTTCCATTTTTAATTGAAAACTGTAAAACTGAACTGAGCAACTGAAAGATAGGGAAGACTATTTCCTTGAGACTATTCAAGTTTCAGTGAAGTAAAATGGAACAGATCCATGCTATACAATGGCAGTCATCATCAAGTACCATCCTCATCTCGAATTTCGAACCCTAGAGCAGGGGTGACCACCCTTTAAAATTTGGAAGAGGGGAAGATGGGTCGAGCGAAAGAAAGGTATTATATTTGTCTGCATTCCCGTTAAAGATTTTTTGATTGAAAACTGTAGAAGATACAGAGTGAGCTACTGAAAAATAGAGGAGACTATCTATCGCCCTGAGCTATTAAAGTATTACTGCAAAAGAAAATGGAACAGATTCATTCCAGATCAAAGGTTGTCATCTTCCGAAACACCATTCACATCTCAAATTTCAACCCCTAGAGCAGGGGTGACCACACTGTGTTATTTTTGAAGCAGAAGATAGGTCCAGTTATAACCTTCTGAGAAAGGATTTTTGTTTGTCTCCACAATGGTGTGCAAGTTTTCATTCTCCATCAAAATTACTGGGTGAGCAGCTGAAACAATGGAATGATTATGAAGGATTATGAATCTTGAAAGAAAACGATAAAACCCATCTACCCTCTTCCAAATTTTCATAGGTGGTCACCCCTGCTCTAGGGGTTGAAATTTGAGATGAGGATGGTACTTGATGATGATTGCCATTGATAAGCATGGATCTGTTCCATGTTACTTCACTGGAACTTGCATAGTCTCAGGGAAATAGTCTTCCCTATCTTTTAGTTGCTCACCGTGTATCTTTTACAGTTTTCAATTAAAAATGGAAATTCGTTCAAGGCGATGTAGAAAAAGATACCACCTTTCTTTTGAGTCATTACTCGACCCATCTTCCCTATTCAAGGATGGCAACCCAAGCTTAAGGGGTTGATATTTCAGACAAGTGCTGTACCCCAAAAGATGTCCCGCTTGAATCAAAAATTGACCTGTTTTTGCGTTTTGATTAGAAATGAATATATCGGTACATATAGCTTCTGTTTAGTTTTCGTTGAAGCATCCTGTATGTCAAACTATTGAATTTCTTGTCTTGGTGTTCACCGATTGGATACATATGTTGTAAAGCTAATTTTTGGTTTTTCTTGAGTAGTATGCTGCTAACTAAATTTGCATCATAACCATTATTTATTGTGATCTGTTTTATCAAATTCAATTCTTTGAAATAATTATCATTAGATATCGGTGTGTTCAAGAGTCTATGTGTATAGCTGTTAAATTCTACAACTTTATGTTGGTAAGGATGTGCCGATGTATAATGAATTGAGATATTTGTATGAGAAGGCTTATGATAAATCGAAAACTGGTGTTTTTTGACCTAGTTATTGTTAGGTCTAGGAAATTGAGCGAATTGTTCTGTTCTATTTCAGAAGTGAATTTCATTTTTGGGTGCGGGTTTTTGATGAAATTTTCGAATACAGTGAACTGTCTGTTTGTTCCTGTGAAACACAATATAGGAAATGTTTACGAAGCGGGTGTTAATGAATAGTTTTTTCTATGTTATCCATGAAGATTTCTGCTGAAAGAGGGCTTAAGGGGTTTCCCATTATAAGTCCCTCATCACTTTCATAAAAACAATCGTTAAATGAAAAATAATTTTGAGAGAGAGAGGTATAAAACTCAACCTTCTGGAAGCACTTGAAATTAACAGATTTAGGAATTCACCGGAAATTCTTAATGACCAGGTAGACATAAATAACTCACCCTTATTAAATTTATTTCCTTAACATTAATTCAAGTACGGATAGTTCTGAGTGGATTGCCTCTTTAGTATATATATAAATTTGTTAGTAAGATATATTTGTAGTATTCATTCGCTCTTGATAAAGATACTGTGTATCGAAACGCGTATTGTATTTGTGAAAATGGATTTCTATCACGTAAAAGCCTCGTCAATTGAATATTATTATTAATTCACTCTTATACAGTGACACAAGCGAAATCAGTATTTTCGAAGAAAATCATGAGAAATCACATCGTTGAAGCACCAGCTGGAATGAATGCAAATTCCTCAACCCAATCTATTCCCACTGTTTTGTGTGTCAAGCCAACCTATTTCATACGCGAATTCAAAGAACTCACCCTTTCCTGCAAGTTGTATAGCTTGGGTGTGGGATCATCAAAGACTTTATTCTCTAAAGCCATCATGACCTCTCCCAGGAAGTCGTTTCTGCCAAACATGTCCGAATGCCATACGGTAAGCCAAAGTGTTCGGGTTTCCAGTCCGTTCAGGGATATATGAAATTTGAGAGTTTCATCGAAAACGGGATTTAACGTGTGCTTCTTCACCTTCGTCTTGCGTTTGCCGCCTTTAGATTTATCGGGAAGTAGGTAAACCTGAAAAACAGATGCGAGAATTAAATTGCAAATAACATGCTTCATTCGAGATGAAATTCAATCAGCCGCGAGTGAATTAATTCGGATACTTACTTATACTTACGAAACGGAATAGAAATAGCTGGCATAGGTATATTTTGATTATTATTTTCGCAGCTTCCACTCTTTTAGATGACAAGTAACAAGAAATTATGATGTACATTCATAAAATGAATAGGGCATAGGGTGTCCGCGCTAAAAGTCCCATAAGAAGTATCTGGGGTACGGGTTCATCGATCAGTTTAAAATTTTGGGATTACAGTAAATGAATACTGATTTGCAATTTGCAATTAATTTCTGAAGGGTACCAGTTCCGGTTATACCGGATATCAATAACAACTTTGCTATTTTAAATGGCATGGTGTTCTTTTTAATTCCCTTCATTTAAGGAGAACCTTTTTCAAGCATCGTTTGTTAAGGTATATCCTATTCAAAATTAACCATTATTGAGCTATTATTCTTCTCATCAAAAGTTTCGGAATTAAAGTGTCATCTTCTTTGCCCAAAAAAGTGACTCAGACCACAATAAGATTATAACTTTTGATTTGTTTTGATGAGAAAAGTGTTATTTTTTGGGGAAACGTACTATCCGAAGCTATTTTATATACAGGCTGCCCAAAAATCACTTGTCAATTCAATTAAAACGTCTTTTTCGAAGTACATCTATATGTATACAAATGAAATTGGCACCATCCAACGAACCGACACAGAAGACTACCAAGGCCACCGGGAAATGAAGAAAACAAAGAGCAGATCAAACAGAGAAAACTTCGAAGAACTAGACTAGTGTGACTATTTACCGCAATACTACACACTGCGCCTCCTCGATACAGTGGGTAAAATCAGTTTAGGTACCAGTACTTGATTGGTTGTTAAACCAGATGTACATTATCACATCATCGTAGTTTCATCAATGAAAACGCTAATTCTGATTACGCGAATCATTCAACTAAAGTAAATCATATTTTAGACCACAGTTGGAAGATTTCATATTCATATAATAAAAACTCGATATTCATTTTCGGTAATCCCTCCAAATCAATAA
The DNA here is from genome assembly GCA_013387265.2 of Cryptolaemus montrouzieri. Taxonomy (NCBI): domain Eukaryota; kingdom Metazoa; phylum Arthropoda; class Insecta; order Coleoptera; family Coccinellidae; genus Cryptolaemus; species Cryptolaemus montrouzieri. Next base: position 28,574,899 of record JABFTP020000103.1, read on the forward strand.
AAACTGTCCAACATAACATTGTTTGTTACTTGCTAAATGACGTTCTATAATAAGGAATGATCAATAAATAAATAAATGAATAAATCTGAAAATTTAAACTTAGTCTTTCAACCATGAATGATGCTGATTGCCTTGGTTTGTGATTCTAGTTGTTTCTCTTCATACTTTTTTCAATTTCTTGTCATGACAATTTTACAAAGCCCATAAAGTATCTCTTCAGGATTTTCCGTGTACAATAATAACGAATCACTCCTTTCATCTATTTAAGCTTCCAGAAATATTTGTTTCAACAAGTTGAAATAAATGCTCTGAATGTCTCATGAGAATATACTCACTTTTACGTAAGGATCAGAACGATTTCTCTTCGTATCTACTGGCGCTAAATCCCTACATTGTTTCACGTGTATTTCCAAAGCCCCAGCCTTATAGTTATACTGCAGTCCAAATTCTACTTGACCTCGCACAGTTACAGTTCCATACCGTCCTTCACCTGCTCCAGAGTATACGCTCGCCATCGAATCTGATCGTAACTGAAAAAAGGAGGAAAAAGCAATAAGTGGAAGTATGCAGCCTCAATCATAATATGGCCATTCAGAGTTTCTCAAAAAAAAAACCTGCTACCATCTAGTGAATTGAACTACAAGAAAATTGATAAATCAGGTAGAAACGAATAAAGAATTACACAATTTACCAGGTTTGAAAATAAAATAATGAAACTGGCAACGTCGCTTCCGATCCGGCAACCCATGAGACGAGAGGCTTTGAGCAGCGTCAGGTGCACATGTGGTATGCCTCCAGTATGAGTTTGAACTCGCTATAGTCAGTTGTTTGTGCGTAGCGTTAGTTTTCGCGAAACAAAGTTTTCTTGTGGATTCTAAAAATGAGTGGCATCAATTTCAAACAACGGTATGCTATCAAGTTTTGCTTTAAACTTGGACATAATGTAATAGGAACGATTGAAAAACTTCAGTAGACTTATGGAGAAAGTATTTTCGGTGGTTTAAAACATTTGCAGAAGGTACCGAGTCAATTGAAGATGAACCACGAAGCACAATGCCTTCAAGTGCAAACACTGATGAAAATGTCGACAGAGTTCAGGATCTTGCGCGTTTATAGTTGACAGTGAGAATGTCCGCGAAATAGTTGAATCTGAATTAGATTTTGACCAATGAATTAGATATGGGAAAAATTTGTGCAAAAATGGTTTCGAAAAACCTTTTCCAATACCAAAAAGATCTCAGAAAGTAAAATAGTCTAGACTTTTTGGATTGATTCAAAATGATCCCCGTTTCTGGAAGGTGTCATTATTGGTGACGAGTCTTGGGTGATTGAGTACGAGTTAGAAGTCAAACGTTAGAGCATACACACCAAGCTCTCCAAGGGCCAAAGCATCACGAATGAGCAAGTTAACAATCAAATGCATGCTAATTGGTTTTTTTGATTGCCATGGAATCGTCCACAAAGAGTTTGTGTCGCAAAGCCAAACGGTTATCAAAATTCTTACCGCGAGATCCTTGAAAACCTTCGAAAAAGAGTCTTTTGTGTGCGAGCAAACATCAAAAACAACTGGGTGTCACATCACGACAATGCGCCATGTCGCACTGCAATCTCAATAATGGAGTTTTCAGCCAGTAGGAACGTTCCTATGGCTCCTCAGCCTTTTTGTGCACTAGACTTGAGTCCTTGCAACGTTTTACTCTAGTAGAGCGCATGGAAATAAAAGACTGAAAAAAATTATAAAGAAGGCTAATGGAGGAAATTAGATGCAGATGTTGAAAAATCAAGAAGAGAGAATTTTAACCTGTAACAGTGGGAGGCCGTCTCCTGACGACAGTGAAGCTGGTATTGACAACCAGGAAGATCAAAACCTCACATTTAGAACAAATAAAGATGAGAACCTTACATCCCTACAATTGAGGAGGTAGAAATGGCTATATAGAGGATAAAGATCAGCTCTGATACTGACTAAGACGCCAGGAGCGTAGCGGACTGTTTGCTGACTACAAAGAAGCATTTGATGGAATTTACAAATTGAAATGAAAGGATGAAAGACCTCGAAATCTCACCGGAGCTTAGCCACCGTGGCAAGGTGATCATAAAAATTCCAGAGGCAAAATATACTCGCTCGTATAGTGTACAGATAAAGTAAAGAAAAGGGTGAAGATAGGTCTTTAATAACAGCTAAACAGTTAACATGAATATGACACTCTCAGAATAACAGAAACAATAGAAGACTTGGAAATTGACAATGTAACCTTTGAAATCGCGTCTTATTTTCACGAGAAGAAGAAGGTTCGGGTGAAAATTAAAGGAACGAGTTATCTGCTATAGGACTTGGATATATACATCCGGAAAATCCCGCAAGCACAGGATATAGAAGAGAGACCTCGTCTTAGGTTTTGCCTGAGATTCACTGTGATGTAAAGGTGATGGAGATCGTTGAACTGGTCATAGTGATCGAGAAGTGCCTTCCACAATTGAAATATGATCTTTGTTTCAGTAGTTTTACGCTCCAATTCAAAACCTTAAGATACCATAATTTATACCATATATTTCCTATAGAAAAATTGAATAAGTCGCAGAAAATACTCACACCAAGACTGGAAAGGCTGTTTCTTCCTTGCATTACCATCAGCCTGTCTATGTCTTCTTCCGCATTCTGCCATTCTGAATTGGTACTCGAGAGAGTTCCACTTCTCGATTTTGCTGCTATAGGACTTGGAGTTGCACTCTTACTACCGCTCTTAGATCCTAAGGTTGGAGACGAATGAGCTTCGGAAATGATTACGTCATCTGCAAAAAGTTGAGTCATTAAAATCATACTAATGCATGGTTCATTAGAAAATCAGATTGTGCATGTTAGATTTGCATTAGATGCGTACTTATACAATGAAAACTTTATTTATGGTGCAATATTCAACCGTCCATAGATTCTGACATCCTTTTTTGAAGAAGATGGACAACCAGGCAATAATAGCAGTGATACAATTCAGTCATGACTAGAAGGAACATACTGCAGTTCCGTTCTCGTTTAAAATCATTTGTCGTGAGAAAAACCAGATTTTCACATAGATTTCTGACTTCAGAGAAAAACTATGAATGAAATGATGTTATTGAAGTCGCATTTTCATATTTTACTAGATTCATAACAAGCTTTTCATATAAAAAGGAAACAAGCAAAAATGAAAAAAATAGGTATCAATGAGGCAAAACTCTGAAATACGTTTTTGAACACTGTTTATTTTGAAAAGAAAATATGCGGGAATACTCATTGATGAATAGGTTTTAAGGATATCTATTGTAAAACGAATATTATTACAGACTGGATTAGCAACATGCTAAATCCCAAAGTGATCAACACTACCCAGAAAGGGGTCGTCTCAGTTTTATGGCTGGTAGGGGCTGATAATCCATCAAAAATTTCTGGTCTATGGTGAAGACTGTCAGTGCCAATTTCTGCAAATCTGCGTTTCCACCTCTTGTAAGAGAAGACGTAAGTATAGCAGCATCTCCGAAAGAGAAAGCCGATCTTTTTGCTCTCTTAACATCACACCTACAAATTCTTCCATGGCAGAAATCCAGTTCAGAGTCCGCATTGTGAGACGGGTTCTCGAGCAGCTGAACTGCAAGAAGGTAGACTTTTCCGAGCAGCAGGAAAATAACGAGAACTTAATGTCCAAAGTGCTGAAGAGAGTCATAAATGATGAACAAACCAAATGTCTCGATTTGCAGGGAATTATTAACGACCGTCAGTATGGTTTCCTTAGGCAAAGATCGACAGGAGATCTGCTCACCAACGTCACTCATGTTTGTATATCAACGATGGAAAAGCATGGGGAATCTAAAGCCTTCGATAGGATTTGGCATGCAGCCTTGTTGAATAAACTTGCTGCATATGGGCTTGCCGAAAAATTGCGGGGTTAGATAAGTAGCTTTCTTTCAAATAGATCAATACAAGTTGTGGTCGACGGTATGACATCTGATTGTTTCCCATTGCGAGCAGGAGTACCGCAGGGATCCATTCTTTAACCAACCTTGTTTCTGTTGTGGATAAACGATCTTCTGTCATCTACATAGAACAAGATCTTCGGTTTTGCAGACGATTGTACCCTGGTTTCGTCTTTCAGTAGTCTGCAGCCGATTACAGCTGCGGAATCTCAGCGTAAGAGATGTCAACAAATTAACAACTCCAACTCTAACTTACAGAGGATAAGTGAGTGGGGTCAGTTGAACCGGGTGAGCTTCAACACGAGCAAGACGCAAACAACTACGTTTTCTAGAAAGGTTCACGCTGGAGAACCTCCTCTAATGATGCAAGGCCAACAAATTGCATCCGAAGATTAGATGCACCTTCTGGAATAACGGTCAACTCCGGGTTTCACTGGCATGAACATGCATCAGCAATAGCGAAGTCGGCATCAGCTAAACTTAGTTTTCTTTTCAGAGCCAAGCGATACATCACGTCATTTCAGCTGTTGCTTCTGTATAAAGCGCAGATTCGACCTGCTTTGGAATATTGTTCCCATGTCTGAGGATCTGCTACCAAACATTCGTTGCGGAAAATGGATAGTGTGCAAAAACTGTCTGTGCACGTCATCGACCATCCGGAGATCACCCGTGATCTCCTACCGCTGGCTCTCAGAAGACAAGTTGCTGACCTTTCTCTGTTTTACAGATACTTTCACGGAAGATGCTCCAAAGAGCTGAAAGACCTCCTTCCGGAAAAACTCAAGGCTGGCAAGTAGTTCTCATCATATGGCGGTACATTTCTCCAGTGAGCTGTGGAACTCGTTTCCGTCCAACATCTTCCCAACATCCTACAATTTGGCTCTCTTCAAGAAGCGAGCAAACAGACACCTAAATTGTTCCCAGGCGCCCACTCATGTGGTGTAACAGGTTCGCCTATTCCTGGGAAGCGCGCATACAGAAAAAATCAGTGCATTAAACGTTTATGTACAAGCGTACGCTGACGATATAGTCATTCTGGCTGGCGGAGATGGCGACGATGTCTCCGACAGACTTCGGAGGCTATTTCTACTACCCAAGAGTAGCGTGAGGGTAAAAAACTTCGTATAAACTCCCATAAAAATGGTGCCATTCAGTAGGAAAAAGGATGATATTCGTATAGACATGATCCTGAGTGGAATGTATATTTCGGTTGCGGAGGAAGCAAAATATGTGATGGTTATCTTGGATTCGTACCTGGAAAATCTATACACAAAGCTAGACATTCCTTTTGAGCATGTTGAATGACCAGTGGCAAAATGGGTTCTCGCCTTAGAGGAGTTTCAGTGATTATATGTGATATTGGTGAGGTCACGTTATTTACATAGTTGCATTGCTTGGTGGGAGTTCAACCTTAAGAAGCAATCCCCGTTGAAGCTCTCTAAATTGCAAAGAATGGCCTGCATGATCATCAATGAAGTATTCCGCTTTACATCTACTACAGCCATGGAACTGATACTGGGCCCTGCACCTTTTCACTTGGTGATTAGAGGATCAAGTAGAATGGCTACTTACAGGTTCCATCCCCTTTTCCGAAATGGAACAAATACATTCAGCTTCGTGGCCGGCGCATTACAGTCTAAAATTGAGAAAAACGAGATGCTCAGTATGAAGTCTGACTTATCAATACCCAAAAACCAACATGGAACTGCCATTCCAGATCATTTCCTTCCAGCTTCAAGGACCGTCTACTTGAGGGTACCTGTTGGTTCACAGACGGCCCGAAAACTGGTATTGGAGCAGGTGTATAAGGTAGAGGTGATGCCAAGAAACAGTCTATCTGTGGTGGAATTCGAGCAGAAATATTCGCCATTGGCCACTGTGCTAATCTCCTGCTGGCGGAGGGGATGACAAGAAGGTTTATGAAAAATCATGACAGATAGCCAAGCTACACTGTAGGCATTGGTATTTGTCAACTGCACGTCACTCATTAAGTGGGAATGTCGTTCAACCAGCGCCAGACTGGTAGAAAGAAATAGTTTACGTCTGATATGGGCAACGGATCATTCGGACGTTGAGGGCAATAAGAAGGCGGCCTCATTGGCAGGATTCACTGGAAAAGAGCTTAGGCTCGGAATTTTCTAGGAGACCGAAAGGATGGAAAATACCTGGTGGTTGGACCCAAAGCTACGAGAGTACTGGCTGAGCCAGGTTTCAGACACTCTTAGCTTACCATCAGTGGTCCTTCTACTGTGAGAGCCAAAATTTGGCTCGAACTCTCCAGGTTAGACCTGAGAGTTCTAATTGCCATGTTAACGAGGCACTGTAGCCTCAGAAATCCCCTAAATAAGTTAGAACTGATCGAGGAACCCCTCATGCACTATGTGAGGAGGAGATAATAAATAGAATACGTTGTGTGCGAATGCCCAGCTGGGGCCAGAATCGTGCTCGAGGATCTTGAATTCAATAAACTGAAGCTGACTGAGCCAATTGAGCTACCACTCAAAAAGCTTACAGCCTTTACTAGAAAGATGGAGGTTATAGGTGAAATTTAGGATAGAATGTGCCACAATAGACCAGTTGATCGCAGTGGCAGGGCTGTCAATCAGCCAACAGGCAATTTTATTATCTATCTATTTGTTTATTAGTTGTAAATGGACCCATCTATCACGCCTCAGAAGATTATTCATTACTTATCAATCCCTTCATGGAAAGTTTTTTGGAAATTGACATTTTCACATGTGAAATTGGTAGAAGATATGGGGTTAATAGAAGAAAATGAATCTAACCTATAAAAACTTAGCGCAAATATAAATCATATATATTACTGAACTTTTGAAATGGGAGGAAAAATAAAGGAGATCAAGTTATTTTTGTTATCAGATTATTTATGGAAACAGAGCGGAAAATACGTTTCGTTATGAGACGAAGATAAGTATCAACCATTTTATTTTTATTATACTAGATTTAATGAGCAAATAAGTCCCGCTTTCATTTTATATAAATATATATAGGATTAACGTTGACATTGTTTGATTAACTCTATCATGAGAAATTCGTTTGTAACCAATTAATACTTATTTTATTGATAGCCGTAGTCTCTACTATGAGATAGTCAATCAATAAAATTGTGCAATTAATGTGTATTTGTAATTTTATCGATGAAAATGTAAAAGTTATCAGATAAATGGATTCTTATCTAGGAATTTAATTTTATACAGGGTGTGAATGGGAAATAATTCAAAATCGATAGGGCGATTTTGTCAGGGATCACGTGTTCTTTCTTTTTCTACAATTTTTTTCAGTAAGCCTTCGGTGCACAAAAGAAAATGGTGATAAATCTTCTCTTCAATTCAGAACCTTTTTTGTTCATTGCATTTCTTTGTTTCTACCATCGTTTTTGTGTGAACGATTAACTAATATCAAGTGGAAGTGCATACTGTTATTATTTATTTGAAAAACGAGACTAGATTACTTTGTTCAGTTTTTAAAAGCCAAACAATCTAAGTGCACAAAATGACGGACTTCAGTTATTACACAGGGACATAGCGCAATGAACTTTATATTTTGCACGCTGGGACATAGAAGACACCATCAATCAACTATCAGCACTGCACATGAATTTCAATGATTTGTTGATATAAATGCAAAATTTCAGTTCTATGCGCAATGTGTTTTAGCCACAACAAACTGTCAAAGTTGAGAAGTTAGTTGAAAAATAAAATTAAACCGTGAGCAATTTCTCGCAATGATTTTCTACAGTTTTCGAAGATAATTATCTCAAGATTAGAGAGTTTTTGCACCGCTCATTTGGAGACTTCGTTATATTTTGCGCATGCGCTCTTCAAAAATAGTATCCGAAAACTCTAATAACGATAAAGAATTGCCGTTATCACGTCAGGATAAGAGCTGTTAATTACACTCATTTACCGTGTGCAACCTAACCCAACAAAAACAAATCGGTTGTAGAAACATGACAATTTTTATGGTGACAAACTGACAGTTGAATAACTTCAATATTTCATAAGGTTGCAAAAACTCTATTAGAAGAGAGCGTAATTATCGTAAATATAAGTAAAGTTAACGGTAAAATTAACGAAATCGTCTGAGTTGCAATAACTCTCTAACGTAACGAGTTGGTTTCTGTTTCTGACATTAAAGCACCACGCCAGTCAACAGTTTGCCGTTGGTATGTAAACTTTGAACGCAAAAGGGTTTGGCTTAGCGACGATTCAAGGGGTGCACCAGAAACAGTGATCACTCAAGAAAATGTGGATGCGCTTCATAAGATTAACACGAAAGACTGGCATACAACATATAAAGAGGTTGAGACGTCACTGCAGTTCACGAAACAATTGAATATTAAACGAAAGAAAACATCATCCTGCTTACTCTCCAGACTCAATGAACAGACTGCATGGTCAAAGGTTTCAGTCTTCAGAAGAAGCTGTTGAAGCGTTTCAAAGGACCATTTTGAATATAGCATGAAACGATAGGAATAAATGCTTCTAGAATTGATTCTAACGAATGCAGAAGTGTATTATTTTTCGCGGAGAATACTTAAAACACTAAGTTTCAGTTGGTTAATTCTAGCTCTATATGAAAAACTTAGAACACATTCCGCATATCTGATCTTGAATACTATTAAAATATTAAATAACTACAAGAAAGCCTAGTCGACGAGTTAAAAATTTCACACCTTATAATTTTTTGAGTTAACATTCTGAAGATTCAAATCTCATCTTCATATTTTTCAAAATTCACGAACATTTTTAATTGAAAAGATTTGAGCTAATAATTTCAGAATTGACAATGTGAATTGAATAATGGATTGATTTTGAAATTTACTCTTGTGAGCAAAGAATTGAAAATATCTGGGATTTTTTGTGTGAATTCGCACCAGCATTATACAATCAATTCACAGAATGTTCAAAGAATTTTCATTTTTCGAAAAATTCTCATTTTTGAGGAAATTTTTCGGGCATATATATTTTTGGATAGAGAAAAAATGCTCCTATTTTATCCAAATTCATCAATGGTTTACATTTACGAAAACACAAGTCTATATCATAATTCGAGAATCATTCAACCAAGAAAAGGTTTTAACACATCCATGCATTCGACTTGAAAAAAGTCGAGGTATGGACATATACTGAAATCCCGGAAAATCGAGAAATCCAGAATAACTCGAGAACAAGCAAGATGGCTGCGATTCCATAACCAATCAACCTGTACAGTGACTTCATGGAGAAAAGTGCTTATATAGAAATAAATAATAAAAGATTTGATTAGAGTTTCTTACGAGGATAAAACGAAGTTATCCCAGTTCAAGGTGAAATTGTGGGCACTCAGCTATTTGCAGCTAATAGCAATAACTTTTGTCTTGACTCATCGAAATATAATACAGATAAAATTGTGGTTGTTAGCAATGATAATTTCAGCAGGCATTTTATCGAGTATACAGACTGGCCACACGGTTAGTGCAATCAATAAGTGTGATGAGGGTTCTGCGTAAATCTTAATGAATCGTGATTGAAATGATTCTTCAAACACAGGTAACTTGGAAAAAAAAATGAATCATCTTGCTTTTGAAAACATCATTGAACGAATATTCATTGAGTTAAAATTAAATATTGTCAAAACGATAATGTAATTAATATGAATGAAATTAAATCTGCTTCAATAGCAATGAAAATCAATGGCAATGAAATAATGCATCGTATATTATCTCAGGAAATGAAAGGTGATTAAGATCACACAGGTTACGAACCACTATTCGAATTATAATTTAATAAGTTCGAATAAAATGAACAACTTCATTGATTATGCTAGAATATTTTTCGAGATTATACTTATTCAAAAGTAAGAACAGGGGTTATTTTGATTACTAATTGACAGGATACAAGGGAAATTCATCGTTATCACGGTTTTCGAAGAAAAATTAAAAAAAAAGAGAGTGTATTCATTACTAATCGTGATAATACAAGTCCTAAATTGGTTGATTATGGCCATTCCATCCACTCCTACACTAAAAAGGAGAAAATCCAGTGGTCCCTCGCCTGATTTTCGATATCTTTCATAAATTTTGAAATATCAGTAGAAATTAACATTCGACGGATGTTGAAGAATGTCGTAACTCGTGATGTTGAATATTTTTCAAATTGGTAAATCTCTACTGGCGCTCTTTCAAGAACTAAAGAATGTTGTCCATCAAGAACATTTTTACTCGAAAAATTCTTGACATATAAGATACAACTTTCTCACTTGAATAAGGACCTTGAAAATTATTTATTGAAAACTTCAACTTTCCAAATACAAATATACATTGAATAATTCGTATTTGAAACTATACTGCCCAATAAAATTCACACACAAAATCGTTTAGATAATTTTGTAGAATTACTTTTCGAGATAAAAACACAAGGTTTAACTTTAATCTACACTTTATTTGAAAAAATTCGACGACGTTTCGCTGACACAGCAGCTTTATCAAGAATGATAAAATTCTTGATAAAGCTGCTGTGTCAGCGAAACGTCGTCGAATTTTTTCAAATAAAGTGTAGATTAAAGTTAAACCTTGTGTTTTTTATCTCATTTATATCATGGATCTACATCAAGTAACGGCCTCCACAATTCAAAAAAAAAAAAAATTACTTTTCCATTAATGCACCATTTTTAAATGAAATGGTATTCATAGAAATTGGGAAAAAAAAATCTTGAACAATGTAGAACTTTTGAAAAAATCAAAGTTTTACAAAAACCTGTTAATAAAGAATATTTCGCCCTAGAGACTGTCTTAGGCATGTTCGAAGGGGTCGGGGTCTAGACGTGCAAGTTACTCCATTGAAGTGATTTCGTATTCTTGAAGGTAGTCCTAACGATATGAACTTGGTGAGGTCGGGCGTTATTATGCATGGACAAAATGGTAAAATATTTCCTTCTAAAATGTCTGCAACATACCTCTGAGCATCCAGGGTTCCGTTATTTACGATGACCAGATAAATGTTGGGGTTAAAAGAAATTCCACCCCACACCATTATTGAGCTTCCACCAAAACCATAAGAGGATAAAAAGTTGCACTAGGCAAAGCTCTCATTTCAACGTCTGTAAACTAGAGGAATTGATCGCAATGAAAGATAATATTTCGACTCATCTTTAAACAAAACTCTTTCCTAATCAGTTTTCAACCAAATGACATGTTTCCTGGTAAAATTGAATTGGGCTCTTCGATATGCTACGGTTAGAGTAGCGTCTTGAGCTTAGACACTAAGCCTAAAACCAAACTTTTTGAGACGTTCTCGTATCGCTGCACCTGCGGATCATTCTTGAATGGAACCCTAAGTCTTGGGCCTTGTTTTTTGGAAGTCCAACATAGGTCATCTAACACCACTCCGTCCGCCATTCTTCCGGGGTCAAATTACGTGATTCGCGTTGCAGTATTATCGAATATTTAAGTTTTCGAAGACGACATACGTCACTCGCAAAAATTGATCAACACATGTTATATATGTGGTGGTTTTTGCAAAATCTCAATTTATTTGTTTCCATTTGAAATCTTGAAGTACTGCATTAATTTCTTGGCGCAGTGTATGAATGTTTGTCTCATTGAAGTCTAAATATCCTTGAATTTACATTGAAGAATTTTATTCAAGGAACAATATTTAACTTTCCGTAGAATATTGAATATCTGGTTTTCTGATCCACCCCTCATATTTATCGTTAACCAGTGCTACACAGCAGTGGTACAGCTCAGTCGAATGTCATGAATAGGAGCAATAAACTGCAGTTTCAGTCTCATTTGACCTCGTCAGTATTGCATACCCATTCACCCAACCAGGCCAAACTGCCACCTACTCATCTCAATCAGTTGCAAGGCAACAAGCCATATAAATGTTATTCATCATCGTCACCGGGGAACTATGAAAACAAAAGTTAGATAAACAGAAAATCTCAAGAGGTCACACAAGTACGAATATTTACCGCAACGCAACACATCGTGTCTGCAACAAAGCGATCTGTCGAAAGACTAACGCTCCTTATTCATGTCTGGCTATCAACCAGGTATACATAACATCTCAACAATGAAAACATGCAAAATTATCGCTATATGTGTAGACACATTGAGGAATTTTATTCAAGAAATAATATTCAACCCTTCGCAGAATGTTAAATGTCCTTCTCTGGAGAGTTGGTTTTCTGATCCACCCTTCATAATCATCGTCAACCACGGCCACACAGCAGTGGTACAGTGAATGGTTATGCAATACTGACGAGGTCAAATGAGACCAAAACATGCTCCTATTCATGACATCCGACCAAGCTGTAAGTAATTCTCTATAGCAATATCAGTAGAATCCATCTCTTGTCATTTCAAAATGAAGAAATCACAGATAAAACGCTCAAAATTTGAAAAAGAGGAGAAGTTCCAAGAAGTTGTTCGAATGGTGCTTCTAAATTCGCTACGCAGATTCTACATCTTCGGCCCATTGAATCCTAAGCATGCTCAAATTTGTTCAATGGCATTCTGTAATCTCTGTAACAAATTCTTCCTTCCCCTCAGGAGGCGTAATGAGTACTTGTAGTATGGGGGCAGTTCGATAAGTGATGGACTTTTTGAATGAAATATATGTTTTTCGACGAAGTGCACTTTATTTTTATAGGTAATCTTTTCTCAACTCAATACATTTAGTTTAGTTCAGCGTTTTGCGATTTTCATTCCTTCCAAACAATAGGTTCTCTAATCCCCTCCAAGTAGGCATTTGTTTCAGTGAACTGAATCTTCTCATTCGTACCAAATCTTTTACCATCAGCCTTTTCTTTAGGTTTAAAAATGAAAAATATTCACAGGGATGAGATATTAGTTTGGAGCCGAGTTTATGGATTTTCATCATGGAGACTGTATACCTGTGCATTGTATTGATAGTACATCATTTTTTTCAGCCGAATGTGGTCGCTTTTGAGACCACATTCGCCGGTGATCGTTATACTCTTCAATTCAATACGAATTACACCACGTGCATCTCGAAAAATTGTGGCCAAGATTTGGTGGCCGATAGGCACAACTTGGGCATCTTTGATGTACGTTTATTCGCATGAACCGACTGTTTTGATTCGTTTGCAGCTGAACAACATCAAGAAAAGCTTCCACAATTGAGCTCATAGCTGAGTGTAAGCAATCGTGGCAGTAGATGGCAGTTGGAGGTAGCAGTGATGCAAGTTACTATCACGGTAATTTGAAAGAGTCCCCAAAATATATGGTTAGTATCATCAATACATTTTTGCTGGAAATAGACAATTTGAGTGAAAAGCAAAGCTGGAGATGAAAGCTGTGTCCATACAACATGTGGAATCAAAAAAGCCGATAGCTTAATAAATCAACAAATTTTTGTTACCTTTACGACGCGGTTCTCCGGGTGTTACCATAGTGGATAGAGGGACTATAATAGGATGTTCCGATTTATCTAAAATTGCAATTTTTCTTTTAACGTTTCCTTCTTCGATATCCGAAATACTCTGTCTTGGTCTCGTCAATGTAGTACATATACATGTTGTAAGTTCTGTTGTATTTCCGATTGAATCTTTACAGCATATTCCGCAGGTAATTTCACCTTCATTATCACCTTGATCGCCAGGTTCATTACTACCTTCAAGCTGTTTCAAAGCATCTGGATTCAACTGCAACTCAGAATTATCAACCTGTTTTGGTGACTCTGTCTCCTTGTCTCCTACGAGAGTATCATCGGATTTCTCAATGACACTCTCATGAATTTTAGATTCTGTAAGAGTATCAGAAGAATGTAATGAAGCAGACTCTGTAAAAGAATGTTGTGAAGGTTTTTCATTTCCTTCCGTAGAGCCTTCAATGGATAATCTGTATGAGGTACGATAAATACCATCTGGTAAAGTATTTTCTTCTGAGTTTTCCACGTCTTTTTTCAGACTCTCGTTTTTTTCTGAATCATTCTCTTCAATTTCTTTTTCTGGGTCGCACAGAACGCTTCGAGGCGCCAAAAGTACGTAATCTGTCGATTCCTGATCATGCAAAGTATGTAGTGATTCACTGAAGTCTTCTATATTTATTACTCCATATTTTTTCCCATTACTTGGACTATCTATAATTGAAGTGACTTCTTCAACGAAAGCTTCATGTTCTTCAATTCCTCTGGTTGATTTAATATTGTCACCAACTTCTTCCACCAGATCTTCTTCAACAACATCTTCATTATCAAATTTAGAAGACTGATTCTCCTCAGAAGCTTCTACAATTGATTCATCAGGAGAAGCAGGAGCCATATCATTGACAACACGAATTTCAGTAGGAAAAAAATCATTCCTAACAATTCTAATAGGAGATGTTTCCCTGCTTCCAGATTTTCCTTCAAAAGATACAATAGTTTTAACTTCTACAGAATCACTGGATAGTTTTCTTTCAACCTCTTGGTTTATGTTAGAATTAGTACAAGCGTTAAAAAGAGATGGCATATTTGTACATTTGGTTACTTTTTCATTCTTATTCTTCTTGGATAACCCTAAACTTCTCAATAAAGTATTTTTGGATGCAGTTTTTGGAGTTTCGATATCTTGGAAAATTTCTTCTTCATCTTCTGTTGTGTCAGGTACCTGATCAGAAGTATCGTCACCATCTTTCTCACATACATTTTCAGAAGTAGTAGATGATTTTGAATGCCTTTTTGTGGAGCCCCATTTTCCTAAAAAAGATTTCCTACGTTTCTCTGAATTAGATTTGGAATCGATTTCTGAATCTGCAGGTTTTGGTTTTTTTGATTTCCAGAAGAATTTTCCCTTTTGTTTTTTAGTTGATGCATCAGAAAGAGGTTCTGAGTTTTCAGGAGTTTCCTCCCTACTTTCTGAACCGTGGTTATGGTTTGTAGTAGTTGCACCAAGAGTAATGACTTTAGCAACTTTGATTAAACTTGTTTCACTATCTGAAACTGGTTCTAATTTTTCATTATTTGATTGATCTTCATTTGGCTTACCTTCAGAAAGGTCGGTAGCACTTGATGCTACATTAGTGGAACCGGATTTTGGGTCAGAGCTTTCTTCCAAAATAAATTCTTGCGACTTCGATTTCAAGGAACACTTTTCAAAAAGTAAACTACTTTTTTCTAGCGTTTTCCAGGGATCTGTAACTTCTGATTCAGCTGAAACTGGTTCATTCATTTCCACAGATCGAGGAAGGGATGCTAAGCTCATGGAATCTTGAATCTTCTTCTTCTTTTTGATTCCCAGAATACTCATCAAACTCTTTTTACTTTTTTTACTAACTTCACTGCCAGTTACACTGATACCGTCAGTTATCTCTGATCGGCTGTTATCATGTAACAAACACGCGCTACTTTTCTCTTCATCAACAGCGTCGTTGTTCTGTTTCTCGTCCGTCTCTGTTTCAGAGATGAACAAATCGTCACCGGGTTTCTCATTTTTGTGATAAAAATCATCTTCAGGATCACTTTGGAATGCCTCGAAATCAACGTCTGTGATTCCATCGTCACTATTGGGTTTGATAACCTTTTTCGAAGATTCTGAAAGCTGTTTAATATTCATTTGTACACCATATTGATTTCTTAAAGAATGCTCACTTGAAACTTGGGAAAATACGAGTTATTTCCTGAGAATACATAGTAAAAATGTTATAATGTATAAACGCATTTAATTGATTAAGTGTTATAATTCTATACCGGGTATACATTTGGAGCGTAATCGGTCAAGAACTTAGTTCCTGTTACATATATTGAGAAGTATATATTAGAAATAAGACAATAATTCGATGCATGTCTTTGGAGAATTCTCAATTATACAGAGTGTTCCATTACAAATGGATCATATGAAAGTTTCTTTAAATAGCACGTGCTCTGTTTCTCATCAGTTTTGAACGTGTTAACCCGTAACAGATCAGTATATGCCTTAATTGACTATTTTTGGAACATCCCTGTATCTATAATAATAATAATTATAGTTATTTTCATAAACCTTTTCCGAGGTACCCAAGACCTAACAGAAGTTTATGTAGAATGATTGGAGATATTTTCCTCAAATTTCAACAGTTAGATTTGGTTTTGATAAACTACATTTTAAAATTTCTTTCAACTTCGCTTGGTTGGAGCGGAAGTTGACATAAACTTTCCTATTTTAAATAGAACACCATGCATATATTTCCACAATTGAATTGTCCTCTCAATACTGATTTAAAAAACGTACCAATTCACTGTATATTTTCTATTGCTTGAGTGAATTCCTCTCGAAAAAATAGATAAACCTCAAAAACATTGTCCATAGCTCATTTCTAATCCAGTAGAACTTAAAATTTAAAAATTATTGTTACATTTTTTTCCGTTGAAGTAAGGAAAACGAGAAATGCAATAATGCATTTGATATTTTGAAATGAGTAAAAATAATTCGTATAATCTGCTAGAAAGGTGTTAAACTGAGTGACAAAACATTGAATATACAAATGCACAAATGATTGATATTTTTGTGATATGTGGTCCGTGTCATAAAAATATCATCGGACCTGTAGAACATTCAATAGAAGAAACTCATGTAAGTCCGTTGAATAACAAGACATCCAGGAGATTACAAAGAAACTTCATAAATTTTGGCTCTGTATTGAGAGGACGGGTTTTTCGAGATCCATGAGGACAGAAGACAACATAAACACCTCAAAAAAGTCTAGGAAACACTTACCAATATCTTTAAAAATGAATTTGATGATTCAAATTTATAGAAATCTTTCGGTTTTTGTTAGGATGTATTGTATATAATGTATTCTCAAGAAGACAAAATAATATTTGACTTCTCCAAACCACCTATTATAAAAAAAAATTGGAATTTGAAAATGACGAAATTTGGTAAAACACAAAAAAAAATCCTGAACTAATATTTTCGAAACGATATGAAAGCACTTATATTTTTTAGTACCCAGAAGGTCCACCTCTGTTATTAATGACACTTTGGCATCGTCGCGGCATGCTCAATATTAAATTGTCTATTACATTTTGGCCTAAGTCATTCCAAGCCCCCTGAACTGCTAATCGAAGCTCCTGTTCATGATAGAAGACGTTCTGACGCAGGAGATTTCTTTTTGGGGTGTCCCACACATGCTCTATGGGATTAAGATCTGGGGAGCAGGATGGCCACGGTAGAAGATCGATATCATTCTCTTCAAGAACATTCAAGACAACTCTTGCACGATGAGGAGGGGCATTATCTTGTTGGAAGAGTGGATTTTGACCCATTGTTTGGAGATACGGTACCACTACAGGTAAAACTATCTCATTTGCGTAAGAATTTTCCGTGAGGTTGTTCTGTATGAAAACGAGGTCAGTTCTTCCACCAAGGCGTATACCTCCCCAAAACATCACTGATTCGCCTTCCTGTCTAACAACTTCTCGAGCATGCTGGAGACGGTTTTGCTTTCCAGGTTCACTCCATATTCGAATTCTTCCTGAATCGGGATAATAACTAAATCTAGATTCATCACTGAAAAGAACTGTCAGTTGAGGAACTTTTAAACGACGTCTGGAGTGGAGTTGACCTTCGTGCAGTCGATTTCTCACAGTTTGGTCAGAAATTTGTACATTATGAACTCGTGATAGCTCTTGAGCAAATTGAGATGAGCTGTGGTAGTACGATCTCTTCTGGCTTGTAAAACCAAAAATCGGTATTGGGCGACAGTAGTAATCCTGAAACGACCTGTATGGCGTTCCTCTACGCTACCTGTTTCATTGAAACGCGACCATAAACGGTTTATGACACTTGGGCTACTTCTCAGAACCCTGAATACTTCCCGTTGTGAGCTTCCAGCTTGGAGCATGTCAACGGCTCCTAACATAGCTTCTTTAGTCAAATGTCGTCTTTCCATGGTCGAATCACAAAACTTGAATCGTTTATTTGTCTTACAACAGAAACAAAGTGCCAACTAACTAATTTCAAACACTGAATACATGAAATGATTATAAAGCAGCGTCGCATCTGCTGCGTTTTTAGTTTTTTATAAAAACAAACTGAGATCTGTTGCGGCACTCTACATAATTTGGTGAGAAATTGATGCAGGTGTTCATTTCTTAAAGAAAATCAACCATATTGATCGTTCTGGATACGATATATCTATATTCAGAAGTGTTCCCTACACTTTTTTGAGGTGTTTAATTAACGTTTTAACTTATTTTGAGGCTCATCCACAATCCTCAATCAGTTGT
Organism: Cryptolaemus montrouzieri; assembly: GCA_013387265.2. Taxonomy (NCBI): domain Eukaryota; kingdom Metazoa; phylum Arthropoda; class Insecta; order Coleoptera; family Coccinellidae; genus Cryptolaemus; species Cryptolaemus montrouzieri. The sequence goes on from JABFTP020000103.1 coordinate 28,593,063, forward strand.
GCGGAAGGAGAATTGGTCCATAATTTATTCTCACCAAATTTGCTTTCAGAAGATCTTCCGAGGAGAATTTTGCGAAACAATATTAGTAAATTTGCAAAAGGATGCACAATTTCTGAGAATAATAATATGCATCGATAAGACTCGCAATTTTCAAAAAAAAGGAATTAATAAGTGGAGAAACGGACATTTTGGGCTACTGAAAATCCGAATATGACTCGAAAAACCGGAGATCAGAATCAATTCAGCTTTAATGTTTGTTTGTTATCCCTGTAACGTGCTCTATTTCCGCCTTTCGTCCAATGATGCCAGGGATTCTGTCATCTCATAAACCCGGGAATTTTGCCGAATCCCTCTCATGTCGAGGGAAGGGATCCTTAATGTTCAACACATATCTGTTAGACAGGACCGACGGCTTTACATCTCCTCCGAAAGATAGATACTCAAGCAATTTTCAGAATCCGAAAAATCGCACCGACTTCGTAGGGATTGAACCCAGGTAACTCTGCGCAGTATACGAGAATAATATCCTCTACGCCACCGAGCCGGTTTAGTTTACACGTATTCGCTTTAATAATGGATTATCATGTACGACTTGTCATATATGAAGAAATCCGACATTTGAGAGATATTTGAATATTTTTTGATCATGTATAAAACCATTTGTCTTTGGCTAAGAAGTGAAGTCGCTTGCAGCTTGACGGTACTCTTGCACATTCAACTGGACAAGTTGTTGCAGAACTGATGAGGATTACCGAAAACAAATGGTTTCGTAGAAACGGGCCTTGGAATTGGCCTCCAAGGTTCCCCGACTTAGTCCCTGAGATTTTTATAAATGTCCAACAGTTAAAAAGATGGTTTATGAAACGTCTGTGGATATTAGAGAGGAATTGGAGAATCGCGAGATTGAAGCAGTAACCCCAATTCTAATATTATTAGTTGCTGCACAATTTCAGTAGAATTTTGAAGTGTGTGAAGTGCGTAGCTAGGAGAATTTCGTTCATATCGTTACTCCCTATGAGAAAATTAAATATTTTTATTTCTTCTTTTTCAGTTCATTGTGAGACATTTGTGTTCAGTACCCTCCACAGAAGAAAACCACGGTCATCTTCATCAAACGTAACAATAATTTTTGAATATTTATTTTCGCATTATAAATTCCGCTAGAATGAAATTTAGGTAAAGACGATGTTCTTTGGGTTTATATATTTTTCTCAAAAGGAATTGGCTTGAGGAACTTGAGAAAACGAACTTTTTCCACATTTTTCGGAGTGATCTTCTCAATTGATTGTGGTACACCTTGTATATTTTCATGGTTTCGTCGCGTATGTATGACGTCGAGATAATTTTTCTTATTCTTCTGTAATTTTTGAATTGATACTTTATCTGCAACTCGTCTACATCAATTTTTTCACGAAAAGTGAAGTATTTTTGAAACCGTACAGTCCATTCCTATGAAGTTGTACATTTTTAAAACAGTATTAAGAGGGAATTTCAATTGTGGAATAATATACAGGGTGTTCGATTCAACATTGGAAAGTTCAACTTCATTATATACAGGAATTGGTAAAAAGTTGAAATTATTTTTGAATATTGTTGTTTGTCAAAATCAAATCTATGAAAATTCCAGGAGAATATCCTAATCCATTATCCAAACACACAACTAGGATCTAACTTGGGAACCCCGGTATATCATGAACCATAAGTGATTCTTGATACAGCTATACAGGCTGTTTACTTGAAAGAAAAGTAAACGAAGATATAATTTCAGTATTGTTAATGACAATTGTAACAAATGAATGTAGATTTCCATATGAATTCATTGATTGATTGGAATTCGAAGAAAACGGACTGAATGTTATCTTTCGGTCTTTACCGGAAGTGACGGAGGTATGAAAATATTTCAAGCTTATAGATTTCTGTTTGATATAAAATTCTGTTTCCGTTTCATCGAATTAGGATAATAAAAAAAGGCAGCTTTGGCTCGGGACGTTTTACGATATTGTAGTCTCAAACAAGCGACGTTCACGCTTTTCCAGCAATTTCTACTGGGAAAAATTCTCATAAGGCATAATGTCTTCAAAGACTTTGGGATCGACTACTATAAATGCTAGCTATTTTATCGAATAATCCATCCGTTTTATCAGTCCTCGACATTTAAAATTTCAGAGGGTTTCCTTGTAGTCAAATATTTTGGAATTATTTAAATTCCTTTCTGTCGAATTAATTTGAATCTAATTTCTTCACAAAGTTTCCATCACATTTAAAAGGGACCTAGATAATCACCCACATTAGCAGGAAACATTCAAATATAAATGAAAGGAAATTTTCAATAATATAACCACAACTGTTATAAGGTAGTGGTAGTACAGTCGACAAATTTTGACGAGGAAAAGATTTTCAGGAAATATGTATATCAAGTTTAAGAATCATCGCCTTATAAAAATTTAGCTTAGGAAAACTGACGTGTCTATTGTTAAGCATCTTTTCAGGCAGTTTGTTGATTATACGTTTTTAAAATTTATAATAAAGGAGATAAAATATATTGAAGTTGTTGAATTTGTATGTACGAAGGGACTAGCGATTGACAAGCTTTTATACTAATTGTTACCATGTTTTACTAACTAAAAATCATGAAAAACTTAAAATTTTGACTGCAGTTACGAGTAAGTCTTGTAACGGCTAGGTATAAGTATTTAATGGAAAACACTTTGAAAATAGCGAATATCGTGTTAGTATGTGTTCGTTTGCGTGAGCAAATTTCCAGAAACAGTTTCGAATATGAGTAATTTGCCAATATTTTCTGTACGAGGGAGCTCATTTAAGTTTTGCATTTAGAGCTAGAATCAAACAATTGAGAGCTTTTAAAGACTTCATTGCTTATCGAAGTGTTCTCCGCGAAGATTAATACACTTCTGCATTCATTCAAACCAATTCTAGAAGCAGTGATTTCAATCTTGTGCTGCTACATTCAAAATGGCGTTTTGGAAGGCGTCAATAGCTTCTTCTGAAAACCTGTGACCTAGCAGTCCATTCTTAATTTGTTGGGATTTCGGTCTGGCCTGGATAATGTAATAATTCGATGTTTTTTGTGTTAAATTTGTATTCGAATATTCGCCGTTCGTGGAAGGTTTCTAGAAACTTACTTACAACTTGCGGGTAAACAAATGGTTGTGTACCAATCGACTGTAACGGTTCTTTGATCTTGTGAAGGAAACAACCTGTTTTTGGAACAAACGTTGTGACTATCTTTTTGGATGCACTTCGGTCACGTATAACTTTTGTCGGTTTTTCTTCCCCTTGGAACACCCAAACGGAAGATTGGCGCTTTTTTTCAGGCTAGTATGAATAAATCTAAGGTTCATCACCAATGACAATGTTGTAAATACTTTACGACTTTCCAAAGTTAAAACGGACAACAGTGTTTTGATACCAATTTGAACTGGCAGCTTTCTGTTCTTTGGTGAAAAGATGCGGTATCCAACGGAAAGGTAATTTTTTCACACGCACATCATCCTGCAAAATTTTTTGTATTGAGGTCTTTGAAATGATGCCTCAATCACTCGATCATCCTGGATAATTTCACGCAGTGCATCCGAATTATCTTGAGTGACCACTTCCGACAACAGAAACCAAGTCGCCACGATATACATGTTGAGATAATTGTCTTTGTCGACAAGTAACTTCTCAACTGTGAGAGTTATGGCTGAAGCACAGCACGCATAGTACTGAAATTTTGGATTTATAGTATCAAATCATAGAGGTTATTTTAATTCAACTGACTTATGGTGTCTTTTATGTCTTATATTACACTTTTTTTATTACGATCTTTTGGACATCGCAAATATAATTCTGAATTAATCAAAATCAATAGAGTTTTGGTAGAATAAATTGACATTTACAGTAATTTACTATTATCTATGATCTGATTAAAATATTTTTGTTCCACAATACCCTCCGAAATACTTGAATTTCATTAAGAATTTAAATTGCAAATATTATTATGGTGTATCAAAATCAGGAAAACAATAAGCATGTATTGTATCCACTAAGATAGCCTTTTGAAAACCATTTAACCATTCGTTTACATTTTTCCAGACAGATGAACAATAGAGGAGTTATTGCGTTTGACGTTTTCAGTAAACAGTCTGTATAGAGTTTTCCCAAGATTCAAATGAACATTTCACATAATTTTCAGTAGTGAATACTTTGTTACCTCTTGTTTCTTCGGCAACAACTGCCTGCTGTCACGTCTTTTCTTATCATAACTACGACTTTTCTGCACACCACAACACATAGAAAAACAACCTGTATTTAAAAAACTACACAATCCCCCACAACATTCGTATGGTACAGCTCTCACTCTCTGGGTGCTACGCAACCTGGGATTTGTCGAACCTTGGGAGGAACCGCTGTTCAAGAGTTCCTCCGGCATTTTCTCGTACTACTTTGATGGAAATCAGTCGCGCACTGTCGAAAAATCAATTTTCAGAAATGAAACGTTGGATACCCGACGGCAATCATGTGAGCGATTAGTTTTTATATTGTTTCCGCTGATAATGTTTGCCAATATGTTATTAATAAAGGGATGTGGTTGGACCTACATACAACAACCAGCGTTAAACAGAGAAAGGTAGAACATTATTGGAAAACGAATTTTTGCTCGAACGACGTTATCTACAGGAATAAGTTTTTTAAATAATAACCAGACATATATTTGACGACTTCAAATATGAAACTTTCACAAGATAATTGTTTAATAATTAGAATTAAAACTATCAAATTCCCATCAACTAATTGTAGGATCAATCAATCAATTATGGAATGACAGACATTACGAACTTGTTGAAGACATCAGAGTTGCATAATACATTCTTTCTCACAAGAAGTGAAAAATTTAAACCGCACAGTTCATACCTATGAAATTGTTTTTTTAAATAGTATCAAAAGGATGATTCAAGTTCATGTGAACTCCCTGCATAACTGGAAAAGCAAAATGTTCGAAATATATTCAAAATATAGATTGTTTATAACAAATCTGAATGAATGAAAAATATTTCAAACCATTCTGCATATACTTCAAATGAACCATCTAACTTAGGTACGTCTGAAAAAAACAAGTACCTTAGTGAAAAAAAAAGCTTTATTGTTTTCCAAACTCACTCGTCCGTCACGGTGTTGTAAGTACATTTAGGTTGAAAAATGTCAAAATGCAGGACGCAGTTGTCGGATGGAAGCTGTCAACAATAAAACTGCCAGAAGCGCATAATTTGAAAGGCAACCTACCTAAAAGTGTGACAGGTGACAAGCAACTGCAACTTTGTTTTAATTTCCTTCCTCCTAGCTAGACCTTCAACCAAGTCGAAGAAGGTAGCGATTTTGCCAACGATAAGCAATTGAAAGATAGAAGACGTTGTTCGGTGTAATACTTTTACATCATGCAATAAGCTCCATGACTGAAGTTCCCTAGTCGGATCTCCGAGTGGAACTCGCTCAGGAGGCTTAGAATAGCAATACGACAATAACAACGGTCCTTTGGTGGCAGCAAGGAGTCCCCAAAAATCCGATGAGAAAAGCTACAGCACAACAACATGAATATGAAAGGTGCCCACCAGCAGTTACAAGACACCTCAAACAGAAACTCAGATAATCTAACCTATCTCTTCTTCAATGACCGAACTGCACTGAAGGCTTCGGTTTAAAGGGGAGCTTAGTGTTTTTACCAGACCAGATGTAGGATTCTAAAGGGAGGATACGTTGGAGGTAAACGCTTTCGACCTGGCATGGTTCAAAATTTGTGGAACTCGCCTAGTTTATGTCCAACATTTGGTTAGAGATGACGGTTCTATGATCTATGATCTCTTTGCGAAAATTCCTCCGCAAAATTCTGTTTTAGATACATCAAATGCAGTACCAACCAACAATCCACACTTTCAATCGAATATGTGTGAATATGAGTGCGTACGGTAAGCCGTGTTCTCCAATAGATGAACTGTAAGAAAGCAAATATCACCAAGTTTTCACATTCAAGCCTAATTGTGCCTAATTGCTACTTCATCTTGCTGAAAAAACCTCTCTACAGGAGCTTGTCGCTTTTTCGTATGACATGGATATGTCTCTTTTGTGAACAATATCCAGTTAGAAAACCTGTCATCTGTAGTAGATGGCACCTGGGCATTGACATATTCTCTGATGTTTATCTTTGGATGATTCAAGCTAGCATGAAACTTTCAACCTCATCCCAAAAGTTTCTGACCTTTCAATCTCCGAGAATTTTTGCTATTGTTTGGTCTATTTCAATGTTATGATTGAACTGTACAGAAATGTTCTTGGTTATAGCGATCTATGTCACCAACCAAGAATAGTATTGATTGTCTATTCTCTCTGTAGACTGGGAGGAATTTGTTCTATATCTTTCATTGTGGTTGTGCCCAGACACCATACACAATGCTAGTGACCTCCTTACTGGCATGATCATGTTAAATCTGCTTCTGCCCAACTCAGTGTTTTTTCAGGGGCTAAGCAGTACTTCATCCTATTACAGCTGATGCTTTTATACAAGGAACATGTAGGAACTGGTCTAGAATACTATTTCAATGTGTGGAACTCCACATCCAAGCGTAGTCTCCAACCTCTCGCTCAAAGACGGCAGGTTGTTGATTTCTTCTTTAATCCTTCCATAGTAAATGATCTGAAAATGTGAAAGGCTTGGTCCCGGAAATAATTCAAATCCCAAGAAAAACCAGGTTAGCGAAAAACTGTAGAAATGTTTTTATTTACAGGGACTAGTGTGCTGTGATTCTCGCTTCCATCGAAAATCTTTCCGATAACTTACAATTTAGCCTTTTTCAGGAAGCGAGTAAATACTGACATTAAATCATATTGGGAGGCCACAGTAGTGGTATAACAGGCATCGCCTCCCCCCAAAAGTTGAATAAAAACTGCTCATCTTCTTACTCCTAGCTAGACCTTCAACCAGGTCGAAGAAGGTGGCGATATTGCCAACGATTTTCTGCAGGTCATCCAGAGTTGGCCTTTTTTCTCGAAGCCTATACATTTCAGAAAGATTGGTGCTCAATTGCTGCTTAATTCTGCTGAAAACCTTCCTACAGAAACTAGTCTCTTTTTCGTATGACATGGATACCTCTCCTTTGTGAACAATAACCAATTAGTAGTAGTAGGCATCTTGACATATTCTCTGATGTTTATCTCAGAATGATTCAGGCTAGCCTGAAAGTTTCAACCTCATCCCAAACATTTCTGACCTTTCAGGTTGTGATCTTCGAGAGTTTGTGCTATTGTTTGGTCTATTTTGATGTTACACCTGTACAGAAATGTTGTTGGTTATAGCGATCTGTGTCACTTCTCGATTAGCATACCTATCAAGAATAGTATTGATTGTCTACTCTCTCTATAGACTGTAGGAATTTGTCCTCTATCTTTCTTTAAGTAATCTTCATTGTAGTTGTGCCCAGACACCATACACAATATGCTGGTGCTTTAGAGATATCCACTTCACATACTGCTCATACTTGTTCTCCGAATCGAATAGAGTTTGATAGCCTTTCCAGAAGAAACGCAATTTCAATTCTGTGATAAGAGGATGCATGGTTTGTCCAGAAGAACTGAATCGGCATCTTGGTTGTTACTTTCTACCATAAACGACTCCTAGCTTTCCCTTATAATTGAACTATTTCTTTTCTAGGAGAGACCGTTTCATTTTCAACCCCTACAATTAGAAAAATGAATCAACAGAGAAGTTTAATTGAATATAAGGTAATTCGAGACAATGTTATATTACCAATTTGTTAGATAAACATCATTCCATAATATGTTATATGATAGAATGCTTGATTGACATAGGACGAGGCAAGACCGAAAACGATGTATGACAATATTGTTCAAGTAACAGGACCGTCACTAGGTCCAAGAATTCTAAACTATATGCCACAATTTCAACTTAAAGCGTTCGAAGATGTTAAGGTAGATTAAATAGATGGACCAATCAGCCACTAGACCCTTATCACGGATAAGTATGAATGAAATTCGTTTAGCTCAAAATCTTCAATAAATGAATGATTAAATGCAGTTTTTCTCACAGAGGAAACTTATATTAGTCCAGTATATCCAAATGGTTGTGAGAAAACATGGCGAAGATTAGGAAAGGTTTGCATGAATGTTGATTATTATCTGCGGAACATAGTAGTACAACATGTATTGCCATTAGGGTATTTCCTATGACCCAATTTTCTGTTTATGCAAGGTAACGCTAAATCTCATCTGACTAGAAAAGATCGGGACTATTCTCATCAAGTTGATATATAAATTAAGCAATGGCCATCGAATAATCTTCATTTATGAAAAATTTCATCATTACAAATGGTCTTGAATATAGTTTTCATTCAATCTTAGGATATTTAGAAACAAATGCATTTTGAAAGTAGAATTGATTGAAAGTGTTTTCAAGTTTCATTTTCTTCTGGGTAGACAAAGTTGTAACTCTATTTCCAGTAATAATAACTCCCGCTTTGAACCATATAGTATGCCTAGACGCAAAACTATAAAGACAGAGGAGAATAATGGGAGAGGGTTTAAACTGTTTAGCAGGGTTGATTAGTATGGAGATAATTAGTTTAGCTTGGTTCATTAAGACAATTCACCTGGTTATGAGAGCATCTAACTTTTAATTAAAAGCTCCGTTCTATGATGAAACGAATACGTTTTTACATACTTATTCCTTTTGATGATTTATAATTAACGTGAGTATAAAATGAACTTTCAGAATATTTCGAATTCAGCTTGTAAAATTCAATGAAAACTCTGAGGGAAGAAAAGATTTTTTGATGGTGCAAAATTATTGAAATCTTTATTTACATTCTGTCGAAAAAGTACAGGGAATTGATTAATGAAATGTAAAATATCTATTTCTGATGCAAATTTATTGTATCGCCTTCAATTTAGGTTCCTTCCGAAATAATATATTTACGCCAAGGGAAATCCAATTATCTAAGTATTTTTCAAAACGCTTTTTCTAGAATATGAATTCAGTTTTGTGAAGACGCTCTCAAACTGTGTATGAATTTCTCCATGATCCACTCTGTATCCTCATTGAAATATAAACGGATTTGAAAATTCGTTCACTGTAATCAGATAATTCTAAATATCTATCTAATGAGCTATAACCCAAGGGGTTGTAGTGGAAGTACCACTGCTTAAAGATTTTTCCCCAAAATACAACAGTATTTCGGTGAATGTTCATTTAAAATCGACAGATTTTGCAATCACTGAAAATAACTCGCCTTTTGACGAACCAGCCTGTATCTTCTTACGAATATGTGAAAACTCGAAAATTATTACACATTCGTATTGAGAATTAGAAGAGCTTTCCAATGAGGTATAACTCGACTTATCTTCATTATTCAAAAAATTGAGTTTTGTGCACCCCTGCTTAGGAGGTTGATGTAAAATGAAATCACCGGATGTTAAAAGATGTCTCCTTTCAGACAAAAATTGACCTGTTGCTGATTTTTGTCCAGAAACAAATAGTTTAGCAGTTATTGAGTATTTTTCGTTTCAGTTGGCCCACCCGGTATATGGAGATACGTGAAACAACTCGTCTACAATGTGGGTGTACTGAATTTCGAGCAGTTATAAAACAATATCTATGAATCGAAAAAGACATTTTGACATTTATCTATCAAAACTAACTCAAAATTCGTGATAATCTTTTACTATGGTTTCGAATGTCACCTTCTGTACAAGATCCTGTCTATAGTAACAACACACAATCGCTCTCGTATGTTGAACCTGGGGATCGAATTTTTGAAGCTGACTATCTCCAAAATTAAAAACATTTGGACCTCGCAGTATTCATGAATTCGTCCTAGAATTTCTCCAGGAACCACTTTTCAAAGTCTTACAACTTTGGGGAGACCTGTATATAATGGACACAATTATCCGAGTGATTGAAAATCTGCTAGAATATCACCAATATTCAAGAAGGGTGAACGCCTCTCGGCCTCCAATTATCGACCTATTAGTCTTCTACCGATTGTCTCAAAGATTGCAGGAAAATTGTTTGCCAGCAAATGCTGAACATCATCAACACCAATAAAATCATACCAGATGAACAGCACAGTTTCCTCCTTGGTAAATCAGTCATCACCTGTCTCCTCAGTTGCCTCGATGAGTGGACAAGAACCATCGATTTTAACATAGCTATTGACATCATCTACCTTGATTTCGCTCGTGCGTTCGACCGTGTTCCTCACTGTCGATTGCTACATAAATTAAAGCATTTCGGTATCAGAGGGGACCTTCTTCATTGGATAGCAGCATTCTTGAGTAATCTACGTTTTATGATCAGAGTTGGAGAGTGCTCTTCTTCTCTTGGGCGGGTTTTGAGCGGTGTCTCTCAGGGCCTCGTGTTGGGACCCTTTCGGTTCCTGGTATACGTGGCGGACCTTCCTTCGGTGATTTCCTCTTTCTTTTCATCATATGCTGACGACCTTAAGATATTCGCGGAGGCCTCCACTACTCCAAATCAGTTACAGGCTGACCTCGACGGCATCCTGGAGTGGACGCGTATTTGGCTTCTTCCACTGAATATCGACACATGTAAGGTATTACAAACAACCCGTGGCATACCTATCGTATCGGTGGTGTGAGTTTAGAGTCAACGAAGGTCCACAATGATCTTGGCGTCACAATTTCCGATGATCTATCCTGGTCGGCTCATGTGCGAAGGATTGTGTCGAGTGCTAATAGTGCGTCTTTTATGATAGGGAAAGCTTTCCCTAAGTGCTCCATAACATGTACATTTTTATACATCTCTTATGTACGGCCTATTCTCGAGTATGCGGGCCCTGTTTGTTTTCCAACCGTGGCAGGAGGCAAGCACCTTCTGGAATCCATCCAGCGCCAATTCACTAGCATTCCTTTGGGTTCTGTCAGACCTTCCTACGGGAATAGAATCCATCTGTTCGGTTTGGAGAAGTTAGTTGATCGCCGCGAACGAGGTGACCATATAGTGACATTGCATGGATTTTTCAGTAGCGACCTCTCTGGCCTATTCACGTTGAACACTAATAACCTGGGTGCTCACCCATTTAAACTTTATCGCGAAAACTCTAAAATTACAGCGAGAGAGTGCTTTTTGAGTAACAGGGGCTTCCAAAAATGGAATTCCCTCACGGATGATGTTGTATGCGCGACCTCGGTCAATATGTTCAAAATCAGGTTTGACCGCTCTCTCGTCGGTAGTGTGCGTGTGTGGACTGAATTCACTGATTGAATTACATATTTTTTTGCGTTCTTTCTCTTGGCAGTGCTTTTCAATCTATGCTTATTGCTAGTACATACAAATTACTACACTTAAACTCATTTTTGTAATGTAATGTGAGATTATAGGCCTTGGCCTCATATGTACTTTCAAATAAATAAATAATAATAATAATAATAGTGGTGTATGATAAGAGAGCCAGAACAGCAATGCTGGTGGATGTAGTCATACCGAATAATAACAACGTGCTGAACAAGTTCTAGGAGGAAAAGTCTAAATACACCTTGCTATTGAGATCAAGCAGATGTGGCACCTCGAGAAAATAGATATTGTTCCTGTCATCGTATCCTCGACTGGGTTAATACCCAAAACTTTGCATGATAGCCTTAAGAAATTAAAATTGCATAAGAATACCTATATAGAAATGCAAAAAGCTGTAATTCTTAATACTTGTAGGATAGTTAGGAAATTTATGTCAAGTATATTGTAATCGAGCTTATTCCCTTCGATTGCTAAATCTGGGAAAGGTAAATTATATCCAGCTAACAGCTGAGATTGCGCATAAGTCCACGATAATAATAATGATTCATAGATGGTGAAACACAACTTCCAAACGGTGATATTATACAGTGCATGATGGATGGCGAAACATACAAATATCTAGGATACCAAGAAGCCAGATTGCTAGACCAAAAACAATCGAAGGAGAAGATTCATTCAGAATACAGTCTACGTCTGAAGACTGTGCTGAAATCAATGTTGAACTCGGGTAAACAAGTCAAGGCAATTAACACCTACGCCATTCCAGTGTTGCTTTACTCATTTGTAATAATAAAATGGAATAAGACAGACCTGGATGATTTTCAAAGGCAGACCCGAACGGTGCTGACAAAGTACAACAATCATCATCCAAAATCGTCTGTGATACGAACAACTTTGAAGCGGAAAGAAGGAGGACGCGGATTAATAGATGTTGTCAATTTACACACCGAACAGATAAAAAATCTCAGAGAATTCTTCTCCGCAAAAGCTCTCACTTCTGACCTCCATAGAGTGGTATCGTTGGCTGATAAGGGATATACACCTCTAAATCTTGCTACCAGAGATGAGCGGCTCAATCTACCGTTCCTATCAGATACTGAAAAACAAGAGCAATGGTCAAGAAAGGAATTACATGGACGACATCACCATGAGATTTACCAACCACACATTGACAAAGAAGCCTCCAACAAATGGTTGATGAAAGGAGAATTATTCGCGGAAACAGAAGGATTCGTTATGGCCATTCAAGACCAAGTGATCGCTACGAACAACTACAAAAAGTTTATTATGAAGGACGGAACATTACAAACAGATAAGTGCAGAAAATGCCATATAAGATCGGAGACTATACAGCATATTACGTCTGGCTGCGAACAACTGGCAAATACGGACTATCTTCACAGGCATGATTAAGTGTGCAACATTATCCATCAGAAACTTGCACACAAGTACGGACTTCTGAATATCTTCCAGCCATATTACAAGTATCAACCGGCGACCGTATTGAAAAATGACTCTTTCAGATTATACTACGCGATAGGCCTGTTATCACTGACAGAATGATGACGAATAATAGGCCGGACATAGTGGTGTATGATAAGAGAGCCAGAACAGCAATGCTGGTGGATGTCGTCATACCGAATAATAACAACGTGCTGAACAAGTTCCAGGAGAAAAAATCCAAATACACAGACCTTGCTATTGAGATCAAGCGGATGTGGCACCTCGAGAAAATAGATATTGTTCCTGTCATCGTATCCTCGACTGGTTTAATACCCAAAACTTTGCATGATAGCCTTAAGAAATTAGAATTGCATAGGAATACATATATAGAAGTGCAGAAAGCTGTAATTCTTAATACATGTAGGATAGTAAGGAAATGCATGTCAAGTATATTGTAATCGAGCCGATTCCCTTTGATTGCTGAATCTGGGAAAGGTGAATTATATCCAGCTAACAGCTGAGATAATGCATAAGTCCACGATAAAAATAATAATAATCAATTTGCGGAACAAATATACTGCAAGCTAGGATGAGTCACTAGAGTATTCGACATAAATGGCGTTACTTTCATAAACTTTTGTATGACTTAGTGTGCCATCTGGCGGTAATCATTCATGGAAGCATCTTCATATTTTTCTTAGTTGCAATGAAAGGATTACTTGAGGCAAGAAATACGAAATCTGTTGAATATGAAAAGTAGCATTTGACAATTGTGGCTGTTATTTTTTGATAAATGATAATTCTTGTTGGATATTGAATCATATTTTTTTGTATTAGTAGAGATTTTTACCTTCTCAGTTGTATTCGATTTGGAGTTTCAGGCATTATCCAATCAATCCGATAATTGAGTTAATTAGTTGATGTCTGATTAATGCAATAAATTCAATTAAGTTGTCGTTGATGAGTTGAAGACAAATGATTCACGTTTCCTGAATTGAGCTTGGTAATTATTCACTTGGCTATTGATTGTTACCACTGTTTTATGTACTACCTCATATCCTCAGATGTGATATCACGATTTTGAATTAAGTTGAGAATGGTCGTTGAAAAATATTTGAGAGTGCCATTGGACAAATGCTGACAATTCTGTGTAGCGAATTTAGAGGCACAATGTAATGATTCTTTCTAATTCTTCCTGTTTTTTCAACATACGAGGGATGTGTTTTAAGTTTTGAATATGGAGCAAGAATGAAACAGTTGAGAGCTTTCAAACAAGTTGTTTTTCGAAGTACTCTCCGCGAATATATACAAGATTCATCTCTAATGATAATGCTGTCAACGCTGTCAGACTTTCCAAAGTTAAAACGATCCAGAGTTTTTTGACTTGCAGCTTGCTGTTTTTCGGTCAACAGATACGCTATTCAACGGGAAACTATTTTTTTCACATATAATTCTTCGAGAAAAATTTTCTGTATTGAGGTTTTTGAAATCCGCAATGAAACTTAATCTCTCGATATGTTGGATTCCGATATTCGTAGATAATCTTACGAAGATCATACACATTTTGGGTACCGACGCTAAACTTAATCCTTTAGCGTTTAAAGTCTCCATACTAATGGAAACCTTTTGACTAGTGTGATGCTTGAAAGCTGAAAACAGCAACCAACTCGCTGAGACATTCTTGTTGAGATAAGTGTCTTCGAAAATTGTAGAAAATCATTGCGCTAAAGTCTTCAAGTTTAATTCAATTTTTAACTGAATTGTCAACTTTGACAGTTTGTTGTGGTTCGTAAGACTGTTTAGGATTTATATAAACAAATCATAGAAGTTCATTCCTACACATTACTAAAGAAAATACTCTTCTTACGACAATTTTTTAGTTATTAAAATTGATTGTACTCAAACCCAATCAAGTTGCACCAGAATAATAGGGAATGAATATTTCCGAAATTCTTTTTGGAAAATAGCATTATTCATTTCTTTCTTGTAAGCATTCCGTATAATTTTTTTCACCAAAACAACGTTGGCATTTTAGATACAGTAGACTTGAGTTAATGTAAACTTGGGTAACTCTAAACCGCTCCATAACGTGAACACAGGAATCTTTTGTATTAGCGCTCTGTAGTGTCAACAATCGACACCTTTATTTGAACAGAAATGAACTTGTTCAGCCCGGTAGTATTACGGGCTTGAAAGGAGACCTATCAGTCTTCCATATACACATGTATTTCGTGTTGCTTGTGTTTCATAAACAGATGTGATCAGTGTTTAGGAATTGATTCCGCTGATAAAATGATGACTAAACAACAAAAAAGTTTTTGACTCTTCATAAGAAATTTTCAATTATAGAACTGGCTAGAAAGAGTGAGCCAAGAAATTTGTTTTACACAACACTGTATTTTATTCAAAAAAGTGCTTTTAGAATGTCAAACTTATTCTGACGTAACTTTGATGATGATCAGATATCCGCGAAAAACGATTTTCCCAAAACGCGAGAAATTTGGAATAATTCCAGAACGGAAAGAGATAACACCAAAATTTTGGCACCACTAAACAAGTCCCTGAAAATAAGATCACTTTACTCTATTAGCCACATTTCACATAGCTGCCGTACAAATACAAATTTGCCCACCCTGTACATCCCTAATAAAAGTTGTCGAATATGTAAACGTATTTAGCTATTTGATTCATACATTCATTGATGTGAACATGTCAAAGGTGCGAAAAGCCTCGAATTTCTCGTGTTAACATTATATCGCGAGTCTATTGTATTGGAAAAACCATGTCATTTATGAGAACAATCAACCGATATATATAACTATCTTGAATTCAATATACGTTGTTTAAATTCAGAAATGGGTTGAATTTCATGTTTCGTCCTTTATCTGAACTTCGGTTGATAGAATTGCAATGTCGAACAAGGAATGCACGAAACAAATTTATAAACTACAAACCCGCACGGGTTGGATTTGTAATCCAATCCACATTCTTCAGCTGCTTTATAAGCAATCTGTCTGAAAATTAGATGCGTTGCAGGCTGATACTATACGTGAATAGGATATTTCGAACATCAGTTTCTATAATATTCCAAATATCGATTGTGGATGGAATTTGTCAAATTTATAAATACACTGCTTCAAAAAATTTAGGAATACGGCTAAAGTTTGAGGGAAAATTAAAATTATTATGCTGAATCGAGTTTGTCTGAAAGTTTATAAAAATGAAGACGCAATTGTTATATCCATTTATTAATTTTTGCATAATACGAGAGGGATGTTATATGAGTCTTGCATATAGAACTAGAATTGAACAAATGAGCGCTTTCAAAGACATTACTGTCTTTCGATGTATTCTCCGCAAAAATTGAGATACTTCTGGATTCGTTCGAACCAAATCTGGAAACAGTTATTTCAGTAGTTTGCTGCTATATTCAAAATGGTCTTTTCAAAGGAAATAACTGCTTCTGAAGACTGAAACCTTTGACCACACATCTTGATTTTGTGAAGCTTACTAACGATTTGCGGTAAACAAATGGTTGTGCAGCGATCAGCAGAAAAAGTTCTTTGATGTTGTAAAGAAATTGCTACTACAAGACGTTGCGTCCATCTTCCTGGAGACAGGAAATGGAAGCTTTTCTTTCCCTTGGAACACCCAAACAGAAGATTGCCGAAGATTTTTTAGCTCCTCTGAATGAGTCTAAGATTCGTCACCTCTTACTTTGTTGTAAAAGCTTTCAGACTTTTCAAAGTTAGTTTTTTCACACATATTCACTCTTGCAGCTTTTTTTCTCCGGTGGTCAAATTCGTCTTCTTCGAATTCCGCGATGGTGTTTCAATCTCTCAATATGTCTCAATATGTTGCATGCCAGGCTACCTGGATGAGCTTACGCACAGCATCCACTTTTTCTTGAGTATTACTGTTTTAGGTGATCCTACCCTTGGATGGTCGATAAGCCTAACTTATCTGTATCTAACTTGTTGTGGCTGAAACACAGCACGCATTAAAGTGGAAATTTGGATTTATATTTAAGGGTAAAGTGTAGTCAGAATTTAAAAAAATGAATTATAATATCTTAGAAATATTCTCTGAAAATTTGAAGTAAATCCGACAAATACTTTTCGGGTTATTCGATAATTAGCCAAGGGTTCTCGAGCGCTCCGAAACGTTCGAGAGCAGGTAGCTAGCAGCAGCTGCAAGCGACCGGTTTTCGGGTTCTATTGTCATGATTGACTCACAACTGTGATGTATATATAGTTATACCTAGCTTTATAAACTTCCAACTATATTTTTTTACAATTTTCAGGTATAATTTGTGTTGAAAACTTTTTGTCTGTTGCCAGTATGCTTTTGGTAGTTGGACTGAGAAGTCGATAGTTGTGTGTTAGAATAGGTAATGAGACGTGATTCTAGAAAAGTCTCAAGAGAACTTCGGAGCTCCCAAAATATTCGTAAGTCGCGTTGAGTAACAAGAGAAAATGTATCCCACCAAAAACATTCTGTAAAAAACTAGCCAAGTCTCGATGGAGCTGGTTGTTTATCTCTAAAAAATTGTGCCAAGTCTAAGATTGCTTACTGCGATTTCTTTATTATTAAAGATAATGTTGTGTGACTTGGCCGTTGAATATTCTTTATACGTTAGTGGGTAAGTACAAGTCAATTTTGTTTGAACGTAATGTTATATCTGTTATAACTACCTATGTTTGTTAAGCGAGATAATAGCCCATACTGGTATAGGTAGTTAGACGCAAGTGTCTTATTTTAGGCTGTTGTTGATTGTACAACACATGCATTCAGCAATGACAATGAAGACTTCAGCTTTCTTCTTTCTGGAGAATCGGCCACCGATCTAATATAAAATAGACGTACAGACTACTATCAATGATAAGAAGTCCGTCTGTACTGGAATTATTTTTTATACTATTTGTTTCAGGCCCGCCTATACATAAGTATTATTGAAATACGCAGTTTTATCAAGCCTGGTTATTCAATCAACGTCTTCCAAGTGGCAATTTCCCATCGTCAATAGGTAGCGGTTCTGGGGACAGATTGGTGCAATGGTGTCATGGAGCACCTGGTTTTGTACCCTTGTGTACCTTTCAACGGCCAAGTCACACATTATTAACTATAATAATGAAGAAATCTCAGGAAGGAACCTTAAACTCGGCACGACTTTGTCTAGATTTCATTATTCTTTAGAGACAAACCAGCAGCTCCATCGAGACTTGGCTAGTTTTTTACAGAATGTTTTTGGTGGGATTTCACTTCTTTTTGTAGAAACGTGGGCATATTGATTCATTTCATTAGATTTTCTTATTTGACAATTTTTTTCTTTTTAGGGATAGTTTTTTTATTATTACAAATCTTTCTTTTCTTTTTTTTCGGTTCTGATTCTTGTACATCAGTTTTTCGTATTGCCCATTCGCGTTCATTATTTATTCTTTTAGACGGTTTACACGGTTTGATATCTGGAAGATCGGCGCGGTATATACTCCTAAGCCGGTTGTATTCGGTGATGAATGAAGTTAACATTTATGAGGTGCATCCCATGAAGATCCTTTAAATTTATTTATATGCGTATTAAAAGCAGAAAGGAAGGCATTTGCATAGCAGTGACTGTGGGACGATATAGGCTAGATTAAATTAGAAGATGTGCAATGATTTTTGCAATGACAGTCGTTTTTTTTCAGCTAAGAGCAGCTGAGGGGTCTTCATCAGATACTCCAGACCTTCGATTTTTGACATCAAATAAAGCGAAATGGTTCCAGTAAAGAATGGTACGGCAGAGTTGGCGGGGGCACAGTAGTGCCCCCTAATTCAATCCGAAAACAGCGGAACGTGATGAAAGTGTTCAGAGTACGTGTTCTAAAAATTTAAACAAAACACTGAAGAAGATATACCTGAAAATAGCAGTACTGAATTTCCAACAGCAAGTACACGTAGGCTGATTCAAAATTGTAGTTACATGTGATAATTGTGGAAATTAATATGTTCCTTCCTGTTCTTACTTAGAGCATTCTTATGAAATAAATAGATGCTTCATTTTTGTAATGAGAATACTAGGAATATGATACGAAGGGTTGTGCAAGTTTTGTGGCCTGATGTACATGCAGGCTTTTTTTAGATGAAAGTACGTTTGAAATATTATTGAATCACGTGTTAGATTGTAGTGACAACGTCACAGAAGTCTTGATGAAAAAAGTATAAATGAAGAAAAACAAACAATGACAACAATTGAAAATGAAAATAATAGTGATTTAACTGTATCAAACAATGGAACCTGGCAAAAAATGTGAACATACATCGTCATTTGGATTTTCTTCTATAAATGGCTATGTTACTGAAAAGATGTAAATATTTACAGTGCATATTGTAAGCAATGTGAGTAGTGGAAAAAAAAATAAACACAACTGAGTTCGCGGAATGGTATGAACTACATGAAGATTCTGTAGTGCTTAACACAAAGGGTCTTCTGGTAAAATGGAGTTGAATGCGATGGTCGAAATGTTTCAGCAGTCTGAAACAAAATGTGGACTTAAATACGCAAATTACCTCGGCGATGGTGATTCGATAACCTATTCAGGAATTATGAGAGAAGTTCCTTACAAAATTACAATTATAAATAAAAAGAAATGTATAGGGCATGTTCAGGAGCGGATGGGAACTCGATTACGTACACTGAAAACTAAACAGAATAGCCTTGGCGGTAGAGATAAGCTTACAGGAAAAGTAATAGACAAATTAACTGTGTACTATGGTTTATCAATACGTCGACATTGTGATTCTATCGAAGATATGAAATCTGCTATAATGGCGACTTTTTATCACTACGGCTCGAGTGATAAAAATCCGAATCATAGTATGTGTACAAAAGGCAAAGATTCTTGGTGCTCTTATCAGAACGCTGGAGCAAGTGGAGAGTTTGCTACTTATACTCACGACTATTCTTCCTCACCTACTGATGTTTTAGAAGCAATCAAGCCAATTTATGAAGATCTCAGTAATGAAAATTTACTTTCAAGATGTGTAGGTGGATTCAATGAGGATAATAATGAGAGCTTCAACCAACTAGTGTGGAAAATATGCCCTAAAATGATAAATACTAGTTTAACTGTTATAAAAATTGCTGAACACATAGCTACTGGTATATTCAATGAAGGTACGAAATCATTATTGATCATAATGAACACACTGGGATTTGATTGTGGGCGTAATTCTCATCGGTATGTCGAAAAAACCCATACTGCACGTGTGAAAGTGGCAGATGAGGGCGACAACACTCATGAAGATAAAATGCTACGTGAACAACATCAAGTAGATATTTTGGAAGCTAATATGTATTATTTCACGTAAATTGAGTGTGAAACTTCAAATTAAGTTTGGCAATTGTCATAATTTTTAAAACGACAGTCAAAATTTTTCTCGCAAATTTTTCTTTGAATCTAACAAGATAGAAATAATATATGGGAGATGTCAACCCAAATTATTTGGTTCATCATGATTCTAGAACATCTATAGATCATAATCGTCATCACTTAGAAGACCGAACCTGGCCATCAGGGCTCTCTCGGTCAAACAGAGAGGGAATTGTTTCGTTGAGTTTGAATATTGATGGGATTTCGCTATTATTCTTCAAAATTGGCAAGCAAGAACAACGAAGTGATTATGTTTCAGGAGACTCAAACTGCGACGGAAGAACATCTCCGCGAAAAAGGAAACATCGCAGGTTATGTACTTTTCGATTATCTCCTTAGTCCTTTTTATGGCCTTGCTTGCTATGTAAAATCTTTTCTTATATTCGAGTAAGTTTAGACATAGAAGAGTTAGGTATGATTGCTGACATATTTTTCTGCTGGTGTTCTGTTTCCATTGTTACAGATTTCTGTCCCAAACCTTCCATTCACCCTTGTCTTCGTCTGGAAATCATGGAGTGCAAGATGAAAATGAAAGAATGAAGCTGCTAAGCAGAAAAATCTTTGGTACTCTTAATGTACACACGACAATAACACAACATAAACAGACAAGCTATTGTTAATGCAATAGCGACAGGGAAACGAGTTTTTTCCTCAGGTTTTTTCACTCATTCATACGCAAGATAGTATGAGTTCCTCTGTTATATTTCCTGAGCTCACACTTGTGTTTTTCTGATATACACCAAAATTATAGATATAAGCATTTATTGTAAATACAATTATTCGATATATATATATATATATATATATATATATATATATATATATATATATATATATATATATATATATATATATATATATATATATATAATGCGTTTTTCTCAAAACTATGTTTTCTGAATTGATGACCACTGTAGTTCGGAAAATGCTCGATAGATTTCAATGAAATTCATACAGCTTTTTTGAAACATGAAACATTAGTGCCTGATCGAAGAATTTTTCTTTCAATTTCGATTTTTATGAACAATTAACTGTTGTTTTTTTCCCGAAAATATGGAAGAAATTTTCTTGAGGCTGCCACTTTAAAAATTAGAAAAAATCTTTGATCAGGCACTAGATTATCTATTAACAAAACTAATTTTTTTTTGTGTGATTAATTTCAGATGAACCTCCAAGGAAAAGTGGTGGCCACGGCAAGGAGCTTCGGTTGGAACTGGATGAAAATAAACAGCCATTACTTTTAAAATCAAAGTCGAAACCTTATTTAATGATGCTATATTTTTACTTTTATAAAATAGAATAATTGAGAGGCAAAAAATATTAATAAAAATTGTCATTTTTTCATTTCTCTAACTACACTTAACCCCTTTACCAATAATAGGGGTTCATTTTTAGGTCTGACAGTTGACTACTGGTGTTCTCTATGTCCCAGCATGCGAAACATAAAAGACATCCTCATTACGCCGTACCAATTTGCCATTACCTCAGTTTGCAATATTCATTTCCTCACAGATCATGCTTTTATACAAAAGGTGTGATTTGTTCAGGGAATACTGTTCCCATATGTGGGGCTCCGCACATAAACATTCATGATCATCTATTGGATAGTGCCCAGAAGAGAGCAGTTCGCCTCATCGACCCATCGGATTACCGCGTGATTTCCAGGTTTTCGCTGGAAGGCGGTTGCTGATCGGTTTTTTTCACAGATATTTCCATGGTGAATGCTCCGAAGAACTAAAAGGTATGATTCCTAAGAAGAATCCAATTCCAAAGAAAGGCCAGGCTCATGTAAACCTCCCATCAGCGGACAGTCCAACTAGAAAAGCCACGTACTGTACTGTGTAACCCGCTTGTATCGAAGATCTTTCCAAGAACTCACAATTTGGTCCTCTTCAAGAAGCGAGTGAACACACATTATTGATCATAAATATGATACAAGGGGAAAAGACTCAGACTACAAAACACTACGCTCGAATAAAAGAATAGGACAAAGATCCAGCAAATATCTGGCACCACGAGTATATTCGCGTATACCAGTAGACTTGCGAATCTTGAAAAACTACAATTGTTTCAAAAAGAAAGTGGAACTTTGGATTCTTTGTGCCGGAAGAACAGAAATAGACAACTTAATTAATCAGCGGATAAACGAAAGTGCCTAGTTTAAATACTGAGTTCAGAAATTTCGCGGAGTGACTTAAGAAAAAAAGAGAAGGAAATATCTAAAATGTGAGAAAAAAAAACCTAAATTGTGACTTAAATACCCTTAATTGTGACTAAAATACCGGATTTGACTAATGCCCGATTGTGAAAAAAAAAAGAATAAACCTATCGTGACGAACAATTCAAGAAACATAGTGACTTTTTGTTTCGTAATTACGCGCTGTGAAACTAACTTTACTTTCAAATAGAAAAAAAAACATTCCACGCAAATGAAGTTATTATAAATTTAAATTTAACAAAATATACCTATCTCAAAGGCGAACAGGAGAGACATTCTTCGGAATGATTAAGCCTCTGCTTTTTCATTGTTTATTACTCTGTATGTATGGAATCAAAAATTGTAAATAAACTTTTATTATATTTCATCTTGGGCGGCCACAGCTGTGTCAAGACAAGCATGGCCTCTTCTCCAGAGTGGAGTTTTAAAAGACATAATGTGCTTTCTCTAGACCGTATTTTTGACACACATCAGAATTTGATAAACAATATAGTTTCATATTTCGAAATGTAATTTCTTTTCTTGTGTTTCAAGTAAATAGATAAATATCATTAATTCTCATTGAACACGAAGAGTTAATTTGGAATGGGAATCTCCAATTAGTTCTCCGTTATCGCACTTATGTGTGGTCGCATCGAAAAATCTTATCTGGTGACGGCAACGCAAAATCAACCGTTGCTTCCTCTATGTATTGTGGAGGCCCTAGCTCAGGGGTGCTCAAACGAGTGATCTCGCGATCGATCAGTCGATCGCGAATGCTTTTTGGGTAGATCTCGAGAAGAAAGAAATTTTCAATGAGCAGGCAACCAAACTACAAAAATTTATTACGTATTAAAATAACACTCTGTAAATTAACTCTTTAGCAGCAAAAGGCGGCTTTATGAAAGGAATGCGCGGTACTTGTCAAAGAGAAGCCGCAATTTTTATTCTTGCAGCTTTTCTAGAAATTTCGGGCGCGTTTGACGGGAACATTTATCGTTCACGCCGATAAAAATGTTGCGCCTATAGGAGTCATGAGTCAGGACATGGCAGATAAACTAAAACATGATATCATGAAATGTACATACTTTTCTTTACAGTTCGACGAATCCACCGATATGACAGACACTGCCCAGCTGTGTATTTTTATTCGGATGGTATTCAATGACATGTTGGCTAAGAAATAATTTTTGACAATCATTCCTCTGAAGGGGAAGACCCAATATATAAATTGGTGTCCATTACAACCGATGGAGCACCAGCAATGACTGGAAACAAAAACGGTTTTGTGGCATTGTGTCGACATAATGAAGATTTTTTTTCATTATTTTCATTCCATGGCATTATACATCAACAAGTTTTGTGTTCAGAAGTTTTAAATACGGAGGAAATTATGGCCATTGCAGCAAAAATTGTGAATTCCATCCGTGCACGTAGTTTGCAACAGCGGCTCTTTAAGTTGCAATTGGAAGATAGGGAGTCAGCTGAATACACTGATTTAGTTCTTCACACGGACGTAGAATGGTTTCAAGAATTATTGCCCGAAATAACAGCTTTTCTAGACGAAAGAGGAGATGACACTCTGATGTTGAAGAGCGAAAAATGGCTGACTGATTTGGCATTTTTTACACCATTAACTTGGAGCTTCAATGTAAGGGAAAAACTATTATTGAGATGATGAGCGCAGTAAACGCATTCAAAAGTAAATTGCAACTTATGATAGATCAACTGAAAAGAAAGGGTCTGAAACATTTTCCGTCTTTGAAAGCAAGGAATCCTCAGTTGAATTATGATACGTATGAGGCTGAATTATCAAATATTTTGGGGCAATTCGAAATGCGTTTTTTTGATTGCAGTAAATTGACAAATATAACATCATTTATGAGTTATCCTTTTTTCATGTTAGAACATTAAGGAATCAGCTTCTGAAATAGCAAGTCAGTTTAATATGAACTCATGTTCTGTTGAAAATCAGTTGGTGCAGATTATATCAGATATATATCTCAAAGCTACAACATCTGATACAAATTTCTGGTGTTTTATATCTGAAGATCAATACGCGAATCTAAGACAAATCGCCCTTCAACTGGCGCCAATGTTTGGGTCAACTTACTTGTGCGAGTTTGCATTTTCTGAAGTGAAGATAATTAAGTCAAAATATCGCAATCGACTAACTAACGATCATATGTCATCATGCTTGCGATTAGCACTCAGTGGTTACGTACCGTCTAATGAAAAGTATGCTGAGGACATGCAGTGCTATGCTTCCACATCCAAAGTCACTCCTTAGTTAAGTTTAACACCATATGTAACTATTTTGTTTTGTAGCAACCAATAAATTCGCAATTTTGAATAACTATGAGTATTTTCATTGATATTATAGAGAAGAACCTAAACCTAACCCAAACATTGACGAAAATAATTTATATTATACGGAAAGCTAATATCTTCATGCTACGGTACACCCTACATAGGTAGGTAGGTTGTATCGTGTATGTACGACAACCCTGCATCACACATACTTGCAGCTTCTCAGAGTCGGTCGTAAGTAGTCTAAAAATAATGAGGTAGATCGCCAGCAGTTCAACTTTGAGCATCCTTGCCTTAGGCCTTCATCTGTGAAGTAATCTCAAAAGTAGTATCTAAGTTAATAAGCCGGAAGCAATGCTCTCAATGAAAGAAAAGATAATTAGGAACATCATTGAGACTGAGGGGGGATATAGATAAAAAGTCCGTAAACGTGGAAAGACGCTTGTTGCAAAAAATAAGTACAAAGAACTCGTTATATTTGGAAGCAACTTTCGTACAATACAAGAGATAAATTTCATTCAGTTTCAAATCGCAACAAATATTCATGAAGCCCTCTCCAATTCGAAATTTGAATATTCATCATGGACGACCCGGCTGACTTCGTTCATTGAAATATGAACAGGGGAAAAGATTTCGGAATAAATTAAATTTTCCGAGAGTTATTTTAGAAAATGATTGGCTATTGAGTGAACTCATATTCTCCGGGCTTATCCTTTCGGGACCCCAATATTGTTACAGGAAAAAGTAGAAATAGAATTATTATCGGCATTATTTTTCCGGTACCAAATTCCTCATTATTTTTTATGATTGACGATTTCCTCATTTTTGAAATATCCTACCTCAGTCGAATTGAATTGGAACAATGATGATGATAATTGTGATAAGATTATTACATAATAAGTCGTTTGGATAAATTAGAATCCATTTTTTAATGAATGAGCCCAGAATATGCACTATTTTTCGAAACAACAGACAAAAACTACTTGACAAGTTGTATAGATATTAAAGAAACTGAAGTGTAAGTTAATATACAGGGCGCTTCAACGAAAACTAAACAGAGGCTATATCTAACAAGATATTCATTTCTGATCGAAACGCAAAAACAGGTCAATTTTTGTTTCAAGGGGGACATCTCTTGGGGTACAAAACTTGCCTGAAATATAAACACCCTAAGCGGAGGTTGCAATCCTTGAACATTTTGAATAGGGAAGATGGGTCGAGTGATGACCCAAAATAAAGGTGGTATCTTTGTCTACATCACCTTGAACGAAGTTCCATTTTTAATTGAGAACTGTAAAAGATACAGGGTGAGCCACTGAAAGATAGGGAAGACTATTTCCCTGAGACTATTCAAGTTTCAGTGAGGTAAAATGGAACAGATCCATGCTGATCAATGGCAGTCATCATCAAGTACCATCCTTATCTCGAATTTCAACCCATAGAGCAGGAGTAATTTTCGATCCAGTGATACCTTTCAAGTAAAGGATTTCGATTGCCTTCATGACTGCTCGCAATAATTCTATTCTCATTGAGTTCCATAGGAGTTAGAGGATGCAAAACGGAAAAGTGACTGAAGATGCAATGCATGGTATACCATCTATCTTCGACCAGTATCAAACAGGGGTTGATTTTTCACTGAATAAACACCTTTTGAAATACAGTTACGCGTTTGAGACATCCGGTTTCAAATGTAATAGATAAAAAACTAATACAATGGCTGAAAATAAAGAGCGGAATAAACGAAAGGAGAAAATTAACGAGTAGAAGTTGTACTTTATTACCCGATAAAATGAACGGAATGTTCGAATTGTTGGCCACCAACGTCCGCACATAAACAAATTTTGGGTGAAACGTTCACGGGCATTCTGTAAAATTTCAGGTGTGATTTGGTAACACTCATTGACGATGCCCTGTTTCAGGTCGTTCAAATCAGCAGGTTCAGTTTTATAGATTATACTTTTGAGGTGGCCCCCATAGGAAAAAGTCTAATGGACTGATATCTGGAGATCGTGGGAGCCATTCCGTTGGGTCTCTCCTTCCAATCCAACGACCAGGATATTGATCATCCAAAAATTGTGCAAAATGCGGAGGCGCTCCATCCTGCTGAAATACAACCTCGTTCTCCGAACAGCGGGGGTCATTCTCAATGATCTATGTTATTGCTGGGTCGATAAATTCTTCCAATAGTTGATAATACAACTCTCCGGTAAGATTTTCAGGAATGAAAAACGGTCCAATGAGGTGATCGCTATGAATACCAACCCAAACATTTAGTTTTTGAGGCTGCTGAGTGAGACTTTCGTGGAATATTTGCGGCTTAGAATCTGCCCAATAACGGCAATTATGGCGGTTTACGGTTCCATTCAGAAAAAATTTACATTCGTCCGAAAAACACAAGTGAAATAAATAATAAGGATTGTTCATGACTCTTTCACTTATGGTCTCGCAGAAGTCTTCGATCGAAATCATCTTCGTTCAGTTCTTGAACTAATTTGTTATTATATGGATGAAACTTATGCCTCGTCCGAATGCGGAAAATACTCGTTTGGTTTACACCACTTACATCTGCCAATTTCGGCAGGCTTAGGGTAGGATCAACCACCGCTTGACCAAGCACCGCCACTTCCATAGCTTCATTTCCTACTGGCCGCTCAATCACGCGCTTCTTATTTTGCACCGATCCAGTTTCACGAAATTTGGCAACTAATTCTAGTACATACTTCGAAGTCACTGTAGCACCCTCGTGGCGTTGTTTGAAAATATTGGCTGTTCTGTTCGCGCAACTATCAGAACTGAAAAATAGTTCAATCATTTTAACCCTCTCAGCTATCGAGTAAACCATGACGATTTTATGAAAACTAAATTTCGAATAGAAGAGAAACTATTGTGATGAATGCAACAGCATTTTCACATCTAATGTGGAATACAATTGGGACAATGAAATTGAATACAAAAAGTACGAAAACATTGAGAATCAATTTTTTTTGTTGAAGAAATCTGATCATTGTAACATCTGATTCGTAGTGTTGTTTCGCATCGTCAAATAAGATTCATTTCACATGAGGACGATGATCATGCAGTATCACCTGTGAAAACAAAAAAGTTTCCTTTCAGTCAACTGATAAAAACGCATGTACATGTGAACCCAACTCTAGATGCATTGCTAGCATCTCGAACAACGAATGTTCAAAGATCAATGGAGTTACTATAACTGATAGTTTTATCGTTTTTCCTTCAAGATTCATAAACTAACCTAGCCCAGTAATTTTGATGGAGAACGAAAACTAGCACACTATTGGGGAGACAAACAAAAATCCTTTCTCAAAAGGTTATAACTGGACCTATTGTCTGCTTCAAAAATAACTCAGGGTGGTCACCCCTGCTCTAGGGGTTGAAATTTGAGATGTGAATGGTGTTTCGGAAGATGACAGCCTTTGATCTGGAATGAATTTGTTCCATTTTTTTGCACTAATACGTGGATAGCTCAGGGCGATAGATAGTCTCCTCTATTTTTCAGTAACTAATTCTGTATCTTCTACAGTTTTCAATCAAAAATGAAAATTCGTTCACGGGGATGCAGACAAAGATAAAACCTTTCTTTCGAGGTATCATTCGACCCATCTACCCTCTTCCAAATTTTCAAGGGTGGTCACTCCTGCTCTTTTGGGGTTGAAATTCGAGATGAGGATGGTACTTGATGATGACTGCCATTGATCAGCATGGATCTGTTCCATTTTACTTCACTGAAACTTGAATAGTCTCAGGGAAATAGTCTTCCCTATCTTTCAGTTGCTCACCCTGTATCTTTCTTTTGAGTCATCACTCGACCCATCTTCCCTATTCCAAATGTTCAAGGATTGCAACCCCCGCTTAGGGGGTTGATATTTCAGGCAAGATTTGTACCCCAAGAGATGTCCCCCTTGAAACAAAAATTGACCTGTTTTTGCGTTTCGATCAGAAATGAATATCTTGTTAGATATAGCCTCTGTTTAGTTTTCGTTGAAGCACCCTGTATATGCTTCTGTACCTTGAATAGATCTAGCCTTAGCTAAATGTTTCCTCAAAATTTTAACTCTCTCTTTTTGTAGCGGAGTTATATCATTCGCTATAGCTATAGTGGTGCCCTTCAATAGGGTTCCCTTGGAGATTATTCCCTTTTTCTTCTGGTATGTTGTGAATTCCACCTTGACTGGACAATTCTGATGTTTTCCAAGAGGGTAGAAGTCGGATACGCCCGAATTTTCAATTTCCACCTTGAAAAGAGACGCGAGTAAACCCCTCACAAACTCATATGATAAATCAGACGGAGCCTTATCGAGACCGAAAATGACTATATTCCTCCTTCAAGTATCTCTCTCTCAATTCAGCGTTCTCCCTTTGCACCTGTTCAATTTTTTGTTGCAATGGTTCCAATTTTGAGACGACGTTTGCTTCTGAAGAAGAGATTAGTTCCTTAAGTTCTGTCCTTATTTTGGTAATTTCCACAATTAATTCCTTTACAGACCTATTCTCGAGCTCCTCATCCATCATCCGTTATATCAGTGACTGTGTGATAGACTTTAAACATAGCAATAATAAATTGTATATCCTATCCGACCACCGTCACCTGTTGATCCTTTTTTTTATTATTGATGGATATTTTCCAATAAACAAACACAACAATATACGTATAAATCTAAAATTCGCAATATATTTTGAACATACCTTGTACATCCAGTTCGGCAAATGAAACATGGTTTTTCTTGTTAGGATGAAAAGTTACACCACAAAATATATTCCACAAAAAACTTTTAGTAATAATTAAAATAGTTGTCAAAGTATGGATAATAATCACTCGACATCAAGCTCCACATAAATAAGATTGTACAGCAAGCGGTGCTTTCTATTCCAGAGTAAATTAGGCAGAATGGCGTTCGACAACCTAATTACATGGTTTTAATGTAAAACGTGAATCAACCTTTCCTAAATGAACAATAATTTCGGCGTAGATCCAAGAAATTGAGTTCATCGAGCTACCTGAATTCGTAGAGCATTTCCTATTCGAAACAACTTTATGGTGTCATGTTGTCATATCCTGTGTTTCGCGATAGATACTTCTAGTACCTCAGGTGTGTAATGGTGTGTAATTGTTGTGTCAAACATAATTAGAAGTTGAAGTTTGCGAACGTATTTGGAGAAGGAAACTTATTTTAAATTAAAGTACCTATAGTTTCTTCCTAAAGATTAATTATGGTTACTAGTTTCGCTCTTTATACATCAGAGACCAGTGAATACAAGAAAAACAAATATTAAAAGTATAACGTAACAAATTCTACTTTTTGAAAACACCTACCAAATTTTTTCTCAGCAAGCAAAGTCAATTATAGTAAAATTAAAAGCAATCAATAGGACTGACATTTCACAACAAATTAAAATGGTATTTGATCAATATACCTATTAAAATTATGAATTAAAACTTAGAATTCAAG
The DNA here is from genome assembly GCA_013387265.2 of Cryptolaemus montrouzieri. Lineage (NCBI taxonomy): Eukaryota > Metazoa > Arthropoda > Insecta > Coleoptera > Coccinellidae > Cryptolaemus > Cryptolaemus montrouzieri. Next base: position 28,623,213 of record JABFTP020000103.1, read on the forward strand.
CTAAAATGATTTTTATGACAAGACAATAACGAAAAAATTCAAACGGAAAGTTTGGTTATGTCAGCTAACACAGTACAAAGTGTCACAGATCTTATAATAGTAAGTCAACTTCTTTTTCAAAAATAGCAGACATGGTTATAACATTAATCAATTAAACAATCCATAATTTGTATGTCTCTGAAAATTACTATTTATCAATGTCACATTGCAATTTTTAGTATGTTTCACAATTTCATATTTTTCCAGAAAATCTATAAGTCCAATATAATGAGATGTATGCAATGACTCAAAATAATTTAAATGGTTATAATTATGGTTGAATTCTAGTAGGTGATTACCGAAGTGAGCTTCTGGACATTCTTTGTTTTTTGAAAAGAAGATGACTTACTATTATAAGATCTGTGATACTTTGTTCTGTGGTTAGCTGACATAACCACACTTTCTGTTGAATTTTATTCGTTATTGTCTTTTCATAAAACATCATTTTTAGATTGAATTGTTCTAAGTTTTAATTCATAATTTTAATAGGTATATTGATCAAATACCATTTTAATTGATTGTTTTAATTTTACTATAATTGACTTTACTTGCTGAGAAAAGATTGGGTAGGTTTTTTCAAAAGCAGAATTTGTTACGTTATACTTTTAATATTTGTTTGTCTTGTAGTCACTGGTCACTGAAGATGCTCTGATGTATATAGAGCGAAACAAGTAACCATAATAAATCTTTAGGAAGAAACTATAGGTACTTTTATTCAATTACATAAACTTCCTACTAAAGGGTTGAATATTTGAAAGTTATTTTGTCCCATATCATGAAAATCTCCCATTGTCTGATAGAATAATAACACTTTTTCAGTTGCACCCCATATACGTGGGGTGAACTACGTTTAATACTTTTAACAATCTAGCCTGAGGGGGAGAAATTTGCGAGAATCTTTCGAATTCCTTGAATTTTTCCACAGAAAGAAACAAGATTCTGTTAGATGTAGAAAAAATGAACCAGTAACTGGAAAAAAAAGGACCAGTAACAAGAAAAAAGGGCCTCAAAAGAGTAAGGTCTAAACTAGCCACAGAATAAATTTACAAGGTGACATATTCAATATAACTATCACAATATTTTTGACTTTTTAGTCTTGGAACTTTGAAATTCTTAATACGTCAGATGTTCTGACGAAAAATTCGAGGAAAATATTTTTACACTGCAGGCAATTTCGGTAGAGTGTCATTTCAAATGAAAAAGTGTATTTTTCTCTTAAAAAAAAATTTTTTTTGAACAACTCCATATAACATTTTAACACTTCAAAACTTATAATTTATTTCGAAATTTAACAGAATTGATCGATTTAGAAACCTGAAATAAGTTACTTGAATTCTTTTGAAATTTTCATTCGTCTACCTAATCAACAGAGAAAGGTTGATTAACTAGGAATTTCAAACCATTAGGGATGTTGTAAAGCACAGGATGTTCGAAAAACACCCATCAACTTGGCTAACCTTGAACATCAAAACTATTTTCACACATTTGAGAAACCCTATTCAAAAATAGAATTGAACTACGAGGTGTGTGAAAAAATAATGAGGCAGATTCTCTCAATTTTTATTCCAATATAGTTACTATGAAAAAAATATATATATATATATATATATATATATATATATATATATATATATATATATATATATATATATATATATATATATTATGTATATCGAAGATGTAGCTGTCTGGACTGTTGTTTAAGAGGACTGAGGGTATCCCCCTGAAAGATACCCCTCTTGATCTCTTCAATTTTCACTTCTCCCGCCTCTGTTCTCAAATTAATTGAAGTTCGCCACGTGTTCATCAGGTGTTTGAGTAGGTTTGTAGATATACCGTACAACCTCAACACCCTCATCAGCCAGGAATGAGGGATGGAGTCGAATGCCTTTCGGTAGTCAATCTATGCCACCGAAAGATTGCGTTGTCTCCTTTTCACTTCTTTCGTTATAATGTGATCAATAATGAGTAGCTCTCTGCATCCTCTAGCTCTCTTCCTACATCCTTTCTGTTTATGTGCTAGAATGTGCGCTTTGGCGTGATTATTGATGTGGAAGGTCAGGACACTTGTTAGGTTAGATTGTAGAGTGTTGGCAGGCACGTGATGATACGGTAGAGCTGTGTATTTTACTATCACAAAACTTTATTGGAGTTCAGAATTGAAAATTAATAAGGTTGCAAACACGAGGTAATAAACGAATTATGTTAGAAACAAGTATCATTTAAAGATATCAAATATGGACGTTCAGAAGATTATCTTTAAGGGGAGTTTGAAAAAATTTCGATGAATTCTAAGAAATCTAACTTTTCTATGCTGTGAATAATTCGAAGTTGATTTATGGGTGGAAAATGATGGCCATTTTCGATACAATGGGGAACGAAGGTAGATTTGTCAGTACTCTGGTTATTGTAATCTGGTTGATGCTCTTTATATTTAGTGGATGAGCGACCAGTCTGATCTATATAAACGCCTCCACAATCCATACAGGACAACTTGTGAACCCCAGAATTTTTAAATCTATCAGTTTTATTCTTATTATTGAAAAAAAAATTATAGGGAGTGTTTTGAAATTACATTCTCAATCTTTTCGCTGCTAGGGCGAAAATATGTTAATGGAATGTATTTATCTATATTAGTTGATTTCATCAGTGGGTAAATATTATAATATGCTATTTGTGTTTGTTTCTTTTTGATCATTCCATTTATTATATTTGAGGGATAACTATTGTTATCATCGAATAAAGGCAGAGAGATACGAATCATAGAATTAAACGCAGCGTATTTATAAGGTAAAGTAAAGGTGGATTTTGATATATCAAAACTTAGTGTGTTGTTTTTATGAGTGATTGTTTGGTTTAATCAGTGAATCTGATTATCGACTTCTCCTCTATTTTGAATTCAATTTTGGGATGAATGCTATTGATATAAGTTGAAAATTGATCTAGTTGTATAGCGGTTCTCATTAAACATGCTAGTATATCGTCTACATAAGTTTACCAAAAATGTACTAATTTCAATTTGGAGTAATTGATTAAGTTATCTTCAATATACGCCATGAAAATGTCATCTAGTATAGGACTCAATGGAGATACCATCGGTAGACCGTGTTATTATTCATATAACTTGTTATTGATCTATACTAATATTATAAAGAGAAAATATTTGATTGTTGGTTTGTTTGCATTGAATAGGCTCCGAAACTACTTGACGGATTTTAAAAATTCTTTCACTGTTGGGAAGCTACACTATCTCCGGTGAACATTGGCTATACTAAAACTCCAATTTTCTAAACCCAAGGTGTGGAAAAATTAACAAAAACTTTATTACATCGCATGCGCTGCGAAAATAATCTACAAAAAAATATATATATATATATATATATATATATATATATATATATATATATATATATATATATATATATATATATATATATATACTATGCAATATTGTCTCCTTCCAAATAGTTCCTTGGGAAGACACACACAGCGTTGGGGACGGTTTTTCCAAACCTAATGGATACAAGATTAGCCTTCAGCTGGTCGGTTGTAGGTCTCAAGTATGAGGAGGCACGGAAATGTTTTATTGGCTGAAGACTTCAATATTGAGATTGCAGTGTGACATGGCGCATTATCAAGATGCAATCTAGTTGTTTCTGATGTTTGGTCGCAATCAAAAAAACAAATCAGCAAGCATGCATTGTTGACTTGCTCATTCCTGCTGAAATCTTACAAGGACCTCTCGGTAAAACTTGCTCTTTTGTTTTTCTTTCAGCTTTGGAGTATGCCACTCTATGTTAACGTTTGGTTTTTGGGTCGTACTCGAACACCCAAAACTCGTCACTAGTAATGACAAGTTTCAGAAAACTGGGATCATTTTTAATCGAAAAAAAAGTGAAGACTCCTCTCCTTTCTAACATCCATTTGTTCTTTGGAAAGATTTTGCGGAAACATTTCGCCCAATTTTTTCTCATCTCCAATTCATTGGTCAAAATCTGATGAACGAGGGTGAGATTAAAATTACACCGCGATCAGTCTGACTGTCCACTGTCGATCTGAAGGCGCAAGATTTCGTATTTTCATCGGTGTTTGCCCTTGGACGCCTTCCGCTTCCTATTTCATCTTTAATCGACCCTCTTCCTTCTGAAAATGCCTTAAAATCCCGAAAAATTTGGGCCCTTCTCAAAATACTTTCTCGTCGCCTTGACGACGTTTTACAAATGGTTCTGTTGTATTGTGTCTAAATTTGAAACAAAAATTGATAGAACACCTTTGCTCAACATTGATGACGCTCATTTTTAGAATGAACAAAAAAACAAAAAATAATTTCACAGACAAACAAAAGACTGTAGTAAGTTTAAACTCATACTGGAGGCAAAGCAAATCTAACCTAACCTGACGCTGTTCAAAGCCTATCATCTCAGACGTTGCTGGCTCGGAAACGACGTTGTCAGTACTTTATCAACAAACCTCGTATTTGAGGTTTTCTTTGCATAAATGACTCGTTCAGAAGATATTCATATTCATTTCAAAAATCTGGTAACTTTACATATTTTGCAAAAATTTTCAATCAATATGTGAAAATTATGCAAAGGAAAAATTAAATTTGGATGAAAGTCTTTCAAAATATTCTATTTTCATCATTAACGAAATTCTAAAAAACCTAACACGGTATGATTAGCCACCAATTTAATTCAAACGGTCGCCAAACGATATTCACTTTCCTAGACTGTTTCAGTATCTAGGTGATAAGGTGGATTGGATTCAGACACATCATCCGATAGCTGAGATCATTCTACTGGGTGACTACAACGTTCACAACACCAACTGGCTCCGTCACTCCAATAGAACAGATGAAGCGGGAAGACAGGCTGAAACTTTCGTAATCAGCCATAATCTAACGCAGCTAGTCGACGAACCGATAAGAATACCTGATCACCCAACTGACTTCCCGAATACCTTGGATCTCTTTTTGATTTCAGATCCAGATGATTTTGGAGTGGAGATCTCTGCTAGGTAAATCAGACCACAACCTTATATCTGCTACTGGAACCATTGTGCTGCCACTAAACCAAAAAACTAAACCACCCAGACGTATTTGGCCTATAAGAGTGCTCATTGGGATGAGCTGCATGAATTATTTTCGCGCTTCCCATACAATAATCTTTGCCTTTCAGATCCTGACATCAATGTGTGCACTGAATCTATTACTGAAATCATTCATGGAGGAATGGATCTCTACATCCCTCATTCCATGAAAAGAACAACAGAACAAGAGTCATGGTTAAACGAAGATTGCGAAAGAGCCTCTGCAGCCAAGAGCAGAGCTTACAAGTCATGGAAGATGAATTCTACAAAGGAAACAAGAACAACCTTCGTTCGAATACGGAACCTATGCAACCTGACAACTGCAAGACCAAAGGCCAATTTCAACGAAGGGGTAACTAATAAACTCCTTGAACAGACAAGCGGGATAGATAATTCTGGTCTATGGCGAAGACTGTTAGTGTGTTAGTGTTACTCTTGTAAGAGAAGACGTATATCATCTCCGAAACAGAAAACCGATCTCTTGGCTCTCTCCAAGATTCATCTAATGCAATTCCATTGAACATTCCACCTACAAATTCTTTCATGGCAGAAATCAAGTTCAGAGTCCGCACTGTGAGTCGGGCTCTCGAGCAGCTGAACTCTAAGATGACAGTTGGTCTAGGCGAAATACTGTCAATCGTCCTGAGAAAGTGTGCTTCCGAACTGGCACCCATTCTCAACCGTCTGTTACAGATTTCTTATGGAAATCCAGACTTTTCCGAGCAGCTGGAAAAGAGCGAGAATTCAACCGATCCCAAAAAAAGGAAAGAAATCCTCACCCCAAAACTATCGCCCTGTTGCATTTCTTCCCATTATGTCCAAAGTGTTGGAGAGAGTCATAAATGATGAACTCATGAGATATCTTGACTTGCAGGGTATTATTGAAGACCGTCAGTATGGTTTTCGCAGGCAAAGATCGACGGAGATCTGCTCGCCTACGTCACACAATAGCCCTCGACATCTGTAAAGCCTTCGATAGGGTTTGGCATGCAGCCTTGTTGAATAAACTTGCTGCATCTCGGCTTTCCGAAAAATTGCGGGGTTGAATAAGTAGCCTTCTTTCGAATAGATCAATCGAAGTTGTGGTCGACGGTATAACATCTGATTTTTGCGGTTGCAAGCAGGAGTACCTCAGGGATCCATTCTTTCGCCAACTTCGTTTTGTTGCAGATAAATGATTTTCTGTCATCTGCAGTGAACAATACCTTGGGTTTTGTAGACGATTGCAGCCTGGTTTCGTCTTTCAGTAGTCTGCGGCCGATTGCAGCTGCGGAATCTCAGCGTCAGATATGTCAACAAATTGATAACTTAAACTCTGACTTACAGGGGATATCTGAGTGGGGTCAGTTGAACCGGGTGAGCTTCAATGCGAGCAAGACGCAAGCAATTACGTTTTCTAGACAGGTCCCCGCTGGAGAACCTCCTCTAATGATGCAAGGCCATCAAATTGCATCCAAAGATTCGATGCATCTTCTCGGAATAACGGTCAATTTCGGGCTTTGATGGCATGAACATGTATCAGCAATAGCTAAGTCGGTATCAGCTAAACTTAGTTTTCTTTTCAGAGCCAAGCGATACTTCACGTCATCTCAGCTGTTGCTTCTATGTAAGGCGCAGATTCGACCTGCTTTGGAATATTGTCCCCATACATGATGGGGATCTACGTCCAAACATTCATTGCGGATGTTGGATAGTGTGAAAAAAGGGCTGTGCGCCTAATCGATCACACGAAGATCACCCGCGACCTCCAACCACTGGCTCTCAGAAGACAAGTTGCTGACCTTTCTCTGTTTCACAGATACTTCCACGGAAGATGCTCCAAGGAGCTTAAAGACCTTGTTCCGGGAAAACTAATGTTTTGCCGTAACACTACGCAAGGAGTTCTCATCATATGGCAGTACATTTAACGATTCCTCGAACCTCTCTCTATAAGAATTCCCTCGTTTACAAGGCCGGTGAGCTGTGGAACTCGCTTCCATCCAACAATTTCCCAACATCCTACAATTTGGCCCTCTTCAATAAGCGAGTAAACAGACACCTCGATTCTTCTCAGGCGCCTACTCATGTGATGTAACAGGTTCGCCTATTCCTGGAAAGCACGCATAAAAGTAGGTTTTCATATTTCACGGAGATCTGAAGAGTTCATTGATATATTGATTATGTGGATCAAATCTTGCAGATCTTTGGGCTCACTCTCATAAACGTCTTCTTTTATTCGACCTCAAAAGAAAAAATTCAGAAATGCCGAATCGGGGAATCGAGGTGGTCCATTATTTCGAGTTTTTAATATTTAAAGTCTACTGATAGGAATGGATTAAAATCATTAGAGTATTAGGACCTGACCACTCGATGCGACCAATGCGGCATTGCCACGTTACTCAGTATAACTAAATAGAAGAGGCATCTTTGATTTATTCATTTAAAAGATGATTTTTTCACAGATAAAAGGAATGGCTCTTCTGTTTTGCATAAACAAATGAAAAATCTTTTCATCTTTTCTCGCAGATATGACTTTCGAATGACAATACAAGTTTCGTGCATGAGCACTCTACCGATTCCTGGAGCTTTTGGGTTTCATTTCGTCGAAGTGTGATTATTAATTGCCATTTAATAAACAGATGGAACTAAATCTCCATCACAATATCGATTGAAAAGCGTCATCCGTTGAAAATAACAAAACATTCACCTCAGTGCTCTATCGGAACAACTAACTCATAAAAGATGTAGTTCACCTTCAGCAACGATTTAATTACGCACAGCTTGCTAGATTAGTGTGTAATAAAGAAATTTTAACGGTACTTCGCTTAGATAAAGTTCCATGGTAGCTGGAAACATTGCAATATAGGACTTGGCTCATATATGTTTGAAATTTTCGATTTCCATTCTTCAAATTAACCAGTCAGACGGCAAGATGATTTCTCTTTTTGAAAGAAATGGATAATGAATTGGGTAATGATCATTCACCGTTTCATTTCGGTTTGCTCACTTTAATAATAGAATAGTGTCGGAAAGTAGATGGCTGTATTGTTGCCACATAATCAGTTTTAGATCGGTCAATTTAAATATTCACCCTTGCATAACAAGCTATCACGAAATTGTGAAAAATCCCCATCGAATCCATGGAAAAAGTTTTATTCAAGATCACAGTTCGCAAAAAAAGTGTTCAGACGAAAATTGTAGATCATGCAATTATTTACAATAATTGTCTTTATACTTTGTTCCTAACATTGTGCATTTCTTTTTAGGATAACTGGATGAAAATAATTTTGGAAAACATTGATCACTTTCAGAGCAATGATAATGGCTTCATCTGTGAACACTTGCTCGATAATGTTTCAAATCATCAAACAATGTTTACCGTTTGTTTACGTAAGGTATCTCGATACAGTACGGATGATTTATATTTGCCAACCACCAAATTCCAGGATGGTGCAAGTCACGCCATAGATAGCAGATTCGCTATTCTACAACTTGAACATCAATCATTCTCATCCAAATCTTTCAGAGCCACTTGCGTGAACGATAATATGCTTTCGACCAAGTATTTCAGAAAACAGCAGCTTTATACCGAACCTGCCAACATCTTGACCCCAATATGATTGATGAATGTAGGATAGGTCTAAATTATCACTTTCCACAAATATCGAGCACGTCAAGGCACAATATCATTTTTTTTCCATTATCAATTACTTTTTATCCCGACACTTTCGTATCGAAAACTACTCGATGAGATTTTTCCCACCAGAAGATACACTTTAACTGGTACAAGGAAATTGTTTTTATGTCAAAATAGTTTAATGAATTATTGATATTTATGATGATTATTTTATGGAAACCCATTTCAATTATAATACCTAAATTCCTAAATGGTGTGATTTTTTTGTTAATTTTATGGCTGAAGTTAGAAACGCCTTGTTATGGTTCTACAGGGTGTTGAAATTTCGATCTTTTTACAGCCCCAGAAATTTTTGAAATGTTTACCTCGAATTTTGCAATATGCTTTATAATAATAATTGGCATCTCTTAATACAAAACCCAAATGGTTAACTCATAATAGAAATTATATCAAAGCGTCCGTCATGGACATCTGTTACTGGGTGAATGGCTCTTTGTGCCCCCCTTCCCTTTAATTATATCCCCTGCAGGATTCTGAGAAAAAAGTCTCCAATAGAGCCAGTGGGTATCTCCGGTAGATCACTTACTTCCAGAATTTACGAGCTCAGTCTGTTTAACTCTAAAGCAGATCAATGCCGAGCATGTGGTGATCAAATGAATTGGTGTTTCGACCCAATTTTACACCCCTTCAGGATTATTCTCCAGTCCTATCACAGATCATATCTAAACTCACCATGCCCTGTCGTCACTAACTGTGCCAGGAGCCCTGTGTTAATCCGACTGCCTTCAACTAATCTAACCTCAAGCATTCAACCAGGGGTCCCTATGTTGTTTCGAAAGCCAGTCCCCCTAGCCTTAACAACACAGGCTGAGATCTTCATCGTGGGACCTGGTCCTTTCAGGATAATCTTAGCTCCTAGACAGGTCAGCCTATCCGCAATCTCCTTTGCTCTGATCCTGGTATGATCTGGAACCCAGACGAGAAAGGTATGGTTGTTTACTACCAGTTGTTCTACTTATAAGTATTCCTGTATGCGTCCAGGGCTCCTAGAGCAGCCCGACTGTCGGAGAAGATCGTGATCCACTCATAAGTTGCTCTCAGTTCTGATATCCTTTAAGCAAAGACGAGTTTCGTCATGATCGCCGATTGGTAAACTGTTGTATGTTTTATTAATGGGAGGTAGAAACCCCTTCCATTTCTCCAACGGTAAATTCCGCCTTCTGATCCCCTTTGGCCATCGAGATGTCTGTGGAAAAGATATACCCTCCACCTGACAAATAATCCTTTCTTTCCCTTCACGCTTGTCAGGATGGGATTTTCACTTCCATCCTATGACCGAAGTGGTATCTCGACGTGGTTATATCCGAGTTCATCCAGACGACGTAGTCGCTGTTAATAGCTTCAAGGTAAGTCACTGGCGTGCCTTTCGTCCTTATCCTATAAGCTGTCAAAACTGCGCTTCGAATAATATGATAATAAGGTATAAGGAATGAGGAATTTGATATGAGTGCATATGTTGAACTGTCAACAGTATTTACAGGGTGATATTTTTCAGGAATCATGGCATATTCTCTCCCCTTTATCTTTTTCGCGATTCGCCGCTGGTGAATTCTCAATACCAACATCGTTTTTGCATTTTATCCAGAAAATTTTTGTTCAGTTGTATTCTGAGTTCAAGCGAAAACAAAAAAATAAAAAACGGTTGTCTGTATTCCGTTTGTTGTGTCAACAATAATTGAGAATTGAACTGGTCGTTACTTGATGCAAATCCATTTCAATTGATAAATTGAAGATGATTGGATTTACATTTAACTACTATGTTTGTCACGTGTTTCGACGACACAACGCCTTCATCAGAAAGATGAAATTGGAATAAAACTTGAGTAAAACTACCCTAGGCAATTCACAGAACTATTATCTGAATGACTCAGCCCGAAACAAATTAAGTAAAGGGAATTGTTTATTCAATAATATGTTGAAATGTAAATTGATGATAGGGATTCCCAAAAATTAATACCATACTGTTTTTCATTAGATAAATGTGAGATTTTAAATTTTGGTTGAAATAATGATTTTTGTAATTGATGGTTCGTGTAATTAGAATGAGTTTTTTATTGACTAAACTGCGATAATGTTCATTGACTCTAATATTCAAATTCCTATAAGTTCTACCACTATACATCTTAGTGTAACTACCGCTGCTAAATCTCTAAAAATTACTATTTACGAGATTATCGCATTGAAAATTTTTTATTCAAGCCACAATAGTCAACCTTCCATAGAATGTTAAATATCCCTCCTTGAACGAGCTAGTTTTCCGATCCCCCCTTCATAATCACCGTCAACCGGGGATACAGCGGTGGTACAGCATGGTCAGATGTCGTGAATAGGAGCAATAGACTGCAGTTTTGGTCTAATTTGACCCCATCAGCATTGCATACCTATTCACAACATCAGGCTACACTGCCAACTACTCATCTCAATTCGTTGGAGCGCTAGTAAACATGTAAATGTTACTGCGCTCTCCAACGAACCGAGACAGAGGCCACTCCACCATTGCTACCGGAAAACCGTGATAATCGCAGCTAAGTTTGTATACATCAGATTTCTTTCTCTTCTTTTACGCTTATTATTTTTGACATGTTAAGATAGATTATCATTGGTTCGAATTGAGATGTGTAACAGTAAATGTTTCAAATTATGCCCAACTTTCTCAATGTATGTGAGGCTGCTATATCTGTGTTTATCTATAGATTTTGGACACATCAATTCTATTTTCTTAAGTTTCCGTTCTCTATTAAATTATTAAGTTATAATACTTGGATTGTAACCAATACTCAGAGCTACTTGTTTAATAATACAATGTTCCTCATCAAAATTATGTGAAGATGAAGGAACATTCAATAATCCGTAGATGATGATATGGAACGCTGCCATTTTATGTTGAACCGCATGAAATTATGTATTGTGAATTACGATGTCCGTACGAGACGGTTAATGAAAGATGGAGAAATCATGTCACACAAATTTAACGATTGCACAAGAAACTTTAGCTATAAAATATATGTTTTTTAAATTTGGTTATTGTTGAAAAATTATTTTTCTATAGTTATTTGAATAAAAAATGAAAATTCGGGATGGGCCTCCGAATATTTGCATTTCTTTCAATAATAATGATATGAATAATTCACAATAACAAGGTTTAACGTAAATGCTGCTTAAGAGCGATAGTACACAAGAACCGTCTCAGTATAGGCCAATCACTTGTCTGCCAACACTCTACAAAATACTCACCTTATGCATATCCAATCGAATATATCAACAGCTTGATGACTACGAAATATTAGCAGATGAGCAGAAGGTATGCAAAAGGAAACATCGCGGATGCAAGGAACTCATCATCGATTATGTGATAATGAAACAGGCACACAGGGGGCATCGGAATGTTCATTCAGTATTTATCGATTATCTGAAAGCATTCAATAGTACCGCCCATTCTTGGCTTGTAGAAGTATTACAGATATACAAAATTCATCCAGTCCTGGTAGAATTCTTGTAGACAACAATGACACAAGTGGACTTTGAGTCCACTATGGTTGTGTTTAGCTATAAACCCATTGTCTGCAATGCTCAACAGAACAGGATACGGGTTTAGGATAGAAACAGATAGGAATTATCATACAATCTCCCATCTGCTGTATATGGATGATATCAAATTTAATGCTTCGAACAAGAAGTAATTGGATGATTTTCTGAAAACTGTCAGTAAGTTCTCAGCAGATGTTCATATGAAATTCGGGATTCAAAAATGTAAGACCCTAAACATTCAAAAAGAGAAAGTCATAGATGGTGAAACACAACTTCCAGACGGTGATATTATACAGTGTATGAGTGATGGCGAAACGTCAAGAAAGGAACTGCATGAACGACATCACCATGACATTAATCAACCACACTTCGATAAAGACGCTTCCAACAAATAGATGAGGAAAGGAGAACTATTCGCTGAAACAGAAGGATTCCTTATGGCCATCCAAGACCAAGTCATCGCTACAAACAACTACAAAAAATTTATTATTAAGGACGGAACATTACAAACAGATAAGTGCAGGAAATGCCATATAAAATCGGAGACTATACAGCATATTACGTCCGGCTGCGAACAACTGGCCAATACAGACTATTTTCACGGGCATAATCAAGTGTGCAACATTAACCATCAGAAACTTGCACACCAGTACAGACTTTTGAATGCCCTCCAGCCATATTACAAGTATCTGATGACTCTATCAGATTATACTACGATAGGCCTGTTATCACTGACAGAAAGGTGATCAATACATAGCTATTGGTGTTAAAAACAATTCTATTCTGGAAACACAATACTTCAATGAAGTTACCCTGAATCCACTTAATTGTATTTATGAATTGATGTGCAAAGTAAAAGATAACTTCGAGTCAAGAACACCCAAATCCTTGACGGAACCAACCATCTCCAAGGGACCACCGTTGATCATATACGTGAAACTAAGAGTAATTGCATAGAAAATTTAACATATTTGCACTTTAAATATTTAGACTCAATCCATTCGAACTACACCATCTATTAAAATTTATATTTATAAGATTTATTCGAATTAGCCAACTGGTCATCATGCACTCCAAACCTAAATCCCATCGAAAAGGTGTGGGACCAAACAAACGCTTCTCTTTGCAGGGACTTGTAATGAGTTATCTGAACAATATAAAATCCTGTATTTTTCTCCTGAAACTGATTATACATAACATACTGATTTAATGATGGCGTTCGATTCCAATGCCCACTATATGAATTGTTTGGTGAGAGTTTTGGATTACATATAGATCATGAAATATTGCGCTGCTTAGATTATAGAATACATATTATATTAACAAGCATCATAGCTACGATAATAACGTGGATCAAATTCATATACATCAACGTAATAGGAGGATTATGTAATACGAATAACTACTGTTGTACAGACTGATAAATCATGTTATTTATTTGTATACATGCTAGGATTTACTTCATACTGTATTATTTGAGAGCTGAAGATATAATTACATAAAATCACTTTCTTCTCCTGGAATATACTGTTGTTGCGGTTTCCTTTTCATGGAGATTTAAAATTTTGCTTTTTTTTGGAAGTCTTTTAAGTTTTGCATATAAAGCTAGTAAACAAATGGTTGTATAACATTTTCATTTGTTCTTTGATATTGTAAACGAATTGCTGCTACATGACCTGTTTTTAAAACAAACGTTGCTACCATCTTTTGGGAGACACGGATACCTTTTGTCGGTTTTACTTCCCCTTAGATAATCCGAACAGAAAATTGAAGCTCATTTTCTGGTTCGTATGAAAGAATCATCACCTCTGACAATGTTTCAAACGTATTCAGACTTTTCAAACTTGACATGGTCAGAGTTTTTTGATACCAATTAATTCTTGCAATTTTGTATTTTTCGCACAAAAGATGCTAACTAATTTTTTCAGACGCAATTCTTCTTGCGAAATTTCTTATATTGAGTTTTTTGAAATCCACGATGATGTCTCAATCTCTCGATATGTTGCATGCTAATCTTCCTGAATAGTCTCACAGACAGCATTAATATTTTTTTGAGTAACCACCCTTGGATCCTCGCTAAGCCGATGCCTTTTGTGTTCACAAATTCTCCATATCAACGGGAAGCTGTTGACTAATGTAGTGCTTTAATGACGAAAACAGAAACCAACTCGCCGAGACATTCTTGTGGAGATAACTGTCATTGAAAATCGTAGAACTTCATTGCGCGAAAATGCTAACGATTTAATTTCATTTTTTAACTAACTTGTCAACTGTGACAGTTTGTTATGGCTCAAATGTGGATTCATATTAAGAAATCATAGAGGTTGATTTTTAGAACTAACAGTTGGTTAATGATGCTTTCTATGTCCCTACATGCAATACATGAAAGACAACCCTCGTATTTTTTTTCAAGAAGCATTTGAAATTTTGTTTTGAACAATTTTTCCATGAGTTGAACTAACAGAATACAACTCAGAATCACAATTCAAATAACAATTTCAACTTTTCATACCTTTGAATAATTTTATTTGATTAACTATCGTCAATGACGTGCTGATGTTCATATTATTTGTACTGCTGCACTAGATCAGATCATTTCTGCAGCTGAGTAATGTTGTACTATAGTTGAATAGCACCGGTTAATGAAAAAAAATTCTTTTTAGTTATCTGTCCTTATGCTTGAATTCTCATTCTAGACATTGAAAAACACTTGAATATTCATTTTTATATCTTTGCTTTGGTCTGATTTACATTGATAAGTATATTTTAATTCATTTCATAAAGGAGAGATGGCAGCACTCCGATCGACTTGAAAGTTAAATATTTTATTGTTTGTAAGTATACAGTAGTCTATGTTAACTTGTTTATTAAAGCTGTAACAACTATATTTGCATATTACTCGGTTGAAAAATGATATCAAAACAGTGTGAAAATGATGTTGGTTCATTCTGTTTTATTTCGCTCAACCAATAAATTTCAAAGTCTATGACGCCTACTTTAACCTGAAAATTAGTAATCAAAATGAAAATTGCGTGCCTCACTTCCCCTGCGTTAATTGTAAAAATACTACAGAAGGTGAAAAATTAAAATTCAAGATTTTTAAAATTGTCGAATCAAATTGCACCGATTTGGATTTTATTGGTATCGTGGAGAAAATCGACACATGAAGTTTACGATGCCAAGGATTTGGAGGGAACATAGCGATTACGTCCGTGACTGTTATTTTTGTGTGGTTAATCCAAGTTATCGTCGATCTGGTGAAAATGCAAAAAATATTTTTTATCCTAATCTTCCTTCAACATCGTCTCCGATTTCGGCACGTTCAGGATTAGATAGCTTTGAAGTTCATGCGTCACAAAGCTCAACAGAATCTAATGTACAACCAACCAACACTGATGATTTCATGACAAAATCGCAAAGTTTTGAGTCACATTTATTATATATATATATTAGCTAGGGTGATTTTTATGATTAGGTGCGAGATCTGAACTTATTCAAGAGTAAAACGGAAATTCTAGGTTCACGTCTAACGCAATGGAACTTGCTTGAAGATGATGTATAAATATCTGATCAAAGAGAGCACCATAAAACTTTTTCATGTTTTTTACGAAAGAAGCCGGTATATGTTACTGCAACAATGTGACTGATTTGTTGAATGAAATCGGAATACCATTCGTAGCATCTGAATGAAGGCTTTTTATAGACCACTGTAAAAAGCTTAAAAGCAGTTCTGGAACGGAAACCTTTTGCGTAGTCTTCCTGTAGCGCACTCTGTATTGTTGAAAGAAAGATATAAAGAACATTTATATTTATATTCTCATTCTTATTTTCTGTACATTTATTCGTCTGAAGAAGCTACGGTGTAGTGAACACTTGAAACACAGTACTTGTTTTGTATTATTGATAATGGAAGTTTACCAAGTAAAAGCCTCCCAAATTCAAATGACCATGTCACTGCTGAAATACTGAAACTTGGTGGAGGACGCATAGAAAAACTTATTCAAATTCTATTGAATAAATGTCTGCAAGAATGTAAGCTTCCCGAAGAATGGTACAATGCAGAAGTCATGCTGCCATTCAAGAAAGGAGACATCAGTAACATCGAGAACTATCGTGTGTTATCACACCTCTATAAACTTTTCATGAAAATCCTAACAAAACGCCTCACGAAGAAACTAGATTTCTATCAGCCACCAGAGCACGCTGGATTTAGGAGCACCACAGGCTATCTGCAGACATTGCGTTTACTATTGAAAAAACAACTGAGTACAATATACCTATATGTTTGGCATTTGTAGACTTCCATAAAGCGTTCGACTCGATAGGGACATGGTCCTTTCTAAATGCTATGAATAATGCTAGAATTGACTCTAGGTACAGTACAGTTATAACAAATATATACCAGAAAGCAACTATGCATGTCAAAATTGATGATGATACAAGAATTGCAAGAATTGATTTTGAACGTGGAGTAAGCCAAGGTGATACGATATCACAGAAACTTTTCACCCTGGCTCTAGAAGACGTATTCAAGAAATTGGAATGGCAAGAAAAGGGCATCAAAATCGAAGGCTCCTACATTAATCATCTGCGCTTTGCGGATGACATCGTCCTTATCGCTGGAAACACATATGAGATAGAAGAGATGTTAGTGTAGCTGAATAAAGCGTCGAATAATATAGGATTGAAAATGAACATAGGCAAAACCAAGGTCTTGCGCCCCAACAACGTTCCGATCCATTTAAGGAATCAAGTCATCGAAATTGTGACCGATTATGTTTATCTGGGTCACGGAATCAAACTATGAAAAGAAAACCAGAAAGCCGAAATAACCAGAAGAATTGGGTTAACCTGGGCCGCCCTCGGGAAACTTCAACATATCCTGGAAAATACCGAGATGCCAATTAACTTAAGGAGAAGAGTTAACGTCTCCTGTATCTTACCTGTGGCTACATACGGACTTGAAACGATGACAATAACGAAGCATAGTGCCTTTTGCCTAAGGACTACTCAAAGAGCCATAGAGCGTGCAATGCTGGAAATATCCTTAAAAGACTGAGTAAAGAACGACGAAATCAGGCGAAGAACGCGAGTCTCAGACATTATAAAAAGAATAGCGGAGTTGAAACGGAGATGGTTAGGTCACGTTGCAAGGCAGGACAGAGAGAAATGGACCCTGAGGGTTATTCAAAGGAGGCCTAGAGAGACCGAGCGAAGTAGAGGCAGGCCGCAAAGACGTTGGATCGACGATATAAAAGACCAAGTCGGAGGACAGTGGTTAAGAATAGCACAAGACAGACATGAATGAAAGCGACACGGGAGGCCTGTGTTCAGGAGTGGACAGAAGAGGGCTGACAAAGAAGAAGAATCAGAAATCCACTGCTTCATCAAATTCACAGAAAAATCAAATTAGCTGATTTCATTGGAACGCTCTGTATATATCTTCCAAAACATTAACTGACGAAACTGAAAATTACATTTCCACTATAAATTTGAACAATATTTTTCATGAAACTATAAACTGTGAATAAATACATACCGATGTGACAGAGAGTACTTAATCCGTATCGTTGGATTTTAATTTAAAAATGGAAATGTCAACTTAAAATTTTCATTTTCCGAACTTGTTCCGGCACTATTCTTTAGGGGATATCATTTCCATGTTCGATCGTATAAGTCAGTATAATTTTCAACTTAGCTCGACTCCCAATATAATGGGATGAGAAAGAAGCCTTGTCTAGCTAATTTCGTTTGTGGGTAGTCCCAGGCCATTCTCTTTTATTAACGGCTTTATTTCAACTTCGTAGAATTATCAAGTATGGCGAAATAATAAAATGGGAAGCAAGTCTTCTTTTCATCACGTTCTCCGAGGTTCTGTATATTTGAGGAAGATAGCTTCGATGAATTTAATTCTTCTTTTCCCGAATTTTGTAAAATAATTATTTATATGCTGTCGCGTATGTATGTTTTGTTTCTGTAAGCATAGAATTGAAAATATTTAGTGGGTTTTACGTAAATTCCCACCAGCATACTTGATTAAACCACAGAATGTTCATTTCTTGAAAAATTCTCATTTCTGAGGAAATTTGTCTGGCATGTTATACAGGGTATTACATAATAGTATGTCACAACTTGAGGGGGCAAATCTACTTTCAATTTTAGGAAAAAAAGATCATATAAACATAGGTCCCCAAAGGTTTCGTTATGGAGCTACAGGGTGTTGAAATTTCCGGAAAAAAATTGTTTTTTTTTCAAAACTTCTGCAGTTTTTGAGATATTCAGCCCAAATTTGGAATGCAAGCCCTTCCTATTTTATCCAAAACATCTATGGTTTATATTCAAAGAAACACAGTTTATGATATAATCTGAAAACCATTGAAAGAAAAAAAATTTAATATGGATTTTCATGTTTAATCCCTCATGATAATCAAAAAGCATTGAGTTTTTGATTTCATGGACCATGTTCAATATTCCATGAAAAAACAAAGTTCCAGCAAAACGAAAATGAAGTGTACCTTTGAACCCGTCGGCCATTTGTAATTGAACCGAAAATGAAATCTTATGAAAATTCCTTTATTCCATCATTCTTCGGCATTATTATTAATAATTGTGGAAGTTATAGGTTATAAAAGCAAATCACGTTTTTCTTGGAACCCCTATATATATATATATATATATATATATATATATATATATATATATATATATATATATATATATATATATATATATATATATATATATATATATATACTGGGTGATTCATCAGTGGCGCGGTGCTCTTACACTCTTGAAGATTTACTGTTTTGTTCCCGGTAGATTTTAAATTAATTAAAATATCGATAATTTCGCGAATTTGGAAGTTTTTTCAAAAGTTCTCAAATGCCCCATTTCGCATAATTTACGCATGATATTTTTGTTTCTTGAGGTGAAAGTGTTGTACCTTATTATTAAATGAAGAAAAAAAAATTTTTTATACCGAGTGTTCCTAGTAACCCGGCGAAAATGAAATTTTTCAGACATGAAAAACTTTCATTTTCAACACCCTGTATCTTTTTCACGTGTTTTGTTCGCACTCGAATAAGCTTTACAACGATACCTTTTTTTCAAAAATCCGATGGAGATTTCCCAGAAAATTTCGAAATTAGTGTGATGTTTAGGTATTTCTTGCAATAAACATGCTGTTGATGAAATTCAGACATTGAAATATGCAAATTTCAACACAAAATTAGATTCTTTGCTGTTGAATGAAACTTAAACATCAAAACTCTCAAGGTGTATCGAAATTTTTTCACAAGAGAGGATTATTTGCGATTTTATCAGTTGTGCTCAGAGTTAAGTCTTTACTTAATCGAAATTACTCAGTTCGAAATCTTCAATAGATGTTCAAAAAGTCTACTGCGCTCAAAACAACCTGCATGCTATTCTCTTCATTGAGTACACGCTTAGCTCTTTCATTCTTCTCATATCCAACTTGTGATTAAACCATAGAGATAAGTATGACTTGTGCATATGGGCATACCACATTAAGATAGAAAATATTGTTCAATAGTCTGTGGTTTAAACCACCTGTCCCTATAAAAGACTTATTTCTATGGTTTACTCACAATGCCCCAAGATTTGACAGTTTTGAATTAGATAATTCCAACGTCATATGAGTGAGTCTAAGTGAGAAATACATAGTATTATTGCAACAATGAATTTTATCCAAGAAGAGTTAATTAATATGATTCATTGTTTAGGAGAAGGTGAGAGGAATTGTTTGTTGGCGTCACATTTTTATTCTCAACGTTACCCAAACAGTAGACATCCTAGGAAAGAGGCATTCAAGAGACTGAAGGAAAGGTTTGAAAGAACTGGACAAGTTGGATATGAGAAGAATGAGAGAGCTAAGCGTGTACTCAATGAAGAGAATAGCATGCAGATAGTTTTGAGCGCAGTAAAGAATCCTCATGTTAGTATAAGAGATGTTAGTCGAGACTTGGGCATTAGTCAGACATCTGTATCAAGAATTTCGAGGAAGGAAAAGTTCCATCCTTTTCATGTTCAACTCCACCAACAGTTGGAGCCCCTGGACTTCGGGCGGAGATTGGATTTTTGTAGATGGTCTCTAAATAAAATAACAGACCAACCGAATTTTTTCAGTGGGGTACTTTTCTCTGATGAGGCCACCTTTCATAGGAATGGATTGGTGAACCAGCATAATTTTCATTATTATGATACTCAAAATCCTCATTTCATGAGAACTGTTGACCACCAACATCGTTGGTCTTTAAATGTCTGGGTTGGTAAAATTGATGATTATGTGATCGGACCCTTTTTTTCCAAGAACATTTGAACGGCGAACGTTATTTAAATTTTTTGCAGCATGATCTGAAGCCTTTGCTTATTAATGTTCCCCAAAAGATAAAAAACAATATGTGGTTCCAACACGATGGGGCACCAGCACACAACAGCGGTAATGTCCGCGATTTTTTAAATGATAGGTTTGAGGGCAATTGGATAGGCCGTTGAGTTCCTGTAGGATGGCCTCCTAGGTCTCCGGACTTGAATAAATTGGATTTTTTTCGTGGGGGTATGTTGAAGAGAGGGTATATCGAGGTTTTCCAATAACCAGGGAAAATATGATGGAGAGAATTACAGAAGCATTTAGGAGTATAACGCCGAATGTTCTCCAGAGAGTGACCGAGTCATTTAACAATCGTGTTCGAGAATGTATTCGTCAAAATGGGGGACATTTCGAACATCTAATTTGATTTGAAAACTTATTGAAATAGAATTAAATTGGTGTTTATGATATTGATTTGAATTTTTTTTTCAGTGGATGTTTCATTCACAAGCAGTTCAATTTCGTTTCTTAATGATAATTCCGGAATATTTTGGACAATTGTAAAAGTAATACGAGTTTAGTGAAAAGAACAGGGTGTTACATTTAGAAAAAAGTTCTTTCATCTCGAAAAATTCTATTTTCGTTGGATCGCCAAGAACACTGGGTATGAAAAAACAATTGATCTCGTACTTCGATGATGAGGAACATATTTTCTTCAGAGAATAATTATTGTCACACTCAAATGATACGGAATGAAGATTGAGAGAAGTTCTGAAAAAGCTTCCAAATTCTCGATCTTTTTGATACTTTGACTTTTTGAACATTTCTTGGGATAATTTCGAACTGAGTAATTTCAATTAAGTGAAGACTCAGCTCAGAGCACAAATGATAATATCGCAAATGAATCTTGTCTTGTGATGAAATTTGGATACACCTTGAGAGTTTTGATGTTTGAGTTTCATTCAACAGCAAAGAATCTAATTTTGTGTTGAAATTTGCATATTTCAATGTCTGAATTTTATCAACAGCATGTTTATTTCAAGAAATACCTAAACCTCACACTAATTTCGAAATTTTCTGGGAAATCTCCATCGGATTTCTGAAGGAAAATTTCGTTGTAAAGCTTATTCGAGTGGGAACAAAACACGTGAAAAAGATACAGGGTGTTACAGTTGAAAAATTTTATTTTCACCGGGTTAATAGGAACACTCGGTATAAAAATTTTTTTTTCTTCATTTTATAATAAGGTACAACACTTTTACCTCAAGAAAAAAAAATATCATGCGTAGATTAAGCGAAATGAGGCATTTGAGAACTTTTGAAAATACTTCCAAATTCCCGAAATTATCGATATTTTAATTAATTTAAAATCTACCGATAGTTGTTTGGGCACAAAACCGATATCGTTGAAGAGAGAGCATCCAAAGTCTAATCAGAATATGATAAAAAATACAGGACGTGCCATTAAAAAAAATCGATGTTTGTCCCTGGAGCAAAAATGGAACCCTGTATGTACGAAAATAAATTTAAGGAATGCACACATACTTATGATACAATGATACAATAATCAGAAAAAATTTCGGTTCTATCTATCTATCTAACTATATATATATATATATATATATATATATATATATATATATATATATATATATATATATATATATATATATATATATATATATATATATATATATATATCATTATCGATGGTGAATCCTTGAAATCCGTCGAAAATTTCACCATGAAAATGGCTGCAAAAGTTAGTATTTCATAAGAAATCTACCTAACAATATTCTTTAAACTTTGATATCGAAAGTAACCATCAGCTAACATCTAGCAATATCAGAAGTGTATATACGCCTTTATTGAATTTCAAAACCAACATACCACACATCGTAATCGGCTAAAGCAGAACTAAATTTTAATCGAAACGTCGAAACAGATGTTAATTGAGTTTGATTGCTATCTGCTCTTAGTCCTATCCGTTTTCAGGTTAGTAGTCAATCAGAGATGAGCACAGTACACTCGTATTGTTAATTCCAAATATTCAAGGCGTGAAAAGAGTACTTCGCTAACAATGTCATGATCTGATAATTGACTATAAAATGAGGAATTTTCACATAGTTATCGGTTACTTTCTCCTTTCGTTGCTTTCGTTTAGTATATTGAGAATGCATGTACGTGATGACTGTTGCCTCAAGGTTGAACGTGTTAGTTTAACTAGAACTCTGCGACAAGGTTATCACGATATAAATCGCAACAACAACGATTTGTTTTAAAAATTTAAAGTTCTTCGAAATTGATACGCCATCGCAACTCAACCTGAAGGATGATTAATCAGAAAAACGAAAGTATATTAATTTCATCCATCATCAACCAACATTGGAAAAATTGTTGTTCTACAACAAATGTTCCCTAGGAAAAAAATTTATATATTCTTATTTACGAAATTGAAACTGCCATAGACACGTTGGGAAAATGTCTATTTTCAGCGTCAACCAAAAATTATAAATAATGATTCTAAGAGTTCCTGTTTATTAAGAATCCGTTTCTTTAAATTCATAAATGTTAATAGAATCCAAGAAATCGGCAAGAAAAGTACAAACATTTTCTTGTTATTTTTATTATATTTAACTTTTGCAGTTTTTCTTGTGCTAATATACGCTTCCAGCATATTTTTCTAGTCAAGATTTCCGAAACTATGAACTATCATACATTTATTATTATTTTCCACCATTTTTAACTTGTCGACTAGACTTTTATGAAGGATGCTTATTTGTTCCTCCAAATTCTTTGGTGCTTTCTTCGCGTTCTTCAAAAAACTAAGTTTTCAACTGTTGTATAAAATCAGGACGGTTGGTATACTGTAATTTGTCTCAGCTTGTTACATCCAATTAAATTATGCCGTTATTGTGGATCTTGTTTGCCACTTCTTGGAAGGTTTGATGCTTGAAGAAGAGAGAATTTTCAATAAACCCTCAAGTTGAAATTTCACTAAATGATACTGTTGATGGATTTTTTTAATATACACTACTGGTTTGGATGGTTAAATTTGGAAAGTTAACTGCTGAGGTTATTAGAGAGGAGACCATTGTAAGTTAGACATGCGTATTTATTTTCTGGTTTTTCTATCATGCAATATTGTAACTGAGAAACGTGTTTCTGTTCTTTGCGTTCTATAATACGTTTAGCATGAGCCTCGAAAAGTCACAAGAACATCATCAACAGATCTGTAACAAAAATGATTTTTTTATAAATCAATTATTCATAATAGATTTTTCAAGATTCATAAAAATATCTGTTAATGAAGGACTGAAAAAAATTTCCGATTCAAATTGAAAATAATTTTGTGACAAACATCGTTAAAAAGATGACAAATTTCATGTTTAAAGTGTGGTGAAGTATTATTTTGGTTGAAGATTTCTTTTATTAAAGGCGATTATTCATCTGTTCGAATTGTTTGGGTACATATTTTTATATCAAAAGAGACAAATAATTAAAATTGTTTATCTATCAGATCTACAGAATTTAAAATGGTGTATTGCGGATTGAAGTTAGTGAGCTCCATGAATTCGTGGTTTGAGAAGCTTGCAAATTCACCCGGAGGTGTATTTATGTATGATACAACTCACCTTGCGAGGTTTTACTCTTTTCGTAGTTTGATTAAATCATATGTTTGCGAAGCTTGAGTCGAAAATCGGTAGTTGGTATTAAAAATAAACATCGAGGAAATCAGACAACAGAGATTCACTTTATTTATACTATTTTGTTACCACTATTGATTTGTCGACTAGACTTTCCTGAAGAAGCAGGTTTATTTCATCCTTCCAAATTTTTTTATTTGGTACGCTTGTTCTCTCTCTTTCAATAACTGAGTTGTCTGTTGCCACATAAACTCAGGACACCCGGTATTCTTCTGCAATTTCTATTTGTATCCAATTCAGTTATACCGTTATTGTAGATAGTTGATTGATTCCGCCGTTGCTACATGATAGTTAATCATGATGATAATAAGAAAATAAATTGAACTAACTATTATACTATCACAAGAGATTTATTGAAAATCAGGATTGCAATTCGGTCTATCGACCATTCAAACTGCAATCACCCAGTATATATATATATATATATATATATATATATATATATATATATATATATATATATATATATATATATATATATATATATATATATATATATATATATATATATATATATATATACTGGGTAATTCACCAATGACTGAAGATTTCATTTTTGTTCGAACGATATTGTATTTAGGAAGTAAGAATCTACTTCACCAGTTTATTTTGCAGTAAACAGGGTGTCCCAATTTTCTATAAAAAATCTTGGGTGGTTTTTTCAGATTGGAAGACCACTTTTTTGTTGAAGATTCAAGAGTGTTCTAAACTCTGCTATAATGTCTTTAAGTAATAAGTTTTTTTGGGGAGTACTTTCGTCACAATATGATAATAGGCTCCCACATCATCTCATGCTCCTTCGGCCAGAGAGGATGAATTCTTTTTTCCTTTCGTTTTCATATTGCCCAAAGATAGATTCATTGATGAATTGAAATAGATTATCCTCATTTTATACAGGAGTGATTCAAAAAATTATTGAATATTGTAATTTTAAAATATCATATCTTGATTTTTCAAATGGCACATCCTGTATTTTATTATTCATGTCAACGCATAAAATATTGTACCATATTTTTGCAGAAGTAACCTTCTTTTATCATCGACCATTTTCGAAATGAAAAAAATTTACTAAAATAATAAATTCAGAGGTTGCGAAAGAAGTTCTAGTACATATTATTATACCTGATCAGAGAAATGGAGATATTTCAAAATAGTCGTGTACGAAATACGTAATAGATTGGTTTTTGCTGAGATGATCTACAAGATGTTGAACTATTTCAATGAGTGTTCCAAATATTGCCCGTTTCTTTGTAGACACAACTCAATCCTTCTGAGGAAAGACGACGACTATTCTCTGTCTTATATCCAACTGTGTTGTAGAAAGAATCTGGTAAACGATGCCCTTAGTATAACCCCACAAGAAAAATCTAGACTTGTTAGGTCCGGAGACCAGCTGGCCATATAACAGGACCACCACGTCCTATCCATTTGTTTGGAAATACATGATTCAAATGCTCCCTAACCTGATGTGAGTAATGTGCCAGTGCTCCATCCTGTTGAAAGCACAAATCTTGTCTTATATGCTGTGGTACATGGGCAAGTAACATTGGTAGATGATTTTGCAGAAAATCTAAATATATTTCACTATTGAATGCCTGTCGAAAAAGTGCGGCCCAATTTGATATCCATCTACTATAGCGGCCCATACATTCAAGGACCAACGAAGCTGGTGATCTATGGAACACCCTGTATTTTATTATTCATGTCAACGCATAAAATATTGTGCTTTATTTTTGCAGAAGTAACCTTATCTCTATCTTCGATCATTTTCGAAATATTCGATTATTTGTGAAAATTTTTGATGAAAATTCTACAAACCATATCATCATTATTCGCATAGAATTTTTTTTCTGTAATAATTCAAGTAGTATAAAATGAAACCTAAACAAGATAATTCTTAACGAATGATAAAATCAAAATCATTTAAACGTAAATCGAGGTATGTGTTGACATTTTTTTTTATTTGTGCCTTCTATCAGGTGTCCGGACAGATCATATTCTACATTTTACATGGTGAACTTATCAGTGTTTCGTTATTAAACATTGTTAAAGTGAGGCTAGAACCGAATTTTTTCAATTGACTGCAATGAAGTTCTCCAAAGAAGAAAGGGTATTTATGATTTTTATTGTGGGTGAGATATATATATATATATATATATATATATATATATATATATATATATATATATATATATATATATATATATATATATATATATATATATATATATATATATGTATATATAGTTTTATAAGTATGCGTGCATTCCTTGAAATTATTTTCGTACATACAGGGTGTTCCATTTCTGCTCCAGGGACAAACATAGATTTATTTTAAAAGGCACGCCCTGTATTTTTATCATATTCTGATTACAAATTGGATGCTCTCTTCAACGATATCTGTTTTGTTCCCAAAGAACTATCGGTAGATTTTAAATTAATTAAAATATCGACAATTTCGAGAATTTGGAAGTTTTTCAAAAGTTATTAAATAATAATAATAAATAATTTTGTTTGATAGTTGGATTTAGCTGTTTTCACTTCCAATCTTGAACTTGAATCGATAAATAGAATGATGGTCATTTTGAATGCTTCTATTGATTTGTGATATTTACCCTAAATTTCAAGAAGTTGGCCCTTTTTCAACCAATTACGTCAACTCCTAAGAGTTCCCAGAATCGTATCTCTACAACATCATTTCTTCTCAATTTTCAAATCAGACCGATTCAACTTATATTGGTTTCCAGAATTCAGTCGACACAACAAACTCAATTTAACTCGGACTCAAATTGAATCGAAAGTAATGAAATTTACGTTTATATCGAAATATTGAATTGATAACGAACGATAGCTCTGAGCTCTTGTGAAAACATTCACTCTTGAATATTTTCTTTTGCCGCTTGTTCTAAGAAAGAGAACCAAGATCGTTGGAAAACTATAAAAGCGAACTACAAATACAATTCCTTTGTTTTCTGTATCGTACTTCGTGACTTCATGAATATTTTAATTTAGCAGAACTATCCCAACCTCACGATTGTGCATTGTTTGAGTTCTCGCCATAACTACACATTCTTAAGGGGCAAGACGGTCTAGGACAATCGTAAAAGGTTACATTCACTGCAACCTTTGCTTGATCCATATTTGCATTATAATATTTTATTTTTGTCTCATTCGCAAAGAGGTTTACGAAAAATCTGTTCACATCATGTCATCTAACTACGTTCATTAAATTGGAATTTCAGGGAGAATTGAAAACAGTTGTATTATTAGATCTCTTTATAGCATAGAATACAATAAGGGAAGATGTAACTCCATCCCTTGCTCAATCCTTTCAAAGAAGTCCCTAATAGAGCAATAATTAAACACCCGGCATGCTTAGTAATTGGAATTTCCTACTGCAAAAACTGAACAGCTTTCTTAGCTGTTAGCTTAGCTATAAGTCGGGATAATATCAAGAGTGTTTTCCTTAATAATAATAATATGTATGGAATTTTCGCTTAACACTTGGGGAAACCTAATGAATAAATGATTGGTTTATCACTTGGCAAAAGTTTCACAAATATTTATTGAAAAAAATTAGTGATTTCACTTAAGTATTCACCACAGGAGGTAAATTGCAGTCTAGTTGGTCGTTGCAAATTGGCTGGTTTTTCCTATGAGCGGACGTAATTTCAATAATCTCCAAGATGTCCATCCTTTTGCCTTTATTACCTGAATGCTTGAGTTCGATATTCTGGAATTCTATTAAATGATTTTAGTTGATGCAGTGGTGCGAAAAACCCGTAGAATTTTTATTCTGGAGAATAGATCTTTTACGTTCTTCAACTCTGTTCTCGATGCATCTTCCGGTTTGGCCTATATAGAATGTCAGTGTGCAGTGTATTTTATATACTCCGCTTTTATCCAATAATTTTTTTTATCATTATTATTAACTAACAATGCAATCTAACCTAAATTCTTTTTATTAGTGCTGATGGTGTTGATATTATTTCTGTGTATTATGTTACATATCTCGTTCTGTCAGATTTCACAGTATGCAACGGATAAATGTTTTGCAAAAAATGTTAATGTCGTTTTAGTCTTATTAAGGCATCAATTAATTTTGGTTCATAGTCGTTGTTCTTAGCGATTAATTTTGAAACTTGAACTGCATTTTCAAAATCGATAGCAGAAAGAGGAATGAAAAGCAATCTGTGCACAAATAAATGAAAATCACTGAATTTGATACTCTGGGATCGGGAACTACTGTTATGAATCAGGGTATTCGAATAGGTTGGTTTTCTGTATATTTTAAAGGCGAGTGAGTCATGAGCCCTACTCATCAACAAATCCAAGAAGTTCAAAGGTTTTTCATTATTTTCATGTTCCATTGTAAATTGAATCGATCGATGAAAATAATTTAGAAACTGTAAGAAACTATTGAGTTGCCTGACTGTCCCAATCCAAATACAAAAGATATGTAGATGATATAGAGTTTCAAATTGAAAGCTTTTCATTCATTCGTGCACAGATTGCTTTCTATTCCTTTGACAGCTGTCGATTTTGAGAATGAAGTTCAAGTTGTAAAATTAATCGCTAAGAACAACGGCTATGAACCAAGATTAGTTGATACCCTAATAAGACAAAAAGCCACAAACTTCTATTGCAGAGCATTTATCCGTTGCATACTGAGAAATCTAACAGAAAATTTCGAATTATTCTATATTCCTAATATTAGCAACAACATATGCAACATATTACACAGAAATAATATTAACACCATCAGCACTAATAAAAAGAATTTGGGTTCATTGTTAGTTAATAATAAAGGATAAAACAAAATTATTGGATAAAAGAGTATGACTATTTAAGTTTCGGTGAAGTAAAATGGAATAGATCCATGCTGATTAAAGGCAGCGTCATAAATTACCATCCTCATCTCGAATTTCAACCCCTAGAGCAGGGGTGACCACCCTTGAACATTTGGAAGAGAGTAGATGGGTCGAGTGATACCTCCAAAGAAAGGTATTATCTTTGTCTGCATCATCGTGAACGAATTTTCATTTTTGATTGAAAACTGTAGCAGATACAGAGTGAGCCACTGAAAAATAGAGAGGACTATCTATCGCCTTGAGCTATTCAAGTATTAGTGCAAAAAATGGAACAGATTCATTCCAGATCAAAGACTGTCATCTTTGATCTAAATGAATCTATTCCAGTTTTTCGCACTTATACTCCTATAATCTTGGAGCGATAGTCTTCTCTACTTTTCAGTGGCTCACTCTGTATCTTCTACAGTTTTCAATGAAAAATGAAAATTCTTTCACGGGAATGCAGACAAAGATGATACCTTTCTTTCGAGTTATCACTTGACCCATCTACCCTCTTCCAAACTTTCAAGGGTTGTCACCCCTGCTCCAGGGGTCGCAATTCGAGATGAGGGTGATACTTGATGATGACTGCCATTGATCAGCCTGGATCTGTTCCATTTTACTTCACTGAAACGTGAATAGTCTCAGGGAAATAGTCTTTCCTATCTTTCAGTTGCTCACCCTGTATCTTTTACAGTTTTCAATTAAAAATGGAAATTCGTTCAAGGGGATGTAGATAAAAACACCACCTTTCTTTTGAGTCATCACTCGACCCATCTTCCCTATTCAAAATGTTCAAGCATTGCAACCCCCGCATAGGGGGTTGATATTTCAGGAAAGTTTTGTACCCCAAAAGTTGTCATCCTTGAAACAAAAATTGACCTATTTTTGCATTTGGATCAGAAAGGAATATCTTGGTAGATATAGCCTCTGTTTAGTTTTGCGTTTTGATCAGAAATGAATATCTTGGTAGATATAGCCTCTGTTTAGTTTTCGTTGAAGCACCCTGTATAATACACTGCAGTGAATGTGAGACATTCTATATAAGCCAAACCGGAAGATGCATCGAGAAGAGAGTTTAAGAACATAAAAGATATATTCTCCAAAATGAAAGTTCTACGGGTTTTCAGACCACTGCTTCAATAAAAATCATTTCATAGATTTCAGAATATCGAACTTATGCATTTAGGTAATAAAGGAAAAAGGATGGACATCTTGGAAATTATTGAAATTACGTCCGCTTATAGGAAAAATCAGCGAATTTGCAACGACCAACTAGACTTCAATTTACATCCTGTTGTGAATGTCAATAAATATAAGTGAAATCACTCATTTTGAATTTAGTATTGTATTAATCTTGATAATAGGCTAACAACCCGAAACCTATGTCGAGTATTTTCAATAAATATTTGTGAAACCTTTGCTAAGTGATAATCCAATCCAATCAATAAAAGATCAATATTGAAGCCCCTGTGTGCTTAATAATTAGAATTCCATACTACTAGAACAAAATAGTTGATTTATAGAATGACCTATTGGAGAATTTTCGTTATTGTCTTGAATGTTATTCGAACTAAGTTTCGCAAATATTTTCAATGCTGTAGAACTTCCGGTTATACTGGAAGTTGACACCATCTTGTTATTTCAAATAGCATAATGTATGTTTCTATTTTTTTATTGTATAGAATTAAATTCTGAACAATTTTTCTCAAACCATTGCCACCTGAAATCAATGAGTTTTAGTATTTTTATGATGCCTTCTGTGAGACAACTCAAAATCGCAGAATGCCGATTGAAAAATTCATATCTTCCTTTCGGTTGATTTCAGGTGGCAACGATATCGGAAAAAATTGTTCAGAATTTGATTTTCTACAAAAGAAATAGAAAGATACATCATGCCGTTTGAAATAACAAATATGGTGTCAGCTTCCAGTATAACCGGAAGAGCCACAACATATTTTTGGAACTTAGTTCGAATAACATTCAAGACAACAGAAAAAAAATTTCTCCTAACGGTCATTCCTTTCTCCATACACTTCTACTGTCCCATCTCGCGTGGACACCCAGTATATAGAGCTTTGTCATGGATATCGAAACCTGGGCCTATGACTTTTTGTGACCCCGTTATTTGTAAATACATCTCCTGATCAATCCTCACAAAGACGTCTCTGATAGAGCGAGGCGGTATCATCAGCTGATCATTCCCTTCCAGCATTTCTGCGTCTAGTATGTTACGCCTAAACCGGATCTCTGCCGGGCAAGTGGTGACCAAATGAGTTGGACTTTCGATCCCAATTTCGCACAACCCGCACTTAGGATTATTTTTTAGTTTTATCTTGCACTGGTGATATCTAAACTTGCCATACCCGGTCACTATCTGTACCAGTCGTGCAATAGCTCGATTATCTTCAATTGAATATGAGAGCATTCTTAGCTCCTAGACAAGTCAGCCTATCAGCAATCTCATTTACTCTGATCCCGGTGCGACCCAAAACCCAGAGAAGACGGATATGGTTGTTCACTGCCACTTGAGAAGTAAATCTGTGTTCACCCAGGACTCTCAATGCAGTCCAACTATGGGAACAGATCGTGATCTATTCATTGGTTGTATCCAGTTCTGCAGCCTTTGAGCACAGACAAATATGGCTATTACTTCCGACCTCTTCGGCACTAAACTCCGCTAATCTTTCTTTGGTATTCAAGTCATTCGTGTACCAGATGTACCCTCACCTGGCAAGGAATCTTTCGGTTCCTGTCTGGATGGTAGTTTTCCTCGATTTTATCAGTGAAGTGATACCTTGGCATGGTTCTATTCTAGTTCATCCAAATGAGGTGATCGCTGTTAAAAGCTTCAAGAAACAGGGTATGTCAAGCACCTACACTAGCGTGGTCCCCGTCCTCAGCCTATAAGCAGTCAAAATTACCCTATAAATGATTATTCGTGCAGTGGTTCGACCCCCCAATAGTGCACCTAGTACCGCAGTGGCGATGTTTAGTTGAACACCCATCAAACTTCTCACCATCAGTGCTCTGAGCCTCTCCAAATCCAGCTTCGGCGTCTGTTTCCACCTTCATCCACCAGACCAGCGAGGCGTACATAAGTCTGAGAAGCAGAACCACATCAAAATATGATGCTTCAAGTCCCCACGTAACTTTGAAGGTCCTTCTACAGGTCTTGAGGGCAACAGAAAACCTGCCAATCAGCAAGATGCTGAGTCGACCAAAGCTTCATATCCATAATCCCCTGATTACATGATAGTTTCGTTTGCTTCCTCGTGAAGATAACTAGTTTCGTCTTTTGGAATTCTTTCAATTCCAGAACAACGTAAATTTTCGGTTGGAGCATATAGTAAATTTTTGACGGTTTTCCAATAAATCTCGAAACGCAATGCACTGGTCGATAAAAGATATAAAAGAATCGATAGATCTTTTCAACATCTACAACTTCATACCGTATCATTTTTCTCTACAAGCTTCAGTTTTTTTATCTGCGAAAAACTGGTTTTGTCAATTTCACGAATTGAAAACCTTAGAATTTTCCTTCTTTACGATCATATTTTTTGGTATCTAAAAAAATAAAAACAAAATAAAAACTCACCACTAGGAACATTTTGTTGAGATCTTCTTCCGCGTCTTTGGTGAGACGGCTGTAACCCGGGCGCTGAAACCGCACGCTTAGGAACTGTCGTGTTGAGTCTGTTGAAACCCGGTGGACGGTAACGCGCACTTTTCGCGTTCTGAGGCAGGAAATGATGACTCTGCGCCTTGTGCATGCTACTCGGAGGCGTATTCGTCGGTAAACGTGGTAGAGAATTGGTTGTACCCGGTCCAGTCTGCAAATTCCTTGGTAAACTGGTACCAACTTCTTCGTCGTCGTCGTCTTCTCCATCAGCTGATCCGCCCGAACCGCATGAAGCGTCAGGAACGCTAGATCTTCTTCTATTAGGTCGGGTCGCTGTGGATATCCACAGTTTGTCTTCGCTACTTGCTCCGCCAATACTACCACAACTCCTAACTCTATCCAATTGTTCGCGACTCAGACTTTTGTGACTAAATATTAGATCACCAGCTGATCTTCGTTTTGCTGCTATTGCTAACGCCGATGCGGAGGCTGAACCTTCAGATCCAATGATTGATAACCTATTACGAGAATCAGTGGCTAATAAAGCCGACTCGAAACTACCTCTCCAACTGAATCTTTCACAATCACTAGCTTCACGTTCTTCTGCTATTATATCGCCACTACCTGTTTGATTCAAAGTCTTAGTTTCACCCATTAGTAAATCGTGAGATTTACTTCTAGGTAATACTGTATAAGATAAATTGTTTTCTAAAGCACTCAAGGTATCCTGTAAATTAGTGTCTGAAGTACTGTCGTCATCAGTTGTTGTAGAAGAAGCATTCGACAACTTCTGCTGCAGTCTTCTATGGTAGTGTCTAGCTTTTGGGCTGTTACTAGCGTGGCTTTCACCACTTGATACTTCATGCATCAAAGCTACCAGTCTACTTCCTATGTGATGCATAACTCGAGCAATCAGAGGTGGCGAATGACTAGGTGACAAAGGCACCTTATCACTATCACCTGATGCCATTTTCTCGAAAGAAGCCACCAATTTCTGATAAACAAAAGCAGTTTCTCTATTAACCCCATATTTTTCTTCTACAATACCCCCATCACCTTCATCCCCTTCCTCATCCTCAACGTTATCGAACTTATTAATAATCTGTTTACAACTATCTGAAATTTGTTGTTGCAATGCAGTCTTGGTTGTGGTCCCCTCCAAATCCGAACTGGTATAATCAGATGAATCGTAAGAATCACTCCAGGTATCTTCGCTACTCAAATATTCAACAATTTCTCTGACTTGATCGTCTCGAATGCCTGGGACGGTTTTCATAAGTCTTGTTAATTCGTTTTCGAAATACACTAACTGTGGAGGCTTACATCTATTTTTAGCTCGAGGACTAGGACTAGGGAAGCAGGGTGATGTTCTGTTACTCATATTCGGTGTTGTTGGTTTTGAAGAACCTTGTGAATTGGCAATCATGGTCTTGAAAAACTGTCTCATCTTGCACATCATTAAATTTGTTTCTTCGTCTGAGCTCCAGTTATTGAAGCTGTCTTTCCTGGTCAAAGCAGTCGCTGGAGGAATTGAATGCTGAACTAATCTTTCCTCCTTCTTTTCTTCAATTATATTCTCTAGTTCGGGTTTAGTATCATTTTTATTACTACTTTCGTTATTACTAGTATCACGTTGTTCTTTAAGTAGATCATCACAGCTTCCTATGAATCCACTATCTCTACTTTGTTGATTTCTATTATTCACTAGATTCGTTGTAAGTGTGTTGTCGGGTTGTGGTGTTTTGTATCCATCTTCATCCTCGCCACCTGAGTTATTTTCTTCGTTGAGTTCTTGAGTTGATTCTAGGCTCTTCAATTCATCATTCACTTTTTGTTTCTTGCTCTTCTTTCTTTTGACTGTGTCAAATTGCCCATCACCTTTGTCGAAAGTTGTGCTTTCGTCGTAAGTGTCAGAATCAGAGCTGGATGAATTTTCTGAGCCATTGGATACTTCGTTGGGTTGCTCGTTTCCTGATAGCTCTGGATTCGAAATCAGGTTGTCTAAAGAGGATGAATGAGATCTTCCAGTACCTCGCGCCCTGACTAAGCGCTTTCTTCGTTGTTCTGGACTTGGTCTTCCTTCACTATCACTACCAACGCTTCCATCGGAATCTCTTCGTTCAGCATTGAATCCCATGAAACCACTTAGGAAGTATTTTTCGAGTCTTGAAGAGGCTAGTTCGGAAGGATCCGAATTGTCATTCTGTTGCTGCTCTTCTTGACCGCCGAGGGAGTCAAGACCTTCACTGTATACACTACTAGTTTCAGAGAAAGTATCTTCTCGATTTGTACTAATTGACGGAGTATTTCCATCTCCCAAACCGAAGAAGAAGTATTTTTCCAAGTCGGTGGCAGAAGCTGGTCGAGGTTTCCTCATAGAACACGTTTGCTCCACCTCACTCTCCTCACAGCTCTCCTCAACTATGGTATGCAGTGTAAAATCTATAGCAGCCCTATGGTAACCTCGAAGTTCATCTTCATTGTCGACAGCTACTGAACATGTTAAGGTTACCTCTTCGCCCGAAGACGAATCTTCGGTAACCGAAGAAGGTCCGAAGTCCTCCTCATCGTGACTGATGTTTTCAACCCAGGAGTCATCGTCTGCTAAGCCTTCTTCGAAGGCTGACAAAGTTTCTCCTCCCGTGATGATGGTGACGCTTTCGGGATGCGGCTGATGATCTTGAAAAGAAAAAATTAGGGTAATTAAAACAGCAACAATTTTTATGAAAATCTGAATCTCTGAAAGAGTTGAAATGGTATTGTTTATTTAGATTATTTTCGATTAATACGTATTTTCAAGGTCAGCTGAACACATTGGTCGGTTAAAAAAGAAATTCCAGCTTCTGTCTCAATTTGCCAGTTCGAAATGGAAGGTTTGGCCGTTAAATATACTATACCTTCAATTGTTGCTTTTTCGCTATCTCTTATTCTCTTTTTTCGTGCTGTGAACGATCAGCCGTGCAAGTTTTTCTGGTGTTTTCCTTTTAATGAAGTCTGGTTTTCAGATCCTGACAGTAATGTTTGCCATAAGTTGGTCACTGAAGTTATTGTTGCCACGAAAAAAACATCAACACAAAGGCCTCAGTTCACTAAAAAATTCCGAAAAGCTTTTGAAGCTAGAAACAGAGCTTATAAGAACTGGAAGAAAAATACCACAGACGAAACTGAAGCTGAATATGTGCATTTCAGGAGTATTTGTAACTCAACAATTGATGAAGCGGAAACTTCAACAACTCCAATGAAAGAGTTATGAATGGAAAAGCAAGGCAAATCAAGAGCGATTGCGCTCGATATCTCGAAGGCCTTCGACAGCCTTTCTCTTGTATATCAAAGATCTGAAGAAAGAAGAAGAATTTAACATTCTATCATGTCAAATTTCGAGCATATTTGTATCTCGAGAACTCCTGAGTCGACAAATTTTTTCCACACCACTGAGAATTTTATTCATGAAACAGCCTGAAGGATATCAAATTCATTTTTAGGAAACTTTTATAATAAACGAGATATTCAAGAACGACGATTTGCATAAAAATCGACAAATGTTAAATAATTCGGAAATGGACAGAGATATCGTAAAAATGTTCGGGCCAATGAATACGATTCTGATGAAGGGATGAGTCATATTTTTCCAACAATAACATTTCAGCTAACTGTTGTACTGAAACAATGCAATTTGCCTAGCTTGCTTCATGAACGTTATAGATTGATCTCTACCAATCTAAAAACTCTTATATAGAACTCCTTTTAAACATATATTGGAACAATCAATTGTCCAAATCAATCTCATGACGTATTTTCCGTTTGCGAATCAATCAAATCATCTCTAATTGAAAGCAATTCGATAATGAAGAATATGGACCAAGGGTATATCGACGACACGAATCAATTGAAAGTGTTAAAATTCTTGTACGAATCATTTTGATTTCTCAGCAGCATTAAATGGCGAGTGGTAGTGTACACTAGAGTTTGTCTAAAGGTTACATTTGTGACGCGGTAAAAAAAAATGGAGAATAATATCAGAAAATCAAAACGGAAAATAAAACGTCGCATGTCGAGTTTTGAAATGAAAGATACAGATTCTGAGATGGATAATGATTCTCAATATGGAGGAAAACGTAGAATCAAAAGTTTCGTACTGGATACTGATGAGGAACCTGAAGTTAATAGGTGAGAAATTTTCAATGAAAAATTCAATTTTAGCATCATGATATACCGTTAAAATGTTTAACAGAAAGAAAATATCTGATCATTTTTCTTGAATTTGCGTTTCATCAAAATACACGGTATACGATATAACTTTTTGGTGTTTTCATTTTAGTTTTATCGGCACGTCATTTCGACATTACCTAGCAGGTTAATTGTATATATATATATATATATATATATATATATATATATATATATATATATATATATATATATATATATATATATATATATATATATATATATATATATATATATATATATATATATATATATATATATATATATATATATATATATATATATATATATATATATATATATATATACCAGGTGACACAGGATCATGGTACACCCTCTCATTTCTATATTTCTACAGGTAATTTATTGAAATTTTGTGATTCGATCAAACTTATGACAGACCACCTTTTGACTTTCGAAACAATTGTTTTTCATCCCCGGTGTCGCCGGAAATGAACTTTAATGAAGATTTTTAAATGGAACAGCCTGTATATTTTTGCATAGCTGGCTTGCAATTTTCCAAATTCAAACATATCTCACAATTGATATTTTGGGCGTCAAAATCATTTTTGGTTCGGTTTTTATTTTTCAATCTAGGGTGCCATGAATATTGCCAATTTACCTTATTCGATCAAAGAAACAGTTTAAAAAAGCAACTGACGTCGAATATTCAGATTTGCTCTGTCCAGGCCACATAAATGTTTTCCAAAATCATTTTTGAATTGAAATTTATTTTCTCAAATGGCACCATATTGGTACCGAAGTACCATTAGGAGAAAACAAACGACTTTAACGTTTCCAATATAAAAGTTATCCGGATAGTAGAGTTTGCATCGGTCGATTTCACTCGAATTAAGTTTACTGAAGCGTTATTATTTTTTGAAATGCCTCAAACATACACAAGGAATGAGAAAGTGGATATGCTACTTATTTACGGGAATGCCAAAAGAATGCAGTAGCTGTTGTCAATTTGTATGCCGAGAGATACCCCCATCTACAATGCCCCGCAAGAAAATGTTTTAGTCGCCTGGAGGATCACTTTAGAAGATAACCCAATAATGATCCTGAAGAAAAGTTTATCA
The DNA here is from genome assembly GCA_013387265.2 of Cryptolaemus montrouzieri. Lineage (NCBI taxonomy): Eukaryota > Metazoa > Arthropoda > Insecta > Coleoptera > Coccinellidae > Cryptolaemus > Cryptolaemus montrouzieri. Next base: position 28,661,361 of record JABFTP020000103.1, read on the forward strand.
TTGGGGAAGACTCTGAAATTAATGTGTTAGCGCGAGTGGAAATTGATACAACCATTTCTACAAGGCAAGTTCCGTTTGAGCTGGATATAAGTCGTGAAAGCGTTCGTCGAATTTTTAAGAAGTATAATTATAAATCATACAAATATCAATTGCATCAGCATTTGTATGAAGATGATTATGCAAGGGGGATGGAATACTGCAATCGGATGATGCAAAATAATGTGTAACCACACAATAATTTCCTAAAAATAATCTTGTTTATAGATGAATCAAGGTTTACTAATTTAGGGTTATTCAACAGACAAAACACAAGATATTAGTTTCAGGAGAATCAACAATTCAACCAGGGTAATTTTCAGGAACAATTCGGTTTTAATGTTTTGTTAGGTGTAATTGGTACCAGAATAATTAGTCTCGTGATTTTCGATGGGCCGTTGACTGGCGCTAGATACTTGCAATTTATTCAGAATGAGATTGAGGGATATTTGAAAAAACTACTGTTGGCGATTGAGAGGGTAATGTTTTATCAACAGGATGTTGCACCGCCCCCATAACGCCAGAATTGTCTCAGAGTTCCTGCGCTGGAGATACGGAGAAAATTGGATTGCAACGAATGGTCAGATGAGATCACCTGATTTAACTCCGTTAGACTTTTTCGTTTGGGGTTATTTAAAGAATTGTGTTTATGCAATAACGCCTACTACGCGTGCAGATCTAGTGGATAGAGTCAGACGAGCCATCGGCAGTATAACACCTGAACAATTGACCAGTGTAACTAGATATTTTCAAGAGCGGATTCAAATGTGCGTAGACAATAATGGTCTACATTTCGAACAATTCTTATGATATTTTTATGTTTCTAAAGTAGCTTTTTTGTCTGCTCATGATTTATTCCTATGGATCAGATTATATTTCTTGTTTTGGAATTCATTATTGTTGTTACGGATTCTTGGAGAAAGAAATTGAGTTTTCTTATAGTATAAAGCTGAATGTACCCTAGATTTGACATAATACAAGTAAATGAGTTTATTCCTCAATGATCCTTCGAATGTCAGGATTGCTCGCTTTCAATGGTACTTTCCATAGCCTTCTGGATCTACTTACACGAATTGAAATAAAACAAATGAAAATTTTTACATTATCATAATTTGTTTGCATATTTACAATAATTGTTTACAGAATTTGTTTACTCATAGTATCAAGCTTCTAATGGTACCTCGGTACCAATATAGTGCCATTTGAAAAAATGGAGTTTTAATCGAAAAATGACTTTGGAGAATATTAATCTGGCCTGGATAGAGCAAATCTGAAATTTTGAAGTCAGTTGCTTTTTTTGAGTGTTGCTTTGATCAATTATGGTGAATTGGCAGTATTCATGGCACCCTAGATTGAAAAATAAAAATCGACCCAAAAATGATGTTGAAGCCCAAAATATTAATTGTGAGGCATGGTTGAATTTCGGAAATTATTTGGAGACCAAATATGCAAAAATATACAGGGTGTTCCATTTAAAAATGTCAAAAGATGGCATGTCATAAGCTCGATCGAATTGCAAAATTTCAATAAATTACCTGCAGAAATATAGAAATGAGAGGGTGTACCATGATCCTGTATCACCTATATATATATATATATATATATATATATATATATATATATATATATATATATATATATATATATATATATATATATATATATATATATATATATATATATATATATATATATATATATATATATATATATATATAAAGGACAGGTACAACACCTATGCCTTATTCAGTATTTCAGTACTCGAACCAAGACCATTTCGTGGGGAGCCAGTATCTTAACTGTCTTACACACGGAGGCGACATCTGGGGGGGTGATTCTAAAAAAAAGCACCAATTCTGATCTTGAAGTAGGTGGTCAAAATGAATCCCTACTGATAAAAACACGACTGCAATCGATTCATCAATGTCTGATACGTTTGAAAAGCAATTGTCAATATCCGATTCCTAAGGTCATTAACATCTAGTACAGGAATTTTATGAAGAAAAGCTTTCAGATGTCCACATAAAAAGAAAACGAGTGGATTCAGATCAGAACTACAAGCTGGCCAATCTTGAGATCATCCACGTCCATTCCAGCGTCCGCTAGTATTCTATATTTCATAACTGCTTTTTCTTTGTTGTAGTATACAAAAAAAACCCGAAGAAGAAACTAAAGTTGAAGAAGATCCTAATATCCCTTATTGGAAATTAGTAAGTATTTTTGTATTGTATATCCATTTCATTGATAAAATTGAAAACTGAAAACGAGTGGCTATTATTCGATGCAAATACATCTCAAATGATAAATGAGAGAAAATTTGAATTACATTCATTCACTTCATATGTGAAGCGTTTCGACGTCACAGCGCATCAGACATATACAAAATGAAAACTAAACTAAGCTATAACGAATTATATATTATCTACAACATTGGAATAAAAGTAGTGAGTGAAACCACCTTCGCCAATTTACAGAACTATTATCTAAAAGACTCGGAAAAAAATTGAGTGAATGAGAATTTTTGGCAACATCTATCTGTTCAATAATATGTTGGAAAGTTGGTATCTATTGGCTTGAAAATAAAAATTAATATCAAGTTTTTTATTGGATGAATGTAAAATTTCAAAACTCGTTGAAATTGTGATTTTTCGATTAAATGATTTGCGTAATTAGAATTTGTTGTTTTGCTATTGATGAAACTACGATAACGTTTATTGACTCTAATTTTAAAATTTCTATAGGTTCTATCAATATACATCTTACTACAACTACCGCAACTAAGTTTGTATACACCAGACTACTTGCTATTATCTATCTCATTTCTAATATTTTTGATGTATTTGGATAAGATATAATTGGTTAAGAAAGAATGTGTAACTGGAACATTTTCAGTACCTGCTTTAAATGATGCCTAACATTCCCAACGTATATAAGGCTACTATATCTGTTTTGATTTTTATATTTTGGGTTCATCATTTCTATTGCTCTGAGATTCCGTGTTTTGCTAAGCAATTTACTGATAATACGCAGATGGTCTGAAACGTGTCCGCCCACTATGTAAAGATGGCAGCACTCGTAAATGAAAGCTAGTGAATTTCTATTTCTCAACTGTTGACAGTTACTCAGCAAAGTTTTAGCTATTTTGGTGGCGCAGTTGGTATGAATCAGTCATTTGAGTGAGTCATTGTGAATGTTTTCTGCGAAAATAGACAGAATCGAGTATCGACCTGTCATTAAATATTTGTTTTTGAAAGGCAATATGCCTATTCCAATTAAAGAAGAGTTGGATTCTGTACATGGGGACTCTGCACCATTATTTACCACAGTGGAATTTTGGGCAGCTGAATTTATACGTGGCCGTAAGAGTTCGGGAGACGATGCTCGGGACGTCCAAAAACTGTAACTAACGACGATAACATCGCCAAAGCTCACCAAATGGTGCTAGAACACCGCTGAATGAAAGAGAGAGTTAGCGAGTTATGAATATGTCAAGAGAACGTGTTCTTCACTTATTAATCAACATTTGCACATGAGAACGCTGTCCGCTCGTTTGGTACCGCGTTTGCTCACCCTAGATCAAAAACATATTCGAAAGAACATTTCCAATGCGACAAATCGTAGATGATCTACAAAATTGAATTAAAAGTGAGTAAAACCTCTCAAAGCAATACCAGAACTATTATATAAATGGGACAGTTTCGTAATACAGTACCAACAGTGGACTACAAACGGGAGAACTGGTTATTGGCGACTGTTTTTTGGGAAAGTCATTTCGATGGATTATCTTGGAAAAAGGAGAAGCATCACAGAAGCATCATTACTTGATAAGCTCACAGCAGAACTCTCGAAAAAACATTTACAGGCAACGAAAATTCTGTTTCACCGAAATAACGCACCGTCATGGGACAAATCACGGATTACCGTTCAAACTCCTTGACCATCTGCCTTACTTACCATATCTAGCCCTGAGCGGCTTTTTTTTATTCCCTCATCTGAAAATTACTTTTGAAGGATAGAGATGTTCATCCAATGAAAAGGCAATCTTTTCGTGAACCACTATTTCACAGAGGGGAAACGCCGAGAACTATTTATCTGTCATTCATATCATAATTTGAATATAGCTTTCAGAACGGATAATTTTCTAGGCAAATACACACCACAAAAAATTGTGGCATCACCTGGTATTCTGAATTCCACAATCGATTAAGCAGCTCGATCGCAGTTTCTTTGTCAACATATGTTTTTGGACATATGAGGGAAAAAAATCCTATCTATGTAAAAACATTTGTTTCCATATGATCTCAAACACGTCTGAAACAAGAATGATTTTATTTGACTATCAGTATTCAATCAATTACTCTTAAGTTTTCATGCTATATTAATGCACGTTTTCTGTGTTTCTTGTTGATTTTCGAATCTTTGAATTTATTGTAATGGCTGCTGAACGTCCTGGATGCTATTTGAGTGATCATAAAGTGGTTAGAATTGTAACACTTGGAGCGAAGCCAACGTTACGTGGCTAACTTGTTGAATGTTAATCAATGCACTATTTCAAGAGCAATTAATCGATGCCACGAAACAGGGGAATATGGAACAAAGGCCGGACAGGGAACAAATCGGATAACAACACCAGTTGATGATCGTTGGCTTCGTTTAACTGCACTACGAGTTCGGCACTGTACGGCTAGAATGCTAAAGACTGAACTTGCACTTTTCAGAAATGTGTATATCTCACCAGAGAACATCGAGTTGCAAGACTTCAGTTTGCGAGGGAACGTGCAGATTGGGTTATTCCAGAATGGTCGAATGTTCTCTTTTCCGACGAGTCCAGGTTCTATCTAGTATCAAATGATAGACGCATGCCTCTATACAGACGACCTGGGGAACGGTATCAGCAATACAATATCCGGCAAACCGAAAAAAAAACCGAAGGGGGCTCAGTAATGGTGTGGAGAGGCATTTCTTTCCATTGTCGAACTGAGTTAGTCCTAGTGTATAATGGAAGAATGACAGAGGCCAGATACATCGCAGATATCCTTGAAGCCCATGTTGTACCCTTTGGACCATTGATTGGCGAAAACTTCATTTATAAGCATGATAATGCTCGGCCTCATGCAGCTAGAGTAGTTACAGAATTTAAGCAAAATGCCGAAATTGATATTTTAAGATGGCCAGCCAGAAGTCCCTACTTGAATTCCATAGAACATGTTTGGGAAAACATGGGGTGGCAAATTCAGCAACATAGGATACCTTGTAGAATACTCCAACAACTAGAAAATCTGCTTCCTGAAATTTGGAACTCAGAGTCCGAGTGGTAAACTGGCAGTAATTAGAGCCCGAGAAGGAAACACGCGATTTTGAAAATTATTAGTAACCATTCGATGCTAGTTGATTGGTCTTTTCGCGAATGTTTGAAAATGGTAGAATTTTTTAATTTTTCATTAACTCGAAAATTGTTGTTATTTTCCATCATAAACTCATATTTTTTGAATGATATCTTCTTATTTCAAACTTCTGAAAGTTACCAAGCGACTCTTCAATGACCAACCTAACAGTTTATATAGTATTGTCGTAAAAGTAGGGCTATGCGACAATTTTTGTGGGAAGTGTATATTGAAAACAGTAAACCTAAAATTTATGAAGAAAACGAATAAGGTGTTTATAAACTCTCTTGTGAAATTTATTAAAAAAATTATATCGGTAGAAGTTTTAGAAATTTCAATATTAGGATACTGCAGCATAGACGCAAACAAAAATCAGATTCACACTATGCAAATCATCTACTCGAAGAAGACAATACTTATCCGGCAAATCGTAAAAAGAAAGTTTGTGCTTCCGATAGAGATGTGCATCCGAGAAGAAGTATGGAGCTGTCTCTAAATATCTATTGTTAAAAGGTGATACGCTTTTACAAATGAAATATAAGTTGGTGACTGTATTTTGGGATAGTCATGGAGTTTTTATAATCGATTTTCTTCAAAAAGTAAAGCATGCTAAGCATTATTGACAAGCTAGAAGCAGAGCCTGCAACAAAACGGCCTCATTTACAAAAAAAAAATTGTGTTTCACCAAGACAACACAGTGTCATACACCTATGCGGTTGCCATAGCGAAAGTCCCGAATTACTGTTTGAACTACTTGACCATCTGCCTCTTTTACCATATATAGTCCGAAGCGACTTCTTTTTACTTCCCTCATCTGAAAAATGCGTTCGAATAAGAAGTTTTCGTCAAATGAAGAGGCAGTCTCCTTCGTGAACCACTGTTTTGTAGAAAAAAACGTCGAGTACTACTTACGAAGATGGGAACATCGCTGGGGAAAATGGAAATAATATTCCGAAAAAATGTCTTGCAACTTTGCTGGGTCGGAAACTTTCACACCACCCTCGTATTAGGATTGTAACCAATATTAAGAGATATTTGTTTAATAACACAAAGTTCTATGTCGAAATTATTTGAAGATGAAGAAACACTCAATAATCTGAATCATGTTGTGGAAAGCTGCCAGTTTATGTTGAACCGGATGTATTGTGAATTAGTGTCCGTATGAGACGTTTTATGAAAGATGGAGAATTAATATCTATTATTTACTTTGGTTACAGTTAAATATTAAAAGTTGATTGAATCGTTTTGTTCAAGTCGTGAATTTGATTTTAGGATGAATTGAATTCACAACCTTTTCGAAAATATTTAGCAGACCAGTGAAACTTATGGATCCACATACTGAAAACAATATAGAAACTGCATATGAAGGTTTGTCATGTATTGTAGTTTCTAACTTATCTGTGAAAATTTCTGCTAATAGTGGGATGAGTAAATTTCCTATAATAAGGCCGTCGTCTGAACGGTAAAATGAAGACTCAGAAGCAAAGAAACTTTGTTTTACACACATATCAAATAACAACTATGTTTCGTGTTGAATTAAAGTGTTCACGTTATCAATTTCCATCCTTTTTTCAATAATGCCCATCGATCTCTAGGATGGATACTTCGAAATAAGTCATTGCCATCAATAGAAGCTGATTTGGGTTATGAGGAAGATTTCTATTTTGTATTTTATCTATTAGTTCAAAGAAATTTTTGATAGAGTATCTAGGTATAAATCGACAATATCGTCTTATCAAATCAATCAACAAAGGAGATATCTGAACCGCAGGAAATATAAGAAACAACTAGTCTAGTAGGGTATCCCGGTTTAATAAGTTAATATAATTGGCGAGCTAGTGGGTTACCATTAGTTTGAGTTTGGTTACGTCATCCAGCAAAAGTTTAATATCCTTTTGTAAATTTTCAATTTTATTTTGAAATTGATCATTTAGATCAAAACAAACTTAAGATAGATTTTGAGAATTGAGAAAGAATTCCGTTTCAGAAATATAGTCAGTTTTGTTTTATGCGTCTACTGCATTACCTTTATCTTCTTTGGTAAAAGTTATTTCTTTCTCAATGGATTTAATTTCGTACCAGTCTGATGAAGGCGCGGTATCGCCGAAACGTGTTACGAATAAAGTAAATGAGTGTAAATTAAATTTTCTTTTGAATTAGTACCATCGTACTAAAACAAATTAATCAAACCGAAGGTTTCTATCTATCTCAAATTTAGAATGTAGTATCATGGATGAGCGAGCCCTATTAGCAATAACAAAACCTGTTCTATATTTCAATTCACGATCGAAGGATCTTGCAATGACTATCTAAATCGGTTTTTAGTGATTCATACTGTATTTTCAGTAGAATACGTTGTAACGTCAGAATCAAAACTCTGTTTAGTTTTTAGACATTCAAATAACGTATCTTTTGAGCCAACTTATCCATTCAAGAATGTTCTTGGGAGTTTGTTTGTTATTCCTTTTACGTGCTCTATTTCCGCCTTTCGGCCAATGACACGCCGGGGAATTCTTTCACCTCACTAACCTGGGAATTTTGCCGAACCCCTAACTTGTCGAGGGAAGGGATCTTCAATGTCCAACACATCTCTGTTAGACAGGACCGACAGCTTTACATCTCCTCCGAAAGATGCATACTCAAGCGATTCCCAGAATCCGAAAAATCGCAACGACTTTGTGGGGATTGAACCCAGATAACTCTGCGTTGGAGACGAGCATCATATTCCATACGCCAACGAGCCGGCCTTATTGGGAGTTGTTACCCCCATTTCTAACTTATGTCTTTTGGATCACAGATTTGAAATCCTCATGAAAATTAGAGTAACACATAGAAGCAGTGCACTGTAATTTGTCCATGTTCGTAGTTTCCATTGAAAAATAAAATCCTACGCATTATTAACTGTATCAAATATTTCGATGTTTCACGCTTTGCTTATGAAAAGGCTTTTTTTCGAGATTCAACAAACCTGTTGTGAGTTTCCGTTCGATATCGATAGGTTTTGTAGTCACTGAAATTAGCTCGTCTTTTGATGAAACACCCTGTATCTTCGTCAAAATATAATAGAATTTGAAAATTTCTACACATTCTAGTGAGAAATTGAATGAGCTTCCCAATGAGTTGCCAGTCGACCTATCTTCCTCATGAATTGAGGGTTGCGCACCCCTACTTAAGGGATTGATGAAAAGAAATTCATTCTATACGCCAAATAAAAATCTACCTGTTTTTGCGTTTTGACGAAAAATTAATAATAGTAGTTATAAAGTGTATTTCGCTTCAATTGCCGTACTCCGTATGATTGTAGCATTTGAAAGAAATGGGTGATAAATTAATTTTTATAGACAATTATGCACTCCCCATCGAGTCAACATTGTCACAGAAACTCCACCATATTCACATATGTTAATGAACTGGGCAGCTCGATACTTTGACCTCAATTCCATTGATCACATATGAAGTCGCTTACAAAAATAAATTCATAAGGAGGGTGAACTAATTGAGAAACTAGATCGGTTGGTTGAAGTGCTTCGAGAAGAGCGATTTTTAAGCCCTTGGACAAACTGGATTGCTGGTTTCAGAAGACCTTTTTATGTCCCCTTGAGTCATATCTGTGAAACAGGTAATTGAGTGGAAAGGTGAAATGCCCAGAAGAAGAAATAACCCTCTAAAGAGGGTTATATTATATCTATGCCATTGAACCCAAAAGGTATCAAAAGTCTCTTCCATCTTAATAAGAAGCATGCCAAGAAGAATAGCAGCCAACAGAAGGAGTCGAGGAGGACTACCCCTATAAAGAATATATAGAAAATAGAAAAAAAATTCTTTCTGATTTTTCATGAAACACTTCATTCAAATTCAAAATTTTGTATTCTTATTCATTGGAATATAAGACTACAAATCAGCCAAGGCTGTTAACATAGAATTTTATATTTAAGATATATGTATTCTGATCCGACAAATAAGCCAAGAGGAAGAGTAATTAGAAGGATACAATTTAAATAATTTGATGGAGGAGGTCGTTACTTGATGAAAATCGATATACATATTTTCAATGAAATAAAACTATGGTATTTGGATCTTCACTATATTAACAAAACTATGACCGGTTTCACCACACTATGGCTTCATCAGATAGATACAAACTAATGAACAGAGTTATTCCTTATATATTAGTCTTATTTCCTACTTAATATTACAATAGGTACAAGTACAAGGGGTATGTTGGAAAACCCATCGAAGTTGCTTACTTTATGAATTGAAAATATTGGTCTATAGTTTCCTGGGTCAGTTAAGCTATCCTTTTTGAAGACTGGTACAGGTACAGGTTTTTGAAAAAATACCAGACTTTAGACATTGATTTCTTTTATTGAGAAGAACATCTTTTATTGTAAAGAATATGCTGTGCTCTTTTCAAGAGATAATACCATTTTTCTAATTCATGAGCAGTGCATTTTTCTGGAAATATAATTTCGTTAGTAAGAATCTCTTTGAATTTTTTAGTCGATTTGGTACGAGGCTGTAATTTTTGTGCAACGTTAACATAGTAATTGTTCAAGCCATTAGATATTCCGTTTGGTGAAGTATATATTCTATCATTCCAAATTGATTTTGTTATGTAGTTGATATTCGTTTGTTTTTATTTAGTATAGAGTTTATTATTGGTCAAGTTTTCTGCATATTTTTACTAGCTCGTATGAGTTTATTACTCCAATATTTAATTTTATTTGGCGAATTTTAAAAGTAACTTTATTCTTAAAATTTGTGAATTGTTTTTTATTGTTATAGAAATTTTATCCTTCAAAAGTTTTCTGTATAACTTATCTTTTTTCAATTAGTTTGTTCAGATAGAAATCATACCAGCGTTTGTTTTCTTTTAGTTTAAATGTCGTGATTTTTGTTGATAATTGTTTTGCTTTTTAACTAAAATAATTAAGTCTTCTAAACTATGTACTTCGGAAAGTTCAATCAAATGTCGAAGGGGATTTCTTAAACATTGCATAGTTTGTGTAAGTATGTTGTTGAGTGATAATTTTCACAATAGATGACAGTTTTTGGGAAAGCAAAATTCTAGCAAAGAGCATTTTATGATCTGAGCCTGTGCGCCACGATATGATCCTTGTCCTTTATTATAACGTCTAGTAACTGGTTCTTTATTTGGTTGGAGTTCTGTACAATGATATCTGTGTATCTTCGATAAGGTTTATTTTTAACTAGGGTATTAATATTCATAGCTCCTATAATAATTACCTGCACATACTTTCCTAGTAGCTCATTTATGATTGGCAAGAATTGTTTAATATTACTATTTGGTGCATGATATATACAAAAAGTAGTAATAATCATAATTTTTGATATATATTCCAAGAATATGACAATTTGGTATAGAAGGTACTTCAAATTGTAAATCAAATCTGATATACATCGCACCCCATTCTATCGGCGAATACAAAAATAGTTAGTTTCATTCTGTGCTTACCAAGTTTCAGTAAACATAACAAGTCAAGGATTATTTTTTGTGATATATAGGCATTAATATAATTGATTTCATTCCTAGATTTCATTGACCTTATGTTGAAGTATAATAAACATACCTGACACTTGCTACTCTCCCTTGGCTTAATCCTTAGTTTTTCGAACGTAATATTGCTTCCTCGGAATTTATTTCAATTGCTTTACTAGAGACATCTTTTTTTAACAAGATTTTTCCATTTGATCTCCAAGCATATCTGTATTGAATCTGTTCTTAGCATCTCTGGTGAGTTTAAAAAGCTTCTGATTTTTTGGTGTGAGGTCATGATTGATGAAGATAGTACTGTCATCGAACCAAAATTGAGTAGCCTTTAAAGTTTTTTGCCTTTTTGTCTTCAATACAATTAATTTATATTCGAAGTTCTGAAATTCAACCTGAATTTGAGATTTACCTTCACGGCCAGTTTTCCAACATTCAATTTTTTCGGCGGATAATTCAATACCGAGCTTCTTTGCTATATCGATCGTAAGTTTGGCAAACTCCTGCGATCCCCCTCCCAACTTTGGAAGTACAGAAATAAAGATGTTATTTATTTTTTCTTGGTCGCTATTATTTTTCTCATTGAGTGACTTTCCCAGATTACTTTTCATAATTTTTTGTTCTTCTTTTAAGGCCTCAATCTCTTTTTTAACTCTTTGTTTTCCATTTCCTGTTCATTAATTCTTTTCCACATGTTGTCGTTCTGTTCAACAACTTTGTTCAATTTTTCCATAACATCAGCAAAGGTGAATTCTTTTTCTAAAGATAGTGATTTTTAATTTTCCTTTTGTGTTACCATTGGCGTTATTCCATCTAGGACTTCATCCTCTGATTCACTTAGATCAAGATCTCCTTCCACGGAGTATTATCCGATTTTATTTGGTTAAATTCATCATTGGTAAGATCCGCGCACTTTTTTTGAATCCAGAGATTGCATTTCTCCACACATTTCACAAGTCTTCCTTCACAATTCCCACACTTAGACATAGTTGTTTTTAAATTTCCTACATACGGTTCTGTACACAGTAATCTCTATATGGTTTTTAAAGAAACAACAGTTGTTGGCGATAACGATCGATTGGATCGAAGTAATTTCGAATTGTTTATAATATGAATATAAAAAATGTAAATATGGACAAATTTATTGTTGTAGACTCTTTCGTGAAATATGATCACAATATTCGGTAAAATTTTTAATTCACATTAATTGCTTGCTGTAGTTTGAAATTTCAATTGACGCGTAGTGTATTATCCAATTTGGTTGACACACCGTATGTCACCGACCAGTGTTACAAGTTTCTAAAACCTAATCAATCAATTCTCCAAACATGTTTCGTGCCAATCTTCTCTGATATGTTATTTCACATATCTCGCACAATGTTCAGATTCTATTAACTCCCAACAAAAGAATACATGGGACTATTTTCCGTTAACAATAAATATGTGTTGCTGCTCTTGACAAATTTCGAAACATTCGGCGAAAATACAATGAAACCCTTTCAAAACTGCACCGTAGTTCAGAATAGTTAAGATTGTTGCGAATGCACCTAAATCAAAAAAATTCTCTTCTCATGTCATATTTTCGAACATATGATGAATCAACCTCTTGACGTGAAAATGTACTGATATATAGGGTGGTGTATGGAGAATTGCCACCCCTTCAGTATCAATAAATAGAACTGCTAACCTAAGAGAACAAGTTTGCTCGACTTCTCCAGCTCAACCGACTTCGATGAGATATCTTTCACCTTTAGAACCTAAATAAGAAGTTGAATTAAATTTTCTTCTCTTCTGGTGGCTTACTCGTCGCAACTGAATACATAACATCGAAAAAAAATTCAATATGGGGATATTCATCCTGATTCAACAAATGCCATAGAAGATCTCCTGATTTGTGGCCAATTGGTAGTTCCTTATGAGATATTTGAAATCGAAAAAGTATTGCTTTCATAATTGTAAGGAGTTGCAAGGAGAATATTTGCAACTGATGCTCAATACAAAAGAAGTGGTGATAAAGTTCAATACTTTTTCAAGAAAGTTGTGATCTAACCTAACCTAACCCACCATTCCCCATTGAGATTATATGGGTGAAAGCCATCTCGTAAGAAATTTGAGCTAGGGAAATATGAAAATCAACACCTCATCCTATGCTAACGTTATCATCTTTTATTTCCACAGTACAGCTATGCCACACCTTGGGATTGGTTATGCATTCTTATAGGATTGGCATGTTCGATAGCAAATGCACTGTGTATGGTATATTTTTGTTTACTATACGCTATAGCAGTAGGAACTTATGTTGAAGCTAGTGAGTCTATCACTAACACGACGATCTCGCCAGAAGCAAGAGAACATGCCAAGGAAGAAATGAAGGCTGACATTTTCATAACCTCTATGCAGTGTGTTGGAATTGGTCTCTTGACGATCCTGTGCCATTATATTGGGGGAGTTATGTTTTCTTATAGCAGTCTTCGACAGGTGAGTAGAACTGATGATACCTTAATAGTATTACCATAATTTCATAAAACAATGAAGAGCTCAAAATAGAATCAGTATCTGGGTCCTCGAAAAGCTACAACAACCCAAAGTTTTTCAAGACCATGTTGAACCAACTTCCCCTGCCTATTTAGAAACTTCTCATGTAATCTTTGAAAATTCATAAAATTTGGATGAGAAAATTCACATCTCTGTAATCTATGTTTAAAGTAATTTTTTATAGCACCACCAAGACCTTATACTCACAAATTATCAGCAATAGCAGCAATTTCAAAGCTAGTGCAAATACAAGAGTTTCAAAAAAGCTCATATTAATTTCATGGTTATTGAAAATCTATAAATCTATCTCAAAACCTATTAACATTCTCATTTACATTCATTGGATGACTATCTCCGGAGAATTATCAATATCCCAACTGATTTGGACACACTTGTAGGATAACTAATCTTGATTCAACCATTTCCTAATTTTGTGTTACTTTTACATCCTCAAGAAACTGACATTTCGTCTAACCGTCACGTGAGGTTTTAAAATCAATGACTGCTTTTCGATGAAAGGGTCTGGTTTTAAGGTCTTCTTATTTCAAATGTGCCGGATCAACCATTAAGGGTTATTCGAGAAAAGCGAACAATTCTGACTTTTGTTTTCAGATTGGGCAGTTTCTATATCATTTTGCCAGGTCCTGCCGTCGCCCCAGCCTTATAGCTTTAGAATAGACTAAGGCAAGAAAAAGCAATACTACTTGTGCCCTAAATGCCTCATATACTCATGTTCTCTTCTTTTTTCATTTCAATTTAGCTACTGAAAGTTATTAGTGGAGAATACAATACATAATAATAACTGGTAAAATGCAGTTGTTTCACAATTTTTGGTCCAGGTTTATTTTTATGAAGGAATTTAGTATTTGGTTTATATTTATTGATAGTGAGATTTCGGGGTTAGTAATTCGCCATCTACTGCGTTCAACGGTGAATATAGGACAGCGACACAAGATATGTGCCATTGTTATTTGGACACCACAAGTTTTGCAAATATCAGGAGGTTCAAGCTGCATAAGGTGGCTATGTGTCAATGCTGTGTGGCATTTCCTTAAGCGACTCACTTTTACTTGGTCTCTTGGTGGGTTGATGAAGTTTGGAAGACAAAGTAGCTACTACAGACTTAAGCTGGGTGTTCATAGCATTCCAAATCAAGTGCCACTTTTACTGTATGTGTTTTTGAATAGCCGTCTGAAGTCTGAGGCAATTTATCGCTATTAGTGTGCAAATCCGTACTGGACGTTGAGGTCACTGCAAGCCGGTCAGCTTCCTCATTGCCAGACATTCCCATATGAGTGTTGACACGTATTTCACATTTTGTTTTGATTCAGGAGTTTGAGGAGTTCCTCTTCTATGAGCTGAATGGCAGGGTGCTGTATGTATAATTGCTTCAAACCTTTGAATGCACTGAGGGAGTCTGTGATGATCAACATTTTGTACCAAGTGATGATGAACATAATTCAAAGCCTGCAATATCGTTGAAATTTTACTGAAGATATTTGGAAGGTGGAAGATATTTCTTGTTCATTCGGTTATTACAGCCCTTGCAGCTCTCTTTCGGTTTTAGAAGCATCCGTGTACATCTTAGCTTAATATTGGTAATCTTTCCATTACTTCCTATATTCTCCCATAATTCGAAGAGCATAAGAAAAAGTTTCAGATTCTCCTTGCTTCTGACAACCAATACCAAGTAGGGTCTACACTAGCTCCCTTAGATTTCCAAATTTTTCCTTCCATTCTGGTGAATTTCTAGGTTTCATTTCTCGAACAGAATGAGATGATGCCACCAATTTTTCGCTTTCTTGACAACACATTTTTTATCCAGAAGTCAGAGATACACACAGAACAGAACGTTCCTCTCCTAATTATAGGGAGGTCAACCCAATCAACATAACACTCAAAATAGTTAGGAGGTATCACTCTGGATAGTTATCAAAGATATGTTAGTAATATTCTCATACACCAGTTAATACGAGGATGGTCTGAAATGTTTCTGACCTTTGTGGGAAGATGGTAGCCCCCGCGAATGCAAGCTGGTGAATTTCAATTATTCATCTGTTGACAGGTGCTCATCAAAGTTTTAGTAATTTTTGACGATCAGTTGTTATGGAACAGTAATTTGAGTGAATTGATGTGAGTATTTTTGTGAGAATGGACAGAATCAAGTATCGAGCTGTCATTAAATATTTGTTTTTGAAAGGCAGTTGACCTATACAAATTAAAGAGGAGATGGATTCTGCATATGGAGATTCTGCATCATCGTTAACCACACTAAAATTTTCGTCAGCTGAATTTAAACATGACCATAAGAGCTTGGGGTGCGATGAACATTCGGACGTCCAAATACAGCAATTTCCAACGATAATATCGCCAAAGTTCACTAAATGGTACTAGACGGCCGCAGAATTGAAGTAAGAGAGATAGCAGAGGTTGTGAGCATATCAGAAGAACGGGTTTGTCATATATTGAAGCAACAGTTACATATGAGAAAGCAGTCCCCGCGTTGGGTGCTGCGTTTGTTCACGTTACACCAATAACGTGTTGGAACTTGCGGGAAAACGGCACCATATTTATAGCTAAAGAAAATCCTGTTTCACCAAGGCAACGCAGCGTCTCACACATCAACGGTTGTCATGTCTTACTCATAAGATCTAGTCTAAATCAACTTTTTTTGTTTCGTCATCTAAAATTGCGCTCAGAGGATAGAGATTTTCTTCAAATGAAGAGGCAATCGCCTTTGTGCAGGGAATAATGCCGGGTACTATTTGGACGAGATGGAAAAATCACTGGGAAAAGAGTGTAGAGTTACGAGAAGACTATGTTGAAAAATAAAAACAAATTTCAGAAAAATCTTCGTGAAGTTGGAAACTTTTCAGATCACCCTCGTACCACCAGTTTATCTTCAAACGCTTCAACCTCATATTATTACTATAAATTGCAGAGGTGTCGGAATAACTAAAACTAAGCTCGGACACACAACGCAAGCTATTCAAAAATTAGCTACTCCTTCGCTAGCATCGTACTCCCCATTTATTTCTAGGAAAAATCTAAATCTTTAACCTTCAACCATTATTTGTAGATATTCAGAATACGTC
This sequence comes from Cryptolaemus montrouzieri, assembly GCA_013387265.2. Lineage (NCBI taxonomy): Eukaryota > Metazoa > Arthropoda > Insecta > Coleoptera > Coccinellidae > Cryptolaemus > Cryptolaemus montrouzieri. The sequence goes on from JABFTP020000103.1 coordinate 28,677,920, forward strand.
AAAAGTTTCTGGAAAAGATGTTGATTCAAGACGTCGGTTGGTACGATATGAATAGAACAGGAGATTTTGCAACAACGTTTTCCGAGTGAGAAAAAGCTTTTAAATTCAATTTCCTCAATCTAATATTGATTCACTTTCAGAAATTTAACGAAAATTGAAGATGGAATTGGAGAAAAAGTTATGCATTTCGTATATTTTCAATCGATTTTTATAGCTGGGACTATATGTGCGTTCGTGATGGCCTGGAAGATGACACTTATTTGCTGCGTTTCGCTGCCGCTTTCAATCATTATTATGGGAATTATATCGTGGGTAAGTATAAGAAGTCGATCATGCAGGGTGATTCTTTTAAGCGGACCATTATTTCCGAGTTCTAATAGTTGTCTAACTCGGAAATTTTGCATGCGGTCTCGAATTGTACAAGAAAAAAAATAGTGGAAAACATATTCACAATCGAGACACTTCCCGAGTATACCGGAAGTTGAATGCATCTTTGTTAATTCGAATGCTGTGGTCTACATCTAACATTTGTTACACCTTTTTACTGCAAAAAAGTAAAACAGGACCTGTCAAACGACCTACATGCTCCCTAGATTTGAATATATTGAGTCTTCAAAATGCTGAAACCGATTAGTTCTGGTAGGGATTTTTTTATTTCTATGGAAGTGTTCTTATGATGATCATCACATATATTCACGATGTTAACTGTAGAGTATTTGGTAGTGTCCATACCCAGCAGGAAGATGTACAGAGTCAACCTCTGTAGATCTTCCTGCTGGGTATTGGCACTACCAAAGTTGAAGGTATGTATGTGTCAATTCAGGTCAACATTTGTCAACCTTCTGATATCCAAGAACCATTCGAAGAAAATTGAAGAAGCAAGCTGAAGTATTCACTACGTGTAGTGGTAGCATGTTGATCGCTTGATTTTTGAAAATCAAAATTTGGTTTTCCATGATAATTTCTGTAAATGCATCTTTGGTCGAATTAGTTGCCAAAAACCTCTACTAGGTTAGTCTTCATCCATAATAATTGTTTCTGATTATTGGGTGTAGTGTTTAATAGCAAGAACCCTAGTAGAGAAGATCCTAGGAAGGCTTGAGTCACCAATTTCAACTCAAATGAGCCCAGAAGCATCAACAAAAATACATAGCTCTGTGAAGCTATATCCAACACTACACTACCAAACGTGAACTGATAAAGACTTACCTCCAAACTCTCTAGCTCAAGAATTTCTTCTATTCACATTTTTAATTCAAAAGATAAAATAAATTAATATAATTTTCAGATATCTAACAGATATGCTGCCAAGGAATCTGAATCTTTTTCCGAAGCTGGATCAATTGCAGAGGAAGTATTTTCATCTATTAGAACTGTGATCGCTTTCGAAGGACAAAAGAAAGAATTGAAGAGATATGTGAAACCCTTACAAGAAGCTAAAACGAACAATGTAAAGAAAAGTCTTTTGGACGGCATTGCAAATGGTTCCATGTGGTTCTTCGTGTACGCAGGGTGTTCTGCTTCTTTCTACTTTGGAGTTCAATTCATTATTGAAGATAGAAGTCTTGCACCAAGTGATAGGACATATGATGCCGAAATGGTTATTATGGTAAGGAATTAAAGTTTAATGTATCACTTTGCTTTCAATCAGTTGCTGGGAAGGTTCAGAGATGTCTCAAATAAAAAAAATCATTTTAACGAAGTGCCAGCCTCAAAAAGAAATGTATCAAAATTTCTCGGGAAATATATGCAAAGAATCTACTGTGGTTGCTTTCAGATTTTCTCAATCACGTTCGTGGACTTTTGGATGTTCAGTATGGGTGCGCCGTATCTTCAGGTATTCGGATCAGCATGTGGTGCTGCCAGCAAAGTCTTCAAGGTGTTGAATAGCGTACCTAGAATTAATGATCCTTCAAAACGCGGATTGAAATTGAAGAATTTTAAGGGAGATATTCTGTTCGACAATGTCCATTTTCGATATCCATCTCGAAAGGATGTGAAGGTACGTATTTATTGGGCAGTTGTATACAGACAATAGAAGCGTTGCCTTTATACACCCAACTTTTTTCAACAACATGCCCGATAGAATATTCCCCTGACGAAAATTGATGCATCAATATAAATTATTTTTTTAAGTTTTGAAACATGGATGATGCATGTTTTTCGATAAATTGATGATTCAATATATTGTTGGGTTCATTTTCTTTTTCTTTGCATAATAATATATCTAAGACTAAAAGAGGCCAATATTACAGATACTGAATGGAATAACACTTAGGATAAAGGCTGGTGAAACTGTCGCGTTTGTAGGATCTTCCGGATCGGGAAAATCAACTTGTATCCAATTATTGCAACGATTCTACGACCCAGTCTCCGGAGAGGTAAATATTTGTCCCGAACCTGGAAAATCTCATTTACCGTTTCCAAAGAGCAAGTAAATAAATATTCGGCAACTAAGAGAGGGACAATATTCTATCTATCAGGTGTACTTGAGATAATCTAGAAAGAGGGGCATTTGTTTACGATACCTTGTTTGTTTCTGAATTGGTTACGCGATCCTGTTTCTTTTCAACTACGCGTTCAGCATCAGAGATTGCAAATGATGGAATGTGATTTAATTTGATTTGATAGAGACTGGTGGCAGCTAGGGAGAACTTGTATGAAGTCGTTTGGAGATAGTTGAGGTCAAAAGGAAGGAGGTTCAGGAAGCTATTAAGAGACCTCGAAAGCCCTCATACACATGAAAGAGAGGCAGCCAAAAGGATAAGGATGATGAACCAGCGCTTTTAGGCCAAAGAGCTCGTGGTGTGAAAAATTGTCAGATTAGTACTCATTCCAACTTATCTCAAAATCATGGGTGATAGAATCATCCTCAACCGATTGCTAAGTATGCTAAACGACCCATACGGAGGGCTATGTCGCCCAACCAGCATAGTTTGAAGGAGAAGTAGATTATATCGGCAGTGAAGGAGGACTTGGATTTTGTGGAGAGTGAATGGAGGATGGATAATAATATTACTCATAGATATTGAAAATGCTTTCAATGCGGTCAGATTGGGCAGAACAATGCATAAATGCACAAAAGAAGTTCTGCAGAGTTCCATGGCCTACCTTGTGGAACCTCATATATGATGGGGTATTACGTCTTAGTTTGCCGGTGGACGTCAGAAGATGACTGCTCGTTCCACGTCGATGCGGCAAATCTGCTAACTTGACCAGCAAAATCGTTATCGAAATCAAACTTATGCAAGATTTTTTCGTGGTGTCGCCTTCTGATAGTGGTCTAGAAAACTGAAGTGAGGATACTGAAGGGCTAAGAAAAGGGGGCGCAGCAAACAGCAGCTATAGGGACAGATAGTGGTGACCAAAATACAAGGTCAAATACTTTAATATGATTCAGAAGGAACTAAAAGATCGCTAAGTGCAGTTACGCATAGCGATGGGATGTAAACACCTCAAAAAATTCTAGGGAACACTTACCCATATCTTTAAAATATGAATTTGATGATTCGAATTTATAGAAATCTTTCGGTTTTTGTTAGGTTGTATTGTATATAATGTATTATCAAGAAAACAAAATAATATTTGACTTCTCCAAAGCACTTATTATGAAAAAAATTTGAAATTTGAAAATGATGAATTTTGGTAAAACACAAAAAAAATCCTGAACTAATATTTTCGAAACGATATGAAAGCACTTATATTTTTCAGTACCCAGAAGGTCCAACTCTATTATTAATGACACTTTGGCATCGTCGCGGCATGCTCAATATTAAATTGTCTATTACATTTTGGCCTAAGTCATTCCAAGCCCCTTGAACTGCTAATCGAAGCTCCTGTTCATGATGGAAGACGTTTTGACGCAGGAGATTTCTTTTTAGGGTGTCCCACACATGCTCGATGGGATTCAGATCTGGAGAGCAGGATGGCCACGGTAGAAGAGCGATATCATTCTCTTCAAGAACGTACAAGACAACTCTTGCACGATGAGGAGGGGCATTATCTTGTTAGAAGAGTGGACTTTGACCCATTGTTTGGAGATACGGTACCACTACAGGTAAAACTATCTCATTTGCGTAAGAATTTCCCGTGAGGTTGTTCTGTATGAAAACGAGGTCAGTTCTTCCACCAAGGCGTATACCTCCCCAAAACATCAGTGATCCGCCTCCCTGTCTAACAACTTCTCGAGCATGCTGGAGACGGATTTGCTTTCCAGGTTCCCTCCATATTCGAATTCTTCCCGAATCGTCTGGAGTGGAGTTGACCTTCGTGCAGTGGATTTCTCACAGTTTGGTCGGAAATTTGTACTTTATGAACTCGTGATAGCTCTTGAGCTAATTGAGATGCTGTGGTAGTACGATCTCTTCTGGCTTGTAAAACCAAAAATCTGTCTTGGGCGTTTGTAGTAAACCTGAAACGACCTGTATGGCGTTCTTCTACGCTACCTGTTTCATTAAAACGCGACCATAAACGGTTTAAGACAGTTGGGCTACTTCCCAGAACCCTGAATACTTCCCGTTGTGAGCTCCCAGCTTGGAGCATGCCAACGGCTAGTAACATCTCTTCTTTAGTCAAATGTCGTCTTTCCATGGTCGAATCACAAAACTTGAATCTTTTATTTGTGCTTACAACAGAAACAAAGTGCCAACTGACTGATTTCAAACACTGAATACATGAAATGATTATAAAGCAGCGTCGCATCTGCTGCATTTTTAGTTTTTTATAGAAAAAACTGAAATCTGTTGCGGCACTCTACATAATTTGGTGAGAAACTGATGCAGGTGTTCATTTCTTAAGAAAAAATCATCCATATTGATCGTTCTGGATACGATATATGGATATTCAGAAGGGTTCCCTAGACTTTTTTGAGGTGTTTATGTAGCCTCTACATAGTAGCAAGCCCTAGGTATGGGTAAATATGAAAGTTGGTCAGTTGCTGCGCAGAAGCTCATTTTTCTGAGGGTATGCTATGCGTATCGCACAGTATCGACAGAAGTAATACAGGTCGTTGCGGGCATAATCTCAATACACTGACAAGACCCTGAATTCCAACTGTATGTTGTGCGAGGTAAAGGATGATATAAACCATATAATGATAGAGTATAGGAGGTGGGAATACCAGAGTGCAAACATTAGTGGATATGATGGTGGATAGCAGAGTTGTAGAAATGGGTTCGACATATTAGAGGACATGATGAAAAGAAAGGAGAACCAGGATAGAAGGGAAAAAAGAGGATAGCAGAGCAAATAAGCTTGAGTGAATAGACGGAAATTCATCCACAATAATGAAAATGCCTAATAAGTAGATACTGGTGAGAGATTTTAGTGGGTACGCAACATTTTCAACACCGAACCCTCGCTCAAGCCACTAGTTTTTTCTCATTGGTTTGAAAATAATAGTGGGGATTAAATTTACCTTCCACCATAAAAGTTGGATCAAGAAACCTCGATTCAGACTAGCTTTCGAAATAATTCGGTTATTTTATTCAGATAAAGATTATTCAGTTTATTGTGTCTTACTAAGAACGTTGAACCTGATTCTTCCCACTACTGAGTATTCTGGCACCCCCTTAGCCAACAGAGTTCAACCATTCTGTCCACCACTGCCCACTCATTAATTCGAAAAGGAATATCTTAGTAAATTTCTGGTTCAACCAGAAGAAATAAGTAATCCATTCACGCCAGTCGATCTGCTTCCTCGTTGTCTGAGTAGCCCAAAAAACTCGGTATTTAGACAAGGAGCGGCCTGTTGTTTACTCCAGAGTAATTCTATAGTTCCATGCCGTCTTTGGAATGTAGTAATTCGAATACAACGCTCTTAATGATCCTTGACTTCCAGAAATTTGGTCACATACCAATGACTTTAGGATTAGTACCATAACTTGTGAAACATCAGGAGTTTTGGAACCATGATCCAAGATGCCACCAGCTCGCATGGTCACATTTTAACCTTTGAGAATCTTAGCCTATTATTTGAGGCACATGTCTGTGGACATAATGCTTCATGACAGTATAATAGCTTGGATTTCAGCGCTAGGATGAGAGGAGAGAATCATCAGCAGATCAATCACAAACAGCACAAATAGTCACAATAACCGAATGTGACCGAGCGGGACATCATCTATCCATCAGAGTCTTCTCAACGAGGTAAAACATATGTATTCTCAAGTATATCCTTTAGAAATCTTTTTCGACATCCATAGATGTGTTATGCAGAGTCTCTTTCTGTCAACATCAATACAAAAGAGTTTCTGAATATTTTCATACTTTTAATTGAGAACGGGGAGAATGTCAAAACTAAAATAAAAACTTCAGTCTTATTTCTATAGATCCTTCTAGATAAAAGCAACATCAAAGATGTTAGCGTACCGTGGCTTCGTAGTAAAATTGGAATAGTTGGTCAAGAACCAGCTCTTTTTGCAACTACAATTTCTGAGAACATACGATATGGAAAGCTGTCCGCCTCCCAAGAAGATATTGAAAGAGCTGCCAAGAAAGCCAACGTACATAAATTCATCAAAAGTTTGCCGAATGGCTACGAGACAATTATTGGTGAACGTGGCACCCAGTTGTCTGGGGGCCAGAAACAAAGAATTGCTATCGCGAGAGCCCTTGTTGGGAAACCTACAATTCTATTGTTGGATGAAGCAACATCTGCTTTAGACACAACCAGTGAAGCGGAGGTTCAAGCTGCCTTAGATTCGGTAAGTTGGAACATTTATTTAATTGTATTGATTCTTACACATATTTGTTTTAGGTCAGTAAAGATTCTACAACTATAATAGTAGCTCATCGTTTATCCACGGTCAGAAACGCAGACAGAATAATCGTTTTTTCCCATGGAAAAATCATTGAAGAAGGTTCTTATCAAAATCTGATTGACGCTAGAGGAGCATTTTATGATTTAGTCAAGACACAAGGCATGCACCATCAAGAAGACCACACACGTAAGAAAAATTACAGACAACTTTATTATAATATTATGAGTTTCGTTTGTAGCGCCTGAAGAAGAAAATTTTATTGTGAAATCTGATAGAAATTCAACCAAGGGGGATTACAGAAGAGAATCCTACATAGATGTACACAAATTCAAGCATAGAGCTGTAAGAATATATTTGGGAAAAAAACTTCGATAAAGATTAAATTTGTTTCAGAACGAATCTGATGAATTGAAACTACAAAGTGGATGTATTTTCAAAGTTTTCAAGAAGAATAAACCAGAATGGTTTTGGCTATTCGTTGGTTGTGTTAGCTCTTTATTGATTGGGTGTGTTCTTCCTACGTATTCTATTTTATACGGTGAACTGACTGGAGTAAGTACAAAGATAAGAATATTTTTCAAACATATTAGGTGCATGAAAACGGAGATACTTTTTTTCATCATAAAACCCAAACACAATAACGTTTTGTTAGTTTTCAATAGATCCAGATAGATCAAATTTTCGTTACTTTTCGTCTCAGTCTGATGTTTTCCTTGCATGGTTCACTGATTGTTAGAGAAATAGGAAGAATATGGGCTAACATTTTAAACCAATAAATGTGTACTATATTTGAAAAAAAATTCTTATTTATATAACTTTTTTTTTGTAGGTTTTGTCGCTGCAGGACAATAATCTTCTGATGGATTATACAAAGACTTATTGTTTATACTATCTACTTCTTGGAATTGTGGCGATGTTACTTTACATTATACAGGTTAGTGAATTGATGATTTCTTTTTCACAAACATCAAATACGACGAACGCAAAAAAGACATCTTGACCACAAGGTTATTCTAAGATCGAATTTAAATTTTAAATGAGAGCACAGAAATTAGAGAGAGAGAGCGGAAAGTATCACTATAAGAATTGGTTTCTTAAACAAGATCGCTCTTTTTATTTCAATTTGATTTTCTAATGACCTTGTGGTCAAGGTAGATGTCGTTTTCAAGGTCAGATCAAGATAGCTCTTTTTTCACCCCACAAATTCAGTACCGAACATTTATCTAGGAAGAGTGATCCCAATAAGATACTACGTTCAATAAGATTCCCTTCTTATATTTCTTTATAGCCATTCTATGGCCGAAAAATGAGTTGAAATAAAAAGAGAACAACAAAAAGTATTTCTTTTTTGTTTTTCAATCGAATTCGCCGTTGGGAAATGGGTCTTCAAAAGATTTATTTTCGGTAAACGCTCTAATCTGCATAATTTCTGAAGGGAAGCGAAATAGAAAAAACCATTGAAATCATTGAAATGCTGAAAACTTGAAAAATAGAATCAAATATTAAAAATATAAGTATTTAGTAAACAACAAAATTGCACTTCTCGTCTGATGATTGACTTGTCACTTGATGTGAACTTATTTGACGTCGCCCTAAATATACCCTCTTTGGTTTTCTAAGAAATGATTGAATGTAACATGAGCATCACGTTACACTTTCTTCACCACCACCTAGATTATTTTGCTGCTAATCTTGGGAATTCAAGTGAAAGAAGGTCCAGCGATTTCACCTGGACCTATGGAGGAATGTTATCAAGGCTACTGCACATATGGTGGTTGATTATTGTTGGAGCATTCAGAACTTACAAAAGAAGTTTTTTTCAATTTAAGAATGTAATAAAATAAGAGAACTGTTAAAGAAGTTGAATTTTATGGTAAAATGGGTCATGTTACATATTTTCTAAACTAGAGCTAATACAGAAGTTTAAATCACGGATTTGATATCGTCATTAAAAATTAGGCTAATAGCGGGTGGCAGAGCTCGATCATCAGAATTGCTGTTGTGCGGTGTAATAAATCCCCCTGTTAAATATTGAATTTTTCTCAGATCTACGCTTTCGGACTGGCGGGTGAAAATTTGACATTGCGCATGCGCACTGAACTTTTTGTAGCCATGTTGAAGCAGGAAGTCGGTTGGTTTGATAGAGCAGAAAATAGCGTCGGAGCATTATGTACAAGACTTTCCAGTGATTCTGGCGATATACAAGGGGTAAGTGAAATTACAGAAACAGTAAAAGAACGTAAAGATATTCAGAATATGAAGAGTAGTGCTTCAAAGAATAATCAAACAGGTTTCTCAAACGCCTTCCAGGAAATAATTATTCATGCAGCGAGCATTAACAAGTCTATATATCTCTTTATCTTGATGATGATGGCTAAATAGGCGAAAAATGGTTTCTTTGAAAAAATAGGATAGTTTTATCATCAACTACTTCAGTATGGTATGGTCTTCACTGAAATTTAGAAATTCTATAACCGAATTATTGAGAAAGACCGTCTTCAGGTGCCGCCTTTCAAGGAGGTATTTCAGGTAGCATCTTGTGAAACACAAAATAAAAATAAATAGTGTGCAAGTGAAAGACAATTCCAATATATATTGAAATGTATCAGTTGTGCCTATACCTATTTTCAATAGATTCAGAGTTACAAAAGATTTCTGTATTTTATGATAGAATTTTAAAATAGTTTTATGAAAATCTGCGCCACAATTTTGAACAAGGTCTCACAATGAATAATATCTAAGAAAAGGTTACAGACGCTATGAAAAATGCTTTTCTTCGCGTTATTGGTATGCATCTCATTTCATTATATTATCCTATATACGGCTCGTTAACAATTACAACTAAAGACAAAGCCAACCTTCTTGCATCCAATTCCACTCCGGATGCAGGAGATAAAGATCCTCCTGTTATTCCTAATGTCGGATCTCATATGCCTGCTATTGTCTTCAGGCAGAGGACAGCCAGGAAAATACTGCTTAAGCTTGACACTAATAAGGCAGCTGGACCCGAAGGAATACCTTCTATCGTGTTGAAATATATAGTTGTGAATTCACACCTATTCTCTGTGGACTTTTCACTATGTCCTATAATGAAGTCATTTGCTTTCCAAACTGGAAAACTTTCAGAATCCAACCAATTCCTAAAAAGGAGAAAAAAACCATCCCTACCAACTATAGGCCAATATCCCTTCTACCTCTGATTTCCAAATTGATGGAAAAAGCCATCAATATCGAGCTTATCAAATATTTAGAATATGTTGATCGTCAATATGGTTTCAGACACCAGAGGTTCACAGGAGATCTACTTGCCTATGTCACGCACATGTGGAAGAGATCTATAGAGAAACTTGGGGAGTCTTTGGCTGTGGCTCTCGATATTTCGAAGGCTTTCGATCTGGTTTGGCATAGGAGTCTTCTAGGTAAGCTGACCTCATATGGCTTATCCCAACACTTATGCCTATGGATTTCAGGCTTTCTTTCACATAGATCTTTCAGTGAGGTCTTGAATGGAGTTACATCTGACACTCTTGCCATTAATGCTGGTGTGCCTCATTAATTGATTCTCGCATCAACCCTGTTTCTACTTCATATAAACGACTTGCTTACTGTTACAGGTTGTAAGATCCACAGTTTTGCGGACGACAGTAAACTCCACGCAGCTCTGTGAACCTGCTGGAGTTTAATGCTAGCAAAACTCAAGCTTGTTCGTTAACAGGTTAACAGTACTGTACCAGATATAGTAATGAAAAACGAGACTATTTCACTCACTTCCTCCATAACAATGCTTGGGGTAACCATAGGAGACAGTTTGTCATGGCACGACCATGTTGTGAACACTGCAAAAGTCAGCATCTCAAAAACTGGGTTTTCTGTAGCGTGCCCGAAGATACTTCATTCCGACTCAACTCTAACTCTCTACAAATCTCAAATTCGTTCCGTATGGTTCCCACGTGTGGGGTTCTGCCCCTAAACACACCTTCAAACTCCTGAATTCCATACAGAAGAGAGCGTTTCGGTTGATCGGTGACTGTGCTCTTACAGATTCCATCCCTCCACTCGAACATCGCGGGAGAGTTGGTGAGCTCTCTCTTTTTTACAGGTATTTTCATGGAAGATGCTCTGAGGAGATTTCTACGCTTGTTCCTCCACTTGTTTCTGTTTAAAGGCCAACTCTCAAACTGATGCCAACCATCCTTACGTGGTTGAAATTAAGACACCTAGAACGTCTTTATACCAGAAGGCCTTTTTCCACAGAACAGCGCAACTTTAGAACTCTCTTCCACGTAACGTATTTCACCATGACTAAGATCTGCTAGCCTTTAAGCGAAATATTAACCGTCTCTCCTTTTCAGGTACTCGCGGTGTCATCGAGACATAATAGGATTCAGTTTCCTTACGCGAGTATCTCTAATATAAAAAAAATGAGATAACTCAAATAAAACACCCTGCCTTTAATGATAGAAATCATGGCTGTGTTCAATTTTCGTTATAAATAAATCTAAAAAGTTAATGGAATTCCCAGTTTCCATTTCCAAAGCGAACTTATGTTAGGATGAATTGAGTTAAAGAAGGTACTGAAAGAATCTAAATGTCTATTTGTACATGTGAAAGAAAGGGAAGATTATGTCATCCACATATCTAAAGAAATGAGTGAAGATTTTCGACAGCAAGTGATTATGAATTATTTTGTCGATGATATCCATGAAAATTTCTGCTAGTAGGGGAGTGAGAGAATTCCCCATTATTAGGCAATTGGTACTCATGCAAATTTCATCATTGAGTTTTAACATACTTCTAAATGATTTATTGCTTCTGATTGTAAAATGAGATTCACATTATTGTTCTGTAGGATTTTATTAATCAATTTCAATGATTCGTTAGTTTTCATGTGACATAAATTTAGCATTACATGGTAGTGCAGTATGTTGATTTTTTTTCAATTAGATCTGAAATTACATTAATGTTCATTGATGTTCACAAGATAACGTAAAAGTTGATCTCATTGGCCTGAGGCTAATTGTCTGATGGGCAACCCTTTTATGGAGTTTGACGAGATAGTAATCAACGTTTGTATTTTTGATTTTTCAGTATTGAAGACTTGGTATTCTATATAGCGTGTTGGATTGAAATTTATTCGGACAAAGACTCACCACGATACCAATGTCAGAAAATAACTTCTAGAGCGAGCTCAATATTATAAAAAAAGCGGTCCATAATAGTTATAATTCTAGTATGACTGACGTTTCCCGTAAACAATTACAACATTCAATCCATGAGGTTTAAGAGACTGACAAAAATATACTGATTAAGTTTTATTGGTGAACCCAGTCATTCTTCTAATTTCATTATTTGAATAAAGTTTTCAGAACGGATAATTCTTTCGGCAGATATATTGAAAACAGTAAACACAAAATTCATGAAGGAAACAAATTAGGTGTTAATTATAAAATCTCTTGTGGAATTTGTGTTAAAATTTTTAGCAGTAGAACATTTAGAAGTTTCAATTTTAGGATCTCGGAGCATAAACGCAGTTTTATCAAACAAAAATCAGATTCTCACTATGCAAATCATCAGTTAAAAGAAAACTTTACTTTTAATAATTATGTTGATATTCTACATAATGAAGATAAGAGATTCAACCTGCGCCTATGAATTGGAAATCGAAAAACAGAAAAATTCCCCGAATTTACTAGAAAATCAATCATATCTAAATTGGTCGCCACTTCATCCTTTTGAATGTACTACTTATCTGAAGAAGCCACAGTATGGTGAAACGCGTCATAAGTTTGTCAATATAGTGAAAATTTGAACATCATAGTTTTATTTAATAGAGTATTTCAATTTTCATCAAGTAACGACCTCCCCAATCAAATCATAATAATATTCCGGAAAATCACTAGAAGAAAGTTTGAGCTTCGAATAAAAAGGTGTATCAGAGAAAATGGTAGGCACTTTGAACATTTTTTATAGCGTTTGTAAGTTACCCTTTTCTCGAATATGGTTGCTAGATAGTATATGTTTGATAATTTTAGTGCAAATTTCCATAAGATTGTAGGATTCTAGCATATTATTTTAACTCTGAATCCATCGAAAATGGGTTTTGTGACTATTTCAATAGGTATCAACATTGTCCTTCACTCGCAGTCATTAATTACAGAGTGTTTAATTTGAAATAAAAAAAATATTGACGTTTGAATCTTAACAAAATTTTACATCCATTACAGAACACACGGTATTACTGCATCAACAACTACTTATTGCTCAGAGGCAATAGGTTTATGGAAAAATTATTATTGAAATTGAGATTTTACGAGGATTTCAATAGATAAAAAAAACGAGAAAATAGACATATTTTTCGATTTTTTTTTTCGGTTCAGTTAAGATATGTATCGAAAAGACTCACCATATATCGGATTAAAACGTTCAAAACTGAGAAACATAGGGCATCTGAAATTATAGTCTCACATGAATCCCTGTAATGAAAATCCCTGTAGATATGAATATACGAGGATGATCTGAAAAGTTTCTGATCTCTACGTGAAGAGGCAGCACTCGTAAATGAAAGCTAGTGAATTTTCATTGTACATCTGTTCACAGTTACTCACCAAAGTTTCAGCCATTTTGGATGCGTAGATGTTATGGACCAGTTGTTTGAATGAGTTGGTGTGAGTGTTTTTGTGAAAATGGATAAAATCGAGTATCGAACTGTCCTTAAATATTTGTTTTTGAAAGGCCATGCCTCTATACAAATTGAAGATGGGTTGGATTCTTTATATGGGAACTCTATACCTTCATTTATCACAGTGGAATTTTGGCAGCTCAATTTAAACATGGTAGTAAGAGCTTGGAAACGATGAACGTTCGGGAAGTCCAAAAACAAAAGTTCATATTCATATATTTGGTGCATAATTGAAACAATTTTAACCCAAGTCGAAATATTGAAAAAAATATATATTGAACGAGTGTAAACGAAAACGACAGAAGAAAAATTTCAGACACGAACTAACAGATAATTTAGAAACCATTATCCATCATGAATAGGCAGGGAAATGTGAGAAGATGAAGTTCACTGAATTCAGACCTACAGTCACCTCTATATCTTATGTTTGCGACTATTCTAATTCTATTCTTGTAACCTAAATATACGACTGCGCTCCGCACAGTTTCCCCATACGAGCACACCGTATTTAGGCAAAGACTCTATGACCCCATAGTATGCCATCTCGAGCACCTTTAGAGTAACCATTTCCGATAAGCTCCAAAGAAGGAAAATATTCTTGCATAGTTTAAGCGCTATGTAATCACTGTGCTTATTCCAGGATAAGCTCGAATCCAAGTATTTCCCGAGAAATTTCGTGTTGTTTCAGATTCCTCAGTACGGTTAGTTCTGAGGGTAAAAAGAATCTTTTGGTTTTGTCACTATTTATGGCAAGCCCATTACTCCATTACGCTCTTGGTAGAGTCATCCGCAAAAAGAATAGTTTTGAGTTCTTCAAGGTAGTTCCGGAAGTCGTTTATGAAAATCGAGAAAAGTTGGGGTTCCAGAACAGATCGCTGTGGAACTCCCACTGATGTAGAGATTTTCTTTCAACCATACACCATTCAAATAGACAGTCTGGCACCGGTTTTCCAGATAGGATGCTATCATATTTCGACTGTCATCACAGCTCTCCAAGAAGTATCGCATGCAAAACGCAGTCAAATGCCTTTGACAGATCCAGAATGAAGGGCAAAGCGTATTTTCCTCTTTCGAAATAACCCAACGTTAAATTCATAAATTTCAAAAAGGCATTCTGAGTACTTTTGCCTCTCCGAAAACCGAATTGACTTTGGGTAAGAACCAAATTACTTTCAAGATCAATTGTTTGCACCGGATCTTCTCGAAAATCTTGGAAAATATTGGTACCAGACTGATTGGACGATAATTGGCGACGTCCGCCCGGTCCTCTTACTTGTGAAGTGGCACGACCTTAGATATTTTCAGACAGTGTGGGAAATGATTGTTGACAATACAGTGATTGATAAGATGTGTCAGCGGGTACAAGAGGTTGTTAACATTTCCTTTAATCAGCTCAGACGATATTCCATAGTAGTCAGTGAACTTGGATGACTTCAGCGAGGATATATCCTATAACATCATAGAAACAGACTTGAGTAAAGCTGAAATTTTCATCAGGGACTGAAGCTATGATATATTAATATTCGACTTAGGCGTCTCCTCACGTATATCATGTGGAATCTGTGCAAAATAATTACTGAAATTATCAAATGATACACTTCTTGGAACCTCGTTTCCAGGCTGTTTTTGGAATATTATCAGAGTTGACTAACATATTGTCGCTAGTCTATTTTTTAGCCGCAATGAATTTCGAATTATATTCATATTTCAATTGATCTCTCAATGATTTGATGTTTTGCGTTTCATGACAACCATAAAGCTGATTGAAAAACTGCAGTTTGCTCTCATCTCTTTCAATTCCGGTATGAACCACTTGATATTGGATGATGTCCAATTCTTAACTACTTTCTCCCTTTCAGGAAACGAAATCAAAAATGAATCCACGATGTTATCATGGAATGTCTGCAACCTATCCTCGATGTTCACATGTTGATTCTTAATGAAATCCCATGACAAACTACCGAGGAAGTTGAAAAAGGCATTGAAACCCTTTTCATTTCTAGGCCTAACCTTTTTTGTACCAGGATTCGATCAGAGAAATCTGTATTCACAATCTGACCAGAAAAGTTATGTGGTTATTATTAATGAATACATTATCAATGCAATTCTTTACTCTTGTTGGTCTGACATTCGTCATCACGAATCACTATGAGCTCAGAAAGTCACAAAAAATCTTCGCTTTCTCATCCAAATTATCAAACATCTAATTAAACTCCTCTGCAATGATAATCTTATTAGGACATTTAATTTTCTGGAGATTTTTCTCTAGGACAAAAAGAGATCAAAATCACAAGATGGCGGTCTGTAGCAGTTGATAACTATAATAATTGAGTTATTGAGTTTTATGGCACATACCTCAGAATGCATTACGATTGACAAGTCGCGTATTCCACTGATACACTTAAAACCAACGTCATTTCGGCAGAACGTGATAACACCCTCGATGGTTCGTTTTATTTTTCACACCCTGTACATTCAAATGAGCTTAGTTTAGATGTAGAATCACTTTGTCTTAAGTGTACGTTTTTTCTCTCGGTTGCTGGTAAAAAAAGGACTTACATAGATTCGGTGTGGTCAGAATTCTGCAACCATTGCCTTGCCGACATTTACCAGGTTTATTGTAATCTTGAAACTCGCATAATACTGAGGAAACTTACTTGTTAGTTCGCATTCAACCTCCATGAATGGGAATTTCAAATATGCTACAAGACGCTGCGACAAAATGGTGCCAGACGACCGTCGAATTTAAGATATAAAGAGATATAGAATATAGATTTAACTTGCCGAAAAACGGCCACATTTAGAAAAAGAGAATCCTGTTTCACCAAGACAACGCACCGTTTCACACTTCGGCGTTTGACATGGCGACAATCCACGAATTACGGTTTGAACTGCTTGGTCATCCGCCTTACTTACCAGACCTAACCCCAAGCGACTTCTTTTTGTGCTCTCATCTAGAAATTGAATTGCGCTCGGTGGATAGAGATTTTCGTCAAATAAAAAGGCAATCACCTGAACCATTGTTTGCAGAGAAAAACACCAAATACTATATGGTGGACTCACAGAGAGAGGAACATCGCTGGGAAAAATGTGTAGAGTTACAAGATGACTATGTTGAAATATCATAAATAATATTGTCTTGTATCATTGTTAGGTCGAAAACTTTTCAGTTCAGCCTCGTAATATCAGGACAAGCAGCAAATTAGCGTCTAACTTTTTTGATGCATACGCTTTCAATATATTCTACAGGAAAAAAGAAATGGGACGATTACACACTAAAACGATAGTTGGTATAATTGGAAGAAGACCTAAATATTGCCGTCAGTTAAAGGGCGATTTGCCTTAGGTTATGTTAGGTTAGATAGAAATTTGTATCAGATGCTGTAGCTTTGAGATGTATATCTGATATATTCTGCACCAACTCATTTTCAACAGAACATGAGTTCATACTGAACTGACTTGCTATTTCGGTAGCTAATCCCTCAATGTTTTAATGTGGAAAAGGATAACTCATAAATGATGCTATATTTGCCAATTTACTGCAATCATAAAAACGCATTTCGAATTGTCCCAAAATATGACTATGTTGAAATATCATAAAAAATATTGTCTTGTATCATTGTTAGGTCGAAAACTTTTCAGTTCAGCCTCGTAATATCAGGACACGCAGCAAATTAGCGTCTAACTTTTTTGATGCATACGCTTTCAATATATTCTACAGGAAAAAAGAAATGGGACGATTACACACTAAAACGATAGTTCGTATAATTGGAAGAAGAAATAGAGATAAAATATATCTCCAAGAATGATGAAGATATCCTTTCTATTTCAAAGAAAATGTTAATTTGATTTCTTCGCCATGGTACCTCAGAGTTTTTGTATTAACTAACTGTGTCCAAACAGCTCGCGCTTGCAGGAAAATTTAGAAATTTTCATGGCATAATGGACAACTTTCCATCAAATTGAATTCAATCATTTCCATTTCAGTAAATATAAAATACATCCTGTGAAATATTACCTAATAATGCACAATGTTATCCATAACTGCTTACTTTTGCATATTCAAACATGAAATTAATGAAATACGTAATCGTTGAATGGTGATTAAAATTCATCACTTTCAACGTTAATCAACATAAATACTTTGTAAAATTTCGAAAGTTTTCGATTGAGTTTCCGTGGTAATAACAAATGCATCAGATTGCCAAAAATTGAAGGAATGCTCGATGTTGTACGAGGGATGTCTTTTCTGAATTGCATGCTAGAACACAGAGCACACCATTAATCAACTCAGTCAGTACTGAAAATGAACCTCTATGATTTGTTAAGATAAATTCGAAATTTCAGTTTTATGCGTGCTGTTTTATAGCCACAAGAAACTGTCAATGTCGACAAGTTAGTTGTAGAATGGAATTGAACCGTAAGCATTTTCGCGCAATAATTTTCAAAGACAATTATTTCAAAAAGAATGTGAGAATGTGTTGGCGAGTTGATTTGTGTTTTCGGCATTGAAGCACTACACCAGTCAACAGTTTTCTGTTAATATGGAGAATTCAACCGCAAAAGGGATAGGCTTAACGACAATCCAAGGGCAGATGCGCCAAAAACAGTGGTCACTCTAGAAAAATGTGCATACTGTGCGTAAGATTATCCATATCAACATACCGAGAGACTGAGGCATCCTTGCGAATTTTAGAGAGCTCAAAAAATTTTGCGTGTGAAAAATTACTTTTTTTACTACTTATCGATCGACCGACTTGACCGAAGAACAAAAAGCTGCTAGGGTGAATTGCTGCCGAAAATTGAATGGATTCGGGTGTTATTATTCGATATGTAATTTACAATATGAGGATTGCGAATATTTGTACGTGAAAAATATCACAAAAATAGTTTTTAGTCTTATACACATACTTAATGATGAGCGAACACTCGAAATACTATTAAACAAACTTTTCATTCTGAAACAGTGAGATTTTTTACGTATTAATATTCGCAATCCTCATGTTGGTGTCCAAAAACTCTGGACCTTCAAAACTTTGGAGCGATTCAACATTGTCGGTAGTGATAAATCATAGATTCATTCATAGAAATCAGAATATAATCACGAATCTTCTGTTTGGGTGTTTCA
Source organism: Cryptolaemus montrouzieri (assembly GCA_013387265.2). Lineage (NCBI taxonomy): Eukaryota > Metazoa > Arthropoda > Insecta > Coleoptera > Coccinellidae > Cryptolaemus > Cryptolaemus montrouzieri. Next base: position 28,696,488 of record JABFTP020000103.1, read on the forward strand.
AGGGGAAGAAAAACCGACAAAAGTCATAGAACAATGTATTTCTAAAAGATGGGAGCAACGTTTGTTTCAAAAAGAAATTCCTCTACAACAGGGGTGCTCAAACTTGAACTGCTGGCGATCTACCTCAATATTTTTAGACTACTTACGATCGTAAGAGAGGCTGCATGTATGTGTTATGCAGGGTTGTCGGACATACACGATACACCCTACCTACCTACCTAGGTAGGGTGTACCATAGCATATATAGATATTAGCTTTTCGCACAAAATACATTATTTTTGTTAAGGTTTGGGTTAGGTTTAGTTAAGTTCTTCCCTATAATATCAATGAAAAAACTCATAATTATTCAAAATTGCGAGTTTATTGGTTGTTACGAAACAAAATAGTTACATATGATGTTAAACCTAACTAAGGAGTGACTTTGGATGTTGAACGTTGGCAATGCATGTCCTCAGCATACTTTTCATAAGATGGTACGTAACCACTGAGTGCTAATCGCAAGCATGATGACATATGATCGTCGGTTAGTCGATTGCGAAATTTTGACTTGATTATCTTCATTTCAGAAAATGCAGACTCCCACAAACAAGTTGACCTAAACATTGCCGTCAGTTGAAGGGCGATTTGCCTTAGGTTAGGTTAGGTTAGATAGAAATTTGTATCAGATGCTGTAGCTTTGAGATGTATATCTGATATAATACGCACCAACTCATTTTCAACAGAACATGAGTTCATATTGAACTGACTTGCTATTTCAGTGCTCATTCCTCAATGTTTTTATGTGGTAAAGGATAACTCATAAATGATGTTATATTTGCCAATTTACTGCAATCATAAAAACGCATTTCGAATTATTCCAAAATATTTGATAATTAAGCCACAAAACCATTTTTGTTTCGTCATTGCTGGTGCTCCATCGGTTATAATGCAGACTAATTTATAGTGTCTGTCATATCGGTGGGTTCGTCGAACTGTAAAGAAAAGTATGTACATTTCATGATATCATGTTTTAGTTTATCTGCCATGACCTGACTCATGACTTCAATACGCCTTGTGACAGTCGGACGAGATAACTGAAGTTCTCTAATAGCAGACATGATTTCTGTTTCATTTTTAAAATCTCCAAATAAAGCCTCACCCGCTACAATAAATGCTTCCTTCACAACCGATTCATCTTCGAATGGTTTCTTGTGTTTTGCCAATATATGAAATATTGCTACGACGCGGTCGTAGCAGTTTTTGATTGTTTGGCTGGTCTTGTGAACATGGTTTGCTCTTTTTTCAAACAAGAAAGATATCAAATCACGTACTTTTCGTTTTCTCGATTCACTCTGTGGCGGAAAATCCTTTTCATTGTTTTTATGAACCTTTTTATGATGCCTCTCTAAGTTACCACACTTAGGTATTGCAACTGACGCACGACAAATAAGACAAATGCACTTATCCTTCGCCATACATAAGAAAAATTCTTCCTTCCAATCATTATTAAAATGATACGTTTTAGATTTCTTCGCTGCAATCATTTTGTACTATTTAATAATAATAAAAAACAAGTACTGTGTTTTAAGGAATTTTACTTAATAATTGCGATTCGTAACGCGTTTTACTACACCGTAGCTTCTTCAGACGAAGCTACGGTTACAGAAAATATAAATATAAATTTTCTTGACTAATTAAAAGCTTATATTAAGAAGAAGCATCCCAATAAGCTTTTAATTAGTCAAGAACATTTATATTTATATTTTCTGTACATTCATTCGTCCGAAGAAGCTACGGTGTAGTGAAACGCGTTACGAATCGCAATTATTAAGTAAAATTTCTTAAAACACAGTACTTGTTTTTTTATTATTGATAATGGAATTTTACCAAGTAAAAGCCCCACAAATTCAAATACTATTTAATAATAAACTTTGTATCGACGTAGCATTGCCTTCGAGTTACAATTTAGAATGACTCCGATTCCTGCAGGCGCAACATTTATATCGGCGTGAACAAAAGTCTCGAAAGTTCCCGTCAAACGCCGACCGAAATTTCTGGTAAAGAATGAAAAACGCGGCTTTTCTTTGACAAGTAACAAGCGTTCCTTTGATAAAGCCGCCTTTTGCCTCTAGCAGTGTTATTCTATTACGTTATAAATTTTTGTAATTTAGTTAACTACTTATTAAAAATTTTTCTTCTCGAGATCAACTCAGAAAGCACTCGCGATCGACCGTTTGAGCATCCCTGCTTCACAAGATCAAAGAAAAGTTACGGCAAGTCGTTAATAAGCTTCGAGAAACTAACCCCGAACGGCGAATCATCCTTCATCAAGACGATGCAAGGTCGAATACAGCCCGGAAAACAATTGAATATTTAACTCAAGAAAACATTGAATTACATCATCCTACTTACAGTCCGGACCTTAGTCTCAACAAGTTTTTACTTTTTCCAAAATCAAGAACGTACTGCGTGGTCAAAGATTTCAGTCTGATGGAAGCTTCCAAGAGGCTATTTTTAATGTAGCAGCAAACGATTGAAATAACTGCTTCCAGAATTGGTTCGAACGAATGTAGACGTGTATTGATCTTCGCGGAGAATACTTTGAAAAACAATAGTCTTTCAAAGTTCTAAATTGTTTCATTCTAGTTCTACATGCAAAACTTAAAAGACACCCCTTGTATTGTAGTTACTCGAAAGTGGAAAGTACAAGGATGTTTACGTTTCATTTCCCCTTTGTAGATTCCAATAATCTTAAATCAAAACTTTCTTGCTATTAAGTCATTTAAGACAAGTCGAAACTGTGCTACTTTACATATTCAAATAATTAACCTTTAGAGGCGGCTATGGATATCAGTTAATATCTTAAGATATTATCATTTAGGCTTCAGGAATGCCCGTAGGAATAATTCTGCTGTCTGTGTGTACCACAGTGTTGTCGAATGGTTTCGCCCTGATTTTCCAATGGAAATTGGCGTTAGTATTAGGAGTTTTCGTACCGTTTATCTTCATTGCGGTATTTTACGAGCAGAAGATACTACAAGGTGATAGCGATTCAAGACATAAGGAACTTCAAAAATCAGCTGGGGTAAGTAGTCTGACATCTTACTAAATGACCTGTTTAATTACGTTTGGAATGTTTTTGATTAATAAAAACGAAATTGAATTTTTAATTGAAATTCAAGAAACTGTATGGATTTAGGTGTTACCCTCTAGTAGTTAAACATGTTGAACACACAAATTGAATTTTTCCTATGTTTTTTTCAAAAATTGAATCAATAGATTCCTTTTAGCGAACCTTCAAATTCTCTTTCATCATCAGTATGAAACTACGTATGAAGTGTCGTGGCATTAATCCATATAGAAGCTATGAATTTCCTAAACTATTGAAAGAGAATTATTATTCGAATGCATTAAAGATTGGTAATGTATATAGAGCAGTCTGGTCGTCCAATGTCGGTGAGTTCTCATCAAAAAGCGATTAGAAAATTTCAACTGATAATTAAATTTTCTATCCTTCTATCCTGAAGCATTGCTTTGTGCTGGTGGATTAGGAACAATAATAAATAAGATATTTGAATTTCTATTGAATAAATCTGAATTTTCGATTTTGTGCTTCAATTTTTTGATACGCTGTGAATAAAAATGAATCAAATTTTTTCTCGAATCTTATGACACAGAAGAACGTTCAGTTGTTCAGCCAGAAGTTGATAACTCCAAACAGGCCTTACGTCATATCATAATTTCAATCGTATACAATTACCAACAAAATGGTGTTAAATATACTTAGAAATTTATCGTTGTTATTTATTGTTATCGATATAACAATACCAAGAGTGAGTCGTCAAAATATCGGTCGGTGTACGCATACAGCAATCCAAGTTCACAATCTTCGCGACAACGAAGTAGAGCGTAGGGAGCGTTTGGAGGCAAACATAATGAGAATTTCTCAAGAGAGATCTACCACGACAGCGGAATAATCGAAACCATCGACTTCAAACAAGAAGCAACAAAACAGAGAACCAATTGTTTGACATTTACGGTTGAGATCCTGGCTTCGTTCCGGCCACTCCATCGAATTGAATTTGTGATATTGAAGGTAGTTCCTAAGATATGAGACATCTGGCGTTATCATGCATAAACAACAAGTTTTGACCAATGTTTTCTTCAAATGGTACAAGTTCTTCTAAAAAGTATGTAACGTACCTCTGACCATGTAGGGTTCCATCATTTATAATGACCAGATCAGTGCGGGCCTCTCGCACCATTATTGAACCACCACCAAAACCATAGGTATGTGAGAAGACAAAAAAGACAAAATCTCAATTCATCTGTAAACAAAATTCTCTCCCAGTCAGCTTCTTACCAATTGACATGTTCCCCGGCAAAATTCAATCGGGATCTTCGATGTGCTGCGGTCAGAGATGGGCCTCCAGCAGCGACACGAGGCATCAAACCAAATTTCCTGAGACGTCGTCCTATCGTTCTAGTGCTAATCTGCATTCCATTATCAGAAGCTGCAGTATCTAGCAGTAGTAAACCGTTGTCTCAACGAGGAAATTCTTGAATAACGGTCATGGATCATTGTTGTTGCTCTAGGTCATCTAACACCACTGCTTCAACACATTCTTCCTGAGTCAAATTTTGCGATTCGCGTTAACATTGTTACCGAAAATCAAAATTTTCAAAAAGAACAAATGATACTCGCAAAAATTGATCACCAACTGATGTTATCAATATGTGGTATCTTCTTAAATCTCAATTTATTTCTCATGAGATGTGCGCCTAGAAAAAACATCGAATTTTGTTGTCTTATGTCCGGATGTATCCGAAAAAAAAAACATAAGTAGTGGCCTTCCAAAAAATTAATTTGAAATATTGAAAATGTGTGTAAATTTCTTGGCGCAGTGTGACACCTGAACGAAATAGAGGTTCTAGTTGACCCGGTGGCGTCTTTCTGAGAGAAAGTTACTATTAAGATTTCGATGACACTGAGGGCTCTCCAAGGAAAAGTGTTCACCTTCATGTCCTTTGCATTTCCTCTATCAGTATATGACGAGAGTAGCATCTCGATGACAGTTTCTTGATTGACTATTGCATGCCAGAGGTTATGTGCAAGTCTCGAGTGAACATACGTGTTGTTCCCCGAATCTCGAGGAGGTGAGTGGGAACGAGAATCCGCCATTGACGATTGCAAGACTCTCTTTGTGTTGCCCTCACCGGGAATCGTTTGCCAAAATTTATCAAACGTGCCACCAATCATCCTACATATGCACAAAGATTAGTGTGAATAAATACGAATACATTTAATTGCTATTCTAGTAGACTTAGCTATTTCATTCAACTAGAATCCCACCGATTGATTTTTGAACATTTGCCATTCGAGAGAGCTTATTTGAACAATTCAGCTTGAAAACTTTTCAAACAGGCAGCATATAAGAACTAAATCACTTCACTTTGAGTAACGATAATCGCTGATAACCTTTATTTTTCAGATTGCAGTAGAAGCAATAAACAATATCAGAACTGTTGCATCCCTTGGATGCGAAAGAGTTATTTTATCCAACTATACTGAGCAACTGACACCATATATCAATTCTGCTAAAAAACAATCACATTTCAGTGCTTTTATGTTAGGAATAGCTAAGAGTATACTCTACTTTTCCTTCGCATCAGGAGCCAGTTATGGTGCTAAGTTGATTGCAGACGAAGGAGTACACTATAGTGCAGTAGTTAAGTAAGTTGAAATTCGAGATTTTAGAATATCAAGGACCGGCTACATATAATGAAAATAATTACAAAATACCTTCTCCTCAATTGCTGCAGCATACGGTAGCACGAAGGTTCGAAATATTTGGTGAACGTAAAATTTTGAATTTAGAGAATTTTCAACCAAAACCAGATCAATTCTATGACTGAAATCTAACCTTAACCATCACAGTTTATCCTGTAGCTTGTATACTTCCTGGTCTTTTCTAAGCCTTCGAATATTACCAGCTTGTCTCAACAGTCGCACTAGTCTATATTCTGAGTGCAATACAAAACAAGATTCATTTCAGGATGAAATATTGGTCTTTTTACCGAAGGAAGTGCGATTGGGTAATCGAACCTTTTTTATGAATGAGTGTGAAAGGATACCATAATCTATCTATTATATACCAAGACCCTTTGTGCCTTCTCTACTTTCTGAAAATTACTAGAACTTCAGCCATCCTAGCTCTTTGAAGAAGGAGGAAACACTTCTCTGTAGCCACTTCCGCAGCTGGAAAAGTTGTCCATTTCAAACAATCAGTTACTTAGATTTCCTCCTCCTGCTTGCAACCGCTGCAGAAGGGAGTGCCACTTTTTCCAATAATATAGAGGTATTTTTAGTGAATCAAGCCAATGAGAAGTGTACTTCAACTTCAACTATAGTCTGCATCTTGTTATTAACACTCCCTAGCTGACCATAGCGGTTCATTTCATCATATAGCCTCTTCGAATTTATTAGGATATAAGTGGTCTTTCACTCCTTCTCAAAGTGCAATGCGTATTTCAGAGTTTGCGAATTAGTTATATATGGTACTTGGGCTCTAGGAAATGCGTTCGCATTCATTCCTAACCTGCAGAAAGGAATACAAGCTGCGGAACGAACATTCACCATACTAGAAAGAGAACCAGAAATCAAAAATATTAAACATGCTTCCAAGAAACCTTGGGTGAGTTGAATGTATACATTTTTCTGATACATTTTACATGAACTATACGTTTTAGGAGACAGGAAACATAGAATACTCGAGGGTGTATTTCTCGTATCCAACAAGACCTGATATACCGATTTTAAGAGGACTAGATCTGCAAATAACAGCAGGAAAGACGATTGCCTTGGTAGGGTCGAGTGGTTGTGGTAAGAGTACAACCATTCAATTGCTAGAAAGGTATTATAACCCTACAGCTGGAGAAGTTGGAGTGGACGACACAGATATCAACGTCATGGATCTTCAACATCTCAGATCCCAATTCGCTATTGTTTCCCAAGAGCCGAATTTGTTTGACAGAACTGTGACAGAAAATATAGCCTATGGAATTAATCATAAGTCAGTGGCAATGTCGGATATTGTACAAGCAGCTAAAGATGCAAATATACATGAATTCATCAGTTCGTTACCTCTGGTAAGATTATCAAAAATAATTGGAATTGCCATCTTCGCCTAGATTTCTATGTTGCGGCACAGGGTAACAATTGTTTACCTAGCTCTCTATGCCTATTCACTTCTTATAGATCTATTAATATAGTTTGCTCTTCCACTCGATCAGACTTTTGTGTTTGGGAGAATGATTTTTTAGTTCTTATCGAATAAGTAATGCTTTCTTCATTGAATTGTTCAACTAGCTCTTTTTATTGAGTGATTAATCTTTTAAATTTTCTATATAATAAAATATCTTGGCAGCGTGCACTTTTAATGTCAAGGTGGTCCATCTAGCTTCTCCTGTTACTCCTCTCCGTATCAACATCACAGTGAGCAAGTTATCTAGTTAAATTGTTGCCAGTTCTCATTTTTTCATTATTTTCTTTTGAGGTAGGCTCTGGAATGAAGGATTTGATGATTTCAGGGATATGACACTCGTCTCGGATCAAAAGGAACACAGCTTTCCGGTGGACAAAAACAAAGAATTGCAATAGCCAGAGCTTTGATAAGGAATCCAAAAGTACTTCTTCTGGACGAAGCTACATCTGCCCTTGATAATGAGAGTGAAAAGGTAATACTTCTTAAAATTCAAAGAGAAGAGAACAAATAAATCATTAAATTTCTTGCAGATCGTTCAAGAGGCATTAGACAGAGCTAGAAAACATCGAACCTGCATCACCATAGCCCATCGTCTTACAACAATAAAAGATGCTGACATAATTTGTGTACTGAACAAGGGTAAAGTTGTAGAAATAGGTCGACATCAGGAACTGATTGACAAGGGCGGATATTACTACGAATTTTACAAGCTTCAAACTGGTGTGGCGCAATAGAAAAAAACAGAACAGAATTTATTTCTAATGATCAGTGTTCATATATGTATTATTATATTACGAATTATTATTGAATCTTCTTAGTGGAAGAATTAAAGAATATTCATAAATTTTAGAAATATGCTCAACATATGCATTGACCAATAATTTTAAATATTGAATATACACGATGAGTGAATTAAGTAACAACAAGTAGTCAACAAAAATGCTCATAACAATATCTCCAAAAGTCCGCCATTTTCGAGATATAGGGTGTAGAAGTTTAGAATTTTTCTTCTCGTTTTGATGGATAGTTGACTCTGTATATTTTCACAACTACTGGACACATATAATGAATTTCTGTAAATACGAGCTAGATTCCACCAAATCTACAAGAATTACTTCAACCTCGTAAATTTCGAGAACAGAGGACTTTTGGACATATGTTACAGACATTTATTTTGATCTCCTGTAGAAATTCAGACTGAATACCTGAAACATTCTGTATATATACACGATGATTTTTTCAGAGGACATTTGAAATATATTCAACTTCTAATAGTTATTGAACTCCGAAATTATACATGCAGCCTCAAATAATGCGAAAAGATTTATAGCAATAATATCCACAATAGAGACACTTTCGGTTTATTTTCCAAATGGTATGGTGTTTTTAATCTTTTTTCTGAAGAAAATAATTGTCTGAACGTCATTTGACATTTGTTACACCTAAAATTAGTCGAAAAAATATGAATTCTTCGAAAATTTTAGTATTATCAATATTACTAAGTTACTTGAATTCGTTCTAAGTATTATGGTTAACGAGAAATGTCAAATATCTGGAGTTGATTCTGTATGGAATGTTGAAAATCATTTTTAACTTGAATTTCTTCGAACCTCGAAAACTCGTTTTGGGTAATTGATAATCTTTTTTCCACATCATTGGAATCACATTAAAAATGAGAATTGAACTATATCAGGTTTCTCAAAGCCTGAAATGGTAGGTTTAGAAGTTATTCGTGTTTATTTTGGGGATTCGTTTTTGACCTTAAAATTGACTCATTTGCTACGTTGCCAAAGCTGAAAAAAAATGATTTCCCCATACTCCATAATTTGCACATTGAATAAAACAAACTATGAATTCTCACAAAATCATTAGTGTTACAAAATTAAAGGTCCTGTTCGGAGACAGGTGGTGACTCAAAAATGGACAACGACTCTTTGGTCAATGCGATCAACTGATCTGACATTTCTTGATATTTTCTTTTATGATCGAATGAAAGAAACAGATCTCGATAAGAAATCCAGAAATCCGTATATTCGATACTAATAGCCCCTTGAAAGAATCACCCTGTATTCCATTCTACTTTTCCCGCCTTTGGCAATGTTAAATTTCTTCAAACGATGACGTTGTGAAATGACAACAATTTTTGACCATTTTCTATAATTATCATTTTAAAATAAACTATCGTATAATTAACAGATATTGTAGGAGGCAACCAACCAGCAAAATGGTTCCAAGGATAATTATATAATCGCAATTGCTACTATAATTTCTTCAGATATACAGTAAGTACTGTAATGAGCTCGAACGTTAACCCCAAGTAACAAACTTAGGTTATATAGTATACCATTCCTGCCATAAACTATTGTTGTATGGGAGTGTGTATTTCGAATTATCATGGAATTAAACATAATCGTTGGATAAACGAAGTTTTATTACCTTAGACCATTCCTGACTGCTCAGTTAGAGATTAGATTAGATTTAAGCAAGTTCGTCAAGTAAGTTCGAATATGCATATGCATAACACAACGTGTGACCGACCATATTCTGCTGTCCCATGTTTTGGTAATGAAGACTTTTATTAAGGAACACTACTTAACCTTCCGTATAATGTTAAATGTCACTCCCTGAAGAAGCTGTTTTTCCACTCTTTATAATCATCGTCAACCAATAGCAATAGTCCTCGACATTTCTAAAGCATTCGGTAGGGTTTGGAATGCAGCCTTGTTGAATAAACTTGCTGCATATGAGCTTCCCGAAAAATTGCGGGGTTGGATAAGTAGCTTTCTTTCAAATAGATCAATACAAGTTGTAGTCGACGGTATATTATCTGATTGTTTCCAGTTGCAAGCAGAGGTACCTCAGGGATCCATTCTTTCGCCAACCTTGTTTCTGTTGCAAATAAACGATCTTCTGTCATCTACAGAGAACAAGATCTTCGGTTTTGCAGACGATTGTAATCTAGTTTCGTCTTTCAGTAGCCTGCGGCCGATTACAGATGCGGAATCTCATCGTCAGAGATGTCAACAAATTAACTACTTAAACTTTGACTGACCCCACTATATGAGTGGGGTCAGTTGAACCTGGTGAGCTTCAACGCGAGCAAGACGCAAGCAACTACGTTTTCTAGAAAGGTTCCCACTGGAGAACCTCCTCTAATAATGCAAGGCCAACAAATTACTTCCAAAGATTCGACGTACCTTCTCGGAATAACAGTCAACTCCGAGTTTTGCAGGCATGAAAATGTATCAGCAATAGCTGAGTCGGCATCAGCTAAACTTACTTTTCTTTTCAGAGTCAAGCTATACTTCACGTCATCTCAGCTGTTGCTTCTATATAAGGCGCAGATTCGACCTGCTTTGGAATATTGTTTCCATGTATGGGGATCTGCGCCCAAACATTCGTTGCGGATGTTGGATAGTGTTCAAAAACGGGATGTGCGCCTCATTGACCACCCGGAGATCACCGGCTATCTCCAACCGCTGGCTCTCAGAAGACAAATTGTTGACCTTTCTTTGTTTTACAGAGACTTCTACGGAAGATGCTCCAAAGAGCTGAAAGAACTTGTTCACGCAACACTAGGCTGGCAAGGAGTTCTCATCAAATCGCGGTACATTTAACGACTCTTCGAACCTTTATCTATGAGAATTCATTCGTTCACAGGGCCGGTGAGTTGTGGAACTCGCTTCCGTCCAACATCTTCCCAACATCCTACAATTTGGCCCTCTTCAAGAAGCGAGTAAACAGACACCTAAATTCTTACCAGGCGCCTACTCATGTAGTGTAACAGGTTCGCCTATTCCTGGGAAGCGCGCATAAAAGAAAACATAGTAGTGGTACAGCCCAGTCGGGTGTTATGAATAAAAGCAGTTGACAACTCCATGTTTCGTTTAGAAATAGTTGTTATCACGTTCAGTCTGTAGGAGCAGACCTGAGGTCATAGGTTTATTAATAAAGGATAAGGGGTTTCAAGAATACTGCCGCTCTCACTTCTGCGGTTTTGTGGCATCTCTCAACATCTATAGCGTAGCCCTCGTATAACTAAATACAATATGGGTGCAGATCGTGATGAAACCATAACATATTTCGAAAAACCAAGAATATAATTTGAGAAAATCGAGAGGGGGGATGAGGTAAACGTAGGTACTAAAGCTGTGTATACCGTACTGCTTGAAATGTGGGAGGGAACTTCTCGTGACCAGTGTGCGTTTTGAAATAGACGGGCTATATCATCCCCCTATATGAATGTATAAGAATAAGAAATATTTATCACCTAGGTTATGGGTTCCGCAACAAGGCCCATTGGGGTAAATATCAAAATCTCGCTTCATTTTCTTTCGGTTCAATGAGGCACTTTATTAGCTCCCACTATCAAGAATTTTCGTAGAGGAAAAAGTTGGGCGTCTCCTCAAAATGAAGCTACTCACAAATATTCAGATTGTTAGTAATCATTATGAAAAATAGGTCCTGGCCCATATACTTTACTTGTTATACAGCAATCTTAGTGAAAGAGATATAGATATTTCCTTAAGTCACCTATCGATAGGTGTCATATTTTAAGAGTTTCTAGTAAGAAACCGAACATTTGCCCTTGTTTATATAATGTTATAAAACTGTAGTTTACGTTTTGGTTCTAGAAAAGAAAATATTTCAGTTTGTATAGAATTCGATTCGGTGGTGTTACCATAGACGAAATGAGATACATATATTCATGTAGAGATAATGACATTCGTTACCATGATTATCAAGATTGTTAAATTACTTTTAATAGATAAATGTCAGAATATCTTTTTCAACAGATAATTAATGTTCATGGGTTCAATCCCCACAAAGTCGGTGCGATTTTTTGGATTCTGGGATTCGCTTGAATATCCATCTTTCGGAGAAGATGTAAAGCCGTCGGTCCTGTCTAACAGAGATGTGTTGGACATTGAAGATCCCTTCCCGCGTCAATAGAGGAATTCGGAAAAATTTCCGGGTTAGTGAGGTGACAGAATTCCCCGGCGTGCCATTCGCCGAAAGGCGGAAATAGATCACGTTGAAGGAATGACAATACAAACAATTATTGTTCAGGAAAATTTTTCGAATTTAATATTTATTCCATCGTTAATAAGTCAAGGAGCTGGCCTGCAGTTCATAGGACCGGAGCCTAAGCTTGGAATTCCCTTGGAGACTACAAGGATGGAAAATAGCCGATGGCTGGACCTGAAGGTACATGAGCACTGGATGAGTCTCTCATGTCTTAGACATGCTCGACGTGCCATCAGTCGACCTTCCACTGTGAACGCCAAGGCTTGGCTTAAACTCTCTTGGTTGGAACTGAGAGTTTGAACTGCCATGCTAACACCTAAACAAGTTGAGATTGATTGATCCTTCATGTATGCTATGTGAAGAAGATATAGAATCGATGGAATATGTTATGTGCGAGTGCCCGGCTAGGAACAGAGTCAGAATGGAAGAACTTGGATCTAGAAAACTGAAGCTGACTGAGCTTATCAAGCTCTCACCCACGAAACTCGTATCCTTAACGAGAAGGATGAAACTCGTGGATGAAATTTGGACAGAGTGTGCCACAATAGACCACTGGGTCGCAGTGGCACTCATATGATATCTGAATCTAAAAAATTGATACTAAGGAAATATGCAGATAAAATTCATGTGTATGGTTCCTGCACGACCAGGTGCTAGAGAAAATCACTGAAGATTCAAGAACTATTATGTCGATCGGAAAGGTCGAACAAAATTTTGAATTGGAATTTTTCAAAGTTGTGCAAACTTGTTAACAAAAATAATAAATAAACTAATTAAATAAAATCAAATTAATCATAACGAGAGTTGTTCAGAATGACCGCCTCGCCTTCAATGCTTAAATCTACGAAGAAGCGACGGCATTGTTTATTCGTTCTTGTAACTGCACCTAAATTATTATCTCTACAGTGTAGGCGAAATGTTTCGTGTATCCTCATACACAGAAGTCTAACAGGTTGAGATCCGGTCACCGTGGTGGTCAAGCAATTGGACCTTTGCTACCAATCCACTCATTCAGAACATATTAATTCAGTCATTTAGTATGTATTCTTCCATAATATGGGGGTGCTCCATGATGTGGAAGAGCTCCATCATGTTGATTATACATATTCCGGATAAAATTCAGGGGAACATCATCAATTAAATTGAGCAAAAGAACAATAGCTTAGAGAAAAATGCCAAGATATAGAAAACTTAGAACATCAACACAATAGCTTCCATCTTCATAAAAAGATCAAGTAGATGACACACACCTATAGACATAAGACTCCAACAAAACTAGTAGATGAAAACAATCAGCTCATGATAGACAAGGAAAGAGAAGTGGAAAGATGGAAGTGTTATATTACCGAATATTTTAATGACCATAGAGATCCAATAGATAACTCGGAGGGAACTCAGAGGGACCAGAAATTCTTGAGGATGAATCGATTGAGGAGATAACTATCCTGTGTTACGTCGATGACGCTGTGTTGATTGCAGAAAATGAAGTCGATTTACAGCGCCTCCTACACCAGTTCAACCGTACAGCCAAATCGTTTAATATGATAATTTCTGCCTCTAAAACAAAATGCATGACTACATCGAAAACACCATTGAGATGCAAGCTTGAGGTTGATGGTAAATCTATCCAGCAGGAAATGAAATTTAAATATCTCGGCATAGAGATTTCGGGCTACGGAGATGTAGAGGCGGAGGTAAGGGAGCAAGCAACAAAAGCAACAAGAGTAGCAGGATGTCTGAAAGACACAATATGGCGCAATAACCAGGCGACTACTGGAGACAACCGAAATGAAGGTACTTCGCAGGATAGCCGGGAAAACACTGCTCAACAGAGAGAGGAGTGAAAATATTAGAAACATGTGCAAGGTGGACAACATTAACAACTGGGTATTGAACAGAAAACAGGAGTGGAATGGCCATATAAACAGAATGGATGACAGAAGAATAGTGAAAATCGCCCGTGATAGATCTCCACTGGGGCGCAGAAGCGTGGGACGACCACGAAAAAGGTGGAGTGACAACTTGAACGTTCCGTAACAGACAAACGACCGAAGAATAAACAGGTGGTTTTGCCTAAAATAAAGTTGAAAGAAGAAAAATTGATTGTCTGAGACAGACAAAAGATGGTAAACCTAAGGGACCTGATAATGTCAATATAGAAATCCTGAAACTTTTCAACGATGAAAGTATTGATGTTATGCTGAAATTGTTCAACAGAATATATAACACTGACCACATCCCGGAGCAATGAGCCTTCATCCCTCTTCCTAAAAGTGCCAACGCCAAGAAATGTAGCGAATATCGGCTAATAAGTCGAATGTGTCATTCTCTGAAGGTGTTTCTACGTATCTTGCACTCCCGCTTATGGAGGAAAATTGATGCAAATGTTAGCGAAAATCAGTTCGGATTAAGAAACAGTTGTGGGACAAGAGAGGCTTTATTCTCTATCCAAGTACTCACACAGAAATGCTTAGATCAACAAAAAATGTCTTCGCGTGTTTCGTAGACTATGAAAAGGCATTTGATAACGTGAAATAAGACAAACTGATATATCTCTCAAAATACATAGGGTTGGATGGCAGAATTATTAAAAACTTATACTCCCATACAAGTTTGACACAGAGCATCTCCAAACTTTGAAATCATCAAAAAGGACTCAGGCAAGGATATATATTATCACCTCTTCCTTTTAACTTGTATTCTGAGTTCATGTTCCAGGAGGCTGTGGAGGAAATATAAATTGGAATAAAGGTTAACGGCAAACCGATTAACAATGTAAGATATGCGGATGATACGGTACTCCTTGCAGACAACGAAAAAGATCTCCAATTGTTACTAAATCAAGTAAATAACGTCAGCCAGAATTATGGTCTTAATATAAACATCAGAAAAACCAAACTTTTGGTAAACAGCAAAGCTAGAATAGAGAATTTAGGAGTGCGTCTTGGAAACCAAATATAAAAAGAGTTAGTCGATTCAAGTACTTGGGCTGTTGGCTTAACGAAGAATAGAATTCTGACATGGAAATCAAAACGAGAATAGAAATCGCCAGAAACACGTTCTTCAAAATGAAACGCTGCTATGCAACCCGGATTTGAACACAGCAACACGGTGGAGAACTGCACAATGTTATATCCTGTCCACCCTTTTGTACGGTGTTGAAGGATGGACGTTAAAGACTCTAACTCTATATACAGGGTGTCTACTATAAAAGGTGCCAAAATTCAGTAGGTGATAGTACAAGTCATTTGCAACAAAAAATGTCTTATGACATGTTTTCGAAAAGTTGATAATTATCGAGTTACTTAACACTTCTTGTTTTTACGAAATTTTTTGCTTCTCTCTATAAAAACAAGAATATCTCTGTTACTCTTATAGCTACATCAAATCTGACCGTACCATCGGAAAGAGCATTGAATTTGATATAAGATAGGAAAGTACTAATGGTAAGAAAAGAAGGAAAATGGAAAAATAGAAGGCAAACGAGGTATTGGCCGAAAAAGATTCTCGTGGCTTAAAAACTTGCGCGACTGGCTCAATATCAGACACGCCAACACACTTATACATATGGCTCGTGACAGAGAAGAATTCCAGATGATGGTCGCTAACCTCCATTGAGGAGAAGGCACACCAAGAAGAAGAATGTGTTCTGTAGAACATTTCTATAAGTAATGGAATTCAATCTGTTATTCAAAATATGAATCGGCGAGAAGATATTATTATGAAGGCCACTTCAAACGTTGATACTGAACCTACTTTGGAAACGTCTTCGCCGGATCGCATCTGAATTCTGCAGGACCCATAAATAATCATTATGAAAATTATTCACACAATCTCTTGCGAAGCATGATTCATCAGAACATAAAATGTTGGACATGATATCTGGATCATATATATATATATATATATATATATATATATATATATATATATATATATATATATATATATATATATATATATTCTTTGACCAGAGAGGATTTACAAAAATTCGAATAATTGTATTTACAATAAATTATTTTATCTATAATTTTGGTGTGTGTCAGAAAAAAAAACAAGTGTGAGCTCAGGAAATATAACAGGGGACCATACTATCTTGCATATGATTCAATAAACGAGTGAAGAAACCTGAGGAAAAAACTCGTTTCCCTGTCGCTATTGCACTAGCAATATCTTGTCTGTTTATGTTGTGTTAGTGTCATGTGTACATAAAGTGTACCGAAGATTTTTCTGCTTAGCGGCTTCATTCTCTCTTGCACTCCATGATTTCCAGAGGAAGACAAGGGTGAAAGGAAGGGGGTTTGGGACAGGAATCAGTAACAATGGAAAAATAAAACTAGCAGAAAAATATTTCGACAATCATACCTCTTATATGTCTGAACAAATCTAAGAAAAGATTTTACATAGCAAGCAAGCCAATAAAAAGGACTAAGGAGATAATCAAAAAGTGCATCACCTGCGATTTTTCCTCTTTCGCGGAGATGTTCTTCCGTCGCAGTGCGAGTCTCCTGAAACATAATCACTTCCTTGTTCTTGCTTGCCAATTTTGAACTATAACCGCAAAAAAACCCTCCAATATTCAAACTCAACAAAACAATTTCCTCTCTGTTTGACCGAGAGAACCCCGATGGTCAGGTTCAGTCTTCTAAGTGATGCCGATTCTGATCTAAAGATGTTCAAGAATCATTATGGACCCAATAATTTGGGTTGATATCGCCCATATATTATTTCTTCGTGGATCTTGTTTAATTTAGAGAAAAAATTTGCGAAAAAAATTGTGGCAGTCGTTCTAAAAATATGACAAAATAAAAATAATAAAGATGCAGTTGCCCTGTTTTCGAACCACGCCACACGACACTTCGGAGCATTTGCCATACACAGAATTATCGAAGGATTATCTTCAACAGTCTGTAATGTTCTCCCATTTTTTAAGTTGAATTGGAGAGGTCGTACATGATTTGGTTGAAGTGTTCTCTTTTCTCCGATTCTTCTAGAATCCGAAGTAAAAACTGTATTAATTATATTTTCTATCTGTTTTCACGTCAAAAACCATGAACATAGATTATATCTCCATATTCTTCATAACTGAAGGAATACATTTTCAACACGAAAAATTTGAGGTTCTGAACAATAATTATCTATCGAAAAAGATATTCTGACATTTATCAAAAGTAATTCAATATTCCTGATAATCATTTTATTGTGGTTACGAATATCACCTTCTGTACAAGAAAATATGTAATTAATTCCATCTACATTGGCACAATAAAATAGTATTTTGAAATTTGTGATTTAAGGAACGGTGAGAATTCAATGTCAGAGGCTGAATATCTCCGAATTTAAAGGAATTAACTAATTGTGCTTCAGAAATCAACTCACAAAATTTGTCGTAGATCCCTGTATAAAGTTCACTTTGACTTTTAAACTTAAAAATAAGCGAGAAGATATTGTAAATAAATAGTTTTAGTGGGCGTGTAGAACGTATATAATTTCAAAGTTACAAAAACAAACATATGTTTCTTAAAATGACTAATTTCTTGTAATTTCTTCCACTTGAAACCTTAATTTGAGTTTTGTTAGCTGTAATATCAGAACATTCGAATGAAAACAAAACAATACCATTATCAACCGAGTCGAGAGATACATAAGATAATAGTGTAAACGAAACAAAAAATCATGCAGCATATAGACTCACCTATCACGAGGTCTTCAACTTCGGCTCGATTCTCCTTTTGCCAATTCGTGTGTTGCACTATGACGTCATTATCTGGCACAAAGGTGGTCGTATCTGACGTCACTACACTAACTTGTTGATATGGGGACGGCGTGGCAGAGGAAAGCGTGGACGAATCTTGCGTTATCATTACAAGGCTAGTGTATCGCGCTGCATGTCGGCCGACACTCACGTCGTTCTGTTGATCTAAGGTAACTAAAACACCTGGTGCTGGAGTCGAACGTAAACCACAACACGACGACGACGTTTTAGAGAGTTCGCAGTCGAACTCCCCCACTATGTTAACGGAGCCGGCGGACCGGATCTCTTCACCAGCGCCGTTCCATTCACCGACCACCGCGGCCTGCTGATCATCACGCACGAGGTTATCCGCACTTAGAGATCCCGGAATATCACCCTTGACATCTTCCCTCATCGCCTCCACGTCACTGGAAGTCGAGGATTCCGCTGTAACGTCCGCAAGATTCGGACTAGACGATGTTGACTCTTTAAGTGAATTATCGTCCACCATGATTTCGTTCGGTACATCAACATCTATCGATTCATCGTCACCGATATTATCTTTGGTTTCATTTTCGATTTCATTATTCATATCACCTGATTCCATATTATCATCTTGATTAATATATTTAATATTCTGTAGAATAACCGTGCAATCCAATTCTGTATCCGTATCGTTATCGGACATATCACTATCACTGCTTGACGAACGTTGTTCAGAAGACGAATCCCCGTTTTTATTCACAACGAAAACTTTGGAGAACCTTTTCGATTTTTGATCGGTTCCGGTATCGTCGCTGTCCGTGTCCGCGGACCACGATGAGGTCATGTCTTCTCTTAGGGAACTTCGCGACACTCGACCATCCTCTTCGTCGCAACTGCTAAGATTGCTGCTGGGTAAGGCATCGTCACTTTCTCTATCGCCATCTCTTCCATTCACGTTGTAAACTCGGGTAACGCAACTTTTTCTCCTGTTGTTGTATTCGGAATCGTCGGTTTCCGTCGAGGAACTGGACGAGTCGTCCAGTCTATTTTCCGATTCCAGATATCCGGAGATTTGGTCGTCATCGTCCGGAATTTGTTGCAAGGACGACGAATTTGTTTTGTCGTCGCCATTATAATTGTTGGAATCCGCCGATTGCTCGAGATTTTCGCATTCGTTCATCGTAACCGTTCCATAGTCGACGTTGGGCACGACTGCCCGTCGACTGGCCCCGCTTTCTGCACCGTGCTCGCTGAATTGTGTCGCGGTAGATTCACCTGCGCTGCCCATCATAGACCACATGAGGGTAGCGTTATTTAGAACCGGCCACAAGTTACGCGGGAATATTCTGAATCTGGCTAGAGTTTGATCGTTTCCTGGTTGTTGGAAACCGTAAAATTTCATTGCTTCTTGTGCTGTCCATAATGCAGGTATGGGAACTGGTATAGGAACGGGAACTGGTATCGGGATGTACTGTGTGGGAGCACCGCAACTTTGACACGGTGGTACTGAGTGTACTTCACGTTCCACTTTGTGTTTACATTGTAACGCAACTTCATCCATACTCTTATCAACTGGAGTATCAATTGTCCCCTCCTCCGTGTCCCTTTTCAATGCGTACAAGCTATCTGAAGATGCGGGAGATCCCGTATCTAATCTGATATAATCTTCATCGGTACCTGTATCGGATTCCCTTGCAGTTTTTCTGTAAACCAGAGGAGATCCAAGTGGAGATTCTATCAAACTCCGCCTGTATACCCTCGGTGATCCAAAGGGTGAATTCCAGCTAATTACAGGCCTAGCAACCGTTCCTGGTTCGAAATAATCCCAATCGCACTCGTCTATCGGAAAACTAGATGCCGTCGATGAACTATCATTATCATCTACGTCTTCTTCTTTAGATGAACTGTCACTGCTTATGAACACTAACTTGTAATCATCTCCCTCAGGTGCGAGAATATCCAGGAGATCGGATTCGTTACGACGCCAACCTGGTTGTGAGACAAAGTGTTTAGTAAAATTGCTGATTTGTGTAGATTACAGCCTCCACCATTCGTGTGCGCCCACTTAGTATGGGCGAATGTTATGGGCATACAATGAAAAGCAGTTCGAGATATAATAACTTTTTGTTAGTGATATCACCGACACCGTCAAATATATTATTGGGATATTGTTTCAGATAAAGTTTACCTTAGGTTAGTCTAGACCAAAGTCGTAAATTTAATATTATTGTAACGAGGTGGCACGCGCGATATCCGGGCAATACTAATGCAATTTATATCTGTATCGATGTCACAGGTAGTCTAGAGTAAATAAGATTAAATTGATATAAACGGGAACGGAAAATACTCACTGTAAACTACAATGCCACCTCCATGACAATCAAGCTTAAACAAACTCTACCTTGTACAAAGTGTGACAAAAAAAACAATGTTATTGAACATAAATATATTAAAAATTCTTATCAAAGAGAATATTATTTAACTCTCATATTAATAAATAGTTCTCATCGAGAAGTTTCTTTGATAATTCACTGATTATTATTGAATGTACAGGCTGGACCAATTTCAACGTTACTGCAAATATGTGAAATATTCTGAATAGAGGTAAATGACCCTTTCTTCTCCGTGTTCTTTTAATGTAAAGAATTCATTTTCACTAAATAGATTCAAACTAAGTTTTTCCGTTTTTGAGTTATATAGAAATTTTGAGATTTTTTCACATCAGTAATGCCGTATCTGATTTTTTAAAGTTAGTATAATGATTTCGACATTTTACAGGCACTTTTTCACGTAGAATCGAACTATGAGTTTGTCTAACGGTTTTGAGTTATCATGAAAAGTTGCATGTTTTTATGTGAACCAACTTTGATCTTGTTTCTATTTCTTCTAAATCATATATCATGTGCATGTGTGCACTCAATATCTTCATCCTGGACGTGTTTTGATGAAGAACCGAATAAATCTATATATATATATATATATATATATATATATATATATATATATATATATATATATATATATATATATATATATATATATATATATATATATATATACCACCTTGATCAAAAGTTCCTGACTTTGTTATTGTTACCGTGTGGTTCTTTTCATGGACAACCATAGTGTTGTGCACAATGAATTCCTTCCAAAAGGTCAAACTAACAACAAGGGGTATTATTTGAGCGTTATGAGGCGTTTGCCTGAAACTGTTCGCCAAAACAACCAGAATTGTGGCAAAACAGCTCATGGATTCTACACCACGATAACGCGCCTTCATTATCCGTAACCATTGGGCTAAAAACAGCACCAATACCATCTAACAACCACCAAATTCACATGATTTAGCTCCCTGTGACTTTTTCCTGTTCGGTCGACTGAAGAAACCGCACCAGGGAACGCGTTTTAGCAGCCGAGAGGAAATAATGGAAAAATCGAAGATATCCCTAAAGGCCATACCGCAAATCGAATATAAAAGAGTGTTTTGAGGATTGGATCAAGCGCTGGTATAAGAGCGTTGCAGTCGTTGGAGAGTACTTCGAAGGAGACAATATTGATTTTGATGAATAACTTTGTATTTTTGATTTTATTAATAAAAGTCGGGAACTTTTTGATCAAAGTGGTATATACATATTTATATAAACGTTAAATTTAAAATTTTCACGGAACTATCTATGATTTGATGTGATACGGGTTTCAATCCGTGGTATGAGTTACGCTCGAGACATCGTCTACCGAACGCCTGAAGGGACAACTTGTCGAAACGTCGCTAAAATCCAAAAATGGACCACGGAATGAAACCCGTAACACATCAAATCATATATATATATATATATATATATATATATATATATATATATATATATATATATATATATATATATATATATATATATATTAATATTAATATGTTTGACATTTCTTTTCCGGTTATGCCGGAAACGATACCAACTTTCGATTTTCGAACGGGACACCTTGTTTTTTTGCTCATTTTAATTGTTCATTTCATCCTACAACATATTTTTGAAACAAAAACAAAACACAATCTTTTTTTCTGCAATCTCCATCTTTCGTTCTAGACGGCCATGAACAGTGACAATTAGCTTAGCTCAAGATCTCCTATCACGAAGATACAAGATTGTATCTAAAAATTTAATTGCTTATTTTTTTCAATTTTCCCCCAAAAAGTAGGTTTTTTACTGAGACAACCATATCGGGCCACCCGGTATTGCAGAAGCAGTATTTTCACACACGTGATTCTATTCTTAACAGTTCCGTGGAAAAAACTTAGGCAATTTTTGCAGTTTCCTCATTCGCTAATAACAATAACTACGTTGGCGATGCAAAATTTTTGTTCATCTCATAATATTCTGTGATCATAAAAATATCAGTGTGACATTTCAAAATTACATTGTTGTTAATTATCGACATTGCGAGTGAATTCAGTTTTGATTATGTATCAATACACTTAAAGTGAAAAAGTCGATATGCTCCTTATTTATGAAGGCAAAATAGCGTTCAAGCTGAAAAATTATACAGAGAGCGCTATCCGGAAAGACTTCATCCGAATAGAACCTATTTCTCTAAAGTTGAACGAAAATTTCGTGAGGTACAACCTGCTGAAGAGGAGGAATTCGTTATCGACGAAGATACCAAAATATACGTATTGACATTTATTGATATTGATTCAACCTCATCAACAAAGGGAAATTGCCGAGAAACTTGAAGTTAGCCAACAAAGCGCATGGAGAATTTTGAGAAAAATAAGTACTGTTCACTAACAAATCAACCACACCAACACGATAGTGTTTGGCATTACTGTGAAGAGTACCTTAGGAAAATGGAGGGTGATCTACAATATCCCACAAAGATTTTATTGAGTGACGAATCACGTTTCACGAACAATGGGATGTTTAATAGGCAAAATACCAGGTACTGGTCGCAACAAAATGAGCACAGATATCAAGATGGGAACTTCCAATAACGTTATGGGTTCAATGTCTGGATGGGGATGATGAGAAGATATTTGATAGGTTCATTGACAGGGGGGAGATATTTGTAATATTTTTCTAACTCAAACACAAGATGAATTGAACGAGATTTCATTAGCTGTTGTGAATGAAATATATTTTCAACAAGATGGTGCACCTCCTCACAACACGAGGGGGGTCTCGCGGTATCTCGACGAAATTTTTCCGAAAATGGATAGGTACAATGGTACCATAAGATGGCCAGCTAGATTGCCAGATTTAAGTCCACTAGATTTATTCCTGTGGGCTCATTTGAGGAATGAGCTTTACCAAACATCTGTTAGAACCCAACAAGAATCGGAGGACCGTTTGAGACAGGCTATTGCAGGCATTACAGCCCAACAGTTAAATAATATTGTGAGGGGAATCATCAATCGTGTGCGATGTTGTGTTCGTGAGAATGGTGGTATTTTAGAACATTTATTATAATTATTTCGTTTCCACTGTTCGCTGTTTTGTTATGAACTTTGATACCCCGTAAAAAATGAGCAATTAAATTTTCAGATACAATCTTGTATTTTCGTGATAGGAGATGTTGGGCTAAGCCAAATCACTGTTCATGGCCTTCTAGAACGAAAGATAAATATTGCAAAAAAAAATGATTGCCCCTCGAAGTGCACCATCAAGAAAAATATGGTATCAATGTGGGATGTGTCCTAAGATACAGTTTTAGGTTTCGAAATTCTTCATGACAACCCGAATGGCGTTATTAACATTCTTGGAGGAATTCCTGATGAACTGCCACCAGCAGAAATATCGAATACTTGGTTTCAACAGGGTGCACCTATTCGCCAAGCAAGAGCCAAAATTGACCTGTTAAATTTGAATCTGGGGTATAATTGGAAAGCGACTAGAGGTTCAGTGACATTCCCCTAACTTAACGCCACTAGATTCCTTTCTTTGAGGTTATATTGAAGATGAACTTTACAAGAAAACCGGTCACAAGTTGAAGAGTGGAAACAGAAGGAAATATCTTGCTTTTGTTAGCAATATTCGTATTTTCCTTACGCAGTATTTCTTACAGATGTATTTCACGCATTGAAAACAATAGCCACATTTGAATACTTGCGACAAAATTGTATCCTAATCAAACTTTTTCATCCCTTGAGTCTTGTACGCTTCCAAGAGGCCCCAACGTAATAATTTTCTCCCACTTCGCATTTTCGTTTTCATCATATTCGTTGCTCAAATCCCTATACTATTATTTGTACAATTTTTGGAAATGTGGTTGATTATCTATAAAGCGTTGACGTGTGCCAACCTGTATACTAATGATCCAGTACAAAATATTACACTAAAAATGATTATATATATAAAAATTTGGATTAGAACAAGAGGGCGTTCCACCGCCTGCTACTTCATCCGTTTAAGCATAAACGGATCTATAAATATTCATTCTATCAACTCGGATGCTGCCTTGGAGCAACAAAGCACCATGAATTAATTAATTAATTCATTATTGGTAAAAGTTTCCTCGTCTCCGTTCCCTGTTTCAAGCAACCTAATGTAATGACCGGTAATTCACGAACCGCAATGATATTGCTCTACCCCACTCTCACCTGTACAGTAGGAACAAGTTAAAGGAGTACAGCCACGTACGGTTTCAATAGTTCGTAAGAATCCATGGTTTTTTGTGGAAATCAAAAATGATTCGGTTCTGAAAGCTTTCATGTTCAACTTTATTCTTCGCACACTAGGAAGACGAATGTTCAGGGTGTACAGAGTTTACTAGTAGACTACAAGCCTATGATAAAAATTACCCTTTGAAATGACCCACCGTGAATAACGCTGTAAAAGAAAACTATCAGCACTATGCCGTCACTTTTGAGTGGTACAGGTGAGTATCTGAGTAAATGGAATTTTTCAGGTACAAATGAGGAATTACGACTAATTATTTATGTACGGCTTTCTTATAGTTTGATAGATGATTGAAAATAAATATCGAAAAACCTAGTGCCGTACAAAAGTGGGGGTACCGAAGTCAGTGCAAATTTTTAATTCGCCGATAATTGCGTAGAAGCAATATAGGTTATTTATAACTGAACGGCATTTGTGTATTGTTTGTATTGATATACAGATGCTTTCCACATGAACGCCGTACATTTCAAGTGCAGGGGTCGAAAACCAGGAGTCGCAAACGTTTTCCTACACCCATGCGATTTAAGGTCATTGTGAAATGTACGGCATCTTGTTCAAAATATTATTTAACACGGGCAATAATGTTTAATAATTATGCCGTCCAAAAATAATCGTTAATAGTAGTGTAAATAAATAATTATCAAAATTGTACAGCAGATGAAAACTTTGATAACGTTTGAGATGTCCCTAAACGTCATTTATTACTGTACGGCATTTGAAAAATTTCGTTTGTAATATCAAATATTAATAAAAATCATAATGCCATACGTATGTATACATTTTGAAGACACATTACTTATAATAAACATAGCAAGTGAAAAGTGAAAAATATATTTTTTTTCAACTTCTGTCATATTTTCAAATTAATCGGTAATGTCCGCAGGATCCGACATGTTTGCAAAACTGACAGAACGCAAATGAATTTTTGAGCGCGGAGACCATAGATTATTGATAAGCTAACGTCAAAGATGAGCAACGAAACACAATGTTGTGTTGTGTATGGGGAGTTATACAAGAAAAATCATAACTTTTTTATTTGAAATAATTTTTCTGATAATTATTAACTATCGAAAGTGTACGGCATTCACCTTATATTGATTGTGTATAAACAAGCTATGTTATTGCCGTACAGATACAAGTCACCGGAAAATCAGTCTTTTCGGAGAAATTACCTAATTTACCCCATACATCTATGTGTTCCACTAAAAATGTACGGCATGCTGAAAAATGTTATCTATTCGTGATTTACTTTCGAGATCATTTAATGTTATATTGTTTTATATCACCATCACCTATGCCAATCAGAGATAAGTGTTGCGACCCCTGGCTTTCGACCACCGTAAAACCTTCTAAGCGTTATTCACGGTGGGTCATTTCACAGGGTAATTTTTGCCATGGGCCAACCATAGATATAAGAAACAGATTGAGTCAATCTGTTTTTTTCTTTTTCATTTTCATTTTTAGACCCCCCATATACTTCGGTTATTGGAGAAGTTGGGACGTTCTTCCATAGATATCTTCACGTAAAATATATTGGCGTTCTCAGTTTCTGTCCAAGGGTTATAATTTTTGAAATGTTGGTATAACTTTCGAGAATTCCTCAAAAACGTAACCCAATATTTATTTATTTCGGTAGATAATGTCAAAAATGAAAGAATCCAAGCCCCAAAACTTATAAATACCGCATAATTTCACCCCCGGCGAGATGGCTGTATGACATCTACCATTCATACTCAAAATCAATGACCTTATAGCATTCGGATCTATGTCGTTCCGAATTTCGATCAGTCAGTTCCGAACGTCATTCACGGTAGCTGGCTGGTTTTGCTGATTTCTTAATATTCTATTGAGACTGTCCCAGACATGTTCGATGAGATAGAGATCTGGACTTCGTGCAAGCTTCTCCATTAAAGTGATTTCGTGATCTTGAAGGTAGTTCCTAAAGATGAGGTTGATGAGGTCTGGCGTTATCATGCATAAATAGCAATTTCTCACCCATATTTTCGGCATGGTGGAACATGTTCTACTAAAATGGCTGTAACGTACTACTGAGTACTCAGGATTTCATTATTTACGACGACCAGATCAGTGTAGGCGTTCAAAAAAATTCCTCTTCACATCATTATTGAATCTCCACCAGAACCAGCGGTACGTAAAAATTGCATCTGTCATTTCAAGAAGATTCCTAGCGATATGAGCTTGGAAGGTCTGGCCTTATTGCGCATGAACAAAAAGTTTTTCCCCATGCTCGCCGTAAATGGTACATATTCTTCTAAAATGTCTTTAACATGCCTCTCAGCATCCAAGGTTCCATTATTAACGATAACTACATGAGTGCGGGCGTTTAATGAACTTCCTCCCTACATCCTTACTGAATCTCCATCAAAACCATAGGTAGGTAAAATGCTGCGCTCGGCATTTCCTTCATTTCAACGTCTGTACACTAGAGAATGTCGACCTCAACGAAACAAAATATCGACGCGTCTGTGAACCAAACTTTTTCCCAGTCAACTTCTAAATCAACAAGTTTCCTGCTAAATTTGAGTCTCGAACCAATTCCTTGAAACGTTGTAGTATCGTTTCAGTGATAAATGCCACTGTTCTGTCAAATCTGCGTTTGAAGGTGCCTAACAGGGGCAGAAAATTCTTTAATAACAACATATGTGTATATAAAGTTGCCTAACAGAAAATAGATTTGAGATATCGAAAAAGTCGTTAATGTCTTGGTGCAGTGTATTTCCGAATTTATTGAATCTCTTATTCTGTATGAAAGAAGAAAAAAGATGAGTAGATATGAGAATATTCCGAAAAATAAAATACAATCTATGCCAATATAGATGCTTTGGCAAACCTCAATCGCGAGTTTACAATAACGAACGAAGAACATGTGGTAAATGTCTCAGCTCTTGTTCAAGAAATTCTTGAAATCTCGTATAGAGAAATTGAAGTGTCGATGGTTCCTTGAACAGAATTTAAAAAAATATAAATTCCGAAATTGCTAATCAGCTGATCCCTAGTGTTGCTGACCGTGTATTGGGGATTTTTAATAACTACTGCAGGCAAAAATTAATTTTCTGGACTAACCGATTCAGACAAATTCTTTGAGGTTTATGTTATTGCTCTCAACATCTGTGACAAATTTTATGCCAATATCATGATTCGTCCCATAGTTACGATGGTTTTCCTTAAGCCGAACAACCATTAACATCTACTGATATGCAACATGGCGATCAAATTAGCGCCCTAGAATCCTTGACTGATAACGTATGTCACGAAAGTCTTCGGAAAAAGTTTTTTCATGCATAGTTCCCGCAATTCGTGGAAGATCTAGTTGCCGTGATCAACAGATGTCATTTATGATTTGTATTGAGTATTCCTTCTATCAAATGTCTGAATAAGTTAGCTAAAATTAGAACTTCGAAGAAGTATTTACAATTTCGTTGGGCGAGTTCCTAAGCGTGAAATCATCAACATTTTTCGTGGTCAGAATATTTCTGAGACAACTATTTATCCGTAATAAGTGAATGTGAGCAAGGAATACCATGCTTGAATTTGCCAAAAAGTGATCGACCGAAGGCTCTGAATAAAATCCGTAGAAACAGGCTCTAAAAAGAACAAGAGACATAGTAGGATCATCATTACGAAAATTATCCAGAAGATTTCGTACTTCTCATGAGACAATAAGGCCAGAATTACTGAAAGCGGGATGTAAATATCGTAAAAGGCGTAAGTGTCCAAAATACACCCAGAATCAATGGGAAAATATCCCCAGATGTTGCCGCGCCTTAAGAAGAATTCACTGTGCAAATGCCAGAACCGTAATTTTGGATGGTGAAAAATATTTTACATTATCCCATTCTGAAATCAACTGTAATGCTGGTTTCTATACAAATTACATAGATGACTGTCCAAACGAAGTAAAATTCAAAACAAATAAAAAATTTGAAGACAAGGTTTTGGTGTGGTGTGCTTTTTCTGAAAACCATATGTAGGGCATGTGAGAGGCGAAGCTGTTGATGCAAACCGTTATACTGGAAGATGTCTCCGAAGAATGTTCGAATTCATCAATACCTATCACGCTGATGACGAAATGATGTTTTGGCCAGACTTGACATCTTCCCATTATGCGCGAGTTACGAGAGATTGGTTAGAGGCTGATAACATCCCATTTGTACCTCGCGGAGATAACCCCCAAACGTTCCACAAGTAAGACCTATCGACGATTTTTGGGGTTTACTTAAACCCAAGGACAAAGAAAGTCTATGACAATGGATGGGAAGTCCAAAACGAAAAAAGTTTGGGACAGAGAATCTTTCAGAAGATACGAGAAATTGATGTGGATGTCGTCCAAGGACTGATGGGAGGTGTTCGGAGAAAATTGAGCGCCATTGAGCAGAACGGGTTAGATTTATAAATCCTTTAAATACGATTTTATATAGTCTAGATATGAGGTGAAATCCTAATGATAATCAATTCAATACAGCTTTTTTCAGTAATTAATTTATCTTTTCGACTTTTGTGACAAACGCTAGACAGAGATTTCACTAATATGGTTGGAATTACAGAAGCATCAGTAGAAAGATCAAATCTCATTTGTGTTAAAAAATATTGAATGAAACAGTACTTTCTGATTATCAGAATAAGGTGAAACGTTTGATTAGGCGAGATGACTCTTGAATATTTTCTTACATCCTATAAACAACCGAATATTGTTCTTTTAGACAAGACCAAAATAATCACGTCAAAGCCACTGTAAAATCGAGGTCAAGTAGACAGTTGTCTTCTTACGGGCCAAACTGTCGTCAACGAGTATTATTTGATCGAGCTATTTGCAAAAAGAGGGCAGATTTGCGGACCAACAATTCTTAGTTTTTGCATTACCTTGTCTCACTTTACTCGCTTTTCGTTACCATTTCGCGAAAACTAAACGTACATCATTCTACAACCACCGTATTCACCTGGTTGAGCTCCTTGTGCCTTCTGGCTAATCATCAAAGAGAAAATATCACTCCGAGGACACCGATTGAAGAGATTAAACGTGAATAGTCGGCTATACATGAAAATTACTATTTGGCATAAATGCATTGAGTAATAAAGATTTTTCATTCTTTAACAAAATCCACCTTAGTTTTAGCACACAGTAAGTGCTTCATCGATAAGGAAGAACAATATGTTCAACTCGAGAAAAATAAAACTTTGGTCAAATGAGACACATTTCATAAGTTCGAAAATTGTACATCTCGCTCTCTTGGGGACAGGAAAATCAACATATTTTCTTTCCTTGAGAACACCTAGGAACGTTTAGGATTAACATTTCTAGCTTCATTCTTAACAGAAGAATAATTTTCTAACTTTATCAAGGAAATGTAAACGATAGATACTCACAAATGATGGAACAGTAGAAATGGAGTGTCACATTCGAATGCACATTTTCTGCGATGTTGAGCTCTTAATTTGCACTCAATTGAAATGGTAGGAGAAAATTGACGGAATTCTATGCCACACAAATCTCGTAGTGCATTTCCTGTTTTAGCAATTCAAGTTCCCTTACTTTATTTCTCGAAACGACATAGGCAACTTATAATACACTTATAATTACGGAGGTGTGCCGGAACACCTGCTATCTTCCCCGTTACTTATTTTCTGAAACAAATTGTGCCAAACTGAGATCAAACTGGAAAATCACTCCTCGAAAAATACACGACATGTTTTTCAATAGAATGAACGCGTAACTTTAGGTAATTAGTATTCGAGAATAGAAAGCACGAGTCAATGAATGACAATAAATTGCATTCTGAGGTTTATCTGCAGTGGCGTACCGATTTTATTCGAAAAGAGTAAAATAGGGAGAGAAATTGAATATTATTCGACCTCGTGTATCCCAACAACGATGAGAAATTCAAACCTTTGTCAAGTCTCCGTCCCTTGCTTTATTCACCGAAACAATATGAATATCACACTTTGGGATTTCTAGAATTTCGCGTACCTTCTGCCTGAATAGCGGTGTCAACACCAGTTTCTGAGAAAACGACGCCGATGTCATCCGCTTTGTTTCAAATAGTTGACAGGCTCCGTTCAGGGAGTTTCGTGCTTATTATCAAGTCTCCCCGGGTTGAATTTCAGTATGCGATATGGTTATTACTATTATCGTGGACTTATGCACTATCTCAGCTAGAAGCTGGATATAATTTACCTTTCCCAGATTTAGCAATCAAAGGGAATAGGCTCGATTACAATATACTTGACAGAAATTTCCTAACTATCCTACATGTATTAAGAATTACAGCTTTTTGCATTTCTATATAGGTATTCTTATGCAATTCTAATTTCTTAAGGCTATCATGCAAAGTTTTGGGTATTAAACCAGTCGAGGATACGATGACAGGAACAATATCTATTTTGTCGAGGTGCCACATCTGCTTGATCTCAATAGCAAGGTCTGTGTATTTGGACTTTTTCTCCTGGAACTTATTCAGCACGTTGTTATTATTTGGTATGGCGACATCCACCAGCATTGCTGTTTTGGCTCTCCTATCATACACCACTATGTCCGGCCTATTATTCGTCACCATTCTGTCAGTGATAATAGGCCTATCGTAGTATAATCTGATAGAGTCATTTTCCAATACGGGCGCCGGTCGATACTTGTAATATGGCTGGAATGTATTCAGAAGTCCGTACTTGTGTGCAAGTTTCTGATGGATAATGTTGCACACTTGATTATGCCTGTGAAGATAGTCTGTATTGGCCAGTTGTTCGCATCCGGACGTAATATGCTGTATCGTCTCCGATCTTATATGGCATTTTCTGCACCTATCTGTTTGTAATGTTCCGTCCTTCATAATAAATTTTTGTAGTTGTTTGTAGCGATCACTTGGTCTTGGATGGCCATAAGGAATCCCTCTGTTTCCGCGAATAATTCTCCTTTCATCAACCATTTGTTGGAGGCTTCGTTGTCGATGTGTGGTTGATTAATCTCATGGTGATGTCGTCCATGCAATTCCTTTCTTGACCATTGCTCTTGTTTTTCAGTATCTGATAGGAATGGTAGTTTCAGCAGGTCATCTCTGGTAGCAAGATTTAGAGGTGTATATCCCTTATCAGCCAACGATACCACTCTATGTAGGTCAGAAGTGAGAGCTTTTGCTGAGAAGAATTCTCTGAGATTTCTTATCTGTTCCGTGTGTAAATTGACAACATCTATTAATCCGCGTCCTCCTTCTTTCCGCTTCAAAGTTGTTCGTATCACAGACGATTTTGGATGATGATTATTGTACTTTGTCAGCATCGTTCGGGTCTGCCTTTGAATATCATCTAGCTCCGTCTTAGTCCATCTGATTATTCCAAATGAGTAAAGCAACACTGGAATGGCGTAGGTGTTAATTGCCTTGACTAGATTCCCCGAGTTCAACATCGATTTCAGCACAGACTTCAGACGCTGACTGTATTCTGAACGAATCTTCTCCTTTGATTGTTTTTGGTCTAACAATCTGGCTTGTTGGTATCCCAGATATTTGTATGTTTCGCCATCTCTCATGCACTGTATAATGTCACCGTTTGGAAGTTGTGTTTCACCATCTATGACTTTCCCTCTTTGAATGTTCAGGGTCTTACATTTTTCAATCCCGAATTTCATATGAACATCTGCCGAGAACTCACTGACAGTTTTCAGCAAATCATCCAATTGCTTCTTGTTCGAAGCATATAATTTGATGTCATCCATATACAGCAGGTGGAGATTGTATGATAATTCCTTTCTGCTTTTATCCTAAATCCGTATCCAGTTCTATTGAGCATTGAGGACAATGGGTTCATTGCCAAACAGAACCATAGTGGACTCAGAGAGTCTCCTTGAAAAATTCCACGACGTATGGGTATCTCGTCGGTTTTAATTGATTTATTGTTCATGTTGACCTGCAGAGACGTGCGCCAGTGTGTCATTGTTGTCTTCAAGAACTCTACCAGGGCTGGGTGAATTTTGTATATCTGCAATACTTCAACAAGCCAAGAATGGGCGGTACTATCGAATGCTTTCAGATAATCGAGAAAAGCTGAATGAACATTGCGATGCCCTACGTGTGCCTGTTTCATTATCACAGAATCGATGATGAGTTGTTCCTTGCACCCGTGGTGTTTCTTTCTGCATCCTTTCTGCTCCTCTGCTAATATATTGTTGTCGTCAAGGTGTTGGTATATTCGATTGGATATGCATGAAGTGAGTATTTTGTAGAGTGTTGGCAGGCAAGTGATTGGCCTATATTGAGACGGATCCTGTGTTCTATCGCTCTTAGGTAGCATATATGTTAAGCCTTGCGTTAGGAAAGTGGGTGTTTTCTTGGGATGTTGAAGTACATACGTGATCTGTTTCGCTAGGGCTCCATGGAGCTTATCAAACTTCTTGTACCAGTAGTTGTGGATATTATCTATACCAGTGGCCTTCCAATTGTTGGTCGCTCCAATTACTGCTGTAATTTCTTCCTCCGTTATTCCATCGAAGTCCATATGTCTGATATCGAGGCGTTCTTTTCATTCGTGATCCATTCCGCATCTCTATTGTGTTCTTTAGGGTTCGACCATAGTGATGACCAATAGTCGGTCAAGCACTGTGCGTCAGGTACTTCTCTGTTATTGTTGGTCGCAGTTTTGTTATTTCCTTATGAAAATTGGCAGCGTTTTGGAGGAACCTTTGGTTTTGGTGTTTCCTTTCAGTACACTTGACGTATCTTGAAAGCCTCTTTGCTTTTGCTTGGAGTTTCTGTTTCAAAGTGTCCATATACACGTCGATGTGTTGTTTGTGATCAGGGTGTTTTGTGTTCGTACCAATTTTCCTATAAATTTTGCGTATATGTGATTTCAAGCGCCTTGAGGGTTTTCTGTTTCTCAGGAATTCTGTGAGGCGACCGATTTCTGCTCTAATATTATCAATATCCTTCTCCAGTCGTTTTTGCCATGGTGGTTTTCTGACGCTTTTGGCTCAGCTTGAATCAGAGTTGTGGAGATTTGTTGTTTGTGAAGTCGAAGAACCGCTACTGCTCCACAGTAAATCAAAGTGTGAATCTTCTCCAAGGTGTTCTGGTCGGTATATTCTTCAAACATTGAGTTTACACTTGCTAGGATGATATTGGTGTTCTTGTTCGTCTTGAGTTTGGGCAGTTTAGGTCTTTTAGTTGGGTTACTACCACTGAATTCAGTTATTGCTCTGTTGAGTTCTGATCTTGCTAAATACATATATTCGTTCTGCTGATTCGGCTCAAGAGGGCGTTCCATGTTAATATTCGTTTCCGTGGCTTCGATGTTATCTGTAACACTTTCATTGACTCCAGCAGGTATACCGTTATGAGTATCATTTTCGCTTCTGAGTTCCATTATGACCTCTTCTCGTAAGCTTTGCAGCGTTTCTGAAGAAAGTAGCCTGTTTTTAACGATTGTTCTTCGTTGATCCGAAATTCTCTGCTCGGATATGTGCTGTAATTCAGGATATTTTTCTATGAACGCAAGATGTAACGCGTATCTGTATGCTGTCATTTCCGATTCCAAGTTTGTAATCTTGTAATAGGAACGCATAATGAAGGTATTCATTTCTGGAGTCCACTTCATGCGTTTCCTAGGGAGTCCGGCTCTCGTGGTCGTAGGCATAATGGCTTGCGCCGCCGTTGAAACATCAAGAGTCGGTTGAGAGGTGTTGATGTTATTTCCCACTCGGTTTTGTGTTGCAGTATCCCTACTCGATATCACGCTGCTTCCGTCGCTAACCGAGGGAGACTGTGACTCACTTTCCGAACAAGACCCTCTTCCTAAATCTTGAACGCGACAAGAGGTTATGGTGGTACAATGTCGATTCACCCGTTTATTCCTTAGATTGTACATCATTGGATATGTTGCATTTTATACCTACTGCCAGGTTCAGCTTGGGTACCTCGGGTTCGCTAAGCCCGTACTCAGAAACAATGTTCCTGAGCCCCTGAGGCTATCATTATTATTATTATTATTATACTCTCCATCCATATTCAGGGTTTCAACAAACTTACGTACGGAAGTTTACACTGTTAGAAGGCAAACAACTTGTAGAATGTAGATCTAGAGATTCACGGACAATTTTGAGATGAATCTACTGAGTTGTACAAAATAACAAACCAAGTTTTTTTGCTAATGTTTCGAGAAGGTTTACAACATTGGTGGTAACTCACGAATGCAATTCTGGTAATTCTATAAATCATAGACTTTTTCATAAATTCCGGAAAAGTTCTCATAATAACAACAAGCAGCGGCTATACTTCGATGGACGACCTGTCGCCGAAGTCGTAATGCTAATTACCGCTGGAATATACTGATGCTCGAATACTTCGAAAACGATCTGAGTTGCATGTCTCAAATACATATTGCTCAGTTTAAAAGTGAATGGCACAATCAATATTCACGAGTTGGAATAGAAAACAATACAAACAGTTGACAAAATAAGGTTGCAACTTTTAGTCCAGTCATTCTTGTGTGCTGAATTTTTGTATACACCTTCAATACGGCATAGTAATGAAGATGTGAAGGTCAAAAGGTCACGAAAATCAGTTTTTCGCGAATATCTCGCGATGTGTTGCTCAGAAGTCAATAAAACTCATTATAAAAATTGTTTGTCGTGACATGGTCTAAAAAATGTCGGTTGCTTTTTCTGTAAAATGAACCGTTTTTGAAGAAGAGACTAGAATGGACTCACATACGGTATTGTATACCGTACGGCGTATATCAATACAAGGCGTAAACCCTATTGCTTTTTATTCATGTTTGTGAGTGTGTTGTTAGTAAAATCTACTACATACACAGACATACAGGGTGCTTCAATAAAAACTGAACAGAGGCTATATCTACCAAAATATTCATTTCAGATCAAAACGCAAAAACAGATCAATTTTTGTTTCGAGGGTGAAAACTTTTGGGGTACAAAACTAGCCTAAAATATCAACCCCCTAAGCGGGGGTTGCAATCCTTGAACATTTTGAACAGGGAAGATGGGTCGAGTGATGACTCAGAAGAAAGGTGGTATCTTTGTCTACATCGCCTTGAACGAATTTCCATTTTTAATTGAAAACTGTAAAAGATACAGGGTGAGCAACTGAAAGATAGGGAATACTATTTCCCTGAGACTATTCAAGTTTCAGTGAAGTAAAATGGAACAGATCCATGCTGATCAATGGCAGTCATCATCAAGTACCATCCTCATCTCGAAATTCAACCCCTACAGCAGGGGTGACCACCCTTGAAATTTTGGAAGAGGGTAGATGGGTCGAGTGATACCTCGATAGAAAGGTATTGTCTTTGTCTGCATCCCCGTGAACGAATTTTCATTTTTGATTGAAAACTGTAGAAGATACAGAGTGAGCTACTGAAAAACAGAGAAGACTATCTATCGCCCTGAGCTATTCAAGTGTTAATGCGAAAAATGGAACAGATCAAAGGCTGTCATCTTCCGAAACACCATTCACATCTCAAATTTCAACCCCTAGAGCAGGGGTGACCACCATGTGTTATTTTTAAAGCGGAAGATAGGTCCAGTTATAACCTTCTGAGAAAGGATTTTTGTTTGTCTCCACAATGGTGTGCAAGTTTTCGTTCTCCATCAAAATTACTGGGTGAGCAGCTGAAACATTGGAATGATTATGAAGGATTATGAATCTTGAAAGAAAACGATAAAACTATCAGTCATAGTAACTCCATTGATCTTTGAACATTCGTTGTACGATATGCGAGCAATGCATCTACAGTTCGGTTCACATGTACATGCGTTTTTATCAGTTGACAGAAAGGAAACTTTTTTGTTTTCACAGGTTATACTGTATGATCATCGTCCTCATGTGAAATGACTCTTATTTGGCGATACGAATCAACATTACGAATCAGGAACGCAGATGTTACAATGATCAGATTTCTTCAACAAAGAAATTGATTCTCAATGTTTTCGTACTTTTTGTATTCAATTTCATTGTCCCAATTTTATTCCACATTAGTTGTGAAAATTCTGTTGCATTCATCACAATAGTTTCTCTTCTATTCGAAATTTAGTTTTCATAAAATCGTCATGGTTTACTCAATAGCTGGGAGGGTTGAAATGATTGAACTATTTTTCAGTTCTGATAGTTGCGCGAACAGAACAGCCAATATCTTCAAACAACGCCACAAAGGTGCTTAAGTGACTTCGAAGTATGTACTAGAATTAGTTGCCAAATTTCGTGAAACTGGATCGGTGCAAAATAAGAAGCGCGTAATTGAGCGGCCAGTAAGAAATGAGGTGGAAGTGGCGGTGCTTGGTCAAGCGGTGGTTGATCCTACCATAAGCCTGCGGAAATTGGCAGATGTAAGTGATGTAAACCAAACGAGTATTTTCCGCATTCTGAAGGGGCATAAGTTTCATCCATATAAAATCAAATTGTTCACTCTGTATCTTCTATAGTTTTCGAACAAAAATAAAAATTCGTTCACGGGGATGCAGACAAAGATAATACCTTTCTTTCGAGGTATCACTCGACCCATCTACCCTCTTCCAAAATTTCAAGGGTGGTCACCCCTGCTCTAGGGGTTGAAATTCGAGATGAAGATGGTACTTGATGATGACTGCCATTGATCAGCATGGATCTCTTCCATTTTACTTCACTGAAACTTGAACAGTCTCAGGGAAATAGTTTTCCCTATCTTTCAGTTGCGCACCCTGTATCTTTTAGTTTTCAATTAAAAATGGAAATTCGGTCAAGGCGATGTAGACAAAGATACCACCTTTCTTTTGAGTCATCACTCGACCCATCTTCCCCATTCAAAATGTTTAAGGATTGCAACCCCCGCTTAGAGGGTTGATATTTCAGGTTAGAAGTATTGTACCCCAAAAGATGTCCCACTTGGAACAAAAATTGACCTGTTTTTGCGTTTTGATCAGAAATGAATATCTTGGTAGATATAGCCTCTACTTAGTTTTCGTTGAAGCAACCTGTATATCAATAAATTCAACTAAGAATTGTTTGTTCGTTCTCTGATTCATTGTATATCTGTGAACTCAAATTGGGCGAAGTTAAACTCCACTGAGTATGAAGAAAACCGAGATTATCAGCCCAAAATAGCCATACTGTCAGTTGGAGGGAAAACCGACAAATCGACGAGGTAAAAATTAAGCCGAGGCAGATATTCGAACCGTCGGTCCGACTGGGCGACTTTGCTCCCCACACAACCAGTTTCATATGCCGTCTCGAACCGAGAACCGACAAACGGATGAAAATGAACAAAGTCTATGGGGCCTATAAATTAATTGTTTTGGATACTTAATTAGTTTCTCTTTCCCCGCTATTTCCAAAGGAGCACTTTCTTCCCAAAAACATGCTAGAACCAAAAGCAAACAAGCAGAAACATGCATTATTCCCACACCAAACTCACCATTGTCCACGGCCGCCATCTTTCTCATGTCTTGCCTTCGTCTCCTAACCGTCATCTTCCTGAACACAGTTCCGCTTATATGCTCAATATCGCACAACTCTATAGGGGTGAATTCCCTTTCTTCCCGTGCACCACCCGAACTCGATGTTTCTGGTGACGACGTCGAGGTCCTGGTGACCGCCGTCGACGTGAGATCGTCGACGAAACTCGCGTTACCTGTGACCGTCGCAGCGCGTTCTTGCAGCGATCTGTTAGCGGTAAAATGGGAAGAACATCGAGCTGTTCGGATGGGCGAGTCTGTTAGTGATATGGCCCTGTTGATGTTGGGATTGATCTGTAAATTACAGAGAGAACATCTTTTATATTATAGCTAGTTTTCTTAAATATGATTGGATATACTCAGGGATCAAATCTTGATTCGCCCTGTTAGTTGTGTGTATGCAACACACATTACATGAAAGAGTCTCTTCAGTTCGTATTGCTTACTGATCTTTAAAAAACAAATGTTCTTGCGGTTTCAAGAATGTACTATAAGTATAAGTGCTTCTATATCAGGGGTGCTCAAACTTGAACTGCTGGCGATCTACCTCAATATTTTTAGACTACTTACGATCAACTCTGAGAGGCTGCAAGTATGTGTGATGCAGGGTTGTCGTACATACACGGTACACCTTACCTACATAACTAGGTAGGGTTTACAGTAGCATATGTAGATATTAGCTTTCCACACAATAAACATTATTTTAGTCAAGGTTTGGGTAAGAATTAGTTAAGTTCTTCTCTATAATATCAATGAAAAAACTCATAAACATTCAAAACTGCGAGTTTATTGGTTGTTACAACACAAAAAAAGTTACATATGGTGTTAAACTTAACTAAGCAGTGACTTTGGATGTTGAAGTCTGGCACTGCATGTCCTCAGCATAATTTTCATAAGAAGGTACGCAAACACTGAATGCTAATCGCAAGCATGATGACATGATCTTCAGTTAGTCGATTGCGATATTTTGACTCAATTATCTCCATTTCAGAAAATGCAGACTCCCACAAGTAAGTTGATCCAAACATTGCCGTCAGTTGAAGGGCGATTTGCCTTAGATTCGGATATTTATCTTCAGATATAAAACACCAGAAATCAGTATGAGATGCTGTAGCTTTGAAATGTATATGTGATATAATCTGCACCAACTTATTTAAAACAGAACATGAGTTCATATTAAACTGACTTGCAATTTCAGTAGCTAGTTCTTCAATGTTTTTAAATGAAAAAAGACAACTCATAAATGATGCTATATTTGCAAATTAACTGCAATCATAAAAATGCATTTCGAATTGTCCCAAAATATTTGATAATTCAGCCTCATATGTATCACAATTCAACTGAGGAATCCTTGCTTTCAAAGACGGAAAAGGTTTCATATCCTTCCTCTTCAGTTGATCTATCTTAAACTGCAATTTACTTTTGAATGCGTTTACTGCGCTAATAATCTCAATAATAGTTTTTCCTTTTCCTTGACGCTCCAAGTTAATAATGTTTAAGTGCATTGTGATGTCAGTCAAAAATGCCGAATCAGTCAGCCATTTTTCGTTTTTCAACATCTGAGTGTCATCGCCTCTTTCGTCTAGAAAAGCTGTTATTTCGGGCAATAATTCTTGAAACCTTTCTTAGGAATTTTCCGCGACCCAACTACCAGTGTGTTCAGCAGACTCTCTATCTTTCAACTGCAACTTAAAGAGCCGCCGTTGCAAGCTACGTGCACGGATGGAATTCACAATTTTTGTTGCAATGCCCATAATTTCCTCCATGCTTAAAACTTTTGAACACAAAACTTGTTGGTGTATAATGCAATGGAAAGTAAAAAATGAAGGGAAATCTTCATTGGCTCGACACAATGCTACAAAACCGTTTTTGTTTCCAGTCATTGCTGGTGCTCCATCGGTTGAAATGAACACTAATTTATATTTTGGTAGCTTGTAGTTTTTTACAAAATTGAAGAAAACGTCATATATATCTTTGCCACGGGTCTTCCCCTTCAGAGGAATGATTGTCAAAAATTCTTCCTAAGCCAACATGTCATTGAATACTATACGAATGAAAATACACAGCTGGGCAGGGTCTGTCATATCGATGGATTCGTCCAACTGTAATGAAAAGTATGTACATTTCATGATATCATGTTTTAGTTTATTTGCCATGTCCTGACTCATAGCTTCAATACACAGTCGGACGAGATAACTGAAGTTCTCTAATAGCAGACATGATTTCTGTTTGATTTTTAAAATCTCCAAATAAAGTTTCACCTGATTCAATAAATGCTTCCTTCACAACCGATCCATCTTCGAATGATTTCTTGTGTTTCGCCAATATATGAGATATTCTAAATGACGCGATCGTAGCAGCTGTTGATTGTTTGGCTGGTCTTGTGAACATGGTTTGTTCTTTTTTTAAACAACATATCAAATCACGTACTTTTCGTTTTCTTAACTCACTGTGTGACGGAAAATCCTTTCCATAGTTTTTATGAACCGTTTCATGATGTCTCTCTAAGTTACCACGCTTAAGTATTGCAACTGACGCACGAAAAATAAGACAAATGCACTTATCCTTCACCATACAAAAGAAAAATTCTTCTTCCCAATCGTTACTAAAATGATACGTTTCAGATTTCTTCGCTGTACTCATTTTGTACTATTTAATAATAAACTGTATCGAGCAGCATTTATATCGGCGTGAACGAAATTCTCGAATGTTCCCGTCAAACGCGCCACCCGAAATTTCTAGAAAAGCGGCAAGAATAAAGAACATGGCTTTTCTTCGATAAGTACCGCGCGTTAGTTGGATAAAACCGCCTTTTGCCGCTAACAGAGTATTATTTTATTACGTAATAACTTTTTGTTAGTTATCTACTTATTGAAATTTTTTTTCTTCTCGAGATCTACTCAAAAAGCACCGTTCTATATGATCGTATTTGTTTGCCCCTAAAAAATTTTCATCAAAATCTTAACACCAATGTCGGTCTTTCAAATATAATTGAAATACATTAATTGTTTTAACTTACGTGTTTCGGCGACCGCGGTGGCATATCCTCCAAATCTCTTGTGCAATTATCGAAACTCACTCGCTTTTCTGTAGTTCTAACTTCATCAGTTACCTCTTCCCCCTTACTCTCTAGGGGGGCCACTGATGTACCCTCGGCTAGCGATTCGCTTTTGAGAAGATCGTTTCTAGACGACTTTTTCCTTGTTTTATAACTCTTGTCTTTTTGTGCATATAGAACTAGTGGATTGATTCTTGGCGATCTAGGTGATTTCGAAGGGGATGAATCGGGAGTACTGCAAGTAGTATTGTCAAGATTATGTTGAGAACTGTGAGGATTATTTCTTTCGGTGTAGACATCTTCTGAAAGCGTACGGCGAGCTGGTGAATGTTTATGTAGGAAAGATTCAGCTGCGTTTAGTGGGTTTACGTTCAATTCTCCTGCTTGATGTTGGAGAGAAGGATAATTGCTGATGTCTTGCCCTCTAGGGAGGCTGTTATATGGGCGCATCTCTGGCGTACTTCTTGGTGCTGTCCATGGAGGTGTTGGATCTGTAAATGCATAAGAAAGTGTTATTTTATATTGCGCTCATGTCTAATTGAGAAGAGTACGAAAGTATAATTTGATAGTATAAACAGAAGTGACTCCTCTTTTAAGATAAGATAAGCTACCTTGAGAAACTGATCCGAATTCAAAGAATTTTTCATATCATCATAAATTATAATCATCGAGCAATATAAAGGGATAATACTTGTTCCGATTTCTAAAGGCATGCCATGCCGCCCAAGATGATTCAATGTGTGTGTTCACTTGTTTTTTGAAGAGCCCCAAATTGGAAAAGATGTTTGATGGAAGTAAGTTCCACACCACACAAGCCCTGTAAACAAAATAATATTTTTTTAGAAAAAGGTACGTGGCATTGTTAGTTGGACCGTCCGGTGATGAGAGTTTTCCGCTAATCTGGATTTTTTCGGAATTGGATTCTTTTCGGAATCAAGCCTTTCAGTTGTTCAGAGCATTTGACGTGGAAGTATCTGTAAAAAAGAGAAAGATCAGCAACGTGCTGCCTTTCAGCGGAAGGCGTGATCTCCAGGTTGCTCTCTTCTGGACACTATCCTATAGATGAAATGTCTCACACTTGGGGACAGTATTCCAGACCAGGTTGCACCTTTGCTCTGTATAAAACATCAGCTGTGTTGGCTGGAGATCACAGGTGATCTTCGGGTCATCGATGAGGTGTACTACTATCTTCTGGATACTTTCCAATAGATGTAACGAATGTTTGGGTGCTGAGACCCGCCCATGGAAATAGTATTTGCACCTGTGCTTCGTATAAAAGCATCAGCTGTGATAGCTGGAGATCATGAGTGATCTCCGGTTGGTCGATGAGGCGTACTGCTCTCTTTTGGACACCATCCAATAGATGAAATGAATGTTTGGGTGCTGAGCCCCACAAATTATGACAGTATTCCAGATCAGGTCGCACCTGTGCTTTGTATAAAAGCATCAGCTGTGATGGCGTGAAATACTTAGCTTAGCCTTGAAAAGACTTTAGTAGAAGCAGATTTGGCAATGCTAGAAACAGGGCCATGCAAGCAAACTCCGGTGTTGACTGTGAAGTCGAGTAGATGCGTTTTCGTTTTCTAAGCAATATTGAAGGAGGTTCTCCTGCAAGGACTTTTCGAAGAACGTTGATGATAGCATCTTGTTCGCTTTAAAATAGACTGATACATAAGAATATCATCTTCAGCTCCAAAATAACCATAAGTTTAACAACTATAGATAATAGTTGATAGGAATCAATTTGTAAAATGTGATTTGTTTATAGCAGCTTAACGAAAATATGTTATCTAATGAAAGAGTTTTTTGTGTAGAAAGAAATTGCGTTCTAGCATTCCAATAATGGTATTCCACATGGATCTGTTCTCGTACCTCTATTCTTCAATTTATATATGGGTGATATCATAATTTCATTATGAAATACCTTGATGTCACATTAGACTCTTATTGACTTTCAAATCACACATCAATGAACTTGGTCGAAAAATGGAAACAAGCAATATTCTGCAAACATAGCTTGGTTCTATCAGGGTGCCGATATTCACTCTCTTAGAACTGCTGCTCTTGCTTCAGTCTTTTCTACAGACGAGTGCTAATGTTCTGTCTTCTTCTCATTGTATGCTGTTCAAGTGGAAATCAGTGGAAATACGTTTTGCGAGACTGGAGAAACTCTGAACATGTACGGGGGATGGCTTTTATGTTTGCATGATGGATCAAAGGGACACCGTTAGTCAATTTTTAGTACAACTTTCAAAGACAACTCTTCGAACAACATTGCCTCGGTGAGTTGGTTTCTGCTTTCGGTATTGAAGCACCACCAGTCAACAGTTCACAGATGGTTTGGATTAGGATTAGGCTTAGAGACGATCCAAGTGAGGCATAGCAAAGACAGTGTTCACTCAAGAAAATGTGGATGCTGTGCGTAAG
Source organism: Cryptolaemus montrouzieri (assembly GCA_013387265.2). Lineage (NCBI taxonomy): Eukaryota > Metazoa > Arthropoda > Insecta > Coleoptera > Coccinellidae > Cryptolaemus > Cryptolaemus montrouzieri. Next base: position 28,740,079 of record JABFTP020000103.1, read on the forward strand.
ACTATCCAGTAAGACCGGCATGCATCATATCGAGAGATTGAGGTATCATTGTGGAATTCAAAGAAATCAAAATCAAAAAATTCTGGTTGCGTGTGAAAAAATTAGTTTCCCAATGGATACCGCATCTGTTGACTTAAGGACAGAAAGTTCCAAGGGTGAATTGGTGTCGAAAAATCCAAGCTGTTTTAACTTTGGATAGTCTAAAAGCGTTTCCAACATTATCAGTGGTAATAAATATAGGATTTATTAATACGAGCCATAAAATAAGCGTCAATTTTCTGTTTGAGTGTTCCAAAGGAATCAATAACCGACAAAAGTCATCGGTGGCCGAAGTGTCACCAAAAAGATGATCGCAACATTTGTTTCAGAGACAGATTATGTAGCATTAATTACTTTATACAACCTTTTGTTTACTGCAAGTCGTTAGTGAGCTTCAAGAAACCAACCCCGAACGGCCAATCATCCTACACCAAGACAATGCAAGTTCGCACACAGACCAGAAAACATTTGAATATTATAATTATATAATATAATATAACGTAAGAAAACTTCGAATTATTACATCATCCTGCGTGTAGTCCAGACCTAAAACCTAACGATTTTTTACTTTTCCCAAAATTAAGAACGGACTGTGAGGTCAAAGATTTCAGTCTTCAGAAGAAGCTTTCCAAAAGGCCATTTTGCATGTAGCTGCAAATGATTGGAATAACTGTTTCCAGAATTGGTTTGAACGAATCGAGAAGTGTATCAATCTCCGCGAAGAATACCTCGTAAAATAATAAAGTTTTTGAAAGCTCTCAATTATTTCATTCTAGCTCATCTGATTTCTTTTTTATTTGGATTGAAAATTTAAAATCTTCTTAGTAATATACCGGGTGTCAATTTAGAGCGAAGTCGACCCATAACTTCATTCCTGTTGATTATATTAAAAACGCAACTAAAAAGTTAGACAGTAATATGCTGCACATCCTAAAATTATTTTCAAATATACAGGGTGTTTCATTACAAAGATTCATATTACGTTATGTTTTCTCTAAATAGAATATCCTATGTTTCTCATCAGTTCTGAACGTGTTAATCAGAAAATAGGTGAGTTTCTTCAAATCAGCGTATGACGTTCGTTTCGTATATTCTGTATTCACAGGAGTCGTCTTAGAATCTCAATTCTAACACTAAGTCATTCCCATAAACTTGAATATTCATGAGTGATTGTTGATACGAATATGCAGAATATTTATTGTTGGATGTGGAATTAGCGTTAGGTTCAAACCTCTTAATTTTTCTCATTACAAATAGAACGAACTGTATTTAGTGCCTGCAAATGAAAGACAATTCTTATACTCAAATGTATTAGGTATTCTTATACCTATTTTCAATAGACTCAGAGTTGAAAATGATTTTATATTTTATGCTAGAATTTTCACATGATCTTATCAAATTCTGCACTAAAATTCTCAAACTTCGTTCAAGTAGGAACAATATAGAACAAAAGGTTAATTAACACATGCTGTGGAGGTTTGCTAAGTACTAAGATCAGCACTGAACCAGCTCAAAAATGGGAAGACCGCATTACAAACGAAATGCTGAAATTTGGAGGTGACGTCTTGATTCAAGCAATAGGGTGCTTTTCAAACGATGCTTAGAAGAAGGAAAAATCCCAGATAAATGGCGTAGTTCTGAGGGGATTTTAATATTCGAAAAAGGCAACAAAGACAACATAAGCAGTTACCGCCCGATAAGTCTCCTTTCACATCTCTTCAAACTACTAACGAAGATAATAACTATCCGACTCACAAATAAACTCGACTTTTATCAACCCGTCGAGCAGGCAGGATTCAGAAAAGGTTTCAGCACTATCGACCACTAACAATCCATACGAATTCTGATAGAGAAATGTTGTGAATAGAATATTAACCTACATCTGGATTTTGTAGACTTCAAAAAAGCCTTCGATCTTATCGAACGTTGGGGTAGTACCTAAAGGATTGAATGATGCAAGGATAGACTCCAGATACACCACCCTTTTGGGGAATATCTACAAAAGTGCCACATTGAGAGTGAGGGTCGACGAAGAGACGCAGACAAAAGACATTCCAGTTCAGAGGGGAGTAAGACAAGGGGATACAATATCTCCCAAACTCTTTGGTCTTGCTCTAGAAAACATCTTTAAAAAACTCGAATTGGACGAAAAAGGTATCAATGTAGATGAAAAATACCTAAATCATCTCCGGTTCGCCGATGATATGGTCTTGATCAACTCAAACGAGGAAGATTTAAGAACCATGTTAACTCAACTGAACAAGGCATTCAAGAAGGTAGCCCTTCATATGAACTTCAGCAAAACAAAACTCTTAAGCAAGACCAAGAATCCGGTGAGAATAGATAATCAGCTGATAGAAAAAGTTGAAGATTACATTTATCTCGTTCATGTTATAAAACTGGAAAACAAAACCAGGTAGCTGAAGTGAAAAGAAGAACCTGACTTGGATGGACGGCGTTTGGAAAAATGAGTAATATTTTGAGGAACAGCGATGTTTCCATCTCCTTCCGCAGGAAGGTGTTCGACTCCTGCGTTCTTTCCGTCATGACCTATGCCCTAGAGACTATGACACTAACTGAGAAGAGCGCAGAAATGCTGAGAATTGCCCAAAGACATATGGAGAGGAGCATGCTGGAAGTGACTTTGAGAGACAGAATCCAGAACGTAGAGATAAGGAGAAGAACCTGTGTTACAGATATAATGGAAAGGACTAGTAAATTGAAATTGAGTTGGACAGGGCACGTATCCAGGAAAACAGAAGATGAATGGCCAAATAGACTAGTGCACTGGGGACCTATAACAAGCAAGAGGGGCATTTGAAGATCACAAAAACGATGGGTAGATGATCTCAGGCAATACGCAGGCTCCAACTGGTATCACCGTGCACAGGACAGGGAAGAATGGAAAAGACTGGGAGCTGATATGGTGATGGTGATGATGCTATGATAAATGATTGAAGAGTCAACCTCATCCTCGGTTGCACTTAATTGAATGCACAGAATTGATCATCAGGTTATTGAGATTACCCGGAGTAGTATTATTTCTCTAAAGAGTAAAAACGGCAAATCTCTTGATGCAGTAATGAAATTGAAAACTTCGAAACCTATTTTACGATAAGTCCGATGGCCAAGTTGTTTGTATGGATGGGAAGTTCCCGGCAACATTGTTAAAAGATGATAAGGAGAAGAAACTTTCCCAAAGTCAACATCATACTTAATAATTAACTACTTTTTTCACTCTTTCAAATTTGGAGTTAAACTATTAGGATATCCCCAAAATATAGAGTTTTTACGATATTTCACCCATCAATGAACTGAGTCAGCAACAAACACAGATTGAAATTGCATAGATATCGAGAGACGAGTGAAGCGAATGAAATTTCTTCTAAAGCTCTATGAGAATCTCATTTTTCTTTCGGTTCATACTGTGACCGCTGCAAAGCTATTGTTCGTTCCCTCTTATCGAGAAAACACTGAAATTAAAACCTCTGACAGAGTTAATAACGTTCTAGTGGAAACCGCTGTGATTCACTTCGAGTCTCACAAGGGGGCAATTGTTCAGCCAGAATATTTTCCTTGTTTACAATGAAAGATTTCAGCTTGTGCAGCTAAATGAAGAAACAAGAGCCACATTTAAATTGAGTTCAAGATTTATTTATTAATTCAAATGGAAGGAAAGGAATTACATATCAAAAACAAACTAATGTTAGTCTAGTTAGAAAGCAAAATATGTAGAATAAATTTTCGAAACGTACTAAGCTTTCCAGGATCGACTCTGAAATGTCAGCCCAGGAAAATGCGGAGTTATTTTTTTATATGATTCAAGAGAACAGGAGATACTTCTTGTTCTTCTTCTTCTTAATTTAGACCTTGAGGTCAGTTTTTTTCCAGGAGATCCATCTACTATTGTTGATGGACTGCCAACTATCTTTCCAGCGTTTGGGGGCCTTCCTGGTGGCCGACGTGCTGCTATTGGTTTTCCGTCTCGTACAATATGTGCTAGTCTGTGTTCTTCCATCCTGTCTACATGTCCATTCAATCCTCGTCTACGTTTTCTTGCCCATCGTATAATATCTTCAGTGTTACGTTTCTCGTATAAACTAGTTAGTAATTCTATCTATGAGCGATTTTCCCGATATTTGCCTTAGCGTCTTCATTTCTGACGTTCTTAGAATTTTTTTGGTTTTAAAGGTATCGGCCCTAGTTTCCATTGCATATGTGGCGATAGGTCGTACACACGCACTCAATGCCCATATGCTTGTTCTTCCTTATGACATCTCTCAGGCACCTGTAAATCGCTGCTGCTTTATTTACCTGCTCTCGGACCTCTCTCGCTAACTAGTTATTTGCACCTCAAGGTATTCGAAGGGCATTACCTGCTCCTTCGATATCACCATGCTCTTTGTTTTTTCGGTAGCTATCTTCATGTTGTAATTTTCAGCTTCGGATTTGAAAGCAATCAGGAGTCTTTGAAGATAATCTTCATTCATTATTATTCATTATTGCCGCATCGTCCGCGTAGCCTACTATTTTTATCTCTCCCGTACTCGTCCTGTATCAGTTCCCTACTGATTTAACTTTGTTGGTGATTCTGTCAATTATTAAATTGAACAGAAGAGGACTGAGCCTATCTCCTTGTCTTATGTCCGCAGTGACAGCTATTTCTGATGTAAGGCTATCTTGAGATTTTATTTTCGTGTTGTTGTTGGTGTTCAGGTCTTCGATAATTTTGATGATTGATTCCGGGATCTTTTCGTCTCTCAGTATCTGTAGCACATCTTTCACTCTTACACGATCGAAGGCTTTTGTGAGGTCAATGAAGCAGATGTATAAGGGTTTGCTGTATTCCAGAGATTTTTCTACTACTTTTTACTCTATGAAGATTGCATCCGTTGTTGTTCTGTTCCTCCTGAATCCTTGTTATTCTTCGTTGATGTCTATCACTTCTGCTATTTTGTCTCGTAGAATTCAGGTGAATAGCTCGGTTAGTGCCCCTAGCAGAGTTATTGTTCTGTAATTTGAGGTGGTCTTTTTGTCGCCCTTCTTGTATATAGGTACAGAAAAGCTCTTTTTCCACTCTGTAGGCACACTGGTATTGTCTGGGATTTTTCCAAATAAAGCCTTGATTTCGCTTATTGGAGTGTTTTCCATATTTAATCATTTCGTTAGTGACGTTGTCTATTCCTGGTGCTTTTCGATTTTTAAGTTTTTGAATGGCCTTAGTTATCGACTCGTTGGAAATCACCACAACGACAATTTCTTCCTCCTCGAGCTGAACTGCTTGTCTCTCACTATCGTTTTCGCTGTCTTCGTTATTATAGAGTTCTGTAAGGTATTGTTTCCATTGTTTCGCGCTTACTTGATTCAGTCGGACATTTTATTTACTGGTTTTTTCCTTGCTCGAAGCATATTCCATATTCTCCTCTGAGTTCCGTAGATATCGTTCTCCATATCCATATACTCGCTAACTTTTCTTCAATGTTCTCTCCGTATCTCCCTGTTTTGTCTATTCCCTCTGTTCCGTGCCTCCACGTATTTTCTGTGCTCTGACTGAGTCTTCATACTTCTGTTTCTCAAATATGCTTCTCTTTTTTCTTTTGCTAAAGCTTTTACTTCCTCTGTAAACCACGGTGTCGATTTGTACTCTGTGGCGTTTCCAACTATTCTCGTCCCAAACGCTTCCTTTGCAGCCCCCAAAATGTTTGTTTCTATCGTGTTCCAGCTATCATCACATTTTGTTCTTGTTTTATTGGATTGTCTGTAATTTTGGCCTTGAGTCTTTCGTTGAAGTCATTGAGTCGTTGAGTCCTGGAGTGCTTCTGTATCGAATTTTTCTGTTTTTCATGACGTTGGTGCCTGTTTCCTGTGGTTAATGATATTTCGTAATTTTCCCAGAACCATATTATGGTCTGAACCAATGTTGGCAGGTGTCAGAGCACGTACATCCATTATCTGACTTGGATGGAATTCCTTATTTGTCAGTATGTAATCTATGGTTGAACGATGTCCTTGGGTATTATACCAAGTAAACCTATGTTGTTCCTTGTGATCGTAGAAGATGTTGCTAATCCGTAGTTCGTCTTCGTTGGTCACTCCTTCGGTTAAAACATTGTTTTATTCCATTTATAACTTGAGAAAAACGCTTGAGGAAAACCACACACCTCTGGAAGAGGCGCATGGAGATTTTGGGAAGTAGGAGAATCACCTCAACGATCGGAAATCACAGCGTCACAGGAATAGTGCCCCGAGGCAGCCCGCAGGACGGCGTGGTGTCGTCGACTTTCTGCGCATGTTTTCGAAGTCTGTTACTGACATTGGATGGAGGGAAGTCCGTGTTGAAGTTTATACGGACTACTTTGTTGTTCTCTGCAAAGAAGGATCTACAGCCATATATGAATATATTGCAGATTTCACAAGGAAGCATACGATTTCATTATGTTCAAGACCCATTTTCTTTGTATCAAGCCTTGACATAAAGAAAAATGGTTAGGAGCTCAGGAGTAATACTCGACAGGAAACTTAACTGCGCATCTTAAGCTTCAGACTGCTGGGTTTTCTTCTGCCTCATGATATGTTGGAGGATTTTCACCGGTACATGGAGCTTGAAACCACGTGTGTTGATATGGTTCTTCGAAACCATTCTGCTACCCAGACTTACATACGGCTCGCTAGTCTAATGGACGAGGAGGGGAACCAGACGGCGAAGCTAGCTCTAGAGAGGTTCAGAGCTGTAATGGTGAGAAATGTGGCGGGTGCTCAAAGATTACTTCTAAGGTGGCCTGCGAGTGCGTTCTGGCACTGGAACAACTGGCGGTAAACAGCTATATCCGTCTCCTCTGGGTTCCGAGTCACACGTCAGAGAAAAGGAGATTGCGGAAAGGCTGGCATATTTTGAAGTTTAGAATAACAGACCCAGGGTCTGCGGTCGGGATCTCAGCTTGTGTTGTTAAGGCAAGGCTGGGGGACATAGGAACACCTGGAAGGTTTTTGCCAGTCATTGCTAATTTTGGATACAACACCTAGTAAAACTTGTACAAGGTTGGCTCTTTAAGGCACTCCAACTTATGTACGGCTCCTGACACAGATAGAGACGAAACATGGCAACCTAATTCATTCATATCCTTTGTGCAAGGTAACTGCAGGTGATGTGAAATTGTGGTTTACACAACAATGAAAACCGTCTTAGGCGTAACCGACTGAGCGCGGAAATGCTGGAAGTGATGTAATAATTACTATAATTTAACTATTTGGTTCTTGCAGTAGGAAATTCCAATTATAAGTTCCCACGGTTGATTGTTGAAAAGCGAACTTATATCAATTGGAATTTGATCTGTTTCTTCAGTCATTTCATTATTGATCTGGTTCTCATCTATATTTGCATGTAGACCTGAAAAAGATGCTAAGGGAAAAATGCTCAAACTAAGGCACCCTACATCTTTACCTTTCTGAACTATGCTTTATTAAACTTTCAATTTCTTTTCGCAGTTGTCGTTAAGAACTTCAATTTACATATCTCGCTTTAAATATCATCTTTAAGAAAACACTGAAATGCATGAAAATATGTACATCAAAGCATTCCGCTTCCATGCACAACATGAAATTGGCAAATAATTTGTTGGGAGCAGAATACCAGCTGAAATCTATTCAACAGATATTGCACACGAGGAATTCGTGTTTTCAACTACGTACTTCACTTTTGTCGTTTTATTTTTGGGATTAACTGAGCATAAATGAATCTAAGCTATTTTATGTTATTTGAGAGATACGAGGGGAACAAGAATAATAATTCATTCATACATTTCGTAGAATATTTTTGGTTCGATCATTACGTATGGTTAAGAATTTATGCATTAGATGTATCAGGTGTTCTCTGAAAAGCACTCAAGCTATAGCTACTATCATTGATGATCGATTATGATTCCAAATTCTAAGAAACTGGAGCATGTTCGCAGTTCTGCCAATTCCGAAAAGACTGCAAGTTGACCTTCATTTGTGCGTTTTGAATAGAACATCATAGTTTCATTTTTTTTTCGATTACTCATTCAAATTTTTGTACCATCTACAAAAAAGTTATCACTCGAAACGCTGTATGGAAGACGGAAATCAAATGAATGCAGACAACACACAAGCCTATTCAAAATCTAACAGAAATAGTGCTGGAGCAATCCGACTGTGTTGAGCACGGTTTCCAGAGCGACGTCAATTTTCAGATTCAAAAGAACCAACGATTCAGTTAATTCAGAAAACCGGAAACTCTTTAGAGTAAGTTCAAGAGTAAGTCTTGAAGTGAATTTAGAATCATCTGTTCAACAAGTTCTTGCGGAAACCGGGATGTCAACGACGACTGTTCAATCTGTACTATGAAAGTATAAGTACCAGCTTTACGTCTTCAAAGCAGTGTTAGATGTTACTATTATAATATATACTTTTTCCAGAACTATCATTTTGTTCGATGAGTGTTCTTTTCACAACAGTCATTCAATAGGAATAATTTCAGACATAGAAGCTAGCAGAATCCGAAAAACATAATTAATGATAAGTTCAGAAGTAAATTCGGTGTGAACGTCTGATAGAGGCAGGAAACTTGAATCAGGACAATTACAATGAAATTCTCGTTTCAACGTTAGACGATTCTCCTGATTTTAAACAATTTTGCTATCCAACGGGACGGTACTGCTAGCCACACTGCAGTTTGAGTGTAAACTAGCAGCACAACAATCTTGGGGGAGCAATGGATAAGAACAAATGGTTCTATAAACTGGCATGCTCGCTCCCCAGACTTGACCTCTTCTGATTTTTGGCTCTGGAGTTATCTACACGTCGAGTTTTCCGCACTTCACGTGGATAGGAACTACCTGTTGTGAAATTCTTTCAGATATAATTCTAAATACAATCCCATTAAGGAGATGCCAGTTATGTATTCAACAGCACAGTAGGCATTTTCAACAATTATTTCATTAATCCAAGTTCGAACTTTCTGCTCCATTGAAATTGATATGTTTACTTATTTAAGTTCATCACGGTCTAGAATTCGTGTTCAATAGAGTCAAATGCATGAGGATTCTTTCTGTATTGAATTTAAGTTTGAATATCTTTCTCATTTTATATGCTAACATATTCAGGTTGTAGCAACTATCAATCGTTTTCTAGCATTCAAAAAGATTTATGAGCTGAAAATCTATGAAAAGATGTTAAGTCCTGAAAATACGTATTTTCATACAAATCACACTAGATCGGTAGTGATGAAGATAATACAGGATGTCTCAGAAATATTCTTGCGAACTAGAATATTAATTTTTATAGGAACGTACCCCCAACTCTCTTATTTCAATGGTTAACCATCAGTTTTCATTCCATACTATGATTTAAATCCAGTTATGAGTAATTTAGTGTAATAAACGTGTTAACTAAATTTCACCATTTTCGAATAATTAATGATTTTGGGAATTTCACAAACAAGTGGAAAAAAGAAGATGTCATTGAAGTATCCATCCATTGCTGACTCCCTGTGGGACACCCTCTTGTAAGAAATGAAACTTTCAAACTTCGGAAACATGCTTTTTCTTCATTTAGTTGGTAACTTTTGAAATAAACCTCGTATAACTACCCTCTTGTAAGAAATGAAACTTTCAATCTTCGGGAACATGCTTTTTCTTCATTTGGTTGATAACTTTTGAAATAAATCTCGTATAACTACCCTCTTGTAAGAAATGAAACTTTCAAACTTCGGGAACATGCTTTTTCTTCATTTGGTTGGTAACTTTTGAAATAAACCTCGTATAAACTACCCATAGTTGATCGAAGACAAACATAGCTCAATAGAGGTTTTTCTATATTAGATCCGCTTTGTTTTATGTTGTTTATCGATATTATTGGACATAATTTCAAGGAACGCTTATGGTCATATCAGAAATGACAATATTACTTAGAAAGATAAATTTTTTACGACCTGTTAGATTGCCAGTCTAATATTTACGAGTTATCGACCACGATTTATATTTTTAGTTCTCCTGACAACTAGTTACTAAACTATCAACATCGATAGGTCGCGTTCACAAACGCCAAATATATACAGGGCAACGAAATAAAACTTACTTAATAACTGCAAAACGATTGTTTTTCGATAGAAATTAGAAAAGGTGGATTTTTATTAAGTATCAATTTTGGCAAGGTTCTACTTCATTAACAATTTGAAATATTCAGTTGGAAGAAGAACTAGATTGTCCAAGAAAATTCGTCCCTAACTTTAAATATTAAATGGCACCCTGCAGTTTTTGGGAATTGAATTTTCTATTTATAACTGGTTATCAATTGAAAATCCGTTAATGAATAGATGCGAAAATTAATATTTCGTATTTTCATCGTGTTAGCCATGAAGAACTACGTAAATTTGAAGATCTTAAAATAAGGAAATAATGAAAATATTTGAGTTTTTATGCTTTCAATGATTGTCTGAGTTACTGTAGATTTTCAACAGGAACGCAAAGTCAAAAATGAATCATTAGGTGACTTTAAACCGAGTAAAGAACAAAATATTTTAAAGGCCATCAAACAAAAATCTCAACTAAATGAAGTTATTTTTACAAAAGCAGATAAGGGTAATACTGTTATTGCGTTAAATAAAAATGACTACCTATTTAAAACTCTAAATTTCATTTCGACCGGAAACTATACAATTTTAAACGAAGATCCAACTATTAAATTCCAGAAAAATATTAAAATTGCAATAAATGACGCAAAATCTTTAATTAAAGCAATAGATAAATACAAATTAATTTCACTAAACCCTCAACCACCTCAACTGTATTCACTCATTAAATTGCATAAAGTAAATAACCCCGTTAGACCAGTCGTATCTTACGTTACAGCCCCAGCCGTGAAATTGTCGCACTACCTTATAGATATCATTAAAATTATTGTTCATTCAAATCAAAATTTTCTATAAAAATTCTTTCGAATTGATAAATAACATAAAAACGTTAACCTACCACCTAACGCAAAACTTATTTCGTTTGATGTTGAGAATTTATACCCAAGTGTTCCTCCAGGTGATGTCAAAATATTAATCGAAAACATGTTGAATTCGAATCATGTTAACCACATAATTAAATCAGAAATATTGAATCTGTTGGACGTTTGCATTGAACAAAATTATTTTCTTTCAACAATATCTATTACAGTAGTGAAAATGGTTTGATCATGGGAAATCCTTTGAGTCCACTTTTAGCAGAGATTTTTATGAATAATATCAAACAGAAAATTCATACACATCCACTCATTTCCAAATTTCATTATTGGTATAGATATGTTGACGACATCTTAGTATGTTTCATTGGAACTACTCGTCAATTAGACTTATTTCTTAAATTCACTAATTCCATCCATTTGAACATTAAATTCACGATAGAAATTGAACAGAACGATTCCATTAATTTTTGGACTTGAAAATCACTAGACGTAATAATAATCATGTTTTTTCGGTCTTTCGTAAACCAACACATACTGATACAATTATACATAACTACTCATTACATCCAATTCAACACAAAGTTGCAGCTTTAAACAGCATGGTACATCGGTTACTCAATTTACCTTTATCAGTAGAAGATTATAATAAAGAGTTAAATATCATCAAACAGATTGCCATTAATAATTCATATAATCCGGATATGATAGATCTAATCATTCGTAAAAACTGTATCAGAAAGCAATAAATGAAGTATATCCTATTCATAAAGACTATAAAATATTCAACAGTTTAACATTCTGCGGTTCTGCAAGTACAAATATTAAATCCTTTCTCGACAAACAAAATCTCAATATAACTTTCAAAACTTCTAATAACTTAGGTAAACATATTAAAAATAATAAATCTCGTGTTGAAAACTCAAGTAAATCAGGAATCTATAAACTCAATTGCGGTTCTTGTGATAAAATTTATATCGGTAGGACCTAAGGAGTTTTGGCATAAGAACATCTGAACATAAACGTAGCTTCGATAAAAATAAATCTGATTCAAATTATTCAAACCACTTAATAAAAGAAAACCATTCATTCAAAAAACTTTGACATATTACATATAAAATCAATAAGTTTAAAATTAGATCTACTAGAAGCATTAGAAATAAATAGATACAAACATTCGGACAAGCTTTTGAATGAGCAGGTAGATGTAAATTATTCACCCTACTTAACTTGTTTAATTAGTTTTAATTACCTTTCATACTAACTGTACAATGGCTCGGTGTGGATTTTCCTGTTATTCATCCAACTTGTTCTACGATTTGTTTATAATACCATACTCTTCAATCTGTTTGTCAATCTTGATAAAGCTGCTGTGTCAGCGAAACGTCGTCGAATTTTTTCAAATAAAGTGTAGATTAAAGTTAAACTTTGTGTTTTTCATCTCATTTAAATCACTAATCTATTCAGCGAGTGTGTAGGCATTGTACCACATTTGTTGTTTTTAGTCAACGGTATTACTTCCCGAAATTGAGGTAACTTTCTTTGTATAAAATGTATACATTTCCCCTTAGAACTAATGTCCATTGATCCATTTATTGAATAATCTACTTCAAATACGTTGAAGTCTATTTTACGAATATCGATTATCAAGAGACTAATAATTGGAACAATGCCTATTCATAACACCATTATTGTGGAATTTGGTTTCACCCTACATTATTTTATTTACTATAAAAGGCTGGATCAAATGGATGATAGGTAAGTCTTGTGAAATATGTGTAATGGAACTTTTGTTATGCCAAATACTTCAGATAGTTTTGTATTAACACATGAGCGTCTAAGTATACATACCCTAAAACATTTATGATATTCTGTTCAGTTCATTCTGGTTTGGAATTATTGTAATTTTTAGTTGAGAAAAATGGCCTAACCGCACGAGGCGTTCTATGTTTACAAATGTGTTTTGGCGTTGGACGGTTGGGAAAACGAGTATGGTTTAAGCTTCTAGCTTTCACGAAAAACTATAGCAATAAACACCGAACGCCAAGAAGATATGGCATAACAATCGAGACCGCTGGGATGAGCTGCACGAGTTTTGCTTGACTTTCACCTTCAACGACGTCTGATTTTCAAATCCTGACATCAATTATATATATAAACAGCTCTACAGGCCGAGTAGGCCCATGGCTTCATTACACGTTCTTCTCCATTTCATTTTATTCATAACTGCTCCCTTCCAGTCCTTCACTCCTAGCTCTTCAATATCTTTCTCCACCATCTTGATCCATTCTGTGCGTGGTCTTCCCCTGCCTCTTCTTCCCGTTATTTCCTTGTCAAAACATGGCCAAGCCATCTCATTCTTTATGCTCTAGCCACATTTGTTATTGAGGGTTGTCCATACAATTCTTGAAGCTCGGCGTTCGTTCTCCTTTCCCAACGATTTTCTACCTTTTTTCCACCATATAATTCTTCTGAGTATTCTTCTCTCGAAAACTTCTAATGTATTTTTCCCTCTGATTTAGCTTCCACAGTTCGCAACCGTATGTTACCACAGGCCTGATGATCTTCTGATAAATTTTCTTCTCCGCGTTTTTCGACATATTTTTGGACCTGAGCACTCTGTATAATCCTCCTAAGCATTTTGTTCCTTTAGCTATCCTTTCCTGTATTTCTACTTTCTCCTCCCCTGTTCTCGTCAATGTTACACCCAAATAGTTGAACTGTTCTACCTTTTCAAAGCAGTATGTCCTATCTTCACTAATTATTTGCAGATTTGAGTGCCTTTCATTTTCTTGTTGTCCTACTATCATATACCTGGTTTTATTTTCATTTATCATTAAACCCTTTCTTCTTGCAGCGGTTTCTAACTTCCTGAATTCATTCACCAAATGTTCTCTTGTTCTGATCACAATAACTATGTCGTCTGCATACGGTAAAACTTGTGTCTTTTGACTTTTTATTGTACCTTTGCTAGCTATACTGCTCTCTTCTATAATTTTATCCATCACGATATTGAAAAGTGTAGTAGAAAGGGGATCTCCCTGTCTCAGGCCTTTATCAACACAGAATTATTCCGACAAATGTCCGCTCATCTTAACTTTATAGATGGTATCCGTCAATGTCATTCTCACCAGCCCTATTAGTTTGCCTTTTATTTTTAGTTCATCCATTGCTTTATATATATATTTTCTTATTATTCTATCATAAGCCTGTTCATAATCGATGAAAAGCATATGGAGTATCATGTTTTGATCAATAGTATTATTTATAATTTGCTTCAACACAAAAATCTGATCCATGACTGATCTATTTTTTCGGAACCCACACTGATACTGTCCTAGCTTTGGTTCTATTGTTACGTTTAGTCTATTTTTGATAGATATCGCCATAATCTTGTAGATAGTGTCCATTAAGGCAATCCCTCTATAGTTCTCGCAATTGGTCGTATCCCCCTTCTTGCGCAACGGACATATTAGAGCTTCCTTCCACCTACTTGGCATTTTCTCCTCTTCCCAAACTTTAGATATTATAAAATATATATTGTCCTCCATTTCTTGTCCCCCTATCTTCAACATTCCGCCGTGATGCCATTTCCACCTGGCGCTTTGTTGTTTTAAACAATTTTATGATTGATCTTATTTCTTCCTTATTTGGTGGTTCCTTATACGCTTCATTTAGGAACGCCCCTTCATCGTTCGCATTTTAACTAGTCTCTTCACTTTCCCCGTCTAACAACTCTCTGAAATACTCACTCCATCTCTTCAAACTTTCTTCTATTCCTCCTACCAACTGTCCGTTTTTGTCTTTGCAGAATAATATTTTATTTTGCTGATAGAGCCTACTCTGATATTGTATATTTTTATAGAATTGTCTCGTCTGTTTTCGCATATAGTTGTTTTCCAGTTTTTCCATTTCAGTCTCTATATATTCTCTTCTTCTTTCTCCTGCATGTGCTTTCTGCTTTTCTTCTCTTTTCCCTATACAACTTCTGGTTCTCTTTTGTGTTGTTTTTCATCATATTCATTCTTGATTCTTCTCTTTCAAGTACTGCTCTCCTGCACTCTTCATCATACCAACCTCCTTGTTCTGCTTTGCTATCATCTTTTAGCAGCATATCTGCTCCTTCTTTCATCATCTGTTCCAACTGTCTCCACTGATCTTCAACGCTTTCCTCCTTATTACTGGAAATTCTTTTGTTAACTTTGGTCTGAAACTCCTTCCTAATATTTTCATCATTCAATTTTTCCACTGCATATTTGATAACTTTATTTCTTTTACTTTCCTGATGTTCTGGTTTTCTATATTTTATCTTGGCTATTACGAGCATCCGGTCTGTGTCCACGTCTGCTCCGCGTAAACTCCTAACATTCATTACATACTTGGCGTGTTTACTCTCTATAACAATGTGATCTATTTGGTTAACTGTTCTGTTATCAGGTGATATCCATGTACCTTTATAGATATCTTTATGCTGAAAATAGGTTGTGACTACTCGAAGATTCCTCTCTGTTGCTAGTTCAATAAGTTTTTTTTCCATTCTCATCACTTTCTTCGTGCTTACTGTACTTTCCTATAGCTGGCCTGTATATTTCTTCTTGTCCCAGTTTCGCATTGAAATCTCCCAGAATAATTTTAACATCATATTTAGGGGTCTTGTCGTATTCTTTTTCTATCATTTAATAGAATTTTTCCTTTATTTCATTCTCTTTTTCTTCTGACATTAATGTCTGCACTAAATCTTTCATTGAAGTTATTATTGCAAGCATGGATCTCTACATTACAAACTCTACGAAAAGAGCATCCGCATGAAAGCTCCCGTGCAATGACAACTGTCAAAAAGCTGTCACAGTTAAAGAACAGAGCTTATAAGAACTGGAAGAAAAATGATATTGAGTCTACCGTGAGTGAGTGATATTTGATCACCATACGGTGATTTTGATTTATTTATATCACACTTACACAAAAATAGGTGGAAAATATTGAATTAACAAACTTGATAGTCGAAAAAATAACTCTTTAGCATTTGATATATTTCAGAAAACTACTTTCACAGATATTTGTATTCCTTTGCACTTTTCTCAACTCTTGCAACATAAACTAGCCGTTTTCAACTCAAAAGTTCATTCGGCATTTTCATTGCCACTTTCTACTGGAAAACTTAAAATCTTACGAAATTCATTTGAATTTGGGAGGCTTTTACTTGGTAAAATTCCATTATCAATAATAAAAAACAAGTACTGTGTTTTAAGGAATTTTACTTAATAATTGCGATTCGTAACGCGTTTCACTACACCGTAGCTTCTTCAGACGAATGATTATGCAGAAAAATACAAATGAGAGTATAACTATAAATGTTCTTGAGTAATTAAAAGCTTATTGGTTGATTCTTCTTAAGTGGTTATTTATGACAGGTATATCCAATAAAATTAAGGAATAGATTGCTCCCGAAAAGATTCAATAGAGGTGAAGGGCTTAAATCGACTTGTTCATTGATGAGTCTACCTGAGTGTTTGTATTTATTTATTTCTAAAGTTTCCCAAAGATCTACCTTCCAATATTTATTATCTGTATGCAAAATTTCAAACTGTGGGTCGAAAGAATGATTATTTTCTAAGAGATGATTCGCGTAATTTGAATCTGATTTTTATTTGAAAAACTGCGTTTATGTTCCGATATTCTAATATTAAAATTTCTATGTGTTCTACCAATGTAGAAATTATCACAGTCATTGCAATTCAATCTATAAACACCTGATTTATTGTTTTTACCTGGTTTGGTAATACATAACTCGTCGTGTCATCCATATCAACATAAAAAGCATTCAATAGTTTTATTCATAGATTGATTAACATCCCGCTATCACCAGAAAATTTCAACAAAGAACTAAATTTGATTAAACAAATAGCCAAAAATAATGGTTACAATCCTAAACTAATAAATAATATTTTAAATAAAAACAAAGTAGAATCGCATTGAATGAAGTTTACCCTGTCGATAAATTGAAACAAAAATTCAACACCTTAACCTACGTTGGCATTACAAGTGAGAAACTGAAATCATTCTTAAGTAGCAATAATTTCAACATAGCTTTCCAAACTAATAATAATTTAGGCAAATATATAAAAATAATAAAACCAAACCAGGTAAAAACAATAAATCAGGTGTTTATAGATTGAATTGCAATGACTGTGATAATTTCTACATTGGTAGAAATTTTAATATTAGAATATCGGAACATAAACGTAGTTTTTCAAATAAAAATCAGATTCAAATTACGCGAATCATCTCTTAGAAAATAATCATTCTTTCGACCCACAGTTTGAAATTTTGCATACAGATAATAAATATTGGAAGGTAGATCTTTGGGAAACTTTAGAAATAAATAAATACAAACACTCAGGTAGACTCATCAATGAACAAGTCGATTTAAGCCCTTCACCTCAATTGAATCTTTTCAGGGAGCAATCTATTCCTTAATTTTATTGGATATACCTGTCATAAATAACCACTTAAGAAGAATCAACCAATAAGCTTTTAATTACTCAAGAACATTTATAGTTATATTCTCATTTGTATTTTTCTGCATAATCATTCGTCTGAAGAAGCTACGGTGAAGTGAAACGCGTTACGAATCGCAATTATTAAGTAAAATTCCTTAAAACACAGTACTTGTTTTTTATTATTAAGAAATTCACATCATAAAACTATCGCTAGTAATAACTGTTATCCCCTACCATAGTAGACAAAATAGTTCTCAAAAAACACACAGTTAGCTTACAACACCCCAATGTTAAACCAAATACCGATATTGAAAAATTCTAAGCAACTTATTTTGGTCCAATTTCACAGTAAGTTGCAAATCAAATGTCAAGTCACAACATAAAAATTGTCTTCAAACCTAGTATTACGCTCTCACTCTCTCACTCAATTGTTCCACTTACTTCGATATCCCTTTTACACTCATTTTCACGTCATGTCATTTTTTGTTCAAGCAGAGGTTATAAATATCAGAACACTTAAAAATTATTCCTTTCCAATTTGATAATTAGTGAAACAATAGTTTCCAATAGCACCTGTAATTTAAGAATAAATAATATTCTTTTTCGTCTGGAGACGGAGTAAAATAGGCATCGTATATCACAAAAGATATTCAATTTTAGTGAACATTTTTAAAGGCCTAGAGCTGATTTGAAGCTATTCATAGAGCTAATTGAACTGGGTATGTTCTTACTTTTAAACGAAAGAAAATGTAGTCTGTTTGTAAAATGGTATATCCCAGCATGTTTTTCTCTATCTTACACAGGTGAGAGACCTGCAATACGAGACCACTCTTTTGGAACTCTTAGAACTCATTTGGAACTCTATAACTCTTACAACTCTTAAAATTTTACAATTGTCAAACTGGCCAAGACGACACCTATAAGTAAAAAAGAAGCCCAGCAGTCTCGAGGAGAGCTAACCAGCCGACAACCATCCAAGGAAGTATTAATTTATTATTCTTTTCTCGTTAGAGCCACTAGTCCAACTGAACTGATTTTAATTATTGTATATTTTACATATTAATTTAGTATACTCTTTTATATTACTGTTCTTTCTTCTCCCAAGCTACCCACTGAGCAATTCTTAGCATAACTACCAAAAAATAGAATCGACCCATCAGATCAAAGTGTAGACCGTAATACTACATGTATGTTATCATATATATTGTTTTTCAACGCCAAAGTCATAACTCACAAATTAGACAATTCAGGAGTATACGGACTGTGTTGCCCTGATTGTAACGGTGTATACATATGCCAGACAGGAAGATCTTTCCGCATCAGATATAAAGAACATCACTCTTCCTTTTATAAAAACAAAAGTGACCCCACCATCACACAGCATTGCCGAGATAACAACCACTGCTTCCCTAGTATAGATAATCTTAACATTATTCATCGTGCCCCGAAAATCAATAAACTCAATTACCTAGAATCTCTAGAAATTTTCGAAGCTAAACGCAATAGAAACAATCTTATCCTTCTTAACGACAACACAGACCTATGTTATATTCCAACATTTGGGATTTTCAAGTGATACTTAATGTACCTTTAAATATCTATCTATATTCCAATAGTAGAAACTTGTTGTTTTCTCTGTCTTTATAATTCATATCTTTTTTCTATATTTAAGTCAACTTCTACAACTGTACCCTAGTTTAGACTCACAATTTGTGAACGTCTGATGATGATAGAAATATCTAAATAGCCATCACGTTTATTAATTGAATCTTTTCTACCTATTTCTGTGATATACTTTACAAAGATAACCAAAATTGCCGTATGGAAGGAAAATCTCACAGATGAAACTAAAGCTTCATTGAAATAATTAGGAATAGACTCTTGAAGCAGACCAGTGGACTCGTCAGATATGCTCTATTATGAAGGTAGTCAGCAACAACTTTTGGAAATCATTCTTTCCTACTTTGATTATAAATGACGGTTTTATCGCATCATCACCAAAAACAAGACTAGATCTCTTTGAAAAATTGTTGTCGCAAAAATTCTGTTTCAGATTCATTAAATACAGTGCTACCAAGCTTCCCACATGTTAAATCGAATATCTCTAAATTAAAATTCGTAGTGTGTACGGCAAGACCGTTCTTCAACAACTGAACTATAAGAAAGTTGTGGGTCTTGATGGAATTCCACTAACTGCTTTGAGGAAATGTGCTCTGTAGTTAGCACATGATCTTAATCGTCTGTTTCAAATTTCGTACGAGAGTCGCACACTTACGGAATGTTGGAAGGTTACGAGAGTACTACAATACCAAAGAAGGAAAAAAACCTACCCCGAAATTATCCTTCAATCGCACTATTGCCCATTATGTCGAGAGTCTTGGCAAGAGTAATAAACGATGAGCTCTTGATATCTCAACTGCCTTCGACAGGGTTTGGCACGAATCTTTGATGAATAAACTAATCGCATATATCCTACAAATCGCTTCGTTTTGATTAGTAGCTTTCTCTTTAGGAGATCGATTCGGGTGGTAGTTGATGGTGTTACAAGTGAATATTTTCAGGTTAATGCAGGAGTACCCCAGGGCTCCATACTACGCCTACTCATTTCATGTTGTAGATTAATAATCTGCTCCACTCCACCGAAAATAGAATATCTGGGTTTGCGGAATCAGCGTCCTATAACTGCTGAGGTGACACAATGACAAAGATACCAACAGAGCAGTCATTGGATTCAGACTTGGAGAAGAGATGAGAGTGGGGCCCATTAAACTTGGTCATATTTAACAAGACGCAATCAACAACATCATCCAGAGATGTTAATGCTGAAGAAACTCCTTTAATCATGCAAGAACTATTTGGCATCACAATTAACACTGGAGCCTCTCAAGCGCTATATATAGGTGTCCCGAAAATGTGTGTTTATAAATTTCAACTTTCTGGTGGCTATCAGAGAAATTGATGCCATATGGCATCCAAAATTCAAATTCTTGACATTTAGTACTTCGATGAGCGGAGTTTCGCACATAAACATTGATTATATCTATTGGATAGTATCCAGATGAGAGCAATGCGCCTCATTGTCCACTGGGAGATCACACGTGATCTCCAGCCTCACGCTCACAAGCGGCTGGTTGCTGATGTTTCTTATCATTACAAGTATTTCCATAGTAAATGCTCTGAAAAACTGAAAGGCTTGGTTCCGGAAAGAATCCAAAGAAAAACCAGGCTCGTGAAAAACTCTTATCAGCGAACGATCCAACTAGTTACGCCACGTACCTCTCTCTATAAAAGTTATATTTCAACAAGGCTAGTGTACTGTAGAACTTCCATCGAACATCTTTTCGATCACTTAAAATTGGGTCCTCTTCTAGAAACGAATGACACACATTAAATCATCTTCGGCGGCCACAGGCATCGCCTTGATACGTGCAAAATCATTCGCTTCAGAAAGAGGGCATATTAAGTTGATCTTATTAATTCTTCTTTCATTATTATTATTGAGAATTAACTATCAATATTTCCTTGATAATGTGGGGTTATGATGGATCGGAGTAGGACAAGGTATTGAGAGCGGTACCGTTCGATTGTGCCTAACGGCATTTGTTCCCTTGTCTATAATTCGTGCATAAATGGAAGACTCACATTTATAGAAATAGAGTAAATTAAACAACACTTCACCGAAGCATAGAATTGAGAAGTGTTACAATGAGTGAGAGAGTGCATGGAGAATCTCACGTGGGACATTCCAATTGGCTATGATCGCCATGTGCAACTCGTATGAATGGTTATTGGTCAGATTCACGGATATCATTTTTCTTGAGGCTGAGGTAGCTGTTGATTTTTCTTTTCCGGTTCCATTTTTGGTGGTGCACGCTTGTGAGTTATAGTACAGGAAAAGGAAATCTTTCCTACCCATTATTGGTGATTTAATCCTGCTGAACTCTTATTGCTCGGTTTACGTATTTGAATCTCGTAGTTGGGTCGAGACCGTTCGAGTATTGTGTGAAACGTAAAACCGACTACTCTTCGGAAGAACGTATACATCTGCACGCCATTTTTGGATACATGAGCCCTTCGAGCATCTGAAAGTGAGTGTTGTCAGACTTTCTGATCGTTTTCTATTCAGTTGGGGTTGTGAATGATGGGCAGTGAGAGAAAACGTTGGAGAGAAGATCCTACTGTGATGTAGAAGATCCTATTGTTGGGTAATAGGTTCTACAATTGGGTGAGTAGTCCACTGTGGGATTAGATCAAGTGTTGTATTGGAGATACTACGGTGTATTGGAAGTCCTAAGGGACGTCAGCGACCTGCTAACATTCTCTTTGGTATTGGAAATCTTCCCAGCAACTGTGTCGTATTTTCTTATTCATTTCTTTTGATAACAAATAATCAGTCCTCAAGAGCATTGCCAGTCTATGTGAGAGTAAGTCAGTCAAATTCTATGATAAGAGGTTAATAAGGTAAAGCTTACTTTAAAGCGGAAACCTAATTCATTTATTGTAAGACCACTGTGAACTTGATGTAGCAGCTACATCAGGGGTAACACAAATTGTTATCTGGTATTGCATGCTGATTTGACACTCAGTGTCCTGTTCATCTAACGTTAATAGAACTTATCAAGGTGGTTGTATGACTTTGATTGCCCGAACAGGGACTTTTGTAGAGTATTATCACATTTCATTCAGTGCATGGTTCATAACTTGACATGCCTGGTTACTGTTAGTGTGCGGAGTGTAAATAGATCAAGTTGTTTACGACCTATTAGTTATCGAGTTAGTTAAAGAATCAACGCCCCTCTCGACACTGATTAAAGGTCCGCTCCGTACACTACTACGTCTCTGAATGTCAAAGGTTAGTAAATTGGCGCCTCTCCTAAAAATTGGGTAATAGCCTCCTCCCGAAAGTCAAGAATAAAAAAGAAGGGAGGTATACGCTTCACTCACAAAAAGTGTCACGACAAACTGAAAGACTCAAGTTGAAGTGATCCTATTACGATTGCCTCTTCGTATTCAAAATACGCTACTCTGAAAAATGAACAAAAAAGATAAAAACTTAATTGTGTTGCTTTATTCAGGAGTTGATTTCCATTTCCTCGATCCGCCGCCGTGCTTCCATCAACAAGGCAACTAGTTGAAATTTAGCAGTAACATACAAACAAAAGCTGTTATTTCTGACGTTAATAGAGAACGAGATGCAGATTGCGGGAAAACAAAGAGTGTTCCTTTCAATTTGTACCTTCCTTCTCAAACATCGATATACTCCGACAATGAAAATGGACGTACAATGCCCAGCAAAACAATCGTCATTTCTGAATAGACCCTGACTTGAACAGAAGAAGAGTTGAAAATTTGGCCGGTGTTTTAAGGGATGTATAGAGAGGTATAACATCAAAGATTAAAGTGAAAAAGAAAACTCTGGCTGAGATACGAATCCCAGTGTATCCACAAATGCGAGCTTCCAAGAAGAAATCCCATTATTAATATAGAGTGTCCGGAAATTAAGTAACAGTACAGAAATATTTTCAGTTCAGTTTTAAATGAACAAAGGATGATGAACTCACATTTATTAGCCCCTAATTTCGGATTGGTTCAAAGGTTTGTAAATCCAATGAAATTTTCGATTTCTTTAAACTGCTTCTCAAAAAAGAATATACCTATTAGATGTCGTTAGTAAAGTAAGAAATTATCAAAATAATATATTACACATTTGAAGATAAGAATACAAATAGTTAATTGATTCCGCCGTTACTATGTAATAGTTAATTATGATGATGATAAGAAATTAGAACTATGTATTGTACTATCACAAGAGATTTCATTGACAATCAGGATTGGAATTTCGGTCTCTCGACTATCATCTGCTGTAAACAAGTATTGAACTAAAGTTAAAAATACATACATATACAGGGTGTTACATAATAGAATCTCATAGCTTGAGGGGGTAAATCTACGTGCAATTTCAAGAAAAAAGTTCATATAACATAAGTCCGCAAAAGCTTCGTTACGGAGCTACAGGGTGTTGAAATTTCCGGAAAAAATTGTTTTTTTTTCAGAACTCCTGCGGTTTTTAGATATTCTACCCAAACTTGGAATGTAAGCTATTTTTTTACAGCCTCCATCCTAAATTTTAACTAGAATCTACAAGGTGTTTTCTTCTCATGAGCTATGTCTTCTTTTGCCCTCTCAAACTTTTTTGCAGTACGTTAATGATCAGCGTACAATCAATTTTCGTCATCTTCGTTCAATTTAGAAACTTTTTGGATATGTGTAATTTTTTCGTATCTTCGACCGTTCTCGAGCAAAAATTATAAAACGATTGTATGCATTCGCTGAATTGAAAACAGTTCTAATTAACAAAATGACTAGTAGGCTTAGATGTTTTTCATTTATATATTTTGACAGTTGCTGAAGCTGAACCAGTGCCTGTTCGAATTGTTTATTAAATTAACGATAAGTTTTAAGACTTTTGAAGTTATTGCTGTAAGAAAAAACGGCTAATTTGCTGATATCCATTACATGTACGGTCTGGTTGACAGAAACACAACAGAAACTAGGCGATTACATCAGGTGCGCTTACCAAATCGAGTAACACCAAACAGACGAACATTTTCAAATATTCAAAGGTTGAGGGAAACTGGTATTTTTACTGCAAATAATCTTGTAAAAGGTGCAACTCAAACTATGAGAACTTCAGATATTCGGAAAGCAGTTTTGAATTGTATTGATTTGAATGCTCATGTGAGAACAAGAGAAATTGTAAATCAGTTGAATATTTCACATGTTCTAGTATTTTCCACGACTTTTTATTGTACCTGTTTCATATTCAACGCATCCAAACTCGAGATTTTCCTTCAAGACTGAATTTGTGCCAATGGTTCTTAGATTAAATTAGAGAAAATACTCATTTTGATAGTGAAATAATGTTCACAGACAAAGCTAACTTTTCGAGAACTGCTATCACAAATAATGGTTAATGTGCCATTATTGGGCTGAGGAAAACCCCCTTTGATTGAAGAATCTCATCATCAAGAACTCACTAAATGTCTGGCTTGGAATAATTGGAAATTATTTGATTGGGCCATTTGTTTTTGCCTAACAGACTAAACGGTCCCGCTTATCAGCAACTTCTTGGGGAGGGGTTACCTTCATTGCTCGAGGATGTGCCGTTTTTGGTGAGAAACATAATGTGGTTCATGCATGACCACCACCATATTGCACCAGCACATTTCAGTGGAGAAGCTAGAGAATTCTTGAACAATACATTCAACAACCAATGGATAAGTGGCGTGGGCCAGAACCATGACCCCTAGATCCCCAGACTTAAATAATATAGACTATTTTATGGGGATATCTCAAAAGTTTAGTTCATACCACTCCAGTGAACACAGTAGAAGAATTGAGAAATCGAATAATAACCTCTTGTGACACGATAATAAATACCCCAGGAATATTTCAAAGAGTGCGTGATAATACGCGAAGAAGGACAGATGCCTGTATTATTGTAGGTGGAGGACACTTCCAGCAATTCATTTATTTTTTAATTGTTCTGTTTTTCAGTTTGATATTGAATAAGTATAAATTGAGTCTCAGAAGACGAGCTATCAAAATAAAAGCAAATTTTGAGCATATCTATCGAGTATTTCTATTATTTTTTTCAATTAGGGAATAATATACAATTCAAATAATTCAAATTCAATAATTCTTCACTCGAAAACGGTTGGAGATACGAAAAATTCACAAGTGTCAAAAAATTTCTAAATTGAATGAAGTTGACGAAAAAAGTTTGAAAGGCAAAATGAGACATGGCTTCGGAAAAGAAAACACCTTGTGAATTTCAGTTTAAATCTAGGACGTGTAATGAAGGATGCTGTTGAAAATAGCTTGCATTCCAAAGTTGGGCTGAATATCTTAAAAACTACAGGAGTTTTGAAGGAAAAACTAATGTTTTTCCGGAAATTTCAATACTTTTTAGCTCCGTAACGAAGCTTTTGCGGACCTATGCTTACATGAAATTTTTTTGATAAAAATTTAAACTATGTATTAAACTATCACAAGAAATTTCAATCCTGATTTCCAATATAATCTCTTGTGATAGTATAATACATAGTTTTAATTTCTTATCATCATCAATTAAAAATACATTCAGAGCGATCTAAAGAAAATCCACCCTTATCCCAAAGGATATAAACCAAGGTTAAAAAGGATTATTTCTATTCTCTATTAAATTTTTAGCATTGAAAGAAACGAATAGTTCGTGATCTACATCTGCTGCTCAAAATAAAATCTCCAACTCTAATACATTCTTACAACAAGGAAAAACAGATTTCGTGATTTTAGATATTTCTATGTTCATGAGTAATGAAAAGCTTTTGTTTTCTGTAAATGTAGAATTTACACAGTTTACTTCAGGATTTGTATTCCTGCAGTCTCACATTGTCGGAACTCCATATCTGTAATGAAATTAAAAACCCAGGCACAGGAGAATTCAGGTCCCTGATCAATCTTATAGGCTCACTCAAAACATGGTAACAAGAAAAGCAAAAAATATACTAGGCTTTATTCTGTTACAGAAAGAAATACCACTACCACATCCAAACGCAAAATGAAGTATTTATTGAAGTTCAACATTTTATTTTAAATTGTATGTTTTATCTTTTTTTTCGAACACGCTAAGTCACTATAATTGACATACGAAGAGCATTGATGGAGCCATCTGTCGCAGAAATAAGATGTTGAGTGGGCAATATTAACCTTTCTACTTACTGATTTTGCTCCAGCACGGCAGAGCATAAACCAGCTTCTTGAAGAAGCCCGAGAAATGAAAAAACCAGAAGATTCAAGTCAGAAGAATCAGGTAGCCATTTGATAGGTCCTCTAGAACATATCCATCTATGAGTGTGGTTCGTACTCAAATACTCTCTAACCCTTAATGGCATCATCTGCTGAGATGCCAATGGAATATCTTGCAAAATGCAAAAGTTCTGGTAGGTTATTTTGCAAGATCATTCAATCCAAGTAACCCAAATGACCAGACCAAAGTTTGACCAATATATCCGGCTCAGACGCTTAGGTATATAGATATACAGATCATGAGTGAATATTGCCTAGCAGCCCAGCCATAGCGACCTAGTGGTCCATAGTGGCACACTCTGTCCTTAATTATACCCACAAGATCCATAATTATTTTAAAGGATATGAGCTTTGTGGGCGAGAGCTTAATAAGCTCAGTCAGCTTCAGTTTGTTAGATCCAAGTTCCTCCATCCTGACTCTATCCCCAGCTGGGCACTCGCACATAACAAGTTCCATTGATTCTATATCTTATCCACATAGTCGACATGAAGAATCCTCAATCTATCCTAATTTGTTTAGGTGATTTCTGATACGATAGCGCTCCGTAAGTATGGCAGTTAGACTCTCAGATTCAGCCTGAAGAATTTAAGCCAAGCCTTCGCTTGTGGAAAGTTCACTGAGGACAAGTCGAGAGTATCTGAGACCTAAGAGACTCATCCATAGCTCACGTACCTTCAGCAACGACCGGTTATTTTCTATCATTGCAGTCTCCATAGTGATTCCGATCCTAAGCTCCAATACCAAGCCTGTTCCTCAAGCGGCTAATGAGTCCGCCTTCTCATTGACCTCAATTCCTGAGTGTCCGAGTATCCGCATCAGACGGCGCCTGCTCCGTTTCCCTAGTTTGTCAAGGTTGGCCTAACATTCCTGCACCATAAGTGACATACAGGTATCGTATGCCAATGCCTTCAGTGCAGCTTGGCTATCAGTGATGATTATTCACTTATTTTTAACCCCCCGCAAGCAAGATGTCAGCACAGTGGTCAATGGCGAGTATTTCTGCTTGAAACAGTTGCAAGCCCGTCAAGACAGATCGACTGTTTCTTTGCCACACCTCGACCATAAACACCAGCTCCAATACATTTTGCAGTTTTGGAGTCGTGTGTATCAACAGGAATCCTCAAGTGGACGGTCCTTACGGCTGGCCCATTCCTGTCTGCTAGGACTTGTCGTACTTCACACTCAGCATCTCGTTGTCCTTGATTTCAGACTGTAAAGCGCAAGGCACGAATCTGAACATACTCATACCATTACGGGCAAGGTGACGGAATCTGTAGGAAGCCATTCTAGCTGCTCCTCTAGTGAAGAGAAGCAAGCCCTAGTTCCATGGCCGCAGTGGGTATAGAGCGAAAAGCTCTAGTAATCATCGTGCTGGCGGTTCTCTGTACTTTAGAGAGCTTGAGTTGGCATTGTTTTTTGAAGTTGCTTTGGGACAAGATCCCATTTCTTTCCACAGATCATTTCACATGCCCATAAGCAATGCCCAGCCTTGTGTATAGTTTTTCAGGTACGAATTCCACGTGAGCTTACTAACAAAGGTAACCCCAGATATTTTGCTTCCGTCGTAACTAAATAAACAGTCCCCCAGGATCGGTGGAGAAACAAATATCCTCTTTTTCCTACTAAGTAGTACCATAAGGGTTTCTTGGAGTTTCATGAAAAGTTTCTAACCCTCACACTACCCCTGAATAGCTGACATAGCCCCCTGACGTCTGATGAGAATATTATCGTCATCTGCGACAGCCAAAATGACTATATCATCAGCGTTCGATTGTACGTTAAGAACCAGTGTTAACCACATTAGAGGGGTTGATACTCCTCCCTGAGGAGAAGCCTCTGCCAGCCACACAACTGAGTACTTCCCTTTTCAGGAAATACTGATCACTCTGGCATTTAGCATGTTACTAACCCCTTCGGAAATAATATTTACTTCTCTTCTGGCTGTCGCAACCCTACATAGTAAACTAGTGAGGGCCGCATCTAATGGACCCTCAACATCCATGAAGGCTGCAGCTGCAGTCTACTTGCGGTCCAGAGACTGAGTGATCCTCCCGACTAGGGTGTTAGGTACCAGATCAGTTGATTTACCTTCTTGAAAGGCGTATTGATGGTCACTCAGAAGCTTCAGTGATAACACCTCGGTCCTGATGAATCCATCTAACTCCTCCAGAATTTTCAGAACTAAAGACATAAGACTTATCGGTCTGAACGATTTAGGTTGTGAGTTCGATTTATCCACCTTTGGTATGTATATAGCCTTAACTTTCCGGCAGTTGTTCGGGACAACAGTCCAGGCCAGACTCGACCGGATGAGCTTGAAGAGATATGGAGGGAGGACGTCCACCCCTTGTTGTAGCAAGGCAAGCATAATGCCATCCTACCCAGGAGCCTTAAATGGCTTAAATAAGCGAATCGCCCAACTAACTGCTCCGGGCTTGATGATCGTTCTTGCGTTCTTCCAATCATCCTCTTTTGGCCTTCAGCAATGCCCTGCAGAGCGACGGTGTCACAGCTGTCTCTGATATCAAGAAACCGACAATCTGGATAGGTGTTCTAGCAAAAATCTCCAACGTCTGTCTCTCTTCCAGAGTCCGTGTACTGTCCATCTGAGCCTTCTACAGATCCAATTGGAAGCACCCGACCTCTGTTGAGAACCCTGTGTAACCTTGTACTAACCGGGGTACTTTCCACCTCCCTGCAGAGACTGCGCCAGGCTTCCCGTCTTGCCCTCCTAATTTCTTTATTATACGACGTTAGAGTACAACGATAGAGGTCACATTTGCCGATATTTTTACCTTGATTTAAGAGTTTCCAAACTGCTTTTCTGTTTTTCGAGGGCAGATACTTATTTGGAACTGTTTCTTGTGCAGTGTTTGATTGATAGCATAAGGATTTTCATCAGTTCAAGAATGTAAAACTCAAATAACTTCCTAACGGTATCTTTCAGAAAGCTTGCTTCATCGCAATAGAGCATAATGTCACCAAGACTGCATTTTGTTGTTACTGATCTAAGAACCAATTTGAAAAAGAGACCCTTGCTAGAGAGATTTTTAGGGAAAGTACTTGAACTTCTTAGAAGGGTGAAGTTATCCCGTTTAAATTCCATGGAGTGAATTTTCGAACGACAAGAATTACGTGCATTTTTGAATTTTTTTCATAATTCTTAACACTAAGTAGGAGGTGATGCCTATTACGTCACAGATGTGACTGCCCAAAATGAATTAATGTGTGTGTTCACTCACTTCTTGAAGAGGACCAAATTGAAAGTTATCGTCAAAGTTCTCGATGAGAGCGAACATGAACTTGAAATGTCATAAAATACAAAAAAGCGCAACAATTCACTTATTACCAGATTCTTTCAATAGGCAATCTACATTTGCGAAAGTCAATTAGGTAACCTGCTAGGAAATTTTTCTCATTGAAGACTTCAAGCACGAAGGGTCTTTACGAATGTAACACTGCGCTAAGAAATTAACATACAATTTCAATAATTCAAATTTCTTTTTAGGTAAGCAACCCAGTATTAAACATGTTTTGTTTGGATATGTCCGGACATATGCGAACAAAATTATTCATTATTTTTTTCTCGCCGCACCTGTTTCACTCATGAGAAATAAAATGGAATAAATACATTGAAATGTCGCAAGAAACCATAACAAATTTTTGTGAGTAACGTTTGTCCTTGAAAATTTTAGTTTTCGGTTATAATGCAATATGAATCACGAAATTTGACAGCGACGGAATGTGC
Organism: Cryptolaemus montrouzieri; assembly: GCA_013387265.2. NCBI lineage: Eukaryota > Metazoa > Arthropoda > Insecta > Coleoptera > Coccinellidae > Cryptolaemus > Cryptolaemus montrouzieri. Next base: position 28,770,182 of record JABFTP020000103.1, read on the forward strand.
TGAAGCAGTGATGTTAGATGTCCTAGCAACAACGGGGTTTCCAAATTAACCGCAGGTACAAGGAGACTGATAGTCATTAAAGAACACTTGGGCAAGGACGTTCTTGAGCAACAACGGCGATCCATGACTGTTATTTAAGAATTTTCCCGTTGATACAATGGTTTGCTACTTGTAGGCACCTTCAAATTCAGCTATAATATATAACAGTGGACTACAAATTAGTACTGAAACTACTGAATACTACCACTTTTCAGAGAATTTGGTTTGAAGCCTGCTCGAGGCCCAGCTCTAACCTCAGCACATCGATGAGTCCGATGGAATTTTACCAGAGAACATGTCAATTGGTTAAAAGCTGACTGGGGGAGAGTTTTTCATACAGATTAGACGAGATTTTATCTTTTTCATTACGATCGATGTTCTCTAATGTACAGACACCGAAATGAGAGATATAATTTATAATTATTTATTAGATATAATTTACCTACCTATGGTTTTGGTAAAGGTTTAATAATGGCGTGGTGAGGAGTTCCTTTGAACGCTCGCACTGATCTGGTTACCGTAAATAATCGAATGTTTAATGCTCAGTATTAGGTTAGTCATTGATTTTGAGTATGAATCATAAATTCCATGCAGCAATTCTCGCCAGTGGTGTTTCAATTTTGTGCATTCATTTTTTGGCGCAGTGTACCCTTCGAAAGTGATCCCATTTTATTTAATGAATATTTCATTCAATGAATTAAAATGCATAATTTAATAATTGGATTAGTGTCAATACATATCAAAAATTTCAACGGAATCCGAAAGCTCTCAGTTTGGATTATAGATTTTGTGTGTCCAATATTTCGCTAATTATCTAGGGTGCGCCAGAGAAAACCGGACATTTTTTTCCGCAGTAACTTTCGCAATTTTAGAGCTAGATCATTCGTTTTTGCTTCATTGGAAAGCCAAAGGACTAAGTCTTTGATAAATTGCATCGAACTTTCACTTCCGGTGAAATCCAATATGGCTGACTCATTCGTAAATGAGCAATATTTCAAGATCGCTGGAACTTTTTTTCTTTCACTAAAAAATTCGAATGAGGCATTCAGTCGATAATTCAGTCTTCTCTGAACAATTTGACATATATAAAAATACTCCAAGAATTGGTAAAAAAGTCGCGTGAAGAATTTTTTTCATTCCGATTTTCAGCTGAAATCGAAATATTTTTTTCAGCTCATGGCGTTGGCACTCCTGAAGTTGTTGTTTTTTTCATGGATGTTCTAGGAAGACAAAGAACCATTTCTTACTAAAACCAACCTAGAATTTTATTTCCGTTCGAATTCAAAATGGCTGACTTCCTTAAATATTAACAATTTTCCCCGCGCATTTAAAGAGTTTTCGCGGTCGTACTGAATCAACTGCGTAATTTAATCACTAGATTGAATCTTACCCATCATTTTGAGGGTTCGAACTCGAATATTGATTCCGAATTGTGCCAATTGTCATCAATTATGTTTCTCTTTTCCACCATCGTATGCACCTCCCGTTGTGAAAACTCTGAACATAGACTGCATGCATTAACTCTATGATAAACAAAGAATAATGAAATGTCATCGAGTTTTAGACGACATCTGGTTTGAACTCGAATTTTATCTCGGTGTTTCTTGTTTTTGACGTTTGAAATTGTTAACAATGCTTTTAACATGAAGTTAAGCGTTTCATTGAATGTTTATTTGAGCGTGGCTATACTGCTAGGCAAATATTACGCCAATTTCCAGCCTCCAATTACAGAAGAAGTACAATCTATGATCTTGAGGAAAAATTTCGGACAACAGGGTCATAAGGAAGAAGACCAGGTAGTGTGCAGCTAGAACTGTTAGAATTTGTTTCAAGCATCAATTCTACATTTTTTGTATTACAAACTCAATTGACAATTTCAGGATAACATTCAGCGAATTTCTGCATTAGCAGTCAGCCCTATCAGAACTCCCGGAACCAGCTTTACTGTTTCCTGAATGTGTCAGAGATGCCAAATCTCAAAAACCTCTATGAGAATAATAATGACACGATTTCGGTCTTAAGTATTTTCGGAGGCACTATAATTTCAATTGACTCAAGCTGTCAAAGAGCGTAGATTCGAGCGATGCAGAAATTTATTGAATTGATTTAGAACACGTAGACAAATTGAAAATATCTGGTTCACAGACGAAAAAATTTTCAGTGTTTCCCCACCAAAAAATAGGAAGAATAACAGAATTTGTGTTCCGACAAATGAAATAAAGAGGAATGTCCTTTAATTCGTTTGCAGCGGGAAAGACAAACATTTTCCAGGCATGTAATAGTCTCTGCAGGTATCTCAAGGAACTTTGAATCAAATATCATTTTTATAGAACAAGGCATAAGATTAGATTCGGAAAATTATTGTCACATAATTCTTGATCATATGTTACCAACTATTGAGGCGTCACCTCCTCAGTTCACTTTCATGCAGGTGAGTGATTGCTGTTTTTTGTATGACATGAATGAGTGCAGTTGTCACCATCTGAAAATGAACGGTTGAGAAATTGAGTAGTTTTTTTGGATGATTTTTATCAGTTCAAATCTTCTTTTGAATTCTACAATTTTTTCCATATTCTTCTGACATCGTTTGTCAAATAAATGAACAACCAGTACTATAACATAAAAAAATGCTACTTACTCTCAACTGGCCGTCAGTGTACAGGGTGTACCAAATCAGATGTATCTGATTTGGATACATCAATCAATCCAATCAATTGAAATAGATTTCAGGATGGAGCCAGCTGTAAAACCAATCACTATACTATGGATTATCTAAGACGATATCATCGAACCACAACAATAGTCCCCAAATAGTCCCGATCTTAATCCATGTGATTATTTTCTGTGGGGTCATTTGGAAGAAATGGTGTATATGGTATTATTTTCAATAATTGTCAGGAGTTAAGGCAAACAATTCAAGAATGTTGGAACAATCTTGATCAAGAAGTAATTTCGAGATCCATAGAGAGCTATAGAAGACAGGTGCATATGGTTGAGTCTTTTTGTTGAATGTGTTTATCAAACAAAATCATGTCGTATTATTATTCTCACAGATGTTTTTAACAGTTGGCATCTCTGAGATATTTGGAAACAGTCATCCCGATCTCCTTCCTAATGATCCTGTTGTCCGAAATTTTTCCTCAAGATCATAGATTGTACCTCTTCTGTAAATAGGGGCTGGAAATTGGCATTACATTTGCCTAGCATTATACCACGCACAAAATAAACATTTAATTAAACGCTTATCTCCATTTGTTAAAAGCATTGTTAACAATTTCAAACGTCAAAAACAAGCAACACCAAAATAAAATTCGAGTTCAAGCCAGATGTCATCTAAAACTCGATGACATTTCATTATTTTGTTTATCATAGAGTTAATGCATGCAGTCTATGTTCAGAAGTTTCACAACGGGAAGTGCATATCGAGATAAAGAAGAGAAACATTATTGACGACAATTGGCACAATTCTGAATCAATATTCAAGTTCGACCCCTCAAAATGATGGGAAAGGTTCAATCTAGTGATTGATTTACGCAGTTGATTCCTTACGACGTCGAAAACTCTTTAAATGAGCGGGGAAAATTGTTAATATTTGAGGAAGTTGGCCATTTTGAATTCGAACGAAAATCAAATTTTAGGTTGGTTTTAGTAAAAAATGGTTCTTTGTCTTCCTAGAGAAACACAACAACTTCAAGGGTGCCAACACCATGAGGTGAAAAAATATTTCGATTTCTGCTGAAAATCAAAATGAAAAAAATACTTCACGCAACTTATTTACCAATTCTTGGAATATTTTCAAGATTAATGTGTCAAATTGTTCAGAAATGACTGAATTATCGACTGAACGCCCCATACGAATTTTTTAGTGAAAAAAAAAAGGTCCAGTGATCTTGAAATATTGCTCATTTACGAATGAGTCAGCCATATTGGATTTCACCGGAAGTGAAATTTCGATACAATTTCTGAAAAACCTAGTCCTTTGGCTCTCCAATGAAGCAAGAACGAGTGATCTAGCTCTGAAATTGCGAAAGTTTAACGGAAAAAAAATCTCTGGCGCACCCTATTGTTTCTACAACTATTTGAGATTGTTTTTTTCATTTCTTTTTTCGACATCTACTTGAAGTCTTCTCCATTATTGAGAAATTCAGAGAATCAGCTATTGAAAAATTTCATAAATCAAAAATTAAGAGCAAATTAACTTAAAGGGTAGTTTACACCTTGTTATTTCGAAACGGAACTAAAAAGAGCAAAATTTTTCATTATCATTTCCAGAATTTCAATAAAATTTGTTGAAAAGAATACTTTGTATGAAATGAAAACGAATTTTGTTTCCTGGGAGTCAATTTCTCAGCAATTTCTCCTACGAAAATTGTATATGAAGTTATAGCATTATATTGATGAGATCTTTCAGCTGCCTTATTCTGGGACGCTCTGTATATAAATGTGAATATGGTATAGCGACAAAGTTAATTTCCTAATTATAAAATCCTATTTTTTGGGTAGCTCCGTCCTACTTACTGGATATAGTCCAGGACCTCCGAATTGTCCTTTTGATGAGGTCTGTCGCCGGCACGTAAACTCGGTTGTCACGCCGCCGGCTGGGGCGGCGCATAAATTCCATCCATTCGCCGCTAGCTGCTTGGATCTCCCTGAAATTTAAAATATATTTTGATATCGCCGAACGCCAAAGGCAGAATATTTTATGGCCGATAATGTTTGTGTTATATTCGTATTGAAAATCGTCCAATATGCATGAAAACCTTCCAAATTGAATTCATTATTAAATTTTTCAGGAATTGAACATTTTTTTGCGTGTTTTACTCGATACTATGCTTGTTGAATGAATGATTTAATTCTAAGCTGAAAAAGGTATGGACATATAGAAGTCAAACTTTTGTGAGAGATAACGATTTTTCCAGAAGATCTATAAAGTCCTTCATAACAATAAAAGATTATCAATTGAAAAAGAAACAATTTGTCTCAAATAGAAGCTCTACTTCTAGAAAAACACATTCCGATGTTGAAGATTTTCAAACATTTATCGAATAGTATTCCTTCCATGCTGACATTTTTAGAGAAATTTAATAATAATAATAATGATGATAATTACAGTACATATCCGAGCAGAGAATTTCGGATCAACGAATAACTATACTTTCTTCAGAAACGATGCAAACCATACGAGAAGAGGTCATAATGGAACTCAGAAACGAAAATTATACTCATAACGGTATACCTGCCGGAGTCAATGAAAGTGTTACAGATAATATCGAAGCCACGGAAACGAATATTAACATGGAACGTCCTCCTGAGACGAATCAGCAAAACGAATTTATGTATTTAGCAAGATCAGAACTCAACAGAGCAATTATTGAATTCAGTGGTAGTAACCCAACTAAAAGACCTAAACTGCCCAACCTCAAGATGAACAAGAACACCAATATAATCCTAACAAGCGTAAACTCAGTGTTTGAAGAATCCTTCGACCAGAACACCTTGGAGAAGATTCACACTTTGATTTACTGTGGAGCAGTAGCGGTTCTTCGACTTCACAAACAACAAATCTCCACAACTCTGATTCAAGCTGAGCCAAAAAGCATCAGAAAACCACCATGGCAAAAACGACTGGAGAAGGATATTGATAATATTAGAGCAGAAATCGGTCGCCTCACAGAATTCCTGAGAAACAAAAAACCCTCAAGACGCTTGAAATCTCATATACGCAAAATTTATAGGAAAATTGGTACGAACACAAAACACCCTGACCACAAACAACACATCGACGTGTATATGGACACTTTGAAACAGAAACTCCAAGCAAAAGCAAAGAGGCTTTCAAGATACGTCAAGTGTACTGAAAGGAAACACCAAAACCAAAGGTTCCTCCAAAACGCAGCCAATTTTCATAAGGGAAATAACAAAACTGCGACCAACAATAACAGAGAAGTACCTGACGCACAGTGCTTGACCGACTATTGGTCATCACTATGGTCGAACCCCAAAGAACACAATAGAGATGCGGAATGGATCACGAATGAAAAAGAACGCCTCGATATCAGACATATGGACTTCGATGGAATAACGGAGGAAGAAATCACAACAGTAGTTAGAGCGACCAAAAATTGGAAGGCTACAGGTATAGATAATATCCACAACTACTGGTACAAGAAGTTTGATAAGCTCCATGGAGCCCTAGCGAAACAGCTCACGTATGTTCTTCAACATTCCATGAAAACACCCAGTTTCCTAACAGAAGGCTTAACATATATGCTACCTAAGAGCGATAGAACACTGGATCCGTCTCAATATTGGCCAATAACTTGCTGCCAACACTCACCTCACCACATACTCACCTCATGCATATTCAATCGAATATACCAACACCTGGACGACAACAATGTATTAGCTGAGGAGCATAAAGGATGCAGAAAGAAACACCACGGGTGTAAGGAACAACTCATCATCGATTCTGTGATAATGAAACACACAACCCAGCTAACAGCTAAGATAGTGCATAAGTCCACGATAATAGATGATAATAATCCCTCAGGGGCGCACGAACATTGTTTCTGAGTACGGGCTTAACGAACCAGAGGTACCCAAGCTAAACCTGGCAGTAGGTATAAAATGCAACTGGTCCAATGATGTACAATCTAAGGAACAAACGGGTGAATCGACATTGTACCATCATAACCTCTTGTCGGGTTCAAGATTTAGGAAGAGGGTCGTGTTCGGAAAGTGAGTTACATTCTCCCTCGGTTAGCGACAGAAACAGCGTTATATCGAGTAGGGATACTGCAAAACAGAACCAAGTGGGAAACAACCTCAACACCTCCCAACCGACTCTTGATCTTTCAACGGTGGCGCAAGCCATTATGCCTACGACCACGAGAGCCGGACTCCCTAGGAAACGCATGAAGTGGACCCCAGAAATGAATTCCTTACTTATGCGCTCCTATCACAGGAGTACAAACTTGTAATCAGAAATGACAGCATACATATATATACGCGTTACCTCTTGCGTTCGTAAAAAAATATCCGGAATTACAGAACATATCCGAGCAGAGCATTTCAGATCAACGAAGAACTATCGTTAATGACAGTTCCTGAAACAGACACCGCAACTGCCGCCGTGGCATTTGCGATGGAGGGAGAGAGCAACATCGAATCGGAAGAAAGTGAAAGCGAAACCGAAGGGACAGCATCAGTTATGGCGGCAGAAGGGGGGTTGAACCCGCATCAGAAAACGCCATTGCATATATAGCAAAAGATAAAACTGTGCGGAGTAAAGAGCAGGCCGAAATTCGTCAAGTTGCATCTCATAATGTTCTTCGGTAAAGAAGCTGCCCGGCCAAAACTACAGAAATCCTTTCGGTATGTGATACCTTCAAAAAATCATGTCGGTCGAAATGATTGATCAAATAGTATGAAGGTGCGTGATACTTCAATTCGACAAACCCGAGTAACGATAGGTCGTGGCGGCCCGTAACTACATCTGAAATGTACGCATTTATCGGTATTTTAATTTGTTCGGGAGCAAATAACTCCAATACAGTCCACACAAACGAAATGTTGAAAAGCACTTACCATCCCGTTTATCGCGCAACAATGGGGTTGAAAAGGTTTCGCGTAGAACTGCGATTTATTCTCTTTGATGATGCAAATACACGTCAAGCACGTGTAGAATAGGATGAAGGTGCTCCTATTCATGATATATGGACGATGCTCAATGCAAATTTGAAAAATACAAGCCAACGCAGAACTTGGCTATCGATGAGCAACTCTTCCCTTTCCGCGGGCACACTAAATTTACTCAATACATTCTTTCGAAACCTGCTAACTATATTAAAATTTGGTGGATTTGCGACGCTGAAAATGGTAAAGTTGGAAATGTACGTGAAGAAATCAAGGAGAGGTTTGTAAAATATTTAGTAACACCATTTAAAAATAGTGGAAGAAACGTTAGCATGGATAATTATTTCACTACTCTACCTCTTACTGAACATTTGCTTTTGTGGAAATTAATTATCACAAGTACATTGAGAAAAAATAAGCCTTACATTATTAAACAAATGGTGCGAATAAATGTAAAGCTGAATACTCTACTCTCTTTGGTTTTCACGAACGTCACCATAATTAATTTTTTGTGAATAAACCAAAAGGCTAAGGTCTACGTTGATGAACATCGAAATTTGCAAGAGTTGAAAGAAGCCATCACAAGAAAAGTTACGACAATCAAGACCGATTCGTTAGAGCGGGTGGTAACTTTCATTTTACGTAATTAAAAATGTTCTACGTTGAAAAACAAGTGAGTTATTCTCATTTCAAAAACGCCGACCATGTATTATTGACTTCTCTCCCTAAGCTTTCGTCTTCTTAATTTACAAACACTACAAAAATTCAAAAAGATTTCCTCGTACATGTATACTCACATTCGCTTATGACAAACAGTGCACACCCAGTCAGTAGTTCTGAAGGAATACTCCCTACATCCCTTGCAAACTTTCAATCTGCAAGCTCTGCAATACGCGCCCCTGTTGATCACGCGACCTAGTTCGATTCTGCATCTGCCACAGGATCGATCCGGGTCCGGTCCTGGGTTATCCCAATCCGCAGAAGGGCGCAACGCACCCTTCCTCCTTAGATTCTGCAGTTCGGCTTTGAGATGTCTGAAAAGGATCAATCAGGTTAGAGGACGGAAGATATGTGTCATAAAAAGAAATTTTCATCGTGATAAAGTTTATTCGAAGGTATAGAATATATATTTTTACTGAGGAAAATATTTGTATATACTTTTTTTCATTCATAAAAATCATAATTAACAACATTTGTGATCTTGCTAATTTTGTATGTGAGAAGGATGTCAGATTATTGATTCAAACATTCATTGTTGTTTTCGAACTCGAAAACATTTCGTTAGTGAACAATTGTTTTCAACGTTGAAATGAAATTATAGATAATAGAGATATGATATCGAGAATAATTCTCATTTATGATACAAGGGAAAACATGCCTGTAGAATGTCGAGACCATTTTTATAACTTTAAAAACAACCGAGATATTGGCACTCGACTAAGAAGCGAAAAACACTAAAAATAACCCCTGGGTTGGGGGGGGGGTGTGGGGTCATTCCCCTCTTTTCGCAATATCTCACCGAATCTGTCTACCCTGGACATTTAATAATGGAACTTTTGATATAGAGGATATATCCAAAAACTATTCTATAATTGAATATCTACCTTTGATTACGCCTACCTATATCGGGGAAAAATTACTCATTTTTCTAGAGGAAAAAGTAATTTCAGAAAGGGATATTTTGTTATGTTTAATTGTCGACAGAAACAGAATATAGTAATAATAATAAATAATAAATAACTTTATTTTGACTTAGTTTTACAAACACAATGAAGGATAATTGTTATATATATATATATATATATATATATATATATATATATATATATATATATATATATATATATATATATATATATATATATATTTGGTTTCAGAATTATTACATTCAGTGATGGTCGTGGAGAAATTATTTTTGACACTGGTATCGTGGTTAGTGTATATATCATACTGTTATAAGCAACTATTTAAATTGTTGTGGGTGTGCGGCAAAATCATTAATAGTAATGTCTGTATGGGATGCTTTATGGAAGATAGAAAAATGATATCTCTGGTCAATTTTGATTTAAGTTCATTCTGAAAAATTAATGGAATTTTCAGTTTCCATTTCCAGAGTGGTCTCTATATTAGGGTGAATTGAGTTTATGAAGGTACTAAGCGAATCTTATTGTTCATTTGTACCTAAAAACAACAGATTATGTCATTAGCATATCTAAACCACTCAATAAACTGTTTCGATAGCGGATGATTATGAATTATTATATCGATGTTGTCATTAAGAATTTCTGCTAGTATATATATATATTCTATTGGAAAGAGAGGATTTACAAAATTTTGAATAATTGTATTTACAATAAATGCTTATATCTATAATTTTGGTGTGTCAGAAAAAACACAAGTGTGGGCTCAGGAAATGTAACAGGGAACCATACTATCTTGCATATAATTCAATAAACGAGCCGCTTCATTCTCTCTTGCATTCCATGATTTCCAAACAAAGACAAGAATGAAAGGAAGGGGGTTTGGGACAGGGATCTGTAACAATGGAAAAAGAAAACCAGCAGAAAAATATTTCAACAATCATACTTCTTATATGTCTAAACAAATCTAAGAAAAGATTTCACATAGCAAGCAAGGTCATAAAAAGGACTAAGGAGAAAATAAAAAAAATACATAACTTGCGATATTTCCTCAAATTCCTTCTCTGTTTGACCGAGAGAGCCGCGATGGCCAGGTTCAGTCTTCAAAGTGATGCAGATTATGATCTATAGATGTTTTAGAATCATTATGGACCCAATAATTCATCGCCCATATATTATTTTTTCGTGGAACTTGTTTAATTTAAAGAAAAATTTGAGAAAAAATTTTGACAGTCGTTCGAAAAATATGACAAATGTCATATGAATAAATAAATAAATCATCAATACAAAATAAAGTGAGGAAGTGAACTGAACTAAAATAAATTATTCAAGAATAACAATAAAAACATTATATTAGCTAACATGTTCACAATTTAATCCCAAAGAAGGATTAATCCTTGTACATGGGAAAGGTTTCACAAAGAACATTCTCAAAGCTTTAATTATTGATGATCAACCAAAAGAATAAACAGATTAATCCCCTCCGTAACATTATTATGAGTTAAGCTCAACATTTTACTAGCTAACGTTTTTTAATTCTATGATCTATGAAATTAAGAATCTAGGCTGAAGTAATACCCAGGATTTCAGGTTCCTTTTGAAAATGTGCATCGTATTAATGCTCTTTAGACTATTCGTTAGTATGTTAAATGTTCGTGGAGCTATAAAGTGGAAGAATCTCTGTCCAACTGATTTAAAGGCATACGGTATTTTGTAACTTAAGCTCGAATACCTAATTTCATGATTATGAGCTACTAGATTCTGATTATTTGTGTATTTATAATAGTGCACTAACATCTTATGACAATATAATTGCCTCAAATCCATGAGCTGAGATTAAGCGTAGAGGCTATCTGATGAGTAGGTATGACTTCTGTTATATACACACATCACAAAAATTGTCGCATCACCTGGTATTCTGAATTCCACAATCGATAAAGCAGCTCGATCGCAGTTTATTTGTCAACATATGTTTTTGGACATATGAGGGAAAAAAATCTTAACTATGTAGTAACATTTGTTTCCATATGATCTCAAACACGTCTGAAACAAGAATGAGGTTATTTGACTATCAGTATTCATTCAATTTCTCTTCAGTTTTCACGCTAAATTAAAGCAAGTTTTTTGTGTTTCTTGTTGATTTTCGAATCTTTGAATTTATTGTAATGGCTGCTGAACGTCCTGGACGCTATTTGAGTGATCATGAAGTGGGGAGAACTGTAACACTTTTAGAGGAGGGGCGAAGCCAACGTTACATGCCTAACTTGTTGAATGTTAACCAAAGCACTATTTCTAGCGCAATTAATCGGTACCACGAAACAGGGGAATATGGAAGAAGGGCCGGACAGGGAAGAAATCGCATAAAAACACCAGTTGATGATTGTTGGCTTCGTTCAACTGCACTAAGAGTTCGGCACTGTACAGCCAGAATGCTACAAAATGAACTTGCACTTTCCAGAAATGTTCATATTTCATTGCAAACTGTTAGGATCTTCCGGTGTCTCTTTTTCCACTGTTATGTCATGAACGAGTAGATTATTCTTTTTCTGCTTCTTGTGTAGGATAGCCAGCTTGTCACGGTTTTTTTTATTTTGATTCTCTAACTCCTTTAATTGCTCATCGTGCTTTAGAAATTTCTGTTCCGCATCCGTTTCAATTTTTATCAATTTCTCTTTTAATCCTTCCTCTAGAGTATCAATTCGACTATTTATAGTGCCACTGAAATCTCACAGACTCTGAAAAGTCCCCCATTAAATATCAACAGGTAGCAGGTCGCGAATCAGTTAAATAATTCGGTGTATGAAACCCTTTAGTTTGATGAGAGATCTTATCAGCAGAAACCAACACTTTTTTCCTAGTGAAATTTCATGGTAGTATTTTTGCCGTCTAGTTTACGATAGTTTTCGTAAATTCTTCAATAACACACTATTTTTATTGAAGTTGAATTTCCACTTGGTCTTGAGGGTTCTACTTACTGTTATGTATAAGTTATCCAATTTTCACAACCGAATAATTCCTATGAATAACGAAACACCTCATATAAGGAGGGAGGGAAATTCATACGTACTATCGTAAATAAAGCTACCACACATATCAAAACGTTTTTCCTCTCATATACGGCTTCTTTATAAGCAATTTCGTTACATTCAACAATTTTTCAAGATAATTTCTAAATTTCTGATAATTTCTAATTACTTGTGTAATATTGGTGCCCTTTTTAATTGTAACTTGCATTTTTTTCATTGAAACATTTTAATACATCTTGATAAATGTCATTCCGAATCTAATTAACTTGAGGTCATGCTTTTCGAACCATATTATATCTACTCCGACAAGAAATGAATTCACAAAATCGAAAATTCAAATTTTTTCCGTAGAAGTTTGGATATGTTAACGAATTATTTTCCCAGTAATCCACCAGTAGTGAGAATATTCGAGAACAATCGAAATGAAAACTGTGCTAATAGAAATTGAAATAAAACAAATAATAAAAAATGTAAGTTTCCAAAAATTCAGATATTTCCTTCTCTCATGAGAATTACTACATACTCAAAATCATTCTGTTCCATTTCATCCCAAATTTTGATCAGTCTATTCCGAACCTCATTCCCGGTAGTTGGATGGTTTTTCTTGCTTCTATTGAGAATATCCAAGACATAATCGATAAGATTGAGGTGTGGACTTCGTGCAGACCAATCGATTGAAGTGATTTCGTGATCTTGAAGGTAGTTCCTAAAGATGAGGTTGATGAGGTCTGGCGTTATCATGCATAAATAGCAATTTCTCACCCACATTTTCGGCATGGTGGAACATGTTCTACTGAAATGGCTGTAACGTACTACTGAGTATTCAGGATTTCATTATTTACGACGACCAGATCAGTGTAGGCGTTCAAAAAAATTCCTCTTCACATCATTATTGAATCTCCACCAGAACCAGAGGTACGTAAAAATTGCACTGGGCATATCTTTCATTTCAAGAAAAACAAACGTTACATCGAAAAGATTGATTAACAACAGCTTTTAGATATGGAAGTTTTTTGCAAAATCTCAGTTTATTTCTTTCATTTTATTTCTAATGAGAGGAACATGTACCAAGAAAAAATATCGAATTTTGTTAGCATTTGTTCGGACATATCCGAAAGAAAATATGTTTTGATAATTGAATGCCATCCAAAAAAGCAATTTGAAATGCAGCAATTGTGCGTTAATTTCTTGGCGTTTTTACCACAAAACCTTCTGTTCTTCTTTATAAGTAGAACCCAACGTGGCGATAACCAAGCCATTCCGTAACAGACGTAGTGTAATTTCTATTCGTAATTGTGAACTATGTTATTGAGGTCAATTCAGAATCAGAGTTTTCTAGTAAAATTCAATCAATTCTTGATATTCATCACCATCAAAACATTCATTTCGAACAAGAATCAATTACTTTGAACAATGAACTTTTGAACATTAGTTACATACATTTCCATACGATCTATATTACGACCAGTTTGTATGTAATTCTTCAATTCTGTTCAAATTGAATTACTTTCCATTTCGTTGAACATTATCTAAATTGAATGTTACGTTTCAACGGGTCAATTTTCTAATTTGGTTGCATCACTTTCAACCAGTTAGACTAATTAGCTAATGTAATGGAAAAAGTTCATTTGTAGCCAGTTCGACAATATACCATGCGAATAAATACTGTGTGAATTGTGCAAACCGAGTGGGGACCAAAAAATAAACGAAATTAGATGTGCTTGTGCATATCTCTGGATTTATATCTCATCAGTAATGTACTATTATAAAGGGAAAGTGCAGGGTGTGCAAAGAAATTGACGCAAAATTTCAATAATTCAAATTTCTTTTAGTAGGCTACAAATGAGAAAAACCCTAATTCGAGACTGTTAGAACTTTTGCTCTCTTCATTCATTTCCGTATGGAAAAAGTATTTGTCGTCTGGAATCACCTTCTGTAGTACGAGCTACAGATTCATGAAGAACACAATTGATTGTTAACCTGTAAGTTCACAGATAATTACTAAAAAGTGCATTCAATCTAACCACAGAAACAACGATGATCTTGACCTGTAATTGATTTTCATTCATAGAAAAACACGAATTGTTAATGGAAGTTATTTTTCAGCTGCGGTACTAAAATTACCCAATCCTGAACACAAAAAAAATGCCAGATATCGTAAAGCTGAAAATTCAGTCAGCATCTAATTAAGACCCTATTCAACAACTTCTCTATAGATTGTTATCTGTGGTGTCCATTCCATTATTAAAACTTTTTGATATTCGAAATTCATTTGATCCTTTTTTATTGGGTTTTATGCAAAGATAATATACGTCTTACATTGAAATTTACTGTTTTTTTTTTGTTGAATGATTTTTAGGCTGGAAAATAGTTGATTCTGGAACAGACCTATTTTTGAAATTCTTCATTTCACGTAAACGCGAACATACATCATGAGAATTAGTAGGGTTCAGATTATTTTGAATGATAATTGATTCAAATCTAATCAATCATAACCCTCGAAATTATCACTGTATGTGTAGACATAATGAAGAATTTTATTCAAGGAACGATATTCAACCTTCAGTAGAATGTTAAATATCCTTCCTTGAAGGAGCTGGTTTTCCAATCCACCACTCAAATTCACCGTCAACCGAGGCCACAGAGAAGTAGTACGGTACAGCCAGTTGTCACGAATAGGAGCAATGGACTGCAATTTCGGTCTTATTGGACCTCGTCAGCACTGCCCACCGATTCAAAACAACAGTCCATACCGTCCCCCACTTCATCTCAATCCGCGCAACGAACGTGACAACTGGACGTACCGTACCACTTCTCTGTGGCTCCGGTTGACGGTAAATTTGAAGGGTGAATAAGAAAACCAGCTCCTTCAGTGAAGGATATTTAACATTCTACGGAAGTTTGAATATTGTTCCTTGAATAAAATTCTTTATTCAGACCATATGTAGATGCTCTCAGATCTAAATTTTTACAGCATTACCAACCAGAACAGCATATGAGTTATGACGAGAGTATGATAAAATATTTTGGTCTGCACCCTTGCAAGCAATTCATTTGTGGAAAGCCGATTCGTTTCGGATACAAAATGTGGGCTCTCAACGCAACATCAAGGTATCTAGTCAACTGTGAACTGTACCAGGGTAAAAATAGTCGCAGGTCATTACCATACGAAAATGACTTGGAAAAGCTGCAGCACCATTTGAGTCAATGTTGGACGATTTGGGAGGTGTGAAAGAAAAGCGTTATAATCTATATTTTTATAATTTTTTACTGTTCTCAATCTTCTTCAACATCTAAAAGAAAGAGGTTATCAATGCACAGGCACTGTTCGCGATAATCGTTCTCAATCTTCTTCATCTAAAAGAAAGAACTACCCGCATAACATTCCAAAGAACTACCCCATAACTGCCAAAAAAACATTGTCGAAAAGCGAAAGGGGCACCTATGAAGGAGCTATCGAAAAAGAAACAGGAATCATGGTTGTACGCTGGGTAGACAACAATGTTATAATAAATGCCTCGACATGTCATGACATTTCCCCCATATCGAACGTAAAACGTTATAGTTCTTCACAAAAGAAAATTGTAATGGTTCCACGTCCATGTATGATAGGCGAATACAATTTTCATATGGAAGGCATAGACCTCATGGATGAAAATTTTCGAGATACAGAATAAGTATTCGCAGTAAAAAATGGTGAGGGCCAATTTTTACATGGTTCATTGACGTCGCGGTAATAAATGCCTGGCAATTACATAAAAAAAGTGGTGGGAGACTATCGCAACTTGATTTTCGAAGAGAAATTGCAACAACGTATCTGCAGAGTTTTGAAACCAAAGCAAAACCGGGGGGTAGGCCGAAAATATCGAAGTCAAGTGCTTCACTGAATAGAATTTCAGATGATGTGCGATATGATGGAACCAACCACTTGGTAAGTGAGACCCCGAACAAACAGAGCTGAAAGTGTGCGGGCGAAGGCTGATCATCAAGTGTCCGAACCATGTTTTCCAAATGCAATGAATTTCATATTCAGTAATTATTTTTTTATAAGAACAAAATATATTCGTTATTCGTTGGTCAAGTTTATGAAAATAATAAAATGTATACGTTGAAGCCTAACGTTACCATATGAAACGGCGTTTTTTGCTGAAACTAACAGAAAGAATTGAAAAATTTTAAGGAATTACTGTTCTTTGAAACTAATGAGCCACACATTCAACCTCAAAATTCAAAAATTCTAAAAAATGAAAACTTCGGCTTTAATGGGTTACAAAAACAATGATGTTGAAATTTTTACTATATTGATAATTTTATGATGCTTTTTACCACATTGTGGCTTCATCAGTTAAGTAGTACATTTAAGAAGATGAGACTTTTATATTACATGGTAGACCTTTACTATAGATCATAATCGGCATCACTTCGAAGACTGAACCTGGCCATCGGGGCTCTCTCGGTCAAACACAGAGGGAATTTGGGGAAATATTGCAGGTTATGTATTTTTTATTATCTCCTTAGTCCTTTTCATGACCTTGCTCGCTATGTAAAATCTTTTCTTAGATTTGTTTAGACATATAAGAAGTATGATTGTTGAAATATTTTTCTGCTGGTTTTCTTTTTCCATTGTTACAGATTCCTGTCTCAAACCCCCTTCCTTTCACCCTTGACTTCATTTGAAAAACATGGAATGCAAGAGAGAATGAAGCGGCTAAGCAAAAAAATCTCTGGTACTCTTTATGTACAAACGACACTAACACAACATAAACAGACAAGCTATTGCTAGTGCAATAGCGACAGGGAAACGAGTTTTTCCCTCAGGTTTTTTTCACTCGTTTATTGAATCAAGATAGTATGGTTCCCCTGTTACATTTCCTGAGCTCACACTTGTGTTTTTTCTGACACACACCAAAATTATATATACAAGCATTCATTGTAAATACAATTATTCAAATTTTTGTAAATACTCTCTTTTCAAAAGAATATATATATACTAGCAGAAATTCTTATGGATAACATCGATATAATAATTCATAATCATCCCCTATCGAAACACTTCATTGAGTGGTTTAGATATGCGAATGACATAATCTGTTGTTTTTAGGTACAAATGGAGAATAAGATTCGCTTAGTACCTTCATAAATTCAATTCACCCTAATATAGAGACCACTCTGGAAATGGAAACTGAAAATTCCATTAATTTTTCAGATTGAACTAAAATCAAAATTGACCAAAGATATCATTTTTCTATTTTCCATAAAGTATCCCATACGGACATAACTATTAATGATTTTGCCGCACACCCACATCAATTTGAATAGCTGCTTACAGCAGTATGATTCATAGAGTAACCACGAACAGTGTCAAAAAATAATTTCTCCACGATCATCACTGAATGTAATGATCCTGAAATCATTTTCAATGATAAAGTTTGATCATTCCCATTCTTGAGTTTCAATATTTATTCTTAAACATTTGTTTCATGTGTTTTTATGTATTTTAATTCTATAACTAGATATCGAATGAATATTCCATAATTGAACCAAACATCATCGATTGCCATGAATTTCATAACAGCGTCAGTGTTAGATGTAGATGTCAACATCATAATCTTCAAAAAAATATTGTTAAAATAAGAATATGAGTGAAAAATCGTGTGCATTAGATATAGGACTTAAAATATTCCTCCAGAAATTGCAAGTTATGCAAACAATATAATAGAGAACTTGCTGCTGCAAAAAAATTATGAATACGAAAGTTTTATGCACTGTTCAGAGGTTGGCAACAAGAAAAGAGAACGAACTTCTTTTCTGAAAATATTTTATTTGCATTTTGATGGTTTCTTAAAAAATGGAAATCCCCAACTCCCCATTCAAAATTCATTCAATCCTATAAGCAATAACAAATGTGAGACCCGATATCAATATTTCAAAATATATAAAATTGAAATATTTGTTAAAACGATCTTCTAAAAACTATATAGCTAAGAAATCTAAGACATTTGCACGAGAAAATATTAAACAATATATACAAAGTGCTCCGGATGAGATATATTTACCTACAAAAGTAAAAAAATTATAATTTGAATAATAATTTTAATCATAAATTGGATGATTTGCTGAAAATTGTCAGTGAGTTCTCGGCAGATGTTCATATGAAATTCGGGATTGAAAAATGTAAGACCCTGAACATTGAAAGAGGGAAAGTCATAGATGGTGAAACACAACTTTCAAACGGTGATATTATACAGTGCATGAGAGATGGCGAAACATACAAATATCTGGGATACCAACAAGCCAGATTGTTAGACCAAAAACAATCAAAGGAGAAGATTCGTTCAGAATACAGTCAGCGTCTGAAGTCTGTGCTGAAATCGATGTTGAACTCGGGGAATCTAGTCAAGGCAATTAACACCTACGCCATTCCAGTGTTGCTTTACTCATTTGGAATAATCAGATTGACTAAGACAGAGCTGGATGATATTCAAAGGCAGACCCGAACGATGCTGACAAAGTACAACAATCATCATCCAAAATCGTATGTGATACGAACAACTTTGAATCGGAAAGAAGGAGGACGCGGATTAATAGATGTTGTCAATTTACACACCGAACAGATGAGAAATCTCAGAGAATTCTTCTCAGCAAAAACTCTCACTTCTGACCTCCATAGAGTGGTATCGTTGGCTGATAAGGGTATACACCTCTGAATCTTGCTACCAGAGACCTGCTGAATCTACCGTTCCTATCAGATACTGAAAAACAAGAGCAATGGTCAAGAAAGGAATTGCATGGACGACGTCACCATGAGATTAATCAACCACACATCGACAAAGAAGCCTCCAACAAATGGTTGATGAAAGGAGAATTATTCGCAGAAACAGAGGGATTCCTTATGGCCATCCAAGACCAAGTGATCGCTACAAACAATTACAAATAATTTATAATGAAGGACGGAACATAACAAACAGATAAGTGCAGAAAATGCCATATAAGATCGGAGACTATACAGCATATTACGTCCGAATGCGAACAACTAGCCAATACGGAGTATCTTCACAGGCATAATCAAGTGTGCAACATTATCCACCAGAAACTTGCACACAAGTACGGACTTCTGAATACCTTCCAGCCATATTACAAGTATCAGCCGGCGCCCGTATTGGAAAATGACTGTATCAGATTATACTACGATAGGCCTTTTATCACTGACAGAATGGTGACGAATAATAGGCCGGACATAGTGGTGTATGATAAGAGAGCCAGAACAGCAATGCTGGTGGATGTCGCCATACCGAATAATAACAACGTGCTGAACAAGTTCCAGGAGAAAAAGTCCAAATACTCAGACATTGCTATTGAGATCAAGCAGATGTGGCACCTTGATAAAATAGATATTGTTCCTGTCATCGTATCCTCGACTGGTTTAATACCCAAAACTTTGCATGATAGCCTTAAGAAATTAGAATTGCATAAGAATACCTATATAGAAATGCAAAAAGCTGTAATTCTTAATACATGTGGGATAGTTAGGAAATTTATGTCAAGTATATTGTAATCCAGCCTATTCCCTTTGATTGCTAAACCTGGGAAAGGTAAATTATATCCAGCTACTAGCTGAGATAGTGCATAAGTCCACGATAATAAATAATTTTAATCAAATTTAGTTATTTGCAAGAATGAACTTAATAACATTAAAATTTCCGACATTCAAGATTTGGGTTCCTCAATGCTAATTGCAATTCCTAATAGAAAAACTAAAAAATCAAGACAGTTTACAATCACGAGTGAGTTTTATAATATCGTAAAGAAATATTGGACTTTGAGACCTTGTAAAACTCCCTCTGTAATTTTTTTTCGTTAATTTCCAAATAAAAGAATGTACACGGAATAAATAAACTTGGTAATATTCCTAAACAAATTGCCACATTTTCTTGCTTTTGGTTTATACTTTGCGGTCGTGGAGAAAATACAGTCTTCGACTCGGTAAGAATGAAAATATTGTATACTACTATAATGAAGGAAACAATTCTGGTATTCAGGATCTCTCTTGTGGAAATTGTGATAAAATTTATATTGGTAGAACTTTTATAAATTTCAATATTAGGTTATCGGAGCATAAACGCATCATCTAATAGAAGGAAACCATACTTTTAATGATAATTGTGATATTTTACATAATGAAATTGATAGATTAAAAATTACCCCATGGGAGGCTTTGGAAATCAATAAAAAATCTATGGAATCACTTAATAGTCAATTGGACATAAATTAGTCACCATAACTTCATTTTCCCAGTTTTAAAAAGAAGCAATCATGTTTAGATTTTCCTCCTATTAAGCTCTTAGCATGTGATATATATGGCACATCATTTGTTACTCATCTGAAGGAGCCTTCAGTGAGGTGCGTCATTGTTTATCAATATAGTCGAAATGAACAGTATTTATTTATTTAATCGAAAAGTGTGTATCAGATTTCATCAAGTAACGATCTTCTCAGTCAAATATCTTATGTGATTCAACAGTACTCCACAAAAAAATCTCTGATTAATTTTTGAACTCATATTTTACCTGGTTCCACAAATTAGCTCGAAATTGGATCATTAATTGTAATTTTTGTTCTATCATAAATCAATTTATTTTAGCGGAGGTCACAAGTAATTAGTGCGTGGTCCTTTTCGTCACCTCGAGCCTTATCGCAGAATAGTCAAAGTGAAAATAAATTAGTTACAAAATTCAGAATTGCATTCCTAAGGAATATTAACTCAATTATAAAACTCGCCAGTCATAATTACACGAAATTATTCAAATTTTAAAATAAGGTTATTACTTGTGGAAATCCCTTTCTATAATTCTCGTTACGAAGCATTTCCAGAAACGAAGAATGTGCACTAAAACCACGAAATTTTTCATTCTTCGAAATGAACAAAACCGGTTGAATTTTAAGCGATCGTTTCGATATCGCGGTATTGACTGAAAATTGCGGGGTGTTTTGCCATTTGAGTGATTCATTTAGAATTCCAGCTATGGTAGTTTGACATTGTATGACATTTCATAATAGACAGTAGGCAGTTAATCGCAATATGGGTGGTAGACCTAAGGCGTGAAACCGTTGCTCAATAACGAATTAGATAATTGTTAATATATTATTGCCATATTGGAAAAATTAATAATATCTCGTTACATTGACGAGTAACGAATAAATTTGTTAAATTATGTGAAAAACGTCAGCTTTGTTTTTTATTTCAACTTCTGAAGAAATTTATATGTTTTACTGATGACACCTGTCAGAATTTCACCATCGACATTTTTTTTTAAATAGCCTAGAATTTTGTGCGACTCAATCCTGCCGTTTTAAAATGGCTACTTTGATTGTTCAATTTCCCTTGCATGTGATCTAAACTATGCAAGAAAAATATGGATATGGTATTGATATCAAAAACTTGTTCCCCAGTTGGAACTTCGAGGGGAACTGCTTGGGGTACCTATGATGGTAATGCGAGTGACAACACTCTTTTAGTGAACGCACGGAGTTTTGAAACATAGAAGGACTAGAGCACATCATCATTAATGTTAGTGCAGCTCACCGACTCTTACAAGAAACGCAATCTCATGTCATAGCTCTAACGCAAACTCAAATAATGCCTATAACAGACACCACCTACCTCTCCTTCAAATGCTATGAACTGCACTCAACGCTTCGATTCAAGGGTGGATTTTGTGTTTTTGCCAGACCGGTTGCCGCATTCCAAAGAGAGGGTACGTTGGGGGACAACGCTTTCGACTTGGCATGGTTTAAAATCTTCTTATATAACACAACTATGTTTCAATGTTGTCCTTATCGATCCCCTAACGATGACAACTACCCTAGATTTTTCAATGTCTAATCGACAAGGTAGACACGATCCAAATACAGCATTCATCAGCTGAGACGATTATGATGGGAGACTTCAAGATCAACTGGACCCTACCAACAAAGCAGGAGGGCATACGAAAACCTCTAAGAAAAGCCACAACTTAACGAAGCTTGTCGATGTGCAGATTAGAATTCCCGATAATATAACCGATTTTTCCAATACTCTGTTTCTTGTTTCAGATCCAGATGATTTTCGTTTACAGGTCTCAAGACCCTTAGGAAACTTCGACCACAAACTCGTTTGCCATTGGTAACTTCGTACAGCTACGCAGTGAAGATCCAACGCCTTCCAGGAAGATATGGCATTACAAACGAGGCAGTTGGGAGAAGCTGCGTGAATTTTTCTGGTCTTTACCTTTAATGATGTCTATTTTTCAGATCCTTACATTCATCTGAGTGCATCATCTGAATTATTTTTGCATTCATGAACCTCTACATCCCACAGTATACGAAAACAACATCCGCACAAAGAACTTGGTTCACTACGAACTGTTATAAAGTTGGAACAGTTAAAAATAGAGCCTGTGAGAACTGGAAGAAGAACTCAACAGTTGAAACTGAAGCTGCAACAGTGCGTTTCAGAAAAATTTGTGATTGATAAAGCGAAAACCTACTTCAGTGAAAAAGTTAAGACTAAACTCTTGGAGCAGTGGAACTCGTGAGAGTAGCATATTTTGCAAGTCATTTTTCCCCCTTTAATTGTAGATGACGCTTCTATCGCATTATCGCCTTAAGCGAGATCTCTTTGTGAAAGTATTTTTGGCACATTTCTGTTTCAGATACATCAAATGCAGTGTCACTAAGCATATCTCATGTTCAATCGAATATGTCTGAAATAAATTTCAGAGTGCATAAAGAAAGACGCGTTCCACTGAATTATAAGAAAGCAAAGGGTCTTGATGGAATACCACCGACTGTTCTGAAGAAATGTGCCTTCAGAGTTATCACCTGTTCTCAATAAACTCTTTCAGATCTCGTAAGAGATCCAGACGTTTCCGGTGTGTTGTAAAGTTGCGAGAGTACAACCGATCGCATAGAAACGGATGCAATGCCTACCCCAAAATTACCATTAGCAATGTTGGCCATTATGTTGAAAATCATGCGGATCTCTTTGCTCTCTTGTTCTCAAAGAATTCTGTGCTGGATTCATCTAACGCAATACCACCGAACATTCCTCCTACAAATTCTTCCATGGCAGCAAATAAGTTCAGATTCCGCACTGTGAGACGGGCTCTCAAGCAGCTGAACTGCAAGAAGGCAGTGGGTCTAGACTAAATACCGCCAATCGTCCTGAGGAAGTGTGCTCCCGAAGTGGCACCCATTCTTAATCGTCTGTTTCAGATTTCTTATGAAAGCCAGACACTTCCCATTATGTCCAAAGTGATGGAGAGAATCATAAATGATGAACTCATCACATATATTGAGTTGCAGGGAATTATTAACGACCGTCAATATGGTTTTCGCAGGCAAAGATTGACAGGAGATCTGCTCGCCTACGCCACTCATGCTTGTACATCAACGATGGAAAAGCATGGGGAGCAATAGCCCTCGACATCTCTAAAGCCTTCGATAGGGTTTGGCATGCAGCCTTGTTGAATAAACTTGCTGCATATATTGCGAGGTTGGATAAGTAGCTTTCTTTCAAATCGATCAGTACAAGTTGTAGTCGACGGTATAATATCTGATTGTTTGCAGTTGCAAGCAGGAGTACCTCAGGGATCCATTATTTCGCCAACCTTGTTTCTGTTGCAGATAAACGATCTTCTGTCATCTACAGAGAACAAGATCTTCGATTTTGCAGACGATTATACCCTGGTTTCGTCTTTCAGTAGTCTGCGGCTGATTACAGCTGCGGAATCTGATGCTCAGAGATGTCAATAAATTAATAACTTAAACTCACACTAACAGAGATTATCTGAGTGGACTTCAACGCGAGCAAGACGCAACCAACTTCGTTTTCTAGAAAAGTCCCTGCTGGACCTTTATTCCAGCTAATAATGCAAGGACAATAAATTGCATCCAAAGATTCGATGCACCTTCTCGGAACAACTGTCAACTCCAAGTTTTGCTGTCATGAACATGTATCAGCAATAGCTAAATCGGCATCAGCTAAACTTAGTTTTCTTTTCAGAGCCAAGCGATACGTATGAGGATCTGCGCCCACACATT
The DNA here is from genome assembly GCA_013387265.2 of Cryptolaemus montrouzieri. NCBI lineage: Eukaryota > Metazoa > Arthropoda > Insecta > Coleoptera > Coccinellidae > Cryptolaemus > Cryptolaemus montrouzieri. The sequence continues at coordinate 28,794,603 of JABFTP020000103.1, forward strand.
CGTTGCGGATGTTGGATAGTGTGCAAAAACGTGCTGTGCGCCTCATCGACCACCCGGAGATAACTCGCGATCTCCAACCGCTGGATCTCAAAAGACAAGTTGCTGACCTTTCTCTGTTTTACAGATAATTCCACGTGAGATAGTCCAAGAAGCTGAAAGACCTTGGAAAGACCACTAGGCTGGCAAGGAGTTCTGATCATATGGCGGTACATTTAACGACCCCTTGAACCTCTGTCTATAAGAATTCCTTCGTTTACAGGGCCGGTGAGCTGTGGAACTCAATTCCGTCCAATATCTTTCCAACATCCTACACTTTGGCCCTCTTCAAGAAGCGAGTAAACAGACACCGCAATTCTTCCTAGGTGCCCACTCATCTGGTGTAATAGGTTCGCCTTATCCTGGGAAGCGCGCATAATGAAAAACAGCGATAAACGCTCATAAAATATCTTGAGTTGGAAGATATCAGTAGTTATCGACAATACGGTGTTCGCAGACAACTGGAGACCACCTTGCATTTGTGTACATCAACGATAAAAAAGCAGGGCGAATCAGGAGCAATGCTCCTGATATCTCAAAGGCCTTCTACGGGGTTTGGCACGCAGCTTTGATTAAAAAATAAATCGCATATGGAATTCTCGAAAAACTGCTTAGTCACACTGATAGCTTTACGTTCAGCAGATCAATCCAGATGGCGGTTGATGGTGTAACAATTGAATCTTTTCAGATTAATTCAGGAGTACTCCAGGGTTCCATAATTTCGCCAAATCTTTTTCTCTTGCAAATTAATGATCTGCTGCACTCCACCGAAAATGGAATATTTGGGTTTGTGGACGATTGTACTCTGATGACCTCATTTTCGTCAACGTCCTATAACTGCTGAAAAGACACACCGACGAAGATATCAACAGAGCATGGCACTGAATTCAAATTTGAAGAAAATACCAGAGAGGGGCCAGTTGAACTTGGTCAATTTTAACGCAAACCAGATGAAATTAACAACGTTCTCCAGAAAAGTTCCTGCTGGAGAACCACCTCTAATCTTGCAAGGATATCGATTTCCCTAGAAACGACCATGAGCTTACTCGGAATCACAGTCAACACCAGAGTTTGTTGGCATGACCATGTGTCAGCCATTGCAAAATCTGGTTCTGCTAAATTCAGTTTTCTCTTCAGAAATATGCAGTATTTCACGCCATGACAGATGATGCGTTTATACAAGGCACATGTGCGACCTGGTCTAATATAGTAGGCCTAAATCGATTAGCCCGCAAAGTTTCAATTGAATTTCACATTAGTTCTTACCCACAATAATAAATTAGTTTTTAAAATATGCAGGAAATCAAGACACTCTTTGCGTGGGATCCTGACTCACTAGTCAGGGTACAATTGTTTGTTTTTCCTTTAACGTGCTCTATTTCTGCCTTTCGGATAATGACACGCCGAGAAATTCTGTCAACTCACTAACCCGGGAATTTTGCCCCTCTCGTATCGAGGATGGGATCTTTAATGTCCAACACATCTCTGTTACACAGGACCGACAGTTTTACATCTCCTTCGAAAGATGGACACTCAAGCGATTCCCAGAATCCGAAAAATCGCAACGACTTTGTGGGGATTGAACCAAGATAACTCTGCGCAGGAGACGAGCATCCTATCCCCTACGCCACCGAGCCGGATCAGGGTACAATTCTGTTAAAATTGCAGGAGTGGGCATGCCGGAATTACTTTGATCATGATAAAAAGTCACACCTAAGGTGACGAAAACTCTCAAAAACGTCAGCTGCTTTGATGAATGTACTAGAATTCAATATTTATGCGTGGTGATGCAATAATTATTTGGAGAAGTGTATATTCAATATGCATGAAGATTTGTTCAAAAACTAATCATCATCATTTCTTCATTAAACCTAGCACATTAAATTTCGCGTATAAAGCAATTTGTACAACATGTAATAAATTTGTTTTATTTCCGTTAAAAGAATATTATTTCGAGCATTTGAAGCGTTGATTAATCAAATTTCTCGAGCCATTGCGCAGCATAACACAGGTAACGTTCTGAAAAATTATCTCACATTTTCCATGCAGTTGAATCAACATGTATGGATTTCACGCCATTCGATTATCCTTTGAACCTTTAATTAATTTTTTACACTTATCGACTATGAGTTCCGCTGGGATTACTTTCGTTTATTTCGAGGATCAATGGCGGCTTGACAAATCCGTGAATCTTTACGTAAAATATTCGTTAATGATGTCAAAACGATGTTTATTTACTTACTTGTTAATGTCGAATAATGTTAGGTTATACCAATTTCAGTGAACACTTTTTCTACTCTTTTACTAGAGATCGCAATCCATACTAATATGTAATTGTTAGTAATTATTACTACAATTGTGGATGGATTTCAATGAAACAAAAACCGAATTGCATCTTGAACAATATTCTACTAGCCTGAAACATTTTCATGGGTCTGTCACTTCCGGAGATACAGATAACTTCTCGAATGGTTGAATTTTTTCAACTGCCCATTCAATTTTGAGTACCTTCTGCTGAAAAGCTATCACTTAAGATACTGTGGTTTCCAAGAAAAAATAATAATAATAATAATGTTAGTTATCCACCGAAATAAATTTCGGTGGATAACTAACATTTCCAACACCTCGATGTAATCCGCAGAATGGGCGACTGTTTGAGTTTGAAATAAATTTTTTTCTGGCTTAGAAAGTGTTTTGGTCTTTATATCAGTTCGAACAATTAACATTATTTCGTATTTTTGGTGAAAAAAGACTCAAAACGTAACAGAAGTTCTGATAAATCGTTTAGTGAGCTCTGTGACGGAATAACATTGAAAATCAATTAGCAACATTGATGGAATTATAATGGAAGTCACCCGCAATTATAAGCGAGAAATTATAACGTATTAGCTATCTACCCGATAATTCTTGTAATAAGTATGGAAACAAAAATCCAGACATAATACAAATTTAATTTTAATCTCACAGAAATAGTAATTGAGTATTTCGACTCTATCGGGAACGATTTCCAGGTCGTGATGAACCAGAGCGCTGCAAAATTACTATACTTGAAAAACCTTGAGACATATGTTTCAGTAAACCGAGAACATTGAAATGAAAACCTCAACATACATTAAACAATTTTTCAGAACGGCATCTGGAAGAATTTTTAGACAGGCGATTCTTAGTTTTTCTTTTGAACTCTTGGTGAACTTGATCCTTCAGATAACTCCAGAGCCAAAAATTAGGAGGGATCAAATCTAGCGAGTCGGGTCACCACTTAACGGGACCATTGTATCCATTGATTACCAATATTAATACTATATATGGAATTCTCGATTAACACTTGGTGAAACATAATGAGTAACTGCTTAATTTACACACTTGGCAAAGGTTTCACAAAAATATATTAAAATACTAAACATATGTTTCGGGTTATCAGTTCATTATCAAGAGTAATAGTGAAAGACAAAATGAGTTATTTTTCTAAAATATACCGGCATTAACAACAGGAGATAGGCCGAAGTCTGTTTGCTCATTACAAGCAGGCGGGTTTTTCCTACGATTGGAAGCGATTTCCATCATCTCTGAAATGTTCAACTTCTTCCCTTTATTTAAATTCCGAAATACCAAGGAGGCAATGTGATGTTTTGGGGTGGCATTATGCTGGGAGGCAAAACAGATTTGATTTCGTTTCCTACGAGTGTAATGGCTAGAAATTATGTGGACCTAGTGCAGGAGCCCATAGTGAGACTCTGGCGAGGTGCCCGCAGTGATAATTTCACTTTTGTGCATGATAATTCTCCTCCGCATACCAGCAACCAGAGGGAATCGCTATTTTGGACTGGCCAGATAGCTTTCCAGACCTTAATCTTATTGAACATTTATAGGATAGTCCCAAAAGGAAATTTGATCGCACCAGGATGATCCAAGAACCCCACAACAGCTCATCAAAGCCACCACAGGAGAGTGGCAGAATATCACTCCAAAGGTGGTCCAAAATCTAATCCAAAGAATACCTAGACGGATTCAGGCTTGTATCAGGGCAAGAGGAGGTTATATAAGCTACTGAGATGAAAAAAAATTACCTACTCCGTGAAAATTTTCAATTTTTTCACTACATGCGGAAAGAGTCTTATTTTCTTCTATTTGTTTCTTTCTTAAAATAAACCTTAATTTAATTTGATTGAGGAGGTCGTTACTTGATGAAAATCGGATTACATATTATCAATGAGATAAAACTATGGTATTCAGATTTTCACTATATTACCAAAACTATGACCGGTTTCACCACACTGAGGCTTCATCAGATAGATACAAACTAATGAACAGAGTTATTCCTTATATATTAGTCTTATTTCCTACTTAATATTACAATAGGGATGGGATGGGAAAACCCATCGGAGTTGCTTATTTTATGAATTGAAAAGATTGAGTAGAGGAGAAAGATTTAGATCTAATTGACTATTAAGTAACCTACCTGAATTCTTTTCTGTGTTGATCTCTAAAATTTCCAATGGATTGAGTTCTTGTCTATCATTTTCATTGTGCAAAATTTTGAAATTATCATTAAAGTAATGATTTTCTTCGAGTAAGTGATTGGTAATACAATCTAACCTAACCCCAGAACCCCATCAAATAAATTACAACTCAACCACCACCCGAACCCCCCTCCCAGTACTTCCCCTCATTAAAAAAAAAGAAATTAAAAACATTCGAGTCCCAAATTTTCAACAGTAAAAATAACAAATTTCATATTAAACCCCCTCTACATACCCTTAATCCATATCCTTAATTTAGTCCTTATATTTTTCCTATTGTAACTCAAAAATTTTTTTCTTATCTTTAATTCTATTGTTCTTTTAGGAAGACAGATAGTTTATTTCTTGTAAGACTAGCAGATTTGGTATATAATTCTTTAAGATATTCATAGTTGTCCAGAATAGACTCTAGAATAAGTTAAACCAAATTCAGCAGATGTGTTGGAATGGCCTGCAATGGTCCTAGTACATTATCGTAAGCTCCACCCCAGGCAATTATACCATAACTAACAATACTATGAAATAAAGCAAAATGAATATTCATGATGCATTTCTTACGTAATACATTTTTCAATTTGCAGAAAACGAATAATAAATATCTTGTGGTTTTTATAATTTTTTGGATATGAATATCCAACCTCATGTTTTCATCAAAGTGGACGCCCAAATACTTCACCGAGTCAACTCTTTGGATTTCAGTATCATTATGCGTAACATTCAGATTGTCAGGAATAGTATCTGAGTTACCAAAAGGAATAAAAACTGTTTCACCAACATTCAGAGAAAGATAGTTGACTAATAACCAGTCACTAACATACTTCAAGTAACCATTCATAGTGTTTTGAACAGTAACCCATGGTTCCCCATGACTCAGAATAACTGTATCGTCAGCATAAGAAAGAATATGTTTCTCTGGATGTTCCGTCAAGAGGTCATTAATATACACCAAAAACAAAAGAGGGCCTAGAATTGTGCCCTGCGGTACACCTGTTGTAAGGAAGCATTCTGTGCTTTTGAGCCGAACTAGTTTAACTCTTTGTTTTCGGTTCAATAAAAAATCCCTCATGAGTAGCAAGGCCATATCTCTCGAGTTTGATGAGTAAAATTTTATGAACCACCATACCACATGCCAAATCCAAAAATGTCACGATAATAGGTAAAATCTTATCCAAATTCTCATATATAGATTTAGTCGAAAAAGCTAGTGCATTATTTGTGCCTTTGGTTTTCATGAAACTGCTTTAAAAAAACTAAGAACAATGGTTCCCCCAAATGAACAGAATGATCAGAGAGAAACAAACACAAATAGCATATCATAATATTTACCCACGCATAGAATCAACCAATACAGATAAATATATTTCATTAACATATTTTGGCCCTATCAGCGAAATGATTCGCTGATTGCAAATGTCATTTCGAAATAGCATAAAAAGTATTTTTCGAAATCCACATGAAACAATTTTTCTATAGTAAAGATAAAACTGATATATTTGACAATATTGGATGTTACTAGTTGTCTGGTATGGATTCTGAAGGTGTCTATATAGGTAAGACTGACCATTCATTCAAAACTAGATACATATAGCATCAATCAGATTAGAATAACCAGAAATCGACGAATCTACTTTCGATTTACACTGTATCGAGAATAGCCATAATTTTCCACTCATAGATAATCTACGAAGTATTGTAAAAGTGTAAGTGCCGTTATATTTAAATGAAACCACTCATTTTGTGTTTCACTATTGTATTACTCTCGCTAATGGGCTGATAACCCGAAACTAATGTCGAGAATTTAAATATATTTTTGTGTTGCTTTTACCAAGTCTTTCAAATAATCATTTTCCAAGATTGATGTTGTTATAACTGTTCTGATGCAGGTTTCCTTCACTGAAAACTGGTCCTAGCAATTTGAATAAATCGTGAACCAGACGTTCAAACCAAATCTACGCTGAAAATTATTGTTTATTATGTAGTGCGAATTCTGCTAGCTTCAATATCTGAAATTATTGTTATTGAAATGACGATTGTTGTGAAACGAACGCCCATTAGAACAAATAATGTTTTTGAAAGATGAATAATTGGAATGCATTGTACCACTAAAAAAATTCGAAAACTTGAAGCGTCTGTCATGTTCTCCAAGAGCTAAAACGTAAGGCTTGTATTTATGTTTTTGTAATATAGATTGAATAGTCATCGCTGTTGATTTCAAAAATATGTTTCTGAGTTCGCTTCTACGCTCAACAAGACATTAAACTCCGTTTCTTCATCCATCTTATAATTGAGTTTTTAATTTTTCGAATGAGCCGTATACGTGTAAGTTTGTTGAAGACTGGAAAACTTGCAGCGTCCTGGTTCATCATAATCTGGTAATCGTTTCGGATAAAGTCGAAATAATCAAGCACGATTTCTGTTAAACTGACAATAGGCTACTATCGTGTCTGTATTCGTTTAATAATAATTCATACTGATTAATTCTCCGTGAAAAAGTCTCGGAACGAAACAAGTACTAGAAGTAACGAATCTGAAGAGTGTGAATATAATGCAAAAATGGTTATTAAGAATCATATATAACAATAGACTTATCTTTTCAAGTGACGAATCATACAGAATATTTGGTGTCATGGACGTCCATCAAATATTATCATTGAAGATACTCTCACAAATCTCTTAAAATAAAATAGAAATTGGCATTTTGAAACACGATTATTCAACAAGAAATAAATCTTCCAGATTCGAGACACTTAGAGCAAATAAAACAATAGGGCAAAGATGTTTTATGTATGTGGCACCTAGAATATATTCAATAATACCTGAGCGAGTGAGAAACATATCGAATTCGAAACGTTTTATGAAAGAGATTAAGAGCTGGATCCTGATTACTGAAAGGAAAATATTTTTGATTTATTGAACCAAACGTAGAGAAGAAAGTTATAACCCGATTAATGACTCAACCCGAATTCGACAATACAACCTAAATACGACAAAAGTTACCCGGACATGACATGGCACCTTATTTTAGACATACAAGAGCAAGAACAAAACATAGAATTCATATTGTTTTCATTTTAATTTCTGAATTTGCTAAGGGGGAGAAAAATAGAATTGTTTGGGTTTCATATCGCGTACAAAAAATTATTGTCTATGTTTATCTCTGCGATTTATGTTTATTTGGATAACTGTTGTATACATTATGCAGTACTGAATAAACCTTATTATTATTATTATTTATTATCCAAGACTTGTGCACTATCTCAGCTTTTAGCTGGATATAATTTACCTTTCCCAGATTTAGGAATCAAAGGGAATAGGCTCGATTACAATATACTTGACATAAATTTTCTTACTATCCGACATGTATTGAGAATAACAGCTTTTTGCATTTCTATATAAGTATTCTTATGCAACTATAATTTTTCAATGCTATCATGCAAACTTTTGGGTATTAACCCAGTCGAAGAAATGATGACCGGAACGATATCTATTTTATCGAGGTGCCACATTTGCTTGATCTCAATATCAAGGTCTGTGTATTTGGACTTTTTCTCCTGGAACTTGTTCAGCACGTTGTTATCATTCGGTATGGCGACATCCACCAGCATCGCTGTTCTGGCTCTCTTATCATACACCACAATGTCCTATTCATTATTATGTCATTATTATTACTATTATTATTATCGTGGACTTATGCACTATCTCAGCTGTTAGCTGGATATAATTTACCTTTCCCAGATTTAGGAATCAAAGGGAATAGGCTCGATTACAATATACTTGACATAAATTTCCTAACTATTCTACATGTATTAGGAATTACAGCTTTTTGCATTTCTACATAGGTAGTCTTATGCAATTCTAATTTCTTAAGGCTATCATGCAAAGTTTTGGGTATTAACCCAGTGGAGGATACGATGACAGGAACAATATCTATTTTCTCGAGGTGCCACATCTGCTTGATCTCAATGGCAAGGTCTGTGTATTTGGGCTTTTTCTCCTGGAACTTATTCAGCACGTTGTTATTATTTGGTATGGCGACATCCACCAGCATTGCTGTTTTGGCTCTCTTATCATACACCACTATGTCCGGCCTATTATTGGTCACAATTCTGTCAGTGATAATAGGCCTATCGTAGTATAATCTGATAGAGTCATTTTCCAATACGGGCGCCGGTTGATACTTGTAATATGGCTGGAATGTATTCAGAAGTCCGTACTTGTGTGCAAGTTTCTGATGGATAATGTTGCACACTTGATTATGCCTGTGAAGATAGTCTGTATTGGCCAGTTGTTCGCATCCGGACGTAATATGCTGTATCGTCTCCGATCTTATATGGCATTTTCTGCACCTATCTGTTTGTAATGTTCCGTCTTTCATTATAAATTTTTTGTAGTTGTTTGTAGCGATCACTTGGTCTTCGATGGCCATAAGGAATCCCTCTGTTTCCGCGAATAATTCTCCTTTCATCAACCATTTGTTGGAGGCTTCTTTGTCGATGTGCGGTTGATTAATCTCATGGTGATGTCGTCCATGCAATTCCTTTCTTGACCATTGCTCTTGTTTTTCAGTATCTGATAGGAATGGTAGATTCAGAAGGTCCTCTCTGGTAGCAAGATTTAGAGGTGTATATCCCTTGTCAGCCAACGATACTACTCTATGTAGGTCAGAAGTGAGAGCTTTTGCTGAGAAGAATTCTCTGAGATTTTTTATCTGTTCGGTGTGTAAATTGACTACATCTATCAATCCGCGTCCTCCTTTTTTCCGCTTCAAAGTTGTTCGTATCACAGACGATTTTGGATGATGGTTGTTGTACTTTGTTAGCATCGTTCGGGTCTGCCTTTGAATATCATCCAGTTCTGTCTTAGTCCATCTGATTATTCCAAATGAGTAAAGTAACACTGGAATGGCGTAGGTGTTAATTGCCTTGACTAAATTCCCCGAGTTCAACATCGATTTCAGCACAGACTTCAGACGCTGACTGTATTCTGAACGAATCTTCTCCTTTGATTGTTTTTGGTCTAGTAATTTGGCTTGTTGGTATCCCAGATATTTGTATGTTTCGCCATCTCTCATGCACTGTATAATATCACCGTTTGGAAGTTGTGTTTCACCATCTATGACTTTCCTCTTTGAATGTTCAGGGTCTTACATTTTCAATCCCGAATTTCATATGAACATCTGCCGAGAACTCACTGACAGTTTTCAGCAAATCATCCAATTGCTTCTTGTTCGAAGCATATAATTTGATGTCATCCATATACAGCAGGTGGGGATTGTATGATAATTCCTTTCTGCTTTTATCCTAAATCCGTATCCTGTTCTATTGAGCATTGAGGACAATGGGTTCATTACCAAACAGAACCATAGTGGACTCAAAGAGTCTCCTTGAAAAATTCCACGACGTATGGGTATCTCGTCGGTTTTAATTGATTTATTGTTCATGTTGACCTGCAGAGAGGTGCGCCAGTGTGTCATTGTTGTCTTCAAGAACTCTACCAGGGCTGGGTGAATTTTGTATATCTGCAATACTTCAACAAGCCAAGAATGGGCGGTACTATCGAATGCCTTCAGATAATCGAGAAAAGCCGAATGAACATTCCGATGCCCTACGTGTGCCTGTTTCATTATCACAGAATCGATGATGAGTTGTTCCTTGCAACCGTGGTGTTTCTTTCTGCATCATTTTTGCTCCTCTGCTAATATATTGTTGTCGTCAAGGTGTTGGTATATTCGATTGGATATGCATGAGGTGAGTATTTTGTAGAGTGTTGGCAGGCAAGTGATTGGCCTATATTGAGACGGATTCTGTGTTCTATCGCTCTTAGGTAGCATATATGTTAAGCCTTGCGTTAGGAAAGTGGGTGTTTTCTTGGGATGTTGAAGAACATATGTGAGCTGTTTTGCTAGGGCTCCATGGAGCTTATCAAACTTCTTGTACCAGTAGTTGTGGATATTATCTATACTTGTGGCCTTCCAATTGTTGGTCGCTCGAACTACTGTTGTGATTTCTTCCTCTGTTATTCCATCGAAGTCCATATGTCTGATATCGAGGCGTTCTTTTTCATTCGTGATCCATTCCGCATCTCTATTGTGTTCTTTGGGATGCGACCATAGTGATGACCAATAGTCGGTCAAGCACTGTGCGTCAGGACTTCTCTGTTATTGTTGGTCGCATTTTTGTTATTTCCCTTATGAAAATTGGCTGCGTTTTGGAGGAACCTTTGGTTTTGGTGTTTCCTTTCAGTACACTTGACGTATCTTGAAAGCCTTTTTGCTTTTGCTTGGAGTTTCTGTTTCAAATTGTCCATATACACGTCGATGTGTAGTTTGTGATCAGGGTGTTTTGTGTTCGTACCAATTTTCCTATAAATTTTGCGTATATGTGATTTCAAGCGCCTTGAGGGTTTTCTGTTTCTCAGGAATTCTGTGAGGCGACCGATTCCTGCTCTAATATTATCAATATCCCTCTCCAGTCGTTTTTGCCATGGTGGTTTTCGGACACTTTTTGGCTCAGCTTGAATCAGAGTTGTGGAGATTTGTTGTTTGTGAAGTCGAAGAACCGCTACTGCTCCACAGTAAATCGAAGTGTGAATCTTCTCCAAGGTGTTCTGGTCGGTATATTCTTCAAACACTGAATTCACGCTTGCTAGGATAATATTGGTGTTCTTGTTCGTCTTGAGTTTGGGCAGTTTAGGTCTTTTAGTTGGGTTACTACCACTGAATTCAGTTATTGCTCTGTTGAGTTCCGATCTTGCTAAATACCTATATTCGTCCTGCTGATTCGGCTCAGGAGGGCGTTCCATGTTAATATTCGTTTCCGTGGCTTCGATGTTATCTGTAACACTTTCATTAACTCCTGCAGGTATTCCGTTATGAGTAGCATTTTCGCTTCTAAGTTCAATTATGACCTCTTCTCGTATGCTTTGCAGTGCTTCTGAAGAAAGTAGCCTGTTTTTAACGATTGTTCTTCTTTGATCCGAAATTCTCTGCTCGGATATGTGCTGTAATTCAGGATATTTTTCTACGAACGCAAGATGTAACGCGTATCTGTATGCTGTCATTTCCGATTCCAAGTTTGTAATCTTGTAATAAGAACGCATAATGAAGGAATTCATTTCTGGGGTCCACTTCATGCGTTTCCTAGGGAGTCCGGCTCTCGTGGTCGTAGGCATAATGGCTTGCGCCACCGTTGAAACATCAAGAGTCGGTTGGGAGGTGTTATTTCCCACCTGGCTTTGTGTTGCAGTATCCCTACCCGATATCACGCTGCTTCCGTCGCTAACCGAGGGAGACTGTGACTCACTTTCCGAACAAGACCCTCTTCCTAATTCTTGAACTCGACAAGAGGTTATGGTGGTACAATGTCGATTCACCCGTTTATTCCTTAGATTGTACATCATTGGATAAGTTGCATTTTATATCTACTGCCAGGTTCAGCTTGGGTACCTCGGGTTCGCTAAGCCCGTACTCAGAAACAATGTTCCTGAGCCCCTGATGCTATTATTATTTTACTATTATTATTATTATTTCTCATAAATAATTGCGAATGACATCCATTATAATTCTATGAAGATTATCCTGTGATTTTCAATGATATTACGTCAAAGAACTTACTTCACGATTCATTAGTATCTTCTGTTAAGTTTTGCGTCCTTTTTATCCAAAATACGAAATAATGTGAGTTATCTGAACTGAAATAATAACCAAAACATTTTGTAGGACGAAAATTTTTTATTACAAACTAAAACAGTCGTCCATTTCATAAATGAAATCGTTGAATTCGAAATATGAGTTTTCCTCGAAGTTTTTCGATAATTTATTTCTCTCGAAAAATACAGCGATTTGAGTAATACTTTTTCACAGAAGGTATTTGAGAAAAATGAGATTATGGACAATTCAAAAAGTCCAAATGAAGGTATTTCAGGAAGTAACAGACCAATGAAAATATTTCACGCTGTTATAATATCATTCAAGATGCAATTAGGTTTTTATTCCATTGAAATCGATCAACAACTGTATGTGCTATAGTTTAGGGCGATTTATACGGATAATTTCGATAATTGATATTGTCAACGTGCTACCACTTCCGGTTCTACCGGTAGTATTATCGAAATCTCATATTTCTTTCGTTAATCTCCTTGTTTATTGATGGATCCCTTTCAATTAAAAATCATTTTCGAATAATTCATTCCTGTATAAAAAGCATTAATACCAAATACAGTTTCAGAAAATTAAAACTTACCCTTCGTTCTCGCTGTTGAAAAAGACAGTAACCGCCGACATTCCAAGTGGAGTCTGTTGAAAGAGTATCAGAAAACGTCACGGAAATCTTCTGAGTTCACTTCCGCTACATCTAAAGTAGAACAAAAAACGTGTTTGTCGCTTCAAAGTGTGAATGAATGGAGATTCTTTTACGAAAAGACGTTCGCCTTAATATAGTTCACGAGAAGATCTGGCTGACATCAAATAGATCCCGCGAATAAAAATAAAAGAAATCCTCTTTGACAATTGAAAAGAAATAAATATGATTATAATTCACGAAAAGTTGCAATAGAAACTGAGCTTGAATTTAGGAAATTATGAAACGGACAAGACTTTTTTTTAAATTGAAATTTTTTGGAGCAAGGAACGATAATAAAAAATGTTGATTTGTTTTAATTCTCCGTTTCCTGAATATAAGGATGCATCTTTTGTTGAAAACCTATAAATAGTTTTAGAGATACAGGATGTCAACGTTGAATATTCGGCTTTGTCAGCTTAGGTAAGATTTTCTTTTGAACAGTCTGAAAATTCATTCATGGACTAATTGGCTAGTTTTTTTCACGTTTAGGCTTTGGTTAATCTGCAACAGACCAATTTTTATACTGTGTGATTCACCAGTGGTGCGGTGTTCTGTAGCTCGTATACTCTTGAAGAAGATTTAATTTTTGTTCGAACGGAATTGTATTTAGAAAGTAAGTATCTACTTCAGCAATTTATTTTGCAGTAAACAGGGTGTCCCAATTTTCTATATAAAAATCTTGGGTGGTTTCTTCAGATTGGAAAACCACTTTTTTTTCAAATATAATAAACCGAATGATTAGAAAGAAACAAACACAAATAGCATATCATAATAATTACCCACGTATAGAATCAACCAATACAGATAAATATATTTCATTCACATATTTCGGCCTATCAGCGAAAATATTGCAAATGTCATTTCGAAATAGCATAAAAAAGTAGCTTTCAAAATCCACATGAAACACTCCCAAAATTTTTCATTAGTAAAGATAAAACTGATATATTTGACAATATTAGATGTTACTCGTTGTCCGATATGGATTTTGGAGACGTCTATATAGGTCAGACTGGCCGTTCATTCAAAACTAGATACGTAGAGCATCAATCTGATTATAAAAAGCAGAAACCGACGAATCTACTTTTGATTTACATTGTATCGAAAATAGCCATCATTTTCCACCCAAAGATAAACTTCTAAGTATTGACAAAATACCTAAAGGACGAAAGTTAGATTTCTTAGAATACATAAAAATTTTTAAACTCCAACAAATCCCATATAGAGATAATCTTCTCAACGACCAGTATGACCCCGGCTTATTCGTCCATATTTGCTATCTTTAAATAGTACCTGCTTTTGTCGTCATTAGTTTATTACCTCTTGTTTTCACCCTTATTAATGTTGTCTCTGTTCATGTATGTATGTATTTTCAACTCAAGTTCAGTAATTGTTGTCAGCTGAAGATGGTCGAGAGACCGAAATTGCTACCCTGATTTTCAATAAATCTCTTGTGATAGTATAATACATAGTAAAATTTCTTATTATCATCAACTAACAGAATGGTTGATTTTAAAACATAAGTTTCAAATAAATTTAGATTCGGAAACGCGTTATTACGGATTTACAGAGTGATGAATTTCTATTTTTTTAGTTGTTTTTATAGCTCTTGCCGTTTTTGAGATATTCACTTCGAATTTTGGTATAAGATAACAATTTCTGAGAATAATATATTCAAAATTTTTATGGAATGGTTTTCGAATCATAATATAAACTTATGTTTTGTTAAATGTAAACCATATGTCACTTTAGGTGAAAGAGTATCTCCTTCTTTTTGTGGATATATTTAATATGCCAGACAAATTTCCCTAAAAATGTAAATTTTTCCAGAAATGAAAATTCTTTCTGTGGTTTCATCTAGAAGGCTGGTGGGAATTCACACAGAACATCCCAAATGTTTTAGATCGGGGGTGCTCAAACTTGAACTACTGGCGATCTACCTCAATATTTTTACAATTCTTACGATCGACTCTGAGAGGCTGCAAGTATGTGTGAAGCAGGGTTATCGTACATACACGATACACCCTACCTACCTACCTACCCAGGTAGGTTGTACCGTAGCATATATAGATATCAGCTTTCCGCACAATATACATTATTTTAGTCAAGGTTTGGGTTAGGTTTAGTTAGGTTCTTCTCTATAATATCAATGAAAAAATTCGTCGTTATTCAAAATTGCGAGTTTATTGGTTGTTACAAAACAAAATAGTTACATATGGTGTTGAACTTACCCAAGGAGTGACCGTAAACTGAAGGGCGATTTGCCTTAGATTGGGATATTTATCTTCAAATATAAAAAACCAGAAATTTGTATCAGATGCTGTAGCTTTGATTTGTATATCTGATATAATCTGCACCAACTCATTTTCAATAGAACATGAGTTCATATTAAACTGACTTGCTATTTCAGCTAATTCCTCAATATTTTTACATGAGAAAGAATAACACATAAAAGATGTTCTATTTGCCAATTTACTGCAATCACAGCACATCGAGTTGTCCCAAAATGTTTGATAATTCAGCCTCATCATAATTCAACTGAGGAATCCTTGCTATCAAAGACAGAAAATGTTTCAGATCCTTTCTTTTCTGTTGATCTATCATAAGTTGAAATTTACTTTTGAATGCGTCTACTGCGCTAATCCTATCGATAATAGTTTTCCTTTACCTTGAAGCTCCAAGTTAATGGTGTTTAAGTGCATTGTGATGTCAGTCAAAAATGTAAAATCAGTCAACCATTTCTCGTTTCTCAACATCTGAGTGTCATCACCTCTTTCGTCTAGAAAAGTTGTTATTTCAGGCAATAATTCTTGAAACCTTTCTAAGAATTTTCCGCAATTCAACTACCTGACGTTTGCGTGAAGAACTAAATCCCTATCTTCCAACTGCAACTTAAAGAGCCGCCGTTGCTAACTACGTGCACGGATAGAATTCACAATTTTTGTTGCAATGCCCATAATTCCCTCCGTGTTTAAAACTTTTGAACACAAAACTTGTTGATGTATAATGCAATAGAATGAGAAAAACGAAGGGAAATCTTCATTAGCTCGACACAATGCCACAAAATCGTTTTTGTTTCAGTCATTGCTGGTACTCCATGCACAGTAATTTATATAGTGGTAGCTTTTAGTTTATTACAAAATTGAAGAAAACGTCATATATATATATATATTCGCCACGGGTCTTTCCTTCAGAGGAATGATTGTCAAAAATTCTTCCTTAGCCAACATGTCATTGAATACTATCCGAATAAAAATACACAGCTGAGCAGTGTCTGTCATATCGGTGAATTCGTCGAACTGTAAAGAAAAGTATGTATTCATTCATTCATTTCATGATATTATGTTTTAGTTTATCTGCCATGTCCTGACTCGTGACTTCAATACGACTCCTGACAGTCGGACGAGATAACTGAAGTTCTCTAATAGCAGACATGATTGCTGTTTCATTTTTAAAATCCCCAAATAAAGTCTCACCCGCTTCAATAAATGCTTCCTTCACAACCGAGCCATCTGTATGAGATATTTTAAATGACGCGATCGTAGCAGCTTTTGATTGTTTGGCTGGTCTTGTGAACATGGTTTGGTCTTTTTTCACACAAGATATCAAATCAGGTACTTTTCGTTTTCTTATCTTAATTCACTCTGTGGCGGAAAATCCTTTTCATAGTTTTTATGAACCGTTTTATGATGCCTCTAACTTACCACGCTTAGGTATTGCAACTGACGCACGACACGCAGAGTATTATTTTATTACGTATTAAAATTTTGTAGTTTAGTTACCTACTTATAAATTTTTTTCTCTCGAGATCTACTCAGAATGCATTCGCAATCGACTGGTCGATCGCAACCGACCGTTTAAGCACCCCCTTTTTCAGATTCTATGCTCACAGCAATAAATGCAAAATTAATCCATTATTCAAATAACATTGTGGAGTCAGAAATAATTAGTTGAAAACTTTTCAGCACTTCCTGACAAGAGCTTTTAATGGGAATTCTCAATTTTATGCAGGAAACTTAAAGCAGAGAGTGCTATACCAAAATATATGTTTTCCGCGAAACCTTAGAAAAAGATGAAGTGAGAGTGACCAGCAACGGATCATTCAATCGCAATAATGAACAATTACTGGTTCAATTTCAATTCCCATCGAGAAGTGAATGTTCACCGAAGGCGATTCGGT
This sequence comes from Cryptolaemus montrouzieri, assembly GCA_013387265.2. Classification (NCBI taxonomy): domain Eukaryota; kingdom Metazoa; phylum Arthropoda; class Insecta; order Coleoptera; family Coccinellidae; genus Cryptolaemus; species Cryptolaemus montrouzieri. The sequence goes on from JABFTP020000103.1 coordinate 28,811,675, forward strand.
TTTAATGCTCTTCTTTATGATGCAAGAAAATGAGAACATACTCACGGACTTTCTAGATGAGCTTCCTTAGCCCAAAAATGGTTAGTATTTCCCATATAACAGTGCGCCTCAGACCAGACAAGAAATGTTTCCGAACATTTAAACCAGTCTTTCAGTGATAACTGCATGGTAACTAGATGACCCTTGAGATGGCCACCTCGTTCACTATTTATAACCTCGTTAGATTTTTTCTCTGAGGTTATGTCAACGATATATCATATTGTCTAACCTATAAAGATATAAGAGAGCTCAAACAAAATTATTTAGCTTCAGTGACCAATATTCATATTCAAAATACATGCGGTAATGTTTCTGGACGTTGCAATTCTTGCACCTTGAATAATGGAAATACTTTTGAGTATTTAAGATAGTTTTAATATGTTTTTTCCTTACTTATTGGTTTTATATTAACTCATGATAATGAATAACTTTCGTTTGTTCTCATTATAAAACATTTGGAATATATTGTGTAAATTGAAATAAGCATTTATGATGAAAATGTGCTGTTCATCGTATTTTTCCAATGTTTCTACTTCTTCCAACTTCATACTCCTTATTTAGCTATTTTTAAATCAATATTCTGTTCATTTTCATATGTTCCCAGTACATCACCTTGTAATTGACTTTCATGGAACTTTTTCTAATTTTAATCTTTTCGAACAACTAAAACTGTATCGCTCTTGGCGTTGAATATTCACTTTACGATGGGGATTAACATCGGACCACTTATGTTCATTATTGCGATTGAATAATCCGTCACTGGTCACTCTCTCATCATCAGTCCATTCAGTGTACTGGTAGGATAGATTTTCTCTTGACTTTTTCTGATACCATCAGCGAAATTCAAGTCGTCGTTCATAATTCCTATGATCTTCGTCTTATAAAGTTAAAACTTTTTTTTTGAGGATTCGCGAAATCTTAAGATCTGGTGTCGCACTCTGTGCTTCAAGTTTCCTACATGAAATTAAGGGATTTGCAGTAACAGCTCTCAACTACCAATGCAACTTTTTCATTATCTTGTTTATCGTAATTTTTTTCTAAATACTTTGAAGAAACCCGTGTTCATAAGATTTTGTTTCACTCTTTGGATTGGAACTCCCAAGGTTGCCTCCTCCTTTCAGAAAACGAAAAAAAAACATTCAAACATGTCAAATTTTTTGAATTATTCAAAATTTACAAACATTTTTCAATCAAACAGTTCTCAGCTAATTATCTGTGAATGTGAGAATGTGAATTGAATAATGGATTAATTTGTGGCATTTATTGTTATGAGCATTTGGGATGTTTTATGTGAAATCGCACCAGCATACTAGATGAAGCCTCAAAATTATTATTATTTTTATTATATTTAGAAGAGTTTAGGTGTAAACCAATAAACCCATATACATAAAAGAAAAAAAATGCAAAGTATGTGCTGTGTAACAGATGAAAGATTAACCTGATACTAAATTTGATTCAACAGTGTGCTACTCAATTATAACAGAAGCAGTAATAATCCAAAAAACGCAATTAGACCGAACCAACCCAAAACATAAGAAAAAAGATGATAAAAACATAATCAGTTCACTTCACTACCTCTCCAAGAATCTAATTCATTCTTGAAGGCATTCACCCCCGGCGCGTCAACTATAGCCTCGGGTAGACCGTTCTACAAACCAAACACCCGATTCGAAATAAAGAGCTCCTGACAGGAATGCTTAAAATTCTCCTTATTCAACTTCAGATAATGGCCACGAAGGCAATGGTCCAAATTAAGGTGAAAAAGATTTCCGAGATCTACACCGAATAGCCAATGGAGAGCACGATAAGTTATTATTAGGTCTCCTCGAGAGCGACGATCGGTGAATGAGGGAAGGTTGAGCAGATTCAATTGCTCGCTAAAACCTGGACGTGGGACACCATACGGATAAGGAATTCGTGTGGCCCGTCTCTGGATATTTTCAAGAGCCCGCATGTCGCGAATAAGCGTAGGACACCAAATTGATCCACAAAATTCAAAAATAAGACGTACATACGTTCTATACAATAGAGAGCATGTTCCGAGATCGCATCCAGAATATGACCTCTGCAACAGAAAGAGGATGCGCTTGGCTTTCGCAGTGGTATGGAGAATATTTTCTGACCACGAAAGGTCACGTGAAATTATCACGCCCAAATCAGAATGATTGTTGCAGCTGGTTATATTTTGGCCTGAAAGTGAGTACGCGTGTCGGGAGTTATTCTTGCCTAGATGAAAGACCCGAAACTTCGAGAGATTTAATGGTAACAACCAGTCATCGGACCCTTTCGATATAGTGTCTAAATCTTCCTGGATGGTTCGTGCATTTGAAGTTGGATTGTTAAAAATCTTAGCGTCGTTGGTAAAAAATGAGCATTGTGAATGTAGGACAGATGGAAGATCAGAGGTATATACGACGAATAGAATGGGTCCAAGAACTGAACCCTGGGAGACTCCACTCAAAACCGATTTCGTAGACGAAACAGAAGTACCCACTCAAACACGAAAACTCCTTCCTGATAAAAATCTCTCCACCCAAGACAGCAGCCTGCCCCGAATGCCTAAATGGTCGAGCTTGTATAAAAGCCGTTTGTGCGGGGCAAGATCAAAGGCTAGAGAAATCCAAATAGACGACATCGACCGGCTTGAGCTCATCCAACATCCTCGTCCAAATATCGACACATTCCAACAGATTTGTAATGACCAAACGTCCAGGAATGAAACCATGTTGATCTTCAGGAATCTGAATCTTCAGGAGTGCAAACTCCAATACTTTTTCCAGAAATATCCTTTCGCAAATTCTTGCAGCAATAGGGACAAGACTAATAGGACGATAATTCTCAGCATTCAGTTTATCTCCTTTTTTAAAGATGGGCCAAGCGGATAGAAGAGAACCGGAAGTCATGAATTCAGAAAAGATTCTAGATAAAGGAACAGACAATGAGGAGGCACAGTCTTTGAGTAGGAGAGCTGTGATGCTTTCGGGGCCGGGAGCGGATGTTGTATCCAGTGTAGTGGGATGCTCTTTCACTAAAGAAGTAGGCTCACTGGTGAAAGAAGTCGCGAAGAAATCGGCCAAAACATTGGCAACCCCGACAGGACTCTTGCACAAGTTACCATTGTTATACTCTGAAATTTTCAGAGCAGGCTAAGTATCTAGGATTAACCCTAGATCAGAGACTCAACTGGAATTTACACATTGACAAAACTCTTTTCAGGGCTACATCGTGCCTATGGGCATGCCGTAGACTCTTCGGAAAGACCTGAGGACAACAGCCAAAAATAACCTACTGGTTATACAAAGCGGTTGTAAGACCCATTGTCACATATGCATCGTTAGTATGGTGGACGAAAATATCAGAAATAACTACGCAAAACAAGCTGCATAAACTGCAGCGGCTTGCGTGCTTGGGCATAACAGGTGCTATGAGAAGCACCCCGACTATTGCCCTGGAGGTAATCCTAAATCTCCCTCCTCTTCATATAAAATTGAAGAAGGAGGCGTTGATGGCGGCATTACGGCTCCAAGACACAAAAAACTATTACCTGGTGATCTGAAGGGACACCTGGGGATTCTGGGTTACATAGCGCCAGAAATCTTATCACAACCATCGGATATAATGCCGCTTAAGTTTGATTTTCACACACCCTTCGAAGTGGTCATAGAAGACCGCACCATCGTAAAGGGAAAAATAAATCAATTAGACCAAAAATCCTCCATTTGGTACACGAACTCAAAAACGATTAATGGAACAGAAGCAGGCATATATGGACCCAAGTACTCTTCATCAGTGCCTCTGGGCTCTACTCCCACAATCATGCAAGCAGAAACACTTGCTGTAAACCTTTGCTGCCAGGAGGGACTACGAAGGAAACTCAAAGGGGCAAAGATTTACATTTTAACGGACAGTCAGCAAATAATAAAAGCTCCAAACTCTTACAGTTATCGGAGCATCTCTGTCTGGAAATGCCGTCAATCCTTGAAGCAACTTGCTGAGGGGAACAAACTTTTCCTGTGGTGGGTGCCTGGCCACGAAGGCATACAAGTAAATGAAGCCACTGACGAACTGGCCAAATCAGCTGCTGGAATCCCACCCATCGAACCTGAACCGTTCTGCGGTCTAAGTAAGCCGCACAGACGACAGGAACTTGAACGATGGAAAGAATCTAGCAAAAGAGAATACTGGAGGAAAACTACAGGTCAAAGGCAAGCGAAAAAGTTCATTGACTATTCGCCAAAGAAGACAAAACAGCTTCTCGATCTCTCTAGGGACAAGTTGGGGACCATAACAGGCCTCCTTACTGGACACTGCCCACTGAGATACCATCTCAATAAAACGGGCAAATCGGAAACGGCAACATGCAGAATGTGTAAAGAGGGCTATGAAACTGCTGAACATATTCTTTGCAATTGCATCGCAACTGTCCGTCAAAGACATATACACTTCGGTAGCGACAAACTAGAGCCGCACGAAGTAAAAGCGAAAGCTCCCAGGGAGATTCTTAATTTTGTAAGGGATTTAGACCTACAGGGAAATGAATAAGAAGGGTTATGAACAAAAGATCAATTTGGTTGCAGTTCGGAAAGGCTTGCAAAGCCAATCGACCCTCACGAATATAATGTAATGTAATGTACCATTGTTATCTTTCAGATTAGGGTCGCTACTTTAGTACACATAGATATTTGAAAAGTTTTTTCCGATTATTCGACGAAATAAGATGGGACTCAAACTTTTTCTTCTTCTTCTTAACTTTTACGGACAGAAGATTCGAGTAATTCTTATGGGCCAGATAATCGGCTTCATTCTTTCTCCGCGTATATCTCTGCCATATAGATTTCTTGTGTCTTATCATCTTCAAAATCTCCCGATCGATCTATGGTTTGCTGGGACGCTGACAATATTACGAAATTTCGAACATTGGGCAACACAAGAATCCAGAATACCACAAAACAAACTCCACAACGATTCTATGTAATAGCATTTTTGAAACAATTCGGGACAGTCAACAGTCGCTAGGCTATCGTTTGAAGCTTCATAGTCGATTGATTTGATAGATCGAATGCATTTTTTGTTACAATTTTGACAAGCCAGTTGCAGTTTTGAAAGCAAGGTTTTGTGATCTTACTAGCCGAACGGTGGTTGATAAGTAATATTGAAAACAAGATGAGGGTCATTGACCAGAACGAGATGAAGAAGTGATGAATTCTGGTCAGTTCTAAATCGAATGGGTTTTTCAATGAGATGCAGAAAGTTAGAATCGCGCATCATGTCCACATAAGGCAAAAGACGCCGAGCTGTAAGTTTTACCACCCTCTAGAGGCCACTATAAATCTGGCAAATTGAAATCGCCTGCCACATAAAGATTTTTTCGTGAGGCCGATAATTCAACGAGGTACTCGCTCATATCTCTATCATGCGAACACGGACGAGGCCTGTAGATACACCCGACAATCAACTTCAACAAAATGTTCACAGAATTTTCATTTCTGAAAAATTTCACATTTTTTAAGAAACTTGTCAGTCATATTGCATGAATAAAAAGAATGAGAAAAAAATACCCTTTCTATTTTAATCAAATTCGCTTATAGTATAGTATACGTTGAAAAAACATTATTTTTTGTTCATATTACGAAAAAAAAAATTTGAACACTTTCCCGCTTTCTCAAACATTTGGCCGCCGAATATCAAAAGTTTTCTCCTAACTTTGATAGCAGCCGAGATGAAAACATATGCCAAAATCCTGGAAAATCAAGAAATCCGGATAGACTTGAAAATAGAAGAAGATAGCTGCGATCTGTTTTCACCAATGAATTTTCCTCTAAAATCCAGGAAAAGATGAACGGATCATTTTTCTCTGTGGGCTGTGTTTCACATAGTTAAAGTACTAAAACATCGAAAATGGGACACGCTGTACAGACGTCTGGCATCTCAATTTATAACGAAATGTCTCACAGACTTTTCAGTCGGAGTCAGAGATAAGAAAAAACTATATGGAAATGGAAAAATGATTAGGGTATTCATCATATAGGGTGCTACATAATAGTTTGTCACAACTTGAAGGGATAAATCTATGTGCAATTTAAAAAAAAAAGTTTATATAAACATAGGTCCGCAAAAGCTTCGTTACGGAGCTACAGGGTGTTGAAATTTCCGGAAACTTCTGCAAAACTCCTGCTGTTTTTAAGATATTCAGCCCAAATTTGGAATGCAAGCTATTTTGTATATTCTCCATCATTATACGTCCTAGATTTCAACTGAAATTCACAAGGTATTTTCTTTTTCGATGCCATGTCTTCTTTTTCCCCTTCAAACTTTTTTGTAGTACGCCACTGATCAGCGTACACACAATTTTCGTCATCTTCGTTCACTTTGGAAACTTTTTTGACACTTGTAATTTTTTGTACCTCCAACCGTTTTCGAGTGAAAAATTATTGAATTTGAATTATTTGAATTGTGTTATTCACTAAATAAAAAAAAATTGTAGAAATACTCGATAGGTATGCCCAAAATTTGCTTCTATTTTGATAGCTCGTCTTCTGAGACTGAATTTATTCTTATTCAATATCAAACTGAAAAATAAAACAATTAAAAACTAAATAAATTGCTGGAAGTCTCCTCCACCTGCAAGAATACAGGCCTCTGTCCTTCGCATATTATCACGCACTCTTTGAGATATTCCTGGGGTATTTATTATCGTGTCACAAGAGGTTATTATTCGATTTCTCAATTCTTCTACAGTGTTCACTGGAGTGGTATAAACTAAACTTTTGAGATATATCCATAAGAAAAAGTCTGAGCTATTTAAGACTGGGGACTTAGGAGGCCATGGTTCTGGCTCACCCCGACCAATCCATCGGCTGTTCAATGTATTATTCAAGAATTCCCTAGCCTCTCCACTAAAATGTGCTGGTTCCCCGTCATGCATGAACCACATTATGTTTCGCACCAAAAGTGGCACATCCTCGAGCAATAAAGGTAACTCCTCCTCAAGAAATTGCCGATAAGCTGGACCGTTTAGTCTGTTAGGCAAACAAAATGGCCCAATCAAATAAATTCCAATTATTCCGAGACAGACATTTAGTGAGAATTGTTCTTGATATGAGACTCTTCAATCAATCAAGGATTTTCCTCAGCTTAATAATGATTATTGTGAAAATTTGTGATAGCAGTTCTCAAAAAGTTAGCTTCGTCTGTGAACATTATTTCACTATCAAAATGAGCATTTTCTCTAATTTTATCTAAGAACCATCGGCAGAAATGCAGTCTTAAAGGAAAATCTCGAGGAAGTAGAGTTTGGACGCGTTGAAAATGAAACGGGTACAATAAAAAATCGTGGAGAATCCTCCAAACTAGAACATGTGAAATATTGAACTGATTTCTAATTTTTCTTGTACTCACATGAGGATTCAAATCAATACAATTCAAAATTGCTTCCTCAATATCTTGGATTTCTCGTAGTTTGAGTTTCACCTTTTAAATGATTATTTGCAGTAAAGGTACCAGTTTCCCTCATCCTTTTGTGGATATTTGAAAATGTTCACCTGTCTGGTGTTACTCTATTTGGAAATCGCACCTGATATAATCGGCTAGCTTCTGTAATGGATATAAGCCAATTCGGCGTTAGTGAAATTAGCCATTTTTTCTTACAGCAATAACTTCAAAAGTCTTAAAACTAGTCGTTAATTTAATAAACAATTCGAGCAGACATTGGTTCAACTTTAGCAACTGTCGAAATAAATAAATGAAAACAATCAAAGCCTACTAGTCATTTTTTTAATTAGAAGTGCTTTCAATTCAGCGAATGTATACAATCGTTTAATAATTTTTTGCTCGAGAACGGTTGGAGATATGAAAAAATTACAATTGTCAAAAAAGTTTCTAAATTGAACGATGATGACGAAAATTGATTGTACGCTGATCAGTGGCGTCCTGCAAAAAAGTTTGAAAGAGTAAAAGAAGACATGACTCCGGAAAAGAAAACATCTTGTAGATTCTAGTTAAAATTTAGAACGTGTAATGAAGGAGGCTGTAAAAATAGCTTGCATTCCAAATTTGGGCTGAATATCCCAAAAACAGCGGGAGTTTTGAAGAAAAAAACAGTTTTTTCCTGAAATTTCAACACTCTGCGGACATATGTTTATATAAACTATTTTTCTTAAAATTGCACGTAGATTTACCCCCTCAAGTTGTGATATACTATCATGTAACACCCTGTATACCAGCGGCGCTCCACAAAAAATCAGGTGAGAAAATAGAAATGGCTCCTGAAAATAATCACCTTGTAAATTCTGTTCAAAGTTAGACATGTGTATTCATGTAACTTGTATTGTGTAACCTTATTCTAACATTTGAGGTTAACATGTTGGAAGTTCAAGCAGCTGTAGAAAACTAACTGAAAAAAATCGAAATTTCAATATCCTCAAGATCCATAACGAAGTGTTTGCAGAGCTAAGTTTATTAGAAATTTCAGTCATAATTTAACTAAAGAATCCTCCCATTATTACATGATATTTAGTAATACATAACACCCAGTACTCAGAAGGTTCAAAAGAAACAAAATCCAAAAAATATTACCAAAGCATTAACAGAATCAAAAAACTATAACATATCAACATTTGAGAAAATTTTACTGAAAGTCCTTTTCTCCACTCATTTTCTCAATCAGAAATACACTCGGAGGCAAAATTAGCGGAACACTCGAAAATCTAACCAAATTCGAAGACCGATATTTTTCCTAATTCTCAACCGATTCAGATGATTTTTTCGGCAAGTTATAGATCAACTCTTCTGCTTTGTAGAAGTTATAAGAGAAACCAAAAAAAATTTGAGAAAAAATTTATACGGGGGCAATTTATACGTACAATATCATGGTCTGTCAAGACACATATTCCTATAGTAACACCTTTCTTGTTTCATGCATTTATCTCTATTTTTACAAGAGATATCCAATTTGAAGCGAAAAGTCACAAATTTCAAGAATTTATTTTTAATCTTGCGTAGGGGCATAACATCGGAGGTTAGCCAAAAAAAAATAAAATCAAAATTAGAGAAGCGAAACGAAATGAAAATTTTTGAAATTCATTGGCCAATTTTACGCTCCAGGAGAACTCGAAGTACACTGGAAAAATCGTTGATTTTGCACATTTATTTCTGAATTTTTTTGTGTGACACTATAATAATTATCATTCCTGTCCAAAATTGAGAGCAGGTGTGTATCCTGGCGATACACTCGTGAAATGAAATGAACATATTGAGAAAAATGTTCATGATGACCCACAAAAAAAAAACATTTGATTTTAGTAGCGAGTATGACCCCCCCGAGCTCTTATTACAGCGCGCATACGATTTCGCATACTCCCAATGATGTTGTCTATCATCTGTTGAGGTATGTTGTCCCACTCTTCCACCAAAGCCAATGTCAGCGTTGCCTGGATTCCGTTGTCGAACCCTTCTTCCAAGAATGTCTCACACGTGTTCGGTCGGGTTTAAATCCGGTGACCGCGACGGCCAGTCCATTCGTGTGATCCCAACTTCATTGAGATATTCTATCACTATGCGCGCAGTATGAGGGCGCGCGTTATCTTGCATAAAAATGAAATTTCCCCCTATGTAAGGAGCAAAAGGCACAACATGGGGCTCCAAGATTTCTGTTATATACCGATGGGAATTAAGTGATCCATTGCCAATAATCTCCAGTTCTGTTCGTACTCCCAAGCATATGCCATCCCATATCATAACTGACCCTCCACCGTATTGCTCAGTTCCTGCGAAGTTCGCTTGATTGTACCGTTCCCCTCGATGCCTCCATATTCTATCTCTACCATCCACGAAATTCACACAATATCGGCTCTCATCACTAAATAAAACTCGTCTCCACTGATTGATTGTCCATGCTACATGCTCCCTAGCAAACGCCAATCTTGCTACCCGATGGGCTCTATCGAGTCTTGGTGCTCTTGCTTGCGCGTATGATCTCAGACCAACTTCATTTAATCGTCTTCTGACTATCCTCACACTGACGTTAATGTTATCCATTGCTTGTAAAAGATTACGTGCCTGAACAGCAGTAAGACGAGGATTTCTTATGGTTTGATTGACGATGAAACGGTCATGTATAGCGCGGGTTGCCCGATTTCTTCCTTGTTCTCGCCTTCTCACGTACAATCCAGTTTCCCTGTAACGTCAGTAGATTCGATGGATAACCGACGTCGAGACACCCAACATGGTACCGACTGAGCGGTAGGTGCGCCCTTACTCGATCAATGTAACTTCCCTTGCTACTGAGGTTGGTGGTAAATCTCTCATTCTGAATGAAAAATACCGTTTCGAATCGTAAACAGTAAAAGAATCACAAAACACCGCAACCGATCGAATTTTGTATCAAATCAAAGAATGGAAAACTCTCATTCTTTAAATAAGTGCAAATGTGGTCATATACAAAAATACGTGTGTTGTATTTCATATTTGATAAAAAAAGGTGTGCACATGTGTAAATGAAAAGTTTTATCAATGGTCCCAGAATTCGGTTGTGTATTTTAATACCTACCGACTGTTATCTCCTATGAATTCCTAATTTTCACCAAATTAACCAAATTGTCATCAATAACTAATGCAATTCGAACATAAAAATCGCAAACGACAATTTCGACACGCCTGAGTGATAATAAGAAAATTCCAAATTGATAGACGAATATTAATGACAATTTCTTGATTCAATGGAATTTCTCCAAAATGGTGATTTTCCACTTGAAATTAAATATATTTTGCAAAAATAGAGATAAACGCATGGAACAAGAAGGGCGTTACTGTAGGAAGATGTGTCTTGACAGACCATGATATTGTACGTTTCAACTCGGATCACGAAATTCCACAGGGTGTTACGAATTTTTGACAAAAAAAACACTTTTAGTTTTGCTCCGTATAAAATTTTTTTCAAATTTTTTGTTTTCTCTTATAATTTCTACAAAGCAGAAGAGTTGATCTATAACTTGCCGAACAAATCATCTAAATCGGTTGAGAATTAGGAAAAATATCGAACTTCGAATTTGGTTAAATTTTCGAGTGTTCCGCTAATTTTGCCTCCGAGTGTAGGTTCTGAATTGTTTCGAAAAACTAAACTACTTAGAAAGTAGTGAATCGATATACCATATTTTAATTCGTGTGTTTATGTAGCCTGACCTTTAAGGTGTGTTATTGTTACTTATTTGAATAGCGTAGGACCGAACAAGCTTTTCGAAACGAATGCTTATAGATATTTAAATCAAAGAAATTCTCCAGTAATATACCTACTTACTAATATACCATAAAACATATGGCTCATGTTGATATTAATATCTCGTGTTTTTGCTAGATTTGATACATAGTAACATGAATAACTAATTTGGAAATCGAAAATTCCTAAACGGATTGGTCAGTGATAATGCAGTTTCAGCAAGACAATTCCTCTGTCCATTCTTCCACCTTTGACACGGCCCAGCTGATGGAGTTGTGATATTGTATTACTCTATTTATTTTATTTATGAAAACAAACGTGAAAATGGTTCGGAGTACAGAGACTATCTACAGTTTCAAAAGTCATCTTCGAAATAAAAACCTCAAGCATCGCCTAAGTAAGTATACAGAGGGATTCAAGTATACAGTCAATAATTTCGACCGGAGATTTCTCATCAAAAAACAAGAGAATTATGCCCATAAACATATGTCCAAAAGTCTTCCATTCACGAGATACAGAGTGTTGAAGTACTGATTTTTTTCACGTTTCTGTTGGTGACTCTTGTAGTTTTCAGAGGGTTTTGCTCCATTTTGTAGAAGAGGCATTTTTTATACATCAATTCATTAATGAATCCAGTGGTTATGAAAACTGACAGGGTTTTTTTTGGAGCATTCTTATTTTAGACAAGAGCTATGAAAAATCATATAACTATGACGAAATAAGAGAAAGTTGATGGATGATAATATACGGCATTTAACGAAAACAGAGCAACCAACGAAAAAACTTCTTTTTCAAATTACTAAACGTGAAAACACGTGCATGCAATTCCTGTATGATACCAACATGTTGTGAGTACACTGAGCTTTTCAAATGCCCCCTCTGATGAAGTATTTTACGGGATTCAGGTCAGAGGATCGTGGAGGTCAAGCTACAGGACCGCATCTACCAATCCCTCTATTGGGATATGCTTGATTCAAATTATTCTTCTCTATTACTTCAAAATGCAGATGCATTAATGAACCACATTTTTCTTCTATTCGCACAAGACACATCATCTAAATGAAGTTATGGAAATCCACTATACCCTCTTGCGTAAACCCTGCTTTGTCTGTAAACAAAATATTCTTACCAAATTCATATGGAATCACTCGGAATTTCATATAATTGATTATTTTTAACCATGGATCTTCGACTACTTGTGGAGAATGAAATTTTTTGTTGTAAAAAAACTGAATAGTATGATAAGAAATGTTGAATTATCACCCCATGTCATCACTGAGATTTGAAACTGAGAATTTCAAAATTTAAAAAAGCCTCTAATCATAATTGAAAATGCCTTACGTTGAATTGTCTGATGTGCAGAGGGTCGAATAATTGCTCTTGTTTTGAAGAAGGGGTGACACAGAGGGATATGGCGGCCACAATGAGAGTATCTCAGGGGTGATTTTAAAAACCGACGCCCGATACGTGGAGCTACAATCTCTGTAAATAGGCCTAGAAGAAGTCGTAGGCAGATCATTTCTGAAGAACAAGACCGCTTTTTGTGCCAAATTGCAAGAAGAGACCCTAGTGCGTCGCACCCCATACTCCAAAGGCAATTTCTGGAACATCGATGAAATTATTATTCAAGGAACAATATTCAACTTTCCGTAGAATGTTAAATATCCTCCCTTGAAGGAGGTACTTTTCCGATCTACTCTTCATAATCACCGCCAACCGGGGCCACAGAGCAGTGGTTTTCCTGTTTTATCTGCTCTTTGTTTTCGCCGTTTCGCGGGGCGATGGTGAGGTAGCCTCTGTTTCGATTCGTTGGAGGGCGCAGTGATATTTACATGTTTACTTTCGCTCCAACGAATTGAGATGAGTAGGTAACGGCATAGCCTGATGTTACGAAGGGGTAGGCAATGCTGACGAGGTCAAACGAGACAGAAACTGCAGTTCATTACTCCTATTCGTGACATCTGACCGTGCTGTACCACTGCTCTGTGGCCCCGGTTGGCGGTAATTATGAAGAGTAGATCGGAAAACTAGCTCCTTCAAGGGAGGATATTTAACATTCCATTGAAGGTTGAAAATTGTTCCTTGATTAATAATTTCATCGATGTGTTCCTTAAGAGTTCCAGAGCTAACCAGACAGCAAAAATTTAACAGGCTTAATTGGTGTATCGAGCACCAAAGTTGAAAAATTGAATATTGGCGAAATGTTCTTTTTTTCGGGTTCTAAGGGGTCGTGGAAGACAAGCTAGACTCCGAGCAGCAAGACAAATTTCGAAATACCAAGGAGGCAGTGTGATGTTTTGGGGTGGCATTATGCTGGGAGGCAAATTAGATTTGATTTCGTTTCCTGCAAGTGCAACGGCTAGAAATTACGTGGACCTAGTGCTGGAGCCCATACTGGGTCTTCATCGAGGTGCCGACGGTGAAAATTTCACTTTCACTTTCCAGGATAAAAACAATTGATTGTAAATATATATATATATATATATATATATATATATATATATATATATATATATATATATATATATATATATATATATATATATATATATATATATATATATATGAAGTGCTGAAGACCCAGTATGGGCTCCAGCACTCACTAGGTTAGGTTAGATATAAAATACAAAATGAATTATTCAAAATCCGTAGATCAATGAATAATCTATATATATATATATATATATATATATATATATATATATATATATATATATATATTATTCATTGATTTACGGATTTTGAATAATTCATTTTGTCTCAAGTTTATATATATATATATATATATATATATATATATATATATATATATATATATATATATATATAGGATTATTCATTGATCTACGGATTTTGAATAATTCATTTTGTCTCAAGTTTACATATATATATATATATATATAAATAGAATGAATTCAAAATGAGGTTAAAACTGCTTCAAAAACTATTTTCCTAGTTTTGCGTCGAAATTGTGATAGTGATAGTTCGATCTCTTATTCTTATTTCGGTCCTCACTTCCGTACCTTTAAAAACCGCGTGCCTTCTCATGTAATTATTTTTTTCTATAACGGCTGCGATCCAGCCGTTATGTTGGTGGGGTCAAAGATAATATGACCCCGAAAAAAATATCACCTCTTATATTTTCGCAACAACTGGACACATCTGATGAATTGACGAGTAAAAAAATGTCTGAAAATTTGAGTCCCTTGAGAATTAAAACATTTACCAACTGAGAACTGAAATGTGAAAAAAATATCTGAACTTCAACACCCTATATCTCGAGAACGGGGGGCTCTTGGACATATATTTATGGGTATTTTTCTCATGTTTCTGGATGAGGAATCTCCTGTAAAAGTTAATGACTGCATACCTGAAACACCTTATATAGCCCTAGAAGGAATTCATATTGAAAAATAAATGACACTCAGTAGAGAGAAGTGAGTTCTTGTTCCATTTTTGCCTGACTTACCAATTAAATCTCGTGAGCTTTGGGGAAAAATGAAAAATTTGCATTATATTCTCGGAAAATTTCATAGCATTATTTGGCGAATTAAGAATGAAATAATTGGATATTTCCTGTTTCTTATTCTTTTGTTTCCTGCAAAAGCAAAAGCGTATTCATGATATTTCAAAGGAGAATTCAGAATTATTGTTGGACTAAGATTCTGTTGATGTATGTGCCGACAGAATATATATCCCCGATCGATATCAATTTCTCGATTCAGTAATTCTTATGAACGTCAATAATATGTTGAAACAAGAATATTTTTAATTGTAATTAATCCCATAATGCAATAACTGTAATAAGTTGAATTGAAATCCTCCAGTATCAACGTTTATGTTTGAAATTAAATACCAGAATTCCGCATAGAATTACGAGAGATTTGATATGCTGGAATATTTTATGCGAAATTATGATTACAACATAATTTGAATATTTCGCTTGAAATGAACCACTTTTAGAAAGATTTTCCTTGAGTCTCGTTCTAATAATTTTATAATTGCCAAAACATAGTTTGACGCCAAATATGAATATAGCGTAGTAATCACTATATAACAATTCTAAGAGAGCAAAACACCCTCTGAACTTGACGAATTTATTTGGGACCATAAGGAGGCTTGAACCAAACATTATATATTGGATTTTCACGACAATGATTAAACCACTCCTGACCTATGAACTGCACTGGACAAGGAAACCAAACGTTATAAAACAATCAAGATCCAAAGGTGAACGTATTTAGCAGTCGTGAGGTCTTCAAGATCGACACCCATGGTCTCCGTGGGATATCCACTGCCTCCACACGTAATGGAGAAGACGTCATGAAAACCTCATGGAAGCGTAGAACAGAGAAATTTGGAGGGTCAAGAATATTGAATTCTGGGCACTCCGCATCCCTTAGTGGAATAAAAGGAGTCCTACCCGATCTTCCCTCACGGAGAAATCAAATGAGCCACTAATCAATGTGACGAAAACATTGAGTTGCCTTGCTGATCGCAAAAGATTCCACTTGATTTACAGACGGGACCAAAACCGGGACAATCTTCACAGGGACTACAGAGTCGCTTACTCCATATATGCTCTGATAGGCTATATGAATTGGAATACTAAGAATATTCAAGATCAGATTTAAACGGAGTGACACTACTCTGGTGGCTGGGTTCACTCCTAGGAAAAAGAAATGGGCCAGCTCTAACGAGCGTCTACCTGAGGTTCCTTGTTGGTTCAGAAACAGCTTCAACACTACCCCAAGGTGTTGGAACTGGTGTATATGGTCGAGACGCTACCTATGAACAGTCTGTCTTGGCGGGCTTGCGATTATTTTTCAAGCAAAAATATTCTCAGAAGGTTTAACAAGTAGGTCAATAAAAATCCAGATAGCCAAGTTGCACTAAAGGCAATGGAATCTGACAACTGCACGTTACTTATTGTGCAGGAATGTCGTCCAACCCTCGGCCAACTGGGAGGAAGATATAGTCTTCAACTAATGTGCGCCTCGGGCCACTCGAGTATTGGTGGCAACGAGAAGGTGAGCTTTCTAGCTGTTTGAAGAACAACCTTGGCATTCTTCGGGCCGGAGCCTATGTTTGAAATTTCCCTGGATATCGCAAGGATGAAGAATAATTTGTGGTTGGACTGACTGAGCATCACAAATCTCAGAAACCATCGGCTTGTCATTAGTAGACATTCTACTGCCAAGCCCGGGGTTTAGCTCGAACTCTCCGGGCTAGACCTGAGAGTTGTAATTGCCATATTAACGAGGCACTGTCTCCTCAAAAATAACTTAAATAAGTTTTTGTTGTTTGTTCCGTATTTTACAATGTGCTCGAGAACTTAGCTCATTCACACAGGTGGACCTACAGCTTATAGTGGATTCCGAACCACTCTCCCAAACCGTGCAATAATAACTGCCACCACAAGGATTACAAGTTATCTGGTATTCGAAAGTTTATATCCACTTTAGGCGACTCTTGCAAGTGTCAATTTTTCGTTCAAGGACCCGGATTCAAACCAGGCATCTCGGCTAAGCAGTTCCAATATGCTTGCGCACTAACCGTGCAGCTTCCGAGGCGGTTCAACCTAAATACGTTAGGTTTGATCTAGGACCCTTCATACACAGTGAGAACGACATAAAATAAATAGAACACGCCATTTCAATACCCATCTGAGGATAGAATCAGACTTGAGAAACTTGAATCTGACAAATTGGAGCTGACTGAGCTTATTAATCTCTCACCCACTAAGCGTTTAGCCTTTAGAACACGGATGTCTCTTGTAATTGAAATTTAGCACAGTGTGAGCCACAATAGACCACTAGTTCACAGTGGCAGGGCTGTCAATCAGCCCACACTCAATTTCAGTATATATCTATCTATCTACACTACTTTGGTGTCCAGTTCATTATGTCAACGGAGAGAATAGGAAAGCAGACCGTCTTGTCAAAATGGAAATTGCTGTCAGCCATTGGAACTGAAACTTATATAGACCAAAATACCCTCTTTTTCCAAGAATCAAACACCACCGAGGCCCTGAACTACTCAGGTATCTTAGGATTATAACAATCAAAGGGGCTCATAAAAGGGCTCCAATCGAAAAAGAGAGTGTTGGGTCTTAACAAGAAGTCAATTATTATGTTAGTTAGATCACTGACAAAAACTCAATGAACCTTCACACATCATGAAACTGTCGGAAAACAAACAATGCTGTAATTGCCTAGAAAATAATGAAACTCTTTGTGTATCCCACTTACAAAGCGACCAGACAGGAGATATTTGGCAGTGGACACCTGGTACTACATGATCCTGGGAGCTCCGTTAGAACAAACCCACAAACTTCATTAAAAAGTTCCTGCAAGACTAAACATACCTAACCCAACACAGCAAGTACAATGAACCAAGAAGCTTGAGTGGTACCCGTAAGGCCGTCATTCAGGAAGGAGAAGAACAATAAGATGTATAACAATTAGAAGAAAATAGTAACAAAGCCATGCTGCACTGAAGCCATTAGCATCCGATAACTGCCCGTTACTTATTGTACAAGAATGTCGTTCAAACCCTCGCTATACTGGGAGAGAGAAAAAGGCTCCGTCATTAAGGGCAAAGAGAAGGCGGCCTCGTTGGCCGCTCGAGGACAGTCTTGGGATTCACCAGACCGTAACCAGGGCTTAGTATTCCCTTCAGATGGCAAGGATGGAAAACCGTTTGCTAGACCTGAAGAGGGAGCACTGGCTGAGCCTCACAAGAGCCAGATACTCACGGCTTGCCTTCAGTGGGCCTACCACTGAAAGAACCAATACTTAGCCTAAACTCTTCAGGCTAGATCTGAGAGTATGGACAGGGAACTGTCGCCTCAAAAATCACCTAAATGAATTAGGATTGATCGAGGACACTTCATGCAAACTATGTAAGGGGAAGACAGAATCAATAAAACACTTTTTTCTGCGAATTCCCAGATGAAGGCAGAATCAGACTAGAGGGCTTGAATCAAACAAACTGGAGCTGACTGAACTTATTAAGTTCTCACCCACAAAGGTTATAGCCTTTACAAGAAGGATGGAGCTTGTAGGTAAAATTTAGGTCAGAGTGTACCACAATGGACCACTGTGGCGCAATGTCAGGGCTGTCAATCAGTCCACACTTCAGAATATTTATTTAAACTGTCTCGAAGAAGAGTTGAAATTTGTTAAAATATCTATATATTTATTTATCCTCGAACTTTCACCCTGAGATGATTCACGCTTCAACAACGCAATGAAATTGTTAAAATTCATTTTCCAAAGCTGCGTAATGTTTCATAGCCTGCGTTCAACATTACATTTCTAGCCATACTGTAGAGACCACATATTTAAGGCATGAAATTGAGATAAGATAATCAATGGTCGATCAAGCAGTGCATGTACGTAAAAGAAACACTAGACCGCTGGAGAAGATTGTATCCAAGGGATAGTGTTCCCTGGGAAAAACTCCAGACAGTCCATTCTGCATAATGCGTAACAGCGCAATGGTATTGAGTTGAATATGTCAAGATTCAAATAGTCTGACCTCGAAGTCGGAGATCAATCATTGGGTTGCGTATCGCATTTTACTAGATAAAAGAAATTGTGTCCGAAAGGGCGATTTCTTTTTTCATGAATGAATACAATACTTTACGTATTGTATTCATTTTTAAAATCATTATTCTCATTGAAATTGTTCAAACCTCGACTCAGGAAATATGAACATTCACAATGAAAATGAATTTCCTCTTCAATTTTCCATCCATGACGCAAAAGGCCTGTTGTTCTTCAGTTACCGTGTTAATTAAAAGAACAAAAGTAAGATGTAAATGAGGCATATTCCTATATATTTCTGAATTTGCTCAAGAAATAATGAAAATGGATCGAATTCAAGTTCAAATCAGTACGTTTCAATCAAACCTATCATTATATATTCATAAACCTTCTGGTTCTGTTCAACATGAGACTGGTTAAAATATTGAGTAGGTACTTCTACCTTTTATCTTTGTTTTGAATGGAAATTTCAACTGTTTTGTGAGGAAAATTGAAACAATTTGCACAAAATGGTCAATCATAAATAGTAGAAAATATTTTTATTGTTAGCTAAATATATTTTATATTTTAACATAGTCAAATCAGATTTCAGTTCGGTCTCTTAATTCGAAATTGTATACCGCCTTATAGGCACGGTGAATTCATAAGATAACTGCCGACAAGTTTTTTTGCGGAGCAGGGTACCCGGCAAACGGGGTCCTGATTAAACGAATGCTTGTTTGCTTAGGGCTAATTCAGTAAATATTTCTTCGATATTCCAGTTTGCGATAAACCACAGTGCGTCAAGAAATTAACGCACAATTTCATAATTTCAAATTTATCTTTTGGTAGACAACTAATTACTAACATATGTGCCTTTCGGATATGTCGGGACATATGCGAACGAAATTCGATGTTTTTTCCCTCATGAGAAATAAAATGAAAGAAATTTGTTTGTTTGTTATTCCTTTAACGTGCTCTTTTTCCGCCTTTCGACCAATGACATGCCGGGGAATTCTGTCACCTCATTAACCGGGGAATTTTGCCGAACCCCTCGCGTATCGAGGGAAGAGATCTTTAATGTCCAACACATCTCTGTTAGACAGGCAGCTTTATATCTTCTCCGAAAGATAGATACTCAAGCGATTCCCAGAATCCGAAAAATCGCACCAACTTTGTGGGGATTGAACCCAGGTAACTCTGCGCAGAAGACGTGCATCATATCCTCTAAGCCACCGAGCCGGTGTAAATGAAGGAATTGAATTGGTATGTTGCAAGAAATCGCTACATATTGATAACAGCAGCTTGTTCAGCAGAATGTGCTGAAGCAGAGGTGTTAGATAACCTAGATTAGGCTTATACAAAAAAAGGCCTAAGGTAGGTGACCCATTCAACTGTTGTCAGAATGATCCGCTGGTGCAGAAAGACTGGTTGTTCTAGAAGGAGACCTCGGCAAGGACCATCTAGAGCAACAACCGGTATTTCTGCACCAGCGGATCATTCTGACAACAGTGAATGGGTCACCAACCTTAACCTTTTTTTTATATAAGCCTGATCTAGGTTATCTAACACCTCTGCTTCAGCACATTCTGCTGAACAAACTGCTGTTATCAATATGTAGCGATTTCTTTCAACATACCAATTCAATTCTTTCATTTACACCGGCTCGGTGGCGTAGAGGATATGATGCTCATCCCCTGTGCAGAGTTACCTGGGTTCAAGCTGCACAAAGTTGGTGCGATTTTTCGGATTCTGGGAATCGCTTGAGTTGATCAATTATCGTAACTTAAGAATTTCCTCGTTGAAACAATAGTTCCCTACTGCTAGGCCCTTTAAATGCAACTTTGGCAGACCGGTGGAGTGTAAATTAGCACTGAAACGATACGACAATGTCTCAAGGAATTTGCTTTGAGATTCGTTTCGCAGCTCGAGCCCCAGCTTGAACCATAGCACATCGAAGAAACATATTAAAACATTATTATTATTATTATTATCAAACCAAATAAAACATGTCAATTGATTAGAAGCTAACTGTGTACAGACGTCGAAATAAGAGATACGCCCACTGCAATTTTTTACCTATGGTTTTGGTGGAGAAAAGTAACGGCGTGAACGCCTACACTGAACTGGTCATCACCCTGAGTACTCAGAGGTATGTTTCTGACTTTTTGTGTATGCATGATGATGCCAGACTTCACTCAGCTCAAGAGCCTACCTTCAAGATTTCCAAATCACCTCAAGAGAGTAGCCAGCACGAAGTCCAGTTCTCAATCCCATCGTACATGTCTGGGACATACTTAGTAGAAGATTAACAAACCAACAAAATCAGCTAGCTACTGTGAAGGCGGCTCTGAGCAGACTGATCAAAATTTGGATCGAAGTAGATCAGAATGCTACAAGGTCATTGATTTTGAGTATGAATCGTATATGTCGGGCAGTAATTTTTGCCAGCGGTAGAAATATCCAGTATTGACAGGTCTTTTGTGATTATAAATTTTCATCATTAGTTTTATTTCAATTTCAATGGAAACCACTTTCAATTCGATTGTCTTCAAACATTTCTTAGTGCTGATGAGTTTCTGAAAAAATAATTCTTCAACATATCTCAACTTCTTTTGAATGAATTTGAATTTTCGATATTGTGTGTTAGTTTCTTGGCTCAGCGTATAACTGTGTTAATCTTAAATTTGTGATGTACTAATTCTATTGCTAATGGTTTCATCTTAGTCTTAAGTAATTCAGTAATAAGATCTGGATCATAACGATTATTAAGAGCTGCTCGGTTAATGCATTGAAATCACTGAAATTCAAGTATCATAATCTGGATAGGAAATGGGGGTTTATCAGGTGGTAAAATATTGATAATATTTCAGTTCGCGAAAATATCCTTGAATTGATAAATTTCTACTGGAAGCTCCAGGCGAAACATCATGTATACTCAAATGAATAAACTGTGTAATTTTGAAAATTAATTCGTAGAATTTTTTGGTGGAGGTGTAACTCCTATGAAGAAATAATTAGATTATGACGCCAACCTTCAGACAATTATTACCATCATTATGGTATATATTTTTCACGTTACACAATAGGTTGGTTTGATTGCCAAGTCGTGCAAAACGAATGAGATTT
Organism: Cryptolaemus montrouzieri; assembly: GCA_013387265.2. Lineage (NCBI taxonomy): Eukaryota > Metazoa > Arthropoda > Insecta > Coleoptera > Coccinellidae > Cryptolaemus > Cryptolaemus montrouzieri. The sequence continues at coordinate 28,833,584 of JABFTP020000103.1, forward strand.
TAAACAACCTTTATTCTTCACCTCATTATTTATTATAGATATTATAAATTAAGTTTTTATACGAAATAGTTTGCCTCTATTATATTACAATAATACATTTATATATAGTTATATAGTTATCAAACCAATAATGCTATATGATGACTCCAAGAAAATTGATATACTGTGGTTTTCGTAAGTTTTTGAAACATCTACAAAAACGGTTAGATCAATTGAAGATGTTCGTCTAGGATAATTTTTTGCGTTGTTATAAAATATAGCGAGCACCGCAAATATTGATTGAAAACTGTAAATTGTGATTAGAAATATTAGATTAGAATGATTTTCTTCGACTTGTCGATAAGAAATTTCACTATTCTCAACCATTGAATCGACTGCAGCTTTAAAACTCAAAATCCATGACGTGATTACCGAAATATTCCCGCCATTTTGCCTTAAAGTGATTGATAAGTTTGATCAAAGAATCAGAATATTCGTCCGATATCAATTTCCACTTTTAATGACAAACTTTACTCTTTCTAATAAAAAGAAAATTCTAATCATTTTCATCCAAAATTTTCATTTTGTTTTGTTTCAAAATAAAAAATATAGAGTTGTTGAATAGTCCTATAGTATGCTGTTATTTTGGAAGCAAATATTTATGTCAAAGTTTTGAAAAAAGCAATTTGAAGCTGAATCAATAAACTTTCCAAAATATATAGTGGTTTTACTGAGTAGGCGAACTAGAAAACAGAAACGTTTCAACATCATTTGCTAGCTATTTCTTACGATTTCTTGATAATAATAGCTCCCCTTTCAAAGTTCACCAAATTTTGGGGAGAAGTAATCCTTGGTATACTGATCTCAAATCCACATTGAAGAATCAACATAGTTGGATTGGTTTTCCAGATATAGGTTCAATTTTTTTTGTCTTTCGGCTAAAGACACGGAGGGGAATTCTGTCACATCACTAATCCGGTAATTTAGTCGAACCTCTCTTGAATCGAGAGAAGCGATCTTTAATGTTCAACACATCTGTTAGACAGGACAGACGGCTTTACATCTCCTGCGGAAGATGGAAACCCAAGCGATTTCTGGAATCCGAAAATCCGCAACGACTTTGTGGGGATTGAACCAAGATAACTCTATGCAGGGGAGAACCGTCATGTCCTCCACCGAATCGACTGAGGTTTAATTTAGACTCTCGAAGTGGGTTCTTGCTATCTAGGCCCCTAACCCTTTTTGATGACTCTTGAGTTGGGGGATAATCTCCCCCTATCCCAATGATTATTTTCTCATAATTTTACTATTCATTGGTAGTTATAAGTATTACAGAAAAATAAAACAAAATCAATCAGATTCCGAAAGTTATCGCAAGTGGCACGTGAAAAAATGTTTGAGAAGAATAGTACCCCAAGAACATAATCGTAAATTAGCATAAGAGGAAACTAGATGGAGGTGCGATAAAGATAAATATCCAGCATTTCTTCGAACAGTTGGTGTTTTAATGAATTCGAATGAAAACCATAGCCACCAACCAAAAAAGCAACATATGTTGCAACGGCAAAATATAAGCTCCTGTGTTAATTAAGAGGCAGATCAAGATGTATGTTAAAACAGTCGCAGATTATCAAACAAGAAATATGCCAAACTGGAGCTGTATGATGTAAACTGTTACCAGCTTTACCAAAATGTATCCAAGAAGTTCATGAAGCATTAGATAAAATCAACCTGCAAACCAACAGAAACGATGATATTTGCTTTGGTGAGATATAGTCCTTGTACTAATGATCTGGGAACCACCCCTCTTTTCTTTGTTTCCTCTTATAATTTCTACAAAGCAGAAAAGTTGATCTATAACTTGCCGAAAAAATCATCTAAATCGGTTGAGAATTAGGAAAAATATTGGACTTCGAATTTGGTTAAATTTTCGAGTGTTCCGCTAATTTTGCCCCCGAGTGTAGATCTGTGTTGTCGTTAAGAAGGGTAAGATTGTTTCTATTGTGTTAAGCCTTGAAAATTTTGAGAGATTCTAGGTAATCAAGTTTATTGCTTTTCGGGGCACGATGAATAATGTTAAGATTATCGATACTAGGGAAGCGGTAGTTGTTATCTAGACAGTGATATTCTTTGGATATAACTATACCTACTACCTTAGTTTTAACTCACAATCTGTAAAAGTCTGATGCTGATAGAAATATTGAAATGGCTATTACGTTGGTTAAATAAATATTTGCCACCTAATTTTGTGATATTCTTTACGAAGTAAACTAAAATCCGTATGATGATCAAATATCACTTAGTAACGGTCGATTCAATATCATTTTTGAACAGTACGTCGCATCAACCACCTATAGATCCAACGTGATCTCCAGCCTCTCGCTCATGGACGGTAGGATGCTGATCTTTCTCATTTTTACGGATCCTTCTTGACAAATGCTCTGAACAACTGAAAGGCGTAGTTTCAGACACAAAAAAGTTCCAAAGGAAAACTAGGTTTGAGGAAAACTCTAATCAGTGGACCATCCAACTTTCTTCTCTTTACAAGGCGAGTGTGCTGTGGAACTTGCTTTCATCGAACATCTCCCGATAAGTTACAAATTGGCCTACTTTAAGAAGCGAGTGAACACAAATATTAAATCATCTCAGGCGAACACAGCTATGGCATGACAGGCATCGCCTCCTCCCAGGAGATGAGAATGGAAAAAAGCACAATAAATGGTCCAAAACTAGGGAATGCAATCTCGGTATACCAAGATCTTGCTATACAGAGATCTCGTACCTATTTTGCAAGATCAATCTCGCACCCAAAATCATGCGCGATCTCGCAAGATTTGCAAGATTGGTATTATGTCAATTTTGGTTAGCTTTCAGTGATTCACATGTTATGTAAACAATGTATCTATTCCAGGCGGCAACACGTGGCGCTATGGCCACAGAGCGGACAGTTGAAAATAGTTCCTTGTGTGTTTAAGATCTCTCGGTCTATTCGTTTTGTGTTAAAATGATAACAAAGGTAGTTTATAAAGAGTTTCACAGTGAATCAGAGATATGGAACTACTTTTTGAAGGCAGAGGATGGAGAAACTGACCAGTGAAAATTGTGTAAGTCTATTTTGAAAACAACGACAAAGGCTTGCATGTACGTTTACTGTCCAACCTCAAAATTAATACTCCTCATAAAAAAGTGACAGAAAACATGATTCCATCAAATTCTTCAATGCTGATCAATGCTTCCGCGTCAGTAAGGCCATCTCCACCAACCGGTACGAAGAGCAAGAAAATATCTGATTACTTTTCGTCCCTACAAAAAGTTTCTTTGGAGGAAAGAATTTCAAGGATGATTTCTAAAGATGTCATGACTTTTAGATCTTTTAGCACGTCGAAAAACTTGAGAGAATTATTTGCGACAAGTGACTAAAAATTACCTGCATCGCCCAACTCCATGAAACAGATTGTTATGGATTATGGCATGAGTTTGAAAATGAAAGTTTCGCAGGATCTTATAAATCTAAGAAAGAATAACCATAGATTCAGCCTTACTTTCGACGAATGGACTTCATGAAAAAACAGGCACTTCATGAATGTGAATGTTCATAAATTTTCAGAGAATAAAAATATATTCTGGAATTTGGGTCTTGTGCGCATAGTAGGAAGCATGTCTGGAGAGAGCTGCATAACTATTTTGAAGAAGAAATTATCAGAATATGGCTTGTCATTAGATGAAGATATAGTAGGTGTTAATACAGATGGGGCCAGTGTAATGGTGAAGTTTGGGCGAGTCATGAATCTTCTTCACCAGCTATGCTACGCTCACGGCATTCAATTGGGAATTATAGATGTGATTTACAAATCAAAACGTGGAACTGAAATGCAAAAATAAAGCACAAAAGACACAGTCGTAGCTCAGTCAGATGTGGAGGAGTCTGACGAAGAGTTTGATGACATTATTGATAATGAAGGATTTGACTGCAGATTACCCACTGAAAATGAAGTTGATTTAGTGCCAGAATTTTATCACCTTATCAAAAAAGTAAGACAAGTAGTCAAACTTTTAAAAAAATCACTAACGAAGAATGACATTCTTCAGAAATATATGAAGGATGAATTCAGCAAAAATATAGGAAGGATGAATTCAGTAAAATGTGCAACTCGTGCTGGACTGCAAAACACGCTGGTCTAGTCTTGCAGATATGATTTCCATATTCAATAAGGTAAAGCAATATGTAAGCAAAGCCTTGATTGATTGAAATCTTGGATTGAATAAGAATCATTGTTTCTCAGACGAAGAATATCGTGCTTTATCAGATTTAAAACTCGTATTTCAGCCTATAAAACTGGCAGTGGAAGTACTATGTCGTCGAAATTCAGATTTGTTAACTGCCGAAACTACGCAATTTATGGTGAAAAAGTTAGAAGAACTCGGAACACCAGTGGCTCAAAAACTTTCTGAATACATCAGGGCTCGAATTAATGAGCGCCGAACATTTATGTTGGCAGCATTGTGTTATTTGACAGACCCTGTCCAATACGACGTGTATTTCAATCAATCTGCTAGTGATAAAATTTTCAAATTGCTTCCAAAATCTTCAATCAAAAAAGAAATAATAAAGTTAATCGGAAGATTACACAATTACCAATTTACAAAACAAACCCTCTACATCTTCAGTTGCAGATGAAGCCATGAATGAAAGTTATGATGACGATTCAATTCCATCAGCTGCAGTCACAAAAAATTTAGAGCCTGAGATAGCGAGCGCTTCTCTTAATCTTGATGAGGAATTGGGAATGGCATTGAAAGAGCGTTCGCAAAAACTTTGTCATCGTCACTTGATATGATTTTGAAGAAAGAAATCAATTTGTACGAGTCAGGAGGGTCAAAAGAACAAAATCTGCAGTTCGCTCTCCAATGTCTTTTATCTGTAGTACCAACAAGTGTCGAGGCAGAACGGGCGTTTTCCTCAGCTGGTTATCTGGCATGCAGCATTCGGAGTCGACTGGCAGATGAAACCCTAGATACTTTTCAAGTTTTAGAATAATATGTTACTTTTGAATCAATTACTCGTTAGATTGAGATTTTATTCCTCTATTTTGCTCCTGAAGAACTATTAGAGCCAATAGAAATATAAATGATAGGAATTTTTGTACATTTTCGATGATCATTTCTTTACAATACGAGATCTCGCACAATACAGAGATTTCGCCAGATTAGAATTCCTGAATCTCGAGAATACCGAGATTGATATTTTGATGCGAGATTGCATTCCCTATCCAAAACCCACTTCGAAAGAAGTCTGAATTAAACAGCCTGTATCTGGAAAACTAATTCAACTATGTTGATTTTCCAAAATGAATTTGAGATCTATAGACCAATATTAAGGTGAATTTTGACAGGGGATAATTTTCTTTGTTTTGTGTGCTGTATTCTTCGTAACTGAAGAATTCAAAAATTAGAATAAAGCTTCAAAATACTCTTTTATAATTTCGATAAAATCATTTTTCACTCAATTACAAGAGAATTTCGAAATTCTTTTTTCGATAGATGTCTGACGAATTCCGTTAGTTTCCATATATTCCAGTATTCCAGTTAATTCCATAAAAACTTATCGACTATCAAAAACATTAATGACTCAACGAACTGACTCTCGGAGTACTAGATCTAATTTTAACGGTGCCTACGTAAACCATAAAAACCAACACAATACAGTTATTTTCTATGAGAATTTCTGCCAGTCTTTTCGTCAAAAATTAAGTTTCAACAATGGTTTTTTTAACTACATACGAAATAGATATAAATTACATTAAGTCGAATTTTAACACAACCTTCAGGTTATTGACCGAAAGTAGAATGAATGGAGGAAACCGAACCTACAACTTCCCAGAACTGTTCTTACCAGCCTACCTGTAACCTGTCAAAGTATGAATCAAAATAAATATTTCTCCTCTTTCAATTTAATCATTACGAATATGAAATGTGAAAAGAATCGATTTAAATAATTAAGGATGCAATTATTAAAGAATTAAGGAGAATTTCTTTGATTTAAAATAGAAACCACAAAACTGGAAAAATAAATGAATATAATTTGAGTACGCGTACCTGTGTTTGGAATGAAAGTCTTTATTAGTCCATACAAATCCAGTAGCCCGTATAATGAACCTAAATAGGAAATATCACTGCTGGTATAAGCAAGAAACCCACTTTATTCCACATTTGCATATCCCGGTTATTCCAAACACTTGACATTTCCAGAAACTCTTTTCAAATGCACAGAAATTCCAATGATATACATTTTATGGCACAGATCACAGAAAATATCACATAATTTACAAATTTCAATACCGGTTAACTCAACAGACTCCACTTTATTGTTGTAGGATTTGATATTGCCAGTTTCTTGTGTTGGTGATTGTAAAGTTTCAGTTTCGGTTCCGTCCAGTGTCTCAAGGTGGGCTGCCGTGCGCATGTGCTAAGACAGTTATTCAACTTTTAAGACAGGTTCACGACGTGATCGCGAGAGCGAGCTGGCTGTGGCGATTTCGTGACCTGTCAGTGCGATTGTCTAATGAAGAAGGAAGCACAAAGAGAAAGGAAATGGAGAGAGGGTGGTTTATTGAACTGATAAATGTGACGGTGAAGAAGTTGCAAGATGACGCTCATGGGAAATCATTGAGGCGAAAAAATTAAATGCAATGAGTGCTTTCAATTTCCGTTCGGAATGTAAATTATAAATTATCCAGTATTTGCATATTCCCACCTAAAACCGTTTTTGTTCAAACATGATTAGTAAAGTTATTTCGCTTGTAAAAGAACCCTTCATTTATTCAGTTATTTGATTAAAAAAGAGAGTTACAAATCGATCGGAGAAAAGTGTATATGTATGGATGATCCTCCTAAAGTGTAGGCTTGGAAAAATGAAATGAAACGGATGAACCAAACGTAAATTCGTATATAATTGGGGAAAACATAGAAAAACATATGGAAAATCTGTGTCTCGCTCGTCGCTGATACATGAATAACAGTTAATGCGAGAGTGTGTTGTAAACAAAAATTTGAATCAGAATGATTGTATTCATGTTTCCAATAAGAACTTTGTTTTTCACAACAGGGCAATTTTGACATATCAGTAGCAGAATCTTTCGCGATGAATTCAATTATCCTGAAAAATCGCATTGAAATAATCAAAGGCCGGGTCGTTAAAGCGAAGAAAAGACAGCCGTGAGTCCCTGTGTTGAATTTATCGATTCTACGACGTTCTAAACAATTGGGGTTATCCACAACAACCGCATAGCGAATTTTACGTAACGTCTCTAAAGCCTCATAAGGTGCAACTACAGAAGAATAAAGCTGGCTGATCAATCATATCGTTATGAATTCGCTCAATCCATTCTTCCTTTTTTCGACATTTTCATTTGTCGCCAAGCAAATTTGCTGCATTTGGTCTTCTGAAAATACAAGAACGATTGTTGAGAAGTTTGCAAGCTGAACTTGTGACTATATCGTCTGAGGGCGTGATTGAGCCGTTTTCCAAAATTCGACTAGAAAAGCAATTATCGTCAATGGATTACGCTATCGAGAGATGAAAACAATTTAATTTCAGCCTATCATTGATAATATAGATACTGACATGTGATTTCAACAGGATGGTGCCACAGATGCCATAGCCACTGGAACAATCGAATTTCCTGATCGCATAATTTCACGGAATTCAGCTGTAACCGACCCCGTCATTCTGCAGCACTGGTTTATTTTTGGTGCGGCAATATACAGGAAGCTAAAGGGCCCATCAGAAGTATTTGGGGAACGGGTTCATCAATCATTTTCAATTTCTGGCATTACTATGAATGGATACTGCTCTACAATTTGCAATTGTTGACAATTGTCAGTCGGACCACTTCCGGTTATACCGAACATCGATTACAACTGTCATTTCAAATGGCATAGTGTATTTTTAAATTTTTTTTATTAGAGGACATACTTTTTCGAGCATCTTTTGTTAAGATTTGTCTATCTAAAATTAACCATCATCGAATTATAATTTTTTCTCATCAAAATTTTCAAAATTTTAGTGTCTTCTTCTTTGCCCAACAAAATTGTCTCAGATTTGAGTAAGATTATAATTTTTTTCTAGTTTAACGAGAAAAGGTTATTTTCGAGAACAACTTCGTTTTTGATGCTAGGTACTCAAAATTTTTTTGCCGACTCAATAAAGCTGAACTATCAGAAAAAATTTTTTTATTAGAACCGTATTTTAAATTAATGTTGATTCGTATTAGCTTTCACTATACCTATAATGGCTCGTTTTCATTTTATTCACGATTTATCATTAAAGCATTATCAATAATAAAAACAAACAAGTACTGTGTTTTAAGGAATTTTACTTAATGATTACGATTCGTAACGCGTTTCACTACACCGTAGCTTCTTCAGACGAATGAATGTACAGAAAATATAAATGAAAATATAAATATAAATGTTCTTGAGTAATTAAAAGCTTATTGGGTTGCTTCTTCTTAAGTGGTTATTTATGACAGGTATATCCAATAAAATTAAGGAATAGATTGCTCCCCGAAGAGATTCAATAGAGGTGAAGGGCTTAAATCGACTTGTTCATTGATGAGTTTACCTGAGTGTTTGTATTTATTTATTTCTAAAGTTTCCCATCCCTTCCAATATTTATTATCTGTATGCAAAATTTCAAATTGCGGATCGAAAGAGTGATTATTTTCTAAGAGATGATTCGCGTAATTTGAATCTGATTTTTATTTGAAAAACTTTGTTTATGTTCCGATATTCTAATATTAAAATTTCTATGTGTTCTACCAATGTAGAAATTATCACAGTCATTGCAATTCAATCTATAAACACCTGATTTATTGTTTTTACCTGATTTGGTTTTATTATTTTTATATATTTGCCTAAATTATTATCAGTTTGGAAGCTATGTTGAAATTATTGCTAATCAAGAATGATTTCAGTTTCTCGCTTGTAATGCCAATGTAGGTTAAGGTGCTGAATTTTTGTTTCAATTAATCGACAGGATAAACTTCATTCAATGCGATTCTACTTTGTTTTTATTTAAAATATTATTTATTAGTTTGGGATTGCAACCATTATTTTGGCTATTTGTTTAATCAAACAACAACAAAGAATTAAATTTGAGTAAACAAATAGCCAAAAATAATGGTTACAATCCCAAATCTGATTTTTATTTGGAAAATTGCGTTTATATTCCGATATTCTAATATTGAAATATTATTATATTTTAATATTACAATATCGGCATATAAACGCAATTTTTCAAATAAAAATCAGATTCAAATTACGCGAATCATCTCTTAGAAAATAATCACTCTTTCGACCCACAGTTTGAAATTTTGCATACAGATAATAAATATTGGAAGGTAGATCTTTGGGACACTTTAGAAATAAATAAATACAAACACTCAGGTAAACTCATCAATGAACAAGTCGATTTAAGCCCTTCACCTCTATTGAATCTCTTCGGGGAGCAATCTATTCCTTAATTTTATTGGATATACCTGTCATAAATATCCACTTAAGAAGAAGCAACCCAATAAGCTTTTAATTACTCAAGAACATCTATATTTATATTCTCATTTATATTTTCTGTACATTCATTCGTCTGAAGAAGCTACGGTGTAGTGAAACGCGTTACGAATCGCAATCATCAAGTAAAATTCTTCAAAACACAGTACTTGTTTGTTTTTTATTATTGATAATGGAATTTCACTTCCCAAATTCAAATATTAAATCATTACGCAATGGAACATAGAAACATACGGAGTAGATTCAATTATGATGCCAGTTGCTATGTTCCACGATGTTTTCTGTAAGTTTCTATGAATTTCGGCGTCAGTTTGACGTTTGGAAATTATTGAAATTATTTAAAAATAGTGTAACGATATCCAATCGTCCCTGAAGCTGACAATGTCACCGCCTAGCCGACTGACGAGTACGGTGCACTTTCGGGAGACTTCGAGAAAGATTTACAGGTTTCAACGCGCTGTATTACGAAGAAAACCGTGTTGCCGTTAAGGGAAGGTTCTCGAACGAAGATCTGCAACAGAGCCGAAGTTACGCAAATGTTCTAGAACAACTCGTACTTGTATACAAGAAGAGAGCGCGAAGCGCCGAGAATGAAGTTTGATACAGAGCGCGAATAAGTGGACAAAGTGTTTGTGATAAATTAAGCAGTATCGATTGTGTTATATGAATTAGTCATTTAGTAAGTGTTATAGTTGTTCAGTCTACGTGTAAATAAATTAGTTAGTATTTTTGTAACGTTGAAGTGTTTGATTTGAACCCACAAATAATTTCAAGAATTAAGAAACGACAATTGGTGTCAGAAGTGGGATATAAGTGAATAAAAAAAACAGTAGTAAGTTTATGCCTGTTACCCATTTGTAACAGAGAAATATGACTCATGACTTCAATACTTCTTGTGACAGTCGGACGAGATAACTGAAGTTCTCTTATAGCAGACATGATTTCTGTTTTATTTTTAACATCTCCAAATGAAGTCTCACCCGCTTCAATAACTGCTTCCTTCACAAACGATCCATCTTCGAATGGTTTCTTGTGTTTCGCCAATATATGAGATAATCTAAATGGCGCGATCGTAGCAGCTTTTGATTGTTTGGCTGGTCTTGTGAACATGGTTTGTTCTTTTTTCAAACAAGATATCAAATCACGTACTTTTCGTTTTCTTAATTCACTCTGTGGCGGAAAATCCTTTTCATAGTTTTTATGAACCGTTTTATGATGCCTTTCTTAGTTACCGAGCTTAGGTATTGCAACTGACACACAAAAACTAAGACAAATGCACTTATCCTTCACCATACAAAAGAAAAATTCTTCCTCCCAATCGTTATTGAAATGATACGTTTTAGATTTCTTCGCTGCACTCATTTTTACTATTTTATAATAAACTTTGTATCGACGTAGTATTGCCTTCAAGTTACTATTCAGAATGACTCCAATTGCTGCAGGCGCAACATTTATATCGGCGTGAACGAAAGTTTCAAATGTTCCCGTCAAACGCGCCGTCCGAAATTTCAAGAAAAGCAGCAAGAATAAAAACGAGGCTTTTCTTTGACAGTTCCTCTGATGAAGCCGCCTTTTGCCGCTAGCAGAGTATTATTTTATTATGTAATAGATTTTTGTAGTCTAGTTACCAACTTTTGTTCTTATTGAGATCTACTCAAAAAGCACTCGCGATCGATCGTTTGAGCACCCCTGGTCTATAATGTTAACGAGGAGGCTCAAATGTTGCCGTTTCTCAGAGTCTTCAAAATTCCGAAGTAGAAGCTGTACGAACAGGAGGATATCTTCGAGAAAATCTTTGATGGCATTCTCCAGTAGCTTCTATTGCTTTTCCATCGCAAAAGTATAAACATACATCATATTTGCATATTCTTCATTACTGAATGAATACATTTTCAATTCGAGGAGTTTGGGTTTTCATAAAAAAAAATGTCTATCGAAAGATAGATTCTGACATTTATCTATCAAAAGTCCCTTTGTACAACAAGATATGTATTTCATTCCATCTAGAGTAACACCACAGAATCGCTCTCGTATGTTGAAAATCGTGACTTGAGGACTCCCGAGGATCAAAATTTTAAAGCTAAATATCTTCGAAATGAAAAAGACTAGGACCGCGCTGTTCTCACCAATTTGTCTTAGAATGGCTTCAGGAATCACCTCCAAAGTTTTTCGTACAGCTTGGGGGACACCCTGTATAGTAGTTGTCTAATTAAAATAAAGAAGTTGTAATTTTTCATCACTATTTTCATTTGTTCTCCGTAACTGCCAACTACCTAATGGGTGAGGATATGAGCCTGCATAGTTTATTATAATGGCTTAATGATTCGAGTTGTAACGTTTCAGGAAAATTGTATTCAATTTTTTTACGTATCTACATTAAAACTAATTGATAATCACTTCACTGTAGCTTTGTGTGAGTCAGATAAGTGCTTGCATTAAATATTACCATTTTCATTGCAACGATGATCGAATGTTAATGAGTTGTTTTATGAAACTCATGACTTAGTATGAATAATCAATTTTTGCAGTGTTTCTGTGCAGACATCTCCATAGTTAAAAATTCATTTATCAGTCTCCGTTATTTCCTTATAGTGATAAACAACTGTTAATCGGTCAGCACCGCACATACGCCATCTTGCTTCTAAGCTAGATTCCGTTGGAAATTTACGTTATTGATCAAAATTTCCACTGTATGATAATGGACAGTGTTGGACATAAAATACCAACACTTTCAACTTTTGATTCCTCCTACCACCTTAACATTAATCTCTGGTGGTGGTACTCATCTCGGCCTTAAAACGACCAGTTTGGCCTCTAATTAATAATAATAATAATTTTATTTACCAGAGATGACCTTCTGAATCTACTATTCCTATCAGATATTGAAAAACAAGAGCAACGGTCAAGAAAGGAATTGCATGGACGACATCACCATGAGATTAATCAACCACACATCGACAAAGAAGCCTCCAACAAATGGTTGATGAAAGGAGAATTATTCGCAGAAACAGAGGGATTCCTTATGGCCATCCAAGACCAAGTGATCGCTACAAACAATTACAAAAAATTTATTATGAAGGGCGGAACATTACAAACAGATAAGTGCAGAAAATGCCATATAAGATCGGAGACTATCCAGCATATTACGTCCGGATGCGAACAACTGGCCAATACGGAGTATCTTCACAGGCATAATCAAGTGTGCAACATTATCCACCAGAAACTTGCACACAAGTACGGACTTCTGAATACCTTCCAGCCATATTACAAGTATCAACCGGCGCCCGTATTGTAAAATTACTATCAGATTATACTACGATAGGCCCTGTTATCACTGACAGAATGGTGACGAATAATAGGCCGGACATAGTGGTGTATGATAAGAGAGCCAGAACAGCAATGCTGGTAGATGTCGCCATACCGAATAATAACAACGTGCTGAATAAGTTCCAGGAGAAAAGTCCAAATACACTGACCTTGCTATTGAGATCAAGCAGATGTGGCACCTCGTGAAAATAGATATTGTTCCTGTCATCGTATCCTCGACTGGGTTAATACCCAAAACTTTGCATGATATTCTTAAAAATTAGAAGTGCATAAGAATACGTATATAGAAATGCAAAAGCTGTAATTCTTAAAACATGTAGGATAGTTAGGAAATTTATGTCAAGTATATTGTAATCGAGCCTATTCCTTTGATTGCTGGATTTGGGAAAGGTAAATTAAATCCAGCTAACAGCTGAGATAGTGCATAAGTCCACGATAATAATAATTTTATTTATACCAATCATAGGTGAAATTACAGCAGTTACATACGTTTTGTGGGAGCGACGTGACATAATATCCGCCCGCAAAGTTGATCAGGTAAGTACAAATAAAATCGAGAAATGCCATGAAAGGAACACAGTTTTCCAACACTAATATCACTTAACTAAAGCCTATTACCAATAATAACAACTGTAAATTCAAAATAACAAGAAGTATATCCAAAAATGAAAAACACAAAAAAACAAGAAATACACAGAAATAAAGAATGATACACGAACGAAGGGAAAAACAGAAACGAAAAGGACCAGGCAGATACCCATTCACATCGGTAATGAATTCTTCAAATCTACACTATCAGAAGCGAAGGACCGAGGAAGACACAGCAGCCACCACCTCGCTCTCTTCTTGAACAACTTGATTGAGTTTATATTTTTTTCATTTCAGCAGGAAAAAGATTGAACGTTCTAGGTGCTAAGTACAAGAATGATCTCTGACCAACCGTTTTACGCATTCTGGGCAGATGACTTATGGCATGTCTTGTCTCACGTCTGCATGAGACCAAACTCTCAGGTTTTGTTCTTAAATTGTGAAACCAGACACCGCAAACAATATAGCTGCCTCAAGTCTAAGATTTCAGCCTCGGCGTAAAGCTCATCAGAAGGATATGTAGCCTCCCTTCCGAAGATAATTTTTATAAATCGCTTCTGTAAGACCTCTAACTTCTTCAGGTGAGTACTATCCACCCCACCCCAGACCAATACCCCGTACGATAAAATTGACCGAACTAAAGCGAAATAGAGAACTCTCAGCTGGAACACCGAGCAGAAGCCCCTACAGATTTTCAGCAGTGGCAAAATACTTCTTAATTTTCTCAAAAGTGACTCAATATAGAGATTCCAGCGAAGATGACAGTCAATAGTTACTCCCAAATATTTTAAACTTAAACTTCTCTTAATTTCGAAACTTTCATCTCCCAGGCTTATATTCAGCCGTACAAGATCAGGCAGATGAGAAGCGTAACTGGTGAATGGATCAAAAAATGTTTTGTTCATATTAACGGTGAGTAGTTAATCACTAAAAAAACTTAAGATTGACCAAAAAGCCTCCTCCACTCTTCGCTTCAGTGATGACCAGGAGTCACCCCTAAAGAAAACAGCTGCATCGTCGGCAAAAGAAACTATTTCTCCACAAGAAGGCTAGTGAAAGAGGTCATTGATGTATATGCAGGAGAATATAGGGTTCCCTGGGGAACACCATATTACACATATCTATCCCCGCTCCCGACACCGTCCATCACTACAGTCTGCCTTCTATTTAGCAGGTAACTCTCCACCAATTTAAATGACACTGAAACCCATACGTTCCGGAGTTTGAAGCAGCCCATATAAAGGCCAAAGAGAGATTTCTCAGTTAACCGATATAAGTCAAACTTCCGGCCAGAGAATCTTGAAAGTGAATAAATTTCATGCATATCATGTACAGCTGCACCAAGAACTGAACAATCAAGACTATGAAAATCGAATCAATTTTTGCAATTGGGCAAGTGACAAAGTAGCGGAAAATCCAAATATTTTTTGCAGAGTTCATTTCTCGGATGAGGCAACTTTCCACAAGAATGGGCTTGTTAACAGGCACAACTTTCATTATTACGTCACGGAAAATCCACACCTCATGAGACAAATAGATCACCAGCATCGTTGGTCCTTGAATGTATGAGCCGCTATAGTAGATGGATAATTGAATGTATTTAGATTTTCTGCAAAATCATCTACCAATGTTACTTGCCGAGCAAGTATGACAAGATTTGTGGTTTCAACAGCACCAGAGCACCGGCACATTACTCACATCAGGTTAGGGAGCATTTGATTCATGTATTTCCTATTCCAAACAAATGGATAGGACGTGGTGGTCCTGCTAGATGACCAGCTAGGTCTCCGGTCCTTACAAGTCTAGATTTATTCTTGTGAGGTTATATTGAGGGCATCGTTTACCAGATTATTTCTACAACACAGTTGGATATGAGACGGAGAATAGTCGACGCCTTTCAGTCAATTAATCCTCAAATGTTGTCGAGAGTTCAACGGTCCTTCCTCAGAAGGATTGAGTTGTGTCTACAAAGAAACGGACATCACAACAACTTGTAGATCATCTCACCAAAAACCAATCCATTACGTATTTCATACACGACTACCTTAAAATATCTCCATTTCTCTAATCAAGTATAATGATATGTACTAATAAACTCTTCTTTCGCAACCTCTGATTCTATTATTTTAGTTTATTTTTTTTATTTTGAAAACAGTTGAAGATAAAAATAAGGTTACTTCTGCAAAAATATAGCACAATATTTTATGCGTTGACATGAATAACATAATACAGGATGTTCCATTTGAAAAGATCAAGGTATGATATTTTTAACAACAATATTTAATAATTGTTTTGAGTCACTCCTGTATAAAATGAGGATGATCTATTTTAATTCATCAATAAAGCTATCCTTGGGCAATGAGAAGAAGAAAGGAAAAAAGTATTCATCCTCTCTGGCTGAAGGATGCGATAATGTGAGAGCCTATTTTCATGAATTTTTACGGAAAAAAAATATTGTGACGAAACTACTCACCAAAAAAACTCATTACTTAAAGACATTATAGCAGAGTTTAGGACCCTCTTGAATCTTCAACAAAAAAGTGGTCTTCTAATCTGAAAAAACCTCCCAAGATTTTCTTATAGAAAATTGAGACACTCTGTTTACTTCAGAATAAATTGCTGAAGTAGATTTTTACTTTCTAAATACAATACCGTTCGAACAAAAATGAAATCTTCAAGAGTGTACCAGCTACAGAGAACCACGCCACTGGTGAATCACCCAGTATATATTTTTCTTCAATATTAATGATAAGAGGTAGCAATCTGCGCTGTTACTTTTCTTTAAGGTTGAGTTAGAGGTCATAAAAGCATATTCGTAATATTAATTGAAAAGTGGTTAATTAATGTCCAAAATATAGTTCAGTTCTTCATCAAGGCGAGCTAATTACTCATAACAAATCGATAGCGACCACATGAAAATTGAACACTGAATTACTCATAGAGGACAAACATATTCTGTGGTAGAATTTCAATAATTATAATTCCACTCATCGTTCAGTAGACTTAAAATTGATAAGCAAAAATCTAAAATAAGTCATCTGCATATATCAATGATAAATATGCAAAAATATGGCTTTTCGGTAATAAATTCCAGTTAAGTTCACGTTTATAATGATGACCTTTGTTCCAGACCTCGACTATACGTTGAACTCTTTATGACATTTGTCTTTTATAAGTAACGCTTGTTTATTTTGAAATTTCAGAAGTTGTTGCCTGTTGAAGTGATCATTAAATTTTTTTTCGTGATGTTGACATATCCTCTTATTCGCATCGCCGCAAGAGATTCATAAAGCGCAATATAATTATAATGAACCATTTCGATGGGATTTATACGAATTTCATTATACAGGGTGTTTCTCAATTGGATCATAGTTTCCTCCATTATAATTTCACAGGTTGATGGTGATTGCTTATGGAAAACTTTAACCCATTGCCGCCCACCGTACACATGCGGGTACATCAAGAATAATCACGATATTTTTTGTGTTATCCAACAAATCAGTGGAAAGGTATTTTTACACTATAGATATAAGTACATGTAATCAACCTATATGGAATTGATCAAGTTGATACCTTTTAATTGATGAGGGTAGACTGGGATTTCTTTTAATCAACCTATATGGAATTGATCAAGTTGATACCTTTTAATTGATGAGGTAGACTGGGATTTCTTTAGTGTTCAACTGGGAAAGTGCAGGGTAAGATAATTTGTTGTTATTTTTCAGTTATCAAACATAATTTATTGCAAAACGTTTCTGAAACAATAGTTCACATACTATATTACTATTGTAAATACACTCCCCACAAACAAAAGTTGTCGCATCACCCGACTTTTACGACAATACTATATAAACTTTTAGGTTGGTCGTTCAAGAGTCGCTTGGTACCTTTTAGAATTGTAAAATAAGAAGATATCATTCAAAGGAGATGAGTTTATGATGGAAAATATCAACAATTTTCGAGTTAATGAAAAATTAAAAAATTCTACCATCTTCAAACATTCGCGAAGAGTCCAATCAACTACACTCGGAGGCAAAATTAGCGGAACACTAGAAAATTTAACCAAATTCGAAGTCCGATATTTTTCCTAATTCTCAACCGATTTAGATGATTTTTTCGGCAAGTTATAGATTAACTCTTCTATTTTGTAGAAATTTTAAGAGAAAACAAAAAAAATTTGAAAAAAATTTATGCGGGGGCAAAACTAAAAGTGTTTTTTTGTCAAAATTCGTAACACCCTGTGGAATCTCGTGGTCCGAGTTGAAACGTACAATATCATGGCCTGTCAAGACACATCTTCCTACAGTAACTCCTTCTTATTTTATGCATTTATCTCTATTTTTACAAGAGATATCCAATTTGAAGCGAAAAATCACAAATTTCAAGAATTTATTTTTAATCTTGCGTAGGTGCATAACATCGGAGGTTAGCCGAAAAATAAAATCAAAATTAGAGAAGCGGAAATCTAACGAAATGAAAATTTTTGATATTCACTGGACAATTTCACGCTCCGGGAGAACTAGAAGTACACTGGAAAAATCGTTGATTTTGCACATTTATTTTTTAATTTTTTTGTGTGACACTCTATAATAATTATCATTCCTATCCAAAATTGAGAGCAGTATGAGTATCCTGGCGATACACTCGTGAAATGAAATGAACATGTTGAGAAAAATGTTCATGATGACCCACAAAAAAAAACATTTGATATTAGTAGCGAGTATGACCCCCCCGAGCTCTTATTACATCGCGCATACGATTTCGCATACTCCCAATGATGTTGTCTATCATCTGTTGAGGTATGTTGTCCCACTCTTCCACCAAAGCCAATGTCAGCTCTTCAACGTTGCCTGGATTCCTTGTCGAACCCTTCTTCCAAGAATGTCCCAAACGTGTTCGATCGGGTTTAAATCCGGTGACCGCGACGGCCAGTCCATTCGTGTGATCCCAACTTCATTGAGATATTCTATCACTATGCGCGCAGTATGAGGGCGTGCGTTATCGTGCATAAAAAGGAAATTTTCCCCTATGTAAGGAGAAAAAGGCACAACATGGGGCTCCAAGATTTCTGTTATATACCGATGGGCATTAAGTGATCCACTGCCAATAATCTCCAGTTCTGTTCGTAGTCCCAAGCATATGCTACCCCATATCATAACTGACCCTCCACCGTATTGCTCAGTTCCTGCGAAGTTCGCTTGATTGTACCGTTCCCCTCGATGCCTCCATATTCTATCTCTACCATCCACGAAATTCACACAATATCGGCTCTCATCACTAAATAAAACTCGTCTCCACTGATTGATTGTCCATCCTACATGCTCCCTAGCAAACGCCAATCTTGCTACCCGATGGGCTCTATCGAGTCTTGGTGCTCTTGCTTGCGCGTATGATCTCAGACCAACTTCATTTAATCGTCTTCTGACTGTACTCACACTGACGTTAATGTTATCCACTGCTTGTAAAAGGTTACGTGCCTGAACAGCAGTAAGACGAGGATTTCTTATGGTTTGATTGACGATGAAACGGTCATGTATAGCGCGGGTTGCCCGATTTCTTCCTTGTCCTCGCCTCCTCACGTACAATCCAGTTTCCCTGTAACGTCGGTAGATTCGATGGATAACCGACGTCGAGACACCCAACATGGTACCGACTGAGCGGTAGGTGCGCCCTTCCTCGATCAATGTAACTGCCCTTGCTACTGAGGTTGGTGGTAAATCTCTCATTCTGAATGAAAAATACCGTTTCGAAACGTAAACAGTAAAAGAATCACAAAACACAGCAACCGATCGAATTTGTATCAAATCAAAGAATGAAAAACTCTCATTCTTTAAATAAGTGCAAATGTGATCATATGCAAAAACGTGTGTTGTATCTCATATTTGATAAAAAAGGTGTGCACATGTGTAAATGAAAAGTTTTATCAATGGTCCCAGAATTCGGTTGTGTATTTTAATACCTACCGACTGTTATCTCCTATGAATTCCTAATTTTCACCAAATTAACCAAATTGTCATCAATAACTAATGCAATTCAAACATAAAATCGCAAACGACAATTTCGACACGCCTGAGTGATAATAAGAAAATTCCAAATTGATAGACGAATTTTAATGACAATTTCTTGATTCAATGGAATTTCTCCAAAATGGTGATTTTCCACTTGAAATTAAATATATTTTGCAAAATAGAGATAAACGCATGAAACAAGAAGGGCGTTACTGTAGGAAGAATTGTCTTGACAGACCATGATATTGTACGTTTCAACTCGGACCACGAGATTCCACAGAGTGTTACGAATTTTTGACAAAAAAAAACACTTTTAGTTTTACCCCCGTATAAAATTTTTTTCAAATTTTTTTTGTTTTCTCTTATAATTTCTACAAAGCAGAAGAGTTGATCTATAACTTGCAGAACAAATCATCTAAATCGGTTGAGAATTAGGAAAATATCGAACTTCGAATTTGGTTAAATTTTTGAGTGTTCCGCTAGTTTTGTCTTCGAGTGTAGCATCGAATGGTTACTAATCATTTTCAAAATCGAGTGGTTCCTCCCCGGCCCCTAATTATTGCCAGTATACGTCTCGGAAGCCCCTCAAACAAATTATGGATGTACTCTTGAGTCACTGAGTTCCACATTTCAGGAAGCAGATTTTCTAGTTGTTGGAGTGTTCTACAAGGCATCCTACGTTGCGTAATTTGCCACCCCATGTTGTCGCAAACATGTTCTATGGGATTCAAGTCCGGACTTCTGGCTGGCTACTTAAAATATCAACTACTCTAGATGCATGAGGCCGAGCATTATTATGCATATAAATGCAGTTTTCGCCAATCAATGGGCCAAAGGGTACAACATGGGGTTCAAGAATATCTGCGATGTATCTGGCCGGTCATTCTTCCAATACTCACTAGGACTAACTCAGTTCGACCATGGAAAGAAATGCCTCTCCACATCATTACTGATTCCCCTCCGAAGTTTTCAGTTTGCCGGATATTACATTGCTGATACCGTTCCCCAGGTCGTCTGTATACAGGCATGCGTCTATCATTTGATACTAGACAGAACCTGGGCTCGTCGGAAAAGAAAACATACGAGCATTCTAGAATACCCCAATTAACATGTTCCTTCGCAAACTGAAGTCTTGCAACTCGATGCTCCCTGGAGAGACGTGGGCCGGTAGAAGCCACCCTTGGTATGGTATCGTCTTCTCCGAGCCTGTTCCTAACACGTTGCAATGAAATATGCACATTTCTGGAAAGTGCAAGTTCATTTTGTAGCATTCTATCCGTACAGTGCCGAACTCTTAGTGCAGTTAAACGAAGCCAACGATCATCAACTGGTGTTGTTATCCGATTTGTTCCCTATCCGGCCCTTCCTCCATATTCCCATATTTCGTGGTACAGATTAATTGCTCTTGAAATAGTGCTTTGGTTAACATTCAACAAGTTAGCCACGTACCGTTGGCTTCGCCCCTGCTCTAGAAGTGTTACAATTCTTGCCACTTCATGATCACTCAAATAGCATCCAGGACGGTCAACAGC
The DNA here is from genome assembly GCA_013387265.2 of Cryptolaemus montrouzieri. Classification (NCBI taxonomy): domain Eukaryota; kingdom Metazoa; phylum Arthropoda; class Insecta; order Coleoptera; family Coccinellidae; genus Cryptolaemus; species Cryptolaemus montrouzieri. The sequence continues at coordinate 28,854,585 of JABFTP020000103.1, forward strand.
CATTACAATGAATTCAAAGATTCGAAAATCAACAAGAATCACAGAAAACTTGCATTCATTTGGCGTGAAAACTGAAGAGAAATTGAATGAATACTGATTGTCAAATAAACTCATTCTTGTTTCAGACGTGTTTAAGATCATATGGAAACAAATGTTACTACATTGATAAGATTTTTTCCCTCATATGTCAGAAAACATATGTTGACAAAGAAACTGTGATCGAGCTGCTCAATCGATTGTGGAATTCAGAATACCAGGTGATGCGACAATTTTTGTGGTGTGTGTAGTTAAAAACTGAAACTGAGTATTTATTAAAAAATAACGTTTTGCTACTGTACCTGACCAGGTGCAATGGGCAGATGTATATAATTTTATATATTTTTTTAGAAATAAGAAAATGGCTCATAGACGAAGCTTTTCGCTACAAAACCACTATTTTTAATTAGAAGAGGCAGTTAATTCCATAATTGCTGAAGAAAACGATAATGCATACGACTTTCTGATTGTTCCGCCTGACCCTGGTGCGACAACTGACGAAGAGGAGGGTACAGAAGATGATCTTGTGACAAGAGATGTTCCTGGAAATATAGAAGTAGTACGGCGTAGTAGACTATCCTCGGATGGTGATAGCAATGAAGATGAGCCGCTTTCGACATATTCATCAACTTCAAAACGCTCTCGTATGTTTGACGCTGCTATTGCAGCGTCAGGTAATCCTATTTGGTGGAAAAGCTTACCAAAATACTCTACTCCGCATGAGGTGAAAAGCGCTATTGAAGAACGATTGAACAATCTGTATAATGATATAGGAGACTGTAGTCCAGAATACTCTTCGAGAAGCTTTTCGACCAACAAATGTATAATTTGATAGTGGATAGTCTTTTGTATGCAGGACAAACAATAGACATGGCTTTCAATTTGACATAGAAAGTTTGAATGGTTGTTTAGGGATACCCTACAGAACGTCCACATTGGTCTTTGGACGAAGATCTAAACGTGCCTCTTGTTTCAGACTGTATGTCGAGAAACGAAATATAGATTTTGTTAACAATACATTGATAGCTTCATCTAATGACAGAATGTATAAGGTAAGGCCTTTTTTTGATATTTTACAGAAGAACTCCTGTCAGTGGGGAGTATTCCATGAGAATTTGTCTATTGAAGAATCTATGATCAAATACTATGGCCATCATCTAGTTCATTATGGGAAAACCAGTGCATTTTGGATATTGAAACTGGGCCAAGACCAGCTCTGATGGTTATTGCTAGCATTTGATATATATTGAGGAAAGTCGAAGCATCTACCAACCCCTTGGGATCTAGGGTGGTGAAGTCTCTTTTGCAAAAAATGCACACAAATCCAAAAGAACGCATCGTTTACTTCGATAACTTTTTCACAAGCTATAATTTGTTGAGTGGCTTACGAGTAGCTGGCTATAGAGCATCGGGGACACTTAGAGAAACTAGAACAAAAAATGCCCTCTAGATACAGTGAAGGAAATGAAAAAGAAAGCTCGAGCTGCTTATGACAATCGCTTTGATAAAATCAATAAAATACTTGTTTTTTGTGCGATGGAAAGACAACAATGTTTGCACTATTGACACTAACTTTGATAGCGTAGAACCATTTGCTCAAGCTAAACGTTGGTGTTCAGTAAGAAAATAGAAAGTCGACTTCAATATGCCGCAAGCATTCCAGAATTACAATAGGGGGATGGGCGGTGTGGATCAAATTGAACAATCCATTAGTCTATATCGTGTGGCAATGAAAGGTAAAAGATGGAGGTGGGTAATTTTTACTATCTTATAGATATGGCCATTTCAAATGCATTGCGTTTGAGTGTCACTGCTAAGAAAAAAGAAATTTCTGCATTTCTGGATCAGTTGTCATTTAGACGAAGCATCGCTTGGACTTATTTGCAACGATCAAAACCCTCAAAAAACCGTGGTTCATCGAGTGTGGCATTGAACAGTTTATAAGGCGTTTAGTATATTAGCTGTTTAGATATAAAAGGTGATCTTAACAGGCTCACTAGTTTTTATCAAATGAAGTAGCTTTTGATAGACTTGTTGCTTGAGGTGATCGGATTGATAGAGAAGGATGACGTTTGAGGAAAGAATGCAACCAATCTTCACCTGCTAACAATTTTGTTCTCCACGAATCAGGTATAGTTTTATTATTTTTGTTTGCGAACTGATAAGCTACTTTTCGAGTCTCATATGGCATCAATCCATAAAAAATATCAGCTGCCTTCTTCAAATAACCAACTAAAGCTCCCTCTTCTAGATTAGTAAACTCTTGCCTATTTTTTATGTGTCCCACTGAGTCTAGGGTTAATTCTGCTCTCATGAAGTTCGGATTATGTTCTTATTTTTCTTTAAGCTTAGCCACGTACCGATGTAATGTTTCATATGGAATATCATTTTATTTCAACATCGCATTAACACTTTTCTCCTCGAAAATGCATGACAAACTCTTGCCATAGCATCTTTTGGCGTTTCAGCTCGTTGAGCACTTCTTTTATGAGCCTCATTGTTCTGTAACAACAAAATTGCTATACTTCTCTAAAAATCACATAAAAGTTTAACTTATCCGTTCTTTTCAATTTCGCATTTTATTGGGGGTGGTTGACTAATTATTCATCCTTCCCCGTAGAAATTAGTCTAGCAGCCCTAGAGGGAATTTTTCATTTTAAAGGCATCGCTAACCTGAAATACTGTCGCCGATTTGAAACATAAGTTATGAAATATGATGACCATAAATTCATCAAACGATCGGATTAATTTAATTTTTATAAATACCACGACTTTCATTCTTAGTTTGATATTATCGGCAGTACTTTTCAAAAATATATCAAATGTGCACTCAATTTCTTTTATCCAGGACGTTTCAACTAGTAACTGTATGTCCATTCACGGAATTTACACGCCTTCAAATTGAATGAATAATGACTTACAGAGGTATATTTGTATTTACTTTAGAAACACCCTCATATGTTTGATCCCGATGAATACAACATAAAGTACTATCAGAATAGAGATCTCTCATATATCTACATAAAGCCAACATGCCCAATATACCTCGACTGCTTTGATGAATTTCGTGACTCCGATAGAATGAGCAGGGTTCATCGAATATTAACCAAATTGTCCAATTAGAGAGTCTCATCTTTACAATTTCAACTTGATATCGAGACGAGAACAATCAATGTCGGATTTGATAAACGTTCATTCCTCAAATAAGTTGGCCAAACTTAATTATACTCTGTCTAATAAACGCTATATGAAACTAATGAGAGTTAATTTTTGTTTGAAACTGTGGTCTAAAAATATTCATATATAGATTTTTGATATTCTACTGAATTACTTTTAAGTGAAGTTTCTTTGAGATGTTTCAACTAAATTGATAGATACAGAACACAAGACAGAAGCAACAAGTTAATCAATAGCAGATCATCATCATTATCAAACAGGCTTCATCGTCCACTTTTGAACATAGGCCTCTCTCAATATTTTCCATCCTTCTCGATTCTGTGCGCTCTGGAGCCAGTTAGTTGTGATGCGTTTTATATCGTCTGCCCAACGGCTTGGAGGACGCCCTCTATTTCTGAACGCTTCTTGCCTAGGGCGCCATTCCATGTTCGTCCATTTTGCGTTGGACATCCTGGCCATGTGTCTAGCCCAATTCCATTTAAGGTGAGTTATTCGTCGAACTGCATCTGTCACTCCTGTTCTTCGGCGTATTTCATCATTGGGTATCCTGTCTTTCAACGTGACTCCGAATAAGGAACGTTCCATAGCTCGCTGAGCCACTTGAATTGACTTTTTTGTGAGTGACAAAGTCTCGCCGCCGTACGTCAGCACCGGCAGAACACACTGATCAAACACTTTTCGTTTCAAGCATACGGGGATATCAGATTCGAAAATATGTTTAAGTTTTCCAAAAACAGCCCATGTCAATCCAACTCTTCTTTCAATCTCGCAGGTTTGATTATCTCTGTCTATTCTAACTTCATGACCCAGATATTTGTAGGATGTGACTTGCGAAATCTGATTTCCTTCCACCAAAATATTACGGCTGGTAACCAGCTTTGTCATGAACTGCGTTTTGGATGTATTTATTCTAAGGCCAACTTTGTGTGAGGCTGTGATAAGTTCTTTGAGCTTTATTTCTGCCTTATCTAAGCTACCTGAAGTCAACAAGATATAATCTGCGAAACGTAGGTGGTTGAGCTCCTCTCTATTAATATTCATTCCTGTGCCATCCAATTTGGTGTCCCTGAACATGTATTCGAGGAGTGTGATAAAGAGCTTTGGCGAGATAGTATCATCTTGTCGGACACCTCGCCCCACTCTGAACTTGTCCGTTTCGTAATGTATTCTGACACTAGCTGTTGCATTCTCATAGATGTGTTGTATCACGGCTGAATATATATAGTCTATACGACAATCAGCAAGTGCTTTGAGCATTTCGGTGTGTTTGATGGAGTCAAATGCTTTTTCGTAATCAACAAAAGCCAGTAGGAGTGGCCTATTATATTCAACCGATTTCTCAATTAGTGTTTTAGCTACCATCAAGTGATCGTTATTACATACCCGGATCTAAGACCAACCTGCTCGATGGGCTGGTAGAGGTCCAGCTTGGGAGTTAGATTTCGCCTTGTGAGAATCTTTGTGAATAGTTTGTAAAGGTGGGGAAGTAAGCTTATTGGTCTGCAATATTACCTTGTTTGTGCATAGTAACAATAACTGCATTGTTCCAAGCCTCATGTGTTCTTGATTTTTCAAGACCTTTATTGAATAGTGTAATTATGGCGTTCATAAGATACTCCCCACCTTCCTTTATCGCTGCCATAACTAAACCATCTCCTCCCGGTGCCTTGTTGTTTTTCATCTCTGACATGAACTTAGCAATTTCTTCTCTAGTAATCTCTGGCAATTCCTCAGAACCTTGGTTCTGGATTCGAAGTAGGTTTTCGTTATGTTCCGGATGATCTTCGCTGCAATATAGTTTTGAAGTAGAACTCTTCCACTACCTTCACTATCTGCTGTCTGTCTCTGATTATTTTCCCATTTGAATTTTCAAGTTTTGTTATTTCGATTTTTTATATTGCGAGCTTATTCCTCAATACTTTCATGCTTTTATTTTCTTCGAAAACATTTTTAATCCATTTTGTATTGAAATTTCTGATATCTTTTCGGATGGCTTTCGAAATCTGCTTATTCAATATCCTGATTGGTTGCTTATGATATCATGTAGAATGTTCCGCCTCCGATTCTTCATATTTAGGGTTTCAGTTGAAGCTCTTTCATTTCTTGTATTTTGTTTAGAACAGAATTTTGTCTGTGCCTCCTGTACTGAATTTTGTATAGCATCGTTGAAGACTTCTATATTCATTGAGCGGGTGTTCCCCAGACTTTCTGCCATAGCCTTTTGGTAGTCTACCCTGTTCTCTAACGATTTCCATCCTCTTTTCTTCGTCTTTGTGGGCGTTCTTCTCTCTTTTTTTATATTCAACAATACTTTTGCTTTAACCATTCTGTGGTCACTTCCCACTGGGAGACGGTTGAGTTCACTGACACATTCTGTATGATCTCTCTCATTCAATCATTTTTTTGTCTCTCCGTCAGGGCTTTGCCATGTTCGTTTTCGGTGTTCAGCTTCTTTGAAGAAAGTATTCATAGCATATATTGTGTGCTGTAGAAGAAATTGTAACAGAAGGTTTCCTCATCATTTCGTTCCCTTATGCCGCATTGCCCAAAAGAGAAAACAGTCTCATCTTGTTTCTTCCCAAGTTTTGCATTCAGATCACCAATGAGGATTGTGAACTGAGTTGAGATCCTGGTTAATGCTGTATCGACTTCTTCATAGAAGCCCACCATTTCCTCATCAGAATGAGAAGTTTTGGAGCATATACTTGGATAACTTTCATCCTATACCAATAGCAGATAGGGTGTATTAAATAAATATACAGGTTCGATGCATCGAAAATTTTGCGATCCTAGTGGTTAAAGTTTCGTGAAACGAAATTAGTATTGGACGAGAAAATAAATGCTTAAAGTTCTACAACAAATGAGGAGTTGCAGTGTACCAGTAATTCAAATTCGATGTACAGGGCGGACAGATTTCGACGTTTTAGTACCGCAGCTATCTGACATATTGTTAATAGAGGAAAATGACCCTCCTTCCCCGTATTCTTTTTGTGTAAGGAATTGTCGCAAACAGATTTGAAAACATGTTTTCATGAAAAACCGAGAACTCTATGTCCATTCAAAGAACCTACATGAAATGATTGAAATAGCTTAAGCATGTTCTGTGCACTCATTATGATAGTTCGAAAATGAATTGCTGCATACAATTCAGATAAATTATTCAATGCTTTTTTATCAAGTTACACTATTGTGTGGATATAGATAGATGAATAGATTGTACCGTTTTTCAAAAGTGGTAAAAAAATTGAGTCAGTAATTACCGACCTGTTTCTATTTTAAATTATTTCGGCAAAATTTTTGAAGCAATACTAACTGATAAACTATTCCATTTATCTAGTTCCAAGTTAATTCAATTTCAGCATGGATTTTTAAGAGTAGGTCGGTTTTCACTAATTTGACTCCTTACATTCATTTTATAAGTAGAAATTTTGACAAAGGTTTTCAGGTTGATGTTGTTTACAATACGTATTTAAATGAGTAAAGGCTTTTCAATTTGATGTAACATGATCGTAATTTAGCTTCGACATGGGATTCCAAACTCAGATTAGTGTCAAAATCGATTTTTACCCTGTTCAACACGTGGTATCATAGAGCCTTTTATATTAGAAGCGATCGAGTTTTGCATTTCAAATTTCTGACAAGCATCTCTTGACCCTACAATCATGTAAGCACTCTTGTTGGAGTTGAGTACAAGTCCACTCTTAGCAGACCACCAAGTAAAAGTCTTTCTTATAGTAACATAACTACTTATAGTTCTATTTAATAAGAACAGAATCTTATATCTTAACTTAGAAAGCATTAAAGCAAAAAAAATCTTTTGCGATAACCTAACATGGACTAAAGCGTTTGATCAGGTGCATTATGCAACTTTGCTGCAAGTTCTAGAAGACTTGGTGGGATCTCTATTGAAATGGATCGAATCTTATCTATCGAATAGAATAGTGAAGTTTGCATAGAAGAAGATTGAGACCAAAAAAGATGACAAAACAGGAATTACAGGAATCTATAAAACGCTCGTAAAATGGAAAAGCCCCAGGCTATGACAAGATTACGACCGAAATGATCAAGAATATGGGACAACATGGAGAAGACGTGCTTTTGAAAATATATAATAGGGTATGGCAAGAAGAACAAATCCCGGAAGATTGGCAGATTTCAATGATAATCCCAATTTACAAATCAGGTGACAAACATGAATGTAGGAACTACAGAGGAATCACGTTATTATGCACGGCTATGAAAATATATGAACAAATAATAGATACGAAGCTGAGGCCAATTATTGAAAGAACATTAGGAGAGACATAAAGTGGATTTCGAAAAGGAAGAAGTCTTCAAGATCATATATTCAGCATAAAGATATATGGAAAAATCTAACAGGATGAAGAAGAAAATATACCTAGCGTTCATGGACTTGGAAAAAGCTTCTGATAGAGTGCCTAGACGAATATTATGGGAAATAGTACGCAGAAGAGGAATCAAAGCAAAAATTATAAGACTGAGAATAAATATATATGAAAGTAATAAAAATTGCATTATAAGCGAAAACAGGAGATCGGAGTATTTCAAGACAACGGAGGGACTTAGACAAGGGGGGGATGGTCTTAGTCCTCTATTGTTTATAATCTTTATGGATGAAATAATAAAAAATTTCTCGACAGAAGTGAGGAAAATCCAGATTGGATATTGAATTTTACAGCAAGTAGAAGTATCCGAAGGAGCATACGAATGAAAAAGATCTTCAACAAAATTTGAATATATGGAACACAGAAGTAGATAAGTGTGGTATAATAATGAACAAAGACAAAAAATTAAGGTAATGGTGATTGGAACAGAAAAGGAAGACATAAATATACAGATAGACGGGGACAAAAATACAATTTCATAAATAAGAAAGAAGTGTCAAGAGCCACAAAATGAAGTATTTATATCTATCTATAGGCCAATACTGACATTTAGATGTGAGTCATTGATTCCTAGGAATAACACCTGTTGTGGAAATAATAATCGGTAGAATAAATATTTTCTTCATTTTCCACATTTTTTAATCTCGTCGCCAAGCATCATATATTTAGAAATTTTTTCATTGTATTTATTTTGTATATTATGTGTGTCTGGTATAGCAATATCAATTATATATGTTATTTGATTCTGTTTATCATTAAGAATGATATCTGGTCTATTGTGTTTCACAGCTCTGTTGCAAAGAATTGTTTCATCAAAATAAAGTTTATATTTGTCATTTTCACAAATAATCTCAGGTTCATATTTGTGAAATTTTTTCTTTTGGGAATTAGGTCATGTTTAATTCCTAGATTAAAATGAATAATATTAGCGACGGCATTATGTCTTTCTAGATAATCTGTTGAAGCAAGGACTGAGCAAGATGATAATATATGAAAAACTGTTTCTGAAGAACAGAAACATCTACGGCAAGAATCATCTATATTTTGTTTGATGATGTGTTTTCTATAATTCCTCGTGAAAACAACCTGATCCTGGATCGCAATTGCGAAGCCTTCTGTTTCAGCAAACAATTCTCCAGATACTAACCATTTATTCGATGCAATTCCATCAATATAATCATTTTTCAATTCTTTAGGGTGCTTTCCGTGTAATTCCTTCTGCATCCAACTTTCTCTTTTAGAATTATCATCAAATATATCAAAATCTACCTTTTGCATTGTCAAGTTCAGAGGTGTAAGATTATAATCTGAAGCAACAACAATATCATGTAATTTAGACGTTCTCTGTTTATCATGAAAATGGGAACGTAGATGAAAAATCTGTTTACTATGAAGATTATTCAAATCAATTAATCCACGACCTCCAAGATGTCTAGGTAGTGTAACTCTCTGAACAGCTGACTTTGGGTGGTGCTTATGATATTTACAGGGCATTTTCCTCGTTTGACATTGTAATTCATTTAGATCAGTTTTAGACCATTTAATAATTCCAAAAGAAGATGTAAGAATAGGAACAGCATAGGAGTTGATAGCTCTGAAAAGGTTTTTACTAGTTGAATAACTCTTGATGATAATTCTAAGTCTTTTGTTATATGAACTTCTAATATTTTCTCTAGTGCTGCTATGGTTAATTGTCTTCTCTTGACAAAGTCCAAGATATTTATATGTATCTCCTTGATGCATTGGCTCGATTTCGATATTGGAAATCTTTATATAATCAGAGGTGATCTTTCCTTTTCAATAGAAAGATTTTTACATTTTGGAAGCCCAAATTTCATATGAATATCATTGGAATAGTTGAAAGTAATCTCAAGTAGACTTTTTAAATGTGATCTGGTTCCGGCATATAATTTGATATCATCTAAATAAATTAAGTGACTTAATTTGAATTCAGTTGATAGACTCTCTATTTTGAAGCAGAAACTAGTAGCATTTAATTCATGAGATAATGGATTAAGGCAAAGACAAAACCAAAGAGCACTTAAAGAATCACCTTGAAAAATGCCTCTTTTGATTGGAATTACTTCGGATTTTAACGATTGTTTTGAAATATTTAAATGAAGATTGGTTCTCCAATTTCATAAATTTCCAAAATTTCTTGAAGCCATGAATATATAATATATATATATATATATATATATATATATATATATATATATATATATATATATATATATATATATATATATATATATATATATATATATATATATATATATATATATATATATATAAACTGGCAATTTTCTCAATTTTGTACCTGATGATGTTTTATATGAGTTTTATTGTGCACTTTGTCGATGTGTCTTGTGTTCTTTGAGTTCATGACTTCGGTTTTCATCACATACTAACTTTTGGATAATTAACCTCAACTTTCTGTAAGTTGCCATTCTTATGGTTTCCAAGTGATTATTTTTGTTTATATGATTTAGTTTCATTGATGTTTGTTCGTTGTAGAGGCCTGAAGATGGAAACAATACATATTTCCGAAAGCTTGCCATGAAAAAGAGTATTCCTTTGTTCCAAGACTACTAACCCGTTATCAATAAATTATATATATATATATATATATATATATATATATATATATATATATATATATATATATATATATATATATATATATATATATAGTATGAATATTGATGTGTTTGCCCCATGCATACATATATTTGAGAAGTTGGATACATAACTGAAAGGTTGAGTCCATAATCCCTGAAGACCAGATAACTTGTAATCTGATAAGATGGCAGTAATCATTGCACGGTCTACTAAGTGGTTCAGAGTCCACTATAAATTGTAGGTCCATAGAGCAAACAAAGAAACAAACAAACAAACAAACAAAATATTGAGGTTATATGTACTGCGCTAAAAAATTAACGCACAATTTCAATATTTCAAATTTCTTTTTCGATAGGCAACTAATTATTCACACGTGTTCCTTTCATGAGAAATAATATGAAAGAAATAAACTGAGATTTTGCAAAATTCACCACATAAAAAACAGCTGTTGTTGATAAATTTTTGCGAGTTACGTTTGTTCTTTTTGAAAATTTTGATTTTACGTAATAATGCAGAGAGAATCCGACAGAATGTGCTGAAGTAGTGGTGTTAGATGACCTAGGTTGGAGTTATACAAGACATACCAAACGTTTGGGGTACAGAGAGACCTGGGCAAGGACGACCTCGAGTAACAACGGCGAACATCCTTACTGATTTGGTTATCGTGAATAATGGAACACTAAATGCTCAGAGGTACGTTACAGTTATGTTTAAAGAACATTTTGTACCATCTAGGGCAAACGTGGGTGAAGTCCAGATCTCAATCCCATCGAACATGTTGGGGACATTCTCAATAGAAGATAAAGAAGTTAACAAAACCAACCAGCTATTTTGAATGAGGTTCGGAACGGACTGATGAATTGGATATGTTATGCAGTAATCCTCATCAGAGGTGAAAATATCCGATATTAACTGTAATTTTCCAAATGGTTTACATTTCTCATCATTAGTTTTATTTCAATTTCTATGAATTAAACCGAGAGTATTTTACTGTCTCATTGGAGTTTGAAATGCCATGGCAGTCGTTATAAGAAAGAATATGAAGCTAAACATTTCCAATAGGAGCAATCGCACAATCACAAATATTTTACGTTGAATTTACTATGAAGGATAATCCAGAGCTTGGTTCGAATGAAGAAGAAGAAAGGAAGCCTAATTTGAGACTTTGAATTTTTTTGTTTTATATATCAGCCTACAATCTTCCGTTAATCAAGTATTCATAAAAAAACGTAGCTTTTAGTAGTAGTTTTGTTTAATCATCCACTCGAGCTTTTGAAATTCGATAGTATTTCATGTCGGGTTCGATCGAAGCAAAATATTTCAGTGCATCATTCTCTAAAAATAGAACTACCTCATCGCTTCGGTGGATAATATACAAGGATTGTCCAGAAAGTATCAAGCCTATCTTGATATCTCTGTACAGCAACATCTAAGCTAGATTTGTGAAACATATACGTATCCAGTACACCTTTCAAGCTCCTGAAAACATTTTCACCGTAGGAACGATTTAATTTTCATAGCGTCTTTTTTTGCTTGTGTTAAATTTTGCTTCAGACAATCTATAAGTTGAGGACAACAATTGGGGACGAGTAAATGGGGAAAACTTAACTAAAAAAGTGATATAAACGGTTTAAATATGGCCACACATCTGTTGATAGCGACCCTCGCTCTTGGCGCTCCTGAAAAAGATCATTACAACGGACATATGCTACTTTCAATCAATGAAGATCGTCGATTAACTGCTGGAACTCGAGTATGTGATCTTGGAATATCAATAAGTGGAGTTTGTTTTCAATGAGAACTACTGGGAATGGAATATGGACATAGGTCGGATACTTTCGAAACAATGCATGTAAGTAGGTGACACTAAGAGACTTCAACAATATACTTACAAGACTTTGAGCTCTTGTTGCCTCCTCAATAATTCATCTCTCCCTAGCACCTTTAGAATTGTAACCCTTTCTTGGTCTGTGAACTTGGATACTTCGCGTATGGCATTCGCGATGATAGCGTGAGGACACGCTGGATCGCCGCAGCAACATGACATGTCACTCGTAGTCATCAAATCATCACGCACACCTCATAAAAAACACTGCAAAAAAGAAACATGAAACAAACACTGAACTCGTTTGGAGGCGAAGGAAAAATGTTTTAACTTTGGGGATATAAACTAGGAGTAATTCAGGTTAATGTACGTTTCCAATTCAACATGTGCTGATCCATAAAACTATTGGAATAAATGTTTTTCCCCAGAGAAAATACCATTGGGCGCTGAAGTTCTCAATGGCTAAATGGATAGGAGATAAATTATTGGAAAAAATCGTTAACGGTCGCAATAAAAATTCTGATAGACCCCAAAGCTATTATATGCTAGAAAAGTTTAGAAACGTTTCGTGTTTCCAATTCCAATCAATATAACGACTTCTAGAAATAGGTCATAAAACTTTATCTCTATTACTTTCATCGTCATAATAACTTCACGCTCGAGTGATTATGAAGAAGTTTGGGACAATAAAACTCTATATCCAGGGACAACCAAAGCTACAAGATATAAATTGCAGATGCATTGTATTGAATATGTGTGAGAAACATACGAGGGTTGATCCCAAAGATCCACCTCTGAGAAAAGATTGAATAACTTTATGTTTCTAACCTGAGTACAACATCCTTTTACCATCGGCGATCCATATGTCCGATAGTTTCCTGGAAAAATATTCTGTATCCATTAATTAAGAGAACATTTAACTTCGTCTTTGAGGTCTTTTTTTTTATTTGGAATGCATAACATTTTCAAGCAATATCTCTCTACTTGTGATGGTAACAGCATGGCCTAGATTCCAGAAATTGAATACATTGTACAAGAAAATAATTGTAAGTTTATCGCAATTACCGAACGTTGGAAGAGTGCAAATCAATTACCAGCATATGTGATTCCTGGATACAAGCTTGTATCATCCTTTTGTAGGAGGGAAAAGAAACATGGAGGGGCTGCTGTTTACTGCTCAGGAGACGTTAAGTGCAGTGCTCGTGCAGACCTTACCGAGTTGTCAGTACCTTATCTCTTTGAATGCGTAGGTATGGAAGTTGCTATTGATAAGAACATTTTCGTTGTGCTTTCTATTTATCGTCCTTCGACCCCGAACTATGACACTTTTTCGAGAGGCTGAGTTTGATTCTAGATAAGCTTACGACAGAAAAGGTAAATTGAATCATATGCGATGATTTCAATATAAATCTACTGAAGAACAGCAAAGAAAAACTTGACTTTGAAAACCTTCTCTGTAGCTATAATGTTTCAATAACTGTTAATGAATGTACAAGAAAAACGAGTTGTCATTGATTTCAATAAATCCGATCATTCGGGTCAGATTTTCACTTTTCATCTAGAGCAGAAAAGTAAAGCCGAATTCAAGAAACTGAAATGGATCTACAACACATTTTATATGAAACTCTTCTTAGATAATATTAAGAAAATGAACTGGGAGTCAATACTCAGTGTTGATAATGTTGACGACCAGGAATCTCTTCATGATGAAGTTCAAATTGTGTTTTGAGTCTTGTTTTCCTTTAAATATGTAATTTCTGAGTGCTCAGAAACAAAAAAAAGCGTACTATGTACGATACACCAGGAATAAAGCTCACTAAAAGCCGCATGGACTTGGTGATGACAATGTCAGCTGTAAATCCCGATATAGACCTTTGTACTTAGAACTTAAGAAACGTTATAACTTGTTGCTGATTGAGGCCAAAAAACTTACTTAGGCAATAAAATTAACAATTCTGATAACAAGAGTAAAGTGTTGATCGACATTATCCGGGAATATACAAACATAACACAAAAAAGTGGCAAAAAGTGTGATTTTGATTTTTCCAATGATATTAAGAAAATGGTAAATGACGTCAACGAATATTTTGTGAATGTAGCATCCAAAATTCTTGAGGATGTTCCAAGCATTCCATTCTCATGTAACATAGAGGTCAACGAGAAGTCTATGTATTTGTTTGAAACTACCGATTCCGAAATTATGAAGGTATTGAAAACTATAAAGAACAAACTGAGTTCTGGTCACGATGGCATTCCGGCAATGATTATGAAGAGGGCAGTCCCTTTGATGCTCGCTCCTCTGAAACACATCATAAACAGTTCCTTCAAGTTTGGTATATTTCCATCTTAATTGAAGGTAGCTACCGTGACCACACTTTTCAAAAAGGGTGATGAAGGGCTGTTGGAAAACTATAGACCAATAAGCCTCTTACCATCTTTTTCCAAATTATTTGAAAAACTGATGTGTGGAAGGTTATTAAATTTCTTCAGAAAATTTAGATTGTTTTCTCCAAGGCAACATGGGTATTTGAAGGGTAAGGGTATAAACACAGCCATCTTTGAGTTAACGCCGTCAATCATCGATGCTCTGGAATTGGGGGAAATTCCTTTGGGTGTTTTCCTTGACTTGTCTAGAGCCTTCGATTGAGTGGACTCTGATATTCTGCTGAAAAAGCTTGATGAATATGGCATTCGTGATAATGTTTTGGGATTGTTTTGGAGCTACCTGTCTGGGCGTTCACAGTACGTGGAAGTTGAGAGCAGGGGTGTACGGATCAGATCTGATTTGCTGGGGATCAGGACGGGAGTTCCCCAAGGCAGCATCTTGGGCCCAGTCTTGTTCGTCATCTATCTCAACGATTTCCCATAGGTCATTTCTGGATCATAACATAGAATACTTAAATATGCTGATGACACCTGTTTTTTTTATGGCCAGAGATATGGAGGCTTTGATTCAGGTATTGAATTTAAAGTACATAACAATTTCAAGCAATTTCTTTGACAGATTCCTTAGGCGGCCCCCGAAATGAAAATGACAATGATTCAAGTCAAGTGATCCAAGTGGCCACTCGATAGTTTTTTCTCCACTTATCTTTCCATCGAGTTGGTTTAGTCATGTTCCGCAAAATTAAAAAAAAATCCAAATAACTTTTTTCATTCAGACTAGATAACAACACAAAAGGTCCAACGATAAACTGAATTTTTTTTATTCTTGACTCTTGGGAGGAGGCAATGCCTGTCATGCCAAGGATGTGACCGCCCAAGATGATTTAATGTGTGTGTTCTTCTTCCTCTTGCACATCACCAAATTGTAACTTATCGGAAAGACGTTCAATGGAAGCGAATTTCACAGCACACACTAACAAAAGAATTTTTATAGAGCATGGCTAGTTGGACCGTCAACTGATAAGAGTTTTTCGCGAGCCTGGTTTTTCTTTGGAACTGAATTCTCTTTGAAACCAAGCGTTTCAGTTCTTCAGAGCATTCACTATAGAAGTACGTGTAGAAACGAGAAACATCTGCAACCTACCGCCTTTGAGTGAAAGGCTGAAGATCACACGTAATCCCCTGGAGGTGGATAAGGCGCTCTTATGGGAACAGTATTCCAGTCCAGGATGGCACTTGTACTTTGAATAAAGTCATAAAATGTGATAGCGTATAGTACTGTTCAGCCTTAAAAATAAAACTGAGTTTAGCAGAAGCAGATTTGGAATGGTTAGTCATGCCAGCAAACTTCGGTGTTTACCGTGATGCCGAGGAGATGCATATTTTTTTCTGCAGAAATTCGATGTCCATGCATGATTAAAGGAAGTTCTCCAGCAGAGACTTTTTTGGAGAACGTTGTTGATTGTGTCTTGTTCGCATTAAGATGGACCAAGTTCAACCAGCCCCACTCTGATATCTTCTACAAGTCTGAATTCAGTGGCATCCTCTGTTGGCATTTCAAGGTAGTCGTGTATGTAATACGTAATAGATTTGTTTTTGGTGAGATGATCTACAAGGTTTTGAACTATTTCAATAAGTGTTCGAAATGTAGCCCGTTTCTTTGTAGACTCAACTCAATCCTTCTGAGGAAAGACCGTTGCACTCTAGACTACATTTGTGGATTAACTGACTGAAAGGCGTCGACTATTTTGTGTCTCATATCCAACTGTGTTGTAGAAGGAATCTGGTAAACGATGCCCTTAATATAACCTCACAAGAAAAAATCTAAACCTGTAATCTGGAGACCTAGCTGGCCATCTAACAGGACCACCACGTCCTATCCATTTGTTTGGAAATACCTGATTCAAATGCTTTCTAACCTGATGTGAGTAATGGCCGGTGTTCCGGTGCTGTTGAAACCACAAATCTTGTCCTACTTGCTCGGCAAGTAGATAGATAGATTAGATATCCATCTACTATAGCGGCCCACACATTCAAAGACCAACGATGCTGGTGATCTATTTGTCTCGTGAGGTGTGGATTTTCCTTGGCGAATAACGAAACTAATGCCTGTTAACAAGCCCGTTCTTGTGGAAAGTTGCCTCGTCCGAGAAAAGAACTCTGCTAAACATATTTGGATTTTCCGCTACTTTATCACTTGCCTAATACCAAAAATTGATTCGATTTTCAGTTCCTGGTGCAGCTGTACATGATATGCATGATAGTCATTCACTTTCAAGATTCTTTGGACCGAAGTGTGACTTATATCTGTTAACTAAGAAATTTCTCTTTGGCTTTTATATGGGTCCTCTGTCACTGTCAACTGTCTTCAGCTGTAGCAGTGTTTGGTTTTTCATGTTTTTTGTAAGCGATATTACCCGTTTCGATAAATCTAATTAGAAGTTTTTCAAAGCATCTTGCATCAGGATGCCTCTTATCAGGAAACCTTTGTGCATTAACTCTACTTGCCAACAAAGAATTTCTATCACACTCACTCAAAATAAAAATCATAGCAACCATTTCTTCTCTGGAGAACTTCATGGCTGCCAATTGAAAAAATTGGGTTCAAACCTCCCTTTAAGAATGTTTAATCACGAAAATATGATATGTCTAGACACCTGACAGAAGGCACAAATAAAAAAAGTCAACACATACCTCGATTTACGTTTTAATCATCTTGATTTTATCATTCGTTAAAAGAATTATCATTAGCATGTTGATGAGTTTGATACAGTTTGTAGAATTTTCATCAAAATTTTTACAAATAATCGAATATTTCGATAATGATCGGAGATGAAGATAACTTCTGCAAAAATATAGAACAATATTTTATGCGTTGACATGAATAACATAATACAGGATGTTCCATTTGAAAAGATTAAGATATGATATTTTTGAAATTACAATATTCAATAATTTTTTTGAGTCACTCCTGTATAAAATGAGGATGATCTATTTTAATTCATCAATAAAGCTATCCTTGGACAATGAGAAAAAGAAGGGAAAAAAGTATTCATCCTCTCTGGCCGAAGGAGAATGCGATGATGTGTGAGCCTATTTTCATGAATTTTAACGGAAAAGAAAATATTGTGACGGAACTACTCACCAAAAAACTTATTACTTAAAATCATTATAGCAGAGTTTAGGCCGCTCCTCAATCTTGAACAAAAAAGTGGTCTTCCAATCTGGAAAAACCTCCCAAGAATTACCGTTCGAACAAAAATGAAAAATGAAATCTTCAAGATTGTACGAGCTATAGAGCACCGCGCTACTGGTGAATCACCCAGTATATATATATATATATATATATATATATATATATATATATATATATATATATATATATATATATATATATATATATACTGGGTGATGATTCGCCAGTAGTCCAATGAAACTGAAATTTCTTAAATTCTGAATTTCTTGGGAAAACACGCATGCTTTAATACACAAAATCAGCTCAAAATATATATGGACACCATATTAGGGACACAATAATTAGCAATCGTTTCCATCATTAATTCCAGAACGTTTTTCCCATCATTTAATACTCGTTGAAAAATATTTAAAATTGATTTCCAAAGTTACAGACCCAACTTGAACAGTTGAATGTTCCAAACAAATAATGAACACACATGGTACCCTTCTTATAATACTTGTCTGAAATTCTGAATGAATTATATTTCTTCCATGTATAGGCAAAATTCATTATGAAGAATTTGTTCATAATGTGGCAAACTCAAAAGACCATGTATAAGTAACATTTTCATTCCGATTGTTTTCAAGCATTCCTAGTGCTGAATTACAGGAAAAATAATTCTTCAACATATATACTACTTCTGAATAAATTTGAATTTTCGATATTGTGCGTTGGTTTCTTGGAGCAGTGCATTATTCTCAAAATTTCCTCAAAGATTGTATCACAATTTTAATTAAAACCCAAAAAGTTTCACGTAGCCAAATGCAATTACGTACTTCACATTTCTGCGCGTTCCCGCTTTGAAATTCAGATTCTAAATGGCACAATGCATTCTGAGCCACCTGATACCAGGAGGTTGAACGGAGAAGTCAATCGATGTAAAGGAAATTATTTTCCATTTCCCGAGATTGGCCTGCAATTTAATTATAATGTAAAGTTCTCCTCGTCATTTCTTGTGAACGGTAGTTATTATGTTATAAAGCTCGAGTCGTTTGAACTTAATGCGTTTTCTATTTATTGTTGTTTAGATATGTTTGTCCCTTCAATAATAGTTGAGTGGTCTGTTTAGGGGTTTCCTATTTCCCCCGTGTAGTCTGGCTTTTCCTGTTAGGTCACATTTGAAAATCAAGTGGGGTTCTGTTGCAATTTGCTTTGATGTATCTTATTTAATGGTGATGTTTCTACCATCTCCACCTCATTATGTGTATATGCCCTTTACTCAAACGATCCTGGTTTTGGCGGATAATTGGAGTTTTAAGTCTATTAATATCTGAGTGTTGGCTCTGACTCAGTTACGAAGTTTGAAAATATTTGATTTGGGTAATGAAAATATCATTACCAATTTACTGCGTCGTGAAATTAATGTACAGAATCGAAAACTCCAATTTATTCAGAACAAGTTCACATATGTTGAAGAATTATTTTTCTCACGACCATCACTGAATGTAATAAAACTGAAACCATTTTTAACAATAGAATTCAAACATTCTCAATCTTGAGTTTGAATATTTATTCTGAAACACTTGACTCTTATGTTTTTTCACGTATTTCCATTCTATAACTAGATACGCCATCGGCTCGGTGGCGTGGAGGTTAAGTCGCTCGACCTCTGCGCAGAGCTAACTGGGTTCAAACCCCACAAAGTCGGTGCGATTTTTTAGATTCTAGGAATCACTTGAGCGTCCATCTTTCGAAGGAGATGTCGATCCTGTCCAACAAAGATGTGTCAAACAATAAAGATCCCTTCCCTCGACACGAGAGGGGTTCTGCAAAATTCCCGGGTTAGTGAGGCGACAGGATTCTCTGGCGTGTCCTTAGCCAAAAACCAGAAAGAGAGTACGTTAAAGGATCAAAAAAATCATCTGTTTCCATGAATTTCAAAACGGCGTCAGTATCAGATGTAAATGTCATCATCGTACTAATTATCTTCGAAAAAGTTATCGCTTAAATAAGATTATGACTGCATTAGATCTAGAAATTGACAATATTCCACCTGAAATTACAAATTATGCAAATAATATAATCGAAAACCTGCTGCCGCAAAAATCAAAATATGAATACTAAGAGTTTTACGCATTGTTCTGAGATCAGCAACAAGTAAAGAGAACAAACTACCTTTCTGAAAATGTTTTACTTGCATTTTATGATGTTTCATTGAAATAATGAAAATCCTCAACTCTATGGAAAATCTATTCAATTCTAAAAAACATTAAATGTGAGATAAGATATCGATATTTTAAAATATAAAAAATTAAATCTTTATTATAACGATCTTCTGGAAATTATATAGCTAAGAAATCAAAGCTTTCTACATATTAAAAATATTCAGAAAACGCTCTGGATCAAATATATTCCACTACAAAGGTAAAAGTTATAATTTAACTTACAATTTTAATCAAATTCAGTTTATATTTGTAGATCGCCTTGTCATTGGTGTTTGTCGCAAGAATGAACTTTCTAACAATCAAATTTTCGACATTAAAGATTTGGGTTCCTCAACTCTAATTGCAGTTCCTGATACAAAAATTAAAAAACCAAGACTATTCGCAATCACGGGTGATTTTTATAATATCATCTAGAAATATTGGGCTCTGAGACCTTGTAATACTCTCTCAGATAATTTTTTCATTTTTTCATTAATTTCCAAAAGAATAAATGTACACGTCAAGTAATTAGAATAAATAAACTAAGAAATATGCCTTAACAAATTGCCACATTTCTGAATTCAAACAATCCAAAGTATACTGACCATTCTTTCCGTCGTACTTCAGCGACAACTTTAGTAAATGTACAAGTCGACAACAATATCTGTGCGGTTGAGATTCTCATATGATGCGCGAAGAACAAAAGAGATAGCAAGCAGAAGAAGCGGGATGAATAATACGTTCTGCAATGTTATGTCAAAGAGCTATCAGGGTCGGCGTAAGGGCTTTTTGAGAAAATTATCCCTCTTAGGCATATGGCATTTCAAGGTACTCAATCATTTTAATTTCTACTACAAAGAAGTGAGTCTCAGACTCATCACCAGTTAGACTACAGGAAATTTTAGAGGCAGGATTTTTTTTAATAGAACCTTAATAATGAGTACCATTGGAATTTTTCCTAAATATAGTAATTGAAGGTTGATATTCATTGGAGATTTGAGGCAAAACGATTAGTAACTATGTTTTTCTAAGTACCTAGTATCTTATGATACCTCGATGGGTTTATATAGGATTAACGACATAAAAAAGAACTCTGAAATTTCAAGAGGTACAATCGTATTGCGCTATCGTGAGGGCGAATGATTCGGATTTATCTGGTTGTCAGTTTAATAATACAAATTCATTAAAAACAGTATTTATCTAGATCACTTCAAACAATTCAAATATGAAACACAAAATGAGTTAAATAACGAAAAATTAAAAATATGTCAGATAGTACTTCATCAAAACTAGAAGACTCGCTGTAGCTGTCGCTTTCGTCTCCTTGCAAAGTAAAATGAAAATTGTCGATAACGTCATCATGCATAGGCTCTTGCTCCATTAAATATTGTTCAAATTTCTGGGTTTTGTATCATAATGATTCCCACTGATCTGAAGAAAACGAAGAGAAAAACTCACCACACATTTTTTCCAAATTTTTTCATTGATAAGCCAACATTCGTGTCAGCTTCATAAAAACGGTTAGATAGCCCAATTTCTTCAATCGGGTTTAAGTCAGGATGATATGGGGGATGTCTAAGTACATCGTGGCCCTGATCATTCAGGAGTTGGTCAATAGCATACGTTTTATATATGGGTTTGTGCAATTTAGTTAGATAATAAAGATCTGGTTTGATCATCCCATCTGCGAAGGCAATATTTCGACGTTGGAGCTACTGTTTCATCTCTTCTTTTCGGCAAGCCATGTCCGGGTGTTTTCTGTTTGTACATTGTGTTATTATTAATGATAATAATAATAATGTTCTTATGAAATTCGGGATTGAAAATGTAAGACTATGAACATTCAAAGAGGGAAAGTCATAGAAGGTGAAACACAACTTCCAAACGGTGATATTATACAATGCATGAGGGATGGCGAAACATACAAATATCTGGGATACCAACAAGCCAGATTGCTAGACCAAAAACAATCAAAGGAGAAGATTCGTTCAGAATACAGTCAGCTTCTGAAGTCTGTGCTGAAATCGATGTTGAACTCACGGAATCTAGTCAAGGCAATTAACACCTACGCCTTTCCAGTGTTGCTTTACTCATTTGGAGTAATCAGATGGACTAAGACAGAACTGGATGATATTCAAAGGCAGACCCGAACGATGCTGACAAAGTACAACAATCATCATCCAAAATCGTCTGTGATGAGAACAACTTTGAAGCGAAAAGAAGGAGGACGCGGAATAATAAATGTTGTCAATTTACACACCTAACAGATAAAAAATCTCAGAGAATTCTTCTCTGCAAAAGCTCTCACTTCTGACCTCCATAGAGTATTCTTGGCTGATAAGGGATATACACCTCTAAATCTTGCTACCAGAGATGACCTGCTGAATCTACCGTTCTTATCAGATACTGAAAAACAAGAGCAATGGTCAAGAAAGGAATTGCATGGACGACATCACCATGAAATTAATCAACCACACATCAACGAAAAAGCCTCCAACAAATGGTTGATGATAGAATTATTCGCGGAAACATAGGGATTTCTTATGGCCATCCAAGACGAAGTGATCGCTACAAAAAACTACAAAAAATTTATTACGAAAGACGGAACATTACAAACAGATAAGTGCAGAAAATGCCATACAAGATCGGAGACTATACAGCATATTACGTCCGGATGCGAACAACTGGCCAATACGGACTATCTTCACAGGCATAATCAAGTGTGCAACATTATCTATCAGAAACTTGCATACAAGTACGGACTTCTGAATACCATTACAAGTATCAACCGGCGCCCGTATTGGAAAATGACTCTATCAGTTTATACTACGATAGGCCTGTTATCACTGATAGAATGGTGACGAATAATAGGCCGTCCAAATACACAGACCTTGCTATTGAGATCCAGCAGATGTGGCACCTCGATAAAATAGATATTTTTCCTGTCATCGTATCCTCGACTGGGTTAATACCCAAAACCTCGCATGATAGCCTTAAGAAACTAGAATTGCATAAGAATACCTATATAGAAATGCAAAAAGCTGTATTTCTTAATACATGTAGTATGGTTAGGAAATTTATGGCAATTATATTGTAATCGAGCCTATTCCCTTTGATTGCTGAATCTGGGAAAGGTAAATTATATCCAGCTAACATCTGAGATAACGCATAAGTCCACGATAATAAATAGTAATAATACATTTATTCAACAGAATTATCGTAAAAACACTAGTACAATGTAATACAAATATTCGACGAACAAGTCACAATGAGATACAGATGAATATTTACGACTCAAATTTGTACAATAGTCGTAAAACTCATTCACACAATACGGATCACAATCTATTATCAAATTGAGGACACTTCTTGAACAGATTAATCCCATTTAACAATGGTAACGCATTAAAAACTTAAGGCAAGAATGGATCCTTTTACTTAGTGTTTCAATGTGTTTGGTCCATCTCATATTGCCATCTATAGTAACTCCCAAAAATTTACTAGAAGAATTAATATGTATATCAATATCCTTCATTTTGAGTGTACCGGTTCTTTCAATTTTAGACTGATCTGTATGAAAAATAACACTTTCCGTTTTCCTCATATTCAAAAAAATTTGATTATCAACACAGCATTTTTCAATCCTTTCAAATGCTACATTCGCATGAGACATGATAGAGATAGGATCTTCATCTGATACAAGATAATTTGTATCATCTGCAAACATAACAAGAGAGTCATAAAAATCCCCATCAAGAGCGTTGGGAAGGTCATTTATATATACTACGAAAATAGGTGGACCAAGAATGCTGCCTTGGGGGACACCCATTACTAATTTTTGTTTAGAGGACGTAAAAATTTGATCACCTATTGTTGTAACGAGTCTCTGTTTCCGTTCATTCAGGTAACTTTTCATAAGAAGTAGTTCGTTATCTCGGATGCCACAGGCTTCAATCTTCTTCAGTAATATATCATGCTGCAAGCAATCGAAAGCCTTTGAAAACTCCAGGAATACCCCAAGTGGGATACAACCCGATTCCAAAGCCTCTGTTATTGCATGAATCAGTTTAAATATAGCAGTATCAGTACATTTATCCCCTACAAAACCGTGCTGACAATGAGAAAAAAATTTTTAATTTCTTGAAAAACTTGATGAACCTGTTAGCTAAGATTTTCTCGAATATTTTTGGGAAATTTGTAAGCAAACTTATGGGTCCATAGTTCCCAAACTCTTCAGGTTTGTCCTTCTTGTATAGTGGTTTGACAGTAGCAATTTTACGGCGATCTGGAAAAACTCCATCTACAAAAGCGGGATTCATTACGAGGGACAAAGGTTTAGAAAGAATGTGAATAGATTATTCTATTGATTTCATAGGAATATTATCATACCCACAAGATGATATACTCTTCATTTTCATGACAGTATCGCAGAGTTCACTCCCAGTTATCTCAAACATGAAGATTGATTTCTTATTTCTTCTTTTGGGAAAACATTGAGAAGGATTTTTCGAAAATTTTCTGCATAAATTCGGTGCTATATTGACAAAATAGTTGTTGAAATCCTCTACTACTTTTGAGGGACTACCTAGCTTAGATTTCTGACATCTACCTGTGAGTTCATTGAGAGTTTGCCAAGCTGCCTTTGATCTATTTTCTATTGTCTATTTCGGATCTTCATACCAATAAATGTTTGTTTACTTTTCAAGATTGCATCGTATTACTTCTTTTTCGCATTTTGATATACACCTTTAAATTGAGGTTGGAACCGAAACACTGAATAAACCTTGTCCAAGGTGTCCTTTACTTCAAGAATTTCAGGAGTTTTTTTATAGGACGTACTGCGACTACCAATATTCACCCACTTTAACGGAAACTGATTCTCAAAAACTGAGCCAAAATAATCAGAAAAGGCACTCCACATCAAATTAGCATCCTCCGAAACATGACCTAACATTTTATCCCAACTCACTCGGGAGATAATATCAACAAATTCATTCATCCCACAATCATCCATGCACCATGATTCGATTCTCTGAGGGGGGGGGGCACTATAGAATGCTTTGTATTCAAAGTAAAAGATATTTTCTGAGCACAATGATCCGAAAAATGGGCCTCAATTACAGAGGATGATCCTCCTTCAATATTAGTTGAAATATTATCAAGACATGTACTAGAATGGGGAGTTATTCTGGTTGGTTCATTTATAGTAATTGTCACATTATAGGACTCTAACAATGTCATGAAATTTTTTGTTACCTTACAACCGCGATCCAAAGTGTCGATGATCATGTCCCCAGCAATTTGTTTATTAATTGTAATGTAGTGTACATTTTCTCTACACAAAGTATCCAAAATGGTGTAAAGCCTCTCCAGAAAAAGATCCACATCAGCATAACGCACTATAAATTCCAGAAACAATAAACTCAAAATCATCAATGACACATTCACAGGCTGCATATTCAGCAACTCTTGAAACACTCAATCGATTTAAATCTAGTATTTCAAAACTTACAATATTTTTGGAACTGTAAATAGCAACACCTCCATGTACTCCTCGCTTTCTGCAGTAACTAGATGCAAGTTGATACCCATGTAGATGGTAGGCTGCCAACTCATCTATACTTTTCTAATATTCAGTTACGGCAATGATATCCGTATTCTGATCTTGACTGAATCTCTCTAATATGTTAATTACATTCCCAATACATCGGAGGTTTTGTTGTATCACATTCAATGACCTGGTGTTATTTAGATTAACCAGTCTATCATATCTAGAGAATGGAGAGGCTGTTATTCAATGAGGGCTTTCGAATTCTCCAATCAAAAAAAAATGTTGAAAGAAAATTCTTTAAGAATTATCCCCTGCGGCCAGAAATCTTTATTGAAAGCCACTTTGAAGGACTCATCGGTTGGAAATCCCACACTGAAGGCTGAGTTCTGTCCTTTAGTATTTAGTTTTTTCACTGAATTTCACTCGGGCCATTGATATCTTCAACATACTTCTTGATATCATCCTCTGAGACGTCTCCACCAGAAATTCTATCCACATATAACCAACGCCGCCTTGTAGCGCCCTTTATGGCAGTCACCTTCCCTGTAGCTTTTTCACCATTGCAAACTAGCTGAGTGTTGATTTTCTTTCCGTTGAATTTCGACTTTCTTTGAATATTCGAATCAGTCGACTATTCATTGTTATTGTTTACGTTTTCGCTTGGCGTTGAAGCAGCCCTTTGCACCAACGCAACAGCATCGGAAAGTTGAGTTGCGGTTATGTTGACATAACTGGTACTGAGAGATTTCTGCAGGTCGTTCTCTATGGTTCTTTCTGCTCGTTGTACCATGATCAGAGGATTCGAGTTTGTCATCACCAGAAACTGAGATGGACGATGAGCCTATCCTTGTGCTCACCAGATTAGCAACATTTTCAACTTTTTCACCATGACGGCTTTGTTTACCTGTAGACGTTTTTTTACTGCACCCACATTTATTTAGTTAATTACGAAGTAATTCGTTATTTTCAATAAGAAATAAAGTTTTACTCTACGATTCACTCAAAAGGGCCAGAAGATACTCAACTTGCATTTTAAGAAACTTATTCTCAACCTCAATATCCATGGGACTCGTATTTTCCTGGGGTATAACAGCTGCTCATGCAAATCTCTCCAAATAGTCGAATGTGATACGCCAACCTATAGCGATAGCTTTGGATGCTGATTCTTTGATTATTATGTACTTCCTTTAAAATAAGTTCTTCATTTATTAGTGTCATGATAAACCGATCTGCTCCAGAATTTTCCTTGGCTGATCGAAACCGTGCGGTATCAAGAAACGAATGGCCAATGGTAACGAAAAATTTCTCTGAAGGAATATTTCTGTTATGAAAAGCTGCAAAATAGACTGGTATAGCGCATAGCTTTTTTGCGTGAGATTTCAATTGACCCACGTCAAGAGTTACCAACAGAAAAGTGAAAAAAATTTCGAACACCCTGTAACTCAGAAATGAGAAGTTTTGGATATCTGTTTATGAGCATATCTTTCTTGTTTTTTGATGGGAAATCTTCCCAATCATCCAAATACCAGCCATTCCATAAACACCTTTCACCTATTTAAAATTCACAACAATTTTTTCAGGTCGACATTCAACAGAAAAACTCACCTAGAATTAACGACCGAATAGAATATACGAAGTGTTCTAACAAATACATATATCAACATTGAACAAACTTAACAACAAACATATAAACCTCTCAATATCACATAACATTCAAGGAAGTGCCCCGATCTTGAGCAAAATTTCAGGACCGAAAGCGCGAGTATTTCCGGAAGTGAGTTCTAGTGCTTCCATTGAACACGTGCATCGGAAACCGCACCGGTGGCACGAGAAAACCCCGGTGCTTTTTGCACTACGACCAGACACTGTCTGATCATATCGTTTCCGTTACAGCCTTGCATCCCCTCCTTTTGGGAGCTTTGGGTTCCCATGACGACCAGCTCAGAAACGTACAACAATTTATCCATGTTTGACGTCATCATCGCGATTAACTTGCCCCAAACCCTCAACAGGTGGAGGGTATTACTTTTACTTGGCCCCGATTCCGATGCAACTGGTTGCCCATTTTCTATTACACGGTGCTTGATTTTCTCTACGATATTTATTCAACACTTTGATGCTCCTTGTTTTTTACAGCTAGTCATTTATTTTTAGAAATCTCAAGCTTCGTACTTCAGGAGAGAATGAAGTTTTTTCTTTCGATATTGAGCAATTTTGTGTTAATGAACTCTTGGTTCTTCATAGCTCTCCCGTGAAACTCGATTATGATTTCTTCGAATACAATTAGTCTTGGTTTCAACATGGATATTTTCATAATTTCCAAGAAAATGATCTTCAACACCTTCAAAAAATTCTAGGGAAATATCTATATATGGTGATCAGCATAACATTTCTGTAGCTGGACTACAACAGTGGAGAGAACTCAATTCTATTATCCCACATACACTGCTCCAAGAAATTAACACACCAAATAGACAATTCAAATTTATTCAGAAGAAGTTTACAGTGTGTTTCAACCAAAATATACCATCCCCTCTATCTTAAGATGGACTGATTTTGGCGGTAAAATCTGAGACAGATCAATTTTTGATTGGAAGAGGACCAATTACTGAGTTTGTTTGGAGCATGTAAAATCAATCCCTTAACCTCAGTAGCACCTATCAGTAAGTCAAAATTCATTATAGGAAAAGTGGGTCGAGTGATATATCTTTGAAAAAGTCTTTTGATTCTCTAATCAAAAGAAGTATCTTTTTGAACATTTGAAGAAGAAAGTCGAAACACAACGAAAGATTGTATTCCAAGGAAAATTTGACGTTGCTTCAAATCAAATTCTCAAAATGACCTCATCCGACATCCAATCAATGATACAATTCTAATTCTTTGCCATCATTGTCAAGTGACGATTCTTGTCCTC
Source organism: Cryptolaemus montrouzieri (assembly GCA_013387265.2). Lineage (NCBI taxonomy): Eukaryota > Metazoa > Arthropoda > Insecta > Coleoptera > Coccinellidae > Cryptolaemus > Cryptolaemus montrouzieri. Next base: position 28,882,883 of record JABFTP020000103.1, read on the forward strand.
AGCACTTCCAAGCTCTTAATTCTCAAATAAATGTAATGATTTGAGATATTGATAAACATCAATGTTTTGTAGATAAGGTACAACTGTTTTCATCACAACCATTTTTTTTATACGCGCTTTCCAGGAATAGGCGAACCTATTACACCACATGAGTAGGCGCCTGGAAGGAATTGAGGTGTCTATTTACTCGCTTCTTGAAGAGGGCCCAATTGTACAGACAAGGTCTTTCTGCTTCTTGGAGCATCTTCCGTATCTGCAAAGCAGATAATGATCTCGGGCGATCTCCGAAGGTTTGGGCGCAGATCCCCATACATGTGAACAATATTCCAAAGCAGGTGGAATCTGCGCCTTATATAGAAGCAACAGCTGAGATGACGTGAAGTATATCTTGACTCTGAAAAGAAAACTAAGTTTAGCTGATGCCAACTTAGCTGTTGCTGATACATGTTCACGCCAGCAAAACTTGGAGTTGACCGTTATTCCGACAAGGTGCATCTAATCTTTGGATGCAATTTGTTGGCCTTGCATTAGTAGAGGAGGTTCTCAAGCGGGGACCTTTCTAGAAAACGTAGTTGCTTGCATCTCTGATGATGAGATTCCGCAGCTGTAATCGGCCACACACTACTGAAAGACGAAACCAGGGTACAATCGTCTGCAAAACCGAAGATCTTGTTCTCTGTAGATGACAGAAGGTCGTTTATCTGCAACAGCAACAAGGTTGGTGAAATAATGGATCCCTGAGGTTCTCCTGCTTGCAACTGGAAACAATCAGATGTTATACCGTCGACCACAACTTGTATTGACTTGAAAGAAAGCTACTTACCCAACCCCGCAATTTTTCGAGAAGCCCATATGCAGCAAGTTTATTCAACAAGGCTCCATGCCGAACCCTATCGAAGGCTTTAGAGATGTCGAGGGCTATTGCTCTAGTTTCCCATGCTTTTCCATCGTTGATGTACAAACATGAATGACGTAGGCGAGCAGATCTCCTGTCGATCTTTGCCTGCGAAAACCATACTGACGGTCGTTAATATTTCTCTGCAACTCGAGATATTTGATGAGTTCATCATTTAGGACTCTCTCTATCACTTTAAATTAGGAAGTATGTCATTCAAATATTTACATAATTTAACAGCTGGAAAAAATTAAATATGAAACAATAGGTCTCATAGGACAATCTACCAAGTGTATTTCAAGCAATGAATATAAAATTGGAGCATTTGGATACATGACAGCCATATTCATTATTAAAAAAACCGTCACAGTTAAGAACAACATGCAAGAGACATAAAACTTTGTGAACAAATTCAGAAAACAGAATTGATTCATTGTCGTACAGCAAAAAATATCGGAGGGGTAGAAAAGATGATCAAAGAAAAAATACCATGATTGAACAAAAGTCCGAATTTCTCTTGATACTTGAATACCTCCCGTATCTTGCAACCTATGTTCGTGAGAAAAAAATGTACGAATCTGCTACAAAAAGTGAAGCACCCTCTATAGCATTCTATAGCATAGAATACAATAAAATTATAATATTAGATTCGTTATTTGACTTAGGTCCATAGAGAAAGTTTTTATTTCGACATTATATTTTGACATCGATCATTCCAACAATTATTACAAACAATTTTATTCCCTTTGCATAGTGAGATTTCGAAAGTTCTCAATCGAACATGAATCATTGAATTATTGAGCTCCAGATGGAACAACAAAAACCAAGAAAGAAAGGTGCATTTATAGAACAAACAAAAATGTAGTTCTAATTTATGATTTTTAGCAGCTGATAAAAGTGATCGCCAAAACAAACCTAAAAGATCAAATCCCAAAGCAACAAAAATGACAATATCAAGTACAAGCCTATCTTCAGATGATTCAACAGAGACAGATTCGAAAGAATCAGAAAAATATCCTGTAGTGTCAAGAATGAATGCTATAAAATCAATTGAAAAACCACCGATACCTTCAAAAATCATTTCAGCAAATATGAAGGAAAAAATGCAATATCCATTACCTAGATTTCCTAGAACAGTACCTCGACAAGCAAGAAACATTGTACCTACACGTCTAGATAACATGACTACCTCTCATAACCTAAAAATATCTGCAGATTTTGGAAGATACTTAAGCAAGACATCAACCCAATCTATTAAACTGAAAGCTATCAATCACCCCATCACTGAACCACAACCAAATTCTTCTTCCGTGGTGCCACATAATTCAAGACCTTCAAGGTCTCTCTACGTTTCTTCAAAACTCCCTACAATTTCAGAAAATCGAAAGAAGATATCTCCATTCTTGAGAGAGCCATCACCTCTCTTACGATCATTCGAAAAATTGATTGTCGGAAGTAGTCTTCAAGAGAAAAAAAGTAAAACCAGAGTGTCTTTTGGTTCATACATCAATCTGGAAGGCAGACTCGATAAACTGGAGTCTCTAGTGACCAGCCATCATTCGAGTATATCAACAGAATTGAGTGAAATAAGGAGTAGAATTACTGACCGACCTCAAAGCGATATAATCAATATTCCGGTAAGTGTACTGAATATCTAAATAATTTTTTGATGATACAGTACAGCTTGATTCCTTGATCTTCAATGTGCAGAGAAATTAACGCAGAATTTCAATATTTCAAATTTTTTTTTTTTTTGTAGGCAACTAATTATCAACCTCTACTTTATTCCGATATGTCCGGACATATGCCTACAAACAACGATGTTTTTCCTTGGCGCACATACTTCTCTCATAAGAAACAAAATTAAAGAAGTATATTGAGATTTTGCAAGAAACCACCTTGAAAATTGTCCAATCTAGGTTATCTAACACCATTGTGTTAGATAACCTAGATTGCGCTTATACAAAGATAGGCCAGAGGCTTAGGATGTCCCATAAAACTGGTTCCAAAATCCTCAACAACAGCCATCCATGACCGTTATTTAGGAATTTCCTCCTCGGGACAGCGGTCCTCAAGGAGTTAGGTTTGACGACTCAGGTAGCAGCTCGAGGCCAAGCTCTGGCCACAGCAAATCGGAGAGCCTGATTCAATTTTACCAGGGTTGAATTGGTTGGAAACTGACCGGAAGAGAATTATGTTTATAACTGATCGAAGTTCTTTAGTATACAGACGTCGAAATGAGAGCCCAGTTCATCTTTTTGCCTACCTATGGTTTGTGTAGAGGTTTAATAATGATGTGGAAAGAAATTTCTTCGAAGACCCGCAATGATCATCGGAATTAATGGAACCCTGAATGCCCAGAGATACGTTAAAGATATTTCAGAGGAACATGTACCACTTGTAGCGAACACGGGTGAAATCTTTTTATTCATGCATAATTACACCAGATCTCACTGAGCTTCGTTAGAAACTACATTCCATTGAGTAGCCTGCACGAAGTCCAGACCTCAATCCCCTCGAACATGGGACATTCTGGGAAATTCTCAATAGAAGATTAAGAAGTCAGCAGAACCACCCAGCTACCTCGAATTCGGTTCGGAACAGACTGATCGAAATTTAGGACGAAATGGATCAGAATGCTAGAAGGTCATTGACTTTGAGTATGAATCCTAAATGTCATGATGTAATTCACGCCAGTGGTAGGGATATCCGTTATCAGTAGTAGTAGTTTTATTTCAATTTCTACGAGTATCATTTTCATTTACTTAGTGCTAATGGATTACGAAAAATAAAAAAAAAATATCTAAACTTCTTCTGAATAAATGTGAATATTTAGTGAGAGCATGATGCATCTCAAAGCTTTTGTTTCTGTGTGACTGATGTACAATTGCGAATTATGGAAATATGACTCATTGCCGAACAGTATCTGAAGCAACATTATTCACTAGAGCAACTGTCGGAGAATGCAACCATTGATGTGCCATGAGACAGCTCTATCTTCAAACAAGACTTCTACGCCACTGGCTGTTGTCCAAACACGAGTTCATTCTAAAAAAGCCCAATCTTTCTGAAAAAAGTTTTCTTTTAATTTTTTTAGCAGTCCCACAGCCTAGGACTTGTTTTGACTCAATAAAGCATATTCATTAAAGAAGGTAACCATTTTTCTGTTTCCGAATGTACTATCGAAACAACTGAATCTTCTCGATTGATACTCAGCACATATTACCAGTCTCTCTGAAGCTAGACGCCTAGAGCCATGGTATCAACCATACTAGTGGCTTAGCTATAGCCAATTTCTATGACTTTTTTTTGGAGAAAAACATGCTCACCACTTATTTTTGGAGTAGTAATTTTCCATGGTAGTGTACATTAAGAATAGCGTGTTAAATATTTTTAATCCATTTGTGGTTGTTGTGGTAATCAATAATGGCCTTCCAAGAAAAATTTGCTTTGTCTATGAACTACCATCTCCAGAAATTCAGGAAGAAGTTGTATAACTATATCATACATAGTTCAAATTGCGAAGCTGAGGAAACTGTGATGCTGTTGTGGAACCCGCAATCCACAACGAAAAAATTGCAAAATATGTTGAAGATCTGCGCTTTGTGGGTATGACTATCGATTCGAGGTTTAACTGGTTCAGTCATGTACTTGCAGAAGTAGTGGAGGAACACTCCATTCCCTTAGAATGCGCTGATTACATATCAACCTCCAAAAGAAATGAAAATAGTACACATAGAAATTGAAGTATAACTAATGTGAAAAGGTAAAACTTTTGAAAAAATAAAAAAGTCCTCGAAAACCTGTTGATACCGGATATTTCCACCCCTTGACAAAATAACTGCATGACATCTACGATTCATCCTCAAAATCAATGTCTCAAACATTTTCGATGATATTAAGACCTGGACTTCGTGTAGGCTACTCCATTTAAGTGATTGCTTAGTTTGGAGGTAGGTCCTAATGATATGAGCTTGGTGTGGTATGCCGTTATCATGCATGAACAAAAAGTTGTAACTTACCTTTGACCATTCAAGTTTCCATTATTAACGATGACCAGATCAGTGCATGAGTTCAAAGAAATTCGTCCCCATACCATAACTGAACCTTCACGAAATACATAGGTAGATAAAAAGTAGCACTCAGAATATCTCCAACTCTAACGTCTGCACACAAGAGAACCTCGATTGCAATGAAAAAGACAATATCTCGACTCATCTGTAAACGAAACACACTCGCAGTCAGCTTCTTACCAATTGACATGTGGTATTCCCTAGCAGAATTCAATCGTGCTCTTGATGTGCTGGAATTAGAGCTGGGGTTCGAGTTACGACACAAGGCATCAAACCAATTTCCCTGAGAGGTTTTCGTATCGTTTTAGTGGTAATTTGCACTCTACTGTTAAGTCGAAGCTGCATTTGAAGGTACCTAGCTAGAAGAAAATTCTTGAACAACGGTCATGGATCGCTGTTGAAGGTCGAGGTTATCCTAGCCCGTGTCTCCTTTCATGACTACCAGTCTGACTGTACCTGCGGATTATTCTGAAAACGATTGAATGGGATACCCAAAGACTTTGGTCTATTCTTGTATAGGTCCTAGGTCGTCTAACACCACTGCTTCACCACATATGGTGAAATATCGTGATTCGCGTTGCATTATTACCGAAAATTAGAATTTTTCGAGACAAACAACCGTCACTCGCAAAAATTATCAAAATGCTGTTATTCGCTGTTTATTACCATACACAATACCCAATGGACCACTAGTACAATTACCTCCCTACAACACAAAAGATTTCTTGAATAGGAAATCTAACGAAAAATGAAAACCACAGTGAAATATATAAAAACGAGCCGTTGTTGTTCTTGATTCATTCATTTGATTCCTATAAATTTGGTTTCTTCTTCTCATTATTGTAAGTACAAAACGTGATTGTTTTCTTTTCTTCGACATGTTCTACGGGCATAATTTGTTGATAATTGTAATTTATACATTAAAATGAATAAATGTGTAAAAAAAAATTCGAAAAAATATGCCAGAACCCAGACCAGTCTTACTATATGTTTTTGGGGTAACTGAAACCAAATCGGAGGTCTAAATCGCTCCATCACGTCAGGATTTATCATAACCTCAAAATTAAACTCCAAGAACCATATAAATCAGGCTAACATTAACTTTCGGACTTTATAATCTCAAAAAGCGCCTAACCGTTTTAACCACGTAGTCCCATGACTCTGTAAACCCAAATACTAAATAACCCGATAACTTCAACCTCAAAATCTGACTCAGAAACAGTGATACGTAATTGTGTTACTGGAATATTGCACTAAATGGGCTATTTCCAACTGTAAAACTCCCATATAATCTTATAACTTGACCCTTCAAACCTCCATAACTTATGGTTTAAACCCCGCTTACCCAAACTTTCAAACCCCATTACCCCATAACGTAATTTCCAACTTTCTATAACTTCATATACTCCGTTACCCAGCGGCTACTACGGGATCTAAGTTTTTATGTCATGGTCATGGATGGGGTTTTCAATGCACCGCATAATGCTATAACCTCGGAATTCAACCAGCAATAGAGTTCTAAAATACCGTTCCAAATTGCGTTATGTTAAATTCCTTAATGGAATGTACTTATGTGAAAAAACACAAAATAATTACCTTAATCCCTAGCTATTCAAACATATATGACCTAACAACTAAGCGATTAAAAGTCTATAACTTCATACCGTAAGCTTTGAACAGACATAATGTCATACAGTAAACTTTTAAACCCGCAATAACCCATAACCTTAGTGTTGAACTAATGAAACACCCATAGCCTCCTTATCTGACAATTTGAATTCTATAACATCAGGGTAATGGGGTATAGAGTTATAATGGCTTAAAGCTCAAGATATTGGGTCATGAAGGTTCGAGTATACAGAATTATAGGGCTACGTGGTTAAAGAGTTAAGCAGTTTTCAAGATTATAAAGCCCGAAAGTTAATGTTTACCTGATTTATATGGTTTTGGAGTTTATTTTGAGGTTATGAAAAATCCTGACGTGAAGGAGCAATTTGGACCTCGAATGTGGTTTCAGTGACACCAAAAACATATATATATATATATATATATATATATATATATATATATATATATATATATATATATATATATATATATATATATATATATATATATATATTAGTTATTATTAGTTACACTACCTAGAAATCTTGGAGGTCGTGGATTGACTGATTTGAATAATCTTCATAGTAAACGGATTTTTCATCTACGTTCCCATTTTCAAAGTTGGATGCAGAAGGAATTACACGGAAAGCACCCTAAAGAATTGAAAATGATTATATTGATGAAATCGCATCGAATAAATGGTTAGTATCTGGAGAATTGTTTGCTGAAACAGAAGGCTTGGCAATTGCGATCCAGTATCAGGTTGTTTTCACGAGGAATTATAGAAAACACATCATCAAACAAAATATAGATGATTCTTGCAGTAGATGTTTCTGTTCTTCAGAAACAGTTTTCATATATTATCATCTTGCTCAGTCCTTGCTTCAACAGATTATTTAGAAAGACATAATGCCGTCGCTAATTTTATTCATTTTAATCTAGGAATTAAACATGACCTAATTCCGAAAAGAAAAAATTTCACAAATATGAACCTGAGATTATTTGTGAAAATGACAAATATAAACTTTATTTTGATAAAACAATTCTTTGTAACAGAGCTGTAAAACACAATAGACCAGATATCATTCTTAATGATAAACAGAATCAAATAACATATATAATTGATATTGCTATACCCGACACACATAATATACAAAATAAATACAATGTAAAAATTTCTAAATATATGATGCTTGGCGACGAGAATAAAAAATGTGGAAAATGAAGAAAATATTTATTTTACCGATTATTATTTCCACAACAGGTTTATTCCTAGAAATGTTCACAAAAGTATTGAGATTTTGGGTCTGAAGAAAAATTTGTTTGAACAGTTACAAAAGATAACAGTCATCAAATCTTGTAATATTCTTCGTAGGTTTTTTTCCGAAAAAATAATGAGGTAGAGTCATAGGTTTTCTCTTTAGTTTATACTACTCAGAATCTCATTTCATATTTTATTTATTTGTTTGTATAAATGTAATATAATTAACTGACAATTTTGTCATATTTATATTCAGAGCAGTATTCTATTCGATCGTGAAATCACAACTTCACACAACTTCACACAAAGGAAACTATTAATGAGTAACATTCAGTGTTACTTGACTAAGGTCCGTACACTGGATTTTTCCAAGGGGGAGAAAGCCTCTGACACTACTCGTTGGTACATTGATATCATTGTCTGATGATGCTATATTATGTATATATTCTGGTAGATTGGTATATTCTCATAACATTTAACGTTATCCTAATATATAATTATTCCAGGATTTGTTTTGATTATAATCATTGCCTAGCAATGGTATTAATTACCGGGTGGTGGATTTATATTTTTCATGAAATCAGTTTGATTGCATGAACAGATATATGGGCAACTCGTCGGGGTAAAGGGTATATATATATATATATATATATATATATATATATATATATATATATATATATATATATATATATATATATATATATATAATATGCTTGTATCTATAATTTTGGTGTGTCTCAGAAAAAACACAAGTGTGAGCTCAGGAAATGTAACAGGGGAACCATACTATCTTGTATATGATTGAATAAACGAGTGAAAAAACCTGAGGAAAAAACTCGTTTCCCTGTCGCTATTGCACTAGCAATAGCTTGTCTGTTTATGATGTGTTAGTGTCGTGTGTACATAAAAAGTACCAAAGATTTTTCTGCTTAGCCGCTTTATTCTCTCTTGCATTCCATGATTTCCAAAAAAAGGGTGAAAGGAAGGGGTTTGGGACAGGAATCTGTAACAATGGAAAAAGAAAAACAGCAGAAAAATATTTCAACAATCAAACTTCTTATATGCCTAAACAAGTCTAAGAAAAGATTTCACATAGCAAGCAAGGTCATGAAAGGGACTAAGGAGATAATAAAAAAATACATAACCTGCGATAATTCCACAAATTCCTTCCCTGTTTGACCGAGAGGGCCCCGATGGCCAGGTTCAGTCTTCCAAGTGATGCCGATTATGATCTATAGACGTTTTAGAATCATTATGGACCCAATAATCTGGGTTGACATCGCCCATTTATTATTTCTTCGTGGAAATTGTTTAATATAAAGAAAAATTTGTGAAAAAATTTTGACAGTCGTTCAAAGTAATAAGTTCTATCGACTGTTACAAAAAAGCTGATCACTGTATATAACTGACATTACAACTACGGTTTTCATTCTAAAAATATTCAATTTTTCATATCTAATTTTTTTTTCTTTTCAGTCTATTGATCAGTACAACGAGCAACGATCTGATACCCTCCTGTTACAAAATACTGATGTAAATATTGATGCAGAATCTGATCAATATCTCGTTCTATATGGACTTGTAACAATGTTGGGAATCGCCTTAATATTTGCAACGTACTATTGGTCAAGCGAATATCTTGGTGGTTTCAGTTGGTTTGACCCAAAAACTGAACTGAATTATCACGCTTTACTTATGATGATAGGGCTCGTCTTTCTCAACTCCCAATCAATGTTGATTTTTAGGACCATGAAATATCTGAACAGAATGAAGTCCAAGAGGGTATCCCCACTTTTTGTCATCATAATCCATGGTGTTTTACAAGTTGTCGGATTGATTTTAGGAATATTTTCTCTGAAGGCAGCTTTTGATTCTCAGAAATATGCAGTGCAACCGAACATGTATACTCTACATTCTTGGTTGGGAATGGGGACGTTTATTTTTTATACGTTTCAAATTATTTTTGGATTGATTTGTGTTATTCCATGGTTACCGGGTAAAGTTGTAAAGGTCTCGTTACCCATTCATATAACTTTCGGAAACGCTTGTATGGTATTGATTATTGTTTCTAGTCTTCTTGGCTTCATGGAGAAAATAATGTGGGTGCTTGGGCATTCTTACTCCGCTGGTACTCCTTCAGGTTATCTGGTTAATTCCATTGGTTTGATGATGATAGCATTTGGTGGGCTCATGATTTTTCTCACCCAAGAAAGTAGAGAATTATAATGAAATTATTTATATTGCATGCAATATTCCATGAACGATTTTCTTTCAACTTCTGATAGAATTTATTTTTTCATATTGACTTCTGTCAATTATATGAGACAACATTTGCATATTTTGGTGGAAAAATAAATTAGTATGGTAATAACATAACATCATTGATGTTCATTCCTGTTTGTCATTGAATTTTCAAATTTACTGTGACGCCATGGAGTCATCTTCTGAATTAGTAACACATATGTTGTCATTAACTTTATTTTTAAGTCATATGTTTAATTCTTCATTCTTTAGTATTAGGTCTTATTTCTTCAGCTTTCAAATTTTAGTTTTAGTCATTTAAATTTTAGTCTCTGATATTCAGTCTCCAGTCTTCAGCTTTATAGCCCTTAATCTTTAGTTTTTAGAATTTTAGTCTCAGTCATCAGTCTTCAGTCATTTTGAACAAGGAGGTCTATATTTTGAAATTTCAAAAGAAAATTTATTATTGATTGAAACAGAAATATTGGATTTCACTATGTTTCACCACCGAAACTTGAAAAATCTCAACACTGTGATTCCAGTTCCGAACTCACGATCTTCGTCTGGTAGTTAATATTATATATGAAGAGAGGTGTTTATAAGACTTAATGGAAAGCTATAGAAACTATCTCCATAAGTCGGTCTGGTTGTTCAAAATGATGGATTAGACTGGTCAATATTTTATCTAAGAGTGAACATGGAAAACGGGCAATGGATTATTGTGTTTTCGGAGTAGCGGATTACAATGAGAAGATCAATTTACAGCCATCAGGTTAGGTCCGAGGTCATCTAACCTAACCATCTGTTACCACAGCAATGCTTTCATTTGAATTGTTGCACATGGCTCAATCCTGTTAAAACCAAGTTTTTCTGTCGTAGTTTTAAAATTCTTGGATTTTCGGAACCAGAAAACCCCTCAACTAAGTCACGTATAGCTCAGAATTCACCATTTCTGTTCAGCCATGATTGTCTTCAAAGAAAAACTGTCAAATGATAAATCATCGTAAAATTATAGCCCACCCTAACCTTTGGTGAATTGCGCAGATTCTGGTGTTTCAGGGGGGAATTTTCTCAAGCCAATAGCGACGAATTTATCATTCCCAAAACCATTTAGTCGAAAATGACTTTCATCGAAGTTAGTGAACATTTAACTTGCAAAATTTAATCTTGATTTGAAGTCTGCTAGCTATAATTCCTGTTGTAAAAGAATTTTGTGGGGATGTAAATTTATATCCAGTTGCAAAATTCGGTGCATCGCGAATCTAGGCACATCCATTGCTAGATTTAATCGCACAGATTAACCAACTTGGTGTATTGTGTCGTCATTGCGTATAATTCTTTTATGACGTCGAAAGCGCATTTTCTGTGTTATGCTGTTCTTTCGAATCTTTCAAGTATTGCTCGATAAGATTAGTGCTAGAACACTCTTTAATTCGCCGTAGTTCGTATTTATCACGGCAAAGGCGTCGAACAATCACGTACGATCGAAGGTTCTCGAAAAGTTGAGAGCACAAAACGAACACTGTTCTCCTGTGAATTGACCCTCATTAACGAAATTTAAAATTACAGAGCTACACACTGATACCTCTCACACGCTCCTCCCTGCAATTATCCCGTTTTAATAGGTTCATTTCCATTGAGATCAACTCGTATATAGTATTCAGTCGTTTGTCTTCTCAATTCATTATCGATTGTTCTCTTTTGTATTTTTGGTTTTGTCTTTTAATATTTCGTTCTTAGTATTGTCGTTTTCATTCTTCAGTCTTTAGCCTTTAGTCTTTAGTCTTTAATATTTAGTATTTAGTCTTTAGTCTTCTGTCTTCAGTCTTAAGTCTTAAGTCTTTATTCTTCAGTCTCTACCCTTCTTAATTCATTATTGATTGTTCTCTGTTATATATATTATTATATATATATATATATATATATATATATATATATATATATATATATATATATATATATATATATATATATATATATAAATAATAAATAAATTCTATCAGGTAGAAAAATAAAACAAACATTTTTCATAAATTTGTAAACTGTAAACTGTTAACTAACCTAGAGAGAGCAAGAGAGTTCTGAATTTCTCATTCATAAATAATAATTTGCATCCATTTGTCAATATTATGATTTCACATTTCATTGAATTTATTGTTGGTTTCTATTATTCCTCATTCAATTTGTGTAATCTAAGTTTGAAGAATAATTTCTTTGTAACTTTTGTTGAATAAAAAATGTTCCATTTAATAGTTTTCCAAAGGTTTTTATACATTAAGAAATCAACTTAATGAGTGGTCCATTATAAGAGATCCACATAAATAGAGTGAAATATTACTTATCGTTTTCCAAACAGTTCAGCAGATGGATCCAATTTGTTGTGTATTGTTTGAAATCCCCATTCAAGCAATTGAGTTGATTATAACCGAATTCGATTTATATATTATTGGTTATATTCTATTCTGTCAGTCATGTGAAGAAACATATATCCGGTGTGAAAAACGCCCCAACCTATAGGTCCTACAATTAATGATCGATTTCTATGAAACACATACAAAATTGCTACTTGAATAATATTCTAATAGCCAAACAGTTTCACAGGTCCATCACTTTCAGAAATATCGGAAGTTGTCCTTCACTTGGACGTTAAATCGTTAATCCCATATTTTCATTAATTTTTTCGACTACTCATTCAAATTTTAGTATCATCTAAAGTCAAAGTATCACATAAAATGTTGTTTTTTCCAGAAAAGAAGGATTAAAGAAAGTTTCCCCAAGAAAATTAACATTTTCAATTCATCAATGTAATTCTTAAAATGGGGTACTGTTTGAGTTTGTGATAGAATTTTTCTGCCCTGGAAAGTATTTTGGTGATTTTTTAAGTTAGGATAAGTCATAGTATTTTGAATGAAATAAGACTCAAAACGTAACAAAAGATTGATATGAATAGTGAAGTAAGCTCTTTGGCGGAATAGTATTAAAAATCACAGAGCAATAATCATCATAGATGTCGTTTAAATTACACCGCACAACAGCAATTCTGATGATTGAGTTATGGCAGATGATATCAGCCTAATTTTCAATGACGATTTCAAATCCGTGATTAAACTTCTATATCAGCTCTAGTTTAGGAAATACGTAACATGACCCATTTTACGATAAAATCCAACTTCCTTAAAATTGATCTTATTTTAATAAATTCTTAAATTGAAAAAAACTTTCTTTTGTAAGGTGTTCTTGCAAATGTAGTCAGTGAGCTGTTTTGAATGCTCCAACAACTGTCAGCCATATTGTGTGCGTTCCAGTAGCCTTGATTTCATCCATAGTCCGAGGGTCCCGGTGGAATCACTCACTCTTTCTTCACCTAGATCCTCAAGATTAGCAAGAAGAAATAGTCCAAGTGTTTGTAAAGGAAGTGTAACTTAATGCACATGTTACATCCAAGCGTTTAAAAGTGACTCATTAGTTTTTCAACTTGTTGAAAATAATCAGAACTTTTCTTATTTCTCAAAAAACTTCCGAATAAGCTAAACAAACTCATTCCTAGCATTTTTTTCAATCTCTGTCATAGTTCCTGTGAAACTTGTCTTTTATCAACGATCTTATCTGTGGCCATTGAAGATGCCCGCTTTTTTGCACTCAGTTTTGAGAACTTTTGAGATAAGAAAAGGAAACAGTATCCATTTTTTTTTCATCAGGCCTAATTTTAGATGCAACAGAGGCAATATTATACGATTCCTTTATACTAAGGGTGGATTTATCAGATTTTGTTGTCCTGGAAGTACCGCTTTTCGGAACAGTATTCTTGAATATATACTCTTCGCAAATGACACAAAAATGATGTGAATCATTCACACAAACTGTTCTTAATGATGCCATACCAAATTATAGCCAGATAAATCAATGTTTTTTTAACTAACAGCAAAGTATAACTCGTAAACATGAGATGTTAAAAAACAAATGCGGGTATATTTGGAAACAGCGACGTATATAAGTGCAGTTTTGTTGTCCAGTATTATTAACGACAAATTATGACAGATTGGGTACGTTTTCGCTAATTCTTGTTCATATTTCGTTTCGAGCCTTTTTCACGGAGAATTAATAACTATGGAAATTGGAAATCTAATGAATACAAGCATATTTTCAATCTAACAGAAATAATGTTCGAGCATTTCGACTCTATCAGGAACGATTTCCAGATCGTGATGAACCAAAGCGTCGCAAGTTTTCCAGACTAATTCAAATACGATTCATTCAAATAACCGAGAGCTCTCAAAAGAAAGATTAATGAAAAACGGAATTGAATGTAGAAGCGAACCCGCATCTGTTCGACAAATTTCTCCAGAACCGGGACGTCATCGACGGCTCAATCGGATTAGATAAACATTATACAAGCCATGGCAGTATCAGACGTCTCGATTTTTCGAATTATTTTACTAATAGCATGCATTTGGATTATTAATTTTTCAGAAATAGCATCATCAAATGGAAGATAGTCTAATGTGTGTAGTTCTCAAAACGATCGTCTTTTCAATAGAAATGATTTGAACATTGTAGCCAGCAGAACACGTTGTAAGTCAAACACCTTTTCGAAGAAGGCACTTTTTCTTATTCTCAACTCTTGGAATGAGGCGATGCTTGTCATGCCACAGCTGTCGCCGCCCAATATGATTTAAGGTGTGTGTTCACTCGCTCCTTGAAAAGGGCTAAATTGTAAAATATTGGAAAGATGTTCCTTGGAAGCGAGTTCCACAGCACACTAGCCCTGTGAACAAAAGAATTTTTCTAGGTTGGGGTACGATACTGTGCTAGTTGTACCATCCGGTGAGTTTTCCGCAAGGCTAGTTTTTCTTTAAAATTGGTTTTCTTTCCAACACCAAGGCTTTTAGTTTTTCAGGTCATTTACCATGCAAGTACCTGCAAAAAAGTAAATATCAGCAATCTGAAACCTTGAGGCGCACTGCTCCTTTCTGGACACTTGCCAATAGATGTAATGAATGTTTGGGAGCAAGGCCCCACACATGGAACAGTATACCAGACCAGGTCTCACATGTGGCTGAGTTTAGTAGAAGTAGATTTGGCAATGTCTGACATATGGTCTTGCGTTAAAATTGACAAAGTTCAACCGGCCCCACTCTGATATCTTCTCCAAGTTTGAATTCAGTTACATGCTCTGTTAGTATGTTTGTCGGTGTGTCTCCTAAGAAGTTATAGGACGATGACTAGAGAATTGAGGCACCAGGGTACAGCTGTCCGCGAACCCTAATATTTTGTTTTCGGTGGAATGGAACAGATCATTAATCTGCAACAGGAAAATAGTTGGCGGGAGTATGGAGCCCTGGTGTATTCCTTCATCAACCTTAAAAGGTTGCACTTGTCGTCTCATTTATTTTCTAACAGCTTTTGTTCACGAGTAATAGCTTTTATTAAAAACACTTAATTACCATGATAATTTGCTGTTAATTAAAAAAAAATTGATTTTACTCGATATAATAATGGCTTCTTGTCTAAAATGAAAAGAATTTACTAACAAAAGAAGGAAAGTGTCTTATTACCGCACCAAACAACAGAATTTCGTAAAATATTTTGATGAACAAGATGGTTCAATTGCTACAATTGGATTACAAAACTATGTATGGCGTTTGTCCATAGATTGGTCAAAACGGATTCTAGAATGTGTTCTCTTACACAACGGGAATAAATTAGGGTCGTCGGCGATTGCACATTCTACTAAAGTAAATAAAATATACATCTTTTGCTTTGGTTTCGGACAAAATTAAGTATACAGGAATCAACTGGCTCATATGTGTTTATTTAAAAATGGTCAACTTTCTTTTAGGCCAACAAAGTGCTTACACAAAGTATCCTTGTATTCTCAGCCTGTGGGACAATAGAGCTAAAAATCAACACTGGGTTAAAAAGGATTGGCTTACTTGGGAAGCGCTGATTCCAGGACAACTAATCGTAATAAAATCACATTTAGTATCAATGAATCGCATATTATTTCCTCCGTTGCATCTAAAATGAGGGCTCATGAATCAATTTATAAAAGCTCTCAACAAAACTTTTCTTGTCCCAAAAGTTCCCAAAACTTAGTACAGAAAAGATAAAAGCAGGCGTCTTTGAAGGGTCATAGATTAGAAGACACAAGTTTTACGAGAACTATGATAGAGATTGAAAAAAAAACATCGAATGAGGAAATGAGAAGAGTTTCGACTATTCTCAACACGTTGAACTAATGAGTCACTTTCAAATGCTTGGATGTAACATGACATCAAGTTACACTCTCTTCATAACCACCTAGACTATTTTTCTGCTAATCTTGGGAATCTACGTGAAGAACAGGTCGAGTGATTCCACCTGGACCTTCGGACTATAGAGAAACGCTATCAAGGCTACTGGAACGCACACATGATGGCTAACTATTGTTGGAGCATTCAGAACAACTCACTGACTACAACATCTGCAAGAAAATCTTACAAAAGAAGTTTTTTTCCAATTTAAGAATTCAATGAAATTAAAATAAGATCAATCCAAGAAAAGTTGTGTTTTTTTTGTGAAATGGGCCATATTTTCTAAACTAGAGCTGATACAACAGAAGCTTTATTGACGGATTTGAAATCGTCATGAAAAATTAGGCTAATATCATGTGGCATAACTCAATCATCAGAATCGCTGTTGTGCGGTGTAATGGTAGACTACTACTGGAATCTCTGTCTGGATCTGATTACAGGCACCGCAAGCAAGAAAATCCTATAAAAACATTTTTTTTGTCAACTACAAAAGTGTATACAAAAATCGTACTTTTGTGATAATTCCTAACCTGTTTGTAAATTCAGAAGTGGAGCTTAATATTTTCGTAACCAGCGCACTTAGGGCTCGAACCATTGCACCTCACAATCATCAGCAGAGCAGTTTTGACTGCTTATAGGCTAAGAACATGAGTCATGCTAGTGCTAGGTCCGAGACATATCCTGTTTCCTGAAGCTATCAACAGTGAATACTTCCTCTGGATGAACTCGTATAGAACAACGCCGAGGTACCACTTCGGCTAAAATATCGAGGTGAAAATCCCATCCAGACAAGGGTGGGAGGAAAGGAAGGATTCCTTGCCAATTGGAGGGTACATTAGGTACAGAGATGGCTCAAATACCAAATAGGGATCAGGTTTACAGAGTTTACTACCGGAGAAATGGGAGGAGTTTCTTTGTAATGAATGGATCACGATTGGGCCCGGCAGTCGGACTGCTCTGAGAACATACAGAAGATCTGAGAGTGCGTTCAGACAATGGAACAACTGGCGGTAAACAACCATATGTTTCCTCTGGGTTCCGGGGTCAGAAGACATGAGATTTGGGATTGGTTAAGCAAGTCTTGGGGACTGCCTATCGGAAGTATACCTGGTTGAATGCTCGAGGTTGTCGTTGTTCCAAGGCAATGCTAGGTACACCTAGTAAAATCTTAACACGGCTCCTGCCACAGATAGCGAGATAGCATATGACCTATGCAAGATAGGATAATCCTAAGTGCAATTGCTGTGTAGTTGTGGTCGAAACACCAATTCATTTGATCACTACATGCTTGGCATGGATCCACCTTAGGCGTAAACAAATGGGCGCGGAAAACCAGGACATGAGTGATCTGCCAAATATAACTTCTCGCTCTATTAGAAACTTCTTTACAAGTATCAAGCAGAGGATGTAGTTACAAGGAATGGGGACACAAAGAGTCATAGGCCCTTGAGTCGATATCTATCACGAACCCCTTGATATAATCTCCACTATAAGTAAACTATTTGATTCTTGTAGTAGGAAATTCCAATTATTATTATTAACCATCACACTCAATTTTACCGAAAACAAATAAAAACACTGAGAAGTTTTCCAGTATTGATAAATGCTGACGGGAAATAAAACAAGTTTCAAAATATATAATATTTATTTATTATATTGTTATAAATCAACAATGCTTTTCTAAGTACATTTTCTCATCAAATAGTTATATACATTTGGAATGTAAAATATATGTGTAAAAGCTTATTTTTCAAGAATTTTAGTATAGCTATATACAATGCAATCATATTACTCACCAATTCAGAGCAACAACATTTACAGCTTATTCTCCTATCCGGAGAACATAATTTTCATTAGCGAAAAACCCCAACAGTATTGAAGCTATTCCTACTATACAATATATTTATTACTATGCATTTCATAAGCATAATTGAATTTCAATGATATATAAATGAGAAAACTTATTCTTGGATATCTGGTTCATAAAAATATTATCTCTTTAAATTCATAAATTATTCATTATTTCATGTTAATTGACTACAAGGCTATTTTTATAAAATATATATATAAAATCTGAGTTGCGATAAACATGGCCTATTTAAATTATTATACCGGGTGTCCATATAGTGACAGCTTTGTTCCTGTTGAATATACTGAAGAATATACAGAAAAGGAATTCTGCCAGAGGTTCTTATCAAAGTTACGTATTCTCAAAAGGATGCCCCATTTTTGAATTTGTTATATTGCAATTGATGAAACAGCTATCAGGGGTGTTCCGTGATGGATATCAAATTTGATGAGAAGGAAGCATAACCTATTTAAAAACAACGTAAATTCGATATGAATCTTCGTAATTGAACACTCTGCATTTCAAGATGCAGCAAATTAGGGTTTAACTTTTTTTATTAATTTTTCAATAAACTCAACAGGAACAAAGTTATTGGCTGAATAGACCTGGCATATTGGGAATTCCAAAGGAGTTTTCAAGATAAATTATTCAAAAAATGATCTCGAGGGTAAAGATAATTACAATTTTATTGCTATATACTTTATGCGAATCACCAGAAAATGTGGCAATAAATGAAAAATTTTTCAACATACTTAGATTTATTCGAATCATACAATGGACCGAATATTTTGAATCATTTCAGGATTCACCTTGGTTATAGTGATGAGTTCTACCCTTTGCCATCTTCTTCTTTCGCAATAACAAATGTAACACCAACAACCCAAACGCCATCGTCACTAAACCTAGCAGATTGATAGTTATAGCACCGTTAGCTAGATCTCCATACTTTCTACCATACGTGAATATAGCAAATTCCTTCCACCCAAGAACAGATGTACATACAGAGGTCATAAAAGCAATCACACTACTAATAAAACCTACTGATGAAAATATTCGATTCAAATGTTTTGGTATACGTTTCCAAACGAAGCAGATCAAACCAAGAAGAACATCAGTTATCATTAGCACGAGTGCTAGAACTCCTAACCACGAATGAAGAGAATACATGTGTGGTATAGGATATTTGTTGAAATTAAAGTAATCAACAGCAGGGATTATACTAAGAACAATGAAAACAAACACAATTATTTTTGTGATAAAAATAACCCAATATAAGGCCTCATTCGAAAAACTTATCTTAATTCCAAACCACTTAGGCAAATATCTAGAAACCTGACTGAATAGTAGTGCGTTCGCATACAGAAACAAGAAACCAATTACTGATAACAATGGATGCCAATTAAATTCTGTATGTATACTTTCCAGTGAAAACCCTTTGTGGTACGCATAACACCAATGAAACGTTAAAACTGTAGTTGCAACGCCTAATATAAACATAATTGTAAAAAGAATGGCGAATTTGTTAATCTTGGGTTGTTCATGTACAATTTCTTGTTGGGGTCGGATGGATTCGTCTTCTTCCGGCATCAGAGTTTCTGAACTGGAAGGAGTTTGTTCCTACGATCATAAAAAATTGTTAATTCGAATGAAGGTATATATATCTACCCAGAAGTTTGTATTTATAGTGAAAGTTCTTATTTTTACCATATACACTATATTATGGCAGAATGTACTATGAGACAGTTTTTTAAAGAAGGTCTCCAACATGTTGAAGTTGACTATTATCTTCCTATACTTCAAACTTGTTTTCGAATTTTAAAATTCAAGGCTTTTAAAAATGATTGAAACAAATCATAAATTTTACTATGTTTTTCTATCAAATATCATGAAATCTTAACACTTTGACAGTAGTTTTCAACTCACGTTCATCCACAGATTGATAAAACCCCATAGTAGTACAGACGTATGTCTCGAAACAGCAAAGGATAATGGAAAATTTTGTGTGACAACGTTTCTGGATGTTGAGGTAGGCGGAGGGGCTAGTGGTCGGTGCAAGACATACCTTGTTTCCCAATGCTATCAACAGCGACCACCTCCTCTGAAGGGACACCCAGTATATTGAATTTAATTTTATAATCTAGCTGTGAAATTGTGAGATCCACGATATTGTGTAATTTATTCTTTTTCAAATTCCAAGTTTATTTTAGGATGGATATTGTTTAGGCAATGATCTTCCAAAAATGAATCTTAATGTTAAAACGGAGTTGATAATATTTTCTATATTCGACCCATGGCACCACCACTAGATTGTCCGTATAATTTATCGTTGAATAGAAAATAATTTTGTTTCAAAGAAAACTCTAAAATGATTATAAACTCACAATAAGTGTTAGTTCCAAATCCTTCAAGAGTTATATTATAAGAATAATTATCCAAGGCATCTAGATCATGCGATTCAAACATTAATTAAAAATTTGAATCATTAAGTTGATATTCAATTTTGAAGAAGCCTTGAATTTCTGAAGTTCAAAATGACTGGAAAGTGGCTCTTAAGTAAAGGAAATAATAAATTTCATTTTAATTTCGATACTTTCAAAAAAATATGATTAGAATTATGCCTATCCTATTATTAAACATATAAAAATTATGTGCTATACATTTTTGGGATACCTCTTCAGTCCAAAATAATTTTTAGGTTATAGGCCGTCATGAACTGAAAAAAATCAAGAGAATGGTTTAACCGGGACATCCTGTATAGAGGCTTTATTATCAAACGAGGTTGCATCTTGAATAAGGAACTATGAGGCTATAATTTCAATTTTGATTTACTCGAAGGAAAACACTTTTAAGTGACTTCAAAAGTTGCATCAGGAAAAGATTTTTTAATTCAACACACCAGATAATTTTTTTTGTGGAGTGACATTTAACGATAAACACAGCACATCATAACTCGACCATCACACTTGAACTACACTGCGCGACAATGCAAAAAGGTTCAAAATGCTAGGAAAAAATTGATTTTATTTCGAAAAGAAAATGTCTGTTATATTCATGTCTCTGAAATCTGTTCAAATCTTTCTTTAGTGGTAATTTTAATCAAATACACTGCGGTAGTGAGACTCATGATTGCACACTGAGCTCTTACATGGTGGCAAAAAGTGATGCAGAGGACGGTTAGGCAGAAGCTGAACAAGCTTCAAAGATAGCTGGATCAGCATCACAAGCTCCTAAGATATACCAAACCGCGAGCCTGGATGCTATCCTGAATTTACCTTCTTTTGATATTTATATTAAGGTGAGGCTAGAAGAGCGGCTTTCAGGCAGGAGATAACTGTAAAATCGAACACGCGAGGCAAACAAGAATTAAGAAATTGAAAAAAACCAATACTGAGAATGGTGTATGATACGATGACTAAAAAACTTACAGATGCCGAGTGAGACTGGCCCGGGTCTGACAAACGAAAACATAAATTGGTGTACGGACGGTTCCAAAATAGAAAAGAACTGGTGCAGGGGTGTACTTACAAAACCCGCAATGGCGGCTGACAATTCTTTCAGGCAGAAGTATATGCCATAACAACATATGTTCGAAAGAACCTCAAGAGACGATATAAGAACAGGCGGATAATAATTCTCTCGGGTAGTCAGGCGGAAATTGAAGATCTGGCTGGTAGTGCAACCGGGTCAAAATTTATATGAAAATGTCTGCACTTACTAACTGTGCGAAATGCAACCAGATAACTTGACATTCAGAAATGAGTGCCAATGGAGGAGCACAATAAACCTTGAATAGTTGTACTGCACCGAATGCTGAAGACACAAGACAAAATACAGATACAAATTTTGCTCACTTGTGGTAGTCTCCAACAGTCAGTTTTTTGTCGATATAGGTCTAAAAAGCTAAGCTGACGACACCTTACGAAAAAAATGGTACAAATCAATATACCATCACGATCCGATTAGCTTAACAGCAGGCTCCTTTCACTTTCAATATTTCTCAGTGTCATACGCAGGGCAGTTAAAAGATTTCCTGAAAGTGGAAGTGCAAATAAAACTAACGGTGAAGGAAGAGGGCACTTCATTACTCCAAGACAAGATCATTTATTGGTGACTAGCCAAGCGAAGTCGAATATAGACTGCAAGAAAAATAGTGTGTGGGGTGCAAGTTTGTGTCTACATTATGCCAAAGGCAATTTTTCATAAGAGGAACGATGAATGCGCAAAGATGTAGAGGCAATGCAGTTTGCCTTCCATTTAGAGAAAAGTACAACTCCACCATATTCACAGAATGAACTGACCAACAGGATCCCTGACCACGATCCTATCTAGCACATATAGAGACGCTCACAAAGGCAAATTCATGAGAGGTAAAACCCATTGAGACGCTACATAGGTTGGCTGATGTGCTTAGGGAAAAGTGGGTTGACATTCTTCAGGATTTCATAATAAACTTAATAATACTCAAGTCATTAGAAGAAGTCGTGGAGGACCGACTAAATACTAAATGAAAAAGAATTCTTTCTGAAATTTTAAGAGAATTTTTATTCAAATTCATAATTTTGTATGTGGCGGTGTCTTTCTCGGCACCTTACCCTTTTTAATAACTGTTGGAAAATACACATCTCGGCCCAGAGTTTCACAGGTAAAAGGTAAGGAATTTTTCATTATTTCACTGTTCATTGGTAGTTTATGAATATAACTGAAAATGAAGACAAAATCAGTCAGATTTCGAAAGTTATTTCAAGTGTCACGTGAAATATGGCAATAATGATTCAAGTCTGAGTGAAATGCTCTGTTCAAAGAAAAAATTCTTTTGTTCACAAGTGTTTCAAAAATAAAGAACATAATCGAAAATTAGCATCAGGGGAAACTAAATGGAGGTGCGTTAAAGATAAATGTCTAGCATTTCGTCGAATGGTTAGTGTATAACGAATTCGAGTGAAAACCAACCAAACAGAAGAGCAACATATTCTCTTCACAAAATATGGACTCCTCTGTTAAACGAATGGCAGATTAAGATGTAAGTGATAAACCGTCTAAAATAATCAGATAAGAATGTGCCAGACTGAAGCAGACACGTTTTAACGACGAATGATCTACACTGCGTAAGGAAAAATATTTGTTATACACACCGTAAACGGTTACCAGTTTTACCAAAATGTATCCAAGAAGTTCATGAAGCATTGGAGAAACTCAACCTGAAAAAAGACAGAAAGGACGAATTTTCATTGATCAATGATGTTTCACGGAATTTGGTACTTTTTTCGTGTCATCGAAACGTAAAATTTTTATGCGATTCCAAGATTATTTCTATGGTCATCACATTCTCATACTGCACCAGGTGTTTCTAAACAATTGTTCACTATCGAAGGATTTTCAACGGTCATAATATTCCTATAGTTTTTGTCTGTTGAAAGACAGATCAGGCATGAATTGTGAAAAATTACTGTTCAAGATTGAATATGGTATTATCTCCAGAGTTATTGATTTTGAAACAGCTTGATGTTCATCCGAATACGAAAATTTCAGGATGTAGGTAACAACTCACACAAGCTTGGTATCGCCAAATTCGATTAGGTTTGACTTCCGAATTACAGAGAAATGATCAGAAAAAAACAAATGGGTCAGATATTGTTTGGGGCTTTTATTTTTAAAGCCAAGTAGGTGGAAGATTTTTATTTATTAAATTCACGAGATCAAACCACAAGATGAAAGGCTACAACAATTATCGGATAACTTGTTTTTAAATTATTTAAACAAATTTTTATAGAGATTCACCATCAACCTGGGGAGATGCATCTGCTGCTTCGAATAAAACGACAAATGCATGTGAATAATTACATTTTCATTCCAATAATTCTATGTATTGTAAACACCTCTAGGCTTTCATATTTTCAATGTTATTCTCAGTTTATGTGAAGTGTAATAGTATTTTTATTCCTCATAAATTTTGAAAAAGGTGGAAGAATACATGCCTTCATAAAAAATAATACTTTATCTAGGATGGATAACCTTCAAATTGTTTTGAATCATTTCAGTGCTTTGTTGTAATATTGTATTGTAACCTCACTTAAAATAGAATATAATAATCAATAATATCACCAATATTCTTATTTGTGTTTTCTTTCCTGAATAATTAGAAGAATATAATCATGAATAAATTGAGAAGATGAACAAACAAAACCTGAAATTTACTTGGGAATGAGAAGATGGGCTCTTTCTAAATACTTATACCTGGGCCTAGATGAGCACCGCCGTTTGCATGAACATGAACTAAGCTTGTTGTTTAAAAACGCAAACAATAAATCATCCATTTCAATTACTGCGTAGTGTATATCAAATTCTTTGGTGAACGACAAGTTCTAATTTAATATACCATATTTTGGGGTAACATATTTTTGGCTATCGAGTAGCAATTACATTATCGTTGTAGTTATAAATAAAATCAATTGAACTCATCTTATTCTTAACCTCCTTCGGAACCCACTTTTCATCTCAATATAATAAAAGAAATCACTTAGTTTTGAATATTTCAGTTCTCGTTTAAAAGCGCCCATTCGAAAAATAATTATTTGACTACAGTCGAGGAAATTAGGACTAAAGCTGCAAGGAAAATACTGCATAGAAAAATTAATTCTTAACATATCAATAAAATAAATGCATAACAATTCAATAAATAAAAGTACAATTTTTTCTTATCTTCAGAATGAACATAAGCAAATTGAGAATATGGACTTTCCCAAACTACAAAACACAAATTTAAAAGGACTGTAAAATAGCTACTTTCCTTTGTTGAAATTGTAGGAATGAGTAATTTTATATTGGAATGATGATTTCTAAAATTAAATAAGAATTTTATCATACAAGGAATAAAATTATACAAGACAAATAAAATACAAATGCAAGGATATTAGAAACCATTACATAAAACTCACATCACTCAAAAATGTTTGCAGTATGTTTATAACCAAAATTTTTTAAAATGTTATATTAAAATTCGAATGAAATAGCATTCTCACAGAACGCAAAATAAATTAATCAAATTTCACTCGTTTCAAATCGTGTGGAGAAGTCTACAAATTAAATCTTGAGCAAATTTGAGTTTGAAAATTGCAGTGACTATCACAATCCGACGAGGAAACACACAACCGAAATTTTATTTAAGTAGCTATCCACTATGGAATAAATAGAATAAATTAATAATAAATATCATCTAAAGAATTGCTAGTAAAATTGATTGAATTGAATATTAAATATGATCAGGATGCAGGTGTGATTGAAATAAACGAAACGAATTCTGTGAAGAATTTTACATGTTTCCATTGAAACAGCGATATTCCATGAATTTGAAATGATAACTTCGAGGTATATTTAGCAAAATACTGTATGGAAAGAGAAAATTTTATTTCAGGATAATGAATGTAAAGGTAATTTTCAAGTAGCAAATTTCAAGTTATATATTATAGAATACAAAGAGTAATTTCTAGGATATACAAAATGAAAACACCAAAATATATATTGTATATCTAAATGATTGATTAAATCACTTTTTGGCTATGAGGTCTTCTCAGTTCAAGCACATCAACAAGAATGTAGAATTACAAATAAATCAAGCAAGAAAATTCGAGAAAAATCATTAATTTTTTTCAAACTCAAGCTTAACACAAAAATGATCCTTTGAGAAGTGAAATAAACGAAAGTCAGTGTTTCTTTTGAATGATAAAACAACTGTTCATTGATCACTTAAAACATCATTTTCTTCTTTTCAATAAACATTTTATAATCTTATAAGAAATCAAATTGGATAATCATAAAACTGAAAAACTGTATACTTCCTTCTAATAGGAAGAAACAGGAAATCTGGTAAACCTTTCAGAACAATAGCCTACTTGATTTTTACGATTCCCAATACCTTGAAATTTTGGTTGAAATTCTTACATAATCTTTTTCTCGAAAAATATGCAGTGTATTGTAGTTTGAGAATAAAAATTAGACCACTGCATTTCCACAATTAAAAACCAGCTGAAGTAGATCCTTACACTTTATTCCAAAAATTACTCTCTGTATTCTTCTCTGATATAGTTTTACCGCAAATTCATTGATATGGCACATAAAAAACAACTTAAAGAATTTCTTATATCGGAAAACCTGCATTTTCGGCTATTTGTTCAACGTGCGCGTTAAGCGAAAAGTTCTATAAATTTTTACCCACCAAATCAAATAATAAAGGAGCATTCGAGTTATCAATTCATTCTGAACAGAGATTGTTTTGTATGAATGTCAATTTAGGAAGAATATTGTTCACAGAGTTTGAAAATATGAATATGGCACAGACCGTTAAATGACGACTATTATTATTACTTTCTTTTATTTCACTATCGAAGAACGAAGTTACTGAAATTTTTCAACTCTTGAAATTTCAAAACATTTTTATTTTTCAATCATCAAAAATCGAAATGAGATAAATATTACCTTTGCCGAATCCAAAATACAAAAATCAGTGTTTCTGAGAGAATAATGATACTAATAGAAAGTTTCGGTTCAAAAAGAGACAAAATCTAGAATAATAAAACTTGAGGTCAATGAATGAATTGAATCGACTACTGAAACAGGTTCATTGATTTGTTCAATATAGGACGTATATGTTGTAGAAGAGTCCGAACACAAAATACTGAAGATTGCCCCCTATCAATGAATATCAATTCAGCACATTTTGCTGAGAAGTGATTCTTGGTCTAGTGATTCGAAATTCACAATGAAAAAAACAAAGTTTGATTGGTTTTTCAGATACAGGCTGTTTCTAAAACATCATCCATTTTTATATTCTTGGTAACTTCCAAATCCCAAGAACAATAATAGTTTTTTAGCAAAAAGCAATGGTTTCGCCACATGTGTGGCACGCTCTCCTTTTGGACATGAACCCCGCCCACATGTATACCTTCAAATTCTGGCGATAAAAATTGATTAACAATGGATCGATAGATAATCCATTAACCAAAACAGTCACACAATTCCTGTCTTTTCATTGTACACCATCGCTGTATGTGTCCAGCATCCAAGATATCATCCAAGAGAGATGTAGGAGGATATTTCTTATCAACTTGCTAATTCCAAGAACAATAAGATCGTAGTAACATGTGCACACATTACAACTGTTCCCGAACTCGTTCTGCTATAAGCTAATACCTATTCTAGATCAGCAATGTCTCGATTTTCGTTCTCTCGATTCATCCTATAAAATATCCACAATTGATATTTCGTACTTTGTCGATTGCATGAATCCTACAATTTTAGCGAGTTGAGGCAAACATTTTCGGTTCACAACATCTGGAAAAACCAGCTCTTTTAGATACTCCAAACGCTACATACAAGATCTATATAGTCCATATTTCACTAACTCAAGATACAGCAATGCCGGAAAATGAACTGCATTCATTGAATGAACTGACCAAACAATTATATAGTATAATATTGTTATAGTAGACAGGGGTTATGACAATGAAAAACACAACTAGAGATTAGGATATTCCTGTAGGATTTTACCAACTCTAAGCGTGACAGCTTTCTATAGAAGATGCAAATGAAACGCCGCTATTTACAAAAACGTAGCGGATTTCTGTGGAATAGCTGCAGCAATTATTAATGCTAAACAAAAGAAGGAAATTTTGAAGAAAGCAGCAAAGCTTAATTCCACATTAATCAGGATTGAAGAAAATCAAATGTACACAAATGTAAGAAATGCAAGCTGGCAAATATTGAGTAAGAACCATGTAGCTTTTTTCCATTTCGGAGTATACCAACTGAATCTTTCACGTTCATATACTCTACAGGGCTGCAGAGAGAAAGCACAGAAGAATTTCAATATGATGAGTTTATAGAGGAAGAGAGTATATTCGAGATTTCAACGAAATACGAAATATCTATGTCGGATATCTTATAGGGTGAATAGAGAGAATGAAAATCGGGACATATACCTGAACGAGAAAAGATGTTCGCATATTATTACACATTCATGTGTGCAGTTGTATCTGTAACATATAAAATATCCCCGTACATCCCTCTTGAACAATATTTTGGCTGTTGGACACAATCAGGGATAGTATACAAGGATAGACAGGATTATTTATGACTCCTTTATAGGAATACATATAACTTTAAGAATATTGAAATGGAAAGAATATAATCATCATATTTCACCACAATGTGACTTCTTCAGATAAGTAATACATTTGACAGGCCTTATATATTACATGGTAAAACCAGGTAGGTAAACTAAATGGGAAGAAATCCAAACAGGGTTGCTTCTTTTGAGAACTGAAAAGATTGATTAATAGTAAATTTCCCTAATTTTATTGTTAATCGATTTCAAATGTTTTCCATTGGTGCAGTTTTAATCTATCATTTTCATTATGTAAAATATCAAGATTATTATCAAAAGTATGGTTTTCTTTCAGTACAATTGGTCTAGTAAAAGCGTAGTCACGACTACTAGCGATCAGTCAATGAAAGCTCTGTAATTTTTTTTCTTACAAAGGGCAGAATGTTTCTTCATGATTTATGAAGGAGAATCAGCTGACTGTTGTTTTTAATTCTAACCTAGCATTTTCCAAAAATGAGTACCGCTTACGCGGCAGTTTTTTTGTGCTTGCACCCTAAAGGACCACAAATGATACAAACGGCTGGTGCAAAGTACATGCAAAAGTCGAAAGAGTTCGTCAGCAAGTGGGTTAATCGTTATAAAGCTGAAAAAAATGTGGACTATTTCCCAAATCGCGGATCGATTGGCGTAGTGTCAGAAAAAGACGAAAAGATGATTTGCGCCCTGTTTTTGATGAATCCAACATTGTAACCGCGTCAAGGTGCTGTGAAATATACAAAAAAGATTTGATGATATCGCACGAAACCATTCGTGAGAATTTGCTTGCAAATAGCTGTGCATTTCGAAGTACTGTGCAAAAGCCAATGCTGAGTGAAAAATGTCTCGAATGGGCAAGGGAACATTTGGATCTTGATTGATGCAATGTGATTTTCACTGATGAAGCATCTTTTTGGGCATTTCCAAACATTAATCATGCCTGGACGATACCCACCAACAGATTGCCCAAAGGACCATTAAACACCCTGTGAAAGTTCATGTTTGGGGATGCAGAAAAGGGATTCGGATCGTTGTACGTATTTACGGCCAACTTAAACGCCCAGAAAACGAACCAAATTTACAAGAAAGCTTTGTTGCCGACTGCTAAAAAGTGGTAAGAGAAGAAAAGTGAGATTTGGATTCTCCAGCAGGACAACGACACAAAGCACCGGAGCAAGGCTAGTCGCTCATGAAAGAATGAAAATGGTGTGCTGACTTTGGATTGGCCGTCTCAGTCGCCCGATGCCAATCCAATTGAAAACGTATGGGCTCGAATGAAGATGAAGTTTGGGAAGAACCGACCTTGCAATTTGAAGCAGCTTGTTCGGCGTGTTAAAAAGATTTGGAGGTCGTTTCCACAAGAATACGCGAAGAATTTCGTGGAAAGAATGGTTAGAAGATGCTATTTTTGACGCTGGAGGCGATTGGACCTGCTATTAATGTTTTTGCATGAACGTTTACGAATAAATAAAACAATATTTTGTATTTTGCATTTTCATTTTTTCACAATAATGACTATGCTCTTACTTGACCAACTGTAAATGATTTGAATTGAGAGAATATGATTTATTTTTCGTCTAAACTGATAAACAAATATTGAAATCTTTAAAAGTTCTACCCATATAAATTAAATTTTCACAAGAGAGTTTATAAACACCTGATTCGTTTCCTTCATGAATTTTAGGTTTAATTTTTAATATATCTGCCTAGAGATCAGTTCTGCAAGCTATATTCAAATTGAAATGACAATAATGACCTTAAATTCAGACTGGGTTCGCCAATATAAGTTTATACATTACATTTTTGATTAGTCTCTTTAACAATAGAAAAATAGAAAAAAACCTCATGGATTATAGTTGACAAAATTTTTAAGCCCAGTTTGAATTGAAAGTAATTATCCTCATCTCATGAAAAACGGATAACTCTCGAGGCAAATTTATTAAAAACTAAACCTGAAATTCAAGACGGAAACAAATCAGTTGTTCACAAAATTTCTTGTGGGGAAGTTGTGAGAAAATTTATCAAGGTAAAACTTTGAGAAATTTCAATATTAGAATAATAGAGCATAAACGCAGTTTTAACAACCAAAAATCAGATTCTCACTATGCCAATGAACTACTAGAAATTAACCATACTTTTGATATTTTATGTAATGAAAATCATAGATTGAAACTGAACCTATGGGAAGCATTGGAAATGAATAAACAGAAAAATTCCAGAAATTTACTCAATAGTCAATGAGACCTCAATTCATTACCATTACTCAATGTTTTCAGTTCTCAAAAGAAGCAACCCTGTTTGGATTTCCCTCCTATTTAGTTAAATACTAGGTTACTTATCTGAAGAAGTCACAGTGTGGTAAAACGCGTCATACCTTCATCAATATAGTTAAAATTTGAACATCACTTTATATCAATTTAATTGATATACATGATATAACTGACCTCCCCAAACAAATTATCTTTTTTTCTTAGTCCTGTATATTGTGAGATTCCAGAATAGTTTCATGATGAATGAAAATGTTTTAAATAGGAATCTAATTCATTAACTCGGTTAGAAAAAACCAATCCTACTATGTTGATTTTTTAATGTGGATTAGGATCAGTGGAGCAAGAATTTATTCTTGCCAAAATTCAGTGAACTTCAACAAGAGACATTTTGCAGAAATTGTGTGCGGGGTTCTTTCTCCTGCATTTCTAATACAATACCAATAACACTTCCTTTTGACACTTCACAATTAAGAATTTTCCAAGAGTTTCATCCCGAAACCAAGACTGCTTCGAATGAATTCTGAAACCCATAATTTCAACTCGGTTAACTCCTTTTTTATGATTCGAAATGGATTAACCGTTCAAAATATTTCACTCACACCTGCATAAGATTATGTGTAGCAACTTTTTCCAACTGTACCTGAAGCATATGCCTCAACTCCGTCTCCAATTGGAGTTTACCTTTCAACTCATCTATGGCAGCCGTATGTAGAACGTTTTGTTTTTCAACCAGCAACTCGAGCTTATGTATTCTCTCCACAAGCTCCGTGTACTGCTTAAAAGAAATGGTTACATCCTGATCCATATTTCTAACCTCATTCAAAACTCCCTTCTCAACTTTGTGCAATGATGGAGATGGCGTTCTACTGATCGGGGAAATTTTCGGATGTGCAGGCGTGGGAGGTTTTTGAGTAACTTCAGACGGTGGTATGACCGGAGTCACGGATTGGATACTTGCCGGGCGAGGAGTAGGAATATTGGTAAGGTTAGGTTTAGGTCTCAGTGGTACTTTCTCCGTTTCCCCCGGTTTCGTTTTGGAACTCAACGGCGTTGAAGTCAAGGCGTTCAAGCTCTTCGACATCTCAGTTTCTACTTTAGGTTTCGTGTCTTCTACCTCGGTTTTTTCGGTGGGGGTAAGTTTCAGCTTGTTTTCTGGTGGTCCAGGAGATGTGGAAGTTCTCTTCGCCTGGCTCATCTTCATTTCGGCCAACCAAGGAGCCTTGTGCTTCTCCCACTCTCGCAGCTTTGGTTTGACCTCCGTGCCGTCAGTGTCTGAAGAACCAGATTGCTCAGAGACCATATCCAAGTTCAGGGGTTCGACGACATTACCATTTGGTATGCTGGGTTCCTCTTCTCGAAACACTACGCTTGGGGGCGTCTGCCTGCTGAAAAGAACGAAGAATCGCATTAGAAACTTATCTTTAGGAGGTTTGTGATCTTTTACTTTTGTTCCGAAATATTCTTGCATAACATGTTTTGAGGATGAATGCAGTAGGGTTAGGAAGAAAAAAATGCGTTATCGAAAAAATAAGACAATCAATTCTATATTTTAGTTAAAATATCATTTGATTTTTATTTCATTCGATAGAGAAATGTTTGCCATCAATAATGAAAAACAATATTCGCCAAATAGCGACCACGACCTTTTTTGCAGGACCATTGCGGCTATATGCTTTGAGTGTTTCAATTGACTGCGAACAGTGGCATAAACCTTCTCCTAACCCCAAATGAGATTTCAATGGTTAAATCACATGATCTTGGGGGACCAATATAGCCATACAATGAAAACTTTGAGTTACACGTTGATCGAGTTAAGATTTTTCAACCTGTGACTCAAATGCGTCAATTCTGCCTATTGACGAAACCTTCAAAATGAAAATGAGCCTTATTGTGAAATTCTGGATCATATTCTTGCGCTTGCAGCATCCAATTGGCAGAGACAATGGTGGAATAGCTCAAGTTTTTGTGTTAACTGAATTTTAAGGACTTAAGACTCAAATCTTCATGCAAAATCCAGTGTAAAGTTGTTGCGAAACGTCTAATTCCTGAGAATGACGATGAATGGACCGATCTGGGGTTTTGGTCAAATTTCAGGTATAGAAGCAATATTTATTGGTGTTCTTGTAGACGAGTTCAATTCTTTACATCAGCATCTAGTCCCACCTGCTCAAATTTTATAACCATTGGATCGAGGACGTGCTTCACGACGACCCAAAACACTTTTTAATTTTTCAAATTACATTGCACCAAGAAATAAACACAAAATCGAAAATTCTAATTGATTCAGAAGTTCAATATGTGGAAGAATTATTTTTCCAGTAATCCACCAATACTGAAGAATGCTTGAGAACAATCGAAATAAAAATGTTATTCATAGAAATTGAAAAAAAACTAACAATGAAAAAAAGATTCAATCGGTCTCTTCGGTGCGCTACAGCTAGAGCTGTGTCTCGAGCAGGTCTCAGACCGAATTCCCTGAGACGTCGTATAGTTTCAGTGCTAATTTGGACTCCACTGTCCTGTAGAAGCTGCATTTGAAGGTGCCTAGCAGTAGCGAATCGTTGTCTCAAAGAGGAAATTCTTAGAGAACTGTTATGGATTGCCGTTGTTTCTCGAGGTCGTTCCTTGCCCAAGTCCCCCTTCATGAGTATTACATAATTATTAGCTGCGCAACTATGTTCTCGCTGTTTGTCAATAGATTGCTCCAGCTATAAGTGGTGGTCGATTTTTACAAAGAAAGAACGTCTTGAACAAAGCTTAGACATATGGTAAACAAACCACTGTGACACATTAGTGATTTTGTTTTTGCGTCATAAACTTTTAGTTGTGAGAAAATGTCTGATTTTGTGCCAAATAATCGTCATTTGCGGGAAGTGTTGATTTTCTTCTTTCATTCGAAGAAAACGGCGGCTGAAGCTCATAGACAGCTCCAAAAAGTTCACGAAGATGCTGCTCTAAGTGAAACAACGTGCCCGGATTGGTTCCGTCGCTTCAAAAACAGTGATTTCGATGTGGACGACCGTCCCCGTGAAGGAAGGCCAAAAATCTTCAAAGACGCTGAATTGGAGGCATTGCTTATGAGGATCCGTGCCAAACGCAAGAAGAGTTGCGTAAAGAGTTACCCGCCAGGCCATTTCCAAGCGATTGCATGCGTTGGGAAAAAAGAAAGGGTTTTCTTCATCGCATCGTAACGGGTGACGAAACATGGATTCATTACAGAAATCCAAAGAACAAAAAATCAAGGGGATTGCCCAGTCATGCTTCTACGTCATCGCTTCGGCCGAATATTCACGCTGCTAAAGTTATACTGTGTATTTGGTGGGGAAGTCGGTGCTATTTATTATGAGCTGTTGAAACCGAACGAAACCATCACTGGGGAACGGTATCGAACTCAATTGCTATTGAGTAAATCACAATACGAGCAGAGACACGAAAAAGTAGTTCTACAGCATGACAACGCTCACCAAACCCGTTAAACCTACTTGGAAACGCTCAAATGGGAAGTCCTACCCCACCCGCCATATTCCCCAGATATTGCACCATCCGATTATTACTTGTTCCGTTCGATAGCACATGGTCTGGCTGATCAGCAGTTCCGCTGTGAAGAGCTTGAAAAATGGATTGATTCGTGAATAGCCTCAAAAGACGAACACTTCTACCGTCACGGTATTCGAGCTCTGCCAGAAAGATGGGAAAAAGTTGTAGCTAGCGATGGGTAATATTTTGAATGATTCATTTGTAATCACTTTTCACAATAAAGTTGTATTTGCATAAAAAACAGCGAGAACTTTGTTCTGGGCCTAATAGTTGCCTACCAAAAATGAAATTTGAATATTGAACTTGTGCGTTAATTTTTCCGAGCAGTGTATATAGCCCTAAAAGTAGATTAAGTAAGAAATTAATAACAGCTAGTAGAGAAAAGTCAGTATATTATAAAACTGTTTGCTTTCCGCAGAAGTATATGAAGATTAGATTAAAGTATTGAGTCGAATAAGCTTACGGTGTATCATTATTGTTTGTGTTTACAAAATGACTAAAATTCGGCCGTTATCCTAGTTACATAAAACTTTAGATAAGTATTCGAAATTCACGTAGCGGACAGGTAAAGTAGCTGAGGTTATTCGAATATATTTCCTTGTCGACGCGGTTAATCTGCCAGCGTACTTAGAGAATATCCAACATAACTGGTTATCACATCATCGACTGAAATATGGGTTAGATTCCTACTTAGACTAGAGATGAGCGATGCATTCGCTCTCTGGCTTTATTCAATTCAATTGGATTCTCAACAATTATTAATTTATGCTTCTGTTCGATTTTCTCTGGTAATTTTCGTTGATAAATCTATGGATGTGTATGCAATGAAAGAATATTAATTATAACAAAGTTGTTTGTCGGAAACGGTACTGCGTTCCACCTTTGACATACTATGGTATTTGAATACCAAGCTTTCTAGAATAAAACGCAAAAGGTGAACTACAGTCCTCATCAATTAAAAGGAATCATAATTGAATTGTGAGGTAAACATGGAAATAATTGAATGTTTTTTGGCATATGAGACATGATCTTGTATAGGGTGGACAACTTTCGATGTTTCAGTGCGGCTGCTAGTTAAAATATAGATTTCTATGACTGAAAACCAAAGATTTTTCAGGTCCCGTACACGACCATGGTTGTTGTTTCATTAAATCCAGAGCAAAGTAATCTTAGAGATTGACAATCACTGTCGATTTTTGTTTGGAAGTATATTAATTTTTCGCACATATCCAGATCGAACATCTTGTTGTATGTACAGAGTTGGGTAGTTTAAAAAATTTGGTCAACTGTGTGTGCAGTTCTTTCGAAATTTAGAATGAAAATCATAATCAATACGAAAATTATGATAATTTTAACATGATAGAATGTTACACTACCTCGATAAAGAGGTTTCCCGGAAATTATTTATAACACTCAAAATAGTCATCACTGACTAAAACACCCTTGTGTAAACGCTCGATCCAATCTTCGAAATATTTTTTTTAATTGTGGTTTCGGTATGGCCATCAAAGTTGTCAAAGTTGACTTGAATTTGTATCATTTCAAAAATAGAAACAACCCAAAATCTGTTGAAGCCGAGTTTATTATAAAAATATCGAAAAGTTGAACAAAAGATAGTTTCTATTATAAAACAGAATCAAATTATAGAATTTCCATTCATTATAATCTTTCCTCATAGAATATATAGAATTTAAATATAAGCCTGTGTACGTAAATAACATGATATTCTTTATGACGTTTAAAATGTCCATCGATTTTACTCTGAACCTTTCTCGATGCTGCCATCTGAAATGATTTTACCTTG
Source organism: Cryptolaemus montrouzieri (assembly GCA_013387265.2). NCBI lineage: Eukaryota > Metazoa > Arthropoda > Insecta > Coleoptera > Coccinellidae > Cryptolaemus > Cryptolaemus montrouzieri. The sequence goes on from JABFTP020000103.1 coordinate 28,918,852, forward strand.
AGCCTTTTCAGGAGCACTACGTCTTCTATAGGAAGATTATTCTGTTCGGCCCAACTTATAATCAGGGAGAACGCATTGACAGTATCTGCATGTTTCACTTTTACCATACTATTTAACCATCCTCTGAGTCAGAAGATTCCTCTTCGTTTTCAATATTCCTTCCTAAAGCATCCTGTATAATCTCTTCTTCAGTCAAATCGATAACAAACTCTTTGTCTCGCACAGCCCAGTTGGTAATGTTTTCAATGGTTAAGACATTTTCCGAATCGATGACCTTCAAATCATCTTCACTGATTGGACGAAGTTTCTTCTGAAGCTCTGAGAGTGTAATATTTTCATCATTTGATTCTTCTACTTCTGTAGTGTCACGCGACAATGCTGTCCAACTTTTTCTAATTTTTTCTGAAGTAATGGCTTTCCAAGATTGGGCAAGATTGTTAACGGCATTTCAAATTATACTGCTTTAAAATGGAAGTTATCTCTTCACCTTCATGCGAAATGATATGATTAAGAAGGCATTTTCTATACGACAATTAAATTCTGATCCATAGGTTGGAGAACGGTAATACAGTTGGGTGGCAAAAACAAAACTCTGAAGTTTAGATCAGTATTAACCTCTTCCTCAGGTGGGTGCGATGGTGCATTGTCTACCAACAACAGAGCTTTAGGGGGCTTGTTAATCTTAGTTAAAAAATTCTTCACCTCGGGGATAAAAGATGTCTTAAACCATTCATTAAATGGTCTGGTCATCCACTCTTTGGTAGATGGTTTGTAGACAACTGATGGTGAACTTTCGTCTTTGAATGCTCGTGGAGATGCCGCTTTTCCCAAGACTAGTAAAAGTAATTGGTGAGTTCCAGCCGCGTTGTAGCATGGCATGAATGTTAAGCAGTCTTCTGACACTTTTCTACCTGGTGCTCCACCAGGTCTCAAAAATAGCCGATTCATCAGCATTATACACCTGTTCTCTGCTCAATTCCATCTGTTCAACAACCGATAGAAGTTTTTTCTTAAATAGCATCACAGCGGAAACATCACTTGAAAATTTTTCACCACAAACCTTCAAGATACGAATTCCATGTCTAAGCTTGAATTTATCTAACCATCCCGAACTTGCCAGAAAATCTTTTTTTCCTGTGATTTGTTCATAAAACTGTTTGGCTTTTGCTCTCAATATGTCTGACGAAATTGGTACGTGTGCGTTGCGTCGTTGAAGAAACCAGTTATACAATGCAATTTTAAGATGAGGATTCTCAGTTTTCTAATGAGATTTCTTTTTCCAACAAAATTACCTTCGCTAAAATAAATTCGAGAAAAGTTTAAAATAATACTTCCTACTAGGGATGCACCGAGGGCCCGGTTGGGCCAGCCGAGCTCTAGGCCGTGATACTCGGCATGCAGTAATTTTGTTTGGCCGAGAACTCACTACTCGGCTTTTTGTGAAAACCCTTGCTCGGTGCATCCCTAATTCCTACCTGTTCCTTCATACGATTTGGATATAAATCTCCTTATTTTGTCCTTGTTCTTTTTTATGTCAAACACTGCTGATTCTGGAATAGTGAACTTTGATGCTATTTGACGAGTACTCATTCCATCATCAATAAAATCTATTATTTTTGATTTCTCTGCCAGTGTGAGCGTTTTATGATTTCTCTTGGTTGGAGCCATTATGCACACCACCGGCGAGATTAAAATGCAAAATGCAATTGTAGAACGATACTCGCCACTCTTAGATAGTACAAGTACATGCATGTACATACAGGAAAATTATTATTGTTTGTATATCAGCCGGCGTCGACGTGCCCGGATTATAGAGGTAAAATTCAATTATTCAAGTGCCCGAATGAGTCGCGTGTCCGAGTAATAGTTTTTTGACTCGATCAAATTGAATGGAGTCACAGGAAGCCAAATCAGGTGAAATTGATGGCTTTTGAATGGTATCTCGGATAACGATAGCATTGGGTGACAGTGCGTTATCGTGGTGCGAATACCACAAATGTTTTCTTTTTTAGGCGAGCTGCTTCGCGCAAACGTTTCATGTTACTTAAATAATTATAATCTTTAGTGACTGTCTGATCTTCTGGTGAGAATTCGTGATGCACGTTACCTTTGTAAACCATGAAAATCGTGAGCATTGCCTCTTTTTCTACGTTTGTCATCCTCGAAGGACTCTCGACCATTTTTGAAACGTTCGTGTCACTAGTTTTTTTCACATTTCCAAGTCATACTTCACACCATTGAATATGTCTTCAACACGAAATTTAATACACACTCGTTGTTGCAAATTTAATTCCATTGTACTTATTTTTAAGAATCGATAACACGTACTAAGACGAATGTATTCTATAGGGCATATCTTCTACAAATATCAAGCTATGACGCTAATTGATGATTTTGGGGAGATATGAATGACATATGTGGCAACCTAAAGCAAATAATAAAACCAATTCCGGGAACTTTTTGATCAAGGTAGTGTTCAAATTGAGTATGAATCAACTGCAACGGCGAAAACATGTTTGAACCGGTTTCCTGAAAGGCACCAGTCTGGTGGTGGCCTATTTTCCAAAGGTTGAAAGAAAATCTTCTCAATATCAATTGTTCAAAGCGCCAAGAAAAAATAAATGTGAAGTAAAAGATGAAGAAAAAAGAATTGAAGTAATGGGATCTGTAATGGCCCAACTTTCCATTTTTAGCAGATAAATAGACGCTGAATCTGGAATTTGGATATGTCGTTTTCTGAAAGGAAGTAAGTTCACTCCCTACGAAATGCGTGTATCACAATTTTTATATTCGAGAAATCTCATTCGCCGCCTAAATTTTTGCTATTGGTATTTATAAAAAATCTATGAACGGCCACATTTTTTTAGAGAAATCATATGGACCGATGAGGTCCCAACAGCAGTAATTCAATATTTGATCCTCATAAGCATTTTAGGTTCGATGTCAATCCCCAGCGCCATATTGATGTACAGCATCTTTCTTAAAGAACCTGAATGGTGATCGTTTTGAAGAAATCATCAATCGAATACTTTCTTTTAACACTTAGAGTGCGGTTGCAGCTTGATCCCTGTGCTGACCGTTCTTTATTTCTCAAATATGTACCTTTTGGAATTTCGTAAACATATCTAGTTATATATTACCTAAGTTTTAGCTTTTTGTATAGTGAAAACCCTCAGCGACATATTGTAAACGATCGCCTCTAATAAGAGGTCTTTACTCCCACGTGGACGTCTATGGGTAGCCGACATACGCACTCAACGTGTTAACACGATGGTACCTCTAAGTAAGAAACAAGGGCCATCAATGACCTGTTGAATTTGAGTTAGATAGCCACTACGTTCTCCTGACATGACGCTATGACTTGTTCCTCTGGATTTATATTGAAGATTTACTCCACAGGAGAACCAGTCACAATTAAAAAACAGGTAATTCTTGCTTCTGTTAACAATATTCATGTTTCTAATGCCTGCAGTACTATTTCTCTGCGATGTACACACAACCAAATTTATATGGAATCACTAGGTACTTCACATTATTGATTGTTTTTAACCATGTATCTTTGACTACTTGTGAAGAATGAAGTTTTTTGTTGTAAAAAAACGGGATAGTATGATAAGAAATATTGAGTTACCACATGTTCGGGATATTGTACTCAATCGTCACTAAGATTTGAAACTGTGAATTTCGAAATGTCAAATTTCTCTCGTTGAAGAAAGGGTGACACAGAGGGATATAACGACCATAATGGGGGTATCACAAGGGGTGATTTCAAAAACCTACGCCCGATACGTGGAGCTACAATCTCTACAGAATAGGCCTAGAAGAAGTCGTAGGAAGATCACTTCTGAAGAACAAGACCGCTTTTTGTGCCAAATTGCAAGAAGAGACCCTAGTGCGTCGCACCCCATACTCCAAATTTCTCGAAGCAACAGGCATCAGTGCATCAATCGAAACGATACGTCAAAGACTTCGTTCAAGGGGTTTATACTGCAGAAAGCCCTTAAGAGTTCCAGAGCTGACCAGGCAACAAAAAATTAACAACTCAATTGGTGTATCGAGCACCAAAATTGGAATATTGAGAATTGGCGAATTGTTCTTTTTTCGGATGAGACCAGAATTGGTGTTCGATCAGACGACCGCTGGATTCGGGTTTTAAGGGGTCGTGGAAGACAAGCTAGACTCCGATCAGCAAGACACGGTGAGAATATCTGTACTGTACTGCACTGTATTAACCGTGAAGAAAATCTCTGATTCTAGCTCATTATTTCTTTCGGAAAGAAACATACGAAGAATATTACAAGATTTGATGTCTGCTTTTTTCTGCAACTGTTCAAATAAATTTTTCTGAAGACCTTAAATTTCTCTTTTTGTGAAGATTTATAGGAATAACTCCAGTTTTACAAAAATAATTGGTAGAATAAATATTTAATCTTCTCGTTGGCCAGTATCAAATATTTAGAAACTGTTTCATTATATTTATTTTGTATATTATGCGTTTCAGGTATGGCAATATCAATTAAGTAATTGAGTAAGTAATTTGAACGATATTGATCGATTGTGATTTATTGCTTTGTTGCAAAAAGTTGTTTAATCAAAATGAACTTTATTCTCTCCGTTTTCTCATGTTGATGTTCGATCAAATAACCGCCGGATTCGGGTTTTAAGGGGTCGTGGAAGACAAGCTAGACTCCGAGCAGAGGCAAATTCCGAATTACCAAGGGTTTTGGGGTAGCTTTATACTGGGAAGCAAAATAGATTTGATTTAGTTTCCTGTGAGTGTAACGGCAAGACATTACGTGGACCTAGTGCAGGTGCCCCCGGTGAGAATTTCATTTTATGCAAGATAATGCTCCTCCGCATACCACCAATCTTGCGCGACATCATCTTGAAACAGAAGGAATCGCTATTTTGGACTGGCCAGCTTGCTCTCCAAACTTAAATCCTATTGAACACTTGAACACTGATAATCTCAAAAGGAAAATTAGATCGCGCCTAAATAATCCAAAAACCCCACAACAGCTCATCCAAGCCGCTACAGAAGAGTGGTAGAATATAACCCCAGAGGAGGTCGGAAACCTAATCCAAAGCATACCTAAACGGATTCAGGCTTACATCAGGGCAAGAGGAGGTAATACAAGCTACCGAGGTCAAGAAAAAAACACCTTATCCGTGAGAAAAAAATTTTCAATGTTTTTACTACATGCGGAAAGAGTCTCTTATTTTCTTTTATTTGTTTCTTTCTTAAAATAAACCTTAATTTATTTCTTTTTTCAATTGAAATATGTCAAAAAGGATCAATTCTAACAATCCTTTGGAATTTCCAAAATCCCTGAGGTAATATTCAAAATATCTGGTGATTTCATATAAATTTGGTTGTGTGTACATTGAAACGAGTCAAAAGAATAAGAATAAGCGAAACTACATTTCCACTTTATCAGATAGTTAATACATAGTTCGCAATCTTTGAACCAAGATATTTTTTTATATATTCTTCGTATATTCATATATAAAATTTTTTATTATTATTTTTTATACGAGTTTCGTGAAATTCCCTGGACGAGTCAGACTTTCGGTCCTCGGGGAATAACCGTTCAATCTCGATTCTCAGGGATTCACTCATTCTCCGAAAGGGTTCTGCTGAGTATCGCTAGATAAAGTGAACCCTAATCAATAGATTATTATACTTACACTTCTGGCCGCTAGGTGACGACACTACTTAAATTTCTGTTTTCTATATGTTCTTACAAGGAATAATGAATTTATAACGAATGGTACGAAAAATATCCAAAAGAAAAATCTATTGTGAATTGTAGGTGAAGATCAATAAGTGCTGTGATAGCCGGTTGATTTCTTCCTTCTTTCCGTTAAATTAACCGAATTCCCTCGCAGAGCTTTTCTATCTACCTGTTGCGCTACGAAACGAATTAACTAGATCGAACGTACCAAGTTTTGGAATCCCAGTGTGTCGCAACCAATTAAAAAAATTCTGTATGACTAGAGATACTACCTACTTCTGTTGCAACAAGCGATTTGCAAGTGAACTTACGATGAAGCTCTTCCAAGTATCAAGCTTTCAAGCAGCTTTAAAAGGTTGATGTCAAGCTTTTGGGTTGCAAAATCAAGTCAAACCATTCATTCTTCAAAAGCTAGAATTTCAAGTCAAGTCAAGCTTTTCAAATTTCAAACTGTTTGACTCGATGAAACCCTAATTATAACTCGAAAACCGCTTAGCTGAAAATTTTTTCCTTACCTCTGAATTTTCTTCTTTTCTTACGACGCCTTTGTGGGCAGCACACAGGCCGTTTGGCCCATTGTACTTGCCGTGTTGTGTTATTTTGTTATGTGTCTTGCGAAAACTTGTTGATAAAGCTTGCAAGACTGTTGTAGGGGCCTCCTGGATCATCCGGGCTCTGGGTATTTCAGTACCAAGGTGTTCACTCTGGTTTCCTTATGAGCGGGATATTCGAAGAGTATGTGTTCCGTTGTTTCGTCATTTTCTAAGCAACCACGGCACTGTGTGGTTTCCGATAGTCTCATGACGTCCTCCAACAGAGGAAACAAGAACAACCTTCGTACGAATACGGAACGTATGCAACCTGACAACTGCAAGAACAAAGGCCCATTTCAACGAAGGGGTAACTAATAAACTCCTTGAACAGGCAAGCGTGACTAGACAATTCTGGTCTATGGCGAAGAATGTCAGTGCCAATTTCTACAAATCTGCGTTTCCGCCTCTTGTTAAAGTAGACGGAAGTATAGTTCATCTCCGAAAGAGAAAGCCGATCTCTTGGCTTTCTAGTTCTCTAAGAATTCTGTGCTAGATTCATCTAACCCAATACCACCGAACATTCCATCTACAAATTCTACCATGGCAGAAATCAAGTTCAGAGTCCGCACTGTGATACGGGCTCTCGAGCAGTTGAACTGCAAGAAGGCAGTTGGTCTAGACGAAATACCGCCAATCTTCCCGAGAAAGTGTGATCCCGAACTGGCACCCATTCTTATCCGTCTGTTTCAGATTTCTTAAGAAAGCCAAACTTTTCCGAGCAGCTGAAAAATTGCGAGAATTCAACCGATCCCAAAGAAAGGAAAGAAGTCCTTACCCCAAAACTACCGCCCTGTTGCGCTTCTTCCCATTATGTCCAAAGTGATGGAGAGAGTCATAAATGATGAACTCATCAAATATCTCGAGTTACAGGGAATTATTAACGACGATCAGTATGGTTTTCGCAGGCAAAGATTGACAGGAGTTCTGCTTGCCTACGTCACCCATGTTTGTACATCAACGATAGAAAAGCATGGGGAATCTAGAGCAAGAACCCTCGACATCTCTAAAGCCTTCGATAGAGTTTGGCATGCAGCCGTGTTGAATAAACTTGCTGCATATGGGCTTCCCGAAAAATTACGGGGTTGGATAAGTAACTTTCTTTCAAATAGATCAATACAAGTTGTGGTCGACGGTATAACATCTGATTGTTTCCAGTTGCAAGCAGGAGTACCTCAAGGATCCATTCTTTCGCCAACCTTGTTTCTGTTGCAGATAAACGATCTTCTGTTATCTACAGATCTTAGGTTTCGCAGACGATTGTACCCTGGTTTCGTCTTTTAGTAGTCTGCAGCCGATTACAGCTGCCGAATCTCAGCGTCAGAGATGTCAACAAATTAATCACTTAAACTCTGACTTACAGAGGATATCTGAGTGGGCTTAGTTGAACCTGGCGAGCTTCAAGACGAGCAAGATGCAAGCAACTACGTTTTCTAGAAAGATCCCTGCTAGAGAACCTCCCCTAATGATGCGAGGCCAACAAATTGCATCTAAAGATTCGATGCACCTTTTTGGAATAACGGTCAACTCCGGATTCTGCTGGCATGAACATGTTACCTTAGCAATAGCGAAGTCGGCATCAACTAAACTTAGTTTTCTTTTCAGAGCCAAGCGATACTTCACGTCATCTCAGCTGTTGCTTCTATATAAGCCGCAGATTCGACCTGCTTTGGAATATAGTTCCCATGTATGCGGACATGCGCCCAAATATTCGTTGCGGAGGTTGGATAGTGTGCAAAAACGTGCTGTGCGCATCATCGATCACCCGGAGATCACCAGCGATCTCCAACCGCTGGTTCTCAGAAGACAAGTTGCTGACCCCTCTCTGTTCTACAGATTCTTCCAATGAAAATGCCCCAAGGAGCTGAAAGACCCTGTTCCGGGAAAACTCATGTTTTGCCACAACACTAGGCTGGCAAGGAGTTCTCATCATATGGCGGTACTTTTAACGACCCCTCGAACCTCTCTCTATAAGAATTCCTTTGTTTACAGGGCCGTGAGCTGTGGAACTCGCTTCCGTCCAACATCTTCCCAACATCCTACAATTTGGCCGTCTTCAAGAAGCGAGTAAACAGACACCTCAAGTCTTCCCAGGCGCCCACTCATGTGGTGTAACAGTTTCGCCTATTCCTGGGAAGCGCGCATAATAAAACGTGTAGGTGTTTGTTGAGTTGGTGTCCCGTCAGTAGGCCCACTACCATCCCAACAGACTTTTTATCGAGGGACAATAGTTCGTATACCCTCTTCATTGATTGCTGCCCCTTTATGAGCCTTTTTGACTGTCTCAGTCCTGCGATGCCTGCCAAATAGTTCAGGGCCTCGGTGGTATTCCTGTTTTGAAAGAAAGAGAGCACATGCATCCATGGGATGGTCAGAATTGGTTCTGGTCCCATCGGCCTGACAGCTGTTGCCTTTTTAGCAAGGCTAACTGCTATCTAGTTTCCTTCGATGCCCTGATGGGCCGAGCACCAAATCAGAGTAACTCTGTATCTTTCAGATATCCGAGGGCTTTCTGGCTGTCAGAGCATATATAGAGATGTATGTGTCTGTATATTTCTTGTGTAGGTTTTCCTGTACACACCGGAGAATAGCAAATATTTGTGCGTGTGTTACGGTGACATGGTCTCCCAGAGCAATCGTAATGTTTGCCGATACCCATCCCGGTTTTGGACCCATCCGTAAACCAGGTGGGGCCCTGTGGGGTGAGTAAGGTGTAGGGTGTGGTCCAAATTTCTTTTGGTGGAATGACGTGCCTGAAGAGTTCGTCGAAGTAGTAGGTACCACTCATGAAAATGAGGTAGACAATCTTTTTTGAGTAGAATATCACTGAATTTTACTCAAAAAAGAATGTCGAACTCATTTTTATGTAACTTTTTCATTAACCGAGATATACGTGAATAACGATGATCGAGACGGGTGGATCATCATTTTTCACTTACTATAATATGACACCTTACTGTCGTACTACGAACGAAATTTGCCCACCATGTACATTCATAAATTAACCTGCTACTAGCCATTTAAACATTTCGCTAGAGATTAAGAACAAACATGTTAACGAACGGTTCACTTGACCTGAAAAGGAAGACTCGGCTTTTTTAAATAAATAATATTTCAGATTCTGTGTCACAACGCTCACGGTTGGCGAAGCATAAAAAGGAAATATATCTCTATATTTCCATTTCCTTCCCACGCGGGTAAAACCGATAAAATCATATTTTCACTTTATAAATAACTTTTGGATTCGCGTTCGCCACTGAATACCTCGTATTTCCTTGATTATTTTCTTGTGAAATATCTCGATTTGTGTAATTGTTAAACCGCATCAGTGAATTCTTATAACCTTCGTACCAAAATTGAATTTTTAACTGAAGCAAAACGGAGATTCGCGAGTCTACCCGAAATATATTTTTATGTATAACTACACAGAGCTTTTCAGTAGATCGCCCAATTTCGCTGATTATTTTTCATTGAATAGATCATGTTTTAAAGTTGGACCGACTACTGGAAAAATTCTGTCTTAAGCGTTGAAAAATAAGGGATAATTGACTAGTTACCAATTGGACTTAAATTTGTAAACCGATTCTATAGAAACTCCTCACAATCACATACAGGGTATCCTGCCAGGAGTTTCCAGTAGAAATATTATTCTTCCACATCTAGTGAAGCGGAAGTAATCCCCAACTGCCTTTTTCAAGAACCAGAACTTCAAAACTTTGGTTCGATTTGATTCATTGATGTTTTTACATCGAAACATGCTCATGTCAGTCAAAAAACAGAACTAATATACATAATTTAAAATATACATGGATTCCATTATTTTGTACAATTTCTTAATACTACAGTAGAGATAAAATAATTTAATCCCGTTGATTACGTAATGGAACTGAAACTGGTGAAAACATTGGCCATATATTCACTTAAAAACAGAAACATTTCTGTACTAGATAACCCCTGATACTTTTAAATCATTTGAATGGCAATCCTGTAACAACGTGAGGAAGTTTATTGAAAAATGTTTGTTCCCAATAGTTTCACCCATTTCGTCGCATACGGGTCAACAAGAACATCTGTGCGGGTGAAATAACCCCTCCCCTTGTTGCGCGTTAACTTTGCCGGTCACGTGGCCAAGCGCTCAGTTCTCAATGAACCTTTGAAGCTTTAGTAAGAGTCAATCGAACAGGATCGAATCCTGCAAATTTCATCTCAATTTCTATGTTTTGGTTAGGATGGAGTTCGTTTCCAATTTGAAAGGGGAAAAATTGAGTGGGCAATCCAAATGTCAAATGGCAATCGAAACTGGCATTTCGATATCAAGGACTTTCAGAACTCCCAAAGAGAATGAATTCAAACCCTACAAGATGAGAAAATTGCAATTCCTTCAGCCTCGATAACCAACGTCGACCTAATTTTAATCACTGGTACCGTCAGACAACAGAAGAAAACCCAGAATTTCACCGACGCGTTATATGGACCGATAAAGATCGCATTACACGTGACAATAGGCATAGTGAGCACTGTTGGTCGGATGTCAATTCCCAGAGAGTTGAACATTCAACACCAAGGGCGATACGGTTTCAATGTGTGGTGTGCATACACTATTGTGACGATATCCAATCGTCCTTGAAGCCTACCCTGTCACGGCCCGGTGCACTGAAGAGTTGCGGGGCACTTTCGGGAGAATTCGAGAAAGATTTAAAGGTTTCAGCGCGCCGTATTACGAAGAAATCAGTGTTGCCGTTTTTCTAGAACAAGTCGTACTCGTATATGAGAAGAGAGCGCGAAGCGCAGAGAATTAAGTTTGAACACAGAGCGCTAATAAGTGGACATAGTGTTAAAGATAATTTAAACAGTATCGATTGTGTTATATAAATTAGTCATTTAGTTTAGTGTTATAATTGTTCAGTAAACGTGTAAATAAATTAGTTGGAGTTTTGTAACGTTGAAGTGTTTGATTTGAACCCACAAATAGTTTCAAGAACTAAGAAACGTTACACTATGTTTGACGACAACTTTAATGGAGAAATTGACCATCGTATCATAGATGCCAATATAGGGGAAGGATATTTACATGAATTGCCATCAGGGCAAAAAGGAAATATATACTTTAAGCATGACGGTGCACCACCACACCAGAAACTAACCTTATCCCAACTGCTGGACTGGAATTTTGTAGATCACTGGATAGGCACTAGGAAACCTGCCCGTTCCCCAGATCTGACTACCCTAGATTAATTCCTGAGGCCATGTTGACAATTTAATGTATAAAGAAAAAACGAATAACATAAATGAGCTGAAACATAATGTTAGAATTTGTTAGGAGAATGTGAGTAATATTCATATAGGAAACGCATGAAGAAGTGTTGTGAGGCGTTGCAACTTGCAATAGAGTTTTTTTGTGGGATGAATTTTGGACTTGAAAGAAAATATGTTTTTACAAAAAGTAATAACTATATACCCAATAAATCAATAAACAAATTATTTGATAAATTCGAAAGCATTTTCATCATTTAAAATGAAGGAGTTGCAACGCCTCACAACACATCTAAATTCGTTTCCTATATGAATGTTACTAACATTCTCCAAACAAATCCTAACATTTTGTTTTAGCTCATCTCCGTTATTCGTTTTTCCTTTATACAATACATTCTTAACATGGCCTCAGGCATGAATCTAGGGCAGTCAGATGTGGGGAACTGGCATGTTTCCTAATTCCTATCCAGTGATATACGAAATTCCAGTCCAGCAGTTGGGATACGGTTCATTTCTAGTGTGGTGGTGCACCGTCATGCTGAAAGTATATATTTCCTCTTTGCCCTGATGGCAATTCATCTAAATATCCTTCCACTATAATGGCATCTATAATACGATGGTCAATTTCGCCATTAAGGTTGCCGTCAAACATTATGTATGTCAATACACGAATAGCTAACACAAATTGAAACCGTAACGCCCTTGGTGTTGAATGCTCTACTGTCGATGGGGATTGACATCCTACCAACAGTGCTCATTATGCCTATTGTCACTTGTAATGCGATCTTCATCGGTCCATATTACGCGTCGATAAAATTCTGGGTTTTCTTCTGTTTTCTGAAGGTACCAGTGATTGAAATGAAGTCGTCGTTGGTTATCGCCAGACTGGAGGATTTGCGATTTTCTCATCATGTAGGGTTTGAATTCATTTTCCTTGAGGATTGTGAGAGCCCTTGATTTCGAAGTGCCAGTTTCAATTGCCATTTGACGGCTTGAAATGTCAGGTTGGGCTGCAACTGCTACTAAAATGTCGACGAAAGCATCTTCTCTATCTTCAATTCCATATGTTTTGTGCCGTTGTGCTTTGAAAGAAACTCCAGCAATTAAATTGTCCTTCAGTATTTTGAAAATAAAATTATGCGGCTGTCTTCTCTCGGGGAATCTATTGAATAAGATTTTTCCGCAGCATCCGAATCTTTTACCATATAATTGAAAATATCTGCTATATTCCGTGTGGATAGATATGAATTTCCGATTTTTCAATGAAATAGACTGATGTTGAAGGAATTAATAGGGATTGCAATATTTATGGAGATCCTTTCTATTGAAATCAAAATCATCTGTAGTTCGTATTCGAAACAACACAGAAGTGTTTCATAACTCAGAAACCGATAGGCAAAAAAAATTTGGGATACGTTCGTGCATTCTACTCAAAAAGGGCCTCTAAAATGTGAAAATATTTTTTGCCTAACTTCTATAGGATTCGAGATATCATCACATGTCGAAATCCAGAATTCCGGAATAACTCGATAGTTTAAAAAGACATCTGAAATCCGTTTTCACCAATGAGTTTTACTCGCAAATCCACTTCGAGAGAGGAGGATCGTGTTTCTCTATCTACAATATTTCACATAGCTGCTGTACTGAAACATCGAACATATATGAATAAGAAAAGTAATGGTCCCAACACCGATCCCAGAGACACATCCATCACTATGGGCATTACCTCCGATTGTATGCCATTAAAAGTGACGCATTGTCGACTATCTGACAAATGTGAATATAGAACAGACATAGCATGATTATATTTCTCAAACTTACTTCTAATATATGCCTTTGAAAGAAGACATCGTCGTTTATTTGTCTTACGAAATCCAAACTGAGACGATCCTCAGAGCGATTTCCGAATACGAGGGTCATCTATTTCTCAACATAATCTCTTTTTAGGGATATACTATTGCCTAAGCGATGCTGGAGGTTTTTGATGCCCTCTGCTTCTTTCGAGCCATATGTCCATATTTGGAAACAAAAAAAAAACACTGGGAGCCAGCTCAGGAGAATATGGTGCAGTGGTCGCGCGCAGACCCTCGCTCCGCACCGATGCAAATTCTTGGATATCTTTGCACCACCACCACTTAAGTCATCCCGATTTATTTACCTTCCTAAAATCGCGTGTATTATCCTAGTACTGAGTTTGAGTTTTATAAGTGAAGGTGTGCCGGCTACAGAAATTTTTGCGGAGTGAGAGTCCGCGCGCGACTACGAGTGTTACAAATAGTATCAAGATAAGAGTGTTTGTTTTTATATTTTCCGGCTATTCGCGTTTGATCCTGCAATGAATTATTCTTACGAAAAGGAACAGGAAAGATTGCAGCGTTTGTTAGATGAGTCTTTTTATCCGATGACGATGAGGGTGAAACCTATGATGATTCTGAAGATGAAGAGGAGCCTGATGAAATAGAATGTGATGCGGCTAACAGAGATAGCGAGAAAGATATTTCCGAAAATGAACTCGAAATTGAAGAAACTGAAGTAAATGAAGGTCCAAAGTTTGTAGGCAAAGATGGCAATACAATATGGCCGAAACATAAACCGACACAGACTATAAGAATTCGATCGGAAAATCTTGTAACACAATTGCCTGGTACCCGAAGTACGACTAAATGTCTGAATATATGGAATTATTTTTTTCGGACCAACTACTGAATATAATAGTTGACAATACCAATATACATATTCAACCAACTTCCATGAATTACTACCGTGAAAGGGATTCGAAATTGACCGACATTTCTTTGGATTGTTGTACTCGGCCGGAGTACTGAAGAGTAACCACCTGAATACCAACAATTAGTGGAAAACCGACGGCACTGGTGTTGAAATATTTCGACTTACGATGTCTTCAAATTTCTTTTGAGACACATCATTTTCGAAATTGACCGACATTTCGGAAATAAAAGCACTCTTTGGATTGTTGTACTCGGCCGGAGTACTGAAGAGTAACCACCTGAATACCGACAATTAGTGAAAAACCGACGGCACTGGTGTTGGAATATTTCGACTTACGATGTCTTCAAATTTCTTTTGAGACACATCCTTTTCGATGATTTGGAAACTAGAAGTTGAGACGAGCAACCGACAAACTTGCCCTAATCAGAGATGTTTTTGAGACTTTTGTTAATCAGTGCAAAAACGGTTTTACTCCTCTTCATTATGTAACTGTGGATGAAAAGCTAGAGGCCTTTCGTGGACTATGTGCTTTTCGCCAGTACATACCAAACAAGCCAAACAAATACGGCATCAAAATATTCGCGCTATGTGATTCAAGACTATATTACACGGTAAATTTGGAAGTTTATGTTGGAAACCGCCTCCAGGGCCTTATGAAGTCAGCAATTCTCCACAATTTTTAATGGAAAGAATGTGCGAACTAATAAGAGGAACTGGAAGAAACGTAACTGTGGATAACTGGTTCACAACTTTTGATCTTCTGGAAAAATTCAAGAAGGATTTCAAGCTCACTGTGGTCGGAAACATCAGAAAAAATAAGCTAGAGTTGCCACTTGATTGTTCTTGTCCTGTGAAAAGACGAATAAAAAGTTCAATGTTCGCTTTTCACAAAAATGTGACACTCGTTTCTTATATCCCACGAAAAAGGAAAAATGTATGACTCGTCTCTAGTATGCACCATGATGACCAAATTGATGACACTACTGGAAAACTAGAGATGATTATGATATACAACACAACAAAGGGAGGAGTTGATACTGTCGACCAGTTATGTTTTACGTACAATTGTGCACGTAATACGAGACGTTGGCCAATGGTTATATTTTACTCTCTGTTGAATATTGGTGGCACAAATTCCCTCATCATCTTGAAGAGTAATAATCCGAATTCAAAAATTAAGCGTAGGGAATTTTTGAGTGATCTTGCTTTTGACCTCATAAAACCCTATGTGGAGATTCGAAGGTTGTCAAAGAGCCTACCAAGAAGTCTTACTACAAGAATGAATGAAATCCTCAAAAAGAAGAATCCAACTGAAGAGCACTTGGCAAAGCAGCAACGACCAGAGCCGACAGAAAACCAACGAGGACGGTGTGGGGTATGCGATAGGGTGAAGAACAGACCCACGAGATATTTTTGCAAGAGTTGTAGAATATTCTTGTGCCTTGAGCATGCCACTTTAGCGTGTACGGAATGTTTCCAAAACAATCAAGGGGATGCCGATTGAGCTAGTTAATTTAATCACTTTCTTCAGCTTTTATGAAAATGAAGTTGAAGTTTTTTATATTTTTCTATGTTCCAGATCCTTTCATCTTGTTTTTTTTTTGTTACCCAAATAAAATTAATGCTTCAAATATTTTATTCTTTTATTCAAAACCTTTTGAATGGAGAATGGAGAAAAATATAGAAAAAAAGGGTTGATATCGCTTGATGATATAGTACCCTTCGTTTTCTAGTGCGTGAGAACATCCTCGTAAACAGATTTTAAAGAAGTTATTGGAAACTCACGTCGGGACAACCGACTTTTATTTCTATGACCTCTTTGTTCGATGTGTCATCGAAAGAAGCGAATATTAAAAATCAAAGAAAAGAGATATAAATTATATCTTTTCTATGGCATACTTTAGAAGTCCATCGAATCAAGTAACCTTCAGAAGAAATTCTCATCTACTTCTTCGTTCGCATCACCTACTTCGCCCCCGCCCCGCAAAACCGTCGTGCATCGAAAAGATGCGTGTATGTCAAAGAAATAAGCACGTACCCACACAATGGCGATGCAAATTGATGAACTCCGAGCGGACCCTGAAACTAGAAGTCGTCGACGACGGAGTTGTGATCTAGCGGCGTGGGTGAGTCACAGTTAGACGGGAAGTTCAACGGTACCTACTCTTTGACGCGACGAGGATTTATCGGCCGGTGCCGACACAAGAACGGGCGCTTAGAACGGCAGTTTGCACTTGCAGTTAAATCATAATTATCGCCGGCAACCTGCCTCCGGATCGCGCCGCCGTTCGAAGGAGCAGTGGCGGAATTGTCCCTATCATCTTTTCTCATAAAATTCATATCGTAGCTATAGCAATTGCAATTTCAAAACTCCCAAGTCGATTGAATATTGTATTCAGTCTGAAATTCCTTGGCAATGTTTGAGAATTTGTCCATCTAATCGGACACTCAAATTTTTACTTTTTTGATAGTAAATGTAATTTTTTTTCAGCATAATCTCCTTTGGGACTTCACATCTGCTAAGGCAATACTGAGGGTTTTTGATGCCCAAATCATAATGTGCCCTTTTCTGATGAAAAATTAGTCAAATTTTGTTTCTCCAGGACTACTTGTGTAGATGTGACACGTAATTTTCGAAAACATCTTTCTTTTCGAAGAAATTCTCGACCTCTTTCAATTTCGCGAAGAGTGTATTGGTTCACCCTGGCTTACATTTACAGATGTACCACTGCTGTGTGGCCCTGGTTGACGGTGATTATGAAGGATGGATCGGAAAACCAGCTTCTTCAGGGAAGGATATTTAACATTCTACGGAAGGTTGAATATTGTACCTAGAATAAAAATTCTTCAATGTGTCCACACATATGGTGATAATTTCGCTGTTGTAATTTTTGAGATTGTACATTAATATATCTTGAAAAGTAAAGCTCCGATTGGGTCGATATAGCTTTTAACCATCTACAACCTAATAACTTTACTGTTTCCTCGGCAATCTTCACTATACTTCTTATTTCTGAAAAACGATTTCACCATTTTTTTAGGTTGTGAAGGACTGTTGAGATTTACTGGTAAAACCCCTATCTTTGAACCTTTTCTCTTATAGGAACATAATTTTTGTTGTCTGGTTAGAATTTTGAGGAGCTCTCACAACTATTAATTCCAGTAAAACCGATTAAAAAAATTGTTTACCATGTAATGTGCTAAAATCACGTGACAACAATTTGAGTTAAAACACCTGATTCCAGTCAACCCTCTATATGTGTCACGCCACTGGTTAACAATCTGATGCGCATAATCCGCATATGATGAGTACATGTGCTACGAGCATTCTTTAGTTTAGGCGTTCCTTTCTTTGCAGACGTTCAAGCGAATTAGTTGAACTTGAAAATCCTCCTAAATTGCAGTTAAAATAATTGAATTAAATTAAAGTTCATATCTTTATATTGGAAACTGTGTAGTGACCTATATCAAAATATAGGTCCTAGGTGGAGTTTCCTAGGTGGAGACCCGTAGCTAGAAAGTCCTAGGTGGAGACCCGTAGCTAGAAAGTCCTAGGTGGAGACCTGTAGCTAGACATTCCTAGGTGGAGACCCGTTTCTAGAAATTTCTAGGTGAGGAGCCATAGATAGAAAGTCCTAGGTGAGGAGCCCTAGATAGACATTGCTAGATGAGGAGCTCTAGACAAAAAGTCCTAGGTGGGGAGTCCTAGATAGAAATTCGTAGGTGGAGAGTCCTAGACTGAAATTCCTAGGTGGAGACTCGTACGTGGAGCTCAACAGCTGAAAAAGAGGTTTTCCCCAAAGGCAGCAGTAATACCAAGAACCACCAAGATAAGTCTTATAGCCTGTATTAACATATAAAGAAATATTTGTGACACTATGTATCCTTATCATAATTTATGTAATTGATTAAATATCTAAGCACAACTTTCTTGACTTTTCTTCCAAGATTTCAGTGACGAATATTGAATTAGATTTCTCATAGCTCATTTATCTCTGGGCTTAACCAGGATAAAAGTTACTTTAGTTACAACCATAGGTCTTCACTAAGCTTATTATACACACTATATACCCAAAGTGTTTTGGAAATTGAAAGTATGAAAGTATGCCTTTGACCAGTTATATTAATGTGAAGTGAAAAGCTGAAAGATCTTGTACGATAAGCAAGTTCTGAACTTGTTCCGATATCGAAAGTAGAAATGTTTCTTATCAGATGGCAAGTTGATAATAAGTCTAAATTATTCAATCAAAAATCGCGATAATCGTAACTACACACACCACAAAAATTGTCGCATCACCTGATATTCTGAATTCGATTAAGCAGCTCGATCGCAGTTTCTTTGTCAACATATGTTTTTGGACATATGAGGGGGAAAAAATCTTATCTATGTAGTAACATTTGTTTCCAAATGATCTCAAACACGTCTGAAACAAGAATGAGTTTATCTGACTATCAGTATTAATTCAATATCTCTTTAGTTTTCACGCTAAATTAATGCAAGTTTTCTGTGTTTCTTGTTGATTTTCGAATCTTTGTATTTATTGTAATGGCTGCTGAACGTGCTGGACACTATTTGAGGGATCATGAAGTGGTAAGAATTGTAACACTACTACAGGAGGGGCGAAACCAACGTTACGTGGCTAACTTGTTGAATGTTAACAGGGGAATATGGAAGAAGGGCCGGACAGGGAAGAAATCGGATAACAACACCAGCTGATGATCGTTGGCTCCGTTTAACTGCACTAAGAGTTCGGCACTGTACGGCTAGAATGCTACAAAATGAACTTGCACTTTCCAGAAATGTGCATATTTCATTGCAAACTGTTAGGAGCAGGCTCAGAGAAGACGATATCAGACCCAGGGTGGCTTCTACCGGCCCGCGTCTCAGCAGAGAACATCGAGTTTCGAGACTTCAGTTTGCGAGGGAACATGCAAATTGTGGTATTCCAGAATGGTCGAACGTTCTCTCTTCCGATGAGTCCGGGTTCTGTCTAGCATCAAATGATAGACGCATGCCTATATACAAACGATCTGGAGAACGGTATCAGCAATGCAATATTCGGCAAACCGAAAACTTCGGAGGGGGCTCAGTAATGGTGAACTGAGTTAGTCCTAGTGAATAATGGAAGAATGACAGCGTTCAGATACATAGCAGATATCCTTGAACCCCATGTTGTACCCTTTGGCCCATTGATTGGCAAAAACTTCATTTCTATGCATGATGATGTTCGGCCTCATGCAGTAAGAGTAGTTACAGAATTTCTGCAAAATGCCGAAATTGATATTTTAAGATGGCCAGCCAGAAGTCCCGACTTGAATCCCATAGAACATGTTTGGGACAACATGAGGTGGCAAATTCAGCAACGTAGGATGTCTTGTAGAACACACCAACAACTAGAAAATCTGCTTCCTGAAATTTGGAACTCAGTGACTCAAGAGTACATCCAAAATTTGTTTGAGGGTCTTCCGAGACGTATACTGGCAGTAATTAAAGCCTGGGGAGGAAACACTCGATTTTGAAAATGATTAGTAACCATTCGATGCTAGTTGATTGGTCTCTTGGCGAATGTTTGAAGAAGGTAGAATTTTTCATCAACTCCAAAATTGTTGATATTTTCCATCATAAACTCATCTCTTTTGAATAATATCTTCTTATTTCACACTTCTGAAAGTTATCAAGCGACTCTTGAATGACCAACCTAAAAGTTTATATAGTATTGTCGTAAAAGTAGGGTGATGCGACAATTTTTGTAGGGTTGTGTGTATTATAATACTAATACTGTGTATTATAATACTAATTACTGACTACTACATGACTCAAAATGAATTTCATCTCGGAAAGTATTTCTGATTAAACTGAAAGTACGGGGTGATTTATGAAAATTTTGTTCAATGATTTTCAATTGACAAAATAATCTTTACCAAAACTAATATATTTATAATCATGTATAATTTCAGAACTACTATTTGCAATTCATTCTAAATTATCAGAAAAGGTATTCATATTTGCTCATGAAAGTTTCGTCTTAAGGATATCATTCGAGGTTTAGAAATTAATGATAGCTGCAAATTGTTTAATACGATGAAATTTTTATAATATATGCTATATGAGACTTGTTGCTTTTACATATCTGTTGTGGGCACTTCTAAGTAAACTAATTATTAACACTTGTTGATAATTAATACAACGCGAATCACGAAATTTGACCCAGGCAGAATGTGCTGAAGCAGTGATGTTAGATGACTTAGGTTGGAGTTGTACAAGACTAGGCTGAAGGCTAGTTTCTAGAATGATCCGCAGGTACAAGGGGACTTGCAGTCATGAAGAGAGACCTCGAGCAACAACGGCGATCCATGACCGTTATTCGAAAATTTCCTCGATGAGACAACGGTTCGGTACTTCAAACACAGCTTTGACAAGAATAAGACTACGCGAAACAACGTTCCCACTTCGTCAGATAGTTGACAGTTCACTGTTTTTGAACCAAGATAATTTTTTCATATTATTGTTTCGGGGAAGTCTTTGGACTCCCCCCACTCATGATTCTCTGGGAAGGGTTCTGCTGAATATCGCCAAATGTAGTAAACCTTAATCGATAGGTTATTATACTTACACTTCTGGGCGCTAGGTGACGACACTACATAAACTTCTTTCAGTTTTCTATATATTCTTACAAGGAATATTAAGTTTTCAACGAATGATACGAAAAACCTTCGAAATAATCATTTTTTTTGGATCTATTCTATACCATATAGAAATTTATTGTAGGTTGTAAGCTACGTCAATATTATGTTTAGAGTTGTTGCATACAGACTGCTGGTGGACTCCTTCCTTTTCTTTTAGTTAACCAAATTCCCTCGCGAAGCTTTTTGTATCTACTTGTTGCGCTGCAAAATGAATTGACTCGATCGCACGTACTAAGTTTTGAAATCCCAGTGTGTCGCAGTCAATTGAAAAACTCTGACAAGAGATACAACCTACTTCTATTGCACCAGTACGGGTACGGCAACAAGCGATTAGAAAGTGAACTTAACTTTATGCTCTCACAAATATCAAGCTTTCGATTAGCTTGAAAAAACTTGATGTCAAGTCAAGCTTTTGTGTTGCAAAATCATGTAAAGTCAAACCTCTAATTCATCAAAAGCTCGATTTTCAGGTCGAGTCAAACTTTTCGAAAAAAATTTTAAGCTGCTTGACTTGATGAAACCCTAAGTATATTCGACCTAGCTGACGTAATAAAACTGCAAAATTTGTCCACCCTGTATACTACTTAAACTCCTCGATTAAGGTTGTATGATAATTTTTCAAATTTTAATTTAAGTTAATCTTTTAAGTTTGAATAATATTAGGTGCGCAACTAAGTTCTAGCTGTTTGTCAATAGATGTCTCCAGCAGTTTGTGCTGCTAGATTTTTAAGTATCAAGTATCAAAGCTTAGAAATATAGTAAACAAACCACTGTGACACATTAGAGGTTTTGGTTTTGCGTCGTATACTTTTCGTTGCGAGAAAATGTCTGATTTTGTGCCAAATAATCGTCATTTGCGGGAAGTGTTGGTTTTCTTCTTTCATTCGAAGAAAACGTCGGCTGAAGCTCATAGAGAGCACCAAAAAGTTTACGGAGATGCTGCACTAAGTGAAACAATGTGCCGGAATTGGTTCCGTCGCTTCAAAAATGGTGATTTCGAATGGACGACGAATGGACAAAAATCTTCGAAGACGCTGAATTAAAGGCATTGCTCGATGAGGATCCGTGCCAAACGCAAGAAGAGTTTGCTTCAGCCTTAGGAGTTAAACGCCAGGCCATTTCCAAGCGATTTGAATCGATTTGAAGCCAAGAGACGTTGAACGTCGTTTTTTCGCCTGTGAACAACTGCTCCAGCGGCAGAAAAGAAAGGGGTTTCTTCATCGCATCGTAACGGGTGATGAAAAATGGATTCATTACAGCAATTCAAAGAATAAAAATCGTGGGGACTGGTCATAATTTTACGTCATCGCCTCGGCCGAATATTCACGCTGCGAAAGCTCGAATGGGAAGTCCTACCCCACCCGCCATATTCCCCAGATATTGCACCATCCGATTATTACGTGTTCCGTTCGATGGCACATGGTCTGGCTGATCAGCAGTTCCGCTCATATGAAGAGCTCGAAAAATGGCTTGATTCGTGAATAGCCTCAAAAGACGAACACTTCTACCGTCACGGTATTCGAGCTCTGCCAGAAACAAGGGAAAAAGTTGTAGCTAGCGATGGGCAATATTTTGAATGATTCATTTGTAATCATTTTTCACAATAAAGTTGTATTTTCATAAAAAAACAGCGAGAACTTACTTGCGGACCTAATAAAATAGTGATACTTCTTTGCGTTACCCTCAGAACGATCAACTTAATTGAATTTGTCTCCTACTTAATTGGCTTTTTAATCACTCCAATTGAACAACTCATCCGCACAATTGTTAGTGAGGTTTATTGTAAGTAACGCAAATTTTAATGAATTACTGTCCACCGACTAATTGAGGAAATTTTCGTACGTCAAACGGATATATTCAATTTGAATTCACGCGTTAGCTTGAATAATACGCGGTTGTTTAGATATGTATTCAGATTGCTTTATCAGGAAATAATATAACTGTAAAATTTGCTATTTCTGCGTTAACAATATTACTTTCACTGTTTAATTAAATCGTACGTGATTAGATAGATAATAATGTGTGAAATCATGGTTTTAAACAAGTCTTTTATCTGTATTGAACTTCCGTAGCGCCGTGTATTTTACACAAAATTTGTTTTTGGATCAATTAAATTAGTATCTTGAGAGGATCAAAATCTGTTCAAATTTTCTGAAATTTTGAAATGTTGATATAAAACACTGCGCCAAGAAATCAATGCCCAGTTTCTATATTTGAAATTTCTTTTTTGGTAGACAACTAATTATTAATCCATGTTTTTTTTTCGGATATGTCTGGACATATGCCGAAAAAATCTATGTTTCTTCTTGGCGCACTTGTCCCTCTCATTCGAAATTAAATTAAAGAAAGATTTTGCAAGAAACTGACTAATAAACTCCTTGAACAGGCAAGCGGGACTAGACAATTCTGGTCTATGGCGAAGACTGTCAGTGCCAATTTCCGTAAATCTGCGTTTCCGCCTCTTGTTAGAAAAGACAAGGACAACAAATTGCATCCAAAGATTCGATGCACCTTCTGGAATAACGGTCAACTCCGGGTTTTGCTGTCATGAACATGTATCAGCAATAGCTAAGTCGGCATCAGCTAAACTCAGTTTTCTTTTCAGAGCCAAGCGATACTTCACGTCATCTCAGCTATTGCTTCTATATAAGGCGCAGATTCGACCTGCTTTGGAATATTGTTACCATGTATGGGGATCTGCGCCCAAACATTCGTTGCGGACGTTGGATAGTGTGCAGAAACGAGCTGTGCGCCTCATCGACCACACGGAGATCACCCGGGATCTCCAACCGCTGGCTCTCAGAAGACAAGTTGCTGACCTTTCCCTGTTCTACAGATACTTCCACGGAAGATGCTTCAAGGAGCTGAAAGACCTTGTTCCGGGAAAACTCACGTTTTGCCGCAACACTAGGCTGGCAAAGAGTTCTCATCATATGGCGGTACATTTAACGACCCCTCGAACCTCTTCCTATAAGAATAACAATTTGTCCCTCTTCAAGAAGCGAGTAAACAGACACCTCAATTCTTTCCAGGCGCCCACTTATGTGGTGTAAAATCTGGAAAATTTTATTGAGGCGGCCATTTTTAAAATTAAAAAAAAGCTTCGATCAGACACTAGATTATCTATTAACAATACTAATTTTTTCGTCCGATTGATTTTAGATGAACCTTTAAGGATAAGTGATGGCCACCGCATAAGTTGAAACTGGATCAACATAAACAGCCATTACTTTTGAAATTATTAAAATTTTTTTATAAAATTTATGCCAAGTCAAGTCGAAACCTTATTTAATGATGCTATATTTTTACTTTTATAGAATAAAATAATTTACTGGCAAAAAAATATTAAAAATCATTTTTTCATGTCTCTGATTACACCTAACCCCTTAATACACAAATTTAGTCGACAAATATCCCATTGCTGTAAAATTTTGAACAACTCGAAAATGGAGAGAGATATCCGAAAAATGTTTGCTCCTCAAAACTAATCCTTGAAGAAAAGATCGGAGCAAGAGGGGTCACTTTTCTTTAGTTATAATATTTCACCTAACTGCCATAATAAAATATCAAAATTTGCCCACCCTGTACAATTCATAGTTATTTAATCGGTTTCTAACTAAATATATATTCCTCCTATTTTAATGCCCTGTATATTTTTTCTTTGATATATTTTTAATTAATTATATTAATATCAAAAGGATCCATAACAATTGAAAAACACATTTTATTCATTTATTTGAAAACAAAAATTGTTCTTTCTATTTCAATTCCAAATATTTGTTATTTATTCTTTTCCATTTATTAATACTGAAAATTGACATGCGGCGAATTCAATTATTTAATTAAAACCAAATTTGATTCTAATAGACATTTGATTATTCTTAATCTTCAAACATGTAACATAAGTATTAAACATTTCTATATTTTCGTGGAGATAATCAACATTAATTAGATTCAAAATTTTTCATATATAGATTCATTCATGTTTTCATAAGCACAATACCTGAATATTCAAACTAGACCACACTGCTTGATTCTGTGATTCTCAGAGGCAATTCATCATTCATGAGGTTTTGAATTTACTGTGCACTTCATTAAATTAACATGACCACATTTTTAAAGAAACAGAAATTATGGTGAAAAAACTCACTCACCAGGTGCTTTAACCCTTGTAGCCCTCACGTCAGTCAGGAGCGATACCCTTTCCACTTGATCAAAAACATTCTCACTTGTATTTTCAACACTCTCAGTTTTCGCAGCAGGCGACGATTTGCTGGAAGTTGCCCCATCCACAACATCGACAATCTTCTTTTTGATTCCCGAAAACAAACCACCAGTGGAACCCGAACCCGAAGGAGATTTCTTAACTGCAATGGTCGGTTTTTTGCTGGGTACCGGAGGCGTAATTTTATTATCACCGTGGCCTAAATTGTCCGTTTTTTCACTTTGAATCTGATGTTTATTTTCCAAACTTTTTCGTTGTGAAGCAATCGAACTAGGTTTGATGGGAAATGGGTCCTGGGTGATAACTGGGGACTTATCGTTGGAATTTTTATCGACGTTGTACGGGAGAATCACGACGAAATTATCAGGAAACACACCGACCAAACCATTGAGTTCCCTTTCCACCAGCCTGCATCTTGACCGTCTTTGCTGAGAAGGGTGACGATGTCACCTTCTTTCAGATTGAGCTCATCTTCATTTTGTGCCTTGTAGGAATATTTCACCTCACAAAGTATTTTGGCTGAAAATAATAGTAATAGAAATTGATATTTGAATGGAGTAAAGAAGCATAAACACTAATGAATAATTACAACCTAGAAGAATGTTGATAACTTGATCACGAATAATTCAACAAGTCGCAACATATCACATATTGTGTGTGTATCCAGAATTTTAAAACAGAAAATAAACCTTTATTGTGGGAAATTGATATAGAAATTGTTATTCAAGTACTACATATATCCAGAGTGGCTTCAAAGTAATATAAAATAATGTTGTGACCAAGGTTCCTATAAACATTGTTAGATGAATTTGATTATTAAAGAGTTATAGATTTATGATTTTTTGTACTAAACAACAACTAACTGCATGTGCAACTACCAAAACGCAGGAACATATTCATCAGATGCTTCTTTTTGAAATCTGGAAAATGTTCAATTTTCGGCAAAATATTGTTTGTCAATAATTCAAGAAACTAAACTCCAATGAAAGCAAAAAACAAGGAAAGAAGAATTTACTCACAGCTTAGCAAACAATCTTGACAAAATTTTGTTCAATCTTTCTGAATTAATTGATTTTTTGAGATTCACTAATCCAGTGATGAAGAGCCTAATTAAACAAGAATTTACACAAATTTTCTTCATTTATTTAATTAATACATACAAAATTCTGACAATAATAATATCTCAAAATATGAAGCAGTGCTTTTAGCTCTGGTATCATTTTGAACTACAATATTCTTATCAGTGCATATTCTAATAGGAATTGAATAAATCATCCAATTTCTTGCAAATTTTCAATTATCAGACCCTAATATTCATCATTCTCATTTTATTCTTTAACTTCAATGTTCTGATTAAAGTAATATGTTCTTACTGGGACACTTACCAGGTTTTGGAGGTAAAGGTAGATTGGTATCCCCATCGTTGTGTATAGTTAAATCTTCCCTACTACTCTTTAATTTATCTAAATTGATTTCTTCAACGAAATTTGAAGGAAATACGCCTATTTTACCATTTAATACACCTCGCCACCATCCTTCTTCTTCCTCTCCAAGTATATCGATTACATCACCTACGTTTAAATTCAACTCATCTTCATGATCTTGTTTATAACTGAACACAACTCTGCACTGTCTTATCCTCTTAGAATCTTTTTTATTTCGCAAAATGACTGCTGTTTCTTTATCCATTGTGGATCTAACCTATTACACTTTTTGAAAGGAAACACCAGTTTAGAATATTTTATATGGACGTAGCATTTAGAATTCCATTACTGTTAGTTAATTCATTCACGACTTCTGTGAAAAGCTTTTCTCTACGTGGAAGTTGAAACCACACTGAAAGAAAAATCAAAACAATATGAATCATTCATCCACTATGATTATTTCACAGGCACTAGCAAATTGCCATAATGACAACAGGAACGAATCTTACTCATCATATATCATTATCAGAAGATAACATTAGATTTGATTTTATTGAACCAGCCAGTAATCCACAATGAAAATCATCTAAATACTTTTTTACATCATTCTTTATCTTAGAGATCACAGCTATCAATTCACACATCACACATACGTTTCCTGCAGTAATTTTACAACTAAAGAAAAATAAAATTCTCTATTAGTTGACACTGACTTTCGCCATACCACAGAAAATCGAATGAATACGTTCCCCTTGTACATCTATCAACTTAGTCGCCATTTTATTGTTAGTAGGCCGCCATGATTTAGTTAGTAAAAATTACTGTTTTAATATATCTTAGTATCAAAGAGATATTGTAAACAACAATATCAATATTTATCGAGAATTGGGATAAATAATTGTGAATATGCTACAAAAGGATAAGGACAACAGTGGGCAACTATAAATCAATTTTCAAAAATAATCAAAATATCAGTATATTTTACAGTATATAATATCAAATATAATAATTTGTTCATAGAATAATATTCAAACATATTTGAGGTTGAATTTAATAAGTCTTGCTATAAATCGTTATTAGAGATGAATCGATTTCCTTCAGAGTGTTTACCATTGTATAATTTTTTGCACTTCCCAATGGCTCCTGAAAATGAAATATTTACAATTGAAGAGAAGATATGTTTTATAAAATTGAATCGGTAAAAATATCAAAAAAAATGTGTGCACGAGGGCGAATAAATAAGCTAAAAACGAATAAATTGATAATACCAGGACACAAGCTATAACTTGTTTGGGCAATAAAATGCCTTGAAAATGCAAACATGAACATAATGACATGTTAATCAGTATCGATTTGACATCCAATAAAACTGTACGAGATGTAATCTTTTGTATATGCCTGAGAAGTAGGAGAAATTCGTGGGTGGAGCTCAATGGCCTCCACCTCCGTCTTCTGGGACTCATAAAGGTGAATTGTCATTGCAGCGTTTTGACACAAATTCGAATGGTCACGTGATTTTCAGCGTTGACGCTAGAAAGTTGGAAGATTAACAAGTGACATTTCTGTTTAAATATTTTTATTGTTAGTAAATAATAATAAATTATCTATATTTTCTTTATAAATCTGCAGCTTAAAAAATTAATCTAATATCAGAATGGACTCTAGAGATTAATTAACAAACCTCAGAGTCAAAATTGATCGTTCTTCGGGTTTTATAACATCTCGTACGACATAATGTTTTGTAATGTGTGGAGCAACCGAACACTAAAGTTCTTCGAATTGTGAAGTGCTCATTCTACTATAATTTCTAAATCGCAGGTCATCTAATTGTAATGTAGGAAGAACATTCAAATAGAATCCATGCCTGACCCGTTCTTTAAATAAAACTGCAATCCAATACCGCTTTCGTTTATATTTTCGGTTTTCAAAGGTAGCCAATAAAAAACCCAAGGCAGCTAGTTTTCTCTGATATGAAATAACTCTATTTGTTGTCGTCAAGTTATCACGCCATATAAGCTTTCGATACTGGAACAACATATTTACTTTTTTGGTTTTGAAAAAAATATTCGCAATATAAAAGACCTCTAGAGAAGATATCGACGAAGAATAGGTTTTATATTTATCCATCAACTAGTTTATTCTTCAAAAAATTACAAATGACATATTTTGATGCTGAAAACCCCTTTTCATGAAAGCGTTAAGATTTCATAGAAAAATAGCTCACATGACCACATTGACGCTCAAAACGATCGTCAAAATGCTCCAATGAAAAGGCACATTAAGGCATTATCTTCATTAATTTCGTCCAAAAAAGAAATAGAAATAGAACGTACTACGCATGACTGGTAGTCCAATTGAAAGAGGAAATCAAAGCTAAGCGGCCATATCTTGCAAAGAAGAAAACCCTGTTTCACTAGACAATGCCACCGCCCATTCCTTCAACATTGCAACAGTCAAACTGGTGGAGTTACTTTATGACTTATGACTTGTCAACTCACAGCCGTATATGCGTATGCACTGTTATTTTCAATTGGTAATTTAAGATAGGACAAAACAACAAATTAACATCATACCAACTTTTCTGAAGTATTCATTATAGAACGTCATAATCTCAATCTTTGGCATCACAAAGTATTCTAAACAGTACCACCAGTTTATTTTTTCAAAAGAGATTCAATCATGATTAACGAGATCAACATTAAAATATAGAAATGGATCCTTCCTGAAAGTTTGCCATAATTTCGTGAAAGCATATAGTCTGAACTAATTACAATAGACAAGATTTTCAAATACATGAAAGAAGAAGACCTGTTCTGTTCATAGTTTCTTGTCTATGTGAAAGTCAAAACACTACAGAATGTTTATTGCGTATTCTTATTCTGTGTGAAACTGAAACACAAAACATAGTGAAGTACAGAAGTCAAATAATATATATTTCTAATTCAGTGAAAATACTCAGATGAAACTGATGGAAATGAATAAGTAATTGATAGTGAACCAGAAGTAACTAATACGCAATAGCTAAAGAGCATAACTTCTCCAAATTAACTCGTAGAGATTCAGTTGAAAAATGAAATTACCAATGTTTCTTACCAGATCTCATTTTTGAATTAAGTTTTCATAGATTGTTGCGTTATTCTAATTCTGATGCATATTTCCCATTTTATATTGAACATCCAATATATTTTCATGGGTAATTTTGTTATTAGAGGGGATACAGATGAAATTTATAACATTCATAAGCCTACTATAGTACCTTCTATAATCAAAATATTGCCTGACCTCTGTGATCATCCAAACTACGAATTGTTCTAGGTAAAGGACTAAAACTACTCTCCCATGAGATATTTTCAGAGGAT
The DNA here is from genome assembly GCA_013387265.2 of Cryptolaemus montrouzieri. Lineage (NCBI taxonomy): Eukaryota > Metazoa > Arthropoda > Insecta > Coleoptera > Coccinellidae > Cryptolaemus > Cryptolaemus montrouzieri. The sequence continues at coordinate 28,948,855 of JABFTP020000103.1, forward strand.
GTGTCGTTCGATGAGGCCGTTGAGGGCCGCATCACTTTCATGTATTTGCCTCTTCTCCGAGCCTCTGTTCTTTCAATCTCTCGAACTTTTGTTGAATCCAAAAATTTCAAGTTAGGAAGGTGATGAAGCACAAAATATCTGAAACAATATTGTCGTAAATTTCTTTTCTGAAATGAACTAGTGTATAAGGATGGAGTGTCATTATAATATGTAGATGCGGAGGGAAATTTCCTTCTCGACTATCTTTAAACTAGAAACTTACCTATAACGTTGATAATCTTCTTCATCATTTTCCATATCTGCTAATTCATTAGGACATGCTTTGTTTCCTAGTAAACTAAGATAACTTAGGGAAGGCAAATTGTGTTGTATTTTAGTGATGAGTGATTCTATATCGTATATCTATAAATGAAGATAATCTTATTTATTTTTCTCAAATAAATACAGTCACAATTGTGAGTTACTTTCACCTTGTTCTTATTGAGCGATAACAGGTTTAGATGTGGAAGATATGGAAGCACTAAGGAATCTGACAGATCGTTGTTATCCAAAATTAGTTCTTTTAGTAAGGGAAATCCTTCTAATCCCCTCAGTGAGACCAGTTCATTGTAGCTTAAATCTAAGCTTTGCGTTTTATTTCCATACAATTTCACTAAAGCTTCTGGTATTTTCTGACACTTTTGTCCGCTGTAGCATAACTGAAACGAAAGGTTGTGTTACTGAAATTATGACAATAAAATGACTATTAATAAAGAAAATTAAACTTTTTGACATTATATTAAGTTTGGTGTCCTCCTTTCTTTTGATGCAAACTCAAGGAATTTATGCAGAGATCTTTATTAGTTATTGATATGCTAGAAGGTATACAGTGTTTTTGAAAGTAGCCAAATTATCAATCATTTGCATTCACGGTTCAATGAAATGGTAGCATAGAATAATGTCATACACTTCCGCCCAAGACCCATCTTTGATTTGATTATACGTGATCGTACTACACCAACATCTCAATCTTTCGGACATGATGTGAAAACCTTTGTGAAAAATGGATTGCATGAAGCTCAATTCTATTGCAGAGTCTTTTGAGAGGGAATCGGGCTGCGCGTTTGTTTGTTATTCCTTTAACGTGCTCTATTTCCGCCTTTCGGCCAATGTTACGCCGGGGAATTCTGTCACCTCACTAACCCGGGAATTTTGCCGAACCCCTCTCGTGTCGAGGGAAGGGATCTTTAATGTCCAACACATCTCTGTTAGACAGGACCGACGGCTTTACATCTCCGAAAGATGGATACTCAAGCGATTCCCAGAATCCGAAAAATCGCACCGACTTTGTGGGGATTGAACCCAGGTAACTCTGCGCAGGAGACGAGCATCATATCCCATACGCCACCGAGCCGGCTGGCTGCGCGTTTAGTTGTCAAGAACACGCAAATTGCTATCAAGAGAGATCTTCAGTGATAAGTCACGATTATCTGGTAGACTGAAATGCACTAAACAAAACAATATCAATGCTCCTGTCTTTGCTCTCCAGACCTGGATCCCATGTGTATGTGGGACCTCTAAAATAAGGATATTTACAGGCAGAACTTCTTTCAAAGTGAGCAGGAGCTTCCTTCGGCAGTCCAAGAGGCTTGGAATGATGGGTTTGCAAAAATATAAACCAAGTGATTGGCGTCTTATTGTAGATAGCAGTGAAAGTGTTTTCGTAATTTGTTGTTCTTATAACTATTTTGATTATGGCATTATGGGTTCAAAAAAAGACATCCAGAACTTTCTTCAAGGTGCCTGAAGCAAGCTCGACAGCTGCAGTAACGGTTTTTGACAAACCTGTAGTTTCCAAATTTTACGAGCTCTTAATAGGAGTTATTCAAGAGGAAACTATGCACTTTATCGAATTTTATCGTAGATGGGACATCAATTTCCACTATTGCTGGAACAAATTCAAATATATTGGCTCGAAAGAGATCCAAGCAAGTTTCAAGGGTTACATCTACTGACCATGGTATCTCAACAACTGGTGTTATCTACGCTTCTGTGGCAGGAAGTTTCGTTCCTCCAATGCAGATTTTTAGCAGAAAACGCATGAAGGCTGAGTGTTTAGAAGTTTTCAACAACTGGTTTGCTCAATTTTGTATTCTTTGTAAAATCCAGTAAGGATGATTGTTTGATACTTATTCTTGATGGTCATTTGCCTCACACAAGAAATTTAGATGTGATTTCAACTTCCAGAGAAGATTTCGCAACAATTTTTGTTTGCCATCGTATTGCACTCACAAACTTCAACCTTTGGATGTGACAGTAATGGGTTCTCTTGGAGTGTATACCAAGCACGCACTAGAAAAATGGTAGAACCACCTCCCCAGAAGAACAGTGACAGTATTCCAAATAAGCCAAATATTCTGCGAGGCATACCTTAAAGCATGTATTTCAACAAATGGAATTCAGAAAACCGGCATTTTCCCATCAGATCCTGAAGCTTTCACCGATGTGCATTTCTTAGCAGTTGAGGTATCTGATAAAGCAGAGGATTGCCAAGATATGGTTGCAGTCTTTAGCAAACCTGATAGGAAAAGCAATCCTTCTACTGACGCAGCACAACACAGCACAGGACAAACAGAAATTCATATGTTAGGATCATCATTTGTTATTACACCACATGAGTGTATACCATTACCACAACTTCAAGGAAAAAGAAGTAAGACGCAAAGGAGATCTTGGGGAAGTGTGGTTTTGAATAGCACTTTGTATAAAGATGCAAAGAGAAAAAGAATATTGAACAATTACTCTGAAAGAGAGAAAAACTGAAACACAAAACAAGAGAAGACAGCTCTTCCGCTTCTTCTGATGAAGAGGAGGATACTACTTGTATCTGTGTATTGTACTGAGCAGTATATTCCCCCTCAAAAGGAGAAGGATGGATATGTTGTAGCTGCTATATGAAGTGGATTCATAATCAGTGCCCTGGAAAAGACAAGGATGAAGATAGTTTTATTTGTGATCTTTGTTCTTATATTTACTTAGCCAAAACACGTAGAACCATTCGATTTTAAAAATGTTTACTATACTATCAGAGTTACATTGATACCTTTTATATTTTTGAATACCAGTTAGTTTATTTTATGTTGCGCCCATCTCTCCCGCGTATATGGAGTAAAATGATCACTATGCATATATTTTTGCTCCTATGCGATAAATGCTATTTTGAAAGGGAATATGGCTTAGTTTCGAAAATAACATCTTAAAAATTGGGTTTGATGAAATTTTATTAATATACTGGGTGATTCACCAGTGGCGCGGTGCTCCGTAGCTCGTACACTCTTGAAGATTTCATTTTTGTTCGAACGGTATTGGGAGGTTTTTTCAGATTAAAAGATCACTTTTATGTTGAAGATTCAAGAGCGTCCTAAACTCTGCTATACTGTCTATAATGTAATAAGTCATCACATAATCGCATGCTCGTTCGGCCCGATAGGATGAATACTTTTCTCCTCTCGTTTTCTTATTGCCCAAGGATAGCTTTATTGATGAATTGAAATAGATTATCCTCATTTTATACAGGAGTGACTCAAAAAATTATTGAATATTGCAATTTTAAAAATATATCTTGATTTTTGAAATGGAACATCCTGTATTTTATTATTCATTACAACGCATAAAATATTGTGCCATATTTTTGCAGAAGTAACCTTATCTTCATCTTCGACCATTTTCGTAATAAAAAAAAATAAACTAAAATAATGAAATCAGAGGTTGCGAAAGAGGAGTTTATTAGTACATATCATTATACTTAATCAGAGAGATGGAGATATTTTAAGGTAGTCGTGTATGAAATACGTACTAGATTGGTTTTTGGTGAGATGATCTACAAGGTGTTGAACTATTTCAATAAGTGTTCGAAATGTTGCCAGTTTCTTTGTAGACACTACTCAATCCTTCTGAGGAAAGAACGTTGAACTCTCGACGCGTCGACTATTTTCTGTCTCTTCTCCAACTATGTTGTAGAAGGAATCTGGTAAACGATGCTCTTAATATAACCCCACAAGAAAAGATCTAGACTTGTAAGGTATGGAGACCTAGATGGCCATCTAACAGGACCACCACGTCCTATCAATTTGTTTGGAATTGGAAATACATGAATCAAATGCTCCCTAACCTGATGTGAGTAATGTGTCGGTGCTCTGTCCTGTTGAAACCACAAATCTTGTCTTACATGCTCTGGTACATCGGCAAGTAATATAGGTAGATGATTTTGCAGAAAATCTAAATACATTTCACTATTGAGGTCGAAAAAGTGCGGTCCGATTAGATATCCATCTACTATAGCGGCCCATACATTCAAGGACCAACGATGCTGGTGATCAATTTGTCTCATGAGGTGTGGATTGTCCGTGGCGTAATAATGAAAGTTGTTAACAAGCCCATTCTTATGGAAAGTTGCCTCGTCCGAGAAAAGTACTCTGCTAAACATATTTAGATTTTTCGCTACTTTGTCACTTGCCAATTGCAAAATTTGATCCGATTTTCATAGTCTTGATTGTTCAGTTCCTGGTGCAGCTGTACATGATATGCATGAAATTTATTCACTTTCAAGATTCTCTGGACGGAAGTTTGACTTATATCTATCAACTGAGAAATCTCTCTTTGGCTTTTATATGGGTCTTCTGTCACTGTCAACAAAACTGATAACTGGTTGTCTTCAGTTGCAGCAGTTTTTGGGTTTTCATGTTTTTTGTAAGCGATATTACCCGTTTCGATAAATCTAATTAGATGTTTTTCAGAGCATCTAGCATCAGGATGCCTCTTATCAGGAAACCTTTGTGCATAAACTCTACTTGCCAACGAAGAATTTCTTTCGCACAAACCCAGAATAGAAATCATATCAACCATTTCTTCTTTGGTGAACTTCATGGTAGTCAATTGAGAAAATTGGGTTCAAACCTCACTTTAACAATGTTTAATAACGAAACACTGATAAGTTCACCATGTAAAATGCAGAATATGATATGTCCGGACACCTGATAGAAGGCCCAAATAAAAAAATGTCAACACAAACATCGATTTACGTTTTAATCATCTTGATTTTAGCATTCGTTAAACGAATTATCCTGTTGTTTAGGTTTCATTTTTTTACTACTTGAATTATTACAAAAAAACTTCTGTGCGAATAATGATGCCCGATGATGAGTTTGATACGGTTTGTAGAATTTTCATCCAGAATTTTTACAAATAATCGAATATTTCAAAAAATATAGCCAAATATTTTATGCGTCGAGATGAATAATAAAATGCTGGTGTTCCATTTGAAAAAATCAAGATATGATATATTTAAAATTACAATATTCAATAATTTTTTGAGTCACTCCTGTATGAAATGAGGATAATATATTTCAATTCATCAATAAAGCTATCCTTGGGTAATAAGAAAACGATAGGAGAAAAAGTATTCATCCTCTCTGGCCGAAGGAGCATGCGATGATGTGAGAGCCTATTTTCATGAATTTTTACGGAAAAAAAATATTGTGACGAAACTACACACCAAAAAAACTTTTTACTTAAAGACATTATAGCAGAGTTTAGGCCGCTCCTGAATCTTGAACAAAAAAAGTGGTCTTCTAATCTGAAAAAACACCCAAGCTTTTTTTATAGAAAATTGGGACACCCTGTTTACTGTAAAATAAATTGCTGAAGTAGATTCTTACTTTCTAAATACAATACAGTTCGAACAAAAATGAAATCATCAATTAGTGAAGATTTGAAAATGGTACAGTAACTGTTTCAAGTGAAGTGTGTACAAAGGTCGTACATGTGTGATAATTTTTAACCTGCGTGCAAATTTAAAACTAAAGCTGTTAGAAAAAACCCATTATAATTTCTGTAATTTGCAAAACGGCTTTTGTTTTGTTAGTAGTGGAGCTGAACCTTCTCGATACTGAGAATATTCCAGTGTCTCCATGTATTTCTGAAAATAATTTTTTACGAATTTTTTCTCTTGTACAAGATTCTAAATTTAATTAACCATTAGTGCATACAATCGGATTTATCGGATTCATCAATTAGGCAACCAAACATGCACTAGAATATGAACTCAAAATTATTACCATGTGCAAGTGACTGAGAGAACGAAGAAAGAGAAAATGAAGTTTGAACAGAGATGGATCCAGCCCTTTACCCCAAAAGTGCGGGAAGGTAAGTATATTCTAATTTCTTTACTTTTCCTGTGTTTTCCAAAACCCTTGGATCATCAATTCAGACATGTAAGAGTTGAAAGTATATATTTCTTGCAAATACTAGCCTTAGATATATAATCTTTCGAAAATATATGGGTTTAAACTTGTGATTCGATATATCGGATGCTATGGTTCAAAATTTTCGGTACCGAGAAATGTTTTCATTTTCAGAATTTCTCTTGATGAATTGTTGGATATCGTAGAAAATGATGATTTTTATGATGGAATGGATATATATGCTGTTCCACCTGAAGATGGGGAAGATACTGACTGTGATTCAGATAGCAGTGATCAGCCTGATGGAAATTTGAACCACCTAGGACCGAAAATGTTGAGTGCTCAATGCGAATATTCTGTGAAAAATAAAGAAAATGATTCGAATGAAAACGACCTTCCATCACAATCCCTTGAACCTGCTGCTAGTACCTCCACTAATTATGCATATGACTCGAGTGACGACGAACCGTTAGCAAAATACCTACGTATCAAAAATCAAAAAGGAAGATATAGCACTAAGAGATCTAAACCGGAAACGCTGAAATGGAGGAAAAAACACCCCGAGTTCGATGCGAATATAGCTTGTGTGGAAAAGCAACCATCAGAAAATGCGAAACAGGCAACATCTGTCTTAGATTATTTCAGCCTTTTCTTCAACAGTGAGCTTCTATCACACATTTTGAGACAAACAAATGCTTACTCAAGCCAAAAAAACAATCCTTTGAAAGTATGTATCCACGCAGGAGTTGCTTGTGTGCCTAGGTGGTCTTTCATTTTCAGGATATGCCAAATATCCCAACAAAAGATTGTATTGGTCCACACTAGATGACGTGCCTCAAATTTTACAGAAAAGCACGAGACTAAATCGCTTCGAACTGATCCTTAGGCATTTTCACTTGAATGATAATTCACCCATTGACAAGGACGATCGTTTGTATAAACTCAGACCTTTTATAACATCTTTGAATGAGAGTTTTCGAGAACATGGTGGATTACTGGAAAATATATCGATAGACGAATGTATGATTCCATATTATGGCCGTCATTTTGCCAAACAATATATAAAAGGAAAACCAATTAGATTTGGTTTCAAGAATTGGGCACTTTGTAACAGCGATGGTTACTTGGTTTCTTTCGAGTTATACACAGGAAAAAGTGACAATTCTGCGCGTGTTCCGCCGAATCAAGGATATAAGTTCTTTTTTGACAACTACTTTTCTTCAATACAGTTATTTCAGCACTTGACATCGACTGGATACTGCGCAACTGGAACTATCCCTGACAATAGAGTTGGCAAATGTCCCCTAACAGAAAAATCTATTATGCAAAAACAGGGGAGGGGTACGTATGATTTTAGGACCGGTAGTGAAAACACAGAGTACCTTGTCAGATGGAAGGATAACAAGGTAGTTACTTGTAGCTCCAATTTCGATACCATTGCAGAAACAAAGTGTTCGAGATGGTCTAAGGAAGTAAAGGAAAAATGTCTGTTACTTAACCAAACCTTTTTGTGAATTGAAACCATGGCATGGATGGCGTCGATAAAATGGATCAATTAGTTGCTAATTATAGTACAAGAAACGTCAAAAAAATGGTGGTGGCCCATATTCTGCTACTTATTGGATGTATAGGTGACTACTTCCTGGTTATTGATGAAAAGAATCTGTCCAGGAGAAAAGGATTGTGCTTCTCTTCTGATTTTTTGAAATAATATACCTGTGTCTCTTCTACAAACTTACGGTAAATCTTCAGCAAAGGTAAGCTGATGAAAAATCCAATGAACGATGTTACGATGGTCTCAATCACTGGCCAGAATACATTACTACCGAAAAACTATGCAGATTTTGCGGCGGAAAGAGCAAATTCATTTGCACAAAATGTGGAGTTGGAATACATCCCAAATTATGTTTCAACAACTTTCATACATTTTAAGTGACTTGTGTGCACAATCCAATTGATCGGATGACGCTTAATTTTTTTTATATGAAAGTTAAATGTATTTTGTTTGTTGATTATATTATTATGACTACTAATACTAAGAAAATAAAAAAAGAACTGAACTTTCATCATTTTTCAACCTTATGCACTAATGGGTTACACAGAATATGATATTCGTCAAATGTATCGTGTTCAATACGTCTACAAGCGAAATATTTATTGATATTTTTTATACTTTTTCGAAATGTTAAGTATTGATTTCATATCGAAATTACCTTCTGGTATTTGAATCCATTTTTATCATCCTTCTCCATGGTGTATTGCAGATGATAAACAAACGTTGTGTAAAACTTTGGTTCCGGCTTATTTTCTTTGAAGGACTTCACAGAATGTTTTCGTTCAACTGATATATTCAGACTATAGGAGTCAGCTTCAGAATTATTTTTAATCTCGAACATTTAATCAAACTGGTTTTACACTCTTTAATTAATTCGATATCTTGTACAGTTTTTTTTATCAACTATTCATAAACATTTCTATTATGGTAATTGATTTCACAATACCGTTGCTTTTTATCATTTCGGTCACCTATCTGTTTTTATTCACCTTTGTTCTTAACAGAGATCAACTGAAAACGGTTGAGAATAAGATAAGGGAAGTTGTGGTCAATAACATCTACTTGAATTCAACTATGGTAAAAACAACTTGTTTTGTTAAGACAAGAGAATATCAGAAATATTTCACGGAAAAGTTTCATTACTTTCTACAACAAAATAATATCTTCTTTCAACATTTTGTATCAGGGGTATCGATGAAAAATAATGGGAAAAACGAGTCTGATAATCAAAGAGATGAGGGTCATATAGTATAAGATTTCATTTCTTTTGGACCTAACTCCAATTTCCGCATTAACAAAGTGCTCAACTAAACAATCTATCTTTCTTTAACATATCTCCTAACAGATAAATTATATCTTCTTCATTTCATCAATTTCATGTAGATTTATTTCAATTTTCCATGAAACAATTCCACAACACTGAAACAACTCCACTAATGCCATCACTGAACTTCTTTAAAACTTTCAAAGAATATTTACAGAAATCATCTTCATATCTTACAAATAACTTGAATACTGAAAATACGTTTCATAGAATAATGCGGAGGTAGAAACCTTTCAATTCAGTTTCATGGGAATAACATTGAAAGTTAAATCCTATTAGCTTAATAATTGTGCCATAGCTTCCAGCTACAATAATTTTACATATTTTCCCTTAATTTATGAATTCATAAATTCAAATGAAAATTTCGAATCATTAGAAACCATGTTCCGAGAATTGTTTATATATACAGGGTGTCCCAAAAGCTGGATGACAATTCTAAGACAAATTAGTAAGAACAGCACGGTCCGAATTCTTTTATCTTTCCGAGATATTCAACTTCAAAAATTTAATCCTTACGGGTCCTGAAATCACATCTCCGTTCTTGTAATTACTCGAAATTTGTTATTTCTACACTATAGACGAGTTGTCTCATGTATTCCCATACATATTAGTCTAACGGATTGAGATACAGAGATTCAACTTTTCTTCCTTTGTGTGGAGGTGTTCCGTCATGTTGATAATATATATTCTGATTGAAAATTTGCGGAATACAATCAATAAAATTGAACGTGTTCTGTAGAAAATTTTGGTAATTAATGGAATTCAATTTGTTATTTGAAATATGAATGGGCAAGAAGCTATTATTAAAAAGCCATCACAAACGTTTTTACTGAACCTCCTTCGAAAACGTTTTAAACGTTTTGGCCTAACTGCATTTGGATTCTGCGGGGCCCATAAATGACCATTATGGAAATCATTTATACCATCTCTTGTGAGGCATTATTTATCAGACCATAAAATGTTGAAAATAAAATTTGGGTCTTGAGCTACAGAATCCAGCGGCAAAATGTGGGTCGATGCTTCTCGTCCGCTGCATTCAATACCTGCACTCCCTGTCGATGATAAGGGTGCAGCTCCTCCCTTTTTAAAACACACCTCATGAGACTTTAGTGAATTTGCGACTGATTTGCAATACGCTGAATACTTATCTAAGGATTATCTTCAACACCACTGTGTTGAATAGTGATGAATAATTTCTTCAGTTGAATGAGTGGATATCAGGTCGTATGACCAGATCAGTTAATCGCCGACGTTTCGATTTATTTAAAATCTTCTTCAAGGCTATAACAAGTTGGTTTTATGAGTCACCATTAATAATAAAAGAACGAAAGAACGGTGCATTTACTCTCTTCTACCAAACACAGCATGATATAGACTGACCTGATATCCACTCATTCAACTGAAGAACTCATTATTGGTCGTAAATCAATTTCAATAGTGATGAATGATGTTCTCCTCATTTTGTATGACGTGACGAGGTCGTACATGTTTTGGTTCTAGTGTTCCCGTTTCTCTGAATCTTCCAAATACCGAAGTAAAAACTGGTAGTCTTCGATGGTATTCTCTAGCACAGGAGTGTTCAAACGGTCGATCGCGACTGCTTTTTGAATAGATCTCGAGAAGAAAATTTCTTTTAATAAGTAGGTAACCAAACAACAAAAATTTATTACGCAATAAAATAACACTCTGCTAGCGGCAAAAGGCGGCTTTATCAAGGAACGCGCGGTACTTGTCAAAGAAAAGCCGCGTTTTTTATTCTTGCCGCTTTTCTAGGCATTTCGGGCGGTGCGTTTGACGGAAACATTCGAGACTTTCGTTCACGCCGATATAAATGCTGCGCAGGAATTGGAGTCAATCTGAATTGTAACTTGAAGGAAATACTACCTCGCTACAAAGTTTATTATAATAGTACAAAATGAGTGCAGCGGAGAAACCTAAAACGTATAATTTTAATAACGATTGGGAAGAAGAATTTTTCTTTTGTATGGTGAAGGATAAGTGCATTGGTCTTATTTGTCGTACTTCAGTGGCAATACCTAAGCGTGGTAAATTAGAGAGCCATAAAAAACGTTTCATAAAAATTATGAAAAGGATTTTCCGCCACAGAGTGAATTAAGAAATCGAAAAGTACGTGATTTGATATCTTGCTTGAAAAAAGAACAAACCATGTTTACAAGACCAGCCAAACAATCAAAAGCTGCTACTATATCTCATATATTGGCAAAACTCTCATCGTCATCATCATATCAGCTCCCAGTCATCCACTGCTGAATGTATGCCTCCTCCAACCTTTTCCATTCTTTCCTGTCCTGTGCGTGGTGATACCAGTTGGAGCCTGCGTATTGTCTGATGTCATCTACCCATCGTTTTTGTGGTCTTCCAATGCCCCTCTTGCTTGTTCTAGGTCTCCAGTGCTATTGTCTATTTGACATTCATCTTCTGTATTTGCGAAACACAAGAAACCATTCAAAGATGGATCGGTTGTGAAGGAAGCATTTATTGAAGCGGGTGAGACTATTTGAAGATTTTAAAAATGAAACAGAAATCATGTCTGCTATTAGAGAACTTCAGTTATCTCGTCCGACTGTCACAAGGCGTATTGACGTCATGAGTCAGGACATGGCAGATAAACTAAAACATACATAGGGGAGACAGGTACACAGTGGGACGAAGTACACAGTGGGACATTATTTATATTTCGCGCTATTTTGTAGCTAGCTTAATCACCTGATACACCCACAATGCTGTTCAGTGCGGATATGAACTATACTAAAGGCAGAGGCAGTTGAGTGAGAAGAACGCATGCTGTGCAAAGGTATGTACTTTAGTCTTGTCAAAATTTTTTTTAGAAAGTTTTTAAAGTATTTATGGACAAGGGCATTGCTTTGATTTTTTGACATATCTTCTTGGAATGTTTGGCAGTCCTTAATATACAAAATTAAATGTGGTTGTAGGCGTTTGGATGAATGGTGCAATTAGTTTAAAGGTACAAATTTCAAGATGTCGGGTGGTACACATTGGGACACCTGTTAGTAGTACACAGTGAAATGTCACAATTAACTTCCTCAAGAAAGGAAACAAACAGTCCTTCTGGTAAAAATGGGGGAACTACTGATCTGTGTCAAGTCAGGAAAGTGCTCCCAGATCCTGCTGTCCGCAGAGGACATTACAACTTTAATTATTTGTTTCCGCAAAATTTAAGTTATGTTTAGATCTTGAAATTACTAATACATTGTATAATTATGCACTTACTGTTTGTTCCACTCATTTAATTAATAGAATAAACAAATAAGGACTGCTTTTATACTTTTATTTGTGCCCGGACCCTAAGTCCCAATGTGTAAACCCCTGGTACCCAGTGGGACACTATTCTTGATTTAAAAAAAATTAATAACATACAAATGTATTTGAATAAAGCAAAATTGTATGCTTCAGGCAGCAGCCAGATAAGCTATTGTAAATACAAAATAAAAAATGAAAACTTATAATCAAAATTCTTGAACTACCATTGAAATACAAAAAACTAGTTCCACTGTGTACCTGTCTCCCCTACTTTTCTTGACAGTTCGACGAATCCATCAAAATGACAGACACTGCCCAGCTGTTTATTTTTATTCGGATGGTATTCAATGACTTGTTGGCTAAGGAAGAATTTTTGACATCATTCCTCTGAAGGAAAAGACCCGTGGCGAAGATATATGACATTTTCTTCAATTTTGTAAAGAACTACAAGCTACCAATATATAAATTAGTGTGCATTACAACCTTGGGATGCACCAGCACTGACTGGAAACAAAAACGGTTTTGTGGTACTGTGTCGAGCTAAGGAAGATTTTCCTTCATTATTTTTCATACCATTGCATTATACATTAACAAGTTTTGTGTTCAACAGTTTGAAACACGGAGGACATTATGGGCATTGCAACAAAAATTGTGAATTCCATCCGTGCACGTAGCTTGCAACGGCGGCTCTTTAAGTTGTAGTTGGAAGATAGGGAGTCAGCTGAACACAGATTTCAGATTTAGTTCTTCACACGGAGGTCAGTTGGTTGAGTCGTGAAAAATTCCTAGAAAGGTTTCAAGAATCATTGCCCGAAATAACAGCTTTTCTAGACGAAAGAGGCGATGACACTCTGATGTTGAAAAACGAAAAATGGCTGACTGATTTGGCATTTTTGACTGACATCACAATGCACTTAAACACCATTAACTTGGGGCTTCAAGGTAAAGGAAAAACTATTATTGAGATGATTAGCGCAGTAAACGAATTCAAAAATAAATTGCAACTTATCATAGATCAACTGAAAACAAAGGATCTGAAACATTTTCCGTTTTTGAAAGCAAGGATTCCTCAGTTTAATTATGATACGTATGAGGCTGAATTATCAAATATTTTGGGGCAATTCGAAATGCCTTTTTATAATTGCAGTAAATTGACATGTATAGCATCATTTATGAGTTATTCTTTTTCATGTAACAACATTGAGGAATTAGCTACTGAAATAGCAGTCAGTTTCATATGAACTCATGTTCTGTTAAAAATGAGTTGGTGCAGATTATATCAGATATACATCTCAAAGCTACAGCTTCTGATACACATTTCTGGTGTTTTATTTCTGAGGATAAATATCCGAATCTAAGGCAAATCGCCTTTCAACTGATGGCAATGTTTGGGTCAACTTACTTGTGCGAGTCAAAATATCGCAATCGACTAACCGACGATCATATGTCATCATGCTTGCGATTAGCACTCAGTGGTTACGTACCATCTTATGAAAGGTATGCTGAGGACATGCAGTGCTAAGCTTCAACATCCAAAGTCACTCCTTAGTTAAGTTTAACACTTTTGTTTTGTAACAACCAATAAACTCGCAATTTTGGATAACGATGAGTTTTTTCATTGATATTATAGAGAAGAACCTAACTAAACCTAACGGCAGACCTTGACTAAAATAATGTATATTGTACGGAAAGCTTATATCTATATATGCTACGGTACACCTTACCTAGGTAGGCAGGTAGGGTGTATCGTGTATGTACGACAACCCTGCATCACACATACTAGCAGCCTCTCAAAGTAGATCGTAAGTAGTCTAAAAATATTGAGGTAGATCGCCAGCATTTGTTGAATGCCGTATTATTTTTCCTTTTCGAAAATATAAACATACAGGATATCCGCGCTACAGCACCAATTGGAAGTATCTGGGGAATGGGTTTATCGATCAATTTCAAATTTTTGTATAGAGTGAATAGATATTGATCTACAATTTGCAATTATTTTCAGAGCAGCACCACTTCAGGTTATACCGGACATCGACTACAACTTTGCTATTTCAAATAGCATGGTGTAGTTTTTAATTCTTTTTATTGAAGAGTGTCCTTTACGAGCTTCTTTTGTTAAGCTTTGACTCATCTTAAATTAACCACTATTGAGCTATCTTCTTTGCCGAAAAAATAGACTAGGATTTGATAACTTTTTAGTTTAAGGAGAAAACTGTTATTTTTGAAGGCAACGTACTCGAAAAGCCCTTGTCAACGCAATAAAATTAAATTGTCAATAACACGTTTCTTCAAAAATCTGAATAATTTAACACTCCGTAAATCGGTATATGTTAATGGAAACTTTCTGTCATAAAATGATTTGAGAAATCACCCCTTAATATCATTCGCACTTATTTATTTGCACCTTGTATTTCCTAGAAGACATTTTGCATTTTTGTTATGTATTCTAACCTATTACACATACCTGACTATCAACAAAAGTAACAGAGCTTGGTAACATCTGAAAATCAATATCAATGACAACAGGAACCTCCTCCATTGTAAAAATGATGTAAAACCACGAAAAACAACAAAATCACAACAAAACACTGTTTCACTCAAACGATATAAGTTTTCACTATTGATTTCATACTGAAGGTCAGAAGTATTTATGCTCTAGGAAGACATATGATATCCTTTCAATATTTCATCAGTTGAATCTTATAAACTCATTATTATTTACACGAAGATATAATGGGTGGTAAAGGGATTAAAATCATTTCGTGTTATTAAATTTATTAGTGTTTAGGGTTTAGTCTGCTATCTCCGAAATACTTAGAAGGAACATTTGAGTTCATTTGAGATAAACCGCAACTGCGATAAGAAAATTGACAATGTGATTGTCTTATCAACGCTAAACGAACAGAATGTTGTTCTCTTGGTAACATAAATTCAGAATCTTATTGATGATGAGTATGAAAATGCAAAATATCAGGTACTTGCTTTTAAATATTGCATTATACGGTAGCTTAGTGGGAGCTTCCCGAAATTCTTGTACAAACAACAAATTAATGAATTTAAGAATATATAAACATGGTCGAATATCAATGTAGAACACACGAAGTTAGTTATTTCGATATGAGTTAAAATACGTTCAGAGGAAAGTTATGAAAGCATCCAAAAGCGCTCAGCCTCGCACGCTCGCCTCTAACGAATAAGCTTAGAATAATGAGAAGAAACGGTTGAACTATTTCACATAATTCAAGAGAAAAGAAGAAAAATCCTGTGGCAGATCTTGTCTCTTACGTCACTGATATATCAGTATTAGATAGTCCGTGAAAGTATTGTAAACAAAAAGTGAAATCAGAATGATTGTGTTTAAGACACCTTTATGTGAACAGGATTTAACTTGTTCAGACCTGCAGGGATGAAGGAGACCTATTTCCCCATCAAATACACTTGTATTCATTTTGTGTTTGTTGGATTTCATGGTCAGAGGTACCCAGTGTTTGAGAATTGATTTCGCCGATAAAATAATGGTTAAAACAATCTTAATGAGAAAACTTTAATCATAGAAGAACTCATTGTCAGTGGCACTACTTTATCAAAAAATAGTTTGAAACCAAGCAAGATCAAGAAGTGTCCTCTGAAAAAAGCTCAATATCCTGATCTTCGTTGAAAACGAATTTCCATAAAATAAATAAATCAATATTACTCGGTTAAAACTCTCTTGTAAAATGAAAATCTAAATATAAATGCCATTCTTCAATTAGATAATACTCCACCCATCAGCAGAGGAGTTAAAACACCTGGCGATAATATTTTCGTCACATTTATCTCATCTAATGTCATACCTTTTATTCAGTTTATGGATCAGAAGACTCATAAAAAAGCTTGCTTAGCTCTGTTATACCCAAAGGTAATCGACTAGCAGATGCTCTCAAGACAATAATATTGAAAGATGCTTCTCAACATTTATATACGGTTTGGGAACAACTGGAAAGGCAATGATAGTAAAGTGTTGGCATAATGTTTTACGAAAAAAAAATGAAAATGATGAAGATTTACCTTTAGCTAGGCTTCCCGAAATTTTACCGAAAACTGCGATTAACGATCCTCTTGACTTATTACATATGCTCTTGCACCTGAGTGCACAATGCAAAATGTTGAAAAATGGAATTGAGACATTCTAAATCAGAGGTGCTCAAATTTGAACTGCTGACGATCTATCTCAATACTTTTAGACTACTCACGATCGACTCTGAGTGGCTGCAAGTATGTGTGATGCAGGGTTGTCGTACATACACGATACACCCTTCCTACCTACCTACCTAGGTAGGGTGTACCGTAGCATATATAGATATTAGCTTTCCGCACAATATACATTATTTTTGTTAAGGTTTGGGTTAGGTTTACTTAGGTTCTTTTCTATAATATCAATGAAAAAACTCATAGTTATTCAAAATTGCGAGTTTATTGGTTGTTACAAAACAAAAGAGTTACATATGGTGTTAAACTCAACTAAGGAGTGACTTTGGATGTTTGCTGTAACAATATTAATATTATATTAATAATATTAATCCTAGAGAAAAATGAGCAATGAGACTCTAATTCAATAATTGTCACTGAAATCTTGGAAGAAAAGTCAATGTAGTTCTACTTAGATATTATATCAATTACATATTATAATTATGATACATAATGTCACACACATAGATGCTTCTTTATATCTTATATACAGTCGATAAGACTAATCTTGGTAAAATAGTTCCAAAACGTTCTTGTTCCTACTACTGCGTGTGGGGAAAATCTCTATTTCAGCTTCGGATGTGGATTTCTGGACTCCAGATAGAAGTTATATCATCTCAACCTCTGAGCTCTACGTATGAGTCTCTACCTAGGAATCTCTGTCTAGAACTCTCCACCTGGGAATCTCTGTCTAGGGCTCTCCACCTAGAAATCTCTCTCTAGGGCTCTCCACCTAGGAATCTCTGTCTAGGGCTCTCCACGCTATATTTTTGATAAAGGTCACTACACAGGATACAATATAAAGATATATAAAGGATTTTAATATAATTTAATTATTTTAACTACAATTTAAGAGGATTTTCTTGTTCAACTAATTAGCTTGAATGTCTGCAAAGGAAAGAAAGCAGAACGAAGATTCTGAAGCCGGTAAGCATATCATCCGATAGCCTGAATATGCGCATCAGACTGTTATCCAGTGGCGTGACACAGATGAAGGGTTGACGGGAATCCGGTGTTTTAATTAAAATTGTTTTGACGTGATTTTAGCACGTTACAGAGCGTGGCACTGCATGTCATCAGCATACATTTCATAATATGGTATGTAACCACTGAGAGCTAATCGCAAGCATGATGACATATGATCGTCAGTTAGTCAATTGCGATATTTTGACTTAGTTATCTTCATTTCAGAGCATGTAGACTCGCACAAGTAAGTTGACCCAAAAATTACCGTCAGTTGAAGGGCGATTTGCCTTAGATTCGGATATTTATCTTCAGATATAAAACACCAGAAATTTGTATCAGAAGCTGTAGCTTTGAGATGTATATCTGCTATAATCTGCACCAACTCATTTTCAACAGAACATGAGTTTATATTAAACTGACTTGCTAGCAGATAAAGAGAGTGATTTTTCTGAAGGTAGCGACTATAATAATTTGATTATATCACAACAAAAAATTTCCCACTCTGAAGCTGTTGCCTCTATCAAAATTGTTTCACAATGGGCAGAACAAGAAAATTTTGATGTAAGTGAAATGATGACTTTGAAACGAATCATGAAAGCACAGAACATTGCAAATTAGCGCAAAATAATTCAACTAAAATTACTCGAATAACTACATATGTAGGTCAAAATGTATGAGTATATCTCTAATAAAATTGGAGAATATATGAATGTATGTTTTTATTTGATTCATTCATTGGTGTGAACATGTCGAAAGTACGAACAACCCCGAGTTTTTCAAGTTGACATCAGAAGTCTACTGTAATTCGAGAACGAAAACAGCTACCTTGAACTTGTTTGCAGCAATGAATTCCTCACGCAGAAACAAAATGCGGAAAGAGGGGATCATTTTCCTGTATTCACAATATTTCACATAGTTGCAGTATTAAAACGTCGAAATCTGTCGTCCCAGAATAGTGTTTGGTGTGTATGAAAGCTTAAATTGATTATTCCTCAAATCTCTGTTGCCAGCTTCGAGACCTAATTCGAGAACTAAGCAGTTTTATAGATTTGGTGTAATGCATATACGACGTAAAAATGAAATTACTACTATTTCTGTGATGAATTTTAATCAAAAAGGTTTTTTGTATGAAGTATATTTCTTAGTTGTGTATTCATGGGCGTAGGATGGTGGGAAGATGTTGGACGGAAGCGAGTTCCACAGCTCACCGGCCCGGTAAGGAAAGGAATTCTTATAGAGAAGGGTTCCAGGGGTAGTTAAATGTACCGCCATATGATGAGAACTCCTTGCCAGCCTAGTGTTGCGGCAAAAAATGAGTTTTCAGTTTCTTGGAGCATCTTCCGTGGAAGTATCTGTAAAATAGAGAAAGGTCAGCAACTTGTCTTCTTGTGGTCGATGAGGCGCACAGACCGTTTCTGCACACTATCCAACGTCCGCAACGAATGTTTGGGCGCAGATACCCATACATGGGAACAATATTCCAAAGCAGGTCGAATCTGCGACTTATATAGAAGCAACAGCTGAGATGACGTGAAGTATCGCTTGGCTGTGAAAAGAAAACTAAGTTTAGTTGATGCCGACTTAGCTATTGCTGATTGATGTTCATGATGCATCGAATCCTTGGATGCAATTTGTTGGCCTTGCATCATTAGAGGAGGTTCTCCAGCGAGGACCTTTCTAAAAAACGTAGTTGCTTGCGTCTTGCTCGCGTTGTAGCTCACCAGGTTCAACTGACCCCACTGAGATATCCTCTGTAAGTCAGAGTTTAAGTTATTAATTTGTTGACATCTTTGACGCTTAGATTCCTCGGCTGTAATCGGTCGCAGACTACTGAAAGACGAAACCAGGGTACAATCGTCTGCAAAACCGAAGATCTTGTTCTCTGTAGATGACAGAAGATCGTTTATCTGCAACAGAAACAAGGTTGGCGAAAGAATGGATCCCTGAGGTACTCCTGCTTGCAACCGGAAACAATCAGATGTTATACCGTCGACCACAACTTGTATTGATCTATTTGGAAGAAAGCTACTTACTTATCTAATCTTGCAATTTTTCGGGTAGCCCATATGCAGCAAGTTTATTGAACAAGGCTGCATGCCAAACCCTATCGAAGGCTTTAGAGATGTCTATTGCTCTAGATTCCCCATGCTTTTCCAACGTTGATATACAAACATGAGTAACGTAGGCCTGCAAATCTCCTGTCGATCTTTGCCTTCGAAAACCATACTGACGGTCGTTTATAATTCCCTCCAACTCAAGATATTTGATGAGTTCATAATTTATGACTGTCTCCATCACTTTGGACATAAAGGGAAAAAGTGCAACAGGGCGGTAGTTTTGGGGTATGGACTTCTTTCCTTTCTTTGGGATCGGTTGAATTCTCGCTATTTTCTAGCTGCTAAGAAAAGTCTGGCTTTCATAAGAAATCTGAAACAGACGGTTAAGAATGAGTGCCAGTTCGGGAGCACACTTTCTCGGGACGATTGGCGGTATTTCGTCTAGACCAACTGCCTTCTTGCAGTTCAACTGCTCGAGAGCCCGTCTCACAGTGCTGACTCTGAACTTGATTTCTGCCATGGAAGAAGTTAAGCTGCGGGCAAACCACAGTTACCTTTAAATAAATGAAGCATATCTTACAAGTATATGTGTTACAAAACACAATAAATATAAAAACAAATATCAAGAGGTAGCCTTAATGTCTTAGTTAGGGCATTTAACTTTGGCCATAAGAACGATACTTTGGTTTACACAATAAATACTTAGTAAGAAAGTAATAATAACTAAGCACTAAGAAACAACTCGAGAACAAAAACCTAATGATAAGCAAAACTTTAAGTGAGTAGTGTAGGTATTATCCGAGTACATACATACATAAACTCTTGTCCCAGAGGGGTAAGCAGATGAGACATTTTAATCTATGTTAGGGGGAAGTCCGGACTCCCAAAACCCCCCCTTATATACGCCCATGTGTGTGTATTTCTATTCTATCGTACTTGCCTTGAAGTTAAATACTACTTCAAGTTTGACTGATCAGTTATGAGCATAATTTATGCATTGCATAAGATGATAAGGCATAAATAATCAATTTCTTTCTCTTTCTACTTATCCTATCTAACTCTTTATTATAAAATAATATAATCAAATCAAGCCCTGTGTCATTCCATTGTATTGAACTTGTGTCTCATGTTTGAATTCGACATATTAGGAAAGCAGATTATGAAGGATATACTTACATTTACCAGTTTGAGGTGTTTATATTTATTCAACGCGGCATAGATAGGGGTCACCACTTGCCAATCGAAGTTGTTGCCACTTGTATCTTTTTCCTCTTCCCGTTGATACCTTCCTGATAAATGATGTAGTGTTATAGTGGAAGAACATTTGAAGCCCCCAACTTATTTTTTTTAATATTTCGCTATCTCATATTCTTCAAATGTTGGTTGGCGACCAATACGGTAATTCAAAAGAAAGCAGCCTTTGTTAACGTTTAAATATACTTAACAGGTTCCAACCGTAGAACGTTGTATCCTCAGTTTTTAGTTTATATTTATATTATCAGTATATGAGTGAAATGAACATATTTCGAATAAAATAACATCATTTGGGATATATTTAGCACTTTAAAAGTAATCATTGTTGTGCTAATAACAATTCTCTTTGATATCCAAAATTTATTCAAGGCAATAGAACTGCTACATTTGCCCATCTCATTCGCCAAAGGGCATCAAAGGATCATCCAAGTCCAGATCGAAAAAAATCAACAATTAATTCAATTCGAAAAACATATGAAGAAAGGGCATGAAAAAGCACGTTTTTCTTCAATACTGTAACAAAAAACTAGTTAGACGTAAAAGACGTTCTTACACAAATTCTCATCACCTTTTATCAGGATATCAGGAATTCAAGAAGCTGAATCAAATGTATTCTATACATACTCTTTGCTTCTTTTATCGTCAGTGATAGAGGTGTATGTACAAGGTGTGATGAAAAATGCGGCAACAATTATGGCTTGTCATTCTGCTCCTAAAGTCGCTAAAGTGAGCTTATGTTTGCAGTGTGCCGTAAAACATGGTCATTAAAGAACGCATAAACATTATGATCTGTTTTTTGTTAAAAGAACTGCTAAAGTTTCACAAAATGTTAAAATCTATATATGGTGATGTATGGTACTGTTCACGAGTGAAATAACAGATTTAAAAGTTGAAATAAATCAATGAAGAATGGGCCAATTTTCGAATTGAAAATATATTATTTTCGTTTGAACTACGATAATCATAGAGATTTGTGGGAATTATAAATTTTGCAGAATATTGTATTCATATTTCATGAAGAACTCTACAACAGTAGATATTCGTATTTTGATGAAATTTTATGATTTTGATCATACAAAATTATGTATTTAATATTTTCATGAATAATCAGAAAGATTTGTTTGCTATTTTGTAGAAAGTGGTACCTCTACGACTTATAATGATTGCTACTCTGCTTGGTATGCTTCTCATCAAATTCTTTTTATTCTCAATTCCTAAGAGAAGAAGTTGCATATCATGCATCAGCTGTGGCCGCCCTCAAATATTTAATGTGTTTGTTTACTGGCTTCTTGAAGAGAGCTATATTGTAAGTTATCGGAAAGATGTTCGATGGAAGCGGGTTTCACAGCATACTAGACTTGCAAACAAAAGATTGTTTGTTTGTTATTCCTTTAACGTGCTCTATTTCCACCTTTCGGCCAATGAAACGCCGGGGAATTCTGTCACCTCACTAACCCGGGAATTTTGCCGAACCCCTCTCGTGTGGAGGGAACGGATTTATGTCCAACACATCTCTGTTAGACACGACCGACGGCTTTACATCTCCTCCGAAAGATTGGATACTCAAGAGATTCCCAGAATCCAAAAAATCGCACCGTCTTTGTGGGATGGAACCCAGGTAACTCTGCGCAGGAGACGAGCAGCATATCCTCTACGCCACCGGTGAACAAACAAGAGAATTTCTATAGAGAGAGATACGTCGTGTAGCTAGTTTGACCGTCCGCTGATGGGAGTTTTTCGAGAGCCTGGTTTTTCTTTGGAACTGAATTTTTTCTGCGCAGAGCATTCACCATGAAAGTACCTGAGAAAAGAGAGAGATCAAGAACCTGCCGCCTTTGAGCGAGAGTCTGGAGA
This sequence comes from Cryptolaemus montrouzieri, assembly GCA_013387265.2. Classification (NCBI taxonomy): domain Eukaryota; kingdom Metazoa; phylum Arthropoda; class Insecta; order Coleoptera; family Coccinellidae; genus Cryptolaemus; species Cryptolaemus montrouzieri. Next base: position 28,971,595 of record JABFTP020000103.1, read on the forward strand.
GCACGCGTGATGTCCGGGTATTAGATGAGGCGCACTGCTCTCTTCTGAACACTAATCTAATAGATGTAATGAATCTTTAGATGAGGAGCCCCAGACATGGGAATAGTATTCCAGAAAAGGTCGGCACCAGTGATTTGAAAAATCATAAACTGTGATGGCGTGAAGTACTGTTTAGCCCTGAAAAGAAAACTGAGTTTAGCAGAAGCAGATTTGTCAATGGCTGGTCATGTCAGCAAACTTTGTGTTGATTGTGATGCCGAGTTATTCTTGTTCTTTTCTGAGTAAATTTGACGTAGTTGCATGATTAAAAAAGGAGGTTCTCTAGCAGGCACTTTCCTGGAGAATCTTGTTGATTGCGTCTTGTTCGCGTTAAAATTGACCATGTTCAACCGGCCCCACTCTGATAACTTCTCCAAGCCTGAATTCAGTGACATGCTTTGTTGGTATCTTTGTTTGTGTGACTCTTCAGCATTTATAGGACGCTGACAAATGAAGAGACCAGAGTACAGTCGTCCAAAAATCCAAATATTCTGCTCTCCATGGAGTGGAGCAGATCATTAATCTGCAACAAAAAAAGAGTTGGTGATAGTGTGGAGCTCTGGGGTACTTTTGCATTTACCTGAAAAGATTCACTCACAAAAAATACCACCTGAATCGACCTACGGAAGAGAAAGCTACTAATCCAAGCACATATGTTTATTCATCAAGGCCATGCTTTTCGATTTTTAATGTCCATAAATGTGTAACGTATGCAAGGAGGTCACAAGTTGATCGTTGTCTACAGAAACCATATTGTCGATCACTCATAATATCCTGTACCGCGAGATATTTTATGAGTTTATCGTTTATCACTCTCTCGATGATTTTGAACATAATGGGCAACAATGTTTGTTATGAATTCGTGAGAAATTTTAATCCATTCTTCAACATGAGTTGATCTCTATCTTACCTTATGTAAGCGACATCATATGTGCTTGATAGTATTGAGGTATGATGATCGTGCTGGCCAGTCCATTCAGTGAGTATGGTGGAGTAATACAGTTTCTGTGACAATGTTGGTTTGATAAACACTATTATCGTCCATAAAAATGAAATTATCACTCATTTCTTCTGTACATAGTACTACAATTTGTTGAATGCCGTGTCTATATATTTAACCATATCATTCATGTTCATAATTCGCGTTTGGTATAGGAGACAATTGTCTAATATAAGAAAATATTACGAACAAGCATTTTTCTCTTGGAATAAAATCTGCAAAACTATTTTTCCCTGTTTGAAAGAAAGTTACAATTATCCATTCTAACTAACGTGCAGTGTAGATGAAAAAGAGGTTCAACTTGTTCGTTCAGGCAGAGCTTACTCAGGAACTCCAGTTTGCACGAAATCGCAGGAATTTTAATCCCAATTTCTGGAGATGAAAGTTGGACCTGTGGCTATGGCCTTGACACGAATATTCAAAGCAAATAGAAAATCAAAGTCTCTTCTCGCTTTAAAATGAACGTTAGTGAAAGTCGAATATCAAGGTCATGGCCATTCTTTTCTCGATTATGAGAGCAAAATATGATCATAAATCCTTTCAAGGGAAACAAATGTAACGGCACAAATTCGATTCGCAAGTTTTCGACCGATAAACATCTTCCTGTCTATTCACATCCGCCTTACTCGTTAGATTTAGCACCAATCGACTTCTGGCTTTCCCAAAAATATTCTGAAAGAAGAACGTTAAGATATCAATCCTGTCATTGAAATAACCGCGATGAAGCCATTTCGAAAGAAGGTGGCCTGAGATGTTTCCAGTCATTGATTCAACTTTGGTTTAAGTGAATTGCTAGCAAAGGCAGTAATTACTTTGAAGCAAATTATTTCATATATCAATCAACCTGTTTTTACTTTATCTTTAGTATTTTTTCGACACACCTCGTATTTATGATTCAAATAATGAAGTCGAAACCACAGATTAGATTACTTTATTTAATCAAATGTATATAAATAAATAAACTCTTTCTTTTCTTGCTTACTTAGTGGCTTACACCATTCTTCCACGTAATCTCTTCAGTATTCACCAGGATATTATGTTGTGCAGAAGGTTTCTTCAACTCTTAGTCGTAGTTGCCGATCGTTATTTCTTTATTATCTCATAACTGACTACTACAATATTTTCAGCGTGGACTTGTTGAATAAAAGGAATCGTGTTATATTATTATATTAGTTCACAGGACGTAGATAGCTTCAATTCTGTGTTTTATAAGTCATTCACAGAATTTAAATCTTGTATGAACTGCATGGGACAGATAACAGCCACTGCTTCACGTTCACCAACATAGTTTCAAATTATATATAGTTATATACAGTTAGTGTTATAACAACAGTAGGTAAGGTATGTATCAAATTCAATCTACCCCGTGAAACTAACTACGAGTCTTCCAGAAATTCTATTCGTTATTCAACAGGCTATCATAAAAACGAAAAGGTGAATTTGCTGTGAGCGACGTTAACGGCAAGGTACCAACTGTTCTAAACAAGCTATAAACCTTTTAGTATTCTGTATTCCTGATCGACAATATTCATAGCGAGGGGCAAGTTAAAACAATTTGACTGACACGTGATTAAAAACTCATTTCAATTCCCATACGTCAGAAACACATTGAATTTATTTATTTATTATTTAAGATGTTTGTTCTAATTATATACAGAGTAAAAAAGTTTTATGCAAAAATCTGGATCAGGTTGATTTTTTCTGTCTCACTTTCAGATAAAATTAGTTCGCACTTTTGATAATAAATTTAATCAGAAGGTAAAGAAATGAAGACAAGAATTCGACCGACCTGTTCAACGTCTTTCATAAAATATATTAGGGTAAGTCCAAAATTTTTCCTACCTGTATAATTATGGATTATAGTTTCTAATAAACAAATAAAGGTAATTCCTTTTGATTAATTCTCACAAAAATTGAAATTTGGTTCACTTTCAAGGGCCTACTTGTGACTTGATTGATATACATTTTGACAACTGAGGCTTATACCAAGCTTCGTTTATGTTGGTACTTGGTAAAAATGACAGCAGTTTTAAAGTGGCGTCCACTCTTTGTTATCATATAAAAAATCTCTATAGTTATATATAAGTAATCCATTATTACATTCAAATCTAATTTTTTCAGATAAAATTTCGGCTTCAATGTATGTCACAGAATATATATATATATATATATATATATATATATATATATATATATATATATATATATATATATATATATATATATATATATATATATATATATATATATATATATATATATATATATATATATATCAATAAAGGAAAATGAATGATCAACGGATATATATACCCCACCAAAAGATTCAGCCATTATCGTGTATTTATCGGGTAGGTGGTATTATACCATTATTTCTCGAAATTCAGCTATCCTCTTATCAAGATTATAAATATCATGGGTAAACAAATGGAATACAGATGAACAGATAATTGTTGATTTTCTTTCTTGTTAGCTCTTCAAACTTAATTTTCCATAAACGATAAACGCAACACACTCCACTCTCCTCGATTAGATTTGTTTTCTATGCAACATCGCGTACATGTGGCCAAACTTACCCCACCGTTTGCACAATTACGAACAGGATATCAGCAAATGAAAGATATACACTCTGAAACGTTATGTACATCTGCGCTATGTGTTGTGATTCTGGTTCATATCGATCGGTGACCTCTGAACTAAGAGATAGAAGGAACGATGTATACATTTTAATCTTTTATAGATTTTGAACGGAAATTAATGAGTAAAGTTTGGAGTATATGATACTTTTCATTATTGCAATCGAAGCTACCAATATCAGCACTTGATCAAGAAAATTTTTCCATATATAATATTGTAGATACGAGGTATATATATATATATATATATATATATATATATATATATATATATATATATATATATATATATATATATATATATATATATATATATATATATATATATATATATTTTGAAAAGAGAGGATTTATAAAAATTCGAATAATTGTATTTACGATAAATGCTTATATCTATAATTTTGACGTGTCAGAAAAAATACAAGTGTGAGCTCAGGAAATGTAACAGGGGAACCATACTATCTTGTATATGATTCAATAAACGAGTGAAAAAACCTGAGAAAAAAACTCGTTTCCCTGTTGCTATTGCACTAGTAATAGCTTGTCTGTTTATGTTGTGTAAGTGTCGTGTGTACAAAAAGAGTACCAAAGATTTTTCTGCTTAGCTGCTTCATTCTCTCTTGCATTCCTTGATTGCCAAAACAAGGGTAAAAGGAAGGGGGTTTGGGACAGGAATCTGTAACAATGGAGAAAGAAAATCAGCAGAAAAATATTTCAACAATTATACTTCTTATATGTCTAAACAAAGCTAACAAAAGATTTTACATAGCAAGCAAGGTCATGAAGGACTAAGGAGATAATAAAAAAAAACATAACCTGCGATATTTCCTCAAATTCCCTCTCTGTTAGACCGAGAGAGCCCCGATGGCCAGGTTCAGTCTTCCAAGTGATGCCGATTATGATCTTTAGATGTTTTAGAATCATTATGGACCCAACAATCTGGGTTGACATCGCCCATATATTATTTCTTCGTGGATCTTGTTTAATTTAAAGAAAAATTTGGAAAAAATTTTGACAGTCGTTCGAAAAATATGACGAGGGATGTCTTTTGAGTTATGAAACTTAATGTTACAAATGAGAGCTTTTGAAGACTTCCTTGTTTTTCAAAGTATTCTCCGCGTTCTGCATTCGTTCGAACCAATTCTGGTGGATTGAATACATTCAAAATGGAATTCTGGAAGGCATCAACAGTTTTCTCTGAAGAATGAAACCTTTGACCACGCAGTCCGTTCTTGGTTTTGGGAAAGTAAAATAATCGTTGGGACTTAGGTTCGGATTGTGCGCAAAATGCTGTAACAATTCGATGTTTTCATATGTTAAATATTCAGTTGTTTTAGGGGTTGTGTGCGAATTTGCACTGTTTTGGTGAAGGATGATTGGCCATTTGGTGTTGTATTCTCGAAGATTACTAACGAGTTGTGGTAAACAAATGGTTGGATACCAATCCATAGTAACTATTCTTTAATCTTGTAATGGAATTGTTGCTACATGAGTTATTTTTGAAACTAACTTTGCAACTTTTTTTTGCGACACTTCAGCCATGGAAAACTTTGTCGATTTTTCTTTCCCATGAAATACCCAAATCGAAGATTGGCTCTTATTTTCTGGCTCGTATGAATTAGTTCAAGATTCATCACCAATGACACTGTTATGAAGTTTTTTGACTGTCCATAGTTAAAACGGTTCAGAGTTTTTTGACGCCAATTCACTCTTGCAGCTTTTTGTTCTTTGATCTCCTGGTCTGTTCTGTTAAAACAGTCATGCAACTGATGCAGTATCCAACGGGAAACTAATTTTTCTACAAGCAATTCTTCGTGCAAAATTTTAGGTATTGAGGTCTTTGAAATTCGCAATGATGCCTTAATGGGTTATATACAGTTAGATTAAAGAAAAACCGATGTACATATACTAAAGAATACACACAGAAAGTTTCATATCGTTCAGGTGAATATTTTCCAAGTTACAGGCAAATTTGAAAAGGCGTTTTAGAGCGCTTGGAAATACAGGGCCGGAGCGTCAGCGCCTACCTGGAACGCTGACTCTTTTATGCACCTGCCTATTGTGAATGCTCCCTTCTAATATATTTAGATGCATAAAGCAACAGTGTGTTAGTGTTTTTTTATACCTAAAATATAATTTTAATTTTTCTATCCCCAAACTGGAAAATATTTAAGAGTGGTAGTCAGTATAAGCAGTTAAGCCAAGCAGTAAAGTTGTGAGTTCGTACTGAGATGACCCAGAACCGGGGTCTATTTTTTTTGTTCGTTTGCTAAAACTATCCATATATTTCTTGATTTTTATCTAATTGAATTTTGTTATCAATTGTGATAACTCTATTTTGTAGATCTACCTGCATAACATTTTATATTGTTCATCTTAATTCAAATTACAGTGAAAAGATGGTCATTTGCCAGAATGATTCAATAATTTCATTTTAATTTTCAATATAGTAAAATATAACGTATTTTTTAAGAAGCTTAAAATCGCCCAAAAGCGAAAGAATCATAACGAAGAAACTCATCTCAATTTAGATAAAAAACCCAGCGAAGACGATATTCGACGTTATCATAAAGGGTAACTAAAGCACCCTTTCGTATCCACGACCCCAGATACCATCTGGTATTTTCTCCAACAGCCATTCCCTCGTCGCGACGAAGGAACGCGTTTCTAAATGACTATGTAACAGGTACTTGAGTACCAAGGGAGTGCGGTTGTAAGCGCTGCAGGGTCACGCAGGATCACGATCGCGGCGTTAGGTGATCATTATTTATTATTGAGTTATTATTCTTCAGATGTGCAGTTACTCTTATTATTCAGTCATTCAGTTTTCGAAGCTCAGTGAATTTACTCACTCGTGTGAATCGGAATTAAATTTAAAGTTAATTAATCGTGCGTAACATGAGTCCAGAATAATGGAAGACGCAGATTGTTCTTCTCCGAGGAGCCTGACAGGGGAAGAGGAAGCGTGGTTCCCGCTGTGTCCCACAGGTGATTACTTTCTGAATTTCCTTTAATACTTCTGACCAATATTTAATCTTTATGAACTTCTTGAAGTATATGCTACGTAATTTCTAAACTCACTGAGGACGAGTTAAAATAATCGCCTCTCAATTTCCAAATTATTTTCACGTATTTTTCTTGGCAAATGATCTATTTGAACTATACTGATATTTTCTAATACTTATTTTGCATTGATTTCACAGTTGTTCTCCTAACTTAACAAATTATTTGAAGTATACTCAAATCCTTTAATATTCATTTCAACATTTGTATATCAAACTGGTAACATTATTGAAACGCAATGATACGATTGTATACTGATTCCAATAACTTGGTAACTATTCGAATTTGAGATGTTATGAAGTCTAATATTCATTTGAAACTCTACTTATTGATCTCAGTCAAATGTTACTAAACCATTTTGCCAATCCAAATCTTTTGTTTATAATCAGATGAATGATACATTTGAATGTGAGAACATTTAATATTGATTCTTATTTTGCTTCTAAAATGGGCCAATTATCTATTTGAAATATCATAATCCATTAATTCAGTATTTATATTTATCTCATTTTACAACTGAGCATAACATGCTTGAACTGAAACGAAGATATTTTTATTTTCATTATATCCAACTGGGGAAGATCTTACTTTCAAATTATTGATTGGATGACCGATACTCTTAAGCTCAATATGAGAACTTGTCCTGCATTCAGGTGTAATAATCGCCTACGAATTATATCATGACTCAGTAGTATAAATAAATGGCTTAAGGGACGATACGCATGTATGAACCCACTAACAGTGAGGCTTGTATGTTGTCGGTACGAAAGTTTTGAAGAATGTCTGTATTGGTGGAATGTATGTGACATTTGTGGTACATACAGATGTATGATCAGAGGGCATGATTCCCTGGTTGGCAAATCCGCGATATTGGAATAGAATATGATCCGCAGTCAGTGACATAATATAATTAATATTGCGCAACAAAACAAAATAAAAATTTAATATTGCCCGTTAGCGCTCAGTTGAGCATGGACAAGGGACAGTTAAGCCTGTTTATAATAATTAAATATTCCAACTTCCACTCGTAATATGGGTGAGGACCAATCAGGTCTGGTTATAATAATCTAATGTACCAACTTCCACTCAAAATATGGGTGGGGGCAAATTGGGCCTGTATCTAAATGATCTGATATTTCATTAAATTCGTTCAAAGACGCCAAGGATAAGAATTTAATACCAATGCTGCAAGGATCAAATAGACATTGTTACCGAATATGTTTTCGATTTTCTAATTTCCTTACCTATGGTTTAAGCGACGAAGAATTGGTCGTATCACATTAAACCTCACATAAAAGAACTTGTTGAATAGGTTTCTACAAATACACAACACAAAAAAAAGGGTCCTGTTTTATAAAAAGAACTTCAAGGCAAGTTCAGGTACTAGACGATCACATGGCTTTTCATTCGACCGATTTCAGTTGGTCTCAGGTGTAATTAATATGGGGAAGAATATAAGATAATTCAGGTATTAAAAGAATCACGCAGGCCCGCCGTAAGCGGGCGTGCAAGGCGTGCAATGCACGCGGGCGGCGCATTCAGGGGGCGGCAAATCAGACAATCATCGACTGAAATTCAGACATTGTCACCTCACAATCTTAAAAGATTATCCTCATAAAAATAATATGATGAACGGCGCCCAAATATTTCTTTTATATCGTAGCATTACATAGCGCCATCTATTGAAAATCATGAGAACAAAGTTAATCCGTATCGTGCTCTATGCGAAATAGGAAATCTCACAGATATCAGGAAATCCTCAAAACTATATACTCATTTCTTTGTTTTATTTATTTAACAAAAGTGAAAAGCGAAAGTGATGTGAGTGAACAACAAACTTCAATTATTTGGTTATAGCCCTAATGTGAGATCCGGAAACGGTCCAGGGTACTTAAAATTAATAATATTCTGTATATTTTTGTGCGAAGTGTGACTATAAAAATAATTTAGAAAATTATTTATATTATCCGTCGGCGCAAAAAATCATAATTATGGTAAGTGTCTTTGTTTAATTAATCAGCATATGGGCGCATTCATCTAAACAGCAGGTATTCATGTAAAATTTAAAGGTTATTTTACTGAAAAAACTTAAAGTAAAGATTTATTAAAAAATGTATTAAAATTAATACAGAGTGTAACAAAAGTAACTTAAGTAACGAAAGGGGACATTCCATCTAATCAATACGAACAACTTTTACTATGGGGTCAACTCTGAAGTCGCGAAAAAAATTAGTTATTCCATTACATTTGTGTGCAGTAGGTATGAACATTTTTTTCGCAGTAGTATTGTGATTATTATAGTGATTTAAAGGGTATTTTTTCTGTTATACAACTTAAGAGTGAAGATTTATAAAAAAAAATATTGAAATTATACCTATACAGGGTGTAACAAAAGTAACTTAAATCCCGAAAGGGAGTCATTCTACACATAAATACGAACAACTTTTACTATAGGGTCAACGGTGAAATCGTGAAAAAAAATAACTATTCCATACAAAATGTATGGAAAAGCTGATTTTTTTCGCGATTTCAGTGTTGACCCCCTAGTAAAGGTTGTTCGTAATAATGGGTGGAATGATCGACCCCCTTTTGGGATTTAAGTTACTTTTGTACAACCGTATACTAAACTTTTCAAAAAATTCCAGGAACCGCAAAAAAGGAAAAAAATTTCAGGAGCTCAATTTCGACGGCAAAAACGAGAAAAAGATACAGAGAAAAAAAAACTAGCGGGATCTCTTGAGAAATTTTTTAGCAAACCAGAAAATAGGGACTCTGAATGTCAAGAGAATGTTGACGTAGATGTAGCTTCAACAAGCGCAGCTTTAAATCTAGAAGTTATGGAGGTATCTGAAGAGAAAAATGTTAGTCCTTCAGAAGGAGACTCCAGTTAAACTAAAAAAAGAGAAAGTAGTGCTAAAGAACCTGTAAGCAATTTATCGTCATCAAGTAGCTGTTTAGATTGTGGTGATGATCCCGGTTCGTGGCCCGCCAGTATGACTAATGATATTGTTAATATTTTGGTTAGCCGTGGTCCCGTGCAGCTGTTTAACCACAATTTTCCTGCTAATATCGATGGAAGAAAATTTGCAAACAGTTATTACTCTAGAAATCTTCCTAATGGAGAAAAAATTAACAGAGAATGGCTTGTTTACTCTACGTCAAAAGATTCAGTCTATTGTTTTTGTTGTAAAATATTCAGTAAAACTGTAAGCAGTCTGTCAGCTCAAAGCGGTTTTTCCGATTGGCAACATCTGTCATCAACCTTAAAACGACACGAAACAAGCATTTCCCATAGCGAAAATTTAAAATGTTGGGTCCAACTAAATCATATGTTAAAAAATAAAACTACTGTAAATCAAATGCAACTGAGACTATTAGAATCTGAAAAAAAAACAATGGTGTGATGTATTGGAAAGGATCATAGCTGTTATAAAATTTTTATCTCATCAATGTCTGGCGTTTAGGGGCTCGTCCAAAATATTATATGAGCATGATAATGGTAATTTTCTCAAAGCAATAGAAATGATAGCATCCTTTGATTCAGTTATGCGGGAACATATTCACAGAATTCAAGCTTCGAAATTCGATTCAACTCGCATGACTCACTATTTAGGAGATCAGATTCAAAATGAAATCATTGATTTACTCGGCACGACCATAAAAAATTATATCCTGAACAAAGTCAGAGAATCAAAATATTTCTTTATCATATTAGATTGCACACCAGATGTAAGTCACACAGAACAAATTACAGTTATACTAAGGTATGTTGTTTCAAATAGTGAAACTAAAAATGTTACAATATGCGAAAGTTTTATTGGCATCTGTCCGATAACCAGCTCCACAGGTGAAGGACTATTAAATTTTGTTTCAGATTTATTTTCGCAATTAAACCTTGATATTAAAAACTTACGTTGCCAAGGTTATGACAATGGTTCTAATATGCGTGGAAAACACAATGGATTACACAAAAAAATATTGGAAATGAATAATCGTGCATTTTACGTTCCATGCTCGGTGCATAGTCTCAATTTGGTCGTTAACGATGCGGCAAATATAATGCACGACACGGTCAACTTTTTCAACTTAATTCAAGAAATTTACGTTTTCTTTTCGTCTTCTACCAAAAGGTGGTCCATAATTTGCAAGCATTTACCTGATTTAAAACTAAAGGCATTAAGTGCCACGCGATGGTTTAGCAGAATCGATGCAGTCAAACCTTTACGGTATCAACTCGAAAAAATATTTGACGCTTTACTTGAAATATCAGATAACAATTCGTCGGAATGGGATTGTACAACAACTCACAAAGCACATTCGCTTGCTTTGAATATTCAAAATTATAGATTTATTTGCTTAGTTGTAATTTGGTTTGATATTTCAAACGAAATTAATGCTATTAGCAAAATGATGCAAAACCCACAATAAATACTCAAATCTGCATACATTTGTTGAATAAATTGATTCATAAATTCACCGAATATCGCACAGATGAACATTTCGAAAGGGTGTTAGAAGAAGCTACCGCTGTGGCTCGGGAACTTAATGTAGATGCAGATTTTCCGCCTATAGATACCGTTCGTCCACGGAGAAAACCAACTCAATTTCAGTATGAATAGAGTGATGAAGTCTTACTAGACCCTAAAACAAAATACAAGGTAGATGTTTTGTTAGGATCCTGGACCAAACCTTAACTTCTTTAAAACGTAGATTCGATGAGTTGGAAACTTTACCGACGTTTTGGCTTTTCACCAATAATAACTTGTTTAGTTACTCCAAAGATGATTTAATGAAACATTGTAAAGATTTGAATGTGAAGCTAAAAGATAGTTCAAGTAGTGACGCAGATATTGACGGTATAGATATGTTTAATGAAATCAATGCTTTAAAGTTGCATTTAACTGAAAACCAGTCTAATGATCCACAAACCCAATTGCAATACATTTTTGCTAATGAATTAATGTCAACATTTCCGAATACAGAGCAATAGCGCTAAGGATACTACTTACATTGCCGGTTTCAGTTGCATCTGGTGAAAGGTCATTTTCAAAGTTAAAAATAATAAAAAACTATTTGAGATCAACTATGCACCAGCAAAGACTAGGTAATTTAGCAATAATTTCAATTGAACATAAGATTCTAAATAGACTAGACACCAAAAAAAATTATAGTTGATTTTGCCAACATGAAGGCAAGAAAGGTGCAGTTTCTGTAAAATAATTTAATACCTATACCTACCTACATAATATGTATAAACTGCACCTTTCTTGCCTTCATTTTTTCATTTGATGTCGTATTAGTGTATCTATCTTGTATAAAATAACCTAATATAACATAGTTTTTCACTGTACAGCATTTTTTTCACATTTTATAAACACCTAGGTTTTGTAGTTAGATAGGGGCGGCACGATAGGAATTGCACACCGGCGTTCAAACCGCTAGCGACGGGCCTGCTTACATGCTAAAAGAGATTCAAGTCAGGAAAACCGGATAGCGAAGAAAGAACATGGGAGAATAAAAGAATTTCCGGTCTGGTTTTTCATAAGCGTTTGAGTTTAGTTCTTATACAAAGGCGTATGCGTTCCCAGAACATCAGTGATCCGCCTCCTTGTCTAATAATTTCTTGAGTATTCTGAAGACGTTTTGCGTTTCCAGGTTCCCCTATATTCAAATTGGCTTCTAAACGAGATAGATATTGAACCATGACTTAACACTGAAGAGCACTGTGGCCTTTTATTCTCATTGCAATGCATGCGACCTTGGAACAGAGCTAAAACAGGTAACTCGATTCCCAAGTGCCAATTGATGCATTTTTGAAGGAGTGTGGAGTGAAGCTGATCATACATCTAATTTCCGACAACTTGATCAGACTTTTGTACATCATGTATAAGAGACAATGCTTGAAGCAATTGGAATTCTGTGGTACGAACTCTTCTGGGTTGTAAAATCGAAAATAGGTCTTTGGCATGGCGTTCTTTCACTCTTTCAGTTTCACTGAAAACCAACGACAATCGATTGAGAATGTTTTCCATCAAAAATAGAACACTTCCTTCCTCAAATTTTGGGCTTAGTCGGAAGTTTTATAGTGTTCGTGGTTCACAGCTTAGCTATCCATGTATACTCTATGCTACGTAATTGTTTTACGAGATTAAAATATTTCCATATGCTTTTGAAATGAGAAAGCTATCTGTAATAAGGCTAATTTCATCGCTAGACACTTTAATAATCATTTCATCTAAATCATTCTTTTCTGAGTACGAAATAATTTTGAATAATCAATCACTAAGAAGAATCTTACGAAATTTGATAAGTAAAATTGATGATATTTTTAATTTCACTGTGATTGGCAAATGAATATTTCGAAAAGAAACGAAAAACATTTTATTATGATGCAAACAATCAATGGAAGTCAGTATTCCCATAGACACAGACGTCCAAAGTGGAATGTGGAATGGACTTACGCCGTTATTCCACAAAATATTTTCATCTCCTATCAGGAGGTCATGAAATGTAAGAGACATTAGTGCATGTACAAACATTGAAGCACCTATTGTAAAGCAGCGGAGTATCAAAAACCTCTTCGTGTGTTATGTTTTCCCCTTCAACAATATTCATGTCGTGGGGCAACTTCGATGATCCAAACTTGAACCGAATGCTGATGATGATGATTGATAATAAATAATAAATAGATTGTGGATTCGTTAGAGAATGAAATTGAATGTTTTCACACACTGAAAATGTCTACAGCATAATTTCTATGCTGAGCCGTGTTGGTCATATTTGGAATTTTGTTAACCTTGAATGTTATATACAGGGTGTTTTCAAAAACGATAATCCCAATAACCCCTCTATTTTTCATCCCGTTGAAATAATTCAAACGCGAGGTTAAATGGTTTTCAATATAATGTTATTTTTGTGTGAATATGAATATTTGTTTAAGGTATAGTGATGGAGGGTGCAGAAATATTTCAATCAGAGCAGAGATAACAATAAAGTATTGTAAATGTCATTTAATTCTGTCAAAAAAATCGAGGATTTTGTCTTGTTTAAAGAAACGGGAAAAAAGTGAAAATAAACAGAAGCATGTTTTTATATTATACGTTCTCTTGAGAATAAATTGCAACGAATAAAGTTTATGAGACTGGAGGAGTATTTGAGAATATGCCTTTCAAAATCCAAAGTTATAGAGAGAACATTCAATGAAAATAAAGTATTGGATGTGCATTTTTGTAGACAGGGTGGACTGATTTCGGCGTTTCAGTACTGCAGATATGTTAAATATTGCAAATAGAGGAAAATGACTTTCCTTCCCCGTGTTCATTGCCACAAATAGATTCAAGCTAGGATTTTTCGGTTTGGGGTTATTTGCAATTTAGAAAATTTGTAAACTGCTAATGTCTCGGTTATTCATGTAAAAAGGGTTTTTGACACTCACAGGTGCTTTTGTACATAGAATCACAGGTAGATGTCAGAAATCTAAGCCAGCTATTGAAACAACTATTTTGTCAATATAGCACCGAATTTATGCAGAAAATTCTCGAAAAATCATTCTCAATGTTTTCCCAAAAGAAATGTTTGAGGTAACTGAGAGTGAAATCTGTGATACTGTCATGAAAATGAAGAGTGAATCTTGTGGGTATGATAATAATCCTATGAAATTAATAAAAAAAAATTATTTATTCACATTCTTTCTAAATCTTTGTCTCTCATAATGAGTCGAGCTTTTGCAGATGGAGTTTTTCCAGATCGCCTCAAAATTGCTATTGTCAAACCACTATACAAGAAGGACAGTCCTGAAGAGTTTGGGAACTATCAACCCATAAGTTTGCTTACAAATTTCTCAAAAATATTCGAGAAAATCTAAGTTTTTCAAGAAATTTAAAGTTTTTTTTTCATCGTATCAGCACGGTTTTGTAGGGGAGTAAATGCACTGATACTGCTATATTTGAACTGATTCATGCAATAACAAAAGATTTTGAATCGGGTTGTATTCCACTTGGGATATTCCTGGATTTTTCAAAGGCTTTTGACTGCGTGCAGCATGATATATTACTGAAAAAGCTTCAAACCTGTGGCATCCGACATAACCAACTACTTCTTAAGAAAAGTTACTTGAATGAGCGGAAACAGAGACTCGTTACAACAATAGGTGATTGAATTTTTACGTCCTCGGAACAGAAATTAGTAATGGGTGTCCCCCAAGACAGCATTCTTGCCCCACTTCTTTTCGTAGTATATATAAATGACCTTCCCAAGGCTCTTGATGGAGATGTTTATGACTCTCTTGTTATGTTTGCAGATGATACCAATTATCTTGTATCAGATGAACATCCTATCTTAGTGATGTCTCATGCGAGCATTTGAAAAGATTGAAAAATGGTGTATTGATAATCAAATTTTGTTGAATATGAGGAAAACGGAAAGTGTTATTTTTCATACAGATCAGTCTAAAATGGAAAGAACCGGTACACTCAAAATGAATGATATTGATATACCAATTAATTTTTCTCTCAAATTTTTGGGAGTTACTATAGATGGCAATATGAGAAGGACCAAACACATTGAGACACTAAGTAAAAGGCTCCACTCAGTTATTGATACTCTGAATGCCCTTAAACATCATGTTGATGAGGAAACATTACTACTTGTTTATTTTTCTAATTTCCAGATGGTATACGGTTTGATTTTTTGGGGTTGCTGATCGAATGAGAGTAGAATTTTTTTTGTTTCAAAAATGGACACTCAGGATCATTTATCGAATGGGTTATAGGGATTCATGTCGAGGTCTTTTCAGAGCAAAAGGATTTATAACCCTTTTTGGTCTTTACATTAATAGAAGCTTAGTGTTTGTTAAACAGCATAATGTCTATTTTTTACATGTTCAGGACAACAACACTAGACAAATATTTCCATACCGATATCAGAGGTGTCGACTGACACTTACCCAAAAGCAGGCCAAATATGATTGCCTTAACTTTTTTAATGCGTTACCCAGAGCTTTCAGACTGTTAAATGGGATTAATCTGTTCAAGAAAAGGGTACGCAATTTGATAATAGATTGTGAACCGTATTGTGTGAATGAGTTTCACGACTATTGTAAAAATTTGAGTCGTAAATAATCATCTGTATTTCATTGTGACTTGTTTGTCGAATTTTTGTATTACATTGTACTATTGTTTTTACCATAATTCTGTTGAATAAAATCTATTATTAGTAGAATCGAACTACGTCCGGAAATTTGTTTTTTGTTCAACAGTTTTTGAGTTTGAATACAAACTTGCGATTTTTAAATGTGAAAGGCAACTTTAAGTTTTTTGAAAAGAGTATTTTAGGTTTTCAATAATTTATCGCATGTGCACTAAATCTTCTCATCCAGGGCGTATTTTAATGAAAAACGAAAATTTTATAACTTTTTCCAAATTTTATTCAGTAACTCTATGTCAATTCACAGAATTTACATTGAATGATTGAAATAGCTTAAGTATGTTCTGTGCTCTTATTATGACAGTTCGACAATTTTTTCTTGCAATAACAATTATGTTGAATTATTCAATAGTTTTTCTAGTTATAACTATTGTATGCGTATAATATAGTTTGTGTTAACTTACATACCGTACGAAAATTTCGAACCTAGATCGGACTTGGCGATGTGGGTTCACATCCGGTCACCAATGTTAATTTTCTCGATTTTATATTCCATCACTACTGATGTAAACTTCATCAGTCTGAAGTGTTTTTCGGAAAAACTGCGGATTTTCCCAGTTTTTTGCAGAAAACAATTGCAAAAGTTGATTCGACGTTGGAAATCACTTGGCTACAAAAAAGGATATTTTCATTTCATAAGGTTAATAGCGATTTTCGAGAATACTAAGCGCTCAACCCTTGGATACCCCTGTTTCCATCCCGATTTACTAATTTTATCAATTGTTGCATTTTCTTCATCAACCACTTCATATTCTTATTTCGTTGAGATGTTGCATGTACTATCATTCATGAGGTTTTCCTCAATTCATCGTCTCTCAGGAAAACGATCCAAATTAGCAGCTTCTGCAGCATCAGCATCACAATTATATTGAATATAACATTCAATTATATCAAACTTTTCAAAATTTCCGTACGGCATAGTTGTTTCGTTATAACAAACAATATTATATTTACTCAGTAGTAACTCGATAAGAAATCATTTAATAATTTCTCTGAATTGTCATTGTAAGAATTAAATTTCGAACTTTCATAATGAGACCACAGAATACACTTGAGTTATTTAAATCATTTCGTGTAAATTCTGTGAATGGACCACTATCAGATAAAATTAAGTTAGGTTATATCAGGGAAAACTTATTCGGTTTTTCATGAAAAGATGCCCTGAATGAAAAAATTGAGTGGACATGTGACCTATTTTCGAGAAGGAGAAAAACTATTCAACGAAAACAAAGTTACCTATGGTCCATATTCAAAAAAACGCAAGTCAGCTTTAAAACTCAAGAACCCTTGAATAGAAAAATTTGGCACGTAGTTCGATTCCATGTAAAAAAGTAGAATGTCAAAACAAAACTTTAGAAACAACCGAGATATTGGCACTTGACTGATTCCGAAAATTCTTTAAATTTCTAGATAACTCAAAAACGAAAAGGCTAGCTTGAATTTGTTGGCGGCAATGAATTATTCACACAAAAAAACCACAGGGAAGGGGGGTATTTTCCTCTATTAACAATACTTCACATAGCTGCATCACTAAAACGAAGAAAACTGTACACCCTGTACAAGTTAAACTACAAGCAGATCGATATTTATCACTAATTTTTTGTATAAGATAAGATTGGTTGTTTACAGATATAGCTGCAACTCTTTGATATTCTCTTCTCCTGTTATTTCTGTCGAGAATATTGAAATCGAGTTTCATTCATATCACATCGATTTAACCTGCGATATTATTCTTTTCTTCAGTTTATGTAATCCTGTTACGTTTTGGGTAATGTGTGAGGTAACTTGGCTACTCGTGATTTGCTAGGGCCCCTTGCTCTTCTAGTTTTCTAGGGTTCTAGGTTACCATCAACTGTAAGCTACAGACATGCAGCGCCACCTATTCGTTTATGAGAAAACTTTTTCAGGAATACCATGAAAAAGAAACCATTTCCAAAGGTTATAAAGAGTGAATTGTGAATCATTATGGATGCTCACAATTCACTTGTTAACTCCAGCTGTGTAAATGGTCTAAGTTCCCGAGCACATTGTTAAAAGATGCAAGCAAGCAAACAAGTTCACTTGTTAGCTATTTTTTAGGTTAAAAATACAAAAAGCCTACAGTAAGTGATTTTAATAGATATTTCAAACATGTGATTGTTCTGAAATATCAGACGTAAGTAGTATTTTCTTTTCTCGGAATATTTTAAAATATGTTTTCTCCATCTGAGCTTGGAAAGTAAAGTCATCCAATTTTGGATTAGTTCAACTGAATTTGTAATTGTATATTTGAAAGTGAAGTTTTAAATATCATATTTAATTATTTTTCTAACTAGTGACTTCTTTCTGTCAGATCATACAATTATGGCGGGCTAGGATTCATGCTTACCAAATAGTAAGTAGGCTTAGCTAAAACATAGAATGTTATGTCTGATAATAATTTTGAATTTACTGAATTTCATCAGAGGAATGTTTCGGAATTTCTATTAATTGTTCGTTTTGAATAAAATTATTCATTTTGTATATGTATTCTAATTTTTCTAACTTAACTGTGACGTCTGATTTATTAGTTTTGATGATTGTGAGATCATCGACCCGAACTTGTCTTTTTATGCATTTTATGTTTAGTATTTGTTTATCCATAATATGATTGGGGAGCTCATTACTTGTTGAAAATTGATATACATTTTCTAGTTGAAAGAAACCATGCTGTTCAAATTTCCACTTTATTCACAAACTTAATGTGTTTCATTACACTGTGACTTCATCAGATAAGTAGTATACTCAAAAGGAAGATGTGCCTTATATGTTTCTTCAGAAAAAGCAGGTACTTAGTTCGATAGGAACAAATGTAAACAGGGTAGCATTAAGAACTAAGTACATTGGGAAAATAATTCATGGTCATCCGTTATCGAAACACTAGTTATTGGTTAAGATGACATAATCTTTGTTTTATAGGTACAAAAATACAATTAGATTCCTTTAATATTTTACTATATAACCAAAATTAAACATCGACATAATTTTTCCATACATATATTACCATTCATAGTTTTTCCGCACATCCACATCAATATAAAATAGGTGCTTATGACACGATTATATATGGACTCACCACGATACCAATGCCAGAAAATAATTTCTCGAAGATGCTCAATACCATAAAACAGTGGTCAATAACGGTTATAACTCTAGTATGATTGCAAGTATGATTTCTCGTAACAATTTGAACATGCAATCTATAAGGTGTTTCCCTGTATTACCAATCAAAAATATAATATATTAATTAATATAAGTAAACCCAGTCTAAATTGCCAGTCTTTTTGATATACTACCCTTAAGGTAGTTGGGTGTAGTTGATGTTTAGTGAAAGTCCGAAGTCATTTTCATACTTTATTAACTGAAAACTTATAACACTACATGTTTCCCGAAGGAAGTCTAAAATTATTCTCAATACCTATAGAAACCCAATATGTTCGATAATGCAAAATTAGTTTATATTTATGCCATCGATTTAATTTTATTCTATTTCTAAAACTAACTATTGTTCGTTTTACAAATCGATGAAAAGTGCTGGCCAAACACTTATTAAGTAGGAAGGTGCATTGGACTTTCCTATTAACTTGAGCTCACTATTTCGAAACTTTATTGCAATATTATAATTTAATGGAATATTGAATTTTGATCCATCCATCACACCTCTCCACCAACAGAAAAGAAATTTTTCCCAAAAGGAAAAATTTGTTTCAGGCATTAAATAATTTTACCCTATTCTTATGGATTTTGACTACCTTACCATCTATATCTATAAGTATATTAGGACTATCGTGTCCAACAACAGTATAAGGCCTCTTTTTTATTTCCGGCTGTTTCGCACTAAGACTTTTTCTCCTATATTGTAATCAACTTGCTTAGTATTTTTATCGAATTTGGCCTTTCTTTTAATTTTTGCTAATTCTAAATTTTTTCCTGCAGCATTTCATGCTACTTGCAACCTGTACTTCAATTCCGAAGGATAGTTATCTAAATTCTAAAGAGGTTCGGGAGAGCGATCAATGTTGGATGGAATATCACATTGTCTGCCAAAAACCAATTGATATGGAGTATAGTGGTGTTCAGTGTGAACAGTATTATTATATGAGAAACACCAAAATGGTAGCAATGAGCTCCAAGTTTCTGGATGTTCCGTTGCGTAAAGTCTTAAGTAAGCCCATAATTGCTTTTGCGTATTTTTAAGAGCCCCTATCGACTCGTATGCTGCAGAGTTCAATTTAGTTAGGCAAATTTCTTCAAATATTTTTGACATGAACTCTGAACCTTGGTCAGTTGCTATCTCTTTTGGAATGCCAAAATTCAGAATATAAGAAGATTCAATTTCAAAAACGCAGGATCGCCATGTGATATACTACCCTTAGGGTAGTTGGATGTAGTTGATGTTTAGTAAAAGTCCGGAGTCATTTTCATAGTCTATTAACTGAAAGCTTATAACACTACATGTTTCCCGAAGGAAGTCTAAAATTATTCTCAATACCTTTAGAAACCCAATATGTTCGATAATGCAAAATCAGCTTATATCTATGTCATCAATTTAATTTTATTCTATTTCTAAAAACTAACTGTTGTTCGTTTTACCAATCGATGAAAAGTGCTGGCCAAACACTTATTAAGTAGGAAGGTGCATTGGACTTTCCTATTAACTTAAGCTCACTATTTCGAAACTTTATTGCAATATTATAATTTAATGGAATGTTGAATTTTGATCCATCCATCACACCTCTCCACCAACAGAAAAAGAAATTTTTCCCAGAAGGAAAAATTTGTTTCAGGCATAAAATAACTTTACCCTATTCTTATGGATTTTGACTACCTTACCATCTATATCTATAAGTATATTAGGACTATCGTGTCCAACAACAGTATAAGGCCTCTTTTTTATTTCCGGCTGTTTCGCACTAAGACTTTTTCTTCTATATTGTAATCAACTTGCTTAGTATTTTTGCAACCTGTACTTCAATTCCGAAGGATAGTTATCGAAATTCTAAAGAGGTTCGGGAGAGCGATCAATGTTGGATGGAATATCACATTTTCTGCCAAAAACCAGTTGATATGGAGTATAGTGGTGTTCAGTGTGAACAGTATTATTATATGAAAAACACCAAAATGGTAGCCATGAGCTTCAAGTTTCTGGATGTTCCGTTGCGTAAATTCTTAAGGAAGCCCATAATTGCTTTCGCGTGTTTTCAAGAGCCCCTATCGACTCCTGGTGGTATGCTGCAGAGTTCAATTTAGTTAGGCCTAAAAGTTTGCAAGTTTCTTCAAATATTTTTGACATGAACTCTGAACCTTGGTCAGTTTCTATCTCTTTTGGAATGCCAAAATGTAGAATGAAATTTAAAAAAGATTCAGCTACTGTACACGCTTCTTTGTTGGCTAACGGATAACATTCAACAAACTTTGATAACTCACACTGTATGCTTAAGACATATCGGTTATTGTCGATATCAGGTTCTAGTGGACCTATGAGATCTAAAAAAACTTTTTGCATTGCTGCCAGCAGCAGTTGTTGTTATTAGCAAAGGTTGTTTCTTGATGTTAAAATATTTGAATTTTTGGCATTCGTGACATGTTTTTACAAGCTTTTCTATATCCGCCCGCAATCCTTTCCAATGATATTGAAGTCTTATGTTATTATACATGCGTTTGATGCTTGCATGACCTCCTGTTTTGAGTAAATAAAAACCATTCAATATTAATTGCTGCAATTCCCATCAACTCAATTGTTGTAAGGGTGATACCATTTTGAACTGTAGTACCTTCGCTATTACCAGCTTGCTATGACTACTTCTTCTTTGCTCTGGCCTTTACCCATTATTGATTCACAGCTACTTCACTATTCAATCTAAGAAGATTCAAATTCAAAAACGCAGGATCGCCATGTGATATACTACCCTTAGGGTAGTTGGGTGTAGTTGATGTTAAGTAAAAGTCCGGAGTCATTTTCATAGCTGAAAGCTTATAACACTACATGTTTCCCGAAGGAAGTCGAAAATTATTCTCAATACCTATAGAAACCCAATATGTTCGATAATGCAAAATCAGCTTATATCTATGTCATCAATTTAATTTAATTCTATTTCTGAAAACTAACTGTTGTTTGATTCACCAATCGATGAAAAGTGCTGGCCAAACACTCTATTAAGTAGGAAGGTGCATTGGACTTTCGTATTAACTTGAGCTCACTATTTCGAAACTTTATTGCGATATTATAATTTAATGGAATGTTGATTTTGATTCATCCATCACACTTTTCTCTCATCTAAAAACTGGAATATAGCTTTCAGAACGGATAACTCTCTAGGCAGGTTAGATTTAGATATTGAGAACTATAAATGAAAAATTCATGAAATAAACAAATCTGGTGTTTATAAGTTCTCTTGTGGAAGTAATAAAAAATTGATATTGATATCTTACATAATGCCTATCACTTAACCTAAAGGAAGCATTGGCAATCACTAAACAGAGAAATTCCTGAAACTGCCTCATTAGTCAATCAGACCTGAATTCGTTGCGAATACTTAATATTTTCAGCTCTTAAAGGTAGTAACTCCTATTGAGCTACGAGCATGGTCTGAAAAGTTTTCGATTTCTACGTGAAGGTGGCAGCACTCGTAAATAGGTGTGAATTTTCATTGTTCATCTGTTGACAATTACTCACCTAAGTCTCAACCATTTTGGACACTTGTTGTTATGGAACAGTCGTTTGAGGAAGCTGTTATTAAATATTTGTTTTTGTTACGCAATACGCATATGGATATCAAAGATGAGTTTGATTCTGCGTATGAGGACCACCAACATTTACTACAGTGAAATTTTGGGTAGTTGAATTTGAACGAGGCTTAAGAGTTACCGACGATAACATCGCGAAAATTCACCAAGTGGTACTAGACCACCATCGTATTGAAGTGTCAAAAGTCGAAAGAACCCGTTTGACACATATTAAGCTGTCTGCACCAGAGAAAAGATATATTAAGAAGGCCGAGCTACCGACCTAAACATTCAACATCCCCTCACGACCCCTCACCTATCTATCTAGTCCCCCATAATTCATATAGATGGCACTAATTTTACCACGTCAAGTGTCAAACTATGTCTATCAAACTTCAATCGCCGAAAAATTAATTGTCTATAAATGTTTTCAGTTTTCCGCTAAAACCCTTTATTTTTGCGGTTTGCGTTTCCAAAATAATTTTCTTTTCAGGTGATTCCGTTGATGGTGTCTTCGAGTTTAGTAATTCTCCTGAAAATTTATGGTAGGTAAATTGAATTTGTGAAGTTTTAGCTGATACTTTGTGCAGCTTGAGCTTTGAATGATTCCACGGTACCTGGATTGGATTATATCTACACTCGGAGGCAAAATTAGCGGAACACTCGAAAATTTAACCAAATTCGAAGTCCGATATTTTTCCTAATTCTCAACCAATTTAGATTATTTTTTCGGCAAGTTATAGATCAACTCTTCTGCTTTGTAGAAATTATAAGAGAAAACAAAAAAAATTTGAGAAAAATTTTATACGGGGGCAAAACTAAAAGTGTTTTTTTTGTCAAAAATTCGTAACACCCTGTGGAATTTCGTGGTCCGAGTTGAAACGTACAATATCATTGTCTGTCTAGACGCATCTTCCTACAGTTACGCCTTTCTTGTTTTATGCATTTATCTCTATTTTTACAAGAGATATCCAATTTGAAGCGAAAAGTCACAAATTTCAAGAATTTATTTTCAATCTTGCGTAGGTGCATAACATCGGAGGTTAGCCAAAAAATAAAATCAAAATTAGAGAAGCGGAAATCTAACGAAATGAAAATTTTTGAAATTCACTGGCCAATTTCACGCTCCGGGAGAACTCGAAGTACACTGGTAAAATCGTTGATTTTGCACATTTATTTTTGAATTTTTTTGTGTGACACTGTAATAATTATTATTCCTGTCGAAAATTGAGAGCAGGTGTGTATCCTGGCGATACACTCGTGAAATAAAATGAACATGTTGAGAAAAATGTTCATGATGACCCACAAAAAACATTTGATTTTAGTAGCGAATATGACCCCCGAGCTCTTATTACAGCGCGCATACGATTTCGCATACTCTCAATGATGTTGTCTATCATCTGGGTATGTTGTCCCACTCTTCCACCAAAGCCAATGTCAGCTCTTCAACGTTGCCTGGATTCAGTTTTCGAACCCTTCTTCCAAGAATGTCCCAAACGTGTTCGATCGGCTTTAAATCCGGTGACCGCGACGGCCAGTCCATTCGTGTGATCCCAACTTCATTGAGATATTCTATCACTATGCGCGCAGTATGAGGGCGCGCGTTATCGTGCATAAGAAGGAAATTTTCCCCTATGTAATGAGCAAAAGTCACAACATGGGGCTCCAAGATTTCTGTTATATACCGATGGGCATTAAGTGATCCATTGCCTATAATCTCCAGTTCTGTTCGTACTCCCAAGCATATGCCACCCCATATCATAACTGACCCTCCGCCGTATTGCTCAGTTCCTACGAAGTTTGCTTGATTGTACCGTTCCATCCACGAAATTCACACAATATCGGCTCTCATCACTAAATAAAACTCGTCTCCACTGATTGATTGTCCATACTACATGCTCCCTAGCAAACAACAATCTTGCTACCCGATGGGCTCTATCGAGTCTTAGTGCTCTTGATTGCGCGTATGATCTCAGACCAACTTCATTTAATCGTCTTCTGACTTTCCTTACACTGACGTTAATGTTATTCACTTCTTGTAAAAGGTTACGTGCCTGAACAGCAGTAGGACGAGGATTTCTTATGATTTGATTGACGATGAAACGGTCATGTATAGCGCGGGTTGCCCGATTTCTTTCTTATCCTCGCCTCCTCACGTAAAATCCAGTTTCCCTGTAACGTCGGTAGATTCGATGGATAACTGACGTCGAGACACCCAACATGGTACCGACTGAGCGGTAGGTGCGCCCTTCCTCGATCAATGTAACTGTCCTTGCTACTGAGGTTGGTGGTAAATCTCTCATTCTGAATGAAAATACCGTTTCGAATCGTAAACATAAAAGAATCACAAAACACCGCAACCGATCGAATTTGTATCAAATCAAAGAATGGAAAACTCTCATTCTTTAAACAAGTGCAAATGTGGTCATATACAAAAAAACGTGTGTTGTATTTCATATTTGATAAAAAAAGGTGTGCACATGTGTAAATGAAAAGTTTTATCAATGGTCCCAGAATTCGGTTGTGTATTTTAATACCTACCGACTGTTATCTCCTATGAATTCCTAATTTTCACTAAATTAACCAAATTGTCATCAATAACTAATGCAATTCGAACATAAAAATCGCAAACGACTATTTCGACACGCCTGAGTGATAATAAGAAAATTCCAAATTGATAGACGAATTTTAATGACAATTCCTTGATTCAATGGAATTTCTCCAAAATGGTGATTGTCCACTTGAAATTAAATATATTTTGCAAAAATAGAGATAAACGCATGAAACAAGAAGGGCGTTACTGTAGGAAGATGTGTCTTGACAGACCATGATATTGTACGTTTCAACTCGGACCACGAAATTCCACAGGGTGTTACGAATTTTTGACAAAAAAAACACTTTTAGTTTTGCCCCCGTATAAAATTCTTTTCAAATTTTTTTTGTTTTCTCTTATAATTTCTACAAAGCAGAAGAGTTGATCTATAAGTTGCCGAACAAATCATCTAAATCGGTTGAGAATTAGGAAAAATATCGAACTTCGAATTTGGTTAAATTTTCGAGTGTTTCGCTAATTTTGCCTCCGAATGTAATACTTATGGGTTTTCTTTTTAAATTTGAGGTTCACTCATTTAGCGTTCGGCAGGAAAGGACTATACCACAGAAGAGGACCCCTGTAATGTCGAGGAAAGACAAGTAGACGAGGAAGCCTTGTTTCGAGATCCGAAGGGTTCAAGTATTTTTCATTACGGTCCTTCAACCAGGATCCTTTAGAAAATTGATTTTGTATTATTAGATAGCATGGTGTAGGGAACACTAAACCTACTGGCCACCTGTTTATTGCTGCTTTAAAAACTTTTGTCATAAATGGCTTAACATCGCCCATAATTAATGTAAATTGTAAGAGAGATGATTGAGATTTTGAATAATTTGCCTTTTTTTTGGCAGACTAGCTCACAGAATATGCTCACTGATTCTGATGATTCAGAACCTTCTGTTCATGAAGAATATAATGAGATCTTTGAAAATCTACCAACCTCAATAACTGACAATTACGCTACCCATTATGTAGCAGGATAACTTTTGCCCAGTCCCAGAATGTCAAGTATGTAATGAAGAACTTTTATGTGAAGTACTCCAACAACAACACACCTTTATTACATTCAAGGAATTCTGTGATAATGAGTCTAAATTAACTTATCTCTCAGTAAAAGTTTCTAAATTCTTAGAAGACATTCACAATGCACTTTACTTTCCCCTGAATAGCCAAAGGCATCAGGAAAATGTCTCATTTTTCTCAATTCGATTTTTGTCAGTTACATTCGGTGAATGATGAAATTTTTGAAAGTGCTACTCGTCTCCCAATTTTTAATTTATTAAGGATAACAAGAAGGAAACTGTGACTTTTGGGACAGAAAGCAAATCCAAAAGGTTCAAAAACAAGTAGGACATTAATCTTTTGATAGGTTCATTTATAGGTGTTTATTGTGATTTTAAGAGCGGGTTTTCTACACAGGGTTATGATTGAGATTGGTTTGCCTCGAAATTTCACTATGTTCATTCATAATTTATATTCCAATAGAATAATATTTCTGAGAATTGGTCATGAATTGATCGGTCCAAGATTAATTAACATGGGATTACCCCAAGGCAGTATTTTGTCACCTCTTTTATATATAATATTGTACCACAAGTTGGAGACTACCTTCTCTAACCCAGCAGTGAAAGTTCTGCAATTTGCAGATGATATTTGCATATACTGCTCAAACAAAGACCTCACTGCAGTTCAACAGATCCTAGATACTGCGATCAAAGAATTCAACCAATTCCTGAACACAAATGGTCACGAGATGTCACCTTCTAAGTCAGCAGTTTGTACATTCACTAGGAAACGCACCCAACTACCAGATAACTTGAATTTTGGAGAATTGTCACTTCCTCATAAAACTTCCGTGAAATTTTTGGGAATAACGTTGGATCGGAAGTTAAGTTGGAAAGATCATATTTTGAACACTCTCAACCGTGCAGAAAAGAACATTCAATTACTGAGATTCATCTGTCATAACAAATGGGGAGCCGACCAACTCATCGCCCTTAATTTTTATCGATCATTCGTAAAATCAGTTATTGACTATGGTTGTATTTTCTACGGATCAGCAGCAGACACTTGGCTTCAACAGTTGGATACTCTACAACACAAGGCGCTGAAGATCTGTTTCGGCTATCTCAGAAGCACACCTAATAATATTGTACTCGCAGAATCAAACGAAATGCCTCTCAAACAACGGAGAGATTTGCTGACTCAAATTTCACTCGAAAAAACACGCCTTTTCTTCTGTACATATGGTCAAGATTCACAGCTTATATATTCTAACACTCACATCAAAATATTGGACTATCAAAAAAGATCCACTCTTGATAGCGAATTACGACCTATTCATGGAATATAAGGAAAGGATCACCATATTGGACAAACTAGTCATGTATAAAATGGATTTCTTCAAATTACGAGATGTAGAAAATATTCATGTTCCCATCTACGGAGAAATGACGGCAAATGTCGATTTTCACCGACTGATAGACTCACGCTTCAGAAATTTTCATCACCTGTACACGCCTCCAAACAAGATAATAACGACGGTTCTGCTATTTTCGACCCCTTACACACCTCTCATTTACTGTTTCGACTCGGCAATAACTTCACAATTTTCTCGGCAGAACTTCTAGCTCTTTGTAGAGCATTAGATTACATTCTATCGTACATCGATACATTTTCCTCAAAAAATTTCCTGATAATATCAGATAGCCTGAGCAGCCTGATGAGCTTGAAGAAATTGAAATATAACACAAACTTCAGTCTGACTCATAAAGATATTTTAGAAGCTTTGTCCCGGCTATCTGCATCAGGCTGTACAATCGAGTTTCTCTGGGCTAAGGCCCATTCAGGAATAGTGGGCAATGAAAATGTTGATTCCTTTGCCAAGGAAGCGGCATTTCTCGACCCCATCCACCTTCCTTCCGCCATGTACAACGATTTGTTCCCCCTCTTTAAACACCTCACAACTTCAAGATGGAAAAAACCTTCAAATCCAACCCAAGTGGACAGTTCTATAAATCAATTCAACCCTCCCCGCCACAATTCTACTGATTCGATAACATATTTGATGAAGTAGACAAGTCTGATCCCATTAGGAATTTTAAACGAGATTTTATTCGTACTATCTCTAGAATGAGAAGTGGTCACGCTCTCTTTCCGAAATTTCTTCACAGAATGAAATTGAAAGATAACCCTCTTTGCTCATGTGGGGAAATAGGAACTTTAAACCACCTTCTGTTTCAATGTAATAACAATGTTCGGAATATTCAATTATTATGCTTAACCTTGAGTAAAATCACCAAACTCCATCAACCATATCAGGCTGAACAGATTCTCGCACTCAACAACCCCAAAGCCTACTAGGAAATATACACGTTTTTAAAGAAATCCCATATTAACTTATGAACAAGCACGGGTCGGGTGGCTGTTCGGTCTGAGCTCTCAGAGGCCCAGGTCGAGAGGCTGTGTGTGTGTTTTAAAAACTTAACAGTCAAAGTTTCATCATTAAATGTATCGTATAAACAATTATCCTTCTGGACTTATGTCTAACGACAGTCCAAATGTTCAAATTAAAAAAAAAAAAAGAAGAGCGGGTTATCTACATCCTACTACGTGCGTGTTATTTATTTACCATCGATCTTATATAATCGCTGATACTACACACGTTGTTTTGTTTAGGCTTTCACACCCTTTTATAATTTACAAACATGTTTTCTAGTCTGTGATATTATTTATTTTCCTCCATGCATCTTTTACACTCATGGGGAAAGAAATTGATCTGTGACCAAATAATTGAATTTGTTTTGGTCCTTTAATGCATGTTTATTTTGTGATATATACACTGTTATTATTCATTCAATTTTCTGAGTTCTTTTTACTGAGAGTTTATAGCTGTCTTTTTTGTTACAATGAAATTTTTACACCCCGCTTACACTTAAGGTTCTGCGGGCGGAACCTTATATATTTGGTTTATATTTCAACTATGAATCTGTCGATTGAACCCATTATTAATGCAACCCTAGTTTCCAAGATTAGTAATGAAATTTCTTATTTTTACCATGTTCAACAACTTTGAGTGATCTCAAATTCATTCTAATGAAAACTTCTTGAGACAGTGCTGCGTTTTTTCTATTTTCAGAAGCAGTTTGGGGTAACTGCCATGAAGATGGTAGTGAAGGTAGTTTATCCCCAACAGGGGACCAATGGTAGCAATGGAGGACCAATATTAGTGGTTGACAACAATATTCCAGAATTCGTTTTTTATTTTGAATGTTGGAATGTTGCTGTTTTCTGTGATATGTGATTTATATTGTTGATTTACATGTGTTAAGAATTTATTTTGTTTTTGGAAATGTTTTGCTACATTTTCTGTATATATGGTTTAAGAGATTTTTTATTTTAAAATAAAAGTGTCATTGTGAAAAATACTCATTATTTTTTCAATTTTTTAACAGTCTAAGTGAGGCAGAAATAATCTGCCTCGATTAGACTAGTTCAAATACCCCATTGCAGTCAAGTTAAATTCGATCGTGGGAAGTCTAGAATTCAAATGAGGCGCCTTTCGATTTAGTTTTCTATAACGGCACTCGTAGCGCTAGTTTCTATGCAGAGTTGGCCATATTGTTTCCTATGCCAGGGCACTGAGTTTTCATTTCTCATTGCGGTCTGTTCTGTGGTCCGCACATTGGGTGCCGTGATGCTCACGTAAGACTAAAAACGTGTTCGAATGAATATTTCTAATGCTCTGTTGGCGCAATTTGCGCGTAATAAATCCCAGTCTCGGCGCCGATAATTGCTGTAGATGAAACTTGGATATACTATTATATGCAGAAACAAAAACACAGCGCAACCAGTGGACTGCAAAGTGGAAACCGGTTCCAAAAAAAGCAAAAACTGTTTTTAGGCTGGGAAAGTAATGACGACTGTTTTTGGGATAGTGATGGAGTTATTTCAATCGATTATCTTCGAAAAGGAAAAACCATCACAAGTGCATATTACGCATCATTACTTGACAAGCTAAAAGCAGAATAGAAAAAGAAAATCTTGTTTCACTAAGCTTGTGAATATAGTGAATGTTTGAAGAGTTTAATTGAAAAAATGTTTGTTTCTTCTTTGTTATATTACACTTTCTGAGAGCTATTATCATGAAATCTATAAAAGAATCATCAGAAAAATTGAAACCATTCAAACTATAGTTCACAAGAACTATTAGTCAAATATGTCCTGTTATCAGTTCCAAAAATTCATCTCACTAACATATTTTGGACAGGCACGTGAAAATGTAGCAAATAATTTTTCCAAATTGAAATCCTGAAAATTCAGACTTCAAAATATGACAAATGAACCAGGAGTTCATAAGTTACCTTGTCCAGATTGAAATAGGTTGAAATGGTCAGTAATTAACATTAGCTAACCAATGCATTCAAAATAATCACTTTTTTCGTAGTATTTTATCAATACTGATTGAATGTTCTACTCATTGCCCCAAAGAATAGAAAACTCAATCATCTAGAATTAGCTGAATTTTTAAGTCAGTTTAGTCACGACTTAAAGATAATGAACGAGCAGACTGATTTATGTAAATCCCAAATTTTTATGTATTCAAATAATGATTCCTTAGAATATAAGTAAACCAAAGAATGAAAGGGAAGAATTTTTCGAAACACTTCAAGACACACTAGACAGAATACCACAAACAGAAAAAATATTTATAATGGGAGATTTTAACTCGAGAATAGGGAATACTCCCCTCCCGGGAATTATGCAGAAGTTTAATGAAGCGGCGACAAACGAAAATGGAGACATACTTCTCGAGATATGTGCACATAATGAATTCCGAATAAATAACACGTACTTTGACCACAAAGAACAACACAAATACACATTCACCAACACAAGAGGACAAAAATCTATGATTGACTTTGTGATCACCAATAGGGAAATTCACCCACGAGAAATACTTGACGTACGGACACTGACATCAGCGAATGTTGGAACACAGCACGGAATGGTTATCTGTAAGTACCGCCTGTCATATAGAATAGAGAAAAAAACCGCCTAACTACATCACTAAATTCAGCATTGAATCTTTACAAAACGAAAGTACTAAGAATCTATACCAAACACGACTCGAGGAAAAGATCAACCTTAACCCTATAGTAGACACAGACAACATAAACGCCGCATGGAATAAAGTGAAAAACAACATAATTAACAGCGCAAAAGAAGCCATTGGGGAACGAAGAATCAATATAAACAGTCATAGAAAAGATAAACCATGGTTCACACAGGAAATCAAAGATTTAGCAAAAGAAAAGAAGAACGCATATATCAGATATGTCAATCACAGAACACCAGAAGAGTACCAAAGATATAAAACAGAAAGAAATAGAACAACGAACAAAATTAAAGAATTAAAAAATATATTGGGAAAGATTTACAAATGACAGAACACAGCACAGAAAAAGGTATGGAACATGTTGAGAAACAGGAAAAACCAATCACCGCAGAACTGCAGATCAATGTAATAAAACCAGAAGAGTGGGTGAAATATTTCCAGAACTTATACCTGGGAGATAATGATAACGGTAACAATGAGGAAAGAGAAATCGAACAACAAAACACACTCTACGAAGAAACAGAAAATGACATTATCAGCCTAGAAGAAGTACAACAAGTAATCCATAAATTAAAAAATAGAAAATCACCCGGTCCGGACAACATAAATAACGAACTAATTAAATATGGGGGAGCAGAAATAACAAAACTATTAAAAATTGAAAACAACAAGGAGATACCAGAAGAATGGAGAGAGCATAACAATACCCATATACAAAAAAGGCGTGAAGACAAACCCAGCAAATTATAGAGGCATCACACTCCTTAACTCTGCATCGAAACTACTCACTAAAATTCGATCGCAAAAGATATATGACAAAATAGATGTGTCTGAAGAACAACAGGGATTCCGACCAAATAGATCAACAACGGATGCAATTTTTATATTGCGGCAACTGGTGGAGAAGTCCATAGAGTTTGACAAACCGATGTTTATATGTTTTATAGATTTGGAAAAGGCATTCGACAGAATTCGAATGAACGATGTGATCACTATCCTTAGAAATGAAAACTTAAGCAATAAATACATAAACATAATAAAGAACTAAATAACTCTAATAAGACGAAAGTAAAAACTACACAGGGACTTACAAGCGAGATCAAAATTAACGCAGGCATTAGACAAGGTGACAGCCTCAGCCCATGTCTATTTAATTTAATCATGGATGATAGCAGGTGTTAACCAAATGAACCAAGGCTATAGGATGAGTAACAAAACTATGAATACTGTGCTACGCAGATGATGCTTTACTAATAGCCGAGAATGAGGACGACCTACAACGCCTACTACAAAAGTTCAAAGTAACAGCAGAAAAATATAACATGGTAATATCAACACAGAAAACCCAATCGATGGTAATAGCGAAAGATCCAATTAGATGCAAACTAGTAGTGAACGACCATATAATAGTTTCACACTTTAAATACCTAGGAGTAGAAGTATCGAGCGATAGGCAACTATTACAAGAAGCAAAATAGAAGACAATGAA
Source organism: Cryptolaemus montrouzieri (assembly GCA_013387265.2). Lineage (NCBI taxonomy): Eukaryota > Metazoa > Arthropoda > Insecta > Coleoptera > Coccinellidae > Cryptolaemus > Cryptolaemus montrouzieri. Next base: position 29,004,481 of record JABFTP020000103.1, read on the forward strand.
AGCATCGAGAATATCTGGCTTCCTGAGGGATGTAATCTGGCGGAATAAGTACATAAGCACAGAAAGCAAAGTCCGAATCTATAAAACCTGTGTGAGACCCGTGATGACATATGCGGTTGAGACAAGAGTTGAGACAACAAAAACAAAACAACTAATGAGGACAACAGAGATGAGAACACTAAGAGCTATAAGAGGTATTACACGCAGAGATAGAATAATGAATGATGATACGCTAAGGGAGCTAGGTGTCCAGGATGTGGTGAGGTGGACAAGAGCACGTCGACGCCTATGGAGAGATCACGTAGACAGAATGGGCCCCGAACGTATGGCGAAGTGGGCAAAAACACAAAAACCCAACACTAGAAGACCCATAGGAAGGCCGAAAAAGCGATGGCATGAGTGCTGGAGCTCCGGTTCGCAGCAGGGGCTGTAACAGAAAAACAGGACATCGTCCTATTTAAAGAAGAAGAAGAAGATTCCCTTAGAATAGTCAATTGTATACCTACTATTTGGTTTTTCCAAATAGGATCATTCATAAATACTCTGGTACTTTATGATTAATTTCATACTGTCTGATCACAAACTAGGGTTCAATATTGCGGTAACAATCCATTTTTTAATTTTTGAAGTGAAAACAGTAAGCGGTTAACGGCTAAATCCAACCAGTGACTTCTGGAAGAATATAGGAAATTTTAGTTAACATTTCAGTTCGGAAGAGAAGGACGAGGGACAAAATGAAATCGAAGAAATGGTGTTTGTAATACTCTCTTTATTCTTAAATTTATTCTAATTACAGCCTACAGATATAGGAGTTTGTTACACCAAATTTCTCATCTGCCTTACAAAGAATATTGGCTTAATACAAAATATACCTCAAAAATCCACAGCCAACCGAAAATCTGATGATTTTGAACATATTTTAAAATTCGTTTTTTGTATATCTTAACAACAATATTTTCACGGTTATGCACAACCGAAGATTGAGTGAAATAATTGAATTATTCATTTTGTTATACCCACTTTAAACTTTGGCCTTCATAGGAAATCACAATACAATCTTACTTATAATATTGTGAATTGAGTAGTTTTTTCCTTAAAACCATAATATGAATGTGCTTTCGAGTGGTGAGTATACTGTAACGTGAATTGAGAAATTTATGTTTTGTTGATATGACATGTTTCATTAATATCCCAAAGTCATGAACCATAAATTTCATTTGTATTGGACATAAAATGCAAGACGGAGTCTTTATATGGTAATAAAAATCTAATTTTATTTATTTATATTTAACAAAGTAAAAAACTCAATTAAGCCGGAATGATAATCAATTTTCTAGCATACATTTCTAAAATTCATCTAATATTTTGGTTACAAACCTTTTCTCGATTTGAGAAAATCGCTTTTCCCTTTTTAATTGACTCGAGATTGATATGATGGTGAATATTCAGTCGTTATACCTTTAGTATTTCAGATCGAAATTTCGGAATCTGTCTGGAAAATTGCTGCGAAATATTCGATATTTGATACATGCTATATTGTGGATTAGTTAAGATGATCCCAAATAGTAAGATTTCTACTCCAATCACCAGATCGCAATAACGTGCTCGTAATTGGTGAACCCAACATTAGATGCTAAAAATACGATGGATATAGTTTTTCATGCGCTATATGAAGAGGTATAACGGGTAGTAAAAAATAAACAATATGGGAGATTTGATTTTTTGTTGATTTGTTGGCTTTGTTATTTAGGTGCAGACTAGATTTTTTATGAAGAAATCTCGTTAGCGGAGAAGAATCATTCAGATGGAAACTTCTTTCAATCTCCTCCAAGAATCACTATTACACCATTGTGTATACGTTTCTCTCTTGTGCTCCACCGTGGTGTTGGAATATATCTCTTTCTCTCTTGTAACGAAAAGGTTACAAAATTCCTCAATTATTGTTCCTATATCGATAATTGAATCCCCGCCCAAGAATTTCGACTTCTAAAGGTCATCGCCAAAGAATTCAGATGAATTGTCCGAATTTCCATTAGTGTGCCATCTGTTGGGTACCATAATAGGTTCTAGATTTAGATATATATATATATATATATATATATATATATATATATATATATATATATATATATATATATATATATATATATATATATATATATATATATATATATATATATATATATATATATATATATTTATTCTGGTTATCATAGAATTTACATATTCAGGATTTTAAAATTCTTTCAGTAATTTGTTCGTTTCATATATGGAAAAAGATTTGTAACCACTTACAAATGAAATTATTTCTATTTGAGCGCACGCAAAATAACCTTACTTCTTTATTGCTACTCCAATATGGTTGATGTTGGCGCAACTTCAAATAACATCTGCAAAAATACTGTGAGTCCATCTGAAACAGAAAAATTGAACCTTATTCAACAATAGCAACCCCCAAATCATATAGACGTAACAGTGATCGGGAATATGAAAATTTTTCGTACTCTCAATATTGGTCTTCCACAAGGATATGTTTTGGCACCACTATTGCTCAATTTACATATGAGTGATGTCATTACAACTTAATCTATCAAGTTCATGTATGAAGACGATATTTCCTTATCTTTTCGTCATGAACTTCGAAATTATTGAATCCGTTTAGTTGTGATTTGAGTTTAACTCAAGCCTGTTACGGATTCTCCAAATCGCGCTCCATTCTAATAATCTAGAGAGTATTCTGGAATATCAATACTTACCCATGAACGGAGTCTTGACCTGATAATGGACGAATGGCACATAAAATAACATGCCTCCCAGGATAAACAAGGCTGCGTAGAGGTACTCAATTGTAGGGTTGTCCATTATTGGAGCTATTATCAGATAAATCGAGATCACAAGTACAAAGTAAGGAATGATAATCGGTACCTGTAAGTGAAAGAAAATTAAAAATATGAACATTTCCAAGCTTGATACATACCTTATAGGGCCTAGGGTAGTTTGGCTTAGTATATCTCATCAAAATCAGTGCTACCATGCATCCTCCATAAAACATCCATGCTGTGAAACTGAAGAAGTCTATCAAAGAGTCAATGGTTCCATACATAACCATTGCCCCAGCAATGAGAGTCTGGAAAATGAAAGTTTCTTGAAATTATAATTTTTCTATCGATAGAATTATTTCAAAATACAGATATGCCTGTGAAGTTACAAATGTAGTATTGGGGATCTCAATATTCACTCACCTGAAAAATCAAACCCGGTACTGGTGTGTACCTTTTGATATGCACGTAAGACAATATGTCCATCAGATGACCTTCCCTACTAGCAGCAAAACAGAGTCTGCCAGCTGCAAAAAGGGTTCCATTAGCGGCACCGAATGTAGATATGGTGACCGAGAGGGGCATCAACCATGACATAGCTCCTAGTACTCGGTTACCAAAAGTGACTGCTACTGCCTCACTTGTCATCATCTCTAGTGGAGACATGACAGTTAAATAAGAGACATTGATGAGGGCATAACAGACAGTCACTAGGGGAATACCGATAATTATACTGCGTGGAAGATTCCTGAAATATAAAGAGATGTTACTTTTCTTAGGCTGTATTGAGAGTGAAATTTTGAGGAAGTGTCACGTTACATGAGAGAGAAGGAAAGATGGCGTATAGAAAACGAGATCTTTCCAAACGCCACCGAAGTAGATCTACACAACGATATTGGGGAGAGAAGAGTTTGGGAGGGGTTTGTTTTGACATCAAAGGTATATGCTGCACCATCACTCGAGCTGAGCTTCGGGTTTGGTCTACTAAGATCATAATTTACGATTACTGATTTCCTTCGTGATTGAAAAAAAATGGATAGAAACGTTTTTGTGAAGGTAACATTACATTTACAACAAATTTGACACTTTTTTGTGTGAATTCACGGAAATTGATCGGACAAGTATTTTAACAATCGCGTCACATGGTTGGAATCAAAATCGTTTTGGAGGGATTCACAATGTTATTACTTGAATAGTAGAAAATTGAGAAGTACTTGATACGTTGCTCTTTACTCCATGATCACAATTTTATCAAGTCATCCTCAGATTGAAGCAAAATTGTGTAATTGCGAGATGATAAATGATTATTACCATTTTAGGTTTCGCTACGGGTTCGAGAGAATCTCTCTCATCCATTATAAAGTGGGTAGTTTGCATAGATGACTGATGGAATTTGGGTCAATTTCCACAATGAAATGATCTCTGGAAATCTAATTGGAAATGTATCAAGTTGGTAGCGATTTGAAATGTAAAAACAATTTTGATTGAAAATTGAAATTGCACTAATTTACCTTGAAGGGTTCTTTATTTCTTCAGTTACATAATTCAGATTGTTCCACCCATCGTATGCCCATAATCCAGTATAGAATGCAGTTGCAATATTGCCAAACGAATACTTAGTTCCCTTGAACGGGACTTGCAAATGTTGGGTATTACCTGTAATGGTAATACATTTTTCAAAGATAATGAACAAATGAAAGTTATCAGTGTACAGGTTCCCATTTTCGATGTTTTAGTATTGCTGTTGAAGTCATTTCGGATGTTCGGATACAGATGGGGCTATTTCCGGTATTTCACGTAGTTGCCCAACATCGAAAATGGGATCTGTACAGCATACTATTACACGCTTTTTTCCGATAAATTATCACCTGAAGGGGTCACCATTTTCAAACCTTTCATTCTCCTTCAGTTACTCCTCTCAATAAACTGAGAGGTACTTTTTCTAAATACAACATATGGGGTGCATAAAGGAGACCATTAAAACTTCCGGTTGGAAGTGGTGTTTTAAACAAACAATATACTTTTTTCAACAGGAACACTATGAATTTCGATTGAAAAACGAAAAGTGAAGACTTTTTGCACTTGTTTTCATTACTTCTTTATTTCAACTCATATTTCGGTCATACGCTGTAGCTCATACTGCGATCAGCCTTTCTAGAAAATTGCTTAGTACTGAAGTTGTAGGGTGAATGAAACGCCATCTTGATATAACCTTGAAAACGACCGCGACCTCGACCGCAGATCATTGGAAGATAATCAAATTTCAGATGGGACAGTCTTTAAGTGCCCCAGAAATTATATGACATGAAAGGTACAGAATAAGATATTAAGTCGGCTTCTAAAATAAGATTTGATATCAAGGTCATTTCGAGATCGAATTGCTGTGTTCAAAGAAAAGTGCAATAGCCTGTACAGGGTGGACCTAATTCGATGTTTCAATACGCCAGCTATGTGATATACTGTAGATGGCGAAAAACGATACCTGTTTCTTGCGCTCGATTTTCGAGAAAAACCCATTGATGTCAGCTATCTTTTTCATTGTCCCAGTTATTGGGGAATTCTAGATTTGTCGGCATGTGACGATGCCTCGAATTGTATTGAAGTTAGGTTAAAAATATTTTCACATTCTGGCCCTTTTTTGAGTAGAATGAAGGGTTGTATATATTTGACAAATTTTGTTGCTGATCGGTCTCTGAGTTGTAAAGCAAACTTGTGGTTCATCAAATATGAACTATAGGTGATTTTGGTATCAATAGAGAGAATTATTTTTTCTCTCCAACTATTACACCCAGTGTGATACCACCACATCCAGCTATAGGTCACTTGAATTGGTCACCTCTGTGACTAAGTTTCTGCATCTGACGAATGGTCCCGTTTTCAGGGTGTGTAGGATTGGCAATGAAGCATGATGATATTCACTTCCCTAGACTGTTCCAGTATCTAGGTGATAAGGTGGATTGGATTAAGATACATTATCCGTCAGCTGAGCCATTGTACTAAGTGACTTCAACGTTCACAGCACCAACTGGCTCCTCCACTCTAATAGAACAGATGAAGTGGGACGACATGCTGAAGACGGAAGTATAGCATCATCTCCGATAGAGAAAGCCGATCTCTTGGCTCTCTTGTTCTCTAAGATTTCTGTGCTAGATTCATCTAATGCAATACCACCGAACATTCCACCTACAAATTCTACCATTGCATAAATCAAGTTCAAAGTCCGCACTGTGAGATGTGCTCTCGAGCAGCTGAACTGCAAGAAGGCTGTTGGTCTAGACGAAATACCGCCAATCGTCCTGAAAAAGTATGCTACCGAACTGGCACCCATTTTTAACTGTCTGTTTCAGATTTCTTATGAAAACTAGACTTTTCCGAGCAGCTGGAATATAGCGAGAATTCAACCGATTCCAAAGAAAGGAAAGAAGTCCATACCCCAAAACTACCGCCCAGTTGCACTTTTTCACATTATGTCCAAAGTGATGGAGAGAGTCATAAATGATGAACTCATCACATATCTTGAGTTGCAGGGAATTATAAACGATCGTCAATATGGTTTTCGCAGGCAAAGATCGATAGGAGATCCGCTCGCCTACGCCACTCATGTTTGTAGATCAACGATGGAAAACATGGGGAATCTAAAGCAATAGCCCTCAACATCTCTAACGCCTTCGATAGGGTTTGGCATGCAGCCTTGTGGAATAAACTTGCTGCATCTGGGATTCCCGAAAAATTGCGGGGTTGGATAAGAAGCTTTTGAATATTGTTCCTTGAATAAAAATTCTTCAATGTGTCTACACAACACAATTTCGCAAGTTGTGAACTTTGAGAAGTAATTTGATCTCGTAAATTCCCTCCTAAAACATCTCAACATTATCGTTTTTCAATTTTTCTTGTTCTCTTGTTCTTTTTTCTTTTCGCTTTCTACTTCAATGAGCCACGCTCTGTTCAATTATTTGTAAAATAAAATATGGTAAATTCTTTTTTTTGAAATATTGTAATTGGACTGCTCATGTGCATTGAGGGGGGTGAGAAAAGACCTGCCTAGACGTCTGGAAGTAGCAATGACTCGTTAACCAGCCCGAGGCGCCATAGGACGATAGTAGAGCATTCGGAGATTGAGACGACCTCTCCAAGGCATTCGACACTGTTTTCCATACAAAATTGCTTGAAAAACTTAGCAGATATGACTTTAGAGGAACAGTGTTGAAGGTGCTGAAGAGCTACTTAACAGGTAGGAGGCAGGTGGTACAAGTAGATAGCGAAATCAGCGAAGAAGAGGTTATCACGTATGGAGTACCACAAGGTTCGGTACTAGGACCACTGCTCTTTATCATTTATGTAAATAGTTTATTAGAGTTGAAGATCGCTGGAAATATTGAAAGTTTTGCAGATGATTCTAGTATATTATGTAGTGCAAAAACCTGACAGGAGCTCAAAGAAAATGCAGAAAACGATATTCGAACCAGAAAGCAGTGGTTGCAATGTAACAAGCTCACTCTCAATACAAAAAAGTCGTCGTACCGTTCACTTCGTATGAAACAGGTTTATCCAACTTGAGACCACTCACTGCAGACAAAGATACCCTGATTGCAAGAGCAGAATATGGATATGTGAAAATTTTGGGGATTATTTTAGATAGGCATATGAAGTGGAACCATCATATTGAATATCTGACGAAGAGACTGCGTGGTTTATTGTATACGTTTGAATATTTCAAAGGACAAATGGACACCAAACATTTGAAAATTATGTATTATGCTTTAGTCTTGTCACTTTTGTCATATGGAAATCTTGGTTGGGGAGCTGCTCACAAACATCATCTACGGAAGCTTGACATTGTCCAGAAAGGGATTCTCAAAATTATCCATAGGAAGAAGAGGACATATTTCAGTGATCGATTGTTCACTTTATCTAAAATCCTTAGCGTACGACAACTTTATTTCATAAAAGTAGTCCAATATGTGTATAGGAAAAATCACCATTCATCCGATAGATTACACATAACCGACGAGAACAAGGGGTGAAGGATACAAGACGCTGCGCACAGAAAGAAGAATAGGACAGAGAAATAGTGCTTATTTGGCTTCCAAGTTTCATTCACAACTGCCGTACACTTAAGAGACATTAAACGATACCAGGTTTTCAAAAAGGAAGTAACAGTTTGGACTCTTAGCACTGGTCGAGAATATTCCGAAAAACCAAGTATCAAACTGAGAAAGAGTGTTATAAAAAAAAATTTAAAAACCTTGCTATGAGTGAAAATTGATCCGAACTGTGTATTCGAAACTAGAGACTCTATTACGACTCTGACTCTTTTTCCTGATTGCAACTTTTCCTGATTGCGACTTCTTCCTGATTGTCACTTCTTCCTGATTGTGCCTTCTTCCTGATTGTGACTTTTTCCTGATAGAGAAATTTTTTTTAACCTGGATGTGAAAGAAGTGGAACTGATTGGTTGTTTACATTGAAGTAACAATTTTGCAGCCATTTAAATGAAGTATTTAATTTAGTTATAGTATTTAAAATTGCTCGGGCATTAAAGAGTATATTTTTTTCGTGGACTTATACACTACCTCAGCTGTTAGCTGGATATAATTTACCTTTCCCATATTCAGCAATCAAAGGAATGGGCTCGAATACAATATACTCGACATAAATTTCCTAACTATCCTACATGCATTAAGAATTACAGCTTTTTGCATTTCTATATAGGTATTCTTATGCAATTCTAGTTTCTTAAGGCTATCATGCAAAGTTTTGTGTATTAACCCAGTGGAGGATACAATGACAGGAACAATATCTATTTTCTCGAGGTGCCACATCTGCTTGATCTCAATAGCAAGGTATGTGTATTTGGACTTTTTCTCCTGGAACTTATTCAGCACGTTGTTATTATTCGGTATAGCTACATCCACCAGCATTGCTGTTCTGGCTCTCCTATCATACACCACGATGTCCGGCCTATTATTCGTCACCATTCTGTCAGTGATAACAGGCCTATCGTAGTATAATCTGATGGAGTCATTTTTCAATATGGGCGCCGGTTGATACTTGTAATATGGCTGGAAGGTATTCAGAAATCCGTACTTGTGTGCAAGTTTCTGATGGAGTCTTTTTTAAATATCGGCGCCGGTTGATACTTGTAATATGGCTGGAAGGTACTTTCTCAGCATCGTTCGGGTCTGCCTTTGAATATCATCCAGTTCTGTCTTAGTCCATCTGATTATTCCAAATGAGTAAAGCAACACTGGAATGGCGTAGGTGTTAATTTCCTTGACTAAATTCCCCGAGTTCAACATCGATTTCAGCACAGACTTCAGACGCTGACTGTATTCTGAACGAATCTTCGCCTTTGATTGTTTTTGGTCTAGCAATCTGGCTTGTTGGTATCCTAGATAATTGTATGTTTCGCCATCTCTCATGCACTGTATTATATCACCGTTTGGAAGTTGTGTTTCACCATCTATGACTTTCCCTCTTTGAATATTCAGGGTCTTACATTTTTCAATCCCAAACTTCATATGAACATCTGCCGAGAACTCACTGACAGTTTTCAGCAAATCATCTAATTGCTTCTTGTTCGAAGCATATAATTTGATGTCATCCATATACAGCAGGTGAGAGATTGTATGATAATTCCTTTCTGCTTTTATCCTAAATCCGTATCCTGTTCTATTGAGCACTGAGGACAATGGGTTCATAGCTAAACAGAACCATAGTGGACTCAAAGAGTCTCCTTGAAAAATTCCACGACGTATGGGTATCTCGTCGGTTTTAATCGATTTACTGCTCATGTTGACCTGCAGAGACGTGCGCCAGTGCGTCATTGTTGTCTTCAAGAACTCTACCAGGGCTGGGTGAATTTTGTATATCTGCAATACTTCAACAAGCCAAGAATGGGCGGTACTATCGAATGCCTTCAGATAATCGAGAAAAGCTGAATGAACATTCCGATGCACCACGTGTGCCTGTTTCATTATCACAGAATCGATTATGAATTGTATCTTGCACCCGTGGTGTTTCTTTCTGCATCCTTTCTGCTCCTCTGCTAATATATTGTTGTCGTCAAGGTGTTGGTATATTCGATTGGATATGCATGAGGTGAGTATTTTGTAGAGTGTTGGCAGGCAAGTGATTGGCCTGTATTGAGACGGATCCTGTGTTCTATCGCTCTTAGGTAGCATATATGTTAAGCCCTGCGTTAGGAAAGTGGGTGTTTTCTTGGGATGTTGAAGAACATACGTGAGCTGTTTCGCTAGGGCTCCATGGAGCTAATCAAACTTCTTGTACCAGTAGTTGTGAATATTATCTACACCTGTGGCCTTCCAATTGTTGGTCGCTCGAACTACTGTTGTGATTTCTTCCTCCGTTATTTCATCGAAGTCCATATATCTGATATCGAGGCGTTCTTTTTCATTCGTGATCCATTCCGCATCTCTATTGTGTTCTTTGGGGTTCGACCATAGTGATGACCAATAGTCGGTCAAGCACTGTGCGTCAGGTACTTCTCTGTTATTGTTGGTCGCATTTTTGTTATTTCCCTTATGACAATTGGCTGCGCTTTAGAGGAACCTTTGGTTTTGGTGTTTTCTTTCAGTGCACTTGACGTATCTTGAAAGCCTCTTTGCTTTTGCTCGCAATTTCTGTTTCAAAGTGTCCATATACACGTCGATGTGTTGTTTGTGATCAGGGTGTTTTGTGTTCGTACCAATTTTCCTATAAATTTTGCGTATATGTGATTTCAAGCGCCTTGAGGGTTTTCTGTTTCTCAGGAATTCTGTGAGGCGACCGATTTCTGCTCTAATATTATCAATATCCTTCTCATGCACTGTATAATATCACCGTTTGGAAGTTGTGTTTCACCATCTATGACTTTCCCTCTTTGAATGTTCAGGGTCTTACATTTTTCAATCCCGAATTTCATATGATTATTATTATTATCATCGTGGACTTATGCACTATCTCAGCTGTTAGCTGGATATAATTTACCTTTCCCAGATTCAGCAATCAAAGGAATAGGCTCGATTACAATATACTTGACATAAATTTCCTAACTATCCTACATGTATTATGATTATTATTATTATCGTGGACTTATGCACTATCTCAGCTGTTAGCTGGATATAATTTACCTTTCCCAGATTTAGCAATCAATTATTACTATTCAATTTCAGTCACTAGTATCTTCAGAAAATAGAAGAAAACCCAGAATTTTATCGACACATTATATGAACCGATGAAGTTAACATTATAAGTGGCATATTTTCTCTGTCAAGTTCAAAATCGAATTTTTCAATGAAAAAATCTATGTTCTAAGAAGCGAACACCGCAAAATTGAATAAATGGGATATTAAACGCCAACAGATGAACTTCTTCTACCATAGAATTGTGAATATTTGCTATCTTCCGGGTGGATAGATATAAATTTCCGATTTTTCTTTTGAAAAAGGCATTAGTTGAAGGAATTGATGCAGCATGTCATATACAATTGAAAAGAAAAAAGAAATAATGCTGCCTATTGATACCAAAATCACCTATGGTTCGTATTTGAGAAAACACAAGTTTACTTCTAACTCAGAAACTGATCAGCAAAAATTGTTCGATTACGTCCCTATATTTTACATCAAAAAGGGCCTCTACAATATAAAAACATTTTTTTCCTAACATAAAAGGATTCGAGATATCGTCACATGTCGAAATTGTGAAAAATCCAGAATTCCGGAATAACTCGGAAACTGAATTCTTTATCTATAATATTTCATATAACTGCTATACTAAAACATCGAATTTGGTCCAAACTGTACATATTGAGAATTGGTTTGAAAAAGAAACCTTCAGGCAATCTTACGACCACCAAATTGAACTTATTCATCTTTTCATCCGTCAGTTTAGAATGATCGATGGTAGAATTAGAAGAATCACAGGGGAATGTAGAGAAAGAATAGATTGATCGTTTTCAAACACACATAATACAGAGTTGACAAGCCTTCAGAGGAAAAATATCTGTCTATTTTAACGTTTCACGCGTTTAACGTGACAGAAGCTTACCCTCAAACATCTTATATACTCCTCCTAAAATCACAACAGCTACAGCAACCAATTTTGCTGCAGTAAATATATTTTGGACGCTTGTAGCGAGATTAACACTATAACAATTTATATACAAGATGACAACTGAAACAAAAACAAAATTGTAATTATTCTAATGGTGAGATCGAAATAAACTTGTCTAACCCATGGCCAGCAAGGCTACCATCTTCACAACAATTTCTGGCGGTTCACATTCGATAACGAAAGCTTCAACTGCATATTTCCCAAAACTCAAGGCGATGATCGCCATCTGGGACGGTTTAAGTACTAAGGTACTGGCCCAGGAGAAGAGAAATGCCGGGGGTGCACCGAAGGCGTCCATGAAATAGGCGTACTCCGCCCCTGATGAAGTGTTCATAGTTCCCAGTTCCGCATAGGCGAGGGCACCTGGAACGGAAAGTATATTACTTTATTTTTAAAGAAAACAATACAGCAATTATGATGATTAGAATTGCAGATTATTTAAACGAAAATATAAAAATGATAGTGTTTTTTGTATTCAATTGTTTCTGATGGTGATAGTGGTAACTCGATAAATGCTTTCGATATACTAACTACCTTATGTTATTTGCACGTCTGTATACATCACAATTTCTTTCAAACCAAATATTTTTTCTGTATCAAGATTTTTATATGAAGGGGTGTAAAGGGTGAGGGATCATTTCCTCCACACCAAATTGACATCAGAATAGATTCTTTTCGAAACAAAAAATACAAAGGTTCTAATTTATTTTGGAAAATATAAATTTGAATTGTGGAGGCCGTTACTTGATGTAGATCCATGATATAAATGAGATAAAAAACACAAGGTTTAACTTTAATCTACACTTTATTTGAAAAATTTCGACGACGTTTCGCTGACACAGCAGCTTTATCAAGAATGACAAACAGAATGAAGAGTATGGTATTATAAACAAATCGTAGAACAAGTTGGATGAATAACAGGAAAATCCACACCGAGCCATTGTACAGTTAATATGGAAGGTAATAAAAACTAATTAAACAAATTAAGTAGGGGTGAATAATTCACATCTACCTGCTCATTCAAAAGCTTGTCCGAATGTTTGTATCTATTTATTTCTAATGCTTCTAGGAGATCTAATTTTAAACTTTTTGATTTTATATGTAATATGTCAAAGTTTTTATTGAATGAATGGTTTTCTTTCATTAAGTGGTTTGAATAATTTAAATCAGATTTATTTTTATCGAAGCTACGTTTATGTTCAGATGTTCTTATGCCAAAACTCCTATAGGTCCTACCGATATAAATTTTATCACAAGAACCGCAATTGAGTTTATAGATTCCTGATTAACTTGATTTTTCAACACGAGATTTATTATTTTTAATATGTTTACCTAAGTTATTAGAAGTTTTGAAAGTTATATTAAGATTTTGTTTGACGAGAAAGGATTTGATATTTGTACTTGCAGAACCGCAGAATGTTAAACTGTTGAATATTTTATAGTCTTTATGAATAGGATATACTTCATTTATTGCTTTCTGATACAGTTTTTAACGAATGATTAGATCTATCATATCCGGATTATATGAATTATTAATGGCTATCTGTTCGATGATATTTAACTCTTTATTATAATCTTCTACTGATAAAGGTAAATTGACTAACCGATGTACCATGCTGTTTAAAGCTGCAACTTTGTGTTGAATTGAATGTAATGAGTAGTTATGTATAATTGTATCAGTATGTGTTGGTTTACGAAAGACCGAAAAACATGATTATTATTTCGTTTAGTGATTTTCAAGTCCAAAAATTAATGGAATCGTTCTTTTCATTTTCTATCGTGAATTTAATATTCAAATGGATGGAATTAATGAAATAAGTCTAATTGACGAGTAGTTCCAATGAAACATACTAAGATGTCGTCAACATATCTATAACAATAAAGAAATTTGGAAATGAGTGGATGTGTATGAATTTTCTGTTCGATATTATTCATAAAAATCTCTGCTAAAAGTGGACTCAAAGGATTTCCCATGATCAAACCATTTTCACTACTGTAATAGATGTTGTTGAAAGAAAAATAATTTTGTTTAATGCAAACGTCCAACAGATTCAATATTTCTGATTTAATTATGTGGTTAACATGATTCGAATTCAACATGTTTTCGATTAATATTTTGGCATCACCTGGAGGAACACTTGGGTATAAATTCTCAACATCAAACGAAATAAGTTTTGCGTTAGGTGGTAGGTTAACGTTTTTTATGTTATTTATCAATTCGAAAGAATTTTTTATAGAAAATTTTGATTTGAATGAACATAAACGTAGCTTCGATAAAAAAATCTGATTCAAATTATTCAAACCACTTAATAAAAGAAAACCATTCATTCAATAAAAACTTTGACATATTACATATAAAATCAAAAGTTTAAAATTAGATTTCCTAGAAGCATTAGAAATAAATAGATACAAACATTCGGACAAGCTTTTGAATGAGCAGGTAGATGTAAATTATTCACCCCTACTTAACTTGTTTAATTAGTTTTTATTACCTTCCATACTAACTGTACAATGGCTCGGTGTGGATTTTCCTGTTATTCATCCAACTTGTTCTACGATTTGTTTATAATACCATACTCTTCAATCTGTTTGTCATTCTTGATAAAGCTGCTGTGTCAGCGAAACGTCGTCGAAATTTTTCAAATAAAGTGTAGATTAAAGTTAAACCTTGTGTTTTTTATCTCATTTAAAATATAAATTTATTTTTTCTCGGATGTATCTGTACTTCGAGAACTATTCTTTACAGACACCCACTATAGGGCATTGCAGAACTCAGAAAAATAGGCCCTTCTGATGAAGATAAGTAAATGGGATTTTAATTTGAAAAAAGATCGATGATGTCATATCTTGAAAATTTGGTACTTGCTTGACCCAAAAATTCTTTGTTGAATATAAATATTGATCTGTCCGAGTATTGTCTCGAAAACTGGAGTGAAAGAAGTTTTCTTTCATAGTTCACACTTAGAGTTGCACTCGGCTTCAGAGGGGTTCCTTGTTTTTACCAGATAGGACGTCGCATTCCAAAAAGAGGATACGTTGAAGGATGACGCTTTTGACTTGGCATCATCAAAATCTGTTTATATAACAGAGCCATGTTTCTATGATTTCTGTATCGATCTCCCAACGGTTAAAACCCTAGATTGTTTCAATATCCAGGCAATAAGGTAGACACGATCCGAATAGAGCTTCCATTAGCTGAGGTGATCTAATGGGAGATTTCAACGTCCACAATATGAACTGGCTTGCTCAACTTATCGAAGAGTAGACAAGAATTCCTGAAAATATAACCGATTTTTCCAAAATCTCGATCTCTTTCTCATTTCAGGTTTATATGATTTCCGTTTACAGGTTTGAGCATGTTTAAGCAAGTCCGACGACCCTGTTTTTGCCACTGGTAATTTCGTACAGCCACGCAACGAAGATTTAACGTTTTCCAAGAAGATATGCATTACAACCGAGTCAGTTCGGATGTGCCGCGCGAGTTTTCCTCGTCTTTTCCCTTTTATGATGTGTTTTATTTAGATCCGGATATCAATGTCCACACTGAATCCGTAACCGCAGTTATTCTTGCAGGACCTCTACATTCCATACTCCACGGAAAAAACATTCACAGAAAAGTCTTGTTTCACTAATGTCACTGTCTAAAAGTGCCATATTTAAAAACAGAGCTTCTAAAGAGAAAAATCCAATAGATGAAACTAGAGCTGAGTATGTGCGTTTCAGTAAAAGTTGTAACTCAACAATTGACAAAGCGAAAACTTACCTCAATGAAAGTGTGAAGAATAGACTGTTGGAGCAGATTCCCTCGGGGGAGCCTGAAACCTCCAGAGGGCGCATCCCAAAGGTGGCAGATAGGGGGCAGCCTCCCAGATATGGGTGGTAGGAGGGAAATCAAATGTCTCTCGCGGACCAACAGGCATGGCATCGTCTGACCCAGAGTGGGCGGCTGCCAACAGCGTCTTACTCTATGTTAGCTGATTCAAGACAGGGGAAAGCAAGGAGAAACCACCCCAGTGTTAAATTTCCCAGGATATTGCTATGGAGAGAAAACCAAATACCACGGCTCCTAGTCCCAGGCAGCTCTTCAATGAGCAAGGGTTGCGAAGAATCTCCCAGCTCAACATAGCAAAGTCAAAACTACGAATCGCCACATGGAATGTTAGAAGCATATATGCCACAGGAAAATTCAACAACGTCATCAAGGAAGCATAAAGACTGAAGGTTGGTGTAATATGAATTAGTGAACTCCGCTGGCCGAACTCAGGAAAGTGTCAAAACGAACATGGCACACTATATTATTCAGGTAGCCAACCCAACGATCCCCATCATCGCAATGGTGTCGGCGTGTTTGTTTCCTCCCCTTACACAAAAATGTTATTAGTTATACTCCCATAACAGACCGAATCATATTAATTCAGATGCAAGGACAACCATTCAAGATTAACATAATTTAAATCTATGCCCCAACATCAGATAGTCGTTATGACTAAAAGGTCTAGAACATGTATGAGCTACTCAATAAACTACTAGTGAAACTCAGTAGTCATGACCTAACACTTTTACTCGGCGATAACAACGCAAAGATTGGGCAGGGCCGAAGAACTGACTTGGTCGGAAGCTTTGGGTTAGGCTCAAGCAATCGACGAGGTGATAGACTATTTGAAATTTCCCAAGAGAATGACATGGTCATCACGATTATATGGTTTCAAACTTCCTAAAAGACATCTTTATACTTGGATATCACAAGCGGAAATCAACGAACAGAACCCATTAGAAATCAGATAGATTACATTCTGGTTAATGAAGGTTTCAGGAACAGTGTGAAAAGAATAACAACCTACCCTGGAGCAGATGTTGGCTCGGATCATGTACCCTTAGTGGCAGACATAAAACTAAAGCTTAAATTAGTGTGCAAAAAGAGATCCTGTAAAGCATTAAATCTTGAGAAACTAGAACAACCGGAAGTAAGAAAAACAGTACAGCTAGAGGTAAATGCTGAACTCGGCAAATTGAAACACAATGACAAGGCAGAAGTTCGACTTCTGTGGGAGGGACTGAAGAGCACACTGACCAAGACATGTAAAAGTCACCTACAACCATCAAGGAACATCGGGAAGAAAAGTTGGATAACCGACGGTATCTTGGCGCTGGTGGAAAGGAGACGATAGAGTAAAAGTAACAAACAAGAAGTTGAGACTGCAGAAGATCATCAAGTACGAAGACAAAAAAGCCAAGGAAAGATGGATGAAAGAAATGTGCCGAGAAACTTGAAAGAAAGCATGATTTTTTCCGCATGAATAAAAAACTAAAAGATATATCCAACTACTCTGTTTGATTCATCAAATCTACCTATAGTAGATGAACAGGAAATCAGACACACATTGGAAAACTATAAAAATGAATTATTCCATGACGACAGACTCCCCTCTGCAAACAACGAAGCAAATATGGAAAGCCCAGAAAAACTTAACGAGGGAGTACTACATGCCATCTCTGTGGCACCTAGACAAAAATCACTAGACCCGGACCAAATACCGACAGAGATACTGAAACTCATAGACGAGAGTAGCATTGAACTAGTCACAAAGTTATTTAATTCTATTTATAACACCGGGTTGATTCAAGATGACTGGCGCAGATCCACCTTTGTGATAATCCCCAAAAAACCCCGACCTAAAAAATGCAGTGACTTTCGTTTGATAAGTCTGATGAGTCATCTTTTGAAGACATTTTTACGAATTAGATATTCCAGAATTCGCCAGAAGTGTGAATTCGATCTTGATGATGCTCAGATGGGTTTACGGAATGCTTCGGAACTCGTGAGGCTTTGTTTGGTATCAACGTCTTTCTCCAGAAATGTCGAGATCAGCGTAGAGTAGTTTTCGCCTGTCTCATAGATTATGTGAAGGCATTCGACAGAGTGCTTCACTCTAAGCTGATGTCGGTGCTTTGGGAAATACAACTTGACAGCCGAGATATACGAATAATTGAGAACCTATACTGGGGACAAACGGCGGAGGTGTGTATAGAAGAAAAACTGACATCTGGTCTTCAGATACGATGGGAAGTGTGAATGGGTTGTATCCTCCCACCCCTTCTTTTCAACCTCTACTCAGACCGAATATTTAGGGAGGCTTTGGAGGATGTGGACCTTGGAATGAAGGTGAATGGCGTTCTGCTTAATACTATTAGATACGCAGATGACATAGTTGTCTTATGTGACAAAATTGAGGATCTTCAAGAATTATTGAATGAAATCAATAAAGTGGGAACAAGTTATGGTCTTAACATGAATACCAATAAAACAAAATTCATGATATTTAGCCGCGATCCACATAAAGACACCAATCTGTTTCTGAATAATTCTCAAATTAAGAGAGTTGAGAAATATAAGTATTTGGGAAGTATTCTGACAGAGCAATTAGATCCCGATACTGAAATAAAGTGTCGCATTGAGACAGCCAGAAATTGCTTACAGATTATGAGAGCGCTCTTTTATAATGAAGCCATTAACCTCAAGCTTCGACAAGGAATAGTCAAATGCTACATCTGGCCAGTTATTTTGTACGGTGCAGAGAGCTGGATCCTCAAAGTACCCACGATTAATCGTCTGGAGAACTTTGAGATGTGGATCCACAGAAGAATGCTGCATATTCCCTGAACCGATAATAACTAATGAAGATGTTCTGAGTCGTGCAAGAATAAAAAGACAACTATTCACAACGACAAAATGCCACAAAATATCTTATCTAGGTCATATAATACGAGGAGACAAATACCGCTTGCTTCAGTTGATCATGAAGGGGAAAATAGAAGGAAAACGTAGTGTAGGTCGATAACAGATACGAGCGTCGACCGGCATTCGAAATGCAGGTGACATTTTTAGAATGGCAGAAGATAGAGATTTACTCTCCACAGTAATCGCAAACGTTATAGGACAGAGCAGAGCAGGGTAAGGCGCGTTCTTCAACAACTGAGCTATAAAAAACAGTTGGTCATGATAGAATACAACCTACTGTTTTGAGGAAATGTTAGCACATCTTAATTGTCTGTTTCAGTGTTCAGTGTTAATTAATGGTGTTATGAGTGAATCTTTTCAGGTAAGTACAGTGGTACCCCAGGTTTCCAAAATCCTTTTCTGTTAAAAATTAATGATGTGGTCCACTTCACTGACAACAATATCTGACTGTATCCCGGTGTCCTCACGCCGACAAAGAAACCAAGCGTGCCACTGAATTTAGACTTGGAGGAGATATCAGATTGGGGCGGGTTGAAGTTGATGAATTTTAATGCGAACAAGACACAATCAACGATGTTCTCCAGAAAGGTCACTGCTGGAGAACCTTCTCTAATCATGCAAGGACATCTAATTGCCTCAAAAATGAAAATACAACTACTCGGCATCATAGTCAACACCGGAGTTTGCTGGCACCACAATATGTTAACCATTACCAAATTTGCTTCTGCTAAAACCAGTTTTCTCTTCAGGAATAAGGACGACTTTACGCCATTACATATGATGCTTTTATACAAAGCACACGTGCGACCTTGTATGGAATACTGTCCCCTATGTTTCATTCATTATATCTATTGGATAGTGTCCAGAAGAGAGCAGCATGGCTCATCGACCATTTAGAGATCATGAGTGATCTCCAGCCTCTCGGTCAAAGGCGGGAGTACTGTAGAAGGCTGAAAGGCTCGGTTCCAGAAAGAATCCAGTTTCAAAGAAATGCCAGACTCGCGGAAAACTTTCAGTACCGGACGGTCCAACTAGCAACGCCACGTGCCCCTTTCTATAAAAATGCTTTTGTTCATTGGACTATTGGGTTATGGAACTCGCTTTCATCGAATATCTTTCCATTAACGTTAAATCATCTTGGGTGGCCACAGCTGTGGCATGATAAGAAGCAAGCTCAAAGACTTGGTCCTATTTGTATTTGGAGGAGAAGAATGAAAAAATCTTGCACTGTATAAAAGAGTATAGATTTATCATATATATATATATATATATATATATATATATATATATATATATATATATATATATATATATATATATATATATATATATACAGTGTGTTCCAAAGAAAATTTGACCCCTCTAACTCCGAAATGAGTAACATTAGCGGAAAACACCAAGACACGTCGATTTTTGTTTCGAGGGGAGCATTTTTCGAAATAATTCGAAACTTCTCAGATCAACCCCTACCCCAGCAACCCTAACTTTGAAATTCATCATAGGGAATAAGGGCCGAGTGGCACCTTACTGAAAAGGTCTGTCAATTCTCCACCTTGATTTGTCATTTTAGAATTTTAAATTAACATACAGGGTGTCCCAACCAAGGGTGAAGTTGAATTCCTGGAAATCCCAAATACTAAATGAAATAGATTTATTTTGGCATAATGCAAGCGCAGGTTTATGCTCGGTCTAGAAAAACGACCTACACTTGTGAATTTGGAGTTGGTGCAATCAACCCCTATTTCCAGCATCCCCAACTCAAAAATCATTCGATCGATAATAGGTCAAGTGGCACCTCGTTGGAAAGGTACTGCAATTTTCTCTTCGAATTTGGTATTTTCGAAATTCAGAATCATCATACAGGGTGTCCGAAGCAGGAACATTGAAAATCCAAATAACTTTTGAAACTGGTTCATTTCGGTATACGAGAACATGTTTGATCCGAGAATAGGACTTTCTTGTGTGGTTATAGAATTTTTGCAATCAACCCCTTCCATTCAGCATCCCCAACTTGAAAATCATACAAATGATTCAAGTGGCATATCTTCAGGAAGGTTTTTGAATTCCAGAATGATTAAAGCATTTCATTCAGTTCGGCTCTCCATACAGGATGTCGCTTTCGAAAATTTCAATATCGTCATTTGAAATTATCAACTAAAATTAATTCGAAACTGTTAAAAGTATTGGGGTACGATGTGTTGAGCATCAATTACGAAGAAATAAAGCTGATTTCTGCATTGAAAATGTTCACATTTTTTCATTTCCATCTGGCGTGCAGTCATCTGTTATTTCTCATTTTGCAATGAAATATTATTATTATTCAGATCAGTTCCTCATTATTGTTGTTGTTCGTCAGTTGAAATTAATCTGAAAATGGTTTATTCCACTGAGGAAAGGGTCGAAATTGTATTGACGTATTTTCGAAATAACAGTTGTGCCAAAGAAACGGCAAGGATATTCGATAGGAACCATCCTGAAAGAGAAAGGAGTCAGTCACCAGTACGTTAAATATTTGGTTGACAAATTCCTAGCTACGGGTTCGGTGGCAAACAAAAACATGAAGTGGCATGTCCTGTCAGAAATGAGTCAACGTAAGTGGCAGTAGTGGGTCATCTACAAATGGAGAATACTACTTCGATCAGAAAACTATCTCGTCTGACTGGTGTATCAGCTACAACTGTCCATAGAATCGTGAAACATCACAAATTTCACCCTACAAGGTAAAATTAGTGCATGAAATAAACGAAGATGATCCAGATCGTCGTTTACAGTTTTGTGAAAATCTAAGTGAAAACCTAAACGCTAATCCAAATTTTCTGAATAACATCTGTTTTTCTGATGAAAGCACCTTTATGCTCAGTGGTGAAGTGAATAGACATAATTGTCGATATTGGGATACACAGAATCCTCATTGGTTTAGAGAGGCCCACACGCAAAGGCCTCAGAAGTTGAACGTTTGGGCAGGAATTTTTGGCAATCATCTAGTTGGGCCTTTCTTTATTGAGGGTAATCTGAATGGAAATGGCTACCTACAGTTGTTAGAGGAACACATACATCCTAGATTGCTAGAAATTTTACAGAACGATCCAACTCTTTCTGAGGACGAAATGCGTTTTCAACAAGACGGTGCTCCTCCTCATTATGATGCTCGGGTGCGCCAATATTTAGACGAAAATTTCCTAGGAAGGTGGATTGGTAGAAGAGGACCTGTTGAGTGGCCAGCCAGGTCACCAGATTTAAATCCCTAGATTTTTTTTTGTGGGGCCATCTAAAATCTAAAGTTTATGCCACAAGACCAGAAAACCTGGAGGAGCTGCGGATGAGGATTATCACAGAATGCCGACTTTTGACTCCTGAAGTTTTCGCTAATGTGAGAAGAGAGTTCGAAAATCGTCTGTATAACTGTATGGAGGTGGGCGGAGGTCATTTTGAACAATTGTTGTAATAATCAAGTTAGTTTTTGTTTTCAATTGAATACAAGTTCAATAAATCTCGTTTTCCTGTTTAGATGAGCATCCAATCAGTTTCTCCATCATCCCTCACCCTGATCCTCACGCCAGAAAACCTCGATTGCCAAACTGAAACCAATGCCTCAGTGATTCAGAAAATAGAAAAATCTTTCTGGAACTTTGCCACTCAACCTGTAATCACTTGTATGATTTTTTGAGTTGGGGATGCTGAATGGAAGAGATTGATTGCAAAAATTCCATATTCACGCAAGAGAGTCTTATTCTCGAATCAAACATAAACATGTTCTCGTATTATACCGAAATGAACCAGTTTCAAAAAGTTATTTGGGTTTTCAGTGTTCCTGCTCCGGGACACCCTGTATGCTGATTCTGAATTTCGAAAATACCAAATTCGAAGAGAAAATTGAAATACCTTTCCAACGAGGTGCCACTTGACCTATTTTCGATCGAATGATTTTTGAGTTGGGGATGCTGGAAATAGGGGTTGATTGCACCAACTCCAAATTCACAAGTGTAGGTCGTTTTTCTAGACCGAGCATAAACCTGCGCTTGCATTATGCCAAAATAAATCGATTTCATTTAGTATTTGGGATTTGCAGGAATTCAACTTTACCCTCGATTGGGACACCCTGTATGTTAATTTAAAATTCTAAAATGACAAATCAGAATGGAGAATTGACAGACCTTTACAGTAAGGTGCCACTCGACCCTTATTCCCTATGATGAATTTCGAAATTAGGGTTGCTGGGGGTAGGGGGTTGATCTGACAAGTTTCGAATTATTTCGAAAAATGCTCCCCCTCGAAACAAAAATCGACGTGTCTTGGTGTTTTTCGCTAATGTTACTCATTTCGGAGTTATAGGGGGGGTCAAATTTTCGTTGGAACACACTGTATATATATATATATATATATATATATATATATATATATATATATATATATATATATATATATCATCAGAAGCCATCTGAATTTCAATTGAATACCATTTTTGATAATTTCGCAAAAACCTAAAATCCTCCACTATGAGAGTATCCTGAACTACAATTCTAGAGGAAAGTGCGCAAATCAATTTTTAAATAGATAATATGTTCAGCTTACCTAACAAGGACAATAAGCCACATGCCATCCACACCACGAAACTCATCCCGATTGATCCCGTTCTTTCCAAGAGACCAGACGGGGAAACGAAAATTCCGGATCCTGAAACCAATTTTGAAAACTTTTTATCAAGGTGAAAATTATCCTACATTTTTGAGAGGATTTCGAGAAAAAGAATAATGATAGTTAAATTCAAATTGAAAAACATAATTACTCAATAATTTATTGAGTGATTGTAAGAGAAGTATCAATATGGGACCAAGTATGGTTGTAATTTTATATATATTTTTATATATATTTATATATAATTATAATATTGAATAATATCCATCATTTTTATTAGTATCATTCTGTACGAGAGAAGTTCCAGAAGTTATTGACTCATTGAATAAAAAGTATTTTGTCGATAAATAAGCCTTTTATTTTCCAATTCCCGACATAATTCTCTTTTAATTCAATACATTCAGCATTTATCCATTTTTTTATTCTTTATCTTTGCTGAGGCTTCTAAAAATAGACTATTGAGCAATGACTTCTTCATTCGATGTGAATTTCTTACAATGCAGCTATTTCTTCAGGTCGGGAAATACGAAATAGTCGCTAGAAGTTGAATCTGGAGAATATGCTGAATGGGAAGGCAACTCGTAACTTAAGTAATAGATTTTTGTTATTATGATGACCTTCGCGTGCATTGTCTTTATGGAACAACACTTTTTTTCGCCAAATACGGTTGTTTTTGTTACAAATCGATATTAAATTCATGTAAATGCTCTAAATAATATTCGTTGGTGACCATTTTACCTTTTCAACATGAACAATATGGAAGATATCGCTCATCCCAAATACCTGTGACCACAACTCTGTTGGCCAAAGGATACAACCTGGCCTACTCAGGTACACGTTTCTCTGAAGAAAATAATGTAGTTATTCAATTGCCAGTTTGTCAACATAAAAATTGTCACTTGCCATTTTACTACGGCTGACTTGTTTTTGTTAGGTTAGGTACTATTTTTGAAGAGCGCATGCTCGTAAAAAGAGTCTCCAAATAAGAGGTGCAAAAATTCTCCTTTCTTTAATCCCTGTTAATTCAAAATGTATTCTTGTTCCACTAACGTTCACTAAATAGTTCGGAAACTCATTCACTTTAACTATACCAGGCACTGTTTTGAAAAGGTCATGTGTTTCCGGTCGAGTGTAGACCATCGAGACATCAATAACATTTTCTATCTAAACATTCATAGAATATACAGTCTGTTAAGTAAGAGCGTGTACGGCATAATTTATCCAAAAATTCATTTAAGAAGACACCTAGTTACATAAATTTATTTTACATGTTACGCAGAATGCATATTTGATGGAAAATGCCCTCGAAATGTGTCGAATTTCTTGGGAAAGCTGTTCGAGAGCGAAGGTGAGTCTTCCTCAAAGCTTGTGCTCTATGCAGGTCCAGACTGGTGATCTGAAGGGACACCTGGGGATTCTGGGTTACATAGCGCCAGAAATCTTATCACAACCATCGGATATAATGCCGCTTAAGTTTGATTTTCACACACCCTTCGAAGTGGTCATAGAAGACTTCACCATCGTGAAGGGAAAAATATATCAATTAGAGCAAAAATTCTCCATTTGGTACACGGACGGACCAAAAACGATTGATGGAACAGGAGCAGGCATATATGGACCCAAGTACTCTTCATCAGTGCCTCTGGGCTCTACTTCCATAATCATGCAGGCAGAAACACTTGCTGTAAACCTTTGCTGCCAGGAGGGACTACGAAGGAAACTCAAAGGGGCAAAGATTTACATTTTAACGGACAGTCAGGTAGTGATAAAAGCCCTAAACTCTTACAGTTATCGGAGCATCTCTGTCTGGGAATGCCGTCAATCCTTGAAGCAACTTGCTGAGGGGAACAAACTTTTCCTGTGGTGGGTGCCTGGCCACGAAAGCATACAAGGAAATGAAGCCGCTGACGAACTGGCCAAATCAGCTGCTGGAATCCCACCCACCGGACCTGAACAGTTCTGTGGTCTAAGTAAGCCGCACAGACGACAGGAACTGAAACGATGGGAGGAATCTAGCGAAGAAGAATACTGGAGGAAAACTCCAGACCAAAGGCAAGCGAAAAAGTTCATTGACTATTCACCAAAGAAGACAAAACAGCTTCTCGATCTCTCTAGGGATGAGTTGAGGATCAGAACAGGCCTCCTTACTGGACACTGCCCACTGAGATACCATTTCAATAAAATGGTCAAATCGGAAACGGCAACATGTAAAATGTGTAAAGAGGGCGATGAAACTGCCGAACATATTCTTTGCAGTTGCATCGCAACTGTCCATCAAAGACATATACACTTCGGTAGCGACAAACTAGGCCGCTGAGGTGCTTGTGGTCATTGTCTTCATGCAGGATCCAGTCCTCGTTTTTCATCAAAAATTGACTTATGGCAGTCAAAATTAAAGCTTTCTCGTAAATTTTGACTATCCCAACAGTAATCAGGTTCTTGGTAAAGAGCTTTAGGGCCCGAAACTCATTTTCGAGAAGCATCTCCATGCCATGCCCTGATAAAATTACTCAAGGAGGAACACCAAGCCCGTGGTACGATAATGTTACCCCAAAAAATTCGACAGTGAGAATAACGTGATACCAATCAGGATCAATGTTTTCTGTTGCCCAAGCTAGTCGGTAAATAACGTGCTTATTAGACAACAGAGGTTTTTCCATTTGCACGAAAATAGTTAGGAATAGTTACGTGCTATATATTGAAACCTTTTCGATTCAATTTTGCTCGCCATTCACGAAAGCTCAAGCCCGGATCTCACGATCGCTTTTTCATACGACGTTTTTTGATTCCTTGCAGCGTTGCAACCACTTTTGTACAAAAGCGTTTAACATTCTCAGGCAGTTTGCCGCCGCTCCATAGGACACTTCTGGTTCTTTTGAATGAGTGAAGAGGAAAACTGCCTCAAAGCGGGCAACTTATACTGCACTCATTTCCCGCCACGTACTTTTTCCAAAAAGTTTATGTCCACTTGTTGACGAAATATCAGGGTTTTATATTTACCAACTAAAAAAGCCGTATACGCTCTTACTTAAGATACTGTATGATGTAACCGCTCAATTAATAAGCTTACATTGTCAGTATTTTCACACACTTTAATTCTCCGATCACCCAATGTCATTTCATTAATTTATAGACGATGTTTTTTACAATGTTTCTTGTGCTGGTACTGCAAGAACGCAATTCAATAAAGCACATTTTATCCAAATTGATGGTTAACACCTATTCAGGAAGCCTTTTCTCGGCTTCGGTGATGATTATCTTGAACAGAAACAATACTAAGAGATTGAGAATAGTATCTAGAACAGTCAGCTACGTACTGAAAAATTTTAATGCCTACGTTGACTCATAAAAAAACATATTAAAACAAGAAGAAGACGTCAACAAAATGGTTTGGTGGTTGTTTCATTAGCAGCTATAGCGTCAGATGTATTCTGGTTTTATATTCGCAAATCTAATTAATATGCATCGAAAATATTTATCCTTTACCTTATCAAGAATTATACCGAAACTTACCTATCATGGTTCCGACAATTAAAGCCACCCCACTGAAGAGTCCCACCCGTCTCTTGAGGTGAATAGTGTCATCCTCAGCTGGGCCCGGCCCCTCCAGCTTGTCGCGCCCTGCTGCGGCCGGAGCTTCTGTTCCCTTCTCGCCTTCCTCGTCTCCGCCGTTGAACCCATTCCCCCCAAACCCTCCCACTGTTGCTGTTGTGTTGCACCCACTCCTGTTGCCGCGCCACTGAATACCTTCTTTTGAACCCACGTTGTTGTTTCCTGAAAAAAGTTTTGGAATTGAATTGAAGGTTAGATCGTTAAAGAATCAGTGAAAATAAAATTCGTGAAAATGAAAAGAATAATTTCGAGTTTTTTTCGGTATACTACTTCGAAAAAGCATTTTTTATAGAAATTCTTAGAGCTTGATTCTTAAGCTTGTTCAATTATAAAAATATTTTATTGGGTTCAATTTTCTGGAAACTTTTCATCATTCGTTTCCAAGTTATTGCTTCTACAAATGACGTGTCATTCGAAAACTGTGAGATTAAGGTTGAACGGAAAATAAAATTCGTAGAAAATTTTCAACGGAATCAACCGAAATAATTCAGAATATATATATATATATATATATATATATATATATATATATATATAAATCTGAGACAAGACAAATTATTCAAAAATCCGTAGATCAATGAATAATCCCTCCTAACAAGAGCTAGTTTCCAAATCTGCCCGCCATGCACGCAGCCTCCAAGCGCCACAATAGTGCAATCTAGCAGGATGCCGAGAAACGAAGCGGCAGACTGCAGTTTTGCCCTTATTAGGAGCTCATCAGTGTCGCATATCGCTTTTCAGCATCCTATCAAGCTACATCGGGGTACCCTAGCAATTCCAGAAAGGACGCACCTCGTACATACGTACGAGAGTCGCCCTCTATGGACCGACACGGCGAACCTGCTACCGGACTTCGAGAAAGATGCGAACAGTAACAAACAGATGTGGAAACGTTAAAAATTCCAAACATTTGGGAGACATCTTTCGCCGTTCCGTGAATCACATCAACGGTAGAAAACGTGCGAAATAATCCCGCTGGTGCTCTGCTTCCGAGATAACCCCTGCTGTCTTCCATATACGTTTGACTGGCCGTATATTATCCATTCTCTCAAGAATTCCCCACCAGCTGAGCTGCCTTTTCTCTATAAATTTCAAAGTTGATTGAATTCCTAATTCCTTTCTCCAGCTTATCTCTCTTTGTGACTCCCCTTACCCTCCTAAGATAATTATAATTCAGAAGTTATCTATATGAAAAGTGCTTGCTTGAAGTATAAGCACAAAATGGTGAATGCGCTGGTGTTAACGACCATTCAGGCAGCCATAGTGGGTTGGAATAGTGTCTAAGATGGCCAAATTTCGATGTTTTGTTCGATAGTTAGGTGATATAGGGAATAAACCCTTATTTCAGAACTGTTTTTCCGAAATCTACTCATTTGCGAATAAAACTTTTTGATCAGTTCGAACCTCGAACCAATTGGTTGTTATTGAGTTAACGTCAAAAATAATTCGACATTGTACATGCATTTTTTTGATTACATTGCAGTGGTGTGCAGAATTTATTTTTGCGCCAACGGTTTTCAATTTAAAATTCAAAGCTGCATTTTTCGAACGTAATTATGGACGGTTACGATGGCAGTTTTTATCGTTTGCAAAAATACAAGGTGTTCCTGAATATAATCTATTAAAGATATGAGGTTAATTTTATGACTAGAGTTTTTGATAAATTGTACGAGGAAATTTTTGAGATATTCATTTAAAGTTTTGGACATGAATGCACATGTTAAACTTTCAACAAAATCTAAATGGTGCTAATTTTTGATGAGTCATATCTCATTTTTTCCCTTGAAAGTTTTTGCGGTGCGCCGCTGGTAAATTCTGTATATTAAAATCGTATTTATTATATATTAAAATACATTTTTATTCGTCGGCTCGAAGGCGTAGAGGATATGTTGCTCGTCCCCTGCGCAGAGTTACCTGGGTTCAATCCCCACAAAGTCAGTGCGATTTTTTGGATTCTGGTAATCGCTTGAGTGTCCATCTTTTGGAGGAGATGTAAAGCTGTCGGTCCTGTCTAACAGAGACGTGTGATTAAAGATCCCTTCCCTCGAAATGAGAGGGGTTCGGCAAAATTTCCGGGTTAGTGAGGTGACAGAATTTCCCGGTGTATCATTGGCCGAAAGGTGTAAATAGAGCACGTTGCAGAAATAATAAACAAATAAACATTTTTGTTCTCTCATAGTTTTCTGCATCTCATCGTAGCTCATCACCCAAGAAAAAAATTAAGAGCTATTTCTTGTAAAAAGTTACATGAAATGACCAAAAATTTCTTAAATGGTTTCTAGTAGGCTCTGTTATTATTTGGATATTTATTGATTTTTATTATTCTGATTTCAGAAAAACGATTTATATACTAAAAAATAATTAAAAATTTAGTTATCTAAATAAATAATTAACAATTAGCAAAAACAACTATGGCAAAGATCTACCTCACAGATTTGTTGAGAGTGCCTTCGCACTGTATTGAACACCCTGGGAGTATATTTTATGGTTTCAAATTAATTATTCAATGTCACAGTTCATCAAATGTATTCACTGAGGCCTCCATAGGAAGAAATCTAGGCTATTTAGGTCAGGGGACCTAGGACGTTATGGCTGAGGTGTAACTCGTCCTGTCCACTTTGATATACTTCTGGAAATGATTTTGACATTCCCATGAGGATTCTCATGGTGGAATTTCGCAAAAAAATGAAATTTTCCTTGTGCTAATAGAGTAAAGTCCATAATACCTTCTCGTTTTTTATTAGAACTTTTTCGTCTCGTTTTGAAAGAACTAGTGTTTTCCTCGAAAAAGAATATTTGTGAAGAAAAAATTAAAAGAATCTGCAGCCTTAATTTCAAGAAATTCAGAATCACAAAAATTAGGCCGTTGTTATTCATATTAAATAATGAGTATTTTTATTATATGGTTTGACGGTTTTGGTTCAATTCAATTAAGTTCTTCATCTCATAATATCGTATTCTAATCATGAACTGGCTAACAAATACTGTATATATGGATTAATTTATGAACACACAGTATAAGTATTCAGGAGTATTCAGATTTTTTCAACGAAATGTACCATATCGAAAAACATAGTCTTCTACAATTTTTGTATATGGTGCCTCATAATGGACGATAGGATGCTAGCCTACCAGATTTTCGAAGAAAACCTATGTAGTGAATTATATCTTTAAACATTGAATGAAATAATAAATGAAGCTCAAATGAATGCTCTATATTCTGAGCACAATACATCACTGCCGCATTATTAAGGAACCAGTGACCTGCACGATCACCAGATTTAGTCACAATAGATTTTTTTTCTTTCGGGATATATAAAAGCTCATCTTCATGAAATGAGATCATATCATGCAAGATTTATAAGAAAATTTTAGGGATGTCAACATCTTATATACATGACACACGTGCGGATTTGAAACGACTTATTTTTCGTTAATGAGTTCTCCGGAGTCACATGAAGCTGAAAAATGGATCCCACTATATTTTACACCGGGAAATATAGAGGAAAATCCTCTCAATCTCTATCGTAAGGATTCAGGAATATTTCTGGAATTGATAAAATGTGTTTAGTGATGTGTACTTGGGTTACTATGGACATTATCGCCAACAAGAATATTTTTAACACTCTACCACTTCTGTTCCTACCGAAAAAAGGTCGCAACTCTTTTATTTAAATGGTAAACTCCCATTTTTATCCCAAATTAGAATAACCGAATAAGTTTTGACTGATTTTTACGTAGCATATCTAACCTAAGTATCAGAATTCTTGAGTAATTAATCACTTAAACTACAAACAACAAACAACTACGAGGGAGAATCGATAAATTAGGTTAGGATAAATGACCTTGTGATACTTGATCACGCTTGGAAAAGATATCAGAGTAGGGCCCGTGGAACTTGGTTAATTTTAACGGCATAAAGACGCAATCAACAACATTCTCAAGAAAAGTCACTGCTTGAGAACCTCCTTTAATCATGCAAAGATATCGGATTTCTTCAGAAAAGAACATGCAGCTACTCGGCGTCATGGTCAGAACGGAGTTTGCTGGGATGATCATGTGCCAGAGTTCGCCAAATCTGCTTCTGATAAATTCAGTTTTTTCAGGGTAGAGCAGTACTTCACTGTTTCACACCTTGTGATTTTACGCAAAGCATAGGTGCGAACTGGCCGGGATCACTGTTTCCATGTGTGGGGCTCTGCACCTGAACATTCATTACATCTATTGGATAGTGTCCAGAAGGGAGCAGTGCGGCTCACCAATCACCCGGATATCACGGGAGTCCCCGTCCTCTGGCTCAAAGGAGGCAGGTTGCTGATCTTTTTCTTTTCTGCAGGTACTTTTATGGTAAATTCTCTGAAGAACGGAAAGGCTTGGTTCCAAAAAGAATAAAAAAAACTAGTAACACGTTTGGACAATACAATGTCTTAGAAGTGCAAACGTGTAATTTCCTACTGATACGTTGATTAGTTTTAATATCACAGTTTTCATGCAAAAAAACCAAAAAGTCTCATGCTGAGTATTATAATGATTTTTTGCCATCACTCAGGATGATTCATAAGGTGGTCATTGAGTTTCTTTCGGACAGAACAAGCATGGAAAAAACCCCTCGTCTATCATGCCCCATGAAGGTAACATCGAAAACCATTGTGAGAGTCTACAATATTGTGTTGGATGATTGCCGAGTAAGGTTGACTGGCTAACGAAACACCTGTTTGAATGTCAGTGCAATGCTGCGTAATCACCTTGTAAGACAAGGTTGGCACTTGAAGGCACTCCAACTAATGAACTCCTTCCTGCCACAGAAAGTGATGCGGCTTCAGCAGTTTAGTGATCATCTGTGCAAGATAGGAGTGGAGAATAATCGTAGGTGTAGGTGGTGTGAAATTGGGGTCGAAACACGATCATTTGATGACCACATGCCAGGCATGGATTCGTCTTAAGTACAACCGACTGGGTGCTAAAATGGTGGAAGTGGGTGATATACTGAAGATACCCTGCCGCTTTATTAGAAATATAGTATAAGGAAGGGGGACGAAAAGAGCCAAAGGTCCTCTTGATAAAATCCCTACTATAAATTGACTATGGGGCTCTCGTAGGAGTAAACACCATTTATAATCGCCGAGTGAAGTGAAAAAAATAGCGAAGGCTGTGAACGTGTTCAAAAGATTGCATGAGTGTGTTTTTCCACAAAATTAATAGTCATCTCCGAAACAAAGACGTAATTTGAGACTCTACAGTAAAGAGGGCAACAAAAGCTCTATTATCGCTTTACTTACTTATCAATGTACCCTCGTGGATGTCATTAAAACATGCTCCCCGAAAAGCTTCCATCATACATTTCTGATAGCAATTGCCATTAGTAGATTTATTTCCGAATTATCATAATTGTCGATATTAATTGTTTAAAATAAATTTAGAAACGGAAAGAAAAAGGTACATGAACGAAAACTGTTGATTTTTTCAAAGGATTTTCGAATCTGAATCCAAAGGCTAAGGAATATGGTAACAAATGCTGTACGCGCTGAGAAGAGTGGGTATTTGGAAAAAAATAATCATGGCAAGAAAGAGATTTCTGACTCTCTCAAGAACTGTTGTGAAGTTAACTCCTACTTCTGAACAGTTTTTGGACAAGAAATGCTTGTGGGGTGACATTGAAGTTCTACAGCACACATGAATACAATCCGAATTCCAAGTTCCGTTTTCGTTTAGCGTCGTTTAGTTTCACAGTTGATCATGAAACTAAAGTCGAATGCTATGGGATCGGATGGGATATCGTCTGAAATGATAAAGTTGTGCCGTCCTGTGATTGCTCCTTATGTGACCATATAATAAATTGTTGTTTGAATACGGGGATATTTCCTGAATGCTGAAAATTGTCATTGGTGAGGCCTCTGCCCAAGGTGAAGGATCCCACAAACTATGGTGATCTTTATCCCATCAGCATCCGTCCCTCAATGTCTAAAGTTCTGGAGAATACATTGTGGATTCCGTAGGAGCATAGCACGGCAACCTTGCTTCTGGATGTGGTTGATAATATTGTTAGGTTCGTTGATTGTGATACGATCGCGGCACTTGTCCTCTTAGATTTTGCGAAAGCTTTCGACAGAGTTGATCACAGTTTACTATGTGCAAAATGGAAGTATTTTGGTTTCGATGTGACTGAGTTACAGTTTTTTGAGTCTTAGTGTTTCCCAGGTGGTAGTTATCGACAATGACCGTTCTGACACTATTCCTGTGACGTCTGGGGTGCTGCAGGGATCTGTACTGGGGCCTGTACTTTTCTTCTTTTCGCTGCAGACATTTTTCAAGGAATTGATTGGTGTAAGACTCGAGCTTTCGCGGATGACACTCAGCTTTTTTACAGCTTTGACTCTCTGCGTGCTCCAGCTGCTGCGGAAATCATCAAAGCCGATTTGTCTAGAATTTTTTAGTACACCGAGGCACATGGAATCTACTAGGAAGCTTATTGACTCGGACTTTGTTGTTGGGATCTCGGTGGAATCAATATCTATGAAGAGCTCTGTGAAGAACCTCGATGTTATTTTTGAATGTGGCCTTCGTTTTGAGGCTTATATTTCCCAGGTGATCAGAAAATGTTATGCAGCCTTAAAGGCATTATACATGAATTCTAGAGTTCTTAATTTCAAATTCAGAAAAAAAGTAGTTGAGACATTAGTGCTACCTATTCTAAATTATGCCTTCGTAGTTGTATTTCCTTGCTTGGACAAGCTAACGCAAAACAAACTGCAGCGTGTCCAGAATGCATGCTGCCGATTCGTCTGCCGTTTGCGGAAATATGATCATGTTTCTGCCAAAATTCAAGAATTGAAATGGCTGAAGTTTCTTCAGTTATTTCAACATTACTACATTAGTACAAAGCATTTTACATTCGGGTGAACCTTCGTACCTTCGTAAGAAATTAATATATAGAATTGATATGCACCTGAGATAATTTCCTTACACTTTTTTTGCCTAGATTCCATTCGGCTTTTTTCAGGAGATCGTGCACATATAACTCTGTGAATATTTATAGTCAGGTTTCAAATAGTTTCAAAAATTTTTGAACAATCCCAAGCGTACTCGCCTGAAACAACACCTAATCTATTTGCAATAGATTGGGCTTGATTAGTTTGGTAAATGTATCTCTTCTTCTTTCTTTACAATTGATTTTGCTCGGTTTTGTTCTTGCTCCCTGGGATGGTCTTTGTTTTCTTTTTGTTGTTCTCCTTTATATTTTTTCGCGGTCAACTTGTATTGCTTTCGCATTTCTCTTGTAGAACAATGGTATTTCATTTTGGTTCTTTTTATTTTAATCTATAATTATATGATATAATAAGGAATAGCTCTGCTAGACAAATAAAGACTTTTTATTATTATTATTATAAAGTGTGGTTCTAGCGTCAAAGACACCTGTTAGTACTTTTTTCCACAAAATGAGTTACTACATTAAAAATTTGAGTATTTTTTTAATCTTCGAGGTTCATTTGCGTCGTATAAATTGGATGTTTGAAAAAATGTGGAGAAATATGCGAAGCACATTGTTATATTTATGATAAACTTTATAACTCAGAAGTTACGGACAAACACAAATTGGCACGATCCCCAAACTGTAAGAGCCTTCAACTGTGAAATATGGAGATGCATAATTAGCCATTATTCCGTACTGAAATGTAATTTCTCACTCCGTTTCCAAGTTATTATCGATGAAATAGAATATTAAGCAGCCAAACAGTGCATATTTCAATTCAATTGGTTAAATTGGACGCGACTCACAACACGACATTTTCTAGTTAGAATAGCGTTGCCAATCAACAAGCCATTGTTCGTTCATACAAATATCTTAAATTCGTTCGAATACAATGATCAACAATCGACAAGGATAATCACAATTTCTTGAATCTTGCTACGTTTTTCTTCAAAAGAATAGGGAAAAGTATCAGAACAAATAGAATTAATGGTAGGATAAAATTACACTGTAAAATAAATGGTTAATGACAAAATTGCCGGAAGGGCTCAAGTTCAACTCAGACGAGTTCTGCAGGGTTGGGTCCTTTTCGCCTAGGATATGTTTCTAAGGTCAGACCTAAATGAAGCAATTCATCACAGGTTATACACAGTTTATTACTTTTCTAGTTCTGTCCAGTTCAGTTTCTCTTCTCAACAGCTCAGCAAGACAAATAAAGGGAAATGAGTATGCTATAATATCGACAATTAGCTACAATAAGTTATTTATGACAAGCTAAGGTATAAGGAAACTCACAAACTATTCATAAATAAAATTTGAAAAGGTTTAACGTACAAAGTAAATTAAAAGAATAATGAGAAAATATACTGATTATGTTCAACCAGCCACTCGATGATGAACAATCACAATTAGTAAGTAACTTAACAGTCCCACGTAGTTATTGGGGTTGTGTTCGAAATTTCGGAAAAGAGGTTCATGGACAAGATGTCCGAGTCATTTAGATAGTCGAGTTCTTCGACTATCCAAATGGCAGAGCATACTGCTCTTCAATAAAATGGTGGTCTTCTCAAAATGGTGTTGGTTCAATACTAGTTCAATTTTCAGTTAATTGTTTCACATTAACCCCGGTACAAAATCTATAAATTATAGCTACAAGAAATCAATATGAAAAATTACTACGCCGAGGATTCGGGTTTAGGATGGAAAATAAGTTTTGAATAATTCAAATGGCTATCCGGAACAATCCGTTCATGCCGTTTCTAATTGAAATGTATCTGCAATTCTACACACTACTAATAATTTGCAATCTAGACTTCACAAATCCAAATGGAAAAGAACTATAGAAATCTACAGTTGTTAATATACACGGTGCTTCAACGAAAATTAAACAGAGGCTATATCTACCAAGATATTCATTTCTCATCAAAACGCAAAAACATATCAATTTTTGTTTCAAGGGTACATCTTTTGGGGTACAATACTTGCCTGAAATATGAACCCCCTAAGCGGGGGTTGCAATCCTTGAACATTTTGAATAGGGAAGATGGGTCGAGTGATGACTCAAAAGAAAGGTGGTATCTTTGTCTACATTGCCTCGAACGAATTTCCATTTTTAATTGAAAACTATGAAATATATAGGGTGAGCAACTGAAAGATAGGGAAGACTATTTCCCTGAGACTATTCGAGTTTCAGTGAGGTAAAATGGAACAGATCCATGCTGATCAATGGCATTCATCATCAAGTACATATCATATAATATACAGGGTGCTTCAACCAAAACGAAACAGAGGTTATATCTACCAAGATATTCATTTCTGATCAAAACGCAAAAACAGGTCAATTTTTGTTTCAAGGGAGACAACTTTTGGAATACAATATTTGCCTGAAATATCATCCCCCTAAGCGGGGGTTGCAATCCTTGAACATTTTGAAAAGGAAAGATGGGTCGAGTGATGACTCAAAAGCAAGGTGGTATCTTTGTCTACACTGCCTTGAACGAATTTCCATTTTTAATTGAAAACTGTAGAAGATACAGGGTGAGCAACTGAAAGGTAGGGAAGACTATTTCCCTGAGACTATTCAAGTTTCAGTGAGGTAAAATAGAACAGATCCATGCTGATCAATGGCATTCATCATCAAGTACCATCCTCATCTCGTATTTTAACCCCTGGAGCAGGGGTGACAACCCTTGAAAAATTGGGAGAGATGGGTCTAGTGATAACTCGAAAGAAATGTATTATCTTTGTCTGCATTCCAGTGGAAGAATTTTCATTTCTTATTGAAAACTGTAGAAGATACAGAGTGAGCCACTGAAAAATAGAGAAGACTATCGCCCCAAGACTGTTGGAGACAAACAAAATCCTTTCTCAGAAGCTTATAACTGGACCTATCTTCTGCTTTAAAAATAACACATGGTTGTCACCCCTGCTCTAGGGGTTGAAATTTGAGATGTGAATGATATTTCGGAAGATGACAGCCTTTGATATGGAATGAATCTGTTCCATTTTTTTGCACTAATACTTGAATAGCTCAGGGCGATAGATAGTCTCCTTTATTTTTCAGTAGCTCACTCTGTATTCTCTACAGTTTTCAATCAAAAATAAAAATTCGTTCACGGGGATGCAGAAAAAGATAATACCTTTCTTTCGAGGTATCACTCGACCCATCTACCCTCTTCCAAATTTTCAAGGGTGGTCACCCCTGCTATAGGGGTTGAAATTCGAGACAAGGATGGTACTTTATGCTGACTGCCATTGATCAGCATGGATCTGTTCCATTTTACTTCACTGAAACTTGAATAGTCTTAGGGAAATAGTCATCCCCATCTTTCAGTTGCTCACCCTGTATCTTTTCAGTTTTCAATTGAAAATAGAAATTCGTTCAAGACATTGTAGACAAAGATACCACCTTTCTTTTGAGTCATCACTCGACCCATCTTTCCAAATCAAAATGTTTAAGGATTGCAACCCCCGCTTAGGGGGTTGATATTTGAGGCAAGTTTTGTACCCCAAAGGATGTACCCCTCTAAACAAAAATTGATTTGTCTTTACGTTTTGATCAGAAATGAATATCTTGGTAGATATAGCTTCTGTTCAGTTTTCATTGAAGCACCCTGTATAACCTCGAATTGAACAAAAATGACTATAAATTATATAACTATGATTCAAAATTTCGGAAAACTAACAACCATAGACGTGCTCGAAACACTATAATACTGAATATATATCCATAATTTTTAAGAATGTAATGTATGTAATGTAATTTTGAATGAAAATATACTATCTATATCGGATAATTTCAAATCTATGGGACTTTTAATATTAAAACAAATTTGGAAGAAAATAATGGTAATTAACTATGAAAGAAACAACTGACTGGACCTAATTAATGAGACGACGCTGACCCAGCTATAGTGGATCTACCAGATGAACTGCATTAAACTATTATTATATATATATATATATATATATATATATATATATATATATATATATATATATATATATATAAAGGAGTTTAACCCCGACGAGTTGCTCATATATCTGTTCATGCAATCAAACTGATTTCATGAAAAATATAAATCCACCACCCGGTAATTGATACCATTGTCAGGCAATGATTATAATCCAAACATATCCTGGAATCATTATATATTAGGATCACGTTAAATGTTATGAGAATATATTAATCTACCAGAATATATACAAACTATAGCATCATCAGACAATGACATCAATGTACCAACGAGTAATGTCAGAGGCTTTATCCCCGGAAAATTCCAGTGTACGGACCTTAGTCAAGTAACACTGAATGTTACTCATTCATAGTTTTCTTTGTGTGAAGTGATGAAAGATCGAATAGAATACTGCTCTGAATATAAATATGACAAAATTGTCAGTTAATTATATTACATTCATATATACAAATAAATAAAATATGAAATGAGATTCTGAGCAGTATAAACTAAAGAGAAAACCTATGAATCTACCTCATTATTTTTTCGGAAGAAACCTACCAAGAATATTACAAGATTTGATGACTGTTATCTTCTGTAACTATTCAAACAAATTTTTCTTCAGACCCAAAATCTCAATATTTTTGTGAAGATTCCTAGGAATAACACCTGTTGTAGAAATAATAATCGGTATAATAAAATTTTTCACATTTTTTAATCTCGTCGTCAAGCATTATATTCTTAGAAACTTTTTCATTGTATTTATTTTGTATATTATGTGTGTCGGGTATGGTAATATCAATTATATATGTTATTCGATTCTGTTCATCAGTAAGAATGACATCTGGCCTATTGTGTTTTACAGCTCTGTTGTATAGAATTGTTTTATCAAAATAAAGTTTATATTTGTCATTTTCACAAATAATCTCAGGTTCATATTTTTTTTTTTGGGAATTAGGTCATGTTTAATTCCCAGATCAAAATGAATCATATTAGCGACGGCATTATGTATTTTTAAATAATCTGTTGAAGCAAGGACTGAGCAAGATGATGATATATGAAAACTGTTTCTGAAGAACGAAAACATCTACGACAAGAATCATCTATAATTTGCTTGATGATGTGTTTTCTCCTGGATCGCTATTGCCAAGCCTTCTGTTTCAGCAAACAATTCTCCAGAAACTAACCATCTATTTGATGCGATTTCATCAATATAATCATTCTTCAATTCTTTAGGGTGCTTTTCGTGTAATTCCAACTTTCTCTTTTAGAATTATCATCAAATATATCAAAATTTACCTTTTGCATTGTCAAGTTCAGAGGTGTAAGATTATAATCTGAAGCAACAACAATATCATGTAATTTAGACGTACTCTGTTTATCATGAAAATGGGAACGTAGATGAAAAATCTGTTTACCGAATAATGACAATACCTTCATTGAATATTTCCATTAAATTCCATTCCATACAGAAGAATATCACGTTAGTCTTTTGTTTCGAAATAACGATTGCATGTTACTTTTCAAAGTTTATGTACGACACGGTCGCTTCGTTATTACAAACGATACTATATATTTATAAAGGTTGTAAGTTAATGAAAAATATTGAATAATTCATTTCAATTGCCTCTACAACAAATAATTTGCGAACTGACATACTAAGAGCACAGAACATACTTAAGATGTTTCCTTCATTCGAAAAATTGAGTGTACATATGATTTATTTTCGAAGATGAAGAAAAATCAATTCGACGAAAACAATGATACTTATGGTTCATTTTATATATTTAAGATAGCTGCAGTACTAAAAATCGAAATCTATCCACCCTGTACATCAAAAGCACACCTTTAAGAAATCCAAGGTTAGATTTGAAAAAATGCTAACCGCTGCATATTATTTTCTTTTCGTTTCATTAAACATACCATTCATTTATTACGTTTCATAGTATTGTGGTAAACTATTTGCAGTTGTAATAAGGAAATATGATAGAGTTGTCTAGACAATTACATGCAGACGTTGGCATTTTGTTATTGTCTTTCGTCATATGATCTTGATCTAATGCGTGTGAATGCATAGGTTGGCCCAACGCCTACTGTTGCATTTCTAAAAATAAATTACTAGGTTCATTTGCAAAGATATCTAGATAGTCCAAACAAATTGAAATAGCAAACGAAGATCAACATTGACGCATATCCGTACTTTTTAAAAATGACATTCTGAAAATAATATGCAGCTTGGGAAATGGTTTCATCGTCCAGAAATAAGTGAATGACTTCATACAGGGTGCTTACTAAACATGTGGTATAATCTGAGGAATGATTTCTTAGCTTTTTTCTTGAAAAAAGTTGACTACATTTGCCCGAAAATACTTTTAAAAGCCTTAAAGGGGCATGAAAACGTATTTTCGTCGTTTGTGATATTTCATGTTTCGCTATTAAACTACCGGTATTAATTTAGACAAAATGTATTTAAATTAGCAAAATTTAAAAACCTAATGACCTTTTACTCTAGGAAAAAGATTGATTGAAAATCCAAATCGCATTAATTCTTCTTGTAATAATATTGAATCAGAAGAGTCCCATCAAATGAATTCTACTTTTTGTTGCCCTCACATCAAAATTAGATTACATCATAAATTATCTAGATGTAGATTTAAAGTTATCTTTAAATGATGATTTTTCAAGTTGTTATGATTATATATCAGTTTGATATGAACTGAAGAAATTTTTATTTTTCCTTATCAGTTGTTCTGAAATTTCAAGCAATGAAAAAATTAATTTGAGGAGTAATGTTATGTTAGATTAACGACTAATTTCTATATAGAACTATCAACTGAATTTTATCCTCCTTAATTGACTTTGATGGCTACAATTATGTAATTATTTCTTATCATTTTAGGGTAACGGTGGAAAATTATAAATTGAAAAAGCAATACCGCAAAAAACTACAGATAACTAAAGTTTCTAAAAGGATATATTCAAATATCAATCATTACACTGCTTACATAAAATTGTATATTTTCTAGCGATTATTATTGAATCAGATTGCTTTAGAATCACTAAAAATGTCAGCAATTATGTCAGAAACAACAACACTAAATCCGATAAAATTATTAAGCCAAGTGTTTAAAACTTGACTTGCAGCGATAATAATAGATTTGATATTGGTCGATAAAAATATTGGAATAATAAAACGAAAAGGCAGTTTTGTAAATCAGATAACGATTTCAAATAATACAATAATTACTCAAGATTTACTTTTGCATAAACACAAAATTTGAAATCTATACTGGCTTTTGGAACAATCTGAGGATGGGGACATTGAACTTGAAAGAGACTGGGTTATTTGAAGATGAGTTTAGAAGGAGGCTGAGTTATTTGAAGATAATTTTCGAAGCATATAACTTTTGAAGGAGTTATTCGAAAATATCTTCTCGAGGAGATAATTTTTGGGACAGACTGAGTTATTTGAAGATAATTTTTAGAGGAGATATATTTTGGGGGAGACTGAGTTATTTGAAGATAGTAAAAGACTGACTTTCTGCAGTTCTGGCTGGGTCTATCTTTTGGGGGCGACTGAATTCTTCAATAATAATTTTTGAAAGAGGTAACTTTTGGAAGAGGCTAAGTTCTTTGGAGAAATTATTTAGAGGAAATGATTTTTGCAAGACACTGAGTTATTTGAAGAAAAATTTAGAAGGAGATAAAGTAATTTGAAGATGATTTTTAGAGGAGATAACGTTTGGAGGAGACTTAGATATTTGAAATTATCTTTTGGAGGGGATAATTTTGAAGATGAGCTTGAACAGAGTTATTTAAAGATAATTTTCAGATGAGATATATTTTGGAGGATACTGAGTTATTTGAAAATAGGAAGAGACTGGTTTTCTGCTCTTCTGGTTGGATCTTTCTACTGGAGGAGACTGAGTTATTCAAGAATAATTTTTGAAAGAGGTAATTTTTGGGTGAGACTAAATTCTTTGAAGATATCTTTTGGAGCAGGTCGTTCTAGGAAGATACTAAGTTATCTGAACAGAGATTTAGGAGAAAAGCATTTTGAAGGTAATTTTTTGAAGAAATAATTTTTGGAGAAGACTGGTTACTTCAAAATATCATTTTGAAGAGATTTCGACGAGATCGAGTTATTTGAAGATGAATTTTGAAGAAGACTGAATTATTTGAAGATGAGTTATAGAGAAGATAATTTCTGGAAGAGATTGAGTTATTCGAAGCTGAATTTCGGAGGACAAAGAGTTATTTAAAGATAATCTCTAGAGAAATCTGTTGGAGGAGACTCAGTTATTTGAAAATAATTTTTAAAACAGGTTACTTTTGGAGGAGACCAAGCTCTTTCAAGAAATCTTTTGGAGGAGATAATTTTCGCAAGCCACTGAGTTATTCGTAGAAAAATTTTAAGGAGATAAGGTAATTTGGAGATAATTTTTAGAAGAGATAGTTTTGTATGATTCTTGGAAGAGATTGAGTTGTTGTATGATGAATTCTTCAAAATTTCCACCATCAATCTATGCAGATGCATATGCTGAATAAAGCGACATATGCATGTAAATCATTCCATCCTCAATTTTCTGTATTGTACACACCTTTTGTTTTTCACATTTGTCAATATTGTTCTAAGCATTCAATTTAAAGCTTATGTGAAATGTAATATAACAAAACTTCTAAATTTCGAAGAAAAAACATGTCTTAAGGAGGTATTTTGGTGTAGAAAATCGTTTTTCTTGCATATTTTCGAAGCTTAGACTTTCGAAAAATATACTCTTGAAAGGATTTTTTGAAATTCTAATTATTTTGGGAGATACAGATGATTTTGCGGCCGGCACTTAAGCCGGCCGAGGATTAATCGCTCTGAACGACAAGCTTCTAATTTGGAGAAATAAGAAGGTCCAATCTATGGATATGGGATCGCCGATTAATCCAAAGTGATTATTAAACAGCTCTTCTCAAACTCATGACATAGATCGAGTAAAACAGCGGCCCGAGGACTGACCCCGGAGGCACATCCCCCTCATTTCTACAAAGGTCGCTAGCATTATCCCCCAGTCTTACATATTGGTTCCTATCAACAAAATATGCCCCTATCAGGTTGAGAATTTTACCCCTATAGCCCATATCTTATACTTTCTTCAATAGGATCATTAAACTGACAACATCAAACGATATAATTATTGAGAATTTGGGTGGATAATCCAGATGTATTTTGCGTATTTAGTTAAAGAGTAAATCACTTAATCATTAAGATAAATTTGATGAAACTAATCAATATTTACTCTGAAAATAGATATGATCCGTAAATTTCACCAATTTCGTGACTAATATTGAAGTTGAGTATCAGTTATCGATGAATATCTTAGTAATACGGCAATAAAAGAGTATGGTAATTTTTATTCGTACTTTGCTCTATCTAATTACTTCGATAAAATAACTTCCCAGAATAATATACTCGAACAATGTAATTGACAGGCGAACAATGCTTAACATTCTTTCCTTATTCTTTTATTGGTTAATTGTTTCAATTCCCATTCAAAATTACCAGTTTCATTTTAATCGATTTTTCGACAGATCCTTTCAGTAACTTTGTATGATGTTCCTCAAACACACCAGTATTGAATGTAACAAAATGTTTATACGAGGGGTGATCCTTAAGTACAGGGTGGGTAAATTTTGATATTTCATTACGGCAGATAGATGCTTTGTGTGAATATATTATGGTTTGTAGTAAAGAAGCTACCGCTAGACAAAAAATGCGTAGGTGAGAGTGATTCCGAAAAATTTCAATAAATACATTTCTAAATAACTCGAAAACGAAGAAACCTACCTTGAATTTGTACGCAGCAATGAATTCCTTATGTAGAAAGAATTCACAATATTTCACATAGCTGCAGTAAGAAACGTCAAAATCTGTCCACCCTGTACAGGATGTCTCAAATTCGATCCTCAAGTACAGGATGGGTAAATTTTGATATTTCATTACGGCAGATAGTTGTTTTGTGTGAATATATTATGGTTTGTAGTAAAGAAGCTACCGCTAGACAAAAAATGCGTGGGTGAGAGTGATTCCGAAAAATTTCAATAAATACATTTCTAAATAACTCGAAAACGAAGAAACCTACCTTGAATTTGTACGCAGCAATGAATTCCTTATGTAGAAAGAATTCACAATATTTCACATAGCTGCAGTAAGAAACGTCAAAATCTGTCCACCCTGTACAGGATGTCTCAAATTCGATGGTTTTGTAGGGTAGCTATGTGAAAAATTGTATTGGGTTGTTCGGAAAGTAATTTCGTTTTTTCCCGACAGAGGATTCAATCGTATTTTCCTGCACCCAACCTCACATTTAAGCCGTATAATTTCCAAATTAATCTAAGCTCTAGAAAAAGGTGTTCGGCAGGGTGATACCATTCCTCCCAAACTCTTCACACTAGCACTGTAAAATATCTTTAAAGAGCTGAATTGGGCTGAATATCGACGGAGTCTACCTTAGCCACTTGAGATTCGCTGATGACATTCTTTTGATCAGCTTCAGCGGAGAAGAACCATCAAATCAATGCTGACCGAGCTTAACAATCATTCCAAAAGTACAGGACTCAAAATGAATTTGAATAAAACGAAAATTATGGGTAACAGCAACATCATGATCGATATTGACGACGTCATCTTGGGAACAGTGGACCATCATAACTATTTAGGCCACACAATAAAAATCGGTAAGGAAAATCAAACAGCCGAAATAAAACGCCGAATCCGCCTAGCATGGGTATATATATTTGGGAAACTTAGTTTCATTTTGAAGGACCGAAATATACCAATTTCTCTTGAAAGAAGAGTAAATCATAGCTGCATAATCCCTGTGGCTACGTATGGACTGGAAACCATG
Source organism: Cryptolaemus montrouzieri (assembly GCA_013387265.2). Lineage (NCBI taxonomy): Eukaryota > Metazoa > Arthropoda > Insecta > Coleoptera > Coccinellidae > Cryptolaemus > Cryptolaemus montrouzieri. The sequence continues at coordinate 29,049,219 of JABFTP020000103.1, forward strand.
TCCATAACGAGAAAAGTGGCGGACCAACTTGGAGTCACGCAGAGAGCTATGGAGAGAGCCATGCTAGGGATATCATTACGGGATAAAGTGCGAAACGATGACATCTAACCGAATCAAAATAACAGATATCATGGAACGGGTGGCGAGCCTTAAGTGGCAGTGGGTTGGACATGTCGCTAGACAGTACGTAGATAAATGGACAAATAAAACAACATTCTGGAGACCAAGAACAACAAAGAGAGGTGTAGGAAGACCCCAAAAAAGGTGACTAGACGATGTGAAAGTCATAGCAGGAAAGCAATGAATGAGAACTGCTAGAGACAGAAATGCATGGAAGAAATTAGAAGATTCCTATATCCAACATTGGATCAATGAAGGCTGAAAAGAAGAGATAAGAAGAATTTTCATATGCTTGACAGCGGGTAAGTCGAGTACTCCTCCGGCGAATTCACTAACTCATTCACGTTCTAGGAAAGAAAGCAACTCTCGATAGAAATCTGCAATATCAGAGGACTGTGGCACAATAACGTGAATGTCGATGCAGTTCACGAGCATCTGAAGAACGCACAACCCCATGTGCTGGCCCTAACCGAATCCCAAATAAGTCAAACAACCGACACAACGTATTCACTTTTTAATGGGTATGAGTTACATACGAGATATATGTTTAAAGGGGCCTCTGTGTCTTCGCCAGATCGGATGTTGCATGCCAGAGAGAGGACGACGCTTTCGACCTTGCGTGGCTTAAAATCTGTTTGCAAGATAAAACACTGTCCTTATGCTGTCTATATCGCTCACCAAACGATATTCACTTCTCTAGACTGTTTCAGTATCTAGGTGATAAGGTGGATTGGATTCAGACTGAATCCAATAAAAATAATAAAATACATAAAAAAAAGATTATTTCGAAAGTCTGCTGTCATCATCTGGACAAACCAAATGATGCACTTCAACAAATTTAGTCAACAGGAAAGGTGTAGTGTTTCACCAAGACAACGCGAGACACAAGTTTGGTCACTCGCCAAAAGCTTTTACAGCTTGAATGGGATACAATGCCACACCCACCATATTCTCCAGACCTGGCACCATGGGATTTTTACTTGTTCCGGTCACTCCAAAAATTTTTTGGACGGTAAAACCTCAAATGAGGAGGTTAAAAACCACCTCGATCAGTTTCTTGCCAGCAAAGACCAAAAATTTTATGAGCGTGGAATTATGCGAAGATAGATTGCAGAAGAAGTTGGACTAGAACGGCGAACATACAATTTTATAAAGTATTTGTTTATTATACGAAAACTGTCTTTCATTTCCTCAAAAAAAAAAAACGAAATTACTTTCAGAAAAACCCTATAGATAGATAAAATGAACCCCTTTTCTCTGTCTCGATTTTCGAGAAAATCTTATAAGTGAAAACAAATTTCTGTTATTATTTTTTGATATCGAGTTATTGTGGAATTCTCGTTTTTCCGGGTTTTGAACCATATCTCTGATACAGTTATGTAAAAAAATATTTTCACATTCTCGATGCACCTTTTTGAATAGATGGATGCATTCGAAAAATTTTTCAATGAACTGTTCTCAAGCTATAAGGTAAACTTGTGTTTTTTCAATACAAACCATTTGCGAAATTGGTTGCGTAGAGTTATTTTACTTCTTTTTCGAAAATATTTAATATAGTAATAATAGTATCAAGGCGTATCTTTCAAAAAATAGAAAGTCATTTCCAATAGAATCTCGTTATGGAATCTTGGCATCCGCAGAATAATTCTCGTTGGCAATCTTAGTATATCTATGAACAAGGAGAGATGGAAACCACAGACTTTTCGTTTTGTTAGCAAGATTTCGTGACATCTGAAAAGAAATAGGAAGGAAATATTAGATCGACAAAAAATATGATATAATTTCTAATTTAATTGAAAGCGGAGGCAACAGTTGAGCTGCTGGTGATCTTTATGTCAAGACAGATTTGTGCGAGAACCACAAAATAGTAAAAACCTGGGTCGAGAATGTTCACATTTATTGGGAAAAATTGAAATCTGACGCATTCTTAAAATTTCGTTTTTGAAAATGTTTCAGAAAGTTGAAAACCACAAACATATTTTCGAGATAAATTTTCAATCCGAAAATTCCCAATATATAACAAAAGTGCAATTTTCTAAATCCAACTTTTATCCAATAGACATTTTATTGTATAAAAAATTCAGCTCTTCAAAAATGACTAGCTTTTCTGTGTTGAATTATTGAATGAAAAATGAAGAAGCAATGTTAGTTTCGAAGAAGATGCTCGAATTGTCCTTCCAAGTTCTCTATGCATAATTCCAACTGAATTCACAGCATTCAATAGTTGGTTTCCCTACTTTCGGGCTGCATGAAATAATTTTTTTTGGCGAAACCCCATATGAAAAATACTAATTGGCTGAGATCAAGGGATCTTGCGGGCCCTGAAACGGGACCCCTTGTGCCTATCCAGTGATCTCCCAGGCTGTCGTTCAAACTTAAGAAAGTGCCTGCATTATGCGCAGGAGCGCCGTCCTGTTGAAACCACTTTGTTTCGAGGTATGCAAGCGTAAAATTTCTTAATTATGGCTAATCAAATTCGGTCAAAATATTCAAATACATTTTAGCGTTTACGATTCATAGAAAATATATGCTTCTATAATTTTTTGTCCACGCATTGAAGCCAGAGCGACCATCTGACCAAAGATGTTGATTATTTCTATCAAACAGTCTATCATTGCTTACCTTGAACTCAACGCTTCTTGGAAAATCTTATTTTCGAGTCATTTCTCTTCGAATCATCTCTAGAAATTAATTTTGCTGCTGATTCAATGTCATCCTATATGGTTTGTACTTAAGTTTTTCTAATATTCTTCAATTTCGGCTTTTGAAAACACCAGTTACTCGGCTATCTGTCTCGTCGATGTTAATGGATTTTCTATTACTGCTGCAATTACATTCCGTTTGTTGAAAGATCCGTAGGTTCACAACTTATTTTCCACCCTTTTGAAAATACCTCAAACTCTTTCTAACAATACAAAAATTCTTAAATAGAGCGGTAATGATTAATTATTTGGACAATGGTGGGGCATTCTCTATGGTTTCACCAAACACAAATACACCTGTTCAGTATCGAGAGTTCTTTTCTGCGATCATTCTTTTTTCACAAATTAATTTTACTGATATTGCCATAGGGAATTATTTTGCGAATTTCAAGATTCCCATCTCATAACGAGATTCGGTTATAACTCTCTTTTCATTTTTAGGAAAATACGACAATATTATATATTTTCGAAGAGGAAGAAAATACTCTACGTGGCCAATTTCGCGTATGGTTTGTATTAAAAAAACACAAGTTTACCTTGTATCTCAAAAACCGTTGAGAACTCTATCTCTATCAAAAAAAGTGGGCAAATCTTTTTTACGTAACTTAAGTACTACCCGAGATATGTTAATTTGCTCGAGTCCCAGAAAATCGAAATTCCTGAATACCTCGAAATCAAATAATGATTACTGAAATTGGTTTTCACCATGAAAATCTTCTCAAAAATCGAAACCGAGAGGAAGGGGTCATTTTTTCTCTACAATGTTTCATATAGTTGTCCTAAAAAACCATCGAATTTGGGACACCCTGTACAGCTCAAAACGTTGATTCACTGATCATTTTCAAGAAGATTCAGTGAAAGAGGAGGTATCTAAAAGATTTCGTTTCCGAGGTATAGGGTGTCCAAGTTGAAATTTTCTTGAAGAACTTTGTAGACGATTGAAATTTGGTTCATTTCTAAAATGAAACTAAGGCAATATAAGATACTTCATTTTTAGGAGAATGAAACTAATAATGTAGTAATCAAAAACCTTTTGTTTAAACAAGACAACTGATTATTTTCTATAATTGAGTTAAATTTCGAATAGCACAAACTTTTGTGGGGAAAAACAAATCCTCTGATTTCTTCGTGAGATGTATAGTTTAGGAGTTATTGTTCCAGACTTTGACTTTGGAAAAAGGTGGATGCGCCGCATCCGCCATTTCATTCACAATTGTTTCCGGTTCTGCCTAATTATATTCAGACGAACCGTCACTGGTTACGAGACTTGGCATTTCTTTCAGATTCTATGTGCTGATGGGGTTTCAACGTCAAAGGATTGAAATGCCCCAACAAACGATATATTCAGTGCCCGATTCCTATATTACCGGGTTCTAAATATACATACCGTCTAATAATAATAATCCCTGGCGATTAGATTAATTAGATGCCATTCGACTGGAAATATTCATCCAACATCCAACAAGACGTGCTTGTTTACTGGATCAATTAAGCTCATTCAGGACGTCCCTATTAATTGTTCAAGGTCAACTTTCCTACAGCTCGACGTTCGATAGTTGATTGTAAATGATTCGGTTGTTATTTATTAAACATTTCTAAGGAAATCGAAGTTTGTAATTTGAACTCAAAGGCGGTTTTCCACAAGTAAATAGGAAGTTTCATCATTTAATTATATTTTTCCGTTTTCCATTAGGTCAAGACTGCCGTCATGTTTCCTGTTCACGGTTCGTTAAATGAAGAATTGTTTGGAAATTTGGAGATATGAATGGATCGCATAACCACATATTATTGACGTTGAACTTTGGTGGCGATGGATAATCGATAAGCGGAGGAGAATTGAGATTAAGTGGTTAAAGACATGTCTCATTCAGGCTGATCTGAAAACTCTAACCAAATAGTTTAAAAATATATAAAAAATAATAAAATATATGAAAAATAATAAAATATATAAAAAATAATAAAATATATGAAAAATAATAAAATATATAAAAAATATCATTCAAAAGAGATGAGTTTATGATGGAAAATATCAACAATTAAATTAAAAAATTCTACCATATTTAAACATTCGCGAAGAGACCAATCAACTAGCATCGAATGGTTACTAATCATTTTCAAAATCGAGTGTTTCCTCTCCGGGCCCTAATTACTGCTAGTATACGTCTCGGAAGCCCCTAAAACAAATTTTGGATGTACTCTTTAGTCACTGAGTTCCAAATTTTAGGAAGCAGATTTTCTAGTTGTAGGTGTGTTCTACAAGGCATCCTACGTGCTGAATTTGCCACACCATGTTGTCCCAAACATGTTCTATGGGATTCAAGTCGGGACTTCTGGCTGGTCACCTTAAAATATCAATTTCGGCATTGTGCAGAAATGATGTAACTATTCTAGCTGCATGAGGTCGAGCATAATCATACATATAAATGAAGTTTTCGCCAATCAATAGGCCAAAGGGTACAACATGGGGTTCACGGATATCTGCGATGTATCTTGCCGCTGTCATTATTCCATTATTCACTAGGTTTAACTCAGTTCGACCAAGGAAAGAAATGCCTCCCCACACCATTACTGGGCTTAATACTTATATTGTATTGCTGATACTGTGCTATAGGTTAGATTTCTGTAGTCTGTACACAGGCATGTGTCTATCATTTGATACTACACAGAACCTGGACTCGTCAAAAAAGAGAAGAATCGACCATTCTGGTATACCCCAATTTGCATGTTCCCTCGCAAACTGAATTTCTTGTAACTCGATGCTCTCTGGTGAGGCGCGGGCCGGTAGAAGCCACCCTTGCTCTGATATCGTCTTCTTTGAGCCTGTTCCTAACAGTTTGCAATGGAATATGCAATGGAAAGTGCAAGTTCATTTTGTAGCATTCTAGTCGTACAGTGCCGAACTCTTAGTGCAGTTAAACGAAGCCAACGACCGTCAACTGGTGTTTTTATCCGATTTCTTCCATATTCCCCTATTTCGTGATACCGTTTAATTGTTCTTGAAATAGTGCAACAAGTTAGCCACGTAACGTTGGCTTCGCCCCTCCTCTAGAAGTGTTACAATTCTTACCACTTTATGATCACTCAAATAGCGTCCAGGACGTTTAGCAGCCATTACAATAAATTCAAAGATTCGAAAATCAACAAGAAACACAGAAAACTTGCATTGATGTGGCGTGAAAACTGAAGAGAAATTGAATGAATACTGATAGTCAAATAAACTCATTCTCGTTTCAGACATGTTTGAAATCATACGAAAATAAATTTTACTACATAGATAAGAATTGTTTTCCCCTCATGTGTCCAAAAATATGTTGACATAGAAACTGCGATCGAGCTGCTTAATCGATTGTGGAATTCAGAATATCAGGTGATGCGACAATTTTTGTGGTGTGTGTATTTGTGAAACCTTTGCAAAGTGAGAAACCAATCATTTATTCAAGTTAAACCTTCGATTTTTGAAAAGCTTGAATTGTAAACTTTTTGAGAAATTTTTCAAGCTGCTTGACCCTAGTGCTGCGGTTAGAGCTGGGCCTAGAGACGTTGTAGTATCGTTTCAGTGCTAATTTGAACTCAATTGTTCCGTAGAATTTGCATTCGAAGCTGTCTTGCAGTAGCGAACCACTGTTTGAACGAGAAAATTCTAAATAACGATCATGGATCGCCGGTTGGTCTAGGTCGTCTTTGCCCAGCTCTCCTTTCATGACTAACAGTCTTCCTATACTTGTGGATTAATCTGGAAATAGTTGAATACGACAGCAATTTTAATGAAGAACAAACGTTACTTGCAAAAAATGATCAATAACTGTGTTATCAAGATGTGGCAGTTTCTTGCAGAATCAATTTATTTCTCATTAGAGAATCATACGAGACAAGAAAAAACAGTGGATTCCGTTGGCATATATCCGGAAATATACGAAAAAAAAAGTTAGTTGCCTACTAGAAAGAAATTTCAAATAGTGAAATTGTTTGTCAATTAATTAGCACAGTGTAGATAACAAGAATTTATTTTGAAACATTGTATCTTTCTCAGAATTTAATGATTTTTCTCGAATTCTTGCCATCTAAGTATTCATTCGATTTCAGTACTCCTTATTCGATCGATTGAAATGCACTGTTATAGAATTGGAAGCTTCATTCATACGATGAAACCAACCCAGCTATTTGGCGGGAATTTAGTCCCGCCGTTTTCGTCTGCAATCGATTTTCCCTTAAAACCCCCACTCCTCCACCCACGCTTCAGCGTCCTATACAGTGTTCATGTCCTATTGCACGTAGGAGCACATCTCAGTTCAGTCTTATGCAATATTTGTTTTTATTCAAATATCCGAGATGTGTTCCAAGAACTGAAACATAAGCTATGAATATAAAATTTAATGGTGAATATACTGGCATCTTTTAGATGCTTTAACTGAATGGGAATTACTCTTTTGTATTGTTTGTGCAATATGTTTTGCGTAATATTTCCAAGATTTCACTTGAAAATAAAGGGTTTCCCGATGCAAAACGATGTCTTCAATACATTTTCTCTTGAAATGTTCGGAATAAGTGCCATCAACAGCTTTACAGTTAACCGATCTTCGAAATCATCGATAAACTTACTTACAGTTTCGCTTGCCGAATTTTTATCCTAAAATGGTTGAGAATATCAACCTTAGACTTGAGGATCCAACTTTTTAAGTATTCTCATAAAAAATTATCACAGACATTCATATCAGGGGAGCATGCAGGCCATTTGGCGGGTTAGGTTAGATCTTCCAAAAATCCAAACATTCCTGAAAACCTCATTCAAAAGGTTGTGCAATGGCAAAGCATTGTGCAGAGAACACCCATCTCAAAGAGACTATAATGATTCATGCGAAATTGTGTCTTGATGGTTATTATTGGGATTGGCCTCAGTTTAACACTCAGAAAATTCAAATCATTTCTAACATAAAATTACAGTCGAAAATGTTAAGCTCGAGCACATTTTCTTTCTGGATGGTGAGATCTGCTTTCAGGTTGAACGTTGCTTCATCAAAAAAAAATGTTCGGAAGGGCAACATTCTACTTTGATGACACAAATCCATGATCGATTCGGAGAATTCGTTCCAGCGATGGGAATCATCTCCATTTAGTTCATGCAAAAAACCTTTTTGTATAGGTGTTATTTTTAAAACTTCCTCCACCGATGTTTGAGTTTTTCGACTTCATAATTCAATGAGTAATATTGATGCTTTATTTATTTTATGGAAATTCATTTTCAACGAAGATGAAGTAAAATATATTTTATACTTTCCACAATTTTATTCTCCCAAACATGAACCGTTTCCAACCGTCAAGTCATTTTCAAGTGGTCGACTACAGGAAACGAACTTACTTATACCGGGTGTAGCTGAAAATAGAGCCACACCTGCAACTTTTTATCTGGAATATTTTGATGCAATTTGGGAATCGGATAGATTCCGGTTATGCCTGAAACGATAGCAACTTTCGATGTTCAAATGGGACACCCTGTGTTTTTTTACTTATTTTAATTGTTCATCTCAACCAACGACCTTCTGAGATATTTCTGAAAGAAAAACAAAACACAATATTTTTCAACTTTCGTTCTAGAAGGCCATGAACAGTGACAATTGGCTTAGCTCGTCATTTCAAGGTTGTATCTAGAATTTATTTGCTCATTTTTTACTGGGTGTCAAAGTTTCAAATTTCAGTTTTTCCTCAAAGTTTTCTTATGAGACAACCATATCAGGTCAACCGGTATTACAGAAGCTATATTTTTTCATCATTTTTTATACTACTCACGTCACTCTATTCTTAACGGTTCCGGAGTTCTAGTGGAAAATACCTAGGCAATTTTTGGAGAGTTTTCCCATTCGCTAATAACAATAACTACGTTAGCAATGCGAAAATTCTGTTCATAATTATAATATTCTGTGATCATAAAAATATGTGTGACATTCCATTGTTGTTAATTATCGACATTGCGAATTAATGAATTCAGTTTTGAGTATGAATCAATACAACCAATGTGAAAAAGTCGATATGCTCCTTATTTATGGAGAGTGCTGGCAAAATAACGTTCAAGCTGAACAATTATACAGAGAGCGCTATCCGGAAAGACTTCATCTGGATAGAACCTATTTCTCTAAAGTTGAACGAAAATTTCGTGAGGTGCAACCTGCTGAAGAGGAGGATTTCGTTATCGACAAAGATACCGAAATAGACGTATTGACATTTGTTGATATCAATCCAACCACATTAACAAGGGAAATTGCCGAGGAGCTTTAAATCAGCCACCAAAGCGCATGGAGAATTTTGAAAGAACACGAGTACCGCTCATATAAATATCAACTACCCAACACCTGTATGTTGAAGATAGATGTTTGTCGACTTCAGTACTGTGAAGAGTATCTTAGGAAAATGGTGGGTAATCCAGAATATCCCACCAAAATTTTATTCAGTGACGAATCACGTTTCTGGTCGCAACAAAAAGAGCACAGATATCGAGATGGAAACTTACCAAAAAATGTCTGGATGGGGATGATGGGAAGATATTTAATAGGCCTATAATCTTTGTTGTTCATTGACAGGGAAGAGATATTTGGAATTTTTGAGGACCCAAATACAAGATGAATTGGACGAGATGCCATTAGCTGTTGTGAATGAAATATATTTTCAACAAGATGGTGCACCTCCTCACATCACAAGGGAGGTCTCGCGGTATCTCGACGAAATTTTTCCCCAAAAAGGGATAGGTACAAATGGTCCCATAAGATGGTAAGCTAAACCGCCAGATTTGAGTCCACTAGACTCCTTCCTGTGGGGCCATTTGAAGAATGAGGTTTACCAAACACCTGTTAGAACCCAACAAAAATGGAAGAACCGTTTGAGATAGGCTATTGCAGGCATTACAGCCCAACAGTTAAATAATGTTGTGAGGTGAACCATCAACCGTGTGCGATGTTGTGTTCGTGAAAATGGTGGTATTTTTGAACATTTATTATAATTCTTTCTATTTTGCTGTTCCCTGTTTTGGTATAAACTTTGACACCCCGTAAAAAATGAGCAATTAAATTTTTAGATACAATCTTGTATTTTCGTGATAGGAGATGTTGAGCTAAGCCAATTGTCACTGTTCATGGCCTTCCAGAAAAAAAGATGAAAATTGCAAAAATAGAGGATTGTGTTTGTTTTTGTTTCAAAGACGTAGGATGAAATGAACAATTAAAATAAGCAAAAAAATACAGGATGTCCCATTTGAAAATCGAAAGTAGGTATCGTTTCCGGTATAACCGGTATAACATATTAATGTTATCAAATTTAAAATGTTGTCTTCTATCTGATTCCCATTTTCATCAAAATATTCCAAATAAAAAAAAAAGTTACAGGAGTGGCCCTAGTTTCAGTTACACCTGGTATATTATTTTTTAGATTGATATATATTTTTATATACAAATTTAGGGTAGTCCCTGGACTCCCCTGACTCTCGGTTCTCGGAGAATCAACGTTGAATCTCGATTGAATCTCTCGGGATTTCACTCATTCTCTGAAAGGGTCTGCTGAATATCGCCGAATGTTGTAATCCTTAATCGATAGATTGCTATATTTACACTTCTGGCCTATAGGTGACGACACTAAAGAATTTCTTTCAGTTTTCTATATATTTTCACAAGGAATATTGAGTTTAAAACGAATGACACAAGAAACCTCATTTGAATCTATTCTGTTCTATTATAAAGAAATCTATTGTATGTTGTAGACGACATTTACTACTAACAATAACTACAGTGGCGATGGAAAAGTTTTGTTCAAACTTACATATACATATCTTTTTCATAAAAATACATTCTTAATTAGGATGTTGGAGGAATTAATAATTCTATTATCTCAATTAGTCATAAATATTTCACTTAATAACGGAGACAATGGAGAGCCCATAGCTAAACCATCTAATTATTGATATATTTAACTTGACTTGATTTTGAAATCCAAAATCTTGATTGACATCAAGCTTCTTCAAGCTGATTGAAACTTGATACTTGTAAGAGCATACAGTTCAGTTCATTTGCTGATCGCTTATTTCATTAGCCGTACAAATGGTAGTATCTCTGATTAGATACTAGACTAATTTCATATTAAGTAGTGGAGAGACATGACTGTTTAGCTGGCTATTAAGGAAGATTTCACTTAGGTTTTTACAAAGTTTATTGATTTCCAAACATTCCAACAGATTCATTTTCTTTCCTTTGTCGCAATTATGAAGAATTTTGATATTATCTAATGTTATTAAATGTTTTATAGTTTTTATATGTTTATATATACATGCTTCAACGAAAACTAAACAGAGGCTATATCTACCAAGATATTCATTTCTGATTAAAACGCAAAAATAGATCAATTTTTGTTTCAAGGAAGACATCTTTTGGGGTACAAAACTTGCCTAAAATATCAACCCCCTAAGCGGGGGTTGCAATTCTTGAACATTTTGAATAGGGAAGATGGGTCGAGTGATGACTCAAAAGTAAGGTGGTATCTTTGTCTACATTGATTTGAACGAATTTCCATTCTTAATTGAAAACTGTGAAAGATACAGGGTGAGCAACTGAAAGATAGGGAAGACTATTTCCCTGAGACTATTCAAGTTTCAGTGAGGTAAAATGGAACAGATCCATGCTGATCAATGGCAGTCATCATTAAGTACGATCCTCATCTCGAATTTCAACCCCTGGAGCAGGGGTGACAACCCTTGAAAATTTGGAAGAGTGTAGATGGGTCGAGTAATAACTCGAAAGAAAGGTATTATATTTGTCTGCATTCTCGTGAAAGAATATTCATTTTTTATTGAAAACTGTAGAAGATACAGAGTGAGCCACTGAAAAATAGAGGAGACTATCGCCCCAAGACTAATGGAGTATTAGTGCTGAAAACTGGAATAGATTCATTTAGATCAAAGATGACAGCCTTTGATCTGGAATGAATCTGTTCCATTTTTTTGCACTAATACTTGAATAGTTCAGGCGATAGATAGTCTCCCTATTTTTCAGTAGCTCACTTTATATCTTCTACAGTTCTAATCAAAATGAAAATTCGTTCACGGGGATGCCGGGATGCAGACAAAGATAATACCTTTCTTTCGAGGTATCACTCGACCCATCTACCCTCTTTCGAATTTTCAAGGGTGGTCACCCCTGCTCTAGGGGTTGAAATTCGAGATGAGGATGGTACTTGATGATGACTGCCATTGATTAGCATGGATCTGTTCCATTTTACTTCACTGAAACTTGAATAGTCTCAGGAAATAGTCTTCCTATCTTTCAGTTGCTCACCCTGTATCTTTTACACTTTTCAATTTAAAATGGAAATTCGTTCAAGGCGATGTAGACAAAGATACCACCGTTCTTTCGAGTCAACACTTGACCCATCTCCCTATGCAAAATGTTCTAGGATTGCAACCCCGCTTGGGGGTTGATATTTCAGGCAAGTTTTGTACCCCAGAAGATGTCCGCCTTGAAACAAAAATTGACCTATTTTTGCGTTCTGATCAGAAATGAATATCTTGGTAGATATAGCCTCTGTTTAGTTTTCGTTGAAGCACCCTGTATAGAAGAATTGTTATCAGAGGATAAATGTTTTTTAAATCTCGTTTCGAAATTTCTAACAGACTGCCCAACATAAGCTACCGTACACTCATTGCAAACAATTTTGTAAACTCCTGATTTTGGAGTTCAGACCACTTGAGAAAGAGGTGGTTATTTTGAATTTAGAAAATTTTTTGCTCAAGATATTGGTCTGAGGAACAGCGGAGTTGAAACTAGCGTTTTTTTTTAATCAAGTATATTTTATGGAATATAATGAGTGTGTTATTTGATGTTTTTGTTTCCGTTGGATAATTTCGTCTATAAAAGCCAGAGAAATTTTGTTCTTTAAGGCAATTTTTCTGATAGTATTTATTTCAATTTTGAATCTTGTCGGTGACAGTGGAATGGTGGAATGGTAAAAGCTCTATAGATCATTGAATTATGGGCTGATAGTTTGTGATTCAAGTGAGTCCATGGACTAGTAAGTTTGAGAAGGTTTCTTTTCTGTAGATGTTATGAATGAATTTGTTAGTCGATTTTGTGATTGTCAGGTCTACAAAATTCATTGAGTTATTAATTTCCATTTCTGCGGTAAACTCAATGTTCATTCAGAAATTGCAGAAATTTATGCCTATTTCGGCCATAGAAACTTATTGGTGTCAGAACATTATATGTTTTTTGCTAAATGGCTATTCAATATTACTATTCTTTCAAAGTTTTCCATGAATATATCGGCTAACAGAGGGTGAATGCTGGTTCTATTGGAAGTCCTAATAATTGTTGATAAAATTTCAAATGAAAATAATTTTGAGATAGGCAGGGTTTTAGAAGGTTACAAAACTCATCAGCAACACGTGGAAGCGTCTTATTTTCAGTAAATATTTCTCTGACTATCGAAGGACATTCATCCATTGGATTGTTTAGATACACGTCCTTTATATGAAATAAAACTAATTTAAGTTTTTTCGTGTTTTCGAGCCTAGAAAGTTTTTGTACAACATCAATAGAGTTCAAAAGGGTGTATTTGGAACGGAATTTTGTGAGATCAATAAATTTCTGATTCAACAACTGTAGTTACTCAGGTTAACGCAATTGTTATATTCCATAAAAGATACTTGCTTGAGAAAAAACGATAGTTTCAACTACGCTGGTCTTCTATCTTACAACTTGAGCAACTATCTTTCCCAATTTGATATAACCACCTCTTTCTCAAGTGGTCTGAGCTTGAGCAAATTGAACAAAAAACAAAATCAAAAATCAGGAGTTTACAAAATTGTTTGCAATGAGTGTATGGCTTATGTTGGGCACACTGGTAGGAATTTGGAAACCAGATTTGAAGAACATTCATCCTCTGATAATAATTTTCCTATATGTGAACACCACGAAACCACAAAACATTTAATAACGTCAGATAATATCAAAATTCTTCATAACTGCGACAAAGTAAAGAAAATCAATCTGTTGGAATGTTTGGAAATCAATATACTTTGTAAAAATCCAAGTAAAATTACCCTAAATATTCAACTAGACATTAATACTTCTCCACTACCTTATATGAAAGTAGGCTAGTATCTACAGGGTATCCCAAGTTGAGTGGCCTATTAGGGTCATCCATAAATTACGTCACACGTTAAGGGGAGGGAGGTATCACCGTAATGTGACATAGTGTGACAAGGGGCAGGGGGTCAAAAGCTGTGTGATGTCACATGTTAAAATTTAAATTACAAAAACAAAAAATTATAATGGTAAGGGTTTAAATAGGTTTAAATCGTCAGCGAATGCTTGCTTGCTTTTTTATCGTTCCGCGCGTCGGTTGTTTGCGAGATCTTCGACAAGCGCCACCACATAATTATTCGTTTTTAATGAATTAGTCGTTTATTGTTTACTAACTAGTCGTTTGTTTCCAGTTATCTGAAATATTTCACTTTATGTTGATTTTATGAAAGATTATTTAATAAAAATAAGAAAAAATAAAAATAACTATTTTTCTTTGATTATTTTGAATACATGCATAAATTTGACAAATATGTGATGTCACATCAGGGGAGGGGTTATAAAATGTGACAACCTGTGACAAGGACGGGGAGGGTTAAAAGTCCTAAAATTCATGTGACGTAATTTATGGATGGCCCTTAGAAGTTTATGGAGAACTAAGGATGCTATCATTATGAAATTTTGGTAGTTGATTCAGCTAATCCGAAACTCTATTTCTAAAATATTCTCACCTCAGTGGCAATTCCGGTTATACCGGAAGTGCATACCAACTTTGTTATTTAATATAGAACATCCTATATATTGATGATTGGTTCGATAACACTTGTTATTCTAATTACAAAACTCCTAACACATAAGTCTTGCTTATTTTCTTCATGAAATATCCTAGTGTTATTTGAGAACTATCGATTTTTGCTTTTTCAAAAATTGATATATCCCAAGAACGGCTTGAGCTACCAAAATAATAAAAGGTGTTTTGCAAACAAGAAACTATGCGAGACATAACCCATATCTGACTGAATGTAAGTCATTTTACAGAGTGCCCTTTTTTCTGGCTCACATTTCGAAACGAAGAAACATCGAAAACTACGTTTTTTCAATTTGTAACCCATATTTTTTTCAATTCATTAGATTCGCCGTAAAAAACTAAACGTAGTACCCCATACATACCCTGTACCTGAGATTTCAAGTTTTCAAGTTTATGGTGAAAAACGAATTCTACGTGTCTAACTAAAGTTGGCAGAGGCGGCTTAGATTCCTGCAAGTGCATAGACAGTTTCCAGAGCATTAGCAAATTGAATTAGAATTATTTATTAATTTATGCTTATACCAAGGTATTTTGCATTCGTCAAACAAATTATAATGACAAAGAGAATCAAACGCCATGAATCAAGAGTACACAGTACTCCCAAAAATATATGAATATAAAACAAACAATTTGACAGATATCACAAACTAACATTGGTAGACAAAAAAATCACTCGGAGAGTAAAAGGATTTCTCCACCAGAAACTTAAATACCTGTGTTTTGAAAGATTTCTGTGTCAATGCACGACAATCTAGAGGTAGTTTATCAAAAAATTGAAATGCCACATTGGAAGGACTATTGAGGGTCTTCGATAACTTACAAAAGTCAGGACGTATGTCTTTTCTACACCTTGTATTATACATGTAAAAATCTTCGTCTGAAGGGCAGTTATGTTGTTCTTTGTGTGCATATAATGAACATTCAAAGATATAGGCACTTGGAAAAGTAAGAAAGTTGAATTCTCTGAACAAGTCTCTACAGTTTGCTCTATATGATGGACCAGTGATAATTCAATTCTAATTGTCTTTCTTTGCAATCGAAATATTCTTCCAGTTTCGCGTTACCCCACAAAATAATACCATATTTTAGGTGACTGTGAAAAAGAGCATGATAAACAGAGATCAACACTCTAGGAGAGAGGTTAATTGAAAGGTATCGTAATAAAAATATGTTCCTGTTCAGTTTTTGAGCCAGATGGTCCACATGAACGCCCCATCGAAGCTTGGGATCCAGATAGAGACCCAAGAACTTGACAGATTCGGCGAAGCCTATTCCCCGTCTCCCTTAAAGGAGAAGAGTAACGATTGAGTCTTTTATCATTCATGCATAATTTATTTTGGGAGAACCATCACATTGCAGACAATCGAATCGTGTCGAATCGCCCAACGCAACCAGATCAGCCAGTTCAGCACCCCCGACAGTGCTATCATCAGCACACAGAATCGATTCCGCGGAATCCAAGAAACTAGGAAATGATTTAAATATATCAGAAAAGAACGGGCTCCAAATTAGACCCCGGATGTATTCCACATTTGATCAAACTCTTTTAGGAAACCTCTCCTTCAAAAAAGATCATTTGACAAGTAGGATTCGATGAGTTTTGCACTGTCACTATCAAAATGGTACTTCCCCAGCTTCTCCAGCAGCAACGAATGCACAACATAATCTAATGCTTTTATGAGGTCTAGGAAACTGACAGGAAAGCGACCCATCCTCAAAACATGAAAGTTTATGCCTGATAAAGCGCGTATTAATCGTACGCCGAAAACCATATTGTCGACAGTCGAATAGATTGTTGTCCTCGAAAAAAATCTACAACTTGTTGACTCATAACCTTTTCCAAGACTTTGGAGAAAGCAGGCAACAGTGAAATGGGTCTGAAATTCGAAGGAACATTTTTATCACCCCTCTTGAACAGAGGAACCACTTTGGCAATTATTAGATAGTCGGGAAATATATTTTCGGTCAAACAGCGGTTGATTAGAGTAGAGTTATCAGAGGCTCAATAATTGTGTTGACATTTTTCTTCAACAATATGACAGGTATATCGTAAACATCTTTCGACCTACTGTTTTCAAGGACCTTATCACACCATCCACAGTACGGCTTTTCTTCGGTCAACTGTTCCATAAGATTTATGTGGTCTTCCATTAATTCATAAGAGATTGATCCTGCAACGGCCTCAGGCACAGAATCGAAATAATTGAGGAACGCATCTGCATCTAGTTCGGAATTTCGAAAACTATCACTGTTATTTCAGAAAATATTAACCAATTTCCAGTTTGAATAAGTGAAGTTACGTGAACTCAAAATGTTAGTGTCGATTGCTTCAATTTTAGCCTGCCTGATTGCCATTCTGTACCTGATCCTAAAGGCATTTCTCTTCTTCTCAACCGGTGGCCTCCCTCCCACGAAGAAAAAAGAAATCTAAAAGCTGAAGATGAGATCGCATTTCTTCAAACTCACTCGTATACCAGTTGACTCTATGTTCGCTCCGCCTGCCAGAACCACCAGCCTCGGGAAAAGAGGCCAAATAGGTATTCAAAAAAACCTATTGGAAAGAATCGAAAACTTCATCTACTGACTTGTTCTGGTCACCCACAAAATTCCAGTCACAATTTTCCAAGATGAAATGTATTTTATTAAAACCAACCTGTGTGAGTGGTCTACGTTTGTCAGTCACAATGCTCCTCTCTTTTCCTGAAGGAACGCTCACCCGAACCATCTGATCTCAATTAGGGAGCGGGTCCTTGCATCAGGAATACAGAAATTTACATCAAAATCACCACAAAGCATAATTTTTGAACCAGCATCAATCTGATTCAAAATTTCATCCACAATATTCAAAAAACTTTCAAAATCACCTGTTGGAGATCTGTAAGTTACAATAACAACTAGATTTATGTTTGAAAATAATACACCTGAAACTTCATAGGTTCCTTCAATGGATTTGTCACTGATGTCACAAAGGTTAGTACAATCTTTGTGTTTAGAAAACAAAATTACACCACCGTGCGTAGATCTTATTCGAGAAAATGCCTCTAATTCGGTTATCTTGTTTATTAAAGACTTAATGTTCAGATGAAAGAATGTAAAAGATTTTACCTTATCATCAACTACTCTATCGTTTATCACTGATCCCGGCCTTGGGTCTTTGAAAAAACTGTCTAACACAAATACCCTCAGGCCACAAAGATGATGTCAGTAGTTTATCACTGTCATTCTCGTTAACACCGAGTTTAAAGGAACCGTATAGTTCAGAATTCCTTCTTCAATTTCCCACAACTTGTTTGTTTGTTTTAATGTCCAACACATCTCTGTTAGACAGGACCGACATCTTTACATCTCCTCCGAAAGATGGACTTTCAAGCGATTACCCAGAATCCGAAAAATCGCACCGACTTTGTGGGGATTCAAGCCAGGTAACTCTGCGTAGGAGACGACCATCATATCCCATACGCCACCGATCGGCTATTCCCACAACTTGTCGTTTTAATTTCACCTGCTCTCACATAATCGAACACTTCTTCATTCTTGGTTTCTGGTTGAAGTCTAAACACATGAATATAATTGATTTTGGGCACCGGTTTCAGTTTATCTCCCGTATTTGTTTTATTTCCGACCATAACAATGAGATTTCGTTTTTTCATTTTCGCCGCGACTTCCGAATATTTAATATTAGGCTTAGCATCATTATTGAGCGAGTATTACTATTACTCTTAGCGCTGGAATTTTTGATTGGATTTTCACTTTTTCTGGAGTCACAGGGTCAAAATTTGTTTTTTATTAATAAGATTATTTCACTTTGGTTGTTTATACGAAGTTCCAAATGGCTATTCAAAGATTTTAATGATTTAATTTCACTATTGAGACAGCGAATCTGCATATCGTAAACTTCGTCACCATATTTAAGAAATAGAGTTTTGGACTAGCAGAATCAACTAACAAAATTTCATATTGATAGCATCATTAGTTCTCCATAAATGTCTAATACGTCCCTCAACTTGGGTTACCCTGTATATAACTGTATAAATATATTTCACTTCATCTTCGTTGTTTATGGTCCAAATCTAATGATCTTATTGGCTTCAAGGATGATTTTCTTCACATAGTATTAACAGCAAAAAGTTTTTAATCGAAACAAAAGTGGCCGAGGGTTGCAAATTCCCCAATATATCTTAAAAGAATCAGATTAATTTTTTCTCGGATGAAAAACCTTGTATCTTGAAAATTATTATATTATATTAAGCGCCAATCTTCTGTTTGGATGTTCCAAGGGAAAAAAAACCTATTAAAGTCATCCGGGGCCAGAGTGTCTCCACAAAGATGGTCGTAACGTTTGTTTTAAAAATAGGTCAAATAGCAACAATTCTTTTATTCAAGATTGAAAAATAATTACTGTCGATTGGTACATAACCATTCGTTTATTGCAAGTCATTAGTAAGCTTCGAAAAACCATCCCCGAATGGCAAGTCATTCTTCAATTTTCCTATTATTTTCCAATTTCGAGAATTGGTTCGAAAGAATGCAGAAGTGCATTAATCTTCGAGGGAAATACTTCGAGAAGCAATAAAGTTTCCAAAAGCCCTTAATTGTATCATTCTCGCACTATATGCAAAACTTAAAAGACAGCCCTCGTATTAAATTTGAAATAAATTAAATCTACATGATATGGATAAAGAAAACAATAATAAAGTGCTTTAGCATCAAAACTAAAACTAAGATAACGTAATCGATTTTGTCAAAATAAGAAAAGTTTAATCGAGGTTGATTATTCAACTTTTCAAACTAATTATTTATCATATTATATACGATGAGTTCAGTCATATTTGAACAGTATTTGCATTGAAAATGATATTTTCCTATGTTATGCTGAATAAAATTATTCGATTAGTTTCAAATTAACAACAATTTGTTGAGGTAGACTTAAAAATTCATATCAGCTATAAAAATTGCTATATGGTTTTTGATATCTGGATTAATAGAGTGCGATATATCCTTGAGAAAGTAATTTATTATTATGTTTTGAGTTCATGTTTTCCTTGATTTCACAAAAAGAAACTTCGGTATTGAAAATGAACTTCAGTATTGAAAATGAACTTCAACAATTCTTTGACTATGAAATAATTCGTTATGGACAGTTACTTCCCGAGTCAGTGAACCAAAATCCTTCAAGGATTAAAATACTGGTGCCAAGATAATTACATATTCCAAAACGACAGCTTGCTGTTATGCTCAAACAATGCAAGTTGGCATTGCCCCAAGCGTTCTTTACATCTGTTGAGCAGTGTCTAGATAAGAGGAACTCATTGGATATCATACAAAATCACTTTCTTTCCCTCTTTCATAAATATTTCCTCCAGATACCTGGCAAGGTTTTCTAAACTCAAGATATTTGTAAATCAGAAACAAACCGTTTTATCAACGGAAGTATTATTATCAGATATGTATATAAAACGAAATAACTTTGTTTTTGAGCCTTTATTTGAACGTTCGAGCTAGGGCCTCATTATTACATGATTTCTTCAATTTTCATAAACCATTTCATACGGACATCATAATTGATAATACGTCGTTTTATACTGTTCAATAAAGAATGACAGCTTTCCACAGAATGATTCTCAGATGATATTGAATGTTCTTTCATCTTCAGTTAATTTCGGATAAAGAACTTCCTTTTGTTAAAAAAATAGATCTTAGTAATGGTAACAATCTGAATATTCTAACTGAACTACTTAACAAAAATGAAAACACAAGACAATAGAACTGGTGTACCAATAATCTGAAGATGAATATCGATATAGTAGCCTCACATAACTTGTGAAAGTTAGCCATAATTTGAAACATTTACTGGATAAGTTCCAATTATATATGTCATTTCCAACTAATAATAATTTATCTGAATTTTAAAAATAATAAAAGTGAAATAGATAAAGAAATAAAGGTGTATAGCTGGGTATTTGTAATAATACCCGTAGTTTCATGAAAACACTAATTCTAATTACGCAAGTAATTTAATTGAAGAAAATTATAATTCCAACAAAAACTTCAAAATCTTGAATTCATCTTATAAAAAATTAGATATTATCGAATGAACCTGTAGATTATGACAATAGTTCCCTTTACTTAATTTGTTTCCAGCTGAGTGATTCAGGTTAGGTTCTGTGAATTTGCCTGAGGTAGTTTTACTCACTTTCAATCCAATGTTGTGAATCATTTATAAATAGTTGTACCTTAATAAAGTTTTCATTTTGAGTATGTCTGATGAAGGCACAGTGTCGTTAAAATATGGTAAATAAATGTAAATCAAATTTTCTCTTAAGTTGTCATGCAAAACTCATTATAGTTGTTACCTTCAGTCATTGCTGCACTCACGAAACTCTCAGTTATTACTGAATACGTTACTTTAGTTTATATGTGGAAATGCGAAATATTTTGTCACATATATCCAACTTCATAAACACTTCAGTTAGCAATCAATCTATATTCATGAATTACGTTCGTTTTGATTAGAATCGGTATTCAACTTTTCCTTCCTTTTGTCCTGGTTCTACTAAAACCAAGCCACAAGACACAATACATTCTCACAACAAGTGTTACCATCAAAATGATAAAAGTTCATATTGGGGTTTTCTGTATGTCCCATTCATTTCATTCATAATACTTGCTAGAAATTGTTGGATAAGCTAGATAAATATAAATTTTTATACGTGCAATTTCCATGTATGATTAGAGTTTATGTTTATTTAACAACGATTGACGATATTTTCTCAAAAATAGACTTGGTAAATGCTTCGGAGAAATGTAAGTTTGATGAGGAAGACAAGGTCATATCGAAGGTAAAATATGAAAAATAATTGTTCTAAGTGGACAATTTTAAAACGTCAATGAGTTGAAATATTATAATAGGGAAAAATGACTGCGCTCTCCCTCGATCTCTTCTCTAGGAACCTGTATTCCTTCATGAAAAGCATGGCAAATCAAGAGCCATTGCTCTTGATGACACAAAGGCCTTCGGTTAGAATTAGTTATTCTCTTCAGTAAATCGATTCATGAGGTAGTTGATGGAGTACCAAGTGAATCTATTCAGGTTGATGCAGAAGTACCCTAGAGCTCCATACTTTTGCCAACCCTTTTACTATTGCAGTTTAACGATCTGTTCCACTCCACTGAGTACAGAATATTTGGGTTTGCAGACGACCCTGATGATCTCATTTTCTTGTCAGCGTCCTATACCAGCTGGGGAGTTACACCGACAAAGATACCAACAGAGCATGTCACTGAAATCGAACTTGGGGAAGATATAAGAGTTGGACTGGTTGATCAACGCTAACAAGACGAAATCAACAAAGTTCTCCAGAGAAATCACTGCTGGAGAACCTCCTTTAACCATGCAAGGACATTGAATTGCCTCAGAAACGAGCATGTGTCTACTCGTTATCAGTCAACACCAAAGTTTGCTCGCAAGATCAAGTATGCCAAATCAGTTCCTGCTGAACTCAGTTCAATTTACAGGGCTGAGCAGTTCTTCTGTTGCTTTTATACAAGACACATGTGCGACCTGCTCTGTGATACTGTTCCTATATGTGGAGCTCCGCACCCAAATATGCATTACATCTATTGGATAGTGTTCAGAAGAGAGCTGTGCGCCTCATTGGCCATCCTGAGATCACGCGTGTTCTACAACCTACAACTTCAAAGGCGGCTGATTGCTGATCTTTCTCTTTTCTACAGATACTTCCATAGTAAATGCTCAGAAGAACTTAAAGATTGGTGTCACAAAAAATCCAGTTCTAGAGAAAACTCAGGTTTTCGCAAAGCTCCCATCCACGGACGCTTCAACACCATATATCTCTTTCTATGATTTTTTTTTGTGTTTAGGACTAGTCTGCTGTGGAACTCGCTTACAGCGATTATCTTTGGGATAATTTACGATTTGGCGCTCTGCAAGAAGCGAGGGAACACACATTGAAACATTGAGCGATCACAGTGGGGCATGGCAGGAAAGGCCTCCACCTTTAAGATGATTCAATGTGTGTCTTCACTCGCTTCTTGAAAAGGGATAAATTGTAACCTATCCGAAAAAAAGTTCGATGAAAGCGAGTTCCACAGTACACTAGCCCTGTGAACAAAAGATGAGTTTTCCTCGAACCTACTTCTTCTTTGGAACTGGATTCTTTTCGGCACCAAGCCTTTCAGTTCTCAAGAGCAATTACCATGGAAGTATCTGTAGCAAAGAGAAAGATCAATAATCCGCCGGCTTTGATCGGGAGACTGGAGATTACTAATGATCTTCGGTTGATCGATGAAGCGTACTTGCTCTCTTCTGGAGGCTAGCTAATAGATATAGTGAATATTTGGGTGCGGAGTCCCACACATGGAGAACCTGTTGTTGTTGATAATTTGAATTTTGGATGCCATATGGCATCAATTTCTCTGATAGCCATCAGAAAGTTGAGATCTATAAACAGACATTCTCAGGTATATATATATATATATATATATATATATATATATATATATATATATATATATATATATATATATATATGTATATATAAATTGAACTCGAGAGGTCTTACTAGATTGGGGATTGAGCAAACTTCTAACCTAACCTCAATTCAGAAGAAATTGAAAGATACGTGGTGAGGTTCTGTTCTATGCTGGACTGTTTTATGGAATCATCAGTTGCCCTGAACTGCTTTGGCCGTTTGGTGTTCATATTCCTTTTTATAGGTTTATTTATTCTAAATCTTCTTCTTCTTAATATTGCTTGGTCTATTGGCTCAGACTTTTTCTATCTGCCATACCGAAATATTAGGAAATTGATCAAAGATGTCATCATATGTTAAGTTTCCCGCACATTCCTTGTTTCTCATTTCGAAATTTGTTTCCTGAAGTAAGTGTGATTTAGTTCACTGTGAATTGTAAATTTTAGTAATAAATGGCAATCCGTAAATGAACAAATAATATAGCTGTAATGTCTGCACCTTCCATTGAGAGCAGGCAAATAGATGCAGAGCGTGGAATTTCGAGGCGTTATGCGCTTGATATTCAGAGGATTATACTACTGGATTGAATTTCTGCCATTGGTATGTAGAAGGAATCTCATGTTTTGTTAGGGAAGTCGAATGGACCGATGAAGTCCGAATCACCAATGATGGGATATCCGGTCGCCATATTAGATGTAAGTTTTCATATTTCATTTGTGTATCACCTCAAAATTATATATTCCTTGGATACATCGATAAGAGTCGAAATGAAGATACCGAAAAGAAAACACGTGCAAGAAGGATAAGTGAAGATATATGCTGGTCTGTTATTCGAATACTAAAAAGAAAAATCTAGAATATATCTAGGAACGCAAGAAGGTTCCATGATACATGAAATTTGAGTTAATGCTCCCCTTCTCAAATTTCCGTTCCAAAGGTAGATAGATAGCCGCCTCTTAGTATTAGAAATTTTTTATGAGAACTTGAATGGTAGTCGTTATGAAGAAATCTTCAATAATAATACTATTGGAGGAATACTCAATAAACTACGCCTTGATCAATATACTTTCTTTTATTATTATGGTGCCTTACCCCATCGAAGAATGATCATCACTTACCTGTTGAATTTGAATTTAGTGTTATTGGGAAACTGCTAGAGGTCCGGTGAACGGCCACCTCGTTCTTCTGACTTGCCGCCAATAAACTTGTTCTGGGGTTACAGCAGAGATTCATTTTACAAAATTACTATTCACGATTCATGAGAGTTGAAATACAATTTCAGGGTATGACTCATTTCTGTTAGCAATATTCAAATTTTGTACCCGTAGTATTTTTCAGTGATATAATGCATTGAAAACAATGGCCCCATTTTTCAAGTGAGGCACACCAGAATTAAGCAATATTGAGTATAGGGAATGATACAACGAATGAAAACTTACAACGACCAAGGAGCATAAATTGGACCCGAAGAACTAGATCGGCTCTGACAACTGTAAAGACATAAATTGGTATACGGACAGATCCAAAATGGAAAAGTGAAGTGGAGCTGAAGTGTACTCACCAAACTCTAATGTCGGCTGTCAATTTCGTTGTGGTGTACGCAACCATCTATCAGACAGAAGTATATGCCATAATATGTGTTCGTGAGAACCTCGAAAGACGCGATAAGAACAGGTGGATTTCCCTGGAGCTCCGACTGGGAGGGAAACCCGGTCGGCATCATTTGGGAATGCCTGCAGTAACTAACAGAGCTGGTGAAATGGAACCAGGTATCTTTGTTCTGGATGCCTGGGCATCGAGTTTGCAGGCATCGAGGATGCCGATTCTCTTGCCAGGGAAGCTGCCAAGACGAAATTAATTGGTTCGGAACTAGTTCCCGTTATAACTAACTTTAAGACACAGGACACGATCACACCGGGATAGGAAAGCCACACGCTGATAGGTGGATACTTACCCCGGGGTAAGAATAAACCAATAGAGAACGTAGCAAGAACATCACTAGAGAAGCTTTAAGACTGAGTAGAGAAAAACTTAGCACTGTAACAGGCCTAATAACTGGACATGGGAGTTTAAGAAAACATCTACACTCATTATGCATTTATCGTGTAGAACCTATATGTAGACTATGCAACAAACATGAGAAAACAGCTTATAACATTGTAAACGAAGCACCAGCTAGGCAAGGCCAACAATTTCAGGGGAATGAGGAACCTTAACAGAGTTAAGCGAAAGGGATCTGATAATGGGATTCTAAACCTTGTTACAGAGATAACCGTGGACTTTCAGGAATGAGTGTCAACAGTGGAGCTCAGCCTTGAATGGCTGCACTGGCACCAAACTCTGAAAAGGGACATTTATTTAAAATCTCGGAAAACTGTAATTTTCATCTGAAATTGCATTCTGCACTACAAATCACAGATTCATGAAGAACAGGAGTGATTGTCAAACTCTGAGACCACAGATAATTACTATGGTTAATTCGGAAAAATCTGTGCTATTAAATCATAGAATAAGACAAAACGTTCACGGCCACGCATTGATGGAATGCAACTGGGAAATTTTCAGATTTTCCTGAAACAGGGTAGTTAATGCAAAACTTGAGTAGATATGTTATATACAGGGTGTGAATGAGTAAGTGCGAAAGATTTCGCGAGGTGATTCATCAAGCCCTTTTATAACGTTCCCATGAACATATATCCGCAAATGCTTCGTTACCGTAATACAGGGTGTCCAAATCTTCAGATTGTATAGATTTTTTCTTATGATTTCGACAGTTTGCTAGACATTCAGTTCAAATCCGGCACATAGGTGCCTTTTTGAAATCTACCTAATCAGATCACAGAAAAAATTATGAAAATCTATAGAGTGGTACTTTTTCAGAGGTAATGTGTCTTTTCTACTCCTAAATTTTTTTTTCAGTACGTCCGGGGCAATTTAAATTTTTTCGAAAGTTGTCAATTAATTTTCAATACAGGGTGTTCCATTAACAGTTGGAAATATTTCAACTGTGGAATTCTATGTTCTAAATATTAAGATTCAACCCATTTTATTTGGATAAAATGTGTCTCCTTACTTAGGTACAGGGTGTCAAAATTTGGTGAAAAAAATTGTTTTTTTGTTAATATTTCAATGATCTTCTGTTCGATTCAGATGAGAATCGCTAGTGATATTCAATGTTACAAGAGGGTAATTAGAATTTGTTTGTTTCAACTTATCGACTCCAGTGGCGTTCCAGCAGACAGGTCAATTAAAACTTTCGATGAAAAAACAGCACGCCACTGACTTTTTTATATTTTCATATTCTTTTCAGATGGATCTACTCAAAATACAACTTTTTAGTTCAGTGAGTTTTTTACGTTATTGGTTTAGTTTTTGAGATATAAAATAAAAACCACTCTGTAACCTTTTATTGGTTCGAAACTAGCTCTCGCTATAATGGTATTCTAAACCTTGTTAGAGAGATAACCATGGACTTTCAGGAATCAGTGTCAATAGAGGAGCTCAGCCTTGAATGGATGCACTGGCACCGAACTCTGGAGACATAAGACAAAATACAAATACAAATACATGTTCCTGAGAAAGAGACATTTAAGATTTCGGAAAATTGTAATTTTCATCTGAAATTGCATTCTGCACTAAAAGTCACAGATTCATATAGAACAGAAGTGATTGGCAAACTCTAAGACCACAGATAATTACTATGGTTAATCAAGCAAAATCTGTGCTTTTAAATCATAGAATAAGATAAAACGTTCACGATCACGCATTGATGGAATGCAATTGCAAAAATTTCAGATTTTCCTGAAACAGGGTAGTGAATGCAAAACTTGAGTTGATATGTTATAAACAGGGTGTGAATGAGTAAGTGCGAAAGATTTCGCGAGGTGATTCCTCAAGCCCTTTTATGACGTTCCCATGAAATATGTCAGCAAATGCTTCGTTACCGAAATACAGGCTGTTGCAATCCTCAGATTGTATAAATTTTTTTTGTGATTTCTACAGTTTTCAAACACTCAGTTCAAATTCGGCACATAGGTGCCTTTTAAAAATATACCTTATCAAATTACAGAAAAAATTATGAAAATCTACAGAATGGTACATTTTCAAAGAAAATGTGTTTTTTTTACTCGTATAGTTTTTTTCAGTGGGCCACGGACAATTCGAATTTTTCTTGAAAATTGTCAATTGATTTTCAATCTTTTATAAAGGGTGTTTCATTAAAATTGGAAATATTTCAACTATGGAATTCTATGCTCAAAATATTATGATCTAACCCATTTCACTTTGATGAAATGTGTCTCCTTACTGAGTTACAGGGTGTCAAAGTTTAGTGAAAAAATGGTTTTTTTGTTAATATTTCGATGATCTTCTGTTCGATTCAGTTGAAAATCGATAGTGATATTCAATGTTACAAGAGGGTAATCAGACTTTGTTTGTTTCAACTTATCGACTCCAGTATTCGATGAAAAAACAGCACGCCACTGATTTTTTAAATTTTCATATTCTACTCAGATTGATATACTCAAAATACAACTTTTTAGTTCTGTGAGTTTTTTACGTTTTCGGTTTAGTTCTTGAGATATAAATAAAATAAAAACCACTCTGTAACCTGTCTGTGATACTAAGTATAGAACCATAATACTCGAAACAGAGGCACATCGGTGACCAAGACCCAAAACAAAAGTTATCAGGAATTGTTTAAAGCATAACATATCTTAAAATCAGATAATTTAACCGGTACACTAAAATCAGTACTAGCCTTGCGGAGTACTTAATTTAGTGTACCGGTTGAATTTTCTGGTTTTGAGATATGCTGTACTTTGAACAATTCTGAACAACTTTTGTCTTAGATATTGGTCAAAAATGTGACTCTGTTTCGAGTTTTAGGGTTCTGTACTCAGTATCACGGACAGGTTACAGAGTGATTTTTATGTTATATTCGAAAACTGAAGCAGATACGTAAAAACTCAGATCACTGAAAAGTTGTATTTTCAGTGAATCAATCTGAAAAAAATATGAGAATCGAAAAACGTCTGCCAGGACGCCACTGGAGTCGATAAGTTGAAATAAACAAAAGTCGAATTAGCCTCTTGTTACATTGAATATCAATTCCAATTCTCAACTGAATCGAAATTAAGGTCATCGAGATATCAACAACAAACCAATTTTTTCACGAAACTTGGCACCCTGCATCTCAGCGAGGAGATACATTTTATCAACGTGAATTAGATTAAATCTTAATATTTTGAGCACAGGATCCCACAATTAGAATATTTCCAATTGTTAATGAAACACCCTGTATATCTTGCATTTCTTCCGTATCTGCCACAGTTTTGTGTAAAAAATTAATGAATTTTACGTGCTTGATAGAAACATAATATGAAAGAAACCATTATAGTGAGTTCTGAAAATAGCTTCCTTCAGCCATTACATAGGAGTCTAGACGTCGACACATAGATCTTCGTATCCGATTGAAAACCCCAGGAGTATCCTGAATGACTCTACAAGAAATGATGATGCGATTTTTTAAGCCTTCTACGGGGGTCCTGTAAACCAACGTTTCAAATATCCCCAAGTAGAAAAGTCTATTGGATTCAAAACAGGTGAACGAGCTAGCCAAAATTGAGGTCTACCTCGGCATATCCAGCGGTTTGTATATGTTTTGTTTAAATTTTGACGTGCTCATTTACCGAAATGAGCAGGAGTTTGTACCACATTTCGGCCCTGTCACCTGAAGGAGTGGAATGTATGAATATCAATGCAATCTAGATGGAAGGAAATGTGCACCAAGTAGTTGATCTTCAATCATTCCACTCCACACGTTCGAAGAAAATGGTTCTTGGTGATGAGCTTCAACGAAAGCAAGAGGATTTTCTTCCTCCCATATGTGATTGTTGTGGTTAAATAATAATGCCATCTCTCGAAAAACTTGCTTCGTCTGTGAATTAAATATGCTTCAGAAATTCAGGTGTCTAAGCATATCTAGCATCCAGAACGAAAATGCAAGGCCTGGACGTTGTACATGATATGGATACAAGAGCAGTTCTTTCAAGATAGCAAATACTGTCATATGGTTGAATTGTAGTTGTAGAGCACTTTTGCTAGTGCTGGTATCGTGTTGCTCGTTGATTAAATTAAGAATAGCTCCTTCTAATTCTGGGGTTCTAATATCCCGGTGGTGACCACAATTATGTTTCCTAGTTTTGAAGCTACTGTTCCTCGAAGTCGTCGATGAAACCGTTCAAACATAGTATGATGAGGATCTACACGTTGAGGGTACATTCAAGTATATCGTATCGATGCTTCTAAGGAGTTACCGTTAGAGAGGCCGTAGATGCGGCCATTTATGCCTTTGTATAAACCCTTATCCAAATGTAAATTCGAAAGAACCACTGCTACTATCACTGCCCATCAACGAAAAATCAACGAAAGTGAATTTATAACAATTAATTCAGTTGTTAATGAAAGAAATCAATATGACAGCTGCCTACGAGTGAAATAGATCACCGAACGATTAAGTTGCCACCGTACACATCAAATTGATCAATTTTTCACACAAAAACTGTGGCAGATGCGGAAAAGCTGCACGAAATGAAAAAATTCATAGGGAATTTATGAAAAAAAAATTTAAATTGCCTCAGGCGTACTGAAAAAAGTTGTAGGGACAGAAAGGACTTGTGACCTCTGAAAAAGTACCACCTTGCAGATTTTCATTATAGCTTCTGTGATCTGAATATGTAGATTTTAAAAGGCACTTCTGTGCCGTATTTGAATTGAGTATCTGAAAAACTGTAGTGATCATAAGAATAAGACTGAAGATTTCAACATTCGCTATTTCGGTAACAAAGCGTTTCCGGACTTATGTTCATGGGAACTTTTAGCAATGAAATGGCTTGAGGAATCATCTCGTGAAATCTTTCAGACTTATTCATTTACACCCTGTATATATTTTTTTCGAAACAAAAAGTTACGTGACGAAGCGTTGCAAATTTTTGAATCTATCATGAAAAATATTAAATTGATGGACATCTTGGATTTGGGGAACTATGGTGAATTCCATTACTTCTCTACGATAAAAATAAAAAATTGCTGTTCTTATTTGTAAAAATTAGTCTATGACGAAAAAAGTGAAAACAAATTTTACTCGATCAAAATATTTTTGATTTTTCTTCCTAAGTTTGTACGTTCTTTGTATTCATCATGAAAATCAAGATATCTTGTCAAATATTCAAATGTTACCAGATAGATAACAGTTTATAACAAAGTTGTTGAATATGTTTCCATAGATAGTAACTGAAGTGAATGACTTGGTTTCGTCACTTACTTTTTACTGTGGATGAATTTCTTTGCATGACTTGACATTTTATCATTTTGATTTATTTTCGTAGTGATAGTAATAATAACATAGTATATATTTTTGATTATAAATAATTCATTAATTGATACTTAATAACAATGAAACTCATCAACAGATGCCTTCATTTGTTTCTAAGGACTACTTGCTTAAATTTCAATTATTGCTTGAACTTTTCCTGTAATAATATTTCAACAGAAGAGTATATAATTTTTCTTCACAAGGATTTGTTTAAAAACTTAGCCTTCTGAAGGGCGAAACAGGAGAAAATCCCTGTTTCAAAATATATTAAAATATGTGAAATTAGCTCAAAATAATCATTATTCAATCCCTCTCAAGATCATTGCCTCACATCCATCCTCTCGATTTCCTTCTAGTCATTCTTTTCATTATGGCTTCTATGATCTGATTATGTTGATTTTAAAAGGAACCTATGTGCCGAATTTGAATTGAATATCTGAAAAACTGTAGTGATCATAAGAACAAGACTGAAGATTTCAACATTCTGTATTTCGGCAACAAAGCGTTTGCGGACTTATGTTCATGGGAACTTTTAGCAATGAAATGGCTTGAGGAATCACCTCGTGAAATCTCTCAGACTTATTCATTTACACCCTGTATATATTTTTTTCGAAACAAAAAGTTACGTGACGAAGCGTTGTAAATTTTTGAATCTATCATGAAAAATATTAAATTGATGGACATCTTGTATTTGGGGAACTATGGTGAATTCCATTACCTCTCTACGATAAAAATAAAAAATTGCTGTTCTTATTTGTAAAATTAGTCTATGACGAAAAAAAGTGAAAACAAATTTTACTCGATCAAAATATTTTTGATTTTTCTTCCTAAGTTTGTACGTTCTTTGTATTCATCATGAAAATCAAGATATCTTGTCAAATATTCAAATGTTACTAGATAGATAATAGTTTATGGCAAAGTTGTTGAATGTGTTTCCATGGATAGTAACTGAAGTGAATGACTTGGTTTCGTTACTTACTTTTTACTGTGGATGAATTTCTTTGCATGACTTGACATTTTATCATTCCGATTTATTTTCGTAGTGATAGTGATAATAACATAGTATATATTTTTGATTATAAATTATTATCATCAATTGATACTTAATAACAATGGAACTAATTAACAGAATCCTTCATTTGTTTCTAAGGACTACTTGCTTAAATTGCAAATATTTTGAACTTTTCCTCTAATAATATTTCAAGAAAAGAGTATATAATTTTTACATCAGAGGAATTTGTTTAAAAATTTATTCTTCTAAGTAGGCGTATTTTAGGAGAAAATCTCTATTTCAAAATATGTAAAAATATGTAAAATTAGCTCAATATAATCATTATTCAATCCTCTCAAGATCATTGCCTCACACTCATCCTCTCGATTTCCTTCTAGTCATTCTTTTCATTATAGCTTCTGTGATCTGATTATGTAGATTTTAAAAGGCACCCCTGTGCCGAATTTGAATTGAGTATCTAAAAAAGTGTAGTGATCATAAGAACAAGACTGAAGATTTCAACATTCTGTATTTCGGTAACAACGCGTTTGAGGACTTATGTTCATGGGAACTTTTAGCAATGAAATGGCTTGAGGAATCACCTCGTGAAATCTCTCAGACTTATTCTTTTAGACCCTGTATATATTCTTTTCGAAACAAAAAGTTACGCGACGAAGCGTTGTAAATTTTTGAATCTATCATGAAAAATATTGAATTGATGGACATCTTGTATTTGGGGAACTATGGTGAATTGCATTACTTCTCTACGATAAAAGTAGAAAAATTGCAGTTCTTATTTGTAAAAATGAATTTATGACATCCTATTACGAAAAAAAGTGAAAACAAATTTTACTCAATCAAAATATTTTCGATTTTTCTTCCATAGTTTGTACACGTTCTTTGTATTCATCATGAGAATCAAGATATCTTGTCAAATATTCTTATGTTACTAGATAGATAACAGTTTATGGCAGGGTTGTTGAATATGTGTTTCTATTGATAGGAACTGAAGCGAATGACTTGGATTCATTTCTTACTTTTTACTATGGATGAATTAATTTGCTTGACTTGACATTTTATCATTTTCCTTCATTTGCGTAGTGATAGTGATAATAATATAGTATTTATTTGCTGATTGAAATTGTTATCATTAATTGATACTAAATATACAGGGATATCCACCGGGACCGTCCGTTAAAAACTTTTTGAGTTCCAATCACAATATCGAGCTGAAATTTTATACGCGGCCATAACTAGCGATTTCCAATTGAAGTGAAATATTTTCGAAGTGATACCATTTCCGGTTATACCGGAAGTGGGTCATCACTTTGTCATTTCAAATGGCAATCTACCTTTTTTATTATACATCTAGAACCGACATTCGAACAAGGCATAAAATACCCAAGTTGTTGGCACTTATCGGTCAAAACTTTTGACAGATTTAATTATTTTTGTTATAAACTCGATTTTCGAGGAACATTAAAAAAATGTAGCTCGTAGATCTTTTGCACTACAGACACAATTTTTGCTTGGGTGGATAGAAGAAGGATCATGGAATTTTTTAAGCAGTCTACACATGTCAAATGTTCATTGCGTTGTTTTGTATGATTTTTTCAATTTGGCCTTTTTCAAACAGCAATAACTCCATTTTTTCAAATGGCATGTGCCAATTTTTATATCACCATCAGATGAAGCGTCAAATTTCAGAAGGAATTGTATCAGCATGTACTATTACATCTCTTATGGTTCCGAAATGATTTGGGAATATATTGAATTTTGATGATTCTGCAAGAACTAACAGAGAATGCTTTGAAATATTTGAATCAAGTAGCTGAATTGGCTACGCTCACCTGACAGGTGCCTAAAATTAATTTACTTGTCGCTTCGTTCATTCGAATTTGATATTTCAACAAGAATTGTTGGTAATTTGAAGTGAAAATTTTTGAAAAACACTAGATTGATAATAAAATGGCTGATTATTCAAACGAGGATATGTTTAATCCCTTTTTAATTCATAGCGAATGTCAAAAAGTGGTGGATAGAACTTGCAGGCAATTCAATAACCAATTTCCAAATTTGGCGCCTATGAGTAAAACAAAATTCCAAAGGCTTAGAAGCAATTTTCTGCAATTTGGAGGAACAAAATACATAGAAACTAGAAGAAAACCAATTCTCGAGGACAAATTAATACGCTAGCGCATTTTCGTGCCAATCCACATGCGTCCATTAAGTCAGCATCAATGGATATTGGATTGAGTTATACTTCCATTCAAAGGATCCTTAAGAAACATAACATGCACCCGTATTCTTTCATCAGACTACAAAAATTGAAACCACTGACCTTCCCAAGCGGCTAAATTTCTGTGAAAATTTATAAATTCAGCTTCAAGAAGATGAGACAATTCTGCAGCAATTATATGGTCTAATGAAGCCAAGTTCAATGAAAGTTAAATAACCAACAGGAGAAATTAACATTTTTGGGCGACAGAAAATCCACATTTCATTGAGGTTATTGATTTCCATAATAAATTCAGCGTGAACGTGTTTGCAATTTTAATAAATGATTTGTTGGCTTATCACATTTATCAGGAAAATCTTAATGGACAAAGATACCTGGAAATTTTGAGAAGAACATTAGCAAATTTTTTAGATGGATTACCCCTTAACATTCTGAGGGATTGCTATTACCAAATGGATGGTGCACCAGCACATAAAACACGAGCTGTAGATCGGCAGCTAACAGAAATGTTCGAGGATAGATGGTGGGGTAATCAAGGACAAAATTTATGGCCTCCGCGTTCTCCGGACCTGACGCCGCTTGATTTTTATTTATGGGGCAAAATCAAGAGTGAAGTGTATCTCATTCCTGTAAGCAGTAAAGAAGAGTTACTAGAGCGCATTCTTAATGCTTTTCGTAATATTGATCCTGAGGAAACTAGGAGGGCAACTCATCATGTTCGTATACGAGCTGTCAAGTGTATCGAGCAAAATGGGGCCCATATTGAACATTTATTCAGATCGTAAGTTAGTTTTCTCCTATGATGTTTGCTATATTTTAATCGTATTAATGTAATTATCTTCGATGATTGGTTTTCGCTTAGTTCCTACAATTTTATTCATCCGAATTGTAGAAAATTGCTTCTAATGCTCGAAATTTTATTTTACTCATAGACCGTGAATTTGGATATTGTTTATTGAATTGCCTGCAATTTCTACCCACTACTTTTGACATTCTTAAATGAATTGAAAAAGATTGAATATATTTTTGTTTGAATAACCAGTGGTTTTATTCCAAATGTGTTGTATTTTTTGGATATTTTCAATCTGAAATAACGACA
This sequence comes from Cryptolaemus montrouzieri, assembly GCA_013387265.2. Taxonomy (NCBI): domain Eukaryota; kingdom Metazoa; phylum Arthropoda; class Insecta; order Coleoptera; family Coccinellidae; genus Cryptolaemus; species Cryptolaemus montrouzieri. The sequence continues at coordinate 29,084,099 of JABFTP020000103.1, forward strand.
ATTCTTGTTGAAATATCAAATTCGAATGAACGAAGTGACAAGTACATTAATTTTAGGCACCTGTCAGGTGAGCGTAGCCAGTTCAGCTACTTGATTCAAATATTTCAAAGCATTCTCTGTTAGTTCTTGCAAAATCATCAAAATTCAATATATTCCCAAATTATTTCGGAACTATAAGAGATGGGTATAGTATATGCTTATACAATTCCATCTGAAATTTGACGCTTCATCTGATTGCGATATAAAAATTGGCACGTGCAATTTGAAAGAATTGAGTTATTGCTGTTTGAAAAAGGCCAAATTTAAAAAATCATACAAAACAACGCAATAAACATTTGACATGTGTAGATTGCTTAAAAAATTCCTTGATTATTCTTCTATCCACCCAAGCAAAAATTGTGTCTGTAGTGCAAAAGATCTACGGGCTACAATTTTTTAAATGTTCCTAAAAAATATAAATATATTCTGACAATCAATGATACTCATTTGTTTCTTGGGACTACTTGTTCAAATTGCAAATATTGCTAGAACTTTTTCTCTAATAATATTTCGGGAAAAGAGTATATAATTTTTCATCAGAGGAATTTGTTTGAAAAATTTAGTCTTCTAAGTAGGCGTATTTCAGGGAGAAAATCCCTATTTAAAAATATATAAAAATATGTAAAATTAGCTCAAACTAATCGTTATTCAATCCCATTCAAGAACATTGCCTCACATTCCTCCTCTCGATTTTCATCTACTCTTGAAATTGCTGATGCGAGTTTCTCTCCACCAGTTAGTGAAAGAAATCTCCAGAAATAAAAAATCACCAATTTAAATCCAATAAGTTTATTTTGACACAAGAAATATTGTCTTCGTAATCAAAAATCCTTTTCTATATTTTCATTTCATTCAAAGAAAATATTTCATCCAATTAATTCTATCGGTTCGCCACTTACTCGATCATTTTCAATTAATAATTCTCATTGCTCGAATTATAAATCAATAAATATAAACTTACCGCGAATAACATGTTGACTTTGAGGGTATTCATCGTTATACATGTCTTATTCTGCGGATAAAAAAAATTCTGAAGCTCTTCGTATGATATCATGACACTAACTGAGTTTGGCGTGGTCCTAAAAGCAATGAGCAAATAGTGCACTAGCTTGCGCCGATTCTTTCCGAAGTTTCACGAGAGCAGAGTCGAGTTGGAAAACTGCCGGAAAATTCAATTGGGCGAAGAGAAATCTGTAATTCGTTCAACGTCGACTGTTCTCCTGTGTGGTAAGGTCAGGACTACTTAAATCCGTATTTTTAGGAGAGAAGTGCAGTTTCAAATAATATTGTTGAAATGGTATGAATTCTTTAGCTATAAATCAATCGGAAAATACCCTTCACTTTGATGTGAAATTTGTGGTTCACTAAAGAAAACTTTGGGGCAACTTTTTGAAGAAGTAATGTATCATAATACATTTTTAGGTTAGATTTGGAATTTAGCCGTCTTCATGGTGGAATTACCGACGAAATCTCCTTTTTCTCCACCAATTATGAATCCCAGATCCCAAAACCAGTTATGGAACCGAGTTATGGAACAAAAAGAGAGTTTAAACTCGACGAGTTGTTATGAAGCCCGGCGATTGCGGCCCAGTGGTCTATTGTGGCACACTCTATCCTAAATTTCATCCACGAGCTCCATCCTTCTCGTAAAGGATACGAGTTTCGTGGGTGAGAGCTTAATAAGCTCAGTCAGCTTCAGTTTGCAAGGTCCAAGTTCTTCCATCCTGACCCTGTCCCCCGCTGGGCACTCGCACATAACATGTTCCATTGATTCTATATCTTCTTCACATAATCTACATGAAGAATCCTCCATCAATCCTAATTTATTTAGGTGTTTCCTGAGGCGACAATGCCCCGTTAGTATGGCAGTTAAAACCCTCAGTTCCAACCTAGAGAGTTTAAGCCAGGCCTTGGATTTTGCAGTGGAAGGTCCACTGATGGCACATAGAGCGTGTCTGAGACCTGGGAGGCTCATCCAATGCTTATGTACCCTCGAGTCCAGCCATCGGTTGTTTTCCATCCTTGCAGTTTCCAAGCAATGGAATTAACAAAGAAGGGTGAAATAACAATCGTGCTTGGGGACTTTAACGCTTAAGAAGGAGCAAGAGCTGAAGGCAACATCACTGGCCACTTTGGACTCGGTGTAAGAAACGAAAGGGGTGATCGACTTGTGCAGTACTGTACTGAACACAACTTGTCAATCACCAATACTTTTTTCAAATTACATCCCCGACGGCTGTATACATGGAGATCTCCAGCTGACAGAGAAGATCATTTGATTCGAAACCAAATAGATTTCATTCTCATCAGATCCGAAATGCGAAAATTTGTGAAATCTACCAAAACATTTCCTGGCGCTGACGTTTCCAGTGATCACAACCCGGTTGTAATGAACCTACAAATGCACCGTTTTATACCAGTTAAGCGGCCAGAAAAAATTAAACATATCAACGTGAAGAGCTTAGACGATAGTGAAATAAGGGCAAAAGTAAGTCAACGACTTGTAGAAAGACTGGAAGCTGCTGAAACATCTGAAACAACTGACGTTGAGCGCCAGTGGGGTGCTTTGAGAGAAGCGCTTACAGTCACCCAAGAAACCGACATAGGACTAACCAGCACAAAAAGAAAACAACCTTGGATGACTGACGAAATTCTTCAAATGATGCACGATAGAAGAGAACTGAAAACAAAAAACATCGAACGATATAGAGAACTGAACAAAATAATTCGACGAAAATGTAGGGAGGCCAAAGAGCAATGGCTAATTAACCAATGCACAGAAATTGAAAATCTCCAAAAAAAGCATGATCTATTCAACATGCACAAAAAGATCAGGGAGATAACAGGAAGACAACACAAAGCTAACAGTGGAATGTTAAAGGGGGCCAACAACGAGTTACTGATCGATCGGGGTCGAAGAAAAGCTGAAACGATGGAAGGACTATATTGAAGAACTTTTTGGGGAAGATCGAACGGAAAGCCCGCAACCTGAAGAATTTAATGAAACTAGTCCTTGCATTACACCGAAAGAAGTTATACGAGCAATAAAGCTTCAAAAAAATGGTAAAGCTATTGGCCCCGACGGAATCTATGCAGAGACGCTTAAGCTAATGACACAGCAAGAAGCGGCTGGCCTTAAGCTCTCAACAGCACTGTTTAATAACATCTATAGAGCCGGTAAAATCCCAGCAGACTGGCTCAAATCTGTGTTTGTCACCCTGCCCAAAAAGACCAATACGACAAATTGTGAGGACTACAGAATGATTAGCCTAATGTCGCATGTTCTGAGAACCTTTCTACGAATTATACATACTCGAATCTACACCAAATGCGAGCGAGAAATCGATCCAGTTCAGTTCGGTTTCAGAAATGGCCTAGGAACGCGTACTCACCCAAAGATGTAGAGACATGAATGTCGATGTTTGCGCCTGCTTTGTTAACTATCGGAAGGCTTTTGACTGCGTTTCACATAAAAAAATGGCGGAAATTCTAAAAAATACCGGGGTTGATGCAGAAGACTCACGCATTATTACAAACCTTTATTGGCACCAAACTGCACAAGTGAGAATTAATGGGCTAACATCTGAACAGGTAGCAATACGGAAAGGTGTACGTCAAGGCTGTGTGCTGTCGCCTCTATTGTTTAACATTTACTCAGAAGCAATATTCAAAGAAGCACTTGAAAACATAGACACAGGCATTAGAATAAATGGAAAACTACTTAGTAATATCCGCTACGCAGACGACACCGTGCTACTAGCTAACAACCTTCAAAACTTGCAGAGAGCCACGAACCTTATTGTAGAGCATAGCCAACGCTTTGGACTATCTGTTAACGTTAACAAAACTAAAAGTATGGTGTTTTCTAAACAAGCAGTGGAGGCTGTAATACGCATTAACAACCAACCTGTGGAACAAGTGCATTCGTTTCGGTATTTAGGAGCCACGGTGAACGACCAAAGTGACCCGAAAATAGAGATCAAATCTCGAATCGAACAAGCCCGTAAAACTTTCGTTGGCATGAGAGACCTTTTCGTCAACCGCGGACTTAATCTTCAGCTTCGTATGCGACTACTTCGTTGTTATGTTTTTCCTGTCCTTACTTATGGATGTGAAAGTTGGACTTTTAATCCAGAAATAAAGAGACGCATAGACGCTTTCGAAATGTATCTATACCGTAGAATATTGCGTGTCTCTTGGATGGAAAGACGGACAAACATCGACATCCTAAATACAATGGGGAAATCACGACAGTTGATGAGAACCATCAAAGAAAGAAAGCTCCAGTACATCGGACACATCATGCGCGGCAAAAAATATGAGATCCTTCGCCTGATTATTGAGGGGAAAGTCCAAGGAAAAAGATCAGTTGAAAGATCTACGGAGGTGGTTTGGAAGAACGTCCACTAAAATTTTTAGAGCTGCAGTGTCGAAAACAATTATTGCCAATTGGATCGCCAACCTTCGGTTGGAGACGGCGTCATAAGAAGAAGAAGTTTCCAAGGGAATTCCGAGCTCAGGCACCGGTCCTATGAACTTCAGGTTAGTTCCTCGAGCGGCCAATGAGTCTACCTTCTCATTTCCTACAATGCCCAAGTGGCCAGGAATCCATATCAGACGGAGCCTGCTCCGCAGTCCTAGTTTGGCTAGGGTAGAGCGACATTCCTACACCATAAGTGACGTACAGGTATCTGATGCCAATGCTTTCAGTGCAGCTTGGCTATCAGTGAGGATTTTAATTGACCTATTTGTTAATTCCCCCGCAAGAAAGAGGTTAGCACAGTGGTCACAGTCGCATGCCCACCAAGACAGATCGACTATTCCTTGGCGGCACCTCGACCGTAGACACCAGCTCCAACAACCTTTTTCAGATTTTGAGCCATCCGTGTACCAACAGGACCCTCAAGTTGACGGTCCTTGGAGCTGATCGATTCCTGTCCATCGGGAATGATGATCTGGAATGGCCTCTCCATGTTGGTTTTAGGTATTGCTATGTGCGACCTCATACTCAGCACTACATTGTCCTCAATTTCAGACTGTAAGGCGCCAGGCACAAAGCCGAAGTTACCCGGGTTCCATGGCCGCAGTGGGTGTGCAGCGAAAGGCTCCTGTAATCATCATGCAGGCTGTTCTCTGTAACTTAGAGAGCTTGAGTTGGCATTGCTTCTTAAGACTGCACTCCCACCAAGCAATGCATCCGTACTTAATACGTTGTCTAACCACCATTACATATAGCCACTTCCTGGTAAATGGTACCATAAGGGTTTCGTAGGGGTTTATGCTAAGTTTCTCTCCCTCACAACACCCCTGAATTGCCAGAGATAGCCTCCTGTAGTCTGTCGGAAACATCGCACGGACCTTAGTCAAGTAACACTAAATGTTATAACGTTATTATTCTTCTTTGAAGTGACAAACGATCGTATCAAATACTACTAAGAATATAAATGTGTGAAATTGTCAGCAAATTACATTTCATTTATATATACAAAAAATAAAATATGCAATGAGATTTTGAACTGTATAAACCGTGAAGAAAATCTCTGATTCTAGTTCATTATTTCTTTTGGAAAGGAACCTACGAAGAATATTATGATTTTATGTCTGCTTTTTTCTGCAAATGTTCAAATAAATTTTTGAAGACCTCAAATCTCTCGTTTTGTGAAGGTTTATATTAATAACTACAGTTGTACAAAAATAATTGGTTGAATAAATATTTATTCTTCTCGTTGGCCAGTATGAAATATTTACAAACTTTTTCATTATATTTATTTTGTATATCATGCGTATCAGGTATGGCAATATCAATTAAGTAATTAAGTAAGTAATTTGAACGATATTGGCCTATTGTGACTTACTACTTTGTTGCAAAAAGTTGTTTAAGTTTATATTCTCCGTTTTCACATATTGGTGTTCGATCAGATGAACGCCGGATTTCGTTTCTTGCGAGTGTAACAGCTAGAAATTACGTGGACCTAGTGCTGGAGCCCATAGTGAAACTCTGGCGAGGTGCCCACGGTGAAAATTTCACTTTTATGCAAGATAATGCTTCTCCGTATACAAGCAACCTCGCGCGACATTATTTTGAAACAGAGGGAATCACTATTTTGACTGGTCAGTTTGCTCTCCAGACCTAAATCCTATTGAACATTTATGGGATAATGTCAAAAGGAAGGAAAGGAGGTCGAAAACCTAATCCAAAGCATGCCTAGACGGATTCAGAATTGTATCAGGACAAGAGGAGGTAATAACAGCTACTGAGGTCTAGAAAAAAACATCTACTCCGTGAGAAAACAATTTTCAATTTTTTTACTACATGCGGAAAGTCTTTCATTCTCTTCAATTTGTTTTTTCCTTTAAACAAACTTTGATTTATTTCATTTTTCAATTGAAATAAAGGATCAATACTAACAATCCTTCGAAATTTCTAAGATCTCTGAAGTATATTCAAAATATCGGGTGATTCCATATAAATTTGGTTGTGTGTATAACAGAATCAACCTGTTGCACTGTCAAATTCAGATATGTACGATTATAATCTGAAGCAACAACAATATCATGCAGTTCAGACGATCTCTGTTAATTATGAAAATGAGAATGTAAGAGAAAAATCTGTTTTATAAGGAGATTGTTTGAATCAGTTAGTCCCCACCTCCAAAATGTTTGAGTAGTATAACTCTCTGAATTGCTGACTTTGAATGGTGCATGGCCAGCACGATCCCCTGGTCTGAATCTTATCGAACAATTCTTATGCCGTTTGTGCTCTCATGAGAGAGATGAATTCACTGAGCCACCAGATAGGTTGGCTGAAGTGCTTCTGGAATTCTTTACACCTTTCTCATGAAATATGGTAACAATATTTTGCAAAATAACCTAATAAGATAATAAAATGCATGTTAAGATGAGTGGTAGCTATGAGAAAAGTAGTGGAGCTCTCTTTAAATACTGAATTATAAAATTTCGTTCATCGATCATAACTTCAATACATAGAAGTTTCTAATTTTTCAACATGAAAATTAAATTTCATCTTTAGTTAGTGAATAAGATAGACCGAGTCCTACTCGATGAGAGAATTTACTTTCAACAAGATGGAGCACCTACACACTTTGCCTCAATTTGCGTCGATGCCTAGATGTAACCGGAGAAAGAAAACCAATCAAAAGGCTGTCCAGATTATCAGATTTTAGACATTTCCTATGGGTATTTCAAATTGACCTAATTGCATTGAGGCTCTTAATGAAAAGATACAACACGGATTAAGGCAGATTTTCTTTAATTTAAATATTCATTCGTTTGAATATATGAAATCAAGTTGGAAGTAACGACAAGAACTTCCCAATGATGATGACATTCCTTGTAAAGTTGAGGGTTGTTCCCATTATCTTTACGATTCAAGTAGAACGCAGCTACCCGCAAAACAGAACTGACTGAAAACACACAGTGTTGTACCTGGTAAAATTTCATGAGAAACATAGGCTGATCTCTCAACGAATGTATTATATTCGAAGTTCAGGCTCTGTATATCCCTAAATTTGTTGCATCAGCTTATTTACGTTGTAGAGTGGAGGACAAATTTATCGATCAGTTGAACAGGTTGATAATGTATGCCATCTTTCCACACGGACTTTTAATCTTCGAAGAAATCTTTCCCCCTATCTTATATCTGTGTGTATTGATCGAACCAACGATGTACAATGAAACCAAAATCAATACTTTGAGGATTTAATAGTTTAGTACTTGTTGCATAGAATGCGCTGGCGACGCCTCTCAGATTTGACTCAATCAATACATTATAAAAATAGAGTAAACTGTGAACGATTCAATATCAATAAAGATTCAAATCGGCTCTTCGAAATGATTCTAGGGTTTTTCTGGAAGTGAGAAAATTTAATTGATTTGAAAGCAGTCTGGAAAGTACTTGAGTTGACAGATAGATGGCGAGGTTGCTTGGAAATAAATATTTTTTAAGGATTCTATAGAAAAGGTGGATATGGCACGAACAATGCGCCAAGAAATTGAAGCACAAAATCTGAACTTTAAATTTATTCCGAAGAAGTATAGATATGTTAAAGAATTATTTTTCCTCTAATCCACCAGCACTAAGGAATGATTGAGGACATTCGAGATGAAAATGGTACTCATAGAAATTGAAATTGAACTTATAATCAAAATGTAAAACTCATTGCGGTCTCGAGCTTCGACGTTGTCGTATCGTTTCAATGTTAATTTGCACTCTACTGTTGTGTCGTAGCAGAAGAGAAGTGTTGTCTCAACGAGTAAATTCTTAAATATTTGTCATGAATCGCCGTTGTTTCTCGGGACACCCCGAATCTGTATGAATCCAACCTAGGTCATTTAACACCACTGCTTCAGCACGGGTCCAATTTCGTGATTTGCGATGCATTATTACCGAAAATCAAAATTTTCTAGAACAAACGTTACTCGCAAAAAATGATCAACAACTGCTGTTATCAAGGTGTGGTAGTTCTTGAAAAATCTCAATTCATTTCTTTCATTTTATTTCTCAAGAGGAATATGTGCGCCATAAGTTCCGAATATATTTAAGAAAGAACTTCAATGAAGTTGCCTACCAAAAAAGAAATTCAAGAGATTGAAATTGTGCGTTAGTTCAGACAAATCTATAGCTAAATTTTTCATGTTAGCTATCAAATCCTACTACTGAAATTGTTGGTCAGCAATGATCCTGATCGAAACATGAAAATGACAATTTTTAAGTTTTTCAATGATTTTCCCTTATAATCCTCCTGAATTGATTTTAGATTTTCCATAAGTAACAATTATTACCACTTCGAATAGAAATGTCGAGATCTGTCAATCACCCTCGTCTTTACTGAGTATAATAAAATTGGCATTAATTTCCTGGTTTTGGAACAAATTAACTCATATTCATATGAGTTGTATTGTGAACTTTAAAAAATTTTAACATAGTTGTAATATATTTTTATCGTTCACCAGATGGTGATTTCAATGTGTTCTTACGAATTCTTGAGGAGGTTTTAAGAAGATTCAGTGTTGTTTTATGTAGTAATTTCAATGTTCATTTTAATGATATTGCGGATAAGAATGCTTGTTCATTGTGCAATTTACTCAACTCTTTTGGATAGCATCCATTGATTTATGAACCAACTAGGCGTCCAAATTGTTTGCACAATATTTTTCTAGATTCTTCTCCTGTTCGTGAAAAGGCTCAAGTCTTTGAATGTGAGTATTCAAATCACAGGGCAATAATGGCTTTGACATTCCAGGGTACGCTTGGTCAACAGAAAGGTACAAGTTCAGGCCATTCACACAACAGGATTTCAATAGTTTTCATTCCAAATTAGAGAACCTGAACTGGGACTTCATACGTGATGATCGTATTAGTGCTAACGATGCTTTTCATGCTTTCCATGATAAATTTGTGGCATCATATGAACAATCATCCCACTCATCTGGAGAAAACGAAGAGAAAAACTCAGCACATAGTTTTTCCTCATTTTTGTTTTTCCTCATTTTTCATTGAGATATCAACATTCATGTCAGCTACATAAACTTTCATGGCTGCCCAAAATTCATTCAGAAGTTTGTCAATTGTATACGTTTTATAAATGGGTTTGTGCATTTTGATCAGATTATAAAGTTCTGCTTCGAGCATCCCATATGCGAAGGCAATATTTCGATGTTGCAGCCACTCTTTCATTTCTTACTTCGGGAAGCCATGTTCGGGTGTTTTTCTGTTTGTACATTGTGATATGGGGAGTTATCGATCATTAACACACATTTTGGTGGTGAATTTGGAATAAGTTTTTCTCTCAACCATTTTTCGTAGTTTACGAAATTCATATCATCGTGATAATCACCGGATTTACAATTGGACTTAGAGGCCAGATATGCGCTTCGTACGATACCAAATCCACTACTGGCATTCAAACTTAACTGTCTTGGTCCTTTTGAAACAGGCTGACATAGGCCGTCGTTTGTCTGTCACTCCAAGCCTTCTTGTGTGTATGGGAGGAATGAATATATGCTTCGTCCATGTGAATTATTAGATCCGCATTCCTCTCAAAACTTTTCGCATCTACTTTGTATCTTTATTTGCCAATCACACATGAAACTATTAAAATGCCTGAAAAAGAGCAAAATAGTGCTGGAAAAAAAAACAATTTACTAACCTAAGACACATAGGACACATGATGAGTTTATCATACTTCGAACGACTGCGAGTAGGTTCTAGATTCACTAGCGCACACTACACTCACTCACTCGTCATTGGGCGCCACTTGGTGTTGTTTTCGGTCGAAAAACCGGATGCTTCCTTCGCGGCTGCTGCTCTGGTGGATGAATTCTGCAGTAGATGAATTAGACGGATGTGATCCACATGCGTCGCTGCTATTGTTCGCGTTGGTCCTACCACGTGCGTCGGCTTCACCTTGTGTGCGGAAGTAGCGGAATACTTCACTTGGATTCTCGTTATCACTATTTATCGGCTAACTCAGTCGGTGATGGGTTATTTTCGTCAACGGAGAAAACAAGATTCACGTTGAGCGCCACTTGCTACCGGGATGGGGTCACACACACGATGAATACACTGATGGTTAACGCAAACACTCCTGGTAAACGTAAATGTAAAGTCGGCTCGTGGCAACGCGTGCTGCAGCCGGTTTACGACGACAGTGTGAATTCGATAAGGTCGGTGAAGGGAAAGATAGATAGTCTCAGAAATGCTTGGATATTTAAACCCTCGGTCCAGGTAGGCCCAGAGTACGTTCTGTGCTTAACTTGGTCGGAGGGGGCCTACTAGGCGATCTTTGATTGAGAGAGCGTGGTAACCACAGTAACTCTCTTGGTTGGAGGGGCCAAGAGTGATCTATGGTTAGATACCGTAGTGGACACAGTACCAGTATTGACGACGAACATGCAGAGCTCTATCGAAGTCAACGAGATCTGTTTTCTTGGAAGTGGATTTGAAGATGTACGTAATAATTCATATGCCGTCTATTTGCAGTCACAGATTGACAGAGTTGGTTGCTGGGCTGATACAAATGGTTAACAGTTAAATATCGATAAGTGCAGTGTGATAACGTTTTTTATATGTCTGAAAATTATGTTGAATTCGATTATCACATTGGGGGTGAAAGTTTGAACTGCGTTCAGAGTATCCGTAATCTTGGTGTTACGCTTGATCAAAAACTTAAATTTAAGGAGAATATTAGTGACATTTCCAACAGAACTTACCAGACACCAGGTTTGCAGCACGTAACTCAAGTCATTTTTCTCCAGATACTGTTAAATTGGTGTATTGATCACTTGTCCGATCTATTTTGGAGTATGGTTCTGTTGTCTGGTCGCCTTATAAATTGGGAGATGTTGACAGCTTGGAGAAGGTCCAGAGGAGGTGCTTACGTTTTTGGCAGTCCTATATACCTCGCGATACAAGTTTGACTGCTGTCGCAAATGATGTTCAGTCTCTACAAATTGTTGAATGGCGGGGTGATCTGTCCTGCGCTTTTGGAATTAATAAAGTTCAATATACCTGAAAAGCGTATTCGTCATACCGCACTATTCAATGTCAGTTTTCATAGATATAACTATGCAAACAATCACTTTGTTTATAGGGTTGTAATGCTTGCTAATGCTTCAACTATTAGATTGGCCTTTTCTCCTCGACCTTTTCTAAGTTCAAGAAGTCGATTTCATCCCATTTCGGATCATCCTTTGTTTTAGTAATTTTCCGGTTTCAGCTTATTGTTTTCACTATGGTGTTTTTCATTTCATTTAAGTTCAATACAGTAGCTATTTTTAGCGTTAAATTCCTCTATATATTTTTATTCAGTTCATACAATGCTAAATGGGGTTACCCGCCTGTTTGTATGTACATTTATAATATTTGTATGTACGATATTAAATATTTTCGCTGATTTACTTCTCTTGTTATGAAGAGTTTGAAAACTGATATTTTCGCCATCTTCAATTTTCTGCATTTCGCTCGAAATTTTTTGCACAGTTCTCAAAACCTCACCAAAACTTAGAAATATCGAAATGAAATTTGCAAGATTCGGTCTTGTTTCAAAGGTTCATTGAGAACTGAGCTCTTGGCCACGTGACCGACAAAGTTATCTCGCAACAAGAGGAGGGGCTATTTTACCCGCACATGTTCAGTTTTTCCTGAGGAAATGTAGTCAATATTTTTGAGATGGAAAAATACTGCAGCCAACAAAAGTGAAATCACCTATAGTTCGCATTTATAAACAGTATGTTTGCATTTTATTCTTAAAACCGCTATGTCGAAATGAATTTTTCCACGCCACTAAATTTTATTGAAAAATGTGTCTCTACGAATGACGATTTTCCCCAAATTTAAGAAATTTGGAATTTAAATTCTAACCTAACCTAGCTGCAGTACTAAAAGATCGAAATTTGTCCCCATGTCCAGAACTTAAACAATTTATAATAGTCCTTTCATTTGGTTACGACATTTCAAACTCAAAGGAGAAATCGAACGCAGGTACATTGTAAAAACAAAAACAAAAAAGCTGCTATCCTAGCCTGATGGTTTATATAAAAACATTATATCGTCGAATATTTCATTGAACCCTGATCATAATGGCTGTGACTGATGGTATATAAATCTTTCACCCTCTACAAACGCGGGAAAAAGCAATATCCTTTTCATGTTTCGATAGCAAAAACATTTGCACATTTTCTAGATCAATCTTCGAGCAGAAAGGCTAATTGTGGATGACAAGATAATTTTAGAAGGCGGCAGTTTCAACAAGACATGAAGGATCGAACAACCAAATCTTTTTCCTTTCAGAAAAAAAATTGCAGTGAACGAAGTTATAAACATACAGGGTGTCCTTGAGCTCATAGGAAGTATCTGGGGAACGGGTTCATCACACAATTTCAAGAAATAGGAATATAGTAAACGGAGAAAATGACAAAATTTGATTGTAATTTTGTATCACTTCTATGTTGTTTTCTTAAAATTGCTATTTTTAAATCGTTTGTAAACGTCAAACTGAGGCTGAAATTAATAGAACCTTACATAGAACATCGAATAATATGGCATTGAAATGAAATCCACTCTGTTAATTTCTATGATCCACGGCCTGTGATGTAATATACAGGGTGGCCCAAGAGTCACTTAAAGTAGCATAATGCCAACAAAACGACAGATTTTGAAATTGAAATTTTTTTCTCGCAATATGATGAACTTCTGTTACAGTCATAAGTTGAAAATAATTTCGTATATACAGGGTATGTTTCTGAGGAAAAAATTAAAGTTATGTTTTTTTTAAATAGAACACCCTATATATTTTGATGATTTTGGCTTTGTGAGGTCAAATGAAGGTGACTTTGTTCGATATTCCCTTTACCTAAGTTCAATGGTTTTCGAAATATTTGAGATTTTTCGAAATTTGATGATTTTTTGAAAATTTTTTTCTTCTCTCGTTTCAACTTTCCGATTGTGATTTTGCAAAAATTATGTTAATAATACTCCATTTCTGAGTAACCATCGTTGGGAAACGCTGAAATTGATACAGGGTGCACAGTACAAAATTTACGATTCCGTCTTTCTTCAAGCCTCAAATGACACACCCTGTATCTTATACTCTGTAACGATCGGTTATTTTTATACCTATCGAACGATACCCATGTTTTCTATACCTATGTTTAACGGTTTCCGAGATTTATGGAATTTTTCGATACTTTGAGTCTCATATTCATCTCGAAATGTTTTCCTTCGTTTTTGAAGAGGGGTGCATGTCACTTGATAAGACAAAACACGAGTTTGTACAATGTGCTACTCAAAACACCTTAAAACTGGTGTTTTGTGTTGTGTGTCTCTAACTCTAAAATGATCAAAAAATCTCTGCATGGACCGATGCGAAGGCGATGAAAATTAGTGTTTTATGAACTTCAGTTTAAAAAAGCAGTGTTTGGAGAAGTTGAAAATTGTTCAATTCGAGCCTTTTTCTAATTTTCTTCCTTGTAAACTATTTACCTATTCCGGTGATAGGTATTCATAACATTTTTTTTCAAATTCATTTATTTTTTCTCATATAACTATTTTTTCGAGAAACAGATTATTGGAAAGAATATGCTTTGAATGAGTGAAAATGTTTGACAATGGTGAAAATATTTACCAATTGCGGAAAAAAAAAGATTGCATGAATAACTGAAGCAATAAAAATGTTACAAAAAAGGTTCAAAATGGCCTCCGTTTTGATCTATGCATAAATGTATTCTCCTTTCGAAAGATGCCCTTGCTCCTAACAGCATTTCAGGGATAACTGTCTGGAAAGCTTCCTTAATCCTATTTTTCATATCTTCCAGTGTAGTTGGTGGCGTACGATAAACAAACTCTCTAACATGTCTCTACAGGAAGGAGTCGAGGGACGTCAAATCTGGCGATCTTGCTGGCCAATTCCAGGGTTCTCCTCTTCCGATCCATTTTTATGGAAAATTCTCATTCAAATGATCTCTCACTTGTTGGCTGTAGTGCGCAGGGGTTCCATCCTGTTGAAACCACATTCATTGTCTCATGTCAAGTGGCACATTTTCCAACAGTTCTGGTAAATCGTTGACCAGAAAATTGAGGTACATCTTTCCAATCAGGTTTCCATCGAAAAAAGGACCTACTACATGAGATTTTACAATTGACCGACCATCTGTGTTGGGTGTAGGATTGACGAAAAATATGTGGATTAGTGTCAGAGTAATGATGATAATTGCGTCTGTTTACTAAATCATTATTCTGGAATATTCTTTCATCAGAAAATAGAATTGAATTCGGGAAATCCTCATTTTCTGCGACTATTTCTAACACCGACATACAAAATTCGAGTCGTCGTTCATGATCTCTTTGTGATAGTTCTTGATGGGTTCCAACGTGATATGCATGAAAACCATGATTTTTCAATATTCTTCCCACACTTTGTCTACTCAGATCTATTTCTTGAGCAATGTTCCGTTAACTTGTACTTGGTTGAACACAGACGCTAGAACTGTAAGTTCATTTTCTTCATTTCCAACAATTGGTTTATGTCGGTGGTGTTTTTCATCGGACACACTACCAGTGGCTCGGAATTGTCGTAGCCATTTTTCGAATGTTCCTTTTCTCGGATGTCTCCTGTTCGGATATTTTGCAGCGTAGAGTCTTTCAGCTAACAAACAGTTTTCTACAATGGTCAGAATCATATCGACTCGTTCTTCCATAGAATACTCCATTTTCTTAAGGCTTTCTTCCTTTTTCTTTGTCTACACTAATGAATTCAAGAACACACAATTCAAGAATAACCACAGTTTTCACAGTAAGGGTTCACAGAAAGGAGAATACATTTATGCATAGAGCAGAATAGAGGCCATTTTGAACATCTTTTGTAACATTTCTATGTATTGCTTCAATTATTCATGCAATCTTTTCTTTTCCGTGATTTCTAGTAATATTCTCCATCCAGTCAAATATTTTCACTCATTCAAAGCATATATATTTCCATTAAAATAATCTATGTTTTTCGAAAGATAGTTATATGAGCAAATAAGAAAAAATTAAATAAATAATATTATGAATTTCTATCACCGGAAAAGGTAAATAGTTTACAGGGAGGAAAATTAGAAAAAGGCTCTAATTGAACAATTTTCAACTACTCCGAATACTGCATTTTTTAAAAATGAATTCCATAAAATACTCATTTTCATCACCTTCACAACGATCCATGCAGACCGATCTTTTTCGACTTAAGCTAGTGTTCTGAGTAGCACATCGTACAAACTCCTGTTTTGTCTTATCAAGTGACATGCACCCCTCTTCAAAAGAGAAGGAAAACATTTCGAGATGAATATTGAGACACAAAGTATCGGAAAATTCGAGAAATCTCGGAAACCGTTAAAGATGAGTATAGAGAACATGGGTATCTTTCGATAGGTAGAAAAACAACCGATCATTACAGAGTTAAAGACACAGGGTATGTTAAATGAAAAAATGAGGCTTGAAGAAAAGTGGAATCAAAAATTTTGTACTGTGCACCCTGTATCAATTTTATAGTTTCCCAACGATGGTTACTCAGAAATTGAGTATAAGTAATATAATTTTTGCAAAATCGCAATCAGAAAGCCACAAAGAGAGAAGAGAAAAAAATTTCAAAACAGTCAAATTTTGAAATATCTCAATATCGAAAACCATTGATCTTAGGTATAGGGAGTATCAAAGTCACCTTCAGTTGATCTCACAAAGCTAATATAATTGAAATATATAGGGTGTTCTAATTGAAAAAACATAACTTTGATTTGTTCCTTTATTTATTTTCAAATTGTGACCGTAACAGAAGTTCATCATATTGCAAGAAAAAAAATCAATCAACCATAGCAGCACTATCAACTCCAATTCAGTTCCTATTCTTACATTTTTTTTTGGAATTATTAAATAGTCTAAAACTGAAGTAAATGAATCACAATGTAAGACTAGGAAAATGCTTTGTAAATATCATAAACAGCATTCAAAGTCAGCAATCGAAAGACTCACACTACCTAGACATCTTGGAGGTTGTGGACTAACTGATTTGAACAATCTTCATAGTGAATAGATTTTTCTTCTACGTTCCCCTTCTCATGATAAACAGAGAACGTCTAAATTACATGATATTGTTGTTGCTTCAGATTTTAATCTTACACCTCTGAACTTGACAATGCAAAAGGTAGATTTTGATGTATTGGATAATAAATCTGAAAGAGAAAGTTGGATGCAGAAGGAATTACAAGAAAAACATCCTAAAGAATTGAAAAATGATCATATTGATAAATCACATCAAAGAGATGGTTAGTATTAGGAGAATTGTTCGCCGAAACAGAAAGCTTGGAAATAGCGATCCAAGATCAGGATGTTTTCACAAGAAAACATTATAGAAAACACATCATCAAGCAAAATATAGATGATTCTTGCCGTAGATGTTTTTGTCCAGAAACAGTTTACATTCGCTAACATTATTCATTTTAATTTAGGAATGAAACATGACTTCATACCTGACGGAAAAAACGTTACAAAAATATTTGTTTTATCGATTATCATTTCTACAACAGGAGTTATTCTTTTTCATAAAAATATTGAGATTTTAGGTCTGAAGAAAAATGCATTTGAACAGTTACAGAAGATCTTGTAATATTCTTCGTAGGTTTCTTTCCGAAAGAAATAATGAGGTAGTCATAGGTTTCTCTTCAGTTTATACTGCTCAGAATCTTATTCCATATTTATTTTATTAGTATATATAAATGTAATATAATTAGCTGACGATTTTATCATTTATATTCAGAGCAGTATTCTATTCGATCGTTCATCACTTCACACAAAGAGAATACTGAATGAATAACATTCACTATTACTTGACTAAGGTCCTTACACTGGATTTTTCATGGGAGAAAGCCTTTGACACTACTCGTTGTTAGTTAGGTAGTAGTTCGCTGTCCTAAAATAATTTCAAACATATGCTGTATTTCTTCACAGAGATTTGTTCGAAAGGGTTTTTTATAATTTTTGAACTTGTAAACCAAAAATATGGTGAGTTCTTTCAAATCAGTTTATGCCTTAACTGAACTGTTTTCGAATTATAATCGACATTTTGTGGAAATATAACTTTTTTTAACATCTTCTGTGTTGACTGGAATCTGCTTAGAATCTCAATTTGAATGTTAACTTATTTCAAGCCAGTTGATTATCAATGAAGAATAAGTATTTGTTGATAGAGCTAAACAGGATATTTTTAGGTACACACCTCATAATTTTTCTCATTTCAAGTGGAACACCCTGTATTTCGTGACTGCAAATGAAAGGAAATTCTAATGCGGAATGAAATATATTAGCTTAGATTGGGTAAGATTGATAAGTTGAAAATGATTTTCGATCTTGTTCTTGAATACGTGTGATTGGCAATTATAACTGATAGAACACCCTCAAAATGACATGGTGGGTGATTCAATATCGATGAAATAGATGGTGCTGCTCCGGAGCATCCACGGTAGGTAAACACGGCACTTATGACCGAATATAGAGGTCGATAAAAGCAACTAGCATTTACCATCATAACTTTTATCGTAAAATCTTTTAAACTTTATTTGCTTCAAGTCTCGCGAAAGGCTATAATAGCTCGAAAGTAGATTTAGAATAAATGTAGTGTCCAACAGTTGTAACTTATATGGGAATAGTTACGAAGTTATTCTCTGAAATTATTCCTGGTATTAAAAAGTAATTTTATGGAATTTTTATACTTTATCGAACAAAGTTTTTAATTGTAACAATAAATTTTATATTGCTTACAGTGGTGTGAATACTCAAAACGAATTATTGCAATAAAAATACACTGTAAAGGATTGGAGAATTACGATGTTTCAGAACGATAATTAGGTGCAAACTATAGTAGGGGAAAAATGACCTTTCTCCCCTGTCGATCGCTTTTTCAGGTAAGTTGAGGGTTGTCAACATTTTCGATGAATAATTGATCACTTGTGGTCGTTACTTTATGCGAATCCATTTCCAATGAAAATGAATGAAAAATAGAAGAGAAATCAATAATAAAATATAATATAATTATTATGGGAAATCCCTTTAGCCCCGTAATAGCAGAAATTTTATGGATAACTTAAAAACTACAAAATAATAAACAAGAATAATAATAAGTCATACAGTTCTTATATAAGTTTCGGTTTGTGGATGATTGTATGTTTCATTCATACTGAATGGCAGATGAATATTTTCGAAAAAAATTAAAACTCAATTCATCCAAAAATAAAATTTTATAAACTATCTCATACGGACATCGTAACTCACGATACGTTGTTTAATCCTGTTCAATATAAATGGAAGCTTTTCACAGCATGATTCAAAGATTATAAAGTGTTCCTTTATCTTCAGATAATTCCGATGAAGAACTTTGTATTATTAAACGAACAATAGTTGTTAATAATGGTCATAATACAAATATTATTACTAAATTACTTCACAAAAACCAAAAACAAGGTAATAGAATAAGGGTACCCAAAATATAGATATCGTAGCTTTACAAACGTTAGGAAGTAAGCCATAAATTGAAAAGATTGGAAAAGTTCCAATTATGTATCTCATTTCGAATCAATAATAATCTATTTAAAGACATCAAAAATAGTGACAGCAACATTAATGAAAGAACTTATTCTGATTACGCAAACCATTTGAATGAAGAAAATCAGAATTTTAACCGAAATTTGAATAAATAAATTTTACAATATATCATTGAATGTACAATACAACCTTCTAATCCGAATTATATGGGACCAGGGCTTGTTCGGATTACTGAAATATTCGGATTATCGAGTTAATTGAAATGAAATAGTAAAGAAAAGACAGTGCTGAAAAACGTGAAATATTTATTGAAAACGTGAAATATTTATTAAGAAACGTAAAATATTCATTAAAAACTCAAAACTATTGTGATTCACAAAAAAACATGAAAATATAACTACAAATTTTAACAAAGTGATACATTTCACAAATCATCTTTTAGGTTCTGAAGACGTCTTGGATCTTTTCTGTTTTAACGAACGAAGATGAGAACTTGCAGCTTCCTCTCCCAATTTATTCAATAATAATATTTGGTGCTGAGGATATCATTTTCTGTGCACCATTCCAAACATTTGTTGAAACACAAGAGAGCTTTTTTATGTTTCACTGAATTCATGGTGACATCGCCTTCTTCAAGTTCTTCTGTATCTTCGTCACTTTCTATGTTGTTGATTATTTCAGCTTCAAAGAGATAATTCTCATTATCTCTTACAAACCATTCTTCAATATATTCAGTTGTTACTTCTTGACCAGATACATTTGTTAGAACATCTGTCATCATGCGTAGATCGCAATGTTTCTCTTCTTTCTCTAGCCAAATTTTTTCTCTCAATCGTGGAAGAGACAACAGGTCACCTGTGTCATAATCATCATCTTTTGTGGGCCATACATTTTTCCATGATTTCTGAATTAACTCTTGGGACGCAGATGATCAGGCCCTTTCAAGAGAAAACACCACATGTTTGAGGTCCAATTGCTTCAGTAACTGCGAAATGTTATTGTCTTCTTGTCCCACAATATTCAGTAGCAAAGATGTCGATAATGCAATTTCACATTCTGTATTACATGTTGATCCATTGATTGTAATAATGGAGTACAATTAAGACCTGAATATTTCGGTCCTCACTGATTAATTCCTCTTCTCTTGGATGTCCAGGAGCATTATCTAATAAGAGAAGAGCTTTTTCTGGCAATTTCTAGTTACCCACCCCTTTCTTCGACCTTTATAATAAACAGGCAAATTGGAGCAGTTCTTGAATGCTCGGGGTTTGTTGGCTTTTCCGATGATCAACGATTTCATTTTATGAGATACTGATGCATTAGAGCATGACATGCATGTAATACAGTCCTTACTCATCTTCCGACATGGAGCTGAATTTTCAGCAGCATGGGCTAGCGTTTTGTTTGAAAGAATTCGGCAAAATAACCCACTTTCATCTGCGTTGTAAACATGATCTGGCACTAGATCTATCTCCCTTATTATTTGAAGAAATTTATTTTTAAATGGTTCTACCGCACTAACGTCTGAGGACAATTTTTCTCCTGGTAAGCTGTCGAATTCCATGACTTTTTTGAATTTTTCCAACCATCCTTGACTTGCCTTAAAATCATCTCTACCTGTTATACTGGTGTAAAAAAACTTGCTTTTTCACATATGAGATCACCAGATAAAGGTGTATGTCGAGATCGTTCTTGTAAGAACCAAGTGTATCGACCATTTTCAACATTCGGATTTTCACTAGTTCTGAGCGTACGCCGTTTCCCAGGACCAGAATCAGAAGAAGATATAAAATTCTCAATTGATTTTCTTTTTTTATTCATATCGCATACTGTAGATTTTCCAATTGAGTGTATTCTGGCCAATTTAGAAACACTTTTTTCATTTTCTAATTCTTTCAAAATTTCTCGTTTTTGCTGCAATCTTAACGTTTTATGTCGACGCGACATGATTCGTACGGATATTAGGCGCTGAATGTGAGAAAAGAATCTAATCTTCACAAGTGAAGTGAGTATTCAGACAAGATACTGCAAGTTCGGACACTTTCAATCGATGAAATTATTGATGGCGTTCGGATTATAGAGGTGAAAAATAAATTGTGTGGATTAGAGAGGTGGCTGATTTCAAAGTGTCGTTGTTCCGATTAATGGATGTGTGGATAAGAGTATTTTGTCAATATTTTATTCAATTTGTTTCCGGCTGAGTTTTAGATATTTAGATAATGGTTCTGTGAAAATGCCTAGGGTCGTTCTACTCACTTTTAATCCAATATTGTAGATCATACATAAAATGTTGAACCTTAGTTTAGATTTCATTTTATATTTGTCTGATGGTGGCGCAGTGTTGTTGTAACGCATATTACCACACGGTGGTTTCAAATAAGTAGTATATTTAAGAGGATGATGTCCTTATATATAACATTAGTAAAAGCATAAGACCGTCAGTATGGTTTTTGCAGGCAAAGATCGACAGGAGATCTTCTCGCCTACGTCTTTTATGTTTGTACATCAACGATGGAAAAGCATGGGGAATCTAGAGCAAAAGCCCACGACATCTCTAAGGCCTTGGATAGGGTTTGGCATCCAGCCTTGTTGGATAAACTTGCTGCATATGGGCTTCCCCAAAAATTGTGGGGTTGGATAAGAAGCTTTCTTTCAAATAGATCAATACAAGTTGTGGTCGACGGTATAACACCCAGTTGTAATCAGGAGTACCTCAGGGATCCATTCTTTCGCCAACCTTGTTTCTGTTGCAGTTAAACGATCTTCTGTCATCTACAGAGAACGAGATCTTGGGTTTTGTAGACGATTGCAGCCTGGTTTCGTCTTTGGTCTTCAGCATCAGAGGTGTCAACAAATTGATAACTTAAACTCTGACTTACAGAAAATATCTGAGAGGGGTCAGGTGAACCTGGTGAGCTTCAACGCGAGAAAGACGCAAGCAACTGAAAGGAAAGCTATTAATCAAACCATGCAAATTCTTGCGATTAGTTTATTCATCAACTAGAGGTACCCTCGGTTTCGCTGGGATTATGTGGCTCTCTGAGCTCTATGTTTATCCCGATCCTGGCTGCGGCGAGCCTCATGCTTTACTGAGGATTCTCTTTCTCTCTCTGCTCTATATTTATCCCGAAGCTGGCTGAGGCGAGCCTCACGTACCGTGGACGATTCTTCATCTCTTGACGAACGTGCTCTTCTGGCATTCACTGTACTGAGACCTATGTTCGAACTACGACGTCTTCCAGACATGACTTTATAATTTCTGTAAAATAAAAAACCTTAAACTACGATTTTCGATAATTAAAAACACTTTA
This sequence comes from Cryptolaemus montrouzieri, assembly GCA_013387265.2. Classification (NCBI taxonomy): domain Eukaryota; kingdom Metazoa; phylum Arthropoda; class Insecta; order Coleoptera; family Coccinellidae; genus Cryptolaemus; species Cryptolaemus montrouzieri. The sequence continues at coordinate 29,106,536 of JABFTP020000103.1, forward strand.
TTAATATACTAAATTGCCTTAACTTCATAATTTCTCTACAATACCTTACCTTAAATTACGATTTTTGATACTTAATTGAAATCACTTGCCTTAACTCTAAATTCAAACCAAAAACTTGAATAATTTTGCGATCGCTGCAAAATCATAAAGTGCTATAGCCCTTCGCCGCGTTATTTATTGGCCAGCACTCGCCGCCGCCCCCCAGCCGCGCCGGCTCGCCGTTCGGTATCGCCGCAACCATTATGTCCTGCATGTTAAATCCGTAAAATCTTCGAAAATATTCATTTAAATTACATGCTGTAAAGGGCCATATTGATCGATATTAAATGCACAATGTATTTAAGGTACTCAACTGGATGAGGATTAATGCTGTATTGCTTAAAATTGCTCGGTAAAGAAGCTTTAATTTCTCGTAAAAGGTATGAAGGATGAAAATGGTTATTGTGGGTTATCCCTAAGAGGTAGATATATACAATCTCAGACTTTTCTGTAGACTTTTTTAAGGTGTACAATACTGTAGTATATTAAGTTGATCTATCTCGTAGCTTTGAACTAGCGCAAAAAATGTGTTTATTTAGGAAATCACAATAGAATCCTCGGGAAATATCAGTGTTTCGCTATTATATTATACATGGATTATACGTATAAATCTTTTCAAATTGTTTTATACTATGTAGTGATGCTGCGTGCAAAACACCTGTTGAAGGCCTTTGAGAGCATACTTCTCGATCATTGATGTCTTCAAATGCGTGATATGCAAGAAAGTTCCTGAAAACGGTTCATTTATGGCATATATTGTTCTGAAGAAATTCACTTTATTTCGTGCGAATACGTTCGAAAATGATAAAAAAGATGAGTAGTTACTATCGAAGTACATAAATCTGATATGAAACTCTATGAAGAACCCCTATACATGTATACCAACAAGATCTGCGATGCCTATGGAGCTCGAACCTTACTTTGTACAAACTTGACTTGATTTTCCATTTTAGATTAAAAATAAGGTCACACTGAAAGAATATTTAACTATCGATCGCACGTTATATGGAACACTTCTATTCATCATGCCGCAGAGGAAACCACTTAGAACTTTTCAGACAATGATAATTCAAATAGAGGTGCACCGAAAGTTGTAAATGCAACCTGCGTTTTATTCGAGCTCTGAACAAAGTCAGCCCAAATAATAGGTGGAACGTGAATTTCATTTTTTATTCGTCCTTTAAACATGTCACATGAAGACAATATCCGAAGCTGAGTTTTGAAAGAGGTCACCTAAATTACTTCTCTTGGCTCAGTGCAGAGTCAGCTGCACGTCATCTGGTGTAAATTAACCTTTGAAAAACCAAAACGCCTTTGATATTCTGCCCGTGCCGAGGTTTTATGGAAAAATTATGTTGATTTCACATCTTGGCAAATTGAACTCATTGCGTTTTTCGGTGAGACGAATGAAAAGCTAAATCCTTTGATTTAGATGTGGAATTGCAGAAACAGTAGCGAAATTGAATCTTCAAAGACATCGTTTAATGATATTATAAACCTGATGGTCGTTTAAGTGCGAATTCTGTTTAAAAGTATCAGAATTTTGTATAAAAGCGTTCAGAACAAGTTGAGATATATTGAAGAAGCATTCTCCAGTAATTCACCTGCACTAAGGGATGCTTGTAAATAATCAAAATGAAAATGGTACTCATAAAAATTGAAATTGAACTAATAATGAAATATAAAACTTTTGACAAAAATCTGAATCCCCAAAAACTTAATAAAGAATATTTCCACTCCTGGCCGGAATTAATACATGACATCTACTACATTCATACTCAAAATCAATTGAATTTGAGTATTCTGAATTATGAATGAATTTGGGCCGATCGAAATATCGCTATTTCCACTAAAACCAGGCTTATGAAGTGCCTCATCTTTCCAATTCTCACATACGGCTGCGAATCTTGGTCCCTTCGAATGAGCGAAAGAAGAAAAATCGACGCGACAGAAATGATGTGTTGGAGAAAGATGCTTAACATCCCATGGACACAACGCCGAACGAATACATCGATTCTGAAGCAACTCCGCATAAAACAAAGACTTTCGAGTGCAATTCAACTCAAAATATTGAGATACTTCGGACACATCATGAGAAGAGGACCAGAGAATTTGGAAAAATCATTATTCAGGGAAAGTAGATGGAAAGAGAGGAAGAGGAAGGTCCCCAACACGATGGATGGATCAAATTACAGAAACAACAGGCCGACCCATGCATTATCTAGTTGTAATGGCACAGGATAGAAAGGAATGGAAAACTTTCATTGATGACATTTCATTAGTCGCTACATCCCCAGGAGAGGATGAAGAATGAAGAGAGAGAGATTCTGATCCATTTCGTTCCAAATTTCGATGAGTATGTTCCGAACCTCGTTTATGATAGCTGGTTCCTTAATATTTTATTGAGAATGTCCCAGATATGTTCGTTGAGGTCTAAGTGCAAGCAAGATATGAGCTGGGTGACATCTGGCGTTACTACGCATAAATACAAAGTTTTCCCCCATGTTGGTAGCGTAAGGTACAACTTGTTGTACTAGAATGTCGTGTAACGTACCTCTTCAAGGATCCATTATTTACGATGAACAGATCAGTGAAGGCGTTGAAAGAAATTCCTCCCCACTCTAGGCATATCTCTCATTTCGACATCAGTATATTAGAGAAAGTCGATCGCAATGAAAAAGACAAAACCTCGACTCATATGGAAATAGTACTCTTTCTCAGTTAACTTCTATTGAATAAACATGTTTTTTGGTAAAATTCAATCGAGCTCTTTGATGTGCTGCGGCTAGAGCATGGCCACGAGTAGAGAAACTAGGCCTCAAACCAAACTCGTTGGAACGTTGTTGTATCGTTTTAGTACTAATTTTTACTGCACTGTCCAGTCGAAGCTAAATTTGGAGGTGCCTATACTCTAGGCAACCGAAAGAGAGACCACGTCAAAACGAACACAGCAGACGCCAGAAGATTTAGTAGCTCTGTAATTGGCCGAATCATGTTTAGGGCGTGGGATCTGAATGTAAGCAGTCTGTACAGGTACGGTCTCGGTCCATCGGACAGCAAATAAATATTTTCATTATTGTTTTGGAAGTGTTATTGATCCAGTGTTGAAAAGTGAAAATATTGTGTGTATAATGTCGTCTACGGATACTGCAGATGAAAGTACTGTTGAAAATTATTCTCCGAAAAAGCGGCCTAAGAAAGGTCATTTTACTTTGAATGAAAAACAGATCATTTTCAACGTCTATAATAGACAAATGCAAATAGATTCTGCACCTATCAACGAAATCGTCGAACAAGTGCCAAATATTGTGGGAGTTAGTAAAACTAATGTTTACAGACTCATAAAGGAGGATGAGGAGAATCATTCTTTTTTTTACAACCGAGGACGTACCCGAAAAGGGTGAAAATTGCGGATAGTGTTACTGATTTCGACAAAAATCTGATCAGTAGGAAAGTGCATCAGTTTTTTTTTTATAGAAATGAATTACCAACAATAGATAAAATATTGAATGAAGTGAACAGTGATGTTAATCTGCCAAATTTCAAAAGAACAACATTCCGTAAAATATTAAAAAAATGGACTTCAGATTCCAGAAGAGGGGGAGGAATGGTTTACTATTGGAGAAAGAGGAAGTAGTCTTGTGGAAGAGAGACTATCTTAAACAAATTAAAAACTACCGCGAAGAGAATGAAAAAAATCTATTACCTGGATGAAACGTGAGTGAATGCTGGGCACACTAAATTAAGTGTTTGGGTAGATGCATCGGTCAAAACAGTCAGACAGGTTTTCCAAGAAGGTTTATCGACTGGATTGAAGAATCCCACAGGTGAGTGGTAGTTATATTATGCATGAATAATTCATGTATAATATAATATAATATTCATGATTTTCAAATGATACACAAGTTCTGTTGGTTCGTTTTTGATTGAAATCGCTAATTTCTTGCTAAACTTATTTGATTTTTATTCTGATTCAAATCTTGATTTGAATCGTGCTTACTCTGTATCAACAATAGGCACGTCATCAGGTATTTCATCATATTTTTTGAAACCATAATTTTTACCTGAAACTAACTGCTGAATAAAGGTTTTCGAATACCCTTCATGAAAATATTCCTGTTATTCCTTGCAAATTATGCTATAGGGTAAAACCCATACATACTGTTCATTATCCAGTACCTGGTACCACAACAATCCTGTTTCTAATTGTTAGCATGCCGCTTTCTTTCAAGGACGTTCTATATCATCATCTTTTCAATCTATATTTACTACAGCAATAGGATAATTCAATTTGGACGAATAGATGGGATCTTATTAAGGGTCTGTTGCTACTTCTGGGTTTTTCTTTATCTCTATTGCTACTGTAAATTAACTTAAGTAGGCTCTGTACCACCTACCTGTCGTCAAAAGGTTTATCGGTGATTCAACTCAATTCTCTAATTATCAAAATTAAGTATTTTCTTGAATTATGAGATTCCACATGATTGAGTTAGATGAAAATAGACACATGCAATCATTAATATAAATCATTTTTATGTCTTTGCAGGTAAATGCAAGAGACTCATCGTTTGCAATATTGGAAGTGATACTGGATTCGTTCCCGACGCACTGTGGTCATTCGAATCGAATAAATCTGGTTACTACCACGAAGAAATGGATGGACCCAACTTCGAAGAATGGTTTGAAAATATTTTACCGAAATTGGAAGACGGATGTGTCATCGTTTTGGACAATGCGTCTTATTATTCTACACGCACAGAAAAACTCCCGACATCTGCCAGTAGGAAAGCCACTATTCAAGAATAGCTACGTTCAAAAAATATTGCTTTTGGCGATGGTTTGATTAAAGCAGAGCTTCTTCGAATAATCAAAACCCACAAACCAGCGTATAATAAATATGTAGATGAAATGGCTCGAAACCGAAATAAAATCGTGTTGCGACTCCCGCCCTATCATTGCGAGCTCAATCCCATCGAACTGGTTAGGGCTGAGATGAAGAATTATGTGGCATCTAAGAACACATCATTCAAATTTCAAGACATGAAGAAGCTTTTCGCCGAATCCATTGAAAGGATTGATGCTGTCAAGTGGCAAAACTGCATTAAGCATGTCGTAGAGAAGGTCGAACCGAGAATGTGGCAATTAGATCACATAATAGACGAACAACTGGATCCTATTATTGTCGTCAATCTCGAGAATAATTCAAGTTCATCGTCTGAATCTGATAATGACGATGATAATCCTTGATGTCCTTTTTTAAGTAATTCTTGTAATATATATGTTTCAATAATGCTCTACTTCCAGAAAATATACCTACAACATCATTTGCGTATTACATTGCCTGTTTTTATGATAATTCAATCAGTCATATTCGAAACTATTGCGTAAATACTTCATTTTAGAATAAAATTCTACATCATTGATGTCCATTACTTAATTCAGAGTTCAATTTCGTGATCAAATGGAAGCCAGTCCCTGGATTCAACCCTGTGTGATATCACGTTCAGGCCTCGTGCGTTTGTTTTGTTCACACTCTCTCTTTTTTAAACGGTTTTATTTAGCTCACCCCGTTTGTTTTATTCATTCTTGGGTCAAATTTAGTAATTCAAATTTCACCCTCTTCCTGTCAACCGATTTATCTGAATTTTTGTATACACTTTGGATTTTGGTGACAATACAATTATATTTATTCATTATCATTATAAATACAAGATGGCCGCCGCTACAAAATGGCGGATAATTTATGTTTCATTAATCCCATCAATATGGGTATCAAATGAAAGGGCTCAACAAGCAAAATACAATATACTATAAAAAATTGAAATCCAAGATGGCGGCCGCTACAAAATGGCGGATAACATAGCTTTTATCAATCCCATCAATATGGGTATCAAATGAAAGGGCTCAACAATCAGAATACAATATACTATAAAAAATTGAAATCCAAGATGTCGGCCGCTACAAAATGGCGGATAACGTAGGTTTTATCAATCCTATCAATATGGGTATCAAATGAAAGTGCTCAACCAGTAGAATACAATATATCTAGCCTGAATTCACCACCCAAGTCAAGATTTTGTATCGTGTTGAGGACTGTGTGGCGTTAGGGTGGCTAAAAATGATACGTCGTTAGCGGTACACCACCCAAGTTAAGGTGAAAGGTTAAACGCGCCGAGAACTGTATGGCATTAGGGTGGATAAAAATGATATGTCGTTAGCGTTTTCCTCAAGACTCAGGCGCATCTTGTTGTACATAGCCTTGCCCTTTGTTGGACCTCTGGGGGTCGACTGTTTAAATGTCCACTACTCGTGGGAACAAAATGGTAAAAAAAAATATAAAAAATACAAAAATAAATAAAACAGAAACTGCAACACAACGTAAACGAAGGCTTCAAAAAGCGAAAGAAAAGTATCAAGCAAAACGAGCTAAAGAAAGTGAAGGTGATAGAAAAAGTCGATTACAGAAACGACGGGAACAATTAGCGTCAAAAACACCTGAGCAATATGAGGCCAGGTTAAAAAAGCAACGTCAGCGATATACACAAATGACGGCGTCAGAAACGCCTGAAGAATATGAAGCCAGGTTAACAAAACAACGCGAGCGATATACACAGATGGTAGCGTCAGAAACGCCTGAAGAATATGAAGCCAGGTTAACAAAACAACGGGAGCAATATAGACAGATGGTAGCGTCAGAAACGCCTGAAGAATATGCAACAGATGTACCTTCCGTCCGAATTGATTTCGCAAGAGACGGAGTACATCTTATACACCCGAAAGCCATACAGTTTCCAGCTAAGTACAATTATGGGACAGCTGAAAGAAGAATGTTGCCTTTAATACTATCATGGGCTTCTACAATACATAAAATGCAGGGCAGCACTGTGGATCACGCAGTCGTATACTTAGGTGCGAAACTGTTTGAAGAAGGTCAAGCCTACGTGGCTCTTAGTAGAGTAAGATCTTTGCAGGGACTACGTATAGAGGAGTTGGATTGCAATAAACTAACGGGCAAGAAACCTTGCAATAATGGAGCACTAAATGAATTAAAAGAATGCGAAATAAAAACTAAAACTAGAAAATAAAAATAGGTAAAAAAACCTTTTAAGTTAAACGGTTTTATGTTAAACATACATTGCACTGTTTAAGATAAATGTACTAAAAACCAAAAAATAATAAAATAGATACAGTCGTGGGAATTATAAACATATGCATAGACTAGACTAAAATAAAACCGTGGGGCACGTCAATTGTCTACAAATTATCGACTTAATGTGCGATAGAAGAATCGTTTAATTCGTCGTTAGGCAGTTGGCCCGCAGACGGTGAGGAAATTATTTACTATTTTCTTGCTCATGGAAATTCTAATAGTTATACACTCCATGTAAATAAAAGAGATGTTTTAACTAGTTTATCGTTGGACATTCACACTGCTGGCTGGCGAGGAATCGTTTCACTGCTTGTTGTTTGTCTTTAATCGACAAAACATATGACAAAAGTACTACTCGCTCACCACTATGAAACCCTAAAACTCACTTATAATCGAGCTTGCTAGCTTGTTTCCACATTCTAGCCCTACTTATCACACGTCCATCGTTGTCGGTTGCACAACTGCCTAATAATTATAGTGTAACATTACAAAACAAACATTTTAATCAACGATTGTAGACAATTGACGTGCCCCACGGTTTTATTTTAGTCTAGTCTATGCATATGTTTATAATTCCCATGACTGTATCTATTTTATTATTTTTTGGTTTTAGTACATTTATCTTAAACAGTGCAATGTATGTTTAACATAAAACCGTTTAACTTAAAAAGTTTTTTTACCTATTTTTATGTTGTATCAAGTATAGTAGTAGCGAACCGTTGTTTCAACGCGAAAATTCTTAAATAACGGTCATGGATCGCCGTTGTTGCTCGAGGTCATCCTTGCTTAGGTCTCCTCTTTTGATCACCAGCCTCCCACAATCCTCAAAGTCCTTAAATTACTAATTTTTTGTGATTTTGTTCGGCTCTTCCTTCGATGCCGTCTATATCGCTTCAATCGCAAGGTAGCATCGACGTTTCATGGACCCGCGAATATATTCCTCGAAACTTAATTGTCTATTAAAGGTCATACCACGGTCTCATATGTTATTGTGTCTTCTCAACTATTCATTGCTCATGATATAACTATGTCTAATTAGTTCATTGGATCTATGAAACTTCTTTTTTCTTCTTCCTTCCAACTTCATTTTAGGCGAAACCGCCTGTTTATTCTTCGGTCGTTTGTCTGTTACGGAACGTTCAAGTTGTCACTCCACCTTTTTTCGTGGTCGTCCCACGCTTCTGCGCCCCAGTGGAGATCTATCACGGGCGATTTTCACTATTCTTCTGTCATCCATTCTGTTTATATGGTCATTCCACTCCTGTTTTCTGTTCAATACCCAGTTGTTAATGTTGTCCACCTTGCACATGTTTCTAATATTCTCACTCTTCTCTCTGTTGAGCAGTGTTTTCCCGGCTATCCTGCGAAGTACCTTCATTTCGGTTGTCTCCAGTAGTCGCCTGGTTTTCGTTGTTTCTGGTCTAGTTTCTGCAGTGTATGTCATAATAGGCCTTACAGTTGCTTTGTAGATTCATCTATGAAACAAAATTTTGAAAAAATTTTGAAAAATCTATGAAACATTTTTCAAAATTCAAAAGCAGGGAATTTGAAATAGATCGGTCTATCAATAAATCTATTTGCCACTGTAAAAAATTCACATGAGTATAATCTTGGATTTTGTAGAATTTTACATTCCACTTTCCTCACATCGTTAATAAACAGGTTGAAATGAATAGGATCCAAGTGCGAACCCTGTGGAAGTCCTGAGGTGACAATTTTTTCCTTAGGCAGAAATGATATATACTACTATTAGAGTATGGTTGTTCAAGAAACTCCAAAACCAGGACAACGATGAAACCGACACACCCATCTGTGTAAACAGCATCCAGCCTGATTCCAAGTATTCAACATAGAGTATTAGGTTTGATTGGTTGACCCTTCATAAAACCATGTTGCACATTGATTAAAAGAGAGCAACAATGCCATGATAACAAATAACACATCAGACTGTCGAATATCTTAGGAATTGTTGGTTGTATTGATATACATTGCTCCTGTTTTCTTACTCTAGTTTGATGTTGTTTTCTTTACTTAAACAGTTAAAAGTGGTACTGAAAAAATCGAGAATTTTCAGTTCATGTACTGGGTGCCAAAATACATTGGTTCCGATTTTTCTGCAACCCCAATATAGTGAATTGAAAAAGTGGGAGTACGTTATTTTCCATTCTGAATTTCGCTTTGCTTTAGTAATTGCAGTCATCTGTGGTGATGAGCTTATCAACATCACTAATTGAAACTAGTTTTTTGTTCTTTGCCATTAATCCACCGGTACCTGCTGGCGTAGTCTGGCATTGTAATGACTAATAACGATAAAAAACGAAAAAAGCGACATCGAAACAATTGGAAAGCAGAAGCTGTAAAAAAGCGATTGGAAAATCCATTCACAAAATTCAATGTAGCGGGGAATGCTAATATTGGTTTCATCTTTCGGAGAATTGTACTCATCTTACTAAGGATGGAATACAGGGTGTTACAAGTGGAAAGAAGACTTGGTTCAGCGACTTCTGCCAGATTTTGTCTGAAGATAAAGAAGAGAATGATGAAGAATAATCGGAGGGTGAATCTGGGTCGGATACAGAGGTTCAACCAATAGAGAGCCCCGGCGTCAGCAAGAAGAAATCTGGCAATAAACGCAAGATATGTAACGAAGATTTAATGAAAAAACTAGATAGTATTTCATCTCAAAATGAAAAACTATTGAAAAAATTTGAGAGAGTGGTGAAGGAGTATAAGACCATACAAAATGAATTCAATGAACTCAAAAAAAAACATTTACAGCTAAAACGAGATGTTGTAACACTGAACAAAAACAAAAGGCGAGCCATTCAAGACACGCTAAAAACAATGCTGTAACAAAAGGATTACCCTTGAAACTGGATGTTCAGTTTGAAGAAAATGTAATGCACTGTTATAAAGTTGGAAGAGACTAAAATACTCAAGCGAAGGTAGCCTTCGCAGATTATGGATTCAAGGAAACGATTATGAAGGAGAAAAAAAAGTAGAAATCAAAACTGATGATCTTGGTTTTCCGAATTCCAATACAGTTCATATTAACCATGATATGTCTTTTGAAGATCAAAATCTGTTCAAACAGGCTCGTCAACTGAAAATATCAAGGATTTAAATTTGTATGGTACAATGATGAAAATCAGAAGACAACAATATCCTTTATATAAAAAGTGAATCGTATCTTTCCTCCTTATTGGAAAAAAATAGATTCTGTAAATACTGGAAAACTTCGTATTCTTTACTTCAACACAAGATCTTTGAGAACAAAAATACAAATTGGATAATATTTATAATTACACCATTAAGTACGATAAACCACACATCATTACTCTTTCGGAAACCTGGTTGAAAATATTCTGAAACAAAATTTTATTCTATTCCCAATTACGCAGCCGTTCATAACTGCCGTCCCACAAAAAGTGGAGGTGTAGCATTATACATCAGGAATGATCTTCATTATGAAGAAATTGAGATAGAATCACCAAAAAATTGTAATATCACCGGAGTTCTGTTAAAAAACTTAGGATATCAAACTTATGTTGTGTATACGGCTCCAAGAAAGAATGTAAATTGTTTTTTCGATTTTTTGCAAAAATTCCTGGAAAATAGCCAAAAGTAAATTGTGATTGGATATATGAATTTGGATGTATCAAGATCAATCAACATGATCAAACGCTACAAGGACATTGTACTTGAAAATCACAATATTATTCAGAACACAAATAGAAGATTTATATCAACTCGGCGCAATAGAAATAGAACCACTATAATTGATCATTTATTAACTCCAAAGTCCATCAAGAAGAGCAACATGATAGCTACTGATACTGCAATATCTGACCATAAATTAATATACTCAAAAATAATCCCTAAATCAGAAGATATGTGTGTAGAGAGATCAAAAGATAACAAAAAAATAAGTATAACCAATTATGACACTTTCATCTCATACCTGAAAACAAACATGGAGATATCAGACCAGTTTGACACGTTTATCGATATTGTAAAAAAAGGTAAAATTAAAAGCACAAGCACAGAACGGCAAACCTAATAATAAACTCTGGTTCACCACTGAAGTCAAAAACATTACAAAGGAAAAAAAAACAAATATATCTAGAATATAAGAACCATCCGACACCAGAGAACCAAAATAGATACATAGAAATAAGAAATAGGGTAAATAACAGAGTTCGGGAAATTAAAGAAGAATACTGGCAGAGATTCAGAGCTGAAATGGAAGCGGATATATACGGAGCACAAAAACGAATTTGGAAATTATTAAGGGGTATGAAAAAGGACACCAATGAAACTATACAACTGAAAACAATCACAAACGAAACATGGGAAAAATACTTCAAAAATCTTTACACCGAATCAGAATATGAAGAAGAACCCCCAGAAGAAGACTTAGAACGACATTATAAATGAACCGGTAACAATCACGAAAGAGCAAGAGCTATGGCAATAAGTAAACTTAAAAATAGGAAAGCTCCAAATGAAGATAAGATAACAAATGAGATGATCAAATATGGCGGAGAAGCCATGAGAGAAGAGTACACAAAACTTTAACATCATAATTCAACACGGAAAAATACCAGAAGAATGGAAAAGAAGTGTAACGTGCCTATCTTTAAAAAAAGGAGACAAAACAAATCCTGCCAACTATCGCGGAATAACCTTATTAAGCACCTCTTTGAAACTGCTTACAAAGATTCTTGCCGATGACATAACGTCAACAATGCCAATCAGCGAAGAGCAACAAGGCTTTCGAAAAAACCGGTCCACGGTCGATGCACTATTTATAACAAGGCAATTAGTAGAAATGTCTCTTGAATATAACACTCCAGCATATCTTTGTTTCATAGACTTAACGAAGACCTTCGACAGAGTCCAACTGAAGAATGTAATCAAGATACTGGAAAACAAAGAGGTACCCAAAAAATATATAAGACTCATAAAAGATCTGAACACTAATACAACAACGCAAATACGAACAAACCACACCCTAACGCAGCATTTCGGAACAACGTCGGGCATCCGCCAAGGTGATAGTCTTAGCCCTCTACTATTTAATACTGTTATGGACCAACTTGTAGAGACCGTTAAAAATTTGGGACTAGGATACCGCATGGGAACCTACAAAATTAACATCTTATGCTATGCCGATGACGCCGTACTCATTGCAGAATCAGAAGACGACCTACAAAGAATGTTATACGCCTTTAGCAAACGCGCAAAAAATTTCAATATGGAAATCTCAACAAGTAAGACAAAATGCATGACCATAGCTAAGAAACCTCTGCGCTGCAAGTTAACAATAGACAACGCCACTATAGACCAAGTCATGTCATTCGAATACTTAGGGTGCAAAATAACAAGCACAGGATACATTGAAGATGAAGTGAGGAGACAAGTAAACAAAGCAGCTGCAGTATCGGGACATCTTAAACAACCAATTTGGAGAAATAAACACCTCAGTATACCATGCAAATCCAGAATCTACAAAACATGTGTGCGACCAATTATGACATACGGGGCAGAAACAAGAGCGGAAACGTCGGTAACAAAGAGGATACTAAGAACAACAGAAATGAAAACGCTAAGAACTATAACCGGTTACACATTGAATGACAGACAAAGAAATACCGACATAAGGAAAAATGTGAAACAGACGATATTGAAATATGGGTAAGAAAAAGAAGAAGAGAATGGAACCAGCATGTAAACAGAATGACCACAGATAGAATAGCCAAAATCGTATATAACAACATACCACACGGAAGAAGACCCGTTGGACGACCACCAAAACGATGGCGGGACAATTGGCAATCAACTTCACAAGAACAGCTGCAGGGAAACCGGAACTGAACAGGCGCTACGCCTTCTACACGGTGAAGAAGAAGAAGAAGAAGCACTAAATATCTGAGCACCCAAAACAGAAATGGCTGGTACAACCTTAAAATACCAATAATAGTACGTTTACGGGAAAATTTGAAGAACTAAAAAAAACAGAAATTCGATCAAAAGGTCTAAAAGAGAATATTACAGTAGGCAAATGAACCGGACACAAAATAACATGAAAATGTATGGCAGGTTCTCAATAACACTTCGAATAAATCCAAAAGTAAAACGAGGGATATCACAAAGTTCGTACTGGTCAACAAGACTTGTGTCACAAAGGATGAAGAAGTAGGAGAAGGTGTGGTATTGATTCCCTGAAATTCAAGAAATAAAAATTGTGATAGTTTATTGTTGTTGTTTTAGACTTTCCAGAAAGCCAGCGTTATGCTGACAAGTCGTTTAGTAAAAGAATGGCTGAATTACTCTTTTGGACATCTGGAAAAATGAAATCTATGAGCTTCTTGATTAACTACAATTTACTTTATTGTCGAATCAGTATTTAATGAATTATTGAATTAAAATACTAAGTACTATCAGGTCACTTGTTATTCCTATAATTGCCATTCGCTTCTTTGATATTACTCGATTCTTACGTTTTATGATACTCCCAAACTTCAACAAAATGACTTAGAATACATATAAAAATGAAATATTAAAATTAATCCTAGAATAATTCATGAAATAGTAGAGCAAACTATCTAAGAAACATGAACTCAAAGTTTTTCCGTAGGTTAAAAGTCGTCTAGGGTCAATATTCTCCTAGGAAAAATTACATAAATATACATCATATTTTACGAGAATTTGACTCATAAATTATTATACTTTCCGGCAATATTTACAACGTCAAGTTTGAAAACCGTTCGCTCTTCCGCTTTGTTTTCTCATTGAGTATAATACTTTCGAGTTTTCCTCACTTTTACAAGAAAGTTCGTGGAGAAATGAAGGTCGGTTTTTGTCCTAAATCAAACTTTATGTACTATTAAGAAGCTCAACTTTTCTTGCTTTTGTATACAGAGAAATATGTATTCCCAAACAATACTCTTTGAGACAAATCAGAAGATATTGTTAGGAATGTCTTCGGAGTAGTAATACTACCTACAAATGCATTTTCTCTTCTTGTATTGATTCGATAGTGACAATGAAACCTGGATCAGAGTTTCTTGACCACATCCACCTTTTGATGCGAGTCGAAAGCTTTGAATTTGATTGTACTCTTAGCTGGGCATTCGTCTTCAAAATCTAGGCCGTAATTTTGTTTTTTTATGTTGAGTATGACTCATTATTTCCTTTGGTTTTGTTCTTTAAATTGTTTTGCCAGAATAATTAGTTGTTCTTTTACGTTAGAACGTTGTGGTAGAAGGATTGCATTATTTTCCTCTTTAATCCTTGTGTTCTTTTTTTAGTGTTTTCGAGATTTCTCGTGGTAGTGGGAGTAATAAAATGCCTTCAAACGCAACTGGTGTTACTCGAGTTGGAAGAAACGGCTACAACGAATAGCTCATACACTCACATTACAACAAACCACAGTACGGGATGCTATCAGAAGGTTTCAGGAGATAGGTTCATATACACGTAGATAAGGTCACTTCCATACCAGACGATGGCTTTGTTGTTAGCAACGCGTTGAGAAACTGCTCTTGTACTACCGAAAGTACCCATAATATGAGTATTCGGACGATCAGAGGAAGCATCAACAGCAGGGTAGAGCAAGTCATGCGATTGCGCGAAAATATGGTGACTAGACTGTGGATCAATAATAAGAATAAATAAATATAAACTATTCAAAAATAATGAAAAACATTTTTACAAAGTTATTTCAGGTTCAAATGAAAATATTTCTGGAAATGGAGTTCCTAAAATTGATATTCTAACTGATTATTGGTCTTCAATTTGGGCAGTGCCAAGGCAACACAATTCCAAAGCAAGTTGGGTTTTAAATGAAAGGTCTCGATTTTCTGAAATAGAATGCATGCAATTTGAAAAATTTTCAAACGAAGATATAACATCAGTTATTAAACACACAAAAAATTGGAAATCTCCAGGTGTTGATGGTATTAATAACTTTTGGTTCAAGAAATTCTCTTGCGTTCATGAAAAATTGGCTGAATATTTTCATTTATAATAAAGGACTCCTCAGCTACTCCTTTCACACAAGGAATTACTTATTTAAAACCGAAAAGTCCTAATACTATTGATCCGTCTCAATATAGACCAATTACTTGCCTTCCAACAATACATAAAATTCTAACTGCATGTATTACCCAAAAATTTATGCTCATTTGGAGATTTACAATATTCTTTCCGAACAACAAAAAGGATGTAGAAAAAAACACCTTGGTACTAAAGAGCAACTTGTAATTGATTCTGTTGCTTTGAATCAAGCTCAAACTAAGAAGAGAAATATACATACAGCCTTCATTGATTGCCAAAAGGCTTTTGATAGTTCTCCCCATTCATGGGGAAAGAAATTTTGGAAATTTATAAAATTCATAAGACACTTCGTCTTTTTCTTGAATTTGTAATGGAAAATTGGAGAACCAATCTTCATTTATATATTTCAAAACAATCTTTAACATCCGAAGTAATTCCAATCAAAAGAGGCATTTTCAAGGTGATTCTTTAAGTGCTCTTTGGTTTTGTCTTTGCCTTAGTCCACTATCTCATGAATTAAATGCTATTAGTTTCGGCTTCAAAATAAAGAGTCTATCAACTGAATTCAAATTAAGTCACTTAATTTATTTAGTTGATATTAAATTATATGCTGGAACCAGATCTCATTTAAAAAGTCTACTTGAGATTACTTTCAACTATTCCAATGACATTCATATGAAATTTGGGCTTCCAAAATGTAAAAATCTTTCTATTGAAAAAGGAAAGATCACCTCTGATTATATAAAGATTTCCAATATCGAAATCGAGCCAATGCATCAAGGAGATACATATAAATATCTTGGATGTTGTCAAGAGAAGACAATTAACCATAACAGCACTAAAAAATATTAGAAGTTCATATTACAAAAGACTTAGAATTATCATCAAGAGTCATTCAACTGGTAAAAACCTTTTCAGAGCTATCAACTCCTATGCAGTTCCTATTCTTACATCTTCTTTTGGAATTATTAAATGGTCTAAAACTGATCTGAATGAATTAGAACGTCAAACGAGGAAAATGCTTTGTAAATTACATAAGCACCACCCAAAGTCAGTTGTTCATAGAGTTACACTACCTAGACATCTTGGAGATCTAGGATTAACTGATTTGAATAATCTTCATAGTAAGCAGATTTTTCGTCTACGTTCCCATTTTCATGATTAACAGAGATATATTATCATCTTGCTCAGTCCTTGCTTCAACAGATTATTTTGAAAGACATAATGCCGTCGCTAATATTATTCATTTTAATCTAGGAATTAAACATGACCTAATTCCCAAAAGACCTAATTCCCAAAAAAATTTTACAAATATGAACCTGAAATTATTTGTGAAAATGACAAATATAAACTTTATTTTGATAAAACAATTCTTTGCAACAGAGCTGTAAAACACAATAGACCAGATATCATTCTCACTGATAAACAGAATCAAATAACATATATAATTGATATTGCTATACCCGACACGCATAATATACAAAATAAATACAATCAAAAATTTCTAAATATATGATGCTTGGCGACGAGATTAAAAAATGTGGAAAATGAAAAAAGTTTTTATTCTACCGATTATTATTTCCACAACAGGTGTTATTCCTAGGAATCTTCACAAAAGTATTAAGATTTTGGGTCTGAAGAAAAATTTGTTTGAACAGTTAGAAAAGATAACAGTCATCAAATCTTGTAATATTCTTCGTAGGTTTCCTTCCGAAAAAAATAATGAGGTAGAGTCACAGGTTTTCTTTAGTTTATACTGCTCAGAATCTCATTTCATATTTTTTTAATTTGTTTATATAAATGTAATATAATTAACTGACAATTTTGTCATATTTATATTCAGAGCAGTATTCTATTCGATCGTTCACCACTTCACACACACAGGAAACTATTACTTAATGAGTAACATTCAGTGTTACTTGACTAAGGTCCGTACACTGGATTTTTCCGGGGAGAAAGCCTCTGACACTACTCGTTGGTACATTGATATCATTGTCTGATGATGCTATAGTATGTATATATTCTGGTAGATTGATATATTCTCATAACATTTAACGTTATCCTAATATATAATTATTCCAGGATATGTTTTGATGATAATCATTGCCTGGCGATGGTATTAATTATCGGGTGGTGGATTTATATTTTTCATGAAATCAGTTTGATAGCATGGACAGATATATGGACAACTCGTCGGGGTGAAACCCTATATATATATATATATATATATATATATATATATATATATATATATATATATATATATATATATATATATATATATATATCTCAAATTCATTGATCATATCTTTATACATTTCTTCCAGAATAAAAGTGGTAGATGACTTTTATATCTCAACAGTACGTGAACAAGTCACTCACAAATGAAGATAAAATAAACTTCACATTATCTCTGGTAACGGTAACGAAATAGTTTAGCGATACATAAAATTGCAATAGTCACGTTCATATCCCATTTTTTCCTCCCGGAAGCTATATGAACAAAAAATTAAAGTATGCAGGGTGTTTCTCAAGCTCTATGACATAGGTTCACAAACTCTTTTGTGAACCTATGTGCTATATGCTATATGCAAATTTTTCTTTCGCTGACGTAGACCCCTTGCAAGTTGTCATAGACCTCTGGGGGTCGATATAGACCTTTTTGGGAATCACTGCTTTATCGAAAACTTTAAGAAGTGATTTCTGAGGCAATTTTAAGACAAATAAGTGAAAGAACTGTCTTAATCTCTTCAAATACGAAGAAGTGACCACCGAACAATATGATGGACAATGCCATGTCTAACTCTTTCGGCGCCATTCTTTATCCGTTTTTGTGAATGTTCGAATTTTGTTCGTTTCATGTTTCCTCATACATACCAGTCTAATGGGTTGAGATCCAGTGACTGTAGTGCCCAAACAATAGGACTTCTCCTACCTGTTTGGAGTATATTCATTCAGCCATTCAACAACTATTCTTCCTCGAGTGGAGGTGCTCCGTTATGTAGATAATATATATTCTGAATAAAATTGAGCGGGCAATTATTATTTCAATCGAACGTGTTCTGTAGAAAATTTCGATGAGTAATGAAAATCAATATGTTATTTAAAATATGATGCAGAATCCAACGGCAAAATGGAAGTCGATGCTGCTCTTCCTCTGCATTCAATCCTTGCAGTACCTTTGGATGATAAGGGTGCAGTTCATCTCTTTTCAAAACACATCGCATTGCATTCCGGGATATTTGCAATTATATATGTTCACTTGACTAGGTCGTACACGTTTTGTTATCGTTTCTCTGAGTTTTTCACGAACCGAAGTAAAAACTGTAAGAAAAAGAGGGTTCCTTGAGCAAATTTTCGTGGCTTTTCTGCAGCTGCTTCTCATACGTTTTCATCGCAATAATAATTGCATTGCCATCCGCGAAAATGATGATTCTGCCAGTCACAAGTGAGTAGTACATGTCGTTAATGAACATAAAAAACAGTATTGGACCTAATATACTGCCGTGGGAGACACCAAAAACAACTGTCCTCCTACAGCTTCTACACCCTTTAATCTCCATGATATTTTTCCGTTCGGTTGAATGATCCTTCATCATTTCATACGCCACACCCCTAAATCTAATGGAAAGTGCTGTTTTCAGATGAAAGTTTGATGAGTTCAAGAGATTTAGATAGATGCCTATATGTATGCAGATGTCAAAATGGGATTTACTCTCTGCGCTATAGGAGAAATAGTGGGTTATCAGAAAGGTTCAATAATGATTTATGAAGGTTCTACCTGCACTATAGCCTGAGCAAAATTCTGCCCTCAATCTCATCGAAAAAGTTTGGAATAACCTGGAAAAATATGTTCGAGTCAAACTACCTGTGGCCTTTACTCTCAGGCTTCAGAGCCGCTGTCATAGAGGAGTGCCCTTAACTCGACATTGAGAACATCATTAACCATCTTCTTGACAAGCTTCAAGAAGTCATTAATGGAATGGTACCAGCCATTTTCAAGTTACGAGTGAATGGGAAGAGGGTTTTTTTCAATTGAAGAAAAACAATGTGTCATTAGAAATCTAACATTTCGAACAACTATTCTTCAAACAGAAAATATAGAAAAAAGATTCTACTACTGATATGTAAAGAAACTTTATGTGAAAGCTGGCATGTTGTTCCAATTCATTTTTGTAGATACGTGTACTCAGGAAACACCCTGTAGATGAAATACGTTAATTAGTTTTCGTTTCATTTTCCAATAGAAAAATTCCACTTCGAAGTTTGAATTCCTCGTCCTGTTGAGCTTCGACTAGATAATATAATCCACAGTTCTGCCATACAGGGGGCCGCCGGGGTTGTTGTGGTAACGATACTAGTCCTTGCAAGAAGATATACGATCGGGATCCAGCCGTGCAGGAACATCCGGTTCGCATTATTACACAGGAAGTAGCTCAGTATACATTTCCGCAGTGTAGCCACTTCGGCTTGAATTTGATAATACAAACCCGAAGCTTAATAACTTGGAAGATGATGTTGAAAGGTCAGGTTTAATTTTTGAATCGACTTTAGAATAATCAGAACTTGTGTTAAATGAAATGAAGATTTATTCATTCTAATGACGCCATGTATACAAACATTTTCTGAGGTCATACTAGCCTTACTTCGCTTGAGCAGACAACCTCAGCCTCCTATAAGATCGTCTAATATCCCTTGTCACATAATATACAACCTCAATTTTAATAACTGAGTATGTATTTTTTTATGTTGCAATTTTACTACAAAATACTCGTAAATCATTCCAAACCTAAATATTTCATAAACTTGAGCCTGTTGAATAGAAATGAAACTTCTGTCAATCGAATTTGTTCAAATCTATTGGTTTATATTTTTTTCAGTCAATTACTTAGTTTTCAGAATAACATAAAGTTCATCAAAATGAAAGCAAATCTGTCTCACTGGAATTAATGAACAAAAGAAAATTATTAAGTTGGTTTTATTGTTTTGAGTCAGATTAACTTTTGAGGAAAAGGTTCAAGAAATGAATTAACTAAAGTGATCCCAGGAGGCTCGTAGAGTAGAGGCCTTTATACCGGGTGGGGCAATTAAAAAGAAAAAGACTCAATGACTGCTAAACTATTCGTTTCTGGACAAAAAGCAGATACAGGTCAATTTTTGTCTAAATGATGACATCTTTTAACTTACGGTGATTTTATTTTACATCAACCCCCTAAGCAGGAGTGCACAAAAGTCAATTTTTTGAATAGGGAAGATAGGTCGAATGATATCTCATTGGTAAGCTCTTTTGATTCTCAACACAAATGTGTAATAATTTTTCGACATATTCGGAAGAAAATACAAGCTGTCGATTTCGAATGAACATTCACCGGAATACTGTTGTATTTTGGGGACAAATATCTTCAAGCAGTGGTGCTTCTACTACACCTCCTCATATGAGGGTGTCAACCCCTCAAATCTTCCAATTGATCAGTTACTTTCAGTAATAACTCATTAGAAAGGTTTTAGAATTTCTAGAATATATTGTAGAGAGCGATAAGTGTTTGCTTCATCTGCATTGTGGATGAAGATGAACACGGAATGGTTTTCAATTAATAAAGATTCATAGATATAGTGTTTGCAATTGAGGTCTACTGATTTTACAGGAAATGTTCAAAGTGTTCGCCGCCAACTTCCAACACAAATACCAATTTTGCTCGAAACGTTTCCGCACATCAGGGTTTATACGAATACACTCGAATACAATCCGTTATCGTAAATCCACCAAATCTGCTGGTTCAGTTGTATATATTAATTCATCAATTTTTTTCTTCATAAATTTTGCTTTTACTCAAACGTATTCTTTCAGGGAATCAATGGCTTGATCACCTTCATTTTAGACGCAGAAGATTTATTAATAACTTGAAATGAATGAATATTCCTATTTCATCATTAGATGAAATTTTTCTTTCTTTGTGTGAAAACATTGACTTTATTCAGGGAAGAATATTCAACACGTGAAATGTTGAATATCCCTTCCTGAAGGAGGTAGTTTGCCGATCCCCTCTTCATAATCATCGCAATCAGGACCACATAGTAATGGTACAATCTAGTCGGATGTCATGAATTGGAGCGAGATTTTGCAGTTCCGTTCTAGCTTCAACTGGTCACTGTTGCATACCCATCGAGCCAGATTGCCACTTACTCGTATCAATTCGTTGAGAAGTACCAAGAATATGTTTATGTATACAAAGTTTGTAAATGAAGTTATGAGACTGGGAACGTCGCTTTCAATCCGGCAACGCTTGAGAAGAAAGGCTTTGAACAGCGCCAGGTGTAGTGGTGGCTTAAGGCGTTTTCAGAAGGGGGAGAGTAGATGAGAGATGAACCACGAAGCAGAAGGCCTTCAAGTGCGAACACCGATGAAAATGAGTCCGGAATCTTGTGCGTTCCGATCGACGGATAACAGTCAGATCACGGAATAACTAGGTTTGAATCACACCTATGTTAATCAGCCTTTGACCAATAAAATAGAGACGTCAAAAATTTGTGCAAAAATGTTTCCGAAACCTCTCCCAAGATCAAAAGAATTTCGGTAGGGACAGGAGTCTTGACTTTTTGGGTTGATTGAAATTGATCGCCGTTTTCTGGAACGCGTTCATACTGGTGAGTCTAGGGTGTTTGAGTACGATCCAGAAACCAAACACCAGCACATGAAGTGTCACATTACAATGCACAAGTCAATAATGAAATACATGCTGATTTGTTTATTCTGAATCGGAATCGTCCACAGAGGGTTTGTGCCTCAAGGCTCAACAATTAATCAACACTTTCACCGAGAGGTCCTTGAAAAACTTCGGCAATGGGTCTTTCGTGTGCGACCAAACATCAAAAACAACTGGGTGTTAAATCATGATGCATGAGTGCCTATGCGCCATGTCACACAGCAATCACAATAATAGACTTTTCAAATGAGATCTAGTTCTGCATATAATATAATATCATCTAAATAAATTGAGTGACTTAATTAGAATTCAGTTGATAGACTTTTTATTTTGAAGCTGAAGCTGGTAGTTTTTAATTCATGAGATAATAGATTGAGGCAAAGACAAAGCCCAAGAGCACTTAAAGAATCATCTTGAAAAATGCCTCTTTTAATTGGAATTATCTCGGATGTTAAAGATTGTTTTGAAATATATAAATGAAGATTAGTTCTCCAATTTTTCATAACAAATTCAAGAAATAGACGAAATGTCTTATCAATTTTATGAATTTCCGAAATTTCTTGAAGCCATGAATCAGGAGAACTATCAAGAGCCTTTTGGTAATCAATGAAGGCTGTATGAATATTTCTCTTCTCAGTTTGAGCTTGATTCAAAGCAAAAGAATTAATTACAAGTTGTTCTTTAGTACCAATGTGTTTTTTTTCTACATCCTTCTTGTTGTTCGGAAAGAATATTATAATTTTCCGAATTTGCATGAATTGTTTGGGTAATACATGCAGTTAGAATTTTATATATTGTTGGAAGGCAAGTATTTGGTCTATATTGAGATGGATCAATAGTATTAGCACTTTTCGGTTTTAAATAAGTAATTTCTTGTGTGAAAAATAGAGGAGTAGCTGAGAGGTTCTTTATTATAAATGAAAAATATTCATCCAATTTTTCATGAGCGAAAGAGAATTTTTGAATTCCAATTTTTGTGTGTTTAATAACTGATGTTATATCTTCATTTAAAAATTTTTCAAATCGCATGTATTCTATTTGAGAAAATCGAGACCTTTCATTTGAAATCCAACTTGTACTGGAATTGTGTTGCCTTGACAATTATATATAATTCGTTTTCACTCATTCGACTTTCAGTGAAAAATCACCGCAATAATTCTCAGTGCTTATATTAATCACTCTCGCGTTCAAAATAGCGGTCAAAAGCAGCTTATGATAAATTCGCTGCTTAATTAAAATCAATGTGGAACTAGAACCATTTGTTGAGTAATTACCAACTCGGTTATATGAGTTATCTGATCAACCCTCCTTCAATTACCATCCCTTAATTACATTTAATATGTAAACAACCGTGTTTATACGCTGACATATTAATTAGGAACTCTATAAAACATTTAAACGAGAAGTTTAGGAATTCTGCCTGAGTTCACTGGTAACGAAAGATATTTCAAGATGGGTTAGCTGGAAATTTTTTTAATTGGGATTATAATTAATCGGTGTGCCAATTTATATTACACAAGCGTACTGAGCAAGATGTGAAATCTTAAGCTGCAATCGAAATTTCTATGTATACGTACCAAATGTTCATTTAGCGAATCTCAACAACTATAAGTGTTAGAAAAGAAAATGTGGCACGTTTTTGGATTACTTTTTCGACAAAATGAGATTTGTGAAAACTAACATAACCTGCTCAAGTACAGAGATTTTGAGTTTGAATTAACATTGATATTTTCGGGATTTGTTGAACCACGAAGTGTCCTCGCTAAAGCGATTTGATCGATAAGAAGTATCTGAATAAGACCAATTTGAAATCTTTGGATTAGAGTAGATGGATGCTGATCTACAATTTTCAATTGTTTTCAGAGTGGTATCAATTTCGGTTCAACATTGAATACAACTAAGCTATTGTAAATATCATGGTGTACTTTTTAAATTTTTTCATTAAGGGGCATCCCTTTTCAAGCATATTTTGTTAAGATTTGTCCTATCTAAAATTAATCGCCATTAAGTATGATTCTGAGGATCTAATCTTCCATTCCAACTGTCGCCGAACAAGCTAGTTAATTCTTAAAATATGAACATGATCGGTTACGGTAATATGTTATTATTATTATTACACAGGTCAGCAACAAAAATGCTGTCTGGATATTTTCAACTGATTTCTATGTATTTAGGTGTTCTGAAAACAAAAAACATACTCAAAAAATTCCAGAACGTAAGGTTACTTTATAAAACTCAAAATTTTATTACAAAACGGATTTTTGGGCTAAAAGGAATTAACTTGTAGTATAAATGATAGGTATAATTTTATTTTGATTACTGTTTTAAAATGTTTACAGGACATAACTATCATTAATTTCTAAATAAGGAACACCCTGTTTGACCTACATTAACAAGTATAAACATGTTGTAACCTGAACGTGCGCGCTTCGATAGTGTAGAAGTGGCGCGGGACAATTACGTGTTAACTCATCATTGTTTTATAGATCTTGGTTCAATACAGTGCAATGTCGTCTGTGCGGAAGTGTATGAACTCTTCGGATAGTTTCTGTTACATTTGTGGAGAATATATGACATTAAAGCAACAAGTTAATATTACGGACTTTGTAAAAAAAGTATACTTCGCGTATTTTGGCTTCAAACTTGGAGATCAGAATAAAGTATGGGCACCTCATAAAGTCTGCAAACGATGTGTTGAAGACCTTCGAAATTGGTCTAAGGGCAAGAAAAAAGCTTTCCGATTTGCGATTCCTATGGTATGGCGCGAGCAAAAGAACCATAGTGATGAATGTTGCTTCTGTTTGTGTAATGTGAAAGGGTATAATTCAAAACGGAAGCAGTCAATTTCATACCCCAATCTGCAATCAGCTATTCGTCCCATCCCTCATGGGACCGAAATACCAGTGCCCAAGGTCCCTGCTACCTTGGAAGAGGTTCAAAGTTCTGACGAAGATGGTGCTGTACCTACACCCGATGACCAGTCAATTTTTGAATTTGAAGATGACAGAAGTCCAAAATTGTTTTCCCAAGGCGAGCTTAATGATTTGGTAAGAGACTTGAATCTTACCAAAAACGCTGCTGAGTTGCTTGCATCAAGGCTCAAAAGCAGCAACTTACTTTTGCCGGGAGTGTCTACCTCTTGGTTTAGATATCGTGAAAAGCAGTATACTTCCTACTTTGACCAAGAGGACGAGTTGGTTTATTGCACCAATATTGAAGGTTTGATGATTACATTTAAGATCTAATACGACCCAGAAGAGTGGCGTATTTTTATAGATTCTTCAAAAAGAAGCCTTAAAGCAGTTCTACTTCACAACGGCAGTTTCTATGCTTCCATTCCTGTTGGCCATTCCGTACACCTCAAAGAAACCTACAAAAACTTGGAATTGATTCTTTGTAAATTAAAATATGAAGACCACGGTTGGCAAGTGTGCGGTGATTTCAAAATCTTGGGGATGGCGTTCGGGCAGCAATCTGGGTTTACCAAATTCCCTTGCTTTCTGTATCTATGGGATAGTAGAGACCGAACAAATCACTGGACCAAAAACTGTTGGCCTGCGAGGGAGCTTAAAGTTGGCGAAAAGAATGTCCAGCATGAGTCTTTGGTGCCTCCTCATAAAGTTCTTTTACCACCGCTTCACATAAAGCTGCGATTTGTAAAGTCACTTCCAAGAGATGGAAATTGCTGCGAATACTTAATATCAAAGTTTCCTGGCCTCTCGGAGACAAGGAAGTTGAAACAAAATTTTCAGGCAATAACAAAGACCCTAACTACAAACAAATCGTCAAAAGAATGTTGAAAGCATTTCAAGCTTTAGGTTGCTTAATGAGTTTAAAAGTATATTTTCTTCATTCCCACCTCGACTATTTTCCAGAAAATTTAGGAGACGTGAGTAAAGAGCAAGGTGAACGATTTCACCAAGATATTGAGGAGATGGAAAAAAGATACCAGGGAAGATGGAGCGTCTCAATGATGGCAGACTACTGTTGGACGCTTAAAAGAGACCTTCCAGATGCTTCCCACAAGCGAAAATGTACCAAAAGGAGTCTCACTGGGAAAAAAGAAATGTGTTTAGTGCTCACTAATTAATATATTTTAGATAAGAAAATAAGTCTTGATAAGCAATTATAAATTACTTCATTTAAAAAAAAAATTGTTTTATTTTAAGATAATAACTTGTTCAGCATAGACACATACATTGTCAGAAAACGTGATGTGCTAGGACAAAATGAAAGTCATTTTCGAATTCAGCACATCCAAAAACATAAGAATTACGCAAAAAAACCAAAACAGCTCTCAAGTTTTTTTGCACACTTGTGTTATTAATGCATGGATAAGAGTCGAGATAACGCCTATAAGACTCAATCACAAAACAACTTAAATAATTCGTACTGAATACATAGTATATAAACATGAAACAAAAATAATTGAAAATTGTAAAATAATGAAAGAAAATAGATAAGAAGTTGAATTTCCAAGAGCAAACGAAAACTTGTAGCGAGCAGCGAAATAGCTTCATACCATCAAGCGCCATTGCAAGCCGATCAAGAACGTGTCTCATCTGCAGGCAACCTCATATTTACTCTTGAAGGTAACTCTACACAGAGTTAGCATTAGCCACCTCGCATGAGAGATAATTCCAAGTCGAAAATATCCGATTGGGCAGTGTTGACGCTGAATTGTTTTGAAAATTTCCTGGTACAACTTGAAACCATGTCCACGGAGTGGTCGGTGATAATTCAGCGGGAATAAAGGAGACAGATCGATGTTGAATAACCCATGAAGTGCTCGATAAGTTAGTATAAGGTCACCTCTAAGACGTCTGGATTCCAATGAAGATAGCTTGAAAATGTTTAGTCTGTCAGAGTAGCATGGCCTAGATTGGCCGAACGGGATCCTAGTAAATCTTCTCTGTATAGCTTCCAGCGACTCCATATCCTTACGAAGGATTGGGGACCAGACAGGGCCTGCGAAATCCATAATGGGGCGTACATAGAATTTGTAGAGGGTATAACACGTATTAACATCGCAGCCCTGGAAGGATTTCAGAAGAAGGAAAGACATTCTTGAAGCCCGACTTCGAATACTGTCAATGTGGTTAGACCAAGTCAAATCATCAGAAATCGTCAATTCCAGGTACGTGTGTAGCAATGAGATTGAGGGGTATTAGTCAATCAGAACACTATTCAGACATCGTATCAAGATCGCCTTGAATGTCGCTGTTTAGAGGACAGCTATATAATTTGGTATCATCAGAAAACTGTGAACATGATGACGACAAGAGAGAATGAAGATCGACAATGTTTAGAATAAACAACAAGGGACCAGATACCGAACCCTGAGGCACACCACTAGTGACAGGTCTGGTCGAAGATTTCGAAGATCCCACTCGGACGAAGTAGCTCCTATCAGTCAAGAAAGCCCTTATCCAGGACAGATCGTCTCTGATACCAAAATGTTCCAGTTTAAAAAGCAAACGCCGCAATGGAACCCGGGCAAACGAACGAGAGAAATTCAAACAGAGTACATCAATAGGTGTCCCACGATCCAGCGCTTTAGTCCAGTCATTGAGACAAAGAAGGAGATTAGTTATGACAGACCGACCAGGAACAAAGCCGTGATGATTTGAAGGAATTAGGTAGTTGATAGCTAGAAATTCGTACATACTGTCAGCAATAATTCGTTCACGAATTTTGTAGACTATAGACGTAAAGCCGATAGGCCTATAGTTACCAGAAGAAAGTTTGTCACCCTTTTTGAATATGGGAGTAACTGATGCAGTTCGCCAAAGGTCAGGAAGAGTATGCGAGATTGAAAAGATAGTGGGAACAATATCGATAAAGGAACAGAAACGGATGCTGCGCAGTTCTTGAATATAGCAAAAGATAGGCCGTCAGGGCCCGGAGATGAAAATATTTTCAAATTATGAAGGTGTTGTTCGACAATCTCAGGACTGAACGAGACTTCTGACAAACTAAACTGGCAGCGAGGAGAAGATTCTGAAAGTAGAGGGGCCACGAACTTCAGGAGTAAAAGCGGAAGCAAATGATTCTGACAAAACTTCAGCAGTCTCGAGCGGATCCTTGGTAACGTTACCATACAAATTACGAACTTGAGATTCTCTCACCTTCGTACACATCGACGAGCGAAAGTACTTGAATAACTTCTTCCTGTTATTCGACCGTGCAAGTTCACACTCAAATTGCTTTTTGGCTTAGTTAATCGAGCTGATGAGCCTGTTAGAATACTAACGATGATAAGTCTAGTCCTCCTAGCTAAGACTTTGTAGATACCGTTGCCACAAAGCCTTCTTGCGGATCAACATTTCAATCAAATAAGATTTTATCTAAGGTTTAGCAGGATCTATGTAAATCTCTTTAGTAGGAAGATTTGAGGGATTTAATTTTCTCATGAAAGAGGCACCATTTCTGATCAATGTTACCATCAACAAATAGGTCCGGCCAATTGGTACTTTTAACAGCTTCATTGAGTTTTTCATAATCTATTAGAGTGATAGTTTTCTTGGATGTTCTCGAACGGATTATCGCTACAAACTGAATGGTCGACTTCATAACTACGTGATCCGACAATCCGATGGGAGGTAAATGTTCAGTTGGGGTTACAAGTTGACTGTCATTGACGAAAACTAGATCCAGGAAGGATGGAGTATTTCCCAAACGAAATCGAGTAGGTTTGTCGATAAGTTCTTGAAGATTGGAATTCAATGAGATATCCGCCGAGGCATATGAAGTAGATCCAATTGAAGGTATTGAAGAAGTATGAATAGGCCTCTTAATATCAAAGCAATTGAAGTAACTAACAAATAGAGTATGTTTTTGGATGAAGATGTGGCAGCAGGTTGAAAACTAGAAGGTCGAAGGGTGGGGGTCGGGTTTTCCTGAGTTTATTACTTTTCAAGCTTTCCAAAAGATTCATTCTTTCCCGTTGATTGCATTCAAGGAGGATTTGTCTAAAACAAGAAAAAGAAATTGTGTGTATAGTTGGTTCAAAGTGCTCAAATATTGGGGTTTGATGATGAATGTTATTTGAATCTGAATTCAAAATTTGTACCTTTTGAAGTAGTGATTATTTTGAATTCTGAAAACTAATGTTTTATCTTTTTTCGGGTTCTTCTTGAATGCAATATAATAAATATCATGTTCTATTTTGCTCTTCACGTCTAATGATTCACTTGTTGCAGGCTATTCTTTCTATAGTATTTATTTCCATTTTGAAATCGTAAATTGAGAGGGAGACAGTGAAAGCTCTTTGAACCATAGAATTGTAGGCGTTGAGTTCATAATTTATATGATTGATTGAGTCCATTGGAATTGTTGCGTCTGTGAACCATTGTTTTCTATAGATATTATAAGATAGGATATTGTTATTGTTTGTTTTAGTTAAGTCTAGAAAATTCACGGAGTTATTAATTTCAACTTCAATGCTACAATTTTAATAGTGAATTTCATTGAGGAAGTTCAAGAATGTATTCATGGACAACTTAGAAAACACAATTACTGAAAAGCAATTTAACCAAGAATCATATCATGTTCTAATATCGGTAAGTTGATGATAGTTTAGTTGGTTTTCATGGCTCAAATAGACAATTGAATACATTTTTGAAATTCCCCCAATAAAACTCACGATCATTTGAAATTTAGCGTTGATGATGAAACTAATAACTCCATCAATTTTCTTGACTTAACTATATCAAACAGAAACAATATCTTAACTTATAATATCTATAGAAAAGAATTCACAGACGCAACCAATCCCATGGACTCGTAGAATGATTTAAATTCTAGAGGTCTATTAACAGCGAAACTAGTCAACCTAAAAAATTAGTACAAATCTCAGAACAAATGATTTAAATAAGTATTTCTCCACAGGAGGGGGCAAAAATGTCCACAGACTTGGTGTCTGCGTTAGATGCCAATCAATTCAACGAAATTTAGTGTGGTGGAGGTTAGATTAGCACTACATCTTTTTTCGTAAATCTCACAAATGTAGAAAAGGTTAAATCCCATATAAGTAGGCTATCAAACTCATCTTATACGTTTTGAACAGCAAGCTTCTGAAAAGTACCTCTGATATAATTGCACCTCCACTGTGTGATCTTTTCAACTCCAGTTTCGAACTTGGAATCTTTCCTAGAGTTTTCAAGTTGAGAAAAGTGTTGCCTGTTTTCAAAAAGGGTGACCCTGACAATGCCTATAACTACAGGCCGATTTCTATTTGCTTATTGACCTCCACGCTAGACAACAAGAATTCAAAACTCATAGTTCGGATCACTCTAAATTAACTAGACAAAGAAACCTTTATATTGAACCACGATTTAGGCTTTAAAAATCTGTAAAGAACACTCCTTATCTTAAATACTATAATAAGCTCCCCATTGAATGGAGCTGAACTGAACGATAAGCAGTTCAAATTAAAAGTAAAGAGACTTGCGTGCGAAAAGTCTGTACTCATCAGGTGAATTTCTAAATTGATGTTTCTCCTAATAAATACTGTATCTGTTTTCTCACCTTGTGTTTCAAATTTTATAAATATTTGATTATATTTTTATGGGGTAGTTCAGAACCAATTATTCATAATAATATTTATGCTGTATACCCACACTTTTTGACTTATCACAAACTTTATGTAAAATGACCAGTGAAGAATATATAAATCATAAACTAGACGCCTACAGTTCAACGATCCAGAAAGACTTTACTATCCCCCTCTCCATTCAAGATTTGAAAACGGAAATGAATACCATGAAAAGAATAATCTTCAACAACAAAACAACAAAATTTCTTCCTTAAATAAACATTCGAGGAAAATGTGGAAAAAGATATGCTTGTTTCAATCATGTCGGCCCACTTCTTCATAAAATGAATTATTATATTTCAAAATTAAATATCGCCACCTCATTCTCAAGCGGTCCAAATCTTAGCAAATTACTTTTTAATGCAAAACAGCAAACATACAAACTCAAACAATCTGGTGTTCACAAAATCGAATGCAACGAATGCCCTTCATCTTATGTAAGACAAACAGGAAAGAACATTGAACAATATTTCATTCAAGGAACCATATTCAACCTTCTGTAGAATGTTAAATATCCTTCCCTGAAGGAGCTGGTTTTCCAAACTACCCTTCATAATTATCGTCAACAAGGGTCACACAGTAGCGGTACAGCTCGGTCGGATGACATGAATAGAAGCGATATACTGCAGTTTCGATCTTATTTGACTTCGTCACTGCTGCATTCCCCTTCACTACAACAGGCCTGACTACCAGCTACTCATCCCAATCCGTTGGAGCGCAACTAAACATGAAAATATTATTGTACCCTCTAACGAACTGGGACAGAGGCCACTAACGAATTGAGATGAGTACGTGGCAGTCTGGCCTGATGTTGTGAATGGGAATGCAATACTGGCGAGGTGAAATGAGACCGAAACTGCAGTCTATTGCTCCTATTCGTGACATCCGACCGAGCTGTACCACTGCTGTGTGGCCCTGGTTGACGGTGATTATGAGGGGTGGGTCGGAAAACTAGATCCTTCAGAGACAGATATTTATCATTTACATGCTACGGAGGTTGGTCCAATGTGTCCACACATAGGGAGATAATTTTTCGAATTGTAATTTTTGAGATTGTACTGTATGCCTGGTTGACAACCAAATATGAATCAGCAGTGTTAGTGTTTCGACAGATCGCTTGCTTGCTGACACGGTGTGTAGCGTTGGGGTAAATAGTCGAACTAGTTGAATTCTTGTGGTTTTCTGTTTATCTACACTTTATTTTCATGGTTTCCCAGTGGCGATGGTGGGTGGCTTCTGTCTCAGTTAGTTGGAGGGCGCAATAATATTTACATGTTTTGTTACGCTCCAACGAATTGAGATGAGTACGTGGCAGTCTGGCCTGATGTTGTGAATGGGTATGCCATACTGACGAGGTGAAATGAGACCGAATTTGCACAAAGGCCACTCACCATCGCCACCGGGAATCCATGCAACCAAAGGGTAGGTGAACAAAAACTTCAGGAAGTCACACTAGTTCGACTATTTACCGCAACGCTACACACCGTGTCAGCAAGAAAGCTTTCCTTGCTCCAGGGAAGAAGATTTAATATTGATCGGAAGGTTGAATAATGATCCTTGAATAAAATATTCTTCAATGTGTCTACACATATGGCGAAGTTTACATTGCTGAGATAGAAAGAACATATATAATCTGAAAAGAATTTCCCAATATTAGAGCACATTGAATCAACAAACCACTTGTCTTAGACAAGTCCTCCACAAATGCAATGAAAGAAGGAGATTTAATCTGTTGTTGTCTGTGTTGAAGTTTTGAAATTAATAAACTCAAGAAAACCCCACACTATACTAATCTCCATAGTCAATTTGATGTCAATAACTCCCCCCTACTTAATATTTAAGGAAAAAATATATCCTGTAATTATCTTTGTACTTTATTCAGTTATTCACATGAAAATGACCGATGGGTCCAAACCAGTCGTGTATTAACGAATAAACGTGGAAAACTGATAAAAGCCTTTTTCTTTCATATTCTGAATTGCGTTTCTACAAATTCTTCGGAAAGCCTGAGGTGTCCAACGGTATAGAGCACCATTAAATTGGTACCAACAGAAATTCAGAAACGAATGTAGTTAAAATCGTTAAATATTTTACACGATTCGATTTTTTTATAAATTGAAGACGTTTTCATCATCCTACGAGCTCGAATCGTTGATATTCATAAAACTTTCTTATCAAGATGCTGCTTGATATCTTAAATAAAGATAATCTAAATTATAACAGTTTATGTGTTCCGTAACAGTGAAAATAAATTCTCATTATTCATGGAAAACCTTTTCTAATCACACATCCTCATCATTATACAAAAAAGCTCTTATGGTTTTACAACGAATATATTTGTTGATGTTTCACCAAGATCTTAAAAATATTTTCTGGTCTGACAGTGCACTATGTATCATGAGTTTACTGAAGAAACTTTATACAAATGAAAATTAATGATACGCTGAACGTTTCACGTTATAAAGAAATTCATTGTCCTGTGGAAAGTATAATTTAGGGTCAAGTGCATGCCTCTGTGATGAAGTCAAGAATATACACTGAAATTGATAAATTATAATCTAAAAGAAAACAGACATTCAACATGGAAGATGAATAATTCGATTTTGATTTGCAGAAATTATGTGATCAAGGAGTTTTGGTTCGGAAAATTTGTTCGTTTATTCGATTCTCATGGTTGATACCTCGAAATTATATTTTTCTTTTTCAGGGAAAGAAATTTTAGCCTACTTGTTGAGGCCACTAATTCTGGAAGAACAATTCGACCTCCGTAGATTATATCTCCCATCTTTCCATTGTCTTGTATGCACACATTGCAAACTTCATCTTCTTTCCGATTTGTCTTTTCGGGCCTTTTCTGCCTGGATTGTGTCTGGGTCAACATTAGAGGGTGCAATATTTTGTTCAAGCTGTTTTAGTCCATTGTGCTGGCCGTGTTTTGTTGAGTTGTTAATTGTTTTGCAAAAACTTCCTGATGAGGCTTGCAAGACTTTGTAGAGGGCCTCCTGGATCATCCGGGCACTGTGTGTTTCAATGCCCAAGGTGTACAGTCTGGTTTCCTCAGTAGCGGGATATTCGAAAAGTATGTGTTCCGTTGTTTCGTCATTTTCTAGGCAACCACGACATTGTGTGGTTTCCGATAGTTTCATGACGTGTAGATGTTTGTTGAGCTGGTGGTTTCGAGAGACAGTAGTCCATGTACCCTCTTTTTTGATAGGGTCCCTTTTATGAGCTATTTTGACTGTCTCAGTCCCGAGATGTCTGCCCAGTAGTTTGGGGTCTCGGTGGTGGACCAGTTTTGAAAGGAAGAGGTCACATGGGTCCATGGGATGGTCAGAATTGGTTCTGGTCCCATCGGCCTGACAGCTGTTGCCTTTTCAGCGAGGCTGTCTGCTATCTCGTTTCCTTCGATGCCCTGATGAGCTGGGCACCAAATCAGAGTGACTCTTTCTGTAGCACTGAGTTGTCGAAGTTCTGTTCTGCATTCGTCAACCAGTTTGGATGTAACCTTCGTATCTTTAAGATATCTAAGGGCGTTTTGGCTATCAGAGCTCATGTAGATGTATGCGTCTCTATAGTTCCTATGTAGGTTTTCCTGTACGCACTGGAGAATAGCAAGTATTTTTGCGTGTGTTACGGTGACGTTGTCTCCGCCGATGCCTGTACCCGTCCCGGTTTAGGACCCATCTGTTAACTAGGTGGCGCCCTGTGGAGTGAGTAAGGCATGGGGTGTGGTCCAAATTTCTTTTGGTAGAATAACTACTTTGTAGGGTTGAAAAGGTTGAAAACAATGGGTGCCTTGAAGGGCGGTAGATTCCTTTTTCGGGTGATTATAATCATGTC
The DNA here is from genome assembly GCA_013387265.2 of Cryptolaemus montrouzieri. Taxonomy (NCBI): domain Eukaryota; kingdom Metazoa; phylum Arthropoda; class Insecta; order Coleoptera; family Coccinellidae; genus Cryptolaemus; species Cryptolaemus montrouzieri. The sequence continues at coordinate 29,140,926 of JABFTP020000103.1, forward strand.
TGTTTTGTTATGATTTGCAGACAGATCGTTTTTCTCTGCACCATTGTTCAGTCATTCGCAGAGCGTTCTGCGCAACTTCACATATGGTGCTGACGTTTTCCCCATGAACAAGGAGAACGAGGTCGTCGACATAACCCACCGCAAAGTGCACAGCATCGTCGCCAGTAGCCCATCCAGCACGAGGTTCCAAAGAAGAGGAGATAGAACTCCCCTCTGTGGACATCCACTGCTGGCGGTTTCCTGTACGGTTGACTCGCTGAGCTAAGCCTCGATGCGTCTGGTCGACAGCAGACATTCCATCGACAATGTCTGGCTACTCTACAGAAGACAAATGGATACCATGGGGCAACCAAAACATGACAAACTGAAGAAATTTAAAACAGAAATTGCAATTTCCCTTATAAGAGCGAGAAATTCAGAAAAGACGAGGAAATCAGATTTCACAGATGACCAACTCTTCAAAAAAATCAAATACCTCCTGTCGCCAGGCGAAGCGATGACATCAGGTACGACGATGTTGGTCATTTCCCAATATTTGTGGAAAAGGCAGTTGCAAATTATGCACAAACGATCAAACCACTATTTTTCGTGAGAAATGTAAATTGCGTCTTGGTATTTTCTCAGGAAACAATATTAGAAATTGTTTCACGATCTTTCACAAAAGAAACCTTTAACGGGCAATGTATAGTGTGAGATACATTTTGTTTTTTTCTTATCGCAAGTTTTGAAATTATGAAAATTTTGTATTCGTGTTTCATTTGATATAATAAACTAACATTTAAGGAGAAATTTTTGTTTTATTGAAGGAAAAATTTCTGCCCTATTAAGGGTTATAATCAGTAATATAATTGATGAAGTGGATTTTCCAAATAATTGGTGAAATTGTTCGACGATGAAGCATCATGGTTAACTCCTGAGATTATGCAATTAATTGAAAATAGGAATAAGATGAAAAGTAAGTATAGAAAGACCAAAGCAGAAGAAGACTGGAACTCATATAAATTTCTCTGAAATTTAACTAATGGCACAGTTCGGAGGGAAAAGTAGTACATTTCTCAAACGCTTTTCGATGTAAAAAATCGAGCCAATTATGAAGACAACTTAAATATTTGAACATCGGGAAAAAAAGTAAATTAGAAATACCAGATGAATTAGCGATAATTAGTGTTAATGAGTTGAAAAATTAATTCAAAACTTGTGTTCCTGAAATCACTAAGGGCGTTTTACGTGATGTTATCGAATTTTACAACTCTTTGTGAATTTACTGAAAGAAAAAATTTTTCTTCAATCGGTGAAACTACTATCCAGACATATATCGATGAAATAGGTACAAATGCAACTGGTGTCGACAACATGAATATTCGAATGCTGAAACTGTGTTGTCCGTTCATTTTGAAATATTTGGTTCATATTATCAATAGCCTGCATTCACGAAATTATTTTCCTGATGCTTGAAAAACGGCACTTATTCTACCTTCACCTAAGACCACCTCAGTGAAGGAATATAAAAAGTTGCGCCCAATAAGCATTTTACCAACAATGTCGAAAATCTTTGAAAAACTCGATCAGCAATGAGGGAAGCATTTAACATTATTCCTGAAACACAATCGGGTTCTCGAGCTGGGTACAGTTACACTACAACTCTCCTTAAAATAAATTATTATATTTTGACTGCTACAAATTATCGTTTCATTACAGTATTTATTTTATCAGATTACACAAAAGCATTCGATTCTATATTTCATGACGTCCCGATAGCTATATTGCAATGTGTTGGTTTTTCAAGTGGTGCAATAACCTTACTTAAAAATTATTTGACTAATAGAACGCAAAAAGTTAAAACAGGAGATGAGGTTTCTAGCAAACTTGTCATTCCAGTCGGTGTTCTGTAAGGGTCCATTTTAGGGCCCCTCCTTTTTATATTATATACACACAATTTCAAAAATTATTTAAAATACTGTAGCAGCCAGCTTTATGCTGATGATACCCAACTTCATTCATTTCATTCATTCGGAGACAATTGTAGAAGGTGGAGCTAGGATTAACGAAGATCTTAAAAATACCTATAATGCCTCAATAGCACACCAATTATTCATCAATTCAAGTGAATCACAGGCTATATTCTTTGGCAATGAAAATATTCGTAACGAAATCAGACAAACTGTCCACTTTTCAATGGGAGATGGAAATATTTCCATTGTTGATAGTATACGTCACTTGGGTCTTGTGATGGACAACTCATTTAGCTTTCGACTACACATTGCAAATTGCGTTCAACAATCAATCTATGGACTTCGGTTACTCTATCCCCATAGAAGTTCATTACCTCAACGGTTGAAATTGGTTCTGTGTATAAGCTAGTACTATCTAAATTTAATTATTGTTTCCAGGTTTGTTCTCCATGTTCAGATCAAGCTACCTTATATAAAGTACAAAAAATTCAAAACTCGTGTTAACGTTTTATATATGGAATAAGAAAATTTGATAGAATAAGCCACAAACTGGTGGATGCTAAATTGCTGAATATGGAGAGTAGATTCAAGTTGGCTGCAGAGGTATTATAACATAGAACAATTTCAACGAAGAAACCCCCATATTTATTTAGAAAAATAACATTTCGATCTGACGTTCACAATTTAAATACTAGGATCAAAGGGCTCATTTCTCCTCCTCCTAGGTGACTGGTTATTTTCGAAAGATCTTTCACTCACACAATTTACAAATATTTCATTGATTTTTTTTCAAACTATCATTCGAACATGAGATGAGCCAAGGTTTCGTTTTGTCCAGTAGGTTTGATCACTCGAGTAATAATATTTCATCTTTTTGCTATTGTACCTGGAGAAGAGGTTGAATTTCATTATAATTTTCTACTTTTATCCTAGAAGGTTTCACCTAAATTATATTAAACGTTGTTGTTATTCGAACTTTACATCAATGATTGATGCTTAGTTAGTTTTTTGTAATCTGGCCCTGGGATTGCTTTTGTATTTTGAACCTATAACTTTTGTTTATGTAAGGATTTCAATAAAGACCTTATTTTATAATCGTGGAATTATGCACTATCTCAGCTGTTAGGTGGATATAATTTACCTTTCCCAGATTAAGCAATCAAAAGGAATAGGCTCGATTACAATATATTTGACATAAATTTGCTTACTATCCTAAGAATTACAGCTTTTTGCATTTCTATATAGGTATTTTTATGCAATTCTAATTTCTTAAGGCTAACATGCAAAGTTTTGGGTATTAACCCAGTCGAGGATACGATGACAGGAACAATATCTATTCTCTCGAGGTGCCACATCTGCTTTATCTCAATAGCAAGGTTTGTGTATTTGGACTTTTTCTCCTGGAACTTGTTCAGTACGTTGTTATTATTCGGTTTATCATTCATCACCATTCTGTCAGTGATAACAGGCCTATCGTAGTATAATCTGATAGAGTCATTTCCAATACGGGCGTCGCTTGATACTTGTAATATGGCTGGAAGGTATTCAGAAGTCCGTAGTTGTGTGCAAGTTTCTGATGGATAATGTTGCACACTTGATTATGCCTGTGAAGATAGTCCGTATTGGCCAGTTGTTCGCATCCGGACGTAATATGCTGTATAGTCTCCGATCTTATATGGCATTTTCTGCACTTATCTGTTTGTAATGTTCCGTCCTTCATTATAAATTTTTTGTAGTTGTTTGTAGCGATCACTTGTCTCGGATAGCCATAAGGAATTTCTCTGTTTCCGCGAATAATTCTCCTTTCATCAACCATTTATGGAGGCTTCTTTGTCGATGTGTGGTTGATTAATCTCATGGTGACGTCTTCCATGCAATTCCTTTCTTGACTATTGCTCTTATTTTTTAGTATCCCACTATCAGCCAACGATACCACTCTATGGAGGTCAGAAGTGAGAGCTTTTGCAGAGAAGAATTCTCTGAGATTTTTATTTTTCGGTGTGTAAATTGACAACATCTATTAATCTACGTTTTTCTTCTTTCCGCTTCAAAGTTGTTCGTATCACAGACGATCTTGCATGATGATTGTTGTACTTCGTCAGCATCGTTCGGGTCTGCCTTTGAATATCATCCACTTCTGTCTTAGTCCATCTAATTATTCCAAATGAGTAAAGCAACACTGGAATGGCGTAGGTGTTAATTGCCTTGACTAGATTCCCTGAGTTCAACATTGATTTCAGCACAGTCTTCAGACGCTGACTGTATTCTGAACGAATCTTCTCCTTTGATTGTTTTTGTTCTAGCAATCTGGCTTGTTGGTATCCCAGATATTTGTATGTTTCGCCATCCCTCATGCACTGTATAATATCACCATTTGGAAATTGTGTTTCACCATCTTTGACTTTCCCTCTTTGAATGTTTAGGGTCTTACATTTTTCAATCCCGAATTTCATATGAACATCTGCCGAGAACTCACTGACAGTTTTCAGCAAATCATCCAATTGCTTCTTGTTCGAAGCATATAATTTGATGTCATCCATATACGGCAGGTGGGAGACTGTATAATAATTCCTACCTGTTTTTATCCTAAATCCGTATCCTGTTATATTGAGCTTTGAGGGAAATGGGTTCATAGCTAAACAGAACCATAATGGACTCAAAGAGTCTCCTTGAAAAATTCCACGACGTATGGGTATCTTGTCGGTTTCAATTGATTTATTGTTCATGTTGACCTGCAGAGACGTGCGCCAGTGTGTCATTGTTGTCTTCAAGAACTCTACCACGGCTGGGTGAATTTTGTATATCTGCAATACTTCAACAAGCCAAGAATGGGCGGTACTATCGAATGCCTTCAGATAATCGAGAAAAACTGAATGAACATTCCGATGCCTTACGTGTGCCTGCTTCATTATCACAGAATCGATGATGAGTTGTTCCTTGCACCCGTGGTGTTTCTTTCTGCATCCTTCCTGCTCCTCTGCTAACATATTGTTGTCGTTAAGGTGTTGGTATATTCGATTGGATATGCATGAGATGAGTATTTTGTAGAGTGTTGGCAGGCAAGTGATTGGCCTATATTGAGACGGATCCTGTGTTCTATCGCTCTTAGGTAGCATAAATGTTAAGCCTTGCGTTAGGAAAGTGGGTGTTTTCTTGGGATGTTGAAGAACATACGTGAGCTGTTTCGCTAGGGCTCCATGGAGCTCATCAAACTTTTTGTACCAGTAGTTGTGGATATTATCTATACCTGTGGCCTTCCAATTGTTGGTCGCTCGAACTACTGTTTGATTTCTTCCTCCGTTATTTAATCGAAGTCCATATGTCTGATATCGAGGCGTTCTTTTTCATTCGTGATCCATTCCGCATCTCTATTGTGTTCTTTGGGGTTCGACCATAGTGATGACCAATAATCGGTCGAGCACTGTGCGTCAGGTACTTCTCTGTTATTGTTGGTCGCTTTCTTGTTATTTCCCTTATGAAAATTGGCTGCGTTTTGGAGGAGCCTTTGGTTTTGGTGTTTCCTTTCAGTACACTTGACAGATCTTGAAAGCCTCTCTGCTTTTGCTTGGAGTTTCGGTTTCAAAGTGTCCATATACACGTCGATGTGTTGTTTGTGATCAGGGTGTTTTGTGTTCGTAACAATTTTCCTATAAATTTTGCGTATATGTGATTTCAAGCGCCTTGAGGGTTTTCTGTTTCTCAGGAATTCTGTAAGGCGACCGATTTCTGCTCTAATATTATCAATATCATTCTCCAGTCGTTTTTGCCATGATGGTTTTCTGACGCTTTTTGGCTCAGCTTGAATCAGAGTTGTGGAGATTTGTTGTTTGTGAAGTCGTAGAACCGCTACTGCTCCATAGTAAATCAAAGTCTGAACCTTCTCCAAGGTGTTCTGGTCAGTATATTCTTCAAACACTGAGTTTACGCTTGCTAGGATGATATTGGTGTTCTTGTTAATCTTGAGTTTGGGCAGTTTAGGTCTTTCAGTTGGGTTACTACCACCGAATTCAGTTATTGCTCTGTTGAGTTCTGATCTTGTTAAATACATATATTCGTTCTGCTGATTCGGCTCAGGAGGGCGTTTCATGCTAATATTCGTTTCCGTGGCTTCGATGTTATCTGTAACACTTTCATTGACTCCATCAGGTATACCGTTATGAGTATCATTTTCGCTTCTGAGTTCCATTATGACCTCTTTTCGTAAGCTTTGCAGCGTTTCTGAAGAAAGTAGCCTGTTTTTAACGATTGTTCTTCTTTGATCCGAAATTCTCTGCTCGGATATGTGCTGTAATTCAGGATATTTTTCTATGAACGCAAGATGTAACGCGTATCTTTATGCTGTCATTTCCGATTCCAAGTTCGTAATCTTGTAATAGGAACGAATAATGAAGGTATTCATTTCTCGGGTCCACTTCATGCGTTTCCTAGGGAGTCCGGCTCTCGTGGTCGTAGGCATAATGGCTTGCGCTGCCGTTGAAACATCAAGAGTCGGTTGGGAGGTGTTGACGTGATTTCCACTTGGTTTTGTGCTGCAGTATCCCTACTCGATATCACGCTGCTTCCGTCGCTAACCGAGGGAGACTTTGACTCACTTTCCGAACAAGACCCTCTTCCTAAATCTTGAACGCGACAGGAGGATATGGTGGTACAATGTCGATTCACCCGTTTATTCCTTAGATTTTACATCATTGGATAAGTTGCATTTTATACCTACTGCCAGGTTCAGCTTGGGTACCCCGGGTTCGCTAAGCCCGTACACAGAAACAATGTTCCTGAGCCCCTGAGGGTATTATCATTATTATTAATACCATGCAAATATTCATTTGGGACCCAACATTTTCTGAAACCGGGATTGTCAAAAATACGTATATGCGAAATTTTCAAGAAATCATTGCATTGATTGAAAGCCTAACCCTAAAAGTTCTTCAGAAATAAAGAACTCGAACTATGAAAAAACGTGGAATATCGAATATCGATAAGCATCCAATAAACCTGCCACATAGCAGAAACTTAGCTCAACGTGAAATTACAATACGTAGAATTTACCTCATACTAATGCAAATTTAATTATAGCCCAATGAAAACATTTTTTGATAAACTAGAGTCCCCAAACGATTAGGGTAGCAATTAAGGGTATTCTACTATTTAATTTCGAAGTCTCCATTCCTACTTCTTCAGACAAACCCTAATTATAAAACAATTTCATTCTAAAATTGAAGGGATTGCAGATTCGGATTCAGTTACCATAAAGTTGGCGACTCATTTATTTGATGCATTTTAAAATAACAAAGGATTCAAGGTTTCTTTTGAGTTGATGAGTTTCTCTGGAAAGGACAATCACAGATATTCCAATCATACAATGTTTTCAGTTTGATCTGAAAATTCAGATATTTACTGTTAGATATTGTATGAGGAAAATTTACGAAATTGTGAATTTAGTCATAGGTTGAAATAAGATGAAATGATTCGGTGCTTGATATAAGGTTAGGCAAAATCCAAGCAGTTAGTTTCCATTCTTTCATTGATAAATTGATGAAGGTCATGGGAAGTTTGCTGCAACTTCTCTCGATCGTTTTTTGTTTCAGTTGATTGATTTTCTTTGTACTGGGAACAAAATTTCTGCTGTTGTTTTTCCCAGCTACCTTGTATGACCATTAAATTGTCTGGAAATCGTTCTTGTGGCTCTGTCTGTTACCTTTAGGAAGTGTTCATCTTTGAGTCCTTTATTAGGGTTACTCTAAGATAAACACCTCAAAAAAGTCTAGGGAACACTCCTGAATATCGATATATCGTATCCAGAACGATCAATATGAATGATTTTTTTAAGAAATGAACACCTGCATCAATTTCTCACCAAGTTATGTAGAGTGCCGAAACAGATTTCAGTTTTTTTTCTTTAAAAAAACTAAAAATGCAGCAGATGTGACGCTGCTTTATAATCATTTCATGTATTCAGTGTTTGCAATCAGTTAGTTGGCACTTTGTTTATGTTGTAAGCACAAATAAAAGATTCAAGTTTTGTGATTCGACCTTGGAAATACGACATTTGCCTAGAGAAAAGATGTTACGAGCCGTTGGCATGCTCCAAGCTGGGAGCTCACAACGGGAAGTATCCAGGGTTCTGGGAAGTAGCCCAAGTGTCATAAACCGTTTATGGTCGCGTTTCAATGAAACAGGTAGCGTAGAAGAACGCCATACAGATCGTTAGCTCAAGAGCTATCACGAGTTCATAATGTACAAATTTCCGACCAAACTGTGAGAAATCGACTGCACGAAGGTCAACTCCACTCCAGAAATCCTTCAAGAGTTCCACAACTGACCCATGGGAATCGCGCTGCTCGTTTAGCTTGGTGCCAAGAACACGTAAACTGGGATCAAGAGAGGTGGGTCACAGTTCTCTTGAGTGAAGAATCTAGATTTAGTTATTATCCCTATTCGGGAAGAATTCGAATATGGAGGGAACCTGGAAAGCAAAACTGTCTCCACCATGCTCGAGAAGTTGTTAGACAGGGAGGCGGATCAGTGATGTTTTGGGGAGGTATACGCCTTGGTGGAAGAACTGACATCGTTTTCACACAGAACAACCTCACGTGAAATTCTTACTCAAATGAGATGGTTTTACCTGTAATGGGACCGTATCTCCAAACAATGGGTCAAAATCTGATTTTCCAACAAGATAATGCCCCTCCTTATCGTGCAAGAGTTGTCTTGAACGTTCTTGAAGAGAATGGTATCGATCTTCTACCGTGGCCATCCTGCTCCCCAGATCTGAAGCCCATCGAGCATGTGTAGGACACCCTAAAAAGAAATCTCCTGCGTCAAAACGTCTTCCATCATGAACAGGAGCTTCGATTAGCAGTTCAGGGGGCTTGGAATGACTTAGGCCAAAATATAATAGACAATTTAACATTGAGCATGCCGCGACGATGCCAAAGTGTCATTAATAACAGAGGTGGGCCTTCTGGGTACTGAAAAATATAAGTGCTTCCATATTGTTTCGAAGATATTAGTTCAGGATTTTCTTTTGTGTTTTACCAAATTTCGTCATTTTCAAATTTTCTTTTATAATAGGTGCTTTGGAGAAGTCAAATATTATTTTGTTTTCTTGAGAATACATCCTAACAAAAACCGAAAGATTTCTATAAATTCTAATCATCAAATTCATATTTTAAAGATATTGGTAATGTTCCCTAGACTTTTTTGAGGTGTTTATGCCTCTATTTGCAGTTGCAATTTCAACTGGTATCACATGAAGGATGCGGTTTAGGTTTTCTTCTTATTCTTGATTGGAATTGTGATGGTGTTTGGGGGATTTGTTCTCAGTATCTCTTCATATGTCCATTCATGAGAAAGGCATAAATAAACAGATGATTGCCTGATTGTCTTCAATATGGCCAAATCATATATTCTAGTGTCCTGGTTCTCTTCATTACTTATAGTAATGAGTGTTCATCTTCGAGTCCCCTGTCTAGGGTTACTCCAAAATATTCAGTCTCTGTGCGAATTGTATCTGTTTCCATAATTGGAATAATGATCTTTGGAGATTTTTTTCAGAATTTCCTTTTTAAGAAATTTACTTGCAAAGTATGAAATCAACGATTATATCTCATGTTTTCTTATTCTGATTATTGCCAAGTCACCTGCAAAACCTAACGTCCTCATCCAGTTGTTGAGGAATGGAAGAAGAACACCTCCAATGCAGCAGGAAAAAATTCTTTCTTTTTAACTTTACAGTTCATGTGTTGATCATTTAATCACAAAAGTTACATTTCGTCCTTCTACTGTGAAGTCCCACCGTCAAAGATGATCATAGCTTTGAACTCAGAGAAAATCTTATAAGTGAACGAACATAAGAGCTGCCCAAAAAAAGCATTATTATTTTCGTGATCAGCACACTGTTTTCAATCGAAAACGACATAAGGCACTGTGGAAATTTTTCAGTATTGACCAGTGAAAATAAGCACCAGGAAAACCTACAATTTAAAGACCAATTTAAACACAGGTAGGTGTAGAGTGAATTTGAGGAAACCCATTTCACATCTAAATACTACACTGTCTCCAGCTTGTCTAGTTTCCATTCACAATTGCTGTTACCAGATCCCATTAATTGTATCGGAAGCAAAAGGACAACTACAACCAACCGCTGCATCCTGGGGTTCATTGATAACGCAACGGACAGGATTGCGTGGGCCGGCCGGGATGAATCCCTTTTTGTATTTCGTGTTGCGCCGCCACGTGGGACTTCGAAGCGCTAGACGGAAGATTCTGAAAGAGGCGGCGATCAGTCCTGATCGGGACTTGGATCGGCTTCCGTGCCCCGGGTCATAGTTTGAGGATTTTTGGCGCGAGTTTCGAGAACTTTCAACTGTTATAAAAACTTTTTTATGAATTGTTTGTTGTTGTAATTCTTTGAAAGTTTGTTTGTGTGATCAAGATTCTGCATTTGCAGGTAAGATATATTTTGTTATAAAATGAAAGGTTTTAGGATTGACAGTAAGATTGCTCTGTGCGTATTGTTTAGAATTATTCATCCCAAAGCATGATATACTACATAAACACCTGAAAAAAGTCTAGGGAACACTTACCAATATCTTTAAAATATGAATTTGATGACTCGAATGTATAGAAATCTTTCGGTTTTTGTTAGGATGTATTCTCAAGAAAACAAAATAATATTTGACTTCTCCAAAGCACCTATTATAAAAGAAAATTTGAAATTTGAAAATGACGAAATTTGGTAAAAAAAACCGAAACTAATATTTTCGAAACGATATGGAAGCACTTTTATTTTTCAGTACCCAGAAGGTCCACCTCTGTTATTAATGACACTTTGACATCGTCGCGGCATGCTCAATATTAAATTGTCTATTACATTTTGGCCTAAGTCATTCCAAGCCCCCTGAACTGCTAATCGAAGCTCCTGTTCATGATGGAAGACGTTTTGACGCAGAAGATTTCCTTTTAGGGTGTCCCACACATGCTCGATGGGATTCAGATCTGGGGAGCAGGATGGCCACGGTAGAAGATCGATATCATTCTCTTCAAGAACGTTCAAGACAACTCTTGCACGATGAGGAGGGGCATTATCTTGTTGGAAGAGTGGATTTTGACCTATTGGTACGGTACCACTACAGGTAAAACTACCTCATTTGCGTAAGAATTTCCCGTGAGGTTGTTCTGTATGAAAACGATGTCAGTTCTTCCACCAAGGCGTATACCTCCCCAAAACATCACTGATCCGCCTCCCTGTCTAACAACTTCTCGAGCATGCTGAATACGGTTTTGCTTTCCAGGTTCCCTCCATATTCGAATTCTTCTCGAATCGGGATAATAACTAAATCTAGATTCATCACTGAAGAGAACTGTGGCCCACCTCTCTAGATCCCAGTTTACTTGTTCTTGGCACCAAGCTAAACGAGCAGCGCGATTTCCATGGGTCAGTTGTGGAACTCTTAAAGTGTGGAGTGGAGTTGACAAATATTGACCGACAGGAGCTTTTATCCTGGAAGAAGAGGCTCAGAGCACCATTTCCAACGGAATTATTTCGCTTGTTTTGAACCGCTGATGTGTTTCACGGACCGGCGAAAGATGTTCCTCAAGTATTGGAATTTTTAACGTTCTCAGATCTATTTGTTATTGTTCGTATCTTTCTCGAAGCGCGGTAGCGAGTTCACCGTCTCGGTCCATAGAGAGCGACACTCGTAGATATGTACGAGATACGTCCTTTCTGGAATCGTTAGGGTACTCCGGTGTAGCTTGCTTGGATACTGAGAAGCGATATGCGACACTGATGAGCTCCTAAAAAGGACGAAACTGCCGTCTGCCGCTTCGTTTTTCGGCATCCTGCTTAGTTGCACTTTTGTGGCTCTTGGGGGCTCCATACATTACGGGCAGATTTGAAAACTAGCTCCTGTCTGAAAGGATTATTCATTGATCTACGGATTTTTGAATGATTATTCTTGTGTCAAGTTTACATATGTAGACTCTTCGCGAAGTTTAAAGCGGAAAATATCTTCCTCATGAAATATTTACCGACAGGAGGTTTTTTCCTGGAAAAGAGGCCTAGAGCACCAAATCCAACGGGATTATATCGCTCGTTTTGAACTGTTGATATGATTCGCGGACCCGCGAAAGATGTTCTTCAAGTGAATTTCTAACGTTCTCACATTTCTGTTTGTCATTGTTCGTTGCTTTCTCGATGTCTGGTAGCGGATTCACCGTCTCGGTCCATAGAGGGCGATTCTCGTAAGTATGAACGAGATACGTTCTTTCTGGAATCGTTAGGGTGCCCTGATGTAGCTTGTTAGTATGCTGAGAAGCGATATGCGACACTGAGGAGCTCTTAAAATTGACGAAACTGCAGTCTACCGCTTCGTTTCTCGGCATTCTGCTTAGATGCACCATTGTGGCTCTTGGGGTCTCCATGCATGACGGGCAGATTTGAGAACTAACTCTTGTCGGAAAGAATTATGATTTTGAAAAATTCCTTTTGTCTCAAGTTCACACACATTGAATATTGAAATCAGTCAAAAGTTTTGACAGATAAGCGCCAACAACTTGGGTATTTGTATGCCTTGCTCAAATGTCGGCTCTAGATGTATAATAAAAAAGGGAGATTGCCATTTGAAATAACAAAGTGATGACCCATTTCCGGTATAACCGGAAATGGTATCACTCGAAAATATTTCACTTCATATATATATATATATATATATATATATATATATATATATATATATATATATATATATATATATATATATATATATATATATATATATATATATATATATAAATCCCAAAATAATAAATAATATAAATAATATTTTGAATAAAAATCAAAGTAGAATCGCACTGAATGAAGTAACCCTGTCGATAAATTGAAACAAAATTCAACACCTCAACCTACGTTGGCATTACAAGTGAAAAACTGAAATCAATTTTGAGTAGAAATAGTTTCAACATTGTTTTCCAAACTAATAATGGCTTAGGCAAATATATAAAAAACAATAAAACCAAATCAGATAAAAATAATAAATCAGGTGTTAATAGATTGAATTGCAATGACAAAATCAATTTCTACATTGGTAAAACATAGAAATTTAGATATTATAATATCGGAATATAAACGAGGTTTTCAAATGAAAAATCAGATTCAAATTACGCGAATCATCTCCTAGAAAATAATCACTCTTTCGATCCACAGTTTGAAATTTTGCGGACAGATAATAAAAATTGAAAAGTAGATCTTTGAGAAACTTTAGAAATCAACAAACACAAACACTCAGGTAACTCATTAATGAACAAGCCGATTTAAGCCCTTCACCTCTATTGAACCTCTTCAGGGAGCAATCTATTCCTTAATTTTATTGGATATACCCATCACTAATATCCACTCGAGAAGAAGCAACTCAATAATCTTTTAATTACTAAAAAACATTTGTATTTATATTCTCATTTTTATCTACATATAGTTGTCATAATTTCTGTACATTCATTAGTCTGAAGAAGCTACGGTGTAGTGAAACGCGTTAGGAATCACAATTATACAGTAAAATTCCTCAGAAAACATTACTTGTTTTCATTATTGATAATGGAATTCTACCAGGTACAAGCCTCCCAAATTCAAATATATTTATCTGTCTGCAATTACTCTAGCCGAAAGCGCAAGTTGAGCCACATTGATAAATGTGTGGGCAGATAAGGATCGACAACCCTATTGGTTGCTAAGCATTTCTATTGCATAGGCGAAATTACAGACAGAAATCATCTGACTGGTGCATTCATTATAAAAAAAATCAAATATGCCTTATTTTCTTGGCTGTAGATGAACTTTTTTCTATACAGGATGTCACGAATAAGAGATTATTCTTGCTGCTGCTGACGATAATGTGATCATACAGTGCGAGTAAAGATCAAAACTAATGATTTTTTCACTTCAGAAAAAATATTCAGACAGGTCAATTTTTATATTCGCTCAGAAATTTTTGGTCAAGTAAAAAAGTTTCAGTTCTGCGATGCACCGTAGTGGACTCTACGATAAATATTTCTCAATATACAGAGTGTTTCATATGATAAAAAATTCATTTTATATTGTTAGTCACAGATTCCAAAATGTGCAATCCTTGGTTAAGTAAAATTAACATTTCCAAAAGCCCTTTTTGTCGTCAACACATCCCTCATCCTCTGCACCATTCGACGTAAGAATCTTGAAAGGGAATAAAGGTTGAGTGTAACCTCCTTTGAAGACTATTCTGAATCCGACAGAAAGAACATTTCATTTGTAATACAGTATTTATTATCGTGGACTTATGCACTATCTCAGCTGTTAGCTGGATATAATTTACCTTTCCCAGATTCAGCAATCAAAGGAAAAGGGCGATATCAATATATTTGACATATATTTCCTAACTATCCTACATGTAATAAGAATTACAGCTTTTTACATTTCTATATAGGTATTCTTATGCAATTCTAATTTCTTGAGGCTATCATGCAAAGTTTTGGGTATTAACCCAGTCGATGACAGGAACAATATCTATTTTCTCGAGGTGCCACATCTGTTTGATCTCAATAGCAAGGTCTGTGTATTTGGACTTTTTCTCCTGGAACTTGTTCAGCACGTTGTTATTATTCGGTATGGCGACATCCACCAGCATTGCTGTTCTGGCTCTCTTATCATACACCACTATGTCCGGCCTATTATTCGTCACCATTCTGTCAGTGATAAGCCTATCGTAGTATAATCTGATAGAGTCATTTTCCAATACGAGCGCCGGTTGATACTTGTAATATGGCTGGAAGGTATTCAGAAGTCCGTACTTGTGTGCAAGTTTCTGATGGATAATGTTGCACACTTGATTATGCCTGTGAAGATAGTCCGTATTGGCCAGTTGACAGTATTATTATTATTTAGGTAACAAAAGAATGAAGATTTGAAATCCTATGATATTCTCAATGTAAAACCAAAATGCAACATAATCAACAATTAATCAAATATAGAAGAAAAAATAACAAAGGTTTCTATAGTTCACTCAAAAATCATACTGTCTATTCTATTTTTAAAAATATTGACGGACTCAGCCTCAACCACTACACTTGAAACTCCATTCCATGGACCGAATACACGGTTCGGTAAGAAATGTTCCTTTTTCCGTGTCCTATACCTCTCCTACTTTAGTCAGCGTAGTCGTACATCAGTATTTAACTCATAGAGATGTTGTAAGTTGGCATAATTGTACTTGATTATACGAAATATCATGATAAAATCTCCGCGCAGTCTTCATTCTTCAAAAGTAAGCAATCCCGCACTTTTTAACATTTCCGGGTAAGATGGACGGAAACGACCGTAAGACAAACGCGTGGCGCGTTGTTGCACATCTTCCAGCATCTTTCGATCGCGGGCATGCACCGGACACCACACTGGACCGGTATATTCCAGTATCGGACGAGTATAGGTTTTATAAAGTTTGATAGAACTTTCGAATGATACATATGAAAATGTCCTTCTCAACTGATAGATTTGAGAGTTAGCTCGCTTACAGATATTAATGATGTGACTCGACCATAATAAGTCGGACGTGATTTTCACTCCCAAATCAATATGTGAGGAAACCGGTTTCAATGATCTTCCATTTATAGCGTAAGTATAGCAGGGGTTCGATTTTTCAACATGTGAGGCGACAAACTTCTCGATATTCAGTGAGAGAAGCCACTCGTTGCACCACTGGTTTATCGAGTCGAGGTCACTCTGTAAAATGTGATGTTTAAGCAGCGGGTTGGCGTATGGTTTTGCATCGACAGCATAAAACGATTTACCAGACCGGATGTGTAGCGGAAGATCACTACCGTACACAACAAAAAGATCAGGACCCAGGACCGAGCCCTGCGGCACTCCACTAGTGACGAGCCTCTCAGACGAAGAAGTTCTGCCGACTCTCACCACGAAACATATTTCCGACAAATAATCGCGAATCCAGGTGGCAACTTTCCACGAACATCCACGACTTCTAACTTGTACAAAAGTCTTCTGACAGGTACCCTATCTAATGCTCGGGCATAATCCAGGTAAATGACATTCACGGGATCTCCTTGATCAAATATGATGGTCCAATCATTCAGACATTCCAGAAGATTAGTCGTAGTACATCTATCCTTCGTGAACCCGTGCTGCTCTGGAGGTGTAACAGAGTGATCACTGAAGAAGTCCGACATCTCTATAAATATTCGAATAAAATTTCAAGGTAATTATAAACTTCGGAAAATAATCAGAAATTATGTAAATTGGTACCTATGAGGTGTGTCAATAAAGTGAGAGACTGATATTTTGCCATTTTGATTCAAATATAATCACAACGCATCATTGTCTACTTCAAAATAGTTCCCTTGGGAAGTCACACAGCGCTTGAGACGGTACTTCCAATCATTATAGCATTGCTGAAACGTGGATTCTGGAAATGCCTTCAGCTGGTCGGTTACAGCTGTTTAGATGTTTTCGAGTGTTTGAAAATGAGCTCTCTGGGGCAAGTTTTAATCCTCAGGAAGAGGAAAAAGTCAAAAGAACATAAGTTTGGTGAATGAGTAGGCTTAGGAGCCACATGAATGTTTCTACTGGCTAAAAACTCCATTATTGAGATTGCAGTGTGATATGACGTATGGTCATGAAAAAATAGGCAGTTGTTTTTGATGTTTAGTAACATATAAAAGAGTCTTTTTCGAATCCGTGGCTATCATAAAAACGAATCAGCATGCATTCGTTTTTGATTTGCTCTTTCGTGCCGTTTTAGACCTTGGAGAGGTTGCAGTGTGCCAATCCATGCTCTGGCGTTTGGTTTCTGGGTCATACTTAAACATCCAGGACAATATTCCAGGAAACAGGGATCATTTTCAATCAATCCAAGAGGTCAAAACTATTTTCTTTTCTGAGATCGTTTTGGTCTTGGGAAAGGTTTTTCGAAATCATTTTTGCTCAAAATGTTCTCATCTTCAATTCATTGGTTAACAGCTGATGAACTGAGTTGTGATTCGAAAATGTCAACCGTCGATCTGAACGCACTAGAACCTATACACTGTTGACATTTCCACCGATGACTGCACTAGAACGCCGCCTCGTGGTTCCTTATGAATCGACTTTCTTCCATCTGAAAATGAATTGAACCACCGAAAAACCTTGAGTGTTTCCATGAGGAAACACTTTCGCTATAGGCTTTCTGATGTTTTTTAATTATTTCTGTTGCATTTTTTCAAGTTTAAAGCAAAACTTGATAGCATACATTCCCTCAAAATTGAGTACACTCGTTTGGAGAACGCACAAGAAATAACAGTTTCACAAAAACAAACGCTATACACAAACAAATGACTGTAGCAAGTTCGAACTTATCACATATGCACTTGACGCTGCTCGAAGTTTCTCGTCTCACGTGTTGCCGAGTCGGAACTGACGTTGCCAGTTTCAATCTCACTTCACTTACAAACCTGGTAATTACTCGACAAATCATAGATTCAGCAAACGATGAAAAAAAAATTTCGAAGACGTTTCTTGAAATGAAAAACCAAAGATTCAAGCGAAACCATACCAAAACAATGTGTGTGAATGAATTATTGATTAATCACTTGACCAAAGTTCCATAAAATATATTGAAATATCCGATACATGTTTCGGGTTATCAGCCCATTATAAAGATCATAGATTTCAGGAGAACTGAACATCCAGGTAAAAATAAGGGAAGGTGTTTGCCAATTCAGATATGATGGAAATCACGTCCGCTCATTGGAAAAACTAGCCAATTTATAATGAGCAAACAGACTTTGATCCATCTTCTGTTGTGAATGCCGTTAGATTTATGTAAAACCACTCCGTACTAGTACTACTCTTGATAATGTGCTGATACCCAAAACTTATGTCAAGTATTTTAATATATTTTTGTTAAAATTTGTCAAGTGTTTCAATTGATCATTTATTAATCATATCTCACCAAGTGTTAATCGAAAATTCCATATATAATATGTATGAAGTAAAATATTCAATAATTTGTCACTTCAATTGTTCAAAATGGCCAACAGCTTGATAAGTCAACCGATCTCAGAATTTTTTGAATACTTTACGCAAAGTTTTAGGGATTAACGAGAGCAGGCCATTCTTCTGCCAATACAACGAATCCAAAAAACCTCTTTTGAAAAATACAATTACCTGGAGAACCTTTAAAAATCAGATATTGCAATGTCATCTCGTAATTAATATGATTTGAATGAATGTAAATTATTGAGGTTGAAATATAATATTGCTGAAATATACACTACATTTTAGGAGAGGTATACAACTTTTTTGTTTGAAATTTTTCCACTCTTAGTTGTTGTTTTAGGTCAATTTCAAGGGATCAAATTCTTCGGAAGATACCTGAAGCAAAAAAGTTTTCATAATGGGGGTCAGATGGTGTTGTTTCAATATGTTTTTCATCAAGAATTAACGGTTGAAATAGTGCAACGTTGCTAGGTCTTCAATCTAAACACGTTTCTAATATTTTTTTTGAGTTATTTGTTGATTTCGTCGCATTCCTTTAATGAACCAATCCTGACTCAGTTTGATTTGGTTCGAGATGAGAGCAAACTGAAATCGGTTCATCAATATCTCTACTGGCAATCAGATTATCTGATGAGATAAATCTTAGTTAGGTATACAGGCTATTTCACCTTATTCGTCGCAAGCAATTCGGCTAAACGACAAATTTTACAAATTTCATACTTATGTATTGCAATTGCTACTATAAAATCAAAAATACTACAATGATTGGTAATGTAGTTGTACATCAAAGTGATGTTTTCAAGCTAGGATACAGTATATTCCACTTAATTTTTCAATTTCGCAAAGAAATAAAGGTCAGTTTCTTTCCTAAGCCTAACTTGAAAGGTTTTCGAAATATTTGATTTATTCTGAAAACGTTCGATTCATGATAAATTGATAGTTTTTTGATTTATTTATTTTATGGAAATTCATTTTTAAAGTGAAACGAAATGAGACACTTTTGTCACTTTTCCACAATTTATTCAATAATTACGACTGGTTTCGATCCTACGGTCATTTTTAAGTGAATAACAATATAATACATAAGTAGGCAAGTGGAAGTACAGAATGAAATTTATCCTAAATATTGCGTAGTGGGGATCTATTATGCTCTAGTTGGCTGTTGAGGATAATAGATTGTGGGTTTTTACATAGTTTGTTAATATCCAAACTTTCCAACAATTCATCTCTCTCCCTTTGTTATATTTATGAAGGACTCTAAGATTGTTTAATAATATCGAGTGGTTAGTTGATTTTATGTGAACAAATATTGGCGAATTTTTATCTGAGGAAAAATGTTTCTTGAATCTAGCTTCAAAACGTCTCCTTGTTTGTCCGACATAGGCTACCTGACATTCATTGCATTTGTTTTGATAAATTCCTGATTGCTTGAATTTATCGTTCTTTTGTTTGGAATTGAATAATAATCTGCTCAAGTTGGGGCCGCTTGAGAATGAAGTAGTTATGTTCAATTTGGAAAAGTAGTTACTGATTTTTTTAGTGTATCTTTTTTGCGGGGTTTGTACGATGCTATATAGTAATTGAGAGGGAATAAGTTGTTCTTTGCGTTTGATGATTGTATTTAGAAAATGTTGTGGTATGTTGTTACTTGAGGCAATTTTTCTTTCGGAAGGGGAACAGAGTAAGCTCTATGAATCATGGAGTTATATGCAGCTAGTTCGTGGCTTAAACGACTGAACGAGTCCATTGGAATCGATGCGTCTGTGAATGTTTCCTTTCTGTAAATTTTATATGTGAGTTATTTATCTGAATTTGTAAAAGTTAAGTAGAGGAAATTAATTGAGTTATTATTTTCTAATTCAGAAGTGAAGCTGATGCAGCAATATATTTTATTCAGGAAATTCAAAAATTGCTGAATTTGTCTGTTTGAACCACGAAAACCAACTAAAATATCATCTACAAATCTGTACCAGAAAATAATGTATTTTTAGCGATATCTAAGTTTGATATTGAGTTTTTCTCTGAATTATTCATGAAAATGTCAGCTAGTAGAGGGCTAAGAGGTGAACCCATTGGAAGACCTCAATTTTGTTTGAAGAATTTAGATTGATATTGAAAGTAACTTTGAGATAGGTATATTTGAAGAAGATTGCTAAATTCATTAGTGATATATGGCGGTGTGTTAGACTCGGATGAGATATCTGTAACAAGGGGAAGACACTCATTCGTTGGAATGTTCGGGTACATATTTTTGACATCGAAAGAGACTAACTTAATATCTTCGGAGATTGTAAGATTTCAAAGTTTATGTATAAGATCTACAGAACTAGAGATAGTGTAGTGTGCTTGAAAATTCGAGAGGTCTAGAAATTTTTGATACAAGAATTTTGCTAGTTTACCTGATGGTGTGTTTATATATGACACTACAGGTCTTGCAGATTTTTCTTCCTTATGTAGTTCAATCAATCCGTACATTTTTGGAGCTTGAAGATTCATTGGAATCAGTTTCCTCTACCCCCATTCTGTTTGTGCTAGGTTTTCTGACAAACTTAGATCTTCTTTGATCTTCGTATACGAAAAAAAGATGCAGGATGTACTGAAAACTATGGATATCTCCGAAATACCAAAAGACCCAACAAATTTTCCACAAAAGAAATCAAAGAAGAGCTAAGTTTGTCAGAACACCTAGCACACACAGAATGGGAGAAGGAAACTGATTCCAATGAATGTTCAAGCTCTAAAAATGTACGGATTGATTAAACTACATAAGGAAGAAAAATCTGCAAGACCTGTAGTGTCATATATAAATACACCATCAGCTAAACTAGCAAAATTCTTGAATCAAAAATTTCTAGACCTGTCGAATCTTCAAGCACACTACACTATATCTAATTCAGTAGATCTCATACATAATATAAACTTTCAAATCTCACAATCTCCGAAGATATTAAGTTAGTCTCTTTCGATGTCAAAAATATGTACCTGAACATCAAAACGAATGAGTGTCTTCCCCTTGTTACGGATATCTTATCCGAGTCTAAAACACCGCCATATATCACTAATGACTTTAGCAATCTTCTTCAAATATGCCTATTTCAATTCAATTTCAATCTAAATTCTTCTAACAAAATTCAGGTCTTCCAATGGGTTCACCTCTTAGCCTTCTACTAGCTGACATTTTCAAGAATAATTTAGAGAAAAACTCAATATTAAACACAGATTTCGCTAAAAAACACATTACTTTCTGGTACAGATTTGTAGATGACATTTTAGTTGGTTTTCGTGGTTCAAACAGACAAATTCAGCAATTTTTAAATTTCCTGAATAAAATACATAGCCTCATCAGCTTCACTTCGGAATTAGAAAATAATAACTCAATTAATTTACTCGACTTAACCATTACAAATTCAAATAACCAACTCACTTATAAAATTTACAGCAAGGACCCGTTCAGTCATTTAAGCCACAAACTAGCTGGGTATAACTACATGATTTATAGAGCTTACTAGAAAATTTTCAAACTGAACTTAATATCATCAGAAAAATTGCCTCAAATTACACCATACCACAACATTTTCTAAATACAATCATTAAACGCAAAGAACAACGTATGACCTCTCAATTACTATATAGCATCGTTGAAACCCCGGAAAAAAGATACACTAGTCTCAGATACACCAGCGAACTCTCTAACAAAATCAGTAACTACTTTTCCTAATTGAACATAATTACTTCATTCTCAAGCGGCCCCAGTTTGGGCAGATTATTATTCAATGCCAACAAGAGAACGATAAATTCAAACAATCATTAATTTATCAAATCAAATGCACTGAATGTCAGGTAGCCTATGTCGGACAAACAGGGAGAAGTTTTGAAGCTAGATTCAAGGAACATATTTCCACAGATGAAAATTCGCCAATATTTGAACACATAAAATCAACTAACCACTCGATATCATTGAACAATCTTAAAATCCTTCATAAATGTAACAGAGGGAGAGAAATGAATTTGTTGGAAAGTTTGGAGATTAACAAACTATGTAGAAACGCACAATTTATTACCCTCAAGAGCCAACTAGAGCATAATGGATCCCCACTACTCAATATTTAGGATAAATTTCATTCTGTCCTTGGACTTGCCTACTCATGTATTATATTGTTGTTCACTTGAAAATGACCGTAGGCTCGAAACCGGTCATGATTATTGAATAAATGAGGAAAAGTGACAAAAGTGTCTCATTTCATGATAAAATCCTTGAAAAAATATTTAACATTAAGTATTTCAGCATATTTGATCTTGAACGTATACAGAGTGTCCGAAAACGTGTTTCAAAGTTTGATCTCATTCAGACAAATTTCCTACTCTTATTCAATTAGCACACTCTTTATTTTATACGCCACTAATGAGAACAAACGGCACCAAGGTTTCTTATACATAATTTCATCAGTTTAAGCTAGATTTTAGTCAACGAAGATGAAATAAAATATATTTTTTTAAACTTTCCATAATTTTATCATCAAAAATACGACCGGTTTCGACTGTCAAGTCATTTTCAAGTGGTCAACTACAGGAAACGAACCTACTTATCTAGATAAGCCTAATCTAGCCTAATTACAGATTTAGTAGTGGAGATGTATGGATGTCCACCTGACTATTAACAGTTATTTCACTTGGGTTTTTACAAAGTTCATTGATTTCCAAACGTTCCAACAGATTCATTTTCTATCCATTGTCGCAATTATGAAGAACATTGATATTATCTGATGATATTGAATGTTTGGTGGTTTTTAGATGTTCACATATTGGAGAATTATTACCAGAGGATAAGTTTTCGTTTAATATGGTTTCGAAATTCCTACAAATCTTCCTAACATAAGCAACCGTACATTCATTGCAAACAATTTTGTGAAGTCCTGATTTTTGGACTTGTCTCTTTTTGTTTAGTATTGAATAATTTGCTCAAGTTCCGAATACTTGGGAAATAGGTGGTTATTTTAAGTTTGGAAGAATAGTTGCAGAAGTTATGGGAGAGAGGACCAGCTCAGCTGAAAATAGCGTATTTTTTCAATTTTTCTGATAGTATTTATTTCATTTTTAAAGTTCGTCATTGAATTATAAGCTGCTAATTTGTGATATGAATAATTGAATGAGTCAATGGGAATAGTTGAGTCTGTGAAGGATTCTTTTCTGTAGATGTTATATATGAAATTATTAGTCGATTTTGTTATTTGTTATTAACAACAACAAAATCGACTAAAACTGAAGAATTAATTGAGTTATTATATCCTATTTCTGCTGTGAACTTATTGTTGGTATGAACTTCATTCAGCAATTGTAGAAAGTTTGAAAGGACGAAAGAAGACATTTCTCCGGAAAAGAAAATACCTTGTAGATTCTAGTTAGAATTGAGGACGTGTAATGATCGAGGCTGTAAAAAATAGCTTGCATTCCAAATTAGAGCTGAATATCTCAAAGACTGCAGGAGTTTTGAAGAGAAAAACAAATTTTTTCCTGAAATTTTAACACCCTGTAGCTCCTTAACGAAGCTTTAGCGGACCTACGTTTATATAAGTCTTTTTTCTTGAAATTGCACATAAATTAACCCCCCTCAAGTTGTGACATACTATTTTGTTCCCCCCTGTATATGGGTAGAAAATATGGGATTTTATGTGATAGGTACAGTCAAAGTATCTCCTTTCGTTTTTGAGTTATTAAGACATTTTGGAAAAATTTTCAATCAATCAAGTTTCAATATCTCTCAGACGAAGTAGGTAGATTGGAAGAATAGACTCAGAAAAATATTTCTGATCAGAACCCGAAAAATACTTGAGATTGTGAAAAGAACATGTTTTCAAGAAAACGGTGGTCATTTCGAGCATTTAATACGAATAATTTTACATTTATTGTTTCGGAAAGTTTTCATTGTATAATAAATCAATTGCCGTAAAGTCATTGGAAATTTTCGTGAAAAATCACAGAAGAAGTTTTGGATCATGATGAATGGTGGAAATATTTATTCAATGCCTGAATATTTTCCAAATTGGGTATGTATGAATACAATTTGAAAAATTATGAAAAGAGAAACAAGAAAGCGAATGAGTAATGAAAAATTTAGGGTGTACCATTCGAAAAATTGAAAAATGTTGGTTTGAATAACACCAAACCAAAATACGTTTTCGAATATTCTATTCGAAAGAGCAAATATGAAATACTCATTAATAAATAGTTTTTAAGAAATCTATCGTGAAACAAGAGATTTGGGTGGATGATGTGAAGTGAAAACATTGAATATTTCGAAAACAGTTCAAGTTGAGCTTAGATAATATTGAAAGAACTTACCTCTATTTCTTTTGGTAAATTCAAAATAAGGTGGATTATATTGTGATCTATTTGGGAAAAATATAAGTTTGATCTGCAACTTCATTATCGAACACTCGTGTATAATGTAAAATATTTTTGATCTGTTGTACCAATAGTGATAAATAAGGCTATACTAAAACAAAATTGTCGTTAACTATCATCCGCGGCAAATCAGGTGAAAAATCCTGTATATATCAGCCCTTGGAAAAATAAATAATGGATCATGATTTCACACGCTACCCTGTGGCAGGATTGTTTCTAGGAATGAGTGTGTACCATAAAAAGAACAAACAAAAGACATAAATGAGGACAAATATACTCACACTCGTCTAGCTATATTATCATCAACACATTTCAGCAAAGCTTTGGCAGGTTTTTTACCTGTACAAATTTGATGTATCACTGTGAAAAGCGGAAATCTGTAACATATGATAAGTATTATAACATTAATTACTCCAAATCCTGTATAGGCTGTATAAAAATATTTGTGAGGTGATTTCTGAAGAAATTCTAAGAAGAACTAGTGAGAACAGCATGATCCAAATCTTTTTGATTTCGGAGATATTCAGCTTCAAAAATGTTCTCGTCATGGATCCTGAAATCACAATCCTCATCATACGAGAGCGGTTTTAGTGTGTTACCATAGGAGGCATAAAATACACAACTTGTGGCACATCAGGTGACATTCGTAACTTAGTATATAATTATTGTTTTGAAACCTTAAATTCCTCGAACTGAAAATGTGTTTCCTTCACAAAAGAAGAATATCCATATATGATCTATGTTCATCATTTTTAGATGGAACCACACAGCGCAACACGCAACAGGGATTTAGTGGTGATGAGAAACATATTAATTATAATTATCTCGATCAAAAAGGTCGAAAAATAATTTTGAATTGACATCATGTTTCGAATTTGTGAAGATTTATCAACGAAAATAGTGAATAATACACTCCCCACAAAAATTGTCGCAACATCCTACTTTCACGACAATACTATATGAACTTTTAGGTTGGTCATTCAAGAGTCGCTTGGTAACTTTTAGAAATGTAAAATAAGAAGATATCATTCAGTCTCTCGATCATCTTCAGCTGACAACAATACTGAACTAAAGTTGATATACATACATACATAAACAGCTATATACAAAATTAATAATGGTGCAAGAAAGAGGTAATAAACGAATTATATTAAGAAAAGGAAGCTATTATTCAAAGGTTTCAAATATGGACAAATAGGCCTTGCTATACTGGTCGTTCAGAAGATTATATCTATGGAGAGTTTGTTGTGGATTGAAAATTTCGATGTAATCTAAGAAATTTTACTTCTGTCTCTTAGGTGTTCTGTGAATAATTTGATCAAGGGGTGGAAATTGATATCCATTTTTGATGCAACGTGAAGCGAGAGTAGATTCGTCGGTTCTCTGGTTATTGTAATCTGATTGATGCTCTTCGCATCTAGTTCTGAATGAACGACCAGTTTGACCTATATAAACGCTTTCACAATCCATACAGTACAACTTGTAAACTCCAGTATGTCCAATTAATCAGTACCTTTACCATTGAAAAATTCTTAGAAAAGTTTATTGTGGAATTTGAAAGCTGCTTTTTGATGCTCTTTTGAAATGACAATCGAGTGTTTCCTCCCCGGCCCCTAATTACTGCCAGTATACGTCTCGGAAGCCCCCAAACAAATTTTGGATGTACTCTTGAGTCACTGAGTTCGAAATTTCTGGAAGCAGATTTTCTAGTTGTTGGAGTGTTCTACAAGGCATCCGACGATGCTGAATTTGACACCCCATGTTGTCTCAAACATGTTCTATGGGATTCAAGTCAGGACTTCTGGCTGGCAATATAAAATATCAATTTCGGCATTTTGCAGAAATTCTGTAACTACTCTAGCTGCATGAGGCCGAGCATTATAATGCATAGAAATGAAGTTTTCGCCAATCAATGGGCCGAAGGGTAGAACATGGGGTTCAAGGATATCTGCGATGTATCTGGCCGCTGTCATTATTTCATTATTCACTAGGATTAACTCAGTTCGACCATGGAAAGGAATGCCTTCCCACACCACTACTGAGCCCCCTCCACGCGTCTATAATTTGATAATAGACATAACCTGGACTTGTCGGAAAGAAAAACATTCGACCATTCTGGAATACCAAAATTTACATGTTCCCTCGCAAACTGAAGTCTTGCAAATCGATGCTCTCAGGTGAAGCGCGGGCCAGTAGAAGCCACCCTTGGTCTGATATCGTTCCTAACAGTTTTCATTGAAATATGCACATTTCTGGAAAATGCAAGTTCATTTTGTAGCATTCTAGCCGTACAGTGCCGAACTCCTAGTGGAGTTAAACGAAGCCAACCATCATCAACTCGTGTTGTTATCCGATTTCTTCCCTGTCTGGCCCTTCTTCCATATTACCGTATTTTGTGGTACCGATTAATTGCTCTTGAAATAGTGCTTTTGTTAACATTCAACAAGTTAGCCACGTAACGTTGGCTTCGACCCTCCTCTAGAAGTGTTACAATTCTTACCACTTCATGATCAATCAAATAGCGCCCAGGAGGTTCAGCAGCCATTACAATAAATTCGAAGATTCGAAAGTCAACAAGAATCACAGAAAACTTGCATTAATTGAGCGTGATAAGTGAAGAGAAATTCAATGAATATAATGAATATAAACTCATTCTTGTTTGAGAACATATGGAAACAAATGTTACTAGATAGATAAGTTTTTTCTTGTTTGAGATCGACTTAATTTAATGATTTAAAATGATTTAATGATTTAAATGATTTAATGATTTAAAAATATGGAAACAAATGTTACATATAGATAGAATAAGCAACACATATTTTAAAACACTCCTAAATATACTTATTAAACTAAATCTCAGTCCAAGAAAACATATGTTGACAAATGAACATAATATTGATAAAAGAAACTGCGATCGAGCTGCTTAATCCATTGTGGAATTCAGAATACCAGGTAATGCGACAGAAACAATAAAGGACCCAACACAGTTTTGTGGTGTGTGTATAAATGATCGATTTATTCATCATTACAACAGTTGCTCAAAATGACGTCTCTAAGTTGAAAGCATAGCTTACATCTATGAAGATGTTAATGCGGAACAATATGCTTGACATTGTCATTTCTGACTCTTTCGGGAGCAATATTCATCTATTATTGAAAAAGCTCAAAATTGATGAGTTGTTGCTTGTAGCCATATACATAGAATTCTAACGAGCTGGGATCCAGTGAGCGTGGTGGCCAAGCA
Organism: Cryptolaemus montrouzieri; assembly: GCA_013387265.2. Classification (NCBI taxonomy): domain Eukaryota; kingdom Metazoa; phylum Arthropoda; class Insecta; order Coleoptera; family Coccinellidae; genus Cryptolaemus; species Cryptolaemus montrouzieri. The sequence continues at coordinate 29,168,545 of JABFTP020000103.1, forward strand.
ATATTCTTTCAGCCATTCAACAAACATTCTATCTTCTTGTGGAGGTGTTCCGTCTTATTCATATTACATATTCTGAATAAAATTTAGAGGAACATCATCAACGACAACATGTTCTGTAGTGAATTTCGATAGGTATTCATTCTGCTATTTGAAATATGAATGGGCAGGAAGCTATTAACATACAGGCCAACCCAAACGTTTATACTGAACCTTCATTGGAAACGTCTTTGCCTAACGGCATTTAGATTCTACAGGGCCCATCAATGATCATTATGGAGATTATTTATACCTTCTCTTGAGAAACATGATTCATCAAATTCAAAATGTTAAAAATAAAATTTGGCTTGTTGTTGCTTAATCCATCGGAAAAATGTGAGTCGTTGCTGCTCGTCCCCTGCATTCAATAGCTATATTCCCTGTATGATAAGAGAGGAAATTTTCTAGACACTCTATATTGTTCTCCTTATTTTTTTTGTTGGATTAACGTTTAACATGTTTTGGCTCAAGTGTTCCAGTTTTCTTAGTCTTTTGAATACTGAACGATGAGGCGGATGTCTTTAAAGAAATTTTCGATAGTAATCTTCTGCAGCTTTTCGTGCGTTTTCATCGCAAAAGACACAAACATAGATCATATCTGCATATTTGTGAATATTTATTTCATTCTATGTATGGTTACATCACAGAATCGTTTTTGTATGTTGAAAATTGTTATTTCAGGCTGCTAGAATCAAATTTTGAAGCTGAATATCTCCGAATCTCAAAAAATTTAGACCGAGCTATTTTCACTAATTGCTCTTAAAATTTCTTCAGGAATCAAGTCTCAAAGTTTGTCATAGAGCTTGGGGGACACTATGTATAAAGGAACGAACAATGAATTATCTAAAGACCATAATAGAATAAAATGCTGTCCATTTGGTGGCTGTGATCAAGAAAAATGGACTGTTGAAAATCTACAGATGTATAAGCCCAATGTAAGCTCAGTGAAATAATCTTCAATCCAATCCTCTACATGTAAAGATAAAAATATAGCTGCTCCAAAAACCAGTTGTATGCAAGCTTGCCTTGAAAGAAGAGATTATGGAGGTTATGTCTTTTGACTGCAAAGGTAAGCATCTTAAGATTTCAAAAAATGAACTCAAATACAAGGTGTAAAAACGAATTGGAAGTCATACTTCGTATGGAGATATAAACGTAGATGAGCTTGGGAAGATCTTGCGATTCTGTGATCAGAGGTGATTTGATGATTTTTGAATTACACGCCGTAGGCCTGTGACTGAAGGAGATATAATCTCAAGAAGTTCTTATGAAGACCATGAAGGTTAAAATTTCTTCACACTCACTTGTTTGTCATATCCTTACTATTCAGCATGTACGCAACCTCAACAGCTGTGGGCGGTCCTTGTAGTTTCTGTCCGTTCAACATTTCATTCTCCAACTCCTTGAATGTCTTGCCAGTTTTCACAAACGCAGCCGAACATTTTCTGTTGCGTCCCGCGAAGGAGGTAACGATTAGATCCTCGATTCCACAGCTCTCAAAGAAGGTCGATATATTTCCGCCTGGAAAAAACACATCGACGAATTGAACCATCTCCATGAATCCCAATCTGAGGACTGCTTCTTTGTAACGATTGTTTTCTTCTAGACCATCGATAAAACCGACACCTGTGGCCACGATATTCTATGGAAAATGGAATGTATGATTTGGAAATGCCAATAGAAAATATAATAGTACATGCATGGCTCCCTTATGAACAGAACTTAGAAATTTAGGCATCTTGTGCTGACTGTTGTGTTTGGTATTTTAAGTCTTGCAGAAACTTTGAATTAAGTTTGCGAAACTGTTGTAGTTAATCTTGTGCATCATGTGGGTACTAAGTATTTGGGTGAGTAATGTATTCTGGACGCCTTATGAGCACTCAAAGAGTATATTTATAATTTTTCATGCAAACCGATAGTCCCATAATGTGTAGATGTTTATTGGCGTCCGTCAGTGGACCAATTCTTATCGCAATAGACTGATTGGGGCCCTTTTCATGAGCATTTTTGACTGTCTCGATCTCGAGACGTACACCCAATTTTACAAAAAAGAGCTCAAGTGACAGCCATGGCTTTTTTAATTCTTTTCGATACTCTGGTAAGCTTGGAACCAGGATAATGTTACTCAATTTTACATAGCTGTCATAGTGGTATCTTGCACGTGTCAATTATCTTTTGATCTTCAAGGTATCCCAGGGTGTTCTGACTATCAGAGAAAATGAGTTGTCTGAGATACTCAATACTTACTTTCAAGGCGCCACAAACTTCTACAGTATCCTCATCGGCTACGACTGTGATTTTAAGATGAGGAGTATTGAACAAGTCTTTCAGAAAACTTCCTCTGGCTTTATACTTGCAGCCTAAAGTTGACGTACATACAAACTTTTCTGCTGCTACTTCACCTGCTATGTTGGCACCCATTAGTACATGGCACGGTATCAAAAGTTTTGTGCTTATTATGTGTGAAATGAGTTCTATTCCACCACCAGTCTTTATGTCGAATCCCTGTAAAGCATCGAACCATCTTATAATGAAAATATTTCCTGATAATACAGAAATTAGGTCGGTAAACTCATGATGAAAATGAAAATTGTTATCTCATAGTGTTTGGCAACATCGCTTTCCGTGTTATGAGTGCACTTATCTTTTAACTTTAGAACCGAACAAATAACACAATTTCATAAAAATACGTCAGTTTTCCATTTGTCATCTTACTTTTATGAGCGAAATGCCAATAGCGTTTGGTCGTATCCTCCCAGCTAGAGACTTGCATAAATTGTCGACAAATTGATGAGGAACAACGAAGACAATAATATCGGCATGTTTAGCTGCATCTAATGCATCAGATACGGCAACCTGAAAAAAAGAACGTTCACATATAAACCCAAAAAGCTTAAATATTTGTTCAGAAATTATATTTGGGATAAGTATTAGAGAGTAGGCCATTGATAACAAACTATTGCTTCTATTAGTATAGAATATGTATACAACAGTTGTTACAAACTTGTAAGTATCATATATGTTCCTGCAAGACTGTTGGTGTTTATTTGCAATAGTTTATGTTCATCTGTTATATCTTGTATGTCGAACAATCAATGTTTGAATGGTCTGCCAAAGAACTTCTGCACCGTTCGCTGTGAAGATGTGAAGTTTGAAGCCCCAACACTAGAGCCTTCATGGAAATTTCGACTCGTCGACTGCAAATCAACGTCACGGTCAATAGGTATTTCCCTAAAATCTACATACGCAATACTGAGGATAGAATTTATGCTACAGCATATGTTGAAGATAGTACTACCAATTAAGGAGGCAAGAAGACTTTTGCTCAAGCATCTCCTGGTTTGGCTGAGAACCTATTTCTTATTAGTCTTCCTAAAGAGACAATTGTGAATCGAGGAGTTCTTTTGGTTTTGCTTGAGCATTTTGTAGTTTGACTGAGAAGCCTTTTGTTGAAAGCCTTCCTGAAGAGAGAGTTATTAATCAAGGAGTCTTTCGCTTTTGCTTGCGCATCTCCTGGTTTTCCTGAGAAAATAATTGTTAATATTAACAGTCTCTCTCAAGAAACACTTGGCAATCGAGAAGTCCTTCGATTTTCCTTGAGCATCTTCTAGTTTGGCTATGAAGCTACTCATTAATACTCTTCCTGAAAAGACATTTGTTAATCAAGGAATTCTTCTGCTCCTATTTGAGAATTTCCTAGTTTGGCTACGAACCTACTTGTTAATAGTCTTCCTGAAGAGAAACTTGGAAATCAAGGAATCCTGCCCTTTCAGCTTAACTCTTTTTAATTTCGTATCATTCCTTGGCTGGCAGAAAGAGTTATAGTGCCATCAGAATCGCTTATGATACTCTGAGACAGTTGGTATCCAATTCAAACTATTGATGTTCACCTGGGCATGGTTATCATGTATACTATAGCAAACACCTTCTCTACCATTCATCTTGATGCAGCAAAGTACTGGCGATATCCCTCAAGCTACTGTCTTGTTTGAACAGAATTTCCATTCGCTACTGTTTTTCACATCATCTTAGAAATTTATAAAGAATTTTTTCTAAAACCAATACGATTTTGAAATATTCGAGATTCGAATCTGTTGGAGTTTAGAACATAAAATCATATGGATATGTCATCCACCCTACCAACCAAAAATATCGATGTTCAATAACACTATTCAATGAATTCCAATTGTTCGGTTCGATATTCTAGTTTATGATATAATATATCTATCTGTTATTGAAGCTTTCGTTTCATCAATTAATGCCTTTCGTGTTATGGCGTGATTATTACAATTTATTCAATGTATGGCTGAATTATCGATTGGATTATACGGGTTGATTCACTAAAGTTTTATGTTAAAAGTTTAATTTGCACTCTGATAATATGCGGATTTGTGTCACTCCAAGAATTGTTATTATGTCTTCTTCTTGGTGTGCCTTCTCCTCAGTGGAGGTTAGCGACAATCATTCGGAATTCTTCTCTATCACGTGCTATATATATAAGTGTGCCAGCGTGTCTGATATTGCCCCAGTCACGCAAGTTTTTAGGCCACGAGAATCTTTTTCGGCAAATATCTCGTTTGCCTCTTATTTTTCCCTCAATGATTAATTGCAAAAAATTGTATTTTCTGTTTCTAAAAATGTGGCCAATGTATGCTGCTCTTCTTTTCTTTATCGTGATAACAGGTTCTTGTTTCTGTTCCATTCTTCTGAGCACCTCAGCATTCGTTACATGTTTTACCCAAGGAACTTTCACAATCCTTCTATATAGTCACATTTCAAATGAATCAAGTCTTGACATTATTCGAGTTTTGAACGTTCATCCTTCAACACCGTGCAAAAGGGGGGACAGGATATAACATTGTGCAGTTCTCCACCGTGTTGTTATGCTCAACTCCCGGTTGCATAGTAGCGCTTTCATTTTGAAGAACGTGTTCCTGGCGATTTCTATTCTCGTTTTGATTTCCATATCAGAATTCCATTCTTCGTCAAGCCAGCAGCCTATGTACTTTAATCGACTAACTCTTTCTATATCCTGGTTTCTAAGGCGCACTCCTACATTCTCAATTCTAGCTTTGCTGATTACCAAAAGTTTGGTTTTTCTGATGTTTATATTAAGACTGGCTGACGTTACTAACTTTATTTAGTACCAATTGGAGGTCTCTCATTTTCTGCAAGGAATACCGTATCATCGGCATATCTTACATTGTTAACCTGCCGTTAACCTTTATCCGAATTTTTATGTCCACCAAAGCTTCCTGGAATATGAACTCAGAATACAAGTTGAAAAGAAGGGGTGATAATATACATCCTTGCCTGACTCTTCTGCTGATGTCTATGTCTTGAGATGCTCTGTGTCCAACTTGTACGTGAGCTGACTGATCCCAGTATAAGTTTCAATAATTCTAATATCCTTGCCATTCAACCCTATGTGTTTTAAGAGATATATCAGTTTGTCGTGTTTCAAGATATCAAATGTCTTTTCATAGTCTACGAATCACGCGAAGACATTTTTTGTTGATCTAGGCATTTCTGTGTGAGTACTTGGGTATAGAATAAAGCCTCTCTTGTCTCACAACCGTTTCTGAATTTTCGCTAACATTTGCGTCAATTTTCTTCCATAAGCGGGTGTGCAAGATACGTAGGAACACCTACAGAGCATGACACATTAGACTTATTAGCGCCGATATTCGCTACATGTCTTGGCGTTGGCACTTTTAGGAAGAGGGATGAAGGTGGATTTCAGCCATTGCTCCGGGATGTGGCCAGTGTTATATATTCTGTTGAACAATTTCAGCATGACATCAATACTTTATCGTTGAAAAGTTTCAGGATTTCTACATTGACATTATCAGGTCCCGTAGCTTTACCATCTTTTGTCTGTCTCAGAGCTTCAATTAATTCATCCTTAAGAATTTCTGGTCCCTCTAAGTTTCCCTCCGAGTTATCTATTGGATCTCTATGGTCATTAAAGTATTCGGTATTACTTCCATCTTTCCACTTCTCTTTCCTTGTCTATTATGAGATGATTGTTTTTGTCTACTAGTTTTGTTGGAGTCTTACGTCTAGGAGTGTGTGTCATCTCCTTGAACTTTTTGTGAAGATGGAAGCTATCATGTTGATGTTCTAAGTTTTCGATATCTTGGCATTTTTCTCTAAGCCATTGTTCTTTTACTTCTTTAGTCTTGCTTCTAATGGTTTTATGTATTTTATTGTATTCCAATATGTTGTTTTTGTGTAATCTTCTTTCTTCCATTAATTGTAATATCTCGTCAGCCATCCAATTATTCTTTTTAAGCTTGTTCTCCTTTCCCAGATTTTCTGTTGTTGTGGTTATAGCTTATCTCCAACTTCACACCATATTTCATCCATGCTCATGTTATCCATGCGTTCTCTGAGTGGTTTTATTCTGTTATTGAATAGGTTTATTAGTGTAGCTCTTTCCCCTTCATATTTCAAGTTGTTGAGATTAATTCTTACGGGTATGTTGGGTTTTACAATTTTTTTCAGTCGGACTCTCAGCTGGGCTACCTCCGGGTTATGATTTGACACAATATCTGCACCGGGATATGTTTTCACTGATTTTATTGTATTTGGAAATCTGCTGTTAATGCATATATAATCAATTTGATTTCTAATTATCAAACTTGGTGCGTCTTGGGGAGATCTCAGAGTATCTAACCTTCTTGAAGGTAGTTTCTACCATGTATTTGTGACTACTGATTGATGTTTCTGGCAGAATTCAAGCAGTCTGTCACCACGTTCATTCCGTTTCCCTAGTCCATATTGTCTCACAAATTATTATTATTTCGCCGGTAGATTGAATTTCAAGACAATTTTGTACATCTCTCTAATTGATTCTTTAAAGAATTAATATACTCACCAAATTTTTGGTAAACTTATATCCAGGTGCATACTTCCGATTTTCATGCTCTTTGTTTATGATTTCGGTCAGTTTTCTTCCGTCAATGAATTCTTCGAATACGTACATTTTGACGATGGGATGAAATCTTTTGAGATGAAGTACATTACGTGCAATTATTCTTGCTATAACTGAACCCCTTAAAAAAGGTATGCTGCTTTGGATGTGAAATGAACCGTCTAAAAAGGGGCAAAAGTGAATTGGTTATGAATAAGCATCAGTGCATTTTGCCAAATTTTTTTATTTAAGAGATATACGAGTATATCTTTGGTAGTAATAAACTGCGCCAGGAAATTGAAGCATAATTTCAAATTTTGGTAGGCAACTCATTATTAAAACATGTCCTGATATATTTTAATAAAGTTCGTTGTTTAAAATTTCCTCGTTAACAGATTGGCTTGCTATTTCTAGGCACTCTTAAATACAGCATCGACCGAACAGTGGAGTGAAAATTAGTACTAAAACGATACGACAACGTCCAGAGAATTTGATTTGAGGCCTCGTGTCGCAACTCGAGGTCCAGCTCTAACCGCAGCACGTCGAGGAACCTGATTGAATTTTCCCAAAAACATGTCTATTGGTGAGAAGCTCATTGGGAGAAAGTTTTGTTCACATGGTCGAGATTTTGTCTTTTTCATTGCTATTCATTGCGATACAGATGTCGAAATGGGAGGTATACCCATTACAACTTCTTACCTACCCATGGTTCTGAAGGAGATATTGTAATTGTCATCATAATAAAGGAAACCTCATTATTCAGAGGTACGTCACAGATATTTTAGAAGAACATGTTGTAACACTTACGGCAAACATGGGTGAAAATAATAGTGATATCTGGGGTATTCTCAATAGAAGATTAAGCAGCCAGCAAAACCAATCACCTATCGGACTGAGGTTCAGAACACACCGATCAAAATTTGGAACAAAATGGTTCAGAAAACTAATTGATTTTGAGTATGAATCGTAGATGTCATGGAGATATTCTTGCTTGGGATGAAAATATCTGATATTAATAGATTTTTGGCGATTTCGACATTTCCCAAAAGTTTTGCCTCTTCCATTATTGGTTTAGTTTCAATTTCTATGGGTACAATTTCCATTTCGATTTTACTTCAATATATTCAATCTTGTTCAGAATAAATTTGAATTTTTGAATATACTGGTCAATTTCTTGGCGCAGTGTAGAATGTAAATTTTCTTGCTTATAACCAAGAAACCACTTTTGTCCTATTTGAAAGTTTCCTACCATCCACCACTACCCAAAACAGCAATATGCTTCTTGGATGAAATTCTATGTGATCCATGGGACATTCTGATTTAGAACTAGATACCTCTAAACTGAAAAAAAGGACATTAAAATTGTCAATTTGAAAGGAATTATTAGACATTTCATAGGAAAAAGCACAGAATGAAAGACTATAACGTACTTTCTTGACTAAACATTGAGAACTGCTTCATGAAAGACAACAGATTCTATTTTATGTAATTTTCTGACACTTAAATTGATTGTTTGTTTGTTTTTCCTTTAACGTGCTCTATTTCTGCCTTTCGGCTAATGACACGCCGGGGAATTCTGTCACCTCACTAACCCGAGAATTTTGCCGAACCCCTCTCGTGTCGAGGGAAGGGATCTTTAATGTCCAACACATCTCTGTTAGACAGGACCGACAGCTTTACATCTCCTCCGAAAGATGGACACTCAAGCGATTCCCAGAATCCGAAAAATCGCACCGACTTTGTGGGGATTGAACCCAGGTAACTCTGCGTATGAGATGAGCATCATATCCCATATGCTACCGAGCGATTGTATTTGTTGTATGGAAAATATCAGAATAGAGATGAAAAGCTTTCGTAGATGTTTATTTCTGATGGTTGATGTCAATTTGATACTTTTTTACCTGACTCATGACATATTATCGCGCACAAATTGCCAGTTGTATTCGTAAATCTGCAAGTATTCGACGTCTTCTGTATCCACATAGACAATAACTGCCTCTATAATTGAAAATATCCTTATGCAATACCCTTGTGCTATCCAGTTTCAATTATTGCTCGCAAGTTTATTATTCTTGCCTTCATCAACAAACAATGTACACTATACAGAAGATTCAAAACTCCTGTTTGCGTTTCAGTTATGGATTGCGGAAATTTGACCGAATAAGTCACAAGTTGTTGGAAGCAAAGTGGCTCAATATGACCAATAGATTTCACTTAGCAGCGTCGATTTTATATCATAAAATAATGATTACCAGAAAGCCTTGCACCGGAAGATCTGATAGTCTAAACATCAGAAGTAGAGGTCTCATTTCTCCTCCACTGGACATTCGAAAGATCTTTCTCATTCGGCATCTATAAACTCTTTAATGAATTCATAGCTGAATACTACAGGTCTTCATCTGTTGCCTCGTTGCTTGGACGATATTATTCAAAAAACAGTATGTGTGCCTTAACTGATTGCTGTTCCGTCATAATCATTTTCTTTTTTTAATTTTTGTAGTTGGTTTCACGAAAAGGGTTCGCTTAATAATAGGTAATATTATACCTTTTTTTACATCAGGGTTTGAGTGGAAGAGCAGAGTGTGCCTATGGCAACTCTCTAAACTCCGCCCTGTGATAATGAATTTTTTGTGATTTATTTTATTCCTTGACCTCATGAATTATTCAATGAATTCAATCATTATTTATAGTCTGATTCGGTTTTCTCAAACGAGAAAAATTACCGTCTTTCCTTTTTGAGATATCTGGATTTCTGGATGAAATTCAAGATTTGTAACACATGCACTGCGTCAAGAAATTAACGTACACAATCGAAAATTCGAATTTATTCAGATATGTTGAAGAATTATTTTCCAGTAGTCCAACAGCACCAAGGAGGGGTTAAATAATCAAAATCCAAGTAATACTCATAGAAAAGGATTAAAAGTAATAATGAAATGAGTAAAACTTTTGGAAAGATTGAGGTCCACAAAAACAACCTGTAAATACAGAATATTTTCACCCCTGGCCAGGATTACTGTATGAATTCTGGATGTCCCAGACATGTTCGATGATATTAGGGTCTGGACCTCGTGCAGGCCACTCCATTAAAGTGATTTCGTGATCTTGAAGGTAGTTCCTAACGACATAAGCTTGGTGGGGTCTGGTGTTATCATGCATAAACAAGAAGTTTTCACACATGTTTGCCACAAATGAAATAGTATGCTTTCCTAGATTGTATTTACCTATGATAATTCAAGGTTCCTTTATTAACGATAACTAGATCAGTGCGGATTTTAGGAAAAATTCTTTGCACTAGGCATATTTCTCTTTCCAATTCTCTACACTAGAGAACTTCGATCTCAATGAAAGAGACGGAATCTCCACTCATTTGTAAACAAAACTCCCCCCCCCCTTGTCTGCTACTTAGCAAGTGATATGTTCTCTTTCAAAATTAAATCAGGCTTCTCGATGTGCAGCGGTTAGAGCTCGGCCTCCAGCAGCGACACAAGGTATCAAACCACATTCCCTGAGACGTTATCATTCTGTTTCAGTGCAAATTTGCACTCCACTGTTCTGTTAAAACTGCGAGAACAAATGGTACTCTTAACAACTACTGTTATCAATAAGTGGTGGTTTCTTACAAAATCTCAATTAATTTCATTTTCTCATAAGAGGAATATGTGCGACAAAAAAGAACATCGAATTTTGTGAGTTATATGTCCGGACATATCAGATAAACAGGTGTTGTATAATCAGTTGCCTACCAAAGACGAAATTTGAAATATCGAAATTGTGCGTTTATTTCCATTCGAAGGAAGCATATATTTCCATATATTCAAGTCTAATGAAAAGTATGCTGTCTTCGCCAATAACATTTTCGTCATCTGGAGTAGAATTCTGAAATCTCACGAGTACAATAGCGCGTCTTCTAGTGATTAGGATAGGACCGAAAATGATCACACGTTCAGCATATTGTATTGAACGACGAGTAAATCTGAAAGCGATAACAAAGACTACAAACATTTCATATTAACCAGCTTTTAACATCTTGAGTAAGAATTTGCACATAAGGAAGCTATCGACTCCCGCTTTTGTTGTCCATTGTCCTAAAACGTGAAAAAGTGGCTGATTTTTGGGAACGAAACCCTGATGAAGTTCTACGTCGTTTTAAAGATGAAATATGAATTCATCATTCGACGTCTGAGATGAAGAAGCTATGCAAACAGAGGGTGGAAGCCGGAGACAGTGCACTCAAGAGAGCCAAATTCATTCAATCTGTTGTCGAAATGAAATGTCAAAATGAAATCCGGTTCTATCCCGACAAGGTCCCTGCAAATTATTCCGTTATTGCAACAGCCATGCCGGTGGAGCAACAATTGAATTGCTACCACATCCAGTCAGTGTATTCCCCTGACCTGGATTTTTATTTCCAACCAAGATAATATGGCTCATAGGGCGGATGTTTTCAACAGATTCGATCATTCCTGAAAAAAGCGTATTTTGAGGTCCTTGAGAAATACTCATACGAAGAGGCCATTGAGAACTTTCAGAATTGCTGTTGGTGTTAGGAACAGACACCTGTTTTATCTCAGCCACAAAGATATGAAGCGCTAATTCGTTAAAAAGGATGCAACTAAATGCAAAGTATGAGGTGAGACCTTGTGTGCAGTAATATTGATGGTTATTCGAGATATGAAGGACGCATCTCTACTAAAAATTCGAGATCTACACGAAATCGTGGACGGCCGCTGATATGTAATAAAGCAACTGACAGCACATAAAATTACTTTGGTTAGATGTTATGACAATGTATGCCAAAATGTAACCTTCAACGATAAAATATGAAATGGCACTAATTTTCATTTCAATCGTTTGGTATTTCTCTCTGTTCGTTCAGTGCACTGCTCAAACCACATATTTCAAACCAAGCTTTACCAATTATTGCTTAAAATTACATATTTGCATAGAAGTTTGCCACTGTGAACTTGCTCCTTCTTGCAGAATCCTCGAAATGGACGATACAATTCGTGAAGAAATTCTATTACATCATAATAAAATTCGACATGAACAAACAAAAAATGAACCTGAACCTTCCAGCTTGGCATTGCTCGAATATAATGCCGAATTAGAAGAAATTTCTGCTTGCTGGGCGGCAAGATGTGACAAGGACTATTCGGAATGTTTCAGAACATCTGTTTTTCCAGAAGTATCACAAACAGTTGACCAGGTTATTCTCGATGATCCAGAATATGTAAACATTGATTTGTGGCTGCAAGTTATGAACAGTTGGTTGAAGGTGTTGGAAGATGTATCTTTCGAAAAACTTCATAAGGTTTCAGATAGTAATGAGGATTTATTTGAGCATAATATTGCTCAAATTTTGAGCGACAAAATCCTTTTTGTTGGGTGCTCTTGGAGTATTTCGAACATTTGGATAACTTTTATATGCTCATATGGGCCTAAAGGACCAGCACAAGGAGAAGAAATATACAAGATAGGTGCTTTCTGTTCACAATGCCCCCGAGGGTATACCTGCTATAACGTAAAACCATTCAAAAGACTTTGCAAGCCAATGGAATTCGAGGAAATGACTGAGATAACTGAAAAACCGAATACACAGATAAAAAAGAACGTGCGTACCCACAAAAATCAGAATAAAACCCGAAGGAAATTGCCCAGAAGAAGAAATCGAGCAGATTCTAGAAGTGAATCTAAACCTAAAAAGAAAGGGAATTTACCTCTTATTGTGGGCATCTGCTCTTTCATTGCAGTGTTTGGTTTTTTCACAATGGTTGGAGTTTATGTTCTTATTGTATCTAAAATTTCACGTGGAATTGATTAGCTGACATTTAATAATTTCTAGGAGTTATAAGTCTAATAAAATTATTAATTCTTGGTTTTAATATCTTTTGCAGGATTGAACTATACTCAAGAGATGTTATAAATGTGGAAGTTTGTATATTCTGCAAAACAAATATTAGGTTCTACCAACAAGTACATGTTCCTTATGCGTGAGTTCTTGCTTTTCATAAAAATGTTCTCAATTATTTGACATAGGTTCTATTATCCAAACTCAAAAAATTGAGGTTAGAATTGTTTCTTAACTCACAATTCTAACATATGTAGCATCTATCAATAGATTTAATGAGGAGGAAATTTTGGATGCTGAAATTTGGCATTTTTGTTAATATAGACAGATTGCATTACGTAAATGGTTTTGTTTCTATCATTCACCATAAAAGAAAATTCTTTACCCTAGAACATTGTTTTAACAAGTATAGTATAAAATATTATCATTATCATTCATGGAAATAGGAGTGGAGGACACTCAAGAATAAATGACTAACAAATAAGTGAAACAAATAGGTATGTGTAGATGTAAACAGAAAAAACAAAAATGTATGAGTGAAAAGTAGACAGAAAATAATTAACACTTATCCACTATAATCTGGTTGAACACATTCTTGAAACTGTTTATACTATTGATGTTTACCACTCACGGGTTAGTAGGTTACAAAGAAACTTCATCCGACATGTAGATATGAAATTTTCCTTTAGGAGTCATGGGCCTGTAAACGAGCGTCGATATTCATGAGGGAAAGTGAACTCAGATTCACACCAAACAGATCGTGAGGGGCTCGGTATGTAATAATGAGGTCCCCACGCTTCCGACCGTTGCCAAATGTTGAGGTTGCCATCAGTCGCACTCTGTTATCACAGCTGGGAGAGATGAAACCTTACGGAATCCTAGTGGCCCGGAATTTGGAAAGGTCTTATTCACGTGAAAGTGGGGAACTCCATACGGTACCGCCAAACTCAAGTATAATACGAAGAAAGGTATTAAAGAGAGGACTAAAAGTGCTCGGATCACACCAAGAAGGAGATCTCTTCAATAAATACAGAAACTTCTATGCTTTGGTAGCAGCGTGTAGAACATGGTCAGACCAAGATATATTGTCAGTGATGATGATTCCTAAGTCACAGGACTGGTTTTGGGATTAGTTCATGGGCCCTGAAAGTATGTATTACCTTCGAGTATTGACTTCACCCATATGGATGACCCTACACTTAGAGAAGTTCAACAGCGAGAGCCATTCGTTTGGTCAGTTCACTATATTGTTGAGGTCGTTCTGAAACACAAGACCGCGTATAAGGCGGCATCGCCGGCGAGCATGAAACATTCTGAATTAAGAGAACAGAGCAAATCGGATATATATAAAACAAACAAGAGGAGCTTCAAACTCAAGCCTTGGGGGACACCGCCTCTGACTAGTATGGAAACGGATAAACCATCATCAACTCAAACGAAAAGTTGGATCACTCAAGAATACCCTTACCGTGGTTAAAATGTGGATATTACTCAAGGCAGAAACGGATCTGCTGCTCGTTGGACTATGAAGAATGTCTGGCTCGTCTGTGACGGAAGCTGCGAACGTTTCAGATAATACATCTGCGGTAGCAAGGGAAGTAATGGTGACCTTGTTCGTTTTTGACCCAGGGTGCAGTCACTTTAGAATTGAGATTGGATTTCAAATATTATCGATTCATGTGAGAGGCAAGTCTCGATTCGATAGTTTCTTCACAAGTTGGAGTACTGAAGATGGACATAGTTTACGTCGACTTTTTCTCGGCCACATTGACTCTTCGTACGGGATAATTTTCAGAATGTTGTTGTCCCTCCAGCACTCAGATGGAACCGTCGCAATATTGTGTGAAGTAGAGCAAGTATTGATCTGTTTCAACAAATTTGTATCATATTCTATGGTAGTAAACCTCTTTAATACACTGATTCAGCTGATTTTGGTGAGCTTATTCTATAACATTCGGTGATAGATGCATTCAATATTCTTTTACTCCCTTTTGTATAAGTTGAGGAAAGTAAGTGAAAGCCATGATAACAGAGCAATGTGGTGTGAAAGGTGAAAGGTGTTCCACATCATAGAAGAGGTGAGGGTCGTTCACCAAAATAAGATCCAGGAACAACGAAAAGGGTCAAAGAGAATTGTAGACTGCTGGGTCACTTAATCTCAGGTAGGTAGAAGAAGGGTAGCTAATTTTCTTTGAGACAGAGAGATTGGTCAGGCTAAGTCGTTGAAGCAGGAACAAAGTCCGTGAATGTACCCTATAGTGAAACATGACTCTCCAGGATCAGTAATGACCTGAAAAATATTGTCAGTGCCAGGTGGATTGGTTCACCTTGTTGTGGACGTCTTAGACCATAGGTGCATACAAGAGTTAACGCATTGTTCTAAATGCTTCATGACAAGTAATAGCTAGAACTCTGTCTGATATCAATTGAACGTTATTATTCAAATTCAAATCGACACTCCTTGCCAACTGGCAAAATATGTATAATTTGAAAACTGAGTAACCTTGATTGTTGTAACTAATCATTCATAACTGTTATCCACAGAAATGAACTAGCTTGTTATCCTTCTAGCAATATCACTTGAGTAAACGACTGGTTCCGCAAGTTATTATAAAACTTTTCCGATATTTTGGCCTCTAAATGTGGAAGAAGCATAAAAAGCGGCCCTAAATTTGCATTTGGGAGAATTCAAAACTTCCAATGGACGATTGTAATGGTTTGTGGAAGACATAAGACATCAAAGCTGTAGAATCTGTGCGTGTAAACCTAAGAGATGGTTCCAAATAGAAGGTGCGTTAAAGTTGATACTGTTAGACACTTTTCCAATGAACATTCATAATGTCTATGAGGCGCTATCTTCCTACAAAAACCTTTACATTCAAGAAAGCCAGGTACTTTTCGAGAGTTAGCCAGAGAGAGATTGTCCTTTTCTATTACGCGATAGAAGATGAGCAAGAAGACCCATTATTTGTTGGCAAATCCAAGAAATGGGGTCTAATGTTCTAGGTTCATTCAATTAGAAAGCTTGTAAGTCACAACGACTTGGTTGGGAAAATTTTAAGACAGGATGAAAAAAAGCAGGGAAAAGTGGTTCATTCCATGGAATACATCATTATCATCATCATCTTGTCAACCAATGGATCAGGGAATCATTCGAAATTTCAAATAGATTTAGAAGTTGTCTGCTCATGAATGACTTTTCTGTAAATGATAGCTACCGTAGGTTAGATATCATCACGCTATACACTCCTCCTACTTTTCGAAAATCGATAAAATTACACAAATTTAGAAAGGAATATCTTACACTATGAACAATCTTTCCTCAAAAACTATTCAGGGATCATTTTTTATTGAATTAATATTACAAAGTACACCAGCCTTAAAAATTTATGATAGCGTTTTCTTTCGCACCAGAATTTATCCATATTGGAGGCAGTTATTTGAAGGGGCATTCGGTTGTTACATTACCTGGATAATTAGTTGCAAATGAAGATTCACTGCTCAGTTGATTTGGTAGTTGTGGAGGAATAGGGTCAATCAATTGTGGTTCTTGAGGGGATGCTAGTGGTAGTGGTGAAACCCTCATTTGGTTTGGTGGTACTTCAGGAAGATTTGGAGGTGGAAGTGGAGGTGGAGCTGGTGGACTATCTACAATATCACTTCTTATAGTGGAACTGTTGAATAAATCATGCAGTTACAAAACTTCTCGAAATGTTCTACGTAATCGCAAGACTATCCAACGTAATCGTAAGAGTATCCACCAGGATATAGAGAACAAGGAAATTCTGATTTATAAATTGATTAACCTCGCCCTGGAACTCTTAAACCATAGATGCATTCAAGGGAGTACACATTGTTCAAAATTCTTAATGTGTATCCATCATCTAGTACCATGTTTGATAGTAATTAAACGTAACCATTCAAATTTTCACAATTCTTACTATATGGTAAACCATGTATAAATTAAAGACTAAGTAAGCTCGATTGACCGTAATAATCATTTATGTGTATAACTGTTATCGACAAGAATACACTAGCTGTTGTCCTTCCGGCAAAATCACACGAGTAACTGATTTTGCAAGGCTTATCATAACAATGTTCGTATATTTTGACTTTTACTCATGAAAAAAGTATAGAACGTGGACCAAAATTTGCACTTGATTGAATTCTTAAGTGCCAATGGACGATTGAAAAGGTTTGTTGAAAACATAAGACTGAATGATGGTTCCGAAAGCAAGGTAAAGTTGAAGTTGATATGCAAGAGTTCTCTCCAATGAACATAATCTAACCTACAAAACATATTTTCAAGAAAGCCAATGATACTTTCGGAAAAGTGGCCAAGAGGAGACTGCTCTTTTATATTATATGATGGAGGATGAGAAAGAAGATGCATTACTTATTAGCAAATGCAAGAAAAGGGGGTTCATGTTGACAGGTTACTTTCAATTGGAAAGTTTGAATATCACGACGACTTGGTTAGGAAAATGTGAAAACAAAATGAAAGAAAAGCAGAGAAAAGTGGTTCATTCCACAAAATAGATCATCACCATCTTGGCAACCAATGGATCAAGGAATCATTTGAAATTTCAAATTAGTTTAGAAGTTATGAATGACTTCAAATAATTGATCGATGAAGCCTGAACTACGTGATAGTTGATATTCATAATGAATAATAAAATAAAACAAAATACTATGTTTTAACTATCACTAATTTATTGATGTAATGAATGACAAAATTTTTACATTGGTTGGACTGGTTTTGGACATACGTCCATTATCAACAACAAGCTAATGAAAACTGAATACTCATGTACATAACAGGAATTACCATTAATAAAATGCTAGTAGAGGTTACAGTAATTTGAACAATTGTGATTGGTAGGTAATTAAGTCTACCTGGTCGTTAAGGAGCTTAACCCTTTCTTCCCTAGATGCCTTGAAAATTTCCATCGATTCAAAGAAATTGAGTTTATAAGATTTATCACAGGAATGAAGAATGTTTAGCTGTTGAAGTTCTGGAAAGGGATGACATTCATTCAGACAATGTGCAGCTAAAGCTGAATCATATTTCTGATGTGGGAATGACCAGATATGTGCTTTGTATCTAGCCTTGAAAGAGCGTCCTATTTGACCTATATAAAAGGAATTGCACTCAGAGCATGTTAATTGGCATACTTCTGATTTTTCGAATTTATCGGTTTCATCTTTTGTGTTGAAAAGCAGGCCTTGCATATTTTTCGATTAATCGAAAAATACGCAACAACACATTCAACATGATATATCCCCAATCCAAGAGAGAAAAGCCCGAAAAAACTTTATGTCTCTAACATATTTTGGGAAGACGTCAGAACAGGTTGCTAGAGTTTTGTCTGATAGTAAAAAAGTTCATATTGCATTCAAGCCAGTTAGCAAATTGTCAGGCCTGCTTTTCAACACAAGAGATAAAACCGATAAATTCGAAAATCAGGAGTATACCAATTAACATGGTCTGAGTGCAATTCCTTTTATATAGGTCAAACAGGACGCTCTTTCAAGGCTAGATACAAAAAACATTTCCGGTCATTCCTACATCAGAAATATGATTCAGCTTTAGCTGCACATTGTCTGAATGAATGCCATCCCTTTCCAGAACTTCAACGGCTAAAAATTCTTCATTCCTGTGATGAATCTTATAAACTCAATCTCTTTGAATCGATTGAAATTTTCAAGGCATCTAGGATAGAAAGGATTAAGCTCCTGAACGACCAGGTAAACTTAATTACCTACCAATCAACATTGTTCACTTTACTGTAACCTCTACTAGCATTTTATTAATGGTAATTCCTGTATTGTACATGAGTATTCAGTTTTCATTAGCTTGTTGTTGATAATGGACGTATGTCCGAAACCGGCCCCACCAATGTAAAAATTTTGTCATTCTTTACATCAATAAATTAGTGATAGTTAAAACATAGTAACTTGTTTTATTTTATTATTCATTATGAATGACTTCTTTGTCAATTATATTCATTGTAGAACCTAGAATCGATATTATCAGGCTGTTCCTTCCTCTTACTTGAAAATTTCGATTATCTACTATCATATACTACGAACAAACTTCTCTCAAAAATTATTCAAGGATCATTTTCTTATTGAATAAATATTACAATGTACACCAACATTAATAATTTATGATAGCGTTCCTCTTTCGCACCTGACTTTATCAATATTGGAGGCACTTTCTTGAAGGGAGATTTGGTTGTTACATGAATGGGATAATTAGCTGGAAACATAGATTCACTGCTAAGTTGATTTGGTAGTTGGGGAGGAATTGGGTTAATCAATTGTGGTTCTTGAGGAAATGGTGGTGGTGGTGGTAAATCCGCCATTTGTGGTGGTGGTGGTGGTACTTCAGGAATATTTGGAGGTGGAGGTGGAGGTGGTGGACTATCCACAAGATCTGCGTTCACTTCCAGTGGTGGAACTGTTGAATAAATCCTGAGCTTACACAACTTTTCGAAAGGTTGAACGTAATCGCAAGAGTATCCACCAGGACATAGAGAACATGGAAATCCTGATTTATAAATTGTTTCTCCTTGTCTTGGACCTCGTGGACCATAGGTGCATACAAGGGTTAACACGTTGTTCAAAATGCTCCATGCGCAACCCACAGCTAGTATCCTGTCTGATATTAATTGAGCGTATTTATTCAAATTTTCACCCTCTTTACCACCTGGTAAACTATGTATAATTTCTGTACTAAATAATCTCACTTGCCCTAACCAATCATTCATAACTGTCATCCACATGAACACACTAGGTTGTTGTCCTTCTTGCAAAATCACTTGAGTAACTGATTGTGAAGTTTCGGAAAACCTTGAAGTCACAAAACATTGTGAATTTTCATCATCACATCTAGCAGCCCAACAACTCGATATTTCTTCTAATTCCATGTCATATTGAAGCATTGTCATACCACCAGGTTGAGGTTCAGCCTTGCTTTGTATATCACGGATTTGATTATGATAAAATAGTATGCTATTCCTGATAGTGTCGTCCATTGAAAGCAGCATACAATTAGGGTAAATTCCACAGGTACAAGCTGGTTTGCATATGTCTCCAGTTAAACAATAAGGAGCGAAACTCGGCTTCATTTGACTTCTGGGAGAGAGAACCAACTGTATAGTGGATAAACATATTATAATCGTGCAGGAAATT
This sequence comes from Cryptolaemus montrouzieri, assembly GCA_013387265.2. Taxonomy (NCBI): domain Eukaryota; kingdom Metazoa; phylum Arthropoda; class Insecta; order Coleoptera; family Coccinellidae; genus Cryptolaemus; species Cryptolaemus montrouzieri. The sequence goes on from JABFTP020000103.1 coordinate 29,188,545, forward strand.
GAGTGCATTTCATAATGCGCTGTTATGTTCAAATCTTAAAATAAGTTTCACAAAAAGTTTGAAATCAAATGTCATAATGTTTGATTTTCTAATGAATGAGTTTTCATAGAATCGTGAATTGTTTGGATTATATCGAATTCAATGAACATAGAAATAAGAAGCTATTTGTAACTCTTCTGAAATGCAAGGCTACTATAGAAGATTATAACCTAAATGAATATCTTCATGAATATTATTTCAATCGCAAAATCTAATCTAGATGCCAATGACTATTTATTTACTATCGGAATCTGTTGATATTGTCCTACTAAAGAGGCCTATCATAACCTCAATTTTCTCTCAAACGTTAAGTATTGTAAACAACTGATAGAGAGGTATTATTTCAAAAGTGACCACCGAAGATATATCAAAAACTATTGAAGTGTGAAAAAGTTGCAAAAATATGTAAGTTTTAGTTTTTTGGAAGTCACTTCATGACTCGAAATAGAATGTGTTCCAACCCATTCTCCCACCCTTCCAGTTCGAAAAGTTTGTATGAAAACTCGCCGACATATTCCAGATTTCAAAGTAACAAATGACAAAAACCTTTTTTCTTCCTTTTCAAGTCTTCACGTCAATTCATGAGTATAAAGAGTCCAAAATCGAGTTGCAAATTGTAACAATGGTCTGACAGGTGATGTACAAAATCTTTTTGTTTGTTGTAATTAATAAATTTGGGGATCTGATAATAATATTCAAGATTTTATATGCTCGGTTGCAGATGGAGTCAATATTTAAATTGAAACTCAAGTTAGTATTATAAAAATTTGGATAGTTAGCTTTCGTGGAATTTGCATCTGGAAAACATAATATACAAAGTTGGACATTCCTTATGGGCATGTCAACTGTAAAAAGAAATGGGGACTTATCCCAAAGCAACTTCAGTTACTTATCAGTATCACTTATGGCTTCATTGGTGGGAGTGTAACCTTAGAAAGCTACCTCTACTTAAGTTCTCTGAGAACAACCGATGAGCCTCCCAGGTCTCAGACACGATCGACGTGCCATCAGTAGACCTTCCACTGCAAAAGCCAAGACTTGGCTTTAGCTTTTTAGGTTGGAACTCAGAGTTTTAACTGCCATACTAACGGGGCTCTGTCGCCTCAGGAAACACCTAAATAAATTAGGATTGATTGAGGATCCTTCATGTAGACTATGTGAAGAAGATATAGAATCAATGGAACATGTTATATGCGAGTGCCCAGCTGGGGACAGGGTCAGGATGGTAGAACTTGGATCTTGCAAACTGAAGCTGACTGAGCTTATTAAGCTTTCACCCACGAAACTCGTATCCTCCAGGATGGAGCTCGTGGATGAAATCTAGGACAGAGTGTGCCACAATAGACCACTGGGCCACAGTGGCCGGGCTTCTAAGAAGCCCTCACTCAATTAATAATAATAATAATGATGATAGGGGATATACACCACTAAATATTGCTACCAGAGATGACCTGCTGAATCTACCGTTCCTATCAGATACTGAAAAACAAGAGCAATGGTCAAGAAAGGAATTGCATGGACGACATCACCATGAGATTAATCAACCACACATCGACAAAGAAGCCTCCAACAAATGGTTGATGAAAGGAGAATTATTCGCAGAAACGGAGGGATTCCTTATGGCCATCTAAGACCAAGTGATCGCTACAAACAATTACAAAAATTTATATTGAAGGACGGAACATTATAAACAGATAAGTGCAGAAAATGTCATATAAGATCGGAGACTATACAGCATATTACGTCCGGATGCGAACAACTGGCCAATATGGAGTATTTTCACAGGCATAATCAAGTGTGCAACATTATCCACCAGAAACTTGCACACAAGTACAGACTTCTGAACACCTTCCAGCCATATTACAAGTATCAACCGGTGCCCGTTTTGGAAAATGACTCTATCAGATCATACTACGATAGGCCTATTACCACTGACAGAATGGTGACGAATAATAGACCGGACATAGTGGTGTATGATAAAAAAGCCAGAACAGCAATGCTGGTGGATGTCGCCATACCGAATAATAACAACGTGCTGAACAAGTTCCAGGAGAAAAAGTCCAAATACACAGACCTTGCTATTGAGATCAAGCAGATGTGGCACCTCGAGAAAATAGATATTGTTCCTGTCATCGTATCCTCGACTGGGTTAATACCCAAAACTTTGCATGATAGCCTTAAGAAATTAGAATTGCATAAGAATACCTATATAGAAATGCAAAAAACTGTAATTCTTAATACATGTAGGATAGTTAGGAAATTTATGTCAAGTATATTGTAATCGAGCCTATTCCCTTTGATTGCTAAATCTGGGAAAGGTCAATTATATCCAGCTAACAGCTGAGATAGTGCATAAGTCCACGATTATAAATAATAATAAGTTCTCCAACTTATCACTGAAGCATTTCACTCTACACTGACTATGGAACTGATTCTGAGCCTTGCTCCTCTGCACTAGGTGATTTGAGGGGCAGCTAGAATTGTTTTCTACAGATTCCATGACTTTTTCTGAATAGGCAAATATGACCAGCTTGGCGCCCGTCGTTTTACAGGCTGAAATCGAGGACAAAGAGTTACTGAGTATGATGTCTGATATAGCAATAGCCAAAACCAATATGGAGCTGCTTTTCTAGATCATCATTATGAGCAGTGAGTTCACAGACGGCTTCAAAATTTTCAAGCTGTTGGAGTTGGTATAAGTTGTCGAGGTGCTGCCAAGGAACAGCCCTTTCGTCTTGACTGATTTGAAACTATCCTCCACGATGAAATATTCGCCATTGACCACTGTACCTATCTTCGGCTTGCGGAAAGCTAGACAAGTGGGTCAATGAAAATCATAGTAGATAGCCAAACTACACGGAAGGCATTGGTATCTGACAACTGTTCGTCATTTATGTTGCAGAAATATCGTTCAACCCCTAGGTTAGTAGGGTAACGAGAAGATGACTCCTTGACCACCCGAGAAATTTACTGCTTGACCGCCCGAGAAGTTGCCTTGAAATTCACTGAAGCGATTTTCTTCTAAATTTCAATGATAGAAAATAATTGATGGTTTGATCTGAAGGTACGGGTGCAAATTGGCATGCCATCAGAGCCAAGGCTCTAAACCTGAGAGTTCTCACTACCATATTGACGGGGCACTGTTGCCTCAGAAATTACCTACTCACTGCAATCATGGAACTGATACTGAGCCTTGCTCCTCTTCACTTGGTGATTTGAGGGGCAGCTAGAATTGCTTTCTACGGATTCCATCACCTTTTTCCGAATAGGCAAAGATGGCAAGCTTCGTGCACGGCTTTATACAGTCTCTAATCGAGGACAACAAGTTACTGAGTAATATGTCTGACATAGTAATAGCCAAAACCAATATGTAACTGCTGCCAAGAAACAGTCCATAGGTCTGAACTGGTTTGAAACTATTCTACAAGCAGAAATATTCACCATTGACTACTGTGCCTATCTACTGGTTGCGGGAAGATTGACAAGTGGGTCAATAGAAATCATAGCATATGTTGCGGGAATATCGTTCAACCTTTGCCAGACTGGAAGAAAAAATAGTCACCTTCTGATGTAGATCCCGGGTCACTAGGGTAACAGAGGCAGCTCATTGACCGCCCGAGAAGTTGCCTTGGAATGGAAGCGAATTCTCGTCGACATTGCAAGGATAGAAAATAGGCGATGGTTTGACCTGAACGTACGTGAGCACATTGGCTTGCCATCAGAGCCAAGGCTCTAGACCTGAGAGTTCTTATCACCATATTAACGGGGCACTGTTACCTCAGAAACAACCTACATTAGTTAGGGTTGATTGAGTACCTTTCATGTAGACTATGCGAGAATTAGTCACATTAGATAAAACACGTCATATGTCTAGGGACAAAATCAGGTTTGAGTAACTTCGATCTGAAGCTGAGTTCAGCGGGTGAGCTTATCAACCCACACCCTTAAAGCTTCTTACCTACATGAAAAGGACGGAGGACTGCAACCCAGTGGTCTATTGTATCATAAGTGATACCAAAATTATTCATAACCACTACGGACTGATTGGAATATCACTAATACAAGAAATTTAGCATCGCATATGATGACAGTTTCCAAGGCTTAGAACCGACCACACATGATGGTAGCATCGGATTTTGCGGTGACGTCGGAGCAATTAATTATTTTCTAATAGACTTTTGTTTTTAACGTAATTAATGATATATATTCACTTCCATGAGTTAACATTGGTTGTAGATCGTCTAGACCACTTCTTCGGTGGTATCAACGCAAAATCATCTGTTGTCGCCGCTACACGTGGTCGAGGACTCATGGGTGTTTTTTAGTCACTTTAGTCTGTGTAAACAGGTTCGAATTGTATCATTCAAGTCGAGATTATTATCAAAAATATTCGAGTCATCAGTAGTAAGAACAAAGAAATTCCAAAATTTGAGTTGAATATTTCGAAGGTTGCAGGAACTATAGAAAAAAGAAACTGAAATAATTTTGGAATTGAAACAGCCTCTAAATCTTTAATGAAGCGTTTGCGATTCTGAGTTTACTATAAAATAGTTACAAAGAATCACCCTGTTATTTTCGTAAATGATATTAAGTAGATGTAATATAAACTGTCGATAAAGAAAAATAAATTCCATGAAGCACTTTAATTATTTTCTATAGTTGTCAAGAGCTGTCAAATAAATGAGACTGTCATAAAATTTCAGAAAATTTTTTAATATATAGAACCAATGATATAGAAGTATGAAATGCAATTGAATTTTCATTCAATTGTGGTGTACGTTTTACTCATTCGCTATGGAGTAACAGTCAAGCAGATGATGAAACCCAATTTCGTTCCTTATTGCACAACTAGAGAAAAATGTAGAAGCGCATGTACTTGTGAAATTACACCTAATTGTTCCTTGGTAGCTACGGATGAATCTATAAGAAATTCCATACTGTTTTATCATAATAGAATTCGTGATATACAGAGTCTTGCAGAACCTCAACCAGCTGGCATGACAATGCTGAAGTACGACTTAGAGCTCGAAGAAATATCTAAGTGTTGGGCTTCAAGATGTGATGATGATTACACAGATTGCTTCATGACATCAAACTATCATGAAACATCACAAGCTGTGGGTCAAATTGATCTGGAACATGACCAGGTACCTAATAATATAATGTGGATTCAAATAATTAATTATTGGTTAGGAAGCGCAAAAACTTTAACAGTAGGAGCTGTGAATAGATTACCAGCTGGTGAAGAAGGCGAAATTTTACATAACTATGCACAAATTATGAGTGATCGTATACTAGCTGTTGGTTGTGCTTGGAGTTTACTGGATACCTACCTCACATTTGTTTGCACTTATGGACCAAAAGGACCTCTACAAGGAGATTCTATTTACAGAGCCGGTCATCCTTGTTCTCTCTGTCCCAAATATTATGCCTGTGATGATGAAAAACCTTTCTCGAGATTATGCAAAACAATAGAACAACCGATTATCCCATCTGTGAAGACACCACCAAGACCTCCTCCACAACAACTACAATCATATCCACATACTTTAACAAATACAGAAAAGTATTTACAAACAAAATCTCTTCTGTTTCCTCAAAATAAACCCACATATCTACCTGCTACTCCACCTCTTCCAAGACCATCATCTTTATTTGTTTCAAGCAAACCGTCTCAAGAACCAACCCAATTGCTGTTGTATCAATATCGTCCAATTCACATGCAATCTGAACCTGCTAAACAAGAGTATCAGATGAAATATACACTAGCTCAACGAGCACTACCGCAGTATGAAGTAACGGTTCCTTCTCAAACTTTCGACTTACCACCACCTATTCCGCAGCTGCCTCTAGAGCCACCTCCACCTGATAATCAAATCGACCCGCAAGTACCACCAGATGTGTCACAGTATCAAGAGTATCCTATATATGCGGATGTAACAGAAGAACCTTTTCCAGTACCAACAGTAATTTCTTCTGAGTGTCCACCAAAACATGATTTTGCACCACCACCACCACCTCTACCTCCACATCCAGAAATTGGATACATTCCTGTGGGTTCACCAATATATACTCAACCAACTTTCCCAGTAAAGAAAAAAGCACATAAGAAGTCTGCGGCAATAAAACCAAGAATAAATTATTTATATTGTGTTTTCAGTTTCATCTTTATTAGTGTGTAATATATTAAAAAAAAAGCAAATAGTTTTAATTATCAAAATATGGAGGAAAACATTTTGATAATATACAGGGTGTCTCATTTTCAATGTTTTAGTACGGAAGCTATGCCAATCCATTGGAGCGCATCAAGTGCCCCTCCTCGAATTCCAAGAAAGGAGATGGCAGAATCATTCTTCCCAAGTTGTTGTATATCACATATCTGAAAGTCGAAAATAGCGCCCCATAGCAAACATTAAAAAAAAAATTTCCACTGTCTTTTTGTAGTTGTCATATATTTTTCAGAAGGAACAAAGAAAAACAAAACATTTTATTCTTTTTGTTTTCGTCATATCTTGTTAAGTTTTGCAGTTCTAGCTCTAGAAATTCACTAAGTTTGAGAATGCTTGATCTCAACGGCAAGTGAATTGAGATAGGGAGAGTTCTACTTATTTAATAAAAATTAATCTGACGGGAAATTTCTGCAAATAAGTATACCTAAAGTGATACATTACGTCTCGAAATATGGTTTATAGTTCATTCTTCTAGGAAGATACTACTCCTCACTATTCGATACTAGTCCAGACTGCAATGAAAGAAACATTATAACTGTTCTTTCCTAGCTATTCTACTTGCCAGACCACCGACCTACCCTAAAAATAATTTCAATATAGTATGCAGCTTCCTTTGGAACTCCAAGTGGCTTGGAATGATTATGCCATTAATTAAATTCCGAGTATGCCAAGATCTTATGTGAACCTTATGAATACTGAAAATTTCTATGCAACTTGCATTCAATACTTCCTGGTGACAATCAATGTATTTTATCATAATATTTTAATATTCTCTCTCATTCTCTCGAGATCTTGTTCTACATCATCTTAGTCTTAATCTTTCTCTTTTTCTGTTGATATAAACGTAGATATGCTATCCTCTTGAATTTTCTGCACATATATGAATCTTTATCTGCTATATTTGTGTCATCACACAGCAGATAGAATATTTTAGGCCGTCTCCATCTAGTATACGAACTCCACTTTTGCCTCTGTGAATAGTACAAACTCCAACACAATATTGCAAACGAAACTAGCAATACACATGAATAATATTGTCCACAATACTACCTCAATGCGACTCTAGCACCTTCATTCGACACGCCATCAATTCATGTAGGCATGTGATAAAAGCTCCTCAACAACTGGAAACTATACCGGGCGAGTCAATAGGGCGAGAAACTTTTATATCTCGGAAAATATTTGAGAGAGAAGCAAAATTTTTCTGATTATTGTTTTATAAGTATGTGTGCATTTCCTAAAATTACTTTCGTACAAACCGGGTGTTCCATTTTTGCTCCAGGGACAAACATAGATTTTTTTTTAAATGGCACGCTCTGTATTTCTTATCATATTCTGATAACAATTTGGGTGCTCTTCTCAACGATATCTATTTTGAGCCCAAACAACTATCGGTGGATTTTAAATTAATTAAAATATCGATAATTTCGAGAATTTGGAAGTTTTTTCCATAGTTCGCAAATGCCTCATTTCGCATAATTTACGTATGATATATTTTTTTTCTCGAGGTAAAAGTGTTGTACCTTATTATCAAATGAAGAGAAAATTTTTATACTGAGTGTTCCTAGTAACCCGGCGAAAATGAAATTTTTTCAACATAAAAAACCTTTTTTTTTCAAATGTAACACCCTGTATCTTTTTCACGTGTTTTGTTCCCACTCGAAAAGGTTCAGGTATTTCTTGCAATAAACATGCAGTTGATAAAATTCAGACATTGAAATATGCAAATTTCAACACAAAATTAGATTCTTTGCTGTTCAATGAAACTTAAACATCAAAACTCTCAAGGTGTATCGAAATTTCTTCACAAGAAAGGATTCATTTGCGATTTTATCAGTTGTGCTCAGAGCTATGTCTTCACTTAATCGGAATTACTCAATTCGAAATCTTCATTACATGTTCGAAGAGTCTACTGCGCTCAAAACAACCTGCATGCTATTCTCTTCATGGAGTATACGCTTAGCTCTTCCATTCTTCTCATATCCAACTTGTGATTAAACCATAGAGATAAGTATGACTTCTATGGGCATACCACATGAAGATAGAAAATATTGTTCGATAGTCTGTGGTTTAAACCACCTGTGCCCACAGAAGACTTATTTCAATGGTTTACTCACAATGCCCCAAGAGTTGACAGTTTTGAATTGGTTAATTCCAACGTCATATGAGTAAGTCTAAGTGAGAAATACATAATATTATTGCAACAATGAATTTCACCCAAGACGAGTTAATTAATATGATTTATTGTTTGGGAGGAATTGTTTGTTGGCGTCACATATTTATTCCCAACGTTACCCAAACAGTAGACATCCTAAGAAAGAGGCATTCGAGAGACTGAAGGAAAGGTTTGAAAGAATTGGACAAGTTGGATATGAGAAGAATGAGAGAGCTTAGCGTGTACTTAATGAGGAGAATAGCATGCAGGTTCTTTTGAGCGCAGTAGAGAATCCTCATGTTAGTACAAGATATGTTAGTCGAGACTTCTGTATCAAGAATTTTGAGGAAGGAAAAATTCCATCCTTTTCATGTTCAACGCCAGCAACAGTTGGAGCCCCTGGACTTCGGGCGGAGATTGGATTTTTGTAGATGGTCTTTAAATAAAATAGCAGATCAACCGAATTTTTTAAGTGGGGCTTTTTTATCTGATGAGGCCACCTTTCATAAGAATGGATTAGTGAACCGGCATAATTTTCATTATTATGATACTCAAAATCCTCATTTCATGAGAACTGTTGACCACTAACATTGTTGGTCTCTAAATGTCTGGGGTGGTAAAATTGATGATTATGTGATCGGACCCTTTTTTCCCAAGAACATTTGAACGGCGAACGTTATTTAATTTTTTTGGATCATGATCTTTACTTATTAATGTTCCCCAAAACATAAAAAACAATATGTGGTTCCAACACGATGGGACACCAGCACACTATAGCGGCAATGTCCGCAATTTTTTAAAAGATAGGTTTGAGGGCAATTGGATAGGCCATGGAGGCCTCCTAGGTCTCCGGACTTGAATAAATTGGATTTTTTTTGTGGGGGTATGTTAAAGAGAGGGTATATCGAGACCTCCAACAACCAGGGAAAATATGATATACTCCTAAATGCTTCTGTAGCATAACGCCGAATGTTCTCCAGAGAGTGACCGAATCATTTAACAATCGTGTTCGAGAATGTATTCGTCAAAATGAGGGACATTTCGAACATCTAACTTGATTTGAAAACTTTCGAAATAGAATTAAATTGGTGTTTATGATTTTGATTCGCATCTTTTTCAGTGGATGTTTCATTCACGACAAGCAGTTTGATTTTGATTCTTAATGATAATTCCGGAATATTTTGGACAATTGTAAAAGTGATACAAGTTCAGAAAAAAGAACAGGGTGTTACATTTAGAAAAAAGTTCTTTTATCTCGACAAATTCTATTTTCGTAGGATCACCAAGAACACTGGGTATGAAAAAGCAGTTAATCTCTTACTTCGATGATGAGGAACATATTTTCTTCAGAGAATAATTATTGTCACCCTCGAATGATACGGAATGAAGATTGTGAGAAGTTCTGAAAAACCTTTCAAATTTACGATCTTTTTGATATTTTGACATTTTGAACATTTATTGAAATAATTTCGAACTGAGTAATTTCAATTAAGTGAAGACTTAGCTCTGAGCACGAATGATAATATCGCAAATGAATCCTTTCTTGTGAAGAAATTTCGATACACTTTGAGAGTTTTGATGTTTAAGTTTCATTGAACAGCACAGAATCTAATTTTGTGTTGAAATTTGCATATTTCAATGTCTGAATTTTATCAACAGCATGTTTATTGCAAGAAATACCTTAGCCTTTTCGAGTGGGAACAAAAAAAGATACAGGGTGTTACGTTTGAAAAAAAGTTTTTCATGTTCAAAAATTTCATTTTCGCCGGGTTACTAGGAACACTCGGTATAAAAATTTTCTCTTCATTTGATAATGAGGTACAACACTTTTACTTCGAGAAAAAAAATATATCATGCGTAAATTATACGAAATGAGGCATTTGAGAAACTTCCAAATTCCCGAAATCATCGATATATTAATTAATTTAATTAATTTAAAATTCACCGATAGTTGTTTGTACACAAAACAGATATCGTTGAAGGGAGCACCCAAATTGTGATCAGAATACGATAAGAAATACAGGGCGTGCCATTTAAAAAAAATGTTTGTCCCAGGAGCAAGAATGGAACACCCTGTATGTACGAAAATAATTTTAGGAAATGCACACATACTTATAAAACAATAAGCAGAAAAAATTTCGCTTCTATCTCAAATATTTTCCGAGATAAGAGTTGCTCGCCCTATTGACTCACCCGGTATAGTTTCCAGTTGTTGAGGAGCTGTTATCACATGCCTACATGAATTGATGGCGTATCGAATGAAGGTGCTAGAGTCGCATTGAGATAGTATTGTGGAAAATATTATTCATGTGTATTGCTAGTTTCGTTTGCAATATTGTGTTGGAGTTTGTACTATTCACAAAGGCAAAAGTGGAGTTCGTATACTAGATGGAGACGGCCTAAAATATTCTATCTGCTGTGTGATAACACAGATATAGCAGATAAAGATTCATATATGTGCAGAAAATTCATGAGGATAGCATATCTACGTTTATATCAACAGACAAAGAGAAAGATTAAGACTAAGATGATGTAGAACAAGATCTCGAGAGAATGAGAATAAGAAGAAAGACTTAGAAAGCCAAAAACGAATATTAAAATATTATGATAAAATACATTGATTGTCACCAGGAAGTATTGAAAGCAAGTTGCATAGAAATTTTCAGTATTCATAAGGTCCACATAAGATCTTGGCATACTCAATATTTAAGTAATGGCATAATCATTCCAAGCCACTTGGAGTTCCAGAGGAACAACTGCATGTTTATTGCAAGAAATACCTAAACCTCACACTAATTTCGAAATTTTCTGGGAAATCTCCAACGGATTTTTGTAAAAAAAGTATCGTTGTAAAGCTTAGTTGAGTGGAAAGAAAATACGTAAAAAAGATACAGGCTGTCACATTTGAAAAAAAAGATTTTCATGTTTGAAAAATTTCATTTTCGCTGGGTTACTAGGAACACTCGGTATAGAAAAATGTTTTTCTCTTTCTCTAGTTGTTTGGGCACAAAAAAGATATCGTTGAAGAGAGCATCCAAATTGTAATCAGAATATGATAAAAAATACAGGGCATGCCATTTAAAAAAAATCTATGTTTGTCCCTGGAGTAAAAATGGAACACTCTGTATGTACAAAAATAATTTTAAGGTATGCACACATACTTATAAAACAATAATCAGAAAAATTTTTGCTTCTATCTCCAATAGTTTCCGAGATATAGAAGTTCCTCGCCTTATTGACTCACCCGGTATATGTTTACTATAACTTCCATAATCTCCACCGTTACTGCATCTTTCATGATCAATAAAACGCAGAAAACAGGTTTGTTTAAACTGTAAATATGATCTCCCAAATTCGTATATTCCAAAAAAAATGCATAGAAAATCAATGAATTCGTTATTGCACAAATGACAATGTTATTGTCATCTCCGTCAATATTCAATCTCAACTTTGAAGCTGAATAAGATGTATCTCGTATTTCTCTACCAAATTGTGGCGTGTCTCCTATTTCACCATCATTCAGTTGTACTTGAAATCGTGAAACCCGATTTTGTACCTTATTGCACAACTAGAGATAAGTGCAAACCAGCATGTAGCTGTGAAATGGCTTCGAATTGTTCCCTACTGGATCTGGATGATACACTCAGGAAAAACATATTATCTTATCACAATCAGATTCGTGATATTCAAAGTGCTGGTGAACCAATACCTGGTGGCATGACAATGCTAGAATACGATGACCAACTTGAGCAAATATCTAGATGTTGGGTTGCAAGATGCGACAATGAATATTCCGAATGTTTCACAACTTCAAAATTTGCTGAAACCTCACAATCGGTAGTACAGGTTGTTTTGGAAGAAGGACAAACACCACAACTTTCCCAATGGATGCAAATGATGAATTTCTGGTTAGGACAAGCTAAATCTATTTCTGCTGAAACACTTAGCGATCTGCCTGCTGGCGAGGAGGGGGAAAACATTCATAATTTTGCCCAGCTTTTGAGTGATCATGTACTTTTCGTTGGTTGTGCATGGAGTATCAAAAATGAGGGCAGTAAGGATTCAGATACAGAGCTTACTTTTGTTTGCACATATGGCCCAAGAGGGCCCTTGAAAGGAGAGCCAGTGTATAGAATAGGACACCAGTGCACTCTTTGTCCGACAAACTATGCATGTGATCATGAGAAACCTTTTGCAAGATTATGCAAGGCAACAGCAAACGTCTCCTCGGTGATACTACCACCACCTTCACTTCCTCCATATCCACCACAAACACCGATGACTGTTCCTCCTGTACCACCACCTAGACCACCGAAACCAACATGCACAACTCCTCCAGGACCCCAACCTCGACCTCCCCTGTACAAATGTCACCTGTGTACGCATCAATAAAACCTCCACAAGGATTACCGATTATGGCAGCGACTCCACCTATGCCACCTGTAATACCTAGAGTAAAACTGCAAGACGCACCACCTCAACTTCCACCTCATATTCCATCAACTGTACCACAGTTTGTTACGCCATTACAATTACCACCAATGCCACGCCAAGCAGCATTGCAATCCATTCAGTCGCTTCAATTACCCGCCGAACAATGTGCATTAATTTCTTCTCAACTGCCAGCACAGATTATAATTTCAACACAAACTGCTCCAGCACAAGTTTTACAGCAGCCTCTACCATCGATTCAAGTTCAAGCACCACAGCCTTCTCCACTGATACAACCTCCACCGCAGATATCGGCGATAAGATTTGCACCACAAGTAATACCTGTAATGCAAACTCCATTGCAGACAATGATGCCGTTTCAAACACCACCACAAATGCCACCGATACAAACTTTACCACAGACAATACCTCCACAGTTTCCACCTAAACCTCTACAGATTCCTCCAAAGCTACCACCAATACCTCCTCCAGCTCTTACACACGCTACCCCATCAACACACATAATTTTTCCACCATCACCTCCAATGCCTCCACCACTACCACATCCTCAACCTCCTCCATTACCACATCTACCACCGCCCCCACCACCTTTGCCTCATTGGCCTCCACATCCCACCAGTCCACCAGCTTCAATTACACCCCCACAACCTCCTCCAATTCATACAGAAATTACTTCGATCCCATATCCGAGACCTCCGTTATTGCCTAAGATACCAAACCAAATGGTTCCTCATTCATTCCCTCCGCCACCTCCTAGAATGCCACCGATACAAATAGAATAATAACGCAGAAATAAACAGAGAATATAAAACAGTTTCGGAGTTTTGGAATAGAATTGCCTACATTGCAACATTAACCAAAATTGAAATTTATTCAAGTGTTTTACTATGGCATTTTTTGTTGATATTGTAATCATAATATGAATCTGCTTTCATGTATGAGGTATTAAAATATCAATAATTATTTCAGTGGATTTACTATAATAAAATGTGTTCTAAGAATATACTACTTTAAATTATATTTATATGGAAAAGTATTCCATTTTGACTTAATTTGTTTTGTAATGATTTTTCAATTGTTTCCTGGGGAACTATTGAGGTACCTCATAAAAAATTTGATTCTTGCTGCCTTGAAGTATTTGGTCATAAAAGTCAAAACGCCAATATATAAGGTTATTCGTGTTCGGATGTCAATAGATGTCAAAATATTTTTCGTGTAATAAACGAAAACGTTGTGGAGACGTTATGAGATGCTATACGACTTTTTTAAAATGTTAGTGTATTTTTTTTTGCTTCAGTGTAAATCCTTCCAATTATCATATATTCCAAATTTTTTTCCATATTGTTACAACGAGACACTTTGTCACACTGAGTGTGGGTGTATTGGTAAACTTGATTGTTTCTTGCTGGAGATGAATGAAAATACCAGGCAGAGTATTCTGTTTTTTCATAATAAAATTAGAAATGAGAAGTATATCCCTAATTTTCAACCAAGTGGTATGGTTTTGCTTCAATATGATGATCAGTTAGAGGAAATATCAAAGTGTTGGGCATCTACATGCCAAAATGATTATTCTTCATGTTTCAAGACACCAAAATTTGATGATACTTCACAAAGCATATTTCAGATTTCATTAGGTAATGATTCGCCAAATATTAACTTATGGTGGCAAGCAATGGACACTTTGCTACATCAAATCTTCAGGCTACCAATGGAAATTGTCAGCAGTATACCGTCAGGAAAACATACAAATAAAGTATATAACTATGCACAAGTGATGAGCGATCGAACTATGTATGTGGGATGTTCATGGAGTATATTCTATGGCTGGTTAAACTTTGTTTGTTCATACGGTCCAAGAGGTCCACGTCAGGATGAAATAGTTTACAAAGTCGGAAAGCTTTGCACATCTTGTTTGGAGGGTTATGACTGTGATAATGGTAGTGCTTTCCAAAATTTATGTAGACCTGTTCCTGATATCTTACAATTTGGTCAACAGTCGCTTTTATCAGATTCATCTACGGTAGAAAAAAACAAAAAAGTGATTGATCCTCATACCGAAAAGGCAGTGGTGCTAGATCCTGATGTTGAGGATGATAACATCGAACATAATGGAATGTTAATTGGAGTCATGGTGTGCTTATCAATACTTTCCCTTGTTAGTGCAATTGGAATTGTAATTATATATACACATGGCCATAGGTGCAGATAGATAATAAACATATGCCTCCAGTTGAAAATCTGCAGTTTTCTTGATTAATAAACCCCCTCAAAGTGAAAATTATCAATGAATTTCATCAGTTCTTGTTACTTTCTCTGTCGAAGTATTCTCTTAATTTGGTTGATAGTGTTTGAGAATAGAACATTTCAAAGGAAAATAAGAAGTGTCATAATGACAGTTTCATAATTTCAAACTAAATTCTAAAAATAGTACTTTCATGCAGAGTACAATATGAAATGCTCTTTGTGGTTCATACAATTTCAGTGTTGGCTATCTCATTCTACCTTCATATCGCCAGTCTGGAGAGATGTAGACCCAATTTCGTGCCATACTGTAATGTAGAAGAGAAATGTATATCAGTGTGTACCTGTGATTTTTTTCCTAACTGCTCGTTACTTCCAATGGATGAAAATGTTAGAGAAAGTATTTTATTTCACCACAATCAGCTTCGTGAAATACAAACAGGAGCTGAACCCACACCTGCAGGTATGGCAGTATTACAATATGATTTCCAGTTAGAAGAAGTATCCAAATGTTGGGCGGCAAGATGCGACAACGAGTTTTCCTCTTGTTTCATAACACCACAATTCCCTGAGACTTCACAATCAGTTTTGAAGTTAGTCTTAGAAGACGGAAAGGAACCTTCTGATTTTTCATGGATTCAAATTCTGAATTATTGGTTGAATCAAGTGAAATCTGTTTCTGTACAATCAATTGATCGATATCCTGATGGCGAAGCAGGAGAAAGGTTACATAATTATGCTCAGCTCTTGAGTGATAAGATATTATTTGTTGGATGTGCGTGGAGTATGTTGAAGGACGCAATGACTTTCGTTTGTACTTATGCTCCAAGAGGGCCTATTCGTGGAGAAGCAATTTACAAAGTTGGCAAATCTTGTTCTTCATGCCCTCTTGGTTATCGCTGTATAGACACAAATCCATTTCGAAAACTGTGTAAGAAAGTCATTAGTGTGGTGAAAACAAAGAAACCATCATTAAAAATAAGTACACATTCTCAACAGCATTCAACTATTGAAACAAAACCTTTACATGTTCAGTATAATTCTGAAACAACTCAGTCACTATTAATTTCATCTTCAGACGTTCCACTACCATTATCTAGACATCATTTGAAATCGATAGTTCCAATTTCATCCCTGCCAATGCCGAATTTATATCAACCATTGCAACCTTCTAGATATTCTTTGAAGCCAACTTTATCACGAATACCGTTTGGAACTGCTAGTTCTTCACGACGACGCTTGACTTTGAAGCATTCTTCATTAATTTTTGGTAGAAATTCTTTGGCTGGTACTGCTTCTCTGCGTATTAATGCACATGTTGTATCGACTCATAGATCGTTAGTCGGTTTAGGTAAACAACTACCTCTACTTCGAAAACAGAAGGTACAAGGGGAAATATTAGCGCATCATTCTTCTAAAAATTCACAAAGTCCATATAAATCAGACTCACATCCATCTGATTATCCTTATACACCATATCAGCATTTAAGTATTTCAAATCTACTGCCTACTCTAACTTTATATACTTCTCCAGAACATTCGCCTCAATCTTATCGTCCAAAAAATAAGGAAATACAATGTACTTTTTTTCCTCCGATGACTACGCCACCAAATTTTCAATTATATTCTTCTTCATCTTCATTTCATGATTTGTTATACGAGTATATACATTCAACCACTCCTCATATTCACCATTCGCGTCCAATACCTTACAGAGAAATTATACGTTACCCAATTGATTTGAAAGTGTTCTCTATGGAGCAAACACCTGCTCGATAATATGATGTTTGATCGTCATAAGTGTTCTGCAGAATATGAAGTAGACGTGATTTTGTAGCATATTTTCTTGTTTTATTTCAAAAAGTTTGATTGTGTGAATAGTGAATTAAACAATAAAACATAAAAAAACAATTGACTTAAATGTATTTGTAAAACTGGAGATTCATGCAAAACTTTGGCTGATTACTTACTCTAAACAGCCAAATTAAAAAAAAAGTGCACTAAGAAAAAAATGTTGTTTGACTAATATTCCATATTTAAGTTGAAGTGTTACTACTTGAAGTTGCTCACATACTCAGAAAACACCCTGTACTGTGTCATCCGATTATCATTCAGTCTTTGGAGTAAAATTGATTAGTTATTATTTTTGTGGTATACAACTTTGAAGGATGAAGTTTTATAAGTAAGTTAGTTATTATCGGTCTTTTTCCGAAACTTATCAAAATATAAAGTGATGCTGTTTATACTACTACTTTGTATGCTCGACTTCTCAAATATATCAATATATAAATAAATATTGAAAATGGTTTGTCGAGTTGCATTATATATATAAAAGCATCTGAGGAACGCGTTTATGGATCCATTTCAAATTTAGTTGAATACAGATCTACAATTCGCAATTGTTTTGATAGCGGTACCAGTTCCGGTTATGCCGGATATTGACTACAAGAGAGCATTTCTCTCCTTAATTCTTTAGGAAGTTTATTTTCAATAATAATAACTATAAAGCCATAATGTCGTATTTAATTCGTGGATTCGTGAAATTGAATACGACATTATGGCTTTATTAGATGGTTGCATATCTCAAAATTATTTTTTATTTAACGATTATTTTTATAAAAGTGATGAGGGACTTATAATGGGAAACCCTTTAAGCCCTCTTCTAGCAGAAATCTTCATGCATAACATAGAAAAAACTATTCATAACACACGCTTAATAAACATTTCCTATATTGGTATCGATAGATCGATGTCATTATTGTGTGTTTCACAGGAACAAACAGACAGTTCACTGTATTCGAAAATTTCATCAATAACCTGCACCCAAAAACAAAATTCATTTCTAAATTAGAACAGAACATTTCGATCAATTTTCTAGACCTAACAATAACAAGGTCAAATAATAAACATCAGTTTTCAATTTATCATAAGCCTTCTCATACAGATATCACAATTCATTATACATCGGCACATCCTTACCAACATAAAGTTGCAGTATTCAACAGCTATTTACATAGACTCTTGAACACACCGAGGTCTAATGATAATTATTTCAAAGAATTGAATTTGATAAAACAAATCGCAATAAATAATGGTTAGGATGCAAATTAAGTTAGCATCATATTATATAAGAAAAAACAAAAATTAGCTTTAAAAGATATATATTCAATCGGTAAACACCAAGACAAGAACTTCAATAGTTTAACATACAGGCAATATTAGCAATAATGTGAAATCCTGCATAAAATTCAAATTTAAATATAGAGTTCAAAACATCAACAAATTTATCAGAATCATCAATTAATAAGGAAAATAAATCAGGTGTTTATAGATTAAATTGTGCAGATTGCAATTGTTTTAATATAGGTAAAACAGGAAGAAATTTTAATGTTAGAATCTCTGAACATAAACGCAGTTTCATCAATAGAAAAACCGATTAAAATTATTCGAATCATCTTAGGGAAAATGGTCACTCTTTCAATTCAGAATTTAAAATCCTACATTTTGAGAAGAGAGGTATAAAACTCAACCTTCTGGACGCACTTGAAATTAACAGATTTAGGAATTCACCGGAGATTCTTAATGATCAGGTAGACATAAATAACTAATAAATTTATTTCCTAAACATTAGTTCAAGTACTGATAGCTCTGAGTGGATTGTCTCTTAAGTATATATAAAAATTTGTTAGTATGATATATTTGTAGTATTCATTCGCTCTTGATGAAGATACTGTTTATCGAAACGCGTCGAGCATTTAATAATAAATTTTAGTAGAAATCATCGTTTACTTGTAAATGAAATAAATAAATAAATAATAATAATGTTCGTTCAAATGTACCTTCATTATACATATGTACTAAAACATGCAAGTTTTTTTTTATTGAACAGTTAATTCGCCGAAGAAACGATTACCTTTTTTGACTTCAGGGAGTCTTTTTACGCTAAAAAAACTTGAAAATATTAATATAGTATTCTGCCGTATACGGGACGGCTACCGAAAATAGTAGCGTTTTTATAAAGAGTTATTGATATGCAAAGCCTTACTTATGATCAATCTTTGCAAGCATAACAGAACAGTAGAAGTGAAATATGAAGAATATTTCAATCATCTGTGTTTCCTGACGGTTCGAAATATCAAATATCTGAAACTGAAGTAGTATATGTCTAATTTCATACTCTTGTCAACTTTCATCAGTGAGTACAATATGAAATGCAATTGGTTTCCATTTTTGTTCTAGCTGTTTTTTCGACATTTTGCTCTTCAATGTATACCATTTATATGAAACCAAGTTACACTCCCTATTGTGCAGCAACAGTTGCCTGCAAATCGATTTGTTCATGTAAAACATATTCTAGTTGCTCGGTTTTGTCCATGAATGAAACAATCAGGGATAGTATTTTATTTTACCACAACCAAGTTCGTCAGATACAAAGCGTAGCTGAGCCTCAACCTAGTGGAATGACAATGCTCCAATACGATATGCAACTTGAAGAGCTATCAACATGTTGGGCCGCAAAATGTAGTAACGAATATTCAGAGTGTTTCCTTACCAGCAAGTTTTCTGAAACATCGCAATCTGTTGTTCAACTTATTCTGGAGGGTGGCGAATCACCAAATACGTTTTTATGGATGCAGATGATGAAATATTGGCTCGATCAAGCACAGTCAATTTCAATAGGCACCATGAGTATTTTACCAGGAGGAAAAGAGTATGAAAAGGTTCATAACTTTGCACAACTTTTAAGTGATCATATACAATTCGTCGGTTGTGCTTGGAGTTTGTTAGATAATCTTTTAACTTTTGTTTGTACGTATGGACCAAGAGGTCCTAGATCTGGCGAAACAATTTATAGAATTGGTGATGCTTGCTCTCTATGTCCTAGGAATTATGAATGTGATTTTAAGAAGCCATTTCCCCAATTATGTAAACAAATATATGAAATAGCTGTAGGTTCTACAGTTTTTGAAGAAACAACCATATCGACATCAGCGACAACATCATATTCACCTCATTCAGAAATGAAAACGATTTTGACAACGCCGAACGAAGGATCAGTGTTCGCAGATGATGTTTCAAGTTTAACCATAGATACATCTTTGATATATTCTCAAGAGTCGTCTATGCCAATTCAATATTCAACCATTCCAATAGTATCGAAACCATCAATTTCATTTCAACCTTTCAAGTTTATTACTGTAACAAAAGTACTGTCATCATCACGCCAGCAACATTTCTTTACATCGCCAGCAAAAGCATCTCAGGTTCCCCCAGTTACATCAAAGTTGATTCCATCACCACAAATAACTCAACTGCCAAATAATTCTTCCATATTTCATTCAACAATTTTCTATTCTTCATCAGAACTAAATCCTCCAATACCACAACCGACTTCGTTAGTATCAAAAAGTCCTCCATCACTTTTTCAACTGTTCCCAGCAGTTTCAACCAATCCTCCAACAGGACCAGAAATCCAACAAAAATCTCCTCCAGCTATGTTTGAAACTTCATCACTACCACCTTTAATATCTGACAATTTACCAATACAACCTCCAACAATATTCCAAGTTTCAAAACGGCCTCTCCCATTTTCAAGGGCGACATTGGTTCCTCCAGTAATCCAATCTCAACCAATGTCTCCTGATCCAGTATTTGAAATCTTTCGGTCAACAACCAGAACGTTATTCTTTTCTTCCTCAGCTTCATCAGTGCCAAAATCCTTCTTATCTTCTGCAATTCAAACTCCACCGATGCCACCTCCTTCAGTATTCGAAATATTGAGGCTTACAACGAGAATGGAGGACTTTGCTCCACATGTTCTCATACCAGTAATTGGCATCTCATCAGCATCATCAGCACCAAAATCAATATTACCCTTAGCATTCCCAACTCCACCTATGCCACCTCCTCCAGTATTCAGAATATCACATCTTACATCGAGGAGGATGACACCGAAATCATTTTTACCTCCAGAAGTCCAAACTCCACCTATGCCACCTCCAATATTGAAAATATCACACCTTACATCGAGGGAGATGACATCGAAACCATTCTTACCTCCAGCAGTCCAAACTCCACCTTTGCCACCTCCTCCAGTATTCGAACTATCACATTCTACATCGAAGACGATTGACGAAGGATTACTTCCTACTTCTCATTTTCCTTTGCCAAATAATAAATCATCTACGCCAATATTTTCACGTTCTCCTCCATCGTCCTTATCAACTTCTGAATATACTGACGTACAATCAACCAGCAGATATGGAGAAAATCATACGAAAACAAACACAAAAAAAAGGAAAAGAAAATTGAAAAATAAATCCACAGATGATGGAAATGGATCTCCTCTAGTAATATTCATGACAGTTGGTTGTTTGTTTCTAATTATAGGTGCTGGAGTTTTGATGGCTTTGATGTACATTTTACGAATGAATGTGATTTGTGCATGAAACTCATTCAAGAAGAATAATTTTTAGGCAGTAATTATAAGTTCAAAAAAGTTCATTTTATTGCAAAATGTATCATTTTATTTAGAATTTCGAGTGAATAGAGTTATCACCCCAATATCAATTTGTTTGATTACTACCCTATTTACTGATGAACCTAGAGATGCGCTGACTATACTGATTTATTAATAAACATGGCATCTGCCCGTTGGTTTTTGATATTCAAAAATGACACGGCAGGTTAGTATGCTTTTTGTATTTCTCATCATAACCCTTAATATAAGGAGTTGTACTCTTAGTACAAGGAATTTCAGATGCAAGGTTTAATAATCGTATTACTATCTGAGATTTTTAAAACAATTACAGAGCAGATTAATAATCGAATATCATATCATTTATTAGTTTATTATTCCATCAAATGATTTTGGAGTACGTTATTCAAAAGAAGAAGAAAAAATAAAATGTCTAGAAACATTCTATGACAATAAAGGAAGATTGTTATATAAAGTTAGTCAAACTTTCAACTGACATTTATGTAGTTTGCAAATAAATGCAAATATATTTACACCTCATGGTCATATATTCGTATTTATCAATAATTTCAACAGAAAGTTATATAAAACCCTCATTTTATCCATACTGCAAAAACAACCAACAATGTGAAAAGTTGTGTAATTGTGAAATCGCCCCGAAATGTCTGCCATTATTAATGGACGAAACCATCAGAAATGGTATATTGTATTATCATAACCAGATTCGAGATATACAAAGTGGCACAGATCCTTATCCAAGTGGGATGACTGTTTTAGAATACGATATGGAACTTGAAGAAGTATCCAAATGTTTAAGCGCGATATGTAGTGATGAACATTCTCATTGTTTCAAAACAAGGAGATTTGCAGAGACCTCCCAGTCGGTTGGTCAACTTATTTTAGATGAAGGTGAGACACCAAAAGTATTTCTATGGATGCAGATGATGAACTATTGGCTTGGACAAGCTAGAAATCCTACGTTGGACGAAATTCAAGATTTACCAGGAGGTGATAAAGGCGAACAGTTTCATAATTATGCTCAGCTCATGAGTGATAAAATTAGGTCTATTGGCTGTGCATGGAGTTTAGCAGACAATTGGTTGACTTTCGTTTGTACATATGGTCCACGAGGTGCTATAAGGGGTGAACCAATTTTCAAGGATGGATATCCTTGTTCGCTCTGCCCTGTAAGCTTTATATGCGATTACATAAAACCTTTCGAACGACTATGTAAGCCTATGAAATATTCAAAATCCTTCTTGTATTCTGGATATGGAGAAATCACAACAGAAAAGGCTACGCTACCACCCTACTCGATATTGTCAATAACCTCAACTCCTACACAATCATTACAATTATCATTCCCTATAGCGGAAATGATTCCGTCTTCTTCGGATGCAGTACTTCCGCAAACGTTTCATGTTATGCCACGAACAACTACGCAAACAATTACTCAACTACATCCTGAAATTTATCCGTACTTTTCTACACAATACTCCCAACCTCCTCCCCCAGAATTTTTTTCGCAATTCATTCCAACGCAATTCCCTTTACCGGAATCCCAACCACCATCTTTACTACAACAGTATTTACCTGTACAACAACAACTTCAACAATCACTACCGCAGCCACAACCACAATTACAACTACAATTTCAACCTCAAACGCCATTACAACCACCGTCACAATCACAACTACAGTTTTATCTACAATCACAACTGCAAACACAGCAACAACAGACACAATCACAACAACCGCTGCAATCACCTCTGCAACCTCAACTGCAGCAACAAGCGCAAACGCAACCTCAAGCACATCAACAACTACAATTTACTAGAACGCAACCACAGCCACAACTTCAACCACAGCTTCAACTACAATCACCACTACTTCAAGATCTCCATTTAAGACAACAATTTCTAACCCCAGGACAAGTGGAAACAGCACCACGAATACAAGAACTACCACATCTACATCTGCAACCAGTACTAGAGCTACAAACGAAACAAGTTCTAACATCGGTTACTTCAATATCACAAAATAGTGAGGTTGATACTAGGCGTACTAGAAGAAAAGGAGATGATGAGAGTGAGCAAAAGAAACCCGAGAATAGAATCGGTAATGTGGCACTTCTCATATTCGTGGCTGTAGGTGGAATATTCATTATAATTGGTGTTGGTGTATTCATTCTAACCATTAATTTGTTTGATTTTAGTTGTTTCAGCAGGTAAATTAAGGCAAATGCTGTGTAACACAATTATTATATAGTAAAATACATTTTAAGAAAAGCTGTCATTTGGATTACTTCTTGATTTATTCTGGTAAAACAAAATATCCGTGAAATTTAATGTTTGCTTGAGATGATATCTGAAGAGCAAATTAATGAAATCTTCTTTTCGAAGAATAAATGTGAATTTCATAGAAAGCTCATACGACAACCTTTCTTCAAAATTTTGCCAATGATTGAAATTATATTGTCATTATAGATTCCGAAGAATGGAGTTTGATGTTCTGTCCCAGTAGTTGCTCATTCTCCTGTCAATATGTTTATACCAGTTCAAGTAAAAGGTAGTCTTAAGGAGACTGAAGTCTTCAATAAAGATTTACAGTTTATAATAATCATCAGTTTCTTGATTTAATCCTTCTAGGTTCGATCATCTCTTATTGGTTCAGTTAAAAACCCACTGAAGAGGTTTTTGGACAATTGACAGCTGTTGAGTAGGAGTTATTTTGCATTTTCCCAACTCATCCACCTATTCATCCTCATCTTGCTCATTGCTATCTATCTATCTATACTATGGAGGTCTACATCAATTTTTCGTCTCAAAATTGGTGATTCTTTACAGATATATTTGCTAAAATTAGGTTTGTGACAATTTGTCCCTACATTACTACATTTAACAAATATTACATAATACATAGTATGTATTCAATATAACTTGAAATAATGGCTACCAAATGTACTTTATAACAATCAGGCACAAAATCAAAAGAGGAGAGTTCCTATGCCGTTCAGTTAAAGAATGGTAGTGTCGAAGCGATAATTTCGTTTTCCTTGTAGTAAATTCAAACAACTCAGTAGTATGTTGGTGTAATGCCGTCAGTGGGGTTTGTGAGTATATAATTCTTAACGGTGTCTGTAGTGGACTTTGCTGTGATTCGATACCTAATTGTGGAGGTCTAGGTGGTATTTGAGGAAAGTTTGGTGGAGACAAAAGTCGAAAAGGTGGAGGTGGCAGTGGTGGTGGCAGTAATGGCGGCAATGACGGTGGCAGAGGCGGTAGCTGTGGTGGTTTCAGTGACGGTGGCGGTAACGGTGGCAGTGACGGAGGCAGTGACGGAGGCAGTGGCGGTGGCAGAGATGGTGAAAGTGGAAATAGCAGTGATAGTAGCTGTGGCGGTGGTAGTGACGGTGGCGGTGGCGGAATTGTCAGTGGTAATGAAAATGAATCAGAAATGGATAAAGCACGTGGTAATGGAGGTGGTTGAGGAGGAAAATATGACAATGGAGGAGGTAATGGTACTGGGTGAAACATAGGTCCCGTATGTGGTAAAGGTGGGGGAGGAGGGGGAAGAGGGGGAATATTTGAGAGTGGAGGCGTTTGGAGTGCCATTTTTTCTGAATATGGTAATGAAGCTAGTTGAGAATCTTGCTGAAGGAAAAATGGTAGTTTTGTAGTTTTATAAGAAATATCAAGCTTCTGAGCGGTGAACCAAGGTCGAACTAAGGGTGGAGGCTGTGGGGTTTTGGGTGTAGATGAGCTTGAAAATAAATATTGTGGATAACCTTCGATGGGTGGAGGTGGTATCGGTGGATCTGATTCATATTGCCAAGAAGGTACAGGAGTACCTATATGTTGGATAGGAGGGTATGGAGATATTCGTGGCAGAAACGGTGGTTGTGTTTCCATCACCTCTTGAGATGGAATCTCAATTCTATTGATCAGAGTTGAGGATAGAAGAAATTCTGGAAACATCAAGGGCAGTTGAGTTGATAGTCGAGTGTCTCCTATTGTATTTTCAGAAAAAAACCGTGGTACTTCCTGTGATTTTGATGAAGATGTCAACTCTTGTGGTTGTTGAGGATACAGGATAGGAATCAGGGAATCATTTTGAAAATATAAATGCTGTTCAGATACCTCCAGTTGTGACATTTCAGTTCGAAGATTTCCCTTCTCATTCATTAAAGTGATGATTTGATTCACGGTTTCTGATGTTGGGTACATTTCCGTTGTAGGGTGAATTTCAACTTCGTTTCTATGAAAAGGGGATAATTGTTGAGATAACTGTTGTTCTCCTGGAAGTTGGAACTGGTATAGTGGATCTTGTGTTAATATGGATAATGTCTGAGGAGGTGGAAAAGTTTGATGTAATGGTCCTTGCGGAAATGATTGTTGGTTCAAGACGTTTTGTACCTGAGGTTGGTTAAAATCCCCTTGTTGAAATTCTGCTTGCTGTAATTCTGGTTGTTGATATTGTGGTTGTTGCCATTGTACTTGATTTTGTAAAAAACCTTCTTGCTGAGTAAAGAGTTGTGATTGCTGCGATAAAATATGAAATGAAGATGTTTGAGGAGGAAATGTAGGAAATGACGATATTTGCAAGGGTTTCCTTGTTGTTTCATCTGGAATCAGAGGCAATGGAGGCATTGGATTCATTGACCAAACCTCGTGTGTCGGTAACTCTGTAGATTCTTGCAATTTTCGAGAGATAGTCTCCGTATGCTCAGGTTCAGTTAGTTCAGGTGATGGCGATGGAAATGGTGAAGAAATCGATGATTTTGGAGGTATCGGATGCTTAACTTGTGGTTTGCACAAGCGCTCGAAAGGTTTGACGTAATCACAAGAATAATTAGATGGGCAATTAGAACAAGGGTATCCTGTTCTGTAAATTTCTTCTCCAGAAATTGGGCCTCTTGGCCCATAAGTACACACAAACATCAACCAATTGTCAGTAGTTAATATACTCCAAGCGCAACCGACTGAAAGAACTTTGTCACTCATCAGTTGTGCAAAGTTGTGCATGTTTTTCGAACTTTCACCAGATGGTAGTCTATGAATAGATTCAGTTGATACAATTTCGGCTTGACCAAGCCAGTAACTCATCATTTGCAGCCAGAGAAAAATATTGGGTGATTCTTCTCGCTCTAATATCAAACCACCTACAGCTTGTGAAGTTTCTTGAAATTTGGGAGTTTTAAAACAGATTGAATATTCATTATCACATCTCGCTGCCCAACATCGCGATATACCTTCAAGTTGCATATCATATTGTAACATTGTGATACCACTAGGTTGAGGTTCTCCGGCACTTTGTATATCTCGGATTTGATTATGGTAAAATAGTATAGTTCTTCTCACTGTTTCATCCATTGGAAGCAAGGAACAGTTAGGATACACTTCACAATTACAAGCCGGTTTACATTTAGCATTAATGTTACAATAATTAGGAAAACTAGGTTTCATGAAATATCTTCCACCATACGAGTAGTAGAACAGTAAAAGAATAAGCGTACGATGAACAAAGAACATTTCATATTGCAAGATACATATTGAGTATTGAATATGTCGAATCAATCAATCAGTATGTCTAAATAACAATAGTTGACATATTCATGAAATTGTTATGTCTTCTATGAAAAATTTTTCGTGTGGTATGAATTTTATGCACTGAAAAATAATAAGATGCGTTTTCATGAACGTAAAGCTCTTTCTTCCAAAAGAGAATAATTTTTCTGGATAAATTTCCCTTTCTTAGGATATCAGATTGGTGTTGACGTTGGGTCACTCAAGAGAATATATAGAGTTGAAATTCGAAAGAAAGGAAATTCGATAATTTTGAAGGATGGTAAAAATGCATCTTCGAGACGCTAAGAAAACTCACTTTTTCCGAAAATTTCGTTTTCATTCGAGAACTGAAATCCTCGTTACAAGTTATAGTTCAACGAGTGTCTAATCGACCCAATATAGAAAAGTTTCATTCATTGGAAAGGTTGCTGTGATCAGATCAATTTTCGTTTTTCACATGGAATGTTCTCAAGGCGATTAAAATCGCATTTCTATATGAAATTTTTATTTTATTTTTCCAAAAATATACACATTTTCTGTGAAATTAAATTTTTCGTTCAAGAAATTAGCCTTAGAGTTCTTCTCAGAGAGATAGATAGAGAGGGTGAGAGAGAAAGAGACAGCTCGACTATCGTTGATTTGGTCTATTTCTTGACGAGAAAATGTGGCGAATTTGAGTGGCAGGGGTAACTTTGAACTGAGTTCGGTTCGGTTGGGCAGTCACTCGAAAAGGATCGATCAACTTGGGAGCCGGATTTCTTCGGATCGGTTAAGAATATCGAAATGATATTACGCTATGGGAACAGAAGAATTTTCAGGTAGCGTTTCTCCTTCAGAAATCTCGGCTCTATATCCAGTAGTTTGAGCTAACACCCTACCAATTCGGTCCAACTTCCGAAGAAAAATTGAGTTTTTTTCTAGAACCTCTCGGAGACGAATTTTTCGAACGAATAAATAGCGTAATCTTCTCTCGAAAGGATCAAATTTTGTTCCTGAGAAACGCACGTGAACCGTGTCTCGTCGGATAGAGAAAACCTGTATCTTCTCGAACAAATTTTCCACTATTTGAAGAAAAAATTCTCCTTTTAAAAAACCGCTTCCCGACTTCTTCTTTGTTTACGCCCATTCCCTACGGTTTGAATATTGTTTAACTATGTTATTCCCCAAACATAAAAGCTTAGTGCAAGTTAGTTAGCTCGAAATTTTTTTTACTAACGACATTTATTAATTTCCGCCATTTATCTTAGTTCTTCGCCAAATTTTTGCTTGCAAGATTATATTACGTACTTTCATTGAAATCTGATTATTTATAAAACCACATTACAGAATAGAACATTCAACTAGGTAATTAATTTCGGGTTGTGATAGAAACCTAGACCTGATTCTTTTAGCTTTTTAGGTTATACTTTTGAATTGCAACTTGTAATTGAGTTTATATAAACGACAAAGAACAAGGGCCCCAATTGGGGGCCATGCGTACAGCAGAACTATTTACAAACATTTAGACTTGAATGCATATTGACAGTAAATTCGATACTTTAATGATAACGTTTGGTACATTTGGTAAATTTGGCATTTCCTTCTATACGTAAAATTGAGTCCTCTCATCATAGGGTCAATAAATGGTTTACTGATAGTTTGCGGAATATGAGGGAATACAATTCATTTCTTCATAACCCCTCCAGCCGTTATAATATACCTGAACTGCAAGTTCAGGTATATTATATAAGTAGTTCAAAAAATCTAAACAATTGGTAAATGATCATTACATTAGAGGCTCCACAAACAAAACGAAAGCTGTGTAGAATATTGTGCAGTCGGTGCAACCTACAAAGGTTAAAGTGGGTTGTACCCTTGATCCGGCATCCCCAGCAGCTGCTTTGTTGGTGTTCCTAAGGAAACTGGACACAGTGATGTTGAGTGTCTAAATTATTTCTATAGGTCTGAGATGATACCCACTAGTTTTAAATTTAGGCAGGTTGACATATCTGAAGTGAGGGATTGCATAGCATGGTTACCGAGAAATACTGCAAATGATATTTATGGTTTGACTGTTAACATGATTAAAAGTATTGGCCAGGACATTGCCACGGTATTGACGTGTCTCATTAATGAATCAGTTTGGAGGAGTTATCACCCAAGCGCACTGAAAATATCAAAAGTGGTACCTATTTTTAAAAATATAGATAGTGAAAAGGAGATGAGTAACTATAGGCCAATTTGGATCACCCCTGTAATAAGTAAAATTTATGAGAAATAACCTAAGAGTCAAATACTCAAATAACTTCAGGAAATGTACTTAACAGCTCGCGGTTTGGATTCAGGTCGGGGATGTCCACCGTTAGTGTCATTAATGAACTAGTAGAGAAGGTCAGCGAGTGCTCTGATGGTCTGAGGTAATGCTACAGGACAGTACGGATTGCTGAGTGTTCCGTAGCAGGTTTAACCTAACACGGCCTGACAAAGGAGTTTAATCATTTTCTTGGATAGCCACCAACCTCCGTTATTTTTAGAGGAGATCAATCTTTTTCTTGGAAAGCCACCAACTTCCATCATTTTTAGGGGAGATCAATCTTTCGTAGGATAGCCACCAACCTGCTGAGATACTCTCCATTTTATGTGCTAGCATATCAGTATAAAGATAAGCCCATTTCTTAAATTTTGTGAAGCCTAGATATTTATTAATGAGATAATTTTAAATAAATTGTGTTCATTTTATCGGGGATGAACTGTCAACATTGGATGCTTGAGGGGAACTGAAATCCACGACCCATCTAAACGACTAGCAGGGTAAATCAAAAGTGTGAACCTTTTCTAATTAAGGCCATTATTATTAGTTTACATCCTATTACCAATTGGATAGGTTACACACTAATCGACTCATTGTAAAAAAAGAATTCTAGACAACTGTTGCCATTCAGACGAGGTGGCACATAGATTTGCAAAATATGGAGGTTAACTGCCACAATTGACATTTGATTAGTGAAAACTTCTATGACAAAACTTGACAGACATTTCTTATCCTTGTACAATATGCAGGTTGATTAAACAAATTTGACATCATCATGTTTCAAATTCCTTTCAGTATGAAATGCTTTCAGTATTAATTCGAATTACAGCATATCTTTTCTTTCTTTACAAACCATACCACATGAAAATCATTTGGAAACCACCGTTTAGTCCCTATTGTTCTGAGAAAGAAATCTGCAGATCTGACTGCGATTGCATATCCTCTCCCAACTGTACCCTGCTTCAATTGGATGATAAGCTTAGGAATCACATTTTATTTTTTCTGAATAATATTCGAGACATACAAAGTTTAAGTTCGGGAATGTCACTGTTACAATATGATGAATATCTGGAGAAGATTTCAATGTGCTGGGCTTCAAAGTGTATTGACGATTATTCGGAATGTTTTCTCACTTCTCGTTTTCGCGAAACATCTCAAAGCGTTGGACAATTACGATTGGAACAAAAAGAGTTACCTGCAAGACTTTGGAAAGATGTAATATATAATTGGTTAGGTGGAATGGAAATTTTGAATGCAGAAATATCCACGACTTTGCCCGAAGGGTTAAAAGGAGCAGAAATGCACAATCTCGGGCAAATAATGAGTGACCAAGTTCTTTTTGTAGGATGTTCATGGAGTGCATTCGGAACTTTGGTGACTTTCGTCTGCACATATGGACCTAGAGGTCCTCATCCAGGAGAAACAATAAGTCGACCTGGATCAGCTTGTTCAAAATGTCCTAATGGATATAAATGTGATCACCAGAAACCTTTTACAAATTTGTGTAAACCTCAGATGATGAATTTAATGAAATCTCTGGAGAAAGAGTCACTTAAAAACTTTGATTCGTCATCATCTCGATCAAAATCGTCGTTGAAAGAGAAAAAATTGGATAAAGCTTTTGGAAAATTTGTGCTGGTTTTTGCAATTGCCTTGATTTCAGTCGTAGCTATTATGGTAGCAGGATTCTCTATATATTATATGATTGTAGTATAATGCAAGTTGTAAGATATTAAATGGATGAAGTCTCTAGTATCAAGATAAATCCTATCTATTTTGAATTATTTCTATGGAAACTGACACTATACTATAGTTAGGCTACTTAATGTTGGCTATACTGCATTTAGTGCATTAAGTACCTGCCAATAACTTCGTCCCTGTTGAGTATATTGAAGAAGTATTTATAGCGAAATAGTCGACACTAATTTATTGCATCTCTTAAAATTATTTTCAAATACGCAGGCTGTTTTCTATAGGGTCACATTTTTTCAAAGGGCACGCCCTATATTTTCCATCATTTTGAACGTGTTAACCCAAAGTTTTTCCTTTCACTTATCAGTGTATGTTCAAACTGAACCTTCTTCGAATTAATCAACGTTTTGTGAAAATATGACTTTTTTCGAATAGGGTAAGTCCGGGAGAGATGCCCTACCTTTTTTGAAAAGTGGAATACGTACCACTAATTCATCTTAAGATTGAATAAAAAATCGTATGTGAAATATTATTTATTATAACATCAATTTAAATTGCACAAAACGAAAATAATGTATCCCTTCTAGTCGAAGAAAACTTTTCAATTGGCCATCTGACCTAAAGTAGGCGGGACAGATGTCTTGCCCCCTCGGGAGAGATGCCCATGCTCAAAACTCAATGCTATATTCAAGTACATCAACTATTCAATAATGATATAATCCCAAACATATTACTTTTTCTTGCTGAACACTTTGCCACAAAGGTCGCACAGGTTTTGGTATTTACTACAACATTCGTGGTACCACTTCTTACAGTATAAGCATTGTATCCAATCATGTTTTTTTAGTTTCACAGTAATGCTCTCCACATCCCTCAAAGCATTCTTCGTCGGTTTCGCTATCACCCGATTCTTGAAAAAACACTTCCTCTTCGCAACTTTCAGAACTGGTTGCTGATTTCGCCAGATTTATCCCTTTCTTCTTCCTTTTTCTGACCAATGAAATTTTCTGCGTCTCAGTATTTTTATTGCAGCGTTTGTTATTATTGGCTAATCTAACCTAACCTACTGGTTATACACAGCGGTTATGAGACCCATTGTCACATATGCATCGTTCGTATGATGGACGAAAACATCAGAAATAACTACGCAAAACAAGCTGCAAAAACTGCAGCAGCTAGCGTGCGTGGGCGTAACAGATGCTATGAGAAGCACCCTGACTACTGCCTTGGAGGTAATCCTGAATCTCGCTCCTCTCGATATAAAATTGAAAAAAGAGGCGTTGATGGCGAAATTACAGCTGCAAGACACAAAAAAATTCCTGGTGATCTGAAGGGACACCTGGGAATTCTGAATTACATAGCTCCAGAAATATTATCACAACCGTCGGATATAATGCCGGTTAAGTTTGATTTTCACAAACCCTCCGAAGTGGTTATAGGAGACCACACCATCGTAAAGGAAAAATAAATCAATTAGTTCAAAAATCCTCCATTTGGTACACGGACGGATCAAAAACGATTGATGGAACAGGAGAAGGCATATATGGACCCAAGTACTCTTCATCAGTGCCTCTGGGCTCTACTCCCACAATCATGCAAGCAGAAACACTTGCTGTAAACCTTTGCTGCCAGGAGGGACTACGAAGGAAACGCAAAGGAGCAAAGATTTACATTTTAACGGGCAGTCAGGCAGTTATAAAAGCAACTTACTGAGGGGAACAAACTTTTCCTGTGGTGGGTGCCTGGCCACGAAGACATACAAGGAAATGAAGCCGCTGACGAACTGGCCAAATCAGCTGCTGGAATCCCACCCATCGGACCTGAACCGTTCTGCGGTCTAAGTAAGCCGCACAGACGACAGGAACTGGAACGATGGGAAGAATCTAGCAAAAAAGAATACTGGAGGAAAACTCCAGGCCAAATGCAAGCGAAAAAGTTCATTGACTATACGCCAAAGAAGAAAAAAAAGCTTCTCGATCTCTCTAGGGACGAGTTGAGGATCATAACAGGCCTCCTTACTGGACACTGCCCACTGAGATACCAGCTCAATAAAATGGGCAAATTGGAAACGGCAACATGCAGAATGTGTAATGTGGGCGATGAAACTGCCGAAATTCTTTGCAGTTGCATCGCAATTGCCCGTCAAAGACATATAAACTTCGGTAGCGACAAACTAGAGCCGCGCGACGTAAAAGCGAAAGCTCCCAGGGAGATTCTTAATTTTGTAAGGGATTTCGACCTACAGGGAAATGAATGAGAAGGGTTACGAACAAAAGACCAATTTGGTCGCAGTTCGGGAAGGCTCACAAAGCCAATCGACCCCCACGAATGTAATGTAATGTAATGTTCTTGGCTTGCAGCTTTGACTTTTTCTCTGAAGGATTTTCTGGCAATGTTAAAATAGTGGTTACAGTCGTTGCACGTTTTCGGGTTTCGGGATATAGACCTTGCAATAATTTACTAGGTGTTTCTTTTTTCCGCTCAGTTAAATTTGTTTTCCTCGAATGATGTACAATCTCTGAGTATGAAGAGTCGGCAATTTCGGAAGAAATCGTGTCAGAGTTTTTCGATACGAAATTGTCAGGGCGCGATGATGGCCCTTCTATGGGGTCTGAAGAATGAAAGTAAAGAGCAGAAGATCGTGAAGACGGTCCAGCAATTGGTTCAAGTGGTATTTCTCCTTCTGGTGTTGTTAGACCAGGAACAACTGTAGGTACAGGCACTTCTTCTTGTTCAGGCTGTCTTCTCACAGTCAACGTCAGAGTCAGATCATTGTTATTGGCTTCGTCGACAAGATAAGCGTACTTAGGAACAGCATTTGAGTTGTAACGGTACACTTCTGTAGCTCGAAAAAAAGGTGTAGCATTAGAACACGTAGCTGCTTCCACTTTTTTCCATGCCTTGAACAATAGCTCTCCAAATTGCAAACGATTTATTTTTCCTGAGGGGTTGACACGCATCCATTTATTGCATACAAAGTTTCAAGCTGTCTTCAAAGACTTGAATATACAGCAGTCTAAAGGCTGCAGCATGTGTATTGTATGACTCGGTAAATTATAATCGCATTCTCTTCAGCAATTTCCAAAGTTTCCACACAACTGTGATGGGAGAAATGACCGTCTAATAGAAGTAGAACTTTACATGTGGACTTCCTAGGAACGAATTAATCTTTCAACCAGTTCAGAAAAATTTCAGAATTTATATATGCCGCTTTGGAGAAATGTATACAGTGAAACCAGGTTACCAAATTCAGAATTCTTATTTTTACCTTTCATAAAACATGTAGGAGGTAAAAAAATTTCCCTCGGCATAACTTCAGGCGATTATCGTTACAGTCTCTCCTCTTTCCTCCGAAGAAATTGATGCAACTAATTTCGAGCCCTTAGTGGCAATTACATGTGGAGCATTAATATTAAATGGTAATCCCGTCTCGTCCATATTATAGATATGACCAGGCTTATTTAGGAGATCGTGCTCTTGTAGAATGGAAAATGAAGGTTGAAAATATTGTTCACCCCGTTCCTTTGACATATTCTGGGCACGAGCAGTAGACACTCCTGATTTCCTCACTGAAAGTGTGGGATTTCTTCTCGAAAAAGAGTTCAACCTGTCATATCCAGCTTTATGTTTCTCGTTTCGAAACTATGGGGGATTCTGAGAGCGACTGCAAATTTGTAGGCAGTCTGCCTTAAGTCATCTCTTGTTGATACGAAGCCCCTTGACTGTAATTTTTGGATATGATGTACAAGTTTTATTTCATTTTGCTTGCCGAACAGAGAGTCAGGATCTAATCCTACTTTTTCCACGTTGTTTCCAATGAACCTCCGACGTAAAGTCCGAGCTGGTATGTTGTAATAAATGGATGCTTGATTTTTACTGTTCTGCTCTGTGTTGATCGCCTCTAATGCAGCTATCAGTGCTTCTTTAGTCCAATTGCCTCTTTGGGGACATTTTCTTTGATATACAGTTGATATTCTGCAAAAACAAAATCAAAATCAATACTATGATGAAAAATATGATTTTGTATTTAGTGAAGATGTTCCGGGTTAAATGGCTATAATGGGATTACGAAATGAATGGCATTTGTTCATAGTTTCGTCAAAATGAAATCTGAAATGTGTTCTCCCCCACACAACGAAAATAAATTAGGGTCATTTCTAATTGCACATTATATTGAAGTAAAAGAAGAACATACATATTTTGCTATGGTTTTGGACGAAATATATACAGAAAACATTTGGCGCATAGGTGTTGATTTAAAAACAGTCAAATTCTTTTTGGCCAACAAAGTGGTTACACATTGTAACCCTATTTTTTCTGTTTGAAGGATAGTAGAGCTAAAAATCATTACTTGTAAGGATTGGCCTGCTCGGAAAGTGCTGAGTCCAGGACAACGAAACGTGATAAATCCACCGTTAGTATCATCTCATAATATAGTCTCCGTTGTATTTAAAATCAGGACTCATGAAACAATTTGTTGAAGCTTTTAACAAGAGTGGACATTGTTTCCTTTTCTTGACACAAAAGTTCCCGAAACTGAGTGCAGAAAAGATGAAAGCGGACATTTTCGTTGGGCCAAGATAAGATCATTGACAAAAAACACAATTCACAGAAAGTATGACAGAGATTGAGAAGAATGCACTGAATGAGTCTGTACGCTTTGTACAGAAGAAAATTTCTGACTATTCGCAACATAACTAATGAGTCACTTTCAAATTCTTGGATCTAACACGAGCATCAAGTTACACATTTTTTTCACAACCATATAGACCAGGGGTGCTTGAATTGCTGGCGATCTACCTCAATATATTTAGACTACTTACGATCGACTCTTAGAGTCTGCGAGTATCTGTGATGCAAGGTTGTCGTACATGCACGAAAAACCCCGCCTACCTACCTACCGAGGTAGGGTGTACCTTAGCATATTAGCTTTCCGCACAATATACATTATTTTAGTCAAGGTTTGGGTTAGGTTTGTTTATTGGTTGGTACAAAATAAAAGAGTTACAAATGGTGCTAAACTCAACTTAGGAGTGACTTTGGATTTTGAAGCGTGGCACTGCATGTCCTCAGCATATTTTTCATAAGATGATCACTGAGTGCTAATCGCAAGCATGATGACATATGATCGTCAGTAAGACGATTGCGATATTTTGACTCAATCAACCTCATTTCAGATAATGTAAACTCGCATAAGTAAGTTAACCCAAACATTGCAGTCAGTTAAAGGGCGATTTGCCTTAGATTCTGATATTTATCTTCAGCTATAAAACAGCAGAAATTTGTATCAGATGCTGCAGCTTTGAGATGTATATCTGATTTAATCTGCACCAACTCATTTGCAACAGAACATGAGTATATATTAAACTGACTTGCTATTTCAGTAGCTAATTCCTCAATGTTTTTACATGAAAAAGAGATCTCGTAAATGATGCTTCATTTGCCAATTCACTGCAATCAAAAAATGCATTTCGAATTGTCCCAAAATATTTGATAATTCAGCTTCATACGTATTATAATTCAACTGAGGAATCCTTGCTCTCAAAGACGAAAAATGGTTCAGATCCTTTCTTTGCAGTTGATCTATCATAAGTTGCAATTTACTTTTTAATGCATGTACTGCGCTAATCATCTCAATAATAGTCTTTCCTTTACCTTGAAGCTCCAAGTCAATGCTGTTATACCTTGCAATAAGTCTTGTAACCTTTCTAGGAACTAAATCAGTGTGTTTAGCTGACTCCCTATCTTCCAACTGCATGCTACGTGCACGGATGGAATTCACAATTTTTGTTGCAATGCCCATAATTTTCCGTAGAGTTCAAAACTTTTTAACACAAAACTTATTGATGTATAATGCAATGAAATGAAATAAATGACGAAAAATCATTCATTAGCTCTACACAATGCCTCAAAACCGTTTTTGTTTCCAAACATTGCTGGTGCTCTATCAGTTATAATGCACACTAATTTATATATTGGTAGCTAGTGGCTTTTTACAAAATTGAAAAAAGCATCATATATATCTTCGCCGCGGGTCTTCCCCTTCAGAGGAATGATTGTCGAAAATTCTTCCTTAGCCAACATGTCATTGAATATCATCCGAATAACAGTGTCTGTTTTATCGGTGGATTTGTCGAATTGTAAAGAAAATTATGTACATTTCATGATATCATGTTTTAGTTTATCTGCCATGTCCTGACTCATGACTTCAATACGCCTTGTGATAGTCGGACGAGTTGACTGAAGTTCTCTAATAGAAAACATGATTCCTGTTTTATTTTTAAAATCTCCATATAACATCTTACCTGCTTCAATAAATGCTTTCTTCACAACCGATCCATCTTCGAATGGTTTCTGGTGTTTCGCCAATATATGAGATATTTTGAATGACTTGATTGATTGGCTGGTCTTGTGAACATGTTTTGTTTCAAACAAGATATCAAAGCACGTACTTTTCGTTTTTTATATTTACTCTGTGGCGGAAAAATCTTTTCATAGTTTTTATGAACCGTTTTATGATGCCCCTCTAAGTTTCCACGCTTAGGTATTGCAACTGAAGCACGACAAATAAGACAAATGCACTTATCCTTCACCATACAAAAGGAAAATTCTTCCTCCCAATCGTAATTAAAATGATACGTTTTAGATTTCTTCGCTGCACTCATTTTGTACTATTTGATAATAAACTTTGTATCGACGTAGTATTGCTTTCAAGTTACAATTCAGAATGTCTCCAATTCCTGGAGGCACAACACACCGCCCGAAATTTCTAGAAAAGCGGCAAGAATAAAAAACGCGGCTTTTCTTTGACAAGTACCGCACGATTCTTTGATAAAATCGCCTTTTACCGCTAGCAGAGTGTAATTTATTACGTAATACATTTTTGCAGTTCAGTTACCTACTTATTGAAAATTTTTGTCTTCTCGAGATCTACTCAAAAAGCACTCGCGATCGACCGTTCGAGCACCCTGAACTAGACTATTTTCCTGCTAATCTTGGGGATCCCAGAGAAGGACAGGGCGAGCGAGTCCACCAGGACTTCCGGATTATGGAGAAATGGTATCAAGGCTATTAGAACGCACACATCATGGCTGACTGTTGTTGAAGCATTCAGAAAAGCTCTCTGACTACAACATCTCCAAGAAAATCTTACAAAAGAAAGTTTACTCCAATTTAGGAATTCATTAAAATAAGATCAGTTTTTGAATAAGTTGTGATGATTTGTAAAACGGACCATGTTGTATATTTTCTAAACTAAATCTGATACAGAAGTTGCAATCACGGATTTGAAATCGTCATTAGAATTTAGGCTAATATAATGTGCCAGAAGTGCAGTTGTGCGGTGTAATTAACTAAGAAATGAAGAATAATCTGAAATGATCAATAACTTGAATATGAAAAATATAGAACAGATTCCACCAAAATTCATTTCTATTTCATCTTTTACTTTGGTCTGTGGTTAACGTCTTATAACGATTTCATGACCCATAGAAATCCATAATTGAATGTAAAGGGGAAGATAATATGACAGATAAATATTCTATGAACGACCTACGAAATGTCATCATGAAATGCTCTGGCCTCCAATTTCTTATTTTATTGTAATTTCAATAGCGTGCACTGTAGGAGATCTCAAAAGATCAAGATATAAACCATATTGTAAAAAGGAAGTAAACTGCACTTCAGCTTGCCAATGTTCACCTAATCTCAATTGCACTCTTCTCCCAATGGACGACCCAACCAGAAAACAAATTCTATTTTACATCAATAGCATTCGTCATATTCAAACTGGAAATGAAATTACAC
Organism: Cryptolaemus montrouzieri; assembly: GCA_013387265.2. Classification (NCBI taxonomy): domain Eukaryota; kingdom Metazoa; phylum Arthropoda; class Insecta; order Coleoptera; family Coccinellidae; genus Cryptolaemus; species Cryptolaemus montrouzieri. Next base: position 29,227,498 of record JABFTP020000103.1, read on the forward strand.
CAGCAGGTTTAACAGTGCTTCAGTATAATTTATATTTAGAGGATCTATCAGTTTGTTCAGCTGTAACTTGCGACACTTCTAATTTAAAATGCTTTCTTACTCCCAATTTTTCAGAGACCTCACAAGCTTTCGAAAAAACTCCAGTAAAAGATGGGTATTCCTCTGTTGATCTATGGTACGAACTCATGTCATTATGGTTAGCAGAAATAGAGGTAATTAATGAGAGAGCCATACAAAATATACCAAGGAATGAAGCAGGTACTAGAATAGATAACTTCGCTCAGGTATTGAGCGATCGAGTTCTCTATGTTGGCTGTTCGTGGAGCAGATCTGTTGATTGGATGTTATTCGTTTGCACGTTTGCACCAAGGGGACCTTACTTAGAGGAGCCGATCTATAAAATTGGACCAATATGTTCTAGTTGTCCATACGGTTTTGCATGTAACTATCGAGAACCATACGAAAAATTGTGTAAACCAGGAACAATGGGACTGACAAAAAAAGTAACTTTACAAAGTAATAATAATTCTAGAGCTAGTAATCTTCAGGAATTAGAGTTTCCCAAACGTAGTGATGAGGAGAGTAAAAAGGATTCAAAGGAAAAGAAAAATCCTATATTATTGGCGATAATTATATTTATGGGATTTTCAATATTTATTTGTATCTTTTTATCTATTGTATTTCTTATAATCCATTATTTGTTGAATTGGTAATTTATTGTAAATACACTCGGCCATACAAAAATGGCGCAAAATATTTTTCTGGTATTTTTGCTTGATAAACTGCTTCAATGAAGAACCAGTTAGAGTAGAAGATTATATACTAAAGTTTTTTCAAAATTTATAATTGTCTAACAATAAAATACGTTCGTAGGTAAGCATTCAACATATTTCTTTTTTGTAGTGAGATTGATTTTTGTATATTTTCGTTTATTGAAAACATATGAAACGTCTCTCTGAAGCGTCTAACAGTAGACTGCTGTTATAGAAATGCTCCATCTTCCCTGGTATCTGCTTAATATCTTGGTGATTCGTTCACGTTTATCTTTCACTCAAGTCTCCTAAATTTTTTGGAAAGTACTCGAGGTGGGAATAAGCTTAGTAATATCTGGTCCAACAAAAACGCCTTCCATCAACGTTGCCTCCGAGAGGCCTGGTAACTCTGATATTGAGTAATTTAACCATTTTCCCTCGGTTGGAAGTGACTTTGTCACTACCAGCTTCATGGGAAGCGGTGGTAGAAGAACTTTATAAGGAGCTACTGAAGTTTTATGCACCATTATTGAACATCCACCAAAACAATAGGTAGGTCAAAAGTGAGTGTATCTTTAATTTCGGCGCCTGTACACTAGACAACGTTGACCGCAATGAAGAATATAAAATCTCTAGTAATCTATAAATAAACTATATCCGCATCAGCTTCTGTCTAATTGACGTTCCTTGGCAAGATTCAATTAGGCTTTTCGATGTGCTGCTGTTAGTGCTGGACTTCAAACTACGACAAGGAATCATGTCAATACTATCATTAAATCAGATATTCTTTCATTATTTAAAATTTGTTTAGATCAAAATTATTTCCATTTCAATTACAAATATTATACTATTGAAGACGGCTTGATTATGGGCAATCCGTTGAGTCCTTTGTTAGCAGAAATTTTCATGAATAACTTAGAGAAATTAATTCATAATCATCCACTCAGTAAATATTGTTTATACTGGTATCGCTATGTAGACGATATCATTATTTGCTTCACAGGAACAGATAGACAGTTGAAAATTTTCGAAAATCATATAAATTCATTACATCCAAAAATTGCATTCACAACCGGAATAGAAAGCAATAATTCGATAAATTTCTTAGACGTAACAATTTCGAATGAAAATGGAAAACATGTTTTCGCAATTTACCATAAGCCGTCACATACAGATATTATAATACATAACTCGTCGTGTCATCCATATCAACATAAAATGTCAGCATTCAATAGTTTTATTCATAGATTGATTAACATCCCGCTATCACCAGAAAATTTCAACAAAGAACTAAATTTGATTAAACAAATAGCCAAAAATAATGGTTACAATCCCAAACTAATAAATAATATTTTAAATAAAAACAAAGTAGAATCGCATTGAATGAAGTTTACCCTGTCGATAAATTGAAACAAAAATTCAACACCTTAACCTACGTTGGCATTACAAGTGAGAAACTGAAATCATTCTTAAGTAGCAATAATTTCAACATAGCTTTCCAAACTAATAATAATTTAGGCAAATATATAAAAAATAATAAAACCAAACCAGGTAAAAACAATAAATCAGGTGTTTATAGATTGAATTGCAATGACTGTGATAATTTCTACATTGGTAGAACACATAGAAATTTGAATATTAGAATATCGGAACATAAATAAGTTTTTCAAATAAAAATCAGATTCAAATTACGCGAATCATCTCTTAGAAAATAATCATTCTTTCGACCCACAGTTTGAAATTTTGCATACAGATAATAAATATTGGAAGGTAGATCTTTGGGAAACTTTAGAAATAAATAAATACAAACACTCAGGTAGACTCATCAATGAACAAGTCGATTTAAGCCCTTCACCTCTATTGAATCTTTTCGGGAGCAATCTATTCCTTAATTTTATTGGATATACCTGTCATAAATAACCACTTAGGAGGAGGCGACCAATAAGCTTTTAATTACTCAAGAACATTTATAGTTATATTCTCATTTACATTTTTCTGCATAATCATTCGTCTGAAGAAGCTACGGTGTAGTGAAACGCGTTACGAATCGCAATTATTAAGTAAAATTCCTTAAAACACAGTACTTGTTTTTTACGACAAGAGGTCTCAAACTAAATTTCCTGAGACGTTGTCGTTTCGTTTCGATGTTAATTTGCACTTAAATGTTCGGTCCAAGCTACATTTCAAGGTGCCTAGCAGTAGCAAACCGTTGTCTCAAGGAGAAAATTCTTGAATAACGGTCACAGACCGCCGTTGTTTTTCGAGATCGCCCTGACTACCAGTCGCCATACTCCAACTTAGGTCATCTAACACCACTGCTTCAGCCACATTCTGTCGCACATATGTGCGTCAAAACAAAATATCGAATTTTGATGGCATATCAAAATATATCCGAATATAAACACGTGATAATAGTTAGTTGACTACCAAGAAAGAAATTGAAAATATTGACATTTGTGCTTTCTTGGCGCAGTGTTTATTTCAACCAGCTGCCGTACTAAAACAGCACTTTGCCCACCATATACAGTTCGGTTATCAAAGAATTTCTTTGAAGTATACACAGCTTAGATTTAGTAAGAAATACCCTCATAGAATCCCCTACAGAACCTCATTTCGACACTCATTTCTCTCTTGCCATTATTGGAGTGGACACGAGGTCTGAACACTGAACTAGTCACTTATATGCCAATACTTGCTATTCGGAAAGTAGAGTCACACCATGATACAATAAATATCTTTGGATTGAAAATGGAAGAAAAATTTCACGTTTTGATTCTATTCATGATATCGAAAATTATAGTGTGCGTGTATTAGAAAAAAGACAATCATATAAATCTATTCAAATAATATATTAAATTCAAAAACGAATAAGTTTTAGTTTCATACAAACACTATAGTATATCCCGCAAATGCCATTATAAAAATTATAATGAAGCCAATTAAAAGAAACCCAACCATCAAACTGAATCCACTCAAGAGGTGACCACCTGTCGATTGCTGTTTTTTCACAAGTTTCTTTCTTTTCCTTATTTCTGTCGCCTTTTTGAAATGTTCTGGTAAAGGTGATTGGGATTCGTTGAAGCCAATGATACTAGTATTTGAATGATGTGTTGAATATGTTTTGCGTTCTGATGCTTTTGGTTTGGTTGACGTTGAGGCAGTAGAAGTAGAAGTATGGACTCCTATTGGTGTGCACAAATTATTGTAAGGATTTTTATTATTGCAAGTGTATCCTTTCGGACAACTAGAGCAAGATGGACCTGTTCTATAAACGGCTTCTCCTTGTAAGGGACCTCTTGGTCCATATGTGCAAACCAGTGTAACCCATTCAGCAGAGCTCATGCTCCAAGAACATCCAATGTAGAGCGTTCTATCAGTTAATAACTGAGCATAGTTATGGATTTTCTCTCCCTTACCTCCAGCAGGTAAACTACGCACAGCTTCAGCGGTCATCAATTTGTATTCGCCCAACCAAAAGTTTAAAATTTCGTACCAAAGGTTTAAAGTTGGAATTTTACCATGGATTAGAATACGTCCAACAGTTTGAGACGTCTCGGAGAAATGAGGAGTGAAGAAACACTCTGAATAAGTATTTTCACATCTAACTGACCAACAAGATGATATATCCTCCAGTTGAAAATTATATAACAGCATTGGTAACCCTGATGGTTGGGGTTCTCCTCTTGCATGAATATTTCGAATTTTATTAATATAAGATAATACTTCTTTTCTAATATTACTATCCATTTGTAAAAGTGTACAGTTTGTGGCAAAAGCACATTCACAAGCTGACTTGCAGATATCTCTCGTTGAACAATACGGTGTAAAACTTGGCTTCATAACATCCTCGTTTTGAAAAGTATAAAGTGAGCAGAACCAACTGTAATATACTACGAGAAAGAAGACACGTTGCATCTCATATTGTGAATAATTGAGAAAAATATTTCTGGTTATGTAAATGATTATGACATTTTTGTCAGTCACAGAAAAACTATTCTTATGTCCCTTGAAAATGTATCGTTAATAGTGATATCATCCCCTGATTACTTCAAACTGTGACACAGAGTTATTTTCATTGCTCTCATAATAGTTTGAAGCCCAACTCTACATGGCGGCACAGAATCGTGCCGCCCTCTAACACAGTAGTAACAACAATTTCCCCCAATTTCAGACTTTATGATTCATACCAGAATTTTTTGGTAATACTGATACCTGATGACAGATTTTGAATATTCCAATACCTAACCTTGAATTGTATTTATTTCTCTGAAACATACAGTGTTTGATGTTTTGATTTCAGGTATATACGAGGGTGAATCGATGAATCTGGTCAAAATGAAAGTGAAACCCACTTTTATCACTGGGAGTCATTAATGTTTTCTCAATATAATCTCCTTCTAGGACTATACGTTTGCTTTGGCAATGAAGCAGATTTTCGATGCCATTGTTCCGGAAATAACCGAATTTGTTGAAAATCACTGGAAGCTAGATCGGGAGAATATGGTGGATGAGGTAGCAATTCATATCTCAACTTCAACAGATCGGCTGCTGGACTGGTGGCAGAATGGTAGAGGTATTGTCTTGGGGAAACAGGACTCTTGACAAGATGTGACCGCTTTGTTTTATTGTTATTATAAGTTTCCTCGCCATCAAAAGCAGTCGAAGACCGAAGATTACTACAATTAAAATATTCATATAGTAAAATTCAGAGAGTGAATCATGCCAACGCCGGTACAAACTCCAAACTGTAAGAAACAAGGCTGCCATCCATGCACATGAAAAACACGTCACTTATAGATCTCCTTGTTCTATTTCTTTTTCCCACCTGCTATACAACAAGATATGTATTTCATTCCATCTGTGGTAACACTCTCTATCGTATGTTAAAAATTGTGATTTCAGGACCTGTTTGAATCATTAAAGATCACAAATATACTGTTCCCACTAATTAGTATAATAATTGCTTTAGAAATCACCGCTTGGAGGCTGCCTGAATTTTTGTTGATGTTATCATTTCAAATATTCTAATCTGTCACTACTCTGTAGGTAAGGAAATTTTAAGGGGGAAGTAAAGCACATCTTTCCACACAGAGCTTCTTAGAGTCACTCCTGAGTTGGTAGTTAATATTCGGTATAGAAAGCTGCTACATCAGAGCTTCATCATATTAGTAGGTAAGCTTCGAATAAGTCTCCTCTGTTTCTTGTGCCTCTCAGTGTTGACAACTGAAGTAACAGACAACTCAAATGAGATTTTAGTATTTTTTCAACTCGAACCAGAACTTCAATATAACGAACGAAGTAAGAACTCCTCCGAGTGTGCGGATTCCTACTCTGGCCTGATGAGAAACACATTTTTCAAAAAGTCATAGATCTGTCGGAGTAGAGTTGTATACTGATCAGGATTGCAGTAAGGATTTGTACTGTAAGCATTGCAATATAATGTAAGTTTTGATGCTTCGATCCAAATCACTGATGTAATTCAAGATCCCTGGGGAATACCCCTCACTGAAATATGCTCAGTCGAACAAGACATTCTATTCTGACCCTCGAGGTTTATATTTCAGAGAGCATTTCTCCTATACTAGAACCGAGAACTGCACCACTTGTGCCAAAATGTTCAAAGTTGAAGATCCTTAAATAGTTTGTATATGAATGCCGTTTTGAAGTCATGTTACTCTGCATCGAAAGACTCAACATCAATCACTGCTTTAGTCGAATTGTTCATAATCGTTAAGCAGGTTGGTACTTGTTGAACGTCTAGACAGGAAACCATGTTCCCATGACGCCATTCTTCAACAAAATTGTTGTTTGTTGTTTTGCTATAATCTTTTCCTCATCTCACATATTATTGACGTAAGACTGATCGGAGTGGAAAAGTACTTTTTTCAATGCTAGTTATGATGCGTAGTTCTCTCCTCTAATAGTTTGCCACTGATAAATCAGTGAAGATCATGCTGGAAGGTGCCCATCACATTGTGACCGATGAAAAGCAAGTGTCAACACACTCATCTAGGCAATAGCTTTCTCGTAAGCAAACGTTCAGTTGAGATGTTAATAATTACTTCATATAACTTGTCTAAAGTCTACAATATCTCTTTGAACTTCACTTAACAATAGAACAATATGGTCTTTCGAGATAATTTCCGGTGTGGTTACCTCAATAGCTTGTTCTATTGCTGCCGCAACGAAAATCATGAAATTTAATTTTTGCAGTTTCAAAGCGTTGTACGGTCCAAACATGTAATAACTTGTGTACTGGTAGCACCACTTCGTTGATTTTACCGGACTTATCAGTTCATCTTGTGCACTTAGAACTTTGAAGATAAAGCAGCCTATGTCTTGGAGTTCAGGATATCTGACACAAAATGTCGTCATGAATGTCAGTCTTACATCATTCTGAAGTTATAAGACAACATGAGATGCAACCAAATTTTATCATTTCAATAGTTAATCTGTATGCCATAGTGTTTGTACTACCTGCCAAAGCTGAGCTAGTGAAGCCATCATTTATACCATATTGCTTGAAGAATGATTCATGCTGGTCAGATTGCAATTGCTCACTTGTACCAGGTTGCAAAGTATTACCAATGAAAGACCACACCAGAAAATACATTCTAGATACTATGAATCAGTTAAGAGACGCTCACAGTATCCCACAACCTTCTGGATTACCAATGTTGAAATATAATCGCGAGTTGGAACAGCTTTCGAAATGCTGGGCAACAAAATGCCAAGATAAATATTCTAATTGCTTCATAACACAATATTTTTCCGAAACCTCTCAAAGTTTGGGCCAAATTGAATTGGAAAATAGGTTCCAGCTTGTTGATCTCCATTGGAGCTATGTGATTAGCACTTGGTATGAGGAAGTTAGCGCTATTGATTCTCTAGTTGTTAAGAGTTTACCAGAAGGTGAAGCAGGAAGAAAAATACATAATTTTGCCCAACTCATGAGCGATCATGTTCTTTACACGGGTTGCGCATGGAGTATTTCTAATAATACCTCAATTTTTGTTTGTACATACGGTCCAAGAGGTCCAAACAAGGGCGAAAGTATTTACGAAATAGGAGAAGTATGCTCAAAATGTCCAAGTACATACAAATGTAACCTCGAGAAACCTTTCGCAAAATTGTGCAAACAACTTCCAAATATGATACAGGAGGAGGAACAAGTGAAAGATACAACTGAAAATTTGAGAGAAGGTGATGACGAACAAGAGGTTAGCACCAAGCCAAAGGATAAAATAGATAAAAAAATGAATATTTTATTATATATCGGTGCGGGATTCGTCTTAATAGTTTGTTGTATTATCGTATTTGGTGCTATGTTTTATGTATTGAAAATGAATGTAACATAATAAGCTTAAAATATATATTAATAATATTAAAGTTAATGAAATTTCGAACATAAAGTAGCCAGAAATGTTTTACTTTAGTTAGCTTAATTAAAGTCGCCGTTATTGAAAACCTAGAGTCCTGAAATCATTGTCTTTGTATTTTAGTTTTCATCATTTCCCGGATGCTCCGGAGTCTTCTGCTCGATTCGTTTCAGGGCGACAGCCGTATATGTATACATTCGGATATCTCAGTACCTCATAACGAATTGATACTAGTAAGTGGCAGACTGGGCTTGATGTTGAATATGGTTATGTAACACTGGTGGTTCAAACAAAAATGAAGTGAATAATGTTGCTGCTATTCGTGATATTCGATGATTATGATGAATAGATTGGACAACTTCTCCCACTAAGGGATGATTAACATTCTACAAAAGGTCCCTGAGCAAGTCGTCGAAAATAGAGTCGATCCATATCAGTTTTCGAGGAATGTAGTTAGCGAGATTTTCATTGGCATGCAAAAATTGGAGTTGTTTTCTTGAAGTTGTGATTGATTTTGTTCATAAACAAGGTAAAAATAAGAGGTCAATTTTTGTTACATCTTTTGGGGTACAAAACTTGCCTGAAATATCAACCACCTAAGCGGGGGTTGCAATCCTTGAACATTTTGAATAGGGAAGATGGGTCGAGTGATGACTAAAAAGAAAGGTGGTATCTTTGCCCACATCGCCTTGAACGAATTTCCATTTTTAATTGAAAACTGTAAACGATACAGGGTGAGCAACTGAAAGATAGGGAAGACTATTTCCCTGAGACTATTCGAGTTTCAGTAAAGTAAAATGGAACTGATATATGCTGATCAATGGCAGTCATCATCAAGTACCACCTCATCTCAAATTTCAACCCCTAGAGCAGGGGTGACCAACCTTGAAAATTTGAAACAGGGTACATGGGTCGACTGATACCTCGAAAGAAAGGTATTATCTTTGTCTGCATCCCCGTGAACAAATTTTCATTTTTGATTGAAAATTGTAGAAGATACAGAGTGAACTACTGAAAAATAGAAGAGACTATCTATCGCACTGAGCTATACAAGAATTAGTGCAAAAAAATGGAACAGATTAATTCCAGATCAAAGGTTGTAATCTTCCGAAACACCATTCACATCTCAAATCTCAACCCCTAGAGCAGGGTACTTGAATAGCTCAGGGCGATAGATAGTCTATTTTTCAGTGGCTCACTCTGTATCTTCTTCAGTTTTCAATCAAAAATGAAAATTCTTTCACAGGAATGCAGACAAAGATAATACTTTTCTATCGAGTTATCACTCGACCCATCTTCCCTCTTCCAAATTCTCAAGGGTGGTCACCCCTGCTCTAGGGGTTGAAATTCGAGATGAGGATGGTACTTGATGATGACTGCCAATGATCAGCATGGATCTGTTCCATTTTACTTCACTGAAACTTGAATAGTCTCAGTGAAATAGTCTTCCCTATCTTTCAGTTGCTCACCCTGTATCTTTTACAGTTTTCAATTAAAAATGGAAATTTGTTCAAGGCGATGTAGACAAAGATACCACATTTTTTTTGAGTTATCACTCGACCCATCTTCCCTATTCAAAATGTGCAAGGATTGTAACCCCCGCTCAGGGGGTTGATATTCCAGGCAAGTTTTGTACCCCAAAAGATGTTCCCCTCGAAACAAAAATTGACTTGTTTTTGCGTTTCGATCGGAAATTGATATCTTTGTAGATATAGCCTCTGTTAAGTTTTCGTTGAGTACCCTGTATGAGAAAATTATGTTGAAAATGTGTGATAAGTATATACTCCCTATGAACTTTAAGGAACTTTAGCTTCTGTGTATCCAGATCGACTTACTCGAGAGGGTGAAAGCATTTACCGTGTTCAGAAAGATAGTCGAAAGACCGAAGTAATAAAGAGGGTGATTCGAGAAACCCTTCTCCAAATTATGCGAAGTTTCAAGGGTGATAAGGGATAAGGAAGAGCTCGATATTCATCCTGAAAGAAGGTCAAGGGAACAAGTTGAAACAGACGAAAATGGTTGCCAAAAACTAATAAAAACTGAATATGTTATTATATTTTGGATTAAGATGCACCACGATAATTGCATGAGGTTTATTTTGAGATGAGCTTGCTAGGATTATGAGATATAGTTCAAAAAATCAAAACATACGACGTCGATTATGATATCCAACGAAGAATGGACAAAATTCAAATTGATAACAATTTTTAAATAAGGTTCAAAAGTGAATTTTAAAATACACTGCCATGGTTTGAACGCTCAATTTCAATAATTCAAATTTCTGTTTCGGTAGGCAACTAATTATTAACACATATTTTTTTCTGGTATGTCCGGAAATATGTCATCTGTGAGAAATAAAATGAAAGAAATGGATTGAAAATTTGAAGGAGACCACCATAGTTTGCTAACAGCAGTTGTTGATCAATTTTTGCGAGTATCGTATGATAATCTTGAAAATTAACACTTTACTGATTTGATCGATCGTTCTCGGCAGGCTTTACAATAATTGATGAAAAATCTCATTTATAAAATCAAAATGGAAATTTTTGTCTTCCAAAATAATTACACCATTAAGTTTTGTATATACAGGCTGCTTCAAAACTAAAAAGAGAATATCTACCAAGATATTTATTTCCGATCAAAACGCAAAAACAGTTCAATTTCTGTTCCAAGGGGGACATCTTTTGAGGTACAAAACTTGCCTGAAATATCACCCCCTAAGCGGGGGTTACAATCCTTGAACATTTTGAATGAGAAAGATGGGTCGAGTGATGACTCAAAAGAAAGGTGGTATATTTGTCTACATTGCCTTGAACGAATTCCCATTTTTAATTGAAAACTGTAAAAGATACAGGGTGAGCAACTGAAAGGTGGGGAAGACTATTTCCCTGAGACTATTCAAGTTTCAGTGAAGTAAAATGGAACATATCCATGCTGATCAATGGCAGTCATCATCAAGTACCATCCTCATCTCGAATTTCAACCTCAGAACACATACTTTCTTACATGCTCAAAGGCACCAAATGAGATCTTGGAAGAGGTTGAGTGTATAAAATACTTGGACTAAATCATTGATACCAAATAGAATTGGGAACACCACATCAGTCTTCTTTGTAAAAAAAATGTTTCAGCAGTTGGAATTTTATGAGGAGTTTCTCAATACCTCAGCATCCACAATACGATGCTTTTTACTTTTCATTGATAGACTGTTATATAAGATACTTAGCGTTTGTTTGGATGTGTAATAGTGAGAATACACTGAAACCTCTAGAGACCCTTCAAAATGAAGCCATTAATTCAACTGAGGAGCTGAATCTTCCCAAAGAGATGAAGAACAGATAATTCCTTAAGTTATTAGAAGTTAAGGATCTTCTGCTTTTGGGAGGAACGTAAGAAGACTGATTTCCGGTGGTATGGCACAAATAGTTTTTTTTAGCTCGGGCCTACTAATTAACATAGTTGTTTTTTCTTCTTCCTTGGAATAAATAAATGAATAAAATTAATGTAAACACAACTTGATCCTAATTGATGGAGTTCATATTCCAAGAAACTTTCAGTTAAACGAATCAACTCTGTTGTTAGAAGTAATGGATCATTCCCAGAAACGACATGAGTAACCTGTATATGATTTTCCAGAATGTCATCAATAAAAGTCTAACCTCCCACCTTTCCATCCTTTTATCCGTAACAGGATATAGGCGGTGTTGACAACATAATATCCATAATATTTTAACAACTAGATTTAATGAACTCTACCTCGTGAACCTGATGAAATATTTGTGAAGCCGTTCTCCCCTAACGTCACAATACCTTCCCCCACGCGTTTCTCAATGTTTCCCCAAACATAACAATTTAAAGAAATCCAACAATAGCTGTATGGCTGTGAATGTTTCTAAAGCAGGATAATTCGCAGTTCGGATAAATAGAAATCGGAACGGGGTCACGAGCAATTGAGCAAAAATAAAAACCGGAAGCAATTATGCCGCCATTTTCATCAGACGTGCCATCTTTATTGGCCGTAAATTAAAGAACAATTTTAAAACTGTGGAGCGAAATAGTGATACAAAGAGTTTTGGCTGGCTTTTCGGCATTATTCAATTGCCTCAATTTTGTCTTTGCGATATTGAAGCTGGGTTTTATGTTTACTTTGTTGTTTAATTTTGAATTCGGTTATCATATTGAACGTGTTATTGCTCTAGGTTTACGAGAATATATCGTGAAATACGTGTAAGTGTATACTATCAAATTTTGCTGCAGTCGGTTGTTTTCGAAATTAAGCAATGCTTTCCATAAAGTCGTAAGCCGAAAATTGCTTAATACTGTTTGAATTGTTTTCTCATTCCGAAGGAGGAAACAATTCACATTGTACGCTACGAAAACCCGAACAAATTCAATATTTTTGTTTACCATAAGTTTTACTGTAAAAATGAAAAATTATACTAAATATTTCACCTCACAATATGTAAGATCATGGGGAATAGGTTTATTCAATACACACAACCAAATTTATATGGAATCACACGGTATTTTATATACTACCTCAGGGATTTTGAAAATTTAGAGAGCTTGTTAGAATTGATCCTTTTTGAGATATTTCAATTGAAAAAAGAAATATATTAAGGTTCATTTTGAGAAAGAAATAAATAAAAGAAAATAAGAGACTCTTTCCGTATGTAGTAAAAAAATCGAAGATTGTTCTTTTCTCGACCTCAGTAGCTTGTATTACCTCCTCTTGCGCTGATACAAACCTGAGTCCCTCTAGGCATGCTTTGGATTCAGTTTTCCACCTCCTCTGGGGTGATATACTGCCACTCTTCTATGGCGGCTTTGATGAGCTGTTGTGGGGTTCTTGGATTAGCCTGGCACCATCTAATTTTCCTTTTTAGACTATCCCATAAATGTTCAATCGGATTTAGCACTGGAGAGTAAGCTGGCCAGTCCAAAATAGCGATTCCCTCTGCTTCAAGGACAATACCTACTGAAGAAACAGAAGTGAATCAATATGAGACGGAGTTCAAGAAAGCAGAAATTTTGTTACTCAGTTATACCACAGAAACACTTGCACCACCAGATCTCTCCCGATTTTCCAAATGAATAAGATTTTTTCGGGCAACAGCATATATGCTTCATTTCATTAATATACTCAAAATGAAGTCACATTGTAATACAGCACTATCAGTTGAAGAAATTATCGAGGCTGAGGCATTACTACTTAGGAAGATTCAACTCGACTCATTTGCATCAGAAGTCATGCAACTCAAAAATGGAAAAACGCTGTACACATCTTGTAAATATTCTGATCAGGACAAATTGTTGAGAGTATCAGGTCGTTTTTGAACAGAGCCAATGTGAATGAAAACATGAAAAAAACGAATCATCCTGGACCCAAAACATAGAATGACACAGCTGCTCATCCACAGCTACTGTGAAAATGTTCAACATCATGGTCAAGAAACTGTCATAAATTTATTACGACAAAATTATTGGAATCAGACAAGCTGTGAATATTGAATAGTTGCCAGAAATTTAAGAACAGGAGATAACTGCCGCAAGTTCCAGTGATGGGTCAACTTCCATACTGTAGAATTGAACCGACAATTAGACCACTTATAGCAACCGGAATGGATTATTTTGGCCCATACAAAGTTACTGTGAAAAGAAGTAGGAAATATGGCATGGAGTAATGTTTACTTGTATAGCTACACAGGCGGTACATTTAGAAATCGCACATGACCTCAGCACGAACTTTTTCATGAAGATTTTGCGAATGATGGTTTGCAGGTAAGGATTTCCAGAGCAATTATACAGTGACAATGGAAAACATTTCAGAAGCGGTGAAAGAGAAATAACGCAGTGCCTAGAAGAACTCAATAAAGAAGAGATAATGAAATTCGGCATGGTGAGGAGAATAAAATTCAATTTCAGCGCTCCTCTTGCTGCTCATATGGGTGGCTGTTGGGAGAGGTTAATGCAGAGTGTAAAAAGAATCTGAAAGAGCTTTTCACCTCACGATATCCACCAGAACATATAATGCGGACGTTTGTTAGAAGCAGAAAACGTAATCAATTCACAACCACTGACTCATGTATCTCTAGATCCAGATTCTGAGGAGGCTTTAACTCCCAATTAATTCTTGACGAGACCAAGACATGCTGCTCGAGCGTTGACCAAAACTACAGAGAAATATCTCAACTTATTATCTAGTTGGAGAGCCGCTCAAATAAACACCTCAAAAAAGTCTAGGGAACACTTACCAATATCTTTAAAATATGAATTTGATGATTCGAATTTATAGAAATCTTTCTGGTTTTGTTAGGATGTATTTTATATTATGTATTTTCAAGAAAAAAAATAATATTTGACTTCTCCAAAGCACCTATTATAAAAAAAATTGAAATTTGAAAATGACGAAATTTGGTAAAACACAGAACTAATATTTTCGAAACAATATGGAAGCACTGATAATTTTCAGTACCCAGAAGGTCCACCTCTGTTATTAATGACACTTTGGCATCGTCACGGCATGCTCAATATTAAATTGTCTATTACATTTTGGCCTAAGTCATTCCAAGCCCCCTGCACTGCTAATCGAAGCTCCTGTTCGTGATGGAAGACATTTCGACGCAGTAGATTTCTTTTTAGGGTGTCCCACACATGCTCGATTGGATTCAGATCTGGGGAGCAGGATGGCTACGGTAGGAGATCGATATGATTCTCTTCAAGAACGTTCAAGACAACTCTTGCACGATGAGGAGAGGCATTATCTTGTTGGAAGAGTGGATTTTGACCCATTGTTTGGAGATCCGGTACCACTACAGGTAAAACTATCTCATTTGTGTAAGAATTTCCCGTGAGGTTGTTCTGTATGAAAACGAGGTCAGTTCTTCCACCAAGGCGTATACCTTCCCAAAACATCACTGATCCGCCCCCCTGTCTAACAACTTCTCGAGCATGCTGGAGACGGTTTTGCTTTCCAGGTTCCCTCCATATTTGAATTCTTCCCGAATCGGGATAGTAATTAAATCTAGATTTATCACTGAATAGAACAGTGGCCCACCTCTCTTGATCCCAGTTTACGTGTTCTTGGCACCAAGCTAAACGAGCAGCGCGATTTCTATGGGTCAGTTGTGGAACTCTTAAAGGACGTCTGGAGTGGAGTTGACCTTCGTGCAGTCGATTTCTCACAGTTTGGTCGGAAATTTGTACATTATGAACTCGTGATAGCTCTTAAGCTTATTGAAATGTTGTGGTAGTACGATCTCTTCTGGCTTGTAGAACCAAAAATCGGTTTGGGCGACTGTAGTAATGCTGAAACGACCTGTATGGCGTTCTTCTACGCTACCTGTTTCATTGAATCGCGACCATAAACGGTTTATGACACTTGGGCTACTTTCCAGATCCCTGGATACTTCCCGTTGTGAGCTCCTAGCTTGGAGGATGCCAACGGCTCGTAGCATCTCTTCTGTAGTCAAATGTCGTCTTTCCATGGTCGAATCACAAAACTTGAATCTTTTATTTGTGCTTACAACAGAAACAAAGTGCCAACTAACTGATTTCAAACACTGAATACATAAAATGATTATAAAGCAGCGTCGCATCTGCTGCATTTTTAGTTTTTTATAAAAAAAACTGAAATCTGTTGCGGCACTCTACATGATTTGGTGAGAAATTGATGCAGTGTTCATTTCTTAAAAAAATCATACATATTGATCGTTCTGAATACGATATTCAGAAGTGTTCCCTAGACTTTTTTGAGGTGTTTATTGGCAGATGTATTTTGGACCAGATGAACACAATAATATTTACCAACCTTGGTTAAACGTACCAAATGGTACAGTGAACAGAAGGCAATAGAGTTTGGTGATGTTGTTCTGTTAGTGAATCCAAATGGTCCCAGAAACGTACCGGAAAAGGGCCTTGTCGTGCAACTGTATCTTGCTCACGATCAAAAGATCAGAGTTGTTGATGTGGAGAGGAGAAATTGTTATGGAATCTATTAATTAAATTGTAATCTAGTTAGGTTGTTCAAAAATAGTAAGTCATGAAATGAATCTAGTATGTATATTTTTAGACAATGGACAGTTGGAAAAATAAATATTTCATAGCTTGACAGAAATAACACTTCACAGAAAGAAAATAGTATTTTCTGTTCTTCGAGCCAGAATATTAAATGAATACATACTAATTACTGTACAGGTGAATAAAACAAATTTTATTGCATTCTTTATACTGCCTTGTGTAACTTATGCAATAAATGAGAACATCTGGCGATGCCCTTGAATTTAGTGAAAGCAATTCCAAGCAAAAAATTCAATAACAACAAGCAACAATTGACATTTCCATCTAAACTGCCTTGAATACTCGCGAAAAGTCCATATTTTCTGCATCTCCGTGCTGTTTGATAAGTATCAAGGGAAATCGGGAAACGAAAATATTTACTCAAGCACAGAATAGAGAAATGCAGAAAACCAATTTGTCAGAACCAGATAGGTGATCATATTCTCTATTCGCTCATAGAGATAAATCTCTGTCTACACGAGCGATAACCGCGAAGGCATTCAAAATTTGAACTCAATTTCAGGGATAGTAGATTAGAGCAAAAAATTATTTTTCCTTCAATACTAGCGTATGCCACGTCACATAAATTGCCCCGAATCTATGGATTTATGTTCCATTCGTTCAATTCATAGAGTTCGGGCGCATAATGCCGAATGTTTTTCGAATAATCTATCAAATTGAAATACGAGCTGCAATTCTACGGTTCTTTCGTATGAAACTGGGTCTGGGGTCTAATGACTCAGATAATATTGTGATGGGAACTAATTTGAGTAATTTTATATATCCTTTATGAGTGAAATTAATTTTTATGAAGACAAAATTCTCTGGAATGGAAAATGATGGTGAAATATGAAAAAAGGAGTGATAGATAAACTGTCATGAAACGTAAATATTCTCAGATAATTTGTGCAAACTTTAACAGGGGTTTTATGTTTTAACTAACAATTCTTATACAGTGTGTTCCTTAATATCACGTATTCATGCAATGGAGTACGCATATTGTATATCATCATATCAACTCCCAGTCATCCACTGCTGAATGTGGGCCTCTCCCAACCTTTTCCATTCTTCCCTGTCCTGTGCTCGGTTATACCAGTTGGAGCCTGCGTATTGTCTGAGGTCATCTACCCATCGTTTTTGTGGTCTTCCATTGCCCCTCTTACTTGTTCTAGGTCTCCAGTGCACTAGTCTTTTTGGAAATTCATCTTCCGTTTTCCTGGCTACGTGTCCTGCCCAATTCCATTTCAATTTACTAGTTATCTCCATTATATCTTTAACACAGGTTCTTCTCCTTATCTCTACGTTCTGTATTCTGTCTCTCAAAGTCACTCCCAGCATTCTCCTTTCCTTATGTCTTTGGGCAACTCTCAGCATTTCTGCGCTCTTCTCAGTTAGTGTCACAGTCTCTAGGACATAGGTCATGACGGGAAAAACACAGGAGTCGAACACCTTCCTGCGTAAGGAGATGGGAAAATCTGTGTTCCTCAAAATGTTACTCGTTTTTCCAAACGCTGTCCATCCAAGTCGGGTTCTTCTTTTCACTTCAGCCACTTGGTTTTGTTTTCCTAGTCTTCCGAGATAAATGTTATCCTCAACTTTTCCTATCAGCTGATTATCTATTCTTATCGGATTTTCGGTGGTATTGTATCCCCTTGTCTTACTCCCCTCTGGACTGGAATGTCTTTCGTTTGCGTCTCTTCGTAGACCCTCACTCTCAATGTGGCGCTTTTGTAGATATTCCCAAGAGGGTGATGTACCTGGAATCTATCCTTGCATTGTTCAATCCTTTAGTTACTGCACAACGTTCGATAAGATCGAAGGATTTTCTGAAGTCTACAAAAGCCAGATGTAGGTTAATATTGTATTCACAACATTTCTCTATGAGATTTCGAATGGATTGTAAGTGATCGATTGCGCTGAAACCTTTTCTGAATCCTGCCTTTTTGACGGGTTGATGAAAGTCGAGTTTATTTGTGAGTCAGATAGTTATTATCTTCGTTAGCAGTTTGTTGAGATGTGAAAGGAGACTTATCGGGCGGTAATTGCTTATGTCGTCTTTGTTGCCTTTTTCGAATATTAAAATCACCTCAGAACTACGCCATTGAATTTTTCCTTCTTCTAAGCATCGATTGAAAAGCACCCCCATTGCATGAATCAAGACGTCACCTCCAAATTTCAGTATTTTGTTCGTAATGCAGTCTTCCCCAGGGGATTTGCCATTTTTGAGCTGGTTAAGTGCAGATCTTATTTCTTCTGCTGCGATATCGGGCATGGTATGATATAAAAACCGAAATCGTTTTTGCATTTTACTAAGAAACTTTTTTCTTTTAATGAAAATATATTGGGTGTTTCATAATAAGGTGCCGTAAATGGAGAAGGTAATTCGTTGAGTGATGTCACGGAAAAGATCTCATATAGACATGGTTATCATATGAATGTTTCTGAGATACAGTATTAAATATTCAAAATCTTTCTTTCATGAAAACTACAGTTTTAGAATTTTCACCCTAAGATTGACACAAAATTCATTTTCAGAAATCTAAATCGTTATACAGGCTAAATGTTGGTAACTATATAATAATGAATTTATTGACAAATTAAGGAGACAAATCAATTACAATACATTATATCGTAATAATTATTATTTGAAATAATGCATGTTCGCTTGAAATAAAATTTTGAGTGCGAAAAATTTTATTCACTGACTTACGTACCCATACTAAATTAAAATTAAAAATTAAATGACCACAATTATTTTTATACAATAAAATCAGTCAAGTACTGCATACCAACTCAACAAATGAATATGACTCCACAACAACAACTCAAGTATTTCGGTTTTGTATGAAGCTACAAATTTTTTTAATTTTTTCGCCAATCAATGGGCCAAAGGGTACAACATGGAGTTCAAGAATATCTGTGATGTATCTGGCCGCTGTCATTCTTCCATTATTTACTAGGACTAACTCAGTTCGACCATGGAAAGAAATGCCTCCCAACACGATTACTGAGCCCCCTCCAGAGTTTTCGGTTTGCCGAATATTACATTGCTGATACCTTTCCCCAGGTCGTGTGTATACAGGCATGCGTCTATCATTTGATACTAGACAGAACCTGGACTCGTCGAAAAAGAGAAGATTCGACCATTCTGGAATACCCCAATTTGCTCCCTTGCAAACTGCAGTCTTGCAACTCGATATCTCTCTGGTGAGACGCGGGCCTGTAGAAGCCATCCTTGGTCTGATATCATATTTTCTGAGCCTGTTCCTAACAGTTTGCAATGGAACATGCACATTTCTGGAAAGTGCAAGTTCATTTTGTAGCATTCTAGCCGTACAGTACCGAACTCTTAGTGCAGTTAAACGAAGCCAACGATCTTCAACTGGTGTTGTTATCCGATTTCTTCCCTGTCCGGCCCTTCTTCCATATTCCCCTGTTTCGTGGTAGGGATTAGTAGCTCTTGAAATAGTGCTTTGGCCACGTAACTTTCACTTCGCTTCACCTCTAGAAGTGTTAACATTCAACAAGTGGCTTAATCGATTGTGGAATTCAGAATACCAGGTAATGCGACAATGTTGACAAAGAAACTTTTGTGGTGTTTGTACTACCGAAAGAGTGTACTTTAAAGTGTAGTGAGCCTCAACCGTCAATTTTAGGACCTATGATCTTCATTCTATATATTAATGATCTCAAAACGAAGTTAATAATAGTGTACACCTCTTAGCAGATGATATTACCTCTGCAGTACCACCAGTAACGTTTGCTATTCTTAAAATTTTTTGATTTACGTTAATAATGCAAAGCGAATCTTGAAATTTGACCCCGGCAAAATGTGCTGAAACAGTGGTGTTATATGATCTAAGTTGGACTCATGGAAAATAGGCCA
This sequence comes from Cryptolaemus montrouzieri, assembly GCA_013387265.2. Lineage (NCBI taxonomy): Eukaryota > Metazoa > Arthropoda > Insecta > Coleoptera > Coccinellidae > Cryptolaemus > Cryptolaemus montrouzieri. Next base: position 29,247,573 of record JABFTP020000103.1, read on the forward strand.
AAGGCTTGGGATGTCTCCTTCAACTGTTTCCACAATAAGCCGTAGCTACAGGGCCCAGCTCGAACAATACCATATTGAAGGGCCCGAATGAATTTTTCCAGGTAATAAATCAATTGGTTAAAATCGCAATCGACGTTCTCTAGGGTAGAGAGGTCAGCAAAATCAGCCAGATACCTGAATGATGTTCCGAACAGACTGATCGAAATTCGGAACGGAATAAACCACAATGCTATAAGGCCATTGATTTTTAGTATGGATCGTAGATGTCATTCAGTAATTCCCGATAGGGGTGGAAATATGCTGTATTAACAGGTTGTTGGAGACTTTAATGTGTCACCATTTCCGTTATATGTTCTACTTCAATTTCTAAGACTACCATTTTCATTTCAATTGTCCTCAAGCATTCTTCAGTGCAGGTGGATTACTGGTTAAATAAGTCTTCAATATATAAACTTCTTTTCGATCAAGTGCGTTAATTTCTTGGCGCAGTGAATTTGTCGTAGTAATTGATTGCAGTTTAAGTAACAAACAGGGACTACAAATGTTTAAAAATATTCAGTACTGGCAATTTGAATTCGATTGGAAGCCGAGTTCATTTGAGCCACATCTCCGTTCAGGAAGGTGCACTTCGTAGGTTGAAGTGAACGCAAATTGCACCCGCATCTTCGAAAAATAACATTTTGATTATCTCACATTGTCCAAGTGAATTCATCAGACAAATTGCATCCTCAACGAACATTTCTCCATACCTGAAGACGTCGCATTCCGAAATTAGAGATTGTTGCTCACAATTGACGCAGATCTACAAACGTAACCTCGCATTCATTCAATTTCTCAGAATGCCGCTTGCATCAAGAAGTTGCCAACAAATGAAATTTGCATCAGACGAAAGTGGCGAAATTGTCCTTACGATGACACAGTCGAGTGGCAAATTTCATTAGGTTGTAATTGTTTATATACATCAAGAATATCACATGCAAGGCATGCGCGCTCATTCTGTATTCTACTCGTATAATTTCATTTTGCATTCTGGAATCAAAACTTAAATGTTCTTGTACCAGGTCCGGTTCTTTCATTTCGACTAATATGAAGATATTTTCAATAGAATAAAACTAAAGTATTTAGATTTTCACTATATTAACAAAACTATGACCGGTTTCACCACACTGTGGCTTCATCAGATAGATACAAACTAATGAACAGAGTTATTCCTTATATATTAGTCTTATTTCCTACTTAATATTACAATAGGTATAAGAGGTATGTTGAAAACCCATCGGAGTTGCTTACTTTATGAATTGAAAAGAATGAGTAAAGGAGAAGGATTTAGATCTAATTGACTATTAAGTAACCTACCTGAATTCTTTTCTTTGTTGATCTCTAAAATTTCCAATAGATTGAGTTTTTGTCTGTTATTTTCATTGTGTTAAATTTTGAAGTTATCATTAAAGTTACGGTTTTTTCGAGTAAGTGATTAGAATAATTGGAATCTGATTTATGATAATTAAAATTACGTTTGTACTCGGAAAATCTAACTTTGAAATTTCTGAAAACTCTACCAATATAAATTTCATTAAAATCCCGCAAGACACTTTATAAACACCGGATTTATTACTTTTATCAATTTTAGATTTGTAGGTTTTGATATGTCGGCCTGAATAATTATCATTTCGGAATGCTTTATTGAAATTATAATGCGAGAGGAATGATTTTAATTTTAGACTAGGTTTACCAATATAAGTTAAACTGTTGTATTTTTGTATTTTAGAACTTTTTATACTTGGAAATACTTCCTGGATTGCTTTTTGAAAATTTTTGCGTGAAATCATGTTCTCAATCATAGTTGGACTGTAGCCGTTATTGACTGCTATTTGTTTAATTATATTGAGCTCTTTAATGAAATTATTTTGTGACATTGGGATATTAATGAGTCAATGTACCATACTATTGTAGGCTGCTAATTTATGTGGATAAGGATGTGTAGATGAGCTGTGGATAGTAATATCTGTATGCGATGGCTTATGAAAAATAGAAAAATCATGTTTGCCGTTAATTTTAGTAAAAGTTAAATCCAGAAAGTTAATGGAGTTTTGATAATCATAAATCAGATTTCCATTATTCTAATCACTTACTCGAAAAAACCGTAACTTTAATGATAACTTCAAAATTTTACACAATGAAAATAATAGGCGAAAACTCAATCTATATCAAAACTGCAAATCTAAAATTGATAAAAGTAATAAATCCGGTGTTTATAAACTGTCTTGCGGGGATTGTGATAAAATTTATTTTGGTAGAACTTTCAGAAATTTCAAAGTTAGATTATCCGAGCACAAACGTAGTTTTAATTATCATAAATCAGATTCCCATTATTCTAATCAGAAGAAAACCATAACTTTAATGATAATTTCAAAATTTTACACAATGAAAATAATAGACAAAAACTCAATCTATGGAAAATTGTAGAGATTAACAAAGAAAAGAATTCACATAGGTTACTTAATAGTCAATTAGATCCAAATCCTTCTCCTTTACTCAATCTTTTCAATTCATAAAGTAAGCAACTCCGATGGGTTTTCCAACATACCTCTTGTACCTATTGTAATATTAAGTAGGAAATAAGACTAATATATACGGAATAACTCTGTTTATTAGTTTGTATCTATCTGATGAAGCCACAGCGTGGTGAAACCGGTCATAGTCTTGTTAATATAGTGAAAATCTAAATACTTTATTTTTATTTCATTGGAAATATGTATAACGATTTTCATCAAGTAACGACCTCCTCAATCAAATTATTATGAAGATCTTAATCATATCAAATCAGCTCCTTTCAATATGAATAAAATGAAACACTATTTGATTTCCACTTTTATTTTTGATATACACGACCGGTTTTGACCGTAACGTCATTTTCAAGTGTCTAAAACTAACAATTCTGAGAGAGGATATGCCAGCTACATCTATTAGTGAGGAGTGATTCAATTCTAGTTGACTATTAAAGGTGTTGAATTTTGCGTCTATACAAAGTTTGTTAATCTCCAAACTTTTCTACAGATTCATTGATATTCCTTTATTGCATTCGTGAAGAATGTTCAAATCATGTAATGTAATTTTTGTGATTTGAAGATCTAATATGTTCAAAAACTGTGGATATGTTATCTGGGAGTGATGTTATCTAGATTCAAAACTTCCACCTGTTTGTACTACGTAAGCTGATGAGCATTCATTGTATTCAATTCTGTATATTCCATACTGTTTGAATTTATCAGTTTTTTGTTTGGCATTCAATAAGATTTAGCCTATGCTGAGACCACTGGAGAATGAAGTTGTAAATTTTATTTTCGAAAGATAATTGCTGATATTATTACAGAGGGGCGAATGTAAGTTAGACGTTTCAATTTCTGGTATTTCTATGATAGAATATAATGTTTGATATAATAATACTGTTTATATGGGAGACTGGAAAATAAAAAATTTGATGCAATTTTCTGAAGAGCATGATCTCTGTAGTCGATAATGGATTAGGGATTGAAAAGGCCTCATGAATCATTGAATTATAAGCGGCCAATATATATGTAATATGGTTAAAATAACCTATTGGGTTTGTCAAGTTTGGAAAAGTTTCTTCTCTATATACCACACCACAAAAATCACCAGGTATTCCGAATTCCACAATCGATTCAGCAGCTCGATTGCAGTTCCTTTGTCAACATATGCATTTGCACATATGGGGGAAAAATCTTATCTATGTAGTAACATTTGTTTCCATAAGATCTCAAACACGTCTGAAATAAGAAAGAGTTTATTTGACTATCAGTATTCTTTTAATTTCTCTTCAGTTTTCACGCTAAATTAATGCAAGTTTTCTGTGTTGCTTGTTGATTTCCGAATCTTTGAATTTATTGTAATGGCTGCTTAATGTCCTGGACGCTATTTGAGTGATCACGAAGTGGTAAGAATTGTAGCACTTTTAGATGAGGAGTGAAGCCAACGTTACGTGGCTATTTTGTTGAATGTTAACCAAAGCACTATTTCAAGAACAATTAATCGTTACCACGAAACAGGGGAATATGGAATAAGGACCAGACAGGGAAGAAATCGGATAACAAGACCAATTGATGATCGTTGACTTCATTTAACTGCACTAGGAGTTCGGTACTGTACGGCTAGAATGCTACAAAATGAACTTGCACTTTCCAGAAATGTGCATATTCATTGCAAGTTGTTAGGAACAGGCTCAGAGAAGACGATATCAGACCAAGGGTGGCATCTACCGGCCCGAGTCTCACGAGAGAGCATCAAGTTGCAAGACTTCAGTTTGCGAGGGAACAATTGGGGTATTCCAGAATGGTCGAATTTTCTCTTTTTCGACGAGTCCAGGTTCTGTCTAGTATCAGATGATAGACGCATGCCTGTATACAGACGACCTGGGGAACGGTATCAGCAATGCAATATCCGGCAAACCGAAAACTACGGAGGGAGCTCAGTAATGGTGTGGGGAGGCATTTCTTTCCATGGTCGAACTGAGTTAGTCCTAGTGAATAATGGAAGAATGACAGTGGCCAGATACATTGCAGATATCCTTGAACTCCATGTTGTACCTTTCGGCCCATTGATTGGCGAAAACTTCATTTATTACATGATAATGCTCGGCCTCATGCAGCTAGAGTAGTTACAGAATTTGTGCAAAATGCCGAAATTGATATTCTTAGATGGCCTGCCAGAAGTCCCGACTTGCATTCCATAGAACAAATTTGGGACAACATGGGGTGGAAAATTCAGCAACGTAGGATGCTTTTTAGAATACTCCAACAACTAAAAAATCTGCTTCCTGAAACTCAGTGACTCAAGAGTACATCCAAAATTTGTTTGAGGGGCTTCCGAGACATATACTGGCAGTAATTAGGGCCCGAAGAGGAAACACAGGTTTCAGTGACTGTTCGATCAAGGAAAAATATTCAATTTCAGCAGTGAAGGTTATTTTTGTTATGCATTTGATTCGAAAACTGATATATTTGTCTGTTTGAGCCTTGAAAACCCCACAATAATATCATCAACGTATCAACGTACCTATACCAGAATGAGAGTTATGTTTATGTGCTAACTCCTTACTCATTATAGATTCTTCAAGATTGTTCATAAAAATATCTGCTAATCAGGGGCTGAACGGAAAGTCCCGAGTTTTTTTTCGAAGAATTATGATTCATATTGGAAATAATTTTGTGATGAAACAAGTCCAAATTAATACAAAATTCATCTGTATTGTGTGGTGTTATTTTGGTTAAAAATTTCTTTTATAAGAGGCGGACATTCATCTGTTCGAACTGATTTCGAAAATGTACCATTTTATAAGAATGAATTGTACGGTTTTGAAAGTATTCCATTTTATGTGAAAAAATTGATCTTAATGTGTCGCAGAGGAAGTATCATAAATCGAAAATTACACAATATGAACAAAAAGTTTGAACATTCTTGGACAGAAAAAATATGGGCGTTACAAATGCATTCGCGGAAACATTCTTGTATATACAAGATGTACCAATATCAATTGAATAGTTCGTACTGAAATAACTCTTTTTTTCAAATTCTAACGTATGTGTTTTATTGTTCAAGTAGATTCCTTGAAATTGTAAAAACATGAAGAACATTGTCTATTCCTAAATTTCAATACAGTCACATTTACAACTGAAAACTGAAAATCCGAAAATCATCGTTATATTTGAAAATGAAGGCCGTGATTTTTTGTGTATAGAAGAAACAGAGAATGTCATAATGCTTTTGACATTTTGACATCAGCGAAAATAATTCCTTTTATTTGCTAGAACGGATTTAATTGAGTTGACGAAATATGGATTACACAAATGAACAAATCGTTAATATTTTTCTTATTTAAGGCTAATGTCATAAGAAGATAAGTCCGATCTGTGGAATATTCAATGAAAGAAACCCAAATTAAATACCAAGTTCCTGAGATTACAAAGAAACTTCATGAATTCCGGTTCCTTTTTGAATTAACCTTTTTTTCGGAACTCGTAAGGACAGCAGACAATATAATTAATGTTCAAACTTATTTTGAGAATTTTGAGGCTCATACACAATCCTTGATCAGTTGTGCTGAAGGAGAATCGGAAATATCATGGTACACAATTCAGAGGATTCTCAGTGAATTTAAGATGTATCCCTACAAATTCCAAAAGTCCAATCATTACTTCCAGAAGATCATCCGATGGCAATCGATTTTTCTCAAACATTGTTGATTATTTTGCAACCGAGAATCAGAATAGTACTCGGAGAACCTTTTTCTTTCTTCTCATCTCTTGGGAGGCGATGACTCTCATGCCAGAGATTTGGCCACCCAAGATGATTTAATATATTGGTTAGGAAGTGAACGGAATCATTTCCGTTTTACATGGATCTCAAATGTCTATTTCAAATACCTTGTCATTTATACAGTTTAGAATATTGTTGCCAAGTGGTTTCCATATTGAAGAAGAAGGGAAACACATCACCGTCATGCGGTGAGCTCTTTCTCGAGTCATTTCCGTTACGAATTTGTGCAATAATCAACCAGTTTTCCCACATATGGGAACACGATTCCGTACTAATTCGCATCTTTGTTTTATATAGAAGCATCATCTGCGATGACGTGAAATACTGTTTAGCCCTGTAAAGAGAGCTGACGTTATCTGAAGCACTTTTGGCAATGGTTGACTCATGGTCATACCAGCAAACTCTGATGTTGACTGAGATGCCTAGTTCAAGCATGTTCCTTTTTGAGAAAATTCCATGTTTTTGCATGATTATAGAAGGTTCTGCAGCACTGACCTCTCCGGAGAATGTTTTTGATTGCGAAATTAGAGCCGATTCAGTTTTCATGCAATTGCTTTAATGATAGATTAGTGAGACCTTAAAATCGCCTTTTATATCTAAACAGATAATGAACTAAACGCCAAATATACTGAACGTCTTATATACTGAACGCCTTATATATTGAACGCCTTTTATACTGAACGCCTAATATACTTAACCCCAAATATACTGAACGCTTTCTCATATCCAACTCTATCTATACTGAACGCCTTATTAATTTACTGAGATTTATACTTAATAGTTTTCTATGTTACATGGAACACTCTCATATATTGCCTCAGTCATCCTTGAAGTAACGCAGCTTCCTGTATTGTTTTATGGAAATTGACTCATCAACCACACAAATTTCAACACTATTCACTACTACCCCAATTCAAACAGATACATTCAATTTGAAAATCTCAATTGAGCTAGCGTAAGATGAAATTAAGAACATTCCTACATTGATTCAAAAAACAAATTGTTCAATCACCCTTTAGGCATAGAAATTCAATCATCAACAACTCCAATATTAATTAACAATATCCCAAATTTTAGTTCCAAAAGTATTAAATATAAACTTCAGAAAAATCGATATATGCAGATCTATAGTTTCAAATTTTTAATTTTATTCAACAGCTCTGATTCGAATTAGATCAGATAAGGCTCGAATAAGAATCATGAATTATAATAAACAACAAATATTAGCTTGAAACAGCAAGATGGAAGAATTACTTCTCAAGTATATTAATGTAATAGAAAATAAGAGTTCTTCCCAAATTAAAATTTCTTGGGAGTATCCAAAAGACAAAAGAAAGAAATTAGAAATCAAATTAGGAACGCTATTGAGTACATAGAAATTTCACCTTATGTGATTGTCCTATACGTAATTATTTGACCAAAATTCCCACAATTTGCTTACCAGAAAGAACAAACATCTTTTGAATTGAAGTGTTCTTGTGGATAGCAGAAATGAGATCCAAAATTTGTAAATCAAATTATGGACCTTCATACACAATACAATGATGTTGACTATATTTCAGTTTCAGTGAAACTGTTTCTTGTAACTGGTAATTTCCTAGATCCTTAACTATCAAGTTGGCAGTTGGTTTCGAGCAGTCAGCTCCTTGTAAACTTGCTCTCATAATTGAAATTTCTATCCTTCAATTTTTTTATCTTCAATTCATTTTCTCGTGAAACTTATAATATACCATGATTTGAAAATCAAAGAAAAAATTGCATTAAAACATCTTCATATCTCCATATTACGTGATGATTATACTCATTTCACCCAATTATATAAAATACCTATGGTACTACAACATATAACAGAAATTGTCAAATCGCATAGCATTCTCCAAGTAGTAGTTGAATTTTTCCAAAATATGTGTTCCCTGTGACTTTCATAAATTTTGATTGAAAGTTGTGCTTGTACAAAATGAAACTTCTTATGCAACTTCTACGTATTTGAACATCATGTTTCCCACTATCAGACATCTATAACAGAGAAACTTTCAACTTCAAATCAATGAGGAATATCTGCCATTCATTCAACAACCTTGATAAAATTTCTGAGAAACAGCAAGTATAAATTACGAATAGAAGGAACTCACAATAATTGCTTTTTGTGCAAATTTAGATGACACAGAAGAATATCTGGGTATTCAGAAGTCAATCAAGTTCTGATGCCAACTATGAAAACAATGGTTCCAAAAATTAATTTTGATTGTAAGAATCGTGAGTAAATTTCAAGCCCTCTACTCCATCTCTTTCCTTCAGAGATGTATATCATTACCATGTCTTATTGACATCCAGTTTGAAATATTTTAATACAGATATAACCTTTAGTGGATAGCTTGCAATATTCATATGATACATACTCTAAATGACCTAACGAAAACCTTACTGAGTTCCTTTCAGAAAAATATTATACAAAAGAGCTCAATATCTCTTAATAACAACTCGAAGGATATCCCATCATTTTGTAAGATAGTCCCAATTGATTCGAAAAATCCAAGTAATTCCAGGACATTTTTCATTGCATAACTGTTAAAATTTCCATGAAAGAAGAATGAAATATGTGAATTCTGAGTACATTTCTTGAGCATTCTAGAAAATATACATTAAAATACATAAATAAATACCGAATTACATTCACTTACCTTTCAAACATTATTTTAAGTCTCCTTAACTCCTTTTTATTATAACATTCCGTTTGAATCACGTTATTTAGGTTAGAATAACCACAAAATATTAAATTTATGAATTTTGAAAATCTGTAGTTTCTTTCCTTAAACTAAATATACATAAAATGGATAAAATAAACATCAAACTACTTACTTTTACGTTCTACTTTATACTTTCTCACACTTACCTCTTAAAAGTTATTTAAACTTTCGTCAAACTTTTCATTCAAATAAAATTCGGAATTACTTATTTTGACAGATCGAATATAAGACTAATTTAAATAAGGTTAGCGTCGATTAGATAAAATGGATATTTCATTCCGTCTCATATTGTCACTCAGAAGAGAGAGAGCACTATATTCTAGATGTTGGTAGTACCGAAATTATGTTGATGAAAGTAGTAAAAATACTAACTATTTCCATCACACTATTTTCATTCAAAAGAGAGAGAGCATTGAATTATACACGTTGGTAAATCTCACTTCCGACTTTGAATACCGATATAAGCGGCGGAAGGAGAGTGACGGGCTCCGACCCCGTATTTCGTTCTTTTTCACAAAATTCTAGGTCTCAAATTCGGAAATCGAGTCGTAGAGTAACGATTTCTCTTCGTGAATCCGATCTCGAGATATGTAGGCATCGTTCGACACCCGAATCCATTCTCCCGGTAACTCCATATAAATGGGACGGATAAAAGAAAACCACTTAATTTGACAGCTCGACGTTAGTTAATTTCTGACCGTCAGATATATTCAGAATGAGGAAAATGGAGCGAAATTTTGCAAAAATCCGCCGATAGCGCTTCGTTGAATCGAAGATTTTCCAGTTTTTTTGTCGTTTAACGGGAATGAAACTAATGCGGCGCAACATGCGAAACTCGAGGTTTGCTCTTCGTCCAGGTTTTGAAACGATCGAACGCAATGGAAGAATTTATATAGACATAAAAGTCCAACGAAATTATCCCCTTCACTAGCGACAAATCGGAGCCTTTTTCATATTCCCTTTTTCGGGGCTTTCCGATTCCGGAGAAATCTCGCCGTTTCGACTTTCTGTTCGCTCTAAGCGACGTTTCGGCGAAAATTCTCGAAAAATCCGCAGGCCTCCGTCGTTCGAGCTAGGGGCTCCAAATTTGGCACGGAACTTCCTCAGATCTTTTTGCCGCGTCCCTTATTCTCCGCCCGGTTCAAACTACCGTTATCCCCTCGGATTATTCTCGAAAAAGGCCTCACGACTTTTTTGTTTGTTTTTCCTTTAACGTACTCTTTTTCTGCCTTTCGGCTAATGACAAGACGGGGAATTCTGTCACCTCACTAACCCGGGAATTTTGCCGAACCCCTCCAACACATCTCTGTTAGACAGAGACCGACAGCTTTAGATCTCTTCCGAAAGATGGACCCTCAAGCGATTCCCAGAATCCAAAAAATTGCATTGACTTTGTGAGGATTGAACCCAGGTAACTCTGCGCAGAAGACGAGCATCATATCTCTTACGCCACCGAGCCGGCGCCTTACGACTTCTATAGTATAGATCATCAGATACGATTTGTAATGTATGACGATAATTTGACATTTAGGAGATATTCTAATATTTGAAGAATATGTATGGAAGCTCTTGCCTCTTGCTATCCAGCAAAGTCGTTGATTCCAACTTGACGGTGCTCCTGCACCGAACTTTCGAAGAGGTGGTTTCGTACGAACGGACCTTGCAATTGGCCTCCAAAGTCCTCCAATTTGACCCATCTAGATTTTTATTTATGGGCTACAGTTAAAGAGATGGTTTATAAAACTTTTGTGAATATGAAAGAGAAGTTCGAAAATCACGTTATTGAGGCATTTGCCAACTTCAATCCTAACATATTTAGGACAGGCAGGATAACTGCTGTTGAACGCAAAATTTAGAAATGTTTGGGAGCAAACGGCCAGTAGTTCTAAATCTAATTGGCCATTCTGCAAGAAAGTGATTGAAGGTTTTGATGGAAGAATCGACATCAGTATGCATGGTCATTTGTTCGATATCCTTTCTCATTCATGATTATCAAAGTTTACATTTTCTACTGCAATATAAAATTTTTGTTTATACTCTTTGTTTTATTTCGTTTTATAAAACAAAGTTCTTGTTGAAAAACGTTTATATGTATGTATTCAATTTCGAAATCGTAAAAGAAGTGATCGATTGAGATATTTTCATTTTTAGCTGCTAGAATACGTACCTGTACTCACTGATCCCCCAATTTATTCAAAGCACATCATTGTTTCAATATGCGCGAAAAATCTAGACCGATTAGCTCTTTCCTGAAAGCAGCGAAAGGAAGCCAATATAGCTCGGTCTTGGACAGGTATTGTTGAAGAGAATTAACGAGCTAGAAAAGTTCCATGATTAATCAGCAGGAACAGTGACCTGGTCGAAGGCAATTTTCACGCGAAAATCGTCCGAAGTTGTTCGATATTTCTATTTAAGGGCCGAGTGTTGAAGCGGAATTATTCATTTCAATCAAATAACGAACTCAACCTCTGGAAATTCGTTTCATTAATTCTGATCGTTTCTTGAAATAAGTGACTTTTAGTGAATGGTTTCTGTTGGCGGTTTGCTGGAATTGCTTTCCTCGGTGAAGTTTAATGTGATGCGGAGCTTTATCGATAGAAAGGGAGAAAAGGAGTTCCCTAGAAGGTATTTGTTGAATATCTCCAAATATTATGGATATCTCAATTTCTGTTTTTCATATATGAGTTGTCCTAAATTCGTTCTCCCCGAATGGTAACTCTTAAACTAATAGTAGATAGAAGGATGCGATTTCCATGGAGTGGGGCTACTTTTTGATGAAACAATAAATGCAGTCAAGGAAACTTACAAATCCTTCTTCGTTTTTGAGATACAGGGTGATTCTCAAAATCTTAATTTTTAAGGTTAGGTTAGATTATGCACAATGATGAAAAATACTTCCTACAGAATTTTCAATTATGAATCCAGTAGTGTCACCAGATTTTTTGAGGGGTACAGTGTTCAATTTGATAATAATAATAATAATAATATTTTAGTCAGCCATCAAATAACACGATAATTAAATTGCAACTTTGCGAGTAGAAGCTACACCTAATTAGTCTATGATATATGTGGTTGTGATTTTTTTGGGCTTTAATTTTATTGATCGTTCACTGTAGGGTAGTTTTACCTTTGTATCTAGTATCATATTTATGCTCCAAATATAAGATCTCCGAATGATTCCCGAAATTGAAATTTAAGTTGCTCTGTAGGTAAAGTAGTCTGCGTGTTAGTATTCCACTGCTTTTAAATAACTTTACACTTCGAAAATGAATGTTTTTCTTCAACATAACACGCAATATCCATTTTTGAATAACTTCCAAGTTTCTCCAGTAAGTATCGCGAGCCCCACACAATAATTCCATATGTTAAAAGTGATTGGACCAAGGCATAATGAATAATCCTGAGACTTGAGATGTCTACGAAGTTATAAAAATATCTTATTTTTGGTAAAATCACACGCAGTCTTTGAACCAAAGTCACAATAAGTTCATTCTATCATTAGTTTTGATCAAGAATAATGCCTAAATACTTCACTGAACTGGTGGAATTCACTCTTAGTCCCTCGCTGATTTCAAGTTCGTCATATTCGGAGCGGTTTACTGTAGTACAAGAAAAAGCAACTTTTTCTTGTTTTATCTACGTTCATAGTAAGGAGGTTGTAATCGAACCATTCTTCAATAGTCTTTAGTTGATTTTCTGCACTAGTTTTGAGATCCAACCATGTTTCTGCCTTTCAAAAGACTGCAATATCCTCTGCATAGCTTTTAATGGTACCAGAATAGTAACAGTAATTCATTGAATTACAGCAAAAACAACACCGGACCCAATACTGTACCTTTCGGTACTCTGTACCAAATAAGATCTAATCATAGCCACTACGCGAAACCCACGTTCTTGCAACCTCTCCAATAATAGACTATAACACACTGCATCAAAGGCCTTCGCCAAATCTATAAAAACACATAAGTATGGATTAGACTCATGTAGGGCCCCGTATATTTTTTCATCGCTGAAGCGACCTGGGTCGATTTACTTGTCCCAGATCCAAATTGTTGTTCTGATAGTAATTTATACTTATCGGCAAATGACACAATTCTACTTTTCATGGCGTTTTCATGTATTTTGGCCAGGTTAAAGATTAGTAATATTGTTCTGTAATTGATAACGTTCTCCCTATCCCTTTTCCTGTACAGTTATAATACCCATTTTCAAGACGTTTGGGAATATTCCATATTCGAAGCTTTTATTTATAAGTGAAAATAAGGGATATGTTATCAGATGTTTAATTTTTTTCAAAGTGGTAGATGAGATGCCATCAAATCCTGGAGCATTTTTGCACCTTAAAGCATCAATATATCCAGCTATTTCATGTTCTGTGCCAGGCTAAAAAAAACATGGATGATTTCAAAGAACACTTCTTACTGGGTGGATTATTTGGTGTTTTTATTCTTGCTGCAAGTTTTTCTCTCACTGTTGAGTAATGATCATTAAAGAAGCTGTGATGGATTATCCATGATCATTTTTAATTTCTTGAATTTTCTTATTCTGACACGACTGGCAGCTTATCATACTTCTTGTCCGATCCCACAAAGCCTCAGGTGAATTCTCTTTATTCTCTTATTCTTCTTCGAAGTGTCTGTGCTTCGCATATTTTATTAAATTCATCAATCTGTTTTTGTACTGCTTATACCTATTTTTAAGATCCTGGTCATTCGGCATTTCTAGGTTTTTTTTTGTACATCGTATTTTTAGTGAAGAGTGAACGAAAAGAGACACTTTTTTCACTTTTCACAATTTATTCAATAAACACGACCGGTTTCGACCCTATAGTCATTTTCAAGTGAAGAACAATATAATACATGAGTGGGCAAGTATAAGTACAGAATGAAATTTATCCTGAATATTGAGGAGCGAGGATCCATTATGTCTAGTTGACTGTTGGGGGTAATAAATTGTGGGTTTTTTACATAGTTTGTTAATCTCCAAACTTTCCAACAAATTAATCTCTCTCCCTTTGTTACACTTATGAAGGATTTTAAGATTGTTCAATGATATCGAGTTGTTAGTTGATTTTATGTGTTCAACTATTGGCGAATTTTTATCTGTGGAAATATGTTCCTTGAATCTAGCTTCAAAACTTCTCCCTGTTTGTCCGACATAGGCTACCTGACATTCATTGCATTTGATATGATAAATTCCTGATTGCATGAATTTATCGTTCTTTTGTTTGGCATTGAATAATAATTTGCTTAAGTTGGGCCGCTTGAGAATGAAGTAGTTATGTTCAACTTGGAAAAGTAGTTACTGATTTTGTTAGAGAGTTCGCCGGTGTATCTGAGACTAGTGTCTTTTTTCTGGGGTTTCTACGATGCTATATAGTAATTGAGAGGTAATACGTTGTTTTTCTGCTTTCAATGATTGTATTTAAAAAATGTTGTGGTATGTTGTTATTTGAGACAACTTTTTTGATGATATAAACTTCATTTTGAACATTTTCTGTCGGAAGGGGAACAGAGTAAGCTCTTTGAATCATGGAAATACATGTAGCTAGTTTGTGGCTTAAATGACTGAACGAGTCCATTGGAATCGATGCGTCCGTGAATGTTTCCTTTCTGTAAATTCTATGAGTGAGTTGGTTATTTGAATTTGTAATGGTTTAGTCGAGGAAATTATTTGAGTTATTATTTTCTAATTCAGAAGTGAATTTAAAAATTGCTAAATGGTCTGTTTGAACCACGATAACAAATTAAAATGTCATCTACATATCTGTACCAGAAAAAAATGTATTTTTTAGCGAAATCTGTGTTTAATATTGAGTTAAAATTGAGAAATTATCCATGAAAATGTCAGCTAGTAGAGGTCTGAGAGGTGAACCCATAGGCAGACCTGAATTTTGCTTAAAGAATGTGTATTGAAACTGATAGTAACTTTGAGATAGGCATATTTGAAGAAGATTGCAAAATTCATTAGTGATATATGGCGGTATGTTAGAATCGGATAATATGCCTGTAACAAGGGAAGACACTCATTCGTTGGAATGTTCGGGAACATTTTTTTGACATCGAAAGAAACTAACTTAATATCTTGGGAGATTGTGAGATTTGAAAGCTTATGTATGAGATCTACAGAATTAGAGATAGTGTATTGTGCTTGAAAATTCAAGAGATCTAGAAATTTTTGATTCAAGAATTTTGCTAGTTTACCTGATGGTGTGTTTATATATGACACTACAGGTCTTGCAGATTTTTCTACCTTATGTAGTTTAATCAATCCGTATATTTTTGGAGCTTGAACATTCATTTGAATCAGTTTCTTCTTCTTCCATTCTGTGAGTGCTAGGTGTTTTGACAAACTATAGATTTTTATGGAGCCATACTATACTATTACCTTTGTTAGCTTTAGCCATTATGAAATCTTCGGCTTGGATTTTGCTTGATATGATATTATTATTTTCAAATATGCCTATCCCAAAGTTACTTTCAATTTCAATCTAAATTCTTTAAACTAAATTCAGGTCTTCCAATGGGTTCACCTCTAAGCCCTCTACTAGCTGACATTTTCATGAATATTTTAGAGAAAACCTCAATAATAAACACAGATTTCGCTAAAAATAACATCAATTTCTGGTACAGTAATGTAGATGACATTTTAGTTGGTTTTTGTGGTTCAAACAGACAAATTCAGCAATTTTTAAATTTCCTGAATAAAATACATTGCCGCATCAGCTTCACTTCTGAATTAGAAAATAATAACTCGAATAATTTCCTCGACTAAACCATTACAATTTCAAATAACCAACCCACTTATAGAATTTACAGAAAGGAAACATTCACTGAAGCATCGATTCCAATGGACTCGTTCAGTCATTTAAGCCACAAACTAGCTGCATATAACTCCATGATTCATAGAGCTTACTCTGTTTTCTTTTCGACAAATAATTTTCAAACTGAACTTTATATCATCAGAAAAATTGCCTCAAATAACAACATACCATAGCATTCTCTAAATACAATCAATTAACGCAAAAAACAATGTATTACCTCTCAATTACTATATAGCATCGTAGAAACCCCGGGAAAAAGATACACTAGTCTCAGATACAACGGCGAACTCTCTAACAAAATCAGTAACTACTTTTCCAAGTTGAACATAACTACTTCATTCTCAAGCGGCCCCACTTAAGCAGATTATTATTTAATGCCTACTAAAAGAATGATAAATTCAAGCAATCAGGAATTTATCAAATCAAATGCATTGAATGTCAGGTAGCCTATGTCGGACAAACAGGGAGAAGTTTTGATGCTAGATTCAAGGAATGTCTTTCCTCAGATAAAAATTCGCCAATATTTTACCACATACAATCAACTTACCACTCGATATCATTGAACAATCTCAAAATCCTTCATAAATGTAACGAAGGGAGAGAGATGAATTTGTTGGAAAGTTTGGAGATTAACAAACTATGTAAAAACCCACAATTTATTACCCTCAACAGCCAACTAGAGCATAATGGATCCCCACTACGCAATATTTAGGATACATTGCATTTTGTACTTGTACTTGCCTACTCATGTATTATATTGTTATTCACTTGAAAATGACCGTATGGTTGAAACCGGTCGTGATTATTGAATAAATTGTGGAAAAGTGATGAAAGTGTCTCATTTCGTTTATTTTAAAAATTTCCATAAAATAAATAAATCATCAATACTATCAAGTATTATCAGTTGTTTTGGATTTAATGATTCTCACTGTTATCTATGAGTTTCTTTTTCTGTATTTGTTACTCTTTTGAATCTTTTTGTGCACTCTTGAATCACATCTTTTGTAGTGTTAACGAAACTATCAAATGCCTCATGAACATTTTTCTGCTGTGAAACCTCGACTTCCCAGTTAATATATCCTAAGTAGATTTCGAGTAGGTTGTAATTGATTTCTGTACTATATTCAATTAATGGATCGGTGTGCGAGATTTTAACGAAAAATAAGAGTATGACAGGGAAGTGGTCAGTTATGCGAATTTTGAGAGTTGCAGAAATTACATCTCCATGGTTAAGAGTGCTTTTCAGAAAAATACGATCTATACAAGTTTGCGACTGTCCATCGACCCTTGTTGGAGAGTTAATAATTTATAAACTAAATTTATAGTTTTTAATGAAACATTATAAATTTTATGTAATCAAATTATTTTCTTTAAAACCATCATAAATATTTATGAAAGGGTTTAATTCGTTTGGAAAACGTAAAATGCTATTTCGATGTTATGAACAAGATTTTTCACTACTTTTGGAAAGACTGCAGTGAAAATAGATCGAACCAGTGTTATAGATAATTCTAATTATCAGTTCATTAATAAGATTTGAGTTCGGAAATCATAATATTTCTTTCTCGATATTAACGAATTTACTACGCTAAAATAATTGGGAAATATCATGGTCACCTTTGGAATAATTTTTGTTTGTCTGATTTATATAACGAGAATAACGTTCTACGTTTTGTTAATCGAGAATATGACCGCGAATGAAAATTTCAACTCTACGGGAATATTTTCATCTCTTTAGAGTGTAATGAAAATCTGAGTTCAGTAGGTAATCTCATCTTAGAAAGGTAGAGAATCATGGAGTGTTACTTATACTACGATTCTGAACGAATTAATGATTTGATTTCGAAGTTTTCCAAAACGAAGGCAACCTTTTATCATAAGATTCGGTTGGATGGAAACAAATCTTATCAATAAGGGTCATTAGAGAAAACTCCTCAATCTTTACGGGAAATTGATGAAATTAACACATAGCATCAATTGAGATGGAACCAACTCAATCTTTCAAGAAAGTTGACTAAACATTTGTTCTATCCAAGAACTGTGTCTATAGACTATTGGGGAAACATAAATATAAACCATATAAGTTGAAGTTGGTTCAGAATCTGCATACAAGAAATCCAGAGCAACCACTTGAGTTCAGTTGTTGGTATTTGGAAAACATTACCCGAAATGCTAATTATTATAGAAGAATATATATTTGGTCTGATGAATGTTACATCAGCAGTACTGGAATTTTCAATATTCACAATAAAATATATTGGTGACTGAAGAACGAACATGTACAGGGTGGGCAAATTTTGATGTATTTGTACGGCAGCTATGTGGAATATTGCAGATAGAGAAAAATTAACCCCCTCATTCGATCCTATTTTCAGAGACTAGTTTAGTGGTGCCAAAATTTCGCTGATATCTCTTTGAGTTCTAGAATTAGTCAAAATTTCTCGAATTTTGGGATAATCGTCCTTCGCGGATATCTCGATCATCAAAGTTACATTTAAATAAGTTTGACATTCTACAGGTACTTTTTTGAGTGAAATACAGGGCTCTGTAAAACCTTTTTCTTCAGCTCAGCGGTTTTTGAATTATAATGCAAACATGCTTTTTTTCAAATACGAATCTTAGGAAATTTACCCCTATTGGATGCATTAATTTTTTTCCTCTTCATAAATCTATAACACTTGTAGTCAATTATTACATTCAATACCTTTTTCAGAGAAAAATAGGTATTAATGTTTATTGAATGTCGAAACAATTGCTTGTTAGTTGTATGTTCCAATTATTTCATTTAAGAATTTGTTCACCTGAGACTTTGGTTGTTTCAAGATGCACAATAGAAATCATAACCATGAAAATTATGACAAGCTCGATATGATGGAATGTTATATTCTATGGGTATGATTCAGCAGCAACGGCCGAAACATATTTCAATCGGTAGCCCGAAAGGTACCAGTGTAATAAATCCATTTTTCGAAGAGTGAAGGAGAATCTTATCAATTGTTGCTCATTCAGAAAATCAAGAAATGAAAATATCATGTAAGTGATAGAGAGGAGCAATGATCCAAGTGATATGTGTTGTAACGGGCAAACCTTCGATTTCGAGTAGACAAATAGAAGCAGAAACAGTAATTTCGAGACGTCAGGAGCTCGGCATTCTGAAGGAGAACCAGTTTAAACCCTACAAAATCAGCATTTTGAAGGAGAACCAGTTCAAAACCTACAAAATGCGAGTCTCCCAATTTTGCAGCCAAGGGATCCCCCTCGCTGACTTAATTTCTGCACTTGTTATCTCTAAAATATCCATGAACGCCTAGACTTTTTTAGAAAAGTCATATGGACAGATGAAGTCACTATGATGAGATATTTAATCGCTTTAATGAACATTTGTGGTCCGATGTAAATCCTCAACGCCATATTGATGTGCAGCATCATGTATGATATTGTTTCAATGTGTGATGTGCACTGAAAAATAGTTGCGTTTTGGCGTTTGAATTTTTTTATGAAAATTTGAATGGAGCAATCATCAACAATAATATCATTGTCTTTCGCAAAATTCAAAGCTTCGAATGATTCATGTCTGTCATAGCCATCGACAATAAGCCGGAATTTATCATGACTAGGTTTTACAAAGATTTGAAAACGCTGGAGCCACGAATATTTCAGTAGACATCCACCCGTTTTCTTTAGCAACTCCTACCGTGCCATTTGGTGCTTCATCCACGAGCTCGGTTTTCATATTCTTCCCCGGGAAAATCATGAAAAGAGGTACGTACGACCCAGCTGAGTTCAAGCAGCACATTATTGTTACATTGGATCTCCGCTCAGCGCTCGTCATGGCACCTTCCTGCTTTCTACCAGCGGTAGCCAAGATTATTTGAGGTTATAGACAGTAGACATCCCCGATTCGTCAACATCGTAGACCCGGTTTACGTTGAATTTGTATTTGTCAATGTATTCTTGATAGTTATCAAAAAACTTTTTTAACTAGGGTCGATTGAAAGCTTGGGCTCTGGCTGAGGAAGTAAGTTCGGGTTTACGTAAAGATATGTCTTCATGGCATTTTAAAAATCAATTCAGCTACTTCTGGCCAGCTTTACCCTAAACTTTATTAAAATTGTGCGCAAAGCCATTCTTTTCAGCCATTTCGAAAGCGAGTTCTTGGACCATTGTACGCGTTAATCCAAACATGCGAGTTTCACGTGGCTTGATATGCTCAACGAATTGTCAAGAGGAAATGTTAGCCGAAATCGGTCCAAACCGTTTGCTGTAGGTGAAATTATTTTATTTCGTTACGAAGCATGACGCCTTAGTGTAGCTTGTGGCACTGTGAAGGTCTTAGAAGCCAGGAACCAAACCATTTCTTTCTCCTTTTTAGCTCCAATAGCTTTGTTCATCGCTTGTGGACTCCATGATTGCCTACTACTTGTCCTTATAATTCAGTGGCATTTTGTCATCCTGTAAAATAAAGAGATTTATGTAGATTTAGATATTTTTATTATTCACTATCTCTATGGACAGAACGACACATTATGTTGTTTTGTCCATAGTGGTTGTATGTAATTTTGTACTTAGGCTCAAAAATATAACGATTCGATGAATAATGTTGTTACAGTGACAATAATATAGTGAATTTTGCACTTTCACCTCAAACACAAAATGCTTGAAATTAGAAAACTATAAAACAGTAAAATAAATCTAACGACCACTAACACATTTCTTTCTCAGCTCGAAACACAAATGTCAACATCGCGTCCGTTGTGTATTTCAAACATCTCTCAGAAATCCAATGATATATTTCCGTTGTAGGCGCTTCCTAATTGGCTTATTTTTTACGGTCTAAACCGCGCCAATTTTTAAATATCGCCAATGTGTCGTTTTGTGCATATATGTCATTTTGAACGTACTTTCCCTATTTACTCCGGAAAGTAACCCATTTTCGATGTAGGTTGTGCAACTACCACACATTTTATGTTCATAGGTTGAATAAGAATATACATTTTCTCAGAGAAATGCAATTCTTCAACCTACATTATCGAAGAAGATTCAATAGAATGAATGTGAAACTTGGATAGAATACCTACTAAAACTTTCATAAAAGAAAACTAGGCGAAAATGTTTGTAAACATCGATCATGAGATGATATGCTTGGCAAATTTTGAGAGGAAACTAAATTGAATGTAACAAAAACTAAAACTTTTATGCTGTTCGTTCTATTTGAAATGGAAGAGAATGAGGATATCTTCCCTGTTTTATGACCTGCATTGAAGGGTTAGGGTATCTGATATATTTTACGAGAAATGAATGTGGATTCCTTCATTACCGTGCGTGGAGAGGATTGTGTATGCTCAGTTTGTCGAATACTTTGAATTAAATAACATCCTCAGATCCAACCAATCTTGATTTAGACGTTGTTATTCGTGTGAGAGCATTTCAAGTATTTATTATATTTAGAGCAATAGGTAGAGATAACTATGTTGTAGTGGTCTTTTGGACCACAACGATCTTTTGAGAAAACACAGAACATTGTTTCAGAAGCTTAGTAGTATTGGTATATGTAGGAGTCCTTGAGTAATTTAGGAAACACTTGACGATTCGGAAGTAAGTAACCAAAATTAACGGTATATTATCTTCGCCATTGGTCACTAAATATGGAGTGCCACAAGGCGATGTGTTGGGTCATTCCTGTGATTTTATTGATCTTTGACACGGTAATTTCAGTGCATAATTCTAGTTTACCTAATGTTGTGGCCAGAATGATTTTGTCAACACGTAAGCGGCTTTCTTAAAGTATGTAAAGAAACAATAAGTTTAGCATTTGTTGTTTATGCTAGATGACACCTCAACTCCAAATGAGCATTACAATATGAATTTCAAAGAAACAAAATTTCTCTAGGATTTCGTCTCACCTGTCAGAGTATTCGAGAGTGATGGTTGTCAATTGAGACCGTATTTTGACTAATGTGCAAGTTTTATTTGCTCTTATGACCTAACCGAAATCGCATAATTGCATAATTTAGAGAACCGTGAGAATTCATTTAAGGTTCAACTGGTACAAATATATTTAATTTATGTGGAATAGACTCAAATACCAGTCAGAGAAGCTATGGTGTTTGTATTTAAGTTGATCCATGGAAATCTCCAAAGTGTCTGCATGAGTTTATAAATTATAAATACCATGATGCATCTACATGGAGTAGATATGAACAGATCATTCACCTTTCAGGGTTTAGATTGACTGTTACTTAAATCTCGCTATTTTAATGGTGACTGAAAGGTTTTGAGATGCCTTCACGATGAGTTATGGTTTGTTATTCTGTCTTCCTTTAAAAATGGGTTACTCAAATTAACGAAAAAAGAAACTGACATTCACTCGATGTGGCGAGTTTGTTCAACAAACATTTTTATATACCGGGTTGTGCAAAATTCATAATTCCTTGATTATCGGTTTTCAGCGAAAACGCTCGCACGGGTCGATTTTTAATTTTTTCAATACCTAAGTTTTATGGTAAATTCGACAGTTTACCCCAATCCAAACCAACCTTCACCTATCTTCAAATGGCAACCCCATCGTGTCTTTTTAAAGCTCTATGAAGCTTTTAGATAATTCTGCTAAAAATCTCAGATAAAACGAATGCTCTCTCAAATACAGGGTGTTAAAATACCCATTATTCTCGACACAACGCCTCATCATTTCCTCACGAAATTATTTTCGGGTTGGAAGGTTGGAAACCCAGCTCGTGATTAATCCGAAAGACAAATGCGAATGGTCAAACATGTGCTCAAAAATATTTCCGCAACAACATACTAAACAATATTATGCATAAATTTTGATACTTTAACATCCTGTATCTCAGAGAGCAATCATTTTTTCTGGAATTTTTTGCACAGCCATCTAGAAGCTCTATAAATCTTCAAAAATAGCAATCATAAAATGGGGTAGCTATTTGAAAATAAAAAGAGAGGGGGGCTGGGGGTAAGCTCCTAAATTTATTATAAAAAGTTAAGTTAAAGCATTTCTCCTAAAACCGACAATCAATGAATTATGAATTTTTAAGAACTTTTGTATTGCGAATGTATTATGTACTATATATATATATATATATATATATATATATATATATATATATATATATATATATATATATATATATATATATATATATATATATATATATATATATATATATTCTTTTGAAAAGAGGATTTACAAAAATTTGAATAATTGTAAATACAATAAATGCTTATATCTATAATTTTGGTGTGTGTCAGAAAAAACACAAGTGTGAGCTCAGGAAATGTAACAGGGGAACCATACTATCTTATATGATTCAATAAACGAGTGAAAAAACCTGAGGAAAAAACTCGTTTCCCTGTCGCTATTCCACCAAAGATTTTTCTGCTTAGCGGCTTCATTCTCTCTTGCATTCCATGATTTTCAAACGAAGACAAGGGTGAAAGGAAGGGGGTTTGGGACAGGAATCTGTAACAATTGAAGAAAAAAACCAGCAAAAAAATATTTCAATAATCATACTTCTTATATGTCTAAACAAATCTGAAAAAAGATTTTACATAGCAAGCAAGGTCATGAAAAGGACTAATGAGATAATAAAAAAATACATCTGCGATATTTCCTCAAATTCCCTCTCTGTTTGACCAAGAGAGCCCTGATGGCCAGGTTCAGTCTTCCAAGTGATGCCGATTATGATCTATTGATGTTTTAGAATCATTATGGATCCAATAATCTGGGTTGACATCGCCCATATATTATTTCTTCGTGGAACTTATTTAATTTAAAGAAAAATTTGCGAAAAAATTTTGACAGTCGTTCGAAAAATATGACAGATGTCATATTAAAACGAAAGTTTTTCTTCTTCTCCTGCTTTATGAAATACTCAAACTAAATTACCTTGCTCAACAATTGATGAAAATGAAATCACCGTTTTTCAGCATCATACGTCGATAAAATTTTCAGACATGTAACATATCTAACCAAACACTGAAAAGAATCATGCATGCATTTGGTTTAAACTCTGGAGAATAGAATTAACATAAGAATTGTTCTTCCGTCAATCAAATGCACCAAAATTTACTCCTTTAGACGAACAGAGGGAAATATCTGGGGAATGAAAGCCAAAATCGGTGTATCGTCTTACACTACTACCATAAGACACATGACAACCTAGAGAGCTGGCATCTGAGGGTCTACGGTCAAACGGCTGAAATGAAAAGAACGGAATACCAGATTCAAGAAAAACGAAGTGGCACCTGTGGAACAGAGGGAATACCGAAGTACCCCTACTGCAGGCACGATGTGACCAAATGCTACCTCAATTTGCTTTGGACAAACTACGCATCCTACTGCCGCATGGAGGAAATGAGACTGCACCCAAGAGAACTATTGAAAACCTACACAGACGGTTCAAATGTGTGAAGTAGGGGTAGGACGTGGGCGTCCTCGTTATGCCTTAACTACAAATAAGAAATAGTCCAAAGAAAGATGAAGGGCAAGACCATTTGAATCCACATAGACAATAGATAATTAATACTATACCTGCTGCAGAGACATAAAATTTCGTCTAGGATAAGATGGACATGTCACGAAACACTGACAGACACGGCTTCTACTATTTATTCTTTCTAGGTGAAGAGAATGGACAGAAATAAAAAACTGGATAAGAAACGCCGCAGAGACAGAACGTTCAAAACCTCCTCTCAAACGAAAACATTGGATCTCTGACTATACATTGAAACTGGTCGAAGAAAGAAGAAAAATTTCAAATAAAGGAAAGGTTGATACTAACAACAAGAAAGCCTTCAAAGGATAAGCGATGAAATTAAGAGGTCATGTAAAAGAGATAAAAACGAGTATTTTTCCAACATCTGCAAAGAAATAGAAGTTCATAGCCATTCTAACCAACCACGAGATCTTTTTCGAAAAATTAAATACTTGACCCGAGAATTCAAACCAAAAACATGGCCTATAGAAGATGAAAATGGTAAACTTGTTACAGACAGAGAAGAAATAGCAGAGACTTGGAGGAGCTATTGCGAGAAACTCTACGCCGAAAACGAGGAAATTAATGAACACGAAATAAAAGAACACGAAGAAGAACCTTTCATACTGCAGAGCGAAATTACGTCAGCTATCCATAAACTTAAAAATAACAAATCTCCAGGCAACGATAAAATAACATCCGAAATACTAAAAGGAATAGGAGAAGAGGGCACCTGAAGCCTACACCACTTGTGTAATAAAATATGGAAAACAACACAATGGCCAAGAGATTGGACACAAGGCACAATTATCACAATTCACAAAAAAGGAGTAACAGAAAATGCGAAAACTACAGAACGATAACACTTATTTCACATACGAGCAAAATAATGCTGACAATAATCAACGAAAGACTGAAGAACTTTTACAACACCAAATCCCGGAAGAGCAAGCAGGATTTGTTAAAGGAAGAGGGACTAGAGAGCATTTGATAAATTTAAGGCAAATAATAGAAAAAGCCAGAGAGTTCAATATACCCCTATACATATGTTTCATTGATTATAAAAAGCTTTCGATAGAGTGAAATGGAATAAGTTGTGGATCGTTCTTGGGAATATGGCTGTACCGGATTACTTGTGTGCCTTAATCATCAACCTATATAATGAAACCAGGGATACTGTGAAAATCAATGAAATACTGTCATCAGAATTCAAACCAAAGAGGGAGGAGGCAAGGTGTATTCTTTCTCCTCAGTTATTCAACATATACACTGAATACATAATGAGAAAGGCATTAGACGGATGGAAGGGCGGCATACCAATTAACGGAAGATGTGTAAATAATCTGAGATTCGCGGATGATACGGTCCTCCTGGCAACAAGTGAGGAAGAACTGACTGAGCTTGTTAGCAGAGTGGAGAGAGAGAGTACGAAACTTGGCTTGGAACTGAATGTTTCTAAAACAAAAATCATGATCGTGGACAGGATGAACAACAATCAACCAGAAAAAAGCAAATTGATAGGTTTGATGTAGTGCAAGAATATCTTTATCTGGGATCCTTGATAACAAACGTAGGAAACGTAGAACGAGAGGTTAAACGTAGATGCGAACTAACCAAGGTAGCTACGAAAAAATTAATAAAATTTGGGCCGATCGAAATATCGCTATTTCCACTAAAACCAGGCTTATGAAGTGCCTCATCTTTCCAATTCTCACATACGGCTGCGAATCTTGGTCCCTTCGAAGGAGCGAAAGAAGAAAAATCGACGCGACAGAAATGATGTGTTGGAGAAAAATGCTTAACGTCCCATGGACACAACGCCGAACGAATACATCGATTCTAAAGCAACTCCGCATAAAACAAAGACTTTCGAGTGCAATTCAACTCAAAATATTGAGATACTTCGGACACATCATGAGAAGAGGACCAGAGAATTTGGAAAAAATCATTATTCAGGGGAAAGTAGATGGAAAGAGAGGAAGAGGAAGGTCCCCAACACGATGGATGGATCAAATTACAGAAACAACAGGCCGACCCATGCATTCTCTAGTTGTAATGGCACAGGATAGAAAGGAATGGAAAACTTTCATTGATGACATTTTATTAGTCGCTACATCCTCAGGAGAGGATAAAGAATGAAGAGAAGAGAGGTGAAGAGCCAAAGACAGTGTAGAAGGCAACATTGAAGTGGGCAAGCTCCCAAAGGAGCGTTTGAACTAAGATCACTGTAACCCTCGGGTCTACTATCTTCACAAATGGGGATACTAGTACTTGAAGACTATACAAAAAAAAACAGTTCAAAATGTTACTGGAAGGAACGGAAAGCTGTTAGTTAGTCAGGAAACCTCTGAAGTATCCTAGTATAGAAAACTGCAATGAAATATCTGGCAATGTCCAGATAAGATTGCAACTGATGATAAGCATACTGACAGGACATTCCCATTGAAGAAACTTTTGTGCAGGACCATACTGGACGATATCGCTACCTTCTTTAATTGCAGGAATAAAGAGATGATGCACAAAGGGTCTAATGAAGCCTAGGTGCAGCAGCTTTGAGCACTCACGACCTTCTACATATAAACATACGTTTCTTAGGAACTATCGACAATTTTCCAGCATAAAAATAAAGAATTGTGCACATGGAGCTATCGAAACTGATGATATGTATTTCCAAGATATTAACAAATGGGTAGGAAAATGGTAACAAATGCATTGATGGAATTTATATTGAAACAAATTGTATGAAAACATGAAAAAACTTATCATACTCCTGTATAAGCTGAGCTTATCATTCATGTATATCAAAAAATCAAGACATCAGATATTCATGATTTCTGAAATTCGGGAAAAGAAAAAGAATTCTATCGTGAAAAATTTCACGAGTCTCATACGACCTACGATTGATTTTTTCTCCTTTACTGAAAATACCAAAGTCAACGAATTAGGCTTTACCAACAAAGTTTTTTCAGTGTCAACTTCTACTTTCCTCAATCTTATTCAGTAATTGATTTTCCTTTTTTTCGAAGTTTCCTGGAACTCTGGAAATATTTATTCAATTTATTTCCCAATAAGGGAAAGTTTTTATGTATTGAAAAGTTAATATGGACCAACCCACAAGTTTAATGACCATTTTCATGCGGAATATAAGATTTAGTATTGAAAATTTACAATTAAATTCTGATGAATATTTGAGTTTATTGGAAAACTCGGTTAAGAATATGAAAGGTCTTTGAAATTGAACACTTCCTTTAGAAAAGCTGATAAAACAAAATTTGGATTTATTTTTAGGAACTTCTAAGTGGTGATAAAGTATCAAGTATAACGTTTATACAGGGTGTTACAAGACAGTAGATCACAACTTGAGGAGGTAAATCTAAGTGCAATTTTAAGAAAAAATTTTTAGCTAGACATAGGCCGCTTCGTTACGGAGCTACAAGGTGTTGATATTTTCGAAAAAAATTGATTTTTTCTTCAAAACTCCTGCAGTTTTTGAGATATTCAGCCCAAATTTAGAATGCAAGCTATTTTTTACAGCGTCCATCATTCACAAGGTGTTTTCTTTTCCGAGGCCATGTCTCCTTTTACCCTTTCAAACTTTTTTGCAGTACGCCACTGATCAGCGTACAATCAATTCTCGTCATCTTAGTTCAATTCAGAAACTTTTTGACAATTGTAATTTTTTCGGATCTCAAACCGTTTTCGAGTAAAAAATTATTGAATTTGAATTATTTGAATTGTATGTTATTCGCTAAATGAAAAAAATATTAGAAATACTCGATAGGTATGCCCAAAATTCGGTTTTATTTTGCTAGCTCGTCTTCTGAGACTAAATTCAAACTTATTCAATATCAAACTTAATAGAAAGAGAACAATTTAAAACTAAATTGCTGGAAGTGTCCTCCACCTGCAAGAATACAGGCCTCTGTCCTACTTCGCATATTATTACGCACTCTTTGAAATATTTCTGGGGTATTTCTTATCGTGTCCCAAGAGGTTATTGTTCGATTTCTCAATTTTTCACTGGAGTGGTATAAACTAAACTTTTGAGATATTCCCATAGGAAAAAGTCTAAAATATTTAAGTCTGGCCATGGTTCTGGCCCACCCCGGCCTATTCATCGGTTGTTGAATGTATTAATTAGAAATTTCCTAGCTTCTCCACTCAAACCTGCTGGTGCCCCGTCATGCATGAACCTCACCAAAAGTGGCACATCCTCGAGCAATAAAGGTAACTCCTCCACAAGAAATTACCATTAAGCGGGACCGTTTAGTCTGTTAGGCAAAAAAAATGGCCCAATCAAATAATTTCCAATTATTCCCACACAGACATTCAGTGAGAATTGTTCTTGAATATGAGATTCTTCAATCAAATGGGGGTTTTCCTCAGTCCAGTAATGATTATTGTGAAAATTTGTGAAAGCAGTTCTCGAAAATTTAGTTTCGTCTGTGAACATTATATCACTATCCACATGAGCATTTTCTTTATTTTCATCTAAGAAATTTAGTCTCGAAGTAAAATCTTGAGGAAATAAGGTTTGGACGCGTAGAATATGAAACGGGTACAATAAAAAGTCGTGGAGATTCCTCCATACTAAAACATGTAAAATATTCAACTGATTTCCAATTTTTCTGGTACTAACATGAGAATTCAAATCAATTCAATTCAAAACTGCTTCCTCAATAGCAGGAGTTCTCATAGTTTGAGTTGCAACTTTTGAATGATTATTTGAAGTAAAAGTACCAGTTTTCCTCAGGCTTCTGTAGATATTTGAAAGTGTTCGACTGTCTGGTGTTACTCGATTTGGAAAGCGCCCTGATATTATCGCCTAGCTTCTGTTGTGTTTCCGTCAGCCAGACCGTACATGTAATGGGTATCAGCCAATTTGGCGTTAGTGTAATTAGCCATTTTTTCTTACAGCAATAATTCAAAAGTCTTAAAAGAAATGATTGATTTAATGAACAATTCCAGCAGACACTGGTTCAACTTAAACAACTGTCAAAATAAATAAATAAAATTGTCATTTTTTCAATTAGAAGTTCTTTCAATTCAGCGATTGCATACTATAGTTTAATAATTTTTTGCGCGAGAACCGTCGGAGATACGAAAAAATTACACTCATCAAATAAGTTTCTAAATTGAACGAAGATGGGGAAAATTGATTGTTGCTGATCAGTGACGTACTGAAAAATAATTTGAAAGGCAAAAGAAGTCATGTCTCCGGTAAAGAAAACACCTTGTAGATTCTAGTTGAAATGTAGGACATGTAATGATGGAGGCTGTAGAAAATAGCTTGCATTTGAAATTTGGGCTGAATATCTAAAAAACTGTAGGAGCTTTGAAGAAAAAAACAATTTTTTCCGGAAATTTCAACACCCTGTAGCTCCGTACCGAAGCTTTTGCAGACCTATGTTTATATGAATTCTTCTTCTGACAATTGCACGTATATTAACCCCCTCAAGTTGTGACATACTTTTATGTAACACCCTGTATATTTTTTTCTGATTTTCAACACCTGGGAGGAAGCAATAACTGTGATGCTACATCTATGGAACTGGATTATTGCATTTCAGTTCTCCCGAGCATTCACCATGGAAGCATCTGTGAAGAAGAAAACAATCAGCAACCTACAGCCTATGAGTGAGAGACTAGAGATCACGCGAACTCCTGGTAGTCGATGAGACGTACTGCTCTCTTCTGGTCAATATCCAATAGATGTATTGAATGCTTAGGTACAGATCCCGAAACATATGAACAGTTTTCTCGACCAGGTCGCACCTCTGCTTGGTATAAAAGCATTAGCTGTGATGGAGTGAAGTACTGCTTAGCCCTGAAAAATAACTGAGTTTAGCGGAAGTAGATTGGGCAATAGCTGACACAAAGTCATGGCACCAATCCCTGCTGTTGGCTGATGGCGAGAAGATGTATTTTCGTTTCTAAGACAATGCTTAATCCTTGCCTGATTGAAGGAGGTTCTCTAGCAGTGAATTTGCTAGAAAACATTGTTGATTGCGTCTTGTTCGTATTGAAATTGACCAAGTTCAACCGGCTCCGTTCTGATATCTTCTTTTAGTCTGAATTCAGTGGCATACTCTGTTTGGTATCATTGTCCGTAAACCCCAGTATTTTGTATGTCCCATAGCATTTCATAGTATCACCAATTGTTTCAGAAATCAAAGTTTTTTGTAGCTGTTTCTCTACATAACCTCAAAATGAATTATCAAAATAGTTCTTCTCTATCACCTACCCGATTTGGATGTTGACAATCATGTTGGCAATTCTACTTTTCCATTGCAACTCTAAACAATTCTGCTCAATATTTTCTAAACCATGTTTTCAGATTGAGTAATTTTGACATCCTCCTTTTGACAGGTCCAGTTGTCGATCAAGCCTTCAGAAGAGACTGAGACAAGAAAAAGTGATGCTACTTTTGCCTTATATGCCTAATATACTCATGCTTTCTTCTTTTCCAATTGAAATAGGCCGCATTAATAACTACCACTAAGTACATGCAAAATACAAGACATAATGATACGTGCTGATATGCAGTTGTTTGAGAATTTTTGATTCAGGATCATTTTTTTGAATAAATCTAGTGTTTTGTTTCTATTGATTAATAGTGAAGTTTCGAGGTTACTAATTCCCTATCTACTGCGCTCAACGCAGTAGATAACTACGCTATATAACTACAAGTTTTACAAATATCAAGTTGTTCACGTTTCATGAAAAGGCTCTGTGTTAATGCTTTGTAGTCTGTTTTTAAGCAATTTGCTACTTGGTCTTTTCTAATACTGTTGGTCGATTGATGAAGTTTCGTTGAAAAGTAGGTACTACAGACTTGAGCAGGGTGTTTGAGGCGTTCCAAATCAATTGCCTCTTTTCCTGTAGATGTTTTTGAGTAGCCGAATTTATTCTGTTTCAGATAATTTATCGCAATCACTG
The DNA here is from genome assembly GCA_013387265.2 of Cryptolaemus montrouzieri. Taxonomy (NCBI): domain Eukaryota; kingdom Metazoa; phylum Arthropoda; class Insecta; order Coleoptera; family Coccinellidae; genus Cryptolaemus; species Cryptolaemus montrouzieri. The sequence continues at coordinate 29,278,907 of JABFTP020000103.1, forward strand.
TGCAAATCCTGATCAGCCTGAGGTCAGTCTTTTCATTGCTTATTATTCCCATATAGATGGGGACCCCTAGAAATTTAACGAATTCGTTTTGAGCTTACAGATTGAAGAGTTCCTCTTTAATGAGCTGGATGATGAGCCACCTAATGTATAATTGCTTCAAAGCTGCACTATGGTAGTCTGTGATTTTCGTACCAAGTGATGAAGAAGATATTGTTACTTTCTTTGTTTTATTGAGTACTTGCATTTTGATCTTGCTTTCCTGGGAACTCTTTGTTTTTTCTCGAATATCCAAGGTTTTCTCAACATTCTCCTATAGAGCTACAATTGTTTGTATTCTGAAGTGCGTTAAGTTTTTGTTCTTTATTTTATTGGAGCAATGTATCTTTTATCGTCGTGACATCATTAATTGGATTCCTTTGTTGATCTGACAACGAAAACCAAAATTGAGATGATTGAGAACAGGTGCCCTAGTTGATGATGCAATAGGTTCCCTTTGATCTATCCATCGATTATGGTAAATTATGTTTCACACCTCCAAACTAAAAGATACTGCTATATCATTGTGAAATACCCTGTATAATGAGTTTTGTGAGAACCAGAAAAATTGAATGAACGAATTTCTGCAAGATCTGAATATAAATTGGCGTGAAAAATATGATATTACTCAATCCTTTATTGCATTTTTCAGTATTTCAAATCACACTTCTAGAAATTTTTGCGCCATTTGCTATTCAATCTGTCAAATTGTATTACCATTTGGAATTCCGTCGGTGGCAGCTGTTTCCGAGAAAAGGACGTCGCGTTTGTGTAACATATTGGAAACGAAATGCAGTAGATTGCAAGTTTTAGAGAATATATTCATATATCAAACATTCAGTTTCCTTCATCTTTCTGGGCCATCTTAACGAAAACATGTCCTGTTTTGTGCTTTTTAGATTCAAAGTAATCTAAAAACCAACCGCATATAGAATACATTGCGAAGTCACGAGTTTTTCGCTGGTTTCAAGTATCTAATCTTCCGAAATAAATAGTAAACAAACAGTTAAAAAATTAATGGAATTTGATATGTCACTCTGACTATATCTATTTTGTTTGGTCTCGCATGCAATATGTATAAATCTCTTTGAAAGAACATAATTTTAGTCACGTAATGATTCTCTCCATGCAATTATTTCTGATTTATATATAAATGTAGTAAATGTCCGTAGTGTATTTCAGCACTTTAAAGTACTGGACGAAATGAGATGAGAATGTGTATAGTAATGATTTCATTCGCAAGGAAGGTTCTAAATATGATCTTATTATCAAATTCACCGTAAATATATTACACCACTAAAATCTTCGTGAACATACACAGTTGTCAATGACTGTACGAGATCTGCTAAAAATGTATCCCGAATGTCGAATGTACGCCAGCGTCGTTTATTCAATTTTAGATCCTTTACTTATGCTCACAAGGTCAACGATTTTGAATATTTGATTAATACTTGACAGTTCTTTTGCTTGGATGTGTTTTGTCTGATCTTCGATTTTGCTTATATATAAAAATATGGATCAAAGAATCTTTATCAAATCTATATAATTAAGTGCACGGATGCATTTCGCATGTTGACTGTGGTAAATGGTGAAGCTATCTTGGACCAAAACTGCGTTTATCGGTGATACAAATGTTCACATAGGGTCCAGAAGATGTAAACGACGAAGAGCGTGGCGAACGTACGTGCATGTCAACAACAGACCAAAACAGTCATAATGAGAAAGAAGTACTATTGGCCAATTGTCAGATCATCATAAGAGAAGATGCTGAAAACCTTATTATATCAATTGAATCATTCCATAGGGCTTTTACTAACGGTTTGGGTATGAGCAGAGTTGCTGCAGAATTCGTGTCAAAATTAAAAACTGCATCTGGTTCACATTACTCAGGAACTTTTGAACTCAGTCCGAGACGACATAAATTTACTCTAGAGGTTAATCATTGGCTACATCATTGGTTTATAGTTATGACGTGGAAACCACAGCCTACTCATCTCCATAGAAGCTGTTGCATGAGAAAGGAGCAAAAAAAGTGCAACAAGGTTTAGTCGAATCTGAGAGTATTACTTACATATTTTTTATATAGTATATAGTACCCGCAATTTACGCGCAGATATGTCCTCGGATCTCAAAAATACATATCGTTGAGAGTACGGAAATTTTCTGCGAAAATAACACTATAATGATGCCGTAGCATCCGTATTCTTCTGACCTGACCTTCTGTTACTTTACTGTTCCCAAAACTAAAGGAGCCCATAACACAACAATAAGCAACCAAAATATGATCACAGAACAATATTATACAGGGATATCCACCGGGACCGTCCGTTAAAAACTTTTGAGTTCCAATTACAATATCAAGCTGAAATTTTATACGCGGCCATAACTAGCGATTTCAATTGAAGTGAAATAATTCCGAAGTGATACAATTTCCGTTTATAGCAGAAGTGGGTCATGACTTTGTTATTTCAAATGGCAATCTACCTTTTTATTATACATCTAGAACCGACTTTTAAGCAAAGCATAAAATACCCAAGTTGTTGGCACTTATCTGTCAAAACTCTTGACAGATTTAATTATTTTGTTATAAACTCGAGTTTTGAGGAACATTTAAAAATTGTAGCTCGTAGATCTTTTGCACTACAGACACAATTAATGCTTCAGTGGATAGAAGAAGGATCCAGGAATTTTTAAGCAGTCTACGCATGCCAAATAATTATTGCGTTGTTTTGTATGATTTTTTCAATTTGGCCTTTTTCAAACAACAATAACTCAATTTTTTCAAATGGCACGTGCCAATTTTTATATCGCCATCAGATGAAGCGTCAAATTTCAGATGGAATTGTATCAGCATGTACTATACCCATCTGTTATAGTTTCGAAATAATTTGGGAATATATTGAATATTGATGATTTTGCAAGAACTAACAGAGAATGCTTTGAAATATTTGAATCAAGTAGCTGAACTGGCTACGCTCACCTGACAGGTGCCTAAAATTAATGTACTTGTCACTTCGTTCATTCGAATTTGATATTTCAACAAGAATTGTTGGTAATTTGAAGTGAAAATTTTTGAAAAACACTAGATTGATAATAAAATGGCTGATTATTCAAACGAGGATATGTTTAATCTCTTTTTAATTCATGGCGAATGTCAAAAAGTGGTGGATAGAACTTGCAGGCAATTCGAGATCTAATTTCCAAATTTGGCGCCTATGGGAAAAACAAAATTTCGAAGGATTAGAAGCAAATTTCTGCAATTTGGAGGAACAAAATACATATAAACTAGAAAAAACTAATTCTTGAGAACGACGACAATCGAATTAATACGCTAGCGTATTTTCGTGACAATCCACATGAGTCCATTAAGTCAGCATCAATGGATATTTGATAGAGTTATACTTCCATTCAAAGGATCCTTAAGAAACATAACATGCACCCGTATTCTTTTATCAGACTACAAAAATTGAAACCGACTGACCTTCCCAAGCGGCTAAAATTCTGTGAAAATTTATTAATTCAGCTTCAAGAAGATGAGACAATTCTGCAAAAAATTATATGGTCTGATGAAGCCAAGTTCAATGAAAGTGGAATAAAAACAGGAGAAATCGACATTTTTGGGCCACAGAAAATCCACATTTCATTGAGGTTATTGATTTGCAAAATAAATTCAGCGTGAACGTTTTTGCAATTTTAATGAATGATTTGTTGGCTTATCACATTTATGAGGAAAATCTTAATGGACAAAGATACCTGGAAATTTTGAGAGGAACATTAGCAAATTTTTTAGATGGATTACCCCTTATTATTCTGAGGTATTGCTATTACCAAATGGATGGGGTACCAGCACATAAACCACGAGCTGTAGATCGGCAGCTAACATAAATGTTCGAGGATAGATGGTGGGGTAATCAAGGACTAAATTTATGGCCTTCGAATTCTCTGGATCTAACACGCCTTGATTTTTTTATCAAAATCAAGAGTGAAGTGTATCTTATTTCTGTAAGAAGTAAAGAAGAGTTACTAGAGCGCATTCATAATGCTTTTCGTAATATTGATCCTGAGGAAACTAGGAGGGCAACTCATCATGTTCGTATACGAGCTGTCAAGTGTATCGATCAAAATGGGGCCCATATTGAACATTTATTCAGATCGTAAATTAGTTTTCTCCTATGATGTTTGCTATCATTTATTCGTATTAATGTAATTATCTTCGATGATTGGTTTTCGCTTAGTTCCTACAATTTTTATTCATCCGAATTGTAGAAAATTGCTTCTAATGCTTCGAAATTTTATTTTACTCATAGACGGTAAATTTGGAAATTGGTTATTGAATTGCCTGCAATTTCTACCCACTACTTTTGAAATTTTGAAATGAATTAAAAAATCTAAATATATTTTCGTTTGAATGAACAGTGGTTTTATTCCAAATGTGTTGTATTTTTTGGATATTTTCAATCTGAAATAACGACAATTCTTGTTGAAATATCAAATTCGAATGAACGAAGTGACAAGTACATTAATTTTAGCGTAGCCAGTTCAGCTACTTGATTCGAATATTTCAAAGCATTCTCTGTTAGTTCTTGCAGAATCATCAAAATTCAATATATTCCCAAATTATTTAGGAGCTATAAGAGATGGGTATAGTACATGCTTAAACAATTCCATATGAAATTTGACGCTTCATCTGATGGCGATATAAAAATTGGCACGTGCAATTTGAGAAAATTGAGTTATTGCTATTTGAAAAAGGCCAAATTGAAAAAATCATACAAAACAACGCAATAAACATTTGACATGTGTAGACTGCTTAAAAAATTTCTTGATACTTCTTCTATCCACCCAAGCAAAAATTTTGTCTATAGTGCAAAAGATCTACGAGCTACAATTTTTTTAATGTTCCTCAAAAATCGAGTTTATAACAAAAATAATTGAATCTATCAAAAGTTTTGACAGATAAGTACCAATAACTTGGGTATTTTATGCCTTGCTCAAATGTTGGTTCTAGATGTATAATAAAAAAGGTGGATTGCCATTTGAAATAACAAAGTGATGACCCACTTCCGGTATAACCGAAAATGGTATCACTTCGAAAATATTTCACTCCAATTGGAAATCGCTAGTTATGGCCGCGTATGAAATTTCAGCTTGATATTGTAATTGGAACACAAAAGGTTTTAATGGACGGTCCCGGTGGATATCCCTGTATATAGAATAATTGAAAAAATAGCTTCGTTTAGCTTGTCATCCCAGTAAGGTTCAGAATTAAAAAAAACTATACGAAGAAGATGAATTACTGGATTAAATGAAAAAACGATTTAGGTATTAGGTCCTTACCAGCTGAGTACTGCAAAAAAGGTTCAGAGGTAGGAAATGCAGCGTAAATATAATTAAAATTGATATTTATTTCTATAAGACCAAAATAAATAATTAATAGCAGGGATTATATCAAGAGGTCCTTCATATATATCGACACCTGGGTCTATGGCTTTTTGTACTTCCCCCCCTCGTCACTACATCTCCTGTTCAAACCTTATGAAGAAGAATCTAATATAATGGAGCGGTTACTTCAGCAGATCTTTCACTCCCAGTATTTCAGCGCCCAGTCGGTTACTTCTAAAACGAATCGGTACCGAGCATAATCACGTGAATTGGTGTTTCTATCTCAGTTTAACAATACATGCACTTAAGAATATCCTTCAGTTTCATCGTCTACATGTGATATCTGAACTTGCCACACCCCGTCTCCATCTGGGCCAAGAGCCAAACATTAGTTCGATTGCCTTCAAGTGCCACCTTGTCCAGGTTTAACTGTCTGATGTAACCAGTATTTCTATGCACTGATGACGAACTCTAGCATTCAACCAGGTGACTTTATATTGTTTTTCTAGGCAGTCTCCTAGTCTAAATCGAACAACATAGGCTTGAATCCCGACCACGGGATTTAGTCCAGTTAGAGTATTATTAGATCCTAGATAGATCAGCCTATTCGAAATCTCATTTCCTCTGATCCCAGTGTGACAGGAAACACTGAGGAGATGGATATGGCTGTTTACTCGCAGCCACCTCAGAAGTAATCCTGTGTACTCCCAGTGTTCCCAGAGCTGATCCACTGTCATGGCAGATGTGATCCACTCATTAGTTGTACTGAGTTCTGCCAGTCATTTGAGTATAGACAAATATCGCCATGATCTCCGAATGGGCAACTTTTTATGTTTATCTAATGGGAGATGGAAACCCTTTGCATTTATTCTGCAGTGAACTCTACTACCTGATTCCTTCTCTAGCCATCCGTGCACAAGATAAACCCTCCATCTGGCAAGAAATACTTGCTTTCCTCTCACTACTGTCTGGATGGGATTTTCACCTCGATTTTGAGATCGAAATGGTGTACTGTCGTTGTTCTATTCCAGTACATCCAGGTGGTCGCTGTTGATAGCTTCAGGAAACATGGTATGTCTTGCACCAACCTCTAGAGTCAGAACTACCCTGCGAATAATTCTGAGGTGTAGTGATGCAAACCTTATCAGTGTACCTAACGTCGCAGTAGAAGTGATCCTTTGAGCACTCATCATACCTTTCACCATCACTGCTCTGAGCCTCGTAGAGCCAGTTTCGCCTCCTGTTTCTTCACTCTCGTCCATCAGACCAGCAAGGTGTAGATGAGTTTGGGCAACAGAATTATTTTGAAGAACCACATCAGCACTTGTGGTTTCAAGCCCAACGTGCCACTGAAGGTCCTCCTTGGATACGATTCCAGAAAAATATCAACCTGTTAATTTTATTGACAGTTTGACATGTACACTCTTGTAACTGCTATTGTGTAACCTTATTGCAAAACTTGTGGAGAATATCACAAAAATTGCAGCTACAGAAATATAAATATCATCGGATATATAAATATCATCAAATAAAAAATTTCGAAGTTTCAACACATATTCGTAACTTTAGTCATAAAATTAAGCAAAGAATCACCCTACTCCATCAGTCAATGTTATCCAGGAACAACCTGTATTTTAAATCTGTGTTTCTTTCATTTTGCAGAACCACCCATTACCAAATTAACCTTTACCAGTAAATGGAAGCTTTCAAAAAGTTCCAGTATTAAGAATAATTCTCGAGACCGTCAAGAGATAAGTGATTCATGTCCACGAAAGCTGATAAAGAGATGAAATATAACGGGTACTACGGAGATGACGCTAAATCACAGCAAGACGTGGCCAATAAATACATTTGCAGTAGTTCAGTTGAGGGTGGATTCCGAGGGACACATCTACAGCGCCCTTTCGAACCAGAATGTAGCAGTAGGGGATACCCGACTGGAATCCGGGACTCATTTGGGTAAGATCATGTTGTAATAATGAACGTTAAAACTTATTTATTTCACTATTCCGATAGGAAAACGTTGAACATTTTTAAGATTTTTTTCTGTCCCGAAATTAACACATGAATTTGGGGATACTCATAACAAAGGCTTTTATCTATCCGGGGTGAAATGTGGGAATAAAAAATTGTGTTGAAAACTCTCTACTGGTTTTAGGCAGTATTATGATAGCCATTACAATGAGGATAAAAATTCATGAGTCTATACCCTCAGGATACGAGTAAAGATTCCGAAAAAGAAACGATCGCTACGGCTAGCAATTCGATATTGTGCCCTTGTGCCTTCAGACTTTCGTACTGAATTCAGGAAAAGGGCAAATTTCTATTATTCATAAACCTATACATGATTTGTTATACACCAGAGGGAATTTTGCGATGTTGGGTTTTTTTCAATAATGAGAGATCACTTCTCCCATATGATGGGAGTGAAAGTATGGAATATAATTCTTTTTTTTTCATTTCAGTTTCGGGAAAAATTTTTGCAGAGTTCAATTTTTGTATTTAATAATAACACAGATCTGCAACAAAAATGCTGTCCGATTTTTATGTATTTAGGTGTTCTGATAACTGAAAAATACTCAAAATATTCCAGGACGTCAGATTATTTCACAAAACGCAAATCTTCAGTATAAAAAAGATGTTCTTTGGACTAACTTGTATATAAGTAATAGTTACAATTTATTCTGATTACTGTTTCTAAATATACATAGACCATAATTATTATTACTTTCTGAATGAAGAACTGCCTGTGTGATTTAAATTAACAAATATAAACATGTTTTAACGGTTTTTCTTCGTCTGGAATAGCTCGGGCGCCAGTTTTTGTTTGTGGAAGTTGTCTTCTCAGGATAAGGGATCTGTTACACCTTTCCTTCCAGGTCGCTTTAGGCGTTCCATGGTAAACTGCAATTGCAAAAGAGTTTCTTATTGTCTGAGGCGTTAGTGATTACAAAGAATATCAGTTTCCAAGTGAGCTTCAAGCACTTGGTAACTGGAAAGGAAACTTCTGTTTTGCTTGCTATGGTTTGAACAGATCTTACTCGGACTTGACTTACCGAAACAGGGATTAAAGAAAGACAAGATATTCTTCTACTATACTCTATGTCAAAAACGATAATACTTCATGTAATATACAGGGTGTTACAAAATAGTATGTCCCAACTTGGGGCGATAAACATAGGCCCGTAAAAGCTTCGTTACGGAGTTACAGGTTGTCTAAATTTCCGGAAAAAATTGACTTTTTCTTCAACACTCCTGCAGTTTTCGAGATATTCAGCCCAAATTTAGAATGCAAGCTATTTTTTACAGCGTCCATCATTACACGTCCTAAATTTCAACTAGAATCTATAAGGTATTTTCTTTTACAGAGCCATGTCTTCGTTTGCCCTTTCAAACTTTTTTTGCAGTACGCCACTGAGCAGCGTACAATCAATTTGCGCCATCTTCGTTCAATTCAAAAACTTTTTCGACACCTGTAATTTTTCCGTATCTCCAACCATTTTCGCGTGAAAAATTATTGAATTTAAATTATTTGCATTGTATTTTATTCGCTCAATGGAAAAAAATAATAGAAATACTCGATAGAAATGCCCAAAATTGTCTTTTATTTTGATAGCTCGTCTTCTTAGACTCAACTTGTACTTACTCAATATCAAACTGAAAAAAGAACAATTAAAAACCAAATAAATTGCTGGAAGTGTTATCTTCCTGCAAGAATAGAGGCCTCTGTCCTTCTTCACATATTATCACGCACTCTTCGAAATATTCCTGGGGTATTTCTTATCGTGTTAAAAGAGGTTATTATTCGATTTATCAATTCTTCTACAGTATTCACTGGAGTGGTATAAACTAAACTTTTGAGATATCACCATAAGAAAAAGTCTAAACTATTTAAGTCTGGGGACCTAGGAGGCCATGGTTCTGACCCACCCCGACCTATCCATCGGTTGTTGAATGTATTATTCAAGAATTCCCTAGCTTCTCCACTAAAATGTGCTGGTGCCCTGTCATGCATGAACCACATTATGTTTGTCACCTAAATTGGCACATCCTCGAGCAATAAAGGTAACTCCTCCTCAAGAAATCGCCAATACGCGGAATCATTTAGTCTGTTAGGCATAAAAATTGGCCACATTAAGAATTTCCAATTTTTCCGACCCAGACATTTAGTGAGAATTGTTCTTGATGATGAGATTCTTCAATCAAATGGGGGTTTTTCTCAGCCCTATAATGATTATTGTAAAAATTTGTAATAGCAGTTCTCGAAAAGTTAGCTTCGTCTGTGAACATTATTCCACTATCAAAATGAGCATTGTCTCTAATTTTATCTTAGAACCATCGGTAGAAATTCAGTCTTGAGGGAAAATCTGGAGGAAGTAGAGCTTGGACGCGTTGAATATGAAACGCGTATAATAAAAAGTCGTGGAGAATCCTCCAAACATGTGAAATATTCAACTGATTTCCAATTTTTCTTGTACTCACATGGGGATTCAAATCAATACAATTCAAAATTGCTTCATCAATATCAGGAGTTCTAATAGTTTGAGTTGCACCTTTTAAATGATTTTTTGCAGTAAAACTACCAGTTTCCCTCAAGATTCTGTGGATATTTAAGAATATTTGCCTGTCTGGTGTTACTCGATTTGGAAAGCGCACCTAATATAATCGTCTACCTTCTGTTGTGTTTCTGTCAGCCAGACCGTACGTGTAATGGATATCAGCCAATTCGGCGTTTGTAAAATTAGCAATTTTTTCTTACGGCAATAACTTCAAACGTCTTAAAACTAATCGTTAATCTAATAAACAATTCGAACAGACACTGATTCAACTTTAGTAATTGTTAAAATAAATAAATAAATCAAAAAGATCATAGCCTACTAGTCATTTTTTTAATTAGAAGTGCTTTCAATTCTGCGAATGCATACAATCGTTTGATAATTTTTCGCTCGTGAACGGTCGGAGATACGAAAAAATTACACTCGTCAAAAAAGTTTCTAAATTGAACGAAGATGACAAAAAGTGATTGTACGCTGATATGTGGGGTACTGAAAAAAATTTGAGAGGGCAAAAGAAGTCATGGCTCCGGAAAAGAAAACACCTTGTAGATTATAGTTGAAATTTAGGACGTGTAATGATGGAGGCTGTAAATAAAGCTTGCATTCCAAATTTGGGCTGAATATCTCAAAAACTGCAGGAGTTTCGAAGAAAATAATAATTTTTTCCGGAAATTTCAACAACCTGTAGCTCCGTAACGAAGCTTTTGCGGACCTTCGTTGATATGAACTTTTTTTCTTAGAATTGTACGTAGATTTACCCCCTCTAGTTGTGACATACTATTATGTAACACACTGTATGCAGAGTAGGTGTCAATTCAAACAATAATATACAGCGTGTTTCCTGAGAAAAGGAACCTTTCAAGGTAGTGATAGAGAGTTAGGTGGTGAATTTGAAACGCGCTATTATTTCTGAATTTGCCTCCTCCGTTACGATATACAGGCTGTGTTGTGAGATTTGACGAAATTTCAATGATCCATACTCCCTGAACAATATATCCGCTTTCGTTGAAAATTTGTAGCATTATCACATGGATCGATCATATTAAAATATTGACGTGTCAAAAAAAGCTGGACCGTACTAGAAACAATTAAGTTTTTTCGGATTTCTATTCATAAGTTTATCCTGTATGTCGATATTCTGAATTTTAATATCCATCAGTGAAAATTCGAGTCCTGGTAAATCGAACCAGACCATGATATCGAATGGTACTATTTCTTTCTTCTATTTACTGAGAGCTTTTATCCACGAGAACTTGATTTCCTTAGCCGCTTTCAAATTCAATTATTCGAAGAACGAAAATTATCGAGTATCGAGAGTAATCCTTAAGTCCTCGGAAAATATCCATAAACTGATTTCCAAAGTTATTACAGGACTGGACTGCAACATTGAATCGTTTGAACGAAAACAATGCACTTGAAAATAATTAATTATAATGGTTGTCAAAATTATGGAATGAGGCGCTTTTTTTCTTGAGAGATAACAAAATTTAATATGAAAAATATCTTTTAAAGTCAAAAAACAGAAAATTCTTCAAGAAAACCATTATTGTTAACAGATAACAACTCCAAGACCTTAATAGTATTTACACAAAGTAGTTTTCCAAAAATAATTATGTGGTAAAGTAATTGTAAGATCAGTTGAGGAGTTGATTTTCGAATTCTAAATGTCCACCTCCTAACTCCACACATTTAGTTGTCCGTTGAATTACATGGTTAGTGGATTTTCTCATAATTTTAGGATAAGCTTTGACGCAATGCATTAAGTGCCTTATTTTCTGCATTGATATTATTTCCTCTTCATACACTCACTCTTTCAAAAGACCCCATAAGAAAAAGTCCAGTGGATTTAAATCCGAGGATCTATCCGGCTAGTTGACCGGTCCATCACAGCTTATCCAGCTATTTGGATATTCAATATATAGGTGGTCAGTAACATTCAGAGAAAAACGTGGGGTTACACCATCATGTTGATGCCATATTTTTTTCGTATTGATTCGGGCTTCAGCCAGAAAATTCAATAATACATTTTGCGAAATATGGAGGTACAGGTCCCAAAAAAATGAGGCCAAGGATGCATCCAAAAGCAGCAGCTCGCCTAGTACTCCTTTTCATTCCTTCGTCTTCAATGTCGTTCTAGCTTTGAAGTGGTGAGAAATCTGCCACTGGTTTTAGCATATCGAAATTTCTGGCTGAACGTTCTACGATTGGGTATCCAGCGATTCGGAAAGCGCTCCGGTATTCAGTAGCTGTCTGTGGGCCATTTCCGTTACAGAAACCATAAATATATATCACGTCTACATATTCTGCAATTGAATATTGAAAAGACATATTCGAAACTTGAAAAATTCTATAGTAAATTTCACGATATGTTGGTGAAATTCTATTTATATCTATGTCAATCTTCACCTATGGACAGAATATACAGTTCTGAAACCCATAGATAGAATATGGCTATTGATTATTGAAATAGCAAATTTTCTGTGAATTCTTGCTGCGGTATGTTCAACTTTGATCCCATAGGATTGTATGTTCTACGATGGTTGACTAAATTTGAAGGGGTACATCACAATTTAATGAATACCTACTGCTTCAGGCAGCAGGACTCAACAAGCATTTAACATCATTTACTAACAGCAAAATTGTACTTTTTTTGGAATATCTGGAAAAACTTATGCAACTACAATTAGGAGGTGGACATTTCGAAAATCAACTCCATAACAAATCTTATTACATAATTATTTCTGAGAAACTACTTTCTTTAAACACTGTCAAGGTCTTACAAGTTTTTCTGGAAAATTTTTCTGTTTGGTGGTTTTTGTGAATATTTTTCAAATTAAAAATATTGAATTTTGTTATCTCTCAAGAAAATAGCGCCTCGTTTCATAATTGCGACAACCATTATAATTAATTATTTTCATGTGAAAAGTTTTTGTTCAAACGATCGAATGTTGTATTTCGGTACTGTAATAACTTTGGAAATCGGTTTCTGAATATTTTTCAAGGACTTATGGATTACACTCGATAATGGATAATTTTTTTCTTCGAGTAATTGAATTTGGAAGCAGATAAAGATTTTGAGTTTTCGTGGATAAAAACTCTCAGGGATCAACGGACAGAACGAGCCCTTATTCCTGGATCCCTGAAATGGCGCCATTCGATATCATGGTCTGATTTTAACCAGGGCTCGAAATTTTACTGAAGGATATTAAAATTCAGAATATCGATATACAGAATGAACTTATGAATAGAAGTCCGAACTGTTTCTAGTACGTCCCAACTCTTTCTTATATATATAAACAGCTCTACAGGCCAAGTAGGCCCATGGCTTCATTACACGTTCTTCTCCATTTCATTGTATTCATAACTACTCCCTTCCAGTCCTTCACTCCTAGCTCTTCAATATCTTTCTCCACCATCTTGATCCATTCTGTGCGTGGTCTTCCCCTGCCTCTTCTTCCCGTTATTCCCCTTGTCAAAACTTGTATTGTTGTTCTATCGTCTCCCAGTCGGAAAACATGGCCAAGCCATCTCATTCTTTGTGCTCTAGCCACATTTGTTATTGAGGGTTGTCCATACAATTCTTGAAGCTCGGCGTTCGTTCCCCTTTCCCAACGATTTTCTACCTTTTTCCACCATATATTCTTCTGAGTGTTCTTCTCTCGAAAACTTCTAATGTATATTTTTTCCTCTGATTCAACTTCCACAGTTCGCAACCGTATGTTACCACAGGCCTCCTGATGATCTTCTGATAAATTTTCTTCTTCGCGTTTTTCGACATATTTTTGGACCTGAGTACTCTGTATAATCCTTCTAAGCATTTTGTTCCTTTAGCTATCCTTTCCTGTATTTCTACCCTCCCCTGTTCTCTTTCTTAGACACGTCAATATTTCAATGTAGTCGATCTATTTCATAATAATACAAGTTTTCAACGAAATCGGATCGAGAGTTGCGGAGATATGGATCATAGAAATTTTGACCAATTGTCACAACACAGCCTGTATATCGAAAAGAAAGAGGCAAATCTAGAAATAACAGCGCAATTCGAGTTCACTTAATTCTCTATCAATACCTCAAAACCACAAAGCAATATTTTAAAGCAATCATGTCAAGCTTGAACTGTACAAGTGCGTAAGTGAGTAGGGCGAGAATAGTAGAAAGTAAGCGAAGCGATGATGAGTTTTAAACTACTATACAGCTCTAGCTGCGGACGTGAATCTAGCGGTTGGTGTGAAAATGATATGGTATATGCGGAGATAAGCTATAACAGTTCAATTAATTAAGTGCTGCTGTCACTGGCTATTTTATTCGGTTTAAGCATGAAAACTAGCAAGATCTATAACAGGACTGCAATAACCCGTTCTATGTCTGGAACGGAAAAGAAAATTTAATGGGATCCTACGAATACCACTGCAGCGTGTATAGGGGGAACAGAGTACAGAACGCGGTAGGTTCCTCCAGATCCGCGTACTGCATGTGTATGGGTAACAGCATAGCACAATATCAGCGGAAGACTCGGAAATCACAAAATGAACGGTAATCCATGAGGAAGATCCTACAAATACCACTGTAGCGTGTCTAGCGGGTAACAGCACTACAGGGAGAAGTGAACACTTACAAAACTGCGTGTGTGAGGGGAACAGCACAGAAACGAATCTACGGAAGCCTTAGAATTCACCGAACGAACGCTCTGCGTAATCTATGAATAAATCATTACGGAGTTGTCGGGATCCTAGGAGTACCACTGTAGCGTGTGTGGGGGATCAGCACTACAGGACGCAGTAGACACTTCCAAAGCCATATACTGCGTATGAAGGGTTAATTGCACAGTAGTGAACCAAACACGCTAATGGAATAATATGAAAAGAAAATACAACTGTTAATTCAATTAAAACGAAATAGTTTTGATCGGTAAGTCTCTCTAAGAATTATAGAAATCTAACACGGAATAGTACCTGATTATAAGGAAACGGTAAAATGCAAACATTAAAATAGGAGGAATGTACTTTCTAAATAAATACTACCGATTTGAATTGTTTTGGATAATCTATTACTTTTCGCACTACCCTCCTATGATGAATTTCGGAAAATAGCAGCACCAATCATTCTATGGAAGGTTGACTATTTTTCCCTGAATGAAGGTCTTTAATGTATTTTCACATATAACGATGAATCTCACAATGTATTGCGATCAAGAATAAGTTTCATTATGCAATTTTCATAAGAAAAAATTTTGTCGTTCGAAATCTTTCATTTTAAGATGATAACTTGTTCAACCCAGATTCCTACATTGTCAGAAAACGTGACGTCCATGACAGAATGAGAGTCATTTTCGAATTCAGTACATCCAAAACCATGAGAACTGCGTAAAAAAATCAAAGAAGCTTTAAATCTATTTCCTGATAGTGCAAAGGCTCTTTTTATGAGTTTTCTAATTATTGCTTATTCTCAGTATGTTTAACATTCTACATACTGCGCTTTTTCCGATCATGATTTCGACTCACATCCAAACTTGACATTAAGCAATGTAGTCCCATCATTGAAGAGAATAAATGAATCAACAATGTTCATTCTATTCCTTGTTATTTTTCAGATAATGGAACTGCCCCCGATTCACACTCAATGCATTCCGAAAGGGAAAATCCAAGACAGTTTCACGAAGAATTTACACCTACTAGATGCAACGCGAACAGTTTGAACGAATCGATGAAAAACCATGTTTCCGACACCCAAGAGAATAAAATGGGGCACCCAGACGACGTCGTCAAGAGTTCTCGAAAGGAATATGGAGCTGTGCTTCCACTATCGCGAAAACATCTGGAGATGTTTGCGAAAATATCGCCGCCTCCCCCTCAATTCAGGACCACCGTCCGTACTGACACCGTTTCCACAATATTGGATCAAGAAATGGAATTTGATTATGAGCCGAGTCAGGAAGGAGGTAATTATATCAATTTGGCAGATGGAGAATTTTCCCGGTCTGTTTGCGTTTTCTTTTATGAGGAAACACTTACGCAAGGTCAATTCATCTTGTACAGGGTTGGTTACAAAAGAAAATGAAATTTAAGACTCGATTGGGTTTTTATATGAAACCCTCAATATTTGATTTGGATAGTTTCAATTTCTTGAAATAATGTAGATATCATATTTTATCTTTCACTACTCTTGAGAGGAGGCGATACCTAACATGCCACAGCTGTGACTACCCAATATGATTTAATGTGTGTGTTCACTCGTTTCTTGAAGAGGGCCTAATTGTATGTTAACGAAAGAATTTTCATAGAAAGAGATACGTGGTGTAGCTAGTTGGACCTTCCTCTGATGAGAGTTTTTTGCCAATCTAGTTTTTCTTTTGATCTGGATTCTTTCCCGTGTTCCATCAACTATTAGTTTCTCGGAGCATTCACAATAGAACTGTCATTCAAAAATAGAACTATCACGCGTGATCTCCAGGTGATCAATGAGGTGTACAGATCTTTTCTGGCACTACCCATTAAATTTAATGAATGTTAGGATGCAGAGTCCCACACATTTAAACAGTACCACAGACTAGGTTGCATCTCTGCTGAATAATAATCACTTTCTTGTTCTTGCTTGCCAATTTTGAAGTAGAATCTCAAAATACCTTTAATTTTCAAACTCAACAAAACAATTCCCTCTCTGTTTGAACGAGAGAGCCCCGATGGCTGGGTTCGGTCTTCTAAGTGATGCCGATTATGATCTATAGATGTTTTAGAATCATTGTGAACCCAATAATTTGGGTTGACATCTATAATATATTTCTTCTTTAATTTTCTTGTCAAATTTGAAGAAAAAAAGAAGATAAAACTGATAGATTTGATAATACTGGAGTTTACAAGTTGTCCTGTATGGATTGCTACGGCGTTTATATAGGTAAAACTGGCCGTACATTCAAAACTAGATACAAAGAGCATCAATCAGATTACAATATCCAGAGAACCGACAAATCCCTTTTCGCTAAACATTTTATTGAGAATGGCCGTCATTTTTCACCCATAGATCAACTTCAAATTATTCACACAAAACCTGAAGGTCGGAAGTTAGATTTTTTAGGATACATCGAAATTTTCAAACTCAAACAAGTTCCCAATAGGAGTAATCTTCTGAACGACCAGTATGGCTCGGCTTATTCGTCCATACTTGATATCTTTAAATAATACCTGCTTTTAACATAATTTGTTTATTACCCTTAATTGCAACCTAATTAATTTTTTACCTACCTGTTCTTGTATGTATGTATTTTCAATATTTGTTCAGTACTTGTTGTCAGCTGCTGATGGTTGGGAGACCGAAATTGCAATCCTGATTTTCAATAAACTGTTGTGAAAGTATAATACATAGTTTAATCTCTTATTACCATCATGATTAACTATCACGTAGTGACAGCAGAATCTATTAACTATTGGGAAGAAATCAGGTGCTTATGAAATCTTTCGTGACAAAATGTATATCGCTAGAACTCGTCAATACTCAATTTCAATACTAGGCTATCAGAACACAAGCGGACTTCTAATAAACGAAAATCACCTTCTCAGAATGAATATCATTTTCTGGAATGAAACCATATTTTTAGCAATCATTTTGAAGCGTCATAAAATTGAAAATATAGTGAAAATTTGAAAAATCATTGTTTCAGTTTTTAAACACAGGGATCAATAGCAAATATATATTCGTGCAGGACGATAGTTAGCCTGCCTAAACATAGTGTATTTCAGTAGTCCTACGACCCTTCACACCATTTGCCAAACTGCCGGTTGTTTTGGAGCCATCTGAACACCAGTAAATAGGCTCAATTTTATTCCAAATGAAAACATGACAATGTTATAGTTGAAGAATTTCTTCAACTGTTCTTTTACAAGCATGATTGGATGATCAGAATTTAAGATAACTGCAGTTGTAGCAAAATGGTGAAGCTCTCCTCATATATTATCTCCAGAAAAGCTTTCGCGGAAATAGCTAAGCATAGTACAAAACATCGAGAATAAACATAAAAGTCTTTTGGCGCCTCAACCCTATTTTTATTGGGGTGTGACATACTTTTCACATCTTCCATAAAGGCTGATAATGACAAGAGTGGAAAATACTGAGATTAATCAACTTATATTGTGTATCTCTCAGTAGGCTATTAAGAATGAATTTATGATAGTCTTAAAAGATAATCGCTCTAAATTGTGGAAATAACGCAAATATAAATGCTTTTCCGATTAATCACAATGTCTTCAATGTACAACTTCCATTGAGAATCGACATAAAATGAATACGCTTCTTATATCATCAGAAGGGTTATACAAGTTATATTTTTTTAAATGCTCATATTTTACTGAATGGGAAAAAATATTTCTCCTCATTATCAAATGAAACTTTCGCGTGATTTTTGAATACCTAACTTTTCAAGTCCCCCTTAACCGCCTAACCCCTAGCCACCCTGGCTATCTATTTCCAAATAGAAACCCCCATTTTGTGATTTCTTCTTTTGAAGCTCTATGACGTTTATTGATAACTGTGCATAAAACTCCTTAAAAAAACCATTGCTCTCTTAAATACTGGGTGCTAGAATATCAATATTCATGCATAATGCAATTGTGTTTCAAACTAATTACGAGCTGAGTTTCCAACCCCCTAACCCGAAACCAATTTTGTAAAGAAATGATGAAGAGGTGTGACGAGAACAATAGGTATTTTAATACCCTCTATTTAAGAGAGCAATGGGTTTAAAAGTAGGGGTGGGTGATAGTTAGGGGATGGGGTTAAACTCTTTTTCGGAATTATAGTGTCATTCTCATTGGAAAATGACACAGATTTGAGTAAGATTATCACTTCCTTCTTAGTTTAACGGAAATTGTTATTTTTGAGGGCAACGTACTTTTCGAAGGGGTTTCATAGACTGGGTGCTCGAAAATCACTTATTAAAATAACGTTTTTTTCAATTACAAGTACCTTTTCTGTTACATTATTAAAACCGTATCCTGAATTGGTATTGATTGGTATCAAGTTTCCTTATATCAAAAATACATCGTCTTTCATTCGCGGTTTCATCAAAAACCTGCAACTCCTTCGAAAAATTAGATAAATTGATTGAAAATAGCAATAACTCAAATTGTTTGTGTATATTTTGTTAAATAAAATGACGAATAAATACTCCAACAATTAACAAATCGAACTTGTAGAACATTTAACGAAAAGACCCGAAATAACAATCAATGTGCCGAAAAAATTCAGAATATTTGAACCAAATTTGGTCAGTTATGACATAAAGAAAACTGAAATGAGTAGCGTTAGCTCACTTCAAAAGATGAGGATATCGTTCTGGCGACAAGAATCATGAAACAAAGTTTCTTACATTTAATAAAAATTAATTTAGAAAAATGTAAACGTAAACATATTTTATTTAGGAAAAAGCTATACAGGAACAAAATTATTGTTATTGTACTTTCAAATAATTTCTGAACTGAGGCCCAAATTCATAGAAACTCACATAAAAGATCGTGGAACATAGAAACTGCCATGGGAATTGAATTCATTATGTTTATCTGTATGTTCTACAGCTTAATGATTTGATTTTCCGAAGGATAAGGAAGGAAGGTATAGAACAACCAAATGCCAATCAATATCAATTTAAAATACGGTTCTAATGAAATGAAAAATAAGTATTCGTATTTGAAAAAACGTTTTTCTGACAATCTAGTTTTATTGATATGATGAGTGTTTTTGAGCATCCTGTATATACAATAATTCCTGAAAGTGCGCTCCCTCAAAAATAACACTTTTTTGTCAGACTAAAAAATGCTATAATCTTACTCAAATCTGTATTTTAGGTAGTAAAGAAGATGAGGCTATAATTCCGAATATTTTGATGAAAAAATCATATCTTATTGGTGATTAATTTTAGATAGGACAAATTTCATTGAAAGATTCTTGGGAAAGGCTAATCTTTAATGAAAAAACCTAAAAAGTACACCACAAGCTATTTGAAATAGCAAACACGTAGTAGATGTGCGGTATATCCGAAAGTGGAACTGCTCTGAAAATATTGCAAATTGTAGATCAGAATTCATTCACGCTAGTCCAAAATTTTAAAATAAATCGATAAGCCCTTTGTCCAGATACTTGTAACAGGTCTTTTTACGCGGACACCCTGTATAGAATCTATCCAAAAGCTGGGTACCTATATAACAATTATCGAACATGTCACTTGACTTGTAGATAGGGGGCTAGCAATATGTGTAAAAGCACCAGTCTGTCGAAACCTCTTTGTTCCTTAGTTCCATAGGCGAAAATCTTTCATAGATAGTGTAATGAAATAATTAATTAGCGATGGGCGTCTCAGATCTTCTAAGATACGAAAGCTCATAGCATATCCATTTCCATTATTGCAGAAAACAAATTGGCACATCTATAGAGTAATTTGGCTTAGCTTGTTCACTCATGTTTTGCTTGATTGAAAGATACTTTCTTCAAGAAATGATATTCTTGTCAGAGACCCGAAATAACGAAATAAATAGGAATCTCGACTTCTTTAGCTCTGTTGAGAAAGTGAACAGAGTTCATTCTTGTTGAAAACACAAGGTATTTTACAGAAAACGGATATAAGAGATACGAAAAGATCCTCAGAGGCTTAGTCAGGGTATATCATATTAAAAACTCATCAGGATTCAACGTGCACCAAAAGTTCTTGTGAAGTATTCAGAATCTTTTCAGAGAGATTAAAAATGAATGAATTTCAATTTATATCCTACAAGTTTCCATTGAATACCGGATTACACGAAACTCCTTCAAAAAATTCACAAGTCATTTATTGTAGATTTTTGACAAAAACGCTCGCTCAGGTCGATTTTTGATATTTAATACCTTACTTGTTATGATAATTTCAAGAGTTTTACCCCAACCCTAACCATCGCCACCCTCACTTTTTAACCCATTGCTCTTTTGAATACAGGGTATTAAAATACCTCTTGTTCTCGTCACACTTCTTCATCATTTATTTACAAAATTGGTTTCGGGTTAGGGTGTTGGAAACTCAGCTCGTAATTAGTTTGAAACACAATTGCATTATGCATGAATATTGATATTCTAGCACCCAGTATTTGGGAGAGAAATGGGTTAAAATGTGAGGGTGGCTAATGATTAGGGATTGGGGTTAAACTCTTGAAATGATCATAACATGTAAGGTATTAAATATCAAAAAATTGACCTGAGCGAGCGTTTTTGTGAAAAACCTTCAATAAATGACGTGCGAATTTTTAAAGGACTTTCGCGCAATCCGGTATTCAATTGAAGATTGTAGGATATAAATTGAAATAATAAAAACAAGTAATGTGTTTTTGGAATTTTACTTAATAATTATGATTCGTAACGCGTTTCATTACACCGTAGCTTCTTCAGACGAATGAATGAATCATAATTATTAAGTGAAATTCAAAAACACATTACTTGTTTTCATTATTGATAATGGAATTTTATCAAGTAAAAGCCTCCCAAGTTCAAAAATATAAATTGAAATTTATTATTTTTAATTTCTCTGAAAATATTCTGAATACTTCACAAGAACTTTTGGTGTACGGTGAATCCTGATGAGTTTTTAATATGATATACCCTCATTGAGCCTCTGAGGATCTTTTCGTATCTCTTATATCCGTTTTCTATAAAATACCTTGTGTTTTCAACAAGAATGAACTCTGTTCCCTTTTTCAACAGAGCTAAAGGAGTGGAGATTCCTATTTATTTCGTTATTGAGGGTCTCTGACATACATATCATCTCGTGAAGAAAGTATCTTTCAATCAAGAAAAACATCAGTGAGCAAGCTATGCCAAATTACTCTATAGGTGTGCCAATTTGTTTTCATATCTAAGAAGATCTTAAACGCCCATCGCTAATTAACTATTTCATCACGTTATCTATGAAAAATTTTATCTATGGAGCAAAGGGACAAAGTGGTTTCGACAGCCTGGTGCTTCTACACATATTTGTAGCCCTCTATCTACAAGTTAAGTGACATCTTCGATAATTGTTATATAGGTACACAGCTTTTGGGTAGATTTTATACAAGACGTCCGCGTCAAAAGATCTGTTGCAAGTATCTGGACAACGGGATTATCGATCAATTTAAAAAGAGTGATAAGAGTGAATAAATACTGATCTACAATTTGCAATATTTTCACAGCGGTTCCACTTTCGCATATACCGGACATCCACTACGAGTTTACTATTTCAAATAGCTTGTGATGTACTTTTTAGTTATTTTCATTGAAGGTTAGCCTTTCCCAAGAGTCTTTTGTTAATATTTCTTCTATCTAAAATTAATCAACATTGAGCTATGATTTTATTATCAAAATTATCGGCAATATAGCTTCATCATTTTACTATCAAAAACAGATTTGAGTAAGATTATAGCAATTTTTACTCTAACAAAAAAGTGTTAGTTTTGAGGAACGCACCTTCAGGAATTATTGTATATACAGGATGCTCAAAATCACTCATCATATCAATAAAACTAGATTGTCAAAATAAATTTTTTTAATACGAATACTTATTTTTATTTCATCAGAACCGTATTTTAAATTGATGTTGATTAGCATTTGGTTTTCTGTACTTTCCTGCCTTATCCATACAGACAAACAGAATGAATTCAACTCCGATGGCACATGTTCCACAATATTTTATGTGAGTTTCTATGAATTTGGGGGTCCTCAATAATTTTGTCTAGCTTTCTTTTTAAATGTTTACATTTTTTCTATTTAATTTCTAAAATGTTTCATGATTCTTGTCGTTAGAACGATATCCTTATCTTTTGAAGTGAGCTTATGCTGCTCATTTCGGTTTTCTGTATGTCATAACTGACCAAATTGGGTTCAAATATTCTGAATTTTTTTGGCACATTAATAGTAATTTCAGGTCTTTTCGTTAAACGTTCTACAAGTTCGATTTGAATGAATCCATTTTATCCTCGTTTGAGTACTCATTCGTCATTTAACTTAAGATAAACTATACACAAACAAATTAGCAATTAGAGTTATTGCTATTTTCAATCAATTTACAAACGTCAAACTGAGACCGAAATTCTTAGAACCTTATATAGAGGATTGTGAAACATGATAACTGACATCACAATTAAATTACAATCTGTTCGTTTCCACATATAACAGCTTTTTGATTTTATTTTCTGGAATTGCAGGTTTTGATAAAATCGCGAATGAAAGACGATATATTTTTGATATAAAGAAACTTAAGACCAAACAATGCTAATTCTTATAATGTAACAGGGAAAGTAGTTGTATTTGAAAATAAACGTTATTTTGATAAGTGATTTTCGAGCACACAGTATATAAAATAGCATCGTAAAGTACGTTGCCCTCAAAAATAACACATTCCCATTAAACTAAGGAAGAAGTGATAATCTTACTCAAATCTGAATCATTTTTTTAGGCAATGAAAATGACACTATAATTCCGAAAATTTCGATGAAAAAATCATAGCTGAATGATGGTTACTTTTAAATTTGAAATCGATCTATAAACCCGTTCTCCAGATACTTCCATGTAACGCTGACACCCTTTATGGTTTTTAAGCAAAAATGATTGCATTCGTCGAACAAAAAACTGTTAATGAAACAAATGCCTATTTTGAGAAAACCTTGTATTTGGAAGGCATAAAAAATTGGAAAAACACTGTACTGAATGTATTGAAGTGTAAAATACTATGTTGAGAAATAAAGCCTGAAGAATTATTTTTCATTCGAAAAATCACTGCCTCATCAAAATGGTCTCCTTTTATTTACACATTATTGATTGGATATGAAAAATGATTCTCATCAAAGGGGCCCTAACTTAATCATTCTAGATTCAAATCTGGTTCAAAGTCCATGAAAGCTTGTTCTTTCTTTCCCGAACTATATTTATGTTCGCAAACCGCACAATACGTCAACACATAAAGTTCCGATCGGAAACGCTTGCTTGAAAAATGATTTTCCACTCGAAAATGTACGACAGGATATTCGAATAACTTCCTATTCATCCAAAACATTTCAGGAGACAGGGGTAGGCATAACTCTGCCGCCAAACTCTCTACCCTACTTGTTCCAATTGTTTTCCACCCTTTCTCCTGCAATTCGTTCGTAACCGAAAATTATTCAAAACACTTGGAGATATGATGATAACTGAGTTGCGATAATTGCTGGAACTTTTCTTCAATGTCTGGTATTTGGGATTATTCTCACAATTCATTATGGAAGCCTTCTTTCTTGGTGATGATCGAGAGTATATAAAAGTAAAGAGGGTCTCAAATTGTATGGTTTCGTGAAGCATCTATGTAAAACATTCTGTTTAGAAAAAAAATGACCCTTCCACCATCCCTTGCTCTCAATTTTCAAGGAAATCTTATTGGTGAAAACCAATTTTCTTTCGGTTTTTGTTTTGGTGTTATTCTCGAATTCTTAATTTTTCCGGATTCGAGCAAATGACCATATCACGGGTACTAATTAAGTTGAAGTAGATTTTCACATTATTTAGGAACTTCTCCGAATAGTATCCAGGGATGCATTAGAAAAAATTTTAAACTCAATGTTTTCGAGCTATAAGATAAACTTGTGTTTTCTCAAGACAAACCATTCGCGAAATTGATCGTGTAGAGTAGATTTTTTTTTCTTCCCGAAAATATGATATGATAATATTTATATGACTTTTTTCCAAAAAATGAAAAGTTATTTCAAAACGAACCTCGTTAGAAGATGGGAATCTTGCCATTCGCTTTTTTATTTTTCAAGGAAATTTTAGTATATCTAAAAACTTAGAGAGATCGCAGAGTATTTCGGATGAACTTTTGATACTGAAGATGAAAATGAAAACCACAGAGAACGTTTTGGTTTTGTTAGCAAGATTTCGAAATATCAGGAAAGGAATTCCGAAGTATTAGGACGACAGAAAATATAATATCATATGATATAATTCCTTATTAAATTAGAAGTGTAGGAAATGGTTAAGCTGCGTGTGATATTTTATCAAAAAAGATGTGTGCACGATTCTTGCGAGAATCGCGGAATAGTAAAAAAACCAGTTTCAAGAACATTCATTATTTATTGGGAACAATCAAAAACTGAGCCATTCTTGAAATTCCGTCGCCGAAAATGTTTCAGAACGTCGAAAACTCTACTCACAATTTCGAGATAAATGTTCAATCCGGAAACTTCCAAGATAGAAACAAGTGCAACTTTCTCATTTCAGCTGCTAACCAATAGAAATATCGTCGTATAAAAAATTCAGCTCTTCGAAAATTTATGATTTTTCTGTCTTGATTATTGAATGAGGAACGAAGATTGATGAATGAGCATAACAGAGTGAAAGGAGATACTCGAATTGTCGTCTTGAATTTTCTATACATAATCTGCATCTTCTTCTGAGTGAATTCACAGCGTTCAGTAGTTGAATTCCAAGAATTTGATTAACATTATCCTGGAACCCATTAACCAAATGCTCCCTACTTTCCGGTGAGGTAAATTTTGTTCTTGTCGATACCCCATATAAAAAAGTCAAATGTGCTGAGATCAGGGTATCTCGCTAGCCATAAATCGTAACTCATAGTGCAGTGATTTTCCAGAATGTAGTTAAATTTTTGGATGGAAGCTCCTGCCTTATGCGCAGGTGCGCTGTCCTGTTGAAACCACTTTGTTTCAAGATCTGAAAGTAGAAAATTTTCAAAAGGACCTTGCTGATTTCTTTCTTGGAAAAAATAATGATTTTCTTCTGACCAATGATGTCGATTATTTCTATTGAAGAAGCTATCAGAGCTTATCCTTGACCCTTGGTTTTTCAAAAGATCCGTTGATTCGCAAATTGTTGTCAAACTTTTTGAATTTACATTTGTATGGTTGTTGTCGCTCCGGGAACCGCTTTTAATAAAGATAGCCAGCAGCATTACTAACACTTTCGCTTCCAATAAAACAAGTATTCATATCATATCTACTTCTTGTCGTTATTATACTCCATTACGAAGAACCTTTCGAACTAACCTAACCACAAACTTTTTCTTACAATACAAATTCTGAAAATGCTAAGATAATAAATAATTATTTTGACAATGATGAAGCGTTGTCTGTGGTTACATCAAACACAAACTCACCTTGTTCAGTATCGAAAGTGATCTTTTCCATGAATTCTGGTGATATTGCCATAGAGAATTATTTTGCGAATAAAATGATTATCATATCATAACGAGATTCAGTTGGAAATAATTTCTTATTTTTGAAGAAAACGCCATTAAAATATTATTATATTATATACTCTCAAAAAGGAAAAAAATATTTTACTCAACCCGACTAACTTCGCGTGTATTGAAAAAAAAACACTAATTTACTTCACAACTGGATACCGATGGATGAAAATTTTTTTCTAGTGCTCTCTTCTCGTTAATTGAGACCGAGGAATGGCCGGTAATTTTTTTCTATCTGCAATGTTTCACATAACTGCCCCACATATCCTTCGAATTTGGCACACCCAGGACCGAACCCTTATGTAGCGCTTTCCTCATGTATCCACTACTGAGTCTGTCTTGAGTTATTCATTTTCAAATGTCAACCATTGTTTTAAGTTATTGGACTTCAAAATTTTTGCATATTCGATCTGTATGAGAAAAAGACTATTATGAACAATTAATTCATTGAATTTTTCACTGGAATATAACGAGTATGTTTTCAAGAGTTTAGTTTCAAAAAGTGAAAAGAATGCCATTTACATATCTATGCCTGCCAATTGGTTATGATGGTTTAATAGTGGACAATTTTGAAAGTCGAGTTTTGGCAGACCTTTTCCAACATTTTGGACGAATCTCACCATTCACACAATCAGTGATGTCTACCAGGTTAATAATCATTGTTGGCTTGTTCCTAAAGACGACAGATTTGACTAGTCAAGTAGAGTCAAAATACATGCTCATGATTGCCATTCAATTGCGCATAACCATGGTATAGCACAAAATATAGCATGTGGCACCATCCAGCTGAAACCACATGTCAATCAATTCTAATTTTTTCATTTTAGGTGACAAAATTATCTATCATCGAATGGTAGCTTGCGCTAGGAGTCTAATCCAAGTATAACTATTCAAGTAACCACACCAGAACAGTGCAATTGAACGACCTCTGGTTGTTCTTTAGGTCGAATTCGGCAAACCTGCTTATTTATATCTCTGAAGACAATGTTGCAATAAAAAGAATCATTCGGCGAAAAGACAGCATCGGTAGGTAGCCTGGCTTCAGCACTAGCGTTAGCAGTATTTTATTAGGCCATAGACCATGCGTCTAAGGCTAATGCATGTCACGGAGTTCAGACTCGGAGAAGATATCAGAGTGAAGCCGGTTGAATTTGGTCAATTTCAACGAGAAGAAGACGCAATCAACAATGTTATTCAGAAAAGTCACTGCTGGAGAACCTTCCTCACTCATGCAAGGTCATCGAATTACCTCAGAAACGAACATGCATAAACTCGGCGTTATAGTCAACAACGGAGCTTGCTGGAATTACCACGTGTCAGCCATTTCCTGATCTGCTTCGGCTAAACTCGGTGTTCCTTTCCGGGCTAACCAGTATTTAACGTCATCATAGCTGATACTTTTATACAAAGCACAGGTGCATACTGGTCTAGAATACTGTTCCCCTGTGAGGACTGTGCAGCCAAACATTCATTTCATCTATTGGATATTGTACAGAAGGGAACAATATACCTCATTGATCACAGGTACATATTGTGTGTTCTACAGCCTCTAGCTCAGAGGTTTCTTGTCTTTCTCTTTTTTACAGATGGTCAATTTTTATAAGAACTAAAGAAAATATCATTAGCTCATCATCTAGCAACGCTAGGTACCTCTCTCAATAAATGTTCTTTGGTTTATAGGGATAGTGTATTGAATAACCCGCTTTCATTGAACAACTTTCCGGTAACGCACTATTTGGCCTTCTTCAAGAAGCAAGTGAACACACATTAAATCATCTTGGGTGGCCATAATTGTAGTGATAATAGTCATTGTCTCCTCCCAAGAATTGAGAATAGAGAAAAATAAAAAAGTGCTCCTTGCAAAAAATCTTCGAAGTAGTCGAAAATTCATTCATAACTGCTATAATCGGCGAAGGATTGATATACACGAAGTGTATGGGAAAAATAACAGAGATTTTCCAATTCATGTGTTCCATCCCTAAATTACACTGCGAAATTCCCCGAAGTTCCCGTTTTACAATATCGTTGGTATCTGCAGTTGCAGTGTTCTGGTGATTGAGGATTAGACTGTTGGATACTGATCTGGGTTGGTGAATATCTCTCATCTCCAATGAGGTAGAACAGATACGAAATTTAGTCACAATAAGTTTAATTGCCTGCTTGTTATGTCGATTAAAACGACTATAAAATGGACGCAACTTATAGAATACATCTTTCACAGAGTACGAATTCAATAAATTTCAGTATTGGTGAAGTTTTAACTCATATAAAATTGTTCATGAAATATCAAGTGTTACTGAGCATTTTTGACTTTGAAACATGCCATAAATCACGCTTGATCTTTCCAAAATACTAACCCTCAAAAACCAAATGACCGAAAACTTAAGTGTAGTAGTCATTTAAATATTTAGTTCATCAAGAAGAGGAAATTGAAAAAATAACATCTTGAAAGAAGATCGACAAGCTCATATCGCAGGTAATGATGCAAACACCTATAAATATCGATATACGGATTATTTGATAATAAATATAGATTTAAGAAACTCTAGCCATGCGGCTTTCCAGACCTGAAGCCTATAAAGCATCAGTGGGTCACCCCAAAATTAGAGGTAAAACCTGGTTGGAGTTTGAAATAACTAAGCCAAACTGTCAATAATTAAAGGTTGGGTGAACCAAGACATTGCCAAATTAACATCAATAACAAAAGTTGAACTTATACATTTTGAATAGATATCACAGTCTATAGTGTTTTCACACGTTTTGAGTGAGACTAACAAAATCTCTCAATCCTACTTTCAAAGTAAAGACGACTCTGACCGATGTTAAAACAAGCCCCCTTTTCATCAGAATTGAATAAAAAATTATATTATACCAACTCTGCTCTACTAAATACGGATATTACCGCTGTGGGATATAAAAAAGAAAATATGATTTCAACCAATTTTCAAACTGAACATAATAAACATAAAAGTGTCGCTGTTTTTGCAGCGATAGTCTTCAGCATCGATTTGGTGCGAAAGTAAGAGTGTCTTTCAATAACTCCTTAATCCTGACCTAAATATGCTCCAAATTGAATGGCCTATAAAACTTATATTAGGAAGAACAAAGTGTGGAGTTTTGACAACGTTTCACACACAAGAGATCATGAAAGATGAACTTTTTAAGAACACTAACAAAAATAAATGATTTCAGTTCAGGATTCGTACTTCAGAGAGATTCGTGTATTCAGATTAGGTTAGGTTCAGCGTTATTACTTGTAACATTGACATTTTCTTTCAAACTTGATAGAAGTTTGAACAAAATTCGAAATTTCAATACAGTCAGTATGGCGACGATTATGAAGGTTGGAGGGATATATAACTTTCCACGGAAAGTTGAATATTGATTCCTGAATGAATGTCTTCAATGAGTTCGTTCACACATACAGCGATAAATTTTATAAGTTATCAGACAAGTACTTGAAGTGTTAGCATTTCATCAGATCGCATCTTGCAGACATAGTGTGTAACGTTGCGGTATATAGTCAAACTACTATGGCTGCCTAAATTTTGCTGTTTGATCTATTCTTTGATTTCATCAATTCTCTTATAGCGCTGGTGGTAGCCTATGTATTAGTTCGTTGGAGGGCGCCAATTGTATTGTATGTGATGCGCTCCAACGGATTGAGGCGAGTATGTGTCAGTCTGGCCTGATGTTGTGAATGAGTGTGCAATTCTATCGAGGTTAAACAAGAGCGAAACTGCAGTTTATTGCTCTTATTTATCACAGCCAACCAGACGGTGATGATTGCGAAGGGTAAAGCGAAAACCAGCTCCTTCAGGGAGGTATATTTAACCTTCTACGCAAGCTCGAATATTGTTCTCTGAATAAAAGTCTGCAATGTGTTTGTTTTTACAAACATATATGTATCTTTTGATACACGTTGGTTTTCTGCAATAAACTGATTTTATTTTATAACTTTTACATAACTCATGTTAATGGCGCCACTATCACAGACCATAGACTCTAGGCATGTTAGGCATAGGAACTTATTTTAATATTATCTATATTTTAACAGTTTGAACACTTGAAATACTTAAAGTAAACTCAAAGAAAATTCTGTCACTTTACTATAAATTACAAGGTAATTTGATGAAATTGAGTAGCAAATATACTGAGAGGTCATGAGAAATTTCGACTAAGAGGTTCAAGCTGTGCCATCAGAATTGTGGCCGATATTTTCTTTCACTCAGAATTGTAGTGAAGCAAAATTCAATAAAGAATCAGAAGTTTTCAAACGATAGTTCATTTTTTATTTTTAACATATGTCCGTCTGAATGAAAAAGGTTTATTCATAAAAAGAAATACGATACACATATTTCTGCTTTCTTGCATTATAGGAAAAGTCAATGATTAATTTTTTTGTCACGTCGATGAGCTAAAAATTCACCGCCAGACATGAACGGCCGTAAACAGTGTACCATATGAGCCAGATGACTTTCTGTATTTTTTGCAGAGAAATATAATATCAGACAAGTCGACATCTCGCAAGTTGAAAACTTCCACGTGTTGGCCCTGGCACGGATCGAGGAAACTTCCAGCGAAGGCGAGTGTCGAATAGGTACGATGTTTTCCCTTGTTGTAACTCGTTTTTGTATGAAGCATTATGGCCTGTTTTTCCCTGGATGTTTCGTGTTTTGTGTACCGCATGATGGGGCATGTTTGTAGTTATCGTGCTGTGTGCATGATTTGTTGCTCGAATAAAGAAGGGTATTTTATAAGTGGAGCATTGTAGTCTTGAAAAGGGTGAAAAATTTTCGTCTCGTGAGGGATATTCGCGGACTTTTTACCTGACCGTTTTTGTTTTTGTTTAGTGAATATGAATTATGACAAAATTGTATAAAGTATATCATATACTTGTTTAAAATATACAGGCTTTACCTAAATGGATGGCCTATCGGACGATTATGGAGAATTAAAAAATTTGAAGTTTGCTGTTTTTCACAAATCTTATTTCTAAATTTCAGTTATATGCCATATCTGGTTATATAAAAATAGGCAAAAAGTTTTTACTCTCTTTGGAATACTCTCCATATAGGAAGATAACACTTCTGATTCCAAAATACGGTGTAGAGGCAATTTGAGAAATTTAATTTATTTAATGTTTCCGTAAACCAAAACAAAGGTTACTTTTTACTTAAGTAAAGTAAATTTTATTTGTATGTTTTTACTGAGACTTGTCACATTCGTCGCGATTGGTACAATTAAGAGATTACAAAAAAGCATACAAACATCAGAAAAGGACAAAACTAAAAACTCAAGGCAGTAAACTCTTGCACATTATGAAATGCTCCGTCTATCAATAACGTTCGCCACTCTTTCCAAGACTTTCTGATCTGGTCGGGTATCCTATTGGACGATTTATATATATATATATATATATATATATATATATATATATATATATATATATATATATATATATATATATTGTTTTATATATATATATATATATATATATATATATATATATATATATATATATATATATATATATATATATATATATACGGAGTTATCTGTCAAATCGAAAACAATTAGTAAAATTGAGAATATATTTAGTGATGAACTGCCGTTGAAATGTGAAGTACCACAGGGAACCGTTTTGGGGCCGATATTGTTTTGTTTGTATATAAATGGTCTCTTTTCCTTGAGTATCAGGGGTAGGCTCATCGGGTTTGCTGGTGATTGTTTATTCGGGAAGGAGCTGGACGGAAATGAGGCGATAGGCAGAATCGGTCTTTCTTATTATTAAATCGTGGATGGATGAGCATTTGCTCACTGTGGACTTCGAGAAAACAAAATATATTCCCTACTCAATTGTTAAGAGGTCGCTCCCTGTGGAGATGCCTTCACCTTTGAAATACCTAGTACTCATGAATGTAAATATCTCGGCATAGTGTTAGATTCGCACTTGAAGTGGGAAAGCCACATAAACGGGTTGACTTTGAAACTACGAGGACTGGTGTCTGGGTTTAAGCACTTATCAAATATACTGAAAATAGATCATTTAAGAATCGTGTATCATGCACTAGTGGAGTCGCAACTGCTTCACGGGTTGATAGCCTGGGGAGGTGCATACAGTAACGTACTAAACAAAATCGTGATACAACAGAAATGGTTACTAAAAATTATGTTCAAGAAAGATACTCAATTTCCTACTCTGCTCCTTTATAATCTGGCTAATGTATGGGATATATATATATATATATATATATATATATATATATATATATATATATATATATATATATATATCAATTAAACTGCTTCTTCATCTTAATGCATTTGGGAAAAAATACACCATGCCAATCTCTTCTAGATCATGGTGGTGGTCTTTTCGGGTTCCAAAAGTTCAAACAACAGTTTCTCAGAAAAGTTTTTATTATCTTGCCTCCAGAATTTTCAACACTCTTTCTTTGGATTTGAAAAGTACACAGAATTTGGAAAATGTTTGAAAGAAAACACAGAAGATGGCTCATGAGTTTAGACAGAGTATTTATGTTGGATTTGTTTCACAGATTCGTTGTGTTGAAACCCTTTAAATTTCAAAAATTCATAAAAGGAAAGAACACATACATCAAAGTTGAAATATTTTTATTCTCAACCACCCCTCAAACTCGGAAATCTATATTTCAGAAAAAAAATTTGACACTTTTGATCTTTTCATATTGAAATAAGATATTATACTTTGTTTATTTAATACTGTCTATATTTTGAATGAGTATTATCTACTACTCGTTGTCGTTCTGTTCTAGTTACTGCGAACAATAAATTTTGAAGAAATTTTCTTCAGTTCACAGTAACTGATTAATTAAGATTTTTGGAATGATCTGAAAGCTCTATGGATCTGTTATCACTTATTCTAGGTTTAAAATAATATGTAATGATAGATAAAACTTAGTGTACTCACCACAGGTTTCACCTTTGTGAGTTGTAATTCGTTATTGTGTTCCCAATAAAGAAATTATTATATATATATATATACTGCAGTCTGCCACTTCGTTTCTCGGCATCCTACTAAGTTGCACTATTGTGGCTCTTGGAAGCTGCGTGCATGGTGGGCAGATTTGGGACCTAGCTTTTGTCAGGAAGTATTATTTCTGACAAAAGGACCTATACTTACCATAACAACATCATCAAAGAACTGACAAAGCTCAAGGATATCCTTCAACAAAATGTATACAAGAGAAGAGCAATACGCAAAGCCATCCAGTACAAGAAACCTCTCTATAAAGAAACTGAAGAGGCTACAAAACCGAGAGGCTTAGCCTTCCTGTCATTCATAAGAGGTGGAATTGATAAGATTGGTAGGATCCTGCAGAAAACCAAAGGATCGGATACCTCTTGAAAACCAAGGAATCTACAAAATGTACAGACTGTGGGCTTGTCTACATAAGGGGAAACAACAGAAGAATGGAGGTTGGGATTCAAGAACACCAAAACTCTGAAAAATAACAGGCCACAACATCTGCTATCCTCTAATACTCACACAAAACAGGTCTCAAACTCGACTAAGACAACACAACATAAATACCCAACATAGAACAACTCCGGAAAAGAAAAATCAGGGAAACGAACGAGAGAAAAACACGACAATAACAAAAGAAAAGAGGCTCTAATTATACCTACAATCTGGAAAACATTCAACGAATGGTCATTCTCTGGATTAACGGACGAGAAACCGGAAGAAAGAATATATATATATATATATATATATATATATATATATATATATATATATATATATGTGTGTGTGTGTGTGTGTGTCAGACCATTTGATTATTCCAAAGGAGTTTGTGAGAACTGGAATAGTCAGGGAGTTGTCTGTTTTGAAGAGGTTTTTGCTGTTCATATATCATAATACTATTCTATGGTAGCATATTGAAATACTTGTTGCATCCAAAGTGTCTATATGTGAACATTTTCTCTATTTCCTTTTGAATGATGGTAATGCCATATTCATATGTATACAGGTCTTGATTTTCGGTTTTTCACTAATATATTGTTGGCGCAGACGGCACTATCAGTTTGGGCTTGGATAATCTTATATGATGTTATCTGCTGTATGTGGCTACTACCTGATCTTGGGCGTGTTCGTATCATTTTTGACTTACTTGTATGCCATAATCCTTCTGAATATTTTAGTGTAGATTATGTGCAACGATGTTGTGGCGGTCTAAAGAACTTTTTTGGTCAAGATGGAACAGCCTGAAACAATATGATAAAACCTTTCTTTATGAGCGCCCTACCTTCCATATCTTGGATTGATATCACCTTTCATGATTTCAGCTTTTATGTAGTTTATTGCTATGACTTGTCCTTGAGAACTGATATCAAAGCTGCTGTCTCCGACTTCAGGTTTACATGACTTAGCCATTCTCGTGTTTTGATAGTGTTTTTGAGGTATTTCTCAGCTTCTTCTACTATAAGTAAGTGCATTTATATTCATCATAATTATTTTAATCATTTCACACCAGCATGATATCAATGTTTCACCTTGGCCTGCGCAATCGTCTGACCTGAATCCGATTGAGCCTACTTTAGATAGATTGCAAAGAGGCGTTATGTAAGGTTGATATGATTTCCAAAGTCCGCAACAATTGTTCGATGTTTTTTTGTTAACTTTATTTTTTATTGTTAGTTATTGCATAAAAAGTGGAGGACTGAGTCCTCTATACTGAAGATACTTCTCCAGACATGTAGTTCTGAAATTTTTCATAAGGAGTTTAAAGTTATGACCTCGTAAACGTGCGTCGGTATTCATGGGGACAAGTGAACTCAGATTCACACCATACAGACCGTAGAGGGTTCTGTATGTAATAATGAGGTCCCACCGCTTCCGACGGTCAGCTGAGGTTGAGATGGTCATCAGTCGCAGTCTCTCCTCAAAGATGGGGTGAATGAAACCGGAATTCTTGTGGCCTGACTTCGGTTATATTTGTGAAGATTTTAGTCGCTTGTAAGTGAGAGATTCACACAGGAAAGGATTTGTTCAACAAGTATAGCAACTTCTTAGCTTTGTTAGCAGCGTGGGGTACATGATCAGAGAGATCGTGAGTAGTGATGTTACCTGAGTTGGATTGCCGGCTTTCGAGTTGGATCACGGACCCAGAAAGTACGTATTGCCTTCGAAGATTTACTTTATCCATATGGATATCTTTACAATTAAGGAAGTTAAACTATCATTCGTTCGACCAGATCACAATATTGTGGACGTAGTTCTGAATCTCTTTGTACAATATTCCCCAAGAACCTCATGATGACTTAATTTTGAGCATGTCAAGGAAGTTTAAGCTGTAACTGATTAGTGAAAGCAAATCTTTAATTGGATCTTCTTACAACAAGTTGACCTTAATTTCCATGGAAAAAGAATTCACCTCTCGAATAACCTAATAATATTCACTACGGCCATTAATTTTCCCATTATTATTACATCACTCTATTGAACGCAAAGATTACATCACAGATCTTTTTCGAGGTAATATATCGTCCATGTCACAGCCATGCCTTGCTAAATGGAACTGAATTTTTTATATATCTGATACATGAAATTGCTTTTATGATGGAAGCTTTATTTATGGAACATGTTTGATATAATTTAATTTTTATGCTGTCAGTTATTTTATTTATATATTGCAAATTCTGTATTATATATGTATATTGAATCTCTTCTAGTTTTGAGTAAACCTATATTATGAAAGAACGCTCGAAGTGTGATAAATGAAATTGGAAATGAAAAATTTGAGTATATCGGGTGAAAAGCTATAGCTACTACAATTGTTCATGGATTTCAATGAATTAAAAACTTAATTACCATTCCAATGATATTCTAACAGTCTGAAACACGCTCGCAGGCTTTTTGAAATCGGCTGGTTGTTAAACACTTTCATTCAAAAATACGTACAATACGTACAGGGTGCTTCAACGAAAACTAAACAGGGGCTAAATCTAACAAGATATTCATTTCTGATCAAAACGCAAAAATAGAACAATTTTTGTTTCAAGGGGGACATCTTTTGGGGTACAAAACTTGCCTGAAATATCAACCCCCTAAGCGGGGGTTGCAATTCTTGAACATTTTGAATGGGGAAGATGGTTTGAGTGATGACTCAAAAGGAAGGTGATACCTTTGTATACATCGCCTTGAATGAATTTCCATTTTTAATTGAAAACATTAAAAGATACAGGGTGAGCAACTGAAAGATAGGGAAGACTATTTCCCTGAGACTATTCAAGTTTCAGTAAAGTAAAATGGAACAGATCCATGCTGATCAATGGCAGTCATCATAAAGTACCATCCTCATCTCGAATTTGAATCCCTAGAGCAAGGGTGACCACCCTTGAAAATTTGGAAGAAGGTAGATGGATCGACTGATACCTCGAAAGAAAGATATTATCTTTGTCTGCATCCCCGTGAACGAATTTTCATTTTTGATTGAAAACTATATTAGTGCGACAAAATGGAACAGATTCATTCCAGATCAAAGGCTGTCATCTTCCTAAACACCATTCACATATCAAATTTCAACCCCTGGAGCAGAGTACTTGAATAGCTCAGGGCGATAGATAGTCTTCTCTATTTTTCAGTGGCTCTTTCTGTATATTTTACAGTTTTCAATCAAAAATGAAAATTCGTTCGGGGAATCCAGACAAAGATAATACCTTTCTTTCGAGTTATCACTCGACCCATCTACCATCTACCAAATTTTCAAGGGTTGTCACCTCTGCTCCAGGGGTTGAAATTCGAGATTAGGATGGTACTTGATGATGACTGCCATTGATCAACATGGATTTTTTCCATTTCACCTCACTGAAACTTGAAAAGTCTCAAGGAAATAGTCTTTCCTATCTTTCAGTTGGTCACCCTATATCTTTTACAGTTTTCAATTAAAAATGGAAATTCGTTCAAAGCAATCTAGACAAGGATATCACCTTTCTTTTGAGTCATCATTCGACCCATCTTCCCTATTCAAAATGTTCAAGGATTGCAACCCCTGCTTAGGGGGTTGATATTTCAGGCAAGTTTTGTACCCCAAAAGATGTCCCCTTCGAAACAAAAATTGATTTGTTTTTTGCGTTTTGATCAGAAATGAATATTTTAGTAGATATAGTCTCTGTTTAGTTTTCGTTGAATCACCCTGTATACATATGTATAGTGGATTGAATTGACAATATGGGGAAAATTGAATTTAATAGATCGACAATTGTGAATATTTTTGTTCTATATGATACTAATCGTCTGTTTAGTCCTAAATATGCTTGGAGAAGGGAGGTTGTTGAAAATATGCTTCGAGATTTCATGGAGGATCAATAGATAGCTGCCTGCTATAATTGAAACATTTCTGAAAAGGGACAGTTTCTATTGAAATACTGAGAGGAATATTGTGAAATTCGAGGAATTTATAATATGACATTATTTACTGTGCTGAATATCTAAAAGTATTCTTATAGCACTGTTCAATTTCGCCGTGTTTTAGGCTGGTTAACTAATACAATACGATCTGCCTCGTTTCAGGAGGTTACGTCTGTACAAAGTACCTGAGGTAAATAAGGCCCACATTTGAAATTTTGCGGTGAAACGATATCACACTTCAGTTTGTACGTACACATGTGCTTAGTTGGTGTAAACGCAATGGTATTGGTTAGCAGTCGCTCGCGTCGCCATATTGTTAGTAACAAACGAGACTTTGTTGAAGCAAAAGTTTTCATGTAGTTTACAATTTTTCGTCCTAGGTTAGCTTTTTTGGTTCATTCATTTAATAACGTACACCACCGTTTTGTTTTCTTATAATATTTCGTGCATAATAAAATGGATGAGTTTTGTTTACGTGCGGCTTCGATTTTTTCATTTAATGTTTTATTTTGTAAAAGTATGACATGAAGCTAATAAGACCCATAAGAAATGTATATGGGCTTTCGTGAAGTGGGCAATATCAACACATAATATTTTATAGATAGCGTTATTTGCTCACTAGATTTCTGTACTTGTAAAAAAATTAAGCATTATTTAATATCTTTACAGATGTTGATGAAATGCCACCAAAAAGAGCCTAATGGGCACAAAAAATCTAGGGGCTGCTTTGTTGGCTCTAAAACGGGGACAACTCTCACAACGAGCTGCAGCAGCTCGTTATGATAGTCCAAGGCGAACCTATCAGCAATCACCTTAAAACTAAAAGTACAAGAAAACGTTTAGGTCGTACTTCCATATTGAATGAATTTCAAGAAAAAGATCTTGTTTAACGCATTATAAGATTTACCAACATCGGCGTCCCAGTGACTGGGAAGGTCATCAGAAGACAAGCATTTATTTTCTGCAAGTAATATGGCATTGAACACAATTTGAATATAAACTCCGGTGTTGCTGGCAAAGACTCGTTCAAAATGTTCTTAAAAAGAAACACTGAAATTTCAAAAAGAAAGACTCAGTTCATGAACCTGAGGAAGGCATGAAAGTTAAATAGACCAATTGTCACTCAACAGTTTGGAGAAATCAAAGAAACTTACGACATTCTTTGTAACCCAGAACGAGTCTACAATATGGATGAGAAGGGATGTAGGCTTACCATTCACCACCAACACACTGTTTTGGCGCAAAAAGGAGCTCGTCCAGCTCATTTGATTGCGTCCGACCATGCGGAGAATATTACGATTGCGATGTGCGTTAATGTCGTTGGCATGGGTATCCCTCCGATGAGAATATTTAAAGGTCAAAGTCAAAAACCCGAAATCAGTGATAACTTGCCACCTGGAACTTTAGTTAAGATGGCTACGAAAGGAAATATGACCACGGAGTTATTCATTGAATTCATCGAGCATTTAGAAAAGCACAAAATCCAAGGAAAAATTTTTTTGATTTTTGATGGAGCATCCTTTCATTTAGATTATAAAATTGTTGAAGAATTCGAAAAATACGATATTGTCCTTTATTGTTTGCCAAGTAACTCACGAACTCCTGCCCCTTGATAAATCCGTGAATAAGTCTTTCGAACATCACTGGGATCAATAAGCGATGTTATACATGAACCAGAATCCTAATAGACGCTCAACAAAATCTACTTTCAACCAAATATTTTCAAAAGCCTGGTCTAAGTCTTTGACTCATGAAAATGTCGTTAGTGGATTCAGAGATACTGGATTTAACCCTGACTTTTTGCCAGACGAAGCTTATGCACCAGCGAACTTAACGGAACTTCCTCCTCAACAAGCTTCTGCAACAGTTATTAACGAGTCCAGCACTGACTGCCGTGAAGAAACGTCACGTTATGACGCAACTTCGCCTTCAATACTGAACAATGAAGAATGTAGTTTTGTATTCAGAACCGAATCTTTCGAGATGATTTAAAAAAATACTGATTACTCCTGACAAACGCCTAAGTGAAGTAAAATCTGATCTAACAGCTGATACCCCATCAATCACAATTACTCCAGTGAGCGTAGATCCTTGAATTTTGGTGAGGGTCGAATTTCTATCCTTTTTCCTCTTCATCTCGCTTCTTTTACATCTCCTTGGTTTGTCCTGGGGTTCTACTGGTTGATTATCCTCCTTCTTTTATGTTGTGGAGCATCTATGCTGGCCTGTTGTTTTCTCTTCCATTGTACTAGGGATGTCCTCTTTCCTGTTGCCCTCGGTTGTAGTTCCATTATTTGGTTGATCTCCTTGTTTTTGTGGTTTTCCATCTGGTCGGTTGTCTTCGTCGTTAGTTGTGTGATGATTTCTTCCAGCGTGTTGATGTCCATTTCCTTCCTGAGTTGGTCGTTGCTTATGTACCATGGGGCGTTTGTCGCTGTCCTGATGATCTTGTTGAGTGCTGCTTGTAGTTTCCTCTTCTCGAATCTGTCCTCTAGATGCCAAATTTGTCCTGCGTATGTTATTCCTGGAATGATTATTGCCTTGATTATCTTGATCTTATTTTCCAATGTGAGTTTGCTTTTTCCGTTGAGTAGTGGGTATAATTTTCCGAGAATTGCTCTTGTTTTCCTTGTAGTTACCTCGATGTGCCTCTTGTAGTTCAATTGGTCGTCCAAGATTACGCCGAGATATTTTGCTTCCTTCTTCCATTCGATTTGTTGTCCTTCTATGGTGATTTCTTTTGGTGTTTCCGGATGTCTTCTCTTCTTGTGGTCGATGTACATTGTTACCGTCTTCTTTGGGTTGACCTTGATCCTCCATCTTCTGAAATAATTGGTTGGTTGGTCGATGTCTTCTTGTAGCTATTTTCTTACTGCTGCTTTGTTCCTGTGGGATGCGTATATTGCCGAGTCGTCTGCGAACTGCGCCATCTTCGAGTGCTTCATCCTCAGTATATCTGCGATGTTTATGTTGAATAGTAGTGGTCCTAGTACTGATCCTTGGGGTACACCGCCTCCCATCCTCTTCGCTGTTGACTTCTGGTCCTGTGTCTTGTTTATGAATTTTCTGTTTTGTAGATATGACATCGTGATGTTGGTAAGCTTCGCTGGGTATCCTGTGGTCTCATCTCGTAGATTAGTCCTTCGTGCCAAACCTTGTCGAATGCTTTCTCAATGTCCAAAAATGCTGCTCCTGTCGGTGTTGATATGTTCTGTTTGTCTTTGATGTCCTCCGCGATTCTAGCTGGTTGGTGTATTGTCGAATGTCGTCCTCTAAATCCAAACTGGTGCTCCGGGATTAGTCCTTTTTCTTCGGCGAACACTTTCAGTCGGGTGTAGATGATCCTCTCGATGATCTTACTCGTTGCTGGTAGCAGGCTTATTGGTCGGTAGCTGCTGGCTTCTGTCCTTGGTTTTCCTGGCTTCGGTATCAAGATGGTCTCCGCTGTTTACTCCAGTGAAGGTTCCGCTAAGTATAAATACAGACCGCGTTGCTTCAATGCAAACATCAAAACCATCTACATCCAGTCTTGGGAGAAAACGTTTAATTGTTTTAAGTTCAGATTGAGAAACTGATACTGAGACAAACACGGACCATAATTTCTTGATGTTGAATAAAACCGGCCGAGCTAGAATGAATGTGTATAGCTCAGAAGAAGGGGATAACCTAACCTCAAACCTAAGCAAATTAAATTCCCATTTCAAGAACTTATGCCAACACCAAATTATGCTGTTTTTAAGAACAAACCCAGAAAAAAATCCATCAATTACAAAGGTCAACGGGTAACAAAGATACTTTTTAAGAATCGAGAAGAAACCAGAGAAAATGTAAAGTCGAAAATCCATAAATCCACAAAAAAGAACTAAAGCAGAAAATCAAACATGTTAAGAAAAAATTCAAAACTGCAAAAGGTAATGGTCAAGTAGAGAATACGAAATTATTATCCGAATCTGATTGGTATTGTCATGCGTGTAAAGAAGGTCGTCTATCGGAAATGCGCCAATGTGCACAATGTTTGAAATGATACCATTATTTTTTGTTGAAGACAAGGTTAATCTTTTTAATCTGAAATTTATTGGTTTTTTCGTTTAAAATCTAATTTTTATGTTTGTTAGAATAATACTTTGTCGAACGTTGTCGGTACCTCGCTTTTCTGAAGAAACTGGGTTACCTAGTTGAATTTCAAATTAATTAGTTCTTCTTAAAATAGGCACTTATTTGTTTCGATTAAAAAAATAGGTTAGGTTACCTACTGATTACTGTTACCTCAGTAACCTTTCGTTAGTAGTTCAATTTATTTTTAGTTATACGCTTAATATTGTTGTGTTTTTAGGATAAGTACTTTAAGAACTGAAGTTCAAGACTAATCTTTATCTTGGGGATAATGAGGCCAACTTAATAAATCAATGGAATTCATTGTAAAACCATTTACGTTTGTTTCTTTCTATACTTTAAGACCTTATTTTAGTGATTATTATGATGATAAGTTGAACAAAAAACAAGTTTTTATTAGGGCCTCATTACAGCACGGTGGTTTAATAAGGCCCAAGAACAGGTTTTTTTAAAAGTCAAATATTTCCAAATTTTTCAAGTTTTGTAGCCATTCGTCTCCTTTGCACTGCAAAAGGATGTACAAACTATGCAGGTCAGTATATTTGTTCTCCCTAATTCTTATCACATACTTTTTATAGCATTATTAAATTTGGTGGGCCTTGAATACCGCAGGTACCTTATTAAATTCTGAATTGGTACTGTTTGCTTTGTTGGCTGTATAACTGTAACTACAAAATCTGCCTTCTTTCAGGCGTTTACATCTGTATTGTGAATTGGTGCTGATTTCATATTTCTACATTTTACATGAAGCAAACTTAAAATCAGGCGGCTAAAAGAAAAATACCGCATTCTTTCAGATATTAACCACGACCATTTTTGCAGATGGGGTAGTTGCCACTACCCAAAGTACCGTACAAGAAAATAACAAAACTACGATTGAATCAAAGTGCTTGAACATACGCAACAGGAAGGTCACCTTACTCCACTATTTGTCCTTTTTCATTGCTCTCCAAAGTTATTCTCAACCAGTTTACACAGTTGCTACGTTGTGAGTAGCAACACCATCTTGTTGAGTAAATTTTGAATCGTTCTTCCCGGTAAGGCTTTCGAGACAATCTTCCAAGGTTAGATTCAGAATTTCATTGTTTTAATTCAAGATTTCGTCAATGTAAACTGCACTATCAAGTAATTCAAATTAAAAGCGTAATATATATTCAATTTAATTTCTACATTAAGCTTCCGCTCGGGAGATCTCGGTTTTCCTTATGAACCATATCTGCTTAAGTTTTTTTGAGTCTGAAATACTCGCGACGCTCTAGTTCATCACGGTCTGGAAACCGTGCTCGATGGAGTCAAAATGATCGAGATTGAAAATAGAGTTGTATAATGTCTAAACTCGCTTGGTTTCCGTCTTCTATATTTGAAAATTCGTCAGTGGCATCTACTCATGACAATAATAAGAGACTAATCAGTCATAATTTTCGTTGATTGAAATTGACGTCGTCGTAAATCTATGAATATCTCTATAAGTTTCAATATTCTCACGTCACAAAGCATAAATCACGATATAATAGAGTCCATGGTTACGTTTTCTGTTGTATTTTAACCGTAATACGGAATAATGTAAGTTACCCGAACTGAAATAATAATAAAACACTTTCTAGCGCATTTTATACGGAACGCCCGATGTACGATCATCCTAATTTCTATGACAATGATGTTCAAGGTTTGTCAATGATGAGCCTGGCAAAGTGGCTTCCGAGTGAGCAGAGTCAGGCGCACATGTGATACGATTTCAGTGTGAGTTTCAACTCGCTATAGTCATTTATTTGCCTGTATCGTTAGTTTTGTGAAACAAGTTTGCCTTGTGCGATCTCAAAATGATTAACATCAATTTTGATCCACAGTGCGCTATCAAATTTTGCTGCAGCAGGCCTGAAGGAAGTGGTTTGTCAATGGGGTTTTCAGACTTAGACTTCAAAGCTTCCTCATTCAACATACTCGATAATTGAAAATTACCTGAAGAAAATTCATTTTGGGACACATGAAAACATCCGAACACCTTTTAACGAGCGGCTGAAGGCTCTTCCTATATCTAGTAACGCTATGATGATTGGAAGGACTTTGCCTTTAATTCTCGATTCCTGAATGGCACAGATGTCTATTTTGTGTTCGTTCAGTTCTTGGCATAACTTCTTGGTCTTTCTTATTGAAGGAGCTTAGATTCCATGTAGCTTAGAACGTCTTTCATGTTCCAATCTCTTGTCCGTTTTCTCGCACGGGTCGTCTTTTGTGAGTTAGTCCTGTTTCGAAGCAAGCCTTTGGTTCTGTGAGCCAATTCAACTTTTTACCTTAAGCAGGGAGCAACCTTACCTAAGAACCTTCCTCTTTTTCCGGGCTTAGGACCGGCAGCATGTTATGCGACAGCGATGCACACGGAGCGAGAACAGGAAATGTGGAACACTAGTTATGAATAATTGGTTACTTGAGAGGAAGCGAGAGTGGGATGCCCATATTACCCGAATGGACAACTATCGAATTGTAAAAATAGCAAGGGATGAGTCTCCGTTGGGTCGCCGAAGTCCAGGAAGACCTCGTAAAAGATGGAGTGATAACTTAAGAATGCCAAGGGAAGGTTTTGAATATTGAACAGGCCGCAACTGCCTATTAAGAAGGAAGAAGAAGTTTTGGAAGGACTGTCCCAAATGATGTGTGCCTTCCTAAGGAACCTTTTTGGAGGAAACAATATTGCATTTTAATTATATTTGGATATAATATTGAAAATAGTTCTATTACTTCATTTGCACACCTCGTACATACGAAACTTAGAAAGTATATTCATGATTAAATGATAAAGTTCTATTGAAGACCTATATAAGGGACCACTTTGTATTCTTTAGTGTAGATTTACTCTTCACTATCAATTTTCTTGTATAATGAATAATAGTTGAAAGAACTAAAGAAGCACTCATTTAAAGCAGGTCGAACTATAAGATTAAGTTCAAAATAATTTTCAATTATTGAGAACGTATTCAGCAGAGATGGAAAGCGAACTCGACAACATAAAATAATATTCAAAGGGGTTCAGAGAAACTATAAAGTAATAAAAATTCAATACAAAAAGCGTGATGTGCTCGATATTTTTTTATGATATTTCATAACTATTCATAGCTATTTCTAAAACTTGACTTCTTTTAGCACTTTATCGAAATTTTATGGACTGCTAATCCTCATAGAAGACAACTCATTTTCGGAAAGTATGTTTCTGGTTTCATTCAGTGACATTTTGAAGAAGTATAAGCCCTCTTCCTTCTGGT
Organism: Cryptolaemus montrouzieri; assembly: GCA_013387265.2. Taxonomy (NCBI): domain Eukaryota; kingdom Metazoa; phylum Arthropoda; class Insecta; order Coleoptera; family Coccinellidae; genus Cryptolaemus; species Cryptolaemus montrouzieri. The sequence continues at coordinate 29,323,865 of JABFTP020000103.1, forward strand.
CATTCTATTCTATACTACGAAGCATTACACAGCTCTACAAAAAATAAATTTTTTAATTGTTGCCCTGGATATCATCGCAAATTTTTATGTTTTCAAGTGCCCAGATTACGAATATATTCATGAAAGTTCTCAATGTGCTCGTATTTTCATGATTTTTGCATTTCTTATATTTTGAACAATTATAAGCTTGTTAGAAATGAAATTTAATTTTCCAGTCACGATTAGACTTCTGCGCAACTTTTTCGCGCATACAAATATCACCTGGTCCCCAATCTCAGACCCCTTGCTCCACAGAACAGCTGAGATCTCAGTTATTTGACAATATTGAAGTAGATATACACGTAAATCTGAATAAAGTGTCATGAATCAATATTTTGTTTCAATTACTGAATGTCCATTCTTATATATTTGTCTTCTAGTCTAAAATATGAGTTCGTCACGAAGAAAGTGTAAATATTGTAGTGATTTATTTTGTTATATTTGCGGTGTTTATATACCAAAAAAACAAAAAAGAAATATCACAGACTTTGTCAAGGAGACTTATGTTGAATATTTTAGTTTCAAAATGGCCAAATTAGGTAAACCATGGGTTCCTAATAAAGTTTGTAAGTCCTGTATTGAGTCTTTACGGTTGTGGAAGAAAGGTGAACGTTCTGGATTAGACTTTGGTATTCCTATGATCTGGATGGAGCCTACGAATCATTTAGATGATTGTTACTTTTGCGTAGTAGATGTTAAAGGTTTTAATCGAAATCAAACGTGGAGATACCTGCTGAAGCTGCTCATAGACATGGGTTTAAAAGAGTACAAATCGACTGAATGGCGCCTTTTCATTGATAGTTGCAAAAGAAGTTTAAAATGCGTCTTATTGCACAATGGAAATAAATTTGCATCAATTCCAATTGCCCATTCAACGAAACTCAAAGAAGAATATGAAAATGTAAAATTAGTTTTAGAGAAAATTAAATACTCTGAGCATCAATGGCCGATCTGTGTGGATTTAAAAATGGTTAATTTTTTACTTGGCCAACAAAGTGGATATACAAAATACCCTTGCTTTATTTGTTTGTGGGATAGTAGAGCAAAGCAACTTCATTGGGAACAAGATGTTTGGCCTGTAAGAAATTCTTTATGTCGGTAAAGCCAACGTAATAAGGGAGCCGCTAGTGAGCAGAGACAAAATCATACTTCCACCATTACATATTAAGTTAGGTATGATTAAGCAATTTGTTAAAGCGTTGAACAAAGACGGAAATTGTTTTAATTACATTTGCAGAAAATTTCCGAAGCTTAGTATGGAAAAATTGAAAGGTGGAATATTTGATGGTCCTCAAATACGGCAATTGATGAAAGACTCAGATTTTATCAAAGTTGTTGGTTGTTGAAAATTTCCTAGGTAACCATAAAGCAGCATATTATGACGAAATTGTGCAAAATATGCTGACAAACTTTCAGACTTTAGGAGCAAATATGAGTATCAAGTTACACTATCTCCGCAATCATCTAGATAAATTTCCGGATAATTTAGGAAATTATAGTGAGGAACAGGGAGAGCGGTTTCATCAAGATCTAAAAGTGATGAAAGAAAGGTATCAAGGTCGATGTGATTGTCACATGATGGCAGATTACTGCTGGTCTTTGAAAAGAGATTGTCCCCTGAAAAATTATAGAAGAAAAGCTCATAAAACGCGTTTTATGGAAATATAAAATATATTTTCGACATTTTCCTCTTCATTTACTTCGATGTATCCGAATTTCTCAAAACATAACTGACATTATAAATATATCTGTTATTTTGTTTCTTGTTTTACGATTTTGTTATGTAAAATGAAAATAAAGATTTAAAAGAAATCAGAGCAAATCCTACAAAATCATTGAGAGTTTCACGAATTGTGTGCATAAATAGACCCAAAATCATTTTCATATCTAGGGCAACAAAACCATTGTAGACCAGTGTTATTATTGTATTGTCATGGGTCCTCGATGGGTATGAAATATTTCAATTAAATTTGATATCTTGATGTGGGATAAAACAGTATTCGAAGACTTCGTTACATAGATAGATAGATACAAATGAAAACGTGTTGAAAAAAAAATTGTCTTTGCAAATGTTCTTTTTTAGCGAAAAAGCCTTGACCATAGTGTAGGAAATTTTCAACAAGTGTATGAGGTCAAATGTTAGGTGTAATATTCATCAAAACAATAATCACTAATACTGATACAAACTCAAACTCAGTTTCATTCATAATTTTCATTTCTAGGAAGAAGACCGAGTATACGGGTGGATAACTGGGACTACATTTATACCGAAAAGAGTAATAATGGTGACGTTAACCCGGGTCATGTTAGATGTCCCATACATCGGTACGGGTCGGAAGGACATCACTCCAACCTCCGAAGAGATTCAAGCGAACCCGACCTACCCCTTGACGCGCGAAAATCTGCCACTCTCCGCAGACATTATTATCCGGAAGGGGGTTGGGGGTGGGTTGTGGTGGTGTGTTCGGTACTGGTGCATGTGTTGAATCACGGAGTGCAACTTTCGAGTTCACAGCTGATCCTGCCAGGCGTAGAAAAATTTAAAGTGGAGCCAGTGCATTTTGCAGGTAAGTTGAAAGGGTTTTGATAGAAGTGATTAATAGATACGAACTAGTCTGGACTTTTTTGTTGAGGACTATATTTCAAGTCGCATGAAAATATCTGATGTTCAGATTATATAACTTATGGTCTAAGTTGATCTTCTCTTTTGAGGAGATTAACTGAAAATATGCTGTCTCTTAAAGATTTCTTTTCAGAGATAGAGATTTTCCAAATTAACATTAGTTAATAGAAAAATCGTTATATCATCAGTGTCTGATTTATGGATGAATGAATTTTCCCTCATTTTTAGCAGTATTCCCAATATTAAGCAATATATCAAAATTGTAACCAGTGTTCTTGAAAACGAGAATCTCAAACCACTATATATTGAAATTCAGTTTATTTTCGCGTAGCACATTACTTGTTTCGGGAAATCATTTTGTTGCATTTCTATAAAGTACAAAAGGGCAAATTTCGATGTTTCAGTACGGCAGCTAGGCGAAATATAGTACACTACGCCGAGAAAATTAACTCACAAATTCACCAGATTCACCAAATAACAGCAGTTGGTAATAAGTTTTCCGAGTAACATTTGTTTCTCTTGAAAATTTTAATTATCGGTAATATAGCACCGCGAATCATGTGTCCTGAAGCAGTTGTGTTAGGTGTCCTATGTTGTAATAATACAAGGATTGACCAAAGAATTGTGGTGTTCCATTCAACTGTTTCCAGAAGGATTCGCAAGTACAGGGAGAGTGGACTCATGAACGGAGACCTGGTCCAGAACAACCTCGAGCAACAACGGCAATCCATGACATTGTAGAAGAACATAAGTTTGTATCATAAGTGGCAAAAATTGGTGAAGTTTTTCTGTTTATATATGTTAACGCCAGAAACTGATCAAGCTCATATCGTTAAGAACTACATTTAAGATCGCGCAATCACTTCAATGGAGTGGCCTGCACAAAGTTCAGACCTCAATCTCATTGAACATGTCTGGGACATTTTCAATTGAAGATTAAGAAGCCAGTTCGATGTTCTACTAGTAGTTTTTCGAGGGCAATTCAGAGATACAGACAAATGAATATTTCGGGATGGTGAAATGGCTATTACTCAGCTGCAACTGTAGAAAAATGTTTCTTTTTTTTATGCGCGCTACTCAGTAATAGGCGAACCTGTTACGCCACATAGGTGGGCGTCTGGGAAAAATTGAGGTGTCTGTTTACTCACTTCTTGAAGAGGACCAAATTGTGGGATGTTGGGAAGATGTTCGATGGAAGCGAGTTCCATAGCTCCCTGGCTCTGTAAACGACGTAATTCTCAAAGAGAGACGTTTTAAGGGTCGTTAAATGTACCGCCATATGATGAGAATTCCTTGCCAGCCTAATGTTGCGGCAAAACATGAGTTTTCCTGGAACAAGGTATTTCAGCTTCTTCGAGCATCTTCCGTGGAAGTATCTGTAGAACAGGGAAAGGTCAGCAACTTGTCTCCTGAGAGCCAGCAGTTGCAGATCGCGGGTGATCTCCGGGTGGTTGATGAGGCGCACAGCCCGTTCTTTCACAATATCCAACATCCGTAACGAATGTTTAAGCGCAGATCCCCATACGTGGAAACAATATTCCAAAGCAAGTCGAATCTGCGCCTCATATAGAAGCAACAGTTGAGAAGACGTGAGTATCTCTTGGCTCTGAAAAAAAACTAAATTTAGCCGACTCAGTTATTGCTGATATATGTTCATGCCCGCAAAACCCAGACTTGGCCGCTATTCCGAGAAGGTGCATCAAATCTTTGGTAGCAATTTGTTGGCTTTGCATCATTAGAGGAGGTTCTCCAGCTGTAATCTTCAGACGCTGACTTTATTCTAAACGAATCTTCTCCTCTGATTGTTTTTGGTCTAGCAATGGTATCCTAGATATTTGTATGTTTCGCCATTCCTCATGATTTGTATAATATCTCCGTTTGGAAGTTGTGTTTCACCATCTATGACTTTCCCTGTCTGAATGTTCAGGGTCTTACATTTTTCAATTCCCAGTTTTATGTGAACATAACTTACTGACAGTTTTCAGCAGATCATCCAATTGCTTTTTGTTCGAAGCATATAATTTGATGTCATCCTTATACAGCAGGTGGGAGATTGTATGATAGTTCCTATCTGTGTTTATCCTAAATCCGTTTCTTGTTCTGTTGAGCATTGAGGACAATGGGTTCATAGCTAAACAGAACCATAGTTGACTGAAAGAGTCTCCTTGAAAAATTCCACGACGTATGGGTATCTCGTCGGTTCTAATTGACTTATTGTTCACGTTGACCTGCAGAGACGTGCGCCTGTGTGTCATTGTTGTCTTCAAGAATTCTATCAGCTTTGGATGGATTTTGCATATCTGAAATACTTCGACAAGCCAAGAATGGTCGGTACTATCGAATGCCTTCAGATAATCGAGAAAAGCCGAATGAACATTCCGATGCACTCCGTGTGCCTGTTTCATTATCACAGAATCAATGATGAGTTGTTCCTTGCACCCGTGGTGTTTCTTTCTGCATCTTTTATGCTCCTCAGCTAATATATTGTTGTCGTCAAGGTGTTTGTATATTCGATTGGCTATGCATGAGGTCAGTATTTTGTAAAGTGTTGGCAGGCAAGTGATTGGTCTATATTGAGACGGATCCTGAGTTCTGTCACTCTTAGGTAGCATATATGTTAAGCCTTGCGTTAGGAAAGTGGGTGTTTTCCTGAGATGTTGAAGAACATATATAAGCTGTTTCGCTAGGGCTCCATTGAGCTTATCAAACTTCTTGTACCAGAAGTTGTGGATATTATGTATACCTGTGGCCTTCCAATTGTTGGTCACTCTAACTACAGTTGTGATTTCTTCCTTTGTTATTCCTTCGAAGTCCATATGTTTGATATCAAGGCGTTGTTTTTCCTTCGTGATACATTCCTCATCATTATTGTGTTCTTTGGCGTTCGACCATAGGGATGACCAATAATCGGTTAAGCACTGTGCGTCAGGTACTTCTCGGTTATTGTTGGTCGCAGTTTTATTATTTCCCTTATGAAAATTGGCCGCGCTTTGGAGCAACCTTTGGTTTTGATGTTTCCATTCAGTACACTTGATGTATCTTGAGAGCCTCTTTGCTTTTGCTTGGAGTTTCTGTTTTAAAGTATCCATATACACATCGATATGTTGTTTGCGATGGGACCGATCTCAGCTCTAATATTTTCAATATCCTTCTCCAGTCGTTTTTGCCATGGTGGTTTTCTGACGCTTTTTGGCTCAGGTCGAATCAGACTTGTGGATACTTGTTGTTTGGGTAGTCGAAGAACCTCTACCGCTCCACAGTAAATCAAAGTGTGAATTTTCTCCATGGAGTTCTGTTCAGTGTATCCTTCAAACACTGAGTTTATGATAGCTAGTTTGATATTGGTGTTCTTGTTCGTCTTAAGTTTGGACAGTTTAGGTCGTTTAGTTGGGTTACTACCACTGAGTTCAGTTATTGCTCTGTTGAGTTCTGATCGTGCTAAATACATAAATTCGTTCTGATGGTTCGTCTCTAGGGGACGTTCTATGTTGATATTCGTTTCTATGGCTTCGATGTTATTTGTAAAACTTTCATTAATGGTAGGTATACCGTTATCTTCACTTCAGAGTTTCATTATGATCACTTCTCGTATGATTTGCAGTGTTTCTGAAGAAAGTAGCCTGTTTTTAACGATTGTTCGTTGATCCGCGCGTATCTGTATGCTGTCATTTCCGATTCCAAGTTTGTAATCTTGTAATAGGAACGCATAATGAAGGAATTCATTGCTGGAGTCCATTTCATGCGTTTCCTAGGAAGTCCGGCTCTCGTGGTCGTAAGCATAATGGCTTGCGCCACCGTTGAAACATCAAGAGTCGGTTGGGAGGTATTGATGTGGTTTCCCACTTGGTTTTGTGTTGCAGTATCCCTACTCGATATCACGCTGCTTCCGTCGCTAACCGAGGGAGACTGTGACTCACTTTCCGAACAAGACCCTCTTCCTAAATCTTGAACGCGACAAGAGGTTATGGTGGTACAATATCGATTCACCCGTTTATTCCATAGATTGTACGTCATTGGATAAGTTGCATTTTATACCTACTGCCAGGTTCAGCTTGGGTACCTCGGGTTCGCTAAGCCCGTACTCATAAATAATGTTCCTGAGCCCCTGAGGGATTATATATATATTTATTATCGTGGACTTATGCACTATCTCAGCTGTTAGCTGGATATAATTTACCTTTCCCAGATTCAGCAATCAAAGGGAATAGGCTCGATTACAATATACTTGACATAAATTTCCTAACTATCCTACATGTATTAAGAATTACAGCTTTTTGCATTTCTATATAGGTATTCCTATGCAATTCTAATTTCTTAAGACTATCATGCAAAGTTTTGGGTATTAATCCAGTCGAGGATACGATGACAGGAACAATATCTATTTTCTCGAGGTGCCACATCTGCTTGATTTCAATAGCAAGGTCAGTGTATTTGGACTTTTTCTCCTGGAACTTATTCAGCACGTTATTATTATTCAGTATGGCGACATCCACCAGCATTGCTGTTCTGGCTCTCTTATCATACACCACAATGTCCGGCCTATTATTCGTCACCATTCTGTCAGTGATAACAGACCTATCGTAGTATAATCTGATAGAGTCATTTTCCAATACGGGTGCCGGTTGATACTTGTAATATGGCTGGAAGGTGTTCATAAGTCCGCACTTGTGTGCAAGTTTCTGGTGGTTAATGTTGCACACTAGATTATGCCTGTGAAGATACTCCGTATTGGCCAGTTGTTCGCATCCGGACGTAATATGCTGGATAGTCTCCGATCTCATATGGCATTTTCTGCACTTATCTGTTTGTAATGTTCTGTCCTTCATAATAAATTTTTTGTAATTGTTTGTAGCGATCACTTGGTCTTGGATGGCCATAAGGAATCCTTCTGTTTCTGCGAATAATTCTCCTTTCATCAACCATTTGTTGGAGGCTTCTTTGTCGATGTGTGGTTGATTAATCTCATGGTGATGTCGTCCATGCAATTCCTTTCTTGACCATTGCTCTTGTTTTTCAGTATCTGATAGGAATGGTAGATTCAGAAGGTCATCTCTGGTAGCAAGATTTAGAGGTATTTATCCCTTATCAGCCAACGATACCACTCTATGGAGGTCAGAAGTGAGAGCTTTTGCTGAGAAGAATTCTCTGAGATTTTTTATCTGTTCGGTGTGTAAATTGACAATATCTATTAATCCGCGTCCTCCTTCTTTCCGCTTCAAAGTTGTTCGTATCACAGACGATTTTGGATGATGGTTGTTGTACTTTGTCAGCATCGTTCGGGTCTGCCTTTGAATATCATCCAGTTCTGTCTTAGTCCATCTGATTATTCCAAATGAGTAAAGCAATACTGGAATGGCGTAGGTGTTAATTGCCTTGACTAGATTCCCCGAGTTCAACATCGATTTCAGCACAGACTTCAGACGCTGACTGTATTCTGAACGAATCTTCTCCTTTGATTGTTTTTGGTCTAGCAATCTGGCTTGTTAGTATCCCAGATATTTGTATGTTTCGCCATCTCTCATACACTGTATTATATCACCGTTTGGAAATTGTGTTTCACCATCTATGACTTTCCCTCTTTGAATGTTCAGGGTCTTACATTTTTCAATCTCTAATTTCTTATGAACATCTGCCGAGAACTCACTGGTTTTTGGTCTAGCAATCTGGCTTGTTAGTATCCCAGATATTTGTATGTTTCACTATCTCTCATGCACTGTATTATATCACCGTTTGGAAATTGTGTTTCACCATCTATGACTTTCCCTCTTCGAATGATCAGGGTCTTACATTTTTCAATCCCAAATTTCTTATGAACATCTGCCGAGAACTCACGGATAGTTTTAAGCAAATCATCCAATTGCTTCTTGTTCGAAGCATATAATTTGATGTCATCCATATACAGCAGGTGGGAGATTGTATGATAATTCCTTTCTGCTTTTATCCTAAATCCGTATCCTGTTCTATTGAGCATTGAGGACAATGGGTTCATAGCTAAACAGAACCATAGTGGACTCAAAGTGTCTCCTTGAAAGATTCCACGACGTATTGGTAACTCGTCGGTTTTAATTGAATTATTATTCATGTTGACCTGTAAAGATGTGCGCCAGTATGTCATTGTTGTCTTCAAGAACTCTACCAGGGCTGGGTGAATTTTGTATATCTGCAATACTTGAACAAGCCAAGAATGGGAATATATATTATTATAGTTATCATTATTTTTATATTATTTCATTTCTCATGAGTGGATCATGTTCGCCAAGAAAAAACCTCAAAATTTGTAAGCATATGTCCGGAAAATCCGAATTCTGTGGTGATAATTAGTTTACAAAAACCAAGAAAGAAATTTAAAATGTCTATAACTGAGTACAGTGTACAAAATCTAACATAGCTTCCGTCCTGAACATTGAAATTTTTCCACCTCGCACATACAAGTTTTATAGGAAAATAATCCCAGTAAGAGTTTTTGCAGCATTTTTATTTTTCTGTGTATTAGACATGTTGCCCCAAACTTGCATCTGGTGAATTGATGATTGGTTTTAGACTACGTGGAGAACTTATTTTGATAGAGATTTATACATTTGGATTTTCCCCGATTATCCATATCCATTTTCACTCAGATTATCTCCATTTGAATCGATATTACAACAAAATAGAACGAAACTTCATAGCGTGAGCTCTTGACGTAATCTGAAACTGAAAAAGTCATATCGGACGTTGCAGCCGCTCGTCGAAGTTTTTATGCGAGCGTTCGTTGCGCTAACTTACTGCAGTTATCGGGAATTGGTTCTTCCCTTGTATTCTCCCAGATTGCACCTTATATTGAAGGTGAAAAGTTAGCCGTTCCTTGACACTTAATGGAGTTCAATTTATTGTAGAAAGTTTCCACTTTCATCGGGGGATTCTTGCAGAACGTTGTGAATTGAGAAAGACATAACTGAGAATTTATATCAATCGTGCCATAGAAGATGGAATTGGATTGATGAAAATTAAAAAAGAGGTCCGTAGTGAAATGTCTGACTGGGATGAAAAATTCAATTTTTCAGACTGGCTTCATGAAATCTATGAGTGAGAGTTACACAAACTTCTCCAAAGAACACAATTACTATGATTGAATACAAAAAGATTTTAAGAAAGACAGCTTCCTTCGTGACATAAAAAACATCGTGAAAATAAGAAAAACGGTTTTCACACATAATAGGAAGATTAAAACTGAAACTGTAATGTTGTAATTGGTAAAAAAATCAATAGAATTACTATTAGTTTTATGTTGATTGGTGCAGCGATAATCGACTTTTTCTGTTTTCGCTATAATTTTTGTAGATAAACTTTCCAAAAGTTTACTACTACACATAACCAAATTTATATGGAATCACTCATTATTGATTGTTTTTAACCATGGATCTTTGACTATTTGTCGATAATGAAATTTTTTGTTGTGAAAAAACTGGCTAGTATGATAAGAAATGTTGTATTATCACCACATGTTCGGTTAGGTTAGATATTGTACTCAGTCGTCACTGAGATTTGAAACTGTGAATTTCGAAATTTGAAAAAGCTTATAATCATAATTGAAAACGCCTTACGTTGGATTGTTCGATGTGCAAAGGGGTCAAATAATTGCTCTCGTTGAAGAAAGGGTGACACAGAGGAATATAGCGGCAAAAATGAGGGTATCAAAGGGGGTGATTTCAAAAACCTACGCCCGATACGTGGAACTACAATCTCTGCAAAAAAGAGCTAGGATGGAGAGTTGAGTTCTGAAGAATAAGACCGCTTTTTGTGCCAAATAGCAAGAAGAGAGCCTAGTGCGTCGCACCCCATAATCCAACGGCAATTTCTGGAAGCGACAGGCATCAGTGTATCAGCCGAAACGATACGTCGAAGACTTCGTTTGAGGGGTTCATACAGCAGAAGGCCATTAAGAGTCCCAGAGCTAAGTAGACAACAAAAACTTAACAGATTTAATAGGTGTATCGAGCACCAAAATTGGAGTATTGAAAATTTACGAAATGTTCCTTTTTCGGATGAGACCAGAATTGGTGTTCGATCAGATGACCGCCAGAGACCCGAACAGCAAGACAAATTCCGAAATACCAAGGGGGCAGTGTAATGTTTTGGGGTGGCATTATGATTGGAGGCAAAACAGATTTGGTTTCGTTTCCTGCGAGTGTAACGGCTAGATATTACATGGACCCTGTGCTGGAGCCCATAGTGAAACTCTGGCGTGGTTACCACGGTGATGATTTCACTTTTATGCAAGATAATGCTCCTCCACATACCAGCAACCTCGCGCGACACTATCTGAAAACAGAGGGAATCGCTATTTTGGACGGGTCAGCTTCCTCTCCAGAACTAAATCTTATTGAACATTTATGGGATAATCTCAAAAGGAAAATTAGATCGCGCCAGGATAATCCCAGAACCCTACAACAGCTCAGCCAAGCTGCCATAGAAGAGAGGCAGAATATCACCTCAGAGAAGGTTGAAACCTAATCCAAATGATCCGTAGACGGATTCTGGCTTTTATCAGGGCGAGAGGAGGTGAAACAAGCTACTAAGCTCGAGAAAAAAACACCTACCCCGTGAGAAAACAATTTTCAATTTTTTACTACATGCGGAAAGAGGAAAGAGTTTCTTTATTTCTCCTATTTGTTCCTTTCTTGCAATAAACCTTTATTCATTTCCTTCTCAATTGAAATATCTCAAAAAGGGTCAATTCTTCGAAATTTCCAAAAATCCTTGAGGTATTATTCAAAATATCAAAAATTGGTTGTGTGCATATGGGTGTTCAATTCGGATGCGATTACATGGTGCTGCCGTTTTATGGATCTTGGAATTTGCAAGGAGCCATCTACCAGATATTGAATATCCTCGTACATTCCTCTCCTACTACATCTGGACACAGACGAAGAAAGCATACAGGGTGCTTCAACGAAAACTAAACAGAGGCTATATCTACTAAGATATTCATTTCTGATCAAAACGCAAAAATAGGTTAATTTCTGTTTCAAGGAGGACATCTTTTGGGGTAAAAAACTTGCCTGAAATGTCGACCCCCTGAGCGTAGATGGGTCGAGTGATACCTCGAAAGAAAGGTATTATCTTTGTCTGCATTCCCTTGAACGGATTTTCTTTTTTGATTGAAAACTGTAGAAGATACAGAGTGAGCTACTGAAAAATAGAGAAGACTATCTATCGCCCTGAGCTATACAAGTATTAGTGCAAGAAAATGAAACAGATTCATTCCAGATCAAAGGCTGTCATCTTTAATCTAAATGAATCTATTCCAGTTTTTCGCACTAATACTTCATCAGTCTTGGGGCGATAGTCTTCTCTATTTTTCAGTGGCTCACTCTGTATCTTCTACAATTTTCAATCAAAAATGAAAATTCTTTCACGGGAATGCAGACAAAGATAATGCCTTTCTTTCGAGTTATCACTCGACCCATCTACCCTATTCCAAAATTTCATGGGTTGTCACTCCTGCTCTAGGGGTTAAAATTCGAGATGAGGATGGTACTTGATGATGACTGCCATTGATCAGCACGGATCTGTTCCATTTCACCTTACTGAAACTTGAATAGTCTCAGGGAAATAGTCTTCCCTATCTTTCAGTTGCTCACCCTGTATCTTGTACAGTTTTTAATTAAAAATGGAAATTCGTTTAAGGCGATGTAGACACAGATACCACCTTTCTTTTGAGGCATCACTCGACCCATCTCCCTTATTCAGAATGTTCAAGGATTGCAACCCTCGATTAAAGGGTTGATATTTCAGGCAAGTGTTGTACACCAAAAGATGTATCCCTTGAAACAAAAATTGACCTGTTTTTGCGTTTTGATTAGAAATGATATAGCCTCTGTTTAGTTTTCGTTGAAGCACCCTGTATAATGAGTAGACATGATTGAGAGCTTTCTGTTGAATATGAACCATTTGTTGAATAGTGGTTACGACGAAAAAATAAATACCATCTATCTCCGTACAGAGATCTGCAGGGCTAGAAACGAATTCCCGAAAAAAATTACGGATATATTCAAAACCGATTCCGAGTTAAAAATCCGGAATCAGAAGAGGATTTCATTGAAATTGAATTTGTGGAAGCGTGGAGGAATGAGTCTAGGCTATTTCTCAATGGTGCCGTTCGGGTATCCAACACGTCTACGATTTCTTATCACTTCCAACCCCGCGATGCATCGCGTAAATTCAACCTAATCGAATACATCCGCCGCCAGACGAATAAATTGTGCCGCAGCGACATTTTGGCGCGTATAGCTGCAAGTGTATCGTTAACAGACCCTACCGTAACTTTTCATTTTAAAGCAATTTCGAGTCAATTTTCATGCGGAAAATGTTCATTATGTTTTTGAAAGGGAAAATGATTGAGATGATTTCCATTGCGGATGTTTTCTTTTCATTTCTGCTGATATTTGTGGTGTGTGATATTTTGATGCAATGAAAATCTAGACAATTAGATTCAATTTTGGGAAACCTTTTTGAAAAATTGAGAAACTTATACTCTTGCAAATTTAAGTTATTCTTATTCTCACTTCTATATTAATAATAATTAATACTAAATGAAATAGATTTATTTTGGCATAATGCAAGCGCAGGTTTATGCTCGGTCTAGAAAACGACCTACACTTGTGAATTTGGAGTTGGTGCAATCAACCCCCTATTTCCAGCATCCCCAACTCAAAAATCATTCGATCGATAATAGGTCAAGTGGCACCTCGTTGGAAAGGTACTGCAATTTTCTCTTCGAATTTGGTATTTTCGAAATTCAGAATCATCATACAGGGTGTCCGAAGCAGGAACATTGAAAATCCAAATAACTTTTTGAAACTGGTTCATTTCGGTATACGAGAACATGTTTGATCCGAGAATAGGACTTTCTTGTGTGGTTATAGAATTTTTGCAATCAACCCCTTCCATTCAGCATCCCCAACTTGAAAATCATACAAATAATTCAAGTGGCATATCTTCAGAACGGTTTTTGAATTCCAGAATGATTAAAGCATTTTCGTTCGGCTCTCCATACAGGATGTCGCTTTCGAAAAATTCAATATCGTCATTTGAAATTATCAACTAAAATTAATTCGAAACTGTTAAAAGTATTGGGGTACGATGTGTTGAGCATCAATTACGAAGAAATAAAGCTGATTTCTGCATTGAAAATGTTCACATTTTTTTCATTTCCATCTGGCGTGCAGTCATCTGTTATTTCTCATTTTTGCAATGAAATATTATTATTATTCAGATCAGTTCCTCATTATTATTGTTGTTCGTCAGTTGAAATTAATCTGAAAATGGTTTATTCCACTGAGGAAAGGGTCGAAATTGTATCGACGTATTTTCGAAATAACAGTTGTGCCAAAGAAACGGCAAGGATATTCGATAGAAACCATCCTGAAAGAGAAAGGAGTCAGTCACCAGTACGTTAAATATTTGGTTGACAAATTCCTAGCTACGGGTTCGGTGGCAAACAAAAACATGAAGTGGCATGTCCTGTCAGAAATGAGGCAACGGAAGTGGCAGTAGTGGGTCATCTACAAATGGAGAATACTACTTCGATCAGAAAACTATCTCGTCTGACTGGTGTATCAGCTACAACTGTCCATAGAATCGTGAAACATCACAAATTTCACCCTACAAGGTAAAATTAGTGCATGAAATAAACGAAGATGATCCAGATCGTCGTTTACAGTTTTGTGAAAATCTAAGTGAAAACCTAAACGCTAATCCAAATTTTCTGAATAACATCTGTTTTTCTGATGAAAGCACCTTTATGCTCAGTGGTGAAGTGAATAGACATAATTGTCGATATTGGGACACACAGAATCCTCATTGGTTCAGAAAGGCCCACACGCAAAGGCCTCAGAAGTTGAACGTTTGGGCAGGAATTTTTGGCAATCATCTAGTTGGGCCTTTCTTTATTGAGGGTAATCTGAATGGAAATGGCTACCTACAGTTGTTAGAGGAACACATACATCCTAGATTGACAGAAATTTTACAGAACGATCCAACTCTTTCTGAGGACGAAATGCGTTTTCAACAAGACGGTGCTCCTCCGCATTATGATGCTCGGGTGCGCCAATATTTAGACGAAAATTTCCCAGGAAGGTGGATTGGTAGAAGAGGACCTATTGAGTGGCTAGCCAGGTCACCAGATTTAAATCCTAGATTTTTTTGTGGGGCCATCTAAAATCTAAAGTTTATGCCACAAGACCAGAAAACCTGGAGGAGCTGCGGATGAGGATTATCACAGAATGCCGACTTTTGACTCCTGAAGTTTTCGCTAATGTGAGAAGAGAGTTCGAAAATCGTCTGTATAACTGTATGGAGGTGGGCGGAGGTCATTTTGAACAATTGTTGTAATAATCAAGTTAGTTTTTGTTTTCAATTGAATACAAGTTCAATAAATCTCGTTTTCCTGTTTAGATGAGCATCCAATCAGTTTCTCCATCATCCCTCATCCTGATCCTCACGCCAGAAAACCTCGATTGCCAAACTGAAACCAATGCCTCAGTGATTCAGAAAATAGAAAAATCTTTCTGGATCTTTGCCACATATAATAATATTTGAATCATTGAGAGATCGATTTATTGAGTAGTTCCAATAGGCGGTACCCATCTCGGCCTTTTAACGACTCTTGAAAAATATCCATCTCGACCCAGAGTTCCACAATTAAAACGTAAGGGATAATTTTCCCCAACCCTAATCATAAATTAAGCGTTTATTGATAGTCTATAAATATAACAGACATTGAAAACAAAATTAATCAGTCTCTGAACGTTAATGCGTGTCACGTGAAAGAAGGCAATGTTTGTAAATAAACGTACTCCATGTTTGAGTGAAATACGTAGTCAAAGAGGAAAAATTTTCTGAGTTCATGATATTTAAAATATAAGAAACATAATCCAACATAAGCATCAGCTTGAATTAAAAGAAAAGAGTCGAGAATCATCAGACAAGTAATGTGCCAAACTGAATCTGACATAACATGTTCAACGACAAATGATCTTCACTGTGGAAGGGAAAGTATTAATTATGCACTCCGTGAACTACTACTAGCGTTACAAATTTATCTAAAAAATTCATAAAGCATTGAGTATACTCAACCTGAAAACCAACAGAAAATATGAATCTCTGTTAATCACTGAATTAGATCATTTCTTCGTGTGATCACAACCTATAATTTTTATGCGAATTCAAAATTATTTAAATGATCGCACATTCTCATATTGCACCAATATTTTCGAATAATTGTTCACTATCCATTAGGGTGTCCCTTATATGGAAGAAAAAAATTTTCTTTTGAAAATCGGAATGCATACTTTTTTACATCTACCTAGACTTATCTGAATACAATATTTTATCTTCCTACGCCACCATTAACCCGTGCGAACAGAGTTTCAAAGTTTCAAGATTTGCAGTCTTTAACTTAATATGGTATTATGGAACTAAATCAATTAACACTACTTTCTTTAGATTCATAATTAGAAACAAAGTTCTTTTCAATGTTCATTTATTTTAAGAAAATGAAGTCACAAAATTGTAAATAATTAGTCCTGATATTTTCTCTGAGAGTGCCTTTTTTACAGTCTGGATATATATTTCTATGTTCTTGCACGCAACGTAGCAAATATTGCTTTTGCTCTTCCTTCGCCTTAATTAAACCATGAAAATATTGCATTAGTTTGACAGCTCTTTCAGCTGTATCATTAACTGCTCTCAAAGCTAGAGCCTTCCTTTTTCTTCCAAATAGGCAACATCTTCTTCCCAGGTTGTTCTAGGTACAAATGAACAAAACTAAGACGTATGCGTTAAAGAATTTAAACTTCGAAAAATAAGCGACACCGTACTATCTATGGATTTTTCCAAAGTAACTTTTTTGTCTGTATTGTGTGCTATATCTACGGTTTATACTCAAAACCATATAGCATTCTGATCCATTCCATTCCAAATTTCGGTCAGTATATTCCGAATCTCATTAACGGTAGGTGGCTGGTTTTGCTGGCTTCTTAATATTTTATCTAGAATGTCCAAAACATGTTGGATGGGATTGAGATCTGGACTTTGTCGAAGCAACTTCACTGAAGAGATTTTCTAACTATGTCAGCTTGGTGAGGTTAAGCGTTATCACACAAGAATGAAAAGTTTCCATCAAAGTGAAATAGTATAACATATTCTTCTACAATGTCTGTAACGTATCTTTGAGCATTCAGGGTTCCACTCTTTACGATATCCGGATCAGTGAAACGTTCAAACATTATTAAAGTTACACTGTACAATAGATAGGGGCATTGGTATGTTCAAACAAGATTTTCTTCTCGTCCAGATGTGACAGCTCTGTTTTGATTTCCTCGTTCCATTGGTTCAATCACTAATAAAGATGCGGAGTACTCTCCATTTATGGTCTCTTTTAATTAGAGATAATCAGTGATCAGAACACTATGGAACTACTTTCAGTTTCTTGCGTGCACTACCTCCGTCCTCTACTTATAGTTTGGATTGCTGCTTCAGGTGTACAATCCATATTTTATTCACCCAAATAAAACGACACAGAAACTTACCCGAGTTTCGTTCGAATAACTCTTAGGCTAAGTGAGTTCCTTCTTCAAATTTTTGGTCAATTGTCAACGTGGCACTTATCTTGCCTATAGCTTTCTCACCATGTTCCTTTAAAATGTATCTCTGAGCATTCAGGGTCCCACTCTTTACGATGACCAGATCAGCTCTTCCCACGCCATTACAGAGATATTACCGAGTATATTTCTCATTTCGGCGTCTCTAGAAAACGCTAATCGTAATGAGAATGACGAAATCTCGAGCTACCTAAACAAACTCTCGTTCAATCAGCTGCTAGCCGGTTGACATGTTCTTGGAAATTTTATTCGGTCTCTTTGATGTGCTGTGGTTAGAGCAGGGATTCCAACTATGACACAACACCGCAAACCAAATAAACCGAGACGTTATCGTATCACTTCAGTGTTAATTTGGGCTCCATTATTTTGTCGAAACAGCTTTCAAAGCTGCCTAGCAGTAGAGATTCGTTGTCTCAATGAGAAAATTATTAAGGAACGCGGTCGTTGCTCGAGGGCGTCTTTGCCCAGATTTCTTTTCATGACTAACTACCATCTCCTTGTGCCTGTGCATCACTGTTCAAATAGTTTCGTTCAAAGAATCAAAAGTTAGGCTAGGAGAGTTTCCTCCTTCACATTTTTGGTCTATTGTCAACATACACGGCACTTATCAAGCCTTTAACTTTTTCATCATATTTTCTAGAATACCTGTAACGTATCTTGGAGCATTCAGGGTTCCCCTCTTTACG
This sequence comes from Cryptolaemus montrouzieri, assembly GCA_013387265.2. Classification (NCBI taxonomy): domain Eukaryota; kingdom Metazoa; phylum Arthropoda; class Insecta; order Coleoptera; family Coccinellidae; genus Cryptolaemus; species Cryptolaemus montrouzieri. The sequence goes on from JABFTP020000103.1 coordinate 29,341,858, forward strand.
ATAACCAGATCAGTGCGGGCTTTAAAACAAATTTCTCACCACACCATAATTGAGGTATCACCAAGTATATCTCTCATTCGGACGTCTGTACACTAGAGAACATCAAACGCAATTGAAAGGACGAAATCTCCGATCGTCTGTGAACAAATCCTTTTCCCAATCAGCTTCTAACCAATTGACATGTTCCCTGGAAATTCAATAGGTCTTTTCGATATGCTGCAGTTAGAGCAGGACCTCGAAATACAACAAGACCTCGAACGTGAAGTTTCCCGAGACGTTGTTGTATTGTTTCAGTGCTAATTTGCACTCTATTGTTCTATCGAAGCAGCATTTGAAGCTGTTGTTACTCGAGCTCATCCTTACTCAGGTTTCCTATCATGACTATCATTCTCCTAGTGCCTGCAGATCATTGTTGATACAGTTTAATGGGACCCCCATACCTTTGGCATATTATTGTGTGAGTCCAATTTAGGACACCAGGAGCGCTGCTTCAGCAGATTCTGGCAGGCCATAATTTCGTGATTCTCTTTACACTCGTCAAAAATTGTTTAAGAACTGCTGTTATCTGTTGAGATTTGCATTATATTCAAAACACTTATATTATTATCTAGTTAGTGAGCTTCAGTTTATATAAAATCTACTTTGTCCTTTTTTTTATCCATAACTACGAAAAACAATTCACTCAATATAATCCAACAAGCAGTACACGTTTGGGTATTATTCGTAAAATCACGAAAAAAGTCGAGATTGAATCTTCAACAACCTTGATGCTTTCTCAGTTTGACTTTCGCCTTCTAATTGCCAATTCAAACGTCCGTAATCTAATTTTGCATCGAACTCAAGTTTCAATGTCAACTTAAGATTTCTCCTTCCTGTCTTTTTCATTAGAGCTTCCCCAAACTGCCTGTGACGAGCGGCTATATTGAAATTGATGCTGGCTAAAATTAATTCTCGCAGTAGGTCGCTAATTCTATAGTCCAGTTGATTTAATTGGAGCGAATGGCTTAAAAGCACAAATCGTCCATCTGCGATATTACTGAATCAGCTTGGGGATTTGTATGTGGTCCTTAGATCATTTTGTGAGGTATAATTTGATTAGGTTCATTTTCATTGTGAATGCGTTTTTAATTATCATTGTGTTTGGAGATGGTATATCTGAACGCAGCCATCTCATTTATTATGCGTGTCATGGTATTCATTCATATTATAGGAAAGTGTACATTCAAAACAACAGATTCAAAATTCATTCTCATGTGAAAGTGGTAATAAAATTTATATTCGTAGAACTACTAGAAATTTTAATATCAGGTTATCAGAGCACAAACGCAGTTTTGACATACAAAAGAGTCAGAGTCTCATTATGCAAATCATTTACTGAAAGAAAACCATGTTTTTCTGATTACTTTCATATATTACCTCATGAAAATAATAAATTTGATCTGAATCTATGGAAACCACTGGATATCAATGAACAGAAACCTTCCTCAAAGTTACTCAATTGTACAATGAGATCTAAATTCATCACCTAAATAATATTTTCAGTTTTTAAATTAACCCTATTTGAATTTCCATCTTTTCATCGCTAAGTATCTGCTTTTATCAATGTAAGATATAGGAATTCGTCCATTGGCAGTATATGGAGAATAAGTTTATCGATTAATTTCAAATTTTGGGAGTAGAGTGCATAGATACAGATACTCTTCAGAGCGGTATCATCTCCGGTTTTACCGGACATCGACTACAACTGTGCTATTTCAAATAGCATGTTGTACTTTTCAATAATTTTTGAAAGGGTTTCCTTTTTCAAGCATAGCTTGTGAAGATTCGTCCTATCTAACATTAGTCACCATTGAGCTATGACTTTTTTATTGTTAGTTCAACGAAAACAGTTTCCAGAGCAGCGTTCTTTCCGATGTTTTTTATATACAGTGTCCTCAAGAATAACTTGTCAACTCAATTGAGCTAAATTAACAAAAAACGTTTTTCTAATACGAGGAGCTATTCTTTGAACATTATCAGAACCTCAGTTTAAATTCGTATCAGATGGTATTTGATTTTCCTATGCCTAAAATGATTCGTTTTCATTTTACTCGCCATTTTATCAAAGACTTGCTGTTCGTTTGCAAATTTGAATCATTCGGTCGTGAAACAGACAAAGTCGATTTAATTCCGATGCCGAACTACATTCTGTCAAAAAACAACCGGGTGTAGATTATGTAAGAAATCTGCTGAAAACCATTGTCGTAATTTTTGTTGTTGCTCAGTTGGCACACAAAGCGATCTGCCATTAAGTTTGTTTACAGTGCTCAATTATGTGATTTCTTAAAGGTGTGTCTTGCGATTTTCACAATGAATAAAAATTTTGAACAAAGAATTTGTCTCAAATTTTGTATTGCCAATGGAATTTTGTCTGCCAATTCGCTGAAAATGTTACCGAAGGCTTACGGGAATCGACTGTATCAAAGACACTATTCAACAGAGGCCGAGATGTAGTGGAAAATTCATATCGCTCTGGTCGGCCATCAACATCTTTAACTGCAGTTAACATCTATAAAGTGGAGGAAATAGTGATTGAAAAACGTCGTTTAAGTTTGACAGATAGAGACAATGAACTTTTTCTCACGGATCAATTCGTACATTTCAAACCAGGGGTGCTCAAACTTGAACTGCTGGCCATCTACCTCAATATTTTTAGATTACTTACGATCGACTCTGAGAGACTGCAAGAATGTGTGATGCAGGGTTGTCGTACATACACGATACACCCTACCTACCTACCTAGGTAGGGTGTACCGTAGCATATATAGATATCATATTTCCGCACAATATACATTATTTTAGTCAAGGTTTGGGTTAGGTTAGGTTAGGTTCTCCTCTTAAATATCAATGAAAAAACTCATAGTTATTCAAAATTGCAAGTTTATTGGTTGTTACAAAACAAAAGAGTTACATATGGTGTTAAACTTGACTAACGAGTGACTTTGGATGTTGAAGCGTGGCACTGCATGTCTTCAGCATTTTTTTCATAACATGGTACGTAACCACTGACTGCTAATCGCAAGAATGACGACATATGATCGTCAGTTAGTCGATTGCGATATTTTGATCTTCATTTCACAAAATGAGACTGGAGCAAGTAAGTTGACCAAAACATTGCCGTCAGTTGAAGGGCGATTTGTTTTAGATTCGGATATTTATCTTCAGATATAAGACACCAGAAATGTGTATCAGATGATGTTGAGATGAAGAGATGTATCTGATATACTCTGCACCAACTTATTTTCAACAGAACATGAGTTAATATTGAACAGACTTGCTATTTCAGTAGCTAATTCTTCAATGTTTTTGAATGAAAAAGGATAACTCATAAATAATGCTATATTTGCTAATTCACAGCAATCATAAAAACGCAATTCGAATTGTTCCAAAATATTTGTTGATTCAGCCTCATACGTATCATAACTCAACTGAGGAATCCTTGCTTTCAAAGACGGAAAATGTTTCAGATCCTTTCTTTTCAGTTGATCTATCATAGGTTGCAATTTTCTTTTGAATGCGTCTACTGCGCTAATCATCTCAATAATAGTTTTTCCTTATCCTTGAAGCTCCAAGTTAATGGTGTTCAAGTGCCTTTCGATGCCAGTGAAAAATGCCAAATCAGTCAGCCATTTTTCGTTTTTCGACATCAGAGTATCACCACCTCTTTCGTCTAGAAAAACTGTTATTTCGGGCAATAATTCTTGAAATCTTTCTAGGAATTCTCCGGGACTAAACCACCTAACCTCCATGTGAATAACTAAATGAGTGTGCTCAGCTGACTCCCTATCTTCCAACTGCAACTTAAAGATCAGCCGTTGCCAGCTACGTGCACGGATGGAATTTACATTTTTGTTCCAATGCCCATAATTTCCACTGTGTTTAAAACTTTTGAATAAAAAACTTGTTGATGTACAATGCAATGGAATGAAAAAATGAAGGAAAATCTTCATTAGCTCGACACAATGCCACAAAACAGTTTTTGTTTCCAGTCATTGCTAGTGCTTCATCGGTTGTAATGCACACTAATTTATATATTGGTAGCTTGTAATTTTTCACTAAATGAGCAGTGTCTGTCATATCGGTGGATTCGTCGAACTCTGAAGAAAAGTATGTACATTTCATGATATCATGTTTTAGTTTATCTGTCTTGTCCCGACTCATGACTTGTTGTCGCCTAATACGGCTTGTGACAGTCGGATGAGATAACTGAAGTTCTGTAATAGAAAACATGAATTCTGTTTTATATTTAAAATCTCCAAATAAAGTTTCACCTGCTTTAATAAATGCTACCTTTACAACAGATCCATCTTCGAATGGTTTCTTGTGTTCCGCCAATATATGAGATATTTCAAATGACGCGATCGTAGCAGCTTATGATTGTTTGACTGGCCTTATGAACATAGTTTGTTCTTTTTTCAAACAAGATATCAAATCACGTACTCTTCGTTTTCTCAATTTACTATGTGGCGGAAAATCTCTTTCATAGTTTTCATGAACCGTTTTATGATGGCTCTCTAAGTTACCACGCTTATGTATTACAACTGACGCATGACAAATAAGAGAAATGCACTTATCCTTCACCATACAAGAGAAAAATTTTTCCTCCGAATCGTTATTAAAATGGTACGTTTTAGATGTCTTCGTTGCACTCATTTTGTAGTATTTAATGATAAACTTTGTATCGACGTAGTATTGCCTTCGAGTTACAATTCAGTATAACTCCAATTCCTGCAGACGCAACATTTATATCGGCGTAAACGAAAGTCTCGAAGTCAAACGCTCCGCCCGAAATTTATAGAAAAGCGGCAAGAATAAAAAACGCAGCGTTTCTTTGACAAGTACCGCGCGTTCCTTTGATGCCGCTAGCAGAGTGTTATTTTATTACGTAATAAATTTTTGTAGTTTAGTTACCTACTTATTGAAAATTTTTTTCTTCTCGAGATTTACTCAAAAAGCACTCGCGATTGACCGTTTGAGCACCCCTGTTTCAAACGATTGTTTCGGCATGAAACGCATTGCCGCTCGACTACTTCCAAAAGAAGTGAATTTTCCTCAGAAATTGAATCGCGCTAAGATCGCTGGACGCATGCTAGAACAAGTGAAAAAGCTAAGTCGATCAAAAGTCAAGCTAATATTGACTATTTTCTTTGATTATCGCGGTGATGTGCACTTGGAAGCCATGCCAGAAGGAAAGACGGTAAATAAAGGATATAACCTGAGCGTTACGCGGTGTTTGAGAGAGACAATTAGTCGACAAAGGCCAGATTTGTGAAAAGAAAACTTCTGTGCCACAATAATGCACGATCTCACAAGGGTGTCATTGTGAACGAATTTCTGACCAAAAACTCAACAAAAGGCATCAAACAGCCACCGTTTCCGCCTATTATGGCTCTGGCCGACTTTTTTCTCTTTCCAAACTTCAAATAACCACTTCGAGGTACCCGTTTTGTGTCGATAGAAGACATAAAAGAGAACTCGCGGCGGAAAATGAAGTCGATTCTGGAAAAAGCGTTTTGAAAAATGTTCTGATTATACGTTGGTGTAATTGTTTTATTTTTGCTTTGAAGGCGAGATAATAAATTTGGATGAAAAATAAATATTTTGTGTTTCATCGACAAATTCTTGGTAATCTTTTGACAGAATGTATATATATATATATATATATATATATATATATATATATATATATATATATATATATATATATATATATATATATATATATATATTAGATTCTTCAGCTCAAAATAAGTCGATTTAGGCCAACTTACCTATATGTAAAGTTTCTTCGTTTGGCCGCTAGAGTTCGCCAAATCCAAAGATTTTTTTCTTATTTTTCAAATAATTCGAGAACGACCCGATAGAAACCATATTTGGTATGCGTAATCGGGTGCGTTTTTTAGTGGTCCACTCAAGGACCTTGACGTTTTACAAGTGTCCCAAAAAACGCAAACGTGTTTTTAATCAACTATAATTTTTCAACTGTCTGCGTTTGTGCAAAACTGTTTTAGACATTGAGTAGCTAGGTAGGTTCAGACACAAAAAACAGCTTTTTAATTTCATGATTTCATTTCTTTAACCACCTAGCAAGTCAAAAATATCACATTTGACCATTTTGGCTTTGGATTTATTTCTGTTGTCTGGCAGATTGTGATTTAATTAGGCTTGACAACCAATTGTTGACACAACATTGTTCCTTAAGTTCTCAACTAGGTATTTTGGTTATTTTTTTTATCATTGTTAGACACGCAGATATACAGTAACTCTGAAGTGGTTGATATGGTTATGGTGTACGAATTTTGTCAATGCAATGGACGTGAAAGCGCGAGTATATGCTGAAAGATTTCCAGATCGCCTTGTGCCAAACCACCAAACGCTTGGAAATCTGGAGAGGTGCCTCCGCGATAATGGTTGCTTCAAGCCCAGGACGGTAAAACGCGAAGAACAAATTTTGGACATGGTTGAGGGTTACCCACAATTAAGCACGTGGCATTTAGGTTTGCAGTTGGTCGTTCCTAAAACACTGATTTATGATGTCTTGAAGGAACAATTATTTCATCCTCATCGTATTCAAAAACTTCAGGATTTACTTTCCAACGATCCAGACAATCGCCGTACTTTCTGCCGATATATCCAAGAGAAGAGAACTCGGCATCTCCCCTTCAGTAGGATAATTCTATTTATTGACGAATGCACTTTTACTAGGCATCACCCCCATCGCTAACCTTCACAATGAATAAGTGTACAGTGTCGAAAATCCACATGCTCTTACAAGTACACATCATCAGAATCAATTCAAAATTAACGTATGGATTTCAGTAATTGACAACTTCATTATTGGTTCGGTAATGATTCCAGATCGATTAAACAGAGATGCATATTTGAACTTTTGCAAGAAACTTCTCCGGATTTGTTGGTCGTTATTCCATTATTACTGCGTGTAGAGATGTGGTTTATGCACGACGGTGCACTTCCTCACTTCACTTTAGCGGTTCGCGAGCTGTTACATGCACAGTATTCAAATCGTTGGATCGGAAGGGGAGCTGATGCTTCTGCAAGTTTGTCAGCACGATCTCCCGGCTTAACACCGTGCGACTTCTTTCTTTGGGGTGCTTTAAAATCTAGTGTTTACTCTTCTCCAATTGACACCCGAGAAAAGTAACATATGAGAATTTTAAACGCGGCCAACTCCTTCAAAAATGACCCTGAAGTAATGCCAAGGGACCAATTTAAGGATTAACTCCTGTCTTCAGCAAAATGGTGGAATTTTTGAAATTTACTATAGTTGAATGAATTTTTGGGTGTAAACTAATTTATCGTTATTCTGAAGTGATTTTTTTCTTCTTATTTAGTTTCCAACTGGCCAACCTGTTTTCATATTTTTAAATAGTCATTGTAAAAAACTTATTAATTTTTTTCTTCGAACTTTTCGATGTTTGTACTACTGGACATTGAATTTCCTATTTGTTCGATTTAGCAACCTAGAAAGATCATTTTGTCAATAAGAGGTTGTCAAGCGTAATAAAATGACAATTTGCCAGACTACAGAAACAAATCTGAATCCAACATGGTCAATATGTAATATTTTTGATTTGTTATGTGGTTGAAGAAATGAAATCATGAAATTGAAAAACTGTTGTTTTTTGTGATTGAACCGCTCATCATATCAAAATTTCTCAAGGGATAAAATAGTTCGATAATTAGTCTAGCAACTCAATGTTCAAAACATTTTTGCTCAAACGCAGACAGTTGAAAAATTATGTTTGATTAAAAACAAGTTCGATTTTTTAGGGGAGAGACTCTAGAAAACGTGAATAACGCACCAGATTTAACATACCAAATATGGTTTTTATCGATCTTGTTGTTCTCGAATTATTTTTTTTCTTATTCGAAGAATAAGAAAAACAATCTTTGGATTTTGCGACCTCTAGCGGCCAAACGAAAAAACCTTTCATAAAGGTAACCTAAATCGACTTATTTCGAGCTGAAGAATCTTTGGTATGACGTTGTACAAGCAATTCACGGACACCCTGTATATATGTAACTTATTTCTTATGTACGTTCTCATAGTTTCTTGTTTTGGTTATTGTCTATGCCAACCGTCACGGTGTAAACTAACCACCTTATTCCCCAAAAGCTATATGTGGTATTTTGGTAAAATATTTTTTTTCTCTATGATTAAACCCAAATGAAAGCAATTTACACATTTGTTCCATTTATATATTATAAAGTTGATAAATAAAAAATTTTGCCGAAAGAGTTAACATTGCAATAGGTACAACAGTGTTACTGCATTCAGAGGGAACAACAATGTTTTGTTGCTAATTGATTGAATCATTTCAGAGGGTTATTGTGGAAGGGAAAACGAGGAAATATGAGGGAGAAACAGATAAAAGCGAAGGCCAACAAACATCAAACAGTAACAGCGCTGAATTGTTTAAAATTATGAACCATATACCCTTCTAAAACGCCACTCTGCAACATGACATTCGTATCTCTCTATATCAAAACGTACCACATTTGATAAACGCGAATTACTATTTGTCTTTCGATTGTTGGCAAAAAGCAATCTCAAAGATTTATGTGTACGCGACCCACATATTCGAGGTTTACGAGTTACCAAGATTTATAAGATCCTGTCAGTCCTCACACATAAAATTCGTAGTGAAGTATTCAAATGAATGGATGATTTAGAATTTCCCTCGAACGTCGTTTTAAGCGGCCGAATTCAGGTTCATCTGTTCGTATTTCACGCCGGGAAATCAGATAAAAACGGAATTTATACATGGAACATTGAATTTGGGGACGTGGTAATCGCGGGGTCGTTGAGACGGTCAAGGATTTGTCATTTTAGAATGGGCAGAGTTCGGAATTAATTAATTGCGATGTTCGACAACGGGATTTTTGTATTACATTAACGTATTAGCCACGTATTTTGAGATTTAATGGTCTTTGTAGAGCGCAGGGCATTGGGACTTAAATCTTACAGTAAATTTATTAGGATGAGGATTTTAGAATTATATCTACAGGGTAGGGGTTAATGACAGAATTTATGATCTGTTGAAAGCGAACTCTTTGTTAGAACTATTGTAACAAAATTTAATTTAAGGAACGGTAAGAAAATTTAGAAATATTGAAGATGAAATATATTTAAGAACAAGTGTAATAAAATAACTTTTACCGGTTAAGCCCAGAGAAATATGAACAATGAGACTCTAATTCAATAATTGTCACTGAAATCTTGGAAGAAAATTCAGAGTAGTTCTACTTTGATATTTAATTACATATTATAATTATGGTAAACCAATGTCAACAAATGCTTATTTCTATACAGGGTTTCTACTATTAAAGGTGCCAAACTGTAGTAGGTGACAGTACAAGTCACTTGCAACAAAAAATGTCCCATAACATTTTCTCGAAGAATTGATAATTATCGAGTTGTTGATTTCACGAAATTTTTTGCTTCTCTTCATAAGAACAAGAATATCTCTTTAACTTTTACAGCTACATCAAATCTGACCATACTATCGAAAAAAACATTGAATATGCTATAAGATAGGTAAGTACTTATGGTAAAAAAAATTGTATACTGGACGTTGTGAAAGGCTAAATGAAAAAATTGTGAAATAAACAAAATTAGTGATATTTTCTTGTTAGCTGTACCACTGAAAACTGATCGATAAGTAGCTGTTTTTTTTTGGTAAAAACTACTACATTCAACTGAGCTTCAAATGGTGTATCAACTTTTGAGCTAACTATTTTTTTTTTCAGCAGAATCAGAAAACGCAAATATCTCATATTGCTTAATGAAACATAAACAGGAACTAAGAAATTAATGAATCATATTTTCACGAAAGAGATTTTGATACTATAACAGGTGTTCAAAATGTCTTCCTTTTTCTTGAATGCACTCAATATATCTTCTTCTTAAACTATCAAATACTCTTTGAAGTTCAATGTGTTTTTGACTCATTTCGTTGCAACAGATTCGAAACCTTTCAATTAATTCTTCTCGAGTATTAAAGGGAATTCTATAAACATCTTAATCTTAGTCTTTTATGGGCCCCACATATAAAAATCATGCGGCGTAAGATCAGAGCTTCTGGCTGGCCATTTCACCGGCCCGAATCGACCTTTCCATTTCTCCCCAAATATCTCACTCATCCATTCTAAAATTATGAGGCGGACAGCCGTCCATTAGAAACCAAAAGTGATGAAGAGTAACTACAGGCATTTCTTCCAGAACGTTCATTATTTCCTTATTTAATAGATTTAAAAATTCGTTTGAATTGAGACGATCGGGAAATATAACTAACCTCTCCTTAACCCCAACCACACTCATCCTATGGGGCGATATCATGGGTAAGCATGGCACACTGCTTCTACAAGCGAATCGAGATAACACAAACGTGGATACTGAAAATTATTTATAAAAAGAACAGAACTTACCCCACGGAGGAACTCTACGAACTGGCTGACGTATGTACAACCCACCTACTATATTCACGAGCACTCCTCTTGTTTTATAAACAAAAACATCCTTCTTTACCAGAACATGTTTCCTCATACACCTTAAGAACAGAAAGGGGCTATTAGGTTGCCTAGGGTTAAGAAAACTGTAGGACTGAAGTGTTTCACTTACCTGGGACCTTTGTTATTCAACAGCTTACCTTCAGAAGTAATTTTGTCTAGTTTCATTGTGGTCATAATTGTGTTTTGCTTGTGTTTGTTCAACTTTCTTGGTTGTGGGTTTCAGTTTTTAAATTATGTATTATATATAATACATTTGTTTACTTTCATTATACTCACGAACAAGTGTTAGCACTTTGTGAGGAACACCTTATGTTTATTGAACCGAAACATCAAAATGATGTACACATCTTTTCATTAATACATATTTACAATGTTAACTGGCTCAATAAACTTTTATTATTATTATATTATTATAAGGTGTCATAAGAACTCTTCATTCTAGCTCGTAGGAAAAGAGCTTCATTGAGCAGAATTCAATGCATTTAGAAGCTTTACGGTATACAGGGTGTTTCCAAAGCATGTGGCAATTCGTAGTACATTCAAAGATACAAAAGTCCGTTTTTCCAAATAAGACTACCTATTTTTGCACATACCATTTGACTCTTAATATTAATGGGCATCAATCTGTTATGAAGGATTTCCTTCACCTAAAATGCTTCATTTCCAAGTTATTCGCGATTTTATCCCAAAAATCAATATCTTTCGCGCGAGGACCCTGAAATTGTACGACGATTTGTTACATGCTTTGGAAATATCCTGTATATCGTGAAGCTTCTAGATGCATTGAATTCTACTGTATAAACCTCCTTACTTACAACGAGCTAGAAATGATCGATATTGAATGATCTTTAGTATTTTTATGATGCCTTCTAAGAGACGACCGAAAATTATAAAATACGGATTGAAAAATTTATATTTTCCTTCGGTTGATTTCTGGTAGCCATAATATGAGAAAAAATTTTTAGAATTTAATTTTTACAATGAAAAATTGAAGCAAACATTATGCCACTTGAAATAACAGAGAAGGTGTCAACTTCCAGTATAACTGAAAGTGCCACAGCATTAAAAATATATTCGGAACTTAGTACGAATAACATTCAACACAACATCCAAACATTCTTCCAATCGATCATTCCTTTCTCCATATACTTTCAATGTCCCATCTCGCGTGAACACCCGATATAAGATACTCACTGAACACTTGAAGAAACATAATGAATGAATGATCAAATAAAACACTTGGCAATGGTTCACGAAAACATTAAAATACTCTACAGAGATTTAAGGTCATCAACCCATAATCAAGAGTAATACAATATAGAAAGATAAAACCAGTAGATTTACTTAAATATAAAGGCATTTACAGCGGATCTGAAATCACATTAAAAATTGGATGGATTTCCTACGAGCGGGCGTGTTTTCCATCAGCTCTAAAATGGCCAACTTCTTCACCTTATTACCTGAATGTTTAAGCTCAATTCTGTCAAAAGTCTATGAAATGATTTCAATCTTTATGATGGTCAGAAAAATCAGTAGAACTTTTTTTCGGAATAACAGATCTTTGTTTGATGTTTTTCAATTATCTTCTTGATAGATCTTCCGGTAGAAAGATTCGCAGTGTATTTTTTATACAAGCGTCTCATTTTAGACTGTTGTTGATTGTGCAACACATATGCATTCCGCATGGACAATTCTGACTGCTGCTTACTTCTTTTTGTAGCCTCAAATCGGCCACCGATCTAACATGAAATAGACGTACAGACAGACTTCTATCAATGATTAGAAGTCCGTCTGTACCAGAAATAATTTTTTATGCGCAGTTTTATCAAGCCTACTATTGACTGGTTATTCGATCAACGTTTTCCAAGTGGCAATTTTCCATCGTCAATAGGTTGCGGTTCTGGGGACAGATTGGTGAAATGGTGTTATGGAGTACCTGGTTTTGTACCCTTGTGTACTTTTCAACAGCCAAGTACACAACATTAACTATAATAATGAAGAAATCGCAGTAAGGAACCTTGGACTTGGACGACTTTGTCTAGATTTCATTACTTTTTGGAGATAAACAAGCAGCTCCATCGAGACTTGGCTAGCTTTTTACAGAATGTTTTTGATGAGATTTCACTTCTTTTTGTAGGAACGTGGGCATATTGATTTATTCTATTAGATTTTCTTATTCGACAATTCCTTTTTCTTTTAGGAGTAGTTTTCTTATCATTACAAATCTTTCTTTTCCTTTTTTCCGGTTCTGATTCTTGTACATTAGCAACAGTTTTTCGTATTGCCCATTCGATATTTCTTTTCATAAACTTGTAAGTATAAGTCTTGAAGCCAGTTTAGTCTTATCCAGAGTTTTCCTTTGCTTTTATTCATATGCGTATTAAAAGCAGAAGGTGAGGCGGTGACTGTGAGACGCTATATGCTAGATTAAATAAGAAGATTTGTCCCACTAATCTGGATTTTTGCAATGACAGTCGATTTTTTCCAGCTGTGACCAGTTGAGTGTTCTTCATTAGATACTTCAGACCTTCGATCTTCAATGAAGGGGCCCACCAAGTTGTATATTTTTTGTAAAGGCAATATGTCGATATCTAATAGTTTGATTGGGCTCTTGTGTTTCTAATCAGGGTCAACAGGTACTCCAGATCTTCGATTCTCCTAGTTTTTATAGTTTTACCTTTATGCCATTAAGCTCTAACTGCGTACCAAATTTCAGCTCTCTGTGTTTATGGGAAGTCCTAGTTCTATTCTGATGATCATGAGTGAGTGAGTCAGTGTCATAAATGCGGAACTTTGCTTTCGCTTAACTTCGAAACTAAATGACCTACAGACTTGAATTTGATTTTTAGTATGTGATTATAGCTTACTGGATGACGAAAATTTCTGCATTCTGGTGTTATCCAGAGATGCTCAAAATGGTTCCAGTAAAGAATAGTTCGACAGTGTTTGCTTCGCTCTCGACTTTGGTTCATTGTTGAATAAACATAAAGCTAAAATGAAATTATTGGATAAAAGCAGTATATAAAATACACTGCAGTGAATGCAACACATTCGATATTCTCTATACACAGCAAACCGATAGATGTATCGAGAAGAGAATTCAAGAACATAAAAGATCCAGTATTCAAAACATAGGATCTACCTATTCTTTCTGACCATTTTATAGATAGGAATCATTTCATAAATTTTGAGAGAATTGAACTTATACATCCAGGTATGAAAAACCAGCGAATTTGTAATGAGCAAACAGTCTTCGGTCTATCTTCTATTGTATATATCGTTTTCTTTAAGTGAAATCACTCAATTTGTAGTTCAGAATTTTATTACTCTTTATAATCGGCTGATCGAAGCATATGTTGCGTATTTATACATATTCCTGTGAAACCTCTACCTAGTGTTTTAATTAGACATATAATTTAAAGGGCCCACTCCGTATTTTATTTACAGAGTAGATCTACCCAATACCATCTTCGCTTAACATCATAGAATTAAAATTTTCTCAAAGGCGACCTATCGTTCTATTCTTCTTATTCCACTACATTTAAACATCCCTGACTCCTCCATACCACGCAGGATCCGTCATATTCAGATAATATTCATTCAATAAGTTGTGTCGGAGATAAATCAAGGCTGGCAGTATATTTTATAGGGACTCCGACATCAGTAGGTCATTCATGGGGTCAACGTGCCATCGCGGAGCTCAGAAAGAGTATCTTCGAATTAACATTTCAGCAGATCGGATCCTTTCATGAAACCTTCTGCAAGGCCGGACCCGAATGACGATCTCTAAGTGGCATATTGAGGGGACAAAGCGGCGACGTGCCGTTATCACGTGAGATCATCCCAAACTTTTATTGGGATTCTTCACATTTCCTACTGTTCGATATACTTGAAATTGTGTGTCTTTAGATGAATTCCCGTGGTGCTTTTTGAATGCTGAAACTGATTTTGTTCAACTTAACAGAAACTTGTTTTTATATACGAGGCTGAATTAATAAGTCAATAAAAATTAATAACGTGGGATACTAGTATACAAGTTATAAGTTACGTTTGGGTTGAAAAAAGGCTCTATACAATCGGAAGCCGGTTGTTATCTGCTGGTCCTGGCTGATCGGGACATGTGAAATTGGATATCAATTCAGCAATAGCTTTCTTCTCATGGCTACTATTAGAGAAAACTGCGTATTCTTCATTCCCAACACCAATTTTTAATAATATGTATGGAATTCTCGCTTAACACTTGGTGAAACATAATGAATGAATGATTCGTTTATCACTTGGAAAGGTTTCACAAATATTTGTTAAAAATACAATACTAAATGCAAAATGAGTGATTACACTTATGTATAACTGCATTTACAACAGGAGGTAAATTGCAGTCTAGTTGGTCGTTGCAAATTGGCTGGTTTTTCCTATAAGTGGACGTAATTTTAATGATCTCCAAGATATCCACCCTTTTTCCTTTATTACCTGGATACAGGAGTTCGATATTCTCGAAATCTATGAAACGATTTTATTGATACAGTGGTCCGAAAAACCCGTAGAATTTTTATTTTGGAGAATAGATCTCTTCTTCAGCTATCTTCTCGATGCATCTTTCGGTTTGGTCTATATGGAATGTCTCACATTCACTGCAGTGTATTTTATATACTCCGTTTTATCCAATAATTTGTTTTATCTTTATTATTAACCAATAAGGAACCCAAATTCTTTTCATTAGTGCTAGTTAATATTATTTCTGTGTAATCTGTTACATATTTTGTTGCTAATATTAGGAATATAGTTAATTGAAATTTTTCTGTTGGATTTCTCAGTATGCAAGGTATAAATGCTATGCAATAAAATTTTATATCGTTTTTGTTTCATTAAGGTATCAATTAAATTAAATTTGATCTTCATCTCAAAATCGAAAGCTGACAAAGGAATAGAAAGCAATCTGGGCACAAATGAATGAAAAGCACTCAATTTGATACTGGGATTGAAAACTATTGTTATGAATCAGGGCATTCGAATAGGTTGGTTTTCTGTATATTTTAAAGGCGAGTGAGTCATGAGCCCTATTCTCGACAAGTCCAAGAAGTTCAAAGATTTTTCATTATTTTCTTTTTCCATTGTAAATTGAATAGATTGATGAAAAGAATTCAAAAACTGTAAGAAACTATTGAGTTGTCTGTTTGTGCCAATCCAAATACAGAAGATATCATCTACATATGTTTCCATATAAATACATTATTGATTAGGATGTTGGGGAAACTAAAAATTCTATTTTCTGAATTTGTTATAAATATTTCACCGAATAACGGAGACAATGGAGAGCCCATAGGTAAACCATCTAATTGTTGATATATTTTATCATTGAGCCTCAAATGACTTTGTTGGAGACATAGGTTTACAGCTGACATCGTTTCTTCTATATGAGTCGGGCTTAATGTACAATATGAAATGAAAAAAGAACAATTAAAAACTAAATAAATTGCTGGAAGTGTCCTCCACCTGCAAGAATAGAAGCCTCTGTCCTTCTTTGCATATTATCACGCACTCTTTGAAATATTCCTGTGGTATTTCTTATCGTGTCACAAGAGGTTATTATTTGATTTCTCAATTATTCTACAATGTTCACTAGAGTGGTATAAACTAAATTTTCGAGATATCCCCATAAGAAAAACTTTAAACTTCTTTAGTTTGTGGATCTAGGAGGCCATCTTTCTGGCCCACCCCGACCTATCCATCGGTTGTTGAATGTATTATTTATACTACTTATCCCTAGCTTCTCCACTAAATTGTGCTGGTGCCCCGTCATGCATGTACCACATTATGTTTCTCATCAAAAGTGGCACATCCTCGAGCAATAAAGGTAACTCCTCCTCAAGAAATTGCCGATAAGCAGTACCGTTTAGTCAGTTAGGAAAAGAAAATGGCCAAATCAAATAATTCCCAATTATTCCAACCCAGACATTTAGTGAGAATTGTTGTTGATGATGAGATTCTTCAATCAAATGGGGGTTTTCGTCAGCCCAATAATAATTATTGTGAAAATTTGTGATAGCAGTTCTCGAAAAGTTAGCTTCGTCTGTGAACATTATTTCGCTATCAAAATGAGCATGTTTTCTAATTTTATCTAAGAACCATAGGCAGAAATTCAGTCTTGAAGGAAAATCTCATGGAAGTAGAGTTTGGATGCGTTGAATATGAAACGGGTATAATAAACACTCGTGGAGAATCCTCCAAACTAGAACATCACATCAATACAACTCAAAACTGCTTCTCAGAAAAGTATCAGTTTCCCTCAACCTTCTGTGGATATTTGAAAATGTTCGCCTGTCTGGTGTTACTCGATTTGGAAAGCGCACCTGATATAATCGCTTAGCTTCTGTTGTGTTTCAGTCAGCCATACCGTAGATGTAATGGATATCAGCCAATTTGGCGTTAGTAAAATTAACCATTCTTTCTTGAAGCAATAACTTCAAAAGTCTTAATGACAATCGTTAATTTAATGAACAATTCGAGCAGACACTAGTTCAACTTTAGCAATTGTCAAAATAACTAAATAAATGAGAAAAATCAAAGCCTACTAGTCATTTTTTTAATTAGAAGGGCTTTCAATTCAGCGAATGCAGACAATCTTATAATATTTTTTTGCTCGAGAACGGTCGGAGATACGAAAAAATTTTAGGTGTCAAGAAAGTTTCTGAATTGAACGAAGATGACGAAAATTGTTTGAACGCTTATCAGTGGCGTACTGCAAAAAGTTTTGAAAGGGCAAAATATGACATGTCTCCGGAATAGAAAACATCTTATGGATTCTAGGTGAAATTTAAGATGTGGACGTGGAGGCTGTAAAAAAGAGTTTGCATTACGAATTTGGGCTGAATATCTCAAAAACAGCAGGAGTTTTGAAGAAAAAATTTTTTTTCAGGAAATTTCAACTTCCTGTAGTACCGTAACGAAGCTTTTGCGGACCTTTGTTTATATAAACTTCTTTTCATTAAATTACACGTAGATTCACCCCTTCAAGTTGTGACATACTGTCATGTAATACCCTGTATACTTGGTGAAGTCTGAGGTGATCATGCATAAACAAAAAGTTCTCACCCATGTTGCCGGAAACAGTACAATATGATCCTTCTAAAATATCTATGCTTTATCTCTGAGCATTCATGGTTCCATTATTTACAATGGCCATATAAGTACGAGCGTTCAAAGAAGTGGTTCTCTACGTCATTAATGAACCTTCACCAAAACCATAAGTGCACTGGGCATATCTCCCATTTAGACGTTCACACACTAGAGAAAATCGAACACAATGAAAAAGACAAAATCTTGACTCTTCTCTAATCCAATTCCTGAGATATTGACGTATCTTCTCTGTCCTAATTCGCACTCTTTCGTTCTGTCAAAGCTGCATTTGAAGGTACCCAGCAGTAGCGAACCGTTGTCGGAACGAGGAAATGTTTGTTCATTGAAAAAAAAATGACATTTTAGATGCATGTATATTATCAGTCAAAGTGTTATATGACTAATAAAATTCCAATAAAATAAACCATGGTATTGCTAGATATGCTTCAGATTCTCTATACATTAATGATCCTAGACTAAATTCTTTTTAATAACAAAGAGTTTATCACAGATTCAGTGCACTCCATGTACATTTGACGAATCCTTTTGCATTTCATCATAGAACTGTGCAACAATCACTCCATATATTATTCCTTTGTGGACTAAGAGCTATACTTATGGCCCTCGAGAAAGTTTCGTCTATGTTATATCTAGTTTTTGCTGAATTTTGTATGAATCCATCGGCTCTTATTCTTTTCGCTAAGTCTTTACCTTCTGATTCCAGAACTTCCGCTCGGGCAATATCATCTGCCTTGGTTCCTGAAAAAATAATGGCTTAGAAACTCTTTGATTCTAATCTACTGAGAAATTTTTCTGTGAATAGTTCATCAGAGTGAGAATATTACCATGAGAAATGTGGTCGACACATTTTTCGAGCGATACTCAATTATTGTAAATATCTTAAAATTGTAATTGTTGGACTTTCGTCTTACGAGAAGCTAAAACTTTTCTCGTGAAGGTACGTGTTGAACACAAGATACGAGATTTTGACTAAGTAAATAAGTATTAAATACTCAAGTTAGTAATTTTTTGCTAAGACAATGATAAAATCAGTAAGTTAAGATATGTTGAAGAATTATTTTTCCATTAATCCATCAGCTCAAGAACAATCGAAATGAAAATGGTACTCGTAGAAATTGAAATAAAACTAGTCATGAAAAAAAAAATCGGTTGTCTGTAAAGTCAGTTTACTGACGATAGTTGAACCTGACAACGTCATGAGAAAATACTGATTTAGTGGTTGAATTTTTCAATAGAAAATTTTAATATTGTTGTTAATTGCTGTTAATTTATTTGATAGATAATTTGTATGGATATAGAGAAGGAGGTAAATGGAAATCACAATTGAATTGATCAAGTTACATTTATTTGAAAGCATAAATACAATATACAATTTTTATTCATTTTTCTACAATGTTCATAGTTTTTACAAGTATGAATGTGCTTTGAGCAATTGTTTTACATCTTTTATTTACAACTTTTAAACATGTGTGATACTTAAATTCTTACAATTTTGTTATTCTGTTGAGAATAGGACGATGACATTTATGTTTTAATTTTTGAAATCATAGCTACGCTCGATAGTTATTTCGAATGAATAGTAAAGTAATTGATTTTTTACTCATCGTGATATAGTTCTGTTAATTTATTGTTATAGTTTTGTCAATTATAGCATAACCTACAATCGCTGCACTAGCAGACCGATGCTATTTATTTTAATGATGAAAACACGAATATCCGACAATATATCACTGAACATATATTTAATATCGAAAGAATCATTACCTTTATCGTCGCAATTATCGTCGCTATAAACAATTGACACCACATTCACTTTTCACTGCATCTCATACTTGGAGAAAACATGTAAATATATTATTGTATAGCAGCTGCCCTCTCGGACGCATCGCTCACTCAAGTAGGAGAGAGACAGATGTCGAACGCTGCCGAACGCGGAGGCCGATTGTGCCTCTTTGTCGCTCTTTCCGCACTCTCGCTTGCACTTCCAACCTTAAATCAAACGCCTCAGAGTGAGGTAACGCCGCATGAGTCATGTTTGTTCGTGCGTGCAGCCGGTTCCACCGAATTATAAAACATTGTCACGTCAATATAGAACGTTTGAAATGAATCAAAACCCCCAAAACTTGTTAATATTTCCATCCCTTAGAGTTACTTACATGACTTCTACGATTTATACTCAATATCAATGACCTTATAGCAACCTAATCCATTTTGCTGTGATTTCGATTTACTGTGTGAAAAATATCACAAAAATAGGTGGAAAATATTAAATTAACAAACGTGATTGCTATTTCGATATTTCTATCATCATCAGACGTTTACGAATTGTGAGTTAAGATTTATATACAGTTGAACAATTTGTAATAAATATAGGAAAATAAACTTTTTTTCTATATCTAAGGCAATTTGTCTAACCTACTATTCAGGGTTCCATTATATAAATTGACCAGATCAATGCGGGACTTCAAAGAAATTCCTGCTCACAATATTATTGAATCTACACCAAAACCATAGGTATTGAAAGAGTTTTACTGGGCGTATCTCTTATTTCGACATCTGTACACTACAGAACGTTAATCCGAATGGAAGATACAAAATCTCGACTCATATGTAAACAATACTCTCTCCCTGTCAACTGTTTACCAACTGACATGTCCCCTGTCAAAATTCAATCGGGTTCTTCGATATGCTGTGGTTAGAACTGGACCTCGAGCTGCGACATGAGGCTTCGAACCAAACTCTCTGAGACGTTTTCGTATCCTTTCAGTGCTAATCTGCACTCCTCTGTTCTGTTGGAGCTACATTTTAAGGTGCCCAATAGCAGTGAACCATTGTCGTAACAATTAAATTCTCAAATAACGGTCATGGATCGCCGTTATCGCTGGAGGTCATCCTTGCTCAGGTTTCCTTTCATGGCTATCAGTTTTCTTACGCCTTCAGATTACAAATACAAGTAAAAGATGATTTCTACTAAAATATATCAATAAAATCTCGACGCGTTTCGATACACAGCTCCTTATGAAGAGCTAATGAATATTACAAATATATCTTACTAACATATACTTATATAGACTAAAGAGGCAATCCACTCAGAGCTATCTGTATTTGACCTAATATTTAGAAAACAAATTTAATAAGGGTGAGTTATTTATGTCTAACTGGTCATTAAGAATTTCTGGTGAATACCTAAATCTGTTAATTTCAAGTACTTCCAGAAGGTTGAGTTTTATACCTCTATTCTAGGAATAAAGGATTTTAAATTCTCAATTGATGATAAAACTGCGTTTATGTTCTGACATTCTAACGATAAAATTTCTTCCTGTTCTACCTATATAAAAACAATTGCAATCTGCACATTCCAATCTATAACACCTGATCTATTTTCTTTATTAATTGAGACTTATAATTTCTGATAAATGAACCTAAATTTGTTGATGTTTTGAACGCTATATTTAAATTTGAATTTTGAGAAGGGACTTCACATTATTGCTAATATTACCTATATATGTTGAACTATTGAATTTCTTCTCCGATTGGATATAGATGTTGTAGAGCTAATTTTTGTTTTTTCTTATATAATATGCTGCTTACTTGATTTGCATCATAACCATCATTTATTGCGAGCTGTTTTATCAAATTCAATTCTTCAAAATAATTATCATTAGACATCGGTGTGCTTAAGAGTCTAGTATATAAATATTAAATGCTGCAAGTTTATGTTGATAAGGATGTGCCGATGTATAATGAATTGTGATATCTGTATGAGAAGGTTAATGATGAATTGAAAACTGGTGTTTTGATCTTGTTATTGTTAGGTCTAGGAAATTGATCAAATTGTTCTGTTCTATTTCAGAAGTGAATTTTATTTGTGGGTGCAGGTCGTTGATGAAATTTTTGAATACTGTGAACTGTCTGTTTGTTCCTGTAAAACACACAATAATGTCATCGACATATGTATACCTATATAGGAAACGTTTACTGAGCGGGTGTTTATGAATAGTGTTTTCTATATTATCCATGAAGATTTCTGCTAAAAGGGAGCTTAAGGGGTTTCAAATTATAAGTCCCTCATCACTTTCATAAAAACAATCGTTAAATAAAAAATAATTTTGAGATATGCAAACATCTATTAAAATCATAATGTCGTATTTAATTCGTGGATTTGTCATATTTTGTGTTAACAAATTATTGATTATATTATACGGATGTTTCGGTGGTATATTTGGAAACAAATTCTTGACTTCAAAAGAGACTAAATTTGCATTACTTGGAGTGACAATATTTTCTATTTCTCTTATCAAATCATTTGAATTACGAATTGAAAAAGACGATTTGAAATTTTTCCAGAATATGTTTTAAAATTTGAAGAACATAAATGCTGGGGCATGTGTGAATGATTCGGTAAGACGAGTTTAAATTTTTCGCGACCTGTAATGATGGATTTTGAATTCTCAATGACTGTCTTCACTTCCTTATTGAATTTATTAGTTGGTTCTCGGATATAACTAAATAATTAGAATCATTAATGAAATCTTATGTTTTGGAAATGTAATCTTGTTTATTTATAGCTATAACTGTATTGCCTTTATCTGCTTTTGTGAAAATAATACAATAACGAAAACCAACTATACAAAAATTAATAAACTGCTAATCCAAAATCTCAAACCAGTAAACAACCTATTTCAACTTGCATCTGTTTTGAAGGCGTTAAAAAAAATATGCACTTCTCAGAAATTACTAGTTATGAAATATGACAATGAGTGGTACAATACGAGGACTCAAAATATCATGATAAGAAGAGCTAAAATTTATCGCACAAAGAAAAAATATCCGAGAAACGAAGAGTACAAGGCCAACTTCAATAAACTAATAAAAGCAAACCAACAAGTATATCAAAGGAGCAAAATCTTGATATATAAATCACAAACTCATTTTAGCAGAGAATGATATGCAAAAGTTATGAGGAACAATCAACAATATCGTTGGAAAAAAGAAAAGCTCTCAAATCTAAAAAGTGCAGTTGAAAGTTGGCTCAGTAACATACAACACTAAAATTGACATTGCTGATTGCCTGAACAATCATTATGCAACTATTGCCAAAAAACTACATTCAAGTATCAACATAGACAATACAAATTTTGAGGTCCAAAATGATAAATGAATATAATTGTATAGAACAGACTTAAAGAGGATGGGCTCGATTATGAGTTCATTAAAGAAATCGACCTCTGCTGACGTAGATGGTCTGAGCGCTAGAGATACACTTTTGGATGAGGTAAACCACGCTTCTTATAGGTCCATGCTAGGTCAACTAACAGCACTGATGAAGCACATTCTTCCAGAGTCAAATTTCAGTTTATATTTTTCATTTCATTTCTCTTGAATGAACATGTGCGCCAACAAAAAACATCGAATTTTGTTGGCATATATTCGAACATATGCGTAAAAACCCAATCTTAATTATTAGTTTCCTACCAAAAATAAATTTGAAATATTGGAATCGTGCTTTTATTTCTTGGAGTAGAGATCCTAATAGCTTTTACTTTTTATACGTGATGTATTTTTCATCAATTCATTGAGAGCTGTCTGGCAAGAACACGTAAAAACTTATACTAACGAATCCCTTCTCTCCAGAAAAAGCGACATAGTTAATAACCGTGAATTAAGGATGAAATTCTGAGTCCTGAAGTTTTACCTGCTAAAATAATCTTTGCGTGGGGGCACGAATGTCTAATTTCCGGGTTCCATTGCGTCCTGACATTTTCGAAGCTGTTTCTCTCGTTTATTGCATAGCAAAGGATGAATACGTCCACCTGGAATACAAAGTTTTCAGTTTCAGGAAAGTACATGAAAACTTACGGGGTTAATTTCAAGTTGAAATAACGTTGTCTTTTTTTTAGTTATCGTGTTAACGAAGGGGGTGTTTCGAGGAGATTAAAGGAGCTTAAAATGGGATGTGAATGTTTTATATGGTTTGGAAATATTCTTGGTGTCTTCGTTGGAAAGTTTGGAAGAATGCAGCGAAATTTTGTATTCGATCAAATTTTGCTCGTATTAAAGACTAAGGGTCAGTTTAAATACCAAGAACCATTTATCCTACAGCTGTCTATGACTGCAACCATTAGGCTCTATTGTACCCTTTGCCCGAATATGATTATTTTCTTTTGTGACTTTCACATAGAAATATACAGGATGTTACGTAATAGTATGTCACAAATTGAGGGGGTATATCAACGTGCAATTTTGAGAAAAAAAGGTCATATAAATATAGCTCCGCAAAAGCTTCGTTACGGAGCTACAGGGTGTTGACATTTCCGGAAAAAATTGTTTTTTTCTTCAAATCTCCTGCAGTTTTCGAGATATTCAGCCCAAATTTGGAATGCAACCTATTTTTTACAGCCTACATCTTTACACATCCTAAATTTTAACTAGAATCTACAAGGTGTTTTCTTTTCCGGAGCCATGTCTTCTTTTGCCCTTTCAAACTTTCTTGTAGTACGCCACTGATCGGTGTTCTATCAACTTTCGTCATCTTCGTTCAGTTTAGAACCTTTTTTGACACATGTAATTTTTTTGTATCTCCAACCTTTCTCCAGCAAAAAATTATTAAACAATTGTATGCATTCGCTGAATTGAAAGCAGTTCTGATTAAAAAAATGACTAGTAGGCTTTGATATTTCATTTATTTATTTATTTTGACAGTTGCTAAAGTTGGACCAGTGTTTGGTCGAATTGTTTATTAAATTAACGATTAGTTTTGAGAAGTTTGAATTATTGTTGTAAGAAAAAATGGCTAATTTTACTAACGCCGAATTGGCTGATATCCATTATATGTACGGTCTGGCTGACAGAAACACAACAGAAGCTAGGCGATTATATCAGGTGCGCTTTCCAAATCGAGTAACACCAGACAGGCGAACATTTTCAAATATCCACAGAAGGCTGAGGAAAATTGGTACTTTATTGCAAATAATCATTTAAAAGGTGCAACTCAACCTATGAGAACTCCAGATATTGCGGACGCAGATTTGAATTGTTTTGATTTGAATTCTCTGGTGAGTACAAGAAAAATTAGAAATCAGTTGAATATTTCATATGTTCTAGTTTGGAGGATTCTCCACGACTTTTTATTGTACCCTTTTCATATTCAAATTTACTTCTTCGAGATTTTCCTTCAAGACTGAATTTCTGCCGGTTCTTAGATGAAATTAGAGATAATGCTCATTTTGATAGTGAAATAATTTTCACAGACGACGCTAACTTTTGGAGAACTACTATCACAAATTTTTACAATAATCATTATTGGGCTGAGGAAAACCCCCATTTGATTGAAGAATCTCATCATCCAGAACAATTCTCATTGAATGTCTGGGTCGGAATAAATGGAAATTATTTGATTGGGCCATTTTTTCTGCCTAACAGACTAAACGGTCCCGCTTATCGGCAATTTCTTGAGGAGAAAATACCTTTATTGTTCGAGGATGTGCTACTTTTGGTGCGAAACATAATATGAATCATGCATGACGGGGTTCCAGCACATTTTAGTGGAGAAGCTAGGGAATTCTTGAATAATACATTCAACAACCGATGGATAGGTCAGAGTGGGCCAGAACGATGGCCTCCTAGGTCCCGAGACCTAAATGGCTTAGACTGGATACCTCAAAAGTTTTGCTTATAATACTCCAGTGAGCACTGTAGAAGAATTGAGAAATCGAATAATAACATCTTGTGACACCTCTACTCTTGCAGGTGGAGGACACTTCCAGCAATTTATTTAGTTTTTAATTGTTATTTTTTTTAGTTTGATATTGAATGAGTATAATTTAAGTCTCAGAAGATGCGCTATCAAAAAAGCAAATTTTGGGCATATCTATCAAGTATTTCTATTATTTTTTTATTTAGCGAGTAACATACAACTCAGATAATTCAAATTCAATAATTTTTCACTCGAAAACGGTTGGAAATACAAAAAAATAACAGGTGTCAAAAACGTTTCGAAATTGAACGAAGATGAAGAAAATTTATTGTACGCTGATCAGTGGCGTACTCCAAAAAAGTTCGAAAGGGCAAAAGGAGACATCGCCTCGGAAAAGAAAACACCCTGTGAATTTCAGTTGACATCCAGGACGTGTAATGTTGGAGGCTGTAAAAATAGATTGTATTCCAAATTTGGGCTGAATTTCCCAAAAACTGCAGGAGTTTTGAGGAAAAAAACAATTTTTCCGGAAATTTCAACACCATGTAGCTCCGTAACAAAGCTTTTGCGGACCTATATTCACATAAACTCTTTTTCTCGAAATGGCACGTAGATTTACCGCCTCAAGTTGTGACATACTATTATGTAATACCCTGTAGAGCATCGCTGTTCCTTAACAGCGTAGGATACGTCGACAATAAATTGAATGCAGTTTCTTGTTGAGTTTCTAGTGAGGACTTTTTTTAGCCTCTTTGTATTCAAGTCAAGCAGAGCTATCCAGCTCATTTGATAATCAGATTCCATGTTCCACCCACCTGTTTCCTTGTGTTTCATTGCGTCCTGCCCATTACTTATTGGAGAATTTTATCGCAAGTAAGTAAAATCTTCTTATCTTGGGTTACTTCAAGATATTTAGCTAGCATTTGCAGTGAGATTTTCTCAGGTACAGAGGAATGTAGACTTTTTTCTTTTGGGTTGAGTTATAAGATATGAATCTGGAGCTTATTCTGCTCTTAAGCAGCGCAGTATAAGTCGATAATAATGGAAAGCAGTTTCATGCTGCATTCGTCGTTTCAACAGAAGATTTCTTTAGTATCTTAGTGTTAAGTCAATTAGAGAAATCAATCTCGTTTCAAGAGTTAAATTATATGTTCCACCGAACAGACCTGGGCTGCATACCGTATTTGCAGCTCTGTCCATCACGTCTTGGAGGTGTTTATCTTAAGTAATCTTTATCTGGTTTACAACAATTTATCAAGCTACAATTTGCAATGAGATTTGACCTGTTTAGGGGAGAATTTAGGTTCCTTTTTTTTTCAGATCGTGCTACTTAATAGAAATCTACATCTGCTGCTATTCTAAGACAGCGTGAGACAAGTCGTTGAGGGTAAAGAAGTTTCTTGCTGTACATATCTTTGTTTTGAAGCTCATTTGGATCAGGCTCTATGTTCCACCTACCAATTTAGTCCATAGAGCTCTTGCAACACTGTCCATCATTCTTGGAGGTGTTTATTCTTCTTCTTCTTCACCGTGTAGAAGGCGTAGCGCCTGTTCAGTTCCGGTTTCCCTGCAGCAGTTCTTGTGAAGTTGATTGCCAACTGTCCCGCCATCGTTTTGGTGGTCGTCCAACGGGTTTTCTTCCGTGTGGTATGTTGTTATATACGATTTTGGCTATTCTATCTGTGGTCATTCTGTTTACATGCTGGTTCCATTCTCTTCTTCTTTTTCTTACCCACCGTACAATATCGTCTGTTTCACATTTTTCCCTTATGTCGGTATTTCTTTGTCTGTCATTCAATGTGTAACCGGTTATAGTTCTTAGCGTTTTCATTTCTGTTGTTCTTAGTATCCTCTTTGTTACCGACGTTTCCGCTCTTGTTTCTGCCCCGTATGTCATAATTGGTCGCACACATGTTTTGTGGATTCTGGATTTGCATGGTATACTGAGGTGTTTATTTCTCCAAATTGGTTGTTTAAGATGTCCCGATACTGCAGCTGCTTTGTTCACATGTCTCCTCACTTCGTCTTCAAGGTATTTTGTGCTTATTATTTTGCACCCTAAGTATTCGAATGACATGATTTGGTCAATAGTGGCGTTGTCTATTGTTAACTTGCAGCGCAGAGGTTCCTTAGCTATGTTCATGCATTTTGTCTTACTTGTTGAGATTTCCATATTGAAATTTTTTGCGCGTTTGCTAAAGGCGTATAACATTCTTTGTAGGTCGTCTTCTGATTCTGCAATGAACACGGCGTCATCAGCATAGCATAAGATGTTAATTTTGTAGGTTCCCATGCGGTATCCTAGTCCCAAGTTTCTAACCGTCTCTACAAGTTGGTCCATAACAGTATTAAATAGTGGAGGGCTAAGACTATTACCTTGGCGGATGCCCGACGTTGTTCCGAAATGCTGCGTTAGGGTGTGGTTTGTTCGTATTTGCGTTGTTGTATTAGTGTTCAGATCTTTTATGAGTCTTATATATTTGTTGGGTACCTCTTTGTTTTCCAGTATCTGGATTTCATCCTTCAGTTGGACTCTGTCGAAGGCCTTCGTTAAGTCTATGAAACAAAGATATGCTGGAGTGTTGTATTCAAGAGACTTTTCTACTAATTGCCTTGTTATAAATAGTACATCGACCGTGGACCGGTTTTTTGAAAGCCTTGTTGCTCTTCGCTGATTGGCATTGTTGACGTTATGTCATCGGCAAGAATCTTTGTAAGCAGTTTCAAAGAGGTGCTTAATAAGGTTATTCCGCGATAGTTAGCAGGATTTGTTTTGTCTCCTTTTTTAAAGATAGGCACTGTTACACTTCTTTTCCATTCTTCTGGTATTTTTCCGTGTTGAATTATGATGTTAAACAGTTTTGTGTACTCTTCTCTCATGGCCTATCCGCCATATTTGATCATCTCATTTGTTACCTTATCTTCATTTGGAGCTTTCCTATTTTTAAGTTTACTTATTGCCATAGCTACTTGCTCTTTCGTGATTGTTACCGGTTCATTTATAATGTCGTTTTCTAAGTCTTCTTCTGGGGGTTCTTCTTCATATTCTGATTCGGTGTAAAGATTTTTGAAGTATTTTTCCCATGTTTCGTGAGGTGTTTATTGCAAGTAAGTAATAACGCCTGTGTCTTCGTTAACTTCAATATTGTTAGCCACCATTTGCAGTGAAATTTCCACCTGTATGCCGAAGACTTCAGACTTCTTTCATTTGGATGAGGAAATTATAGTAATATTTATATCTACTTCTCGCTCTAGAAACAGGCAAGTCTTAAGGTGATCTGTTTGAGTTCACTGATTATGTTTTCATGTTTTTCTTCTGTAACCCAAAGTCCTTAGTTGCTGAGGCTAAATACAAGTTCATAAACGATTAGCTTAGATCGAAGCTGTTCACTAAGATATATTGAAATGAAAGGAATGAATGAGCTTTGCTTTGGATGAAAACATCAATAAACAGAATGCATTGATTGACCTATCGTAGATTGAGGACATTAATGTGATTTGAAATCGCTTTTCAGAGTTTTGGACAAATTTATCTCATCCTTAATCTTCTAGATTACTGTAGCTAATTTATTCTTGGTTTGGGGTCTAATATTTCTTCTTGCCAGTGTATTCAGTTGATGGTATTTAGTACTTAAGC
Source organism: Cryptolaemus montrouzieri (assembly GCA_013387265.2). NCBI lineage: Eukaryota > Metazoa > Arthropoda > Insecta > Coleoptera > Coccinellidae > Cryptolaemus > Cryptolaemus montrouzieri. The sequence continues at coordinate 29,370,900 of JABFTP020000103.1, forward strand.
ATGATTGAAATAATACTAGAATGATTACTACCAACAATGAAGTACCGTATTATCGCGGTTTTGAACTCTCGTTTGTCATCGAACAATTAGGAAATAAGTATCAAGTACCGTGGAATTTGAAAAACGCAATCTTATCAGATCTGGAAAATTCAGATGGTAGGTGTACAGTTCATACTCTATCGAAAGGGAGTTATTAGAAAACATAACAGATTTGGGATTTAAATGAATCAGCCTGGTCGTTTATTATCTGCAACTTATCACCAAAGAGAAATTTGAAGGAAATTGAGTGATTCTAGGAAATTGAGTTTCGTAGTTTCTGGTGCAATGTGAATTTTCAGATTACTACAAATATGAAAACCATTTTGGATACAGCTAATGTTGAGTATTCTTTATTTGTAATGAATGAAGTTTGATGTTTGCTTTATTGAAATGTGAAGGAACAGCCAGTTTGTCCTATGTAGAAATTAATGCAGTTTTGAAGAGATAGCTCATAAACTCTTGATTCATTTGAATTTTCGATAAGACTTTTAGTATTGAAGGTATGACAATTTTTCTTAGATCTTAATGCAATTACGAAGGATGTTTTTTGTGTTCTGAATGCTGATATTAAAACTCAACCTCAAAGATTTATTGATATAAAATCCACAATTTCACTTCTATGCGTACTGTATTTTAGCCGCAACGAACTGTTAAAGTTGATAAATATGTTGAAAATTGAAATTAAACCATGAGCATCTCGCCCAATAATTTTCTACAATTATCAAAGACAATTATGTCAAGACGATTCAAGGACAGGAGCCCCAAAAACAGTGAATGTTGAGGCTAAGATTATCCAGGTAGATCAGAATGCAATATATGGAAAGATTGAGACATCATTGCAGATTTCAGAGTTCATAATACAGAAAAAATTTTTCAGAAAGAATTTTTTGAAAAAATTACTTTCCTGTTGGATATCGAATCTAAATGAGATAAAAAACACAAGGTTTAACTTTAATCTACACTTTATTTGAAAAAATTCGACGACGTTTCGCTGACACAGCAGCTTTATCAAGAATGAAAAACGGAATGAAGAGTATGGTATTATAAACAAATCGTAGAACAAGTTGGATGAATAACAGGAAAATCCACACCGAGCCATTGTACAGTTAGTATGAAAGGTAAAAAAACTAATTAAACAAGTTAAGTAGGGGTGAATAATTCACATCTACCTGTTCATTCAAAAGCTTGTCCGAATGTTTGTATCTATTTATTTCTAATGCTTCTAGGAGATCTAATTTTGAACTTTTTGATTTTATATGTAATATGTCAAAGTTTTTATTGAATGAATGGTTTTCTTTTAATAGGTGGTTTGAATAATGTGAATCAGATTTATTTTTATCGAAGCGACGTTTATGTTCAGATGTTCTTATGCCAAAACTCCTATAGGTCCTACCGATATAAATTTTATCACAAGAACCGCAATTGAGTTTATAGATTCCTGATTTACTTGATTTTTCAAAACGAGATTTATTATTTTTAATATGTTTACCTAAGTTATTAGAAGTTTTGAAAGTTATATTAAGATTTTGTTTGACGAGAAAGGATTTGATATTTGTACTTGCAGAACCGCAGAATGTTGACTGTTGAATATTTTATAGTCTTTATGAATATGATATACTTCATTTATTGCTTTCTGATACAGTTTTTTACGAATGATTAGATCTATCATATCCGGATTATATGAATTATTAATGGCTATCTGTTTGATGATGTTTAACTCTTTATTATAATCTTCTACTGATGAAGGTAAATTGAGTAACCGATGTACCATGCTGTTTAAAGCTGCAACTTTGTGTTGAATTGGATGTAATGAGTAGTTATGTATAATTGTATCAGTATGTGTTGGTTTACGAAAGACCGAAAAACATGATTATTATTTTGTTTAGTGAATCACTAAAAAACTGTATCAGAAAGCAATAAATGAAGTATATCCTATTCATAAAGACTATAAAATATTCAACAATTTAACATTCTGCGGTTCTGCAAGTACAAATATCAAATCCTTTCTCGTCAAACAAAATCTTAATATAACTTTCAAAACTTCTAATAACTTAGGCAAACATATTAAAATAATAAATCTCGTTTTGAAAAATCAAGTAAATCAGGAATCTATAAACTCAATTGCGGTTCTTGTGATAAAATTTATATCGGTAGGACCTATAGGAGTTTTGGCATAAGAACATCTGAACATAAACGTCGCTTCGATAAAATAAATCTGATTCACATTATTCAAACCACCTATTAAAAGAAAACCATTCATTCAATAAAAATTTTGACATATTACATATAAAATCAAAAGTTCAAAATTAGATCTCCTAGAAGCATTAGAAATAAATAGATACAAACATTCGGACAAGCTTTTGAATGAACAGGTAGATGTGAATTACTCACCCTACTTAACTTGTTTAATTAGTTTTATTACCTTTCATACCAACTGTACAATGGATCGGTGTGGAATTTCCTGTTATTCATCCAACTTGTTCTACGATTTGTTTATAATACCATACTCTTCATTCTGTTTTTCATTCTTGATAAAGCTGCTGTGTCAGCGAAACGTCGTCGAATTTTTTCAAATAAAGTGTAGATTAAAGTTAAACCATGTGTTTTTTTATCTCATTTATATCATGGATCTACATAAAGTAACGGCCTCCACAATTCAAATGATATCGAATCTGTTGATCGAAGAACAGAAAGTTTCAAGCGTGTGGTATCAAAACACTCTGGATCGTTTTGACTCTAGAAATTTTAAAAGTGTTGACAACATTATCATGGTAGTACTGAATCTTCGATTTATTCATACGATCCAGAAAATAAGCGCCAATCTTCTGTTTGGGTGTTCCAGTGGGAAGAAAAACCGACAAAAGTCAACCATGGTCGGAGTATCATGTAGCAATAATTCATTTATAAGATTAAAGAACAGTTACTGCTGATAAGTACACAACAATTTGTTCAATGGAGATCTTCATCATCCTATACCAAGACAATGCAAGTTCGGACACAGCCTAGAGAACAATTGAATATTTAACGCAAGAATAAATCGAATTGGTACATCATCTTGAATACAGTCTAGACCTAAGTCCCAAAGATCTTTCAACTCTTCCCAAAATCAAGAACGGACTGCGTGGTCAAAGGTTTCAATCTCCAGAAGAAGCTGTTGATGCCTTCCAAATGGCCAGTTCGAATTCAGCAGCAAACGATTGGAGTAACTGCTTTCAGAATTGGTTCAAACGATTGCAGACGTGTATAAATCTTCACTGAGAATATTTCGAAAAACAATAAAGCCTTCAAGAGCTCTCAATTGAATCATTCTAGTTCTATATGCAAAACTTAAACGATATCCATCATATTAAATCTGAACTAATTGTTTCAATTGAATGGAGTCATTTAGTTAGATTTTCTACAGAACATACAAGGCCTCTCAGTTAATGAAAATGTTAGCATTTTTTGCATGATGGGGTGATGCTTTATTGCTCTAGAGATGTACTAAACTATTTTCATAATCCATTTCAAAACTGAGCAATTGCTAACAATATGGCAATCTACATCTGAATCCAATGGATCAATCTGGGAGCACATGAAATTCAAACTCTATGATAAAGAGATGGCTACAAGGGAACATCAGATTTAAGAGATTAATAATGCTTATGAAAATTTCATAAAATATCGACAGTTTTATGCAAAATCATCATTCAACAAGGCGACCATGGAAATGTTGGGCAAGTCGCGGTAGCCGTTATAAGATTCAATGAAAAGGATGTTTCTTTTACTCTTCATGTTGAATGTTGATAAGAAAAAAATTTGAACACGAAATCGAAAACTTTGCTCCTTCTTCGTTTTGAATCAAAATATCGGATTCCTCATTCCACACGGAGAAAAATTTATTTTGAAACCAGCATTGCCTGAATCAGGCAATGTAGTTGATATGACAACGCAGTTTTCAATGTAGAGTCTGTGTATAAAGCTTGAAATAGCAAATTCAAATGCACAGGGTGTTGGTTTTCGAAATATAATTGAATCGAATTTTACAGTCCGGTCCTAAATTTTCCCTATATTCAGTCCGGTGCGTCATCTGAATTAGTATTAGACCTCAAAACGACAATAAATTATATCCAGTACTGGAGAAGATGTGGGAAGAGACAGATGTGGTCAAAATTCATCTATTTATGACTGACCTATGTATACTTTTTTACTAATCACTGTGTATTAATTAGGTACTGATTAAACTATCCTTCCTTAACAATTCCCTAAAATCCTAACGATTATATCACCTGTTAATTCGTATTTCAAAATATCGAGAAAATATACGCTTGGACTCACATTTTTGTATGCGAATTTCCTAAGTTTATCAAATTCTTCTTGTCCAGCTGTATCCGAGAGAATCACAGTGCAATTCTCATTATTTATGGGAACTGTCATAGAATAAACATCAAATCTGGAAAATAAACGGATTACATTACAACGAATTTGAAAAACTCATTATCTGTTGAAAAGTAAGTTCTAGATCATTCTCCACTTCGTTTTCCATTTTCATAACTCTACATGTCAGCGACATTCGAGGCTATTTATCAAGTTGGCAAGATGGTTTTCTTTGAAATTGAAATATAAAGTGTCTACATACGTTTGGTTGAAATGAATTCATCTCTTGGGTATGAAAGTACCTAAATAATATTCTGTTGTGGGTGGACCTTTATCTTCTTTCAGAAAGTTACAGTCATTTTTTAATTGTTGATATTCAATTCTTGATTATTTTATTTTGATGGTTGAACCGATATAACGACGACTGGGCACTGCTACTATTGGTAGATCACATGATATCCAAGGTAAGACTGACATGACCACGTATTTGAGGGATTATGATCAACATCGGGTTCTATATTGTCGATCAAGAGACGGGTGTGTGAATAGTGAAGGGGCCCAGATCAATGAGCGAATTACAAATAAGTCTTGGAAATAATAAGGGTTAAGTATTTTTGGGTAGCCCTGAATAAGGGTCTATCCTTCAGGCAACGCGTATAGAGGATAAGAACAAATACTCTAGTGTTGACATTCATGATACAAAATATGTTTGGACAATCAATATTGGGCAGAAGATCCAAGGCACCGAAGTAAATATAGTGTTGGTCCGTGTTTAGCGCCAGTCTAAAAGGATGGTGGTGTACTATAATACCAGAAAGTGGTCTCTGGAATGCTTTAAGACAAAGAGGAATGGAGGGGTGCTTCAGAATCATAACGAATGTAATAGTAACTGAGGAGATACACGACAGGAAAGAGGAGCTATGGCTGAATGGAGGACGAAGACAGGAGACTCTGCCAGAATAAGTATAAAGATTATTATCTGAGATCCAGTAGAGTCTTTTGAAAGAAAACCGATGCGGAAGCTTTTTCGTGGGAGGAACAGTGAAGAAGCTGGACTTATCTCTACATCTGCTCGCCGATTGCCAGCGCAGCAACGAAATTTTCCTTGATCGGAATTGAAAAAGTGTTCTGAATATGAATCTTGGTTTCTTAAATATTGAAACAGCAGACTCTCATTGAATGAATTCTAAGATAAACTTAGTAAAGAATTTGAGCTCCTCCACACGTCTTACGCATACTCAAAATCAAACTATTGAAATTCTTGAACGATGGTATATCAAGTGTACTGGAGTGCATCGAACAACTGTTGCAGACTTTGATAATAGGGTTTTACCTATGTAACGCATTTTTGCAATGAAAATGAATTGGGCTCAGGTCAGGCGTTTGAGCAGACTAAAGTTAAACATTTATTCCAAGCAGATTCCAGAAGTCCATCGTAGTAGCTGCTGTGAGAATGAATGAATGGAAATTTTTTCCAATTGGTTGAGTTAATGGTAGTAAACAGAGATGAAGAATTAATTGTAACAGTTCGTATTCAGCTTTAACAGCTACGAATCGAACTTTGAATCGTGGACGAGTATGTTCGCTCATCGCAGAACACACCTCAGAGTAATGAGAATTATATATGCATACAGAACCACCAGACTTGTAAACTCAAAGTTAGATATATTTCATATTAAATGTTTTTTCTGAGTCAGTTTTCCTTGAAAAAATAAGGGAAACTATTCACGTGAGGAGGAACAATCAACTCAATTGGTTTTCTATACGCTTACATCTTAGCATGAACATGATTTCGACAGGGTGGAGATTGTATTCCTAGAGACCTCCCTTGAAGGGATAATAACTTACACAGTAGGTGTATACTGAGAATCATCGAAAGTTTTATCCTTATACGCAATGAGCATTGATGTTTTGCCAATTCCACCGTCGCCTACTACGGTTATTCTAATTTTTTTATCCTTGAGCGACATCTCGAACAGACAGCGACCCTGAAAATAAAGGAACGTTTTACATAATTATGTTAATCTTCGTTAGAAATGCAAATTATGTGTTTGTATAATTTTTTATGAATTTCAGCTGAAAAGAACTTTAATTTTGAAACATTAATACACTGCGCTGAGAAATTGAAGCAAAATTTCAATTTTCTTTTAAGGTAACTGATTATTAAGACATGTGCCAACAAAATCTGATGTTTTTCCCGTTGCACATGTTTCCCGCATGAGAAATAAAAAGAAATAAATAAATTGAGATAATGGAAGGAACCAACACATATTGCTAACAGCAAATGTTAATCAATTTCGCAAGTAATGTTTGTTGTTCTCAAAAATATTGATTTTCGGTAATCATGTAAGAATCACGAAATTTGACCCCGGCACAATGAGCTGAAACAGTGTTTGATGGCCTAGGTTGGACAAAAATAGGCCAAAGGCTTTTTCGATTCAAATGTTTCCAAAACGATTCGCATTTACAGTAAGACTTGCTGTCATGAAAGGAGACCTGGGTAAGGACGACCTCGAGCAACAACGGTGATCCATGATTGGTATTCAAGAATTTTCTCGTTGAGACAACGGTTTGCTACTGTTAGGCACCATCAAATATAGCGGAGTGCGAATGAACATTAGAACTATTTGACAACGCCTCAGGGAATTTGATGAGATGAGTCCTCGTGTGACAAAGCGCGGCGCAGCTCTAACCGCAACACATAGAAGAGCCCGATTAAATTTCACCGGAAACCTGTCGACTGGTTAGAAGCTGACTAGGAGGGAGTTTTGTTTACAGTTGAGTTGAGATTTTGTGTTTTCCATTGCGTCTAAGATTCTCTAGTGCACAGACGTCGAAAGAAGGATTTGTCCAGTGCAAATCACCTATGGTTTTTCTTGAGATTCGATAATGGCGAGGAAGGAGCTTCTCTGAACAACCGCACTGATGTGGTCATCGTAAATAATGGAACCCTGAATGCTCAGAGGTATATTACGGACATTTTAGAAGAGCGTGTTGTATCATTTGTGTCAAACATGGGTGAAAATTGTTTGTTCATACATGATACAGCAGACCTCATGAAGCTCATATCGTCATATCGAACTTAATCGAGCGATGCTTCAGTCATCTCAAGGTAGACCCGAGTTTAAAATTAATTTGTAAACCATAGGCCATCTTTATCGATCATTTCTCTATAGCTGGTGACCGGAACGGCGCAGTAAACCATTCCTTCATGAATGTTTTTGAGTTATCATAAATTTATTGAAAACGTAATTAAAATTAGGAAGAAAAACTAAAGGACTATAACGAATAATCACTTTTAAGTATTACAGCGCCACATAAGTCACTGGAGTGCTCAATCTTGAACTGCTGGGATCTACCTCAATATTTTTAGATTAATTACGATCGACTCTGAGAGGCTGCAAATATGTGTGATGCAGCATTGTCGTACATACACGATACACCCTACATACCTACCTAGATAGGGTGTACTGTAGGATATAATAGATATTAGCTTTCCGCACAATATACATTATTTTAGTCAAGGTTTGGGTTAGGTTTAGTTAAGTTCTTCTGAATAATATCAATGAAAATACTCAAAATTATTGAAAATTGCGTGTTTATTGGTTGTTACAAAACAAAAGAGTTACATATGGAGTTAAACTTAACTAAGGAGTGACTTTGGATGTTGAAGCGTGGCACTGCATGCCCTTAACATACTTTTCATAAGATGGTACATAACCACTGAGTGCTAATCGCAAGCATGATTGCCGTCAGTTGAAGGGCGATTTGCCTCAGATTCGGATATTTACCTTAAGATATAAAACACTAGAAATTTGTATCAGATGCTGTAACTTTCAGATGTATATCTGATATAATCTGCATCAACTCATTTTCAACAGAACATGAGTTCATATTAAACAGACTTGCTATTTCAGTAGCTAATTCCTCAATGTTTTTACATGAAAAATGATAACTCATAAATGATGCTATATTTGCCAATATACTGCAGTCATAAAAACGCATTTCGAATTGTCCCAAAATATTTGATAATTCAGCCTCATTCGTATCATAATTCAACTGGGGAATCCTTGCTTTCAAAGACGGAAAATGTTTCAGATGATTTCTTTTTAGTTGATCTATCATAAGTTGCAATTTACTTTTGAATACGTTTACTGCGCTAATCATCTCAATGATAGTTTTTCCTTTACTTTGAAGCTCCAAGTTAATGGTGTTTAAGTGCATTGTGATGTCAGTCAAAAATGCCAAATCAGTCAGCCAATTTTCGTTTTTCAACATCTGAGTGTCATCACATCTTTCGTCTAGAAAATTTGTCATTTCGGACAATAATTCTTGAAACCTTTCTAGGAACTTTCCGCAACTCAACCACCTGACGTCCGTGCGAATAACTAAATCAGTGAGTTCTGCTGACTCCTTATCTTCCAACTGCAACCTAAAGAGCCGCCGTTGCAAGCTCCGTGCAGGGATGGAATTCACAATTTCTGTTACAATGCCCATAATTTCCTCCGTGTTTAAAACTTTTGAACACAAAACTTGTTGATGTATAATGCAATGGAATGAAATACATGAAGGGAAATCTTCATTAGCTCGACACAATGTCACAAAACCGTTTTTATTTCCAGTCATTGCTGGAGCTCCATCGGTTGTAATGCACACTAATTTATATATTGATAGCTTGTAGTTTTTTGCAAAATTCAAGTGAATGTCATATATATCTTTGCCATGGGTCGTCCCCTTCAGATGAATGATTGTCAAAAATTCTTCCTTAGCCATGTCATTGAATACCATCCAAATAAAAATACACAGCTGGATAGTGTCTGTCATATCGGTGGATTCGTCGAACTGTAAAGAAAGTTTTCTAATAGCAGACATGATTTCTGTTTCATTTTCGAAATCTCGCCCGCTTCAATAAATGCTTCCTTCACAACCGATCCATCTTCGAATGGTTTCTTGTATTATATATGAGATATTTTAAATGACGCGATCGTAGCAGCTTTTGATTGTTAGGCTGGAATCGTGAACATGGTTTGTTCTTTTCTCAAACAAGATATCAAATCACGTGTTTTTCGTTTTCTTAATTCACTGTGTGGCGGAAAATCATTTTAATAGTTTTTATGTACCGTTTTATGATGCCTCTCTAAGTTACCACGCTTAGGTATTGCAACTGACGCACGACAAATAAGACAAATGCACTTATCGTTCATGCAAAAGAAAAATTCTTCCTCCCAATCGTTTATTATTAAATAGTACAAAGTGAGTGCAGCGAAGAAATCTGAAATGTATCATTTTCATAAATTATACGTCTACGATTTAATAATGACATCATTGGGCTCGATCATCTGACGAAATAAGATCTTTTTCAATTTATTCCTTCAATTTTTATGAACATATTAAGTTCTTGTTAATTTTATGTGTGTATATTTTTATCATAAAATAACCCTTTTTATGTTACAAATACCTATGATTTATAACATAAAAATGTTATGTTTTTTATATATTTATCATATCAGTCACCTGCCTGTTGTTTGTTATCTAAGTGTTTGGATTTAGATTGAACTAATTAATTTGTCTAATGCAACTACGATTGTCACCAACAGCGTGATGGTTTTTCCACGTTCGAGTTCTCAGTCGAACGGGGTAGCTTAGAAGGATGTTAACTTGAATAAGAGTATATTCCTACACCTTCTGCATATGAGCTTAGCTGGTAGCACATACTAATTTCACTAAGGTCTCGAAGTAGTTGGAAAATTCAGTGTTTCTTCAATTTTCTAGTTCAAAGAGAGTACGCTCACGAAGGGATATACAGAACTTATTCAAAATACTTGACATTATTTCAATAATTATTTAAAAAATCAAGGACTCTGGTAAAATAAAAAAAGGACCTATCATCGATCAGAATTTCTCAATCCCTTGATGGTAGAGAACGTTCGATAAGTATAAAAACAACCGATCATTGCATAGTATAAGAAACAGGGTGTGTCATTTGAAAAAATTGAAGAAATGAAGAAAGGCGGAATCGGAAATTTTGTGCTGTGCACCCTGTATCAAGAGTTTCCCAACGATTGTTACTCAAAAAGTCATCAAAGAATCGCATTGAATGAAGTTTACCCTGTTTCGAAAAATCTCGAATAATTCGAAAACCATTGAACTTAGGTATCGGGAATATCTAACAAAATCACCTTCATTATTTACTCACTAAGCTAAAATCATCATAGTATAAGAAAAAATATATGGTGTTCAATTCAAAAAACACATATACATACGAAATTATCTGTAAACTGTGACCATAACAGAAGTTCATTATTTATTATTCAAAATCCGTCGTTTTCTTGCCATTATGCTACTTCCAGTGACTCGTGGGCAACTTGGTATACTGAAATGGTATTTTTTCTATACACATTATATTATTGTAATATTGAATGTGGTTCCGTAAATGTAACGAGAACCTTGCCTGTTAGAACTTTTCTTTCGCATTTTTATATTTGGATAAGTCCATTCTACTATCATATGTTACATCCACAACAATTTTGTTGTCAGCAAGTGTTATTATCTCGCGAGAAAGATATTCTGACATTTATATATCAAAAGTAACACAACATTCTTAATAATCATTTGATATGGTTTGTCTCCTTTTGTAAAACTAAATATTCAATTCCATCTATACTATCACCACAGGATCACCCTCATACGTTGAAAATTGTGATTTCATGACCCTTGAGGAAAAATTTTCGAAGCTGAATATCTCATAACTCAAAAGATTCATGCAGTGCTATTCTCACTAAATTATTTTAGAATTGATTCAGGAACCACCTTTCTAAGTTTGTCAACGAGCTTGGAGAACATGTATTGCCATTGATTTTAGCAGACTATGTTGAAGGGAGAACTCTTTCTAAAACTCTGTCGATTACTTGATATAAAAGTGATAGATAGTTAAAATTAAAAATTAATAATTATTCCTTTCTCTTACCTTTTAGAACGATTTAATTACATTAAGAATATTATTTTGTTCACTGCACATGTAGAAAATCATTCCCAACGTTTTTCTATCTCGATCCTGTTACGTATACGAAAAATATGACAAGATAAGATAAAACTGTATTTGTATATTGGCTGTGTACATATCAGTGTTTATCTCGTTTGTAAAATTGAAAATTGATGTCGATTATGATGAATTTCGTAATCAATCACGAAATCAGTAGTATGGAGTAAGTAATTTTTATAAAACATCAGTTTTCGATGACAAAACAGTTTTCTGAGAATGATTTTAACTGTTCACTTCGGAAATTTGCGATCTTCGGAAAGTTACAATAATTTATGTTGATATTTTTTCAATAATATTTTCATTCTATACATTCAAACGGAAATTATCGTGATCTTTCATCACAAAAGATCATTTACTCATTCATAAATTCTAATTTGAAACCTTTAGTATTGGAAAACCAAGGTGACATCTATATTTTCGAGAAGAAACTTTATTGAGAATAGGAAGTGAAGCTACTTACTCTGTCGGAACGATAGCAGAAAACGGTGAAAGGTGTAAGCTTCTTCTGCAGCGTCTAGATGTCGCACAATCTCGAAATCGATAATAGGTTTCACAGTTCCACGTCAGATGGCGGAAAGATCAAACGAACTGTGACTTTCCAATTGTCAAATAGTTTTCTACATTCTGTAGAAGAAGGAAAATGTGAAAGATTGTTAGGTGTAGTGTTAAGAGGTTGATAGGAGTGCCGAGTATCTAGTAGCATCAGTTGAAAACATTTTTCTCGTCAATACATAGCTCAGTTTTGAATTTTGAAAAAGCGAAACGGAAAATTGATTTTCGAACTCGCTCTTATGTTCATCAACATTCTCAAGCGATATCATCTCGAAAAACAACAGTCGTTGGCCATAACGTCTGGTAGTTTAACATTTATATCCATTGAAAGGACTCTTGAAATTAAATTCTCATAGAATTTAAGTAGATCCAAATCGACCGGTCAGCTTTTCCAACTACCAAAGCGCCAACTGCGTCAGTTACACTTTGATGTTTGTGACATTGTGAACTTAATGAATAACGAAATAAACGATAGAGGGTCAAAAAAAATACAGAAGAAACTGAAACCAACGCAATTGCAACAGTAATTGAAAATCCTGATACATTGACGAGGGACATGGCTTACTTAACTGGTGTTTCGAAAAGCAGCAATCAGAGAATATTAAAAGACATACGTTTAAACCATATAGCATGAATAAATAGGTTCTGCCTGGCGATTCCCAATGGCGAATTAGTTTCTATAGAATGTTCGAAGAGAAAGGCCTCGAAGATGTGGATAAATAGTAATGGAAGTGATGAGGTTAGGATAAGTCGTAATGGACTCTTCAAAGGAAAAATCGAGCTAATTGGCCAAATGAAAATCAACTTTTTTTTCAAGACAGAAATCGGTTTGGCTTCAATGCGTAGTAGATAATTAATGGGCAACAAATGATAGGAATATATATTTCTGAAGAATACGAAAACGATAACACATATTTGAACAATTTAACTTTGTTGAGCCATATCTGGAAAATGTTCCACTTGCAGACTTCGTTACAACAGGACAGTGCACCTGCGCACTTCCGTCCAAAAACAGAACGACAATCTGAAAGATCACTGGATAGGTGAAAAGGATCCCGTTTTATTTAATCATCTCAGTCCATTATACTTATTTATATGGAGTTTTGTCAAGAATAAAAATACCCAATTGGAAAGTAGGGAGGATTCGGTTAACCTATTTCAGGATGCCATTGACCCAATTTGTAGAATTCAGCAACTGAAAGATGTGAATTCGGTCAGACGAAGATGCAGATTATGTATCGAGAATTTGGGAGGACAATTCGAGCATCTCTTATAAATTTTGCATCGCTTTTTTATCAATCTTCATTTTTCATTCAATAATTCAACACAGAAAAGCTATATACTTTTGAAGGGCAGAATTTCTATTGGTTAACAGTTGAAAGGGGAAAGTTGTACTTTTGTTATATCTCGGAAGTTTCCAGATTGAAAATTTACCTCGAAATTGTGTTTATAATTTCAACGTTCTGAAATATTTACGAGAAAACGAAATTTTGAGAGTGCGTCAGATTTCAGTTTTTCCCAATAAGTTTGTACTACCATCAGTGAAGGCTTCAGGTTAGATTTTGCATTTTGTCCACATTATTCATTGCTCTCCAGGCCTACTTTGCATGTAAGCTTCAGTTATCATCTTCATCAGAAAAATTACTTCCCTTTTCAAACCTTTTTTTCACAAACCCAGCTTTTGGAAGTGGGTGATTAATATCAGGTAAAAAAAATTTTGCGTTATGGCTACTAAACAGTAATATACCTGGCTGGGATATTGATTCGTTATTGAGAGGTGTTGAATTTCTTGATTCAGTTGACTATACGGCACTTTCAGTAGTGGATTCTTGGAATAGACAATTTATCACCGAAGCTGGGAGAAAGTAGTCGTCTGTGAAGATATTTCTATTGAAAGGTTTTATTACGGAAACTTTGAAACTTTTCATTATATTGGTTGGCGTCATCGCTAAAGGCAGATTATCTCCCACATTTCATTGCATTTCACACTTTCCACCAAAATTTCATTGATTCATTTTTGTTTGTATTTCCTGAGAAAACTTTTCAGGAGAATGGAAGGAAAAGTGGGGTGCAGTGGTATGGGAGTGAGTTGAGGAACATGCGCGACAGAATGAGGCTTGTTGGATAGCTATACGATAGATACTGTACTGAGGATATCAGACTTCTTTGTAATAAACTGAGATATGTGTATTGAATTGAACTTAATAGAGCCAAAATTGAGGCAAATGATGCACTGATCAAACAAACATCAAATTCCCCTTGAGAGTCATGTGGTCCATTGTAAATTCGAAAGAAAATTATACAAAACCTAGAAAGAAATTAACGATTACAGCTAGCAATTTTAGTAGATAATTCTGCTCTGTTCCTCACGAAATTGCTAACTCAATTCCGCATCAGACCATGAGTGAAGATGAATTATTTCTAAAAAATACCGATATCTGACCTCAGGAATAGTAATTCAAAGGATTTTTATGGTCTCTCAGTATTATTGAAGAGAAATATCAGTAGTATAATCAGTCCACTTACTAAACTCGATGCCTTCTTGATGGTGTGTTTTCGGATGATTTAAAAATTTCCAAGAAGGGAGATATAAATGATGAGTCGAACTATAGACCAATTTCTTTGGTCCCAATATTTTCCAAAATACTTGAAAAGATAATGTGTAAACAAGTGGTTGATTATTTTGAGTCTACCTGTTTTTTTTAAAACACCAGTATGGTTTCAGAAGAAACCGTAGCACGATAGATGCGAGCCTTGAATTTATCGGCCATACAATCAACTATTTTGAGCTTGGATTGTGTTCACTCTCTGTTTTTAGTCCTCTCCAGGGCTTTCGACTGCGTCTCGCATTCAGCACTCATCAAAAAACTTGAACGATACAGCTTTGATGAAGCTAGTAGAAATCTTATTTCATCATTTTTATCAAATCAACACCTGGTAGTTTTTGCTAATGATAGTTTGTCAGCTTGGGAGAAGATAACAATTGGAGTTCCTTAGGCTTCAATAATGTGTCCCCTATTGTTTCTAATATATATAAATGATTTTCCAGATTATCTAGAGGAATGACTTAGTGTACTATTCGCTGATGATTCAACCGTATCAATACCGTGTAGAAACCTTTCTAAATCTGATGAGATGTTTGCGGGGGTGGAGTCGAGAGCTTTGGAGTGGTTCTGAAAAAATCGTTTGTGCATGAACAACAATAAAACGGAGAGGGTGATTTTTGGACTGAAGCAGTTAGATGTATCTAGTGTCAAATTCCTTCGGATTCATATCGACTCTCGGCTCACATGGGGTACTCATGTAGACCATTTGTCAAAAATAATTAGTAAGAATGTTTTCTTGATCAAGAGTCTGTCGTCCCCATTGCCTCTTGGAGTTCTCAGGACTACTTATTTTGAATTGTGTGAATCACTTCTTTAATATGGTATCTTGGTGTGGGGAAATTCAAGTGAGCTGGACAGAATTCTTTGTCTTCAACGGAGAGCAGTAAGAATCATTGGTAAATTAAAATATGGACACTGCTGTAAAAGTACCTTCATAAGGTTAGGTATTCTCACCTAGCAAAGCCTTTTCGTTTTGGAATGTGTTTTGTATATTCATAAAAATGCTCCTAAATGACCCTGCATAATGAGATACATTCCCACAACACCAGAAATGGGAATAATATTCACTTGTCATTTTTGAGATTGAGTAGGTCACAGAACGTACCAAATTTTATGTCGGTAAACTACTATATTATATTACCTCTTCGTGTGCGTGACATGCCTTTCAATAGATTCAAACTCATTCTGAAAAGTTTTTTGATAAGGAATTGTCTCTATAGAGCTGATGAGTATTTTAAGCTGGATTTTTCTAATCCTCTATTTTTCAGTAGCTCACTCTGTATCTTCTACAGTTTTCAATCAAAAATGAAAATTCGTTCACGGGGATGCAGACAAAGATAATACCTTTCTTTCGAGGTATCACTCGACCCATCTACCATCTTCCAAATTTTCAAGGGTGGTAACCCCTGCTCTAGGGGTTGAAATTCAAGATAAGGATGGTACTTGATGATGAATGCCATTGATCAGCATGGATCTGTTCTATTTTACTTCACTGAAACTTTAATAGTCTCAGGGAAGTAGTCTTCCCTATCTTTCAGTTGCTCACCCTGTATCTTTCACAGTTTTCAATTAAAAATGGAAATTCGTTCAAGGCGATATAGATAAAAATACCGCCTTTCTTTTGAGTCATCTTTCCTATTCAAAATGTTAAAGGATTGCAACCCCCGCTTAGGGGGTTGATATTTCAGGCAAGTTTTGTACCCAATTCCAAACTGCAATTGTGCATAAGGAAAATGCATGCCATATTTTGTACATAATATTATAAGAAAATTTGAAAATCGTAAATAATAGTGAAAGTCAATCCAAATCTGTTTTTCGGGGTTTTTTGGGGTCGCTAAATACGAACCGAGTGTTTTAAATGTCTTCCTCTGGAGTATTATGATAATTTGTCAAAGAGTTGGCTCACACTCGTACTCGGGGGTTTAGTCGAGACGATATTTGTATTCAGCGTCCTGCAAAACCCCCAAGTAGCAATATAAGGCCAATTCTATGACAAACTGTCATAATACTTCAAGAAAAGACGTTCAAAACGATCCCAAAAACCCCCCAGTGGCAAATTTGAATCTGTTTTCACACATATTCACGATTTTCAAATTTTTATAATGGTCTATTTCAGAATGCAATTCTGTAATACATTTTTCTTATGCACAAATGCAATTTAAGATTTCTTCATGATTAGATTAGTTCACATATTTTCTAGAGTTTCTCACGGAACTTACTGCGCAAAAAATCAAAAGTAAGGCATATTTTTGTGCTTTAATACCTTAACTAATGGAAATCTGACTGACAATAACTATTCCACAGGCGATAATGATTTATATCAATTACTATAGAGGAGTACATATTTTAATATCAAAAGTGTAAGAAATTGATTTCTGATAGAAATCTAATGAGTGTACGAATAACGAGAAATATTCATAACACTTTATTGATTCAATCGAGTTTTCATGACCGCTTTTCAAAAATTGATGAAAATCCAATTTATAACATCAAAATAGCATTTTTAGAATAGAATACTCATTCATTGCACACATTGTTACAAAATATACATATACATATCTTGATGTAGCTTAAGCTGTTCTCCCACTCTACCCAGTGTAAAAATACATTGAAATCAATTTATAAAAGTTATGATCAGATATTTATATCAATTACAGTTCCATACTCAAAAGAGCTTTCAAATCTGGATGATTTGTGACTGACGATTACGAATGTTTACACCGTGGCACCTGATTCTTGGGACCATTAATTCACAAAGATATTTTGGAAACTTGAATTTAAGAACATTATAAATGAACACACCGAAAAGGTAGGAGATTAGAAGTTTCCACTTCGAAAGATTGTGTGCAACATAGTGTAGCGTTACATGGTCTCTATAGTTAACATAGTAGGCATACCGCAGGCATCAATTTCGCAATTTCTGTATGGAGTACTGTACTTCATTTGTTAAAAAGAAGAAATAGGCACCACAACAATAATTTAAATTTGCGAGAATCAGACTACAAGCCAGTTTCCACTTCACCTCACAGCAAAGGTAATATTTAGAACCATAGATGAGGTTGACTGTAAGGTAGGCATTTTTCATTACGTTTTTCACATACACCTGGAAATTCATATCACAGTCATAAATAACACCTACGTTTTTTATATTATCCACTGAAGATATCACAGATTCATTTATACATATTATATTATTCATAGCCTCTAATGTTTTGGTATGTGCGTGTTTAGATCCAATGCATATTGCTATGGTCTTTACAGAGTTCAGCAACAAGCCATTTGTTGTAGAACAATCTGCCACCATATCAAGGTCCTTATTCAATACACTTGCATTGCAGTGCATTGCACTGTTGATTTCAAGCAGAGAAAAAGATCTTTAATTGTGTGCCATCTGCATACTGGTGTACTGTTGAAAATTTGACCATACTACACATATCAGATGTAAATATCACAAAAAGGAGAGGCCCCAATAAACTCCCTTTTGGTACGCCTTTATGTTTATTGCATTCAGATGATTTTTTTCCATCTGCCATAACAAACTGAACCCTATCAGTAAGATAATTTTGAAACCAGGTGACAACTGTTTCATGAAACCCAAAGTAATTAAGCTTTGCTACCGTTAGAACATGACTCATAATGTCAAATGCTTTGCTAAAGTGTGACAAAATTGGAAGTATGACTTCCATATACGACTGCTTTTGCAAAGTCATTAGAAATTTTGAGAAGGCAGTATTAGTGCTGTGGTACCTTCTAAAACCACTCTGTGTTAGGGGAAGTATATGGTTATTGACATGCTGGAGAATCTGCTTGTGAATCAATTTCTCTAATATTTTTGAAGCGACTGGTAAAATACTGATAGATCTGAAGTCCGACGGAAAAGTGGGATGTGAAGTCATTGGTACAGGAGTTACTCCTGATATCCTCCAGGCCTTTGGTGCTACTCTAGTTGTTAGTGAGAATTTATTTATGTGAGTTGAGTGTCCTAGACAGTGAGGCATAATAGGCTTCCTTAGCTTTTGATACAAATTATCATTCTCAGCTGCACTTGATGTGATAGTGCCAAATACTTTCAATACTCTTGTCTCGCTTACCTCGACAAACTCACACAATTCTTCGATACCAGGCTCCAGATTACTTTGATAGTGATCCAACAACCCCAAATCAGTGTCGGAACCGAATTGATGTAGTGGTTATTTATTGCTTCTACCGATATACTCTTTGGTAGATTTTTCAAAGGCTTCCTCTGAATATTCAACTTATACAGGGCAGACCACAACTTTTTGGAATCCTGCCTGTTGTTATTGAGATGAAAATACAAATGAGCTTTCTTTTCTCTACGTATTGCACCCACAACATAATTCCTCAGTTCCCTGTAATATTGAAAGTGTCCATTTAACTTAACCTCTTAAACCTATCATAGGCCTTGTTTTGGAGGATTATCATTTGCCTTATAGTTGCTGTGATATATGGATGTTTATGCTTTGTAATCGTAGATGTCTTGGTTGATGCATGTCAATCAAAGAGTGCAAAAATTGCTTGATTGATATAATCCTCCTTTTGATCTATGTCATTTAGTTGCTAAATTAAATACCAGTCAACGCGGATGGCATCCCTCGAGAACAAATCAATTCTGAATTTCGAGAAATCCCTATATATGATAATTGTTGGGGTCTGTTTATTTAACTCGATTCTCAATTTGCAACTTACAAGAAAGTGCTCAGTTGAGACATATAAATCCATATTGACTAGCATCACATACTCAATTTGGTTATCACAATAAATTAAATCAATTAGAGAGCTTGACGTTTCAGTTACTCTTGTTGGTTCTTCAATTATTTGTGACATGTTGAAAGTTTCTAGTAAAGTCATAAGTTCAGATTTTAGAGGGGACTTCTTTCGTCTTCCAAAACTTTTAAAACCCCTTAGTGTCGTATATATTCTTATATATTCGATTACGTGAAAATATATAGGTTGTTCTATCAAAAAACTACAAGCTTAGTCCTTGAAAATTGTACCCCTTAAAAGAAATTTTGTTACACCACTGAATTTCCTGTTCGAAATTATATGAGGAGCATTCTTACCATTGAACCATGTTTAAGGATAACCGTACTTGTAAATTGAATGAAGTTTGTTGACTGCATCTATTGTTTCATCAACATAAATTAGGGAAACCCTGTATATCAATACAGATCAACATTTTTCAGATGTTTTTTACTCCTGGTCATTGCTGGATGTTACTACAAATTGACAGTTTTCTATATCCGACCTTCCAACATTGTTTGTCACCAAGTTTCATGTTCAATAATAAAAACGCGTTTCACTACACCGTAGCTTCTTCAGACGAATGATTATGCAGAAGCTACGGTGTAGTGAAACATTGTTTGTCACCAAGTTTCATGTTTGTATTTCAAAAACTGCCCTACCTGTTTGACTCCTTTACGAGTATCAAAATAAACTTCAAAATACAAAAATTATACTTTCAGTTTTAAGTATCAATCACTTGCACCTGTTCCTTAGAAGAGAATCTTGACAGATAGACTGAAGCAGTCGTTCTATAAAGATAGAGCCCTTAAAATGATATCAAATAATCAAATATATCCTAAATGCAGTTCTGTTTCTCATCTTTCATTTGACATTATGTAAAACTTTTAAGATTTACATTTTCTTCTTGTACATTTTAAGAATCAATTATCTATTTCAAGTTCCAATCCTATTAGTAATAATATTCTCTTCAATTCAATTCTCACGAGCAGCCAATTTAGTAATAACAAATAAGCTTCACCGAGAAACCAGTATATCTGAGAATATTGCTGTAATGAAGAGTTAGATATGGTAAAGGATTAAGTGGAATCTCAACGGAAACATTAATTATAAGAAAATATATTGGTTTTACACATTTTTCGCTTCTGCACTCCAATCGTTCAATAGCTACTCGATGAATTGCGAATATCCATTTTTTATACTATCCCCTCTTGATTTATGACACACCGCATTCCGTTTGAATGTCTACGAGACACTTCCCATAATCCGTTGTATTTAAATTCAAATGTGCTATCCCTCTTTATCCATCCTGTTAAAAAATTCGGTTCTCTTCTAGCGCTGCCTTGGTTTACGATTATCATTTCTAGATATGAAGGGTTTTGTGGATAAGAGTTTGATGTTCTAATATGACATGAGATATTCCATTCCCATGAGAAAGCGTTCTTCTTAATAAAAAGTAACAATCCAAAGTTGAGTTACAATCGGAATTTCAATTAGGGAGGATGATCACCAATATCTATGTACATGCCTACGAAAAGCTAATATTCATTTAGAATGATTTTATATACGCTGACACGTTTTTCACGACTTATAGCGGATGCAATTAGAAGCTTCAGGGTGAGAAAGGATTCTTCAACTGGTGTATACAGGAAACTATATCTCCTCCTAGCTCAGAGGCCTGCTTTATCGACTAGAATAGAAAACTGCTATATCGCCGGTGTGTTATTGTGTTCTTGGTCGCCCTTTGTATTTTCTTGCCGCTATTTCCCTTCAAGGATATTGCTTAAAATAAATTGTCAGATAATATGGCCAATTAGTTTCCTTAGATTTTATCTTTGTCATTTTTTTCACAGATCCACATGTCAGCAGCTTGTATTTTCCCTATTTCCCTTGCTCAGCCTGTATTGTTAAGGCAAGGCTGGAGACTGGCTAGGAGATCAGAATAGGGACTCCTGGTGGAATGCTCGAGTTTGCCGCCAGTCCAAGGTAATGCTGGGTACACCACCTAGTATAACCTGGACAAGGTTAGCACTTGAAGGTAGTAGAACTAATGCATGGCTCTTGACACAGATAGTGACGTGGCATGGCAAGTTCAGATATCACCTGTGCAAGATAGAGCTGGAGAATAATCCTAAATACAAGTGATGTGAATTTGAGGTCAAAACAACAATTCTTTCGATCACCATATGTCTTGCATGGATACGCCTTAGGCGTAACCGACTGAGACACAGAGAGTGGAAGTAAATGATCTGCCAAAGATACCCTTTGCTCTATTAGAGTCTTATTAGAGTCTTCTTTGTATAGGAGCGATATATATATATATATATATATATATATATATATATATATATATATATATATATATATATATATATATATGCCTTTGAAAATCTATTGTGAGAGATAATGGTGCTTTAAAGGCAACATAACTCTTGGACTTGTTAGATGTTGACGTTGTCAAATTTATTGTCAGCAGATGGAGTTGGATCCGCTTTGGATACTACCAATGCTTTAGTTTTTCTAATATCCATTTTCAGCTTGTTTTTGTTAAATGCATCAGATAGTACTTGCAGCAGCACGTGATTCATAAATTCTCTAATTTAATCTAGGGATGTCGAGTTTGGCCATGGATTTTTGCACCAATTGAATTGCATTTCATAGTGTCATTACTTGCTTTTATTAGGAGATTGAACAGGTATAGTGGATAGCCCTGCATAACTCCTATTTTAGTTGCAGCTTTTTCCATTGAACCGTTCACGTCAATCTTCATAAAAGTTGAATATGGTTCTTATATCTCTCCCAAAACCTCCATTCTTCATGGTCTCAAATAGGATGTTCAATCTATTATGAGAAATGATTTTTTCAGCTCTATGAAGGCTATATGAGTATCTTTTTCATTATCCTTTTTTTCACCTATTTGTCCTGCATTTGTTTCGTTGTTTTCTTTTAATTTATTTTTGATCATATTCAATAAGACTTTCAAAGTAGATGATGAAAATTCAAAAAAATTTTTTAATCTTTATCTCCATCCGATAAGTTATCTTCGTACTGCAAATCCACGTCGTCAAAATTAACATGTGGATCGAAACTTCTAATGCGTTATCATATTCAGTTAGCCGGCTCAGTGGCGTAGGGGATACGATGCTCGTCTCCTGCGCAGAGTTACCTGGGTTCATAACCACAAAGTCGGTACGATTTTTCGGATTCTGGGAATCGCTTGAGTATTCATCTTTCGGAGGAGATGTAAAGCCGTCGGTTCTGTCTAACAGAGATGTGTTGGACATTAAAGGTCCCTTCCCTTGACACGAGAGGGGTTCAGCAAAATTCCCGGGTTAGTGAGGTGACAGAATTCCCCGGCGTGTCATTGGCCGAAAGGCGGAAATAGAGCACGTTAAAGGAATAACAAACAATATTTAGCTGCAGGCGGCATTGGCTGTGCAGGTCGATATGAATCATTTATAGCACTGTCGAGATATCTTCGATTTATCAGCTGAATGTTCTAAATTGAAGAAAGCATCGAACGCATCGTACCCAACACACTTTTGCATGCTTTGTATACAGACTAGTGTAGCTAGATACACTCCTCCATATCGTATGGATCGCACGCATTGGACTGTCGGAAATGCAAGTTTTCCAATGCGTACCGACAAGTTATTGGCCCGCACGGTTCGAAAAGTGGTGGTAGATGGCCAGTTGCGTCGATATTCCGAATACTGCGAATTTGTCGATGGATTGCCTGCAGAAAGATACGTCCGATGCAGATCCATGGATGCTTACCTTTATGACACATCGTTAGTTATTTCCTAAAGATAACAATTTTTTGACAGAAAACGAACTTTATATATTATCACTCATCTTTGCAACAGATATTGAACAGAACAGATAGATGTGAGGTGAAAATGAGAGAAGAGCAAAAAGTGGGGGAAAGATCTTTGATTCCAGCTTCACGTACTATATGTTAGCTTATGGAAATCGGCAGATTATCTCTTTCGTCTTTCTCTCATTGTTCCCCTAAAAATGAAAAAAAAAAATTGAAAGGCCTCAAAAATGTTTAGGTCACGTATTTTTTATAAGTTCATGAACTTCCCACTTCCTGATGTCACGCCCACATCATTAGATTATTGAGTTGCACACTTTCTATATTCAATTAAGCCAGCTTATTTTAATGTAACTCACTCGAGTGTTTCTGACCATTGAAATTTCTTTTATTATTTTGATCGGCTGCTTATACGCTGCGTGGGTATATAAAGTATATAAGAGGATACAAGGCATTTCCCTTATGTAAAAACGCCACGCTAAAATCAATCCTAGAATGCCCTATTCATCTCTCCTTCTATTGCCAACGAAATACACATAAACGTAGTGAACAATTTCTGTTCTTCACGCTTCATATTCCCATAATATGTTTACCAGTGAACCGAATTTCTGTGCAGACAGATCAGTTTTCTCCTCGGTTCACATGAATGGTGTTCGAGATTATGCATGGAAATCGGGAACAAAAAATATGAATGTGTCGGATACGAAATGAATTTGGACGAATTTTATTGATTTGAATAATGCATTTGAGGGATGCCGAACAAATACTTGTTTGGTGGTTGCTAGTAGCACTTTTTTCTCTATAAAATTCGGTGGAACGGGAGTGCCGAAGACCAAATCTAGTCTCCGCTGTTTCACAGAATAATTTACAGAATTGCATTTTCCATTCGATTTGTCCGATTTCGAAAAACAGTCGTAAAATTTTCAGAGAAATTCGATGATTTATGGCGGAGTTGAAAAGAAATAGAGTTTCGATTGGAACTTTGGTGTTTTCTCAACTTTCAAGCATCAGAGGTAATTCTAACTGATACGTTAATGAATATCAAGCTGATTGACTATACTATTTTCTTACACAACGATCAACTGGTGATCTCTTTGCATAAGCTACGCATCGACATTAATAATCGTTAATGCATGAATTCCCCAGGGCTTCATACCCTAGCGAACTTTTTTTTGTTGCAGATTAATGATCATGCATCTATTCGGTATTCACATTCAACACAAGAGTTTGCTGGCATGACCACATAGCCATTACCAAATCTGCTTCTGCAAAACTCAGTTTTCTCTTCAGGGCTAATCAGTACTATTACTATACTACCATCACAGCTAATACCTTTATACAAAGCGCAGGTATGACCAGGTCTTGAAAACTGTTCCCATGTCTGCGGTTCTGCACCCAAACATTCATAAGATCTATTGGATAGTGTCCAGAAAAGAGCACTATGCCTCATCCACCAACTGAAGATCATGCTCGATCTCCAGTTCCTCACTCCGGGTCTGCAAAAGGTTTACATGTCCATATGATGGCAATTCATAAAATTGACACAAAATTGAATGCGGGAGTCGGAAGAACATCAGGTACACCAGAACCAGATGATGTATCACTTCGACTTCGTTTGCGTTTACTAAGTCGTCATCGTCAGTTATGCTGGCAGTTGGTTGGGGCTCAATTTTCACCAGTAGATCGTGAAAAATACGAAACACCACATAAGAATAAGGAAATCAGTGATTATTTTCGATCCAATTATAACGTCACGAAAGAATTAATGATTTTCTGGTAACCGAAGACGATTTACCGTTCAGAGTACTCTGTACTTCCGAGGATATGAACAATATGAACAGATATAAATTGCCTTCCTCGCCAAATACAATAAAACAAATTGTAATGAGTTATGGAATGATGCTCGAAATGAAAGTGAAGGAAGATCTTGCAAAGTTGAAGAATAAAGACTATAGGTTTGCAGTCTTTTTAGATCAATGGTCGGGGAACTTTTTCAATCATTACTCCAAAATATTTTGGTGTTAGTTGATGTTACCCCATGGCGAAAAGTAAAGAAAAATGAAATCGCCTCTTTTCAGCATTTTTCATATTATAGCCTCTCAAGGTAAATTTGAAAAGAAAACAATAACCAACAATTTAATTTAAACATCATTCATTCAATTTATCAATGTAATACCTAGTAATACATAACGGTAATAAAAGTATTATAAGTAATATATATAACAAATTGAAACCCTTTGGGGTACAATTGAGGGATTGACAATATAGGGTACTGTAACAAATTATAATAATAAACACAACAACAACAACACTCTACAAAATACTCACTTCATGCATATCCAATTGAATATACCAACACCTTGACGACAACAATATATTAGCTGAGGAGTAGAAAGGATGCAGAAAGAAACACCACGGATGCAAGAAACAACTCATCATCGATTCTGTGATATTGAAACAGGCACACGTAGGACATCGGAATGATCATTCAGCTTTTCTAGATTATCTGAAGGCATTCGATAGTACCGCCCATTCTTGGTTTGTCGAAGAATTGCAGATATACAAAATTCATCTAGCCCTGGTAGAATTCTTGAAAATATCACTGGCAAACTGGCGCACGTCTCTGCAGGTCAACATGAACAATAAGTCAATTAGAACCGACGAGATACCCATACGTCGTGGAATTTTTTCAAGGAGACTTTTTGAGTCCACTATGGTTCTGTTTAGCTATGAATCCATTGTCCTCAATGCTCAATAGAACAGGACACGGATTTAGGATAAAACAGATAGGAACTATCATACAATCTCCCACCTGCGATATATGGATAACATCAAGTTATTTGCTTCGAACAAGAAGTAATTGGAGGATCTGCTGAAAACTGTCAGTAAGTTCTTGGCACATGTTCATATGAAATTTGGGATTGAAAAATGAGAAAAAGTCATAGATGGTGAAACACAACTTCCAACCGGTGATATTATACAGTGCATGAGAAATGGTGAAACGTACAAATATCTTGGATACCAACAAGCCAGATTGCTAGACCAAAAACAGTCAAAGGAGAAGATTCGTTCAGAATACAGTCAGCGTCTGAAGACTGTGCTGAAATCAATGTTGGTAACGGAGAATCTAGTCAAGGCAATTACCACCTAGGCCATTCCAGTGTTGCTTCACTCATTTGGAATAATCGGATGGACTAAGAGAGAACTGGATGATATTCAAAGGCAAACCCGAACGATAATGACAAAGTACAACAATCATCATCCAAAATCGTCTGTGATAAGAACAACTTTGAAGTGGAAAGAAGGAGGATGCGGATTAATAGATGTTGTCAATTTACACACCGAACAGATAAAAAATCTCAGAGAATTCTTCGCACCAAAAGCTTTCACTTCTGACCTCCATAGAGTGGTATCGTTGACGATAAGAGATATACCTCTAAATCTTGCTACCAGAGATGACCTGCTGAATTTACCGTTTCTATCAGATACGAAAAACAAGAGCAACGGTCAAGAAAGGAATTGCATGGACGACATCACCATGAGATTAATCGACAAAAAAGCCTCTAACAAAAGGTTGATGGAAAAAGAATTATTCGCGCGGATTCTTTATGGCCATTCAAGACCTAGTGGTCGCTACAAACAACTTCAAAAAATTCATAATTAAGGTCGGAACATTACAAACATAGAAGTGCAGCAAATGACATATAAGATCAGAGACTATTCAGCATATTACGTCCGGCTGCGAACAACTGGCCAATACGGACTATATTCACAGACATAATCAAGTGTGCAACATTATCCATCAGAAACTTCCACACAAGTACGGACTTCTGAATACCTTCCAGCCATATTACATGTATCAACCGGCGCCCTTATTGGAAAATGACTCTATCATATTATACTATTATAGGTCTGTTATCTCTGACAGAATGGTCACGAATAATAGGCCGGACATAGTGGTGTATGATGAGAGAGACAGAATACTAATGGTAGATGTCGCCATACCGAATAATAACAACGTGCTGCACAAGTTCCAGGAGAAAAAAACCAAATACACAGACCTTGCTATTGAGA
This sequence comes from Cryptolaemus montrouzieri, assembly GCA_013387265.2. Classification (NCBI taxonomy): domain Eukaryota; kingdom Metazoa; phylum Arthropoda; class Insecta; order Coleoptera; family Coccinellidae; genus Cryptolaemus; species Cryptolaemus montrouzieri. Next base: position 29,398,147 of record JABFTP020000103.1, read on the forward strand.
TCAAGCAGATGTGGCACCTCGATAAAATAGATATTGTTCCTTTCATCGTATCGTCGACTGGGTTAATACCCAAAACTTTGCATGATAGCATGATTTGCACAAGAATACCTATATAGAAATGCAAATTCTGTAATTCTTGATATATGTAGGGTAGTTAGGAAATTTATGTCAAGAATATTGTAATCGAGCCTATTCCCTTAGGTTGCTGAATCTGGGAAAAGTAAATTATATCCAGCTAACAGCTGAGATAGTGCATAAGTCCACGATAATAAATAATAATAATCGTGGTACGAACAAAAATTCGAAAAACAACAATGACTGAAAACATTCTTCCTGCGCGTTTTGGAGAAATAATATTGTTTCATGTTCGATACAATTGCTTCAAAATTATGGCTTTTTGATGTAAGAGCGATTTGAATACGACCTTCTGCGTTTAATGGATTTCTGTTCTTCGTTTTCATGTTCATTAGAAAGGAAAAGCAGCAATTTTTAACCGCTTCTTCATGTGCAATTTTGAAAGCACTCGCAGCTTTTAAAATCCAAAAATACGTCAGATTTGGTTTACTCTCAAATGGAATACGTGCTTCAGTATTACATCGAAGTTCAAGAATTGATTCTGCCAAACCTGAAGGTTCTTCTGGTATCATAGCAATTTCACATTTGAAAGGATCTACTATCCAACTGATAGTACGTGTGTCAAGATCTGGAAGGTAATCTGAAAACCGCTCTCTGAGTTTGATAAGATGTCTTACAAGTGTATTTTAGATGTCAGCAAAAGTAATATTTTCGCCATGTTCCAAAAACAAAGCTAACCTTGAAAAAGAAGCTATTTTGTTCTGTTCTATTTTCTGTCTCCAATATTACAGCTTTAATCCAAACGCTGACACTATTTCTCTCGCTGAAATGATATTAATATTCTTTCCTTGAAATTCTTTCTTTAATATATTTATACTCTCAGAAATGTCCACTGAATATGCGAGATATAAAACTCAGGAAGAGTTTTTAAACTTCCTTGAAGACATCATGAATCAGAAACGACCAACTGCAAACCTAAACGCAGCGTGCTTAATTGTGGGTTTTTCTCAACCATGTCCAAGATTTTTTCTTCGCGTTCTACCGTCCTTACTGTTCGTGGCCGTGCTCGATCCAAATTCCTGGGCTTGAAGCAACCAGCGCCTCTCCATATATCCAAACGTTTGGTAGTTCGGCACTATGCGATCTGGAAATTTTTCAGCAGATACCCTCGCGCTTTCACGTCCATTGCGTTGACAAAATCGTACACCACGACCATTTCAGAGTTATTGTACATCTTCGTGCCTAATAATGATGAAAATATCACCAAAATACCTAGTTAAGAACTCAAGGAACACTGTTGGGTCAGACCACAGAAATAACTTCAAAGCAAACATGGTGATATTTTTGACTTGCTAGGTGGTTGAAGAAATGAAATCATGAAATTAAAAAACATTGTTTTTTGTGATTGAACCGCTCATCATATCAAAATTTCTCAAGAAACAAGAAAGTTTTTATAATTAGCCTAGCTACTCAATGTCTAAACAGTTTTGTGCAAACGCAGACAGTTAAAAAATTATGGTTGATTAAAAACACGTTCGAATTTTTGGGGATACTTGTAAAACGTCAAGGTCATTGAGTGGATCAATGAACAACGAGATGGAAGCACCCGATTACGCATACCAAATATGGTTTCTATTGATCGAGTCGTTCTCGAATTATTCGAAAAATAGGAAAAAAAATCTTTAAATTTGGCTCTCTAGCGGCCAAACGAAGAAACTTTTCATATAGGTAAGATGGCAATGAACGGACCCTGTATATTTCATCAACATATGTCAGCACAATCAGAGAAAATGGCAAATGTTTTTCAAAACAGTGTATATAGCATTCAAGACCCTACATGAAACTATCCCAAGAATGTTTTAATAAGATGGCAAAATTGATAGATTTGACAATACTGGAGTTTGCAAGATGTCTTGTATGAATTGTGAAGGCGTCTATGTAGGTCAGACTGGTCGTTCAATCAAAACTATAGTCAAAGGGCATCAATCGAATTGCAATACTAGAAAACCGACGAAAATGGCCATCATATTCCACCGAATTTCAAATGATTCACAGAATACCTAAGGAATGAAAGTTAGATTTCTGGAATCAATCGAAATTCTCAAACTGCAACAAACCCCTCCTACAGGTAATCTTCTGAACGACCAGTATAGCCCATCTTATTTGTCCTTATTTTATAGCGTTCAATAAAGTCTGCTTTTATCATAACTAGTTTTTTCTTCTTGTTTGCACCCTTTCATATATAGTTCAATACTTGTTGTCAGCTGAATATGATTAATTTTCAATAAATTTCTTGTGATAGTGTAAAACTGAGTTTGATTCCATATTATCATCAGATCTGAGTTCACTGGGGTTCTCCGTGTCCCCTTAAGAAACACCGACTGTTTCCTGCTTTTCAGGTAGCTCCTCAGCCACTGCAGTACCCCACCGCAGATGTAATATTTCATCAAGAGAATGTTGTGCTTAACACAATCAATGCTGATGTCACAAATGATCGCAGGCTTATACTCTCCAGACTCTATGTGGTCCACCACATTCTCCAAGAATTCATAGATTGCCCGATTGGTATTTCAGTTTGAGCGAGATCCGAACTGGTTTGAAATCAATATCTTGTACTTCCTCAAAAACCCCCATAGATATAGATAGGTAAATAAGTATGTCATGGACGAATATTCATACCGACTATAGCTTACAACAGGGGTGCTCAAACAGTCGATCGCGAGTGCTATTTGAGTAGATCTCGAGAAGAAAAAAATTTTTACGTACGTGATTTGATATCTTGTTTGAAAAAAAAACAAACCATGTTCGCAAGACTAGCCAAACAATCAAAAGCTACTACGATCGCGTTATTTAAAATATCTTATATATTGGCGAAACACAAGAAACCATTCGAAGATAGATCGGTTGTGAAGGAAGCATCTATTGAAGCGGGTGAGACTTTACTTGGAGATTTTAAAAATAAAACAGAAATCATGTCTGCTATTAGAGAACTTCAGTTACCTCGTCCGACTGTCACAAGGCGTATTGAAGTCTTGAGTCAGGACATGGCAGATAAACTAAAACATGATATGAAATGTACATACTTTTCCTTACAGTTCGACGAATACACTGATATGACAAACACTGCCCTGCTGTGTCTTTATTCGGATAGTATTCGATGACATGTTGCCTAAGGAAGGAGAAGACCCGTGGCGAAGATATATTTGACGTTTTCTTCAATTTTGTAAAATACTACAAGCTATCAATATAGAAATTAGTGTGCATTACAACCGATGGAGCACCAGCAATGTCTGAAAACAAAAACGGTTTTGTTGGATTGTGTCGAGCTAATGAAGATTTCCTTTCATTTTTTCATTCCATTGCATTATACATCAACAAGTTTTGTGTTCAAAATACGGAGGAAATTACGGGCATTGCAACAAAAATTGTGAATTCCATCCGTGCACATACCTCGCAACGGTGGCTCTTTAAGTTGCAGTTGGAAGATGAACAGCTGAACACACTGATATAGTTCCTCACACGGACGTCAGGTGGTTGAGTCGCGGAAAATTCCTAGGAAGGTTTCAAGAATTATTGCCTGAAATAACAGTTTTTCTAGACGAAAGAGGTGATGACACTCAGATGTTGAAAAACGAAAATTGGCTGACTGATTTGGCATTTTTGTCTGACATCACAATACACTTAAACACCACTAACTGGAGCTTCAAGATAAAGGAAAAACTATTATTGAGATGATTAGCGCAGTAAACGCATTCAACTACAGCCTCTCAGAGTCGATCGTAAGTAGTTTTAAAATATTGAGGTAGATCGCTAGCACTTCAAGTTCGATCACCCCTGGCCTAAAACAAACGTTTAGATCGTGGCTTAATTGACAAAATAGTGCAACTATAACAACTATATATAGTTATTTGCCAAATATATTCAATTATAAGTACTAAAATATCTAAAAAATTCATCCTTTCAATATATTTTCGAGTGATGAGTGAAAACGTCGCAAAATCTTACCAAATTGAAAAGTAAAATCGCATTCAGACCTCCATTCGAATTGACATCACTCTAATTTAGAACTAAAAATCCTATGGGGAATTAAAAAAATCAGGAGGTTATAAATCTTCATGTCCTGACTGCAATAATTACTACATATTTCAGAATGGTCGTTCCTTCGCAATTAGATATAAAGAACATCAAAGTTCAATACTCAAAAGGAAACAAAATGCAACATTAGTTAACCACTGCATCCAAAATGGCCACTCTTTCGTAGTATTGTGAACCTAGATTTAGTAGAAATATTCAAATCATTTCTCAATGACAACTTACAGATAATGTACGACCATATTGATACATGTAAATAACGAATTTTCTATGTAAAAACATAGTACAGAATTCCAAATGTGTTTTGATCACTTTTGTGGTTTCGTAAAGTTTACAAGGTTTACAAGAGCACTTACGTGATCAAAACTAGCAAGCGCATAATCAACAAGTGTAGAGGTTAAATTCGTACATTGTGTTTAATCATCAACAAGCTGCTTGATCCCGAACATGTTCAAAAGATTATTCATTTTGTTACAAAAGTAACTATTACCATAGTAGTCCAGATTGAAATCGCCTTCATATTGGTATAAAAGAAATATTCACAAATATTTTCGAAGTCGTTAACAAAAACTGTGCACCAACCAATACATCCCCACCACCAAGTCTAGCAATAATGGATTGACACCAGTAGTTACCCTCCAAAACGTAATCTCCTGCAAGTGATTCACACTATTATAGCCCGAAAGTCCAATTTCACTATCCATAATGTTAGCAGTTGTGTGACTTCCATTAAAAAGCATAATAGCAGGTTTGAGAGGTTTAACATTTGTAATAATGCTATCCCTGTTCGCTAAAAAAAACTCTGAACATTAGAGTAAACGATGTCACTCTGGTATTGAAGACTAGATGACCCTATCGCTGTTTTTTTTTGGGTGGTACAGCCGGAGTTGCAGGAACACTTTTGTCCACTATGGTTGGTCTACGATTTATATGTCTTATCGTCATCGTATTGTCACCGCTCGCAATTAGTTCACGTAGTTCAGATTGTATATTCTTATAATAAGTTCTCTGTTTCAGTGTTTGGTCCCTAAATATATTCAAATCAGGTATTTTGTTCAATATTTCTTTCTTCTTCTTAAGCAACTCCAAATAGGTCAGACGAGTTTCCAAATATAATCTTATTGGGTCTATTTCTGTTTTTTTGGTATGTACCCAATCTCAGAACCTTATAATCTTCAATTTTAACATCACTCATAATTATTCAAATATTCTCCTAACCTTCTCCAACTCATAAGTCAGTCAGTATTTAAGTACGTTCAGTTAATTTATTGTTTTAGTTTTAGTTATGGTTGATTCTTTGGCCTTATTTTTCTGTAGTTTTCAAGCCTCACCACGCATAGAGTTCTATTACTCTCTGTGGAGTATTTGCATGTAATTATGTAATATTTTGGGCCAATAAATAAATGAATAAAAAAATAAATAAATTGTTTTATGATGAAATTTTTTCACAAATATTTCACTTCTTCTTCTTCTAATGCATATCCATTAATGGATGTTTGCGATAACATTTTCCATTGCGTCTCCATCTCTTGCGGTGTGTATCAATGACTGTATATCGTGTAGTCCTGTCCACTGCCTGATATTTCGCAGCCAAGAAATTTTCTTCCGTCCGATCCCTCTCCGGCCCTCGATCTTGCCTTCGATTAACAAATGCAGGAATTGATATTTCGTGTTTCGCATTATATGACCCAGATATGCTGTTTTCCTCTTTTGATCACTGCAAACAGCTTTTAATGTCCAACCTTCCATACCATAAAGAAGCACCGACCAAATGTAGCACTTAGTGAATCTTAGCCTTAGGTTAAGGTCAAAGTCGGAACAGGTGAACACTTTTCGAAACTTTAGGAATGCCTGTCGTGCTTGCTCTATGCGATATTTTATCTCTTTTTCTGATGACCAGTCTTGAAACAGCCAGATTCCCAAGTATTTAAACTTTTCTACTCTTTCTATGAGCCTTGCGTTGAATATTAGCGTAGAGTTTTCTAACATTTGCTGGTTTCTGGAGATAATCATAAATTTTGTTTTTTTTACTTTTATATTTAGGCCCATTGATTGGCTTTGTTCACCTACCCTATTGACCAGTTGTTGCAGGTCGGTCATGTTGTCAGCTATTAAGACCGTATCGTCAGCATATCGGATATTGTTTATCCACACTCCATTGACTTTGATTCCCATTTCCATGTCTTCTAGTGCCTCTTGGAAAATCGTCTCTGAATACAAATTGAATAGGAGTGGAGAAAGCACACATCCATGTCGTACTTCTCTTCTAATTTGGATGTCATTAGACATATTATTGTCTACTTTTATTTGTGCTGTTTGGTTCCAGTATAAATTCTCTATGCATCGTATGTCTTTTGGTCTATATCAAGCCTTTTTAGAAGCTGCATTAATTTGTGGTGCTGTACACGATCGAATGCTTTCTCGTAGTCTATGAAACATAGACAGACATCCTTTCTCTGATCATGGCAATTCTGGACAAGCACTTGTATGGCGACTATTGCTTCTCTTGTACCTAACCCTTGTCTAAACCCAAACTGCGAGTCAGTTATGTCTCTTTCACATTTTTGTAAATTCTCTGGTGTATGATTTTAAGAAATATTTTTAAGGTATGGCTCATCAGGCTAATGAGTCTGTGGTCTTCACATTTTCTTGCATTGGTCTTCTTAGGCAGGGGGATAAAAGTTGAGCACAACCATTGCTTGGGATAGTGTCCTGTCTCATATATAGTGTTAAACACTTTATGTAGAGCTGTGATCCTTTTTCATCTAGGAGTTTAAGTATTTCTGAAGGAATTTTGTCTGGGCCAACTGCTTTATTATTTTTTGCGTCGCGTATAGCTTTTTCAATTTCGTCTTTAGTTATGGGTGGACCGGTTAGTGAAATATTGACATCAGCTGGAGGTCTGTCATCGTCAAATAGTTCTTTTATATACTTTTCCCAAACATTGTTTTTCTCTTTGCTGTCGAGGACTATCTGGTTGTTATTATTGACTGTTACAGTTGTTCTCATTTTTCTATATATACCAGCAGTTTCCTTCAGTTTTTTGTGCACGTTAAAGTCATCATGTTGGTTTTGTAGTTGTTCGATTTCTTGGAATTCACGTTTGAGACATTCGTTTTTTGCTATTCTAATCTTTGACCTTATAAGTCTTTGAATGTCTTTGTACTTACTATCTTTTTTGTTTTTGTGCTCTCGTCGTTTGTCCATTAGAAACAAGATCTCATCTGTCATCCATTTCTGCTTTTCGTTCTTTGTTTTATACCCTAGTATGTTTTGCATTGAGTTTGTTACAGTGTCCATTATCCTTGTCCAAGTTTGCGTTGGCGTGTTTCCAATATTCGAAGTTATTATTTGGATTTGTGGGTTTATCTCATTGCTCAACTCAGATTTCATTACTGGGTTCTTCATTTTTTCTAACGCTATCTGTCGTTGTATGGTTGACTTTTTCTGACTTGACAAAGCAATTTTCATGACGGCCACTAATAATACGTGATCAGAGGGAACATCCGCTCCAGGATATGTACAAGCTCTCTTGATGGTTGAACTGAATCTTTGGTTAATGAGGATGAAATCTATTTGGTTCCGAACTACATTGTCTGTTCGGTCCGCAGGAGATTTCCATGTGTATAGGCGGCGGGGGTGAAGTTCAAACCATGTGTTCGTTATTTTCATGTTTTCTTCTTGGCAAAATTGTAACAGTCAATCACCTCTCTCGTTTCTTTCTCCTAGACCATATAATCCAATTATCTCCTTGAATTTTCTCTTTCCTATTTTAGCATTGAAGTCACCTATAATTAAATTCACGTCATATTTTTTAGTCAATTTTAACAGTTCTTTGATTTCATGTTTTAGTTCATGGTCCTGCGCTTCCGCAGTTGGTGCGTATACCTGTATTATATTAAGATTATTTGGCTTAGCTCCGATTTTTAATAAAGCAGTGCGATCGAATATGGAACAAAGTCCACGACATATTTTGATAGTTCTTTAGTTATAACGATTCCCACACCTTTCCTGTGTTTTGGATCTTCATTTCCAGAGTAAAAGAACATTCCGTTATCTACATTGCACTTCCCTACACCAGGCCACCAGGTTTCAGCAACGCCCAGGATATCAAGTTGAAGTCTGTTCATTTCACGTGTGACGTTTATATTAAGATTATTTGGCTTAGCTCCGATTTTTAATAAAGCAGTGCGATCGAATATGGAACAAAGTCCACGACATATTTTGATAGTTCTTTAGTTATAACGATTCCCACACCTTTCCTGTGTTTTGGATCTTCATTTCCAGAGTAAAAGAACATTCCGTTATCTACATTGCACTTCCCAACACCAGGCCACCAGGTTTCAGCAACGCCCAGGATATCAAGTTGAAGTCTGTTAATTTCACGTGTGAGGTTTGCCAATTTTCCAGTCTCAAACAGGCTTCTTACATTCCACGTTCCGATCTTTAGTGGTTTTCTTAAATTTGCTCTTATGTTTGTTACATTTAAAGCCGTTCTCCCCGGAGATCTGATTGGAGAACTATTTATACCTCCGGAAAATTTTGAATTAAATGTACTCATGTTATTCTCTTGGGAAAAATAATAATAAATATTTCACCCCTGACTAAAAAACCTCTCACAGACTCATATCAACGTATCAAGAAAAATTTACACTTTCTTTTGGTACATATTCCAAAATTTTGCAATAGCTATTACTATTCGAAAGCAACTGAAAATCGTGGAGCCTATATCAACATCTGATTCAAGTTTGAACAGATTTGGATGAAGAATAAATATGTGAAGGAAGTTTTTTTCTAACAGAACAAGAAAGAATGAATTCCTCTTTTAAATTATGGGAAATTCCAAATTTGCACAGATCCCATTTTGAAAAGATATGACAGTTGCAGGAATATCTAGGAGCGTAAAGAATTAGCATTTTATATCCCAAATATTCTCTGCTTCTATAGATCATGTAACCTACCCCTCGAAAATGTTCATCTTTATCCCCATTACACTTAGGCAGAGATTTCTATTCAATAATGGTTCACTAATACGTCACTTTTTACTATGCAGAACTGGAATATTACCGTGACATCAATGTTCCTCTGTACAATAACGCTTTATAACATAAGATGTAGCTAGTTAATTGACAGGTACCTATACGATAAATCTCTTCAGGATTTATTACCAATTTACGTCGTCTACATATTTTCATGCAGCGTAGTTTCATAGCGATAAGACATTTTTTGTGTCGGAAAAGACGTCTCGTTTGTCATTAAAATGATAAATTGAAGGATTACTCCATTCCATATTGGATAGATTAGCGAGAAAGAGGAAACAAAATCCGTGTTAATTCTTGTACACAGGTTGTTTCCCAACTGCGTGGTGATTCCTCAGCTGAAATGATGGATAAATTATGTCTTAAATGAAGCATTAGATATTATAACTCTTCCGAACGAGCAACATGTTTGAATTTTTCCGATTTCGAATATCTTGAAATTTCAGTTGCATATACAGGGTGTCTCAAAGAAGCCAAACTTCAGGAGGTGATAGTAAAAGTTATTTGCAACAAAAGATTTCATATGACATTTTTTCGAAAAGTTGATAATTATTGAGTTATTTAACACTTCTTGATTTCCCGAAATTTTTGCTTCTCTCTATAAAAAAAGAATATCTCCTCTATTATTACAGCTACATCAAATCTCACCATACCAACGGAAAGAGCATTGAATTTGCTATAAGATAAGTAAGTACCAATGGTGAAAAAATCTTGTATACCGGGTGTTGTAAAAGGCTAAATGAAAAATTTGTGAAATTACCAAAATTAGTGGTATTTTCTTGTTAGCTGTACCACTGAAAACTGGACGATAAGTAGCTGTTTTTTTTTTGGAAAAACTACAAAATTCAACTGGCTTTTGAAATTAATTTTTGAGCTAACTTTTCTTTTCCAGTAATATCAAGGGTAAGAGTATTAAGAACATAGAATTCGAAAACGCAAATATCTCATATTATTTAATGAAACATGAACAGGAACTAAACTTAGAAGAAATTAATGAATGTTAATGTTACGAAAGAGATTTAAAACTATAACAGGTGTTCAAAATGTTTCCTTTTTCATTAACTACTCTTTGAAATTCAATGTGTTTATGACTTATTTCGTTGCAACAGATTCGAATCCTTTCAATTAATTCTTACCGAGTATTAATGGGAATTCTATGAACAATGCTCTTCAATGAGCCCCACACATAAAAATCAAGCGGCGTAAGATCGGGGCTTCTGGGTGGCCATCTCACCGTTCGAATCGACCTATCCATTTCTCTCCAAAACTCTCAGTCATTCATTTCTGGACCGTTCTAGAATCATGAGCCGGGCTGCCGTCCATTTGAAACCAAAGGTGATGTCGAGTAGCTGAAGGCATTTCTTCCAGAACGTCTTCATTTAATAGATTCAAAAATTCGTTCGAATTGAGATCGAGAAGTATAACTTGACCGACAAGCTGACCCTTCCTTAATCCCAAGAACACATTTACTTTAATCTCGTGCTAAGAGTGTGACACAATAGTGCCATGAGGATTTTGCGTATCCCATTTATGGAAATTTCTCAAATTTATCATACCAACCTAGGTAAAAGTTGCCTCATGCGTCCATAGAATTTTATCTGATCCCCACTCATGTTATTTATTCATGTACCAACTGCAAAATTGCAACCTCATCTCACTATCCACTGGCAATGGGTCTTGAACCTTACTCAAATGGTAAGGATGTAAATTATTTCGTTTGAGAACTCTATGAACCGTGGAATGATGAAATCTCAATGTAGCATCAATTCTCCGAGTACTTGTTGTACCGAACCTCGAGGACACCCTGCAATATTGCAGGTGCTTGTCTCCATTGCTGAGCATTTCCACCACCTTCTATGATTCTTAAACCACTGAATGAACCAGTTTCACCGGAGCGCCTAAACACTTCAATAAATGTCTTTTTGCAAGGTTGCTGTCTGTTTGGAAAGCGCAATGCATACTCCCGCACCGCTGCCCAAGAATTTCCATTCGAGAAGCCATAAACAAATAGCATCTCTCGATATTCAATGTTTGAGAAACTAAGCATGTTTTCTTTTTTCGAAAAAGAAAATGGAACCGCAAAAGAGTAAAATATAAACTTCAATTCATTAATTCATTAAGTGACAGTTTATTTGTTTTAAAATAAAATAACACAAGCCTTCTATGATACATTATTTCACGATTCTTTTTCTAATTCTAGAAAAATTAATTTTTCCTAGTTCCTCAAACATTCAATATCCAGATATGTTATTCATTTATAGCTTATTATTTATCATTGAAAAGTCATTTGTGGAATTGTTTGGACGCTCCGGTGGAACTAGCTCATTTGTGATCAAAAATCAGAGAATTTAATGTTCTTACTCTTACTCTTACCCATGATATTGCTGGAATTAAAACAATAAGCTCAAAAGTTGATATACCGTTCAAAAACCAGATGAATGTAGTAGTTTTCTCCAAAAAACAGTTACTCATCGACCAGTTTCAAGTTGTGCAGCTAACAAGAAAATACCACTAATTTTGTTCATTTCACAATTTTTTCATTTAGGCTTTTACAGCAGCCGGTATACAAGATTTTTCAACATTAATACTCATATCTTATAGCGAATTCAATGCTTCTCCCGATGGTATGGTCAGATTTGATGTAGCTGTAAGAATAACAAAAATATTCTTGTTTTTATAGAGAGAAGCAAAAATTTCGTAAAATTAAGAAGTGTTAAATAACTCGATAATTATCAAGTTTTGGAAATAATGTTAAGTGACATTTTTATTGAAAATGACTAGTAGTATCACCTCCTGAAGTTTGGCATTTTTATAGTAGACACCCTATATATTTCGAAAATACAAAGGAACAAAAAGTTCTCTTTGAAAACAGGGTTCGTTCTCATTTGTATCTTAAAAGATTTCCTCGGTGATTTTCTTCCGGAAGAACTAATAAAAATCTACTTCCAACAAGATGGTGCAGCTCTTTACAATGCAGCTTTGATTGTTAACGGGCTGATAAAGACAAATGGTCTTATTAAGTAGGCAGTCCTCCTCAGATTTGTTTTCTTCTGATTTTTGTCTCTGGATCGAGTTTACCAGAAAACTTGTAATGTGTTGAAAGACAGAATGAGAACCGTTTGTCTACAAATTCCCGCAGATGCCTTTCTGAGTGCAACACGTGCTATATTCAGGAGATTAATTATGAGTTCAACAACAGCATGGATGGAATTTCCATTAAATTTCTAAATTTGCTGAATTTATTTATTTCGACAATTTCAGTTCATAGAACCAAATGTCTCCACTTTCTTGAGTTTTTTTATGGAAACTTTTGTTCGCGATAGAGTCGAAATACTCGAACCCTATTCCTGTTATTTTCGTCTAACATACTTATTAATTCTCCATGAAAAAGACTCGAAACGAAACAATAACCAAAACTAGTTGATAAGTTCCTTATGTCATATTTTCTCCTTAATAATTGTGAATGGAATCCATAATAATCCTATGAGTAGTGTTGTGTAATTTGCGATGGAAATTCAAAATAATGTGAGTTATACGAACTGAAATAATGATCAAAGAACAAGTTTTGCAGAAGATCCAATCGATATCATTGAGAACACGATGGAACGTAATAACATGAACACTTTGATTCAACAAGAAATATTAAACTTATAAGATATGGGTGTTAAATAAAATTACTTTGTTTTTGAGTCTTCAATTTAACGTTCTGTCGAAGGCCTTACTATGGGAAATCCGTTCAGCTCCCTATTAGCAGAAATTGTCATGAATAACTACAATACATTACAACCCTTTAGCTAACATTTGTCATATTGGTTTTGGTATGTGGATGACATCGTTTTATGTTTCAGTGGTACGGAGCTAAATATTTTCCAAAAAGTTATAAATTCAATTCACAAACGAACGAACAAAATGATTCATTCAACTTTTGATATTCAATTATAACCAAATTGAATCATATTCATGAATCCTCCATCTCTTAAGTATATGGACATCGTAATACGTCGTTTCAACTCGTACAACCTAAAATGGCAACTTTCCAAAGCATTTTCCAGAATTATTAAATGTTCTTTTTTCTTCACATAATTTCGACAAGAAACTTTGTATTTATAAACAAATACCTCTCAATAATGATTAGAATCCGCATATTATAACTGAATTACTTACCGAAAAAAAATCATAGCAATAAAATTGTTGTACCCGAAATCTAAAGATCAACACAGTTATGGTAGCCTCACATACGTTGGGAAAGTAAGTCATTATTTTATACACTTACTGGAAATGTTACATATCTCATTCCAATCCACTAAAAATTCATATAAACATATCGAAAATAATGACAGTTAAAATAGATGAGAGAAAGAAACTTAGCTGCGATAGTTGTAGTTAGACTGTAGAACCTACAAACATTTCAATGTTAGAGTCAATAAACAGTAACGTAGTTTCATTAATAAAAAACCAATTCTAATTACGCAAATCATTCGATTGAATTATAAAATTAAAATGTCAACAGAATTTTCAAAATATAACATTCATCTAATGAAAAACATGGTATTCATTTCTGAGAATTCTTTGAAATCAAGATATAAACTTTCCAACGCACAACATGGGTAGATGTTAACAATAATCCTCCTTTACTTAATTTGTTTCCTGCTGAGTCTTTTGGATGATACTTCTCTGAATTACCTTAGGTAGTTTAACTCCAATCTAATGTTGTAAATCATGTGTCAGAAGCTCTGAGACAATAGTTCAATGTGGAGTCCCTCAGGGGACAGTTTTAGGACCAATATTGTTTTGTATTTTTGTTAATGACCTCTTTGCCTTGAATATTTCTGGGGAAATAATATCTTTTGCTGATGATACAGCTATCCTTTACCAAGATATTTCTTGGAAATCTTTCAAGGAGAAGTGTGAAGTTGATTTTGAATTGATCTTGAGTTTTCTGAGGGAGAAGGGTCTCACTTATAATCCTGAAAAGACTGTATATGTGCCTTTTGCGAGTTATATAACCTCATTGCCACATTACAATCATTTAAATATTCAAGTGGAGAATGATATTATTCAAATAAGACAGACAAGATCAATCAAGTACCTCGGGGTGGTGTTGGATTCTCATCTTCGATGGGACTCTCACGTATTGTTAGTGTCAAGGAAAGTACGAGGTCTCTTACCTTTGTTCAAATACTGTAGGGAATTCTGTGATGTGACTCAATTGAAGGTCCTCTACTCGGCATTGGTTCAGTCTTTGTTGGTTTATGGGATCCTTGTATGGGGTGGTGTAGATACTTGCTACCTAAAGAAATTAGAAGTATTACATAAAAGAGTCATTAAATGTATATTGGGAAGAAATATTACTTACCCCTCAGACGAATTATTTCATGAAGCTGAGCTACTGGATTTGAGGCAGCTTTTTTGTAGTAGAATGCTTGTGTATTTTGTAAGCAATAAAAGTGAGGATCATTTAATTTCTCATGGTTTTCGGACCCGATATGCAACAGGAAGTTAATTGCTTCCTAGAATGACTAAAACATTGGGTCAGAGATGTTTCACATTTCTGGCGCCCAGAGCTTTTAATATGCTACCTTTAAAGTTAAGAAATTTAGTCTCTATAAATTTGTTCAAGAAAAAAGTTAAAAAGTGGCTACTATCGAATCCACGCTCATTGATGTTATCTATGGTCGACATTAAAAATGCTCCAATCAGATAGATCAATCAAAACCAACCGCCTACAAAAAAAAATTGTATTGTTTTCACTGGGAATGGTTATTTTTCTTTTTTCGTGTTCTGTATTGGTCGAATTTTTCTTTTGTATTTCTCTTACTAAGGCTTCTTTGTTAAATACTTACCGCATATAAAACCATGCACAAGGGCTACCTTCAATGGTTTTCTATTGTAATTAGGTATAAAGAATAATTAAGTTCAATTTTACGTCTTTGTTTCATTGTATTAGTTGTTCCATATTCTACGTAAACATACTAGAATATTATTGATACGTATGCTGTAGAGTGATTGAAATAAAGAAATTATTATTATTATTATTATTATATATAAACTTTTGTACCTTACTTTAATTTTCAGTTTATATCTGTCGGGTGGAGGCACATTGTTGTCGAGGTACGTTAAAAATAAAGTAAATAAGTGTAATAAAATATTCCTCCATTCATTATTTGACGAGAAAGGTTTAAGTTTCAGTAGTTGTTTTCCGACAAGTTCAAAACAAAAGAAAACCTTCCGAATACTGAATCGACAACGAGAATAAAAAACGGTAGATAGCAAACCAGGAAATCCAGATGTTAAGGCAGAAGCGAAAAAATTCCGACAATATCTGGGCAGACTGAACTGAGTCTTCACAATATTACTTAAAAAATTGTGAACTCCAGGATTTCATACCATTACAGTGGAACAACCCATAAACTTCTATGAAAGATAATGCAAAATACTTTGCTCTTATGTAAAATGCAATACCTGAATTATTTCATTGTATTACCCACATTAATTACACCTGACACCAAATGAGATCGGTCAAATTAAAGCCATGTGATCGTCTAGTACCTGAACTTGCCTTGCAGTTCTTTTATAAACTATTCAAGTCCTTTTATGTGAGGTTTGATGTGATACGACCAATTCTTTGTTGGTTAAAACATATATAAGAAAATCAGAAAATCAAAAAAATCGATCACAACTTCTATTTGACCTTTGCAACATTCATATTAAATTATTTTCTTTGAATCTCTGGCGTCTTTGAATGAATTGAATGAAATATCAGATCATTTAGAGACAGGCCTAATTGGCCCTCGCCCATATTGTCAGTAGAAGTTGGGAGATCAGATTGTTTTGATACAGGCCTAATAGGTCCTCAACCATATTATGAGTGGAAGTTGGGATATCAGATTATTGTAGAATGGCATAATCGGCCCGCACTCATATTATGAGTGTTAACTGACCCTCTCTAAAGGTTTTGGTGATATGATATAATGTTTTATGAATAGGTCATTTTTGATTTCAAAACGCGTCCCAAGCTGACAACTTGCAAGCCTTAACTCGCTCGCGAATTTTCAATCGGATTCAATAGTTCGCATAGTATTAATATATTTTATGCGACTAGATGTAAGCCCGCAAAAGCCATACGTTGGCTCTTTGCTCAACAAAACGCCAACTGGTCACAATAGGTCAATGACTTCGAAACATATTCTATTTCCATATTCCCTGATTTGCCAACCAGGAATTCATTCCATCTGATCATACACCTGTATGTACCACAAACATCACATACATGTCACCAACTCAGGCATTCTTCGAAACTTTCATACTGGCTGAGCCTCAATGTCTGTGGGTTTTTATATGCGCATCGTCCCTTAATCAATTTCTTCATACTAATGAAATGGATTTTGATTCAGAGGCGGTTATTACACCTTGATTTAGGGAACGTTTCTCTTTGTAAGCTTAAGAGTATCGGACATCAATGCAATATTTGAAAGTGAAAGCCTTTCCGATGGTTAGATAGTTTACCACCCGATTACAATGAATAATTGTTAATATCTTCCTTGCAGTTTAAGTAAACCTTCGGCCAAGTTATAAAAGTGAGATTAATTCAAATACTGAATAACTGGATTATGATATTTGGAATAGATAATTGGCTAATTTTTTTCCGCATTAAAGTCGGTATCTTCCAAACAATAGGAAAAATACTGATGCCCCCCAGGGAATCCCGTTCTTGCATCGAAGACTAGTGAGTTGGCCACTTCGAGCCTCCTAGACCAAAAGTTCTCCTACAGTTTGAGAGAATCGTAGGTCCTGGACGAACATAAATATTGTTACCATTGTGAGCACGTCTCTTTATGCGAGTGGGTTGGACCACTTCGAGCAAACCGAGGCCTATCCCGAGCAATCTTGGGAATACTTCAACCACCGGAGACGAGTGGATTGGGTCACTTGAAGCCTCTGGTTAGGTTACGTCGACCTTACTTCTTCCTGGTAATGAGAACGGGGTTTCGACATCCCGTGATCAATCCAATTTCGTCCTTCGTAGCGAGTGGGTGGAATCACCTCGAGCTTCAGAAGAGAAAATCGTACCACTAATTCCGATAAACACAATGATCTTCGTGCTTATGGGTTCAACCACTTCGAACAGTCCGATTTGTATTTCCACTTGGAGGCCCCATGGAGGAACTGAATATTCACAATCGAATCAGCATCACAATTCACGGAGCTCCGAAAACTGAATAATCCTACAGTCGAGATCGCAGCCTTTATATATGCGTTGCCTAGAATTCCTTACATCCGTACTCTCTTCAGCTCTTGGTTCTTGATTACATATTACATAAAGCATTTTCGAAACGCATTACTTCGTCGCGACGCGGGTATTGTTGTCTGAGAAAATACCAGATGGTGTCTGCGATCGCGGTCGCCATAGGGTGTTTAGTAACTATCGGAAATGACGTCGAATTTTGTTTGCGCTAGGAATCTTAGTTGAATTTGGTTGCATTCCAACGACATAATTTTAATGCTTCTGGGTGATTTTAATCTGCTTTAAAATATTCTACTACATTGAGATTATAAAAGGAAATTACTGAATAAATCTGGTGAATGACCGCCTTTTCACTGAAATTTTGGATTCAGATTAGCTATATAAAATATTTTTCAGGAAGATCTCTACAATAGAGTATTCCCAATTGACAATAAAATTCAATTAGATCAAAAGTCAAGAAATAAATATATATTTTCAGCCAATAGACAACGGTTCTTGGTCGCTTCAACAGATTTAGTCTTCTTAGATACTTAAAGAACTACTTTTTGTTTTTTGATCAAGCTGATCAATAAATAGCTACTATCACGAGACACTATAACACATTAGTGCAATTCCACCTTGTAAGTGCTACAAAAGTGTTCAGATGAATGAAGATAAGAAAATCTTAGTTTCTTAATGAGATTTTGTCAAAATCTTTCTTATTCGAACAATGACACAATAAGATTATAGTCGTGCAAAATTTGTAATTAAATTGGAATCTTTCTAACGAACCAATAAATACAGAATTCTCTTAAAGTTTATTCATCACTTGTCGTTGTGTCGAAAGATTTATTTGAAGATCAAAACTGATTTCAGATAATAATTTGAAACATTAATCAGTTTTCCAACCAATTAGCTAAAGTGCTTTCCACACGTGTGAACAGTATGTTCCTAATTATTACATACCTCTATATTTAGACGCATTTCTATGGCGCCTCTCAAAATGGAGCAACAATCATCACTCAGTAAGGACATTTTACGATTATGTCGAAATAATTTATGTATACATAATATATATGTGAACACGAATGACTTTACAGTGAACCGCATTTATGACAGAATATATTTCATGAAGCCACTGACATCCTTTGAAGTCAAAGCGTCTTCAATCTGCAGCGCAAATCACAACAATTTCAGGAAAATGTATCAGAAAATTTAGGTTACTGTTAGTCATCTAAGTAGTGATGGTTATACGCGAGTAATTCGTGTGTATATTCGTTATGAGGAATGCAAACAATGAAATTTTTCGGTGAAATCGTTACTGTCCCTTCATGAGTATTCGAAGTTTCAGGAAAATGTATTATTTTCTTTGTTTCTGGTTTCCTCCATTTATACGGGGGATGTCTTTTAGTTTTGAATATAGAGCTGGAATGAAACAATTGAGCGTTTTCGAATTATTCTTCATTAAGATTAATATACTTCTGCATTCGTTCGAACCAATTCTGTAAGCGGTTATTCTATTCAAAATGGCCTTTGGAAACCACCAATAGCTTCATCTCAAGCTAAAATTTTTGACCACTCAGTCCGTTCTTGATTTTGGGAAAAGTTAACCTGCGTACAGTCTGGACTTGAGTCCGCGGTCATGTAATAATTCGAAGTTTTCTTTCATTGAATATTCATTTGTTTCCCGTGTTGTGTGCGAACTTGCAATGTCTTGTTGAGGGATGATTTGCCGTTCGGCGAACAAATGGTTGTATATCGGCAGTAACTGATTGTGATCTTGTGAAGGGTTTGTTGCTGCATGATATGTTTTCGAAACAGAAGCTGCGACCATCTCCTTGGAGACACTTCGGCCACGGATTACTTTTGTCGGTTTTTCTTTCCCTTGAAACGGTCCACAATTCTCTGACATCAATTCACCCTTGTAACTTTCTGTTTTTTGGTCAAAAGATGGGATATCCAATGGAAAACGAAATTTTTCACACGCAATTGTTCGGGTAAAATTTTTCTATTGAAGTTTTGATCCGTAATGATGCTTCAATCTCTCGATATATGGCATGCCGAACTTTCTGTTTTGGTGCATCTGCCATTGGATCGTTGCTAAGTATAATCCTTCTGCGTTTGAGTTCTGCATATTAACGCAGACGAAAAGAATTATTCAAAAATCCCTAGATCAATGAATAATCCTACCTGACAAGAGCTAGTTCCCAAATCTGCCCGCCATGCACGCAGCCGGCAAGAGTCACAATAGTTCAACTGAGCAGGATGCCGAGAAACGAAGTGGCAGACTGCAGTTTTGCCCTTATTAGAAGCTCATCAGTGTCGCATATCGCTTTTCAGCATCCTATCAAGCTACATCGGGGTACCCTATTGATTCCAGAAAGGACGCACCTCGTACATACGTACGAGAGTCACCTCTATGGACCGAGACGGTGATCCCGCTACCAAACTTCGAGAAAGATACAAAAAAATGTTGATTTTGATTTCCGGTTTCTCGTCCGTTGATCCTGGTATTGACCATTCGTTGGTTGTCGTTGAGGACGTTTCGGCTGGATCGGACCAGCCATTTTTAAGTCGGAGATACTTCTTCAACTGTAGCGTTTCTCTGTTGCGTGGTAGCTTTATACTCCCGCGATCTCAAGTTGTATTGTGGCGCGCTCCTATTGGTCGGCTGTTCGACCCGCGGACTGAGTGTATTCGACGCTGCTCTTACTGTTTTCTTGTTTGTGTCGTCCTGTTTCTGTGTTCCCGGTGGCGTATGTTTTGATACTGTCTTCCAAGTCGCTGGTAAATTTATGGCGTCATCCCGTTTGTTCATAGTTGTGTGTTTTTCTATCTCGATGGCTTCTCTTATTTTCCTTTTTCGTAGTCGTTTTATGTTGGCTACCTGTTTTGTGTTTCCGTAGTCGAGTTTGTGACCAGTTGAGCTCGAGTGTTGGAAGATTGCTGATGAAGGTGCTTGTCGTTTTTCTGAATTCTTATGTTCTTGTATCCGAACTTCTATTCTTCTATTTGTTTCCCCAATGTAGACGCGATCACAGCCCGTGCACGGAATTTTGTAGACGCCTTGGTTTTCGAGGGGTATTTGGTCTTTTGGTGTTCTCAGATTGTTGTGGATGGTATTGTGTGGTTTGTAGTTAGGCTTGATGTTGTGTTTCTGAAGAATTTTTCCTATCTTATTGGTTCCTCCTTTGACGTATGGTAGGATGGCAAGGCTTATTGGTTTGGTTTCTACGTCGGCTTCCTCGTTATGGCATTTTTCGTTATTGATGGCTCTTCTTATTGCTCTCCTGTCATGTCCGTTTTTCCAGCGTTCTATCCAGCCGAAACGTCGTCAACGACAACCAACGAATGGTCAATTCAAGGATCAACGGACGAGAAACAGGAAGAAAAAATCAACATTTAATAACGGCGGAGTGTGTAACGAGCTAAAATTTATTTTACATGTTGCCTCTATTGCTCGATATTTCTATCATAGTAGAACGTTCACAAAATGTGAGTTAAAACTAAGATTCAGTTGTGCTACTTGTCTTTAATATAGAAATATAGAAGATATAGAAGGTACATTCATAATTAATTGAAAATCCCCAATTTGGGATATTCATTTATTTCTTGTTCTTTGCCCGAATTATCCAATAATTTCATTTTAAAATCTCAATGTACTTGAATAATTTCAAGCAGATTAATATCACCTAGAAAGGTTGAAATGCTGTCGTTGGAATGCAGCCAAATTCAGATAGGAATTCGAGCGTCATTCCTGATAGTTATTAAACGCCCTTCGGAGATCGATCGTAGACACCATCTGGTATTTTCTCAGTTAACAATCCCTGCATCTCGACGAAAAACCGCGTTTCGAAAATGCTTTATGTAATAAACACCTCAAAAAAGTCTGAGGAACACTTACCAATATCTTCAAAATATGAGTTTGATGATTCGAATTTATAGAAATCTTTCGGTTTTTGTTAGGATGTATTGTTTATGATGTATTCTCAAGAAAACAAAATAATATTTGACTTCTCCAAAGCACCTATTATAAAAAAAAATGGAAATTTCAAAATGACGAAATTTGGTAAAACACAAAAAAAATCCTGAACTAATATTTTCGAAACGATATGGAAGCACTTATATTTTTCAGTACCCAGAAGGTCCACCGCTGTTATTAATGACACTTTGGCATCGTCGCGGCATGCTCAATATTGAATTGTCTATTACATTTTCGCCTAAGTCATTCCAAGCCCCTGAACTGCTAATCGAAGCTTCTGTTCATGATGGAAGACGTTTCGACGCAGGAGATTTTTTTTAGGGTCCCACATGCTCGATGGGATTCAGATCTGGAGAGCAGGATGGCCACGGTAGAAGGTTGATATCATACTCTTCTAGAACGTTCAAGACAACTCTTGCACGATGAGGAGGGCATTATCTTGTTGGAAGAGTGGATTTTGACCCATTGTTTGGAGATACGGTACCACTACAGGTAAAACTATCTCATTTGCGTAAGGATTTCCGTGAGGTTGTTCTGTATGAAAACGAGGTCAGTTCTTCCACAATGGCGTATACCTCCCCAAAACATCACTGATCCGCCTCCCTGTCTAACAACTTCTCGAGCATGCTGGAGACGGTTTTGCTTTCCAGGTTCCCTCCATATTCGAATTCTTCCCGAATCGGGATAATAACTGAATCTAGATTCATCACTGAAGAGAAGTATGGCCCACCTCTCTTGATCCCAGTTTACGTGTTCTTGGCACCAAGCTAAACGAGCAGCGCGATTTCCATGGGTCAGTTGTGGAACTCTTAAAGGACGTCTGGAGTGGAGTTGACCTTCGTGCAGTCGATTTCTCACAGTTTGGTCGGAAATTTGTACATTATGAACTCGTGATAGCTCTTGAGCTAATTGAGATGCTGTGGTAGTACGATCTCTTCTGGCTTGTGAAACCAAAAATCAGTTTTGGGCGACTGTAGTAATCCTGAAACGACCTGTATGGCGTTCTTCTAGGCTAACTGTTTCATTGAAACGCGGCCACAAACGGTTTATGACACTTGGGCTACTTGCCAGAACCCTGGGGACTTCCCGTTGTGAGCTCCTAGCTTGGAGCATGCCAACGGCTCGTAATATCTCTTCTCTAGTCAAATGTCGTCTTTCCATGGTCGAATTACAAAACTTGAATCTTTTATTTGTGCTTACAATAGAAACAAAGTGCCAACTAACTGATTTCAAACATTGAATACATGAAATGATTATGAAGCAGCATCGCATCTGCTGCATTTTTAGTTTTTTTTTTAACTGAAATCTGTTGCGGCACTCTACATAATTTGGTGAGAAATTGATACAGGTGTTCATTTCTTAAAAAAAATCATCCATATTGATCGCTCTGGATACGATATATCGATATTCAGAAGTGTTCCCTAGATTTTTTAGAGATGTTTATGTAATCAAGAATCAAGAGCTGAGGAGAGTACGCGTGTGAGGACTTCTGGGCAACTCATATATAAAGGCGATCGCGACTTTAGGATTATTCAGTTTGCAAACGTTTGATGATAGAAATATAGAAATAGCTATCACGTTTGTTAATTAAAATTTTCCACCTATTTTTTGCGATATTCTTTACAAAGTAACCCAAAATACTGTATGAGGATCAAATAGCACGTAGTAACGAACGGCTCAATATCTTTTGATTCTTTTTATTCCGATATAACCTCAAGGAGGTAGTTGATGATTTAATCTTGAATTTTTGTGAAAGTTAAGAAATTGATGGCAGTAAATAAAGGAAATGTCCATTTATTAATTGAATCAAAAGTTTGAAAGGTGCCTACCTAAAAAGATATCTGAAATATTGAAATTATACGTTTTTTTTTTGGCGCAGTGCAGTTGCCATATTAAAATATCGTAATTGGCTCACCCTGTAATAATTGCTTGTTAAGAACCTTTGGGATCTTTCAAAATGATGCTTCAGAATAATTCTATTAGCAAATAGAGTTTGTCGTTGTTTATGAAGAAGGCAATTTCATTCGTCTAAACACAGTTGAAAAAACTTTGAAAATTTGATTTTAAAAGCTATATTGTGAAGCACAAATTGTTGCAACTTGGATCAAACCGAAATAAACATACCTACAAATTGCTGAATAGCATCAGTTGCAAGTGTTTTTACGACGCATTGTTCGAAGCAAAAACGGGAACGTTTCGACAAAAGGTATATGAAAAAACGACTATTATACTGTTAACTGGTTCGCAGGAAGACCGATTTGCCGCTTTTTTATTGGAGATATCACATATGAAAGAATCCTTATCGGCTTAAACAACGATTTCTCGCGAGCGGACAAGACGATGTAAACATGAAAAAGAATGTTTAATATGAATGATTCGCGTTCGGAGTCTTTCTTTCGGGTGAGAAATCAGAACGATGACAGTTCGCTTTAATCGATGTGTAATGGTAGAGCGATCGAGCAGTTCAGGGCCAAATATAAGTTGCTTTAAAGTCGGTACTGGTTGCATTAATTCTGAAAGCTCTTAACTCAGGATCAGCTTGAGAAAAATTATATAAAGAGGAGATTATTTTAAATTGGTACACTACTTTCTTTGTGTAGAAAATAAGTTTTTTATGTATTTATGAAATATTTATTCAGAACCAGTATAAAAAGCTATAGAGATACACGTGGTACCTGTACATAGACTGGCATAAAAACATTAACTAACTAATAGCCTAAACCCCAGAACCCCATCAAATCAATTACACTTCAACCACCCCGCGACCCTCCCCAGATTACTGTTTCCCTATTTCTTATAAAATAAAATAATATTTAAAAAATTAAATTTTTGAAATCGACTCAATCCACATGGTGCACAAATACGGCGCCAAAAAATTAATGCAATTTCAATATCCCTATTTTTTTGGGTTGGCAACTAATATTAAAGTAAAACGAAATGAGACACTTTTCCACAATTTATTCAATAATCACGACCGGTTTCGACCCTACGGTCATTTTCAAGTGAATAACAATATAATATAATATGAGTAGGCAAGTACAAGTACAGAATGAAACTTATCCTAAATATTGAGTAGTGGGGATCCATTATGCTCTAGTTGGCTGTTGAGGGTAATTAATTGTGGGTTTTTTCATTGTTTGTAAATTTCCAAACTTGCCAACAAATTTATCTGTCTCCTTTGTTACATTTATGAAGGATTTTAAGATTGTTCAATGATGGCAGATTTTGTGGGTGTCAGGGATGTTATCGATTACTGGCCCCGTTCGCCTACACTTGTTCGCGATTTTGGAGCATTTTACTAGTTTGAAGAGGATAATGTACAGTGGCTTTCAAACAGGTTCTTAGGAATTAGTGAAGGAACTCGAAGTGGTGCGTTGTCATCAGTCCACAGAATGAAGATATGTTTACGTGACCTCAGTGATCCAAGATATATATAAAGGTATAGGCCAAGAACTTGGAGTGAATTAAGCTACGGTATCTTGCACCGTCAATGACACAATCGCCAAATATATGCACATGGAAATGAATGGATTAAGTATCCTGCTACCAACAATTAAATTAGTAAGCGAAAAACTTATGGCTAGCAAATAACCATTTCTAACAGCGATTGTACCCACATAGGGATTCCGAAACCGAGTCGTCATGTGGATTAATACTTTAATTGAAAAGAAAAACCAACAATGAATGTGCAAGCTACATGTGATGCCAAAGAAATGTTCACGAGTGATGACGTCAGCTAGCCTGGATCAGAATATGGAGAAATTCTCAAATATGCTTACAATTAAGAAAAAGGCACAACGTTGTGCTACTTGGGGATGATGGATATGGTTTAGAGCCATGCCTTATGACTCCATTCAGAAATCCTACTGCAGTAGCCGAGTCAAATTATAATAAACCTCTAAAAAAAGAGAGGTTAATCATTGAACGATGTTTTGGCCGATTGAAACGCAGGTTTCCTATTTTACAATACGTCAGTCGTATGAAATTGGAAAATGTACCAAATGTACCAAATGTAATAGTGACTTGTCTTGTGCTTCATAATGTGGCGAAATTTTTGGGTGATCCTTATTCCGATCCAACTGAATGGAAACCTGAAGAAGATGAGCTCGAAGATGAGGAACATGATGAGGTGATCAATAATAATGGTGCACCTCATCTTCGTCACCAGGGACAGGTAAACAGAAGAAACTTGATGCGTATTATGAACCATTTTAATAATAATTGAACTCAGTAATTTGTACATTTGAAAAAGAACGGAACATAAAATTAAAATTCTACCTAGTTTTTATAAATTGAAATATGTTTGTTTTCCATTAAAAACAATTATGGCTGTAGAATCCTTGAGTTTCATCATTTCCAACTTCTTTTTATAATATCGCTTCTGCACAATAGTAGTTTCGTACTATTTCAAAAGAAATAGTGGTAGCACTAACGACCTAAGCGCCATGGATTTCGATCTGGTAGATCGAAATACCCATCGCTCCCCCCTTGCTTGAATGATGCTCCGGTTCCGATGTCTATTAGTTCTGTAGAGTTTTTAGTCCTTTTCACCTGAAGGTGAAGTAATTATTATTAATTAAGTAATTGTTTTTCCCTATGTAACAGTTTTATTGCTTTATTCCCCGTTTTCTTCAGGTCTGTTTTCTTCTTCAATCTGGATTTAATGGGTTTGCTGAATAGTGCTTCTTATTTCTCCAAAAGTCTATTAATAGCTTCGTCCTTTTTCCTTTCACTTGTGGAACCTGAGACTTTTCCAAAATTATAGTAGAAACGGCCACCACTTCTGCAAATAATTCGAGTTTATAATTCACATTTTCCATAACACCAATTTCACTCTTTGAGTATGGAAAAGGCATTTTTACAGTAAAATTGATAAAAAATTTATTCTCAACTGAGTACCTTCCTAATCCAAAAGTGCAATAAAAGAGGGGGGAACATCACTTCAGATAAGTCCTAACTTGTCGCTCAGTGTCAAACTTCTACTTGCGCGAGTAGGATATCCTCTCAATTATAAGGTAATCATTATGAATTTGAAAAGAATGATATGCTTTCACTTGAGCCTTTTACTTTTCATCATAACCTTATACTTTTACCTTATACTTCTGAGAATATCATTTTGTTATGAATACGGTCCATTTAAGCAAAGATCTATCGCTTTTTGGGCAGTGAAAAGATTTTCAATGAAGTTTGTTGCGTTAGATTCGTGAGAATCTCTATAAAGTTCGTGAACTTATCTAATTATGAAGAAAATATGAATTTCAGGATTGCATATTGAAGTAGATAATTATATGAAATTCGAAAATCAGTAAATAATTGAGAAAAAGAATCCTAATCTGTTACTCGGGAGTTTTTGGGGTCGGTGAATACGAAGTCGGTAAGAGCCTGGTGCCCGCAGCGGGTGTTTCAATATCTTCCTCTGGAGTATTATGGCGTTTGACCTGCATGATGATTACTGGAGCCTTTCGCTCTACATCCACTGCGACTATAGAACTGATATTGGGCCTTGCCCCTCTTCATCTGGTGATAAGAGGAGTGTCTAGAATAGCTTTCTATAGATTCCATCATGTTTTCCGTAATGAAACGGGTAACTTCGGATTTGTGTCCGGCGCCTTACAAACTGAAATCAAGGACAATGAAGTTCTGAGTATGAGGTCTGACATAGCAACCCGTAAAACCAACATAGAGAGGCCATTCCAGATCATCATTCCCGATAGACAGGAATGGACCAGCTCCAAGACCCATCTACTCGAGGACCCCTGTTGGTACACGAATAGCTCAAAAACTGCAAAAGGTGTTGGAGCTGGTGTCTACCTTCGAGGTGCTACCAAGAAACAGTCGATCTGTCTTGGTAGGCATGCGACTGTCCTTCAAGCAGAAATATTCGTCATTGACGTGTGTGCTAACCTCTTGCTTGCGGGGGGATTAACAAGTAGGTCAATTACCTGAGGGTACGTGTGCACTGGATGAGTCTACCAGTGCCATTCACGCTCGACGTGCCATCAGTGGACCTTCCACTGCGAAAGCCAAAGACTGAATCAAACTCTCTAGGTTGAAACTGAGATTTTTAATTGTCATACTAACGGGGCACTGTCGCCTCAGGAAACACCCAAATAAGTTAGGATTGATTGAGAATCCTTCATGTAGGCTATGTGAAGAAGACATAGAATCAATGGAACATGTTATGTGCGAGTGCCCAGCGGGGTACAGAGTCAGGATGGAAGAACTTAGATAATGCAAACTGAAGCTGACTGAGCTTATCAATCTCAAACTCACAAAACTCGTATCCTTCACGAATGTGCTACTTGGTTGCAGTAGCAGGGCTGCTAGGCAGCCCTCACTCATATGATATCTGATCTAATTATGGCGATTGTCATAGAATTGGACAAAACTTGTTACTCTGATATAACTCGTGTGAACTAAAGATGCATCATAAAATTAAACGGTATTTATAATTAAGTCAATTTCGTTTTCTCTTTTTTCTTCTCCTTCTGCTTTGTCTACTTCTTCTTCTTCTTTTCTCGTAGTATTTTACACTTAATAATTCCCTATGAAAATGGAAGTTTATTTGTGACGATATTTTAATTCAGCAACCTCGAAAACGTCCTGGTAACGAGTGTGGGCCAGTTTTATGACATATTGTCATAATCCTCTAGAGGAAAACGTTAGAAACATCCACTGCCTGTCCCAGGTACTTTGCAGGCCTTCGACAAACTTTTGTTTGTGTTCAGGACGACCCCGCTAACCAGTGTGGGCCAATTCTGCAACAAACTTTCCTTAAACTACAAAGGAAGACATATAAAACACCTGCTGCTTGCACCAGGTGCTCCGCAGGCTCTTGCCGATCTCATTTTAGTGTTCAGCGATCTCAAAAATCCAGGAGTAACGAGTGTGGGCCGATTCTATGACAAATTGTCATAATCCTCTGGGGGAAAACTTTCGAAACAGCCACTGTGGGCACTAGATACTTCGCATGCTTTCGCCAATCTTGTATTCGTGTTCAGGACCGCGAAAACCCCCCAGTAACGAGTATGGGCTAATTCTGCAACACATTTTCATAATAGTCCAGAGGAAGACATATAAAACACCTTCTGTGGGCACCAGGTACTCCACAGGTTCAAACTGACATAGTTTTAGTGTTCAGCCACCTCAAAAATCAAAGAGTAACGAATATAGGCCAATTCTATGACAATTTGTCATAATTCTCCAGAGTAAAACGTTCGAAACATCCACTGTGGGCATCAGTTGCTTCGCAGGCTTTCGCTAATCTTGTATTCGTGTTCAGGACCTCGAAAACCCCCCGGTAACGAGTGCGGGCCAATTCTGCAACAAATTTTCATAATACTCCAGAGGAAGACATATACAACACCCGCTACTGGCACCTGGTACTCTGCAGGCTCTTGCCGACATCGTATTCGTGTTCAGCGGTCCCAAAAACCCCCGGATAACAGATTTGTATTCATTTTCACAATTATTCACCGATTTTCAAATTTTCTAATTGTCTACTTCAGAACGCAATTCAGGAATGCATTTTTCTCATCATGATTAGATCAGTTCACAAAATTTCTAGAGATTTCCACGAATATTACGCACCAAACTGCATTAAAAAAACGTAGCACGATATTTAGGAATTTACTCGCTGAGACAAAGGATCGCTACTTTCAAATGCAGCTTCGACAGAAGAGTACAGTGCAAATTAGCACTGAAACGATACGACGTCTTTGAGAATTTGGATTGTGACCTCGCCTCGCAGCTCGAGGCCAAGCTCTAACCGCAGCGCATCGAAGAGCTCGATTGAGTTTCACCAGGAAACATGTCAATTCGATAGAAACTAGAAGAGAATTTGTTTATAGATAAGTCGAAAATTTGCCTTTTTCATTGCAATCGACGTTGTCTAGTGTGCAAACGTCGAAATGAGGAATGTATCCTGGGCAACGGTTTATCTACCTAGAGTTTAGGTGGATGTTCAATAATGGTGTGGAAAGAAATTCCTTTGAATCCCTCACTGAACTGTGCATTGCAAATGATGAAACCCTAAATGCTCTTATGTACCTTGCAGACATTTTAGAAGAAGCTATTGAACAATTTGCGGCAAACATGGGTGATAACTTTTCGTTTATATAACATCAATGTAGTGGCGTGCACACATGTCTGGGACATTTTCAATAGAAGATAAAGAAGCCAGCAAAACTAGCCACTTACGGTCTAAGAGGTTTGGAGCAGACTATTCGAAATTTGGAACGAAAAACAATCGCCAATATTTGAACACAGAAAATCAACCAACCATTCGATATCATTAAACAACCTTAAAATCCTTTATAAATGTAAAAAAGGGAGAGAGATGAATTAGTTGGAAAGTTTGGAGATTAACAAACTATGTAAAAACCATCAATTTTCTACCTTCAACGGCCAACTAGAGCTTAATGCATCCCCACTACTCAATATCTAGGATAACTTTCACTCTGTACTTGTACTTACCTACTCATCTGTTATATTGTTATTCACTTGTACATGACGGTAAGGTCGAAACCGGTCGCGATTATTAAATAAATTGTAGGAAAGTGACAAAAGTCTCTCATTTCGTTTAACTTTGATATTTAAGATGGTTTTCACGAATAGAATTCGATTATGTGAAAATATATGGAAGTTCCGTCAATTTTAGTCTATAACTTGAAAACAGTATCCTTAAAAAAATCTGTAAAATGCTTCATGGAATGTGTCAGTCTTTATAGAAAATTATCCAAATACTCGTTTTTGTTCGTGAACTTGAGGATTCCCTTACAGACATTTCTTATATCGACAGTTGTCACCTGAAATATAATGGAAACAACTTTTGACTATATGGTTACTTTGTAGTCAGCCGAAACCACTAAAATACTGAGTTAACGTTGACATTACTATATAATGATGCCATTACTATGGCAGCACCGATGGCGAACAGATAATCACTGTCCCTCCTTATCGAAAGCAGCCATGAAATATTCGAAACCAGGCATCCGGAAAAATTACCAAGAAATTTATGGATCTGATAATTTCAAGACATATTTTAGGCGAATTTTCAAACACCTCCGCCTGTCTCAGCGATGGTATTTCAATATTAAACAGGCGATTTCAATTTCACTACCATAATGATAAAGCTACGTATACTACTAAGACAGAATTTATATTTTCGATGATTACTCCCGTCATTTTTATAGGCCTGGTAATTTGTCTTGCCTTCTCGAAAAGAAAGACGAATTTAATTATTGGCGATGAGAGTTCAGCGCTTTGGGTACAAAAATACTGAAATTTGTTTTCAATTTGATTCACAGGTTTCTTTAGATTACTTTGTCGAAAGGAAAATTTTACTGAGGAATTGAATAAATAACCTTTTATGATAACTATGATTCTAAGAATTACTGTAGCTTCAGAGAAGAAGAAACGGAAATAACTGAGAAATGAATACCATAAAAATATTCAAATACCTATTCAAAGTCTTGGAATACCGTTTATGAAGAAAATAATGGAATTCATATATGTCTTGATCTATTACAAGATCTCTGTTAATATACTACGTCAAGAAAGTAACACACAATTTCAATATATCAAATTCCTTTTTTGTAGTCAACAAATTAGTAACCCATGTTTCTCCTCCAATATTTCCGGACCTATGCGAACAAAATTCGATTTCTCCTTGGAGCATATGTTTCTCACATGAGAAATAGATCGACATATTCTGAGAAACCACCACATACTGATAACAGCAATTGTTGATCAATTTTTGAGAGTAGTGTTCTTCTTGAAAATTTTAATTTTCGATACTAAAACAACTTGAATGAATGTGCTAAACCTGTGGTGTTAGATCACTTAGGGTGGAGTAGTACAAAAATAGGCCAAAGGTTAGGTTAGATTAGGTTAGATTAGGTATAGGGAAACTGAAAGTCATGAAAACAGATCTGAGCAACGACGACCTCGAGCAACAACACCGATCTATGACCAATATTTGAAAATTTCCTCGTCGAGATAACGGTTCGCTACTTCTCGGCACCTTCAAATGCAGATTTGACAGAGCAACGTAGTGCGTAGTAACACCAAACGATTCAACATCACAGAAAATTTGGTTTGAGGCTCCGTATCGCAGCTCTAATAGTAGAACTTCGAAGATCCTGATTGGATTTTGGCAGTAAACACTATATAACAAAATTTGGCAAAAAAGAAATAAATTTCAACCAAGATCTTGAAATGTTGAGTTTAGACCTCTTGTAGACCCCAAAAATATCCTCCTCACATTCAACTTGGGTTGATGAAAAACTTTGTGAAGGCTATAAAGATGGCGATGGATTAAAATACTTAAAAGAAGTCTTTGCCAAGTTGAGTGATGTCACTTTAAAGGAAGGCATTTTTATTATACCACAAATCAGAAAATTGCTGGACAACGTTAATTTCACAGGAAAACACACCAGTCAGGAACTCAAAGCATGAAATTCATTTTTTAGTATTGTAAGAGGTTTTTCGGGCAACAATATGGAGGCAAAGATCCAATGTGTGCACTGAATCTGTTACAGGAATCATTCATGCAGGAATGGATCTCTACATCCCTCATTCCATGAACAGAACAACAGCACAAAAGCCATGGTTCAACAAAGACAGCGAAAGAGCCTCTGCAGCCAAGAGCAGAGCTTACAAGTCATGGAAGATAAATCCAACAGAGGAAACAAGAACAAGCTTCGTGCGAATACGGAACGTATGCAACCTGACAACTTCAAGACCAAAGGCCAATTTCAACGAAGGGGTAACTAATAAACTCCTTGAACAGGCAAGCGCGACTAGACAATTCTGGTCTATGGCGAAGACTGTCAGTGCCAATTTCTGCAAATCTGCGTTTCCGCCTCTTGTTAGAGAAGACGGAAGTAAAGCATCATCTCCGAAAGAAAAAGCCGATCTCTTTGCTCTATTGTTCTCAAAGAACTCTGTGCTAGATTCATCTAACGCAATACCACCGAACATTCCACCTACAAATTCTTCATTGGCAGAAATCAAGTTTAGAGTCCACACTGTGAGACGGGCTCTCGAGCAGCTGCACTGCAAGAAGGCAGTTGGTCTAGACGAAATACCGCCAATCGTCCTGAGAAAGTGTGCTCCCGAACTGGCACCCATACTTAACCATCATTCTTCCCATTATGTTCAAAGTGATGGAGAGAGTCATATATGATGAACTCATGAAAAATCTTGAGTTGCAGGGAATTATTAACGACCGTCAGTATAGTTTTCGCAGGCAAAGATCGGCAGGAGATCGGCTCGCCTACGTCACTCATGTTTGTATATCAACGATGGAAAAGCATAGGTAATCTAGAGCAATAGCCCTCGACATCTCTAAAGCCTTCGATAGGGTTTAGCATGCAGTCTTGTTGAATAAACTTGCTACATATGGGCTTCCCGAAAAGGTTCGGGGTTGGATGAGTAGCTTTCTTTCAAATAAATCAATACAAGTTGTGGTCGACGGTATAACATCTGATTGTTTCCAGTTGCAAGCAGGAGTACCTCAGGGATCCATTATTTTACCAACCTTGTTTCTTTTACAGATAAATGATCTTCTGTCATCTACAGAGAACAAGATCTTCAGTTTAGCAGATGATTGTACCCTGGTTTCGTCTTTCAGTAGTCTGCGACGGATAACAGCTGCAGAATCTCAGCGTCAGAAATGTCAACAAATTAATAACTAAACTCTGACTTACAGAGAATATCTGAGTGGGGTCAGTTGAACCTGGTGAGCTTCAATGCGAGCAAGACACAAGCAACTACGTTTTCTAGAAAGGTCTCCGCTAGGGAACCTCCTCTAATGATGCAAGGCCAATAAATTGCATCCAAAGATTCAATGCTCCTTCCCGGAATAACGGTCAGCTCCGGGTTTTGCTAGCGTCAATATGTATCAGCAATAGCTAAGCCGGCATTAGCTAAACTCAGTTTTCTTTTCAGAGCCATGCGATACTTCACGTCATCTCATCTATTGCTTCTATATAAGGCGCAGATTCGACCTGCTTTGGAATATTGTTCCCATGTATCCAAATTCAACATCTGCGCCCAAACATTCGTTGCAGATGTTGGATAGTGTGCAAAAGCGGGCTGTGCGCCTCATCGACCACCCGGAGATCACCCGCGATCTCCAACCGCTGGCTCTCAGACCTTTCCTTGTTTTACAGATACTTCCACGGAAGATGCTCTAAAGAACCTGAAAGACCTTGTTCTGGGAAGCTTTAGTTTTGCCGCAACACTAGGATGGCAAGGAGTTCTCATCATATGGCGGTACATTTAACGACCCCTTGAACCTCTCTCTATAAGAATTCTTTCGTTTACAGGGCCGGTGAGCTGTGAAACTTGCTTCTGTAGTTGTGAAACTCGCTTCTGTCCAACATCGTCCCAACATCCTACAATTTGGTCCTCTTCAAGAAGCGAGTAAACAGACACCTCAATTCTTCCTAGGCGCCCACTCATGTGGTGTAGCAGGTTCGTTTATTCCTGGGAAGCGCGCATAAAAGAAAAAAAAACTACTAACTAACTAAGTAAGTTAATGATCTTTTAGATGCCTACAAATCGCTTGCTGCCCGCATGTCACTGATTCCATCAATATATTTTCCCCATTTTCATTTGTTATTTTTCCTGAAGATTTGGCAGCTGTCAGGAATAAGCACGGAGAAAGATTTCACCTGAAGTGCCATTGAGGTGAAAATATCTCAGAAATAGTGTTTTGGAGCAGCAGAATCAATTGTCAGAACGATAGCAACATTAATTTTCCATAAACGTCTTATAAGCCGTTGAATTTGGGATACCCTGTATATGTGTGTGAGTGTAACATATATGTCAATATATACTGTTGGCTGTATAAATGTAATGAGGAAACCTTACGTGTTACAACTGTTTTTTCTCATTTTCGTATTTCGACACGTCCATTCTACGATGATATACTATTCAGTTTTATGTTACATCCACAACAATTTTTTCGTGGGCTAGTGTAATTAGTTGCCCACCAAAAAAGAAACTTGAAATATTGAAATTATGCGTTTATTTCTTGGCGCAATATAGCACAGTTGATCTTTCCAAATTTTGAAATAATATTGAAGGAGCCTCGAGCAATTCATCAATTGTTGTGACGTCTACTATAAATTCCATTCTTCAATCCTTTTCACAATAAAATATCTAGAAGAGAAAGGTCGGGTGACTTTAACGGCCGTCCAATGGTAATGGCAATTTCTATCCTTTTCTGGGGAATAATGTGTGTCAAGAGAAGGTCATACTATTTGATCGTTAAGAGCTGTAAAGTCGCCCAATTGAAAATATATGCTCTCATATCTTCTGAGGGAAAATAATCAAAAGCTGTTGGTACCACTTCCCGCAATATTTCCAAGTTTTGATCTGCCGTAAGTCCTCTTTGAAAATTCTGTAGCTTACTGGTGTTCATTTTTTCGGTGGTCACCATGGCAGGAAGTGATGCTTTTGGTACAGATGTGTTGGAGATTGGCGAATCTCAAAGATAAGATTGAATAACTTTCGATGTTTAGTGAAACTTTCAATTGGATCTTTCCAAGTAGAATAGCAATCAGTATCATCCATAATTCAACAGAAAATTCACGAACGGTTGAATGATTTTCGCAATGAATTCAAATCGTGCAATGTTTTCCAAGCCTTGATTGTTCAGAAGAAAATCTTTGAATTACCAATTAATATATTTCAAGATAAAAGTAATCACATTAGAACCAATGCAAAAAACTCAACGCGGTCGACTTCTGTCGTACCACCGGATGCAGTTCATTTCGAACTCAGCAAGAGTGACATTAAAGAAACCCTGAAAAAACGTACACGGTGTAACTGCGCATGTAATTGTTAATATATTCAAGTGCACTAATCAATTTCCTCGTCAAGCACCGACTAATACCTTCGTATATCTCGAAAGAAACCTTCCGATACTAATCGATATTGCAGCGCTTGCATAAATACCACAACTCGAATCTTCATCAATGAGAGTGACACTGTACCACATTCTTATACTACTTGATGAATATTGTCATGAAATCGATGTGCAAGCAGCCTTTTCTACGGCATCTTTTAATGTCGGTAAGCAGGTAGGTTATATTTCTATGTTTTAGTATTGAAAACTGTAGTGCATTCAGTAGGTACGAGGGATGTATTTTATGTTGTGCATGCTGGACATAAAGGACATTATCAATCAAGTGTTGGTACCAAACTATACGTGCTGTGTTTCAGCAAAAACAAACTGTTAAAGTTGACAAGTTAGATGAAAAATGGAATTAAATCACGAGCTTTTTGACGCATTAATTTTCTACAAGTTCCACAGATAATTATCTCAACAAGAATGTCTCAGCGAGTTGGTTTCTAGTTTATGGATTCAGACACCACACCAGTCAATAGTTTTCTGTTGGTATAAAGAGTTTAAACAAAAAAGGGTTAGTTTAGCTCGATCCACGAACAGGTTCACAAAATACAATGGTTACTCAAGAAAATGGGGGTACTGTGCGTAGGATTACCAGAAAGATTCATCAAATCGAGGGATTGAGGCATCACTGCTGATTGAGATAATAAATACATACGAAAAAATCAATTTCTCGTTAGATACCGCATCTGTTGAAGGGCAGAAACCTGCAACGGTGAATTGGTGACAAAAAACTCTCTAGCATTTTCACTTTCTGAAGTCTAAAAATGTTTACAATATTGCCAGTGGTGATATTTTTGCCATCTTCTCTCAGAGGAAAATTAAATTTCTTAAAACATTTCAACCTGGACCAGGAAGCACAGCATTTCAAAGAAGCTGGTCTGTCAGTTGAAAAACTTGTTGAGCATGGTTCACAATTGTTTTTAGCAATGTATGGGCATCACTCACATTCAGAAAACCAAATATACCGGATGAATTTAGACTATCAAGTATTCAGTCGGCTGAACCGTATCGATACAGAATTTATCTCATGGCCGTTACAAAAAATTAAGAAATATCGATTGCCAAAATTCTGCAAACGGTAGATGCTTTCACACAAGATCTGAAAAGAGTTTATTTACTAGTTCAGACTTGGTTGTACGGAGAAGGAGTCTTAAATGTTACAGACTGGGGTCGGGAGCTCAAAGAAAACTCCCATCATCCAGTGAAGATGACACAGCTTCCTAGTCCACCAAGTGTGATGAGCTTAATATTTTGCAGTAGCAAAAAAGACTCATGTGGATGTAGAAAGAATGGTTTAGTTTGCAATTTTACATGCAAAAATTGTGCTGGATCTAATTGCACGAACATGAAAAACTTTGAAGAAAATCAATCTGATGCAGAAGAGAACAAGAACAAGAACCAAGTCTGAATGAAACGACTATTTGTTAACCATTTTTTTTTTGTATTTATACTCAAGAAATCATATTTCAACTATTATTTAATACCACACTTCCGTAAGAACCTTAAATATCAAATAAACATAAAATTCCAGGAGACGGAGTGTACCCTGGGCAACAGGTAGCTCGAGGACCATCGCCCTTATCATATTCGTGTTCAGCGATCTCGAAAACTGCCGAGTAACAAATTGGAACTCATTTCTGTCGATATTTTCCGAGTTGCAAAATTTTCATATTATATGCACTTAGGAAAATGCTTTTTTCTTATGCAGAAAATGCAATTTTCATATTATCACTCCCGATTAAGTTCACAAACTTTTCTGATGCTTTTTCAAAACGAATGCAAAAAGTTTCTTAGCGATTGATGATGAAAAATTGGTAGGTTTAATGCTTCGTTTCCTCGACCAAATATTTAACGCAACAAAACATCGAATTCTTACATCATCCTGCGTCCAGACTTAAATCCCCACGATTTTTTTACTTTTCATAAAATCGAACTTCCATTAACTTTCGAGAAAAAGATCTTGAGAAAAATCTTTGGAGCAACAAAAGAAAATGTATAATGGAGAATTCGATACAATCACGAACTCCAACTAAAATATAGGTAGCCCGACTTAGTCAAAGTTATAAAGGCCTCCCAAATAAGGTGGTTAGGACGCATATATTGATATGATGAAGAGAACCCTGCTAGAAGGGTGACTTTCCAAACACCTGAGGGATAGAGAAAGAGAGCAGACCAAGAACCAGATGGTTGGATAGGGTGAAGAAATAGTTATTGGATGTGGGAGTTAACCGAAGGCAGAAGTTGGCTCCGAATAGATCTGGATGAAGTAAGCTGACGAAGACAACCTTAGCCGGTAACCGGCTGTAGAGCTTGTTAAGAAGAAGAAAATTAAGAACGAACTGCGAGTTCAACGTCAAAGAAGCTCTTGATGCTTTCCAAAAGGTCATTTTGAATGTAGCAGCAAATAATTAAATAACGACCAGTTTGTTCTATTTAGACGACTTTTATAATCCATGCAGGACAATTTGTAAACTTCAGTATTGTCAAAGTTATCAGTTTCATCTTTACTATTGAAAAATTCTTGGCGGAGTTTCATGTGCTGATCTGAAATGGCATTTTCAATCTTTTCTCTGATAGGGCCAAAATATGTCAATGAAATATATTTATCTGTATTATTTGATTCTATACGTGGGTAAATATTATGATATGTTATTTGTGTTTGTTCCTTTCTGATCATTCCGTTGATTTTATTTGAGAGACAACCATTATTCTTAGCTATTTCTTCAATAGTCGACACTTCTCTGGACATATTCTCTTCGGATAAGGATAACGGGAAAGCCCTATGAATCATTGAATTAAACGCAGCGTATTTATGACATTTTGGGTGTGTTGGGATGCAAATATCAGTAAAGTAGGGTTTCCGATATATATCAAAATTTAGTGAGTTATTTGTGAGTGATTGTTAGGTTTAAGAAGTGAATCTGATTATCGACTTCTCTCTCTTTTGAATTCAATTTTGGGATGAATGCTACTGTTACGTTATAAACTGATCTAATCGTCTAGCGGTTCCTATAAAACATGTTGTACAGATAATTATCTCAACAAGAATGTCTCAGCGAGTTGGTTAGATAGGTAGGATTACCAGAAAGATTCATCAAATCGAGAGATTGAGGGATCACTGATGATTGATATAATAATAACATACGAAAAAATCAATTTCTTGTTAGATACCGCATCTGTTGAAGAGCAGAAACCTGCAACGGTGAATTGGTGATAAAAAATTCTCGAGCATTTTACTTTGTAAAGTCTGAAAACGTTAACAATATTGCCAGTGGTGATATTTTTGCCACCTTCTATCAGGGGAAAATTAAATTTCTTAAAACATTTCAACCAAGACCAGGAAGCACAGTAATTCAAAGAAGCTGGTCTGTCACTTGAAAAATTGTTGAGCATGGTTCACAATTATTTTTAGCAATGTATGGGGCATCACTCATATTCAGAAAACCAAATATACCGGATGAATTTAGACCATCAAGTATTCAGTGGGCTGAAACGTATCGATACAGAATGTATCTCATGGCCGTTACAAAAAATTAAGAAGTATCGATTGCCAAAATTCTGCCAACGGTAAATGCTTTCACACAACATCTGAAGAGAGTTTATTTACTAGTTCAGACTGGGTTGTACAGAGAGGGAGTTTTAAATGTTACAGACTGGGGATGTGAGCTCTAAGAAAACTCCTATCATCCAGTGAAGATGACCCAGCTTCCTGAACCACCAAGTGTCATGAGCTAAATATTTTGCAGTTGCAAAAAAGACTGTGGCACCTCATTTGGATGTAGAAATAATGGTTTAGTTTGCAGTTTGGCATGCAAAAATTGTGCTGGGTCCAATTGCACGATTACGGAGTACTTCAAAGAAAATCAATTTGATGCATAAGAGGATGAAGAAGAACCAAGTCTGAATGATTCGACTATTTGTTAACCATATTTTTCAATTATTAAATTTTTTTGTATTTATACTCAAGAAATCATATTTCAACTATTATTTAATACCACACTTTCGTAAAAACCTTAAATATCAAATAAACATGAAACTCCAGAAGATGAAGTGCACCCTATGCACCTTGTAGCTCGAGGACCATCGCCGTTATCATACTCGTGTTCAGCGACCTCAAAAACCCCCGAGTAACAAACTGAAACTCATTTCTGTCGATATTTTCCGAGTTGCAAAATTTTCATATTATATGCACTTAGGAAAATGCAATTTTCATATTACCACTCCCGATTAAGTTCACAAACTTTTCTGATGCTTTTTCAAAACGAATGCAAAAAGTTTCCTAGCGATTGATGATGAAAAATTGGCAGGTTTAATGCTTCGTTTCCTCGACCAAATATTTAACGCAACAGAACATCGAATTCTTACATCATCCTGCGTCCAGACTTAAGTCCCCACGATTTTTTTACTTTTCATAAATTCGAACTTCCATTCACTTTCGAGAGAAAGATCTTGAGAAAAATCTTTGGAGCAACAAAAGAAAATGGATTATGGAGAATTCGATACAATCACGAACTCCAACTAAAATATAGGTAGCCCAACTTAGTCAAAGTTATGAAGGCCTCTCAAATAAGGTGGTTAGGACACATATAAAGATATGATGAAGAGAACCCTGTTGGAAGGGTGACTTTCCAAACACCTGAGGGATAGAGAAAGAGAGCAGACCAAGAACCAGATGGTTGGATAGAGTGAAGAAATGGTTATTGGATGTGGGGGTAAACCGAAGGAAGAAGTTCGCTCCGAATAGATCTGGATGAAGTAAGCTGACGAAGACAGCCTTAGCCGGTAACCGGCTGTAGAGCTTGTTAAGAAGAAGAAAATTAAGAACGAACTGCGAGTTCAACGTCAAAGAAGCTCTTGATGCTTTCCAAAAGGTCATTTTGAATGTAGCAGCAAATAATGAAATAACGACCAGTTTGATCTATATAGACGACTTTAATAATCCATGCAGGACATTTGTAAACTTCAGTATTGTCAAACTTATCAGTTTCATTTTTACTATTGAAAACTTCTTGGCGGAGTTTCATGTGCTGTTCTGAAATGGCATTTTCAATCTTTTCTCTGATAGGGCCAAAATATGTCAATGAAATATATTTATCTGTATTATTTGATTCTATACGTGGGTAAATATTATGATATGCTATTTGTGTTTGTTCCTTTCTGATCATTCCGTTGAATTTATTTGAGAGACAACCATTATTCTTAGCTATTTTATTAATAGTCGACACTTCCCTGGACATATTCTCTTCGGATAATGATAACGGGAAAGCCCTATAAATCATTGAATTAAACGCAGCGTATTTATGACATTTTGGGTGTGTTGGGATGCAAATATCAGTAAAGTAGGGTTTCCGATATATATCAAAACTTAGTGTGTTATTTGTGAGTGATTGTTAGGTTCAAGAAGTGAATCTGATTATCGACTTCTCTCTCTCTTTTGAATTCAATTTTGGGATGAATGCTACTGTTACGTTATAAACTGATCTAATTGTCCAGCGGTTCCTATAAAACATGTTGTACAGATAATTATCTCAACAAGAATGTCTCAGCGAGTTGGTTAGATAGGTAGGATTACCAGAAAGATTCATCAAATCGAGAGATTGAGGCATCACTGCTGATTGATATAATAATTACATACGAAAAAATCAATTTCTTATTAGATACCGCATCCGTTGAAGAGCAGAAACCTGCAACGGGGAATTGGTGATAAAAAATTCTCGAGGAATTTTACATTCTAAAGTCTAAAAACGTTAACAATATTGCCAATGGTGATATTTTGCCACCTTCTCTCAGGGGAAAATTCAATTTCTAAAAACATTTCAACCAGGACCAGGAAGCACAGTAATTCAAAGAAGCTGGTCTGTCACTTGAAAAACTTGTTGAGCATGGTTCACAATTCACAACATCTGAAGAGAGTTTATTTACTAGTTCAGACTTGGTTGTACGGAGAAGGAGTTTTAAATATTACAGACTGGTAATGGGAGCTCAAAGAAAACTCCTATCATCCAGTGAAGATGAAACAGCTTCCTGGTCCACCAAGTGTCATGAGCTTAATATTTTGCAGTTGCAAAAAAGACGGTGGCACTTCATGTGGATGTAGGAAGAATGGTTCAGTTTGCAATTTGGCATGTGCTGGGTCTAATTGCACGAATAGGGAAAACTTTGAAGAAAATCAATCTGATGCAGAAGAGGATGAAGAAGAACCGACTTTGTGAGATTTGTTGCTGACTTGAATCTTATCCAGTTGGTGAATGAGCCAACTAGATTCAGAAGAAACAATGAACTTTCAACACTTGACCTCATTTTAACCAACGAAGAACAACTCATTACACACCCTGAATACCATACACCGATTGGCATTTCCGATCATGCAGCTATCACTTCAACCCTTCAGCTTAATATTACTTTACCTAAAAAATCCAATCGCGTTGAATACAGCGTGACCAACTTTGATTCGCTCTCAGAGGAGCTTCGGCATGTAAACTGGCAAAGACTCTTAAATCCAGCAGACGACGCTGATATTATGTGGAAAAAATTCCATTCCACGTTACTGTCGCTTATGAATAGACACTCCAGGAGAAGGACCTCACGTGTGAACCCTCTTAAACCATGGATAAATTCGGAACTTTTATCACTTATACAACACAAAAAACGTCTCTAGAAGAAATATAAACGAACTAAAAATTCTGAAAGATTTTACAAGTTAGAGTTTTTTCTAGTCACGTGACCTATGCTCTGCGCTCTGCACGCTGTGAATATGAGGAATCAATTGCTGCCTCCGACAATAAGAGAAAACTTTACAAATTCATTCTTGCCAATTCACAATCGAAGGTCAGTGCCTCTTTGCTACGAAAAGACGATGGGAGCATGTGTGGCTCTGATGCCGAATCGGCGGAAACTTTGGCAGATGCATTTGCCAGTTGCTTCACAACTGAGCCCAATAACGATCAGGTACCCCATTCTGCAACTAGACGTCTTGAGAATAGTCTAACACACGTAGAGTTTGATTCATGCACAGTAAAAAAGCACCTACTCAAGCTAAAAAATCATTCGTCTCCAGGACTTGATGGTATCAGTCCTTTTTTCTTGAAGAAGTTTGCCGACGTCCTTTCTCA
This sequence comes from Cryptolaemus montrouzieri, assembly GCA_013387265.2. Lineage (NCBI taxonomy): Eukaryota > Metazoa > Arthropoda > Insecta > Coleoptera > Coccinellidae > Cryptolaemus > Cryptolaemus montrouzieri. Next base: position 29,440,595 of record JABFTP020000103.1, read on the forward strand.
TCCTTTGGCCTTGATTATGAGAACATCTTTCGAGACCTCCCACGTTCCTCTGGACTGGAAAAAAACAAGTGTCACTCCTATATTTAAAAAAGGTGATAAACTGGACCCATGTAACTATAGACCAATAAGCCTTCTGTCTGTTACATCAAAAGTGATGGAATCCATAATAGTCGAAGTGACAACCGAGTTCTTGACAAAAAACTTTATCATTCCGTCAGAACAACATGGCTTCGTAAAGGGAAAGTCAACTACCACAAATCTTTTGTCATGATTGGACGCATGCCTATGATCAAAGGATCCCTACTGATGTCATTTATCTCGATTTCGCCAAGGCTTTTGACAGAGTCATAGTAAGAAGATTAGTTCACAAATTGGATATCGTTGGAATTCGCGGGAAGTTGCTTCTCTGGACTACTAATTATATGTCGCAGCGAACATTCGTGGTGAGGGTTAATGGTGTTATTTCGTCGGAAAGACCGGTTGTGAGCGGAGTGTCTCAGGGATCCGTCCTGGGGCCACTTTCATTTGTCATTTTCGCCAGCGATCTTTCATTTCACATTAAATCTCGCAAGTCATTCTTCGCTGACGACACCAAGTTGTATGCAAACCCGCTCACCGAGAGACAGATTCTCCAGGACGATCTTGACGCAATAAACCGATGGTGCAACGACTGGCTCCTACCACTAAATGTTGATAAATGTGTTGTGCTCCATATAGGGCCCAATAATCCATCCCGTCAATACTCGATTGACAATCATCCACTTCGCTCAGTTACGTGGTCGGAACATGTCCTAAGTGTTTGTAAACGTGCTAATTCTTTAATTTATCTCATTCGTAGATCGTTGGTTAAGTCGTCCTTCTCTAGTTCGATTACACTTGATAAGACTTATGTGCGTCCTATTTTGGAGTATGCAGGCTCGGTTTGGTGCCCGGTTCTCGCTCGGGATAAAAGCATGCTTGAGGGTGTTCAGCGCCGTGCTACACGTATGACTTTTGGGGTCGTTCGTCCCTCATATAATGAAAGATTGGCTAGAGCTGGTCTCATAACCTTCGAGCAGCGAAGACATCGCGGAGATCTTATCTTGTGCTATCGTATAATTAAACGCAATCACGCCAACCTGAGATGTTTGTTTAGTTTGAGTGCTGATACTCGTTAGCGTGGTCATCATCTGAAGCTGAGAAAAGAAAAATTTTCGTCGAGACAAAGACAGTATTTTCTTGTGAATAGGGTGTTCGATGATTGTTAATGAATTCAAATTATAAATTGGACTTTCTTTTGTTTAATTAGATTTCGTTTTTGACATAAGTGTAATTAGTTATTATATATGTGTGCATATTTAATAATGGCTAAGCTGTGCTTGCAATACTATAGAAATTATTTTTTGTTATTAGGCTCTTATAGAACTTGTCCTCAGCCTTAAATTACTTCAATAATAAGTCTGAATGGAACGACTATTTGTTAACCATTTTTTTAATTAATTATTTTTTTGTATTTATACTCAAGAAATCATATTTCAACTATTATTTAATACCACATTTTCGTAAAACCTTAAATATCAAATAAACATAAAATTCCAGGAGATGAGGTGTACCCTGGGGCACAGGTAGCTCGAGGACCATCGCCTTTATCATATTCGTGCTCAGCGACCTCGAAAACCCCCGAGTAACAAATTGGAACTCTTTTCTGTCGATATTTTCCGAGTTGCAAAATCTTCATATTATATGCACTTAGGAAAATGCATTTTTCTTATACAGAAAATGCAATTTTCATATTACCACTCCCGATTGAGTTCACAAACTTTTCTGATTCTTTTTCAAAACGAATGCAGAAAGTTTCTCAGCGATTGATGATGAAAAATTGGTAGGTTTAAAGCTTCGTTTCCTCGACCACATATTTAACGCAACAAAACATCGAATTCTTACATTATCCTGCGTCCAGACTTAAGTCCCCACGATTTTTCCACTTTTCATAAATTCGAACTTCCATTAACTTTCGAGAGAAAGATCTTGAGAAAAATCTTTGGAGCAACAAAAGAAAATGGATTATGGAGAATTCGATACAATCACGAACTCCAACTAAAATATAGGTAGCCCAACTTAGTCAAAGTTATAAAGGCCTCCCAAATAAGGTGGTTAGGACACATATAAAGAGAACCCTGTTGGAAGGGTGACTTTCCAAACACCTGAGGGATAGAGAAAGAGAGCAGACCAAGGACCAAATGGTTGGATAGAGGGAAGAAATGGTTATTGGATGTGGGGGTAAACCGAAGGAAGAAGTTGGCTCCGAATAGATTTGGATAAAGTAAGCTGACGAAGACAGCCTTAGCCGGTAACCGGCTGTAGAGCTTGTAAAGAAGAAGAAAATTAAAAACGAACTGCGAGTTCAACGTCAAAGAAGCTCTTGATGCCTTCCAAAAGGTCATTTTGAATGTTGCAGCAAATAATGGAACAACGACCAGTTTGATCTATATAGACGACTTTTATAATCCACGCAGGACAATTTGTAAACTTCAGTATTGTCAAAGTTATCAGTTTCACTTTACTATTGAAAAATTCTTGGCGGAGTTTCATGTGCTGATCTGAAATGGCATTTTAAATCTTTTCTCTGATAGGGCCAAAATATGTCAATGAAATATATTTATCTGTATTATTTGATTCTATACGTGGGTAAATATTATGATATGCTATTTGAGTTTGTTCCTTTCTGATCATTCCGTTGAATTTATTTGAGAGACAACCATTGTTCTTAGCTATTTTATTAATAGTCGACACTTCCCTGGACATATTCTCTTCGGATAAGGATAACGGGAAAGCCCTATGAATCATTGAATTAAACGCAGCGTATTTATGACATTTTGGGTGTGTTGGGATGCAAATATCAGTAAAGTAGGGTTTCCGATATATATCAAAACTTAGTGAGTTATTTGTGAGTGATTGTTAGGTTTAAGAAGTGAATCTGATTATCGACTTCTCTCTCTCTTTTGAATTCAATTTTGGGATGAATGCTACTGTTACGATAAAAGCTGATCTAATTGTCTAGCGGTTCCTATAAAACATGCTAGTATATCGTCTTTATATCTATTCTGAAATTGTACTAATTTCGATTTGGAAGAATTGAATATGATATCTTTAATATACGCCATGAAAATGTCAGCTACTAAAGGGCTGGACGGAGATCCCATTGGTATTTGTTATTAAATTTGAAATAATTTTGTTGAAGGCAACTTGAGTAAAAATATTGAATCATTTTGTTCGTCTGCAGCATCGCATTGCCACGAGTCCACTCTACAGACAATATTGCCAAACCGTCGTTGTCTATCAGCAAACCACGCGTTTCATTTAATCTTACATTCACGTTTACAAAGAGTGTTTGTGTGAACTACCCTGGTAGCAATACATATGTCTATAATGAATCATGTGAAACCTGATGAGTTCATTCATTGACATAACATTGTTACATATAGCTTTCGTACAATAAAAAAAGTTATTTGACCTCTTGATTAGTACTTGGTGATTCTTCTACATCACTCAAAATGATTCATCAAAGGTTTACTGAGTTCCGTTTAGGCAGAACAAGCACAGACTATGTATTCCCCCAGGTTGCTGTATTGAAGTAACAACTCCGGAAATAATCTCAAAGTATCACGATATTGTGTTAGATGGTCGTCAAGTGAAGTTAAAGGAGATAGCGAAGACTGTGGACATTTTATAAAAATGAGTTTTTAACATCTTGCATAAGCATTTATACACGAGAAAGCTACCACTAAGGTGGATGTGGGCTTTTCGAACTAAACCTGGATGAGCTTCTGCAACCTTTCATTACCGTAGCTGAAAAGAATGTTGAAAATTGGAATTTTCTACGATAACCGAATAGTTAACTTATAGTTGGGGTCATATCAAGAACACTGTCATGGATATCTATACCTGTGCCTGGATTTTGTGTCCCCTTCCATTTAAGTACATCCCCTGCTCGGTTCCCACAAATAAGTCTCTAATAGATTAAGGGGGTATCTTAGGCAGATCCCTTACTCACAGCATATTGGCACCCAGTTGGTTAAGCCTAAGGTAGATGCATGCTGGACATGTGAAGATCGAATGAATTGGTGTTTTTATCTCAATTTCACACCACCCACATTCGGGATTAGTCCTATCTTGCACAGGCCATATTTGAACTTGCAATGCCCCGTCACTATCTGTGCCAAGATGGGTTAATAAGTTTCCACTGCCTTCAAGTGCCAACCCAGCCCAGGTTTTACTAGGTGATGTATCCAGAATTGGCTTGGATTGGCTAAAACCTCGAGCATTCAACCAGTTGTTCCCATGTTTTTTTCCAATACCCAGTCCCTCAGCCTTCCCTCAGCAACACCCTAAATTGTTTGGACTCTGAAATATGTTCCTTCAGATATGTCGTGTTTCGATTTGATAGAAGTCAAGCAACTAGTTCAAAGTGTGATGGCGGTGGAGAAGTGATTCTGGTTGGATCAAGTTTAGGAACCAAAGTAATAATCATTGTGTGGAAAATGTGGAACAGTTGTTTTTGATCATTTCTCATGAAAATCGCGAGTTTATTATTGGCGGAGTCTACATACCGCCTGGTTCTGATGATGTTGTCTACTCATCACATGGATATGCAATAGAACAAATATCGCTATAATATCCCCACTTAGAGATGTGCATTTGTGGGGACTACAATGTCCCAAAGTGCGATCTTGCCATTTTACTAAAGACATCATCGATTGCTTTGAGGTAGGATTCCAGTTAGACTGTGTATATACTGATTTTTCCAAGGATTTTGATACCGTCAATCATAATATATTGTTGCTTAAACTTGAAGCTCTGGGAATATCAGGTTCTCCGCTTTCATGGCTTCCTGATTTATTTATGGTAGAACACAGATTGTTAAATATAAAAACTTTTTCTTTTTCCTGTAACATCCGGTATGCCCCAGGGTTCTCACCTTGGGCCACTGCTTTTCAACCTCTTTGTCAATGATGTTAAAGATTATTTATTGGTCAAATTTCTTATGTTTGCTGACGATTCAAAGTTGCATTTAGTCATAAAAAATATACATGACTCATTATTTCTGTAATCTTAGATTGATGCTTTCCTCCGTAGACATGAATTGTCTCAAATTAAATTTCGAAAAATGTAGAGTTATCTCATTTAACAGTTCTGTTAAGTCGTGTCAGCTCAACTACAGTTTTGGTGTTAGAAGTATTATTCAGGTTTCAAGTATTCAAGACCTTGGAGTCACGCTTGACACTCAATTGAACTTTAAAGAGTATGTCTCTCTTATATGTTCGAGATCATTCAGGATGCTTGGTTTTGTCCTGCGAAATTCGAAAGAATTCTCTTCTCACACTATCAAAATGCTGTACTGTTCTCTCGTAAGGTTTAATTTGGAATATGGTTTTATTATATGGTCCCCTTTCTACATATGTGATATCGGTGATCTGGAAAGGATCCAAAGAAGATTTTTAAGATATTTAGTTCACCGTTCACACTTACCGAGAAAAATGAATCTTGATATTTTGAGGGACATGTTCAGCTTGGATACTCTTGATAACCGGCGGAAGGTGTCACACCTGTGCTTTTTGTTTGGATTTTTGAACCGTACTGTAGATTGCGCTGATCTGTTAAATATAAATGATTTTAATTTGCCATTAAGACGTACACGGCACACATCATTGTTCAATGTTCGAATGCATAGGTGCAATTATGTCTCGATTTTTTTTTGTGTCTCTTAGAACCTCCAGAAGGAAAGAACTTAATGCGATCCGGTCACTTTGAATTTTGTTCGATATCACAGTACTCAATCAATTGATTGTTTTCATTTCAATTGTTTTGCTTTGTTTAAGGGTGGTTTCCCTTTCATTCATATTTGTTTTCTGTAACTCACAGTTACTTTTTATTGTATGATCGAATTAATAAATGAATAAACACAGGCATACATCCTTACTGCGGGCTCTTAAATGAACAGTAGTAGATAAAATATGGATTAATTTCTTACGCCTGAGACGGAGAAGCAATTCAAACAGTGAGCGAAGGCAGGTGACTGTGTATCCAAGAAAGACAAGGTGGTTCCATTGGCTGATGAGGAGATAGTCATTGTTTTTCAGGCCGCACGGGAGATTATATTCTTTAATTTCCTTCAAAAAGGAGAGACCATGAAGGGAGCGTACTATACATCATGGTTAGACCAATTGTACGAGCAGCCATCTAACCAAGAAGGAATCCTGTCTTACTACGACAACGTCCGAGCTTATTCTTCTGCCATTGCAACTATCAAGCTCGTGCTTGTATGAACGATATAAATTGCTACCTCGTCCAGTATATTCTCCTAACCTAGCTTCCAATGGAGTCTTTCTGTTTCCAAAAGTGAAAATATGGCTAGGGGATTTTCCACATATTAAGAAAACGTCTTCGTAGTAAAGAAAATTCAGCTCTTGTTTCATCTTAACATGACTTGTTAAACCACCCGTGTATTACGGAACCGATTTCCAAAGTTGATATTAGCTTATTTGCGGCAGAATAAACAGCAGGCACCTTCTTCACTGAGCTAAAGAGGTACTTTCGGATACAGCGCTTATGAAATCTGTTTTTTAAATTTGATTATATTGTCACATCTTGAAATTAGCGTTTCAGTTTCCGGACACACTATATAGTCGTTGAACATGAGGAACCGGCAACTACAATAAGATGTAGTCCACAAGAATTCCACCTGTTGCCAGGGTTGTCTCTTAGAGAGTTAGAAAAGACCACACCAAGAATCTACTAGTTCATCGTTAATCCTTGTATAGTGAAATGGAACGTTGCATCCGTGTACCAATGCAGTTTATAGATCAAGCCCCTATTCCATAAATTCCATTACCTTTAAGCGCATATATTTAACATGCTTCTAATCGTCAATGGTACGCGTAGTCATTTTGATCAGCATGCATTTGCCATCGAAAAAACCTTAATTTGGTGTCATAACGCCTGATGGTTCATTTTGTCATCATCGCTTATTTCTTACGTTTGAACAAATAGGGAATCTACGTTCCATAACAACATACGCATCTGTCCGATAGTTCACCCCTTTTATATTTTATTGTTCCAGCGTTTCTTCTGTAGTTTGTTAAACTTGACTGATTTGAAATTGACGTTTGCTTTTTTCAGTGTGCAAGCAATAAAACGATTAAACCGTTCTAGGTGCTTGTCCATTTAGAACATCTCACTTTTATAACGTGGTATTCGTCAGAAACATCCGTCGTTTCGATTGAGAAGGATTTTCTGTTGTGAAGTATGAGTCTGAAATTATATTTACTTAAAACGTTCTGAAAAAATCAGGAGTGAAAAACCGATCAGAATGTAATGTATGAATGTATTGTTTATATACTGGTGGGTCCTAATCAAGATGAAAACTGTAGAAAATTGTTAGCGATGAGAAGATTACACTAGTCAACAAAAACCAATTTTGCATGTAACATGAAAATTTTTGTCCAGTTATGTTTAGGACAAGGATAAAGATACTAGAAATAAAAGTAAATGCTTCAAATACGACTAGTTTTTGTAAAACCATTTTATAACATTTCAGAAATTTTGTATATTTAAAACAAAAAGAAGTTATTTCGATTTATTGCTACATTAATATAAATTTACCTTTATTTTCGTCTGTATTTTGCTTCAGGAACATCTCGTTTTAATGTCCAACAGTAATCGGCTAACACACGTGGGCTCCACTTGCCCTGATATCGTTTTTCTTTGGTAGAAATATCTTGATGGAATCTTTCACCGTGTTCATCGCTGACGGCGCCCAAATTTTCAGGAAAGAAGTCTAAATGTGAATGGAGACAATGTATTTTCATTGACATATTACAGCCTAAAGCCTTATAAGTAGATAAAAGCTCCGCGATAATACATTTATAGTTACTTGATCGGTGATTTACTAGAAAATTGGAAGTTATTTTGATGAAAGATTTCCAAGCTTATTTTTCTAAATTACTAAGCTTTTCTTTGAATATATCAACTGTCATCAATTGCCTGATTTGGGGGCCACCAAATATGCCCTCTTTAATTTTTGCTTCACTCATCTTAGAATATTTTTCTTTTATATATGAAAAGCCGTCACCACTCTTGTCCATAGCTTTTACGAAGTTTTTCATAAGCCCAAACTTTATGTGTAGAGTTGGTGAAAATAAATTCTCAGGCTCCACCAATGGAGGGTTTTTGATATTTTTTTTTTGTCCTGGAGTGAGAAATTGTCTTTTGGGCCAGTCATAATGATTTTTTCAGTATCTGCTATCTCACTCACAAATAAAACAACAGTATTTTGTATACCCATGTTGTAATCCTAAAATCACCTTCAAATCTCCACAAACTTTCCAGTTGTGTTCGTTATACTGAATTTTTTCCAAGATAAATTTAATCGTTTCATGAGACTCTTTCATGTTAGAAGCCTCACCTAATGGGATAGAGGGAAGTTTATTGCCGATATGTAAAAGAACAGCGTTTAGACTTACTTTTGAGCCATCAATAAATAAACGCCACTCTTCTGCTTTATATTCTATACCCAACACAGTCATTACACCATAGACATTATAACAAAATACAAGCTGATCATCTTGTGAAAGAAAACCTTTTAGCTCTTCATCTCGATTGCGAAAGTAACATACTTTTGTGTTAGGTTGTAATGAATTCTATCCCTCAATCGAGAGCCAAAAAGTTCTGCCTGTTGTTTGGGCAAATTTAAGTCACGTACCAAGTCATTGAGATCTCCTTTTGATAGAATATGTGGCTCATTAGATGTGGATGAGGAATCTTCTTGAAAGTCAGGATCCAATGTCTCTTTTTCGACTTCTGGCGTAAGGGACAGATCGCTAGTTTGAGGTGGTTCTGGTACAGGTAAATCTTCACTATGAGAGATCGGTCTTAGCTGTTTTTACTTTTTGTTTTAATTGTTATACCTTTTGTATCAGTGAGACAAAAATAACAATCAGATGAGTGGTTCGTTGGTTTCGTCCAAATCATAGGGATTGCAAAAGGCATAGATCGAGATTTTATCGCTACTCCAGTGAGAAGACCCACACATGTAACACAACAGATGTGTGGAACCCACGCTTTGTCTTGTTGTCCGATGGCAAAACCAAAACACTGTTCATATAACTTAGTTACAAATGGTGTCAAATTCCTTCTCTGACTTTTGAAAGTTATGTCACCACAAATGTACTAGAACTTGTCAGGATCATTTTTACACTTTCTTGACATTATATAAGAATCACTTCACTCTAAAAGCAGAACACACCACTTCGCTCTTCAAATTCTCTAAATGCGAAAGTAAAACAAAAACAGTTAATTTTTAATTTTGTGGGTAGTAGCTGTAACACGAAAACTATCTGATGGAGTCAAAATAAATATGGTTATGAAATGAGGGTAGGTAGGTTATTTGAAATTAGCCAGAACCTTTCTTGTTACAAAATTTTGTTGACCAATGTTGTCTGATGATTTTCACAAAATGACACACAATAAACTTCAATAAAAGTCCATCGCTGAAGGCCTAGGCTGATTCAAATCAACATAACCTCCGGAAATTGAAGAGCAGTTTGAGTATTTAAAATTTTTGAGTTTATTCAAAGATTGAGTCAGGAACTCAATTCTAATCAACGGACGGAAATGGTTTTGCTCATTACTCTAATAAAGAAAAAAGCTCACTTAACAAGAGTAGCGATATGCCACAAGTTGCCAACATTTTCTGCTGTACCAAGACCTCATGAATATTCACATCACAATTCAGGACTATATCCGTTATACCGGGTGTCCCCCAAGCTATATGATCAATGTTTAAAAGGTGATTTCTGAAGCAATTCTAGGACAAGTTGGTGAGAACAGAACGCTCCTAATCTTTTCGAATTGGGAGATATTCAGCTTTAAAACTTTGATCTTCAAGGATCCTTAAATCACAATTTTCAATTAGCGATAGCGATTATGTCCTGTTACTTTTAATAGATTCAAATACAAAACTTGTTGTACAAAAGGTGACATCCGTAATCACAGTGAAATGATTATCAAGATTGAGTCGCTTTTGATTGATAAATGAAAACAAATCAAAAGAAAAAGTTTTTTTCGATGGATTTTTATTGTTTTGCAACTTGAAAATTTTTCGATTTGAAAATGCAGATATGATCTGTTCAGGATTAATTTTGATTTATAATTATATAGTTAATTATGAAACAATAGAAAAAAGAGAAGTTATTAATATTTTCAATAAAAATTTGAGAAAAGTCATTTTTACATCCCGCATTTCAATTAAATAATATTTATGTGTCCTGTTTGACTAAGAATTCTAGTCCTTTCGAGCCTCAGAGAACCTATTCCAGTTTCTTAAAATGTCTTTTTGATCTTTTACAATTGAAATTCTGAGAACGAAATGTCTGTGGAAGTAGAATCTCAGAGGAAAACGTCGAGAAAAAATGCGGGCGTCCCGCTAGAGCGATAAAGTCCACCAGTTCCACCACTATTCCGTCCAGTTTCGACGAAAACTTTTACAAGTAGTACTCGAAAAATGAAAGAAAATGAACTGCTAAATTGGAAGAAATTAATAGATTGAAGAACAAAATGGGTGAACTGAAGAAAAGGAAATGGACCGTCAAATTGTTTTAATAGAAGCACGAGCATCATTAGGAACAGAAGAATGCTTAGAACGGTCGAAATCTCCATTCTCAGCTATATTTAGTTCAGATAATAATGTGAAAGTTAGTTCTTGGTTATTCCAAGAGGAAACAGTTAACACCCCAGTTGAAATTGCGGTTCCAGTTAGACATCAAGTTTCAATACAGCCAACGAGATAACTACAACATCTTTTTAAAGGTAATCCATTCGGAGTTGCTTCATAGGTTGCATTCAGTATAATTTGACATTTCAGATTCCTGAACAAGATCCAAAGTTCATTCATTAATTGACAAAAAGTATAAAATTCAGTTGCGAAAATTGAATAAATTATTGAGTAATAGACCTGAAACTTCAGAAATCAAGTCCAAATTTTCCGATCACCAAGTTCAGTAATCTTTCAGATGCTAATTTTTCCAAAGATGAAGTTTCACTTATAGAAAAGGGTTTTAAACACAATTTAGAGTCAAATAACGCTCGTCTCCATTTCGATCTGCTAGGAATTGAAACCGTAATAGCCCTAAATTATTCACCACAAGCCAAACACCCAAAACACTCTTCAGCGTTACTACTTCAAAAAGAGTTCCATAGTTTTCAACCTATGAAATTCGAAAATACAACTTTAAAGTCCATTAAATCTAAGTCCGTATCTGAAGATATCATATTCACCAAAGCAGACGAAGGTCATACAGTCATAGCCTTAAATATAGTGGATTATTTATTGAAAACCCAAAATTTCATTGAATCAGTTTGTTATGAAGAAATTGATAAAGATCCAACTAATGAATTTCAATCCATAGTAAAAAACGCTTTAGAGTATGCCAAGTCTATTATACCTAACAACCAAAAATATAAACTTTTCATTGACAACCCGAAATCACCAAAACTTTACTCTCTCATCAAACTCCATAAAACAGGGTATCCCATGAGACCAGTAGTTTCATATTTTCAAGCTCCAGCTGCAAAACATTCACGCTTTCTCATAGACATCATTCGACAGTACGCTAATTTTGAACCAAAATTCTCAATAAAAAACACTTCAGTCCTAATGAATAAAATTCAGCACACGATACTACCACCGAACGCTAAACTTATCTCATGGAATGTAGTAAATCTCTTCCCTAGTGTTCTACGTAGTGATACAGTGAAACTCATCAAGAACGCCCTTCAAATTAGTAAAGTCAATCCGATAATTCAATCAGAAATCTTACACCTTTTAGAAATTTGTTTAGAACAAAATTATTTTAACTTCAATAGAGTATTATATAATAGTAAAAAAGGTTTAATCATGGGTAATCCTCTGAGCCCTATTCTCGCTGAATATTTCATGGATAATATTGAAAAAACAATCCAAGGACATCCGTTATTCAAACACTTTATTTATTGGTTTAGATATGTCGACAATATCATTTGTTGTTTCACTGGCAAAAACAGACAATTAGAGTCATTCAAAACATTCATTAACAAAATTCACGATAATATCAAATTCACTTTAGAGATAGAAACAGAAAACTCCATTAACTTTCTGGATTCAACTATTACTAAAATTAACGGCAAACATGATTTTCTATTTTTCATAAGCCATCGCATACAGATATTACTATTCACAGCTCATCTACACATCCTTATCCACATAAATTAGCAGCTTACAATAGTATGGTACATAGACTCATTAATATCCCAATGTCACAAAATAATTTCAAAAAGAGCTAAATATAATTAAACAAATAGCAGTCAATAAGGGTTACAGTCCAACTATGATTGAGAACATGATTTCACGCAAAAATTTCAAAAAGCAATCCAGGAAGTATTTCCAAATATAGAAAGTTCAAACACAAAATACAACAGCTTAACTTATATTGGTAATCCTAGTCTGAAATTAAAATCATTCCTCTCGCATTATAATTTCAATATAGCATTCCGAACTGATAATTCTTTAGGCCGACATATCAAAAACTGAAAATCTAAAATTGATAAAAGTAATAAATCCGGTGTTTATAAACTGTCTTGCGGGGATTGTAATAAAATTTATATTGGTAGAACTTTCACAAATTTCAAAGTTAGATTATCCGAGCACAAACGTAGTTTTAATTATCATAAATCAGATTCCCATTATTCTAATTACTTACTCGAAGAAAACCATTACTTTAATGATAATTTCAAAATTTTACACAATGAAAATAACAGACAAAAACTCAATCTATTGGAAATTTTAGAGATCAACAAAGAAAAGAATTCAGGTAGGTTACTTAATAGTCAATCAGATCTAAATCCTTCTCCTTTACTCATTCTTTTCAATTCATAAACTAAGCAACTCCGATGGGTTTTCCAACATACCTCTTGTACCTATTGTAATATTAAGTAGGAAATTAAACTAATATATAAGGAATAACTCTGTTCATTAGTTTGTATCTATCTGATGAAGCCACAGTGTGGTGAAACCGGTCATAGTTTTGTTAATATAGTGAAAATCTGAATACTTTAGTTTTATTTAATTGAAAATATCAAATCCTTTAAAAATTAAGCATGTGTATCCAGTATCTGTGGGCAAGACATATCGGAACTAAAAATATCCGAATGCTTTTTTTACTGGATTTTTCCGACTGGCTTCAAGAAGAATCTTCCTTTGCACAAATTCTCTGCAAGTCTGGAACTTCTTCTGAAAAATCGAAAGGATGAGAGAACAATTTAGTGTTTTAGGAACTGAAAATGAAAGAACAGTCAAGAATGAATGTGTATTCTGTTCCAAAGACAGTCATTCTGTGTACAAGTGTAAACAATTTCTGAAAATGAATATTTAAGAAAAATGGAAATGGGTTATGGACAAAAAGAAGTGCTTTACTTGTTTATCGCTTCCCCGTCGCATATTTCAGTGCAGATTCAAAAGAAAGTGCGGTATTGACAATTGTTCGAAATTCCACAACCGATTATTGCTTCCTTCTGAAAAGTCATCAGAAAACGTTCCACATATCATACAAGTTCAAAACATTACCGAGGTTCCATCTGAGGAAACATATCAAAAATCAAACGGAAAGACTCCCCAAATTAAAAATGTAACATCAACTGTTCTTTTACGAGTTCCATCAGTCACTTTGCATGGTCACCACAGAAGTATTGAAACTCATGCATTATTTGACGAAGGCAGCACTGTGACTTTATTAGATGGCAAGCTAGCTGAAGAACTTGATCTTGAGGGTGTAGTTGACCCACTAAAAATGTTTTGGGCGAACTCGACTTGTTACGAAGATTTAAATTCACGTCGAGTGACATTACTAGTTGGATAAATTCTAATCCTACCAATTTCAAGATCTTTGTTGCTAATAGAATATCTAAAATCCTCAACCTCACAGAAGGCGAATTGAAAATTGGCATTGGTTACCCATAAAACTCAACATAGCAGACAAAGCTACTAGGGGTGTATGGTCTTCGGATAAATTGCCGGAATGGTACCATGGACCTCATTTCATATCTCCTGATGAAAATTACTGGCCCCAGGAGAAAATTGAAGCAGAGGCATAAGAGGAGATGAAAAAGAATACATTTGTTGGAGTAAAAGTTGTAAAGGACAATATTTTTAGTTTCCAAAGACTTTCAAATCTGAATAAGCTCATAAGGGTGGCTGCTTGGGAATAACAGAAAATCTCAAAAGTAGAGTCAACCTAGAAAATAACAAGCCAACTCATCAAGAGCTAACCGACAAGGAGATTGAATGAGCTGAAATAAGCTTGATAAAGCAAGCGCAGAGGGTGAGTTTCTGTGAGGAAATGAATAGAGTCGCAAAAAGAAAATTTCGAATTAAGAATACAAGTAGACTGCGTAATTTGAATACAAATTTGGACGAACAAGGAGTAATGTGACTCGATGGACGGTTACAAAATGCCCATCAGTTGAATGAGAGTGCGAGATCACCAATAATTCTGATGCATTCCTTCGTTGATGAATAATATGCAGATATGATCTATGTTATCGCTTTTGCGATGGAAACGCACGACAAGCTACTAGGGAATACCACTGAAGATTCAAGAGCGACTCTGTGGTGAAGAAATACATATCAATTATAATTATTTCGATGAAAAGGTCTGGAAAAATACTTCAGAATTAACATTATGTTTCAAAGTAGTAAAAATTTAATGAGAAAATAATAAATTGAAATAAATGAAACCATATTAATGATAACAAGAGTTGCTCAAAATGATCACCTCCAACTTGAATGCATAGCCCACATCTATGAAGACATGACTGCAGAACAACATGACGAGTTGCTTCATGTATCCCTTCACATAATAGCGTAACCGGTTCAGATCCATTGACCATGGAACCAAGCAATTGGACCTCCTCTACCAATCCACCTATTTGGAAAATATTCAACAAACCATTCAACAACTATGCTTCCTTAATGTGGAGGTGTTCCGTCGAGTTGATAATACATATTCTGAATGAATTTTAGCCAAACATCATCACTTAAATTGAACAACCTGTTATGAGGAAAATTCAATTTAGTTATGATATTCGATCTGTTATTAAAAATATTAATGAGCTTTTAACCTCTTCTCAGAATATGGAAGAATTAAAAGCAAAATATTAACGAAATTGTCAAGACGACACTCTTAAAATCACATGAAAATCTAGGAGGAGAATGGATGAAAACGACGAAAATGGATCTGCATTTATTGTAACGACACATTTTCACTGTCTGAGCCTGCTCGAGAACCATTTTCTTCGGAGCAAGACTCGACATGAAACAATCAGTTGAGTATTTGGGGATAGTACTAGACAACATGCTTAGCTGGCTTCTGCATCTGTAGCTACACAGTGGCAGGTTTCTTGCTGCCCCCATGACGTTCTGCTGACCAGATTCCCTTACGTCTCGCTAATCTGGTAGCTCAGAGCACTGATGGTGAAAAGTGTAGTGCGTATTCAAAGAAACACCCATATTGCTGCGTTAGATTTACAGTTAAGGGTCGAATCACTGCATCTCACAATTATTAGCAGGGCAGTTTTGACTGCTAAGCTAAGTACGGGGGGGCACGCAAGAGGTCGATGTAAGACATACCCTGTTTCCTGAAGATATTAACAGCGGCTACCTGGATGCACTGCTTATAAACTACGGACGGTACGCACGCTAGTGATCAGTGCAAGGCATATCCTGTTTCTTGACGCTGTTAACAGGGACCATAACCTTCTGGATGAAATTGGATAGAACCACACCGAGGTGTCACTTCGGTGATGAGATCAAGTTGAAATCCCATTCAGATACGAATGGAAAAAAAGGAAGGATTTATTGGTGGGAGGAGGGGTATATCTGGTACACGGATGGATTGAAGACCAAAGAGGGATCAAGTAGTGGCGTTTACCGTCGGATGAACGCGAAGGGTTCTACCTCAAATCAAATGAACTCATACAATTTATACAGACTTTTTTGTAAGGGTTAAGCAGGGAAGGAGAAACTAAAAGCCATAGGCTCAGGACTCGATATCTATGACGGACCTCTTGGTGTAATACTTCCGTTAATTAACTATTTGGTTCTTCTAGTAAGAATTCCAATCATTATTGTTAAGCCTGGAAATTGATGGTTAAGGTGTTAAAAATGTTCTTCGTGGGCTCATAGTCATGTTCAGATCTAACCTAATGAAACCAAAACTTTTCTATAAACTTTGTGAATAATGTTACGTAATTTTTTCCTTAATGTATGAATAAAATGGTTTTTGTTAGAGGATACATTATAACTCAATATTTTCGTCTTCATGATTTCTATTATCCTCTAATTCAAAAAACTCAAAAGCGATGAACAAAATATATTGATTAAGCACAATGACAGTTGTATATATTGAACATGTTACAGCAATGTCTTCGTGACCATCTCGGTTTGCGCTCCACTAGATGAGGTAAAAAACGTGTGACCTCAACTGTAGTCTAATATTCCTCTGAAGAACCCGAACAAATCAATATCCTTCATCCTAAAAAGGTATAGAGCAGTTATCGCAGGTTGAGTGCTCACTCCCAGATATTAGGGTCAACAAAAAGAATATTCTTAGAATTGTGTACCTATGGGTTCTCTTATATGTCCTAATTTGTCTCGGAGTATACCCATAATAACTCATTATCTACCAGACTGCTCTATGTATTCATAAATCATTTCAAACAAGTATAGATGATATATTATCAAGAAATACGCAATGTAAGCTCGCGATTATGTGTGGAAGCAAAGGAATCAGTTGCAACAAGAGACGTGCACATCTCCGATCTAACGTTATCTCTTTCTCTTCAGGATTCGTAGATTGAAAAAAACAACAGTGAATGCTATTTGCATTTCGAACGTAATACTTTCTCTGAGATGTTCTGTAGGATATCTAGTATTTCCTGCTAAATAAATCTGCATTAGATTCTTTCAGAAAGATGTAGACTGTTGTATACGTCACTTACTCTTATATTGATAATGTTGTTGCTTTACCAAATGGGGTTCGTACTTTATTGTTAAACATCGAAATTGCACTCTTAGAACTTGAATGTTGGGTAGGGCACTGACACAGCCGTTATAGTAGATGAATATTCTCGACACCAGTGATATCTTATGAAAATAACGCCTGTTTGTACTGTAGGTTAAGTGGAACAATTCTTGATCTTATGAAATGATCAATTCATTCGATCGATTTGAATTTGAGTTGATCATGAGGTATCGTGATTTGTGCATGTGAGATGTTTTGCAATTTGAAACAAGCAAAGCTAAGGTATACTAGTTCATCAGTGACGGATCCAGGATTATATTGAAGAGGAGGGTTTTCATAGATTCATATTTTGGTGAAGCTGAACGTTATGCAGAAATAAATCTAGATAGAGATTGGCAGATGAGCTACACGTCCAGTAGACGTATGGGATTGACTCCCGTATTGAAGTGATCCAATATATTATGTTTGAAAATTATTATTAAATAAAATATTTGGTACAAGGACTACCAGGAGTACTACTAAAACAGATTCTACTAGTAGTTTAAGCAGCAATAATGAAGAAGAAATCATTCAAAAAGTTGTTGAGAAAGTGCTAACGTCAGAAGTTTTCATGGAGAAGTTAATAAGTGGTATCACAGCTAGGTTAACGGATACGTTAAGTGAACAGGTACAATCTCATGTTGTAAAGCTTAAAGATAGAATTACTACACTCGAAAACAAGATTGATCGTCTTGATCAGAGTTCAAGAGAACGTAATATACTAGTTTATGGGATCCCTAAAAATCTGTCTCTTGGTAATGAAGTGAATGTGAAAGACACCCTTTTGGCACTGAATTCGAACACTATAGAACGTTCCTACAAGATGAAGTCCAATGGATAAAATACCGGTAATATTGTCATGATTTTCCTTCAAAATACGAGATGGTGTGTTCAAGAATAAATATAAATTCAAGGGAAGTGGGATAACAATCAAGGAAGATTTAACTCCTCGACGTTATGGATTACTGATAAGATGTATGGTGGGAAAACATAATGTTTGGACTGAAAACGGGCGTATTAATGCAAAAGTGCAAGGTAAAATAATGTTCATTGAAACTGACGCTCATCTTGATAGTTTGAAGACCATAAGTTGATCCACATATCGAACAGCTGTTTGAAATATAAGAAACAGAATTAATTTTCATGAATTAGTATATGGAAACAGATTTCGCTTTTTTTGTTTAAGATTGTTGAATTATTGTATTTATATTTGTGTTCTGAATGATGACTAATGGAAATAAGTTGAGAATAGTTCATTTGAACGTGAAATCGTTCGGTACTAAATTTGATAGTTTCAGGGATTTTGTTATTGAGGTGGAATGGAATATTTTAGCGGTGGGTGAAACTAGTCAGACAAGACTAGAAGAAGCATTATATTTTTCTAATCAGATTGAGTACACGGTTTTGGGGTCTTCGGGTATCATTTAATAACTGTGGCTTAAAGTTAAAGTTGACAAAATTGAATTTGTTATTGCGGTGGTATATAAACCTCCAGATTTCAGTACCAAGAATTTTCTCGAAGAGCTAGATCAATCATTCGCGTATTTTCAACTGTTCACAAAGAAATAATATGTTTGGGCGACGTGAATATTGATTTCTTGAAGACTAAAGCTAGATTTGAGCAATTTGTTAATGATTTGCAAATATATCAGCCGATTAGGGAACCGACAAGAGTAACAGCTCATTCATCGACCTTGGTCGATGTTATCTTAACTTCTAACAGGGACCTGATTTCTTCTTCTGGAGTTTTAAATTATAAAGACTCAGGTCATGACGCGGTTTATTATAATGTTGAAATTTCAGGACCTGATCCAGAAGCGTTTACTTTTCGTTATTTAAGAAATGAAGTTGAGATGTGGCTCAACTTCACAATGAATTAGTGGACATGAATTTGAATAAAATATTTTATATTAGGAATATTGATGCAAAACTTAAGTATTTAAATAGTTCCATTCTGAGTGTTTTTGATGAAGTTGCTCCATTGAGAACTGTGACAAAAAATATGCCTTCTGCTTTATGGTTGACATCTAACGTAAAAATGCTTATGAAACTGAGGAACCAAGCTAAATCACGATTCAAGCGCACTAAATTATCAGCACATTTTGATTATTGCAAATATCTTCGTAATTTCATAACTACAGCCGTTCGTAACGAAAAAATAGCTTACTTTAACTACTCATGCTCAACTAAAAAACCTAAATATTTGTGGAACGAATTACGCTATCATGGAATTATTAGTGAAAAGAAGAGAATAGATATACCTTTACATCTTAGGAACGCCAATGAAATAAAAGAATATTGATTTAGCATTTTGAAAACAATCTCTCCAAAGAAGCCACTGAAGGGTCATTCAGTTTCAAACTTGTTACTATGAGTCATATATATGATAGTATTGATGGTATCAAGACTAATGCTGTAGGATTGGATGGAATCAAATTGGAAATGATTGAACTGTGTCTGCCTGTAATTCAAAACCACATTCTACATATTATTAACTCTTGTCTGTTGGAAAATTACTTTCCACAGTAGTGGAAAACGGCTCAAGTAATTTCTGTTCCTAAAACAGATACAGTTGAAAGTCATAAAGATTTGCGGCCTGTTAGTATTTTGCCTACACTATCGAAGGTGCCTGAATCAGTGATGAACCAACAAATTAGATCGTACCTCAAAAAAAATGACTTGCTCCATAAATTTCAATTTAGGTTTCGAAAGGATCACAGTTGCATGAGTGCTTTACTTGACATAACTGATGATAGAATTTCAGGAGTTGATAAAGGTTTACTTACATTAGTGGTTCTCCTAGACTACAGTAAAGTATATAAGGGTGGTCCTCATCTTTCAAAGTAAAAAATATCAACGAGGCCCCCTCTTATTATGTACTATTCATATGAATGTAGATTTTTTAATTGATTTTTTGAATGACGTTTAGGGGTCGCGACCGACATTTTAGAATTGAAAGAGAACCGATCAAGAAACATTTTTATGAAGGAATTACAATAGGGTATACGTTTTGTTTGTTTATACGACACGTTAACGAGCACTTCTCCTCAATTTGACTAACCTCACCTGCCCTCTTCCCTGACATTCTCAAGCCACAAGCATTTCATTGGAAATTGTGGTTGCTGGTCCTTCTACGGCTAAGCCACCAGCGCGTAAACGAGGTCGAGTAGAGTTGGTGTCATTTAGCAACAAGTCTTGACGCCGCCAAATAAAGAGACAGAAAAGATGCGATTATAATCACATCTACACTGAAAGGTGTAGCCTCTTACTCCATGACATTTACTATCAACAGGTCGTCCTTTCATCGTCAACGTGAAGAGCATCGTGAAGATATGTCATTAAAACGTAAATTCAAAACAAATTCGCCCCTGACTGTTCACTGAGATGGAAAGGTACTCGAAAATAGCATTGGGCCAGAAACCGTGGAATGTCTTTCTATTTTGGTGTCAGGGCAAGGAATTGATCAACTACTATCAATATCAAAACTGAACCGTGGAAGAGAAAAGGCTTGTGCTTTGATACGACGCCAGTCAACTCGTAACAAAGAAATGGAGTTTATACTACTGGAGCAAGAAATGGAGGATGGTATGATTTGGCTTGTTTGTCGCCGACATATACTAGAGAAGCTGTCGTGGGGCCAGCACAAGGCCCTTCAAGTGGGACTGATATCTTAATTTTCAAAATATTTAAGAACTATATGAGTAAAATTGACCAGACCCACTATAAAACCGAAACATCTGGTCTTCATTCGCTTGAATCAGTTCAGGATATGATTTCCTTCGCAGAAAATCAACTTAACCAGTATCAGCCTCGTGATGATTATAATGAGCTATGCAACCTTACCATTATAATACACCTAGGAGGAGTTCCTGAAAATGAACATTATCAAGAATACCAGCAGAACGGCACAGGGCTCGAGAGATGGCAAAAGCTATGTATTGGTTGAATAGACACTAGTTCGAAATGACCAAAAGAGAAGAAAGGGAAATTAGAGAGGTTTGTATTATTTCAGTTATGGTTTACGTTAAATACTAGTATCAAGCTTCTGTAGCTTCATAAGCGCTGAAAAATGACTTGCAGCTATCAAAATACCTGACTATATACAAAAATATGAATCCGGCACTATTCGAAGTTGCTTTGAATAAAATTATGACATTTGACTTGTCACAGAAGCTAGTATCACTTGCATTTTTTGATGACGAAATTGCTTTAGATACCAGACGAAGAATGGTAGACATTAGATAACGAAGGTCTCGATTTCTCTTCGAAGTGAATAAGTACCAAAGATATTGCAAGAAAAATTATTGAAGATTCTGTGCCTTGTAATTCATTCTGTGTCTCTGAGATACTTGGAATATCAAACAGTTTTTTTTTTTAAAAGATGTTGCTGAATGGCCAATCGATGAGGAGTATAAAGCTGGAACAGACCTAGTGCGGTCAATGAGAATAGTCAACGATACTACAGGAAGTGGTGTTGCATTAATGATAGAATTTAATAAGTTGATCACCATTTATGAAGAGTTGAAGCTATATCTACTTTGGTTGTCAAAAAAATATCCCGACTCTAGAAAATCAACCCTTGTTATATAATTTTTATTAACTTGTATTTTATGTTCAAACTTGATTATTCAAATAATTTGACGTAAAATTCCTTTAGTTTCCTCTTTGTATAAATAAATACGGTAATTCATATAAAAAATCTTTATTTTTCAAATTTCCGTTTTAAAAGCGTCGCGTCCAGTGAGCATTAATAATAAATTCTAGATAATATATCATGTTTCTTTCTAAGCCTATATATCAATTCACGAGGGTGCCCCAGCAGCATTTCGGAAAACAAAAATTTGTGAACAAATAAAAACGACCTTACTGTATATATTGCCGATTTGTTCCAAATAAATTTAGCTGAACATTTTAAAATAACGAATTTGAGTAGAGAAACAAGAGACCTGTTCAAAGAAGTGCCTCACGACCATTTCCTAAAATGAATTTTGAGTTAAATGATGATAAGGGTAAAAGAGGTTGTTTCAGATTGTTCCGAATCAACCTTAAACACAGTTGGCCTCGAATCATTTTTTTCAGTTAAACTTTCATTGCAGCACACAGTATTATAATTCTTTCTTCATAAAAATATATAATATTATATATTATATATAATAAATATATATAAATCCCCCGATATTTCAGTTGATGAATTCAATGCTGATTTTCACGGTTACTTGAAAAACGAATGTAGAAATACTAATTTCCATATCGTGGTAGGCGACATGAATGTAAATATTCTGCAGAATAGTGAACCTGTTCTAAATTATTTGAATATATTAGCTGGAGAAAAATTCACCTCAATGATTAATAAACCAACAAGGGTGCAGGGAGATACCAAAACTTGTTTAGATCATATATTAATTAAAGGTATTTATGAGTATATTCCAATTATAATGAAAACTCACATAACTGACCATCTTTCCACAATTCTCTTTTTCAAAAGCGTTGTAAAAAGTGTGCCATGTTCTTGTGAGGGTTTGGTGAATGAAAAAAATTGATTATGTAGTTTTAAAGTCACTGTTCTCTGAGGTTGACTGGAGTGACTTTTATACAAGTCAGGATGTAGATGAAGCTACAACTGTGCTCGTTGATATTATAAAGGAACAGATAAAAAAAAGTTATTTCAAACCTAAAAAACGTGATAAAAAAGAAAAACCTGGATAACCAACGCACTTTTGAAATCCATCAATAAACGTAATGACCTGTATAAAGCATGGGAACAAAATAAAAATGAAAACTCCTGGGAAATTTTCAAAACTATAGAAATAGGCTTAACAAACTAATAAAATATGCGAAATCGCAATTTTACATGGATCAAGTGCGCTCCAGTAGATATAGCACAAAACAGATGTGGAGGGTTGTATCGGAACTATGTACAAAACCGAAAAATATTAGCCATATAGATAAACTTGAAGTGGATGATAATATAATTAAGGACCCTAAACAAATAGCCTCTGTTTTTGACGAATACTTCACTAACGTAGGTAAAAATCTAGCGCAAAAAATTAACGTTAAGAACAACAAAAAAATGATCGACTCTAATGAAGTTGAATATAAATTTCGATTTACTCCTACAAACATAGAAGAAGTAACAAACATAATTTTGAACTTGAAAATTAGGAAAAGTAGCGGTTTTGACGCAATATCGCCTGAAATATTGAAAACTGGAATCGATTTTTTGGTTTCGCCAATTACACATTTAGTGAATTTGATTTTACGTAAGGGTATATTTCCTAGTGCACTGAAAACTGCTGTAGTAATACCATTATATAAAGGTGGTGAAAAAACGCAATGTAGTAACTACAGACCTATATCTTTGTTGTCTAATTTGTCCAAAATTGTTGAAAAGGTTATTAAGGAGAAATTATCAGTATACATGACTAGAAACAACATTTTATCCGACTTTCAGTATGGATTTAGGGAAGAAAGGTCGACACAGGATGACATCGCGAAACTTACTGAAAAAATTTATAAGGCTTTCAATGACAATAAGGTATCACTGTGTGTTTTGATTGACCTGGCTAAGGCTTTTGATACGGTGGAGCATGGCATCTTGTTAGACAGTCTGAAACAAATTGGTTTTGGAGATGTTGAGTTAAATTCGATGAAATGCTACCTTAAAGACAGGAAACAACTTGTCAAATTGAATGGTGTGGTGGGTGAGTTGGCAACGCTCGAGTATGGTGTACCCCAGGGTACCGTCTTGGGGCCCATACTATTCACAATATATTTAAATAGTCTGCTGCTTATACAGACAAGCGGGGATATCATAAGTTATGCAGATGACACACTCATTTTCTATTCAGCTAAAAACTGGAGAGAATTGAAACTATTGGTAGAGTCAGATTTCTCAAACATAAAAAATTGTATGGCGGAACACCTTTTACTATCAATTTCGAGAAAACTAAGTATATTCCTTTTTGTATAGATCAACGGTTTCATCCTGATGGCTTGCCCCCCTCTATAAGCGACGAAATGTCTACAATTGAAATCCCTTGTACATATCAATGCGAGTACCTTGGAGTAATTATCGATTCTCATTTAAATTGGAATGCGCATGTAAGTAGACTGATAGTAAGACTTAGGGGACTAGTAACCAGATTCAAACATCTTTCAGGGGTTATTGACGTAGATTGCCTAAAAATTGTTTATTCGGCGCTTGTTGAGTCGCAAATGCGTTACGGAATAATTGCATGGGGTGGTGCCTATAAAAATGTCTTAAATAAGTTGGATATTCAACAAAAATGGATATTGAAAATTATATATCAGAAAGACATCACTTTTTCTTCTAAGATGTTGTATGAAATATCTGGTGTATGGGACAGCAGACAGCTGTTTTGCTCGACCATTTTAAATCACTTAAGGAAGAATATGGAGTGTCACGAACTGATCGCACACGACTCCAATACTCGATATAGTAAATTTTCACTTGTTGTTCCAAAAATGGTTAAGACAATTAATCAGAGGAGCTACTCCTTCATTGGTCCCAGAATGTTTAACAGACTGCCTTTGAATCTAAGAATTACAAAAATATCAAACAATTCGAAACAAGTTTAAAGAGATGGATAAATAAAACGAATAAAGATTATATCACTAGTTTAATTGATTTGAAAAATAATACATAGATCAGAACTCAAATCATAACATTCATAAAAACATAAACATAAATAAATGAAATTTGAATGGAATATATGACCTCCTTCAGCTCTCCCATGTGCCCATATTATTATTATTGTTATTATTGTTGTTTTGTATGCCCTTCTGTTTCTGAATGTGTGTGAGTATTGTGTACAGTATTCATGTGCATAAAGATATTTTGTGAATATATTACTTTATTTTGAGATAGTAGAAAAAATATAAACACTCACCACAGGTATATAAACCTTTGTGAGTAGCTATTGGATATCTAAGAATTACAAAAATATCAAACAATTCGAAACAAGTTTAAAGAGATGGATAAATAAAACGAATAAAGATTATATCACTAGTTTAATTGATTTGAAAAATAATACATAGATCAGAACTCAAATCATAACATTCATAAAAACATAAACATAAATAAATGAAATTTGAATATATGACCTCCTTCAGCTCTCCCATGTGCCCATATTATTATTATTGTTATTATTGTTGTTTTGTATGCCCTTCTGTTTCTGAAAGTATTGTGTACAGTATTCATGTGCATAAAGATATTTTGTGAATATATTACTTTATTTTGAGATAGTAGAAAAAAATATAAACACTCACCACAGGTATATAAACCTTTGTGAGTAGCTATTGGATCTTTATTGTGTGGAAAATTCGATGTTATTTTATAAACCAGAATTAAATTGAGACGAAGAGTGTTTGAACAATAGGTTGTAATCATATGCAATAAAGATATATTATTATAATTATTATTATATCCTTCATCATATTTCTGGTGAACCCTCCTGTATATTGGAAGCGATACAGATTCCGTTGTTTTTCATTATAAACCACACCTTCCTGGTATTGATAAAAAACTGAACATCCAATAAAAACCCATTAATGAGACTGACGCGTACCATGAACACGTGCATTTCCTTCATCAATTTTAAATCGAAACTGTTCAGGAATTTCTGCCTCTATTTTTAAGTATAAATCAATACTAAGAGATATCTTCTTTCCTGTTATAGACTCGAGTCCTATTAATAATTGAAAGTATGAAGTTGTTAATGATAATTTCTATAAATAGGTTATGGTTGAGTTGTAGAAATAATTTTGGAGTATCAAGTTAGTTGTTTGATTTATGAAATAAGTGTTATGATTGCATCGTATTCCACAGTAATATGTACAAATTCCTAGGGATATTAGGAATGGACCACAACAGGTCCGGGTACTTTACATCTCTTTATATTGTTGTTAAGGGTAGAGATATTCATTTTATTATAAACATATCGCGACCGAAAATCAACGCCATGGGAGGGACAATATAAGTTTTGTATTATTTGATTCTCTTCTTAATCCTGATTATCAGCAAGGCAAGGCAATCTTTGGAGCCGTTTTAAGCATCTGGAAATGTGCACTCTTCTTAAAATCCCTGGGTGCAGCTAACAAGATCACTTTCATGTGGGTACTTACCCACACTTGGATAAACGGTAATAAAATGACGGAATATCATCGACTCATTACTAGTTTGCAGCTTCCTTAAAAGCTATTTCTTGGGTGGTTTTCTCAACAAGAAGTAAATGGATAGAAATAAGGATAGCACGAAGGACCAGTACAGAATTTATTGCTGGAAAAGCACTATACACACTAATAAATGATAGCCTCAACTCTTTTGATGATGACTATACAGTGTGTTACATAATAGTATGCCACAACTTGAGGGGGTGAATCTACGTGCAATTTTAAGTAAAAAAGTTCATATGAACATACGTCCGCAAAAGCTTTGTTACGGAGCTACAGGGTGTTGCAATATCCGAAAAAAATTGTTTTTTCTTCAAAACTCCTACAGTTCATGAGATATTCAGCTCAGATTCTGAGTGCAAGATATTTTTACAGCCATCATTACGTGTCTTAGATTTAAATTTAAATTCACAAGGTGTTTTCCTTTCCGAGGCCATCTTCTTTTGCACTTTCAAACTTTTTTGCAGTACGACACAGATCAGCGTACAATTAAATTTCGTCATCTTCGTTCAATTTAGAAACATTTTTTTGAGCTGTATTTTAACGTATCTCCAACCTTTTTCGAGTGAAAAATTATTGAATTTGAATTATTTGCATTGTTTGTTATTCGCTAAATAAAAAGAAAATAATAGAAATACTCGATAGGTATGCCGAAAATTTGCTTTTATTTTAACAGCTCGTCTTCTGAGACTCAACTTATACTCATTCAATATCAAATTAAAGAAAAGAACAATTAAAAACTAAATAAATTGCTAGAAGTGTCCTTCACCTGCAAGAGTACAGGGATCTGTCCTTCTTCGCATATTCTCACGCACTATTATATTCATATTATATTTCTCATCGTGTCACAAGAGGTTATTATTTGATTTCGCAATTCTTCTACAGTGTTCTCTGGAGTGGTATTAACTAAACTTTTGGGATATCCCCATGAGAAAAAGTCAAAATTATTCAAGTCTGGGGATCTAGGAGGCCATGGTTCTGGCCCACCCCGACCTATCCATCCACTTCTGAATTTATTATTCAAGAATTCCCTAGCACATCCTCCAGCAATAAAAGTAAATCTTCCTTAAGAAATTACCGATAACAGGATCGTTTAGTCTGTTAAGGCAAGAAAAATGGCCAGTCAAATAATTTTCAATTATTTCGACCCAGACATTTTGTGAGAATTGTTCTTGATGATGAGATTCTTCAATCAGATGGGAGTTTTCCTCAGCTCAATAATGATTATTGTGAAAATTTGTGATAGCAGTTCTCGAAAAGTTAGCTTCGTTTGTGAAAATTATTTCACTATGAAAATGAGCATTGTCTCTAATTTTATCTAAGAACCATCGGCAGAAATTCAGTCATGAAGGAATGAAGGAACCGTACATGTAGTGGATATCAGTCAATTCGGCGTTAGTAAAATTAGCCATTTTTTCTCACAGCAATAACTTCAAAAGTCTCAAAACTAATCGTTAATTTAATAAACAATTGGGACAGACACTAGTTAAACTTTAGCAACTGTCAAAATAAATAAATAAATGAAAAGAATCAAAGCCTATTAGTAATTTTGTAATTAGAAGTGCTTTCAATTCAGCAAATGCATACAATCGTTTAATTATTTTTTGCTCGAGAACGGTAGTAGATACGAAAAAATTACAGGTGTCAAAAAAGGTACTAAATTGAACGAAGATGAAGAAAATTGATTATACGCATACTTGCTATAAAGTTTGAAAGGACAAAAGAAGACATGGCTCCGTAAAAAACATCTTGTGTATTTCAGTTAAAATCTAGGACGTGTAATGATGGAGGCTGTAAAAAATAGCTTGCATTCCAAATTTGGGCTGAGTATCTCAAGAACTGCAGGAGTTTTGAAGAAAAAACGAATCTTGTCTGGAAATTTCAATACCCTGTAGCTCCGTAACGAAGCTTTTGCGGACCTATGCTGATATAAACTTTTTTTCTTAAAATTGCACGTAGATTTGTGAAATACTATTATGTAACATCCTGTATATAAAAATGAATCTTTCTGTATGAAAAATGACTGTTTTTGAGTACTAATCTCAGTGAAGGTTACTCTTATACTCTAATACTCCTGGAAAAACACTAACATAGAAATATTCATACAGTAAAATCTTACCTACTAGGGAGGCATTACCCTTACATTCAATAAATTTATGACTATTTATTACATTGTAGGTTTTTCTAATATCATGAATATTGGGAATTTCAAGCAGTTGTGAACACTGGTCATTTCCTATTTTAAATACTACCTAAACAACTATTTACACCCTTTCTAAGTAACGGTGCAATAAAGATATTCAACTAACAATAAGAATTTTCGAATCATATATTTGATACTTTCTCTATGTTTTGTACATGTTGAGATTATTTATTACAATTCCCAACACTATTTAGTTAAGGCTTTAAGAGATTGGAAGAAAAGAAACTTTTTGTCTGATACACCTTTTCTTGTACACAACAAGCTAGACCACTAATATTCTCCTAGTAAGCAAGAAGCATCTGAACACGATGACCCGATTTGCTCCTGGGCATGAACTCATAAACTACAATCACATAAACTGTGAGTTACCGAAAAAAACAGGAGAATATAGATATGCAAGGTGTCCACTAAGCTCTATGACAAACCTTGAGAGGTGATCCTTGAAGCAATCCTAACAGGACTGATATCAAAATTCTCAAGATACTAGAACGACTCTGTGGTGTTCCATAGATGAGAAGAAATAAATATCTTGTACAGAAGGTGAAATTCGAAACCGTAGAAAATAATTATCATGAATGTTACTTTCAATTGATGTCGGAATAATTTTTTCGAAAGAAAATTATTAGGTTGAAACATTGAAACGAATTGAAAATGTATTTACTCGGTAATAAATAATATGCAGATATGATCTATTTTTATGGTTTTTGCGATGGAAACGCACGAGCTGCTAAAGAATACCATCGAAGGTTTTTCAAAGACATCCACCTGTTCGAACAGTTTTACCTTCTGTATCTAGAAGAAATGGAAACACCTAAAACTAAAAGTGTATGGCTTTTACAAGTCAACTTATAAAATAAGGAGACCGTGTTCAAGATAATCCCTCGATAAGAATTCGGCGCATGACAAATCCGTTGCAAATGCCATACTCACATTTTGCTGCTTGCTTATGCAGCAATATGCTCAAATACAGTTTTCATGTTTAAGGTTCTATGGTGTGATGGAACATGCTTCACAAGAGTTGGTATAAATGATTTCCATTATGATCATTTATGGACTCTGCAGAATCCAAATGTGGTTATGCAGGACACTTCCAAAGAAGGTTCGGTATAAACGTTTGGGGTGGCATTTATAATAATAGGTTCTTGGCCATTCATATTTTAAATAGCTGATTTAATGTAATTTAGTTTTGAAATTTTCTACAGAATACGTTTTCCAATTCAATTGATGATGTTCCGGTAAATTTCAATCAGAATATGTATTATCAACATGACGGATCACATCCACATCAATGCAGAATCGTTCTTGAATGGCGGAATGAATATTTTCCAAATAGATGGATTGGTAGGGGATGTCCAATTGCTCGATCAGCGGATTTCAACCCGTTTGACTTTTATGTGAATAGTAGATAGTTTATTGCATTGCAACGATCATCTACACAAGAAATAAACATATACATTGTATAACTGAAATAGGAGTATGTCAAAAACACAAGAAATGTCAAGGACCTAATGAAATTGTACAAAAGAATTTAAACTCCTCCAATGAATAGGGTTCAGAAGCCATAATGAAATTATGGCTGAATCCTCTTCTTATAAAGCTCAAAATTGGGAATTCGTAAAAATGCGGGAAGAGAATTATAGAGTTTAATGGCCTCATACTCTACACCCCTTTCACGCAACCTTATTGAGTGAACCGGACAGAAGTAAGGTGTCACCTCTCTTGTCTTAAAACTCTTCTTTCTGTATTCCTCAAAATAATTGCGTTGTTTGTGGAAAAACAGGAGCACTCTGTTAATATACAAACCATAAACTGTGAAGATATGCTTCTTAAATAAGCCACGATAAGATTTTCTCAATCCGAGCTTCAATATTATTCTCAACGCTCTTTTCTGGGCTACAAAAATTTGGTCAACATGAGTAGAACTGCCCCAGAAAATAATTCCGTAAGACAAAATAGATTGGAAGTTTGCATAATAATTGTAACGATGTTCAAGTCAACTTGATTACGCAAGGCATGCAATGTATAGATGACAGTATTCAACTTCTTTCTCAACTTATCAATATGTTGAGTCCATTCCAAGTGACTGTTAATAATGATACCCAAAAAGTTTACAGACTCACTAACTTTAAAGTAGCAGTCATCAAAGGTTACAGCGTTTGGATATGTCAATTTAGATCTATTAGAATTGAAAAAAATTGAATCAGTCTTCTGCATATTAATAATAAATAACAAGTACTGTGTTTTAAGGAATTTTACTTAATAATTGCGATTCGTAACGCGTTTCACTACACCGTAGCTTCTTCAGACGAATGAATGTACAGAAAATATAAATATAAATGTTCTTGCCTAATTAAAAGCTTATTGGGTTGCTTCTTCTTAAATGGTTATTTATGACAGGTATATCCAATAAAATTAAGGAATAGATTGCTCCCGAAAAGATTCAATAGAGGTGAAGGGCTTAAATCGACTTGTTCATTGATGAGTCTACCTGAGTGTTTGTATTTATTGATTTCTAAAGTTTCCCAAAGATCTACCTTCCAATATTTATTATCTGTATGCAAAATTTCAAACTGTGCGTCGAAAGAGTGATTATTTTCTAAGAGATGATTCGCGTAATTTGAATCTGATTTTTATTTGAAAAACTGCGTTTATGTTCCGATATTTTAATATTAAAATTTCTATGTGTTCTACCAATGTAGAAATTAACACTGTCATTGCAATTCACTCTATAAACACCTGATTTATTGTTTTTACCTGGTTTGGTTTTATTATTTTTATATATTTGCCTAAATTATTATTAGTTTGGAAAGCTATGTTGAAATTATTGTTACTCAAGAATGATTTCAGTTTCCCAATTGTAATGCCAACGTAGGATAGGGTGTTGAATTTTTGTTTCAATTTATCGACAGGGTAAACTTCATTCAATGCGATTCTACTTTGTTTTTTATTTAAAATATTATTTATTTTTAGAAATATTTTAGAAGTGATACCATTTCCGGTTATACCGGAAGTGGGTCATCACTTTGTTATTTCAAATGGCAATCTACCTTTTTCATTATACTTTTAGAACCGACATTTGAGCAGGCATAAAATACCCAAGTTGTTGGCACTTATCTGTCAAAACTTTTGACAAATTTAATTATTTTTGTTATAAAATCGATTTTTGAGGAACATTCAAAAAAATTGTAGCTCATAGATCTTTTGCACTATAGACACAATTTTTGCTTGGGTGGATAGAAGAAGGATCAAGGAATTTTTTAAGCAGTCTACACATGTCAAATGTTCATTGCGTTGTTTTGTATGATTTTTTCAATTTAGCCTTTTTCAAACAGAAATAACTCAATTTTTCCAAATGGCACGTGCCAATTTTTATATCGCCATCAGATGAAGCGTCAAATTTCAGATGGAATTGTATCAGCCTGTACTATGCCCATTTCTTATAGTTCTAGAATAATTTGGGAATATATTGAATTCTGATGATTTTGCAAGAACTAACAAAGAATGCTTTGAAATATTTGAATCAAGTAGCTGAACTGGTTACGCTCACCTGACAGGTGCCTAAAGTTAATGTACTTGTCACTTCGTTCATTCGAATTTGATATTTCAACAAGAATTGTTGCTAATTTGAAGTGAAAATTTTTGAAAAACACCAGATTGATAATAAAATGGCTGATTATTCAAACTAGGATATATTTAATCTGTTTTTAATTCATGGCGAATGTCAAAAAGTGGTGGATAGAACTTGCAGGCAATTCAATAACCAATTACCAAATTGGAATTAGAAGAAGACCAATTCTCGAGGACGATGACAATCAAATTAATACGCTAGCGTATTTTCGTGCCAATCCACATGCTTCCATTAAGTCAGCATCAATGAATATTGAAATGAGTTATACTTCCATTCAAAGGATCCTTAAGAAACATAACATGCACCCGTATTCTTTCATCAGACTACAAAAATTGAAACCAACTGACCTTCCCAAGCGGCTAAATTTCTGTGAAAATTTATTAATTCGGCTTCAAGAAGATGAGACAATTCTGCAAAAAATTAAATGGCCTGATGAAGCCAAGTTCAATGAAAAAGGAATAACTAACAGGAGAAATCGACAGTTTTAGGCCACAGAAAATCCACATTTCATTGAGGTTATTGATTTCCAAAATAAATTCAGCTTGAACGTTTTTGCAACTTTAATGAATGATTTGTTATCTTATCACATTTATGAGGAAAATCTCAATGGACAAGATACCTGGAAATTTTGAGAGGAACATTAGCAAATTTTTTAGATGGATTACCACTTAACATTCTGAGGGATTGCTATTACCAAATGGATGGTGCACCAGCACATAAAACACGAGCTGTAGATCGGCAGCTAACAGAAATGTTCCAGGATAGATGGTGGGGTAATCCAGGACCAAATTTATGGCCTCCGCGTTCTCCGGACCTGACACCCTTTGATTTTTATTTATGGGGCAAAATTAAGAGTGAAGTGTATCTTATTCCTGTAAGAAGTAGAGAAGAGTTACTAGAGCGCATTCATAATGCTTTTCGTAATATTGATCCTGAGGAAACTAGGAAGGCAACTCATCATGTTAGTATACGAGCTGTCAAGTGTATAGAGCAAATTGGAGCCCATATTGAACATTTACTCAGATCGTAAATTAGTTTTCTCCTATGATGTTTGCTATCATTTATTCGTATTAATGTAATTATCTTCGATGATTGGTTTTCGCTTAGTTCCTACAACTATTATTTATCCGAATTGTAGAAAATTGCTTCTAATGCTTCGAAATTTTATTCTACTCATAGATGGTAAATTTGGAAATTGGTTATTGAATTGCCTGCAATTTCTACCCTCTACTTTTGACATTCTCAAATGAATTAAAAAAGATTAAATATATTTTCGTTTGAATAACTAGTGGTTTAATTCCAAATGTGTTGTATTTTTTGGATATTTTCAATCTGAAATAACTACAATTCTTGTTGAAATATCAAACTCGAATGAACGAAGTGACAAGTACATTAATTTTAGGCACCTGTCAGGTGAGCGTAGCAAGTTCAGCTACTTGATTCAAATATTTCAAAGCTTTCTCTGTTAGTTCTTTCAAATCATCAAAATTCCAAATTATTTCGGAACTATAAGAGATGGGTATAGTACATGCTTATACAATTCCATCTGAAATTTGACGCTTCATCTGATGGCGATATAAAAATTGGCACGTGCATTTTGTAAAAATTGAGTTATTGCTGTTTGAAAAAGGCCAAATTGAAAAAATCATACAAAACAACGCAATGTACATTTGATATGTGTAGATTGCTCAAAAAATTCCTTAATCTTTCTTCTATCCACCCAAGCAAAAATTGTGTGTGTGACGCAAAAGATTTACGAGCTACAATGTTTTTAAATGTTCCTCAAAAATAATTAAATCTGTCAAAAGTTTTGACAGATAAGTGCCAACAACTTGGGTATTTTATGCCTTGCTCAAATGTCGGTTCTAGATGTATAATAAAAGAGGTAGATTGCCATTGAAATAACAAAGTGATGACCCACTTCCGGTATAATAGGAAATGGTATCACTTCGAAAATATTTCACTCCAATTGGAAATCGCTAGTTATGGTAGCGTATGAAATTTCAGCTTGATATTGTTATTGGAACTTAAAAAGCTTTTAACGGACTGTCCCGGTGGATATCCCTGTATAATATCTTCTGTTTAAGTGATGCTGCAATGTCGCCAAGCGAATGTATAGTTCAGAAAAGAGAATATGTTAAAAGATATTTCACTTTTTGTTATACGTTTCCCATTGTGGTATTGCAGACTATATCTATCTCTATGTAAATTGAATTTAAATAGATTATGGCAAAATAAGTTGCAAGAACTGTTCACCGTTATTATTCAATCTGCCTTCAATATAAGTCCTTGAATGAAAGCTTTGCGATGCAGACTTCGTGACAATATGATAGTATCGCAAATTTCACAGCATTGTCACCATTTTATTCCTCATTATTTAGTGTAGATGCGAAAGAGAATAGTAATAGAAGAAGATTGCAAACAGAAACAATCCTATTTATTGAACATTTTATTTCAGTTTGTTTGACCTTTAGATCGAAACGTCTAGGCGATATATTCAGATTAGACGAGTGAGTTTAGCAGAATTTATATCTTCATTGAACCTTTGAAATAATTTCCTTTCTCTTCAATATTGGAGACGCAGCAAAATTAACGCAAAGAAATTTCAAGATAATCATCGAAAAAATTTTCAATATTCCTATAGAAATATCGGACTCTCACACTTTGAATTCAACAAGTTATTCGCAAAATGGACGATTGGTTGAGTTTGTGATAAGTTTTTTCAGCCCTAGAAGACGTCGATCATTATTTTAACTTAAATTATTCAGTATTTTGTATAAAAAACAAGTGAAAACGCTTAAAAGGCTCCAATAAGTTGTGAAGGAAACAAGAGAACATTGTAAGCCACAGAGTAATCTTTATATTACATGAATCTTTTTGATAGTATTGATGATTTATTTATTTTATGGAAATTCATTTTTATGCTCTAGTTGGCTATTGAGGGTAATAAATTGTGGGTTTTTACATAGTTTTTTAATCTCCAAACTTTCCAACGAATTCATCTCTCTCCCTTTGTTACATTTATGAAGGATTCTAAGATTGTCCAATGAGATCGAGTGGTTAGTTGATTTTAGTTGTTCAAATATTGGAGAATTTTCATCAGAGGAAATATGTTTCATGAATCTAGCTTCAAAACTTCTCCCTGTTTGTCCGACATAGGCTACCTGACATTCATTGCATTCGATTTGATAAATTCCTGATTGGTTGAATTTATCGTTCTTTTGTTTGGCATTGAATAATAATCTGCTCAAGTTGGGGCCGCTTGAGAATGAAGTAGTTATGTTCAATTTGAAAAATTAATTACTGATTTTGTTAGAGAGTTCGCCGGTGTATCTGAGACTAGTGTATCTTTTTTTCGGGGTTTCCACTATGCTATATAGTAATTGAGAGGTAATACGTTGCTCTTTGCGTTTAATGATTGTATTTAGAAAATGTTGTGGTAAGTTGTTATTTGATGCAATTTTTCTGATGATATTAAGTTCAGTTTGAAAATTTTCTGTCGAAAGGGGAACAGTGTAAGCTCCATGAATCATGGAGTTATATGAAGCTCGTTTATGGCTTAAATCACTGAACGAGTCCATTGGAATCGATGCGTCTGTGAATCTTTCCTTTGTGTAAATTTGAGTGAGTTGGTTATTTGAATTTGTAATGGTTAAGTTGAGGAAATTAATTGAGCTATCATTTTCTGATTCAGAAGTGAAGCTGATGCAGCAATGCTTTTTATTCAGAAAATTTGAAAATTGCTGAATTTATCTGTTTGAACCACGAAAACCAACTAAAATGTCATCTACATATCTGTACCAGAAAGCAATGTGTTTTTGAGCGAAATCTGTGTTTAGTATTGAGTTTTTCTCTGAATTATTCATGAAAATGTCAACTAGTAGAGGGCTGAGAGGTGAACCTATTGGAAGACCTGAATTTTGTTTAAAGAATTGAGATTGAAATTGAAAGCAAGTTTGAGATAGGCATATTTGAAGAAGATTGCTAAATTCATTAATGATATGTCTGAAACAAGGGGAAGACACTCATTCGTTGGAATATTCGGGTACATTTTTTGACATCGAAGGAGACTAACTTAATATCTTGGGAGGTTGTGAGATTTGAAAGTTTATGTATGAGATCTACAGAATTAGAGATAGTGTATTGTGCTTGAAAATTCGAGAGGTCTAGTCATTTTTGATTCAAGAATTTTGCTAGTTTACGTGATGGTGTGTTTATATATGACACTACAGGTCTTGCAGATTTTTCTTCATTATGTAGTTTAATCAATCCGTACATTTTTGGAGCTTGAACATTCATTGGAATCAGTTTCCTCTCCTCCCATTCTGTGTGTGCTAGGTTTTCTGACAAACTTAGCTCTTCTTTGATTTCTTTTGTGAAAAGTTTGGTTGGATCTTTTGGTATTTCGGTGATATCCATTGTTTTCAGTACATCCTGCATCTTTTCTTCGTATAGGTCTTTATTGAGACATACTATACTATTGCCTTTGTCAGCTTTAGTCATTATGAAATCTTCGGCATGGATTTCTTGATATGAACTTTATTATTTTCAACTGATTCTGATTGTTAGTTTTTTGTCAGATTTTCTGATAATCTCTGTGAATTTGTGTTTATGGAGGCTTGGGTTAGTGATGACATGTCTTTATGTTTTTAGAAGGCCAGCTCTGCTTGCACTCTGGTTTTCCAGGGGTTTTTCTTTTTTGTTTTCATAGGTTGAAAGTTTTTCATGCAGGGTTTCGTAATTTTCTTCTGAAATTTCACTCATTTTCATATTAATTTTATATTCAAGACACTCAAATTCAATATTATGTAAAATATGAAATAATTCGTCCTGAACTGATTAGATGTGAAGTTTTATATAATCACGTACCTTATACCACTTTTTAATTTCGTCCTTGAGCCAGAGAAGTTCCATTTTTGGTTTAGTTTTAGAGGTTGGTTCATTATGAATACACCTTTTGAACTTGATATATTCAGGAATCACTTTTCGCTTCAGACACTCTTTGTTGAACAACAAACTCAAGGACACTTTGTTGTATTTCATCTGTAGCCGATAGTACATGTGCAAAGTCCATATCTAGCAAAATCCAAGCGGAAGATCTCATAATGACTAAAGCTGACGAAGGCAATAGTATAGTATGCCTCAATAAAGACCTTTACGAAGAAAATATGCAGGATTTACTGAAAACAATGGATATCACCGAAATGCCAAAATCCAACCAAACTTTTCACAAAAGAAATCAAAGAAGAGCTATGTTTGTCAGAACACCTAGCACACACAGAACGGGAGAAAAATCTGCAAAACCTCTAGTATCATATATAAACACATCATCAGGTAACCTAGCGAAATTCTTGAATCAAAAATTTCTAGACCTCTCGAATTTTCAAGCACAATACACTATCCCTAATTCTGTAGATCTCATACATAAACTTTCAAATCTCACAATCTCCCAAGATATTAAGTCAGTCTCTTTCGATGTCAAAAATATGTACCCGAACATTCCAACGAATGAGTGTTTTCCCCTTGTCACAGATATCTTATCCGAGTCTAACTCGCCGCCATATATCACTGATGAATTTAGCAATCTTCTTCCAATATGCATATCTCAAAGTTACTTTCAATTTCAATCTAAATTCTTCAAACAAAATTCAGGTCTTCCAATAGGTTCACCTCTCAGCCCTCTACTAGTTGACATTTTCATGAATAATTCAGAAAAACAACTCAAAATTAAACTCAGACTTCGCTAAAAACACATTACTTTCTGGTACAGATATGCAAATGATATTTTAGTTGGTTTTCGTGGTTCAAATAGACAAATTCAGTAATTTTTAAATTTCCTGAATAAAATACATTGTTGCATCAGCTTCACTTCTGAATTAGAAAATGATAACTCAATTAATTTCCTCGACGTAACCATTACAAATTCAAATAACCAACTCACTTATAAAATTTACAGAGAGTTCAGTCATTTAAGCCACAAACTAGCTGAATATAACACCAAGATTCATAAAGCTTACTCTGTTCCCCTTTCGACAGAAAATTTTCAAACTCAACTTTATATCATCTGAAAAATTGCCTCAAATAACAACATACAACAACATTTTCTAAATACAATCATTGAACGCTAATAACAACGTATTACCTCTCAATTACTATATAGCATCGTAGAAACCCCGGAAAAAAGATATACTAGTCTCAGATCTACCGGCGAACTCTTTAACAAAATCAGTAACTACTTTTTCTCATTGAACATTACTACTTCATTCTCAAGCGACCCCAATAAGCAGATTATTATTCAATGCCAAACAAAAGAACGATAAACTCAAGCAATCAGGAATTTATCAAATCAAATGCAATAAATGTCAGGTAGCCTATGTCGGACAAACATGGAGAAGTTTTGAAGCTAGATTCAAGGAACATATTTCCTCAGATAAAAATTCGCCAATATTTGAACAAATAAAATCAACTAACCACTCGATATCATTGGACAATCTTAGAAACCTTCATAAATGTAATAAAGGGAGAGAGATGAATTTGTTGGAAAGTTTGGAGATTAACAAACTATGTAAAAACCCACAATTTATTACCCTCAACAGCCAACTAGAGCATAATGGATCCTCACTACTCAATATTTAGGATAAATTTCATTCTGTACTTGTACTTGCCTACTCATGTATTATATTGTTATTGACTTGAAAATTTCCGTAGGGTCGAAACCGGTCGTGATTATTGCATAAATTGTGGAAAAGTGACAAAAAGGTCTTATTTCGTTTTACTTCACATGAATCTTATTTTTAATCAACGAAAGTTATGACTGATGAGGTATCTACCTGTCCATTATTGTTAAGATTTTGTATTTTGAGTTTAACCCACTGAAGAATTAATAAATGGGAAACGAATATCAAGTGAATAAAGACGTGATACTAGCCCATCCTAAATCTGGGAAAATTGTGCTCGAGTGTTTCGACTCTTTCGAGCACGGTTTCCTGATCATGATTATCAAGATTAGATTACTTTTATCATGGCGGTGCTACTACTCACTCGCAGCATTACATGTCAACTGGCTGAAAAATAACTTCTGGCATCAATGGATATAAACAAATTGTTCTATAAGTGGTCTTGTCGTTTTCCTGATTTGATTTCGAGTTGTAGAGAAATTTCTTTAAAAACCATTTGAATTACAACACGTTACCCTAATGATTCACCATCACAGAGGCATTTTCGAAAATGTGTATACGAAATTTATTAATCCTAGTTGAGTTTTTTATTTCTGTTTTTATTTTCTTCGAAATAGATTTCTCTGAAGGAATTATATTACAGAGGACATGAAGATGGGTAATTTGAGTTGTGTTCTTGGTATTAATTTTGATTCTTATTTCAGAATTCAGTTGGGTAGAATTAAATTGTACTCTAAGAATCGATCAATCAGGCAATACAACAGTAATAAGTGTTAAAGAGATCATAGAAAAAGTAGACGATCGCAAAGTTCGGTAGCTAATTTGCAGAATATTGTTCCTCATTTTCAATTTTTTGCCTCATTTGTTTTATGTGGAATTTGGAAGTCAGTAAAGGAGAGTACAGTGAAACATTGAAATACAGATGAATTGAAATCTCGATTCAATGGAAAATCATTGAAGAATACATTCAATGGTCCATACTTCTAATGAATAATTCGATCATAATGGAATACCCCAGTTTTCTAAGTCTCAGAATTTCCATTCAATATCGTCCGTACAACTCAATTCAACTCGGTTCAAAAAAAAAAAAGAGGTACAAAAACAGATCCTTTTGATAGACCATGATTGAGAGTGCGAGAAAGGCTACTTCCAACGAAAACCAGAAGTTTCTGTCAACTCACAATCTCGATCAGATTAATCACAGTACAAGAACGTTATACATTTTATTCATCATACCATTTTTCCACAATGTCTCATATGCTGCAAAATCCTACAAGAATATGCCTCCTGTTTTCAATTTGTTCAGAAATCTAAACCAATTGAATGTTCCTAGACTCAGAATATGATCTAAACAACTGAAGTTTTTTCCAAAATCGAATGGGAAATTGGTTCATATAATAAATTATATTTTTCTGTTTAGAAATTTATAAGTAGACTAATAGGTCGGTAGCAGTTTCAGAATTCTAACCTAATTTGAAATGATGAAAACCTCAGCTTCTCTGAAATCCACAGGGGTCTGACCCGAAAAAATCAAATGATTTTGAAAAGAATGTTTTCACGAAATATTTATTGAATTCCGGGATTATACTATCGAAGTTTTAGCTTTCAACTTTTTAGCTGTTCCAGAAGTAAAGAATAAGTTTAATCTATTCATGTCTTATGTTTTGAATATATACACACAAACAGCTACAAATCTGACTTCGCCATGTTCACGAAATGTTAAACATGAATTGTGCATGAGTCGATCGAACACAATGGCTATTTTAATTGAAATATCTCAACCATTGTCTCTCAACCTGTAGGAATGATTTGAGTACATAAAGTTTACCTACATCACAATCGTATTAATCATTCTCAAAATAATGAGACAGCTGATTCGTTGTTTTACTAAACATAACTGGTACCAATATCTGATTTGAAAGTCTGTATAATCTGTTTCTTGAGTTTTGGCGCTGACAAAAAGACTATCGAGACGTTCAGAATAAAATGGAGGGTTCTCCATACAGTATAATTTTTGAATGTTCAATTCGTATATTTTCAAGTATAATTCGATTTGGCCGTGATTATGCATCTTATCTATGCTACTTTCGACAAGTTGAATAATTTTGTGTTGAATATTTTTTCGTTTTGTAGAAAAATATTCTTGAACAATCGAAAAACAGCACTAAACCTATATGTAAACTATGAAAAAGTTCTTTGAGCGTTATTTTTCAATGGTTCTTATCCCAAATACTGAACAAATTGAACAAAAATATTTTCCACAGATCAAGTAAAATTTCCTTGGAGTTTAATAATATATTTCCACGCAGTTTTGTCTATGTGGTTGGATAGGAATATTCCTCATAGGCTCTATTTTGTTCCATTAAATAGCAATACGGGAACTTTTGGACATTTTTAAAAAGAGTGCGACCACTTCAAGAATAACCGCTTCTGCTATACCATAATATGTGGTAGATACATTACAGTGCACCAATAATTTACATGGACGAAACATACATTCATTCCTCCCATACACATAAGAAGGCCTGGAGTAACGAAACAAACAACGGCCTACGTCAGCCTGTTTCAAAAGGACCAAGACTGATAATTTTGAATGCCGGTAGTGAATGTGGATTCGTACAAAACGGATATCTGGTCTTTAAGTCCCATTATAAAATACACCCAATACGAAAAATGGTTGAGAGAAAAACTTATTTCGAATTTACCATCAAAAAGTATGTTAGTGATCGATAGCGATCCATATCACAATGTACAAACAACAAAACACCCGAACGTGACTTCCCGAAAAGAAGAAATGAAAGAGTGGCTGCAACGTCGGGATATTGCCTTCGCAGATTGTATGCTCAAAGCAGAACTTTATAATCTAATAAAATTGCACAAACCAAGATATAAAGCGTATGCTATTGTTGAAGCCCTAAATGATCAAAGCCTCGATGTACTTATAATTCCCCCATATCATCCTGACCCGATTAAGAAAGTTTGGGCAGCCATGAAAATTCATGTAGCTGACAGAAATATTGATTTCTCAATGAAAAATGTGGAAAAACTGTGTGGTTTTTCTCTTCGATTTCTCCTGATCAGTTGGAATCATTATGCGACAATACGCAGAAAATTGAACAATCTCTTATGGAACAAGAACCCATGCTGAAAGACCTTATCGACAATTCCATAATTACTTTTCTAGCAGAGGGTAGTGACAGCAACAGCGAGTCTTCTAGTTCTGATTGAGAAGTATCTGACCTAGAATTTTTTTAATTTTTCGTTATTTAACTCATTTTGTGTTGCATATTTGAATTGTTTGCAAAAATTATCTAGGTAAATAGTTTTTACCAATGTTAATAAATTTGTATGATTGAACTGAAAACTAGGTAAATCCGAATCGTTCGTCCTCACGATAGCGCAATACGATTCTACCGTTTTTCTTTGTTATGTCGTTAATCCTATATAGACCAATCGAGGTATCACAAAGAGACTAGGTACTTAGGGGAAACATAGTTACTAATCCTTTACCTCGAATCCGTATACAATGTTTCATCCTATTGTACAGATTCCTGGTATTCTTGAAAATTTGAAATATAAGAGGAAAACAATATTATGAAGGTTCAGCAAACTGATGCAATGATTCACTAGCAAACACCTCCCCAAGATCTACTGTAAACAAAACAAAGTGTAGAGGACCCAAAATAGAGCCTTGTGGCTTACCCTAAAATACCAACCTTGAGCTTGAATTCACACCATTAATACTCACGAATTGGCACCTATTTGAGAGGTACGCCTTAATAAGATTGGTTACTCTTTGCGGAAAGCAGAAGTAGTGGAGTATCACTGAAACAAGATCATGATTGATAGTATCGAACGCTTTCATATAATACAGCAATACAAGGATGGAAATTTTCCCCGAGTCAATTGAACGCATCACATCATCAATGATTTTAATGAGAGCTGTAATTGTAATATGTGACTTGCAGAAACCTGACGGACAAGGGGAGAAAATGTTTTTATTGAATGAGAATGACGTTATCTGCTTAAAAATAATTCTTTCTGATATCTTTGACAACACAGGCAACTTGCTGATAGCTCTCAAGTCGGCTAGACCTTTTGGAGAGGATACCTTTGAAAGAGGAATAACTTCAGCATT
This sequence comes from Cryptolaemus montrouzieri, assembly GCA_013387265.2. Classification (NCBI taxonomy): domain Eukaryota; kingdom Metazoa; phylum Arthropoda; class Insecta; order Coleoptera; family Coccinellidae; genus Cryptolaemus; species Cryptolaemus montrouzieri. The sequence continues at coordinate 29,483,562 of JABFTP020000103.1, forward strand.
TTTCCAACAAGCTGGAAAAACCGACACGAACAAGCAACAATTATATATATGGGTCAAGTAAGGCAAAATATATGGACAGCACAATTTGATCATCTCCAGGCTTATCTCATGATATCCTGAGGAATTCCACTTTATGTTAGAGATAGCATTTCTCACATTCACAGCCTCAAGCGAAAACTCTCCCACAGACTGGCTAACACGTTCTGAGCTAAAGCGATGAATTGAATCATTGTAAGGTTTGCATTCCAGTGCCCTAACAGACTCAATGAAGTATTTATTAATTTTATTTGGATCACTTAGTGAGTCAGGAATTGAATATTTTGACTGTTTATTACTAATGTTCAAATTTTTCAACGCTTTCCAAGTTTTTCTCATATTTCTCTGTAAGCTAACATTTTTGACATAATTTTCTTTGCTTTTTTAGTAGTAGCTATGAACTAGTTCCGAGCTCTTTTGTAGTTATCCCAGTCTGAGTTATTTTTAGTTCTCTTGAATTTAGTTAGCAGTTCAAACCAAGATGAACACAACATCAATGAGACAGATCAGAAAAAAAAACAGTCCAACATTTCAATTTCACATTATTTCATAGAACATTGATCACGTAAACGTTTTAGCATATCGGTCATAGAAGTAATAATCCTTACTTGCCGTGTGACTAGCAGTAGAATCATAAAAATCACTGATTGCAAAATATGTGTGGTTAATTCTAGAAACTTGCATATTCTCTGAGACGAGGCCAATAATAAATTTCAGAAAACTCCTTATTACCAACATAAAATGACAAATAACTTACTTTCAGTGCCTATTAACAGCTCAAGCTACGAACGCGAATCTGTCAAAGTCTGCAAAAATGCAGTAAAATTCAAATGAGCGTAAATCTGGTAGCGCCTCAAGACAGAATTGCGATATTTTTCCCTTCTGAAATGGAATACTACAACGCGTACTCTGCAATCAAATAAATTTCATCTGCTGTGTTTTAAGTTATAAGTGAAGTAATCTTGATTTCTTCGTTAGAACCCCTGGAGACAATTTATAGGTGTTTGGGAGTTGACAGTATGACTTGTTCCATAACGTACACTTTTTTCTTGAACGCCTTCATACAGTGTGCGTCCATGAGAACGTTTCTACACGAAACGTAGTGTTTATCTACAGGGCGTTTCTTAAATACGCAGATCAGCTTCCCTAGTTAAAATGAGTAAAATTTGTCATTTATTTTCTTCTGAGTCACTTGTTGAAATTGGTGAAAAATAATGACATTGCTCCTCAAAATATATGTGGTACGAGGAATGTCTTTTGAGTTTTGCATATAGAGCTAGAAAGAAACAATTGAGAGCTTTATTGATACACTCCTGCCTTCGTTCGAACAAATTCAGGAAGCAGCTATTCCAATCATTTGCTGCTACATTCAAAATGGCCTTTTGGAAGGCAACAGATTTTTCTGTAGACTGGAACCTTTGACCACGCAGTCCGTTCTTGATTTTGGGAAAGTTAGAAAATCGGGAATTAGGTTAGATTGTACCCAGGATGATGTAACAATTCAAATGTTTACTGGTCTATGACTTGTTTCTGAAAAAACTTTGCGACCTTCTTTTTGGAGGCACTTCGACCACAGATAACTTTTGGAGCATCAAAACACAACATTAGCGCTCATTTTTTAGCTCGCATGAATGAATCCAAAATTCATTGCCAGTGGCAATGTTATAAATGCTTTCAGACTTTCCAAAGTTAAAACGGTCCAGACTTTTTTCACAGCAATTCATCCTAACAGTTTTCTGTTCTCCTATCAACAGACCGCGTCTGGAAACAAATTTTTTCACACGCAATTCTTCGTGTACAGTTTTTTGTTTTGAGGTTTTCGAAATCCATAATGATGCCTCAATCTCAACTCACTGAGATATTCTTGTTCAGATTGTTGCCCGAAGATGTCACGGTTTAATTCCATTTTTTAACTAACTTGTCTAGTTTGTTTTGGCTAGAATACCGCATAAAAATGATATTTTGAATTTATATTAACAAATTATAGATTTTTATTTAGAATACTGACGATTGATCAATGTTATCCTTTATTTTCGAGCATGCAAAACATAAAAGACATCATACTCAGCAATTTTTTTTGTGATAATATAGTCTTCTGCACATTTTCTGGGCATCATTCCAGATCCAAGCTATTACATAATTTGTTAGGAGCCCCATTACTATGTTTCTATATTTTGAATTTGTCGACTTCCTATTTTATCATGAAGTTTGCTTCGTTTGTTGCTGCATTCCTGCATTCTTAGATATTATCAGGAAAATCCGAGAAAATTTTTTATATACCAGGACGAGTTGTTATAGTAAAACACAATTGCAGCATGACACTTTTACATCTATCGAAAAGTGCATTGTTCAAGAAATATTTTCGGTGTTCCTGAAAAGAAAACAAAATGAGCAATCGTATATATAACACACTATACTTTTCTGTAGTTTTCAAAACCATTTCATACCACTATTATATAATTATTGTCTCCCTACTCATCTCCTTCATTCTATTCGATATCAACTCTAAAGATACATCATTTCCGATGAGTAATAGAGCTTATATAATTATTCTTCGAGAGAAATACCTAAGAATAATATCGCATAATACACACAAAACAAAAATTGTCGCATCACCTGGTATTCTGAATTCCACAATCGATTAATCGGCTCGATCGCAGTTTCTTTCTCAACATATGTTTTTGGACATATGAGGGAAAAAAATCTTATATATGTAGTACCATTTGTTTTATATGATCTCAAACACGTCTGAAACAAGAATGAGTTTATTTGACTATCAGTATTAATTCCATTTCTCTTCAGTTTTCACGCTAAATTAATGAAAGTTTTCTGTGTTTCTTGTTGATTTTCGAATCTTTGAATTTATTGTAATGGCTGGTAAACGTCCTGGACGCTATTTGAGTGATCATGAAGTGGTAAGAATTGTAACATTTCTAGAGGAGGGGCGAAGCCAACGTTACGTTGCTAACTTGTTGAATGTTAACCAAAGCACTATTTCAAGAGCAATTAATTGGTACCACGAAACAGGGGAATATGGAAGAAGTGCTGGACAAGGAAGAAATAAAATAACAACACCAGTTGATGATCGTTAACTTCGTTTAACTGCACTAAGAGTACGGCACTGTACGGCTAGAATACTCGATAGGTATGCCCAAAATTTACTTTTATTTTGATAGCTCGTCTTCTGAGACTCAACTCATACTCATTCAATATCAAATTAAAAAAAGAACAATTAAAAACTAAATTGCTAGAAGTTTCCTTCACCTGCAAGAATACAGGCATCTGTCCTTCTTCGCATATTCTCACGCACTATTTGAAATATTCCTGGGGTATTTCTTATCGTGTCACAAGAGGTTATTATTTGATTTCGTAATTCTTCTACAGTGTTCACTGGAGTGGTATGAACTAAACTTTTGGGATATCCCCATAAGAAAAAGTCAAAATTATTCAAGTCTGGGGACCTAGGCGGCCATGGTTCTGGCCCACCCGACCTATCCATCGACTGATGAATGTATTATTCAAGAATTCCCTAGCTTCTCCACTAAAATGTGCTGGTGCCCTGTCATGCATGAACCTCATTATGTTTCTCTCCAAAAAGGGCCCATCCTCGATCAACAAAGGTAACTCCTCCTCAAGAAATTGCCAATAAGCTGGACCGTTTATTCTGTTAAGCAAAAAAAATGACCCAATCAAATAATTTACAATTATGCCGACTCAGACATTAAGTAAGAATTGTTCGTGATGATGGGATTCTTTAATCAAATGTATGTTATTCGCTAAATAAAAAAGAATATTAGAAATACTCGATAGCTATGCCCTAAATTTGATTTTATTTTGATAGCTCGTCTTCTGAGACTTATACGTATTCAATATCAAACTAAAAAAAGAATAATTAAAAACTGAATGAATTGCTGGAAGTGTCCTCCACCTGCAAGAATACTTGAATCTGTACTTCTTCGCATACTATCACGCACTGTTTGAAATATTCCTGGGGTATTTCTCATCGTGTCACAAGCGGTTAGTATTCGGTTTCTCAATTCTTCTACAATGTTCACTGGAGTGATATAAACTAAACTTTTGAGATATCCCCATAAGAAAGAGTATCCACTATTTAAGTCGTTAATCGTTAATTCAATAAACAATTTGAGCAGAAAAATCAAAGCCTTTAGTCATTTTTTTAATTAGAAGTGCCTTTCAATTCAGCGAATGCATACAATCGTTTAATAATTTTTTGCTTTATTGTGTATATCGACTTAGAGCGTCAGTTTTCGGGAATTCACACGTCGTATTGATTCTTCTGAAGAAGGTAACATGATCTTTAGAAATATTAATCAGAGCTTTTGGAAAATTAAATATTAATTGCAGGATTTAGCGAAGAAATAAGTGTTGTTGAAGACAATGTATAAGTGTACACAGGTGTGGTCACTATGGCAAAAATCAAAGTGGGATGCGAAATGGTAGTCCATTCTACAATTCCCAGATTTAACCCCCTGCGAGTGTTTGCTTTTCCCGAACCTCAAGAAATTAAATTAATCAAACTGCCCCCGTATGCAATACCTAAATCTCAGTATATACTCGAACATTCGTAGCTGGAATTCCCATCGGCACAGACAACCAATTCGTGTCCCTACACATTTGAGCGAAGCTGTCATGCAAGTATGTGGCGAATATATAAACAAATTCTATGCAACGTTAACTGCAAGTAACTTTCGTAAATTAAACGTTTCACGAAATTCACAATTGGATTTTGTACAGCATTTAATTCTCCATTGCTGGTAAAAGTCCGTTAGGGTAGAAGTGGATTTGTTAATAAAAATACTTGGGTTACAATAAGAAAGAAGTATTATTGGTCTTGTGACAATATGGCCATGCAGGCGAACTTAAAGTTTCTATTTTTACGAGGAAAGAATAATAAACAATTCAAGATTACAAATTCAATTTTGAATGAAAAGGAGAAAACAGCATGTGTTTTGTTGTGAATTGCTAGTTGGGGTTTCAATTATATCCATTGAATTCAAATTTTAAACCTTACAAGCTACTTGTGTTAACGAAAATATTTTTATCGACTATCAGATCAATATCGGATAATTAACTAAAATTCCCAGATCATGTATAATAGTTCTATTTCAATTTTCATGAATAAACCATAAGTTATGACAATAAGATCCCCATATATAATATTTCTGCTGAAATATTTCATTCGTTGTAGAATACTGAACTATACAGTGTGTTACATAATAGTATGTCACAAATTGAGGGTGTTAATCTACGTGCAATTTTAAGAAAAATAGGTCATATAAACAGGTCCGCAAAAGCTTCGTTACGATGCTACAGGGTGTTGAAATTTCCGGAAGAAATTGGTTTATTCTTCAAAACTCCTGCAGCTATTGAGATATTCAGCCCAAATTTGGAATGCAAGCTATTTTTACAGCCTTCATCATTACACGTCCTAGATTCTAATGGAAATTCACAAGGTGTTTTATTTTCCGATTACATGTCTCTTTTGCCCTTCAAAATTGTTTGCAGTACGCCACTGATCAGCGTAAAATCAATTTTCGTCATCCTCGTTCAATTTAGAAACTTTTTCGACACGTGTAATTTTTCGTATTTCCAATCGTTTTCGAGTGAAAAATTATTATCAAATATTATTATATATATATATATATATATATATATATATATATATATATATATATATTATCAAGTTGTCAAATCGATGAGTCCTTAACAAGGACGAAACTGCAGGACTTACTTGTTAATACTGTGATATACAGCTGATTTATCAAGTGGTTGGTGTCCAAAATAATTTTGGAACATAAAATTTACACATCTCGAAAAAGATTATCCGTTAAGTTACTGTACAGTGTGTGAATGAGATTTAACAAATTATTGCACCTCACATTCTTTTAGGTCGTTTTTCTAGTAAACCGTTTATTTTTGTGATAGCTCTTGAGAGATAACGAGATTGGAAAAACATAAAGTAATTTATTATGAAGTTATATTCGATGTTAAAATATCCAGAATTTCATTAAAATCTGTTGAATGGAATAGATTTCATCGAATGAAAAAAATTTCATTGCCTCAATGTGAAGGTGAATATTTCAGCACGAAAACATTTCATATAAGTTATGGTGTTATGTTGATGCGAACAATCAGATCGCAATTTATTGAGACCTTATTCCAGATGCCCTGTATAGCGAATAGAATGCTTCACAAAGTTAATTTGAATCAAAACATGGAAAAACAATCAAGAAAATTCCAGAAAGAGAACGGATCGATTTGAAGAAACTAGACAGATAGATCACTTTCATTCAACATTTTTCTCTTCGAACTATAGTTTGTTTTTTATTTGCGCAAACTCGCCTACTTCAAGAAATCTGATAGTACATTGGGATTCTCATTATTATTTTGCAGAAATTCAATGATCACTTTTAATAATGAATCATGAGGTGGAACACCAGCGAATACATTAATTACATCATTTTTATTTAGATAGATCAATGAAGCTCTACAGCAGAGGTGCTAAAACTGGAACTGCTGACGATCTACCTCAATATCTTTAGACTGCTTACGATCGACTCTGAGCGGCTGCAAGTATGTGTGATATAGGGTTGTCGTACATACACGATACACCCTACCTATTTACCTACCTAGGGTGTACCGTAGCATATATAGATATTAGCTTTCCGCACAATATACAATATATTAGTCAAGGTTTGGGTTAGATTCAGGTAGGTTCTTCTCTATAATATCAATGAAGAAAGCATAGGTATTAGAAATTGCGAGTTTATTGGTTGTAACAAAACAAAAGAGTTAAATATGGTGTTAAACTTAACTAAGAAAGGAACTTTGGATGTTGAAGCGTGGCACTGCATGTCCTCAGCACACTTTTCATAAGATGGTACTTAACCACTGAGTGCTGATCGCATGCATGATGACATATGGTTGTCAGTTAGTCGATTGCGATATTTTGACTCAATTATCTTCATTTCAGAAAATACAGACTCGCACAAGTAAGTTGACCCAAACATTGCCGTCAGTTGAAGGGCGATTTGATTTAGATTCGGATATTTATCCGATATAAAACACCAGAAATTTGTATCAGATGCTGTAGCTTTAGATGTAAATCTGATATAATCTACAACAATTAATTTTCAACAGAATATGAGTTCATATTAAACTGACTTGCAATTTCAGTAGATAATCCCTTAATGTTTTTACATGGAAAAGGATAACTCATAAATGATGCTATATTTGCCGATTTACTGCAATCATAAAAACGCATTTCGAATCGTCCCAAAATATTTGATAATTCAGCCTCATATGTATCATAATTCAACTGAAGAATCCTTGCTTTCAATAAAAGCTTAGCTACATGTTTGTGGGGTTAGGTTAGGTAGGATTTAGATAGATAGATATGCTTTAGAGTATACCCCCATTGTGCTGTCGAAACATGCAGAAACATCCTGAAAATATCAAAGTTAATGGAAGGAAATGAATTTGAAAATGAACTTTCAACTATGAGTCCAATTTTAACTCCTGTCATTCCCCAAATCTTCACGTTGAATTACATTCAGTGTCCTAGCCTGGACCATCGAATTAAAGTAGAATAAAATAGCTAGCTGATAACTGATTGAAAATATGATTGTCATCACGAGATGTCTGTGGAATAGGCCTACTGGAGATACCACGTAAAAAATACTTGCAAACAGACTCTACTTCATAGGTGGCGGAGAAAAGAGTTAGCAATGAATGAGTAAAGTCGTAGGTTAGGTTTTTGGGAAATATATTTACAATAAAGAAAAAAGATCATAAAACTAATTTAAACATTTTGTTTTGACTGGATTTTCATGAGCATTGACGAACAGTCAAAATTGAAGCACTGTAATAGCGTTTTAAATGAATGAAATTAAAAATATTAAAGAGAAAAGATTGGTCTGAGGTAGTTTTTATAAAATGAATGAAAAAAAGCTTTAGAGCAAAAAAGAAAGCTCTTGAAGAAATTTTCTCACTTTTTTGCTTGAAACTTTTTTAATTTTAAATAAAAGGCAAAAAGTTTCATGAGCATACTTGTAGGCAAAGCGATTTGCTACAAATTATGTCTCTAAAATATTTTTGTAAAACATATAGTTTCAGAGATATCGCGAAAAAGGTGTTGCACCACTTTTTCCAAGATGGCGGCCAGGGGACAAGGGCGGCAACCCCACAAACTTGGGGTTAAGATTCTATTGACCCACCACATGTCCCAAAAATTAAAATTGCGTCTTCTAAAAAATGAAAGCTCATGTAACAATTCGATGGACTAAGTATGATTGGCAATATGCGTGTACAATTTCAATAGGCAATCCATAAAGCTTTCTCTATTGTTGAAAAGACTAATCAAAAATATGATATATCAATTTTTATTGTTAAACCCTCTCTGAATTCTTTCTATCTAATGATTTGAATATAGATTTCAGAACGGATAATCCTCTAGGCAGATACATTGAGAACTGTACCCTGAAGTTCATGAGGTGAGCAGAGTATGAACTCTTTTGTATAAGTTGCTATAAAATGTATATATTCAGTACTCTTAAAAATTTCTACATTAGTCTATCTAAGCATAAATGAACTTTTGACAAATATAAATCTGATTTTTACTATGCAAATCAGCTTCTAGAAGAAAATCTACCTACAATAAAAATATTGATATTCTACATGAGGGGTGCTCAAATGGTCGATTGCGAGTGCTTTTTGAGTGGATCTCGAGAAGAAAAAAATTTTTAATAAGTAGGTAACTGAACGACACAAGTTTATTACGTAATAAAACTACAATCTGCTAGCGGCAAAAAAAGGCTATATCAAAGGAACGCGTGGTACTTGTCAAAGAAAAGCCACGTTTTTTATTCGTGCCGCTTTTCTAGAAATTTCGAGCGGCGCGTTGACTTTTATTCACACCGATATAATGTTGCGCCTGCAGGAATTGAAGTCATTCTGAATTGTATCTTGAAGGCAATACTACGTCGATACAGAGTTTATTATTAAATAGTACAAAATGAGTGCAGCGAAGAAATCCAAAACGTATCATTTCAATAACGATTGAGAGGAAGAATTTTTCTTTTGAATGGTGAAGGATAAGTCCATTTGTCTTATTTGTCGTGCGTCAATTGCAATACCTAAGCGTGGTATCTTAGAGAGGCATCATAAAACGGTTCATAAAAACTATGAAAAGGATTTTCAGCCACAGAGTGAATTGAGAAAACGAAAAGTACGTGATTTGATATCTTGTTTGAAAAAAGAACAAACCATGTTCACAAGACCAGCCAAACAATCAAATGCTGCTACGATCGCGTCATTTAAAATATCTCATAAATTGGCGAAACACAAGAAACCATTCGAAGATGTATCGGTTGTAAAGGAAGCATTTATTGAAGTAGGTGAGACTTTATTTGGAGATTTTAAAAATAAAACAGAAATCATGTCTGCTATTAGAGAACTTCAGTTATCTCGTCCGACTGTCACAAGGCGTATTGAAGTCATTAGTCAGGAAATGGCAGATAAACTAAAACATGATATCATGAAATGTACATACTTTTCTTAACAGTTCGACGTATCTACCGATATGACAGGCACTGCCCAACTGAGTATTTTTATTCGGATGGTATTCAATGACATATTGGCCATAGAAGAATTTTTGACAATCATTCTTCTGATGGGGAAGATCCATGGTGAAGATATATATGACGTTTTCTTCAATTTTGTAAAAAATCACAAGCTAGCAATATATAAATTAGTGTGCATTACAACCGATGGAGCACCAGCAATGACTAGAAACAAAAACGGTTTTGTGGCATTGTGTCGAGTTAATGAAGATTTCTCTCCATTTTTTTATTCCACTGCATTATACCTCAACAAGTTTTGTGTTCAAAAGTTTTGAACACGGAGGAAATTATGGGCATTGCAACAAAATTCGTGAATTCCATCCGTGCACTTAGCTTGCAACGGCGGCTCTTTAAGTTGCAGTTGGAAGATAGAGAGTCAGCTGAACACACTGATTTAGTTCTTCACGTGGAAAATTCCTAGAAAGGTTTCAAGAATTATTGCTCGAAATAACAGCTTTTCTAGACGAAAGAGGTGATGACACTCGGATGTTGAAAAACGAAAAATGGCTGACTGATTTGGCATTTTTGACCGACATCACAATGCACTTAAACGCCATTAACTTGGAGCTTCAAGGTAAAGGAAAAACTAATATTGAGATGATTTGAATAGTAAACGCCTTCAAAAGTATATTGCAACTCATGATAGATCAACTGAACAAAAAAGAATCTGAATCATTTTCCATCTTTGAAAGCAAGGATTTCTCAGTTGAATTATGATACGTATGAAGCTGAATTATCAAATATTTTGGGACAATGCGAAATGAGCTTTTATGATTGCAGTGAATTGGCAAATATAGCATCATTTATGAATTGACATTGAGGAATTAGCTACTGAAATAGCAAGTCCGTTTAATATGAACTCATGCTCCGTTGAAAATGAGTTAGCGCAGATTAGATATACGTCTGAAAGCTACAGCATCTGATACAAATTTCTGGTGTTTTATATCTGGAGATAAATAACCGAATCTAAGGAAAATTGCCCTTCTACTGACGGTAATGTTTGGGTCAACTTACTTGTGCGAGTCTGCATTTTCTGAAATGAAGATAACTAACTCAAAATATAGCAATCGACTAACGGACGATCATATGTCATCATGCTTGCGATTAGCACTCAGTGGTTACGTATCATCTTATGAAAAGTATGCTGATGACATGCAGTGCTACGCTCAAACATCCAAAGTCACTCCTTAGTTAAGTTCAACACCATATGTAACTCTTTTGTTTTGTAACATCCAATAAACTCGCAATTTTGAATAACTATGAGTTTTTTCATTGATATTATAGAGAGGAACCTAACTATACCTAACCCACCCTTGACTAAAATATTGTATATTGTGCGGAAAGCTTATATCTATATATGCTACCGTACACTCTACCTGGGTAGGTAGGGTGTATCGTGTATGTACGACAACCCTGCAGCCACTCAGAGTCGATCGTAAGTAGTCTAAAAATATTGAGGTAGATCGCCAGCAGTTCAAGTTTGAGCACCCCTGTTCTACATAATGAAAATAATAGATTGCAATTGAGCTTATCGAGACCATTGAAAAATTCTGGAAATTTGCTTAACAGTCAATCAGCCCTAAATTCGTCACCATTCTTCAATCGTTTCAGTTCTCCATTCTCTCAGATTTTACTCCTATTTAGTTAAATATCTGGTCTCTCGATGCATAGTGCAAGGCCTATCTTTTGAATGTACTATTTATCTGAAGAAGCAACAGTATAGTGAAGCGGGTCCAAAGTTTACCAATTTAATGAAAATTTGAATATCATTGTTTTTTTCTTTTATTAAAATCAAGTAAGAATGCCTAATTCTAGTGTGAGTCGAAACACCATCGGAGTAATGGTTTTCTTGCGTAAAAAGTAATGTTCTATTTGCACTCGATATTTTGTACTTGGACAGAAGGGACAACTTCTACGATTTGGTTCGCAGTCAAATCAATATTAATCAGCATATCAGTATAAGATTTCATATTTGCACTTTCAGGGCATTGTAGTGTCTAAACATGTTAAAGCTCTTGTACAAGTATCACCACTTCTGCCATTTTCACCTAATTACACTGGTCTACAATGGTTTTGTTGCCCTAGATATGAAAATGATTTTGGGTCTATTTATGCACACAATTCGTGAAACTATCAATGATTTTGTAGGATTTGCTCTGATTTCTTTTTAAATCTTTATTTTCATTTTACATAACAAAAATCGTAAAACAAGAAACAAAATAACAGATATATTTATAATGTCAGTTATGTTTTGAGAAATTCGGATACATCGAAGTAAATAAAGAGGAAAATGTCGAAAATATATTTCATATTTCCATAAAACGCCTTTTATGAGCTTTTCTTCTATAATTTTTCAGGGGACAATCTCTTTTCAAAGACCAGCAGTAATCTGCCATCATGTGACAATCCCATCGACCTTGATACCTTTCTCCCATCACTTTTAGATCTTGATGAAACTGCCCTCCCTGTTCTTCACTATAATTTCCTAAATTATCCGGAAATTTATCTAGATGATTGCGGAGATAGTGTAACTTGATACTCATATTCGCTCCTAAAGTCTGAAAGTTTGACAGCATATTTTGCATAATTTCTTCATAGTTTGCTGCTTTATGGTTACCTAGAAAATTTTCGACAACCAACACAAAACTTTTCCAAGCTTTTCTTTCCGGAACAGTCATAACTTTGATAAAATCTGAGTCTTTCATCAATTGCCGTATTTGAGGACCATCAAATATTCCACCTTTCAATTTTTCCATACTAAGCTTCGGAAATTTTCTGCAAATGTAATTAAAACAATTTCCGTCTTTGTTCAACGCTTTTACAAATTGCATAATCATACCTAACTTAATATGTTATGGTGGAAGTATAATTTTGTCTCTGCTCACCAGCGGCTCCCTTATTACGTTGGCTTTACCGACAGTTAAAGAATTTCTTACAGGCCAAACATCTTGTTCCCAATGAAGTTGCTTTGCTCTACTATCCCACATACAAATAAAGCAAGGGTATTTTGTATATCCACTTTGTTGGCCAAGTAAAAAATTAACCATTTTTAAATCCACACAGATCGGCCATTGATGCTCAGAGTATTTAATTTTCTCTAAAACTAATTTTACATTTTCATATTCTTCTTTGATTTTCGTTGAATGGGCAATTGGAATTGATGCAAATTTATTTCCATTGTGCAGTAAGACGCATTTAAACTTCTTTGCAACTATCAATAAAAAGCGCCATTCAGTAGAATTGTACTCTTTTAAACCCATGTCTATAAGCAGCTTCGCGATATCATTACAATACACTAATCCTTCATTTTCACTAAAAATTGTAATAACTCTTTTCTCGCGTTCTGTATGTTGTAATTGTTACTGTTGGCGCCAATAAATTTTTTTCTTTCAATCTTGAGGCTAACAGTTCTGATCCTTGTTTTGATAAATGGAGATCATGTATTAAATCACTGAGTTCATTTTGAGAAAATAACTTTGGCGTAGATGTTTCACCTTCCCATTCACTTCCACTTGTAGATGGTCCCGATTTCTGTGAATTTGGTAACATCATTGTTTCTGAGGGCATGCGAATTACTTCTGAAATGTATATGGGCCGAGGAGATTTTCACTGTGTAGAACCGGACATTTCGTAAACTGTAAGTCTGGGTATCTCCACGTTTGATTTCGATTAAAACCTTTAACATCTACTACGCAAAAGTAACAATCATCTAAATGATTCGTAAGCTCCATCCAGATCATAGGAATACCAAAATCTAATCCAGAACGTTCACCTTTTTTCCACAACCGTAAAGACTCAACACAGGACTTACAAACTTTATTAGGAACCCATGGTTTACCTAATTTCTCCATTTTGAAACCAAAATATTCAACATAAGTTTCCTTGACAAAGTCTGTGATATTTCTTTTTTGTTTTTTTGGTATATAAACACCGCAAATATAACAAAATAAATCACTACAATATTTACACTTTCTTCGTGACGAACTCATATTTTAGACTAGAAGACAAATATGTAAGAATGGACATTCAGTAATTGAAACAAAATATTAATCCATGACACTTTATCCAGATTTACGTGTATATGTACTTCAATATTGTCAAAAACTGAGATCTCAGCTGTTCTGTGGAGCAAGGGTCTGAGAGTGGGGATCAGGTGATGTTTGTATGCGCGAAAAGTTGCGCAGAAGCCTAATCATGACTGTAAAATTAAATTTTATTTCTAACAAGCTTATAATTGTTCAAAATATAAGAAATGCAAAAATCATGAAAATACGAGCACATTGAGAACTTTCATGATATATTCGTAATCTGGGCACTTGAAAACATAAAAATTTGCGATGATATCCAGGGCAACAATAAAAAAAATTTTTTTTGTAGAGCTGTGTAATGTTCTATTTGCACTAGATATTCTGTACTTGGACAGAAGGGACAACTTCTACGATTTGGTTCGCAGTCAAATCATTATTAATCAGCATATGAGTATGAGATTTCATATTTGCACTTTCAAGACATTATATTGTCTAAATATGTTAAAGCTCTTGTACAAGTATCACCACTTCTGCCATTTTCACCTAATTATCAATTCGCCCTCGTCATAAATAGAATATTGTTCAGGGTCAGTTTCGTTATTTAATAATCACATCTTGTATCTGTATTTCGATAACATTGGTAGCTAAAAATGAAGATTTTTGTCAGAATTATATAAATTAGCTATTTCGAATTTATCAGTTTCATCAAACTCCGAAAGGTTTAGTGTTCCAGAAGAAAAATAAAACTTGCATATAATAAAAAGACTTCCGAAGAGAATTGAGATATAAAAGTATTAGTCGATCTATCTAGTGCATCCGCAATAAATCTTTTTTGATGAATGATACGCCATCAACCGAAATGTCTAATTCCGCGGACTCGGTGCAACTCAAAACTTTCAAAATTATGAAAGTTAAATAAGTTTGCTCCAGAAACTGATATCTGTTTGTTGTGGCAAAATCTGAAGATCCGAAGTGAACTGCATGTTTTGAAACGGTACATCTTGATATTGCGGAGAATTATTGGTACAAAAGGAGGTAACTACTGAGTGTAAGAATGTTCCCAATAAACCACTCGCCTTCGTGTCTGCTGGTGGCAGCTTTAAATGATTTATCGATTGTAAAAGTTTGTTTCAAGTACGACTGTTTTCCGTGGCACTTTAAAACCGTCAAATTGGATAAGTCGTTTATTTTAATTCAAAACAAAGATGAAAAGAAATGTCGTTGAACCAAACTATTGTTAACTACGAATTACTTTTTACAAATTTCATTTACTTCACGATCACAAAAATCCTTTCTTTTTCTCTCAGAATGTTGAAAATATTATTGCTGTAAGAGTCAATAAATTTTACATTTGAATCAACCGATGATCGTTTGCCATTTATCCGAATGTCGCACACAGAAAATAACCTTACCTTAGTGTAGACATCACTTTGGAACTTGTTAAAAAATATCTTCTCAAGTTAAAGAGCTGCAAGTCCCCTAATCCCGATGGCTTGAATTCTTCGTTATTGAAGACATTTTCTGATACACTCTTTATTCGCAAACACAAGTAAACGATGATTTCTACTAAAATATATTATTAAATGCTCAACGCGTTTCGATTCACAGTATCTTTGTCAAGAGCGAATGAATACTACAAATATATCTTACCAACATATACATATATACTATACTAGAGAAGCAATCCACTCAGAGCTATCTGTATTTGAACTAGTGTTTAGGAAATGAATTTAATAAGGGTGAGCTATTTATGTCTACCTGATCATTGAGAATTTCCGGTGAATACCTAATTCTGTTATTTTCAAGTACTTCCAGAAGGTTGAGTTTCATACCTCTATTCTCAGAATGTAGGATTTTAAATTCTGAATTGAGATAATGACTATTTTCCCTAAGATGATTTGAATAATTCGAATAGGTTTTTCCATTGATGAAACTTCGTTTATGTTCAGAGATTCTTCCTGTTCTACCTATGTAAAAACAATTGCAATCTGCACAATCCAATCTATAAACACCTGATCTAATTTTTTATTAATTGGAGATTTATAATTCCTGATGAATGAACCTAAATTTGTTGAACGCTATATTTAAATTTTAATTTTAAGAAGGATTTCACGTTATTGCTAATATTGCGTATATATGTTAAACTATTGAATTTCTTGTCTTGGTGTTCACCTATTTGATATATGTTGTAAAGCTAATTATTTGATTTTTCTTATATAATATGCTGCTAACTTAATTTGCATCATAACCATAGATGCAGAAATCAATGATAGAATCGAAAAGACCATGAAGGCACATTATGCTATCAGATAGAATAGCTACAATTTCATAAATAAGAAAGAAGTGTTAAGAGGCGCTGGCTCGGTGGCGTATGAGATATAATGCTCGTCTCCTGCGCAGAGTCACCTGGGTTCAATCCCCACAAAGTCGGTGCGATTTTTTGGATTTTGAGAATCGCTTGAGTATCCATATTTCGGAGAAGATGTAAAGCCGTCGGTCCTATCTAACAGAGATGTGTTGGACATTGAAGATCCCTTCCCTCCACACGAGAGGGGTTCGGCAAAATTTCCGGGTTAGTGAGGTGACAGAATTCCCCGGCGTGTCATTGGCCGAAAGGCGGAAATAGAGCACGTTAAAGGAATAACAAACAAACAAACAAGTGTCAAGAGCTGCAAAAATGGAAGTATTCACATCGATCTATAGGTCAATACCGACATTTGGATGTGAGTCAAGGGTTCTAGATGAAAAGAAGAATTGTACAATTCAAGCAGTCGAAATGAAATATCTTAGGAGGGTAAGGGGAGTCACAAAGAGAGATAAACTAAAGAACATTGACATACGAAACGAATTAAGAATTGAATCAGCTTTCAAATTTATAGAGAAAAGGCAGTTTAGCTGGTGGGGACATCTTCAGGGAATGGATAATATACTGCAAGTCAAACGTATATGGGAGACAAAGACTAACGGAAAGATGAACAGAGATAGACCACGACAAACATGGGATTGAGTAATAGCGGAAATATTGGGACAACAGGACAAAAATTGGATAGAGGCTAAAACAATCGCAAGACAGAAGATTGAATGGAGAAATTTCATATATGAACAATATTATTAATATATCGAATTTTCATGAAATGTTAATATATTGTAGAACCTACACTATTTCAAATAATAAAAGGATTTTGATATATATATATATATATATATATATATATATATATATATATATATATATATATATATATATATATATATATATATATATATATATATATATATATATATATATATATTCTTCATCGATATATATCACAGTTGAAGAAGAATCTCCGATTTGAATATGGCTGGTGCGATCCAGCCGAAACGTCGTCAACGACGCGGACGTGGTTGAATGTTGATTCGAAGAAAGAATCAACATTCAACCACGTCCGCGAAAATCTATATCAATATATATATATATATATATATATATATATATATATATATATATATATATATATATATATATATATATATATATATATATATATATATATATATATATATATATATATATATATATATATATATATATATATATATATATATATATATATATATATATATATATATATATATATATATATATATATATATATATATATATATATATATATATATATATATATATATATATATATATATATATATATATATATATATATATATATATATATATATATATATATATATATATATAAATATTTACTGGGAAATCAGGGTTAAGAGAACGGAAAGTGTTTGAGGTTAAAAGCTTATAATTCGCAGAGTGTTTTTACGTGTTTCGGCACAATGCCATCATCAGAAAAGATTCATCTCTGCACAATTATTATCTTACACATTCTCTTTACATCATTATCGTCAATCGAAACGCGTAAAACACTCTGCAAATTATAAGTTTTAACCTCAAACATATACTATATATAACTATAATTTGCAAAGTGTTTTTACGCGTTTCGGCACAGAGCCATCATCAGAAAACATTCATCTCTGCACAATCATTATCTAAAACAAAAATCATAATCTCAGTAAAACACATAATACAATTATTACGTTGAAATCTATTCACATTACACATTCCCTCTTGACATCATTATCATCACTGGTAAAACAAAACAAAAAGCAAGACAAAAATAACAAGCAATAACAATTAATATTCGAGTAAAACTGGTGCAGCAATCTATTGAAGGGTGTATTCAAATTATCAGATTACTGTAGACATTCATAAATCCGTCAACGTCAGCACTTGAATTCACTGCCAAGAAATCGTACATCAGCAGAACTAAATTTATGTAGTTGTTCAATGCTATGTTTCGCTAGGGCGGTACTTTTTTTATTAGATCTAACGGAGTAATCGTGTTGGTATATTCTTTTATGCAAGTATTGTTCAGTATTACCGATATATCACGCTCCATAGTCCTGACAATTAACCTTGTACATACAGTGTGTTTTGATCTCGTGTTTCACCCTCGTCCGGGTGTATAAGTGAGGCCGATGTATACAAAATCTATTTTTTCTTTGTTCTGTATTGTATATTTCATGTATTCTTTTCTCTATCAACCAGGCTATTGATATATATATATATATATATATATATATATATATATATATATATATACAGATATACAAATATACAGATATACAGTACAGATATACAGATATACAGATATACAGATATACAGATATACAGATATACAGATTGATTAGTTTTGTGTCCAATCTTGATGTTAATTAATTAACAACTCTGTAATACTAACTGAGCAACTTGGTAATATCAATTATACCAATATTTTGACTTATATGAACGACTGAACTCATGTTTCCATTAGTCTAACTGATGCAACATATCTGCTTGGCAGACAGAACTTTTTCTATGAGAGCTGGTACCACTACGTCCACAGAGAGGCTTGCCAGTTGAGTTCCTCATGAGTCTGCTTTGGAGCCGATCTTTTTCAAAATTATCATAAGCAATTCCTTCATATTGAATTTTGCAAAGCCTCTTCCGCAAATCCTCTAATATATTTCATTTTTCCTGTTTCATAACTCTCTATAAATCATGTGTTCGCCAAATTTTGGAGTTTGCGGATGCTATTCAGTGTACGATCCTTTCCAGGTGAAATTGTGAATTGCAATTCGGTTAACAGTTTTAAGATGGCCATCGATTCCTTCTTGAACAGATAGTAGGGTTTTCAGTTATTCTTCATTGTTTTTTTTGTTGACTTCCATTTTTTTTCTTCGGCTACTGTTAGCTCTTCACCTTCAGAATTGAATAATAATAATAATAATAATAATACTATTTTGTTTCAGGTGAGTAGTGATGATGAGGGTGGTATCATTTGAGATGGAATAAAGCTACAAGTTTTAAATGGCCTTGAGGAATATTCACAAATGTAAGTATATAAATTCATCCTCATAGAGTCTATACACGATTCGCATTGTAAACTGAAGTTGAAATAACAATGAATTACCCACAAAAATGGTTTTGAACGATACAGATACTAATATTGACATACTCATTGTTTTGCAGATCTTTTTCAGTGTTCTCATTCTGAGTTCGATAATTCAAGTTGTTCATGTGATGTAGTGATCAACAGTGGTCTGAGTTTTGTCGGCGTTAGTAAAATTAGCCATTTTTTCTTACTGCAATTACTTCAAAGGTCTTAAAACTGATCGTGAATTCAATAAACTATTCGAGCAGACACTCGTTCAACTTAAGCAACTGTTAAAATAAATAAATAAATGAAAAAAATCCTAGCAGTCATTCTTTTGATTAGAAGTACTTTCAATTCAGCGAATGCATACAATCGTTTAATGATTTTTTGCTCTAGAACGGTCGGAGATACGAAAAAATTATAGGTGTCAAAAAAGTTTCTAAATTGAACGAAGATGAACAAAATTGATTGTACGCTGATCAGTGACGTACTGAAAAAAGTTTGAAAGTCAAAAGAAGACATGGCTCCGGAAAAGAAAACACCTTGTAAATTCTAGTTAAAATTTAGGACGTTTAATGATGGATGCTTTAAGAAATAGCTTGCGTTCCGAATTTGAGCTGAATATCT
Source organism: Cryptolaemus montrouzieri (assembly GCA_013387265.2). Classification (NCBI taxonomy): domain Eukaryota; kingdom Metazoa; phylum Arthropoda; class Insecta; order Coleoptera; family Coccinellidae; genus Cryptolaemus; species Cryptolaemus montrouzieri. Next base: position 29,503,365 of record JABFTP020000103.1, read on the forward strand.
CAAAAACTGCAGGAGTTTTGAGGAAAAAACCATTTTGTTCCGGAAATTTCAACACCATGTAGTTCCGTAACGAAATTGCACGTAGATTCACCCCCTCAAGTTGTGACTTACTGTTATGTTACACCCTGTATATCGACGAAATCATTATGTCAGATCTGAAGAAGTCTGTTGTTTGAGAAGACAAGCATAAAAATATGGTAATAAAGATAAGTACACCAAGCAGACGCGATAAGATATAGGCAAACATAATTCCTAATATCCCACAGTGTGAAATATGATCCAGATTTCCAATGATGAGGATTTAAATAACATCTATATGATTTAATAAATTCCCAAGCATACCAGAATGGTCATATTTTTTCTTCACGTGAATACTCGTTACAGAAAGTACTCATCTCGCGACAGGTCCCCCTCGTTCAATGCTGATTACCATCTAATTTATCGGGCACTCAGCAATATGGTCAATGAATGTTCCTGAATATATCCGGCAAGCAATTTTAATTTGGCAAGATGCCATGTGGGTCCAGAATCCTGTATCCAGTATTCAAATTAATTAGTTATCAGTATTTCAATGCTATTTCAGTTTTTTATTTTCATGTATGCTGTTGTCGATGTATATAAATGGAAATTAGTTAGTGAATCGGTTTAATTAAAAGAAATTGGAGATACGAAGGATTTGGAATCTGAATGCAATTTCGATTAGTTCTGTGAAAGAAATTTTATGTGTATCTTCGGGTTCATTAAAGCATGCGGTACTCATAAGTGAAATCGAATAAAATTGATAATTTTCAACGGCAATATAAGACAAAGTGTGTGAAAAATAGGGAATATCAAGAATGATGAGTAAGTAATGGGATTGGTTAGTTTCGTAGATTTATATTCTTGCACTTACCTAATCAATCGGGGAGAAATGATAGGTTCTGTAGGAATTTCCTTCACAGGATGTTGCGGAGCTATACGGTAACGGAAGAAGACGGAATCAAATGGAAAAGATTGAGCATTGTGTCATACTGCTGCAGTAAAACGTATTTGTCAGTAGCAAATATAAAAATTGTTGTTATTTCTTTAGAAATTTTAATTTCTCACAATCAATCTTGAAAAGGTGTATTATAGATATATATATATATATATATATATATATATATATATATATATATATATATATATATATATATATATATATATATATATATATATATATATATATATATATATATATATATATATATATAGAGAGAGAGAGAGAGATTAAGTAAGTTCAATTTTGCTAACCCTTTCTTCGAAAATAAACAGATGTTTTTACTGGAGAATCGGGGTTATGAGAACGGAAAGTGTTTGAGGTTAAAAACATTCATCTCTGCACAATCATTATTTGAAACAAAAATCATAATCTCAGTAAAACACATAATACAATTATTACGTTGAAATCTATTCACATTACACATTCCCTCTTGACATCATTATCATCACTGGTAAAACAAAAACAAAAAGCAAGACAACATCAACAAGCAATAACAATTAATATTTGAGTATAACTGGTTGCAGCAATCTATTGAACGGTGTTTTCAAAATATCAGATTACTGTAGACATTCATAAATCCGTCAACGTCAGATCTTGAATTCACTGTCTCAAGTTCTTTTTGGATTTCGATTATTTCCAGAATGTTCCTTTTAAAATCGTTGCTTTCAGATGCAATAACTTGTACATTAGCAAAATTAAATTTATGTAGTCCGTCAATGCTATGTTTCGCTAGGGCGGTACTTTTTTTATTAGATCTAACGGAGTAATCGTGTTGGTATATTACCTTATGTAAGTATTGTTCAGTATTACCGATATAGCACGCTCCACAGTCCTGACAATTAACCTTTTATATACAGTGTGTTTTGTTCTCATGTTTCACCCTTGGCCTTAGAGTGGTGAAAAATTGTTTGCAGTAGTTGTTAGGTTTGTGTCCAATCTTGATGTTGTAATTTTCTAGGCATTTATCCATTCGTTGTGACAGTCCGGGTGTATAAGTGAGGCCGATGTATTCAAAATCTATTTTTTCTTTTTTCCTTTGTTCTGTATTGTATATTTCATGTATTCTTTTCTTAATGAGTGGTTCAGAAAAACCAGGTGGAAACGCGTTTCTCTTTAGTATGTTCTTTAATTTCTTTATATTTTTTGTTCTAAATTTAGCGTGTGACAGTTTGATGGCTCTATCAACCAGCCTATTGATAACACTTTTTTTGTATTGGTTTGGTACAATTGATTCGAAATTTGGGTATACAACACTCCATTTCGGTTTCTGATACCAATTTGCCCCTAAAGCGTGAGCTCAGGAAATGTAACAGGGAAACAATACTATCTTGCGTGTGATTCAATAAACGAGTGAAAAAACCTGAGACAAAAGCTCGTTTCCCTGTCGCTATTGCAGTAGCAATAGCTTGTCTGTTTATGTTGTGTTAGTGTCGTGTGTACAAAAAGAGTACCAAAAATTGTTCTGCTTAGCAGCTTCATTCTCTCGTTCTCATCTTGCACTCCATGATTTCCAGGACTTCTTCACGAAGACAAGGGTGAAAAGGAAAGGGGTTAGGGACAGGAAATATCTGTAACAATGGAAAAAGAAAACCAGCAGAAGAATATTTCATCGAACATACCTAACTCATATAAGTCTTAACTCACTTGAATCTAAAAACTTAACTAATGCTCCGCTGATTTTCAACAGGAACATCTCATACACCATTCGGGGTGTAGCCCATAATAACCTCAAGATTCAAAAACTAATCTTCTAAATAGACTTGAAGTTCTCTACCCAGTTAATGAAATTATCTGAAACGGAAATAATTTCTTGAAAACCACCAGTAAAATGGTAAATGGGACAATCGAGGACTAAATGTCTTATTGTCCGGATTTTCTACAGTATTCCAGTTGAACAACATACTATTACTACGACCATGTCCTGTCCTGAGACGATTTAATGTACAGCATTTTTTTCTACTTATATCGAAACCTGCAACCCTTTTCAACCCTTTCGGAAGGATCCTCTATAAGGACTTTATTGACATCATGACATCAATTTCCTGCCATTCAGTTTTCAATCTCAGGTTAGGTGGATTTTGAAGATCGTGTATTGTATTATCGTAAAACTTCTGGAAATGAGTGGTACTTATCCCAAGATGATTTAAGAGCTAATTTCCTGCGAATATGGGAAGGAACTATATTACAAATAACCGGAAGCCTTGAGGTAGCAATTGTACTGATACATCCACTTATAACTCTCATAGAACAGTTCAACTGAGAATCAATCTTATTGACATGAGCACTATTCAATCACACGTGACTGCAATATTCTGCTGCTGAATATACTAAAAAGCTAAAGCAGTAGATCGCAAAGTAGAGACTTCGGCGCCCCAATTAGATCCAGCTGGCTTATGTTGTATTTTGTTTCTTGTTTTCAACTTCTGACATCATTTATCAATATGAAATTTGAAAGTCAAAGAACGATCTAGCTTCACACCAAGATATGTTGGAGTGAAATAATGAGTTAATAGTGATTGATTGAAGAATACTCTTAGTTGCCTAACCTTCTCATGATTATTCAAATGAAAACGAGAAACCTCAGTTTTCGAAGGATTTGGACATAAACGCCATTTTTCGGAGAAAATGTTCAGAATTTCCAAATCGGAAGTCAGTGTTCATAGTGTCGGAAAACCGAAGCAATATCATCAGCATAAATAAATTTTATAGAGGAAGTTTTAGAGATGTCAGACATATATAAATTAAAGAGAAGAGGTGCAAGAACAGACCCCTGAGGTAGGCCATAATGTAGAGTTTGAAATCTACTACTTTTCTCACCGATTACAACTCAACTGTTCTTGTCACGTCTTTAAATATTGTTTATGACGACTGTAGGGACGACTTTAAATATACTTGCTGTACCTACAAATCAAATGATTATGACCAGAGCGCTTCGAATTTTGAATATAGATATTATAACATCATATTCTCTGATTTTACGATTTTATTCATCGGTACATGTTCAAACCACACGTACCTTCTTCAATCTTTTCTTCGAAATTTAGAATCAAGCAACACTTGAGACAGCGACATGTTATATGATGAGAGGTTAGCAACATTTGCGACTTTCGTAGTCCTACCAGTCTGTGTCTAACTAATTGGATTATTCCCTGGCAAAATTCAATCCGGCTTTTCAATGTGCTGTGGTAAGAGCTGGGCCTCGAGCTGCAACACGAGGGCCTTAATACAAATTTCCTGTGACGTTGTCGTATCGTTTTAATTGGTACTCTACTGTTTTGTTAAAGCTATAGAGATTTTATGGTCTTGAAGGTAACTCCTAACGATATGAGCTTGGTGACGCCTTGGGTTAAAATGCATAAACAAAAAGGTTCCGTCCATGTTTTCCGTAAATAGTACAACAAAGTTTTCCAAAATGTCTGTAGCTTACCTGTAAACACTCAGGGTTCCATTATTCACGAAAACCAAATCAATGCGGGCTGCCTCTCCACACCATAATTGAGCTTCCACCATACCGAAGGTCGGTTAAAAGTTGCATTGGATATATCTCCATTTCAACGTCTGAACACTAAAGAACGTCCACTGCAATGTACAGCGATCCAGGATTCAGAAAGGTATAGGCCAAGAAATTGGAAAAAGTCAAGCAACGGAATCTTGCACCGTCAATGACACAATTCACAAAATATATGCACAGGCAAATGAACGGATTAAGTTTCCTGTCACCAACAATGAAATAATGCAAGCGAAAAACTTATGGCAAAGCACATATCAATTTTCAACAGTTATTGGCGTTATCGATTGTAACCACACGGGGATTCTGAAACCAAATCTTCATGGGGATGAATACATTAATCGAAAACGAAAACTAACAATGAATGTGCAAGCTTCATGTGATGCCAAAGAAGAGTGTTGACGTCAGCAGGCCTGGATCAGTGCACGACTCAAGAATATGGAGAAATTCTTAAATATGCTCACAATTAAGAAATAGGCACAATGTTGTGCTACTTGGGGATGATAGATATGGGATGGAGCCATGCATAATGACTCCATTCAAAAATCCTACTGCAGGAGCTGAGTCAAATTATAATAAGCTTCGAAACAAAGAGAGGGTAATAATTAAACGATGCTTTGGCCAATTGAAACGCAGATTTCCTACTTTACAATACGTCTGTCGTATGAAATTGGAAAATATATCAAAAGTAATAGTGACTTGTCTTGTGCTTCATAATGTGGCGAAATCTTTGGATGATGCAGACTTCAACCCAACTGAATTGATACCAGAAGAAGATGAGCTCGAAGATAAGGAACATGATGAGGTAATCAATGAAAATGAAGTACCCCCTCTTCGTCACCAGGAACAGGAAATATCAGAAAAAGCTTGATGCGTTTTATAAACAATTTCAATGATGATTGATTTCAGTAATTTGGACATTTGAAAAAGAACGGAACATAAAATTAATATTCTACTGAGTTTTTTATAAATTGAAATATGTTTGTTGTCCATCAGTCTGGATTTCATGTTGTTCAAGTTTTTTTCAAAATACCTTTTGTTTCAATGGGTTTGCCAAATGTTGCCTCGTATTTCTCCGAAAGTCTATTAATAGCTTCGTGATTTTTTCATTTCATTTGTTGAACCTGGGACTTTTCCAAAATAACAGGAGAAACGGCCACGCCTTCTGCCAAGAATTCGAGTTCATTATCCATATTTTCATAACATCAATTTAACTTTCACTTTCTGAGCATGGAGAAGTCATTTTTACAGTACGAATCGTTGAAAAATGTATTTACAACTGAGTACCTACCTAATCCAAAAGCACAGTGAAAGAGGGAGGAGCATCACAACAGACATGTCCTAACTTGTCGCTCAGTGTCAACCTTCTACTTGCGCGAGGAGGATACCCACTCAGGTATAAGGTTATCATTATGAATATAAAAAGAATGATATACTTTTACTTCAACCTTTCATCCTTCATCTAACCCTATACTTGTACCTTATTTTCTGAGCGTATCCTTTTTTTTATGAATACGGCCCATTGTGTTATATTGCCGATGGAAATTATCAATTTTATTAAATTTATTAATATGAAAATACACATAAAATTTCTTTGCCAGAACTAATCGAAACTGCATTCATATTGAAAATCCGTCGTAGCACCTATTTTCTTTCATTTTATAAACATTGATAACAGCATACATAAAAATAAAACACCGAGATAGCATCAAATACTGATAACTTATCAATTCGAATACTGTATCTGTAATCTGATCGAATCAAGAATCAGCGTAGAAGGAGGTTAATCGTCATCATAATCTGGTTCTTTTTCGGCACATGTGTCGCACATGAAGACTTCTTCTTTAGAATCTTCTAGCTAACATTTCACGTGGTAGGGTACCCTACAGTGGGAGCATTGCACCCACTCTGCCCCATTTTTCTTCTTTGCATCTTCAGAATAATTTTTTCTGCACTTTCCGCATACCCAATCATCGTCGCCTTCAGATGTTTCCATTTGTCTGGATAAAGTAACTCCGGAATTCGATGGCTGATGCTAGGTTTCTATTTCATTCAAACATTTTGCTCTGGAATCTTTTTTCTTTCTAGAAGTGGTCGGCACTTTGGGCGGCTGAGGAATTTCTAATATTTCCCCAATTTCAGCTACCCGAGCCTCATTAGCTTCAGGAGCTGCCAAAGGGGCGGCAGTTAATGCAGAAGAGGCTGTAGCTTCTTTTGCGATCATATTACTGTTGAGCGGACATATTCCTGCTTTTTTGAAGGCATTCGTTATGTTATAAATGCTGGATTTGGGATTTCATGGAAAGTAATCCTGTTGGACTTTTGTGGAAGGTGTCTCATATAATTATCAAGGCTTTTCAGCCAGTGAGATTTCAAAGTCCTATAAACGCCAACTTCGAAAGGCTGTAGGATGTAGCTTGTGTGTGCCGGGAAAGTGAAAAGGAAAATATCATTGGCCCTTGTCAGAGAAATTACCTCAGGATTGATGTGTGAGGCATGTGAATCCATGAAGAGTACAACAGGACGCGCAACAGGAATTGCTCTAGTAAAAAACTGGAACCACTCCAGAAAAAGTTTACTATTAATCCATCCTTTCGGCGACAATTTAACCTGAGCATCTGGCGGACAGTTAGTTTTCAGAGCGTTATTCCATCTTACTCCCTTGAAGATGATCATTGGAGAAATTCACGAGCCATTAGCGCAAATACAACCCATCAGAGTTTATGATTCTCATCTCTCTCTGCGTAGGCTCTTTGTAAATATAGCGTTTTCCAATGGAGGTAACAACTTGAGTTGGTTTGACAACATCACTTAGATCTGTTTCGTCGCAATTTCAGAATCTTTCAGGATATCTTTGATTCCGAGTCTTGTTACCAAGAAATCTATTTTTTCAAAAATTTCTTCAATGATTTCAGGATTTGCCATGGACGCTCGATATGCAGCGAGATTTTCCGGAACACTCAGACAAGTCAACACTTCTTGAACTCAGTCCACCACTATTTGCCAGCTACTTGCTTATCATTACGACCAAAACAATTTTGTGTTCCTCTGTGTTCAGCCAAGCGTTATGCAGTTCAACAAACCATTTGGACTGTTAATCCGAATCCCAACTCTTGCATCTTTATGATCTAGTGAATAACTGCCCTTCGAGGGCAATAGTTAAAGCAAACAGCATGCCAAGTTTATGAACGGTTTGTTGGTTGTTTGGATAGTTTTCGTTTCTTGCCATGAAATGTTTAGGGTACTTCACGAAACACCTGTCAACTTGCTAGCTTCGTAAATTGAATAGTTCATTTCCCGAACTAATCGCGGAGCTTCCAACAATGAGGCAATCTCATATCTTCGATATGCGTTATTTCGTCGAGCCATTTTTCTGAAAATAATCGAAAAGTGTGGCATCTAATTTCGTTATACAGGTAAATTCGTGATAACAGGTGATTTCGTGATATGTTCAATCAAAATCACATTTCCATAAATATGTTCGCTGAAATCCAAATTTTGATAAATTACAATGATCTTTTCGAATACTAAATTCACAGACACAACAGGAACCGCAACATGCGAGCATATAGAACAAGTGCCGAAAAGAACCTCAAAATGTTAAGAAATGCGGAAATGGCTCATACAATTACCGATGAGGAAAAATTACATTCTGTGCAAAAATTTCACATCATTCATCAAAGAATTCAAAAGCCAAAACTCACCTTCAAGTACGTCTTGCAGATGGAAAAAAATCATCAACAAACCCTCTTGCATATGGATCAGATGCAGGCTGAAAAAGTGAACGAAATAAATCAAAGTTTTCTAGCGTGCAAACGGTCGGCTAGATTCGGTTGAATCTTGAAACGCCTCTTAGAGTAAGGGTTTCAAAATAAGGCGTTCGAATTTCCGTGTCCTTGTGCAAAAGGTATGGCTGTGATGACGTTAGAAATATGTATCACGCAATTTAACCTATATCACGAAAATACCTGCTTTCACCCGATTTATAAACCTTCCCCTTTAGATTGAAAAGTTGACTCTCAGATCGACTAGTACACTGGAATCGTTGATTCAGCGTCACTAGAATCGATGGAAACATGTGTTGAAAATGCAAGATTCAAAATTTTGAATGATTAGATTCTTAAACTTTATCGAAAATAATTTCGTTTTTCGTGTTTTTAGATATTCCATTATTAATTCAGAGGATTTCTTATATCGCTATGTGACAGTATTTGTAATTGCTATGTACGGTTACATTTCAGAAAGGCACTTGACGACTCATGTTGATACATGCTTAGGAGGTTGCACAGATTCATTTATTAGTAAAGGAATAACGAGTGGGCTATATACTAAATGTTCAAGCTGCTATTGATGAAAGCTTCAAGTATATAAATTAAATTTACCCCTTATCACACGTAACAATCGTCAAGAATTCTTGCAGGATTCACAGAATTCATCATGAACTACTTTTTCCACGTTCTCCAGATTTAAATCCTAATAAACATATCTGATATTCACTGTACCATGAGCAGTTGGCAGAGTTACTTCCAGACCTCAGTTTCTGCAATATGCTGTTGCTGAAGATTACGTAGTTAATTTCTTTAAATAAAATCGTACCATATATTTTTTATATTTTCTTTCGAATTTATCCATCTTTCTAATTCAACATTCTGGTTCATTTTTACTTCGTGAGCACAATTCAATAGCAACCCAGATATTTTTTGTTTGAAGTGGCTTGTTGAAAATGTTTCGAACTTATGATGAAATAATTATGCCACTGCATTCTACTTAAACTGGTGATCTTGCAATTGAAAACTTTTTTAAGTTTCAACTGAGATTATGAGATTTATATCTCTCTAAAATTGAAAACTGAAAGATTTATGTGAAATGTGAAATTGATTTGCGATGTTCTGTTTGTCTCGTCCAAGAACACCAAGAACGTGAAGTAATTTTTCTTGTTGCAATATTATTTCATAGATATTTCGTAGATGTTTGACATCGCAATCAAGCCAGATTATACAGGGTGACCGCGCTAATAGGAGCATCAGAACAGGTTTGTCGATAAATTTTAAATGTTACATTACATTACATTACATTCGTGAGGGTCGATTGGCTTTGCAAGCTTTTCCGAACTGCGACCAAATTGATCTTTTGTTCGTAACCCTTCTTATTCATTTCCCTGTAGGTCTAGATCCCTCACAAAATTAAGAATCTTTCTGGGAACTTTCACTTTTACTTCATGCGGCTCTAGTTTGTCGCTACCGCAGTGTATATGTCTTTGACGGACAGTTGCGATGCAACTGCAAAGAATATGTTCGGCAGTTTCATAGCCCTCTTTACACATTCTGCATGTTGCCGTTTCCGATTTGCCCATTTTATTGAGATGGTATCACAGTGGGAAGTATCCAGTAAGGAGGCCTGTTATGATCCTCAACTCGTCCCTAGAGAGATCGAGAAGCTGTTTTTTTTTGGCGAATCGTCAATGAACTTTTTCGCTTGCCTTTGGCCTGGAGTTTTCCTTCAGTATTCTTTTTTGCTAGATTCTTCCCATCGTTCCAGTTCCTGTCGTCTGTGCGGCTTACTTAGACCGCAGAACGGTTCAGCTTCGGTGGGTGGGATTTCAGCAGCTGATTTGGTCAGTTCGTTGGCGGCTTCATTTCCTTGTGTGCCTTCGTGGCCAGGCACCCACCACAGGAAAAGTTTGTTCCCCTCAGCAAGTTGCTTCAAAGATTGACGGCATTCCCAGACAGAGATGCTCCGATAACTGTAAGAGTTTAGAGCTTTTAAAACTGCCTGACTGTCCGTTAAAATGTAAATCTTTGCCCCTTTGAGTTTCCTTCGTAGTCCCTTCTGACAGCAATGGTTTACAGCAAGCAATTCTAAATGTTTCCATTAGAGTAAATGGATATCGATATGCAACTTGCAGTTGTTCGTATAGCGGTATTACTTCCATTTGAACGGACATAGAGTAGAACGTTATTTTTTCAAGTAGCATGGTGTATTTTTCAATTTTTTTTGAAGGATATCCTTTTTCAATCATCTTCTTTAAACAAAAAGAGAGTCATAGTTGAGTGAGATTATATTTTTGTTGGTTAAGTTTAACGAGGAAAGTGTTTTTACGTCAAAGTACATGAAATTTTATATACATGCTGCTCAAACTTACTTGTCAATTCCATAAAATTGATTGTCAAACAAAAACCGTTTTTTATTTCATTCAAGTAGCTATTCATTTAACTTTATTAAAGCAGTATTTTAAATTAGTATTTATTGATTTTAGCTTTCCTATACCTATCATTTTATCCTCTATTTTATCAAAAAACCTGCAATTCCTTCGGAAAATTGAATCATTAGAACATGGAACATAGAAACAGGCAGGCAGAATTCGATTCCGATGTCTCAGTTTGACATTTGGAGATTTAATATTACAAAAAAAAACGAAATACCAAAAGATGCTTGAAAAAGATTCCCTCTCACGAAGGAAAATTAGAAAGTACACCATGCCATTCGAAACAAAGTAAAATTATAGATGATGTCCGGTATAACCGAAAGTAGTTAGATTTCAAAAAAATCAAACCACTCTTAAAACAATTGCAAATTGTAGATCAGTAACCAGATACTCTAAATCCTAAAATTTGAGACTGATCGATGAACCCGTTCCCCTGATACTTCTGATGGGCGGACATCCTGTATATAGAGATGGGTCAAAACTTGAATTGAATGAAATCTTAAATGGTTGTTAATTTTTTTTTCATGAAGAATTGAATTACGTGGGAAATCAAAAATTTTTTTACGAGATATGAATCAACTTATGCTACTTATTCAGAATTTAACATGAAATTTATCTCTTAGTAGAGTGAGAGGACAAAAAAAATTGGCTTTGAAAGGATATCTGGTCACAAAAAAATATTTTGTTTTGTTCTATACTGCGGATGTATAAACCTGAAATTATCAGCAAGAAGTATAATTATCATCAGTGAATATTTCTCGAAATACGTATAGTGACGGTTTTACCTTAAGCTAAAGGACCTATACCAGATTCAGGAGCAAAATCTTCTGGGCAGGCGTAAAATCCACGTGTGAAACAGTTCGCCGATTGCCGGTTGTTGGCAATGGCAAAGTAGAGTTAGTATCTTTGTTTCCTAGCCGTGGTGACTTTCGCTGCATCCGTTGACGAAGGTCCGGCCATGCGGTTGGCGATACCGAAAGCTGTCTTGCCGAAAAATTCATAAAATTTAAAAAGATATTCCGGCGAATGCGTTACTGACTCATTGTGATATTTAAAAAAAAAGTGTTCTGAATTGGTGTTAATAATCGAAAAAAAAATTCTTTCATAAGAGAAGTTGTTTAATACATATATAAATACTATGGGTTATAGCATACATTCAACAAATATGAAAATTTGAAATCTTAGTGGTGATAAAATATTATACTGGGTGAGTCGAAGAGACATCCGCGTATATTATTCCGAAAACCCGTTAAATTTTTGCCTCAGAGAATTCGAAATTACTTGGCGAAATCAAAATTCTTCAATTTGACAGAATTTTAGTACTTTTGAAATATTCTGACAGAAATTTTATTGATATTGTAGCCAAGAATATAATTATAAATATCTATATCGAAAGCTTAGTTCAAAAATTATAAACGAATTATTATCTATCATACGATTTTACAAATACAAATGGTTTTTTATCATTCATTATTATTTCTATGAATATGGTGCTAATTATATGTTGAATTCGATAGGAAAAGACGAGCAAGTTTTCTGCAGTAGAGTATACATAAGATTTAATCGATTTATGTTGAATGGCACTAAAGACAATTGTTTCAGACTACAGATGCCTTTCTGAAAAGAATTCCTACGTATTTGAAAAGCTTGAATTTTTAACTGTATTTATCAATGATATTTTTTTATGTCAAAAATGGTTTCGAAAATTGCGGTAGTTTATTGTAGATAAATCTTGCGATGTTGTAGGTGCTGTACGATTAAAAACTTGTAAACTTGTTCCATAATGTTGAACCTACACTAAATGTTCTGTGCCCTCATTATAATAGTTTGAAAACTAATTTCGCAATTAAAATTCGAATGAAGTATTCATGGAACAGCGGCAACAAATCTGGGGATCGTGCTGGCCATCTTAATATCCCTTTAGTGACAAATCAATTATTGCTTATATATAGATACTTCTTCTTCCAACAAGAGACAGTTCATCAACATATCCATCGACCATTATTTTACAAGTTCACGATATAATTCATCATGAAAAATTACATATGCTAATACGCGGTTATCTTTCAGAGCACATCATATATTGAACCGGTATCAACCTTGACATAAGATATTAATATGGCGAATGGGTTTATATCCGACTATTAATGCTCATTTGGATGATATAACACCACTTCTGATGTAAATTGCATCACTCTGAATTATTTCACAGAAAAACTGCGGATTTGCTTCAAATTCTTGCAGAAACCAGAAGCTGAAACCGAGTCGACGTTTGAAATCCTCTGGCTGTAAAAACTGGAATTTTGATTTCAAAAAATTCATATGTACTTTTCGTTAAAATACTGAGCGCTCTACTTTAAGAAACTCCTATTTTCATTCAAATTTTTCTCCTCAAAATCAATGGGTTGGCAATTTCACTACCTATTACATTAACATTGAATCATAATGAACTATTCAAAATTCTTGTATTGCATCCGTTGACGAAGGTCCGGACATGCGGTTGGCGATACCGAAAGCTGTCTTGCCGGAAAATTCATAAAATTTAAAAAGATATTCCGGCTAATGCGTTACTGACTCATTGTGATATTTAAAAAATTGTTCTGAATTGGTGTTAATAATCGAAAAAAAAATTCTTTCATAAGAGAAGTTGTTTAATACATATATAAATACTATGGGTTATAGCATACATTCTACAAATATGAAAATTTGAAATCTAAGTGGTGATAAAATATTATACTGGGTGAGTCGAAAAGACATCCGCGTATATTATTCCGAAAACCCGTTTAATTTTTGCCTCAAAGAATTCGAAATTACTCGGCGAAATCAAAATTCTTCAATTTGACAGAATTTTAGTACTTTTGAAATATTCTGACAGAAATTTTATTGATATTGTAGCCAACAATATAATTATAAATATCTATATCAAAAGCTTAGTTCAAGAAATCATAAACGAATTATTATCTATCATACGATTTTACAAATACAAATGCGTTTTTATATAATTCATTATTATTTTCATACTAATAATATGTTGAATTCGATAGGAAAAGACGAACAAGTTTTCTGCAGTAGAGTATACATAAGATTTAATCGATTTATGTTAAATGGCACTAAAGACAATTGTTTTAGACTACAGATGCCTTTCTGAATTTTTAACTGTATTTATCAATGATATTTTTGCATGTCAAAATGGTTTCGAAAATTGTGGTAGTTTATTGTAGATAAATCTTGCGATGTTGTAGGTGCTGTACGATTTAAAACTTGTAAACTTTTTCCATAATGTTGAACCTACACGATATGTTCTGTGCCCTCATTATGATAGTTAGAAAACTAATTTCGCAATTATAATTTAAACGAAGTATTCATGGAACAGCGGCAACAAATCTGGGGATCGTGCTGGCCATCTCAATATCCCTTTAGTGACAAATCAGTTATTGCTTATATATAGACACTTCTTCTTCCATCAAGAGACAGTTCATCAACATATCCATCGACCATGTTTTTCACAATTTTATGATAATTCATCATGAAAAGTTACATATGCTAATACGCGGTTTCAACCTTGACATAAAATATTAATATGGCTAATGGGTTTATATCCGACCATTAATGCTCATTTTGATGATATTCTACCACTTCTGATGTGAATTGCATCAGTCTAAATTATTTCACAGAAAAACTGCGGATTTGCTTCAGATTTCTGCAGTAACCAAAAGTTAAAACCGAGTCAAAGTTGGAAATCTTCTGGCTGTAAAAACTGGAATTTCGATTTCGAAAAGTTCATATCTACTTTTCGTAGAATACTCAACGCTCGACTCTTAGAAACTCCTATTTCCATTTCAATTTTTCTGCTCAAAATCAATGGGTTGGCAATTACACTTCCTATTACATTAATTGTTGCATATTCTCCATCAATCACTACATATTCTTATTTCCTTGGGACGTTGAATCTACCACGAATCGTAGGGCTTTTTTCAATTTATCGAATATACTTTTAGGAGGTTGTCGTCTCTCAGAAAGATTATCCAAACAAGCAGCTTCCACAATCTTAGCACCTTGATTATTATGAATATAACATTGAATCATATCCAACTGTTCAAAATTTTCGTATTGCATGATCTCTTCGATAATACAAATTAATTATCTAACTATTATAATGAACGAACAAAAAGTTTACTGATAAAATTAGGAAGACGTTATACAATTTTCAGTTTTTCATTAAAACAGGTTTAGATGAAAAAATTTAGTTCATATGTGGTATAATTTTGAAAAAGATAAAAAATGTATTCAGCATAATCAAAGTTGCCTATGGTTCATATTTGAAAAATCTAGAGGTTGCATTATACCTCAAGAACCGTTGGACAAAAGAGTAAATAGAATGTCATAATTATTTTTACATAAGGCAGAAACAATCGAGATATTGGCACTTGACTGATTTCGAAAATTTTCAATACTTCAAACAACTCGAAAACGAAAAAATCTACCTTGAATCTGTGGTAATGCATTTTTCAAACAGAGAGAACACAAGGAAGGTGGTCATTTCCTATATTCACAATACTTCACATAGCTGCATAATTTAAACGTCGAAATCTGTTGATTCACAGGATGGGCAATTTTCTATAATTTTGGTGAGGTTTTATAGTTAAAGAAAAAGTACCCACCTCCCTCGATGTCTTTTTGGAGAACCTGTTTTTTTCAACAAATCTCTGTTTTAGAGTTATTGAAAATTTCCCAAAATTTGGAAAACCGTGAAAAGCCGATAATTTGGCTATTATCACATGACATCTCTAAATTTTAGTTTCTTCTTCTATTTACCTGCTTATTCTTTTAAGTCTACTTCATATTTATTTTTCTTGGTACTTGAAATGATCAATTATTGATAAGATTTCCTCTGAACCATCGGCGAATAGGCTTATGTTCTATATCTACTTAGAATGTAACATTCTGTTATGTTAAGTTTCTCATAATTCTCGTAGTAATTTATGATGGAAAATCATCTTAAAATAATGTGGTACATATATGAGCCAACCTGTATAGTATAAATTGATATAAATTCGATTATTACAGCTGTGGCAGCATTGAATTCAATCATTAACCCTAAATAAAATAATATGATTGCAAACCTGAAAATAGTCGAACTTAGCTAATAACAGTTCACTGTGTTTTTAGAGAATGAAACATTTTACACCATTATGAACTTCTTTTCCCATATGGCTATAGGTATCCGTATACTGTTAGTGTTCTACACTGAAACTCCATGAAGAACTTTCCTCTCAACGGGTTCTTGTATAGAAAATACGGAATATAAAAATATGGATGGTTTTCACCCTAACAACAGCGTCATCGAAGTAACAGAATAGACATTGCTCAATTCCGAATTCTCCCTAGTGCGATTTTTTCATGTCATCTTGCTCATAACTCACTCAAGAATGTAACCGCTTGGAAAATTCTTTCTGCGAATATTCACAAAAGTCAAATTGTCAGTATCATTGAATTCATGGTCGCATAACGACAACTTGAATGTAGACGGCATCGCCGTTGAATCCCGTAAATTAATTTTTATTAGCCCATTTTACTCATCTTGCTGGTTTTTAACGATGTCGAGTATCATGTTAACATTATCTTGATTTCGAATAAATATAATTCTTACTAGATGGCAGCCTCTGGTTCAGGTGTCATCCTTGTCGTCGTGAGATAAGATATTGAAATTATCATGTTTTCAATTGAAATCGACATTTTAATAGATCCTTCATATTCTCTCTAGTCTAACCACTATCAGATCTCTTCCTGCTTTGAGTGATATCCAATTTTCTACCAATCAACTTAAAACATCTTCCGCGTCGGATCGCGATGGTATTTCTTCCGCAATATTGAAAAACTGTGCTTCGTCTCTGGCTCCAACTTTGTTTCTTATTTTTTCAAATCGAAAGCATCCTATTATTTGCCTTGATCCTACCTCTGTGCTCTGGTGACACCAATTTTCAGAGAAGCAGAAAAATTTGATACCAACAACAGTTTAATCAGTTTGATCCCGAATGTGGCTAAGTATTTGAAAAAATTATTCTGAAGCAAGTTTTCGATCTTGCACGTACGAACCTTATTATACCAAACAACCAAGATGGGTTTATGCCTACCGTTCCGTAATTATAAACGTGCCTAAATGCGTCAACGGTTGAAGTTCGACAAACAAGTCCCTGTCGACGTGATTTACTTAGATTTTCAGAGCATTAGACCGTGTCCTGCACACGAAACTCTTATTTCAACTGCAGCATCGAACTTTTCGTGTCCGGGTTGGTGATACTTTGTCCGTTCCCAAACCAGTTAGCAGTGGTGTCCCCAAGGCTCGGTTTTGGGACCCTCTTTCTTTTTATACACCTCCGATCGATCCCGTTCTCCCAATTCAGAATGTTTCATTTTTATTGACGATACCAAGATCTACAAAAAACCCCTGTCTTGTGATTCAGAACGCCGTCGACAATATTGTGTACACGTCAAACGGATGGATCTTGCTGTTAAACTTCTTAAGGGGTAGAGCCATCCATATGGGCGAAGTATATCCTTGAAGGCAATACCTACTTTTAGGTTCTTTTCTATGTGTGTACTGAGCATTTGTAGTATTCTTTACGAAACAATTGTCTGTCTTATACTTGAGTTTGGCTGTCCCATTTGGAGTCAATCACTTATTCAGTACTCAGACTTTTTCGAAATTATCCAACGCCAGGCCACCACGATACCCTACAGTTTCATTCGTTGCATCTATAATGAGAGACTGAGACTGATAGTCTCCTCAATCTATGCCGACCGTTGGAAGCATGGGGACCTCATTATTACATACCGAGCCCTCCACGGTCTGTTCGATATGAATCTGAGCTTACTTTCCTCCATGAATACCGACGCCTGTTTATGGGCTCATAACTTCAAACTCCTGAGGAAATTTTCAAATCTACATGTAGGAAAAAGTTTTTCTGTAACCGTTCTACCAGTGCTGGTATCGACTCCCCCCGAGTGTGGTGAACTGCAAAAGTGGTAATAGTTTCAAGAATGCTTTGGACCAGATAGTGTGATCATTATTTTGTCAAATTTTCATACATACATTATTGTTATTTTCTTTTCACATCTACATGTATCTATTTTTTTCACTTATATGATCATTGATCATTTGTTCTTGACTGTGTAGGACTCAGTCCTCCATTCTTATTTCAATAAATAAGAACAATGGTATTAGTTGAATTTGCACGAAATTTACAGAATGCATAGCTAGCACGTTCTCCAGATATAAACTGTACTGAACATGTTTGGGCTAAGAGATTGAGAGATTTTACAAGTTATAAATCTTGTGATCGAAGGCTAATGAAAATCGACATGGCCTAATGGCAGATACACAAGAAAATGTGGAAATTATTAAGGACCAAGCGCACGATGCATTAAAAATATATAATGGTCAAATTTCACCAAATTTTGGTTTCTTTTATTACAATACAGCTTTCAGAAACATACCAAATAGGGGTAGTGTTCGAGATGCAGGCTGTTCAGTTTTCAAAATTAAAAAAAAACTAAGACTTCTAGAAGCAAATTTCTTCCATTTTCCATGCCTTCCCGACGAATCACGTTTAGAATCTTCTTACCAGTAATATATTACGAATTCATACTAAATAAGAATGAGTGTAGTATTAAACACTAAGTAATTGATGAATTGAAGGAAAAACACTAGGCCCAATTTCCACAAAATATAATGAACTTAAGAGGATATGAAAATATTACCTCATTTATACCGAAAAAAAACAAGTGAGTGAGGAAAATGGAAATCAAACTGATAATTATTGGTAACTTATGTTTGTCAGCTGATGAAATTTTCACGAATTCTTATAAATAAAATCACTTGCTTTGGTTACCAGAATGTAAAACTTAGGTTATTGTGAAATCCAAGAAATGATTTTCTTTTATACAATGTCATGAAAAAGCAGCTGTTATCTCATGAATTCTTGACTACTTATTTTTGTCTGTTATATGAGGGAACGATCAGTTCGACCTTTACTAAAAGCAGGACAATCAATCAAATATAATTTATACACACCGCATTCATCCTGCCTTTATCAAGTCGATTTTTGTTATAGACTAGTAAACAAAGATTCTTCTTATTAACACATATTCGGCTTAATTTATTGCGTTTTTACATATAGTTTAATTCATTCATTATTTGTGAAATATAATTAATTCTGGAGATTTTATTGTTTTGTGAATCTGAAAGGTGGCATAAATCAAGAAAAGTAAAGATTTGTGTTGTTTTTCAGCTATCAATTTGTGTATATTGTAGTTGTCATACCCGTTATTTGACGCAAATGTTTTCAAAATTCTAAATTTGTTCCAGTTTTTTCGTGAAAGAGGAACCTTCAGTAATCTTTGAAGAAATGTATGAAATGCAGACATTTTTTGATTTAATGCTGATGAGAACTATTATCATTGATTAAGATATTAGTGAACGTTTGTTTGCGATAAATGTCGAAGAGATGATTATCTTCTCATAGCTCGAGTCTGATTATTTAGAGAAATTGATTCACGAAGTGAGTAGAAAGTAATTCTGCAATTCCAGTATTATTTTGGGAACTTGATTGTGAAAAAAAAAATCATTTCCCTTTGTAAAAACAATGACATAATATTGTGGCATTAGGGAAGTTGTCCTACCCGCTAAATTCATTGGAAAGACTGTAGGTCTAAGAATCTCTTCAAGTACATTCGTTCAAAAAACTACAGAGAATTGATTATTCAAAGAGTCTGCTTAAAACGATTCTCCAAATTTTTGTTGTTGCTAAGTTGTCTATTTTACATACTGCCTCGGAGTTTGAGCGTGATCTGTTTTTAGTTTGTTTACAGTGCTCGATTTTTACAGTTCTCAGAAGTGTGTTTTGCGATTTTTTGAATGGATAAAAATATCGAACAAATACACTCTCGACAAAAATTGTCGCATCACCCTACTTTTACGACAATACTATATAAACTTTTAGGTGGGTCATTCAAGAATCGCTTGGTAACTTTCAGAAGTGTGAAATAAGAAGATATCATTAAAATGAGATGAGTTTATGATGGAAAATATCAACACATTTCGAGTTAATGAAAAATTAAAAAATTCTACCATCTTCAAGCATTCACGAAGAGACCAATCAACTGGCATCGAATGGTTTCTAATCATTTTCAAAATCGAGTGTTTCCTCCCCGGGCCCTAATTACTGCCAGTATACGTCTAGGAAGCCCCTCAAACGAATTTTAGATGTACTCTTGAGTCACTGAGTTCCAAATTTCAAGAAGCAGATTTTCTAGTTGTTATAGTGTTCTGCAAGGCATCCTACGTTGCTGAATTTGCCACCCCATGTTGTCCCAAACATGTTCTATCGGATACAAGTCAGCACTTCTGGCTGGCCATCTTCCCCAGGTCTTCTGTATACAGGCATGCTTCTATCATTTGATACCAGACAGATCCTGGACATTCTGGAATACCCCAATTTGCATGTTCCCTCGCAAACTGAAGTCTTGCAACTCGATACTATCTGGAAAGACCAGGTCCAGTAGAAGCCATCCTTGCTCTGATATCGTCTTCTCTGAACCTGTTCCTGACAGTTTGCAATGAAATATGCACATTTCTGGAAAGTGCAAGTTCATTTTGTAGCATTCTAGAAGTAAAGTGCTGAATTCTTGGTGCAGTTGAACGAAGCCAACGATCATCAACTGATGTTGTTATCCGATTTCTTCTCTGTCCGGCCCTTCTTCCATATTCCTCTGTTTAGTGGTAGCGATTAATTGCTCTTAAAATAGTGATTTGGTTGACATTCAACAAGTTAGCCACGAAACGTTGGCTTCGCCCTTCCTCTAGAAGTGTTACAATTATTACCACTTCATGATCACTCAAATAGCGTCTAAGACGTTCAGCAACCAGTACAATAAATTCAAAGATTCGAAAATCAACAAGAAACACAGGAAACTTGCATTAGTTGAGCGTGAAAACTGAAGAGAAATTGAATGAATACTGATAGTCAAATAAACTCATTCTTGTTTCAGACGTGTTTGAGATCATCTGGAAACAAATGTTACTACATGGATAAAATTTTTTTTCCTCATATGCCCAAAATTATATGTTGACAAAGAAACTGCGATCGAGCTGCTTAATCGACTGTGGAATTCAGAATACCAAGTGATGCGACAATTTTTGTGGTGTGTGTAATTTGTCTCAAATTTTGCATTGCAATTGAAATTTACGTATGTCACGATTATTTTTAAATTCAGAAATATTCAGCTTCAAAAGTAATCTATGTTTGATGTTTTGCGATGAAAACTCACGAGAGACTGTTGAAGGAACCATTAAAGATTTTCTCAAATATATCCTGTTTATACAGTTTTCACTTCAGTATAAGGAAGAGTCAGAAAAACGGAAACACTCAAGTTAAAACATGTGTTCTCACTAATTTGTCTTGAATTTCTTTAAAGAAAACTTCTCGAAGTTGGTCATAGATCTCGGAGGACAACCTGTATAATGTTGGACGACCTATGCCGTTCTCATATGATTGAAATCTACATAAACCGCGTATTTCTTAACTTCTAATCATTCTTACCATGAATACTGATACCGTATAAACTGGATGGTCTGAACATAAATCAACTTATTAATTTAATAATTATTGTTCTTGCATTTTTGCAGTTTCTGTGTCTACAAGAATCAATATTCAATTAGGCTACAGCTGTCTTCTCATTCATTGTTAACCAATCAGGTTATAATATCACGATTTTAATACTTGTCAACATTAATTTGGGTTGACTAATAAATTTTAGTGAAAATCGTTCAGAAAAATTCGAATTTGATACTTTTTTCTTGGAGAAAACAATATCTTTCAAGCAATTCAGGTTTTATTGTTCTGTATTCTACTCCCACGAGTTATTTCTTCTCAAATAAGCTCATCCTCGGTTCTGCCTTTAGGGAAAGGGAATCTATGAATGTGCTGATACAGGTCACGCTTTTCATTAGCACAGAAACAGTTTTTCATCAATCACTGTCATGTTTTTACTTGATTGTTTCATCGTGATGATCTGCAATATTCAACTGGAAAGCTTATACCTAAAACTTGGAGCATGGATATTTTCGCTCATCACCGTGAGATCATTAATGGCTCCTTCATTTAGAAGAGAATATTTACTAGGATAATAAGAGAATATAGAGAATTTTCATTCTTTCGACAATGATAGTTATATTGTGTCTTATAGCTTTTTGATTTTGCAGGAAACATTTCAGTGATGACTCTCTTGAGAAATTTGAACATTTCCATCTTTTTCAGAAGTAAAATATTGAAATTTACTAACAGTATGAATAGTAACTGGCAAAGTGCTGAAATAAGTTTCCATTCTTTATTTCAAATTAACCACATCGACAACTAACGCTTATTAGCTCAGAATACAGAACATATAAAATACAAGATATAATAATAAGTAGTGGAATGCAGTTGTTTTTCAAATTTTGGTACAGGTTCATTTGTATGGCTCGCTTAGTAATAGTGAAGTTTCCGAAAAAAGGTTCCTACAACACCTCTGTTCACGATTTATAAAAGTCTCTCGAAGTATGAGTAATTGTAACAGGAAGGTTAGGATATAGTTTGTATACAGGGTCTCCGTTAATTGCCTCTACATTCTTATGCCATAGATTCTTCAGCTCGAATTAGTCGATTTAGGCCAACTTACCTATATAAAAAGTTTCTTCGTTTGGCTGCTACGTTTAGCCCCATCTTGTAAAGTTCAAGGTCATTTCAAGTTCAAGCATAGAAAAGATCGTCGAAAAAATCTGGAAAAATTCATGTTTATGTGGTTATGATGAAAACTATATCCTTTTCTTTCAGATCTCGTACGAAAGCCATTTCCGAAGTGTTGGAAATTCACGAGAGTACCGATTTCAAAGAAAGGGAAGAAATGCCTACCCCATAATTATCGTCCAATCGCATTGTTGCCCATTATGTCGAAAGTCATGGAATAATTGATAAACGATGAGGATATAAAATATCTTGAGTTACAGGGTATTTTCAGTTATTTTGTACACAACGATCAACTGGTGACCTCCTTGCATATAGTAAGCATTTATTGACATCAACAAACGAGAAGCCATTGCTCTGGATATCCTAAAGGCTCGTGAAAAATAATAGCATATGGACGAAAAATTGCGTGGTTAGATTAGTAGCTTTCTCTTCAATAGATCGATTAGAATGGTAGTTGATGGTGTAACGAGTAAATCGTTTTAGGTTAATGTAGGAGTACCCCAAGGCTTTATACTTACTATTTTTCTCTGGTAGATTAATTATCTGCACCACTCCTCCGAAAAGAGAATATTTGTGTTTGCGGATGACTCTACTCTCAGCGTTCTTAAACTGCTGTGGAGTCACACTGATAAATATACCTACAGAGCATGTCACTGAATTCAGACTTGGAGCAGATATCAGAGTGGGGCCAGTTGAACTTGGTCAATTTCAATGCGGAACAAACGCAGTCAAGTCACTACTGGAGAACCTCCTCTAGTCATGCAAGAATTTCGAATTTCCTTAGAAAAGAACATGCATCTTCTCATCGTCACAGTCAACGGTTGAGTTTCCTGGCATTACTATTTTTCAGCCATTGCCAAATCTGCTTCTGCTTAACGCAATTTTCTCTTCAGGCTTAGCAGTACTTCACGCCATCAAATCTGATGATTTTATACAAAGCACAGATACGAACTAGTATAGAATACTGTTCCCGTGTATGTGGCTCCTCACCTAAACATTCATTACATCTACTGGATAGTGTACTATGGAAGTCGCTTCGAATTCTCTATCAGATAACCTACAATTTTGCCGTCTTCAAGAAGCCAGTGAACATTAAATCATTTCGGGCGGCCAACCTGTGGTATAACAGGCACCGTCTCCTCAAAGTTACCTTTTGGAAGTTTCGTTTAGTTAAATAGTTTTCAGTTTAGCACATCTCTGGTCTGATTATTTTCGAAGATTTTTCACCTGCATCTTGCTCTGCCGTTCGTTTAACAGAGGAGCTTAACTTTTGCAATATTTTATTTGCTAATATATGCTTCCAATACATTTTTCTAAGCATTGTGCCGGATGCAATGATGTTACCACACATATTTTTAGGAGCAGTATCACTATATTTCACTATTTTCAACTTGTCGACCAGACTATTTCACTTTGTGCTAGAATCGAACAACATTCACAATAATTTATTGCTATCTATGGTAATAATTAAAATATTTTTGTTCCACATCACTCTCCAAATTCTTACACTACTACATTGGGAGAATATTCTCTACACAAAAAATATCGAAATACGTTTTTCCAGTTCGAAATAGGATAGTTTGAATTCTACTAGTCGAATGAAAGATAAAGAAGTTATTGCGATTGGCGGTTTGGAGTAAACAACCTATATAATATAAATACGGAGTATCAAAGGTCCTAGAATGTACTTTATGACAATTAAATATTATCGAGTTATTTTATGAGATATATTTTAATTCAGAGCAGACTATTTATTGGAAATTCCGTAGTAAAATATGGGTCTACCTCTTACGGCACTAATAAATATATTCAATTTCAATGCTTATGTGACATCGATGCAATAAAGTGTAGCATATAAAATTATATATAATGAACAGATTTATTCTAATTGGTTGCTCGTTTAGTAGATGAATTTTTCCAATTTATAACCTTGTTGCAAGATATTATTTTGTATGGAACGGTAATTCTGCTGAAAAATATTCCTTAACTTCATATACTGAACTCAATTGAATATGAAAATGAGGTGAGCGCACGAAAAGCACTGAACACACGGATCACTGAACATTCATACCGCTCAAATTTCACCAAAGTTTGATTCATGGTAGTTTTTGAACCTCTCATTGCATATCTGCTATGAGAAATATATCAACTCGGTCTCGTTTTCGAGAAACAGACATTCAGTTTAATGGCTCTGTGCTTAGTGCATCTTATCCTTTAAAAATAGTGTTAAACAACTTCAGCAAGATATTTTAAAGAGCGATCTATGAAATAATTTTGGCATTTCTGGAGAACAAGCAAATACTCTTCACATACGAAAATGGGTTCGGAAAGAAGAAATCCACAATAAGGGCCGTTTATCAATCCCTGGATGCCATACTGAAGTCAATAAATCAAAAAAGAGAAACTATTATTTTGTGCCTAGATTTCTCGAAAGCATTTGATAATGAATATCATGAAATATTATTGAGGAAAATAGAAAAATGCAGTATAAGAGGAATGCAACTACAGTTGATCATATCATACTTGAAAAATCGTTAACAGAGAGTAATAGAAACAGAAAATGGTAAGTTCCTAACATCGACGGAGAGTGTTGTAAGGAAAGGAGTGCCCCAGGGGTCAATATTGGGTCCCTTATTTTTCATAATTTATACAAATGAGCTACTCACAGTAGCAAAAGGCAGGATAGTTCAATTTGCGGATGATACCTCAATTGTGTTTTCGACAAACAGCAATGAATATATGGAAAATGACTGACTTCAGTCGTGGTTCACTGTGAATGATTTAAAGCTAAACACTGAAAAGACACAAGTTGTAAAATTTTATTATTCTTGCGACTTTGTAAAAACGCATTTTGATTATGAAAACAAGCAAGGTCTGTATATTTCCTCCTGGAACTTGTTCAGCCCGTTGTTATTATTCGGTATGGCGACATCCATCAGCATTGCTGTTCTGGCTCTCTTATCATACACCAATACGGGCGCCGGTTGATACATGTAATATGGCTGGAAGGTATTCATAAGTCCGTACTTGTGTGCAAGTTTCTGGTGAATAATGTTGCACATTTGATTATGCCTGTGAAGATAGTCCGTATTGGCCAGTTGTTCGCAGCCGGACGTCATATGCTCTATAGTCTCCGATCTTATATGGCATTTTCTGCGCTTATCCGTTTGTAATGTTCCGTCCTTAATAATAAATTGTTTATACTTGTTTGTAGCGATCACTTGGTCTTGAATGGCCATAAGGAATCCTCCTGTCTCCGCGAATAATTCTCCTTTCATCAACCATTTGTTGAAGGCTTCTTTGTCGATGTGTGGTTGATTAATCTCATGGTGATGTCGTCCATACAATTCCTTTCTTGACAATTGCTCTTGTTTTTCGGTATCTGATAGGAACGGTAGATTCAGCAGGTCATCTCTGGTGGCAAGATTTAGAGGTGTATATCCCTTATCAGCCAACGATACCACTTTATGGAGGTCAGAAGTGAGAGCTTTTGCAGAGAAGAATTCTCTGAGATTTTTCATCTGTTCGGTTTGTAAACACAACGACAATATCTATTAATCAGCATCCTCCTTCTTTCCGCTTCAAAGTTGTTCTTATCACAGACGATTTTGGATGATAATTTTTGTACTTTGTCAGCATCGTTCGGGCCTGCCTTTGAATATCATCCAGCTCTGTCTTAGTCCATCTAATTATTCAAAATGAGTAAATCAACACTGGAATAGCGTAGGTGTTAATTGCCTTGACTAGATTCCCCGAGTTGAATTTCAAATCGCCTATCATGAATCGTTATACGAATGCTAAGATGACAGACATGCACTTTATATGTGGACATGCTGACGGAGATGAATTAGAAGCTCGGCGGTTGTAAATTAAAAATTTCCAAACTGTTTTGCTCCCGATAGAGAAACTTTTGAAAGCATTGAAAAAATTGCAAAAAAGGCACATGTAGACGACATGAAGGAGAAAGAAATCCAAGGGAAGTAGGAACGGTAGAGCTTGGAAATGAGGTCCTTGCAATAATTCAAGACGATCCTGGTACCTCCACATGAAAACTTTCTGACGCTTTAGGTGTCAGCAGTGGAACCTACAACGCATTTCTTATCGATTTTCCTGCCCGTATTGCGTATTGTCAATGGCTTTTGCGTAAGTTGATTCAAATTCCTCAATTTCTTATGCTGATCCCTTCTCTGATGAAGGTGTTATTCAATAAATTCCATAAAAATTTTCATTATAATCATATGTAGCTCGAAGAAAATCCACATCAAACATATGAAGATCGATTTCAACATCAGTTCTCCTTGAAGGTTTGGATCGGCATTGTGGGTGACTGCCTAATTGGAACAGTATTTCTACCAGGTAGACTCATGGGGAAGGTGTCTGCCACCTTTTGAGTACACGCTTCCAGAATTCTTTGAGGATATACCTCTGGCGATAAGACAAACGATGTTGTTCATTCACGAAGGTGCACCTGCCCATTTTAGTCAGCTTGCTCGTGACTTCCTAACCCTAGACTATGGATATCATTGGATTGGTCGAGGCGGACCTCAATTCTAGCCTGCACGGTCCCCAGACTAAGTCCCCCTCGATTTCTCCCTGTAGAGTCATTTGAAGTCTTGTTTACACTACACTGTTGCAAATGTTGAGGATTTAAGAAATAGAATCATCGCTGGGTGTTTTTGAAAGAGTTCGCCAATCAATAAGCAGAAGACTGAAATCTTGCATCCGAGCTGGACTTTGAACAGTTTTTGAAATTTTTTCAAAGTTATTGGTTGTACTTAAAAGCCTTTGTTTTGCCCTTGAATTAAACTTTCGATTTTCAAACATAGGTTATTTGATAATTAAAAGTAATACACTACCATGGTTCTTTTATACCAAGGGAGCTCAAACTTGAACTGCTGGCAATCTACCTCAATATTTTTAGACTACTTACGATCGACTCTGAGAGGTTGCAAGTATAGTTGGATATTCATAAAGCTAGGCATAGGTATATTTACATCAAAGTTTTGAGTCAATCATTACAATAGAACCCGAAAAACGGTCGCTTGCAACTGCTTCTAGCTACCTGATCTCGAACGTTTCGGAGCACCCGAAAACCCTTGGCTAATTATCGAATAACTCAAAAAGTATTTGTCGGATTCACTTAAAATTTTCAGAGAATATTTCTAAGATACTATAATTTAAAGAAATGAAAAAATGATTGATATTTGGAAATTCTGACTACATCTTACCTCTCAAGAAAAAATCGGAGTCCCCAAAAACCCGTGAGTACCGAATATTTCCACCCCTTTCAAGAATAAGTGCATAAATTCTACGATTCATACTCAAAATTAATGACATTATAATATTCTGATCCATTTCGTTCCAAATTTCGATCAGTCAATCTCAAACCTCATTCTCGGCAGCTTGCTTGTTTTGTTGGTTTCTTAATCTCCTATTGAGAATGTACAACACTAAAAAACACTGTACTCTACAACACAAAAACTTTATTTCGAATACTCGACGCGCGTTTGAAATGCAAACATTCACTAAACAGTGACAAGGGTCCCGTTCCGTTCAGCGTACTCTACAGTTTGTTCGATTAGACACGCCCCCTAATAGCGCGTTCGACCAATCAGGACGCTCAATTTGTCAATTTCTAGTAGCAGGGATAGATTAAGTAAAATTATAGTGCCATGTAGAAATAGATTCAGTGTACTATCATCTTCTGATGAAGCCAACTTAGTTGGCCAACTTGGGTTGGATTCTGGAAATTTTCCACTTGAAAGGACAAATGCCTTTATTATAGGAGAATAGGTGTTAATTACGAGGCCCATGTATTCAAAACGATAGAGGGTATGCCATCAGGACCACCTGCTTTATTAGTATCGAGCTTGAGCAATATTTTTCTGATTGTATTCTTCCTGAGAAAAATAACGGGCATAAGAGACACGACATGAGGAATAACAGGAGGGTCTTTATTTCCTGCATCTAGAGTAGAATTAAAAGCAAGTAGCCCTGCGAGAAGGTTTGCTTTTTCTTCAGGTGTAGTGTCCAGAGACCCGTCTTCTCTAGTCAAGGCTGGAGGGAACTGGAAGTGAAGTTTATCCCAACAGATTTGGCAAATGCCCAAAAGTATCTAGAACAAGCATGATTCTCACCTTGTTCATATGTTCAGTTTTTGTATTTTACTGCAAGATTGCATAAATTATGAGCTGAATTAAACGCCCTTTTGTTTTCAGGACAATAGTTCCGACACCACAGGCAATATGCCAGCTTCTTGGTCTTCACAGCAGCTGCAAACTTACCATTAAACAATGACTTACCTTGGTTGTGTTTTTCGATAGAATGAGAAATGAACAAATCCATCCCCAGATTGATGATTTCGGTTATCTTTTCGGAGCATACTGATGGATCTTCATCTATGAAACACGCTTCTTTCCAAGGGAAACCAGAAAAAAAGTTCGCAACCCGTCCCAGTCGGCAGAATCATAGTGCCAGACTTGGCGAGGTGGTACAGTGATAGATGGTGTCGCTGTGAAACGGCTATAAGCCGTTACAAGCTTATGGTCAGATTGTCCTATGGAAGCAAGAACCTTTATTGTGTAAAGATCGGGGTTGTTAGTGAGAAAGAGATCGAGGATATCAGCGTATTACCTTCATCGTCAGGAAAGTGGGTGGGTTCCATAACCAATTGCTCAAGGCCATACGCAATGGCGAATGATTCGGCCTGTCGAGCAGCATCATCAGCTCTATTCGAAAATGTAAGCCATTTAGTATTGTGAACAATAAAATCCTCCAGTACAACAATCTCTGGTGAGGGGTAATTCTGCTGTAAGTAATCGATTTCAAAAGAGAGTAAATCGAACAAACAAGAATAGTATGGATTCTGCCCTGAAAGTTAGAGACAGCAGATAAATTCTATTTGTGTTTTATTTGTTATTTTGAACCACATAACATCAAAATCATCAATTTCAAGGGATTCCTTCCTGTCACATGAAATGTTGTTCTTCACATAAAGACATACACCAGTTTTGAACCTAAATTTTGTGTGCAGTTCGTAGCCTGGGTATAGAAGATGGATGCTACTACTTGAGGGCTTGATCTGGGTTTCCGTTAAAGCTAATATGTCTGGTTTAGCTTTCTCCAGAAGGAAATGTACGGTACTGATGTAACTATTAATTCTTTGATGTTCACTACCTTGTTCAAGGTTTCCTAAGTGAATTGTGCAGCAATGTGATAGTGAGCAGAATGTATAAAAGCGGCAGCACTATGAACATGACGACCTCATAAGGGTTATTAATTATGGCCCAATTTCTATTATTATGCCTTGAAAGTGTTACCATACTTTCAATTCGTCTTAAAATTATCATACTTTTACTACTAATTACCCAATTTTGTTCCCTTTTCTAACTTCAGCTCTTACAAAATCAACTAAAAATTTCTTTGTTACTTTGTCTTCATTCTTCTGACAGATTGTGATAACACAAGATAGGTTTAATTGTTCTTAGAATTCACATAAATATCCAAACATTTTAGTCAGATTTCATATGAATGGTGAGCTTGATCTAATATATTCAATGAGTCGTTTTCTTAATAAAACATGAATTGAAACTTGCAATTAATAGCTCTTGGGACTGGTTTTCAGTTATAAAGATTATTTTTCTTACAATCTATTTCTGATGCTTCGAATATCTAAGATAAATGCACAAAAATAACAGGAATGTTGGATGAGATACGACATGGCTAAAA
The DNA here is from genome assembly GCA_013387265.2 of Cryptolaemus montrouzieri. Classification (NCBI taxonomy): domain Eukaryota; kingdom Metazoa; phylum Arthropoda; class Insecta; order Coleoptera; family Coccinellidae; genus Cryptolaemus; species Cryptolaemus montrouzieri. Next base: position 29,533,613 of record JABFTP020000103.1, read on the forward strand.
AACGTGTGTAACTTGAAGAATAAACTGGGGATATTTATCGGGGAATTCTCTCGTAATGAAGTAACGAATTAACGAGTAATTTTAGCCAATTATTTCACTAGATCGCGAATGAAGTTTCTGAAGGAAATAGTGTGAATTTAAAGGCGATACAACACATGCTTGGTGAAAAGAAAAATACAGTAATCTTTTTGGTGGCATTTTCTCATAAACTTTCAATTCACTCTTTTTTTCATCCAACTATTTTAATCTTATTAGCAGCAATCCATTCTTTTAACAATAAACACATACTGCCATCGAAGATCAACGTCGTAATATGTGGAATATCGCAGGTTTTGTTCTATTCGTTTATTCTAGTCCTATGTACTCTATTGTTTGTTAGGTTAGGTATTCTTCTTTGAATAATGTTTCCCTTTGCTTTACTCTTTCATAATTCAGACTACTAATATTGCATTATCAATCGAAGATTTCGTTGAAATATTCGAATTCAATAATTCCACCCCTTGTTCACAATATATTCACAGACAAGATATAAGTGATATAATGATAACGTGGAAAACAGGGCTTTACCCAGGTTCTTGATCCCTATTTCTTTGAATCATGTTTTAAATTGCGTATGGATCACCTATTTTTTATCATTTTTCTTTACGCACACTAGTGTGGATGGCTTAGTTGTTTTACTTGTTTATCCATTCGACATAATCTGCTTTTCTTCGATCGCGTTTTGACCGACATCGAAATTTGACATTATGACATAATCAATGTCTTTGAATTTTTCATAACTCTCTCTTTGTAAGTAGGTTCGCAAAATAAATTAATGAGACTAGAAACGCGGCCTTTGATACGACAATACATGATATGATAGGTTTTGAGCAGCGTGCACATGTGATACGCCTCCAGTATAAATTTGAACTCGCTAAAGTTAGCTGTTTGCCAGTGGAGTTGCTTCTCGTGAAACAGTTTTTTCGTGTGCGCTCTAAAAATAAGTGGCATAAATATTGAGCATCTGTGTTCTATCAAGTTTTGCTTCAAATACAGACACAATGCCACAAAAATATTTGAAAAACTTCGGCAGACCTATGGAGAAAGTGTTTTGTCAAATCCCTAAGTTTTTCGGTGACTTAAAGAATTTTCAGAAGGTAGAGTATCGAATGAAGGAGAACAACGAAACGGAAGGCCAAGAAGTGCAAACAGGGATAAAAACGTCAACAGAGTCTGCGATCTTGTACGTTCAGATCAACGATTGATTGAATGAAAATTCAAAAAAGATTCTTTCGTAAGCGAGCACACATTAAAAACAATTGGGCATCACGCCAATGCACTATGTCACACTGCAATCTCAATAATGATGAGTAAAAACATTCCTGCTGCTCGCCAGCCTTCTTATTCACCAGACTTGAGCCCTTATGACTTTCTCCTCATTCCGAGAATTGACACCACTCCAAAGGTATATTCTTTTTGGGACACTTGAAAACATCCAAACAGCTGTGACGACCAGTTGAAGGCTACTCCAGTATCTGAATTCCAGCAATGAACTATGATGATTGGAAGAACAATCTCCAGCGCTGTATGGCTTCCCATAACAACTATTCGAAAGGAGACAATATTACGTTTCAATTCTATTTGAATAAAATTTGAAAAATTAAACAGTCCCATTAATTTATGTATACACCTCGTATTCCTCTTGTTCAATGCAAGACTTATTCAAGATTTATTGAAATATGTATTTTTTAATACATCTCTGCATTCTATCAGAATGTCAAAATCATTTTCACCTGAATTTGATGATACTGGAGATGTGGCATATCATCTCTCGGAAAACGAAAAAATTCGGAATAGCTCGAAAATGAAAGAAAAGATCAGCGATCTGTTTTCACATATGAATTTTTCCGAATAATCGATGATGGAGGTGGGAGTTCAATTTTTCTTTATTTTCAGTATTTCTAATAGCTGCATGACATATTGGAATATCGGAAATCCGACATCTCGTAGTCATAATTATAAGCTTACAGGTTTCTTCAAATCAACAAATAGGTAAACGAAAGATAAAATTCCCATTGGAACCTTATAAGTGTCAGCTGGTCAGGAATGTGATCTATAATATTAGAATCTATTGCATACTTCAGGGTATACTTTTTTATTCCAAATAATTCATCGACTAAATCAGCAGTGTAAATTACCATTGTTGGCGGATAATCCTCTATAAGATTTTCATGATGTGGAATCATTGATAATCATTTTTACTTCTGGCCGAGGTTATTATTTTGGTGCTTAAATTTTCACGGTGTTGCTATAAACTTAAAATGTGACATAGGCGATATTTTCAATGGATAAGTCATTTATATTGTCGTCTTATTGAAGAAGAATCTCATAAATTTATCAGAGTGAATATAACGAAACCCAAACAGTGAAGTGGAATTTTTATTTTCATTCTCATCAGTAGCGACTCGTGAAAATTAAATTAGGAAGTGTGGATATGTATTGCTCACACTTATGCATAATATGAATTCAGAAATTCATTGGAGAATTGATGACCCATAAGATTCGACAGCAATATTGGTTATTTTGTTCCTGAAGACCAACGAAGATTTCTCAGTAACTAGCATAGGCAGATTAGCAACATGCTAATTACCAGAATGATTAACACTTCGCTGAAAGGAAAATTGGTAAGTTTTGTGGTTGGTACAGGCTGCTCTCAGGGAGAAGTACTATCTTCTTTTTTATGGTCTTTACTCGTTGATGGTCTTCTGGCATGTGCAAGTGTATGCTGGCGATATAGTACTTCTAGGCCTTGCATCTCTTCTCCTGGTGATTAGAGGAGCAGAATGGCTACCTAGTAGTACCATCACCTTTCCTGAAATGGGACAAAATGTTTAGCAACGTACCCGACTCTTCACAGTCTGAAATTCATGACAACATGATGCAGAGCATTATATCTGACATACCCCAAACCAACATGTATCTACCATTCTAAATGATCATTCCTAGCAGACGTGAATTGGCCAGCTCCAAGCACCATCTACTTGAGGGTCTCTGTTGATTCACAGACGGCCCAAGGTATTGGAGCTGGTGTATATGGTTGAGGTGGCGCCAAGGAACACTTTATCTGTCCTAGCAGGCTTGCGACTATCTTTCATGGAGATTTGTTCCATTAAACACTATGATAACCTCCTTCTTTCGAGGAGAATAAGAAGTTGGTTAATAAAATCATCACGAATAGCCAAAATGCACTGAAGGCATTGGTATCCGACAACTGTTCGCCACTTGTAGGAATGCCATTCATCCTTCTCTGAAATGGGTGAAAGAAATAGGATCGTCTGATGTGGGTCCTGGGACATTTCTTCATTCAGAGCACTCATTGGTGCTCAACGAACAGCCATGGGATATACCGGACTGAAGCTCAGACTTGAAATTTCCTGGAGATCGCAAAAATAGAAAATAACCAGTGGTTGAATCTGAAGTACGGGAGCACTGACTGTTCCTCATATCTCCCAGACACTCTCGGATTGCCATCAGTGGACGATTACTATAGCAGAGACTTGACCTGAGAGTTCTAATTGCTATATTAACGAAGCACTAATCTCAGAACTAAGAGTGAACGAGGACCCTTTATGCTGACTATTTGAGGATGATATTGAATCAATAAAACACGTCATGTGTAAATGCCTATTTTGAACTAGGTTCTAACGAACTGGAGCTGATGGAGCCTATCAAACCCTCACCTACAAAGCTTATAACCTTTACAATTAGGACGGAGTTTGTAGGTGAAATTTAGGACAGAGTAGGCCCCAATAGACCACTGGGTCTAAGTGGCAAGGCTTTCAATCAGCCCACTCTCATTCTTAATATCTAACTACCATAGATGTGTTCAACGCGCTATGCTAATAATTCATGAAATTTCTAGAGTAAGCTATCTAGTTACTCATACAATTTATTTATTTTTATGAGAGGAGATACACAACATGGAAAGCAACATTATGTCATTATGACAAATTTTGATGTGAGTCCAAACATAATCGAAATAAAGCACAGTATATGGAATGAATAAAACTCGAACTACATAACCCCCTCGCTCGTCCCTGCAATATGGGCTAGGTAAAATGGGAAGAAAATAATGAACCATAATTAATCTTTTATATGGCAATAGGGAGCAAAAACTTGATTCGAAACCCTGCCTTGCGCATCACTGCGTTGTGCATGTGGTGTCTTGTGAACCAAATGTGTAATTGGAATTAATGTGTTCACGATTCTAAACCGATTCTGAACAGACCTGCAATTGATGGTAGTTATAGTATTCTGAGAAATAAACGAGAAAAACAGGTGTAAATAATAAATATTTTTTTATGCTATCAGTATAATTAAACGGAAAATTTTCGAAATAATGATTAACACCATACAGAAGACTCAGATCATACATAATCTACGATATTTCCTGTATCACAGAATGGGACATTTGGTCACAGTATTTATGTATTGTAAGATGTATACTTCCCCTCAATGGTTAGTTGAAAAACACTATTGAGGATCAAACATATTAATACTTCTCTCTTCGATCAGGGAGACCTTAATGCCCCAAAGGAAGGGTTACCATTTCCATATTCAATCAACAAATAAACTGGGAGAGATCTTCCATGCTGGTGAGTCGTGAAATATTGTCAGACATGAAATTTTCAATACGTCTGTCATGCTCCATCGACTTTGTAGTTGAGAATACAACAACCAAAAATTACAGTTGACCTTCAAATAACTTCAAAATGTCTTTCTGATCAAAGTTACCTTGAATTTCCTTGAACAGATAACATTTCTGTTACAGTGTTCTCCAGAGTTATAAGATCATTCTGAAACTTTCAACGAGTACTGTATATTCTTTTCATGAAACACATGGAAGAAAAATACGGTCGTTACGAGTTTAATCCCAGCCTGGTTCGCAGTTTCTCTCCCGTGTATTCGAGTAAATCCGCAACTATAATACTCTATCTGTCCGCAATACAGTTCATATTTATTTTTATTGTAGTAGTCCCTACTTGAACTTGAGTTATCTCTAAGACAAGATCCTTACTTCAAGTCGCTGTATGCGATACCGATCTGTTTAGGATTTACTGGTCGTGAATTGATTTAAGGAGATCATTCCTTGTCCGACATTTCTTGGTTAATCACCGGGAAAACGTGCTGTCCGTCGTTAGTCTTAAGTTGCAAGACCGATGTGTTCATACTCATACAAAATTTTTACCATGGCAAAAAGTAATCAACATGTTCTAGAAACCAATATAGACAAATTAGTTTTAAAACACTGCCCCAAGAAATTCAAGCACAATTTTAATATTTCTAATTGATTTTTTTTTCATTTACGTCCGGACATAGACCAACAAAATTCGATGTTTTTCTTGGTCCACATGAGGAATAAAATAGTGAAATTGAATTGGGATTTTTCAAGAAACTACCACATATTGATACATTAGTTGATCCATTTTTGTGAGTAACTTTTGTTATTCTTAAAAACTTCAATATGACAAACGCTTAGAATGTCCCATTTCATTGTTTCCAGAATGATCCGCAGGTACAAGGACACTGATAGTCGTGTAAGAGGACCGGGGCAGGGAGGACCTCGGGCAGCAACGATTATTCATTACTGTTATCTAAGAACTTCCTCATTGAGGTAACGGTTCACTATTGCTAGGCACCTTCAAATGCAGAGAATTCGGTTTGACGTCACATATCGCATCTCAAAGCCCATCTCCAACTGTTATATCAAAGAGCCCGAACGAACAGGTTGGAAGCCGATTGGGCGAGAGTTCTCTTTACGGATGAGTTGTGATTTCTAGTGTACAGATATCGAAATCAGAGATATGCCCAGCTCGACTTTCTACCAATCTGTGGTTTTGGTGGAGGTTCAATAATGGTGTGGAGATGAAAATCTTTGAACGACCGCAGTGATCTGGTCATTTTGAATAAAGGAACCTTGAATTCTAAGAGGTACGTAACACAGGACATTTCATGAGTTCCAAGTCTAACAGTTTTTTTATTTTCAACTCTTGGGAGGAGGTGATGCTTGATGCACTACAGCTGTGGCCTAAGATGGTTTAATGTGTGTGTTGCATTGCTTCTTGAAGCCAAATTGTAAGTTATCCGAAAGATGTCAGATGGAAGTAGGTTTCACAGCACACTGGCCCTGCAAACAAAATAATTTATGTAGCGAGATGTACGTAGCTATAATAGTTGGAGCGTCCGCTTTTCGAGAGCCTAGCTCTTCTATGGGAATGGATTCTTTTACGGACCAAGCCTTCAAGTTTTTCAAAAAGTTTATCATGGAACTATCATTCAAAAAAGGTAAAATCAGCAACCTGCCGCATTTGAGCGAGAGGTTGGAGATAACGCATGATCTCCAGCTGGACTATAAGGCGCACTGCTCTCTTCTGGACACTTTCGCATAGATGCAATGAATCCTTGGATGTGAAGCTCTACATTTCGAACAGTATCCCAGACCAGGTTGCACCTGTGCCATGTATAAAAGCAGTAGCTGTGATGGCGTCAAGTACTACTTAGCTCTGGAAATAAACATGTGGCTATGGCTGACACATGGTTATACCAGCAAATTCCGCTGTTGATTGTAATATTATGGAGGGGTTTGTTCGGATCTGAGGAAATTCGATACCTTGCTTAATTAGAGGAGGTCCTCCAGCAGTGACTTTTTCGTAGAATATTGTTGATTGTGTCTTGTTCGCGTTGGAATTGAAGTACTTTGTCTTCAAAATGTGGCGTTTGGGTGCTGTCGTCCGCAAATCATAATATTCTGTTCTCAGTGGAGTGTAGTAAATCATTAATCTATAACAGAAAACAATTTGACGGGTGTATAGAACCCCGAAGTACCCCTGCATTAACCTAAAAAGATTCACTCGTTTCACCATCAACCACCATATGCGATTAGTTTATTCATCTAGGTTGTGTGCCAAATCCAGTCGAAGGCCTTAGAGATATCAAGAGCAATGGATTCAAGGGTGCAGAGATCTGTGAACAGAAAACATCTGGAACTGAAACAGCAAAGATATCAAGTGAACTTTTTATTATTAGTTTTATTTCAATTTCGTTGAATACCATTTTCATTTCGGCTGTTCCCAAGCATTCCTTGGAAAAATAATTCTTCAATATATCTATTCGATTTTGTGCGTTAATTTCTTGACACATCTTAGGTGTAGGTGTGATAATCCAAATCGATTGGACCTAGCTATGAATTTTTAAAATTGTTGACATATGTTGCAGAAATAGAATCCAAATTGTTTCTCTCTCTGCGTGACTCCGACACCTTTCTCGTTATGGACCTGGTTTCCAGTCTATACGTAGCCACCGGGATTATGCAGCTCTTATATACTCTTCTTTTGACAGAAATTGGTATAATTCGGTCCTTCAAAATGAAACTAAGTTTCCCAAAAGCGGCCCATGCTAGGTGGATTGGGCGTTCTATTTCGGCAGTTTGTTTTTCCTTACCGTTTTTATTGTGTGGCCTAAATAGTTATAATGGTCCACAGTTTCCAAGATGATGTCGTCGATATCGATTCTGATGTTGCTACTACTCGTAATTCTTGTTTTGTTCAAACTCATTTTGAGTCCTGTTATTTTGGAATGATTGTTAAGCTCGGTCAGCATTGATTTCAATTCTTCTTCGCTGGAGCTAATCACAACAATGTCATCAGCGAATCTCAAATGGCTCAGATACACTCCGTCGATATTCATCCCGTTTTTCTCCCCGTTCAGCTCTTTAAAGATATTTTCCAGTGCTAGTGTGAAGAGTTTGGCAGAAATGGTATTGCCCTGCCGAACACCTTTTTCTAGAGGTATTTTATCTGTTCTGGAATCATCGTTTATCTTGACATGAAAAATGGCATTTCAATTCAATGTTTTTGGTCAGTGTAGAGTATCTCGAAACGATTCTTGCATCGTCCAAAGCACTGAGAAATACTCATGTTTCAATACTATCAAATGCTTTGTGATGTATAGGGATATTATACTCGGTAGTTCTTTCTAGGTAGCACTTTACCATGCCTAAAACGCGAAAATAAAAGTTTTCTCCTCACCCTGAAATGTCCAGCTGAATATAAAAAAAGACCTGTTCAAGTATTTTTTACTAAACCCAAAATGAAGGGAATCATGAATTTCAACATCTCGTTTGAGTTATCATAAAATTACCAATATTTGAAAATTTAAAAACCCTGAATCACCACCATAGTTATTCTCTACGCACCATTCTGATCTGTTACTTGTAATTAGATGTACTAGACACCATTTAATACAGAATAATCTTCCCAATAAACACATTTTATTAATTACTTCTATGATTGAGTCTGGCATTCCTTACTACCTCATTACCTGCAATCAATAGTCGAAAAAGGCACAATAATTATATGAGAGAATGTTATCAGATTGCCGTAACATAACTCAATTTGTCCGAATAAGGTGGCACAAACAGAACCGCAAAAAGTTTACGGAACTATCTCTTGTAAAGGAACAAGTTGATTCTAAATGAGACTCAATGAATTTTGTTTCTAGTGGTCTGATAGGTAGCTCTTCATTTGTTCCTTTCTGCGACACAACTACCCGTTACATTTATCTATCTCAAGTTTCTACGAAAAGAAGTAGACACGTGGAAGTATGTGGAAAATGTCTACGTTTTTTCCAAGTTATATATCATAATCCAAAAAACTTTGTTGAGTTTCTTGTTGATTGGCGATGCGCTGCTGGAAAGTTAAAGATTCCAAAATCGTTTTTCCATTTCACTTGGAAACGGTGTTCTCTTATAGTATTTTTGTATGTTTGATCCTCCTAATAATGAGTTTATTTATCGATTTTATCATCTGATAATTCAGATCGTCATTTATGTCAACATTAAATAAGAGTTCTCAATTGTGAAAGTGTCTTTCATACTTATATCCAATGGCAATTCATATCAATTCTGAAATGAATTGAGATGCATTTTATTCATGTATTGGTACTGCGAAAGAATCCCGACGCGTCTATAGGGTGTTTAATTTTCGATGTTAAGTACGACAGCTAGGTGAAATTGGTCAATGAAACACAAAATCTTTATTTTTCATCTGAATTTATTGTATCACCTTCAAAGTAGGCTCCTTTCAAATTAATACATTTACGCGAACGAATTATCCAATCATCAAAATATATTGCAAACGCTTTTTCCGGAATGGGCTTCACTTCCAGCTGGCGAAGATTCAGGGTTGTTTACATCCCTAAGGTGGGTAAAACTCACCTCACTCACAACCTAAGTCGTTTAGACCGATTAGTCTTACTTCTTTTGTTCTGAAAACCCTGGAGAATGTGTTAGATGGAAACATCAGAACATCAATACGCCCTAATCAGAAAGGTAAATCAACCGATCTGGCACCTAACAACTTAGTCGGTAGGATCACAAATCAAAGGTGCGTTTAATGCGGCCCCACTCGCTCGCTGTGTGGGGCTGCGAGAACCAGAGGAGTACCAAATATTATTGCGGTATGGATAAGTAACATGCTTAATGCCAGAGTGATCAACACTTCACTGAAAGGGAAGTAGTTACTTTTGTGGCTAGCACGGGCTGATAACAGGGAGGAGTACTATCCGCCTTGTTGTGGTCCCTGCTAGTTGATGACCTTCTGGCAATAATTGGCGCATTAGATGTTTATAAACAAGCAAACGCTGATGATAAAGTCATTTTGGCTTGGAGATGATAGCGATGTTTTCGACAGACTTCAGGAGGTTATGTCTGCAATTCAGGGGTGGTGTGAAGGGGAGAAAATTAGCATAAACCCCTACAAAACCCTTATGGTACCATTTACCAGGAAGAGGAGAATATTTGTTTCCCCCCAATCCTGGCCGGGGTGTTTATCCCGGTTGTGGAAGAAGCAAAATATCTGAGGATTACCCTGGATAGCAAACTCTCGTGGAATTCGCACCTGGAAAACACAATACACAAGGCTAGACATTCTCTATGGACATGTCAAACGACCTGTAGAAAAAAGTGTAGTCTTGCCCCAAAGCAACTTCAGTGTCTATATGTGATGGTGGTTAGACTACGTATAACGTACGGCTACATTGATTGGTGGGAGTGCAGTCTTAAGAAGCAATACCAACTCACGCTCTCTAAATTACAGAGAATAGCCTGCATGATGATAACTGCAGCCTATCGCTCTACACCCACTGCGGTCATGGAACTGATATTGGGTCTTGCCCCTCTTCATCTGGTGATAAGAGGTGTGGCTAGAATGGCTTTCTACAGATTCCATCATCTTTCTTGTAATGAAGCGGGTAACTTTGGCTTTATGCCTGGCGCCTTACAGTCTGAATTCGAGGACAATGAAGTGCTGAGTATGAGGTCGGAGAAAGCAACACCTAACACCAACATGGAGAGGCCATTCCAGATCATCATTCCTGATAGACAGGAATGGATCAGCTCTAAGGACCGTCTACTTGTGGGTCCCTGTTGGTACACGAATAGCTCAAAAACTGCATAAGGTGGTGGAGCTGGTGTCTACGGTCGAGGTATCGCCAAAGAACAGTCGATTTGTCTTGGTGGGCATGTGACTGTCTTTCAAGCACAAATATGTTGACTACTCTTGCTTGCGGAGGGGTTAACAAATAGGTCAATTAAAATCTTCACGGATAGCTAAGCTGCACTGAAAGCATTGGCATCCGATACCTGTACTTCACTTATGGTGCAAGTATGTCTCTCCACCCTAGCCAAACTAGGAGAGCGTCAAATATGGGTTCCTGGCCATTCGGGCAATGAGGGAAATGAGAAGGCGGACTCATTGGCCGATAAAAGAACTAACCTGGAGTTCATAGGACCGGGGCCTAAGCTCGGAATTTCCTGGAAACAGCGAGGATGAAAAACAACCGATGGCTGGACTTGAGGGTATATCAGCATTGGATGAGCCTCCCAGGTCTCAGATACGCTCGACGTGCCAATTACAGTCTGATCTTCTGACTAGATAAATTAGGAAAATTCCTAGTGCAAAACATGTAATGTGCGAGTGCCCAGCTGGATACAGGGTCAGGATAATCAAAGAAAACAGTCAACTTACCTTGACTATTAATCCACTACGTGTACTTTATCATGATGCAAAATCAATCAGTTTTCTTTCCACAAATTTTTTTTCGGTTTCGATTCAGTTGGAAGGCGCTATTCTGAAACTTGTTGACTGGTTTGAATGTCAAACTCTTCTACTTATATCTCATCACCTGTCACAATGCGTTTTATGAATGTGAGGCGGGTGGTGTCTTGTTCTAGTATACCTTCAGTGACTTTCATTCGATTGAATTTTTAAACAAAATTCAGATCTTTGGAACGCGTTTCATACCCAAACAATCAATTGAAATGGTAGAAGAAATAAAGTTCATTGCCTATCGCTCTAAAACTTAAATGACGATTTTCGATTGCCAACTCCATTACTTTAACGATATTAACCTCAATTGAAGATGTTGATGGCTGAAAAGGGCGGGACAAATCTTCCACCACATCTCGGCCACGGTTGAATGCACCTTTACTACACATATGCACATGTTTCTGATAACGTCAATTTAACATAAGCCTTCTATAACGTTTTCAGCGCTTCAGCACACGAAATACTATTTGCAATACGATATTTGCGACAAATTCTTTATTCTTGTTACAAAATCGAGCACTGTAAACAAACTAAATGACAGATTACGTTCAAACATCGCGGTAGTATAAAAACAGTATTGCCAACTCAGCAACAACAAAAATTTTGACAAAGGTTTCAATCAGATTTTAGAAATAATCAATTCCCGGAATTAACAGAATGTACTACGAATAGAGAAGGATTCGATTGAGAGGAAATTCCGTTGGTGAAAACAGGTTGCAGCAATCTTCGTTTGTTTTCGAGTTATTCGGGGTTTCATCGATTTCGAGCAGGAAAATTGAAATTGATACAGAGGTCGACCACTCAGTATTCTCAAAAAAAATAGATGAACCTTATAAAATTAGAATATCTAATTTTTGATGCGAGGAGATTCTCAACGTTGGGATGATTTTTCCAACTGGTTTTTACAGAAATCTGAAGAAAATCCCTGTTTTTCCGAATAACTATTCGGACTGATAAAGTTTCCATAAGTAGTTATGGAATATTATCAAAATGAACATTGGTGGTCGGATGTGGACCAACATTAATATTCAACGTCAAGTTTTCATTGCAACTCAAAAATTGTTGAACAATTAAAAAAAAATCAAAAGGTGTCCGTAGAATATCGAAACCATTTTCACATAACTCAAAAAGAAACTTTACAGATTCCGAAACTTTTCAAAACGGGGAAGGTGGTCGTTTTCCTCTATTCAATATGTCAAATAGCTGCAGTGTTAAAACGTAGTAATCTGTCCCCATGTAAATTTTATAGCAGCAAAAAACAGCAGGACTTCAATGAAGGAAATATCCGGAAAATCTGTATATTGACGTTATGAAAAGCTGCCAATCTCACAAAGTCGACGACGTAATCGAGCAAAACGCCGACTGCTGAAGAACGTGAACTTGGAAAATGAATTGGATATAAAAAATGAATATCTGCATTTTTCTCGTTGGTAATGAATGTCGTATTTGAGCCTTAATCCTTGATAATGAATACAATGAATTGACACAAACATGGTTTGCTACCAGGGCGATCCGTACTCAGGCATATCCTCCTCAGTGTGGATAACTCATTAAGGCATTTGATCTTGGTCTTCCAGTTGACATCATTTACTTAGATATATCCCGTACCTATGAAATACTAATTGGCTAAGCTGGAGCATACTGGTATAAGAGTAACCTCATGGAATGGATAGAAAGTTTCTCATCTGGGAACCAATTTTATGTTAGAGTCGGAAACTTACGATTTTCTCAGCCTGTCACTGTGGTGTTCCATAGGAGTCTGTTCTAAATCCCCTTCTCTTTCTTCTATATACTGCCGATCTTCCTGTTTCAATTCAATCTAATTGTTCAATGTTTGCCGATGACACTAAGCTTTACAATACGCCTCTTGATAGAGCTCACACTCAATCTAACCTAACGCCCTTACTCGTTATACTTTCGATGGCATTACTATAACTACTTTTCATCGCGACCTGGAGATGTGGTGAATAAAACGTCCGAAGGAGTATCAATGCTCTGGAGAATTTTTAAGAACTGTAATTCTAGCACTCGCAATCTGCTCTTCGACATATATATCTGTCCAATCAATGTGGCATCCCACTTTGAAACGTGACATGGATCTTTTAGAATCGGTACAGCGCAGAACAACAAGAATCTTCTATGGTATCACACGTCCACTGTATAAAGAACGACTCGATATTTTCGACTTACCATACTTCTCCTACAGAGGCTCGTGAGCAGACCTGATAGTCAGCTACAGAATCCTCGATAACATATTCAATTGTGACCTCTGTGGGTGATTTGATCTGAATCAGAATAGATAACTTCGCGGTCACAAGCTAAAACTATAATGGAGAGACATCCAGACATTCCGAAGGCAGCATTTCTCATCAAATAGGATTTTTCACTTGTTGAATAAATTGCTTTCGAACATTATTGACGACCTGTCACTGCGTTCAGAAAAAGATTTGATCTCTGGTCGTCTCCATAGCTAATGTAAGAGTGAATTATTGTTCACTTATACATTTCTATTTAAACCTATTTGTAATTGTGAAAGCGCGCTTATTGTTCTAGTTTCATCACTAATGCCTATTCAATTTTAAATATTGTTAGATTTGCAAAATCGAAGGATTTTCTATGGTCTTACTTCTCGCATTTGCTTTTGCGATTTCAGTCGAATTTGAGGCATCCATGGGTCTTACACGTCTATCTCTTATTTCAATCATAGTAATGATAATAATAATAAATGAATTAGGTTTACAAGTAAAGTTCGAGCGAAAAATTAGATTTAGCAAAATTATCCTTTCCTTCTAAACTCCATAATTCTCTGATTTATCGCTCGAGATCCTTGAATTTTGCATATGTTACAGATTATTAAACTCAAATAACAATCAACATTGGTGATGGATTGAAGAATATTTAAAATAGCGTTATAGAGGCTAAACCAGAAATCCTTTTTTGTCACGAATTTTGAGTCACTGTGGAATTTACTGCTAAATTTTGTCATGAAGATACTTCATTTTACAAAGCTTAATTCAATCTCAATGATTTTTTTCGTCTTTAATTCATGGCGCTAGTTGATTTTTCGAAAAAGATGCAATTTTTTCGTTAGCATTGTCACTTGGTGTAGCAATTGTTTTTATTTTCGGAAAAAATTAAAGTAGTGAAAGAATACGACCAGAAAATTGTGATACAAACAACCATTCAACCAAACTGATTTTTGTAGCAAAATAGTTTGGATTGAAAAGCTCACCACCTCGCCGACAAATTCTAGGATATCGATCTGGAGATTTAAGGCAAAACCTATATTCGTCAGGAACAGGACGATTCCCTATACTTCATTGTCGTACATCCCACATTCTTATACACGTCTCACATCCTCCAATATGTTACTTTCTTGTATAGTGGTATTAGATCCGTCTCTCAAAACACCAAGCCTTACTAAACAATCATCGCTAGCAGGCGTTTTCGTTCTTCCTGATCCTTTTCCTCTTGTAAATTCACTAGTCTCTAAGAAACGGACCCATGCCCTTTGTACTCTGCTTCTTGAAGCATCAATTTGTGTAGCGGTATAATTGTGTGATCCTCCATCAATCAATTATTGTACAGCTCAAGGAGCATCAAATACTGAATGAATCATAGTTGAAAATCTACAAAATTGATTTCAACACTACTTTGAAAATTTATGAGGTTCCATATGAATTTTAGTCTATCTTCTACAAATGAAGCAATAGCGCTAGGAATCAAAAACTGTGTAAGTAAAATTGAGTATAGCTCTATAATAAAGTGTATCTTCATGACAAAATTCAGGTCAGTCACTCTACAGAGCGATTCAAAATTTGTGAAGAAAAATCTTTCTTGGTTTACCCTCGTATATTGCTATTAAAAATGTTCAATGATATCGAACAATAAATGAAAGAGTTATGGAGTTCTAGAGGATAATTTCAGCTTGATCGAATTTCAGCCGGTGAGTGTAGACATTTTTTCAATGCAGAAAAAGTGCTGTGATGATTTTTTTATTTAGTAGCATTTCCCAATTTAATTGTATCTCTAAAACTTCGAAATACTGTACCTAAATTTACATTCATTGATTTTAGTTATGTATGAGAAAAATCTTCCAGAAACTATAACTTCCTCTTTTTTGATGTTTCATCTTGACTTTCTAAAGAAAACCGTGAAACAGGATTAACTCAGAAATGATTCATTTTTTGACAGCAGTAAATGTTTGATTTGATTGATTTGATACGAACGGTCCATAATTCCAAGATTGTCCACTAATAACCAATCTTCCTGTAATTTCCAAGGAAATTCCAGATTTGTGGTTGGCACTCGAATTTCTCTGGTTTGCGTTTTACATTCGTTTATCATACATGGATGAAAACACCAATACGGTCCTGAAAGCTAACAATCCGTATACAGAAAACAACTAACATAGTCGGTTTTAAATCCCGACGCAGCTTTCTTAGCAAGTAATATTATTTACCTCAATCTGTTTATCTACGTTTCCAAAGACTTTTTCCCTTCATAAAACGCGATTTTTATGTTTGATGCAACAAAGAAAACGACTACAAAATCCTGTTTCAAAGACATATACTGATACGGAAATAGCTAAAAACAATTTTATTTCGAGTAGAATCTCCTGAATGGTAAATCTCATCTGCGGGTATCAAAAGGAGGTTCCAAGGACAGGGGAGATATAAAAGTTGTTCGAAGGCAATTCCTTGTAACTTTTAATTGATGACTGAAATGAACGTGAAATTATATTACGTATTTTTTTGAATCTGTATTTGTAAATGTTGGTTTTTACTATGTTTTATAACTAAATTTATTTAATTTTAGGGTTCTGACACACAGAAATTGCGATTTTAAGAAAATAGTAGTTTAAAAATATTATTCGAAAATAGATTTCAGTCGAATCAAAAGTTAAGTGCCAAATGACTGAAAAATCTTGAAATAAAGTGAGATAAAAATGGTACCCATACAAATTGAAATGGAACTAATAATAAAAAATGTGAAACTTTTGGAAGAAATAAGAGCCCAAAAACCTTTCAAAACCGGATATTCCAGCCCCGGTAAGAAATATTGCACGACATCTACGATTCATACTCGAAATCCTGATCTTAAGCATTCTGATCCATTCTGTTTCGAACCTCAATCACTGTAGCTGGCTGGTTTGGCTGTATTCTTAGTCTTCTATTAAAAATGTTTCTGATATGTCTGATAGAATTGAGGTCTGGACTTCGTGCAGGCCACTCCATTGAAGTAATTTCATAATCCTGCAGATAGTTTATAACGCTATGAGCTTGATGGGGTCTGGCATTATCATGCATAATCAAAGAGTTTTCACACATGTTTGTCGCAAATAGTACTTCGAAAATGTTTGTAACATACCTTTGGGTACTGGTTTAGTTATCGCAAATGGGTTTCATTATTCGCGATGACCAAATCAGTGCATCAGGCATCCAGAGAAAATTCTCTCCACACCATTAGTGCATCTCCACTAAAACTATAGGCAGGTACAAAGTTGCACTGGGTATGTCTCTCATTTCATTGTCGGCACACTAGAGAACATTGATCTAAATTAGGAAGGCAAAAATAGGCTCATCTGTAAACAAAACTCTCTCCCAGTCAGCTTCCAACCAATTGACATGTTCCCTGTCAAAATTCAATAGGGCTCTTTGATGTGTTTCGCTTAGAGCTAGGCGTCAAGGTGCCACACGAGTCCACAAAATTTTGAAATACTGGTCATGGTTCGCCGTTGTTGTTCGAGGTCGTCCATTCTTAGGTTTCCTTTCAAGACTACCAGTCTCTCTGTACCAGCAGATATTTCTAAATAACGGTTATGGATCTCGTCTGCATTCATGACTACCGGTCTATCTTTACCTGCGGATCATCCTAGAAATAATTGAACGGTACACCCCAAGCCTTTGGCCTATTCTTGTAAGTCCAACATAGTCAAAGTTCTTGATTCGCGTTGCAATCACCGAAAATTGAAAATTTCAAGAAGAACTAAGGTTACTTGAAAAACATTGATTAAATACTGTTGTTATCAATATGTTATGATTTCTCGCAAAATTGCAATTCAATTCTTTCATTATGTATCTCATCAGAGGAATGTGCGCGAAAACGTCGAATTCTGTTGGCATATGTCCGAACAAATCCCAAAAGAACATGTGTTAATAATTAATTACCCACCAAAAAGGAAATCTGAAATATTGAAATAGTACGTTTATTTCTTGCCGTAGTGTGGTGAAGAAAAATGTTAGGGGAAGGTTGGTTTTTTTTCACAGGGTGTTTTCGATTAACGCGGACTTCAGATTGTAAATCATCACCATGTTGTCGCGCGAGGTTGCTGGAATGGGAGGAGCATTATCTTGCACATAAGTGAAATTCTCACCGTGGGCACCTCGCCAAAGTCTCACTAAGGGCTCCAGCACTAGGTCCACGTAATTTCTAGCCGTTACACTAGCAGGAAACGAAATCAAATCTGTTTCGCCTCCCAGCATAATGCCACCCCAAAACATCACACAGCCCCCTTAATATTTCGGAGTTTGTCTTGCTGCTCCGAGTCTAGCTTGTCTTCCACGACCCCTTAAAACCCGAATCTGGCGGTCATCTGATCGAACACCAGTTCTGGTCTCATCCGTAAAAAGAACACTTCGCCTATTCTCAATATTCCAATTCTGGTGCTCGATACACCATATAAGTTAATTTTTGTTGTCTGGTTAGCTCTGGAACTTTTAAAGGCCTTCTGCTGTATAAACCCCTTGAACGACTGATGCCTGTTGCTTCCAGAAATTGATTTGGAGTATGGGGTGCGACGCACTGGGGTCTCTTCTTTCAATTTGGCACAAAAAGTGATCTTGTTCTTCAAAAGAGATCTTCCTACGGCTTCTTCTATTTCGCAGAAATTGTAGCTCCACGTATCGGGCGTAGGTTTTTGAAATCACCCCCGGTGATCCCCTCATTGTGGCCGGTATATCCCTATATGATTATAGGCGACTGAGTACAATATCACGAATATGTGGTGATAATTCACCATTTTTTCATACTATGCAGTTTCTTTACAACAAAAAACTTATATATATATATATATATATATATATATATATATATATATATATATATATATATATATATATATATATATATATATATATATATATATATATGTATACGTGTATATATAAGGTGATCCCCAAACTCTAGAAAAAATATAAGAATTGGTTCCAAAGTAGTGAAAATTCATCGAAGAAAATATCTAATGAAACAAATAAATTAATTTATAATTATCACTACAAGATTTGATGAAAATGACCGCCTTCAACTTGAAAGAAGAACTGACTACAGAACAATGGTGGACATTGTTATTTCTAATTCTTTCGGCGGTATTGTTTTAACGTTCATGTAACTGTTCGAAATTCGCCATCTCTACACTGTATATAAGTTGTTTCGTGTATCCCCTTACATAGAAGTCCAACGGGTTGATATCCGGTGACCGTGGTAGCCAAGCAATTGGAATTTCCCTACCGATCCTTCCATTTGGAAAATTCGTCCGAAGAAGCTACGGTGTAGCGAAACGCGTTACGAATCTCAATTATTCAATAAAATTTCTCAAAAAACATTTCTTCTTTTTATAATATTGTGACATTTGTAGTAATATAAAAACGAATGTCAAAATAATTTCGCAATTTTTCGGTCAAACAGAGAGGGAATTGTTTTGTTGAGTTCAAATATTCATCCATGAAACTTTCTCTACAAAGTTTATTTATGATGATGATATTGCTTTGGTTTTTCAACACTATAACTTCGAAACAATTGAGCAAACACTGACTTCCGATTTAGAAATTCTGAACATTTTCTCCAAACAATGGCGTTTATGTCCAAATCCTTCGAAAACTGAGATTTCTTGTTTTCATCTGAATAATCATGAGAAGGATAGGCAACTAAGAGTATTCTTCAATCAATTACTATTAACTCATAATTTCACTCCAACATATCTTGGTGTAAAGCTAGATCGTTCTTTGACTCTCAAATTTCATATTGATAAATTATTTCAGAAGTTGCAGACAAGAAACAATATACTACATAAACTAACTGGATCTAATTTGGGCGGCGGAGTCATTACTTTGCGAACTACTGCTTAAGCTTCAGTATATTCAGCAGCAGAATATTGCTATCAGGTGTGGTTGAATAGTGCTAATGTCAATAAGACTGATTCTCAGTTGAACTGTTCTATGAGAGTTATAAGTGGATGTATCAGTTCAACTGCTACCCCATGGCTTCCGGTTATTTGTAATATAGTTCCTTCCCATGTTCGCAGGAAATATCCGAACTATCTTGGGATAAGTATCACTCATTTCCAGAAGTTTTTCCGATAATACAAGATCTTCAAAATCCACCTAACCTGAGATTGAAATCTAGGAAGCCTATTTGGTCGATTGACTTTTTGCGTACACGAGTGAAGGCTTTTGATCTTGGGAAAACTGACTGGCAGTAAGTTGATGTTTTCAATAAAGTTCTCATAGAGAATCCTTTCAAAGTTGTTACAGGTTTCGATATAAGTAGGAAAAATTGGTGTATATTAAATCGTCTCAGGACAGGTCATGGTCGTAGTAATAGTATGTTGTTCAAATGGAATACTGTAGAAAGTCCGACATGTGAATGTGGCGCAGCTGAAGAAACAATAAGACATTCAGTCCTCAATTGTCCTATTTACCATTTTACCTTTCATTCCGTTTCAGATAATTTCATTAACTGGATAGAGAACTTCAGGTCAATTTAGGAGATTAGTTTTTTTTTAATCTTGAGGTTATTATGAGCTGCATCCCCGAACGGTGTATGAGATATTCCCTGCGGAGCATTAGATAATGCTAGGACTGATCCCTCTTAAGGCTTTTTTCCCATGGTGTATGTTGATAAGGCAAGGGCTACACTCCCGTAGGGCTTCATTCCCAAAAGGTGTATGAGATGTTCCCTATTGAAAAATAGAGAGTATTAGTTGAGTTCTTAGATTCAAGTGAGTTTAGACATATAAGAGTTAGGTATGTTCGATGAAATATTTTTCAACTGGTTTTCTTTCTCGACTGTTACAGATTTTTCCTGTCCCAATCCCTCTTCCTTTTCACTCTTGTCTTGTCTTCGTGAGGAAGTCCTGCAAATCAGGGAGTGCAAGATGAGAATGAGAGAATGAAGTTGCTAAGTAGAAAAATCTTTGGTACTCTCTATGTACTCACGACACTAACACAACATAAACAGACAAGCTATTGCTACTGCAATAGAGACAGGGAAACGAGTTTTTTCCACAGGTTTTTTCACTCGTTTATTGATTCATATGCAAGATAGTATGCTTCCTCTGTTACATTTACTGTGCTCACACTTTAGGGGCTATTATAGGATACATGATGCGAGTTTAGACGCCTGATTAAGGAACAGGTATGGTCTGTTTTTTCGCTGGTATTCTATTTATTTGCTTGTTTTTACGATTGTGTTTTTCTGACACCCACCAAAATTATAGGTATAAGCATTTATTGTAAATACAAATTTTATTTGGAAAATATTCATTTAGCCATTCATCGACTATTCTTCTTTGATGTGGAGGTGCTCCTTCATATTCATACTACCTAATATGAATAAAATTTAGCGGAACATCAACAATTAAAATGAGCAACGTGTCCGGCAGAAAATTTCGATAATCAATGGCATTCAAGTTGTTATGTTGAATGTGAATGGGCAAAAGCTATTATTATATAGGCCACCCCAAACATTTTTGCTGAATCTTCTTTGGAAACGCCTAACCGCATACAGATTCTACAGAGCCCATGTATGATTATTATGGAAATTATTTATCCCCTCTCTTGTGAATCATGATCTTAAAATCTGAAGCTTGACTGCGTCGAATACATATCGAAGGAAATCTTCGACGGTATTCTATGGCAACTTTTCTTGCGTTTTCATCTTGAGAACCGTAAATAAAAATTAAATTTATAAATTCTTCATTACTGCTCTAAAATTGTTTTCCTCATTTGAGACCGTAAAACAATTCTTTTTTCGTTAAGCTTTCAATATGAAGGTTTTTCAATTTCGTTTAGGAAAGGTTGTATATTTTTGATCCTATTTATCTGGGGAAGATAAATTTCAAATTTCAGAAAAAGTAATTGTCTTGTACGAATCAGTGATTCTTATATATTGGCATCCTTTCATGAAGTGAAATCAAACATAAACACCTCAAAAAAGTCTAGGGAACACTTCTGAAGATCGATATATCGTATCCAGAACGATTAATATGGATGATTTTCTTTAAGAAATTAACACCTGCATCAATTTCTCACCAAATTATGTAGAGTGCCGCAACAGATTTCAGTTTTCTTTATAAAAAACTAAAAATGAAGCAGATGCGACGCTGCTTTATAATTATTTCATGTATTCAGTGTTTGAAATCAGTTAGTTAGCACTTTGTTTCTGTTGTAAGCACAAATAAAAGATTCAGGATTCGTGATTCGACCATGGAAAGACGACATTTGACTAGAGAAGAGATGTTGGCATGCTCCAAGCTAGGAGCTCACGGGAAGTATCCAGGGTTCTGGGCAGTAGCCCAAGTGTCATTAACCGTTTATGGTCGCGTTTCAATGAAACAGGTAGCGTAGAAGAACGCCATACAGGTGGTTTCAGGATTACTAGAGTCGCCCAAGACCGATTTCTGGTTTTACAAGCCAGTTCTCTTCAGTGATGAATCTAGATTTAGTTATTATCCCGATTCGGGAAGAATTCGAATATGGAGGGAACCTGGAAAGCAAAATCGTCTCCAGCATGCTCGAGAAATTGTTAGACAGGGAGGCGGATCAGTGATGTTTTGGGGAGGTATACGCCTTGGTGGATGAACTGACCTCGTTTTCATACAAAACAACCTCACGGGAAATTCTTATGCAAATGAAATAGTTTTACCTGTAGTGGTACCGTATCTCCAAACAATGGGTCAAAATCCACTCTTCCAACAAGATAATGCCCCTCCTCATCGTGCAAGAGTTGTCTTGAACGTTCTTGAAGAGAATGATATCGATCTTCTACCGTGGCCATCCTGCTCCCCAGAGCTGAATCCCATCGAGCATGTGTGGGACACCCTAAAAAGAAATCTCCTCAAAACGTCTTCCATCATGAACAGGAGCTTCGATTAGCAGTTCAGGGGGCTTGGAATGACTAAGGCCAAAATGTAATGAACAATTTAATATTGAGCATGCCGCGACGATGCCAAAGTGTCATTAATAACAGAGGTGGACCTTCTGGGTACTGAAAAATATGCTTCCATATCGTTTCACAAATATTAGTTCAGGATTTTTCTGTGTTTTACCAAATTTCGTCACTTTCAAATTTCTATTTTTTTTATAATAGGTGCTTTGGAGATGTCAAATATTATTTTGTTTTCTTGAGAATCCATTATATACAATACATCCTAACAAAAACCGAAAGATTTCTATAAATTCGAATCATCAAATTCATATTTTAAAGATATTGGTAAGTGTTCCTTAGACTTTTTTGAGGTGTTTATATCTCTATCACCCATAGGAACTGAAAATGAACATTTTCCAGAAACACTTGGTTTCCTTGAATCATCCTGTATAATATTCAACATACTCGGCTAAGTATTCGTATGTAGTGTATAATCCAAAAATATTGAGAAGAGATTATATTCAGTGAGAGAATTCATCGTTTGTGATTTAAAGGAATGGTAAGCAGTTTATTTTGAAGTAAGGCGGGTCGAACGCGGATTTGGCGTGGTTTCCTTGGTCTTTAAATAATTATCGCCAATTTGTCGGAGAATTCTTATTGATGTTCCGTTCGGATACAGTGGCGTTTCATCTTTGGGGTGAAACTGTCCGAATTTCAATTCGAATAGTATAAGAATATTCACAAAATAAACTCTACTTTCTTCTTGGCAATACCTATATTTTTAGTATAGGTATTTCTCACATTTCGTCATATCTCTCGCGAGATATGCCTAACTTGGTGTGTTATACGTTCCTTGAGAAAACTACTGTCTTCAGATATAGTAATAGGAAAAGTTAGAAGTAACATGCTGTAATCTGGGGGGCCACTCAATTGATTTTTTTCTTCTTATCGACATGTTAGGACAATTTGCTCCATTGGACAATCATTGGTGATGTACCATGGATTCGTGATTACGGCATGGAAAGCCAATTTGAATTATCTTAATGGAAAATGAATCATGAGCACGAAATAAAGCGCGCCAAATTCATTTGAATGTGAAGATTCTGCTCAAGGTTTTCTTTGATGGCAAAAGCGTGGTGCATTACCTTCCATTATCTGCCCGGATTTGTGGAATAAGAAAAAACTGACTTTTGCACCATAATAAAGCATTGCTCACATCTCGTCGGCCAAAACGACACACTACAGCTACTTCAGCCACCATTTCTCCACCACCTATCCCCGTGTGATTTTTTGCTGATCCCGAAATTGAAGAGGTGCATGAAAGGACCACGCGATGCAATAATTGAGTTGATGAAGACGATATCGAAGGAAGAGCTGAAAAAATAAATATATAATAATCGAATACTTCGAAAATTAAAAAAAATATGGTTTAAACGTTTTATAACCAAGGAGAATTACTTTGATGGAACTGAATATTCATAAATACATAAATACTTTTTGAGAAAAACTTAAACATGCGATACTTTTTGAACAGGTCTCCTCCTTCGGTGTAACGAAGAATATAATTTCTGAATACATTTTGATCTGAAAAATTGGTTCATTAAGAAAGCTTCATATTCAAACCCACCACTGATCGGTGGAACCAAGCATACATAACCTACGAGTTTAAGCTGCGATCAACGTAACCACGAGTAGCGGCTTTGCAGAAGTTTGAGCCAGGACAGGAGGGCATAATTATATTGCAATCCTGTCACATTAAAGGCCTCGAAGTGGCATAACTAATGCCCTAGTTGATGAACGCTTGTAAGTTATGCCGTCATGTTGGTCTGATCATTCAGTCTTTCGCTTTCACGAGATGATTTATGAAATACGACGATATGATGCCTTTTTTACCGAGCTAGCCGGAGTTAGGTAGAGAAATGAGTGACATAATTTGGATAGTTAGGGTAATTGCGGGAATATTTTCTATTCTCCATTTATCCATCTGTATTGGTAAAAACATACGGTTCTTGATTCTCAGCGTATACATTTAGAGATGATTGCTGCTCATTGCCTTTTCAATAAAAAATTGAATTAATGAAGAATATGTGTATGGTAAATTAATCTCTTACTAGGTACCAATTGCATGGAAAATACAGGCTGTTTCAATAAAAACGCCGATCGCAATAACTTCTCTACTTTTCATTCAATTAGAAAAATTTGAAAGCAAGGTGAAATAGTAATTAAATGGGTACACCAAATTTTTTAAGGGGAAAACCTCATCAAGCAATATGTTGAATTGGAACATACATACTGTTATTTTTTTTGGGTTGATTTTTATAAAGGGATGTTCAAAAATTTATTGTTCCGCTATTTCTTATAGACTTCTTGGCAACGCAAAATTCCATGATCAACAGGTAAACGAAAAGACTCGCAAGCTGTCTACTCTAGAGAGTGTATTCTGCAAAACAATATTCCAGTGATAAAAATGGCTAAATATTCTGTTTGTCAAATTTATATTAGTGAATAGGCACAATGAAAAACATTTCTTGAAACTTCCTGTAAACAATTGTTAAGTATTGTATTATTTAGTATTATCAGTTTCATTAAATTCCTATGTACGTCCCTTGTATGATAGTTTAGTACAGCAACTATGTGAAATACTACAAATAGTGAAAAAAGAGCCCCCATCTCCAACCTTGATCTACATAGCTATTTTTTTTGCTTTCGTGTTATTTCGGATTTCTTGAAGTTTCGGAATTTCAGTATATGCTAAAAATTTTTTCCATTCTTAGATCTTACCATGAGACAATGCCTGTCATACCATAGGTGTGGCAGTATTTTGTCACTTTCCAAATACATGGGAGACAAATTTCCTAAAAATGTGAAATCTTTCCAGGAATGAAAATTCTTTGAACATTCTGTTATTTCCACTAGTATGATGGAGCAAATTCATACAAAACATCCCAGATATTTTCAATTCTGTGCTCACAACATTAAAGCCCATGTATAATAAGAAAAAATTAAACATGAATAAGAAAACATCAAAAGTGAATAGCAACAGAAAAGCAAATTGAAACTATGTTAGTTTCGCAAAGGTATTTTCATTATTTAAAATGCAAGAATTACCAATTTCATAAACACTTTAGCTTGCATTTCGAATTTCAACATTGGTCACTAAAGTTTTATTACTACTATTCTATATCAGTATGGGTTTGTCTATACAGGGTGTTTCAACGAAAACTAAACAGAGACTATATCTACCAAGATATTCATTTCTCATCAAAACGCAAAAACATGTCAACTTTGTATCAAGGGGGACATCTTTTGGGGTACAATACTTGCCTGAAATATCAAGCCCCTAAGCGGGGGTTGGCAATCCTTGAACATTTTGAATAGAGAAGAGGGGTCGAGTGATGACTCAAAAGAAAGGTGGTATTTTTGTCTACATGTCCTTGAACGGATTTCCATTTTAATTGAAAACTGTAAAAGATACAGGGTGAGCAATTGAAATATAGGGAAGACTATTTCCCTGAGACTATTCAAGTTTCAGGGAGGTAAAATGGAACAGATCCATGCTGATCAATGGCAGTCATCATCAAGTACCATCCTTAACTCGAATTTCAACCCCTGGAGTAGGGGTGACAACCCTTGAAAATTTGGAAGAGGATAGATGTGTCGAGTGATAACTGGAAAGAAATGTATAATCTTTGTCTGCACTCCCGTGAAAGAATTTTCATTTTTGATTGAAAACTGTAGAAGATACAGAGTGAGCTACTGAATAATAGAGGAGACTATCGCCCCAAGACTATTGGAATATAAGTGCGAAAATCTGGAATAGTTTCATTTTAGATCAAAAGATATCATCTTCCAAAATAACCCTCATCTAGAGTTTCAACCCCTAGAGCAGGGGTAATATTTCGATCCAGTGATACCTTTCAAGTAAAGAATTTCGATTGCCTTCATGACTGCTCGCAATAATTCTATTCTCATTGAGTTCCATAGGAGTTAGAGGATGCAAAACGGAAAAGTGACTGAAGATGCAATGCATGGTATACCATCTATTTTCGACCAGTATCAAGCAGGAGTTGATTTTTCATTGAATAACCACCTTTTGAAAGACAGTTACTCGTTTGAGACATCCGGTTTCAAATGTAATAGATAAAAAAACTAATACCATGGCTAAAAATAAGGAGGGAATAAACGAAAGGAGAAAATTAACGAGTAGAAGTTGTACTTTGTTACCCGATAAAATGAACGGAACTGAAGTCACTAAGAATTACCGCAAATGTTCGAATTGTTGGCCACCAACCTCCATGCACATAATCAAATTTTGGGTGAAACGCTCACCGACATTCTGTAAAATTTCAGGTGTGATTTGGTTACACTCATTAACGATGCGCTGTCTCAGGTCGTTCAAATCAACAGGTTCCGTGTTATAGATTATACTTTTGAGGTGGCCCCATAGGAAGAAGTCTAATGGACTAAGATCCGGAGATCGTGGGGGCCATTCCGTTGGGCCTCTCCTTCCAATCCAACAACCATGAAAATGATCATCCAAAAATACTAGAACTTGTGCAAAATGCGGGTGCGCCCCATCCTGCTGAAATACAACCTCGTTCTCCGAATAGCGGGGGTGATTCTCAATGATCTCCGTTATTGCTGGATCGACAAATTCTTCCAATAGTTGATAATACAACTTTCCGGTAAGATTTCCAGGAATGAAAAACGGTCCAATGAGGGGATCGCCATAAATACCAACCCAAACATTTAGTTTTTGACGCTGAAGAGAATGAATTTCGTGGAATTTTTGCGGCTTAGAATCTGCCCAATAATGGCAATTATGGGGGTTTACAGTTCCATTCAGAAAAAATGTACATTCGTCCGAAAAACACAAGTGAAATAAATAATGAGGATTGTTCATGACTCTCTCACTTATGGTCTCTCAGAATTGAAGTCTTCGATCGAAATCATCTTCCTTCAATCCTTGAACAAAATTGATTTCATATGGGTGAAACTTATACCCCTTCAGAATGCGGAAAATACTCGTTTGGTTTACACTACTTACATCTGCCAATTTCCGCAGGCGTAGGGTAGGATCAACCACCGCTTGACCAAGCACCGCCACTTCCACAGCTTCATTTCTTACTGGCCGCTCAATTACGCGCTTCTTATTTTGCACCGATCTAGTTTCACGAAATATGGCAACTAATTTTAGTACATACTTCGAAGTAACTTTAGCACCTTCGTGGCGTTGTTTGAAGATATTGGCTGTTCTGTTCGCGCAACTATCAGAACTGAAAAATGGTTCAATCATTTCAACCCTCTCAGCTATCGAGTAAACCATGACGATTTTATGAAAACTAAATTTCGAATAGAAGAGAAGTTATTGTGATGAATGCAACAGAATTTTCACAACTAATGTGGAATAAAATTGGGAAGACGAAATTGAATACAAAAAGTACGAAAACATTGAGAATCAATTTATCTGTTGAAGAAATCTGACCATTGTAACATCTGCGCTCCTGATTCGTAGTGTTGATTCGTATCGTCAAATAAGAGTCATTTCAAATCAGGACGATGATCTTACAGTATCACCTATGAAAATAAAAAAGTTTCCTTTCAGTCAACTGATAAAAACGCATGTACATGTGAACACAACTCTAGATGCATTGCTCGCATATCGTACAACGAATGTTCAAAGATCAATGGAGTTACTAAGACTGATAGTTTCATCGTTTTCTGTCAAGATTCATAATCCTTCATAATCATTCCAATGTTTCAGCTGCTCACCCAGTAATTTTGATGGAGAAAGAAAACAAACAAAAATCCTTTCTCAAAAGGCCATAACTGGATCTTCTGCTTAAAAAATAACACAAGGTGGTCACCCCAGCTCTAGGGGTTGAAATTTGAGATGTGAATGGTGTTTCGGAAGATGACAGCCTTTGATCTGGAATGAATCTGTTCCATTTTTTTGCACTAATACTTGAATAGCTCAGGGCGATAGATAGTCTCCTCTATTTTTCAGTAGCTCACTCTGTATCTTCTACAGTTTTCAATCAAAATGAAAATTCGTTCACGGGGATGCAGACAGAGATAATACCTTTCTTTCGAGGTATCACTCGACCCATCTACCCTCTTTCAAATTTTCAAGGGTGGTGACCCCTGCTCTAGGAGTTGAAATTCGAGATGAGGATGGTACTTGATGATGACTGACATTGATCAGCATGGATCTGTTCCATTTTACCTCTCTGAAACTTGAATAGTCTCAGGGAAATAGTCTTCCCTATATTTCAATTGCTCACCCTGTATCTTTCACAGTTTTCAATTAAAATGGAAATTCGTGCACAATCGAAATCCTTTACTTGAAAGGTATCACTGGATCGAAATATTACCCCTGTTCTAGAGGTTGATTTTCGAGGTGAGGGTAATTTCGGAAGATGACAGCCTTTGATCTAAAATGAATCTATTCCAGTTTTGCGCACTAATACTCCATTAGTCTTGGGGCGATAGTCTTCTCTATTATTCAGTGGCTCACTCTGGATTGTCTACAATTTTTTCAATAAAAAATGAAAATTCTTTCACAGGAATGCAGATAAAGATAATGCCTTACTTTCGAGTTATCACTCGACCCATCTACCCTCTTCCAAATTTTCAAGGGTTGTCACCCCTACTCCAGAGATTGAAATTCGAGATGAGAATGGTACTTGATGATGACTGCCATTGATCAGCATGGATCTGTTCCATTTTAATTCACTGAAACTTGATTAGTCTCAGGGAAATAGTCTTCCTGATCTTTCAGTTTCTCACCCTGTATCTTTTACAGTTTTCAATTGAAAAAGAAAATTCATTCGAAGCAATGTAGACAAAGATACCACCTTTCTTTTGAGTCATCGCTCGACCCATCTTTCCTATTCAAAATATTCAAAGATTGCAACCCCCACTTAGGGGGTTGATATTTCATGTGTAGTGAAAAATGATGGGTTCCCTTTGAAAAATTTGAAGTGACCTACACGTGACCTTGACAACGCTATTCAAGGTCATACTTATATCGCTATTTGATGCATAACTTAATACCCTACAATTTTTGTGAAAACTTTTTTTCAAAAACGCTTAATTTTTTAGATTTTTGACCGGTCCGGGACTTTTTGTTAACCCGGTATATAAAATGTCAAAATTCTCCTTCGATCCTACGTCTGCAAATAATTTTATCCAAGGTCAATTGTGCGAAATTTAGTTTTTTCCATTTTTCTGACAGTAAGTTTTATCGTGAAAATAGGTAACACAAAAGATTTATATCATAAAATTTTCTACAAAATTGTCAAAATACTTTTTTTCCTACGCACTGTTCTTCTTGAGATATGGCGTTTTTAAATATGAGAAGATTCATATTTTACATGATATGCACTTAAATGCAGCCTGTACACGTTATGGGATGTTCAATATAAATAAAAATGAAAAAATATTGGCTTGTATTATTCACACAATGAAAGTTTCATAAATTGAATGAGTATTTTAAAGTAAAAGACTTTACTGTCAGTCCCTAATTCCCTGCGTCTTTAACCTTATTATTATCTGGTTCAAGTGTGGCTAGACAATGAGCTGAACTCAGAAAAATGGTGTTGGAAATTAGTAGATAATCATTTGGAGCCAATTCAAACTCTACTCCCGCCTGCTCCAGAAACACTGCTTAATACGATTTTTTGTAATTGCAAGAGAATTGTAATTGTAATGAGGATTGTGGCTGGCTAAAAGTAGGATTATTTTGTTCGCCAGTATGCATCAATTGTCAGGATCAGACTTGCTCAAATATTGAATCACATTCAGGAGATGTAAATATTTATGATATTAATTAAGAGACAATTGCTACATCCCTTTTCTTAGAACAGCATCCAAAAATGCAAGGAGAAGAATGGAGATGAAGAAATGATTGTTAAAGTAGAATTAGACAATTTAGTATATAGTAACATTTATAAGAGAACAACCTATTCCATTGTTCATTAGCAATAGTACCATTTCTTCAATCAATAAAATATGATCTGATGAAACCTTTTTTATTACATTAGATCTTGGAGTATACCTTCTGAGGAAACCACGTTGAAAAAATGCGTACATTACCTCATAGATGGTGCGGAAATGTGTGCATATTATGTAAAATATAAATTTTCTTATAACTAAAAACGCGATATCTCACCAAGGGTGCATCGTACAAAAACAGTTCTCGGACAATTCTTGTAGAGAATTGTATGATCTACAATTTTGGCTGATCTATTTTCACGATAAAAGTCGCTCTTTTTGAGAAAAATGGAAAAATCTATATTTCGCAAATTTGACCTTAGATAAATTTTTTTTTGCAAACTTAGGACCGAAGGGTACTTCTGACATTTTATTTATATCGGTGTTTCTAACATATCTACCAATTTTCAGCTCTATGCGAATTTTGTCTTGGTCAAATGTCTATTTTGACTGATTTATAAATGAAGGTAAGTTACTCCCTTATGACCAGTAAACGGGTCATCGGCAATGAATGGGGATTGAATCCAAAATTTGTACACTGCAGTGGTAAGACCCATGATTGTAGACTATACTCTTACATGGTAGTGATGCGGAGGTTGATTAGGGAGAAGCTGTCAAACTTCAAATACAAATACCAACCGCAATCCTGGATGCTATTCTGAATTTACTTCCTCTTGATTTTCATGATAGGGGTTAAGCTAGAAAAGTAGCACTAAGGTAAGGGTTGAATGGAAACTGAAAAACTGGAAACATATATGTCATAATAACCTATGTTCGTGAGAACCTCAAAATACGCTATAAAAAAAGGCGGATAAACATTCCTTCGGACAGTGAGGCAGCAAGAAAGCTTAGCTGGGAGGTTAACCTAGTCAAAACTCATATGGGAACGTCTGCAGTTACTGAGCTTGCGGAACGGAAACGTGTAATGAATTTAAGGCTCAAGTAGCTTAGTGGAGGAAACACAAAATTCATAAACATTTAATCTATTATCACTATCAACCATAAATTCTGAATATTCATATATACACTATTTACAATAAGATGTCGTCCTGGGGATCGACTGCTACTCCACTACCCCATCTAGCTACGATGACAACTATACTCAATATGTAAAACCAGGTATGTTGCCACTCAATTCCTGGTCACCGAATAGGGCAGTGTACAACCACTCAAGAATAGGAATAGCTGAACTCAGGTACAGATAGGTGTGTGGCCAGTCACTTCGTGGTCACCGACTAGGACTGTGATTGAACCCACTACGTACAATCACTGAAGGATAGGAATAGCTGAACTCAATACGTACAGCTAGGTATATGGTCACTCACTACGTGGTCACTGACTAGGACTGTGATTAAACTCACTACGTAAAATCACTCAAGGATAGGAATAGCAGAACTCAGTACGTACAGCTAGGAGTTAGACCCAGGTTCTTTCAGTTCGAGACCTTGAATGCCTAGCTGTGTTTCAAGCGGTACCCTTCATACCGTTTCTCCTGCGCTGTTAATCTGCGTTGTAGCATCGTGCGCTATGCACTACTCGTCGTGACGGTACAAAGGTGTTGCCTGATCTAGTGTTATGTCGTGTAACTTAGTGATGGTAACAACGTTGCCATTACAAAAGGGTAACCTCGGTCCCGGAGCCTGAACATAGCAGAATTGCAAGCAACGAGGGGGCAAAGTTATCTTACCGGGGAAACCGCCAAGACGGAATTTATTGAACAGGGGCCAGTACTCAGTATAACTAAGTCTAAGGTACGATCAACACCTAGAGAAGACAGCTGCACGCTGGCATATGGGTTCTTACCGCGGGCATAGATCAAATAATTTCATGCTGGAGAAACCTTACAAGAAGTTGTATGAGCACCGTAACAGGTCTAATAACTGGATATGGAAAACTGAAAGAGCATTCACACACAACAGGAATTCATCGTGAATAACCAATATGTTGACTATGCCACGAAGAGGAAGAAACAACCTATCACATTATGGACGAATGCAAAGCTCTAGCCTGGAAAAGATGGAAATTTTAGGAGACAAAGAAATGGATTCCTGGACATAAAGGAAAGAGTGTCATCGCAGGAACACATTAAGCTTTGAATGGCTGCAGTAGCACCGAACTCTGGAGAAACAAGGCAAGATACAAGATACAAATCTCAGAGGAAAATATTTAACAGAAGGGAATCTGGTGAACGCGTTGGCCATCTCTCTGGCCTTGCGTTTTAATCAAATTGTGACCTAGATATTGGTTTAGGATTTCTGACACATATCTTGTTTTCTCTGGGGGTGCAACGTCATGTCCGTCTTCTGCTATCCTAAAATGTTGGTTAGATTTTTCACAGGTTCTCTCGGTTCCTTTCGAGAATTTCTGAAAGACTGCATTAAAAGTTCTAGGACATATTTTGTTTGGTCTGGAGACACACCGTCATGCTGGAAATTTATTAACCCTTATTGAGTCGAGGAAATCTCATCCGAAAAACCCATGACCTTATTCTCATTTCTTGAATCAAAATAATCATCCAGCACACTAGACGAAACCACAGAAAGTCCAGAAAATATTTATTTCTGGAAAAATGCACACTTTTGAGGAAATAGGCCAAGCAGTTATTCAGATACTTATTTTACTCGAATTCACCTATTATTGGCGTTTGAAAATAATTGGATAACTGTTCAACAAAAGAAAACTGTCGAATAAAATCTAACCTAACTTTGATAGCAATCGAAGTATTGCCATATGCAGAAACCTTGAAAATGAAATAACGTCGATCTGCTTCACCAATAAACTTTCCTCGAATCTGGAGAACTGAGATGGGAGGTCAGTTATTTTTTATATTTACAGTATTTCCATCGAAAATGGGACACTTTGTACAGACATCTGTTATCACGCTCTTTTTAATTGCGGTTAATGACATTACGCATATGTCGCAATTCATTTCATAAAAAAGTTATCTACACTGCAAAATCCCATGAGAAATGACTACTAATTGGCTTCTTATCTGAAGTACGACCAATTTAACATACT
Organism: Cryptolaemus montrouzieri; assembly: GCA_013387265.2. Lineage (NCBI taxonomy): Eukaryota > Metazoa > Arthropoda > Insecta > Coleoptera > Coccinellidae > Cryptolaemus > Cryptolaemus montrouzieri. The sequence goes on from JABFTP020000103.1 coordinate 29,566,915, forward strand.
GACAGGGATATCACAGTGCTCTTTTTCGCGCCATTAACATGATATACTTCTCCCGTATTTCAGCAATCAAAATTCAATCAACTGCATACGATTCATGGAAGCCAGGTGTCGATAAACATCCAATTATATACGTCTGGCCAATAATTCTTTCACCTAAAATATTATGGGTCTTTAAAATTCGGTGTTCTTACTCATGTAATCAATTATAGGGATAAATAATGACTATCGATTGGGCGCAGTTTAAAATTCGGAACAAATGGGGTATTTATGGAAATTGGGGTTCTATATCATCGTCCGAGTTGCCGAGGTGAAATTGTTGAGTACCTTATTTGCGATCTTATTAGGATATCAAGCATTACAATGATGAACTCCCATTTGTTATACGGTAAAACGTCTAATTTTCACTTTTTGAAAGTGCTAATTTTGCAATGTTATTGAACACGGTAAAACCGTAAGGTGATAATTTAATTGGACACCTCAAGTGGCAACGCATGCATGTCCATGAACCTTCACAGAGCTCGTAAAAATTTGAGAAACTTGTTAATTACTTATTCATCAACTCTTTCACCAATTGAAGACAAACAAAAATGAGAATTCCTAGTGCGTATCTATTCCTCCATTTCTTTCTAGATACAAGAACATTTTCGAATGCAAGAGTACATACAGCCCAACAACTGATTAAAAAATAGTGGAAGAATTCAATGTAGAATCAAATATTTCGAGGAATTTGATTGAGGAGATCTTAACTTCATGAAAATCGATATACCTATTTTCAATGGAATAAAACTAAAGTATTTAGATTTTCACTATATTAACAAAACTATGACCGGTTTCACCACACTGTGGCTTCGTCAGATAGATACAAACTAATGAACTGAGTTATTCCTTATATATGAGTTTTATTTCCTACTTTATATTACAATAGGTATAAGAGGTATGTTGGAAAACCCATCGGAGTTGCTTACTTTATGAATTGAAAAGATTGAGTAGAGGAGAAGGATTTAGATCTAATTGACTATTAAGTATTTGAATTTGGGAGGCTTTTACTTGGTACAATTCCATTATCAATAATAAAAACAACTACTGTGTTTTAAGGAATTTTACTTAATAATTGCGATTCAGACGAATAAATGTACAGAAAATATAAATATAAATGTTCTTGAGTAATTCGAAGCTTATTGGGTTGCTTCTTCTTAAGTGGTTATTTATGACAGGTATGTTCAATTAAATTAAGGAATAGATTGGTCCCCGAAGAGATTCAATAGACGTGAAGGGTTTAAATCGACTTGTTCATTGATGAGTCTACCTGAGTGTTTGTATTTATTGATTTCTAAAGTTTCCCAAAGATCTATCTTTCAATATTTATTATCTGTATGCGAAATTTCAAACTGTGGGTCGAAAGAGTGATTATTTTGTAAGAGATGATTCGCGTAATTTGAATCTGATTTGCCATTTGAAAAACTGCGTTTATGTTCCGATATTCTAATATTAAAATTTCTATGAGTTCTACCAATGTAGAAATTATCACAGTCATTGCAATTCAATCTATAAACACCTGATTTATTGTTTTTACCTGATTTGGTTTTATTATTTTTATATATTTGCCTAAATTATTATTAGCTTGGAAAGCTATGTTGAAATTATTGCTACTCAAGAATGATTTCAGTTTCTCACTTGTAATGTCAACGTAGGTTAAGGTGTTGAATTTTTGTTTCAATTTATCGACAGGGTAAACTTCATTCAATGCGATTCTACTTTGTTTTTTATTTAAAATATTACTTATTAGTTTGGGATTGTAACCATTATTTTTTGCTATTTGTTTAATCAAATTTAATTCTTTGTTGAAATTTTCTGGTGATAACGGGATGTTAATCAATCTATGAATAAAACTATTGAATGCTGACATTTTATGTTGATATGGATGACACGACGAGTTATGTATTATAATATCTGTATGTGACGGCTTATGGTAAATTGCGAAAACATGTTTCAATTTTCATTCGAAATTGTTACGTCTAAGAAATTTATCGAACTATTGCTTTCTATTTCCGTTGTGAATCCAATTTTTGGATGTAATGAATTTATATGATTTTCGAAAATTTTTAACTGTCTATCTGTTCCTGTGAAGCAAATAATGATATCGTCTACATAGCGATACCAGCATAAACAATTTTTACTGAGTGGACGATTATGAATTAATTTCTCTTAGTTATTCATGAATATTTCTGCTAACAAAGGACTTAACGGATTGCCCATAATCAAGCCGTCTTCAATAGTATGATATTTGTTATTGAAATGAAAATACTTTTGATCTAAACAAATTTGTAATAATGAAAGAATATCTGATTTAATTATAGTATTGACATGATTCTTTTCTAATAATTCTTCAACTAAGTAATACGTATCTTTCGGAGGTATGTTGGGAAATAGATTCTTAACATCGAAAGAAATGAGCCAATATCAGAGATACAATTATACCACCGAATTCCAAACTTATTTCTTTCGATGTTAAGAATCTATTTCCCAACATACCTTCGAAAGATACGTATTACTTAGTTGAAGAATTATTAGAAAAGAACCATGTCAATAATATCATTATATCAGATATTCTTTCATTATTACAAATTTGTTTAGATCAAAATTATTTCCATTTCAATAACAAATATTATACTATTGAAGACGGCTTGATTATGGGCAATCCGTTAAGTCAATCTAACCTTCACCACCGTTATTCACGGTGGGTCATTTCACAGGGTAATTTTTGCCATAGACTACTAGTCTATAAATAGCTTTGTACAAATAAATCCCATATTTACAATACAGCTAACTAATTTAAGTCTAAAATCTAGATAACAACATTACAAGGGATATCTTCTGCTAATTTGGATTTAAGAATACTTATGTTATTTAACAAGAAGTTAGTTGAAGGGTATCGACCAATTAGGTGACAAACAGTGGACATGGACTCGAAGTTAACAATTATTTAAGTTTAATGCAACCCAAATACTCAGTTAACAAAGGTTTGACACATTGCTAACAATTTGTTAAGTGTTCTATGCTACCCAAATATGAATTTAACATGGAGTTGACAAATTGTTAGGCCTAATAATTTCTCCAGTATATTTATACAACCGGGTCTTAAGTTTTCAAACCTAGTTTAATTTCACGTTCTCCAAAATTTCAAACATCGCATGTAACAGAATGTCATCTATAATAGCACTCTGATCACGTGATGAAATAACAGATTCGTTAGAAAGAAATCGATTAAATTTTTAATAATACATGACATGTATAAAACATACTGTCGTCAACCTGTCACTCTAATTTCCAGGAATAGATCTGATCCATATCTCAGATCTAGCAATTCCCGATATCGCTTAACGTAATGCAAATACGTGTCTTAAAAGGTAGAAAGACTACAAGTATGGACAAATAATCTACGTCCAGAGTGTTATTAGTCTTTCCGCAGGCAGGCTAAAGGAAGACATCTTGAATAATATTCGATATCTGACGTTACAATCTTCAAAAACATAAAGTAATGGTCGCTATATTAGGAGAACATCAGCGGGTGAATGGAAGAATTGCGACTTTGCTGAGGGAATATATTGCGGAGGATATAGGCAGTATTGTAAATATATAGGACTGGTTTTAATATCTATGATGATGGTAGTCCATAATCAACTATGTTAGATGTTATCGATAATGCATGTCAGCTAAAATGATTTCCTTCAGCTTCAAGCCAACTTCGTTAACTTGATTATCTGATGAAATTAGAAATAAGATTATATTGAATGATGAACAACAGCATTTGTTTAGAAAACTATTAATACGTTAGGTTGTTACAGAAAAGTTATATTATACAGGGTATTTCAAGTATGCAGTAATTAATTTCTACACAAGATTCCTTATATACTTATGTCCAAAAGACCTCGATTCTCAAGACGGAAGGTGTTGAAGTTCCGAGTCCTTTTCAAGTTTCTGTTGGAAACTCCTGAAGTGCACAAAGAGTGTTAGGCGGTGACTCATTGATGCCAACAAACGATCGAAAACGCCTGGCATTTTTCTCATTCTCTCACATCCATCCAAAACGCATGCATGCAATTTCTGTATGATAGCAACAGGCGAATCACTCTGTATATGAGGATGGGGAGGATCACTTTCTAGGAAAAATTCTCAATGATGAAATAACAAAAATATCTGAGCTCAATCCTAAACATGAAAAATTTCGAATAAAAATAGCACTTTTACTAGTTTCAGACTCTCCCCATGTATTCGAAATATGGTTCTATTCTAGAAGGCTAAGCATACCTTGGACTTACAAAGAACGAATAGATTAACTTTGGGAAGAATAAAGAAAAAATCTGAAATTAAAATAACCAAGAAATAATAAAACAAGTAATGTGTTTTTAGGAATTTTACTTAATAATCGTGATTCGTAACGCGTTTCACTACACCGTAGCTTCTTCAGACGAACGAATGTACTGAATATAAGAATGAGAATATAAGTACAAATGTTCTTAAGTAATTAAAAGCTTATTGGGTTGCTCTTTCCCAAGTGGTTATTGATGACAGGTATATCCAATAAAATTAAGGAATATATTTCTCCATGAAAGAGATTCAATAGAGGTGAAGGGCTTATATCGACTTGTTCATTGATGAGTCTACCTGAGTGCTGGTGTTTGTTGCTTTCCAAAGTTTCCCAAATATCTACATTCCAATATTCATTATCTGTATGTAAAATTTCAAATTGTGGGTCCAAAAATTGACTATTTTCTAGGAGACGATTCGCGTAATTTGCATCTGATTTTTTATTTGAAAAACTGCGTTTATATTCCGATATTCTGATATTAAAATTTCTATGTGTTCTACCAATGTAAAAATTGTTACAGTCTTTGCAATTCAATCTGTAAACGCCTGATTTATTGTTTTCATTTGATTTGGTTTTAATATTTTTCATATATTCGCCTGAGCTATTATTAGTTTGGAAAGCTATTTTGAAATTATTGCTACTCTAGAGTGATTTCAGTTTCTCACTTGTAATGCCAACGTAGGTTAAGGTGTTGAATTTTTGTTTCAATCTATCGACAGGGTAAACTTCATTCTATGCGATTCTACTTTGTTTTTATTGAAAATATTATCTATCAGTTTGGGATTGTAACCATTATTTTTAGCTATTTGCTTAATCAAATTTAATTTTTGTTGAAATTTTCTGGTGATAACGGGATGTTAATCAATCTATGAATAAAACTGTTGAATGCTGACATTTCATGTTAATACAAATGACACGACGAGTTGTGTATTATAATATCTGTATGTGACGGCTTATGGTAAATTGCGAAAACATGTTTTCCTTTTTCATTTGAAATTGTTACGTCTAAGAAATTTATTGAATTATTGCTTTCTATTTCGGTTGTGAATCCAATTTTCGGATGTAATGAATTTATATGATTTTCGAAAATTTTAACTGTCTATGTGTTCCTGTGAAGCAAATAATAATATCGTCTATATTGCGATACCATTATAAACAAGATTTACTGATAATGATATGAAAGAAGAAGAATTAAAATTAAAAGTTCAATGAATTAATTTTCTAAATTATTCATGAATATTTCTGCTAACAAAGGAATTAACGGATTGCCCATAATCAAGCCGTCTTCACTAGTATAATATTTGTTATTGAAATGGAAATAATTGTAATCTAGACAAATTTGTAATAATGAGAGAATATCTGATTTAATGATCGTATTGACATGATGACTAATAATTCTTCAACTAAGTAGTACGTATCTTTCAGAGGAATGTTGGGAAATAGATTCCTAACATCGAAAGAAATGAGTTTGGAATTAGGTGGTATAATGGTATCTTTGATATTGGCAATAAGTTCGTATGAATTTTTGACCGAAAATTTAAATTCAAAATTGCAATGTTTTATTAGTCGTTAAGAAATCTTAAAAGTTTGAAAGAAGGTGCCGTTACATATGAAACAACAGGTGTCTAATAGGGTAATTAGGTTTATGAAGTTTTATCAAAGAATATAATTCTTGGGGATTGTGGATTGGAGTTAATGAATTTATATTTTTCATGGTCTGTAAAAACTGATTTTGATGTCGAAATTGCGTTTTTAACCTCTTTCTGAAATTTAGCGGTAGGATCCTTAGTTGATGTTATATAGTTTTCGGCTGTTAAGAATTCTTCAATTTTAGAAATATAATCGGTTTTACTAATAGTGATGATGGTGTTACCTTTATCTTACCTTCAAATTACGCGAATCATCTCCTAGAAAATATTCACTCTTTCGACCCACAGTTTGAAATTTTGCATACAGATAATAAATATTGGAAGGTAAATCTTTGGGGAACTTTAGAAATCTACAAACACAAACACTCAGGTAGACTTATCAATGAATAAGTCGATTTAAGCCCTGCACCTCTATAGAATCTCTTCAGGGAGCAAGCTATTCCTTAATTTTATTGGACATACCTCTCATAAATAATCACTTAAGAAGGAGCAATCCAATCAGCTCTTAATTATTTAACAACATTTGTATTTATATTCCCATTCTTATTTTTTGTACATTCATTCGACTGAAGAAGCTACGGTCTAGTGAAACGCGTTACGAATCACAATTATTAAGTAAAATTCCTAAAATCACATTACTTGTTTTCATTATTGATAATGAAATTCTACCAAGTGAAAGCCTCCAAAATTCATACTTTGTCTTTTGTGAATTTAACTTCAATTTCTTGAGAACAAGCCAATTGTAAAGAATTTTCAATTGTGTTTTCAATATCTAAATAATATCAATAAAGTACGAACCAGAGACTGATAATGAGGGTATCATCAGCGTACAAACTCACAAAACAGTCACATAGATACTCACTCAGGTCATTAACATACAATATAAACAATGGCCCTAGTATACTCCCTTGAGGCTAATACATGTGTCCATAAATAATTGAGAAAACATTGGATATCCTATACGATGACCAGAAAGTTTGTCGGACCTGATAGTTCCTGATTTTTGGGGTGGGGTTATTTGCAAGACAAGATCTATCGGAACAATCATCTTATCATAGAAGATCTACGCATATCAATAGAATAGGAACCACTTAATTTACAAGCCAGATCCGCCATTTTACTCAGTCCCCGACGTAGGGTCCAAAATTTGTGCTAGAAATGTGTTGAACAAAATGGCAACCGTTGCAAACAGTTTCTGTGATTTAAAACTGAGATTTTTTCAAATAATCTTCAACTCTTGTTTATATTCTTTTATCTGCTAGAAATCAATTTCTTCACCATCAAAACAGAAATGTTATTAATTCAAAGAGGCGTTAGTTATCGCTTCGATAAATCAAATTATCCATAACACTTAACTCATTCCATCGATTTTACATGCTCGCCTATCTAAAAATTGATAAAAATCCTAGTATCATCAAAATAGCATTTTTCTCCTTCCGAAGAAATTAAATCCGTAAATGCTTTGTACTTTTATTTAGATTTTAACGAATAGAGTTCGATTAGGTAAAAATACACAGACTGTTCCTTCAAAAACTATAAATTCAGTCTATAACTTGAAAACTATACCCAGTGGTAAGACCACTGAATTCTCCTCGAAAAATTCTGCATCTTTGACTATTGCGCAATCTTGAAGGATAACCGAGGTACGAGGGGTACTTGATAATTGAAGATTTTGAAAATTATCCTGTGTCTTGAAAACGAAGTGGCCTATGAAAGTTCAGTTGACTAAATCTACTGTTTCATCTAAATGTAGCACCACTTTGTTCAAACCGCATCCTCATATCTCTATTAGTTCAAAATTTACCATTCAAGGACAAGGAATTTAGGACACCCTGTACCTTTCCGACGTTTTTGTACGTCAGCTAGGTGGAATATTATAATTGAAGAAAATTGACTCCCCTCTGTTTCAATCTCTTCTTCTGGAACTAGTTAAGTGAAAAAAAAAACACTTGAACTGAATCCTGAAATATCTCGGCGGTAGTTTCGAATAGCAAGAGGTTGAAAGTCTCAACCATATCATTAAATAAGACTGATAGACAAATCTACAACTAGTCTGTAACAAATCTTCATTTGCACAAAATTTCGATCAGTTTTTCTGCAACAGCAATTAATCTTTTTCTTTAAGTAAAAACGGTAAAAAAATGTTTCAAATGAAGAAAAAATAACTTATCTATACTTTTATTCGAGATTTCCGAGAATATTTAGCTTCAAATACATTCTTTTTGAATGTCCAGCAGTAGTCAGCTATCATATTTGGACTCCACTTGCCTTGGTACCTTTTTCCATGTTGGATATATCCTGATGGAACCGCTCACCATGTTCGTCGCTAATGGCACCCAAATTTTTAGGAGAAAAATCGAATGCTAGTGCAAAAAGTGAATCTTGAGCTACATATTGCATCCCATGTCCTTGTAATCCGCTAAGAGGTTGTTGACTAACTCTTCATAGTTTTCGCCCCTGTGGTTTCCAAGAAAATTACGAACACTATTTGGAAAACATATCCATGCGGATTTTTCGATCGGATTAAGTTTTTATTCAAACTCTTCATCAGCCAGTAGGTCTCTTATATGAGGCCCTACAAATATTCCTTATTTTATTTTGGCATCACTGATTTTCGGTAATTTTTGTTTCAAGTATCAAAAACCATCTCCATTTCTATCCATAGCTTTGACAGAATTTTTCATTATTCCGAGTTTGATATGCATTGAATGTAGCAATACATCTTCAGGATTTATTAAAGGAATGTGAAGAACATTTCGTTGGCCTGGTATAAGAGCGTCTCGCTTAGGCCACTCCTTTTTGATATAATGATTTTTTTGTCTCGGCTATCCCACTCACAGAGGAAACAACAAAACTTCGTATATCCAAGCTGTAGACCTCGCGAAATAGCAATTACTCTCAAATATCCACGTATTTTCCAGGAATATTGGTCATATTTAATATGTTCTCGCAGTGATTAAATATTTTCATATGATTCTTTCATTTCAGTAGCATAAGCGACCGGTATGGAAGGGTATTTATTACCATTATGTAACAGTACACCTTTTAAACTAACTTTTAAGGAATCTATAAACAACCGCCAGTCAGATGTTTTATATTCAAACGTCAACTCTGTCATCACTCAGGGAATGTCACTGTAAAACACTATATTGCCATCTTGAGAAATGAAACTTGAGAAGTGCGAATGTCTAGTTCTGTATACAGATATTTTTTCCATTGAATTCCAGTCATGAAGTCGGGACGCCAACAGTTCTACCTGTCCTTTACTGAGATCCAAATTACGTACCAAGTCATTGAGATCGTTTTGAATTATGAAATGAGGTTCTCTGTTTGAAGTACTGGGCTCAAAAGTCGGATCGGAATCTGAACTCTCGGATATATTTTCTTTGGTCACGTCATCCATGTTTACTGGAGGCTGAGGAACACGTAAATCATCACTGTGTGGGATAGGTCTTTGAGCAGATTGTAGATTTGGATAGTTCACAGAGTGCCTAGATTTGTGATTAATATCTTTTATAGAAGTTTGGCAGAAATAACAATGTAATACATGGTCTTTCGGTTCAGCCCATATCAATTGGAATTGCGAACGGCATATGACGAGATCCTTCAGCCCATGATATTGATAAAGTGACACACTGTGCACAACAAACACTAGGAGTCCAGGTTTTGTCCAAATTTCCCGCAGGAAAACCAAAATAATTAAAATAACAGTTTTTAACTAAAGGTGCCAAACAACGATGTTGACTTTTAACAGTAAGTTGACCGCAAATATAACTCAAGTTATCAGGATGCTTTACACACACCCTCAGCATCTTAGTATGATGTATATCACTAATGTAAAAGAAAAACCGTTTCAATTTCAATGATTTTTCGTTAATTCAGTCGGGAACAAACGTCGGTAAGCAAAATTCGCATAATCGAGTGAGTCGTATTTTATGAAAACTGAGGGTATTGAACAAAACTAAGTATGAGGTTTATAGGCAGGTAGGTAGTAGTGTTCGAAAATATGTTTTGATTCCGTTTAATGAATTTACTATTCAGTGTAGTTTTCGATCAATTTTTTCACCCTGTGCATCTTCTTCTGCTTCAAATATTCAGCTGAAATGTGAAAATGTGGTTTAATTGACGCAGCTTATTTCTTATAGATTAATGAAGTACGAAAAATGTTATATAATTCAAAATTTAGCATGATTTTTCTTATAGCATCTGTAATACCACATCAACCCTGTTGGAAAACATCAACTGATGCATAAATATACACTCGTACTAACAAGTGCTAAATTGTGGTAAATGTTCTATTAATTATTAAACGCACCGTTGGGACGTCACTTCTCATCACCACATTTATTTCGCTGTCAGCTTTTCTAATTCCCATAATTATTCAACCGCACTTTTCATTAGAGGTGGATGTCACGATGATGGATGGATCTTCAGGTTAATCAGTTAATTCAATACGTTTTCCGATTGCAATCTCATTCAATCACTATGAATTCGCGATTCGTTAGCGGAATTGAAAGTATAGTCAAGATATGGGCAGGACATATTCTGATTGGTTCAGGGGAAGAATGGGGAGAAGGGAACGGTTATATGTATGGTTGAATTATGAAGAATATGAGTGAGGACTGATCCTGAACTTATTGAAGAAATGCTAAAACGTTTCAGGTCGTCGCCAAATCTTGCTGCATATGGCGAAAAGTTTATTTAGCTGTTATTCATGCAATCAATAAAGAAGGCTCGTCATTGACATTTTTTCCTGTGACTAATTTTTTATAAAAATATAAAAACACCTTTCTTCCGAAAATAGAGAGGCACACATAAGTGAAGGTATTTAATCATACAAATACTACATTATACCAAAAGTACAACTACACTACTCCTAGAAATTAATGCACAAAATCCAAAATTCAAATTTATTCAAAAGAAATTTAGATAGTCTGAAGAATAATTTTTCAGTTATAAATATTCAACCCTTCAGCAGGAAGTTTATGTAATTAAATAAAAGTACATATAGTTTCTTCCTAAAGATTTATTATGGTTACTAGTTTCGCTCTCTACACATCTTCAGACCTGCGACTACAAGAAAAACAAATATTAAAAGTATAACGTAACAAATTCTGCTTTTTGAAAAAACCTACCCAATATTTTCTCAGCAAGTAAGGTCAATCATAGTAAAATTTAAAACAATCAATAGGACCGACATTTCAAAAACAAATTAAAATGCTATTTGATCAATATACTCATTAAAATTATGGATTAAAACTTAGAACTTTTCAAGCTAAAAATGATTTTAATGACAAGACAATAACTAATAAAATTCAAACGGAGAGTGTGGTAATGTCAGCTAACCACAGAACAGAGTATCACAGGTCTGATAATAGTAAGTCATCTTTTTTTCAAAAATAGCAGACATGGTTATAACATTAATCAATTTAACAATCCATAATCTGTATGTGTCTGAAAATCACTTGACTATTTATTAATGTCACATTACAATTTTATTATGTTTCACAATTTCATATTCTAAATCTATTATTCCAATATTATGAGATGTATGCAATGACTCAAAATAATTTAAATGGTTATAATTATGGTTGAATTCTAGTGGGTGATTACCAATATAAGCTTCATGACTTTCTTTGTTTAGTCTTAGAGGTTTTACCTACTAGAATTCAACCATAATTATAACCATTTAAATTATTTTGAGTCATTGCGTACATCTCATAATAGGACATATAGACTAATAGAATTGTGAAACATAATAAAAACTGTAATGTGACATTGATAAATAGTCAAGTGGTTCCTTTTGCATTCCTTCTCGTTTCATGAAATGAATGACATTCGCAATTATTTCCCTAGTTTGCCCATTCAATTTTTTCCCTTTCAAATTGGAAACGAACTCCATCCCCACCAAAATTCAGAAATATTGAAATGAAATTTGCAAGATTCGGTCCTGTTTGCTTGGCTCTTCTTAAAGCTTCAAATGTTCATTGAAAACCAGGGTCTTGACCATGTAACCAGCAAAGTTAACGCCCAACAAGAAGGGCTATTTGACCCTCAGAGATATTCTTGTCGACCCGTACGATTCTACTCAAAATCAGTGACCTTATAGCGTTGTAATCTATATAGTTCCAAATTTCGATCAGTCTGTTCCGAACTTCTATTGAGAATGTCCCAGACATGTTCGATGGACAGCAGGTCTGGACTGAACTTGGTGAGGTTTGGTGTTATCATGCATAAACAAAAAGTTGTCCCACATGTTTGCCGCAAGTGGCACTACATATTCTTCTAAAATCTGTTGAACGTACGTGTGAGCACTCATGGTTCCATAATTAATGATAACCAGATCAGTGCGAACGTTCGAAGGAACTCCTCTCCGTATTATTGAATCTACATCAGAACCATTGGTAGGTAAAGGTTGCACTGGGAATATCTCTCACTGAGATGACTGTGCAGTGTAGAATGTGATCATGTGATCGCACTGAAAAAGAAAAACCTCGACTCATCTGTAAACAGCACTCTCTCCCAGTCCGCTTTTAACACATTGACTTATCCCCTTGCATAATTCATTCGGGCTTCTCGATTACTTCCGTTAGAGCTGAGACTCGAGCGTTGACATGAGGACTCAAACCAAATTCCCGGAGACTTTGCTGTATGGTTTCAGTGCTAATTTGCACTCCACTTTTCAGTCGAAACTGCTTTTGAAGGTGCCTAATAGTTGCGAACCATTGGGCCAACGAGAAAATTCCTAAAGAACGGTCATGGATCCCTGTTATTGTCCTACTCATCTGTAAATAAAACTCTCTACCAGTCAGCTTTCAACCATTAGATAAGAGGCTGCGACAGGAGGTATGAAACCAAATTTTCTGAGACGTTGTCATACCGTTTCAGTGCTAATTTGCCTCGCTATTCTGTCGAACCTGCAGTTGAAGGTGCCTTGCAGTTGCGAAACGTTGTATTAACGACGAAATACTTAAATAACGGTTATAGTTCGCCCTTGTTGCTCAAGGTCGTCCTTGCTCAAGTCTCCTTTCATGACCACTAGTCTTGTAACCTGCCTAATTACTAAAAGGATGTAAACTAATAATAATGACTCTAATTAGAAAAGGTTCACACTTTGTGGTTAGCTTTGCTCAGTCGTTTTAGATGGGTCGTGGATTTTAGTTCCCTTCAAGCGTCCTATATTGACCGTTCCTCCCCCATTAAATGAACACAATTTATTTGAAATTATCTATTTAACAAATATCTAGGCTTCAAAAATTCAAGAAATGGACTTATCTTCATAGTGATATGGTAGCACATAAAATGGAGGGTATCTGATGTTGGTGGCTAGCCAAGGAAAAGATTGCTCTCTGAAAATAATGAAGGTTGGTGGCTATCTGAGAAAAAGTTGATCTCCTCTCAAAATAAAAGAGTTTGGTGGCTATCCAAGAAAAAGATTGATCTCCTCTAAAAATGACAGAGGTTGGTATCTATCCAAGAAAATGATTGAACTCCTTTGTCCTGCCGAAAATAGAGGTGTTGAATTTGTCCTCTCCAAAAATAAAGCTATACTTTTGTCCTTCCCAAAAATAGAGATGTTAAATTTGTCCTCTCCAAAAAAATAAAGCTGGTATTTTGTCCTCTCCAAAAAATATAGCTGTTGTTGTTCTCCCTAAAATACTCTTTTTTAGAGGGTTATTTAACAATCCACTATTCATTATAATTAATCAATTTCGAGTGGCTTCAACGAAGTCTTCAAAGAAAATGAATAAACTCCGATGTTCTCTCAGTTGTCATTCTTCGATAGTCGCCGATAGTAGAGGGGATTCTTCACGGAATGAATGGTCATAAAATCAAAGTGACTTGTACTGTATTAAACTTGCACCGTGTTAATCCAAAGGTTATTCAGTTAAAGTAGTAGCGGCCATTAAGCACGCTACCGTCTACCTGTACCAGTGGATTATTCTGGAAACAATTGAATGGAACATCTCAAGTTTTCGGCCTGAACTTGAATCCATTCTACCTCATCTGAAAGCTCTGCTTCAGCACATTCGTCCAGGGTCACTTTTATAATTCACGTAGCATAATTACCAAAAATTAAAATTTTCAAGAAGAATAAACTAGAAAACTGATCAACCTCTGCTGTTATAAATATATGGCGGTTTCTGCAAAATATCACTTCAGTTCTTCCATTTCATTTCCCACGAGAGAAATTAGTGCGCCCAGAAAAAGTTGGATTTTGATGAAATATGTCCGGACACATACGAAAAAAGCTTGTGTTAATAATTAGTACCTTCCAAAAGATAAATTCGAAATATTTAAATTATGCGTTAATTTCTTAGCACAGTATATACTGCAATAACATATTTTTTCAATATTTTTCAGCCAGAAAAGAAGAGAATTATTCACGAAAAAATATTAGATTCCACCTATCGGGTTTTTGTCTCAACACAATCTCTACCATGACCTAATACTTTTTCGTTTGTGTGAAATACATAATTATTATCGATTTTCATCATACGAATATTAAATTTACTGTTCTAATTTTAGGAATTCATAGACATTGGGATTATACCAAAAGTATCAAACCTTTCTCGATATTTCTCTCTTGATGTTACTGTACGTCTTCTTGCTCAAGACATCTTTCGAAATAGTGACCATTTGAATAGAGAACAAGCTAACAAATTTGCCTTTGCTCCTGTTTTGGGTAGTTTTTACAACCGTGGCTCAAAGGACAGCATTCGTTGAAAAAATCAATGTTTTGTTACTGCATTATAACCCCAGACTCACAATCCATCTCCAGTATTTCAAGTAGATTTTCATCATTATTGACACTTTCAAGATGTTCTGAGCGATATCAATGCGACATTTTTCTGCTCATCTTTTATCAATTTCGAAATGAATTTCTTACATATCATTTGAAGTACTTCAAATACACGTTCGATATTATAGTAAATTTCTGCTACCGAGGACCGCTCAGAGTGTGGATCGCTATCAACAGTTGTTTCGCCATCTTCGAACGGGTCGTACCATTCTTTAATTTACATTGATTACCCAATGCTGTTTTCGTTCTTTTGAAAGTTCACGCAGAATTTTCCTCGAAAAGAAAGCAAAATTCAAAATGAATTTTAGGATTGATTCGTTCGTCTGTAATAAAAAAATACCAGGAACCAAAGAGTTAATCCGGTAACAAACGCATTCAGGAAGTTCATGAAGACTTACTGGCCAGTTCCTTCACAAACGCGCTCGTTTTGTTGCGATAATATGAATGTAGGTCTAATGCTCTTGAAACAATCCTCTCACATATCGAATATATATATTTTTTATTTATAGTAGCTATGTGATATATTACAATTGGGAAAAATGACCCCCTCTCTCTCCGTCATAACACTTGGGAACTTCTACCATATGATAACAAAAAAACCGCCAAACGGAATTCTTCAAAAATGAGGGGAAACAATTTCATGGCGAATATTCAAACAGTTAGCCATTGTTTCCAATGCATTAATCAGTTTGCCCAGAAAACTACGGCAGTTTTGAATATATGAGGAATAGTAACAGAAGCAAGCGATTCCCTGAAATTCTGCTTTAAGTCTAATTGTGAATAGTAAAGTAAATATTCAATATAAATAAGTTCTTGAGCATTTGAATTGTGGAGGCCGTTACTTGATGTAGATCCATGATATAAATGAGATAAAAAACACAAGGTTTAACTTTAATCTACACTGTATTTGAAAAAATTCGACGACGTTTCGCGGACACAGCAGCTTTATCAAGAATGAAAAAAAGAATGAAGAGTATGGTATTATAAACAAATCGTAGAACAAGTTGGATGAATAACAGGAAAATCCATACCGAGCCATTGTACAGTTAATATGAAAGGTAATAAAAACTAATTAAACAAGTTAAGTAGGGGTGAATAATTCACATCTACTTGTTCATTCAAAAGCTTGTCCGAATGTTTGTATCTATTTATTTCTAATGCTTCTAGGAGATCTAATTTTGAACTTTTTGATATTATATGTAATATGTCAAAGTTTTTATTGAATGAATGGTTTTCTTTTATTAGTTGGTTTGAATAATTTGAATCAGATTTATTTTTATCGAAGCTACGTTTATGTTCAGATGTTCTTATGCCAAAACTCCTATAGGTCTTACCGATATAAATTTTATCACAAGAACTGCAATTGAGTTCATAGATTCCTGATTTACTTGAATTTTCAACACGAGATTTATTATTTTCAATATGTTTACCTAAGTTATTAGAAGTTTTGAAAGTTATATTAAAATTTTGTTTGACGAGAAAGGATTTAATATTTGTAGAATATTATTAATTTTATTATTTTTCTTTCAACAACATCTATTACAGTAGTGAAAATGGTTTGATCATGGGAAATCCTTTGAGTCCACTTTTAGCAGAGATTTCTATGAATAATATTGAACAGAAAATTCATACACATCCACTCACTTCCAAATTTCTTTATTGGTATAGATATGTTGACGACATCTTAGTATGTTTCATTGGAACTACTCGTCAATTAGACTTATTTCTTAATTTCATTAATTCCATCCATTTGAACATTAAATTCACGATAGAAATTGAACAGAACGATCCAATTAATTTTTTGGAGTTAAAAGTCACTAAACAAAATAATAATCATGTTTTTTCGGTCTTTCGTAAACCAACACATACTGATACAATTATACATAACTACTCATTACATCCAATTCAACACAAAGTTGCAGCTTTAAACAGCATGGTACATCGGTTACTCAATTTACCTTGATAAGTAGAAGATTATAATAAAGAGTTAAACATCATCAAACAGATAGCCATTAATAATTCATATAATCCGGATATGATAGATCTAATCATTCTTAAAAACTGTATCAGAAAGCAATAAATGAAGTATATCCTATTCATAAAGACTATAAAATATTCAACAGTTTAACATTCTGCGGTTCTGCAAGTACAAATATTAAATCCTTTCTCGTCAAACAAAATCTTAATATAACTTTCAAAACTTCTAATAACTTAGGTAAACATATTAAAAATAATAAATCTCGTGTTGAAAAATCAAGTAAATCAGGAATCTATAAACTCAATTGCAGTTCTTGTGATAAAATTTATATCAGTAGGACCTATAGGAGTTTTGGCATAAGAACATCTGAACATAAACGTAGCTTCGATAAAAATAAATCTGATTCAAATTATTCAAACCACCTAATAAAAGAAAATCATTCATTCAATAAAACTTTGACATATTACATATAAAATCAAAAGTTCAAAATCAGATCACCTAGAAGCATTAGAAATAAATAGATACAAACATTCGGACAAGCTTTTGAATGAACAGGTAGATGTGAATTATTCACCCCTACTTAACTTGTTTAATTAGTTTTTATTACCTTTCATACTAACTGTACAATGGCTCGGTGTGGATTTTCCTGTTATTCATCCAACTTGTTCTACGATTTGTTTATAATACCATACTCTTCATTCTGTTTTTCATTCTTGATAAAGCTGCTGTGTCAGCGAAACGTCGTCGAATTTTTTCAAATAAAGTGTAGATTAAAGTTAAACCTTGTGTTTTTTATCTCATTTGAGTTCATGAGCGTCAAGTAAGTAGAACGAGGTGGCTACCACACTCGACTCTAGTCCCTATTCACTTATTTGATATATGCAATTGTTGGTCATCCCAAAATTCAATAAATATTGAATAATTGGAATACTTGAGAGGCATCGGAAAAATGTTTATATCACTTAATTTGTCCCTGCAAAAAAGAGTGAGGTCATTTTTCTATTACTCTAACTACACTGCATCAAGAAATTGATTCACAAAATCGAAAATTCAAGTATATTGCAAAAAAGCTTAGAAATACTGAAGAATAATTTTTCCAGTAATGCACCAACGCTAAGGAATGCTTGAGAACAATCGAAATGAAAATGGTACTCAGAAAAATCGAAATAAACTAATGATGAAAAATGTAAAAGCCTTCAAAAACCAGTTAATACCAGATGTTTCCACCTTTGGCAAGAATTTCTGACATCTACGATCGATAATCGAACTCAATGACTTTATATCATTCCATTGAAGTGATTTTGTGATCTTGGAGGTACTTACTAACGATAGCTTGGTGAGGTCTGTCATTATCACGCATAAACGAAAAGTCTTCACCCATGTTTGCCGTAAATGTTACAAAATGCTCTTCCAAAATGTGTTTAACATACCTCTGAGTATTCAGGATTCATTATTTATTATCTCCACACCATTATTGAACGTCCACCAAAACCATAGGATCGTAAAATGATGCAGGGAATATCTCTCATTTCGATGCCTCTACAATAAACAACGTCGATCGCAATGAAGAGGTAAAATCTTCACTCACCAATTGACACGGCAAAATTGGTCTCTTCGATGGGCTGCGGTTAGAACTATGCCTTGAGCTGTGACACGATGCCTCAAACCAAATTCATTGAAAAGTTGTCATATCGTTTCAGTGCTAATTTCCACTCCACTGTTCTATCGAAGCTGCATTTGAAGGTGCCTAGGAGTAGCAAACCGTTGCCTCCATGAGTCTTCATGAGTACCAGTCACCCTGTACCTACAGATTATTCTGAAGATAGTTAAACGGGATCTCCCAAGACCTTTGTATATTCTCGTTCAAGTCCAACATAGGTCATATAACATCTGGATTCATGCAGAATTTCAATTTCTTTCTTTTATTATATTTCTCATATTCCCCAAGATGAAACATCGAATTTTATTTACATTTGTACTGACATATCCGGAAAAAACATGTGTTAATAATTAGTTGCCTACAAAAATTG
Organism: Cryptolaemus montrouzieri; assembly: GCA_013387265.2. Lineage (NCBI taxonomy): Eukaryota > Metazoa > Arthropoda > Insecta > Coleoptera > Coccinellidae > Cryptolaemus > Cryptolaemus montrouzieri. Next base: position 29,585,744 of record JABFTP020000103.1, read on the forward strand.
AAATTTGAACTCTTGAAATTGAATGTTCATTTCTAGGTGTAGTGTATCTCAAAAAACTAACGTTTTGAAAAATCGAAATTTGATCACCCTGTATAGCGAATAGAAATTGGGATCGTTCTCCTAATCATTCGACTTTTTTATGATGCCGAAATCTTTCTAATCAACTCCTGTATCAATTTCATTTAAATTTGAGAACGACTATGTTAACTAGAATTCGATATCGTTACCAATTAAACTCAGTATTTTGATATCACCAAATTTATAACACCACCTACACGAAATTATATGATTTCAATAAGCAAATGAATCGATCTATATTTATTTCTACAGTAGCACTTGGAATGAACGAGATATTCCAGAATATCTAGTTCTATTTTCGAAATTATCAAAATAATTATGGAAAACCAGTAATACAATCCTTAAGTTATCATTTTATAGTACAAATTCATCAAGATCATTCTTCAAGAATATGATCGAATAAGAAAATTTATTTGAATGTGTTGGTGGCGAAAACGATGGTGTGTTCGGGAACGATGGTGTATGTGTTGAAAAGAACAAGTGATTTTAAAAAAACATAGCAATCGTTGTGTCCGACGAAAATGTCGTCTTCTCTGTCGCGTGCTCAGAGCTGGCCTCTTCTGACCGGAGCTACACCGCAAGAGGATAATCGTCAGACGACAGCCAAGGTTTCTCAGGTGAGCATAACAATTTTGGGTTGGTTACTCAAGTTTTGATGTTAGAGGCTCTGAAAACATAGTGCTACAGCTTGAGAATATATAATATCTAAGTTACTACTAGACATGGCGGTATCATTTCTGGTTTGATAAGTCAGTTATATATGAATTTTCCGCGCAGTTACTTCAAATGCAACAGTGCTGCTGTCAACTGTAATCTACCAGTGGGCAACTTTCTAATTTTGAGCAAGCTACGTGTGCAGTTAGTAATTGATAGCCGTTCAAAGCAGAATACCTCGTGAGTTCTTGCGAAAATGGAAAAAGTGAATTTTGTTAGTTCGCTTTTTCACAATCACAGTCCTTTAAATTTGAGCTAAAATATAGCCCATGTTCCAAAGGTAATTTTTCAGTTTTTTAAAGTCTCAACCATTTATTCAGGTATAATACAGTAAATATTCAATCCTTGCAGTTTGGTATACACATCCATTAATCTTTTTCAATAATTTCATTCACATATAACTGATCATTCCAAAGTAACTTCAATGCACAAGATAGTCCAAAGCACTGCACCTAAAACAAATAAAATCCAGTGACTAATCAATAATAAAACCTTTCATGATAATCTTTACCTTTCTTTCACTTCATTCTATTCGAAAATTAAAGTAAGGTTATTCGAGTTGTTGTTTGTTTGTTTGTTATTCCTTCAACGGGCTCTATTTCCACCCTTCGGCAATGACACGCCAGGGAATTCTGTCACCTCACTAACCCGGGAATTTTGCTGAACCCTCTGTTAGACAGGACCGACGGCTTTACATTTCCTCCGAAAGATGGATACTCAAGCGATTCCCAGAATCCAAAAAATCGCACCGACTTGGTGGGGATTGAACCCAGGTAACTCTGCGCAGGAGGTTTGTTTCATCTTTTAACAATGTGTTCGGGAACGTAGGCCATTTACACAGTGGCAAACAGCTTATAGTGGATTCCGAACCACTCTCGTAGACCGTGCAATGGTAACTACCACCACAAGGATTACAAGTTATCTGGTCTTCTAAAGTTTATGCCTTCTTTGGGCGACTTTTCCAAGTACCACAATTTTTGTTCAGGAACAACATCCATAACTTGAACCCGGATTCGAACTAGGGGCCTCGGCTAAGTATATTCCTACATACTTGCTCACTAACCGTGCAGCGGTTGGTTATTCGAGTTCTTTGTGGTGACAATTCGTTTAACTTGATAGCGGTAGTTCTAGGTTGTCTTTCTCAGTTCACTTCAACTAACTGACATAGTAACTACGAAGTAACGTGCCGAAGGTTCCAGTGGTCACATAAATAATTTCCAAACTTAGTTCAAAAATTATTTCAATTTAATTTCGCTAAATACCCATAAACACTTTTCAAGTATTCACTAAATTCAAAATTAACTCATTTTTTTGGCACCACTTTCATACTTTTGGCTTCGTTGATTTCAGTCTATGCCCATCAAATTCTTTCAGAAGTCCGTTGAGCTGTTTGCTCTTGACGTTTGATTGAGATTGAAAGTTTGTCATTCGTGCATCTGGTTGAATTCGAATATGTTTTTTTATGAACTTTGAAATTTATATATTCCTTAGTAATAGAAAAAACGTCCTCTTTCCATTTCAACTATCTTGTAAAGCTCACAACTCGTGTTCCGTTAAGTACCTAGTAGCTGCAGCCCGAGTGAAAAGTTCCATAGTTGTGAAATATTTCTTTGGTTTAAAGAACAATTCAGGATGTTAGGCGACGTTAGTTCGAATCTGCTTGTCAGGATTGCCTATGCTACAGAGTACAGAGATTTATGAATTTTGGAACACGCTGTTGAAGGAACTTTTACCAAGGATCTTGGAATCGATTGTTTTCTGAGCACCTCTTGAATCTTTCCACCTTTGGAAGCCCTTGTAAACTCTGGAACTGGAGAAACCGACCACATAGAACTTTGAGAACGTTTTTTTCACCTCACCTTTTACCCACCCTCAGCAGCAATAGTTTAAGCAATAGAACCGATCCAACTGTAGCCTACCAACCTCACCTACAGTACTAGCAAACTCTACCGTCAACTTTGTGACATACGTTGGGGACCATCTTCACCTTACTATTCAGAAGTATGCTAGTTTTTTTTTCCAAGAGTATAGTAAAGAATTTTAATATTTTATGGAAAGAGAGTTAAATTCTAGAGAGCGTTCTCAGCTATGATTGTGATAAAGAGTTTTAATTGTTTTGCCTGTTGTCTTTCGCCAATTATTGTATTTAATTTATTTATTCATTTATGTCGCTTGATCATAGACAGTTAGATTAGTCGATTTTGTGTATGTAGGTGCCTACTTGTTAAACGTCACTTTGTATTATATTATATATAATATTTCGCTTCACGTCAAATTTAGTCAATTTCTTGAGTTTCCTTATCTAATTCATTATTTATAGTATTAAATTTTGCGAGTTGAATTGTGGCTGTCTAGTAAATATTAGCTTGAATAAATTTGGTAGTTACATATGATGAGTTTGAGTTGACATGCTTTGATCTAGAAGCTAACCCTTTAGAGAGAGAAAGAGAATCCCAACCTGAGTAATTGTACATTTTAAGTACCTCTTTTCTGTAGTCGTATAGAGTGACTGATACAGCTTTCTATAGGTACTCTGGTGGAAGGGTACACACCGGAACCAACACATTATAATTTCGTGTGCTGATTAGGCATTATTTCTTATGTAGAAACTCCGTAACTGAAATGAAGGAAAGATTTGATACATACTACGGGGACTCGGCACCATCATTTTCAATGGTTAAGAAGGGCTTACTATTAAATCCATGAAGTGCATGAGTTACCTGATGCTGTAGATATCTCAGCTGAACGGGTACATAATATTTTGCACGAATATTTGGACATGAAGAAACTCTCCGCGAGATGGGTACCGCGATTGATCACACTCGACCATAAGCGCAATCGTGTGACTACTTCAAAAGAGTATTTAGCCATATTCAGCCGTAATCCGAATGAGTTTTTGCACTTTTTTGTTACTGTGGACGTAACATGTATCCATCACAATACGCCAGAGACCAAGGAGCAATCGAATTAGGACCAAAGAAGGCCAAACAGAGTTTGTAAGCCAACAAGGTTATGGCCACAGTTTTTTGATTTGCACGCGGTGTCATTCACATCAAGAAAGGTAAAATGATCACTGGCGAATATTATTCAAAGCTTTGGAACAGACGTTGATTTGAATCAAAAACAGCCGCATTCAGCGAAGAAAAAAGTTATGTTCTATCAAGAAAATGCACGTGTGCACACTTGTCTAGTCCAGGAATTGGCATACAAACTGCTACCTTATCCAGTATATTCTCCAGATTTAGCTCCCTGCGACTATTTTCTGTTTCCAAACCTGAAGAAATGGCTAGGATTTAAGAGCTATTATTTGAAAGGAATAAAAAAAATGAGAAAAACGGTGGACTAAATGTATCGAGCTAAAAGGTGATTATGTAGAAAAATAAAATGTTTATTTGCTGAAAAAATTTGTTTTTACAAAATCATTAATAATAATAATAATAATAATAACAAAGTACAACAACCATCATCCAAAATCGTCTGTGATTGGACGCGGACTAATAGATGTTGTCAATTTACACAACGCACAGAAAAAAATCTCAGAGAATTCTTCTCAGCAAAAGCTCTCACTTCTGACCTCCATAGAGTGGTATCGTTGGCTGATAAGGGATATACACCTCTAAATCTTGCTACCAGTGATGACCTGCTGAATCTACCGTTCTTATCAGATACTGAAAACAAGAGCAATGGTCAAGAAAGGAATTGCATGGACGACATCACCATGAGATTAATCAACCACACATCGACAAAGAAGCCTCCAACAAATAGTTGATGAGAGGAGAATTATTCGCGGAGACAGGAGGATTCCTTATGGCCATCCAAGACCAAGTGATCGCTACAAACAACTACAAAATATTTATTATAAAGGACAGAACATTACAAACAGATAGATGCAGAGAATACCATATAAGATGGGAGACTATACAGCATATTATATCCGGATGCGAACAACTGGCCAATACGGACTATCTTCACAGGCATAATCAAGTGTGCAACATTAACCATCAGAAACTTGCACACAAATACGGACTTCTGAATACCTTCCAGCCATATTACAAGTATCAACCGGCGCCCGTATTGGAAAATGACTCTATCACAGATTATACTACGATAGGCCTGTTATCACTGACAGAATGGTGACGAATAATAGGCCGGACATAGTGGTGTATGATAAGAGAGCCAGAACAGCAATGCTGGTGGATGTCGCCATACCGAATAATAACAACGTGCTGAACAAGTTCCAGGAGAAAAAGTCCAAATACACAGACCTTGCTATTGAGATCAAGCAGATGTGGCACCTCGATAAAATAGATATTGTTTCTGTCATCGTATCCTCGACTGGTTTAATACCCAAAACTTTGCATGATAGCCTTAAGAAATTAGAATTGCATAAGAATACCTATATAGAAATGCAAAAAGCAGTAATTCTTAATACATGTAGGATAGTTAGGAAATTTATGTCAAGTGTATTGTAATCGAGCCTATTCCCTTTGATTGCTAGATCTGGGAAAGGTAAATTAAATCCAGCTAATAGCTGAGATAGTGCATAAGTCCACGATCATAAATAAACAAAGTACAACAACCATCATCCAAAATCGTCTGTGATACGAACAACTTTGAAGCGGAAAGAAGGAGGACGCGGACTAATATATGTTAATTTACACACCGAACAGAAAAAAATCTCAGAGAATTCTTCTCAGCAAAAGCTCTCACTTCTGACCTCCATAGAGTGGTATAGTTAGCTGCTAAGGGATATACACCTCTAAATCTTGCTACCAGTGATGACCTGATGAATCTACCGTTCTTATTAGATACTGAAAACAAGAGCAATGGTCAAGAAATGAATTGCATGGACGACATCACCATGAGATTAATCAACTACAAATCGACAAAGAAGCCTCCAACAGATGGTTGGTGAAAGGAGAACTATTCCCGGAAGCAGAAGGATTCTTTATGGCCATGCAAGAACAAGTCATCGTTACAAACAACTACAAAAAATTCATAATTAGGACGGAACATTACAAACAGATAAATGCCATATAAGATCGGAGACTATACAGCATATTACGTCCGGTCGTGAACAACTGGCCAATACGGACTATCTCCACAGGCATAATCAAGTGTGCAATATTAACCATCAGAAACTTGCAAACAAGTACGGACTTCTGAATACCTTTCAGCCATATTACAAGTATCAACCGGCGCCCGTATTGGAAAATGACTCTATCAGATTATACTACGATAGGCCTGTTATCACTAACAGAATGGTGACGAATAATAGGCCGGACATAGTGCTGTATGATAAGAGAGTCGCCATACCGAATAATAACAACGTGCTGAATAAGTTCCAGGAGAAAAGTCCAAATACACAGACCTTAGTATTGAGATCAAGCAGATGTGGCACCTCGAGAAAATAGATATTGTTCCTGTCATCGTATCCTCGACTTGGTTAATACCCAAAACTTTACATGATAGCCTTAAGAAATTAGAATTGCATAAGAAGACCTATATAGAAATGCAAAAAGCTGTAATTCTGAATACATTTAGGATAGTTAGGAAATTTATGTCAAGTATATTGTAATCGAGCCTATTCCCTTTGATTGCTGAATCTGGGAAAGGTAAATTATATCCAGCTAACAGCTGAGATAGTGCATAAGTCCACGATAATAAATAATAATAATATAGTTTATTTGTATAACCACAATGTTCTGTGTTAAAATAATTAATTGTGCCTACATACTTATGATGCTAAATAAACAACAGATAGCAGAGAATAGACACTCAAAATGAGTATTTCGCTTGTACGCTCCTATTAAACTCAAAAATATACCCGATCAGTTTCTAATACCATAAATAAATTGTCACTTCAATGTAAACAACAAATCAGTTCCACTTCTGGAACGTCCGGGGAAAAAAAAAAGTCACTATCAGGAGAAAGTCACAATCAGCAAGAAGTCACAATCAGGAAAAAGTCACAATCAGGAAGAAATCACAATCAGGAAGAAGCCGCAATCAGGAAAAAGTCACAATCAGGATTAAGTCACATTCGAGAAAACATTCCAGAAGAGTCGTAATAAAAATAGTAATTATAATTTCACTGACTTATCAAACCGAGCTCGTAAATCCAAAATTTCAGTTATTTGCGAGCTGTGTTCTGCTACAACAAACGTTCAAAGTTGACAAGGTAGTTGAAACATAGAGTTATACCTTGAGCATTTCGCACATTAATTTTCTACAATTTTCAGAATTAATTATCCCAACCAGAATGTCTCAGACAGTTAGTTTCTATATTTGGCATACAAGCACCACATCAGTTAGTTTCCATTGTTATGGAGAATTTGAATGCAAAAGGGTTAGGCTTAGCGATCTAAGGGTAAGTGCACCAAAAACAGTTGTCACTTAAGTGATAGTGACTAGGCCGACCCAAGATTCTGAGAATTTATTACATCAATAGTCTGAAAACTCTGATCTTATTATTTTGAACTTTGTATGTATTAATTCTTTCAATTTTTAAATGTTGAAGGTTGAAATTGTTGGACTGGTTAATTTCAATGAACTAGATTCGTTCAAGGTGATTAATATTTTATTTTAAAGATGTCAACCCATTTTATTTTTATTTTCCGCTCTATTTCAACATTAAACGAAAGATTCTTGTATTTATAAGCACATTTAAGACTTTTATTCAGGAAACATCATTTAACCTTCAGTGGAATGGTAAATAATCCCTTAAGAAGCAGATTTTCCGATCCACTCTACATAATCATCATCAACCACACAGGGTCACACAGAAGTGGTACAGACTGGTCGGATGTCATGAATAGAATCAAAAGACTGTAGTTTAGGTTTCATTCGATCTGGTCAGTGTTGCAACACAAAACCAGGCTGTCACCTTCTCATGTCAATACGTTGGAGTCGTACACATATACAATTGGTGCACTTATACGAACTGACTTAAAGGCGTAGAAATGATGAAAACAAAGGTAGATCGAATAAAAAACTTCAAGAAATCATACTAGTTCGACTATCTCCCGCAATACTACATACTGTGTCTGTAAGAAGCGATCAGTCGTGGAGCTAACACTGCAATAGTTGTCTGGCTGTTAACCAGGTGTACAGGTCAGACCAAATTCGATGTTTCAGTACAGCAGCTATGTGATATATTGTAGATAGAGAAAATTGACTATACTTCTCTATAGCTCGATTTTTTAGAGAAACTCAATGATGAAAACGCATTTCAGCTATCGGTTATAGTTTTCGAGTTACTACGGTATTTTGGATTTTTGGAAATCTTTCCACATTCTAGAGGCACTTCTTTGAACAGAATGTAAAGACGTATTCAAAAATTATTTTGTTGATCTGTTTCGGAGTTTTGAATCAAACTTTTGTTTGTAATTTTCCACACACCTACTTTAGGTATCAATTGAGAGTATTATTATTTTCTTTCCAAATATAACACATTCCTTAATATCAATGAGATAAAAAACACAAGGTTTAACTTTAATTTACACTTTATTTGAAAAAATTCGACGACGTTTCGCTGACACAGCAGCTTTATCAAGAATGAAAAACAGAATGAAGAGTATGGTATTATAAACAAATCGTAGAACAAGTTGGATGAATAACAGGAAAATCCACACCGAGCCATTGTACAGTTAGTATGAAAAGTAACAAAAACTAATTAAACAAGTTAAGTAGGGGTGAGTAATTCACATCTACCTGTTCATTCAAAAGCTTGTCCGAATATTTGTATCTATTTATTTCTAATGCTTCTAGGAGATCTAATTTTGACATTTTGATTTTATATGTAATATGTCAAAGTTTTATTGAATGAATGGTTTTCTTCTATTAGGTGGTTTGAATAATTTGTATCAGATTTATTTTTATCGAAGCTACGTTTATGTTCAGATGTTCTTATGCCAAAACTCCTATAGGTCCTACCGATATAAATTTTATCACAAGAACCGCAATTGAGTTTATAGATTCCTGATTTACTTGATTTTTCAACACGAGATTTATTATTTTTAATATGTTTACCTAAGTTATTAGAAGTTTTGAAAGTTATATTAAGACTTTGTTTGACGAGAAAGGATTTAATATTTGTACTTGCAGAACCGCAGAATGTTAAACTGTTGAATATTTTATAGTCTTTATGAATAGGAAATACTTCATTTATTGCTTTCTGATACAGTTTTTTACGAATGATTAGATCTATCATATCCGGATTATATGAATTATTAATGGCTATCTGTTTGATGATGTTTAACTCTTTATTATAATCTTCTACTGATAAAGGTAAATTGAGTAACCGATGTACCATGCTGTTTAAAGCTGCAACTTGTGTTGAATTGGATGTAATGAGTAGTTATGTATAATTGTATCAGTATGTGTTGGTTTACGAAAGACCGAAAAACATGATTATTATTTTGTTTAGTGATTTTTAAGTCCAAAAATTAATGGAATCGTTCTGTTCAATTTCTATCGTGAATTTAATGTTCAAATGGATGAAATTAATGAAATTAAGAAATAAGTCTAATTGACGAGTAGTTCCAATGAAACATACTAAGATGTCGTCAACATATCTATACCAATAAAGAAATTTGGAAATGAGTGGATGTGTATGAATTTTCTGTTCAATATTATTCATAAAAATCTCTGCTAAAAGTGGACTCAAAGGATTTCCCATGATCAAACCATTTTCACTACTGTAATAGATGTTGTTGAAAGAAAAATAATTTTGTTCAATGCAAACGTTCAGCAGATTCAATATTTCTCATTTAATTATGTGGTTAACATGATTCGAATTCAACATGTTTTCGATTAATATTTTGACATCACCTGGAGGAACACTTGGGTATAAATTCTCAACATCAAACGAAATAAGTTTTGCGTTAGGTGGTAGGTTAACGTTTTTTATGTTATTTATCAATTCGAAAGAATTTTTTATAGAAAATTTTGATTTGAATGAACAATAATTTTTAATGATATCTATAAGGTAGTGCGACAATTTCACGGCTGGGGCTGTAACGTAAGATACGACTGGTCTAACGGGGTTATTTACTTTATGCAATTTAATGAGTGAATACAGTTGAGGTGGTTGAGGGTTTGGTAAAATTAATTTGTATTTATCTATTGCTTTAATTAAAGATTTTGCGTCATTTATTCACATCTTAGTATATTTCATTGGAACTACTCGTCAATTAGACTTATTTCTTAATTTCATTAATTCCATCCATTTGAACATTAAATTCACGATAGAAATTGTACAGAACGATTCCATTAATTTTTGGACTTAAAAATCACTAAACAAAATAATAATCATGTTTTTCGATCTTTCGTAAAGCAACACATACTGATACAATTATGCATAACTACTCATTACATCCAATTCAACACAAAGTTGCAGCTTTAAACAGCATGGTACATCGGTTACTCAATTTACCTTTATCAGTAGAAGATTATAATAAAGAGTTAAACATCATCAAACAGATAGCCATTAATAATTCATATAATCCGGATATGATAGATATAATCATTCGTAAAAACTGTATCAGAAAGCAATAAATGAAGTATATCCTATTCATAATGACTATAAAATATTCAACAGTTTAACATTCTGCGGTTCTGCAAGTACAAATATTATATCCTTTCTCGTCAAACAAAATCTTAATATAACTTTCAAAACTTCTAATAACTTAGGTAAACATATTAAAAATAATAAATCTTGTGTTGAAAATCAAGTAAATCAGGAATCTATAAACTCAATTGCGGTTCTTGTGATAAAATTTATATCGGTAGGACCTATAGAAGTTTTGGCATAAGAACATCTGAACATAAACGTAGCTTCGATAAAAATAAATCTGATTCAAATTATTCAAACCACCTAATAAAAGAAAACCATTCATTCAATAAAAACTTTGACATATTACATATAAAATCAAAAAGTTCAAAATTAGATCTCCTAGAAGCATTAGAAATAAATAGATACAAACATTCGGACAAGCTTTTGAATGAACAGGTAGATGTGAATTATTCACCCCTACTTAACTTGTTTAATTAGTTTTTATTACCTTTCATACTAACTGTACAATGGCTCGGTGTGGATTTTCCTGTTATTCATCCAACTTGTTCTACGATTTGTTTATAATACCATACTCTTCGTTCTGTTTTTCATTCTTGATAAAGCTGCTGTGTCAGCGAAACGTCGTCGAATTTTTTCAAATAAAGTGTAGATTAAAGTTAAACCTTGTGTTTTTTATCTCATTTATATCATGGATCTACATCAAGTAACGGCCTCCACAATTCAAATCCTTAATATCAGCCTATAATATGAATAAATCAAATGTTCATATCTATCCACTCTGAAAATCGCAGATATTGACAATTCTATGGTAGAAGAGATTTGTATCTGTGCATCAAAGATTACCATTCAATCATTACTGTGTTAAAACTACAGAGTTCACCCATTAGAACATAGATTCTCATTCTTTCATGACACTATCTCAATTATTTAATCTTATGGATGTGGATTCATTCAGTTCTGTGTTTAAAACAATCGCAATATTGAATCACTAGCATTAAATCTGTTAATTTATTATTATCAGGAGTTTATATGATTTTTTTTCTATTTGCTTCGAAAATTTCTAGTGATAACTCAATCGTTGTGACTCTTTAGTTTCAAAATAATGAAAAACATTTCATGTTAGAATGTTATATACATGAAGAACGGGCATGACTCAAATGATGCCGAAGAATCTTATTTCAATAGATGCCCTTCAAAAAGATAGCCAAATAAGTCTCTTTTCAAAAGACTAAAGGACAATTTGATTATTGGAGATTTTTACAAAGCACAACGGAACAACACGTAAAATTGATGATAGCCACACCAGAAGCGAACCGTATCCCAATTGCTGGACTAGAATTTCGGTGATCCCTGAATAGCAACTAGGGGAATTGTGGAATGGCCAACTTATTCATATATTCAGATATGTCAAAACATATTTTCTTCCAAGTTCAAAGTTAACTTTTTCAACAAAAAAGTCTACGTTTCAAGAAGTGAACATAGAATTGAATAAATGTGATATTTGACTCGCACAAACGAACCCCTTCTTCCATAGAATTGTGAATATCTGCTATTTTCGATAATTTTATAAAAAAATTATTAGTTGATGGGATTGATGTAGCATATGATATGCCTGGAAAGAAAAAATAATCCTCTCTATTGTTACCAAAATTACTTTCAGTTCGTCTTTGAAAAAACATAAATAAAAGTTTGCTTCATAACTCAGAAACCGTTCGGTAAGAAATTTTGCAGAAACATCCCTGTATTCTACTCACATAAGAAACTATAGAATGTGAGAATATTTTTTAAATATAATAACTTCAATAGGACTCGAGAAATCTCACATTGGAATCACGAAAAGTTCAAAAGAATAACGCGAAAACTAAAAACGATAGCTGAAATCCGTTTCCGTCAATGAGTTTTTCTCGAAAGTGGAGCTCGGGAAAGGAGAGATCATTTTCTCCCCTCCCTATCTAAAATATTTCAAATAGCTGGCATACTAGAACATCGAATGTGTTCCTCCCTGTACATAACTATTTGTATAAACACATTGGTTGAATATTGATCTTCAACCTTTCGTAAAATGTTGAATCTCGCTCTCTGAAGGAGATGGTTTTCTTAAATTGTGAAATACAACTATTCAATTCTACTTTTCATCATGATTAACTATCGCAACACTAACTTATTTCAATAAATTCCCGAACGATATTAGCTCAGGTAATTTGAGTGGATATTTCTTACTACTAATCCTCATTTACTAGCACGTTTTCAGAGCTACTAACATAATATAATAAAAGCAATATTTTGACTCATTCAATATATTTTTTGTCATCAGATTCAAGCTCGTAGACTTCTCTGCCGTCACTATTACCCAGAAGGGGGTTGGGGCTGGGTGATAACGACTTGCACTGTGTTGGTGCACATCATAAACCACGGCTTCCAACTGTCCTGGCCCCAACTGATCGGGCCTGCAGTGTTCAAGTTCCACGTCGCTCCAATACATGCAGCAGGTGAGTCTGACATGATTATTAGCTCATCAATTCTGCTGTTTACACGGAAGCTTATGCTAATATGCCAGAGATGACATACTTTATGGGATATGAAACCATAAAATTATAATGCTCTCTGAACTTGCTACCATGTAAACCTTCGTATTGTTTATCCTAAATAACACTTTATTTTCCTTGAAAACTAGAGGGAAACAGCCATTTATATTATTATTTTACCCAATTTAATATGACACAATACACAGGGTGATCCTAAATATTATGTACTTCCGGAAAGTAGTGATTCTTCGTTTAGTCTTATGACGAAAGTTTCTAATGAACTTAGGTCGACAACGCTTCATTATGGATCTACAGGGTGTTGAAATTTGATTTTGTTTTATTGTTTTTCAATAGCTTTCTCAATTTTAGAGTTATTTACCTCTAATTTTGATCTTAGGTTGCTGAATATGAGTTACATGAATACACGTGTCGAACAGTCAACAAATTTTGCAGACCCATTTTTTCCAGAATTTTTTTGCAGTACACCACTCATCGTTCTTATTCTGATAAACTGGGACCTTGTTCATTTAGAGTGTTCTTGTTTTTCGCAATTTTTTGATAATACATCTAGTTTTCTAATAAGAAATACACTTCATATAATTTTCTACGCAGTGTACTTCTGTACAGGCTATCCCATCTTCGATGTTTTTGCATTTTAGCTATGTCAAATGCGACAATTAAAAGTGTGTTTCATCATCTCCTTCCTTCATTTTCTGGAATTTCAGAAAATGCCCTTATCTCGGTGGCTGTAGCAGTAAGATGAAAACTATTTTAACGTTCCATGTGTTTGTTTTGTTGATGTAAACCATAGGTGTATTTGTGTGAAATATATATATATATATATATATATATATATATATATATATATATATATATATATATATATATGTGTGTGTATTGTTTATCCGGGAGTACATCCGTTCGTTAGATTGCTCTTCACTGAATGGAGTTTACAGACGTTTCGCCAAAACCTCATTTGGCATTTTCAATGCGTAGTCGTGGTAGGTAACTGAGGATTTTCGATGTTGTTCACGGTATTTAAGCCTCGTCGTTGCCGAAGATTGTATCGGCGTTCTGGATTGGGTGGTGGTGGCTCCGCCTCCTCGGGGTTGTGTGTAATTTTCGATGTTGTTCACGGTATTTAAGCCTCGTCGTTGCCAAAGATTGTATCGGTGTTCTGGATTGGGTGGTGTTGGCTCCGCCTCTTCGGGGTTGTGTGTAGAGTTATTGTTTCGATGTTCGGCGTTGTTTGTTGCGTTATGTGTGGTGTCGTTTTGAGAAGGACTTCAAGTAGTTAGAAGGTTGAGGGCATCGTCTCTCTTATTGAGGATTCCTTTTTCTCTATTTCTATTGCTTCCCGTATTGTTCTGGTTTTGAAGTAGTTTATGTTGGCGATTTGTTTGCAGCTATCAAAGTCTATTTTATGACCTGTATTTATGTGGTGTTGAAAAAAGCAGATGTCATTTGTTTATTCTTGATGGATAATTTGTGTTCGTCCAGTCTCGCAGACATTTTTCGGTTGGTCTGTCCTACGTATTTTGCTTGACATGTTCCACAGGAAATGCTATGAACGCCCTGGTTTTCTAATTTGACTTTGTCCTTAGGGTTTCTCAGTGAGGCGCCGATAGTTATGTGAGGTGTGTATGTGGTTAATATGAATTCTTCCGATTCGATCCGTTGTCCTTTGATGTATGGTAGGTAAGTTGTTTTTCTGTGTTCACTGGTTGGAGGGGGTTGTGGGCGCGTTGTTGTTTGCCGTAATAGTGCTTTTTCTATTGTATGTCGTGTGTAGCCGTTTTGTCTCAGCGCTTGTTTGGTGATTTCTAACTCTTGTTTGCTGCTCTGGTCGTCTGCAAGGCGTACTGATCTGGACAACAGTGTATTGGCCACTCCTTGTATTTGTGTTGGGTGATGGTGAGATCTGGCGTTGAGGTATCTGTTTGCATGTGTCGGTTTTCTGTATACTGTGTGTCTCAAACGGTAGCTGCAAACAAATCGCCAACATAAACCACTTCAAAACCAGAACAATACGGGAAGCAATAGAAATAGAGAAAAGGAATCCTCAATAAGAGAGACGATGCCCTCAACCTTCCAACTACTTGGAAGTCCTTCTCAAAAACGACACCACACATAACGCAACAAACAACGCCGAACATCGAAACAATAACTCTACACACAACCCCGAAGAGGCGGAGCCAACACCACCCAATCCAGAACACCGATACAATCTTCGGCAACGACGAGGCTTAAATACCGTGAACAACATCGAAAATTACACACAACCCCGAGGAGGCGGAGCCACCATCACCCAATCCAGAACGCCGATACAATCTTCGGCAACGACGAGGCTTAAATACCGTGAACAACATCGAAAATCCTCAGTTACCTACCACGAATACGCATTGAAAATGCCAAATGAGATTTTGGCCAAACGTCCGCAAACTCTATTCAATGGAGAGCAATCTAACGAACGGATTATATATATATATATATATATATATATATATATATATATATATATATATATATATATATATATATATATATATATATATATATATATATTGATTCGTCGAGTTTTACGGATGGGTACATTTATATTGTTTATCCGTTCGTTAGATTGCTCTCAATTGAATGGAGTTTGCAAGGCGTACTGATCCAAATTTTTCCAAAAAAAAGCCTAGGCTTTTTGGCTGATGATACTTGAAAATTTTATAAGGAAGAAAATAGTTGGGAGGAACTGAAGAATATTGTTGAATTAGACTTCATTCAAATGAAGAACTGGATGGATGAGCACTTACTAACAATTAACTTCTATAAAACTAGGTATATCCCATTCTCTATAGATAGTCGTACTGTACCGGATGGTGCGCCTCTTACAAGAGTGAGTATCTGGGAGTTGTACTTGATACTCATTTAAGCTGGGAAGCACATGTATCTAGATTGATTGTGAGCCTCAGGGGTCTGGTATATAAGTTTAAATACCTCTCATATATAATCGATACATGTCACCTTAAATTAATATATCAGGCTCTTGTAGAGTCGCAACTGAGATATGGAATAATAGCTTGGAGGGGGGGGGGCTGCATATAATACTGTCATGAACAAAATTGTTGTGCAGCAAAAATGGCTGCTTAAAATAAGTTTCAGAAAAGAAATCATCTTTCCCTCGAAAGAGTTGTTCGAAATGACTGGGCTGTGGGAATTGAAGCGACTGTTTTGCTCAGTATTTTTGATGCAGAAAAATAACATGCATAAACAGACACTTATCATTCATTCATTGGGTACCAGATATAGCAAGTATTCTCTAGTAGTTCCCAAAGTTTCAAAAGCCATTTGTTAAAGGAGTCATTTTTTTCTAGCCCCTAGAGTTCAGAACTTAAAATAGAAGTAAATATAAGGAAATTCAAAACAGATTTGAATACTGGTTATTTAATACAGAAAGAGAGTATATTAACAATCTTATTGAACTCAAAAACTCATATATATAAATAATGCATTAATGAACTCATTCAACAAAATTCTCGAGTAAAAATTCAATGTTTCTTCAATTCATAAAGAATTGGTAATATTGTTATATCTTGCTGACTTGCAAGCATGAAGAAAATCACCATAGTTACTTTTCTATTATTGTGTGAACATCGATCTTCTTGAATATTATTGTGTTTGAAAACTAAATAATTTCTTGTTTAAAACTATCCCGCCACAGGTTTTTCAACCTTTGCGAGTGTCTTTTTCGTTCTGAATCTTTAGTCGTATGAATAGAATGTAGGTATAATGTAAGTGAATTTTCGGAAACACAAATTTGAAATTGTGTTTCAAAAACTACTTTTATTGCTTTTTGGAATATGCGATTAAAGATTAATATTATTATCATTTATTATCGTGGACTTATTCACTATCTCAGCTGTTAGCTGGATATAATTATCCTTTCCGAGATTCAACAATCAAATCAAATTTCTTAACTATCCGACATGTATTAAGAATTACAGCTTTTTGCATTTCTATATAGGTATTCTTATGCAATTCTAATTTCTTAAGGCTATCTTGCAAAGTTTTGGGTATTAACCCAGTCGAGGATACGATGACAGGAACAAGATCTATTTTATCGAGGTGCCACGTCTGCTTCATCTCAATAGCAAGGTCTGTGTATTTGGACTTTTTCTCCTGGAACTTGTTCAGCACGTTGTTATTATGAGGTATGGCGACATCCACCGGCATTGCTGTTCTGGCTCTCTTATCATACACCACTATGTCCGGCCTATTATTCGTCACCATTCTGTCAGTGATAACAGGCCTATTGGAGTATAATCTGATAGAGTCATTTTCCAATACGGGCGCCGGTTGATACTTGTAATATGGCTGGAATGTATTCAGAAGTTGCAGACTTGATTATGCCTGTGAAGAAAGTCCGTATTGGCCAGGACGTAATATGCTGTATAGTCTCCGATCTCATATGGCATTTTCTGCACTAGCATTGAACTCTACCAGGTTAGCAGATCCCCAATCAAGAACTGATTTCAAGTCGCTATTGACTTTGTTGCACTGCTGGATTCGTATTTCGTTCGTGTCTCGTGATGACAGGAGTTTCACCGAGCAAGAAGATGTATGAAATATACTGTCATCCGCAAGGCTGTGGAGTTTACAACCTATAACAGTAAGTAGGTCATTTATATAAAGCACAAATAGAGTTGGTGCGAAGGTGGATCCCCGATGAACACCAGCATTGATGCCAAGTGTGTCAGAAGTAACCCCATCCACGACACTGAGAGATCTATTGCAGAGGAAACTCGAAATTCATAGCCATAACCGTTAGGACAATCCATATGCGGACAATTTACTGAGCAGACTTTTATGCAAAACGCGATCGAAAGCTTTCAAAATATCGAGAGCCACAGCCAAAGACTCCCCAAATTTCTCAAAAGAACTTTTTGACATGTGAATAACATACGCAAGTAGATCTCCTGTTGATCTCTGGTGCCTGAAACCATATTGTCAGTCATTCATAATACCAACAGATTTTGAATATTTAATAAGCTCATAATTCATGGCTTTTTTAATCACTTTAAAGATCATAGGTAGAAGGAATATTGGCCTATAATTGGATGGAATATTTTTTTCCTTTTTTAGGGATGTGTTGGTTCTGGAAATTTTTCCAGGTGGAAGGACAAATGCCTTTATTATAGGAGACAGTGAAAAGATTATCATATTACTATGGTTATGAGTGTTAGCTATACAATAATCAACTTATGGTAACACCACAGGATCGCTTTCGTATCTTGAAAATTTTGATTCAGAACCGTGAGGATCAAATTTTTCAAGCTAAATATCTCCGAATTTAAACCGTGCTGTTCTCATCAATGTATCTCAGAATTGTTCCAAAAATTACCTCTCAAAGTCGGTCATAGAGCCTGGGGAAAATCTGTATATAGAAAAAAGGACACACCAAGCCTAATTTCAAATTGGGCGGCTAATTTCGCACAACAAAACTCGAAGCTGTGTTGGCCAAACTGCGAAGTTCAAAATGAAATTCTCGAGGACACACTGTATTAAGCCTATATCTCTTATATTATCGGAGACATCTTCTATAAATATTCTTATGATAATAATTCTGTACTTCAATGATTGAAGAATGTTCCTTCAGTATGTATTTGTGTATTCTGATTTTCATTTTGAATATTTTTTTTCATGCAAAGCTCGTGCTGAACACTCAGCGTATGCTAGAAACGTACAAATTAACATTTTCGTTTTCGATGTGAAAGGCCGGACGACTCTCCCGGAGGCCCAATATGTGCCCATTGAAGTTTTATCTCGTTTTTTCTTCTCGCAAGCAATCTTCGATGGGTCCGCCGTTCTGATGTCCATTTATGGCACCTGCTCACTATCCTTATCAATCTATCGATGGTCGTTACATCAACAATTCAAATTCTACTTCTATTTGATGCCCACAACAGCTACCGATATTCTTTGCTTGAAGGTAGATTGCTTACTGGATGAATTGGACAACAGGATAGGATTTTTTCTTACAATGAGAATGTAGAAATTTGATTTCAATTAATTGACATAAGAATGTTATAATAGATCTGTCGAGAAATAGGTAGTATTACATTCACGAAAGTTATATATTAAATGTTATTGATTTGATAGTCAATCAGATCGGACAAGTTAATCTTGTGTTAAAATGAGGTAACTACATCGGAAATTACAGTCAGGCTTCAGGAAATCATTTAGTACAAATACAGCTTTGTTAAAAATAACAAGTGATATAGTAGGAAATATGGACAACGACCACATAACACTGCTTGTGTTGCTTGATGATAGTAAGGCTTTTGATTTGATGAACCACCTACTGATGTTGGCAAAGCTTCACTACAATGCTTTCCAAGATACTGTCATAAATTGGTTTACTAGCTATTTATCTAATAGAGACCGATATTTAGAGCTCAATGGAAATGTGTCTTTGGTGTGCATGGTGAGCCAAGGTGTCCCACAGGGAAGCATTATCGGGCCACTACTGTTTTCGATATATACCTCGGATATATATAAGTCCGTTCGCCATTGTTCAGTTCATCTATAAGAGGATGATACAAAACTGTATAAGTATTTCATCCGAATGGATATCAATGACGGAATTGCAAGAATTAATGAAGATCTCTCAAAAATCAGCACTTGGTCCTCCTATAATGACCTGTTGTTGAATCCAGTCAAGTTGGTGGCAATATGTATCGGGAACAAGCAGGTGCGTGATAGGGCAATTGATAATATTAACTGTGATATAAGAATAAATGAATCTGTGATCCCGATGAGTGAGTGTGTAAAAAATCTCGTTGTGCTTATTGATTGTGAACTCAATTTTGAACACAATAAATTGCTCAAGAACGCTTATATTAAGCTCAAGTCCATAAATAGCTTTAAAATGTATTTGAATAGCAACGTAAATTGGAAACTATTTAATAGTATCATACCCAGCCCTTTTAGTTATTGCAGCTCAGTGTTTTTTTTGCCGCTAAGTATATTCGAAGTTTTATTTAAAGATTCTAGTCTTCGATACTCATTTCTTATTAACCGTAGGGACCATGTCACGCCTTACTTCATTTCGCAGAATATTTTGAAGTGTTAGTGACGCGTTCCTGGTGCAATATGTTTGTGTTGTCTATAATATTTGTTTTTCTGATCAACCGTTATACCTACATAATTATCTGTTGAGGAGAAATGGATCTCATAATGTGAACATTCGAGGCTCTAATCTGTAAACAATACCCTATCATAGAACTGTAAAATTGGAGGAGTCCTTTGCGTACTTGGCTGTGTTTTCATTGAATAGTTACTATAAAATTTATAAAGGAGCTTCATCAAGAAATAACTTCAAAAGAAAATTCATAAAGTTTCAATTAGAGATGCAATCACATGATAGCTTTCTTAATGTATAGTTTTATTAATGTATGAGACTTTAAGGTATGTCTGTTTGAGTGGAAGAGCAGCTATAAGCTGAACTCACACATTTTGCATCCAATGTTAATATTATTATGTTTTATTATGTATGCGTGGTCTTGGGTGCAATAAAGACATTTCATTATTATTTATTATCGTGAACTTATGAACTATCTCAGCTGTTAGCTGGATACAATTTACTTTTCCCAGATTCAGCAATCACAGGAAATAGGCTCGATTACAATATACTTGACATAAATTTCCTAACTATCCTACATGTATTAAGAATTATAGCTTTTTGCATTTCTATATAGGTATTCTTATGCAATTCTCATTTCTTAAGGCTATCATGCAAAGTTTTGGGTATTAACTCAGTCGAGGATACGATGACAGGATCAATATCTATTTTATCGAGGTGCCACATCTGCTTGATCTCAATACACAGTCTGTGTATTAGTACTTTTTCTCCTGGAACTTCATCAGCACGTTGTTATTATTCGGTATGGCGACATCTACCAGCATTGCTGTTTTGGCTCTCTTATCATACACCACTATGTCCGGCCTATTATTCGTCACCAATCTGTCAGTGATAACAGGCCTATCGTAGTATAATCTCATAGAGTCATTTTTCAATACGGGCGCCGGTTGATACTTGTAATATGTCTGGCATTCAGAAGTTCGTACTTGTGTGCAAGTTTCTGGTGGATAATGTTACATACTTGATTATGCCTGTGGAGATAGTCCGTATTGGCCAGTTGTTCACGACCGGACGTAATATGCTGTATAGTCTCCGATCTTATATGGCATTTATCTGTTTGTAATGTTCCGTCCTTAATTATAAATTTTTTGTAGTTGTTTGTAACGATGACTTGTTCTTGAATGGTCATAAAGAATCCTTCTGCTTCCGCGAATAGTTCTCCTTTCATCAACCATTTGTTGGAAGCTCCTTTGTCGATGTGTGGTTGATTAATCTCATGGTGATGTCGTCCATGCAATTCCTTTCTTGACCATTGCTCTTGTTTTTCAGTATCTGATAGGAACGGTAGATTCAGCAGGTCATCACTGGTAGCAAGATTTAGAGGTGTTTATCCCTTATCAGCCAACGATACTGCTCTGTGGAGGTGAGAAGCGCGAGCTTTTGCAGAGAAGAATAATTATTATTATTATTAAACGATTATGAAAATTCACGATATCGTGTTAGAGGATCGCTGAGTGAAGTTGAAGAGGTACCGAAGGCTGTAAACATTCCATACCAACGAGTTTTCAACATAAGCATTTGTTCATGAAAAGCTATCGGCAAGATGAGTGCCGCGTTGAGTGACAATTGACAGAAAACGTGAAAACGTCTGAAACTGGGCAACAATTCAAACAGTGATTAGAGGCCTGCAAGATGACGGCATTCTTTCGGTAGGATGCATAGGGCATTATTTCCAAAACGAAAATCATAAACGGAGAGTACTGTGCATCTCTGCAATTTCATTACGATTTGATCGAATCATTGTTCTTCAACATAAATTATCGAAATAAAAATTTGTTAAAATAACTAAATAATTAAATTGATTGAACAAAAAATATATAAAAATCGTTATAAACTACAACAGTCTACTAGATTTCAGCTGAAATCTTGGTTTTCTCTAAAGATATGCATTTTTCTCTGAAACCACAAAAGACAGAAATGTTTACTATATCAGTGGTGGCTGATATTATCAGAGCCTTACTAAAAAAGTGGATTTACTCAGTTTAAAATGGAATAAAATCAGGTTGTATATAATCTAAAAATAAACTTGAAATCGTTTGCCAATTAATTATTCACTATACAGAAATTTGAAGTAAAACGCAAAAATCTTAATCTACTTCAATATTTATTGAATTTCCTTCAAAATATGCTCCATTTGAAGCGATACACATGTATCAACGTTCTTTCCAAACATCGAAACATTTAGGCGCTTCACGGATGGCCTTCAGCTTCTTCTGAAAAAAAGACGCAACGTTTGTTTACTTTGCTGTCTAGCGAGTAAACCAATTTGACGTTTACGTAAGTATGACGTCACACATGACGCCATGACACGGCTAGCTGTTTTCGCGCAATATTGAAATAATGATTATAAAAATAGCTTTAAACTTCCAAAACTTTAGTTTATTACCGAAATAAAGGTTTTGTTGTAAACAGTAGATGTGTATCCGCATTACGGAAGAGGATTTCAAAATCTTTCTATTATTAACATATATTTTTTTCGGATATGTCCGGATATATGCTAACAAAATTCGATGTTTCTTCTTTGCTTACAAATGAGATGAGAAAATTAAATTTAGATTATGCAAAAAACCATCACATGTTCATGAGAGTAGTTTTGTAAGTAAGGTTTGTTCTTCTAGAAATTTTCAATTTTCTGTAATAACAAACGTGGATCACGAAATACGACCAGCAGAATGTGATGAATCAGTAGTGTTAAATTGTCTAGGTTGGGCTTATTGAAGGACAGGCCAAAGGCTTGGGGTGTTCGATTCAACTGCTTCCAGAAAGTAGGTACAAGGGGACTGGTAGACCTGGGTAAGATCAACCTCGAGCCACAAGGGCGACACATAATCGGTATTTAAGAATTTCTTCGTTGAGACAACGGTTCGCTACTTCAAATTCAGCTTCGACAGAACAATGGAGAGCAAACTAGCACTGAAACGATATGACAGCGACTCAAGGAATTCAGTTCATTACCTCATATCGCAGTTCTAGGCTCAGCTTAAACAGCAGCACATCAAAGAGTCCGATTGATTTTGCCAGGGAACATGTCACTTAGCTAGAAGCAAACTGAGTGAGAGTTTTATTCATAGATGACTCCAGATGATGTTTTTTTAATTACACTCGACTTTCTCGAGTATAGACCATGGTTCATTCTAGGGCTTGATGCGAGAATTACATACAACAGACTAAACAAGAGCTAAAACTAGCCCAAACCTGCATAATAATACAGTATTTGTCTCATTGAAGCTCAAAGTTCTCCGCATCCATTAAATCTTCATTATACGAATCAAGTCTTTTGGATTTTTGAGAAAATATAATCTTGATTTTGATGCATTATTGAGTGTGGAGTCGAAATGAGATATATATGTTATGCAGTCATTCTCTCAAGGGTGGAAATACCCGGTATCAACCGATTTTTTGGGGTCTTTCATTTTCTCCAAGAATTTTACATTTCTCATTGTTGGTTTTATTTCAATTTCTATCAATACCAGTTTACTTAGATTGTACTCGACAAATATTTAGTGCATGTAAATTACAGGACAAATAATTCTTCAACATATGTAAAGTTCTTCTGTCTTCCCAATGAATTTGAATTTTCAATTTTGTGTATTAATTTCTTGGTGCAGTGTACATCAAAATCATCGATAGCATCAGAAAATTACAACATGTAACGAAAAATATCATTCTGTGACTCCATCTCCTGCAGCAATTACGGCTTACTTCCTTTGGAGCATACTTTTGATGAATTTAGAACAATTGTCTTAGATTGAGTCGACCCTATTCCATTACTATCAAACGCTTTCAGTTGTTTTCAATTGTGATGAAATCAGAAGAATTTCTAGCTGAGTCTACTTTTATGTGATAGGAATTATGTCACCTTTTTGGCCTCATGGCAAATTGCAAAGATGAAATCTCCATTCCTGAAACATTCCTTGGCTTGAAGCACCTTGATAGTCTCTTCAAAAAGTTCTGAAAGGATATTTATCTTGCTCCCAAAATATATCGTCATGCCTTCTCCTGACTTGGGCCCTACAACTTTCATAATTGACTCTTCTGAAAAGCAAACCAATTTCTAATACTACAACTGGAACTAACACAACCCTGTCTTAAAAAACAAGTAACTAAATGTTGAAGATAGCTTATTCTCTTCATATTCTATCCATCGATAGTCCAGTTCTTGTGAATGAATACGATTTTGCTTCATAACCGGAGGCGATGGAGTCTTATAGATCCTCGGCGAAAAGTGAAGCACAATCTTTTGACGCGCAGATGAACTGTGCCTACAGAAATGTTGACGCCAGATTGAGAGAGGCTTACTTAGGTTTTTTCAACACAAATATCTTTCATCTCTTTCATGTCACAAGACGTAGTAATTTTTTTCGGTCATACTTTTGGTATCAACGCGGTATTTACATAAATTTTGTTTTTATACGGTCGACTCAATAATGCGATTCATCTCTGCAATAGTTTTTTATGCAGCAACAAAGTTTAAATTTCGAAAAATGTCATTGAAGGAAGATTTTTAGTTCTTCGTAAATTACTCGGCAAAAAACAAAACTGTCCTGAAACAGAGCCA
The DNA here is from genome assembly GCA_013387265.2 of Cryptolaemus montrouzieri. NCBI lineage: Eukaryota > Metazoa > Arthropoda > Insecta > Coleoptera > Coccinellidae > Cryptolaemus > Cryptolaemus montrouzieri. The sequence continues at coordinate 29,610,385 of JABFTP020000103.1, forward strand.
CCCAGAATATACTCCTCCAAATAGAAAGTTCTATTATAACCACAAATGGAAACCTTCTTCGAAATGTACTCACCATATTCACACAACCAAATTTATATGGAATCACTCAGTAGTTCACATTATTGATTGTTTTGAATCATAGATCTTCGACTACTTGTGGAGAAAGAAGTTTTTGTTGTGAAAAAACTAGATAGTATGATAAGAAATGTTGAATTATGACCACATGTTCGGGATATTATACTCAGTCGTCTTTGAGATTCAAAACTGTGAATTTCAAAATTTAAAAAGGCTATAATCATAAATAAAAATGCCTATCGTTGGATTGTCCGAAATCTATGCTAGATACGTGGAGCTACAACCTCTGCGAAATAGACCTTCAAAAAGTCGTAGGAAGATCACTTCTGAGGAACAAGACCGCTTTTTGTGCCAAATTGCTAGAAGAGACCCTAGTGCGTCGCACCCATATTCCAAAGGCAATTGCTGGAAGCAACAGGCATCAGTATATCAGTCGAAACGATACGTCGAATACTTTGTTCAGGGGGTTTATACAGCAGAAGGCCCTTAAGAGTTCCAGAGCTAACCAGATAACAAAAAGTTAACAGACGTAATTGGTATATGAAGCACCAAAATTGGAATATTGAGAATTGGCGAAATCTTCTTTTTTCGGATGAGACCAGAATTGGTGTTCGATCAGACTCCGAGTAGTAAGACAACTTTCGGAAAACCAAGGGTGCAGTGTGATATTTTGGGGAGGCATTATGCTGAGACAAAACAGATTTGATTTTGTTTCCTGCGAGTGTAACGGCTAGAAATTACGTAGACCTAGTGCTGGAGCCCATAGTGAGACTCTAGTGAGGTGCCCACGGTGAGAATTTCACTTTTATGCAAGATAATGCTCCTCCGCATACCAACTTCGCGCGACATTATCTTGGAACGAAGGAAATAGCTATTTTGGACTGACGAGCTTGCTCCCCAAACCTTAATCCTATTAACATTTATGGAATAATCTCTAAAGGAAAATTAGATCTCGCCAGGATAATCCAAGGACCCCACAACAGCTCATCCAAGCCGCCACAGAAGAGTGGAATAATATCAGCCCAGAGGTGGTCGAAAACCTAATCCAAAGCATGCCTAGACGGATTCAGGCTTGTATCAGGGCAAGAGGAGATAATACAAGCTACTGAGGTCGAGAAAAACACCTACTTCTAGATGCGGAAAGAGTCTTTTATTTCCTTTAATTTGTTTCTGTCTTAAAATAAACCTTAATTTATTTCTTTTTACAATTGAAATATCTCAAAAAGGATTAATTCTAACAATCCTTCGAAATTTCCAAAATCCCTGAGGTAACATTCCAAATATCGGGCGATTCCATATAAATCTGGTTGTGTGTACTGCGCTGAGACGAGGGGTCGCTGTGTTTTAGGGGTTAACTGAATGATACAAACACGTGTGTCTATGCAGGTACTTTAATGATTTCATGAAAATGTGATCCTAGAAATAATAATAGACCGTTTCATATTCAATATTCTCGATAGACAAATACAAAAATTAGCTCACCTAGAAATGACCAAGCATCAATACTCCAAACTTTCTTTTATAAGAATGTATGATTTGACAACTTGACGGTTCAGTTCTTATCACACACCACAGCAGAAATAAACTTCTAATTCAATCAAAGAGCATATCATTTAATCTCACACATTGGAAATAGACAAAAAAATAATTAAGCATGGAAGAGAAAGTGACCTCCGAGATCTAGGCAACACACATCACCGATGTTGATATTTCTGATAGTTGGTATCCTGGATTGTTTTAAGGGTTTCAGCACATCTTCCCCCCCTAGCACTGATGTCCTAATCTACGAAAAATTAGGTAGCAGTGGTTTCATTCTGTGCTGTTATATAAGACTTTAAATGTGATGCATGAAATGTTCCACGCTCTTTGCCTGAATGAGGATCGACCAGAAGGTAAGTATGATCATGAATTTGTTTCTCTACTCGGAAAGGACCTTCGAATAACAAAAGGAATTTTTTTATTTCAAGTTTGATCGATGAAGAAGTATTGTTAGCCTTTAACAGCACCAGTTCACCATTTTTGAATTTCACGAACTTTCCTCCAGGATTTCGGAATGCTCTTCGAGCAGCTCTACTCTGTAATGTCGCATCAGCCAGAATCAATTTCTCTTCGCAAGAGATGTCTTCAATTTCGCTACCAGATCCTCTAAACCGGTCCGGAAGAAGTCGAAGTTTGTTAGTTCCTAGTTGAAGTTCATTCGGTGAAAATCCAGTCGACTCATGGGTTATACCGTTCAAGATATCAACCAGATGTGGAACTTGGTATGCCCATTTTGAGTGCTGTTCAGAACAATAAGTACGAAAAAGTCGGCCCAGTTCCCGCATCACGCGTTCTGCTGGATTGGCTGAGGGATGACGTACAGAAGTGTATACTGGCCGCATATTTCGATTTTCAATCGTTTTCTTCCAAATTTTGAGGTAAATTGTGTTCCTCTATCATGAAGAACACGCAAAAAAGGACCATACTTGGGAAGATAATCTTTCGTAATTCGATTCAGCATAGAAACTGAAGTTGCTCTTTTCAGAGGATATAGTACGACAAATTTTGTGTAGAGATTAATAATAACAAGAAGGTATTGTGCACCACCACGACTACGAATCAGAGGTCCATATATATCCATAGCAATTACATCATGCTTCCCTTCAGATACGACATTTCCTGAGGAGGAGATTGCAAAATAGACACCTTTGCTCTTTGGCAGATGTCACAAGCTTTACGACTTTCTTTATTTTTCGGTGCATGTTATTCCACCATACTTCACCACGTATATACAGCCATGTCTTGTGTATACCCACATGGCCCAGCGATATATGGTACTCATTTATGAAGGTGGAAATGAGTTCATTCGGAATAACCATTAAGAATTCATTTTGATGCGAACCTCTTTTGAACAAAATTCCTTTGTGTACAACAAATTGCTGAACGGCTTTCTCAGTGTTGTTATTCAGGGCCGTTCGGATTTCTTGAATCTTTCTGTCATTATCTTGAAACGTCTGCATTTTATCCAAAATATTTTGTTGAAACTCTTTCGAGAGCTGTAGGCTCAGAACTTCAAAACACTTATCTTTTGGAGTCGGTAAACGGTTTCCTCCATGTCTTGACAGTGCATCTGCATACAGATTTTCATGTCCGGGTACATGAATGACGCCAAATGAAAATTCTTGCAGAGCTAAGGCCCATCGTGTAATTCTTGGAGACAGGAGACGACAGGTATTTAAATATTTAAGGGCAGAGCAATCAGTGTGCAGAGTGAAATGATTTCCAAGCAAATATACTCTCCACTTTTGAAAAGCAAAGACAACTGCAAGCAGTTCTTTCTCACATGCACCATAATTCTTTTCTCTGTCTAACAGTTTGCGGGAAGCACAAGCTATTATTGATTTTTTTCCTTTTACTATTTGGAAAAGAACTCCGGAAATACCCTCATCACTCGCATCAGTTGCGACACACCACAGTAATTCATAGTCTGGGTGACGTAAAAGCATTTCATTCTGCAACTCGGATTTCAATCCGTTGAATGCACCTTCATGAATGGTTTCCAATGCCAAGGCGTTTTCTTTTGTAAAAGCTTTGTAAGTGGAGCCGTAAGTTCTGCAAAATGAGGAGTAAACATCCGGTCATACTGACACAACCCAAGAAATCGTTGCAGTTCCTTAGTATTGAGGGTCGTTTATAATCTGCAATCGCTTGTATGCGAGAAGCATCAGGTTTAATACCATCCTGAGTCAGTAGGTAGCCCAAGTACGCTATCTCTGTCCTGAAAAAGCTACATTTTTCAAGCTTCAATGTTAGTCCTGCATCTAGAAGTCTTTGAAAAACCATCTCCAAATGTATGATGTGTTCTTCAACACTATTTGATATAACCAGCAGATCATCAACATAATCCACTACAAACTCCTTAAATGTAGGACCTAAAACAGTATCCATGCATCTCGTAAATGAACCGGTGGCATTTTTGAGACCAAATGGCAGAGTGCAGAATTGATAAGTTTTGTCCCTACCATAAAACCAGTATACTTCCTATCCTCTTTTCTGATAGGACATTGCCAATAGCCATGCGTGAGATCAAGGTTACTCATAACTTTTCTACCTGAGAAAAGTTTTATTATTTCGTGAATAGGCTTCGGTAGTTCAAAATCACTTTCCATGACCTTGTTCAGATGACGTGCATCCAAACAGACTCTAACACTACCATCCTTCTTCAGCGTTGTCATTAAAGGCGATATATATTTCGGTGCTGCTCGTTCAATAACTTTCCACTCCAGCATCTGTTGAATCGCTTCCTCTACAGCATCTCGGTGCGCAACGGGTATAGGATAAGGTTTGATAAAGAATTCCGAAGTGTCTTTCAAAGTGATAGTGTGAAGATATTCACTGGTCCGACCTGGTATTGATGAGAATACCTTTCTGTATTTTTCCAAAACGGACAAAAATTTTCTCTTTCGTGGTTTGACAAAGCACATTCATTTAATGCTTTCTCAAAATCAATCAAGGAATTTTATCACTCGATAATAATGTTTTAATAGCTGGACCTTTATTGGTGATTGCACATACTGAATAGATTCTTGTGCAGCAAAATTATGGTCTACTCGAATTTCCGGAATATCGATTGAAATATCTTGATTTCTAAGAGTCACTCTGTATTGTGAAAATCAATAATCGCATTATAAAAACGAAGAAAATCTGAGCCAATGATGACAGGATATGTTAAATTATGCACAATCAGAAATTCAAAATGTAATTCATAATCATGAACTTTCAATTTCAGGAATGCTTGCAAAGACACTCTCTGAAATTTCGTTCGAAATGCCCCTATTATTTTAACACCTGTGACAGGAAATGCGGAATCATATGATTCATCGTATTCAATCGATTCCACACATCCAACGAGATTGCACATATTTTACTGCCGCTATCGACAAGTGCAGCAAAGACAAATCCATATAAATTAATTGAAATAAGTGGACAACGATATTCTGGTAGCACATGATCATAATCACATTCTTCATTCAATAAATCAGTTAAAGGATTATTTGCAATATTTTTGTTCAGGCATTTTTTGTCCCCACATCTGTTTGCGGATGTGAGGAACTTATTCGTTTCCTGATTCATTTCAGAATCATCACATTCAATGCTTGAAATATTTTTACTCGATCAGAGAAGTTTTTCGTCCCGAAATTGGGATTGTTTTTCATCGGCGATGACGATGTGTTGAATGATCGATTCTGAAATGATTTCCTTTGGTCATAATGTGATGAATTTTTTGCGCTTGATTCATTCTTAAAATAATGATCCGCTTGTCTTAACCTAGACACTGCCTGAGATAAGGATGTACACTCCATAAGTGTACAGGCTACACTAGGGAAAATGTGGTGCTATCATTTCAATTATTTCACCTGTCGTGTAGGGAGGTTGAATGTGTTTTGTCATAGAGACCCAAAAATTGAAATGATCAACAAATAGTCCTGATTTATATTGATCACATTCCAGACGATCTTTGATTCTCCTTTGTTTCTTCAAATTCCAAAATTGTTCAATGAACTCAACTTTAAAGTCATTATATTCGCGAAACAAATGAGAAAAAGCATCCCACCATATCTTAGCAGAATTTTTGAACGCTCTACTTAGTATTATCTTCAGACTGTCAAATTTTACTTTATTTATCTCAATACTACTCTCTAAAAACTGTAGAAAATCTAATGGTTGTAAGTCACCTCCGCCGTCAAAATTAGGAATAATTTTACTTATATCTCCCAGTGAGAATGACTGGAATTCATTTGAGATATGACATGACTGTAAATTGCGTGATAGTTGGTCTATATTGTTACTTGGTACACCCTGTACATTTGAGTTTACAACATTTCTCTCCTTAACAATAAGAGCATTATTTTGTACTTTATTCAGTGTATCACATACAACATTTGATATTAGTTTAACTAAATTCACGTCTAAATTACTTGTTGTTTGTTGGGGAAGACAACCCATATTTTCAATTGGTGCATTATTAAAATTTGGTGGCGGAATGGAAAAATTAATACCACCTTTTCTAATATTTTGTTCACCTAAGATTGTATTAGAACAATTTTCAATTGACTTTTCAGTAAATAAAAATTTGATTCACTTCTATTCTTGTCAGTATAGTTGCGTTGAAAATTAATAAATGATGAATTTTCATTTGAACCATTATCTTGAATGGACGACACTTTCTCAGGACGAATTGAAACATTTGTTTTCATCAACGGTAGACCAAGATAGTTTCTGATGTTAGGCGCTGATATCTGATATTGACGCAGGTTTGGTTGATGTGGGGGAGGTGGTGTAGTAAAAATGTTTGTTGCTGTTTCGTTTTGAAATATTCTTTTTGGGATAGCCCCCTTATTTCCAGGATTACTGACGTCATGACTGATCATTGAATGGGTTGAAATTGGAGTATTCCTACCTTGATTCATCCGTTCACCTGATTTTTCTCCCTCATTCGTGCTTCCATCAATGACAACGGTTCGACGGCTCGATCGCAGGTTATACGGTGTACGATTTTGTTCACTCATTTTCAGTTTCAGATTCACACACAAATTTTTCAATTCAGTTCCACTTGTTGGGTGCCAAGGATGCGCTGAGACGAGGGTCGCTGTGTTTTAGGGTTAGCTGAATGATACAAACACGTGTGTCTATGCAGGTACTTTAATGATTTCATGAAAATGTGATCCTAGAAATAATAATAGACCGTTTCATATTCAATATTCTCGATAGACAAATACAAAAATTAGCTCACCTAGAAATGACCAAGCATCAATACTCCAAACTTTCTTTTATGAGAATGTATGAATTGACAACTTGACGGTTCAGTTCTTATCACACACCACAGCAGAAATAAACTTCTAATTCAATCAAAGAGCATATCATTTAATCTCACACATTGGAAATAGACAAAAAAATAATTAAGCATGGAAGAGAAAGTGACCTCCGAGATCTAGGCAACACACATCACCGATGTTGATATTTCTGATAGTTGGTATCCTGGATTGTTTTAAGGGTTTCAGCACAGTACATTCAAAAACACTAACCTAGCAATGTAAACGTCAACGGACTCACGTACTGTCTACCTGTGATGAAAACACATATCCACAAGAAAAGCTGTTTAATTGGAAAATTCAATAAGTAACTCTAATAATATGAGTCACAAATGTAAAATAAAGCTTGAGAACATAATTATTTCATGGTCAAATGTTAACTATCGAAATTTCAAGCTGATATTCGTATTTCGAAAAAATGGCCTATAAGAAGAAAATGTTTGTGACAACACTTCCTACTTGACTGAGAAATATCTGAAGTTGATCATCGTACTTAAAATACACCCTGTATGTATTCTTTAAGATACATTTATACACTCTATTAATAAAATGTTTTTAAATCCCACTCTGCATCCATATTATCCGAATCTAATGAAGTCTTTTCAATTCCAAACGTCATTGCACCGACAAAATAATCATGGAACTAATACTGTTTGTCACTGTCTATTCTTTATACCACTCGGGATACTGGTCTCAGATGTATTAGCATCATTACTGTAGGAATGACTTTCCTATTTGAGATGTCGAATCAAATAAATTAGCGCTTGATGATATCCCAGATGCGGAGATCGTATAGCCGGTTGGATGGTACACAATAGATCAAACACTTATTGCTAATTTTTGTTATCGTCTAGTTCACGGTTTCATATCATTGTCGTGATAAAACTTCTTGAAATACAAGCGATTCATTGGATTAAGACTGACATCCACAAAGATGTAAATTGTTAGGATTATTTACACATACAAGGTGTCCTCATAAAATGTATATGGGGAACGGGGTATCAATCAATTTCAGATTTTGACATTGGAGTAAATGGATACTGATTTATAATTTACAATTGCTTTCAAAACGGTACCACTTCCGGTTAAACTGGACATCGATAACAACTTTGCTATTTCAAATGACATGGTGTACTTTTCAATTTTATTTATTAAAAGGCATCCTTTTTCAAGCATATTTTGTTAAGATGTCTCCTATCTGAAATCAACCACCATATAGCTATAGCTATGTTTCAATTATCAGAATTTTCGAAATTAGTGTCATCTTCTTTGCCTCTTTCTCAGATTAACGAAAAAAATATTATTTTTGTGGAAATGTATTTGCCGGTGCTATTTCCTATACAGACTGCTCAAAAATTACTTGTCAACTCAATAAAACTATATTGTCAAAAAAGAGTCCCTATTTTGCGTTACTTCATTAGAACTATATGTTAAATTAATATCATACCAGGTGGGGCAACTGAAACGAAAAAGATTCAATAACTGCTAAACTATTCATTTCTGGACAAAAAGCAGAAACAGGTCAATTTTTGTCTGAAGGGAGACGTTTTTCAGCACACGGTGATTTCATTTTACATCAACCCCTAAGCACGGGCACACAACTCAATTTTTGAATGGGGGAGATAGGTCGAGTGATACCTCATTGGAAAGCTTCCTTGATTCTCAACAGATATGTGTAATAATTCTTGAGTTTTGACATATTTGGAAGAAGATACAGGCTGGTTCGACAAAAGACGAATTATTTTCCGTAATTGCAAAATCTGTCGATTTCGAAAGAACTTTCACCGAAATACTGTTGTATTTTGGGAAATAATATCTTCAAGAAGTGGTGCTTCCACTACACCTTCTCAGATGAGGGTGTCAACGCCTCAAATCTTCGAATTGATCACTTAGTCCGAGTTATAGCTCATTGGATAGGTATTTAGGATTAACTGATTATCGTTAACGAAGAATGGGAGGAATTAAAAAGAAATATAATTAACCCTTGTACAGAGATTCTAACTGAAGATAAAGAGAAGAAACAGGAGTGGATGACTGAAGAAATATTAAAAATGATGAACGAGAGAAGACTTTATAAAAGTCAGAACACTCAAAAGTACAAACAACTACAAAAGGAAATTAGAGTAAAGATTCGTCAAGCAAAAGAAAAGTATTACGAGGACAGATGCAAAGAAATTGAGGACTTAGACAGAAAATATGACATGTTCAACCTACACAAAAAAGTGAAAGAGCTTGCAGGCACACAGAGGAAGAATCAAAGCACTATTCTGGTAAATAAAGAGGGTTAGATCTTAATGAATACAGCAGATAAACTACAAAGATGGAAGGAATACACAGAAGAATTATTTATGGATAACAGAACTGAACCAGAAGAAATTAACACATACTGTGAAGAGATAGGCCCAGAAATTACTAAAGAAGAGGTGAAACATGCATTAAAGAACATGAAAAATGGGAAAAGCTCCGGACCAGATCAATTGGCAAGTGATATACTCAAATTAATTGACGACAATCATATCGGTCTCTTAGTCAATATATTCAATAAAGTATACAGAACTGGAAATATCCCAAGAGAATGGTTAGTATCTACTTTCATCTGCTTACCAAAAAAACCACATGCTAGAGAATGTGGTGATCATCGTAGAATCAGTCTGATGTCACACATTCTCAAACTGCTCTTCAAGGTTATCCATAATCGAATATACCATAAACTTTACATGGATATAAGCGATACTCAATTTGGATTCAGAAGGGGATTGGGAACCCGCGAAGCCCTTTTCGCATTGAACGTGTTGACTCAAAGGTGTCTCGATGTCAACAAAGTGGTCTATGCGTGTTTCATAGACTATAATAAAGCCTTTGACAAGGTTCGTCATGATCAACTGATAGACATCGTTAAATCAAAACATCTAGATAGTGTAGAGACGTACAGATCATCACTAATCTCTATTATAAGCAAAAAGCTATAATATGCATGGACAACCACACATCAGAAATAATTGAAATACAACGAGGAGTAAGACAGGGATGCGTTCTATCGCCGACACTCTTCAATGCATATGCTGAAGAAATGCTTAAAAAAGCTCTGGAAAACGAAGAATGTGGGATAACAGTTGGTGAAACACGGGTAAACAACATAAGATATGCGAACGACACAGTAATCTTAGCGGAGAGTATCGAAGCTCTGTAGAGACTAATGACCAGAGTATCTACTTACAGTGAGGAATATGGGTTATCACTAAACATAAAAAAGACAAAATTCATGGTAATCTCAAACAACAATCCAGTAAATGTTAGTCTAACTATAAACGGCAGAAATGTAGAGAGAGTGGAGCAATATACTTACCTTGGAGCAATGGTGAACAGCACAAATGAATACACCCAAGAAATAAGAATAAGAATAGAAAAAGCCCAAGCCAACTTCATAAAAATGGACAAAGTTTTTCGTAGTAAAGATCTAAGTATGGCATTAAAACATCGTTTAGCTAAATGTTATGTTTTCTCTACTCTCCTTTATGGAGCGGAAGCATGGACAGTGAATGCCGCAATTCTTAAAAAGATTGGGGCATTTGAAATGTGGGTGTATAGGAGGATTCTTAGAATAACATGGATGGATCGAGTAACAAATGCAGAAGTTCAGAGACGCATAGGCAGGGAAAGAGAGGTTGCTAACACACTCAAGAAACGTAAATTGGAATATCTGGGCCATATTATGAGAAGTGAAAAATATAAATTCCTACAGCTGATTATCCAAGGCAAAATACAGGGAGAACGAAGTATAGGAAGGAAAAGAATCTCATGGCTGAGGAACCTGAGAGAGTGGTTTGGATGCACTTCGAACCAACTTTTTAAATCGGCCGCTTCTAAAGTAAAAATAGCGATGATGATTGCCAACCTTCGACTCGGAGATGGCACTTGAAGAAGAAGAAGATTACCGTTAACGAATTTTCAAATCCGATTGCATTTCAATGAGGATACAAGGTGGATTATGAAGAAATTTATACACAGTATAAAAGCATCTTCACAAGGAAGCGATGATCGCTCCGTGTCATCGGTTGAATCGCAAAAAGTTCCCCATCCGTGGACTGAACGCAGATATGTGAAGACATCCACTAGGGTAATGGCCCGCACGCCTCACGACCGCATACGCAAGCGATCGTCGTATGTGAAAAACCTCTAATAGCATGGTATCCAAGGTTGAAATGAAACGAACTCAAGTAAAGTTCTCGTTACAGAAAAATTTTCATCCGAAATCACACAGCAACAAACATATAAGTGACAAGTACATTTTGAAGTTGGTGGAAAAATTTAGAGAAACTGGCTCTGTTTTGAATAGGAAAAGAGAGCATGTCCAAAGACCCATACGAAATGACGAAATTGACACTGCGTTACTTGGGCAAGCAGTGATAAATCCCACCCTGAGTACAAGACAATTGGAAGGTGAAATTGGTGTGAGTCGAAGAACTATTGAACGAGTTTTCAAACAATACAAATTCTATCCATAAAAAATGAAGATGGTCCAGGAATTGAATGAGGATGACTTCGACCGCAAAGTACAATTATACTAGTGTATGAAAAAGTTTAAGAGAGAAAGGCAAATGAAGTTAGTAAATAAAAATAAAAGGTGCCAAATTCAAAGAAAATATTGAGACTCTCAACAAAATAACCATGTTTTAGATTCACTTAATAATTCCCTATGAAGATAGGGGTTTACTCGAGGAGATCTTTATATTCAGCGATCTAAGGTCAAGGCTTCTGGATGGCCATCTCACTGGCCCGATTCGAGCTATCCATTTATCTCCAAATCTCTGTCATCCAGTTCTGGACATTCTAGAATTATGAGCAGGGCAGCCGTTCATTTGAAACCAAAGGTGCTGCCGAGTATCTATAGGCATTTCTTCCAGAACGTTCATTATTTTGTTATTCAATTGGTTTAAAAGTTCGCTTGAATTGAGACGATCTGGAAGTATAACTGACCCCAACCACACATTTACTCTAATCTCGTGCTAAGAGTGTGACACAATAGTGCCATGAGAATTTTCTGTATCCCATATATGGGATCATATCCCATATATGGGATCATACCAACTTTGGTCAAAGTTGCCTCATCCGTCCATAGAATTTACAAAATTGAAACCTTACCTCACTATCCACTGACAATAGGTCTTGAACCAAACTCAAATGGTAAGGATGTAAATTATTCCGCTTGAAAACTCTATGAATAGTGGAATGATGAAGTCTCAATGTACAACCACTTCTCCGAGTACTTGTTGTGGGTCCTCGTGAACAGTCTGCAATATACAGGTGCTTATCTCCATTGCTGAGCATTTCCACCACCTTCTCTGATTCTTAAACTACTGAATGAACCAGTTTCATCGGAGCGCCTAAACACTTCAACAAATGTCTTTCTACGAGGTGGCTGTCTGTTTGGAAAGCGCAATGCACCCGTTCCGCTGCCCGTAAATTGCCATTCGCGAAGCCATAAACAAATAACTTATCTCGATATTCAATGTTTAAGAATCTAGGCATGTTTTCTTTTTTCGAAAAAGAAAATGGAACCGTAAAAGAGGAAAATATAAACTTCAATTCATTAATTCATTGCATGACTGTCAAATTCTAAATATTTTTGTTTGTTTTAAAATCAAGTAATACAAGCCTTCTGTGATATATTCTTTTTCTGATGTCTTGTTCAAATCCGAGAAAAATTAATTATTCCTAGTTCATTCAATATCCAGATATGCTATTTATTTATCGCTCATTATTATTGAAAAGTTATTTATGGAATTGTTTAGACGCTCCGGTGAAACTACCTCAATTCTGATCGAAGAATTAGAGAATTTAGTATTCTTACTCTTACTCTTACCCATGATATTATTGCTAGGAAAAATAGTAAGCTCAAAAGTGGATATACTGTTCAAAAGCCAGATTAATATAGTGATTTTTTCCAAAAATAAAACAGCTACTCATCAACAAGTTTTCAATGGTACAGCTTACAAGAAAATATGGATGTGGCCTGCAGACCGCGTCAGAGGGGAGTACTTTCTTCTTTCCTCAGTAACCTCGTGCTGGACGGGCTCCTGGCGGGCCTCGGCGATGCTGGCCACTTCGCGGTGGAATATGCCGACGATCTTGTCGTCCTTGTTCGTGGAAAGAACCTCAGCACCACATGCGAAGTTGCGCAGAACGCTCTGCAAATGCCTGAACAATAGTGCAGAGAGAACGACCTGTTTGTCAATCCAAACAAAACAGACATGATTCTATATTCCCGAAAAAGGAAATTACCGCCTTGCAAGGCATTCTTTTTAACGAGAAACTAACACTAGTGAAACAAGTGAAATATCCAGGTGTGATTATTGACGACAAACCAAATTGGGACAATCACATCGAAAGACAAGCGCAAATAGCACAAAACACACTCTTGGCTTGCCGGAGATTATTCCGCCCCAGACGAGGACTCAAACAAAACATTATATATTGGATAAACACAGTGATATGACCGCTCCTGACCTATGTGGCCATCGCATAGTGGCCTGCGTTGGACAAGGAGACAAAACGGAACAGAATAAACAAGATCCAAAGTCAAGCATGTCTAGTAGTCATGGGAGCCTTGAAATTTACACCCGTGGCCTCTATGAAGTATCTGCGTCTCTCCACTAGGCATTATAGCGGAGGAGGCGGCATGAGGACCCCTTTGAGGCTGTGTGGAAGGACAGAAATCGTACTTCGGAACACTCTATACTCCTCAACAAAATTAGAGAACTCTGAAATGACCTTTACACGAGAGGAGATCAAATGAACACTTCGACAAACTCCTTAAGGTCGCCATTCCACCAAAAGAAATTCGGTCCATATCCAACGTCTTACTCATCCCACAGGGCCCCAACTGGTTTACAGATGGAACCAAATCAGAGATGGGTGCAGGCATTAGCGTCCACGTCCCGAAGGCAGACATTAGTATTGCTCTAGGGGACCATGTCTTTGTAACCCACGCAGGAATATTTGGCATTCTCCGATGTGTACAGGAAAACCTACACAGGAATAACGGAGACGCATATATGCTCTGACAGCCTGAACGTCTTCGGATATCCGAAAGATCCAAAGGTTGCGTCCAAACTACATAGTTGACGAATGCAAAGTACTACAAACAGAGTTACTATGCTTTGATGTCATCATGGTATCGAAGAAAATGAGAAAGAAGACAGCCTTGCCAGCAGCAGCTGTTAGGCCAATGGGACAGAACCTTCTGATCATCTCGTGGACCCACATGACCTCCTTCTTTCGAAACTGGAACACCACCGAGGCTCTGAACTATTGTCAGGCATCCCGGGACTGAGACAGCCAAAAAGGCTCATAAAGGGGCTGCTATCAAAGAGGGTGCATGAACTGTTGTCTCTTGATGAAAAGTCTATTGGGATGGTAGTTGGCCTATTGACGGGACACCAACTCAATAAACACCTATACGTCATGAGACTGTCGGAAACCACGCAAGGCCGTGCTCGCCTAGAAAATGATGAAACAACAACACAACTCTTCGAATGTTCCGCTCATAATGCGACCAGATTGAACACTGAAACACCTAGTACCTGTATCATCCAGGAGATTTCCTGAAACAGTCTTGCAAACTTCATCAAAAAGTTTCTGCTAGACTTATAACAAAATAATACAACACGGCAAGCACAATGGACCAAAGGGCCTGAGTGCTGACTCAGGCCCTTTGGCCCAATGTACTTGCTGTGCAGGGAGAAAAAGTAGAACAAGTGTGGCCAATTGACAATGACAATGACAAATTGTCATAATATTCTTTATCAAGACCTTTAAAACATTCGCTTTGGAAACTATGTACTACGCAGGCTATTGCCGACCTTGTATTCGAGTTTAGTGGCTTTGAAAACCCTCGAGTAACGTGCATCGGCCAAATTCTATGACAAATTGTCATAATACTCCAAGGAAAGACGGTTAAAATACTCGTTTCGGGTACCTGGTAGTCAATAGACTCTAGCCGACCTCGTATTCGTGTTCAGCAATCTGGAAAACCCCAAGGAACGAGTGTGGGCCAAATCTATGACAAATTGTCATAATACTCCAGAGGAAGACGGTTGAAAGACCTGTTGCGGGCACCATGTGCCACGAGTAAGAAGTTTGGATTCATTTTCACGGTTATATACCGATTTTCAAATTCTTCATAATTGTCTACTTCAAAATGCAAACTGAAATGTATTTTCCTTATGAACAAATAAAATTTGGGATCTCTTCATGGTTAGATTAGTTCACAAACAGAGTCTCGCGAAACCAACTGCATTAAAATCCATTTTACTGCATTCAAAGTCGATAGTAAGGCCTATTTGTGTGCTCGACTATAGACGTCATCGGAAATTTCGATAATTCGCTTAATGTTTTACATCTCCCACGGATAATTTCAATGAACTAAACAAAAGTTCATGAAATCAGACAAATAGAATCATGAATGATAGAAGTCAGGGATTGATATTTCTGCCCTTAGAAGTGATGACCTCATCTTGAACTGGCGTCTAGGAAGTAACATGGCAACTAATTCAGCTAATTCAATATCTTCGGCTTCGTTGCACACCGAGCGAACGAACGACTAGAAAAATTGAAATAATCGAAATGAGAGATGTGGAATTTCGTCTCTCTATCCAAACAGAGTGAACGTTCGGAGAAAAGCACATTCCCTACTCGAGAAATGTAGCAAATGTTAAGTATGCAAAATGCGGGCATAGCATCAATTCAAACATTCTTACAACTGTACGCGGCCTTTCTGGCACCCTAATAAATTTAGCATTCAGGGCAATATGCATTCAATTTATATAATTCTGTTTTGTCGATAAATCAACCCAAATAAAAGTCTTTTGATCTGCTATAGAACATGAGTTTTGCATTTATCAAAGTGGTAAACATTTTATACAACCGTTTGACTAATTCTTGGAATACCGGAGGATCGATCATTACGAATTCAGAAAATGGCGAGTGAATGAGGCGGCATTTCAATATGTTCGACATTCTACGGTAATACAGAGTGTTATACAACCGATTGACTAATTCTTGGAATACCGGAGGATCGATCATTACGAATTCAGAAAATGGCAATTGAATGTGATGGTTTTTCAATATGTTGGACATTCTAAGGAAATACAGAGTGTCCAGCCGAGAAATTCCAGTAAAATCATTCAAAGAATAAATCATCTGAGCTTCATGAAAATGTGTCTATGGAAATTTTTGTGGATATTCTCGTCTGCTCCAAATTTGAGTGAAAGGCTCAGTCAAGAAGGAAAAATTTTGTCAGTTTACAAATGTACACATAACCAAATTTATATGGAATCACCCGATATTTTGAATATTACCTCAGGGATTTTGGAAATTTTGAAGGATTGTTATGATTAATCCTAATGGAGGTATTTCAATTGAAAAAAGAAATGAATCAAGGTTTATTTCAAGAGACAAACAAGCAGAAGAAAATGAGAGACCCTTTCCGCATGTAGTAAAAAAATTAAAAATTATTTTCTCACGGAGTAGGTGTTTTTTTTCTCTACCTCTGTAGCTTATTTTACGTCCTCTTACCCTGATACAAGCCTGCATCCGTCTAGGCATGCTTTGGACTAGGTTTTCGATCTCCTCTTGCGTGATATTCTGCCACTCTTCTGTGGCGGCTTGGATGAGCTGTTGTGGGGTTTTTGGATTATCCTGTCGCGATCTAATTCTCCTTTTGAGATGATCCCATAAATATTGAATAGTATTTAGATATTCAATAAGAAAGAAACAAATAAAAGAAAATAAGAGACTCTTCCCGCGTCTAGTAGTAGGTGTTTTTTCTCGAACTCAGTAGTTTGTATTACCTCCTCTTGCTCTGATACAATCTGGAATCCGTCTAGGCATGCTTTGGATTAGGTTTTTTGACCTCCTCTAGGATGATATTCTTCCACTCTTCTGTGGCGGCTTGGATGGGATGTTGTGGGGTTCTTGGGTTATCCTGACGCGACCTTATTTACCTTTAGAGATTATTACATGAATATTCAATAGGATTCAGGTCTGGGGAGCAAGCTGGCCAATCTAAAATAGCGATTCCCTCTGTTTCGAGATAATGTCGCGCGAGGTTGCTGGTATGCGGAGGAGCATTATCTTGCATAAAAGTGAAACTCTTACCTTGGGCACCTTGCCAGAGTCTGACTATGGGCTCCAGCAGTACGTCCGCGTAATTTCAAGGCGTTACACACGTAGGAAACGAAATCAAATCTGTTTTGCCTCCCAGCATAATGCCACCCCAAAACATTACACTGCCACCTTGATATTTCGGAATTTGTCTTGCTGCTCGGAGTCCAGCTTGTCTTCCACGATCCCTTAAAACCCGAATCTGGCGGTCATCTGATCAAACACCAATTCTAGTCTCATCCGAAAAAAGAACATTTCGCCAATTCGCAATATTCTAATTTTGGTGCTCGATCCACCAATTAAATCTGTTAATTTTTTGTTGTCTGGTTAGCTCTGGAACTCTTCAGGGCCGTCTGCTATATGAACCAAGTCTTTGACGTATCGTTTCGACTGATATACTGATGCCTGTTGCTACCAGAAATTGCCTTTGGAGTATGGGGTGCGACGCATTAGGGTCTCTTGCAATTTGGGACAAAAAGCGGTCAGGTTCTTCAGAAGTGGTCTTCCTAAGACTTCTTCTAGGCCTATTTTGCAGAGATTGTAGTTCCACGTATCCGGCTTCGGTTGTTGAAATCACCCTCTGTGATACCCGCAATATCACTGTGTGTCACCCCTTCTTCAACGAGAGCAATTATTCGACCCCTATGCCATCGGACAATCCAACGATAGGCATTTTTAATGATTATAGCCTTTTTGAAATTTTGAAATTACAGCTTCAATCTCAGTGACGACTGAGTACAATATCCCTAGCATTTGGTGGTAATTCAACATTTCTTATCATATTATCCTTTTTTTCATGACAAAAAACCTAATTTTGCCCAAATAGTCGAAGATCCATGATTAAAAACAATCAATAATGTGAAATACCGAGTAATAAATTTGGTTGTGTGTATATAGGTTTCAAAAATAAAGAACATAGTCGTTAGCACTACTAAATGGAGATGCGTTAAGGACAAATATCTAGCATTTCTTCGAACAGTTAGTGAATCTGATAGCCGTGTTATAACGAATTTGAATGGAAACCATATTCACCAACCAGAAGAGCAACATATGCTGAAACTACAAAATATGAGTTTCTGTGTTAAACCAAAGGCAGAGCAAGATGTATGTGAAAAACAGTCAGAAATCATCAAAGAACAAATCAACCAAACTGTAATTGGCATGTTTAACGAAGAATAATCTACCCTGTGTAAGAAAATGTATTTATTATGCAAGCCATAAACTGTTACCAGCTGCACCAAAAAGTATCCAAGGAGTTCATGAAGCACTAGATGAATTTAACCTGAAAATCAACAAAAATGATGAATTTTAATTGATCGATGTTGTTTCAGAGTGTCGAACTCAGGTTCATCGTCAGACAAATAAAACCACATAGGAAGTACTGAAGTATTTTTAATTCTTGTAACAGGAAGGATAATGGATATTTAATGAAAAGCTATTTGGAAATATCGAATACTTGGTATCTATCTAAGTCACTCTGGTCATTCGAAATGGAGCGATCTCTACTCAGAACTTTGAAGGTTACTAGAGCTTTCAAGTAATTGAGTTTTCTTCTTTTTGGAGTCAAAGGTAGAGTTTTCAAATCAGATCTGTATGAGTTAATTTGTACAGATTGCAATAGCGTTTCGATAGATATGACTGGTCGTTCCTTCAAAGTTATACATAAAGAATATTTTAGCGCTTTTATTCAAAATAAAGAGGATTCAACTGTTGCTAACCATTATATTCAAAACGGTCATTCATTATCCAGTAAAGATAATTTAAAAATCCTACATGTGGCTCCAAAAGTAGAAAATTTAATTAACTCGAATGTATAGATACTCCCTTATTTTAAACGACCAGACCGACTTATGCAGATCCCAAATATCGATATTTTCAAATAGCATTTCATTACATACCCATTATCTCTTGCTGCACTCTCTGATTTTTTTCTATTTTAGGCGACACATTTTCATCCAGCAGTAGAATGGAAGCTAGAGTACCCCAAGGATCACTACTGACGCCATTGCTGTTTAATATCTGAACCTTAGAGGTCCCTAAGACCTCTACCTCATACGCAGATAAATTAGCTATGAGGACAAGAAGGATTGCCCCTACTTGATAACTAGGAGACTTCAAGACGCTGCACTCCAATTAAGAGAATGCTTTACCAAGTAGCCCATCGTAGTCAATCCAAAAAGGGCTCGATATTTTATCTGTTCGGAGGACACAAAGCCCTGAGGAACATACAATGATGAATGACCTACCGATCCAATCCGTCAGCAAGGTTAGTTCAAATGTTGACGTGGCATCAACATACGGAAGACTGTACGAGCAAGGCTTTTCTATACCCTCCTTCCCCCTATGAATAGGCAGAGCTGCTGAGCGCAGACAACAAGGTGAAACTCTAACACAATCATCAAACCGATAATGACTTACGCCTCGTCCGTTTGATATGCTACTCCAACGCATATTTGAAAACCCCATGTCGCGAACAAAACACTAAGGATGGCAGTAGATGCCCCATAGTACATTCATAACCCCTAGCTACATCGAGACCTACAGAGCTCGACCATCACCGATTTCAACCGCCAATCTAGGCGGTGAATAGACCTCCAAATTCTCTGATGAATATTCTAGGTAAATACCAATAAGAAACACCAAAAAATACAAGAGACGCAAGATGGTGCTTCGATAAGATCAGAATTAATTGAGAAATCCCTTATAAAATCACATATTTTGAGACTGTCGACACTAGATGTCGTTTGAATCCTTCAAATGATGGCTTTGATACCAATTTTTGTAGTTTTTTCTATAAATCATTGACGTGTTTAAGGATTAAAATCTGGTACTTGAAAATAACTTGAAACTTTCCTAGGCTGATTTTCTGCTGTTTGAACGAAACTCAGATGAGTTTCAGCACCGTTTTATTACGATAAATGAATCCTGAACTCATTTCTACAAGAAGCAGCAATCCAAACATTGGCTGGATGGTGGTAGCAGTGCACATGTGAGAGCCAAGGTGGTTCCATCAGCCGCTAAGATGATTGCAACCGTCTTCTGAGACGAACAGAGCATTGGCTTCTTTGATTTTCTCAAAAACAGAAGGACCACAACTAGTGAGTACTATACATCACTGTTGTACAAATTGAATAAGGAAAGTAAAACAAAGTTGCTATATCTTGCCAAGAAGAAAATCTTGTTTCACCACGATGAATGGCGGAAAATGGTCGAGGGCCATCGACCATTGACTTGCACAGTCAAGCGGGTGGAGCTACGATTTAAATTGCTACCTCAACTGCTATATTTTCCTTACTGTACTCCCAGTGATTTCAATTAGTTTTCAAATATGAAAATATGGTTCCGAGAACGGAGATTTTCAACAGATTTGGAAATCATGTCGAAAACGAAGCGTATTTCGAGAACTTTGGGTAAGACTGCTACATAGAGTGTATCAAAAACCTCTAGCAGTATATAAGCAAGCTTATAGCTCTGAGAAGAGTGTTTGAAGATAAATGACACAGTTAAGAGAAGTGAATTCTTGTATAATTTTTAGCTGACTTATCGCATCAACCTCGTACATCTTTCTTTACCAAATTGTGAAATTTCTATTCAACTTTTCGAAAATAGGGAGAAATTAGTTCTTAGTTGTTATATTCTGCGAGAATTATGATGGATGCCATTTATGGTAGATGTGGAGATTCTCTATCTAAATACCTTCTAGGAAAGGCAGTTTGTTGAAATTATTGCTGCTTGAAAAGGAACTAAACTTTCAATTCATCATGTAAATGAGCACAGGCATTTCCCAAATGTCCCAAATTTAATTATACCGTTAAATAACTTTTTTTGCACTATTTTCTTTCTCTCCTAGATATTCTTGAGATGAATAGTTGTCCTTATCGGAATTGCCAGTTTTATTCCCTCTTAAATTAACCGACGAACTTACGATTACCTGTTTACAGACGAACAAAAAGGAGAGGAAATGAACTTTTCAACTAACTTTTACATTTACCACGTCTTCTAGGAATTTATATTTGTTACACCTCGCTTATTACAGAAATCTACATTATGAATAAAGTTTTTTAATTACTATGAGAATTGTTAGGAATGAATATTACCTTGCAATCATTATTAGAAACCGATCTGATGCAAACAGGTAATTTTTTTATGGCGATGCAAGAAATATCAAGCAGGATGATTTGCTGCATTACTGAAATATCGTGTATATCAAGGGTGCTCGAACTTGAACTGCTAGCGATCTACCTTAATATTCTTAGACTACACACGATCGACTGTGAGAGGCTGCAAGTATGTGTGATTCAGGGTTGTCGTACATACACGATACGCCGTATCTACTTACCTACCTAGGTAGTATATATATATATATATATATATATATATATATATATATATGTACCGTATATATATATATATATATAGATTTGTCATTTTAGAATTTTAAATTAACATACAGGGTGTCCCAACCGAGGGTAAAGTTGAATTCCTGCAAATCCCAAATACTAAATGAAATCGATTTATTTTGGCATAATGCAAGCGCAGGTTTATGCTCGGTCTAGAAAACGACCTACACTTGTGAATTTGGAGTTGGTGCAATCAACCCCTATTTCCAGCATCCCCAACTCAAAAATCATTCGATCGAAAATAGGTCAAGTGGCACCTCGTTGGAAAGGTATTTCAATTTTCTCTTCGAATTTGGTATTTTCGAAATTCAGAATCAGCATACAGGGTGTCCCGGAGCAGGAACACTGAAAACCCAAATACCTTTTTGAAACTGGTTCATTTCGGTATGATACGAGAACATGTTTATGTTTGATTCGAGAATAAGACTCTCTTGCGTGAATATGGAATTTTTGCAATCAATCTCTTCCATTCAGCATCCCCAACTCAAAAAATCATACAAGTGATTACAGGTTGAGTGGCAAAGTTCCAGAAAGATTTTTCTATTTTCTGAATCACTGAGGCATTGGTTTCAGTTTGGCAATCGAGGTTTTCTGGCGTGAGGATCAGGATGAGGGGATGATGGAGAAACTGATTGGATGCTCATCTAAACAGGAAAACGAGATTTATTGAACTTGTATTCAATTGAAAACAAAAAACTAACTTGATTATTACAACAATTGTTCAAAATGACCTCCGCCCACCTCCATACAGTTATACAGACGATTTTCGAACTCTCTTCTCACATTAGCGAAAACTTCAGGAGTCAAAAGTCGGCATTCTGTGATAATCCTCATCCGCAGCTCCTCCAGGTTTTCTGGTCTTGTGGCATAAACTTTAGATTTTAGATGGCCCCACAAAAAATCTAGGGATTTAAATCTGGTGACCTGGCTGGCCACTCAACAGGTCCTCTTCTACCAATCCACCTTCCTGGGAAATTTTCGTCTAAATATTGGCGCACCCGAGCATCATAATGCGGAGGAGCACCGTCTTGTTGAAAACGCATTTCGTCCTCAGAAAGAGTTGGATCGTTCTGTAAAATTTCTGTCAATCTAGGATGTATGTGTTCCTCTAACAACTGTAGGTAGCCATTTCCATTCAGATTACCCTCAATAAAGAAAGGCCCAACTAGATGATTGCCAAAATTCCTGCCCAAACGTTCAACTTCTGAGGCCTTTGCGTGTGGGCCTCTCTAAACCAATGAGGATTCTGTGTGTCCCAATATCGACAATTATGTCTATTCACTTCACCACTGAGCATAAAGGTGCTTTCATCAGAAAAACAGATGTTATTCAGAATATTTGGATTAGCGTTTAGGTTTTCACTTAGATTTTCACAAAACTGTAAACGACGATCTGGATCATCTTCGTTTATTTCATGCACTAATTTTACCTTGTAGGGGTGAAATTTGTGATGTTTCACGATTCTATGGACAGTTGTAGCTGATACACCAGTCAGACGAGATAGTTTTCTGATCAAAGTAGTATTCTCCATTTGTAGATGACCCACTACTGCCACTTCCGTTGCCTCATTTCTGACAGGTCATGCCACTTCATGTTTTTTGTTTGCCACCGAACCCGTAGCTAGGAATTTGTCAACCAAATATTTAACGTACTGGTGACTGACTGCCCTTTCTCTTTCAGGATGGTTCCTATCGAATATCCTTGCCGTTTCTTTGGCACAACTGTTATTTCGAAAATACGTCGATACAATTTCGACCCTTTCCTCAGTGGAATAAACCATTTTCAGATTAATTTCAACTGACGAACAACAACAATAATGAGGAACTGATCTGAATAATAATAATATTTCATTGCAAAAATGAGAAATAACAGATGACTGCACGCCAGATGGAAATGAAAAAAATGTGAACATTTTCAATGCAGAAATCAGCTTTATTTCTTCGTAATTGATGCTCAACACATCGTACCCCAATACTTTTAACAGTTTCGAATTAATTTTAGTTGATAATTTCAAATGACGAAATTTTCGTTGGAACACACTATATATATATATATATATATATATATATATATATATATATATATATATATATATATATATATATATATATATATATATATATTATTTCGGCACAATATACAATATTTTAGTCAAGGTATGGGTTAGGTTTACCTAGGTTCTTCTCTATAATATCAATGAAAAAACTCATAAGTATTCAAAATTGCGAGTTTACTGGTTGTTACAAAACAAAAGAGTTAAATATAGTGTTAAACTTAACTAAGGAGTAACTTTGGATGTTGAAGCGTGGCACTGCATGTCCTCAGCATACTTTTCATAAGATGGTACGTAAGCACTGTGTGCTAATCGCAAGCAAGATCACATATGATCGTCAGTTAGTCGATTGCGATATTTTGACTTAATTAACTTCATTTCAGAAAATGCAGACTCGCAGAAGTAACTTGAACCAAACATTGCCGTCAGTTGAAGGGCGATTTGCGTTAGATTTGGATGTTAATCTTCAGATATAGAACACGAGAAATTGGTATCAGATGCTGTAGCTTTGAGAAATATATCTACTATAATCCGAACCAACCCATTTTCAACAGAACATGAGTTCATATTGAACTGACTTGCTATTTCAGTAGCTAATTCCTCAATGTTTTTACATGAAAAAGGAAAACTCATAAATGATGCTTTATTTGCCAATTTACTGCAATCATAAAAACGCAATTCGAATTGTCCGAAAATATTTGATAATTTATCCTCATACGTATCACAATTCAACTGATGAATCCTTGCTTTCTAAGACGGAAAATGTTCTAGATCCTTTTATCGGTTGATCTATCATAAGTGGTAACTTACTTTTGAATGCGTTTACTGCGCTAATCATCTCAATGATTGTTTTTCCTTTAGATTAAAGCTCCAAGTTCATGATGTTTGAGTGCATTGTGATGTCAATCAAAAATGTCAAATCAGTCAGTCTTCGTTTTTCAACATTTGAGTGTCATCACCTCTTTTGTCTAGAAAAGCTGTTATTTCGGGAAATAATTCTTGAAACCTTTAGCGGAAAATTCCTTTCTAGGAATTTTCCGCGACTCAACCACCTGACGTCCGTGTGAAGAACTAAATCAGTGTGTTCAGCTGACTCCCTATCTTCCAACTTCAACTTAAAGAGCCGCCGTTGCAAGCTACGTGCACTGATGGAATTCACAATTTTTGTAGCAATGCCCATCATTTCCTCTGTGTTTAAAACTTTCGGACACAAAACTTGTTGATGTATAATGCAATGGAATGCAAAAAATTGACGAGAACGTCATATATATCTTCACCATGATTGTGAAAAACTCTTCCTCAACCAACATGTCATTGAATACCATCCGAATAAAAATACACAGCTGGGCAGTGTCTGTCATATCGGTGAATGCGTCAAACTATAAAGAAAAGTATGTAAATTTCATGATATCATGTTTTAGTTCATCTCCTTTGTCCTGACTCATGACTTCAATACGCCTTTTGACAGTGTGACGACATAAATGAAGTTCTCTAATAGCAGACATGATTTCTGTTTTATTTTTAAACTCTCCAAATAAAGTCTCACCCGCTTCAATAAATGCTTCCTTCACAACCGATCCATCATCCAATGTTTTCTCGTGTTTCGCCATTATATGAGATATTTTAAATGACTCGATCGTAGCAGCTTGATTGTTCGGCTGGTCTAGTGAAAATGGTTTGTTCTTTTTTCAAACAAGATATCAAATCACGTACTTTTCGTTTTCTTGATTCACTCTGTGACGAAAAAACCTTTTCATAGTTTTTATGAACCGTTTTATGATGCCTCTCTAAATTACCACGCTTAGGTATTGCAGCTGACGCACGACAAATAAGACAAATCGTTATTAAAATGATACGTTTTAGTTTTCTTCGCTGCACTCATTTTGTACTATATGCAAGCGCGGCGTGAACGAAAGTCTTGAATGTTCCCGTCAAATGCGCCGACCGAAATTTCCTTTGATAAAGCCGACTTTTGCCACTAGCAGATAGCAATGTTGAGATTATCTATACTAGGGAAGTGGTGGTTGTTATTATTTATACTAGTTATTGCCTAGATAACAACCACCGCTTCCCTAGTATAGACAATATAAAAATTAGTCATCGTGCCCCAATCAGCAATAAACTCAATTACCTACACAATAGAAACAATCTTACCCTTCTTAACGACAACACAGACCCATGTTATTCCCTCAATATTGGGATTTTCAAGTAATTATGAATGTATATTTGAATACCTATCTATATTCCAATAGTAGAAACTTGTCGTTTTCTCTGTCTTTATAATTCATAAGTTGTTTTATATTTAAGGCAAATTGTACAATTACAAGTTTTAACTCACAATTTGTAATCGTCTGATGATGATAGAAATATCGAAATAGCGATCACTTTTCATTATTAAATGTTTTTCACATATTTTAATGATATTCTTCACAAAGTAAACCCAAATTACCGTTTGATGATCAAATATCACATAGTAACGGCTGACATAATATCATTCTTGAATTTTCCATTTGTTAATGTGTAGCTATCATTATGGGTCCAGTAAGCTATCACACATATTTTTAGGAGCACCATTGCTATTTTTCACAATTTTCAACTTATTAACTGGACTATGCGGCCCTAACCCAGCCAAATCAAATCCCCCTTCTCAAAATAGCCAGTACACGTTACATTCGTGAATGAATTGGAGTCTAATTCAATGAGAGACAGAATCAGTTTTTCGATTTCTCGTTAACTAAGAATCTGAAACACACAATCAAACCTTCGATAATTACATTTGACGAGACGCTTCAGGCGAAATATTCCCAGAAAAGCTAAAATTGCCGAAAACAACTGAAAGAAATTGATGTTTCCTTTATGCTCGTCAAATTTTATTGTTCCATTTTATTGGATTCCGTTGATAAATTACTTTTTCTATTAGTGACTACAGACGTCTAGTCCATGAGCTTGATTGAAATTTTCGGTAACAAATAAATAGTTCACGTTTTCTGGTCATTAAACATCTAGAAGGTGAAATGAAGAAGCAATTCAAGCGCTAAAAAATAACCGTTTTATTGCTACAATAAAACATGAGAGGCTTGAAATAAGATGAAGAGGTTTATTATTAAATCTTAATATTCTCCATTCGAGCAAGAGATCGTATAAGGATTATTATGTACTCAGAGTTTTTTTTATGTTCATATGGCATGGGGGTAGATTGAATTTCTTGTTTATTTATGGAGTTGTTACGACATTCATGCATATTTTTATTGCACGAGATGGTTACTTAAGACAAACTTTTTGACAAGCGTTCAAGTTTTTGAATTTTATTCATTTTTGAGTGGATTTATTTTCAACCGTACGGTCAGTTACCCAAGTGGGTGTTCTGAATAATATATTACTCTACTCGATATGTTAGAAATGCTCGGAAATGTGTTACTGTCCCTAAAACATTATGTTACAGCTCATTGATCTGGAATAATGTCTACGAAAAAGAGCCGAATGTGTATATGTGTATACTGGCACAAAAAAAATACAAAAAACCTATTAAATATGAAAATATCAATAGTCATCATGCCATTTAAAATAGGTTTTGGTTATCAACAAAGATAAATTCAGAACGGATTGTCCTGCTTCTTATATAGATCAAACTGGTTGTTTCATCAATATTACAGTACACGAACATAAAAAATCAGTATTTCATTAATTCAAATCATTCTTTTGATTTCAGGAAAACTCAAATTTAACATATAGGTAACAAAAGCAAGAGACCAGAATTATTAGAATTTGGAGGAATTTCATCAACATAATCTACTAATTACTAATGAGGAGCTTGATTTGTCCCCACTTCTCTCATCTATTTCTCAGGTATAAACGATATCGTAATATTTCAATTTCCTCCAAGTTATTGGGAAACATGCCAAACATGTTTTTATTCATTATATTCAGTGAAACTTAAGCATAGTGTTTTTTCTTCAATTGTTCAATTATTCACTAAATTGTTTTCATAAACCTAAATTTCAATGAACAATGGATAATTATTTATATAGCAATACAGGTTCTTCTGTGATGAAGGTTAAATTTAGTTAAAGTTCTAACTTCGTTATTCTCCTTATTAAAAGATGAACACCCTGTAGTTAATGAGTGCAATTGTACTTCTACTAATGTGACTCTGGTAGACGATGATTATGATGATTTGATAGGAAAATTAACTCCCTCAGTGAGGAATATTTAGGAAAGTTGAGTATTGCTATTTGAATAAAGTCTTCTTCAATATTTCGTAAATTAGATTTAGGAGAATGTGGTAATTGAGTTTGTCAACCGAATTCGTCATCCATAATCGTGACATCAAAGTTTGTATTTGCTAACCCGTTGCGTAGTCAGGAATATCTAAGAATTCTATAAAGCTTTACATTAGAATAAACTAAAAGAAAAATTTTAGAAATTATTTAGTTTTTCAATTTTCAATAAAAACTCCTCATTGTCGAAACTCTAACTTCACCATCTATATAGACGATTGCTAATCAGCACAATTTTCATAAACTATCAACTTCATTGTAAGTAAAAAAAGTGTGAAAAAATTGTTTTACTTCGTGAAGCCCTTGAATACATAAATATTTAAATTACATATTAAATATTTTGTTTTTGGTATTAACTAATAATTCAAAATTACGAAAAAATTACAGTGTATTCTGAACACCTCAAAGAATTCATATCTGTTATGAATTTATCTTGAAGTGAATTTTTTCAAGTTGGACTATTATTAGAGTCTGCGAGCTGTAAAATGATCCCTCAAGGTCATCCGAGGTGCAAATTCGAAATTCGGAACATCCTAGTAGGCGGTGCTTACTGCCAGCTAAAAGTTATCAGTAGCGTAGCGTCTCATTTTCATTGTGAACCTAGAACCGTCAAATTATTTATTTAGTTGTGAAAGATCCATTGTGAAAATGGTGTTTGGTAGTAAATGTAAAAGAATCATCTTTGATTTAATAACATTTATGGAAAATGAAGCGTTTAATGGTTTGGTTCTCACATCTGTTTGTTATTGTTCGTATCTTTCTCGAAGACCGTTAGCGGTTTCACCGTCTATGTCCATAGGGAGTGACTCTCGTACGTATGGACGAGATACGTCTTTTTTGAAATCGTTATGGTACCCCGATGTAGTTTGTTAGGATGCTGAGAAGCGATATGCGACACTGAGAAGCTTCTAATAAGGACGAAACTTCAGTCTGTCCTTCGTTTCTCGGCATCCTGCTTAGTTGCACTATTGTACATTTTGAGGGCTGCGTGCGTAGCGGGCAGATTTGGGAACTAGCTCTTGTCAGGAAGGATTATTCATTGATCTACGGATTTCTGAATAATTCTTCTTGTCTCAAGTTTATCTAGTTTATTTAGTCTCCTCGCCAAGTTTATCGCGGAAGATATGTGTCTCATCAAGTATTTACCGACGGGAGGATATCCCGGAAACAGAACACCATTTCAGCGGGATTATTTCGCTTGTTTTGTACCGTTGATATGATTCACGGACCGGCGAAAAATGTTTTCAAGTATTTGAATTTCTAACGTTCTCACATCTGTTTGTTATTGTTCATATCTTTCTCGAAGTCCAGTAGCAGGTTCGACGTCTCGGTTCATAGAGGGCGACTCTCGTACGTATGTACAAAATGCATGCTTTCTGGAATCGATAGGGTACCCAGATGTAGCTTGTTAGGATGCTGAGAAGCGACATGCGACACTGATGAGCTCCTAATAAGGACGAAACTGCAGTCTGCCGTTTCTTTTCTCGGCATCCTGTTTAGTTGCACTATTGTGGCTATTTGTGGGTATTTTTCATTAAATCTTCTGCAAGTTGTTGACTTCGACCATGAATGATTATTAAAATCCTCATTTGAGTATTATTTTATTCAACAAAAACTACACACTAACAAAATTAGTGTTATTGCTATTTTAAAATAATTTCCAAACGTCAGAGGCCGAAATTCATAGAACCTTACATAAAACTTTGTGAAACATAGGAACTGGGATCTAAATTGAATCCACTCTGTCTGTGTCTATGTTCCACTGTTTAATGATTTAATTTTCCGAAGCAACTGCAGGTTTTTGATAGAATCGCGAATAAGAAGAAAATGATCTAGTTAAGATAAAGAAAATCTAATACTAATTCAAGATATGATTCTACTAAAGTAAAAAAATAGGTTAGGTTAGGTAAGCTTGAATTTGAAAATGAATTTTTTTCGAAAAGTACGTTGCCTTAAAAAAAATTGTTCTCGTTAAACTAAAAATAGGTTATAATCTCAATCGAATCTGGGTCATTTTTTTCGGGCGACACTTTTGTTCCGAAAATGTTGATGAAAATAGTCATAGTTCAATGGTGGTTAATATAAGGCAGGACGAATGTCAACGACAGAACTTGTAAATGAAAGCCTTTTCAAAATTGAATCAAAAAGTACACCATGCCATTTGAAAAGGAAAATTTGTAGTTAATGTCGGGTACAACCGAAAGTGGTACCGTTATGAAAGTATTTGTAAATTGTTGATCTGTACCCTATCCATTTATTATAATGCCACCCTTTAACGCGAACATCCTGTATACTGATCTTAATTTTGGTAAAATAGTTCGTTCAAGTAAAACCTTAAAATTTGGTGCCAAAGTCCTTCGCTTGAATCGGTCAATTCAGCCTCCCTGTATAATCTCAGTCAACTAAAATGTTTACCTCAATTAAATTTTATCGCCACCATTTCAGTGACATTGAATGACGACTATATAGCAGCCGACAATCATAGCTACCACTTGAGACACCCAGCGTGAAATAGATTCGTTGAATGTATATCTAGTGATTATCTGAAGAGAATTTCCAGAAAAACACATCCACTTCAATCGCCGTTTAATGATTCATGCGTTCACGGCCCCCTGTGGAGTGTTTGTGAGAGTTCTTGTGAACCTTGCTCAACAGATTCTATTGAAAGCAAATGAATGTGAGATGATCGTACGTGCCAAAATTCAGAACTTTTTACTGGTAACATCGGTTGTTTTTAGTTGACAAACCAATTCTCTTGTAGGATCAATGGGAAGATTACTTCGTAGTTCTTTCGATTCCTCAAACTTGGTCAGAACGGGCATTCAATCAATGACTAAGGGCTATTAAAATAGAGATAATTCTATTGCATCAGAACTTGAATAGAATCTGAACCTTTGTTCATTTAGCTAAAAGAATTCATTTATTCAAATGAAACAAGTGAGAATTATATGTCAAAAAATATATATGGCTCATTGTCAAATTTTGATGTAAATTAAAAGTACAAGCTGAAAAAGGCACAATATGTAAAATGAATAACACTGCAAAACAGCAATTCTGATGATAAGATTATGGCACATGATATTAGCCTAATTTTTAATAACGATTTCAAATCCGTCATTCATCTCTAGTTTGGAAAATATGTAACATGACCCATTTTCTTGCAGATGTACTCAATGAGCTGTTCTAAATGCTCCAACAAAAGTTAGCCATCATGTCTGCGTTCCAGTAGCCTTGATAGCGTTCCTCCATTGACCGAAGGTCCTGGTGGAATCGCTCGCATTGTTCTTTTCTGCACTCTGTTTTGGGAACTTCTGGGACAAGAAAAGGAAATTATTTTCATTTCTGTTGAGAGCTTCAACAAATTGTTTCATCATCCCTAATTTTAGATGCAACATAGGCAATATAATGCGATTTCTTGATACTAAAGGTGGATTCATCACGTTTTTCTGTCCTGGAAATAGGGTTTCCTGAGTTGGCAATCAGCTTTAAACCATTGTTGATTTGTTGCTTTACTATACCACCAGCAGAGGAAGCAGGGATACTTTGTGTAACTATTTAGTTGCCCTAAAAGAAACTTGATCATTTAGATCAACAAACTTGTGACAGTTATTTTCTGTATACTTAATTTTGTCCAAAACCAAAGCTGTAGATGTATATTCTTCTTTTACATCAGTAGAATGTGCAACCTGCAACGTTCCCGTTGTGTATGAAAACACATTTTAGACTCCGTTTTGATGAATCTATTAACAAACGCCATTCCCTACAAACTCAATGCCGTAATATCATTGTAGTCATTAAACCAGGAACAACTTCACAAAATAGGAAATCATCTTTTTCATCAGAATATTTTAGGAAATTTTGTTCTCTGGTGCGGTAACAAGAAACTTCATTTTCTTTTGCTACTAAGTTCCTTTCTTTTAGCCTAGAATCCAAAATACAGGGTGCTTCAACGTAAACTAAACAGAGGCTATATCTACCAAGATATTCATTTCTGATCAAAACGCAAAAACAAGGCAATTTTTGTTTCAAGGGGGACATCTTTTGGGGTACAAAACTTGCCTGAAATATCAACCCCCTAAGCGGAGGTTGCAATTCTTGAACATTTTGAATAGGGAAGATGGGTCAAGTGATGACTCAAAAGAAAGGTGGTATCTTTGTCTACATTGCCTTGAACGAATTTCTATTTTTGAATTGAAAACTGTAAAAGATACAGGGTGAGCAGCTGAAAGATAGGGAAGACTATTTCCCTGAGACTATTCAAGTTTCAGTGAGGTAAAATGGAACAGATCCATGCTGATCAATAGCAGTCATCATCAAGTACCATCCTCATTTCGAATTTCAACCGCTGGAGCAGGGGTGACAACCCTTGAAAATTTGGAAGTGGGTAGATGGGTCGAATGATACCTAAAAAGAAAGGTATTATCTTTGTCTGCATCCCTGTGAACGAATTTTCAGTTTTGATCAAAAACTGTAGAAAATACAGAGCGAGCTACTGAAAAATAGAGGAGACTATCTATCGCCCTGAGGTATCACTGGATCGAAATATTATCCCTGCTCTAGGGATTGAAATTCGAGATGAGGGTGATTTCGGAAGATGACAGCTTTTGATCTGAAATGAATCTATTCCAGTTTCTCGCACTAATACTCCAATAGTCTTGGGGCGATATTCTTCTCTATTTTTCAGTGGCTGACTCTGTATCTTCTACAGTTTTCAATCGAAAATGAAAATTGTTTCACGGGAATGCAGACAAAGATAATACCTTCTACCTTCTACCCTCTTCAAAATTTTCAAGGGTTGTTACCTCTGCTCCAGGGGTTGAAATTCGAAACGAGGATGGTACTTCATGATGACTGCCATTGATCAGCATGGATCTGTTCCATTTTATCTCACTGAAACTTGAACAGTCCCAGGAAAAAAGTCTTTCCTATCTTTTAGTTGCACATCCTGTATCTTTTACAGTTTTCAATTAAAAATAGGAATTCGTTCAAGGCAATGTAGACAAAGATACCACCTTCCTTCTGGATCATCACTCGACTCATCTTCCCTATCCAAAACGTTCAAGGATTGCAACCCGCGCTTAGGGGTTGATATTTCAGGCAAGTTTAGTACTCCAAAAGATGTCCTCCTTGAAACAAAAATTGACCCGTTTTTGCGTTTTGATCAGAAAAAATATCTTGGTAGATATAGCCCCTGTTTAGTTTTGGTTGAAGCACCCTGTATATTCTGCTTATTGTCAAACTTCAATGTAAATCAAAAACACGATCGGGAGAAAGCACAATAGGTAAAACGGATAACATCGCACAACAGCAATTCTGATGATTGAGTATTGGCATATGATATTAGCCTTATTTTCAATGATGATTTTAAATTCGTGATTAAAGCTTCAGATTCAGCTCTAGTTTGAAAAAATGTAACATGGCCAGTTTTCTTACAGATGTTGTAGTCAGTTAGCTGCTCTGAATGCTCCAACAAAAGTCACCCATCATGTGTGCGTTCCAGTAACCATGATAGCGTTCCTCCATGGACCGAAGGTCTTGGTGGAATCACTGGCCTTGTTCTTTTCTGCATTTAGTTTCGGGAACGTTTGGGACAAGGAAAGAAAACATTTTCATTTCTGTTGAGAGCTTTATATTGTTTCATTAGCCCTAATTTCAGATGCAACGGGTACAATATTATGCCATTCCTTGATACTAAAGCTTAATTTATAACGTTTCGTTGTCCTGGAATGAGGGCTTCCTGAATAGACAATCAGTTTCATCCCAGTGTTTTTTTTGCTCTACTTCACCACAAGTAAAGGGACCAGGGATATCTTGTGTAACCACTTTGTTGATCTGAAATAAAGTGGACCATTTAGATCAACAAATTTGAGACAGTTGTTTTCTGTATACTTAGTTTGGTCCAAAACCAAAGCTATAGTAGTATATTATTCTTTTACTGCTGTAGAATGTACGACTTGCAACGTCCCGTTGTGTATGAGAACACATTTTAGAATCCGTTTTGATGAATCTATCAAAAAAGGTCATTTTCTACAAACGTATTTTTGTAATATTATTGCAGCCATTAAACCAGGTACATTCTTACATTCAACAAAATCATCTTCTCCATCAAATATTTCAGGAAATTCTGTTCTTTGGTGCGGTAATAAGGAACTTCAGTTCCTTTCGTAACTAAGTGCCATTCTTTAAGCCTAGAAGCCAAGAGAAGTCTTTGAAAGTCCTAGATCTCTGATTAGGTCATTTAAATCATCTTGATGGAATAATTTCTTCGATTTCAGGTCAGATTCAAGGACACTATCACAACTCAGTTCTCTTCTGAATGTCAATTAACTTCAGATCTGAAACATTAGCTTGAGCTACAGGGGTAATTCTAGGACTGAGAATTTGTTGTGCCGATGGTATGGAAGGATATTTCCATTTGACTCTATTTTTTCGGTTAATACCAGTTATTTTCACTAAACAAAAATAGCAGTCATCGTGGTCATTATCGGTCATAGCAGTTTCGTACCGGAAAGTTTTTCTTTTCTCGTTTGTCCATAAACGTAGAAACTCAATGTAACGTTTTACTAAACTTTTACGGTACCCACGGCTTCAAATACATTTCCAGTGGATGCCCAAAGTACACTCCCCACAAAAATTGTCGCATCACCCTACTTTTACGACAATATAAACTTCTAGGTTGGTCATACAAGAGTCGCTTGGTAACTTTCAGAAGTTTGAAATGAGAAGATATCATTCAAAAGAGATGAGTTTATGATGGAAAATATCAATAATTTTCGAGGTAATGAAAAATTAAAAAGTTCTACCATCTTCGAACATTCGCGAAGAGACCAATCAACTATCATCGAATGGTTACTAATCATTTTCAAAATCGGGTGTTTCCTCCCCGGGCCCTAATTACTGCCAGTATACGTCTCGGAAGCCCCTCAAATTTTGGATGTACTCTTGAGTCACTGAGTTCCAACTTTCAGGAAGCATATTTTCTAGTTGTTGGAGTGTTCTACGAGGCACGTTGCTGAATTTGCCATCCCATGTTGTCCCAAACATGTTCTATGGGATTCTTGTCAGGACTTCAGGCTGGCCATCTTAAAATATTAATTTCGGTATTTTGCAGAAATTCTGTAACTACTCTAGCTGCATGAGGCCGAGCATTATCATGCATATAAATGAAGCTTTCGCAAATAAATGGGCCAAAGGTTACAGCATAGGGTCCAAGGATATCTGCGATGTATCTGGCCGCTGTCATTCTTTCATTTTTCACTAGGTCTAACTCAGTTCGACTATGGAAAGAAATGCCTCCCCACACCATCACTGAGCCTCCTCCGAAGTTTTCTGTTTGCCGGATATTGCATTGCTGATACCGATCGACAGGTCGTCTGTATACAGGCATGCGTCTATCATTTGATATTAGACAGAATCTGGACTCGCCGAAAAAGTCTTGCAACTCGATGCTCTCTGGTGAGACGCGGGCCGGTAGAAGCCACCCTTGGTCTGATATCGTCTTCTCTGAGCCTGTCCCTAAGAGTTTGCAATGAAATATGCACATTTCTGGAAAGTGCAAGTTCATTTTGTAGCATTCTAGCCGTACAGTGCCGAACTCTTAGTGCAGTTAAATGAAGCCAACGATCATCAACTGGTGTTGTTATCCGCTTTCTTTCCTGTCCCGGCCTTCTTCCATGTTTCCCTGTTTCTTGGTACCGATTAATTGCTCTTGAAATGGTGCTATGGTTAACATTCAACGTTGGTTGGCTTCGCCCGTCCTCTAGAAGTGTTACAATTTTTACCACTTCATGATCATTCAAATAACGTCCAGGACGTTCAGCAGCCATTACAATAAATTCAAAGATTCGAAAATCAACAAGAAACACAGAAAACTTGCACTAATTCAGCGTGAAAACTGAAGAGAAATTGAATGAAAACTGAGAGTCAAATAACTCATTCTTGTTACAGACGTGTTTGAGATCGTATGGAAACAAATGTTAATACATAGATAAGATTTTTTTCCCCTCATATGTTCAAAAACATATGTTGTCGAAGAATTTGCGATCGAGCTGCTTAATCGATCGTGGAATTCAGAATACCAGGTAATGCGACAATTTTTGTGGTGTGTGTAATTTGTGTAAGATTCACTTACGAACTCTGTCACATTTAAAGGGTATTCTTTAAATATATCCTCTCCGCAAGTGAAACAAAAATAATTTGAATCATTCACACAAACTCTTCTTGTTGATGCCATATCAAATTATAGCAAGTTAAGTTTGCATTTTAGTTATTCTCCATTATTACATGGTATTTCGAGAAAACCTAAAACAAGATCTATTAGAGAACAAATGAGGGTATATTTAAAATCAGCATCATTCAAAATACGCTGAACATTCTGCGATAGCCCTTAGAGCTTAGAAAAATGAGAAAGAACTGGAGAACCATACATAGTTCTTTATATGATTCAAAAGAGCAGGTAGAGAAACTGTTTCGCCCGTTGCCGATACATCAGTAACAGCTAGTCTGCTTCGTTGTGAACAAAATGTTGGAACAAAATGATTTTTTTATTTCAATTTAACCGCATTAACCTGGATGTATTCAAGTGCATTCTTACCATGCTTGATTGTGAGAAACCAGACTGATCCAGCTGCAAAGGGTAGGGTTAACTTCACAAAACTTCTAATTTAAGTATAGTTTATCCATAATATATAATATTTCATAAATCTGACATTTCGTCGATAACTAGCAAGTGACAGAATAATATACAGACTTAGTAAATAATTAGATTTGAGAAAGAATCAAGAACTGAACTTGACTGTAGCACTGTAGCATGAATGTTAAAAGAATGAGAACTGAATAATTGAGTCTGAGCGAATATATTTCTTCTTTGTAAATGACACCAATATATACCACTGACTTGGACAAAGGATCTTTTGAAATACATATGGTTCTCGCAAAGTGTGGGCTCAACAGGCACCACCTATTTCATGATTGAGTTGACAAGAATTCTGAAGAGTTCTCTAGTTTTTGAAAGTTCTGGAGTTTATGTTTCCCGTATTCTAAGAAGTGTCTATTAAAATACTGTGAGTGGCTCGATTTCTCATGTTATTTCACGTAATATGATAATAGGTGCTCCAAGTCCGAAGTGATAATGTAGATTTGTTCTTTGCTTAATTCCTATGGCAAATCATAGGCCTAACATAGAATTGAAGAAGTGATAGGTGGTGTATAACAGAGTACAGATACATTACACAGCAAATTCCAATATTGGTCTGATATAAGTCTGGTATAGTAAGCTGCAAGAAGCGAGATAGCATCGGTTTAAGGATCTTTGGAATATATAAAGAAGTCTTGCAACTTTTGAGCGGATGTTTTTGATGTGAGTTATCCACCTCAGGTCCTGAGTGACAGTAACCTCCGTATTACCAATTGGATTAATTGCTAAGTGGTATTGAACTCTTGAGTTATTTGTACTAATATGAAGAACATTGCTTTTGCCTGTATTTAATGGCAAATCATCACCAGCACATCAGCGATTCGTGCTGGTAAGTTGTTCTTGGAGGTATTACGTTGGGGGTTGTTGTATATTTCTGCGTTATCAGCAAAGAACGAAGATGAAGATTGAAGGAGGGGAGTTAAGTTAACAATATATATAAAGGATAAAATTGGACCAAGCTCCGTTCTCTGGGGTACACCACTTATAACTGGACTGGCTTTCCCGCTCCTAACGGAATAAGAAGGTCCGTGATCACAGAGCGCTCCGAGGTGAAGCTATGTTGATTGCTGGGAAGCATACCGCTCCCAATCATATTCCGTCAGTTTCATTCGAACTATTCGCTGATATGCTCTTCCAACTATCGAGGTAAAATTGATGGGCTGATGGTTACCAACCAATCTAAGGAAATGAAATGTGCACGAAGAGGAGCAGTAAATATTAACGACAAAGACAGGGCGAATGAGTTCAAAGTTTTAGCCGAAATCTCAACAGCAATTGCAACCACAGGATTGAAAATAAAGTCTTTCAAGCAGTTTAGGACGCGAAGCAACTGTACTGTAGGTAGTAGGCCAGGTGGCTCTACGATAAAGGAAGCTGCAAAATTTTCTGATAAAACTACGGCAGTTCTCCGAGGTAATACATATCATATTCCGATCCAGCTTGAACATGATGGATCCGATATACTTAAAAAAAGCTTTTCTTATTTTTTGATTCCACTCATGTGTCATGTTCAATTTTTTGGATTCGCTATAGTGTTGGCCACACATCTCTGGTATCGTCACGTACCAATTTGCGATTCACACTGCTGGACGAGTTGTCGACATTCTCTTCCTTATCGAAATTTATACAATGAAGCCCCTAATCTCATTCCTCGACTCATGTGAATTACTATCTAAAGATAATCACGACAACTAAAATGCATTTCTTGCTAACTGCATGAGCGTAAAGTTAATTAAAAATTCCAGCGTTCAACGTTTGTCTTTTTTATTGCTATGTTCACCGGTAGTTTTCTTATGTAACGTTGTCATGTTGTTCTTATTTATAGTCGAAGTGGCCCTGCACTCGGAAACTTTTTTCTTGTAACAGCGAGCTTCGTTGATAACCGAAGTATGTAAAGCACTAGCGATATGGAATAAGAATTTCGAGAAGCTGCAGGATTAGAATATTATAATAGATGAACTAAAAAAGTACAAAAATACGCGGACGAATTGACGAGTGAGGTGAAAATGAATTATACAACAACACTGATGAGCAGCAGTTTAAATGTTGTCAGCTCGGTGACGTAGAGGATATGACGCTCGTCCCCTGCGCAGAGTTATCTGGGTTCAATCCCTACAAAGTCTGTGCGATTTTTCGGATTCTGGGAATCGCTTGAGCGTCCATCTTTAAGAGGAGATGTAAAGCGGTCCTGTCTAACAGAGATGTGTTGGACATTAAAGATCCCTTTCCTCGACACGAGAGGGGTTCGGCAACATTTCCAGGTTAGTGAAGTGAAGAATTCCCCGGCGTGTCATTATCCGAAAGGCAGAAATAGAGCAAGAAAAAGATCAAAAAAAAAGTTCAAAAATTATAACATGTTTGGATAATATATTGCCTTAAAAGTGAAAACATCAAAGTTCATATTGATATGTTAACCCATTTGATTCCGCGAATTTTTCTTAATTGAATCATGATTTTTTCACATTCTTGACATCTAAGTAGGGAAGTTGAAACAGAAACATGAAAATCGATGGGCTCATTTGAGTTGACTGGAATAATTAGGGGTCTTGCGAAAAATTCTTGATTTTGGAAGGTCAACCAAACAAATCCTACTAAGAGGACGTGTGATATATTTCAAAACAGTTTCGTTCCATAGATAAAGTGACAATACATTCGATACACATTTCGTGCAATGAAATAACAAAACTTAACATCGTAATTATTTCTCAATTTTTACTGAAGAATGACCACCTTCTTCTTGTAAAATACTCTTGGGAGTAAAATCAGAAGGTGTTCTCCTGAACAAAAGTTAACAAATCGATTTTATCTTCTCAAAACACTGCATGAATTCTCCATTCATACCCATCCATACTCTGTAGTTGTTATCACTTTGATTCAGGAGATCAACACCCCCCATGACCGTATTTTACTTGGAAAAGAGAAGATGCTGTGGAACACCTCTTCACTTTTGCCAGTACTTCAACATAATCGTATTTGGTTCACATTGTCAGAATATTGTTGTCTTTCCTTCTGACAATTTATTTTTTGAGTCGTAAATGTATTAAAAACACCCGTATTCTTTTTTTTTCGTTTGGGGAACTGATGGTAAAGGACATCTTTGAGACATTTATCCCTAATGGACCCTGTTGCCTTGGAACCTCTTTTTCCCATTTTTTTCAAGGAGTCAGGGCTGGTAAAATGATCATCAAAAGGTACATATTCTAGTAGTAAAAAAACGACTGTAGAGCCAACAGTTATGAATTTTTCACTATACTTTTCTCTCTAACAGAAGATGATTTTGCCCGACAGTAGATTTCAAATTTGTAATAGTTTGATGAGACGAATGTCTTCCGCGATACACTTCGCGAGGACTCTACATATGTAAATTTGAGACAAGAGGAATAATTTAAAAATCCGTAGATCAATGAATAATCCTTCCTGACAAGAGCTAGTTCCCGCCATGCAGGCAGCCCCCAAGAGCCACAATAGTGCAACTAAGCAGGATACCCAGAAACGAAGCGACAGACTGCAGTTTCGTCCTTATTAGGAGCTCATCAGTGTCGCATATCGCTTCTCAGCATCTTTACAAGCTACATCGGGGTACCCTATCGATTCCAGAAAGGACGCATCCCGTACATACGTACGAGATTCGCCCTCTATGAACCGCGACGGTGAACCCGCTACCGGACTTCGAGAAAGATACGAACAATAACAAACAGATGAGAACGTTGAAAATTTCAACACTTGGGAAAAAATCCCAAGCAAAATAATCCCGTTGGAAATGATGCTCTGGGCCTCTTTCTCCAGGATAAAACCTCCTGTCGGTGAATATTTGATGAGACAAATATTTTTCCCGATAAACTCCGCGAGGAGTTTACATATGTAAACTTGAGATAAGAAAAATTATTGAAAAACCGTAGATCAATGAAAAATCCTTCCTGACAAGACGTCGCTTCTGGAATCATTTGGGTACCCTGATGTAGCTTGTTAGGACACTGATAAGCGATATGCGACACTGATGAGCTCCTAATAACGACGAAACTGCAGTCTGTCTCTTTGTTTCTCGGCATCCTGCTTATTTGCACTATTGTGGCTCTTGGGGGCTGCGTGCATGGCGGGCAGATTTGGGAACTAGCTCTTGTCAGGAAGGATTATTCATTGATCTACGGATTTTTGAATAATTCTTCTTGTCTCAAATTTACATTTGTAACAATATCCAGTGGAGCTGGATCATCCAGCCGTTAAAACCAAATCGCACAGGATTTCCTCTAATAAACAGTGTTGTATTTGATCATAGCTTCATCTATAGACAACTGAGAATGAAAGTGGAATTTTTCAAGCTATTGAAAGTTTCTATTCAGATTTTCCATAAGAGTACATTTTGTCATTTCTATCGAGTTTATCAGCAAAATGTAAGAATTTTTCATTTCCTAAAAGCGATTTCTTGACATATCTTCGGACACTAATGTTATAAACATATCCTTATCTACATTCCGAAAACGTTCCGTAGATAGCCTGTGGTATCCACTAAATAGTAATATTCCAACAAAAATCTTGATATATTGTGAAGGAACACAAAACGAATTATTGTTTTCCTGAGTTGCATATAATTGTGCTGGTCCTGCTATAATTCTTAGAATATCTTCATCCATCAGCTTTTCAAAGATGTCTACCGGAGTTTCGTTTTTCATTTTGTGTTTTCAGAATATCTAGATTCTAGACGGTTGATATAACCATGCGTTTCACTTATACTAAGGTCAATCGTATATTCAGACCAGATTGGTTGAACTATTTGAGTTATTTTAATCTTTAAATATAATAGATTCGGAATTTCTGTTACGTTTTATCCATTCTGTAAGCGGCATATTGTCTTCATCGTCACTGTCTTGTCAAAATGGATGTACATCTTGGAGCAGGTCGGAAAGATGTCAGCCATCTTCATCTACATCTTTTTGATCCACTAGTTTATCCACTTCAGGGGATATTATAACAATATCTATATTATGATAATTGTGATTACTAATATCTTTAAGAGCTGGGTCAAGCCTTTTGAAGCGTTTTCCATAAAAAGATGCAGTTCTTAGCGCACCAAATTTATCAGGATATATTATAAACTGAGTCAACGATAAATTGAATTCTGATTACAGTTTGACCCCACAAAATCCCTCAAATGAGGACAAATACGAGCAAAAACATTATACAAAAATGAAAGTATTTTCTAATTATCTACATAATGTATTGAACTACATACTTGAGAAAATGTTTCCAACCTTAAATCCAAAAAATCAATGAACAATAAGCACGGTCAATCAAGAAATAAAACCTTGCAATAGGGAATCCTAGATTTCCCTGTTTTTTGAAAAATTGAATGCAGCCATCGATTGTATTAAGAGGGTTCGACTTGAAAAAATAACCAAAAGTTCGTTTTTTATTTTAAATTATTCTGCATAGTCTTACGGACATTAAAAAAATGGGAAAATTCGAACCAGAAGTCACTGAAATGAATTTTTGAATGGAGTGTCAGTGGGCTCCTCTTCTTGCTCCTCCCGATGGTCTATCAAACGTTTCAGCGCTCGTGATCTCTGCTCCTTGCTTCTTTCGACATTTCCAAAGCTGCATTCTGCGCTTTTTTCATTCTTCTAATGTCCTTTTCTTTGCAAAACTGCACACAAATTAACCAGGCGTGATTCCCAATTCAGGAAAAATTCTTGCATTTTCTCAGATTTCCTTCGTTGAAAGATATGACCAAGCTTCAGGGTATTGATTGCAACGAATGTTATCTTTGGTATCTTGGATCAAAGAACATTATTGAAACTTTCGTTGCAGTTTTGGTTTCCTCCGTGTAGGCATTTGCGGAGAAGCTCAGGGCTACTCAGGTTACGAAATATGGGCTTCAACACATCACAAACTGTACCTGGCAAGTGAAAATGGGCGTTGCGGTCGTAGGATTCACCATTAGCAATGGGCTTCTTATATGACCTTCTTATATTTACTTCTTATCGTCAGGACATAGGACATGAGAAAGTTTGGAATTTGAGGAAGAAAGATGAAAATATGATGCCCACACATCCCCTTTCATTGTTTCCAGAGTCCCATTAGTGTGTCGTCTTGTCTATTGCCACATCTTTAAGCCTCCCTCGACCACCTAGAGGCTTATTATCGGAGAGTTTCTTAGATTGAAGCCTCTTTAGTATGCTCAGCAAAGTCCCTATTCTGTTCTGCATATGCCCAATTCATTCCAATTCTTGCAATCTATTAGAAGGGCCATACGGCCGGCTGTAAATCTGCAATTTATTTGTAGACACTTGGGACCACGTCTCCCAAATAGTAAACGTACTGTACATTACAAGATTTTGGCTCTGATGCCCTCTGCTTCCATACCTCCACTACTGCCACTATAATTCGCATAGCAGTTGTCGCTGTGAGCGTTGCTCATATTTTGAGGGCATCTGCAGTACTTCGAAGAATTTCAACATCTTTGATTTTGCTGTTCTAGGGACTGCTTGCACCTATCTTCCCGTTGTACGATGAGTTTTGAGCCACAGCTTCCTTCTTGGCAGTAACCATACTTTCCTGGCACACTTTTTCTGATGCAACGTTGAGAATAGCTTTATATTTGTTGAATTCTGGAGGTTAAGGAATGTTTATAACAGCACTAAATTCTTCAGCAGCACTCATGCCATTACTTATGCTACGCATACAGTAAACTGCTTCCCCCCTGTACGAGAAGGCACGGACACTTTCGGA
Organism: Cryptolaemus montrouzieri; assembly: GCA_013387265.2. NCBI lineage: Eukaryota > Metazoa > Arthropoda > Insecta > Coleoptera > Coccinellidae > Cryptolaemus > Cryptolaemus montrouzieri. The sequence goes on from JABFTP020000103.1 coordinate 29,653,626, forward strand.
CTATTCGTAAATTTGTAAACTTAACCACAATCAACACATGTGATAAGAACTTGAACAGCCCATCCTCTACGTTTACCGAGCATAGTTGTAATGTTTCCAACACCACATTCAGGACAAACGCACAAAACCATGCTGAGAAAAATTTCGCAGAAATCTGCAATATTTGCAAGGTCATGCATATCAGTACTGTCAAATATTTTATACTCTTCTTCGGTTTATTTACCTTTCTGCCAGTTGATTATCGATTTGTAGACACAGAAACCTTGGGAGCTGAAGGACTGGGAGTATATGGAGAATCAGTACACGAAGAAGGATCGATAGTTGGAAGGGAATCGGGACTCGTGGAAGCACTGGAAGTAGGTGAGGTGAATTTGATCCAACGCCGTGGAGGTTTCCTCTTCAATTTTTCGAACACTGGTTTTGGATGGCCCATTTATCATCACGGAAAGCACGAAGTAATAAAAACCGAACACCGTCAAAAAAACTGATTTGAATCTGAAAGGAACTGAAAGTGCAGCATAACCTCGTTTTTATTAAAACATCCGCTGAGGTGGTTGTGCAATAATTAAATGGTGCCTTCATTAAATATTCGAACATCCTTGAGTACGGAAAGTGTGGCAAAAATTGTAGAAACAATGTTCAACTCAACCGCCCTTTGGCGCCCCTGCACGGGAGGTTGCTTCAGAAAAACTGCTTTCCTTAAAATTGCATTTTTTCGAGTTCTAGTTTCAATATATCGGAAACTATTGGAGATATCGTTCTGATTTTTTTTAATCGGAAAAACAATTAGTGTAGTTTAGTCAAATAGAAATTCAAAATTCCAATTGTAACGAATTTTATGGAGAGTGAATCGCTAAAAATCCGTGCATTGTGCTGCGGCCTGAAACTAGTTATGGGAAAATTGTGTCAAATTTCTTCAGACTCGAACTTCCAAAGGTTGTATGATGTAGATGAAGTTCATTGCCATCACATTATTGTGCCGAAGTCGAAAAGCAGTGGACCCATTCTCACTGAGACAAAGGAACCCAGAGTAAGCAGTTTTTGGTCGAACATTTTAGACTTTTCCGATTCTCTTTTCTTTTCTTGGATGTATTGCTTTCAAAATCGTAGAGTATATTTTTTAGGATTGTTTTAGTTTGGCCTCGAGGACACCGAGAAGGCAACAACTGCGGATTTAGTTCCGTGCTATGATCGAACCCCCTTAACGCACAAGTTATCTTAGTGATCGTTTATATTGACATGGTATCAAATTTCTGAACTAGATGTCTCTAGTAATATTATTTATTACATTGGAGTACAGTGAGACCAAATGGTTTAGACAGTATTAGGTTTCCCTACACCTAAAATGGCTCGTTTTCATTTAATTCTCTATTATATCAAAAACCTGAAATTTTTTTGAAAAATCAAATCATTAGGTCGTGAAACACATAAACCGACAGAGTGCATTTAATTCTGATGGCAGTTTCTAGGTTCCACAACGTTCTATATAAGATTTCCTGCTGAAGTTCAGCTTCAGTTTGACCTTTGGAAATGATCTAAAAATTGTAATAATACTTGTATACAGGGTGTTACATAATAGTATGTCACAACTTGAGGGGGTAAATCTATAATATAATCAATTTTCGTCTTCTTCGTTCAATTTAGAAACTTTTTTGACACTTGTAATGTTTTCGTATCTCCAACCGTTCTCGGGCATGAAATTATTAACCGATTGTATGCATTCGCTGAATTGAAAGCACTTCTAATTTAAAAAATGACTAGTAGGCTTTGATTTTTTTCATTTATTTATTTATTTGGATAGTTGCTAAAGTTGAACCAGGGTCTGCTCGAATTGTTCATTGAATTAACGATTAGTTTTAAGACTTTTGAGGTTATAGCTGTAAAAAAAAGGCTTATTTTACTAACGCCGAATTGGCGGATATCTATTACAAGTACGGTCTGGCTGACGGAAACACAACAGAAGCTAGGCGATTATATCAGGTGCGCTTTCCAAATCGAGTAACACCAGACAGGCGAATATTTTCAAATATCCATAGAAGGTTGAGGGAAACCAGTACTTTTACTGCAAATAATCATTAGACAGGTGCAACTCAAACTATGAGAACTCTAGATATTGAGACAGCAGTTTTGAATTGCATTGATTTGAATCCTCATGCGAGTACAAGAAAAATTAGAAATCAGTTGAATCTTTCACATGTTCTAGTTTAGAGGATTCTCCACGATTTTTTATTATACCCGTTTCATATACTTCCTCAAGATTTTCCATCAAGACTGAATTTCTGCCGATGGTTCTTAGAAAAAATTAGAGAAAATGCTCACTTTGATAGTGAAATAATGTTCACAGACGAAGCTAACTTTTCGAGAACTTCTATCACAAATTTTTGTACAATAATCATTATTGAGCTGAGGAAACCCCCATTTGATTGAAGAATCTCATCATCAAGAACGATTCTCACTAAATGTCTGGGTCGGAATAAATGGAAATTATTAGATTGGGCTTTTTTTTGCCTCACAGACTAAACGGTCCCGCTTATCGGCAATTTCTTGAGGAGTTACCTTTACTGCTCGAGGATGTACCACTTTTGATGAGAAACATAATGTGGTTCATGCATGACGGGGCACCAGCACATTTTAGTGTAGAAGCTAGGTAATTCTTGAATAATTCATTCCACAACCGAAGAATAGGTTGGGGTGGGCCAGAACCATGTCCTCCTAGGTCCCCAGACTTAAATATTTCAGACTTTTTCTCATAGGGATATCTCAAAAGTTTAGTTTATACCTCTCCAGTGAACACTGTAGAAGAACTGAGAAATCGAATAATAACCTCTTGTGACACGATAAGAAATACCCAAGGAATATTTCAAAGGCGCGTGATAATATGTGGAGAAGGACAGAGGCCTGTATTCTTGCAGGTGGAGGACACTTCCAGCAATTTATTTAATTTTTAATTGTTAGTTTCATATTGAATAAGTATAAGTTGAGTCTCAGAAGACGAGCTATCAAAACAAAAGCAAATTTTGGGCATACCTATCGAGTATTTCTATTATTTTTTTATTTAGCGAATAACATAGAATTCAAATAATTCAAATTCAATAATTTTTCACTCGAAAACGGTTGGAGATACGAAAAAATTACAGGTGTCAAAAAAGTTCCTAAATTGAACGAAGATGACGAAAATTGATTGTACGCTGCAAAAATGTTTGTAAGGGCAAAAGGAGACATTGCCTCGAAAAAGAAAACACCTTGTGAATTTCAGTTAATATCTAGGACGTGTAATGATGGAGGCTGTAAAAAATAGTTTGCATTCCAAATTTGGGCTGAATATCTCAAAAACTGCAGGAGTTTTGAAGCAAAAACAATTTTTTCCGGAAATTTCAACACCCTGTAGCTCCGTAACGAAGATTTTGCGGACCTCTGTTTATATAAATTTTTTTTCATAAATTTGCACGTAGATTCACGCCCTTAAGTTGTGGCATACTATTATGTAACACCCTGGATAGTAATTTTGTTTAATGAAATGACAAATGAGTACTCAAACGAGGATATTATGAATTTATTCTTCATACAAGAATAAATCGAACTGGCAGCACATTTGAAGGAAAGTATTCGAATTTACGACCATTTTGCAGAAAACAATTCAGAAAATTAATATCAAAAAGGTCAGACCGCTTTGGATATTTATGTATTCTAGTATGAAATGTTCCAACGTTTGACTCTTTTGTTGTTGGTCGCGTTCGAAGATCAGGTTCTTAAGATTTCAATGAAGTCGAATTTTCTATCCAGCACTTCCAATTTGTTCAGAGAAGTGTGTTGTAGATGATATGGCCCTTTTCTTCTATTAGGGTTAGAATATAAGCGCTAGGGTTCACCTCACTCTTCTTCTCCAATTCGGTTGGCCTCACAAATGTTTCATAACGTTGGCTCCAAAATATCCAAAATGGCCAAATTTTGATTTAATTGATTCTTCGTTCCTTTAAATTACCTTTCAGAGAGTAGTTTCTGATAAATGAATAAATGGAAAAGATACAAGTTATGCTATAAAGAAAATTATATTTTCATCAGTATCATAAATTATTTAAATTATATTATATATATATATATATATATATATATATATATATATATATATATATATATATATATATATATATATATATATATATATATATATATATATAAATTTTAATGTGTTTTAAGTCTTAAAACATTCGTAACTAGTAATATAAAGTACTAAGACATTGGAAACGTCAACTAGTTTTAAAAAATATCATTTTCAGTGTCAAATATAAAAAGTGTTTTGGGTTGTGGTAACTGAACACGATAGAGTGTAATAGTACCGCCATCTTCACATGTTCACCTGTAGCTTTTCAACTCATGTGAAGACTACTGTAATACGGTCAGATGAATTGTGATATCTACACATAAGTGTTCGCGAGCTACGCTTGATGGCGCTATTATATAACGAATACAGTATAACGAAACGCTCGGAATTCAAACCGCATAGAAATCTATCATTTTGCGAAGCGCTGCGACTTTCAGTCTGGGAAATCTATAATAATGTATAAGATGAACAGAGAACTTTTATTTCCATACTCAACTTATTTTGAATTCAATAAGATAAGATTCTTGATTCGTGTGGTATTCTTATTGCAATTATATACTAAAATCTCATAAATTACAACTTGCGAAATTATCGCTATATGTGTAGATACATTGAAGAATTTTTATTCGAGGAAGAATATTAACCTAACCGTTGAATATTAAATATCCTTCCCTGAAGGAGCAGCTTTTCCGATCCATCCTTTATAATCACTGTCAACCCAGGCCATATAGCAATGGTACAGTTCGGTTGGATATCATGAAAAGGAGCTATATACTACAGTTTCGTTCTCATTTGGCCTCGTTAGTATTGCATACCCATTCACAACATCAGGCCTAACTGGCACCTCGTCATCTCAATTCGTTGAAGCTTAACGAAACATGTAAATGTTATTGCGGTCTCCAACGAATCGAGAAAGAGGCCTCTCACCATCGCCACCGGTGAACCATGAAAATTAAAGGTAGATAAACAGAAAACCTCAAGGAGTCACACTGGTTCGACTATTTACCGCAACGCTACACGCCGTGACAGCAAGGAAGCGATCTGTCGAAAGACTAACGCTCCTTGAATTCATATATGGTTGTCAACCAGGCATACAGTACAATCTCACAAATTACAACTTGCGAAATTAACGCTATATGTTGTCTACACATGTGTGTAGACACATGTCTACAGACACTACTGTAGGCCTGGTTGACAACCAGATATGAATAAAGAGCGTTAGTCTTTCGACAGATCCCTTCCTTGCTGCCACGGTGTGTAGCGTTGCGGTAAAAAGTCTAACTAGTTTGACTTCTTGAAGTTTTCCGATTATCTACCCTTTATTTTCATGGTTTCCCTGTGGTGATATTGAGAGGCTTATTTTCGATTCGTTTTAGTGGGCAATAACACTTATATGTTTTACTACGCTCCAACGAACTGAGATGAATAGGTGGCAGGCTGGCCTGCTGTTGTGAATGGGTACACAATACTGACGAGGTTAAATGAGACCGAAACTGTAGTCCTATTCATAAGATCCGACTGCTGTGTGGCCCTGGTTGACGGTGATTATGCAGGGTGGATCGGAAAACCAGCTCCTTCAAGGAAGAATATTTAACACTCTACGGAAGTTTGAATATTACTCCTCGAATAAAAATTGTTCAAGTATGTACTAGAGTCTAAAAACGAACAAGCTTTTCCGAAAATAATGTAATTTTTGACAGTATTAGCAATTGGTTTTCAAAGATATTTGCTTTTGAATATGACTGGTCCACGATTGTAGACCACGTAGGCATTCACGTTTTACTTTGTGTTTCGATTCAGTTCACTTCCGATTCAATTTCTTGGTATCTTGATAAGAAAGAAGTATGTCTGAACCAAAAAAACGCCGTGTTCAGTTCAGCAAAGATCCTGAAGTCTGGTTACAGTGGTTCAATGAACTTCCTAGTGATTTTGAAAATTCCTCTGATGAAACTGATGATGAGGAAGACGATAATGCAGAACAAGATGTTGTTGAGGAGAGCAGCCATGACACAGATTCAGAGCAGGATGTAATAAAGGATGAAGAACTTTCCGATGAAGAAAATGATTCCAGTTCAAGCCGTTCATCCGCTTATTACGTAGGAAAAGATAAAATAACAAAATGGAGGAGAACTTCACCGTTCTCCTTCACTTCATCATATAATATTGTGAGACAACTCCCTGGAACGAAAGGTAATGCTCGTGATGCAAAACCGAAATCCAGTGCCTAAAATTGTTCGTAAACGATATAATATTTCGAATTATAATGGTGTCAACAAACATATATATATAGAAATTGTTCAAAATAAATTTGGCAGGATTCGGGACTCGAGAAAAACTAATGAATGGGTAATAAGTGCGTTTATAGCAATTTTGTTCCCCATTGGCACTTTCAGGAGTTCGGGAAAAAAATTGAAAAAGATTTGGGACTGTTCTAGAGGAAGTGGAATCGCATTATGCTACCTTGCTATGAGTGAAAATAGATTCAGGTTCCTTCTAAGATGTATTGTATTCGACGATATAGAAACTAGGAACGAGAGACGCGAGCTTGATAAGTTGACGTCTATTCGGGAAGTTTTTGAAGAATTTTTTTCCTGAGTTTTCAAGACAATTTCACACCAAGTGAGTTCCTCGCCGTAGACTTACAACTATCAGCTTTCAGAGGCAGATGTGGCTTCAAACAATATATACCAAGTAATCCTGCCAGATATGGTATCAAAATTTCTGCTCTTGTTGATGCAAAAACATTGTACACGAATAATTTGGAATCTTATGTTGGGATGCAACCTGAAGGTCCATATAAGCTTAATAACTCTTGTGAAGACATTGTAGTCCGATTGGTCCATCCAATTTTCGGTAACGATCGTAATATTACCGGAAACAATTGGTTCAGTAGTTTACGACTTGTTGAGAAATCATAAATTAACATACAATGGTACATTGCGAATGAATGAACGGGAAATTTCAATGGAATTCTTATCAAATAGAAGCATTGAAGTGAAATCTTCAATTTTTGGGTTCGATGCAGAAAGCACCCTTGATTCATATTGCCCTGAGAGAAACAAATCAGTCCTATTGCTATTGTCAATGTATCACAGCAATTAAATAGATGCTGAGACAGGAGATGACAAGAAACCAGGTATCATTACAGACTATAACAAAACGAAAATTGGTGTTGATTTAGTTGATCAACTCTTAAACAATTACAATGTTGCTAGAAATATCCGTCGGTGGCCTATGGTAGTGTTTTATGACTTACTGAACATTGCAGGCATTAACGCATTATGCTTATTCAAAGTTCATCGCCCAGTACAACGTATGCCGTAGTCATTTCCTGGAAAAATGTGCTTGGGAACTCATAAAACTTTAAATCGAGTTTAGGGCAACAATAGAACAATTACCTGCAGAAATGAGGTGCCACCCTTGACATCTATTAGGCATTAGTCTAGTCGTACCCCCTCCCCCTCAGAGGCCGCAAAATTATGTTGGACGTTGCTGCATATGTCCTAGAACTGAAAATAAATCGACACAAAAATATTGTTTAGAATGCTATAGGTATGCTTGATAAAATCATATAAAGGAGATATGTGTGAATTGTGTAGGTGAAGAAAATTGACTCTTTGCAGGGGGACATAAGGGGTAGTTTTTTAGCTTGTAAACATTTTTTTTATTAGCTTGTTATCTGTTCTTTTCGGTTTTATACTGCATGTTTTTTCACGTTCATGTATTTTTGAGTAAATGGAAAATATATTGAGTTATGGCAAATAAAGAATTTATTCTGGAACTTTTTGGTTTTTCTCAATTCCACAGAGAAAAAATCAATATTTTTCATCAGAACTGAAACAACTTCAATTACGATCAAAGGAACTATTTCATTTCAAATACGTATTAAAATGGATGATATTGATTTTTTATGTCGAAATGAAAATGGTCTACAATCGTAGACCACGCGAGTAAATACTTTCGAAAAGAGGGCGCGAGTAACCGAGGGTTAAGAAATCTGCTTAAAATATTTCTAAAAATTCTTGTTGCTAGTTCAGCACAACTGTTTTCTATTCTAACGCGAAGTTTGAACGCCACTTGTCATTAAGTTTGTTTACAGAGCTCGATTTGGCAGTTCTGCGATTTTCACAATGGATAAAGATATTGAACAAAGAATTTTTCTGAAATTTCGTATTGCCAATGGAATTTTGTGTGCCGAATCGCACATGAATGGAAATGTTACAGAAAGCTTAGGGTGAATTGAGTTTATAAAAAACACGTGCATGTGATACCTCGATATGGTCGGCCATCAATACATTCAACTGAAGTTAACATCGATAATGTGAAGAAAATGGTAAGTGAAAATCATCATTTTAGTTCAAGAGAGATAGGCAATGAAATTTCTGTGCGGTACAAATCAATTCGTAACATTTCAAACGACTGTTTGGGAACGCGTTGCGGCTCGACTAGTTCAAAAAGATCGGAGTTTTCTTCGAAAATCGAATCGTGTAAAGGTCACCGAAGACTTGCTAGAATGCGTCAATTTCAACCCCACATTGTAATCGATGATAAGACATGGGTTCATGAGTTTGACATACAAACATGCAAGCTTTGGAATGGCGCCTCCAACTGAACCGAAACCGAAAAAACCACATCGAAGTCAAGGATTGTTTTCTTCGATTATCGCGATGTAGTGCACTCAGCGTTGTGCGGCGTTTGAGACAGCAAATTCTTCTACAAAAGCCAGATTGTGAAAAGAAAAGAAAAAATTATGTAATACGGTAATTCACCATCTCACAAGGCTATCATTGTGAATGAATTTCTGAACAAACACTCAACAAATACCATCGAACGATCACCGTATTCACCTGATATGACTCCGGCAGACTTTTTTTCCCAAACTCTAATTACAGTTCCGAGGTACTCGTTTGTATCAATAGCTGAATATATGATGGAATGAAAATTCGCGGCGAAATGTGAAGTCGATTCCGGAAAAAGCATTTTAAAAATGTTTTGATGATTGGATTATTCGTTGTCGTGAATGTATTATTACGGAAGGGGGCCTATTTCGAAAATAAATAGTTTCATTGACCAATGACTGGTACTTTCTGGACAGGGTGAATCTGTAAAGATCCAATGAAATTGGAGATTGTATTCGCAATTATATACACTGTGACAAAAAAGGATCCTGAAATTTGAAATAACGCAAAAATCTTAATCTGCTTCAATATTTATTGAATCTCCTTCAGAATACGCTCCATTTAAGGCGAAACACATAAGCCAACGTTTTTTCCAATCATCAAAACATTTTTTTTAAACGGCTTTCAGGAATCGCCTGCAACTCCTTCTGCGATTTTTTTATGACGTCTATGGAATCACATCTGGTTCCCTGGAGCGGCAATTTCAGTCTGGAGGAAAGAAAAATGTCACACGGAGCTAGATTGAGCGAATAAGGTGGCTGCTCGATGGTATTTATCGCGTTTTTGGTCTTAAGTCGTTAATAACCATGGCTCGATGAGATAGTGCGTTATCGTCATGCAGAATCCACGAATTATTCTGCCACGAATTTGGCCGTTCACGACGATTATTTTCGCGCAAACGTCTCAAAACGGTTAAATAGAAATACTTATTGACCGTTTGACTTTGCGGAATGAATTCATGATGAACCACACCACGAATATCGAAGGAAACAATGAGCATCGTCTTGATTTCCGAACCTCTTTGGCGAGGTTTTTTTTGGTTCTGGCTCTTTTTTCCCCAACCATTCCGACGATTGTTGACTCGTTAGTGTGTCGTATTCATAGACCTTGTCTCGTCACCGGTTATGATCCGTCGCATGAAAGTGAGATCAGAATTCGCACGATTCAGTATCTGGTATTGTTTTTAAGAGATTTCAGCTCTATTGGAACGAGCCAGGCGGCGACGCGCCGCATACCCAATTGTTCACCAAAATTAAACGAGCGGTTTGACGGGAGATGTGCTATCTCTCTCATACTCGTATGACGATTTTCGAGCACCATTTCCTTGGTTTTTTGGACGTTTTCGTCGGTTGAAGAGGTCGAAGGTCGTCCGGAACGAGGCAAATCTTCGACGATCTTCCGAGCATCCTTAAAGGCTTTGTACCACTCGTACACTCGGGTTTTCGATAAAACAGAGTCTTCATAAGTCCTTTTCAGTATTCGCAACGATATAGCACACGGATTCTCGTCCAAAACACAAAATTTGACTCAAACTCTTTGTTCAATATTTTTTTCCATTGTAAAATTCGTTGAGTACCACTGAGGTCGTCTGGTTTCAACAGCAGTCGTAAAAAAACTAGTTAACAGATCGGGCACATATTAAGCATAGTTATTAAAGACGATCCTACCAACATACAGAAACTTAAAATACTTAACGCCGGCTATTTAAATGAAAATTTCTCTATACTTTTTTGCCACAGTGTAAGCCCGTTATAGAATTCTGATAGAAAAGTAACAAAACGATAAAAGTTGGCCTCTTTTCGAAGGAAAATTCCTACACATAATCGAAAATTCACATTTATTCAAGAAAGTTTTGATATGTCCAAGAAGCCCCCAAAAACTTGCTAATGCCGGATATTTTCCCCCTGGCGTGAATTACTGCATGATATCTTCGACTTATATTCAAAACCAATGACCTTGTAGCATTCTGATCCATTTCGTTCCAAATCTATATCAGTCTATTCCAAACTTTATTCATTGTAGTTGTCTGTATCTGCCGGCTCCTCAATCTTCTGTTGAAAATGTCCTAGACATGCAGGGCACTCATTGTAGTAGTTTTGCGATATTGAAGGTAGTTGCCAGTGATATGAGCTTGGTGAGGGTTGATGTTAACATGCATGAACTAAATTTCTGCCCATGTTTGTCGCATATGATACAACATGTTCCTCTAGAAGGTCTCTAACGTACCTTTGAGCATTCAGAGTTTCATTATTGACGATTACGAGATCAGTGTGGGTCTTCAAAGAAATTCATCCGCACGCTATTATTGAACCTGCACCAACATCATAGGTAGGTAACAAGTTACACTGGGCATATCACTCATTTCAACGTCTGTATACTAGAGAACTTCGATCACAATGAAAAATACAAAATCTGACTCATCTGTTAACAAAACTCTCCCCCAGTCAGCTTGTAACCAATTGGCATTTTACATACATAGAGCTCTTCGAGCTGGGCATTGAGCTGCGACACGAAGTCTCGAATCAGATTCCCTGAGACATTGTCGTATTATTTCAATGCTACTGTTCTGTTGAACTGCAATTCAAGATGCAGTAGCGATCCATTGTCCCAACGAGGAATTCTAAAATAACTTTCACCCTTGTTTTTCGATGTCGTCCGTTCCCAAGTATCCTGCACGACTACCAGTTTCCTCGTACCTGCAGATCATTCTGGAAACAGTTAAATTTGTCATCCCAAACCTTTGGCTTTTTTTATAAGTCCAAGCTAGGTCAAGTCTGACTGCTTCAGCATATTCTGCCGGGGCCAAATTTCGTGATTCGAGTTGCATTGTGATCGAGTTTTGAAATCTAAAAGAAAAAACGAACGTTACCAGAAAAAATTCATCGAACACTACTGTTATTAATATGCGGAGCTTTCCTGCAACATCTCAAATTATTTCTTTCATTTTATTGCTCATGAGAAGGACATGTGTGCCAAGAAAAACATCGAATTCTGTTGGCGTATGTCCGGACAAAGATGTGTATTATCAGCATATGTAATTTATGAGTTGATTATTTGTTTTTCATTAGAGTAGTCAGTGTGATTAAATTGTCGCTGTTATGGTTATCGCTCAGAAAACCTTATATAATATGAGGAAATAATTCCCATATCTAAAAACTGCATAAAATGTTTTTCTGATATTATTCATAGCATACAACGATGCTCACAAATAGACAGAAGCTATTATATTTCATAGATAGGATTAAATAAAATAATAGACGTACTGTAATATTTCCACTTATTTTCAAATGTTTACTTATGACGCAGTTCTGCAACATAATGGATTCTTCAGATATTAAATCATTATTCGTTGTTCCTATTTCTTAATTCAATTATGTTTTCTTTATGAATCTGTGTTATCTATTGAATATTTTTTGCTTCATGGTACTCAATATCGCCATTATAATTTTTTATATTTTGGGGTCTTGATTTGATGAGAATTAGTGAAAAGTTTTGGACATGAATTAGAGAAAAAATTTCATATGAAATTTTAAAATGAAGAAATCAATCCACTATTTCAATCTTTCGCATTTCGTTTTTGGTAGTCTTCGGATATGTCCGGACATATACCTACAAAATTCGATATTTTTTCCTAACGGAAATGCTTCTCACATGAAAAATAAAATGAAAGAAATAAATTCAGCAAGCGACCACATCATATTGATAACAGTAGTTGTCGATCAATTTTTGCGAGTAACTTTTGTTCCTTTTGAAAATTAATAATAATAAAACTCGAATCACTAAATTTGACCTTGTCGGAATGTGCTAAAGCAATCGTGGTGGTTGACCTAGGTTCGACACATACAAGAATAGGCCAAAGGCTTGGTTGTGTGTTCAATTCAAATGTTTCCACAATGATCCTCGCGTACAATCAGACTGGTAGTTATGAAAGCAGATCTGGGCAAGGACGACCTTGAACAACGTTATTCAAGAATTTCTTCGTTGATGCATCGGTTCGCTAGGCACCTTCAGAAGCAGCTTCGACAAATTAATTGAGTGAAAATTAGCACTGAAACGATATCACAACGTCTCAGGAAATTTGATTCGAGGCCTTCTGTCGCAGCTCGACGTCCAACGCTAACGGCAGTACATCGAAAAGCCGAATTGAATTCTGCCAAGGAATATATCAATTGGTTAGAAGCTGACTGAGGGGAGTTCTGCTTTTAGATTCAGCAAAAAAGACGGACTGGGATCTCTTTGAAGAGAGGTTAAAGTTTGAACTGGATGGTCTTGAATATAATATAGCCACAGTAGAAGAACTGGAAAATGCTTCTACTCACTTAATCCAAATGCTAGTATCAGCATTTGCGGAGAGCTGCCCAATGAGGAAAAAACACATATGCCTTCGTGGAACAAGGAGGTTGCTCAACTCAAAGCTTGTGCCAGAGAGGCATTCAATAGAGCGAAAAGAACAGGTGAATGGGACGCCAACCGAGAAGCTCTAACTAAGTACAACAAAGAACTCAGGAAGTCCAAACGAGAATTATGGAAATCCTATTGCGAGGGGATCAATGATCTTGCTCTAGCTGCACGAATCCAAAAGGTCTAAGCTAAAGACTATTTGAATGCTCTTGGCCCTATTAAAGAGCCTGGAGGAGAGTATTCTAAAGACTTCGGAGGAAGCTTGAGGGTACTTCTGAATATCCGTTTCCCGGACTCGAAAATACTCTCCATCAATAGCACTCAACAACAAGAGCTGGAACTGTATAGCTCCAGTAGGGACAGCAGCACTCTAGCCGACCGAATCTTCACCCTAGATACCAAAAGCTTCAAACCCTACAAATCACCAGGGGTCGACGGAATCTATCCAGTCATGTTGCAAAAGGGCAACACATATTAGCCCTATGTTTAAGAGCTATATACAAAGCCAGCTACTCACTGGGTTATATACCCCAGTCATGAAGGGGGGTCAAAGTATTATTTATACTGAAAATAGGAAAAGGTCTCCTGATGAGCCTAAATCATATCGTCCGATAAGCTCAACCTCCTTTCTCCTAAAATCAATGGAAAAAATTCTCGACAACCACTTGAGAAGTTTCATAACACTTCATAAAAAACAATTCGCCTACCAACGGGGCGAGTCTACAATTGACGCCCTACACGCTCTAGTCAAAGAGGCTAACGAAATAGCCTTAGTTCTATTTGGATATATTGAAGGATCCTTCAAAAATATCTCCTATACAGCCATTAGCAATGGTGCAAACAACGAAGGTGTCGAAACACCCACCATCAAATGGATCAGAGAAATTCTCAAGGGCCGGATTATAACGGCCACTTTTGGAGACAATAAAATATCGGTGTCAGCAGTGAATGCCCTCAAGGAGGTGTCCTATCGCCGCTACTATGGTCGTAGTTTTTGATGGCCTCTCAGAAAGACTGAACAACGCTGGCTCTAACGCACAAGGCTATGCTGATGATCTAGTCATCATAATTACGGGAAAACATGATGGAATCTTATCGAACCTCATAACATCATGAATGAATGGTTTGCTGAAGAGGGGCTCAGCATCCATCCAGACAAAACCATTCTAGTTCCATTCACAAGACGCAGAAAGTTGAACTTGAAGCCCCCCTTTCTCAAAGGACATACTCTGAAATTCTCGGATCAGGCTTAATATCTAGAGTAAACCCTAGATCAGAGACTCAACTGGAATTCACACATTGACAACACCCTTTGCAAAGATACATCGTGACTATGGAAAAGACTCTTCGAAAAGACCTGAGGGCTACAGCCAAAAATAACCTACTGGTTATACACAGCGGTTATAAGACCCATAATCACATATGCATCGTTCGTATGGTGGACGAGAACATCAGAAATAACTACGCCAAACAAGCTGCAAAAACTGCAGCGGCTAGCTTGCATGGGCATAACAGGGGCTATGAGAAGCCCTGGAGGCAATCCTAAATCTCCCTCCCTTTTATATAAAATTGAAAAAGGCGGCATTACGGCTCCAAGACACAAAAAAAATTACCTCTTGATCTGAAGGGACACTTGAGGATTCTGAGTTACATAGTGCCAAAAATCTTACCATAACCATCGGATATAATGACGTTGATGTTGATTTTCATACACCCTTCGAAGTGGTCATAGAAGACCACTCCATCGTAAAGGGAAAAATAAATCAATTAGACCAAAAATCTCCTATCTGGTACACGGACGGATCAGATACGATTGATGGAACAGGAGCAGTCATCAGTGCCTCTGGGCTCTACTTCCACAGTCATGCAAGCAGAAACACTTGCTGTTAACCTGTGCTGCCAGGAGGGACTACGAAGGAAACTTCGTAGATTTACGTTTTAACGGATAGTCAGGCAACGATTAAAGCTCTTAACTCTTACAGTTATTGAAGAATTTCTGTCTGGGAATGCCGTCAATCTTTGAAGCAACTTGCTGAGGAGAACAAACTTTTCCTGTGGTGGGTGCCTGGCCACAAAGGCATACAAGGAAATGAAGCCGCTGACGAACTGGCTAGATCAGCTGCTGGAATCTCACCCATTGGACCTGAACCGTTCTGCGGTCTAAGCAAGCCGCACAGACGACAGGAACTGTAACGGTAGGAAGAATCTAGCAGAAAAGAATACTGAAGGTAAACTCCAGGCCAAAGGCAAGCAAAAAAGTTCATTGACTATTCGCCAAAGAAGACAAAATAGCTTCTAGACCTCTCTAGAGACGAGCTGAGGACTATAGCAGGCCTCCTTACTGGACACTGTCTACTGAGATACCATCTCAGTAAAATTGGCAAATCGGAAACGGCAACATGCGGAATGTGTAGAGAGGGCGATGAAACTGACGAACATATTCTTTGCAGTTGCATCGCAATTGCCCGTCAAAGACATATACACTTCGGTAGCGACAAGCTAGAGTCGCATTAAGTAGAAGCGAAAGCTCCCAGGGAGATTCTCAATTTTGTAGGGAAACTAGATCTACAGAGAAATTAATAAAGAAGGGTTACGAGTAAAAGACCAACTTAGTCGCAGTTCAGAAAGGCTTGTAAAGTAAGCGACCCCTTCCAATGTGATGGAATATAATGTAATCCGTTTGAATTGGCGAAAACAAACACTTTGATACCTACTCAGTTAGGTTTTCCAAGGCAATATTGACGTATCCCACAATGACCGCTGAAAGGAATAATCATCTCGTCAATACTTATGTTATTATCTCGTGGTTGGCTATGACATCTGCGAAGTGCGGGTTCAAAGAGTGGAGCAACTTTCCAAATTTTATTAACTTTTTCGTCTTGAGATACTTCAGAATTGAATATGACTTTTAAAGATCTCAATGTAAAAAACGTAGTCGTGTCATGGATTTTTTTATAACTGGAATGCCGTATTCGTTTGATCAATACATCCTTATTTGTGGAAAATTCATACAGCTCATAATAAGCATAATACCCATAAAGGTCTTTTCTAGATATGTTATGTTGGTTGGAATAACCATCTTTTTAAAATATGATCGTTTATATATTGTTCAAAATAATCTTCATCCTCCCAAGAACGTATGGATATGTGTGATGTATCAAAGAATAAAGTCCATAATTGATGATAACTAATTTATTGCTCATTTGATACAACCTGCTCATTTCGATGACAGAATGCGTTAGAAGGAGCATTTTGCTCCGTGGTAATTATTATAAACTTTTGATACATTACATCCTTCCCTACTTGTAAATGAAAATATAACAGAATTCAAATCTCAAAATTTCTATCACAAGTACCATTCTATGTAATCCTTATTCCTATTACTCTATTCTATAAACTACTATTTACAATTCAAATATACACTAAAGTTGAAAACGATCAGGTGGTTTAACTATTCGCTTAGGTCTAGATTGCAAAATTTGATTTTCATTTTTCTGTTGAAGAGAACCAACTGAAGATGTGGAACTCTCTTCAATATTTACAGATGTATTATCTATTGGATACACAATATCTGGCGAAGCTTTTCTTGAATGATTAGCATGACGTTTCCCACGCTTTTCAATACCATTGATATTTACAAGAAATGTGAATCTACCTATCTTTCAACATATAATACCCTTCACCCAACTAATTTTCCCAAGAATTCTACAGGCATTTGCTAAAACTGTGTCACCGATTATATATTCTACTCTATTATTCCCACGATAATTTTCTCTTTGTTTCTGTAAAGCTTTCAAGAATCTATCCTCCATTTTCTTTAGTGGTGAATAAAGAATAGCATTGAATACAGTATTGACACTACGACATTAGAGGCAATGTAGAACTGGTATTATACACAGCGAAAAAATAGGCGACGATAAAGAAATGACAGGTAAAACCGTATTTCACAATCTCGATTACAAAATAATTCAAAGAAGTTTCAGGAAAATAAAGAGTTAATTGAAACTGCTATTTGAAAGTAAAACCTTACAAACTAATCACACAACCCGATATTAATTACTTAGTTGACTGTTCAATTTTGCAATTGTGGTTTCGTAAACAATTCAATCTCAAGAGAAATTTTGGGAGTTGAATAATCTTCACTTGGCCTTAATGTTTATAGGATCATACAGAATTAGACTTTTTTCATTGTTTCCCGCAAGGGGAAAAGTGAGAAAGTTCACACGAGAAGGGGCTAAAAAGTAATATTACTGGCGGAAAAAAATTCTTCACTGAAATGCTTTTGTACAGTAAAATGCTTTGTTAAATATTGTTTGTTGGATATTATAATATTAAACCATTTTCTTTGTTTCCCGCACTCAGAGACATGTAAAAAATTGAATTTTCCACAAAAAACTGTTTTCCGTCTTTCGGCATTCTTTTGGGGCCTTGCGAGGTGCCCCAATAGTTACGGAAAAACTCTAAATCCGAGGAAAAAATTAAATGTGGAAAAACACGTTTTTTAATGATTTGCAAGGGCGAGAGTGGGAAAGTGAGCTAACATTTCGATGGAAGCTTCTCTTTAATCACACCAATGATGTAATCAAGGAAGAAAAGATTTCGCGAGTGGGGGCATTTCGACTATCGTAACGGGGGGTACCCTTTGTATAATTAGATATTCTAACATTGAATATCTACCTAAACCATATATATCTATATTTGCAGGAAAAAAATACTCGTTTATTTCCAAGGACGAAAATAATTTCATATAATGTTATATTTTGTTATCTGTCAATAACGATAAAATGCCACAGAGAAAACTATAACTACAATTATTTCAGAGTTTTTCCTAGCTTATACTCTTCTATTAACATTATCTCCGACTACACGAAGATTCACTCTTCACAAGATTTCGAATTTTCGTAATTTCTTTACGGGAAGAACTGCTCAGCATCATCATGTTTCTAGTTTGAAACCGTTGGCGCGGCGACAATACCCTGCAGGGTTCATCAGTCTTCTTGATTATCTTCTCGGGTAATTAGATGAACCCAGCTTTCGATTTTCTTCGACTTAGGTCATTGCATTCCGCCTACAACTTCGAATTTCGTAAATAACCCTCCATGGGCGGCGATATCAAAGGCGCGGTGGCGTTTTTAAACCTCTGAATCTGATGGAAACTGTTTAAACTTTTCACTCATTTATTTTTAGTTTGGAAGATATTGGATGGCTATATTCTCAGGTCGAATTTTTATTCTAGTCGGAATCAGACGATTAGAAAGGTAACGATTAAACTTGTGTTGAAATTTCGATATATATTAGTTTTTTTCTATAGTTCCCGCAATTTCTGAAATAGTAACCTCAAATTTTGGATCAAGTTCACACAATACGAGTTAAACAAATGTATTTGTCACACTATTAACAAAACCTACATGGTGATATTCTTTCAGAAGTCATGCTTCTTTTTTTCCCTCGAACTTCCCTGCGTTGTGTCGCTGGCAAACTCTGAATGCAAAAGTTATTTTATTTCGAATCTTTTTGACCTCTTATAGTAAATAAAATATCGAAGGCCTGTATAAGGGTTATAAAAAATCCACCAATTTTTGTGAAGTTGTTCTTTCGCATAGTTTTTATTGTTAACTATCCTATCAATATCCAAATTTTCAATAGACAGTACAAACAATGAACCTGTATGATTTCTTTGTATAAATCCAGAATTTCTGTTCTATGCACACTGCATTTTAGCCACAACAAACTGTCAAAGTTGACAAGTTAGTTGAAAAGTGGAACTAAAGAGTGAGCATTTTTGCGTTATAATTTTGTACATTTTTCAAAACGATTATATCAACGAGAATGTGTCGACGAGTTTTCGGCATTGAAGCACCACACCAGTCAACAGTTTCTAGTTGGTATAGAGATCTTAAAAGCAAAAGAGTTAGGCTATGGATACTGTACGTAAGATTATACAGGGAGAGCGATATACAAAATTTCGAGAGATTGAGGTAACATTGCAGATTTCAAAGACCTCAATACAAAAAATTCTGCACGAAGAAGTGCGTGTGGAAAAAAATTAGTTTTCCGTTGGAGACCACATCTGTTGATCGGAAAATAGAAAGCTGCCAGGGTGGATTGGTTTAAAAAAACTCTGGATCCTTCAACTTTGGAAAGTCTGAAAACATTTACAACATTATCATTTGTGATGAATCTTGGATTTGAAGAATTTTTATTCAAGAGATAATATTCAACCTTCCGTAGAATGTAGAATATATCTCTCTCAAGGAGCTGTTTGTATACCTATTCATAACATCAGACCAGACTGCCTACTTATCTCAATTCGTTGAAGCGTAACAAAACATTTAAATGTTATTGCGTCCTTCAACGAACCGAGACAGAGGCCACTCACCATTGCCACCTGGAAATCACGACAATAAAGGGTAGATAAACAGAAAATTTCAAGAAGTTACACTAGTTCGACTGTTTACCGCAACGCTACACACCGTGTCAGCAAGGAAGCGATCTGTCGAAAGACTAATGCTCTCTATTCATATCTGGTTGTCAATCAGGCATACACAACAATCTCATCAATTGAATTTTTATTCAAGGAACAATATTTAATCTTCCGTAGAATGTTAAATATCTCTTCCTGAAGGAAGGGTAAAATTTCACAACACCACTTTAATTCACTGGTCAGGCACTTGGAGTTTACCTCATGTGTTTGGTCGCCTTGCACAAATGATTGCCATAACCGGCTCGAGAAAATTCAGAAGAAATTTTTTCGATGGTCTCTTTTAATATGGGGATTGAATTTCTCAGTGAACCGAATTGAGAAAAAATTCTTTGTTGATCCGCAGAAGGCAGGCTGATGTTCTGTTCAATGCTATATTGGCTCGTGAGACCATCAGTTGGTCTGAACTGCTTTAGCAGTTTGATTTTCATTACTACTTCAAGATCAAGGCTGGAATAATTTAAGGGAACAAAGAAACCCTGAAAGAGCTAAGCGAAATGGAATTGATATAAATGGAATTCTATACTTTGTTGAAGAAGTAACTCTAGACATTCAGGAATGAGTGCCAACGGTGAAGAACATAAGTCTTAAATGGCTGCACCTGTGAGGACACAACACAAAATACAAATACAAGAACAAGTAAAAGTTTGACTTTGCTACTTTTTCATAGATTCATTTATGCCAATGCTTTTCAGAATAACAATAATTGATAATTTCAACATTGTTTCGTAATTTTTCCAGTCTC
Organism: Cryptolaemus montrouzieri; assembly: GCA_013387265.2. NCBI lineage: Eukaryota > Metazoa > Arthropoda > Insecta > Coleoptera > Coccinellidae > Cryptolaemus > Cryptolaemus montrouzieri. Next base: position 29,674,034 of record JABFTP020000103.1, read on the forward strand.
CTATATAAGAATATCAAGAATTTGATCTGACAGCTTGAGTTCAGTTGATTATGTAGAAAATATTACACTTGAATAGATGAATAGATAAATAAATGAACTTACCAACGGAGTACCACAAAGAAAACTTTTATTCAGGGAACAATTTAACTTTCCATAGTATGTTGAATATCTAGTAGCTAGTTTACTGATCCACTCTTCACAATCATCGTCAACCAGAACACATAGTAGTGGAACAATATAGTCGGATGTCATGAATTGTAGAAACAGACTTCAGTTTCGGTGTCGTATGCCCTCGTCTGTGTCATACCCATTCTAATATCATTCCACCTACTCGTATCAATTCGTTGTAACGTATCAAGTATCAAGTACATATACAATTGAAACCTTCCAACCAACTGATACAAAAGAGTACCAGTATCACAGGGAAATGATGATGACAAAGAGAAGTTCTAATTGAGAAAACTTCAAGACGCGTGACTAATTTGACTATTCATCGCAACCCTCTACACCAGCGGTGCTCAAACGGTTTATTAAATGAACTCGAGGTACTTGTCAAAGAAAAACCACGTTTTTTATACTTGTCGCTTTTCTAGAAATTGCGGGCGGCGCGTTTGACGGAAACATTCGAGACTTTCCTTCACGCCGATATGAATGTTGCGCCTGCAGGAATTGAAGTCATTCTGAATTGTAACTTGAAGGCAATACTACGTCGATACAAAGTTTATTATTAAATAGTACAAAATGAGTGCAGCAAATGAATCTAAAACGTATCAATTCACTAACTATTGGGAGGAAGAATTTTGCTTTTGTATGGTGAAGGATAAGTGCATTTGTCTTATTTATCCTGCGTCAGTTGCAATACCTAAGCGTGGTAACTTAGAGACGAATCATAAAACGGTTCATAAAAACTGTGAAAACGATTTTCCGTCACAGAGTGAATTAAGAAAACGAAAATTACTTGATTTGATACCTTTGATTGTTTGAAAAAGAACAAACCATGTCCACAAGACCAGATAAACAATCGAAAGCTGCTACGATCACGTCATTTAAAATATCTCATATATTGGCTAAACACAAGAAACCATTCGAAGATGGCACGGTTGTGAAGGAAGCATTTATTGAAGTGGGTGAGCCTTGATTTGGAGATTTTAAATAGAAACAGAAGTCATGTCTGCTATTAGTTATCTCGTCCGACTGTCACAAGGCGTATCAAAGTCATGAGTCAGAACATGGCAGATAAACTTAAACATGATATCATGAAATGTACATACTTTTCTTTACAGTTCGACGAATCCACCGATGTGTCAGACACTGCCAGCTATGTATTTTATTCGAATGGTATTCAATAACATATTGGCCAAGGAAGAATTTTTGACAATCATTCCCCTGAAGGGAAGACCGGTGGCGAAGATATATATGACGTTTTCTTCAATTTTGTGAAAATCTACCAGCTACCAATATATAAATTAGTGTGTATGACAACCGATGGAGCACCAGCAATGACTGGAATCAAAAACGATTTTGTGGCATTCTGCCGAGCTAATAAAGATTTCCCTTCATTTGTTTCATTCCATTGCATTATACATCAACAAGTTTTGTGTTCAAAAGTGTTCTTTCAAACAAGGAGGAAATTATGGGCATTGCAACAAAAATTGTGAATTCCATCCGTGCACGTAGCTTGCAACGGCGGCTCTTCGAGTTGAAGTTGGAAAATAGGGGGCCAGCTGAACACACTGATTTAGTTCTTCACACGGACGTCAGGTGGTTGAGTAGCGGAAAAGGTTTCAAGAATTATTGCCCAAAATAACAGCTTTTCTAGACGAAAGACGTGATGGCACTCAGATGTGGAAAAACGAAAAATGGCTGACTGATTTGGCATTTTTGACTGACATTCACTTGAACACCATTAACTTGGAGCTTCATGGTAAAGGAAGAATTATTATTGAGATGATTAGCACAGTACACGCATTCAAAGGAGGATCCCTCAGTTGAATTATGATACGTGTGAGGCTGAATTATCAGATATTTTGGGACAATACGAAATGCACTTTTATGATTGCAGTAAATGGGCAAATATAAGATCATTTATGAGTTAGTATACGTCTCGGAAGCCCCTCAAACATTATGTACTCTTGAGTCACTGAGTTCCAAATTTCAGGAAGCAGATTTTCTAGTTTTCACCAATCAATGAGTCTAAGGGTACAACATGGGGTTCAAGGATATCTGCAATGTATCTGGACGCTGTCATTCTTCCATTATTCACTAGGACTAACTCAGTTCGACCATGGAAAGAAATGCCTCCCCACGCCATTACTGAGCCCCCTCCGAAGTTTTCAGTTTGTCGGATATTGCATTGCTGTGTCTGTATACAGGGATGCGTCTATCATTTGATACTAGACAGAACCTGGACTCGTCCGAAAAGAGAACATTCGACCATTCTGAAATACCCCAATTTGCATGTTCCCTCGCAAACTGAAGTCCTGCAACTCGATGCTCTCTGGTGAGACGCGGGCCGGAAGAAGCCACCCTTGGTCTGATATCGTATTCTCTGAGCATGTTCCTAACAGTTTTCAATGAAATATGCACATTTATGGAAAGTGCAAGTTCATTTTGTAGCATTCAAGCCGTACAGTGCCGATCTCTTAGTGCAGTTCAACGAAACCAACGATCATCAACTGGTGTTGTCATCCGATTTCTTCCGTGTCCGGCCCTTCTTCCATATTCCCCTGTTTCGTGGTACCGATTAATTGCTCTTGAAATAGTGCTTCCGTTAACATTCAACAAGTTAGCCACGTAACGTTGGCTTCGCCCCTCCTCTAGAAGTACTACAATTCTTACAACTTCATGATCACTCAACATTCAGCAGCCATTACAATAAAGTCAAAGATTCGAAAATCAACAAGAAACACAGAAAACTTGCATTAATTTAGCGTGAAAACTGAAGAGAACTTGAATGAATACTGATAGTCAAATAAACTCATTCTTGTTCCAGACGTGTTTGAGATCATATGGAAACAAATGTTACTACATAAATAATACCAATATATAAATTATTGCGCATTGAAACCGATGGAACACCAGAAATGACTGGAATCAAAAACGGTTTTTCGGCATTGTGTTGAGCTTATGAAGATTTCCCTTCATTTTTTCATTCCATTGCATTATACATCAACAAGTTTTGTGTTCGAAAGTTTTAAACACGGAGAAAATTATGGGCATTGCAACAAAAATTGTGAATTCCATCCGTGCACTTAGCTTGCAACGGTGGCTCTTTAAGTTGCAGTTGGAAGATAGGGAATCAGCTGAACACACTGAAGAAGGGCAAATCGCCCTTCAACTGACGGAAATGTTTGGGTCAACTAACTTGTGCGAGTCTGCATTTTCTGAAATGAAGATAATTAAGTCAAAATTTCGCAATCGACTAACTGACGATCATATTTCATCATGCTTGCGATTAGCACTCAGTGGTTACGTACCATCTTATGAAAAGTATGCTGAGACATGCAGTGCCACGCTTAAACATCCAAAGTCATTCCTTAGTTAAGTTAAACACCATATAAAACTCTTTTGTTTTGTAACAACCAATAATTTCGCAATTTTGAATAACTATGAGTTTTTTCATTGATATTATAGAGAAGAACCTAACTAAACCTAACCCAAACCTTGACTAAAATAATGTATATTGTGCGGAAAGCTAATATCTTTATATGCTACGATACACCCTACTTAGGTAGGTAGGTAGGTAGGGTGTATCCTGTATGTACGACAACCCTGCATCACACATACTTGCAGCCTCTCACAGTCGATCGCAAGTAGTCTAAAAATATTAGGTAGAACGCCAGCAGTTCAAGATTAAGCACCCCTGATCTACACTGTACTTGCACTGTTCAAATTCAGCTAACACACAAGTATTTGATTGGTTGTTAAATCAAATGTACCTCATATTTCCGATGTATGGATTCGTCATATATGACTGTGAAAAAGCTGTTGAGGCCTTACAAACAGCCATTCTCAATGTAGCAACAAACGGTTGGAATAATTGCTTTCAGAATTAGTTCAAACGAATGGGATAGTGTATTAATCTTAGTGGTGAATATTTCAAGAAACAATAAAGTCTTCAAAATCTCTCAATTGTTTCATTATAGCACTATATACAAAACTGAAAAGATATTCTTTGTTTATGTATACATAAACAATTGGCGCCCTCCAAAGAAACGACACAGAACACTACCAAATATAACAGAAAATGAAGAAGACAAATGAGAAAGTAGACTAGTTTGACCAGGGAAGAAAACAGGGCGTGAGTCATGAAAAAGTGTGTAAATTCTGTATATATTTTAACATGTACATTCATGTATCTTATATTGTGCAACCCTGTTCCGAAATTTAAATTTCTCAAAAACTACAGGAGCTGAGAAAAATTCAAAAATTCGTAACGAAGCATTTACCAACCTAAATTTATACGACACCTCCTCTTTCCGTTAGAACAAGATATTTAGGAGCATCATGTATAGCTGTATGGAATTGGTCACACAATATGACAATATTTTCGGTAACTCAAAAAATATAAACTTTTATGGCAATTCAATTTGTTTTTCTAGAACCTGAAAAAGTGCTGTTATTTGAGGTAAAGTTCATAATAATTTTCAATTTTGCTTGAACCTTTTCATCTTCTCCGACTCTGTCTTCGCGAGTACTCTGTAGGTCCCTCGGATTGATTTTCAGTTTGTCTAGTTCGGACATTACGTTTGTTTTTATTTCCTATCTGCGATGTTCCGTCGCGAACGTTCCTCTAAATTGTATTTGACCATTCGAAAGAAATTCACTCAGTTGCGTCTTCTAACAGACTCACTTTCCCCCTCGGAAAAGTTTCCATATCTGCCGATAACTTTTCCATACTCTTCATTCTTTACAGCATCAGATATCGAAATTTATCATTCATAACTGTTTTGCGGCCATGTGAATGTGAAGTTTATATACTTTGCTTTTGCTTTTTTACATTTATGCATATTATTTGGGAAGCATATAAAATTGTTGAGTGCTTTTATAGATGACAGAGAATATGTACTGCCTTCGATTTCAGTCGTTTTATGATTCGAGGAGAAAAATTATGTGCCAATAAAGATCTTGAACATATGCTTTGAGGATATAAATATTACGAGAACATTTCTTTGATAACTTTGGTTTTATTATTTGACCATAAAAGCCGCTTCCAGGAAATCTTCAATGTAAGCAGTAGGTACTCCAGATATTATCATTTTTCAACAAGTTTTTTATCGAGCATGAAATTCTGTCGTGCTTAATCAAATAACTGTGACTTGGAAATGGAATATTTGAAAAAATTCCTCTAAATGATTTCATCAAATTTCTGAACAATTTTTTCAGTTCACCTCATTGACTTAATTGTGGTTTGATGAGCTTAGATATGTTTTTGATTTGATAATTATGGAATAGTTGATATTGGTACGGTAATAAATAATATGGTCGTGGATAATAAGATAGAGCAGGAGTGCTCAAACGGTCGATCGCGAGTGTTTTTTGAGTAGATTTCGAGAAGAAAAATATGTTTCATCAATAGGAAACTAAACTTCATCATAAATTTTCTAACAGTTTTTTCAGAAAAGAAAGGATCTGAAACATTTTCCGTCTTTGAAAGCAAGGATTCCTCAGTTGAATTAGGATACGTATGAGGATAAATTATCATATATTTTGGAACAATTCAAAAAGCGTTTTTATGATTGCAGTAAATTAGAAAATATAGCATCATTTATGAGTTATACTTTTTCATGTAATAACATTGAGGAATTAGCTACTGAAATAGCAAGTCAGTTTAATATGAACTCATGTTCTGTTGAAAATGAGTTTGTGCAGATTATATCAGATATACATCTCAAAGCTACAGCTTCTGATACAAATTTCTGGTGTTTCATATCTCAAGATAAATATCCGAATCTAAGGCAAATCGCCTTTCAACTGACGGAAATGTTTGGGACGACTTACTTGTGTGAGTCTGCATTTTCTGAAATGAAGATAATTAAGTCAAAATATTGCAATCGACTAACTGACGATCATATGTCATTATGCTTGCGATTAGCACTCAGTGGTTACGTACTATCTTATGAAAAGTATGCTGAGATTTGGGTTAACCTCGACTAAAATAATGTATATTGTGCGGAAAGCTAATATTTATATATGCTACGGTACACCCTACCTAGAAAGGTAAATAGGTAGGGTGTATCGTGTATGTACGACAACCCTGCATCACACATATTTGCAGCCTCTCACAGTCGATCGTAAGTAGTCTAAAAATATTGAAGTAGATCGCCAGCAGTTCAATTTGAGCACCCCTGAGATAGAGCGTTTCATTCAGTGGATTTCTGAGGCAATTCATAATCTAAAAATTCAGGAAAATCGATTTTATTGTAAAAGGAAAACAAACTAGCACTCGCGAAGAATGAAAAAATGAAGTTATAGATATCAAAAAGATTCAACTACTCTGTGCCAAAAAAATTAACGCCCAATTTCAATATTTCAATTTTCTATTTTGGTAAGAAACTAATTGTTAATACGTTAGTTTTCGGATATGTCCGGATATGTGCCAACAAAATACGATGTTTCATCTAGGCGCACATATAATAAGAAAGATAAAATGAAAGAAATAACAAATAAACAAAATAATCGAAATTTGCTACGAAATGGAACTAACTAATAAGGTCATTGATTTTGATTATGAACTCTAGATCATACACTCATTCTGACCAAGGGAGGAAACATCCGCTATTAACAGGTTTCTGGGGATTTTGAGGCAACAAAATGGCTCTTCACGACAAAAATAGAACAATAGAATTTCAAATTGAAAAAAAAAGTCAATGCCGTCATTTCTTGAAAAAAGGGAAAACCAGCTATATGTACTTTCATCAATAAACGAATTAACGTTCCATATCTTCTTACTCGAAGTAACACAAAGCAACTCAAAAAAGAATTACTATTTGATATTGAAAATATTGAGATGTTTGTGGGATAGCTCAGATTTTCTAAAAGAAAAACGTTCTCTAAATTCAGTTGTTACATCAACACATCGGTCTCGAAAAATGAATTTCGACTAATTTTCTTTTGATGAATTTATTATCGAGGTTAAAAAAAGTGGAAACGATTTCAATGGTTTTTGTGTCCGAATTAATCCTAACAAGACTCATTTTTTTCAGTCGTGTTTGCTGTCAAGTTTTCTTAGTTCTCCCTTCAAATGGATAGAATTATTTTCCTATGATATTTTGCTGGTAAAATAATTTTTGTTTTTAGGAAATTTCAGCTGACGTATTTTAAACAATGCAGTACTTCTTTTACAAAGATTAAAGTTGTATACATATATTTTCAATAACAAAAATAGCGCAGTCGTTTAATTGGCCTCTTACATAAGTGAGTGAATATCGAAGCGTGCGGGCATGACACGAGCTTGCGATGAAAAGGAGTAACATCGCACGATCGCTAATACATTGTCTTCATTAAATTAAACATTGGATTCGATTATAATACCTTTGATTTGAATTCGTTTGTGCACTATGGAATTAAAGAATATAACAAAATATTCAACCTGCTGTCTTTATGTCAGCAGGTTGGGTTTGATGTCTATCTTCGCTTAAAAAAATATAAATCGGAGAGAAATAAGAAAACAGTAGCTATACCTCATATTTTCGATTTATCTAAATTAATACAAACCTCAGTATACTCTTACATCAATCGATGAATTGGCAATGTAAACTCCATTTTTTTCACTAAGAAAAATTCGAATAGTTGCAATACGAGGGTGGTCTGAAAAGTTTCGGACATAACAAAGATACAAGACATTTTTTTCTGAATATTTTTATATATTTTAAGACATAGGCTACTTGTCCTCTACATACTTTTTTCAGCGATGTTCCCATCCCAAATACTCGGCGTTTTTCTCTGAAAAGTTGTAGTTCATGAACGGGATAGCCTATTCATTTCACAAAGGTCTCTTTCCTTCTAGCACAATTTTTAGATGAGGGAACAAAGAGAAATCACTTGAGACTAAATCAGGTGAGTATGTTCAAGCGGTTCAAACCGTAGTTTTTGGATTATCGATATGGCCTCTACTGCGATGTTAGACGCTACGTTGTCTTGGTGAAATAGGATTTTCTTTTTCTGTAAATGTGGCTGTCTTTCCACTAGTTCTGCTTTCAGCTTATCAGATAATGATGCTTAGTATGCTCCTGTGATGGTTCCTCCTTTTGAAGATAATCCATTAAATGAACCATAACTATACCAAGAAACAGTCGCCATCACTTTCCTTTCCGCAGTCTGAAGGGTATTTTAGTTTCTGGGGTACTATGTTGTATGGAAGATTCATCTACAGTAATTAGGCGGCGCAAAAACTTGGGTTTATTGTGCCCAAACTGCGCCCACTGCGTTGGAAATGGTCAATGGAACACATTTATGGTCTAACATGAGTAAACGATGCATCAACCGACAGACAGCTTTCTCATGTATAAATGTTGATGACAACCACGTTCTTTCACCTCTACTATCTCTCTCACTTTGATTCAGGGATCGTCTAGCACCATTTGGTGAACTTTGGCTATGTTATCGTCGGTAATTGCAGTTTTGGGACGTCATAAACGTTCATCGTCTTCCAAGCTCTAACGGACATGTTTAAATTCAGCTGCTACATTTCACTGTGTAAATGATGGTGCAAAGTGCCCATACAAAGAATCCAATTCATCTTTAATTGCAAAGTGAATTGCCTTTCAAAAACAAATACTGGATGACATCTTGATAGCCGATTTTGTCCATTCTCACAAAAACACTCACGTCAAGTCACTCAAACGACTGGTCCATAAGAATGGCAGGTCCAAAATATCTGAAACTTTAGTGAGTAGCTGTCAATAGATGAACGATGAAAATTCAAAAATTTTTATTTACGAGTGGTGCCATCTCTATGTAGAGGTCGGAAACATTTCAGACTATCCTCGTAAAAACTCAGCTTATTCTGTACCATATATTAACCACTATTTTCATTTCATAATTATGATCTGAATCAAACAAAACTGAAGATTTTGCATTCTTAGCTATATATTTCTTCCAAAAATACTGATACTCACATTTTATGCTGTATATTCATCCCATAGGACGAATTCATAATATATAATACCACTGGAAACTTAGAGTTTTCCGGTATATAGAATATGCAGTATTAAACAAGGCGAAAAATAAATTTGGTCAAATCCGTTCTGCATTTTTAACACGATTGATTAGCGATACAAACTTCTATATTTAAAATATTTGTGGGAATCTGTCTGGTAGTGTTTGAATGTAGGACTTTGTACTTGTGGAAATCACAGCCATTTACTCTCATTTCAATTGAACTGTTCACAGTATTACATTATGTTAGCAATTATTTTCATCCTATACATTAAAATCATTAAAATATAATTCGTATTTTATTGAATTGATGAATTAGTTAGTAGAATCTGAAAAAGAAAAGTGGCAATTTTTAATTCTTCCAGTACCAATAATACATAATTTTTTGTGAAATGAGCACATTCATCACGTATTCAGGATTGCTATAATTTTATTCAGCCTAATTATATAGTACAATATTGTATGACTCCGGTAATAAATTATATTCAGGCTTCACAGATTGCGACGTTTTTATGCTGCAGCTATGTGAAATATTGTGAATGAATAAAAAAATTACCCCCTCTGCCCCGTGTTCCTTTTGCGTGAGGAATTCATTAAAGCAAACAAATTCAAGCTAGCCTTTTTCGTTCTCGAGTTATTCTGTGGAGAATATATCAAGAAAATGCAACAGATTTGGATAGCCAAATATTCCATAATATGCATTATCTACTACTTTATCGTATTCACTGAATTTTTTTTTTATTTATTACCCAACTGTTGAGGACTTAAGTCTGGAGATAAGATAAATTTATATTTTCAAGAACATAGATGGCTTTGTGTGAGCAGATATAATTCACGATCATTATCGTCCTTGAACGCAAATATTTACGTTGATATTTTTGTTCCGAAACATTTTAAACAATAGACTATTCATCGCATTTCATTTCAAATTATAAGCTATTTTAGGAGAATAGCAATTGGATTTCACCACTTTCGCTGAATTTGAATGAACATTTAGAGATTAAATATCGATTTAAATCTCTCGCAATAGAACTCTGTAGCCTTTTTGAAGTATTTAAAACATACCTATTAACGGAGGAGTGATATTCTGACATTTATTTTACTATGGTTACGGATATCACCTTCTTATTCCATCTATAGTAACACCACATAATCGCTCTCGTATCTTGAAAATTGTGGTTCCAGTATTTCTGAGGACCAAATTCCTAAAGAATATCTCCGTATTCGAAAAGATTTGGACAACGCTGTTCAAACTAATTTGTCTAACAATTTCTACAGGAATCACCTCTGAAAATTTGTCATTATACTTGGGGAATACCCTGTATAGCATACAATGTCTAACACTAAATCAATGTTGATATTTGGATAACCAACTTTCGATCTTCAGATGGGACATCCTGTATTATTTTGCCTATTTTGATTGTTCATCTCATCTTACGACCTTTTGACATATTTTTGAAAGAAAAACAAAACATAACCTTTTTTGCAATTTTCATCTTTCGTTCTAAAAAGCCATGAACAGTCACAATTTCCTTAGCTCAACAGCTCCTATCACGAAAATACAAGATTGTATCTAAAAATTTAATTGCTCATTTTTTACGGGGTGTCAAAGTTATTAACAAAAAAGCAAACAGCGAAAACAAAATAATAATAATGAATGTACAAAAATACCTCCACTCTCACGAACATAACATCGTACACGATTAATGGTTCCCCTCACAACATTATTTAACTGTTGGGCTGTATTGCCTCGAATAGCTTGTCTCCAACTCTTTTTGGGTTCTAACAGGATTTTGGTGAACCTCATTCTTCAAATGGCCCCACAGGAAGAAATCGAGTGGGCTCAAATCTAGCGATCCAGCTGGCCATCTTATGGGACAATTTGTACCTATTCATTTTTCCAAAATTTCATCAAAATATTCCAAATAGAAAAAAAGTTACAGGGTTTGCCCTAGTTTCAGTTACACTGGGTATAATTGTGGAGCTAAAAAATTAAAGCGTGAACCTCTTAAGACGACTATTCCGCAAATTGTTATGTAGCCAATCCTCAGATATTCCTTATAATGATGCTGAAAACTTTATAGAACCTCTATGATTATCTGATTTGCGAATAACTATTAAATGCCGGAAAACTCTTGATTACTTTTCAAGGTCTATATAAATTTCCTATTATTAATTTTTTCAAGTTATTAATTCAAACATAACAATTGGCTATCGAAAAGTATATTTGAATTGGATAGCTCCTTAAATATTCTCAGTAATAAAATCATTTTTACCATATTAACAGTTAGTTCATTTTCAACAATGTCTAGTGCTACAGCTTCAGAAGAAATTCAATGTTACCTTCAACAGTTGATGAAGAAAGAAGGCATTGATGCATATGAAACACAGTTTGAAGGTCAACCTGGAAAGGGTGAAAATTACTTGGGCAACGTAACATTTCTCACAGTGGTTCCTAAAAATGGTGGTGATGCTTATAATTTGGTTGTGAAAGCTGCTAAGGAATCTAAGGAACTCAGAAGTGCTATGCCTGTGGAAATAGCTTACAAAAGAGAATCCTACATGTACCGCGTAGTGTTTCCTGAATTCAGAAAGTTTGTAGATTTAATGGAGAACGGTGTCACATTAAATTATATTCCAAAAGTCTTCTGGATATGTGACGAAGACCTACATGAAACACTTATCATGGATAATTTGAAACACAAGGGATATCAGCCATGGGATCGTACGAAACCTATGAATCTCGAACATGTTCTTATGGTTATGAAAAGTCTTGGTAGACACCATGCTTTATCTTTGGCTCTTAAAGACCAGAAGGCTGATGAATTTTCGGAAATAACGGGAGTTTTAACAAATATTTGGATAGAGTTTTGCAAATACCTTGATCCTGTTGTATTTCATGGTGCTCTGCTGAAAGATGTTCTAGAATTCTTGAGGGATGCTGGAAGAAATGACCTAGCTAACAAATTTCAGCCAATTTTTGATGATGTGAGAATAATTTTAGCAAATGAAACTCCTGAAGAAGATCGATTGGTGATATGCCATGGCGACTGTTGGAATAATAACTTATTGTTTAAATACGAGGTAAATAATGATTTTCAATAGAAGCACATCATCATATTCAATGGGGATAAAAGAACGCTTCAGAAAATGCCAACCAGAACTTCATCCCCTTGTCAAACTTCTATCCTATCAGACCAGTTGTCTCATACGTTACAGGTTCAATAGCCAAACTTTGTCGCTATAGATGTCATTGAACATTTATGTATTAAACCCAAAATTTAACACTCTCTAGGTAATTTCTCTCTAGTGTTCCACCTTACGTTCGGTTGAAATTGGGTAGGTACATATGTGCAATACCTATTCCTTTACAAAATCAGCAAATATGCTTCTTTTGGAATTTTATTTGGACCTTATTCCAGCCTAAATAGAGAGATTTGAATGAGAAACAACAATTTGATCATGGGTTCTCCTATTTTTTGCTAGCTATGAATAAGATAATTTATTTTGTCATAGAAACAAATAAGCAATACAATCCATTTAATATTTTCCTAAGTTAATTTAATAACAAATACAACTTTAATTGAATACAAAATAATTTCTCTATTTTCCTTAATCCGTCGCTTGACGATCTTACCGTTTTTAATTCTTCCGTATGAGTTCATCAAAACAAAAAAGCTGCTTTCAACAGTATGGTACAAAGACTCATAAATGTTACATAGAGTGATCTGGGTAATGACGCCCTTGAGCAACAATGGCGATCCATGACTGTTAATGAAAATTCCCTGTTGAGTCAAAGGATCGTTACAGCTAAGCACCTTCAGATGCAGCTTCGAAAGAACAGTGGAGTATGCACTAGCACTGAAATGATACGACAACGTCTCAACGAATTTAGTTACCGTAGCATATCGACAATGGAGTTTTGCCAGGGATCATATCAATTAGTTAAAAGCTGACTTGGTGAGAGCCAAGTCGAATTTCGTCTTTTTTATTAAGATCGGCGTTCTTCAGTGTGCAGACGTCCAAATGGGAGATATCCTCAGTGCAACTTCTTACTTATCTATAGTTCTGGTGAAACTCTAATAATGGCGTGAGTACGAATTTTCTTGAACGCCCACACTGATCTTGAATGGAACCCTGAATGCTCGTTACAGACATTTTAGAAAAACATGTTGTACCATTTTCGACAAATATGGGTGGAAACTTTTGTGTTTATGCATCATACCGCTCATCATCACCAAGCTCATATCTTTAAGAACTTCCTTCAAGATCACGAACTCATTGCAGTGGAGTGGCCTACGTGAAGTCCATACCTTCAACCCATCGAACAATTCTGGAGCATTGTTAATAGTAGATTAAGAAACCAATAAAACCTGCCAATTACCGTGAATGCGGTTCGGAACAGACAGATCAAAATTTGGAATGGATAGGATCAGAGTATAATCGTTGATATTATACAGTCTAATGACAAGCTTATGAAGCCTTTTATCTCTTCTTTATTTTTCATTATTGATTTTATTTTCAATTTCTAGGAGTATCATTTTCATTCAGATTGTTCTCAAGCATTCCTTAGTGCTGGAGTGTTACTGAAAAATATTTCTTCAACGTTTCTAAGCTTCTTCTGAATGTGTGTTATAAGGTAAGATATTCCTTACGAGGATGTCAAATGACCTGTGGAAAGAGATGGGATCTTGCCCAAAAGCAACTTCAGTGGCTATATGTGATGGTGGTGAAACCACGTATCACAATCTGCTGCATTGCTTGGTGGGAGTGTAGTCTTAATAAGCAATCCCAACTCAAGCTCTCCAAATTACAGAGAAAGGCCTGCATGATGATTCATGGAGTTTTTCGCTCTACACCCATTACGGACATGGAACTGATAATGGGTCTGGCCCCTCTTCATCTGGTGGAAAGAAAAGTCGCTTTCCACAAATTCCATCGACTTTCCCAAAATGAAACCGGTATGTTCGGCTTTGTGCCCGACGCCTTACAGTCTGAAATCGAGGGCAACGAGTTGTTGAGTATGAGGTCTAACATAGCAATACCTAACACTAATATGCAGTGACCATTCCAGCTCATCATTTCCGATAGACATGAATAGAACAGCTTCAAGGACAGTCTACTTGAGGTTCCCTTTTGGTTCACAGACGGCTCAAAATCTGCTAAAGGTGTTGGAACTGGTGTCTACAGTCGGGGTACTGCCAAGGGACAGGCTATATGTCTTGGCGGGCTTGCGACTGTTTTTCAAGCAGAAATATTCGTCATTGACCACTGTGCTAACCTCTTGCTTGCGGAGGGATTAACAAATAGGTCAATTAAAATCATCACCGATAGCCAAGCTGCACTGAAAGCATTGGAATCCGATATATGTACTTCACTTATGGTGCAGGAATGTCGCACTGCCCTTGCCAAACTAGGAGAACGGAGCAAGCTCCGTCTGATACGGGTACCCGAAAACTCAAGCATTGAGGTGAATGAGAAGGCGTGGATTCATCGGACCGAAGCCTAGGCTCAGAATTCCACAAGAGATTGCAAGGATGGAAAATAATCGATGGTTGGACCTGAGGTTATGTGTCTCAGGTCTCAGACACGCTCGACTTGCCATCAAAGGACCCTCCACTTCGAGAGCAAAGGCTTGGCTTAAACTCTCTAGGTTTGACCTGAGAGTTTTAACCGCTATACTTAGTGGGCACTGTCGCCTCAGAAATCACCTAAACAAGTTATGAATACGAAAAAGATATAAAATCAGCGGGACATGATGAGTGCGAGTGCCCAGCAGCGGATATAGTCAGGATGGAAGAACTTGGATCTAACAAATTGAAGCTGACTGAGTCTATTGAGCTTTCACCCATAAAGCTGATATCATTTACAAGAAGGACAGAGCTCGTGGATGAAATTTAGGACAGAGTGTGCCACAATTGCTGCTAGGTAGCCCTCACTCATATGATATACAGGGTGAGGCGTGGCTGACTCCCACTTTTCAAAGGGTTGGTGAAACACTGTACGAGATATTCACAAAAAAATTATTCCGATAAAAGGTCAATATTATGTAGTTTTTTCAGTTAAGTTCTGAAAATGATAACGTCCAAATGATGGCCCTGGCGGGCAACACACATGTTTAGCATTACATAGAAATTCCGCAAGACTTTCGCAAGAGTGACAGGGGTTATCTGCTTAATTTCTTCTTCAAGGTTTTTAGCTCATCAGTGTCCTTGAACGATGTTTAAAAACCTCACCCTTGAAATAGCCTCACAGACAAAAGTCACATGGGTTCAAATCAGGGGGAGCTCGGGGGCCACTGAACTGTTTCCCGCAAGAAGACAACCTGCCCAGGGAACATCTCCTGAAGAATTGATCGTTGTCGTCGGGCTGTATGTACAGTGGCACCATCTTGCTGGAACCAGAAGCTCTGTTGGTCGTTGATTTCACCCAATTCCCAATTTTCGGACGCAAAAAATTCTCAAGCATGCCACAGTACCGGTCAGAGTTCACGGTAACTGTGAAGCCATCCTCTTCAAAAAAGTAAGGCCTAATGATGCCTACTTTCGATACTGCACGCCAAACCGTTACTGTTGGGCTGTGAAGGGGTCTTTGGTGAAGATGTCGGAGTTTTTTTTGTGCTCAGTAGTGAAAATTTTGCTTATTCACGCACCCTGAAAGATGAAAATGAGCTTCGTCGCTTGTCCATAAGATCCTAGGGAGGCATATGTTGAAGGATTGCCTGACAACAATCCACACGTCTTCCCCAATCTGTCGGGGACAATTCCTGTGCAACCATGATCTTGGATGAGTGTAACCCGAGCTCAGTATGAAAAATTCGTCTCACTATTCTAGCCGAAATCTGAAGAGCAGAAGCATGTTTGCGTGCTGAACGCGATGAAGACTGCTCAATCGACGTCCTCACTCGAGCGATGTTTTCAGGCGTTCTGACGGTGACAGGCAGGCTGATTCTCTTTACACTTAGTGTAGATATTGTTAATCGGAATTTTTGCATCCACGCCAAGATTGTTTTCCGGTCGGGAAGACTATGGGAAGAGTTTAAACGATATTTCGTGCGGAACGCACGCTGTGTTGCGATAACAGATTCACTTGTTTTGATAAAGGTCTCAACAACAAACGCGCGCGGCTCAGCCGACCAAGACATATTTAAGACTGCAAAGTACACCGCTTTAGCACCTCCCATTCTTGTGCAGTGATTTTTTGAAAAGTGGGAGTTAACCACACCTCACCCTGTATCTATGTGCGTTAGTTATTTGGCATAGTGTAGACTTCAATATCTCGTCATTATCCAATCTTTCCAGTTCTTAAAATAATCAACCCTATTGAGATTGACCTGTTTTTGATCAATAGAAAAATGTTTCTGTAATAATATTAAACTGTACTGTTTTGTTACATAAAAACATCTTCATCAAGTAACAACCTCCCCAATAAAATTATTCATTATGAAATCAAACAGTTTTAGTATCAAACTGAGACATACTGTGCTTTCCTGCTAAATTTGAGCATATAATAATGAAAGGATCTCTACCAACTCCTCAACGTTTTCTAGCTACGGTTGATGATCATGAAGAACTCGCCCCTTTTAGTCCTTCTATATCTCATGAGAGATATATTTGGTGAACTTGTTGTCGATTTTGTAATTTGAAGTAAATTTTCATGCAATAGATTTGGAAATAAAAAATCAATGTGTAGAACCTTTCCGTATGATTTCTGTCAATTCTTGTTTCAGGGAAAGGATTGTTCCAAACCTTCGGATATTTGTTTCGTGGACTTTCAAATGTCAATGCTGGATACACCAGTTAAAGATTTGAGCTATTTTATTTACACAGCTTGCGATAAATCTACTTTGGATCAAATCGAACTCATCCTGCATACTTATCACGAATCACTGAAAACCTGTTTGAAACAATTAGGTAGTAAGAGAGATGATTTGTTCACTTATCATCAGCTAAAAGAACACTGGAAAAAATATTCTTCCTTCGGACTTGTGTCTTCACCATTCATTGTGAAAGCGGAACTTTGCAAATCAGATGAAGCACCGGACTTAGTTGAAATCACTGAACAAAGAAAAGATATTTCAAATATCTTTGATTTCAAGTTAAAAGATGAGGAAGAGTATAAAAGGAGGATGATAGAGGTATTTACACATTATGCTGAACAGTTTCTGTGAGCCTATTACAAATGAGTATAGTGTAGATTTAAGACAAATAAAATGATTTTTATTGCAAATCGTATATTTTATTAGGGAAAATGTATTTTAGTCCGTGGATGAACTCTAGTTCATCCATATAAATTCCTAACAAGCTGATAATTTTCATGGACGTTTTGGACACAATTTAATTTTATTGTGAAAACTCCTCATCGACCTCTGCTCTTAAAAACAATTATTGAAGGTCAGAGTTCGCGAAATGGTTTTCTTTTTATTTTTCAGCGAATAGGCTAGTTTTATGATAAAAAACTCCCAAACAAAAAAAAGTGGAACGTGAAATTATTTGAAAAATTGTTCTTTTACTTTTTCCATAACATTTATCATTTCTGGGAAAAAGCGATTCTGAAATTTACTCTACTTGTACTCTCTATATTACACACACGTGTTGACACCACCAATGATCTAGTACACAGTCTGTCCCATTTTCGATTTTTTAGTACGGCTGATTTGTGAATACTGCAAGAAGAGAGAAATCAACCCCCTCATCTCCTTTACTTACGAGGAAAATTCATAAGTGAAAACAGATACCAGCCAACTTCTTTCATTTTCGAGTTATTTCGGCTTATCGATACATGAAAACTGCTTCGAAGTTCTACTGACACCTTTATTTAGAACGTTCAAACATTTTTTTGTTGAATGGTTTTCGAACTATAATATAAACTAGTGACCCCTTCGAGATCGGCTTTTATATCTAAACAGCTAATATACTGAACGCCTTATATACTATACGCCTAATATACTTAATCCCAAATATACTGAACGGAACGCTCTCTACGGAACGCCTTATTATATTCACTGAGATTTATACATAATAGTTCGTTATGTTACATGGAATTCTCTCATTTAATGCCTCAGTCATCCTTAAGGCAACGCAGCTTCCAGTATTGTTTTATGGACACTGACTTATCAACCACACAAATTTAAACACTATTCACTATTATCCCAATTCAAAGAGATACATGCAATTTGAAAATCTTGAAAATCTCTCATTTTCTCCAACTGAGTTAGCATAGGATGAAATTAAAAACATTCCAACATTGATTCAAAGAAACAAATTGTTGAATCACCCTTTAGGCAAAGAAATTCAATCATCAACATTCATAATATTAATTCACAATATCCCAAATTTTCAGTTCCAAAAGTATCGAATATATACTTCAGAAAGATCGATATAAGCAGATCTATAGTTTCAAATTTTTAATTTTCACTCAACAGTTCTGAATCGAATTAGATCGGATAAAAAGCGAATAAGATTCATAAAATATAATAAACAACAAATATTAGCTTGAAACAGTAAGATGGAAGAATTACTTCAGAAGTATATTAATGAAATGGAAAATAAAAGTTCCTCCCAACTTAAAATTTCTTGGAAGTATCCAAACGACAACAGCGAGAAATTAGTAATCAAATAAAGGAACACTACTGTATTCATAGAAATGTCACCCTATGTGATTGCCCTATACGTAACTATTTTGTATAAATTGAAATTTACCAAAATTCACACAATTTGCTTAAGAACAAACATCTTCTGAATTGAAGTGTTCTTGTTGAAAGCAGGAATGAGATCCACAAATTTGTAAATTACATAATGGACCCTCATATACAATACAATGATGTTAACTATATATCAGTTTCAGTGAAACTGTTTCTTCTGACGTTAATTTCCTAGATCCTTAACTGTCGAGTTGGCAGTTGGTTTCGAGCAGTCAGCTTCTTTTAAACTTGCTCTCATCATTGAAATTTCTATTCTTCAATTTTACTTCTCTTCAATTCATTTTCTTGTGAAACTTCATAATATACTATGAGAATGAAAGGAAGAAATTGCATTAAAACAACGTCATATTTCCATATTATATGATGAAGATACTCTTTTTACACTTATATAAAATACCTATAGTACAACTACCTATAACGGAAATTGTCAAATTGCATAGAATTCTCCAAATAGCATTTAAAACTTTTTTCCAAAATATGATTCAGATAAGCAGCAGCATGTTTCCTGTGACTTTTATAAATGTTGATTGAAAGTTGTGGTTGTACAAAGTGAAACTTCGTATGCAACTTCTACATATGTGAACATCATGTTTCTCACTATCAGACACCTATGATAGAGAAACGTTCAATTTCAAATCAATGAGGAATACCTGTCATTCATTCAAAAACCGTAATAAAATTTCCTGAGAAACAGTAACTATAAGTTACGAATAGAAGGAACTCACAATAATTGCCTTTTGTGCAAATTGAGATGACACAAGAATATTTGGGTATTCAGAAGTCAATCAAGTTCTGATGCCAACTATGAAAACAATGGTTCCAAAAATAAATTTCGATTGTGAGAATCGTAGGTAAATTTCAAACCCTTTTACTTCATCTCTTTCCTTCAGAGATGTATAACATTAACATGTCTTATTGACATCCAGTTTGAAATATTTTAAACAGATATAGCCTTTAGTGGATAGCTTTCAATATTCATATGATACATACTCTGAATGACCTAACGAAAACCCTATCAAGTTCCTTTCAGAAAAAATATTATTATGAAAAAGAGCTCAATACCTATTAATAGCAACTCAAAGGATATCCCATCATTTTGTAAGATTAGTCCCAACTGATTTGTCCAAAAATCCCAGTAATTCCAGGACTTTTTTCAACGCATAAATGTTAGAATAACCATGAAAGACTCTATTTCTGATATATTTTCACCTCAATGCCACTTCCGGTTATACTGGAAATGCATATCAACTTAAAATGAAATATGTGAATTGTGAGTACATTTCTGGAGCATGCTAAAAAAAATATACATTAAAATACATAAATAGATCTCAAATTACATTTCCCTACCTTTCAAACATTAGTTTCCTTAACTCCTTTTTATTATAATATTCCATTTGAATCACATTATTTAGGTTAGAATATCCACAAAATGTTGAATTTATGAATTTCAAAAGTTTGTCGTGTCGTTCCCCAAACAAAATATAC
The DNA here is from genome assembly GCA_013387265.2 of Cryptolaemus montrouzieri. Taxonomy (NCBI): domain Eukaryota; kingdom Metazoa; phylum Arthropoda; class Insecta; order Coleoptera; family Coccinellidae; genus Cryptolaemus; species Cryptolaemus montrouzieri. The sequence goes on from JABFTP020000103.1 coordinate 29,694,381, forward strand.
ATAAAAATGGATAAAACAAACATCAAACTACGTTCACTTACCTCTGAAAGTTCAATTCAACTTTCGGCAAACTTTTCATTAAAATAAAATTCAGAATTAATTATTTTGACAGATCGAATATAAGACTAATTGAAATAAGGTTAGATTCGATTAGATGTAATGGATATTTCATTCCGTCTCATATTGTCACTCAGAAGAGAGAGATCACTATATTCTGGATGTTTGTAGTACCAAAATTATGTTGGTGACAATAAAAGTTACTAACTATTTCCATCTCACTATTTTCATTCAAAAGAGAGAGAGAGAGTATTAAATTTTACACGTTGGTAAAGCTCACTTCCGACATTGAATAGCGATCTAAGGGGCGGTAGGAGAGTGACTGGCTCCACCCTCTTGTTTCTGTTCTTTTTCTCGAAATTCTAGGTCTCAAAATTGTCCCAAGTTCGGAAAGTAAGTCTTAAAGTAACGGTATATCTTCGCGGATCCGATCTCGAGATATGTAGAAATCGTTCGACACCCGAATCCATTCTCCCGGTAACCCCGTATAAGTGGGACGGATAAAAGAAAACCACTCATTCTGACAGTTCGACGTTCGTTAATTTCTGACCGTCAGAGATATTCGGAATGAGGAAAATGGAGCGAAATTTCGCTGGGATTTCTAAATGTCATAAAAACTCGCCGCTTTGAGTAAACGTCATCTGCTAAGCTTTCTTATTTCTTAATTCAAGATGTCGAACTACACAAAAAAAGAGCATCCCAAAATTATACAAACTTATTACAGAAATAAGCGATCTGTAAAAGATTGTTTTCGCGCACTTCATGAATATTTCGGTGCTAGAATTCACCCTTCAGAGTCAGCTCTACTACGTTTAGCGAAAAAGTTTGAATCGAAATTCATGCTATGGGATATAAAGCCTGCTTCAAGATCAAGTAATGCAAAGAGCGCAGAAAATATTGTTGCCGTTGAGGCCAGTGTTCACGAGAATAAGAATCAATCGATTTCATGTCATTCGCAAGAGTTGGGGGCCTCACAAATGACTATGTGGCGTATTTTGAGCGCAGAAAATATTGTTGCCGTTGAGGCCAGTGTTCACGAGAATAAGAATCAATCGATTTCATGTCATTCGCAAGAGTTGGGGGCCTCACAAATGACTATGTGGCGTATTTTGAGGAAAAACTTGAGCCGGCATCGATACAAGATCCTTCTCACTCCAGAACTATTTCCGGGTGACCCCGAAATTGAGCCTTGCAGCAACTCGACGAAGATAATAATTTTCACAATAAAATCATCTTCATTGACGAAGCTCTTTTTTGGCTTGATGGCTTTGTCAATAAGCAATTGACGATTTTGGTCCCAATCGTCCATATTTTTCCCTTAGTACCTGGATGTATTAGCTCAATTCACACAAAAAATATGAAATAATTCTAATCTATATCACCGTCAGAAAAATATGTGAATTTTCTGTTTTGAATTATGGATCTTTTATGTTCTTCAGTTCTTTTCTCGATATATCTTATGGTTTGGCCCATACAGAAAGTTTGGCATTCACTGCAGTATTTTATGTACTTTCATATCCAAAAACTTCATTTTATCTTCTTTTCATCATCTAAAATGAACCCAAATTATATTTCTAATATGAGCAACAACCAATGCGATAGATTACACAGAAATGATATTACCACCATCAAAACAGATAAAAAACTTATATTCATTGTTAGTTGATAATAAAGATAAAATGAAATTCATGGATGGAAGTGGAATATATAAACCAACTGCAGTTTAGTGCGAGACTTTTTACAGACCAAATAGAAAGATCTATAGAGAAGAACATAAAAGATCTATTATTCAAAACATAAATTCTACTGGTTTTCGTGACTATTGCAAAAATAAAAATTATACTTTATATTTCCAGAGACATCCAGATAATGAGGGGAAGAAGATGGACATTTTTGAGTTGATGAAGATCGCGTTCACCCGTAATGAAAACAGGCAATTACTGATGAATAGACATACTTTGGTACATCTCCTGTTTTAAACGCCATTATATTTAAGTACAACCACTCATTTGGTCTTTCACTGTAGTATTACTCTTGATATGGTCTGATAACCGGAACATATGTCTAGTATTGAAATATATTTTGTGAAACCTTTACCAAATGCTTTAATCAATCATCTTTGAAGATATGTTTTCTTCCGAAATTTTACATGAATAAGTTATATGATATTTCATTACGTGTTATTCGTCGCAAAGGTACTAAAAATTGATTGTGTAATCGAACAAAAAATTGAAATATTATTGTACCATGCAAAAGTCCAAGTTATCTTCTAGTGACGAGAGTGACTGGACTATAAAATTGTTTCAGACTGTTAAAATGCCATTTTGGATTCAATTCAATTTTTGGTTCATTGAAATCTATCAATTATTGTAGGAATTTGAGTTTGGGGTCTTTTTCACAGAACACTTGCAGTGGCTTTATTGGTGTGAACCATACTATAGTTTTTATCTCATTAACTATATGAAATCGATAGGTTAGCAGCAGTTTATCTGCGATAATTATAATTTGCTATCAGTACATGTAGTTCAATACATTAAGCAGAGCAAATAGATGTTAGAATGATAATTTTATTAGTGTGAGAAATTGCAGAATTCTTATCTATGAAGTTGAATTTTCATGATATAAGTTAGTGAATCCAGAATGATGTCTAGTGCAACATCTTCAAATGAACTGAAGAATTACCTTCAACAATTTTTGAAAGAAGAAAGTATTGAAGAATATGATATACTGATGGAAGGAAACTCTGAAAAAGGTGGAAATTACATAGGTGACGTGACGTTTCTCACTTTGGTTCCTAAAAATGGAATGATACCATACAATTTAGTTATCAAAACTGCAAAAAAATCTCCTAAACTCAGAAATGCTATGCCTATAGCAACAGCATACAAAAGAGAATTCTATATGTATAACCAGATGTTTCCTGAATTGAGAAAGTATATCGACTCAACAAAATCTGAAGTCGAATTGAATTATGTTCCAAAAATCTTGTGGCTGAGTAACGAAGACCTTCACGAAACTTTCATCATGGAGAATTTGACGCATAAAGGTTATAAGAGTTGGAATAAAACAAAACCAATGGATATCAATCATATACGTTTGGTTATGAATACTCTTGGTAAACATCATGCATTATCTCTGGCTATGAATTATGCAAATCCTGAATACTTCGATAAAATTTCTAGGAATTTAACAAATCTTTGGATAGAGTTCTCCAAGTTTTTAGATCCTGATATATTTCAAGGTACGTTGCTCAGAAACGTCTTGAAATTCTTAGAGGAGGCAGAAAGGCAAGATCTTGTCGACAAATACAAATCTATTGTGGAAAATATCAAAGTTCTTGTTACAAGTGAAACTCCTGAAGAAGATAGATTGGTAATATGTCATGGTGATTGTTGGAATAATAACTTGCTGTTTAAATACGAGGTAATATTTATAATTTCAATTTTCCATAAAAATAGTGTACAGAAATATAGTTTTATGAAAAATTTTATGGAAACCATCAATTATTCTGCTCCTTGAAATTAAAGAAGTTAAAATACGTTAGGAATTATTTTTCAGTAATCCATCAGCAATAAGAACAATCGAAACGAAAATAGTACTCATAAAATTGAAATTAAACTAATAATGAAAATAAATTACTGAATCAAAAATCTCAGAAATCTGTTAGTACCGGATATTTACACTCCTGGCGAGAACTACTGTCTGATATCTACCATTCATACTCAAAATCAACGACTTACAGCATTCTAATCCATTTCGTTCCAAATTTTTATCAATGTGATTTGAATCTCATTCACAGTAGTTGGCTGGACTTGCTGGCATCTTTATCTTCTGTTGAGAATGTTTGGAACATATTCGATGGGGTTGAGGTCTGGACTTCGTGTAAGTCAATCTATTGAAATGATTTCGTGATCTTGAAAGTCGTTCCTTACGATATGAGCTTGGCGAAGTTTCGTATTTTCATGCATGAACAAAAAAGTTTCACCCGTGTTTTTCGAAAATGATACAAGATTCTCTGAAATCTCTGCAATTTACATACCTACCTCTAGGCATTCAGGGTTCCATTAGTGCGGGCATTTAAACACCCACTAAAAATTTCAATGGCGACACTAGAGAATGTCGATAACACCGAAAAATCTTGACTCATCTCTAAACTGAACTGAAAGTCAGCTTCGAAACTATTGACGTGTTCCCTGGCATAATTTAATCGGACTCTTCGATGTGCTGCGTTTAGGGCTAGGCCTCGAGCTGAGACACGAGATCTCAGATCAAATTCTCTGAGACGTCGAACCGTTTCAGTACTAATTTGGATTTCATGTTTCTATAGAAGCTGCTTTTTAAGGTGCCTAGAAGTAGCGAATCGTTGTATCAACCAAGAAATTTCGAATAAGGGACATGGATGGCCGTTGTTGTTCGAGGTTCTCCTTTCTCAGGTCACCTTCCATGATTTCCAGTCTACCTTTCGCCTATTTTGTCGAAAACCAAGGTCATCTAACATCTTCGTCTCATTCTCGTTGGTCAAATTTCGTGATACGCGTTACATTATTAACAAGAATTGAAATTTATCAACTGCGGTTATCAAAGTAAGGGTATTTATTTCTTTCCTTCTCTTTCTAATGAGAGGAACATGTGCGCCAAGATTCAATTTGATTCCTGTGTTTCTTGTTGATTTTCGAATCTTTGAATTTATTGTAATGGCTGCTGAACGTCCTGGACGCTATTTGAGTGATCATGAAGTGGTAAGAATTGTAACACTTCTATAGGAGGGGCGAAGCCAACATTACGTGGCTAACTTGTTGAATGTTAACCAAAGCACTATTTCAAGAGCAATTAATCGACACCACGAAACAGGGAATATGGAAGAATGGCCAGACAGGAAAGAAATTGGATAACAACACCAGTTGATGATCGTTGGTTTCGTTTAATTGACCTCACCAACCTACATTGTTAGGAACTACTTTTAAGATCACGAAATCAAGGCAATGAAGTGGCTTACACGTAGTCAAGACTTCGCCCATAAGCGTGTCTAAAATATTCTCAATAGAATATTAACCCTCCGTTATTCGCGTGGTCTACGATCGTACACAACGCCATTTGAATGACGTTCATTGGTAGACTATTTTTATTGCGTACGCCAACTCTTCAGTAACTGTAGAAAACTTAATTATTTAGTGAATCAGTATAGTTTGACAATAGCGATTGGTTTTTGAAGATATTTGCTTCTGACTGACTATGACTGGTCTACGATTGTAGACCACGCGAGCATTCACGTTTTACTTTGTGTTTCGAGTCAGTTCAGTTCAAATTAGCTTTCTTGGTAACTTGAAAAGAAAGAAGTATGTTTGAACCCAAAAGACGACGTGTACAGTCCAGTAAGGATCCTGAAATCTGGTAACAGTTTTTCAATGAACTTCCTAGTGATTTTGAAAATTACTCTAATGAAAACGATGATGAGGAAAACGATAATGCAGAACAAGATGTTGTTGAGGAGAGCAGCCATGACGCAGATTCAGAGTAGGATATAATAGAGGATGAAGAAAATGATTTCAATTCATCCGCTTATTACGTAGAAGAACAAAATAACAAAGACACGATATGATCGATCAAATTATAACGGTGTCAATCAACAAACACATATATATATATATATATATATATATATATATATATATATATATATATATATATATATATATATATATATATATGGATGTAAGGAACTCCTGGTGATAGATAGTATCGTAACGAAGCAAGCGAAGGAGAAGCTAAGTAATTTATCTATAGCGTGGATCGATTATAAGGAAGTATATGACTCAGTACCGCATTCTAGGTTAGTAAAGGTTCTGAAGGTTTATGGAATATCTGAACAAATTGTTGAGCTCCTAAAAAATCTCGTGAACACATAAAGAACCTCACTAAAGATACGAGCTGATAGGGGAGAATATTTCAAGGAGATACCCTGAGCCTTCTGTGGTTCTGTCTCGCACTCAACCCCCTAAGCACATTACTCAACAGAACAAACAACAGCTATATTATCAACAAGGATACAAATACCCAAATCAGTCACCAGCTCTGTATGGATGATCTGAAGCTAAATGCTAGAAACTAACTGTGTCAGCTTTCAGTGACGCAATCCATATGGAGGTAGGTACTGATAAGTGCGCTGTGGTGAACATCAGAAGGGAAAAAATAGTGGATGGGGACGAGAGCATTACCTTGATGAACATCCCTATACTACCTAAAGAGCAAGCCTATGAATACCTCGGAGTCCAGCAAGCCCTCGATACCAGAGCTGCTGAAATGAATCAATTTTCAAAGAGAAACTATATAGCAGAATAAATAGAGGTATCAAACCTAAACTCAACTCGAGAGCACTTTTCCAGGCAAGTACCGTGTGGGCCATCCCGAGCATCACGTACTCGTTTGGTATACTAAAGTGGTCACAGATAGATCTCTGGGCCATGAACACAAAAATTAGAACGCTCCTCACAACGCATGGAATACATCATCCGCACTCGTCTGTAAGTCGACTCTACTCAAAGCGAAACCAGGGAGGACGAGCTTTATTATCTTTGAAAATGGTCCATAAGAAAAATGTCGACAACCTGAGGTCATATTCTGCTACTAAAGACTCACCTTTTTACCGAGCAGTGCGTGATGCGGACGATAAGCTCTCTGTGCTCCAGCTCTCCAATCCTGTGTATCAGGTCGACTCACGTACCCTCCCACAGGTGCTGGAAGACTGGCCCTCGAAAGCCCTTCATGGCAGATACCCTAACCACCTAGAAAACAAGGATGTCAATAAACAGTATGTCTCTTACTTACCTTGAAGCGGGCTATCTGTTTCCCGAAACTGAGGAAAGAGTTCTGGCTATCCAGGACCAGGTGGTAACCACTAGAATGTACCTGAAGCATATCACTCGACAGAACATCCCAACTGACCAGTGCCGCAAGTGTAGAAGGAATCAAGAATCAATACAACACATTCCATCCAGCTGCCCCGTACTTGCTCCGAAGGGTTACCTCGAAAGACATAATGCCGTTGCAAGGATTTACCACCAAAGTATTGCTTACCGGCTTGGACTGTTCAAAACACTTACTCACAATACTTATATCAGCCTAAGCCTGTCCAAGAAAATGAGTTCTATGAAATTTATTGGGACACCACATTGGTTACAGATAGGCCGGTCGCACATAACAGACCGGATATGGCGATCTTTGACTTCAGAGAGCAAACAGCTACATTTCTAGATATAAGTATACCTTCCAACGAAAATGTCAACAAATCATGTACGGAAAAGATGTCTAAGTATCAGAACCTTGCATTCGAACTGAAGGAGATACACCAACTAAAAAAGGTCACGATCTTGCCTATCATCATAGCAGTTAATGGATTAATCGAGCCCCATCTACCTAAGAACACACAGAGGTTGAAATTTGATAGTAAAATAGTATCCAGCGCATAAAAGGAGGCAATTCTAGGAACAACAAGAATTGTTAGAATGTTTTTACAAGATGCAGAATGATCCTAACTTAAGAGTAGACGCCTTGGCAAGTTATTGCCCGGGTCTTGCTCATACGTAACCCGCAACAGCGGCGAAAAAAAAATTATTATAGGGGGTTTTACCCCGACGAGTTGCCCATATATCTGTTCATGCAATCAAACTGATTTCATGAAAAAATATAAATCCACCACCCGGTAATTAATACCATTGCCAGGCAATGATTATAATCAAAACATATCCTGGAATAATTATATATTAGGATAACGTTAAATGTTATGAGAATATATCAATCTACAGAATATATACATACTATAGCATCATCAGACAATGATATCAATGTACCAACGAGTAGTGTCAGAGGCTTTCTCCCCGGAAAAATCCAGTGTACGGACCTTAGTCAAGTAACACTGAATGTTGCTGATTAATAGTTTCCTTTGTGTGAAGTGGTGAACGATCAAATAGAATACTACTCTGAATATAAATATGATAAAATTGTCAGTTAATTATATTACATTTATATTAACAAATAAATAAAATATGAAATGAGATTCTGAGCAGTATAAACTAAAGAGAAAACCTATGACTCTACCTCTTTATTTTTTCGGAAAGAAACCTACGAAGAATATTACAAGATTTGATGACTGTTATCTTTTGAAACTGTTCAAACAAATTTTTCTTCAGACCCAAAATCTCAATACTTTTGTGAAGATTTCTAGGAATAACACCTGTTGTGGAAATAATAATCGGTAGAATAAATATTTTCTTCATTTTCCACATTTTTTAATCTCGTCGCCAAGCATCATATATTTAGAAATTTTTTCATAGTATTTATTTTGTATATTATGTGTGTCGGGTATAGCAATATCAGTTATATATGTTATTTGATTCTGTTTATCATTAAGAATGATAAATGGTCTATTGTGTTTTACAGCTCTGTTGCAAAGAATTGTTTTATCAAAATAAAGTTTATATTTGTCATTTTCACAAATAATCTCCGGTTCATATTTGTGAAATTTTTTTCTTTTGGGAATTAGGTCATGTTTAATTCCTAGATTAAAATGAATAATATTAGCGACGGCATTATGTCTTTCTAATATATATATATATATATATATATATATATATATATATATATATATATATATATATATATATATATATATATATATATATCGGGAGATGCGGTCTTGATAAGTTGGCTCCTTTTTAGTGAATTTTCAAGCCAATTTCACACCAAGTGAGTTCCTCGCCGTAGACGAACATCTATTGGCTTTCAGATGCAGATGTGGCATCAAGCAGTATATACCAAGTAAGCCTGCCAAAAATTGTATCAAAAGGTTTGCTGTTGTTGATGCATAAACATGCACGTACACGATTAATTCAGTACCCTATATTGGAATGCAACCTGAAGGTCAATATAGGGTAAATAACTCTGGTGAAGACATTGTCCTCCGATGGATCCATCTAATTTCTAGTACCAATCGTAATGTTACCGGAGACAATTAATTCAGTAGTTTACCACTTGTTGAGAAATCACTCAGAAATCATAAATTAACAAATATTGCTACATTAGGAAGGAATATACGGGAAATTCCAGCAGAATTCTTACCAAGTAAAAGCACTGAAGTAAAATCGTCAATTTTTGGGTTCAAGGAAGAATGCATCCTTGTTTCCTATTGCCCTACAAAAGACAAATAAGGGCTATTGTTATCGTCGAGGCATCACTACAGTTCAATAGATTCTGAAACAGGAGATGACAAGGAACCAGTTATCATTACAGACTATAACAAAACGAAAATTGGTTTGATTTAGTTGATCAACTCTGCAACAATTACAATGTTGCTAGAAATACCCGTGAATGGCCTATGGTTGTGTTTTATGACTTACTGAACATTGCAGGCATAAACGTTTTACGCATATTCAAAGGTAATCACCCATTACAACGAGTATACCGTAATGAACAATTACCTGCAAAAATGAGTCGCCGCGCTCGATATTTATTAGGCATTAGTGAGGTACTACCCCCTCCCTCTCAATAAATCGATACATATTGTGCGAACTGCTACAGGTATGCTTGTAAAAATCATATGAAGGAAATATGTATGAATTGTATATGTGGGTAAAAATTGGTGGTTTTTCAGCTTGTAAACTTTTTTCATTAGCTTGTTATCTGTTCTTTTCAGTTTTGTACTGCAGGTTTCTTCAGGTTCATGTATTTTTGAGTGTTTGGAAAATATATTCAGTTATGGCAACTAAAGGATTTATTCTGGGACTTTTTGGTTTTTTCCAATCCACAGAGAAATAATCAATATTTTTCATGAGAACTGAAACAACTTCAATCACAAATGATCAAAGAAACTATTTCATTTCAAATACGTATTAAAATGGATGATATTGATTTTTTATGTCCAAATGAAAATGGTCTACAATCGTAGACCACGCGAAAAGAGGGTGCGAGTAACCGAGGGTTAACAAGCCAGAAAAACCAGTCGGGTACTGTGTATGAGATTCGGAACAAACTGATCGAAGTTTGGAACGAAGTGAATCGAAATGTAATAATGTCGATGATTTCGAATCTGAATCGTAGATGTCAGGCAGAAACTCTCAGCAGGAGTGAAAATATCCGGAATTAACAGATTTTTGGAGACTTCGATTCAGTTATACATTTTCTTTATTAGTTGCATTTCAAATTCTTTGAGTACCATATTCAATTCAGTTAATCTTGAGCATTCCTTAATGCTGGTAGATTATTAGAAAAATAAGTTTTCAACATGTCTAAGCTTCTTCTGAATACATTTTCAGTTTCAATTTTGAGCGTTTATATCTTGGAACAGTGTTTTTACATTTTGAAGTAAATTTCCACATACTATGAATAAGTAATCATTTATTCGGAGGGTTCTATATGATAACAGAAAGTTTCTCTTTCCAGGAAACAGATCAATCAAAACCTACCGATATTTGCCTCATAGATTTTCAAATGTCAATGTTGGATACTCCAGTCAAGGATTTGAGCTATTTCATTTACACGGCGTGCGATAAATCTACCTTAAATCACGTCGAACTATTCCTGAAAACTTATCACGCATCATTGAAAAGCTGTTTGACTCAATTAGGTAGTAAGAAAGATGACATTTTCACGTATCATCAGCTGAAGGAACACTGGAAAAAATATTCTTCTTTTGGACTGCTGTGTTCGGTATTCATTGTGAAAGCAGAACTTTCCGAATCAGATGAGGCACCAGACTTTGTTGAAATTTGTGAACAAGGAAACGATCCTGCGAACGCTTTCAATTTCAAAATGAGGGACGAAAATGAATACAGAAGGAGAATGATCGAAGTTTTTACACATTATGCTGAACAATGTTTATGAGACTATGATATTCAGTGAATGAATATAATGTAAACTTTATAACCAATATATTAATATTCATTGGAATGGGCATTTTTCCTCTGTTAAAATCTGGAGTTTATCAGTATTACTAGGTATATCTTTTGAGTTATGCATATAGAGCTAGAATGAGATTCTGAAAGCAGTTATTCCAACCGTTTGCTAATACATTCAAAATGGCCTCTTGGAAGGTATCAGCAGCTTCTTCTTAAGACTAGAACCTTTGACTGACCATGCAGTCCGATCTCAATTTTGGAAAAAATGAAAGAATCGTTGGGACTTAGGTCCAGACTCTACGCAGAATGATATAATAATTCAATTGTTTTCCGGGATGTGAGCAAATTCGCATTGTCTTGGTAAAGAATGATTCGCCGTTCACGGTTAGTTTCTCGAAGCTCATCAACAACGTAGTTTTTCACTAATTGGTAGTAACTGATCTTTGATTTTGTAAAGGGATTGTTGCTAAGTGATCTGATTCTGAAACAAACGTTGTGGCTATCTTTTTGGATACACTTCAGCCAGGAACGACTTTTATCTATTTTTATCCCCCTTGGAACAAAATCTAACCAAAGAGAAGATTAACGCTTATTTTCTGCCTCGTATGAATATATCCATAATCATCACTACTGATATTGTTGTAACCGCTTTTAAACTTTCTAAAGTTGAAAGGTCCAAAGTCTTTGATACCAATTCAGTCTTGCAGCTTCCTGTTCTTCCTTTAAGAGATGCGAAACTAAATGTTTCACACGCAATTCTTCGTGCAAAACTTTTTATATTAAGGCCTTTGAATGAATTAGTGATGATCAAGCTATCATTGGTTGCGTTGTTAATAACTTTTACACTTTTTCAACGCAAGATTTAGAATTTATGTGAAATTCGAATTTGTAACTGGACTTACATACAAGGTGTTCCCTCCGGAAAATTCAGTGAATTCACTGTATTAAAAGTTGATGCAATAAAGTTGCGGATATGTTAGATTTTCTGTCCGGCCCTTTAATGAATGAAATTAATGAATAGCTGAGTTTCAAACAGCTATATACGAATAAATTTTGAAATTTTCATTCCAAGTGACTCATCTGGTCCACAGTGACAACGTCCATAATATCTACACATTTACACAAAACAGTCTGTATAATCGGGAAGAAGGCGTTGATGTTAAGAGAGGTATTATACCGAGACCCTAACAGATAAATTTTTCTACCAGTAAAAATTTTTCCCTTTCCTGAAGAATTACCTTGTATACAGGGCTGTTACATAATAGTATGTCACAACTTGAGTTGGCAAATCTACGTGCAATTTTAAGAAATAAAGTTTATATAAACAAAGGTCCGCAAAATCTTCGTTACGGAGCTACATGGTGTTGAAATTTTCCGGAAAAAATTGTTTTTTTTCAAAACTACAGTTTTTGAGATGCCCAAATTTGAAATGCAAGCTATTTTTCACAGCCTCCATCATTACACGTCCTAGATTTTACCTTAAATTTACAAGGTGTTTCCTTTTCCGAGACCATGTCTCCTTTTGCTCTTTTTAACTTTTTTGAAGTAGGCCACTGATCAGAGTACAATCAATTTTCGTCATCTTCCTTCAATTCAGAAACTTTTTTGACACTTGTAATTTTTTCGTATCTCCAACCGTTTTCGAGTGAAAAATTATTGAATCTGAATTATTTCGCTCGATAAGTATGCTAAAATTTGCTTTTATTTTGATAGCTCGTCTTCTGAGATTTAACTTATACTCATTCAATATCAAACTAAAAAAAGAACAATTAAAAACTAAATAAATTGCTGGAAGTGTCCTCCACCTGCTTGATTACAGGCCTCTGTCCTTCTTCGCATATCATCACGCACTCTTTGAAATATTCCTGGAATATTTCTTATCGTGTTACAAGAGTTTATTATTCGATTTCTCAATTCTTCTGTAGTGTTCACTGGAGTGGCATAAACTAAACTTTTGGGATATCCTCATAAGAAAAGTGGTTCTGGCCCATCCCGACCTATCCATCGGTTGTTGAATGTATTGTTCAAGAATTCCCTAGCATATCCACTTAAATGTACTAGTACCCTGTCATCCATGAACTACATAATATTTCTCACCAAAAATGGCACATCCTCGAGCAATAAAGGTAAATCTTACCCAAGAAATTGCCGGTAAGCGGGACCGTTTAGTCTGTTAGGCGAGTAAAATGGCCCAATCAAATAACTTCCAATTATTCCGACCCAGACAGACATTTAATGAGATTCTTCAATCAAATGGGGGCTTTCCTCAGCAAAATAATGAATATTGTGCAAAATTGTGATAGCAGTTCTCGAAAAGTTAGCTTCGTCTGTGAATATTATTTCACTATCAGAATGAGCATTTTCTCTAATTTTATCTAAGAACCATCGGCAGAAATTCACTCTTGAAGGAAAATCTCGAGGAAGTAGAGTTTGGACGCGTTGAATATGAAACGAATACAATAAAAAGTAGTGGAGAATCCTCCAAACTAGAACATGTGAAATATCCAACTGATCTCCAATTTTTCTTGTACTCACATAAGGATTCAAATCAATATAATTCAAAACTGCTTTCTCAATGTCTGGAGTTCTCATAGTTTGAGTAGCACCTTTTAAATGATTATTTGCAGTAAAAGTACCAGTTTCTCTCAACCTTCTGTGAATAATTGATAATGTTCGCCTGTCTGGTGTTACTCGATTTGGAAAGCGCACCTGATATGATCGCCTAGATTCTGTTGTGTTTCCGTCAACCAGACAATGGATATCAGCCAATTCGGCGTTAGCAAAATTAGCCATTTTTTCTTATTGCAATAATTTCAAAAGTCTTGAAACTAATCGTAAATTTAAAAAACATTTCGAGCAGACACTGGTTTAACTTTAGCAACTGTCAAAATGAATAAATAAATAAATGAAAAAAATCAAAGCCTCCTAGTCATTTTTTTAATTAGAAGTGCTTTCAATTCAGCGAATGCTTACAATCATTCAATGATTTTTTGCTCGAGGACGGTCGGAGATACGAAAAAATTTCACGTGTCAAAAAAATTTTCAAATTGAACGAAGATGACGAAAATGGATTGTACGCTGATCAGTGGCGTACTGCAAAAAAGTTTGAAAGGGCAAAAAACGAGAATGGATTTTACGCTGATCAGTGGCGTACTGCAAAAAAGTTTGAAAGGGCAAAAAAACATGGCTCCGGAAAAGGAAACACCTTGTAGATTCTAGTCAAATTTTAGAACGTGTAATGATGGAGGCTGTGAAAAATAGCTTGAATTCCAAATTTGGACTGAATATCTCGAAAACTGCAGGAGTTTTGAAGAAAAAACCAATTTTTTCCAGAAATTTCAACACCCTGTAGCTCCGTAACAAAGCAGACCTATATTCATATGAACTTTTTTTCTTGAAATTGCACGCAGATTTACCCCCTCAAGTTGTGACATATTATCATGTAACACCCTGTATATTCGAGAAAGTGAACACTTTTTATCGGGGAAAAAATTATTTCATGAGAAGTTTTTATATCACAGAAAAGAATGAATTTTCAGAAGCTGTTTTCGTAATAGATTCTAATGATAAGTAATTCAATTCATCAAAATAATTATCAACAAATGACGTATCACGTTTGAGAGTGATTTATAGGTAGTATCTACCTGTCCATCAAATTAAAACATTAGATATGAGGCTTTATATTCCATGAAATTATATAATCTACGTGCAATATCAAGAATAAAGATAGTAGGTAGATGAAACCGATATACCATGATGAACAATATCTAAAAATATCGAAATGAAATAGTTTAATTCATTTTCCTCGAATTAATGATTGGGTATTTGCTAACATTCCGTTCGCCAAGTACGACGTAAATATCAGATGAACTGATAAAAACCAAATTCTTTTCAATCTCTATTTTTGTTACCAAAATATAATTAATAAACGACCTGTTTCTACCATTAGGTCATTTTCAAGTGCTGAATATGACTAAGATTACAAGGTATATTTTTTCTTCAAATGTTAAATAAGGGAAAATTATTGATTTTGAATTGGCTATTGAGGGTAATATAATGTGCAGTTTTCTTGAGTTAATTAATTTCCAAAGTTTCCTACAGATTCAATTTCTTTCCTTCATTGTATTTGTGGCGGACTTTCGAGTATTGGGGATTTCTTGTCTGATGATATATGTTCCTTGAATCTGCATTCAAAACACTCTACCTGTTTGACCTACATAGACTAAAGAACATTTGTTACATTCGATTTTGTGAATACCAGATTGTTTGAGTTAATCTCTGTTTATGTTATTAAATCTTGAATTGAGAGAGATTTAAAGCACTGTGGGCTAAAGAATTGTTGGCGGCGAGCTTATGATTCAGATAATTGAATGAATCCATGGGAATTATTGATTCTGTAAACGATTCATTTCTATAGATATTATAAGTTGGGATATTGTTTATGCTTGTTATAGTTAAGTCAATATTTGTGGGTTTAATTCATGATAACCAAAAATGTATCTAATGGAGCTATGAAAACCAAAACCACAATTTTATCAACATATCGATACCAGAACTTCTTCTTCTTGAGCCTGTAGCCATCCAGTCCTGGACGTAGGCGTCCTCGTTCTCCTTCCAAGCGGAGCGGTCTTGTGCGAGCTGCATCCATTCTCTCCCCGCGAGTTTTCGAATACCATCTAGCCATCTAGTCTAGGGCCTTCCCACGCGATGCTGCATCGTACGAGTTCGCCAAACCAGCAGCCGCTTGGTCCATCTGTCGTCGCTGCTACGTGCCGCCCATCGCTATTTCAGCCCGGCTGCAGTCGCCACTATGTCCTCAACCTTAGTCTTCCGTCGTATGACGTAATTCCTGACTCGGTCATAGATGCTTATGCCCAGCATGCAGCGCTTTATTGACCTCTGTGTCAGTTTCAGCTTTTCCGCACCTCTTCTTGTCAGTGTAATGGTCTCTTTACTATATGTCATAACCGGTAGGACACACGCATTACAGGCCTTTCTTTTGCGATTTATTGGTAACTTCCTATCTCTGAGAATGTGTTTTAGGATGCTGAATGCTGCCCAGGCAAGTCCTACTTTTCTGTTTAGTTCTGCCGTTCCATTTTCGCTGCCAAGCTGGATTTTGTGACCAAGGTAGCCATAGTCTTTTACGTTCTCAATGGCTGAATTCTCCACCACAATTATATTTGGCATACGGGTAATGACTTTTGTTTTATCTAGGTTCATCTTAAGGCCGACTTTCTTGGATGCATCATTTAGTTGTTGAAGCATGGTTTCCAGTTCTTTGGGGTCTGTGTGAATCAACACAATATCGTCAGCAAAACGCAGATGATTGAAGTAAGATCCATCATGTTAATTCCTCTTTCCTCCCAGTTCAGCTCCTTCATGGCGTACTCGAGGGCAAGGGTGAACAGCTTCGGTGATATAGAATATCACCCTGCCTCATCCCTCTCATTTTATCCGTCTTCCAGTCTTCATTAAGAGTGACTTGCAGGCTGGCTATGTTAGACATCTCTCTAATTAAATTTGTATACCTTGAGTCTATTCGCGCTTGGTTCATACATTCCAGCACTGCCCAGACCTCGATACTGTCGAAAGCTTTTTCAAAGCCCACAAAGGCCAAGCTGAGTGGTTTTTTATTTTCGTTGCACTTCTCCACCAAAGTTCGCAATGAATGAATAAAATCAATTCTGCTGAAACCGCTCCTGAAACCCGCTTGCTCGATCAGCTGGTAATAGTCTAATTTCTTCGTTAACCTCTTGGTAAGTATTTTCGTCTTATAGAGGACACTTTATAAGCTGATCGGTAATTGCCTATGCAAGCTGCATCAGCCTCCTCGTATAATATGACCACTTTGGCATTCTTCCACTTCTCAGGAATTCTTCCCTCCTCAAGGCACTTATTGAACAGCATGCAGAGAGCTGTATCCAGCTGATTCCCTTTCTTTTGAGCATTTCAGCGGTGACTCGGTCCCGTCCTGAGCTCTTTCTTCTCTTCATCTGGTTGATTGCGGGTCTGACTTCACATCTTGTAACTTCCGGCAGGTCGTCCGGATCCACATATAGAATTTTATCAATGTGCGGTCCTACACGTGATGGGGCAGGAACTTTTTTAGAATATAGCTCTCTGTGGAAGTCTTGTATTGTGTTAGTTATTTCTGTTTCTTCATATTTAGCATTATTGTTGGCGTCCTTCAGCTTGTGTATTCTGACTTTTCCTTTTGAAAGATTCTTTCTGAGTGTTCTTAAATTCATGTTATCTTCTATTGCATGCTCCACCATTCGTGTTTGTCTGTTTCTACTATCTCTACGTATTGCCTTCTTCATAATCTTGTTTAGCTCCTCGTACTCTTGAGACTCCCTGTTTGTGTTCCATCTTCTTTCTATAAGAGCAAGCGTTGGAGGGGACAGTTTTGAATTTTGAATCCTCCTTCTACCACATACTTTCTTTGTAGAAGTATTTAGTCCATCAGTTATAATATTGCACATTCGTTCAGGTCAGTAGACTGATTTATTTGCGTCAGCTTTACGCTGAGGTTCTTTTGAAATTCATCTTTGCGGTCTTCGAATTCCGCTGTCGTTGGAGGAGGGGTTTCTACAACCATCTTGGCTCTTTCTAATTGCATGTTTATAGGAAAT
Source organism: Cryptolaemus montrouzieri (assembly GCA_013387265.2). NCBI lineage: Eukaryota > Metazoa > Arthropoda > Insecta > Coleoptera > Coccinellidae > Cryptolaemus > Cryptolaemus montrouzieri. The sequence continues at coordinate 29,711,962 of JABFTP020000103.1, forward strand.
TTTGCACGAACTATTCTGTGGTCGCTCCCTGCTTCCACGCGGCTAAGTACAGACACATCCTTACAAGCGTCTCTTTGACAGCACAAAATATAATCAATTTCATTTTTGCTTCTACCATCTGGACTCTTCCATATCCACTTTCTTTGTGTCTGCTTTTTAAAGAAAGTTTGCAGACAGTATAGCTCTTCTCTCTCTAGGAAGTCCAACAACATACGTCCTCTCTCATTTAGCTGTCCCAAACCAAAATTTCTAATCCGTGTGGTCTCTGTACCAAACTTCTATCCAATTTTTGCGTTGAAATCGCCTGTGCCTATAGTCAACTGGGCATTTACTTGACTTCGTACCTCCGCAATGTCCTCTTATACTTGTTTGAATTCTTCATCCGTAGCAACACTGGTCGGGAGATAAGCATTAATTATCTGTATCTTATATCTAGCGTTCAGTTGCATTACTACATATATGATTCTATTTGATAAGGCTCTTGTGACTTGCAGCAGATGCGCGACCGACCTATGCATCATAAGCGTCACTTCCCCGTTTCTGGTTGTATTTTCATCTTTATTGAAGATAACGTGTCCTGAGTTCAATTTGGCGACTTCTTCATTTGCTTTTCGAGTTTCGCAGACACCGAGCACGTGCCATTTAATGTTTTCAAGCTCCTACCATACCAGAACATGATATGTTTTCTGTCTAAGTCACTGTTCAGTATTGATATGTTACCTAAGTTGTCCTTCAAAATATCTGACAATAGGGAACTAAGTGGCGATATTATCGAAAGTCCTGATTTTTGTTCGAAGAATTTATTTTGAATCTGGGAATAATTTTGAAGTAAACATGTTTTCAATAGGTGCAGAATTTGAAGGAGACATGTGGAAATGTATTGGTTATCGAAAATATAAGTAACTAAAGGAAGAAATTCGTCTTTTGGAATATTTGGGTGCATATTATTTAAATCAGAGGAAAGAAGCTGAAAGTTTTGATTAATTTTAAATGTTTTGTATGAGACCATTGGAATTTAAAACTGTATATTGTGAGCGAACGGTCATGAGTACTTCAAACTTATGGTATTCAAATGTTGGCTTAGTAACGCGAAGTAGTGTTAATATTTGTTATTTATCCGCGTATGTACATTTGTTACCCTTTCTGTGTAAGCATGTTGGTGCTGCAGTTATTCCAATCTCTATTAACCATATTTCGGTGACAATTCATGCTCAGAGACGTCATGTATATTCTTTAATGATTCAATGAACAATTTGATTCAATACAAACGGGTTCTGATTGTCTTCGAAATAGAATGAGAAATTTTTCTCACAAATTAACAGAATTTCAATTCAACAAATTTTGAAATGCCAAAATCAAAGCTAGCCTTCTCTTATTTGGATATATTCGAAAAATACTAACCTAAAGATTTTGATAACTATGAGGACTCATCATTTCTTCATCGAAAACGTTGCATTCACATCATTAGGACTTTTCTCTTTTTCAGACACTTTTAATATCTCAGTTTTATGCAACTGACAAATAAAGATACAAAATAGATGCGGTTCACTTTCCCCCATTCAGGTTTTTGTAGATATCTTAGATTTAAGCAGAGCCTTACACCACTCTCTTCTTGTAATTAGTTAGACCATACGATTCACTTACGTAAGACAAGGTTTTGTGTGGTTTCCCCTGTCATCATCGTGTTGACGCCAAATGGTACGTAAAATAGACGGCCACAGACGTACTGCACACAGAGTCGTATTAGATTCAAGTAGGATAACTAGATAAAACTTTTTGTAATGTCATTCAATGGTAAAATGTACACGTATGCACGTGACATAAATGAGGATACAACATGGTTTTATTACCTAGTATGGCAATATGGGGGCGGCTATCTTTAGAGAGGGTCTGTGTTACCATTTTCACTATTCTTTCTTTCCATGGATCGTCTAATAGGCCCCTCCGACCAAGAGAATCAAAGAACGTATTCTGTGTCTATCTGATTCGGGGGTCCAAATATCGGTGCATTTTTGAGATTCTCACTGTCTCTTGCCGACTTTATCCAGGTCACATCATCTCCGTAGATCGTCTGCAGTACGCGTTGCCACGAGTCATTTTTACAGGCAACCCACGCAAGCCGTTCGCCATATTACCAAACTGCCGTTATTTACCAGCGAACTACGTGTTTTATTTAATCTTACATTCCCGTTCACAATAAGTGTTTGTGTGAACCATCGACATTTGTCTTCGTGTGTAGGACCTCATTCCGGTAGCAATATTGGACGATTTTTATTTAGTGCAATTTTCATGAACCTTCGTCTTCCTTGTAAACAAAAAAAATATTGAAATATATACTGCAAACATACTTAACTAAATAGATGGAAAATCCGAACAGGATTGCTTCTTTTGAGAACTGAAATGATTACCCATAGGTTCAGTTTCAATTCATCATTATCATTATGTCAAAATATCGAATTGAGTATAAAAAGTATGGTTTTCTTATAGCAGATGATTTGCATAGTGAGAATCTGATTTTTGTTTGTGGGAACTGCGTTGGTGCTTAGATATCCTAATATTGAGATTTGCTACCTATATAATTTTCGCAGTTTCCACAAGAGATTTTATTAATACCTGATTTGTTTCCTTCGTGAATAGCTACAAGCTATATTCAAGATATCAGAGGAGCAGAATGACTTTAACTTCCGACTGTGTGTACTAATATGAGTTTGTTGAGATTAATTAGGGGAAAGCATATTGTCAAACATATTAAGATTATAACCATTATTGACCATTAACCATTCATAATATTTAGTTCTTTTATGAAATTATCATCTGATATTGGTATCGTGGTGAGTCTATGTATCATACTGTCAAGAGCAGCTATTTTATGTAGAAATGGATATGCGCAAGAACCTTGGTAATGAAAGTCTATTTGTACCTGTAAAACACCAGATTATGTGAACCACATATCTCAACCGATAGATGCAGTTTTTCGACAGCGGACGATTATGAACAATTTCTTAATGTTACTCATGAAAATTTCTGCTAGTAAAGAGCAGAGAGGATTACCTTGTCCTAAGTATTTGTTGCTCATTTAGTTTTCATCATTGAAGTTGAAATAATTTTGTTCTGAACATACTCGTGAAACATTCAGAAATTCTGATTGTATAATGGATTCACATTATTATTTGGCAGGGCTTGGTTAATCAATTTCAATGAATCATAGGATGAAACAATAGGGTAGATTAGCTACATCCCAAGTCATAAATTTAACATTATATGGTAGCCCATAGTGGTGAAGCGGGTCATCAACTCCTCAATCAAATTATTGAAAGAGAATTCTTAATCAGACTGTTGGAAATAGTTTTTTCTTGAATTTTCTCACTACAAAATATGCAAATAAGAGCACGAAACATCATGAGACATTTAAAAATATAATTTATTCAGGAAAACATGAAGGATCGTATTCTTTAGATTTCTACGATGCTATAAAATATAATGCCAACAGTAATTGTACGATATTAATCTATCCATTGAAAACCCCCTATTATTGTTCAAGGTCTAAAGCAATATCCAGTCACATCCTGTGATTTGAGCACTAAGCAAACCAGTTAGGTGTCAAAGTAATAATCTTCTCATTTAAGCAATTGCCTCTAAGAAATTGATATCTACTTTCATTGTTAGTACAGCTACGATAATGTCTAGTGTAACATCTTTAGATAAAGTGAAGAAATTCCTTCAACAGTTCATGAAGGAAGAAAACATTCATGAATACGACATACAAATCGAAGGAAATACTGAAAAAGGTGAGAACTTTATGGGAGACATTACATTCATCACTTTAATTCCCAGAAACGGGAAAGAACAATACAATTTGGTTGTAAAAACTGCAACAAATTCCCAGACTCTCAGGAAAGCAATGCCAATAGAATCTACGTATAAAAGAGAAACCTGTATGTACACCAAAGTGTTTCCTGAGTTAAAAAACTTTATCTCCTCAGTCAAATCTAATTTCGAATTGAGTTTCGTTCCTAAAATCCTATGGGTTTGTGAGGAGAAGCTTTACGAAACCCTGGTCATGGAAAATTTAAAATACAAGGGGTATGGGTCATGGGATAAATCAAAACCGATGAATGTCGACCACATACTTTTGGTTATGAAGAGAATAGGTGAATTCCATGCATTATCTTTAGCCTTTAGCGACCAAAAACATGAGAAGTTCAAGGAAATAAGTACTAATCTCACAAACATATGGATCGAATTTTCTAAGTTTATAGATACTGATATAACTTATGGTAGGTTGCTCAAAGATGTTATGATATTGTTTGAGGAAGCAGGAAGGATTGATCTTGTCGATAAGTTCAAACCAATTGTAGATAACGTGAAATACATTGTCACCAAAGAAACTCCAGAAGAAGATCGATTAGTAATATGTCATGGTGATTGTTGGAATAATAACTTGTTGTTCAAATATGAGGTAAAATTTATATTTAATGCTGTAGTACATATATACTGGGTGTTTTATAATCATCACTTTCTGAACTATTGATGCTGAAATTATACAATTTGGTATTTCGTCTTAACTCTTTGCGCTGAATGGGAATGCAAGCACATAATTTTAAATTTTCAATCGAACTAAACTGAAGGGGTTGAGATGAGAACCTTGAAATTTTTTGCTTGAACTTTTTCGACTATTCGATTTTGAATCATATTCAAAAAAAGCTCATAAAATATGTGAATCCCCCGATCATACTGTACGGGAGCACATCGAAAAATTCGAGATGTTCTGTTATTTTACATAGTAGAACTGCAATGTACCAAATGGAATCAATAATAAAAACAAATAATGTGTTTTTGGAATTTTTCTTAATAATTATGATTCGTAACGCGTTTCACTACACCGTAGCTTCTTCAGACGAATGAATGTACAGAAAATAAGAATGAGAATATAAATATAAATGTTCTTAAGTAATTAAAAGCTTATTGGGTTGATTCTTCTCAAGTGGTTATTTATGACAGGTATATCTAATAAAACTAAGGAATAGATTGCTCCCCGAAGAGATTTAATAGAGGTGAAGGGATTAAATCGACTTGTTCATTGTTGAGTCTACCTGAGTGTTTTGTTTGTTGATTTCTAAAGTTTCCCAAAGATCTACCTTCCAATATTTATCATCTGTATGTAAAATTTCAAACTGTGGGTCGAAAGAGTGATTATTTTTTAAGAGATGATTCGCGTAATTTGAATCTGATTTTTCATTTGAAAAACTGCGTTTGTGTTTCGATATTCTAATATTAAAATTTTTATGTGTTCTACCAATGTAGAAATTATCACAGTCATTGCAATTCAATCTATAAACACCTGATTTATTGTTTTTACCTGATTTGGTTTTATTATTTTTATATATTTGCCTAAATTATTATTAGTGTGGAAAGCTATGTTGAAATTATTGCTACTCAAGAATGATTTCAGTTTCTCACCTGTAATGCCAACGTAGGTTAAGGTGTTGAATTTTTGTTCCAATTTATCGACAGGGTAAACTTCATTCAATGCGATTCTAATTTGTTTTTTATTTAAAATACTATTTATCAGTTAGGGATTGTTACCATTACTTTTGGCTATTTGTTTAATCAAATTTAATTCTTTGTTGAAATTTTCTGGTGATAAAGGGATGTTAATCAATCTATGAATAAAACTATTGAATGCTGACATTTTATGTTGATACGGATAACACGGCGAGTTATGTATTATAATATCTGTATGTGACGGCTTATGGTAAATTGCGAAAACATGTTTTCGCTCTTCATCAGAACAAGAAGACTGGTTGTTGCTGCCATTAGCGTCTGCTTGCAAAGTTATTATGAAATTATCGATAAAGTCATCAAAATATTGTTCAATTTCCTGCGTATTGTGGCATAATGATTTCCACTGATGTCAAGAAAACGAATATAAAAACTCACCACACAGTTTTCCCACATTTTTCTTTGGAAAATCAATATTCATGTCAGTGACATACAATTTCATGGCTGCCCAACTTTTTTCAATCGGGTTTAAGTCAGGATGATATGGGGGAAGTCTAAGTACATTGTGGCCCTGATCATTCAGGAGTTTGTGAATAGCATACGTTTTATATCTGGGTTTGTGCAATTTAATTAGCCATTCTTTCATTTTTTTTAACTGTCTATCTGTTCCTGTGAAGCAAATAATGATATAGTCTTCATATCTATACTAATAGAAAAAATTTCGAAAATCATATAAATTCATCACATCCAAAAATTCGATTCACAACCGAAATAGAAAGCAATAATTCGATAAATTTCTTAGACGTAACAATTTCGAATGAAAATAGAAAACATGTTTTCGCAATTTACCATAAGCCGTCACATACAGATATTATAATACATAACTCGTCGTGTCATCCGTATCAACATAAAATGATTAACATCCCGTTATCACCAGAAAATTTCAACAAAGAATTAAATTTGATTAAACAAATAGCCAAAAATAATGGTTACAATCCCAAACTGATAAGTAATATTTTAAATAAATAACAAAGTAGAATCGCATTGAATGAAGTTTACCCTGTCCATAAATTGAAACAAAAATTCAACACCTTAACCTACATTGGCATTTCCAGTGAGAAACTGAAATCATTCTTGAGTAGCAATAATTTCAACCTAGCTTTCCAAACTAATAATAATTCAGGCAAATATATAAAAATAATGAAACCAAATCAGGTAAAAACAATAAATCAGGTGTCTATAGATTGAATTGCAATGACTGTAATAATTTCTACATTGGTAGAACACATAGAAATTTTAATATTAGAATATCGGAACATAAACTCATTTTTTCAAATAAAAATCAGATTCAAATTACGCGAATCATCTCCCAGAAAATAATCACTCTTTCGACCCATAGTTTGAAATTTTGCATACAGATAATAAATATTGGAAAGTAGATCTGTGGGAAACTTTAGGAATCAACAAATACAAACACTCAGGTAGACTCATCAATGAACAAGTCGATTTAAGCCCTTCACCTCTATTGAATCTCTTCGGGGAGCAATTTATTCCTTAGTTTTATATATACATGTCAAAAATAACCACTCGAGAAGAATCAACCCAATAAGCTTTTAATTACTTAAGATTATTTATATTTATATTCTCATTCCTATTTTCTGTACATTCATTGGTCTGAAGAAGCTACGGTGTAGTGAAACGCGTTACAAATCATAATTATTAAGTAAAATTCCAAAAACACATTACTTGTTTTTATTATTGATAATGGAATTTTATCAAGTAAAAGCCTCCCAAATTCAAATACCAAATGGAATCCTCCGTACATGTCGACAAGAATATCTGTGGGGCTGAGATTCTAGTAAGATGAGCAGAGAACAAAAGAGATAGCAAGCGGAGGAAATGAGATGAATGATACGTTTTGCAATGAAATGTCAAATAACTATCACGGTCGGCGTAAGGGCTTTTTGAGAAATCTATCCCTCTGGGCCATATGGCATTTCAAGGTACTCGATCATTTTAATTTCTATTACAAAGAAGTGAGTCACAGACTCAGTTAGACTACAGGAAATTTCGAGGCAGAAGTTTTTCTAACTGAACCTTCATAATAAGTACTATTGTTTTCTCCTTATAATTCAAATTTTCAAGAATACTTGGAATATGCTCGATAGGATGAAAAATAGTAATTGAAGGTGAATTTAAGCCAGAGGATAAGAAAATATGTTTTTCCTAAGTATCTAGTATCTTTGTGATTCCTCGATGGGGTTATATAGGATCAACGACATATCAAAGAAAACGGAAATTTCAAGAGGTACAATCGAATTGCGCTATCGTGAGAACGGATGAGGATGATTCAGATTTACCTGGTTGTCAGTTCAATACTACAAATTCATTAAAATTAGTAAAAACTCTATTTATCTAGATAATTTTGGTAGACAATTCAAGCATGAAACACAAATTGAGTTGAATAACAAGAAATTGAAAATTTTCTGTCAGATAGTTCTTCATCCGAACAAGAAGACTCGTTGTAGAAGTTATTATGAAATTGTCGATAAAGTCATCAAAAGATTGTTCAATTTGCTGCGTATTGCCGCATAATGATTCCCACTGATGTGGAGAAAACGAATACAAAAACTCATCACAAAGTTTTTCCTCATTTTCTCAATCGGGTTTAAGTCAGGATGATATGGGGGAAGTCTAAGTATATTGTGGCCCTGATCATTCAGGAGTTTGTCAATAGCATACGTTTTATATCTGGGTTTGTGCAATTTAATTAGATTATAAAGTTCTGCTTCGAGCATTCCATCTGCGAATTCAATATTTTGACTTTGCAGCCATTCTTTCATTCCTTTATGAAGTCATGTTCGGTTGTTTTTCTGTTTATACATTGTGATATGGGGTGTTATCGATCATTAATACATATTTTGGTGGTTTTGGTATAAGTTTTTCTCTCAACCATTTTTTGTAGTTTGCGAAATTCATATAATACTGATAATCACCAGTTTTACGTTTCTTCATACGAATCCACATTCACTACCGGCGCTCAAAATTATCAGTCTTGGTCCTTTTGAAACAGGCTGACTTACACCGTCATTTGTCTACTCACTCCAAACCTTCTTGTGTGTATGGGAGGAATGAATATATATTTCGTCCATGTATATTCATTCTCATCGACGAACTGATGGATTCACTTTAATGTGGGTACGATTTTATCGACGACGTAAGAATAAACGACGAAGCAGAGCTCTATCGAAGCCATCGAGATCTGTTTTCTTCGCTGATTTTCTTTTCCTTTTACCGGGAGTTGAAAAACTGTTATTTTTGTCATCTTCAATCTTCTTCATTTCGCTAGATATTAAACAAAACTATCCCTCTTGCGACAGCTACACGTTCTTGAACCTTTTTCAAAGAAATTATGGGATCATTCTGCATCCCTTGTCGTTTCATGAAATGAATGACATCCGCAATTATTTTCCTTGATAGATACTCAATTTTTCCCCTTTCAAATTGGAAACGAACTCCATCCTCACCACCAAAACATAAATATATTGAAATCAAATTTGCATGATTCAGTCATGTTTACTTGGTTCTTCTTTAAACTTCAAAGGTTCATTGACCACTGAGCTCTTCACCCTGTAAATCGGTGATGAAGTATTTGCGGACTTATGTTTATATGAACTATTTTCTTGAAATGACTTCAGCAAAATCTCCTTTTCACATAGTCTGCATGAAGGGTCCTCGATCTATCCTAGCTTCTTTAGGTAATTTATGAGATGACGGTGCTCCGTTGTTATGGGGACTAACTCTCAGGTCTTGCTCGAAGAGTTATTGCCAAGCCTTGCCTCTCGCAGTGAAAGGTCGACTGATGACAATCCGAGAGTGTCTGAGACTTTTGAGGCTCAATCATTTCTCTCGTACTTTCAGGTGCAACCACCGGTTGTTTTCCTTCCTTGAGTCCACCTTCTCATTGCCCTCAATGCTCGAGTGACTCGGAGCTCGTATCAGGCTGACCTATTTCTTTCTCCCAGTTTGTCGAGGGTTGAACTACATTCCTGCACAATAAGTGACGTGAAGTTGTCGGATGCCAATGCCATCAGTGCCGCTTGGCTATCCATGATGATTTTACCGAACAATTTGTGAACCTCACGTGAGCAAGAGGTTAGCACAGTAGTCAATTGCGAATATTTATGCTTGAAAAATATTCTCAAGCCCGCAAAGACAGATAGGCTGTTTCAGGCAGCACCTCAACCATATATACTAGTTAAAACACCTCGGCTACTTTTGGAGCCTTCTGTAAACCAAGTACTTAGTGCTGTCCCATTCATGTCTGCTAGGAATGATGATCTGGAATGGCAGCACCATGTTGGTTTTGGGTACTGCTATGTCAGACTTCATACTCACCATCTCGTTGTCCCCAATTTCAGACGACAGATACGATTCTGAACATATGTATCCCATTTCGAGAGAGCTAATACAGGTAACCATTCTAGCTACTCCTTTAATCACCAAGTTGTGGTGATGAGGTTGAAGTGGTGATACAACCAGACAAGTTATAACATGTTGGGATAGCAAAATTCCTTGAGCGTGCAAACATATAATTTCATATTGATAAGTTGAGTAGAATTTTTTTGACAGCCAATCCAAGCGCATAAGTAGCTTGTTTTGTATTAAAATATCAGTTCCTCATTTATTTTTCACCTAACCTATTAATTCTTCCTCCTGTATATTCAGAAGACTGTGAAGTTCGTTGTTTCATATCATGCCATTCCATTCGTATTAGAATATATTTTAGTCGTTATTTCAGGACGCAGAGAATCTGAAGCCGTCAAATTTAGTCTTTGTAGACTATCAGTTATCAATGCTGGAATCTCCAGTTAAAGATCTAAGTTATTTCATCTATTCGGCTTGCGATGAATCTACGTTGGACAAAGTTGAATTCTTCTTGCAAACTTATCACGAATCATTGACGTCTTCTCTTAAAACATTGGGCAGTACTAGGGATGATATATTCACTTACGATCAACTAAAGGAACACTGGAAGAAATATTCTTCCTATGGACTTATTGATTCAGCATTCATTGTGAAAATTGAAATCTCAAGTTCTGACGAAGCACCTGATTTGATTCGGATTACCGAACAAGAAACTGATCTGTCCAATATTTTCAATTTCAAGTTGAAGGATTACGAAGAGTATAAAAGGAGAATGATTGCAGTCTTTTCGCATTATGCCGAACATGTTTTGTGAGTTTAACAAAAAAAAAATGAAACAAAATATTCAAATATATGTTGAAAATAACAAATAGTTTTCTTTAGTAGTGAGACTAATTCTTGGGGATTTTTGTGATACTTTACGAGGGATATCTTTCAAGTTTTGCATATAGATCTAGAATGAAACAATTGAGAGCTTCTGAAGACATTATTGTTTTTGGAAATACTTCTGCATTCGTTCGAACTAAGCAAGTTATTCTAATCGTTTGCTGCTGTATTCAAAATGGCCTTTTGGAAGGCACCAACAGCTTATCTTGAAAACTGAAAGCTGACGACGCAGTCCGTTCTCGATGTTGGTAAAACAAAAAATATCGTTGCAATTAAGATCCAGATTATACGCAAGATAATGTAATAATTCTTTGCTTTCTTGAGAAACATTAAATTATTTGACGGAGTTGTAATGGCAACGTTGTTACCATCACTATGTTACACGACATAACACAAGATCAGGCAACGCCGCTGTGCTGCCACGACGAGTAGTGCATAGCGCACGATGCTACGACGCAGATTAACAGCGCAGGCGGAACGGTATAAAGGGTACCGCTTGAAAAACGGATAGGCCTTCGAGGTCTCGAATTGAGAGAACTTGGGTCTAACCCCTGGCTGTACGCACTGAATTCAGCTATCCTATCCTTGAGTGATTGTACGTAGTGAGTTTAATCACTGTCCTAGTCAGTGACCACGTAGTGAGTAACCATATACCTAGCTGTACGTACTGAGTTCAGCTATTCCTATCCTTGAGTGATTGTACGTAGTGAGTTTAATCACAGTCCTAGTCAGTGACCACGTAGTGAGTAACCATATACCTAGCTGTACGTACTGAGTTCAGCTATTCCTATCCTTGAGTGATTGTACGTAGTGAGTTTAATCACAGTCCTAGTCAGTGACCACGTAGTGAGTAACCATATACCTAGCTGTACGTACTGAGTTCAGCTATTCCTATCCTTGAGTGATTGTACGTAGTGAGCTCAATCACAGTCCTAGTCCGGGACGCCGTAGTGAGTCGCCACATACCTAGCTGTATTTACTGAGTTCAGCTATTCCTATCCTTGAGTGGTTGTACACTGCCCTATTCGGTGATCACAAATTGCGTGGCCACATACCTGGCTAAACATATTGAGCACAATTGTCAGCGTATCTACACTCGGAGGCAAAATTACTGGAACACTCGAAAATTTAACCAAATTCGAAGTTCGATATTTTTCCTAATTCTCAACCGATTTAGATGATTTGTTCGGCTAGTTATAGATCAACTCTTCTGCTTTGTAGAAATTATAAGAGAAAACAAAAAAAATTTGAAAAAAATTTTATACGGGGGCAAAACTAAAAGAGTTTTTTTTTGTCAAAAATTCGTAACACCCTGTGGAATTTCGTGGTCCGAGTTGAAACGTACAATATCATGGTCTGTCAAGACACATCTTCCTACAGTAAGGCCCTTCTAGTTTCATGCGTTTATCTCTATTTTTGCAAAATTTATTTATTTTCAGGTGGAAAATCATCATTTTGGAGGAATTCCATTGAATCAAGAAATTGTCATTAAAATTCGTCTATCAATTTGGAATTTTCTTATTATCACTCAGGCGTGTCGAAATTGTCGTTTGCGATTTTTATGTTCGAATTGCATTAGTTATTGATGACAATTTGGTTAATTTGGTGAAAATTAGGAATTCATAGGAGATAACAGTCGGTGGGTATTAAAATACACAATCGAATTCTGGGACCATTGATAAAACTTTTCATTTACACATGTGCACACCTTTTTTTATCAAATATGAAATACAACACACGTTTTTCTGTATATGACCACATTTGCACTTGTTTAAAGAATGAGAGTTTTCCATTCTTCGATTTGATACAAATTCGATCGGTTGCGGTGTTTTGTGATTCTTTTACTGTTTACGATTCGAAACGGTATTTTTCATTCAGAATGACAGATTTACCACCAACCTCAGTAGCAAGGGCAGTTACATTGATCGAGGAAGGGCGCACCTACCGCTCAGTCGGTACCATGTTGGGTGTCTCGACGTCGGTTATCCATCTAATCTACCGACGTTACAGGGAAACTGGATTGTACGTGAGGAGGCGAGGACAAGGAAGAAATCGGGCAACCCGCGCTATACATGACCGTTTCATCGTCAATCAAATCATAAGAAATCCTCGTTTTACTGCTGTTCAGCACGTAACCTTTTACAAGCAGTGGATAACATTAACGTCAGTGTGAGGACAGTCAGAAGACGATTAAATTAAGTTGGTCTGAGATCATACGCGCAAGCAAGAGCACCAAGACTCGATAGAGCCCATCGGGTAGCAAGATTGGCGTTTGCTAGGGAGCATGTAGCATGGAAAATCAATCAGTGGAGACGAGTTTTATTTGATGATGAGAGCCGATATTCTGTGAATTTCGTGGATGGTAGAGATATAATATGGAGGCATCGAGGGGAACGGTACAATCAAACGAATGGACTGGCCGATCGAACACGTTTGGGACATTCTTGGAAGAAGGGTTCAACAACGGAATCCAGGCAACGTTGAAGAACTGACATTGGCTTTGGTGGAAGAGTGGGATAACATACCTCAACAGATGATAGACACCATCATTGGGAGTATGCGAAATCATATGCGCGCTGTAATAAGAGCTCGGGGGGGTCATACTCGCTACTAAAATCAAATGTTTTTTTTTGTGGGTCATCATGAACATTTTTCCCAACATGTTCATTTCATTTCACGAGTGTATCGCCAGGATACACACGTGCTCTCAATTTTGGACAGGAATGATAATTATTATAGAGTGTCACACAAAAAATTCAAAAATAAATGTGCAAAATCAACGATTTTTCCAGTGTACTTCGAGTTCTCCCGGAGCGTGAAATTGGCCAGTGAATTTCAAAAATTTTCATTTCGTTAGATTTCCGCTTCTCTAATTTTGATTTTATTTTTTGGCTAACCTCCGATGTTATGCACCTACGCAAGATTAAAAATAAATTCTTGAAATTTGTGACTTTTCGCTTCAAATTGGATATCTCTTGTAAAAATAGAGATAAATGCATAAAACAAGAAGGGCGTTACAGTAGGAAAATGTGTCTTGACAGACCATGATATTGTACGTTTCAACTCGGACCACGAAATTCCACAGGGTATTACGAATTTTTGACAAAAAAAACACTTTTAGTTTTGCCCCCGTATAAAATTTTTTTCAAATTATTTTTGTTTTCTCTTATAATTTCTACAAAGCAGAAGAGTTAATCTATAACTTTCCGAAAAAATCATCTAAATCGGTTGAGAATAAGGAAAAATATCGGACTTCGAATTTGGTTAAATTTTCGAGTGTTCCGCTAATTTTGCCTCCGAGTGTAGATTAGGAGGTAAAGTAGCAGTTGATCCCCAGGACGACATATTATTGTCATTAGTGTATATATGAATATTCAGAATTTATAGTTGATTGTGATAATAAATTAAATATTCATGATTTCTGTGTTTCCTTCGCTAAGCTACCTGAGCGTAAAACTCGTTAAAAGCTTTGTGCCAACTTGCATTGTGAAGTATTTGTTTTTGAAGCTCAATAACGGCTGGCGATAAACAGATGGTTGTGTACCAATCGGCAGTAATCGTTGTATGATCTCCAGAAGGCATTACTGCTACTTGACCTGTATTTGAAACAAACGTTGCGACCATCTTTTTGGAGGCACTTCGGCTACGGCTGACTTTTGCCGGTTCTTCTTCCCCTTGAAACAGCCGAACAGAAGATTCGCTCGTATGGATAAATCAACATTCACCACCATTGACAATGTTGTCAATGGTGGTGAATCACCCTTGTTGTATCGGTCAACAGATGCAAATTAATTTTGAGGCTGGGACCACTTTAAGTTGCTATTGCATCATCCCCAAAAACTACAAAACTCATCTCAAAGGTAAAGTATGGAAGATCGTTCATATACATTGTTACAGCGTTAAAATCCCAAAGCTGATATCCATTCCTATCGGCATTATGTCCGACTATATGCCACAACATGAAACATTGCTGTCAGTTTTTTGATGAAAAGAAGACACATAGCATCTTTGAGAAGATATATTTTCTCATACGAGTGAAAATTGATTGAATTTGAATTATTTGAATTGTATGTTATTTACTTCGAAATATATCCGAACTTTTCACACTATACAGGGTATTACATAATAGTATTTCACCACTTGAGTCTGGGGGAAATCTGACCCACCTCGTATAATTTTAAGTTTCTCCAAAAAAGTTCATATGAAAATAGGTTCTTGAGCAAAAAAGCTTCGTTAAGGAGCTACAGGAGTTGAAATTTCCAGAAAAATAGTCTGTGAACATTTTTCTTCAAAACTCCTGCAGTTTTGAGATACTCAGCCCAAATTTGGAATTCCAGCTATTTTTTACAGCCTCCATCATTACACTTTCTAGATTTTAACTGAAAAAAGTTTTTAAAATGAATGAAGATGACCAAAATTGATTGTACGCTGATCAGTGGCGTACCGCGAAAAAGTTTGATAGGGCAAAAGAAGACATGGCTCCGGAAAAGAAAACACCTTGTAGATTCTAGTTGAAATTTAGGACGTGTAATGAAGAATGCTGTGAAAATAGCTTGTATTTCAGATTTGGGCTTAATATCTCAAAAACTGCAGGAGTTTTGACGAAAAAATCATTTTTTCCGGGAATTTCAACACCCTGTAGCTCCGTAACGAAGCTTTTTTGGACCTATGTTTATATGAACTTTTTTTCCCTAAAATTGCACGTAGATTTACCCCTCAAATTGTGACATACTATTATGTAACACCCTGTATATTGCAAGGGTCATCGATATAGTGCGAAAGTTATTGGGGTCTACACTTTTTCCACATTGTATAATAATTCTCGCAGGAATGCAATGTAACTATGTCATTTAGTTTCACTCAAATCAAAATTGATTCTCCAAAATTCAATCGAAATTTTAGGTCAGCTTCTTGATACCTTTTTACGAGCCGCCCTTGAATGATTTCTGTACATTAGTTGCAAGGAAATTTGCTTTTAAAAATGAACCGGAATCTGAGATAATTAAAGTTCTCGTATACGGCACAACTTCTGTGAAGCCTATCATTTTACTTGTTGATATAATTGCAGCGAATATCTTGACTCATTTGAAAAACAGTAATTGAAAGTAGTGGAACAATGAGTGAAAAAATTCGTCAAAATTTAAAAGTAATAGTTCCAGAAATTGTGGAAAAGATGGGCATAAACGAATATGAATTAGAAATTGGCAGACAAATTGAAAGAGGTCAGAATTATATGGGGACAATTATATTTTTTAAAGTCATTTGCAAAGACAACATGGTAACTCATAATTTCGTTATGAAAGTAGCAAAAGTATCTGAGGCATTAAGAAAAAATATACCTGTAGAAAAAGCTTTCAACCGAGAACTTGTCATGTATAACGAAGTCTTTCCTGCTTTTCAAAATTTAATCGCGGAAGTGTATCCCGCCTTTGAATTTGATTGTATACCAAAAGTTTATTGGACAAATTCTGTTATTAACGAGGAAGCATTAATTCTTGAAAATTTAGAAACGCGTGGCTATCTAATGTACGATCGAACGAAACCATGGGATTTCGACCATGTAATGCTTGCAATGGAGAATTTCGGCAGATTTCATGCTTTGTCGTTAGCCTTAAGAGATCAAAAACCTGCAGTTTTCGAAAACTTGAAGAAAAAAATTACTACTAGTATACTAATGGAGTATGCTAAGAAAATGAACCTCTGGCAGTTTCATGGAAAATATCTTAAACATGCTAAAGATTTATTGTCAAATTCAGGAAGGGAAGATTTGGTCAAAAAATTTGATTCGTTTGATGAAGAAATTGAAAGCATAATACAGGATCCAATTGAAGAAGATAAGATTGTTATTTCTCATGGTGACAGTTGGAGTTGTAATTTTATGTTCAAATACCAAGTGAGTAATAATCATTGATAATAAACACCTCAATCAAATCCAGGGAATATCTACAGGGTTAATGATATTGTTAATGGATGTATTTTTAAGAAATTCATTCTAAAAGATGAAACACTCCTTTCTGATCATCACATTGTTTTTTTAATTCACATGACCAGTTTCGACAGTTACGTCATTTTCAATTCGATGTTTTCTTGCGTGAAATATTCAACTGTTTTCCGGTCTGTGTGCGAACTCGCATTGCAATAATAAAGAATCATTCTCCGTTCTTCGGTCACGGATGACTTTTTCGGATTTTCCTCCCCTTGAAACTTTCAATCAGAAGATTGGCGCTTATTTTCTGGCTCGTATGAATGAATTCAAGATTCATCACCACTGATGATATGTAAACGCTTTGTGATTTCCGAAGTTAAGACGGCCAGAGTTTTTTGAAACCCATTCACCCTCTTTTATATTGGGATCTCTGAAAGTCAAAATGATGCCTCAATCTCTTGATATGTTGCATGTCGATATTCCAGGGTCTCACGTACAGAATCTTCTCAAGTAACCACTCTTTTTGGTGTGAAAAGTGTTGATTGGTGTATTTCAATGCCTCAAACAGGAACCAACTCGCCGAGACATTCTTGTTGGGATAGTTTTCTTTGAAACATGTAGAACATTTTTGCGCAAAAATGCTCACGTTTCAATTTCATTTTTCAACTATATCGTCAACTTTGACAATTTCTTGAGGCTAAAACACAGCAAGCATAGAATTTTGGATTCATATGAAAAAAATCATTGAGGTTCATTTTAAGTACTGACTGTTGATAATGTTGTTCTCTATGTGTCCGCATGCAAATGATTAAACACATCCCTCATATTATTTCATACAATTTGTTGATGATATTGATTTCCGTATTGAAGTATGTTGGTATATTATTATTCAAAGTAATTTTCTAAATGATGATGATACGGAAATCAATTTTATCAAATTGTATAAAATAATAATATTTCACTATCCCACATAAACAGTATTATTAAACCCAAGGAATAAAAATAAATTTCTCAATCAGTATATTTTATAATAGAAAAACCAGAAGATAAATATGCATGTCTAACTTTGTCTCCTCTCTAATAACGTTAGCAATTTTCTTTATTCAATTTAACAATCTCCATCTTCAGTGGTCAAAACATAAGCAAATAACAATTCAAAGCGAAACAAAACACTGAAAAATTCTAACATTTGAATTAAACCGAACTTCAATGCAATGAATGCTTACGTAGGACCAACAGGTCGAACTACTAAATCTCGATTCAAAGAACAACAAAGATCACAAACCCACAGTTTTTTAACTTGAAAATTCTACAAATCACTTAATCACATTAGATAACTCAAAAATTCTCCACAAAATGCAATAAAAGGATGGCAATAAATCCATTGGAAGGTTTTCAAATTACCAAAGGTTGTAAGAACCCGAAATTCATCACTCTCAATAGCCAACTAGTATTGAACCACTTTCCACTATGTTTGAAATAGGTTGGTCATGTGTATTATGAATAAACATCGTGACGCAAAAACAAAATCACTAATATCTCACAGTGGTTTGTTTACCATATGGTTCAAGACGTTCTTAATATGCAAAATCAGACACTTACTGCTGGAGCCATCTATTGACGAACAGCGAGAACTTTATTGCGCACCTAATAAATCCCCATTTTACTCCACATTATGAAAACCCGAGTTTTGTGATTATTTCATAGTATATTCTCAGTCGAAATTTCACAATTATTGAGTATTTCACAAACAATTAAAAGTAGTAGATATCACTAGAAAGTGCTCACCGAAAAGCATCTATTTTACATTTCTTTATAAGCAAATGCCAAAAGTTCAAAAGGTCCACGCACAGAATAACCAGAAAATTACCTCCTCTCAAAGTTCATTGAATATTTTTCCATATAGAGACTGTTCAATTTGGACTCTTGGTGGGGTAACTGCGTCCACAATTATGATCGGTAATTTCTAATCGGATATTGAAACCAATAGCAACAGCTTATACCATAAAACACTAATTTCAGCTTCTCACAATAAACATAAATTGGAAGTAAAATACAACAGTTTTGAATGTAGGAACCAATGAATAACGCAATATAGTGATGATTGTCATTGTCAATGAGTTCTTTCTATAAACAATATGACTGCAAACCTCCTTGCATTTACTAGGTTCACTGAAAAGTATGTAATTAGTTGGCTAGTCCGTTGGAGTACTCAGTTGTTCTTCATGGTTGATCGTATTTCCATTCAAAATATATTGTCCAAGAGTGACGTGCGGTGACGTTTTATATGTTCTTGGTGCATTGCAAATCCCAAGAACCATAAGGCCGTAGTTACATGTACACCCATCCTAAATGACCTCGCACCCTACCTGCAAGTGTAGTAAGATACTTTCATCTTTTCTTGTTTAAGAATATCTCGATTTTTGTTCTCTTAATTCACTCAAAAAATATCCTTAACTAATATGGAAGAAGCGAAAGTCGAACCCGCTAGAAAAATAGTGAGGAAAGCCGAAGAATCTAATCTTATGTAAGCTAGAACTGAAAAAAACTAGATGTAAAGAGATGTAAGAAATGCATTTGGCAAAAGCTGTTTGAGAACCATTCTTCCTTTTTCCGATTTTTAACCTGGAACATTCGGGGATATAAAATAGGAGTATATTAACTGAAACTTGTACCTGCCTATACTCAAGATCAGCTGGAAAGAAGAAGCATAGAAAAATTTCAATTATATGAGCTAAGCTCATCTCATACTATTTCGAAGCTAATAACTTATTCAGTTCGGTCCAATTTAGTTTAACAAGGAGAAAAAGAGCAGTGGAAGCCATTTTGGGCTTAGTTGAATCGACTTTGAGGTGTTTTGAGGCGGGGCAGTTGTCATTTTCACTGTTCTTGGGTCTAACAAAAGTATTTGACTATGTTGCTCCCTCGATAGTGTTGTGTGAGCTGGATGCATACAGTTGTTCTGGGGTTAGTTGTATTCTTATAAATTCATACCTCAGAAATCGATGGTAGATGGTTTTCTATGATTGCAGCTGGTCTGATCAGTTTTGATCTCTCTAGGTGATCCACAGGACTCTTTTCTCGGACCATTGTTGTTTAGATTTATGTGAACGATATTTCAAATTTTCTAAATAGGTACACTACAGAGAGAAGCCTTCGCCACAGAGAGAGGCCTTTAGAATGGGCTTGTATTTAATGAAAGAAAGACTGTGGAGCTGCTGTTATTCGTCAGGGAGGTTAATGACGAGGAGCTTGTGGCTGCCCTCAGGTTTCTGGGAACCACTGTGGACTCTTGCTTCCATGTCGATCAGCTCACTGCGAGATTATCCAGGGGTCTGTTTCTGATCAGGTCGATGAGGAATCAGTTGTGGAGTGCTATATTGATGGTAGTTTCTCCCTTGTTGAGTCGTTGTTGGAATAAGAAATATTGGTGTAGAATAACTGCTCCTCTCGGCATCGGATTTTCGCCATTCAGAGGAGGGCTGTCAGACTTATATATAGTCTGGACTATATTTTTGTGTCATTGGTCTATGCTTGAGAACAGGGATGGCTACGCCAGAGGCGGTGGCTGTAATAATTGTTTCATGAGGGGTAGAAAACAGTAAAGGCTCGATATTTGCTGGCTTACAACGTCACAACTATGTGACAAATCTGAACTTCATTTTACTTTATTTTACTAGTCAAAATTAATGAAAAATCAGATGTTCAGAGGTGTGAGAAATGTGAATTAGTTGACATTCAATGAGAAGCACGCATTTTTTCATTTTTGAGCTTGGAACATTTGCAGGAGTTGACAATGGGAGTGTACTATTTGGGCTTATTTATACCTTAAGATAGGGAATAAAGCACAGAAGAATTTTTGGCAACTCACGGGTAATGACAATTTTCATGCTCTGTTATGTATTTGTTGCTAGAATCTAGTGGTGTTGAAAGATTTTCTCCAAAGGAGAAAGGTTCTCAGGTTTACTTTGGAAGCTAGTCAGCTTTAAATAAAATAAAACTCTCTTTTCTATATCATTTATTGTTCATCATAGTCTCCTTTTAGGGTTATTCAATTCTGGTGGTTTT
The DNA here is from genome assembly GCA_013387265.2 of Cryptolaemus montrouzieri. NCBI lineage: Eukaryota > Metazoa > Arthropoda > Insecta > Coleoptera > Coccinellidae > Cryptolaemus > Cryptolaemus montrouzieri. The sequence continues at coordinate 29,732,771 of JABFTP020000103.1, forward strand.
TGATGTCTTTTTCGTAGTAGTCTTTCTCATGGAGAAATACGTTTCAGTTTTGGAGACGGGTTTTGAATCTGTTGAAAACCTTCAAGTTTGGAAACGAGTGAAAACACTGGGAGCCAGGTCAAGAGAATATGGTCGATGAGGTAGCAATTCACATACTAACTTTATCTGCTTGGCTGTTATAGCGGAAAAATTTGCAGGGATACTGTGGTGAAACGGGAATTTCCTCTAGGCAAGATGTGTCGGTATTGCTTTGATTCCTTCATTCGATTGGTGTGGTACTCTTCATTCATGTTTTTCATTTTTAGAGAAAATCAATGAGTATAATGCACTGAGTAATGGCTCGTGCGTCCCTAAAGACGTTGGCCTTCTCCCTGCTGCTGGATGGAACCACCTTGGCTTTCTTGGACGCACTACTACCGGCCTCAACCCACTGTTTAGACTGCTGCTTTGTCTCAGGTATATACAAACGAATCCATGCTTCAGTGGCCGTGAACAAATGGCACAGAAACTTATCTGGGTTTCGTTTTAAGAGCCTAAAATGAGCCTGAGAAAATTTCAGTCTCACGATTTTGATCAATGGCCAACAAACGCGGCATCCATCCTGTTGATAGTTTTTCAAGCAAGATATCGAAAACCCATTGATGTGAGATGCTTACAGTCTTCGCTATCTCTTTTAACACAGATGGAGCAATTGTTTTTAGGATTTTCAAATTATCATTTGGGAAGAATTGATGTGTCAGGAATGTTTACTTGCCTTAAGAATTGATGTGTCTGTTTAGGACCAAATCGTAGGATGTTGGGAAGATATTCGATGGAAGCGAATTCAACAGCTCACCGACCCTGTAAACTAAACAATTCTTATAGAGGGAGGTTCGAGGGGAAGTTAAATGTACCGCTATATGATGAGAACTCCTTAACAGCCTAGTGTTGCGAAAACATGAATTTTCCCGGAACGAGGTCTTTCAGCTCCTTGGAGTATCTTCCGTAGAATTATCTGTAAAACAGAGAAAGGTCAGCAACTCGTCTTATGAGAGTCAGCAGTTGGATATCGCGGGTGATCTCCGGGTGGTCGATGAGGCGCACAGCCCTTTTTTGCACTATCCAACATCCGCAACGAATGTTTGGGCGCAGATTTCCATACATGGGAAGAATAGCAGGTCGAATCTGCGCCTTATATAGAAGCAACAGCTGAGATGACGTGAAGTATCGCTATGCTCTGAAAAGAAAACTAAGTTTAGCTGATCCCGACTTAGCTATTGCTGATACATGTTCATACCAGCAAAACCTGGAGTTGACCGTTATTCCGAGAAGGTGCATTGAATCTTCGGATGCAATTTGTTGGTCTTGCATCATTAGAGGAAATTCTCCAGCGGAGACGTTTCTACAAAACGTGGTTGCTTGCGTCTTGCTCGCGTTGAAGCTCACCAGGTTCAACTGACCCCACTCAGATTCAGGATTTAAATTTTACTACCAGGTTAACGATTTTTTCTCTTTTTGCAGTGTTTTATGGAATGCCGAAAACTGTGTTTTATGATAAATGCTTGTACTGTGAGTAAGAGTTAATTCTACGATCTTTTTCTCAAAGTATATTTCACAGGTAGCAGTTTTTTATGTACAAAGTCCTGCGATTGGTCTGATCTCTAATACTGATTTTGGTCTTTGAATTATAGGTAAAAAAATTCAAAAGTAGAACAATACTCCGGAAATCGTTCTGCAAAAGTCTGCTTAAGTACTCATGACATTCATCATGAACAAATATTGAAAATGCAGGTTGCCCAAAGTATTGGGTATCACTCTGTTTTGAGATAATTTTTTTCAAATCTGAAATCATTAAAATATCATTCGTGACAGTGTGTAAGCGGAAAAACATTCAAATATAATCATCCGCACGAGTATTTCGGATAAAAAGAACATAATATTTCCTCAGAGATATAATTATTGCACTTTCCTACTTTATTATGATTATAAAAACATCAATGTGTAATATTATCTGGCTACTCTCTCACTTGGATTTGTGATATGAACATGCAATAATTGTATCGATTTTTATTTTTCTTATTTGTATATTTCTAATTATATAGTGTGTTGATTGGGGGACATCTTTTGACGTTTAATTGAGTAACCCCCTAACGAGAAGCGCTTCAACCACTTATCCCCTACTACTTGTAAACAATTGCATTTCCAACAACACGAAGCTCTTCCTCACTACATCGCATCAATTCACCAACACCTCTATATGCAATTTCCTGGTCGTTAGATTGAAGGAAGAGGTCCTATGAAGAGGCCTGTGCGATCTCCTGATCTGAACTCTTCAGATTCTTTTCTCTTGTGGAGAGGTCTTCAGTCCAAAATATTTTTGAATCAGCCTGAGTATCTGAGCGATTAACACCAGTGAATTGTAGATCACTGTCGTCAAGTAACTCCGAATATGCCGAACCATATTAAAGACGGTTTTCAGTCAAGATTGTATTATTGTATGGCAATAAATGGAAGACAATTTGTACATTTGACTTGAAACAATCGAATTTCATTTCTTCTTCTTTGTAAGCATGATAAAAAGAAATATTTTCTAAGTTGATGTACTTTTGAAGAGGTATTCAAAAAGACATTACAACAAATCCTACCTTCCTTATATAAAATTTCAAAGTAAGTGAATTTATTGATTAATGCAATCCCCTCGAAAGATTCCCCTTCAAGAGGAAAATAGATTTGTTCTCCTCTTTTTCAAGGGTTCGATGGTTTTCTGCGAGAAACTCACCAAACTTAGTTTTCTCATATACCTTTTGAAAAAGGATTCGAAGCTATCGCTCTATTCAATTTCGAGGAATACAAGCGCCCCCTCTCTTTGGTGGGAGCCTCGAATATAAATCGAAGGATGGCACCCGAAGAAAACCATTCGACGCATTTCGGTATATTCTGTTACCTGTCAACAGAAATCCTACCAAAACCGTCCTGTAAAAAACTATTCAGGTCTCGATTGAGCTGCTTGTTTATCTCTAAAAAGTAATGAAATCTAGACAAAGTCGTACCAAGTGTTTGTTTCCTTACTGCGATTTCTTTATTATTATAGTTAATGTTGTGTGACTTGACCGTTGAACATTCTTTAAACTTTAGTGGGTAGGTTCAAGTCAATTTTGTGTACACGTAATGTTATATCTGTTGTAACTACCTATGTTTGTTGAGCGAGATAATAGCCAATACTGGTATTGGTAATTAGACACAGGGGTCTTATTTTAAGCTGCTGTTGATTGTGCAACACATGCATTCAGCATTGGCAATGCTGACTTCTGATCTCTTCTTTTTGGAGCGTCAAATCGGCCACCGATCTAACATAAAATAGACGTACAGACGGACTTCTATCAATAATGATTAGAAGTCCGTCTGTACTGGAAATTTTTTTATACTGTGTGTTTCAGGCTCGCCTATACATAGGTATTATTGGAATACGAAGTTTCATCAAGCCCACCATTGACTGGTTATTCAATCAACGTTTTTCTAGTTGCAGTTTTTCATCGTCAATTTGTTGGGGGTCTGGGGACAGATTGGTGCAATGGTGTCATGGAGCACTTGGTTTTGTACCCTTGTATACCTTTCAACGGTCAAGTCACACAACATTAACAATGATGAAGAAATCGCAGTAAGGAACATATGTAAATTTGAGACAAGAAGAATTATTCAAAAATCCGGAGATCAATGAAGAATTCTTCCTGACAAGAGCTTGTTCCCAAATCTGCCCGCCATGCACGCAACCCCGATGTAGCTTGTTAGGATGCTGAGAGGCGATATGCGACACTGATGAACTCCTAATAAGGACGAAACTGCAGTCTGCCGCTTTGTTCCTCGGCATCCTGCTCAGTTGAATTATTGTGGCTCTTGGGGGCTTCGTGCATGGCGGGCAGATTTGGGAACTATCTCTTGTCAGAAAGGATTACTCATTGATCTACGGATTTTTGACTAATTCTTCTTGTCTCAAATTCACATAAGTAAGGAACCTTAAACTTGGCACGACTTTGTCTAGATTTCATCATTTTTAAGAGATAAACAAGCAGCTCCATCGATACTACTTTTTTACAGACTGTTTTTGATAGAATTTTACTTCTGTTAGTAGAAACGTGGGCATATAGATTTATTTCATTAGACTTTTTTATTTGACAATTTTGTTTTATTTTTAAGAGTAGTTTTTCTATTATTACGAATATTTCTCTTCTTTTTTTTCCGGTTCTGATTTTTGTACATTAGCAACAGTTTTTCGTATTGCCCATTCGCTTTTTCTTTTTGTAAACTTGTAAGTAAAAGTATAAAAGCAACTCTAGCTTATCCAGAGTGTTCCTTTAATTTTATTTATATGCGTATTGAAAGCAGAAGAGAAGCCCCAAAATATATCTTTCCCAATTTCTGAAGAACTATGCAGTCAAAAAGTCTTGAAAATCTTTGTTATTTCAGGAAGAATACCCAACAAAACCTCTGAAGATTTGCATGTTAGATTATCAACTTTCATACGTAGATTCTCCTGTCAGAGATCTTTCATACAACATCTACACCACTTGTGATAAAACATGCTTGGATCAATTAGATCTTCTTCTTCAAGGGTATTATAGCTCCTTATCGAGATCTCTCAGAAACTTAGGTAGCGATCCTGAGCAGGTGTTCACCTACGAACAGTTGAAACGACACTGGAAACAATATTCGAAATTTGGACTTCTTCTTAGCTCTTGCATCATCAAATTAGAATTGACCGAAAACTCTGATGCCCCAGACTTACAAAACTCAGCTGAGGAAGGAAAAGAGGTCAATGATTACTATGATGCCGAATTGCAGAATGAAGAAGAATATGATCGAAGAATTCTGGATGTTTTTACTCATTACGGTGATGATTTTCTTTAAGTTATATAAGAAATGGAATTATTAAAAATACTAGAAACTATTGTGTAGTTTTCTTTTCGTAATGCAACAGTACAAGAGGCATGATAGACTCTTTATACAGGGTTTGAATGAATAAGTAACCTACAAGGTGTTGTTCAGGTATGCAGTAATCAATTTCAGATTTTTTTCACATTTCTGTTGATAACTCTTATAGTTTTCATGAAAACTAACCTCAATTTACGGACAAAATTCATTAGATATGTCCAGTAGTTATATACAGGATGATATTTTTTCAGGGTCATGATAACTTCGACTCCATCAGAATCATAGTGTAGTGCGACACTGGTCTTCTCGAAGGATTAATTGGGAAGATCTTCCAATTTTAATGTTGTTTGCTCCTTAAATTTCTTTGGAAATCGTAACCGTTTTCGTTATTTTGAGTTGATCGAATTTCATACAGTTCATTTTATTCAGTGAAAATTCAAATAACCTGTTACTTTCTGGACCATGATACTACGTCTATATAACAACAGAAGACATTATTAAAGTTGATTTCTGCCAATAAAACATAGCTTTTGGTATTTTGAAAAAGTAAAATGGAGTACACCACCTAAGAACTAGCTGCCATTAATTTATTCTGTGGCCGATCAAGTGGTAATGCAGCTGAAGCCAGAAGACTCTATCTTCCAGCTTTTTCTAACAAAAATATTTTCGTTTCCATTTGGACCAAATCGATTTGTCAGACCCTCGAACGTAGAACTTATTTTGATTTTTGGATGAAGTTCATATTAGTCCTCGAATCAAGACTCGTCGACTGTCTCTACAGATTCGCCTATCACATTTAACTGTTTGCAGAGTTACCCCTACCATATTCAGAGGGTTCATGCCCTCAAAGCTGAAGGTTTGCCCAGAAGACTCGATCACATTTAGGCTGAGGAAAATCCTCATAAGAAACTGTACGCAACTACCAAGAAAAGTTTTCTATCAATACTTGGCCGGTTGGTATGATGGCAAATTGTTGAGGCCAGTAATTCAACCTAACATATTGAATTCTCTAGCATACCTTAACTTCCTGCAGAACACTTCACTTTAGTTGATTTTTTCGATGATGTCCCTTGAGCGAAAAGAGGAAGAATGTGCTACCCCACATTTTCGATTAATAATGAGAATTTATTTGAATCAAACATATCCCAATAGATGGGTTGTTAGAAGCGCTTCTGTAGTTCAGCCTCCACGATCGCCCGAACTGAATACCCTAGACAGCTTCATGCATTTGAAAAGACTAGTATACCCACAACTTGTTGTTACCATACATGAATTGCATTCCTCGTTTTGGATGGATACAAGAGAACAACAAATATGCCATGCATTTCAGGCTTCAATGAATCACCACTCAATACTAGGTGTAGTATTTCCTTAAATGTCAAACTCAAACTGGAGCATTGCAGTTCGTGGAGTTCGTCTATCGTTGCCCTGATAATGGTCAATATGTTGCTGGATTGTTCTCTGACTTGTCTAAAGCGTTTGATAGTCTTGCTATCCAGTTTATATTGGATAAATGTTATAATCTTGGATTCAGAGGCGTGTTCTTGAACTGGATTCGTAGTTATCTGGAGGACAGAACTGCCTCAATCAGGGTTCACGACTCGTTCTCAAATGAACAGTACTGTAAATTAGGAGTACCCCAGGGTTCTGTCTTGGGGCCACTTCTATTTCTGTTATTCATCAACGATCTGCCACCAAATTTGAAAAGAATATTCTACAGAAAATCTAATATTCGCAATTTATTATCAAAAATAATCTGGTTGATACTGTTCGCTGATGACTCTTCCATAGCTATTACTGCTGAGACTCTTGAGGAGCTTCAAAAGTTATGCGAGCTGCTGGTGGAGAGTTTCGTAGAATGGTGCCATTTTAATGCTATTATGATCAATGTCAACAAGACGGAATGCATTCACTTCACTCTGTCGTCTTGTGATCAGGGTAGCATATCAATAAGGTATTTAGATACAGTAATCTCTTCGAAGGACACCACTAAATTCCTCGGCGTTCACATCGATAGGAATCTGAAGTGGAGTGCACATATCGATGCGATTTGTAAGAGGCTGAATAGTTCCTATTATGCCCTAAATAGAATCAAGAGTTCACTAGCTCTAAGTTCCCTTGTGAACGTTTATTACAGTTTGGTATATAGTCACCTGTCCTATAATATCTTACTGTGGGGAAATTCCTCAGACGTAGGTAGAGTTTTCATCATCCAGAAAAGAATTCTGCGAATGATGTTCGATACAGCTCCACAATCTTCATGTAGACCGTTGTTCCTGAAGAATAGTATCCTCACATTGGCGTCTATTTTCATTTTGAGATGCCTCGTTTATATTAAAGAGAATGAAAGTAACATGACTAAACTTTCTAACTTTCATTCCCACAATACTAGAAATAAGGAAACATTATGTATCCCTAAACACAGAACTTCTAGATTTGAAATGTCGCCCCTGTACCAGGGTATCAGATTGTTCAATCATCTTCCACAGCATATACAGGGTCTAAGTGTAAATAGATTTAAGGTAGCAGTTAAGAATTTACTTTTAGCAAAATGTTTTTATACTGTGAATGAGTTTCTATGTGTTGATTTAGATAATGTCTAAATGTCTTTTCTATTGACCTGTCCTACTTGTGATGTTTTAAGGGATCAATAAATTATTATTATTATTATTTATTATCATGGACTTATGCACTATCTCAGCTGTTAGCTGGATATAATTTACCTTTCCCAGATTCAGCAAGCAAAGGGAATAGGCTCGATTACAATATACTTGACATAAATTTGCTAACTATTCTACATGTATTAAGAATTACAGCTTTTGCATTTCTACATAGGTATTCTTATGCAATTCTAATTTCTTAAGGCTATCATGCAAAGTTTTGGGTATTAACCCAGTGGAGGATACGATGACAGGAACAATATCTATTTTCTCGAGGTGCCACATCTGCTTGATCTCAATGGCAAGGTCTGTGTATTTGGACTTTTCTCCTAGAATTTATTCAGCACGTTGTTATTATTCGGTATGGCGACATCCACCAGCATTGCTGTTTTGGCTCTCTTATCATACACCACTATGTCCGGCCTATTATTGGTCACCATTCTGTCAGTGATAATAGGCCTATCGTAGTATATTATTATTATTATCGTGGAATTATGCACTATCTCAGCTGTTAGCTGGATATAATTTACCTTTCCCAGATTCAGCAATCAAAGGGAATAAGCTCGATTACAATATACTTGACATAAATTTCCTAACTATCCTACATGTATTAAGAATTACAGCTTTTCGCATTTCTACATAGGTATTCTTATGCAATTCTAATTTCTCAAGGCTATCGTGCAAAGTTTTGGGTATTAACCTAGTGGAGGATACGATGACAGGAACAATATCTATTTTCTCGAGGTGCTCGAGGAGCTTGATCTCAATGGCAAGGTCTGTGTATTTGGACTTTTTCTCCTGGAACTTATTCAGCACGTTGTTATTATTTGGTATGGCGACATCCACCAGCATTGCTGTTTTGGCTCTCTTATCATACACCACTATGTCCGGCCTATTATTCGTCACCATTCTGTCAGTGATAATAGGCCTATCGTAGTATAATCTGATAGAGTCATTTTCCAATATGGGCGCCGGTTGATACTTGTAATATGGCTGGAATGTATTCAGAAGTCCGTACTTGTGTGCAAGTTTCTGATGGATAATGTTGCACACTTGATTATGCCTGTGAAGATTATTATTATAATTATTATTATCTTCATCCATCAGCGGTATATTTAAACTCAAAATGAAGCAAAAACTATTTCGAAAGACTATATTCCCAGTTTATGTAAAAAACTATGAAAACAGTTCGCTCCCACTTTCATTATTACAAATTATCGAGCCTCACTTCAGTCTATTCATAAAACGCGTGCCCTCTCATGTAAATCATTTACTGAACCGAAGACTGTTGGATTTTCGAAAAAATTTCAGGACACAGAAAAGTTGGAAATTGAATAAGCTGCTCAATTAATATTTTTGAAAGACCATTGGCGCTCCATACATTGATTTGATGGAGTCGAAGATAGCATGATCCCGAAAAATTTTGTCCTGTATGTTTTCGCATTTACTAGATATATCTAATGAATTGATGAACAGTTACAAACAGAAACAAGAAAAAAGATCTGAAAAACACACTGTATCTTAACACCGGAGATTTTTGGATATACCTGTAACTCTTTTTCTATTTGGAATATTCTGATAAAGTTTGAGAATCGTATAGAAGACAACATTTTGAATTTGATAACATTGATATGTTTGACATTTCGTTTTCGGTTATGCCGCAAACGATACCAAATTTCGATTTTCAAATGGGACGCCCTGTATTTTTTTGCTTATTGTTTATCACATGGTAGAGATAGAGGGTTGATTCATGAACATGACGAAATGGCGGAAGAGTTTAATGAATATTTTATCGAGTTGGGTAAGGAATATGCGGAAAAGATAAAAGAACCAAAAAATTATGAGTAAGACAAATTTTTGAATGAAACATTATTTCTACATCCAACAGATAAAACTGAAATAGAGTCGGTGATTAAACAACTCAAAGATTATAGAGCGGCAAGATACGACATGAAATCCGAAGTTTTGAAAAAGAGTGAAGGAGGAAATTTCAGGTCTTTCTTTTCTAGTCAACTTATGTTTCGAGACTGGAAGCTTACCTGACTTACTGAAAATTGGAATTACAAAACCCATGTATAAATCAGGAATAAAAACATGTATGAGGAACTATCGCCCGGTGTCATTGTTTTCATACTTGGGAAAAATAATTGAAAAATTAATGAAATCGCGGATGTGGAAATTCTTAGAAAAGCACAAACTTATATCCAAACATCAATTTGGGTTCATTGAAGGTAAATCAACTGAAGATGCTATTGGAGAATTGACAAAAAGCATTTATAACAACATGGATATGAAACGACCAGCCCTGCGTATTCATCGATCATGCTAAAGCGTTTGATACCGTCTCCCATGAAAAGTTGTTGAAGAAACTGTACAGATATGGAATACGAGGAAAAGCTCATGATTTACTGAAGAACTATTTATCGAAGCGGAAACAATGCGTAGAGATTGAAAATGAAAAGAGTACTATGAGAGGTATAACCTTTGGTGTAGCACAAGGTACAGTACTGGGTCCTGTTCTGTTCATATTGTAACAGTCTTCTACTAATGGAGAGAAAAGGTAAAATTGTATGTTTCGCTGACGATGCTGCACTACTGTATCAGCATAATTCATAGCAGGAATTGAGAACTGAAGCTGAAAAAGATCTCTTTGAAGTACAATATACTGACAATGAACCTGGAGAAAACAAAATATGTACAATTCGCTCCTAACGTGACCAGTCTTCCAAATATGGGTAGTCTTCAACTTGATACGAATACGCATATACCCGAAACAGAAAACATAAAATATCTAGGTGTTATAATCGACAGAAATATGAAATGGGACAAACACATTGAACTATTAGTCGAAAACTTATGGGGGCTTCTTGGAAAGTTCAGGAATATGAGGAAGTCTCTTGACATAGAGGATATGAAAATTCTGTATTAAGCACTGGCTCTATCACAAATATCATACCATATCAGATATACCATGCCATATCATATCAAATGGCATACTGGGTTAGGAGGGTGCACATAATTGCTATCTGAAGAGTGTAAATGTAATAAAAATGGTTATTAAGAATCATATATAACGAGAACTTACCTTATCAAGTGATGAATTATACAGAATGTCTGGTGTCATGGACGTCCATCAAATATTTTCATTGAAGATACTCTCACAAATCTCTCAACACAAAATAGAAATTAGCATTTTGAAACACGATTATTCACCAAGAAATAAATCTTCCAGATTCGAGACACTAAGAGCAAATAAAACAATAGGACAGAGATGTTTTATGTATCTGGCACCTAGAATATATTCAATAATTCCTGAGCGAGTGAGAAACAAAACAAATTCGAAACGTTCTATGAAAGAGATAAAGAGCTGGATCCTTATTACTGAGAGGATAATATTTTGTGATCTATTGAACCAAACCTAGAGGAAAAAAAGATATAACCCGCTCAACTCAGATTCGACAATACAACCTAAATACGGACATGACAAAGCACCTTATTTTGGACAAACAAGAGCAAGAACAAAACAGAATTCATATTATTTTCATTTAAATTCTTGAATTTGTTAGGGGAAAGAAAAATAAAATTGTTTAGGTTTCATATCGCGTACAGAAAATTATTGTTTATAATTATATCTGCGATTTATGTTTATTTGGATAACTGTTGTATACAATTTGCAGTACTGAATAAACCTTATTATTTATTATCGTGGACTTATGCACTATGTCAGTTGTTAGCTGGATATAATTTACCTTTCCCAGATTCAGCAATCAAAGGGAATAGGCTCGATTACAATATACTTGACATAAATTTCCTAACTATCCTACATGTATTAAGAATTACAGCTTTTGCATTTCTATATAGGTATTCTTATGCAATTCTAATTTCTTAAGGCTATCATGCAAAGTTTTGGGTATTAACCCAGTCGAGGATACGATGACAGGAACAATATCTATTTTCTCGAGGTGCCACATCTGCTTGATCTCAATAGCAAGGTCTGTGTATTTGGTCTTTTTCTCCTGGAACTTGTTCAGAACGTTGTTTTTATTCGGTATGGCAACATCCACCAAGAGTGCTGTTCTGGCTCTCTTATCATACACCACTATGTCCGGCCTATTATACGTCACCATTCTTTCAGTGATAACAGGCCTATCGTCGTATAATCTGATAGAGTCATTTTCCAGTACGGGCGCCGGCTGATACTTGTAATATGGCTGGAAGGTATTCAGAAGTCCGTACTTGTGTGCAAGTTTCTGATGGATAATGTTGCATACTTGATTATGCCTGTGAAGATAGTCCATATTGGCCAGTTGTTCGCAGCCGGACGTAATATGCTGTGTAGTCTTCGATCTTATGTGGCATTTTCTGCACTTGTCTGTTTGTAATGTTATTATTATTATTATTATTATCTCATCCTACGACCTTTTGACATACTTTGGAACGAAAAAAAAACACAATCCTCATTTTGCAATTTTCATCTTTCGTTCTAGAAGGCCATGAACAGTGACAATTGGTTAGTTCAACATTTCCTATCACGAAAATACAAGATTGTTTCTAATTGCACATTTTTTACGGGATGTCAAAAATAACAGCAGAAGAGCGAACAGCGAAAACGAAATGATTATAATAAATGTTCAAAAGAAGAAGAAAAGGAAGAAATCTAGTGGATTCATATCTGGCGATCTTGCTGGCAATCTTATGGGACCATTTGTACCTTTTAGAGAAAAATATCGTGAGATACCGCGAGACCTCCCATGTGTTGTGAGGAGTTGCACCATCTTGTGGAAAATATATTTCATTCACAACAGCTAATGGCAACTCCTCCAATTCATCTGGTATTTGGTCTTCAAAAATTCCAAACTTCTCTCCCTTGTCAATGAACCTTCAAAAATTATAAGCCCTATTAAATATCTTCCCATCATGTACATCAAGACATTGAATCCAAAACCTTCTTAGACGTTTCCATCATGATATCTGTGCTCATTTTGTTTAGACCAGTACCTGGTATATTGCCTATTAAACATCCTATTGTTCGTGAAACGTGATTCCTTATTGAATAAAATCTTCGTGGGATAATGTGGATCCCCCTTCATTTTCCTAAGGTGCTCTTCACAGTACTGGAGTTGCCTAATACTATCGTTAACATACAGTTGTAGTGTAGTTGATATTTGAATGAGAGGTACTTATGTTTTTTCAAAATTCTCCATGCGCTTTGGTGGCTAATTTCAAGCTCCTCCGCAATTTCTCTTGTTGATATGATTGGATTAATATCAACAAATGTTAATACGTCTCTTTCGGTATCTTCGTGGATAACGAAATCCTCTTCTTCTGCAGGTTGCACCTCTCGAAATTTTCGTCCAACTATAGAGAAATAGGTTCTCTCGGACGAAGTCTTTCCGGATAGCGCTCTCTGTATAATTGTTCAGCTTAAACGCTATTTAGTCTGCACTTTTCATAAATATTGAGCAGATCGACTTTTTCACTTTGGGTGTATTGATTTATACCCAAAACTGAATTCACTAATTGGCAAGGTCCATAATTAACAACAATGGAATTTTGACATGTAACACTAATATTTTTATGATCACAGAATGGTATAGGTATGAACAAAAATTTTGCATCGCCAACGTAGTTATTGTTAGTAGCGAATGGGAAAACTCCGCAAAACTTGCCTAGGTATTGTCCACTAGAACTCCGGAACCGTTAGAATAGAGTGACGTGAGTGGTATAGAAAAAAAAGATGAAAAAATACTGTTTCTGTAATACCGGGTGGCCCGATATGGTTGTCTCAGAAGAAAACCTACTTTTTGACGAAGAACTGAAATTTAAAACTTTGACTCTCCGTAAAAAATGAGCAATTCAATTTTCAAATACAATCTTGAATTTTCGTGATAGGAGATGTTGAGCTAAGCGAATTGTCACTGTTCATAGTTTTCTAGAACGAAAGATGAAAATTGCAAAAAAATTTGGTTTTGTTTTTCTATGAAAAATATATCAATAGGTCGTAGGATGAGATGAACAATTAAAATAAGAAAAAATAAGGGGTGTCCCATTTGAAAATCGAAAGTTGGTATCGTTTCCGGCATACCTGGAAACGAAATGTCAAACATATTGATGTTATCAAATTAAAGGTTGTTTTCAATCCGGTTTCCAAACTTCATCAAGACAAAAAGTTGCAGGGGTAGTTCTAGTTTCAGTTACACTTGATATGTGCATGACCATTTTTTTTAAATTTTTTTCATTTTCTTATATGGAATATCCTGGAAATAATGACTCTATACTTGAAACACCCACACTGTATGAAAACTCTTCAAATCATTCTATTGCGAAAAGTTTCCATAAATAAGGTGTTTTTTCAACATTTTCTTCTGCCTTCGAAAGTTTCTGATATACACTCGGAGGCAAAATTAGCGGAACACTCGAAAATTTAACCAAATTCGAAGTCCGATATTTTTCCTAATTCTCAACCGATTTAGATGATTTTTTCGGCAAGTTATAGATCAACTCTTCTGCTTTGTAGAAATTATAAGAGAAAACAAAAAAAATTTGAAAAAAATTTTATACGGGGGCAAAACTAAAAGTGTTTTTTTTGTCAAAATTCGTAACACTCTGTGGAATTTCGTGGTTCGAATAGAAACGTACAATATCATGGTCTGTCAAGATACATCTTCCTACAGTAACGCCCTTCTTGTTTTATGCATTTATCTCTATTTTTACAAGAGATATCCAATTTGAAGCAAAAAGTCACAAATTTCAAGAATTTATTTTTAATCTTGCGTAGGTGCATAACATCGGAGGTTAGCCAAAAATAAAATCAAAATTAGAGAAGCGGAAATCTAACGAAATGAAAATTTTGAAATTCACTGGCCAATTTCACGCTTTGATTTTCCATTAATTTTAAATTTTTTGTTTGACACTCTATAATAAAAGTCCAAAATTGAGAGCAGGTGTGTATCCTGGCGATACACTCGTGAAATGAAATGAACATGTTGAGAAAAATGTTCATGATGACTCACGAAAAAAAACATTTGATTTTAGTAGCGAGTATGACCCCCCCGAGCTCTTATTACAGCGCGCATACGATTTCGCATACTCCCAATGATGTTGTCTATCATCTGTTGAGGTATATTGTCCCACTCTTCCACCAAAGCCAATGTCAGCTCTTCAACGTTGCCTGGATTCCGTTGTCGAACCCTTCTTCCAAGAAGGTCCCAAACGTGTTCGATCGGGTTTAAATCCGGTGACCGCGACGGCCAGTACATTCGTGTGATCCAAACTTTATTGAGATATTCTATCACTATGCGCGCAGTTTGAGGGTGTGCGTTATCGTGCATAAAAAGGAAATTTTCCCCTATGTAAGGAGCCTAAGGCACAACATGGGGCTCTAAGATTTCTGTTATATACCGATGGGCATTGAGTGATCCATTGCCAATAATCTCCAGTTCTGTTCGTACTCCCAAGCATATGCCACCCCATATCATAACTGACCCTCCACCGTATTGCTCAGTTCCTGCGAAGTTCGCTCGATTGTACCGTTCCCCTCGATGCCTCCATATTCTATCTCTACCATCCACGAAATTCACACAATATCGGCTCTCATCACTAAATAAAACTCGTCTCCACTGATTGATTGTCCATGCTACATGCTCCCGCAAACGCCAATCTTGCTACCGATGGGCTGTATCAAGTCTTGGTGCTCTTGCTTGCGCGTATGATCTCAGACCAACTTCGTTTAATCGTCTTCTGACTGTCCTCACACTGACGTTAATGCTATCCATTGCTTGTAAAAGGTTATGTGCCTGAACAGCAGTAAGACGAGGATTTCTTATGGTTTCATTGACGATGAAACGGTCATGTATAGCGCGGGTTGCCCGATTTCTTCCTTGTCCTCGCCTCCTCACGTACAATCCAGTTTCCCTGTAACGTCGGTAGATTCGATGGATAACCGACGCCGAGACACCCAACATGGTACCGACTGTGCGGTAGGTGCGCCCTTCCTCGATCAATGTAACAGCCCTTGCTACTGAGGTTGGTGGTAAATCTCTCATTCTGAATGAAAAATACCGTTTCGAATCGTAAACAGTAAAAGAATCACAAAACACCGCAACCGATCGAATTTGTATCAAATCAAAGAATGGAAAACTCTCATTCTTTAAACAAGTGCAAATGTGGTCATATACAAAAAACGTGTGTTGTATTTCATATTTGATAAAAAAGGTGTGCACATGTATAAATGAAAAGTTTTATCAATGGTCCCAGAATTCGGTTGTGTATTTTAATACCTACCGACTGTTATCTCCTATGAATGCCTAATTTTCATCAAATTAACCAAATTGTCATCAATAACTAATGCAATTCGAACATAAAAACCGCAAACGACAATTTCGACAATTTCTGAGTGATAATAAGAAAATTCCAAATTGATAGACGAATTTTAATGACAATTTCTTGATTCAATTGAATTTCTCCAAAATGGTGATTTTCCACTTGAAATTAAATATATTTTGCAAAAATAGAGATAAACGCATGAAACAAGAAGGGCGTTACTGTAGAAAGATGTGTCTTGACAGATCATGATATTGTACGTTTCAACTCGGACGACGAAATTCCACAGGGTGTTACGAATTTTGAAAGAAAAACTTTTAATTTTGCCCCGTATAAAATTATTTTCAACTTTTGTTTGTTTTCTCTTATAATTTCTACAAAGCAGAAGAGTTGATCTATAACTTGCCGAACAAATCATCCAAATCGGTTGAGAATTAGGAAAAATATCGAACTTCGAATTTGGTTAAATTTTCGAGTGTTCCGCTAATTTTGCCTCCGAGTGTATTTTGTTCACATTCGGACATAGATGCTTCTTCAAAGTCAACATTTTACCAACCAATGTTGGTTGTGAAAATCTACAGGAAATTAATTTTCAATTAGTCACGTGTTCCTCCTAGCCCATTTTTGTTTCAGTATGCCCCCAGCAATTAAAAAAAATATTTCTTTTTTACATACTTATTTTTATCTTAATAAATCAATGCTGTTCAAACCACTATTTACCCACGCTGTAACATTTAACAGAAAGAGACCATCGCTTCACTGACCTACCTTGTATTAGATAACAATTTAATTAATTGAGATTAATTAATTTGGCAACACTGCTCTGCATAAAATTTTCTGAATATCTATGATATCACAATGATTAACAATGGAAATAATTCGATTCGAAATCAATAAAATCTCATTCCCGATAAAAAGTTGATCGTGTAACCATCAAAATGGAGAGTGAAATATTAATCCAACATTTAAATACTATAATGAAAATGTGATGGAAGAATTAGGTGAAACCAATTATAGAATTGAGGTTGACGGTAAGAGTGAAGTTGGTGATAACTACATGGGGGAAGTGATATTTTTCAGAATAATCTCTCTTGATAGTAAACACGAATATAGTTTCGTTATGAAAACAGCGAAGAAATCAGAAGAATTACGAAAAAAAGTACCAATAGAAGAAGCTTATACGCGAGAGTTATTTATGTATTCAAAAATATTTCAATATTTTCGAGAATTTATCCAGGAAGTAAATCCTGAATTTGAATTTGACTTTGTACCTAAGGTTTACAGTTTAGATTCAAGCCCACAACAAGAAACTTTAATTTTTGAAAATCTAAGAACGAATGGATTCAAGTTACATGACAGGAAAAAACCATGGAATCTGGATCATTCGTTGGAAGCAATGAAGAGTTATGGTAAATTTCATGCATTATCATTAGCTGTTAGAGACCAAAAACCAGATATCTACAAAAATTTAACAAAAGATTTGAAGGTTTTTGAAGTATTTGATAATGATAAATTGATGAGATCATTCTATGAAAAACCGCTGAGAAATGCAATACAATTATTGAAAAATGCAAATAGAAATGATTTAGCTATCAAATATGAGGAAAATTTTGATAGTGTCTTGAGTACACCAACTGAAGAAGAGGACAAATTGGTGATATGTCATAGTGATTGTTGGAATAACAACTTTATGTTTAAATATCAGGTAAGAACTTCAAGTTGCGAAATGAATTCTCATTAAGAAATCATTATAGTTGTATTAGTTTTCAAGATACGTGCAGTTTAATTTAGACTTTTATCGAAGAGAGTTCCTGTGCTGCATCCTCAAATTAGACTCACTATTTCCCATTTTCAATGAAATAAAACTATAGTATTTAGATTTTCACTATACAGAGTGCTTCAACGAAAACTAAACAGAGGCTATATCTACCAAGATATTCATTTCTGATCAAAACAGGTCAATTTTTGTTTCAAGCGAGACATCTTTTGGGGTACAAAACTTGCCTGAAATATCAACCCCCTAAGCAGGGGTTGTAATCCTTGAACATTTTGAAAACGGAAGATGGGTCGCGAGATAACTCTAAAGGAAGGTGGTATCTTTGTCTACATCGCCTTGAACGAATTTCCATTTTTAATTGAAAACTGTAAAAGATACAGAGTGGGCAACTGAAAGATAGGGACTATTTCCCTGAGACTATTCAAGTTTCAGTGAAGTAAAATGGAACAGATCCATGCTGATTAATGGCAGTCATCATCGACTACCATCCTCATCTCGAATTTCATCCCCTAGAGCAGGGGTGACCACCCTTGAAAATTGACCTGTTTTTGCGTTTTGATCAGAAATAAATATCTTCGTAGATATAGCCTCTGCTTAGTTTTGGTTGAAGCACCCTATATCAACAAAATTATGACCGGTTTCAACACACTGTGGCTTCATCAGATAGATACAAACTAAGGAACAGAGTTATTCCTTATATATTAGTCTTATTTCCTACTTAATATTACAATAGGTACAAGTACAAGGGGTATGTTGGAAAACCCATCGGAGTTGCTTACTTTATGAATTGAAAAGATTGAGTAAAGGAGAAGGATCTAATTGACTATTAAGTAACCTACCTGAATTCTTTTCTTTGTTGATCTCTAAAATTTCCAATAGATTGAGTTTTGTCTATTATTTTCATTGTGTAAAATTTTGTTATGGTTTTCTTCGAGTAAGTGATTAGAGTAATGGGAATGGGAAAGTGATTTATGATAATTAAAACTACGTTTGTGCTCGGATAAACTAACTATTATTTCTGAAAGTTCTACCAATATAAATTTTATTACAATTACAATCACAAGACAGTGTATAAACATTAGATTCATTACCTTTATCAATTTTAGATTTGCAGTTCTTAATATGTCGGCCTAAAACTAATTCTCAGTTCGAAATGCTATATTGAAATTTTAGAAATATAGACTAGGACTATATAATTTCAATATAACATTCCGAACTGATAATTCTTTAGACCGACATATCAAAACTGCAAATCTAAAATTGATAAAGGTAATAAATCCGGTGTTTATAAACTGTCTTATGAGGATTGTAATAAAATTTCTATTGGTAGAACTTTCAGAAATTTTAAAGTTAGATTATCCGAGCACAAACGTAGTTTTAATTATCATAAATCAGATTCACATTACTCTAATCACTTACTCGAAGAAAACCATAACTTTAATGATAATTTAAAAATTTTACACAATGAAAATAATAGACAAAACTCAATCTATTGGAAATTTTAAAGATCAACAAAGAAAAGAATTCAGATAGGTTACAATAGTCAATTAGATCTAAATCCTACCTATTAAGTAGGAAATATGACTAATATATAAGGAATAACTCTGTTCATTAGTTTGTATCTACCTGATGAAGCCACAGTGTGGTGAAACCAGTCATAGTTTTATTATATACTGAAAATCTAAATACTATAGTTTTATTTCATTGAAAATATGTATATCGATTTTCATCAGGTAACGACCTCCTCAATCAAATCAGTACTTTCTAACTGAGATCACAAAATTGATTTCCATACATGCATGCACCATAGAACACTATTTTTGGCTTCTTACATATATAAGACGGATGAAAAGATCTCAAAGTTGTTAAATACAAATTTTTTCATGTACGTGAAAAAGCACAACACTTCAGTATAATGAATATTGTCACTATCATGCAGGCTTAATTCACGATTTGAATTCAATTCCATAAAAAAAATCCAGAATCAGAATTATATTATAACTGTATCCCCTAGATTTCACGATGCTACAAAATATAGAATGTCCGCGCTTAACGACACATTAGAAGTCTCTGAGAAACGATCGATCAATTTTAAATTTTTTCTCTAGAGTACATGGATACTGATCTAGAATTCGCAGTTATCTACAGAGTGGTTATATCGTATATTGACCTCAAATTTGCTATTTTAAATAACATGGTATACTTTTTTTCATTCGATTCGATCATTTTCCCATCACGTTTTGTCCTGTAACTACAATTAGAGAGATAAATATAGATAATGGAAGATGACTGCTTATCAGTTCTGCCACTACGACTACGTCTATTGTGGCACACACTGTCTGACATTTCACCCACAAGCTCCATCCTTCTTGTATAGGATAAAAGATTTGTAGGTGAGAGCTTGATCGATCAGCTTCAGTTTGGATCCAAGTTCCTCAAGCCTGACTCTATTCACAGCTGGGCACTCGCACATGACGTGTTCTATTGATTCTATCTCCTTATCACATAGTCTACATGAAGGGACCTCGACCAAACCTAAAATATTTAGCTGATTTCTAAGCCGATAGTGTCCCGTAAGTAGAGTTCAAGCCAAGCCTTGGCTCTCGCAGAGGAAGATCCACTGATGGCAAGTCGAGAGTGTCTGAGACCTGTGCTCTCGTAGCTTGAGCAGCAATCACCAGTTATTTTCCATCCTTAGATTCTCCAAGGGGAATCCAAGCATAGGCTCCGGTCTGGTAAATTCCAATGAGTCTACCATTGGCTGAGTATCCGGGTACCCACATCAGCGTCTTCCGTTCTCCCACTTTGGAAAAAAATTTTAACCACCATTGAATTATAGTTTTTTCATCGAGATGTATTAAGATTTTCGGAATTACAGTGTCATCGAATTGACTCGGATTTGAATGAGTTAATATTCTTCTTCAATAACAAGAAAAGCGTAATTTTTGAAGGCAACTTACTTTCCGATGCAATTTTATATACAGGATGCCCAAATATCGCTTATAAACTCAATAAAATTACACTGTCAACAAAAGGTTTTTCTCAAGCATGAGTACCTTTTTCGTTTTACTTTATTGAAACCGAATTTTAAACAGTTATTGGTTGTTACGAGGTTTTTAAATACCTAACACATCTCCCTTTTATTCGCGATTTTATCAAAAACCTGCAGTTCTCACAGAAAATCGAATCATTAGGCCATGGAACATGGGGCAGAGTGGCTTTGATTTGATGCCAGCAAGTGTGTTCCGCAAGGTTCTAACTAAAGTTTTATGAATTTTGTTATCAGTTTGACGTTTGGAAATTATTCAAAAAACGGAATAACACTAATTTTGTTTGAGTATATTTTGTTCATTAAATGAAAATAATTTAGAAAATCACAATAAGATTTTGCCCCTTGAAATACAGAAAATGGAAATAACTATAGCGTTAGCTAATAGATAAAGATGTCGTTTTTGCGGCATGAATTATTGAGCAAAATTTTCAATACTCATGATAAAATTAAAAGAAAACCGTGAACATAAACAACGCAATGAAAACAAAATCAAATCAAATGTTTAAATCCTCCATCATTGCTTTCTGAACATTCCACAATCCGCAAGCGCACTTCAGTGATAGTTGCTTTTTGCACTCGATAGGAATCGATGCTGTCAAAGATACGTCCCCTTTTTAATTCGAAATCCTCCTGCGAATTTATTTACGAAGTATAAAGTTCGTCGAGGAAAATCCCTACTCAAGAAAACGTAAAAAAAGTTATTTTTCTATTTCCTTTGAGCATTTGTACAGGATGTATTGACGACCTAATCGGCCCATTTTTTTACCAGACATATTATCAAGTGAATCCTAGAATCCTACACAGATTTTTTGCTAGATAATCTAGCCTCGTGTTAGAAGATGTACTTGTCAAGGTGTGGTTTATGTACGATGAGGCTCCAGTTTATTTTGATGTTCTTGCTCGTGAGCATCTCGACATAATGAATCTTGATTGCTGGCTTGGAGAAGGAGGTCCTAAAGATGTTAAAATTTGAGGAATCGAATAATTGACAATTGCAATGTCATAAGAATTATTGCAGATGTTTTATGTATATATATATATATATATATATATATATATATATATATATATATATATATATATAATTTTAGACATTATATATATTATAATTTGTACATTATTAACTCATGATAGCTCTTGAGCTAATTGAAATGCTGTGGTAGTACGATCTCTTCTGACTTGTAAAACCAAAAATCGGTCTAGGGCGACTGTAGTAATCCTGAAACGACCTGTATGGCGTTCTTTTACGCTACCTGTTTATGATACTAGGGCTACTTCCTAGAACCCTGGATACGTCCCGTTGTGAGCTACCAGCTTGGAGCATGCAAACGGCTTCGTAACATCTCTTCTTCTAGTCAAATGTCTTCTTTCCATGGTCATCACAAAGCTTGAATCTTTTATCTGTGCTTACAACAGAAACAAAGTGCCAACTAACTGATTTCAAATACTGAATACATGAAATTATTATAAAGCCTCTGCTGCATTTTTAGTTTTTTATGAAAAAAATGAAATCTGTTGCGGCACTCTACATAATTTGGAGAGAAATTGATGCAGGTGTTAATTTCTTAAAAAATCAACCATATTCATCGTTCTGGATACGATATATCGATATTCAGAAGTGTTTCCTAGACTTTTGTGAGGTTAGATGAGGTTAGATGATATATATATATATATATATATATATATATATATATATATATATATATATATATATATATATATATATATATATATATATATATATATATATATATATATATATATATATATATAATCGGATTAAATCTACGCTGTCTTCCGATGCCTTGCCTCCAAGCCTCTCTATCTACCCAAAGGTCTTCGTCTATTTCCCGTTCTATCAGTTCTTTATCTATACCTTCTCTCCAACTCAATCTGGGTCTTCCTCTCTTCTTTTTCCCTAGTGGTTTCCAGTGCATAATTTGTTTGTGTTTCATTCTTTATACATGTCTGTACCATTTCAAGTGCTTTGTTCGTATCTCATCAACCAGTGTGTGTTTGGTTTTCATGATTTCTCTCAATCTGCTGTGTGTTACTCATTCTCTTCTCGACTTCCCGCAGCCCGTCTCTAATAATCAATTTCAGTGACCTGTAGTGAGTTCTCGGTAATCTTTTTGAGTAGCCATATTTCACTGCTATACGCAACAATACTTTTAATTATCGTATTGTGTATTCTATGCTTGTTGATCTTGGAAATTTGCTAATCCCATACCACACAATTAAGTTGCGCGATGGCTCTTCTTTGTTGGGTATTCCTTTCCTAGCTTTGTCCAATGTACCATCATCTGTGAGTTCAACTCCTAAATAGGTGTATTTGTCGTAGTATTTAATCTGATGTCCGTCTTGTAACGAGATGTTCTATTTTCTTCCGCCAATGTTATGTATTGCGTTTTATCAATGTTTACCTCCAGACCCAATTTTGATTATTCTTCGATCAGCTTCCTTGTCATGTATTCTAGGTCGTCATGGTCTTGCGCTATGACCACTTGATTATCTGCAAAGCGTAGTGTGTATAAGCTGTTATTTTCAAGTGGAATTTCCATATTTTTTATCTTCCTTTTCCATGTCTTCAACGCCTGCTCGTTGAAGCTAGGGTTAGTGAAAGACAACACCCTTGTTTCCAACCCATGCTAGTGGATCTGCCTATTTTAATCTTAGTATTAGATTCTCTGTACAGCTCTTTCACAGGTTTGCGTTGACGTTAGTTTCCTGCATGGCTTTCCATAATTTTGTATGTGGAATACTATCATATGCCTTCTTGAGGTCTACATATTGGAGGTGTAATTCCTGGTCAACTGCTATCTTCTTTCTATTCTCTGTGTAATACAATCAATCCTCCTCGACCTATCCAGCGATTATTCGAGGGCAATGTGCGGGGGCACTCCATCGTGTTGGAACTCAATGCTACGCTCGTGTATATTTTCATTTTCAAGAGTTCCGGTGAGACTTTTGGCAGAAAATTAAGATATGAAGATCCATCAAGACGTCCCTCAAAAAATTGTATTCCTATTCAATGGTCATTGCACAAACCTATCGACAATTTCACTGAGAACGTATGCTGCTAATTCCTTTGACGTGTCGAATGCGGATTCACTTCATGGGTATTCCTCAAATTGAATACACCATCTCGTGAATTTCGATTCGTCGGTAAAAATTGATCAATAGCAAATTACCCAATTTCTCAAAATCCTTCTACTAAATGCAGCACTCCCTGTGTTGTCCCCGGGTTCCAAACGCTGTAAACGTGAAATGGGTGATGATTTTGGTTTTTCAGTGTTCTCCACACTCGTGTGTGAGGAACTTCGAGAGCGTGTGCAACTCTCCTAATACTAGTTCCAGGATTTTCATTCACAATTTCATGAATATTCTGAATCTCATTTACTAAGATATGAAGGAGATTTTCCATGTTGTCTTGAATAAGTAAACACAGAGGCAAATGTTTTGTGATTTGGTGCCTTCTGTTTGAGAATCGTCTGGTATACTCGCAAACCGATTCTGTGCCATTTCCATTACAGATACTATAAACAAAAATTATTAAATGCTGTAGCTTTTAGATGTATATCTGATATTATCTGCACCAACTCATTTTCAGCAGAACATGAGCTCATATTAAACTGAATTTCTTTTTCAGTAGCTAATTCCTCAATGTTTTTACATGAAAAAGGATAACTCATAAATGATGCTATCTACTGCAATCATAAAAACGCATTTCGTATTGTCCCAAAATATTTGATAATTCAGCCTCATACGTATCATAATTCAACAGAGGAATTCTTGCTTTCAAAGACGGAAAATGTTTCAGATCCTTTCTTTTCAGTTGATCTATCATAAGTTGCAATTTACTTCTGAATGCATTTCATCTCAATAATAGTTTTTCCTTCACCTCGAAGCTCCAAGTTAATGGTTTGCAAGTTTATTGTGATGTTAGTCAAAAATGCCAAATCAGTCGGCCATTTTTCATTCTTCAACATTTGAGTGTCATCACCACTTTCGTCTAGAAAAGCTGTTATTTCCGGCAATAATTCTTGAAGCCATTCAAGGAATTTTCTGCGACTCAACCACCTGAATTCTGTGTGAAGAAATAAATCAGTGTGTTCAGCTGACTCCCTATCTTCCAACTGCAACTGCACGGATGGAATTCACAATTTTTGTTGTGACCTCCTCCGTGTTTAAAACTTTTGAACACAAAACTTAATGATGTATAATGCAATGGAATGAAGAAAAAGATGGGAAATCTTTATTAGCTCGACACAATGCCACAAAACCGTTTTTGTTTCCAGTCATTGCTGGTGCTCTATCGGTTGCAATGCTCACTAATTGATTTATTGGTAGCTTGTACTTTTTACAAAACTGAAGAAAACGTCATATATATCTTCGCCACGGGTCTTCCTCTTCAGAGGAATGATTGTCGAAAACTCTTCCTTAGCCAACATGTTATCGAATACCATCCGAATAAAAATACACAATTGGACAGTGCCTGTCATATTGGTAGATTCGTCGAACAGTAAAGAAAAGTATGTACATTTCATGATATCATGTTTTAGTTTATCTGCCATGTCCTGACTAATGACTTCAATACGCCTTGTGACAGTCGGACGAGATAACTGAAGTTCTCTTATAGCAGACATGATTTCTGTTTTATTAATAAAATTTCCAAATAAAGTCTCACCCACTTCAATAAATGCTTCCTTCACAACCGATCCATCTTCGAATGGTTTCTTGTGTTTCTCCTATATATGACATATTTTAAATGACTCGATCGTAGCAGCTTTTGATTGTTTGGCTGGTCTTGTAAACATGGTTTGTTCTTTTTTCAAACAAGATATCAAATCACGTACTTTCCGTTTTCTTAATTTACTCTTTGGCGGAAAATCCTTTTCATAGTTTTTTCAACCGTTTTATGATGCCTCTTTAAAATACCACGCTTAGGTATTGCAACTGACGCACGACAAATGAGAAAATGAACTTATCCTTCACCATACAAAAGTAAAATTATTCCTCCCAATCGGTATTCAAATGATACCTTTTATATTTCTTCGCTGCACTCATTTTATACTATTCAATAATAAACTTTTTATCGACGTAGTATTGCCTTCAAGGTACAATTCAGATTGAATCCAATTCCTGCAGGCGCAACATTTATATCGGTGTAAACGTACCCGCCAAACGCGCCGCCCGAAATTTCTAGAAAAGCGGCAAGAAGAAAAAACGCGGCTTTTCTCTGATAAGTACCGCGCGTTCCTTTGATAAAGCCGCCTTTTGCCGCTAGCAGAGTGTTATTTTATTACTAAATAACTTTTTGTCGTTTAATTACCTACTTATTAAAGAATTTTCTCGTCTCGAAATCTACTCAGAAAGCACTCACGATCAACCGTTTGAGCACTCCTATTCTGGATGAAGGTTTCGAGGTGTGGAACAAATATTGAAATACAAGTATGGCCCTGATATTTTCCAAAAAACAAGTAACAACTATAATATAGCGTGCGAATATTGAAGTTCAAACACTACTTTGGAATAAATGATCTTGAAAATTGAATGTAAGGAAACTTTGAATGATGTTTGTATTCGACCGAAGAATGCGACAAATAGCCAATTACATAAAACGAAAGGGTGTTTCATTAGGATTCAACAACTTCGACCCAATTTCACGAAAACTGTATACAAGCTGATGAATTCAGGCTGTAACACAAAAATTGTGAGAAAAAGTACGTAGCTAGATCATTCGTCAATTTTTCAGTCAACATCAATGACAAAGATATAGTGTGAAAATTCCAGTGCCATAATTCTCTTTCAACGGAAATTATTGAGGAAATAAAATTTGAGTGAAATCGATAAATCACAAATGAAGGACTCGACAAGAAAATGAGGTGCAGTTTCGAAGAGCCATTGGTGTATTCTACTTATAAATGCAGTATGTCTGCATCATACGGGAATACCTTGTGTATATATACACATATATGCATATTGCGGACTTCAAACCACCCCTTTTAGAATCCAAGAAAAACGTCAATACACGCAGGACATAGCTGACTATACAAACATTTTCGTGTCTTGTAAAATTGCATAAAAATATTGCTTTACATTCCACACTGAATATATTCTATTTAAAATCCGCACTTTGTATTCTTAGTATCAAATTTTACCATATCTATTCATTTCAGGATGGAGACGAGGAAACTCCTTCTAAATTGGTACTGTTAGATTTTCAATTATCAACTTTAGATACCCCAGTTAAGGATTTGGTGTTCAATATCTATACTACATGTGACAAATCTGTTCTGGATCATCTGGATCTTCTTCTTGTAACATATTACGAAACATTGTCGACGTCCATTAGAAGTTTAGGAAGTAATCCTGATGAAATTTTCACCTTTGAACAACTTAACCAGCTCTGGAAAAAATATTCCAAATTTGGTGCTCTTATATCATTAATTCTTGTTAAACTTGAATTGATAGATAAGGCAGATGCTCCAGATTTAACGAAATTGACGGAGGATGACGTGAAATGCGAGGACTGGTATAATATCAAACCCAAAGATCTGGAAGAATATAATAGAAGAGTTTTGGATGTTTATATACATCATGGGGAAAGGTTTTTGTGAATTAACTCAAACTCAACTCAAATCAAATTTAATTTTAATTAAAGTAATTTTGTTTTGGGTTTTGATTCTTCTTTTCGGTTGTCCTTATTGCACGATGAAAATAAAATTGGTAAAATTATGGTTTCGTCATTTTCGCAGAGTACAATATATAAGCTTGAAATCGTTTCTAATAATAATAATAATAGTAATAATAAAGTTTATTACAATTGATTTCATATACAGAGTAATAAACAATGAAAAAGCAGAGGCTTAATCATTCCGAAGAATGTCTCGCCTGTTCGCCTTTGAGATGGGTATATTTATGTTGAATATAAATTTATAATAACATCATTTGCGTGGAATGTTTTTTTTATTTGAAAGTAGAGTTAGTTTCACAGCGCGTAATTACGAAACAAAAAGTCACTATGTTTCTTGAATTGTTCGTCACGATAGGTTTATTTTTTTTTTGCACAATCGGGCGTTAGTCAAATCAGGTATTTTAGTCACAATTTAGGGTATTTAAATCACAATTTAGGTTTTTGTTTCTCACATTTTGGATATTTTTTCCTTCTTTTTTTTTTTAAGTCACTCCGCGAAATTTCTGAACTCAGTATTTAAGCTAGGCACTTTCGTTGATCCGCTGATCAATTAAGTTGTCTGTTTCTGTTCTTCCGGCACAAAGAATCCAAAGTTCCACTTTCTTTTTGAAACAATTGTAGTTTTTCAAGATTCGCAAGTCTACTAGTATACGCGAATATACTCGTGGTGCCAGATATTTGCTGGATCTTTGTCCTATTCTTTTATTCGAGCGTAGTGTTTTATAGTCTGAGTCCCCTTGTATCATATTTATGATCAATGGGGTTTACATTCATCTTACTCGTAAATACTTGAGTTACTAGTTTCAGAGCATACAACTGTCTAATGTCAAGCATTCCTGACAAAGCAAAAATCTCTTCACTCGAAAATATGCGCCCTTTACCATACATGATTTTCAGGATCCATTTCTGCAAAATATTTAGTTGTTCAACATGGCAGTCATACACTCCTCACCACCCAACATTCCCATATGTAAGATGTACTTGCACGAATGCGTGATATAATATTCTCAAATGGTTTATATTCATTTCACTTTTGTAGTATTTGAAAATGCCCAGTAACCTCCGAAGTTTTTTTGCCACATAACTACAGTGGTGATCCCACCTCATATGTCGGTCAAGCACAATGCCCAAAAATTTTACTGTGCCTGAAGTGGCCTCACTAATGATAGTGTCCTTGTCGATATTCAGTGCGCCTTGCTTTAGAAGATTAGATTCGTAAGAGGTGAAAGGTAAGTATATTGATTTTTCTGCATTTAGTGTTAGTTTATGATGTTTCAACCACTTCCCTATTTCCGCGAAATCTTCTTCCGCTATTTTTTGTAGATTTTCCCATGTGCTGGCCTCATAAAGTACTGTGGTATCGTCAGCGAAACTCAAAACACAAAACAATAGCATGGTGTGTTTTCTATTTTTAATGTTGAAGAGCTCAATTAATGAATTCAATCGGCAGTTAAAGTCCTGTCATGAAAAATGAACCACCTGTATATCACTCTTCACATATCAGAGAAACTCATCGTTTTCAGCAATTGAATGATTAAAGTTGTAACACCCATTTCCCGAATCAGTAATAGTGCAGCCTTGTACGTTTTGTTAGAATATTATGGTCTAGGCCTGCATCATTAAATATAATTATTGTAGATCTGCAGATCACTTAATAAGGAGGGATGTCCAAGGACCATTAAAAATGAAACGTCAACATTCTCGACAACTTACACATCGACTTTTTGAGTGATAAACATTTTCAACAAGTTTTATCATATATATCATATAACATTTATTAGCCTGCTTCACAAAGTCTACATAGAGTGATTGAAGTTGTCAATTAGTCACTAGGTTTAAAGAACACTTACAAAAAATATATCTGAATAAAAACACGTATAAAACATACAGTTTATCTATTCAAAGCAGTCGCATGACAGCCGCCAACTGAAAAATTCGTTTATATCGTATAAGGCCCTACGAATCAAAAACCCCTTCAAAACAATCCTGAAACGATTCAAAGGCAGGTTCCTCACATCTGCAGGCAGTTTATTGATAAAAATTTTGGAATAATAATTTTCGCTAAAGCGGCTTGATTTTAGTCTTAATTGTTCAACGTGGACTTCGTTCTGCTGTCTTGTGTTATAATTGTGAATATCGCTGTTAAGTATATGTCTACTACTATTATTTGAACCTGCAATTAGACAGCAATAAATGTACAGAGATGGGAATGTCACGACACCCTACCTGATGAAAGTAGCCTATACGTCATCCCTCAACCCTGCTATGATTCGCACAACCCTGCGCTGTAGACCCAAATTTATTTTCGCGTGAGGCGTGAGGTGAATGACCCCAACCGGCTAGACCATAGGACATGTGGGATTGGACTAACGAAAAGTAAGCAGAACTAATGGCTCTGCAGGGCAGAAGACCCACCAAGTTTCTCATGAGGAATATACTCTTCGAAATTTCGGATGCCACGAGATCTACATGGGCCTCCTAACTGACAGTCGGGTCGAGCGCAATTCCCAGAAATCTGACATTCTCCAAATTTTGTAGAGAAGTTTTCCTGTGAGTGTAAGAAATCCTAAAGGTCTTGGAAACATTCGCACTAAGCTGGTTCACATTGAACCACTTCAAAAGTCAGCTCTGAACATTTTCTAAGGAGGAAATAAATTCATGCTCATTTTGGCTGCGTGCCACCACGCTGGTATCATCAGCGAAGATCAGGAGTTCGGCAGGCCCCACAACTTGGGCAAGATCATTTATATGAATTAGAAATAGTGCTTGTCCTAACACAGATCCCTGTGGAACTCCGATGACAACCTCACCGCGGTCGAACTCAGCTTCATTGATAACAGTGTACTGAGTTCTATTTGACATGAACGATCTCATAAGACCTTAGCTCAAAGTATCGAAATTGTAATTCTTGAGTTCTAGATGAGCTAGATTGGACTTATACGAGAACAGGTCAAGGGCTTTCAGTGCCTCCTTCAACTGAGTCCTGAATGATCCACATATACATGGAGACTGCTATTCATGAAAGGAGAGCTAGACATGGACGACCTAGAGCAACAACGGCGATACATGACCCTTATTCAAGAATTTCCTAGTTTTCTAGGTCTCATATCGCAATTCGAGGCTCAGCTCTAACCACAGCATATCGAAAAGCCCGATTGAATTTTTCCAGGAAACATCTCATTTCCTTAGAAGCTGACTGGCAGAGAGTGCTGAAGCAAAGTTGTTAGATAACATAGGTTTTACTTATACAAGAATAGACCAAAGACTTTCGACTAATTCCAGAATGATCCATATGGAGCACAGAAAGAGAGATGCTGTCATGAAAAGAGACCTAGTCAAGGACGATCTCAAGCAATAATTGGTTGCCGATGCCGTAAAAAAGACAAATGGTGTCACAGTTGGATGCTGTACTTATCAATCCACATATTAATATTCAAGGTCAGGCAAATATGGCTTCAATAAATGGTGTGGATTGAAAGATAACCGCGTATTAGCGTATGTGATTTTTGATGAATGAATTAAATCATGAAATCGTAAATAACATTATCGAGGATTATGTTGGTTAACCGTCTCTTGCTGACAAAAGAAATATATAATTTTAACATAACGAAGCTCCTTCTCATCAAACTATGACCGTGGATAATTCACTTGACTTAAATTTCGGCAATAATTAGATTGAAACTAAGGGGCCGGTAGGATGGCCAGCCCGTTCCCTGGATTTGTCGCCGCTGGAGTTTTCCGTTGGGGATATATCAAGTATCTGTTATACAGATATGCTAATCGAAATTTTGAAGAGTTGAAGTAGAATTTCAGGTACTATTTTGCTTTGGTTATTAATATTCTAATTTCCAATGTATATCATAGTATCCTCAGGCGTTGTGAATTATGCATACAGAATAAAGGCAATACTTTTAAGAGCTTACGTTTTGTTTGATTTATTATTTGCATGTTACTTCTCAAAATTTTCGTACGGCATGGTCGCTTCGTTATTACAAAGACATTAAATAGTTCACCTGAATTGTCATTGCGAGAATTAATTTTCGAACTGTCATAATGAGAGCACAGAACATAATGAAGATATTGAATTATTTTATTTAAATTATATGAATGGTCATTGAATTACAAGATAAAATAAAGGAGTAGTTTTATGACACAATTTTCAGTTTTCACGTGAAATAATGTGAAAACCATTTTTCTTAACTCCTACAACAACCGAGATATTGACACTTGAGTGATTTCGAAAATTTCAAGATAATTCGAAAACGAAAACAGCTACCATTTACAATAATGACGTAGAAAAATGACTATATGGAAGCTCCATTTTCTTCTGTCCACAACATTTCACATAGCTGCAGTATTAAGTATTCAATATACAGTATTCATTGGTGCTAATATACAAAAGTATTTACACACGTCGTATCACAGAAAAATATCACTAAAAAAATTACAAACGACCCTGCTACCCCTTAAAAAGCAAACACAGTGAATTGAATTCAGGTTTTCAATTCTGAAAAGTTGAGTTTGAAATGATCATCAGTCTCATACAATCATTCTATAATTAAGCATTTCTCGATTTTATTTTTAAATGACGCCACAAGAAGTCTATGCATACAAACAGGTAAAACATTACATAATTTGTAACACAGAAAGTTTGGTCCATTCTCCGACCTCCTCAACATATAAAAGAACCGGCTCGGTGGCGAAGGGAAATGATGCTCGTCTCCTGCGCAGAGTTACTTGGGTTCAATCCCCACAAAGTCAGTGCGCTTTTTCGGATTCTGGGAATCGCTTGAGTATCCATCTTTCGGAGGAGATGTAAAGCCGTCGGTCCTGTATAAGAGAGATGTGTTGGACATTAAATATCCCTTCCTTCGACACGAGAGGGGTTCGGCGAAATTTCCGGGTTAGTAAGGTAAGTATAAGCAATACATTCGTTAATAAGATAAGTAAGCGGATACACAACACTATTGATATTTCTTTTTAGCAACACCACGGAGAGACCATAGAAGTCTTGAGACCTGCTATTCTTGAGAGATTTTATCGTGTCTCTTACCTCTATAAAACTAACTTCCCTAAATAAGAAGTTTAGTCCAGGAGGCAACTCTTTCTTAAATAGTTCTTTCGAAGAAAAATTCTGAGGTCTACTATAATCAATGATCTGATTAGGTACATTGATGAAGTGTTCACTGAACTCATCTGCTGAGATGAGAGAGTCGGCTTTGTAATTGATCGTCTTTTTTCAGTTGATGGCATTCCACATAGCTTTTTGAAGATTAGAGCAACCTAGTATCAAGTTATCATAAGCCTTAGTTTTTGCTGCTTTAATTGATAATCTTTATTTGAGTTTGAAACTGTTATGTAAATACTTGAGCTCATCAGTTAGATAACGCTCGAAAAGATCATTAAGAAGTGGGAGATGAGATCTCATAACTCTCAATTTATCATTATACCAATGAGCACCGATCTTATTCGCACGTACTCTTGACTACCTCAAGAAAGGCTATTTTAAATGCGTCAACAAAATTCTGATGGAAAACATAGACCTCATTGGCTCCTACGCTATCGGACTTTATGAAATCCCAGTTACAGTTTTCTAAAATTGAATGAAAGCTACACTAAATCCCATCCCAGTCAAAGGCCTATAAACTCTAGTATCTACATTTGGATTACGTATCTCACCCGGAAACTCCACTGCAATCCGCTGTGCTTTATAATCAGAGAGTTCACAGTTCAATACATCTACTCTTTCATTCAGTGCTTCGAAATTTGAGAAGATATTATCGATACAGTTTGGACTGGTGGGTTCGAATATTTTTTGTTGGAAACCATACGAGTTCAGGAGGTTCACACAGTGCATCTGAACACCTATATGAAACATTGAAATAAACATTAATATCACCGTACAATAATACTTCATAACAGTTTCTAGGATACTTAAGAATCTAACGAAATAACCCGCAAGAGATTTATAAAAACAAATAATAAAAATGTTGACATCAATAAGTTTAATGCCTGAAACTTCACAATGAAACTCCTCAGAGTAGTGAGCTAAGTGATCCAGATTTAGGAAATTTTTTTTACTAGACAATATTACAACACCTCCATGTCTTAATATTCTGCGACCAAACATAAGGCCGTATGTCACCCATCAATAAAAAGATGGTCAACACACGAAGCACTGAGAAAATGCTTTGACAAACATACAACATCCGGGCAATCACTGTCTCTTAACGCTAAAACGTCGAGATCTGCATGCACACTTGTACATTAGGTAGTTTCCATTGTATCGAAACAGCATAGTTGAAATCTCAAACGAAGCCAATCATAAAGACTAAAATTGCATACTTGGCGATCAGCATCGTACAAATTTCATAAAGGCATAATCGCTCTCAGATAGCATTATCTTATTGTATTGATTTTCTGTGTAAAAGAAATGAATGGTAGTTGGATATCTTTCAGATAAAAACATTTGGTGTATTTATACTCTTTTCTTGCATATCAACTATCGACATACGATATTTCAATTTCTATTCTATCTATTGCACATCCCTACCTTCGGATGACTGAAACAGAATACGTTCGGCGCTTTTTAGTCAAGGTAACATGTTGATTCAATATTAGATAAAACATTGCATAACATTCTTCAAATACCAACGATAGCAAGTGTGATAATCAAAATAAAACTAATTAATCAACAGTTCATTGTGAATAAAGTTTCCGAATATTCATCATCAAAATGACGAGTGAAATAATTATTGAAAATCTAAATAGTATGTTGGAAAAAGTGATGGATGAGTTAAGTGTGAAAAATTATAGAATGGAAATTGATGGTCAAAGTGAAACTGGCGATAACTACATGGGAGAAGTGATATTTTTCAGAATAATTCCTGAAGACGACAAAGAAGTTTATCATTTTGTTATGAAAACAGCCAAAAGATCAGAAGAATTCAGAAACAAATTACCGATAGAGAAAATCTACAATAGAGAACTATTTATGTACTCTGAAGTATTTCCTTATTTTCGAAAATTCATCGACGAGATGAATCCAAATTTTGAATTTGACAATTTGCCAAAACTCTACTACGTCGATAAAGGTCTCCGACAAGAAACATTAATTTTTGAAAATTTGAAAACGAACGGATACAAGCTACACGACAGAAAAACACCATGGAATTTAGAACATTCAATGTTCGTTATGGAGCAATATGGTAAATACCATGCATTATCCTTTGCTATCAAAGACCAGAAACCAGAAGTGTTCAAACATTTGACAAAGAATATGACAAATTTGGCAGAAGAATTCGGTGGAGCAAATATGAAGCGAATTTATGAAGAACCTTTCAATCGTGTGATGGCATTATTAGCGAAAGTTGGTAGAGATGATTTAGTAAAAAAATTTGCATTTTTGATGGAAAATATTGAAACTATATTCATTCAAATTGAAGAAGATGACAAGCTTGTGATAGGTCACAGTGATTGTTGGAATAACAACTTCATGTTTAAGTATAAGGTGAGTGATTATGTTGCAGCTAACATTTGTGCCAAAAAGTACAGGGACTAACCAATAAAATACAATCTAAATACATCAATATCATACCTTCTACAATCATTTCAACACTTCTTATCTATATATTTCTCCCAGAACGATTTAACTTCGGCATCAAAATAGGTATGAGATTTGGCAAAAAACCTCGTCGTCCGAGCCAAATATCTTTTCCTGGATCATGTATTTTGAATTATCAGAGAGTCAGTATTTGCTGAGTGCAAGATCTAGAGCGAAAACCTTTTTTATAGCGCTATAAAGGTTCCAAAATAGTCAGATATGTCAATTCGTTGTTGTTTTGTTCCACTGTGAGCAAACGCGTCATCCACCTCGAAAAAAAATTCTCTAGACTAAATTATCATATAGAATGTTGAATACCGTACCATTTGATATCTTTAGGATGTCAGCTAAATACTGAAATTTCACTTTTCGATCATACATAACAATTTTCAAAAATTTTCTAATATTTTTCAGCGTTACCAACTATTTTGACCTTCTGCGACTACGGGGCTCTTAGAACCACGTTTGAAACAAGTATACCATCGCTTAATGATTGTTTTCGACTGAAAATTTTCCCGTTATTACTTTTCAAGTGATTTCTGGGTTTCTACGCATCAAATAGCAATGTTTCATTGAAACACGAACCTTGTGTCGATTTATTGTTCGCAAATTCACGAACGTAGTATCACTCCAACCTCGATATCTCTACTGAACAAAATGTCATGAAATTTTGACAGTTTCTTTTGAAAGTTGGTACTAATTGGCGCCATGTATTTGTTAGTCGTGGGACGCTACTACCGACAAATCACGCAAAAATGTTAACAATCCTTTCTACAATCAAATCCATGTTTTTGTTATACAGTGTCATTTTTTTTCTCGGTTTTTGTCAAATCTCATGCAATATTAGGGTTTTTGACTCAAAATTAAAACGTAAATTACACCACTGGCATTGCATTTCATTATGAAAGTTCAAAGTGAATCTTCGTGAATTTTCCTGAGGTCATGTTCCCTCTTCCCCATAGAACGTTTTTTTAGTACCCCACTGATCGTTCACTCTACAATAAACTGATCCCTACTCCTAGTTTTATGAACCGACTTTGCTGGACGAAATATTGTGACTCTGCTGTAATCTTATGATAAATCAGTGGCTTTTCAAATTTCTACGTAGTGAGTTTTTTATTCTGAACTCTTCGAAGGGGCGATGCCTGTCACGCCACAACTCTGGCCGCCAAAGATGATTTCTCAGTAAGGTGTTTGATGGAAGCTATTTCTGAAGTATACTAGCTCTGTAAAAAACAAGAATATTCATAGAGAGAGGGACTTGGACTTGCTAGCAGGACAGTCTGTTAATGGAAATTTTCCACAAAATAGGTTTTTATTTGGAACTGGAATACATTCGGAACCAATCTTTCAGTTCTTCAGAGCTTTTACCTTGGGAGTAACCGGCTCGGTTGCGTGGTGGATATAATGCTCGTCACCCACGCAGAGTTACCTGGGTTCAATGCCCACAAAGTCGGTGCGATTTTTTGGATTGTGGAAATCGCTTGAGTATCCATCTTTCGTAGGAGATATAAAGCCGTCGGTCCTGTCTAACAAAGATGTGTTGGACATTAAAGAGCCCTTCACTCAACACGAGAGGGGTTCGGAAAAATTCCTGGGTGAGTGAGGTGACAGAATTCCCCGGCGTGTCATTGGCCGAAAGGCGGAAATAGAGCATGTTAAAGGAATAACAAACAAACAAACCTTAGAAGTATCGATGAAAAAGAGAAAGATAATCAAACTGCCGCCTTTAAGCGAGAGATCACGTGTGATTTCGGGGTGGTCGATGGGTTGTACTGTTCTTTTCTGGATGCCATCCGATAAATGTAATGAATATACATACGAAAAGTATTGCAGATCTGGTCCCACGTATGCTTTGTATAGAAGTATCAGCTGTGAAGCCCTGAAAAAAAAACAATTTAGCAGAAACAGTTTTGGCAATATTTGAGACAAGAGTGGATGACTGTTCTTTTCTCGACGTCGTTGTAGATTTAATGAGTTTACTGTATGATTTTTGACTCCAATCACATCGGAGGGCATTAATTGAAATGTAGAGAATTAGTTGAATTTAACAATCATTCACTTTTACAGTATTATTTATTCAGTCAATTTTCTATAACAAAGTTCGAATATTTCAGGATGAAGATGAAACAACACCATCAAAAATGTGTTTTCTTGATTTTCAACTATCAACAATAGATTCGCCTGTTAGGGATTTGGCGTACAACATCTACTCTACATGTGACCGATCTTGCCTTGACCATTTCGACCTCCTTCTTGAAACCTACTACAAATCATTATCATCATCTATCAGGAGCTTAGGAAGTAACCCAGATGAGCTTTTTACTTATGAGCAACTGAAACAGCATTGGACGAAATATTCTCAAGCTGGACTTATTTTATCTACAATTATTATCAAAATTGAATTACTGGACAAAGCAGATGCTCCAGATATTGCCAAATTAACAGAAGATGGTAAAAACATTGAAGAATGCTTCGACATAACTCTGAAAGATTACGACGAATATAACAGAAGAATTTTAGATGTTTTCTTGCATTATGGGGATAAATTTCTGTGAGATATTTTTGTTGGTTCAATCTTCAATACAAATATGATCATGTTGTTGGTCATAATTGATACCGTTTCATCCTTGTTTTATACAGTACGCAGAAAAAGTATGAACTTACCTTACCAATTAACTAGTCCCCAACTACCTAATTATTAAGATAAGTGAATACTGTTTTCATGATTGGCCATCACTCAATAATATATAATCCCTAGATTCTATATACGATTTAAGTTCAGTTATAAAAAATAGCTACAATAAAAACTAATTGTGCTCTCTTGTTTTCTTGTTTCTCCTAATATCAACCTTAGATACAACTGACAAAACTGATATTGTCATAGTTCTTAGTTCTTGAAACACATCAAAATTTGTCTCTGGACTAAAAATAAGCTTGAACATCGATAGCTTTAGCATTCGAACAAAAACATTTTTTTATACTGTAAAGATGTAGTAAGAAACCTAAACTGAAGAAATGGTCGACAGTGTATTTGTACTCGGTTCTAGCGTATCAATTGTCAACGTCCCTTACTTATATTCTATCTACAGCAGGGGTGCTCAAACTGTCGATCGCGATCGACTGGTCTTTTAATCACTATGAGAATTGTTAGGGATGAATATAACCTTGCAATCATTATTAGAAACCGATCTGATGCAAACAGGTAATATTTTATGGCGATGCAAGGAATATCAAAAAGGATGATCTTCATTGCTGCGTTA
Organism: Cryptolaemus montrouzieri; assembly: GCA_013387265.2. Lineage (NCBI taxonomy): Eukaryota > Metazoa > Arthropoda > Insecta > Coleoptera > Coccinellidae > Cryptolaemus > Cryptolaemus montrouzieri. Next base: position 29,771,053 of record JABFTP020000103.1, read on the forward strand.
CTGAAATATCGTGTATATCAGGGGTGCTCAAACGGTCGATCGCCAGTGCTTTTTGGGGAGATCTCGAGAGGAAAAAAATTTTAATCCGTAGGTTAGACTAAACTACAAAATTTATTACGTAATAAATTACACTCTGCTAGCGGCAAAAGGCGGCTTTATCAAAGGAACGCGCGGTACTTATCAAAGAAAAGCCGTTTTTTATTTATACCGCTTTTCTAGAAATTTCGAGCAGCGCGATTAACGGGATTATTCAAAAAAGTCATTCTGAATTGTAACTAGAAGGCAATACTAGGTCGATACAAAGTTTATTATTGAATAGCACAAAATAAGTGCAGCGGAGAAATCTGAAATGTATCATTTTAATAACGATTGGGAGGAGGATTTTTCTTTTGTATGGTGAAGGAGAGTGCATTCATCTTATTTGTCGTGCGCCAGTTGCAATACCAAAGGGTGGTAACTTAGAGAAGCATCATAAAACGGTTCATAAAAATTATGAAAAGGATTTTCCGACACAGAGTGAATAAAGAAAATGAAAAGTACGTGATTTGATATCTTGTTCGAAAAAAGAACAAACCATGTTCACAGGACCAGCCAAGCAATCAAAAGCTGCTACGATCGTGTCATTCAAAGTACCTCATATATTGGCAAAACACAAGAAACCATTCGAAGATGGATCGGTTGTGAAGGAAGCATTTATTGAAGCGGGTGAGACTTTATTTGGAGATTTTAAAAATGAAACAGAAATCATGTCTGCTATTAGAGAATTTCAGTTATATCGTCCAACTGTCACAAGGCGTATTGAAGTCATGAGTCAGGACATATAAACTAAAACATGATATCATGAAATGTAAATACTTTTCTTTGCAGTTCGACAAATTCACCGATATGACAGACACTGCTCAGCTGTGTATTTTCATTCGGATGGTATTCAATGAATTGTTGGCTAAGGAAGAATATTTGACAATCATTCCTCTGAAGGATGAGACCCATGGCGAAGATGTATATGATGTTTTTTTCAATTTTTAAGAAACTACAAGGTACCAATATATACATCAGTGTGCATCACAACCGATGGAGCACCAGCAATCTCTGAAAACAAAAACGGTTTTGTGGCATTGTGTCTAGCTAATGAAGATTCCCATACATATCTTTCATTCCATTGCACTATACATCAACTATTTTTGAGTTCAAAAGTTTTAAACACGTAGGAAATTATATTCATTGTAACAAAAATTGTGAATTCGATCTGTGCACGTAGCTTTCAACGGCTGCTCTTTAAGTTGCAGTTGGAAGATAGTCAGCTGAACACACTGAATTAATTCTTCACACGAACGTCAGGTTGTTGAGTTGCCGAAAATTCCTAGAAAGGTTTCAAGAATTATTGCCGAAATGACAGCTTTTCTAGAAGAAAGACGTGATGACAGTCAGATGTTGAAAAACGAAAAATAGCTGACTGATTTGGCATTTTTGACTGACATCACAATGCACTTAAACACCATCAACTTATAGCTTCAAGGTAAAGGAGAAATTATTATTGAGATGATTAGCGCAGTAAATGCATTCAAAGTAAATTGAAACTTATGATAGATCAACTGAAAAGAAAGGATCTGAAACACTTTCCGTCTTTGAAAGCAAGGATTCCTCAGTTCAATTATGATACGTATGAGGCTGAATTATCAAATAATTTGGGACAATTCGAAATGCATTTTTATGATTGAAGTAAATTGGTAAATATAGCATCATTTATGAAAAATCCTTCTTTCTGTAATAACATTGAGGAATTAGCTTCTGAAATAGCAAGTCTGTTTAATATGAGTTGGTGCAAATTATGATAGATATACATTTCAAAGCTACAGCATCTGATACAAATTTCTGGTGTTTTATATCTGAAGATAAATATCCGAATCTAAGCCAAATCACCCTTCAACTGACGGCAATGTTTGGGTCAACTTACTTGTGCGAGTCTGCATTTTCTGAAATGAAGACTTCAAAATATCGCAATCGATGAATTGACGATCATATGTCATCATGCTTACGATTAGAACTCAGTGGTTACGTACCATCTCATGAAAAGTATGCTGAGGACATAAAGTGCCACGCTTCAACATCCAGTCGTCCGTTAGTTAAGTTTAACACCATATGTAACTCTTTTGTTTTGTAACAACCGATAAACTCGCAAATTTGAATAAATATCGATTTTTTCGTTGATATTATAGAGAAGAACCTAACTAAACTTAACCGATACCTTGACTAAAATAATGTATATTATGCGGAAAGCTAATATCTATATATGCTACGGTACACCCTATCTAGGTAGGTAGGTAGGGTGTATCGTGTATGTACGACAACCCTGCATCACACATACTTGCAGCCTCTCAGAGTCGATCGTAAGTAGTCTGAAAATATTGAGGTAGATTGCCACCAGTTCAAGATTCAGCACCCTTGATCTACAGTGTAAACATTGCATTGAATAAATTCAATAAAATGTCAAGCAATATTTCTATGTCGATTTTTATCGTTAATCAGTGTTTTGCATGTTATTTTGCCTTCATGGGATATTAGGGGAATGGGAACTAGGTCTAACTACGTCGGAGGAGTGGGATAATATCCCCAGGAAATATTGAAAAATTTGATTAGGAGTATTCCAGGTCATGCAGGCTGTCAAAAGATTAATAGGGGAATTACAGGTATTAGTTTGTATCGTTTGTTTGTTATCCTTTAACGTGCTCTATTTCCGCCTTTCGGCCAATGACACACAGGAGATTTCTGTCACCTCACTAATCCGGGAATTTTACCGAACCCCATCGAGGGAAGGGATCTTTAATGTCCAACACATCTCTGTTAGACAGGACCGACGTCTTTACATCTCCAAAGATGGATCCGACAGATTACAACACCGACTTTGTGGGGATTGAACCTAGGTAACTCTGCGCAGAAGTTGAGCATCATATTCTCTACGCCACCGAGCCGGTTAGTATCATTTACAAACTTAGCATTGCTGCGTTGTTCTGAATTTTTTGTAATTTAAGTTTGTAGATGATACGAATTCGAAATTGTTTTTTCTTTGTTTTTTCGTTACTTCAGTTCTGTTGACAGTTCAAAAAGGCTTAGATATCTCTTATATCTCCTTTACTTTACTTTGTAGGTTTTTAAATTGAGGGTCCACCATAAAAATTTTAGTGATTCCATTTCAAAGCATCAAAAATTAATAGCTGACTCTGCTGCTTTGAATCTCCACTAAGTTTTTGAACAAAACATTCAAATAAATATTCGTGTCAAATGAAAGAATGAGGAACACTCCTGGATATTTGTCAAAACAAAAAATTTGAACGATTTGGATATAACGATTTGCGACATATCATTAAATGAAAAATAAACCAGAGTGGTGAACTGCTTTTTTTCTGTATTTGAGTGTAGTTGATATCGAAAAAGATGTGTGTGTGTGTGGATTCAGTAAGTATCGAAATAACTCAACTATATAAAACTATGAACATTTTCATGAACACTTGAGACCTGAAGAAACCCAGGCAGACAAAACCTGTTTAGTTTAATGATATTAATTTATTAAAATGGTACAGAACTTAAAGCTCGACCCTAGTCAAGAGTTTCAAAAACTTTATACAGAATTATGTTACATAAAAGCGAACAATTTCTTATGTTAATTCGAGATTTGTTTGGCTGAAAATGAGAGTGTTTGATCAAATAATTCAAACTTATCTGAAATTTTGTCTCCAACACCAGATGCAAAGATTACAAGTTACATGTGATGGTGTAAGAACAAGAAGGTTTTTTCAGTTGCTTTTGGAAATTAAGGGCTCCGGAGGGGGAAATAAGGTTCTACACAGGTTAAATTTCTCCAGGGGTATACTATTGGTATATTTAGGTCCAGTTCAATATCATTTAGAAGTGTAGCTTTCAATTTTTGCAATCAATAATCAAACCCCTTCTAGTGGATACATTGTTGTCTAGCATAAAAAACAATGCCCCAATATCTAACTTATCCGTTGAAATTTAAATTTAATATAGATGCGTATTTGCCTAAACGGTACACTTAGACTATTTGGTCATTTTCCCAGATTCATAAACATTAATCATCCGGAAATAGAGGAAAACCATTAAATATCATTTTCAAATCTGTCAGTTTTCCCACTCAAAAAACAAAATTAACTTCAACATCTTAAGAAAAGCTATTAGCATAAATATATGAATTCCTAAGGATTCAAACCACCCATACTCAGTAAAAATTTTGGCTTATAATTCAATTATCTACAGAGCATTTTTCTATCATTAGAAAATCTTGAGAATGAAATTGAAACCGTTAAAACTATTGCTCACAACAACGATTACCATCGTGGCTATAACGATGATAACAATTACATATAGCTATTAGCCAAAAATAACCAATCATAAGTATCAACAAATCCGAAGAATTCATCCCTTTAAAATATTTTGAACAGATAATTGAAAATGTTGCTAATAACCTTTCCTAATTGAAAACTAAAATCATATTCAAATATCAAAATAAGTTCCTCTTATGGAATGCTGAAATTCCTATATAGAATTTAAATACAGCAAGAGTTTGTGAGTTACTTTGTCAAAAATGCACAAATTTCTACATAGGTTAGGCTGGTCGTTCATTCAAATATAGGTATAGAGAACATCTTACTTCATTCCTTAAAAATAAACAAGATTATACATTAGCTAATCACTTAATCCAGAATAGATCCTTGTATTAATAAATTAAAAGACCTTCCCATTTCCCCAAATGGTAGAAAAATCAATTATCTAGAAGCAGTTGAAATTTTCAAATTACGTTTCAATGACCACTTTGAAAAGATAAACTGCCTGACTGATTTATGTGATTTTCAAATCTGCAATGTATTCAACTGATAACTCCCTTCCAATAGTTGTTAAATATAGACCTAATATTTGGTTTTTCCAAATCCAAAAGTTGTATTCTTGACTATTTTGAGCAGGGTTTTCATTCTGTAATGCTGTTTCTGGATTTAACAGCGATTGTGTCCATCATGATAAGCTGATGTGGAAGTTGGAAAGGTACGGAGTTGTGATCTCATTGAATCATTTTTAACTGATAGATATCAGATTGTGTTTTTAAATGGTAAGTACTCGGATAGAGAGAAGGTCATGACTGGAGTTCCGCAAGGTTCTAACATGGGTCCTATTTTATTTTTAATTTTCCTTAATGACTTCTCTCATTCTATTGATGATGCGAACAGCACTCTCATTGCTGACGATACAACTCTTTCTGAGGGTTCTAAAGATATATGGAGTCTGAAGCATTTGTCGAACAGCTTACATGAAAGGGCGTTGGTCTGGTTTTCTGTGAATGGGTTGGCAATGAATGGTGCTGAAACTCAGAAACTGTTGCTGGATTTGAGGGATACTTCTGGTCTTGCCACGGATTTTGTTGGAGACAGTAAGGTCTGTTTTTTCGGGGTTAGTGTTATGGAATGCTCATGTTGAGTGTTTGGTTTCTAAAATATGTAAGAATGTATATGGTCTTAGACGTCTGGCTCTATATGTTTCTCCAATGATTCTGAGAATGGTTTATTTTGCGCTGATCGAGTCTTCCTTTAGATATTGTGTGGTAGTGTAAGGTGGTTGTTCTGGGCGTGAATTACTGTTTCGTCTCCAGAGGAGGGCTGTCAGGGTGTTGGGGGTCTGGGCTGCAGGGATTGCTGTAGGAGCACCTTCAGGCTTGGCATACTAACCATTCCTTCTCTTTATGTACTTGAATGTATGTTCACAGCAACCTAGCAACTTTAAAAATAAACTCTGATGTTCATTTTCATAATACAACAAATAAATTCCATATAAGAAAAGATTTCTTTCGACTCATCAGATCACAGATAGGTTTTAATTTTCATGCTGTTGATTTCTTCAAATGACTGCCCGATTCCATAATATGTCTCAATTCGGACGGTTTCAAGAAAAAGCTCAGACAGATTCTTGTTCGGGAGGTTTATACTCAGTTGATAAGTTTTATAATGTCAACTTTTTGTGAATTTTTTATCATCTACCATTTGAAGGTTTCTATTTTAGTTGTATTGAAGTATTTTAATTGTTTATGTGCATTTCAATTTTTATTCAAGTCATTTTAAATAGAATACATTCATCCTATTGCTTTTTGATTTTATCTGAGGTTTGATTTATACAAATTCAGTTGTTTTTTGTTCTTTGATATGTATTGTAATCAACCCACTGGTTAAGCAAACACTTCTATATTATGTGTAAAGCATTAATAAATGAATACTGAATACTGAATACAAATTACGAGGTATTCATATATATTCCATTCCACTCTGTACTTGATTTTCACACTATCCGACGATGAAAGAAAGATTGAGACCGCGGTAACAGTGATCTATTAATTCAAATCATTCGTTATGAAAATATAGTAAAATACAAAAAATCTATTTATAAATTCTCCAAAACTCAATCTTCTCCAAAAGTTATGTTCTTGAGTTCAGGTAACTCCAAAAGCTAAAAGAATTCAAGAAAATCACAAACTGAAAAAAATTTATATTGATTGACTTAAATTATTTCATACTGAATTTACAGAATTTCTTAATTACTTAGGCAAAGTGAAACAAGACATTGAACAATTCAATTCAGAAAGGAAACGCTAACAAATATTAGTTTTATGTTTCGTTTTGATAATGAAATTGAAACTTTCAATCAGTATTGAATGATATAGTGAATAGAATGCGTTCATATCCCATAAAGCTTAACAAATAAGACTTGAAATTTTAGAATTATGAATTTCTTAAAGAAGACTTGAAATTTTAGAAATTCCTGAAATTTTATATGAATGCAATAATTCAACAAATCATGTCTATAATGAATTCTTTGAAATCAATCGATGAAATGAACAGAAGAAAGCAGCAGAGAAGTGAATATGAATGAAAATTGAATTGTAAACTGACACTAAGCTTCAATCAAGTTCCAACATAATGAGGCCGAGAATATCTATAATCTTTAGAAATTGAGATCGATCAAGCAAGTCAATTTGATGTATATCATATAAAATACTCATCCTGTATAATTGGAAGAAATACATAGTTTAATTTTCATAAAATACAGAACTTCAATGACTATACTAAAACTTCATCTACAAATAATCTGAGATTTGAAATTGCCCAAGATGTTGACTCGATGACAGACTAAGCAGAAGGCCGGAAAATTGAAAAATCGCGGAAAGGACCAATATATCAATGTTCGCATGTAAATCCATAGAGTAGACAATGCGGAGTGGGGAGATATAATTTCATCACGTTACTTAATTCATTCCATTTAGGGTATTCTGAATTTTTATTTCTTCAGTTAAGATTTCATATCAGATAATACATTGTATAACATTCGTCAAGTCTCTACGATAACGTAATTGTGGACAAACAGAATAAAACCAATTAATTAACTACTCATTCTAGATAAAGTTGCTGTAAACAAAATGACAAGTAAAATAATTATTGAAAATTTAAACACCATGATGGTAAAAATGATGGAAAACTTAGGTGTAAAAAAATATAAAATAGAGATTGATGGCCAAAGTGAAGCAGGTGATAACTACATGGGGGAAGTGATATTTTTCAGGATAATTTCTGAAGATGACAAAGACGTGTATCATTTCGTGATGAAAACCGCAAAAAGATCAGAAGAATTTAGAAACAAAATACCTGTAGAGAAAGTGTATAAAAGGGAATTATTTATGTATTCTGAAGTTTTTCCTTATTTTCGAATATTTATCGACGAGAAGAATCCCGATTTTGAATTCGACTGTTTACCTAAAGTTTACTGGATGGATACAACTCCAAAACAAGAAACGCTGATTTTTGAAAATATGAAAACGAAAGGGTATAAGTTGCACGATAGGAGGAAACCATGGAATTTAGAACATTCCTTGTTCGTTATGAAGTATTATGGTAAACTTCATGCATTGTCTTTTGCTATTAAAGATCAGAAACCAGAAATGCTCGACAGTTTGAAGAAGAATTTGAAAAGTATAATAATATACTTCCATGATATAAATGTCAAGCGATTTTTTGAGAATCCTCTGAATAATATTTTCGAATTATTGAAAAAGGCTGGTAGAGATGATTTAGTTAACAAATTTGGGTTTTGATGGAAAATCTTGAAACTATAATGGGTAGCCCACTTGATGAAGGTGACAGACTAGTGATAGCACATAGTGATTGTTGGAACAACAATTTTATGTTCAAATATCAAGTAAGTATTTGAAGTTTTGAAATTTTCTCTCAGTGTATTTAAATGAATTTCAAAAATTTCGAATCAAAATACACTAGTTTGAATAGCTACCAATCGTTAAACGATTGGTAGAAGTTGGCCTTATCTGAACTACTGAAATAAGCCTCTGTTCACAAATTTCAACAGATGTAATATACATTGACTTTGCTAAGACTTTCGACAAAGGTGTAGTAACGAGTAAAATGTTGCTCTGTAAACTAATATGGTAGGTATATGCGGAAACCTTCACTTGTGTAATAAGCCTAAATTATTTGCACATCTCTATTTTATTATTGGATTATAACATACTTTTAATCATTGAATAATTCGACCACACTGTTGATGGATTTTGTTGTTGTGCCATTTCAGCGAAATGAGACAATAACACCATTTCCAGAAAAAATTGCTTGTATTTTTGTACCGTATTGCTTGAGATGTTAGAGACATCTTTCTCTGGGTTGATCGGAGTGTGTTAAAAGATGTGGTGCCATGTGACATAATAAGCCCATCATCACACGCTGTTGACGTCAGAGCCCTGACTGACGTCAACAGCGTACACAGAACACACCCTAATGAGAAATAAAAACTCAGTGCTTCGACATAGGAAACAATATGGCCGTCTCTGCATAGAAACTAGCGTTACGCGTGCCATTATGGGAAACTAAACCGAAAGGCGCTTTATTTAAATTCTTAATTTACCACGATAGAATTTAACTTCTGAACTGAACTGAAATGGGCTATATGAACTAGTCTAATCGATGCAGAGTATTTCTGCCCCAATTAGACTGTTCAAAATAACAAAAATCTCTTAAACCATATATACAGAAAACATTTCCAAAAATAAAATAAATTCTTAACACATGTGAATCAAAATATAAATCACATAACACAGAAAACAGGCACATTCTAACATTCAAAATAAAAAGAAATTCTGAAATATTGTTGTCAGCCATAATATTGTTCCTCCATTGGTCCCCCATTGGGGGTAAACTGCCTTCACTGCCATCTTCATGGCAGTTACCCCATACTGCTTCTGAAAATAGAAAAAAGCGCAGTGATAACTGTCTCAAAAAGTTTTTATTTAAATGAATTTGATATCACTGAAAATTGTTGAATATGGTAAAAATAGGCAACTTCATTACTAATCTTGGAAACTAGGGTTGCATTGATATTCCTGATGGATTCAATTGATAGGTCCATAGTAGAAATATAAATCAAATATATAAATAAGGGTCCGCACGCAGGACCTTAAGTGTAAGCAGGTGTGAAAAGCCCATTGCAATAAAAAAAATAATATATACTTTGAGTAAAAACAACAATTGAATGAATAATAACAATGTGTATATCACAAAATGAACATGAATTATAGATAACAAAGGAATGCAGGGTGTAAAGGACCCTAAAAATTATTTGGTCACAGATCAATTTCTTTTCCCATTAGTGTAAAAGGTGCATGCAGGAAAATAAAGAATATCAGACTAGGAAATATGTTGTAAATTATAAGATATAAAAGCCCAGACAAAACAACGTGTATAGTACCACCGACTTTATAAGTTCGATGGTAAATAAATAACACGCACATAGTAGGGTGTAGATAATCCGCTCTTTAAAATCACAATAAACACCTATAATTGAACCCATCAAAGATTGCTGTCCTACATGTTTCTGAACCTTTTGGGTTTGCTTTCAGTCCCAGAAGTAACAGTTTCCTTCTTTTTATCCTTAATGAATTTAAAAATTAGAAGACTAGTAGCCATTTCAAAAATTTCCCATTTCACCGAATGTAATTGACATAAATCAAATTGATAAAAATGAGATTTGTAAATATCTTTGAATCTCAAAGCAAGATTTTCCTGATGACCCTGATTATTCAGGAAAAAGTAAGTTTATTGTGAATGTCTTATAAGAATTGAGAAAATTTTACACAATACAATAACTTAGACTTATTATCACAAAATTTCTTGAATGTAATAAAGGTGTGCTGTTGTTGGGGCACTTCGCAAAAAAGTTCTTCGTTTCATACTTGACATTCTGGGACTGTAATTTTTCGCAAAAGGTATCCTGTCACATAGTAGGTAGAGTAATTGTCAGTTGGTAGATTTCCAAAGATCTCATTATATTCTTCGCGAACAGAAGGTCCTGAATCCTCAGAATCAGTGAGTATGTTCTGCGAGTTAGTCTGCAAAAACAAGACAAAACATTCAAATTCTCACAGTCATCTCTTTCACGATTTCCATTAATTATGGGCGATGTTGAGCCATTCATGTTTTTGAAGCAGCAATAAACTGGTGGCAAGTAGGGTTTATGTTCCCTACACCATGCTGTCTAATAATACAAAATAAATTTTCTAAAGGATACTGGTTGAAGGACCGTAATGGAATATACAAGAGAATTTCTAAACTTGAGTCCAAGACACCAGCAACGGAAACACCTGAGAAGAAAATGATTTTGGAAGCACAAATCGCAAAAATAAAAGGGTTTAGAAGAAAACTGAAAACTGAGACACTTTTTTTGACACTTGACTTGGTTAAATTAGTGCCATCTATATCTATTATGGGAGGACAAGATAGATGGGTGAGGGGTCGTGAGGGAGTGTTGAATATTTTGATCGGTAACTCGACCTTCTTAATAGAGTCTGTTCTGTGTTAGGGCTTATTAGGCAATGTGGTAGTTCCATCATCGACAAACGCGGGCGTTTCATCGGATTTTAACATAGAGTAAAAATAAGAAACCTTTATGAACTAGGTTACAAGTTCTGTCGCAATTGCGACAATAAAAATCATGAAAAAATTTGCCGCCTCAATGAAAGCACTAAGATTCAACTTCAGTGATGTGCCATAATTTCTGTGCAATAACAATACGCAAATTACATTCGTTTTCTTTCATATCATGTTTCATTTCTTCAATCATATAATAAATCTCATGTGTTCCAGGATGAAGATGAAATAACTCCATCGAAAATGTCCTTTCTGGATTTTCAAATATCAATGATGGATTCGCCTGTTAAGGATTTAGCACAGAATATCTACGCTACATGTGACAAATCTTGCCTTGACCATTTCGACCTTCTTCTTGAAACATATTACAAATCATTATCATCATCTATCAGGAGCCTTGGAAGTAATCCTGATGAGCTATTCACTTATGAACAACTGAAACAACACTGGCAGAAATATTCTCTAGCTGGACTTCTTTCGTCATTAACTATTATCAAAGTTGAATTACTAGAGAAAGATGACGCACCCGATATGGTCAAAATGGCTGAAGAAGGTAAAAGTATTGAAGAATATTTCGATTTAACTGTTAGGAATGAGGAGGAATATAACAGAAGAATTTTAGATGTTTTCATACACTATGGAGACAATTTTCTCTGAACCAGCCTTGTTGGATCAATTTTTAATGCAATTATAATAACTGCGTTGGTCGAGATAATTGCTATTGCTATTATCTTCGTGTGGTATAATTGGCCTTTTATGTCCTCTCATTAATCAGTAATATATACGTCCTTGACTTTATGTTAAGTTTAAATAAACAACTATGATGGATAAATTTTTAATTTTCTTTTCCTATTTCTTCAAATACTTTTCTGCTGATATAACTGACTAAAACGGCAATATTCATAGTTTTTAATGCTTTATACACTAACGTATCAACTTATGAATGTTGAATGTCAGTACTGTTTTTCGTTTTATTGTATTCAGTCATTTCTGATCGTTTCCATGACATTAATCATCCTTTAGAACTGCGTGGTTTTGAAATCAGTGAGTTTTCATCAATTTGTTTATAATGGAACGTAAATCAAACCGGGAATATCGTGTTCAAGGTATGACTTGGGTTCAAGAAGCTTCGAGTTTTCGCGCGGGAAACAACTGATCTAGAGAAAACTTTTTAGCTCAAGAAAAAGGAATAATTTCTACCAGACTAATCCTGAAGCAGTCAGTGCAAGGATGCGGAGAATGTGGTCTGTGTGCTAAACATGCTCATGTATCAGTGTCTCTCTCTCTCTCTCTCTCTCTCTCTATATCTATATATATATATATATATATATATATATATATATATATATATATATATATATATATATCTCTTTTGTTATACCCCGACGAGTTATATATATATCTGTATATATATATATATCATGCAATCAAACTGATTTCATGAAAAATATAAATCCACCACCCGGTAATTAATACCATTGCCAGGCAATGATTATAATCAAAACATATCCTGGAGTAATTATATATTAGGATAACGTTAAATGTTATGAGAATATATCAATCTACCAGAATATATACATACTATAGCATCATCAGACAATGATATCAATGTACCAACGAGTAGTGTCAGAGGCTTTTCCCGGAAAAATCCAGTGTACGGACCTTAGTCAAGTAACACTGAATGTTACTCATTAATAGTTTCCTTTGTGTGAAGTGGTGAACGATCGAATAGAATACTGCTCTGAATATAAATATGACAAAATTGTTAGTTAATTATATTACATTTATTAAACAAATAAATAAAATATGAAATGAGATTCTGAGCAGTATAAACTAAAGAGAAAACCTATGACTCTACCTCATTATTATTTTCGGAAAGAAACCTACGAAGAATATTACAAGATTTGATGACTGTTATCTTTTGTAACTGTTCAAACAAATTTTCTTCAGACCCAAAATCTCAATACTTTTGTGAAGATTTCTAGGAATAACGCCTGTTGTAGAAATAATAATCGGTAGAATAAATATTTTCTTCATTTACCAAATGATCCAACCAAACATATTTTAGAAAAAGAAATCAAAGAATATCTATGTTATTTGATTCTTTTCATTAAGAACGATATCTGGTCTATTGTGTTTTACAGCTCTGTTGCAAAGAATATATAAATATATTTGTATTTTATATATATATATATATATGTTTATATTAAATGAATATATATATATATATATATATATATATATATATATATATATATATATATATATATATATATATATATATATATATATATATATATATATATATATATATATATATATATATATATATATATATATCTTTTGTCAATTATATATAGTTGTAATATAAATCTAACGATCTGTGTTCAGAAATACGTCTGTAGTTGGTACATGTACATTTCACCCATACCCGCACATCAACTAGATCAGTTTCCTCCTCTCCCATTCTGTGTGTGCTAATTGTTCTGACAAGCTTAGCTCTTCTTTGATTTCTTTTGTAAAAAGTTTGGTTGGATCATTTGGTATTTCGGTGATATCCATTCGTTTCAGTACATCCTCCATATTTTCTTCGTATAAATCTTCTTTGAGGCACACTATATTATTGCCTTTGTCATCTTTAGTCATCATGAGAACTTCAGCTTAAATTTTATGTGATATGGTCTTCATTATTTTCTACTAATTCTGATCGTTTGTTTTTATGTCAGATTTTCTGATAATTTCTGTGAGCAATAACTCAATTGATTTCCTAGACTTAATCATCATTAATTCAAATAACCATATCCTTTATAAAAATTACAGAAAGGAAACATTCACAAATGCATTGATCCCAATGGACTCGTTCGGTCATTTGAGCCACAAACTAGCTGTATATAACTCCATGATTCATAGAGCTCAAACTGTTCCTCTTTCGACAGAAAATTTCCAAACTGAACTTAACATCATCAGAAAAATTGCCTCAAAAAACAATAAACCAAAACATTTTCTAAATATAATTATTAAACGCAAAGAACAACGTATTACCTCTCAATTACTATATAGCATCGTAGAAACCCTGGAAAACAGATACACTAGTCTCAGATACACTGGCGAACTCTCTAACAAAATCAGTAATTACTCTTCCAAATTCAAAATAACTACTTCATTCACAAGCGGCACCAACTTAAGCAGATTATCAAATGCAATCTATGTCAGGTAGCCTATGTCGGACAAACAGGGAGATGTTTTGAAGGAACATATTTCCTCAAATAAAAATTCGTCAATATCTAAACACATAAAATCAACCAAACACTCGATATCATTAAACAACCTTAAAATCCTTCATAAATCTGACAAAGGGAGGGGGATGAATTTGTTGGAAAGTTTGGAGATTAACAAACTATGAAAAAACCACAATTTACTACCCTCAACAGCCAATTAGAGCTTAATGCATCCCCACTACTCACTATCTAGGATAACTTTCACTCTGTACTTGTACTTACCTACTCTATTGTTATAAAGTTATTCGCTTGAAAATGACCGTAAGGTCGAAACCGATCGTGATTATTAAATAAATTGTGGAAAAGTGACAAAAAAGTCCTATTTCGTTTTACTCTGAAGATGAAATTCCATGAAATAAATAGATCATCAATACTATCAATATCTTTTATACCTCAAATATTTTTTTGTGGAAGGAGGATGTTATTTCAATTTCTAATTCTATATTTCATTTATTGATTATTCTGAAAAGAAATCACATAATATTTTTGCTTTCGAAATCTTCTATTTCAATTGGTAATTTCTTCCAGAAAATAATTTACGTAAATGGTGTTATTGGTTCATTTAAAGAATAAGTGTCTCAACTGACACATAGGAAATGGTTTTTTTTTACCACAACAGATCTTATTATAAAGCTTTCGCAAAGGAGCAAACGAAATACATTGAAATAGCTTTTAAATCTACCTTGTCCTCCGAATTTGTTACACAGCGACTGTTTTCAGACTTTGAAAAGGTTCGTCAGATGCAGAAAATTATTTCTTTTAAAGGAATAGCAACCGCAATTGTTGTCCATGGGAAAGGTGACTCTTTCTACATTAAAATTTCTCACTTTATTAAGTGAGTAGTGAACCCATTAAGGTTGCCTTTTATATCAGAACAGCTAATATACTAAACGCCCAATATACTAAACGCCTTATAAACTATACGCCTAAAATACTCAACCCTAAACATACTGAATGCCTTTTCATATCCAACTCTTTCTATACTGAATGCCTCACTATATTCAATGATCTTCATAATCACCAGTTCTTATGTTCTTAGCTAAATTGAACTCTCTCATATATTGCCTCATACATCCTCAGGGTAACGCAACTTCCAGTATTGTTTTATGGATACTGACTCATCAACCATACAAAATTCAACACTATTCACTGCTAACCCAATTCAAAGAGATACAATCAATGAGCTAGCATAAGATGAAATTAAAAAAATTCGAATATTAATTCAAAAAACAAATTGTTTAATCGCGTAGAAATTCAAGTATCAACAACTCAAATATTAATTCACTATATTCCAATTGTTTCCAAGAGTATTAAATATATACTTCAGAAAGATGGATATATGCAGATCTATAGTTTCAACTTTCTAATTTTTACTCAACAGTTCTGATTCGAATTAGACCATGTAAGAATCGAATAAGATTCATGAATTATAATAAACAAATATGAGCTTGAAACGGCAAGATGGAAGAATTACTTCTAAAGTATATCAATGAAATTGAAAGTTCTGCTCAAATTGAAATTTCTTGAGAGTACCCAAAGAAACACAACTGAATACATAGAAATTTCACCTTATGTGATTGCCCTATACATAACTATTTTGTTTTAATTCAAATTGACCAGAATTCACACAATTTGCTTGTGAAAACCAGAAATGAAAACAAACATCCACAAATTTGTAAGTTACATTATGGACCCTCATATACAAAACAATGATGTTAACTACATATCAGTTTCAGTAAAACTGTTTCTTGTGATTGTTAATTTCCTAGATCCTTAACTGTCGAGTTAGCAATTGGTTTCTAGAATGTCAGCGTCATGTAAACTTGCTTTCATAATTGAAATTTCCATTCTTAAATTTTACTTTTCTTTAATTCATTTTCTTATGAAACTTTATAATATACTGTGAAATGAAAATGAAAGGAAGAAAAACAACTTCATATTTCCATATTACGCGATGAACATACTCATTTTACACAATTATATAAAATACCTATAGTACAACTACCTTTAACAAAAATTGTCAAATTGCATAGCATTCTGCAAATAGAAGTTGAATTTTTTTCAAAGTTTGAGTCACATAAGCAGCAGCATGTTTCCTGTGACTCTCATAAATCTTGGATTGAAAGTTGTGGTTGTACAAAATGAAACTTCGTATTCAACTTCTACATATTGGAATATCATGTTTACCACTATCAGACACCTATAACAAAAAAACTCTCAACTTCAAATCAATGAGGAATACCTGTCATTCATTTAACAACCTTAATAAAACTTCCTGAGAAACAGTACCTCTGAGTTTTCAATAGGAGGAACTCACAATAATTACCTTTTGTGCAAATTTGAGTCCCATTTACTTTTAAATTTGGATAATTGTAGAATAGAAACGTACTTCCTCTTGAATAAACTGAAACGAAAATTCAATTTGAAATGACACGGTCTTATTGACATGTAGTTTGAAATATTTTAATACAGATATAACATTTAGTGGAAAGCTTTCAATATTCATATGATACATATTCTTTTCAGAAAAAATTTTATTATACAAAAGAGCTCAATACCTGTTAATAGCAACTCAAAGAATATCCCATCATTTTGTAAAATAGTTCCAATTGATTCGTTAAAAAATCCTACTAATTCCATGAAATCTTTCAACGCATAGAGGTTAGAATAAGCATGAAATATGTAGATTCTCAATACGTTTTTTGAACCTGCTGAAAAGAATATACATTAAAATACATAAATAAACCTCAAATTACATTCACTTACATTTCAAACATGATTGTCAGTTTCCTTAACTTCGTTTCAGTATAACATTCCGTTTGAATCACATTATTCAGATTAGCATAACCACAAAATGTTAAATTTATGAATTTTGAGAGTTCGTTATTTCTTTCCTTAAACAAAATATACATAAAATGAATAAAATAAACATCAAATTACGTTCACTTTCCTCTAAATGTTCATTTCGAGTTTCGTCAAACTTTTCATACAACTAAAATTCGGAATTACTTATTTTGACAGATCGAATATAAAAATAATTGAAATAAGGTTAGATTCAATTAGTTGTACTGCATATATCATTTCGTCTCATATTATCATCCAGATGAGAGGGCCAACTATATTCTAGATGTTGGTAGTACTGAAATTATTTTGGTGAAATTAAAAGTTACTAACTGTTTCCATCTCACTATTTTCATACAAAAAATAGAAAGCATTAAATTTTACACGTTGGTAAAGATCACTTCCGACATTGCATTGAATAGCGATCATAGGGGCGGTAGGAGAGGCGACTGACTTCGCCCTCGTGTTTCCGGTCTTTTTCTCGAAAATCTAGGTCTCATAATTCGTCCCAAATTCGAAAATTAAGTCATAGAGTAATGATTTCTCTTCGCGGATCCGATCTCGAGATATGAAGGAATCGTTCGACACGCCAATCCATTCTCCCGGTAACCCTGTATAAGTAGGACGGATGAAAGGAAACCACTTATTTTGACAGCTCGACGTTCTTTAACTTCTGGCCGTCAGAGATGTTCGGAATGAGGAAAATGGAGCGAAATTCTGCAAAAGTCCGCCGATAGCCCTTCGTTGAATCGAAGATTTTCCAGTTTTCACATAGTTTAACGGGAAAGTCGAGACTTGCTCTTTGTCCAGGTTTCGAAACGATCGAACGCGATGGAAAAATTTGTATTGACATAAAAATCCGATGAAATTATCCCCTCCACTCGCAAAAAATCGGAGACCTTTTTAATTTTCCCTTTTACGGGGCTTTCTTAGGGAATTTTCGCTCGATCGATCATTGCGATCGCCTTCCGAAAGTCCGAAGTTTTCGATTCCGAAGAAATCTCGCAGACTGTCCGTTCGCTATCGGCGACGTTTCGGCGAAAATTTTCAAAATATCCTCAGGGCTCCGTCGTTCGAGTTAAGGGCTCCAAATTTGGTACTGACCTTCCTCAAACCCTAGAAAATATTCGCGATTTTTCGCGGCATCACTTCATCTCCGCCTGGTTCAAACTACCGTTATCCCCTCGGATTATTCCCAAAAAATGCCTAACGAATCTATTAATATAGATTTATCGACTATACGTAAATTTTGTTGAAAGAGTATTAGGGTTTAATAATAACAACAATTAGAAACACAATTGATTTTATTGCGAAATCATCACGAAAAGCTGGTTCAATTAACGATGTCTCCATAGTGTGTGAAAATCTCCAAAATTCTCCTGTTATATTCTTCTTGATTCCTCACTTTGACATTAAGGTAATCATCAACATTTTCACCATCTTCTGTTAATTTAGCCATATCTGGAGCATCAGCTTTGTCCAATAATTCAAGTTTGATAATAACTATTGATATAATAATCCCAATGTGGGAATATTTCTGCCAATGCTGCTTTAGTTGTTCGTAAGTGAAAAGCTCATCAGGATTACTTCCAAGGTTTCTGATAGATGATGATAATGATTTGTAGTATGTTTCAAGAAGCAGGTCGAAATGGTCAAGGCAAGACTTATCGCATGTAGCGTAGATGTTGTACGCTAAGTCATAAACAGGGGTGTCGACTATTGATAGTTGAAAATCAAGGAAAGCCATTTTCGAAGGACTTGCATCTTCATTATTCTGGAATTAATAAAATTAAACATTTTAGATGTTTTAATTTGATAAATGCAAGTGACGACTTTTTAATTAACAGGTGTTTCCTACATTCATATTTAGGTGAAGCTTAACGATACTTTGTGAAGGATCGAGATGCTGATGGAGACGATTTCGACTCAATTTTATTTTTTCCACGAGGTTTTGATTTAAGGAAAATTCATGTGGCAGTTTTGAAATATATTTAACAAAAAAGAAGAAAATCACTCAAATTTTTAAATTTTTTCTGTTTGAAGATTAAGTATTTGGGATTGTTCCTCATTTATTCATTTGACTCGAAAAACATGGGCGTAGATCTGAGAGAGCATAGACCACCAATGCTTTTTGAGCCAAATTCTTTCTGCCCCACGGAATGTACTATCACTTTAATCTTTTTATTCTAGAGAAAAACAAATATTCCATCTTTCCTCAATTTTATAATTTCAACATTTTATTCAAAAAATTGGCGTACATAAAAATCTGCAAAGTCAACCATCTATTTTTGATGTTATGAAATTGAACCATAGTCAATTCTATGGTCTTCCCTCAATTTTCAAACCAACAAATTGAATTAATGGCAAAATAAGAAAAAGGCAACAAATTTCTAGTCTCAACAAAACTAAAGTAAAAAAAAAACAATTTTATCGGAAGCAAACTTGAGTCACAAAAAATTGAAAACAACACAGCAATGCGAAGTTAGTAAATGTTACAAACTAATATCTTGTGTTTATCTTTTTCATCGTAGCACAACCTGTATATAACCCAGCATACTCCCTATAAAATTTTGAATTGTTCCCTGGGGTATATTATCACACTCCTCTGATAAATTTGAACCCAGCATTTGAAGGCTCAACCTTTAACTCTCAATTGGATTCAGATCGGACCTCTGAGATGGCCAAATCACCTGAGTCCATGGATTAGAATCCTTCATCAATCACAGGCGCAACAGGAAGGACATATTCTTCAAAAAGTTTATGTATTATTCTGCGTTTAAGGAATTTCTTGGGAGAACGCATAAATTGGTTTTTGTTTCGAAGGATATACCACCCCATACCATCACGAAACTCCCACCAAAACTCACTGTTTTTGTGTACAATACCGTAATATACCAAATTCGTTCCCGGAAATCATTTGGGTAAAGACAAAACCTTTACTTCTTCGTCACCAAATTCGTTCCCGGAAATCATTGAAGACTTCTCGTTCAAAGATATTTCAACTTAGTTTGTTGTTGACAGATTTGACTTGTGTGTGTGCATCTATGACGATGACGTCAAAAACTGTGGTCTTATTTCTATTATTCCATTTCAAAACATCAAATATGGATGGCTAAATTTGAATTAGTCTTTCCTTAAAACGAAAAGAATAAAGTGATTGGTACAATCTGTGGGCCAGCTGGAAGTTGACTGAAGAAAGCATTCGCGGTCGATGCCTTGTCACCTCTACGCCTATGAGTTTCATGTCGAAAGAATGAATCAGAAAGAATCCCGATAATGTGTTCTTCAGAATCGAAAAGAATTAATCATTTCGATTGAACGGTTTGCGAGATAACACAAAATGTGAATATACAAAATTTTAAGAGAATCAATTTTTTGTGGTTAAGTGCTAAATAGGAACGTCCAGGAGAGGATCTAAATTCGAAAATTCTCCACTTACGAGGTGTTTAACCAATTCGTATCAGTTTTTGGCGTGTTCTCAAAACCAGTAAAGATATTCGAAAATGGTTAGACCACCCTAATGATTTTTCGCTCCTCTATCGAAATCTTCGAAGAGGGGGGACAGCTCATGCAAGATTTTCCGATTTTTTATAAATTGAAAATAATCCTCGAGAACACTCAATATTATTCGATTTGGTTTCTGAGATTTATTTATTTATTCGAAATAAAAGAGGAGAGAATTACATAGCAAAAACAGAAAACCTAATGAATAATTAATTAAAACACATATAAGTTTCACACGTTTGTACTAAGATACTCGAGTTCTGGGTTATCAGCTCTTTATCTGAGTAATACAGTACTGAAAGACAAAGTGTTTGGTATTACTTGAATATAACGGAATGCACAACAGATAGATAGACCGCAGATCTGTTTGCTCATTACAAATTGGCTAGTTTTTCTTACGAGCGGAGGTAAACTCTAAACTCTGAAATGTCCAACTTCTTCCCTTTATTATTTGTATCTGTAAGTTCAATTGTCTCAAAATCTGTGAAATTTTTATCTAAACAATGGTCAGAAAAACCAGTTCAATTTTTGTTTAGAAAATTGGATCTTTTATGTTCTTCAAATTTCTTCTCCATACATCTCACATTCACTGCAGGGATCTTATGTAGTCCGCTTTAATTCAATAATTTCATTTCATATTTATTTTACACTAAAATGGAATCCAAATTCCGTTTTTCAGTACTGATAGTGTTGGTATCAGTTTCGAGCATTCTATTACATATATAAAGGCACAATACGGTTTCCAATCTGAAAGTTCTACACAAGGTGCTGTCATAGATCTCGTCAAGTTCAGCACAAGTAAACTGAATAATGCTGAAACAGTGACATTGGTATTTATCGACCTGAGGAAGGCCTTTGATACACTAGATATCTCTATTCTATTAAATAAGTTATACAAACAGGGACCTTTTCTTCAACTTATACAATCATTTCTAGAGGACAGGTTGCAGTATAGAGAAACTAATGAATAAAAGAGAAGTGAAGCTAAGAGTACCACTGGAGTGCCCCAGGGCACAGTTCTTGGTCTGCTTTTGTATTTAATTTATGTCGAAAGATTCTCACTAGCGGGACTTCGTGGGCGCCATTATATGTTTGCATGTATGTTTAGATGGATAATAAATTGTTGAAGAACTCTAATACCATCAGCAAAAACTATATGAAACATACCTACGAAACATGAACTTCACATGCTATCTGTTCAAAAAAAGTTGGAACCGAACTGGGAAGAAGATCACCCTTACTATCTAGTTCAAGAACATTTAACGCTTTACCAAAGAATATTAGTGATATTAGCCCGGCGTTGGTGTGGTGAACTTATGTTACAGGTTCGATGTTGTGGGGTGAAATTCACCCTATTTGGTTTTTCGTGTGAAAAAATTATTTTTACAATTTGTTTCGGGAATTTGATAATTGACTGCGTTAACAGACATCAGATCCTTTCAGAAAAAAAGTGCATTTGATTCACCCACCTACAGAATATAATAAAATAAAATTTCACGACATAATTTTAATAAGAAAAAAACATACGTTCCTTCGGTTCAGAAAATAAAAGAAACGTATTAATTCAGTAAAATCTGAATATCAAATAAATGAACAAAAATATATTATTCAATCAAAGAGAAAAACGCGAACTAGAAATATTGAAAGATAAAAATTTTACAGTGTGCTCTATTGATAGCAATTTTGACATAAAATAAGACTATGCCCAAATCTAAGATGAATTATCTTCTCTTTTGTATATTCTTAGTGTTGCTTTGATATATTATTCTAGCATTGATAGCCCCGACGTTCACCATTGAAAAAAATGGTTAGTGGCCATCTTCTACTGTTACGTGATACGTCATAATTTCCGCATAGTTTGTCGACCACATCTACTCCGCATTTGGTGAAATTATAAAAATCTATTATCTCAGGTTTTTTCGCTTCTACAGTTCTTTCAGCTATTTTATCGCCGTGGTGAAGCGTGGAGGCAACCAGTACTGCTTTGTACTTCTTCGGTATATATGATAATATGGTAGTGTCCTTTTGAAAACCAAATTTGGTAGAAAAGACTTCTCGATTTCTAGTATCTACAAACGCAGGTGGGAGCTCAGCTTTATTTTTTCTTATGGTGCCAACGGAAGTAAGTTTGTAATTTTTCAACAGATGGGTCATCAGCGGAAAACTGGAAAACCAGTTGTCGAAAGTCACATTTCGGTTAGTTTGACTGATGGGTGCCACCAATCTGTCAACAACATCGAACGGTGAATAGGATACTTTGAATGGGCCATCTTGTTGTTGACCCGCAAATGGTTCCATATTCACCACGTAATATGATTTTGCATCAACTAAAGCGAATATTTTCAATCCGTACTTTGAAGGTTTATTTGGCATATATACTCGAAAAGGACATCAACCACGAAATGTAGGCAGTTGTTCATCTGTGGTGACGTAGTCGCTAGGAGAATAAGCAGCTTGACAGTTTTCAACAAACTTAGTGAACAATGCTCTAATGTGGGTGAATTTATCAATTTGTAGCCTAATTTGTCTGTTTTCAGAGTTATCAAATCGCAAGCATCTGAGTAGTAATTGAAATCTTTGCAGAGACATAACTCTCTGAATATATCAATACCCAAACCATTAGTTTTCCATAGGTCCTCTAGATTCAAACATTTCGTTTTGTACACCCCTGATAAGAAAAAGGGACCCAAAAAAGCACGAAGTTCGGCAGCATCCACTTCTTTGACCACATATTTGTGCTGATCATCATAAAGATCCCGAATAGTAGCCAGACGCTGATTGTTTTATCTTATTATACTAGTAATAATTACCTCATCGAAAAAAATATCGAAGAATTCTTCAGCTGTTTTGCGGTTCCTTGCAGCAGGCCGTACTACTGAGAACTCACCCCTAATTATGTTTTTCGATCTGGTTCGTGCTGCTCGGTTGGGACAAATTTTTGACCACATGGTTTTCTTATCTTTTCCGATGAAACAATTTTCTGATGACGTTGTATTAGATGATCTTGTTCATCTTCTGAATGAACGCCTCCTTCATCGTCTACTTTTTTTTCAAGATCATGCCATAGGTCTCGTAAGACTCATTTCTCTAAATAACCAACAAAAAATTAATATTACCTAAAAACTAACCCCACATAACAAAACATACCTGTATGACTTGAAGAAAAAAAATAGTGTGGTCGGGTGATTATCACCAAAATTGTCTATAATCGATAACGTCAGTGGTGTTGTGGGGTGAAAATCACCAAGTCGAAGTCCGCACTCGAATAACAAATATGTTAACTAACTTAGAGCTAGGAGGCAACTGAGACAGCAATATTTAGTTTAACATTTGAAGGTACTAAAGAGGAAGGGGCGCTGACAGTATCCGTGTTTTTGTGATGCGCAATTGAATAACACTCTGGGTGATTTTAACCTCGCCACACCAACGCCGGGTTAAAAATGTAAAATTAGTTTTTAAGAAACTCAAAAGTAATTTTTCCTAAGTTTGAATTGTATCCTTTTAAGTGCCAAGTAAATTCGGTGAGTATTAATCCGTTGCATAATGAGAAATCGAAATGAAAATTTTCTATTAATTATATTTTTAATATTGGCAACAAGATATGTAATAGATTGCACGAAAATAGTATTAACACCATCACTACCAATAAAAAGAATTTGGGTTCGTTGTTAGTAAATAATAAAGGTGAAATGAAATGATTGGATGAAAGCGGAGTATATAAAATACACTTCTGTGAATCCAAGACTTTCTTCAAGAATGGTCTGAAAAGTTTTCAACCCCTACGTGAAGATGGCAGCACTCGTGAATGAAAGCTATTGGCTGTTTATTGTTCATCTGTTGACAGTTTCTCACCTAAGTTTCAGCCATTTTGGACGCCCAGTTATTATAGAACAGTCGTTTGACAGAATTTGTGTGAGTGTTTTTGTGAAAATGGACGAAATCGACTATCGAGAAATAAATCTGAATTCTGGCGCCGATTAATTAATAATGTTAAAACTTGGATGTACCAGTATAGGGAATGCAATCTTGCAATACCGAGATCTCGCACCTATTCTGCATGATCAATCTCGCACCCAAAATCATGCGCGATCTTGCAAGATTTGCAACATTGGTATTATGTCAATTTTGGTTAGCTTTTAGTGCTTTCACATGTTGTTGTTGTTGTAAACAATGTACCTATTCCCGGCGGCAACACGTGGCCGAGACGTTTTCCAGTTGTCGTAAATTTGTCATTGTTTTGCGAGCTTGGACGTGTCAGAGTGCATGGCAATCTGCAGATTTATAAACTATTCCAATAACAGTTGAAAATAGTTCCTTGTGTGTTTAAGTTCTCTCGGTCTATACGTTTTGTGTTAAAATAACAACAAAGGTAGTTTATAAAGCGTTTCGAAGTGGATCAGAGGTATGGAAATACTTTTTGAAGGCAATGGATGGACAACTGTCCAGTGCAAATTGTGTAAATCTATTTTGAAAACAACGGCACGATCTCCCAAAGGCTTACATGTACATTTACTGTCCAAGCACAAAGTTGATACTTCTCATAAAAAAGTGACAGAAAACATTACTCTGGTTCCATCAAATTCTTCAATGCTGATCAATGCTTCCACGTCAATAAGGCTACCTCCTCTAACCGGTATGAAGAGGCAGAAAATATCGGATTACTTTTCGTCCCTACAAAAAGTTTCTTTGGAGTAAAGAATTTCAAGGATGATTTCTAAAGATGGCAGGACTTTTAGATCTTTCTGCACGTCGAAAGACTTGAGAGAATTATTTGCGACTAATGACTACAAATTACCTGCATCAACTAACTCCATAAAACAGATTGTTATGGATTATGGCATGAGTTTGAAAATGAAAGTTTCGCAGGATCTTATGAATCTAAGAAAGAATAACGATAGATTCAGCCTTACTTGAATGAACTTTCGATGAATGGACTTCATGCCAAACAGGTGCTTTATGAATGTGAAGAATGTTCATAGATTTTCAGAGAATAAAAATATGTTCTGGAATTTGGGTCTTGTGCGCATAGTAGGAAGCATGTCTGGAGAGAGTTGCATAACTATTTTGAAAAAGAAATTATCGGAATATGCATTGTCATCAGATGAAGATATAGTAGGTGTTACTTTAGATAGGACCAGTGTAATGACGAAGGTTGGGCGACTCATGAATCATCTTCACCAGCTATGCTACGCTCACTGCATTCAATTGGGAGTTACAGATGTGATTTACAAATCGAAACGTGGAACCGAAACGCAAAAAGAAAGTAAAAAAAACACAGTCGTAGCTCAGTCTGATGTGGAGGAGTCTGACGATGAAGAATTTGATGACATTATTGATAATGAAGGATTTGACTGCAGATTACCCACTGTAGATGAAGTTGACTTAGTGCCAGAATCACCTTATCAAAAAAATAAGGCAAGTAGTCAAACTTTCTAGAAAATCACCAACGAAGAACGACATTCTTCGGAAATATATGAAGGCCGAATTCAGCAAATATGTGCAACTCGTGCTAGACTGCAAAATAGGCTGGTCTAGTCTTGCAGATACGATTTCCACATTCAATAAGGTGAAGAAATGTGTAAGCAAAGCCTTGATTGATTGCAATCTTGGATCGAAAACAAATCATAGTTTCTCAGACAAAGAATATCGTGCTTTATCAGATTCAGAACTCGTATTTCAGCCTATAAAACTGGCAGTGGAGGTACTATGTCGTCGAAATTCAACTGCCGAAACTACTCTGCAATATTTATGTTGATAAAATTAGAAGAACTCGGAACACCAGTAGCTCAAAAACTTGCTGGATCCATGAGGGCTCGGATTAATCAACTCTGAACATTTATAACCGCAGCATTGTATTATTTGACAGACCCTGTCCAATATGACGTATATTTCAATCAATCTGCTAGTGATCAAACTTTCAAACTGCCACCAAAATTTTCAATCAAAAAGAAATAACAAAGTGAATCGGAAGATTACACAAGAACAGTAACAAAGATGACAATATTGCAGTCAATATACAAAACAAACCCTCTACATCTTCAGTTGCAGATGAAGCCACCAATGAAAGTGATGCTGATGATTCAATTCCATCAGCTGGAGTGAAAAAAATTCAGAGCCTGAAATGGCGTACGATTCTCTTAGTCTTGAAAGAACGTTCGCAAAACGTGTGGCATCTTTGTCATCGTCTCTTGATATGTTTTTGAAGAAAGAAATCAATTTGTACGAGTCAGGAGGGTCAAAAGGACAGAATCTACTTTTCGCTCACCAATGTCTTTTATCTGTAGTACCAACAAGTGTCGAGGCAGAACGGGCGTTTTCCTCAGCTGGTTATCTGGCATGCAACATTCGGAGTCGGCTGGCAGATGAAACCCTAGATACTTTATGCTTTTTGAGGAGTTATTTTCAAGTTTTAGAATAATATGTTACTTTTTGAATAAATAACTGGTTAGCTCGAGATTTTTTTTTTCTCTATTTTGCTCCTGAAGAACAATTAGAGCCGATAGAAATATAAATGATAGGAACTTTCGTACATTTTCGATGATCATTTCTTTACAATGCGAGATCTCGCACAATACTGAGATTTCGCAAGATTGGAATTCCTGAATCTCGCGAATACTGAGATTGATATTACGATGCGAGATTGCATTTCCTATACCAGTATAAACCAGAAACAATTATACAGTCGAAACAGTGGACTGCAAAGGGAAAACCGGTTCGAAAAAAACAAAACTGATTTTTGGCTGTAAAAGTGATGGCGACTGTTTTGTAGGATAGTCATGAACTTATTTTCATCGATTATCTTCAAAATGAAAACACTATCACGGGAGCAGAGAAAAACGCGAAGTACTATTTGGACGGGTTAGAGAGATGAGAAAATTGCTGGGAAAAGTCTGTAAAATTACAAGAATATATTGAAGAAACAAATATTCTAAAACTATGTCTTGTACCTTTGTTAGGTCGGAAATTTTTAAGACTATCCTCGAATATAGGCCTAACCGGAAGATTTTTCGAGAAAAGAATTGAAAAACATAAAAGATCTAACTATTCAAAACAAAAATTCCACTGGCCATTGTATAGATAAAAATCAATTCATAGATTTCGATAGAAATAAACTTATACAACCAGGTAATAAAGGGAGGAAGATGAACATTTTAGAGATGACGGAAATCACGTCAGCTCGTAAGAAAAACAATTTGAAACGAGCAGAAAGACTTCGGTTTATCTCTTGTTGAAAATGACGTTAAATATAAGTGAAACCACTCTTCTCGTTTTTCCATTTTGCATTACTTTTGATAATTAGCTGATAATCCGACACTTATGTCAAGTATTTTAATATAAGTTTGTGAAGCCTTTGCTAAGTGTTTTAATTAATCGTTTACTCATTATGTTTCACTAAGTGTCAAGCGATACTCCCAGATAAAGAAAAACTATATCATCGATGACTCTCTAAAGTACTTGATCAATATTTCAGATCGACTAGTTCAATAGTTTAGAAGTTCGAGATGAAAAGATAAAGCAATTTGGTCAGCATTAATGAACTTACTAGCACAAGTTGTAGAAATATCACTCATATATAAATTGAATATTAATGATACAACAGATCCCTATGGGAAACCATTATTAGGAGTAAAATGACTACTTTTCCAACGGAAACACGATGCCTTTAGTCAGACAATATAGACTGTATGCTTTGCTGCAGAAAAATTCAGGAATGAAAGTAGTTAGATTACCTGATATGTAAACATAAAGTTGTTGTTCCAACAATCAGCATGACAGATCACTAACTTATCATTTTCATCAGCTAAGTTTTCGAATATAGAACTGAGATTTTCACTCCAAAACTCTAATTTATTTACTAAATCATTTCTACCAGCTTTTTGCAGCAATTCCTTGACATTCTTGAAAGGTTCCTCATAAATTTGATTAATTTTGATAATTCTACTGAAGTCTTCAAACAAATTTGGCAAATTCTTGTTAAAATTTTTGAAAACTTCTGGTTTCTGGTCTCTCAAAGCAAATGATAATGCATGGAATTTACCATAATATTTCATAGCGAGCAAGGAATGTTCTAAATTCCATGGTTGTTTTCTGTCATGCAATTTGAATCCCTTTGTTTTCAAATTATCAAAAATCAATGTTTCTTTTCTCGGACTTCTATCCACCCAATAAAGTTTCGGTACACAATCGAATTCAAAGTTGGGATTCTTCTCATCGATAAATTTTTGAAAATATGGAAATACTTCGGTATATATAAAGGATTCTCGTTTATAAACAACTTCTACTGGCGTTATACTTCTCAATTTTTCGGAACTCTTTGCTCCTTTCATAACAAAATTGTAAACTCGTTTATCGTCAGCAGAAAATATTGTGAAAAATATCACTTCTCCCATGTAATTATCACCAATTTCACTCTTACCATCAATTTGTATTTTATAACTTTTCACACCCAATTTGTCCATTACTTTTTGCATCGTAACGTTTAAATTTTCAACAATTATTTCACTTGCCATTTTGATGTGAAAACTACTGCAGCTTTATCTTGATTGAGAGCATATTTTGTTGTTCAGAGATAAATGCAAAGTTACGCAATATTACCTGTTATTGAATCATCATGTTACCTGAATTTAGAAGTGCCAAACATAATTATACATTGTTATCTTAAAATGTACAGGCTGTGCAGATTTCGAAGGTTTGGTGCTATAACCATGCGAATAGAGGATAATTGCTCCCCTTTTTTTGTGTGAGAAATTCATAACTACAAACAGATTTAAGGTAGAGTTATTTGGAAATATCAAAAATTTTCGGGATCAATCTAGTGCCGATATCTAGGTTGTTTTTAAGTTATGTGAAGAAGGTTTCGACTTCTATAAACACTATTTTTGAACCGTAGGCAATTTTGATTTTGTTGAATGGAGGTTTTTTCTTTCTCAAAAATATATCATATGTATACTTAATTTTTTCATCCAAGACGTGTTTCTATGAAGAACCAGAAATTTTATATTTTGACTAGTTTTATGTCAGCACTCTATGTCCATTCACAGAATTTACATGAAATGATTGACACGGCTTGAGTATGTTCTGTGCTCTGATTATAATAAATCGAAAATTAATTCTTGCAATGACAATTTAGAGAATTTCTACAATGCTTTTCTTCATGTTATAACTATTGTATGAATATAGTATCGTTTGTAATAAATAAGCGACCATGCCGTACGAAAATTTCGAAAACCTTGTAAGCAACGGTACAGTAAACGTTGCAAGCGAATAAGAATATGAAGTAGTTGATGGAGAAAATGCAGTCATTGATATAATAGGTAGTGTAAGTACCAACCCATCGATTTCGAGCAGGCAAATTGTAATGGGAACAGGGCGAGGGGCTAACATAAATCCGAGCGCCGAGTATTCTCAAGAAAAATAAAAAATAACCCTATGAAATGAGAAGACAATCTTTGTTTTTGCAGCCACGAGTTTCTCTAAATCTACTAGATTTTCGCAATTTGTTACTGCACAAATCAAAGAAAATTCGCATTTTTTGTGAGAAATAATTTAGACTGTTAAAGTTCACATCTCTAGTGATGGAATATTCGATCGTCAAAGTGTATATTTGTGGTCGGCATACGTCATGATCGCTTCGTTATCACAAACGATACCATATTCACAATAGTTGTATATCGCTGAAGAAGCATAAAATAATTCATCTGAATTGTCATGGCAAGAATCAATTTTTGAACTATCATAATGAGAGCGAAGAACATTTGAAATCATTGAAACTATAGCTGAGAACCATGACAGTATGTATACCAACGATGTGGTTTTTTCCAAATTCCATCAGGATAAATTTATTTGCAGGGAGCGGAGTATATAGTAGGGACAGCTGAATTTATCACAGCACTCGACGTGGTCAAATTATCGCCAAATCATGGTTTTATCATGCGTAAACACGTGAAAATTAAATAAAAATGGTCCATAATAGTTGTTGTGTTGTTGATTGCAAAAATACAGGCAGAAACAGTAAATGTACATTTCACACATTTTCAGTGACTAAGTGGAAAGTTGATAAAAGAAATAAATGGATAAATGCTGTTGAAAGAAAAAAGTAAGTAGTGTATAACCTTATTCAGTAGTCAACTCGAGTAGTGTATGTTCTATTTCAAATTGAATATTTATATTAAAGATATAAAAAAATGTTAGCATTTAAAAATATTTAATTAATATAATTGAATAAATAAATAAAATTCTAATATTTAAGATGAAAAAAACAAGTTGTTAAAATAAATGAAAAAATTTTGTAAGTAATGAGTTTTAGAGTAAAGTTATATAATGTAATTTCGATTTTTAATGAAAACAAATTTTTTAGTGCTGATGGATCACCATGGATTCCAAAACCAATTAATACCATTTGTAGTGATCATTTCGTTGGGGATCAAAAGTCAACAGAGGAAACAAGTCCAAGCCTGCACTCAAGAATAGTGTACACCACTACACCAAAACTTTATTTCGAATACTCGACGTCGACGTTTCGCCAACTAAGTTTGCATCATCAGGAGATGATAGTACACTAAATCTATTTTTGACTTTAACATTTTCTTTATTCAAGTACCAGTTATACAATTTTGAACTTTACATCTCCTATTGATTGATAGGGAAAATGGAACAATGTTGGGCTTCTAATCCGTGATCTGAGGGATCTGAATGTAACCTAAAATAATTAAATTAAGTACAATCCATTTTGTCATCCTAGTGACGACGGTCTTAACATATTTATTTTAGCTTATCCGCGTCTTCTCGAAGCACCATCCTCGGCCTCTTATATTTTCTCGGTTCATCTACCTCGTAGTGTCCTAGGGTGTTCAGCAATGGATTTGGGTGGTCGTCAACAGCTTGGAATGCTTTCACCGCTGTCTCTCTGATGAACTCCATCACATTCGGGATCTTCGGATCTCGATGTATCTGGGCGTCCACGATCATCCTCAATGCTTTGTTCTGCCCAACTTGGAGCTTCCGGATATGACATGCAGCTGCTTCTCCCCAGACTGTTGACGCGTTTGTCATCAAGGGCCTGATGATGGTCTTGTAGACCTTCAGCTTGTTCGCTGAGCTCAGGTTGCCCCGCCAGTTCATTAGGGGGTACAGGAAGGCTTGATCTGCCTTTGCCTTGCTCATGCAGTCTTTCACTTGTTGTTGTTGTTGTTGTTGACGCTATGTCTTGTTGACCCACGGGATAGGTTGGCCGTTCATGGTGATTTGCTCCTCGGGGCTACGTCTTCTTCTGGACAGATAGAGTGCCTAGCACTTCTCTGGGTTGATGGTGATCAGCCACTTGGTAAACCATTCCTCCAATTGGTCTGCGACTTCTTGGAGTCTCCTGGTTATCAAGTGGGGAGCTGTCGATCTGGCCATCATCGCCGTGTCATCTTCGTGTTGGAGATCTTTGGGACGTCCGAGGTGTAGATGTTAAACAGCAACGGCACTAGTAGTGATCCTTGTGGTACTACTGCTTTCATTCTTCTGGTGGAAGAACGGTTGTCTCCTATTCGTACCACGGAAGGTCTATTTCTCAGGTATAACTGGATCAAGCGCACCAGGGCAGGTGAGAAGTTTGTCTTCATTATCTTGAAGAGTAGACCTCCATGCCAAGTCCTATCGAAAGCCCTTGCGCTGTGGAATAGTGTCATACTGGTTGACTGGTTCCTATTGAATCCATCACTGATGAACCACTCAAGGAAAATGCTGTTGTGTGGAGTGGCTTTCCCTAAAGTCAAATTGCTCATCTGAGATGGTTGCGTGGGCCTCTACATGGTCCTTCAGGCGTCGCAGGATGATCCCCTCTACAGTCTTGCCGATCGTTGACGGCTTAATCTATTTCTACATGGCTTTTCAATTTATACTTTTCTCTATCCCTGCTACTAGACGCTCTTCACAAATCGAGCGCCCTGATTGGTCTAACGCGTTATTGGGGGGGCGTGTTCAACCTAACAAACTGTACTCAGAACGAAACGGGATCGGTGTCCCTGTTTAGTGAATATTTGCATTTCATTATGTGGATACTCTCAAAAGCATTCAGTGTACTCTCGTTTTTAACATTTTCATCAATTTTACATTTTCAAAATCTATTCTACGATCTTGGTCGAAAGCATGTTGGTCAACACTAGATTTTTCTGTCAGTCCGTATCTTAAATGTGCCTCATGTTCTTTCAATCTAGTATTAACAGATCGTTTAGTTTGTCCAACAACTTCTTTTCACAATTTCTACAACTAATTTCATATATGCCACTTTTATTCTAAGCGTTAACTTTGTCTTTGGGTTTCCGAGTAAGGTTTTTAAAGTTGAATTTGATTGGTAGGCTACTTTTATGTGGATATTTTAAAATTTTTTCCAATCCTTTGGTGTTTCGGGGATCGAAAGGTAAAGAAACGAATTTTATTTTTTGTTCTGCCGGTTTGAGCATTGGCATTGGACCATTTTTCTGCTGTTAATATCATATCTTTCAAAATTTCTTCATCACGATCAATTGGTAAAGTTAAGCAGCTATCGCTATCTTGCAAGTAAATAAATAAATCACATGTAAACATCCCAGATACATACAATTGTACCTTATTTGAGTAAAGTAAAGATTGCTTTTTTTCAACTTAACTTCGCCATTTTCAAAAGACAAGTATGCAATATTGCAACACTTTTCTCTCCAATCTACTACTGGTAGATCTTTACACTTCGTCGGACGCTTGAACTCAACATAATCAGAGATTTCTCCAACATATATTTACTTTTAAATTCGTTTCTTAAAACAATTTATTGTTATTTATACGGATTTTTCACATTTCATACCATTGCCGATCATGATTTTAAGCTACCATCAGATGTCGCTTTCGTCGTGCTCCCTGCGAATAAATAGCACGGCACTTTATACTTAGTTTCATACTGTCTGATGATGGACGACAGTTCGAAGCTGCAGTGATCTAAGTATTTTTTGGTAATGAAAAAATAGTTAAAATTTCTCTCCACTTTGTCATTGGAATACTAGAAAAATTAGAGCTCTAAGAGAAAAAAGTTATTGTGAATTTCCCTAATTTCATCTGAAAAATCACCACCTGAAGTAGGTCCCCGCATACATAAAATAAACGTGTATTTTATCGTATGTCGACTTTTGAAAGATTATTTTCATTCACAGACTAATCGTTCATAAAAAAACCTTGAGTTGATTCCATTTTTACTGAAAATTAAGCTATTCAGGGTGTGACGTTAGGAACTGCATCGATCGATGTAGAAAAACTATACGAAAAGAAATTGAAAGTTTATAAATACGCCTAATTCGAAGGGAACATTTAGGCTGAAATATTTTCAAGCTGTGGTTTTTAGATCACTATTTGACTTCATAGATTTAGCCGTTACTATTTGGTAGCGACCCATAGTTAAAACAAATGGAATTTAAAAAATAATTTTACACCTAGCAATTAAATTGAGAGATCACTGCTACCGCGGTTTCGAACTTTGTCTCATTCATCATCGTACAGTAGATATGAAACTGAGTCTAATAAAGCGCCAAAGTAGCCAAAAAGGGTCAATGTTTGGAATGTAGGCGTACTGATCATAAAAATGAAAATGAGTTATTTATTTGAAAACACAAAAAATCTCGGATTCACATGAATAACATCTGTGATTTGCCATTGAAAGAAATTTGAAAATTTCTACTGATTTTAGATGATTGAGTTTTCTACTTTTTGGGGCAACAGGTACATTTATTAAATCACCAATACTAGAAAAAAAATGAGCATCTTAGATGCAATGGTTAGTAATTTCGAATCTTGTTGATTTTAATGATTAAAGTTTGATGCTCTTTATAACTAATTTTGAAGAAACGACCAGTCTGGCCTAGGTGGAAATTATTATAGTGTGGATGAGATAACCTGATTCATTCAAATTCTCGATATAATTTTCAATATTTAATAAAAGTATTGGCAATTTACTTTGAGGTCTGAATCCAATTTTAGTATTCAATTCAGATTTCTTCTAACGAATCAAAAACTACAGTTCCAAATATTACAAGAACTGTCAAAAACTGTACTAAAAATAATTAAAAAAACACTTAACATCTTAAAATCCAGAAACGATAAATTTCGGACCGATAATCGCACGATCACCAAAGCAGATATATCAGACGCCCCAGTTATATTAAACAAAGCAAAAACATAGACAAAATAAATATAGAAAAAAGAGCAATTAGTAGCCATTCCCAAATTCCACAGCTAAAATCTTGAAACCAATCAAGAACAATTTATAAGGGATTACATTCAATATTATGGCTTCTTATTATTTAATAAACTTAAATCCAGTTCCAGTAATTGAATAGTGTAAAGAAAATTTACAAAAAAATTTTCCCATCCGCCCAGTCATTTCATTTGTCATTAGTACCACCTGCAAGCTAGAAATAGAATCAAATATGATATTCAAAACAATAATAAACTTTATTCTTGAACATACAATTAAAAATTCAATTAACCTCATGCAAAAATTAGAAAACTTAGAAAATACCTCCAAAACTTAGAAAATACCTGCAAAACTTGGAAAATACCTCCAAAACTTAGAAAATACCTCCAAAACCTGGAAAATACCTGCAAAACTTAAATATCTCCAAAACTTATAAAATACCTCCAAAACTTAAAAAATACATCCAAAACTCAGATGAAGACATATTTTTAAACATTCCGAGAAAAAAAATTATCAATTTAACTCCTGCTATTCTACGATCACACTTTAACCCTTTGATACATTGCGGATTTATAATTCTCTTAGAGTTATGAATAATGCTCAATTATTTTCAATTTAATGAAAATATATATGGACAACTTAGTGTTGTTGCGATGGCATCACGACTAAACCCTCTGTTAGCAGATATACTCATTTGTAACATAGAAAACAAAATACTAAATTTTGCTTGGTACAGATCCTTTTTAGTACAGATAAGTGGATGAATTTTTGTCACAGCAATTTGACCATTTTCTCACATTCATGAATAGTATTCTTCCGAAAATAAAATTCGGAACAATTATTTCAGATCTTTTAGTTTCCTTTCTAATAGTAGAATTAACTTCAGCATCTTTAGAAAACCAACGAGCACCCTCATTCATATGAAATGTCGGTATAACATTCAAAGTTGATTGACTAAATAATGGAACGAAAACAATTACATATAACTATAAATATATATCTCAATAGATGTTCCAACAAACCCGAAAATTTCTTCATTTAACTGATCTCCCACAAGTGAGTGAAAATGTAGCAAATAACCTATCGAAATTGAAATCCAAAATTGCATTCAGACCCGAACGTTGGAACTCCAATCGAGAATTTCAATAAATCAGGGGTTTATAAGTTATTTCGTCTATAATAATTTCAACATAGCTCATACTGGTCATGCCTTCAAAATTAGATGTAAAGATTATCAAACTTCATTCATTAAAAATAACCAAGGACATTGGCTGAGTACTGCTTCCAGAATGATCACTCTCTCAACTCAATGTCCTAGAATCTGTTGAAATTTTCAATTGGCGTTTAAATGACAATTTACAGATAATACTTTAGGCAAACCCCAAATTTCCGATGTATACAAATAATAACTCTCTTTCAATATTAATGAACTGTATAGCAACTATCTGGTTTCTTACAAATTCCATAAGGGTCCATTTATGAGTAGCAGGGGACTTTGTACTTAGTTTCATACTGTCCGATGATGACCGCAGTTCGAAACTGCAGTGATCTATGTATTTTTTGTGACCAAAAATAATTCGAATTCCACTTCACTTTGTATACATATATTTTGAAGAGGAGAGTTCTGAGAGAAAAACGTTATTGAAAGAATCTTCCTAATTTTGACTAAGAAAGTACCACCTGAAGTAGGTAAGCGCATTTATAAAAAACTGTATATTATCGTATGTCGACTTCTGAAAGATTATTATCATTCACGGAATAATCGTTCAAATAAAAATTTGAGTTGATTCCAATTTTACTGACAATTAAGCTATGCAGGGTGTCTCGCTAGACACTGCGTCGATCGATCTGAAAAATACTATACGAAAAGAAATTTGAAAGGGAATATCTCGCCTAAAATATTTTCGAGATGGCGAAACTATCGGTTATACCAGAAACCGGTATCCACTATTAGATTTTGGTATCTTGAAAATAGTTGTATGGAAATTATTGCAATAATGAAGACATTGATTGGTAAAGAGTGTATGTGCAGAAAACAAATATAAGAAAGGGATAACTAGCTCCAAGATGACCACAAATATGTTGATAGAAACCTACGCTCTTCTCGTCCTTTGACGGCAAAAACGCAGTATAACATACGCGTTTGAGTATAACTTGAAATCAGTGAAGATCGATGTACCATGCGAAGTACCAGCAAAGCTTTCCAGATGGAAAATGGTATTGGAACCTGTTGTTAAATCCATATAAACTATTTAAGAGAGTGTCAGGAGCCATATGACTTAAAATGAAGAAATATAGAAGAATGTTGCATACTTTTGGTACAACCCTCGTACAAATTCAATTTTTTCCCCAAACTGGATTAAAATATGAGATAAAAACCAGGAAAATTGAGAAAAGACTTCAGGGAGGTAAAACTAAATTAGGTCACTTCCTGAATATATACGATAAAAATTCTGAACGAAAATATTTCCAGATAATCAAAATTCATTTTTGATAAGAATACAGTATTGATAGTGTTGTAATTATGAATATGGCGAGTAATAAGATAACCGAAAATTTAAATATTATGATGAAAAAGTGATGGAAAAGTTAGGTGAAACAAAATATGAAATAAAGATTGATAGTGAAAGTGGAATTGGGGAGAATTATGTGGGAAGGGTAATTTTTTAAGAGGAATCTCGAAAGAAAATGAACAAGTATATCATTTCGTTTTGAAAATAGCTAAGAGCTCAGAGGTATTGAGAAATACACTACCCATAGAAATATTGTATAAAAGGGAATTATTTATGTACTCCGAAGTGTTCCCTTATTTTCGAAAATTCATCAAAGAAGTGAATTCCGAATTTGATTTTGATTTCGTACCTAAAGACTACTGGTTAGAGTCAACTCCGTTTCAAGAAGCACTGATTTTAGAAAATATGAAAATGAAGGGATACAAGTTGCACAACAGACAAAAACCTTGGAATTTGAAACATTCCTTAAAAGCAATGACGACTTATGGTAAATTTCATGCATTGTCTTTTGCTATTAAAGACCAAAAACCAGAAGTATTCAAACATTTGACGAAAAGTGTACAAAATTCTGGAAAATATATTAATTTTGAATACTTGAACCAAAGTTTTGGATCACATCTCAGGAATGTATTGAAATTACTCAAAAGTGCTAATAGAAATGATTTGGCGATTAAGTTTGAGGAAAAATTTGAAAGTATAATATACACTCCATTGGAAGAGAATGATAAGTTCGTGATAGGTCATGGAGATTGTTGGAACAACAACTTCGTGTTCAAATATCGGGTAGGTTCAGCTTGGTAGATCTTACATTGATAAAGACCTCTGTTGCCTGCTGACACATCATCTGCCTCGGGTAATGGTGTCCATTGACACATTGACACATTGACACCACTTTCAACAGATTGAAACAAAGTGTTTATTTCAAATGTGATTTTGAAACAGCAGTCAATGGATTCCTTGATGGTGTTAATTAGGATTTCATTAAGTTGCCTGATTTATATGAGAGTGTTTTAGGATGTCACTTATCATGTTGTTGACACCTATGTTGCTCATATTCGTCATTCATTTTGGAAAAAAAGTTCCTCCATAGATCAGATAGAAGGACCAGATCGCCTTTGGTTTACATGCATTTTTCTGATATGAGACAAGCTACTAAATGCGCCATGTCCAGAGATTACTCAGATTATACCAAGTCAAACATCATACGTGATTCTACAAGCTTTTGGAAATATAAAGAGAGTATCTCTAAATATGGTGGTATACTTAATTCTATGACATACAGTGCAGATCTGTTCTTTGAGGTTAGGAGATGTGTAGGCCTTCTGCAAATGTTTTCAGAGATAATTATACCTTGGTGGATGATACCCAGCCTTGGGTATCATCCACCTGATGGGTGGGTGATAGGTAATCTTCGTACTATTGACACATCGTTTGGCAAAATTTCTGAAATTATATTATCCATATGACCGAAAAGTACCGGGACCAGACCTGATTTCTTCCAGCATGTTTGAATACAGATACAATCTTGTTAAGTAACTGTATTATATTTTTAATCTCTGTTTCCAGTCGTTGAAAACTTCAACGTAGTTTCAATTCATAAATCTGGTCCAAAATCTGAGATTGCCAATCATCAACTCATATCTATTAATAGCTTTTTCCCAAAAAATTTCGATAAAATTCTGAATCTGAATTCCTGTTGTCCCACGTTCGGTCAGCAATTATTGATGAGCAGCATGGCTGTATGTGTGTTTTTTTTAGTTTACTAACTATATTAGTTCCTGTATTGAGGATGGGTTCTCGGAGGATTGCATATTTACTGGGTTTGAACAGCATTCGATAAGGTGCTGATTACAGGCTTAATATGCCAACTAGAGTAGCTCTTGATAGTATCGATGATTTATTTATTTTATGGAAATTCATTTTTCAAGTAAAACGAATTGAGACACTTTTGTCACTTTTCCAAAATTTATTCAATAATCAGGACCGGTTTCGACCCTACGTTCATTTTCAAGTAAATAGCCGTTATTCACTTGAAAATGACCGTAGGGTTGAAACCGGCCGTGATTATTGAATAAATTGATTGAAAAAGTGACAGAAGTGTCTCATTTCGTTTTACTTTAGAGTATCTCTTTCATCATGCTTGCGTGATTTTCTCTCTTCTCTCTGATCGTTGCCAGCATGTTACGTGAAATGGTTCTTCTCGGATCCGTTTGATGTTTCATCTGGTGTTGGCCACGCTACTCACATAGCTCCAATATTATTTCTTCTATTATTGATGAGCTGGAAGGAGCTTTTAGTGACTGCAACTTTTGGTCTTTGCGGCTGATTGTGAGATTTTGAAATGTGTTCGTTCGAGTTCAAACATGTTAGATTTTCTAGTCATATAAGACCCTTCAGTTTTACGTAAACACCTCAAAAAAGTCTAGGGAACACTTACCAATATCTTTAAAATATGAATTTGATGATTCGAATTAATAGAAATCTCTCGGTTTTTGTAAGGATGTATTGTATATAATGTATTCTCAAGAAAACAAAATAATATTTGACTTCTCCAAAGCACCTATTATAAAAAACAATTTGAAATTTGAAAATGAAGAAATTTGGTGAAACTCAAACAAAAATCCTGAACTAATATTTTCGAAACGATATGGAAGAACTTATATTTTTCAGTACCCAGAAGGTCCACCTCTGTTATTAATGACACTTTGGCATCGTGGTGGCATGCTCAATATTAAATTGTCTATTACATTTTGGCCTAAGTCATTCCAAGCCCCCTGAACTGCTAATCGAAGCTCCTGTTCATGATGGAAGACGTTTCGACGCAGAAGATTTCTCTTTAGGGTGTCCCACACATGCTCGATGGGATTCAGATCTGAGGAGCAGGATGTCCACGGTAGAAGATCAATATCATTCTCTTCAAGAACGTTCAAGACAAATCTTGCACGATGAGGAGGGGCATTATCTTGTTGGAAGAGTGGATTTTGACCCATTATTTGGAGATACGGTACCACTACAGGTAAAACTATCTCATTTGCTTAAGAATTTCCCGTGAGGTTGTTCTGTATGAAAACGAGGTCAGTTCTTCCACCAAGGCGTATACCTCCCTAAAACATCACTGATCCGCCTCCCTGTCTAACAACTTCTCGAGCATGCTGGAGACGGTTGTGCTTTCCAGGTTCCCTCCATATTCGAATTCTTCCCGAATCGAGATAATAACTTAATCTAGATTCATCACTGAAGAGAACTGTGGCCCACCTCTCTTGATCTCAGTTTACATTTTCTTGGCACCAAGCTAAACGAGCAGCGCGATTTCCACAGTTTGGTCGGAAATTTGTACATTATGAACTCGTGATAGCTCTTAAGCTAATTGAGATGCTGTGGTAGTACGATCTCTTCTGGCTTGTAAAACCAAAAATCGGTCTTGGGTGACTGTAGTAATCGTGAAACGACCTGTATGGCGCGACCATAGACGGTTTATGACACTTGGGCTACTTCCCAGAACCCTGGATACTTCCCGTTGTAAGATCCCAGCTTGGAGCATGCCAACGGCTCGTAACATCTCTTCTCTAGTCAAATGTCGTCTTTCCATGGTCGAATCCCAAAACTTGAATCTTTTATTTGTGCTTACAACAGAAACAAAGTGCCAACTAACTGATTTCAAATACTAGATACATGAAATGATCATAAAGCAGCGTCGCATCTGCTGTATTTTTAGTTTCTATAAAAAAACTGAGATCTGCGGCACTCTACATAATTTGGTGAGAAATTGATGCAGGTGTTCATTTGTTAAAAAAAATCATCCATGTTGATCGTTCTGGATA
Organism: Cryptolaemus montrouzieri; assembly: GCA_013387265.2. Lineage (NCBI taxonomy): Eukaryota > Metazoa > Arthropoda > Insecta > Coleoptera > Coccinellidae > Cryptolaemus > Cryptolaemus montrouzieri. The sequence goes on from JABFTP020000103.1 coordinate 29,812,198, forward strand.
CGATAAATCGATATTCAGAAGTGTTCCCTAGACTTTTTTGAGATTTTTATATGTTCAATGGTTTGGGTGTTTATCTTGACTTGAATTTATGTTTTACTGTGCACATTGAGTCCATAGTTTTATGGTTGCAAACCAATTGCTTGATTTTGTATCTAAATCAACCAAATCTTCTTCTTATATGCGCTCACTTATCATCCTGTATGTTTCAATTAGTCATCCCATTATAGAATACTTTTGTACTGTATGGTCACCTCTATATACTACTCCCATAAATAAGATTGTGGGGTTATAGAGAAATTTTATAACTATTGTGTTTCCTGAGTGGAATTGTTTTTGACACCGAAAGCTATGAGCATCACCTAGTCCATTCCTCCCTGCCACATCTTCTTTCTCGTAGATCCGATTTTAATGTCTTTCTTACACAAATTGCTTGGACATTTTAAAACTTTTTTCTCTTCACGGCCCTTCAAGGTATATTAGAAAAAAACAGTATTGTAAATACTGACTTCCATCGCATAAATTATGGTCGTGAATCACCTCTTTCAAGAATTTGTGACAATATAAATTCTATGAGAGATGTCGATCTCTTCCTAGGCAGCATCTTCACTTTTAAATCCACATCAAAAAGATCCGTTCTGAATGTGTGTGTATTATTTTACTATAATGTACTCTATTGTAGTGTGTGTGATAAATTATCCATTGGACCAATATGTGTATTCAAATGTTTCCGAGAATAAATTATTATTACAAAATTTATTTTAAAATCGCATAACCAAATGAAATTAGTAGTAAGTTTAAAGATTAATACTGAAAATTAGTTGGAAGATGACAAGTTCAATCATTATGCAAGAGTGATGGTAACTTATTCATAAGTGAACAAGTCATACAAACAGAATTCATGAAGTAATTAATAGTTAATATTTTATTCTTTTAAGTTTAATGTAGAGATTTCCCCACAAGATATTTTTGAAAGATATATTTTCCAATAACTATCATCAGTGTAAGATTTCGAATTTCGAATCGATATAGTGATCATATTCTAAGAGAAAATTCGCATAACTTGCATCCCATTTGTGAATTTAAGAACTTCGTTAATGTTTCATTATTATAATATCATAAATTCAATGAGTCCTTTCAATCTAAAATTTATTCCAGGTAATTTTTCGAATACCTTACTTTTGTTTTGCCTAATTTAGTTTTATTTCATATTTCAGTATACTTCTTCAGCTTATTACAGGTTCGAAAAGTTGAAATGAAATTTTTGGGTCATTTCTGACCTGTATTTCAGTGAAAAATTATCGTATCAAAAAATTGAAAAAATCTGTCCGAAGCTCTAAGATTCTAGTGAGAAATACAAAGCCAAACAAATTTAAAATTATTTTTATGTTTTGAGTTCACATATTCGGAAAATTTTCAGAATAAAACCACTGCCTGATCTAAAACACAATAACAGAAATGAAGACATTAATTCTCTCCATTTGCAGTATGTCACATAAGTCCTGTATTAATACATCGAAAATGAGACACCCTGCACACTCGCTTTGCCACGCACCTCGTGAAAAACTCTTGACGATAGGCAGCATGAAGTCCATTTTCACTCCAGAAGACCTTGGAGGTGTCAGACTCGATTAGAATGGCTTCAAAACACGTATAGCGTGGACAGATTTCGACGTTTTTTTAGTTCTTTTTTTATGCGCGCTTCCCAGGAATATGCTAACCTGTTACACCACATGAATGGGGGACTGGGAAGAATTGAGGTGTCTGTTTACGCGCTTCTTGAAGAGGGCCAAATTGTAGAATGTTGGGAAGATGTTTGACAGAAGCGAGTTCCACAGCTCACCGGCCCTGTAAAAAAAAGGAATTCTTATAGAGAGAGGTTCGAGGGGTCATTAAATGTACAGCCATATTATGAGAACTCTCTGCCAGTCTAGTGTTGCGGCAAAAGATGAGTTTTCCCGGAACAAGGTCTTTCAGCTTCTTGGAGCATCTTTCATGGAAATATCTGTAAAACAGAGAGAACTCAGCAACTTGTCTTCTGAGAGCCAGTGGTTGGAAATCGCTGTTGAATTCTTGGTGATCGATGAGGCGCACAGCCTATTAAATTAGACGCATGTGTCTTATTTCAGGCTGTTATTGATTGTGAAACGCATGCATTGAGCATTGAAAATGCAGACTTCTGCTCTCTTCTTTTTGGAGCGTCAAATCGGCCACCGATCTAACATAAAATAGATGTACAGACGGACTTCTATCAATAATTAGAAGTCTGTCTGTACTGAAAATATTTTTTTATACTGTTTGTTTTAGGCTCACCTATACATAAGTATTATTGAAATACGCAGTTTTATCAAGCCTACAATTGACTGGTCATTCAATGAACGTTTTCCAAGGGTCAATTTTCCATCGTCAATAGGTTCTGAGGACAGATTGGTGCAATGGTGTCATGGAGCACTTGGTTTTGTACCCTTGTGTACGTTTTAATGACCAAGTCGCTCGACGTTAACTATAATAATAAAGAAATCGCAATAAGGAACCTTAGACTTGGCACGTCTATGTTTACATTTAATTACTTTTTAGAGATAAACAAGCAGCTCCATCGAGACTTGGCTAGTTTTTCACAGGATGTTTTTGGTGGGATTTCACTTTTGTGGTAACGTGGACATATTGATTTATTTTATCAGATTTTCTTATTTGGCAATATTTTTCTCTTTACGAGTAGTTTTTTCATAATTACTTTTCTTTTCCTTTTTTCTGGTTATGAATCTTGTACATTAGCAGCAGTTTTTAGTATTGCCCATTGGCTATTTCTTTTTGTAAACTTGTAAGTATAAGCATAAAAGCCAGTCTAGTCTCATCCAGAGTTTTCCTCTAATTTTTTTATATGCGTATTAAAAGCAGGAGAGGAGGCATTCGCCCAGCATTGACTGTGGGACGCTATAGGCTAGGTTAAATTAGAAGATGTGTCCCACTACGCTGGATTTTTGCAATGACAGTCGATTCTCTTCAGCTGAGGCCAGCTAAGGGTTTTTCATCAAATACTTCAAACCCTCTTTTTTTGACATAAAATGAAGCGGACCACCTAGTTGAATATTTTTTGTAAAAGCGGTATGTCGATCTCTAATAGTTTGGTTGGGCTGTTGTTTTCCAATCAGCGTCACGCAGGTATTCCAAATCTCCTTATCCTAGTTTTTATAGTTTCCCTTCGTGTTGCCATTAAACCCTAAGTCTGTACCAAATTTCAGCTCTCTGAGTTCATGGAAAGTACTACTTCTATTCTGATGATCATGGGTGAGTGAGTGCGTGTTATACATGCGAAACTTTGCTTTCGCTTAACTTCGGAACTAAATGACCCACAAACTTGAAATTTTGGTTTTCAAGTATGTGATTATAGTTTACTGAATGACGAAAATTTGTGCGTTCTGGTTAGGGTGCATCGTTTTTGACTTTTTTTCGAAATTCAAAAAAGTATATTGCGGAAAAGTTGCATTTGGTGGAACCGAGCACCTGTGATTTTTTTCAGAATTTTTGAACAATTCCTAGGGGTCGCGCAATGCCCTCAAAGTTTTTTATGATGTGTTTAGGCAACCCGCACAACAATCTTGCGTTTTCAAGCTGTTCTAGGGTTCTAAAGTCACATTTCTGAACTCTTTCTCTTGTTTTAGTTGTTTTTTTATGGAGTATAAATGAAAGAAGGATTTCGCTGTTTGTTATTTTTTACTTTTATTGTACAATACAATATTAGAGTTGAACATCATTATAAATTAAAATTTTAATTATAATATTTGCTTTGTTGGGATTAAATGATAATGGAAGATTAATACAATTAAAGCCAATTCAATATTGTTACAAACAAGTGTTAATAAAGCATGGATACAATTTAACGTTAATGCAGCTTTGGTAAAATTAAATTTTGAAAATCAGAATTTCCTATGGACGCTTCCGCTCTTCTTGTGCAACGGCGTAGTCCTTTTTGGTATGTAGAGATGGCATCCGTTGTCTGGACTCCAGTTTTGCTTTCACGTACGCGTCACGAGATTGTGGCCCAAAAACAGAGGAAGAAGCTTCTGTTACTAATTTTACCAGCCTTTCGACAGCCTGAGTGTGGCAGGGAAAGCGGTTAATTCCTTATCACAGAATGCTCGACTCCTAATATTTTCTTCTATTTCTTCGGGTGATAGTGATCGGGTTAGAGGGGGCTCGGTCACAGGGTGCGAAGACCAGTCTATGAGATCGTAGTAGTGCTCAGCGTTGAACTTTAATTTGGGCAATTCGAAGGCGCGTATTCCCTTCCGTGTTGTCTTCGTCGATCTTGCCTTTTTTATTCTTCTCCAAGCAAGAGCTCTCGTGTCGGGATTGCCATCGTTGATCATAGCGAACAGTACATTCTCAGGGTGTCCAAAATAGGTAATGTTCTGAATAAACTTGTCCACAATATTCCACAGTTTGAGAGGCAGGTAGCGTGACAGTCGAATCAACTTCCATAAATGTATTGGACCCTGGGCAATCGAGGGTTCTTTTTTTACTGAGTACCAAACGGGAGCGTAAACTTTCATTACATACGAAGCCAACTGGCGAAGCGCCTCCGAAGGCTTTTCGGTACTAATGTATAATCGTAATACTCTACTAGCTGTTGTTAACCACCTAGATTGTACAACAGGGCCTGTTTTCTGCTTGCTGAGTTCTTTTGGACAATGTCCACTTGAGACAGCGGTACATTAACGTAGGAGGTATTTCTGATCGGTGCTAATATCTGTCAAACCTTCCGTGTCTTCTATCCAATCAACGGGGATGGCGTCAAACTTCGTCCTTCGTCGATTTTCGCATTGTAAAATAGCTTCTCCAATGGGTCCACTGGTTGCTTGTGTATTTTTAGTTTCTCCGTCTAAATATCGCATGAGATGTCGGAAAGGTAGCTCGTTCAAATGGAGTTGACAAACAACATGCTGCACAGGAGCGTTGATAGCTATCTCTATGAGTCGCATCACACCTTGGATCCGACCAGTATTGACTTTAGAGCCGTCACATCCCAGCACTGTTAATTTAGAAATATCGATTTTCTGTTGATCAAAAAAAAATCGTATATTTTTGACGATATCATAAGCGGACCCTGATGAAGGTGAAACATGGCCAAGAAACGATGCAGCTACCCCACTCCCAGTGTTGCCAATGCTTGACATTTAATAAGAAAAGAGTAGCCTGTTCCTGCTTGACGCACTTAGTATAAAGAACCTTACCGAACCAAATACGAGAAAAATAGCACTCTGGTATTTATAATTTCTTGTTTTCTTTCTCTAATTCGTTACATCGTAGTCTTTTATTCCTTTATACCACAAAGACAACAAATACACATAAACAAACTGCAAAAAAATCGACTTTAGACCTCTGAAAACACTTGAAATCGCGAAATTGTTTTGCGGGTTGCCTATATACAACAGAAGAAACTTAAAGGGCATTGCGCGACCCCTAGGTATTGTTCAAAAATTCTGAAAAAAATCACAGATCCTCGGTGAATCCAAATGCAACTTTTCCGCACTATACTTTTTCGAATTTCGAAAAAAAAGTCAAAAACGATACACCCTAGTTCTGGTATTATCCAGAGGTTCTTAAATAGGGGCCTGAAAATGCGTCGAAATGGCTCCAAGAAAGAATGATACGGCTGTGTTTGCTTCGCGTTCGACTTGGCGGGGGCACGGAAGTAGATCTGTAGCCGCGAATATAGGGATTGGTTTGCATTTTTTATCTTCGAAGAGTGAAAACGCGAATGTAGAAATCGCCAAAAGGAGCTTTTACTGTATTTACAATATATCTTTCAATCATATCAAACTTTTCGTACGACATGGTCGCCTCGTTATTAAAAACAATAAAACATTCATAAAAAGTAATTTGTTGAAAAAACATTTAATAATTCATGGAAATTGTCATTCGAAGAATAAACTATCATAATGGGAGGACAAAACATAATTGAGCTATTTCAATCATTCAGTTTAAATTATGTGAATGGACATAGAGTTACTAAATCAAATTAGGAGAAAGATATACAATTTTTGGTTTTTCAACAAAACACCTCGTGTTTGAAAAAAAATTGAGTGTATGTGTGATATACTTTCGAAAAGGAAAAAAGCTCCATGCTACAAAATCAAAGTTGCCTATAGCTCATATTTAAAAAAGTAAGCTTACAGTATGACTCAAAAACCGTTCTACTAAAATAAATCCCAACCGAAGTTCGATTTTAGGTAAACAGTTACCAGAATAAATTCAAAACCTTTTCCCATAACTTCAAAAAAAACCGAGATAATGGCACTCTACTGAAAATTTTCAAAATTTGCTAAACCTCAATCGCCAGAAGCCAGTACACTGCAGTGATAGTTGTCTCAATTCAACAGATTTCGATAAAAATCTTTAACCTTATTAATTGTTTATTGTATAATCAACTATTTCAGAATGGAGACGAAACGAGCCCTTCAAAAGTCATTCTCCTGGATTTCCAAATGTCAACATGGGAAACTCCAGTTTATGATTTAGCGTTCATTATATACATGACAAGTGATAAGTCTTCGCTGGGGCGACTCGATCTACTTCTCGAAACATATTACGAATCATTGTCAAAATCCTTGAGGATCTTAGGAAGTAATCCTGATGAAATTTTTACGTTTGAACAGCTGAAACAGCATTGGAAAAAATATAGTGCTTTTGGACTTCGTTTGTCATCGAAACTTCTGAAAATGGAATTAATGAATGATGGAGATGTGCCTGATTTAGAGAAAATGGTGGAAGAAAACGTACCTTTTGAAGACTGGTTTAATATAAAATCGGAAGCTCTAGAAGAATACAATAGAAGAATTCTGAATGTTTTTATACATTATGGAGAAAATTTCCTGTGAAACTTTTCATGCTTTATCCATTTATGATTTTAATTTGAATAAGAATTGGTGCTTTTATATTATACCTCTATTTCTATGCAGAGTGTTTTTGGATATAGCGAACTAACGGATGCTTAGTTGACTTACGACTAGTTTCAAATAAACTTAGGTCAACAAACGTTTCGTTACAAATCTACAGTGTAGCCATTTCGATATTTTTTGTTTTTTTTTTCTATAACTTCAGCAATTTTTGAGATATATACTTCAAATTTTCAAATAAAATTACACAATAAAATTGCACCAATACACATGTCAAACTATCGACAGAATTTATAGGGTGATATTCTTTTAGAAATCATTCCCCATTTTCACTCTGAACTTTCTTACGGTGCGCCGCTGGTAAGTTTTAAAAACCTCATTCGTTTTCAAATTTGTTTCAGAAACTTTATGTTTTTTTATAGTTTCTCAGTATCTCGAACGCCTATAGAGCAAAACAATGAAGCAATTGTCATTTATTGGATGATAACACTAATTAATTATTTAATTGGCTAAGGCTTCATTTAGTTGTTTATTGATTTCGAAACAAGGCATTGGAAATCGTAGGTTATGTCAATATTAATAAAAATTGAAATGTGAAATTATTTGAATACTCGTTATAATCTTTCTACTACAGCAATTTATATGAATTCTAAAATTTCGCATAAAATGAATTTATTCTAAATTTGCATTTTCTGGAATGATGGATGATGTTAAATGAAATGTTGAGATTGAATTGTCCATTACATTCTTGTCAAAACTAAAATGAAGGATGTCTTCTTTGTTTGGCATACTAGGACATAAAGGAAAGCATTAATCAATTGTCAGTACAGGAAACCTCTATTATTTGTTAAAATAAATCAAAAATTTCAGTTCTATGCGTGTATTGTTTTAGCCGGAACAAACTGTCAAAGTTTTTCGCACGATAACTGTCTATAATTTTCAAAAACAATTATGTCAACAAGAATTCATCGATAAGTTGGTTCCTGTCTTCAACATTGAAACACCTCACTAGGCAACAGTTTCCCTTTGGTATCAAGAATTTAGATGTCGAAGGTTTAGCGACGATCCGAAGGTCACTCAAAAAAATGTGAATGCTGTGTGTGAGATTATACAGGAAGATCAACATTCAATATATGGAGAGATTGAGGCACAATTGCATATTTCAGAGACGTCAACACAAAAAATTTTATATGAAGAACTGAGTGTGAAAAAATTAGTTTCCAGTTGGATACCGTAACTGTTCACGAAAGGACAGAGAGCGGAAATTATGAATTGGTGTCAAGAAACTCTGGACCGTTTAAACTTTGGAAAGTGTAGATGTGTTTACAACATTGTCAATGGCGATGAATCTTGTAGTCATTCATAAGAGCCAGAAATAAGCGCCACCCTTCTGTTAGGTTCTTCCAAGGGGAAAAATAACGACAGATGTCATCTGTGGCCGAAGTATATCCAAAAAAAAGAACGCAACGTTAATTTTAAAAATAGTTCTTGTAGCAGCATTTCCTACACATCAAAGAACAGATACTGCCGATTGGTACATAACCATTTGTTTGCAGGAAGTCGTTAGGAAGCTTCGAGGAACCAACCCCAACCGACAATGCAGAAATCGAAGAATCTATAGCATGCGCAGGAGGGACACGGAGCACAAAATCAAACCAGTTATAGTAAAGTAAACGGAGTGGTAATGCCAGTTCTACACGTGTTTGGGGAGGTGATATTTAAAATTGCCTATGAACTCTGTTTTGTACACAAGAAAATATAGAATTTTTTCTCAATCCCACGTAACCGGACCTAAGTCCAAACGATTTTTTTAATTTTCTCAAAATTAAGATCGAACTGCGTGGTCAAACGTTTAAATCCTCAGAACAAGCTGTTGATACCTTGCAGAAAGTAATTTTAAATGTAGCAGCAAACGATTGAAATAACTTATTTCAGAATTAGTTCGAACTAATGCAGATATGTATTTGTCTTCGCAGAACAAAATTTCGAAAAATACGTAAGTCTTTAAAAGTTCTCAATTATTTTATTTAAGCCTTATATGCATAACTTGAAAGACTTCCGTCATAATATGCCAGTGAAAATTGGGAATTGTTCCCAACCTATTTATTTCGTAAAAAAAATTCAAAAATCCACAAGTTCAGTAAAATTTCATAAAAAATATTGTCTGGCGTTTTACTGATTTTTGTCCGCCTGAATCTTCTTCTCAATGGTTAAAACTTATATGGTGAAGTCACAGTATGACGAAACCCGTCATGAGGTCCTTAATAAACAGAAAATGTGCTTTGGTTAATTGAAAAACAGAACAACTTGTATTTTATTAAATGAACGTCTTCCAAATGGTTAATATGAATTAAACAAGGTGTTTCCTAGAAATCGACAATCGCAAGATCTATCTTTCATCCGATTGAGAAAATTTAAACACTCATTCTAAACCAATCTCGATGAATTCAAGAAATCTGGAGTGAACCGAATTGGATGAACTGAATGTACCGAATAATTTGTAGACCAAATCGATGAAGACTTCCAGGCTTATGTCGTAGGTTGTACACAAACAAACAAATAAAAGGTTCGAACATATCTTGAATACAAATCATATAAATTCCAAAAGCTTAAATATTCACCAGTCAACAGTTTATTGTTGGTATGTAGAATTTAGACGTCAAAGTGTTTGGCTTAAGGTTATCCAGGATGATCGGTATCCAACATATCATGAGATTGAGGCATCATTTCAGATTTCAAAGATTTAAGAACAAAAATTTTACATGAAGAAGTTCGTGTGAAAAAATTAGTTTCCACTTGGGTACCACATCTGTTGATCAAAGAACAGAAAGCTGCAAGGGTAAAATGGAGCTAAGAAACTCTGTACCGTTCAAATTTTGGAAAGTCCAGTGTTAACAACATTGTCAATTGTAATGAAATCAGCGCCAATCTTAGGTTAGGTTCTTCCAAGGGGAAAAATACCGACAAACGTCATCAGTGGCCGAAGTGTATCAAAAAGATGATCACAACGTTTGTTTCAAAAATAGGTGTTGTAACAGCAATTCCTACACGGAATCAAAGAGCGGTTACTGTCGATTGGTACATAACCATTTGTTTACTGTCGTTAATAAGCTTCCAGGAACCAACCCCAATGCAAGTTCGCACACAATCCGGGAAACAGAACACAAATGAATTATTAACGCAAAGTATTGGAAATTCATATAAACACAGTGGAGTTCATAATACATTAGAAATAAAGGAACGGAGTCACAGATAATCGGCATGTTTTCCTTTCAGGGATTTATGTTATTCTTGTACTATTCAAATCGGAAAATTACGTCTCGCACTCGGTTGCTCATGTATTATTGTAATGTCAATTTTCATCTCGTCTTAGACCATGTGTTTGGGGAGGGGATATTTAAAATGACCTATGAACTCTGTTTTGTACACAAGAAAATATCTTACTTTTCCCAAAATTAAGAACGAACTGCGTGGTCAAATGTTTTAATCCTCAGAAGAAGCTGTTGATGCCTTCCAGAAGGCTATTTTTCGAAAGACAATTATGTATTCAAACGTTCTCTATTATTTCATTCTAGCCCTATATCCATAATTTTAAAGACATCGTATTATACCATTAAAAATTGGGTTGTTCCCACCCTACTTATTTCACGTAAAATAAAATTAGAAGTCCACATGTTCAGTAAAATTTCATGAAAAATATTGTCTGGCGTTTTACTGATTTTAGTCCATTTGAATCTTCTCCTCAAAGATTAAAATTTATATGATGAAGTCACAGTGTTACGAAAATCGTCATGGGTTTCTTAATAAACAGAAAATGTGGTATGGTTAATTGAAAAAAGGAACATTTCGCATTTCAATAGAAAAACATCTTCTGAATGGGTTTTGTGAAATTTACAATGTGTTTCCTAGAAATCGACAATCGCAATAACTATTTTTCATCGGATTGAAAAAGTTTAAACACTCTTTCCACACAAAAGCCAATCTGGATGAATTCAAGAAATCTGGAGTGAACAAAGTCGAATGAAGTGAATGTACTGAATGTTTTGTAAGCCAAAACGGTAAAGTATTCCAGGATTGTTTTGTAGGACGTACACTAACAAACAAAAAAAAGTTTAAACATATCTCAAATTCAAATCAGATTATGAATTATAATTTGTTGTTTCGGTGTGTACACTTCCACCAGAGTACCTATAGTAAGCGGTATCAGTCACTGTATATGTATTACATGAAAGAGGTACTCAAAATGTTCAATTACTCAGGTTGGGATTCTCTATCTCTAAAAGGGTTAGCTTCTAGATCAAGAGCTATCAACTTAAACTCATATGAAACTACCAAATTATTCAAGGTAATATTTACTCGACATCCACAATTCAACTAGCAAAATTTCATACAATAAATAATCAATTCGATAATAAAACTCAAGAAAGGATAACTTTGAAATTGACTGAATTTGACGTGAAGCGAAATATTGAATATAATGTGACGTTCGAAAAGTAGGCTACAAACACAAAATTGACTAATCTAACTGTACTACGATCAAGGGACACAATTGAATTAATAAATTAGAATACAATAATTGGTGAGAGACGTTCAAACAATTCAAAATCTATATCACACTTATATCTGAGATTGCTCTCTAAACTTCAACTCTCTTTCCATAAAACGTCAAACTTCTTTTTCAAACTCTTGAGAGAGAAAAAGAAACTAGCATACTTCTGAAATTCTAAGGAACAATGAATTCTCTAATGGTTAGGAAATTACTTCTGAGCTGAATTGAATTGAAGCTCAGCGCGAAAAATGGAAACAATTGAAATGATCAAGGTACTTGAAATGAAAGTCTTCAGGTGAAGATGGTCTCCAACGTAGACGGTAGAGTTTGCTAGTACTGCAGGCGAGGTCGTTAGGTTACAGGTGGATCGGTTCTATTGCTGATGAGGGTGTGTGAAAGGTGAGGTGACAAAACGGTCTCAGAGTTCTATGTGATCGCTTTCTTCAGTTCCATAGTTTACAAGGGCTTCCAAAGGTGGACAGATTCAAGAGGTGCTCAGAAAATAATTGATTCCAAGATCCCTGGTATAAGTTCCTTCAAGCGCGTGTTCCAAAATTCACAATTCTCTGTACTCTGTAGCATAGGCTGACAATCCTGACAAGTCTAACTAACGTCGCCTGAATTGTTCGTTGAACCAAAGAAGTATTTCCTAACTATCAAACTTTTCACTCGGGTTGCAGCTACTAGGTACTTAACGGAACACGTGCTGTGAGCTCTACAAGAAGGTTTTTCTCATTTCCCAAGAAATATATAAATTTCAACGTTCATAAAAAACTATATTCCAATTCGAATGGATGCACGCATGACGCACTTTCAACCTCAATCAAACGTCAAATGCAGCTTCAACGGAATTCTGAAAGAATTTAATGGGCGTAGACTGAAATGAATGACGACAAAAGTATGAAAGTGGTGCCAAAAAAAATGTGAAGGAGTTAATTTTGAATTTAGTTAATACTTGGAAAGTGAAAATTCTTGAACTAGGTTGGAAAATTATTCATGAGACCACTGAAACCTTCGGCACGTTACTTCGTAGTTCCTATGTCAGTTAGTTGAAGAGAACTGAGAAAGAGAACCTAGAACTACTATCAAGGTGAACGAATTGTCACCACAAAGAACTCAAATAACAGCCGGTTCGGTAGCGTATGGGATATGATGCTCGTCTCCTACGCAGAGTTACCTGGGTTCAATCCCCACAAAGTCTGTGCGATTTTTCGGATTCTGAGAATCGCTTCAGTGTCCATCTTTCGGAGGAGATGTAAAGCTGTCAGTCCTGTCTAACAGATATTTGTTGGACATTAAAGACCCCTTCTCTCGACACCAGAGGGGTTCGGCAAATTCCGGATTAGTGAGGTGACAGAATTCCCTGGCGTGTCATTAACCGAAAGACAGAGCACGTTGAAGGAAAAAACAAACAAACAAACTCAAATAACCTTACTTTATTGTACTGAATAATTTCAGTGCCGATTCAACAGGCATTCCGATAAACTATCTGGAAGACTTTTATTTTCGAATAGAATGAAGTGAAAGAAAGGTAAGAATCATCACGAAAGGTTTTACTATTGATTATTCACTTGATTTTATTTGTCTTAGGTGCAGTGAATGAGAAAATCAATTTTGAAAGAGCTGTAGACGAGAATGACTATGTTGTGCATTGAAGTTACTTTGGAATGATGTTATATGAATGAAAATTGAAAAGATTACTGGATGTGTATAACAAACTGCAAGGATTGAATTTTACTGTATTATACCTGAATAAATCATTGAGACTTTAGAAAACTGAAAAATTACTTTTGAAACATGGGCTATATTTTTGCTCAAATTAAAAGGACTGTGACTGTGAAAAATGGAACTGTAACAGAATTCCGAAAACTTAAAAATTCCACGTGAACACCTCAAAAAGTCTAGGGAACACTTCTGAATATCGATATATCGTATCCAGAACGATCAATATGGATGATTTTTTTTTTGAGAAATGAACTCCTGCATCAATTTCTCACCAAATTATGTAGATTGCCGCAACAGATTTCAGTTTTTCTTGTTAAAAAACTAAGAATGCAGCAGATGCGACTCTACTTTATAATCATTTCATGTATTCAGTGTTTGAAATCAGTTAGTTGGCACTTTGTTTCTGTTGTAAGCACAAATAAAAGATTCAAGTTTTGTGATTCGACCATGGAAAGACGACATTTGACTAGAGAAGAGATGTTACGAGCCGTTGGCATGCTCCAAGCTGGGAGCTCACAACGGGAAGTATCCACGGTTCTGGGAAGTAGCCCAAGTGTCATAAACCGTTTATGGTCGCGTTTCAATGAAACAAGTAGCGTAAAAGAACGCCATACAGGTCGTTTCAGGATTACTACAGTCGCCCAAGACCGATTTTTGGTTTCACAAGCCAGAAGAGATCGTACTACCACAGCATCTAAATTAGTTCAAGAGCTATCACGAGTTCATAATGTACAAATTTCCGACCAAACTGTGAGAAATCGACTACACGAAGGTCAACTCTACTCCAGACGTCCTTTCAGAGTTCCACAACTAACCCATGGAAATCGCGCTGCTCGTTTAGCTTGGTGCCAAGAACACGTGAACTGGGATCTAGAGAGGTGGGCCACAGTTCTCTTCAGGGATGAATCTGGATTTAGTTATTATACCGTTTCGGGAAGAATTCGAATATGGAGGGAACCTAGAAAGCAAAACCATCTCCAGCATGCTCGAGAAATTGTTAGACAGGGAGACCGATCAGTGATATTTTGGGGAGGTATACGCCTTGGTGGAAAAACTGACCTCGTTTTCATACAGAACAACCTCACGGGAAATTCTTACGCAAATGAGATAGTTTTACCTGTATTGGTACCGTATCTCCAAACAATGGGTCAAAATCCACTCTTCCAACAAGATAATGCCCCTCCTCATCGCGCAAGAGTTGTCTTGAACGTTCTTGAAGAGAATGATATCGACCTTCTACCATGGCCATCCTGCTCCCCAGATCTGAATCCCATCGAGCATGTGTGAGACACCCTAAAGAAAAATCTCCTACGTCAAAACGTCTTCCATCATGAACAGGAGCTTCGATTAGCAGTTCAGGGAGCTTGGAATGACTTAGGCCAAAATGTAATAAACAATTTAATATTAAGCAGGCCGCGACGATGCCAAAGTGTCATTAATAACAGAGATGGACCTTCTGGGTACTGAAAAATATAAGTGCTTCCATATCGTTGCGTAAATATTAGTTCAGGATTTTTTTTTTGTTTCACCAAATTTCGTCATTTTCAAATTTCAAATTTGTTTTTATGATAGGTGCTTTGGTGAAGTCAAATATTATTTTGTTTTCTTGAGAATACATTATATACAATAAATCCTAACAAAAACCGAAAGATTTCTATAAATTCGAATCATCAAATTCATATTTTAAAGATATTGGTAAGTGTTCCCCAGACTTTTTGAGGTGTTTATAAGTAAGAGGAAGGAAATTAAACCTGCTGGAAAGATTGTAAATTAAAAAATAATACGCAGTAACCAATTAGATGGAAATAAATCCTTATTAAAATATAAATAGAAATTTATAGTACCTCACTCCCTTTCTGAGCCGTGCATCAATATAAATACCCGAATTGTAATGTAACATGAACACTTGATATTCGAACGCAGTTGTGTAATAAATAGTGAAAATTTGATAAAATATAACGTATTCAGAATTTCAAATGGATTTTCACAAAATTAATGAAATAACGATAGTTTCACTAAGGATATGCTGAATACTTCAAACAAAATAGAGAAATATAATCTTAAACAAAAAATAAGGGTTTTCATTATAAAAATAAGAGAGTTTGGGACTACTTCTGGCAAAACTCGAAAACCCTCGTAGACAAACTTTCATAAAACCTATTTGATCCATTCCCGACATACTGGAAACTCCTGTCAAGGCACCCTGTATAGGACTGAAAATGCATTTTGTAGAAACGCAAAACACTAACAAAATTCATTAATGCAATTCTCTGAACGATTCATATTCCACAAATCTCCATAGCAGTGTGTAAGCTGTCATAATAATTCACCCTTTGCCAGCGTTTCCAGTAAATTCTGCACCGAACACCATAAAAATAAATCTCCCGATTTCCCAGAAACGATCGTCAGTATCGGTTATAATACCGCTGATGTTACCATCGTTCGATTAATTACAACACCAAAGTTTTTACACCGGCGACGATTAAGAGTTAATACCATACATAGTGAGTAAGAATAGCTATTTTGTCAGCAATGCAGCTTTATATCTCGTCAAATTCAAACGGAAAACTTCACGTCTAAGGTTTAATGGAAGAAATTTTCGTTTTTATGCAATTTATACTCGTTTAACGTCAATTAGTTAGCACAAACTACGTTATGTGATGTTATTCAATCGTTCTGAAATTTCACGAAGAAAAATAACATATACGAAATATTGTAGATTTTATACGAGAATGGTTTTTGAAAATACTTGCCTGCAACTTCAAATAATAATGTTCTATTTTTGGGTCTCAATCACTGCTATTATGGCTTTTTCCAGGTATGATTTTGTCTTTTCAATCAATCGTCCATGCAGGGTACCCCCCGTTAAAATAGTTGTAATGCCTTAACTCGCGAAATAAAACAAAACAGACATGATTATATTCACTCGAAAAAGAAAACTACAGCCCTTCAAGGCACCCATTCTTTTCAACGAGGAACTATCACTAGTAAAACAAGTGAAATACCTAGGTGTGATGCTTGATGCCAAACTAAATTGGGACAATCACATCGAAAGATAGGCACAAAGAGCCTAAAATACACTCTGGGCGTGCCGAAGACTATTTGGCCCTAGATGGAGACTTGAACCAAAGATGATATACTGGCTATACAACAAACAGTGAGAAGACCGCACTTGACCTATGCCGCCATCGTATGGTGGCCTGTACTGGTAAAATGGATTAAACGGAACAAAATCCAAAGGCAAGCATATCTTGCAGTCACGGGAGCCTTGAAATCCACACCCACGGCCTCTATGGAGTGTCTTCTGGGCATCCCTCCACTACACATAGTGGTGGAGGAGGTTGCCATGAGGGCCTCTTTGAGACTTTGGGAGGGAGGTTTGAGGAGGGACAGAAATCCAATCTCTGAACACTCCACACCCCTGAACAAAATCAGAGAACTCTGACCTGACCTTCTCACAAGAGGAGATCAAACAAGAACCATATACTATTTTGACGAACCTACAAAGTCGTTATTCCATCAAAACAAATTTGGATCACATCCCACGCCTTATTCACCCCACAGGGCCCGACCTGGTTTACGGATGAGTCCAAAACCGAAAGGGGTACAGGCATCGGAATTCACGGCCCCAGGGCAAACACTATGATTGCGCTGGGAGACAACGTCACCGTAACACACGCAGAAATATCTGCTATTCTCCAGTGTGTACAGGAAAACCTACATAGGAATTATAGGGGCGGATACATCTACATATGCTCTGATAGACAAAACGCCCTTGGATATCTTAATGATACGAAGGTTACATCTAAACTGGTTGACGAATGAACAGCACTTCGACAACTCAGTGCTACAAACAGATTCACTTTGATTTGGTGCCCAGCCCATCAGGGCATCGAAGGAAACGAGATAATAAACAGCCTCGCTAAAAAGGCAACAGCTGTCAGGCGGATGGGACTAGAACCAATTCAGACCATTCCATGGACCCATGTGCTTCAAAACTGGACCACCACTGAGGCCCAAAACTACTTGGCAGGCTTCTCGGGACTGAGACAGTGAAAAAGGCTTATAAAAGGGCCGCAATCAAAGAAAAGGGTACATGAACTACTGGGCCTATTGACGGGACACCAACTCAACAAACATCTACACGTCATGAAACTATCGGATACCACACAATGTCGTGGTTGCCTAGAAAATGACGAAACAACGAAACACATTCTCTTCGAATGTTCCGCTCATAAGGAAACCAGACTGAACACCTTAGGCGCTGAAACACGCAGCGCCCGGATGATCCAGGAGGCCCCCTACAACATTCTTGCAAGCTTCATCAGGAAGTTTTTGCAAGATAAATAACAACTCAACAAAACACGGCAAGCATAAAGACCAAACGGCCTGAGTGCTGCCCATTTGGGCGCCGTGCAGAAACAAGAAGAACTGCCGAAATAATTTTTTCCTTGATTACATCATTGGGATGATTGAAAGAAAAGCTTTGATCGCAGTTTTAGCTGCCACTCCTGACATTAAAAACGTGTATTCCACAATTAATTTTTTTCCTCTGATTCCCATCACTTAGACAATCTGAAAAAGAATCATGGACACTGCTAAACACTTCACAATTTATTCGAATTTTTTTGGCCCTAAGGGCCCCAAAAATTATTTTCTTCAACATTTTTTTCCATATGTCTAATGAATGTCTGGGCAAGTCCAGTTTCTACGGAGTTTGGTTTCTGTTATTGAGGAATCCTGATGGTGGGCCATCTCCAAAGACGCGAAAACCGTTTTTTCGTCTTTTAGTGCAGCAAATTCAAATTTTCATGTTTGTGAGTGAAGGAAAAAAAGGTTGATATATTAATATCCTACAAATATAATATCCTTTTGAATTCTATTCAAAATATTTTTCAGTTTTGATTTTACATCTTTTCTTCTTCTTACTTTTTAGTCCCTTTTTCTGCGAGAAATTCAACTCGTCAACTGCTGCGTTTGCGCGAAACGATGAAAATTGTCTGATGCTATGTTATCCACAAACATAAATGCCAACTGAAGATTATTTAATTCCGAAAAATTCTTCAGTTACTTTCTGCCAAATTTTTGCTTCCTGAAGTTGAGATTATAATTTACAATACGAACTTCTGTTGAGATCTAATTATTTATGAACCGCAATTTCCGAATAGAACATTCAACTAAGTAATTAATGTCGGGTTGTGCTAGGAACCTAGACTTTCTCTGAGTGTAGCGTGCTAGGTGGCCGCTGCTACCTTATCTGAAACCTTCTGCATGAAAGAACACTGGAGTTAATTTTTTTTGCTTTGAAGACTTCGTTGAAACCACCAATAATTAATCACAATAAATTGTGAACTGTTTAATCACCCTTTAATATTAAAGGGTTTTTTCTGGGAGGACAACAACACCTTTAATGTAATTTAATTTTAATTTCCACAAAATAAATAAATCATCAATACTATCAATAAATAACACAAAAACCTGAAAAATCACTCAAAGTCTTGGTTTTTCACACAACCCGATATTAAATACTTAGTCTGTAATGAATTGGGTTTCAATCAGTCTAATTCTTTTTGTTGAATACAAAAGTTTAATACATATTAACACTTCCACTAATTTTCACACTACACTTTTGATTACAGGAGAATATATATATATTAGTAAGTAGTGGTTATGACAACTACCCTGAACTTGAACTGAACTTGACGGTGGAATGAAAGAGAGAGAAATATATGTGCGAGAATTTGATGTGTTTGGTGATGGAGCCATTTTGCGAACAAAATTTAGAATAAAGAAAATTATAATTAATTTGGGTTGAAATCGAGCTTTAGAAAATTTTGGGTTGATTTCGAGAGTTTCGAAAGGAATTAGTAGATTTCGAGATTCTGAGACTTTGAAAAGAAATAGTAGATTTTGAGATTTCGAGAGTTTGAGAATTTAAAAAGTAGATTTTGAGATTTCGAGAGTTTAAGGATTTTGGCAAGAAATAGTAGATTTTGAGATTTCGGGAGTTTTTGAATTTTGGAAAAAAAGAGAAGATTTTGAGATTTCGAGAGTTTTCTGGAACTTGTTGTTTAGATTTTCTGGATCTCGTTACTTAAATTTTCTGGAACTTGTTGTTTGGATTTCCTGGAACACTTGCATTTTCGGAATCCCGTTGCTTTGATCAGTAGGTAGATGTGGTTATATGTAGTTATCCAAATATGTCACAAAATTTCGGAATATATTGTATTGAATTCCGGACCTGATGTGTTTCTGTTATATGGTTCTCAATATTTAGCAACAGAATATAATTTCTCACTTCTGACACCAGTTTGTAATGGGTTGTGTTTCAATGAGTCTAATTCTTTTTATTAAATACAAAAGTTTAATACATGTAAACACTTCCACTATTTTTCACACTACACTTTTGATTACAGGAGAATATATATATTTGTAAGTAGTGGTTATGACATCCACCCTGAACTTGAACTGAACCTGACGGTAGAATGAATGTTGAGAGAATGAGAACTGAATGAGTGAGTCTGAGCGAATCTCTTGAATCAATGTAACTGTGGCCTATATATGCCACTGACTGAATTGACCTGGGCATAATATCTTTTGAAATACATATGGTTCTCGCAAAGTGTGGGGGTCACCGACGCCCTTATTCTAAGAACTGACCATAAAAATAGTGGCTAGATTTCACATGTTATGCCACGTAATATGATAACCCGGACAAATTCAATGAAAGAAAGATTCCTTTTCATTATATAGTAGATAGGTGGTCCAAGTCCAAAGTGATAATGTAGATTTCTTCTTTGTTTAATTCCTATAGCAAATCATAGGCGTAACATAGAATTGAAGAATTGATAGATGGTGTTTAACAGAGTACAGATACAATACAGATGGAATATTCCCTTTTGCGATTGTGTTTTTATAAATAATTGAATCTTAACGAAAACACGTATTGTTACTTATAATCTCAACTCAAAGAAGCAAAAATTTGGCGAAAAAGTTAGATAAATGGCCAAAATAACTGAAATCGTTGCTAAAAAATTTCTTGGAGATAAACAATCTTCAGCTGATTTTTATATCTGTTGGATAACATAGTATCAGACTATTTTCATTGTTTTTTGCAAGCGCAGACGCGGGAAATATCAATTCTTTGCAATCAAAGGGGTTGAAAAGTAAGATTAACGGCAAAAATATCTAAAACTCCTCACTTTTTCGAATGTAAAAGCTTCAGTTGGATATCGTATTTGTAGGATAGTATAATATTAAACTATTTTCATTATTTCCCCCATTGACAGATATGTGGAAAATTGAATTTGTCGCACTGAAAGGCTAAAACAACCTTGAAAAACTTCAGGGAAATACTTCTCAACAACAGAAACAGAAACTCCGTAGAAACTATACCTGTCCATATATCCATTAAGCGTAGGAAAAGAATTTGCGCGGAAGAAAAATTTTAAGGGGGTTTTGCAAGGACCAAATAATTACGGAAACATTCTGCATAATAATTTGTGAAGTGAATAAAAGTGTTTTTCTTCAGATTTTTCAAGCCATTGGGGATGCGAGGAAAAAATTAAATGTCAAAAAAAAGGATTTTTCAAAATGGAAGGGGGGGCCAGGTTTGTAAAATTACGATGAAAGCTTTTCTTCTAATAGTCCTTATGATGGAATCAATAGGGCATTTGGAATTTCTTAACGGGGCCCTTAATTCCATTTATTGAAGAAGTACATAAGGAAAAAAGTTAGATACTAGTTTTCTGCATATTCTAAATTTATTATACAACTCCATTTGTCATATTTTTCGAACGACTGTCAAAATTATTTCGCAAATTTTTCTTTAAATTAAAAAGGTTCTACGAGGAAATAATATATGGGCGATGTCAACCCAGATTATTGGGTGCATAATGATTCTAAAACATCTATAGATTATAATCGGCATCACTTGGAAGACTGAACCTGGCCATGGGGGCTCTCTCGATCAAACAGAGAGGGAATTTGAGGAAATATCGCAGGTTATGTATTTTTTTATTATCGCCTTAGTTCTTTTCATGACCTTGCTTGCTATGCAAAATCTTTTCTTAGATTTGTTTAGACATAAAGAAGTTTGATTGTTGAGATATTTTTCTGCTGGATTTCTTTTTCCATTGTTACAGATTCCTGTCCCAAACCCCTTCCTTTCTCCTTTTTTTTTGGAATCATGGAATGCAAGAGATAATGAAGCGGCTAAGCAGAAAAATCTTTGGTACTCTTTATGTACACACGACACTAACACAACATAAACAGACAAGCTATTGCTAGTGCAATAGCGACATATATATATATATATATATATATATATATATATATATATATATATATAATAACATCCTCACTAAGCTTCTATCCTTACCCTCTGGATATATAAAATATCTTTTAAGTTTTGGAACGAATCAATAATTGGAAAAGAAAAACTTAATCGAGTTGTAGATTGGCGAATATTCATAGATTGCTTAGCCTTTGTATGACTTTACTGTATTATATATATTCAATTTTCGTTGAAATCGATACAATTTCAATACTTTCATCAATAGCAACAATTTCTTATAGAGAACAAGAAAAAAGAAATCGATAATATGAGTCACAATCTATCCACGTCAAGAAAAATTTTCTAAACATAATACGGCCCTCATTTAATCAAAATAGAACGCGTGGGCATAATTTAATAAATCAATCGTCGTAGAGTGTCACATTAAAATTCAATTTACGTTAGGAATAATTTATTGATAAGACTGGATGAGATATTTTCTCAAAATTCCTCGGTATAAATTGATGAGTTCTTGGTTGAGAATTAATTGATTTCATCAGGCGATAGTTTTTATGTCAGCACGTA
This sequence comes from Cryptolaemus montrouzieri, assembly GCA_013387265.2. Taxonomy (NCBI): domain Eukaryota; kingdom Metazoa; phylum Arthropoda; class Insecta; order Coleoptera; family Coccinellidae; genus Cryptolaemus; species Cryptolaemus montrouzieri. The sequence goes on from JABFTP020000103.1 coordinate 29,834,228, forward strand.
TGAAATATTTCGTTTATCCAAATTTATATTAGGAACCGAAAACATGTTTCCATATCAATTTTAAGCTAGTATGAATTTCATGTATTGAGTCCATTTAGATGTAATTGGTCTATAACTTTGTTATTGTAAAACATTTCGAGAAAATGTACAAGGGATGTCTTTGGTTTGGTATATATATATATATATATATATATATATATATATATATATATATATATATATATATATATATATATATATATATATATATATATATATATATATATATATGTGTGTCAGAAAAAATGTGAGTTCAGGAAATGTAACAGAGGAACCATACTATCTTGTATATGATTCAATAAACGAGTGAAAAACCTGAGGAAAAATCCGTTCCCCTGTCGCTATTGCACTAGCAAATGCTTGTCTGTTTATATTGTGTTAGTGTCGTGTGTACATAAAGAGTACCAAAGATTTTTCTGCTTAGCCGCTTCATTGTGTCTTGCATCCCATGATTTTCAATCGAAGACAAGGGTGAAAGTAAGGGGATTTGGGACAGGAATCTGTAACAATGGAAAAGAAAAACCAGCAGAAAAATATTTCAACAATCATACTTCTTTTACGTCTAAACAAATCTATGAAAAGCAAGGTCATGAAAAGGACTAAGGAGATAATAAAAAAAATACATAACTTGCAATATTTCCTCTAATTCCATCTCTGTTTGACCGAGAGATGGCCAGGTTCAGTCTTCCAAGTGATGCCGATTATGATCTATAGATGGTTTAGAATCATTATGGACCAATAATCTGGGTTGACTTCGCCCATATATTATTTCTTCGTGGAACTTGTTTAATTTAAAGACAAATTTGCGAAAAAATTCTGACAGTCGTTCGAAAAGTATGACACAACACTAGAATGAAACAATTCTAAAGACTTTATTACTTTCCAAAGTATTCTTCGAGAATATTTTCGAAAATTTTCAATTGGTTTCTCCAAGCTTACTAACGACTTTCGGTTTTCCTTCCTTGGAACACCCAAACAGAAGATTGGCGCTTATTTTCCGGCTCGTATGAATGTATCCAAGATTCATCACCTCTAACAATGCTGTAACCGCTTTTACACTTTCCAAAGTTAAAACGGTCCAGAGTTTTTGACACCAATTTCAGCTTTCTGTTCTTCGAACAACAGATGCGGTATCTAACGACAATCAGTTTCTTCAAACGCAATTCTTCGTGCAAAATTTTTTATGTTGAGGTCTTCGAAATCCGCATTGATACCTCAATCTCTCGATATGTTGCATACCAATCTTACTGGATAATGTTACGCAGATCATCCACATTTTTTGAATGACCACTGTTTTTGCTGTACCCACCCTTGAATCGTCGCTAAACCAAACTCTTTTGCGTTTAAATTTTCCTTACCAATGGAAAACTGTTGACTAGTGTAGTGCTCCAATGGCGAAAACAGAAACCAGTTAGCCGAGACATTCTTGTTAAGATAATTGCCTGAAAATTGCTCATGGTTTAATTTAGTTTCTCAACTAAGTTGTCAACTTTTGACAATTTATTGTGGCTAAAGCGCATGCCTGATATTTTGGATTCATATTTACAAATTATAGTTCATTTTAGTTCTGACAGTGGATTAATAGTTTTCTATTTCCGTAAAGACATCCTCGTATCTGGTGTTCGGTGAAAAACGTCCTGAGCTATAATCCTTCAAGTACCGATCGATTTCAATGAAACAAAAACCGACTTACATCTTGAATGATACTCTAACTTGAAATTTCATGCCTTAGTGTATTGTCAGTATTCCAGCTCGGATCAGTATTCACATTGGTATCCGAAATAGACCCGCCTAGTATTTGTAGAATATTATTTCTTGTTGACAGTTTTTACATAGTTCATTATTTATTATCGTGGACTAATGCACTATCTCAGCTGTTAGCTGGATATAATTTACCTTTCCCAGATTCAGCAATCAAAGGGAATAGGCTCGATTACAATATACTTGACATAAATTTCCTAACTATCCTACATGTATTAAGAATTACAGCTTTTTGCATTTCTATATAAGTATTCTTATGCAATTCTAATTTCTTAAGGCTATCATGCAAAGTTTTGGGTATTAAACCAGTCGAGGATACGATGACAGCAACAATATCTATTTTATCGATGTGCCACATCATCTTGATCTCAATAGCAAGGTCTGTGTATTTGGACTTTTTCTCCTGGAACTTGTTCAGCACGTTGTTATTATTCGGTATGGCGACATCCACCAGCATTGCTGTTCTGGCTCTCTTATCATACACCACTATGTCCGGCCTATTATTCGTCACCATTCTGCCAGTGATAACAGGCCTATCGTAGTATAATCTGATAGAGTCATTTTCCAATACGGGCGCCGGCTGATACTTGTAATATGGCTGGAAAGTGTTCAGAAGTCCGTACTTGTGTGCAAGTTTCTGGTGGATAATGTTGCACACTTGATTATGCCTGTGAAGATACTCCGTATTGGCCAGTTGTTCGCATCCGGACATAATATGCTGTATAGTCTCCGATCTTATATGGCATTTTCTGCACTTATCTGTTTGTAATGTTCCGTCCTTCATTATAAATTTTTTGTAATTGTTTGTAGCAATCACTTGGTCTTGGATGGCCATAAGGAATCCCTCTGTTTCTGCGAATAATTCTCCTTTCATCAACCATTTGTTGGAGGCTTCTTTGTCGATGTGTGGTTGATTAATCTCATGGTGATGCCGTCCATGCAATTCCTTTCTTGACCATTGCTCTTGTTTCTCAGTATCTGATAGGAACGGTAGATTCAGCAGGTCATCTCTGATAGCAAGATTCAGAGGTGTATAGCCCTTATCAGCCAACGATACTACGCTATTGAGGTCAGAAGTGAGAGCTTTTGCTGAGAAGAATTCTCTGAGATTTCTTATCTGTTCGGTGTGTAAATTGACAACATCTATTAATCCGCGTCCTCCTTCTTTCCGCTTCAAAGTTGTTCGTATCACAGACGATTTTGGATGATGATTGTTGTACTGTGTCAGCATCGTTCGGGTCTGCCTTTGGATATCATCCAGCTCCGTCTTAGTCCATCTGATTATTCCAAATGAGTAAAGCAACACTGGAATGGCGTAGGTGTTAATTGCCTTGACTAGATTTCCCGAGTTCAACATCTATTTCAGCACAGACTTCAGACGCTGACTGTATTCTGAACGAATCTTCTCCTTTGATTGTTTTTGGTCTAACAATCTGGCTTGTTGGTATCCCAGATATTTGTATGTTTCGCCATCTCTCATGCACTGTATAATATCACCGTTTGGAAGTTGTGTTTCACCCTCTATGACTTTCCCTCTTTGAATGTTCAGTGTCTTACATTTTTCAATCCCGAATTTCATATGAACATCTGCCGAGAACTCACTGACAGTTTTCAGCAAATCATCCAATTGCTTCTTGTTCGAAGCATATAATTTGATGTCATCCATATACAGCAGGTGGGAGATTGTATGATAATTCCTTTCTGCTTTTATCCTAAATCCGTATCCAGTTCTATTGAGCATTGAGGACAATGGGTTCATTGCTAAACAGAACCATAGTGGACTCAAAGAGTCCCCTTGAAAAATTCCACGACGTATGGGTATCTCGTCAGTTTTAATTGATTTATTGTTCATGTTGAACTGCAAAGACGTGCGCCAGTGTGTCATTGTTGTGTTTAAGAACTCTACCAGGGCTGGGTGAATTTTGTATATCTGCAATACTTCAACAAGCCAAGAATGGGCGGTACTATCGAATGCCTTCAGATAATCGAGAAAAGCCGAATGAACATTCCGATGCCCTACGTGTGCCTGTTTCATTATCACAGAATCGATGATGAGTTGTTCCTTGCAACCGTGGTGTTTCTTTCTGCATCATTTTGCTCCTCTGCTAATATATTGTTGTCGTCAAGGTGTTGGTATATTCGATTGGATATGCATGAGGTGAGTATTTTGTAGAGTGTTGGCAGGCACGTGATTGGCCTATATTGAGACGGATCCTGTGTTCTATCGCTCTTAGGTAGCATATATGTTAAGCCTTGCGTTAGGAAAGTGGGTGTTTTCTTGCGATGTTGAAGAACATATGTGAGCTGTTTCGCTAGGGCTCCATGGAGCTTATCAAACTTCTTGTACCAGTAGTTGTGGATATTATCTATACCTGTGGCCTTCCAATTGTTGGTCGCTCGAACTACTGTTGTGATTTCTTCCTCCGTTATTCCATCGGTTCTTGTTGACAGTTGTTGACATAGTTCATATTATTATTATTATTGTTATTATTATCGATTAGTTACTGCAGACTTCAGTGTTACACCAAGATATATGTGATAGAAATTAAGATTCAGTGGAGAATCATTGAAAAATAACCTAAATTGCCCACTCTATTGATGATTGATGAAAACAGTTTCAGAAGAATTAGAGGATAGACGACTCAATCTGAAGAGATTAGAAGTCGAAATTTGTTCTATGTCGGGTCGACAAAATTAAGCAATATCATCGACACAAAAATGAACTTATAAGAAAAAGGTGTCGTAATATTACTCATGTATAAATTGAATAAGAAAGGTACAAGAACAAATCCCCATAATTGAGCGAAAGCGAAAACACGAAGCCTTCTGTCGAACAACATGCTCTCAATCAACTTAATTGTGGTTCTACAGTGCAAATCCTTATACAGTTCTTTCATCAAACCATATTTCCACACTATTTCATATGCTACAGAAAGATCCAACAATGAACTTAATTAGATTCAAGACTTAATCTGAGGATAGCAAATCTGCTTGTATGAATTTTTACAGGTCTTAGAAATGCGATAACTTTGGTGTGCGATCGATATCGTTTATGGTTCGTAGAATGGTCTGTATGTTATGAATCAATTTAAGGTGGCACTCAACGATTTACCTAATACCTAATTCCTCTGACCAAACAAGTTTATAGATTCTTTGGAAAAAGGAATAAATTTTATAGCTGCATTTTTAATAACGCCAACAACTCTCGAATAGTTCTTACCTACTTGAAGAATCCATCTCAACACAATATTTTTGTTTGGACAAATTACCCTAACCAGGTTTTTGAAATTCAATCCAGACTTCTCCAGCAATTTCAGGACAGAAAACAGACAAACACTTAGACCTATATTTTAAGTAACGGCTGCTCAATTACATTTTGACTGAACATTGGTTTTCGAAAGATTCGAACGGAAGTATTGTCGTACAGGGATACCAAATACACGCGAAGTTGCTACTCATGCAGTTGCACTGATATTTGAAGAGAATGGGACATAATTTGAAATTATACACATTATAAATTGTAGGAAGATATGTGGAAATTACTGCAGCTAAGATATCACATTCTGTTAATCTTTTTCTATACATCGAACTCTAAAGGGTGAATAAGATTTGTTCATTGCACAAACGGAATTGGCATTGAAAATAATCTCTCAAAATTAATAATAATACATTGTTAGAAGGATACTTTAACGTGAATTTCTCAAAAATCGCCAAATAAAATTAAAATTATAATATTGTTTTGATCGTTTGATCTAAAGAAAGTTTTGAGGATCGTTTTTGGTTAACATCAACTTTTGAAACCTGTGTAGACAATGTTTTCACCAACATAAGTTCCAGCAAAAGCTTCATTTTAACTCTCATATATCCCATCATATGACATACTTGTAACAGGTACAAAACAAGAAATTTATAACAGAAAAATCTGTTATTATAGAGCTTCAAATGATAAAAATACAACTATTTTTAGAGGAAATTAGATTGGAATAATATCAACTCTTTCGGGATACGAGAGACTTGTGAGAACTTCAACAGAATAATTATGAAATGTATTTGCAATAGCTTTCCTTCCAAAAAGAAACGTTACAATAAAGTGAGAAGTACTCAGTTGAAACAGATAAGAACTTAACTGATCCATATAGAACTACTTGAAAGGTTATAACTTAGAACATCAAAAACCAAAACCAAGAGATAACGAATGCACAATCTTTGCAAAGGATTTTAATGAATTTTCAACAATATATCTGCCCGTCTGGCGTAGCAAGCACAGAAAAATGTGCAAAGTTATAAGTTGATGTTGATCGAACTATAAGACGGTTTTCGTAAAAGTAAATTTGTTACCACAACAAAGATGGGAATTATAAAGTTCTTGTTAGGGGCTCTTAACAATAAAGAAGATGGCGAAATTAACAGCTTCTATCTAAGTAGAGCCTTAGACTGTGTTGATCGAAATATTCTCATTTACAAAACTCGGTATAAGAGGCCAAATTCATAAGGTTATTGAACATTACTCATAATGATAAATATCAATCAGTTTCATGGAGGACTATTGAAGAGTTTTTCCATATCTGGCCAAGAACGAAAATAATTATGTGTGGATACTTCAGGGACCCATTTTGGGTCCCATCCAGTTGTTACTTTATATAAACGATGTTGATGTTGTTAATAGGAGATAAGTATCTGTTTGCAGATGATACCGCCTTATTAAACAAGTCGGCCACAATGGAGGAACTCACAAGAATTTCGAACGAGTCAGTGCAGCAAGCGGAGGAAAGGTTTACCGTGAACAAACTTAAACTCTATATTTATAAAACTCAAAGATTGGTAGTGACCTCTGGAAATCAGAAAGAAAATGAAAACCTTATAAAATTACCGGGTTTTATTTATTTTATTTTTATTTATTCATTTAATAGAACAAAGGAATCCCAACAGGAAAGACCCAATTATAGGGGTTCACAAAATATTATAACAAGAAAAGTTTGCAGATGTGAAACATGTCTTAAGAAACATTAACTATAAGTAACTTAAATTGTCAAGTAAAAAAACTTCTAGAATGAACTATTAAAAAATACAAAATCAAGGAAATTTTCGTGGTAATCAGCAAAATTCGAAGTTCATACTGACTCAGATCTAATTACGATGTGATAACTGCATTTCTGAACGATGAAAAAGATACATGGAAAATATCAATGCCGGCAATATGCCAGTTATATAAACGCATAATTCTCAAGAACACAGAATGATAAAACAAACTAGTACTTGCCTTTGGAACATAGAAGAGTGCATTGCGATGATTAGGATAAATTGAAACGCTGAAAGTGAGATATTTGACTAGCGGATAATTTAATGAATTATTTGATATTCGATGAAGGACAACTGTGTCGAAAAGCAGTCTTCTCTGCTCCAGGCTTAGAATCTTGTGACGACGCAAACTCAAACTATAATCTTCTCTTAGAGTGGAGAATCTGAAGTTGAAATTTTTGAAGAAATTTTTCTGAACCCGCTCAATTCTGTCAATGTACTTGTGACAGTGAGGGAATCAAACTGGCACACAATATTCCAAATTACTTCTAACCAACGAAAAGTATAATTGTTTCAAAGATCTTGGATCATTAAAACTTCTGGTTATTCTAAGAACGAACACCAACATTTTGAAAGCCTTTGAAACGATATGTTTCACGTGATACTCGAAAGACAGTTTGGAATCGAGATATATATCGAGGCCTCATCAACCCCATCAACAGAAAAGGAAGCATCAAACACATTTATGTTTTTTGTAAAAGTTATATGTTTGCATTTTATAATGTTTAATAAAATGCCTGGTCTGACAAAAAGAGAAAAGTCTCTCCAGATCTCTCTGAAACAGCACAATATCGTCATGGGACTGAATGTCACTATACATTCTGAAATCGTCGGCATATGAATCATGCCAAGTACTCAGAAAACATTCCTTCATGTAAATCTACATAAACATGTCATTTATGTAGATAGAAAATAACAGTGGACCAAGATGCGACCCTTTGAGCCCACCGGATGTAACACAAATAGAACCGGAATGAGTGCTATTGAACGCAACATATTGTATTCTATTCGATAGATAAGATTCGATCCATTTCAATAGGAACCCCACCACACCAAAGTCTTCTGGAACTCGTAGCAAAGTTGCATGATGCACCTTATCAAATGCTTTAGCCATGTCTGTATGAACAGCATCAACCTGAATACCTTTGTCAAAACTACTACTTATAAAATGAAAGTAAGGAGTCAAATTAGTTAAGACCGACCTACCTACATAGTGCATTGTCATCATGGAGAATTCATATAGATATGATCTGCAGACGGTTATCTTCAGCGCTTTATGCCTTTCCACGAATAAAATATATAGTAAACGAAGAAACAGTAGTTCTTACGAATTTTACTCAATTTGACAGCTTGTCATTGTTTACAATACTTCTGTAGGATCTTTCGCGGAAGCCGAACGGGTTTTTTTGAAGCAAAAGACGGCAATAAAGACAATAGCTGGAGCTTGCCAATCTTAAAGCTGCAACGAATAATTGCTAAATTACAATGTATTATGAGTTCCTTCAATTTATGTACTAACATGTCTCTGTTCTAATCTCAATAACCCGGAATAGCAGCGAGCATACTCCAGTGCACAATTATCCGACGAGAAACAGAGAACACTTAATTCTGCCACTGCTTAGACTTAGTCGTACACAAAAGAACTCACGTTTTATTAGGGTGAAATTTTACAATGCCTTACCAAAAATTCAAAAACATGTAGTCGTACTTTCTTTAAGAACAGAGTATTCGAGGGTGGTCTGAAAAGTTTTCGACCTAACAAAGATACAAAACATTTTCCCAAATATTTTTTATTTTTCAACACACCTTGTAACTCTATACACTTTTCTCAGCGATGTTTCCATCTCTGTTACCCGTCCAAATAGTACTAGGCGTTTTTCTCTGCAAAATAGTCGTTCACGAAGGTGATTGCCTCTTCATTTGACAAAAATCTTTGACCTGTCAGCCCAGTTTTCAGACAAGGGAACAAAACGTTATCGTTTAGGGCTGGATCTGGTGAGTGAGGAAGATGTTCAAGCAGTTCAAACCGCTAATCTTGGATTTTCGCCATGGAACCGCTGAGGAGTGGGACAGTGCGTTATCTTGGTAAATCAAGATTTTCTTTTTTGTATCTCCCCAAGTTTCTCTTTCAGCATTTTGAGTAATGATGCGTAGTATGTTCCTGTGATGATTTTTCTTTTTTTAAGATAATCGCTTAAAATAACTCACTATAACAAAAAACAGTCGCTATCACTTTCCCAGCCAAGAAAACCGTTTTTGCTCTATTCGAAACCCGTTCCACTGTTTGAACTATTTTTTTTCTGGCATATAATGGTGCATCCAAATCTCATCCACAGTAATCGATCAGAGCCAAAACTCGAATTAATTGCGCCCAAACTATGCCAACAAGCGTTGCCGATGTTCATGTTTGGTCTAACGGCGCAAACAGCTTTCTCATGTTTGAATGTTGATTTGATACAGGACAAACACATTATTTTCACTCTGCTATCCCTCTCACTTTAATTCGGCGATGGTCTAGTACCATTTGGTGAACTTTGACGATGTTATAGTCGGTACTTGCAGTTTTCGGTCGTCCCGAACGATCATCGTCTTTTAAGCTCCTACATTACATTACATTTGTGGGGGTCGATTGGTTTTGCAAGTCTTTCCGAACTGCGACCAAATTGGTCCTTTGTTGTTAACCCTTCTTATTCATTTCCCTGTAGGTCTAGATCCCTTACAAAATTAAGAATCTCCCTGGGAGTTTTCGCTTTTACTTCGTGCGGCTCTAGTTTGTCGCTACCGAAGTGTATATGTCTTTGACGGACAGTTGCGATCCAACTGCAAAGAATATGTTCGGCAGTTTCATCGCCCTCTTTACACATTCTGCATGTTGCCGTTTCCGATTTTCCCATTTCATTGAGATGGTATCTCAGTGGGCAGTGTCTTGCAAGGAGGCCTGTTTTTATCCTCAGCTCGTCTCTAGAGAGATCGAGAAGCTGCTCTGTTTTCTTTGGCGAATAGTCAATGAACTTTGTCGCTTGCCTTTGGCCTGAAGTTTTCCCCCAGTATTCTTTTTTGCTAGATTCTTCCCATCGTTCCAGTTCCTGTCGTCTGTGCGGCTTACTTAGAGCTTAGAACGGTTCAGGTCCGATGGGTGGGATTCCAGCAGCTGATTTGGCCAGTTCGTCAGCGGTTTCATTTCGTTGTATGCCTTCATGGCCAGGCACACACCACAGGAAAAGTTTGTTCCCCTCAGCAAGTTGCTTGAATGATTGACGGCATTCCCAGACAGAGATGCTTTGATAACTGTAGGAGTTTACAGCTTATATCACTGCCTGACTGTCCGTTTAAATGTAAATCTTTGCACCTTCGAATTTCCTTCGTAGTCTCTCCTTTTAGCAAAGGTTTACAGCAAGTGTTTCTGCTTGCATGATTAAGGGAGTAGAGCCCAGAGGCACTGATGATGAGTACTTGGGTCCATATATGCTTGCTCCTGTTCCATCAATCGTTTTTGATCCGTCCGTGTACTAAATGGGGAATTTTTGGTCTAATTGATTTATCTTTCCCCTTACGATGGTGCGGTCTTCTATGGCCACTACGAAGGGTGTGTGAAAATCAAACTTAAGCAGCATTATATCCGATGGTTGTAATAAGATTTCTGGCGCTATGTAACCCAGAATCCCCAGGTGTCCCTTAAGATCACCAAGTAGTAGTTTTTTGTATCTTGGAGCCGTAATGCCGCCATCAATGCCTCCTTCTTCAATTTTATATGAAGAGGAGGGAAATTTTGGATTACCTCCAGGGCAGTAGTCTGAGTGCTTCTCATAGCACCTGTTATGCCCACGCTCGCTAGCCGCTGCAGTTTTGCAGCCTGTTTTGCGTAGTTATTTCTGATGTTTTCGTCCACCATACTAACGATGCATATGTGACAATGGGTCTGTGTATAACCAGTAGGTCTTTACGAAGAGTCTACGGCATGCCCATAGGCACGATGTAGCCTTGGAAAGAGTTTTGTCTATGTGTAAATTCCAATTCCGCCTTCAATCCCCCTCTACCACTTTATCCAGGATGAACTCCTCTAGGGACGTAACTTGGTCCCCAGTTAAGAGTTCACTCGGAAAATTTTTATGCAGGATTCCTATGAAGCCTCCTGCATATTTTTGGAGCAACAGGTGCTTCCTTTTTGGGGCGTTTTTACTCCCTTCCTTTTGGCGTACTGCCATCGGATCAAGCTCTTCTCGCTCCCTTATCTTGTAAGGCTCTAATTCTAGCCTCTTCTGCCGTCATCCCCATCTTTATGAGGAATTTCATCCTCTTACAAGCAGCTCCGCCGAGTTTAATCCTCGGCTTCCATTTGGGTGCCTCTGTATTTTCCCCTTCAGAGCTGTTTTCGAGTAAGGCGTTTTCAGTTTCTATGTCTGGCATTTTTTCCTGCTCTAGTTCCATAGGTTCTTCATCGCCTTCAGGATTTGGTCCTTGTTTTTTTATTTTCATTACTCATCTTGTTCCTACGCGTAGCGGAGAAATAACGGCCACCTGCGGCAGAGCCCCGCATTACCGAAGTAAGGCAAAATTGAAACCAGACGGCGCCTGGTATCCGGAGTTCGCATATTATCGACTAGTCCTCCCACTAGCCACGCAACCATCGGCGTATGCTGTTTCACCTTGGCTTGGGGGAGATTTTATTGTGCTCTCCATGCACTTAGTCTGGGCGGTTAAGCCGAAACCCCCCGCCGATCATTGCCGACAGGTGAGGCTGTTAAAAACTTCTCCAAAACTGGTATCGTTATACTCCGTGCAAGCCCTAAGCCACGATACGACAGCCGGGCGGAGTGGATTCTTCTTAGTTAAGTCTCACCCAGGACATTTCTGGCATGGGTGACCCTGCCAGTAATAAATTACGGCCGGCATAGCTCCTGGGTTCATCAAAAAAGCCCCTTCACCACGACACGATGAGAATCCCTGAGGGGGGCTCTTAAGCTCTTACAATCACGTGTAAATTCAGCTGACGAAAATTTCACGGTGGTAAATGATGGTACATAGACCTCATACATACACATAATCTAACTCATCTTTAATTTGCATAGGAATATTGCCTATCAAAACCAAATATTTAATGACAGCACGATATTCGATTTTGTCGATTTTTACAAAAATACTCACATCAACTCACTCAAACGACTGTTTCATAACAACTGTGCATCCAAAATGGTTGAAACTTTAGTGACTAACTGCCAACAGGTGAGCAATGAAAATTCACTAATCTTTATTGACGATTGCTGCCATTTTCACGTAAGTGCGGAAAGTTTTCAGACCATCCTCGTACTACTGACCAGAAAATTTCGACATATGTTTTAGTGAAAATTTCTGCATATATTTTTATATTTTATAATTGTACATAAACGTTTAATTTTAAAGATTAAATTGAGTATTTTGAAACCACTTGTAATTTGTCAATATTGTTAATTTGTTTATTTATTGATTATCATTTATTATCTGTTTGTTGAGGTACTATTGATTTTCTTTTTATTTATGACTTTGAAACCCAATAACAATAGAACTGGTCCATACTGACTGTGTCAAAATCTGAAAAAAATTTCCATTAACGGCAGAGTGAAATCATACTCTTCATATCGAAAAGCTAGATTTCTGAGTTAAACTGACATTTGTGAATTTTTTCATGAAATTATTCCTCAGGTAAAACTGAATGATTAATTTCCCAATTCTATGCACACGTAACATGCGATCATATAAATAATTCATCTTCCAACGGGTTTATTGATATTTTTTTTTCAGTCTGACAACGTGAATGATATATCGCGGGGCGTTCCTCATTATCGAACCAGACCCTTTAATCATGGGTGGGATATCAGGTAATGAAAAATTCATTCAGTTAGAAACGAGAATATCTGCAAGATCGTACCAGATTCAGAACTTCAAACTTGTTGAGTTAACCGTTATTCTGTATTGAACTTGAAATATCATCTTCCAGAGAAGTGAAATTTCTCCTCTAACTCGTCTTTTTTTGTTGCAGGTAATTCGGTCGATTCGATCCCATTTTAAATGTTCTTTTTCAAGGTAAGTTAAAATTTACGAACAATTTTTGTGGCGGAATTTCTAGTAATTTTTCAATTCCTCCTTATTTTACTGAAGGAAACGAGTTTTCAAGCTAAATGCATCCGCTAATTCGCATATAAAATGCATTGAAACATATAGCGGCTCCTGCTTTTCAGATTCCACATTCCATGTGAACATTGAAGAATTTAAATGGCAGCACGAAGCGGTATGTCCCCGTTTTTGTTATGTTTAAAAATAATTTCAATTATCAGACACCTACTCCATGCATTTCAACGTAAAGCTTCGTATACACTACATTTATTCGTTTCAAGAACTGAAACGCGATAGAATGTAAGCATACTACCAGATATATTGAAAAAATATTACGAATATTTTCAAATAGTATTTATTCACTCATGATTACCTGTCATTTTTCTTTCAAACTATGATTTTCGGATATAATACATGTAAGCATTTTCCTATACGTGAAATACTTAAAGAAATCAATCCTAGAAATCTCATTCCGTTCTTCGTTCGATGCCGTCATCATCGCCTCAATCGTGATGTAGCGGCCGTTCTTTTTTATTTTTGGGTACATGAAAAAGTCACAGGTGGCCAGGTCGGGGAAATAAGGCGGCTGCACCATCAATCTTTTGGTTTTTGGCCAAAAATTCAGTCACTAGCAATGATGTGACACTTTGTGTTCTTCCACTAATTTTTTTGCCGGATTGCATCGCGCAAAATAATCAATTCAAAATTCGCGATACATGCTAAGATTTATACGCTAGCCCTCAGTGCCTAATCAGAGGAATCAGAGAGCAAGAAGAAAACCTGCCTCGCTCATCACTGATCTATCTGTTACCATTAGTATTTGAGTACAGAAATTGGCCATACTATTATTTACAGATACAGATTTCTGCATTTCAAAGATGAACTGGATTTTTCGAACGAATGATTGGCTGTTAATTTTTTATATATTCTTTATTTGTATCTACATTACATTGAAATAACAAGAGTTACAAAAATGTAGATCAATCTATTCATGATTTTGTATAAAATTAATTTGAGTACACCACGCCAGGAAATTTAAGCAAAATTTTAATATTTCAGATTTCTTCTTTGGTAGGCAACTAATCATAAACACATATTTTTTTAGGATTTGTCCAGACGCTTACAAAATTCGATGTTTTCTCTAGGCGCACATGATCCTCTCATGAGGAATAAAGTCAAAGAAGTAAATTGAGATTTTGTGACCAACCATTTTTGTATTAATAACAGCAACTGTTGATCAAATTTTGCGAGTAATGTTTATTGTTCTTGAAAATTTCAATTTCAATAATGCAACGCTAGACATGGCAGAATATGCTGAAGCACAAGAATACACCAAGGGCTTGAAGCGTCCCATTCAACTGTTTCCAGAATGGTGGTTGATACAGGGACACTGGTAGTCATGAAAGGAGAACTGGGCAAGAATGGCCTGGAACAATAACGACAATCCATAACCGTCATTAAAGAATTTCTTCGTTGAGACAACGTTCCGCTACTGCTAGGCACCTTCAAAAGCAGCTTTGACAGAACGGTGGAGTTCAAATTAACACTGAAAAGATTCAACAACGCCTTTAGGAATTCGCTTTCTTTATTGGTTAAAAGCCGAATGCGTTTTGTGTGAAGAGGAGTTGAGATTTTGTCCTTTTCATTTCGATCGACGTTCTCTAATAAACAAACGTCGAAATGTCCAGTGCAACTTTTGACCTACCTATGGTTTTGGAGGAGGTGCAATAATGGAATGGAACACTGACTTGGTCATCGTAAATAATGGGCCAACATGGGTGAAAATTTTTTTATTGTGCATGATCTCATCAAGCTCATATCGTTAGGAACAACCTTCAAGTTCACGATATCATTTCAATGGAGTAGCCTGCATGAAGTCCAAACCTCAATCCCATCGAACATATCTAGGATATTCTCAATAGAAGGTTAGGAAACCAACAAAACCAGCTAACTACTGTGAGTGAGATTCAGAACAGACTGATCGACATTTGGACGGAAATGAATCAGAAGTCGTATATATAAACAGGATTTTGATTAGTTGCAAAAGTTGTACTTTTTTCATTTATTCCATTTCAATGTCCATGGATACCATTTTCATTTCGATTATTCTCAAGAATTCCTTAATGCTGGTGGATTACTTGAAAATCATTCCTCAACAAATCTAAACTTGTTCTGCATAAATTGGAATTTTCGATTCTGTGCGTTTATTTCTTGGCGCTGTGTATTAATAATGATCCAATAGAATGAGTTTCAATTTTGTGATGCCACCTTTTGTGAAATGAGAGCTTATACCTTCTTAGCTTTGGTTTTGAAAGTTGAAGTTGTTATGCCAGCAGACCGGTGTTGTCTGCAATCGTCTCTTTTTCAATATCCCCCCTTGAAGGAGCTAGTTTTCCGATACACCATAACCCGCTTCCTACCTGAACATTTACATGTTTACTAGCGTTCCAACGCATTCAGATGAGTTGGTGGCAGTGTAGTCTGATGTTGTGAATGGGTATGCAATGCTGACGAGTTCAAATGAGACCAAAACTGCAGTCCATTGCTCCTATTCATGACATCTAATTCTAATTCTTCATAGCATAGTTGAGCATGGTTTTCTGTTAGGCCGACGACACATTACATTCTCTTCAACCAAGTGCGTTGGAACCACTCTTTCCGAAATTTCTTCTTCCTCATCGTACAGCATCGTAGACAGTCGTGAACCACTCTGTTCTCCGAATTTTTTGGTCGATACGAGGATGGGTGACCTATTCCGTGCCACATTTTCCGTGACAGTCTGATTCCAAAAGAATTTTATTGCCATTTTAGTTTCAATACGTTGACAATTTTGAATAATAATTTCAATCAAAGGGCGCTTCGTAGTTGTCACTTTTCTTGCAATCGCTCGTTTGGAGACCCACTCCACATGATTTCTGTGGGATTAATGTCTAGGTAGTTCCCCCCTTTACGGTGTGGAATCATGGACCCTAACAGAGGCAACTACCAAAAAACTTGCAGTCTTTGAAATGTGGCTTTATCGTAGGATTCATTCTAAGAATTCCGTGGATAGACCATGCCTCTAACGAAGAAGTCTGCCGAAAAATGTAGAAAGATCCTGAATTAATAACCACGATAAAGACGCGTAAACTTGAATATCTGGGTCATATCTGAAATGAAGGAAGATATAGACTGCTGCAAAGGATACTACTAGGGAAGATCCCGGGTAAACGCGGGCCTGGCAGACGAAGGATCTCCTGGCTCAAGAACCTCAGGACATGGTTCTCAGTATCAACAATAGGACCTTACCTAACAAACAAGATTAAAATCGCTAGAATGACGCCAACATCCGGACCGGTTAGGCACCACAAGAAGAATAAAAAGAGTTCCCTGACCAAGGCAAACGAACAATTTTTTGTCATGCAGGAATGCAGTGCCATTCTTGGCGTTGTAGTACTGTGGCGAATCACTCGCTTGTACTAATCATGTTACATCATCCCTCCTACAGAGTAGAGTCGCCCCATGACTTTGTCAGAAATAACAGACCATACCATAACACTTTGCAGGAGTTTAACTTTCTACACAAGGCGATCTGTACAAAAGTGTTCTTTCTCCAATGCAGCGTTTGACAAAAAATACTTTTATAAGCAAAAATTTGCAATGTTGACTCGTTGAAAAACATACCTGTGAAATAGAAATAAATGAAGGATCATTCATCAAATTTAGAAAAATTATGAATACACCATTCCAGTCTGCAGCAGTCCGGTGTTGTCTGCAATCGTCTCTTTTTCATTTCATAGTTGAGCATGGTTTTCTGTTAGGCCGACGACACATTACATTCTCTTCAATCAAGTGCGTTGAAACCACTCTTTCCGAAATTTCTTCTTCCTTATCGTACAGCATCGTAGACAGTCGTGAACCGCTCTTTTCTCCGAAGTTTTTAGTCGATACGAGGATGGGTGACCTATTCCGTGTAACATTTTCCGTGACAGTCTGGTTCCAAAAGAATTTTATTGCCATTTTAGTTTCAATACGTTGACAATTTTGAATCTACTGTAAAAGTTGCTATAGTTATTTGGGAATATTTGGTTTGTTTGAATTTCTCTATATTTTTTCGGAAGAGTCTATCACCATATTTATACCTTTCTGCTTTGTATACTCAACAGCAAAAAACTCGATCAAGCTAAAATTGTTCTCTAGTTTGAAACCCATAACTCTCTAATTCATGAAAATCTCTAAAAATTTTTATTTGCGAGATTATTGCAATGTGTAGAAACATTCAACGAACCATATTCCACCTTCCGTAGACTGTTGCATATCCCCCCTTGAAGGAGCTAGTTTTCCGATACACCATAACCCGCTTCCTATCTGAACATTCACATGTTTACTAGCGTTCCAACGCATTGAGATGGGTTGGTGGCAGTGTAGTCTGATGTTGTGAATGGGTATGCAATGCTGACGAGTTCAAATGAGACCAAAACTGCAGTCCATTGCTCCTATTCATGACATCTATCCGTGTTGTACCACTGCTGTGTGATTATGAGGGGTGGATCGGAAAACTAGCTCCTTTAAAGGGGTTATTTAATATTCTACGGAAGGTTAAATATTGTTCCTTAAATAAAAAAAATCATCATATCCTACACATGCTCAATTAAATTAAGATCAAGACTCCTTACCCGTCTCTCTATTTTTATTATTTCAAGTCTATTAAGGTAATCACTCACTATTCTTGAGGTATGAGATATGACTTTACCTTACATCAGCATGAAGTTTGAGCCCATATTTTCATTGAATGAAACAACTTAAGGACCTATTTACCTCTCAGCAGTCATTCTCTAGCAACTGTAATTCATTCTGTTTTTCTTCTATATTTATACCACTCCAAACAATTACGGACCAGCTTCCACATCTGATTTTTGTAGCAAAATTTTCTTGATTGAAACAGTCATCAGTTCGCTGATAAATTCTGAGATACTTACTGGAGATTTAATTCAAAACCCGGATTCGTTAGAGAACAGAACATTTCTCTATTCTTCATTGGTGCTGGTATTCTCTCGCGAATTCTGGACCTGTTACAGGTCTTGTAACATAAAGGCCAATTTCTCTCCTCCTGACTGTGGTCCCACTTACCGATACTTGCTTCACTTCCTCCATTATGCTTTTTCTCTCTACATCGGTACTATACAGGGTGTTACGTAATAGTATGTCACAATTTGAGAAGGTTAATCTACATGCAATTTTAAGAAAGAAAAAATATATAAACATAGCTCCGCAAAAGCTTCGTTACAGAACTACATAGTTTTTTCTTCAAAACTCCTGCAGTTTTTGAGATATTCAGCCCAGATTTGGAATGAAAGCTATCTTTACAGCCTCCATCATTACACGTCCAAAATTTCAACTAGAATATACAAGGTGTTTTGTTTTTCGGAGCCATGTCTCATTTTGCCCTTTCATACTTTTTTGTAATACGCTACTGATCAGCGTACAATAGATTTTCGTCATCCTCGATCAGTTTAGAAACTTTTTTGGCACTTGTAATTTTTTCGTATCTCCAACCGTTCTCGAGCAAAATATTATTAAACGATTGTATGCATTCGCTGAATTGAAAGCACTTCTTATTAAAAAAATGAGTGTCTGCTTGAACTGTTCATCAAATTAACGATTAGTTCTAATACTTTTGAAGTTATCGCTGTAAGAAAAAATGGCTAATTTTACTAACGCCGAATTGGCTGATATCCATAACATGTACAGTCTGGCTTACGGAAACTCAATAGAAACTAGGCGATTATATCAGGTTTCCAAATCGAGTTTCACCAGATAGGCGACCATTTTCAAATATCCACAGAAGGTTGAGGGAAACTGGTACTTTTACTGCAAATAATCATTTAAAAGGTGCAACTCAAACTATGAGAACTCCAGATATTGAGGAAGCAGTATTGAATAGTATTGATTTGAATCCTCATGTGAGTACAAGAAAAATTGGAAATTAGTTGAATATTTCACATGTTCTAGTTTGGAGGATTCTCCACAACTTTTTATTGTACCCGTTTCATATTCAAGGCGTCCAAACTCTACTTTCTCGAGATTTTTCTTCAAGACCGAAATTCTGCCGATGGTTCTTAGATAAAATTAGAGTATATGCTCATTTTGATTATGAAATAATGTTCACAGACGAAGCTAACTTTTCGAGAACAGCTATCACAAATTTTCACAATAATCATTATTTGGCTGGGAAAGCACCCATTTGCTTGAAGAATCTCATCATCAAGAACAATTCTCACTAAATGTCTGGGTCGGAATAATTGGAAATTATTTGATTGGGGCCATTTTTTTGCCTAAGAGCCTAAACGGTCCTGCTATTCGGCAATTTCTTGAGGAGGAGTTACCTTTATTGCTAGAGAATGTGCCACATAATGTGGTTCATGCATGACGGGGCACCAGCACATTTCATTGGAGAAGCTAGGGAATTCTTGAATAATACATTCAACAACCGATGGATAGGTCGGTGTGGGCCAGAACCATGGCCTCCTAGGTTCCCAGGCTTAAATAGGTTAGACTTTTTTTATGAGGACATCTCAGAAGTTTAGTTTATACCACTCCAGTGAACACTGTAGAATAATTGAGAAATCGAATAATAATCTCTAGTGACACGACAAGAAATACCTTAAGAATATTTCAAAAAGTGCATGATAATATGCGAAGAAGGGCCGAGGCCTGTACTGTTGCAGGTGGAACACACTTCCAGCAATTTATTCAGTTTCTAATTGTTCTTCCCTCATTTTGATATTGAATGAGTATAAGTTGAGTCTTAGAAGACGAGCTACTAAAAAAAAGCAAATTTTGGACATATCGAGTATTTCTATTATTTTTTTTGTATTTAGCTAATAACATACAATTCAAATAATTCAAATTCAATAATTTTTCACTATAGAACGGTTGAAGATACGAAAAAATTACAAGTGTCAAAATAGTTTCTTAATTGAACGAAAATTGATTGTACGCTGAACAGTGGCGTACAACAAAAAAGTTTGAGAGGGCAAGATGAGACATGGCTTTGGAAAAGAAAACACCTTGTGAATTTCCGTTAAATTCTAGGACGTGTGATGATGGAGGCTGTGAAAAATAGCTTGCATTCCAAATTTGAGCTGAATATCCCAAAAACTGCAGGAGTTTTGAAGAAAAAACCAAGTTTTTCCGGTAATTTTAAAACCCAGTAGCTCCATAACGAAGCTTTTGCGGACCTATGTTTATATGAACTTTTTTCTTAGAAGTGCACGTATATTCCCCCTCAAGTTGTGACATACTATTATAAAACACCCTGTATATGCCTCTCAAGCACCTTATAAATTCATCACCCTTTGGAAACGCTCCTATGCTCCTTGTACGCTGCTTCTTGAGGCATCAATTGTCAAGCGTTATAGTTTTGCGATCTTCCATTAATCATTAATTGTATTGCTCCAGTAGCATCAACTGCTTCAAGAACCATGTTTGAAAATCCTCAGTTTTTGATTTTAACATTCACTAATTGTTAGAAATATATCATTGTTAGTCAAAATAACATAAAACTTGTTTTTACGTCGAGCCACATTTTCCAGAGAATCCTCGTCTGAAAAATAATGATATTCTCGATGCGTTGAAAATTTATGGGACTTCGTATGAATTCTGGTATACTTTTGAAAAATGAAGCGATAGCGCCATGAATCTGAGAAACCAATACTACATAATTTAGAATGAATGTAACTTTGTAATGAAATCTATATTCATGACAAAACTCAGCTCAGAAATTCTACAAGGCGATTCGAAATTTGTGAAAGAAAACAATTTTTGTTTATACCCAAATATCGCTATTTGCCTCCTCACACATTCCCAATGTTGATCGATGTTGCGCATTAAATAATCTATATTATATTCAAAATTCAAGGACATCCAACGATAATACGGAGAATCATGGTAATCAAATTAGAGAATAACTTCTGCTGGTTTTAAATTTTCACCGGTGAGTGTATAATAAATCTTTATTGCATCAATATTTTCTTTCGCTTTTTTGTTGTTTTAATCAAGCAGTAAGCACTGATTGAATCCTGATTTACGGTTCGGAATAATCAAATCAAACTTTTCTTGTTACTGCATATATCGTTCATTCGGAAACGTTGAGACTGTATATTCAACTACAAATTCCCAGCCTATTTCACAGCAAAAATAAATCTTCCTCTACTGCCTGCTCTCTCGTAGTTTGAACACTTGAAAGATTTATACAAATTCCAGTAAATGAATCTGAAGTATATACAGGGGTCTACTATAAAAGGTGCCAAACTTCAGTAGGTGATAGTACAAGTCATTTGCAACAAAAAATGTCCCATAACATTTTTTCGAAAAGTTGATAATTATCGAGTAATTTAACACTTCTTGACTTCATGAAATTTTTTGCTGCTCTTTATAAAAACAAGAATATCTCTGTTACTCTTACAGCTACATCAAATTTGACCATACCACCAGAAAAAGCATTGAATTTCCTATAAGATAGGTAAGTACTAATGGTTAAAAAAATTCTTTATACCGGTTGTTGTGAAAGGCTGAATGACAAAAATTGTGAAATAAACAAAATTAGTGGTATTTTCTTGTTAGCTGTACCACTGAAAACTGATCGATAAGTAGCTGTTTTTTTTCCGTAGAAACTGCTAAATTTAACTGGCTTTCAAATGATATATCAACTTTTGAGCTAACAATTTTCTTTCCAGCAATAATATGGATCAGAGTAATGAGAACATAAAATACGAAAACGCAAATATCTTATGTTACTTAATGAAACATGTACAGGAATTGAAAAAAAATTAATGAAACATATGTTTGCGAAAGAGATTTAAAAACTATAACAGGTGTTCAAAATGTCTTCCTCTTCCTTGAATGCATTTAACACATCTTTTTCTAAAACTATCAACTACTCTTTGAAGTTCAATGTGTTTTTGACTCATTTCGTTACAACAGATTCGAATGGTTTCAATTAATTCTTCTCGAGTATTGAAAGGAATTCTATAAACATTAGTATTTAATGAGCCCCACACATAAAAATCAAGCGGCGTAAGGTCAGGGCTGCTTGGTAGCCATCTCACCGGCCCGAATAGACTATCCATTTCTCTCCAAATCTCTGAGTCATCCAGTTCTGGACTGGACTAGAATTATGAGCCGGGCAGCCGTTCATTCGAAACCAAAGGTGATGCCGAGTAGCTATAGGCATTTCTTCCAGAACGTTCATTATTTCGTTATTTAATAGATTTAAAAATTCGTTTGAATTGAGACGATCGGGAAGTATAACTGGCCCGACAACTGACCCCACCTTAACCCCAACCACACATTTACTCTAATATCGTGCTGAGTGTGACACAATAGTGACATGAGGATTTTCTGTATTCCATATACGGGAATTTCCCAAATTTATCATACCAACTTTGATGAAACTTGCCTCATCCTTGCGTAGAATTTTATCTGATCCCCAATCCTTAATTTATTCATGTACCACCTACAAAATTCCAACCCCACCTCACTATCCATCTACTGGCAATAGGTTTTGAATCTTACGCAAATGGTAAGGATGTAACGTTCATTATTTCGTTATTTAATAGATTTAAAAATTCGTTTGAATTGAGACGATCGGGAAGTATAACTGGCCCGACAACTCACCCCACCTTAAACCCAACCACACATTTACTCTAATCTCGTGCTGAGAGTGTGACACAATAGTGACATGAGGATTTTCTGTATTCCATATACGGGAATTTCCCAAATTTATCATACCAACTTTGATGAAACTTGCCTCATCCTTGCGTAGAATTTTATCTGATCCCCAATCCTTAATTTATTCATGTACCACCTACAAAATTCCAACCCCACCTCACTATCCATCTACTGGCAATAGGTTTTGAATCTTACGCAAATGGTAAGGATGTAAATCATTTCGCTTGAGAACTCTATGAACCGTGGAATGTTGAAGTCTCAATGTAGCACCAATTCTCCGAGTACTTGTTGTAGGGTCCTCGCGGACAGCCAGCAATATTGCAGGTGCTTGTCTCCATTGCTGAGCATTTCCACCACCTTCTCTAATTCTTGAACCACTGTATGAACCTGTTTGACCGGAGCGCCAAAATACTTCAACAAATTCTTTCTGCAAGGTTGCTGTCTGTTTGAAAAGCGCAATGCATACTGAGGTACCGCTGCACGAGAATTTCCATTCGAGAAGCCATAAACAAATAACATATCTCGATATTCAATATTTGAGAAACTAGGCGTGTTTTTTGGAAATGGAAACGTAAAATGGGAAAATATGATCTTCAATTCATTAGTTCAGTGAATGTTAGTTCCTGTGAAATTCTAAATAATTTTATTTATTTTAAAATCAGGAATACAAGCCTTCTGATTTATTCTTTTACGATTCTTTTTTTTCTACATATATATATATATATATATATATATATATATATATATATATATATATATATATATATATATATATATATATATATATTTATTTACAGGGTGCTTCAACGAAAAGTAGCTATCAAAACGCAAAAACAGGTCAATTTTTGTTTCAAGGGGGACATCTTTTGGGGTACAATACTTGCCTGCAATATCATCCCCCTAAGCAGGGGTTGAAATCCTTGAACATTTTGAATAGGGAAGATGGGTCGAGTGATGACTCAAAAGAAAGGTGGTATCTTTGTATACATTGCCTTGAACGAATTACCATTTTCAATTGAAAACTGTAAAAGATACAGGGTGAGCAACTGAAAGATAAGGAAGACTATTTCCCTGAGACTATTCAAGTTTCAGTGAGGTAAAATGGAACAGATCAATGGTGATCAATGGCAGTCATCATCAAGTACCATCCTCACCTCGAATTTCAACCCCTGGAGCAGGGGTGACAACCCTTGAAAATTTGGAAGAGGGTAGATGGGTCGAGTGATAACTCGAAAGAAAGATATTATCTTTGTCTGCATTCAATTTCATCGCCTGTAGTCAACAATGAAGACAATGAAATTGCCGTTCTAGTTTACTTTGATGTTAATCCAAGTGCATCATTGGCAATAGCAGAGCATGATCAGAATTTACTTCATAGTAGTATTCACAGAATTCCAAAAAGACATAAACTGCACCCTTATAAATTTTCATAGGTCCAAACTCTACAAGCTGCCGATCCACAGATTCGAATAGAACTGCGTGATATCCTTCTTCTCAGAACACAAGAAGATCCCGATTTTCTCAAAAGAATTATCTGGACGGATGAGGCCAAATTTTCTCATGAGGATGGTTTTAACCGGAATAATTCACACTTATGGGCCAACCAATATCCATATATGAAAACTTAAATGGTGAACTTCACATGGAGATTTTGAAGACGGTAGTAAGCGACTTCGTTGATACTCTATCAGTAGCTGAATCAAGTCGTTGTTGGTACCAACTTGATGGAGCACCAGCTCATCGCATAAATGAAAATTATCGTATTTTAACTGACATGTTTGAAGATAGATGGATTGTCTTTGTGGCCTCCGAGGCCACCTGACCTAACGCCTTTAGATTTTATATTTGGGGAACGCTGAAAGATAAAATTTGTTCTGAACCTGTGACTTCAAGATCTGATGTGCATAATGGACTGCAAAATGCTTTCATGCTGTGGGATGTGGAGGAACTTAGGCGAACCACATCACAGGATGTTATGCGTCGAGTAGAATTATATCTATAAGTGAATGGTCATCACTTTGAAAAAAACACCTTTCATTATTTTGGCAGCTCCGCCTTTCTCGAGATATATCGATTTTTTCAGAAAGCAAAAAAAGCAAAAAAAATAATATATATAATTTTAATTAATTTTCAAGTAAAACTAGGATATTTCATGAACGAAACAAGCAAGACTTATGTATTAGGTGTTTTTGTTGGTATGCACTTCCGGTATAACTGGAAATGACATTGAGGTGAAAATATTTTAGAAGTAGAGTTTCGGACCAGCTGAATCAACTACCAAACAGAACGAAAGCATTATTAGTTCTCCATAAACTTCTAATAGGCCACTCAACTTGGGATACCCTGTATACATATATTTTTATAAATGAGAGCAGACCTGCAACGTCTCAGGATACAAACAGTAAGGCATGTTTCACAGAAGTTTTCATGTCGAATAATAAAGATAATTTTGTGAGTTTATTAGCCAAACTCTTTTGGACACGTGATAGTAGGCATATGGTCTGATATACGGACACTTAATTTTAAAAATATTTCTGGATGACGCCACTTTCGTCGCCTGACCGTCGAAAATAAAGGTGTTTTGGTGAATTATTCGGTTATCGCTCCCACATTTAATATTCACCTCCGGATCTTGAAAAATTGTTGGATTTCGTTTATTTTTATGGGTTAATGATTTAAAAGCTGAATATTTAACTGATTATATCCAGTAACCTGAGAAGAAATGGGTAATGGGGGTGGAGAGAATTGAAAAAGATCTCATTTTCTTCGTAATGGAAAATAGGTGAAAGAACAAGAGATGTCATTCATATACACTGCGCCAGAAAATTAACGCACATAATCGAAAATTCAAACTTAGTCACAGGACGTTGAAATATATTAAATGGGACAGTAGTATGTATGTTTGTTGAAGGCGCATGGCACACTGTGGATAAATTTGCTAGTTAAACTTGCATGCAATTTGCGTCCTTGCATGCCGGTATTTCCAAGACGTATATACATAACAATTCACGCAACAGTATGTGTCAGTCAATTCGATGGTTCTTTGCAATGATAAGCATTCCAAGTGCACTAAACAGAATTGAGTTGCTTCTATTAGTTCAATGTGTGGCGGACTTAATGCTATAAAAGAAAGAAGAAGAAGAAGACGAGTTTAGGTGAAGGATTGGATTAGCAGAAGAACTGTATCTCATCTACCCATCGTGATATGATGAGTACAAAAAAATCTGATAAATTACTTGGAACGAACACAAAATCGACCATAACAGGAATGGGGATCAATGGGGATAAAGAGTCAGCTACTGGAATTTCTTTGACTATCAATTTTGAAAACCTTCTCGACCTCTCCCACGTATTGCATACCAATAAATCAAATTTACTACTTGCTTGCCAAACAGCGTATACACACGCCAATAGGAGGCCGAAGCAAAGAGCTGATATGCCCTTGTACCTGCTAAAGTATTGTATAGTCCCACTTTTGAATAAATGAAACATATGAATCAATATACATTTGAATAATGTGCGAATTTCATATTTTCACCACAAAAAGTTATCAAATGTGATATGAAATGAAGTCGTTCATTTTAATTGGTATCTATAAAGGGCCTCTCAACCATTTTATCATAAATTGTTATATAATCAATTACTACGTATATTCATAGTGACCGTATCAAAAAATACAATAAGAACTAAACCTTCGGAAAGTAATGTTGGAAATTTTTTCGGTCTTGGGCTAGACACTAACTAAATTCAAATATTTATAGGTTGTAAAGTTAAAAGAACCTTAGAATTTTGGTGATCGGTGTGTGTCTGCGACAAAATCAAATAAGAATTTCGATTGCCGATAGTTCATAATCTATAAGGCGTAATAATGTGTGATTGAGGAATATAGCAGTTCAAGTTCTCTTTGTTGAAAAATGTGACTTCTAGATCTATTCACCATGAAGTTACAGGGGGAACGAAAATGCCGCGAATTGCTTTGAAAAAACTACGTTCGTGTTTAGGCTTAACTTGGCGGGGACACTGACATGCCTCCACATAAACAGGGTAGATGCATTCGAGTTAGAAAATTGGTATTGGCTGCAATTACATATCAAACCCTGTATAAAATCATTTTGTTGGATAAAATGCACAGTTTCAAATACCAATTGATTGACATTCCCATTTATATATACAGGGTGTTACATAATAGTATATCACAACTTGAGGGATGAATCAATGCGCAATTTAAAAAAAAGTTCATATGAACATTGGTCCGCAAACGCTTCGTTACGGAGCTACAGGTTTTTGGTTTTTTCTTCAAATCCCCTGCAGTTTTTGAGATATTCAGCCCAAATTTAGAATGCAAGCTATTTTTCACAGTCCATCATTACACGTCCTAGATTTCAACTAGAATTCACAAGGTGTTTTCTTTTCCGAGGCCATGTCTCATTTTGCCCTTTCAAAGTTTTTTACAGTACGCCAGTGATCAGCAAACAATCAATTTTCGTCATTTTCGTTCAATTTAGAAACTTTTTTGACACTTGTAATTTTTTCGTATCTCCGACCGTTCTCGAGCAAAAAATTATTAAACGATTGTATGCATTCGCTGAATTGAAAGCACTTCTAATTAAAAAAAATGACTAGTAGGCTTTCATTTTTTCCATTTATATATTCATTTTGACAGTTGCTAAAGTTGAACCAGTGTCACAACAGAAGCTAGGAGATTATATCAGGTGCGCTTTCCAAATCGAGTAACACCAGACGGGCGAACATTTTCAAATATCCACAGGAGGTTGAGGGAAACTGGTACTTTTACTGCAAATAATCATTTGAAAGGTGCAACTCAAACTATGAGAACTCCAGATATTGAAGAAGCAGCTTTGAATTGTATTCATTTGAATCCTCATGTGAGTACAAGAAAAATTGGATATCAGTTGAATATTTCACATGTTCTAGTTTGGAGGATTCTCCACGACTTTTTATTGTACCCGTTTCATATTCAATGCGTCCAAACTCTACTTCCTCGAGATTTTCCTTCAAGACTGAATTTCTGCCGATGGTTCTTTGATAAAATTAGAGAAAATGCTCATTTTGAAAGTGAAATGATGTTTACAGACGAAGCAAAGTTTTCGAGAACTCCTATCACAAATTTTCACAATAATTATTATTGGGCTGAAGAAAACCCCTATTTGATTGAACAATCTCATCATCAAGAGCAATTCTCACTAAATGTCTGGGTCGGAAAAATTATAAATTATTTGATTGGGCCATTTTTTTTGACTAACAGACTAAACGGTCCCGGAGGAACCTTTATTGCTCGAGGATGTGCCACTTTTGGTGAGAAACATGATGTGGTTCATGCATGACGAGGCACCTGCACGTTTCAGTGGAGAAGCTAGGGAATTCTTGAGTAATACATTCAACAACCGATGGATAGGTCGGGGTGGGCCAAAACCATGGCCTTCTTGGTCCCTAGACTTAAATAGTTTATACTTTTTCTTATGGGGATATCTCAAAAGTTTAGTCTATACCACTCCAGTGAACACTATAGAAGAATTGAGAAATCGACTAATAACCTCCTGTGATACGATAAGAAATACCCCAGGAATTTTACAAAGAGTGCGTGATAATACTCGAAGAAGGACAGAGGCCTGTATTCTTGCAGGTGGGGGACACTTCCAGCAATTTATTCAGTTTTTAATTGTTCTTGTTTTTAGTGTTGTTGATATTGAATAAGTATAAGTTGAGTCGTGTTACGTGCTAAAATCATGTTACAACAATTTGAATTAAGACACCTGTTTCCAGTCAATCCTCTATCTATTTCACGCCACTGGTTAACAGTCTGATGCGCATAATCCGGCTATCCGATGATATGTGCATATGCTACGATCAATCTTCAGATTCAGATTCTTCATTTTTGGCTCTCTTTTCTTTGCCGACCTTCGGACTAATTAGTCGTTCTTGAAAATCCTCTTAAATTGTAGTTGAAATAATTGTATACTGTGTAGTGACCTTTATCAAAATTATAGATCCTAGGTGGAGAATCCTGGACAGAGATTCCTAGGTGGAGACTCGTACATAGAGATTCCTAGGTAGAGACTCATACGTAGAGCTTAGAGGTTGGTTTATATAACCTCTATCTGGAGTCCAGGAATCCGAAACTGAAACAGAGGTGTTTTGGAACTATTTCACCATGATAAGTCTTATTGACTATATATATATATATATATATATATATATATATATATATATATAAAAGCATTTGTGACAGTGTGCCATAATTTAAATAATTAAATATCTAAATAGAACATCATTGACTTCTCTTCCAAGATTTCAGTGACAATTTTTGAATTAGGGTCTCATTGCTCATTTTTTCTGGGCTTAACCAGAAAAAGTTAATTTTATTACAGACGAGCTATCAAAATAAAAGCAAAAATTTTGGGCATACCTATCGAGTATTTCAATTATTTTTTCTTATTTAGCGAATAAAATACAATTCGAATAATTCAAATTCAATAATTTTTCACTCGAAAACGGTTGGAGAAACACAAAAATTACAAGTGTCAAGAAAGTTTCTAAATTGAACGAAGAGGACGAAATCAATTGTACGCTGATCAGTGGCGTACTGCAAAAAAGTTTGAAAGGGCAAAAAGAGACATGGCCTCGGAAAAGAAAACTCCTTGTGAATTTCAGTTAAAATCTAGGACGTGTAGTGATGTAAAAAATAGCTTGCATTCCAGATTTGAGCTGAATCTTTCAAACCTGCAGAAGTTTTGAAGAAAAAACCAATTTTTTCCAGAAGTTTCAACGCCCTGTAGCTCCATAACGAAGCTTTTGCGTTTCTATGTTTATATAAACTTTTTTTCTTAAAATTGCACGTAGATTTACATCCTCAAGTTGTGGCACACTATTATGTAACACTCTGTATTGGAATTTGTTCTATTTGTTGGAGACGCTCTGTATAATTCCACAAACAGTTATCGATAATAAATAAGTAGCAATTAATTAATTAATTGTTAGTAACGTTTTACATCCGTCTTGGAAGTTTATGATTCGATTTATCATGTGAAAACCAAGAAATCAATTATTTTTATTACCAGAGTATTTGAAGAATTATTATTCACTCAAAGAAATATCTTGCAACAAAATTGATGCATGGAACAAATAAAGGAAAAGAATAATTAAAAAACAACTTCATTATTATAAGCCCTCTAGACGGAATGGATTGCCAATTTAAATATTTTGAATGCGCCTGGTTCCTACCTAATTAAATATATAGATAACACTAAATGGGGAGGATTAATTTTCGACGATAACGCCCATCTTTCTCGAGAGCAAAACGGCTTATAGCCCAGATGGACAATCAGTAATCTGCCAGCTTTCAACTGCGATAACTTCGTTTAGAAATAACCACTTACATATTCATATATACAGGGAATGTCAGCTGAAGCTGTTCATACTTTTTTATTAACTCTTCGGTTACAAAGTTGAAAATTACCTTCAAGTAGTGTTGCTTTCAAGAATATACTGAGAAATATGACACCAATTATAATATACAGTATGAGTGTAATGAATGGAATCCATAATTAATTTCACATCAGTTTTTTGACTAGATATTTTTGATTGAGTGATTTTTTCTATTTCACGTCATCGCCCATTTTCACAAATTAGAACCTTAACTTTTTTTATTTTATTATAAAGGTCCTACAGTTCTGCAATGCCATAAAACAGGAGTCAGAGATAGTTTCATCCGCGACAGAATCACCTAAATTTTGATGATAGATTCAAAAATTTGCAACGCTTAGGTAAGTACATTTTTGTTTTGAAAAAACCATTTATTCTAACTCGGTTTGAAAGAAATCATATCATTTCTTTCACAGGAAATTGACAACAGAAGAGTTTGTTTGCGAAACAAACAGTCATGTGACTAAGCGTTACAAAGTTTTGCATTATCATGATAAATATCAAATTGACTTTTTCTTGGATGAAACACCCTGTATCTCGAGACATATTGATTGCAGAGCTTCACTATGGACTATGAATTTTTTTTCATTTAAATCAACAGAGATGGCAAAAATCGTTGCAACAAAAGTAATATTTCTAATCAGTACCAGGCAAAAAGATGTAAACATGCCAATATTTCATGATTGATTCGCCCTCATATATTACATACAGGGTGATCCGATTAAAAATGAGAGTGGATAACATTATATCTCAAAGTATGCGATAAGTTTTAGAAACATAGCAGAGACTAAAATGAAAAAACTACAACCATTTTTCTAAAATCTTATGATTAGTTTTTGGAGTCAGAGTAGGGTTTTTGGCTCTACTTCCGATTTCATTTATTGATGTTCTCACATTAATATATGCTTACGTCGGCCAGAAGACAGAAATGATACACAAATATTGACACTTCAGTCAAATCATTGATTTCATTTTGTGGTAAATTTTCTAAATACTTACTAAAATCAGTAAAAATGAAATAATTTATTCCCGTAAATTACATAAAGGAACCTAGATAGAAGAAAACTTTGGCCATATATTCACTGATAAAAACATATTCGTACTATATATTTTTTATGATTCTCAACTCTTGGGAGAAGGCGATACCTGTCATGTTTGTCACAGCTGTGGCCGCCCAAGATTATATAATGTGTGTATCTACAAGCTTCTTGAAGAGGGCCAATTTCTAAGTTGTCGGAAAGATGTTAGATGGAAGCGAGTTCCACAGCACACTAGCCCTGTGTACCAAAGGATTTTTATAGAGAGTGGTACATGGCTGTGCTAGTTGGAACGTCCACTGAGTTCTCCGAGAGCTCGATTCTTTTTTCAGCCCTTCAGTTCTTCAGAGCATTTACCATGAAAGTATCAATATAAAAGGAAATGATCAGTCACCTGCCGACTTTGAACGAGAGACTGGAGATCACCGGGTAGTCGGTAAGGCGCATTGCTCTTTTCTGGACACTATCAATAGATGTTATGAATGTTTGGGTGCGGAGACCTAGACATTGGAAACAGTATAGCAGATCAGGTAGCGCCTGTTCTGAGTATGAAAGCATCTGCTTAGCCCTGGCAAGAAAACTAGTGAAAGCAGACTTGGCAGAGGCTGACAGAAGGTCATGTCAGCAAACTCCGGCTTAGACTATAATACCGAGTAGATGCATCTTCGTTTTTAGGAAAACTGATGTCCTTGTATAATTAAAGGAGGTTCTTCATCGCTGACTTCTAGCGAACGTTGTTAATTGCGTCTTATTCTCGTTAAATTGACCAAATTCAACCGGCCTCATTCTGATATCTTACCCAACTCAGAATTCATGCTCTGTAGGTATTTTTATCGGTGCGACACCTCAGCAGTTATAAAACGATGTCTAGAAAACCTGGAACCCTGGGTGCAGTGGGCGGCAAACCCAAATATATTGTTCCCGGTGGAGTAGAGCAGATCATAAATCAGGAACAGAAAAAGAGTTGACGAGAGTATGGAGCCCTGGGATACTCCTTCATTAACCTGAAAAGATTAACTCATTACACCATCAACTACCATCTGAATCGATCTACTGAAGAGAAAGCTACTAATCCAACCACGCAATTTCTAGGGAAGCCCATATGCGATTAGTTTATTTATCGAGGCTACGTGATAAACCTTATCGAACGCCCTTGAGATAACAAGAGCAATGACCCTTGATTCGCCATGCTTTTAGATTATTGATGTCTTCTAATGCGTAACGTGAGAATCAACCTAGATAATCCCTATAGGGAAATGTTGTGCAATTATCATTTTACATGAAAGAAGTATGGAATGGAAAAATTGAGTGCACATATGATATATTATATTTTTTTATTTAAAAATAACTCTATTTAACGAAGCAAAGTTGCCTATGGTTTGAATTTAAAAGAGCGCAAGTTTGTAATATAACTCAAAAACCGTTTAACAAAAATAAATTTTCCACGCAGTTCGATTTTACGTAAAACAGTGCCTGTAAAATTTCAAAACTATTTTTACATAACTTCAAAAGGACAGTGATATTGGCACTGATTGTGAAAAGTTGCAAATAACTCAAAATCGAAAAGAGCTTAGATATGTTTGCAATAATAAGCTCCTCATGTAAAATGAAGTTGGTGTCTATGTCCTTTCTTCACATAGCTGCATTACTGAATGGTCGGAAATCTAACAACCATGTACGGTATGGAATGTTTATGTAAATGAGAGATAGTAACGTTTCCAAAACCGACCCTTGAGTCACACCAGTTTTTATGGGCATTAACTATGGTTGTATCCATTAAGTGTGACAAATTGTTGCGTATTTGATAAATATGAAGATAGAAGACACATTGCACCTCTAGAGATTTATATTTCTGAAACGTTCCCCTAAAAATATGAGCAGTAGTACAAACAAATAATAATAAATAATTTTAATACCGAATAACAACAACGTGCTGAACAAGTTCCAGGAGAAAAAGTCCAAATACACAGACCTTGCTATTGAGATCAAGCAGATGTGGCACCTCGAGAAAATAGATATTGTTCCAGTCATCGTATCCTCGACTGGTTCAATACCCAAAACTTTGCATGATAGCCTTAAGAAATTAGAATTGCATAAGAATACCTATATAGAAATGAAAAAGCTGTAATTCTTTATACATATAGGATAGTTAGGAAATTTATGTCAAGTATATTGTAATCGAGCCTTTTCCTCTGATTGCTAAATCTGGGAAAGGTAAATTATATCCAGCTAACAGCTGAGATAGTACATAAGTCCACGATAATAAATAATAAATAATAATAGGTTATTTTCCTATACAATTTGTGTGTGCATAAGTTGTAAAAACCAGGTTGTTAACAATAAACTCAGAAATTAACATGAAACTGCAAATTCATATGACTGTCTGCAGTGTACTCATCTAATTTTTTCCGTAAGTAAACTTAACACACCGATACTGATCCACTAAACAAAATGAAGAGTGAAAATAAAACTCAAACAGAAAAACTCAGATTCATTAAAAAACATATTAACTTCTCAACTCTATGATGTCATGAATTTTATTCCTACCATTACAAAGGACAATCTTCTTCAGCTCAAATTTAAACTTCCTCATGTCAGTAACATTTCTTATTGACAATGCCAAAGCATTAAACAGTCTAGGCCCCAAGAAAGGAAAATTAAACTAGCCAATGGATTTATCTGCACGAGGTGTCACATAAAATTTATGTTCCCGTCTGGTGTTATAGGTATGATGAAACTAGTAAGTAAGTATTTTCCTTATTGAAGATGATTTTTAAAAACTTTTTTTGTAGAACCTCGATACGAGCTATATGCTCAGCCCTTGCAGCTCCCCAGTTCAGAATACCATAGCATAATCTAGAGTGTACAAGTCCGTAGTAAAGCTTTATCAAAGCTTTTTGATCGAGAACATTTTTGAGGTATTTGAATCTGTACAGCACACCGCGAAGAGTTGCAACTACGGTACAAATATGATGGTCCCAACGTAGATGGCTATCAAAAACAATTCCCAAACACTTATAAGTGACAGCTTGGCCTTTTTTCAGAAACATTTAAAGTTCTGAAAGATGGCATATTGTGGTTGTAGCATGAAAAAAGTTAAGAATTTAGTCTTATCAAAATTGATTGTAAGCAGCTTTGCATTCATCCATCTTTCTATAACTCTCATATCCTATTCCGCATTTTCCTTTGTTTTATCCCAACTATCACCCTCAACTATTAAAGTGGAATCGTCTACAAAACTGACTAAAGTCCCATTCAGATTCAGCTGAAGCAAGCTAATAATATATATCAAAAAAGTACTGGGCCTAGCACGCTGCCCTGTGGTACACCAAATTTAATCATTTTTTCATCACTCATTTTTCCGTTCAAAATAACAATCTGCTTTCTCTCATTCAAGTAACTCTCAAACAGGCGTAGAACATTCCGCCTTATTCCATCCAAAGCTTCCAATAATTTTTTGCAAAGTCTTCGATAATCGAGAAAAGGGCTCCAGTATATTCATTTTTTTGAGGAAAATTATAAATTATGCTAAAAAAATCTAAATCTCCGAATAGGAAATGATACATTGGTGTCTAAATGCTCGTTAAAGTTTTTGGGTGTTACTTTTGACTATGACATATCATTCAATACACACATTCAAAACACGCTAGTCAAATGTAATAGGTCCATGAATATTGTTGAATGTCTTTCAGGTTTTATTTGGGGTGCGTTATTAACATTCTACAAAAGTTTGATCGGGTCCATCATAGATTATAGTTGTTTCATTTACTATCCGAAAAATAAAAATGGGCAACAAAAACTCGAGAGACAACAATATCAGGCGATTAGACTCAGTGCATGGGATATAGAAATTCTACTCCTAACTGTGTATTACTTGCTGAATCGAAACTTCTCAGTATAAATGCTACGCAGTCCGTAAACTAGATACTCTGGAACAAAAAACAGTAGAAAATTCTTTCTGGGTAATAATCAGAAAACATGTAAGAAGAGGAAATATTCTTCACTCTTGTATCAAACATATAATGTATTATGAAAATCAGGTTTTACGTCAAAACGGTTGTAACATATTCAACTTTGATAACCGAGGCTTAAGCAATCCATTTATCATTGACACCAAGTTTGGAAAGAGTCTTATAGAAGAAGTCAAAATAAGTAATTTACTTACACACAAATTTTCAGGTTCGTATCAGAGTCATATCTACACAGATGGTAGTAAAGTCAAAAATTCCAGATCAGTTGGTATGGCTTGTATCTGTCCTGAACTAGATATTAGTAGGAGTAGAAGTCTTCCTTCGTATTTCACCGCAGAATGTATCGCTATTCTAGATGTTTGTCAAATTGCTACACGGAATAAATCAAAGAGCTTTTTCGTTTTCACTGATTCCCTAAGTGTGTTGGAAAGTCTGCAAAATTCTCGATTAAATTCTAATGTTAATTGCTACATTTTGAAAATTACAGGAAAGCTCTCTGAGCGTTCTGAAAACATTGTTTTCAGAACAACAAGAGCGTTCGTATGGATTCCATCACACAGGGGAATAAGTGGAAACGGAAAAGTTGATCAACTTGCAAAAAAAGCTACTGAACTACCCAGACATACAATACCTCATTCCCTATCAAGATCTGAGATAAAGTTTTAGGCATACTGCATATGTAGAAACATCCAATTCAATAATTGAATTGAGAACGGGAATGAAGGAAAAATATTCTCCAAAAATTGTTGAAAACATCCATGGTTTTTTAGGAGAACCTAGAAAGGAGTTTAATTGTCGTGATAAACCGATGCCGTTCGGGACACATTAATTTGAATAAATCTTTATTTTCGAAAAATATCATATACAGTCCCATGTGTAATTGTGGACACGAATTTCAAACTTTGAATCATATAGTGTTTCAATGTTCACTTCACGATAATGAAAGGAACAATGTTAGACATAGGGCTGTTTTTACCTTTGGACAACTAGTGTTTATTGTTTGAACCTAATATCGTAGGTATGAGAATTGTCTTTAATTTCTTAGATAAGTGTAATATACACTAGTGAATACATATATTTTGAAAATTGTCACGATTACCATAGGATAAAATGTAACTTATTGCTGTACTTATTGAAGTTGAGCTTAATAACCCTTTAAGGGTTCTATAGCTCTAATAAAAAAAATGCTCAGTAAGTTGTTCATCATCTAATCTTCCTTTCGAAATTCGTGTTAGAATGAATTGAACAGACCAAAGGAATCAAAGTGTTGAATACTCTGCAACATGAGAAAAAAACCATTTTTGTGTTATGGTAAAATCCTAGATCGTTTCACTAAATCAGGATGAACATCTTTTTTTTCAGAATTTCAATATTTTCTAATTGTGATTACAAATAAATAAATATAAAGCTACTTGAATCACCCGATTACATATAATTGCAATACACCAAACATAGACAATTCGACTGAAAGCAATATTCTGAATGTTTCACTGAATGAACTCTCATTTGATTTATAATTTCATCAGTGCGTTCTTGAACGTAGCTTCCGTCGTGCATCCATCCACCTCAACATCGCGGATCTGGTAACTCATTAAAAAGGTCTTTCCACTGGTGTTATCGGACACGAAAGTATACAGACCAATTTGCAATTTGTCGATATCTGAATATGAATCCCTCCTATCAGTTCGCACATTATCCCGTTAATTGGAGCCAAAAACATTTTGAAAAAGCGATAACACAGCCCGTGGCTACAGATATCAACTTTACATTAGTGCAGGAAAGGAGAAACCAAATCAATCATTATTTATTGTGACCACTTGAAATTGATTAACCTAACAAAAATTGAATGATTATTGGTTTTCCTGTAATAGCGGAAATTTATTAATTAAATTGAATTCTCACAGTCGAGAATAGTTTATAGGTTCCGGCTTTGATCGAAAGTATAAGTATAAATTTGATCCGTTTTGTCTCGGAAAGAGTTCATAGGCACTTTCGCCCTTCAAATTCATCTATCAAATACATTGAAGAACTTTTATTCAAGGAACAATATTCAACCTTCCGTATAATGTTGAAAATTCCTCGCTGAAGGAGCTGGTTTTCCGATCCACCCTTCATAATCGCTGTTAACCAGGGTCACACAGCAGTGGTACAGCTCGATAGAATGTCATGAATAGGAGCAATAGACTGCAGTTTCGGTCTCATTTGACCTCGTCAGTATTGCATTCCCATTCACAACATCAGACCAGACTGCCACCTACGCATCTTAATTCGTTATAGCGTAACAGAACATGTAAATATTATTACACCCTCTAACGGACCAAGACAGATGACACTCATCTCTGAGGTAAGTAGGTTGCAGTCTGGTATGATGCTGTGAATGGGTATGTAATACTGACGAGGTCAAATGAGACCGAAACTGCAGTATATTGCTCCTATTCAGGACATTCGACCGATCTGTACCACTGGTATATGGCCCTGATTGACGGCGATTATGAAGGGTAGATCGGAAAACCAGCTCCCTCAGGGAGGGATGTTTAACATTCTACGGAAGGTTGAATATTGTTCCTTGAATATAAATTCTTCAATGTGTCTACACACACAGCGATAATTTCGCAAACACTAATTTATGAGATTGTTATCAAATACATGTTTGTCGAACAAATTTTCCAGCAATTCTTCCTCACTTGCATACTTTGAAATTATGTTCATCTGAAAATGTATATGTCATCGAGCTTTCGTCTATAATTAACATTTAGAATGGTTTTCGCAAAAAATCGTACTCGATTCAATATTACGTTCCTCCTCGACGATCTTTCACAACTTGAAATGCCCGATGCTCTCAAATTCGAGTTTTTCATTGCAGTGGGTCAAATTTCCCGGATTTTGATAGAGAT
This sequence comes from Cryptolaemus montrouzieri, assembly GCA_013387265.2. Taxonomy (NCBI): domain Eukaryota; kingdom Metazoa; phylum Arthropoda; class Insecta; order Coleoptera; family Coccinellidae; genus Cryptolaemus; species Cryptolaemus montrouzieri. The sequence continues at coordinate 29,872,253 of JABFTP020000103.1, forward strand.
ATCGTTTGCATATCGGACGATTTCACTTATAAACATTGCTTTTGTTACACGAGAAGTCACATCCAGTTTTTTTGTGTTAGAAGAATTAACTTTTATATTTCAGCGTCGGAAATTTACGCCATTAGTTGAAAACTGTTATTTTGACTAGTTTGACAGTGTACAACGTTATACCATAGATTTTTCAGCTCGAAATCAGTCGATTTAGGCCAACTTACCTATAGGAAAGGTTTCTTCGTTTGGCCGCTAGAGGTCGCCAAATCCAAAGATTTTTTTTTCTTATTTTTCAAATAATTCGAGAACGACTCGATCGATAGATGCCATATTTGGTATGCGTATTCGGATGCGTTATTCACTTTTTTTAGTAATCCACTCAATGACCTTGACGTTTTACAAGTGTCCCTAAAAACTCGAACGTGTTTTTAATCAACCATAATCTTCCAACTGTCTGCTTTTGAGCAAAACTGTTTTAGACATTGGGTAACTAGACTAATTTTCAAACTTTTCGTCTCTTGAGAAATTTTGATATGATGAGCGGTTCAATCACAAAAAACAGTTTTTCAATTTCATGATTTCATTTCTTCAACCACCTAGCAAGTCAAAAATATCACATATTGAACATGTTGGCTTTGGATTTGTTTCTGTAGTCTGGCAGATTGTCATTTTATTATGCTTGACAACCTCTTGTTGGCAAAATGATGTTTTCTAGGTTGCTAAATCGGATCAAACAAATAGGAAATTCAATGTTCAAAATATCGAAAAATTCGAAGAAAAATTTTTCACAATGACTATTTACAAATATGAAAAGGGGTTGGCCAGTTGGAAACTAAATAAGAAAAAACAAATCACTTCAGAATAACGATTAATTAGTTTACACCCAAAATTTCATTCAACTATAGTAAATGTTCAAAAAAATTCCACCATTTTGCTGAATACAGGAGTTAATCCTCTTTAAGAAATTAAATTGGACCCTTGGCATTACTTCAGGGTCATATTTTGAAGGAGTTTGCCGCATTTAAAATCGCATATGTAACTCTTCTCGATTATCAATTGCGGAAGAGTAAACCCTAGATTTTAAAGCACCCTCAAAGAAAGAAGTCGCACGATGTCAAGTCGGGAGTTCAAATCGTGAATTATTTGAAAAATCTGGTGAACTTAGCGGCAGCATCAGCTGTTTCACGGACATCCTGTATATATTGACATCCTGTGATATGTATGAGACTCCTTTTAGGTTGGGCTGAACCATATCGCCTTTGAAACACCAATGATTTGGAGGGAACCAAAGTGACTCTTATTTTGTTGGATTGGAACAGAAGGCGTTACAATCAAGTCCAAACACATTGTCCAGTACAGAACCTTGTCATCGGCCAACAGACCAATCCTACTTAGAGCCGAACTGCCTGTGGCAAATCCTTCAAATCAAGCAGAGAGTCAGGATTCTATTCCTACGCCGGAATTTGTTCTTAGTTAACAAGATGTAGTATCTCAAGAGAATGACCCAAGTGATTAATCATCAACATCAAAAGAACCGTTTCGGACATCGTGACGTTGAAATGAAACCTTATGATTTAGTCTATTCTGAAAACCCGTTGTGATGAATTTATTAAATTTTGAATATGATCCGAGTTACTGGCGATTGTTCATTAACTCCTCAAAAACTAGCTTTAAAGCAGTATTGCTGTACAACGGATACAAATGTTCTTCAGTGCTGGTTGACATGGTTTTGATATGAAAGACACGAGAACATGTAGTCCATTCTTGAAATGGATATATGCGGATATTTTGCTTGCTCTGTAACTTGGACAAGAGTTTCGTTCAATAAAATATTACTGTTTCATTTGCGAATGGGGCAGCAGAAACACAAAAAAAGTATGGCCCAAGCGTGAATCACTTGCTCAGGGCAAAAAATTATCCATTATGAACACCGGCGACATACTTCTACCACCGTTGTATAGTAAGCTCGGCCTGATGGAAATTCTATAAATGCTATGCTGAAGATAGCAGTGGATTATTATTCCTGAAAGAGAAATTCCCCAAACTCAGCGGGGCAAGAAATAAAGAAGGATTATAGTTGATCACAAATACGGAAACTATTGAAGAATACAAACTTTGAAGGAAAATCAGGATAAAGTAGCCTAGAAAAAATTTTTTAATTTCCTTTTGGGTGCTGTGAGTGACCAACAAAAAGAGAGATTTAATCAAGATATTTCCTTAATAGAAAATCACTGTCGAGGGAAATGGATTCCAGGAATGCTAGCACATTACTGTTGAAGTTTTAAAAAGTGCCTATCAGATGCCAAACATTCACGAAAATCATAGCTACCTATTGTACATTGACGCTACGAATCTCTGTGTTTTATTTAAATACGCAATAAATATTTCAATATGACGTCACCCATTTGCTTAACATTGTAATCTCTTTTTATCCAACGTGACGTCATATTAAAACATTCAATGCCTATCGAAATGAAACACGAAGGAATATTCTGTTAATGTTAGTGAATTTTGTAGTTTCTATTAAAATATATGTCTTGATGTCACAAAGAAACCAGATGTGTCAATTTTTTCGCCAGCTACTATTTCTGGAAAGAAATTGTTACTTCAAGGTTTCATTTTGGATTATTCTGCTATTTAACACGTATCCTCTACAAGATTTTGTTTCAGCTGTAAAAGCAATCAATATCTTTGATCTAGAAAGAATGTTCGTTTGATTCAACTATTACCTATTTACTATGAGAAAATAAATCATGTTTTAATGGAATATCATAAAATGAAAAAATTAGTGTTTAAAGCAAAATAGTCAGCTCCTATTTCCTTTATAACCGGAAATAGCAGAGTTAATCTAGTGACTTTTAGAACTTTGGATCTATAGATTGATACTCAACTTGATTGTAATGTCAAATCAATACCTATTAATATATCAGCAAGAAATTCCTTGTTTGCACTTTCAAGATATTACGTTATTATATACGAGGAGGGTATGAAAAGTTTCCGACCTCTACGTGAAGATGGCCGCATTTGAATATAAGTGCTAGCGATTTTTTATTCTTCATAGGTCACACAGTTACACACCAAAGTTTCAGCCATTTTGGACTCGCAGTTGTTTGATAGAGTTGATGTGAGTGTTTTTCTGAAAATGGACAAAATCGTGTATACAGTTGTCATATATTTGGTTTCGGAAGACAATACGCCTATGAAAATTAAAGATGAGTTGGATTTGTGTATTGCGACTCTGCACCATCATTCACTACAGTAAAATTTCTGCAGCTAAATTCAAAAGAGGACGTAAGAGCTTGGGAGACGTTGAACGTTCATGAAAACTACCGACGAAAACATCGCCAAAGTTTACCAAGTAGTGCTATAAGTCCGCCAAATTAAAGTGAGAGAGATAGTGGAGTTTATGAACATCACAAAAGAAAGTGTTTGTCATATTGAATTAACATTGATGCCTGAGAAAGCTGACCGCGCGTTGGGTGCCGCATTTGCCCATGTTAGGCCAAAAACGTATTCAAATTAATATTTCTAACGCTCTGTTAAATCCGAGTTTTGGTGCCGATTAATTACTGTAGATAAAATTTGGAAACACAATTAACGCCAGAAACAAAAACATAGTCCAAACAGAAGATTTCAAAGGGAGAACCAGTTCCAAAACTAGCAAAAACTGTTTTTTCGGCTGGGATAGTGATGGCAACTGTTTTTTGGAATAGTCATGGAGTTATTTAATCGATTATCTTCAAAAAGAAAACTTGCGGAAAAACGGCCACATTCACAGAAAAACAAAATCCTTCTTCACCAAGACAACTGTCTAACACCTCAGTGGTAGCCATGGCAAAACCCCACGAAATACAGTTTAAACTGCTTCAGCATTCACCTGAATCACCAGATCTAATCCTAAGCGACTTCTTATTGTTCCCCCATTTAATAATTGCTCTCGGAGTATAGAGATGTACGTCAAATGAATGGACAAAACCTTCGTGAACCACTATTTTGCAGAGAAAAACGCCGAATATTCGTTGGACGGGTAACAGAGGTGGAAACGTCGCTGAGAAAAGTGTGCAGAGTAACGAGGAAACTATGTTGAAAAATAAAAAGAAAAATTCATCAATAAGTCTTCTATCTTTGTTAGGTTGGACACCTTTCCATCTTATAACTTGGATACTAGTATCACCAATTCATTCATTTTAACCTGACTCATCAATTCGTCATCGTAATGAAAAATTGTCATGGTTCAATACTTTTCACTTACATACAGAACACTGGAAATACTTGGAAAATTCTAGCAAGGTATCGTGTAAAAACTGATTTAGCTTCATCGTGTTCTGATAAGATGCAAAAGTATTAATTCCCGTTGAATGTATGCAACGACAGTTGTAAAAGACGATAATTGTATAGCTTCAATCGACTACAGCATCGTAAATATTTGACTCGGTTAACAGGTAAGTTCACATACTGTTAATGTTGAATAATTATTCTTCAATAATCATAAACAACTTCACAGATACAATTTAGATATGAATCCAATAAGGCAATACTGTATAGACCCATTTATGATAGTATAATGCGCTTAAGCTCCGTACACACGTTGCTTCTTAATCCAATACAATGCTAATGATTAACCAGATATTTGTTACCCTTTTCCAATCCAAACAATTTGAGGTCTTCTTTTTCTGCATCGATAATACTGGATAACGAAATTGCACTCTTCGTCTGAATGTCTTTTGTCACTTAATGTTTAATAATTCGACGTCGCTGCTGCTAAATATACCCCATTTGTTTTTTAATAGCTCTTGTTTACGACTTATAGCTTTCATTGAAAGAAAAACACCCAATTCCGTAAAAATTTACTGTTAATTGAAAGAAAAATATTGATTTAACTGGCTCTAATTTGATATGGAATCGTCAAGAAGAGTTTGTATGAATAATTCAAATAATTATTGTTTCATTTGCGAGGAATAAACACACAACCAAATTTATATGGAATTACCCGATATTTTGTATATTACCTCAGGGATTTTGGATTGTTAAAATTGATCCTTTTGAAATATTTTAATTGAAAAAGAACTAAATTATTGTTCATTTTGAGAAAGAAACAAATAAAATAAAATAAGAGACTCTTTCCGCATGTAGTGAAAAAATTGAAAATTATTTCCTCACGGAGTAGGTATTATTTTCTCGACCTCAGTAGCTAGTATTACATTATCTTGGCCGGAAACAAGCCTGAATCTGTCTAGGCATGCTTTGTATTAGGTTTTCGACCTCCTCTGGGATGATATTCTGCCACTTTTCTGTGGCAGCTTGGATGCAATCTAATTTTCTTTTCAGGCTGTTGTGGGGTTCTTGGATTATCCTGGCGCAATCTAATTTTCTTTTGAGATTATCCCATAAATGTTCGATAGGATTTAGGTCTGGAGAGCAAGCTGACCAGTCCAAAATAGCGATTCCTTCTGTTTCAAGAAAATGTCGCGCGAGCTTGCTGGTATGCGAAGGAGCATTATCTTGCATAATAGTGAAATTCTCACCGTGGGCACCTCGCCAGAGTTTTATAATGAGCTCCTGCACTAGGTCCACATAATTTCTAGCGGTTTTACTCGCAGGAAACGAAATCAAATCTGTTTGGCTTCTCATAATAATGCCACCCCAACATATCACATTGCCCCCTTGATATTTTGGAATTTGCTTTGCTGCTTGAGTCTAGCTTGTCTTCCACGACCCCTAAAAAACTGAATCTGGCGGTCATCTGATCGAACTCCAATTCTGGTCTCATCCGCCTGGTTAGCTTTGGAACTCTTAGGGGCCTTCTGCTGTATAAACCCCTTGAACAAAGTCTTTGACGTATCGTTTCGACTGATACACTGATGCCTGTTGCTTCCAGAAATTGCCTTTGGAGTATGGGGTGCGACGCACTAGAGTGTATTCTTGCACTTTGGCACAAAAAGCGGTCTTGTTCTTCAGTGATCTTCCTTCGACTTTTTCTAGGCCTATTTTGCAGAGATTGTAGGTCCACGTATCCGGCGTAGGTTTTCGAAATCACCACCTGTGATTCCCACATTGTGGCTGCTATATCCCTCTGTGTCCCTCTTCTTCAACGGGAGCAATTATTCGACCACTCTGCACATCGGACAGTCCAACGTAAGGCATTTTCAATTATGATTATGGGCTTTTTTAAATTTTTAAATACACAAATTCGAAACTCAGTGACGACTGAGTACATTATATATAATATACATTACACTTTTTACCAAGATGGTGTAAAGAATCATTCCAAAATTTTGTATATGTGTTAAGTACAGAATGGACAATTCAAAATGTTTTTCTGTTTATTTCTTAAAACAAAATGATGACTGCACCCTGGTGGAAAGAGAACTTAAAAAACGGCAACCATTTTCATGTCGTAATTACCATCTGTAACAGCGTAAAAAAATTAAGGTTGATAATACTACTGATTTATTTAAAACACAAATTCTAAGTTTGACAGAAAATTATCTAGAAATCAGGTAGGATTTTTCGTGTTTTTTGAATTTATGCATTAATAGTTTAATTTTAACATAAAATTCCGGAATATTAAATTTTACATACAAGCTAAAAGTAAGAAGAAAATCTAACCTAAGTAAAATACTTTCAATTTTTTTATTCAACATCTAGGTCCAGGACCTAGATATTGAATGGAAACTTCACATCAAAACATTTGTTTCTTAGTAGATAGATTTTGGTGTGGGGACTCTCGTCGATAACGAGGATCTGTATGAACCGGCTGGGCTATTTTCGATATCAGCTTGGCAGTTAGGTGAAATACTATAGTTCTATCGATCTCTTTCAAAAACAGTTTAGTGATTCAAAGACTTTTCCCATATCTTTATTATTGAAAATTTCTTGTAATATCCAAAGTCTGATAATGAATTCGAACTTCTAGAGGCAATTTTTCGAATAAAATTCAATCGGTGGTAACCATCTCGGCCAGGATCCAGGTATAAGGATCTGGAAACTGCTCATCTCGGTCATAAGTAAATTTCAGGTATATAACCTTTATGTCCATCATGGCGAATATCCTCAACTTAATCATTTTAATATTTTCCCAATTGTAGGTTCGGACAAAAAGGCGTCTAAGATTATTGGTGATATTTATTGGTTAATACATTCCATTTTAAAATTTTAAATAAGGTTATAATACAAATTACTTCATAGCACTAAAATGCTTCGAAGCAATTTCAATGGCGAGATATGGTGAATAGCACTTCTGCTGTTGATATGACAATATTTAATCTTGAACAGTCGTTTTTGGTTTTTGATGAACAGCATAATAGTTGATTTGTCTTCTTAACAGATAAAAACCAAGGAGAACTGATGACTGTTGAAAAATCCATGGATACTGAACAGTGATTTGAAAAACTTGGTGACTGATGTCCATATAAATAATCTTTGAATCGCATAAATTTCAGGTTGTGATCACGCGAAAAAATTACCATATTCTCTGAATCATCATTGAGCATCAAAAATTCATTGTTTATATTGATTTTGAGGATAAGTGTATCCAGTGCTTCATGAACTTCTTGAATACATTTCGGTAAAGCTGGTAACAGTTAGCGTGCATAATAAATATTTTTCCTTGCACATGTAATGTCAGTTTCAATTTGGCATCATTCTTATTTGATGATTTTTAACGATTTCTCACATAAATGTTGCTCTACCTTTCGTTTAACAGAGGAGTTCATATTTTGTCATTATAACATGGCTCCCAGATTCATCAACTGTTCGAAGAAATGCTGGACGTTTATCCTTAACGCACCCTCATTTAGTTTCCCCTGGTAGGAATTTACGATTATGTACTTTATATTTGAAACACTTATGAACTAAGAGAAATTTTCCTTTGACTGAGGACAATTATCCTCTATCATTGCTTTTTTCACGTTACACTTGCAAGAACTTTCGAAATCTGATTGATTTTGTTTTCATTTTCTGTTATATTTATGAACTACTAATGAACATTAAAATAATAATGACGGTTGAGGAAAATTATCCTTTGCCTTTTAGTTGTAGAATTCTGAGACCAGAATGGTATTTGCAAAGAGTCATTAAAAGGGCTAGGGGCCAAGATGTTCATTTTGAAGCCAAGAGGGGTACCACCAGTTGATCATGAAACTAAAGTCGAATGCTATGGGATCGGATGGGATATCGTCTGAAATGTTAAAGTTGTGCTGTCCTATGATTGCTCCCTATGTGACCCATATAATAAATTGTTGTTTGGATACCGGGATATTTCCTGAATGCTGAAAATTGTCATTGGTGGGGCATCTGCCCACAAACTATGGTGATCTTCGTCCCATCAGCATCCTTTCCTCAATGTCTGAAGTTCTGGAGTAATTCATTGTGGTCCAGATAAATGATTATTTGTTGGAAAATAAAATTATATCACCGATGCAGTCTGGATTCCGTAGGGGGCACAGCACGGCAACCTTGCTTCTGGATGTAGTTGATGATATTGTTCGGTCCGTTGATTATGGTATGATTGCTGCACTTGTCCTCTTAGATTTTGCGAAAGCTTCAGACCGAGTTGATCGACCGAGTTGATCACCGACTACTAGACAAGCGTTCCCAGGTGGTAGTCATCGACAATCACCGTTCTGGCGCATTTTCTGTGACGTCTGGGGTGCTGCAGGGATCCGTGCTGGGGCACGTACTTTTTCTTCTTTACACTGCAGATATTTTTCAAGAAATTGATTTGTGTAAGGCTCGTGCTTTTGCGGGTGACACTCAGCTTTTTACAGCTTCGACGCACTGCGTGCTCCAGCTGCTGCGGAAATTATCAACACCAATTTGTCTAGAATTTTTGAGTACGCCGAGTCACATGGTCTTAAATTAAATACTAGTAAGTGTGATCTCATACTGTTTGGTACGGAATCTACTAGAAAGCTTATTGACTCGGACTTTGTTGTTGAGATCTTGAAGGAATCAATAGCCGTGAAGAGCTCTGTGACGAATCTCGTTATTATTCTTGACTGTGCCCTTCGTTTTCAGGCCTATATTTCCCAAGTGATCAGAAAATGTTACGCAACCATGAAGGCATTATACATGAATGATAGAGTTCTTAATTTCAAATTTAGAAAAAAAACTAGTTGAGACATTAGTTCTTTTTATTCTGAATAATGTTTTGGTTATCGTATTTCCTTGCTTGGACAAGCTAACGCAAAATAGACTGCAGCGTGTCCAGAATGCATGCTGCCGATTCGCCTGCCGTTTGCAGAAATATGATCATGTTTCTGCCAAAATTCAAGAATTTAAATGGCTGAAGATTCATCACTTATTTCAATTTCACCTTACTACATTAGTACAATGCATTTTACATTCGGGTGAACCTTCGTAAGAAATTAATATATAGAAGTGATATCTCTCTCTCTCTTCAGCTTGTGGATATCCACTCTTGGACAAAGGTCTTCTCCAAATCTTTCCATCTCTGTTTATTTAAGGCAATCTGAACCCAGTTTTTTCCTGCTGTTTCCTGGATATCATCCCGCCATCGTTTCGGAGGTCTATCAACACTCCTCTTGGTTTGTCTTGGGCGCCATACCATAATTCTATGAGTCGATCTGTTTGATTTTTGGCGGGCTACATGTCCAGCCAGCGCCATTTGAGTTCCGCTATTCTTCTCAAAATATCCGTTACGCTTTTTCTTCGTCTTATTTCCTCATTGTTGATCTTATCTCGCAAACTAACGCCAAGCATCGATCTTTCTATTGCTCGTTGTGTCACCTGGAGTTTGTTGGCGTATGCGCGGGTGAGAGTCATTGTCTCAGGACCGTATGTGAGGACTGGCATAACTCAATTAGATGTCTGGTGCTTTGACTGATTTTCCCTGTGTTTTTCTGAGTACTGCACGTCTTCTTTGTTGCACCTTGTAAGCAACTTGTTATCTTCTGAGTAAGATCATCAATTTCTCCATCTCCTAAATACACTATGAGACAAAATTAGCGGAACACTCGAAAATTTAACCAAATTCGAAGTCCGATATTTTCCTAATTCTCAACCGATTTAGATGATTTTTTCGGCAATTTACGGATCAACTCTTTCTTCTGCTTTGTAGAAATTATAAGAGAAAACAAAAAAAAATTGAAAAAAATTTTATACGGGGGCAAAACTAAAAGTGTTTTTTTTGTCAAAAATTCGTAACACCCTGTGGAATTTCGTGGTCCGAGTTGAAACGTACAATATCATGGTCTGTCAAGACACATCTTCCTAAAGTAACGCCCTTCTTGTTTTATGCATTTATCTCTATTTTTACAAGAGATATCCAATTTGAAGCGAAAAGTCACAAATTTCAAGAATTTATTTTTAATCTTGCGTAGATGCATAACATCGGAGGTTAGCCAAAAAATTAAATCAAAATTAGAGAAGCGGAAATCTAACGAAATGAAAATTTTTGAAATTCACTGGCCAATTTCACGCTCCGGGAGAACTCGAAGTACACTGGAAAAATCGTTGATTTTGCACATTTATTTTTGAATTTTTTGTGTGACACTCTATAATAATTATCATTCCTGTCCAAAATTGAGAGCAGGTGTGTATCCTGGCGATACACTCGTGAAATGAAATGAACATGTTGAGAAAAATGTTCATGATGACCCACAAAAAAAACATTTGATTTTAGTAGCGAGTATGACCCCCCGAGCTCTTATTACAGCGCGCATACGATTTCGCATACTCCCAATGATGTTGTCTATCATCTGTTTAGGTATGTTGTCCCACTCTTCCACCAAAGCCTATGTCAGCTCTGAAGAGCTGACATTGGCTTGTTGAAGTTGCCATTGATTCCGTTGTCGAACCCTTCTTCCAAGAATGTCCCAAACGTGTTCGATCGGGTTTAAATCCGGTGACCGCGACGGCCAGTCCATTCGTGTGATCCCAACTTCATCGAGATATTCTATCACTATGCGCGCAGTATGAGGGCGCGCGTTATCGTGCATAAAAAGGAAATTTTCCCCTATGTAAGGAGCAAAAGGCACAACATGGGGCTCCAAGATTTCTGTTATATACCGATGGGCATTAAGTGATCCATTGCCAATAATCTCCAGTTCTGTTCGTACTCCCAAGCATATGCCACCCCATATCATAACTGACCCTCCACCGTATTGCTCAGTTCCTGCGAAGTTCGCTTGATTTTACCGTTCCCCTCGATGCCTCCATATTCTATCTCTACCATCCACGAAATTCACACAATATCGGCTCTCATCACTAAATAAACCTCGTCTCCACTGATTGATTGTCCATGCTACATGCTCCCTAGCAAACGCCAATCTTGCTACCCGATGGGCTCTATCGAGTCTTGGTGCTCTTGCTTGCGCGTATGATCTCAGACCAACTTCATTTAATCGTCTTCTGACTGTCCTCACACTGACGTTAATGTTATCCACTGCTTGTAAAAGGTTACGTGCCTAAACAGCAGTAAGACGAGGATTTCTTATGGTTTGATTGACGATGAAACGGTCATGTATAGCGTGGGTTGCCCGATTTCTTCCTTGTCCTCGCCTCCTCACGTACAATTCAGTTTCCCTGTAACGTCGGTAGATTCGATGGATAACCGACGTCGAGACACCCAACATGGTACCGACTGAGCGGTAGGTGCGCCCTTCCTCGATCAATGTAACTGCCCTTGCTACTGAGGTTGGTGGTAAATCTCTCATTCTGAATGAAAAATACCGTTTCGAATCGTAAACAGTAAAAGAATCACAAAACACCGCAACCGATCGAATTTGTATCAAATCAAAGAATAGAAAACTCTCATTCTTTAAACAAGTGCAAATGTGGTCATATACAAAAAAACGTGTGTTGTATTTCATATTTGATAAAAAAAGGTGTGCACATGTGTAAATGAAAAGTTTTATCAATGGTCCCAGAATTCGGTTGTGTATTTTAATACCTACCGACTGTTATCTCTTATGAATTCCTAATTTTCACCAAATTAACCAAATTGTCATCAATAACTAATGCAATTCGAACATAAAAATCGCAAACGACAATTTCGACACGCCTGAGTGATAATAAGAAAATTCCAAATTGATAGACGAATTTTAATGACAATTTCTTGATTCAATGGAATTTCTCCAAAATGGTGATTTTCCACTTGAAATTAAATATATTTTGCAAAATAGAGATAAACGCATGAAACAAGAAGGGCGTTACTGTAGGAAGATGTGTCTTGACAGACCATGATATTGTACGTTTCAACTTGGACCACGAAATTCCAAAGGGTGTTACGAGTTTGCCAAAAAAACACTTTCAGTTTTGCCCCCGTATAAATTTTTTTTGTTTTCTCTTATAATTTCTACAAAGCAGAATAGTTGATCTATAACTTGCCGAACAAATCATCTAAATCGGTTGAGAATTAGGAAAAATATCGAACTTCGAATTTGGTTAAATTTGTGTTCCGCTAATTTTGCTTCCGAGTGTAGTTTGAGTGTGATAGTTTCGTCGTGACAGCTTTTTCGAACTTCTCTCTATTTTTAGTGAAAGCTTCTAAAGAGTTATACTTCTGTTTCTTCAGGATCATTTTGGTTCGTTCAAATTTGGTGTCGAGATGGATTGTAGCTCTAACGAGCCGATGGTCGCTATTTGTGTCGAATTTATTCAGGACCGAAACGTTAATGCCCAAGATATCCCATTATATGTTCAGCAGTTCCTCCTCCAGTCTTTCGAGATGACTCTCTGATCTGAGAGTTCTGACATTGTAAGTAGCGATGTATAACTTTTCAAAATGTCTCTGGTCCTTCGCACTTGTTTCATTCGAATTTTGCCTCCCCCAGATTCCGTGAGGCGGACTGACACATCAGTGCAAGATTCTGAGCTGATTGCTCTACTTGCCTGGGGTATTTTTGTTGTGAAATTCGACATCATTTCAGATTTGAAAGGTTTTTAGTATTGAAACGCCACGCTTGCCAGGCAGGTTGGCGAGTTTGATTTCAGTCGCTCGATTCGAGAACAGACTGTTGGTAGCCGCCAATCTGGATCAAACGCTACCGCACTAGATCTTGGTCCACCCCGAGGTATTCAAATTTCCTCGGTACCTGCCATATCTGACAGGCTTTCCCTATCCGCCTCCTGGGAGGCTACCAGTGGGGATATAGCAAACCCCCTGAGTGATATCTACTAATCTCAGAAATTTCCTTACACTTTCTTTGCCTAGATTCTATTCGGCTTTTTTCAGGAGATCGTTCACATATAACACTGTGAATATTTATAATCAGGTTTCAAATAGCTTCAAAAATCTTTCAACAATTTCAATGCATACTCTCCTGAAACAACACCTAATCCATTTGCAGCAGATTGGGCTTGATTAGTTTGGTAAATGTATCTTTTCTTTCTCTACAATTGATTTTGCTCGTTTTTGTTCTTGCTGCTCTGGGATGGTGTTTGTTTTTACTTGGTTTTTACCTTCATCTTTTTTCGCTTTTGCATTTTTTTTGTAAAACAATGGTAGTTCACTTCTGTTCTTTTTATTTTAGTCTATAATTATATTATATAATAAGGTTAAGTAGGAATAGCTCTGCTAGACTTCGCCTTAAGTGTTATTCTGTTAGCAAGATAAATTGCTCACAAATAAAGACTTTTTATTATTAATTTATTATCGTGGACTTATGCACTATCTCAGCTGTTAGCTGGATATAATTTACCTTTCCCAGATTCAGCAATCAAAGGGAATAGGCTCGATTACAATATACTTGACATAAATTTCCTAACTATTCTACATGTATTAAGAATTACAGCTTTTTGCATTTCTACATAGGTATTCTTATGCAATTCTAATTTCTTAAGGCTATCATGCAAAGTTTTGGGTATTAAACCAGTCGAGGATACGATGACAGGAACAATATCTATTTTCTCGAGGTGCCACATCTGCTTGATGTCAATGGCAAGGTCTGTGTATTTGGACTTTTCTCCTGGAACTTATTCAGCACGTTGTTATTATTCGGTATGGCGACATCCACCAGCATTGCTGTTTTGGCTCTCTTATCATACACCACTATGTCCGGCCTATTATTCGTCACCATTCTGTCAGTGATAATAGGCCTATCGTAGTATAATCTGATAGAGTCATTTTCCAATACGGGCGACGGTTGATACTCGTAATATGGCTGGAATGTATTCAGAAGTCCGTAGTTGTGTGCAAGTTTCTAATGGATAATGTTGCAAACTTGATTATGCCTGTGAAGATAGTCTGTATTGGCCAGTTGTTCGCATCCGGACGTAATATGCTGTATAGTCTCCGATCTTATATGGCATTTTCTGCACCTATCTGTTTGTAATGTTCCGTCCTTCATAATAAATTTTTTGTAGTTGTTTGTGGCGATCACTTGGTCTTGGATGGCCATAAGGAATCCCTCTGTTTCCGCGAATAATTCTCCTTTCATCAACCATTTGTTGGAAGCTTCTTTGTCGATGCGTGGTTAATTAATCTCATGGTGATGTCGTCCATGCAATTCCTTTCTTGATCATTGCTCTTGTTTTTCAGTATCTGATAGGAATGGTAGATTCAGCAGGTCATCTCTGGTAGCAAGATTTAGAGGTGTATATCCCTTATCAGCCAACGATACCACTCTATGTAGGTCAGAAGTGAGAGCTTTTGCTGAGAAGAATTCTCTGAGATTTTTTATCTGTTCGGTGTGTAAACTGACTACATCTATCAATCCGCGTCCTCCTTCTTTCCGCTTCAAAGTTGTTCGTATCACAGACGATTTTGGATGATGGTTGTTGTACTTTGTTAGCATCGTTCGGGTCTGCCTTTGAATATCATCCAGTTCTGTCTTAGTCCATCAGATTATTCCAAATGAGTAAAGTAACACTGGAATGGCGTAGGTGTTAATTGCCTCGACTAAATTCCCCGAATTCAACATCGATTTCAGCACAGACTTCAGACGCTGACTGTATTCTGAACGAATCTTCTCCTTTGATTGTTTTTGGTCTAACAATCTGGCTTGTTGGTATCCCAGATATTTGTATGTTTCGCCATCTCTCATGCACTGTATAATATCACCGTTTGGAAGTGTTTCACCATCTATGACTTTCCCTCTTTGAATGTTCAGGGTCTTACATTTTTCAATCAATATTAATATTATTATTATTATTATTATCATTTTCTTATAATCGGTAAAGTCATAGTTCATGTACTTTATGTGAACAAATGTCTTAACATTATGTACAACAACCGCTAATTGGACGTAAGACGAGTAGCTTGGAGATGCCCTCATGTAAGTGCGTATTTATTTCAGACAAGGCATAGCAATATTTCAAGATTAATTTCAGTTTAAATATGCCGGATGAAAGCAAAATGAGCCAAAAGACATATCGTAGGTCAAACAGTGTTGAACAAACATAACGTAGTGGGTTTTCGACGTGAAAAAAGTCGACTAGCAATTAGTTATGTTAACCTATTTTATAAATAGATGCAACGGCGTAGCATATAATCCTACCAACTGAAGAAATATCATGTTTCCTGCTCTGGATTATAAGAATTCAGAATATTTTTTTACTATCGACCTGCATCTAAATCTCCAATCATAAAAATCACGAAGAAAAAGAATAAAAACAAAGTATTTGAAAATAAAAAGTTTATTTGAGTCTTTACGAGGTGTGTTAATAAAGTAATGGAACTGATTTCGTTTCATTTTTCATTCGAAATTATAATTACAATGCAATATTGTCTCCTTCAAAATACACACACCACAAAAATTGTCGCATCACCGGATATTCTGAATTCCATAATCGATTAAGCAGCTCGATCGCAGCTTCTTTGTCAACATATGTTTTTGGACAAATCAGGGGTTGAAATCTTATGTATGTAGTAACATTTGTTTCCATATGATCTCAAACACGTCTGAAACAAGAATGAGTTTATTTGATTGTCAGTTCTCATTCAATTTCTCTTCAGTTTTCAAGCTAAATTAATGTTTTTCTCGTTGATTTTCGAATCTTTGAATTTATGGTAATGGCTGCTGAACGTCCTGGACGCTATTTGAGTGATCAGGAAGTGGTAAGAATTGTAACACTTCTAGAGGAGGGGCGAAGCCAACGTTACGTGGCTAACTTGTTGAATGTTAACCAGAGCACTATTTCAAAAGCAATTAATCGGTACCACGAAACAGGGGAATATCGAAGAAGAGCCGGATAGACAAGAAATCGGATAACAACACCAGTTTATGATCCTTGGCCTCGTTTAACTGCACTGTCCGGCTAGAATTCTACAAAATGAACTTGCTCTTTCCAGAAATGTGCATATTTCATTGAAAACTGTTAGGAACGGGCTTGGAGAAGAAGAAATCAGACCAAGGTAGGCTTCTACCGGCCCGCGTCTCACCAGAGAGCATCGAGTTGCAAGACTTCAGTTTGCGAGGGAACATGCAAATTGGGGTATTCCAGAATGGTCGAATGTTCTTTTTTCTGACGAGTCCAGGTTCTGTCTAGTATCAAATGATAGACGCATGCCTGTATACAGACGACCAGGGGAACGATATCAGCAATGCAATATCCGGCAAACCGAAAACTTCGGAGGCGGCTCAGTAATGATGTGGGGAATCATTTCTTTCCATTGTCGAACTGTGTTAGTCCTAGTGAATAATGGAAGAATGACAGCTGTCAGATACATCGCAGATGTCCTTGTACCCTTTGGCCCATTGATGGGCGAAAACTTCATTTATATGCATGATAATGCTCCGCCTCATGCAGCTAGAGTAGTTACAGAATTTCTGCAAAATGCCGAAATTGATGGCCAGCCAGAAGTCCCGACTTGAATCCCATAGAACTAGAAAATCTGCTTCCTGAAATTTAGATCTCAGTGAATTTTCCTTTCAGAGGTCCTTTTGGTTTCGGGAAAGGTTTGCCGGAACCATTTTTGCACAAATTTTTCTCATCCCCAATTCATTAGTCAAAATCTGATGAACGAAAGTGTGATTCAAATTCAACTATTCCACAGATAGAAAAGTGGCCCACAATAGGCCTGACATAACCCTGTTTGACTAGAAAAATGAGAAAGCTGCACTGATAGATGTCACAGTTCCGTTTGACGAGAATATCGGGAAGGCCTATACAGAGAAGATAACTAAGTACCAGGAGCTGGCTCTAGAGTTGAAAGAGATATACAAGCTCAAATCTGATGCCATAATGCCTCTGGTTATTTCGGCTAATGGACTCGTAGAAGCATATTTGAAAGAGAACACCGAACGCCTGTGTCTCGATTCAAAAATAATATCAAGCGCGCAGAAGGAAGTCGTACTGGACACAGTTCACATAGTTCGAGCTTTCTTCATCAATTCTGATTGACCTCTTGGCGGAAGCCCGGGGTTACATCTGCCTTACTCGTAAATGCTGATGATGAGGTATCGCAACATCCCTCATCCCTATTCGAAATCAAAGGGATGTGCTCACCCCTGGTAGAGGATTGAAGTTACGGGGATGAAAAAATCGGAAAAGTTGTTTCCCCTCGAATCAGAAATCGACTGGTCCGAGCGATTCTCCATGTTCTCATTTTAAAACCGGAAAATTGAGGTGTTAAGTTTTCGTTTGACCATCTGTATATATATATATATATATATATATATATATATATATATATATATATATATATATATATATATATATATATATATATACATATAGCTTCAGAACAGCCGCAGCTATTCGGTTAATCCTTCCTCTGTGATGTTTGTTATTGTCGAGGAAAGGTTAGTATGAGGAGAAAAAATGTTTCAAGAAGTTGAGGCAAAAGAAAAATACCTCCCGCATCTTCAACTCCCAGGCGATATTAATACTCCACCTATTGTATGTAACCAGCAATAAATCATTGTATGGGCACATGATCACTTGGGTGGTTCAATTCGCGTTTTTATTTTTGTATAGAATATTTCTTAATTCGGACAATGAACCTTATATGATTCTATATACACTACGCCAAGAAATTAACGCACATATTCAAAATTTCTTTTTTGATTCGCAACTAATTATTAACAAAAACCACCACATATTGATAACAGCATTCTGTTTTATTTATTCTTCCTCAATATTTTAATTTTCGGTAATAATGCAACGCGAATCACGAATTGTACTGAAGCAGTGGTGTAAGATGACCTTGGTTGGACTCATACAAGAATGGGTCAAAGGCTTGGGGTATCCCTTTCAAATTTTTCCAGAATGATCCGCTGATAAAGGGAGACTGGTAGTCATGAAAAAAGACCAGGGCGAGGACCACCTCAAGCAACGATAGCGATCCATGACCGTTATTCAATAATTTATTCGTTGAAAAAAGGGTTCGCTACTGCTAGGCGACTTTAAATGCAGCTTCGACAGAACAGTGAAGTGCAAACTAGCATTGAAACGATGCGAAAACGTTTCAAAGAATTTGATCTGAGACCCTGTGTGGCAGCTTGAAACCCAGATCTAAATCGTTCTTTGGTATACAGCTGTCGAAATAACAACTGTGCCCAGTGCAACTTTTTACCTAGCTATGGCATTAGTGAAGGTTTCATAAAGGTGTTGGAAGGATTTTCTTTGAACGCCCGCACTGATCTGGCCCCTTCGTAAATAGTAGGACCCAGAATGCTCAAACGTACGTTACAGACATTTTAGAATATTATGTTGTCCCATTTGCGGCAAACATATGTGAAAACCTGTTTATGCATGATAACTACAGACCTCACTAAGCTCATATCGTTCAACCTAACCTTCAAGATCACTAAAAAACATCAATGGAGTGGCGTGCACAAGTCCAGAGCTCATTCCCATTCTGGGGATTCTATTGCGTTGTATGGTACCATGCCATGAAAACCTCTTTCTAGCTATGTCTCAGTCAGCTCGATTGTGGTAAAAAAGCGATAGCAATATAAATGGTGACAAGTTACGAGCGTCTCGCAAAGTTTCAGCACAACTGATACACTTAAAGTGAATCCTTAAAATCAAAAATCTGGAAAGTTACAGTCGCCCTAGTTCACAACTATTCCACAAACTAATCCGTTTGGATTGGCCAAAACAAACGCTTCGATACCTACTGGGTTAGGCTTTTCAGGGCAATATTGACGTATCCCACAATGACCGCGGAGAAGAATAATCATCTCCTGAATACTTATGTTATTATCTCGTGGTTGGCTATGACATCCGCGGAGTACGGATTCAAAGTGTGGAACAACTTTCCAAATTTTATTAACTTTTTCGTCATGAGATACGTCAGAATCGAATACGAGTTTTGAAGAAGATCTCAATGTAAAAAAACGTAGTCGTGTGATGGCATTTTTTATAACTGGAATGCCGTATTCGTTTGACCAATACATCCTCATTTGTGGCAAATTCATACAGCTCATAACAAGGTCTTTTCTAGATATGTTGTGTTGGTCGAAATAAACATCTTTTCTGAAATATCATCGTTTACATATTGTTCAAACTAATCTTCATCCTTCCTAGAACGTATGGATATGAAATTATATCTGGGCTTGCCAGGTATTATTCAGTGTAACAGGGAAAGATGATCCTCCTCTCGTCCTAACACAACCCACTGACCGTTCACCGCGTCTTCTAGACCCACCTCTTGTTCTGGTCCGTACCCTAGAAGATGTAATTGAAGGTCGCAAAGATACCACTGATTATGGACGACTATCTTTCTCTGAATCGAACCCGTTAGAAGATCCCGAGACGCTATTAACCACCCCATAAAACATGCAGAAGTTTTTCACGACTATTGGGCCTTTGCAGAATTTTTTTCTTCAAAAATGTTTGCTCCATTGGCCTGCACGAAGTCTAGACCTCAATCCCATCGAACATGTCTGCGACATTGGCAATAGAAGATTCCACCTAAACTAGCCAGCTACCGTGAATGAGGTTCGGAACAGACTGATCGAAGTTTGTATAGGACGTCAAAAACATGTTGTCTACATAGCTTGTACATGTTGCTGTAATAAATTGTGAGAAACAATTCAGAAAAGCATATTTTAAATACGAAAATACACTTTTTTAAACTTCTCTCATGGGCCTTATTATACTACGGTAGTATATTAAAGCCCATATAAAAAATGCTTTATTTTTAAAGTAAATCGCCCTAAATTAACCTAGAAATAAGTTAAAATAAAAGTAAATTGTTGTTTTTTACTTATTTAATCATTTTCCTTTATTTATTAAACGTGGGCCTTATTACCCTCTCAATAGTAATCGAAGACAATTCAGTTTCCAGGAACTAGTGGCCTTAACTAAAGTATTTGGTACAATCACAACATAAAGTCGTTGATTTTAAGTGATGGCCTTTCTTCTTGGTTTGTTTTTGATAACAGCATAGTTTGGAGTTGGCATAAGTTCTTGAAACGGGGATTTAGTTTCCTTTGTTTTAAGACTGGCTAGCGGAGTATCATTGTCTGAGTCTTCTTCGGAGGTATATACATTGATTCTAGTGGGATTATTTATATTCAACATCTTCTGTATAGCATCAGGCTCAATATCCGTTTCTGAGTCTGAACTTAGAATAAGAGGACGTTTTGTCACAATACCAGATGTTGATGGTTTAGGCGATGGTGTTAAAGTTTGTGGTACTTTCACAGAAAGAGTTGATGTATCGATATCAGTTAAAGCCCTTACACCAATTTGCTTTTCTGGGGTAACAATGCCACCAATAGTACATTCTTCGTTGTTTAGTATTGACGGTGAAACAGTGTCAGAACGTGACGTTACTTCAGGGTAGTCTATGTTTGCCTCAATAATAGTTGAAGTTTGTGGAGGAGGATGTTCGGTCAAGATCGCTGGTGCAAATGCTTCATCTGGTAATACATCAGGGTTGAATGGTAACAATCCAGTAGCCAGTCTTTGCCCGCAATTCCAGAGTCTTTGTTGAAATCATGCTTAATATCATAACTCTCGCAAAATAAAATGCTTGTCTCCGTATGACTTTCGGAGTAACAGGTACACCAATGTTAGAAAATCGTATAATGCGTTGTACAAGATCTTTTTCTTGGTCAATTGTCAAAACGGAACGACGACCTAAGCGCTTAATAGTACTTTCGGACTTTATATGATTTCGGAGAGTTCGTCTTGGAATATTGTATCGTTCAGCTGCAGCTCGTTGCGTCAGATGCCCTCGTTTTATAGCTGCCATAGCAGCCCGTAAATTGTTTTCTGTCCACTGAGCTCTCTTTGGAGGCATTTTAATCAAAATCTGTAACAATATTACACATATATTGTCAAAATTCATATAGTACATTGACCTAGAAAATAACGAACAATACAATCTGATACTTTAATATTTATGAACCGTAGGTGTCATGCAGTAATCTCGTCAGGTGAAATATCCGGTATGACCAATAGATCTTTGCGTAAACGGACTTAATGCTGGTGGATTACTGGAAAAATACTTCCGGTTAAACGTACCTAAATTTCTTCCGAATAAATTTGAGTTTTCGATGTTGTGCGTTGATTTCTTGGCGCAGTGGCCATGGAGGTTTCTTGAAAACTTTCCATCCAAGATATCTCACAATCTAACCTCTTACTCCTCTCAGTGTATTTCTTGTATTTTGGTTGTTTGACTATGATATGAACACCTGAATAACGCAAGAATGCAGAATGTTTTAGATTCTTTTACTTAAATCGAAGTAAAATTTTCTTAAGACATAGCAGCTTTGAACAGTTACTTTAAGGAGAAACACGTTCAAAAAGTTAACATGTAATACACAATTTTGCTCAGATATGGACTATCCACTAATGTGACACAAGAGGTATGTTGTCATGGATGCGGGAGGGGAAAAGGGTGAGTTGGAACACATTGAAAGAATCTTAAGGAGGCGCCAAAAAACTGAAGTTAACATATTTTTGCAAGTTTTTTACACTGCAATAGTTTTCACGATATTCTGGGTGGGCACTTCTCAAAAGATCACTCAGTATTAGTTCTTTATAACACTTCGAACCGAGATGAATCAAGTATTAAAATGAAATAGGGTGCGATAGGATTAGAGGACAGGACAACATTTGCCGGATCCTCTAGTAATTCTATAAAATTATTTACGCCAAAACTTTTGATATGACTCTTCTCTTAATTTTTGTATAACTACATCCCGCATCTCAATAAGCAGGCACACAGTCCTTCATAATTGTCCATGGCGAATCGTCAAATCTTCGTCGAATTTGCGTCTGTTGCCCCTCAAATGCGTCGCACCGATGCGGTGTGTTGCTCTCACGAGATCATACGCCGCATGGCAGCCACGATTCAGATTCTGCAAGTCGAAGCGGAGCTTCTGGACCAGTCGGTTCGGTTCTTTCAGTCATTCAGACAGTCACGTTGAACTTGATCTGGCGGACATTCGCGGTCTCTTCCGCGTATGACGGTCGAAGGAACACAAACGCGGTGTTTTTCCCCATTTTTAGGTGACAGAGTTTCAGGGGGTTTCAAAGTTTTCAAATAGTTTCGACAATATCAGCGCTGTTGACGTCTTTTGTTTGGTAATGTTAAAATTTGTTTATAACTTATTCTAATGTACAACTAAGTTGAACGAATTGATGATTGAACAATTTTTTTAGGAATTTTCATAATGTTCTAGTAGTTCTAGCTGTCAGCGAAACAAAAGACTTCTCCAACCAAATATTAACTTATCAATAAAAATATCTTCAAGAATGTTGACACTAATTTGTTGAGCTTAGTTGTACAACAGAATCCAACATGCTATGAATTGTTTGTGATACACCGTTTTTTGAAATCTCTACTCGAAAGACATCGTGATAATTTCGAAAGAAATATTAATCTTTTCTTATACAAGGTGTCCGTGATAAAAGGCCCTTCAGAAGTATCTGGGGAACGGGTTTATCGATCAATTTTTAATTATAGGATTAGAGTAAATGAATACAGATCTACAATTTGAAATTGTTTTAAGCGGTACCACTTCCGGTTATACTGGACATCGATTACAAATTTGCTTTTTCAAAGGATATACTTTTTGATTTTTTTTTATTTAAGGGCAATCTTTCTCAAGCAACTTTTGTCAAGATTTGTCCTATCTAAAATTAACCACCATGTGCTAAAAAAAATTGTACCAGATTTCAGTAAGATTGAAACTTTCTTTCGGAAAAAGTATTATTTTTCCGATGTTATTTCATATACAAGGTACTCAACTCAAAAAAACTGAACTCTCAACAAATTTTAAACTTTTTTCAAATACGAGTAACTATTTTTTTTACTTTATTAGTACCGTTATCTGAATTAATGTTAATTTGTATTAGGTTTCCCTTTACCTAAAATGGCTTGTTACCATTTTATTCGCGATTTTATCAAAAACCTGCAGTTTCTTTGGAAAATTAAACTTCATGCCGTGTAACATAGAAACAGAGTGGATTTAATTTTGATGTCAGTTTCTATGATCCAGAATATTCTATGTGAGGTTCTGTGAATTTGGCCTGACTTTGACGTTTGGAAATCATAGAAAAATAGCAACACTAACACTATGTTTATTTGTGTATAGTTTTTTTTTGTTAAATAAAATGGCAAATAAATACTGAACCTAGGATATTATGAATTTATTCATCTTTTATGAACGATATCAACAAATAATAAGTCGCACTTGCAGCGCATTTAACGAAAAAAAACCGGATCGAAGACCAATTTGCAAAAAAAAATTAAATCATAACGATCAAATTGACTCCAATTTCCGAAGAACTTGCAGGTTTTTATGAAATCGAGAATAAAATGAGAAAGAACCATTTAAGGTATGAAGAAACCTATCAACAATCAATACAATGTTAAAATACGGTTCTAATAAAGTAAAAAAGTATCTACTCGTGTTTGAAATACACGTTTTTTGACAAATTAGTTTTATTGAATGGACAAACGATTTTTGAGCAGCCTGTATATAAACTAATATCGGAGAGTACATTACCTCAAAAATTGCACTTTCCTCTGTAACTAAGAATGAGTTATAATCTTACTCGAATCTGAGTCAAGTTTTTGGGCAAAGAAGATGACACTATAATTCCGAACATTTGAATGAAATTATAACTCAATGGTGGTTGACATTGAATAGAACAAATCTTAACAAATGAATATTGAAAAAGATGCACTCTAAAAACAAATTTAGAAAGTACAGCATGTCATTTGAAATAGCAAAGTTGTAGTGTGTTGGGTATAACCGGAAGTGGTGACGCTTTGAAAACTAATATGGACTACTATCCACTTACTATAATTTCAAAATTTGAAATTGATCGATAAACCCGTTCCCGAGATACTTCTGAGGAGATTCTTGAGTGAGAACCCTGTATTCAAACGTTTAAAGAACAACCCCCTTTTTTCATCAAGAGAAATTAAACACAAAAACGTTGTTAAATGAGACTCTTATACCTAATATGTGCAGGAAATTAGTTTCACTCTACAAATAGTGAATCATATTTTTTAACGATAATCAGTGATGGGTATGACATCATTAATCTACTCTGTAGTTCCTAGATTCTTCTGCAACTCTGTTGTGCTATTTAAGAATGACTACCCCTAAATGTGATTCCAACTCTTTCTGTTATCAAAAAATAATGATATGGTTTAAATATCAAGAAGAGATAATACAGGGTGTCCTCGCTAAATTGTCCATTAAAAGTATCAGGGACGGGTTTATCGATCAATTTGGAATTTTGGCATTAGACTAAATGGATACTGATCTACAATTCGCAATTGTTTTCAGAGCGGTTATACCGGACATCGATTACAACTTTGGTATTTCAAATGACTTTATGTGCTTATCAATTTTCTTTTTTGCTGTTTTGAGCATCCAGATTTGTTCTATCTGAAATCAAGCACCATTGAGCTATGACAATGACAAATAAATACTCAAAGGGGATGTCATGAATTTATTTATCATTTATGGTCAATGTCTACAAATAGTATGTCGAACTAGCAGAACATTTAACGAGAAGTACCCGAATTTGAGACCAATGTGCAAAAAACAAATTGAAGATTACAATCAAATTAACTAAAATGTGTAACGTTAGCTCCCTTCAAATGACGAAGAAGTCGTTTTGGCGACATGAATCATGAAACGAAACTTCGAACATTCAGTAAAAATGAAATCAAATTGGATTTTCAAATCGTCCACCATTACTTTTTTAATTTTTTCAATCTGCAAACGCACTTCATTAATAGTTGCTTTTTGCACTTGTTGGGATCGATGCAGTTAAAGGTGCGTTTCACTTTTAATTCAAGATTCTTCCGTGAATTCTTCGGCGAACTATAAACTTTGTTTTTCAGGTACCGCCATAGATAAAAGTCTAAATAGGTAAGATCCAAAGATCTTGCAGGCCAACTCCATGAAGCCAGTCTGCTTATTCATCTGTCGATGAATAAGCTGGTTAATTCTTCCAATACCTGAGGTTGTGATGGGCCGGAGCACCATCTAATTGGTACTAACATGAAGCATGTGCATTTAACGGGAAATGGTCCAGGAATACTGAAATAAATATAGTTGAAATCTTTCAATATTTTAGTCTATTCAAATTTTCTTCGTAAATTAAATATTGACATTGATATTCGTACATTAAACTGAATACATTGAAACTGAAAGATGTTGAAAATTTCGCTCTCGTGTTTGATGTAGATTTTCGACGTCCCAGATATGAAATTATGTTAACCAGCAACATTGACAGAAATTCATCGATGATACTAATGGGAATTTGTAATTGTGAACTTATTATTCCAAAATTGTATTAATTGACATACGTGCTATCCCTAAATCTGCAACAGCAGTAAGTACAGACACATACAGATTGGCATACAAATAACTCAAGACGATAACTACGATGTCTTCATGGTTGGTAATGAAACTGAATCTACCCCTTTCCGCTGTCTGTTTTCCATACCTGACACAATTTGATTGTAATTTTCCAAATTGTTTTCGGTCGTAAATTCGGGTACTTTTTGTTAAATCTTCTGCACTCATTATTTGTTGATATTGACCATGAATGAAAATTGTCTTGAAATACAGACATGCAACAAAATGATCCCATAAACGTTTTTTTTTCATTTTGGAGTTTGGACCCTAAAATTAGAGTAAATATAATTCTAAACTAACATCGTGTTTACCCTCCCCTCCCTACCTAACCAGAAACATTCAAGATTTTAATTCTGAATTTAGGCAGAGTGGCGAAATTTTCGCACGGTCGATAGGGGGATCTAATCGCGAAACCATTTCCGGGTTTGCGCACCCTAGGTTCCCAACACGTGCGGAAGGCATTCGAATGTAGACCAACTTACACGCATAGAGAATATAAATAAAAAAAGGGGGACTACGTTGGAAATTCTTACTGGGTTTCAAGATATTAGTTTCCTACTTAACATCAGCTGGCGAGGTAAATGACGCGTGAATTCGAATTTAAAGCTCTGCGGAGATGTGAGAAATGCAGCAATGAAATAAATAGATGCAGTGGGGGTTTCGAGAATTTCTTATGTTTTCCCTTCGCGTGGATTTCTGTGCGATGGTTTTTATTGAATTATTGGTTGAAAAGTCACTAGGTTGATATTTATGGTGAGTTCTGACCCAACGGACATGCCTTAGACGGATACAGATGAGTTTGTCTCAGATAATACAGATCCGGACACGAAAGACACAATTTCTCTTGGCAATATTAAAAACATCACTCTGTATATGGAAATTTATCGCGCTGGCTATGAATCACAAATGGTAGGATGTTCATATTTCATTCAAATGAAAATAAATTATTTTCGAGAATTCGGAATTTTCGTAGCTGAATGTGTGAAATGCACCGAAACAATCATATCAGGCACGATCGGACTATACAAGTGGAGTTTTTCTGTATCATCTTCGAAATCAATATTTGAATTTCGTAACTCAGCATTAAGTAGTCATGAATATAGCACATGTCTTACTGACAATACTGATTCATTAAAAAATTCCGCACACACAACAATCATACATAGGTATAATTGTTGAAATATTTTTCTGCTGGTTTTCTTTTTCCATTGTTACAGATTCCTGTCCCAAACCCCCTTCCTCTTTGCCTTGTCTTCATCTGGAAATCATAGAGTGCAAGATGAGAATTGAAGTTACTAAGCAGAAAAATCTTTGGTACTTTTTATGTACACACGACACTAACACAACATAAGCAGACAAGCTATTGCTAGTGCAATAGCGACAGGGAAACGAGTTTTTTCCTCAGGTTGTTTCACTCGTTTATTGAATCATACGCAAGATAGTATGGTTCCCCTGTTACATTTTCCTAAGCTCACACTTGTGTTCTTCTGACACACACCAAAATTATAGATATAACATAAGCATTTATTGTAATACAATTATTCGAATTTTTGTAAATCCTCTCTTTTCAAAAGAATATATATATATATATATATATATATATATATATATATATATATATATATATATATATATATATATATATATATATCTATATATATTTATTTATTCTTTTGAAAAGAGAGGATTTACAAAATTCGAATCAACTCCTATGCAGTTCCTATTCATACATCTTCTTTTGGAATTATTAAATGGTCTAAAACTGATCTAAATGAATTACAATGTCAAACGAGGAAAATGCTTTGTAATATCATAAGCCACACCCAAAGTCAGCTGTTCAGAGCGTTACACTACCTAGACATCTTGGAGGTCGTGGATTAACTGATTTGAACAATCTTCATAGTAAACAGATTTTTCATCTACGTTCCTATTTTCATGATAAACAGAGAACGTCTAAATTACATGATATTGTTGTTACTTCAGAATATAATCTTACACCTCTGAACTTGACAACGCAAAAGGTAGATTTTGATATATTTGATGAAAATTCTAAAAGAGAAAGTTGGAAGCAGAAGGAATTACACGGAAAGCACCCTAAAAAATTGAAAAATGGTTATATGATGAAATCGCATCAAATAGATGGTTGTTTCTGGAGAATTGTTAGCTGAAACAGAAGGCTTGGCAATTACGATCCAGGATCAGGTTGTTTTCACAAGGAATTATAGAAAACACATCATCAAGCAAAATGTAGATGACTTTTGCCGTAGATGTTTTTGTTCTTCGGTTTTTCATATATACTCATCTTGCTCAGACCTTGCTTCAACAGATTATTTAAGGTTTGAATTTGAGAGGCTTTTACTTGGTAAAATTCCATTATCAATAATAAAAAACAAGTACTGTGTTTTAAGGAATTTTACTTAATAATTGCGATTCATAACGCGTTTCACTACACCGAGCTACAGTGTAGTGAAATGCGTTACGAATCGCAATCATTAAGTAAAATTCCTTAAAACACAGTACTTGTTGTTTATTATTGATTATTTAAGGATTTAATTTTCCGAAGAAACTACAGGTTTTTGGTAAAATCGCGAATCAAAAACAAGCCATTTTAGGTTTGGAGGAAACTTAATACCAATCAATACTAATTCAAAATATGTTTCTAGTAAAGTATATAATATAGCATCGGAAAGAACGTTGCCCCCTTTTTGTGCAAAAAAGATTATATTTAAATTCCGAAATTTTGGATGAAAAAAATCATATCTCAATGTTGGTTCATTTTAAATAGGACAAACCTTAGCGAAAAATACTTGAAATAAATCAAAAAGTACACCATGCAATTTGAAATAGCAAAGTTTTAATCGATGTCCGGTATAATCAGAACTGCCAAATGTAGTTCAGTATCCGTTTAATCTAATCACAAAATTTGAAATTGATGGACAAGCCCATTCCCCTTATACATGTAATGAGCCCTTTAGCGCGGACACCCTTTACAGATTGATGTTTTTGAAGATGCCTAAAGAAATTGTACATACCAAAAATTGGTCAAATTAGTTTGAATATTTCGAAATTTTCCAGAAATCAGCCTATATCTTCGTCACAATCTCAGGCGAACATTCTCAATATCGACTTAAGCCATGCCCATTTGGCCAGAACTCACCCTGTTTATCAGCCTAGTGCCTTTTCAACCTATAATTCCTGAACCGGAAACACAAAACAAAGTGACCTACCTATTTCACTTCAATTTCAGATATCAGATGAAAAATAATAAACAAAGGCCCAACCAACTGTAGAACAATTTCTATCCCCATTTCCTCTATATTTATGAACAACTAAAACTTCAGCACTGGAAATATGCCTGGCAGTTTCGAATCGAGCAAATTTTTATACATTTTCATCTGTGGAAATAAAAACGGGGCTATATTTATATTCTCATAAATTCCTTACTTCGTATTTTGGGTCGAATACATTTCATTGGAATATTTAGATATAGCGCTTATGTCCGAGGAGCTTTTGGAAATTTATTTGACTTATTTCTATGCGTGTTGTGTGCCTTTATCGGAGGCCAATGACTCGTCGGTTAGATTATTCTTGCTCAAATCACTCGAGAATATTGCCACCCCTTGTAATGAGGAAAATAATCTTAATTACAAAAAGCAGTACTGCCGGTTCTTCATCTTTTCATAATGGTAGATGGTCACGTTAATTTAAGTATTTATAATCATAACTACGTCAAAAATCGAACTTTCAGTTCTTTCGAAAGCGGATAACACTCCCAAGTTATAGCTTTTAGGTTAAAATATTTACAGATCTACACAGTGGTTGACATATAAATGGAAGATTATTGGAAAGGAAAAAATCTATTCAACGAAATCAAAGTTACCTTAGGTTCATTGTAAGAAAAAAACGCAAATTTTCGTTAGAACTCAAAAAATGTTAGACAAAAACCAATTTCCGGGCGTAGTTCGATCGTAGTTCGGTCCTAAAAAAGTGTCTGTAAAATGTTAAAACTTTTTCCACATAACTGCAAAAGCAACCGAGATATTGGCTTTCCAGATTCCGAAAATTCTTAAAATGTCCAAATAACTCGAATATGAAGAAAGCTAATCAGAATCTCTTTGCCGCAATGAATTATTCAAGTAAAAACAGCACGGGGTAGAAGGAATCATTTTCCTCAATTCACAATATTCCACATACTAAAACTTCGAGATTTGTCCACCCTCTACAGTAGGGGTGTTCAAACTTGAACTGCTGGCGAACTACCTCGATATTTTTAGACTACTTACGATCGACTCTGAGAGGCTGCTAGTATGTGGGCTCTCGTACACACACGATACGCCCTACCTACATACCCACCTAAGTAGGATGTACCGTAACATATATAGATATTAGTTTTCCGCATAATATACATTATTTTAGTCAAGGTTTGGGTTAGGTTTAGTTAGGTTCTTTTCTATAATATCAATGAAATAACTCATAGTTATTCAAAATTGATAACTAAGGAGTGACTTTGGATGTTGAAGCGTTGCACTGCATGTCCTCAGCATACTTTTCAAAAGCTGGTACGTAACCACTGAATGTTAATCGCAAGCATGATGACATATGATCGTCAGTCGAATGCGATATTTCAACTTAATTATCTTCATTTCAGAAAATGCAGACTCGCACAAATAAGTTGACCCAAACATTGCTGACAGTTGAAGGGCGATTTTCCTTAGATTCCGATATAAATCTTCAGCTATAAAACACCAGAAATTTGTATCAGATGCTGTAGCTTTGAGATGTATAGCTGATATAATGTTCACCAACTCATTTTCAACAGAACATAAGTTCATTTTAAACTGGCTTGCTATTTCAGTAGCTAATTCCTCAATGTTTTTACATGAAAAAGGATAAATGATGCTGTATTTGCCAATTTACTGCAACCTTAAAATCGCATTTCGAATTGTCATTGCCACCCCTTGTAACGAGGAAAATGATCTTAATTACAAAAAGCAGTACTGCCGGTTCTTCATCTTTTCGTAATGGTAGATGGTCAAGTTAATTTAAGTATTCATAATCATAACTACGTCAAAAATCGAACTTTCAGTTCTTTCGAAAGCGGATAACACTCCCAAGTTATAGCTTTCCGGTTAAAATATTTACAGATCTACACAGTGGTTGACATATAAATGGAAGATTATTGGAAAGGAAAAAATCTATCCAACGAAATCAAAGTTACCTTAGGTTCATTGTAAAAAAAAACGCAAATTTTCGTTAGAACTCAAAAATGTTAAACAAAAACCAATTTCCGTGCGTAGTTCGATCGTAGTTCGGTCCTTACTAAAAAAGTGTCTGTAAAATGTTAAAACTTTTTTCACATAACTGCAAAAGCAACCAAGATATTGGCTTTCCAGATTCCGAAAATTCTTAAAATGTCCAAATAACTCGAATATGAAGAAAGCTAATCAGAATCTCTTTGCCGCAATGAATTATTCAAGTAAAAACAGCACGGGGTAGAAGGAATCATTTTCCTCAATTCACAATATTCCACATACTAAAACTTCGAGATTTGTCCACCCTCTACAGCAGGGGTGTTCAAACTTGAACTGCTGGCGATCAACCTCGATAATTTTAGACTACTTACGATCGACTCTGAGAGGCTGCTAGTATGTGGGCTCTCGTACACACACGATACGCCCTACCTACATACCCACCTAAGTAGGATGTACCGTAGCATATATAGATATTAGTTTTCCGCATAATATACATTATTTTAGTCAAGGTTTGGGTTAGGTTTAGTTAGGTTCTTTTCTATAATATCAATGAAATAACTGATAGTTATTCAAAATTGATAACTAAGGAGTGACTTTGGATGTTGAAGCGTAGCACTGCATGTCCTCAGCATACTTTTCAAAAGCTGGTACGTAACCACTGAATGTTAATCGCAAGCATGATGATATATGATCGTCAGTCGAATGCGATATTTCAACTTAATTATCTTCATTTCAGAAAATGCAGACTCGCACAAGTAAGTTGACCCAAACATTTCCGACAGTTGAAAGGCGATTTTCCTTAGATTCGGATATAAATCTTCAGATATAAAACACCAGAAATTTGTATCAGATTCTGTAGCTTTGAGATGTATATCTGATATAATGTTCACCAACTTATTTTCAACATAAGTTCATTTTAAACTGGATTGCTTTCAGTAGCTAATTCCTCAATATTTTTACATGAAAAAGGATAAATGATGCTGTATTTGCCAATTTACTGCAATCTTGAAAACGCATTTCGAATTGTCCCAAAATATTTGACAATTCAGCCTCATACATATCATAACTCAACTGAGGAATCCCTGCTTTCAGAGACGGAAAATGTTTCAGATCCTTTTCAGTTGATCTATCATAAGTTGCAGTTTACTTTTGAATGCGTGTAGTGCTCTAATCATCTCAATAATAGTTTTTCCTTTACCTTGAAGCTCCAAGTTAATGGTGTTTAAGTGCATTGTGGTGTCAGTCAAAAATGCCAAATCAGTCAGCCATTTTTCATTCTTCAACATCTGAGTGTCATCACCTCTTTCGTCTAGGAAAGCTGTTATTTCGGGCAATAATTCTTGAAACCTTTATAGGAATTTTGCGACTCAACCACCTGACTTCCGTGTAAAGAACTAAATCAGTGTGTTCAGCTGACTCCCTATCTTCCAACTGCAACTTAAAGAGCCGCCGTTGCAAGCTACGTGCACGGATGGAATTCACAATTTTTGTTGCAATGCCTATAATTTCCTCCGTGTTTAAAATTTTTGAACACAATGCTTATTGATGTATAATGCAATGGAATGAAAAAAATGAAGGTAAATCTTCATTAGCTCGACACAACGCCTCAAAACCGTTCTTGTTTCCAGTCATTGCTGGTGCTTCATCGGTTGTAATGCACACTAATTTATATATTGGTAGCTTGTAGTTTTTTACAAAATTGAAGAAAACGTCATATATATCTTCGCCATGGGTCTTACCCTTCAGGAAAGTATGTACATTTCATGATATCATGTTTTAGTTTATCTGCCATGTCCTGACTCATGACTTCAATACGCCTTGTGACAGTCGGACGTGATAACTGAAGTTCTCTAATAGCAGACATGACTTCTGTTTCATTTTAAAAATCTCCAAATGAAGTCTCACCCGCTTCAATGAATGCTTCCTTTACAACCGATCCATCTTCGAATGGTTTTTTGTGTTTCGCCAATATATGAGATATTTTAAATGACGCTGTCATAGCAGCTTTTGATATTTTGGCTGGTCTTGTGAACATGGTTTGTTCTTTTTACAAACAAGATATCAAATCACGTACTTTTTGTTTTTTCAATTCACTCTGTCTCGGAAAATCCTTTTCATAGTTTTTATGAACCGTTTTATGATGCCTCCCTAAGTTACCACGCTTATTTATTGCAACTGACGCATGACAAATAAGACAAATTCACTTATCCTTCACCATACAAAGAAAAATTCTTCCCCCTAATCGTTATCGAAATGATACGTATTAGATTTCTTCGATGCACTCATTTTGTACTATTCAATAATAAACTTTGTATCGACGTTGTATTGCCTTCAAGTTACAATTCAGAATGACTCTAACATTTATATCGGAGTTGAACGAAAGTCCCGAATGTTTCCGTCAAACGCCTCGCCCGAAATTTATAGAAAATCTTCAAGAATTAAAACACGCGACCTTTCTTTGACAAGTACCGCGCGTTCCTTTGATAAAGCCGCCTTTTGCCGCTAGCAGAGTGTTATTTTATAACGTAATAAATTTCTGTAGTTCAGTTACCTACTTATTAAAAATTTTTTTCTTCTCGAGATCTACATAAAAAGCACTCGCGATTGACCGTCTAAGCACCCCTGCCCTTCAGGATGTACCTATTTCAATTATAATTCTTTGTTTTCGAGTTTTCCAAATTTTGCGCAAATGCTCATATCTTGGGTACTAATTAAGTAACTTATAAAGTATTTTCAAATTCTTGAGGTACTTTTTTGAATAAAATACAGAGATTCGAAAATTTTTTACCCAACGGTTTTCGAGCTTAAAGGTAAACTTGTGTTTTTTCAATACAAACCATACGCGAAATTAGTCGCGTTGAGTAGAGTATTTTTCCTCTTCGAAAATATACAATATAATGATAATGTAATTATGGCGTATTTTTCAAAATATGAAAAGTTATTTCCAACCGAATGTCGGTACGAGATAGGAATCAAGCCATTTGTAAAATAATTCTTTATGGCAATATCAGTAGAGTTAATCTGTGAATCTGGAATGATCATAGAACAGAACTTTCGATACTGTATAAGGTGTATTTGTGTTTTGTAAGAGAACGCCTCATCATTGTACAAATAATTAATTATTATCTCCCCATTTTTAAAATTTCTGTATTGTTAGAAAGAGTTTGAGGTATTTTGGGAGATTTTTCGGAAATAAATATAGAATATAGGAGAAGTATGATATGAATTTGAGAGCGGAACTATCAGTGAAGCTGCTGGTTATCTGTATCAAGAGCGCGTTACCCGGAGCGATACCAGCCGGACAAACATATTTTCAATAGCTTGGAAAATAATATGCAAACCTACGAATCTTTTAAAACACCGAGTGTCAAGGAATAAGCTTAAGAAAATAATATATATATATATATATATATATATATATATATATATATATATATATAAATCCTCTCTCTTTATATATATATATATATATATATATATATATATATATATATATATATATATATATATATATATATATATATATATATATATATATATATATATATATATATATATATATATATATATATATATATATATATATATATATATATATATATATTCTTTTGAAAAGAGAGGATTTACAAACATTCGAATAATTGTATTTACAATGAATGCTTATATTTATAATTTTGGTGTGTATCAGATAAACACAAGTGTGAGCTCAGGAAAATATAACAGGAAAAAAAAAGAAACGAGCGTAATTACAGCCGTAATTGAAAATTGAAATATCGACGAGAGTAGAGATATAGCGGATGTAACTGGTGTTTCAAAAATCAGAAATCAGAGAATATTAAAAGACAATAAGTTTGCATCATATTAGATGGGATTGAATCCCCAGTTTCTTTTTAGTGATTCCGAGCGGCTACTTAATTTTTATAGATTGTTCGAAGAAACATTCCTAGAAATTGCAGATTTTCCAAGGAACGTTATTCGGGGTGATGTGGTAAGGATAAGAAATGATCGGCATCATTGGTCAGATGAAAATCACCGTTTTTCTGCAGGAGAGATATCACCAAGATCGCTTTAGTTTCGATGCGTGGTTAGGTTGGATTAGTTGGCTACAAATGATAGGACCATATATTTTTGAGGAATCCGTGAACGCAGGTCTCGTTTAAGGGCTACTCTAGTTCACGCAACCAATTTTCCGTATGGTTTAATTCGAAAAAACACAAATGTACCTTATAACTTCAAAAACCGTTAGGTAAAATTTTTTAATACATCCCTGGATTCTACTCAAAAAAGTGCCTCAAGAATATGGAAATATTTCTTACTCTACAATATTTGTACGAAAGATATAATCATTTGATTCAATTCCGGAAAATCTAAAATTCCGAATTCACTCGAGAACAAAAAATGATAACTGAAATTGATTTTCAACAATAAGTTTTTTGGAAAGCTCTTATTTTTCTATCTGCATGGTTTCACATAACTATCTCACAACGAATTTGGGACACCCTGTACATTCTTACTCTAAATAATCAATTATATCCCCAACAAAAAGAATTAAATTAGGAGAAATGGGACGACCAGTCCTCAAACCATAATTAAAAGGGGAGGGAACCGCATTTCCATGATGAAAAGCTATGCTACTAAACTAAATTAAGTTTGTTCAAGTTTCCTCGCTATTCGAATATAATCGGATTCAGATCAGGTAATTTTTTAGGCAAAATAGCAATTTCGATCATCTAGAACAATTTTATGATACAAATTAGCTATTATAGTCCGTATTATCACTGATAATGTATATTTTTCATGAAGGAAACACGATTTCTCCACTAGAACGTCAATTAGATTCCCCCAAGAGTCGTAAAAGAATAATAGGCTCAGTTCTGCTCTGTCCATAAAGCCGTTCGGTTTGCCCAAATGGCATTCTGGCCGTTTATAACCAAACCCCTGACAAATGGAAGACTGAGTGACACTCTAAGGTTCATAATTCATCGGTATTTTTCTCATTATAAGCAAAAAAGCTCGTATTGATTCTCATTTTCTCTGTTGAATCGTGTTTTTTTGACATGTGCTGCTGAAGGAGCATTTGAATTGCTAACTCGGTTGGGTCCTGATGTCGGCATATTATACAGCGTTTCGATTTTCACCTCATTATGCTGTGTGCGATCTTTTTTATTCGTGAAATTAAAAATAAGGATGTGTTGGAATAATACAGGGTGTCCTTCAAGCTATATCCCAAACTTAGAGTGGTGATTCCTGAAGAGATTCTTAGGCGAATTAGTGAGAACAGCACAATCTTAAACTTTTCAAATTCGGAGATTTTCAGCTTCGAAGATTTGAACATTTTTTAACATACAAGGGTGATTCTGTGCTGTTACCATAGATGGATTGGAATACATTTCTTTGTGTACAGAAAGTGATGATCGTTATTATAGAAAATTGATTATCAAAAAAGTTTTGGTACTTGTAATAGGTTAATATCAGAATTATCGATAGATAATTATTATTTTGAAACCTTAAATTCCTCGATTAGAAAATACCTTCCTTCAGTGAAGAAGAATATGCAGATATGATCTATACTTATGGCTTTTGCGATGAAAATACTCGAGAAGCTGCTGAAGAATACCTTCGCAGATTCCTTCAAAGAAATCCTACTGTTCATACAGTTTTCATAGGAAATGGCTGAATGAATATTTTCCAACTAGGTGAATTGATAGAGGAAGTCCAATTGCTTGGCCACTACGGTCACCGGGTCTCAACCCGTTGGACTTCTATGTTTCCTCTATAGTGCTTACTGGTTGGTAATTTTGTCCGCCCATATTATATTCAAGGTTCTTCTGAAGCCTCTAAATATTATATCAAAATGGCTCAATACTCATGTCTGACTGGCGTAAAACAGATACGTTTTCAAATTGAAGTTCATATTGGTAGATTCAAATATTTCAATATCTATTTTTTGTCATCTCCTATCAGTTTCACTCCTGGGTAGTTAAACTCTTGAATTTGTGTGAATGCTGTATCGTCTTGTACTTACCACTCAGGAAAAACCTGAAATTGTCTGAATGTGCATGTCCACAAACGGTTGGTGTTGTGTCCTTACCCCATAACTACCGCCCTGTTGCACATCTTCCCATTATGTCCAAAGTTATGGAGAGAAACATAAACGATGAACTCATCAAATATCTTGAGTTGCAGGGAATTATCAACGACCGTTATTATGGTTTTCGCAGGCCAAGATCAACAGGAGATCTGACACCTACGTCACTCATGTTTGTACATCAACGATGAAAAAGCAGGGGGAATCTAGAGCGATATCTCTTAAGCCTTCGATAGGGTTTGGAGTTCAGCCTTGTTGAATAAACATGCTGCATATGTGCTTCCCGAAAAATTGCGGCGTTGGATAAGTATCTTCCTTTCAAATAGATCAATACAAGTTGTGGTCGACGGTATAACATCTGATTGTTTCCAGTTGCAAGCAGGAGTACCTCCGGGATCCATTCTTTCGCCAACCTTGTTTCTGTTGCAGATAAACGATGTTCTGTCATCTACAGAGAACAAGATCTTCACCCTTAAGTAGTCTGCAGCTGGTTACAGCTTGAGAATCTCAGCGTCAAAGATGTCAACAAATCTATAACTTAAACTCTGACTTAGAGAGGATATCGGACCAAGGTCAGTTGAACCTGGTGATCTTGAATGCGAGCAAGATGCAAGCAACTACGTTTTCTAGAAAGGTCAAGGTCCTCGCTGGAAAACCTCCTCTAACGATGCAAGGCCAACAAATTGCATCCAAATATTCGATGCATCTTCTCGAAATAACGGTCAACTCCGGTTTTGCTGGCATGAACATGTATCAGCAATACCTAAGTCTACATAAACTAAACTTAGTTTTCTTTTCAGAACCACGCGATACTTCACGTCTTCTCAGTTTTTGCTTCTATATAGAGCGCAGATGTTACCTGCTTTGGAATATTGTTTCCATGTATGGGGATCTGCCCCCAAACATTCGTTGAGAATGTTGGGTAATGTGCAAAAACAGGCTGTGCTCCTCATCGACCACCTGGGATCAGCCTTGATCTCCAACCGCTGGCCCTCAGAAGACAAGTTGCTGACCTTTCTCTGTTCTACAGACACTTCCACAAAAGATACTCCATGGAGCTGAAATACCTTGTTCCTGGAAAACACAAAACAATAGAATTGTTGGGAGCTGTTACTGTGAGTCGCTCAATTTCATAAATGCACAGGAAGTGGAGAGTATGATTTCAAATCCTCAGCAATAATGAGGAGATCTCAGTTTCTACAGCTAGAGGATTAGGAGGCACGGCTGAAATTTTGCCGAAAGTATTAGCAATAGGCATGAGAAAATCCCGAAATCCAACATTATACCACTCGGACTGATGAAGTGAGGGCGACCAGTGACGTATTATTTCAATCTCAATAATGAACCTTACTAATATGCTACGCGTCAGATGAATGAACCACCGTGTTTCGGCGTATGTCTTTATTGACATCTTCATGGGGGACTTTATTAGGATATAATAAGTGAGACATAGTAGAGGGTTCTTAAAACGAAATTTTCTGACCTGTGGAGACCAGTGTGATGGTGCACAACCACACCAGACAAGAAATGTCTCAGAACTCTTAAACTAGTCTTTTGGTAATAACTTGATGTTAAGCCTTAGTGACCAATAGTCAAATTCAAAATACTTGCAAAAGTGTTTCTGGACGTTTCAATTCTTGCATTTTGAATAGTAAAAATACTTCATATTGTTGCTGAAATTTATTGTTGTGACATAGAATCAAAAACATTTGCGTTCTTTTGTTCAAAATTGCACTTGCTAATACAAAACAAACAAGATGAAACCACAAAATGTTGTAAGGATTTTCATTTCAGGATCATTATTAAGAAAATTTATCCGACATGTTTTATATATTTGAAAAGAGAAAAAATACTCTCTCAATTTCATCGAAATTCACCTATGGTTTACATTCAAAAATATAAGTTACTTTATAATTCGGAAACCATTCAAAAAAAATTATCACATCTCCATAATCTACTTAGAATAGAGCCCTTAGAATGTCGAGATAGTTTTCACTTAACTTTGGAATAACTCGAGAGCAAAAGAAGAAAGCTTCTTCTTCGGAAATCGAAGACGAAATGGGAGATTCATTTCTCTCTTTTTGAAGTATTTCACATAGCTACCGTAGTAAAATATCGAAAATCGAAGACTCTATATATAAGCACCGTATAGTGAAAAATTCATCCTCCAAACAAATATTCTATCTATTTTTGCATTAATAGTCAGTTTCGTTTTTTGACGCACCCTGTATGTCTTA
Source organism: Cryptolaemus montrouzieri (assembly GCA_013387265.2). Lineage (NCBI taxonomy): Eukaryota > Metazoa > Arthropoda > Insecta > Coleoptera > Coccinellidae > Cryptolaemus > Cryptolaemus montrouzieri. Next base: position 29,911,572 of record JABFTP020000103.1, read on the forward strand.
TGATCAAGTATATATATATATATATATATATATATATATATATATATATATATATATATATATATATATATATATTGACAATGCAAAAGGTAGATTTTGATATATTTGATGATAATTCTAAAAGAGAAAGTTGGATGCAGAAGGAATTACACGGAAAGCACCCTAAAGAATTGAAAAATGATTATATTGATGAAATCGCATCGAATAAATGGTTAGTATCTGGAGAATTGTTTGCTGAAACAGAAGGCTTGGCAATTGCGATCCAGAATCAGGTTGTTTCAATTATAGAAAACACATCATCAAACAAAATATAGATGATTCTTGCCGTAGATGTTTCTGTTCTTCAGAAACAGTTTTTCATATATTATCATCTTGCTCAGTCCTTGCTTCAACAGATTATTTAGAAAGATATAATGCCGTCGCTAATATTATTCACTTTAATCTAGGAATTAAACATGACCTAATTCCCAAAAGAAAAAATTTCACAAATATGAACCTGAGACTATTTGTGAAAATGACAAATATAAACTTTCTTTTGATAAAACCATTCTTTGCAACAGAGCTGTAAAACACAATAGACCATATATCGTTCTTAATGATAAACAGAATCAAATAACATATATAATTGATATTGCTATACCCGACACACATAATATACAAAATAAATACAATGAAAAATTTCTAAATATATGATGCTTGGCGACGAGATTAAAAAATGTGGGAAATGAAGAAAATATTTATTCTACCGATTATTATTTCTACAACAGGCGTTATTCCTAGAAATCTTCACAAAAGTATTGAGATTTTGGGTCTGAAGAAAAATTTGTTTGAACAGTTACAAAAGATAACAGTCATCAAATCTTGTAATATTCTTCGTAGGTTTCTTTCCGAAAATAATAATGAGGTAGAGTCATAGGTTTTCTCTTTAGTTTATACTGCTCAGAATCTCATTTCATATTTTATTTATTTGTTTATATAAATGTAATATAATTAACTGACAATTTTGTCATATTTATATTCAGAGCAGTATTCTATTCGATCGTTCACCACTTCACACAAAGGAAACTAATAATGAGTAACATTCAGTGTTACTTGACTAAGGTCCGTACACTGGATTTTTCCGGGGAGAAAGCCTCTGACACTACTCGTTGGTACATTGATATCATTGTCTGATGATGCTATAGTATGTATATATTCTGGTAGATTGATATATTCTCATAACATTTAACGTTATCCTAATATATAAATACTCCAGGATATGTTTTGATTATAATCATTGCCTGGCAATGGTATTAATTACCGGGTGGTGGATTTATATTTTTCATGAAATCAGTTGATTGCATGAACAGATATATGGGCAACTCGTCGGGTAAAACCCCTATATATATATATATATATATATAATTGATATTGCTATACCCGACACACATAATATACAAAATAAATACAATGAAAAAATTTCTAAATATATGATGCTTGGCGACGAGATTAAAAAATGTGGAAAATGAAGAAAATATTTATTCTACCGATTATTATTTCTACAACAGGCGTTATTCCTAGAAATCTTCACAAAAGTATTGAGATTTTGGGTCTGAAGAAGAATTATATATATATATATATATATATTTGTACACAAACCTCTGAACAGTTCCCAGTTTCGACGCAAAACGAATATAATTTTGCATATCATAAAATTTCTCGATAATATAACAACGCTTAAAATAATTTGCATCTACAAAAGACCGTCGACTAACTCGCCAAGCATCTGAATTATAGTTCAAAATTGATTATCCTCATCTCACTCTTCCATCAATTATACTCCTATCGAGAAAAAACAGTAACAAGTACAAAAAGCGTTTCCTCCACGGTTTTGTTCAATTGACAGCAGGTTGGATGTACTAGAAAAGGGTTAACAAATCGTTAAAGTAATGAGTTATTGGCAATTCCCAGCTGCACACTTTGTTTCGAGTATATTTATTACCCAATATACAATTATTGTAATACAAATCGGTTCTGTTTACTACGTCGTAAAATTTTATGTCTTCAATTGTTGACAAATTGTGTTTGCGGTGATATTTCAGAAGGGATCATCTTCACAGTTATTTACTATATTGGTCTAGTCTGGCTGCTTGGGGGTGTCGTAAAAATAAGCTCATCTAGTAATTTATCAAGGATTTGTACTTTTAAGATCCGGCTTTTAACTTTTATTGTGTAACCGTTGAAGTTGCTGTAAGATATGAGTGATAACAGTGTTTCTGTGGATTCATTTTAATTCCACTTTATCTGATGAATTTGGCACTATGATTTCCATCCGAAATTTTGTATAGAAAAAGAATGTTAAAGTCACTACACTATCATCCAACAGCTACAATTCACACAGCACATTTAATATTCTATCTTTTAATCATTATAATTTTCAATACACTAACAAACTCTATTCCTAAATATACAATCAAAATTCAGTTAAAGAAAAAATAGGGAACTAAGGATTGAATCTCTTAAGCTTAGATGTTGACAAAATGTTGTCAAGCATTCTGAGGAACGAAAGTATTAACTCAACATCTGATATCTGAAAACAATCACATTTTAACCCTTCGATACAGTGCGAGCTATGTATACTCTTTAATCTTTTATTTTTTATGCGCGCTTCTCTGGAATAAGCAAACCTGTTACACCACATGAGTGAGCGCCTGGGAAGAATTGAGGTGTCTTTTCACTCGCTTCTTGAAAAGAGGCAAACTGTAGGATTTTGGGAAGATGTAGGGCGGAAGCGAGTTCCACAGCTCACCGGCCCTGTAAACGAAGAAATTCTTATAGAGAGACGTTCGAGGGGTCGTTAAATGTACCGCCATATACAACAACAAGGTATTTCAGCTCCTTGGAGAATCTTCCATGGAAGTATCTGTAAAACAGAGAAAGGTCAGCAACTTGTCTTCTGAAAGCCAGCGGTTGGAGATCGCCGGTGATCTCCGGTTGGTCGATGAGGCGCACAGGCCGTTTTTGCACACTATCCAACATTCGCAACGAATGTTTGGGGGCAGATCCCCATATTTGGGAATAATATCCAGAAGCATGTCCAATCTGCACCTTATATGGAAGCAACAGCTGATATGACGTGAAGTATCACTTGGCTCTGAAAAGAAAACTAAACTTAGCTGATGCCGGCTTAGCTGATACATGTTCATGCCGGCAAAACCCGGAGTTAACCATTATTCCGAGAAGGTGCATCGAATCTTTGGATGCAATTTGTTGGCCTTGCATCATCAGAGGAGGTTCTCCAGCGGAGACCTTTCTAGAAAACGTAATTGCTTGCGTCTTGCTTGCGTTGTAGCTCAGATATCCTCTGTTAGTCAGAGTTTAAGTTATCAATTTGTTGTCATCTCTGACGCTGAGATTCCGCAGCTGTAATCGGCCGCTGACTACTGAAAGACGAAACCAGGGTAAAACCGTCAGCAAAACCGAGGATCTCGATCTCTGTAGATAACGGAAGAGCGTTTATCTGCAACAGAAACAAGGTTGGCGAAAGAATGGATCCCTGAGGTACTCCTGCTCGCAACTCGAAACAATAAGGTGTTATACCGTCGACCACAACTTGTATTGATCTGTTTGAACGAAAGCTATTGCAACCCCGCAATTTTTCGGGAAGCCCATATGCAGCAATTTTACTCAACAAGGCTGCATGCCAAACCCTATCGAAGACTTTAGAGATGTCGAGGGCTATTGCTTTAGTTTTCCCATGCTTTTCCATCATTGATATACAAACATGAGTCGCGTAGGAGAGCAGATCTCCTGTCGATCTTTGCAACAGAGCGGTAGTTTTGGGATAAGGACTTCTTTCCTTTCTTTGGGATTGGTTGAATTCTTGCTATTTTCCAGCTGCTCGGAAAGGCTGGCTTTCATAATAATTCTGAAACAGACGGTTAAGAACGGGTCCCAGTTGAGAGCTCACTTTTTTAGGACGATTAGCGGTGTTTCGTCTAGACCAACAGCCTTCTTGCAGTTTAGCTGCTTGGGAGCCCGTCTCACAGTGCGGACACTGAATTTGATTTCTGCTATGGAACAATTTGTAGGTGGAATGTTCGGTGGTATTGAGTTAGATGAATCTAGCATAGAATTCTTTGAGAACAAAAAGTTCGGCTTTCTCTTTCTGAGATGATGCTATATTTCAGTCTACTTTAATAAGAGGCAAATTTGTAGAAATTTGCACTGACAGTCTTCGCCATAGACCAGAATTGTCTAGTCTAGCTTGCCTGTTAAAGGAGTTTATTAGTTACCCCTTCGTTGAAGTTGGCCTTTGCTCTTCCAGTTGTCAGGTTGCATACGTTCCGTATTCGTACGAAGGTTGTTCTTGTTTCCTCTGTTGGATTTATCCAATGAAAAGATTGATATCATCGACATCACCAAAGCCAAATAGTGTGAAAATGAATGGTGAATCCTAGTATTTCATCCTCGTTAGTGACTACATTGAAACCCTAACTGTAGAAGATATGAACACTTGCTAGAAGTACATCTGATTTGACAAATGAAAGTCAAAAAAAACTAAAACAACGGTAGTAGCCAAAACAAATCCGAATTCATCTGCTGACATTAAACTTAACAACCTTTAAATCTTACAAGTGCAAAAGTTGAATTACCTTGGAAGCACCCTTATTTCTGAATACATATTCATATTATATATAAAGAAAATGATATCATCAGCAAAAGAGCATTTCTCTTTAAGTGTCAACTCTTAACTACTATAAACAACCAGCACTGAAACTTAATAACAAATAGGCCAACGGCTTTGAGTGTCCTATTTTCCAGAGCTTTGAGTGTCCCATTTGACCTGGGGAAGGACGACCTCGAGCAACAACGGCGATCCGTTACCATTATTTAAGGCTTTCCTCTTTGAGACAACGGTTCGCTACTGCTAGGCACCTTCAAATGAAGCTTTTATAAAACAGTGCAGTGCATATTAACACTGGAACGATACAGCATCGTCTCAGGGAATTCGATTTTAGGCCTCGTGTCGCAGCTCGAGACCCAGCTCTCACCACAACACATCGAGGAGCCTGAATAAATTTTACCAGGAAACATGCCAACTGCTTAGAAGCTAACTGGGAGAGAGTTTTGGTTACTGGAGATTTCGTCTTTTTCATTGCCATCAACGATTTTTAATGTACAGACGTCAAAATAAGAGATATGCCCAGTGAAACTTTTTACCAACCTATGGTTTTGGGTGGAGGTACAATAATGGTGTAGGGAGAATTTTCGTTTAATGCCCAAACTGACTTGGTCATCGTTGATAATGAAACCTTGAATGTTGAGAGGTACGTTACAGAAATTTTTGAAGAACATCTGCTACCATTTGGGGTGAAAACATTTATAAGCATGATACAATTAGAAACCACTTCAATGGAGTGGACTGCACGAAGTCTCGATCTCAGTCCCACGAAAAAAATCCGGACTTTCTCAATAGAAGATTAAGAAACAAACAAAACCAGCCAGCAACCGTGAATGAGCTTCGGAACAGACTGATCAAAATGCATCAGAATATTATATGGTGATCATTTTAAGTATGATTCCGTGGATGGCATGCAATGATGCCAGTTTTATATATTTCATTATCAGTTTTATTTCTTTGAATACAATTTTATTGGTGATTGTTACCAAACATTCCTTAGTGCTAGTGGATTACTGGAAAAACAATTTTCAACATATCTAAACTTCTTCTGAATAAATTTCAATTTTCGACTTTCAGTGTTGATTTCTTGGCACAGTGTATAACACACTATAAATACCAACAAATTCGAAAACGTATCCCTCTAATATATTTATAGAAATTTATCTTATCCAAAGTGAAAAACTTTTTCATAACTTAGGCAACTAGTTTCTCCAGAATTAGATATAAAGAACATCAAATTTCATTCACCAAAAATAAACAGAATTCAACATTGGCTATCCACTGCATCCTAAACGGTCACTCTTTTCCTAATATTAGTAATTTGAAAAACCTACACATTTCCCCAAAAAGCAGAAAATTCAATTACCTAGACACAGTTGAAATTTCCAAATCACCTTTTAAGGTCAACTAATAATTAGAGATAATGGACGACCACACCGATTTATGTTATCACAAATTTTTGGTGTGTTCAAATGATAACTCAATAATAAAAAACAAGTACTGTATTTTAAGGAATTTTACTCCATGATTGCGATTCGTAACGCGTTTCACTACACCGTAGCTTCTTCAGACGAATGAATATACAGAAAAATATAAATGAGAAAATAACTATAAATGTTCTTGAGTAACTAAAAGCTTATTGGGTTGCTTCTTCTTAAGTGGTTATTTATGACAGGTATATCCAATAAAATTAAGGAATAGATTGCTCCTTGAAGAGGTTCAATAGAGGTGAAGGGCTTAAATCGACTTGTTCATTAATGAGTCTATCTGAGTGTTTGTATTTATTGATTTCTAAAGTTTCCCAAAGATCTACCTTCCAATATTTATTATCTGTATGCGAAATTTCAAACTGTGGGTCAAAAGATGATTATTTTCTAAGAGATGATTCGCGTAATTTGAATCTGATTTTTATTTGAAAAACTGCGTTTATGTTCCGATATTCTAATATTAAAATTTCTATGTGTTCTACCAATATAGAAATTATCACAGTCATTGCAATTCAATCGATAAACACCTGATTTATTGTTTTTACCTGGTTTGGTTTTATTAATTTTTATATATTTGCCTAAATTATTATTAGTTTGGAAAGCTATGTTGAAATTATTGCTACTTAAGAATGATTTCAGTTTCTCACTCGTAATGCCAACGTAGGTTAAGGTGTTGAATTTTTGTTTAAATTTATCGACAGGGTAAACTTCATTCAATGCGATTCTACTTTGTTTTTTATTTAAAATATTATTTATTAGTTTGGGATTGTAAGCATTATTTTTGGACTATTTGTTTAATTGATTAAACAGATAATAAATATTGGAAGGTAGATCTTTGGGAAACTTTAGAAATCAATAAATACAAACACTCAGGTAGACTCATCAATGAACAAGTCGATTTAAGCCCCTTCATCTCTATTGAATCTCTTCGGGGAGCAATCTATTCCTTAATTTTATTGGATATACCTGTCATAAATAACCACTTAAGAAGAAGCAACCTAATAAGCTTTTAATTACTCAAGAACATTTATAGTTATTTTCTCATTTATATTTTTCTGTATATTCATTCGTCTGAAGAAGCTACGGTGTAGTGAAACGCGTTACGAATCGCAATCATTAAGTAAAATTCCTTGAAACACAGTACTTGTTTTTTATTATTGATAATGGAATTTTACCAAGTAAAAGCCTCCCAAATTCAAATAATAACTCCATCAATAGTTTGTGAACTGTATACCTATTATCTGATTTTTCGAAATCCAATAAGGACTCATTCATAAATACCACGGCCTTTATACTTACTTTCATACTGTCTGATGATAAACGAAAATTCGAAACCGTGGCAACAATAATGATTATGAATGGTAAAAATACATTAAAATTTCCATTCCTGTTTTGATAACGCTTATCAAATAAATAGTAAGGGCTGAATCAGTACAGAAACCTTATAACTCTGAAATATAGAGCTCTACTTTACGACTGGCCTTTTTAAACTTCCTAACGTTGATAAATTGTTACGGAATTGATGCTATACCACTTCAAAACACACAATCTGCTAGCTGAAGAATAGAAGCAGCAATCAGTATTACAATGCATCAGATGATAGCCGCAGGATGCACTCTAATATGGCAAAATCATCTTGACTAGCTGACATTAGTGATGAGTTATGACTTGGCATTAATATGTTGCTAGTAATCGCGATGCTAAGGTTTATGTACAAGCTCATGAGATCTATGAACTTATTCATAATTTCTAACGGTTGCTTCTTAGAATCAGTGGAAAAATCTGTATTACGAACTCCATCATATATAGGGGATTCCTAAACAAGCGCCAAGCATACAGGGCGTGATTCCTCAGCTCTTTTCGTCATGAAATTATCATATAAACATTTACAGAATGTAAATGTACTTTGTAAAGCAATTCATGGTACCCTTAAAGGGGAATTCATACTGAAATTATGGAATTCGGTGTGTTGCTTTAACTCTTCACGCTGAATAAGAATTCAATCATATAATTCCAAATTTTCCATCAAAAGCGTTCCATAATGAAGGATTGATACATTTTGATTCCCCCAATGAAAACAAACTTCACTCCAATGAAAACAAAATATTTGAGTTTGCGGACGATTATACCATGGTGTGCTCATTTTCTAGTCAGCTGTCTATAACAGCAGCGTATTTCCGACAAAAATACCAACATAGTATGTCACTGAATTCAGGAAAAGATATCAGAGGGGGGTCGGCCGGTTGAACTTGTTGATGTTTCTCGTTTTACAGATACTTCTTCCGTAAATGCTTTAAGGAACTGAAAAGCTTGATTCTGGAGAGAATACAGTTCCAAAAAAACTAGCCTTGCGGAGAGTCCAATAGGTACAGCTACGTACCTCTGTCATGTCACATTTGTGGCATGACAAGCATCGTCTTCTCCCAAGAGTTAAAATTTGAGAAGGAAAACCTCAAGAATTTTTACGTGAGAAATGTAATCTTAGTTTATATGGACAGAGCAACTCATAGAAAAAAATAAATTTATGAATGAGATAAAAAACTTTAAGGTTCAACTTTAATCTACACTTTATTTGAAAAAATTCGACGACGTTTCGCTGACACAGCAGCTTTATCAAGAATGAAAAACAGAATGAAGAGTATGGTATTATAAACAAATCGTAGAACAAGTTGGATGAATAACAGGAAAATCCACACCGAGCCATTGTACAGTTAGTATGAAAGGTAATAAAAACTAATTAAACAAGTTAAGTAGGGTGAATAATTCACATCTACTTTCTTCAAACACAATATTAAATCAAACAAGATAAAATCTGATTTAGAAGAACTTGGCATAGATACTGAAATTTCTCTGAAAAATATTCCTAATAACACTCACCTGAAATATTTAGCATTTAACATTATAAAAATGAATCATTAGCTGACTTTAAACCGAGTAAAGAACAAAATATTTTAAAGCCATCAAACAAAAATCTCAACTAAATAAAGTTATTTTTACAAAATCAAATAAGGGTAATACTGTTATTGCGTTAAATAAAAATGACTACCTATTTAAAACTCTAAATTTCATTTCGTCCGGAAACCATACAATTTTAAACAAAGATCCAACTATTAAATTCCAGAAAAATATTAAAATTGCAATAAATGACGCAAAATCTTTAATTAAAGCAATAGATAAATACAAATTAATTTTACCAAACCCTCAACCACCTCAACTGTATTCACTCATTAAATTGCATAAAGTAAATAACCCGTTAGACCAGTCGTATCTTACGTTACAGCCCCAGCCGTGAAATTGTCGCACTGCCTTATAGATATCATCAAAATTATTGTTCATTCAAATCAAAATTTTCTATAAAAATTCTTTCGAATTGATAAATAACATAAAATACGTTAACCTACCACCTAACGCAAAACTTATTTCGTTTGATGTTGAGAATTTATACCCAAGTGTTCCTCCAGGTGATGTCAAAATATTAATCGAAAACATGTTGAATTCGAATCATGTTAACCACATAATTAAATCAGAAATATTGAATCTGTTGGACGTTTGCATTGAACAAAATTATTTTCTTTCAACAACATCTATTACAGTAGTGAAGTTTGAGAGTAGTTTGATCATGGGAAATCCTTTGAGTCCACTTTTAGCAGAGATTTTTATGAATAATATTGAACAGAAAATTCATACACATCCACTCATTTCCAAATTTCTTTATTGGTATAGATATGTTGACGACATCTTAGTATGTTTCATTGGAACTACTCGTCAATTACACTTGAACATTACACGATAGAAATTGAACAGAACGGTTCCATCAATTTTTGGACTTAAAAATCACTATACAAAATAATAATCATGTTTTTTCGGTCTTTCGTAAACCAACACGTACTGATACAATTATACATAACTACTCATTATATCCAATTCAACACAAAGTTGCAGCTTTAAACAGCATGGTACATCGGTTACTCAATTTACCTTTATCAGTAGAAGATTATAATAAAGAGTTAAACATCATCAAACAGATAGCCATTAATAATTCATATAAGCCGGATATGATAGATCTAATCATTCGTAAAAAACTGTATCAGAAAGCAATAAATGAAGTATATCCTATTCATAAAAACTATAAAATATTCAACAGTTCAACATTCTGCGGTTCTGCAAGTACAAATATTAAATCCTTTCTCGTCAAACAAAATCTTAATATAACTTTCAAAACTTCTAATAACTTAGGTAAACATATTAAAAATAATAAATCTCGTGTTGAAAAATCAAGTAAATCAGGAATCTATAAACTCAATTGCGGTTCTTGTGATAAAATTTATATCGGTAGGACCTATAGGAGTTTTGGCATAAGAACATCTGAACATAAACGTAGCTTCGATAAAAATAAATCTGATTCAAATTATTCAACCACCTAATAAAAGAAAACCATGCATTCAATAAAAACTTTGACATATTACATATAAAATCAAAAGTTCAAAATTAGATCTCCTAGATGCATTAGAAATAAATAGATACAAACATTCGGACAAGCTTTTGAATGAACAGGTAGATGTGAATTATTCACCCCTACTTAACTTGTTTAATTAGTTTTTATTACCTTTCATACTAACTGTACAATGGCTCGGTGTGGATTTTCCTGTTATTCATCCAACTTGTTCTACGATTTGTTTATAATACCATACTCTTCATTCTGTTTTTCATTCTTGATAAAGCTGCTGTGTCAGCGAAACGTCGTCGAATTTTTTCAAATAAAGTGTAGATTAAAGTTAAACCTTGTGTATTTTATCTCATTTATATCATGGATCTACATCAAGTAACGGCCTCCACAATTCAAATAAATTTATGAACTCTAAAGACGCCTTGAGAAACTTCTGTTGATTATTCAAGTAATACTTTCCTTAATTTTTAATGATTTTTGGAGAATCGCGTGTAGCGAAGATACCTAGATGATAATTTTTCTAACAATAGGATTGGAGGATGATAATTAAGTGGCCGACTAGATCGTCAGATCTCACGACATGAGATTTTTTCCAACATCGATGTTTTTCAACATAAATCGTATTCTATTGAGGTTCTTAAGGAAGGTATAGCATACGTCTGGCATTTACTGAATTTATTGCAATCCGCTTTCTGTACATCAATTATGATAATTTTAAGATACTACTATTTTTCCATAATAAAAATTGTATATCAAATAGGGCCATATTAAATTTATACTATCTTGGGAACAGTAAGAACTCTACTCATATAGATACGGCAACAAATTCTTCAAATATCCATTACGGAAATCCATAAAAGGAAGCGTTATTTATGGGTATGTACTAGAAACAAGCAAGCGCTATTAATTCTGTTATAATTGGTTCAAATGAAATCCCAAAAGGCCGTATTTACATATCTACTTGATCATAAACGTAGTTAACAAGCTTCTTGAACGATTGAAACACTGGATGTAAGTTGTTCTAGTTTCCCCGGAAAATTAATGCATACAGACAGCCAAGTAGAATTCTAGTTTTTTGCGCATGTTTATTACCTTCAATGTTCATACCAGACTAGAATGTTTTTATGACGTGCGAAAATGTCAATGCTCAATAGCTTCACATAATTTTACAAATATCTCACAGCATAATTTTGCTGATTAGTTACATCAAAACATTCGTTTCTAAGTTGATATTTTTTGGTCTTAAGAAGGGGTGCTTAAACTTGAAGCTCTGGCCATCTACCTCAATATTTTTAGACTACTCACGATCGACTCTGTGAGGCTGCAAATATGTGTAATGCAGGGTTGTCGTACATACACGATACACCCTACTTACCTACGTATCTAGGTAGGGTGTACTGTGGCATATATAGATATTAGCTTTGCGCATAATATACATTATTTTAGTTAAGTTTAGTATCGACGTAGTATTGCTTCAAGTTAAAATGCAGAATGACTCCAATTCCTGCAGGCGCAAGATTTATATCGGCGTGAACGAAAGTCTCGAATGTTTCCGATAACGCGCAGCCCTCGTTCTGTAAAAGTGGCAAGAAAAAACCGGCTTTTCTTTGACAAGTACCGCGCGTTCCTTTGATAAAGCCGCCTTTTAACGGTAGCAGAGTATCATTTTATAACGTAATAAATTTTTGTAGTTTAGTTACCTACGTATTAAAGATTTTTTTCTTCTCGAAATCTACTCAAAAAGCACTCCTCGATCGACCGTTTAAGCACCCCTGGTCTAAAAACCCCCGTCTATAGCAAAATTTGGGTGGCTGAATTTGAAAGCTAAGTAAAATATTATAATAATATAAATATTTTTCGAGTTAAATTCAAATCAACATGCCCATCTCGGCCCAAGTAAATTTCAAGTGTGATATATAAACTGTATTTCCATCTCGACCCATGTCCTTAATTTATTCATTATTATATAATTTCTCCAATTGTGTGTTCAGGAAAGAAAACAAGTCTAAGAATATTAGTGATATTTATTAATTGTTATATTCTATTCTAAAATTTCAAATGAGGTTACAGTACAATATTAAAACAGCACTGAAATGATTCGAATTAATTTCAATGTCCTGAATAAAGCATTATTTTTATAAACCTCTATTTTTCCTTTTATAAAGGTATGCTTTTTCCTAATAATATTTTTGAATTTACGAGGAAGGTGAATACTATTTTATTTCACATGAACCTGAGAATAACATTGACAAATTGGAATAGCGAGGGGTGTGCACAATACATAGAATTATTGAATTGAGAATCGAATGATTCACATGCATTTTCCGTTTTATTCAAAACAACAAATCTAGCAGAATTCGCTAAATATGTTTCAAACAAGTAATTCGAGAATTTATCCAGTTCTTCATCTAGTGGTCTGATCTTGTATATTTCAAAGGAATAAAATCTCCAACTCCTCGGACGAAAATAAAAGTTCAAAACAATTTTGGAACCCTTTGTCTTCTTCTGAGCATTTTTCTCTATACTCGAAAGTCAAACTCTGAATTTGACCATACCCACCATTGGGAGATGAAACCTACACACAACTTCTGCTGGAGATAATACAATATTCCATCTTGAACATTAGTTTCTGATTTTTGATAAATATGTGTTTGATTTGTCTTTTATCAGACGAAAAACCGATGGATATAATGACATTTGAAAAATCCATGGATCGTGAATAGTTGTTCAAAAACTTGATCCAGCACGTTCATATAAATAACTTTGTAATCGCATAAATAATTAAGGTTCAGATCATACGAAAAAATTACAAAATTCTCTATAACATCGTTGATCAATAAAAATTCATCCATTCGATTGAGTTGATCAAATGCACATGAACTCTTTTTCATACATTTTGTTACGGCTGGTAACACTTTCACAATGTCCGCTTCAGTTTGGCACATCTCTTGTCTGAAGATTTTCGACGGTTTTTCACGTACATCTTGCTCTGCCTTTCGTTCAACAGAAGAAGTCATGTTTTGTCGTTACAGCATATGTTGCTCTTGTATGGTTGTTGATAGCTTTCATTGGAATTTGTTATATCACGGCTCCCAGATTCACTAACTGTTCGAAAGAATGCAGGACATTTATCTTTAACGCACTTCCATTTAATTTGCATTCCATTCAAACTTGAAGCATTCGTATTCCCAAACAATGCCACATGCTACTTTCGTATTCTGATTGATTTTGTTTTCATTTCCTGTTATAATTATAAACTCCTAATGAACAGTGAAATATTGAGAAAATTATATTGGGGGTTGGGGAGATTATCCCTCACCTATTAACGTGCAAGTCGAGACTGAGATGGGTATCTTTACTAAACGGGTGTTTATGAATAGTTTTTTCTATATTATCCATGAAGATTTCTGCCAAACGAGGGCTTAAGGGTTTCCCATTATAAGTCCCTCATCACTTTTATAAGAAGAGTCGTTAAATAAAAAATAATTTAGAGATATGCAAACATCTAATAGAGGCTTTATTAGATGTTTGCCCTCTCTTGGCAGAAATCTTCATGGATAATATAGAAAAAAACTATTCATAAACACCCGTTCAGTAAACATTTCCTATATTGGTATCGATATGTCGATGATGTTCTTTTGTGTTTCACAGGAACAAAGAGACAGTGCATCGTATTCGAAAATTTCAGCAACAACCAGCACCCTCGATCAATTTCCTAGACTTATCAATAACAAGATCAAATAATAAACACCTGTTTTCAATTTATCATATACCTTATCATACACATATCACAATTCATTATACATTGGCATATCCTTACCAACACAAAATTGCAGCACTTAATAGTTATATACCTAGACTCTAAGCACAATGTCTAGTGAAAATTATCTTAACGAATTGAATTTGATAAAACAGATCGCATTAAATAATGGTTGTGATGCAAATTTAGTTAACAACATAATATATAAAAAAACAAAAATTAGCCTTACAACATATTTATCCAATCGGTGAACATCAAGACAAGAAATTCAATAGTTTAACATATATAAGCAATATTAGCAGTAATGTGAAATCCCTTCTCAAAAATTCAAATTTGAATATGGCGTCGAAAACATCAACAACTTTAGGTTCATTTATCAGAAATTATAAGTCTCCAATTCATAAAGAAAATAAATCAAATGTTTATAGATTGGAATGTACAGATTGCAATTGTTTTATATAGGTAGAACAGGAAGAAATTTCAATGTTAGAATCTCAGAACGTAAACGCAGTTTCATCAATGGAAAAACCGATTCGAATTATTCTAATCATCTTAGAGAGGATTCTTTCAATTCGAAATTTAAATTCCTACATTCTGAGAATAGAGGTATAAAACTCAACCTTCTGGAAGTACTTGAGATTAACAAATTTAGGTATTCCCCAGAAATTCTTAATGACCTGATAGACATAAATAACTCACCCTGATTGAACACAAATGTAGCAAAAATTATTAAATTTACTGCACGAATTCATTTTTGATATTTTTACCAAATATATAACTTGTGTAAACAAAGAAACTTCAACAAGAAATGTCAAATTAAAAATATCAGAAAAAATACTATGAAAAATGGCACACAAATACATAGCAAAATACGTAGTAACATCAGTGACAATACTAATAAATACGTATTAACAGTGACATCTGTGAGAAATTTGAGTTAATATCATGATTGTGCGTTTAAACTTTTGATTTAACTATAGGAAATGTGTTTTCTTTTCTTATTTTAAGATTTTAAAGCGAAATTTCCTTGATTGTTCTATTATTTAAACGAAAATTAACGAAAAATGGAGTTTTTGGACATTTTGTTAAGAAACGGTGTTTTAATGACGTTTTTCTATGTTGGTATATTCAGAAAAGTTGTTGGCCATGACAATAGCTAAAACTTTGCAGAAGATAGTAAAGCGATATTCCGAACGGTTTGGGAATTACAAGCATATAATGTACTGAAGTCATAAGCGACGAACCCTACTAAAATCAGCTAACTTCAAAGGCGAATATCTCCTAAACAAGAGCTAAATTTCAAAAACGGTGGTTACCACTGGATTCAGCGTACCCAAAATAGGTTTACTAGGTATGTCTCCCGCGTGTTAGAATTTTGAAGTGTCATTTTCACGCACTCTGTTATTATAATGAACCTCCTTTACATGCATCTTTTTTTGATAATTTAAATTAAATCTAACCTAATTAACTTCAGAAAAAGTAAGCACCATGAGCCCTTAAGTTGAAAAATGTTCAGTAAAATCATTCTCTTATCTTTTCCAATATGGTCACGATGTTTCAAAGCGATGTAAGATGTAATACTGCAATGGTTGTTTTCAATTGGAATAATCAGCATACATTCAGCCATACCTTACGTGATGTCATGTTCTGATTGTTGAAGTACGTAGAAACAGAAACGTGACTGAACACTTGGCATACGAGATGTGTAACATTTTTAATAATTCACATCTCATGTCTCGGGAGAATGCTCTAGGCGTCGTACCTAACTGTTTATGAAGCAGGCGTTGACGGTAAAAATATGATTCCGACACCAAATACAGGCACTGTGATGTTTTTCGATCGTACTTATGTGAATATATGAATATAAAAATGTTATTGTGAATCGAGATGAGTGATGATCTGGGAAAGGCGGTTAGTTAATCAAATGGCATGCAACAAGTTGAATTTTTCATGGTAAATATATCTTTTCGTGCAGTCGAGTGTCGAACGGATTTGAAAATATTTTCAATCATCGTAAACCTTTGGTTACTCGCGGCCCTCTTTTCGAACGTATTTACTCGCGTGGTCTGCGATTGTAGACCATTTCATAAGAAATCAATATCATCCATTTTGATAGGTATTTGAAATGGAATAGTTCTCTTGAACAGTTGTGATTGAAGTTGTTTCAGTTCTGATGAAAAATATTAATTTAGTCTCTGTGGAATTGAAAAAACAGAAAATCCCAGAATAATTCCGTTATTTGACATAACTTGATATATTTTCCATTTAATCTAAATTACATGAACGTGAAAAAACATGCAGTATAAAACTGAAAAGAAAAGATAACAAGCTAATGAAAAAATGTTTACAAGCTAAACAACTACTAATTTATACCCTTTATGTCCCCTAAAGAGAGTCAATTTTTCACCTACACAATTCACAAGTAAAGTAAAACGAAATGAGACACTTCAATAATGTCACTTACGGTCATTTTCAAGTAAAAAACAATATAATACATAAGTAGGCAAGTACAAGTACAGTGTGAAATTTATCCTAAATATTGAGTAGTGGGGATCCATTATGCTCTAGTTGGCTGTTGAGGGTAGTAAATTGTGGGTTTTTACATAGTTTGTTAATCTCCAAACTTTCCAACATATTCATCTCTCTCCCTTTGTTACACTTATGAAGGATTTTAAGATTGTTCAATGATA
The DNA here is from genome assembly GCA_013387265.2 of Cryptolaemus montrouzieri. Classification (NCBI taxonomy): domain Eukaryota; kingdom Metazoa; phylum Arthropoda; class Insecta; order Coleoptera; family Coccinellidae; genus Cryptolaemus; species Cryptolaemus montrouzieri. The sequence goes on from JABFTP020000103.1 coordinate 29,928,619, forward strand.
TCGAGTGGTTAGTTGATTTTATGTGTTCAAATATTGGCGAATTTTCATCTGAGTAAATATGTTCCTTGAATTTAGCTTCAAAACTTCTCCCTGTTTGTCCAACATAGGCTACCTGACATTCATTGCATTTGATTTGATAAATTCCTGATTGCTTGAATTTATCGTTCTTTTGTTTGGCATTGAATAATAATCTGCTTAAGTTGGGGCCGCTTAAGAATGGAGTAAATATGTTGAATTTGGAAAAGTAAATACTGATTTTGTTAGAGAGTTCGCCGAGACTAGTGCATCTTTTTTTCGGGGTTTCTAGCTATATAGAACTTGAGAGGTAATACGTTGTTGTATAGTATGCCTCAATAAAGACCTATACGAAGAAAAGATGCAGGATGTACTGAAAACAATGGATATCACCGAAATACTAAAAGATCCAACCAAACTTTTCACAAAAGAAATCAAAGAAGAGCGAAGTTTGTCAGATCATCTAGCACACACAGAATGGGAGAAGAGGAAACTGATTCCAATGAATGTTCAAGCTCCAAAAATGTACGAATTGATTAAACAACATAAGGAAGAAAAACCTGCAAGACCTGTAGTGTCATATATAAACATACCATCAGGTAAACTAGCAAAATTCTTGAAGCGAAAATTTCTAGACCTCTCGAATTTTCAAGCACAATACACTATCTCTAATTCTGTAGATCTCATACATAAGTTTCAAATCTCACAATCTCCCAAGATATTAAGATAGTCTCTTTCGCTGTCAAAATATGTACCCGAACATTCCAACGAATGAGTGTCTTCCCCTTGTTACAGATATCTCATCCGAGTCTAACACACCACCATATATCACTAATGAATTTAGCAATCTTCTTCAAATATGCCCATCTCAAAGTTACTTTCAATTTCAATCTGAATTCTTTAAACGAAATCAGGTCTTCCAATGGGTTCACCTCTTATCCCTCTACTTGATGACATTTTCATGAATAATTTAGAGAAAAACTCAATATTGAACACATATTTCGCTAAAAAACAGATTGCTTTCTGGTACAGATATGTAGATGACATTTTAGTTGGTTTTCGTGGTTCGAACAGACAAATTCAGCAATTTTTAAATTTCCAGAAAAATATACATTGCCGCATCAGCTTTACTTCTGAATTAGAAAATAATAAGTCAATTAATTTCTTCGACTTAACCATTACAAATTCAAATAACCAACTCACTTATAAAATTTACAGAAAGGAAACATTCACAGACACATCGATTCCAATGGACTCGTTCAGTCATTTAAGCCACAAACTAGCTGCATAGAACTCCATGATTCATAGAGCTTACTCTGTTCCCCTTTCGAAAGAAAATTTTCAAACTGAGCTTAATATCATCAGAAAAATTGCCTTAAATAACAACATACCACAACATTTTTTAAATACAATCATTAAACGCAAAGACCAACGCATTACCTCTCAATTACTATATAGCACCCTGAAAAAAGATACACTAGTCTCAGATACATGGCGAACTCTCTAACAAAATCAGTAACTACTTTTCCAAATTGAACATAACTACTTCATTCTCAAGCTGCCCCAACTTAAGCAGATTAATATTCAATGCCAAACAAACGATAAATTCAAGCAATCAGGAATTTATCAAATCAAATGCAATGAATGTCAGGTAGCCTATGTCGGACAAACAGGGAGAAGTTTTAGGGCTAGATTCAAGGAACATATTTCCTCAGATAAAAATTCGCCAATATTTGCACACATAAAATCAACTAACCACTCGATATCATTGAACAATCTCAAAATCTTTCATAAATGTAACAAATGGAGAGAGATAAATTTATTGGAAAGTTTGGAGATTAACAAACTATGTGAAAACGCACAATTTATTACCCTCAACAGCCAACTACAGCATAATGGTTCCCCACTACTCAATATTTAGGATAAATTTCATTCAGTACTTGTACTTTCCAACTCATGTATTATATTGTTATTCACTTGAAAATGACCGTAGGGTCGAAACCGGTCGTGATTATTGAATAGATTGTGGAAAAGTGACAAAAGTGTTTCATTTCGTTTTACTTTAAAAATGAATTTCCATAAAATAAATAAATCATCAATATTATCAATCGAATACACAATTCACACTTATCCTTCATATGATTTTTATGTAGCATTTCGTACAACATTGTTGTGTCGATTTATTGCCACTTCTAGGACATCTGCAGCATTGTCCAACATAATTTTGTGGCCTCTGAAGGGTAGAGTATACGACCTCACTAATGCCTAATAGATGTCGAGCGCAGCGCCTCATTTCTGCAGGTAATTGTTCAATTGTTACCCACTCGATTTGGGGTTTTATGGGTTCCCAAGCACATTTTTCCAGGAAATCACTACAGGATACTCATTGTACTGGACGATTAGCTTTGAATACGCATAATACGTTTATGCCTGCAATGTTCAGTAAGTCATAGAACACAACACCACCATAGTCCACCGATGGGTATTTCTAGCAACATTGTGATTATTGCAGAGTTGATCAACTGAATCAACACCAATTTTCGTTCTGTTATAGTCTGTTATGATACCTGGTTTCTTGTCATCTCCTGTCTCAGCATCTATTGAATTGCAGTGATACATTGCGATAACAATAGATCTGATTTGTTTTTCTTAGGTCAATATGAGACAAAAGTGCATTCTTCCTCGAACCCAAAAATTGAAGATTTTACTTCAGTGCTTTTACTTGGTGAGGATTCCGCTGGAATTTCCCGTTTATCTCTTCGTAATGTGCCAATATATGTTAACTTATGATTTCCCTGTAATTTCTCAACATGTGGTGAACTACTGAACCAATTGTCTCCGGTAACATTAGGATTGGTACGGGACATTGAATGGATCAATCAGAGGACAATGTTTTCACCAGAGCTATCTACCCTATATGGACCTTCAGGTTGCATCCCAACATAGGGTTCCAAATTAATCGTGTACGATGTTTTTGCATCAACAGGAGCAAAGATTTTGATACCATATTTGGCAGGTGTACTTGGTATACATTGTTTGAAGCCACGTCTACCTAGTTTTTCGTCTACGGTGAGGAACTCACTTGGTGTGAAATTGGCATGAAGGTTCACTAAAAAATTCACAAAAACTTCACGAATAGGAGCCAACTTATCATACTTGCGTCTCCCGTTCCTAGTTTCTATATCGTCAAATCTAATACATCTTAGAAGGAACCTAAATCTATTTTCACTCGTAGCAAGATAGCATGATTCGATGCCGCTACCTCTTTACTTTTCCCAAATCTTTTCGAATATTTTCTTAAACTCCTGAAAGTGCCAATGAGGAGCAAAATTCTATAAACTCACTTTCCTGCCTAATTTGCTTTGAACATTTTATATATATATATATATATATATATATATATATATATATATATATATATATATATATATATATATATATATATATATATATATATATATATATATATATATATATATATATATACAGTGTTTTACATAGCTGTAAAACACAATTGACCAGATATCATTCTTACTGATAAAAGAATCAAATAACATATATAATTGATATTGCTAAACCCGACACACATAATATACAAAATAAATATAATGAAAAAATTTCTAAATATAAGATGCTTGGCGACGAAATTAAAAAATATGGAAAATAAAAAAAATTTATTCTATCGATTATTATTTCCACAACAGGTGTTATTCTTAGGAATCTTCACAAAAGTATTGAGATTTTGGGTCTGAAGAAAAATTTGTTTGAACAGTTACAAAAGATAACAGTCATCAAATCTTGTAATATTCTTCGTAGGTTTCTTTCGGAAAAAAATAATGAGGTAGAGTCATAGGTTTTCTCTTTAGTTTATACTGCTCAGAATCTCATTTCATATTTTATTTGATCGTTTACCACTTCACACAAAGGAAACTATTAATGAGTAACATTCAGTGTTACTTGACTAAGGTCCGTACACTGGATTTTTCTGGGAAGAAAGCCTCTGACACTACTCGTTGGTACATTGATATCATTGTCTGATGATGCTATAGTATGTATATATTCTGGTAGATTGATATATTCTCATAACATTTAACGTTATCCTAATATATAATTATTCCAGGATATATTTTGATTATAATCATTGCCTGGCAATGGTATTAATTACCGGGAGGTGGATTTATCTTTTTCATGAAATCAGTTTGATTGCATGAACAGATATATGGGCAACTCGTCGGCGTGAAACCCTATATATATATATATATATATATATATATATATATATATATATATATATATATATATATATATATATATATATATATATATATATATATATGTTTGTTGACACCGTTATGATTCCAACGATTTTATCGTTCACGAATAATTTTAGGCACTGGATTTCGGTTGTTGCATCACGAGCGTTACGTTTCGTTCCAGGGAGTATTCTTACAATATTATGTGAACGAACTCGAATTTGGATGCTCGGTGAAGTTTTTCTCCATTTTGTTATTTTATCTTTCCTACGCAATAAGCGGACAAACGGATTAAACTGGAATCATTTTCTTCATCGGTAAGTTCTTCATCCTCTATTACATCCTGAATCTGTGTCATGGCTGCTCTCCTCAGCAACATCTTGTTCTGCATTATCGTCTTCCTCATCATCGTTTTCATTAAAAGAATTTTCAAAATCATTAAGAAGTTCATTGAACCACTGTAACCAGACTTCAGGATCTTTGCTGGACTGTACGCCAACGCCAACTTTTGTACCAAGAAATTGAATTTGAACTGAATTGACTCAAAAGATATAGTAAAACGTGAATGCTCGCATGGTCTACAATCGTAGACCAGTCAAAATATACTGATTTACTAAATACTTAAGTTTTCTACAGCTAATGAAGAATAGGCGCGCGCAATAAAAAAAGTCTACCAATGAACATCATTCAAAATGGCAATGTCTACGATCGTAGACCACGCTAGTAACGTATGAGAGTGAATTGATAAGTCACGAAAAAATAAAACAATAACTCACTCTCCTCTACTGAGTGTCGTTTTGTTCCAACTTTATCTCCTTTCAGAGCCATATACTTGCGTTGGTGATGCTAGGGATTTTTTATAACTTCTTGATAAATACAATTTTGTTTTGGAGATGATCTTCAAATCCGTTTGGGAAGGGATAGAAATCAATGTGAAGTCAGGTCAGGGGATAAGATATAAATTCATATTGTAACTTCATCAGCGAAGTTGTATGAATGAGCAAAGCCCTTGTCGTGGTGAAATAGCATTTTCTTCTTGACAGGATGAAGCTGTTCTCTTTTGATTTCCTCTTCCACTTGGACCAGCAGTGATGCGTACTACTCTCCTTTTTGATCTTTTCTTTTGTAGAATATCAATGAAGATAATGCCTTGTGCGTTCCTGAAGGCTTTTTCCATCATTTTGTCGGCCGATGGAACCATTATGGCATTCCTGAGTGCACTGCTATCGGTCTCCACCCACTGTTTGGATTGCTGCTTCGTCTCAGGAGTTGAGTTTCTTAAAAACCCTTGATTTCAGATATATCAATCGATAATAATCTGGTGATCCTGGTGGTCAACCAATTGGGCTTCTCTTCCAATCTTGTTAGAAAAATTATTATCCTGGCATCACCTCACATTTGAGGCATAGTGTGGATAACAAGTTCTTTCGTCTGGTAAGTCTGTGTCCATCTCATTCAGAAATAAAGTTAACAAAGGTGGAAGTTAATTTTCTTGTAGGACTTTTATGAGAAATATTGCCTGACGTTTGCTGCATTTATTTCATTCAAAGTCCTCACTTTTGATAATAAGAAAAGAGAACAATAAAGTATTTAGGAAAACCAACCTGGCTCCTTCGCCATTTTGCATTCGCTAATTTGAGTTGCATTTTCAATTCAAACTCTGGATAAATTTTCAAAGAAGAAACCAATGAAGCCAAGAAGTTTGGGATAACTTGTGACAAAATTCATTAGTATATTTGGTAACACCTGTCGAAAGTGCAACCTTATCAATTATTTGTTGGTAATGTATAGCGTCTTTGAAAAGTTCTTGTTTTACTTTGCACCTTTCTAGACATAGCCGTACCTATTCAAAATGGCGAAAAGATATCCTTGTATTGAAATTTCTCTTTTAAATTCCGTCAAAAATAAGACATAAATATAATTTTATTATCAAGAATGAATAATATCAGAAAAACAAAAAATCTTTATGAAGAACAAACAATAATGAAGTATAATATGTGGACAATAGAGCAGATGAATATTTCCCAAGTAAATACTTAAGGTCACATCCCTTAACTGCTTTACTATTTTATTTTTCATAAACATTCCGTATTATTTCTGGAGGATCATTTTGTCTTTCTACCCATATGCGGCAGTTTAAATCTTCAGTATTTGTTGGTGCATCAAGTAACCTTATATTTCGAATAATCTAACGTCCAGTGAAGACATATCAAGTTACTTGGCTGGCCATTGGATTGAGAGTTTATTCTTTGAATCTATTATATATATATATATAATATATATATATATATATATATATATATATTTTAAATTTTAAAATTTATTCTAATGACCTGGTTTAAAAGGCCTGAAGTTGTATAAATAGACCCTCTTTTCCTCGAATTTGAAAGAAAAGGTTTCAACCTCTATACTTTCTTAGCAATCCTATGCCAGATGTGGATGTAGATGGGGAATCAGGGTAATAAAGTTTACAATTTTGTTTCGGCTTCGCAGATGTAGGTACCATCTGTAGTAGCTGTAAACGGGGGGGTGCGATGAAAAGAAAGCACCTAAAAGTAAACGAAAGATGGAAATGGTACCTAACCCTCGATATTTGATTCAGAACAATATTTTTTTTATTAAATAAATTTGCGTACGGAACTAAAGAGCCGCAGCTTCACCGATAAAGAGCCGCATGTGGCTCGCGAGCCGTAGGTTGCCGACCCCTGGTCTAGGGTAACTAACAATTTTATAAAGCAGTTTTCTACCCTGTTTGTGAAAGAAATTATGCCCTCGTTTGCGTTCTGTTTGCAGGAGTCCAATTTAAATTGCCACTGTGCTTGAGTACGTCGATCAATATAGCTATCTGAAAGATACAGCTTTAACGATTTCCAATCATTGAAATCGCGATAGTAGAGAAACAGCCATAGTACAGTTGTCTATGAATTCGTGAAGTTTATTACGATCATGTTTAACAAAACAATAAAAAAGAAAGAAACATTTTCGTTATTAAAAAAAAAACATGATATAGAAAAGAATACTTAAGGTCACATCCCTTAACTGCTTTACTATTTTATTTTTCATAAACATTCCGTATTATTTCTGGAGGATCATTTTGTTTTTCTACCCATATGCGGCAGTTTAAATCTTCAGTATTTGTTGGTGCATCAAGAAACCTTATATTTCGAATAATCTAACGAAAGTTCAGTGAAGTCATATCGAGTTACTTGGCTGGCCATTGGATTGGAGTTTATTCTAATAAATCAATTTTATAACCACTTCTCGCACTATAGCTCTATCTGTAACTACCACCATCGAACAGAATTGAAGTTATCAACGCAATAACAGAACTAGAAATATTTTTTGTTTGTTTTGCGAGCGGGATTACACCACACGGCGTTTCTCGTAACCTAGCTTCCATATCTTTCTATCTTGCCAGTCATTTTCTTGAAGGTTTCTTTCTGTCATGGCTTCGTTCCAACTTGTTCTTGGTCTACCTGTTTTTCTCCTCTGTGCTGGCTGCCATTTCCATATTCTAAGAGGCCATCTTTCTTGTGTCATGCGTCTCAAGTGTCCATACCACTTAAGTCTTTTTGCCTCTATTGTATCTATTATCTCTAATTCCACTTTTGCTCTCTCCCTAATTTCTGTGTTTCTTACACGATCAAGTCTTGTGAGGCCGCAGCTTCTGCGCCAATAGTCCATCTCCATTGTTTGTAGTCTTTTTTCATTTTTCTTTTTCATCTCCCACACCTCTGATCCATATGTAGCCACTGATTCTACAATAGTTTTAGATGTCCTTCTTTTGACAGGTTTAATGATATTCCGGTTCCAAATAACGCTGTGTAGTTGTCTAATCTCTATCCCTTTCATTATTTTGTCATTTATATCCTCTTCACTCCTTCCTTCCTTTAAAATTGACATTTTCTCTTCCACTCCTTCAGCATTTCATTCAGGTATAGTTTGAACAGAGTCGGAGCGATACAGCATCCCTGCCTTAGACCCTTGGAAACCTCGACTCCCCGAGAAAGCAACGATCCGTTCTTCACTTAGCTGATGTTGTCACTATATAGGTTTTAGACTGCTCTGATGTAGCAGTGATTTATTTTTTGTGTCTAGAAATATTACGAAGAATATCTTATACTGAAGTATCGTCTTTGCGATGAACTCCATGTCAATTATAAACCGGATTGTTTATTTTTTTCAATCTCGACTCTTGGCTGGAAGGGATGCTTGTCATGCCACAACTGTGGCCGCCCAAGATAATTTAATGTATGTCTTCATTCACCAACTTGTGAGTAATCGAAGAGATGTTCGATGGAAGTTTCACAGCACACTAGCCTGTAAACGAAAGAATCATCATAGAGATAGGTACGTGACTGTGCCAGTTGGACCGCCGATTCTTTCAAGAACCAAGCCTTCAGTTGTCCAGAACATTTACCATGGAAGTATCTGTAGATAAGAGAAAGATCAGTAACCCGTCGCGTCTGAGCGAGAGGTTGGATGTCACGCACGATCTTCACGTGTTCAACGAGGCTCTCTCTTTTGTATACTATCCAATACATGTGAGGAATATTTCAGTATGGAGCTCCACACATGGGAACAGTATTCTAGACCAGGTAGCTCCTATGCCGTGTATAAAATAATCAGCTGTGATGTGATGGAATACTGCTTAACCCTGAAAAGAAAACTTAGTTTATCGGAAACAGATTTAACAATGGCTGACCAAGTTCAACCGGCCTCGCTCTCATCTCTTCCCCAAGTCTGAATGCAATGACATGCTATGTTGGAATCTTTGTCGGTGTGTCTCCTCAGCAATTACAGGACGCTGACTAAAAAATGAGGATACCAGGGGACAGTCGTCCGCAAACCAAAATATTATGTTTTCGATGGAGTTGAGCAGATCCTTAATCTGGAACAAAAAGATTTGGCGAGAGTATACAGCTCTAGCATTAATCTGAATAGACTCACTCGTTACAGCATCAACCACTACCTGAATCGATGTACTGAAGAGAAAGCTACTAATCCAACCACGCAATTTTTCGGGTAATCCATTTGCGATTTACCTCATGTTATGGATCAGGGTTCGGAGGACCTCCCAGAAATAACAGCTGATGAGGTCCGAAAGGCACTATCAGATATGAAAAACAACAAAGCTCCAGGGGAAGATGGAGTAGTTGCAGAGACTTTGAAGATGGGCGGTGAAAATCTGATTCGTGAAATAACGGAACTTTTCAATAAATGTTTAGCTGAAGCAAACGTACCAGAGTCTTGGCATAATGCTATATGTACAAGAAAGGAGACCCCACAAATCTCTCGAACTATAGACCTTTAAGCCTTCTATCGCACTTATACAAACTCTTCACCAAAATAATAACAAAGCGCCTCACAAACAAACTGGACACCTACCAACCTCGAGAGCAGGCCGGATTTCGGGCAACATTTGGTGTTAATGATCATCTCCAAACTCTCAAGACTTTGATTGAAAAAGCATAGAATTCAACTTGCCTCTGGTACTCATATTCGTGGATTACGAGAAAGCCTTCGATACCGTGATACAGGCGATTATGCTTAAAGCGTTGGCTGACTGTAGAATAGATCATAGATACACTGCCATCATTAAATATATATATGAGCATGCCACTTCACAAGTGTGCCTTCACAATTCTACAGAAAAATTCAGGATCGGACGTGGAGTAAGACATGGTGATACTATTTCCCCGAAGTTGTTCACAAACCTATTGCAATATATGTTCAAGCAATTGGAATGGGATCAGAGGCGAGTAAATGTGGATGGTGAGTGATTAAGTCATCTTCGTTTCGCCGACGACATCGTCATTATAGCAAACAGATTAGATGATGCAAATGAGATGCTCTTGCAGTTGTCTAATGAATCCAGTAAAATCGGATTGAAGATAAATATGTCGAAAACTAAGATGATGACCAACTTAGTACCAAGCCAACCAGTTTCCATCGATGGTGAAATTATTGAACAAGTAACGTCATACAAATATCTGGGGCATGAGATAACTATAGGCAGGGACAACCAAACAACAGAAATAGGAAGGCGAATAAGGCTGACATGGGCTGTATTTGGAAAACTGAGAGATCTGTTCAAATCAGAGATACCGATTTGTTTGAAACGTAAAGTATACAATCAATGCGTTTTACCAGTTTTGACGTACGGTGCAGAAACCCTGACCCTAACAAATAAATCAGCTAATGAAATATGTGTTGCTCAGCGTAAGATGGAGAGAGCTATGTTAGGCATAACACTACGGGACAGAATTCCCAACCATATCATACGCCAGGGTGCTCTCGAGAGAGTTGCTAATTTAAAGTGGCACTGGGCCGGTCATCTAGCAAGAACCATGGACGGTAGATGGACAAAGCGTCTTTTGGAGTGGCGTCCCAGAGATGAAGCCCACAGAAGCAGAGGACGTCCACCAGCTCGTTGGAAAGACAATATCAAGCGAGTGTGTACGAACTGGATAAATCCGGCCCAAAATCGCGAGGAATGGAGATCGTTGAGGAAGACCTATGTTCAGCAGTAGACTAGGATGGTTGACAGATGATGATGATGATTTGCGATTAGTTTATTCATCAAGGCTGCTTTGGCAGTTGGCACAACAATGGATAGAAATCATTAATTTTTCATACAATTTGAAAATAAGAAATTTGTAATGAAATTATTCAGTTTAACCTACTTAATTTTCGTGAACTCCATTTGGCTGAAGTAAGTTATTCATAATTTTGTTTGATGGTGATATTCTTTATATATTCCTTTTTTCATCAAGAAAGTTAAGTTACAAGGGATGAATAATGAGTTGGATCATTATTATCGTTACGCTTTTTATATTTCATAGATGTCAGATTCCCAGATGACACCAGATTTTATAGTACCATTCAAATTTAAGAAGGCAACGGATCACAGCTTCATGATTAAATTTTTTCTACGTTTTGTATAGAAAGCTCTCAACATGATACTGGATGATCCTTTTAAGTGGACCATCAGAATAAATATGACTTCTCTTATTCATAGAACTAAGATTGTTTTTTGCGCTCTAAAACTATACTAAAAATATTTGGGAAATATTATCACAGTCAATACACTTCTCGCTACACTGGAAGTTGGGTACAACTTTAATATTTCGAATGTCATAGTGTGTTTTTCAACTTTATCATGATGACCTCATAGCATTCTGATCCATTTCGTTCCAAATTTCGATAAGTCTGTTCTTAACCTCATCTCATTTACGGTAGCTGGCTCTTTTTGCTGACTTATTATTCTCCTATTAAGGATGTTCGATGGGAACATCTGAGGGGAGGGGGGTGGGCTCTGGCCTTCGTGCAGGCCACCAGTAATTTTGAATTCTGGGAGGTAATTCTTAACGATATGAGCTTGGTGGAGTCAAAGGTAGGTAATACACCTGGTATATCTCTCATTTCGTCGTATGTACACGTGGATATAAATAAAAAAACATAATCTCGACTCATTTAGAATAAAACTCTTTCCCAGGTTCTAACGCATTGACATGTCTCCTGGCCAAATTCAATCAGGCTCTTCAATGTGCTGTATTTAGAGCCTCGAGCTGTGACAGGAGACCCCAAACTAAATGTCCTGATTGGTTGCCATAAGGTTTCAATGCTAATTTGCAATCCACTGTTCTGCCGAAGCTGCATTCGAAGGTGTATAGTAATATCGAACCCTTGTCTCATCGAGGAAATTCTTAAATAACGTTCATAGATCGCCGTTGTTGCTTGAGGTCGTCCTTACCAAGGTCGGCTCTCTACCAGTCTCCCTGTGTTTGCGGCTAATTTTGGAAATAATTGAAAGGAACACTCCATGCGCTTAATTTATTCTTGTATAAGTCTAAACTAGGTCATCTGACACCACCGCTTTCTTTCAGGGTCAAATTTCGTGATTCGAGTTGCATTATTACTTTTATAAAAAGTTCGAGATGAACAAAAGTTACTCGCAAAAATTGATCAACAGTTCCTATTATCAATATGTTGTGATTTCCTGCAAAATCTTAATTTATTTCTCTCATTTTATTCCTAATGAGAAGAACATCTACGCCTAGAAAAAACATCGAATTTTATTAGTATATGTTTGGACATATCCGAAAAAGAACATGTGTTAAAAATTACTTGCCTACCGAAAAAGAAATATAAAATGGAAATCAGTTGTCTGTGAAGTCGGTTTACTGACGATAGTCAGTACAACGTCATAAGAAATTGCTGATGGAAGGATTGCATTTTTCAAAAGAAAATTTTAATTTAATTTGTTTCATAGATATTTTGTATGGATATAGAGGAGGTGAATGGAAATCACAATTGAATTGATCATGTTACATTTATTTGTACGCATAAATACAATTATGTCAATTTTTTCTACAATGTACATAGTTTTTACAAGTATGAATGTGCTTTGAGCAATTGTTTTACAACTTTTATTTACAACTTTCAAACATGTGTGATATTTAACTTCTTACAATTTGTGTTATTCTGATGAGAATAGCACGATGACATGTTTTATATTTTAAGTTTTTGAAATCAAAGCAATTGATTTTTACTCATCGTGAGATAGTTCTGTTAACTTATTGTTATAGTTTTTAATTATAGCATAACCTAAAATCGCTGCACTAGCGGACCGATGCTATATATTTTAATGATGAAAGCACGAATATTTGGCAATATATCACTGAACATATGATTCGTAACGAAAAAATCATTACATTTATCGGCGCAATTATCGTCGCTATAAACAATTGACAACACATTCACTTTTCACTGCACTTCATACTTGACGAAAATATGTAAATGTATTATTGTACAACAGCTGTCCACGCGGACGCATCGCTCACTCAAGTAGGAGAGAGACAGATGCCGAACGTGGAGGCCGATTGTGCCTCTTTATCTCTCGTTCCGCGCTGTCGCTTGCACTTCAAGTCTTAAATGGAACGCCTCAGAGCGAGTTAACCCTGCTTGAGTCATCTTTTTCGTGCGTGCAGCGGCTCCATCGAATTATAAGACGTTGTCACGTCAATATTGAAATTGTGCATTAATTTCTTAAGGCAGTATGTTTGACGTTGAATTCGATCAAACTTTTGTATTAAGGACGACATTGGCTGAGAAAAAAGGGTTCACTGAATGAGGCATTACATTTTCAATAAGTCATAACCAAATTGAGGATTATAAGAGCATAGTCAACTTTTTTTGGTATTAGAACACACTTAATATTTGCAGTTTCCAGAAAGAAACCGACCCTGTAAACAAACATTCGTGAGTGACCAAAAATAAAGCAAATACCATCCATCAGCCACCAAATTCACCTGATTTAGATACCTGCTACTCGTTTGTCGATTCAAGAAATCTTTCGAACAAGACAGAGGAAATCTTTCAACCTGTAGTTCACTAATAATTCCACACCTTCAACATTCCCCCGGCCTTTCAGTACATTTGATTATTTGTATAAGTTTACTGCACCAATGTGGGTCAACCGACCCGCCTCGAAGATGAATATCGAAAAGAATTTCAAACTGGTTATACTTACCTGAAATTTATTAGATCGCCAAACGACTTAATACATTTATCTCAGTGAATAAATATATATCACTTTCGTGAATTTATTAACTCTAGCCTGGATTGCATGTGATTTTCAAATGCTGAATTATTGTTTATAAAGGATAGCGGGATATGTGAAAGGAATATGATATTATTGCAGTTACATATCGAGCGGAATAATAAAAGAAATCAAAGGACAAACGAGATGTTAGACTACTGAAATAATAACTTCAGATTATTCGCCTTCAAATTGTAATTCATAAATTATACTTTAACATCAAACGAGATTTCAGTTTCTCATCCGTTTATTTATTTATTCGATTGAAAGGAGGAAGAATCATATAAAAAAAATTTATTGCTTAAGATCAAATTTCGATGTAAGTCAAAACTCAATTGGGGGAAAGCACAGTACTTTGGAATGTGTGCACAAGTAACTACGATCTTATGGTTTTTGGGATAATAGATCGATAGAATGACATAGGTAGACAAGATTGATGTATTTTATTTATATAAAATATAAATACAGATCCTATCAATTTTAAAATGAAAAGAGTATCATCACTTTCCAAGTGAAATAATGATTTGATTGAGGAGGTCGTTGTTCGCTGAAAATTCATATTCATATTCTAATTTCCAAAGCATTGATGTTTTAATTTCATTTTTTTTTAATGAAGTGTTTTTACACACTGTGGTTTCTTCAGATAAGTAGTACCATTAGAAGGATGATATGGCTTATGCAGGTGGTCTAGGTATAGAGTCGTTAATTTCTCATCAAAAGACCTGAAAAAACTTCCCATAAACATATCTCCAAGAATACTCCGTTCTCGAGATACAGGGTGTTGAAGTTCAGATTTGTCATCACGTTTCTGCTGGTAACTCTTGTAGTTTTCAAGGAATCTAACTCCAATTTGCAGAAGAGGAAGCTTTTCACTCATGAATGCATTAGATATGTCCAGTTGTAACGAAAATATACAGAGTGATATTTTTTCAGGGTCATGCTACTTTCGACCCCATCAAAATCATAGAGTAGTGCACCACTGATCTTTATAATAATATTCATTCAAAAGATCTTCCAATTCTAAAATATTTTTGTTTCCTAACATTTTTAAAATTTCTCAGCTGTTTTCGAGTAAAAAAATGATTTATATAGAAGCCACTAAAATATTATTTTATAAAGATCGAATATACAGAATTGGGACTGGAGAAAAATCAAGATAATTCCATGGCTTTTTTGGAATATATTATGAAGAAAAAGATAAACAGACGCGTCAAAAAGAGAAACAAAATCAGGAATAGGTTATCAAGCCTTTCCTTAGTTTCAGTCGCGGATTTTTTGAGTAAAAAGTAATGCTTAATCAGCAAACGAAATTCACTTTTTCCATTTTCGTACGAAATTCACGAGGTTGTCTGCTCTGAACAGCTGTCAAACACCAACGTAGCTTGCTCAATATTAGAAAGTTGCCCACTGATAGATTACAGATGACGACAGCACTGTTGCATTTGAAGTGACTGCGTTTGAAATTCTAAAAGTCACTCACTTATCAAACCGCCCCGTATTATTTTCATTATGTAAAATATCAAAATTATTATTAAACGTATGATTTTCTTCCAGTACATGATTTGCATAGTAGAAATTCAACTTTTTTGGTAAATCTGCGTATGTGTTCTGATAACCTTATCTAAAAATTTCTATATTATCACAACTTCCAAAAGAGAGCTTTGAAACACCTGATTCGTTTACTTCATGAATTTCAGATTTACAGTTTTAACCCTGCAGTGGTCGCCCTATGTTTTGTAACAACAGAGGTCGAGCGCGGAGTGAAAATCCGCACCGCCATTTTCTATTTTTTTTCTGCAATTGAAAGGTTTTGAATGAAAGAATAAAATATTTGAAGCATTGATTTTATTTGAGTAACAAAAAAAACAAGATGAAAAGGACTGGAACATAGAAAAATATAAAAAAACTTCATTTTCATAAAAGCTGAAGAGAGTGATTAAATTAACTAACTCAATCGGCATCCTCTTGATTGTTTTGGAAACATTCCAAACACAATAAAGTGGCATGCTCAAGGCACAAGAATATTTTACAACTCTTGCAAAAATATCTCGTGGGTCTGTTCTTAGCCCTATCGTACACCCCACACCGTCCTCGTTGGTTTTCTTTCGGCCCTGGTCGTTGCTGCTTCGCCAAGTGTTCTTCAGTTGGATTCTTCTTTTTGAGGATTTCATTCATTCTTGTGGTAAGACTTCTTAGTAGGCTTTTCGACAACCTTCGAACCTCGACATAGGGTTTTATGAGCTCAAAATCAAGATCACTCAAATATTCCCTACGCTTAATTTTTGAATACGGATTATTACTCTTGAAGATGATGAGGGAATTTATGTCACCAATATTCAACAGAGAGTAAAATATAACTATTGGCCAACGTCGCGTATTACGTGCAAAATTGTATGTAGAACATAACTGGTTGACAGTATCAACTCCTCCTTTTGTTGTGTTATACATCATAATCATTCCTGGTTTTCCAGTAGTGTTATCAATTTGGTCGTCATGGTGCATACTAGAGACGAAGAATACATTTTTACCTTTTTTTGGAAAATAAGAAACGAGTGTCACATTTTTATGAAAAGCGAACATTGAACTTTTTATTGGTCTTTTCACAGGACAAGAAAAATCAAGTGGCAGCTCTCGCTTATTTTTTCTGATAGTTCCGATCACAGTGAGCTTGAAATCCTTCTTGAATTTTTCCATAAGATCAAAACTTGTGAACCACAGATACGTTTCTTCCAGTTCCTCTTATAGGTTCGCACATTCTTTCCATTACAAATTGTGAAGAATTGCTGACTTCATAAGGCCCTGGAGTATGTTTTCCAACATAAACTTTCAAATTTACCGTGTAATATAGTCTTGAATCACATAGCGCGAATATTTTGATGCCGTATTTGTTAGGCTTGTTAGGTATGTACTGGTGAAATGCACATCGTCCACGAAAGGTCTCTAGTTTTTCATCCACAGTTACATAATGAACAGGAGTAAAACCGCTTTTGCACTGATCAACAAAAATCTCAAAAACATCTCTGATTGGGGCAAGTTTGTCGGTTGCTCATCTCAACTGTTTAGTTTCCAAATCTTCGAAACGGATGTGTCTCAAAAGAAATTTGAAACGCTGCTCTGACATCGTAAGTCGAAATATTTCAACACCAGTGCCGTCGGTTTACCCCAAATTTTTGGTATTCAGGTGGTTACATTTCAGTACTCCCGCCTAGTACAACAATCCAAATTGCTTTTATTTTCGAAATGTCGGTCAATTTCGAATGACGGGAGTAATTCATGGTTTGTTGAATATGTATATTGGTATTGCCAACTATTATATTCAGTAGTTGGTCCGGAAGAAAATAATTCCATATATCGTACATCGTTTTCAAACATTTAGTCGTACTTCGGGTACCAGGCAATTGTGTTACAAGATTTTCCTATCGAGTTCTTATAGTCTGTGTCGGTTTATGTTTCAGCTACATTGTCTTGCCATCTTTACCTACAAACTTAGGACCTTCATTCACTTCCGTTTCTTCAATTTCGAGTTCATTTTCGTAAATATCTTGCTCGCTATCTCTGTTAGCCGCATCACATTCTATTTCATCGGGTTTCTCTTCATCTTAAGAATCATGATAGGTTTCACCCTCATCGTCATCGGATAAAAAAGACTCATCTAACAAACGCTGCAATCTTTCCTTTTCCTTTTCGTAAGAATAATTCATTGCAGGATCAAACACGAATAACCGCAAAATATAAAAACAAACACTCTTATCTTGATAATATTTGTAACACGCGTAGTCGCGCGCGGACTCTTACTCCGCAAAAATTTCTGTAGCCGGCACGCCTTTACTTATGAAACTCAAACTCAGTACTAGGATAATACACGCGATTTTAGGAAGGTAAATGAATCGGGATGACTTCAAGTGGTGGGATGCAAAGATATCCAAAAATTTGCATCGGTGCGGAGCGAGGGTCCGCGCGCGACCGCTGCAGGGTTGATATATCTACCTAGAGAATTACCGTTCTGAAAGCTTTACTCAAATTATGAAATGAAAAAATGACATCATTGTTTTATTCAATTTGAAAAGAACAAGTAGTAAGTACGTACCTCAAAGGATTAGGCAAATATAAGATTGTTAATTATAAAAATCCATACGAAAAATTTTAAAGATTTCTTACATCCCAGTGAATATATTCCATGAGACATCCAGTGTATAGGAGGAGAGTTGTTGTCATATTGTGTCGATCATATATAAACTCACAAATTTCATTATATTGCACCGTTATTCAATATATGTTTGTTCGTTCGTTCAAAATTGTTCTCCTTGTATATTTTGCGATATCAAAATAGTATTTTATGCTAAATGCATATGTTGTATGTGGAATCAATTTTATTATTTTAGTACTGAACCTAATTTATTTCCGCACAGGAGATCGATAAAACTTACTGCGAGAAGTACTAAAGACTGTATCTCGAAAACAAATTTTGCTGTGTTGATTTTTTAATATGGATTTGAGATCAGTAGATTACGGATTACTTTTCACCAAAAGGTGAGCTTTGATAGTTGCTAATTTTCAGTGTATTGTGTCCATAGTCCTTTAGAACTTTTGGCATGTGCTGATATAAAAATGAAATCGATGATCATTTTTCAATGATATACATATAATTCTTTCTGCAGTTTGTAAAATTTTCAGAATAATTACTCCTTTAATTTATGCATCCGCCATTGTTTTGTATCTCAGATGTATTTCTGTATAAACTCGTTAACATTTCCGGAATCCAAACAGGGAACTTCAGAGTAAACAGACCAAATATATAAAGTGGAACAAAAACGATGAGAGGGATTCTGAATTCCGAATTTAAAACTGCACTTTTCCCTATATTGAGGTCAAATATGGATTATGTTGCTATTTACCGTCTTGAGTCCGTTCCTATTATTTCTGGTGATTCAGAAACTTCATGGAATACGATTCCACATCATTGAACAAGAAGTAAGGTAATGTCAGTTCCAGTTACCGTTTGAATTTGAAAAGAATCAGATTCAAAAGAACCCGAATTGATGTTACGCAAAGTTTTAATCTTTGTTTTTGTCGTGGCGTGATTAACGAACCCATAAGCTTTTACAATCAAATTTTGTCTAATGTTTTTTGTCACTTTGATACTATGAGTGTCAATTGATAAGTCAGGTAAACATGAAAGGAAAAATCTTTTTTCTCAACTGGATGGCATTTATTTTCCACATAGGGCTTCTTGATGTCTCTTTTGGATTAATCCCCCAAGTTTTTCAGAGATGACTTACGAATTTATTGAAAATATTCTATCCTCCGACCCTTACTCTCTTGTTTAGAAACAAAGATAAATCGATAAATCACTGTGAGTCAAGTCAGGAGAATACGATGGATAAGGTATCAAATTCATGTCGTAACTGCACGAACTTGATTGTTGCAATGGTGGAACAATGAGCTGAGGCATTGTCGTGGTTAATTCTCTTCTAGACGTCCAATTGGTTTAACAGTAACGCGTCCATTTATGACGGCAATGTCCTACGCTTCCAGTCTTTCGAATCGAAGGTACTACCTTGGATTTTTTCGGAGCTTCCGGCCTCCACTAGCCGTTTGGATTGCTGAGGCATGTAGACATGAACCAATTCTTCATCTACTTATCTGTAGAATCTGTATCTGTAAAAAATCGAAAATATGCCTGGGAAAGCTTCAATTTTTCACGTTTAGGTAATTTATCAACAGAAACCTCATATTGCCGATAGCTTTCTCATGTGCAAATGCTAAGATATTAAAAACTCTTTCATATGGGATGTTCGCAGTCTTCGCTATCAGTTTAAACCTCACTCGGCGATCGGCTAACAGTATTGTTACCTTTCGTGATCGTGAAAGAATTATTGCTGCCGTTCATTTGTGGGCACATTTCAAACTCTTAATGTATAAATGTTTATATTTTGAACACTAGTCATTCAACATGAAAACATACATTTTCGGAAAGCTTCTTTTTCCTTTCTTCTAGAAACGATATTTCTTATGGTTCACATTTGAAATAGGAAATTTATAAGAAATATCTCGAGAATTTTTACAAGAAATATGTTCTTTGATCTCGAAAAATGAGATGTTTTTTTGAATAAGTCATATGTCAGTTCCTACACATTCTTTTTTGAATTTGTCTTGGCATATGCAAACAAAATTCGATTTTCTTGTTCCTATCATGAGAAATAAAATGAGAGAAATAAATCGAGATTTGGCGAAAAACTACTACATATTGATAACAGCAGTTGTCGATCATTTTCGCTAGTAACGTTTGTTCTTCTTAAAAATTTCAATTTTCCGTAATGATGCAACTTGAATCACAAAATTTGTGGTGTTAAATGACATAGGTCAAACTTATACAAGAAGAGGCCAAAGGTTTGGGGTGTCTCAATCAACTGCTCCAGAATGATCCGCAGATTCAGGGAGACTGGTGAAAGGAGACCTGGGCTAGGACTAACTCGAGCAACAACGTCAATCTATGACTGTTATTTAAGAATTTCGTCGCTGATGCAACGGTTCAATACTGCTGACAAAATAGTGTAGTGCAAATTAGCACTGAAACTATGAAACAAGGACTCGGGGGGTTTGGTATGACGTCGTGTTGCAGTTTGAGGCCTAGTTCTAACCGCAGCACACTGAAACGCTGATTGAATTTTACCAGGGATTATGTCAATTGGTTAGAAGCTGACTGAGAGAGATGAGTCCAGATTTTGTCTTTTTCATGGCGATCATCGTTTTCTGGGATACAAACGTCGAAGTGACAGATATGCCCACTGCATCATTTTACCAACTTTGGCTTTGGTGGAGGTTCAATGATAGTGTGAAAAGGAATATCTTTGAACGCTCGTACTGATCTGGTCGTCGTGAAAAATTGAAAACTGAATGCTCGAAGATATGTCACAGACATTTCAGGAACATGTTGTACTATTTGCGGCAAATACTGGTGAAAACTCTCTATTTATGCATGATTTAGCCAGACCTTCAAGACAACGAAATCACTTCAATAGAGTGACCTGCGTGAAAGACAGATCTCAGTCCCATAGAACATCTCAATAAAAAATTAAGAAGATAGCAAAACTGGCCAGCTACCGTCCAGGAGATTAGTAACAGACTGATGGAATTTAATACACTCTGTTTGTTTCCATGTTCCGAGGCCTAATGATTTAATTTTCCGACGGAAGTGCAGGTTTTTTATGAAATAACGAATAACATGAAAACGAGCCATTTTAAGTATAAGGAAACCTCATACAATTCGATACCAATTGGGAATACGGTTCTTATAAAGTGAACTTAAGAAGGTACTCGTCTTTGAGAGAAAAAATTTATTGACAATTCAGTTTCATTGAAATGACTAGTGATTTTTGATCACTCTGTGTCAAAAATAACATCGGAAAGTACGCTCCCCTCGAAAGTTTTTCCTCCTTAAGCAAAAATCAAATTTAATTTTACTCAAATCTAATTCGGGCAAAGACTATGACACTATAATTTCAAAAATTTTTACCAAAATAGTCATGGGTCATAGGTGGTTAATTTTCGATAGGACAAATTTTAAAAAAAGTTGCTCGAAAAAAGAAGCCATTGAATAAAAAGTTTGAAGTACACCATGTTATTTTGAAATAGCAAAGTTGTAGTCTTTGTCTAATATCACTGTGAAAACAATTGCAAATGAAAGAACACTATCCATTCACTCTAATGCCAAAATTTGAAATTGATCGATGAACCCGTACCCCCAGATACTTCTAATGGGCCTTTAGCGCGAACACCCTGTATGTATCATTCTCAAAAAAGAATTTGTTGATAATTGAAGTGAAAAGACTGTTATTCACTGATCTGTTCATTCCAGAAGCAGAAATTTCATGATCCTCACAAGAAGGAGTACGATATCTAATTTTAATTAACAAATATTAACCAAAAATTCTGTTTGAACTATTTGAATGCAAAAACAGCATCAGAAGAATTTGGGTTTGAACTGACTTCCTTATTATCAACTAAATTATTCAATCCTTCAAAAACCTTGCTTCTATACGCTCTTCTATATTTGGAACGGAAGAACAACAAACCATATAAATCAGCGTCGCGTAAAATCATTCGGATTCCAATCTCAGAGCTTTTTCGTGTTCGTCGAGAAGCGATACACCATTTCTTACCGTCTAGTAATAATTAAGTCAAATGTTGAATGGTGGCCAATTTTGCGTCCAATTAATAACTCTTTCATGCATTCCACACCCAACCAAGTGAAATAATTTAGTGTGCCAACGTTCTCGAACCAGTTCTCTCCTTCTTCTAATTTGAATAACTGACTCATGGATCATTTGTTATTGTTTTCGTCCGGTTCAATTTAAATCGGTCTAAACGTTGATTTAGATCACTGCTTAATCGATTACTAAGAAGTGAGAGATTCATTGAGATCTCCAAAAGAAGTTGGCGTTTTTCGAAGTTTAAAACAGACCGTCATTGTTACTCGTATCCGGTTCGAAAAAAATTATTGCAAATTAACATTCTTCTTCGGCCGTTCCTTGTTCCTCAAGAAATCTTCGTCGGAAGAAAAGTAATTGAGAAACTTTAAGCATTATTGAGATCAACTGTTAATTGATGCTCACTTCAGTGATCATAAAGCTCTCAAGTTAGAAAGTTTTTTTCATGCCTTGACAACAATTAAAGAAATGGACATTTCCAGACCATTCAAATGTTATTCGTCACATAATCTTGCATGCATTATGATTTCATTATAGATTTCATATCAATTCAACGTCAACCATACAATTGATTTTGAAGGATACAACTTAGAGAACGCCGGTCAAAATTGACTCGAATCTGAAATGAGAGTGTACTTCCGAACGTTATCTTCCTGCACAATTTTTTTTCGCCATTTCTAGTACCACCACTACTGTGCTAAACCTTAGATTATCAATGCTATATTGCGTATGACTCGTCAAAAAAGGCCATCTGTTAGAGATACTGCTTAACTAGGAGAGAAAAGACTATTTAAATTATTTCTTGTCTTCTTCTAGTACATTTTCTGTTGCCTGTGTCAGTAATAAAAGCGGCATTGTTTGCACAAACTATTTGGACACTGCAAACCTTCTAGTTTGATTCCTTTGATCCTTTTACAGCCAGATAACATCTCAATCACCTTCTCATCAAGCTCAAACGCCACACTGTTTTTCAGCATTAGAAGATCGTGATACATTTATCTGTTGTCAGTTTATCGTCTTCCCCAGGGAACGGCGGTCTTCCGGATCCAGTCTCAAAGAACTTTGCCTTGACCATAGTCTCTTTTCACCAAAATTTTATCGACTCATACCCCTCCTTCGTGCTAGTTGCTTGTCCTGATATTGCCAATATTCAAACGGTGTGGCATAGCAGACCCCAAAAACTACCGTCCCATCAGTTTCCGATAGCTAGAATTTGCAAATAAAAATTTCCTACCGAGTCGTTTGGTTACCACAAATCTTTTATTTGTGTCGTCACCTGATTGAGATCGTTCGACAGTGGAATTCCGGACAATGTTATCTACTCCGATTCTCCCACTGGTTTCGACTACCCGACAGGCGCCTGCTACGTTTCCTTTCCAAAAGAATGTGTCTTGGGAAAGCTCTGTCTTCTTCGTGGCCAGTTTATAGCGGTGTTTGATAGGATTCTGTGTGTCTGGACCCATTTTATTTCTGTTATAAATATCTTACCTGAACTATGTGATTTGATCCAAATGTTCTGTGTTCGTTGACGACACCAAAATCTCGTCTCGCTTAGCCATCCTTACAGAACGATCTCAATCTTTGGACGAATTGGTGCGACGAATTTTTCTTTTGCCCCTTGGAGGAGGCGATGCCTGTCATGCACAGTTGTGACCACCCAAGATGATTCAACATGTGTGTTCACTTGCTTTTTGGAGCAGACGAACTTGTAAGTTATCGAAAAGATGTTCAATGGAGTTTCTGAGCATACCGATCCTGCAAAACAAACTGATTTTTTCAGAGAGGTACGCGGCGTAGTTAGTTGAACCGGTGTCCGATGAGAGTTTTCCGCAAAACTAGATTCTCTGAACTGAATTTTTTCCGGGGTCAAGCTTTTCAGTTCTTCAAAGCATTCACAAGTATCTGGCGATCAGTCCTGATCTCTAGGTAGCCGATGAGGCGCACTGCTCTCTTCTAGACACTATTCAATAGATGTAATGAATGTTTGGGTGTGGAACCCCATACATGAGAACAGTTTTTCACACCAGGTCGTAGCTGTGCCTTGTATAAAGCATCAGCTGCGGTGATACTGAGTCTAGTAGAAACAGATTAAGCAATGGCTGACACATAATCAAACTCCGGTATTGCCTGTGATGTCGAGTAGATGCCGGTTCGTTTCTAAAGAAATTCCCTTGCATGATTCAACGAGGTTCTTCAGCAGTGACTTTTCTGGGAACATTGTGTATTGCGTATTGTTCGCGTTAAAATTGACGTTCAACCAGTTGCACTCTGATACTTTCTCCAAGTCTGAATTCAGTGGTATGCTCTGTCGGTATCTTGATCAATGTGAGGAGTCATAGGACGCTGACTAGAAAATGAGGACACCAGAGTGCAGTTGTCCGCAAACCCAAACCCAATATCATGTTTTCGGTGGAATGGAGCAGATCATTAATCTGTAACAGAGTAATAGATGGCGAAAGTATGGACCCCTGAGATAATCCTGCATTGACCTGAAAAGATTAACTTGTTACATCATCAACTACCACCTTGATCGATGTACTGAAGAGAAAGCTACTAATCCAACAACGCAATTTTTCGGGACAATATGTGATCAGTTTATTCATCAAGGTTCGTCTAATACAACCCTGTCGAAGGCCGTTGAGATATCAAGAGCTCTTGATTCGCCATGTTTTTCGATTGTTGATTTCCACAAATGCGTAGCGTGTGCAAGAGGGTCACCAGTTGATCGTTGTCTGCGGAAACCATATACTCCCATTGAATGAGTCCAAGTGATGTGCACCCCACATTGGAAAAACAATCCACACCATTATAGTAGAAGAAAACGACCATTCCGACCTGGGAACAAGTATTTTATACAACTTGTTCTAGTCTAAACATATCTCTAACATCGTAGCTAAAGCAAATCGTCCAATATTTCTTCAGCTGAAGACTTTCACAATGTGCAATGCAACTCCTTATAACATGTTCTACAAAACCTATATTCGTTCTGTATTGTAGTTCGGAGGCCCAGAGTGGTACTTTACACTTATCGAATATGTTGGTAGCGACCCTCGTCCTTAATGCTACTTCAGTCAGCAATCCATATACAGCCCCCTGTGATTTTTGGCTGTATTCAAAATTGAAAACGTAGCTTCGACAAAACAGCGATTCGAACAAATGAGACGAACGCTCTGAAAGCATTGTTTTCAAAAATGGAAAAGGCGTTTTCAAATTCAGTGAGGTCTACTTCAAAGTACATCACGAGACAGATGACGTAGAAGAGCATCAGAAAAGAAACAGGGCGATAGGTCAGATAATTTCGAAATAAACCTGGTATATTCCAAGATTATTTGTGTACTTATGCCGCCGAGAGAAATATTTCATACTTTATGAGTAAAATCTCATACTCAAAGAAGGCAATCGAATTATGTTTTCATAATCAATTTTGTGATATAATTCTGAAGACACGGCGATGCTAATCACCTCCTTCCTTAACACGATAAAAGACTTGTCAACGTTTCAAGGACGAACTGAAGCTAAGACCATTAGTTTCATTGAAATCCTTTCAGGCCTAAATAAATGTTTCATGCTTTAAGAAAACACCGGTTTTTCTTTAGAAATAATTAATCATGCGCTTAAGATACCTAAATGGGTTATACATGGGGATAAAAGACACAAAGAGGTAGATTTTTGTTTGGAGAGGGTATCTTTCAGCAAAAAGAGCTTTGAATTGTTACATCAGTCTAAAGGATTTTTTGAATTCCAGTATGATCTGATGAAACAACATCAAAGCTTTTTAGTTTATGCTGAAAATCATAAAATTGTATTAGCTAATTATTATCAACTATGACATCATTCGTATATGTGTAGATAATGCTGTGAATTCCTATTCCGGAAAATTCAACACTTCAAGAAATTGAAATAGAATTCTTCTATAAGAAAATAATATTTTACATTTAATCTTTTTATAGTATAGTTATTATGCTTTTCTTCTTCGTATATTGTTTGTATGGATGAAAATATATACTGGGTGATTCACCAGTGGCGCGGTGCTCTGTAGCTCGTATACTCTTGAAGATTTCATTTTTATTGGAACGGTTTAGAAAGTAAGAATCTACTTCAGCAATTTATTTTGCAGTAAACAGGGTGTCCCAATTTTCTATCAAAAATCTTGGGTGTTTTTTTCAGATTGAAAGACCACTTTTTTGTTCAAGATTCGGGAGCGGCCTAAACTCTTTTATAATGTCTTTAAGTAATAAGTTATTTTGCTGAGTTGTTTCGTCACAATATTTTTTCTTCCGTAAAAATTCATGAAAATAGGCCCTCACATCATCGCATGCTCCTTCGGCCAGAGAGGATGAATACTTTTTTCCTTTCGTTTTCTTATTGCCCAGGGATAGCTTTATTGATGAATTGAAATAGATTATCTTCATTTCATACAGGAGTGACTCAAAAAAATTATTGTATATTGTAATTTTAAAAATATCATATCTTGATTTTTTCAAATGGAACTTCCTGTATTTTATTATTCATTTCAACGCATAAAATATTGTGCCATATTTTTGCACAAGTAACCTCATCCTTATCTTCGACCATTTTCGAAATAACAGAAAATAAACTAAAATAATAAAATCAGAGGTTGCGAAAGAAGATTTTATTAGTACATATCATTATACTTGATCAGAAAATGGAGATATTTTAAGGTAGTCGTGTCGTAATAAATTGGTTTTTGGTGAGATGATCTACAAGATGTTGAACTATTTCAATAAGTGTTCGAAATTTTGCCCGTTTCTTTGTAGACACAACTCAATCCTTCTGAGGAAAGACCGTTGAACTGTCGACAACATTTGCGGATTAACTGACTGAAAGGCGTCGACTATTCCTATTCTCTGTCTCATATCCAACTGTGTCGTAGAAGGAATCTGGTAAACGATGCCCTTAATATAACTCCACAAGAAAAAATCTAGACTTTTAAGGTCCGGAGACCTAGCTGGCCATCTAACAGGACCACCACGTCCTATCCATTTGTTTGGAAATACATTATTCAAATGCTCCCTTAACATGATGTGAGTAATGTGTTGGTGCTCCATCCTGTTGAAACCACAAATCTTGTCTTATATGCTCTGGTACATTGGTAGATGATTTTGCAGAAAATCTAAAAACATTTCACAATTGAAGTGTCCGTCGAAAAACTGGGGCCCAATTAGATATTTATCTACTATAGCGGCCCATACATTCAAGGACCAACGATGCTGGTGCTATTTATCTCAAGAGGTTTGACTTATATCTGTTAACTGAGAAATCTCTCTTTGGCATTTATATGGGTCCTGTGTCACTGTCAACAAAACCGATAACTGATTGTCTTCAGCCGTAGCAGTTTTTGGTTTTTCAAGTTTTTTGTAAGCGATATAACCCGTTTCCATAAATCTAATTAGAAGTCCTTCAAAGCATCTTGCATCAGGATGCCTCTTATCAGGAAACCTTTGTGCATAAACTCTACTTGGCAACGAAGAATTTCTATCACACTCACCTAGAATAAAAATCATATCAACCATTTCTTCTTTGGAGAACTTCATGACAGTCAATTGAGAAAATTGGGTTCAAACCTGACTTTAACAATGTTAAATAACGAAACACTGATAAGTTCACCATGTAAAATGCAGAATATGATATGTCCGAATACCTGACAGAAGGCACAAATAAAGAAAAATGTCAACACATACCTCGATTTACGTTTTAATCATCTTGATTTTATCATTCGTTAAAAGAATTATCTTGTTTAAGTTTAATTTTTTACTACTTGAATCATTACAGAAAAAAAACTTCTGTGCGAATAATGATGCATGTTGATGAGTTTGATACGGTTTGTAAAATTTTCATCAAAAATTTTCACAAATAATCGAATATTTCGAAAATGATCGAAGATAAAGATAAGGTTACTTCTGCAAAAATATAGAACAATATTTTATGCGTTGACATGAATAATAAAATACAGGGTGTTCCATTTGAAAAAATCAAGATATGATGAGAATTTCACATTTATTCATGATAATACTCCTCCGCACACCAACAACCTCACGCGACATTATTTTGAAACAAAGGGAATCGCTATTTTGGACTGGCCAGCTTGCTATACAAACCTAAATCCTATTGAACATTTATAGGATAATCTCAAAAAAAAAATTAGATTGCGTTAGGATGATCCAAGAACCCCACAACAGTTCATCCAAGCCGCCACAGAAGAATGGCAGAATATCACCCCAGAGGAGGTCGAAAACCTAATCCAAAGCAAGCCTAGACGAATTCAGGCTTGTATCGGGGCAAAAGGAGGTAATACAAGCTAATGAGGTCGAGAAGAAAACATCTACTCTGTGAGAAATCAAATTTCAATTTTTTTACTACATGCGGAAAAAGTCTCTTATTTTCTTTTATTTGTTTCTTTCTTACGATAATCCTTTTTTCCCATTTGAAATATCTCAAAAAGGATCAATTCTAACAATTCTTCGAAATTTCCAACATCCTTGAAATAATATTCAAAATATCGGGTGATTCCATATAAATTTGGTTGTATGTATGACAGGAGATAGACCCGAGTCTGTTTGCTCATTATAAATTGGCTGGTTTTTTCTACGTGATTTCCATCATCTCTGAAATCTCCAACTTCTTCCCTTCATTACCTGGATGTATAAGTTCAGTTCTCTTGAAATCTATGAAATGATTTTTATCTATACAATAGTCAGAGAAACCAGTAGAATTTCTGTTCTCAATAATGAATCTTCCATGTTCTACAATCCTATTCTCGATAAATCTTCCAGTAAGGCCTATATAGAAAGTTCGCATCCCTGTGTATTTTATACACTCAGCTTTTGTTCAATAATTTCATTTTATCGTTATTAATAACTAACAACGAACCCAAAATCTTTTTATTTGCACTGATGATGTTGATATTATTTTTGTACAATTTATTACATTACATTATTACAAGTGTTTTAATTATCATTTATATCATAGACTTTCTTCTGTAAGCAAGGTGCACATAGTATGTGAAAATTCAAACGAAAAAAAATTGATGCTCCAATTTCAGTCAAACTGCAGTCAATATAGTAAGGTCCGGTATTTCCGTGTGAATTCCAAAAAAATCTTTCTGTAATAACAATAATGAAAGTTAGATAACAAATCCGTAAGGATAATTTAAAAGCGAGCATCACCAAGTAATACCACAAAGCTTAACGGCTTCAGTCCCAGAATTGCATAGAATTACTCCACTGTCGAAGCAATTCCGCCTCGATAAGTTGGCCCAATTTGCATTTATGAGATGTGTCTTTCGTATACAAATGCATGCAATTCGGCTTTTGAGAATTTCGTATTGCTAAATTTTATATGCAGATATTATTCATGAAAAATTAATGACAATTTTGAAGTCGTCAGAAATGAGACTTTCGTTCTGTGACGTAAGCAATTGGAATATTTCAATTTAGTAAATGTTTCGAGACTTTCATAAATGAGACATTCAAGAGAACGCCAATTTTGAAAGGAAACAAATATTTCCGTTGTTTCTTAAGATGAAGGTTTTTCTACTCTTTCTAAGTACTCTAGTGCATTATTTAAGTAGTTTTCTGAGTGCGGCAGAACAAGCACGAAAGATCGACCTAACCAGAACGCTCAAAATAGGCAATAACTCCGAAATTTATCACAGAGTCTAGTATGCTAAGCGACCGCCGAGTGATGGGAAGGCTGCAAACAACTCCAAGAAGGAGTTTTTAACACCTGGCGTGAGTTTGTTCATGACAATGCTATCGTCCAGATGACTGCCGCTTTGGTTGACAATTGAGCAGAAACGTCAATGAATGAAACTTTCCCAGGCTATTTCTCGACTTATTGATGAGTTTCTGCGCCGTTTCATGGCAGTTTCACTCCTTTTCGCTTCGGACGAAATAGCAATCTAATCAGTTTGTGGAGAACGGTGGCTGTGTATCCAACAATGCCAATATGGTTCCATTGGCCGGCAAGATGATGGACACCGTCTTCTTGAAATGGCATTATCGTCATTGACTCTCTTCAAAAAGAAAAGACCCTAAATAGGGAGTACTCCACATTACTGATAGATCAATTGAACGACGAAATCCTATCGAAACAGCCATATGTTGCCAAGAAGAAAATCGTGTTTCACCACCACACTGCTCCTGCACATGCTTCCGGTATTGCATCATACAAGTTGGTAGAATTATGATATGAATTGGTAAATGATCCATCATAGATAGATATAGCCCTGAAGTTCATCCACAAGCTCCATCCTTCTTGTAAAATATAGAGCTTTGTGGGTGAGTCAGCTTCAGTTTGTTAAATCCAAGTTCCACCATCCTGATTCTGTCCCCAGCTAGGCACTCGCTTATAACATGCCCCATCGATTTTATATCTTCTTCACATAGCCTACATGAAGGATCCTCAATCAATCCAAACTTGGTGATTTCTGAAGCGACAATGCCCCGTTTGTATGGTGGTTAAAACTCTTTGGTTCCACCTAGAGAGTTTAAGCCAAGACTTGAATCTCGCAGTGGAATTTTCACTGATGGCAAGTGGAGAGTGTTTGAGACCTGAGAGACTCATCTAGTGCTCATGTACCTTCAGGTCTCCCCTTGCAGTCTCCAGGAGAATTCCGAGCCTAGGCTCTGGTCCGATAAATCCCAAAGTGGTTCCTCGGGCGGCAAATGAGTCCGCGTTTCTCATTCCCTCATTGCCTGAGTGTGAGGGTACCGACATCAGATGAAGTCTGTTCCGTTCTCCTAGTTTGGTGAGGGTGGAGTGACATTCCTGCACCAAAAGTGATATACAGGTATCGGATGCCAATTCCTTCAGTGCAGCTTGACTGTCGGTGATGATTTTCATTGACTTATTTGTTATTCACCCCGCAAGCAAGTGGTTAGCACAGTGGTCAATAGCGAATATTTCTGCTTGAAAAACAGTCGCAAGCCCGCCAAGACAGATCAACTGTTCCTTGTCAGCACCTCGACCGTAGACACAGGCTCCAACACCTTTTGCAGTTTTTGAGCCGTCCATATACCAACAGGGACCCTGAAGTAAACATTCCTTGAAGCTGGTGAAGGTGATGATTTGGTATGGTCGCTCCATGTTGGTTTCGGGTATTGCTATGTCATACGTCATACTCAACAACTCGTTGTTCTCGATTTCAGACTGTAAAACGCCGGGCACGAAGCTGAACATACCCGTTCCATTTCGGGAAAGGTGATGGAATCTGTAGAAAGCCATTCTAGCCCCTCCTCCAATCACCAGATGAAGAGGGACAAAGCCCAATATCAGTTTCATGGCCGCAGTGGCAGTAGGGCGAAAAGCTCCTGTATTCAACATGCAGGCTGTTCTCTACAATTTAGAGAGCTTGATTTGGGATTGCTTCTTAAGACTGCACTTTCAAAAGCAATGTAGATATGTAATCTCACTATCTTCACATATAACCACTGAAATTGCTTTTGGGCAAGACCCCATTTCCTTCCACAGACTATTTGACAAGCCCATAAGGAATGTCTAGCATTGTGTATTGTGTTTTCCATGTGCGAATTCCACATGAGTTTACTATCCAAGGTAAACCCCAGATATTTTGCTTCCTCCGCAACTGGAGTAAACACGGGGGGAGAAACGAATATCCTCCGTTTCCTGGTGAATGGTACTATAAGGGTTTCGTGGGTGTTTGTGCTGAGTTTTCTCTCCCCCACACCACCCTAGTGTAGCTGAAATAACCTCCCTCAGTCTGACGGAGACATCGCTGTCATTTCCGACAGCTAGAATGTCTATATAATCAGCGTACTCTTGTACATAAACATCCAGTGCGCCAATTATTGTCAGAAAGTCATCAACCAGCAGGGACCACAATAGAGGAGATAATACTCCTCCCTGAAGGCAGCCCCTGCCAATGTTAACCACCCTGCCATTTAGCATATTACTAATCCACTCCGCAGTAATATTCGGTAATCCTCTGACTCTCGCAGCCCCACGTAGCGAACTAGTGGAGGCTGCATTAAACGCACCCTCAATGTTCATGAAAGCTGCAGCTCTGAAGCCACACCACACTGTGATCGTCTACGCACGTAATCTGCAACCACCCAGGGCGAGCGGAACCAGAAAATTGATCGGTTCCACCCCCGGAGCGGTCGCATTGTATGGCTCAAGGATGGCATTCTGCAGGACCTCAATCTGTTCTGCAGTCAGCTGCACCCCAGGGAAGCCAGTTGGCATGACAGCAACTCTGATCCCCCGTGGCATCCTTGTAGGACATTGCCTCCTGTCCCTGGGTCTCCAGTCAGTCTCACCTTCGGCAGCTGCTGGAACGCTAACAGGGCCAGAGGTGCTGCTAGCAGCCACTGCCTCTCCCATTGCGGCTTCAGATTCAGTAGGAGTCACGCGCTGTGATAGCTCCAACTAAGTTCGTCGGAGGTGACAGGGTGGTAGCTGAAAGATGTACCTCCACTCCCATTTTTCCTCTGTTTGAGGATCGAGGTTAACCCCCTCATCAGGTTTTGAAATAATATGGTTAGAATACATAAAATTCCCACGAGTTGAGAAGAAATAAAAAGTTCTCCACAGCAGTGCTCCTTTACCCTGGCAAGCCATCATATTCTCCAGACCTGGCTTTTAGTGTTGTGAGACATAAAAATATGGCTCAAAAGTCGAATTTTGAACAAATTTGGGATGCCATCTTTGGACATTAAAAATTTCCATCAGCACCTAAGCAAGTTTTAACCCCTAAATGAGATTAGGATGAAAATAAATGGCACCCAGAAGAGAAAAGTGAGTTCTTGTTGTTTATAAGCCCTAAAAGGAGCTTATTTTGCAAAATAAATAACTGAGTGAAGAAGAGAATTGTTTAAACTGACTTATCGATTCTTCTTTGTATTTTATGATTCTTTCTTGTTCCGAAAATATCAAGGAATGCAGTAAGATCTGGAGATTAATCTGAAAATTTATTGGAATTTTCATCAATTCAAATATCGAAATAGCAATCTTCTTATTTGCTATGTTATATTTTAGCTCCCAAAACCCACTAAAACTAATATCATGGCGCCATCATCTTGTTTCGAACATTAATATCTCCCAAACGCTCAAACATTCAAACTTATCTTTACACTTGAATTATGCAGTTAAAAAGTATCAGGCGAGTTACTGGTAAATCCGTGAATACAAATCGTAGTATATAAAGAGATTACCGTTGTAATAACTTTGGATTATCGCGCATCTGAAATTACATTTGGTCTAATATCGGAAAGCGAATAAAAGACTGAATGCCAAGTTGTATAATGCTGTCTTTAGCACTTGGAATGTTTGTTAACACGAAATATTTGTATCGCTTTTGTAAGGAGTGGGTAATTTTCGATGTTTCAGTACGGCATCAAAGTGAAATATTATGGTTGGAGGAAAGTGATTCGTTCCCCCTCGATTACTTTTTCAGGTACCAGTTTAGTGATGCAAACATTTTTCCGATATGTCGAGTTCTCAAAATTTTCACTTCTGTTCTTTATGAATAAGGAATTTTGAATGAAAATTATTTTTCTTTTCATCAATGATATCATGCAAAATTTATCGCTTTATGTGTGAACACATTGAAGACTCTTATTCAGGGAACAAAATTCAACCTTTCGTAGAATGTTAAATCTTAATATTTGAATTTGGGAGGCTTTTACTTGGTAAAATTCCATTATCAATAATAAAAACAAGTACTGTGTTTCAAGGAATTTTACTTAATAATTGTGATTCGTAACGCGTATTACTACACCGTAGCTTCTTCAGACGAATGAATATACAGAAATATATAAATGAGAATATAACTATAAATGTTCTTGAGTAATTAAAAGCTTATTGGGTTGCTTCTTCTTAAGTGGTTATTTATGACAAGTATATCCAATAAAATTAAGGAATAGATTGCTCCCGAAAAGATTCAATAGAGGTGAAGGGCTTAAATCGACTTGTTCATTGGTTAGTCTACCTGAGTGTTTGTATTTATTGATTTCTAAAGTTTCCCAAAGATCTACCTTCCAATATTTATTATCTGTATGCAAAATTTCAAACTGTGGGTCGAAAGAATGATTATTTTCTAAGAGATGATTCGCGTAATTTGAATCTGATTTTTATTTGAAAAACTGCGTTTATGTTCCGATATTCTAATATTAAAATTTCTGTGTTCTACCAATGTAGAAATTATCACAGTCATTGCAATTCAATCTATGAACACATGATTTATTGTTTTTACCTAGTTTGGTTTCATTATTTTTTATATATTTGCCTAAATTATTATTAGTTTGAAAAGCTATGTTGAAATTATGTTATGTATTATAATATCTGTATGTGACGGCTTATGGTAAATTGCGAAAATATGTTTTCCATTTTCATTCGAAATTGTTACGTCTAAAAATTTACCGAATTATTGCTTTCTATTTCGGTTGTGAATGCAATTTTTGGATGTAATGAATTTATATGATTTTCGAAAATTTTCAATTTTCACAGGAACAGATACAGTTGAAAATTTTCTAACCTACGTTGGCATTACAAGTGAGAAACTGAAATCATTCTTAAGTAGCAATAATTTCAACATAGCTTTCCAAACTAATAATAATTTAGGCAAATATATAAAAATAATAAAACCAAACCAGGTATAAACAATAAATCATGTGTTCATAGATTGAATTGCAATGACTGTGATAATTTCTACATTGGTAGAACACATAGAAATTTTAATATTAGAATATCGGAACATAAACGCAGTTTTTCAAATAAAAATCAGATTCAAATTACGCGAATCATCTCTTAGAAAATAATCATTCTTTCGACCCACAGTTTGAAATTTTGCATACAGATAATGAGTATTGGAAGGTAGATCTTTGGGAAACTTTAGAAATCAATAAATACAAACAATCAGGTAGACTCATCAATGAACAAGTCGATTTAAGCCCTTCACCTCTATTGAATCTTTTCGGGGAGCAATCTATTCCTTAATTTTATTGAATATACCTGTCATAAATAACCGCTTAAGAAGAAGCAACTCAATAAGCTCTTAATTACTCAAGAACATTTATAGTTATATTCTCATTTATATTTTTCTGTATATTCATTCGTCTGAAGAAGCTGCGGTGTAGTGAAACGCGTTACGAATCGCAATTATTAAGTAAAATTCCTTAAAACACAGTACTTGTTTTTTATTATTAAATCTTAATATTTTACGGAAGGCTGAATATAAGTTTTATATGTATTTACTCAAATAACAATAAGTTTCGCATGTTATCGTTATCGAGATTCGATGTATGGTTAACGGCCAGACAAGTTAGCTTCTAGATATGTTGCATCTTGCAGATACAGTGTATAGTGTTGCGGTAAATAGTAAACTAGTATGGCTTCGTGAAGTTTTCTATTTGTTCTACCCTTCGTTTTCATCATTTTTCGGTAGTGCTGGTACTTGATAGGCTCCAACGGATTTAGATGAATATCTGACGGTCTGGCCTAGTACAATACGAAGTCGAACGAGAACGAAACTACAGTCTATTGCTCCTATTGATGACATTAGACAGGACTGTACCATTACTATGTGGCACTAATTGACGATGATTATGAAGGATTGATCGAAACTCTAACTCCTTCAGGTTGGAATATTTAACATTCTACAGAAATTTGAAAAATGTTCTCTGAATAAAAGTTCTTCAAATTTGCTTTTTCGGACATTCTAAATTTTTCCTGCCTGAGTAACATCAATATGGTGAATGGATGTTAGATTGGCAATATTTCATTCAGAATGAATTATATATTTTGATTATATTATCATAAAAATTAGATCAATAATAACATTAAACTTTGACCATGTGAAAACACAAAACAGGAAAGAAAAAAGGAAAGAAAATAGGAAAACTTGCTACTAGTAGTTTTATTGAAGTATTCAACATATGGCCATTGGTTTCAATGCATAAATTACGTCATCGAGAAATACTACTTGAAGCATTGAAAATATGAATATTGTTAACAAAAGCGAGACTTTCGTTGAAATTATGTTTCAACTCTTCTGATTTAAATTATTAAATTAAATCGTCAATATAACGCCAAAGAAAGATGTCTAGGGGCGTCAAGTCAGATAAAGGAGTTGGCCATCGCGCAATAATATCTATTCGCGAAACTCACCAGCTCTAACTCTGATTTACGTTTTCGATTTCTCCCCAAAGCACAAGTCAAGTCAAACGAACGAGGTGGCCATCTTGCTGGACTTTAAGTAACTATCCAATTATTATGATTCAGCAATCAAAGGGAATAGGCTGGATTACAATATACTTGACATAAATTCTATCACTATCCTACATGTATTGAGAATTACAGCGTTTTGCATTTCTATATAACTATTCTTATGCAATTCTAATTTCTTAAGACTATCATGCAAACTTTTGGGTATTAGCTCTGTAGAAGAAATGATATATAGGAACGATATATATTTTATAGAAGTGCCACATCTGCTTGATCTTAATAGCAAGGTCTGTGTATTTGGACTTTTTCTCCTGGAACTTGTTCAGCACGTTGTTATTATTCGGTAAGGCGACATCCACCAGCATTGCTGTTCTGGCTCTCTTATCATACACCACTATGTTCGACCTATTATTCGTCACCATTGTGTCAGTGATAACAGGCCTATCGTAGTATAATCTGATAGTCATTTTCCAATACGGGCGCCGGTTGATACTTGTAATATGGCTGGAAGGCATTCAAAAGTCCGTACTTGTTTGCAAGTTTCTGATGGATAATACTGCACACTTGATTATGCCTGTGAAGATAGTCTGTATTGATCAGTTGTTCGCAGCCCGACGTATTATGCTGTATAGTCTCCGATCTTTTATGGCATAAGAAATCCTTCGGTTTCGCGAATAGTTCTCCTTCATCAACCATTTTTGGGAAGCTTCTTTGTCGATGTGTGGTTGATTTTCCTTTCTTGACCATTGCTCTTATTTTTCAGTATCTTATAGGAACGGTAGATTCAGCAGGTCATCTCTGGTAGCAAGATTCAGAGGTGTATATCCATTATCAGCCAACGGTACCACTCTGTGGAGGTCAGGGTTGCGAGCTTTTGCTGAGAAGAATTTTCTGAGATTTTTTTATCTGTTCGGTGTGTAAGTTGACAGACAACATCCATCAATTCGTTTCCTCCTTCTTTCCGCTTTAAAGTTGTTCTTATCACAGACGATTTTGGATGGTGACTGTTTTACTTTGTCAGCATCGTTCAGGTCAGCCTTTGAATATCATCTGTCTTAGTCCATCTGATTATTCCAAATGAGTAAAGCAACACTGGAATGGCGTAGCTGTTAATTGCTTTGACTAGATTTCCCGAGTTCAGCATTGACTTCAGCACAGGTTTCAGACAATGACTGTACTCTGAACGAATCTTCTCCTTTGACTGTTTTTGGACAATTAATCTGGCTTGTTGGTATCCCAGGTAATTGTACGTTTCTCTATCCCTCATACACTGTATAAAATCACCATTTGGAAGTTGTGTTTCACCATCTATGACTTTTCCTCTCTGCTTATGCTTGGAGTTTCTGCTTCAAAGTGTCCATATAGACGTCGATATGTTGTTTGTGATCAAGGTGTTTTGTGTTCGTACCAATTTTTCTGTGAATTTTGCCTATATGGGCTTTCAAGCGCCTATATTATTATTATCATTATTATTATTGTTATATGCGGCAAATATGAGTGAAAACTTTTTGTTTGTGCATGATAACGTCAAACCTCACCAATCTCATATAGTTCACGAAATACTTAACGAAGTTCAGACCTCAATCCCATAGAACATGCCTGAAGCATTCTCAATAGAAAATTGAGAATCCAGGAGAACCAGTGAGCTACCGTGAATGAAGTTCTGAACAGACTGATCGAAATTTGAAACGAAAAAGATCAAAATGCTATAAGGTCATTGATTTTGAGTATAAGTTGTAGATTTCGTACTGTAATTCTCGCCAGGGGAAATATGCGTTATGCACAGGTTTTGTGTACATTTCTTCCAATAGTTTTATATTTCTCATTATAAGTTGCATTTCATTTTCTATGAGTACCATTTCCATTTCGGTTGTTCTCAAGCATTCCTTAGTGCTGGTGGATTAATAGAAACATAATTCTTCAACATATCTAAACTTTGTGCGTTAATTTCTTGGCGCAATGTACTTCAGAACTACAATCGTCTTTATTGAATCATAAAAATACAGATAATTACTATGGTCTCAATTTAATCATACCAACCATAGTCAATTTAAGTTTTTAGTTGAAGAACAACAAAATCGTAATTTCAGGTTTTTCCTGAAAAAGAATTGTGACAATTTACCACACCTCATATATATTATTGAAAAAAAAATACTACATCCAACAAATAAAATCGTCTATGGTTTGAAAGAAGCATATTGGTGTTACAAGTCGAAAACCGCTAACCGATTTTTTTTCCACACCACTAAAGTTTACTCGAAAAAGTTTGTGAACCACTAATCCCTGGGAGATCGCGAGAGGAGAGACACTAACTCTTACTATATGATTTCATTTAACTGGCGGTACTAAACTATAGAAATCTAACCCACACCGTCTATTACTAGTAAGATTGCAGAAATTATCAGTATATGAAGACATTGAACATACAACCTTAATTTTCTGATTGCTTAGCATTGAAATAAATGCTTATTACATTTTATCACGATGTCACAAAATAGAATTCAGCGGTGTATCACAAAAAATTGCCTACGTTTATATTTATATCCATTGCTCCTTACAGATTAACTACCATGCTACCACTAAACACCACAAAGTGATCTATTACCAACAACTAGAGTTTCTCCCGATCATTCGCTGGTAAAACCGCCATCCGTAACCTGAATGTAGAGACATGTTACATCATCCACTTGTACATAGCACCATCAACAGGCGCTTGGACAGGACACAAGGGTATGCCTACGACGGATGAAGAACTGTCCATCAGTGATGCAGACAGACCTAGAAGAAGCGGTTTGTCTAGAAGCCGCTCGTTACCGCAACTCTCTCACCATGATTCTGGGCTGGGGAGCTACTATGGGGTAACAGCATGATCTGAAACATAGTTTGGATCTTTTGGGGCTAAGTTGTATGTAGGAAGACTAATTCTTTTTACTTCATACATTTCAGAAAACTCTGCTAGTATAAATTTTATACAGAACGAAATTAAGTTTATTTCTTTGGAACGATTGAATTTTTAATAAAAGTACTGATTTATTTTCATTAGGCTGAAACTGTGTCCGTCACTTGAAAGCTTCTTACCACGAAGTATTTTTTCCATTTATATTTATATTGTTGGAAATACATAATATTGGCTCGGTACCAGGTCAGTAATGTAAGCTTGTCCGAAAAATTGAAGCAGGGAAGCAAACGAAAAATGACTCATATGAGCAGCTTCACAGTCGTGGGTGTCGATACCCTTGGATGGTTGCAATGTATTCGACGGTTATAAAGCCATTGTCTTATGATACTTCAACCTTCTCACGTTATATCCTCTTTTTATGTCACTGCATGAGTTCTCATTCAAACTGAGATTTGTAATGATGAACCCGAGTATCGTCCAGATTAACAATTCCATTCAACAAGCCTTCCTCGTCTTCACTTAAGAAGCCCAGAAATGGACAAGAAAGTTCTACACGCTGCTGTTATAAGGCTGAGTGTAGCATCTCCTTGCTCTGACTTGAACCACACCAAGTTAATCGTGGGGCTTATGAAAATGGTAGTATCAGAGGGACTAGCCATTTCTGCTAGGATTTCATCATTAATCCAATTTCTTCCAATATAAATTTTCATTTTTTTCAATACTTCCAGAGTAGTTACCTCTTTTGGTTCTCCTAAGCAATCACATCGATTGTCCTTCATGAACATTATCAATATTCAAAAGAGCACCCGCCTTATTTAAAGAAATTGTGCTATTAGTTAGCCATGATATTACCCTTATAGTTCGACTGAGACGAAAACCTTTCATGAAAAAAAAAATTTCTATTGTACCATATGTATACTATACTTACAGGCACAAATAACCGTCCTCCTTTGCTCGTTTCCTAGTTCTTTTATGTTTAGTATGTCTCATTGCAGTCTTCATTTTGCATCCGGCGAGTACTTATGATGAACGCAAACACTTATACCCTCTGTTTTTGTTCCCTAAGCTGTGTTATTCAAGCACTTGTAAATGTAAGTTATTGCCGATCTACGAGCACTACATTCCTGTTCTCTGGTCGAAGTAATGAGAATTCCGCAACTGGTGCTGATAGAGGTGTCGCTTTCACTGATGCATCAAGCTAATGATGAACCACTCAGACACTCGTTGTACCTCAAACCACAGTACGGGAATCCATCAGAAGATTTGAGTAGACTAAAATGCACGGAGGCCACATCTAGGGACAACACGTTGCACTTCCATACGATTGCTTTTCATTGGCAACGTGTTGAAAAATCGCTATTGTGTTTCTACTGAAGTTTGTTCTCGTGAGACAGGAATCTAAAGGCTACTTGTCAAGCTAGCACTCGTCAACTTTTGTTAGACAACCGTAGAGCGATACGTTTGCGTGAGAATATGGTGATTGGACTGTGGAGCAATGAAAGAGTCTGCTATTCTCTGATGATACTTGAATAACTTTAATAAGTCCAGATGGAAATCTACAGGTGTACTGACGACAGAATTGGAGTTTTGCTTATTGCGCTATAGCTGAAACAGTGAGCAACCAAGGAGGTTTTTCAATAACCTGTAATTCCCTTTGCACTATTTATTAGATAAAATTTCGTCTTAATGCATGATAATGCATTGTACCATATCGCTAGACATGTCACGGAATGCCTTGACGAAATCGGTATTTAACTCTACCATGGCCCACGCTTAGTCTTGACATTAATACTATTGAACACATTTAGGATAACCTAAAACGTCGTGTTCGGAGCAGTGTACCTGCGCTTCCTATCCTATGAGAATTCAGGATTGCTGGCGTAGAGGAGAGGCCCAATATCCCTCAACCTATCATTCAGGACATGAAGGTTTCAGAACCCGGAGTAGTAACCCAATTATTAAAATTAATATGTAATTGGAGATCATTTATTTATCGCACGTTTGAAGAATTACAAGAAATCAATTTTCTTCAACGTTTCGATTTGTTTCCCTTTGCAAACAGTAAGAATTTGGACGATTATTTGCTCCTGTGAGTGTAAGTAATATACATTTTAAAATTGTTTACAACGCCATTGGGAATTTTCCATGAAGCACAGGGTGAAGCATTATAAACAGGAAAGTTGATCCCATTTCTGGTTACACTAGATATGTGGTAATGACGATAATATTCAAGAATTATAGTGTGTTTGATGGTTTTATAAAAAAAAATCAATATCATACTATTGGGCACGAACCATGTTTAATGAACCAACCTGTATACGATGTTTTTATCTTTATTCTCAACTCATGGGAGGAGGCGAAGCGTGTCATGCCAAAGATGTTCGATAGAAGCAATTTCCACAGCATACTAGCCCTGTAAACAAAAGAATTTTCATAGAGAGTTGGACAGTCTGCTGATGAGAGTATTCCGCAAATCTGGTTTTACTTTGGTACTAGATTCTTTCTGGAACCATGCCATTCAGTTCTTCAGAGCATTTTTCACGAAAGTATTTGTAAAAAAGAAAGATCAGCAACCTGTAGCCTTTGAACTAGAAGCTGAAGATCATACGTGATATCCGGTTAGTCGATGAGGCTTAATGCTCTCTTCTCATACTATCCAATAGATGTAATGAATGTTTGTGTTCGTAGTCACACAGATGGAGATAGAACTTCCAGACCAGGTCGAATCTGTGCTTTGTATGAAACTGTTAGCTGTCATGGAGTGAAGTACTGAGTTTATCAAAAACAGATTTGGCAATGGATTATACATCGTCAAGGCAGCAAATTCCAGTTTTGACTATGATGTCGAGTATATGCATGTTCATTTCTGAGGCAATTCGATACCCTTGAATGATTAGAGGAGGTTCTCCAGGAGTGTTTTTTAGAGAACGAAGATAACTACTCCAAATCAGAATTCAGTGAGATTGAGATGCTCTGTTGGCAGCTTCGTCGGTGTGAGTGCTCAGTGATTATAGGACGCTGGCTAGAAGATGAGAACACCAGTCTTTGGTAAACCCAAACATTTTGTTCTCGAGGAATAAAGCAAATCATTAATCTCCAACAGAAAAAGAGTTGGCGGGAGTATGGAACCCTGGGATACTCCTCTATTAAACTGAAAATGTTCACTTATTATACCATCAACGAACACCTGAATCGATCTACTAAAGAGAAGTCTACTAATACAACCATGCAATTTTTCGGAAAGTCCATATGCGATTAGTTTATTCATCTAGTCTGCATGCCAAAGCCTGACGGTGTCCTTTGAGATATCAAGAGCTATGGCTATTGATTCGTCATTCTTTTCGATTGTTGATGTCCACAAATGCGTAATATTCAAGAGGTCACCAGTTGATCGTTGTCTACGGAAACCGTATTGTCAATCACTGATGATACCCTTCAACTCGAGATATTTTATGAACTCTTTCCATGACTTTGAACATAATGGACTACAATTGGATAAAACGGTAATTTTAGGGGAACGTCTGACTCTCATACGAATTCTGAAACAGGCGATCAAGAACAGGTGCTAACTATGGAGCACATTTGTTCAAAACAGTTGGTGGTATTTCATCAAGACCCACTGCTTTTTTATAGTTCAGTTGATGCCTTCTGACATAGTCGATGTTAGATGCTTGGTGGCACTACATTTGATGTATCTAACAGAATTTTCTGAAAAAATTTTTGCAAAGAGATCCGCCTTTTCGTTAGGTGGTGATAAAATCGCAATATATTTTTTTATTTTATTCAAACGAAAAGAAGAATTTAATGAGTTCGAAAGCAATAAAATC
Organism: Cryptolaemus montrouzieri; assembly: GCA_013387265.2. Lineage (NCBI taxonomy): Eukaryota > Metazoa > Arthropoda > Insecta > Coleoptera > Coccinellidae > Cryptolaemus > Cryptolaemus montrouzieri. The sequence goes on from JABFTP020000103.1 coordinate 29,971,632, forward strand.
GTATTTTTCATCGTTCCAAAGAACCAAACTTGTTTTTAATCCTTACTTCCTTCTGATCTCTCTCAATATTTATACTTTCAAAGAAATTAATATTTTGTTAATTTACAGCTTAGAGACATCTCAGGTATCTCTCATGCCTTTCACTGTTCCTAAATTAATTGGGTTTTCATTTTTATTACTTCCTACATATAATGTTTGAAAAACGAAGGACATGACAGCACACCTGTTTTCGATAGATTCACGTTAATTTATATAGTGTATATCAATAGCGACATATATTGATTTTTTCTTGTCTATGCGAACACAATATTTGACTATACTTAATCATTATAATCGTATGAAATTTTTGTTTATTTTGTCAGGACCAAAGAAAAATTCGTAGGTGAAAATTAATGTCTACAACTGTGAATACATGATTATGAAGAATCCACAAGATAAATAATAACTATTTCATTTTCAATGTTATTAGTTGGGGAACCATACTGAGTTTATTATGTTGGTAATTTATAAAAGTCAAAATACCAATGAGTATTTTATACATCTTGTGTGGTTGGAAATGGTATAACTAAATATTATCGTTAAAGTCGAAGAAGTCCGAGGATAAGGTATTCAATACCTTATCTTGATACACTTTGCGTTAGATATTTTGGTTCATCGTTTCTCATCAGAGGGATCGGAACTCTTGCGAGAGTCGCGTTTGTTATTAAAGGGGGTTGCAGTCTGATTTGTCGTAGTAAGACCTCGAAACATATAAAATATACAAAAGATTCGTTAATTGAAGGAATAAATTTTAGTGCAGTGTTATAAAATTAAATATTGCAATGTGAAGTAGAATCGGTAAGTTATTCTTGAGTGATAACAGACGATTTTTGTATTCAATTTTCAAAGCCACCATAGACGAGAAATTTTACTATATGTAAGAAGTAGCAAAGCGTATCAATGTTTTCAAAGCTTCCGTTACTAGGCTTCTGTACTCACATTGTCGTGCAAGCCGGAATTTATTTGAATCTTGAGATGAAAATTCCAGTTGAAAAGTTTCATCAGCCGGTAGCTTCTTCTGACGAATGAATGTACAGAAATTATGACAACGATATATAGATACAGAAAATGAGAATATAAATACAAATGTTCTTAAGTAATTAAAAGCTTATTGAGTTGCTTCTTTCTTAAGTGGTTATTGATGATAGGTATATCTAATAAAGTATATCTAATAAAATTAAGGAATAGATTGCTCCCTGAAGAGATTCAATAGAGGTGAAGGCTTAAATCGATTTGTTCATTAATGAGTGTTTGTGTTTGTTGATTTCTAAAGTTTCCCAAAGATCTACTTTCCAATATTTATTATCTGTATGCAAAATTTCAAACTGTGGATCGAAAGAGTGATTATTTTCTAGGAGATGATTCGCGTAATTTGAATCTGATTTTTTATTTGAAAAACTGCGTTTATGTTCCGATATTCTAATATTGAAATTTCTATGTGTTCTACCAATAAAGAATTATTATTATAACTATATAATGTATAATAATAAAAACAAGTACTGTGTTTTAAGGAATTTTACTTAATAATTGCGATTCGTAACGCGTTTCACTACACCGTAGCCTCTTCAGACGAGTGAATTTACAGAAAAATATAAATGAGAATATAACTATAAATGTTCTTGAGTAATTAAAAGCTTATTGGGTTGCTTCTTCTTAAGTGGTTATTTATGACAGGTATATTCAATAAAATTAAGGAATAGATTGCTCCCGAAGAGATTCAATAGAGGTGAAGGGCTTAAATTGACTTGTTCATTGATGAGTTTACCTGAGTGTTTGTATTTATTTATTTCTAAAGTTTCCCAAAGATCTACCTTCCAATATTCATTATCTGTATGCAAAATTTCAAACTGTGGGTCGAAAGAGTGATTATTTTCTAAGAGATGATTCGCGTAATTTGAATCTGATTTTTTATTTGAAAAACTGCGTTTACGTTCCGATATTCTAATATTAAAATTTCTGTGTTCTACCAATGTAGAAATTATCACAGTCATTGCAATTCAATCTATAAACACCTGATTCATCATTTTTATCAGATTTGGTTCTGTTGTTTTTTATATATTTGCCTAAGCCATTATTAAATTGGAAAGCTATGTAGAAATTATTTCTACTCAAGAATTATTTCAGTTTTTCACTTGTTATGTCAACGTAGGTTAAGGTGTTGAATTTTTATTTCAATTTATCGAGAGGGTAAACTTCATTCAATGCGATTCTACTTTGTTTTATTCAGTAAAATTCCTCAAAAACATTACTTGGTTTTATTATTGATAATGGAATTCTACCAAGTGAAAGCCTCCCAAATTCAAATGTTCAAAAGATCAATGAATCGATTCTGTGGTCTTTTAATTTTGACGAGGACCGGAAAAATCTTTCTTTTTGCATCTTCGTCTTTCTTTCGCCTTTTCCCTACTGTTTTCTTTTTATTGTCTCCATTTAAGAAGTTTTACTCTTACCTACTTATGGTGTCAGGTCGCCAGCCTCTCTTTCTGGTTTCGGATTGAGTAAAGATTACTCTGTTATCCTCCTTCTTTTATTCTGTTTTTCTTCGTCCTCCTTGTAATCTGATCGCAACTCAACAGCAGCAACAATGTTGTTATCTAACGGATTAAGAACTTATTTTTCCGATGAATCATTGTTGCCATTTAGAAAATATTCTAGTAACTGAGTCTTCGATTCACCTAAATGCGTTTTCATGCTCTCCTACAGGCGGTTAATAACTCAATTTTCTACATTTTTGTTTATATATTCGGAAGTTGCAGTAAATTCAACAAAATTTTGTTTTCCAAGAAGTTAAATCCAAATACTAAGCTTCTTTATGAAGCCATTTACTTTATCTATCATAATGAAATAATTTTTGTTGAATCCTTGTAAATACTTATTTAAATCATTCAAATGTGAAAATGTATTATTCTTCAAGTAAGCCAATGGTAAAAAGATTTTCAACCTTGTGAATAGGAGTACAATCAACAATTTCAAAAATTACTACTTGCGAAATTATCGTATATATATATATATATATATATATATATATATATATATATATATATATATATATATATATATATATATATATATATATATATATATATATATATATATATATATATATATATATAAACACCACACCTCAAAAAGTCTAGGGAACACTTACCAATATCTTTAAAATATGAATTTGATGATTCGAATTTATAGAAATCTTTCGGTTTTCGTTAGAATGTATTGTATATAATGTATTCTCGAGAAAATAAAATAATATTTGACTTCTCCAAAGCACCTATTATAAAAAAAATTGAAATTTGAAAATGACGAAATTTGGTAAAACACAAAAAAAAAACCTGAACTAATATTTTCGAAACGATATGGAAGCACTTATATTTTTCAGTACCCAGAAGGTCCACACTTTGGCATCTTCGCGGCTTGCTCAATATTAAATTGTCTATTACATTTTGGCCTAAGTCATTCCAAGCCCCCTGAACTGCTAATAGAAGCTCCTGTTCATGATGGAAGACGTTTTGACGCAAGAGATTTCTTTTTAGGGTGTCCCACATATGCTCGATGGGATTCAGATCTGGGGAGCAGGATGGCCACGGTAGAAGATCCATATCATTCTCTTCAAGAACGTTCAAGACAACTCTTGCACGATGAGGAGGGGCATTATATTGTTGGAAGAGTGGATTTTGACCCATTGTTTGGAGATACGGTACCACTACAGGTAAAACTATCTCATTTGCGTAAGAATTTCCCGTGAGGTTGTTCTGTATGAAAACGAGGTCAGTTCTTCCACCAAGGCGTATACCTCCCCAAGACATCACTGATCCGCCTCCCTGTCTAACAACTTCTCGAGCATGCTGGAGACGGTTTTGCTTTCCAGGTTCCCTCCATATTCGAATTCTTCCCGAATCGGGATAATAACTAAATCTAGATTCATCACTGAAGAGAACTGTGGCCCACCTCTCTTGATCCCAGTTTACGTGTTATTGGCACCAAGCTAAACGAGCAGCGCGATTTCCATGGGTCAGTTGTGGAACTCTTAAAGGACGTCTGGAGTGGAGTTGACCTTCGTGCAGTCGATTTCTCACAGTTTGGTCGGAAATTTGTATATTATGAACTCGTGATAGCTCTTGAGCTAATTGAGATGCTGTGGTAGTACGATCTCTTCTGGCTTGTAAAACCAAAAATCGGTCTTGGGTGACTGTAGTAATCCTGAAACGACCTGTATGGCGTTCTTCTACGCTACCTGTTTCATTGAAATACGACCATAAACGGTTTAAGACACTTGGGCTACTTCCCAGAACTCTGGATACTTCCCGTTGTGAGCTCCCAGCTTGGAGCATGCCAACGGCTCGTAACATCTCTTCTCTAGTCAAATGTCGTCTTTCCATGGTCGAATCACAAAACTTGAATCTTTTATTTGTGCTTGCAACAGAAACAAAGTGCCAACTAACTGATTTCAAACACTGAATACATGAAATGATTATAAAGCAGCGTCGCATCTGCTGCATTTTAGTTTCGCCGCAATTGTGAATGTAATCGGACCAAATGGCTTCGAAGAGATAAAATCATTCAAGAGATGCTTGAATCGCGAACTCAAGATTTGACTGAAATTTACTTGAAGGAATACTGAAAGAGATCTAACATAGCAAAATGTACCTTAAACATAAAGGAATCAGTGTAAATGAAAAGATGCAAATTCAAACTTCAACTGCAATCATTGCCGCAATTGTGGATGCTATCGAACCAAATAACTTCGAACAAATAAAATCATTCAGGAGATGCTTGAATCGCGAGCTCAAGATTTGACTGAAATTTACTTGAAGGAAATGTTAAATTCGCAGCCTATTGAAGACGAGGCTTCAACAAGCACTAGTCACGAGGCCTTATTTTTAAGAGTCAAATTGCTAATTCCACTGCTGAATATCAGTCTGAATTGAAGGAGCTTTCAAAAACTACCGAGAAAGAAAAATTACAAAATTCTTTGAGCCTGAAGATAATAAACAATCAATAAGATCGAAAACATCAATTGAATTGATTAATTGATTTTTCATATATCTATTTTTATTTAGTCACCTAGGAACGTATCCCTATAGTCCCATATAAATAATCATTTATTCTTTTCCATTGTTGATATGGTTAATATTATAAGTTGCAAGATAGTGAAAAATTGAAAACTATACCACTTTCAAATGATACGATATCGGGACGTGATAAAACAAAATAATAAAAATGAATTATCGAACTTTAAATAAACTATTAATTGAAATATTTTTATAATTTTATCACAACACGGTCGCAAAACTTAAGTTTTAGGCGTTTTTGTTGGTTGCGACATAAAATGGTTGAGAAACGATGTTTTAGAGAGAGAATTGCTTTACTAGAAAATGAGGATAAAAACAGCTCATTTCATTCTCCGGTCAGAGTCGGCTGTATTTTTCGAATAATGAAATCACTTCGGACACCCATATTTCGGGGTCCATTATCGAGGTGATATATAGCAAGATAAGGATCTCTTTTCTCAGCAAAAGTGGGGTGCGACTAAATTCCCCAGTGATTTTATTGAGCACATATATGTCAAGTTCCGGCAAGTCATTATCATAAGTCTTGGAAAGAGGACACGTTAAATGATTGAAAAAAATGCTCTTCCCCTCGAATTTCTCGGAAATCTCTCATATCTAAAGAAATGTGAAAATTGTAGCTTTTATTTCATGAGTTTTATTGAATTCCATGCGATTGCTATCTTATTCTGCGACACCCTATATGTAGCGACAACAACACTGTAACTTGACCCCATCAGTAAACAATCCCGCTTCTATTTTCCACTACATAAAAAGTGTAGTCTCTTCAGGAAGACTGAATAATTATTCAAGTTAACGAAGTTCTTTTGGAAACTAATTTTCTTGATAGCTGAAAATACTTTCCAGACATTGTCTTACGTCCCTCTCGTTTAAAGGCATCGTTCACAGACAAGTCATTAGATGACAGTAATTGAACAATTTAGAGCACTCACAAGAAAATTAGAGTCTGTCAGATTCAAATGAAAGATTGCTTTTATATTTCAGCTGACAGGTAGCTTCTCCTGTGGAATTGAAACAACAGGATGTTGTTCACGGTATGCAAGTTGCAATATTGCATCGTATCATTTAATTCATACAGTCAGAGAGAAAATTATGAAATATTCATTTCTTTCACAACAGATTTTGGGAAAAATACTGGAATTGATCAATTTTTATGTTCAGCTAAAAATTTTTGGTCGTGTAAAGTTTTTTTACTTCTTCTCATGATATGTCGCTTTTAAAAATTATAAAATGAAACCTGCATTCTCTCAAATCGCACTTCATACCAGCAAGATTGATAATCTTTTCAGTTTATCATGCATATAGGGTGTGTCCTGTATGCAGTAATTGATTCTACAGGAAATTCAACATCAGAAAACATGAAAGGAATGCCCATGAACATATGTAAAAAAGTCCTCTGTTCTCTAGATCAGGGTGTTGAACTCCACAAATTTTTCAGGTTTCTGTTGGTAATTTTTAATTCATCAATTCATTAGATATGTCTAGTAGTTGCGAAAATATTCAGAGTAATACACACAACCAAATTTATATGGAATCACTCGATATTTCACATTATCGATTGTTTTTAACCATGGATCTTTGACTACTTCTGAAGAATGAAGTTTTCTGTTGTAAAACAACTGGATAGTATGATGAGAAAAGTTCAATTATCACCACATGTTCGGGATATTATACTCAGTTGTCACTGAGATTTGAAACTGTGAATTTCAAAATTCAAAAAAGTCTATAATAGTAATTGAAACTGCCTTACGTTGGATTTTTCGATGTGCAAAGGGGTCGAATAATTGCTGTCGTTGAAAAAGGAGTGACACAGAAGGATATAGCGGCCACAATGGGGGTATCACAGGGGATGATTTCAAAAACCTACCTTCGATACGTAGAGCTACAACCTCTGCAAAATAGGCCTAGGAAGATCACTTCTGAAGAACAAGACCGCTTTTTGTGCCAAATTGCAAGAAGAAACCTTAGTGCGTCGCACCCCATACTCCAACGGCAATTTCTGGAACCAACAGGCATCAGTGTAGCAGTCGAAACGATACGTCAAAGACTTCGTTCAAGGGGTTTATACAGCAGAAGGCCTTCAAGAGTTCCAGAGCTAACCAGACAACAAAAAATTAACAGACAATTGGAATATTGAAAATTTCTGAAATGTTCTTTTTTCGGATGAGACCTGAATGATTGTTCGATCAGATGACTACCGGATTTGGGTTTTAAGGGGTCGTAGAAGACAAGCTAGACTCCGAGCATTAAGACAAATTCCGATACACACACACGAACACACACATTCACTCACATATACACACACATATACACACATATACACACACACACACACACACACAAACACACATTTACACAAACACCAATAATCAAAATATCAGTTATCGTACGTGTGATGCAAATCGAACGCACACAGAAGAGAGCGTCGGCAGCGTTTGGAGGCAACCAGAAAGAGAATTTCTAAAGACCACGTTTCCGAAAGAACCCATACTATCGACTTCATTCGAGACTCAACAAAACAGAGAATCCTGCACGCTTTGGGTCTTTTCTCCAGAAGGAAAAACGAAGAATAATCGTAAATTACAAAGCATACACACTCACACGCACACACACACACACACACACACACACACACACACACACACACACACACACACACACACACACACACACACACACACACACACACACACACACACACACACACACACACACACACACACACACAAATAATCAAAATATCAGTTGTCGTACGTATGATGCAAATGGAGCTCACAATCATTAAAAACTGAAGAGAGCGTAGGCAGCGTTTGGAGGCAACCAGAATGACAATTTCTGAAGGGAGATCTACCAAAACTCCGAAACAAACCATAATATCGACTTCATGCGAGACTCAACAAAACAGACGATCCTGCACGCTTTTGGTCTTTTCTCCAGAAGGAAAAACGAAGAATATTGTACATTACAAAGCATTACAGAAGTTATGGTCGAATTATTCAATTGTTACTTTATTCCATTATGTGGTCACATTGTGAATGGAAGATTTTGTGTAGTTACACGAGTTCTTCAGAAATTTCGAAAATTTCACGAAAAAAAGTTTTTTTCTTGTCACTGTTGTGGCCACCCAAGGTGATTTAATGTGTGTGTTGTCCACCTGCTTCTTGAAAAGGGCCAAATTGGAAGTTATCAAAGAGATGTTCGATGAAAGCGAGTTCCACAGCACACTAGCACTATAAACAATAGAATTTTCATGGAGAGAACCACGTGGCTTTGCTAAATAGACTGTCATCTGATAAGAGTTTTCCGAAAACCCGGGTTTTTCTCTAAACAGCACTATTTCCGAAACGAAACCTTTCTGCTCTTCAGAGCATTTATCATGAAAGTATGTGTAGAAAGAGAAAAATCAGCAACCTGCCGCCTTTAAGCGAGTGGCTGGAGATCTCGCGTGATCGATGAGACGTACTGCTTTCTGCTGGACATAATCCAATAAATGGAATGAATGTTTGGTATATAGGAACAGTATTCCAGACCAGGTCGCACCTGTGCTTTGAAATGAAGCATCAGCAGTAATGCTGTGAAGTATTGCTTAGACCTGAAAAGAAAACTGAATTCAGCAGAAGCAGATTTGACAAATTCATACTAGCAATTTCCGTTGTGATGCCTTGTTAATGCATGTCCGTTGTCTTTGCATGATAGAAGGAGATTCTGGAGAACATTATTGATTCCGTTTTGTTCGAAAAAATTTAAACGACCCCACTCTGATATCTTCTCCAAGTCTGAATTCAGACATGCTCTGTTGGTATCTTTGTCGGCGTGATTCCACAGCAGTTATAGGACGCTGATTAGATAATTGGGACCCCAATCCGAATATTCTGTTCTGGGTGAGCACATCATTAATCTGCAACAGAAAAAGAAAGTATGGAGCCCTGGGGTACTCCTGCATTAACCTGAAAGATTCACTCATAACATCATCAACCATCACCTGAATTGATCTACTGAAGAGAAAGCTACTAATCCAATCACGCAATTTTTCGGGAAGTCTATATGCGATTAGTTTATTCATCAATATGGCAGTACGTTCCAGTCAACAAGCTTTAAATAGGAAAGCTGAAAATGTTTTTGTCGGCTTACAATACCTTTCAAATGAAGTGTTATTCAATCTTTGTTTCCCATCAAGATAATCATGTTCAGGAGCAAAGATGCTGAGAAAATTTTTTTCCTTCACTCCGAATTGATAGGAGAAGCAAGTTTACATGACCGAGCGTTGCAATTTTGAATGTATCATGGAAAATATCAAATCAATTTTTTCTCGGATGAAACACCATGTATCTAGAGAACTATTCATCGCAGACTCCGCTAGGAAGCATTACGAAATACAGGAAAATAGGTCCTTCACGATAAAAATTGAGGTTTTAATTTGAAAAACTTGGTCTTATAATTTCGCATTTTCCCAAAAAATTTCCAGAAGTTGAAAACTCCTTTCTTCAACCATTTCGAAAATATTCTCTGAAAATTGAGCTTTCGACGATTTTCAGTATTTTTCCAGCCAACTCAATTCCAGACATACGAACTCTTTTTTGTACCGCCCCTGATATATCAGCAAGAGTTTGTTGATTCCGATCCCAGAATTTCCCCGAACAAGATATTGTTCGAAAGTATCACTTTCCATGAAAACAAAAGTGAATTGAAACTTCTCGCAATTTATTGGAAGCTATTTACTCGCGATCAAGTATCTTGCGTATCCAAAGTTTCCAAGTAGTTTCCCAAGTTATCCTGGAGAATTATTTTAATCGATCGTCCTGATCCTTCTAAGCTTTCCAATTTTCCTCTCTTAGGACGTACATTCTAAATTTTTCTCTCCGATTCTATTCATGGATAAAATTTAAATTTTTTGGGAGAACCATTTGAGTTTTAGGCATGATGTACAAGGGTGTTCAGAAAATAGTTGAACTGGTTTTAAATTTTTCGAGTTATTGTAATCTGGAAAGGCTCTCTTCTTGAAAACACGTATAAATATAGAGTTAAAATTATTATTGATACTCAAGTCAACAATTTTGCATCTATGAAAAAATCAAACTTTTAAATCAATGAAATGAAAAAATACGGTGGTTTATTGGTTGTTTCAAAACAAAAGGGTTGCATATGGTGTTAAATTTAACTAAGGAGTGACCTTGGATATTGAAGCGTGGCACTGCATGTCCTCAGCATATTCTTCATAAGATGGTACGTAACCACTGAGTCCTAATCAAAAGCATGATGACATTAGATCGTCAGTTAGTCGATTGCGATATTTTGACTCAATTATCTTCATTTCAGAAAATGCAGACTAGCACAAGTAAGTTGACCCAAACATTGCCGTCAGTTGCCTTAGATCAGATATTTATCTTCAGATATAAAACACCAGAAATTTGTATCAGATGCTGTAGCTTTAAGATGTATATCTGATATAATCTGCACCAGCTCATTTTCAACTGAACTTGAGTTCATATTAAACTTACTTGCTATTTCAGTAACTAACTCCTCAATGTTTTTACATGAAAAAGGATAACTCATAAATGATGCTATATTTGCCAATTTACTGCAATCATAAAAACGCATTTTAAATTGTCCCAAAATATTTGATGATTCAGCCTCATATGTATCATAATTCAACTGAGGAATCCTTGCTTTCAGAGACGGAAAATGTCCTTTCTTTTCAGTTAATCTATCTTTACTTTTGAATGCGTTTACTGCGCTACTCATCTGAATAATAGTTTTTCCTTTACCCTGAAGCTCCAAATTAATGGTGTTTAAGTGCATTGTGATGTCAGTCAAAAATACCAAATAAGTCAGCCATTTTTCGTTTTTCAACATCTGAGTGTCATCAACTCTTTCGTTTGGAAAAGCTGTTATTTCGGGCAATAATTCTTGAAACCTTTCTAGGAATTTTCCCCGACTCAACCACCTGACGTCCGTGTGAAGAACTGAATCAATGTGTTCAGCTGACTCCCTATCTTCTAACTGCAACTTAAAGAGCCGCCGTTGCAAGCTACGTGCACAGATGAAATTCACAGTTTTTGTTGCAAATCTCATAATTTTCTCCGTGTTTAAAGCTTTTGATCACAAAACTTGTTGATGTATGGAGTATATGTATGGTGTATGGATATATGAAATGAAAAAAATGAAGGGAAATCTTCATTAGCTCGACACAATGCCACAAAACCGTTTTTGTTTCCAGTCATTGCTGTTGCATCATCGGTTGTAATGCACACTAATTTATATATTGGTAGCTTGTTGTTTTTAAAAATTGAAGAAAACATCATATATATCTTCGCCACGGGCATTCCCTTCAGAGGAATGATCTTCAAAAATTCTTGCCAACATGTCATTGAATACCATCCGAAGAAAATACACATCTGGGCAGTGGCTGTCACGGTAGATTCGTCGAACTGTCACGAAAGGGATGTACATTTCATGATATCATGTTTAAGTTTATCTGCCATGACTTCAATACGCTTTGTGACAGTAGGACGAGATAACTGAAGTTCTCTAATAGCAGGCATGATTTCTGTTTTATTTTTAAAATCTCCAAATAAAGTATCACCCGCTTCGATAAATGCTTTCTTCACAACCGATCCATCTTCGAATGGTTTCTTGTGTTTCGCCAATATATGAGATATTTTAAATGACGCGATCGTAGCAGCTTTAGATTGTTTGGCTGGTCTTGTGAACATGGTTTGTTCTTTTTGGAACAAGATTTCAAATCACATACTTCTCGTTTTCTTAATTCACTCTGTGGCGGAAAATACTTTTCATAATTTTATGAACCGTTTTATGATGCCTCTCTATGTTACCACGCTTAAGTATCGCAACTGACGCAAGACAATTAAGACAAATGCACTTATCTTTCACCATACAAAAGAAAAATTCTTCCTCCTAGTCGTTATTAAAACGATACGTTTTAGATTTCTTCGTTGCACTCATTTTGTACTATTTAATAATAAACGTTGTATCGACGTAGTATTGCCTTCAAGATACAATTCCGAATGACTCCATTTCCTGCAGGCGCAACACTTATATCGGAGTGAACAAAACTCTGGAATGTTCCCGTCAAACGCGCCGCCCGAAAGTTCTAGACAGGCGGCAAGAATAAAAAACGCGGCTTTTCTTTGACAAGTACCGCGCGTTCCTTTGATAAAGCCGTCTTTTGCCGCTGGCAGAGTGTTATGTTTAGTTACCTACTTATTAAAAATTTGTTCCTTCTCGAGATCTATTCAAAAAGCTCTCGCGGTCGACCGTTTGAGCACCCCTGCTCTAGTAGATATATTAAAAACTATGAACCTAAAATTCATAAAGGAACAAATCAGGCGTTCATGAACCCTCTTGTGGAAGTTGCAATACAATTTATATCGGTAGACATCATAGAAATTTCTGTATTAGGTTATTAGAGCATAAACGTAGTTTTGGCAAACAAAAATCAGATTCTCACAATGCAAATCATCTACTAGAAGAAAACCATACTTCAGATAATAATAATATTGATGTTTTCTATGATGAAAATATTAGATTGAAAGTGAACCTATCGGAAGCATTGGAAACACAGAAACAGAAAATTTACGGAAATTCACTTGAGAATCAATTAGACTTAAATTCTTCACAATCACTTGATCTTTTCAGTTCTTAAAAGAAGAAACCCTGTTCGGATTTTTCCCCAATCCAGCTATGTATCTGCTTTTACCATCATACGGTTGCCAATTCAGTGAAAATTTGAACTAACATCAGAATTTTATTTGATTGAAAAACAAGAATATGTTAAATAATGTGCAAATTCATGAAAAACTAGGCTTAATTCCATATGGTGTTTAAAATATAAGACCATAAACCAACCAAAAATGTTTTCTCCAATCTTGAGACAAAAATATCTATAAATTATCAAATCAATATCCACAATAGACAGTAATACTGAGAACAGCACAGTAAACACAAAACAACAATAAAAAATAACTGAACAATCTGAAGTTTCCAAATTGTTTTGGCCATTAAGAAAATTAGTTTTTTTCAAGAAACTTGGGTAATAATTATTTGGAATATCTGGAATAACACACTCTTTCTTTGTATGCGAACGAAGGTTGACAAATTTACATTTTTATTACGTGGGGGAGATATATAGTTTTAGATTCGCTGATTTATCATACCGGAACATACACAGTTCTTTTTTATTGCCATTTTCGAACCATTTCCCCGAATGCGAATTCCTCAATTAGGACAATAAAAACGGAAAAAATGGCGACTAACCGGAAGACTATACACTCAGTAATGTCATAAATATCGCATTGGTAATCAGCAATTCAGCAACATTGTTTTTCATCTTCTTTTGAATCTGGATCCGCAAACAATTAGGTGGAAATTGATGAAGCGGTGATACTAGTTCCTTGTTATTTAAGTGCGAGCTTGAAGAAATTTGCATAACAATTAAATGTAGACCATTTCTTCTGACAAATATTCCCTCATTGCGTAAATCACACACGCGTATAGGTTGGCCGAGAACTACTTAATATATCACGTACTCGACAGTCATCTGACCTAGAGATTTCCTGTTGGTGACACAGGAACTCCTCGTAAATTTAGCTTGTGACCCATAACTCTTTCGAAATATATTAGTTCGGGATGGCAGAATGAATTTGGGCTGGAGTTTTCGGGTTGTTCCTATTTTAAATTCAAAATACCTGAATAATGTGATCGTAAATCTTAGGGAAAAAATAAACGTCGTTATAACCATGGACAGCCACTAGAAACTAGGAAGTGGATGTTGGTTGGTTATATTTCATCATTAGAAATTTTTCCTAGGGGAATTATAAATTTCTTTCTATTCGTTGATATTAGAACTATACATCAAGATGACTACGAAGTTACCAAAACAACATATTAAAAAAGCATACACAGGGTGAACAATTCTTCTTAAACATTCAATCAGTTCTTGAGAATATATTCATAATACGAGGACCATTTGAAGAATCAATGAATTTTTCGATTTTCCGTTTGAATTTATCATTGCTACTCTCAAATACAATCAACGAATTGATCGCTATGAGATTTTGTGCAAGTTGCCTCATTTAGTTTGATGTCTGAAAGCGATTTACAACAAATTCTCGAACTTCATCTAAAATAGAAAAAAGTACTAATTAAACTTTATATTTTTCTTGCAAAATATCATCATCGAAACCGATGAAAGGCTTGATGAAACCTTTAAGAACTCTGCATCATCAATTTCAATGGTTAAGAAGAGGTTTATTGAAACAGCGTAAGGTGTAGGCATCTCAACTGAGATGGCGCATCATATTTTACATGACTGCAACAATGAAAACTGTGGGTTTCCCCGAATGAACAAGCTTTTGGAATGCGCGATATTATTCATATTTATTTTTTAATTTTTTTTTTATTGAGGAGGTCGTTACTTGATGAAAATCGATATACATATTTTCAAATAAAATAGAACTAAAGTATTTAGATTTTCACTATATTAACAAAACTATGACCGGTTTCACCACACTGTGGCTTAATCAGATAGATACAAACTAATGAACAGAGTTATTCCTTATATATTAGTCTTATTTCCTACTTAATATTACAATAGGTACAAGAGGTATGTTGGAAAACCCATCGGAGTTGCTTACTTTATGAATTGAAAAGATTGAGTAAAGGAGAAGGATTTAGATCTAATTGACTATTAAGTAACCTACCTGAATTCTTTTCTTTGTTGATCTCTAAAATTTCCAATAGATTGAGTTTTTGTCTGTTATTTTCATTGTGTAAAATTTTGAAATTATCATTAAAGTTATGGTTTTCTTCGAGTAAGTGATTAGAATAATGGGAATCTGATTTATGATAATTAAAACTACGTTTCTGCTCGGATAATCTAACTTTGAAATTTCTGAAAGTTCTACCAATATAAATTTTATTACAATCCCGCAAGACAGTTTATAAACACCGGATTTATTACTTTTATCAATTTTAGATTTGCAGTTTTTGATATGTCGGCCTAAAGAACTATTAGTTCGGAATGCTATATTGAAATTATAATGCGAGAGGAATGATTTTAATTTTAGACTAGGATTGCCAATATAAGTTAAGCTGTTGTATTTTGTGTCTGAACTTTTTATATTTGGAAATACTTCCTGGATTGCTATTTGAAATTTTTGCGTGAAATCACAGTTGGACTGTAACCGTTATTGACTGCTATTTGTTTAATTATATTTAGCTCTTTTATGAAATTATTTTGTGACATTGGGATATTAATGAGTCTATGTACCATACTATTGTAAGCTGCTAATTTATGTGGATAAGGATGTGTAGATGAACTGTGAATAGTAATATCTGTATGCGATGGCTTATGAAAAATAGAAAATCATGTCTGCCGTTAATTTTAGTAATAGTTAAATCCAGAAAGTTAATGGAGTCTTCTGTTTCTATCTTTAAAGTGAATTTAATATTATCGTGAATTTCGTTAATGAATGTTTTGAATGACTCTAATTGTCTAATTTCAGCGAGCAGAGGGCTCAGAGGATTACCCATGATTAAACCTTTTTTACTATTAAATAATACTCCATTGAAGTTAAAATAATTTTGTTCTAAACAAATTTCTAAAAGTTGTAAGATTTCTGATTGAATTATCGGATTGACTTTATTAATTTGAAGGGCGTTCTTGATGAGTTTCAGTGTATCACTATCAATATCGATGGGAAATTCCCATTATTCTAATCACTTACTCGAAGAAAACCATAACTTCAATGATAATTTCAAAATTTTACACAATGAAAACAACAGACAAAAACTCAATCTATTGGAAATTTTAGAGATCAACAAAGAAAAGAATTCAGGTAGGTTACTTAATACTCAATTAGATCTAAATCCTTCTACTTTACTCAATCTTTTCAATTCATAAGGTAAGCAACTCCGATGGGTTTTCCAACATACCTCTGGTACCTATTGTAATATTAAGTAGGAAATAAGACTAATATATAAGGAATAACTCTGTTCATTAGTTTTTATCTATCTGATGAAGCCGGTCATAGTTTTGTTAATATAGTGAAAATTTAAATACTTTAGTTTTATTTCATTGAAAATACATATTTATTTTCTTAAAGAAAGTGGAATGTTCTACATTCTAACCTCTAGTCGTCTAGACTTTTCCTAGCCACCTGAAATTGTTCTAGATGGTTTCATTTGAATTATTTTCTTCTTCTTGTAATATGTACGCTGCACGTTGGCGAACACTCGTTCATTTCCAATCATGTCTTGGTTAGGGTGCCCTCTTCAGCCCGTCGGAATAATGTTGATGCGTCCGAAATATTGCACCAGTTTCTGATGTTTCTGAGCCAGGATTTTTGTTTTCGACCTGAACCCTTTTCCCTCGATTTTACCTTGCAATAATAATTTGGGAATCTGGTATTTATCCCACCTTTATATGACCCAAATACGATATTTTTCTCTGCTTCACGATGTCTAAGAGTTTTCTGTCTATTCCTGCTCTTCGTGAAACTTCTTCATTGGTAACATGCTCTGTCCAGGATATCCTTAGTAAACGCCGAATTGTCCAAATTTCGAAGGCTTCTGTTCGGTTTAAGGTCCTAGTTTTAAGTGACCTAGTCTCAGCACCGTTCAGCATAATAGGCCAAACATAGCATCGAATCACTCAAATTTGGGTGTTCAAAGACATATCTCTGTGAAGAAGGGGGTTCCTTAGTTTGTTAAAAGTTGTTTTTGCTCGGCCAATTCTACACTTCACCTCCTCATCGCAGTACCATCTATCATTAAGAGTGACGCCCAGATATATAACATCATTTTTGTTTTGGCAGTGTTTATCTTTAACACTAGCTGTTCTCCATGCTAGTTAATTTCATAATTAATAATGTTGTTCGAGAGATGTCCATTAAATTCATTCCCCGTGTTTCGTTTTCTAATGCCCTCTGAAATATTTTCTCCATATAAATATTGAATATTATAGGCGACAGAATACATCCCTGCCTAACCCCTTCAAAATATCGAAGGTTTCTGTTGTTATGTCTCTATTAATGCCAATATCAGCTGGCTGGCGCCAATACAGTTGTCCAGTTATTCTGATATCTTTCATGCTTGACGTTATCAAATGCTCTCTCATAGTCTCTGAAACATATAAATGCTTTTTTGGTATTTGGTCATAGCACTTCTGTACTAGCAATTTCATCGAAAACAAAGCTCCTCTGGTACCGAGTCCTTTCATGAACCCAAACTGTGTGTCACCACTCATGTTTTCACACTTTTTGTTAATTCTTGAGTGAATTTTTCGTAGAAGTGCATGGCTCATAAGACTTATGAGTCTAAAATCTTTAAAGTGCTTTGAATTGGCTTTTTTCGGAATGGTAATGAATGTAGATTTCAACCAATTTATCGGAATCTGCCCTGTATCAAATATAACATTAAAGAGATATGTGAGCTGTTTGAAATCAATTTCCTTCATCGTCATCGTGTCATGGACTCTTTTGTTTGTTCTTCAGGTTATATATCGCATGGCTTATTTCCGACTCTAGAATTTTGAGACCGCTCATATTTTCGTTTTGAAATATGGGGTTGAGATAAGTGCGTTGATCGTTAAACAGAGTTTCAGCGTATTCTTTCTATACTCAACAACTTCAATTCATCAGGTTCAATAATTGATTTTCCTTGCTCGTTTTTAATCATTGTTATCGGTGTTTTCCTGCCTATACCATTTATTTCTTTCATCTTTTTATGAAAGTCGAACGAGTCGTGAAGACGATGCAGTCTTTCAGCCTCGTCACATTGTTCTTGGGTCCATTTCTCTTTGGCTTCTTTTATTTTTCTCCTGATGATGGTATCAACCCCCCTATATCGATGAGACGGCACTCATTCATCAACTACATTATCTTAACAGTCATCCAAGACTTGCTTTTCGTTTTCCGTGGTGTTTCGATTATATTCTCAGTGGCCACTTGAATTCCAGATCTCATTAAATGTATTTTCTTCGGCTAAATTATTTTCTTGGCACATCTTATCAAGTTCTCTTCTCAAATTAGCTTTTATTTCTGGTTGCCTTAGCGATTGTATGTCATATCTCCTATTGCTGAGCTTTTTAGAAACCAATTTACATTGGAAACGAAAGTCGGCAACAAGAGGATTTTGATCAGAGCCGATGTCCGCTCCTAGATATGCTGCAACGCGAGTAATGGCATTTTGATATCTTTTGTTAATTGTGATGTAGTCAATTTGATTTCGTACAATATTGTCGCTATTATCTCGTGGCGATTTCCAGGCGTAGAATCTTCTAGGATGTAGCTTATAATATGTATTTTTAATTATCATTTCTTCTTCTTGGCAAAACTGAATGAGCATTTTTCCTCGTTCATTCCTATCACCTAATCCAAACGCTCCTGTTACTTCCTCTACAGCTCCTCTGCCTACCTTCGCATTAAAGTCTCCCATTAATATATTAATTTCATGGTTTTTCAATATTTGTAAGACTTCTCTGACCTGCTCCTAAAATTGTTCAGCCTCAGCATCCGACTCGTCTGCTGTGGGAGCGTAAACTTGTTGTATGTTTATGTTGGTCGGTTTTACATTTATTTGTAATAATATAATTCGATTGGAGTATGCAACCACGTTTTTTATGCACCCATCTATCTCATTCGATATGATAAACCCTACTCCACTTCGATGTTCAGGTTCGTTGTTGCCGTTGTAATAGAACATCATTCCTTCATTCTTACGAATCCCTCTATCTGGCCATCTCGTTTCCGATATGCCGAGAATGTCAATGTTCATTCTTTCTTGTATTGCATTGTCTAGTTTACCCTCCGCAAAGAGTGTTCGAGTATTTTATGTTGATATCCTTCTTTTGAACTTCATTGTACCAAGCCGGGAGATTACTAGCACCCTCTGGTGATTCAACATCTGCGCGGAACTGAGGGTCGTTTCTTTTTGTTTTCCTGTCATGATAAAGTTGATAAAGATATGTGGTTCGATTGGTTGGACTTAGTGTTGTCTTTCTTTCCATTTATGATCGCCGTAGGTTCCCTTTACTCTCGACGCTGATTAAGATGATATTTCCTTCATCCCCCATCGTAAGTTATACCGCCTGTAGTTGGTCGTCAGAGCCTCGTTAGTGAGAAACAGGGTTAACCGCGTGAAGGTGAGGTTGACAATTGAATAGGAGAGGCTATGTAATGGGCATCACTATCCCCCTAAACCCCATTATTTTCTTATTTAATGTAATTCCCACAACATATTCTTGTATTTTGTGATTTTCGATTCCTTAAAGAGTGGTCTGAAGAAATACGCTAATTATTTAATTGCCACTCATACTGCTTCAAGAAACTAACGCACAAATTTAACATTTCAATTAAGCAGTAAGTAAAGTAATTAGTAGCACTTCTTTTTTTCTGATATGTCTAGCATATACCAACATAATTCCATGTTTTTTTTCGACCAACATGTTCCTCCCAAAAGGAATAAAATGAAAGAAATAAATTGATGTTTTGCTGGAAACCACCACATATTGATAACAGCAATTGTTGATCTAATTTCGTGTTTGTTCTTCTTAAAAATTTCAATTCTCGGTAATAATGCTACGCGAATCACGAATCACCTTAGCAGAATGTGCTGATCCTTGACCGTTACTCAAGAATTTTCTCTTTGAGACAACCGTTCGCTACTGCTCATGGAATTTAGTCTGAGGCATCGTGTTGCAGCACGATGCCCAGCTCTATCATCAGCTTATCGAAGAGCTCGATTGAATTTTGCCAGAGAACATGTCAATTTGTGAGAAGCTGACTAATACCTACCTATGATTTGATGGAGGTTCAATAATGGTGCAAACATTCGAAGAGAATATGTTGTACCACTTGCGGCTAACAGAGGTGAAAACTTCTTGTCTTTGTACAATAACGCTACATCTCATCAAGCTCAAATCGTTAGAAACAATCTTCAAGATCACAAAATCATTTAGATGGAGTGGACTGCGCGAAGTGCAGTCCTCAATCCCATCGAACATGTCTGGGACATTCTCAATAGAAGATTAAGAAGCCATCAAAACCAGCCAGCTTCCCGCTAGGAGTGGAAATATCCGGAATTAACAAGCTTTGAGTAACAAAAGTTCTACATTTTTCATTATTAGTTTTATTTCAATTTCTATGAGTACCATTTTCATTTCGATCATTCTCAAGCATTCCTTAGTGCTGTTAGATTATTGGAATAATAATTCTTCCACATATCTGAACTTCTTTCCAATAAATTTGAATTTTAGATTTTTGCGTTAATTTCTTAAGAAAATGTATGTGAAGATATTCTCCTGAATATCAAACAAGTACAGTACAAAGCCCTTCAATTTAAATCTTCAAATACGACATTGATGATATTCTGACTTCAATATTTTGTAATATTTTGTGATTCACCAGTGGCGCGGTGCTCTGTAGCTCGTACACTCATGAAGATTTCATTTTTGTTCGAACGGTATTGTATTCAGAAAGTAAAAATCTACTTCAGCAATTTATCTTGAAGTAAATAGGGTGTCCCAATTTTCTATAAAAAAATTTTGGGAGGTTTTTCAGATTCGAAAACCACCTTTTTGTTCAAGATTCAGGGCTGCTATGATGTCTTTAAGTAGAAAGTTTTTTGGTGAGTAGTTTCGTCACTTTTTTCTTTTCGTGAAAGTTAATGAAAATTTTCGTGAGTTTTCCATTCGTTTTCTCGTTGCTCAATGATAGCTTTATTGATGAATTGAAATAGATTATCCCCAGTGACTGTCACATCAACAACATATCTGGATACAGACAAATATTCCAGGTGAGTCTGTTGTTATCGAGGAACATATTTCTGAACATTCTGGGCAGAGATTCACATTTCAAATGAATGAGCTTGTTAAGCATAATATCAAGAGACAGTTAAGAGTCTTCAACAAATAAGTCCATTAAGTAATTTCTCGAACATCTTTCTGTGATTGATTGGAATTTCTTAAGGAACTTGCCCAGTGATAGGATTAATCATATGTGGGACTGCTTTGCATCACACTTTGATGATGTTTTCCAGAGTGCTTTTTCTATTAAATCAGTTTCTATCAATGCTAATTTTAATGATGATTATAAGCCTACTTCTCATATTCAATACTTGGAACGTGTCTTGGATAACTTGTATGTTATATCTAGGACTCGTAGTGAATATCTGAATGCTTATAAAAATGCTAAGAAAAAATATGATTCGGCCATAAGAGATGCTAAACAGTCAACCTATGGTGGAATCATTCTAAATTCACCTAATAAGTCAAAGGCTGAATGAAGGGTAATTAATCGCCTTACAGGAAAACAAAGAAAGTCCCCCCAACTTCTCATCAAATATGATGATCTGAAAATGATACCTGATGATTTTAACAAACATTTCAGTAGCATAGCGTCTAATCTTTGTAAGCATCTACCCTCACAACCCACTTGTGTTGATAAGATTCAGCGTATTAAGAAGTCATTCCTTGCTTTTGAAGTTACAGAGTCAGAAGCTATATCAACTGTTCGCGAATTAAAAAATAGCTCTTCCAGTGGTTTCGATGAGGTGCCCATGAGTGTGATCAAAAGATGTGGCATTGCCAATTGCGCATATCATTAACGGCTCTTTCAAAATGGTGTTTTCCCAAAAGCGCTAAAGGTTAATATTCTGGTTCCACTATATAAGAAGGATAGCCCTGATGATTTAGGGAACTTCATGCCTATTACCCTGCTTTCTTCGTTTTCTAAAATCTTCAAGGAGATTTTGGCTGATCGTCTGATGAGGTTCTTCGCAAAATTTAAGGTAATCTCCAAATGTCAGCATGGTTTTGTCCCTCGCAAAAGTACTATGACAGCTCTGTTTGAATTCACACAGTTTATAGTGAATGCGCTGGAAAAAGGTGAAGTACCTGGTGAATTCTTAGAATATTGTAGGGATACAATTGTTATTCGAAACTGGTCCTATCCGCCTCTTCTGGGAATGAATTTATTGCCAGTGACGCTTGTTTTCGTTCCTTTTCAACCTAATTCAGTTGCGAGTTGTATTCATTCTTCTACCAACCAACGGTATAGACCACTTTAAGATCTAACACATTTTTATACATGGTCATTCAAACATAAAAAAGTTTTTAGAGATTATTGGAATAAACAGTTTTCAAACGTCCTTTCTCTGATAATTTCTTGGTCCTTCCAGAATCATTCATTTTAAATTCATTAATCATTCATAAAACACACCAGTATCTATTGGTCTTTTCCTCGATCTCTCAAAAGCGTTTGATTGTGTGGACCATACTATTTTAATTGAAAAACTTGAACAATATGGGATGAGAGACAACCAGCTTCTGATCGTCAGAAGTTATTTGACTGATAGGAGGCAGAGAGTCGTTGTAGACGTTGATGGTGTTCGGTATTTTTCTTCTGAGATGACTGTTAACCTTGATGTACCACAGGGTAGCACTCTGGGGGCCATTACTTTTTATATTGTACATCAATGATTTCCCTGATGTTATCTCAGACATTATGGTGTCGGAACTTTCTGTCGGATTGGTTGTGTATGCGGATGATGCGAATGCATTGGTTGACTCTCGCAATGTTAAAGATGCAGTGGTGGGTTCTTGTCGTAATATGGATGTGGTAAATTACTGGTGTGTTGCTAATAGGCTCATTCTTGATGTTCAGAAGACTGAGAGTATTTGTTTTGCGGGTGCTTCTCCCCGAGTGGCTGGGCTGGTTGGTGTGTCAGATGAGATTGTGCTCTCGATGAGTGTTAGGTTCTTGGGGGTTCAACTTGATGATCAGCTCAAATGGAGAATACATACTGAGCATCTTGTGAAAAATCAAATTCCGTTATTTTTTTTAATGTTTTGAAATATCAAGTTCCCAAGTCTATATTCAAGATTGTCTACCATGCTAATTTCCAATCTCTGCTGACGTATGGTATACTTTTCTGGGGCAGTTGCTCGAGTGTGGAGAGGGTTTTTTGAGACAGAAATATGTAATGAGAATAGTTGAGCAACTTGGCTATCGTGAGTCTTATCGTTTTTATATTTACAGAGTACTATTATTCGTGGGAAATTATGAAGAATATTTCTGCTCTTGTAAAAACCGTAATGAAACTAGGAGAGTTCAGCAATTTCTTTACCCCCGGCATAGTTTATCTCTGACTGAAAAAACACCTTTTTATATGACAATGAAATTGAATAATGGACTCCCTAATGGCATACAGAAAATTTCTGATAAAAATATTTTCAGGATAAGATTATTCAAGCTTTTAATAGACTGTGAGCCATATTCCGTCAATGAGTTTCTCAAGTATTGTGTTAAATGTTAATTTGTCGGTTGAATATTTTGGCTATTGTATTGACGCTATTTACTTATTGTTCTATATTCTATATGTATTTTACATTATATTGAAACTAATAAACATTATTATCATCATATAAGAGCATGTAGAACTGAAAAGGGTGCTTGAGGTCAATACCTCAAATATGCAAAAGTTATAAATAAAAACGAAAATTTGTGTGAATCACCCTATATAAGCATTAGCGTCTAAAAATAACGTGTTTTCTGAAGTACTAAAGTCCTACTTATCATAATTTGATCATCTTATCATTCATCAAGTTTCACTAAATAATTCCCAAACTAATAACAAAAAACAAAAATAAAGTTGTTTTGACTTTCGTATTTTCTTGTCGAGTCAAGAATCGAAAACAAGGTGTGCTAAAACAAACTGTCAATATTAAATATCCCCAAAAACTCACTCTGAAATCTAACACCCACAGGGCTCGGGTGTGGATGAACCCCCAGCAAGCAGAGCTGCGCGTCTTGTGGCTGATCTGCGACAACTTCTCACCATGAAACAGCATTACTACCCCGAAGGAGGTTGGGGGTGGGTTATCCTGGTCATCGCCGTAATAGTCCACGTGTTAAATCAGGGTTTGATTACGTCGATAGGCATGTTTTATCTGGAGATTCTGAGAAAGTTTGGGCCTACCGTCGCAGCAGGTGATTAATATGTTTTCTTGGTTTCAGATGTAAGGGAAAAGTGTAGAGGGTGCTGAAGCAGTAAAAGACTTTCAAGGAGTTAGATCAAAATAATAAGATTAATGAAGGGGATAAAGGGTACTCCGAATTGCCATTGTATACTTAAGGTCCTATTAGCAACTTTAGGTTTTACCTGCTCTCTCTCACTCATTCATTGCATTGACATTGTGTCTGTATCTACATACAGGGGCTGGATAACAAATACAGAGTGGGACATTTCGATGTTTCAGTATGGTAACTAAGTGAAATATAACAATATGAATAAAATGATACACTTTTGCCTGATTTTCACATTATTTCGACAGTTACGCCATTTTTAAGTATCTAGATGAATAAATGTTGAATAGTAGGTAGTGATTCAAATTTAGTTTACTATTGAGAGTGAAAAATTTCGGGTTCTTACAAAGTTTCTTAATTTCCAAACTTCATTGTCATTCTTTCATTACATTTGTGGAGATTGGATTGGATTGAATGATTTAACTAATGAATAATTTCGAAAATTATGAGAAATTTGAGGTGATAACTTCGAAACCACTTAACCGAAAAATTTTCTTTCCACACCACTGAATAAACTCAAAAAACGAATGGCAAATGTCGAACTCATTTTTATGTGTATTTGATACTAACCCAGATATAAAAAAACTTGAAAACAGAGACACCATTTTTCTCTAACTATAATAATTCACCTTGCTATTGCACAAAAGCATCGAAATTTGCTTGTACAGTTACCTCTTCGTAGAATCGAAATTTTCGCTAAGCTATCTTTTCATATTTTTCAATAGAATCGCTTGGTATATTCAATTTCGCAAAACCAATTCTTTTGATTGTAGTTTTAAAACCACTAGAAGAAAAATATCCAAAATGAAGAGAATTGGAGAAAGTTTGGGATTATGAACAAAAAGTGGCTAGACCAACGCATCTGTTGGTAGCGGTCCACTCTCTGGCTATCTTTTAACTACTTAAACAGGATATTTAAGCTACGAAATTATGATTTAGAATAGATATAGCCGAACTATTTTTGTTGAACCAGATACTTAAATTTTCTATGTTTATGATTCATGTCGTCAAAGCCACATCTTTATCGTTCGAAGTCAGCTAACATTTCAGTTTTCTGTCTTTCGTAAGTGGCAAAATTGTCTAAATTGTTTTCTGAAAATTTGTTTCAAATTCGTGTGCTTTTCGTTGAATCTTCTGCAAGTTCAACTTATTACACACACCACAAAAATTGTCGCATCACCTGGTAATCTGAATTCCACAATCGATTAAGCAGCTCGATCGCAGTTTCTTTGTCAACATATGTTTTTGGACATATGAGGGGAAAAAAATCTTATCTATGTAGTAACATTTGTTTCTATATGATCTTAAACACGTCTGAAACAAGAATGAGTTCATTTGACTATCAGTATTCATTCAATTTCTCTTCAGTTTTCACGATAAATTAATGCAAGTTTTCTGTGTTTCTTGTTGATTTTCGAATTTTTGAATTTATTGTAATGGCTGCTGAACGTCCTGGACGCTATTTGAGTAATCATTAAGTGGTAAGAATTGTAACACTTCTAGAGGAGGAGCGAAGCCAACGTTACGTGGCTAACTTGTTGAATGTTAACCAAAGCACTATTTCAAGAGTAATTAATCGGTACCACGAAACAGGTGAATATGGAAGAAGGGCCGGACAGGGAAGAAATCGGATAACAACACCAGTTGATGATCGTCGGCTTCGTTTAACTGCACTAAGAGTTTGGCACTGTACGGCTAGAATGCTACAAAATTAAATTGCACTTTCCAGAAATGTGCATATTTTATTGCAAAATGTTAGGAACAGACTCAGAGAAGACGATATCAGA
The DNA here is from genome assembly GCA_013387265.2 of Cryptolaemus montrouzieri. NCBI lineage: Eukaryota > Metazoa > Arthropoda > Insecta > Coleoptera > Coccinellidae > Cryptolaemus > Cryptolaemus montrouzieri. Next base: position 29,997,630 of record JABFTP020000103.1, read on the forward strand.
CTAAGGGTGGCTTCTACCGGCCCGCGTCTCACCAGAGAGCATCGAGTTGCAAGACTTCAGTTTGCAATCGAACACGGAAATTGGGGTATTCCAGAATGGTCAAATGTTCTCTTTTCCGACGAGTACAGGTTCTGTCTAGTATCAAATGATAGACGCATGCCTGTATACAGACGACCTGGTGAACGGTATCAGCGATACAATATCCGGCAAACTGAAAACTACAGGGGGCTTAGTAATAGTGTGGGGAAGCATTTCTTTCCGTGATGGAAATGAGTTAGTCCTAGTGAATAATGGAAGAATGACAGCGACCAGATACATCGCGGATATCCCCGAACCCCATGTTGTACCCTTTGGGCCATTGATTGGCGAAAACTTCATTTATATGCATGATAATGCTCGGCCTCATGCAGCTAGAGTAGTTACAGAATCTCTGCAAAATGCCGAAATTGATATTTTAAGATGGCCAGCCAGAAGACCCGACTTGAATCCCATAGAACATGTTTGGGACAACATGGGATACCAAATTCAGCAACGTAGGATGCCTTGTAGAACACTCCAACAACTAGAAATTCTGCTTCCTGAAATTTGGAACTCAGTGACTCAAGAGTACATCCAAAATTCGTTTGAGGGGCTTCCGAGACGTATACTGGCAGTAATTAGGGCCCGGGGAGGAAACACCCGATTTTGAAAATGATTAGTAACCATTCGATGGTAGTTGATTGGTCTCTTCGCGAATGTTTGAAGATGGTAGAATTTTTAAATTTTTCATTAACTCGAAAATTTTTCATATTATCCATCATAAACTGATCTCGTTTGAATGATATCTTCTTATTATACACTTCTGAAAGTTACTAAGCGACTCTTGAATGACCAACCTAAAAGTTTATATAGTATTGTCGTATAAGTAGGGTGACAATTTTTGTGGCGAGTGTTTTTGTTGACTTTGAATATGAATGACAAATAAATTCATAATATCCTTGTTTTTTTTTGTTAGATAAAATGGCAAATAGATATTCTATTTGCCACAGATAAAATGTGTTATTGCTAATTTTAAAGTATTTCCAAACGTCAAACTGAGACTGAAATTCATGGAACCTCACATAGAGCATTGTGGAACATACAAACTGGTCTCGGAATTGAATTCAATCTATCGTTTTCTATGTTACACAGCCTAACGATTAATTTTCTGAAGAAACATTTAAGGTATCGGTAAACCTAATACCAATCTAAAATACTGTTGTAATAAAATAAAAAAAGTAGGTACTGGTATTTCACAATTTCATTTTATTGAGTTTGCAGAAGATTTTTGAGCACCCTATTCATAAAATAACATCGGAAAGCACGTTGCCACAAAATAACCCTTTTATCCTTGAACTAAAAAAAAAGTTATAACCTTGTTCGAATATAAGCAAATTTTCTGGAGGTAGAAGATGACACTATAATTCCGAAAATTTGTATAGTAAAAATCATAACCCAATGGTGGTTTATTTTAGAGAAGACAAATTTCTACAAGAGAATCTTGAAAAGGAATCCCCACTAAAAAAATTAAGAATTACACCATGCCGTTTGAAGTAGCAAAGTTGTAGACGATGTCCGGTATAACCGGAAGTGGTATCGCTCTGAAAATAATTGCAAATTATAAATGACTGTAGGTTTACTCTAATGCCCAAATTTGAAATTGATTGATAAACCCGTACCCCAGATACTTCTTATAATCCCTTTAGCGCGGACACCCTGTATACAAAGCAATTCGACAAATGAAAGTGACAGAATCAGAAAAAGACGAATGTTTCCGTTCACTATTTTTTGCATTCCCACATATTGATGAGAAAGTTATTTGATATAATTGTAATGAAAATATTTTTTTTGTAGGATGGCTGGGGGCAATGTCTACAGGAGTGGCTCTGCTCATATCTCCTGTCACCATAGCCTTCTGTCGCCGGAAATCAACGAGAGTAACAGCAGTAATGGGAGGACTGATCACAGCTCTCGGTTGCTTATTTACATCATTTGCCACGCAATTTCATCAGCTTTTTTTCAGGTAAGATAAATAGAATAGAAATACAGAGAGCTTCCAAACATAGATGAGAAATTTCGGAGGCTGATTCCCTAGATCGCTTCAAGAAAGTTAGTGAACATATATGCGGAGTTGTTGTGATTCTGAAATGCATAGATTTAGAGTTTTCGATAAGAATCAAATTATTCACATTTGGTATGAGAGGTTTATAAACAAAGTAATTAACGCATAATTTCAATATTTCAAAATTCGCTGTTTTTTGTTGAAATTTTACATGAAATCACCACATAGTTATTATATTGACCAGCTTTTGCTCTTGATGAAAATTTTAATCAAGAAATTTGATCCCAGCAGAGTGTGCTGAAGCAGTGATATTGGATGACTACTCTCAAAGTCACTCCCAGCATGCACATTTCCATATGTCTTTGGGCAACTCTCAGCATTTCTGCGCTCTTCTCAGTTAGTGTCACAGTCTCTAGACCATAGGTCATGAAGGGAAGAACACAGGAGTCGAACACCTTCCTGCGTAAGAAGATGGGAACATATCTGTTCCTCAAAATGTTACTCATTTTTCTAAACGCTGCCCATCCAAGTCGGGTTCTTCTTTTCACTTCAGCCACCTGGTTTTGTTTTCCCAGTTTTATAACATGACCGAGGTAAATGTAATCTTCAATTTTTTCTATCAGCTGATTATTTATTCTCACCGGATTTTTGGTGTTGCTTAAGAGTTTTGTTTTGCTAAAGTTCATATGAAGGCCTGCCTCCTTGGATGCCTCGTTCAGTTGAGGTAACATAGTTCTTAAATCTTCCTCGTTTGAACTGATCAAGACCACATCATCGGCGAAAAAGAGATGATTCAGGTGTTTTCCATCTAAATTGATATCTTTTTCGTCCCATTTGAGTTTTTTAAAGATGTTTTCTAGAGCAAGAGTAAAGAGTTTGGGAGATATTGTATTCTCTTATCTAACTCCCCTCTGAACTGGAATGTCTTTCCTCTGCGTCTCTTCGTCGACCCTCACTCTCAATGTGGCGCTTTTGTAGATATTCCCCAAGAGGGTGGTGTATCTGGAGTCTATCCTTGCATCATTCAATCCTTCAGTAACTGCCCAACGTTCGATAAGATCGAAGGCTTTTTTAAAGTCTACAAAAGCCAGATGTAGGTTAATATTGTATTCACATTTCTCTATCAGACTCCGAATGGATTGTTAGTGGTCGATGGCTGAAACCTTTTCTGAATCCTGCCTGCTCGACGGGTTGATAAAAGTCGAGTTTATTTGTGAGTCGTATAGTTATTATCTTCGTTAGCAGTTTGTAGAGATGTGAAAGGATACCTATCGGGCGGTAATTGCTTATGTCGTCTTTGTTGCCTTTTTTGAATATTAAAATCATCTCAGAACTACGCCATTTATTTGGAATTTTTCCTCCTTCTAAGCATCGATTGAAAAGCACCCCTATTGCTTGAATCAAAACGTCACCTCCAAATTTCAGCATTTCGTTTGTAATGCGATCTTCCCCAGAGGATCTCCCATTTTTGAGCTTGTTCAGTGCAGATCTTATTTCTTCTGCTGTGATATCGGGCATTTCTTCAGAGTTGACATTTGTGACTTTATTTCTATTATGTTCTTTGACATCAGGAGGTATTGGAAGTTCTGACGTATAGAGTTCTTCGTAAAAGCGTTCAATTACTCTAATTATTTCAGCTTTATTAGTAACGATGTCTCCGTAGACGTTCTTGAGTTGGATTATTTTTGTTCTTTCTGAAGCTTCAAGTTTCGGTTTTAGAATTTCAAATTTTTATTGCTTTCTATTGTTTCATTTATCAAATTTGTATTGTATATTGTTCGATCTTTTCTGAGCGCTTTTGTTATAGCTCTATTTAAGCTACTATATTCTGTATGGTCTATGTTCATCTGTCTTCTTCTATTCATCAATTCAAGTGTTTCTTCACTTATTCTACTGTCTCTTTGTTGTTTCCTTACATGCTCACCTTCTTTGTTGCTGTTTTGATGCTCTTTGTTATTTTTTCCGTTGTTTCATTCAATTCTAAGCCCTTTAGCTCCATGGCTTGCTCTAATCTTTTCACGAGTTCATTTTGATATAGCTCTTGAAATTGCTCTAGATCGAGTTTAGTGGGATTTGTTTTCAATATCATTTCAGTTCTCTCAATTTTGGTGTTTACTCGAATCATTGCCCTGGCCAGTCTATGATCGCTTCTAGTTCTGAAGTTGTTTAATACTGAAAAATCTGTGACAATACCTTTTTAACTGAAAATGATAAAGTCTATTTCATTTTGGACTTGACCATTTGGGCTTTTCCATATCCACTTTCTCTTTTCTGACTTCTGAAAATAGGAGTTCATGCACGATAAATTTTCTTTATGTAGGAAGTTTATGAGCTGTTCGCTACGGTGATTTCTTTCGCCAACGATGTTTTCGTGGACATCCTCCTTTGTCCCCACCTTTGCTTTGAAATCACCGATAATTAAGCTGAATCGAATTCTACGTAGGCTTTTGTTATATCTTCATAGAATGATTCAACTAGCTCATCTTCAGCTGAGCTTGTTGGAGCAAAGGCTTGGATGACCTGTAGAGAGTAACGATTCGAGATTTTCAGAACAATGTAAAGTACTCTATTTGAGATTCTCTTCATTTTCGAGATCAGATGTTTCCTTCTTTTATTTATGAGAATGGCTTCAGCTCCTAGATGTGAATTTTCTTCTGAATTCATTTGGTATAAAACATGTCCTGAATTCAGGGTTGTGCATTTTTCTCCTAGCAGCCTTCTCTCTGACATCCCATTTTATTTTCGACAATTCCTTTTCCAGTTCTTGTAGATGATCCTGTGTTTTCAATGTACGGGTGTTGAAAGTAGCTATATAGAGTTTTTCATTTGGATGTTCTACATCGTTAGTTAGTTTCTTGCCTCTCCCAGAATCCTTGATGTTGTCTGCTATTATATCAACAGAGTGGGATTGTGAATTTTGTACTCTACCCACCTGGAATATTTTAGTTTTAGGAAGTGACTTCATGAGGTTAAGAGGATTTCAGCCTTGAAACGCCACTCTAGACAAACGGGTTGGCGAGTCCAGAATTCAGCCGCCCAATATAGGTACCGACGCTGTTGACAGCCGCCCAATCTGGGTACAGAGGCTGTCCTAGCGTAGAGATGTCGAAATGAGAGATATGCCCAGTGTAACTTATTACATACCAATGGTTTTGGTGGAGACTCAATAATGGTGTTGAAAGGAATTTCTTCGAATGCCCGCGCTAATCTGGCCATCGTAAATAATGAAACCCTGACTGTTGTAAAATTCGCGGCAAACATGGGTGAAAACTTTTTTTTTGCATGATAGCGCCAGACCTCACCAAGCTCATATCGTTAGAAACTATCCTCAAAATCAATCAAGAAATCACTTCCAAGGAATAGCTTGCACGAAGCCCAGACCTCTTTTCCATCGAGCATGTCTGAGACATTCTCAATAGATGCTGGCAAAACCAGCCAGCTACCGTGAATGAGGTTTAGAACACAATGATCGAAATTTGGATCGAAATTGATCAGAATGCTATAAGATTATGAATTTTGAGTATAAATCGTAGATTTCATGCAGTAATTCTTGCCTGTGGTGGCAATATCTGGTTTTTACAGATTTTTAGGGACTTATTTCCAAAAGTTTCAATTTTTCATTATTAGTTTCATTTCAATTGTTTTCAAGCTGGTGCTGATGAATTGATGTGAAAATTATTCTTTAACATATCTAAAACAAATTTGACTTTTCGATTTTGGGCGGGACTTTCGTGGTGCAGAGAAATTAGGGCTAAATAAGCGCCCTAACTCTATGAATAAATGTACCAAACTTCATTCTTAAAATTACCTAAAGAATCAGACCTCGGTTAGGAAACACCCTGTATTTTTCTAGATCCCATTTGTGACCATCCAAAGTGTCAAGTATAAATAGGCTTCATCTCTAGGAAACGGACATCACACATCCCCGTCACACAAACGAGCGCCTCATTTTCTCATACCTTCACTCTAATAATCATATTTAAAATTCCTCCACGGCATAAAAAGACGAAAGAATGCTAGAATGTACGCAATTTACCCGATGTGTGAAAAAGTTGCATCGCGATCTGAATCAGTATCAAAGTCATTTGGATGACCATAACAGCACCAATTTACATTCGGTCATTTATTTTTGCAGTTACGGAGCCTTCGTTGGAATCGGAGTCGGTATAACAAGGGACTGTTCGACGTTGATGGTAGCACAATATTTCAAGAGAAAACGAGAGTTCGTCGAGATTTTTATCGTATCAGGTAGTGGACTTGGAATAGCGACAATGTCGACAATGATAAAAAGTGCTGTTGGGTAAGTTCAAGTTCATTGTCGAGTACATTGATTTCGCGATACAATCGGGTACTGTGAAAGAGATAATGGTTGAAATTAATGAGAAATAACACAGAAACTGGTGATTTTATAACATACCATATGGGTACAAAATGAGACTTTAGTCTTATCGTTGAGCAGAGCACGACAATGTTTAGATTAACTTACCTCTAAGTACGAGGATGAATTTATGAGTCAGGACGTAATTTTTAACATAACCCCCTTTTAGGACTATGAACTTGATGTTTTGATGTCTCTTTGTAGTAGTATTTTCCAAGGTCCTCGCAATACCCTTTTGTTTCGGAGAGGATTTCCGAACGATTTTCATATAATAAATCACTACGAGCTAGGTCGGGATAATATAGTGGAGGTAGCAGATTCTTAACTCCACCAGCCTGACTGCTGGGATGAGGGATGAATTGGCAAGGACATTGTGGTGGAATAGGATTTTCTTGATAGGATATAATCGCTTTATTTTGATTTTCTCGTTCAATTGATCTAGCAAAGATGTATAGTACTCTCCATTTATGGTCTTTCTTCTTTCGGGATAATTAATGAAGACTATGCCCTCTGTATTCCAGATGGCGGTGAACATTACCTTGGCTTTCTTATGTGCACTGCCACCGGAGCAACTCATACGGTTTGATTAGCTCTCAAATCAGTACTAATCAACATATTAGTATGAAATTTCATCGTTGCACTATCAAAACATTGTATTGTCCAAACTTATTAAAACTCGTGTACAAGTTTCACCACTTTCATGTTTACATAACTTATCAATTTCTAGTCATAGTTTTAACAGACTGATACATACATAGCCAAAAATCTGGGCTTCCCCAGGTAGGCAACTTAAATGCAACAATCTTAAAACAAGTTTCATTGCTCACTTCATTGAGATATGAAACAATACTTTAGTTTTTCTGATTTAACACAAGAGTGCAAAACTGGTTTATCAATTTTTTTCTTTCAACTTCAAACTCAAACTCAAGTTAGTAAACGGTGCATCACCATATGTCGGGATAATCCCATATCATGGAGAGCCACTATCTGGCTCTATTACATTGGCAGACAATATTTTCCGGCATTGTTACTGATAGGAGCAATTAGTTATTTACACGCTAATGAAACTAAAGGATACTGATTCTGTTGATGTTGCTCTGGTTATTTGAAAACTATTCTTTTCCATAACATTGTAGCAAGAGATGAGTTGTTCAATCCTAAATGACTGTTTAACAACAGAAGACAATTTATGTGACTACAAAGGGTAAATTAATCACCGAAAGCAATGATTCACATAATCATAGAGGGCAAATTCCTACAAAGAAGACAAAACTATAGCCGAAAATGCTCTACCATCTAGTGTTCATCCATTAGGAAACAAAATCAAAGAGCAGTTCTTATTTATTGACAATAATGCCGGTGCAGAGCGGAAAACAAAACTCGCAAGCCTCTCAAGATGATACAGAACAGAAGGGGACCATACCGGTTAATAATTATTATTAAATCGTAAATACAATTTACCTTTTCCAGATTCAGCAATCAAAGGGAATAGGCTCGATTACAATATTCTTGACATAAATTTCCTAAATATCCTACATGTATCAAGAATTACAGCTTTTTGCATTTCTATATAAATATTCTTATGCAATTATGAATCTGAATTCTTAAGGCCATCATGCGAATAAATTTATTCGTCTGAAGAAGCTACGTTGTGAAACGCGTTACGAGTCGCAATTATTAAGTAAAATTTCTTAAAACACAGTACTTGTTTTTTATTATAAAAAAAATTAGCTAAATATATATAACAGGGTCTGATGCAGATGCAAGTTCCTTGAAGATGTTTTTATTAGAGGAACAAATTGTTTTTTCCTGTAATCTGTTCCAGTCGGCCACAACTCTGTTTGTCAGGAAGTTCTCTCGAGGCAGCAGTGCAAATCTTTCTATGGTCAACCTTTTTGAGTGCCCTCGCAATTGAGTGTTGGTATTTGGCACAAAAAGATGGGGATCAAGGGCTTCGTCATAGGAGTTGTTGAGAATTTTGAATGTCTCTATAAGATCCCCTCTGCTTTTTCTTTGTCTTAAGGTAGACACCTGAAAAGCTGCAACTCTTAGTTCATCAGGAGTTTCCGACAACTCAGGTGGTATCTTAGTCGCTTTTCTATAAACCCTTTCCAGCAACTCAATGTCTCCCACAAAATATGGATCTACACTGAATGTGCATACTCCAAAGCTGGTCTGACATATGTTGTATATATTTTTCTGACAAGCGCTACTGATCTGTCTGAGAAAGCTTGTCGGATGAGATATCCGATAAGAGAGAGTTTGATCTTTTAACCACCCTGCTGACCTGAGATTTCCACTTCAAATCCTTTCTCATGAGGATGCCGAGGTCAATCTGATGTTCAACAGCCGCAATTGTGCAGCCCTTGATCTGATAAGGCAAATTTGGGTTTTTCTTGCCAATGTGCAAAACTGAGCATTTTTTCTCGTTCAGTTTGAACAGCCATTCCTCAGTCCAAGACTCAACAGTCAGAAGGTCCTGTCTCAACATATCAGTTCTGCAATATAGGGTTGCAATAGAGTTTCGTGTCGTCAGCGTAAGATATTATGTTCGTTTCGATGTTCTGAACCAGATCGCTTATATAGGTGTTACTCAAAATGGGACCGAGCACTGATCTTAGTGGATCCCACTAAGAGCCCGGTACCCTGACGAAAGGCTACCGTCTATTCTGACTCTAAAATGTCTATTCTTAAGAAAACTTCCTATCCAACTGAGAAGTCTGTCCCTTATACCGTAATGTTCGAAATTATACAGAGATCGTTCTATTGGTTCTTTGTCAAAGGCTGTGTCAAAATCCAAATAAACCACATCAACTGACTCACCGTTATCAATTATACGAGTCCAGTCGCCAACACAGGTAAGCAGGTTTGTGGTAGTTGACCGTCCTGGAAGAAAACCATGCTGATGTTTAGTTAGCAGGAATCTCGTCAACTGTTTGGCGACTATCTTCTACATGATTTTGCATAGTAAGGCTAATTGGTCTGTAATTTGCTGGACTGTACTCCCTTTTTATAGATCGGTATCACAATGGCCTTGCTTCAGGAATCAGTCAGTTTTCCGTCGTTCAATCTGTTTGAGAGTGCACAAGTAAGGTGTCCGATCAACGCGGCTGATAATCATTTAATCATTATTGGAGGTATCTCATCTGAGCCAGGCCCTGAATCCTTTCTAAGAGTTTGTATGGGCTGCATTACAGTGTTCTCCGATATAACAATGTCATTTATTTCATTGACTGATCGGGTGGTGGAAGGGAGAGTTGAAAAATTATTCATGTCTTCCGGAGTAAAAACAGATTCAATGTGTTGAACAAAAAGCTCTGTTGTTTTTGAGCTATCCTTTATGAACTCCTGAGTGTCATCCTTTAGAAAAATTTGTGAGGAGCGGATACTAAGAGCTTTGTTGATGCCATAGAATCTTTTGTCTCCCAATACTCTTTTCATAGTTTTCTTTTGCTTTCCAGAGTCCTCGCTGAAGAGAGTCATTCTAGATCTTGTAAGAGCTGTACTTTTCTCCTTTTTTTATAGATTTCTCTGAATATTTTTTTGTCAATCCATGGTTTTTTGTGGTTGACTCTACATTTAGTTAGTGGAAAGCAGTTAGAGATAGTTCTTTGTAAAATTTTCTCTAAAGGCAAAGTGTCATGTCCTTCGGCAACTGCCTGTATAACTCCCCCGCAAGGTAATTATTCTTAACATAAACAGCCTTATGAAAGTTTCTTTTGTATACAAGTATTGTTTCTTTTTCTGATAAGTCACTTTGAATCGTAGCCAACAAAACAACTGGGCGGTTCTTTAGTTTCTTTATTGTTTGAAGTTTCCTTCATTTTTTTCTATGTGAGATTTGAAAAAACAAATGATCAAAAGAAAGGTTTTTTATCTCCATATGTAGCGAGCAATAAATTTATATAGAAAATTTTCCATTTGTGTTCCCTTTTCAGAAATACCTGAGGGGATGTGTACCTTACAAAGGCAACGAATTTGGAACGCTTTGTACTACACATGCATGCGATACTTCGCCAACTTTGCCATTATTCATTCAACAACTCGTTTACGATATTGGCCAACGGTGTCAACAAAAATGATAAATTATTGAAAAAAATCCTAATACGGATGAGCTGTACCACGTATGTGGCCATGGAGGAAATCGGGCTTGCAATGGTTCAAAGAGATAATGGTAATAAAATGGCGCGTCTGCTCCCATAAAAGCGCTTCGATTATGTGTTTGATGCGGTTCTCTCACATCTACGGACTGCTGTCAATCAACTCACTTTTCGCACTCTACTAGATTCCTTAAACGAATACGGTATTTTTTTATCTCCGTAATTGTTATTTCCGATTATAGACAAACATGGAATCTGAACTTTCTGACTAGAATATATCCAAGTATCGGTATGTTTAGTGTTTAACGTTAGAGCTAAAACAGTAATGATATATAATTTTGAACTACAAAAGGCATGTAATTAGCCGAGTGTTAATTGAAATTATCTGCAAGTCGACATATTAACGTTTGACTCTTAGTTCCCTTGAGACCCTGGACGGTCGACTCGTACAAGTTTTACATTGTGTTGGATGTAAACCTAAAAATCTTACGTTGTGAACCAATGTCAATTTCTCTGTCTTTCTTTGAGATAATGCTAGAGCATCAAGTAGTCATTCTTCATACAGTTGACAAATATGTAAAAATGAAATATGAAATATGGTCCTTATGGTAAAATTGTCTTTGAAGTACACACATTTTTTGTTAATACTTATTTCATTTGACCACCAATTTGATTCAAATTGGAAATACAAGATGTTCTTGAGGGTCTAAAGCATTTTTGTAAAAAACTACAAGTTCTGGGCAAAAAATTTCACCCCGCACAATTTTTCGGAAGCACGCCACTGAGATTTCTCATTAAGGAACTGATTCGTTCACGGAAATATTTGCTATTCTCCAGTGGGCACAGGAACTATAGAGACGTATACATCTACATATGCTCTGACAGCCAAAACGCCCTTGGGTATCTGAAAGATACGAAGGTTACATCCAAACTAGTTGACGAATCCAGAGCAGCACTTCCACAACTCAATGCTACAAACAGAGTTACTCAGATCTGATGCCCAGCTCATCAGAACATCGAAGGAAACGAGATAGCAGACAGCCTCGCCAAAAAGGCAACAGCTGTCAGGCCGATGGGACCAGAACCAATTCTGACCATCCCATGGACCCATGTGCTCCCTTTCGTTTGCAACAAGAATCACTTTACTGATTAAGCCTAGGGAAATATGAGCAATGGGACTCTAATTCAATATTTGTCACTGAGGTCTTGAAAGAAAAGTCAAGGAAGTTTTACTCAGATATTTACTTAGATATTATAATTATGGTAAACAATGTCATCAAATGCTTTTTATATATATATATATATATATATATATATATATATATATATATATATATATATATATATATATATATATATATATATATATATATATATATAGATAGTCAATAAGACTCATCTTGGTGAAATAGATGAGGTAGAGGTGGTCTACATTATAGTCCCGAATCACTCAGGGAGTGTATTTTACTGCTGCATATGAGGAAAACCTCTATTTCAGCTTTGGATTCATCTGGATTTCTGGACTCTAGATAGAATTTATATCTCAACCTCTGAGCTCCACCTACGACTTTCCATCTACGACTCTCCACCTAGAAATCTCTATCTACGACTCTTCACCTAGGAATCTCCATCTACGAATCTCTATCTACGACTCTCCACCTAGGACCTATATTTTTGATGTAGATCACTACACAATATTTAAGATAACGATATATCTCTAATTTTCACTACAGAATTTTGATATAATTTAATTATTTCAAATACAATTGAGGAGGATTTTCAAGAACTAATTAACTTAAAGGTCTGCGGCAGAAAAAAAGTGCTAGGGAAGGTTTGGAAGCCGTTAAGACATATCATCTGATAGCCGGATTATGCGCATCAAACTGTTAGTCAGTGGCGTGACACAGATGGAGGGGTTGACAGGAATCAGGTCTTTTAATTCAAATTGTTGTGACGTAATTGTAGCGCGTTACACTTTCAAAACTGGAACACCTCCGAGGCCCAAAACTATTGGGTAGTCATCTCGGGACTGAGATAGTCAAAAAGGCTCATAAAGCTGCCGCATTCAAAGAATTGGGTACATGAACTACTGACCATCGATAAAAAGTCTGTTGGGATTGTAGTGGCTCTATTGAAGGTACACCAACTCAACAAACACCTACACGTCATGAAACTATCGGAAAATAACGAAACAACAGAACACATACTCTTCGAATGTACCGCTCATAAGGAAACCAGACTGAACACTTTGGGCGCTGAAACACCCAGCGGCCGGATGATCCAGGAGGCCCCCTACAACAGTCTTGCAAGCTTCATCAGAAAGTTTTTGCTAGACAAATAACAACTCGACACAACACGGCAAGCACAATGGGCCAAAAGGCCTGCCCTTATGGGTGCCGTGCAGAAAAAAGAAAAACTGATTCGTCGTATTCTTCAGAACCTTTTTTGTTTCTCCATAAATTTTGATGGAATGTCTAGTTTTCGATGAAAAGTATAATATTTTCTACAGTTTCATAGCAGAACTGATCTGAATACAAAATTTAAACCACATTTACATTTACACAATAATTACTCATTCAAATACAGAGTGTCTCCCAAGCTTTATGACTAACTTTGACAGATGATTCCTGAAGCAATTCTAAGACAAAATAGCGAGAACAGCACAATCCTGATCTTTTGAAATTCGAAGATATTCAGCTTCAAAAAATTGATGCTGACTGGTCCTCAAATCATAATTTTCAACAGCAAATGATTATCTAGAATACTGAGTTACTTTCGATAGATAAATTCCTCGAGTTAAACGGAAATATACGGGAAGATGCTGAAGAATACCATCGAATATTTCCTCGATGACATCTTCTTATTCGTACAGTTTTTATTTCGTTGTTATTTAGAAGACTCAGAGAAATTGAAACATTTCAGCCAGAACTTCTTCAAGTCAAGATATAGAGTGAGGAGAACATTATAGATTATGTTGAAGATAATCCTTCCATGAGTATTTGGCGCATTGCAAATCAGTTGTAAATGTCCTGAAGTGTCGCGTGGTCTGTTTCGAAAATAGACGAACTGCACCCTTATCATCGACAGGGGGTGCAAGTATTGAATGCAGGGGACAAGCTGGATCGACTCACATTTCGCTACTTGATTCTGCAGCAGCATTCTCAATATACAGATTTCATTTCCAACGTTTTATGGTCTGATGAATCATACTTCTAGAAATGGTATAAATAATTTCCTTAATGATTATTTATGGGCCCTACAGAATGCAAATGCAATTAGACAAAGACGTTTCCAAATGACGTTCAGTATCAACGTTTGGGGTGGCCTTTATAATTATAGTTTCTTACCCAATAACAGATTGAATGCTATTACTTATCGAAATTTTCTACAGAACACGTTGTTCATTTTATTTTATGATATTCCGCTAAATTTCATTTAGAATATGTATAACATGACAGAGCACCTCCTCAACAAGGCAGAATAGTTATAAAATGGCAGGATGAATATTTTTCAAATAGGTGGATCGGTAGGTCGAAACCAGTTGCTCGGCCACCACGGTCTCCGGATCCCAATCCGTTAGACTTCTAGGTTTGGGGATACATAAAACACCTCGACTGCAGTGTAGAGAAAACAAATTTAGAGCTGTTATAAGAACGAAAAAACAATGCCGCTTAAATAATTAGAAATGACAATGTCCATCATATTATTCTGCAGTCACTTCTTCGTAGATTTTTTATCTAATCTATTTTATTTTCATTTTTTTAATGAATTTTCTCAAAATCTTGAAATAATTTTAATTAATATGGATTTCATCAACGCTATTCTATAGCACCTTGTGCATTTCACAAAAACCATAAACATAGAACATATCTGCATAACCATCAACATTTTCAATTCGAGGAATTCAAGGTTTCAAAACAATAATCATCTATCGAAGAGGATATTGTGATATTTGTCCATCAGAAGTAACTCAACATTCTTGATACTCAGTTTACTATGGTTGCGAATGTCACTTCTGTACAACAAGATATGTATTTCATTCCATCTATGCCAATACCACAGAATCGCTCTTGTATGTTGAAAATTGTGATTTCAGGACACGTAGGGATCAAATTTTCGAAGATGAGTATTCCCGAATTCAAAAAGATTCGGACCATACTGTTCACAGTGATTTGTCTTATACTAGGTGGGGTGAAAATTAACCTCCATGGGAATGAAAACAATTTTTTTCAAAAGTTAAAATAAAGAACTTTAAAGGTATCATACAAACGTATTGGTGAAAAGATGGTGAAAAATTGCATAATACAATAGATCTTAGTGATTTATTTACACACATAATAACATTAGGTAGGAACCGGCATAGCCGATTAATTCTACCTACAACATCATAGCATTGACAATCGAAAATTCTAAAAAGATATTATTACCTAAGCAGCGATCAACAATAGAAACAACTGTGGAAGATCGAGAAAGAGAATAAAAAACAATACAATGTTGAAGCTGACACACTCAATCTATCGGCCCTGTAATGCAAATAAATATTCCTCACACTTATTCTTAAACGATATAAAAGACAAATTGATGTATTCACTAAGAATCATATTAATATGTTGAACAATATTGTATGAGAACGAGCGTTTATAAACAGAACTGTTATACCTTGACAATGCCAATTTGTGCCTGACGTTGATGTTATGGACATCCGGCTTTTTATCTTGCAACACCCTATAGAACAGGCAGATCATACGCAAGCCTTTTCTATTCTTCATATTGAGCCAGCCTAACGCCTTAAGTTTATGGGGTCAAAGCGTCTCAATCCAAGTACAACCCTTACACAATAATTTTGCATTCTTGCACCCTTAACTCGGTCAGTTTCGTCCAAGGTCCATAAACAGCATCATTATAATTGAGATTTGACAACACCATAGCCTCACACAGCATCAAAGAATTCTTCACAACCTTAAATAAGTTTTAAATTTGAGAAAGTTATTTTACAAAGCAAGTTGACGTGAGAAATGAATCTCAAGTCGGTATCGACAATCAACCCCTAGTTTCTTGACTCATCGGACAACTGAATCGCAGTGTCCCCCAAAAGTATGTGTACAAAGTGTTTACACTGTTCTCTCATTTGCTTTCTTCCAAACAACATTGCGACTGTCTTATTTGGATTCAATTTGAGACAAATACTTTCAGAGACACTTGAGAGTCTTTCGAGATTCAGATTTACCTTGATCAGAGCTTCATCAAACGATTCCCTGGAAAAGAGGAATATAATTGGGTATCGTTTACATACAAATGACCATGGCAATAAGATAAGCATTTGAGAATATGAAAGGTGTACAATCTGAAGAAAATTGGCCCAAGGATTGAGCCTTGTGGCACTCCACAGGAAACCTGAATAGCACAATTGCGCAAGTATCTACTGAATAAAAGAACTGTATCCTTGTAAAATCCAATGAAATGAAGTATTGCTAAATTCAGATCGTGATTATTGTTATCGAAAGGTTTAGAATAGTCAAGCAAGATCAAAATGATCAGTTCTTTATTGTCTATAGACTGAATTATATCATCAAGGACTTTAGCCAACGTAGTAGCACAACTATAACCCTTTCTAAATCCTGATTGTATATCCGGCAGTATACTATGTGTTTCAAGATAGTTCCTTATTTGAGCCGCAACAAGTTTTTCGTGGACAATACATTCAATATGCTTATTGGCCGCAAGTCTTTGAGTTCTTTTGGGGATTGTACTTTTGGTATTGGAATTACATGTGCCATATTCCATGAAGTAGGAAACACGGATTTTTCTATACAGTATTTGAGTATATGACAAATAAACTTCGAAATGACAGGGGTACATTGAAGCAGCATTTTTACACTGATCCCATCAGATCCCACTGCGTTTGACTTGATCGAGTTCAAAGCTTCACGCACCTGTTCTTTACACACCATCGAAATTCCAAAAGATAGCGACTCATCCTGCAAGGTATTATTATATCTGTTCAGCATCTCTATATTTGGTCCAGGATTAGAATAGAGCACAGGAGTAAAGTAATCATTGATTTTGTTAATATTGATGAGACCTTCCGGCAAACGATTCTGTTTTTTGCATTCAAAGAAAACTCCCTGAGATGTTTCCAGACATTTTTCGTATTATCTTTGTAGAGTTGCGAAGTTCTTTGTAATAGGAAGAATCTGCAGTTTTTCTAATTTTTTTCAATTTCTTCAACGCTTTTTCTCTCAAGGAAATCAAAAAACATCCATTATCGATCATCCAGGGAGGTTTCTTCTATTTCATCAGCACAGTCTTCAACGGTGCATGCCTGCCAAATAGTATATCAATTATATTCTCCAATTAGTTCACCTTACTGTCTATTTCGCAATCAAACAGCATGAGCATGAAATCAACTTGACCCTGATCCAACAGTAACGGCTCCATATCTAAGTTACGAAAATCACGGGACGAACGCCACTCGAGAAATCATCTAAGATTGTCAATAAAGATATTTAAATGAATCATCTCATGATCAATGTCAATGTTTGTACCAACAACCCCGCATTCGGTTACGTTCAATTCTTCAGAACATAAAAACAAATCTACGGTCCGAACAGAAGTAGCTGTCAAACGCGTCGGCTCAACAATAGGTGCAGCCTATCTACATGTCTGTAATAACTCGCTGAGACGTCCACCCTAACTAACCTCCTGAGAAGGGTGTATATTGAAATCCCCAGTGCAAACTGAATAATCATACTCCAACATTATGTTACCCAAACACTCCTCAAGCTCTTCAAAAAAGCTTGCATATGCTGAGTCAGTCCTACACAACGCACCAAATGCATACTTCTCCCCTCCAAAATTGCACAATTGTTCCGAATAAGTTGTTTTCATAGGAGTACAATCTGAAATAAGGATGGTGTCCTGCAATATACACAAACACCCCCTCCCCTACGACCCACTCTGTCCAGTCTTGACAGTAAAAATCCTCGCAAAAATAAGTCATTCAACCATGTTTCACAGATAACCTGCACATCAACGTCCGGATCAGGCACCCTTTCTCTCAATTGAGTTATACAAGGCAAAAAAAATCGGATGTTCCAGTGAGCTATACGCAAAACAGTTATCCCAACTACTCTATCCGCGATAGAATATATGAAAGTTAGAAAAAAATACACACAAAAAAAATTTCAAAATACAACTTATCAACTTTTAATTGTTTGAGGCATCTAAGATAAAGACAGTTTTTGCGCACCATGATCGACCCTCAACTCGCTGTTAAGCCATTTATTTTCTGCCTGGCAATTGTAACATTTTTCCTCTGAAGACTTACATTTATTAGTCATGTGGTTACCCGCGCATTCGAAACAAATTTTTTGAGTTAATTTACATTCTGCTTCGCTATGATAAAAGCCGGAGCACTTGCTACACCTAGGAACAAAAAGTTCTCTAAAATTGGATATCAATTGAAACCGACGCAAACTGTGTTCAAACACGTAAACTTCCTGAAAAGTAGTCCAATGCACTCTATGACATAGTATTTTCTATTTCCTTTGGCAGTCTCACGAAAAACTCTGACACAAATTTCATCACCATCGTTGAAAATTTCGTTCTGCTTTCTTATAGCATTCACCACTTCTTCCTCCTTCATGTTTACATCAATATTGGAAAGCATCACACTAGGAGTCTTCTTCTTCTATTTCACGCACTCATATTGATCGCCCAAATTAGTCTCAGAAGCAGTTTTCATCTTCGTGATTAAGGTTTTTGAGCTACATTCCATAATTATCGATCCGTTTTTGCCATTTTTCAACTTACTCAGACCTACTGCGCATTCAATTGGATTGACTTTTGAGCGAAATTCACTTCTGGTAACAGAGCAGTCATATTCCTTAACAGATGATATAAACAGTAAGTGGTTTGCATTAGTCGCCTCCATTTTAGCTACCCCAGCATAAGTTTTTACTGTATCAATTATTGAAACCAAACCATCCTTTTCGTTTTCTAACAATGTTATTTTCGATTCCAGCATTTGTATGATTTTATCTTTGGCACTTATAATTTCTTCCTCCTTGTCAACAGTCGCTCTAAGTAGATTCAATGTAATGAAATGCTCTTGTACACCAGCGCATTGAAGAACAAATTTTTTTTTCGCTTTATGTGAGGCCATTTTGCAGCGATTCCGGCGTTCAATCGCTCCAACAGTGCACAGTGATACTCGCTGTTGATGGTTTTTCCTTTTTCGAGGTAGTCCACGAAGATCCACGGAGGATAACTTTTTCATATGCAGAATCTCGCACAAAATATGACGTGTGAGCCTAGTACTAATTTTTGAGGCATCTGCTAGCTCTACCTTCACTTTCCGGTAAACCAACACCATATCATATATTTTTTAACATTGTCCTCTGTAACCGAATCAGAGGGCCTGCCGCTTCGGACTTCATCGGTAGTGGAATTGTGGCCAACACGAAACTCTCGAAACTGATATTTGACACCGTAATCTGACGCAGCATTGCTCCCATAATATTTATCCAACTTTTATTTTATTTCCTTCAGCCTTTCGCTCCTCAAAAAATAATGTTTTATGAGAGAATGAAAATCGTTTTGGACCATACTCAACATAATGGGAAACACTTCAACAATAATCATCTGTCGAAACAAAACTAAGGCCAGTATGGCACAGAAATTTGGTATCTCTGCCTATATATGAACGGATCACAAGGTACCATAAACTTTTTTGCAGTAACAGCGCATTCTGCCGGTCAAGGAGATTACTTTTCAGCCCACCTAGTAATTTGTTCAGGAACTCTCTCTCAAAGTTTGTCATAGAGCTTGGGAGACACCCTGTATATAAACTGGTCAGCCAAAGACATACATAAGATAGAGAGAAAACTTAGATGCGAAACAATTTTCTATGCACTCATGTGCATTGTTTCTAAGACTACAATTTAAAAATAGCTTTGATTATACAGGGCTCGGTAACCGAGCTACGAAGATAAATGTTAATTAATTAGAACACAAGCCAGACCATGTTTGAACAATGCAATGCCTTGAAAGTGTAAACATGAGATTTCAGCTGATGTGTTAATGAGTATTGATTTGATAGCCAATCAAATCGAACAGGTGCTCCTTCCTTCTTTTAAAATGAGAAAAAAAAGGATCGTTCATCACGATCTAGAAATCTTAATCTATTTCCAGCTCGTAACCATACATAAAATAAAAATATGATGGTATCATTGGAGAAGGCCAAGTAAACGTCTATTTCCGGTTTCTCCAGAATTGACAGAAATACGAAAATATACCATGTTGTTAGAATATCGTTTGGGATTCAAGTTTGTTTTTGTTTCATTGAAATGAATCAATTATTGTAGGAGCTGTAGCTTGGGTCATTTTTCACGAAACTCCCGATATTGAAAATCATGCAATTCTCAACTAAAATTACTTCTACTTCGCCCTAAGATTCATTGTCTCTAAAATACTACCATTGTAGAATTTACTGAAGTTGCATTTTCCTTAATACGTACACGTTTCGACGCCACCTATGAGGTAATGTACTAAGCGCGTTTCTTTACGTGGTTGCCCCGGTAGGCCTACTCCACGATCAATTTTACTTGAGTTTGTAGAAATGTTTGGTCTTCATCGTCTTCTTCTTCTTCCTGAGCCTACGTGAACTATCGCAACAGCGATGCATCAGTTGTTTCGTCGTTGATGTGATTTTGTAGCATTCTAGCCGTACAGTGCCGAACTCTTAGTGCAGTTGAACGAAGCCAACGATCATCAACTGGTGTTGTTATCCGATTTCTTCCCTGTCAGGCACTTCTTCCATATTTCCCTGTTTCGTGGTACCGATTAATTGCTCTTAAAATAGTGCTTTGGTTAACATTCAACAAGTTAGCCATGTAACGTTGGCTTCGCCCCTCCTCTAGAAGTGTTACAATTCTTACCACTTCATGATCACTCAAATAACGTCCAAGACGTTCAGCAGCCATTACAATGAATTCAAAGATTCAAAGATGAAATCTATAAGAAACGCAGAAAACTTGCATCAATTTAGCGTGAGAACTGAAGAGAAATTGAATGAATACTGATAGTCAAATAAACTCATTCTTGTTTCAGACGTGTTTGAGATCATATGGAAACAAATGGTACTACATAGATAAGATTTTTTCCCCTCATATGCCCAAAAACATATGTTGACAAAGAAACTGCGATCGAGCGGCTTAATCGATTGTGGAATTCAGAATACCTGGTGTTGCGACAATTTTTGTGGTGTGTGTATTTCACCTAACTAGCGTACTAAAACATTTATATTCACCACCGTGTATACGAGCTAGTTTCGCATAACGTTACGCATCCAAAATCGCCCAAAAACAAACGTTTCGACTTCAAAATGTTCCGTTAACAAATACCCCATTACTTTTCTTCATTTAGATCTCATTAAATATAATTGCATATTCAATATTATCAAAATTCAATTCCATATTAATCCAAACTAAATCCCTTCCATTTATCGAACAATAATGGAGAAACTCCAAGAAAGACGTCTACATTTTATTCCGCCACTTGCCAATAAACTGAGCTGTAAAACTTTTCTATCTCACGTCTTCTAAAAGACATCGAACGCTTTATTATCTAACTAAATTGAATTTTTATAATTTTCAACTTGGAAACTGACGCCGATGTTCATATAAGAAGTGGGACCGCGCTCGCGTAAACTTTGTTTTATCGTTAAACCGAGCTTTGCAGAATGCAAATGGTATTATGTCAATAAAACGAAATCTTTGTGTCAATCTTGAGACAAAATGTTGAATTTATGGGTAGAGGTTCGGCGACAATTTTTTTACCGGCGTAACTCGCCCAGAAAGAGATACAACCGTTTGACGATAAACTTGGAAAAATAAGGTAGAAGAAATTTCAATATCCTATGAAGTTCGCATTCCTAGTGTAAAACGATGTAAAACTTTCTTAGAGGAATAAAAACAAAATTGAGAATAGTCGAAATCTAGGAACACAAATATCGATAAATTCTGAGTAAATGTTTCAGTTTGTTAAAAATCTTTAGGTTGTCACTAAAGAGTCATTCGAAACACCTTGAAATACCGAATACAGACCCAATTCATATTGGAAAATTATTTTGCAAGGTACGTCGCACATGCACCATGGGATTCAGATCTGGAGAGCCAGATGGCTAAGAAATAATTGTTTTCTTTCGTTGCATTTCCGATGGGAGAATGAATTCGTACCTGCTGTTCAGATGTAAGGTACCACTGATGGTAGAATTATCCCATAGCAGCAATAAGATGCATGCCACTTTCAGGTTCCTTCTAAATTCCATTCAGGAAAACAAAACTGTGGCTCATCTCTCGTAATCCCAATTAGCGTCTTCATGACAGTAAGAAATGCAGACAAAAGTCGTCTGAAGTGGAATGGACCTACAAGCAACTGATTTTTGGTGGTTTGGTCAGAAATATGTTCATGTACTTGAGATAGCTCTTGGACGGATTGGGGTGCTATAGTGGTACCCTCTGTGTGGCTTATGTAATCAGAAATCGGTCTAGGTTGAGAGAGGTAATCCTAAAGCGAACTGAAAAACGTTCGTCTACGCTAGCACTTTCATTGAAACGCAACCACCACCGTGGATTCCTCTGCTGTGACACCTAAGTTTGGAGCATACTTACCGCTTTTGGCTCTTTTCTTCTCAAAAGTCGTCTTTCAATAATTGAATAGTTTCCTCCTTTTTCGTCTTAAAAATCCATATTCATTCCTGCCATAATAAATTTCAACCTGTATAGGCGTTCCCTAGACTTTTGTCCCAACTGAGTGTAAAAATTAAACATTAAACAATATTGTTCACATACAGCCTCATCCGATCTCTTAAAGACCCTTAGTATCGTCAAATCTTATTTCGAAAATGTTATTCTTCTCATAACGTGAAATAGGAGAACTGTTCCATCAGTTGGGCAAAATTCTTTGAAATGTGCGACAATAGATCAATAATAATAGACGCTCAGCAATATGCTGTCCCTAAACTCCATGAGATTAATTTTTAGTTTGTAATGAAGCTTTTACATTTGAAATAAAACGTAAAGGGGTAGAGTAACATCTCAAAACATCGTTTGAATATATACAGTGTGTATCAGCCAAATTGAATGAATTCCTCAAAATTGGCACATCATTCTGGAACGGGGCTAAAAACTAGGGCAAATTGATAACTCAGATAAAAAAAATGAACATCTACCATTTGTTGTGCTATGTTTTGGCCCCAACAAACTGTCAATGACAATCTAGTTGAAAAATGGAATTAAACCGTGAGGAATTTCGCGCAAGAGTTTTCTACAAGTATCTCAAGTCTCGACGAGTTAGTATCTATTTTCGACATTGAATCACCACACTAGTCAACAGCTGGTATGGCAAATTTAAAAGCAAAAGGGTTAGTCTTAGCGACGATCCAGGGCAGGTGCACCAAAAACAGTAGTCACTCAAGAAAATGTGGATGCTGTTCGCAAGATTATCCAGGAAGATCGGCATGCAACATATTGAGATATTGATGCATCATTGCGGATTCCAAAGACCTCAATACAAAAAATTTTGCTCGAAGAATTGCGTGTAACGGAATTACTTTCCCGTTGGATACAGCATCTATTGACCGAAGGGCAGAAAGTTGCAAGTGTAAATTAGTGTCAAAAAACCCTGGACCGTTTTAATTTTGGATAGTCTGAAAATGGTAACAGCATCGTCAGTGGTGATGTGGTGATGAATCTTAGATTTGTTCATACGAGTCAGAAAATAAGCGCCAATCTTCTGTTTGGGTGTTCCAAGAAGAAGAACCGACAAAAGTCATCCGTGGCCGAAATGCCTCTAAGAAGATGGAAGCAACGTTTGTATGAAAACCAGGCCATGTATCAACCCCGTTCCTCAAATCATACTTCACCTTCACAACTTATGAATATTTAACGCAAAGAAACATCGAATTGTTACATCATCCTGCGTATAGTACTGTGTGGTCAAAGATTTCAGTCTTCAGAAGAAGCTGTTGATGCCTCTTCAAATGCCATTTTTAATGTAGCAACAAACGATTAGAATAACT
Source organism: Cryptolaemus montrouzieri (assembly GCA_013387265.2). Lineage (NCBI taxonomy): Eukaryota > Metazoa > Arthropoda > Insecta > Coleoptera > Coccinellidae > Cryptolaemus > Cryptolaemus montrouzieri. The sequence continues at coordinate 30,021,269 of JABFTP020000103.1, forward strand.
TCCAGAATTGGTTCGAAAGAATGCAGAAGTGTATTAATCTTCTGCAAAAGGCGTCTTTCGGTAAAGACTACTTCAGAGAGGACATCAAAAATCATAAAATCATAGCTCTGCAAGTGGATTGAGTTGAAAAATAAATGACACCCTATATAGAAAAACGAATTCTTATTCAATTTGGCGTGACTCATTAATTCATCCTCGTATATAGTGTGTATCAACCAAATTGAAATTTCTCAAAATTGGCACATCATTCTTAAACAATACTGAGTAATTATCGCAATTCAAATTATCATCAATAAAGAAAGACATATCTATAATTTTATTCACTATTAATTGTTGCAAAATATTTCCGCGATTAATTATAAGACCTGATTCATCAAATACGTCTAGAATTTTTGAAAATTCAAAAATTGAATGATTTACAAGGTGCTTCATTCAAAGTGAAAGGTTGGTGTTAGCATCTGTTACAAGATACACCTGTATGAGAAGTTGAAAGATGCAAAATAAGAATAGTAATCCAAGTTTTCCAGCATATGAACGCAACCCTGTTCATTTATTATCGAAATCTGTTTAACTGATAAACACTTCATAGAATCAAAAACTGCAAGAGCTCCATCAAGTATATCTTATTGCAGGAACTCTCAATCTGATTGATGTTGACTACAGGCCCTTAAATAATTTCGTCGCGAAATTCCACTAAGACTGAATTAAACAGCTATATCGTTCCTATATCGTCCCAAATATGGCGAAACCGCATTGCTAACTTCAAGATTATGAACACATTGGTTTTTACGGAATTTATTATTCATTTTAAGTCAGTAATGTACCAGATAGTTATTATCGGTATTTTTGAACCAGTTTTCTGAATTTTAATTCAACAAAATGATCCGCGGGGTTAATTATATCGTATCTACATTGTTGCTACCTTTTAAAACCGTCTTGAGAACCTGAATAATATACTTCTAAATATCTGAGAAATTGAATAAAATTGATTTGTTCTATGAATTTTTTCCGTGTTGTCTCGAAGAACATATTGAAAAATCACTACAACTAAAATAAATCTCATCCAAGGCATGATGTCTTTAAAACCCAAATCATACAACGCATTCCTTCCACTGTGCAAAAGTTATAAGATCTCATATAAAGTCAGTTATAAGTTAGTCTCTATAGAAGCACCAATTCAACAACTTCATTATAAGTTGATATCTAATGAGTGACCCAACGTGATTAATAGTGACCGGGTGCTTCAACTAAAACTAAACAGAAGCTATATCTACCAAGATATTCATTTCTGATCAAAACGCAAAAACAAGTCAATTTTTGTTTCAAGGGAGACATCTTTTGGGGTACAAAACTTGCCAGAAATATCAACCCCCTAAGCTGGGGTTGGAATCCTTGAACATTTTGAATAGGAAAGATGGGTCGAGTGATGACTCAAAAGAAAGGTGGTATCTTTGTCTACATCTCCTTGAACGAATTTCTATTTTTAATTGAAAAGTGTAGAAGATACAGGGTGAGCAACTGAAAAATAGAGGAGCCCTGAGCTATTCAAGTATTGCAAATACTTGCAAAAGCCACTGAAAAATAGAGGAGACTATCGCCTCAAGACTATTGGAGTATTAGTGCAAAAAAATGGAACAGATTCATTCCAGATCAAAGGCTGTCATCTTTGATCTAAATGGATCTATTCCAGTTTTTCGCTCTAATACTCCAATAGTCTTGGGGCGATAGTCTTCTCTATTTTTCAGTGGCTCACTCTGTATCTTCTACATTCTTCAATCAAAAATGAAAATTTTTTCACGGGAATGCAGACAAAGATAATACCTTTCTTTCGAGTTATCACTCGACCCATCTACCCTCTTCCAAATTTTCAAGGGTTGTCACCCCTGCTCCAGGGGTTCAAATTCGAGATGAGGATGGTACTTGATGATTACTGCCATTGATCAGCATGGATCTGTTTCATTTTACCTCACTGAAACTTGAATAGTCTCAGGGAAATAGTCTTCTATATCTTTCAGTTGCTCACCCTGTATCTTTTACAGTTTTCAATTAAAAATGGAAATTCGTTCAAGGTAATATAGACAAAGATACCACTTTTCTTTTGAGTCATCACTTGACCCATCTTCCGTATTCAAAATGTTCAAGGATTGCAACCCCCGCTTAAGGGGTTGATATTTCAGGCAAGTTTTGTACCCCAAAAGATGTCCCCCTTGAAACAAAAATTGAACTGTTTTTGCGTTTTGATCAGAAATGAATATCTTGGTAGATATAGCCTCTGTTTAGTTTTCGTTGAAGCACCCTGTATATAATAACTCGAAGGGCCTCAGAATTTCGATTCGCTGAATGTTACAAAATCGAAATATTTGGACAGGTGATAGTTCGTGAACTATAAGGTATATTAGTGTGACGTTTGGAAATATAGCTAATTTAGTAAGTTCTCTCGGCTACAGAAATTCAAGGTTCTTACTTCATCCACAAAGAAGTTATAAGGAGAAGTAAAATGTAAGTAGATAAACAGGTGAGAGACGGACTCCTACATCTTTTTGTATTAATGTAAGTTCTAACCTAACCTAACCTAAATTGGTAAGACCGATTGACAGGAATATGGAGTTCAGAATGTTCAGAAGTATCAGTTTTTTGCTACAAAAAAACATGTAGAGAATGTTTTTCTATCGAATTACATCAATAGAGAAGAATAAGAATATAGAGAAAAAACAAGCAGAGCCAACCGGACAATTCTTCATTCCTTTTCATGCAACAATTCTTCGAAAGACACACATCTATATCTAATACTTAACGGATTGTTACTCTCGTTTCAGAAACACCCTAAGACTGGTACTACAATCTAGTAAGAGTATCCAACAAGAATATTTGTTCATTACTAGAAGATGGACAATCTTCGAAAAGATAAAACCTGGAAGTGAGTGAGACCAATATAGGAAATCTTTGAGTTTTAGCCCTTTGGCTTTGATATCCATATTTGAAAAAATGGCATTAAATCGAACGTATTTTGTTGACTCGGTAAGAAAAATTGATAGAAATTTGAAACAATTTTTCCAAAAATTGTGAGGAATCAGGGTGGAAGCATCAGTTTCTTTTGCTACAGAAAACATCAATCAAGTATTCTCTATCGCATTGTAACATAAACAACATAAAGCTTGACAAGAAGTTAAGCACAACGCAAGACCGTTGTATCCTTTTCTCGAAACAGTTTACAGCATTTCCACCCCTGTATTCTTCGTTACAGGGATGAAGTTGTAACATAAACAACATAAAGCTTGACAAGAAGTTAAGCACAACGCAAGACCGTTGTATCCTTTTCTCGAAACAGTTTACAGCATTTCCACCCCCTGTAACTTCGTTGGGGATGAAGTTAAAAGCCTAAATTTTCAATAATTAAAGGACCTCATCAAAACTAGAAATTTATCCAAACATAATTCTATACCTCACAGTTCACGAGCTATCCAAATTCCAAATTTTGAGCTATTCAAAACTATGGTATAGTTATGGATGATGATAAGTTCGCCGATTGCTAACAATTAAAGGTGAAAATTATGCCAAATATCCATCACTATGGTACGCCTAGAATCACTGAACGTTCAATTTATTGCTGACATACGGAGCGACTGCCTGTGACGAGAACCGAATAATTCATTCAAGCAGCTGTTAGGAAGTGCCTCGAAAAGTCAAATGGATGTATGTACTTTTCAAGTTTCATGGAAAACGGATGAATATGTCAGTAAAAAATCAAAAAGATTGCGATAATTTGTAAACCCTAAGGTATAAGAGTATGATGTGGAGCTATATCTTGCTTAAGTAAGTTCTCTTGGTTACTAAAATTCAAGTTTCTAGCCTTAACCACAAAGAAATTACAAGGGGATGGGAAATGCCGTGATAGTTTTGAAAAAGGATAGTGCATTCTTCCGAATTATAACCTACCCTAGTTTACCAACAAGAATATTCGTTACATGACTAGAAGAAGGAAAATCTTGGGAAAGATACAACGTGGAAGTGAATGGAACCTGTTTAGATATCTTGGAGTATTACCCCGTGGGCTATAGTATCCCTATTGAAAGGAAGGACATAAGATAGGGCAGTGCTTTGTTGAGTCGGTAAGAATGATTGACAGAACTTCGAAACAATTCCTTCAGAAATTGAGGGGGATCAGGGTAGAAGCATGAGTTTTTATGTTATAGAATACATCAACCAAATATTCTTCTATCGCATTGAGCAATGAAAATCCTATATAATAATCAAATGCAGAAACGATAAGCAGAAATAAATGAAAGTTTTTGAACCTTTCCATGCATCAGTTTTCCATCAAGGATTTTTGTTCTAATAGCAAGAGAATAAAAATCTTCGAAAATATATACCTCTGGAGCTTGGCCAAACAGGAATTTCAGCTATTGGGCCTTAAAATCAGTATTAGGAAGAATGGCATAAGTGTATATAATTAATCGCGTTGGCTTGGGAAGAAAGATTCACAAATAGACAAGCAGAACGCAAGGCCATAGTATCCTCTTCTCGAAACAGTTTACAGCATTTCGACCCGCTGTAACTTCGTTAGGGATGAAGCTGAAAATCTGAATTTTCAGTAACGATAGCAATTTGCCCAAGTCACATAATTTTATACTTTACAGTTTATGGACTATCGCCAGTCGAGTTTCTGAGTGTGCCTCAGATATACTAACTAATCATCGTAATTCAAAATTTTGAGCTATTGAATCCATAAAACCTATGCTAGAGTTATGGATTATGTTCGCCGATTGCTGATAATTAAAGATAAAAATTATGCCACATATCCATCATTATGGTACGCCTAGAATTACTGAACAGGAGGGTCAACTTATTGCTGACATACGGAGCGACTGTGTGTGACGAGAATCGAATCATTCATTCAAGCAGCTGTTATGATGTGCCATGGAAAGTCGATTGGATGTCTGTTATTTTCGTTTTATATAGTGTAGAAAAAATAAACAGAGTTCTAATTGCCATTTTCACGGGGAACCATTGTCTCAGAAATCATTTTAATGAGTTAGGATTGATCTAGAACTCTGGACTATGTGAGAAAGAAATGGAATAAATAGGACACGTCATGTGCGAATGTCCAGCTAGGGACAGAATCAGACACAAGAAATTTAGATCTAACAAACTTGAGCTGACTGAGCTTGTTAAGGTCTCAACCTCAAAGCTTATCGCATTTACAAGAAGGATGGAGCTTGTAGGTGAAATCTAGAACAGATATATCTATTCTATCAAAAAGTGAACTCAAATCGATGCTTTTAACCTATCCGAGTACTTATGTTCTCTCAAAACGAAGTCTACAATCTCCTCCTTTATTTTCGTAGGATGAGTAATAGACAACGCTGCAAGTTTATTTCCAATGTAGCAAAACACATTTCAAATTTCGCTTCGAGCTGTCCATGAACAATTTCCATTCTCAAATTTGTAGCTTCGAGTCCCATTTTTTATCAGAACCACATCATCTTCCGAGCTGAAGAATAAAAGAACTTCTTTTCCACGATGGCGATAAAATGAAATTTTCGTACCTTGAAATAAGAGATTTCAATCTATGAGTGTAGATGCTAGTAGCTCAGATCTATCTTCCGACATATCAAATCACTTAAGGCATCTCGAGAAAAGAGTAACGGCAAGAATGTCTAAGACAGTCGGTCAGAGATGTTTCACATTTCTGGCGCCCAGAGCATTTAATATGTTACCTTTAGAATTAGAAAATTTAGTTTCTATAAATTTGTTCAAGAAAAATGGCTACTATCGAATCCACGCTCATTGATATTATCTATGGTCGACATTAAAAATGCTCCAATAAGTTAGATCGATCAAAATCGACCGCCTACAAAAAGAAATAATAATGTTGTTTTCACTGGGAATGGTTGTTTTTCTTTCTCTTCGTTTTCTTTTTTTGTCTTCTGTATCGATTGAATCTTGAATTTTGAATTTCTCTTACTAAAGCTTTATTGTTAAATACTTACCGCATATCAAATCATGCACAAGGGCTACCTTCAATGGTTTTCTAATGCTTAATTAGGTATGAAGAATGATATTAAGTTCAATTTTACGTATTTGTTTCATTGTCACAGCTGCTCCATATTACATATACATATATTACAATATTATTGATACGTATGCTGTAGAGTAAATGAAATGAAATAATATATATATATATATATATATATATATATATATATATATATATATATATATATATATATATATATATATATATATATATATATATATATATATATATATATATATATATATATATATATATATATATATATATATATATATATATATATATATATATATTTCTTACCTTTCAAAATCGCTGTCATTTTCATCCGAAAACACTGTCCGATAAATCTTGACTTATAGGGAACGGTAACCTTAGTCGGGAGAATCACGCAGTCTCTGGACCGCAAGGAGACTGCAGCTGCAGCCTTCATGGATATTGAAAATGCGTTTAATGCGGCCCCCACTGATTTACTGTGTGGGGCTGTTAGAGCCAGAGGAGTACCATATATTATTGCGGAACGGATTAGTAACATGCTAAATGCCAGAGTGATCAACACTTCACTGAAAGGAGAAGTAGTCACTTTTGTGGGTGGCAGGGGAGGAGTACTATCCCCTCTGCTGTGGTCTCTGCTAGTTGATGACCTTCTGGCAATAATTGGCGCACTGGATGTTTATGTACAAGCATACGCTGATGATATAGTCATTCTGGCTGTCGGAGATGATAGCAATGTTTCCGACAGACTACAAGAGGCTATGTCTGCAATTCAGGGGTGGTGTGAAGGATAGAAACTTAGCATAAACCCCTACAAAACCCTTATGATACCGTTTACCAGGAAGAGGAGGATATTTGTTTCCCCTCCGACCCTGGGCGGTTTGTTTATTCCGGTTGTGGAAGAAGCGAAATATCTAGGGATGACCCTGGATAGTAAACTTACGTGGAATTCGCACCTAGAAAACACAATACAAAAGGCTAGACATTCCCTATGGGCATGTCAAAGGACCTGTGGAAAAAAGTGGGGTCTTGCCCCAAAGCAACTCCAGTGGCTATATGTGACGGTGGTTAGACCACGTATTACGTACGGCTGCATTGCTTGGTGGGAGTGCAGTCTTAAAAAGCAATGCCAACTCAAGCTCCCTAAATTACAGAATACAGCCTGCATGATGATTGCAGGAGCCTTTCGCTCTACACCCATTGCGGCCATGGAACTGATATTGGGCCTTGCCCTTCTTCATCTTGTGATAAGAGGAGTGGCTAGAATGGCTTTCTACAGATTCCATCATTTTTCCCATAATGAAGCGGGTAACTTCGGCTTTGTGCCTGGCGCCCTACAGTCTGCAATTGAGGACAATGAAGTGCTGAGTATGAGGTCAGACATAGCAACACCTAAAACCAACATGGAGAGGCCATTCCAGATCATCATTCCCGATAGGCAGGAATGGATCAGCTCCAAGGACCGTCTACTTGAGGGTCCCTGTTGGTACACGGATGGTTCAAAGACTGTGAAAGGTGTTGGAGCTGATGTCTACGGTCGAGGTGCCGCCAAGGAACAATCGATCTGTCTTTCAAGCAGAAATATTCGCCATTGACCACTGTGCTAATCTCTTGCTTGCGGGAGGATTAACAAATAGGTCAATTAAAATCCTCACCGATAGCCAAGCTGCACTGAAAGCATTGGCATCCGATACCTGTACTTCACTTATGGTGCAGGAATGTCGCTCTACCATTGCCAAACTAGGAGAGCGGAGCAGGCTCCGTCGAATATGGGTTCCTGCCCACTCGGGCATTGAGGGGAATGAGAAGGCGGACTCATTGGCCGCTCGAGGAACTAACCTGGAGTTCATAGAACCGGAGCCTAAGCTCGGAATTCCTCTGGAAACTGCAAGGATGGAAAACAACCGATGGCTGGACTTGAGGGTACGTGAGCATTGGATGAGCCTCCCAGGACTCAGACACGCTCGACGTGCCATCAGTGGACCTTCCACTACAAAAGCCAAGGCCTGGCTTAAACTCTCTAGGTTGGAACTCAGAGTTTTAACTGCCATAATAACAGAGCATTGTCGCCTCAGAAAACACCTAAATAAATTAGGATTGTTTGAGGATCCTTCATGTAGGCTATAAGAAGAAGATACAGAATCAATGGAACATGTTATGTGAGAGTGCTCAGCACGGGACAGGGTCAGGATGGAAGAACTTTGATCTTGCAAACTGAAGCTGACTGAGCTTATTAAGCTTTCACCCACGAAACTCCTATTATTTACGAGAAGGATGGAGCTCGTGGATGAAATTTAGGACATAGTGTACCACAATAGACCACTGGGTCGCAGTGGCCGGGCTGCTAGGCACAACTCACTCAAAGATAATATCTATCTATCTATAGAGAACGGTATGTCGAGACCTTTTGGCAGTCGGAAATCGGGATACGCTCCTTTTTATTTATGACATAAAATTCAACAACACAAAAATAACTCGTGAATGTTGTTTTTCAGTTCAGTATAAATCACATGTGCACTAAACTTTGAATGACCATGCTTAACACTTATTAAGTGTCGTAAATGCTCGTCACACAACTTTCACACAATGTTTAGAACCCTTGGCTTGTTTCGGGCCTTCATTATCATGTGAAAGTAATCAACATAAGTCTTTCTCACAAAGTCAATATCTAACAAAGTGTATTCGGATCATTTGTACATCTCCTGAACGACAACACAATTACTAAGTAAGGAAATAAATTACATACAATAACATTACTTATGACAAAAAGAAATTTTTTGGCAATTATCTATCAATACAAACTTGGAAGTAGCTTCAATGTAAGTAAACTAATTCTTAGGCAACAGCAGTACTAGAAATATCAACCTACCAAAGTTTCCGAAAACGATAAATACAAACTTTAATTTGATAGAACAATTCTTTCCAAGATAGCAGTACATGAAAATTGGTCAGAAAGTTTACTTCTTGATAAACAAAAGCAAGTAGCATTCAGTGTAATGATCTGAGGATGTATGTAACCGAAATATACAACAGTTAATGTGTTGAAGTTTAAAATTAATTAATTTTTTCAGGGCCATAGGATGGCGTTTGGGTCTCCAAATAGTAACTGGAGCAATATCCACCACTTTCATCCTTGGAACCTGCTATAGATCAGCCTCTCTTTATCATCCACAAAGACGTGCTATTCTTCACATCAAAAATCAAAAGCGTAAAATAAAAGACAAGAATAAAATCGAAGACAAAATTCCTTTCTTCGACTTCAGCACTTTGAAGAGCAAAACTGTTCGGATCTTGTTGATATCTACTGGTATCAGTGCTTTTGGAATTAACACCCCTCTGTTCTATTTGGCTTATACTGCTGAAATTGAGGGGCTTGGTGATTATACAGTGTTTCTACAGGTATGTTTGTATGTACATTTGTATCTCCCCTTCTCTTCCAGACAAAGCCAACCGTCAAGTATTTTCGCTCCTCTTCTAAAACCTTTGTAATAAACATAAACATGAAATTATTCTATGATCACAATTTTTCTTGCCAAATATCAAATATGTAATCTTTTTTTATTCAACAGGTTTACTTAGGTTTAGCATGGGCTCTGGGTTGTGTTGTGTTCAGCACCCTAGTTCTTCACAATTCTACAGAATGCAGGATTGCCAGACAATATCTATGCCAAACTGCCGTCTTCATGTGTGGACTGTCGATTCTTGCGTTCACAGTAGTCAGTGGAAACTACAGTGCTTACGTGATGTTCGCTTGGATATACGGTAAGTCGTTGCGACAGCTCATGCTTTAGAGGTATAAAACCTGTAGCTACACTTTGTTGGGGTCAAATCAGTAGCCAACTCAATAAAGTAACTTGTATTTTGTAAACTTATCTCAAAATTGGAGGTTAATATCTAAAAGTACAGAAGCTATAGAGAAACAAACTGAAAGGATATCGAAATTTTTACACCTTGTAGTTTATTAAAAACTTTGGTCGTAAAATACACCAAAGAATAACCTTATTCCGTTAGTATATGATTTTAGGAACACCCTGTGTGTTGAAATAAGCAAACGAAGCAATTTTCTCCTGTAAATAATCGATGTCCGTGAATAAAATAAAAACTTATTCTTTTCCAATGAATCCATTCATCTGTTTGGCAGTACATACTGCTTAACTTCTATAGACTAATTTTACCAACGGGAAACACCTGTTGAACACGAAATTCCTCTCTAGACATCATTACATAGTTGAACCCGCGGGCAAAACTATTAAATTTGATTTATAGTCCCTCTCCGATGTCTATACAGATAGTAATTACCGAAAAAAAATCTAGGTTTATCCCATTGCGCTTTCAATGAGTTTTAAATGAAATATTTGTCGAGTCACTTCTTTTTAGACCTGTTAAACTGTACTTTATTATCATACTCATGATTAATAAATACTAGAGCAAATTATAGCTGCGTCAACAAATGAAGATAATCATTTGCATCAATATCTAAAGCATTTGATGAAAAGAGAAAGAGACCCTAGAAGAATTGACGTTTGTGTTACCAACCCAGATGAGCTATGATGTTGAAACCTTGAATTTGTTTTCGTGTAATGGGGATTATACTAGCCTTGTCTGTTCTCACTAAGTATTATATTTCAAAAGTATATTTATTAAATGTCAAAGCATTGATTATCTACTTTAGTTTGAAAAACGCCAAATTAAAAATGTTTTTTTTTCTGTGACGGGAAAAACATTCGACATTTTATATATATAAAAAATCTAACCCCGACGAGTTTCCATATACCTGTTCATGCAATCAAACTGATTTCATGAATGATATGTTATGAGAATATAGGAATCTATCAGAATATACACAACAAACTATAGCATCATCAGACAATGACATCAATGTACGAACGAGTAATGTCAGAGGCGTTCTCCCCGAAAAAATCCATTGTACGGACCTTAGTCAAATACCACTGAACGTTACTCATTCATAGTTTTCTTTGTGTGAAGTGATGAACGAATACTGCTTTGAATATAAATATGATAAAATTGTCAGCTAATTATATTACATTTATATATACAAATAAATAAAATATGAAATGATATTCTAAGCAGTATAAACTAAAGAGAATACCTAAGACTCTACCTCATTATTTTTTCGGAAAGAAACCTACGAAGAATATTAAAAGATTTGATGACTCTTATCTTCTGTAACTATTCAAATAAATCTCAATATTTTTGTGAAGATTCCTAGGAATAACACCTGTTGTAGAAATAATAATCGATAGAATAAATATTCTTTTCATTTTCCACATTTTTTAATCTCGTCGGCAAGCATCATATATTCAGAAATTTTTTCATTGTATTTATTTTGTATATTATGTGTGTCGGGTATCGCAATATCAATTATATGTGTTATTCGATTCTGTTCATCAGTAAGAATGATATCTGGCCTATTGTGTTTTACAGCTCTGTTGCATAAAATTGTTTTATCAAAATAAAGTTTATATTTTTCGTTTTCACAAATAATCTCAGATTCATATTTGTAACATTTTTTTCTTTAGGGAATTTGATCATGTTTAATTCCTAGATTGAAATGAATAATATTAGCGACGGCATTATGTCTTTCTAAATTATCTGTTGAGGCAAGGAATGAACAAGATGATAATATATGAAAAACGGTTTCTGAAGAACAAAAACATCTACGGCAAGAATCATCTATATTTTGCTTGATGATGTGTTTTCTATAATTCCTCGTGAAAATAATCTGATCCTGGATCGCAATGGTCAAGCCTTCTGTTTCAGCGAACAATTTTCCAGATACTAACCAGAGTTTGCAGCATTATGGTTGCCGCTTCTCGCATCTTAAAGACCATAGCCTCCGATGTCTACAATCATCTCTTCCAATGTCTTTCATGCATTCTTTTCTAGGCCTCCCTCTTCTTCTCCTGGCTAGTACCCATTCCCAAATTCTTTTCGGCAATCTTTCCTCTGTCATCCTTCTCATATGACCGTACCATTTGAGTTGTTTGTCATAATTGTGTCCATGATTGTTGTTCTTATGGACATTTTCTCCCTAATAACCTCATTTCAAACCCTGTACAATAATGTCAAACCGCAGCATCTAATAACTTTTCAGACAGCTTATCATTCAGTAGCCACACTATTCCTTTTCGTCATTTTACTCAAATTCACAGAATTGAATATAGCGCCTTAGTCATACTCCTTCCTTTTCCTATATTTCGTAGTATATCTTTTTCATCTTTTCTATCATCCGCTAGCGTCACTCCAAGGTAGTTGTATTGCTCAACGCTCTTAATGTTTCCTTTGTCTATATCCAAATCTTCTCCCTCCCTGCCTATCACCATGTACTGTGTTTTTTTGAGATTTATTTGCAGGCCCCATTTGTCGTATTCCTCTATCAGTTTGTTCATCATGTAAGTCATGTCTTGTTTGTCTTCTGCTAGGAGAATTTGGTCGGCTGCGAATAATATCGTATGAATTGTTGTGTCTACTATTTGTATCCCCATTGGGGCACATTTCCTGATCCAATTTTCTTTGTGACAAGCAACATCCTTGTTTCAGGCCATTTGATGGGGAGAAGGGTACAGAAAGAGTGTTTCCGATTTTTATTCTAGCTGATCCACTTTTGTATAGAGTTTTGGTGGCATTAATGTAAACTGCACTAATGTTACCCTTCTCCATAGATGGCCAAATTTGCTGCAGAGGAATCGTATGATAGGATTTTAGTTGATCAACGAATTACAGGTGAACGTTTTCCTCTAGCCAGTTTCTTCTCAACAATTTGTTTGACAATGAATATATTGTCGACACATGATCGGCCTGGTCGGAAACCACTTTGCTCCTCACTATCCCTAAACTCTTCCTCTATCCTCCCTTTGAGCATCCTACCATAAAATTTCCCCAGCGAAGATGTAATACTGATGCCTCAGTAATTTCCACAATCGTTTCTACTTCCTTTTTTGAAAATGGGAATTATGTGCGATTCCTTCCAGTCACTAGGAATACCATCTCCTCTTAGGCATTTATTGAAAATTTTGCATAATATCTCAATCACTTCAGTTGTTGAGTGTTTTATTAACTCAATAGGTATCGACATTTTATCTGTGGTGAGTGATTAGAACAATTGATAGTATTGATGATTTATTTATTTTATGGAAATTCATTTTTAAAGTAAAACGAAATGAGACACTTTTGTTATTTTTTCCACAACTTATTCAATAATCACGACCTGTTTCGACCCTACGGTTATTTTCAAGTGAATAACAGTATAATACATGAGTAGGCAACTATAAGTACAGAATGAAATTTATCCTAAATATTGAGTAGTGGGATCCATTATGCTCTAGTTGGCTGTTGAGGGTAATAAATTATGGGTTTTTACATAGTTTGTTAATCTCCAAACTTTTCAACAAATTCATCTCTCTCCCTTTGTTACATTTATGAAGAATTTTAAGATTGTTCAATGATATCGAGTGGTTAGTTGATTTTATGTGTTCAAATATTGGCGAATTTTTATCTGAGGAAATATGTTCCTGCAAATAAGTTACCATTTTCAAGGCCAAGAAAATTATCTACTATTTCAGGTAACTCATAAAACCGATTTTGGCGCATTCATAATTTATACATTTTCTATTGCAATAAGCATGAAAAAGGCGGCGATTCTTTGCTGCTAAAAGACGAGAGACTGTGTACATTCGCTAAAATTTAATATCTTCTTCAGTTACTGAAATGTAATTCTTGGTTTGCTTTAGTTTTAAAATAAATAACGTTCCCCCAATCTTCAATATCATCTAATATAACCTGGCTGATTCCACAAATGCGACAAGCTGCTTCAACCCAAATACATCAACCTCGATCATTTAATGAACTTCATCGGTAGCATTATTCAATCAATCAGTGATTTGTGAAAATCACAGCTTTCTTGGGTGTGTAAACTGAATTACTTCGAAATATCAACATTATTGTTGAATAGTAACATACTTTTAATTATTGGATGAAAATAAAAAATATAAATTATATTTTATGTATTATTGAATCACCATAATATGTATAGCGTTTATTTTTTCCAGGTATATTCTGTGGAGGCTACCACTATTCCCTGAAGATGTATACTTACGAAAGAGTTAGAGCAAGAAACTTCGCAAGAACTTGGGGATTCGTGCAGTGCTCTCAAGCTATACCCATAGTAATTGGTGTTCCATTTTCAGGTAACCATAGGTTACATATTGTTACCGCCCAACAAATAATAATGTTTAATCAAGTGCGGGATTTTCTTGTAAAACTCTAAATATTCAAAGTATTGTTGATTGATTTATTTTGTGAAAATCTATCTTAAATGAGTAAATGATTCATTATATTTTTCATCAAATTTCCACTATTCACATATATTTTCACTATTTATTGTATATTATTATATATTTATGAATAGTGAAAATTTGATAAGATATAGTGTATAATTTACCCATCTAAATATTCAAATCTTACCTTGAAACATGTACAGGATGTCCGTGAATTACGTGTACAACATTATACCACAGATTCTTCAGCTCGAGATAAGTCGATTTAGGTCGCGTTTGGTCGCTAGAGGTCACCAAATCCAATCTTTCCTCTGTCATGCTTCTCATTTGAGTTGTTTGTCATAATTGTGTCAATGATTGTTGTTCTTATGGACATTTTCTCCCTAATAACCTCATTTCTAACCCTGCCCAATAATGTCAAACCGCAGCATCTAATAACTTTCCAAACAGCTTGTCTTTCAGTACCCACACTTCCGAGCCATACGTTATTGTTGATTCTATCAAGGTCTTATAAATATTCCTTTTCGTCATTTTACTCAAAATCCAAAGATTTTTTTCTCATTTTTCAAATAATTGGAGAACGACTCGATCGATAGAAACCATATTTGGTATGCGTAATCGGGTGCGTTTTTCACGTTTTGTAGTGAACCACTCAATGACCTTGACGTTTTACAAGTGTCCCTAAAAACTCGAACGTGTTTTTGATCAACCATAATTTATCAACGGTCTGCGTTTGAGCACAACTGGTTTAGACATAGAGTAGCTAGACCAATTATCCAACTTTTTTGTCTCTAGAGAAATTTTGATATGATGAGCGGTTCAATCACAAAAAACTGTTTTTCAATTTCATGATGTCATTTCTTCAACCACCTAGTGTCAAAAATATCACATATTGACCAAGTTGGCTTTCCATTTGTTTCTGTAGTCTGGCAGATTGTCATTTTATTAGACTTGACAACCAATTGTTGACACAACAGTGTTCCTTAAGTTCTTAACTAGGTCTTTTGGTGATTTTTGTATCACTATTAGGCACGGAGATGTACAGTAACTCTGAAATGGTTGATATGG
This sequence comes from Cryptolaemus montrouzieri, assembly GCA_013387265.2. Classification (NCBI taxonomy): domain Eukaryota; kingdom Metazoa; phylum Arthropoda; class Insecta; order Coleoptera; family Coccinellidae; genus Cryptolaemus; species Cryptolaemus montrouzieri. The sequence goes on from JABFTP020000103.1 coordinate 30,036,662, forward strand.
TGTACGGATTTTGTCAAGGCAATGGACGTGTAAGTACGAGAGTACATGCTGAAAGATTGCCAGATCGCATAGTGCCGAACCACCAAACGTTTGGAAATCAGGAGAGGTGCCTCCGCGAGAATGGTTGCTTCAAGCCCAGGAATGTGGATCGAGGACGACAACGAACAGTAAGGACGGTAGAACGCGAAGAACAAATTTTGGACATGGTTGAGGAAAACCCACAATTAAGCACGTGGCGTTTAAGTTTGCAGTTGGTCGTTCCTAAAACAATGATTCATGTCCTGAAGGAAAAATTATTTCAAGAGAAAAGAACTCAAGATCTCCACTTCAGTAGGAAAATTCTATTTACTGACGAATGCACTTTTACTAGGTCTGGCATCACTAACCTTCACAATGAACACGTGTACAGTATCGAAAATCCACATGCTTTTACAAGTACACATCATCACAATCAATTCAAAATTAACGTACGGATTTCAGTAATTGACAATTTCATTAATGGTCCGGTAATGATTCCAGACCGATTAAACGGAGAGGCATATTTGAATTTTTTGCAAGAAATTTTGCCGGAATTGTTGGACGATATTCTAGTATTACTGCGTGCAGAAATGTGGTTTATGCAAGACGATGCACCTCTTCACTTCACTTTAGCGGTTTGAGATTTCTTACATGCACAGTATGCGAATCTTTGTATCGGAAGGGGAGCTGATGCTCCTGCAAGTTGGCCAGCACGATCTCCCGACTTAACACCGTGCGACTTCTTTCTTTGGGGTGCTTTAAAATCTAGAGTTTACTCTCCTCCAATTGACACTCGAGAAGAGTTACATATGAGAGTTTTAAATGCGGCCAACTACTTCAAAAACGACCCTGAAATAATGTCAAGGGTCCAATTTAATTTCTTAAAGAGGATTAACTCTCGTATTCAGTAAAATGGTGGAATTTTTGAACATTTACAAAAGTTGAATGAAATTTTGGGTGATTTGTTTTTTCTTATTCAGTTTCCAACTGGCCAACCTGTTTTCATATTTTCAAATAGTCATTTTGAAAATCTTATTAAATATTTTCTTCGAATTTTTCGATTTTTGTACTACTCAACATTGAATTTCCTATTTGCTTGATCCGATTTAGCAACCTACAAAACATCGTTTTGTCAACAAGAGGTTGTCAAGCATAATAAAATGACATCTGCCAGACTACCGAAACAAAGTGATATTTTTGAATTGCTAGGTGGTTGAAGAAATGAAATTATGAAATTGAAAAATTGTTTTTTGTGATTGAACCGCTCATCTTATCAAAATTCATGACACGAAAAAATTGATAATTAGTCTAGCTACTTAATGTCTAAAACAGTTTTGCTCAAACGCAGATAGTTGAAAAATTATTGTTGATTAAAAACACGCTCGAGTTTTTAGGGACATTTATGAAACGTCAAGGTCATTAGGAGGATCACTAAAAAACGTGAAAAACGCACCCGATTACGCATACCAAATATGATTTCTATCGATCGAGTCGTTCTCGAATTATTTGAAAAATAAGAAAAAAATCTTTTGATTTGGTGACCTCTGGCGGCAAAACGAAGAAACTTTTCATATAAGTAAGTTGGCCTAAATCGACTTATTTCGAGCTGAAGAATCTGAGGTATAACGTTGTACACGCAATGCACGGACACCCTGTATGTTGCGATTTTAGTATTGCAATATAAATAACAAAATTGATCCAGGATCAGAAAACCACTATTTCAAGATATTTTGAGCAATTTAGAGTATTTCTTGATATGCTCAACAAATAACTAAAATTACTCTTTTCAGGCTACATGAACGAAAACTGTGGAGATAGATCTGGATATTACTTCAGTTCCACATGCGTGATAGTCGGCAGTCTCACTCTATTTATGATAGATTTGCATCGTAGAAATATCTCAAGGCACAAGCACACCAGAGAAAACGGTACCAAACATCTATGTGTTTCCGAAACGTGTCCCCAAAGACGTAAGCTCTCCTTCTCCCAAGAACCAGACAACAAAGATGGCGCTTTAGCAGCTACAAATGCCACCCATCTAGTATTAGGAGCCGAGATACCTCCAAGCCAGGCCGGACTAATTGACCCTATGATCATATCTGCAGAGAAACCAGAATTAACCTGCATATCTGAAGAAGGTATAGCAGACATGGATTTCCCCGACAACTTGTTAGACGATTTAGATTATATAGGTGACTGCATTACTTCGTGTAATAAAGTAGAAAATTATTTAATGTTGAGCGAATTCGAGAATAATTTGATAGCGGAAATGCCTGTGATATTAGACCGAAAAGGAAGAAGGTGGTCTTTAGCTCGATCGAAGCAACCTCAACCTCAGAACGAGGAGAACGGTGTGGTCGAAGAAGAGAATGGAAATGCCGTTTGTAATAATGCGAAATGGAAGTTGTTTCCTAATAGGGTTATTACAGTGATAGATGAGTCGTCCGTATAGATGTAAAATTATTTATTATTAGAAGGTATAGTTAAGTGATCAATAGATATTGGAAAAGTTATAATCATATCAACTACAAATATATCGATTTCATAATTTCAATTTCATTCAGGAATAACTTGAGAAGTTATAAATAAAAGGAACATAAAACAACCAAATCAAAATAAACTTCGATTAGTGTATTATAATCTCCAATGTCCAAGAGTTCAGAAAAGAAACTGAATTTTCAGTTACTTATAGCTATGATCCTTTTCGAAATGGATATATCATAGTAAGTTATTAATTCAAATAGAAAATTCGAATAAGAAGTAATATTTGGGACACCATATAGACTTAGCCGTTACGACTTGGTAGTTAACCATGATTAAAACACGAACCGAATTTCTACTACCATCAAATATATTAATACATAATTGTTACTGCGGTTTCGAACTCTCATTCATTCTCTGACAGCATGAAACTAAATTTAAAGGGACGTGTTATTTATAAATGGGTCCTTAGTGAATTTGAAAGGGAGTTATTAAGTGAATACATCAAAATTTGGGATTTTCATAAATCAGTATGGTCGTTAATCATCTGCGAATTGTTATTAAGAATTTCAACTGATTCTAGGTAATTTAGTTTTTCAGTTTATGTGGGTTTTCAAATAATCAATACTAGGAATAGTATAACGTGCGTTATTTTTAATGTTTTTCCTTATTTATTGATCACTACATGTGTTTATACAATAGTGTATTATAGTTAGTTTCTACTGAAGTGGAACAACTTTAACACGAAAATTGGAAATGGGAACAGATTTGGAGACAATATATTTTTGTAAGACACGAAAAATTTGTTTGACGGAACAAAACATCAAGTTGGAATATATCTAAATTGAGAAATGCTCTTGGGAAAATATTTGATCCTAGATTTAGTAAAGGTTCCACTTCAATTAGAAATAAATTGATATGTTGAAAATATAAACCAATATTAGGATAAATATTATTTTGAATCAGGGGTTTCTGTGTACTGACCCATCGTGGGAACAATAATAGGCTAAAAATTAGGAAAGCCAATGAACTTTTTGGGTCAAAGGAAATACAAGAATAGAGAACCCCTATTTGGATAGTGAAAATTATACAAGGTATCCTGTAAGAGTGAAAGTTCATTAAAATTATATTCTTTTTTCATAATCTGTATTTGAAAATTTGTTCAAAATTTATTTATAATGATTCTACTATTGATACTCATTTAATTAATTGTGTGACCATTCTGAATAACAAAATATTTCAAAGTAATTCAATTTTTATTTCAAATACATTCTAATATATTTTAAGTAGACAAGCAATTAAGTATTTTTCTATTAAATTAAATGGCATACTTATAATAGGATGGTAAATTGCGTTGGTTAGGGTAGGACGAAATAATGACGTTTGCAGCTATCCCCATCAACTCCTGTTCTCACTTGCGCAATGTAGACGCGCGCACCTTTTCATAATAGCCGCCACTGCCGCAGTTTTCTAAATGTGCAATGTAGTAAAGCTGTTCAAATACCCAGTCGAACTGCAATTTTAAGACTTGTCATTTTTAATTGTTTCTTCTCTTGATCTCTAGTCTTCTTAGTTTTGTTTCTAGCTTCAAAAAATCACATGATGTGTCACCTGAATGAAAGTCAGTGTTGCATCCTTTCTTTTCATATCTCAAAATCAAATGCCACAATGAAACTCATATTAATCACTTTCGTCTTTCAAGATAATAAACAAGTTCCATAAAGTTGTCATTTGGGGATGATTCTTTAACTATACTTGGATATGAAGCATACCATTCAAATAAATAGTAGCCCACTCACTCTTTTAGGAAATCTTGTATTCAATTTGTGTTTTCCATAATTTCTACTAGGAGATAAAAAAATGGAAGCTCAATTCTTATAACTGCCATATAGAAATGAAAGCTACCTCAATTATATAAGGGTAGCAGACGTAAGTTCAATATGGTGCAAATGTGGTAAAACATAATTTTATTGTGATGTCCATAATTTTGAATAATATACAAGCTAAAATGCTTTCATGACAATATTACACGAACATTAATACGAATCACATAAAATTCTGTTTCCTAAAATCATTGTTTTACTGTGTAGGTAGTAATTTATAACAAATATATTTATCTTGTTTATTATACAAGCGAATGGTTTGATTATAAAAACTATTAATAAAAATATTCATGTCCAGATAATCTTTTATTTTCGGTGTTCCTTAAATCAGTGAGAACAAAGTTGAAATGTTGACAAAATATGAGGTTCACTTCTGAACAAACGTGAATAAGATTCAAATAAAAGTGATTTAACCTAAACTAACACACAAGTATTTCATTATATTATTTAGAAACTTTATTTCTTTCTGCCACCACGTTCTTTCACTTGCAATTGAATCACAGATCCAGGAGCTATGTTGTAATAAGCTAATGTGTTGGAATCTTTGAAGAACATACCCTGTAACAATTGAGGATGAATATAAAAAAAATGGCTTTTAAACACCAACAAAAATGTTTCAGGATCCTCATTTTATTTTTGTTAAATTCAGAAATCCTTCAACTAAAAACTGTAGTACCACGCAAAAGTTGAAGAGCAAAACTTACATCATGGAATAATTTCTGTTTAGCTGGAGGCATTCCCGTTTCTTCTTGAATTTTAACTTTCAAATTCGCCACCGATTCGCTCAGCGGTAGCGTTAGTGCCATCACTTGACCAGATAGTTTCCATTCAGATTTCTCGGGAGCAACAGGAATCGCAACTTTGACAGACACTGGACTCTGAAAACATTGAAAATATATATGCTTCTACTAGATCAAATAAAAAGACAAGCAAAATTGCAACAAATTCTTGAATGAAGATGTCTGCTGAAACTTACAGCGTTTCTAGACAAGAATACTTCTTCAGGAATAAGAGAATCTTCATTCCTGATTTTCTTGTTGGAAGGTTCATCTTCAATATTAGGTTCTGCAGGATGTTTCATCGGCATTCCCATTGGTGGCCCCATTTGAGGAGGCGGCGGCATCGGCGCTACAAATCCAGCCATCGGTGGGGGTGCAGCCACTAAATGACGTAAAATAGATTAATGAAAATTTAACATATATTTCAACAAGAGTGAAATATGCATTATCACTCACTCATTATTGGTGGCGGTCGCATTGGAGGCATCGGTGGAGCAGGCATCATCATTATGGGAGGTTGGGGTGCTAAAATTGGTTGCGGTTGAACAGATAAAGTAATGGTCTGAGCTTGGGTTGGCATGGTTTGAACTGGTGGTTTAACAGGCTATAATGATGATTTAATTAAACATTAGTAACACAGGTTATAATAGAAAATAAATGTTAACTTACGGTAGGATTTGGATTTGGTTGAGATTTAGGAATATTAGGTTGCATCTTATTCCCTGGTCCTTTGTTTTGGACATTTTTAGGACCAATTTTCTCCTTCTCTTCATCTGGTAAGAGGCCCTTGACCTGAAATAACAATTACAATGTTCAATAACATCTTTGGTTTTGCAGTCATAGAACGATGGACATGCGCTAAATGAATAATATTGGGAACTGAGCTGACTCCACGGTCTGAATGCTGAAGCCATATCCCTTTTCAGCAGGGATAATACTAAAATCTTTGTACACGCGCATTTGCGTAAGCATCAATAGGTTACGCTATCACGTGTCAGCAAAACTTTCCCCACCACAATGCGCCAAAAAGAAGGATCCACTTTAAAAATTACCGAAACTGCGGTATAACTCTCAATGATGTCAAAAGATATTTTACCTTATGGATTTGGTGAATCTGCTCCTCCAGAGTGATATTTGCTCTTGCAGCTCTCGTGGCAGCTTCTACACTAGATGTATGTCCATCCCAAGTAACTTTTTCGTCTTTTCTAACATCCTCCTCACCAATTTTCTTACCGATTGCAGTTTCTTCGTCTCCGACACCGAAAATATCGGTACGACGTTCGGCAAGAAGTTTCAGACTGGCGTCAATAGACGAACCTGAAAAAATTTAACAAACATTTTATCCTAAGTAAGAAGTATGAGCTCATTTATTGATTTTTTATAAAGAGAAGCTGACTTGAAAAATGAAAAAGAATCTAAATAATGACGAGGTCATCTGAAAAGATGAATAGTCATTTTATATGCACCCTCGCTATTCAACTGATAAAGAAATTACAAATTTTTCCTGTTTTGTTCATAACCCTTTGGAAAAGTTTTGGGAATAAATATTTTAAAACAGTTACAAAGTCACAAACTAACTAACAAATCAATAATTTTTGTATGGTATTGTTTGTCATAACTGATATATGATATATATATATATATATATATATATATATATATATATATATATATATATATATATATATATATATATATATATATATATATATATATATATATTTTCTATTGTTCAAAAATTTTGTTGTGTGTTAATGATGAAAATAACTCAGTAGATGATCCAGAGAAACATCTGAAGATTTGGACAAAATATTTGACAGGCCAACTTATAATGAAAAATACTCACCACCAGCATATACAGTTTCTTGGCTCATCTTATCGGTAACATGCTTATCTCTCTGTTCGACCCACCTTGGATCCAACAATCCAATTCTCATATGCTCCTGCACCTTACTTGCAGGAATCTTTTCACCAGTAATTGGAGATATTAAGTAATCATCACCAACCGATGGTCTCGTAACTTTAACTGCCTGTTTAGGATCATATTTTTTAACCACAACCTTATCGGGAATAGGCGGTAATGGCGGCTGAAGAGGCAACTGAGACGGTTGTCTCTGAGAATCATCATCGCTGTCCTCTTCCGAACTCTCCTCTTCCATATCCTGAACTCTGTTGTCATCCCTTCCATCAGATTTCTTCTTGTTCTGACCTGTCTTATCTTGCATCGTGCTAAGGCCTTCATCCTACATATATAATTTTAGATTTGAATTTGGGAGGCTTCTACTAGGTAAAATTCCATTATCACTAATAAAAAACAAGTACTGTGTTTTAAGAATTTTACTTAATAATTGCGATTCGTAACGCGTTTCACTACACCGTAGCTTCTTCAGACGAATGAATATACAGAAAAATATAAATGAGAATATAACTATAAATGTTCCTGAGTAAAAAAATCATTGGGTTGCTTCTTCTTAAGTGGTTATTTATGACAGGTATATCAAAAAATTAAGGAATAGATTGCTCCCGGGAAGATTCAATAGAAATGAATAAATCGACTTGTTCATTGATGAGTCTACTCAGTGTTGGTATTTATTAGACTCTTCAATGAACAAGTCGATTTAAGCCCTTCACCTCTATTGAATCTTTTCGGGAGCAATCTATTCCTTAATTTTACTGGATATACCTGTCATAAATAACTACTTAAGAAGAAGCAACCCAATAAGCTTTCAATTACTCAGTAACATTTATAGTTATATTCTCATTTATATTTTTCTGTATATTCATTCGTCTGAAGAAGCTACGGTGTAGTGAAACGCTTTACTTAATCGCAATTATTAAGTAAAATTCTTAAAACACAGTACTTGTTTTTTATTATTTATATAATTTTAGAGTAAATAATATTCAATATAGGTGTTTCCAGAGTAATATTGCTGTAAGAATTTGTCGTTCTATTTCAAGGTAGATTAGATATAATATAAAATTGGTCCAGAAACACTTCACTTTTGTTATACAGGAAGTCATAGCCCTCTTTTCAAAAGGCTCTGTTCAATTTTCACGACCCATATGATAGAGTGGCATTCCACCTGTAGTATATAAACAGATCATGTGTGAGAGGATTGCTTCTCTCTATGTAAATGATTTATTCTAAAATTCCATGTTTCTATGACGATTAAATTCATAAATCAACAATAATTATACATCAAACTCCGAAAACATTGCATAAACAATTTTGGCTTTCATGATTTCTTCTGTTTCTGAAAACTATTCAGAAATTGTCAAATTATTATGGTAATATCTCCCAGATCTCGGACGAATGAGACGTTGCCGCGTATTGGGATTTGCTAGATAGCATAGACATTTGTGAGGGAGCCAAACTTCTTGAAAATATCAGTTTCTCGTAGATTTCAGTCGTTTTTTTGAAATTTGATAGTGATATTGAAAATGATAAGAGGCTAATCTAGACCTAATTAGTTGGAACTTATTAATTTTAATATTAAATTTTATTTATTTATTTATTCCAATTGAATTTAAATCACATAATGCACATCACATTCCATTATTATGTATAATTCTTAATTGTCCGAGCACAAGGCTATATGGACCTTCACTCAAAGTTAATTTAGGTATCACAGAAGAAGAATAACTAAGAAGTTAATTAAACAGGAAAAAAAATACTCAAAACAACTGGCAAGCAAGCAGTTAGCAAAGAACGACAAAAGAATAACATACATATCATTCAAGTCACAGTCGTATTTGAGAATCGAAAAAACTGGAGAAGATAAGGTGTCGCAACTGTCTGATGAAGGGAACCCTTCGAAGCTGCCTCACATGGTCCGGAATTTTATTATATATTCTTATTCCACTTGCCAGTAATCCCCTCTGCCCTAATGCAGATCTCATCCCTGCAGTTCTCAGCCGATCGCCATCCCTCAAGTTATGAGCATGAATCTCACTGTTCTTCACCAGTCTAATATTAGATATTATTTATGACAGTAAATACAGACTTGGTAGGTGTATATGGATTGTATATTCATTATTCTATTGGGCAAGTAGAGATCTCTAGTTGGAAAGAGTATAGGAAAATTGAAAATCCTCTTGAGGGCTTCATTCTGTAGAACCATGAGAGGTTCTATCTCATGGTTCTACATTTTGGTTGGATCTTGTTCTGATGAGTACATCTCCATATCAATGTTAAATAAGAAAGGTGGCCAGGAATCAACATGTTATACAACAGTTTTTTATATTCAAGAGAAATAAACTGAGAGACTCCTCCCAGTACTCCTATTGCTGGTGCAATTTTTTCACTTAAGTGGGTGATGTGTTCATGCCAAGAGTTTGCTATCGATGAACAGCCCGAGGTACTTGATACAATCAGTCCTACAGAGAGGGGTCGAGTCAAGAGTTACAATGAATTCAGCTGAGGTGTTTGAAATTACCATGTAACTGGATTTCTCCACATTGAGCACGAAGTTGTGAAATGATAACCAATTTTTTAACTTTATTGAATCCTCTATGATAGCCTGTTCAATTTGACATTTCACTTTACCAAAATATAGAATACAAGCATCATCAGCGTAAAGTTGAATGTATCCATGTAGTCCCAGATTCGAAATTAAGTTTATATATATTAGAAAAAGGGTTGGTCCTAAAATCGACCCCTGTGTGAGTCCACAAATAAAATCTTTCACACCACTTACACCATCCCTGCGTTCTTCCCCCAAGATAATCTTCAAACCACTCGAGAGGACCTCTACATATACCGATGGCCTGCAAGATTTGCAATAAAATCTTGTGACACACAGTGTCAAAAGCCTTTCTCAAATCGAGGGAGAGAAGAATACAGAAAAAACCCTTGTCAACATGCTCCACAATATCACAAATGAGGTTAGATTCCTGGCTGTTAGAGCATATGTCACGGTGGCATGGTTTCCAGAGCAATCGTAATGTTTGCCCTCCTGCCGTGGACGTCGATGCCTGCACCCATCCCGGTTTTGAACCTGTACGTAAACCAGGTAGGGCCCTGTGGGATGAGTAAGGCGTGAGGTGTGGTCCAAATTTCTTTTGGTGGAATGACGACCTTAAAGGGTTCGTCCAAGTGGTAGGTGGCTCCCATTTGATCTCCTCTTGCGGAAAGGTCAGGTCTGAATTCTCTAATTTTCTTGAGAGATGTGGACTGTCCAGAAGTTGGATTTCTGTCCCTCCACATACCACCTTCACAGTCTTAAAGAGACCATCAAGGCCGCCTCCTCTACCACTATGTGTAGTAGAGGGACACCCTAAAGACACTCAATAGAGGTTGTGGGTGTGGATCTCAAGGATCCCGTGACTGCTAGACATGGTTGCCTTTGGATGTTGTTTATTTTGTTCCATTTTATCTCCTTGTCCAGTGCAGGCCACCATACGATGGCCACATAGGTATTTGGTGCTTGTTTAGTACAAAAAATCCATCCTGTTTCTGAACAATCTAATTTATCACATTTATATGAACTTTTCGCCTTAAAAAGACAAATCAAACACTATATCTCAAATTACTCTGGCAACACCTAACACTGAGATTCAATATTCTGTAAAGAATGCGAAGTTACATAATACTCACAGCTTGTTCCTCGTCGTCACTCTCCAGTTGCATCTCAATATCCTCACCTTCCTCGATTCTCTCCTGAATCAAAATTCGAGCACCGACTTCCTCTGGAGTTGTTGGTGGAGGAAAATTGCCAATTTCAAATGGCTGATAATCCACAGTTTCCACAACGACAAAATCATGCCAATCAATTTGGGCATAAGCAACTATAAATTTACAGAATGAAAGAACAGCATACATTTTCACTTTACTTACCTCTTTCTCTTTCTAAAACTTCTTCTTCCTTAGCCTTTTGAGCTTCTTGATAACGCAACCATTCAGCTCGATATTTCACAAGTTCCAAAACTGATTTAACACTTTTAGCTTCATCTCTTAATCTTTGTTGCATACTTTTAGGTGGAATAAGAACCTTTGTATACTGTTCCAAAAGTTTAGTAAAATACTGAAAAAGGGAATGTTGAGGTCTCAAAAAATCAAATTGGAAATTTCTTTGCTCTCTGTTCATTAATTGAGTTAAAAATTGTCTTCCATTACGAGCTACAAACTGTGCTGTTAACTTGACAATATCCCTAAAAACAAAATTAATGGTAAATGTTTACACTACAAAAAAACCACTCACAAATCCAAAGCTGAAATTGAGGGTGGATCTGCAATAAATTCGAATTCTGGAGGTGGATCCTTTGGTACAAATGGTTGTTCAATTTGCTTCAAAATTTCCTGCTGTTTTTGTTGGGCTGACGCAGTCACGCTTAACTTAGATAGTGCAGAAGGTAATCCTGCAGATGGTTCTTGTCCTATAATAAAATTACCATATTCGACTATATATAAGAATAACAAAGTATCCCAGAATTTGATTGTATCTAATTCATCAGCTTCATCGCTCTCATTGATTTTTGATCACCGTACTCAAGGTTAAAAACCGAATACTTATATATGGCTAAATGTCATCATTTAACAAGTGAATTACAATAAATAAGAGTTAAACATAATTCATCTTACCTTTACCCTCTCTGAAATCATTAACTTTATGTTGATAGTATGCATGGTAAGGGTCTCCTGGATTGAGGAAATTGAATTTTGGGTTTCCCAGTTCATTTTGTCTGATACGAGCTTCAAATTCAGGTCCATTTCTTGCAACAAAACTGGCAGTCTTATCGACAATATCTAGATAGCTTTACTAGGAGAATATAAACATGTTTCTTTTGATTTTACTGTAACATATAACATTCTGACTGAGCCTTCAGACTCAAGTATTCATCAACGAAATTGAAGAAAAAAGGATACTTCTAACTTCAGGTGGTGGATAAATGATGCCAACCACAGGATTGATAGGTGCAGATCCTTCCTCGACGTTTTCGCCAGTTACTTCCAAAGCTGGCATTGTGGCTAAAAGGGAAGTTTCTACCGTATCATACACTAATCTTTAACCGAAATTAGATCTAGATCTCAGTATTCAATCAATTGATTCATAATTTAAGAAGTTACTTGTTAACCTATATGATTGTGAATTATGATGCTTAAAATTATTTTTATCACCGAACATTTCTTCTTCTTCTTGTCCACTTCTTTTATTATGTGCATGACTTTATTATCTATCAATATAATCGTATATCTCGATACTGGATCTTTTGAGGAAGGATTTGAATTTACCTATATCCAACATTTCAGTTTCAAAACTACCATTTTATCCAGATTTTTATTATGAGTATTATAACAATTCTCATTTGTGGTAGTAAATTTTTCAGCTGCATTCCTTTTAATGATAATTATTTCCTCTAAATTTGGATTGCAATCTTATCTTGCAAATTCGTCAACTTTTTATTACGAATTCTAGTATGATTATGTACCCAAACGATACAATGTGGAGTTTTTGGAGTGAAATCTGTACTCATTACAGAATATATCTTAAAATGGGTGATATTTTGTGCATGGGATAAATAAAAGGATTAATACAATGTTCCAAAATTCTTTATTTGTTTGTTTGTTTTATCTTTTAACAATGTGCTCGGAACTTAGCCTATTTGAACAGTGGACACACAGTTTATAGTGGATTCGAACCACTCTCCTAGACCATGCAATGATAACTGCCTCTACAAGGATTACAAGTTGTCTGGTCTTCCGAAGTTTATGCCCTCTTTAGGCGACTCTTTCCAATTCCACTTTTTTGTTCAAGGACAACATCCATAACTTGAACCCGGGTTCGAACCAGACACCTGGGCCTGGGATTGGCATTTCCAACATACTTGCTCACTAACCGTGCAGCTACCAGGTGGTTATATATAAATTAACATTTCGAAAATTCACGAAATGACTCGAGAAGCGTTCCCTTAAAGGTGCCCTTTCATTGGAGCGTTTTGGCGCTCGTTTCAAGCGTCAAAATGATCATGTGACCTATTTTTCTATGAAATCATGACGCTCCCATGAGAAGGGGTTTTCAGCGTCAAAATATGTCATTTGTCACTTATTTCAGATTAAAACACTAATAACTGAATATGAAGTCTATTTTTCATTGACTTGGTATCATTTCTGGAATCTTTAGTGTTATATATTGCAAAATTATTTTTTTAAGAACTCTAATTATTTTGTTCGAGTATCGAAAGCTAATATGGCGCAATAACTGGATGACTATAAAAAGATACTAAGCCATTTTGTATCGAAGAAAACTGATTACCTCACGGTTTTTATTGGCAACCCTTGATGACGGAAAATATAAACTTGTCACGTGTCTCTTCTAGCGCCTGCCGCTATAAAGTTCAGAAATCCCAACTTTCTAGCGTCAACGCTAAAAATCACGTGACCATCCGAATCAGCGTCAAAACGCTCTAAGGAAAAGGAACCTTAACATTGTAGTCTAGGTGTGATAAACCAATTTAAAATATGCTTAAAATGCTTTATGGAGCAGTATGTTGCATTATCATGCATAGCCTTCAAAGCACCTAAATAGTTTGAAAATAATAAATCATATATAACTTGAAATCGAAGTACTCCAGTACTAAATGGAAAAACATTACGTTGCACTTTTTTAAACAATCAGTAGAGAAACAAAACAAAAGTTCCACAATTCAATAGTTGGAAAAAACGTACTGTTCTGAATACAGTTATTAAATTCTCTAGAATTATGAATAAGGAACCTCAGCATCTGATAAGCTCTCGATTTAACCTTGTGAATATATTCCTTGAAATATTAAAACATGTATTATTAATATTTTTAGAAAATCATGATGAAAATCCAACCAAAACTTTTAATAAGTAAATAATATAATCACTGGAATCTTTGAAACATTAATCCTATTGAAATATTGCTGTTTCAGAATCGATTTCGTAACATTTAAAATAATATTTGTGTTTTGTCGTAGTTCTGGAAGGTTTCTTGGAAAAACAAGCATCAGAACAATGAATAATCAATAAGTTATGAACTCCAAACATTCATAGGACAATCTTTAACTACTTTTTCGCGGAAGAGAAAGATCACATATTTGACCTTTCTTTCATTTATTTAGATATCTTAAATTGAGGAACTCAGACTTGTTGACTAATATTGTCAGATTTAGCTATTCCATCTTAAACAAGTATCAGATGCTATTTTACGGTGAATTCGGGTACTTCTCTCTAAATTTTAGGTTGAGCATTCCTCACTCAAAATTCCAGAATCAAATGAACCGAAGCTTGTATATATTCGTGTGGATTGAGTTCAATTATTTACAAATTAATATCGTTGTATTATCAATTCTTCGAAAAAACATTATCCCAGTTATGAAAAGTTACACTGCCCTGCAGATATTTACTTCATATAATCTTCTAAAAATAATATTATTAAATGATGTATTTTGGGCTGTATATTTAAAAATCACACTAGTGTTTGTGTAGCAACTCATTTTTTTTTGAGATTTTTCAAGCTACCCACATGTAAAGTGACGGTGCATATTAAGTAACTAGTAGATTAGGAAATTTGAATATAAATTAGAATTGAACGATGTAGACAGTTTTTGTCCTATTTGTGGCGAATATGCCTTCATAAAGTATCGTAAATCGATCACACTCTGTTATATCTGTGTACTTTTACTATTTTGGAGTGAGTATTTGCCATGGGTGTCTAATACTGTGTGCCAAAATTGTGTTGTCTTTTAGCGACAATGCTCAAATGTAAAAAGATCTGATCTTTCAAGTTTTCACACACATGTTTTTGCGGGAACCTCGTGAACATGAAGATCATTGTCATTTTTGTATGCTAAAATTAGAGGCATCAACTTTGTAAACCGAGAAAGTAGTTATATTAGATATCGTCTTTTTCTAAGAGGTCGTTCTTCATACTTCATAGCTAGTCAAGAGAGATATTCTCAATTATTCAATCAAAATTAGTTAAATTACTCAATAAGGGATTTGAATTTGCCGAAAGTCTTCTGAAATTTTGGGATCTTGTCTGAAAGAGAGAAATCCACTTACACTAGATAACATTACATTTCACAACTTCCTCTAGAGTTGTTGGTGGAGGACAATAGACAATTTCGAATGGCTGATAATCCATAGTTTCCACAACGACAAAATCATGCCAATCAATTTGGGCATAAGCAACTATAAATTTACATAATGAAAGAACAGCATACATTTTCACTTTACTTACCTCTTTCTCTTTCTAAAACTTCTTCTTCCTTAGCCTTTTGAGTTTCTTGATAACGCAACCATTCAGCTCGATATTTCACAAGTTCCAAAACTGATTTAACACTTTTAGCTTCATCTCTTAATCTTTGTTGCATACTTTTAGATGGAATAAGAACCTTTGTATACTGTTCCAAAAGTTTAGTAAAATACTGAAAAAGGGAATGTTGAGGGCTCAAAAAATCAAATTGGAAATTTCTTTGCTCTCTGTTCATTAATTGAGTTAAAAATTGCCTTCCATTACGAGCTACTAATTGTGCTGTTAACTTGACAATATCCCTAAAAACAAAATTAATGGTAAATGATATACACTACAAAAAAATCACTCACAAATCCAAAGCTGAAATTGAGGGTGGATCAGCAATAAATTCGAATTCTAGAGATGGATCCTTCGGTACAAATGGTTGTTCAATTTGCTTCAAAATTTCCTGCTGTTTTTGTTGAGCTGATGTAGTCATGCTTAACTTAGATAGAGCAGAAGGTAATCCTGCAGATGGTTCTTGTCCTAAAATAAAATTACCATATTCAACTATATATAAAAATAACAAAGAATCCCAGAATGATTCTATCTGATTGTCTGATACGAGCTTCAAATTCAGATCCATTTCTTGCAACAAAACTGGCAGTCTTATCGACAATATCTAGAAAACTTTACTAGGTAAATATAACATATTTCTTTTCATTTTATTATAACATATAACATTCTTTCTGAGCCTTCAGACTCAAATATTTATCAAGGAAACTGAAGACAAAAGGATACTTCTAACTTCAGGTGGTGAATAAATGATGCCAACCACAGGATTGACAGGTGCAGATCCTTCCTCGATATTTTCGCCAGTTACTTCCTAAGCTGGCATTGTGGCTAAAAGTGGGAAGTTTCTACCGTATCATACAATAATCTTTAACCTAAATTGGAACTAGATCACAGTATTCAATTAATTGAATCATAATTTAAGAAGTTCCCCGTTAACCTATATGATTTGTTTATTAGTTTATATGAAACTATAGTTTAAAGTGGACTCCGAACCACTCACCTAGACCGTGTAATGATAACTGTCACCATTAATGATTACAAGTTATCTGGCCTTCAATGGTATGGACCCAGATCTAAGCTGATATATCCAAAGTCGATGATTTATTAGTCAAATTCACTTTTTTATTCAGGGACAACATCCATAACTTGAACCCGGATTCGTACCAGACACCTCGGCTAAGTATATTCCTACATAGTTGCTTACTAACCGGGCATCTACCGAGGCGTTGTGACCTACATTATGATCCTTATAATTATTTGGTATCACCTAATATTTCTTCTTCTCCTTCTTGTCGACTTATTTTATTATGTGCATGACTTTATTATCTATCAATACAATCATCTATCTTCATACTGGATCTTTTTGAGAAATGATTTGGATTTACCAATATCCAACATTTTAGTTCCAAAACTACCATTCTATCCAGATTTTTATTTCGAGTAATATTACAATTCTCATTTCTGCTAGTAAATTTTCAGCTGCATCCCTTTTAATGAAAATTCTATCCTCTATATTTGGATTGCAATCTCATCTCGCAGATTCGTCAACTTTTTCATTATTGCGAATTCTAGTACGATTATGTACCCAAACGATACAATATGGAGTTTTTGGAGTGAAATCTGTACTCATTACAGAATATATCTAAAAATTGGTGATATTTTGTGTATGGGATAAAAAAAAAGAGGTTAATAAAATATTCCAAAATTGTTTATTTGTTTGTTTGTTTTATCTTTTAACAATGTACTCGGGAACTTAGCCTATTCAAACAGTGGATACACAGTTTATAGTGGATTCCGAATCACTCTCCTAGACCATGCAATGATAACTGCCACCACAAGGAATACAAATTGTCTGGTCTTCGGAAGTTTATGATCTCTTTAGGCGACTCTTTCCAATTTCACTTTTTTGTTCGAGGACAACATCCATAACTTGAACCCGAATTCGAACCAGACACTTGGGCCAGGGCTTGGCATTTCCAACATACTTGCTCATTAATGGTGCAGCTACAAGGTAGTTACATATACCAAAATTAATATTTCGAAAATTCTCGAAATTACTCGAGAAGCGTTCATTTAACATTGTAGTCTCGACGTGATAAATAAATTTAAATTATGGTTAAAATGCTTTATGGAGCAGTCTTTTGGATTATCATGCATAGCCTTCAAAGCACCTATATCGTTTGAAAGTAATAAATCATATATAACTTGAAATCGAAGTTACCTTCCACTATGGGTACCTGAACTACACATGGTAGTTCAATAGTACTTATACAAAAATTTCAGCTACAAGTGTCAAAACACAAAATTAGAGGTTAAGGTTCTTCATGTGAATAAAATTCAAATAGACTTTCTATAGAGAGTATAATTCTTTAAATTCACTATCAATGAGACACGTAAGTTTCATTGCCAGGACAGTTTTTGTCCAAAATAACGATGTAGAAGCTGCATGTCGAGTCCTGAACAGAATTCTTGGACGGGAAGGAATTCTAGAGCAGTATAGAAGGACAAGATATTATGAAAAACCCTTCCAGGTGAATATATAAATAGATTCAATCTAGGAATTGAAAGTCTTTTTGCGGAAGTTGTAAATTACATTACTTTGAAAGATATTGTCTGTTGAACGGACTGTTAGATATTTCACTAAATGAGATATCACTTTGTAGTAATTTTCAACAGAATAAAGTCTCTTGCAATGTAGTTTTAGCAATGATTTTGTTGCAGGTTCGTAGACGAGTGAATTATGAGCGATGCAAAGCACTCTATGATGAAGACATGAATAGGAAAATTGAATTCGTGTTGAGGAAAAATAGAGTTGATCCATTTCCGGGTTGTTCCTAGGTTTAGGAATAAACTTGTAGAATTTTTATTATTAGAATATAAGCATATATGAAAATATATTGTGTTTACATTTATTTCATTAAATTTCATGAAATTGTGTCCTCTTCTATCAAGTAAAGCTACACAAGTTGTATGTTTACAAATCAATGATTGAATTGATTAATTTAAATTTTTAAATGTTTCAATGTAATCAGATATCAAGTTAAATGTGAAAATTACATTTGAAAATATGGACATTTGAATATTATTTAGTTTCTGAATATTTTCATTAGCCACATATATATAAAAAAAAAGCGTATGTATCTTAAAAGGCTTGACAAAGGTTTCAATAAAAAAAATGGATACAGCAATCACAAATTCCTTCTTATATTAATGGCTGGAAAGTGGGTTTCTTTCTGAATTTAAACAGGTTGGAGTAATAATGAAATGCCATGCTTTCAGTATGCCGTTCAGATCACAAGTATTAAAGGAAATACATACACTCCTGATAGAGATTACCAGATGAGATGTGAATGGAATTACTGAGGAGTTAACTGAACGCCTAAAACAATTTTTTATCAACATTTGTACATGAGGGACTTCTTATTAGATCGGCAATGGTTAAAATCAGCTGATGCGCCAGTACTAAATGGAAAAAATTACGTCGCACTTTTTTAAAACAATCATTAGAGAAACACAAATTCCACAATTCAATAGTTCGAAAAAACGTACTGTTCTGAATACAGTTATTAAATTCTTTAGAATTATGAATAGGAACCTCAGCATCTGATAAGCTCTCCGTGTAACCTTGTGAATATATTCCTTGAAATATTCAAACATATATTACTGATATTTTTAGAAAATCATGATGAAAATCCAATCAGAAATTTTAATAAGTAGATATTATAGTCACTGGAATCTTTGAAACATTAATCGTGTTGAAATATTGTTGTTTTGGAATCGATTTCGTAACATTTAAAATAATATTTGTGTGTTTTATCATAGTTCTGGAAGGTTTCTTGGAAAAACAAGCATCAGAACAATGAATAATTAATGAGTTATGAACTCTAAACATTCATGAGTCAATCCTTAACTGCTTTTTCGCGGAAGGGAAAGATCACATATTTGACCTTCTCTTTGATTTATTGAGGAACTCAGACTTGTTGACTAATATTGTTAGATTTAGCTATTCTATCTTAAAGAAGTATCAGATGCTATTTTACGGTGAATTCGAGTACTTCTCTTTTAATTGTAGGTTGATCATTCCTCACTCAAAAATTCCAGAATCAAATGAACCGAAGCTCGTATACATTCGTGTGGATTAAGTTCAATTATTTACAGATTAATATCGTTGTATTATCAATTCTTCGAAAAAATTATCCCAGTTATGAAAAATTACACTGCCTTGCAGATATTTACTTCACAAAATCTTCTAAAAATAATATTATCAAATGATGTATTTTGGTGTGTATATTTAAAAATCACACTAGTGTTTGTGTAGCAACTCTTTTTTGTTGAGATTTTTCAAGCTACCCACATGTAAAGTGACGGTGCATATTAAGTAACTAGTAGATTAGGAAATTTGATTATAAATTTACTATTTTGGAGTGAGTATTTGCCATGGGTGTCTAATACTGCATGCCAAAATTGTGTTGTCTTTTTGCGATAATGCTCAAATGTAAAAAGATCTGATCTTTTAGGTTCAACACACCCATGTTTTCGCGGGAACCTCGTGAACATTATGATGATTGTAATTTTTGTATGGTAAAAATTAGGGGCATCAACTTTGTAAACCGAGAAAGTGATTTCATCCGACGATGTTTTTTTCTGAGAGGTCAGTTCTTCATACTGTTCCCAATTCCCAATTATTCAATCAAAATGAGTTAAATTACTCAATAAGGGATTTGAATTTGTCGAAAGAGTCTTCTGAAAATTTGGGATCTTGTGTGAAAGAAAGAAATCCACTTACACTAGATAACAAACATTACATTTTTTCATATTCGTGAAAAAGATTTATCGCCATATTTTTCCTCTGAGGAAAATTTAGTTTGTGGTAATAATGTTGAAGGTTTTATGCCTAAAATGGGTTAACATAAATATAATCCGAGATACTGGAGCTTTTCTATTATAGCTTAGGTTAGTTGTACTCTCATATATTCATACCCCTCAAATCGATATCAGACAGTTCTTCATTATGGCAGCTGGTCTGATATGAAATTGATCTCTGTGAGTGTCCCGTAGGGCTCCGTGCTCGGACCATTGTTATTTTTGATTTATTATTACTAAAATATCAGTGGCTACTTCGAACTTAGATACTGTACTTAGCTAGGGAGCAATCCCCTGAGCGAGAGCTTTAGATTGGTTCAAGGTTCGTAGTTAAAGAAAGGAAATCTATGGGGCAGCTGTTTTGCCTCAGGAAGTTTATTGTTGAGGAGCTAATGGGTACCAGTCTGGGGATGACTGAGGACTCTTCACTTCGGTGGGACATCCATGCCGATCAACATTCTGCGAGATTGTCCAGGTGTGTTTCTGATCAGGTCAACGAGGAATCAGTTGTCGAGTGCAATACTGAGGGTGGCTTATTTCTCACTGATTGAGCCTTTATTGAGATACAGAAAATTGGCGTGGGGTAGCTACTCGAATTTTAGCCATTCAAAGGAAGGTGGTCAGACTTATAGCTGGCCTAGGTTATAGGGAAAGCTATAAGTCTGCTTTTTTGCAGGTTAGATGCTGAGTTTAGCAGAACCATATTTGGCAATAGCAGACACATGGTCATGCCAGCAAACTCCAGTGTTGATTGTGATGTCGAGTAGATGCATGTTTGTTTTTGAGGCAATTCGATGTCCTCGCATGATTAAGGCAGGTTCTCCAGCAATGGCTTTTATGGAGAACGTTGTTGAGTGCATCTTGTTCACCTTGAAATGGACCGGCCCAAATCTAGGAATCATAAATCAAAAAACAATTTACAACCAGTTAACGGTATGATGTCTGATTTGTAAGATCTAGTGTGTAACATACGCAATGAACGATGTTATTTGCATTCTCGTTTGGATCGATTTTTCGTAAACCTTGGGAGATTATGGTGAAAGGCAAAGTGAAAGGTTTCATCAGGATATTTGCACATGAACGTTATCAAGGGATGGGGAACACTCATATGATGGCTGATTGCAGATAGAAGAAAAAACAGTATTATCGGTAACCACGACACTTCGTTTGATCGAAAACAAAACTCTGGAAAAATTTCCTGTTGACCAGTGAATATTGTTCCCAAAACTGTCAGAAATGTTTATAAATTACAGTTAATCTATCAATAAATATTATTCAAATTATAAGATAAAATATGAATCGCTGCATTTCATTAGTATTAATTATAATTGCACCTTGTACCATTCTAAATGTAAATATCTGATTTGGGAATACATCTTAATCCACCTCTGACATTATCTATTTATTATTCATCAACATTTCTGAGGCATCTAATCTTTAGCCCTAGACTGAACGTGTCAACAAAAACATCTTCATCTCCTTGTGTTTGTTTAATAATGAATGAAATAAAGGATTCAAATCCGGGTTATCGGTGGGTCATAAGGGGTCACATGACGTCTTCGGACCAGAAAGAGGCTCGTTGGATTAATGATATCTCTTAGAGATATCTCTAGTTGAAACCAGAATTCTAAATCAGATAGGTAGTTAAGTATATGAATGAATGTTGTCTTATCATTTTGGTTTTCTGTAGAACCAGATGTTTTAACGTGAAGTTATGAACTGTTAATCGTTACATATTAGTCAGTTGATTAGTACTAAACGTGTGCCAATTGCTAATTAAATCTTATCGTCATGCCAAGTTATTGAATGACAAACATTATTAGAGTGAGAGTGCTTTAGATGAACGTGTTCAAATAGTTTTAATACTTTTGTGTGCCTCTATAACAAAAGATTGTTAGGTAATTCATATTATTCTAGACTTCATAGTTGAGTTTTGTCATTAGTTCCTACACATAAACTGACTTGGGCAGAAAGGGTAAGAATTTTTCATTTTCTAATTTTTTCATAATTATTTTCCTACACTATGAATTTAGCCGGAACTATTTGAGAAGAACGTAGGCACATTTTTTTATAGTGTGTAAGCCTACTTTACAAAATTCTACAAAATTTGATGAGATTATTCGAAAATTCTGGCATAGAATACAAAATCATTTTTAACTTCGAATCTTTTGAAAAAAGGTATAAATTTATACTGGGTGATTCACCAGTGGTGCAGTGCTCTGTAGCTCGTACACTCTTGAAGATTTCATTTTTGTTCGAACGGTATTGTATTCAGAAAGTAAAAATCTACTTCAGCAATTTATTTTGAAGTAAACAGGTGTCCCAATTTTCTGTAAAAAAATCTTGGGAGGTTTTTTTCAGATTGGAAGACCACTTTTTCGTTGAAGATTCAAGAGCGGCCTAAACTCTCCTATAATGTCTTTAAGTATTAAGTTTTTTTGGTGAGTAGTTTCGTCAGAATTTTTTTCCGTAAAAATTCATGAAAATAGGCTTTCACATCATCGCATGCTCCTTCGGCCAGAGAGGATGAATACTTTTTTCCTTTCGTTTTCTTATTGCCCAAGGATAGTTTTATGCTTTATTGATGAATTGAAATAGATTTTCCTCATTTTATACATGAGTGACTCAAAAAAATTATCGAATATTGTAATTTTAAAAATATAATTTCTTGATTTTTTCAAATGGAACATCCTGTATTTTATTATTCATGACAACGCATAAAATATTGTGCCATATTTTTTGCAGAAGTAAAATTATCTTTATCTTCGACCATTTTCAAAATAAAAAAAATAAACTAAAATAAAAAATCGAAGGTTGCGAAAGAAGAGTTTATTAGTACATATCTTTATACTTGATCAGAGAAATGGTGATAATTTAAGGTAGTCGTGTATGAAATATGTAATAGATTGGTTTTTGGTGAGATGATCTGCAAGGTGTTGAACTATTTCAATAAGTGTTCGAAATGTTGCCCGTTTCTTTGTAGGCACAATTCAATCCTTCTGAGGAAAGACCGTTAAACTCTCGACAATATTTGCAGATTAACTGACTGAAAGGCGTGTATTATTCTCTATCTCATATCCAACTGTGTTGTAGAAGGCATTTGGTAAACGATGCCCTTAATATAACCCCACAAGAAAAAATCTAGACTTGTAAGGTCCGGAGACCTAGCTGCCCATCTAACAGGACCACCACGTCCTATCCATCTGTTTGGAAATACATGATTCAAATGCTCCCCATTTGATGTGAGTAATGTGCCGGTGCTCCATCCTGTCGAAACCACAAATCTTATCTTATACGCTCTGGTACATCGGCCAGTAACATTGGTAGATGATTTTGCAGAAAATCTAAATACATTTCACTATTGAGGTGCCCGTCGAAAAAGTGCGGCCCAATTAGATATCCATCTACTATAGCGGCCCATACATTCAAGGACCAACGATGCTGGTGATCTATTTGTCTCATGAAGTGTGGATTTTTTTGGGCGTAATAATAAAAGTTGTGCCTGTTAACAAGCCCATTCTTGTGGAAAGTTGCCTCGTCCGAGAAAAGAACTCTGCTGAACATATTTGGATTTTCCGCTACTTTGTCACTTGCCCAATTGCAAAAATTGATTCGATTTTCATAGTCTTGATTGTTCAATTCCAGGTGCAGCTGTACATGATATGCATGAAATTTATTCACTTTCAAGATTCTCTGGACGGAAGTTTCACTTATATCTGTTAACTGAGAAATCTCTCTTTGGCTTTTATATGGGTCCAGTGTCACTGTCTACTAAACTGATAACTGGCTGTCTTCAGCTGTAGCAGTTTTTGGTTTTTCATGTTTTTTGTAAGCGATATTACCCTTTTCGATAAATCTAATTAGAGGTTTTTCAAAGCATCTTGCATCAGGATGCTTCTTATCAGGAAACCTTTGTGCATAAACTCTACTTGCCAATAAAGAATTTCTATCAGATTCACCCAGAATAAAAACTATATTCACCATTTCTTCTTTGGAGAACTTCATGGCAGTCAATTATGAAAATTGGGTCCAAACCTAACTTTAAGAATGTTTAATAACGAAACACCGATAAGTTCACCAAGTAAAATGCAGAATATGATGTCCGGACACCTGACAGAAGGCACAAATAAAAAAAAGTGTCAACACATATTTCGATTCACGTTTTATTCATCTTGATTTTGTTTAGGTTTCATTTTTTACTACTTGAATCATTACAGAAAAAAGAAACTTCTGTGCGAATAATGATGCATGTTGATGTAGAATTTTCATCAAAAATTTTTACAAATAATCGAATATTTCGAAAATAATCGAAGATAAAGATTACTTCTGCGAAAATATAGCACAATATTTTTTGCGTTGACATGAATAATAAAATACAGAGTGTTTCATTTGAAAAAATCAAGATAGGATATTTTTAAAATTACAACATTCAATAATTTTTTTTGAGTCACTCCTGTATAAAATGAGGAGAATCTATTTCAATTCATCAATAAAGCTATCCTTGGGCAATAAGAAAATGAAGGGAAAAAAGTATTCATCCTCTCAGGCCGAAGGAGCATGCGATGATGTGAGAGCCTATTTTCATGAATTTTTACGGAAAAAAAATATTGTGACGAAACTACTCACCAAAAATACTAATTACTTAAAGACATTATAGCAGTGTTTAGGCCGCTTCTGAATATTGAACAAAAAAGTGGTCTTCCAATCTGAAAAAACCACCCAAGAATTTTTTATAGAAAATTGGGATACCCTGTTTACTGAAAATAAATTGCTGAAGTAGATTCTTAGTTTCTAAATACAATACTGTTCGAACAAAAATGAAATCTTCAAGAGTGTACGAGCTACAGAGCACCGAGCCACTGGTGAATCACCCAGTATATTCCATTGATAAAAGCAGGTATTTAGGTCAATAGGAAGAAAATCTAAACACGATTGTTTTAAGTAGTGAAAAGATTCAGTAATTATGACGAATTTAGTTCTAATTGACTATTAAGTGAGTTTCCGGAATCCTTCTCTTTGTTGATCTTTAGTGCTTTTCAAAAGTTTAGTTTTGCTGTATTATTTTCTTTATGTAAAATATTGAAATTACTACTTCTTCCAGTAAATGACTTTCATAGTAAGAATATGATTTATCTTTGTCGAAACTGCTTTAGTGATCTGATAACGTAATATTGAAAATTCTAAGAGTTCTATCGATTTGTTTCCTTTATGAATTTTGGATTTACAGTTATTAATATACCTGGATAAAGACTTATGTGTTCTGAAGCTATATTCTCATCATGAGATGGGAGAAAAGAAAGACAAATTCATACTGGGTTTACCAATATAAGTTAATATATTATATTTTTGATTGGTCTTTTTAATACTATATAATACCTCATTAATTACATGTTGAAATTGTTTCGAGAAAACATGCACACATTCACACTAGAAATGTATTGTTCTTCACAAAAGTTGTCTTAGATATCTTTCGAAACTAGATATCCTGAGAATTGCAAAACAATTACAAAACTCCATCTCTAGAAGTATACTTCCATTGCTGTCTTTATATTTTTGAATGTACCATATTCGTAAAACAAAATGGGAATTTAATTGGAGAAAGTATATTCAACATAGAGATATGAAGCACAATTAACTAGTTTCAAATAAAATTTTATTTATTTAAAAAAATTGTGCATTATTCAGCTATTAGAATATTCAATAAGTAACCGAGTAGGGGAGAATCGGGTAGCCTCGGCCACATAAGTAAAACTCAGGATTACAAAAAAAACTCTAAGAAAAAAGGATCTATTTTCAATCTATATAATGAACAAAACATATTCCTCTCAATACTAATGAAATGGGAAATAAAAGTTCTCATTTTTATAACTGTAATGAAGTTTAGAAGGCACTGTCAAATATTTGTCACAACCATTTCTGGGGACACAAAAAAATATGTCTATGTCGATTTACAAACATCACAATAGTAGAAAGATGACGATGGATCAATGTCCACACATTCTTCATGAGCCAATTTTTTGCACTTGTGACACTGAATCCAGCCTCCTTCGAAGGTTTCCCCACAAATGATGCATTCTGTATCATGATTTGTTTCTTCCCTAGTTAAACTCTGGATATTCTTTCTCGATCTCATTGGACTGATTGCTGCTTTTGTTCCATCAGTTGCAGCCTTGGATTTATTGGCTACAGCCTTGTTTGCTACCAGTGCATCTTTAAATGGAGATGATGTCAGTATCTCAATTTTTTGGATTTTCGAGAACGGGCTGCAAGACGCTTCCTTGAGGCGTTAAGGAGAGGGGACAATTTTTGAAGCAATGCATTCAAACTAGGACATGCAACTGGCTCTGCACTATTTTTCGCAGTAGGTGGCTGCGTGCTGCCACTTGTTGATGGTTGTGATACCTGAGTAGTGTTCGACTGCTGGGCGCAATTGGTGTATGGTTGCTGGGTAGAAATAGTTGATGACTATTGAATGCCGCTAGTGGATGGCTGCGGATTGAAACTTGTGGATGATTTTGATCTTATGCAGGTTGATGGCTGATCAGAAGTCTCATCAAAAACTGGTTCCTGTTCGATATTCATCATTGATGATGGCAAAAAATCCAAATCAGTAAAAATCTCCCTATTGAATGAATTAATTCCGGTGCATTTGAACCCATTTTGTGCTATTTCTAGTCTAGCTGGCTTAGTGAAAGCCGAATTGACGAGGGAAGCGATGTCATAGTCTGAAATTCTCTCTCCTGGTTTCTGTCTCATCCACATGGCACTTGCTGAACTGAATGCAGACTTGAACTGCTTGAAAAATACCCGGTCTAACGGTTGCACTTTGTGGGTTGTGTGTGGTGGTGTGCTGAGCATATGGATGTGATTAGCACTATCACTGCCAATTCTTCATGGCTCCCATGTCCATCGAGAATCAGAAGAGCAGGGTGTTCCCTCGAAGGCTGTGTGTACTGTTTGCAGTGCTGGAGCCACTTCAGGAATATCTCACAATTCATCCATCTATTTTCATTTGGAATAGCTATGCTTTCCGGTGTAGCTCCAATCATCAATCGACCATCTTTATACATCCGTCTCAGAAAGATGAAAAGATGAGGTACTAAGAGACCAGTCACACTCATAGCAAACATTAATGTGATGTTTCGTCCCCTCTCACCATATTTCAACTTGCCTACTTGCTTTTTTCTCTTAGTAGAAATAACTTTCTCATTTTGTGCACCATCGAGACTCCCGTTTCATCAGCATTGTAAATTTTCAAAGCTAGAAAACTAAATTTTTGCTGAATCTGGAACAGCTGATCATAAAAACGATCTACTTGAGGTTTATTGAACCCAACGGCTCTCGCGATACTGGTTGACTCTGGAGTTCTGAGAGCAATATCTGGGAATCTTTTCGAAAAGCTGTAGTAAAAATATTTTCCGTCCATTTTATTCCCTTGTTGAATCTATAAGGAATTTTTAGTTGCTCTGTGAATTGAAAAGCTAGTTTCAAAATTCCGCTTTCGTAAGTGGCATCAGCCAATTATCTCGATCGATAACATGTTCATGAAGTTGCAGAGCTTGATCGTTGGAAAATGTGTGCTCCAACCTCCCCAATTTCGGCTTGAACTCTGTTTCTTCTCCATTACCTATAGCTTCTATTTTATCCTGGAGCGTACTTCTTGGAACACCATTCCATTCAGCAGCTCTTCTTATAGATAGATTTCTCTCCTGAACACTCCGGATCGCTCTTTTCATAGTATTTTGATCTCAACTTCCTCTAGTTGTTTTTCTCTCTTTGAATTTTGGCATTTCCTGTGAAGAAAACATCAGATTTTCACTTATTTCTTCCCTATTGCAGTACAAAAGCGACTTTAACATAAAGATAAGCAGACGACTTGACATAGCAGAGCAACTGGGATTCATAATTTCACTATTTCATTCATAAAATCCAAAAATTCACCATAAATGAAATGGCTGGGGCTACCCGACAAACAAGTGTCCGATTCTAGCCGACCTAGTCAATCATATGATGCATAGACCAAGTATATAAATCATCTTTGTATGATGTCATGTCTATCGCCAATATCAATAGTAACAGTTTCAAATATTTAACATATTTTGGAATTATAATGACAACCTTTCTGAATTAGTAAAATGCCTTGGTAAGATACTTACATTGTACAGAAAAAACTGAGTTTGAGAATTGTGCGGCACAGACAAAAGAACCGACACTAGTATATGATCGACTGTCACGCGTTGTTCACTGAACTGACATGGCTCATAGACTTGCACGTATGGCTTTATGTTGCTGCCGTTATTTTGACATGGCGCCTGCTAATGTACGTCTGCGGGATTTTCTGGAACTAGCTTTGGCCGGGGGTTCCCGCCGGCCGGGGCTACCCGACTCTCCCCTAATATAAAACATCTGTCTATTCCAATTTCCGAAAAATACTAAAGGATTTTCTGTTGAAAAAGGTTTACTATAGGGTGAATGAATTGTAAATGTTGTTGTAATAATTTACAAACTTCTCATCGCCTTTAAAGAGATATTTTATTAACTAATAAATTTCTATGCATCTATCCACCTATAGCCAATATTGACCACTATTTGTGTTAAAGTATTGAGCTCTTTCAAGCAATTTTCTGATATTAGTATCGTGGTGAATCTATGTATCATACTGTTATAAGAAGCTATTTTATGTTGATGTGGATGTGTGGAAAGATTATGAATAGTAATACCTGTATGGGATAAATGTAAATAGCTTTTTATTGAGAACTCTTCAGATCTAATTGAGAAAATTCAACATACTTTACAACCATATACTGCTAATCTTATGTCCTTGGATGTAGTTAGTCTCTACCCAAGTGTCCCACCTCATGAGGTATTAAAATTGATTAACCAACCTCTGCAGAATAATAATGGGAATCCTGTTATACAATCAGATCTTATGCATTTTTTTGAAGTATATTTAGAACAAAATTAACTCAATAATGAAATTTACATGGGCAAAGATGCTTTACTAATGAATAATCTTTCCAGTCCTATAACAGACGAAATTTTCATATATAACTGGAGAAAATAATTCACAATCATCCGCTGTCGAAACACTGTATTTATTAGTTAAGGTATAAGGATGACATAATCTGTGGTTTTAAAGGTACAAATAGACCAGTAGATTCCTAGCTCATTTTGTAAATGGAAACCTGAAATTCCATTAACTTTTTAAATTTACCTTTAATCAAAATTGACCTTAGTCTTGGTTTTTTCTTTTTGAAGAAACATTCCATACAGGATTTCATAATTCTTCCGCACATCCATACCAACATAAAAATTGCTGTTAATAACGCTATAATTTACAGGATGTTTGAAAAAAGCACGGTAACATTTAGTTAGGTGATTGTTGAAGTCATTTCATGAAAAAAGTTCATATAAACATAAGTCTGCAAATACTTCGTTACCGATTTACAGGATGTTGAAATTTAATCGAAAGATGCAGTTAAACTTGAATTTTTCGTAAACCGCTGGAGATATTGTGATAACATTTTGAGGGTGTCGAAAACTTTGAAGGATGCATAATTTTCAATGCTGAAAAATATTTTGAACTCACCAGTGGCGCGCGTATGGGCACAACGGAAGTTATTAAAAAACAAAAAGTAGGACGCTACTGATTTTTTTAAAATGAAAAATAATTTTGAATTTTGCCATTATTTGCAAGAAAAACGCTCTCTTGGCATTATTTCTACGACGCCCAATTTTCGAGTGAAAAAATGTTGAAAAGTTTTCTAGGAATCCTTGCGATTCCATTGATAATATCTATTCTACGCTCAATCATGGATGTGTTCAAAAATGATTAACGTCAGTGTATTTGAGTGTTTCTATTTCTCAATAATTTTGAATTTATTGAATTTGGATTTCAAATCGGCTATCTTGAATCGTTTTACGAATGCTGAGATTACCGACATGCACTTCATGTACGGACGTGCTGACAGAAATTGGAAGCTCGGCGGTTGTACATAGAAAGATTTCCAAACCGTATTGCCTCCGATAGAAAAACTTTTGAAAGCATTAGTTGTTCCCGTATTGCATATTGTCAGAGGCTTTTGCATAAGTTGATTAAAATTCCTCAATTTCTCTTGCTGATCCTGTTCACTGATGAAGCAAGTTCTTCAAGAAATTCCAAAAGGAATTTTTATAATGATCATATGTGGTGTGAAGAAAATCCACATCAAACATATGAAGATCGATTTCAATACGGTTTTCGTTGAACGGTTGGTTCGGCATTGTGGGTCACTGCTTAATAGGACCAGTATTTCCACCAGGGAGACTTATGTGGGAGGTGTACCGCCTCTTTTTGGAATATACGCTTCCAGAATTTTTGGAGAATGTACCTTTAGCATTGAGACAAATGATGTGGTTTTTACATGATTGCGCATCTGCCCATTTTAGTCAGCTTACTCGTGACTTCTTAACTCAAGAGTATAGAAATCTCTGGATTGGTCGAGATGGACCTCAATTTTGGCCTGCACGGTCCCCAGACTAACCACCTCGATTTCTTCTTGTAGGGTCATTTGAAGTCTTTGGTCCACACTACCATCGTGGCATATGTTGAGTACTTAAGGAATAGAATCATCACTGGGTGCAACTCGATAAGAACAGATCATGGTGTTTTTGAAAAAGTTCACCAATCAATGAGGAGAAGGCTGGAATCTTGCATTCGAGCTGGAGGAGGTCACTTTGAATAGTTTTTGTCATTTTTTAAGTTATTGGTGATAATCAAAATCAAAAACCTTCGACTTGAATAAAACTTTTGATTTTCATGCATAGATTATTCAATGAAATACACTACGATTGTTTTATCAAATGAAGACTACGTGTCATACAATGAAATGTATGGACTATCTTTTCTTATTCCTTTCAACATTATTTTACTTAAAAACTTGGCGTCGTACAAAAAAGTTGAGTGAGTTTTCTGCTTGAAAAATAATTGGAAAATTAAAAATATTTAAGTAAAAACAACATAAACTTTTACTGCAGAGCATTTGTCATTTGCATACTGAGCAATGAAATAGAAAATTCCCATTTAATTAGATTCCTAATATTAATAACAAAATATGTAATAGATTGCATTAAAATAATACACACATTACAAAAATTGTCGCATCACCTGGTATTCTGAATTCCACAATCGATTTAGCAGCTCGATCGCAGTTTCTTTGTCAACATATATTTTTGGACATGAGGGGAAAAAATCTTATCTATATAGTAACATTTGTTTCCATATGATCTCAAACACGTATGAAACAAGAATGAGTTTATTTGACTATCAGTATTCATTCAATTTTCACGCTAAATTAATGCAAGTTTTCTGTGTTTCTTGTTGATTTTAGAATCTTTGAATTTATTGTAATGGCGGCTGAACGTCCTAGATGCTATTTGAGTGATCATGAAGTGGTAAGAATTGTAACACTTCTAGAGGAGGGGCAAAGCCAACGTTACGTGGCTAACTTGTTGAATGTTAACCAAAGCACTATTTCAAGAGAAATTAATCGGTACCACGAAACAAGGAAACATGGAAGAAGGGCCGGACAGGGAAGAAATGGGATAACAATACCAGTTTATGATAGTTGGCTTCGTTTAACTGCACTAAGAGTTCGGCATTGTACGGCTAGAATGCTGAAAAATGAGCTTGTTCATTTCAGAAATGTGCATAATTCATTGCAAACTGTTAGGAACAGGCTGAGAGAAGACGATATCAGACCAAGGGTGGCTTTTACTGGCCCGCGTCGAGTTGCAAGACTTCAGTTTGCGAGGGAACATGCAAATTGGGGTATTCCAGAATGGTCGAATATTCTCTTTTCCGACGAGTGCAGGTTCTGTCTAGTATTAAATTATAGGCGCATGCCTGTATACAGACAACCTGGGGAACGGTATTAGCAATGAAATATCCGGCAAACTGAAAACTTCGGAGGGGGCTCAGTAATGGTGTGGGTAGGCATTTGCAGCTAGAGTAGTTACAGAATTTCTGCAGAATGCCGAAATTGATATTTTAAAATGGCCAGCCAGAAGTCCCGACTTGAATCCCATAGAACATGTTTGGGACAACATGGGGTGGCAAATTCAGCAACGTAGGATGTCTTGTAGAACACTTCAACAACTAGAAAATCTGCTTCCTGAAATTTGGAACTCAGTGACTCAAGAGTACATCCAAAATTTGTTTGAGGGGCTTCCGAGACGTATACTGGCAGTAATTAGGGCCCGAGGAGGAAACACTCGATTTTGAAAATGATTAGTAACAATTCGATGCTAGTTGATTGGTCTCTTCTCGAAACATGTTGATATTTTCCATCATAAACTCATGTCTTTTGAATGATATCTTCTTATTTTACACTTCTGAAAGTTACCAAGCGACTCTTGAATGACCAACCTAAAAGTTTATATAGAATTGTCGTAAAAGTAGGGTGATGCGACAATTTTTGTGAGGAGTGTATCAAAACCATCAGTACCAATAAAATGAATTTGGGTTCATTATTAGTTAATGAAAATAAAATTAAAATATTCGACAAAAGCTGAGTATATTAAAAACACAGTGATTGCAAGATTTTCTATATAGGCCAAACCGGAAGATATATCAAAAAGAATATCGGTGAACATAAAAGATCCATTATTTGAAACAAAAATTTTATTGTTTTTTCTGAGCCTTGTAAAGATACAAATCATTTGATAGACTTCCAGAGAATTGAACTTATACATTCAGATAATAAAGGGAAAGAGATGGACATTTTAGAGATGATGGAAATCACGTCCGCTCATGGAAAAACAGCTAATTTGTAATGAGCAAACGTATTTCGATCTATGTCCTATTGTAAATGCTGTTATATTTAAGTAAAACCAGTAATTTTTTTTTCAGTAATGTATTACTCTTGATAGTGAGCTGATAACTCGATACTCGAAACATATGTCCAATATTTGTCAAGTATTTCAATTAATCATTTATGAATGTGAATATTATGGAACATTTATATTTTTTACCTATAAGTACAAAATTTAGCAAATGAAAGAGCTCTACTTTCACAATTTTTGGGAAGATATCTCATTATCCCTCACTTTTAACGTAGTGTATTCGTGTTTCTCATAAAGAAATGTTTATCATATGCATTCTTTGAATTCTGATCCTTGTATAGGTTACTGTTTTCCATTCGTTATCAAACTTTTGAAAGTTTAGATCTGATATTGATTCGAGGATAACGAAAACTCTAAGTTTACAGAAGATAAAATTAATTTAACACTCCCATTCTCACTTTGCAGTATTAGTAAATATTTGGTCGAAAAGTTTTGTTTTGAAACAAAATTGAGAAACAAAATTTTCCTTTCGGAAGTGTACGCTTTATTTGAGGTTCAGTTTTTAATTGGAACCATTGAGGTGAGGTAATTGGAACCATTGAGGTGAGGTTATAACTTAATTAAATCTTTTCGCTTAATTTTAGCGATTATTTCTGTGTGTGTAGAAAAATTTCGACGTTTTAGTTTAATGGTTCAAAATTTTTCCGATATCTCTTTCCGTTTTCGAGTTATTTGAAATTTCTCAAATTCAGTGAAATCATTCACGGATATCTTAGTGTCGCGCCGGAAAACCGAAATAATTGAAATATATATATATATATATATATATATATATATATATATATATATATATATATATATATATATATATATATATATATATATATATATATATATATATATATATATATATATATATATAAAATTTATGCACATTTGGAGAATTATAATATTCTTTCCGAACATCAAAAGGATGTAGAAAAAAACACCTTGGTACTAAAGAGCAACTTGTAATTGATTCTGTTGCTTTGAATCAAGCTCAAACAAAGAAGAGAAATATTCATACAGCCTTCATTGATTACCAAAAGGCTTTTGACAGTTCTCCCCATTCATGGTTTCAAGAAATTTTGGAAATTTATAAAATTGATAAGACACTTCGTCATTTTCTTGAATTCGTAATGAAAAATTGGAGAACCAATCTTCATTTAAATATTTCAAAACAATCGTTAAAATCCGAAGTAATTCCAATCAAAAGAGGCATTTTTCAAGGTGATTCTTTAAGTGCTCTTTGGTTTTGTCTTTGCCTCAATCCATTATCTCATGAATTAAATGCTACTAGTTTCGGCTTCAAAATAAAGAGTTTATTAACTGAATTCAAATTAAGTCACTTAATTTATTTAGATGATATTAAATTATATGCCGGAACCAGATCTCATTTAAAAAGTCTACTTGAGATTACTTTCAACTATTCCAATGATATTCATATGAAATTTGGGCTTCCAAAATGTAAAAATCTTTCTATTGAAAAAGGAAAGATCACCTCTGATTATATAAAGATTTCCAATATCGAAATCGAGCCAATGCATCAAGGAGATACATATAAATATCTTGGATTTTGTCAAGAGAAGACAATTAACCATAGCAGCACTAAAGGAATTATTAGAAGTTCATATTACAAAAGACTAAGAATTATCATCAAGAGTTATTTAACTAGTAAAAACCTTTTCAGAGCTATCAACTCCTATGCTGTTCCTATTCTTACATCTTCTTTTGGAATTATTAAATGGTCTAAAACTGATCTAAATGAATTACAATGTCAAACGAGGAAAATGCTCTGTAAATATCATAAGCACCACCCAAAGTCAGCTGTTCAGAGAGTTACACTACCTAGACATCTTGGAGGTCGTGGATTAATTGATTTGAATAATCTTCATAGTAAACAGATTTTTCATCTACGTTCCCATTTTCATGATAAACAGAGAACGTCTAAATTACATGATATTGTTGTTGCTTCAGATTATAATCTTACACCTCTGAACTTGACAATGCAAAAGGTAAATTTCGATATATTTGATGATAATTCTAAAATAGAAAGTTGGATGCAGAAGGAATTACACGGAAAGCACCTAAAGAATTGAAAAATGATTATATTGATGAAATTGCATCGAATAAATGGTTAGTATCTGGAGAATTGTTTGCTGAAACAGAAGGCTTGGCAATTGCGATCCAGGACCAGGTTGTTTTCACAAGGAATTATAGAAAACATATCATCAAACAAAATATAGATGATTCTTGCCGTAGATGTTCCTGTTCTTCAGAAACAGTTTTTCATATATTATCATCTTGCTCAGTCCTTGCTTCAACAGATTATTTAGAAAGACATAATGCCGTCGCTAATATTATTCACTTCAATCTAGGAATTAAACATGACCTAATTCCCAAAAGAAAAAATTTCAAAAATATGAACCTGAGATTATTTGTGAAAATGACAAATATAAACTTTATTTTGATAAAACAATTCTGTGCAACAGAGCTGTAAAACACAATAGACCAGATATCGTTCTTATTGATGAACAGAATCAAATAACATATATAATTGATATTGCTATACCCGACACACATAATATACAAAATAAATACAATGAAAAAATTTCTAAATATATGATGCTTGGCGACGAGATTAAAAAATGTGGAAAATGAAGAAAATATTTATTCTACCGATTATTATTTCTACAACAGGCGTTATTCCTAGAAATCTTCACAAAAGTATTGAGATTTTGGGTCTGAAGAAAAATTTGTTTGAACAGTTACAAAAGATAACAGACATCAAATCTTGTAATATTCTTCGTAGGTTTCTTTCCGAAAATAATAATGAGGTAGAGTCATAGGTTTTCTCTTTAGTTTATACTGCTCAGAATCTCATTTCATATTTTATTTATTTGTTTATATAAATGTAATATAATTAACTGACAATTTTGTCATATTTATATTCAGAGCAGTATTCTATTCGATCGTTCACCACTTCACACAAAGGAAACTATTAATGAGTAACATTCAGTGTTACTTGACTAAGGTCCGTACACTGGATTTTTCCGGGAGAAAGCCTCTGACACTACTCGTTGGTACATTGATATCATTGTCTGATGATGCTATAGTATGTATATATTCTGGTAGATTGATATATTCTCATAACATTTAACGTTATCCTAATATATAATTACTCCAGGATATGTTTTGATTATAATCATTGCCTGGCAATGGTATTAATTACCGGGTGGTGGATTTATATTTTTCATGAAATCAGTTTGATTGCATGAACAGATATATGGGCAACTCGTCGGGGTAAAACCCTATATATATATATATATATATATATATATATATATATATATATATATATATATATATATATATATATATATATATATATATTCTTTTCAAAAAGAGGATTTACAAAATTCGAATAATTGTTTTCACAATAAATGCTTATATCTATAATTTTGGTGTTTGTAAGAAAAACAAGTGTGAGCTCAGGGAAATGTAACAGGGAACCATACTATCTTGCGTATGATTCAATAAACAAGTGAAAAAATTCGAGGAAAAACTCCTTTCCTGTAGCTATTGCACTAGTAATAGCTTGTCTGTTTATGTTGTGTTAGGTTTGTGTTAGATTACCAAAGATTATTCTGCTTAGCAGCTTCAATTCTCATCTTGCACTCCATGATTTCCAGACGAAGACAAGGGTGAAGGGAGGGGGGTTTGGGACAGAAAAAATCTGTAACAATGGAAAAAGAAAACCAGCAGGAAAATATTTCAACAATCATACCTGACTCTTATATGTCCAAACACACTTGAATTTGAGAAAAGATTTTACATAGCAAGTAAGGTCATAAAAAGGACTAAGGAGATAATCAAAAAGTACATAGCCTGCGATATTTCCTCTTTCTCGGAGATGTTCTTCCGTCGCAGTGTGAGTCTTCTTAAACATAATCACTTCCTTGTTCTTGCTTGCCAATTTTGAATTATAATCTCGCAAAATCCCTTCAATATTCAAACTCAACAAAAAAATTCCCTCTCTGTTTGACCGAGAGAGCCCCGATGGCTAGGTTCGGTCTTCTGATTATGACCTATAGATGATCTAGAATCATTATGAACCCAATTACGATCTATAGATGTTCTAGAATCAAATGATATTATTATTATTAACTAATGGTGTCAAAGTACGATATTGATTTTTAACAGAAGGTTAAAAACCACAAATATAACAGAAGTGATTAGGATGGTTTACACACACTCTCGGAATCTTAGTATGATGTATAACACTATCCTAAAAAAAACTTTTTAATTTGAATATTTTTTCGTTAATGTATTCGTAAACACACATCAGTAAGCAAAATTCGCGTAATCGAGTAGGTTGATGTTTTATGAAAACTGACGGTGATTGAACAAAACTAGGTATGAGGTTTATATGCGAGTAGGTAGTAGTGTTTCAAAATATGACTATTTCGTTTAATAAGTTTACTGTTTATCAGTGTTATCTTTCGAAAAAAATGTTCTGATATTTATCGATCAAAACTAACTGAAAATTCTGCACAATCATTTTACTATGGCTACGAACGACAGCATCTGTACAACAAGATATGTATTTCATTCCATCTATGATAACACCACCGAATCGCTCTCGTATGTTGAAAATTGTGATTTCAGGACCCGTGATGATCATATTTTTGAAACTGAATATGTTAGAATTGCTTCAGGAAATACTTCTCAAGACCATGATTGTTTCGGTGAATTTGGTCAATAGTATTTATCATTGCAACTTGCTTTCTTTCAGAATATCGAGCCTTGAAATTGCAGTTTCTATTACCTGCTCGAAATGTAAGTTTTGGCAACTACTGCTCCAGTTACTTCAATTGTTGCTTGTTCTTTATTTCTTGCTTCATATTTTTCTCTTCTGGGTGCTTTGAACAATCCACCATAGATAAGACTTTCTTTCAACCTTTGGAAAATTGACTGGTGTCTTTCAGGAAATATATTTCTGACGTTGCAGCTGAATTATATTACTTTGAATATTACAATTCACAATGTCAGATTCCTCATAATATTGAACAAACTTTTAAAATGAATAACTGTGAATATACAGCAAGCTGTTTGATATTTGGAAAAAATTATTATTCTTCACAACGAAAATCGTGATTGGTTGTCGAACAACACACTAAAGATAATTACTGTAATCTGAAGTTAATCAAACCATAGAAACCACAATGATCTTTGATAAAAAATCTGTGTTTTTCGTCATAGAACAATTACAAATTTTTCCTGAAAAGGGTAGTGAAAGTAAGCTGACTATATGTGTTATAAATTTTAGAAATGAAAGAAGAAAAGCATCCAAGAAAAATAAAATCGCACATGATTCGTACTTATAAAAAAGCATGTTTGCATTATAACTCGAAAACCGCTAAGCTGATATTTTCTTTTTCTACACATCTGAATTTTGTTCAAAAAGAGCCTGTAGAATACAAAATTAATTTTCATTTAACTCTGATAATAACGAGACGAGCACCATTAAACTGGTCGCTGAAAAAAATAAAGTTTGAGTAATGATCGAAATATATATATATATATATATATATGCACCATTATATATATATATATATATATATATATATATATATATATATATATATATATATATATATATATAAAAGAAACTCGCGTTAGTTACACAATTTATAACTCAAGAACGGCTGTACAGATATGACTTAAAATTGGTGGGTAAGTAGCTTAGAGCCAGGAGACGGACATAGGATACTGTTTATCACGTTCGACAGCGTTCCAGTGTGAATTGGACGTATGGATGACAACTTGATTTTTGTGAGAAATCAATATTGCAAAAGTGAAGTGAAGAAGTGAACTATAAAAAGAAAAAAAAGGAAAAAAGAAGTTTATGACATTTTAATGAAGGCAATCGATGATGAAAATGGTGGTTCTTATATAAAAGACAGTCGTGTTAGTTACACTATTTATAACTCAAGAACGGCTATACAGATATGGCTGCAAATTGGTGGGTAGGTAGCTTAGAGCCAGGAGATGGACATAGGGTACTGTTTATCACGTTCGACAGCGTTCCCGTGTGACTTGGACGTATGGATGACAATGTGATTTTTGTGAGAAATCAATATTAAAAAATTTAACCTAGATGCCCCTGGTGGAACTGGTAAGACATTCCTCATGTCCGTAGTTTTAGCCACTGTTCGTGCGAGATCCAACATAGCGGTTGCAGTTGCTTCTTCTGGAATAGCAGCCACATTGATTGAAGGATGCCATACGGCTCATTCAGCATTAAAATTACCCTTAAATAATATTCAAACTATTGAATAACCAACGTGTTATATTGCAAAACACTCAGCAATCGCCAAAGTTTTATCGGCATCGAAAATCATCATCTGGGACGAATGCACAATGGCACATAAACGTGCATAAGAAGCATTTAACCGAAAA
Source organism: Cryptolaemus montrouzieri (assembly GCA_013387265.2). Lineage (NCBI taxonomy): Eukaryota > Metazoa > Arthropoda > Insecta > Coleoptera > Coccinellidae > Cryptolaemus > Cryptolaemus montrouzieri. The sequence continues at coordinate 30,076,280 of JABFTP020000103.1, forward strand.
TTTAAAGATTTACGCAATGACTCGAGATGTTTTGGATGAGCAATGATTTTACTGTCTGACGGTTTCCGCCAAACAATGCCAGTAATTCCAAGATCTACGGTTGCCGACGAATTGAACGCTTGCCTATAATCGTCTAATCTATGGCGCTATGTGAATAAACTGCAGCTGACAACAAACATGAGAGTAACATTGCTCAATGATACATCTGCTCAAGATTTTTCGGAACAATTGCCGGTAATGGTCAATTACCTGTCGATGAATCGAGCGGATTGATATCATTTCCAAATAATTTCTGTAATTTTGTCTCATCAAAAGACGAACTTATCAACAATGTATTTCCAAACATTATTTCTAACTACAAAAATAATGAATGGTTGAGTGAGCGAACAATTTTAGCGGCTAAGAATAAAGATGTAGATGACCTGAACTACATCATCCAAAATAAGACCATTAGAACAATGCATTCATTCAAATCTATTGACTGCGTCACAAATGAAGATGAAGCCACCAACTATCCCATTGTATTTTCAAACTTCTTGGATGTGCCTGGCTTACCACCGCACAATATACGCCTAATGGCTCTGTAGTAATCGTGCTTCGAAACATAAACCAACCAAAACTGTGCAACTGTACGCGTTTGATGGTTAGAAAATTGATGAACAATGTAATTTTTGAATCTGGAACATCCATGTTTTTCCCATAGTCAATTATATGTGGCATGTTCACGGGTCGGAACACCATCTGCGTTGTTTGTTTTTGCGCCTGATAATAAAACAAAAAAATATCGTGAATTACAAGGTACGTGAAGAGCAACCTATGTACTAAAATACAGAAATAATGATGAATGATTAATGTAGGTACTTAATATTTTTTTTTGTATTTTTTCTAATAAAAAATGAATAAATGAATTCCATAATCTGCTTATTTATTGCCTTTAAGGCGGAACAGAAATCGCCAGGTCATCTAGTTTTTCTATAAAACACTATAACATTTCAACTAGCTAGCTATCTTACTAAAACCTCGAAATTTGGCAACTTGTACCACTTAATATTCTGCGCTAAGAAATTAACGCACAAAATCGAAAATTCAAATTCATTCAGAAAAAGTTTTGATATGTAGAAGGAGAATTACATTTCCAGTAATCCTCCAGCACTGAAGAATGCTTGAGAACAATTGAAATGAAAATGGTACTCATATAAATGAAGAACAACTAATAATGAAGAATGTAAAACTTTTGGAAAAATCAGAGTCCTCAAAAAACAGACATGTTCGATGGTATAGAGGTCTGTATTTCATGCAGGCCATTCTATCGGAGTAATTTCGTGATCTTAGAGGTAGTTCCAAATGATATGAGCTTGTCAAGGTTCCTCGTTATCATGCATGAACAAACAGTTTTCTCCCATGTTTGCCGCAAATGGTACAACATGTTCTTCTAAAATGTCTGTTAGAAACCATTCAGGGTTCCATTATTCGCGGTGACTAGATCTGTGCGAATATTCAAATAAATCATCTTTATTAAACCTCCACTAAAACCATAGCTAGGTAAAAAGTTGCACTGGGCATATCTCTCATTTCGACGTTTGAACACTAGAGAATGACGATTGCAATGAAAAAGACAAAACCTCGACTCATCTGTAAACAAAACTCTTTCCCAGTCATCATATAACATGGTCTCTTTGAAGTGCTTCTGTTAGAGCTGGGCCTCAGTTGTGACAATAGGTCCTAAACCAAATTCCCTCAGACGTTGCACTCCATTGTTCTGTCGAAGCTTTATTTGACGATGTCTAGTATCAAAACCGTTGTCTTAATAAGGAAATTCTTAACTAACAGTCACCGATCGCCGTTGTTGCTCAAGGTCGTCTTTGCCCAGATCTTATTTCATGACAACCATTCTCCCTGTTCCTAGGTCATCTAACACCACTGCTTCGGCACATTCTGCGAGGGTCAAATTTTGTGAATTGCATTGCGTTGTGATCCAAATATTAAATTGTTCAAGAAGAGCAAGTGTTATTCGCGAAAATTGATCAAACACTGCTGTTATCAATATATGGTGGTTTCTTGCAAAATCTCAATTTATTTCTCATAAGAGGAACATGTACGACAAGAAAAAACATCGAATTTTGTTGACATATCTCAGGATATATATGGAAAGAAATATCCTTTTAATTAGTTGCCTACCAAAACAGAAATTTGAAATTTCTTAATGTAATATATACACAACCAAATATATATGGAATCACTCGGTATTTCACATTATTGATTGTTTTCAACCATGGATCTTTGACAACTTGTGATGAATGAAGTTTTTTGTTGTAAAAAAATTGGATAGTATGATAGGAAATGTTGATTTATCACCACATGTTCGGGATATTGTACTCAGTCGTGACTGAGATTTGAAACTGTGAATTTCAAAATTTAAAAAAGCCTGTAATCATTTGCACTCGTTGAAGAAGGGGTGGCACAGAGGGTTATAGCGGCCACAATGGAGGTATCACACGGGGTGATACCTAGAAGAAGTCGTAGGAAGATCACGTCGGAAGAACAAGATCGCTTTTTGTGCCAAATTGCAAGAATAGACCCTAGTGAGTCGCACCCCATACTCCAAAGGCAATATCTGGAAGCAACAGGCATCAGTGTATCAATCGAAACGATACGTCAAAGACTTCATTCAAGGGGCTTATACAGCAGAAGGTCCTTAAGAAGTCCAAAAAAAAAATTAACAGACTTAATTGGTGTATCGAGCACCAAATTTGGAATATTGAGAATTGGCGAAATGTTCTTTTTTCGGATGAGACCAGAATTGGTGTTCGATCAGATGACCGCCATATTCGGGTTTCAAGGGGTCGTGAAAAATCAGCTAGACTTCGAGCAGCAAGACAAATTCCGAAATAACAAGGGGCAGTGTAATGTTTTGGGGTGGAATTTTGCAGGGAAGCAAAACAGATTTGATTTCGTTTCCGGCGAGTGTTACGGCTAGAAATAACGTGGCGAGGTGCCAACGGTGAGAATTTCACTTTTATGCAAGATAATGCTCTTCCTCATACCAGCAACCTTGCGCGACATTATCTTGAAACAGAGGGAATCGCTATTTTGAACTGGTCAGCTTGCTCTCCAAACCTAAATCTTATTGAACATTTATGGGATAATCTCAAAAGGAAAATTATATCGCACCAGGATAATCCAAGAACCCCACAACAGCTTATCTAAGCCGCCGCAGAAGAGTGGCAGAATATCACCCTAAGGGAAGTCGAAAACCTAATCCAAACCATGCCTAGACGGATTCAGGGCAAGGGAAGGCAATACAAGCTACTGAGGTCGAGAAAAGAACACCTACTCCGTGAGAAAACAATTTTCAATTTCTCTACTACATGCGGAAAGAGTCTCTCATTTTCTTTTATTTGTTTATTTCTTAAAATAAACCTTTATTCATTCCTTTTTCAATTGAAATATCCTAAAAAGAATAAATTCTAACAATCCTTCCAAATTTCCAAAATCCCTGAGGTAATATTCGAAATTCCATATAAATTTGGTTGTGTGTACATTTACTATGTATTATGGTATCAAATATTCCAAAATTCTATGAATATTTACTAAAATAAGTGACATCTAAGATATAATTTCCGGTTTGTCAAAATGTAAGTCCTCTTTTCATTTCCATAAAATTGCTGTAACAAATTCTAAAAATATATTTTTGGTAGATAAAAACAGTGAAAATCTTTGTAACGAAATTCTATTCGTTCATTGAATACCAATGCACATTGAAATAATTGAATCATCGATTTAATAATCTTTCAATTGAGATTCCTCACCAGTAAGGTTAGTAAGGCTGTTGCACATCCAAGTGTAAACAAATTTCTTTGTCCTCAATATTCTTCAGCAAAGTTGCTGAATTATTTCGGAGAAACGTCAAGAAGTTTTCTGATGTTAATATTTCCTCGAAGAAATTGAACACTTTCAAATCGTCTCTATATATAGAATTTCGTAAATACGCAGCAAAAATCCAATGGTGATTCCTTAGCTCCTTTCATGAAGAAGATATCATATAAACATTTGCCAAAATGCTTTGTAAGCGAGAAATTCCCCATCAAAGGAATCACCATGAGGATGGGTATTCCTCTCATTGAATTGCTTGCTTCTTAATCTTTTATTGAGAATGTCCCAGAGATTTTAGATGGGATTCAGGCTTGGACTTCAAGCGGGCCACTCTATTGAAGTTATTTCGGGATTTTGAAGGAAATTCGATAACACCTATGGTATGGTGGTACAACATTTTCATCTGAAATGTCTGTAACGTACCTCTGAGCATTCAGAGTTCCATTATTCACGATGATCAGATCAGTGCCGGATTTCAAAGAATTTCCTCTCCACACTGTTATTGGATCAACACTAAAACCATATGTAAATGAAAAGTTACACTAGGCATATCTCTCATTTTAACGTCTATACACTAAAGGACGTCGATCTCAAGTTCTTTCATGACAACCATTCTCCTGTACCTATTTCACCTAACACCTCTGTCAGCACACAGGGTCAAATTTCGTGATTCGCGATACATCATCTCCGAACATTAAAATTTTCAAGAAGAACAAACGTTTCTCGCAAAAACAAATCTACCACTGATTTTATCAATATATGGTGGTTTCTTATGAGATCTCAAATTATTTTTTTAATTTTATTGAATTTGTTGCCTATCAAAAAAGACGTTTAAACTATTGAAATTGTGTTTTACTTTCTTGGCGCAGTATACATGAATTGCATTTTGAATTACATTCCATCCACCTGATGGTTCAGATCTGACTTCAAATGACGGATATCTGTTTGTAGTCTCATACAACACTTTTGGAGAAGATCTTGGTGTCAATAAAGAAACTTAATTCTATTTTGATATAAAATGAAATTTTCTACAGAAAATGCATCTAAAGCAATGAATGTATCACTATTCAACAAGTATTGATATATAAAATATATTGAGTTGTTATTAACAATAATTTCGACATTCTGAAGATTAATGAAATATGCTTATACAGTGGAATCAATTTGTTTCCCGAAAGCAAATGATTTTACTTTTTCCCCAAATTATGACGCATTTTATAACAAACATATCTGTTCCTTAAATTGAAATAATAAATTAGCCTTGGAAAGTTTTAACGATCAAATGAAAATACTCATTATATTCAGAATTATTTCTTTTCATCCGAATTACAATGAATTTGATATCTGAAAGTTTAGATTTAACTCTCGTTTTTCCAAGAGCTGAGTTGATCTCATTTTTTTCTGTGATTCATAATGAAATCGAGATGTGACGTTTTCTGAGTTGTTGTTTCATCGATATCTGTGGAAATTCAAAATGAAGATATTGATTTTTATCGATGAGCTCTGCTGACCTTTATATCAAAACAGAAGTTATTGGAGTGAGTAACAAATAAAATAAATTGACTCTGTCTGAAATTAACTAAGACAATTCAATTCAATATTTATGTGTTACCCGGAAAAGTGCATTAATTCAGTTTCAACTCCGAAGATCTATGAAGAAATAAGTCCATTATTGACGGTATTTATGAACATTTAAAGTCTTAATTAATTTTTTTATATATTTCTTGGGTTCAAGCTATTATCTTTGTAGGTTCGATTTACGGTTTGCCGAAAAAAAAGCAGGATTTCTCAGTCCAGGGGAAGATCGAATACATTCAGTTGTTTTGTGTTTTCTGTTTCTAACAATCCTATTCATTATTTATTTTATTTAATTTTTTTGTTATATGTAATATTGAAAGAGCGAATTTATCTTATATTTTTCTGAACTACTACATTTAAAAATATTTTACTATTTCCGGTTAGACCGCAAGTTGACATAAACTTTCTTATTTTAAATAGAATACCACAGATATTTTATCACAATTGAATTTCCCTCACAATACTGATTGTATTTGTTTGTGGTGTAATAAATCCAAATTTTTGCGCCGATTAATTAATATAGATGAAACTTGGATAAACCATTATACGCCAAAAACAAAAATATGAGCCAAACTAAAAATTCATATGGGGACCGGTTCCAAAAAAAGCAAAAACTCTTTTTCGGTGGGAAAGTGATGGCGACGTTTTTTGGGAAAGTCATGAAGTTTTTTAATCAAGTATTTTAAACGATTACTGGAGTATACTACGCATCATTACTACACAAGCTTGAAGCAGATAAAAAATAGCCACATTTACAGAAAAAGAAAATCCTGTTTCACCAAGACAACACCCGTCGTACTCCTAAGCGGTTGCCATGCCGAGAAACCACGAATTACGATTTGAACTGCTTGGCCATCCGCCTTACTAACCAGATCTAGTCCCAATTGACGTATTTTTGTTCCATTACTTAAGAATTGCGCTCACAGGATAGAGATTTTCGTGAATTCAATGGCAGCGAGCTTTCATGGATGATGATTGCTATCAAATTTTCAGATCACTTCAATCTAAATAATTCTCTATATTTTTATGTTAAGAAATTATTTGTCTTTCCATAATGAATAAATAACTGACATTTTGTATTGATTTTGTGACCACTGAATTTGGAAGCATTTTCTATGTTCCTGGATAAGAGAGTTATTACAGGTTTATGGTTACTACATTATGGAAAGACAAATAATTTCTTAACATAAAAATACAGAGAAATATTTGGATCTTTATTTTTATGTTGAGAAATTATTTGTCTTTCCATAGTGAATAAATAACTGATATTTGGTATTTATTATGTGTCCACTGAATTTGGAAGCATTTTCTATGTTTATTTGTTATTCCTTTGACGTGCTCTATTTCCGCCTTTCGGCCAATGACACGCCGGGGAATTCTGTCATCTTACTAACCCGGAAATTTTGCCGAACCCCTCTCGTGTCGAGGGAAGGGATCTTTAATGTCCAACACATCTCTGTTAGACAGGACCGACAGCTTTACATCTCCTCCGAAAGATGGATAAGAGAGTTATTACAGGTTAATGGTTACTACATTATGGAAAGACAAATAATTTCTTAACATAAAAATATAGAGAAATATTTAGATTGTTGTGATCTGAAAATTTGATAGTAATCATCATCCATGAAAGCTCGCTGCCATTGAATTCAATGTGAAAAGAAAGAAGTAACCTATTTTTCGAGAGAGGTTTCTTCGGAATAACTGGCATATCAAGTAATACTCTGCACGTACGTCCGCACCGTAGTCAACTTATTTTCTACATTTTGCCAACTTTATTCGTCAAATATTCAATGATCGGTGAGAGATATCGATTTACGAGCAAGAACCGAATTGTATGAAACAGATTAAAGTATCCAAATTGTCATTTCACAAGTCGCCATAATGGAGCCGAAATCATTTTCTGAATGGGTTCGAAGTGATATGACTACCAATATTAAATGTAACACCCTGTAGAATTTATTGAAGTTTTCAACTGAAATCTAACATATTTCATCAACTATTTGTATCAATTTTTTTACATCAATTCATACGTTAATCGCCTAGTATTCAGAATTGTTTCTGAGGATTGGACTGAAAACTAACATTATTCCAAAATGAATATTTTTAATAAAATACCTAAGGTGTGATAAAAATGTTCTAGTGGCATATTGAAAGAGCTATTTTTTTTGTTCTGATGTATAGAGAATTTTGCTTGAGTGATATACAAGGTGTTGTTTTATCATATATTCATAAAATTGAATTTCTACAGTCCAGCCCTGTACGAGAGAACAAATTTCCTCTGCAAATATTTGGTCTACTAAGTGACTCACAATCCTGAAATTTTCATCCAAATCGAACCAGCGATGTCAGAGTAATGATGTCTGGAAAATTTAGCCACTTTACACTAAACAGCTTGTATATGCGAAATGGAGACGCGTAAGTCGAAAAGATGTATCATTCCAACACACCAGGAATGTTGCCTACCGCCACCGAAAAAATCTCCCTCTCCGCCTGAATCACCCTGTATAACATACATAAATCTGTCGGAGCTCGATCATTGTTTCCTGAAGATCTTCCGATGACAATCTATTTTTGAGAAACAATATCAGTTAATTTGCAAGAGGTTACACAATCTTTGAGGATAATAATATGGACCGATGAGTCGAAATTTTCAAGAAACTGAATTAATTGGAGAAACGAACATTTTTAGGCAACAGAGAATCACAACCAATTCAGCTTTAACGTATCACCTTTAATCATGGATGGTCAGATACGATTTGTTGTTATGACGAAAATTTGACGTCTGAGAGATATTTGAATATTTTTGAAAATTTGTAAAAATTTCCCCTGGCTATGCAGCACAATCGTTGGTTCCAACTTGACGGTGTTCCAGCGCTTTCAACTAGACAAATTGCATCAAAATTGACTAGGATTTTCGAAGACAGGAGATTTCGTAGAAACGCTCGAATTATTCTACTAATCTTGTATGGCGTCTAATATATCACTGGAAGACAGAGAAAGATTGGTATCACATTTAGGGGAAATTTTACAACAGTTGTCATTTTGAAACTGCACAACAAAGTTGTTTAAAAACCTAGCAACTTACAAATTGAAATAAGAGCAATCCAATGACAACAAAATCGACCTACTTTCTATTAAATGGAAAAACTATTTTCTTATTAATATTTTCATAATGTATACTGAGATTACCAGTTGCTATATTTTTCTTGAAACTCGTAAAATTATGTTGATTTGAATTTTTATACTAACTGAAACTGCTGATACTTTGATAAAGTTACTAATAATATATTTATATTTTCAGAGAAGAGATAGAGAGTTCAAGATGTTTAGAGTATCCCCATATATTTTAATCGTGGTGGCTTTGTATGTAGCCTACACCCACGGATGGAGTTCTGATGATGAGATGAAAGGTAAATTGTAGCCATATGCCTAGGTTAGGTTGAAGAATTAGTTTCAATTGTATCATATCTGCTAAAAACCTGCGGCTCCGCTTTGGTTTAGTATGATTAAGATAGATTAAATTGCATTGACGGTAAACCGTCTTTATAAGCAATAAGGTTAACCTAACCTCGAGCAGAACGTTAAGAGGCGACACCGCTATTTATTTGACATGTACTGTATGTTTTTCTCTGAACCGTGAGCATTATCATACGAGGGATTTTTCTCAAGACTTTATTCTTTCTGAAGTATTCTCCGCAAAAAATACATTTCTGCATTCGGTCGAAATAATTCCAGAAGCATTTTTACTAATGGCTACATTCAGATTGGCCTTTTTTGCAAGGTATCAACATCTTCTTCTGAAAACTGAAATCTTCCACCACGGAGCTCGTTCTTGATTTTGAGAAAATGAAAAATCTTTGGGAACAATCCGATGTTTTCTCGTGTTAAATATTCACGTGTGCGAATTTGTATAGTTTTGGTGAAGGCTGATTTTCCGTTTGGGGTTGGTTTCTGGAAATTTACTAACGACTTGCGACAAACAAATCGTTGTGTACCAATTGACAGTAACTGTTCTTTGATCTTGTAAATGAATCATTGCCTCATGACTTGTTTATGAAACGAACTTTGCGATCATATATTTGACGACACATTAGCCACAGATAACTTCCGTCGGTTTTTCCTTCCCTTGGAACACCCAAACAGAACATTGGCACTTATTTTCTCTCTCGTATGAATAAATCCAAGATTCTTCACCACTGAGAATGTTTAAAATTTTTTAAGACTTTCCTAAATTGAAAGCATCCACAGTTTTTTGACACCTACTCACCCTTGCAGCTTTCTGTTTTTCCGTCAACAGATGCGGTGTCCAACAGGAACCACGCAATTCTTCGTGCGAATTTTTCTATACTGAAACCTTCGAAATCTCTCTCGATATGTTCCATGGTGTTGTGATTCAATGGTGAAAACAAAAACCAACCCGCCAAGATATTCTTGTTAAGATAATTGTAATTTAAATTTGTAAGAAATTATTCCGCGAAAATGCTAACGATTTAATTCCATTTTTCTACTAGCTTGTTAGCTTTGACAGTTTGTGGTGGTCAAAACTCAGCTTGCATAAAACTGAATTTTGGATTTATATCAATGGTTCATTTTTAATACTGACACTTGCTTTATGTGTCCTTTATGTTCCAGCATGCATAAAAGACATACCTCGTGCTCCTGTTCGGTATTTTAATAAAGTAGACGGGGGGAAAATGAAATGGTTCTCCTAACATTTTCGACAACTTTTACAATTGCTCTACGAATGGTTTTACCATATAACTAACCATTTTTTCTAGATACATTAGAAACTTTGAAGCGAAGCGTGATCAGTACATTCGCCAAAAAAAAGTTTACAGATCAAGATTTCAATAGAACAATAACATTTGCCCAAGATATTTACGAAAGGATGTCTACACGTGAAACACTTTTGGGATATGCAGACATTAAAGTTGCAAAAGGTACACCATCGCATAGGCAGTACTTGGAGAATTTGCCGGAACCGGAAGCTTTGGAACTTATGAAGGATTCGTTGGTAGCCGTCGCTGCTACAGCTCAAATTGTATATGAATTCTGCGACGCCAAGTGAGTCTTTACAGGCCAATATTAAACTAGAATAAGAGGTTGTAATGAGCTAAAACAGTAACCATACTCCAATTGGTTTCTGCATATATTTCCTAGCAACTTATATTTCCATAGAAAAGCAAAATTAGATCAAAACATAATTGTTGAAGAACGTACTCATAACATTTGCGATGATGTTTTTATTTCAGTAAAATAAATCATGAGGACTGCAGTAACACCTTGAAATATTTCAAACTCTGGAACACACCTCTGTCCAAGATTTGTAAGAAACTCAACCAGAAATGCACGAGAGAAGAAATACACTCCAAGTATCGCTCGTTTGATGGATCTTGCAACAATGTGGATGACGAAGATAAAGGAAAATCTTTTACAGTATACGGTAGACTCCTGAATCCAAATTATATTGATGGTATTCGGGAACCACGAAGATCTGTTACGAAGGAATCCATGGTTTCTCCAAGAACTGTCAGTGCTAATCTATATCTAGATCATACAGTTGACAAGAAAAGAAGTTTAGCTGCTTTGTATTGGGGACAGTTTATTGAACATGATCTTAGTCATACTGCCATGAGTGAAATGGGTAAGGTGTAGTGTAAATCAGTTATAGATTAATCAAAACCTTAAAGTGAGAACTTTTGTAGAAACTCGTATGTATTTTGGGAATACAACAAGAATTATGTGATAATTACTTTGACTCACCCTAGAGACATAATTCAGCCAGTTCTTAATCCCCCCTGACTAATTCTAGCTTTCATTTCATGAATTTAGCGAGGTTTTAGTTATCAATCCTTGGATGTTTTCAAGAATTATTTCTTTCCCTTTCAGTTCATACTCGAGCCCAGATAGAATGTTGCAATCCAGAAGGCAGAATTAATAGTCCCAGATATGTACATCCCTTCTGTTTCCCAATCAAAGTTTCCTCTAGGGATCAATACTACGCTACAAAAGACATCAGTTGCCTTTCGTATGTGAGATCCATACCAGCTGTAGGACCAGATTGTGCATTGGGACCAATGCAACAGGTGATTAATCAGGACGCAAACATATTTCCAATAGTTTTGCTCACTAATAGTCGAAATTACATCCAATTTTATGATTTCAGATAAACCAGGCTACCCATTACTTGGACGCTTCTCAAATCTACGGCACTACAAGAACCAGACTCGAAAAACTCCGTAGTATGACCAAAGGACAAATGGTCGTTTCCCAAGCGAAAAATTCCAGTCATCTTCCGCTCTCAAAAGATTCAGAGCAAAACTGCCAAACGCTGAATGGTAAGACATCCTGTTTTGAAGCAGGAGATAAAAGAGTGAACCTAAACCCTCACATGACGACATTGTATACCCTTTGGGTAAGGGAACATAACAGAATTGCAGCAGCTCTAGCTACTTTGAATCCAAACTGGGACGATGAAACAGTTTTTCACGAAACAAGGCGTATTGTTATTGCAGAAATTCAGCACATAACTTACTCTGAGTGGATACCAACTGTTTTGGGTGAGATGTTTTGATATTGATAGCTTTTAAACCTTAGTTGAAGTTCCTATTCCAAATTATGGTTTTCAACAGGTATCCACATTGGAGGGCATTACGTACCAGACGAAGATCCATCGGTTAGCAATGCTTTTGCAACAGCAGGGATTCGCGCAATTCAGTCTATAGGTTCTGGAAAATTAAGGTAATAACCTCTCAACTGTGTTTTTGTCTTTCTCTTCGTTTTTTTTGTGTTCAACTCTTGGGAGGAGGTGATGCCTGTCATATCACAGCTGTGGCTGCCCAAGATGATTTAATATGTGTTCACTAGCTCCTTTAAGAGGACCAAATTGTAACTTATAAGAAAAGATATCACATGGAAACGAGTTCCACAGTAGACTAGTCCTGTAAACAAAAGAATTTTCATAGAAAGAGAGAAAGACTATGTGGCGTTGCTAATAGCAAATCTGGTTGTACTTTGGAACTGTATTCTTTACGGAACCAGTTCTTCAGAGCATTTACTATGACAGTATTTGTAAAAAAGAGAAAAAGCAGCAATCTGTCGCATTCGAGCGAGAGGCTGGAGATCACGCGTGATTTCCGATTGGTCGATGATGCGCACTTCTCTCTTCTGGACACTATCTAATAGATGTAATGAACGTTTGGGTGTGAAGCCACACATATGGGAACAGTATTCCAGACCAGGTATTTGTATGAAAGCATCAGCTGTGATGGAAGGAAGTACTGCCCAAGTCCTGCCAGCGAACTCCGGTGTTGACTGTGATGCCAAAGATGCATGCTCTTTTCTGAGGCAATTCAATGTCCTTGCATGATTGAAGGAGGTTTTCCACCAGCTCGTTTTCTGGAGAACCTTGATTGCATTGCAAACACAATGAAAATATCTTAATTTCGTAAAACGAGAGACGGCGTTTGACTAGAGGAAATATGTTGAGAGCTCCAAGCTGGAAGAACTCTCAAAGAAAAATGTACAGGAACCTAGAAAGTTGGCTGAGTTTTAGAAATCGGTTGTGGTCGCTTTTCAGTGAAACTGATAACGAGGCGAAAATACCATCCAAGTTGCTCCATGTACCACTCAAGACCAATTTTTGATCTTACAAGACAGAAGCGATGGTACCACCACAGCATCCCACCGGGTTCAGGAGCTGTTTCTGCTCTCGATGTACAGAGTGTCCCATTTTTGATACATTTGAATGGTATCGCTGTTAATATAAAGGAAAGATGAATACGGTTTTCACAATAATGTGCTACTTTGTTGTGAAACTTAATATTGCAGAAACAAAATCGTCATGCCCCTCTTTGTTTCTGAGATACTGGGTGATTTTGAATATTTGCCGCGAGTGCTCGCTTTTGATGTTACCGGCATATGAAACCTTACAATCAAAATGAAAAATGTTATTTATGGTGTTTACGTACAATCCAGTATTGCTAAAAGATTTTTTTCCAAGAGCTACAGTAATGAATTCAATATTTTTATAAAGTAACACCCTGCACATTTTCATCATTCAGATAGGAATTTTCACAAGCAGATGCATATCACACTTAATATTTACGTGAAATGCGATAAAATTGAAAATTTTTGCTTCAAGTGGAAAAATATTAGCATATGAATGATTCAAGAGAAAATTCAGATGAAAAGCTAATTGTCAAGTTCTGCTTTCAATTCAATTCTTCAAGCTTGGCAGCCATCTAATGAGGCTGTCCGTTTCTCTCCCTACGGTTTTATGTTAAAAACAACATAAATGCAGAACATATGAACTAAAATAAAACCGTGGGGCACGTCAATTGTCTACAAATTATCGACTTAATGTGCGATAGAAGAATCGTTTAGTTCGTCGTTAGGTGATGGAAATTCTAATAGTTATACACTCCATGTAAATAAAAGAGATGTTTTTGGCTAAAAGCTAGCTTGTTTCCACATTCTAGCCCTACTTATCACACGTCCATCGTTGTCCATTACAAAACAAACATTTTAATCCTAATGAGGCTGTAGTTTTTATTTCGCATTCTTTTTAATTCATTTAGTGCTTCATTATTGCAAGGTTTCTTGCCTGTTAGTTTATTGCAATCCAACTCCTCTATACGTAGTCCCTGCAAAGATCTTACTCTACTAAGAGCCACGTAGGCTTGACCTTCTTCAAACAGTTTCGCACCTAAGTATACGACTGCGTGATCCACAGTTCTGCCCTGCATTTTATGTATTGTAGAAGCCCATGATAGTATTAAAGGCAACATTCTTCTTTCAGCTGTCCCATAATTGTACTTAGCTGGAAACTGTATGGCTTTCGGGTGTATAAGATGTACTCCGTCTCTTGCGAAATCAATTCGGACGGAAGGTACATCTGTTGCATACATCTGAGTTCGACGAAATTGAGGCCAAACGATTTCGGTGATGTAGCCTATAGCGCCATTTTTCCCTCAAATATTTCCATTTTGATCCTGCGCTTTTATTTTGTGAATGCGAGAGGTATACCCTTAACGCTTTGTCTATTGCAAACTCATCACTCGTGTTCTTCAGGCGTTTCTGACGCCGTCATTTGTGTATATCGCTGACGTTGCTTTTTAACCTGGCCTCATATTGCTCAGGTGTTTTTGACGCTAATTGTTCCCGTCGTTTCTGTAATCGAAAAATCATTTCTGTTGAAGACTCATCATGGACATTTATCGTATACCATTCATGATCTTCAAACATATTAAATAAACATCAAGATAGCCACCTAAGAGCTCCTCTACGTATTAAATGGATGATGAAGATGACTGGCGTAGCGGCCGCCATCTTGGATTTCAAGAGTCATTTGATACCCAAGTGATTGATAAAACATCAATCTCAATTTTTTAGTAATCGGATGATGGTTCACGCCACTCAGGAATCCATAATAAAGACGAAACTGTATCTCGTTTGGAATATTCAACTAAATCTCGGAGCTACTATTATCGATTCTCAAGTTCATGTTTTTGGAAAAATGGTCTATTTAACACATCAAACGCATCAAATATGAATATGCTCGTTTATTTTTGGTTTTCATCGTTTTTATAAATTTGTTGGGAAGTCCGTGTGGGAAGTGCCGAACGTAGGCTTTGCAAAAAGAAGATTTAAAATTCTTTTTCGAATAATTAACTATTAATTTTTGTTTTCGTAGTTTATCACAAGAGGAGAAAAAACACGAGTCCATATCTTCGAAGACAACAGATAAACTCCTGATGGATATGACCACGCAATATATCACTGGCAAGGGGCTAGAATACATCGGTGAGGTAAGAGACGTTCATCATCTACTGTTCTACCACCCTTCATACACATCAGATTTTTTCATTAAAACCAGAATTCAATTTTTGTTTTACTCTGTGTGCTGTATCTTCTATGGCCGATTTGATGAGCTTCAAATTTTCCTATATATTTTCATCTGAAATATTATCGGATTCTATAAATGCGTATTGACTTTTGTCTATAAGATGCCGATATTGTAGTTACACGATTTACAGACTGATTCTTGAGAGAAACAAAAAACATACTGTGAAATATTTAGAGTAACATAATTTTCTGCAAACTTCTTGTGCAAGACGTAGGTTATATTTAATAGTTTACTCTGTGTGCTGTATCTTCTATGGCCGATTTGATGAGCTTCAAATTTTCCTATATATTTTCATCTGAAATATTATCGGATTCTATAAATGCGTATTTACTTTTGTCAATAAAATGCCGATATTGTAGTTATACGATTTACAGACTGATTCTTGAGAGAAACAAAAACATACTGTGAAATATTTAGAGTTACATAATTTTCTGCAAACTTCTTGTGCAAGACGTAGGTTATATTTAATAGTCTTAAGCATTAGGGAAAATTTACTATGTGACCCCAAAATTCTAGGTACATTTTTCATTACGTTGCTCATTTAAAAGGCGTTTTCGATGGAGACCTTAACCCTAGAAAGCCGCATTTCCAAAACCCCCTTCGCCAGTTTGCAATTTTTTTTTGAATCCTCCATATTTCGCGTTCTTTTTATCGTATAGTAATTGGCAGTAGTTACCTACCGATTCATCATGTATGAAGATTAACAATCCCATGTTCTCAGTAAAAGTTAATTTCAATATTTCAATTTTTTTTTGGTAGGCAACTAATTATTAACGATGTTTTTTTCGAATATGTCCTGGCATATGCCAACAAAATTGATGCTTTTTTCTTGGTGCACATGTTCCTCCCATGAGACATAAATTAAAATTTCGCAAGAAACCACCACATACTGTTAATAGCATCTGTTAACCAATTTTCGGTAATAATGCAACGCGAATCACGAAATTCGGCACCGGTGGAATGTGCTGATGCAGTGGTGTTAGATGACTTAGGTTGCACTCATACGAGAATAGAACAAAGGCTTGGAGTATCCCATCCATCTAGAATGATCTCCAGGTACTGGGAGAGTTAGTCATGATAGGAGATCTGGGCAAAGACAGCCTTGAACAAGAATGACGATCCATGATCATTATTTAAGTAGAGTGCAAATTAGCAGTGAAAAGATACGCAACGTCTCAGGGGCTCCTGACATCAATGTGTGCACTGAATCTGTTACAGAAATCATTCATGCAGGAATGGATCTCTGTATCTCTTATTCTATGAAAAGAACAACATCACAAAAGCCATGGTTCAACAAAGACTGCGAAAAAGCCTCTGCAACCAAGAGCAGAGCTTACAAGTCATGGAAGATGAATCCAATAGAGGAAACAAGAACATCCTTCGTACGAATACGCAACGTATGCAACCTAACAACTGCAAGAGCAAAGGCCAATTTCATTGAAAGGGTAACTAATAAACTCCTTGAACAGGAAAGCGGGACTAGACAATTCTGATCTATGGCGAAGACTGTTAGTGCCAATTTCTGCAAATCTGCGTTTCCGCCTCTTGTTAGAGAAGACAAAAGTATAGCATCATCTCCTAAAGAGAAAACCGATCTCATTGCTCTCTTGTTCTCAAAGAATTCTGTGCTAGATTCATCTAACGTAATACCACCGAACATTCCACCTACAAATTCTTCCATGACAGAAATCAAGTTCAGAGTTCGAACTATGAGACAGGCTCTCCAGCAGCTGAACTGCAAGAAGGCAGTTGGTCTAGACGAAATTCCGCCAATCGTCCTGAGAAAGTGTGCTCCCGAACTGGCACCCATTCCTAACCGTCTATTCCAGATTTCTTATGAAAGCCAGACTTTTCCGAGCAGCTGGAAAAGAGCGAGAATTCAACCGATCCCAAAGAAGGGAAAGAAGTCCTTACCCCAAAACTACCGCCCTGTTTCACTTCTTTCCATTATGTCCAAAGTGATGGAGAGAGTCATAAATGATGAACTCATTAAATATCTTCAGTTGCAGGGAATTATTTACGACCATGAGTATGGTTTTCGCAGGCAAAGATCGACAGGAGATCTGCTCGCCTACGTCACTTATGTTTGTACATCAACGATGGAAAAGCATGAGGAATCTAGATCAATAGTAGCCCTAGACATCTCTGAAGTCTTGGATAGGGTTTGGCATGCAGCCTTGTTGTATAAACTTGCTGAATATGGGCTTCCCGAAAAATTGCGGGGTTTGATTAGCAGCTTTTTGTCGAATAGATCAATACAAGTTGTGGTCGATGGTATAACATCTGATTGTTTCCGGTTGCAAGCAGGAGTACCTCAGGGATCCATTCTTTCGCCAACCTTGTTTCTGTTGCAGATAAACGATCTTTTGTCATCTACAGAGAACAAGATCTTCGGTTTTGCAGATGATTGTACCCTAGTTTCGTCTTTCAGTAGTCTTCGGCCGGTTATAGCTGCGGAATCTCAGCGTCAGAGATGTCAACAAATTAATAACTTAAACTCTGACTTACAGAGGATATCTGAGTGTGGTCAGTTGAACTGGGTGAGCTTCAACGCGAGTAAGACGCAAGCAACTACGTTTTCTAGAAAGATCCCCGCTGGAGAACCTCCTCTAATGATGCCAACGAATTGCATCAGGAGATTCGATGCACCTTCTCGGAATAACGGTCAACTCTGGGTTTTGCTGGCATGAACAAGTATCAGCAATAGCTCAGTCAGCAGCAGCTAAACTTAGTTTAGCGGATGCTGACTTAGCCAAGCGATACTTCATGTCATCTCAGCTGTTGCTTCTATATAAGGCGCAGATTCGACCTTCTTTGGAATATTGTTCCATGTATGGGAATCTGCGCCCAAACATTCGTTGCGGATGTTGGATAGTGTGCAAAAAACGGGCGCCTCATCGACCACCCGGAGATCACCCGCGATCTCCAACCGCTGGCTCTGAGGAGACTAGTTCTGACCTTTCACTGTTTTAAAGATACTTTCACGGAAGATGCTCCAAGGAGCTGAAAGACCTTGTTCCATTAAAACTCATGTTTTGCCGCAACACTAGGCTGCCAACAAGTTTTTACCATTTGGCGGTACATTCAACGACCCCTAAAACCTCTCTCTATAAGAATTATTTCGTTTACATAACCGGTGAGTTGTGGAACTCGCTTCCGGCCAACATCTTCCCAACATCCTACAATTTGGCCCTCTTAAGAGGGCCATGTTGGAAAGAGGCGTCCACTCATGTGGTGTAACAGGTTCGTCTATTCCTGGGAAGCACGCATAAAAAAAGGTAGTCAAAATTTTGTCTTTCTCATTACCATAGACATTTTCTGGTGTAGAGTAGGATATTCCTGGTGCAACAAATTACCTACCTATGGTTCAGGTGGAGGTTCAATAATAGTGTGGAGGAATTTCTTCGAACGTTTGCACCCTGAATACACAGAGGTACGTTACATACATTTCTGAAGACCATGTTGTACCATTTGCGGCAAACATGGTTGAAAGCTTTTTGTTTAGGCAAGTTTAACTATCTTCGAGATCGCGAAATCACTTCAACGAAGTCTAGACCTCAATCCTTTTGAACATATTTGGAACATTCTCTATAAAAGGTTAAGAAGTCAGCAAAATCATCCAGCAAACGTGAATCAGGATCGAAACAGACTGATCGAGATTCGGAACGAAATGGATCTAAATCGTATAAAGTCATTGATTTTAAGTATAAATCGAAGATGTCATGTAGATATTCTCGCCGGGGTGGAAATATCCTGCATTATTAGGTTCTATTTAATTTTTTTTAGTACCATTTTATTTTCGATTGTCAAGCAGTCGTTGTGCTGCGGGATTAATGGAAAAATAATTATTCAACATATCTAAACTTCTTTGAATTTTCAATTTTGTGCGTTAAACGCTTGACGAATTGTAAGTTCTATTATTGATCACACGTCTTGGATTTTAGATCAATAACAAAATATATGGATACGATATATTGAGTATAGATATTCAGAGAGGAAGAGACCATGGTTTACCAACTTACAATGAATATCGCAAATTTTGTGGCTTGAAGAAAATTGATAACTTCAAAAACCTTGACGGTGTTATGTTGCCTAAGGTAAGTCCTATATAATATGAACATTTGAAACAATTTTAGTGAATAATTGATCTAGATAACCAAGATAATTAATATGTGGTCAGAGGTGCCTAAATTTAGTATAAAATCATTAATACAACTTTCATAATGTGAAAGCAGTTTTGCAAATTTCCTTAACAATTAAAACTGAACCTGTTCGTCAATCTCGGTCAAACATAATCTTTTAGTATTACGATAATCCATAGTTACTTATTTTTCAGACTGTAGATTCTCTGCAAAAAATCTATAAAAGTGAGGAAGACATAGATCTCATAATTGGTGCTCTCTCAGAAAAACCTCAAAAAGGATTATTTGGACCTACGTTAACATGTATTCTTGCTAATCAATTTGAAAGAACTAAGAAAGCTGATCGCTACTTCTACGAGAGTGATGAACAACCGATGCCATTCAGCGAATCCCAGTTGGATGAAATCAAAAAGGTCACTTTCGCTAGAATAATATGCGACAACAGTGACAAGGTTGAGAAGGTACAACCTCGTGTGTTCGAAGCCATCAGCGATAAGTAAGTAATTTTATTGATGTTTCACTTTTTTATAAATAAAGGAAGCCAAGCTTCCAGATTAGAATAAAAGTCCTAAAGAGGAATCTAACATATAATAGCTTCAAATGTGGAGACCAAGGAGGCTATCCCACGCCACCGCGAGAAGAAAACAAATTATTCCCAAAATGATTTCTCAAAAAGTTTGTAACTTTCCTAGAACTATGTGCTGCAGCTCAATCTTGCTGAAAATAAATGTTTTTTCTGTGACAGGAAAAACTTTTGACATTTTGTCTCTATTGACAGATAAAGAAATATAACTATTAATGAAAGCCGGCTCGGTGGCGTAGAGGATATGATGCTCGTCTCCTGCGCAGAGTTACGTGGGTTCAATTCCCACAAAGTCGGTGCGATTTTTCGGATTCTGGGAATCGCTTGAGTATTCATCTTTCGGAGGAGATGTGTAGCCGTCGGTCCTGTCTTACAGAGATGTGTTGGACATTAAAGATCCCTTTCCTCGACACCAGAGGGGCTCGGCAAAATTCCCGGGTTAGTGAGGTAACAGAATTCCCCGGCGTGTCATTGGTCGAAAGGCGGAAATAGAGCACGTTAAAGGAATAACAAACAAACAAACTATTAATGAAATTTTCAGCATAGAATTGAATTGAAAATAGTTGCGTTGTTGTGCCAATTCGCACCAGCATATTAGATGAAACCACAGAATTTTTATTTCTGGAAAAACTCACATTTTTGTCGAAATTTGACAGGCATGTTATATACACAGGGGGGCTGCGCTAAAGTCCAGACCCCCAGATACTAGAAGTATCTGGGGAACGGGTTCATCGATCAATTTCAAATTTTGGGTTTAGAGTAAATGTATACCACAATTCGCAATTGTTTTCAGAGCGATACAACTTCCAGTGAAACGGAACATCGACTACAATTTTGTTATTTTAAATGGTATATATTTTAAATTTTTTACATTAAAGAAATCATTTTCAAGTATTTCTTGTTAAGATTTGTCTTATCTTAAATTAAACACCATTACACTATTGTTCTTATCATTGAAAGTTTCGGAATTGTCTTCTTCTCTGTAAAAAAACGTTAAGCACGTCATCTGGATGATATGGTAATTGAAAAGTGAAATTGAATGTCATTGAGTTTATATTACAATAAATAAAAATCATTCCAATATAATAGTTTCATCAGTTTCTGATTTTCAAGGGTGCATTTCTTTCTGCATAAACGTAAATAATAATAATGTCAACTTTTTTTCATAAATATTGAATGATAAACTTTCGATTTCAGGAATGCTCCTGTATCATGTGACTCAGAGGCCATACATAAAATTAATTTGGAGTTGTGGGATAACAAAAGATATTTGTACACATAAATATCAACACCTGAGAACCTCTTGGGATGACTGCTGTTACCATTTCAGAAGTGGGATTTAGTGAAAAAATTGGTACCATTTCAAACATATACCAAAGATGATGAAGGTAGCTGGTAATATCAACTTTAGAGTTACCTTGTATTGTTATTGTTAGTTTAGAATATATTTCTTATGTTGCTAATAAAATTTCACAAAAATTAAATATGATTATGATTTCCACAATGTCTATTTGTAATATACACGATTGGTTTTAATAGTTACGTCATTTTCAAGTGTCTAGAGCAGGGGTGCTCAAACTTGAACTGCTGGCGATCTACCTCAATATTTTTAGACTACTTACGATCGACTCTGAAAGGTTGCAAGTATGTGTGATGCAGAATTGTCGTACATACACGATACTCCTTACCTTCCTACCTAGGTAGGGTGTACCGTAGCATATATAGATATTAGCTTTCAGCACAATATACATTATTTTGGTCAAGGTTTGGGTTAGGTTTAGTTAGGTTCTTCTCTATAATATCAATGAAAAAACTCATAGTTATTCAAAATTCGAGTTTATTGGATGTTACAAAACAAAAGAGTTATATATGGTGTTAAACTTAACTAAGGAGTGATGCTGAAGCGTGGCACTGCATGTCCTCAGCATACTTTTCATAAGATGGTACTTAACCACTGAGTGCTAATCGCAAGCATGAGGAAATATGATCGTCAGTTAGTCGATTGCAATATTTTGACTTAATTATCTTCATTTCAGAAAATGCAGACTCGCACAAGTAAGTTGACCCAAACATTGCCGTCAATTTAAGGGCGATTTGCCTTAGATTCGGAAATTTATCTTGAAATATAAAACACCAGAAATTTGTATCAGATGCTGTAGCTTTGAAATTTATATATGATATAATCTGCTTTCAACAGAACATGAGTTCATATTAAACTTGCTATTTCAATAGTTAATTCCTCAATGTTTTTACATGAAAATGGATAACTCATAAATGATGCTATATTTGCCAATTTGCTGCAATCATAAAAACGCATTTTGAATTCTCCCAAAATATTTGATAATTCAGCCTCATACGTATCATAAATCGACTGAAGTTGAGCTAATCATCTCAATAATAGTTTTTCCTTCATCTTGTAACTCCAAGTTAATGGTAATTAAGAGCATTGTGATGTCTGTCAAAAATGCCAAATCAGTCAGCCATTTTTAGTTTTTCAACATCTCAGTGTTATCACCTCTTTCGTCTAGAAAATTTTCCGCGACTCAACCACCTGACGTCCGTGTAAAGAACTAAATCAGTGTGTTCAGCTGACTGCCTATATTCCAACTTGCAACTTAAAGAGCCTATGTTGCAAGCTACGTGCACGGATGGAATTCACAATTTTTGTTGCAATCCCAAAATTTCATCCGTGCTTAAAACTTCTGAACACAAAACTTGTTAATGTATGATGCAATGGAATGAATTAAATTAAGGAAAATCTCCATTAGCTCGACACTTTTTCACAAAATTGAAGAAAACGTCATATATCTTCTCCACAGGTCTTACCCTTCAGAGGAATGATTGTCAAAAATTCTTCCTTAGCCAACATGACATTGAATACCATCTGAATAAAAATACACAGTTGGGCAGTGTCTGTCATATCGGTGGGTTTGTCGAACAGTAAAGAAAAGTATGTACATTTTATGATATCATGTTTTAGTTTATCTGCCATGTCTTGACTCATGATTTCAATACGCCTTGTGAAAGTTGGACGGGATAACTGAAGTTCTCTAATAGGAGACATGATTTCTTCTTTATTTTTAAAATCAACAAGAACATGGTTTGTTCTTTTTTCAAGGAAGATATCAAATCACGTACTTTTAATTCTTTTAATTCACTCTGTGGCGGAAAATCCTTCTCATAGTTCTTGTGAACCGTTTTATGATGCCTCTCTAAGTTACCACGCTTAGGTATTGCAACTAACGCACGACAAATAAGACAAATGCACTTATCCTTCACCAAACAGAAGAAAAATTCTTCCTCCCAATCGTTATTAAAATGATACGTTTCAGATTTCTTCGCTGCACTCATTTTGTGCTATTTAATAATAAACTTGTAGCATTGCCTTCAGGTTAGAATTCAGAATGTCTCCAATTCCACGCACAATATTTATATCGGCGTGAACGAAAGTCTCGAGTGTTCCCGTCAAACGCGCCGCCCAAAATTTCTAGAAGAGCGGCAAGAATAAAGAGCGCGGCTTTTCTTTGACAAATACCACGCGCTCCTTTGATAAAGCCGCCTTTTGCCGCTAGCAGAGTGTATTTTCTTACGTAATAAATTTTTGTAGTTTAGTTACCTACATATTAAAATCGTTTTCTTCGCGAGATTTACTCAAAAAGCACTCAAGCATCAACTGTTTAAGCACCCTTGGTCTAGTGATAAGAGTTATTGAGAAAGAATGTGCTATCTATACCTATTTTAAATGTTAATTTGTGGAAGTGATTCAATTATAGTTTACTATTGAGAGTGGTGAATTTCGGGTTTTCTAAAAATTTCGTTGATTTTCAAACTTTCATTGATTTGTCATCATCCCTTTATTGCTTTTGTGCAAAATTTTTAAATTATCTAATTATGTGGTCTGTAGATTCGAAAGATTCGAAAACTGTGGATTTGTTATCTGAAGATTGATGTTCTTTTAATTTAGATTCAAAATTTCGACCTGTTTGTGCCATGTAAGGTGTTGGACGTTCATTGCATTCAATTCTTTATATTCCAGACTATTCGAACCTATTGGTTTTTTGTTTAGCATTGAATAGTAATTTGCTTGTATTGGCGCCACTGAAAAAGGACGTTGTTGAATTAAATTTGGAAAGGTAATTGCTAATGTTATTAGAAACGGGGCCAGTGTAAGTTAGACATGCGCATTCATTTTTCTGGTTTTTCTATAATGAAATATAGAGATATTTGTTATTTTTCTTTATGTTTAAAAATACTGTTCATGAGGAAACGGAATATTATTAATTGATGCAATTTTCTAAATGATATTGATTTCTGTATCATAGTCTGTTATGGAAAGGGATTGGAAAGGCTAAATGAATCATTGAATTATCAACAACTAATTTATGGTAATGTGGTTGGAAGAATCCATTGGAATTCTGAGTCTGTGATGGTTATTTCTAGGAAATTCATTGAATTGTTGCGTTCAATATCAGCTGTGAAGGTTATTTTATTAAGCATTTTGTTCAGAATATGTAGAAATGGTTTAATTGCCTTAATCCCCTAGAAGAATATCATCAATGCATCTGTGCAAAAATGATATTTTTTACCATTCATTATAGAATTTTCATAAAAATATCTGCTAATAAGGGATCCCATGAGTAGTCCTGATTTTTGTTTGAAAATTTTTATTCAAATTGTACATAATTTTGCGACCCACAAAGATATCTCAAAGATTGAAAAATCATCTATAATGTATGAAGAAGTGTTATTTTGGTTAAAGATTTCTTTCATTAGAGGCAGATATTCTTCTGTTGGAATGTTTGGGGATCTCATTTTTTATGTCATAAGAGACAAATTTAAAATTAAAATTAAGTGACGAAAGTTTATCTATCAGGTCTACAGAATTGAAAATGGTGTATTGCGGATGAAAATTGGCGAGTTTCATGAATTTGTGCTTTAAGAAGCTTGCTAATTTACTCGCGGGTGTGTTTATGTATAATACAACTGGTCTGGCGGGATTTTCCTCTTCGTGTAATTTTATGAACCGTATCTTTTCAGAGTTTGAGGCTTCATTGGAATGAGTTTCTTCCTGTTATATTCTGAATTGTTCTGTAAGTTGTCTTGAGATTTCCCTTACGTCTAAAGTATTAATGATGTATTATTCTTGAATAATGCACATGGATCGCCATTATTGCTCAAGGTCGTTCCTGACCAGGTCTCCGTTTATGACTACCTGTCTCAATGTACTAGCGGATATTTTTAGAAACAGTTGAATGGGTCGAACCGAGCCTTTGGGACTCTTGTATAAGTCCAACTTAGGTTCTCTAACTCCACAGCTTCAGCACATTCTGCCGAGATTGAATTTCACGATTAGCGTTGCATTATTACCGAAAATTAAAGTTTTTGAGAAGTAAAAACGTTACTCGCAAAAACAGATCATTAACTGCCATCAATATGTGATTGCTTCTTGCAAAATCTAAATTTATTTCTTTAATTTCAATTCTCATGAGAGGAATATGTGGGCCAAGAAAAAACATCAAATTTTATTAGCATATGTCCGGACACATCCGAAAAAACATGTGTTGATAATTAGTTGCTTATCAAACATGAAATTTGAAATATTAAAAAAGTGCATTAATTTCTTGGCGCAGTGTAAGACCCTTTACGATTTATCTTGTCTGAAGAAACTAATCAAATTTATCATAAACTGTGATGATGACTTTTGTAATAATACTATTGTCATCTCCTTACTTAAAGAAACTTTTTAGTGGCTTCAACTTTCGACCTTGAAAGTAAATTATTTTGACCTAAAGAAAAACTTATGGGAAACCAAAACTATTTCGATTGGTAAGATATCGGTCAAACAATAATTGAATTTCTCAAACTAATGAGGTATTTTTTTATACTTACTTATTGTTAGTCATAGTTATTACCTCTATTTCGAACTAGATAACAGAGGTCAATGTAGAACTGGTCATGATCTAATTGGAAAGAAACAATAACAATTACGTAATGATTAAACTTGCAACTTTTCTTGATTGTCTCTGAAAATAATTGATGAATGTTTGAAGACACTCGCCTTTGTTATATTCTACCTGAAATTTAAATTGCAGTTATAAGGAGTGTGATAACGACAACTAAATAATTACAAAAATATTCATTTGTGAGCAACACGCAAGAACAGGGCAATTTTTGTTTGGAGGAGAGATATTTTAGCTCAAAATGCTTATCTATAGCATCAACTCTCATTGCTAGGGAATTTTCAAATCAATTTTTCGAATAAAGAAAATAGACCGAGTGATATTGTCTGAAAAAACTTTATCCTAACCCTGAATCTTTCCTGCAAGTAGGCCATGAAGAATTGAGTAAAATTAAAAATCCTTTCAACATTTTTTGAGTGTATTGTTTAATAGTTTTATTTATATATTTATTATTTAGGAGATTATCTACGTTAATAAATGTCCAAACTGATATACAAGCTTCAAATCTTCCTACAGTCATTTTCAATTTTATTCTATTCACCGTTTCAATTGGTGTTAGATACACTATATCTGTTAGAGTTTTCCATATGAAAAGGTCCAAAGAGGAAATATTTGGCAAATGTGCAGGCCACTTATTACTTATCAACATCATGTTTACAATTATGATTGCTTGTGATATGTCAACAAATAAAATCCACAAAAAATAGGTTAAAATACTCAGCTTCACACATAAAACACAATAAGAGCTAAGTAGATCACATTTAATTTAGAGGGCAACATGTAAAATGACCTATTCACTGTAAAATTCTTCTATGTCATAGAATACCTTTTTTCGAGTAGTTGGATTTTGAGTTGTCTTTTGAACGTTTGGAAACTGAGTGTAGAGAATCTTCTATCCAGTTGTAGTAGCTTGTTATAGCATCTTATGCCAACAAAGGAAGGATTTTTTTGACCAAGTGCCAGTCGTTGCCTCGGTTCATCTAGCATAAGATTTTAGCGTGTCGCATGGTCATGGGTATCACCGCTTCTGATCATCTTACAAAGATTCTGTTTTATTTTAAGAAGTAACCTGAACCAGTATAAACTCGTAACTGTTAGAATGCCTATTTGTTTAAAGTGAGTTCGGCATGATTCGGTCAGTCCAAGGTTCAAGATGTATCGGATAGCTTTTTTCTGAATGATCAATACTTTGGGTGCATTGGTGGAAAGATCCCAGTATGTTATTCCGTAACTCATTCTGGATTGAAATAATCCAAAATACGCTTTTTCAGTACCTCCAAGGATACTGTGTTTCTCAGGTTACGGATAAGATAGCAACATGAGCTAAGTTCATGGATATGCGGACACCATGTCAGCTTTCTGTATAACAGTACTCCAAGAAATTTTGTACCTGGCTTACTAACAATAGACTTCCTTTGTACTTTCACCAATATTGATTTTTCTACTCTCATATTTTTGGGGTATATTTCCAAGATAGTGGTCTTAGCAACATTTAGTTTCAATCCATTAGTAGCACATAGCCTCAACACACCCCTGACACTTGTTTCTCATCTCCAAACCATTATTTGCAGTGATAATGACTGTGGTATCATCTGCATAAAGGATTGGGTGTCCGTATTTTTCAGGATATTAGGTAAGTCATATATATATATATATATATATATATATATATATATATATATATATATATATATATATATATATATATATATATATATATATATATATATATATATATATATGAATTATCCTCAAATAGTTTGTATTGCCTGCGTGAATATGTTGATAAATTAGATCTCCCACATATGAAAGGAGAATGAATTACCTGTTTACCTGTGAAAGATTACGAGAGAAACAATTATTGTGAATAAAACTTTGAATGTTGTTTCTCATTTATTCCAGGTATGATTTATAATAATTAAATTAGTGTGTTAAGTGTGTTATTCTAACCTAAGAATTATCCACCTCATCCATAATATTTTTCAAATAACATTATATATATATATATATATATATATATATATATATATATATATATATATATATATATATATATATATATATATATATATATATATATATATATAGGGTAGGAGAGATGCAGGATCCTTGTAGTGTTCCCATCTCAGTCTTCAGGATGTCCGACTGTGTTCCATCCACACACAGTCTGGGATCTATTCCTCAAGTATGAGGAGTTGCATTTGCGATGCAGTTAGGATCAATTCTTGGAGAAGTTCAGTAACTCCCTCTTACTGCCACCACATTTGTCGTCTTTAATACTTTTAAGAATTTGTTCCAGAAATTGAGGTTACACATTTTCTAGAAATTGTAGATACTTTTTTTTCGTCATAGTATCCTCATAGGAGTAAGGTCCTATGGTCTTTTCATCAAACAATCCACACCAAACATTGATACTCTAAATCCATTGAAATCGTTCAGTGTGAGTTAAATGGAGGCCAAGAATTGGAATTCTGCATGTTAATAGGATAATTATTGGGTATCTTGGCTTCACCAGTCCACATTATTTTAGTCTGAGAGGCTGGGTTTTCCAGTTTAACTAATACGCTTGCAGTAATTTGCAGGCGTATGTCAGTATCACCCCATTGAAGCCCCTATACTGGATGAACTATATGAGGATGATGGTTGTAGTTCAGTGGATCTTTTTGTTATACCAAGTTTTGTTGACAGTTTTCGTATTGACACATGAGGTTAAAAGTGTACATAACCTAAAACATTTACGATATTTTCTTCGGTACGTACTGATTATCTGTAATTATTGCCATTTTTCAGTCGGGAAATGACCTGAGCGAAAGACGCGTTCAAGGTTCGCAAATGCATTCTCATTTAGCTCTAGCGTTCATGGACTTAGAAAAAGCTTTTGATAGGGTGCCTAGACGAATATTATGGAAAATACTACGTAGAAGAAGAATCAAAACAAAAATTATAAGACTGATAATAAGTATATATGAAAGTAATAGAAGGAGTATTTCAAGATAACTGAGGGACTTAGACAGGGGTGTGGGCTTAGTCCTCTGTTGTTTATAATCTTCATGGCTGAAATAATAAAAAATTGCTCGACAGAAGTGAGGAAAATCCAAATTGGATATAGAAACTTACAACAAGTAGAAATATCAGATGGGGCATACGCGGATGATATAATTATAATGGCCAGCAATGAAAAAGATCTTCAGAAAAACTGGAATATATGGAACACAGAATTAGAGAAGAGTGGTTTGGAAATGAAGAGAAAAAACTGAGGTAATGGTGATTGGAACAGAAAAGGAAGACATAAATATACAGATGGAGGGGATAAGTATAGAACAAGTGGAAAAATATAAGTACTTAGGAGTTGAACTCGAGTTCGATACCGTTCCCCAGTGATGGTTTCATTCGGTTTCAACAGCTCATAATAAATAACACCGACTTGGTGTCACCAAATACACAGCATTACTTTCGCAGCGTAAATATTCGGCCGAGGCGATGACATAGAAGCATGATCGGACAGTCTCCAAGATTTTTTTCTTTGGATTTCTGTAATGAATCCATTTTTCTTCACTCGTTACGATGCGATGAAGGAAACCCTTTTTTGCCGCTAGAGCAGTTGTTCACAGGCAAAAAACGACGCTCAACGTCTCTTGGCTTCAAATTATAAGGAACCCAAGTTCCTTCTTTTCAATCATTCCCAACGCATGCAATCGCTTGGAAATGGTCTGGCGGGTAACTACTAAGGCTGAAGCAAATTCTTCTTGCATTTGGCACGGATCCTCATCGAGTAATGCCTCCAATTCAGCGTCTTCGAAGATTTTTGGCCTTCCTTCACGGGGACGGTCGTTCATATCAACGTTTTTGAAGCGACGGAACCAATCCCGGCAAGTTATTTCACTTGAAGCAGCATCTCCGTAAACTATTTGGAGCTCTCTGTGAGCTTCAGCCTCCGTTTTTCGGATGAAAGAAGAAAATCAACACTAACCGCAATTGAGGATTATTTAGCACAAAATCAGACATTTTCTCACAACTAACAGCATATGACACAAAAACAAAATCACTAATGTGTCACAGTGGTTTGTTCACCATATGTCTAAGCTTTGTTCAAGACGTTCTTGATATGTGAAAATTGACCAGCACTTACTGCCGAAGCCATCTATTGACAAACAGCGAGAACTTTGTTGCGCACCTAATAGTATAGAATACAGAATTGAGATTCCTAAGACAACTACTATAGAAAACTAGATATACAGCATTTATTTAAATTTTAGGGTCAAGTCAATTTTTTTGAGACTGATTGTTCACAAAAATTTATTTTGTTCTCAATTTGAAGCTTCCTCGTTGATAAACAATTTGGCTTTTATTTCAACTGAATATATCTCAAAACGTTAAGGAATTAGATTCTGGCTAAATCTGATTGGGACACTTTGTATTCCATGAATTATGCTTTTCACTGTCGTGCATTTAATCTAAAATGGTTGTGATTTCTAAATAGAATATCAAATGCACCAATAAATAAACTAGCCGGAATCAATAACGTTGAAATGATAAAATTTAACAACTTTCTTTCCTTTAATTGTGTTTATTAGAATATAATGGACGTCCACCGTAACTTAATGAAAAAATATACTTTCAAAGTGGTAATAATTACAACCCAAGAGCTGTATTCAGGTACCTACATCAACTTTGAAGAAATAATTTAATTTAAATGGATTTTGATCTTGTAATGTAATGAAAAATGCATTGTTTCAAATTGTGAACATTCTTGCTGAGTAAAATATTGTAGCTGTGGATGTGGAGTTTCATGACACTGGTAGAGGTATTTTTTCAGGATTTCTCCTAAAACTGATAGAAGTTTCGATAGATACGAAGGTAGCCCAAAACATACAGGAAAGAATTCTACTATAAATCTGGGTTTTTAGAGGACATTTTCCGGAATTTCTAACATGGATTTGGGTATGAAAGTCTTCTTCTTCTTCTTCAAATAGGACGATGTCCTGTTTTTCTGATACAGCCCCTGCTGCGAACCGGAGCTCCAGCACTCATGCCATCGCATTTTCGGCCTTCCTATGGGTCTTCTAGTGTTGGGTTTTTGTGTTTTTGCCCACTTCTCCATACGTTCGGGGCCCATTCTGTCTACGTGATCTCTCCATAGGCGTCGACGTGCTCTTGTCCACCTCACCACATCCTGGACACCTAGCTCCCTTAGCGTATCCTCATTCCTTATTCTGTCTCTGCGTGTAATACCTCTTATAGCTCTTAGTGTTCTCATCTCTGTTGTCCTCATTAGTTGTTTTGTTTTTGTTGTCTCAGCTCTTGTCTCAACCGCATATGTCATCACGGGTCTCACACAGGTTTTATAGATTCGGACTTTGCTTTCTGTGCTTATGTACTTATTCCGCCAGATTACATCTCTCAGGAAGCCAGATATTCTCGATGCTTTCATTGTCTGCTGTTTTGCTTCTAGTAATAGTTGCCTATCGCTCGATACTTCTACTCCTAGGTATTTAAAGTGTGAAACTTGCTCTATTATATGGTCGTGCACTACTAGTTTGCATCCAATTGGATCTTTCGCTATTACTATCGATTGGGTTTCTGTGTTGATATTACCATGTTATATTTTTCTGCTGTTACTTTGAACTTTTGTAGTAGGCGTTGTAGGTCGTCCTCATTCTCGGCTATTAGTAAAGCATAATCTGCGTAGCTCAGTATTCTCATAGTTTTGTTACCCATCCTATAGCCTTGGTTCATTTGGTTAACACCTGCTATTATTTCATCCATGATTAAATTAAATAGACATGGTCTGAGGCTGTCACCTTGTCTAATGCCTGCGTTAATTTTGATCTCGCTTGTAAGTCCCTGTGTAGTTTTTACTTTCGTCTTATTAGAAATATTTAGTTCTTTGATTATGTTTATGTATTTATTGCTTAAGTTTTTATTTCTAAGGATAGTGATCACATCGTTCATTCGAATTCTGTCGAATGCCTTTTCCAAATCTATAAAACATATAAACATCGGTTTGTCAAACTCTATGGACTTCTCCACCAGTTGCCGCAATATAAAAATTGCATCCGTTGTTGATCTATTTGGTCGGAATCCCTGTTGTTCTTCAGACACACCTACTTTGTCATATATCTTTTGCGATAGAATTTTAGTGAGTAGTTTCGATGCAGAGTTAAGGAGTGTGATGCCTCTATAATTTGCTGGGTTTGTCTTCACGCCTTTTTTGTATATGGGTATTGTTATGCTCTCTCTCCATTCTTCTGGTATCTCCTTGTTGTTTTCAATTTTTTGGAATAGTTTTGTTATTTCTGCTCCCCCATATTTAATTAGTTCGTTATTTATGTTGTCCGGACCGGGTGATTTTCTATTTTTTAATTTATGGATTACTTGTTGTACTTCTTCTAGGCTGATAATGTCATTTTCTGTTTCTTCGTAGAGTGTGTTTTGTTGTTCGATTTCTCGTTCCTCATTGTTACCGTTATCATTATCTCCCAGGTATAAGTTCTGGAAATATTTCACCCACTCTTCTGGTTTTATTACATTGATCTGCAGTTCTTCGGTGATTGGTTTTTTCCTGTTTCTCAACATGTTCCATACCTTTTTCTGTGCTCCTCGTAAGTCGTGTTCCATGTCATTTGTAAATCTTTCCCAATATATTTTTTTTAATTCTTTAATTTTGTTCGTTGTTCTATTTCTTTCTGTTTCATATCTTTGGTACTCTTCTGGTGTTCTGTGATTGACATATCTGATATATGCGTTCTTCTTTTCTTTTGCTAAATCTTTGATTTCCTGTGTGAACCATGGTTTATCTTTTCTATGACTGTTTATATTGATTCTTCGTTCCCCAATGGCTTCTTTTGCGCTGTTAATTATGTTGTTTTTCACTTTATTCCATGCGGCGTTTATGTTGTCTGTGTCTACTATAGGGTTAAGGTTGATCTTTTCCTCGAGTCGTGTTTGGTATAGATTCTTAGTACTTTCGTTTTGTAAAGATTCAATGTTGAATTTAGTGATGTAGTTAGGCGGTTTTTTCTCTATTCTATATGACAGGCGGTACTTGCAGATAACCATTCCGTGCTGTGTTCCAACATTCGCTGATGTCAGTGTCCGTACGTCAAGTATTTCTCGTGGGTGAATTTCCCTATTGGTGATCACAAAGTCAATCATAGATTTTTGTCCTCTTGTGTTGGTGAATGTGTATTTGTGTTGTTATTTGTGGTCAAAGTACGTGTTATTTATTCGGAATTCATTATGTGCACATATCTCGAGAAGTATGTCTCCATTTTCGTTTGTCGCCGCTTCATTAAACTTCTGCATAATTCCCGGGAGGGGAGTATTCCCTATTCTCGAGTTAAAATCTCCCATTATAAATATTTTTTCTGTTTGTGGTATTCTGTCTAGTGTGTCTTGAAGTGTTTCGAAACATTCTTCCCTTTCATTCTTTGGTTTACTTATATCTGGCGTGTAAATGCTGATAACATGGTTTTTTTCCGCTAGCTTCATGGATAGGTGAAGTATATTTTGATTGATGTAGTTTACCTCTTTGACTGCGTTTTCAAATTTCCTATGCATTAGTATACCAACACCCGCTTGAGCTCTTAGGTCCTTGTCTACTCCACTGTAGAATAGTGTGTAGTTTTGGTATCTCATGCTGCCTTTGCCCTTTTTCTTTGTCTCTGCAATTGTACATACGTCTATTTTGTGTTTCTCTATTTCCAATATTACTTCCTGGTCTTTTGTGTTCCACGATGTAGTGTTCCAGCATGCTAATCGCATGACGTTTTTCTTTTTTGATAATCGTGTATACCGTTTTCTTGCCATGTTGTTATCGTTAATCCGTCCGTCATCCGAGGCTGTTGTAACAGTTCTTGGAGCAATTTTAGTTTTTTATAGAATGGTAGGGTGCTAACCTTGCCCTTCAACCCTCCTCCTTTATCCGGGCTTGGGACCGGCAGTGAAGTCGACTTTGGGCTACTCAATCCACCCATTGTCGACAACCCAGGCGGAGTTGGGTATGAGAGTATATGTTATATATTTGATATGTAAATATAGTGCACACACTGCAGGAAAAGTAGAATGTGTGGAGTTTGAAGGTTGAAGAAATTGGACCTACTAACGTTTTCTTGAATAAGCAGCGACGAGGCATCAAACAGGATGCGTTCCGAAAATAATGCAATTATGTTTTAAACTTATTGATTGAACAGATTTGCAACATGAACACTCAAAATTCTTTCTCCGTAGATCTCTCGCAATATTTTCGTCACATCTGACTGGATATCAGCTATGGACCAAGAACAGGTTCCTTCTGGGTACCTCAAACCAATAACAGAGATGCCAAATGGGTTGTCGTTCAAACTATAGAGGGGGAAGCCAGCGTTGGTTCCGTCCTTTTTTTCGAGTCGCAACTACTGAGAGGAACTAAATTGTAAGTTATTGGAAAGATGTTCGACGGAAGGAGTTCTACAGCACACTTGCTCTGTAAACTTAACAATTTTTATAAAGAGAGGTACGTGGCTAGTTTTCAGCAAATTTGGTTTTTCTTTGTAACTGGATTCTTTCTGAAGCCAAGCCTTTCTGTTACTCAGAGCACTAGTCATCGAAATATCTGTGAAGAAGAGAAAGAACAACAACCTGTCGCCTTTCAACGAGAGGCTGGAGATCATGCGTGATCTCCGCCACTATCCAATAGATGTAATGATTGTTTGATTATGTAAGATTTCGTAAATATCTTCAGACATATACTTCGGTCACACCTCGTAATTATGACAAAGAAAATCGAAATGCCTGTAAAATTGCAATTTTAATCATGAACATTTATAAATTCATACAATTCTAGTTATGATGATTAATAATCTATTGTTCTCGTTCGTCATAAATTTAGTATATTTGTAAAATTCACTTATCTGACAATGGAGACATACGCCACTGGCAGAGTTTCTAATTCGGCTCTAAACTCCCGACTTCATATCCTTCGGTTATGAATCGATTTTTCCTAAGAGCAACCCAACCCAACAGGAAACGTTCAGCTACTGTACGCATATTTTGATATGAATTATTATTTGTTTTAAATCTAGGAATTTGAAATTACGCAGACGTCATTTATCAATGGTATAATTAGAGGTGATATTGAATATCCAAAGCTTACATTAGAGTTCATTAACTGGAAACTAATCTGTATACAGTGTAAATAATTGCAAGTGAAAGAAGTTATGATTTAATATGACGTATAAAATTGATCAAAGGAGAAATTCTAGTTCAATGGTTCTGTGGAATTGCTATCTCGTTAAAATGTTTGCCTGTCTGTATAAGGAATGTATCAAACTTCCTAAAACATAATTGTAGTGGAAGATAAGACTGAAGAATTCAAATAAATAAATATATCCGATTTTTGTAAGACATTTTTATTATTATTATTATCTGCACGGTAATAATAAACATTAATTTTTTATTGGGAACAGTTTTCTCGTTTTACCGCGATCGGTAATGTCTTAAAGCAGTCGAATAAGCTTCTTCTGGATTTGAATGACATTTACGTGCTTGAAAGGTTTTCCTTCTATTAGTGAAGGCAATGTAGAAGTTCTTTGATGCTGAAATACAAGAGGGCGTGCAAAAAATTTGTTACATGCGATATTCTGCGTATATTAAACTCGCCATGTTCAGTTCGATAGGTCAAAAATCTAGTGGTCCAACGACGAGAATTGACGATGGATTATTGATCCTTTACTCGCATTTTAGTAATAACTTTATTGATTCTTTTTTGATTGAAGATTTTGGAGGCAATTTGAAAGTTTGATCACTTGTAGATTGATTGAAATATACGTGGTATTGGACAGGGTCTGTCAAATAATGCAACGCTGCGGTCATAAATGTTCGGCGTTCATTAAACCGAGCCCTTATAGTTTCAGCAAGTTTTGAGCTAGAGAAATAAAATCTCAAGCTTACCAGTAATTTATTCAAAAAGTAACATATTATTCTAAAACTTGAAAATAACTCCTCAAAAAACATAAAGTATCTAGGAGGGGTTCATCTGCCAGCCGACTCCGAATGCTGCATGTCAGATGAGCAGCTGAGGAAAACGACCGTTCTGCCTCGACACTCGTTGGTACTACAGATAAAAGACATTGGTGAGCGCCACGTGTTGACGCCGAAAATAGGTACATTGTTTACATAAGTCAACAACAACATTTGAAAGCCCTGAAAGCTAACCAAAATTGACCTAATACCAATCTTGCAAATCTTGCGAGATCGCGCATGATTTTGGGTGCGAGATTGATCTTGCAGAATAGGTGCGAGATCTCGGTATTGCAAGATCTTGGTATACCGAGATTGCATTCCCTATTCGCATAGTACATAAACTAGATGTGACTGAAACGTTGGCGATTCCCTCTGCATATTAATTATTGTTAAATTCCAAGTCTCTAGATATACTTAAATAGTGAAAAAAGTATTGTACGAGGGATGTTTGGCATGTTGGGACATGAAATTATTGATCTATCGTCAGTACTTAAAATGACCCTTTGTAATTTGTTAATATAAATCCGAAATTTCACTTCTATGCGTGCTGTATTTTTGCCACAACAAACTGTTAAAGTTCACCAGTTAGTTGAAAAGTGAAATTAAACCGTGAGCATTTTCGCGCAATAATTTTCTACAATTTTCAAAGACAATAATTTCAACCAGAATGTCTCGCCGGGTTGGTTTCTCTTTTCGCCATTAAAACACCACACCAGTCAAGAGTTTTCCGTTGGTATGGGGAATTTGAACGCAAATGGGTTAGACTCAGCATCGATCCAAGGCAGGTGCATCAAAAACAGTGGTCACTCAAGAAAATATAGATGCTATGCGTAAGATTATGCAGGAAGATAGGTATGCAACATATATTGATTGAGATTGAGGTATCAATGCGGATTTTAAAAATCATTCTTCTGCATCGAAGCACCAACCACATCAACAGTTTCCCCTTTGTATGGAAAATTTAAACGCAAAAGGATTACTTAGCAACGATCCAAAGGTAGGTCACTAAAAACAGTTGTCACTCAAAAAAATGTGAATGCTGTGCTTAAGATCATCCATGCATCATATCGTAAGATTGACGAATCAATGCGGAATCAATTTTACACGAAGAATTGCGTGTGAAAAAGTTAGTTTTTTATTGAATACCGCATCTGTTGACCGAAGAACAGAAAACTGCGAAAGTTAATTGGTATCGAAATACTATGGACTGTTTTAACTTTTGAAAGTCTAAAAGTGTTCTCATAATTGTCAGTGGTGATGAATCTTGGATTTATTCATACGAGCCAGAAAATAAGAGCCTATCAATCAAGGCAAAAAACTGACTATTCTACTTAAATTTTTGTTGTTGTTTGTTTGCTTATGGATCAGTTCATTCGGAATTACGATTACGATATTGTTGATACATTGGCATTCGACGACATTGCTACTTATAAAAATTGCATATCTGGAAAAATACCGAATCAGTTCAAAGTATTTCATAACAATATTAGAAGTCTATCAAAAGAGGTTGATGATCTGCAGGTTATATTGCAGGATATGAGTCATAAGTTCGACTGCATAATTCTCACTAAAATATTCCATATATCTCAATTTATTTAATATTGAGGGTTGCGATCTTGTTTATAATAACGGTACTTTCAATCAGAATGATGGTGTAGTAGTATTCATGAATAGAAATTGTGCTTATGAGTTTGACGTTGTTAAAATGGGAGATCTAGATGTACTGAAGATACTGATTGATATACAAAACGTAGTTACAAATAACTGGAGTTTACAGGTCCCCTCAAAGCTCAATTCATGGATTCAATTTAAATCTGGCGACTTATCTAAGAAAATATTGCCGAAATACTTACCAACGCATAATAGCATAAATAAAGATCTCCTTGATGACAGTCGGGAAACTTAAGATTATTTAAATGTACTGAGCGAAGAAAGTTTTGTTTCTCTGATAAATAAACCGACTCGAGTTCAGGAAAGTAGTGCTGCGTGTATTGATCATATTCATGCTGAAAATATTGAATACTATGTCCCTGTTATATTGAAAAATCATATAACCGATCACTTCTCCACTATTGTTTTTTCTGAATCAATCAGAGGCTCCTATTTATGAAAAATTTGATAAACAAAAAAAGAATCAATTTCAAACTACTCGAATCCAACCTCAAACAGTTGGATTGGGAGAAATTTTAAAGAATAACAGATGTGGAAGAAATTACATGTACATTATTAGAAAAATACAGCTTATGATGCAGAAGAGTCAATATATCGTTAAATCAGGAAAAGAGAAAAGAAAGCCGTGGATTACAAATGCGTTGTTAAAATCGATAAAGAAGCGAAATGAACTATAATAGGAGATGGGAAGGGAGCAAGAATCGCGAGCACTGGAATGAATTCTAATCTCACAGAAACAAACTGAACAGTCTTATGAAAACTGTAAAATGCAACTTTTACACAAATCGGTTAAAATCTAGCGTACATAGTGCGAGAGAAATGTGGAGAATGACTACAGAATTATGTCCGACAAGAACAAAAACAAATCAAATCAAAAAAATTGCAACGCCAAACAAAATAATAGAAAACCCTAAAGAAATCGCGCAAGATTTCAATCACCATTTCACAAACATCGAAAAAGAATCAGCTCAAAAGTTCGAAAAAACGGCCATTACCAAAACAAAAAAGGAAAAAGTTAAACACCGTTTACATTTCACACCGACGAACGAAGAAGAAATTAAGAACATAATATCGAATTTAAAGAAAAAAAGTACAGGGGTTGATGGAATATCTGCCGAGGTCCTGAAAGCCGGAATGAATACTCTGGTTCCACCGATTGTTAACGTTGTGAATATGACCCTAAGCATAAAAGCGGTAATAGAGATCAGTTGAATAATTACAGTCCTGTCTCATTGCTTTCTAGCATAGCCAAAATAGTTGAAAAAGTTATCAAAGACCGGATTAAAATATTCATCAGACAACACAATCTGCAGTCCGATAATCAATTTGGTTTTAGGGAAAATAGATTTTCTCACTCAAGATGTTATTGTTACAATAACCGATAAAATTCATAAAGCTTTAAATTATAATAGAGCAGCAGTTTGTATTCTGATTGACCTAACTAAGGCCTTTGACACGGTGGAACATAGTATTCTTTTGAGTTGGTTGGAGGACATGGGTTTTGGTGGGGTTGAGCTGGGGTTGTTCAAGAGTTTTCTATCGGAAAAGAAACAGGCTGTTCAGGTTGGTGGGGAGGTCAGTGAGATGGGTCTGATAGAGTATGGCGCCCCACAAGGAACAGTGTTAGGGCCAATTTTGTTTAGTATATATATTAATGAATTATTATTTTCGAATTGTGAGGGAAAAATACTCAGCTTCGCTGATACCATTATTTTTTACTGTGGGGAGAATTGGGAGGATCTTAAGAGATTGGCAGTATCAGATTTCATTAAAATAAAAACTTGGTTGGGTGATAACTTATTAACTATTAAT
This sequence comes from Cryptolaemus montrouzieri, assembly GCA_013387265.2. Lineage (NCBI taxonomy): Eukaryota > Metazoa > Arthropoda > Insecta > Coleoptera > Coccinellidae > Cryptolaemus > Cryptolaemus montrouzieri. The sequence goes on from JABFTP020000103.1 coordinate 30,115,808, forward strand.
TTCGCAAAAACGAAATTCATACCTTTTTCAGTCGACTCGAGATCTCTAACACAAAAAGACAAAAAGATACACTAATCATCAACAGTAACAGCACAGTAGAAAAAATTCCCTGCTGTTTTGAATGCACATATTTGGGTGTAATATTAGATTCACATTTAAGATAGAATTCACATATTAAAAACTGATAATGTAGTTAAGAGGTTTCATTTCCAAATTCAAATATATTTCAAATATCCTCCACATAGAATATATGAAAATAATTTATCAAGCAACTGTTGAGTCGCAATTTAGATATGGCATTGTCGCATGGGGAGGAGCATATTACAATATTTTGAATAGATTGGAAGTTCAGCAAAAATGGTTTTTAGAAATTATATTCAAAAAGGACATCACTTTTAGTTCAGATTTACTGTTCCAATTGTCGGGTATGGTGGACGTAAGGCAGATCTTTTGTTTCTCGGTGGATTGAATACGAGATACAGCCAACTTTCGCTGACGGTTCCTAAAGTTAATAAAACTATATGTCAGCGCAGCCAGTACTTTCTTGTACCCAGAATCTTCAACAGTCTACCCTTAATATTGAAGGCAAAATGAATAAAAAATTTTCAAATCGAAATTGATAAAGTGGATTTTGATTTCGAACAGAAAAGATATTGCTAAATTAATAGATTTGAAGAACATCCCTGAATTTTAGTTCGTTGTTTATTAGGTTAGATTTCAAAATTATATTTACTGCCTATATTAATCGCACCTCTTAAAAAATCAATAGTAATAATAGTGTAGAAAATATTAAAGTTTGAATGAAACGCTGACCACAAGCTCAGGCTTTCGTCAGTTGTAGATGTTAATGTTTTTTCCTGTCTTTATTTTATGTATTCATTAACACAATAATAATTGCAAAACTTCATATCGAAATGTTATCTATAATGTACTTTGTTCACTTCAGATACTTATAATAAAGCATTTATTATTATCGTGGACTTATGCACTATCTCAGCTGTTAGCTGGATATAATTTACCTTTCCCAGATTTAGCAATCAAAGGGAATAGGCTCGATTACAATATACTTGACATAAATTTCCTAACTATCCTACATGTATTAAGAATTACAGCTTTTTGCGTTTCTATATAGGTATTCTTATGCAATTCTAATTTCTTGAGGCTATCATGCAAAGTTTTGGGTATTAAACCAGTCGAGGATACGATGACAGGAACAATATCTATTTTATCGAGGTGCCACATCTGCTTGATCTCAATAGCAAGGTCTGTGTATTTGGACTTTTTCTCCTGGAACTTGTTCAGCACGTTGTTATTATTAGGTATGGCGACATCCACCAGCATTGCTGTTCTGGCTCCCTTATCATACACCACTATGTCCGGCCTATTATTCGTCACCATTCTGTCAGTGATAAACCTATCGTAGTATAATCTGATAGAGTCATTTTCCAATACCGGCGCCGGCTGATACTTGTAATATGGCTGGAAGGTGTTCAGAAGTCCGTAGTTGTGTGCAAGTTTCTGGTGGATAATGTTGCACACTTGATTATGCCTGTGAAGATACTCCGTATTGGCCAGTTGTTCGCATCCGGACATAATATGCTGTATAGTCTCCGATCTTATATGGCATTTTCTGCACTTATCTGTTTGTAATGTTCCGTCCTTCATTATAAATTTTTTGTAATTGTTTGTAGCAATCACTTGGTCTTGGATGACCATAAGGAATCCCTCTGTTTCTGCGAATAATTCTCCTTTCATCAACCATTTATTGGAGGCTTTTTGTCGATGTGTGGTTGATTAAACTCATGGTGATGTCGTCCATGCAATTCCTTTCTTGACCATTGCTCTTGTTTTTCAATATCTGATAGGAACGGTAGATTCTTTAGGTCATCTCTGGTAGCAAGATTCAGAGTTGTATATCCCTTATCAGCCAACGATACCACTCTATGGAGGTCAGAAGTGAGAGCTTTTGCAAATAAGAATTCTCTGAGATTTCTTATCTGTTCGGTGTGTAAATTGACGACATCTATCAATCCCCGTCCTCCTTCTTTTCGCTTCAAAGTTGTTCGTATCACATACGATTTTGGATGATGATTGTTGTACTTTGTCAGCATCGTTCGGGCCTGCCTTTGAATATCATCCAGTTCTGTCTTAGTCCATCTGATTATTCCAAATGAGTAGAGCAACACTAGAATGGCGTAGGTGTTAATTGCCTTGACTGAATTCCCCGAGTTCAACATCGATTTCAGCACAGACTTCAGACGCTGACTGTATTCTGAACGAATCTTCTCCTTTGATTGTTTTTGGTCTAGAAATCTGGCTTATTGGTATCCCAGATATTTGTATGTTTCGCCATCTCTCATGCACTGTATAATATTATCGTTTGGAAGTTGTGTTTCACCATCTATGATTTTCCCTCTTTGGATGTTCAGGGTCTTACATTTTTCAATCCCGAATTTCATATGAACATCTGCCGAGAACTCACTGACAGTTTTCAGCAAATCATCCAATTGCTTCTTGTTCGAAGCATATAATTTGATGTCATCCATATACAGCAGGTGGGAGATTGTATGCTAATTCCTTTCTGCTTTTTTCCTAAATCCGTATCCGGTTCTATTGAGCATTGAGGACAATGGGTTCATTGCCAAACAGAGCTATAGTGGACTCAAAGAGTCTCCTTGGAAAATTCCACGACGTATGGGTATCTCGTCGGTTTTAATTGATTTATTGTTCATGTTGACCTGCAGAGTCGTGCGCCAGTGTGTCATTGTTGTCTTCAAGAACTCTACCAGGGCTGGGTGAATTTTGTATATCTGCAATATTTCAACAAGCCAAGAATGGGCGGTACTATCGAATGCCTTCAGATAATCGAGAAAAGCTGAATGAACATTCCGATGCCCTACGTGTGCCTGTTTCATTATCACAGAATCGATGATGAGTTGTTCTTTGCACCCGTGGTGTTTCTTTCTGCACCCTTTCTGCTCTTCTGCTAATATATTGTTGTCGTCAAGGTGTTGGTATATTCGGTTGGATATGCATGAGGTGAGTATTTTGTAGAGTGTTGGCAGGCAAGTGATTGGCCTATATTGAGACGGATCCTGTATTCTATCGCTCTTAGGTAGCATATATGTTAAGCCTTGCGTTAGGAAAGTGGGTGTTTTCTTAGGATGTTGAAGAACATACGTGAGCTGTTTCGCTAGGGCTCCATGGAGCTTATCAGACTTCTTGTACCAGTAGTTGTGGATATTATCTATACCTGTGGCCTTCCTCCGTTATCCCTTCGAAGTCCATATGTCTGATATCGAGGCGTTCTTTTTCATTCGTGATCCATTCCGCATCTCTATTGTGTTCTTTGGGGTTCGACCATAGTGATGACCTATAGTCGGTCAAGCACTTTGCGTCAGGTACTTCTCTGTTACTGTTGGTCGCAGTTTTGTTATTTCCCTTATGAAAATTGGCGGCGTTTTGGAGGAACCTTTGGTTTTTGTGTTTCCTTTCAGTACACTTGACGTATCTTGAAAGCCCCTTTGCTTTTGCTTGGAGTTTCTGTGTCTATATACACGTCGATGTATTGTTTGTGATCAGGGTGTTTTGTGTTCGTACCAATTTTCCTATAAATTTTGCGTATATGTGATTTCAAGCGCCTTGAGGGTTTTCTGTTTCTCAGGAATTCTGTGAGGCGACCAATTTCTGCTCTAATATTATCAATATCCTTCTCCAGTCGTTTTTACCATGGTAGTTTTCTGACGCTTTTTGACTCAGCTTGAATCAGAGTTGTGGAGATTTGTTGTTTGTGAAGTCGAAGAACCGCTACTGCTCCACAGTAAATCAAAGTGTGAATCTTCTCCAAGGTGTTCTGGTCGGTATATTCTTAAAACACTGAGTTTACGCTTGCTAGGATGATATTGGTGTTCTTGTTCGTCTTGAGTTTGGGCAGTTTAGGTTACTACCCAATTATTTACATTTATTATATTATTTTTTTATTATTATATCTTCTGTTTGGGTTCAAGGGGAAGAAAGACCGACAGAACTCATCCGTGCTGAAAGTTTTTCCAAAAATATGGTGATAACTTTTGTTTCAAAAATAGGTCACGTAGAAAATCATAGAACAGTTACTGCCGCTTAGTACTTAAACATTTGTTTACCGCAAGTCGTTAGTAAGTTTCCAGAAACCAACCCCGAATGGCGAATCATCCTTCTCCAAGACAAATTCGCACACAAACAACGCAAGAAAACATAGAATTGTTACATCATCCTGTGTACGATCAGGACTAAGTACCAACGATTTTTTCATCTTTCCCAAAACGGAGAACGGACTGAATGGACAAATGTTTCAGTTTTCAACAGAAGCGGCTGATGCCTTCCCAACGGCCATTTCGAATGTAGCAGCCAACGATTGGAATAACTGCTTCCAGAATTGGTTCTAGCAAAACTTAAAAGACATCCCTCGTATGTCCGTTACTATTTGTCACTATTATCTTAACACGTACACTACATTTTTTCATCTACTTAAACTGTAACGATTGCACCACCAACGCATTCTTGCCTGTTTTATGTAATATCCACACTTATGCCGAATTATGAACAGAAAATTATTTATTTCGAAACATAATTGCCGATCATAATATCTGTAATTACTGAATTGGAAAAATATAACATATTACCATATTCTTATCTACCTATCTCCATAGACATTTCTTTTCTGAATACTTACCATTATGCATTGTTCAACGCAAATAACATTTATGTAAGGTTTATTTATTTGGAATTTCATCAACGCGTTAGTTGAATTTGTTGAAGAGTTTTTTCATAACGTGGTTTTTCACACTATTAACTGTGTGCGTGAAAGTAAAGAAGCAAGTAGTCTCATTGAAGTGGAAAAAGAATATAATTATGCAAATTAGGTAAGTATTCTTTTTGACATAACATCTATTGAGATATTTTTACCGTCGTTTTGAGATGTAGTGTAATCTACTCATTACAGGCTCGAACAGTGCAGAGGATCATATATTAAATGTAGGATGGAATAGATATAATTGAATTCTTTTTATCATACAAGTTGATGCTGTTTATATATGTTGTAAGTGCATTATACAATTTTGACATATTATTCTTCGCATAGCATTCAGATTCTAAGTTCAAGATTCAACACGAAGGCAGTTGAAACAAAACCTGTATAACGAATTGATATTTAATTTTTCAATAAAATGAAACATAAAATTCACCACTGGTCGAGAATTCTAATGTGATACTAAATTATATGCCAGGAAAGCGAAGAATTTATTCAGTTGATTCAAGTTTTGTTTTTAAATAAAGATGATAATATAAGTGCTAAATAAAATCAATATTCCAAACGTAATCGATCAAAAAACTCATGGCACATATCAGAAAAATATTCCCAAAAATAAAACCCATAAAAATAATAAGATAAGTAATGGACAACTGATAGAATACATCGATACTTTAAAACAAAAACTTTCAGTATACTCCATTAGACTACGTGAATATAAGATAAATTCAGATAGAAAATTCCAAAACAAGCTATTCAAAAATAATGAAAAACATTTTCACAAAGTTATTTCAGGTTCAAATGAAAATATTTCTGGAAATGGAGTTCCTAAAATTGATATTCTAACTGATTATTGGTCTTCAATTTGGGCAGTGCCAAGGCAACACAATTCCAGTGCATCTTGGATTTTAAATGAAAGGTCCCGATTTTCTAAAGTAGAATGCCTGCAATTTGAATAATTTTCAAACAAAGATATAACATCAGTTATTAAACACACAAAAAATTGGAAAGCTCCAGGTGTTGATGATATTCATAACTTTTGGTTCAAAAAATTCTCTTGCGTTCATGAAAAATTGGCTGAATTTTTCATTTATAATAAAATACCCCTCAGCTTCTCCTTCATTTTTAACACAAGCAATTACTTATTTAAAATCGAAAGGTGCTAATACTATTGATCCATCTCAATATAGACCAATTACTTGCCTTCCAATAATATATAAAATTCTAACTGCATGTATTACCCAAAAAATTTATCCACATTTGTAGAAAAAACACCTTGGTACTAAAGAGCAACTTGTAATTGATTCTGTAGTTTTGAATCAAGCTCAAAATGAGAGGAGTTTATTATTTCATGAAAAACGCTCAACGTAGCTTCCACAAAGGCAAAAGTGAAACTCCCTATATATTTTCTATAACTCATTAAGGGCCGATAAGTCATTACCTTTCACGGACTAACATAACTATTCGGTTGTCAACTATTTATTTCATATTAGATGAAGGATACACTTCCATGGTGATATGCACAACAATTCGAAAATTCATCGAGATTGAATTGTATAAAATTTATTTCATCCAATTCCAACAGAAATACGAAATTTGTCCGCATTTTAATTTCAGTGCAAATTTATATCTGCAAACTCATGCTGTTATTCGCTTCGCTAATGCATTCAATTAATTTAACATTCACGTAACACATTTTCAATTTCGATCAGCTTGAACGACATTGAAAAATGCGGCATGACAAAAATCAATCCTTTTTATTGTGATTTGTAAAAACCGCCATATCGAATTCAGAATAATATGGATAACTTTCAATATTAGTTTCGAATTCACTGTCGCGAACTTGTGAGACTACAAGGCAACGGGGAAAATCAAAAATTGCGTTCATAGTAGAAGAAATGGCTTTAATTTTCAGCATGATTTTCATAAATCTCAATACACTTTTTTCAAATATTTTTCAGCCGTTACACTTGCAGGAAACGAAATCAAATCTGTTTGCCACCCCAAAAAATCACACCGCCAGCTTGGTATTAGTATTTCGGAATTTGTCTTGCTGTTCGGAGTCTAACTTGTCTTCCACGACCCCTTAAAACCGGAATCCGGCGGTCATCTGATCGAACATTGTCTGGTTAGCTCTGGAACTGTTAAGGGCCTTCTGCAGTATAAACCCCTTGAACGAAGTCTTTGATGTATCGTTTCGACTGATACACTGATGCCTGTTGATTACAGAAATTGCCTTCGGAGTATGGGGTGCGACGCACTAGGGTCTCTCCTTGCAATTTAGCACAAAAAGCGGTCTTGTGCTTCAGAAGTAATCTTCCTACGACTTCTTCTAGGCCTATTTTGCAAATATTGTAGCTCCACGTATCGGGCGTTGGTTTTTGAAATCACCCCCTATGATTCCCACATTGTGGCTGCTATATCCCCCTGTGCCACCCCTTCTTCAACGAGAACAATTGTTTGACCCCTCTGCACATCGGACAATCTAACGTAAGGCATTTTCAATAATGATTATAGGCTTTTTCAAATTTTGAAATTCACAGTTTCAAATCTCAAATCTCTCTAACTAAATCTAACCCAAACTTTGACTAAAATAATGTATATTGTGCGGAAAGCTAATATTTATATATCCTAGCGTACACCCTACCTAGGTAGGTAGGTAGGGTGTATCGTGTATGTACGACAACCCTGCATCACATATACTTGCAGGCTCTCAAAGTCGATCGTAAGTTGTCTAAAAATATTGAGGTAGATCGCCAGCAGTTCAAGTTTGAGCACCCCTGATATAGAATATTTCACAAAATACTAAGCTAATTCTCTTCGATGGTTTCCTATATGTCTTCTAAATTTCTGTTTCAATTCTATCTTTTGAATAGAGAAGTGAGTATATATTTGAGAAGAAGATGCACTTTTCGTACAAAAATAATTAATTTCAGGAACCTTTGAATTCCGAAATTGCAATCTGTTGTATCTATTCAGGATTTCCGACTAGATTGTACCACTACTATGTAGTCCTGGTTAACCATGATTATGAGAGGATCGAAAAAATAGTTGTTGTGATCCCTGAATAGAAGTATTGAATGTGTTGACAGATATAGCGATAAATTTCGCGTCTTTATCGGACATGATGTGTATCTGGTTCAACAGCCAATCAATTATTGGAGCGCCAGCTGAGTTTGACCACTGCTAGAAGCAGACACAGTATGCAGCGTTGTCGTAAATGGTAAGGCTAGTCTGGTTTCTTGAAATTTTTTTTGTTTGATCTACTTGTTGTCTTCCAGATGGCTCTGGTAGTCTTCTTCTGTGACGGTTCGTTGGAGAGCGCCAATTGAATATGTATACATATGTGTAGTACTGATACCAAAAATTCAGTCAAAATATGGCATTCCTTCAACCTAAAAAATCATGTTTGTTAATATGGTTAATTAAAACTTGAGACAAAATCAAACAAGTTTTCGATTAATGAATTTTCAGTTCAACTGATGAAACTTACCTCTTATATTACACCATTTAATATTTTCCATTTTTCACTTGCTTTAAAGGAGTAAAATGTTTTTGTGTCGAACCTTATGCTATAGAATCAAGAGCAACTAATTTCAATCAATCTTAAATATAGTAATATCTTAAAAGCCTTGACCTTCAATAGCCCCCGCCAAATGAATGAGGTGCGGTCGAAGAGGGTGGCGATTGGTGAAGTGATTGATGAATATGAAAGATGCAAAAAGTGGTGTGTAAAAAGCAGGAGGAAGAGAGAAAGTGTAAGTTGTGGCAGGCTCACGTGCTCTCATGAGAGAAGAATATTTCCCCTAAGTTGTACAAAATGGGTAAAAAATTCGCCAAACCGATATTCAGGACTTTCCACCAAATCCTTGAAAAATGTCGATTCGATTTGTTAGTTTTACTTATAGAGGGTAGAGGTGAGGAAAACTATCTCTGTCTATCAAAAGGCTTTATATACGGGATGTGTTCTAAAACAAGTTATTAGAGACTTGTTTTTAGTTATATTTATTAAATCATTTTGGAGTATGTAAATAGTTAATCTTTAATATGCTGCGGTGTTTTTTCTTCTCAGTGACGACTGAGTAAAATATCCTGAACAAGTGATGATAATTTAACATTTGTTATTATACTATCCAGTTTGTTTGCATCAAAAAACTTCATGTTTCAACAAGTAGTTAAAGATCCATTATTATAAACAATCAATAATGTGAAATACCGAGTGATACCATACAAATTTGGTTGTGTGTATATGCATTGGCGCCCTTCAGAGAACTAACACACAGGCCACCGGGAAATGATGAAAACAAAAATTAGATCAATCAGAAAACTTCAAGAAGCCATACTATGTAGGTGGCTGTCTGGCCTGGTGTTGTGAATGGGTGTTCAGTTTCTTCAAGGAAGGATATTTAACATTCTACGGAAGGTTGAATACTCTTCCCTTGATAAAAGTATCCAATGGGCCCACGTACAGCGATAAATTCCGCATGTTGAAATATTACTAGGATTTTTCTGAGATTTTGAAACAAATGGAAGTCGGAAAAAATCAGATCTGGTGAAAAGAGGGAATATTCCAAGCGTTCATATTTTAATCAGACCAATTTCTCTTTTGCATTATTGCTGATACGAGCAGTACCCCTATCCTGGTGATTTTTTCTTTTGCGAAACAGCTCCATTGTCGCGAATTTCTGCATCCAGGTGGTCCGAAAGGCTTTTATGATATCTTCCTATTTTTGTTTCGCCGATTTGTTGGATAATCAACAGTTAGTTCCTTTTGCGTGCCGAAAATTGATGCCATAAAATTCTTTGATGATTTTGACCCTTTAACTTGCTTTTGGGCTAAACAATCGGATTCAATATACTCTGCAATTCATTTTATTTATTCTTATCAATACTAACAAATCGATGTCAAAATTAGTTTTTTTTCTTTAAAAACGATTCAAATATTTTTGAGATAATCTCACTCCAGTGTGTTTTCGATCTAAACTCAACACAAGGTGCAGCCATCTGCCAAAGCTTTCACAGACCTAATTCACTCATCAAGATAGGTATTTCCATGCCCATAGCCACAGCGATTTGATGTTTGATCAATAGCCTATCATCCATAACTGTAAAGAATCAATCATTTCTGCAGAAGTAACATATTTTGCCTGAGATTACAATAAAATATTACAACAGCTCTGAAATGATTCGAAACAATTTTATGTAATTCATCTTGGATAAAGCATTATTTTCATAAGTCTCTATTTTTCTTCTATGAAAGCATTTTTGTTAACTTTGATATTTTCAAATTTATCAGGAAGGAAACTGTTCATTTCACATAAACCTCAGATTGAAAGCTGAGAATAATACTGATGAATATCAAAAGCGAGGATGTGTTTAATACATAGAATTATTAAAGTGAGAATGGAACGATCCACATTTATTTGTCACACTTGTATCATCTGTCTAAGAACTCACCATTTTGATTAATGTTTTAGTTTACAGTTTTAAATGGCCTTTACCAATTGAACATCATATCAATACTAAGAGAATTTTAAAAACCAGATCAGATCAGATTCAATATCTGTTTTTACAACTTGTTTTTTCATCGTTAGCCAGGTGGCCTAGTAGTCTTCTGTCGATTTTTTGGAGGACGCCACGCTTATACCTTTCATCTTTTTTTCATTCTTAACTCTTCGGAAGAGGTGATGCCGGACATACCACAGGTGTGACCGCCCAAGAGGATTGAATGTGTATGTCCGCTCGATTCTTGAAGAGGGCTAAATTGTGGGTTATCCGAAAGATGTTCGATTGAAGCGAGTTTCACAGCAAAGTATCTGCAAAAAAGAGAAAGATCAGCAAGCTGCCGCCTTTGAGCGAGAGGCTGTATATTACGCGTAATCTCCGGGTGGTCGATGAGACGGACACTATGCAATAGATATAATGTATGTTTGGGTGCGGAGCCCTACACATGGGGACAGTATTCCAGACCAGGTTTGTATAAAATCATAAGCTGTGATGGCATGATCTACTGCTTAACCGTGAAAGGAAAACTGAGTTTAGCAGAAGCAGATTTGGTAATGGCTGACACATGGTCATAATAGCTAACTCCGTTGTGGACTGTGACGCCGACAAGATGCATGTTTGCATAATTAAAGGAAGTTCTCCAGCAGGAATTTTCTGGAGAACGTTTCTGATTGCATATTGTTCGCGTTAAAATTGACCGAGTTCAACCGGCTCCAATCTAATACCAAGTCTGAATTCAGTGACATGCTTTGTTGGTAACTTTGTCTAGTTGTTTTCCAGTAAATAATTGAGATAATGAAAAACAAGTACTGTGTTTTAAGGAATTTTACTTAATAATTGCGATTCGTAACGCGTTTCACTACACCATAGCTTCTGCAGACGAATGAACGTACAGAAAATAAGAATGAGTATATAAATATAAATGTTCTTGAGTAATTAAAAGCTTATTGAGTTGCTTCTTCTCAAGTGGTTATTTATGACAGGTATATCCAATAAAATTAAGGAATAGATTGCTCCCCGAAGAGATTCAATAGAGGTGAAGGACTTAAATCGACTTGTTCATTGATGAATCTACCTGAGTGTTTGTATTTATTGATTTCTAAAGTTTCCAAAAGATCTACCTTCCAATATTTATTATCTGTATGCAAAATTTCAAACTGTGGGTCGAAAGAGTGATTATTTTCTAAGAGATGATTCGCGTAATTTGAATCTGATTTTTTATTTGAGAAACTGCGTTTATGTTCCGATATTCTTATATTAAAATTTCTATGTGTTCTTTCAATGTAGAAATTATCACAGTCATTGTAATTCAATCTATAAAAACCTGATTTATTGTTTTTACCTGGTTTGGTTTTATTATTTTTATATATTTGCCTAAATTATTATTAGTTTGGAAAGCCATGTTGAAATTGTTACTACTCAAGAATGATTTCAGTTTCTCACTTGTAATGCCAACGTAGGTTAAGGTGTTGAATTTTTGTTTAAATTTTTCGAGAGGGTAAACTTCATTCAATGCGATTCTACTTTGTTTTTATTTAAAATATTATTTATTAGTTTGGGATTGTAACCATTATTTTTGGCTATTTGTTTAATCAAATTTTATTCTTTGTTGAAATTTTCTGGTGATAACGGGATATTAATCAATCTATGAATAAACTATTGAATCCTGACATTTTATGTTGATACGGATGACACGACGAGTTATGTATTATAATATCTGTATGTGACGGCTTATGGTAAATTGCGAAAACATGTTTTCCATTTTCATTCGAAATTGTTACGTCCAAGAAATTTATCGAATTATTGCTTTCTATTTCGATTGTGAATCCAATTTTGGGATGAAATGAATTTATATGATTTTCGAAAATTTTAACTGTCTATCTGTTTCTGTGAAGCAAATAATGATATCGTCTACATAGCGATACTAGTATAAACAAAATTTACTGAGTGAATGCTTATGAATTAATTTCTCTAAATTATTCATGAATATTTCTGCTTACAAAGAACTTAACGGATTGCCCATAATCAAGCCGTCTACAATAGTATAATATTTGTTATTGAATAGGAAATAATTTTGATCTAAACAAATTTGTAATAATGAAAGTATATCTGATTTAATGATAGTATTGACATGATTCTTTTCTAATAATTTTTCAACTAAGTAATATGTATCTTTCGGAAGAATGTTGGGAGATAGATTCTTAACATCGAAAGAAATGAGATTGGAATTAGGTGGTATAATGGTATCTTTGATATTGGTAATTAGTTCGTATGAATTTATGACCGAAAATTTAGATTTAAAATTGCAATGTTTTATTAGCAAGTCGTTGAGGAATTTTGAAAGTTTGAAAGAAGGTGTCGTTACATAAGAAACAACAGGTCTAATAGGGTATTTAGGTTTATGAAGTTTTATTAACGAATATAATTCGGGGGATTGTGGATTGGAGTTAATGAATTTATATTTTTCGTGGTCTGTAATTAATGATTTTGCTGTTGAAATTATGTTTTTAACCACTTTCTGAAATTTTGCTGTAGGATCCTTAGTTGATGTTATATAGTTTCCGGCTGTTAAGAATTCTTCAGTTTTAGAAATATAATCGGTTTTACTAATCGTGATGACGGTGTTACCTTTATCTGCTTTAGTGAATACTAAATCGTTCTTGGTACTATTTTCACGAATTGTTTTTATTATCTTATAATCGGAATTGCAATGACGTGATAATTTCGAAAAGTCTTCTATGATGATTTTTGCTGTTTGATGTTTGGCTAAAATATTATCTTTGGAGTTTTTGAGAATGATTTCGGAGTCTATGCCTAACTGTTCAAAATTAGTTTTATTATGTTTTGGATGTAAATTATGTTCGAAGCCTTTTTCTAATAGATCTTTTGTGGTTGTGTAAAATCGGTATCAGTTATATTAGTGAATCTGTCAAAAATTTATGGTCTGAAAATTTATCAGTTTGGGTGGAGAAGTTTTGAATTTAAGTGAATTCAACTTTTTCTGTTGTTGCTGAAACTTTTTATGAATTAAAAATTTGACATCATATCTGGATTCAGAGTCTAAAATATAAAACTCAACAGGGTGCAATCTTAACAATAATTCTGTATGGATTACCTTCAAATATATGTTGGCAACGTCCCTCCTGTTTTACTGGATCTTCATATCATCTTTGAGCCTCCGAAGGATACGTATTACTTAGTTGAAGAATTATTAGAAAAGAATCATGTCAATACTATCATTAAATCAGATATTCTTTCATTATTACGAATTTTGTTTAGATCAAAATTATTTCCATTTCAATAACAGATATTATACTATTGAAGACGGCTTGATTATGGGCAATCCGTTAAGTCCTTTGTTAGCTGAAATATTCATGAATAATTTAGAGAAATTAATTCATAATCATCCACTCAGTAAATATTGTTTATACTGGTATCGCTATGTAGACGATATCATTATTTGCTTCACAGGAACAGATAGACAGTTAAAATTTTCGAAAATCATATAAATTCATTACATCCAAAAATTGAATTCACAACCGAAATAGAAAGCAATAATTCGATAAATTTCTTAGACGTAACAATTTCGAATGAAAATGGAAAACATGTTTTCGCAATTTACCATAAGCCGTCACATACAGATATTATAATACATAACTCGTAGTGTCATCCGTATCAATATAAAATGTCAGCATTCAATAGTTTTATTCATAGATTGATTAAAATCCCGTTATCACCAGAAAATTTCAACAGAGAATTAAATTTGATTAAACTAGTAGCCAAAAATAATGGTTACAATCCCAAACTGATAAATAGTATTTTAAATAAAAACAAGGTAGAATCGCATTGAATGAAGTTTACCAAGTCGATAAATTTAAACAAAAATTCAACACCTTAACCTACGTTGGCATTACAAGTGAGAAACTGAAATCATTCTTGAGTAGCAATTATTTCAACATAGCTTTCCAAACTAATAATAATTTAGGCAAATATATAAAAATAATAAAACCAAAGCAGATAAAAATCAGGTGTTTATAGATTGAATTACAATGACTGTGATAATTTTTACATTGGTAGAACACATAGAAATTTTAATATTAGAATATCGGAACATAAACGCAGTTTTTCAAATAAAAAATCAGATTCAAATTACGCGAATCATCTCTTAGAAAATAATCACTTCTTCGACCCACGGTTGGAAATTTTGCATACAGATAATAAATATTGGAAGGTAGATCTTTGGGAAACTTTAGAAATCAACTCATCAATGAATAAGGCGATTTAAGCCCTTCACCTCTATTGAATCTCTTCGGGGAGCAATCTATTCCTTAATTTTATTGGATATACCTGTCATAAATAACCACTTAAGAAGAAGCAATCCAATAAGCTTTTAATTACTCAAGGACATTTATATTTATATTCTCATTCTTATTTTCTGTACACTCATTCGTCAGAAGAAGCTACGGTGTAGTGAAACGCGTTACGAATCGCAATTATTAAGTAAAATTCCTTAAAACACAGTACTTGTTTTTTATTATTCATAATGGAATTTTACCAAGTAAAAGCCTCCCAAATTCAAATAATTGAGATATTGTAACCTGGTATTTGAAAATGAAGAAGGAGCCAAAGCCAAAGTCTAATGTACCTTCTTTGGTTTGACATTGTATGAATGTAGTACAAAAAGGTTTTGCCAGTAGTTTCTGGCTCATTCAATATAATATTCAGGATTAATTGTTACCAGAATAGATGTTTCTTTTCCACTTGAAGCAAAACATACTATTAAGCAAAAAGAATGAAAATAACTTAACTGAATTAACAAGGATAAAAATACAAAACGAATTTTGTGCAAGTTTTTCAAACTCATCACTTCCTTTGCGATATCCTTGGTAGATGAAGTGAACGGGCTATAAGTACTTAACTGACAGTTCGTGAATATTCTGAAGATTTGGACCAGGTGGATGAAACAATTATTCAGACAAAGATTATCTGTATGCATCCACAAATTTCATACCTGCAATAACCAGACAGGAATTCGTGCACATTGCAAAAAAGATTCACAACTTGTTCTTTAAAGTCCAATTTGGCCATTATTTTACAGCAGGCGCAACAATTAAAATTTTATAGTTCAGAATAAGCCGTTCACCTTTATTTTTATAACCTTAATAGGTCAGGTCTGGACATCTTCACTGAAAACCCGCTTTTGCCAAACAGGTATTCATTAATGGTTAGGGAATCCCAAAACTTCTTGCGCAGTACACCCTCTGCGAGACTTTGTCTCCTAAGAATAATCCACTTTCTCTCTCAATTCAAAACTTATAAGTAGGGATACTATAGGCAAAAATATTTCAGTGATAAGCGCGCGCGTGAAAGAAATTATTGAATGTGCGTTCAAGTGATTACCGCATACGAGTTTATTGTTTACTGAAATTCGGAGTTATTAGAGGTAAATTAATTCAAAAAACAATATTAACAATTATAAATTAATCAGTACTGAAATAAATTTTTTTTCAATGTAAATTTTATGAATTCACTTTGGTAATATTTTGAAATTGGTGGTCCATATAATGTATCCTTACAAAAGTTATATTATTGAAGTCTTCAAATCTCTTGAAATTTATGGCTATACGGGGGGCGTCCGCGATTTTATGTGACAGCTCCTGCCTCCATTTGCAAAGATAAAGAAGGGTACCGAAAAAAATTACAGAGATCAAGTGAACCTATTTCTAATATTTTGCTACATGGTGTCCCAATATTCATGAAAAAAAATTTGTTTGAATGGAGCACCCCGTATACAGGATGTTTCAGGAACACCAATCACAATATTTCGGCTATTTTTCATCCGATTGGAAAATTGAAAGACATTGTTTAAATGGGTTTAATAGGATATAACCCCATAAAAAAAGACTTATTCCGAATTGGAACATATTTTTGTAGAAAAAAATTGTTTTTAAATATAGCAATGTTCAAGAACATAAATATTTCAAAATATTAAAAAGAGAAATTTTGATTTACACTTATTTGCTCTATTTGTCACGCGTTTCGACGACACAGCGACTTCATTAGACTGATACAAAATGAAAACTAAACTAAGGTACAACAACTCATATATGATCTACGACATTGGAATAAAAGTGAGTAAAACGTCCTTAGGCAATTCACATAACTATTTTCTGAAAGGCTGAGCCGTAAACAAATTGAGCCAGAAGGAATGATTGTCAAAATCTAACCGTTCATTCAATAATATGTAGGAAAGTTTATATCTATTAATTTATATCTATATATTCCGTTGAAATTATGATTTTCTTCAATTAAATGATTCGCGAAATATTGAATTATCACCACATGTTCGGGATATTGTACTCAGTCGTCACTGAGATTTGAAACTGTGAATTTCAAAATTTAAAAAAAGCCTATAATCATAATTGAAAATGCCTTACGCTGGATTGTCCGTTGTGCAGAGGGGTCGAATAATTGCTCTCGTTGAAGAACGGGTGACACAGAGGGATATAGCGGCCACAATCGGGGTATCACAAAGGGTGATTTCAAAAACCTACGCCCGATACATGGAGCTACAATATCTGCACAATAGGCCTATAAGAAGTCGTACGAACATCACTTCTGAAGAACAAGAGCGCTTTTTGTGCCAAATTGCAAGAAGAGACCCTAGTGCGTCGCACCTATACTCCAAAGGCTATCTCTGGAAGCAACAGGCATCAGTGTATCAGTCGAAACGATACGTCAAAGACTTCGTTCAAGGGATTTTTACAGCAGAAGGTCTTCAAGAGTTCCAGAGCTAACCAGACAACAAAAAATTAACAGTCTTAATTGGTGTATCGAGCACCAAAATTGGAATATTGAGACTTGGCGAAATCTTTCAGATGAGACTAGAAATAGTGTTCGATGAAATGAAAGCCGGATTCGGTTTTAAGGGGTCGTGGAAGACAATCTAGACTCCGAACAGCAAGACAAATTCCGAAATACGAAGGGCAGTGTAATGTTTTGGGATGGCATTATGCTGAGAGGCAAAACAGATTTGATTTCGTTTCCTGCGAGTGTAACGGCTAGAAATTACGTGGACCTAGTGCTGGAGCCCATAGGTTGACTCTGGCGAGGTGCCCTTGTTGAGATCTTCACTTTTATGGAAGATAATGGTCCTCCGCAAACCAGGAACCTTGCACGACATTATCTTGAAACAGGGAGCATCGCTATTTTGGACTAGCGATCTTGCTCCCCAGACCTCAATCCTATTGAACATTTATCGGATAATCTCAAAAGGAAAACTAGATCGCGCCAGGACAATCCAAGAACCCCAGAAGAGTAGAGAAAATCACCCCAGAGGCGATCGAAAACCTAATCCAAAGCATGCCTAGACGGATTCAGGCCTGCACCAGGGCAAGAGAAAGTAATACAATCTCATGACGTCGAGAAAAAACACCTTCCCCGTGATAAAACAATTTCAAATTTTTTTGCTACATGCGGAAAGATTATCTCATATTCTTTTATTTGTTTCTTTTTTTAATTAACCTCCATTTAAATATTTCAAAACGATCAATTGTAACAATCCTTCGAAATTTTCAAAATCCCTGAGGTAATATTCAAAATATCGGGTAATTCCATATAAATTTGGTTGTGTGTACATCTTACTACAACTACGGTAGCTAAGTTTGTATACACCAGATTTCTACATATCTATTTTATTTCTATTATTTTTTGTTGTTGTGTTTGATTAAATTATTATTGGTTCGGAATAAGATCTGTAACTGGCATTTTCCAGTAAATCTTCAAATTATGGCGAACTTCCCCAACATATGTCAGGCAATTATATCTGTGTTTATCTTTAGATTTTGGGTAAACCAATTCTATTGCCTTGAGGTTCCGTATTTTGTTAAGTATTTGAGTTAAAATATTTAAATTGTAACCAGCATTAAGATCCATTTATTCATAAATACAAAGTTCTCTGTCGAAATTATGTGAATATAAAGGAACATTTAATAATCTGTGAATCATGATTTGGAATGCTGCCATTTCATGTTGGACCATATTAAACAACGTATTGTTAATTACGATGTCCGTATGAGATGGTTTATGAAAGGTGTAGAATTCATGTCTATTCTTGAAAATGGTAGTAGTTAAATCTAAAAAGTTGAGTCAATCGTTCTTTAAATGATTCGATGATGTTCATTGACGAGTGACGGTCGTAGCATGCTTTGACCTAAGTAAAGCCTTCGATATGGTAAACCACGAGAAACTTATAGAAAGGCTGTAGAGAGTGGGAATCCTGGAAACGCCACTACAGCTGTTAAAATCATATTTAACTGGCAGAACTCAATATGTCCGTGAGCGGAACCCAATAACACATGAAGACATTATATCTAAATCGATCCCTGTTAGGAAGGGGTACCACTGGGTTCAGTATTGAGTCGCCGTTACTCTATATCATTTATACGAATGATCTACCTGATGCTGTACCTGATGCGATGGTACAGTATGCAGATGACACAACAGTGATACCTACCGATGAAACTTCTATTGATGCAAGAGTAAGTCATGAATACCGTAACATCATGGTTCACAAATAATAACTTGATGATGAACGAGAACAAGACGCAGCTGCTACAATTTAATTATAGCTCAGATTGTGAGAACAAAACCTATCACTATAACACATGAAGACATTATATCTAAATCGATCCCTGTTAGGAAGGGGGTACCACTGGGTTCAGTATTGGGGCCGTAACTCTATATCATTTATACGAAGGATCTACCTGATGCGATGGTACAGTATGCAGATGACACGACAGTGATACTTACCGATGAATCTTCTATTGATGCAAGAGTAAGTCATGAATACCGTAACATCATGGTTCACAAATAATAACTTGATGATGAACGAGAACAAGACGCAGCTGCTATAATTTAATTATAGCGCAGATTGCGAGAACAAAACCTATCACTTTAAGGGCGGTAGGATAACAACTACAGCTACTCTAAATATTCTTGGGGTCATTGTGGATCACCGACAGGAGTTGGGGTGCACATGTTGACTTCGTTGCCCAAGACATGTCCAGGTATGTGTATGCAGTGAGAACGCTCTCGAAAATTGTTGATAAGGAAACGACTATCTTAGCATATAATGCTTATGTAAGCAGTAGACTGAGGTATGATATCATTGCCTGGGGGAATTTAGGCAAGTCTAGGGAACCTTAGACAAACAGAATCATCTAAAGCTTACTTTAAGCAAATATCTATACTAACAATAGTTGGACTCTATACCTCTATTACACATAGAGAGTATTATTACTTATTATCGTGGACTTATGCACTATCTCAGCTGTTAGCTGGATATAATTTAGCTTTCCCAGATTCAGCAATCAAAGGAATAGGCTCGATTACAATATACTTGACATAAATTTCCTAACTATCCTACATGTATTAAGAATTACAGCTTTTGCATTTCTATAAAGGTATTCTTATGCAATTCTAATTTCTTAAGGCTATCATGCAAAGTTTTGGGTATTAAACCAGTCGAGGATACGATAACAGGAACAATATCTATTTTATCGAGGTGCCACATCTGCTTGATCTCAATAGCAAGGTCTGTGTATTTGGACTTTTTCTCCTGGAACTTGTTCAGCACGTTGTTATTATTCGGTATGGCGACATCCACCAGCATTGCTGTTCTAGCTCTTTTATCATACACCACTATGTCCGGCCTATTATTCGTCACCATTCTGTCAGTGACAACAGGCCTATCGTAGTATAAATTGATAGAGTCATTTTCCAATACGGGCGCCGGCTGATACTGGTAATATGGCTGGAAGGTGTTCAGAAGTCCGTACTTGTGTGCAAGTTTCTGGTGGATAATGTTGCACACTTGATTATGCCTGTGAAGATACTCCGTATTGGCCAGTTGTTCGCATCCGGACGTAATATGCTGTATAGTCTCCGATCTTATATGGCATTTTCTGCACTTACCTGTTTGTAATGTTCCGTCCTTCATTATAAATTTTTTGTAATTGTTTGTAGCGATCACTTGGTCTTGGATGGCCATAAGGAATCCCTCTGTTTCTGCGGATAATTCTCCTTTCATCAACCTTTTGTTGGAGGCTTCTTTGTCGATGTGTGGTTGATTAATCTCATGGTGATGTCGTCCATGCAATTTTTTTCCTGACCATTGCTCTTGTTTTTCAGTATCTGATAGAAACGGTAGATTCAGCAGGTCATCTCTGGTAGCAAGATTTAGTGGTGTATATCCCCTATCAGCCAACGATACCACTCTATGGAGGTCAGAAGTGACAGCTTTTGCAGAGAAGAATTCTCTGAGATTTTTTATCTGTTCGGTGTGTAAATTGACAACATCTATTAATCCGCGTCCTCCTTCGTTACGCTTCAAAGTTGTTCGTATTACAGACGATTTTGGATGATGATTGTTGTACTTTGTCAGCATCGTTCGGGTCTGCCTTTGAATATCATCCAGTTCTGTCTTAGTCCATCTGATTATTCCAAATGAGTAAAGCAACACTGGAATGGCGTAGGTGTTAATTGCCTTGAATCAATTCCCCGAGTTCAACATTGATTTCAGCACAGTCTTTAGACACTGACTGTATTCTGAACGAATCTTCTCCTATGATTGTTTTTGCTCTAGCAATCTGGCTTGTTGGTATCCCAGATATTTGTATGTTTCGCCATCTCTCATGCACTGTATAATATCACCGTTTGGTAGTTGTGTTTCACCATCTATGACTTTCCCTCTTTGAATGTTCAGGGTCTTACATTTTTCAATCCTGAATTTCATATGAACATCTGCCGAGAAATCACTGACAGTTTTCAGCAAATCATCCAATTGCTTCTTGTTCGAAGCATATAATTTGATGTCATCCATATACAGCAGGTGGGAAATTGTATGATAATTCCTTTCTGCTTTTATCCTAAATCCGTATCCTGTTCTATTGAGCATTGAGGACAATGGGTTCATTGCTAAACGGAACCATAGTGGACTCAAAGAGTCTCCTTGAAAAATTCCACGACGTATGGGTATCTCGTCGGTTTTAATTGATTTATTGTTCATGTTGACCTGCAGAGACGTGCGCCAGTGTGTCATTGTTGTCTTCAAGAACTGTACCAGGGCTGGGTGAATTTTGTATATCTGCAATACTTCAACAAGCCAAGAATGGGCGGTACTATCGAATGCCTTCAGATAATCGAGAAAAGCTGAATGAACATTCCGATGCCTTACGTGTGCCTGTTTCATTATCATAGAATCGATGATGAGTTGTTCCTTGCACCCGTGGTGTTTCTTTCTGCATCCTTTCTGCTCCTCAGCTAATATATTGTTGTCGTCAAGGTGTTGGTATATTCGATTGGATATGCATGAGGTGAGTATTTTGTAGAGTGTTGGCAGGCAAGTGATTGGCCTATATTGAGACGGATCCTGTGTTCTATCGTTCTTAGGTAGCATATATGTGTAGCCTTGCGTTAGGAAAGTGGGTGTTTTCTTGGGATGTTGAAGAACATACGTGAGTTGTGTCGCTAGGGCTCCATGGAGCTTATCAAACTTCTTGTACCAGTAGTTGTGGATATTATCTATACCTGTGGCCTTCCAATTGTTGGTCGCTCGAACTACTGTTGTGATTTCTTCCTCCGTTATTCCATCGAAGTCCATATGTCTGATATCGAGGCGTTCTTTTCATTTGTGATCCATTCCGCATCTCTATTGTGTTCTTTGGGGTTCGACCATAGTGATGACCAATACTGTTATTTGTTAGTCGCAGTTTTGTTATTTCCTTTATGAAAATTGGCTGCGTTTTGGAGGAACCTTTGGTTTTGGTGTTTCCTTTCAGTACACTTGACGTATCTTGAAAGCCTCTTTGCTTTTGCTTGGAGTTTCTGTTTCAAAGTGTCCATATACACGTCGATGTGTTGTTTGTGATCAGGGTGTTTTGTGTTCGTACCAATTTTCCTATAAATTTTGCATATATGTGATTTCAAGCGCCTTGAGGGTTTTCTGTTTCTCAGGAATTCTGTGAGGCGACCGATTTCTGCTCTAATATTATCAATATCCTTCTCCAGTAGTTTTTGCCATGGTGGTTTTCTGACGCTTTTTGGCTCAGCTTGAATCAGAGTTGTGGAGATTTGTTATTTGTGAAGTCGAAGAACCGCTACTGCTCCACAGTAAATCAAAGTGTGAATCTTCTCCAAGGTGTTCTGGTCGGTATATTCTTCAAACACTGAGTTTACGCTTGCTAGGATGATATTGGTGTTCTCGTTCGTCTCTTCCATTATGACCTCTTCTCGTAAGCTTTGCAGCGTTTCTGAAGAAAGTAGCCTGTTCTTAACGATTGTTCTTCGTTGATCCGAAATTCTCTGCTCGGATATGTGCTGTAATTCAGGATAATTTTCTATGAACGCAAGATGTAACGCGTATCTGTATGCTGTCATTTCCGATTCCAAGTTTGTAATCTTGTAATAGGAACGCATAATGAAGGTATTCATTTCTGGAGTCCACTTCATGCGTTTCCTAGGGAGTCCGGCTCTCGTGGTCTTAGGCATAATGGCTTGCGCCGCCGTTGAAACATCAAGAGTCGGTTGGGAGGTGTTGATGTTATTTCCCACTTGGTTTTGTGTTGCAGTATCCCTACTCGATATCACGCTGCTTCCGTCGCTAACCGAGGGAGACTGTGACTCACTTTCCGAACAAGACCCTCTTCCTAAATCTTGAACGCGACAAGAGGTTATGGTGGTACAATGTCGATTCACCCGTTTATTCCTTAGATTGTACATCATTGGATAAGTTGCATTTTATACCTACTGCCAGGTTCAGCTTGGGTACCTCGGGTTCGCTAAGCCCGTACTCAGAAACAATGATCCTAAGCCACTGACGTTGTATTATTACTATTATTATTGACTCTAATAATGAAATTTCTCATTTGTTCATTGATTTGATGAAACGATACTGTCGATTTGAACTCAAATACCCTATCAAAAATTTCTATGAATTAATAGATAAAATACAAAATGTATATCTCTTCAAACCCTCGAGTCAGCATCTTTTGATGTAAATAACTCATTTGCAAGTATCCCTCCTCAAGACTCAATCAGTATTATTGAAAACAATATGAAACTTAATAACTTGAACCGATTAAGTCAACATGAAATATTGTTTCTATTAGATATGTGATGTAAAATATAATTACTTTGTTTTGGAGTCTTCACTTTACCGTTCGGACGAGGAACTTATTATAGAAAATTCCTCATCAGCAGAAATTTTCATGCATAACTTAGAGACTAAAATACATAACAATATTTTTGCTAAACATTTTCTTTTATTGGTTTCGGTATGTAGATGATATCATTGTAGATTCACTGGTACAGAATGTCAGGTAAATATATTCGAGAAGAAATATAAATTCAATTCATCCAAAAATGAAATTCACTACCTAACTTAAATAAAACCATTCAATCAACTTTTTGATTCAACTATAACTGAATCAAATAATAGACAGGAATTCTCCATATTTCATAAACCATCCCATACGGACAGTGTAATTCACAATATATTGTTTCATCCGGTTCATCATAAAAGGGCAGCTTCCACAACATGATTCACAGATTATTGTGTGTATGTTCCTTTAGCTCCACATAATTTCGACAAAGAAGTTTGTATTATCAAACACATAGCTCTCGATGTTGGTTACAATCCAAATATTATAACTAAATTACGTAACAGACAACCGAAATTCAAGAATTGGTAGACTCAAAAGCTGAAGATGAACACAGATATGGTAGCTTCACATACGTTGGAAAAGTTAGTCATAATTCAAAACATTTACTGGAAAATTTCCACTCATATCTCATTGGTAACCAATAATAACTTATTCAAACACATCAAAAATGGTAAAAGTAAAATAGATAAAGGAAACAAATATGGTGTCTACAGTTATAAATTATATTGGCAAAACCTACAGAAATTTCAATATTAGAGTCAATGAAAATATGTTTAATCTATAAAAAACAAGTTCTAAAGACGCGAACCATTTTATTGAAATAATCATAATTTTAACCAAATTTTCAAAATCTTTCATCAATCAGACTTCATATTAACTCTTTGGGAATTCCTGGAAATCAATAGAAATAAACTTTCCAACATATTAGTGAATGAAAGACGATTTTCACAATAATTTCCCTTAAATTGTTTCCGGCTCAGTCATTAAGATTATTGTTTCGTGAATTGCCTTAAGGGGTTTTACTCACTTTTATTCCTATCATGTAGATCATACAAGGTGTTCCAACGAAAATTTAACACCTCGATTTTTCGGATTCAAAATGAAAATATGGAAAATCGCTTGGACCCGTCGATTTTTTTTTCTAGTGGGAACAATTTTTCCGATTTTTTCATTTCCGTAACTTCAATTCCTTAACGGGGGTGAGCACAACCCCCTGATTTTGAATAGGAATGAGGGATGTTGCGATACCTAATTTTGAAGCTGTGCCAGAGCGTTTGTAAATTTGTAGTAGAATTAAAATAGTGAATTCCGTAGAAAAAAGTGTGGAAATGATAAAATTATTTTTTAGAAATAACGACTCTGCGCAAGTAACAGCGGCTTTATTTAACGAACGACATCCTGAAAAAAATGTATCCGCCGCTTACGTTGTGCAACTGGTTGCTAAATTTGACGCTACTGGTTCAGTCGACAATAGAAAGAAGGTGTATTAGGAGACGAAGCGAAGGAAGCGGCTATCTTAGGTCACGTAGTGATGGTTCAGACCCTTAGTACTAGGAAATAGTCCAATGTGTCTGGTGTTTCATACACAACAATCATGAGAATTTTAAGAAAGCATAAGTTTCATCCTTTTAAGATTCGATTGGTTCAGGAACTGAATGAGGATGATTTTTGATCGCCGACTGAAATTATTAACAATAATCAAAACTACATGTTTAATATCTGTTTTTCCGATGCAGTGTTCGGCACTGTAAACAAGCATAACTGTCGCTACTGGCCAGATAAAATTCCAATATTAATTCGAGAAAAGCATGCTCAGCATCCCCAACGGTTAAATATTTGGGCGGATATTTATGGAAATCACATCATCGGCTTTTTTATTTCCGGTAATATCACTGGCAAATTTATTCAGAACGATTATAGAACTCTATCCATCCAGCCCTCGTGCAACTATTGGAGAATGAAGAAGACCATGAAACGATCATTTTTCAACAAGATGGTGCACCACCTCATTTCGTGCAGCCTGTGCGTCAGTTCTCAGATGAAAATTTTAGACCTGGATTGGAAGAAGGGGACATATTGAGTGGCCACCCAGATAACCTGATCTGGACTCTTTTCTATGGGGTCACTTGAAATCTGAGATTTAGGCTCCCAACCTGAGTCACTAGATGGATTGCAAAATCGGATCATTAATGTATGCCGTCAAATTGAACCAGAAATGTTAAGTAATGTACGTGAACGATTTGGGTGAATGGTGCCCATTTTCAGCACTTAATAAACTAATCACAAAAGTGAGTGGTCTTCCACATTTTTAGCTGCCATTTCGTCAACAATGAAAATTTTGAAATGAAAATTCAGGGTCAGATAGTACTCGATAAGATCTTCAAAACGAGGTATCGCAACACCCATTTTAAAATCAGGGGGTTGTGCTCACCCCCGATAGGGAATTGAAGTTACGGGGATGAAAAAATCGGAAAAGTTGTTCCCCCTCGAATCAGAAAACGACGGGTCCAAGCGATTCTCCATATTTTTATTTTGAAACCGGAAAATCGAGGTGTTTTTCGTTGGACCATCCTGTATATAATTTATTGTAACTTAGTTTAATTGTTATTTTGTAAATAAGGTGAAATCAAATTTTCTTTTATTTATCATTTGAAATGGACCCAGTTACAATAAATTATTGTAAATAACAACCCGTTTTCAATTTCGTTCACACATAGGGAAAAGTCATTTGCGAAGCAACCTGTCATCAATTTTTCTTTTGATTCAGAGTTAAATCGAAAATCCAGTCATTTTTTAATCGACCTTCAATGCATTGTTTCTTGAATTAAAACTGCATAATCTACGTTAAGAATTGGACCAGCCAGAATCGGGATTCTGAAATGAAATGAAAACCGGTCAATCTTAATTATCTGTTCTTCGCGAAAATAATTCTTAGTGACATAATTTGAAGATTTTTCGATGCAATCTCTTTCTCTTTGGGAGTGTCCTTTGAAAAATAGTTAAAAGAAGTTGTTTTTAATACTGTTACGAGTTGAAATTAATGATTTAATCTTGTGACATTTTGTGATAAAGTTTTAATTGCATTCCTGCTTAATAACGTGAACAGCAAACAAAGCAAATTAACTTTGAGTTAGATCAAAGATTTGCGTATGAGACCTGCTTCGATAAAAGAATTTATTCGAATCGTGATCTCAATTGCATGAAGATTGTTGTTTTGTCATAACTGTTTTGGTTGTGGTTACGTAGGGAAGATTTGAATTTTTATTGAACGAATTATTTTCCTCAGAAGTTACCGGTTCTTAATAATACCCCAGGTACCCGATGATAATTATACAAGATGTTCCACAAACTTCATGACAAACTTTGAGAGATAGTTCATGAAGAAATTCTAAGACGAATTAGGAGAACAGCATGGTTCCAATCTTTTAGAATTTAGATACTACGATTTTTTTTATATATATATATATATATATATATATATATATATATATATATATATATACAGGGTCTTCAACGAAAACTAAACAGAGGCTATATCTACCAAGATATTCATTTCTGATCAAAACGCAAAAACAGATCAATTTTGTTTCAAGGAGGACATCTTTTGGGGTACAAACCTTGCCTAAATTATCAACCCCCTAAGCGCGGGTTGGAATCCTTGAATATTTTGAATAGGAAAGATGGCTCGAGTGATGACTCAAAAGAAAGGTAGTATCTTTGTCTACATTGCCCTGAACAAATTTCCATTTCCAATTGAAAACTGTGAAAGATACAGGGTGAGCAACTGAAAGATAAGGAAGACTATTTCCCTGAGACTATTCAAGTTTCAGTGAGGCAAAATGGAACAAATCCATGCTGATCAATGGCAGGGTGACAACCTATGAAAATTTGGAAGAGGGTAGATGGTCGAGTGATAACTCGAAAGGAAGCTATTATCTTTGTCTGCATTTCCGTGAAAGAATTTTCATTTTTGATTGAAAACTGTAGAAGATACAGAGTGAGCCACTGAAAAATAGAGAAGACTATCGCCCCAAGACTATTGGAGTATTAGCGCTTAAAACTGGAATAGATTCATTTTAGATCAAAAGCTGTCATATTCCGAAATCATCCTCATCTCGAATTTCAATCCCTAGAGCAGGGGTGATATTTCGATCCAGTGATACCTCAGGGCGATAGAGAGTCTCCTCTATTCTTCAGTAGCTCACTCTGTATCTTCTACAGTTTTCAATCAAAAATGAAAATTCGTTCACGGGGATGCAGACAAAGATAATACCTTTCTTTCGAGGTATCACTCGACCCATCTACCCTCTTCCAAATTTTCAAGGGTTGTCACCCCTGCTCCAGGGGCTGAAATTCGAGATGAGGATGGTACTTGATGACTGCCATTGATCTGCATGGATCAGTTCCATTTACCTCACTGAAACTTGAATAGTCTCAGGGTAATTTGATAGAGCCGTTTTCAAGCTTCTCAAGGTTGTACTGATAATGAGTGTATTTTTTTGAGTTAATTTGTTCTATTGAAGGCTCTTTCAAGGATTTTCTATATGGGAAATAAACTTCAGAAATTGAAAGGTAATGGTCAGTACCACATTATTGTCTCCTCATACCTCGGACGTCGGTCGGTAATCTTGAAAGCAAAATTCTGTTTCACAACGGTATAATCGATTATACTCTTCAGATTGTGAGTTGGTTGTTTCCAGGTTAAATGGTGAATATCTTTGTGCTGAAACCAGCCGTTTGTCATTTTCAGCTTGTGTTGTTGACAAAGTTCTATAATTTGTTCACCGTTATTGTTTACTGTGACCTCCCCATAGCGCCCTATTACTGGATCATCTGCTCTGCTTCCTGTTCTCTAATTGAAAATATTTCTTTCCGGATACTGATGCAATCCAGTAACCTGGTCAACTCATCATAAAATTTATCTTTTTCGTTTGTTTTCTTCAGTTCCATCTCTACAAGTAGAATTCTCTCATTTATTTGGTCCCATGATGTGATATACTTTTTGTGGCGGATAAGGAAGTCTCCACATTTGGTTCTCTCTTCTTTTGGCATGCCACTGTAAGTGTGTACGAAATCTCTTTTAATTTCCGTACCCTTGCCCTTTTTTTTTGTTTCTTTTAGAGCACATATATCAATTTCGTATTTTTGCCATTTTCTGAAAGACTTCTCCATATTTGGTTGCCATTCCCTGAATATTCCAAGTACCTATTCTCAATGTCCGTTTCATAACCAGTTTTCGTCGGATATTGAGTCCATTTTCTTCAAAGGCTTCTTTGGGAAATTTTGCTCAAAATAATTCTTTTATAGGTGATGAATTGCAGGTCCATCGCCCCAACCCCCATCCTGGAGGACAAGGATTATTTATCAAGGTTTACTCCTTTAGATGGATCGCTTTCACCACAGCTGAGGAACTCCATCTGCCCCTTACTGGTATGTTCGAGTTTTGAGTCGCCCAAAATTCCCTTCACCCTGTCTTGTTTGCTACAAATATTTTGTACCCAGTACCTTGCGATCTGAGATCTTCTAGGATATGAGAAAATGATTCGTTGGCAGAGCTGAATTTATATTTTTAGAATCCTTGACTTTTTCGTCGAGCATCAGTATGCATTTCTCAGAGTTGTCTACTATGCAATCACCAGCAGGTTGCACAGCATCTGAGACCTTATACCAACATTTCGGTACCACAATTTCTTAAATACGAGAAAGATTATCTAGAATGTAGAGTTACTTTGGATAGATGAATGAATAAATATCAAAACACCTGCATGCAATTGCATAGTAGAATGGTATCGAGTATGATAAGCTTTCCAAATGCCCTAGGGGCATTAGTATCGTGAAGGCCAAGTTACAGGACCGCCTCTACCGATCCATCTATTGGAATCTGCTTGATTCAAATTATTCCTCATTAAGAGTCCAAAATGCTGGGATCACCATTATGCATAAACGAAAAAATCAACCAGAGTATTCTACAATAAGTCAAGGAATGCTAGTGAATTCAATCTGTTAGGTAGAATTACCCCTAACTATCTGCGATTATACCAACTGACCCAAACATCTTTGTAGTAGCCATTGAAAAAATTTGAGCCTTCTGGATAGATCTTCAGCTTTGAGGGCTTGAACCCTTTGGATAAGTAAGGTTGTAAAAGTTAATCATGCAAAATTCTCCAAACAATCGAATGTGATATGCCAAACTGTAGAGATAGCCTTCTAGTGCTGATTGTTGGATTATTGTGTGCTTCATCCAAAATAAATTTTTCATTTATTGGTGTCATGACGTCCGATCTGATCCAGAATTTTCCTTGGCTGGTCGAAGTAGTCCGTTTTCACGTAATACTCAATGTAACAGAATTACTTATGGCAAGTCTCCAGTATCTTACTGTGGATACAAGCAAGGTCAGGTATTCAGATTCAGATATGCAAACTCAAGATTACATAAAAACTATAATTATGACGACAATTTAGATCTCTCGTTCGTTTCACGGATTATCAATTCTCACATCATTTTTTTTTCTCTTGAAAATGGCTATGATTCCGAAAAAATGTTATGGTTCAATGGCTATGATTTCGAAAAAATGTTATGGTTCAAGAAAGGTTTAAAATTGAAAGGTCATTTCAAGAAATATTCTTAAAAAGACCAGTGGCGCACTACACTATGATTTTGATATGGTCAAAGGTAGCATGAGCCTGAATAGCAACGAGAAAAAATCTGAACTTCCCCTGTATTTCTAGAACGGAAATTTTTATAATCACCCTATATGAATAAAGTTTTCTGGCATCTAAAGTATTGACATTTAAATATATTCTATCACAAAAACTTGTTCAGAAACAGAAAGTAGACCTATTTTCTTATATTAAAAATTACACCTACAAGATTAACAAATTTCGATGCATATTTATATGTTCAATAAGCTTGAAGGATTAGGTCTATTTTTACATTATATATAATGAAACAGAATAAATATGTATCAATAAACAACTTATTCAATTAAAAATATATACATATTTTTCAAAATGTTGAACATGCATGAATAACTAATTCATCAAGCATTCTGTAGCTATTTACATTAATTTCACCGGATATGATTATGTTTTATTATTTGACTATCTATTGAAAACTAAATTGAGATGGATGTGAAGTCATCAAAACTATTTCATCACAATTGATTTTACGAAGTTCATTAGGTAAATTAGAACATCAAAGAATTGAAAGGAGTCCTTGAAATAGTGAAATGTGTAAAATTTCTTGAAATAATGATGGGCGAATCAGAGTGAGGTTATATGAATAACGACTGTAACGAGTATTACAACATGTTTCAAGAAATTCATTCATAGATTTCATGATCCAATTTTATGTGTTTCGTAAGAATCATTCACCATTTCAGAAATTACAAACAAATGTATGAATTCTTTATTAAAATACTGTAGTCGCCGGATAACTGGTACACTAAATAATCAGATTAGTGGGTTATTTGGATAAGAAATATCAGAAACGAAACTCATGCTATTTTTTCTCTTATAATGATCAAGTTGTCGGTTAATTAAATGACTAGTTTGAGCGCAGCGATATTTTTGATTACATATTTCAAACTTGATAATTTAATTTAAATAAAATTACCTAAAATGTTTCAGGCCGAAAAAGAGG
Organism: Cryptolaemus montrouzieri; assembly: GCA_013387265.2. Lineage (NCBI taxonomy): Eukaryota > Metazoa > Arthropoda > Insecta > Coleoptera > Coccinellidae > Cryptolaemus > Cryptolaemus montrouzieri. Next base: position 30,146,964 of record JABFTP020000103.1, read on the forward strand.
GATATGAGGATCAAAATTCATGTGAATTCGGTCCCGAAGATTTAAAGGGGTGCGTTAAGTCGAGAAGTTGATTATAGAATGAAATGCACAACAATATTCACTCAGAATTATTGATAATGCTAGATATGAAAATCGGTGACCAAATAAAAGTTATACTATATTGAAATAACTATCAATCATTTCTGAAATGATTTTGTGGCGATTCTTTAAATTCTTATCATGAAAGCAAGGATTCCGCAGTTGAATTATGATACGTATGAAATTGAATTATCAAATATTTTGGGACAATTCGAAATGCGTTTTTATGATTGCAGTATATAGGCAAATATAGCATCATTTATGAGTTATCCTTTTCAGGTAAAAACATTGAGAAAATACCTACTGAAATAGCAAGTCAGTTTAATATTACTCATGTTCTGTTGATAATGAGGTGGTGCAGATTATATCAGATATACATCTCAAAGCTACAGCATCTGATTCAAATTTCTGGTGTTTTATATCTGAAGATAAATATCCGAATCTAAGGCGAATCGACCTTCAACTGACGGCAATGTTTGGGTCAACTTACTTGTGCGAGTCTGCATTTTCTGAAATAAAGATAATTAAGTCAAAATATCGCAATCGACTAACTGACGATCATATGTCATCATGCTTGCGATTAGCACTCAGTGGTTACGTACCATCTTATGAAAAGTATGCTGAGGAGTAAGCTTCTAAACCACCAAGCAAATTTTCGGAAATTCCAAATGCGGTCAGTTTATTCTTCAAGGCTACGAGCCAAACAGTTGGTGGTATTAGTTAAGAATTTTACTTCAGACATATTCGATTGAACATGTGGTTACACTGCGCTTGATGTATCTAATACAGAAATTTGCGAAAATATTTTTGCAAAGACGTCCGCCTTTGCTTCAGGTGATGATGCGATAGAACTGTCATCCCTAATAAAAGATGAGGAGGATGACTTACAAAAATTGTTGCTGATTGTCTTCGCCATAGATCACAACTGACACTGGTCTGCTCCAAGAGTCCCTTCCTAATTCTTTCATTGAAGAAGGTTTTTCGATTTATCAATTGTTGAGCTACAAATGTTCCTGAAACCATATATTCAGCTTCAGTTGGATCTGTTGGATTTTTTCTTCCAGTTTTTATGAGCTCTGCTTTTAACTATGATACCTTTTTGGCAGTTTCTAATAAACCAAGGCTTTTATGCGGTTTTTTTTCGTAGAGTTTTGAATATAGAGGTCTATGCCTGCAAGAATAACTTTAATGACGAACTCAGTGCTGAGAGCTGAAAACGGAAATCATGTGGGTCTGAAACAAGAAAGAGATCGAGAGTATTGGGAAAATCGGTTATATTGTCAGGAATTCTTGTCGGCTCATTGACAAGTTGAGTCAAGTGGCGGCTGATCTCAAAGACCTCTGCTTGACTTCCTGCTTCGTGGATCCTATTTGATTGTTGGAGCCATTATGATCACCTCAGTTGACGGATGCTATATTTGGTTTGATGCTGACTAGAAAAGGAGGACACTAGAGTACAGTCGTCCACAAACCCAAATATTCTGTTTTCGGTAGAATAGAGGAGATCATTAATCTATAACAGAAAAAAAGTTGGCGAGAGTATGGTGCCCTGGGATACTCCTACAGTAACCTGAAAATATTCACTCGTTACACCATCAACGATCACCCCAATTGATCTGAGGAGTAAGCTACTAAACCAACCAAGCAAATTTTCGGAAATTCCAAATACGTTCAGTTTATTCTTTAAGGCTACGAGCCAAACCCTGTCGAAGGCCTTTGAGATATCAAGAGCAATGGCTCTTGATTCACCATGCTTTTCGATTGTTGATGTCCATAAATGCTTAACGTATGCAAAGAGGTCACTAGTCACTAGTTGATCCTTGTCTACGGAAACCGTATTGTTGATCACTGATGATAGCCTGTAACTTGAGAATTTTTATAAATTTATCATTTATCACACTTTACTTTCGACATAATAGCAACAATGCGATTGAACGACAATTTTGGGGTAGGCTTTTCTTTCCTTTCTTTGCTATCTGGAGCACATGTCTTCAAAACAGTTGGTGGTATTCCATCAAGACTCACCGCTTTCTTACTGTTCAGTTAGAAGAACGCGCTTTACCGTACGCAATCTGAATTTTACTTCAGACATATTCGATTGAACATGTGGGAGGCTAAGTTACACTGCGCTAAAGGTATCTGAAACAGAAATTTGCGAAAATATTCTTGCAAAGACATCCGCCTTTGCTTTAGGTGATGATGCGATAGAACTCTCATCCCTAATAAAAGATGAGGTGTATGACTTACAAAAATTGTTGCTGATTGTCTTCGCCATAGATCAGAACTGACACTGGTCTGCTCCAAGCGTCCCTTCCTAATTCTTTCATTGAAGAAGGTTTTTCGATTTATCAATTGTTGAGCTACAAATGTTCCTGAAACCATATATTCAGCTTTAGTTTAATCTGTTGGATTTTTCTTCCAGTTCTTATAAGCTCTGTTTTTAACTATAACAGCTCTTTGGAAGTTTCTAATGAACCAAGGCTTTTATGCGGTTCTTTTTTTCATAGAGTTTTGAATGTAGAGGTCTATGCCTGCCAGAGTAAGTTCAGTGACGTAGTCAGTGCTGAGAGCTGTAACTGGAAATCATGTGGGTCTGAAACAAGAAAGAGATCGAGAAAAGGAAAATCGGTTATATTGTCAGGAATTCTTGTCGACTCATCGACAAGTTGAGTAAAGTGACAGCTGGTCGCAAAGACCTCCATTTGACTTCCTGCTTCGTGGGAAGCTGACCGATGCTATATTTGGTTCGCATTTCTCTTTTCGCCTAGGCACTGGAACAATCTAGGGTAGTTGTTATCGTTAGAAGATCGTTACAGATAACAGAACATGGTTTTGTTATATAAACAGATTTTGAACCATGCCAGGTCGAAAGCGTCATCCTCCAACGTTTCCTCGCTTTGGAATGCGACATCCGATTGTAAGGCTACTCACATTCATGTTGTTCTGTGTCTTCTTATGTTGTAAAACTCAGCAACGAATTGGCTTCTCTCATCCGATTCTAGACGACTCCATACGTCCGTCAGAGGATCATTGTTAGTCGTATTACCATCATGAACCTCACGAGCTAGTCCCTCCCGGAGATTCGACTGAGGAGAATATATCATATTTGGATATTCAGAAAGTTTCAACAAAAAAATTCACTGAAAATGATAGACACAATCAGCATAATTCTTCAAGAATCCAAAAAAATTGTAGGTGTGGAATCTGAGAAGCATAAAAATTTTTCGTTGCATAAGAAGAGAATTCGAATAAAATCATCAATAACAATCGAAGCAAGGCGATAAGAATGTGTTGCTGTCAGTAAAAACTCAAGTTTTTATCTACAAAAAATCGGATTTCAGGGGAATGTAAATGTACCTAAGAAAGCATATTCCAATATCCGATAAACACCCGATGCACTTTTCATAATCGTCGCCAACTAGCGCCACTTACTAGTGGTACAATCTAGCCGGATGTCACGAATGAAGCAGTAGACTGCAGTTTCGGTCTCCTCTGACCTCATCATTTTGCATACATATTCACAAATCAAACTAGACTATTACCCACTACTACTACCTGAGGTAATAAGAATACAGGGTGGCCCACATCAATTATACCAGTAAAGAAGGTTTAGTTTTTTAAATCTAATCTTGTGATGCACTGGTTCATCAAATCTAGAAATCATTACAGATTAGTCTATTTTCTATAACGAACTAAATGATTGGTTACAGTTGATTGACAGAATTATAGGCGTATTTCCTGAATTGACTACAACAAATAGATATAAGTGAAAGGAAAAATAATGTATCATGGTAATATTTCTTACAATGTTACTACGCATATTTCAATCGGTTCATCCAGTATGACTTGCATTTAGTGACAATTAAAATGGTAAATGATATCCCACTTAAGAATAAAAACATAGTTGTCTTAAGGGTATTGAATGAGATCGCTCTTCGAATAGTCGGCAATCCGGAAAAGTATATCGAAAATAACAGTATAACATAAATCAAACAAGTTTACATTTCAAAATATAAATCCAGTTATGAAATAGAAAAATTTTTTCATTAAAGCAGTAGGTGGCGTCACTTATCATTACTACTAGAAGTAGATAAAATAATCTGTTTATGAAAATAGTATTTCAGCAAGGGGAAAATTCTTACTATGCTCATATTTCAAAATCTATAAAATTTTTGAACACAGGTACAATATTTTTCATTGACTTATTCGCATCTGCGCATAATCCAGGCACCTATGTCCAAAAATTGTGAGATCACTGAATAGGCACAGTGGCTTACTCTGTATCTTCTACAGTTTTCAATCAAAAATGAAAATTCTTTCACGGGAATGAATACAAAGCTAATACCTTTCTTTCGAGTTATCACTCGACCGATCTACCCTCTTCCAAATTTTCGAGGGTTGTCACCCCTGCTCCAGGGGTTACAATTCGAGAGGAGGATGGTATTTGATGATAACTGCCATTGATCAGCATGGATCTGTGCCATTTTACCTCACTGAAACTTGAATAGTCTCAGGGAAATAGTCTTTCCTATCTTTCAGTTGCTCACCCTGTATCTTTTACAGTTTTCAATTAAAAATGGAAATTCGTTCAAGGCAATATAGACAAAGATAACACCTTTCGTTCGAGTCATCACTCGACCCATCTTCCCTATTCAAAATGTTCAAGGATTGCAACTCCTGCTTAGAGGATTGATATTTCAGGCAAGTATTGTACCCCAAAAGATGTCCCACTTGAAACAAAAATTGACTTATTTTTGCATTTTGATCAGAAATGAATATCTTGGTAGATATAGCCTCTGTTTAGTTTTCGCTGAAGCACCATATATTATTATTTCGCAAGATTCCCATTTCATAACGAGATTCGGTTAGAAATGAATTTTAATTTTTGAAAAATACGTCACGATAATATTATTATCATATTATATATTTTCGAAAAGGAAAATGAATAATCTATTCGAAGCGACCAATTTCACGTATGTTTCGTATTCAAAAACACAAGTGTACTTTATATCTCGAAAACCATTGGGTAAAAAAATTTTCCTAATGCATTAGTGGATTTTATTCAAAAAATTTAAAACATTTTTTACATAACTCAATTAGTAGTATGGTCATTTGCTCGAATCACGGAAAATCGAAAATTCCGGAATAACTCTAAAACATTGAATGATAACTGAAATTGGTTTTCACCAATAACGTTTTTCTCGAAAATCGGGACTGAAAAAGGGATGGCCATTTTTTCTATCTGCAATGTTTCACATAGCTGCCCCACAAAATCATCGAATTTCGTACACCCTGTAAAATTGGTACTTCCCAAAGTGTGTGAGGCTGTTGTTGATCTTCAGACTTTGGGTATATCAATTATATTGCTTTGTGTTTTCGCATTTTGTTGAGTAATTCAGTTATAATATTTAGATTGTAACCATTATTAAGAGCTTTTTGTTCACTACTACGAAGTTCTATGTCCAAATCATCTAAGGAAAAAGGAACATTTAATAATATGTGAATCAGGCTGTGAAAATCTGCCATCTTATGTTAAACGGGTAAAATGAGAACCAAAGTAATTTTTTTTCACACACATATCAAGTAACTGTTGAATTAATGGTTGCACGTGTGCACGTTTTCGAGGTCCATTTTTTTCACTGAGTGTGTCCTTTGGAATGTTTGGAAATAAGTTATAAACATCAAAAGAAGCTAACTCAGCCGTATGTGGAAGATGTTTAGTTCGTATTTTATCTAAGAATGCAAATGAATTTTTGATAGAGTATTTGAGTTGGGAGAATATCGTTTCATTAAATCAATAATCCTATAAATTGGTGGCAGTGTTTCTAAGAAGGCCAAGATGGTTTCATCGGCTGACATGCTGATGCCAACTGTCTTTTGGGTGCAGAAATAAATGATTATTTCGAGGATATACTACAAAAAGGCACCAATGTTGAAAAGGATTGGCTCTTCTGGGTCAAAATCATCAGGAGTTAAAAAGTCTCCCATTCGGATCTCCGGGGGATTTTACTAATTCATTCACGTTCTAGAAAATAAAGCAAATTCTTGATAGAATTCTGCAATATCAGAGGACTGGGGCACAACAACGTGAATGCACCAGCATCTGCAAAACGCACAACCCCATGTGCTGGCCCTAACCGAAACCCAAATAAGTCAAACAACCTACACAACCTATTTTTACGTTTTAATGGGTATGAGTTACATGCGTGGCTTAAAATCTGTTTACAGGATACAACACTGTTCTTATGCTGTTTATATCGCTCGCCTAACGATATTCACTTCCCTAAACTGTTTCAGTATCTAGGTGATAAGGTGAATTTGATTCAGACACATCATCCGGCAGCTGAGGTCATTGTACTGGGTGACTCCAACGTTCACAACACCAACTGACTCCGCCACTTCGATAGAACAGATGAAGGGAGAAGACTGAAACTTTCGCAATCAGACATAATCTAACGCAGCTAGACGACGAACGACAAGAATACTTTAGCGCCAGAGATGTCAACAAATTAATAACTTAAATTCTGACTTACCGAGAATATCTCAGTGGGGTCAGTTGAACCTGGTGAACTTCAACCCTACAAAGACGCAAGCAACTACGTTTTCTAGAAAGGTCTTCGCTGGAGAACCTCTTCTAACGATGCAAGACCAAAAAATTTCATCCAAAGATTCGATGCTCCTTCTCGGAATAACGGTCAATTGGAATGAGCATGTATCACCAATAGCTAAGTCTGCTTCAGCTAAACTTAGTTTTCTTTTCAGAGCCAAGTGATACTTCACGTCATCTCAGCTGTTGCTTCTATATAAGGCGCAGATTCGACCTGCGTTGAAATATTGTTCCCATGTATGGGGATCTGCGCTTTTACAGATAATTCCACGGAAGATGCTCCAAGGAGCTGAAAGACCTTGTTCCTGGAAAACTCATGTTTTGCCGCAACACTAGGCTGGCAAGGTGTTTCCATCATATGGCGGTACATTTAACGACCCCTCGAACCTATCTTTAAGAATTCCTTTGTTTACAGCGCCGGTGAGCTGTGGAACTCGCTTCCGTCCAACATATTCCCAACATCCTACAATTTGGCCCTTTTCAAGAAGCGAGTTAACAGGCACCTCAATTCTTCCCAGGCGCCCACCCATGAGGAGTAAAAGGTTCTCCCATTCCTAGGAAGCGCGCATAAAAAAATACCTCCTGCAATTATATGGCCCCGAAAAGAAACATCTAATCTAGTAACGAAAAATGAGTTATTGCTCCATTTTTACCTGACTTATCTAGATCACCCTCGTATAACTTTCCGAACCAACATTCCTTGGAGCAAATACGTCGAAAACTGAAATCAAACATTCACTCGGAGGCAAAATTAGCGAAACAATAGAAAATTTAACCAAATTCGAAGTTCGATATTTTCCTAATTCTAAACCGATTTAGATGATTTTTTCGGAAAGTTATAGATCAACTCTTCTGCGTTGTAGAAATTATAAGAGAAAACAAAAAATTTGAAAAAGATTTTATACGGGGCTAAACTAAAAGTGTTTTTTTGTCGAGAATTCGTAACACCCTGTGGAATTTCGTGGTCCGAGTTGAAACGTACAATATCATGGTCTGTCAAGACACATTTTTCAACAGTTACGCCCTTCTTGTTTTATGCATGTATCTCTATTTTTACAAGAGATATCCAATTTGAAGCGAAAAGTCACAAATTTCAAGAATTTATTTTTAATCTAAGCCAAAAAATAAAATCAAAATTAGAGAAGCGGAAATCTAACGAAATGAAAATTTTAAAATTCACGGGCCAATTTCACGCTCCGGGAGAACTCGAAGTACACTGGAAAAATCGTTGATTTTGCACATTTATTTTTAATTCTTTTGTGTGACACTCTATAATAATTATCATTCCTGTCTAAAATTGAGAGCAGGTGTGTATCCTGGCGATACACTCGTGAAATGAAATGAACATGTTGAGAAAAATGTTAATGATGACCCACAAAAAAAAACATTTGATTTTACTAGCGAGTATGACCCCCCCGAGCTCTTATTATAGCGCGCATATGATTTCGCATACTCCCAATGATGTTGTCTATCATCTGTTGAGGTATGTTGTCCCACTCTTCAACCAAAGCCAATGTTAGCTCTTCAACGTTGCCTGGATTCCGTTGTCGAACCCTTCTTCCAAGAATGTCCCAAACGTGTTCGATCGGGTTTAAATCCGGTGACCGCGACGGCCAGTCCATTCGTGTGATCCCAACTTCATTGAGATATTCTATTACTATGCGCGCAGTATGAGGGCGCGCGTTATCGTGCATAAAAAGGAAATTTTCCCCTATGTAAGGAGCAAGAAGCACAACATGGGGCTCCAAGATTTCTGTTATATACCGATGGGCATTAAGTGATCCATTGCCAATAATCCTATAAATTGGTGGCAGTGTTTCTAAGAAGGCCAAGATGGTTTCATCGGCTGACATGCTGATGCCAACTGTCTTTTGGGTGCAGAAATAAATGATTATTTCGAGGATATACTACAAAAAGGCACCAATGTTGAAAAGGATTGGCTCTTCTGGGTCAAAATCATCAGGAGTTAAAAAAGTCTCCCATTCGGATCTCCGGGGGATTTTACTAATTCATTCACGTTCTAGAAAATAAAGCAAATTCTTGATAGAATTCTGCAATATCAGAGGACTGGGGCACAACAACGTGAATGCACCAGCATCTGCAAAACGCACAACCCCATGTGCTGGCCCTAACCGAAACCCAAATAAGTCAAACAACCTACACAACCTATTTTTACGTTTTAATGGGTATGAGTTACATGCGTGGCTTAAAATCTGTTTACAGGATACAACACTGTTCTTATGCTGTTTATATCGCTCGCCTAACGATATTCACTTCCCTAAACTGTTTCAGTATCTAGGTGATAAGGTGAATTTGATTCAGACACATCATCCGGCAGCTGAGGTCATTGTACTGGGTGACTCCAACGTTCACAACACCAACTGACTCCGCCACTTCGATAGAACAGATGAAGGGAGAAGACTGAAACTTTCGCAATCAGACATAATCTAACGCAGCTAGACGACGAACGACAAGAATACTTTAGCGCCAGAGATGTCAACAAATTAATAACTTAAATTCTGACTTACCGAGAATATCTCAGTGGGGTCAGTTGAACCTGGTGAACTTCAACCCTACAAAGACGCAAGCAACTACGTTTTCTAGAAAGGTCTTCGCTGGAGAACCTCTTCTAACGATGCAAGACCAAAAAATTTCATCCAAAGATTCGATGCTCCTTCTCGGAATAACGGTCAATTGGAATGAGCATGTATCACCAATAGCTAAGTCTGCTTCAGCTAAACTTAGTTTTCTTTTCAGAGCCAAGTGATACTTCACGTCATCTCAGCTGTTGCTTCTATATAAGGCGCAGATTCGACCTGCGTTGAAATATTGTTCCCATGTATGGGGATCTGCGCTTTTACAGATAATTCCACGGAAGATGCTCCAAGGAGCTGAAAGACCTTGTTCCTGGAAAACTCATGTTTTGCCGCAACACTAGGCTGGCAAGGTGTTTCCATCATATGGCGGTACATTTAACGACCCCTCGAACCTATCTTTAAGAATTCCTTTGTTTACAGCGCCGGTGAGCTGTGGAACTCGCTTCCGTCCAACATATTCCCAACATCCTACAATTTGGCCCTTTTCAAGAAGCGAGTTAACAGGCACCTCAATTCTTCCCAGGCGCCCACCCATGAGGAGTAAAAGGTTCTCCCATTCCTAGGAAGCGCGCATAAAAAAATACCTCCTGCAATTATATGGCCCCGAAAAGAAACATCTAATCTAGTAACGAAAAATGAGTTATTGCTCCATTTTTACCTGACTTATCTAGATCACCCTCGTATAACTTTCCGAACCAACATTCCTTGGAGCAAATACGTCGAAAACTGAAATCAAACATTCACTCGGAGGCAAAATTAGCGAAACAATAGAAAATTTAACCAAATTCGAAGTTCGATATTTTTCCTAATTCTAAACCGATTTAGATGATTTTTTCGGAAAGTTATAGATCAACTCTTCTGCGTTGTAGAAATTATAAGAGAAAACAAAAAAATTTGAAAAAGATTTTATACGGGGGCTAAACTAAAAGTGTTTTTTTTGTCGAGAATTCGTAACACCCTGTGGAATTTCGTGGTCCGAGTTGAAACGTACAATATCATGGTCTGTCAAGACACATTTTTCAACAGTTACGCCCTTCTTGTTTTATGCATGTATCTCTATTTTTACAAGAGATATCCAATTTGAAGCGAAAAGTCACAAATTTCAAGAATTTATTTTTAATCTAAGCCAAAAATAAAATCAAAATTAGAGAAGCGGAAATCTAACGAAATGAAAATTTTTAAAATTCACGGGCCAATTTCACGCTCCGGGAGAACTCGAAGTACACTGGAAAAATCGTTGATTTTGCACATTTATTTTTGAATTCTTTTGTGTGACACTCTATAATAATTATCATTCCTGTCTAAAATTGAGAGCAGGTGTGTATCCTGGCGATACACTCGTGAAATGAAATGAACATGTTGAGAAAAATGTTAATGATGACCCACAAAAAAAAACATTTGATTTTACTAGCGAGTATGACCCCCCCGAGCTCTTATTATAGCGCGCATATGATTTCGCATACTCCCAATGATGTTGTCTATCATCTGTTGAGGTATGTTGTCCCACTCTTCAACCAAAGCCAATGTTAGCTCTTCAACGTTGCCTGGATTCCGTTGTCGAACCCTTCTTCCAAGAATGTCCCAAACGTGTTCGATCGGGTTTAAATCCGGTGACCGCGACGGCCAGTCCATTCGTGTGATCCCAACTTCATTGAGATATTCTATTACTATGCGCGCAGTATGAGGGCGCGCGTTATCGTGCATAAAAAGGAAATTTTCCCCTATGTAAGGAGCAAGAAGCACAACATGGGGCTCCAAGATTTCTGTTATATACCGATGGGCATTAAGTGATCCATTGCCAATAATCTCCAGTTCTGTTCGTACTACCAAGCATATGCCACCCCATATCATAACTGACCCTCCACCGTATTGCTCAGTTCCTGCGAAGTTCGCTTGATTGTACCGTTCCCCTCGATGCCTCAATATTCTATCTCTACCATCCACGAAATTCACACAATATCGGCTCTCATCACTAAATAAAACTCGTCTGCACTGATTGATTGTCCATGCTACATGCTCCCTAGCAAACGCCAATCTTGCTACCCGATGGGCTCTATCGAGTCTTGGCGCTCTTGCTTGCGCGTATGATCTCAGACCAACTTCATTTAATCGTCTTCTGACTGTCCTCACACTGACGTTAATGTTATCCACTGCTTGTAAAAGGTTACGTGCCTGAACAGCAGTAAGACGAGAATTTCTTATGGTTTGATTGACGATGAAACGGTCATGTATAGCGCGGGTTGCCCGATTTCTTCCTTGTCCTCGCCTCCTCACGTACAATCCAGTTTCCCTGTAACGTCGGTAGATTCGATGGATAACCGACGTCGAGACACCCAACATGGTACCGACTGAGCGGTAGGTGCCCCTTCCTCGATCAATGTAACTGCCCTTGCTACTGAGGTTGGTGGTAAATCTCTCATTCTGAATGAAAAATACCGTTTCGAATCGTAAACAGTAAAAGAATCATAAAACACCGCAACCGATCGAATTTGTATCAAATCAAAGAATGGAAAACTCTCATTGTAAATGAAAAGTTTTATCAATGGTCCCAGAATTCGGTTGTGTATTTTAATACCTACCGACTGTTATCTCCTATGAATTCCTAATTTTCACCAAATTAACCAAATTGTCATCAATAACTAATGCAATTTGAACATAAAAATCGCAAACGACAATTTCGACACACCTGAGTGATAATAAGAAAATTCCAAATTGATAGACGAATTTCAATGACAATTTCTTGATTCAATGGAATTTCTCCAAAATGGTGATTTTCCACTTGAAATTAAATATATTTTGCAAAAATAGAGATAAACGCATGAAACAAGAAGGGCGTTACTGCCCTTGCGCTAATTTCGCCTCCTTTATTTAATTAAAATACAATAAATTTTATATTGGTGGGACCCATAGAAGGAGAATACAATCTAACTCATATTATATAACCTTATTCCAAACTTCACAGTAAATATCTCAAAAATTGCAGGAGCTATAAGAAAAAAACTAGAAAAATATCGAACAGCCTATAAATCTTCAGTCATAAAATCAAACAATCACACCATTTTGTTGATACATGATATTTAGGAACACTGTGTATATTAATAAAGACAATATAATTCAATTATTCGTTCGAGTTAAACCGGAAGGTTGTCAACTTATCGAGCGTTGAAAACAAAGAATACGTCTAGCAGTTCTAAATGGAGAAATCGTTAACTCCGTAAAAGGTATAACTATCAGGAAAATAAAATAAGTAAACTACTTCAATCAGTGAAACTTGTATGAACCAGTACGAAATTAAATTAGCTACAAATAGATTTGAATCAACAAAAATAATGAGCATAAGTGTAATGCATCACGCAAGAATTGATCCTAATGACGTCGGTTAGTTGGTGGAGAGAAAATAAGTTAAGTCGATAATAAATCGGGAAAAGCATGCAAATTGATTCATAAGCGGTTATTGCACTTTTTAATTATTATGATTTAATTATTCGCTACCGGAAGTTTTGCATTTATATTCAATGAGAATATGTTAAAAGATAAATTTTCAGATGGAAACTTGAGCTTGTTATTTTATAATTGACAAATTACTCAGGTGTGCAATAAAAATGATGTTGGAATGTTTTCAACACTTTTCTATGTATTTAAATGTTTTGAGAAGTTGAAAATACTTAAGATATTCCAAAACGTCAGATTATTTTGCAAAACGGTTATCGTTTTTATAAAAAAAGGGTATTTGGGTCAGCTTGAAGTCATATAAATAATAGGTACAATTTTGTTTTGATAACTGTTTTTAAAAGTATATAGACCATAACTATATCTATCTCTACACAAGGAACGTGCTGTGTGATCTAAATTAACACACATAAACATGTTGTAACCTGAACCTTTGCGCTCTGATATTGTAGAAAGTACAATTACGTGTTAAATCGTCCTTGTATTGATCTTGATTCAATATAGTGCAATGTCGTCTGTGCGGAAATATGTGAATTCGTCTGACAGTTTCTGGTATAATCGTGGCGATATATGGCATTTAAGCAACAACAACATTGTAAAAAAGTATGCTTCGCGTATTGTTTGTTTGTTTTTCCTTTAACGTGCTCTATTTCTGCCTTTCGGCTAATGACACGCCGGGGAATTCTGTCACCTCACTAACCCGGGAATTTTGCCGAACCCCTCTCGTGTCGAGGGAAGGGATCTTTAATGTCCAACACATCTCTGTTAGACAGGACCGACAGCTTTTACATCTCCTCCGAAAGATGGACACTCAAGCGATTCCCAGAATCCGAAAAATCGCACCGACTTTGTGGGGATTGAACCCAGGTAACTCTGCGTAGGAGACGAGCATCATATCCCATACGCCACCGAGCCGGGTAATGCTTCGCGTATTTTGGCTTGAAACATGAAAAGTATGGGCACCTCATAAGAACAGCAAACGATGAGTTGAAGATCTTAGAAATTGGTTCAAGGACAAGAAAAAAGCTTTCCGATATGCGATTCTTATGGAATCGGCGAGCAATAGAATCATAGTGATAAGACAGGTCTACAAAAAGAAATTTCCGTTTGGTGTCGATAATTCTCTGTTATATTTTGGTTTATTAGCCCTAAAGACGTCGCGCGAATATACTAAAATCTTGAAGCTACGTTCAGGTTTGTACTGATCATAACCTAAAAAATATTTCTTTCTTCAATCAATAACCCTTAAATACCCATGCGATTGAAATCAACGTAAATACCCGAGCGGAGTCCTGCAGAGACCCCAGCTTGAAAACAGGTTTCTAATGATGGCATATTTTTTTTCAATAAAAATCAAAGTCTAAGGCGTTTCTCAAGTATAGTTTCGTAATAATAATTTGAATTGAAGATGATGAAAAAAACAAGTGGTTTGAATATCTATATATATATATATATATATATATATATATATATATATATATATATATATATATATATATATATATATAACAAATTGAAACCCATTGGAGTCGAATTAAAGGTTGACAATTTGGAGTACTGTAACAAATTATAATAATAATAATAATAATACCTCAGGGGCTCAGGAACATTGTTTCTGAGTATGGGGTTAGCGAACCCGAGGTACCCAAGCTGAACCTGGCAGTAGGTATAAAATGCAACTTATCCAATGATGTACAATCTAAGGAATAAACGGGTGAATCGACATTGTACCACCATAACCTCTTGTCGCATTCAAGATTTAGGAAGAGGGTCTTGTTCGGAAAGTGAGTCACAGTCTCCCTCGGTTAGCGACGGAAGCAGCCTGATATCGAGTAGGGATACTGCAACACAAAACCAAGTGGGAAATAACATCAACACCTCCCAACCGACTCTTGATGTTTCAACGGCGGCGCAAGCCATTATGCCTACGACCACGAGAGCCGGACTACCTAGGAAACGCATGAAGTGGACTCCAATACCTTCATTATGCGTTCCTATTACAAGATTACAAACTTGGAATCGGAAATGACAGCATACAGATACGCGTTACATCTTGCGTTCATAGAAAAATATCCTGAATTACAGCACATATCCGAGCAGAGAATTTCGGATCAACGAAGAACAATCGTTAAAAACAGGCTACTTTTTTCAGAAACGCTGCAAAGCTTACGAGAAGAGGAAACTGGCCAATACGGATTATCTTCACAGGCATAATCAAGTGTGCAACATTATCCATCAGAAACTTGCACACAAGTACGTACTTCTGAATACCTTCCAGCCATATTACAAGTATCAACCGGCGCCCGTATTGGAAAATGACTCTATCAGATTATACTACGATAGGCCTGTTACCAGTGACAGAATGGGGACGAATAATAGGCCGGACATAGTGGTGTATGATAAGAGAGCCAGAACAGCAATGCTGGTGGATGTCGCCATACCGAATAATAACAACGTTCTGAATAAGTTCCAGGAGAAAAGTCCAAATAGACAGACCTTGCTATTGAGATCAAGCAGATGTGGCACCTCGAGAAAATAGATATTGTTCCTGTCATCGTATCCTCGACTGGGTTAATACTCAAAACTTTGCATGAAATTAGAATTGCATAAGAATACCTAAATAGAAATGCAAAAAGCTGTGATTCTTAATACATGTAGGATAGTTAGGAAATTTATGTCAAGTATATTGTAGTCGAGCCTATTCTCTTTGATTGCTGAGTCTGGAAAAGGTGAATTATATCCAGCTAACCACTGAAATATATACAATAATGAATAATAATAATGATATTGGTACAAACAAAAAATATATATATATATATATATATATATATATATATATATATATATATATATATATCTTCTGAAAAGAGAGGATTTACAAAATTTGAATTATTGTATGTACAATAAATGCTTGTATCTATAATTTTGGTGTGTGTCCGAAAAAAAATGATGTTGTTACATGTTTGATGAAATTGCTTCAAAATTTGGATTTTTGATGTAATGCAGCCTTCGGCGTTTAATCGATTCCTGTTCTTCGTTTTATGTTTATTAGAGTCGAAAAGCCCTATTCGCACAAATTTGTTGCTCCAAATGGCAGCAATTTTTCAACCGCCTCTTTATGTGCAATTTTGAATACGTGCTTCAGTATTAGATCAAAGTTCAACCAAGAAGGTTCTTCTAGTATCATAGCAATTTCACATTCAAAAGGATTTATACAGTCCAACAATATTACGTGTATCAAGATCTGAAAAGCGCTCTCTGAGTTTGATAAGATGTCCTACAATTGTATACTTAATGTCAGCATAAGTCATATTTTCGCAATCTTCCAAAAACAAAGGTAACCTTGAAAAAGAATCTATCTTGTTCTGTTTTACTTTCTGTCACCAATATTGCAGCTTTAATCCAAACGCTGACACTATTTTTCTCGCTGAAATGATATTAATATTTTTTTCTTGCAATTCTTTGTTTAATATATTTATACTCTCAAAAATGTCCGCTAAATATGCGAGATATGCAACCCTGGAAGAGTTTTCAAACTTATCTGCGAAAATATTTTTTTTATCAACCATAAAAATTTCGACTTCAGTTTTGAGAGTCCATACTCGATTTATTCAGCTTCACCGTCCTGACATAATTCACGAAGTAGCCGCGTGTTTAGTGCATGTCCCTCGATAAAATTTACAATCTTGATGGCATCATGCATGACGGCTTCCAGTCAAGGTGCAAAATATTTGACCTTAAGGGCCTGGCGATAGATAATACAGTGAGTAACTTCAATATTTGGGTTATTTTTTTTACGAAAGCCGAAAAACCATTAATTGAAGTATTCATTTACTTTATTGTAGACATCAATTCCACGAGATTTCAATTCGAGAGGAGAACAAAAGAGTAATTCGTCGTCGAAATTATATACACCTTTATAGCGAACATATACCATTAGCTGTGGATTGATACTAAAATCAGTTGTCTCATCAAGCTGAATAGCAAAATATTCAGCCTGTTTTAATGCAAAAATAACCTGTTCCTTCACATTTTCTGCTAATATAGAAATTCGTTCTTTCACAATTCTCGTAAACAAGGGCACTGAATTCAGTTTCTTCATTTCTTTTTGACCACACATAATTTCTGCCATTTTTACAGCAGCTGGCTCAATCAAATCTTTACCGATAGTGTATGGTTTCTTATTTCGAACAGTCAACCAATCAACTACTTCAAATCTAGGCCCTTTGATGCCGAACGCTGATCGAATGTACCAAACAAGTTGCTATTCAATCTTTGTCTCTTAACAGATATTTCTGAATTTGCAAAGTATTCTCATGGTTTGGAAGACAGGTGTGATTGCAAATTTTATAAATGTTTCCTCAATTGACTTTTCCGAAAGATTCTGAAGTCATTACCTTTATACATACAACACACTGTGGTTTCATTATACAATTGTCTTCTATTTGTGTAAAACCGTTATCAAGGAATTCGTCTTGGTAAGTTCTTTTTCTATTTGCTGCCATCTGAAGGGAGATAGAAAATAATATTTGAAAAATATTTAAATTAAATTTCTGAATTGCGACTTAGCTTGATCGATATTAATGAAAAAATGGTGGTCTTGTCAGCAACTAACTTGTAAAAACTCGCTCTCTGACTCGTCAATGTATTTGTATGTTGATGGCTTGGCACTGACTGAAAGGTAACCGGGGCTGTACCTTACTGCGCAAAAATGTAACTCGAGAACACTCAAGTGGTTGGTACTGAGGTAGCTTGGCTTGCATATGTCGCTAAATTATTTATGTTGAAAAAAATACTAACAGGTTTATAAAATAGCAAATTAAAAATATATACTTTTTACTCACAACAGTTTCATTTTTACCCCCAAAAATTTACCCCATTTCGGGGTACTTTACCCCATTTCTCGAAAGCTATTGCTTCATTACAGATTTGAATTGAATTTGATTAGGATCATTATTTCATCCAAATCGACGTCTTATTTTAGCAGATAACAATTCAAGATAGTATTGAGGAAATTTATAACTTAGCAGATATTTGAACGGATCAGTTTTTGAGAAAAGCTTATGAGCAGAAATAATACTTTACTGCAGTACATAAACCAACATTAAACATTTGGTGTTGACTGAAACAATGGCTGATGTTCAAATTTCAATTTGAACAACCATAGGAAGAAACATTCAGCTTCGTGAAACCTTCCCTAAAAGGATTTCTAGTGCTGAAGAAATCGAAAATTCTTTCAATTATTCTTATGGGAGCAGCTGTCTCCTCACAGTCTTTAAAGTCAGAGCTACCTTCTTCTATGAGATATTCTGAAGCATCAACAACAGACGAGTAACTGTTTTAAACCTCACTTGGATGCTTGAAATGAGATTGAATTTCATTGCTTAAATTGACAAATAAAGAACAACGCAAAGTTTCCATGGTTGCTAAATTAGAGGAAGTACCATCACAAGTCACTCCCCATACCCTTAGGTCTATTTCACTAGATAAAACAAGAGCAGTTCTAATAAGCTCTGCCTGAGATTGTGCTTCCGATTCATTAAAGAAAACATATCCCAGAAGTTGAGGTTAGGTTAGGTTAGTTCTCTCGGATAATTTTTCTGTTTCCTCAACTTAAGAATTTTCTTTAAGATGCTCTGGAACATTTGGGAATACAGAAGACGTCGATGAAACGACAATCTTTATTTTAAGGAAATTGGCCTATAATTTGCGAAATGGCTAATTTTTCAATAGAAATCAGCAATATATGAAAATGTTTTTTTATGCCTGTTTGAACAGCCATAGGCCTTGTAAGAAACAGGCCTTTTCTTATTTCCAAGAAGAAACGGCACAAATTGATTATAAGAACGTGAATTGTCTATTTTTAAACAAATTGTCAAAGAAAACTGCTCTTGCAAGGTCGGTGTTAACACTTGAAAAGTCAATTTAAAATAGTTCGCAATGAGGAGCAAACAATCAGCTTTGCCTTAACTGCAAATGGCCACCCCCTCTCCCACTTGCTTCACTTTTGCATAGAAGTTAGCCAACGTATATAGATATAACCTAGAAAATCTGTGGTTTTCTTGAAATAACAAGAATCGTTGATGCACCGAATGAATGAAATTAAGGCGAATCAGGTTTTTCTCATAAAGGATAGTGTATGCAAAAATTAACCACGTGTGTCATTTTTTTTTTGAAAAGGAAAGAATGTGATCTGTTAACTTGAAACCAGTTATGATCATACTTTGATCAAAAGTCTGCGACCACAGGCTAATTCCACTGAGGTAGAATTTTGATGAACATTCGATGAATGGAACAGTTCTACAGAGTCGCACAAAAATCTAGGAACGTACATCGTCAAACAATATAACGCTTGTAGGAAAATGTCGATAATATACTTTCTTCGATAAGTCTTTCCAAACCACTAGAAAATTTAATCAGCAGGTTGAAAGAACTTGAAATTACTTACTTTTTTCCACTCTTTTCAATCGTAAAATTAGTCCTTTAATATGCCTCCTTGTAATGATTTTGATTTTTCTAATAAATAAATATCTGAAATGATGCATAAATGAGATGCTTATTGCGCAAATGAAATATGCTATCTACAATCTACATGATATGACAAAACGGGAGTGAAAGGTTCCTGATCATACACGTGATACAAATACCTTCGAAATGATTCATATTGATTTAGGCTTGAACGATAGTGAAGGTATTGTACAACCACACGGTTTAAGAACTGTAATAAATTTGGAGGTTGACGGTATATACTATTACTGAATGAGAAATATCCAATTTACACCTAACTCCCTTTCAACATTAGATCACAATTGAATTTACCACCTAGTTCTTTATCTCTTTATACCTTCTACGAAAAATTTGATATTTCAAGGAGAATATACAGGGTGATATCCTCAAGGGACCTATCAGAATTATTTTGACTTCAATCATCGTATTAGGTCCGCTACAAAGTTCTCGCTGTTTTTTTTTATGAAAATACAACTTTATTGTGAATCATTCAAAATATTTCCCATCGCTAGCTTTAACTTTTTCCCATCTTTCGCAGAGCTCGAATACCGTGACGGTAGAAGTGTTCGTCTTTTGAGGCTATCCACAAATAAAGCCATTTTTCGAGCTCTTCATATGGGCAGAACTGCCGATCAGCCAGACCGTGTGCCATCGAACAGAACAAGTAATAATCGGAAGGTGCAATATCTGGGGAATATGGCAGGTGGGGTAGGACTTCCCTCTTTGAGCGATGAAAAGTAGGTTGTAACGAGTTTGGCAACGCGAGACCGAGCATTATCATGCTGTAGAATTACTTTTTCGTGTCTCTGCTCGTATTGTGGCAGTTTTTCGCGCAGTGCTTTACTCAGTCGTATCAATTGAGTTCGATACCGTTTCCTAGTGATGGTTTCGTTCGGCTCATAATAAATAACACCGACTTGGTCACACCGAAGACACATCATAATATTCGCAGCGTGAATATTCGACCGTTGGGATGACGTAGAAGCATGATCGAGCAGTTCCCAAGATTTTTTCTTTCTTTGGATTGCTGTAGTGAATCCATTTTTCATCACCCGTTACGATGCGTGAAGAAAACCCTAGCTTTTTTGCCGCCGCTGGAGCAGTTGTTCACAGGCGAAAAAACGACGCTCAACGTCTCTTGGCTTCAAATCATAAGGAACTCAGGTTCCTTGCTCTTGAATCATACTCAACGCAGGCAATCGCTTGGAAATGGCCTGGCGGGTAACTCCTCAGGCTGAAGCAAACTTTTCTTTTGTTTGGCACAGATCTTCATCGAGCAATGCCTCGAATTCAGCGTCTTCGAAGATTTTTGGCCTTCCTTCACGGATACGGTTATCCACATTCAAAAAAATCACCGTTTTTGGAACAACGGAACCAATCCCGGCACGTTGTTTCACTTGGACCAGCATCTCCGTAAACTTTTTAGAGCTCTCTATGAGCTTCTACCATTTTCTTCGAATGAAAGAAGAAAATTAACACTTCCCGCAAATGACGATTATTTGGCACAAAATCAGATATTTTGTCACAACTAAAAGCATATGACTCAAAAACAAAATCACTAATTTGTCACAGTGGTTTGTTTACCATATGTCTAAGCTTTGTTCAAGCTTGATAAACACCTCAAAAAAGTCTAGGGAACACTTCTGAATATCGATATATCGTATCCAGAACGATCAATATGGATGATTTTTTAAAGAAATGAACACCTGCATCAATTTCTCACCAAATTATGTAGAGTGCCGCAACAGATTTCAGTTTTTTGTTTATAAAAATCTAAAAATGCAGCAGATGCGACGCTGCTTTATAATCATTTCATGTATTCAGTGTTTGAAATCAGTTAGTTGGCACTCTGTTTCTGTTGTAAGCACAAATAAATGATTCAAGTTTTGTGATTTCACCATGGAAAGACGACATTTGACTAAAGAAGAGATGTTACGAGCCGTTGCCATGCTCCAAGCTGGGAGCCCACAACGGGAAGTATCCAGGGTTCAGGGGAGTAGCCCAAGTGCCATAAACCGTTTATGGTCGCGTTTCAATGAAACAGGTAGCGTAGAAGAACGCCATACAGGTCGTTTCAGGATTACTACAGTCGCCCAAGATCGATTTTTGGTTTTACAAGCCAGAAGAGATCGTACTAACACAGCATCTCAATTAGCTCAAGAGCTATCACGAGTTCATAATGTACAAATTTCCGACCAAACTGTGAGAAATCGACTGCACGAAGGTCAACTACACTCCAGACGTCCTTTAAGAGTTCCACAACTGACCCATGGAAATCGCGCTGCTCGTTTAGGTTGGTGCCAAGAACACGTAAACTGGGATCAAGAGGGGTGGGTCTCAGTTCTCTTCAGCAATGAATCTAGAGTTAGTTATTATCCCGATTCGGGAAGAATTCGAATATGGAGGAAACCTGGAAAGCAAAACCGTCTCCAGCATGCTCGAGAAGTTGTTAGACAGGGGGGCGGATCAGTGATGTTTTGGGGAGGTATACGCCTTGGTTGAATAACTGACCTCGTTTTCATACAGAACAATCTCACGGGAAATTCTTACGCAAATGAGATAGTTTTACCTGTAGTGGTACCGTATCTCCAAACAATGGGTCGAAATCCACTCTTCCAACAAGATAATGCCCCTCCTCATCGTGCAAGAGTTGTCTTGAACGTTCTTGAAGAGAATGATATCGATCTTCTTCCGTGGCCATCCTGCTCCCCAGATCTGAATCCCATCTAGCATATGTGGGACACCCTAAAAAGAAATCTCCTGCGTCAAAACGTCTTCCATCATCAACAGGAGCTTCGATTAGCAGTTCAGGGGGCTTGGAATGACTAAGGCCAAAATGTAATAGACAATTTAATATTGAGCATGCCGCGACGATGCCAAAGTGTCATTAATAACAGAGGTGGACCTTCTGGGTACTGAAAAATATAAGTGCTTCCATATCGTTTCGAAAATATTAGTTCAGGATTTTTTTTTGTGTTTTACCAAATTTCGTCATTTTCAAATTTCAAATTTTTTTTATAATAGGTGCTTTGGAGAAGTCAAATATTATTTTGTTTTCTTGAGAATACATTATATACAATACATCCTAACAAAGACCGAAAGATTTCTATAAATTCGAATCAACAAATTCATATTTTAAAGATAATTGGTTCCCTAGACTTTTTTGAGGTGTTTATGTGAAAATCGAACAGCACTTACTGCTGGGGCCATTTATTGACAAACAGCGAGAACTTAGTTGCTCACCTAATAGAAATTTGAAATTCGGCATACAGTCGTGAGTTGACATGATAAATCTGTAAAATTATTGTGAAAAGCGTGGAACTTCCTGTTATACGAAAAATTGACTACAACTTTGTTATTTCGAATGATTGATGTATTTTTCATTAATGTAATCGTACAGAATCACTCTCTAACCAAAATTTTTTCAATTAGTGCCCTACCTAAAATTATCCACAAAGTTTTGGATCTTCTTCGGAATTTACGTTTTCACACCTTTCAGCTCAGAACATAAGTTGTGTGATCTCTCGATTTTTGATAAAATAATAAATAATAGATATGAGCAACTTTGAGTAAACAACTCTCAATCGAAATGCGGTTTCGACGAATCAATGAAAAGTACGTAACTGTATTTGAGAAAACGAACTTTATTTTTAATTTTTCGATGTAATAACAATTTGAGAACATCCTGTCATAAATTTTCTACAAAGCATTTCATTTCGAAAACAATTCTGCTGTTGAATCAAAAAATGCATCTAATTTCGCAAGTTTTGATATAACCTGACACTAGAAGAAAACATTTCATCTCGCCAACTAGAGTAACGAACACGTCCTCTACTACAGTTGACCACATTTTTGTCAAAAAACCTTCGTATACCAGAGGGCAGCGAAATTTGTTGGGTCACCTTGGAGTTTTTCAGATTTAGCTTACAGATCATTTTACACCCTTTTTAGCAGTTAGATCCGAAAAGAAACAGGAAAATACACAGTCACCTAAAATCATTTAAAAAAGGCGCAAATTGACTACGAAAGACTTACCGCGGGCCCAAAAGGCATGTGAAATGTTTAGTGTCTTTCTGAATAAATACATAAGAAATGCTTCATTGACTCGTCAATATAAAGAAAAATTTGAAAGAAAAAATAAAACCTTGGATAACAAGCGGACTTGTGAAATTGAATTTGAAAAAAATAACTCTGTGGAAAATGAGATTGAATTTAACAAATAGAGGAACATTTTAAACAGAATTTCAAGAAAAGCTAAGAATTCATATTATAGTGATAAAATTAGAAGCGCGGGAAAAGACACAAAAAATATGGAACTCTATAAATGAAATAAATAATGAAACTAAAACGAAAGATTGTAATGGTTTTGTTTCTGATTTTGTCTAAAATTTGAGAAATATTTCAATTTTACTGGAACTACGAAACTTAACTAATGACGTGTAATGAAATTAAATTATAAAAAGGCTAGTTAAAGAAAATTACAATTGACACTACCTATTAATACCTATGCCTAGCTTGATCAGAGTCCCTTAATCTCCGTGTGTGAGATCTTCGTCTAGAACCTAGGTCCTAGATATAGCCTTAGGAATAATACTCATCACTTCAATCAACTAGCTTTATTACAAGATAAATATCCAAAATCACACATGATTAATAATTTACTAACTCTAATCAGGAAAATAATACAAAAAACAAAATAACTTAACAAAAAAAAGATTAACCACTAACAATAAAATGAGTCTCAGATGAGATGAATTCAAATTACAAAGTACAAATTCTCAATTTAAAATAATCAGAGATCTTCAACAAAGCGAAATTTAATGATAGAGCTCTGTCAACAATCAAATAAAATAGAAAAAAAAGAATTTGATGGTTGAGAGAAACACTTAGCTTTAATCAATGAGATTAATTCCCACGATTATTTGGTTTGGTGTTTGACATCAGTTTTCTGGTATTCCTGTATCGTACAGCTTACAGGTTACTTGTTTGGCTGAATATCGTTCGCAACGTGACTGTCCTAGGTGGAAGAACTTTTCCCTGAAAACGTGGTTACCCCAGACGTAAGATAACAAGGTTTGGCATAAAGTTGAAAACTCAAATATCTTGAACAAAAAAAATCCTTGGAATAGCAGATATCGATCTAGGTTAATTTACAAAAGAAAATTCGAAATCTCTCCACTTGATGATTGAAATGGTTGTCGAGGAAATCCGGCAAAATTACCGACTACTTATACGCCTCAGACGATTGGAATTTATCCAGAAAAATCTATGAATACTTAATTTCAATTTCTGCAAATTTTCACTCCAATCGCTACAACACAGCTCCAATAAAATAACAAATGATTTCGAAGATTTCTAAATGGACAAGAGAAAGAATCTAATGAATTCCGAACTTATATAGACTCGGTTCTATCAAAAAACTATTGATATTCAAAAAAATGAATAAAAAAGCGACATTATTTTCTTCACAACAATAAAGTGGAAACGAAACATAGAATGAGTTACTGTTTTCCGTTCTCCCACAGAAACGAGAAAACGATCTTCTTTCAAGTACTCATTGCTAATTCGAATTTCAAACTGTTTGAATATTCACTTGATGAAATGAGATTGAATTATCAATAAAATTATGAAAATTGAGTTCAAAAGAATTAAATGATTAATTCGAGAAATCGGACTGTTACAAGATCTAGTGCCGAATGAAATAATTAGTAAAGAGGGACGTGTTGTTACATATGTGGCAGAAAAGGCCAATTATTTCAACGAGTTATTTTCTAATGTAGGCAGGAATATGGCACATAAAATTCAAAAATACGGACGTGTAGATCTTCCATAGCCTCCAAGAATCTTTAATTCTCTATATCTTGACCCTGTTTCCGAAGACGAGTTAATTGAATTGATAAGTTCCCTCAAGAACAACAGATCTCCTGGTCCAGGCAACATTAGCTCGGAAACCATTAAAAAAATCCATCTGAATATCGTGAAGCCTTTAGCCCATATTATAAATTGTGCATATGAAACTGGTAAAGTACCACTGGAGTGGAAGGCATTACACGTAACATGCGTTCATAAAAATAATGACAAAACACTGATGACAAACTATCGACCGATTTCTATTATAAATAACTTCACGAAAATATATATATAAAGAATCGTTTGTTGGGTTTTCTGACAAAATATGGTTCACTGAGCCCGAAACAGTACGGCTTCAAGAAGCGAATCACCACTCAAAACGCCGCGGAGGATTTAATTCATAGTGTCTTATTTGCTTTGAATGACAGAAAAGAATGTTTGTCTGTGTTTTTGGACTTAGCCAAAGCCTTTGACACGGTGGACCATGAAATCCTTCTGGACCGTCATGAGTATATTGGTGACAGGGGTGACGCATAGGCAATTTTCAAGAATTATTTAAAGGATAGGGTGCAGAGGGTTCGTGTGGGGGAAATTTTGAATTAACTACAACCTGTCAGTATGGACGTTCCCCAGGAACTGTTCTTGGACCGGTTCTTTTTCTAATTTTTATGAATCAACTTTCAAATTTGAACATAGTAAATGGTGATATAATTTCCTATGCAGATGATACGGCTGTGATCTTCACTGGTAATGACTGGAAAGAGGTTTACAGATCAGCAGAAAGTGGCATTAAAACCGTGTTATCGTAGCTATGTGAGAGTAAACTGACATTAAATACAAATAAAACAAAATTCCTCACATTTTCCTTTTCATCATGGAGTCAGATCAGCATTTGAGATGGGACTTACATGTTGCTTATTTGGTAAAGAGATTAAGAGGACCTTTCTACATTTTTTATAATTTAAGATACTTTTTGGAGGTGGGGCAAGTACTCGTCATTAGTGACTCTGGGCTCTATTCCCATGATCATGCAAAGCATAAATACTTGCTGTAAGCCTTTGCTGCCAGGAGGGATTACAAAGGAAACTCAAAGGTGCAAAGATTTACATTTTAACGGACAGTCAGGCAGTGATAAAAGCTCTAAACTCTCACAGTTATAGGAGAATCTTCGTCTGGGAATGCCGTCAATCCTTGAAGCAACTTGCTGAGGCGAACAAACTTTTCATGTGGTGGGTGCCTGGCCACGAAGGCATACAAGGAAATGAAGCCGCTGACGAACTGGCCAAATCAGCTACTGGAATCCAACCCATCGGACCTGAACCGTTCTGCGGTCTAAGTAAGCCGCACAGACGACAGGAACAGGAACGATGGGAAGAATCTAGCAGAAAAGAATACTGGAGGAAAACTCTAGGCCAAAGGCAAGCGAAAAAGTTCATTGACTATTCGCCAAAGAAGAACAGCTTCTCGATCTCTCGATCTCACTGCCCACTGAAATACCATCTCAATAAAATGGGAAAATCGGAAACAGCAACACGCAGAATGTTTAAAGAGGTCGATGAAACTGCTGAACATATTCTTTGCAGTTGCATCGCAACTGTCCGTCAAAGACATATACACTTCGGTAGCGACAAACTAGAGCCGCACGAAGTAAAAGCGAAAGCTCCCAGGGAGATTCTTAATTTTTTAAGGGATTTAGACCTACAGGGAAATGAATAAGGAAGGGTTACGAACAAAATACCAATTTATCCGTTTGTTCAATGTAATGTAATGTAATATAATGGAGGAGGGGCAAGTCCTGATGGTGTATGATTCTATTGTAAAATCAATATTACGATACGGTATTACTCTATGGGGTGGCATTTTTTAATTTTTGCTGTACTATGATGACTATTGTCACTTTCCAATGCTTTTGAATCTGTTATTCATTTTAATACTGATATAGACGGACATATAGGCTAAATATGTTAGCGTAGGTTTTCGCTCTATATCATGATGTATTTTTCTATTATGTACTTTATAATGTTTGATAAATAAATTGAATTTAATTGTATTGAATTGAATTTTCATAACTGTTATACGTAACTAATCATTTATGTTTTCTTCTTTCAGTGGTTCACCTCAGAATGGATTTCACCAGAAGTATATTTATAATTGTAGCGACAATCTCTAGTGTATGTACATCGGGAATACCTAACGTCCACTATGGAATATTTAGCCCTCATGAATCTCCAAGTTCCTTGTTTGACATAGACTTCGATCAGCCTTTTGCATCGGGGGAGTTCCAACCAAGAAAATCTTTCAGTTTCGTGAATACGTAAGTTCTCAAAATATTGTCTCGTTATACATGAGCTATCGCCTATATTATTTGTAGCTTTATCAAGAATAAAACCGAATTGAACTAACTCAATTAGACGAAAATGAGTTTGAATGGGCTTGCAGACGATTTGGCGACTTTTTACCAACTTAGTTCGAGTGGTTTCTACAAATGGTCAAATCTGTTGGCAACCTTATTGCCAGCTTTATTTTTTCTGCATTCTTAACTCTTGGAATGAAGCGATCCGGTCATGCCACAGCTGTGGCCGCCAAAGATTTAATGTGTGTGTTCACTCGCTTTTCAAAGAGGTCCAAATAGTTAGTTATCGGAAAGATGTTCGATGAAAGCAAGTTCCACAGCACACTTGTCCCTTGAACACAAGAATTTTCATGGAGAGATATGTCTGGCAAATTCCCGTGCAGGGATTTGCCAGTTACCTCCATCGGGCGCGTCCCCATTGGAATCGGGGAAGCCTCACCGGCTCAGCAATCCAGCTGCGTCGGGGGGTATTGGGAAATAAAATACCCACTTGGGGGTTGAGGCATTAGACTGGTTCTCTAATACTCCACTTTCTCCATTTACTGAAAAGCATAAATAGAGCCTCGGAATACAGAATGGAACTTCTCGACGACGAACTGAGCAAAGAAAATGGTTAATGAGTATTGCCACATGTAGCGTACAAGCAATAAGATTGAAGACCGATATCATCGCCAAAACACTGGAAACACTTAGTTTAGACATTGTAGCTCTAACAGAGACAAAGAAAAAAGGATCAGAGACAGAAAATCTAGGACAATATGTCGATATCTACACCGGTGTACCCAAACACGTAAGAGCAGCCAGAGGAGTATCACTCCTGGTGAAGAATAACTTGAAATAGAAAATAAGTAATTGGAGAGCATTCAATGAAAATCTATTGACTGCTAATTTACAATTACATGGACAGAATGTAACATTTTAGTAGCACATGCACTCTCGGACGACGAAAAAGTAGGCACAAAGCAAGAGTTCTACGAAGAACTGGAAGAAATACACTCCCCACAAAAATTGTTGCATCATCCTACTTTTACGACAATACTATATAAACTTTTAGGTTGGCCATTCAAGAGTCGCTTGCTAACTTTCAGAAAAGTAAAAAAAGAAGATATCATTCAAATGAGATGAGTTCATGATGGAAAATAACAACAATTTTTGAGTTAATGAAAAATTAAAAAATTTTACCGGGCCCTGATTACTGCCAATATAAGTCTCGAAATCCTCTCAAACAAATTTGAATGTACTCTTGAGTCACTGAGTTTCAAATTTCAGGAAGCAAATTTTCTAGTTGTTGGAGTGTTCTACAAGGCATCCTACGTTGCTGAATTTGCCACCCCATGTTGTCCCAAACATGTTCTATGGGATTCAAGTCGGTACTCCTGGCTGGTCATCTTAAAATATCAATTTCGGCATTTTGCAGAAATTCTGTAACTAGTCTAGCTGCATGGCGCAGAGCATTATCATGCATATAAATGAAGTTTTCGCCAATCAATGGGCCAAAGGGTACAACATGAAGTTCAAGGATATCTGCGATGTATCTGGCCGCTGTCATTCTTCCATTATTCACTAGGACTAACTCAGTTCTACCATGGAAAGAAATGCCTCCCCACACCACTACTTAGCCCCCTCAGAAGTTTTCGGTTTACCGGATATTGCTGATACCGTTTCACAGGTCGTCTATATACAGGCATGCGTCTATCATTTTATACTAAACAGAACCTGGACTCGTCGGAAAAGATAACATTCGACCATTCTGGAATACCCCAATTTGCATGTTCCCTCGCAAACTGAAGTCTTGCGACTCAATGCTCTCTGGTAAGACGCGGGCCGGTAGAAGCCACCCTTGGTCTGATATCATCTTCTCTGAGCCTGTTACTAACAGTTTGCAATGAAATATGCACATTTCTGGAAAGTGCAAGTTCATTTTGAAGCATTTTAGCCGTACAGTGCCGAACTCTTAGTGCAGTTAAACGAAGCCAACGATCATAACTGGTGTTGTTATCCGATTTATTTCCTGTCCGGCCCATCTTCCATATTCTGCTGTTTCGTGGTACCGATTAATTGCTCTTGTAATAGTGCTTTAGTCAACATTCAACAAGTTCTTACCACTTCATGATCACTCAAATAGCGTCCCGAACGTTCAGTAGCCATTACAATGAATTCAAATATTCGAAAATCAACAAGAAGCACAGAAAACTTGCATCAATTTAGCGTGAAAACTGAAGAGAAACTGAATGAATACTGATAGTCAAATGAACTCATTCTTGTTTCCGACGTGTTTGAGATCATATGGAAACAAATGTTACTACATAGATGAAATTTTTTCCCCTCATATGTCCAAGAACATATGTTGACAAAGCAACTGCGATCGAGCTGCTTAATCGATTGTGGAATTCAGAATACCAGGTGATGCGACAATTTTTGTGGTGTGTGACTCAACAGTAATTGGTCAAAACAGAGAGATAATAATGTTGGGTTAGGTTAGATTTCAACGCTAGAATAGGACGGCAGTTGAGCAGTAAAGTTGTGGGATCACACGGAGAAGACCAAGTGAACGACAACGGTCAGAGATTGATACATCTATGTGAAACCTATAATCTTACAATAATTAATGGTTTCTACAAACAAAAGGACATACAATGATTCACGTGGACACAAAACACAATAAACCTGAGGTCCGTTATTGACTACGTCATCATCCAACAAAATCTCGTCTTCAGTGGAATGACGTTCGTGTACTAAGAGGAGCAACTTGTGGATCCGATCATCATTTATTAAGATCATACCGAGAACCTACAAGTGATTAAGGAACCAAGGTATAAATTCGAGACCTTCAGGAATGAAACCACACAAAATCAACGAAGGTTAGAAGAAAGATTAATGGACACAGAGGGGTTATCATTCACTGAAATATATAACAACATAATAGATAGTCGCATGAAAGCTACTCAAAAAGCGATCGTAATACAGAAGGCAAAGCGGATTAATAAGATATGGTGGAACGAAGAGATTGTTGATTCAATAGAGATGAAAAAGAAGAAATAGTTCACATGGCTACATTCAAATCAAGACAAACATCTACAGGAGTACAATGCAGCAAAAAATGAGGTAAGGAGATTTATAAAAACAGAGAAGAACAATGCCTGGGATCAACAAATAGAAACATTGATAAGCAGAAAGAGATGTTCTGAAGTATGGTAATTCATAAGAAGTTTACAAAGCTCGAATAAGGACGAAGTTCACATTTCTAACATCGAACCCTAGGAATAAAAGGATCATTACGTCGACCTTCCTCAGGAAGAAAGAACAGAATATAGAAACGAATCCCCAAAAAGAATATAAGAGTCCAAGGTGAGAAAGTCGAGATTGAAGTGGAAACAACGAAGAAGATTGTGATGAGAATGAAAACAGGGAAGTCGAAGTCAAGTGTCCCTGAAGGAATATACACCGTAATGCTGAAGAATGGGAGTGAGAAACTATTCCAGAGACTTACGTATGTAATGAATGAATGTCTCTATGGCCATCCGGTTCCGGAGCAATGGAAAGTAGCTCATATAACATCGATACATAAAAAAGGGGACAAACGAGATTGCTACAACTACATGGGAATATCAGTGACAAGTACAATGAGTAGGCTATACGGAAGAGTTTTGCGAGATCTTATAGAAAAAGATTTTGAGCAGGATGAAGAAGAAGAACAATGCGGATTTCGATCCGGAAGATCTTGCACAGATAATGTGTTTCAAGATAATTATTGAGGAACAGAGTGCCAGGAACGTGGAAACACAAATCGTCTTCACTTTCAAAAACCTACGATAATGTCCCAATTTCGAAACTATGGAAAGTGTTAGAAGAATCCAATATCAACTATACCTTCATCATGGCGTTAAGACAACTTTATGGAAGATCGAAATCCAGAGTTAAAATAGGAAGGTACTTGACAGAAGAGTTCCTAGTTACAAAGGGTTCAGACAGGGATGCTGTTTTTCACCAACTCTTTTCAAAATTTATGTTGCAGCGACTTTGAAGAGCTGCAAGCGAAAGGTACACAGTATGGGAGTTGAGCTGGTTAACAATTGTGTGTTTACCCTCCAGTTTGCCAATGATCAGGTGATAATAAGCCGTGATAAGGAAGATGATAATAACTGGGAACTCATGATCAATATTGAAAAAAACCAAATATCTCTGCGTAGGTAATGATCTCAACTCACTTGAACTCAATGAGGGCAATGAAATTTCGGGCAGCCGACAATACAATACCTAGGTGTTACTTTTGATGATACTGGGACAGACAGGAAAGAAATTGAAAAATGAATAACACAAGCGAAACAGGTGATCGGCTGTCTCAATAGTGTTTTTTGGAGCGGAGAAATTACAAAAGTTAGAAAATTGAGGGTGTTTGAAGCAATGGAGAAAAGTTCAGTCATATGTGGATCAGAAACATGGAGGCTCGCAGAAAGGTTCAAATCAAGATTAGAAGCGGTCTTCTAGAACATCTAGATGAAGTGATAAAAGGGACGTAGAGGACAATATCACGAAAGATATAGAGAGAAAACAACTTGGCTACCTAAAAAGATCTATTTTGGCAACCGAATATACGCAGGAAAAGAGGAAGGTCCAAACTCGAGTGGGAACGTATTATCCATAAGTCAATGACTGAGAGAAATCTCACCCTAGAAGATGCCAACAATAGACGTCAGATCTTCAGAGCATATACCATGGAAGTATATGTAAAAAACAGAAAGATCAGCAACCTATCGCTTTCAAGCGAGTGGTTGGAGATTACACGTAATCTCCCGGTGGTCGATGAGGCGCACTGCTGTCTTCTGGACACTATCCAATACAGGTAATGAATGTTTGGGTGCGGAGCCCCATGCATGGGTATAGTATTTCAGACCAGGTCTCACCTGCGCTTTGTAAAAATAACTGTGATGGCGTGAAGTACTGCTTAGCCCTGAAAAGTAAACTGACTTTAGCAGAAACAGATTTGGCAATTTGGTGAAAAAATTAGCCGGCTCGGTGGCGTATGGGATATGATGCTCATCTCCTACGCAGAGTTACCTGGGTTCAATCCCCACAAAGTCGGTGCGATTTTTCGGATTCTGAAAATCGCTTGAGTGTCCATCTTTCGGAGGAGATGTAAAGCTGTCGGTCCTGTCTAACAGAGATGTGTTGGACATTGAAGATCCCTTCCCTCGACACGAGAGGGGTTCGGCAAAATTCCCGGGTTAGTGAGGTGACAGAATTCCCCGGCGTGTCATTAGCCGAAAGGCAGAAATAGAGTACGTTAAAGGAAAAACAAACAACAAACAGATTTGGCAATGGCGGACACATGGTCATGCCATCAAATTCCGTAGAGGACTGTGATGCCCAGTAGATCCATATTCGTTTATGAGGAAATTCGATGACCTCCCATAATTAAACCAAGTTCTTCAGCAGTGACTTCTGGAGAACATTGTTACTTGCGTCTTATTCGCGTTAAAATTGACTAAGTTCAATAGGTCCCACTGTGGTATCTTCTCAAAGGCTGAATTCAGTGACATACTCTGTTGGAATCTCAGCAGTTATGAGGATATCAGAGTACAGTCGTCCGCAAACCCAAATATTCTATTTTCGGTGGGATCAGATCATTAATCTACAACTGAAAGAAGTGGCGGAAGAGAGCCCTGGAGTGCTCCTGCATTAACCTGAAATGGTTCACTCGTTACATCGGCCTCCATCCACGTTTGTATTATCGCTTCTTCTCAGACGTGTAGAAATTAATCCATGTACCGTAATAATATGGTACGGAAATTCCAGAATGCTCATAATTTACGTGAAAAAGATCTTTAATCAACAAACACCGTTCAACTGAGCAAGTTATGAAGTTGTCAACTTCCCACTAACGGTTCAACGATGATCGCAACATACGTCTACGCCCATTGAAAACCAAAGAAATTCTATCTTATCCCAATCGTTGAGCCCAACTATTTCAATGAGTGTTATCTTATTCACAGGCATGCAATATATTCTCCAACATAGCAAGACTGCAACAAGATTGACTATCAAGTTCTTTTTCTGTAGGACCCCTTCTATGCTCGCCTTTTTATTATAAACGAATTTTTTTTTCAGTAACCCGTTCATTCAAAATAACCATAATTTTGGATTTCCACCAATTTCTCAACCTCAACCACCAAGTCCAACACAAGATCCCTCAACGTTAGGTTGCGGAATGGCTCCAACATCGTGTCGAAAAACTCGATATCGATCGTATGACGGTTCCTGCAACAACCTTCGAAACCCAGTTCTCGGTACACCTCAAACTAGATACGCTAGACTTTTACCAGCGAAATATGGAGACGGTAAGTAACACAAGTCAACATCTTATCTACAAATGAACATGAGAGGATCAGTTAACACCCATCAGTTCAGGTTCAAGGTCGTTTGAAGAGCAAATCGAGAGATCCCGACAAAAAAATCTGGAAAAATGCACACATAACTGAGTACGAATCTGTGTTAAATTTATTCGTGTGACCTTTCCCAGATGTCCTTCAAGGTTAGTTCAGAATTATTTCATTCATTCGTTTCACAGGGTAAACATTTTGAGAATTAATGTCTGAAAAATAATGTTTTTATGCATCAAATTCAAAATACAAGCTATCTTGACTTCCATGACGTTCGGTTTAAGGTTAATTGAAGGCGTCATCATCAAAATTTCTCGAAAAATTCATAATCAAGGCCGCGAATACACTCCGAATTTATATGCAGGAGGCGGTGTCTGTCATGCCACAGCTGTGGTCGCCCAAGATGATTTGATCTGTATGTTTACTTGCTTCTTAAAGAGGACCAAATTGTTAGTTATCTGGAAAATATTCATTGGAAGCGAGTTATATATTACACTAGTCCTTCATAGAGAGCCAAGCTTTTCAGTTCTTTAGATCATGGAAATATCTGTAACAAAGAGAGATATCAGCAACTTGCCTCCTTTGAGCGAAAGGCTAGAGACCACGCGTGATGTCTGGGTGGTTGATAAGATGTACTGCTCTTCTATGGATACTAGTTGTTCAACAAGTTTTGTCGTACGATAAGAGAGGGGTTGCTACTAGTCCAAATTTATTTTGTTTTGTTTGTACACTCTTCATATGAACGTATGTAAAGGTACATTTCAATCTGTCAATTCATTCTTTATTTACAAGCCATTTAGTCTCGCCGTGTCACAGTATTTTTGTACAATGGAAAAAATTGAATATCGTGGAGTGATAAAATTCTTATTTTTGGAAGGTGTAGCACCAAAAGAAATTCACGAACGAATGTTGAGAGTATATAATGATTGTTCACCTACAATTACAACAGTAGAAAGATGGGTTGCTGAATTTAAACGTGGTCGTGCAAGCCTCGAAGACGATCCATGTGAAGGACGTCCAAAAAGCGCATCAACACTAGAAATCATAGCCAAAATACAGGATATGGTTTTGGAAGATCGTCGATTGACTGAGAGGGATTTAGTGAAGGCTTTACACATCTCATTAGGCAGTGTGAGCCATATTTTAAGTGAAATTTTGAGTTTTAGAAAGCTGTGTGCACAATGGGTGCCGCATTCGCTAACAATGGAACAAAAACACATGCGAATGCGACGTTCTCAGCAACATTTGGAGCGTTTTAAGAAAGATGAAGTGGATTTTGTGCGTCGATTAATCACTATGGATGATACTTGGGTCTATCACCATGATCCTAAATCAAAACAAGAGGCTAAAGAGTTGTTCGACTTTGAAACGAGTTCGTGACCGGAAATCGGCCAAAACAATTAATTCTGAATATTATTGCAACCTTTTGGACCAGTTGAAGCAAAGTTTCGTGAAAAAAGCCCCGGTTTGCAGAAGAAAATCCTTTTTCATCAGGACAATGCACCGTGTCACAAGAGCATTTTGACAATACCTGAAATCGATGATTTAAAGTTCGAATTGTTAGAGCATCCACCGTATTCATCAGATTTGGCCCCCAGCGACTTCCATTTGTTTCCAGATGGCAAGCAGACCTTCCGGATTCTCACTTCAGGGATGGGATCCACAGATTGGAGGATCGTTGGAGCAAGTGTTCTTATCGAACGACAAAACTTATTGAACAACCATATATCTACTAGAAGTAATTAATGTTTGCTAGCGGAGCTTCATACATGGGAACAATATTCCAGACCAGGTGATACCTGTGCTTTGTATAAAACCATCAGCTCTGATGGCGTAAGGTACTGCTTAGCCCTGAAAAGAAAACTGAATTTAGCTAAAACAGATTTAGAAATAGCTGACACATTGTCATGCCAGAAAACTCTGGTAATGACTGTGATTCCGAGTAGACGCATGTTCGCTTCTGAAGCAATTCGATATACTTGCATGATTAAAGGAGGTTCCCCAAATCTAAATTTAGCGACTTGCTCTCTTGGTATCTCTTCGGTGTGCGCTTATAGAACGGTGGCTAGAAAATGAGAACACCACGTTACAAACCCAAATATACTGTTCTCGGTGTAATAGAACAGATCATTAATCTGAAACAGAAAAAGATTTGGAGAGAGTATGAAGCCCTGGGGTACTCCTGTATTAACCAGAAAAGATTCACTTGATCCACTACCATCTGAATCGACCTACTGAAGAGAAAGTTCATATGCGATTGGTTTATTTATAAAAGCTGCGTGTCAAACTCTATCGAAGGCCTTTGAGATAGCAAGTGCATTGGCTCTTGATTCTTCATGCTTATCGATTGTTGATGTCCACAATTGTGTTACGTAAGCTAGGAGGTTTCTTCAATATATTCAACAGGAACAACGTTATGTATCGATTACGCACTAAACGGACACCCGATATAAATTGAACAATAGTGGCAGTGGTAGAATGAATTGCTATGGGAAACCATTGAAGTACAAAAGCGACTACTTTTGTCTCCAACGAACATCCTGTAAATAGATTTATTCTACCCAAACTTAATTAATGTTAGATATTCCTCCAATATTGGATTTCAAAATTAAAATTATAGCGTGATACTAACTAATTATGATAGAACAATTTCAATATTTGATCATTCTCGATTCTAGATCAAGCGTAAATAGTCAAAAATATTTTCGACTGATTGTGCAAGAAATTCTTTTTTGTAATCCTGACTTCGAAACTAAAACATCTAGAGCGTTTACATATGCATTCAAGTTAGGTAATTGGCCGTAAGGTAGTACGCCACAAAATTCAATGAAATGAGGTTACATAGTATTCAGAATGCTGAAAAATTATTCTACTTTCGATATTAAATTCGATCTGTGGCGGGAGTGTGTCGCGCGTAGTTCAATAATGAATTATAAGTTATTCTGAAATTAATGACTATAAGTATTGGCTGCAATAAAAGTGTACTATTACAGAATATTTTATGAAACAATTCATTGCAATTATATTATTTTGTGACTGTGGGATAAGTATCCATTGATAGATCAACACAACGCAATCTGTGTTCAGGAATGAGATGAATTGAAAGATTTAGAAAGAAAAAGCTCTCTGAATAGCTCGACAGTTACCAGTTAAAAAGATTGTCCATTTATCGGTAATCGGTCCATATAGAAAAAAAATTAGATGCTATTTTGTCCTAAAATTATTTCCAAATATACACGCTGTCTTTACAGAGATGTTTACCACAAATAAGGTGAGGTTGTTCGGATCGGTATATCACTTAACTGAACCCTTTTCCAAATAATCGACATTCTGTGAAAATATGATTCTCAGTATCTACTAGAATCGTCTTAGTAAAACTCATTGACAATATTGTAGATCAGGGGTGCTCAAACTTAGACTACTTACGATCGACTCTGAGAGGCTGCAAGTATGTGTGATGCAGGGTTGTCGTACATATACGATACGCTTTGAGTAGAGTATTCTTTTTCTTAATGAAAACAAGTAATAGCTTCTTCAGACGAATGAATATTCATTCGTCCGGAAAAGCTACGGTGTAATGAAATTATTAAGTAAAATTCCAAAAAACACATTACTTGTATCTATTATTAATAATGGAATTTTATCAAGTAAAAGCCTCCTAAATTCAAATATTCTTTTCCTATTCGAAAATATAATATTATGGCAAATGAAGCAAAATTAAAAGTCATTTAAAACAGAATCCGTTATGAGATGGGAATCTTGCCATTCGAAAAATAACCCTCTTTGCAATATCAGAATATTTAATCTGTAAACATGGAAAGATCACAGAAAAGAACTTTCGATACTGAACAAGGTGTATTTGTTTGCTGAAACTTCAGAGCACACCTCAGTATTGTCAAAATAATTAATTATTATCTCCCCATTTTTAGGATTTTGACTGTATTGTCAGAAAGAGTGTGTGGTATTTTGGAAGGTTTTTCAAAATGAAATATAGAAACGACGAGAAGTATATGATTCCTTGTTTCATTAAAAGCGGAAATATTAGTGAAGCTGTGGTTCCCAGAGGCACACCAGCCTAACAAACGTATTTTCGAAAGGTTTGAAAATAATTTGCGAACCTACAGATCTTTAATAAAATCGAAGGTCAGAAAATATGATAAAAGAATGAAGAAACTGAAACGAACGTAATTGCAGCTGTAATTGAAAATTCTGAAACATCGACTAGGGAAACTGTTGCTTCAGAAAGCTGCAATTTCAGAATATTAGGAAAAATATAAGTTTAAACCAGGGGTGCTCAAACTTGAACTGCTGGCGATCTACCTCAATATTTTTAGACTACTTACGATCGACTCTGAGAGGCTGCAATAATGTGTGATGCAGGGTTGTCGTACATACACTATACACCCTACCTTCCTACCTACCTAGGTAGGGTGTACCGTAGCATATATAGATATTAGCTTTTCCGCACAATATACTAATATATATTATTTTAGTCAAGGTTTGGGTTAGGTTTAGTAAGGTTCTTCTCTATAATATCAATGGATATACTAATAGTTATTCAAACTTGCGAGTTTATTGGTTGTTACAAAACAAAAGAGTTACATATGGTGTTAAACTTAACTAAGGAGTGACTTTGGATGTTGAAGCGTGGCACTGCATGTTCTCAGCATTCTTTTCATAAGATTAAACGTAACCACTGTGTGCTAATCGCAAGCATGATGACATATGATCGTCAGTTAGTCGATTGCGATATTTTGACTTGATTATCTTCATTTCAGAAAATGCAGACCCAAATAAGTAGGTTGACCCAAACATTGCCGTCAGTTGAAGGGCGATTTGCCTTAGATTCGGATATTTATCTTCAGATATAAAACACCAGAAATTTGTATCAGATGCTGAAGCTTTTAGATGTATATCTGATATAATCTGCACCAACTCATTTTCAGCAGAACATGAAATCATATTCATTCATTCATATTCCTTCCTTCAGAGGAATAATTATCAAAAATTCTTCTTTAGCCAACATGTCATTGAATAACATCCGAATAAAAATACACAGCTGGGCAGGGTCGGTCATATCGATGGATTCGCCGGAATGTGAAGAAAACTATGTACATTTCATGATATCATGTTTTAGTTTATCTGCCATGTCCTGACTCATGACTTCAATGCGCCTTGTAACTGTCGGACGAGATATCTGAAGTTCTCTAATAGCAGACATGATTTCTTTCTTATTTTTAAATTCTCCAAATAAAGTCTCACCCACTTCAATAAAAGCTTCCTTCACTACCGGTCCATCTTCGAATGGTTTCTTGTGTTTCGCCAATATGTGAGATATTTTAAATGACGCTATCGTAGCAGCTTTTGATTGTTTGGTTGGTCTTGTTGACATGGTTTGTTCTGTTTTCATATAAGATATCAAATCACGTACTTTTCGTTTTCTTAGTCTCTAAGTTATCACACTTAGGTATACAAAAGAAAAATTCTTCCTCCTAATCGTTATTAAAATGATACGATTTAGATTTCTTCGCTGCATTCATTTTGTACTATTTAATGATAAACTTTGTATCGACGTAGTATTGCTTTCAAGTTACAATTTAGAATGACTCCAATTTCTACAGGCGCAAGACTTATATCCGTATGAACGAAAGTCTCGAAATTTCTAGAAAAACGCCTAGAATAAAACACGCGGCTTTTCTTTGACAAGCACCGTGCGTTCCTTTTATAAAGCCGCCTTGTGCCGCTAGCAGAGTGTTATTTTATCACGTAATGAATTTTTGCAGCTTAGTTACCTACTTATTAAAAATTTTTTTCTTCTCGAGATCTACTCAAAAGCACTCGCGATCGACCAGTCGATCGCAATCGACCGTTTGAACACCCTGTTGTAGATAAATGAAATGTAATATCATTTTCAATATCATCAAGAATTCGAGATGCATGACAATCTCAATAAAGTGAGGCAAATTTAGTGCTTCGAGA
Organism: Cryptolaemus montrouzieri; assembly: GCA_013387265.2. Classification (NCBI taxonomy): domain Eukaryota; kingdom Metazoa; phylum Arthropoda; class Insecta; order Coleoptera; family Coccinellidae; genus Cryptolaemus; species Cryptolaemus montrouzieri. The sequence continues at coordinate 30,186,765 of JABFTP020000103.1, forward strand.
AGGATGTAGACACTTTGAACATTCTTTATAGCGTATATAAGTTATCCTTTTGTCAAATATTGTTCCTAGTTAGATCATGTTTGGGAATTTTAGTGAAAAATTTGATAAGATTATTTGAATGTTCTTGCATTAAATACATAATCATTTTTAACTTCAAATCTATTAAAAATCCGTATGGGGTCCCCAAATGAATTTCAGTAGTTATTGTAATTGTCTTTTATGTGCATAGTGTGTTCAATTTGAAATAATAAAAGAATGACGTTTGAACCAAAACTAAATTTGATATCACAACAGAACACGCTATTTAACTGTATCAACAATTACTTATTATTCGAATATAATAAGTTTATGAGAATAATTTAGTTTTGATATTAAGATTGTAAGTTGACTTCAGTGATACAGGAATTGTGAAAAATTGGAATTTTTTCAGAAATTCGAAAACGGTTCAGTTGAAGCATATAGTGTTCGGAAGAAAATCACTCTATTCGGGTTAATCACGTTCAAAATTGATGGAATAGGACATCTGATTGAAAAACATAGATTTGATGTGAATTTTTCAACGAACATTCTTTATATATGAAAATAATTTCAGAACATGCATCAAGTTCATTAATTTCTCATCGAAAAACATGTACAAAACGAACATATATCCAAAAGTCGTCCGTTCTCGAGCTACAGGGTATTGAAGTTCAAATTTTATTCACGTATCTGTTGGTAACTCTTGTAGTTTTGAACCATCTAGCTTATTTTTAAACTAATGAACAAAAGTAAATGTTTGAAATTACCACCATTCGTTTCTACACACAGTGTTGGACGATTCATTGAAGCCAACACCCGATTGAAAATGCCTGGAACATTTCTTATTCTTTCTCATCCATCAAAAGCGCCTGCATGCAATTCCTCTGTGGTCGTAACATGTGAGAATACTAGGTTTTTTAAGTGCCTCCAGATGAAGTAGTCTAGTGGATTCAGATCGAGGGATCGTGAAGGCCAAGCTACAGGACCACCTTTACCAATCAATATATTGGGATATGCTTGATTCAACTGCTTCCTGATTATCAGTCCAAAATACGGGGAGCACCATTATGGTTGAACCACATTTTTATTCCATTCGCACAAGGGTATCATCGAAAGAATTAACCTGAATGTTCTGCAAAAACTCGAGGTGTGCTAAAGAATTAAATCTGTAGAGTAGAGAATTATTGGTCCCTATTATCTGCCACTATACCAATCGGCCCAAACTTAGTTTTCTCTTGTAAATGATGTTTTTACTCGCAAACGATTGGGATTTTGGAAGAACTTCAAGGGACGAAAAACTTTTAATTGATCTTTCCAAGAAATATTTTAAAAAGGACCAGTGGCTCACTAAATTATGATTTTGATTGAGTCAAAGGTAACATGAGTCTGCGAAAAATAACTCCGTGTACATTTTCATAATAACCACATCTAATGGATTAAAGAGTAGACAAATTTTTAATTTTCTGCAAATTGGAGCTAGATCCCCTAAAAACTACAAGAGTTACCAACATAAACTTTAAAAAAAAACTGGAATCAACATCCTGCTCATCCGGAATGGAGAAATTTTGGACGTATGTTCATAGGCATTTTTTTATGCCTCTTGGGAGAAATCTCCTGTAGAAATTAAAGAATGCATATCTGAAACACCCTGCATATTCTTTAACAATATATTCAACGAGATCAAAGTTATAAATCGATTACGCATTAAATGGACATGTGGTATATTGACTCTCCTGTGCCCCATCCTCGAATTTGCAGAAGCAGTATGGTGGCCAAATCTAAGAGTTGACGCGGAACTTCTTTGAGAGTATTCAATGCCGAGCGATCCGCATTCTGTATGGCAGAAACATTTCAAGTTATGGAGAGCATCTAAGGATAATGAAGCTAGATATATTTGCGTATAGAAACACAAGAGGAGATCGTATTCTGACATACAGAGCACTTAATGTCCTCTTCGGATACCATTTCACCCACTTGCTTCCGCCAAATTCTAATAATTTAAGAGGTTACAATTTCAAACGCCTCAAAGAAAGTTTCAAGTTCACCTGCCGGCAATATTTTTGGTCCAATAAAGTGTTCACCGCATGTAACGCCCTTGGAAGTTGTAAGTGTCACTAGTGTTAACCAGTTCTAGAACAGATTTCTGGAAGAACAGTGAAGCTTGAGTTTACTTACCTTTCAATTTTCCTTATATATCTCATCTTTCTAGTTTTCTCATTCACTGTCTTCTGTTTATAACGTTTGTAACTGTTGACAATCGTTTCATTTCAAGAGTATGTTTCTTTATGAGTCGTTATGAGCCTCGGCCTCGACTCTTATCTCGATATAATAATAATGATAGTAATAAAAGTACCACCCTAGAAATAATTGCAAATTGTAGACCAGTATTCATTCACTCTAATGTCAAAATTTGAAATTGATCGATAAACCTGTTCTCCAGATACTTCTTATGGGCCCTTCAGCGAGAACACCTTCTATACATCCAGTTCGAACTAATTGGACGTGATGGCGTCCTCTCTCAAAGTCTTGAGAGGGTGGAGTCAATCCAATCATCAGCCTAGTTTAAGTTGTCTCTATCATCAATAGGGAGATATTGTTCGAAAGAATGGTCTCTTGTTGCAAGATCCGAAGAAAGCAGAGTTGGACATTCTCACTTTGAAACCCAAATATAAATTGCTCTTTCCAAGAGGTTTGAAATTCAGGTTGGATGAAGTCAGATACTTTAATCAGCCAATTTCTGAGAATTTCCCAATAAACAATTCTTTCGCGCCTTTTCAAAAATTGCAAGATTCAATCGGCATTTTGGGAAAAAAATTTATGGCATTATCTTTAGGAATTCTATTAGATACTACGAGATTGCGACCTTATTCTGGTATACCCTGTATTTATTTCTGTTGGATTTGAAAAGATTGTGAATAAATGACCAAGAATGAAAAAGAGAGATATTGCATCGAATGACGATGAAATACCAAGAATTGTATTTTGAACTGCTATTCAATCCAGTTTTTTCCCCCGATCTGTATTCCAGTGACTATTACCTATGAGTAGAACAACAATATACAAGGTGGGTGAATTTCAATGTTTTAGTACGGCAGCTAGGTGAAGTATTATAGATCGAGAACATTGACTTAGATTAAAGAGTGGAAACATTTTTAATTTTCTGCAAACTGGAGCTAGATCCCCTAGAAACTACAAGACTTACCAACAGAAACTTAAAAAAAACCTGGAATCAACACCCTGCATCTCCAGAATGGAGAAATTTTGGACATATGTTCATGGGCATTTTTTCATGCCTCTTTTGAGAAATCTCCTGTAGAAATTAAAGACTGCATTTCTTTAACAATATATTCGACGAGATCAAAGTTAAAAATCGATTACGCCCTAAATGGACATGTGGTAATTGCTACCAATTGCCTAATATAAATCCACGGTACTGCTCCAAGAGACCTTACGTAAACAAACCATACTGTTTGATGGGGCTTGTGTTTACATTGTCACATCAATCATATCTGATGTCGTGTCCTATAATAATTGAAGTATATGGTAGTTAAGTTTCGATATTTCAATGTAATATATACACTTTTTGCGGATGTCTATGCCAACTAAAAATAATCTATTCGATTTTTACTAAAATAAATAGGACTTTACTTCAAGTATTTCACACGATAGAATTAATTTAAAACAAGTTATTTTTGCAGGTATAAGTACTCCAACTATGGCAAAAGTGGGAAACCATTACCTCCATCGAGAAAAGTTAGTTTGGTCATGTTCCCAGATATTCAGGTGGAGGATCCAAAATGGACGCTGAATGCCATGCAGTATGGTCAAATTATAACTCACGATATGAGTATGATAGCTGGAAGTACCCAAGCACGTAAGTTTCATTGACAATGAGTAATATATTGAGCACGTTGTAGTAGAAATAAAAATTATGGAAATATATGGATATCCAACATTCTGCGGAATATCAATGAATTGATACGAGGGATGTCTTTTGAGTTCAGCATATGGAGTTAGAATTGAGAGCTTTTCGAACTCTCTTTTTCGCGAAGATTAATACACTTCTGCATTCTTTCGAACTAATTCTGGAAGCAATTATTCCAATCGTTTGCTTCTGAATTAAAAATAGCCTTTCGAAATGTATCAACAGCTCCTTTTGACGACTGAAACCTTTGATCACACAGTCCATAGTTCGTAATTTTGAAAAAAGTAAAAAAAAATCTAAGGACCTAGGTTCGGACTGTATACAGGATGATGAAACAATTCGATGTTTTCTTGCATTAAATATTCAGCTGTTTATCTAGCTGCGTGCTAATTTGCATTGTCTTGCTGTAGAATGATTCTGGGTTAGTTTCTCGAAGCTTACTTACGGTGCACAAATAGCTGTACCAATCAGAAGTAACCGTTTTTGGATATTGTGAAGGAATTATCACAAAATATGTTGTTGAATCAAACGTTGCAACTATCTTTTTGGAGAGACTTCGGCCACGAATGACTTGTGTCGGTTTTTCTTCCACTTGAAACACCCAAACAGAAGATTGGCGCTCATTTTCTAGCTCGTATGATAAAATCCAAGAGTCATCAGCACTAAAATCAATTCACCCTTGCAGCTTCCTATTCTTCGGTCAACGGATGCGGTGTCCAGAGGGAAACTAATTTGTCCACACGCAATTCTTAGTGCAGATTTTTTTTAAACGAGGTCCTTGAAATCCGCAGTGAATCCTCAATCTCTTGATATGTTGCATACCAATCTTCCTGTGTAATCTTATACACAGCATCCTTGAGTGACCACTATTTTTAGTGCACCTGCACTTATATCGTCGCTAAGCATTAATCTATTGCGTTTGAAATTTTCATACCAATGAGGAACTGTTGACTAGTGTGGTACTTTAATGTCGAAAATAGAAACCAACTCAGCGAGATACTCTTGTTGAGATAATTGACTTTGAAACTCGCAGAAAATTAATGCGCGAAAATGCTCACGATTTAGTTCCATTTTTCAACTTGTTTGTCAATTTTGACAGTTTATTGTGACTAAAACATAACAGCCATAGAACTGAAATTATGGATACATATAAACGAATCATAGAGGATCATTTTTAGTACTAACAGATGATTAAATGTGTCCCCTATACCCCAGCAAGCAAAACATGAAAGACATAATTCGTACACACAGAAATGTATATCGCAATATATTTCCTATTGGGATATGATAAACCCAAATTTACCAAATTCCTTTCTGATTTTGGACAGGCCTGGTATACACAGTTTCCAGTTTCCTGAAATAATTTATTAGTTACTTGAAATTCTGTCATTTATGTCGTTGTGGCTTATTCAGATGAAGGGCCCTGTTGCCGACGTCACCATGCTGAATCTACTAGATTTTACCAGAGCGTGTATTCGAGAACGATCTGGGCTATTCTAAAAGGAATCAATATGGGGGTGACATATTTCCCAAATTGATGCTGAACGGATTAATGAACGTCTAGTGAAAAGTAGAGGGCAATGAAAAATATGACAACCAGCAGTGAGAAAATGAAGACTTACTTCTTTCCATTTGGAATGGGAAGAACAGTTTTCCTTCACAGAAGTTGGAGGAGTTGCCAGAAGTACTTGAAACTTTCCAGTTGGCCGTGGACGCCAGGATAAATTTTAGCGATTCCTTTATCTGAAAATGAACTTATGGGCTGAAACATTTCGTATTTTTTCTTGTTATTATGAAAGAGGTGTTCTCTTCTAAATTCCTAATTATCCACGGCTTCAATTAAACACTAGGTCAAGATATTCTGCAACATTAGCAGTAGAAAATAATGAAACAAAAAACATTGAACTCGTAAAATAGCATGATTGACATAACACCGTTTAAATGTGTTGGATATTACCAAATAAGGTTGAATTAATTTCTTAGGCGTTCACCACAAGTTCATGAACGCGAATAATTAAGTGAATCACTATCATTACAAAATTTCAAAGGAGATTGGAAGCATAACGAATTGAAATGTAATTGATTCTGGAATTTCATTAATTAAGTACTTGTATCTTATAATGAAATAGAACTAATTGCCATTAAAGTGGATAATACTCTCACTTTGGTGCTGATCATTCATTTTCACAATATCCTAATAACATTGGTACAGATGCAAATGAAAGAATTGTCTTTCGATATGAAGGAGCTATTACGTTTTTCCTATATTCATTTTTCAATACCCATAATTTGCACGCCTGAAGTGAACGCCTGAAGGTGCTTACTTACATTAATGAAATTAATCTCGGACAGGTGTAGAATATGGAATACTGAGTGTCTGCGCCAAAGGAGCTAAGATGTTAGCTTGCTCACTTGATGAATCCGAAAAACGTTACTAAAATGATAGCATCCAGGAACAAGAAAAAGTTTAATAAATATGTGCGTTCGGTTCTCAATTCCAAGGTTACTGGTCAAGGGTCCTACAAATTGATTTTCACAAAATTCTCTAGAAACCTCACGTGTCCTAGCAGATAATTTTTCAGCTTCCTTTACTGGTGAGCACACAGGAGCAGATTAGTGTGAACTTACCCACTTTTCCAGCCACAGATTCTGACATGGTGAATGTTAAATGTGGGATAGAGTGAATACTGTGCGTTATGTTGCCAAATCTAAAATATTTCTCCCTCTTCTTCAAGGATAATCTTAGAATACTTAGCGACGACTTGACTGTTGAATGTGGATAGTTAGTCGTCAGGGCAAGAGATACATGTATAAATAATTTTCGAAATAACTAGTTTAGTACATACCAAATGATTCGATTGGTCGACGAAGTAACGAAGAACAAATTTCTCTATATTATTCATTTTATACCTTCCGTTTTGGCAGAGAAATAGAGGGAAAACCTTACAGGACCGTACTAAATTGAAAAACTATCTGGACATTCATAGAACAAAATGTTCTATTTCATTCAAACTACGGCGAGTACCACCATGAGCTTCGGCCACAAAATAGAAAATATACAGGCACTTCGAATCAATATTTCAAAGAAAGTTGATAAACCGTACAGGACCGTACAAGAGCGAAAAACTATCTGGACATTCAGAGAACAAAATGCTATATTTCATTCAAACTACGGCGAGTACCACCATGAGTTTCGTTCAAAAAATAGAAAATATACAGGCACTTCGAATCAGATCTGTATTCCAGTGACTATTATCTATTAGTAGACCAACAATATACAAGGTGGGTGAATTTCGATGTTTTAGTACTGTAGCTAGATGAAATATTATAGATCAGGAAGATTGATATGCTCTTCCTCAATCTCATTTTCAGTGTCAAGTGTAGAGGTGCAAAAATGTTTACATCTCTTTCCGTTTTCTAGCTTTTCAAAATCTCTCAAACTGTCGGAAAATCACATTTTAAAATTCTTGAAATTCAATATTCTGCAAAATAAACTCTTCTAAATTGTGCCTATTATAAAGTGAATCTTCAATATAACCGCAAAAAGAACTAGTGGAACCAAGTCAAGGAGAGCGGCCATCTCATTGGACTTGAAAAATGGAATTAATCCGTTAGTGTTTCCGCGTAATAATTTTCAAGAATAATTATCTAAATAAGAATGTCTCGTCGAGTTGGTTTCTGTTTTGGGCATTGAAGCACCAAACGACTCAACAGTTTCCCATTGATAAGGAGAATTCAAACGCAAATGGATAAGACTAAACGACGATCCAGGTTCACCAAAAAAACTCAAGAAAATGTGGATGATGTACGTAAGATCATCCAGGAAGATCGGCATGAAACATATCGAGAGCTAGAGGTATCATTGCGGATTTCAAAGACAATACAAAAAATGTTGAATTGCGTGTGAAAAAAATTAGTTTTCCGTGCATCTGACACGGAAAACAGAAAGATGCAAGGGTGAATTGGTGTCAAAAACTCTGGATCGTTTTAATGTCTTGGTGCGTTCACAACATTGTTATTGGTAATGAATCTTGGATTTATATAAGCCAGAAAATAAGCGCCAATCTTCTGTTTGAGTGTTCCAAAGTGAAGAAAAACCGATAAAAGTCAACCGTAGCCGAAGTGTCTGCAAAAAGATGGTAGCAACATTTATTTTAAAAACAGGACATGTGGCAACAATTTCTTTACAAGATCGAAGGACAGCTGCTGCTCATTGGCAAACAACCTTTTGTGTGCCGGAAGTAAGCTTCAAGTAACCTCGAACGGCGAATCATCCTTCACCAAGACAGTGCAAACACGCAGCTCGGAAAACTATTGAATATTTAACGCAAGAAAGCATCGAATTGTCTGTCACATCATCCTGAGTAGAGTCCGAGCCTGAATCCCAACGATTTTTTTACTTTTCCCAAAATAAGAACGTACTGCATCGGTCAAAGATGTCAGTCTTCAAAAAAAGCCTTCTAAAAGTCCATTTTGGATGTAGCAGCAAACGACTGGAACAACTACTTTCAGAATTGGTTCGAACGAATTCAGAAGTATATTAATCTTCGCGGAAAAACAATATAGTCTTTAAAAGCTCCCAATTGTTTCATTCTCTATATAACAAAACTTGAAAGACACCCCTCGTATTTATGTGAAAAAATTACTTCTTTTCTCGCAGAACCGCATTCTACGAAATGTTGCAGTGCCACTGGTCAACTTCTTGAACTCGCAAATGTTCCGGAACATTGCTATCCCATAGTACTTTCAGACGACGATCCTATTGCCCGTCAAATAAATATGAAGTGTATGAACTTCGTGAGAACCATAACAGATCGTGACCGTCGATGTGTTGGAGGCTACCAACCAGCAGAACAGGTGAGTTAATTAACTTGCATTTTCATTTCTATTCTGTGGTGCAATATTTTGCTATAACATTAAGAACGTTGAATAAGTAGTTCTTGTTCTTGATCGAGCGTATCTAGCTTGTTGAGTTACTGTTTATTATCATCAACTATTTAAAGTTATTGCTTTCATTACAGCACGTAATAGTAAAGTAAACTATTAAAACAAATTGAATTACTTTAGTAGTCATTCTTCCAATTGCTAGTTTAAAAAGAAATTCCTTTCCTCAATGAATATATTATGCAGCTTTTATGTGACCGTAACTGCGAATTATTCACAGTAACTTTCAAGGTATTTTCGTCTAGGTTTCTATACACTATAAGCATATTGAAGAGAAATAACTCTATCAAATGTTTCAAATTGCTTATCTCCAAGAAAAATTGTTTTCAACATTAATAATATTTTTATTCTGAAGGTGATTGTGTATATTTGCAATAATCTTAGGAAGCACTATACATAGTTTAATAGAGTTGATTTCGTGTAATGATTATGCGTAAACAAAACCTTTACCAAATCCGAGGAAAGAATTGGTTAATAGATACTATAGGGCCTCCGCGCCATCTTGTCGAACTACCCTTATACCATAATTAACGACAAATAAAATTGAAAAAACCAAAATAAAACCCAGATATAGAGTAGTTGATGCCAGAAAATACTTTTCGTGGTTATATTGGGTGTGCCATTTCTTCTTTCTTCTATATTGAAATACCCTATAGCATCACATAAAATCATTGACACTCAGTATACAGTGTATCCCAAACTGATTGAACCAGGCAGTAGTTAATTTATGTTTTGAGATTTTTTTTTCTTTTAATGTCATCGCTCCAGCGAGTTGGGGGTCTTCCTCTACTTCTCTTATCTCTTCTTGGTCGCCAGTTCAATATTTTTATAGACCATCTTTCGTCTTTGAACCGTGTAATATGTCCCGCCCATTTCCATCTTAGCGTTGTAATTCGTTCTATGACGTCGTCAACTTTTGTTCTTCGTCTTAGCCCTGTGTTTCTCACCCTATCTTGAAGTTTTTTTCCCAGTATGGCCTTCTCCATTTTCCGTTGCGTTACCTCGAATTTGTGAACAGTATTTCTGGTCAATGTGTGAGTTTCCACTCCGTATGTCAGCACCGGTAGAACACATTCGTTAAATAGTTTCCTTTTCAGGCTAGTTGGTATGTCACTGCTGAATAGGTCTCGAAATTTTCCATATGCTGCCCAGCCCAACCCTATTCTTCTATTCATTTCAAGTGTCTGATTTTCTCTGCATATTCTTAATTCTTGCCTTAATTACTTGTACTCGCTAACATCTTCAATGACGTAGCTGTCTAGAGTGATGGTTAACCGAAGTACTAGGTTCGTCATAATTTTCGTTTTTTATTTGTCCATGCAGAGCCCTACTTTTTCCATCTATTCATTCAGTTCTTTTATCATCACCTCCTGCAAATTATCAGTGATGAGTACAATGTCACCTGCAAACCGTAGGTTGTTCAATATTCTCCCGTCTATGTCAATTCCTTTGTTTTCCCAGTTGAGTTTTTCAAAGTCGTATTCGAGCACTACAGTGAAAAGTTTAGGAGACAAGGTATTTCCTGTGGAACACCTCTTTTATTATGACCTTATTACTATCTTCGTGAATTCTTATACCTGCAGTTGAGTTGTTGTAGATGTTATACAGTAAACGAGTGTATCTATAATCTATGCGACATTGTTGGAGGGCTTTTAGGATGGCTACTATCTCGATCATGTCAAAAGCTTTTTGGAAGTCAATGAAAATGAGCACCAAAGGTTTATTGTACTCAAGTATCTTCTCGATCAATAGTTTCAATATTAGGAGATGATCGTTTGTTCCAAAACCTGATCGGAAGCCTGCCTGCTCGACTAGCTGGTAAAAGTCGAGTTTTCTCTCCAATCTTTTGCTAATGACCTTAGTGAATAATTTATATAAATGCGACAGCAAGCTAATTGGCCTGTAGTTGCCTATGTCTGTAGCTTCACCTTTTTATAAATCAGCAACATCGTTACATTATTCCACTTATCTGGGATAGAAGCATCTTAAATATAGGTTGGGTTATCAGTTGGGTATTAGTGTTGTCGTGTTTTTGTAGGTTTCTTCGATCATCAATCATTTGTCTTGTTTGTTGGCTTATTTTACTTTCTCGTATGTGCCTTGGGCAGCATCTTCTAACTATTTCGATGACGGATTCTGTTATTTGCCTGTTAAATTCCTCGATGTTTCCATGGCTTGTGTATTTTGATAAGGCTCTGTTGATGGTTTCCCGGTATTTCTCAGCACTTTTTGGATTGCTCCATTTTCGTATGTTCTTTGGCTGAGTCGATCTGTATCTTTCTTTGCCTATATTGATTTGGACTGTGGCTCTCACCATTCTGTGGTCACTTCCCACATTGACTTGGTTCAGCACTGATAGGTCCTGTAGTATGGATTTCTTATCAGTGATTATAAAGTCTATCTCATTTCTTGTCTTTCCGTCTGGGCTTCTCCATTTCCACCTTCTATTAGGTTTCTCACAGTAGAAGCTGTTCATCAAGAATAAACCGTTTGTCAACAGGAAGTTCAGAAGGGTCTCTCCGCGTTGGTTTTTTTGACCACTTCCGAAATTTCCCATTGATACTTCTGCCTCGTCTGATTTTGTGCCAAGCTTTGCGTTCAAGTCTCCGCAGATGATGGTGAAGTGCGAATTTGTATCCTTCAGTGCTATTTGAAGATCATCATAAAAGTGTTCAATATCGTCGTCGGAGCTTTGTGATGTAGGTGCATAGGCTTGGATGATTTTGAGGCTGAATCTTGTGTTAATTGTCAGGATTAGGTACGCAACTCGTTGGGAAATACTCTTTACCATCGAAATATTATCAACGTGAGTTTTATGTATAAGAAAACCAATTCCACTAAGGGCGACATCTTTATTGCCTACATAGAAGAGTGCGTGTCTTGATTTAAGTGTTCTCCACCCCTCTCCTTTCATCTCCACCTCGCTGAGGCCTACAATGTCCCACTTGATTTTGGATAATTCCTCTTCCAGTACTAGTATCTTGCTTCCTGATGATAGGGTTCGGACGTTGTATGTTGCAACCCTCAGATTTTCCTAGTCAAATTTCTGTCCCCCCAAAATCCTTGGGTCTGACAGCCGTTTCGGTGTGGGATTTGGATTCCTACTCACCTGGGGTATTGTTGTTTTGAGATTTGACGTTGCATGCGTTAATAGGAAGGAGATCCGACGCTGTTGGCAGCCGCCCGCTCCGGATCAGACGCTACGGAGTGTACTGATGGTCCGCGGGAGGTATTTGATTTCCCTCCTACCACCCATATCTAGGAGGCTTTCTCCGATCCTCCACCTGGGGACGCGCCCTCTAGGGTTTATAGGTTCCCCACATTATAAGTTATCGGAAATATGTTCGATGGAGACGTGTCCTACAGCCTACTCGCCCTGTAAATAAAAGAATTTTTATGGGAAGAGGTAAGTGGCGTTGCTAGTTGGGCAGTCCAATGATGTAAAAAAGAGAAAGATCAGCAACCTGGCGCCTTCGAGTGAGAAGCTGAAGATTACGCGAGATCTTCGGTTGGTCGATGAGGTGTACTGCTCTCTTCTGAACACTATCCCATGGATGTAATGAATGTTTCGGTGTGGAATCCCACACATGGGAATAGTATTCCAGACCAGGTCACACCTGTGCTTTTTATGAAGCATCAGCTTAGATGGTGTGAAATACTGCTTAGACCTGAAGAGAAAACTTAAACTGAGATTAGCAGAAGCAGATTAGGCAATGCCTGACACATGATCATGCCAGCAAATTATGGTGTTGACTATGATACCGAGTCAATGCATGTTCGTGTCTGAGGCAATTTGATGTCCTTCCATGATCAAAGGAGGTTTTCCAGCAGTGAATTTTCTGGAGAACATTGTCGATTGCGTCTTGTTTGCATTCAAATTGACCAATTTCAACCAACCCACTTGACTTGATATCTTCTCAAGGTCTGATTTCAGTGACATGGTCTGATGCTTGTCGGTATGACTCCTCAGCCGTTATAGGACACTGACTAGAAAATGAGGATACCAGGGTACAGTCGTCCGCAAACCCAAATATTCTGTTCTAGGTAGAGAGGAGCAGATCGTTAATCTGCAACAAAACAAGATCAGTTTGATGTACCACTGACGGCCGGCCTGACGTAAGCCATACAACGCCTTCTTCATCAAACATACTTTATCTCCTCTATGAAAATCTAAAAGTTTCACATCTTTCTTCCTAATTTCACTATTCCTTGGTTCATCGATGATAATTTTCTCTAATGTATCTTCTGTATAGTCTGATATTTCCATGAAAATTTTCTCTTCTAATACACCATTCAAATAAGCAGTTGTTACATCGAACTGTTTAATTTTCATGTTATACTGTGCTGCAAGTAACGTGACCATTCTGATAGTTCCCATACGAGCTACAGAAGCAAATGTTTCATCAAAATCTATTCCGGGACGTTGACAAAATCCTTTAGGAATAATTCTGGCTTTTCTCCTTTCCAAAAAGCCATTTGCATCGTATTTATTTCTCAACTCAATACGACTTCCAATTACTTTTTGTGATTTGGAACGATCAACGAGAATCCACGTATCATTTTTTATTATAGATTTCAATTCCGTAGCCATTGCTCGCAACCATTCATCAGCATCATTAGCATCAGGACCATTCACAGCATCATGGATACGAATTTCTGCCAGATAACAAAATTCTGCAACCTCATCAATAGTACTAGGGTTTTTAACAAATTTATAATCCTTCGAAGGTCTACCCCTGAGTCTTCTCAAGTTATATCTTCTATGATCTTTGTTGTCTGTCTGATACATCTGTTCTTTTTCTATCTCATTATCACTTTCTTCATTTACTACATCAACACTATCATGAAATAAATCATTTTCCTCTGGTAAATCGAAAGAATTCTTTTGATTTCCTTCTTTTGCGATATTATTGTCTTTCGCAGGAAATTCAATGAAAATTTTCATGTTCTGATGTAAATTTCTTTAAATTCGTGAATTTCACATCTCGGGAGATGTCGATTCTTTTTTCTTCGGGTATCCAAACTCTAAAAGCTTTCGACTGTTCTGAATATCCAACAAAAATACCTCTTTTCGATCAGGATTCGAATTTTCCTATTGTTGGATCTTGATTTCGAGAAAAAACTTCACAACCAAATTCTCTGAAGTAATTAACATTTGGTGTTCTGCCTTTCCATTTCTCGAATGCAGTTTTCCCATTGATACTTCTCGAAGGACATATATTCCTTATGTAATTAGCAGTATCAATTGCTTCTTCCCAAAATGATTGAGGAAGTCCCGATTGAATCAACATAAACATTGCCATTTCAACTAAAGTACGATTTCGTCTTTCAGTTACCCCATTTTGCTAGCGTCAAAATTTAAGTTATCTTTCGGATCCTTTTACGAATACTTTCATTATCTTACTCCAGCTTATTCCTGGCGCCCATAACCTGAAGGAATATCAGTGGACCTGAAAATAGTTATAAACGTAAATAAACGGATCTAAGAACTTTATTCAACAGTACTTGACAATGGATATTTGACAATTATTTAAGATTCGAACATCAGAGCAAAGTTCACTTCTCGTTTATTCCAACATTATTGATATCCAGTCAATCCAGATTGGGGAATGGAAAAGTATTTGGAGTGTCAACGTTTGGCATAGATTTTTTAATGGAAGAATCATTGACCATTACTTCAATAAAGTTATTTTAACCGCAGAAACGTATCTGCACAACTTCATTTCATGAAAGAAATGCCTTTGGCTGTAAATGAGGTCGTAGCAAGATGGAGTACCTGCTCACACTATCATATAGTTACTGAATTTCTCCAAGACACTAACTTCATCGCAAATGCTTTTCGCGTGACAGGGTGGCCTGCATGTTTGCCGGATCTTTTATCTTTGGTGCTTCTCTTATCGAGAAACTCGAAAGTTGGTATACCTAAGTCAACCAAATGATGTAGGGGACTTGATGATTAAGATTAGAAATATAATAACTCCACAAATGATGAATCTACCTGTACAATAAAGCTGTTGACATGAATTTAAGGTTGCATTGCTGCTGAATGTCTATAGTTTAAGCATTTATTAATGTTTTCTTTCAATTTTGTTCCAACTAAATATATCAAAATGTTAATAAACTAGAATTTGGTTGAATCAGTTTGAGACAACTGTATATTCTTCAAAAAATAATATCGTTTAGGTCATTAATCCTAATAATGAAAGAAATCAGCTACCATCACTATTTCAACTGATTCCACACTACATAGAGGAAAGCTAACACAAAACCATCAATCTAAGATATATAAAGATAAAATAAAATGAATATCCAGTGGCAGAATATCTGCTGATTCTGCTAGTTGAAAAATTATTGTTTATCAACTAGATTTATACCACTGATTTACCGTTTGGTTTATAGTTGACTGCAGTTAACCACTATTTGGATCTGTCCATCGTGTATGGAAATTCTGATCAGGTTAACCAGCAGGTCAGGGAATTTAGAGGAGGAAGGTTACGTGTGGAACTTCGAAACAACCAAGAGTGGCCACCCAGAAATACCAACGCTTCTGGAGTTTGCTCTATTCAAAGTCCACAAGAAGCTTGTTATTTAGCAGGTAAATCATGAATCAAAATCCGAAAAAATGTTCTTCATACCTCTTTTTTCAGGAGATGCACGCGTGAACCAAAACCCACAACTTACAGTCCTTCAAGTAATATTACTACGTGAACACAACAGGATAGCAGATGCTCTGGCTAAACTCAATCCGCATTGGGACGACGAAACCATCTTTCAAGAAGCTAGAAAAATCGCAATAGCAGAACATCAATTCATATCTTACTACGAATGGCTTCCCATCTTCATAGGCCTGGAAAACTCGATTAGAAACAAAATTATATACAATACGAATCGTTATGTTAACGATTATAAGTCTAGAGTTGATCCAACTATTTTAAATGAGCATGCTACGGCAGCCTTCAGATATTTTCATTCTGCAATCGCAGGAGGCTTGGAGTAAGTTCTAATACTCTTGTTTATGGATAAGTTAACCACACGTGATACTTTTGTTTCCAGTTTGGTGACAGAACATAGATCTAGCTATGGAAACCTTAGACTCAGTGATTGGTTCAATCGACCTGCCATATTAGAAGAAGGAAATAATTTCGCTGATCTATGCCGGGGTCTTGGAACTCAGCCAGAATTAATGAATGATCAATATCATGATAGTGAAGTAAATTAATCCTAACTTATCGTGTATAACGATTAAATCATTGGTATAATCTTCTTTCCAGATAACTCAATACTTGTTCAGAAATGGAATGCAGTTTGGATCAGATTTAAAGGCTACAGATGTGCAAAGAAATAGAGATCATGGTTTAGCTTCCTATAATGACATGAGAAGTTATTGTGGCTTAAAGAAAGCATATGTATTCGAAGACTTCTTGGATGTTATTTCCGCCGATGTAGGTATCAATTTTGTTTGTGGTGCAACTAGAAAAATGAATTCTAATAATAATTACCTTTAATTTCTAGAATGTTAGAAAGTTATCGCAATTGTACGAAGATCCGGACGATGTCGATTTAACAGTTGGAGGAACATTAGAAGCCCACGTTCCTGATACACTTGCAGGTCCCACATTCTTGTGTATTCTGACAGAACAATTTTACAGGACTAGAGTTGGGGACAGATTTTGGTTCGAAAATCGTAATCACAACAGTGGTTTCACATTACGTTAGTATTCAAGAAAATTTCAACAATCTGCAGAATTAATTCAAATTCATTTTCTTTCAGCTCAATTGAATGAAATCCGTAAAACAAGTATTGCGCGTCTACTCTGTGACAATAGTCCTGATGTAAAATCTATGCAACCTAGAGCGTTCGAAAGGATATCCCACAGGTGAAGTATTTTATTCTCCTTCAATCATTCAACGATTTTAGAAATTCCTAGTTGAGGAGTTTTATACCACCAATTCCATATTACCTAAGAGAATGCCAAAATATCGAAAATATTCAACTTAAGTTCATTTCTATGTCTACCTTTGACTACAGAATGTATAGTATCCAGAAACAATATCTTCCATGAAGTAGTGAAATAAACCCGCAAAAAGCATAAGTGATTTTTCAATTTGGACGCCAAACTTGATTCAAAACGTATTTCGTATATAAACCTCCATTCAAACCAACTTTTTCTAAACATTATAGTACATCTCTTTTTATTTTTCGAGTTACAATGGTAATTCCCACAGAAAATTATCTATGGTTTCTGCAGTGCCATTCCATTTTATAATGGAATTCACTAGTCCTTTTATGTTCCATATCAGTTGTCAATCACACTTAAATACGTTGTTCACTTATGAATTCACTGTAGCCTGTAATTTAAATTTTTGGGAGTTTCAGTCAACTTTTGTGCCTCGGGAATGGGATAAGTTGAAATATTTAAAGCAAATTCTTTTTTTGTGGAAATTAAACGTCTTCTATTGAACTATTAGTTTAAACTCTAGTTTCTATGCAAAAATAACCCTATTTCCCTCATATCTTTTTTCATAATTTTCAGCAATGCCATTGTATCATGTGATTCTCTACCAGCAGTTGACCTATCTCTGTGGAAAGACTCAAATGGAATTCATGGGTCATCTTATCCAAAAACACCATTCGAGTATGGAAGTGATAATTTTTTCTTCAAGAAATAGAAATGTGCTAAAGACCATTTGAAAGAAAAACAGTCAAGTGCAGGCGTGAATGAAGTTTATGCGAGGATTTCAATACTGTTTTTGTTTCTTTTTTTTGACATTTACAAATTCGAAATATTTTTTCATAGGTTTGGAATTGAACTTCAATTCTTAGTTGAAAAGCAACAATACATGACAGAGTAGATCTCAGAAATACGTATAATATTAGTACTTGATAGAAAATCACAAATTCGTTAAAAATATAAGCAAATTTGATTGAGGAAAATCGTTCAACAATGTCCTTTACTTTGAGATATTTGCAGTAGAGTTGTTCGAATATCTAGCGATGATATATGTCACTCACAATTCTATATCAAAGGCAAAATTGCACTATGTTGTTCCATACTGGAATATTTTTGGCACTGTTGACAGTTTTGTGGTGTTTGTACCATTTTGAATAAGAGAAGACCAGAAATTTTCTGAGATTATTTGAAAATTAAGTAGAATCTAATAATCCTAGTGATCAAAATAGATTATTTAACACAAAATACGTTGAACTAACTGAATATCTTGTAAAATATTTGAAACACCCTCTGTATTCTTATTTTCATATTTATGATCTGTATGTTCTATAAATTAAATTAAATAGATTTATTTTTTGTAATAACAATTTTATTGATTTTAAAGCATAAGAATAAGTGATTCATCCCTCATTCTACTTTACAGCAAATCTGGATAAGCACATTTAGGAAAATTCAATAACAAATTAACAGATTTGTAAATTCTTCAAGAACGTACATCAATGAATAAAATAAATAGTCATTACTTTTAACTGAAGAGTGGAGTTTGTAGAGTTTGTTAAATTAAGTTTTCAATTTTTCTTTTCGTAATCTTCCTGAAACTAAAACTAATCAGTTAATAATCAAATACTTTATTTTGCAGTCCAAAGCATTAAATACATGGCAATACTAAAAATAATAATTTATTCAATGCTGGGTTCTTCAGATATTTGATATCTCCCTTATCACTTGAGAGTTGTAATCTTGTAGAACAAGTTGTGGACGTTACAGTTGAGGTATCCATGGTTGCCTAGATATGTTTCGATATATTCTTTGGTCCGTGAATATACACACCCCTGATTGTAAAAGTGTTCGTTCCTTTCTCCTAATGTTAACTGAAAACATAATACATCTGTTGAAGCGAAATTAAATTATGTAACTCAAAAAACAGGCAAAGAACTGCCAGATGATTTATTAACTCCACTTTTCAATATTGAGATAATATAACGTATACTTTCTTTATTAGTAAAATATAATATATTGACTAGATGTGCATTCTGCCTGAGAATATCTATCAAAACAAAAAGGATTTAACCTCAACAATGAAAGGAACATATTATTCAAATGAAATTAACTGAAATATATCAAACCTATTTCAGGTCGAGACAAGGGTAATGGTTCATTTTATTTAAATATATGAAAAGAATACCTCCCAACCCACATTTCAAATAATTTTAGTTGTTGTACATATATGATCATTATCAGGTAAAAGGAACAGTACTAATGTTGGTAGGTATTATATATATTATAACCTTATAACCTTGGTTGGCAATGATTTGTATAATCAGTTCATACAGTTCATTCAACTCGAAAGTGGTTCTTGTAGATTATCAATCAAATATTTCTGTTCGAGTAATTAGAACTAATCACTCACATATTCATAGTTATACGGTGAACTTAGAAAATTATATAATCGATGAAGTTTGAAAGACTTGAAGTGAAACCACATTATTTTCCAACTTAAACATATGCTTCAGTGCCAATTATCGGGAAAATTATTGAATATTGCTGGCTCAAAAAAAACAGGTTCAGAAATGATTTTCTAATTTGGCTCATAATTTTTAGAATTTTGATAGTATTTTACATTAAATATCTCTTACTATAACAATGAAAATCAACTTTTATTCTTTCATGAAAATCGAAATGATTTCTCCCAATTTTGTTTCTCATAAAATATTGAACAATGACTATATTTGCGTGAAATACTAAGATTTCATCAACCGAAGAATCGTTGAAAGCATAAGTATAATTTTCTACTTATGTGAGAATAAAGAGGAATATCTTATTTTATCCATTCAATATATCTTTTCCTTGTTGAAATGTGTGAAATATATAAAGCATTTAAGCTTGCTTGAAATCTGAGCTAACCTTTCATCGAATTTTTCTTCTTTTTCTTCAAACTATGTGCTCGGATACAGGTGGACCTACAGTTTATAATGGATTCCAAACCCTTATCTTAGACCGTGCAATGACCGTGCAATAATAACTGCCATCACAATTACAAGTTATCCTGCCTTCGGAAGTTGATGCCCTTCATTTTATAGACAACTCGTTCAAATTCATAGACATATACAACACCCGTACCTTCGCCGGACTCGAACCGACAACTGCGTGTGTGCAAATTGAAAAGCGTGTGATCTTCTCACTAGACCACAGGCGGTGGTTCTTTTTCGAATTTGAATAAGATATTTCTGTGTATTGCCACAGAAATAATTAACACGTATAATTTAAAAGTGTCTTCTTCTTTAATTTACTTTTAAATGATCTCACTATTTTGATGAGACATAATGTTCGGACCCAAATATTTTAATGTGGTTCAATTTTCAAGAACAATTTTTCTGCCAATACTGTTATTGTCGTGTCCCCGTCACTATTTCTATTCGATGATATCAAATCTCTCATATATAAGTTATTACACATTTTTTTACAGGAAACAATGTCTTCACCAACGCTTTACAAATATTACACCTTAGGAGGTATAAAAACTGGTTTATCAGCCACTGGAAATGAATTCACACTTAATAATAGACCCATCACCATATTTAGTGGCGCTATACACTATTTCCGTGTACATCCTGACTATTGGAAAGACAGGCTACGAAAACTGAAATATTGCGGTCTTAATTGTGTTGAGACATATATTCCCTGGAATCTACATGAGCCTCAAAAAGACAACTATGATTTTGGAGCAGGAAACAACGATATGACCATATTTTGCCAAATTGAAGAATATATCAAATTAGCACAGGAAGAAGATTTATTCGTTATAATACGCCCAGGACCATATATATGTGCAGAGTGGGAATTTGGAGGAATGCCAAGTTATCTTTTAAGGGAAGAAAATTTAACTGTTCGAACTTCAGATCCAAGATTCGTTGGTAGAGTCGAGAAGTATTTCCAAGAGTTATTTAAGGTTCTAACTCCGTTGCAGTTTACGAATAATGGTTCAATAATAGCTTTTCAAATAGAGAATGAATATGGAAATGTAGAGGTGAAAGGGAAAAATATTGATACTGAATATTTGCTAGCTCTCAAGAATATCATGGAGAAAAATGGGGTGAAGGAACTATTGTTTACATCTGACACCCCCAGTCTAGGGTTTTCTGGCACAGTTCCTGATGTGTTAGCTACTGCAAATTTTCAAGAAAATGCCGTGAGTCAACTCCAGCTCCTCAAAAACTTTCAACCCAACAGGCCATTAATGGTGAGATTATAAACGTTCAAATATTAGAGTAAAATAATCATACCACGAGAATATCTGGGCGAATACCTATAAATATCAATATATTGTTTCAATGAAACTGGTAGATACCGGGATTATCACTCTCGTGTTCCATGCTTTCCCGCCCCCCAGATCTGAATCACATCGAGCATGTGTAGACACCCAGGAAAAGGCATTCGGAGTTAGTTAGCCAACACTGAAGCATTTTACTCAGAATTTATTGATATTTGTAGCTGTTTGGTAGACTTTTTAGGTGTTTACTTGACGATTATATGTATTCTAGTAAATTAAATACAAACTCAATCAATAAAACATAGCAGTTTCACTCCTAGAGTGAAATGTTTATCAATGATGAAAACTGACACGTGTTCTCTAACGAGACACTCTAAAAAGACTAACTAGTGGGTAAAATTAGTAAAATTACGTTTCAACTATTGTCACACACATAAAGCTCTATAAGCATGCAGTAGTCAAATTTCCTATACAGCTTAACAGGGTGTTCAATGATGAATGTCAAATTTTTTTAGGTTCAGACCTCATACGCTATAGAACATGTTCAAAATGCTTAACTTCTTCTGGGCTGCGCATTGCAATTCGGCAGACAAAATTTCTTCTCGCGTTTTTGAGATTATCCGGAGTAATGTAATGGAATGCATCTCGAATTCTTGCATCAAATTCCTTGTGATAATTCAAATAGACCATCTTATATTCAATGACTATGTAGGAAACACAATTCCATTACTTATTGAAATGTTTCTATTTTCCTATACTTGAATTCAAGTTGAATTATTCATAATTTGTTTAGGTAATGGAATTTTGGACAGGATGGTTCGACCATTGGACTGAATCTCATCAAACAAGGAATCTGGAAATGTTCACGAATGTCTTAGAGGAGATTTTGAAGAAAGGTTCCTCAGTGAACTTTTATATGTTTCATGGAGGCACAAATTGGGGATTTTTAAATGGTGCAAATTGCTTTGGTGGTGGTTACCAAGCAGATACTACAAGTTATGACTATGACTGTTTACTTTCTGAAGATGGAAGCTACACTGAAAAATACCACAGAGCCAAGGAGCTTATCAAGAACTATCAAAAAGTACTTACAAAATCGATATCAGAAATTCCACCTCACTCAACAAAATATGTCTATCCATCAATATCTGTATCAGCAATGATGAAATTGAGCGATATTCTGAAGGAAAATCACTTAATAAAAAGCGAGAATTCTGATACAACCAAACCGATGGAACTACTGTCATGCAATAATGACAGCGGTCAAAGTTTTGGGTACATCGTCTACAGAAAAACTGGTTTGAACATTCCCAAACATTCAAAATTGAGGATAGAAGGGAAAATTCGAGACCAAGCTATCGTCCTATTAAATGGTGTACTGAAATCAAAACAACTCAGTTCTGTTGACAATCTCAGCGAGTTTGGCTATTGGCAGTCAGAAAATTCTTGTCTCAGTTTGAATAATGAATGTTTAGAAAACGCCACGGTAGACATAATCATCAGTAACTGGGGACGAATCAATTTTGGCAAACTTGATGATTTCAAGCAACACAAAGGATTATTTGAGAGTGTTATATCTTTGAATGAACAAGTTTTGTTAGGATGGACAATTACACCTTTAGAATTCAAGAAAAATTGGAACCAAAATTTGTCTTTGTGGCAAACCGTTGAAAAATACTTGGGTCCATCGATTTACAAGTTTGAATTTAACATAAATGTTCTTCAAGATACTTATATAGACATGAGAGAATGGTGCCAAGGAATCATTATAATTAATGGTTTTGTTCTAGGTAGATACTGTAAATTAGGACCTCAATATACTCTTTATTTACCAGCTCCACTTCTAAACGACGGATTTAATACTATATTAGTCTTCGAACACTTTGAATCCGCTGGTTATTTAAAGTTTACTGATTCTCCCATATGGAATATTATCAAGGAATAAACTGTTGATTATCATTTTCATGATACATCGAATATTACTTTATCGCGTTTTGTAATTTTTATAATAATACGCCGAGTAGTTTGTTTACCGAGTGCCATCTAGTGCATAATCGGTTTATTATTTTGTCCCTGTTGAATTTATTGAAGAAGTATTTATAGGAAAAAATTGATGCTATTTGCTGCATTTCGTAAAATTTTTTTGAAATATTCAGGCTGTTTCATTCCAGAGAAACATATCAAATTATGTTTTTTAAATGGGGGCGCCCTATGTTTCTAAACATTATTGAACGTGTTAGCCAGAAATAAGATTTTTTTTAGATCAGGAAATACTTTAAAAACATTCAATAGGATCAAAGTAATGGACCAGCTATTCACTAAATGGACAACAATCAAGCTTAATATATAAATAAGGTGCAAATGTTGAATTCCACAGTTCAGATTTATGTTTAATCGGAATTAATACATATTAAAATGTTCTGTGATGTTCATGCTTGTCAATTTGGTCACAGAAAACAAAATTTATTCAGGGTGATAATCACAGAACTGACTTTTTCTGGTGATAACCAAAATTCGTAACTTTACCTTTATCATTCCAATTGTATCATCACTTTCAGCATTTCAGTTATTCCTATGATAATATTTTTATAAAAGTGAAAGCAGTAACCTTTATTCAAAATTTTAACTCATAATACCTCATATTCTCATACATAACCTCTTAGAACAAATAATTGTACTTATAAAAAAGCTATGGAAAATCTAAATCCAAAAGAAGTATTAGAATTCATTGGATTGGTGAACAATCTAAAACACAGCAGTCGAAGAGGATGGGAACAATGTAATGTAGACAACCATGAACAAATAGCTGGTCATATGTACGGAATGGCTATGATGACATTTCTACTAGGAAATAATTCTACATTAGATAGGTTTAAATGCTTACAACTAGCTTTAGTCCATGACCTGGCTGAATGTATTGTTGGGGATATAACTCCACGTGATAATGTACCTGAAGATAAGAAACATGCTATGGAGGATGAAGCTATGAAGAAGATTACTTCTTGTTTGGGTAGTGAAGTTGGTTCCCTAATTTACAATTTATACAAAGAATATGAAGCTAAAGAAACTGACGAAGCAAAATTCGTTAAGGATTTAGACAGATTTGATATGGTATTCTCTGCAGCATTTTATGAAAAACGAGATAAAACTCCCGGAAAACTACAAGAATATTTCACATCCACTGAAGGAAAATTCCAGGATCCTTACATCCGTAACTTAGTCAAGTTACTTGAAGATGAGAGGAAACATTTAAAATCAATAAATAAGAATAATGCTCATCTGAACGAAGTTCAAGATAACTAAATATTTTCATTTATTTTTACAATTTGAATTACACAGATTTTTAGTCATGTTATAATAACATTGACTCTAATATTTTGTTTTAGTATTGATATGTTCAAGTTAGTACAAATCCTCATACATATTTTATACAATGAATTGATATTTATTTTAAAGATATTTCAATGAAATAAATTTTATTTATTTAAACCAGTACACTTTCTTCCTAACAGTGAAACTTATTATGTACTTCCAAACCTGAGATAGGAAAATTTTGATATTTAGCATTGCTCTTATAGTGTTACATTTATTTTAAATTTAACAAATTTAGAAGAAAACAGTTGTTTCTTTATTAACCTAATAATTATCTAATTCGAGAGTAAAGTATGATTTACTAAATATGAATCAATAATGTTTAAAGGTTATATGTGTGCTTTGATGATATTGAAACTGAAGAAATTGGCTAAAATGTCACTGATATTACAATTTACCCTAAGCCAAAACGTAACTAAAGTGTCATCATTATCAGAGATGGACCTTTGGGAAATTGTGCACTTAAACAGCCATTTTAGTTTGTATTGAGTGTAAAATCTGAAAAGGCCTCGTATAAAAAAGTTCAATCCAAATTTGCAAGGTTGTGCAAATTTTTTTTTCGTAAAAAACATTGATCATTGATTCATTTAAAAATTGCTAACATTCTTTTGTGTAACACACTAAAGTCACATGAAAATTTTCGTTTTCAATCTCAAAATTTTGGAAATCACTCGAGGGCATTGCATTTTCGAACAAAATAACCCCCATTACTGTTTCATGTTAACAAAATTATTTTTAATTACGTGTTAAGCTTTGGAATACAGTCAACCTGTGCCACGCAATCCGCGCTTGAGAGTGAACAAGTCAATATCAGAGCTAATTTTCGCTTCATTTTAAATATTCGCAGAATGTGTAAAGTTCTTCCGCAAAGTTATGCGTACAAAAAAATAATACATACTTTCGTACGCACCTTGCTAGCTGTCACACTCGAAAATATGAACACTTATTTGGTTCGAAATGTAATAACCTATATTGAGTGATTGCCTCTGGATTTTTTTCTCCCAGTTTCACTTCAAATTCATAAGAGAAAAATTTCAGTTTGCACTTTCAATTTTTAAATATGAGAATGTTATATTGATTATTTGAACAACTCTTAAGAATGAGTCTTGATAATTAATGGACTAGTGATGAAAACCATCAAAAACGACTTGATACAATAAATGGAAGAAAAAGCAAATCATTTATTATACATAACTCAAATCATATCGTAAAAGATATCAAACCTTAGGCGACGAAAAAATCGTTAGAACTGCTGCCTTGATGAAAGTTCTAAAATGCAACATTTATAACGTGGTACGATAAAATTTTGGAATAGTGAATTCAATTTTCGGGGAAAACTAAACATAGTCAACAATAGGAGTCATCTATTATGGAAGCAGGTTAACCGCAAAAAACTAATTGATGTTTGCTAGCCAAAATTAACGTTTGCGAACCAGACATTCAAATTTGGTGGCTTGGATTCAAATCTGGGATTAGGATGGATGAGGACATTCGCAGTTTATCTTTATACATTCCTTCTTTTATTTCTTAAAATATTACATACATTTTCATTCTAACAAATAATTAATCTTCTACTATCTATTTCTATTAATATCGATAGCAACATTGATGAGATTATTACCAAGGAAATAATCTGACGTGATAATATTAACTCTTCTATTCCATTCATCTCGTACCCATTTTGTTACATTTGAATTAACATTGTTGGCTAATTCCCTCAGGGTATTTGTTCCTGTGAAGATGTCTATAAATCTTGGAGTTAACTCTGCCATGAGGGCACTGAATACTGCATGTTCAGATTTGTTATGTAGAGAACTTTCAAGGTATTTCTTCAATGTATCCACATTTAAGGTGTCTGCCCACGCTTGAGGAATAGGATCCCAAAGTTCTGGATATTCTACGAAAATAATTGATGTTGAAGTTTGAAGACAGTGATTTTTTAATGAACATATTAATTCCTTTGAAATAATAGGTTAGATTAGGCCCTCAAAATAAGCAATTGTTTCAGTAATGATCTGTTCAGTCGACGTAAAGCTCCCACCACCTCAAGCCATTTCTAGAGCTTTGAAAACAGGAAGTGGTCGCTGAGGTCGAAATCGGGAGAATATAATGAAAACGATAACAGTTCTTAGTCCAATTCATGTGTTTTTCCAGAATGACTAAATACGTGTGCATTGTCTAGATGGAAAATCACTTTCTTCTTCGCCAAATGGCGGTCGTTTTTGATTCAAATCAATATCGAATCTTTTTGGAAGCACTGAATGATATTTGATCATCTTGTCCTTTTCAAGATAATCAATATGGATGACATTGCGTGCATTCCAGACAACTGTGGCCATGATTTTGTTTGACAATTGACGCAACTTGGCCTTCTTTGATGCACGTTCATCAAGAAAAATCCACTGTTCTGATTGTTCTTTGGTCTTTAGTGTTTTGTGATGTATCCATGTTTGGTAAATGACAAAGTTTTCTCGAAATCTCATTTTAGCCTACTAATAGATAGTGGTTGATGTGATACACTTAACGTTACTGCGTAGGAAAAAAGGTAACAGACTATCAAACGGCCCTCGTACCTCATCATAATTGGTTAAAATGTGATTATATGAATTTCAGTAATACTCACTTGCAGTATAATGTTTATCAGCATAAGTAAAGATGATGTTCTTTCTAGCACTCCAAATTTTTTCCAAAACTGGGCCTTTGGAATGTCGTGGTCCATTTTTCGGAAAAGCATAAGCACCAAGCTGGCTAAGTGTATAATTAATAAATTTCTCATGGAGGAATCTCGACCACACAGAGGGAAAAGGAAATCGATGAAAATCGACTATTATTATTTCCCCTGGAGATCTACGTATGAATTCTTTTATTTGATCATAGATAATTTGAATTTTCCTCACTTTGATAAAGTCGTGATTAACCCAGAACCTGAAAAAAAGGAAGGAAATCTCTATGGAATATCTGCAATTGAAAGTATCAAACTTAGTCACAAAATATACTTACATCTCATCTTGATGATAAGCAACTCTAAGATCTAGGTATCGTATACCAGCAACTAGTTGGTACCAAATGGGCATATCCTGGGTGAGAACATAATCCTCGATTATCCTTAATCCTCCATAACATCCCGAGTCATGGGTGCCAGGTATTACAATGCTGCCAAGGTGATAAGATTGCAATTTTTCTCTGTTTGAAAGATAGAAAAACAATAAATGAAAAAAGATTCTTATGGCTCTGCGGAATATTTGAGCTGAATTCACACATCAGGGTAAGTATGAAAGCTGATCGAAATTTAGAACTTGGATGCCAGCTGGTAATTTGTCTTGTTTTTATTTTAAAATATTCTCAATAGTCCGATGTGAGTTTTTTGTAAAGAAAAATTGGAAACATTGCTCGGGCAATTGGAAAATACTGCAGCTAGTAGTATAGCATGATTTCAAGAACAAAAATTCGCCTTTTTATTTTGATACAACGTGTTTCCTAAGTACGGTACGAAATTTTTGGGGCGAAAGGGAGGTGATTCCTCAGATCATTTAAAGAAAAAAAATCCAGTAATTATATGTTGCTACGGTCCTGTGAATTAGAACAGCAGCACTCCGATCATGTGTTCATCGGAACTTTTTTAAATGACCTCAGAAATCAGCTACCGAAGTTTCGTACACTATTTAGGAAACACTTTGTATATTCAAGAGAATAAAAGCACATATTTGAGAGTCCATTACAGGTTACATGGTCGATTTATCGCTCTTTATCTAATGGTTCTGAGTAAAACACAAAAAACAGGAATCTTGGTCTGTACGTGTTCGACAAACTAAATTACATATCAATTGCAAAAACTCATCGATGTAAGTAATCCAGAAGTTTGCTGTTGGGGTCTAATATCTCAATCTATATGAGGGCGCATATGTGCATATTCCACCATAAAGTGCCAACTTTCGATTTCAGGGCGATTATTATGTCACTTACACAAGATCAAAATATTTAACTGTAATATGTTCACTGTTTTATGCTATTGTTCAATCTTCCTATTAAATTACATGCCATAATACTCTTTTCTGTTATCGCAGTTCAGTGTTGAACTACCTATTTAAAAATTACTATAAATACCTTCACAATATACCTATTGTCACTCATCCAAGTTGGCTGTAGTTTTAAAGGTTGGATATCGATTATTTGATCTGTATCTGAGTAGGCTACAATCCAGTATGAAAGATTCTGTGGGCCATATTCTTTGAGAGATGTTGAGTTATATCTCCAACTGGTAGGCCATTGGGTCAGGTTGAATGATGTTCTCGTTCTGTAGAATCCATTTGGGTGATTTGCTGCTTTGATTTCAGCATACAGTATAAAATCCTCCTGGAAAATTTTGTGAGATTCTGATTTATAACAATCATGAGTGAATATTTTTGTTAATCACTAGTTTTAAGCAAGTAGAAGAAAATCAATCTATTTGTATACTATGTGATCCAACAAATTATTTTTGAGCTCAAAAGAAAAAGTCATTCAATTTGTCTAAAGCATAAAATTAAGACCGATCTTTTCTTATGTTTGCCATTGAATTAGATAAATGAGCGAAAAATTGTCGAGTAGCTTCGGGAAGTATTATCATTTGATACAATTATTTATCCATCAAATATCAATGATGTGGATTTTGGTTAAAGATTCAAGAAATTAATAAATAATCTCAGTCCTAATTGTAAGTTTTGTTCGCCTAAATCAGATAGTTATCTTAGATCTCAGCAGCCGTTTATGTCATGTGTAGCCTACTTTGTACTTGGTATAATATAGATTCGTATTTAGAAGTATAAATTCTGAACTATATTTGTTATTTAAAAGGATATACCTGAGTTTTGTTTCGTATATCCTTATTATACAGGGCGATTGTATCGGGTTGAATCTCATTTGTCCGGCAATCAGTTTCCCAATTTAGTTCAATGTAGGATCCCTTCAAGGAACTCACAGTGATGAATACGCTTCCACATTTTGCGGTAGATCTCACAATTCCTGAAATACTTGATTAATTTTTATATTGAACAAATTTTCAAAGAACATTCGCCCCTATTTTGGCCACTAAATATTTTATTGGAGTACTAGAGTGAATTGATAAGTGAGGAAAAAAAGAATGAAGTGGTAATACTAGTACACAAGTTATAATATGTTTCGACCAAACAATGCCTTGAAAATGTACTCATGAAGTTCTATACTGTTACGAGGGCTACGCTCTACATCTTGAGATACAAGAAATACACTAAGTGTATGATGCAAAATGGTTTATTTATATTCAAAGAAATCCTCACCTACATCAATGCACTTCTGTTACCAAAACTTCCACCATTGATAGACTTGAAGTCTGTTATCCTTAAAAAAGCTTTCAAAAAAGTGATGAATTGTCTCATCGGTCTCCTTCTTTATCGTGAAATATCTACCACGTGAATATTTTTCTAGGTTAAAGAACATCTAGAAATCACACATAGTAAAATCAGACGAGTAATGCGGATGACTTTCACCTTATATTCATGTAAAAATCGATCTATCTATCAAAAATAGACTAAACGAAATAATAGAACCAAAGCTAGGACAGTATCAGTGTGGGTTCCGAAAAAATAGATCAGTCATGGATCAGATTTTTGTGTTGAAGCAAATTATAGATAATACTATTGATCAAAACATGATACTCCATATGCTTTTCATCGATTATAAACAGGCTTATGATAATATATATATATATATATAATATATATATATATATATGAAGCAATGGATGATCTAGAAATAAAAGGCAAACTAATTAGGCTGGTGAGAATGACATTGACGGATACCACCTATAAAGTTAAGATGAGCGGACAATTGTTGGAATCATTCTGTGTTGATAAAGGCCTGAGACAGGGAGATCCCCTTTCTACTACACTTTTCAATATCGTGATGGATAAAATTATAAAAGAGAGCAGTATAGCTAGCAAAGGTAGAATATACAGTCAAAAGACACAAGTTTTAGCGTATGCAGACGACATAGTTATTGTGACAAGAACAAGAGAACATTTGGTGAATGAATTCAGGAAGTTAAAAACCGCTGCAAGAAGAAAGGGTTCAATGATAAATGAAAATAAAACCAGGTATATGATAGTAGGACAACAAGAAAATGAAAGGCACTCAAATCTGCAGATAATTAGTGAAGATAGGACATACTGCTTTGAAAAGGTAGAACAGTTCAATTATTTAGGTGTAACATTGACGAGAACAGGGGAGGAGAAAGTAGAAATACAGGAGAGGATAGCTAAAGGAACAAAAATATACATTAGAAGTTTTCGAGAGAAGAATACTCAGAAGAATATATGGTGAAAAAAAGGTAGAAAATCGTTGGGAGAGCAGAACGAACGCCGAGCTTCAAGAATTGTATGGACAACCCTCAATAACAAATGTGGCTAGAGTACAAAGAATGACATGGCTTGGCCATGTTTTCCGACTGGGAGACGATAGAACAACAAGACAAGTCTTGACAAGGGGAATAACGGGAAGAAGAGGCAGGGGAAGACCACGCACAGAATGGATCAAGATGGTGGAGAAAGATATTGAAGAGCTAAGAGCGAAGGACTGGAAGGGAGCAGTTATGAATAAAATGAAATGGAGAAGGACGTGTAATGAAGCCATGGGCCTACTTGGACTGTAGAGCTGTTTATATATACTTCCGGTGTATGTCGATGCATTATCGCGTGAATCGTGACTGATTCAAGCAATCTAGGTGAACATTTTGTATTGTATCAGTTGGCTGTCATTGTATGTTGATGTTCAAGCATAATTGATTGCATTGATCCTGTACTCTTTTGACAGATCTTTGCTTTTTCGCAATGGTTATGGTTGGATCATCTTAGTGAATCCTCATATGGCTCTCATGATCAGTCTATGGGAGCAGCGACTCAATTGAAGTCAGACCATTATTAATGGAGGATGACGGTTTTTATAATACAATGTTGCCAACTCTCACTCCTGTAGTTTCGTCGCACCTTAAATATTACGCTGTATGTTAGTTAGTGTTGAAGATTCCCCCGCCCAGGCAGCCCCATCGAAGCAACAACTCTGAAAATTATCACGAGAGTCCACAATATTGTATAAAATAATCCTCGAGTGAAATTGAAAGCGATTTTGAAGACACTCAGTATCTCATATGAACGAGTTATCTTGCCTGAGCATTTGCACATGAGAAAGTTAGCAGCAAGATGGGTGCCGCGTTTGTCGGCAATTGATTAGGAACTTGAAAGAGAAAAACTGTGCTAGGCTAACTTCCGATTCTTTGAACAAAACCCAGATAAGTTTCTGCGCCGTTTTTCGAGGAACTTGGGAAAAACTGTAGTAGTCTGTAGAAGAGAGTTCAGTTTAGCTTCAGACTTACCAATTAAGCCTCGTACATTATTAATAATTGAATAACTTGCTATCTATGGCTATTATTATAAATGACAAGCCCGTAGGACAAAAATGAATGCCAATAACAAATTCATCTAATAGGAAAGTAGGAATGTAATTTCCGTTCAAAAAAAAGCTGAGAAACTGAGAAATTCAATGAATATTTTAATTCTATCGCTCGTGAAACCGCTGATCGATTCCTGATCAAGGTATTATTACATTCACGAAGATTTTACCGCATTACCTTAAGTTTTCATTCATGGGTTTAGAGATCAGAGAGAGACATTGTCACATCTCTGAAAAATAGAAAATCGACAGATTTTTATGGCTTATCAAGAATATTTTTGAGAAGAAATATTAACATCATTATTAATCATTCAACTCAACTCATTAATAGGTGTAAGTGTGGAGTGTTTCTGTACTGTTTAAAAATTATAAATACCATTCCCTCATACAAAAAAGGGTGGAATTTTCCATAATTTGCGAAAAGGTTATGTGCAGACAGAAGCTCAATTTTTGGATGCCCTTTTAGTGCATGTCAATTTGGTTTCCTAGTTCGGATATTTGTTAGTAATACAATTGGGTGTTCAGAGGCGGGTGCATACTCGCTCTCTTTGTTACACGATCTTTCCAGTCTTTCATTTGACTGTGTACCCTATGGGGCTCTAATTGGCAAACTGGAAAGGTAGGATTACGTCATTTTTGTCCTATAGATATCAGGCTGTGAGTGTTGATGGAATCTGGTCTGATAAGGAGCTGGTAAAAATTAGTGTTCCACATTGTTCAGTCCTGGACTCTGTATTCTTTTCAATTTATCAATGGCTTTACAGAGTATCTGGGATGTCACACCGTTTTATCTTCTGATGACTCTACTGTTAGCGTCGATTCCACCAGTCTGGTGAATGCAGGGGTGTTATCGGAGGCGGCTCAGTCGAGGGCCATGAAATGGTTTTATGCAAATGGGCTCAGCATGAATAGAGATAATATTGTGAAGGTTGTTTTCGGAATGCGGACCCATGAACCAACTACTGTTAAATTTCTGGGTCTTCATTCAGACTTGATATCTAATAGTAGCTTATTTTGCTCTCTGTGAATCGCTTTGAAGGTATAAATCCTGGTTTGGGGATATTGCAGGGTGATGTGGGAAGACTTTGCGGATTACAGAGGCCAGTGATTCGCCAAATGGCTGGCTTAAATTACAGACATTGTTGCAAGGTTTCTTTTGAAGCTTCCTGGTGTCTTCATTCTGAAGTGTCTCCTTTATGCATATAAGAACATCGATGGGCTAAGCTACAATAGTGAGTTTCATGCTTATAAAACGAGATTTAAGGATGACATTCATATAACATATTATAGACTGAGCAGGTCACAGAGAGGTCCCTAATACTTAGCTTTTAAAATGCTTAATAAAATACCAAAGAAAGTCAGGGGAATACCTTTTCTAAAGTATAAGTGTCCATTGTTGAGATTAATTAATGAATTTATGTCCTGCGATCACGAATCTGTCATATCATTCAGCAATTTAATTTATTTTAATATCTTGATCCATTTTATATCTATTATTACTGCCTTAATTTAGTGTGACGTATGTAAATACATGAAAGTGTAATGCATGAATAAAGGATTTCTATTTCTGTGTTTATATAGATATTAACATTCAGATATATTCATTGAACATTAAATGTATGAAATTTTGAGTTAAGGATGATCATAAAATGAATTAAAGTAATATTAACTTAATTTACCTCATTTGTTGAAAAATTCCCATTCCTAGAACTTTGTGCATTTTGTGAATGAACTAGATTGAAAGGTTATTAGGTAAATAGAACTCACCATTACATTCTTCAAATAAACAACTCCCAAACAAGAAGTATATGAACCAACGAAACCAAGATTTCAATACTTGCACCATTATATTATTAAGCACTTTACATAGGTGAATATAAATATATTTTGATTTAATTGATCCTAATTCTACTTATTTAATGTGATAAGCTAATTGGCAATCATGCAGCTCATGAATCTCACTGGAAGACGAAAACAGATAGTACACACCAATAAATAAATGGAAGCGGAAGTTTGTCAGTAGCGTACTAGTATCGACAGAGGCTCCTGGGTTAATAGGCTAATAGATTTGAGTACAGATTTTAAAACCCCTCTCATTATGTGGGTACATGTCAGACAACGAATTGTTGCCGTGTTTTGTTTTCCACTTTCAATTATACGTGGTCCAAGGCGTCCGCTTGTGACGTCACGTTAAAGTAGGTAAACATTGCATTATTCTCAACTAAGTAAGCCAGTTGAATATTGCTTATTTCGTGTATTAGAACGCATTCCAAATCTTACATGGGACATGCAATTTTTCGTCCATAGACAAGTATTCATCGTTGATTCATCAATGCTGCATGCCAAAGATTGTCGAAACCCTTTATGACTTCAAGAGTAAAGGCTTTTGATTCGTTATGCTTTTCGATTGTTGATGTCTACAAATGCGTGAACCACTTCTCATTCAGCTCCAAATGGTATGGAACATGAGATATTATTTGCTATGGTCAGTATAACCAATAAATATGAAAGTGGGATATATTACCAAAAAATATGAATTCAAACCAGATAGAAAAATACAAATATTTAACATTATTTAATGTCTTCATATGAGTAACATGAACTGATATGAGACGCTTAATTTATAGGTGTAGATTGTTTACCTACCATGATCTAAATTTGATCAAACCATAGAAACAACCAAGGTCTTCGAACTGAAAAATCTGCGGTATTCACTCATAGAACAACATGAATGGTTGAAGGATATTCACTGAATGAATGAAATTGTCTCAAGTTAGAAAGCATTTCAGAGATTGGTCCTTAAAAATGACGTGTCAGCCTTTTCCGCTGCAATCAGTCACTCATAGAACAACATGAATGGTTGAAGGTAATTCACTGAATAAATGAAATTGTCTCAAGTTCGAAAGCATCTCGGAGATTTGTCCTCGAAAAAGATGTGTCTCAGCCTTTTCCGCTGCAATCAGTCTCTCTTGACAGGAAAGGGGTGACAATTTTTTTTTGGAACACACTGTATCAATGCCAATATGGTTTCGAAATTTTCGTATGGTATGGTCGCGTCATTATTACAAACGATATTATATTTAGACAATGATTATAAATTGATGAAAAATCATTGTTTTCTATGGACCTACAGTTTATAGTGGACTCCAAACCACTTACCTAGACCGTGCAATGATTACTGCCATCTCTCAGGATTACAAGTTATCTGGCCTTCAGAGGTTATGGACCAACAACTATGGTTATGTGTCCAATCTCTATATATGTCTTTGTCAAATTCACTTTTTCTTTCAAGGACAACATCCACGACTTGAATCCGGATTCGAACCAGGCACCTCGGCTCTGAGCACATTCCTACATACTTGCTCATTAACCGTGCAGCTACTGAGGCGGTCATGCAAGAATTAATTTTCTCTGTCAAAATGAGAGCACAGAATATAAAGCTATTTCAATTTCATTACATGTAAACTCTGTGAATGGACTTAGATTTACTTATTAGTCTATAGCCTGCTTGGTGGCGTAGAGGATATGATGCTCGTCCCCTGCGCAGAGTTATCTGGGTTCAATTCTCACAAATCGCTTGAGTGGATAAAAAAACGCAAAAAGAACACGGAGGAGGGGGGTCACTTTTCCCCGTCCACAATATTTCACATAGCTCCAGTACTAAAACGTTGAAGTCTGGCTATTATACCATGAACACTTGAGTCTAATCGTAAACACTTCTGAAAAAAATGTCATTAAAAATTTGCCTATTTTCATTTGTTTAGTATACGCCACTGTCCAGACTATATTCATAATAGTTTTCAATTGATTTCCCTCTTCAGAATAAATCTAGAACGTAACCTCGATTATCAGTATTTACTGGATACAAATTAAATTGTGGAAAAGTGACGACAGTGTCTTATTTCGTTTTACTTTGAAAATGAAATTCCATAAAATAAATAGATCATCAATACTATCAATAAAATTTTCTCCGATTTATTACTTGAAAGCGAAAATCAGTACTATGATTCAACGAATTGTCACATAGTAACATTTTGGGTGCAATAAAACACTGTTTGTGATAAAAAATATTTATCGGAAATATAAATAAATACAAATTGATTCCAGTCAAAGGTCAACTGACATGGTACGCATTTTTCTTGTATGATGACTTTTTGGCATTCGTTAACTCATAAATATTGCTAATTATCATAGTTGAACAATAATATACACTTAAGTATTTCAGAGTGGACTTAAAACACAGCAATCTACCATTGATAGAGATTATTTGTCATTTTCAAAATATCTGTAATGATTTTCCCATTTTCCAAATTTTAGAATTCATTATCTTTATATTTTTCAGTTCATATAGTTTTAAGAGTTTGAATTCAATGTAATATGCTGAAATATGTCTCAAAATCAACGATTGCCATTAAAGTCACAAAGTTTTTATGTCCTTGACAACCGGAACAACTTCCGGTCATTTGTCTCTTGCGCGAGACTAACCATTTCATTACCCAGGAAGAAATCTGTAGCGATTGCATTAACATTGTCTGATCTATTTTGATTTCTTAACCAGTAACCTAGATGAGGGTTAACATCGTCTGCCAACTTTCTCAAACTACTCGTTGGATGGAATAAAACATATATTTTTGTTGGTGTCAATTCAGCCATCAAAACTGTCATCGGATTTCCATATTGTTTCCTGCTTGTTTTGTCAAAGATGTATTTCTGAAGCTTGTCCACTTGGATGACGTTTCCCCAGTCTCTGCTTACTTCATACCAAAGCCAATGGTTATCTGTGAAAGTAATGGAACAATTCTGGATACATCAGATAGACAGATATATGTTAAATACCTGTGGAAAGAAATGGGGTCTTTCCCCAAAGCAACTTCAGTCGCTATATGTATGTGATGGTGGTCAGACCACGTATCACATACAGCTGCATTGCTTTCGCTCTGCACCCACTACGACCATAGAACTGATATTCGGCATTGACCCCTCTTCAACTGTTGATTAGAGGAGCAGCTAGAATGGATTCCTACGGTTTTCATCAACTTTCCTGAAATGAAACGGGTATTTTCGGCTTCGTGTCCGGCGCTTTACAGTCTGAAATCGAGGAAAACGAGATGCTGTGTATGATGTCTGACATAGCAATACCTGAAACCAACATGGAGCTGCCATTTCAGATGATTCCGAGCTGACAGGAATGACCTGCTCCAAGGACCGTCTACTTGAGGGTCCCCTGTTGGTACACATACGTCTGAAAAACTGCAAAAGATGTTGGAGCGGGTGTATACAGTCGAGGTTCTTCCAAGGAACAGTCGATCTGCTTTGGTGGGCTTGCGACTATTTTTCAAGCAGAAATATTCGCCCTTCTTGCTCGATGGGGGATTAACAAATAGGCCAATTCATCACCGATAGCAAAGCTTTACTGAAGGCATTGGTACGTGTCACTTATGATGCAGGAATGTCGCTCCACCAAACTGGGAGAACGGAGCAGGCTCCGTCTGATATGGGTACCCGGATACTCGGACATTGAGGGCAATGAGAAGGCGGACTCATTGGTCGCTCGAAGAACAGGCTTGTAATTCATCAGGCCGGACTAGACTCAGAACTCCCCTGGATACTGCAAGGATGGAAAATAACTGATGGTTGCACTTGAAGGTACGTGTGCATTGGATGAGTCTCTATGATCTCAGATACTCTCCAATTGCCAACAGTGGACCTTCCACTGCGAGACCAAAGGCTCGGCTCAAACTCTCCAGGCTGGACCTGAGAGTTCTAATTGCCATACTAACGGGGCATTGTCGCCTCAGAAATCACCTTAACAAATTGGGATTAGATGAGGATCCTTGATGTAGACTATGTTGAGAAGAGATAAAATCAATGGAACATGTCATGTGCGAGTGCCAAGCTAGGAACAGAGTTAGGATGGAGAAACTTGGATCAAACAAACTGAAGCTGACTGAGCTTATTAAGTTCTCGCCCACTGAGCTCACATCCTTTACATAAAGGGTGGAGCTTGTGGGTGACCACTAGGTCACAGTGGCCGGTCTGCTAGGCAACCCTCACTCATAATCTATATATAGATACGTATGAAATTTGAGCGCGGACTGCTTAACTGCTACTGCAACCCAGTGGTCTATTAAGGCACACTCTTTCCTAAATTTCAATTTAAGCTCCATCCTTCCTGTAAAGGATATAAGCTTTGTGGGTGAAAGCTTAATAAGTTCAGTCAGCTTCAGTCTGTTAGATCCAAGTTTCTCCATTCTGACTCTGTCCCCAGCTGGGCACTCGCACATAACATGTTAGATTCAAGTTCCTCAAGTCTAACTCCTCACATGACGTATTTTATTGGTTCTATCTTCTCCTCACATAGTCAGCATGAAGGATCTTCAATCAATCCTAACTTATTGTGGTGACTTCTGCCAGTGTCCGTTGATATGACAGTTAGAACTCTCAGGTCTAGCCTGGAGAGTTCAAGCCAAGTCTTGCCTCTCGCAGTGGAAGATCCACCGATGGCAGCCCGAGAGTGTTTGTGAGCCTTTCGTGCCAGTGCTTCCTTACCTACAGGTCCAATTACAGGTTTTTCTTCCACTCTTGCAATCTCCAGGGGAATTCCAAGCCTAGACTACGAACCGGTGAATCCCAAGACTATTCCTCAAGCAGCTAATGAGTCTACCTTCTCATAGCCCTCAATGCCAGAGTAGTCGGGTAACCAAATCAGACGGAGCCGATTCCTTTGTCCCAGTTTGGAGAGGGTTGAATGACATTTCTGCACAATAAGTGACGTGCAGTTCTCGGATGCCAATGCCTTCAGGCTACCGGTAATGATTTTTTACTGACCTACTTGTTGTCCCGCCAGCAGAAGTTAGCAAAGTCGAAAGTCCGCCAAGACAGATCAACTCTTCCTTGGTTACACCTCGACCATACACCAGCTCCAACACCTTGAAGCTATTTGTGAACCAACAGGGGCTCTCAAGTCGACGAATCCCTGAAGCTGGATCATTCCTGTCTGCTAGGATTGATAATCTGGAATGACAGCTTCATGT
Organism: Cryptolaemus montrouzieri; assembly: GCA_013387265.2. NCBI lineage: Eukaryota > Metazoa > Arthropoda > Insecta > Coleoptera > Coccinellidae > Cryptolaemus > Cryptolaemus montrouzieri. The sequence continues at coordinate 30,225,741 of JABFTP020000103.1, forward strand.
TCGTTTTGGCTATTACTGTATCGTACTTCATACTCAGCATCTCGTTGGTCTCAATTTCAGACTGTACGGGGGACGAAGCTGAATATACTTGTTCCGTTTCGGGAAAGATGTTGGAATCTGTAGCTAGCCATTCTAGATATTCCTCTAATCACTAGGTGAAGAGGTGCAAGGCCTAGTATCAGTTTCATGGCCGCAGTATACGTAGAGCGAAAAGATGCACTAATTATCATGCAGACCATTCTCTGCTATTTGAGCTTGAGAGCTTGATTTAGGATTGCTTTTTTATTGGTTACATTAGTAGCGTTATTAATTAGTAATAGAGAGTTCAAAGATGAATTTACTCACCATTGACAACATCCCTTTTGTTATAACTAATTATTGCCCTACCACCACCAGACCAAACTTCTTCCAACGTTGGTCCTTCATCGTAATGTAATTCATGGCGTGGATAGATGAATGCCTCCAGTTTTCTCTTTATTAAGTTCAAAACGCTTCGGTGAGCACTTGCTGTAAAATTGACAGGATTGTTAAAAGCATGGAAATCTAGTATAACAACCTCTCTAGGTGATTTCTTCAAGAAATTTACAACATGGTCTAGCTCAGTCTCTAGAGGTTTAATTCTTGCAACTCCATGGGTCAGATACACATGACTGAAAAATGATAATAAAATCAGTGATTTCATTCTCATTATTCGGCTTGGTGCCAAAAGAATAACTCATAACTTATCCGCAAATGAAATTTCTTCAAGTATCCCAACACTTATCCTGATCCAGTCGTACATTTTCCATTGAAACTAACTCTAAATAACTAGAAAGACTCAACTACATCTATGCGGTAGAATTTGGGACAGGAATTAGGATGAAAATTGCATCCATATAAGGTACAATAGACTTAAAGAAACATTGACATGGTGCTTATAACAATTGCAGATTCTGTATACAGAAAGACACTTCCTGTAGCTTCCAAAGATGATATATTGATTTCTTCAACATATTTAAACTGAGCTTATCAAAGTTTACCATCTGAATCTACATATAAGCATGAAAGATCCTCTTACTACACTGCGCCAAGAAATTAACCATAGAACTGATATTCGGCTTTGCCCCTCTTCACCTGGTTACTCGCAAGAACTGATCAACAACTACTGTTTTCAATATCTCGTAGTTTCTTGAAAAATCTCAATTTATTTCTTTTATTTAATTTATTATGAGAGGAACATGGTCGCTAAGAAAAAACATCGAATGTCCACTTATGTCCGGACATACGAAAAAACCTGCGGTAATGATAAGTTACCGAAGAAATTTTTTGAACTATTGAATTCATGCTTTGTTTCTTGGTGCAGTTCAGATTCTCTGATTGGAGCCGTGATTTGGAGATTTCCTGCATCAGCTTTCTCCATGAAACTTTGATCTCTGTTGCGACAACTGCATAAACAACTTTCTAACGCCTAACCTCTAAATAAAATGGTGTCCTATCTTGGAAGAGTCGAGTGCATTCAATGCAAATGCTCGTCCTATAGATGGCATCAAAGGAAGCCCATCAAACCAGAATTGGTTGACGTATGATCGTATTGATTGGTTCCCACACTCCCAGAATTGGCGAGAGCATAAGTGTCACTTCTTCTTTTTCTGGTGAAAGCAAAAATGGCAATCTTGAACAAGTTTGTAGAAAATCTATAGTATTGCCCTTAGTGAATGAAATGTTTGACTATTTAAGCAAGGAAACTTAATGGTGGGGATTTTTTCGCTCATCATAAGGATTAGCTATCCATATAACTTGCAATAAAATGTCTTACTATGGGGAATTCCACTATAACCCTGTCTAAAATTATTGACAAGCTTAATAAGATCGGCAGACCGATCGAGAGGCTTATAACGAAATCTTCTATACCCACACTAAATGCCCTTTCAGAATGAAATTTGGTAGCATCAAGTTATCGCTGTGGTATTGAGGATACTTCAATGAGTGCCCCTTTGGATCAGGAATGTGCAAGGTTGAAAATCTTTTCAAGACTTACTCATCATCATAAACCCCTACCCTCACATCAAAATATCTGATTCCGAATACTAGTTGTTGCCACCAACTTCTATCTTGACATAATATATAATTTTTGAGGAATCCAGCTGATGTCCATCCAGCCCAAGCTCCTGAGTTATGTGTGCCCGGAATCATCATCGATCCCAAACGAAGTTTTCCATATCTGAAAAATAGAGCTCTTTTATTATATTTTTTAGATACGTTCTCACATTACATTCGCCAAAAACGGAAACTATAGGGGAGAGGCGAACAAAATGACATATTACACACACAAAAAAAATTGTCGCATCACCTGGTATTCTGAATTCCACAATCGATTAAGCAGCTCGATCGCAGTTTCTTTGTCAACATATTTTTTTGGACATATGAGGGGAAAAAAATCTTATCTATGTAGTAACATTTGTTTCCATATGATCTCAAACACGTCTGAAACAAGAATGAGTTTTTCTGTGTTTCTTGTTGATTTTCGATTCTTTAAATTTGTTGTAATGGTTAATGGTTGCTGATCGTCCTGGACGCTATTAGAGTGATCATGAAGTGGTAAGAATTGTAACACTTCTAGAGGAGGGGCGAAGCCAACGTTACGTGGCTAACTTGTTGAATGTTAACCAAAGCACTGTTTCAAGAGCAATTAATTGGTACCACGAAACAGGGGAATATGGAAGAAGGGCCGGTCAGGGAAGAAATCAGATGACAACACCAGTTGATGATCGCTGGCTTCGTTTAACTGCACTAAGAGTTCGGCACTGTACGGCTAGAATGCTACAAAATGAACTTGCACTTTCCAGAAATGTGCATATTTAATTGCAAACTGTTAGGAACAGTCTCAGAGAAGACAATATCAGACCAAGGGTGGCTTCTACCGGTCCGCGTCTCACCAGAGAGCATCGAATTGCAAGACTTCAGTTTGCGAGGGAACATGCAAATTGGGGTATTCCAGAATGGTCGAATGTTCTCTTTTCCGACGAGTCCAGGTCCTGTCTAGTATCAAATGATAGACGCATGCCTGTATACAAACGACCTCGGGAACTGTATCAGCAATGCAATATCCGGCAAACCGAAAACGGAGGGGGCTCACTACGCAGCTAGAGTAGTTGCATGAATTTCTGCAAAATGCCGAAATTGATATTTTAAGATGTCCAGCCAAAAGTCCCGACTTGAATTCCATAGAACATGTTTAGGACAACATGGGGTGCAAATTCAGCAACGTAGGGTGCCTTGTCGAACACTCCAACAACGAGAAAATCTGCTTCCTGAAATTTGGAACTCAGTGACTCAAGAGTACATCCAAAATTTGTTTGAGGGGCTTCCGAGACGTATGCTGGCAGTAATTAGGGCCCGGGGAGGAAACACTCGATTTTGAAACTGATAGTATTCATTTTTTTCATTAACTCGAAAACTGTTGATAATTTCTATCATAAACTCATCTCTTTTGAATGAAATCTTCTTATTTTACACTTCTGAAAGTTACTTGAATGACCAACCGAAAAGTTTATATAGTATTGTCGTAAAAGTAGGGTGATGCGACAATTTTTGTGGGGAGTGTATTCATGAAATCAGTCATGAAATCTTTATCTATTAATAATTTTGAATGCTTAATGTCCTTCATATTCTTTGGTTCATCACCTAGTTAGAATGATTGGAATCAAAAAAATTAAAACAAAAACAATAGAGTTATTAAACATCTTTGAAAACTAGAAAAAAAAACGTTTTGTCCTCCCTACGCGGGTAAAATGGCACACGTGGTGAGGACAAAACGGCATACTAAATTTGTACTGAAAATTACATACAGAGTTTACATGTGAAACGCTTTGTTTTTTTAGAACATCTGCACACGATGCATGAGCTCATCTTTTACAGGCCAAGCACTTTAGCCAAATCTCTTTTGGTTCAGACCTAGAGTAGAGATCATTAAAATAGATACAAGGTCAATATCCATCATCGTCTGCGGCTTCAGTATCAGTTGGTAAGGAAGAGAAATCATTTTCACTGTCGGAACTAAAAGTCAATGCTTTCGAAACTTTTCTAGTTTTTTTCTTTGGAACAGGTGGAGGAGAGCATTTTGCTTTAGTCTACTATATTTGGCGTTGAAGTTAACAATGAAACCATTGGTTTCTTGCGTGGTTTTCTCTTACCTTGCCCAGCCACATATATTCCTTTCGGTACTGGAGACAACACGCTGACTAGAACATTGATATTTCTGTCTTGGAGTATCAACTTAAACGATTTGAGTATCGTTGGTGTTGCAGCATATGTGTCTCCAGACTGGACGGTAGAGAGTGTACGTAGGTTAACTAATGTGATGTGCTTACAACTATCAGTGACGCGGAACTGCTTCCTTAAACCTGAGATGGACCTGCTGGGAGTATGCGTATGTTTTTCACTGAAGTAGAATCTTCTTCGGACTCTACCCGATCTTGTTGCATATAAATATCTGTTGTCTCAGCAGGCTCAAAGAAATAATCCGAGAATATGTTTGGATCAACAGGCCAGAGACTTGTTTTTTGAAACCCATTGACTGCAGTTTGGATCGTAGCTGCTTTATCATAAGCTTTGTTGAGTGTTGAACCTATTGGAAAAATATCTCTTCGACAATTTAGCTTAATTAAGTTGACAAGTGATTTTTGAGCCCTACATATGAAATAGCATCGGAAAGTACGTTGTTATAAAATAACACTTTTCTTGTTGAACTAGAAGAAATTAATTAAAGTTTATTTCAAATAGGACAAATCCTAACAAAAGATGCTTGAAAAAGGGCAGCCTTTAGTAAAAAAATTGAAAGGCACACCATGTCATTTGAAATAGGAATGTTGTGGTCGATCTCCTGTATAACCGAAAGTGGTACAGCTCTGAAAACAATTGCAAATTGTAGATCACTATCCACATACTCAAATCCAAAAATTCAAAATTATTTGATTAACTCGTTTCCTAGTTACTTTTAATTGGTCCTAGCGCGGACATCCTGTATATAGTCTTATAGAATCAACAAATTATCTGAACGGAAAAACCGATTTTTAATTTATTTGCATTTTATCTTCACACTGATTTCTCCAGAACTACAGAAACAATCGGACGATTACTTCACACTTCCCCTTTCATGGATGACTTCCCTGTATACCTATTCGAACAATTAGATATTAACGCAAACAGATTTCATTGTATTTAGAGTAATTCCACGAACACACTTTAACAGTGTTTGCGGATTCGCTGAGTAACTCATTTAATTGAAATGTCCTTTTCGAAATCGTTGCTATTGCTTTGTTTTCATTCATAATCATGCCTAATGCCATGACATTAGCATATTACATATTACTCATCGCTATACGGAATAGAAGGGTACGAAAAAATTGAAAGATAAAAGTATCTTGGTCTTGGAATGAAACATTAAAATATTTTGCTTTTACATTCGTTTTCTCAACTTCAAAAGATACAGATGAAACTCTAAAACGTTTGTACGAGGGTGAATTAACAAGTCAAGTGAAATTAAACAAGAACTCACATTTCTCAACTGGGTCCCATTTATTTTTAGAGATATATACTTGCTGGAGGTTTTTCGAGGTCCCGTTCCATACTTTATGTTCGGAAACGAATAGAAATCATTGGGATGAAGGTTAGAAACATATGATGGATGAGGTAGCAATTCATATCGTAACTGCAACTACTTGGATGCTGCAATGGCAAAAGAATGGTCAGCATTATCGTGGAAAATAGATTTTTCTTCTAAATTTGGCCTCTTTGTTTTATTTTCCTCATTCAAATGGTTTGACAGTGATGTGTAGTACTCTCCACTTATGGCATTTTCTTTACCAAGAAAATCATTGAAGATAATGTACTATGCGTCGCAGAAGTGGCAAGCCATCACTTTGCTGGCCGAGAAAAACCAACTTGGCTTATTTAGGCGTACTGCTATCGAAATCTATCCACTGTTTAAATTTCTGCTTCAGATTTGGCATGTAGTCATCCAGGTCTTGTTCGAAGAGCCGGAAATTATCATGGTAAAGTTTCACTCTTCCACGTTTCTGTTCAATTGTAACAAAAGTTGGATCCATCTTACCCATAGTTTTCCCATGTGCAAATGCTCATAACGATGTTGAAACTCGTTCATACGAAAAATTCATAGTCTTGCTGTCTCACTGAAATTCGAAACTTGCTATCGGAAGTATTAATTCGCTGTGATACAAAACCAACACGATACCGCACGAAAAATACCGACTTCATTCTCATTCATTACAGATAAGCCTAGCTTCGGTCGAGACGTCATAAATGGTCAAGAACAATCAAGATCACCTGTGCATTACTTCATTTTCCACTGCAAATGTATTATCTGAATCGTTCGCAGCTTCCATCAGATCCGTTTCTGTGTTGAGTGATTTCCAATTTTCTACCAGTGACGTTGAAAAACATATTAATTGGTTCTTCGCCGGGTTGATATGCTATTTCGGCTTTAACCTTAAAAACCCTGCTTTGTCACTGGCTCCACATTTGTCCCTCACTAGTTCCTTGGATCTGTGCTTCAACTTGGCGCTATGCTTTGGTGACACTAATTTTCAAAAATGGAGATAAATTGGATGCCGACAACTATCCTACAATCAGTTAAACCCCGGTTGTGGCTAAGACAACTAACATGGTTTTATCCTGATCTTCCGTAATCACAAACCTGCTAACATGCATCAACGATTGGAGTTCAATGATTGACGAGTCCCTGTCGACGTGATTCACTTAGACTTTTCTAGAGCATTCGACCGTGTTCCGCACAAGAGACTCTAATAAACTGGAGCTTCTGGGACCGAGAGACAACTTGCTGCTACAAATAAAGGCCTACTTGAGTAATCGAACCAAGGATACCAAGATATTTTTCAAACTTCATATTATTCCTTTGTCTTCAGTAGATTAAACTTTGCTTCTATAAAATGGAATCCTCAACATTTATATCTGTTAATTGAAGAGTGTCAACAATAAATTCATAGGATATTTGGATATTTGTCACTATTTGGAATCATAATAACCTTGAGACTCGAAGAAATTCAAATTGATCACTCTACGGAAAGGTAGGGAAATTAGGGATATTTTTACACAATATAATGAACGACTATCTGTTAGTCACTAGCATTCTTCTGCGAGTGTCCGATTTGAGACTGAGAACGAACGAGCCATTTTATGTCACTTCTAGACGATCGAAATATTCTCAAACTGCACCTGTTTGCAGGATGTGGAGCACTTATAACGAAAAATTATCTGGAGTGGACATATTTTCATGTCGTTACGCATTTTCAAGAATACACTGGATTATCTCTAGATTCATTTCTCACTTATTCTTTTAGTTCTAGTTTTTTTCTCCATATTTAACAACTTTCATGTGTACTGGAATCATAATAATGATTAAACTCTATTTTTCTATTTTCGCACGATAAATCATACTCAACTCTGGGTAAATATGTTGGGGTACTTTCCTGTTTGTATTCTTATTTGTCAATAAATAAAAAAATAAATCTACAACAACCACCTTACATGCGTCACACATGGTCACGAAATTCAGATGGACCTCGACAATATTGTGAACTATTGTGAACGAATGGCTCTTGCCGTTGAACCTATCTAAATGTAGGGTCATCCATATGGATGAAGTCAAACCTCGAAGGCAATACATACTTTCAGTGTGAGAGGCGGTACTCTGGCTTAGGTATCATCATTAGTTACCATATCTCGTGGTCTTATCATGTTCTCTACGCTGCCAACAAAGCAAAGAAGTTTCTTTACTTGATGTTAAGATCCTTTTTTTTGTTGTGATTCGAGCACTGGATTCTGTTTGGTATCATCCGTCCCAGCTATGAGGAGAGACTGCGACAGATACCCATCAGTAGAGAGACCTCATTCCTATATACCGAGCCCTCCGCGGTATGATTGGTGTGAATCTAATTGAAATTTTTCCCATGACTACCAACGCCTGTTCATGAGGTCATAACTTCAAACTCCTGAGGGAAAACTTCAGAACTACATTTCGGGAGAACTTTCTCTATAACCGCGTTTTCCAGTGATGGAACCGACCTCCGAGTGTGTAAAACTACAATAGTGTGAATAGTTTCAAGAATGCATTGGACCAGATAGTTTACAGTGACTGAGTGTTCATTATTTTTCTGCCTAATTTTTATACATTCAGCATCTACACATTGAGCGTATATAACTCAGTCTCCCACTCTCATTTCAATAAATAATAATAATAATGGTTATAGCAGATTAGAGGTTATCGATTCGTCCACATCATATATCTTGCGAGGGAACTACTTTGTGTCTTGATAGCATTCTAATTTGAAGAATTGAAAGAAATATCACAATATATAAGATGATTGCTATAGAACTTTATAATACCTAATTAGGGGAATTTAAATCATTAAAATAGATGCAAATTGTTATAATTATGAAACTTTTACCGTCCTAATCACCAACGTACTTCGCCATCCACGTAGGTTGAATCTCCAGGCATTTTCTGTCCACTAAATATCCATTTCTCAAACTCTCTACGACCAGTGGTAAACAGTGGGCATCTAAATCTGGATGAACGTCATTGGGATTCCAACCACCTGGGAAATCAGGCTCTTGTGGAAAAACATATTGAGTTTTGTAAGTACCTTGCCTCGTTCTTCTCACATCCAAAGAATTGTGAATTTGCTACAAATTGATTATATATAATACATTAGTGATTTCTACTTGCATTATTTCAGAATTATCTGAACCTTCTTTTCAAACTATATTTCATGATTATGTTACCTCATAGGTCCTCGAATCAGTCAAGAGAAATAACAATGTGTCCGGAGGGTTTTGACACGTGAACTGCCAGTTAAGTACAACATACGGTTTAGGGTCAGCAGACACAGTGAGAAATAAGGGACCACAGGAGTAGTTTCTGTCTGTGAAAAGAACACAATTTAATGGTGTGGTACACACATCTTGGATGTGACAAATATATTAGGTATTAATGATATTCTTGATAGATTTATTTTGAAAATTCATTTCAATATAAATGAAATGAAACCCTTTTGTCTGATTTCCACAATGTTTATTTTTTTGATACACAAAACCGGTTTCGACAGTTACGTCATTTTCATTTGTCAAGAGCTTACAGTTATGAGAAAGAATGTGCTATCTATACCTATTTTAAATGTTTAGTTGTGGAAAGTGATTCAGTTCTATGTAGCTATTGAAAGTGGTAAATTTTGGGTTTTATAGACTTTGTTAATTTCCAAACTTTCTCACATATTCATTGTCATCCCTTTGTTGTATTTGTGGAGAATTCTTAAATTATCTAACGTAATTATGAGGTTTGTGATTTAATATATTCAAGAACTGGAGATTCGTTATCTAAGAAGAGATGTTCTTTGAAATTAGTTTCAAAATTTTGACCTTTTGTAAGCTGCTGGGTATTCATTGCAATCAATTCTATATATTTCAGACTGTTTGAGTTCTGGGTTTTCTCTAATAGAATATAGTAATTGAGTGTTTATGTACTTTATGTGTAATAATACTGTTTATGTGGGAGACTGGAATATTATTATTTGATAAAATGTTTTCAATGATATTATAAAGTCTGTTATGGATGAAGGAATGGAAAAGGTTAATTAATGTGTAATGTGGTTAAAAGAATCCATTGGGATTGTTGAGTATGTAAATGTTTCTTTTCTATATATGTTCTAGGAGGTTATTATTGAGTTCAGTGATCGTTTTGTCTAGGAAATCTATCAAATTGTGTTCAGATTCAGCAGTGAAGGTTATCTTTATTCGCATTTTATTTAAAAAATGGAAAGACTGGTTTATTTGTCTGTTTGAGCCTTGAAAACTTACAAGAATATCATCAACGTATCTGTACCAAAAAATAATATATTTTTGTGCTAACTTATTATTCATTATAGCTTTTCAGCATTGTTCACAACAATATCTGCTAATAAGAGGCTGAGTGGGGGTCCTATGGGGAACAGGTATCAAGATTACAAAACTCATCTATTAAGTGTGGAGAAGTGTTATTAGATTCATCTATTGAAATGTTTGGGTACATATTATTCTCATCAAAAGAGACGAATTTGAAATTAGTTCAACTATCAGGTCTACAGAACCTAAAATTGTGTAATGCGGATGAAAGTTCCTAAGTTCAATGAATTTATGTTCTAAAACCAGATAATAAATACGCGTCTAACTCCTCTGATAATATTAATTAATATTAGAAATTATGTTTTTAAATTTAATTTAAAAACCTCCTTTTCCAGTGGTTCCAACATGAGGACATTACTATTCAATACCAAACAAAAAACTAATGAATTAAAACAGTCTGGAATTGACAGAATTGAATGCAATGAATGCTAAACAGCTGATGTAAGACAAACATGTCGAAATTTACATTCAAAGAACATAACAAATCCGCAGTTTTTGAACACATCGGGGCTCTCTCGGTCAAACAGTGAGGGAATTTGAGGAAATATCGCAGGTTATGTATTTTTTTTATTATCTCCTTAGTCCTTCGTGACCTTGCTTGATATGTAAAATCTTTTCTTAGATTTGTTTAGACATATAAGAAGTATAATTGTTGAAATATTTTTCTGCTAGTTTTCTTTTCCATTGTTCCAGATTCCTGTCCCAAACCCTTCCTTTCACAATTTTTTTGGAAATCATGGAATGCAAGAGAGAATGAAGCAGCTAAGCAGAAAAATCTTTGGTACTCTTTATGTACACACGACACTAACACAACATAAACAGACAACCTATTGCTAGTGCAATAGCGAATGGGAAACGAGTTTTTTCCTCAGGTTTTTTCACTCGTTTATTGAATCATATACAAGAAAGTATGGTTCCCCTGTTACATTTCCTGAGCTCACACTTGTATTTTTTCTGACACGCCAAAATTATAGATATATGCATTTATTGTAAATAAAATTATTCATATTTTGTAAATCCTCTCTTTTCAAAATAATATTGGAGAAAAACCAAATTATCTATTCTCAATAGTTAACTAGAAATAAATCACTCTCCACTAATCAACATTTAAAATAGATATAGTTAGCATATTCTTTCTCATAACTGTTAGTTCTAGACAGTTGAAAATAACGTAGTTGTGGAAACTGGTTGTGTTATTTCCACAATAAATATTGTGGAAATCAGACAAAAGTGTTTCACTTTATTTATACTAATCTTAGGTATTAAGTGAGTTCGAATTTAATCTATTTTACATACGATTTAGAACAACATAAAAATGGGTGAACAGTTTAATAAATTTAATATATTCAACTGATTTTACAACTGAATAAGATCTGTAGAAATGCAATTATGGAAATAATGATAAATTTCGGTTTTCGAGAGGCAAGAATGAATTTGAAAGAAAGAATAAGTCTGGATATTTTGGTAGTTATGTCACTTCCAGAAATATCTGAAGTTGACTTGCACACAGAGTTTCTGAGTGGCTCCCCATATTTTATTTTCGTTCGATTACTCATTCAATTTCGAGTACCATCTGCGAAAAGATTATTAGTATTCCGAATAAAAGTTTTTGAAAATTTTCAGAGGAAACTTACATTTCCAATTCATCAATGTATTTCGTAGAATTGATTTTATACTGTTTAATTTTTTGATAATTTTTCTTATATTTAAAAAGGCCTGGATTTGATCATTATTTCAGGTAGCTTTCTTTTGTCTTCACTGTGACCTTCTTCGATGGAAAAAGTCTATTCAATTTACGAAATTTCACAAAAATTTCAACTTTACCATCAAGAACAAGTATTTTTGAATTAATTATCGAAACCCGACCATTTATCGACTATGTTTTCGAGTTATTGACATAATAAAGAGAATTATTACTAAAAACGCCAATCGAAATAACTTCTGGATTTGGGAGGATTTTACTTGGTATAATTCCATTATCTATAATAAAACAAGTGACGTGTTTTTAGGAATTTTACTTAATAATTGTGATTAGTAACGCGTTTCACACACCGTAGCTTCTTCAGACGAATGAATGTACAGAAATTATGACAACTATATGTAGTTGTCAATCACAATTATTAAGTAAAATTCCTAAAAATACATTACTTGTTTCAATTATTGAAATAACCTCTTCTATTCTTCATCTGGTTGAGAAAATCATACAAGTGGTTGAATGGTTTTCAAAGAGTTGTTGAATGAGTGTACCTCATTTTTTTACGGGGTAAGTGGAAAGCCTTGTGAAAAATTATTATTACCTCAACAGTGAAATGACGGGCACCTCACCCGTCGAAAAAGTGCGGCCCAATTAGATATCCATCACTATAGCGGCCCATACATTCAAGGACCAACGATGCTGGTTATCTATTTGTCTCATGAGGTTTGGATTTTCTGTGGCGTAATAATGAAAGTTGTGCTGTTAACAAGCCCATTCTTGTGGAAAGTTGCCTATTTGGATTTTCCGCTACTTTGTTCATTTGTCATTTGTCATTCCTATATAAAATGAGCATAATCTATTTGAATTCATCAATGAAGCTATCCTTGGGCAATGAGAAAACGAAAGGAAAAAAGTATTCATCCTCTCTGACCGAAGGAGCATGCGATGAGTTGAGAGCCTATTTTCATGAATTTTTACAGAAAAAAAATATTGTGACGAAACTACTCACCAAAAACCTTATAACTTAAAGACATTATAGCAGAGTTTAGGCCTCTCCTGAATCTTGAACAAAAAAGTGGTCTTCCAACCTGAAAAAACCACCCAAGATTTTTTTACAGAAAATTGGGACAGCCTGTTTACTGCAAAATAAATCGCTGAAGTAGATTCTTACTCTCTAAATACAATACCGTTCGAACAAAAATTAAATCTTCAAGATTTTACGAGCTACAGAGCACCGCGCCACTGGTGAATTACCCAGTATATATGGCAAGAAAAAAATGCTCTTTCTATTTTATGCAAATTCAGTTATATTATAATTTTGTAATACGTCACTACATTCTAGATTCCCGTAGAATCTCAACATAGTTTTCTCCTAACTTCAATAGTAACCGAGATAATGTCACATTTCTATATCCCTAGAAATTGTGAAATCCGAAACAAACAATATAGCTGCGATCTGTTTTCACCAATGATGTTTCCTCGAAAATTGAGCACGGGGTTGGGGAGGGTCATTTTTCTTTATTTGAAGTATCCTACATAGATGCCGTTCTAAAACATTGAAAATGGGACACCTTGTGTATCCAATCTTTTATTAGTCAATTTATGTTCCTATTTCCAAAGCTACATATCTTCCCAAACTCTCTTCCAGTATTTTGAACTTCCTGACTTCTCTACTCAAAAAATAAAAATATAAATATGAATGTTTCAATTTAGAATAATTTTTCACAAGGCTTTCCACTTACCCCGTAAAAAATGAGGTACACTCATTTAATAACTCTTTGAAAACCATTCAACCACGTGTTTGAATTTTTCAACGAGATGAAAAATAGAGGAGTTATTCCGATTGGCGTTTTTTGGGAAACACCTTGAATCAGAAGAATTCTCTTTATTATGTCAATAAGTCGAAAGCAAAGTCGATAAATATTCGGGTTTCAATAATTAATTCAAGAATATTTGTTCTTTTTGGTAAAGTTGAAATTTTTATAAAATTTTGTAAATTGAATAAAATTTTTCCATCGAAAACGGTCACAGTAAAGACAGAAGAAAGCTTCAGAAAAAATAAGTTTCAACTTTATAATTCGAGGAAATTGTATTTCTATCATCATTGCGATCAGCATTTTATAGGAAACCCTGTATATAAGTTTTGGGAAAAGGTAATTTTGAAACAGAACTGGGAATCTGAAATTTTGTAGACAGAAAATGAAATCTGTGATAATTATAGTAAATATTACATATGGAGAAAATAATAGGTATATCAGATTTCGAGAAATTTTGAAGGAAAATAAATGTGGTAATTTTGGAAACAATCTTTGAACTTCGGGAACTGAATAATTCGATGTAGATCTTGAATTTCGAACCATAAATAGTGTGTTTGGAATTCTCGCTTAACACTTGCTGAAACATAATGAATAAATGATTCGTTTATCACTTGGTTTCACAAATATTTATTGAAAATACTCGATATATGCTTCGGGTTGTTAGCCCATTATCAAGGGTAATACAATACTAAATTCAAAATGAGTGATTTTACTTATGTATAACAGCATTCACAACAGGTAAATTGACGTCTAGTTGGTTGTTGCAAATTGGCTGGTTTTTCCTATGAGCAGACGTAATTTCAATAATCTCCAAGATGTCCATCCTTATTCCTTTATTACCTGGATGCATAAGTTCGATATTCTGAAATCTATGAAATGATTTTTATTGATGCAATGGTCCGAAAAACCCGTGGAATTTTTATTGTGGAGAATAGATCTTTTATGTTCTTCAACTTTCTTTTCGATGCATCTTCCGGTTTGGCCTATATAGAATGTTTCACATTCACTGCAGTGTATTTTATATATTCTGCTTTTATTCAATAATTTTGATTCATCTTTATTAATAACCGATAATGAACCCAAATTCTTTTTATTAGTGCTGATGGTGTTAATATTGTTTCTGTGTAATCTGTTACATATCTTGTTGCTAATATTATGAATATAGTTAATTGGAAATTTTCTGTTAGATTTCTCAGTATGCAACGGATAAGTGCTCTGCAATAAAAGTTTATGTACTTTTTGTCTCATTAAGGTATCAATTAATTTTGGTTCATAGCCGTTGTTCATAACGATTAATTTTTAAACTTGAACTTTATTCTCAAAATCAACAGCTGACAAATGAATATAAAGCAATCTGTGCACAAATGAATGAAAAGCACTCAATTGGGATTGGGAACTACTGTTATGAATCAGGGTATCCGAATAGGTTGGTTTTCTGTATACAGTGTGTTCCAACGAAAATTTGACCCCCCCTATAACTCCGAAATGAGTAACATTAGCGAAAAACACCAAGACACGTCGATTTTTGTTTCGAGGGGGAGCATTTTTCGAAATAATTCGAAACTTGTCAGATCAACCCCCTACCCCCAGCAACCCTAATTTCGAAATTCATCATAGGGAATAAGGGTCGAGTGGCACCTTACTGTAAAGGTCTGTCAATTCTCCATTCTGATTTGTCATTTTTAGAATTTTAAATTAACATACAGGGTGTCTCAACCGAGGGTAAAGTTGAATTCCTGCAAATCCCAAATACTAAATGAAATCGATTTATTTTGGCATAATGCAAGCGCAGGTTTATGCTCGGTCTAGAAAAACGACCTACACTTGTGAATTTGGAGTTGGTGCAATCAACCCCCTTATTTCCAGCATCCCCAACTTAAAAATCATTCGATCGAAAATAGGTCAAGTGGCACCTCGTTGGAAAGGTATTTCAATTTTCTCTTCGAATTTGGTATTTTCGAAATTCAGAATCAGCATACAGGGTGTCCCGGAGCAGGAACACTGAAAACCCAAATAACTTTTTGAAACTGGTTCATTTCGGTATAATACGAGAACATGTTTATGTTTGATTCGAGAATAAGACTCTCTTGCGTGAATATGGAATTTTGCAATCAATCTCTTCCATTCAGCATCCCCAACTCAAAAAATCATACAAGTGATTACAGGTTGAGTGGCAAAGTTCCAGAAAGATTTTTCTATCTTCTGAATCACTGAGGCATTGGTTTCAGTTTGGCAATCGAGGTTTTCTGGCGTGAGGATCAGGATAAGGGGATGATGGAGAAACTGATTGGATGCTCATCTAAACAGGAAAACGAGATTTATTGAACTTGTATTCAATTGAAAACAAAAACTAACTTGATTATTACAACAATTGTTCAAAATGACCTCCGCCCACCTCCATACAGTTATACAGACGATTTTCGAACTCTCTTCTCACATTAGCGAAAACTTCAGGAGTCAAAAGTCGGCATTCTGTGATAATCCTCATCCGCAGCTCCTCCAGGTTTTCTGGTCTTGAGGCATAAACTTTAGATTTTAGATGGCCCCACAAAAAAAATCTAGGGATTTAAATCTGGTGACCTGGCTGGCCACTCAACAGGTCCTCTTCTACCAATCCACCTTCCTGGGAAATTTTCGTCTAAATATTGGCGCACCCGAGCATCATAATGCGGAGGAGCACCGTCTTGTTGAAAACGCATTTCGTCCTCAGAAAGAGTTGGATCGTTCTGTAAAATTTCTGTCAATCTAGAATGTATGTGTTCCTCTAACAACTGTAGGTAGCCATTTCCATTCAGATTACCCTCAATAAAGAAAGGCCCAACTAGATGATTGCCAAAATTCCTGCCCAAACGTTCAACTTCTGAGGCCTTTGCGTGTGGGCCTCTCTAAACCAATGAGGATTCTGTGTGTCCCAATATCGACAATTATGTCTATTCACTTCACCACTGAGCATAAAGGTGCTTTCATCAGAAAAACAGATGTTATTCAGAAAATTTGGATTAGCGTTTAGGTTTTCACTTAGATTTTCACAAAACTGTAAACGACGATCTGGATCATCTTCGTTTATTTCATGCACTAATTTTACCTTGTAGGGGTGAAATTTGTGATGTTTCACGATTCTATGGACTGTTGTAGCTGATACACCAGTCAGACGAGATAGTTTTCTGATCGAAGTAGTATTCTCCATTTGTAGATGACCCACTACTGCCACTTACGTTGCCTCATTTCTGACAGGACATGCCACTTCATGTTTTTGTTTGCCACCGAACCCGTAGCTAGGAATTTGTCAACCAAATATTTAACGTACTGGTGACTGACTCCCTTTCTCTTTCAGGATGGTTCCTATCGAATATCCTTGCCGTTTCGTTGGCACAACTGTTATTTCGAAAATACGTCGATACAATTTCGACCCTTTCCTCAGTGGAATAAACCATTTTCAGATTAATTTCAACTGACGAACAACAACAATAATGAGGAACTGATCTGAATAATAATAATATTCCATTGCAAAATGAGAAATAACAGATGACTGCACGCCAGATGGAAATGAAAAAATGTGAACATTTTCAATGCAGAAATCAGCTTTATTTCTTCGTAATTGATGCTCAACACATCGTACCCCAATACTTTTAACAGTTTCGAATTAATTTTAGTTGATAATTTCAAATGACGATATTGAATTTTTCGAAAGCGACATCCTGTATGGAGAGCCGAACTGAATGAAATGCTTTAATCATTTTGGAATTCAAAAAACCTTTCTGAAGATATGCCACTTGAATTATTTGTATGATTTTCAAGTTGGGGATGCTGAATGGAAGAGGTTGATTGCAAAAATTCTATAACCACACAAGAAAGTCCTAT
The DNA here is from genome assembly GCA_013387265.2 of Cryptolaemus montrouzieri. Classification (NCBI taxonomy): domain Eukaryota; kingdom Metazoa; phylum Arthropoda; class Insecta; order Coleoptera; family Coccinellidae; genus Cryptolaemus; species Cryptolaemus montrouzieri. Next base: position 30,243,072 of record JABFTP020000103.1, read on the forward strand.
TCTCGGATCAAACATGTTCTCGTATACCGAAATGAACCAGTTTCAAAAAGTTATTTGGATTTTCAATGTTCCTGCTTCGGGACACCCTGTATGATGATTCTGAATTTCGAAAATATCAAATTCGAAGAGAAAATTGCAGTACCTTTCCAACGAGGTGCCACTTGACCTATTATCGATCGAATGATTTTTGAGTTGGGGATGCTGGAAATAGGGGGTTGATTGCACCAACTCCAAATTCACAAGTGTAGGTCGTTTTTCTAGACCGAGCATAAACCTGCGCTTGCATTATGCCAAAATAAATCTATTTCATTTAGTATTTGGGATTTCCAGGAATTCAACTTCACCCTTGGTTGGGACACCCTGTATGTAAATTTAAAATTCTAAAAATGACAAATCAAGGTGGAGAATTGACAGACCTTTTCAGTAAGGTGCCACTCGACCCTTATTCCCTATGATGAATTTCAAAGTTAGGGTTGCTGGGGGTAGGGGGTTGATCTGAGAAGTTTCGAATTATTTCGAAAAATGCTCCCCCTCGAAACAAAAATCGACGTGTCTTGGTGTTTTTCGCTAATGTTACTCATTTCGGAGTTATAGGGGGGGTCAAATTTTCGTTGGAACACACTGTATTTTAAAGGTGAGTGAGTCATGAGCCCTACTAATCGACAAGTCCAAGAAGCTCAAAGATTCTTTATTATTTTCATTTTCCATTGTAAATTGAATCTATCAATGAAAAAAAATTCAAAAACTGTAAGAAACTATTGAGTTGTCTGTCTGTGCCAATCCAAATACAGAAGATATCATCTACATATATTTTCCATGAAAATATATTATTGATTAGTATGTTGGGGAACTAAAATTCTATTTTCTAAATTTGTCATAAATATTTCACTTAATAACAGAGACAATGGAGAGCCCTTAGGTAAACCAACTAGAATTGAATTTACCTCCTGTTGTGAATGCCTATTTATATTAGTGAAATCTTTCATTTTGAATTTAGTATTGTATTACTCTTGATAATGGGCTAACAATCCGAAACATATGTCGAGTATTTTTAATAAATATTTGTGATAAAGTGATAAACGAATTATTCATAAATAGTGAATTGTAAATTAAAAAAAGGAATTTTCATATTTGCCTCTCAAAAGAAAAATTCAAGTTGTGGGTAGGAAACTTTCTAACAAGCAAAAGTCTTTAAGGAAGACCTCTGAATGTCGGCTATGATCTGTAAATTTTATGTATAATGAAATTGTTTGAAATATTTCGAAAATAAATGCTAATTCTTTTATCAAAAAGTATACTTACTATTTCCAATTCCTTCAGCTGACAATATCGATAATATGAAAACCAGCAAAAATAAAAACATCTTAATAAGACTGAATCGTGTGCCCTTGGTTTTAATAGATGTTATTATATATCAACTTTGTTCCTTCTACTTCGATCTAGTCATCCAATGATCAATCAAAACATACAATTTTCATCCTATTTACGTTCATATAGTTAATATGCAAGAAACGATATTTATCCAATGGTGGCTGCATCATTCTTTTATACGCCTTATTGCGTGGATGAAAACTCACGGTATGCGGCAAACTGCCTCATTTAAATGTTCGGGAATTCATTAAAATTTCTAGTTAAAATATTTAAAATCGCAAAAAGTCAGGTTGTTCATTATTCACACAGAATCGTATTATTGTCTCACTTTCAGTTGGCACTCACTTGTTTTCATTCACGATTGTTTCGTCGAACGTATGAGGCTACTATGTTTATAATGTAACATAATTTAATGGCACTTAAGTATCATGAAGAGATTCCCTCTCTACTGGTCCGTAGATTTAGTTGAAATTTGGCAGTCATACTGTATGTTATCAAATTATTATTCTACAGTTCCGATTGTTCTAATTGAATTTCAATAGTATCTTTTCGTTTTCCTTTCGAGAATTGAATTTTATCTTCGAGTCCTTAGTATTGTAATCGTTCACGTTCATTCGTTAACGAAAAACATCTTAGTACACTCTTCAATTGCTAAAACCATTCTATGAAATTTTCATTTTTGGTAATAATGCAACGCGAATTACAAAATTTGACCCCAGAAGCAGTGATGTTAGATGACCTAGATTGGATTTATACAAGAAAAAGCCAAAGGCTAAGGTGTCCCATTCAACTATTTCCAGAATGATCCGAAGGTACAGAGAGACTGATAGTCATGAAAAGAGACCTGGGCAGGCACTACCTCGAGCAACAATGGCATTCATAACTATTATTCATGAATTTCCTCGTTGAGATAACGGTTTGCTACTGCTAGCTACCTTCAAATGCAGCTTCGACAGCATAGTGGAGTGCAAATTAGCACGGAAACTATACGAGCAACGCCTCAGGGAGTTTAGTTTGGAGTCTCGTGTCGCAGCTCTAGTTTCAGCTCTAAACGCAGCACATTGAATGTAGACATGTCCATTGGTAAGAAGTTTCCTGGGAGAGAGTTTTGTTTATAGATGAGCCGAGATATTGTCGAAATGAGAAATATACCCAGTGCAACTTTTAATCTTCCCGTGAGGAAGAATTTCTTTAAACACCCGCACTGATCTGGTCATCGTAAATAATAGATCTCTGAATAGTCAAAGGTATGTTACAGACATTTTAGAACATGTTTTCTGCAAACATGGGAGGAAACTTTTTGTTCATGAAACGCAAGACGTCACCACGCTCACATAGTTAGGAACTACTAGGGATTCATTAATTGACTTAAGAATCAAGCTGCCAGACTTGACTTGAAATAAAATCAAGCTCAAATCAACCTTTTGTTTTCAGAATGCAAGTAAAGTGAAAATTTTTCCCTCACAAAACGTTGGAACTTCAAGATTCTTGAATCACAAAGCTTGGTAATTCAACCCGTGGCGAAGATAAATATGACGTTTCCTTCAATTTTGTAAAAAACTAAAAGCTACCAATATTGAAATTAGTGTGCATTACAATCGATGGAGCACCAGCAATGACTGGAAACAATAACGGTTTTGTGGCATTGTGTCGAGATAATGAAAATTTCATTTTTTTTTCATTCCATTGCATTAAACATCAACAAGTTTTGTGTTAAAAAGTTTTAAACACGGAGAAAATTATGGGCATTGCAACAAAAATTGTGAATTCCATCCGTTCACGTTGCTTGTAACGGCGGCTCTTTAATCTTTAAGTTGCAGTTGGAAGATAAGGAGTCAGCTGAACACACTGATTTAGTTCTTCACACGGACGTCAGGTAGTTGAGTCGCGGAAAATTCCTAGAAGGGTTTCAAAAATTATTGCCCGAATTAACAGCATTTCTAGACGAAAGAGGTGATGACACTCAGATGTTGAAAAACGAAAAATGGCTGACTGATTTGGCATTTTTGACTGACATCACAATGCACTTAAACACCATTGCCCTGTAGCTTCAAGGTAAATGAAAAACTATTATTGAGATGATTAGCCCAGTAAACGCATTCAAAAGTAAATTGCAACTTATAATAGATCAACTGAAAAGAAAGGATCTGAAACATTTTCCGTCTTCGAAAGCAAGGATTCCTCAGTTGAATTATTATAAGTATGAGGCTGAATAATCAAATTTTTTGGGACAATTCGAAATGAGTTTTTATGATTGCAGTAAATTGGCAAATGTAGCATAATTTATGAGTTATCTTTTTCATGTAAAAACATTGAGGAATTAGCTACTGAAATAACAAATCAGTTTAATATGAACTCATGTTTTGTTGAAAACGAGTTGGTGGAGATTATATCAGATATACATCTCAAAGCTACAGTATCTGATACAAATTTCTGGTGTTTTATATCCGAAGATAAATATCAGAATCTAAGGCAAATCGCCCTTCAACTGACGGCAATGTTTGGGTTAACTTACTTATTCGGGTGCGAGTCTGCATTTTCTGAAATGAAGATAATCAAGTCAAAATATCGCAATCCACTAACTGACGATCATATGTCATCATGCTTGCGATTAGCACTCAGTGGTTACGTACCATCTTTTGAAAAGTATGCTGAAGACATACAGTGCCACGCTTCAACATCCAAAGTCACTCCTTAGTTAAGTTTAATACCATATGTAACTCTTTTGTTTTGTAACAACCAATAATCTCGCAATTTTGAATAACTATGAGTTTTTTCATTGATATTATAGAGAAGAACCTAACTAAACTTAACCCAAACCTTGACTAAAATAATGTATATTGTGCGGAAAGCTAATATCTATATATCTTACGGTAGATACTACCTAGGTAGGTAAGTAGGTAGGGTGTGTCGTGTATGTACGACAACCCTGCATCACACATACTTGCAGCCTCTCACAGTCGATCGTAAATAGTCTAAAAATATTGAGGTAGATCGCCAGCAGTTCAAGTTTGAAGACTCCTGTTATAAGGTCATGCAGTAATTCTCGGGGTGGAACTATCCGGTTTTAACAGGTTTTTGAGGTCCTCGCTTTTCTCTATAACTTTTACATTTTTCATTTCAATTTCTATGAGTACCATCTTCATTTCTATTTTTCTCCAACATTTCTCAATACTGGTGGATTACTGCAAATATAATTCACATCTAAACTTCTCTTGAATAAGTTTAAATATTTGTTTTGTGTGTCTTGACGCAGTTTATTTCTGACTTTTTCATATGAATACAGATAACTATGAATTTTGAAATGAAATGAAAAGAGCATCATCATCCATAAAAAAAATCAAGCGACTAGGCGAAAATTAGTTTTTCAGTAGCAAAATCTACACAAATGTTTTTAAAGGTTTCTTATTTCTCAGTAAAAATATTATAAGAGACACCCTCTATGTGCGATGAGATTTGCAGTCATCTTGTGTATACCATGAACTTTTATTATATTGCATCGTTATGCATTTTTTTATTCGCGCTGTACTGTAAGATGCCTAAATTAGTGTTCAATAGTAAATGCATATGTTGTTAGTGGGAATCAATTTCATTCTCTGGTTAGAAAGTACTGAACCTACTTTGTGGAGGTGGCATGGAAAATTGTTTCATTTTTATTTATTGAAGAAGAGTGGAGGACTGAGTCCTATACAATTAAGAACAAATGACTAACAAATAAGTGGAACGAATAGATTGTATGTATGTATATGTGTAGAAAAGAAAAGAAATTAACAGAAACATATTTATAAAAATTAAACAAAAAAAATCAAATCAACACCCAGTCACTTCAAACAATCTGATCTAGCGTGTTCTTGAAACTATTTATAGCATTGCAGTTTACCAAACTCGGGGCGAACCGGTTTCACCACTGGAAGACACAATAGCAGAGAAAATTCTCCCGACATATAATTCTAAGACTTTCTCCCAGGAGTTTCATGTTATGGCAGTAAACGGGCGTCGGTATTCAAGGGGAAACGTGAATACAGATTTACACCAAACAGACCGTGGAGGGCTCGGTATGTAATAATAATGATAATAAGCAATTGAACTATGTATTATACTATCTCAAGAGATTTATTGAGAACCAAGATTACAATTTCGGTCTCTCGACTATCTTCAGCTGACAACAATTACTGAATTGAAGTTGAAAATACATAAATATCTCAAAAAAGTCTAGGGAACACTTCTGAATATCGATATATCGTATCCAGAACGATCAATATGGGTGTTTTGTTTTAAGAAATGAACACCTGCATCAATTACTCACCAAATTATGTAGACGGCCGCAACAGATTTCAGTTTTTTTTATAAAAAACTAAAAATGCAGCAGATGCGACGCTGCTTTATAATCATTTCATGTATTCAAAGTTTGAAATCAGTTAGTTGGCACTTTGTTTCTGTTGTAAGCACAAATAAAAGATTCAAGTTTTGTGATTCGACCATGGAAAGACGACATTTGACTAGAGAAGAGATGTTACGAGCCGTTGGCATGCTCCAAGCTGGGAGCTCACAACAGAAAGTATCCAGGGTTCTGGGAAGTAGCCCAAGTGTCAAAAACCGTTTATGGTCGCGTTTCAATGAAACAGGTAGTGTAGAAGAACGCCATACAGGTCGTTTCAGGATAACTACAGTCGCCCAAGACCGATTTTTGGTTTTACAAGCCAGCATCTCAATTCTATTAGCTTAAAAGCTATCACGCGTTCATAATGTACCAATTTCCGACCAAACTGTGAGAAATCGACTGCACGAAGGTCAACTCCACTCCAGACGTCCTTTAAGAGTTCCACAACTGACCCATGAAAATCGCGCTGCTCGTTTAGCTTGGTGCCAAGAACAAGTAAACTGGGATGAAGAGAGATGGGCCACAGTTCTCTTCAGTGATGAATCTAGATTTAGTTATTATTCAGATTCGGGAAGAATTCGAATATGGAGGGAACCTGGAAAGCAAAACCGTCTCCAGCATGCTCGAGAAGTTGTTAGACAGGTAGACCGATCAGTAATGTTTTGGGGAGGTATACGCCTTGGTGGAAGAACCGACCTCGTTTTCATACAGAACAACCTCACAGGAAATTCTTACGCGAATGAGATAGTTTAACCTGTAGTAGTACCGTATCTCCAAACAATGGGTCAAAATCCACTCTTCCAAGAAGACAATGCCCCTCCTCATCGTGCAAGAGTTGTCTTGAATGTTCTTGAAGAGAATAATATCGATCTTCTACCGTGGCCATCCTGTTCCCCAGATCTGAATCCCATAGAGCATGTGTGGGACACCCAAAAAAGAAATCTCCTGCGTGAAAACGTCTTCCATCATGAACAGGAGCTTCGATTAGCAGTTCAGGGGGCTTGGTATGACTTAGGCCAAAATGTAATAGACAATTTAATATTGAGCATGCCGCGACGATGCCAAACTGTCATTAATAACAGAGGTGGACCTTCTGGGTACTGAAAAATATAAGTGCTTCCATATCGTTTCGAAAATATTAGTTCAAGATTTTTTTTTGTGTTTTACCAAATTTCGTCATTTTCAAATTTCAATTTTTTTTTATAATAGGTGCTTCGGAGAATTCAAATATCATTTTGTTTTCTTGAGAATACATTATATACAATACATCCTAACAAAACCGAAAGATTTCTATAAATTCGAATCATCAAATTCATATTTTGAAGATATTGATAAGTGTTCCTAGACTTTTTGAGCCGTTTACATACATAAACAAGTAGATACAAAATTAATAAGGGTGCAAACAAGAGGTAATAAACTAATTATGATAAAAGCAGGAATTATTTGAAGATATCAAATCTGGACGAATAAGCTGGACCAAAAATACATAGTTCAATTTTTCATTATTATCATCATAGTAACGGCGGAATCAATTAACTATATGTAATAATAAGATACCTACGCTCTCGACGGGCGGCAAAAGTTAAGATACTCATCAGTCGCAGTCTCTCCTCAAAGCTGGGACGAATGATACATGGCGGCCTGGCGTTGGATACTTTCGAGAAGATCTGGGTCGACTGTAAGTGAGGGACTACAGACGGGACCGCCAAACTCAAGTATAGGATGAACAAACACTTTATAGAGAGTACTACAAGCGCTCGGATCTCACCCAGAAAAGTATCTGCGTTAAACCCAGTTTAACGTATCGGAGATTTTGTAGATCTTGGATCATCAGTGAACAAGAAGCATCCTGGATTTAGAAAACGGGACAGATTGGTGGTGTATAAAAGAATACATAGAGGCTCAAAAACATAGCCTTGGAGAACACTACTTCTAACTAGTTTAGGAGTGTACAAATTATCATCAACCTTAACTCGATAAGAATGCCCTCATCGATAGCAACAACTTGCCTTTTTAGCCCACATGTTCCAGTTAAAGTAGTTAAAGATTCGCTTGTTCGATACATGCACGAGTGTTTGAGTAAAGTCTAAATAAATCTCGTAGATAGCTGTCTGGTATGATATGGTTCGTCAGTGCAAAGTCGAGAACTCGATCCAGAATAATTTTCCCAAAGATCTAAGCCACAATTGGAACCAAACTGATTGGATGGTAGTTATCCGCATCCAATTTATCTCCTTTTTTTGAAAATTAGTAGCACCAGAGCACATAACCAAGGTGAAGGCAACGAATGAGATGAGAAGGATTTGGAAAAAATAAGGAATAATGTTACAGCCAGTGACGCAGCACAGTTTTTCAAGATTGTAGCAGAAATACCATCACGATCCGGCGCACAAGATGTTTTAAGCTGTTGAACACGTTTTTCAACGTCAGTGGTGGAAGATTAGATTTCACTCAAAGTAAGAACGTATCTGGTGGTGGTTGCACTAGCAGCAATGTCTGGCTCTTCTGTGAAGAAAGATGCGAATGTTTAATACAGTACATTTGTGATGGCAAGTGTAATATTGTACAGGTGACCTTGTTCATTCTTGACCTAAGGCACTGTCGTTTTTGAATTAAGATTGGACCTCAATACTTGAATAAACATCGATCCGTAGAAGGGGCAAGTCCTGATTGAAACCTTTCATTAGCAGCCTCAAGAGTGGTTGATAACAAATTGGAGTACTGACGATGGGCAAGGTAATCGTCGTGTTGTTATTTCCGGCTATATCTCTACCACCTTGACTTTTTGAGCCAGATCATTTTTAGATTATTTTTGTCGATCCAGGGCTTAGATGGAATAGTGCGTGAAGTAGAGCAAGTATCGATCTGGCCTTAGAGAGTCTGAATAAATTTAGACTACATATCTTTTACAGTAGTACAGCTTTCTGATAAACTGTTTCAGTTGATTTCGGTGAGCTTATGCTCTAGCATTTGGTAGTTGATGATTTTAATAATTTTGCACTCCCTTTTGCATATTTTGGGGAAAGTAAGTTGAAGCCTTCATAGCTGAGCAATGTGGTCCGACTTGCCAAATGAAAGAAGGTGTGACACATCATAAACGAAGTTAGAGTTATATTATAGGATTGAATTTAGAAGATTTTCATATTGTGCTGTGCTATTGAAGTCTGGTTAACAAAAACCTTGAAAAAATATTTTATGAAACAATTGAACTGCCAAAAGTACTTGTTATGCTACTGTCAATGGGAATTACTTTATATTTCCATTTATTAAACCATATCAAATTATGCCACATAAATGGTTGTATCTTTGAGGGTTTTAACTCAAGAATTGATTTTTTTACAGAAGCAAAATTCTTTCTGTAAATGTAAAAATCTTTCAGACTGACGTACAATATGGTGATCCGATAACGGTCACCATTGCGAACCTAATAGATCAAATCATTTAGCTTGCCGCTATTCATTATATGATCATAATTTCTGCTGAAATAGTTTAACTATCTTTTAACAAAAACTATTTGTTCAATTGTTTCATAAGAATGAAAAGTATTTTACTTAATTCTGAAATGGATTCCTAGATTTCACTTGGAAACAACCAGCTAGAAAAGTTTTCAATTCTTGAATATATACTGAAGTATAATTATTATACTTCGCGTAATTTTCAACATTCTCCAAAGTTTTTCTTGTTACTGTCAACTTAAGTATTTTTATTACCATTTTTCTACACCTATTATGGGATTTTTTTCAGATAAGTTATTTGAAATTATTTTTACAGTAGAAAATATGGAAATAAATTCGAAGAAAAACTATATACGAGTTGTGAGATTGAAATTCGAAATTACGAATCTTAGACATTGAATAACTACACTTTTCGTTACTCTATCATTACCATATTTTTATCTGAATATCTGTTTCGTCAACTATTTTATCATTTATTGTCGGAACAATTGGGAAATACGAAACATTTTCACTTTGATAAATTATTTCCTTTTCTGAATGCCTACGTATATTTTTCTAATTCCTTGTCTTAATTCCGTTTGAATTTGCTTTAATTTGTTATTGAAATCTAATGAAACTCTAAATATTTTCATAAAGGAAGATATTCCACAACGGTATTTCTCAGATGTGACACATTTTTGCCCTAGGAATGAATGACATTAAACACTTATGCTCTTATTCTGAACTAAAAGCCCGATTAAAGTTAAAATTTCTTCAATATTTCCGAAAATAAAGGTATTTTTTTAAGATTTCGAAGAAAATTAGCTAGTTATGATAAAAATGGACTGAAATGAAATTGTCACTGATCGAACTGAATTCTAAAATGAAAATATGCGTGTGCAAATATAAAGGGGGCGCATGAGAAAACCGGACAATTGTTTTCCGTTATAACTTTCGCAAATTTAGAGCTAGATCATTCTTTCTTGCTTCATTAGAAATCCAAAGGACTAGGTTTTTCAGAAATTGTATCGAAATTTCACTTCCGGTCAAATCCAATATGGCTGACTCATTCGAAAATGAGCAATATTTCAAGATCGCTGAAACGTTTTTCTTTCACTGAAAAATTCGAATGCGGTATTCAGTCGATAATTTTGTCTTTTCTGAACAATTTGACATATTGATCTTGGAAATATTCCAAGAATTGGTAAAAAATTCTGATTTTCAACTGAAAACGAAACATATTTTTCACCTCATGGCGTTCGCACTTCTGAATTTGTTGTGATTTTCATGGATGTTCTAAGAAGACAAAGAACCATAATTTTCTAAAACCAACCAAAAATTTGATTTCCGATCGAATTAAAAAAAGTTCCAGCTCATTGAAAAAGTTTTCGCGGTCGTAATGAATCAACTGCGTAATTCAATCACTAGATTGAACCTTTTCCATCATTTTGAGGGGTCGAACTCCAATATTGATTCAGAATTGTGCCAATTGTCGTCAATAATGTTTCTCTTCTTCTCCATCATATGCACCACCAGTTGTGAAACCCCTGAACATAGACTGCATGAATTAACTCTATGATAAACAAAAATTAATGAAATGTCATCGAGTTTCAGACGACATCTGGTTCGAACTCGAATTTTATCTTAGTGTTGCTTGTTTTTGACGTTTGAAATTGTTAAGTTAACAATGGTTTTAACAAATGAGGATAAGCGTTTCATTGAATGTTAATTTGTGCGTGGCTATACTGGTAGCAAATATTACGCCATTTTCCAGCCCTTAATTACAAAAGAAGTACAATCTATGATCTTGAGGAAAAATTTCGTTCATTAGGAAGAAGATCAGGATGACTGTTTCCCAAATATCTCAGAGAAGCCAACTGTTAAAAACATCTGCGAGAATAATAATACGACATGATTTTGTTCAACAAATTACATGAGTAAAAACATTCAACAAAACGAATCAAGTACTCATATTGGCATCCACAGCCATCTTCACCCGTCTTATCCAGCTCTCTATGGATCTCGAAATTACTTCTTGATCAAAACTGTTCTAACATTCTTGAATTTTTTGCCTCAGCTCCTCACAATTATTGAAAATAAGACCATTTTTATACACCATTTCTTCCAAATAACCCCAGAGAAAATAGTCGCACAGATTAAGATCGAGACAATTTTGGGGCCATTGTTCTGGTTCGATGATATCGTCTACGCGTTGTCTCAGATAATCCATAGTATAGTAACTGGTATAACATCTGTCTCCACTCTAAAATCAATTGAAATAGATTTCATTTAGATACATCTAATTTGGGACACTCTGTACACTGACGGCCAGTTATAGTACTGGTTGTTCATTTCTTTGACAAACGTCCGAAGAATATGGAAAAAATTGTAGAATTCCAAAGAAGATTTGAACCAATAAAAATCATCCAAAAAGCTACTCAATTTCTCAACCGTTCATTTTCAGCTGGTGGCAACTGTACTTATTCATGTCATGCAGAAACCAGCAATCATTCACCTGCATGAGAGTGAACTGGAGAGTTGACGCCCCAATAGTTGGTAACATATGATCGAGATACCATTGTTAACAATTTCAAACGTCAAAAACAAGCACCAAAATAAAATTCGAGTTCAAACCAGATGTCGTCTAGAACTCGATGACATTTCAATATTTTTTGTTTATCATAGAGTTAATGCATGCCGTCTATGTTTAGAGGTTTCAGAACGGGGGTGCATATAATGGTGGAAAAGAGAAACATTATTGACGACAATTTTGAATCAATATTTGAGTTCGACCTCTCAAAATGATGGAAAAGGTTCAATCTACCGATTGAATTACGCAGTTGATTCATCACGACCGCGAAATCTTTTTCAATGCGCCATTAGGTGAAAAAATATTTCAATTTGAGCTGAAAATCAGAATGAAAAAAATTCTTCACGGGACTTTTTGACCAATTCTTGGCATATTTTTAAGATCAATATGTCAAAAAAGAAAAGACTGAATTATCGATTGAATGCCCCATTTGAATTTTTCAGAGAAAAGAAAACGTTCCAGCGATCTTGAAATATTGCTCATTTTCGAATGAGTCAGCCATATTGAATTTCACCGGAAGTGAAATTTCGATACAATTTCTGAGAAACCTAGTCCCTTGGCTTTCCCATGAAGCAAGAACGAATGATCATCGATAATGTTATTAGTTGAAATTTCATGATATCATTCATTTCGAAGGGTTTAATCAAAAATCATTTACGCTAATGCGCAATTATCTTTCAGTGCAGACAGTACTTGGAAGCCATATCGGCTGCTGCCGATGTGAACTTCATCAGTCTGAATTATTTCTTGGAAAAATTGCGGATTTTCTTCATATTTCTTCAGAAACCAGTTGCAAGAATCTAGATGACGTGGTAAATCTCCTGGCTGCAAAAACTGGAATAGTCACATTTCATAACATTTATATCTATTCTTTTCAGATTACTGAGCTCTTGACTCTTAGATGGCCCACCTGAGAGCGAGCCAGTACATCAGAGTACTGCGACAAAATATAAAGTAATCAATGAATGCGTTCTAAAATTATCTACATCCATTTGTTTTGAATGTAATAATTAATTTGTATTTGTATTTGGTCCTTAATTTTGAATGATTGTATCAGCGTTTGGAGAATACTTCTCATCAGTAAATAACAAATGTCTTCATCAGCATTTCGAATAACATTTCACAATGCTGCACATCGTCAATAATGAAAAGTTGCAATTTTTTTTTTCCGGTTACGGAAGGTGAGATTATATCAACCATTAGACTACTTAAATCAAAAAAAGTACTGGTATTGATTGTATTTCTTCAAAAATTTTGAAGTGTATAGCTGAGCAGATTGCTCCCCATTTGTCTTTCATTCTAAATCTCTATCTCTACAAGTAAGTTTCCAACTGCACTTAAGGTATCAACTGTTATTCCAGTATTCAAAAGGAACGACACCAGTAATATTGCCAATTATAGACCTATATCTATTTTGAGTGTGTTTTCTAAAGTGTTTGAGAGGATTGTTCTTGATCGGATGATGGACTTCATGAATAAGTTCAAGCTTGTGACAGACTGTCAACATGGTTACAGGCAAGGCAGATCTACGCAGTCAGCTGCGATTTCTTTCGTAGATCATGTTTATAAAAGCCTGGATGAGGGGCTATATGTAGCAGGCCTGTTTTTTGATCTTTCCAGAGCGTTTGATACCCTCAACTTAAATTTCATTCTGAATAAACTGTACAACTTAGGATTTAGAGGTGTTTTTCTGGATTGGATAAAAAGTTACCTGTCAGACAGAGTTTTTCGGGTTAAAGTACAGGACAGTTGGTCCAGTGATTACAATGTAAACTTGGGGGTTCCTCAGGGGTCCGTGCTGGGACCTTTGTTGTTTCTTCTTTTCATTAATGATCTACCAGATCATATTATAGTAGAGATATTAATGCTAATCATTATTTTTGTTGATGACACTTCATTTGGTGTCACAGCGCAGAGTCCTGAGGAGCTGGCAAGTGCTTGTAAAAAATTGTTAACTCTTTCAACTGTTGGTGTCATGATAATGCTCTAATTTTAAATGTTGGTAAAACTGAATGTTTGTTCTTTGGTTTGAGAAATGTTGGTGAGAGACATTTAACTTTAATTATACTCAAATTAATATCACTATACTCTCCCCAAGTCCTAACTAACCTACATGTATTAAGAATTACAGCTTTTTGCATTTCTATATAGGTATTCTTATGCAATTCTAATTTCTTAAGGCTATCATGCAAAGTTTTGGGTATTAAACCAGTCGAGGATACGATGACAGGAACAATATCTATTTTATCGAGGTGCCACATCTGCTTGATCTCAATAGCAAGGTCTGTGTATTTGGACTTTTTCTCCTGGAACTTGTTCAGCACGTTGTTATTATTCGGTATGGCGACATCCACCAGCATTGCTGTTCTGGCTCTCTTATCATACACCACTATGTCCGGCCTATTATTCGTCACCATTCTGTCAGTGATAACAGGCCTATCGTAGTATAATCTGATAGAGTCATTTTCCAATACGGGCGCCGGCTGATACTTGTAATATGGCTGGAAGGTGTTCAGAAGTCCGTACTTGTGTGCAAGTTTCTGGTGGATAATGTTGCACACTTGATTATGTGAAGATACTCCGTATTGGCCAGTTGTTCGCTTTTCTGTTGCAGATTAATGGCCTCCGCCGAAAACAAAATATTTGGGTTTGAAAAAGATTGTACTCTGGTGTCCCAATTTTTTGGTCAGCGTCTCATGACTGCTGAGGAGGCACACCGAGAAAGAAATCAATGGAGCATGCCACTGTAGTCAGATATGGTGGAGATATCAGAGTGGGACTGGTTGACCTTGGTCAATTTCAACGGGAACAAGATGCAACGAACAAGGTTCTCGAGATTTGTCCCTGCTGAAGAACCTCCTCTAATCATGCAAGGACATCAAATTTTCTCATAAATGAACTTGAAAGAGTGGTTGATAACAAGTTGAAGTACTGACGATTGACAAGGTAATCGTAACCTTGACTTTTGTCAAGACCATTTTTAGATTGTTTTCATCGATTCAGAGCTTAAATGGAATAGTGAGTGAAGTAGAGCAAGTATCGATCTGACCTTAGGGAGTCTAAACAAATTTCGACTATATACCTTCTACACTAGTACAGCTTTCTAATAAACTGTTTCAGCTGAGTTCGGTGAGCTTATGCTCTAGCATTTGGTAGTTGATGATTTTAATTGTTTTGCACTCCCTTTTGCATATCTTGGGGAAAGTAAGTTGAAGCCTCCATAGCAGAGCAATGTGGTCCGACTTGCCAAATAAAGGAATGTGTGACACTTCTTAAACGAGGTTAGGGTTATATTATAGTATTGAATTTAGAAAATTGTACTTTGGTGTACCAATTTTTCGGTCAGCTTCTAATAACTGCTGAGGAGACACACCGACGAATATCAATCAATAGAGCATGCCACTGAATTCAGACTTGGAGGAGATATCATAGTTGAGCCGGTTGAGCTTGGTCAATTTCAACGTGAAAAAGACGCAATGAACAACATTCTCTAGATAAGACACTGCTGAAGAACCTTATCTAATCATGCAAGGACATCAAATCAAAGAAAGGAACATGCTTCTACTCATCGTGATAGTCAACACCGGAGTTTGCTGGCATGACAATGCGTCGCCGTTGCCAAATCTGCTTCTGCAAAACTCAGTTTTCTTTTCAGGGCTAAGCAGTACTTCATGCCATCGTAGAACAGGTTAGAATACTGTTCCTACGTGTGAGCATCCGCACCTAAACATTCATTACATCTATTCGTTAGTATCCACCCGAAGAACACGCATGATCTCCAGCCTCTCACTCAATGGCGGCAGGTTACTGATCTTTCTCTTTTCTATAGGTACTTCCATGGTAAATGCTCTGAAGAGCTCAATGGCTCGGTTCCAGAAAAAATCCACTTACAAAGAAAAATCAGGCTCACGAAAAACTCTCATCAGCGGTCGGTCGAACTAGCTACGCCACGTACTTACCTTTATATGCTGTGGAACCCGCTTTCATCGAACATCTTTCCGATAAATTACAATTTGGCCCTCTTCAAAAAGCGAGTGAACACACATTGAATCATCTTGGGTGGCCACTTCTGTGGTATAACAAGCTTCACCTTCTCCCAAGTGTTAAGAATAAAAAATTTAAATTGTTTATATTAAATTTGGTTGAAGATATTATGTTATTTCTGAGCTTGTGAGGTACGTGACATTTTACCAGCTCTGCCACTCTTTAGTTAAGCAACTGCTTTGAACCATTCAGAGACAGCATGTTGACTGACCCAGTTCTACTAGTAAATTCTTTAGACATTTTTCCCCTCAAGTATGTTGCTTGACTTTCTTAGTCCAAAACTCTGGTTTATTGATAAATTTTAGTATAAAAATTGATTTAGATTATGTAAGTACCTCTTTGGATATGAGAATATCATGATATGCTCCGAGAGTCGGGCTGCTTTGGGCGCAAACAAGATTACTTATATGGTAGTCTGGGAGGCGTAACATAGGCCCAGGTGTCGAAATCTATAACGGATCCCTTGATATAATCCATACTATACGTTGGCTACTTAGTTCTTGTAGTAAGAAATTCCAATCATTATTATAATTACCTTTTTGAAAGCGAATTACCGAGATAAAGCCAGCACCCTCGCAGTTATTGGCTAATAGCATGACTTGTGGGTCTAGTCTACCTGAATGAGACTTGAGTGTGCCAGGACGCTCTCAGTCACCAGTGAAGGAAGCGCAGAGCATACTAATACGCTCTAAGTCGATTGGAAAAGGAGACAAAAGCGTGCTAGCACACTCGCCGTGTTGAATGGGTTAAATGTCAAAATTAGAACTAAATTATTACAAATAGTGACATTAAAGGAATCCTTTGCCTTTTATTTCAAAAATTTATTTCATTTTACTCAGTTTCACATCATTAACCTCCATGCTAAGCTCTGTCAAAGAATTTCCTAAAAAGAAATCGCTTGCAATGATATTAACTTTTTTCTCCAATTTGTTATCACAGAGCCAGTTTGTGATATTTTTATTGATCAGATCTGCTAAATATCCTAAGCTCTTGAGAGGATTAGTCAGTATATAAACCAAATTAGGAGTCATTTCAGCCATTAGAACTTCCATTGGATTTCCTGGAATTGTAGTTCCAGCAACTTTTATTATATATTGTAACAATTCTTTCTCAGTTCTTTTATTTCCCCAAAATCGTCGTACTGGGGGCCATAGAGGAGGATTTTCTGAAAGAAGAAAATATTTAATTTTAATCACAGAGCAAGATTTTATTGCCATGCAATTGAATTCATTGATAATAATAATTAGGTAATAAGAAGCTTAAAAATCAGTTATACAAATGTAATGAACTATTGAGATAGGTTCAGCTATCAACAAATTTTTCAGGAGAACAAATCGTACTTCTTTAAAAGGGTTCCAAACACAATTTAGGGTCAAATAATTCCAAATTTCATTTTAACCAGTTTGGAATTAAAGCTGAAATAACCATAAATTATTCATCGCAATCCAAAAATTTGAAACATTTAGCAGCATCAATACTAGAACAAGAGTTTATCCGCTTCAAACCTAATAAAGTTGATAAAATAACAACAAAATCTATGAAATTAAAGGGTAAATCAGATAACATAGTATATACTGAGGCAAATAAAGGTCGTACTGTTAAAGCAGATTATTTACACTGAATAACAATTGTATTGAATGTAGAAATTATCCAAATATCAAGAAAAATCCAACAATCCCGTATTGAACACGCCTTGGAGAATACCAAATCTCTAATATCGAACAATCAAATATACAAACTTCAGTTGATAATCCATAGTCAACAAGGCCTTTTGTTCTCTTGTCAAACTCCATAAAGAAGGTTATCCCATCAGACCTGTTGTTTCATACATTACAGCTCCAGTAGAAAAAAATTGATGTTATCTTATGAATATATATTTCAGTCCAAAATTTTCATTTAAGAATTCTTCAGATCTGATAGAAGAGATTCGACATACTGTAGTACCATATGATACTGAACCTATGTCCTGAGATGTAGTTAATTTCTACCCTTGTGTTCCACCTCGCGATTCTTTGAAATTGATTACCCAACCTCAGCAGAGTAATAATGTGAATCCCATTAAACACTCAGAACTTATCTTTTAGAAGTATGTTCATAACAAAATTATTTTAACTCCAATGATTTGACTCAGATTAGCAACGACGGCTTAATAATGGGTAATCCTCTCAATCCTTCACTAGCAGAAATTTTCATGGATAACACTCGGAAAATAATTCATAATCATCTGCTGTCAAACATTGCATTCATTGATTTAGATATGTGGATGACATAACCTATTATTTACTGGTATAAAAAGACAATTAGATTTTTTCAGTATTATATTAAAGTCGTGAAGCCTTTTTCGGGAATAATCCAAGAGGATTGTAGTTTGAACCAGGCGAAGAAGCAGAGTCGCGACAGGTGAACAGGGGCCGAAAGCCTTATAGAAAAGAGAAGGAGGAAGTTCAGTGCCAAATTTGAAGCCCCTTGTTCGAACGACGGAGCCGTGAGGATTTTATTCGGAATCGAAAACTTCGGTCTTTCGTGAGGCGATTAGAACGATCGATCGAGCGAAAATTCCGAAAAAGCAAAAATGAAAATGTTCTCCGATTCTTATGTATATACAAATTTTTTTATCGCGTTCGATCGTTTCAAAACCAGGACGAGGATGAAGCCTCGAGTTTCGCATATTGCGCCGCGATATTTGGTCCTCGTGAAACCCAGAGAAAACGTGAAAATCTTCTATCCAATGAAGGACTATCCACGGTTTTTCGCAAAATTTCGTTTTATTTTCCTCATTCCGAGAATCTCTGACGTCCAGAAATTGAACGAAATTAACGTCCAGGATTCGGATGTCGATAGATTATTATTATTCTTATTATTGAAGTAATTCAAGGCTGAGGAAAATAATTTCTATAGTATTACAAGCACAGCTTAGCCATAATTAAATATGCACACATATATAATAACTAAATCCACTTATGTCAAAAACGAAATCTAATTAAACAAAAGAAAGTCCAATTCATTTTTGAATTCATTAGCCGAATTTGAGTCCACCACATCACTAGAAAACCTGTTCCAATCATCGAACACCCTATTCACAAGAAAATACTGTCTTTGTCTCG
This sequence comes from Cryptolaemus montrouzieri, assembly GCA_013387265.2. NCBI lineage: Eukaryota > Metazoa > Arthropoda > Insecta > Coleoptera > Coccinellidae > Cryptolaemus > Cryptolaemus montrouzieri. The sequence continues at coordinate 30,261,996 of JABFTP020000103.1, forward strand.
ACGAAAATTTTTCTTTTTTCAGCTTCATATGATGACCACGCAAACGAGTATCAGCACTCAAATCAAACAAACATCTCAGGATGGCGTAATTGTGTTTAATTATAAGATAGCACAAGATTAGATCTCCACGATGTCTTCGCTGCTCGAAGGTTATGAGACCAGCTCTAGCCAATCTTTCATTATATGAGGGACCCCAAAAGTCATACGTGTAGCACGGCGCTGGACACCCTCAAGCATGCTTTTATCCCGAGCGAGAACCGGGCACCAAACCGAGCCTGCATACTCCAAAATAGGACGCACATAAGTCTTATAAAGTGTAACCAATCTAGAGAAGGACAACTTAACGAACGATCTACGAATGAGATAAATTAAAGAATTAGCACGTTTACAAACACTTAGGACATGTTCCGACCACGTAAGGTTTGAAGTAACGGTTACTCCTAGATCTACATGTGAAGTAACTGAGCGAAGTGGATGATTGTCAATCGAGTATTGACGGAATGGATTATTGGGTCCCATTTAGTCACATTTAGTGGTAGGAGCCAGTCGTTGCACCATCGGTTTATTGCGTCAAGATCGTCCTGGAGAATCTGTCTCTCGGTGAGCGGGTTTGCATACAACTTGGTGTCGTCAGCGAAGAATGACTTGCGAAATTCAATGTGTAATGAAAGATCGCTGGCGAAAATGACAAATAAAACTGGCCCCAGGACGGATCCCTGAGGCATTCCGCTCACAACCGGTCTTTCCGACGAAAGAACACCACCAACCCTCACCACGAATGTTCGCTGCGACATATAATTAGTAGTCCAGAGAAGCAACTTCCTGCATATCTCGAGATCGATCGGTTCCGCGAAGAGAAATCGTCACTTTATGAGCTAATTCCATAATTTGGGACGATTTTTGAGACCTACATTTTCGAGAAGAAGATCGGAAACACGGTGGCATGGCCAGTGATCTCTCCTACCGCACCTACAATCGCTATGGATTCTCGGACGACAATCTGCGTAATAAACGTGCCAAAATCGATGTCGCCGGTCCAGCTTCTGATTATCCACGTGTTTAGTATTCCGGAACTCAGTTCTACCAGCGTGTAGAGCTCACTCTATTCTGAATGAAGACAGTGAGAAGGGAATAGCTAATATCTTCATAAATCCAATTTACCCTGATATAAAACTCACTTTGAAAATTGAAATAGAATACCATTAACTTTTCAGATTTAAATATATCCAAAATTAACCACAAGCATGATTTTTCTATTTTCCATATACCATCCCATACAGACATTACCATTCATAATTCTTCTGCACATCCATATCAACATAGAATAGCTGCATATAACAGTATGATACATAGACTCACCAGGATACCAGTGTCAGGAAATAATTTCTGGTTGTTCATATTTTTCCCGACAGAGAATTTAATTGTATTTTTTTTTTGCTTTGAGAGCTCATATAGTAAGGCTTGTGTGTGAAAAATTCCAATTCATTCTATGCAGTAGTTTTTGGTTGGTGCTCTTTTAAATATGGAGAGCGATAAGCAGCATTCTCGACATATCTAACTGTTTTACTACAGAAAGGGTAAAACTGCTGTTCAATACAGAAAGAAATTAACTGAGGTGTATGGAGAAAGTGCGTGGACAGTACAGCAGTGCCAGAACTGGTTCTTTGAATTTCGATATGGCAAATTTAATGTCGAAGATGCACCACGTTCTGGAAGGCCGGTTAAAGCTGATAAAAACACGATGTTTGCATTAGTTGATGCGAAGCAGTGAATATTAACAAGTGAGATCGAATTGAGGTTAAATTCATCAAATTCAAAAATTTATGACCACTTGAGAGGGCTGGTATTATCCTCGAAGCTTGATGTATGGGTTCCCCATGTTCTCACAGAGATAAATCTGTGAGAACATGAAGCGCATCATCACTGGGGAAGAAAAATGGGTTGTATACAACAACGTAGAACGCAAGAGGTCATGGAGCAAAAAAGATGAACCGGGTCAAACCATTTTCAAGGCCGATATTCACCAAAAAAAGGTGATGCTGTCTGTTTGGTGGAGTTTCAAAGGAATCGTTCATTTTGAGCTTTTACCGGATAACACAACATTAATTCGGAAGTCTACTGTCATCAGCTGGACAAACTGAATGATGCACTTCAACGAAAAAGGCCAGAACTATTCAAAATGAAAGGTGCAGTGCAGTCACTCGCCAAAAGCTTTTACAGCTTAAATGAGATACTATGCCACACCCACCATATCCTCCAGACCTGGCACCATCGTATTATTATTTGTTTCGGTCACACCAAAATTTTTTAGGCGGTAAAACCTTCACCTCAAATGAGAACGTTGATAACCACCTCGATCAGTTTTTTGCCAGAAAAGACCAAACATTTTATGAGCGTGCAAGTATATAATTTAATTGAGTATTTGTTTATTATACGAAAACTGTCTTTCATTTCCACATAAAGAAAAAACGAAATTACTTTCCGAACACACCTATATAAAACAAATAGCGGTCAATAATGGATATCACTCTAGTATGATTGACAGAATAATTTCTCGTAAACAATTTTGACATGCTTTCCATGAGGTTTTTCCTAGTGTTAAAAAGACTAATCAAAATATAATATATTAACATAAATTGTTGAATCAAGTCTGAATTTAAAGTAATTCTTCTCATTTCATAATTTGATGATAACTTTCAGAACGAATAACTCTCTAGACAGATATAGTCAAAATTGTAAACAAATCAGGTGTTTATAAATTTCTTGTGGAAATTGTTATAGAATTTATATCGATAGCATTTTTAGAAATTTCAATATTAGGATATCAGACCATAAACGCAATTCTGATAAAGGAAAATCAGATTCTCACTATGCAAGCCATCTCCTAGAACAGAGCTCCCCATACTGGGGGCGTGACCCCCAAATGATATAAATGAAAAAATTAGAAAAATAATTTCCTGAAATCTTTGAAATAAAGCCTTTCTAAGTTTTCATAAGTATTTTGTAAAGTTTTAATAAAGTTGTAAATTTTATCAAAGAAGGCTACAGTTTCTAAAACTACAAAGCACTCAAAAGTTCAAAGTTCTCAAAACCGCCTCCTCGACGGCAACGGCCGTGTGTACCGATACCTCCGTTTCGCCTTGGTGTGAGTGCGAGTACTCCCGCACCCCTTCCACTCCCACCCCTCCGCATCTTCAGTCCAATGTCAATTACCTTGCAGTTTGTTCAGTGCTTGAGTTGTAACTAGTCGGTTCTGGCACAGTGCTTTCCGTGTAATATCAGTCAGCGTGTTTGCTGTATTGTGGGTGTTCTCTAATTGTTGCGACGTTTGAATTGAAGTAATTGTTTTTGTGTTGTGTGAGTTCTGTGTGAAGCTGAATCAGAGGAGAAGAATATGGCATGTATATTGACGATTATATTCAAAATGGGTTTGTTTCCTTGCTTAAAGATAATGTTGATCACCGTCAGTGCGTTATTTGCTATGAAGTAATAAGCAATGACGCGATGAGGCCTAATCGTCTTCTGAGACATTTGTCAAACAAACATGGGTCTTTAAAGGACAAACCTAAAGAGTTTTTCGCTGAAAAATCTCAGAATTTAAAGCGCGTGAAGTTAGATAGCACTAGATTTGCTGCTCAGTCATCTCTAAAAGTGGTCGAAGCTTCCTATGAATTATCTCTTCTTATTGCTAAGGAAAAGAAAAGTCACACTATTGGTGAAACGCTTGTTAAACCGAGCCTTTTAAAAGCAGCCGATGTTGTCCCTGGAACTGATAGTAGGCAAAAGCTATCACAAATACCACTTTCAGACAACACCGTATAACGCCGAATTCATGATATGGCCGAGAAGATTAAAAACCAGGTGGTTGATGCAATAAAAAATCCCCATTTTTTGTTACCCAGCTTGACGAGAGTACAGACGTAGCACAATATTCTCATTTGATTGTATATGTTCGTTACATTGAAAATGAAAGAATGAAGGATGGACTGATGTTTTCTACTGAGCTGGTGACCACTACTAAAGCTGTAGATGTGATGAAAGCAGTATCAGACTTTTTTGAGAAACACGAACTTTCTTGGCAACAACTTATTGGTGTATGCACAGATGGTGCTCCTTCAATGCTCGGTTCTCCCTCAGGCTTTGTACAGTTGGCCAACCAGAAGAATGCTGGCGTGGTTAGAATTCATTATTTTATTCACCGCCAAGCCTTGGTAGCAAAAACGCTTCCAAACGAACTCAATGCTGTTTTAAAGCTAGTGGTCAACTACGTAAAGAACAGTGCATTAAATACTCGACTATTTAGAAGTCTTTGAGAAGATTTAGGAAGTGACCACAAAACGCTGCTATTTTGGCACTGCAGAAACAAAACGAGCTTAGTGCAGAGTTCAAAACACCCAGTAACCAAGTAATTTTGGCCTATTTATCAGACTTTTTTGAATGTTAAACAACCTAAACTTGAGACTGCAAGGTTCAGACTTAAATATAGAAACACATCCGGATGCCATCAATATGTACGTTGAGAAACTACAACTTTGTATACGCAAAGTGTAAATGAAACCCAGCAACTATTCAAGTTTCAACAAAGTAGTGTCAGTCTCAGAAAAAGCATATTTTGAGGAAGTTTTTGAAGGACTGATTTTGAAAAACTTGATAATTGATCATTTGAAGAACCTCAAGGAAGAATTCAGCAGGTACTTTCCTAACTAGTCAGAGGAGTTTTACGAACTACCAACCGACCCGTTCAACATGGACATACAGTTGCTGCCAGAAGAGTTGCAAGAGGAGGTAATTGAAATAAAAAATGACTCTGCTGCAAGATACGATTTTGAGAAAATGGACAACCCCTTACTTTGGTTAAAATACTTAAAAGTTTACCCCAATGTTTCAGAGAAAGCTGTTCAGATGTGCTAGCCTTTTTCAACAACATACATGTGCGAAACATCGTTTTTAACTCTTGTGGCGATCAAAACCAAGTACCTCAATAAAATTGATGTCGAAAGAGACCTACGCTGTGCTTTGTCTGAAAGTCAACCCAGAGTCTGTCAACTTATCCAGGACATGCAAACGCACCCATCTCACTAAATTACATTTTATGTTTTGTTTTCGTAAGTGGGTAGGACTATTGCTTTACCTTCCTTAAATTGAAAATGTATCTGTGTTACAATGTTGAAATTTTTATCAGTAATTATAATCGTTTTTCAAATTTCATCATTCGTACAAAGGGGGGCGGGATGGGTCCCTAAATAACCAGAGGGGGGCGTGATACAAAAAAGTTTGGGAACCCCTGTCCTAAAAGAAAACCATACTTTCAATAATAATTCTGATATTTAACATAACAAAAACACTGGATTTTAAGTAAACATATAAGAAGCATTGAAAATCAATGAACAAAAAATTCCTGAATCATTTCAGTTCTTAAAAGAAGCAACCATGTTGGGATTTTCCTCGTATTCAACTAGTTACCTGTTCTTACCAATGTAAAATATAAGGCATATCATCCTTTTCGAATGTACTACATATCGTATGGTGAAACGCGTCTTAAGTTTGCTAATATATTGAAAATTCGAACATCATTCTTTTATTTATTGAAAAAAAATGTCTTTTAGGAAATGTGAGCTTTCAAATTTGTGGAGTAGTATCTTCCAAACAACATAAATATACTTACTTTCCATGGTCTCTTTATCGGCGTACGCTATTATTATGGATTTACCAGTCTTCCATAATGTATTCAACTTTGGACCATGCATATTAATTCCACGATACATTCTAGGAATAATGTATTTTCCAATTTTCTCTTCGAGCACTTTCAACAGTTTTTCATGGTGAGCTTGTTGGAAGTTTGCTGGTACATTGAATTTATGTATATCAATAACTATGATTTCCTTTGGAGATTTTTTATAAAAGCTACAATATTTTCTAATTCGTCAATTAATTTTGAAGTTTGCACTACGTTGTGAGTTATATACATACTGAAAGAAAAATAATTTGGTTTTAGTGAGTTACTCAAGTAAAATGTTTTTAATTTTGGAACAAATTCAAATTTTTTACATAGTGAGTGATAGGAAAGGACAGAGCAAATTTCGATGTTTTATTACTTATTTTTCATGGATATTACGTTTCGCGAAGGATTTATTTTGAGCTCTGCATTTAGAGCTAGAATGAAACAATTGAGAATTTTTAAAGACTTCTATCTTTTTCCAAGTATTCTCCGCAAAGACTGATGCAATTCTGCATTCGTTCGAACTCATTCTGGAAGCACTTATTCCACTCGTTTACTGCAACATTCAAAATGGCTTTTGGAGGGCATCAACAGCTTCTTCTTAAGATTTAAAGGACGACGAAGTCCATTCTTGACTCTGGGGGAAGTGGAAAAAATCGTTGAACTGCGGGTTCGGACAATACGCAAAATGATGTGATATTCGATGTTGCATGATGATTCGCCGTTCGGTGTTAGTTCAACAAATGGTTATGTACCAATCGGCACTAACTGTTCTTTCATCTTGTAGAGGAATTGTTTCTACATGACCTGTTCTTGAAACAAACGTTGCTACCATATTTTTGCAGTCACTTAGGCAACGGATGACTTTTGTCCGTTTTTCTTCCCCTTGGAACACCCAAACAGAAGACTGGCGTTTATTTTCAGGTTCATATGAATAAATCGAAGATTCATCTGCACTGATGATATTGCAAACGCTCTTAAACTTTCCAAAGTTGGAACGGTACAAAGTTTTCTGACACTAATTCACCTTTTTAACTTTCTGTTGTTTGGTCAGTAGATGCGATATCCAACGGGAAACTAATTTTTTCACAGGCAATTCATTGTGCGGAATTTTTTGTATTAAAATCTTTGAAATCCGAAATGATACCTCAATCTCTTGATATGTTGCATACTGATCTTGATATTTCTTGACCTTGCTAAGGCATTGGATACGGTTATCCACGAGTTGCTTTTGGACGTGTTGCAGACTTGTGGAATACGTGGTGTGGTGCTGGATGTCTTCGCAAGTTATCTTCATGACAGAGTTCAGATCGCAAAAATTGATGATGTTCTAAGCGACCCACTTGGTATCTTAATTTGAATACCTCAGGAAACAGTCTTAGGTCCTACATTGTTCAACTTATACATAAACTCGTTGATGGGTATCAAGCTTTTGAATGGACGAGTAGTATCCTTTGCGGATGATACCGCAGCCGTGTTCGATGGGGATCGTTGGGACGAGGTGGGACAGTTTGCTATCCAGGGAATATCGACAATAAGATGCTGGCTTCGAACTTCAAGTTGACAGTCAATGTGGAGAAAACAAAATTTGTGGCATTCCCATTAACCTCGGCAAACCGACCAGACTAGGATACTCTAGACCTACCTGAGACATGTGTATAAATATCTGAAGTGGAGTCGGTCAATTACCTTGGAGTTATCATAGACAAATATTTGAAATAGCACAAACATATAGCAAAACTGAGTGGAAATGTCCGAAAGTTGATACACAGATTCTAGATCCCGTGAAATTCTGGGAAAGAAACTCTTGCTTTGTGTTTATAAGGCTACCGTTGAATTCTTAATAAAATACGCGCTAATTTTTTCGGATGGTGTTGATGAGAATGCAATTCAGCAGCTGAACACAACCCAAAATTATCTTTTGAAAGTCATTATCAAGAAAAGCAAATACCATCCTAATGCAGCTTTGTACCCCATAAATTGCCTTAATGTTCGTTCACTGTATGTTCTGTGTACATGTTGTTATGTTCACAAAAAGTCATCGCTTCATAGTTTCGTAGATCATGAATATAATACCAGAACTAAAGTTGCGACACATCTAGAAGTACCAGCGATTCGAAACAACCTGAGTAAGGGACTTTTGAATTATCTTTCACCTAAATTTTATAATTTACTACCTTCTCATATCATAACTATGAAAACACTGAAAAGATTTGCACACAACTGTAAGTTGTTCATTATTAGAGAACACAAAGACATTTCTGAATATCCTAAGATAGGCATCTCCTGTAAATTTTAATGACTTTCCTGGTTGGCACGCTTCATACTCAATGTCAGCATTGTTTTGGCTGATCTCATTCTTTTTTATGTCTCAATTAGTTAGTTTTGTCCGACTTTTATTCATTTTTATTCTCATCAATTTTGTATATTGTCAAGACACATACAAATGTTCACTCATCTAGGTGTTATAAGTATATGTTCAATTTAGAGTTTTGGAAATATCATATTTATAAATGAATGTGTCTATGACAGTGTACAAATAAATACAATATAATACAATACAATATAAATCTCAGAATGGTAAGTTTAATAATAATGTGGAAAACGAAGGGAGATCCATTTCAGAAAGATTACTTTGATATTAATCTCTGGGAGCATTTTCTAAGAAATTTCAAATTGCAAAGAAAATTATCTCAACAAGAATATCTCGGCGAACTGGATTCTGTTTTTGGCATTGAAGCACTACACCATTCAACAGTTTTCCGTTGGTATGAAAGATTTGAACGCAAAAGGGAGAGGCCTATCTACGATCCAAGGGCGGGTGCACCAAAAACAGTGGTCACTCAACAAAATAACAAAATGTGGATGCTATGTAAGATTTTCCAGGAAGATCAGCATTCAACATATCGAGAGATTGAGGCATTCCCGCGGATTTCAAAGATTAGTTTTCCGTTAGAAACCACATCTGTTAACCAAATAACAGAAAATGCAAGGATGAATTGATGTCAAAAAACACTAGAAAGTTTCAACTTTGGAATGTCTAAAAGCGTTTACAACATTGTCAGTGGTGATGAATCTTGAATTCCTTCATTCGAGGCAGAAAATAAGCGCCAATCTTTTGTTTGTCCCAAGGGGAAGGAAAACCGTGGCCAAAGTGTGTCCAAATAGATGGTCATAATCTTTGTTTCAAAAACAGGTCATTCAGTAACAATTTCTTTACTAGATTAAAGAACAATTACTGCCGATCGGTACATAACCATTTGTTCACCGCAAGTTGTTAGTAAGATTTGAAAAACCAACCCTAAACAGCGAATCATCCTTCACCAAAACAATGAAAGTTCGCACACAGCCCGCGAAACAATTGAATATACAACGCAAAAAAACACCGAGTTGTTACATCTTCCTGCCTAGAGTGCGATCTAAGTCCCAACTTTCATTTACTGTTCTGAAAATCAAGAACGGACTGAGTGGTACAGTTTTCAGTCTTTAGAGAAAGCTGTTGATGCCTTCCAAAGGCCATTTTGCATGTAGCATCAAACGATTGAAATAACTACTTCCACAATTGGTCCAAAGATTTGCAGAAGTTTGTTGATCTTCGCGGAGAATACTTCGAAAAACAATAAAGTCTTTAAAAACTCTGAATTGTTTCATTCTAGCTCTATAAGCAAAACTTAAAAGACATATCTCGTACCATACTATCAACTAATTATGGTTGAACTGTTTCAATATTTGATTATTCGTGATTATGGATCAGCGTATGCAGTCAAATATACTTTCTTCAATATATTCAACGTAAAAACATTATGAACCAATTACCCACTCTGGTAGATATTATTTACTTACGTGTTGTCTTCTGGAGAGATTCCTACTCTCACATCGAAGTATCTTTGCCCAAAAACAAGTTGTTCGTATAAATTTCTGTCTTGATTGTACACATAGTTGCTCAAATAAGGTGCAACTCCAGTCCAAGCTCCAGAATTATGTGTTCCAGGAATCATCAGTTCACCCAGACGCATACTACCGTATCTAGAAATGAAACTGTTACGAAACGTGGCAAAAGAATTGTCAGAATCTAGGCGAAACGGTGAAAACACTGCATCATTTCTGAGTATTTATCTAGCAAAGGGACTTTCAGATTCAGTTCACTATTCAAGACTGAAATTGACAGCGTTTGGTTTGTCTTTTGTGTGTGTTTTTTGAAAGAACATTTTAGTGATATCCTGAAAATGAGGAGTAGTTGTCGCGCATTCAGATCGATGGCAGAGACTGAATGATTTAGGTTATCACTGGAGATGAGATCTGGTTCGACACTCGTAAAAAAAAGCAATAGTTGGTGGAAATAGGTGCATAGCGTCCAAGTCGCGACTGAAGACGGCTGCGTGTTTGCGCATTATACTTTCAAAAGTTTCTATCGAAAAGAGACTTTCCATCGGGGCTACACCCTCCCTGTAACCTGGATATTGCACCCTGGGACTTCTTACTCTCCAAGGTGAGGTCACACTTCGAATGAACTCATTATGTTGGCGTAGAAGAGGTTAAAAGAACTTTAACCATAGTGCTGAACGGGTTAACTTCTTGGAATCTTGAAAGCCTTCTGAAGGATCGAATGTTGCATTATATTAAGAAAAACGAAATGTTGAATCACTCGCACAACGATCCTCAAGAGGAAAGATGAACACCTGCATCTATACTATGGGTATTAATTTTTTTTCAGACAGCATACAGAAACGGACGGGGGGTGATTGTCGAGTTCTGAAAAAAACCATTTGATTGTATGAATGAAAAAATCATTTCTCAAAAATAGACAATTATGTATTCACTGATTCTTTAAGTCATACCTAGAAAACAAGCTCTAATCTGTTCAATGGAATAATTGTCTGAGTCTGGTAGAGGAAATCACAGCAAGGGTACCACTAGGTTCTATATTGGGACCAATTATTTTCATTTTGTATGTGAACGATCTGCCGAGGAACGTTGACCCAGACGGATTGTGTCTATTTGCCGAATGGTCCATGAGAAGAGCACTTATTTAGTTTGTTGCAAACTCACTCTGCCTAAATTCGAACGAAACACAGTCAACAGTCACAAGAGAATTTACTGAAAAGGGCCATTCCATTCAAATTCTTGGTTTGAACTTGGATAATACGTTCTCATGTTAGAAACATATTGGGATGCTTGGTTAGTGCTTGTCGACTGAAATATATGCAATTTGCTGGATAAGGCTTCCTCGCCCCTTAATTGTGTGCTGGTATACCACATAAAATTCCATTGCCTGGCAGCATACGATATCCTCTTGTGAGGGCAGCTACTGATATCTTCCCTGAACAGAAGAGGACTTTGAAGTCATTGGATGGGATACGGCTGCATCTTAACTGTAGAAGAAATATAAAATACTGGCTGTGTAATCCAGCTATGTTTTGTCGTGTCTATGCTATATACATATCTTCTGAACTCAAGCAAGTCACCACTACTACAACATCCAGTATAAAAATCACTCAGTGGTGTCCAGAATAGTATAGTTCTAATCAAGAGGAGTTTTTACTATACAACGATTAAACTCCATAACGTCCTGCATGCATTCAGGAGGCTTGACAAAAAATCTTCAAGTCTTCCTTCAAGACATTCTCCCTGAGACATGTGTGCTACTTCATAGATGAATACCTGAATATTTCTAATGAAGTGAAATTTTAGTTTTATATTTAGAAACGATTTATGAACTTTGACATATAATTATTTTAGATTTTTTTCCCACATTTGTCTTCTGTGTCGGTGGGATGCCACACTATTTCTGTTCATGTTCGTCGCCTTTTAATGTAAGATAATGGAGAGATTAATATTATTCATTGGATTTTTCTACTAAAAGAACCAAAATTTTATTTTATAGTAGAGATCATATTAAGGGTCCTTCAACAATATCGACACTTTCTGTTCCCCCTTTCCTTGTAACTACATCCCCTGCACAATCTTCACAAAGAAGTTTGTGATATCTTTGGCAGATCAATCACTTCTAGTATTTCCTTGCCCAGTCGAATGCGCCTAAGGCAGATCCATGTGGTAATCAAATGAATTGGTATTTCGACCCTAATTTCATCCCACCTGCATAATGATATCTGAACCTGTCATGTCCCTACACTATCCGTTCATTAGTGCGACTGCCTTCAAGTGCTAACCTTGTCCAGGTGATGACTAGCGACAACCTCGAGTATTCAATATGGTGTCCTTATGTTGATAGGCTAGCTAGTCCCCCAGCCTTGCCTTAACGCCATCCCGACTGCGAGCTTTGTTCTATTACAGTATTCCTAGTCTTACAGTATTCTAGACTGGCAAACCTATCCGCGATATCATTTGTTCTGATCCCGCTGTGAACCGGAACTCAGAAGAGACTGATACATTTATGCACTCTAAGACTCCCTCAGCTATAATTCTGTATGTGCCCAGGGCTCCCAGAACAGACCGAGTGTCGAAGCTGACCGTTATCCACTCATTAATGTGTCAGCCTTTGAACATATCCTAATTTCGCCAAAATCAACGACTGAAAAATATTGTAAGATTATCTAATGCTAATGAAAGCTAGAAACCTCTCCCATTATGGAGAGATTATCTCATCTCAAAGTTGTGACGTTTCAAGTGAAATTTGATGAGAAATTAACCGCCTCGGTAGCTGCACGGTTAGTGAGCAAGTATGTAGAAATATGCTTAGCCAAGGTGCCTGGTTCGAATCCTAGTTCAAGTTATGGATGTGGTCCTTGAAACAAAAAGTGAATTTGACAAAGACATACATTGAGTTGGGCACATGGCTACTGGCTAAACTCATATGCCATCGATGGCCATGATAACTTGTAATCCAATAAGTAGTGGCAGTTATCATTGCACGGTCTACATGAGGGATTCGGAGTCCACTATAAAATGAAAAAAACAAACAAGAATGGAGGTTATAGTGGGGATAGGTAATAAAATTTAGCGTGAAACTTGACTTGATTCTATTTACAAATTTTCGTTATTCAGTTGCCACACTTACATACAAAGAGGGAATAGGTATCCTGTAATGTAGGTATTATGAGTTGTAATTTCTTCTGGAAGAATATGAATAGAGTACCATTCTGCTATATCAAAGAAATAATATATTTTTTCCGCTAAAATATACTTCAAGAAGAAATGCAGTAAAGTGCGAATTAGTACGGAAACGATACGACAACGTCTCAGGGAATTTGATTTGAGACCTCGTGAAGCAGATCGAAGCTCACCTCAGCACAATGAATAGCTAGATTGAATTTTCCAGGGAACATGTCAATTGGTTAGGAGTTGACTGAAAGAGAGTATTGTTTGCCGATAACTCCGATTTTGTCTTTTTCATTCTTATAGACGTTCTTTAATGTACAGACGTCGAAATGAGAAATATGCCTAGTGCAACTTTTAACATCTGCTGGAGTTTCGATAATGGTATGGGGAGCAAAATTTTTCTAGGCAGTGTGAATTGGCAACAACAGAAATATAGGTGTGATTAGAAAATGTTAAATTTTTATCAAATAAACAATATGAAATCTATTATGATGATCTTTTCGAGCAGAATGTCAAGCAGTTTTCGGCAATATACCTTGGGTATAATTGTTAGTTCACAATTATAATTCATCAAAACTAAAGAATAAAATTTTAGGTTTTCTTTCAATGTTCAAGCATTTGATCATCATCTTTTCTTAATTTTCAATATCTGTGTTTGCTCAAAATGACATGAAATTTGCGTATCTCCTCTATTAATTATTCTATCTGCATATCCACAAATAATCAAAAAGGCCAAATACCATAAAAGTATAGGCCTATCTCAGCTGTTAGTTGAATATAATTTACTTTTCCCAGATTCAGCAATCAAAGCGAATAGGTTCGATTACAATATACTTGACATAAATTTTCTTACTATCCTACATGTATCGAGAATTTCAGCTTTTTGCATTTCTATATAAGTATTCTTATGCAATTCTACTTTCGATCATGCAAACTTTTGGATATTAACCCAATCGAAGAAATGATGACAGGTACGATATCTATTTTATCGAGGTGCCATGTCTGCTTGATCTCAATAGTGAGGTCTGTGTATTTGGACATTTTCTCTTGGAACTTGTTCAGCACGTTGTTATTATTGGGTATGGCGACATCCACCTGCATTGCTGTTCTGACTCTCTTATCATACACCGGCTTAATATTCGTCACCATTCTGTCAGTTGATACTTGTAATATGGCTGGAAGGTATTCAGAAGTCAGTAGTTGTGTGCAAGTTTCTGATGGATAATGTTGTACACTTGATTATGCCTGTGAAGATAGTCCGTATTGAGCAGTTGTTCGCGGGCGTAATATGCTGTAAAGTCTCCGATCTTATATGGCATTTCCTGCACTTATCTGTTTGTAATGTTCCGTCCTTAATTATAAATTTTTTATAGTTGTTGGTAGCAATGACTTGGTCTTGAATGGCCATAAGGGATCCTTGTGTTCTCTTTTCACCAACCATTTGTTAGAAACTTCTTTGTCGATGTGTGGCTGATAAATCTCATAGTGATGTCATCTACGAAATTCCTCTTTAGCCATTGCTCCTGTTTTTCAGTATCTGATAGAAACGGTAGATTCAGCAGGTCATTCCTGGTAGGAAGATTCAAAGGTTTATATCCCTTATCAGCCAACGATACCACTCTGTGGAGGTCAGAAGTGCGAGCTTTTGCAGAGAAGAAAGAATTCTTTGAGATTTTCAATCTGTTCGGTATGTAAATTGATTACATCCATCAATCCGCGTCCTCCTTCTTTCCGCTTCAAAATTGTTCTGATCACGAACGATTTTGGATGGTGATTGTTGTACTTTGTCAACCTCGTTCGGGTCTGCCTTTGAATATCATCCAGTTCTGTCTCAGTCCATCTGATTATTCCAAATGAGTAAAGTAACACTGGAATGGCCTAGGTGTTAATTGCGTTGACTAGATTTCCCGAGTTCGTCATTGCCTACAGCACAGTCTTCAGATGCTGACTGTACTCTGAACGAATTTTCTCCTTTGATTGTTTTGGGTCTAGCAATCTCGCTTGTTGGTATCCCAGATATTTGTACGTTTCGCCATCCCTCATACACTGTATAATATCACCATTTGGAAGTTGTGTTTCACCATCTATCCCTCTTTGAATGTTCAGGGTCTTAAATTTTTCAATCCCCAGTTTCATATGAACATCTGCCGAGAACTCACTGACAGTTTCCAGCAGATCATCCAATTGCTTCTTGTTCGAAGCATATAATTTAATGTCATCCATATACAGCAAGTGGGAGATTGTATGATAGATCCTATCTGCTTTTATCCTAAGCCCTTATCCTGTTCTATTGAGCATTGAAGACAATGGGTTCATAGCTAAACAGAACCATAGTGGACTCAAAGAGTCTCCTCAAGAATTCCACGACGTATGGGTATCTCGTCGGTTTTAATTGACTTATTGTTCATGTTGACCTGCAGAGACGTGCGCCATTGTGTCATTGTTGTCTTCAAGAATTCTACGAGGACTTGATGAATTTCGTTTATCTGTAATACTTCGACAAGCCAAGAATAGGCGGTACTATCGAATTACTTCAGATAATCGAGAAAGGCTGAATGAACATTCCGATGTCCCCTGTGTGCCTGTTTCATTATCACAGAATCGATCATGAGTTGTTCCTTGCACCCGAGGTGTTTCCTTCTGCATCCCTTCTGCTCCTCTGCTAATATTTTGTTGTCATCAAGGTGTTGGTATATTCGATTGGATATGCATGAGGTGAGTATTTTGTAGAGCGTTGGCCGACAAGTGATTGGCCTATACTGAGACAGATCTTCTATCGCTCTAAGGTAGCATATATGTTAAGCCTTGTGTTAGGAAAGTGAGTATTTTCCTGGTGTGTTGAAGAATATCTTGAGCTGTTTTGCTACCGCTCCATGGAGCTTAATAAACTTCTCGTACCAGAAGTTGTGGATATTATCTATACCTGTGGCCTTCCAATTGTTGGTCGCTCGAAATACTGTTGTGATTTCTTCCTCCGTTATCCCTTCGAAGTCCATATGTTTGACATCAAGGCGATGTTTTTCATTCGTGATCCATCTTCATTATGTTATTTGGGGTCCGATCATAAGGATGACCAATAATCAGTCAAGCACTGTACGTCAGGTACTTCTCTGTTATCATTATATTATTATTCATTATGATTATTATTATTAGTATTATTATTCTGATAGAAATATTCAAAAAAAATACATACATACTTCTGCATCCAAGACGGGTATATCCTGTAGCATCTTCTATCAATGACGTCATTCTTCCTTATAGATTCTATTACTAGTGGCATACAATGTGAACCATACTTTGGAGATATGTCGTGTTTGTTCCACCTACCAGGAAAATTGCTCACTGATTTTGGAAATCGACTCTTTGTTTTATATGAACCTCTCAGCGCGCCAAAAGTTTCAATTTCTAATTCAAAGATCTGTGATGAAATATATATTAAATTTGATAAAAAAATAATGTTTGCAAAATGATACAAGGCAACAAAATAACAATTTCAAATTGCAATAGCTTTTACTTCATTCTGTACTTTCATAGATTTTTGTACGATTCCGTCGTGCCGTTTCAATATGGCGACCGTTGAATAGCAATATTTCCACTGAATGTGATCCCAATCAAGAAAGTACTGATAAACGATATTGTCGATGGATTAATTTCATGAAAATTCATTTCAAAGTGAATAAAATTAAAGAATTTTGTCTGATTTCCACAATGTTTCTTTTCAATAAACACGACCGGTTTCGACAGTTACGTCATTTTCAAGTGACTCCCAGGGATACCTACTAGGGAATGCAATCTCGCATCAAAATATCAATCTCGGTATTAGGGATATTCAGAAACTCTAAGCTTGCGAAATCTTGGTATTATGCGAGATCTCGCATCGTGAAGAAATGATCATCGAAAATGTACGAAAATTCCTACCATTTATATTTCTATTGGCTCTAATTGTTCTTCAGTAGCAAAATAGAGAAATAAAATCTCAATCTAACCAGTAATTTATTCAAGAAGTAACATATTATTCTAAAACTTAAAAATAACTCCTCAAAAAACATAAAGTATCTAGGTGGGGTTCATCTGCCAGCCGACTCCGAATGCTGCATGTCAGATGAGCAGCTGAGGAAAACGACCGTTCTGCCTCGACACTCGTTGGTACTACAAATAAAAGACATTGGTGAACGAACTGTAGATTTTATCCTTTTGACCCTCCTGACTCGTACAAATTGATTTCTTTCTTCAAAATCATATCAAGTGACGATGACAAAGGTGCCACACGTTTTCGCGAACACTTTTTCAATGCCATTTCCTCATCAAAACTAAGAGAAGTGTTCGCCATTTCAGGCTCTAAATTTTTTTTCACTGCAGCTTATGGAATTGAATCGCCATCATCACTTTCATTCATGGTTTCATCTGCAACTGAAGATGTAGAGGGATTATTTCGTATATTGACTGCAATATTGTCATCTTTGGAACTGTTCTTGTGTAATCTTCCGATTAACTTTATTATTTCTTTTTTGATTGAATATTTTGGAGGCAGTTTGAAAGTTTGATCACTAGTAGACTGATTTAAATATACATCGTATTGGACAGGGCCTGTCAAATAATACAATGCTGCGATCATAAATGTTCAGCGTTCATTAATCCGATCCCTCATGGACTCAGCAAGTTTTTGAGCTACTGGTGTTCCGAGTTCTTCTAGCTTTTTCCCCATAACATAGTACTTCCACTGCCAGTTTTATAGGCTGAAATGCGAGTTCTAAATCTGATAAAGCACGATATTCTTCGTCTGAGAAACTGTGATTTGTATTCGATCCAAGATTGCAATCAATCAAGGCTTTGCTTACACATTGCTTCACCTTATTGAATGTGGAAATCATATCTGCAAGACTAGACCAGCGTGTTTTGCAGTCCAGCACGAGTTGCACATTTTTGCTGAATTCGTCCTTCATATATTTCTGAAGAATGTCATTCTTCGTTGGTGATTTTTTTGAAATTTTGACTACTTGTCTTACTTTCTTGATAAGGTGACAAATTCTGGCACTAAGTCAACTTCATCGACAGTGGGTAATCTGCAGTCAAATCCTTCATTATCAATAATGTCATCAAATTCTTCATCGTCAGACTCCTCCGCACCTGACTGAGCTACGACTGTGTCTTTTGTAATTTCTTTTTGCGTTTCGGTTCCACGTTTTGATTTGTAAATCACATCTATAACTCCCAATTGTATGCCGTGAGCGTAGCATTGCTGGTGAAGAGGATTCATGAGTCGCCCAACCTTCACTATTACACTGGCCCCATCTGTAGTAACACCTACTATATCTTCATCTAATGACAAGCCATATTCTGATAATTTCTTCTTCAAAATAGTTATGCAACTCTCTGCAGGCATGCTTCCTACTATGAGCACAAGACCCAAATTCCAGAACATGTTTTTATTCCCTGAAAATGTAGCATTCACATTCATGAAGCGCCTGTTTTTGCATGAAGTCCATTCATCGAAGGTAAGGCTGAATCTATGGTTATTCTTCCTTAGATTTATAATATCCTGCGAAACTTTCATTTTCAAACTCATGCCATAATCCATAACAATCTGTTTTATGGAGTTAGGCGATGCAGGTAATTTGTAGTCACTAGTCGCAAATAATTCTCTCGAGTC
The DNA here is from genome assembly GCA_013387265.2 of Cryptolaemus montrouzieri. Taxonomy (NCBI): domain Eukaryota; kingdom Metazoa; phylum Arthropoda; class Insecta; order Coleoptera; family Coccinellidae; genus Cryptolaemus; species Cryptolaemus montrouzieri. The sequence continues at coordinate 30,280,424 of JABFTP020000103.1, forward strand.
TTTCGACGTGCAAAAAGATCTAAAAGTCATGCCATCTTTAGAAATCATCCTTCTTCTTTCCTCCAAAGAAACTTTTTATAGGGAATAAAAGTAATCAGATATTTTCTGCCTCTTCGTACTGGTTGAAGGAGGTAGCCTTACTGAAGCGGAAGCATTGATCAGCATTGAAGAATTTGATGGAACCAGAGTCATGCTCTCTGCCACCTTTTTATGAGAAGTATCAATTTTGTGCTTCGACAGTAAATTTACATGTAAGCCTTTGGGAGATCTAGCCGTTGTTTTCAAAATAGACTCACATAATTTGCACTGGGCGTTTTGTCCATCTTCTGGTTTCAAAAAGTATTTCCATACCTCTGATCCACTTTGAAACTCTTTATAAACTACCTTTGTTGTCATTTATAACGCAAAACGAATAGATCTAGTGAACTTAAACACACGGAAACTATTTTCAACTGTTATTGGAATAGTTTATAAATCTGCAGATTGCCATGCACTCTGACACGTCCAGGCTCGTAAAACAATGACAAATTTACGACAACCGGAAAACGTCTCGCCTTACTCATCCCTATCTCTGTGGCCCTAGCGCCACGTGTTGCCGCAGGGAATGGGTACATTGTTTACATAAGTCAACAAAAACATGTGAAAGCACTGAAAGGTAACCAAAATAGACATAATACCATCTTGCAAATCTTGCGAGATCGCGTATGATTTTAGGTGCGAGATTGATCTTGCAGAATAGGTGCGAGATCTCGGTATTGCAAGATCTTGGTATACCGAGATTGAATTCCCTAATACCCACTCATCCCTTTATTAGCAGATATTCTCATGAACAACCTTGAGAAATTTACAATAAATAATAAGTTAGCACAAAAACATATCATTTTTGTACAGATACGTTGATGATATTATTGTGGGTTTCAAGGCTCAAACAGACAAAACGCCAATTTCTAACAAAGTGCAATATGATATTATTTCAACCTCCCACATAAACAGTATCATAAAACGCAAGGAACAAATACAAATTTCTCGATTACTATATACCAATATAGAAAACCAGAAAATGAATATGTACGTCTCACTTACATTGGCCCCTCTCTGATAATATTAGCAATTATCCTTCCAAATTCAATTTAACAACTTCCTTCTCCAGTGGTCTCAAAACAAGCAAATCACCATTCAATGGTAAACAAGAAATTTTTAAATTCAAACGGTTTGGAATCTACAGAGTTGAATGCAATGAATGCTCAACAGCTAACGTAGGACAAACCAGTCAAAATTTTGAATCTATATTCAATGAACAGCTTTCCTCATATAACAAATCTGCAGGTTTTGAACATTTTAAATCTACATTTCACATAATTACATTGGATAATTTAAACATTTTCTACAAGTGTAATAAAGGGATGAAAATGAATCTGTTGGAAGGTTAGGAAGTTAACAAACTTTATAAAAACCGAAAATTCACCAATCTCAATAGTCAACTAAAATTGAATCTCTCCCCACTACTCAACACTTAAAATAGGTAAAGAAAGCATATTCTTTTTCATAACTGTTAGCTCTAGACACTTGCAAATGACATAACCGTCAAAACTGTTCGTATGTATTGAAAATGAACATTGTGGAAATCATACAAACTTGTTTCACTTTTTCTGTAAGTAGAGAAAACATGAATTATTGATGAACTGACTCATCGTCAGGCACATAGAATTTAATTATCTGGAATCTATAGAAATCTTCTGACTAGAAGAAGATCAATTCTTCATCTTAAACGATTAAACCGACTATGTAGATACCAAATAATCAATATTTTCAAAGAACTTTTCATTAAACATGCATCAAACCTTGCTGTTACTGGACTTATAAATGCCTCAGTTATTTCTATACAGTTCTGTGTGTCTCACGATGAACGTAATTTCGAAACTGCAGTCACAGTGTTTAGGTCTTAAAACATAGTAAGATCCTATATTTGTATTTCGAAGAGGAAACATGAGCATGGTTTTACTTCTATGAGATGATATTAATCCAAAAAAATCCACATTAGACTAAGGGATTTCATGTACGGACTGGTATATTGCGAGACAGAATAATTGGATTATTTGTTTCAACAAAATCTCACGACAAAACCTATTTGACTCTTCTGCTAGCTTTAGTACGGACCGAAATAAAATCCTTTTATCAGATATAATATGGAATGTCCTTGAAGAATTTGTTTTTAGACTTGTCAAATTGTAAAGTTTCGTCATTTAGATCATTTAATAATATGAAATATTCGTTTGCTCTATTACATAAACATTTTCTCATTCAATTATTGATTGTTTTCTGAAGTATTCTCTTTTTCTTCTACTCATATCCGTTCTGGATATTGAAACGATAGCCACATTATTTCTACCGTATCGTGGGATTACATTTGAAGGAAATTTCACAATTCACTGCAGCTTAGGGAATTGAATCGTCATCATCACTTTCATACATGGTTTCATCTGCAACTGAAGATCTAGAGGGTTTAATTTTTATATTGACTGCAATATTGTCATCTTTGGAACTGTTCTCGTCTAATCTGTTATTTCTTTTTTGATTGAAGATTTTGGAGACAGTTTGAAAGTTTGATTACTAGCAGACTGATTGATATACGTCGTGTTGGACTGGGCCTGTCAAATAATACAATGCTGCGATCATAAATGTTTGGCTTTCATTAATCCGAGCCCTCATGTATTCAGCAAGTTTTTGAGCTACTGGTGTTCTGAGTTCTTCTAACTTTTTCACCATAAATTGCAGAGCAGTTTCGGCAGTTAACAAATCTGAATTTCGACGACATAGTACGTCCACTGCCAATTTTATAGGCTGAAATACGAGTTCTAAATCTGATAAAGCACGATATTCTTCGTCTGAGAAACTATGATTTGTATTCGATCCAAGATTGCAATCAATCATATCTGCAAGACTAGACCAGCGTGATTTGCAGTCCAGCACGAGTTGCACATTTTTGCTGAATTCGTCCTTCATATATTTCTGAAGAATGTCATTCTTCGTGGTGCTTTTTTTTAAATTTTGACTACTTGTCTTACTTTCTTGATAAGGTGACAAATGCTGGCACTAAGTCAACTTCATCTACAGTGGTTAATCCGCAGTCAAATCCTTCATTATCAATAATGTCAACAAATTCTTCATCGTCAGACTCCTCCGCATCTGACTGAGCTCCGACTGTGTCTTTTGTACTTTCTTTTTGCGTTTCGGTTCCACGTTTTGATTTGTAAATCACATCTATAACTCCCAATTGAATGCCGTGAGCGTAGCATTGCTGGTGAAGAGGATTCATGAGTCGCCCAACCTTCACCATTACACTGGCCCCATCTGTAGTAACACCTATTATATCTTCATCTAATGACAGGCCATATTCTGATAATTTCTTCTTCAAAATAGTTATGCAACTCTCTGCAGGCATGCTTCCTACTATGAGCACAAGACCGAAATTCCAGAATATGTTTTTATTCCCTGAAAATGTATGAACATTCACATTCATGAAGCGCCTGTTTTTTATGAAGTCCATTCATCGAAAGTAAGGCTGAATCTATGGTTATTCTTTCTTAGATTCATAAGATCCTGCGAAACTTTCATTTTCAAACTCATGCGATAACAATCTGTTTTATGGAGTTAGGCGATGCAGGTAATTTGTAATCACTAGTCGCAAATAATTCTCTCGAGTCTTTCGACGTGCAAAAAGATCTAAAAGTCATGTCATCTTTAGAAATCATCCTTCTTCTTTCCTCCAAAGAAACTTTTTATAGGGAATAAAAGTAATCAGATATTTTCTGCCTCTTCGTACAGGTTGAAGGAGGTAGCTTTACTGACGCGGAAGCATTGATCAGCATTGAAGAATTTGATGGAACTAGAGTCATGCTGTCTGCCACTTTTTTATGAGAAGTATCAATTTTGTGCTTCGACAGTAAATGTACCTGTAAGCCTTTGGAAGATCGTGCCGTTGTTTTCAAAATAGACTTACACAATTTGCACTGGGCGTTTGGTCCATCGTCTGGTTTCAAAAAGTATTTCCATACCTCTGATCCACTTTGAAACTCTTTATGAACTACCTTTGTTGTCATTTATAACGCAAAACGAATAGATCCAGTGAACTTAAACACACGGAAACTATTTTCAACTGTTATTGGAATAGTTTATAAATCTGCAGATTGCCATGCACTCTGACACGTCCAGGCTCGTAAAACAATGACAAGTTTACGACAACCGGAAAACGTCTCGCCTTACTCATCCCTATCTCTGTGGCCCTAGCGTCACGTGTTGCCGCCGGGAATAGGTACATTGTTTACATAAGTCAACAACAACATGCGAAAGCACTGAAAGGTAACCAAAATTGACATAATACCAATCTTGCAAATCTTGCGAGATCGCTCATGATTTTAGGTGCGAGATTGATCTTGCAGAATAGGTGCGAGATCTCAGTATTGCAAGATCTTGGTATACCGAGATTGAATTCCCTAATACCCACTCATCCCTTTATTAGCAGATATTCTCATGAACAACCTTGAGAAATTTATAATAAATAATAAGTTAGCACAAAAACATATCATTTTTTGTACAGATACGTTGATGATATTATTGTGGGTTTTAAGGCTCAAACAGACAAAGACGCCAATTTCCTAACAAAGTGCAATATGATATTATTTCAACCTCCCACATAAACAGTATCATAAAACGCAAGGAACAAATACAAATTTCTCGATTACTATATACCAATATAGAAAACCAGAAAATGAATATGTACGTCTCACTTACATTGGCCCCTCTCTGATAATATTAGCAATTATCCTTCCAAATTCAATTTAACAACTTCCTTCTCCAGTGGTCTCAAAACAAGCAAATCATCATTCAATGCTAAACAAGAAATTTTAAATTCAAACGGTTTGGAATCTACAGATTTGAATGCAATGAATGCTCAACAGCTAACGTAGGACAAACCAGTCAAAATTTTGAATCTATATTCAATGAACAGCTTTCCTCATATAACAAATCTGCAGGTTTTGAACATTTTAAATCTACATTTCACATAATTACATTGGATAATTTAAACATTTTCTACAAGTGTAATAAAGGGATGAAAATGAATCTGTTGGAAGGTTAGGAAGTTAACGAACTTTATAAAAACCGAAAATTCACCAATCTCAATAGTCAACTAAAATAGAATCTCTCCCCACTACTCAACACTTAAAATAGGTAAAGAAAGCACATTCTTTTTCACAACTGTTAGCTCTAGACACTTGAAAATGACATAACTATCAAAACTGTTCGTGTGTATTGAAAATGAACATTGTGGAAATCATACAAACGTGTTTCCCTTTTTCTGTAAGTAGAGAAACATGAATTATTGATGAACTAACTCATCGTCAGGCACATAGAATTTAATTATCTGGAATCTATAGAAATCTTTTAACTTGAAGAAGATCATTTCTTCATCTTGAATGATTAAACCGACTGTGTAGATACCAAATAATCAATATTTTCAAAGAACTTTTCATTAAACATGCATCAAACCTTGCACAGGACTTATAAATGGCTCAGTTATTTCTATAAAGTTCTGTGTGTCTTACGATGAACGTAATTTCGAAACTTCAGTCACAGTGCTTAGGTCTCAAAACATAGTAAGATCCTATATTTGTATTTCAAAAAGGAAACATGAGCATGGTTTTACTTCTATGAAATGATATTAATCTAAAAAATCCACATTAGACTAAGGGATTTCATGTATGGACCGGTATATTAAGAGACAGAATAATTGGATTATTTGTTTCAACAAAATCTCACGACAAAACCTATTTGACTCTTCTGCTAGCTTTAGTGCGTCTTTATAGTGATTAAGATAATACCGATATATTAAATGGTCAGCCTGGCCACATCAGGACTTTTATTTAGAGGTTATTGTATGGACCAAGAGATATTGAAAATCTGAAGAGCTACATACGGACGAAAATAAAATCATTTCATCAGAAATAATATGGAATGTCCTTGAAGAATTTGTTTTGAGACTTGTCAAGTTATAAAGTTTCGTCATTCAGATCATTTGATAATATGAAATATTCGTTTGCTCTATTACATATACATCTTTCTCATTCATTTATTGATTGTTTTCTAAAGTATTCTCTTTTTCTTTTACTCATATCCGTTCTGGATATTGAAATGAAAGCCATATTTTCCTACCGTACCGTGGGATCACATTTGAAGGAAATTTCACAAATCAACGGTACCACTGCGTCGCACAAAATTCTAGGTACGGAATTAAAATAGAACATAAATTTCATCAGAAGGCGAGAAAATGAAAAACAAAATCGAACTAGACTGTCAAACTCAAGGACTAATATTTAGGGTAGATCCATAGCCCACTAGTATTCAACCAAAAAGCACTACAGTCATGCTCATACCAATAATTGTAGCTTTAATCAGATCTAGATGCGTTCTAAGTATTTCTTGCAAATCATATTTCATTGACCAACATTGTTTAAAATGACTAATGTTGAATTAACAAATTTCAGAAAGGTATCAACAACTGATATAGATATTTCCAAACCAGTGCTAGGTGCAATGAACATAAAAATAATTGTGTTAATCTTATGTGAAAAATAATTTAATCACTCACATCTAGATGACTTCGAATTTTATATAGTTTTATCTTCTCCGGATACAAATGTCGCACACAATTTCTCGAATCCCAATTCAAAACAATTTCTGTTTTGTGATTAACGGTAATATATAAGGGTCCACACTTGAAAGGTCCATCTGGTAAAATCAAAATTTTTATTTAGCGTTAAAATTGTCGTATAAAATGAAATCAACTGTGATAAGTTTGGAATAAACAACGAGCTACTTTGGTGTATGTAAACCTTAATGAAATAATGAATTAAACATGCATACATCTATTCATTTAACTAATTAACTGATAATTAGCTACTAACTGAAAAACTAATGTTACTTATACACTGTGCCAAAAAAGTAACACAGAAAATCGAAAATTCAAATGTGTTCAAAAAAAGTTCAGTTACTTTCAAGGCCTATTTTTCCAGTAATCCATCAGCATTGAAGAATGCAAACGTTACCTATAGAAATTTGAATGAAAGTAATGATGACAAATGTAAAACTTTTGACATCAAATACAATGACCTTATAGCATTCTGATCCAAATTTCGATGAATCTGTTCCGAACCTGTTCCAAACTTCGTTTGAGGTTATTGATAGCCTTCGCATCATGGCTCCAAATATTATCTGCAATCATTGTAATAAGGTAGTCATAAATTTTGTAACCTGCACAATCTGTAAGACAAATCTATATCACGAGAGCTTTGTTAAAAGAACCTGAAAGATATCCGGAGAAATATTAAAAGGTCCAAAATGCATCGAAAGTGAGGTTGAACACGGTGTATACGCGTGTAACATTTTAACAATTCCCAGAATAAATGATGAAAATCCAGCACAAGGAAAATTGGCAATCAATTGAATATTTCACATGTTCTAGTTTGGAGATTTTCCTTCAAGACTGAATTTCTGCCAATGATTCTCAGATAAAATTAGAGAAAATGCTCATTGTGATAGTGAAATAATGTTCACAGACGAAGCTAACTTTTCGAGAACTGCTTTCACAAATTTTCACAATAATCATTATTGGGCTGAGGAAAACCCTCATCTGATTAAAGAATCTCATCATCCAGAACAATTCTCACTAAATGTCTGGGTCGGAATAATTGAAAATTATTTGGTTGGGCCATTTTTTTGCCTCACAGACTAAACGGTTCCGCTTATCGGCAATTTCTTGAGGAGGAGTTACCTTTATTGCTCGAGGATGTACCACTTTCGGTGAGAAACATAATGTGGTTCATGCATGACGGGGCACCAGCACATTTCAGTGGAGAAGCTAGAGAATTCTTGAATAATACATTCAACAACCGATGAATACGTCGGGGTGGGCCAGAACCATGGCCTCCTAGGTCTCCAGACTTAAATAGTTTAGATTAAGACTTTTTCTTATGGTGATATTTCAAAATTTAGTTTATACCACTCCGGTGAACGCTGTAGAAATATTGAGAAGTCGAATAATAACCTCTTGTGTCACGATAAGAAATACTCCAGGAATATTTCAAAGAGTGCGTGATAATATGCGAAGAAGGACAGAGGCCTATATTCTTGCAGGTGGAGGACACTTCCAGCAATTTATTCAGTTTTTAATTGTTCCTTTTTTTAGTTTGATATTGAATAAGTATAAGTTGAGTCGAAGAAGACGAGCTATCAAAATAAAAGCAAATTTTGGGCATACCTTTCTATTATTTTTTTATTCAGCGAATAACATACAATTCAAATTCAATAATTTTTCACTCGTGAACGGTTGGAGATACGAAAAAATTACAAGTGTCAAAAAAGTTGCTAAATTAGACAAAGATGACGATAATTGATTGTACGCTGATCAGCGGCTAATGATGGAGGCTGTAAAAAATAGCTTGCATTCCAAATTTGGGCTGAATATTTCAAAAACTGCAGGAGTTTTGAAGAAATAACCAATTTTTTCGGAAATTTCAACACCCTGTAGCTCCGTAACGAAGCTTTTGCGGACCTATGTTTATATGACTTTTTTTCCTTAAAATTGCACCCCTCAAGTTGTGACATACTATTATGTAACATCCTGATTACCGGGTATCACAAGTTGAGTGGCCTATTAGAAGTTTATGGAGAACTATTAATGCTATCGTTCTAAAATTTTGGTAATTGATTCAGCTGGTCCGAAACTCTATTTCTAAAAATTTTTCACCTCAATGGCACTTCCGGTATAACCAACTTTGTTATTTAATATAAAACACCCTATACATGGATGGCTGCTTCGATAACACTTGTTATTCCAATTACAAAAACACCTAACACAAAAGTCTAGCTTATTTGGTTCATGGAATATCCTAATTTTACTTAAAAATTATAGAAATTTTTCTTTTTAAAAATTTATGTATCTCTAGAATGGCGTCAGCTACCAAAACAATGAAAGGTGTTTTGCAAACAAGAAAGTTAAGGCTCCTTGGCCAACTTCAGGTAGGTACGTAAAATTCGTTTTTTCGCCATAATTTCAAAACTTGAAATCCCAGATACAGGGTATGTATGGGGAACTTCATTCAGTTTTTTACGACGAATCTAATGAATTGAAAAAATATGGATTACAATTTGAAAAAAACGTAGTTTTCGATATTTCTTCGTTTCGAAATGTAAGGCGGAAAAAAGAGCACTCTGTAACTGACTGAGATTCAGTCGGATATGAGTTAGGTCTCGCATGATTTCTGGTTTGCAAAACACCTTTCATTATTTTGGTATCTCACACCGTTCTCGACATATATCAATTTTTTCAAAAAGCAAAAAATCGATAATGTTTAAGTAAAACTGGGATAATTCATGAACGAAACAATCTAGACCTAGGTGTTAGGTGTTTCTATGATTGGAAAAACAAGTGTTATCGAACCAGTCACCAATATACAGGATGTTCCATATTAAACAACAAATTTGGTATGCACTTCCGGTATAACTGGAAATGCCATTCAGGTGAAAATATTTTAGAAAAAGAGTTTTGGACCAGCTGAATCAACTACCAAAATTTCAGAAAAATAGTTTTCCATAACCGTTTAATAGGCCACTCAACTGGGGATACCCTGTATTTTTCTTCAATATATTCAAGAGGTAGTTATGGATACTCGGTATAAAACAAATGTAAAGACGGTATATAAATGGGAAACTATCTGAAAATTTTTGCAAATGAAGTGGACATACATTTCGAAGAGACTAGAAGATAAAGAACAATATCAACTCACCATTTATGCCTATCGTAAAATTGGATAATATCATAGTGAAAATAGAAACATTGGGATGAAACATTTCTTTCTTTACTCAACAACAACTACTAATAGCCTCATTTTAAATTAATAGCATATATTATTAGACTTATTTCTGAGAGATTTTCATTTATTCAATGAGACATTATATTGCCTTTTGTTTTTAAGCAATAAAAAATTTTGATTGATGATTACAAATGGGTAAAATTGTTCATCAAAATGCTGTTTCCTTCGTTAAACCGCTTTTGTCAGCTGAGTAACTTTTTCAAAATGGAGAGAAGGATGAAAAATAATTAGTAAATACTAAAACTTACGCTTTCATTCTAAATTAATCAACTAAAGAACTGTTTTGAAGAAATGTGCTCCAAAAGTTACCACCATTTCTTAATCGTCTGTTTCAGATTTCATAGTGTAGGAATGTTACGAGGGTATAACGGATTCCAAAGAAAGGGAAGAATGTTCAATCGAATAAATCTTAAGTAAAATTCAGAGTACGTACGATAAGACGCGTTCTTCAACAACTGAACTGGAGAAAGCAGTGGGTCTTGATGGAATACCACCAACTGTTTTGAAAAAATACGCTCTAGAATTAGCACCTGTTCTCAATCGTCTGAAGGGGGTATTCTGGTCTGGATAATTGAAAAAAATCGATTTATTTTTGCATATATTCAAAGCTTAGACTTTCTAAAATATGCTCTTAAAAGGATTTTTCAAAATTCGAATCATTTTGGGAGATACAGAGGATTTTGTGACGCCGCATCTAAGCCTGCCGAGCAGAGTGATCACACAATGAACGGCAGATGTTTTCCGAAAACTCTTTTGTATCCGACTTGGATGTTAAAGTATTGGATGTAATTAAACCCATTTATACCAGCTTATCGTCTGATGATTTATTAGAACGATGTTTAGGATCCGAAACACAAAATAATAATGAATCCCTAAATTCCTTGATATGGACCAAAGCATATTCACGCTGGAAGCCAAACTATGGAAATTGCAAATTATTTAGCCGTTGCTATTTTTAATGAAGGTTTTTAATGATTTTAAATATAATGGCACATATGGGCAACATCGTTGGTACTGAAGCTCACACATTTGCTGTTAGACGTAACGAGCTGAGGATTAATCGCTCTGAACTACGAGCTTCTGCTGCTTCAAAAGCAGGCAGAACAGCTCGTTTAGAAGAAAGAACTTCACAAAATCTCGATTTTGAGAAAGAAGAAGGTCCAATCTATGGATATGGGAACGCAGATTAATTCAAAGTGAGTATTAAATATTATTATCTGAGTTATTCTACTGGAAATCTTTCTCAAACTTCAAACGCGTTTTTCTCAAAACTCCTTTTGTTGAGGTGATTAACACGATATCTCAAGTTCTGTCCTTATGTTCTTGAAATTATTTGTGAGTTCAAATCAAACACTTCAACGTTACAAAACAATAACTAGTTTATTTACACGTAGACTGAACAATTATAACACTAAACTAAATGACTAATTTATATAACACAATTGATACTGCTTAATTTATCTCTAACACTTTGTCCACTTATTCGCGCTCTATATTCAAACTTAATCATCTGTGCTTCGAGCTCTCTTCTTATATACAAGTACGAATTGTTCTAGAACATTTGCGTAACTTTGGCTCTGTTCCAGATCTTCGTTCGAGAACCTTCTGGAAACGACAACACTGATTTCCTCGTAGTACGGCGCGCTGAAACCTTTAAATCTTTCTCGAATTCTCCTGAAAGTGCGTCATTCTGCCGGGCAGTGACATGGTCGGCTTCAGGAACGATTGGATATCGTTACACTACTCTTGAAACTGTTCTGTCCCAGATCAGACTGAGTCTTAGGTCACTATGACGGTATCGGCATTTAAATCTACCTTGTTGATGGGAATAACATTCAACTGTCTTCTCTCCTTGTCTCGAAGGTGTAGGATTGAAACAGCACACGAGTGCTTTCATTTTGATGTCTTGGAAGATAACTTCGATCATGCTCCGTACTGCCCTCCAATCCAACTGGTCCAACCCACAACCAAGATTCGATTTGGCGAGTTTCTTCACACACTGCTCGACCAAGTACTCTTTCAAGTCTAGTAAGGCTGACCATAAATCTTCATAGCAGGGTTTCTGGTGTGAATATTCTTTAGTCACCGAGTAGTAGACTGTTCTTCCTTCAGCATCTAGTTTCAAGGTTTTGCCTACTGTAGACAGTTGCTGCCTTAGTTCAAAATGCCTTCCATATTCAGCCTTGAAAACTCTCGCGATACCCTTATCCATTCGAAGGTCTTGAGCGACACAATGCACAATGGCGTATTCCTTGCCTACTTGGAAAAGATCCTGTTATATTTCTGTGGTGACTCAAAATCTAGCGTTTCCAGTGCCGCTATAGTCATGAAACGATTGTAGACCCTCGCTTCATTCACTTGATGATTTTTCGACTTGTCTGTGATGAAACGTGTCTCTTTGTTATTTTGTTTTCTCCGGCGAAAAGAGTCAATCGCTTGAAATGGACTACTCTAGGTTTTCCCCTCGGCAACTTCTTTATGATGTCGTTGATCCTTTTCATGACTTCATAAGGATCTTGCCAATGCCGCTGTAGTTTTGGAGACAAGCCACGTTTTCTCTGTGGGTTATAAAGCCATACGAGATCTCCTACAGAAAATTCACGTTCAGAAACTTTGAGGTCATAGCGGTTTTTCATTCTATCACTGGTAATCTGCATGTGCTGTCTGACCTTATTATGAATATAGTCCATTATTCGCTTCAGATTAGACATAATTTACTTCAGCAAAATCTTCTCCACGCTTACAACCGAATGCCAAATAACATGGCAACCTCATCTCACGACGTAACATAATCCGAGCTGGCGTTTCTCCTGTTGACTCTTGCACTGAAGATCTGTAGGCCATTACAACTGTGCAGGTATTGGTCCAATCTCGTTGATGATCCGATACCACTTTAGCCAGATAATTTCCCATCGTTCTATTCATTATTCCAACCATGCCGCCTGATTGAGGATGAAACGCTGTTGTTCTGGTCTTTCTGATGCCTAGTTTACGCACGTTTCTTGAAACAGCTTCGATTCGAAATTTCTCCCTTGATCACAATGTAACTCTGAGGGAACTCCAAAACGGCAATTGAACTCCTTCACCAATATATCAGCGACAGTTGCGGCTTCCTGATTTGGTATATGTATAAGTATGTATTTATAAGCCTCAACCCACATGGTAAAATAGTCCATGGCAACTAGTATATATTTGTTGCCACCATCAGTTTCTGGAAAGGGTCCTGCTTTATCTACAGCAAGACGTTACATCGGACTTCCAACATTGTACTGTTTCATTGGGGCCTTGACTTTTCCATAAGGTCCTTTTACCGAAGCGCAAATCGTACACTTCCTGCAATACTCTAGGACATCTGCCTTTGAATTGACCCAATAAAATCTAGCTCCGACCTTCTCCATAGTCTTCTTGATGCCGAAATGTCCTCCTGAAGCTTCATTATTTAACTTCTCCAAAACTGCCTTCACTCTGCTTCTTGGCACAACTAACTGAAGCTTCACCAGACCATCTTCCATTAACAGTGTTTCCCATTACGCCCAATAAGCCTTGATGTTTCTACTCATCCTGGAGACAGCTTTCCATTTCGGTCGTTTATTATCTCTTTTTCCATTGCAGAACTACACTCAATTCAGGGTCTATTTCTTGTTCCTGCCTTAGTTCTGCTGGCAACCAATTCTCATCAACAACAGTTGTCCTCATTACGCTTATCTTTTCGTCCAACCGAGAGCAAACTGGACAGAACCTTCGGATAGGGCATCTGCATTCTTGTGGCTAGTTCCTGCTCGATGCTCCTTAAGAGGCTTTTTGCATTGCCTCCTTATATGACCAGCTTCATCTCATTTCCAGCATCTGATTTCTTTCTTCTTCCTTTGATCCACGAGCCGAAGAATCACCTGTTCTATAGTTTCTTCCTCCCCAGTGATGTTTCTTATAGCATGGCTACTTCCTCTATTCCATGCCTGTTTTGCAGCTTCAAACTCAAGTGGTTTGGCCAGAGCATCATCAATTGTTTTTAGCCTAGCCAATTTCAAGGCCTGCTGAGTTTCACCATCTCTGATGCCATCTACGAACGTCTGAATAGTTAATTGCTCCGAGAAGGTATCAGGAGCAGTAGGGTAGACTAATCCTACAAATCTCACTATATGAACTTCAAATTCTTGCAAGCTCTCTGTAGATTTCTGGCTACGATGCTTGATTTGAGCATGATATATATACTTGATGTTGATGAGAATCCCCGTACCCCATTTGTAACTTGGATATTAACGTGTCGTAGCATACCTCCTGGCTTGCTGGTATTGTCTGCAGAATGTTCAGTGCTTCTCCACGTAGAGCTACAATCAAAGACGTTGCTTTTCCTGCTCATTCCATCCATTGGCTGTGGCTGTTGCCTCAAATTGTTTATGGTACGTCGACCAAGGAATTTTTACGTCGAAAATAGGAGGTTTTATTCTCATTTTCGGAGCTTCAACATCATGTTCCACTTTCGACAAAATTGGCTTTCCATTCATTTTCACTCTATATGATTGCTCCAACCATTTTAGTTTTGCTTCTTTCTCATCTAGATGTTCGAATAAGCCCCTCAATTTTCCGTTGATCTTTTCCTCTATTCTATCTCTCATTTCCTTCAGATTTTCCTTCACCAATTCCAAATTGCCTTCCATTTCGTCCCTAACCTTGTTCAAATGTTCTTCCAAGTTGTTCAAATTTTCCTCTATCTTTTCTATAACCTATAATTTCCATCCATTTTTTTCTTTTATCTAATTCAAATCTTCTATCAGGTTGTTCAAATTTTCCTCTAATTTATTTGAATTTTCAGCTAATGTCTCCTCTAGTCTATTGTAATTTTCCTCCAATTTATTTGAATTTTCCATAATTTTTTCTTCTAGTTTAGTTGAATTATCCTGCATCTTTTCCTCAAATTCTTTCGAATTTTCCAACATCGTTTCCTTCAACTTACTTGAATTCTCGTCCGTTTTCTTATTGAGGTTCATCAGGGCTTGCTGAATGAATTTCAACGCTTCCGTCTTCATAGTTCTCTGTTGCAAACAGGTAACTGCCATAAACTTACAAGAAATTTTCTTTCTATTCGCAAAAATTCCACTTCTGAGGCCAATTGTAACGTTTCTCAGTTCTTGAAATTATTTGTGAGTTCAAATCAAACACTTCAACGTTACAAAACTATAATTAGATTATTTACACGTAGACTGAACAATTATAACACTAAACTAAATTATTAATTTATATAACATAATTGATACTGCTTAATTTATCTCTAACACTTTGTCCACTTATTCGCGCTCTATATTAAAACTTAATCATCTGTGCTTCGCGCTCTCTTCTTATATACAAGTACGAATTGTTCTAGAACATTTGCGTAACTTCGGCTCTGTTCCAGATCTCCGTTCGAGAACCTTCCGGAAACGGCAACACTGACTTCTTCGTAATACGTATGTATCTTCTTTATACATCTCTTTATCACTTGGACCTTGGATTTTGAAAAATTTTGATTTGAAGTATTTTAAAAAAATTCGTTAAGGTCGAAAACAGGGGTAAAAATATTTTTTTCAAGTAGACACCATTTTGTGAATTTTTTTTCGGTCGAGATCCAAGACATAGAGACATTTTTACTAATTAAGAATTTATTTTCTTTGTTCGTCAACCAGGGAGCACCGTTTGACTGGCAACTCCCATTTCACTGGCTTGTCACTGGATGAATTTTTGACTTCTTTTTTCAATTTTTTTATATACTTCAAAAATCAATGAATATTGTAAATATAATTTTTTTTATTTTAGTTTGAAAAATACCCAAAATGTAGGGCGTTTTTTCAACATCTTCATTAGAGAGAAATCGCTTAAATCCTGTGGAATCAAATTATCTTCCTTCAAAGTGATCTAAAGTCTTTTCACGGTGGGCGATTCTCTACGAATTTTCTGATGATTGTAAATATAATTTCGAATGAACTCATCTCTTACCCACTTCTATTTCAGATTTATAACTTGGTTTAGGAAAACATTTTCAATAGATCTTTCCGTGACGAGTTCTTTTTGAGGTTTGAAAAGTCCGATGCTTCACTCACGGACTGAATATTGTGTGGTTGGATCAGTAGTCATTTATAATTGTTACCGTACTATCAACTCTTTTCTGTTGCAGACATGATCTATTTCACCCCACTGAGAACAAAATATTTGGATTCGCGGACGAATGTAGCCTGGTGTCCTCACTAGTCAGCGTCCTATAAATGCTGGAAGTCACATTGACAAAGATACCAACAAGTGTGTCACTGAATTTTGGAACAGGTTGAACTTGTTCAATTTTAATAAGAACAAGACGCAAACAACAACGTTCCCCAGAAAACTCACTGCTGGAGAACCTCCATCAATCGTATAGGGACATCTCAGAAACGAACATCTGCTTCATGACAGTCAACATCGAAGTTTGATGACATGACCATGTGTTAGCCATTGCCCAATTTGCTTCTGACAAAACAAGGGTGAGAAGTACACGCACCTTTTTTTTCGGTGGAGGGAAACTTTATGAACACCAAACGCACTCCTTTCCGCTTCACCTTTCACATGAATATTCTCCTGCGACGCCAACATACAGTTAATCTGTGTTCTTCTCATCTGACGCACTCGAAAGCAGTATGCTGCGCCGTATCAATCTCGTTACAATAGCGGCAATGAGAGCTTCCATCCATGTCCCGAGAGTAATCTACATCTCCATGCATCCTGTTGTACCAAGGACCAGGTTCGGTATCAATAATTTGACGACCATCTTTCTTGCATTTTCCAACTGTGATCATTCTTTCCTTCAGCCTGTTTTTCTTACCAACGTTCCTCTCCTTTGCGAAGAGATCTGAAGGCATCGTTCCTGCAATTACCTCCAGAGCTGTTTAGAGACAGTCCTATCTATGGTCACTTTCCTTCTTAGGCGTTCAGCCACTATTTTGGTCTTTCTTACTTGAAGTCTTTCACCACACAGGAGCAGCATATAAGAAAATTGAGTCCACTACACTGCTCAGAATTTTCCTCTTATTTTGGCATCCTCCGCCAATTCTGGACATGATTACGACCGTTTCACCAGCTTTGACTGATCTCTGAATAATATGTTCTCCAAAGCTCAAAATCCTGTCCAACACCACTCCCAGGTATTTGAGGGTTTTCCTGGAGTTATTATAGCTTCCTCCACAACTACTTTTATATGTCCACATTTCTCTCTTACCAGATAGAAGTATACAATGAGAATCAGGGCTCTGTTAGACGCTAAGCTACTGATAACTTTTAGCTGGCAGTAAGCACCGCCTACTAGTCCTGGCTGCTCAGTAAGTATAGCGACAATCGAGAATAATTGAATTTGCACTTCGAATGACCTTGAGGGTCATAAAACCAAATTTGCAATAATACCTTGATCTGGTCCTGGCGGATGATCTAAGAACTCACGGACTGTAATCGCTTATGGATTTGTTCAATGGTAGATGGTAAAGGAGACCTTTCCTGTTACTTTCCTGTTTCTCGTTATTTCCTTCTGGCTCTTGTAACATTCCTTCTCAGCTCAGCGATTTATTCATTCCACCAGTACACTTTATTTTTTGTGCCATAGGTTTTTCTTTTGGGCATGGCTTTTGTTATGATAGTTGTTAATATTTGCACGTCTATTTTTTGGTTTTTCCTGCGAAGGTCCTCGAAACATCTATCAAGTTTCTCCTTCACGGTTTCCGAATCTAGTTTGTGTACATTCCAGCCTGCCGGCCGTTTTCCTCTAACAACAGGTTGTTTTTTCGAATATATTTCGAACGTTATGTAGTTATGAAGACTTAGAGAATCCTCCTCCATCACTCTTCAGCCTTTTGTACATTCGCTCATTTTCGCATTAGTTAATAACAGACTCACTCATTCCACTTCGAAAGGTGGGTGCTTTTCCTACGTTCTCAGCAGTCGCACATACTGTAGCCATCATTTCTGCAAGCATTCTGCCCCCTATATTTTGGTACCTGGATACCCAGTCCCCGGCGACTTCGCATTAAAGTCTCCGCCTATAACTACTTTTTTTCGTGCTCAATATGCTACTCTGCAGTTCTGACAGAAAGGTGTCATATTCTTCTATAGAACAGTTTGGTGAAATGTAGCAACTATAGAATCTCATGTCTTCTACTTCCACATACACGCACCCGTTGTCTCTTCCTTGCCTTACGCAGGCTATGTTGTTGTCTCTTATTTTGATGACCGCGTCTATTTTGATATCAGTCTTCCAATTATCATTTTGTTTCGTAATATTTACATTGGGCTCACTTATCAGTATAATGGTTTTACCTTCCTTCGCAGCAGTAGCATCCAAAAGGTCATGTGCTGCTTTACTCCGTCCTACATTTATATGTAGTATTTTATAGTTACTAATTATCTGTTGTATTATAGTAGTTGTTGTTTTACTGTTTTTGTGAGGGGAGCCTTAAAGACATCCCTTTTCTATAAGTTTTTTGTATCTAGATACATTGTTTCACCAGAGATCCCTGGGATCCAGGCTCTTCTTGATCTCTTCGGCCTTCCATTAATTTTTTATTTTTTTGGTCAGTCCCCTTATGTTTTTCTTGTTCTTTTTCACCAAATTGATTGTGAGCACATCCAAAGTTTTCCTTCAGCTGTTTCGCCCTACCCAGTGCTTCTTTAAAGGTCTGGCACCTTCCGCTGCCTGGTCGATGCCCATCCTTGTGTGCGTCTTCTCGCACTTTTTTCCAAAATTTCCTTCTTTGCCACATCTGTGACAGACTTTATACTTGTCTGGTCCGTTGCAGTTCTTAACAGTGTGATCGTATAACCAATACTTGTAGCATCTATTCATCTTTAGTTGTTGTTCCTTTACAGTTTACCATTCCTAGTCTTATTTCTTTCTTCTGTAGTATTGCGTCCGCTATTAATTTGTCTATCGTTAGGGTGGCAGCCTTAGTGTAGTTACTATTAGGTCTGGCGTTGCTTATTTTAAACTCAGTTTCTTTTAGATTTCTTGTTATTTTTTGTATACTCTTTATTATATCCTCTTGTGTTGTGGTGGCATCCATTTCCCTCAAGAAGATGGACTCCATTTTTTTCATGGGTCCTGCAACTCTAGTTGTTACTGGTGCTTCGTCTTCGTTTATGAGTTTTTGTATTTTCTCTAATGCTTTTTCATTTTTCTCTGTGACTATCAGTAGGTTCCCCTCTTCGGTGCTTCGCAAGTTTTTTATGGATTTGCTAGCATCATTATTTTTCATCAAGTTTTTCACACTTGTGAGGACGTCACTGTATTTTCTGCCCTTTGTTTCCACCACTATGAGTTTTTTTTGTTGCTTCTCGTGTATTGGCCTCTTTTCCTAAGCTTTCTCCACCCTTGTGGTATACAAGTGCGACCTGGTCTGGAATATTGTTCCCATGTGTGAGGCTCCGCACCCAACATTCATCACATATATTAGATAGTGTCCGGAGGAGAGCAGTAAGCTTCATCGACCACTCAGAAATCATATGATCTCCAGCCTCTCTCTCAAAGGCGGCAGGTTGCTGATCTTTCTCTTTTTTAAAAATACTTCCATAGCTAATTCTCTGAAGAACTGAAAAGCTTGGTTAGATCAAAACATAAATTAATTCTCAGTTTTGATAGCGTTTTTTGATATTTTAAACGATGAGTTCGATCAAATCTTTCTCCAGAATTTATTTTAATTTTATTCATTCTTTCAACTTTCCCCGGTCGTTGTTATGCAAGAAGAAACTTCATGCTTTCGATAATTCGGCAAAATGTTAGTGTTGCCTTGATTTTTTAGAGTAGTGTATTTGTCTGATTCATTGAACAAAAAATCCAAGAGAATCCTATTGAAACAAAGTTTCAATTCTACTACAACAAAATTTAATACAAAACAAAATAACTCAGATTATTCCTCAAACGGTGATGAAAAAGCAAGACATCTGTTGAGCACACTGTGAAACATTATTTATTGATCTGAACCAAGGTTTCCAATTTCACGAACTGAGTTGATTTCATTGTGTATTTGTGTCGCTTACATCAGTTTTTCGCACAAACAAAATGCTCAACCTTACTTCGCAAATATCTGGGCGTACTGATTATATTTACGGAAAAGTTTTGATGAAATAACAAATATGTCGAAGAGAGGAAGTGTTTATATAACTGTCAATTCATTGAAAGATGCTTTCATCGAACTGAACTGGGAAAATGATGAGAGGAGTATACAGCCTGAGTATATAGCATTATATAATTGTGATATACGGAGAACTTCCGTTGTGAGTATGCTCACTTTATTTGCATGAACGCTTATTTCTGGTTGCAGTCATTTGGATTATCAAGTGATATGATTTTGGGAAGTAACTTTTTTGAAACAATGCCTCTATTTATTTGAAATATATATGAAATATACGATGGTTAGGTAAAAAAGAACTCTACTGGGTGTCATGTATTCTGGAGGTTTGTGTTTGTAGTAGTGTTCACCAAGGTCCTCGAATTACTCCTTTCTTTCAGAGGTGAATTCCTAATCTATCAAAAATCTCGGTCCTCCAAGCCGTTTTTACGTGTTTGGAAACGAATAAAAATCACTAGGAGCCAGTTCAGGAGAATATGATGGATGGGTTAGCAATTCATAGACAAGAAGATTGTTGTCGTGAAGCATGATTATTTTTTTTTAGCAAAATGTGATTGCTTTGTTTTGATTTCCTCGCTCAATTGGTCTAACAGTAATGCTTAATACTCTCTTTTCATGGACCTTCATTTTTTGACAATGAAGATAATACCCTGTGTATTCCAGAAGACGGTGGTTATATTCTTGCCGGCAGATGGAACCTCCTCGGCTTTCTTAGGCGGAAATAAAATTTTCGGAGTTGCATTTTATGAATCACCCTAAAATGGAGTAGAATCGCCTTAGTACTTATCAAGACGCCTTTTCTTTTCTATTATTGTACAAAGTATTTTATTTCTACCCGATATTTCTTTTTTTCCATTTTAACACATGAGGAGCAATTCGTCCGGTTTGATTGGTTGTCAAAGCAATACTAATCAACTTATTAGTATGAAATTTTTCAATATGCACTCTCAAGGCATTGTATTGTCCAAACATGTTATAACTTGTGTAAAAGTATTACCGTTTTCTGTTCTCTTTCAAATAGATACATGGAGCTTTTTTCAGTGTGAAACCCATTTATATGTTAAAATTAGAGCTAGAGATTATCCCAGAGGATACTACAGAACTCAAGTGAAATTTTCTTTAACCAAACTTCCCGGGAATTGGTGTTACAATGCTACTTCTCCTGGAAACAGTGGGCCACAGGATCTTCCATACTGGATTGTTTCCTTCACAGAAAATCTCGAGATAATTGATATTCAGTCTATGAAAATTCAACCGACATGGATGGGGGATAACTCGTAAGTATATTAACTTCGTCCTCACAGGGGGCAAGATAAAGGGTTAATACAGTCATTATTTTCATAATTGAGCAGTGGAAATTTGTTCCTTAAATTTGATGCCCTGGTGGCCATTTCATAAATTTGATATTCCATTCTTCTGGACTTTTCATCTCATTTAGGAGTGCCGCACAAGGGTGTAGTTACCACTAGGTGTTTCAAAACTTTTATGATCTTTTAGGAACAGTCTTGGACATCAACACATTGGCAATTTGATCATACCAGGAACACACAACTCTGCATGCTGTGGTGGAGCACCATTTTTCACAAAAGATTATGTTCTTAACCAAGATAAAACAATTTGGGAACAGCTTGTGTTTGGCATAAGATACTTGGATTTGAGAGTTGCCTGTTATTTTGAAGTTGATGACAGACCCGCGTAGGTATCTTAAAAAAATGTTTGATGTTGAAGATATGAATAGCATGGTTAGAAATTCATATGGACTTGCTAGTTACCAGTTATTAGCTTGTAGTATTCTGATGAGAAATATAGATGCATGTATCTCAAAAAAATTCTTCAAATCAAACGATAAAAATTTCGTGATGTTGTGTATGTGTTGTAGAAGTAGTTTTTATAAAAACATAGTTCTGTTCTGCTTCAATTCCAGGTTTCATATCAATCACGATTTCATCAGGGTACAGAGAGTAGATAGAGTTTTCGAGGAGATAAAGAAGTTCTTGGAGAAATCACCGAAAGAAATATTAATCGTCGATTTCCACCGTTTTCCTAGACCGAAAAAATGGCTGAACCATCTACACGAAATGTTCATTCATTATACTTACAATGAGCTTGGTCCTTATGCTTACATAAGAAATTCATCCGTCCATCCTAAGGGTCCTACATTGAATGAAATATGGGCTGCGCGGAAAAATATTATATTTACACATGCTGAGTGGTCATGTACAGAAAGTAAGTAAGATTTTTAGATTTCAAATTAGCCACATCAACCACTA
This sequence comes from Cryptolaemus montrouzieri, assembly GCA_013387265.2. Classification (NCBI taxonomy): domain Eukaryota; kingdom Metazoa; phylum Arthropoda; class Insecta; order Coleoptera; family Coccinellidae; genus Cryptolaemus; species Cryptolaemus montrouzieri. The sequence continues at coordinate 30,302,738 of JABFTP020000103.1, forward strand.
TTTGCTTATTAGCGGAGTATACAGTACATACAAAATAAAAGAAATAATAATAAGTGGTGAAATGCCGTTCTTCTACAATTTTTGGTACAGGTTTCAGTGTTTGGTTGATGTTGATTGAAAGTGAAGTTTCGAGGCCTATAATTCCCCATATACTGCGCTCAAAAGTCTAATTAGGGTACTGGCACAAGATATGTGCTATAGTTATTTGCATATTGTCACAAATATCTGGTGGTTCACACTTCATAAGGTTGGTATGCCACAATTTTGTGTGGCCTTACCTTAAGCGATTTGCTTCTATTTGGTCTAGTCTATTACTGTTGGTCCGTTGATGAAGTTTGAGAGACAAAGTAGGTACTACAGACTCGATCTGGGTGTTTGTAGCTTTTCATATCAATTGCCACCTCTCAAGTATGTATTTTTTGATCAGTCGTCTGAAATCTATGTAAAGCAATTTATCATTATTAGTGTGTACATCCGGATTCGACGCTGGTGTCACTGCAAGCCTGGCAGCTCGCTCATTACTTTTTTTTGCATATGACCCACAGAAACTTTAGGGTTTTGTTGTCTACCTGAAGATAGAAGAGGGGCTCCTCTTTAATGAGCTGGATGATAGAGTGCCGTATGTATAATTGCTTTAAATCTGATGGAGTCCGTAATGATAAATATATTTATATCAACTGATGATGAACATATCTTGAAAGCCTATAACATCGATGAAATTTCACCACTGTAAATATTGATATTATTTGGAAGGCGGAAGGCATTTCGTGTTTTTTCGACTATTACAGCCCTTGCAGCTCCGTTCTGCGTTTCAGAAGCATCAGTGTATATTTTAGCGAAATCTTGATCTTGGGATAAAGTTTGTGAGAAAATTTTGTGGATGAAGGTCGGGTGAATTAAAGTTTGGGAAAATTTGTGAGCGTTAGGTTGATGGTAGGAATTTTGACTATCTATGGTGCTAAGAGATGCTAGCTAATGAGATAGTGAGAGTTTAAATTGTTTATTATCAAAATTGGTTCTGAAAAGTCTTTCCGTAAAATAATATTTACGGGTTTAGGAGTTCCTGAAAGTTGTACAAGAAGAAAAGACTATGAGTCGTTGATGGTAGATTTATTTTCTGAAATTCTAGAAGCATAAACAACGGTCAATATTCCCGAAGGAGTTCTAGAGTGGTTTTTTAGTAGGAGTCTGATGCTCTGGATTGGGCTAGAGCTATATGCTCCAGATATAGTATGCATAGCTGTATTGTGTTCTATGTTCAATAAATATCATATCAACTTCATGTTGATTTAATTAAAAGTTTTTTTGTTTCTGAGTTCTAGATTCAGTTACGATCTCTTTTTGCAACTTATCTGTATAACACTCTCTTAAATTATTCTTCATATATTAATATTATTGTTTCAGAATACCTATGGCTGTGGCCTTCTATTCCTCATGCATGGGCTGACACAACTTGTGTTGCCTCCCTTAAACAATACCTTGAGAACTTCTTAAACAGGGAATCAACAAAACAGGTAACGTTTCACGCTGTGATGGCTGAACTGACACCAACATTCAAAGACGTACTTTTGAGGAGGAACAAACTCAGAAAGTTGGCAAATGATGTGAATCCTAATCTGACTAGGTGGGTGAGAGAATGGAATGATATAGTAAACATTGTAACGTCTGATTTCTTTTTGGGAAACGACCTAATCAATCTGGCCATTCATATTAATACTAATAGATAGAAAAGAATGTTTTTATATGTACGTTATTATACATTTATACTCACTTGTTGAATGTCTGCAGCAATTTTAATTTTATATTAGAATGAAATGTATGAAGTATGAAAATCGTGTTTTCTTCAACCCATAAAAACCCAAAAATTACAAAAACAATTTTCATATTTATATTTCACTCTTTTCATTTCAATATATACAACTTCATCTAACAATAAAAGTAAATACCAATCTTATCCTATATCACAGTTGTAGTTTTGTCTTCGTTGTTCTCTGATGTGTTCGGCAAGTGATCAAGAACTAATGAAGACTCTCCTATAGGCGCAGCTGAATCTATGAGATTTTCAGCGCTTAAAGAAGCTATACTATTATCAGTGAACTGATTATCTACTTCGTTTCTTACAGCGTTTCTATTTCTTCTTATTGTGCTTCTTCTGAAGCTACTTCTCAGAATACAAGCAACTTCAGCAGCAGTAATGGCTGAACCTGTTAGAGGCTGAAGAGTTCTGAGTCTTTCTAGGGTTGATATTCGAGCGCTACTTGAAGGTATTGGACCATCAACTACCGTGATGGGAGTATCAGTGATTGTGTTAATAGTTTGGTTCATTTCTACCAGCACTGTACTATAATCTGGTGGTGGTAATTGTGTTTGAGGAATAGCAGCTCTTTGTCTCACATTAGAACTTTCTCCTAAAACGTTTGCTAACCTCCTTACACTTCTTCTAATGCTTTGTCGCAGAAATTTGGCGATTCTTGCTCCAGTAGCTGTTGTATAAGATGGAGGTGGCGTATATTTTGGAGGAGGATCTTCTGATATTATTTGGTTCAGGTTGTTATTCATGCGGGCTGCAGCTGCTGCTTCTTGTATGGCTAAATCATCCATGTGGTCTCCGATAGGTGGACGATACAAAAGCTGAATTCGCTGTAAAATGAATTAGCATGAAAAAACTTTTACCTTGTATACTTCAAGTTAATACTAACATATTGTTGTAAATTTGTTGGATCCACATACTCCTGGTAAGCATGTGAAATGAAGAAAATGAATTGAGGAGAATATAAGAAGTATAAAAATCATATTTTCTTACCTCGAGGATATCTGAAGGACCATTGTTCAAATAGCGGTAACTTTGAATGACTGCCACTATAGGGACACACAAAATAGGAAGAAACTGCAAGAGAGATCCAATCTGGCGTATCAGAAGAGGCCAATATTCTGCAATAGGTGCGTGGTGCCAAACAAACATTTCCCTGAAGTGGCCATTCTTGAAAGTTGAGATACAAAGAACCTGAAAATCAAATCAACAGCTTAGTACTAAGAATGAACCAATAGAGGTTGAGATAACTGAAAAACGACTACTTACCACCAAACCAACCGGTAGAATTACATTCCAAATGAACGAAAGGACTGGGGGAATCCAACCAATAATACATGATTGTTCGTTGGAATTGAATAAGGCAGTGACCACATTATCTCCGCTGTAAGGTCGACCACGTACCATGAACACAGCTATGATTTGAAGAAAAATGATTGTCAATAACCACCAGAATCCACCGATCGTGTAGTCCAAGACGTAGACAACATAAATGCCCAACTAAAATGAGAATATACAGTTTCTGCTCATGCCTGTTGGAAAATTAAATGTAACTTACCTCAGTCGCCATTGGCAGACCCAGCAGAAAACCAAAGGAACAACTGAAGAATGTAATTGTTGTTTCCCAAGATTTTAAAACTTTAGCTTTGATAGCCATTATACCTGTGATAACACAATGCCAGATTGCTAACTGTTGGGCTATCCCAAAGAGAATCAAGATGAAGTAGAAAAGCACCGCCCAAAATGAGGATACCCTCTCAGCTCCGAGAACTGCGAATGTAGCAGGGATCAGTTCTGTTCCCAGTCTCAAAACCTGAAATCAAAATTTCTGTTGAATCAAAAATAAATGTTAGAAGTAACCAATTAGAAAAAAATTTAAGACTAATTTGTTGAATAGGTGTTTCTATAGATTTTAACTGAAAAAGCTGACTTTGTATTACATGGATTTTTTGGGATGGAAAGGGCATACTTCCTAATTTTCTGTATTCTAGAAGATGTTTTAACGGTAAGTCTGTTTTTAATTTGAGGTGGGAACAAATTTTCTTTGGAACACATATTATGCATTACCTGGTATCCACTCTCAATGGTTGGATCCATGAATGGTCGTTCCACCTTTTCCCCAACAATGAAGGAATTGTGAAGCATATATCTTATCGGAGTATTTCCAAGACTCGTCGGAAGTGGTTCATCCAGCGGTCGTAGAAACTTATACGAATTCATGCGCTCTAAAAAAAGAAATCAGTCGAATCAGTTGAGTGAAACTTACATAGTTATTAAATGTTGTGTAACAAATGCGAGGACAATCAAGGTTACTTGAATCTAAATTCAATCAAGGCGTTGAAAAGATGAAGAATTAAAATTTAAAATACTCATCAATAACACCACATTTGGTACTATTTGAAATAGTGGCTTGATAGACAGCTTCATTTTTTATGGCTTCACAGTTATAAACACTTCAGAAAAACATTTTTGGAATATTCAAGTTCGTTTGAGATCATAATTTCATATATTATTTGATTTCCATTTTGAAACAGAGTAAGAAATACAAATTATTTTATATCTTCTTCAAGTTTATTATTGAAGGAGCTTTGTCTCATTCCCAAAAATGTTGTAGTATACACTTCAATTGTTGAGATTTTGTCCCGAGTCTAAAGCATTCATTAACTCAAGATTTCAGAGATAATTGAAAACAGGACTCGAAATCTTGGATCTTTCTGTCTTTTAAGTATTGCATATAAAGCTAGAATGAAACAATAGAGGACAGTTATTTCAATCATTGGCTGCTAAATTTAAATTAGTCTGTTGGAAGGTATCAACAGCTTCTTCTGAAGACTGATATCTCTGACCACCCAGTCTATTTCTGATTTTGGAAGGCATCAACAGTATTTAATTGTTTTCCGGATAATGTGTGAACTTGCATTGTCTTGGCGAATGATGATTCGCCGTTCGGGGTTGGTTTCTAGAAACCATGATTTGCGTTAAACAAATGGCTGTGTACCAATCGGAAGGAACTGTACTTTGGCCTTGTGAATGAATTGTTGCCCCATGACCTGTTTTTGAAACAAACGTTGCAGGCATCTGAAGACACTTCAGCCAGGGATGACTGTCGTCGGTTTTTCTTCGCCTTCAAACGCCCCAATAGAACTTTCGCGCTTATTTTCTGGCTCGTATGAGAATAAATTCAATATTCATCACCACTGATAATGTTGAAAACGCTTTTAGGCTTTCCAAAGTTAAAACGGTTCAGATTTTTTCATCCTTGCAAGTTTCTGTCCTTCGGTCAACAGATGTGGTATCTAACGAAAAACTGATATTTTCACTCGGAATTCTTCGTGTTAATTATTAATATGTCTTTGAAATCCGCATTGATACCTCAATCTCTCGATATGTTGCATGCCGATTTTCCTGGATAATCTTAGGCACAGCAAGCACATTTTCTTGAGTGACCAATGTTTTTGGTGCACCTGAAACCAACTCGTTCAGACATTCCTGTTGAAATAATTGATTTTGAAAATTGTAGAAAAAAATTGCGCGAAAATGCTCACGGTTAATTTCCATCTTTCAACTAACTTGACTATTTGTTGAGGCTAAAACACAGCACGCATAAAACTGACATTTAAGATTTATATAAACAAATTATAAGGATTCATTTTTAGTTCTAACAGTTAATTGATTCAGTCTTGATATCTTGAACATAAAAGGTTTCTCAATGATTTTCATTGAATCATAATACCTCTTCAAATTCGTCAAACATCAATTCAATAAAAAAAAGGTTGAATTTCTTACTCACCAAAAGAACTAGGGACATAATTATACCCTCCTGCTTTCAAGATTTGAACACAGGTATTGGCCAAAACTGCCACCAGAAGAAGTACAATAAAAGTAATTACAGCTACAAGACTAGAATCTCTCTGAAGAAGGTGTTTCTCCTTGTTATGTGATGTGATCTGCATAACAGCTGCTCCGAGTAAACCCCACGTCAGGAAGGTCTCTTGTGCCGCTGCTAGCCAACTCTGAAGAAAAAGAGCATTGTTGAAAGTGAGTCATGCATGCCCAATGAAGTTTCTTTACTAAAACAAAACAAACTACTGAAATGAGTATATATGGATACAAGTTTCGACTGCAGACAAAATCCTGCGGATTGAATTGTTTATTATTGGTAAATACAACGAGAATTGATCCAAAAAGGCAACAGAAAGATATAATCTCATTACCTACGTTTAACTTTCTATGACTTGAATTTTAACATTTTTTTACCATGTCACAAATATGCTTATTTTTTGAGGAATTGCTTAATCGCCCACTCAAAATAATTATCTCACTGGCTAAAATTTGGTCTGATAGGATATGAAGATAGAAACTTTCTAGTCCCCAAATTGAATGTGGCCACATATCAAATTTACCAATCTTATCAACCCCATGTAGCATTTGTGTTCTGCAATACCATATTATGATCATCCAACACAACAAAAACTTATATATTCAATATTTATTCTCCCAAAATAGAAATGATAGAATTAGCTCACCCTCGAATTAATAAAAAACTCATCCCAGGATATATCCGGAAAAACACTGATCAAATTCGGTGGCATCATGCTCAGAATTTTCGAGAATAATATAAACGTTCCGAACACTGGCACTAGAGTAAATACGTAAATCACTTTGCCGTACGACCTGAGTCCTTTGCTCAGCGACACAAACACTATCATCCACACCACGGCCAAGTTGAACGCCATTTGGAACTTAATGGTCCCTTGCTCTACTCCAGAGGAAAGATGATGTCTTTGGAGTACCACCCCATTGAAGTAGTCTGGTATTGTCTCTTCCAGCTTCTGGCTGTTATTGAGACTGTAATGGCCTGAAAAAAATAGCGAGATAAATTACTTACTTGGATTATTCTTTCAAGCGTTAACTGTATTAGAAAGACATTGCAAAAAGAACTTGACCATCTAAGTTTTTTCCATATAAAAGGTGGGCTATTTAGAATTTGAAATTTCATTTCGCTATAAAAATAATACTAGTAGACATTTTATCGAAATTACTTTATTATTGGTAAGACCCATTATTGACATTTATGAATGAAACACAACATCGTTAAGATAGCTGCCCCGGCTTGCCTTACAATACCCCATTCGATCTACCCAATTTTTCGATTGTTGAGGCCTCAATTTCTTCAATGGCAGCTTTGATTTCGTATTTTAAGGCAGCAATAGACTCGGGATTGTTTGCAATAATCTAACGGTGTCCAATAGCAGCTGCGAGGTGGCCAATTGACTTCCGAATTTCAGTATCGTTGGATGTGTGACACGTAGCGCCATCCTGTTGAAACCATACGTCCTCGATGTCATTCTTCTCAACTTTCGGGAACAAAAAGTCTCTTACATGGCACGGTAACGTTAACCTTTGACAGTAATGACGGCTCCTTGCTCATTTTCAAAGAAAAATCGGCCTATGATGCGACCGGACAAAAAACCGCACCAAACCGTGATGCATCGGCTTCTCTACGATGACGTGTGGATTTTCACCAAATGCGGCAATTTACTTGTTTACATACCCTCCGAAGTGAAAATGAGCCTCTTCGGAAAAGATTTTTCGGTAAAAATGCTCATCTTTCGCCAAACGATCTTAAGCTCATTGAGTGAAACGAAATCGCATTAGATGATCATGAGCCTTCAGTTCTTGAACCAATTGAACTTTTAAGCCTTCATACCGAGGTCTTTAAGAAAAATTCGGCGTAACGACGTGCGTGAAAGGTTTAATTGTTGCGAACGAGTTGCTGTTGATGGGTGTTCGATCACACTTTGAGCAAAAGCTGCAATATTTTCCTCCGAACGCACTGGACGAGAACGTTAGCGAGTTGCTTTGTCCAATAACGAGCCACTTCGACGAACTCGCTTCACAAATTGATCCACAAACTGAATTGATGGCACTTTATTCTAACCGAAAATTTTTCTCAGATTTCTTACAGTTTGGGTCAAAGACTCAGAACTTTGGAAATATGTTTTTAATATTTTTCAACTTTTTTCGAGCGAAAAGCGATTAATTTTGTAAATTTCAAACCTTTTACTAAAAATATGTCACTTCATAAGTGTCAAATCGGCCCTCTGTTTCAAAATAAGTATGGGTTCAAATTTCAAACACTAGATGGCTCATCCCGTATACTTCTTCGATTTATGCAACAAGAACAACGTAATGAAGTTATCTTCCACTAAATAGAATCTTTAAATGAATACACTCATGTTATAAACTTACCACTTCTATAAAAAATAAAAGGATCCGTCCATCTATACCTATCAGTTCTGGTGATGAAAGAATCTCGAAAAAACACGAACATCCACGACACCCCTATCACACTATAAACTCCAATGAGCGCCTGGGCTAGGAACAATGACACTCCGACTCCTTGAAATAAAGGTGATATCCTCCACATATCAATGACTCCAGCTCCGAGTTGTTGGCCTAGACACATCTGGAGAGTATACAACGGTAGTCCAAAAAAAATGGACAAGATCATGAATTGAATAATGAAGTTGGAGCCGAAATGGATTGTAAGCGTTGCAAATCTGGAGATGTTGAAGAGACCCAAAGTGCAACTTAAGCATGCAAGGGTAGAACTCAAGCTGTGCGGCCATACTCCTAAAGGGCTCGAAGCCTCCGGCATATCGTTGTGTCTGTGTCTTTCACATGGTCTGCAACAAAGAAAGAGACATTCTCAAAATCTATTTAAAAGTATTGTACGAAAAAATCGTATTGCACACAAAAGCATACATTAATTATTTCTAAAAGCAAGAGAATGGATCGTGAAAATTCATTAAAGAATGACAAAGACCTTACACTCATCATCTCGCAATGGAGTTCACAAGCTTATAAGTCGTTATATTGGTTTTAAAATAATGCAAAACATAGGGATCGGTGTGACAAGTATTGAAAAACGAATGCTCATGACATGTTGGTCTGTGCTGATTCCTTTACTGACGTTATGCGTACATTTCACACCCTACAGTTGAAAACAGAGCTTATAAGAACTTGAAGAAAAATCCAATAGATATAACTAAAGCTGAATATGTGCATTTCAGGAACATTTGCAACTCAACAATTGATAAAGTGAATAATCTACTTCGATAAAGTGAACCTCGTCTGGTCTGATCTATGGTGAAAGCAGTCAGCGACAACTTTTGCTAAGCATCCTTCCCACGTTCAAGTTAAGATGACGGTTCTATCGCATCATCACCTGAAGAAAAAGTGAATATCTTCGCAAAAATGTTTTCTCTAAATCCAATTTTAGATATATCAAATACGGTTCCAGTAAGTAGCCCATGCTCAATCGAATATGTCTAATGTGAAGTTCAGAGTTCAGAGTTAGCATCTAATCGACTGTCTCAGATTTCGTTTAAGATTCAGACGTTTCCGGAATGTTAGAAAGTTGCGAAACTAAAGAATGATTCCGAAGAAAAGGAAGAAATGCCTACCCCAAAATCACCCTCCAATCGCATTGTTGCCCATTATGTCCAAAGTTATGGAAATAGTGATAAACGATGAGCTCATAAAACATCTCTACTTACAGGGTATCATCAGTGATCGACTATACACTCCATAGACAACAATCAACTGGTGACTTCCTTGCATACGTTATGCACGACATCAACAATCGAAAAGCATGGAGAATCATTGCTTTTGATATCTCAAAAGTCTTTGACAGGATTTGGCACTCAGCCTTAATGAATAAACTATCGCATATGGACTTCTAGAAGAATTGTGTAGTTGGATTAGTAGCTTTGTCTTCGGTAGATCGATTCAGGTGGTAGTTGATGGTGTAACGAGTGAATCTTTTCAAGGTTGATGCAAAAGTACCCCAGGGCTCTATAATCTCGCGAACTCTTTCTCTGTTGCAAATTAATGATCTGCTTCACCCCACCGAAAACAGAATATTTGGTTTTCCGGACGACTGTACCATGGTATCCTCATTTTCTAGTCCTATAACTACTAATGAGTCAAAGAGACAAAAATACCAACGGAGCATGTCGCAGAATTCAGATTTAGAGGAGATATTACAGTGAAGACGGTTGAACATCTACTTTGCATCACATTCAACACCCAACACCGGTGTTTGCTAGCATGACCTTGTGCCAGCCATTGCCAAGTCTGTTTCTGCTAAACTCGGTATTCTTTTCAGGGTTAAGTAATTCTTTACGCCTTCACAGCTGATGCTTCAAACAAAGTACTGATCTAGAATATTGTTTCCATGTATAGGGCTCCGCACATTTATTACATCTATTATCCAGGAGAGGCAGTGAGCCTCATTAACCTTTCGGAGATCACGCATGATTTCCAGCTTCTCGCTCAAATGCGGCTAGTTGCTGATCTTTCTCTTCTTTACAGAAACCTCCCACGCAAATGCTCTGAAGAATAGAAAGACTTGGTTTCGGAAAGAATCCAGTTCCAAAGCAAAACTATGCTTGCGGACGGTCTAACTAGCGAAGCCACGTACCTTTCTCTAGAAAAATTCTACCTACAATTTTAATTCTTCTGCCCACCTAAGCAAACAGAGGCGTTTTGCATTTCAATTATTATTAATTGTGTATTCGGTATATTCTGTCAAGTAGGGACATCTAGTGGCGAGTAGTAATACTATGCAGGTCTGTGATGCAGGTACTATCTATTTCGGCTACCCACTAACTACTAACAGCAGGCATGTTTGAGAATGGTTGAGAAAGTTCTTGCTCTGACTAGTTTTTTCGATCACTAGTAGATGGTAGTAATTGCATAGGTATAAAAAAGGCTAGCGGCGCCATTACGAGTCAGTTTGCTTGGTAAAGGCGAAGGAAACGAAACTGCCTATTCTGAAATGAAGTAACACCCGTGCATAAGTAAGAGTATTTTGATTAGAATTGTTTTATGTTTGAAATATTAGTATAGAAAAAAAGCGAAAAATAGACAGTGAATGCAGAACGTTCCATGATAAATGGAACTTCCAGTATTTTGTGATTAAGGCGCTATGTCTAATTTGTAATGAACAGTAGCTATTCTCAAAGAATATAGCATTAAACGTCACTATCAATCGAAACATCTTCAAAATTACTCTAAATATAATAGGAAGTTTGCAGACGGAAAAATTTGAAACTTTGAAGCGCGGACTGAAATCGCAGCAATCTTTGTTTACCAAAGCAAATATTGAGCAAGAGTCTCTAACTCGCGACACCTTTCGTGTGGCTCTTGAAACTGCAAAACGTGGAAAATCATTCACCGATGGAAAAATGATAAAAGACTGCTTGATTGCAGTAGTGGAAGAAATATGCCCCGAAAAGGTAAATTTATTGAAAGGTGTCAGTTTGTCAGCAAACACCGTGATTCGGAGGGTGCAAGACATCGCAGAAAATATATCATCTCATCTGTTTGACAAAAATGGACATCTTGAGTGGTTTTGTCTAGCCTTGGATGAGTCAACGGATGTGTCAGATACTGCTCAGGTGTTGATTTTTATTCGTGCAGTAGATAAAAGCTATGACGTATATGAAGAACTGCTTGATATTGATAGTATTCACCGCACGACAACTGTGGCAGATATTTTTAAGGGAGTTGAAAATGCCATTAATAAAAAGAACCTTCGATGGAAAAACTTGAAAAGTATCACCACCGATAGAGGTAAAAATATGTGTGGAAAAAATAAAGGAGTGGTCGCTCTTGTGTCAAAGGCTGTAGAAAATGATGGTGGCTCAAAACCATTAGTCTTACATTGTATCATTCATCAACAGTCCTTGTGCGGAAAATGTTTAAATTTGTCTGAAGTTCTTAAACCAGTCATATTAGTTGTTAACTCCATCAGATCCACAGGACTGAATCACCGACAGTTCCGCGAGTTTATTGAAGAGATTGAAGAAAATGACTTGCCGTATCATACTGCCGTACGCTGGCTTAGTTGCAGAAAAGTCCTTAAGCGTTTCTTTAGGAAACAAGTTCAATAAGGGTGAGTGTTTATGTCTATCTGGTCTATAAACCAAGTAATGCTAAGTTAGTGTCTTTCGATGTCAAGAATTTGTTTCCAAGTATTCCACCGAAGGTTCCGTATGATATCAAAAATTTGTTAACACAAAATAGGACGAATCCACGAATTAAATACGACATTATGCCTTTATTAGATGTTTGCATATCTCAAAATTATTTTTTATTTAAAGACTCTTTTTATAAAAGTGATGAGGGACTTATGATGGGAAACCCCTTAAGCCCTCTTTTGGCAGAAATATTCATCGATAATATAGAAAAAACTATTCATACACACCCGTTTAGTGAAAATTTCCTATAATGGTATCGATATGTCGATGACGTTATTGTGTGTTTCACAGGAACAAACAGAGAGCTCACTGTATTCGAAAATTTCATCAACAACCTGCACCCAAATATAAAATTCACTTCTGCAATGGAACAGAATAACTCGATCAATTTCCTAGACTTAACAATAACAAGATCAAATAATAAACACCTGTTTTCAATTTATCATAAACCTTCTCATACAGATATCACAATTCATTATACATCGGCACATCCTTACCAACACAAAGTAGCAGCATTTAATAGTTATATACATAGACTCTTAAGCACGCCAATGTCTAGTGAAAATTATCTCAAATAATTGAATTTGATAAAACAGATAATAATAATGGTTATGATGCAAATTTAGTTAGCAACATATTATATAAGAAAAACAAAAATTAGCTCTACAACATATTTATCCAATCGGTGAACATCAAGACAAGAAATTCAATAGTTTAACATATATAGGCTGTATTAGCATTAATGTGAAATCCTTCTTAAAAATTCAAATTTGAATATAGCGTTCAAAACATCAACAAATTTAGGTTCATTTATCAGAAACTATAAGTCTCCAATTAATAAAGAAAATAAATCAGGTGTTTATAGATAGGAATGTACAGATTGCAATTGTTTTTATATAGGTACAAATAGGAAAAAATGTCAATGTTAGAATCTCAGAACATAAACGCAGTTTCGTCAATGGAAAAACCGATTCGAATTATTCTAATCATCTTAGGAAAATAGTCATTCTTACAATTCGGAATTTAAAATTCTACATTCTAAGAATAGAGGTATAAAACTCAATTTTCTGGAAGTACTTGAGATTAACAGATTTAGGTATTCCCCTGAAATTCTTAATGACCAGATAGACATAAGTAACTCAGCCTTATTGAACTTGTTTCCTAAACACTAGTTCAAATACAGATAACTCTGAATGGATTGCCTCTTTAGTCAATATAAGTATACGTTTGTTAAGATGATTTTGTAGTATTCATTCGCTCTTGACAAATATATTGTGTATCGAAACGCGTCGAGCATTTATTAATATATTTTAGTAGAAATCTTTGTTTAATTATATTTGTTAGAATATGCTTAAGCTGAGATACTTAATCTTAGGTTTCTGTGTGATAATTTATGTCGTAAAGTTTCACCTAGCAAGTAAATAAAACCGAAAAATTATCATTCTGTGTTTTCATTTTCTTCTATTCAACTTATCACAGTAATAATAACAATAGTGAAACATTGGCTGTCGTCGGCCAGATTGATGATACTAGTCTTAAGCTGTCGCGGGCCGTAGTTTGGAGACCCCTGCACTAAACCACTCATATGCACGTGTTTTTGATGAAATCGATTCACCGTAAGCCTCCAGTAACATTTTCAGAGATTCGATACACGAAATTCCATTTGAAATACAAAATTTAGGACCATTTCTTCTTCTTGTTCGATATTTTTATTCATTGTAACAATCGCAAAATGGACTTGTGAGAACTGACAAAATCGAGCTTCGTAAACAAACTAAATGTCAGCTCTCGTTCAAACTCGGCGTTAGTATAGAAAACAATTGTGCCAACTCAACAACAACAAAAATTTTGACCATCGTTTTGAGCAGATTGTTTAAATAATCAACTCCCGGCACTTTTTTGACAGAATGTATTCTTAAAATGTAGTTCCGGCATTTTATCGATTTTTGTTGGTTAGTTTCTTTGTATGAAATATGTTTCTTTCTTATTACCAATTTTATAATTTAAGGTTTCGATTTATTCGTTAGACTCTAGTTTTGAGACAGTAGATACATTTGCTTAAAAACTTTTCCTATAAAATGACTGTGTATACTAATGAATATTATATATGAGCGTTGTGAAGTAATTTCTTTATTGATGATTCAATTACTTCGAATATAGCAGCATAGAAAAAGAGTGAAAGCATAAGATAGCTGTTTTCTGGTAAATGCAAAACTAACGTACGCTATACCTGAAATATCTAGTGACCCCATACAAAAACAGGTCACAGAGAAAGCTTACTGTAAAATGAGATGAGTTCAGTGATAAAACTTCCGCTGAAGTGGACAATTATTCTAATAACCGGTAACAGGAATTATTTTAACACATTTTAATTAAGTTGACCTAATCTGTGATTTATTTTTAGATCCTGCAAAATTTATGCGAATATACTGGAAAATATGAACGTCATTAAAACTTCAATTTTTATTGATTATAACGAAAATGTGAAGTGTAGTCAATCGAATGATAAGAGCAAAAACATTAATGTTGATTGCTGCGAAATATATTTTTGAGTAACGAATGATCTGAATTGGAATCGAAATTAGATCAGTAACGGTAGTTTGAAAAGAAATACACTGCGCCAAGAAATAAACGCACAAAATCGAAAATTATTCAGAAGAAGTTTACATATGCTTAAGAATTATTTTTTCTTCAATTCACCAACACTTGAGATAACTCCAAACAATGAAATAAAAATTGTACTCATAGATATTGAGATGTAACTAGTAATGAAAAATAAAAAAAATCAATTTAATACCAGATAATTCCATCCCTGGCAGGAATAATTGCATGACATCTACGATTCAAACTCAAAATCAATGACTTCTGATGCATTTCGTTCCAAATTTCAATCAGTTTGATCTTCGTTTACGGTAATTGGCTGATTTTGCTGGCTTCTTAATCTCTTATTGAGAATGTTTCAGACATGTTCGATAAGTTTGAGGTCTGGACATCGTGCAGGCCACTTCATTGAAGTGATTTCGTGATCTTGAAGGTAGTTCTTAACGATATGAGCTTTGTGAGGTTTGGCGTTATCTAGCATAAACAAAATGTTTTCACCCATGTTTACCGCAAAAGTTGCATGTTCTTCTGGTATGGTAGATAAAAACTTGCACTGAGCATATCTCCCATTTCGACGTCTGTACACTAGGGACAGTCGATCGCAATAAAAAGACAAAATCTCGACATATCTGTTAACACAACCCTCTCCCCTCTCTCCCAGCCAGCTTCTAACCGATAGACATATTCCCTGGTGAAATTCAATCGCGCTCCTCGATGGGCTGGGTTAGAGCTGTACCTCGAGCTGCGACACGAAACCTCCAGCCAAATTCTCTGAGACATGGTATTGTTTCAGTGCTAATTTGCACTAATAAAGACAAGTAATGTTTTTTGAAGAATTTCACTGAATAATTCTGACTCGTAACGCGTTTAACCACACCGTAGCTTCTTCAGACGAATGAATGTACAGAAATTATGGCACCTATATATAGATACAACTGAGAATATAAAAAAATGAAACAATTGTTCTTGAGTAATTAAAAGCTTATGGAGTTGCTTCTTCTTGAGTGGTTATTGATGACAGGTATATCCGATAAAATTAAGGAAGAGATTACTCCCTGAAGAGATTCAATAGAGGTGAAGGGCCTAAATCGACTCGTTCGTTAATGAGTCTACCTAAGTGTTTGTGTTTGTTGATTTCTAAAGTTAATTTGTACTCTACTGTTCTGTCGAAGCTACGTTTGGAGATGCCAAGTAGTAGCGAACCGTTGTCTCAACTAGGAATTTCTAATTACGGTCATGGATCGCTGTTGTAGCTCGATGTCGCCCTTACCCAGGTCTCCTTTCACGACTATCAGTCTCCCTTCACCTGCGAATCATTCTGGAATCAGTTGAAGGGAATCTCCAAGGTTTAATCGTATTCTTTAAAGTCCAAACTAGGTAATTTAACACCACTGCTTCAGCACATTTTGCCAGGTTCTCGTTGTATTATTACGAAAAATAAAAATTGTCCAGAAGAACAAACGTTACTCGCAAAAATTGATCAACAACTGCTGTTACCAATATATGGTGGTTTTTGCAAAATCTCAATTTATTTCCTTAATTTTATATCTCATGGGAGGAACATGTGCCCCAAGAATCGAATTTTGTTAGCTTATGTCCGAACATATCCGAAAAAAGAACCTGTGTTAATTATTAGTTGCTTACTAAAAAAGGAATTCAAAATATTGAATTTGTGTGTTAATTTCGTGGCGTAGTGTTCATCAATAAATTTTATCAACTAATGTTCCTAATAAACTTATTCACAAAAAGGCTACCTTGAGAATATACAAAGCGTTGAAATTTCCATATTTGTTTGGCTTCATTTCCAGTAGCTCCAGCAATTTTCGAGATATTTTCATCAAATTTTGATATAAATTATATGAGTTACATTAGTGTACATGTTGAACAGTTAAAAGAATATACTATTTGTAGCAATAAAGTAGAAAATTTTTCTTTCCATATGGAGAGCGATGTTTTGGAGAATGCCAAAAGATTGTACAGAGTGGACCAATTTCGATGTTTCAGTGCCGCTATGCGACTTCCGCTCTGTCGAGCTCGATTCATTTATTATAAAGTTATTCTGGAATTTCGGATTTTTCGGGATAATTGTTAAATCAAAAGAAACAATTGAGTGACTCCATTCTACAGGGTGTGTTCAGACCAAAGAATCATTGAGCTTAATGTCCGAAATAATATTCACATTTATCTATCGTCGTTTGTGACAGAAATATAGGTTGCTTTCTGGAAAACGTTCAAATTTCAAAACGCTATATCTTTGAAATCTTGAAACGATTTACGTATGTAAATTTAGTTTGCGTCTTTCAATAGGTAGCGAAAAAAATTGAATAATACTTCCTCCCCGAGATGTATAGGGTGGACCCAATTATGAATTATAGTACGGCAGCTATGTGATATATTGTAGATAGAGAAAAAACGATCTCCCTCACTTGAGTTCGCTTTTCAAGAAAAACACAATGGTGATAACGAATTTCAGAAATCTTTTTCAGTTTTCGAGCTATTCTGGATTTCGCGGAATTTCGACATGTGACGATATCTCGAATACTTTTGATGTTAGGCAAAAATATTTTCACATTCCAGAGGCACTTTTTTGGGCAGAATGCAGGGACGTAGTAGAACAATTCTTTAGCAGATCGGTTCCTGAGTTATTGCTTCATAACACTAACTTGTGTATTTCAAATACGAACTATTAGTGGTTTAGTTATCAATAGTGAGGATAATTTTTTTCTTTCCAAATATATATTACATGCTATATCAATGCCTTCAACTAAGGCCATTTATAAAAAAAAATGTTCATATCCATCCACTCGGAACATAGCAGATATTCTTCCAATTCTGTGGAAGAAAAGGTTCATGTATGTACGTCAAAGATGCCATTTATTCAATTCTCCATTCCCTTCTTAGAATATAAAGCAGGGGTAGTCAAACTTGAACTGCTGGCGATCTACCTCAATATTTTTAGACTGCTTACGATCGACTCTGAGAGGCTGCAAGTATGTGTGATGAAGGGTTGTCGTACATGCACTATACACCCTATCTACTAGGTAGTGTGTACCGTAGCATATATAGATATTAGCTTTCCGCACAATACACATTATTTTAGTTAAGGTTTGGGTTAGGTTTAGTTAGGTTCTTCTCTATCAAATCAATGAAAAAACTCATAGTTACTCAAAATTGCGAGTTTATTGGTTGTTACGAAACAAAAGAGTTACATATGGTGTTAAACTTAACTAAGGAGTGACTTTGGATGTTGAAGCGTGGCACTGCATGTCCTCAGCATACTTTTCATAAGATGGTACGTAACCGCTGAGTGCTAATCGCAAGCATGATGATATATGATCGTCAGTTAGTGGATTGCGATATTTTGACTTAATTTTCTTCTTTTCAGAAAATGCAGACTCGCACAAGTAAGTTGACCCAAACATTGCCGTCAGTTGAAGGGCGATTTGCCTTAGATTCGGATATTTATCTTCAGTTATAAAACACCAGAAATTTGTATGATATGCAGTAGCTTTGAGATGTATATCTGATATAATCTGCACCAAGATATTTTCAAATAATGCAATGTAATGGAAAAAATGAAGGGAAATCTTCATTAGCTCGACACAATGCCACAAAACCGTTTTTGTTTCCAGTCATCCATAGGTTGTAATGCACACTAATTAATATATATTTTTATAAAATTGAAGAAAACGTCATATATATCTTTTAAAATCTCCAAATAAAATCTCATCCGCTTCAATAAATGCTTCCTTCAGAACCGATCCATCATCGAATGGTTTCTTGTGTTTCGCCTATATATGAGATATTTTAAATGACGCGATCGTAGCAGCTTTTGATTGTTTGGCTGATCTTATGAACATGGTTTGTCCTTTTTCAAACAAGATATCCAATCACGTAATTTTCATTTTTTTAATTCACTCTGTGGCGGAAAATCCTTTTCATAGTTTTTATGAACCGTTTTATGATGCCTCTCAAAGTTTCCACGCTTAGGTATTGCAACTGACGCACGACAAATAAGACAAATGCACTTATCCTTCACCATAAGAAAGAAAAATTCTTCCTCCCAATCGTTATTAAAATGAAACGTTTTAGATTTCTCCGCTGCACTCATTTTGTACTATTTAATAATAAACTTTGTATCGATGTAGTATTGCCTTCAAGTTACAATTCACAATGACTCCAATTCCTGCAGGCGCAACATTTATATTGGCGTGAATGTTCCCGTCAAAAGCGCCGCCCGAAATTTCTAGAAAAGCGGCAAGAATAAAAAACGCGGCTTTTCTCTGACAAGTACCGCGCGTTCCTTTGATAAAGCCGCCTTTTGCCGCTAGCAAAGTGTTATTTTATTTCGTAATAAATTTTTGTAGATTAGTTACCTACTTATTAAAATTTTTTTCTTCTCAAGATCTACTCAAAAAGCACACAGATCGACCAGGTGATCGCGATCGACCGTTTGAGCACCCCTGATATATAACATGTCATTATCTTATACTTTTGTAATTTTGGAATTGAAAAGCCATAACGATTGAGTTATAAGAAGAAATTTTCGAAGCAAATAGGGAAAAACGACATAAATAATTGTTTTCACATCGAATTTGATCCACCCTGTACATCTTGAAAAGGCATTAATATTCAATTTTCTTGCTGCCTATTGAAAGACGTAAACTAAATTTACATACATGAAATTGTCAAATTAGTTATAATCGTTTCAAAGATATGGCGGTTTGAAATTTGAACGTTTTCCAGAAATCAGACTGTATCTTGTATCCTATTTTGGACAGTTAAGTCATGTTTGTTTGGTCAGAACACACCCTCACACCCTATAGAATGAAGTGAGTCCAGTGTTTTCATTGATTCAACAATGATGTCGCTTTTCAGACCACTCTTATTAAAAAACCAAAACTATACTGAATTTATGTACAACCCTCATACCTATAAGTCAACTTTCGTCGGAAGAAAGATTATCATTTCCGTTGCTTCGAAGCAACGTGGCAATTGCAACTTCTCTATTTTGTTTTACCGTCATTAGAGCGCCAATGAAAAAAAGGCAATTAAACTGTAGATCTCACTTGCGATCTGTATTTATAATTCCATAATAATTATCTAACTGTTCCAGTCTAGAAATTCTAAGACCGAGTAGTAAAAACACACATTCAATGTTGTCTTAATGTTAGAATCAGATGTTATTTTCTACTTAGGTAATAACGGCGTTTCATTTATAGAATGTTATAACACTGATTAGAAATCAGACAACTTTTGTTGATGAATAGATGGTACCGTTTTTCCTTTTGATGAACTGCTTTGCTTATCGGTATTTTGATCCAATTCGGAACCGCTAATGACCAGTTACTGATCAAACATATGCTTTTTTAAATGAGATACCCTTTGTGCCACTTCGTTTTAGAATTTCAGAACCGAACTTAACTCATTTTTTTTATTGTTATTTTTTTGGTACCTCATAGTAATTTATTATATGGAAACATGTAGAAACACCTCTTCGTACATAAGATTAAACAAGAGAAAAAACTAATTTTTTCCCTTGCGAAATCATCATTTCGATGGAGGTTAAACACCGTGTGTGAATAAATACAAACTAATTAATGCTCTAGTATTAGGATCTAATCTAATCTAACCCGCACAACAATTTCGCGATTTCAAGTGTTTTCAGAGGTCTAAAGTCGAT
Source organism: Cryptolaemus montrouzieri (assembly GCA_013387265.2). Lineage (NCBI taxonomy): Eukaryota > Metazoa > Arthropoda > Insecta > Coleoptera > Coccinellidae > Cryptolaemus > Cryptolaemus montrouzieri. The sequence continues at coordinate 30,322,881 of JABFTP020000103.1, forward strand.
TTTCTTGCAGTTTGTTTATGTGTATTTGTTGTCTTTGTGGTATGAAGGAATGAAAAACTACGATGTAACGAATTAGAGGAAGAAAACAAGAAATTATAAATACCAGAGTGCTATTTTTCTCGTATTTGGTTCGGTAAGGTTCTTTATACTAAGTGCGTCAAGCAGGAACAGGCTACTCTTTTCTTATTGAATGTCAAGCATTGGCAACACTGGGAGTGGGGTAGCTGCATCGTTTCTTGGCCATGTTTCACCTTCATCAGGGTCCGCTGATGATATCGTCAAAAGTATGCGATTTTTTTTGATCAACAGAAAATCGATATTTCTAAATTAACAGTGCTGGGATGTGACGGCACTAACGTCAATACTGGTCGGATCCAAGGTGTGATGCGACTCATAGAGATAGCTACCAACGCTCCTGTGCAGCATGTTGTTTGTCAACTCCATTTGAACGAGCTACCTTTCCGACATCTCATGCGATATTTAGACGTAGAAACTAAAAATCCACAAGCAACCGGTGGACCCATTGGAGAAGCTATTTTACAATGCGAAAATCGACAAGTGACGAAGTTTGACGCCATCCCCGTTGATGGGATAGAAGGCACGGAAAGTTTGACAGATATTAGCACCGATCAGAAATACCTCCTACCTTTATGTATCGCTGTCTCAAGTGGACATTGTCCAAAAGAACTCAGCAAGCAGAAAATAGGCCCTGTTGTACAATCTAGGTGGTTAACAACAGCTAGTAGAGTATTTCGATTATACATTAGTACCGAAAAGCTTTCGGAGGCGCTTCGCCAGTTGGCTTCGTATGTAATGAAAGTTTACGCTCTCGTTTGGTACTCAGTAAAAAAAGAACCCTCAATTGCCCAGGGTCCAATACATTTATGGAAGTTGATTCGACTGTCACGCTATCTGCCTCTCAAACTGCGGAATATTGTTGACAAGGTTATTCAGAACAATGCCTATTTTTGACACCCTGAGAATGTACTGTTCGCTATGATCAACGATGGCAATCCCGACACGAGAGCTCTTGCTTGGAGAAGAATAAAAAAGGCAAGATCAACGAAGACAACACGGAAGGGAATACGCGCCTTCGAATTGCCCAAATTAAAGTTCAACGCTGAGCACTACTACGATCTCATAGACTGGTCTTCGCACCCTGTGACCGAGCCCCCTCTAACCCGATCACTATCACCCGAAGAAATAGAAGAAAATATTAGGGGTCGAGCATTCTGTGATAAGGAATTAACCGCTTTCCCCTGCCACACTCAGGCTGTCGAAAGGCTGGTAAAATTAGTAACAACAGAAGCTTTTCCCTCTGTTTTTGGGCCACAATCTCGTGACGCGTACGTGAAAGCAAAAGTGGAGTCCAGACAACGGATGCCATCTCTACATACCAAAAAGGACTACGCCGTTGCACAAGAAGAGCGGAAGCGTCCATAGGAAATTCTGATTTTCAAAATTTAATTTTACCAAAGCTGCATTAACGTTAAATTGTATCCATGCTTTATTAACACTTGTTTGTAACAATATTGAATTGGCTTTAATTGTATTAATCTTCCGTTATCATTTAATCCCAACAAAGCAAATATTATAATTAAAATTTTAATTTATAATGATGTTTAACTCTAATATTGTATTGTACAATAAAAGTAAAAAAAGAGCCTAACAATACAGCGAAATCCTTCTTTCATTTATACTCCATAAAGAAAAACAACTAAAAACAAGAGAAAGAGTTCAGAAATGTGAATTTAGAACCCTAAAACAGCTTGAAAACGCAAGATTGTTGTGCGGGTTGCCTATACACAACAAAAGAAACTTTGAGGGCATTGCGCGACCCCTAGGCATTGTTCAAAAATTCTGAAAAAAATCACAGATGCTCGATGCCAGCAAATGCAACTTTTCCGCACTATACTTTTTTGAATTTCGAAAAAAGTCAACAACGATACACCCTATCTAGTATACTCGAAAAAAAGATTGGCCTTGTTTTGTTGAAAATTGCGCGCTAAGAAATAACCCACACTCAATATTTCAGATTTCTTTTTGGTACGCAATCATGCTTTTCCCGGATATTCCCGGACATATGCCATAGGAAATGAAATGAAAGAAAAAGATTGAGGTTTTACAAGAAATCACCCTATATTGATAACATCAGTTCATTTCTTGCGAATAATATTTGTTCTTCAAAATTTTGATTTTCGATAATAATGTAACGTGAATTGCGAAATTTCTCTCTGGCAGAATGCGCTAAAGCAGTGGTGTTAGATGACCTATGTTGGACTTAGAAGAATAGGTCTTATGGTGTCCCATTCAACAGTTTCCTGAATGATCCTCTGATACAGAGAGACTACCAGTTCATGAAAGGAGAACTAGACAAAGACAACCAATCAATCAATCCATTCATTTGTTCCATATAAACATAAATTGTTGTAGAACACGTCATAGTAAACATAAAATACATAGAAACAAACAGCGTAAACAAAATAATGACCTAACAATAAGAGACGAAATCAGATGAGACAAATATTGTCCTCAAAATACTCCTGGAGAGTGTAGTATGGTGTTCTCCCAAAGTAAGTTTTTAATCTTCTTTTCAATTTATTTTGTGGCTTCCTGTGGAATGTGATTATAAATTTTCACCAAAGCATGAACAGAATTGTTCTGAAGGTAGGTATGCTTAAATCTGGGTAGCCTCATATCGTTCTTAGCTCTCGTGTTATGCTCATGTTCACGCTTAGTCTCCACAAACAGGTCTCTATTATTAACTATGAACATAATTGCTTCATAAACATATAGACTCACTAATATTTCCACAAAGTGAGCCCTGCATGATTGTGTTTTGCTCAGCTTAAGAATCCCACGAATACATCTCTTCTGCAACAAAAGGAGCATCAAGATATCTGATGAATTCAACCATATAACTATCCCGTATCTCAGCCTACTATCAATATATGCATTGTATGCGGTAAAGGTTGTGGAGACATTCACAATTTCAGACAGTGTTCTTAGTGCACACATATCTGGCCATATCATTTGCAAGTTGGTCTACATGATCACTCCAATCTCGTCGATAGTAAACCGAAACACCCAGGAACTTAAGGCTATTAGATGAAACCATGGCAGTTTTATATGCATGAGATATGGGTATGTGTTCTTTTCTATATGCAAACCTTACAAATTTGGTATTTTGACTGTTCATTTTCAACTCATTTTGAGAAAATCAGGCATCAAGATCGACAAGCACATCGTCCACTACCGAATCCAGAGAAACCGGATCGGCGAGCACCAGAGAAATGTCGTTTGCAAATTGGACCATGAATTCAGTTGTACAACCAGGTAAGTCATTGGTATAAATCAGGTAAAGGAGCGGACTCAAAACCGACCCCTACGGCACCCTCCTATCAATAGACGAACATCGTTGACATGTCAATATATTGAGATCTTCCTGATAAATAAGACCGAAGCAGATCCAAGCAAAAACAGCGATCCATGGCTATTTTTCCAGAATTTTCTCGTAGAGACGATGAAGCTTCTCCAAATGCAGCTTCGACAGAATAGTGGTGTTACATACATTTTAGAAGAACATTTTGCACCATTTGCGACAAATATGCAATCATGTTTATAACTCAATAACGTCAGACCTCACCAACCTCATATCGTTGGAACTACCTTTCGTTGATCACGAAATCACATCAATGGAAAAGACCTGCACGAAGTCCAGACCTCGATACCATCGAACATGTGTAGGACATTCTCAATAGAAGATTGAGAAGCTGACCGAACTGGCCAGCTTCTGTGAATGAGTTTCGGAACAGGTTGATCGAATTTTGGAACGAAATGGATCCGAATGCTATACGGTTATTTATTTTGAGTATGAATCGTAGGTTTCATGCACTTATTCTCATAAAGGGTAAAAATATCTGGTATTAACAGGTATCTTTGATTTTCTACAAAAGTTTAACATCTTTCATTATTAGCTTCATTTCAATTTCTATGAGTAACATCTCAATCTCTTGGCGCAATGTATTTTAAAAATAATAAACTTGATTGAAATTCCGTTAGTATACAATACTTAGTAATAGCTTGTATATTTCTATATGTTGAATGATTTTGAAATAACAACAGTTTTCCTCAAACATGCCAAATGCGTAGTCATAGAAATAATATCTCCAGCCATAACAGTAGAATTCTTATGTGGATATTTTCTAATGAATAAATCACAGAAAATCCAAAGTAGCTTTCTATGTTGGTATTTCGCATGGCGAAGATGAAAACCACAGAGCATGTATCATTGTGGTCAAAATAATTATTATCAACCAATTTGTCAATATCCCGTGTTATTATCAAGCTTTCATGGAATCAAGGAAAAGATTTCGCAATGAAAAATGGAAACGACGAAAAATATCAAATGATTTCTCGTTTCCTTGAATAGTGACGTTGCTGGTGATATTTATTTACAGCGATAGAGAACATTGAAATACTCAGAAGATTGAGAACGAATTTAATTGGATCACTCAAGAAACCCATAGCTAGAATTTGCAAAAGAAAATGAAGAAGAAGTTGAAGCAATGTTATCAAGATCAGTTATTGATGCAAGTATATACACTGCGTGAAGAAACGTACAAAATCGAAAATTTATTCAGAAGCAATTTAGATATGTTGAACAATTATTTTTTCAGAGATTCTAAGCACATTTGTTAAAAACTCAAACCTTAACAAAATATATAGAAAACTGAAAGAAATTTATGTAGTGTCGTCATCTAGCGGCCAGCAGTGTAAATATAGAAATTTTTCGATTAAGGTTTACCTCATTTGACGATATTCAGCAAAACCTTTTCGAAGAATTAGTGAAGAAACAATATATACTGAGTGATTCACCAGTAGCTCGTACACTCTTGAAGATTTCATTTTTGTCCGAACAGTATTGTATTTAGAATACACTTTTCTGTTGAATTAGATATCCATCTACTATAGCGGCCCATACACAAATAAAAAAAATGTCAACACATACCTCGATTTACGTTTTAATCATCTTGATTTAATCATTCGTTAAAGAATTATCTTGTTTAGGTTTCATTTTTACTACTCGAATTATTAGAGAAAAAAACTTCTGTGCCAATAATGATGCATGTGCATGTTAATGAGTTTGATACGGTTTGTAGAATTTCCATCAAAAACTTTTACAAATAATCAAATATTTCGAAAATGATCGAGGGAAAGAGAAGGTTACTTGTGCAAAAATATAGCACAATGTTTTATGCGTTGACATGAATAATAAAATACAGAGTGTTCCATCTGAAAAATCAAGATATGATATTTTTAAAATTACAACATTCAATAATTTTTGAGTCACTCCTGTATAAAATGAGGATAAGAAAATAAAGGAAAATAAAGGAAAACGTATTCATCCTCTCTGGCCGAAGGAGCATGCGATGATGTGAGAGCCTATTTCATGAATTTTTACGGAAAAAAAAATATATATATAAATATATAAAAAAATATCTTGGTTCAAGAACGGCGAACTATTAACTATCTGATGAAGCGGAAAAGTAGCTCTGTTTTCAATGTAGTTTTCTTTCATTTGCGCAGAAGTTCAGTTAAGTTTTATTTTCACAGAAGTTTTTCAGTTGTTATATAGAAATTTTATTCATATTGTTTGTGTGATGTTATTGTTGCGTTTTATTTGAAAATATACTTTCACTTTCACTCTTGTTCTTGTTCTGTATTTGAGTTTCCTCCAACAACTTTATGAATTCTTTCATATTCCTACATCGAATTTCATTTTAATATTTCCCGATTAAAAAGTATTATTTGAATCTTTATTCTCGCTCTTATTGAATATAAGAGAAAGTTCAATGTTTTATTGCTATTGTGTTCAGATTCAATCTTTCAATATTAAAGATTCAAAAAACTTGAATTTCTAAAAAACAGAAGTATGACTTGATTTCAAGTCATCCGTGAATCCCTAATCAGTCTGTTCTGAACGCCATTCACGGTAGCTGGCAGGTTTTACTGGCTTCTCAAGTTTCTATTGAAAATGTCCCAGATGTGTTCGATGAGATTGAGTTTTGGACTTCGTGCAGGCCACTCCATTGAACTGATTTTGTAATTTGGAAGGTAGTTCGTAACTATATGAGCTTGGTGAGGTCTGGCGTTACCATGCATAATCAAAACGTTTTCGCTCATGTTTACCGCAAATGGCACAAGATGTCGATGTCGACTCATCTGTGGAGAAAACTCTCTCCCAGGTAGCTTCGAATCAGTTGACATGTTCCCTGGCAAAATTCAACCATGTTTTTCGATGTGCTGTGGTTAGAGCTGGACCTCGAGCTGCGACACGAAGCCTTAAACCAAATTCGTTGAAACGTCGTATCGTTTCAGTGCCAATGTACACTCCACTGCTCTCTCGAAGCAGCATTTGAAGGTGCCTTGCAGTACGATACTGTAATATCCATGACAAAATTCTTAAAAAAAGGCCATGGATCGCCGTTTTTGTTCGAGGTCGGCTACCAGTTTGCCTGTACCTGCAGATCATTCTGGAAAAAGTTGAATGGGACAACTCAAGCCTTTAGCCTATTCTTGTATTAGCTCAACTACCACTGCTCAGCACATTCTGCCATAGTCAAATTCCTTGATTCACGTTGCATTATTTCCGAAAATTTAAATTCACAAAATATTACTCGCAAAAAGTGAACTACTCGATTTCAATTTATTATTTCATTTCTGGTGAGAGTAACATTTGCGCCAAGGCAAAACATTGAATTTTATTGGCATATTTCCGAATATATATCGGAATATTCCAAAAAAAACATGTGTTAATAATTATTTGCCCGTTCATAAATGATGCGCTTAGAGCACCTTAATTTATATGAATTAATTATTGATCAATATAGACCGATATTAAACTTCAATAAAATAATTTTGAAACCTATAAAACTGTGAAATTAATCAATCGAAAATTGCTTCTGTTAGCAATTGAATCTATCGAGTTCATTCAATTGTTTGCAATCAATTTATTTGACAAGTAAGATTCAAATAACTGTAGCCAAAATTGTTCTTGATATCTAAGGAAAGAGAAGACAGCCATATTTTTAGATGTTACGAAAACAGTACGAAACCGTTATAACAATTTACAAAGCAATAAGTGGGTCATTGCCGCAGAAATATTGTATTACACATTTGTGTTCAAGACAACACTTTAGAATGGTCTAAATAATATTAAATTGAAGCAATATAATCCTTTGTTGCTATTACTGTATATTGTTCTGCGTCCAGTATAATTATCGAACTATTGATTTCTCAATTAGAAGAGAAAATAAAATGTTACTAACAAATTTGTCATTAAACATTTCTAATAGTTTTTCATGGTATATGATCTGAACATTTCTCAACAAACATACAGTGTGTTCCAACAACACGTCGATTACTATGGAATAAGTTTATTGCAAGGAGATATAATTTTGTGTTTCCACATAAATTTACGGCAGCAGTGATGAAAAACCCGAGTTATCCAGTCCCAAGTTGAAATTAATCAATAAATAAAATAGAAATTGATGCATAGAATTATTGAAACATCGATTCAACTTGCTTATTAACATATGTAAAATTTTCTAGAACGCGTTCTTTCAGGAAATCCCAAATGGAAAATCCCTTTTTGTTTCCATTCGTACAAGTCTATGATAGAAAAGAAACTATTAAAATGAAGCCGAATATAAATGAAGCTACTAGAAATACTTTCAAAGCCTATAATTCAGGAAAAACAAAACAAGAACCGTTATGATATCGCCCTATTGCACTCACATGCAATACGAGGGTAGAGTGAAAAGTTTTCGATCTAACAGATATACAAGACATTTTTACTGAATTTTTTTTATTTTTTAACATTGCCTCCTTGTCATTCTACAAAATTTACCAACTCTGTAACCCGTCTAAGGGGACAAAAGGAGTTGCTTGTGGCTAGATCTGGTGATTAAGGTTAGATTAACTCGTGGATTTTCGCTATGGCAACCGCTGAGGTTTGAGACGGTGCGTTGTCTTAGTGAAACAGGATATTCTTTTCTGTAAATGTGGCCGTTCTGCTTTTAGCTTGTCAAGTAATGATGCTAATGGTAATGGTAAAGGTTGGGCTAAATGAATAACGTGCAAAGAGGGTGAACTCTTCATTTTCTTTGCTCCATTTCAATGCTCGAAGTATAAGAAATAAATATAATGAAGTTGACGCTTTTCTGCAATCACAGAATGAAGTATATGATGTGATTTGTATCACCGAACATTGGCTGAGCGCTGTGGAGGCTGTGGGCTATGTGCTGGATGGCTGAGTCTGAAGTTGCTTTTGAGGACACGAAAGGGAATGAAATTCCTTCAAATTTAAAATTCAATTTTTCGGAAGTAACGTTCAACAACGTGAGAGATGTTATCAGGAACTTGAAAAGCAGTAGATCCACGGATATCTATGGACTATCAGTTGTCCTGTTGAAGCAAAATATTAACTGTATAATATTCCCACAGACAATCCTGATCAACAGATGCTTGAGAGATGAAATATTTCCGGACTTCCTCAAAGTTTTGAAGGTGATACCAGTGTTCAAAATAGAGAGCATGTGTCCAATTACCGTCCAATATCGTTAGTCCCAATTTTCTCCAAAGTTATTGAAAAAGTGCTGAGTAATCAAATTGTTGAATACTTTGAGTCAAATCACCTTTTTTCTGACAGCCAGTATGGATTCAGGAGGGAAGAGCCTGTCTAAGGCCTTTGATTGTGTCTCCCATGAAAGGCTGATGGACAGGCTCGTTGATTGTGGTTTTGTAGCTGGCAGCAGTAACATTATAAGATCTTTTTTAACGGGTATGTTTCAGACGGTCTTCGTGGATGGTGTGTATTCTCGAAGTTATGACGACGGGTGTGCCACAAGGCTCAATTATGGGACCCATTCTTTTTCTTATTTTATCAATGACTTTCCTTCATACATACCTGAAGCCTTCTCTACCTTGTCGTGAGTTGTCGGAGGTGGTGCGGTTGAAGGCGCTCGGATGGATTTCTGTTTGCATGAATATTGATAAAACGCAGCAATTGTTGTTCAGTATGAGACAAACGAATTCAATTATAGTGAAGGGAGTGTGAAGATCCTTGGGGTGCATTTAGATTGGAAACTGAAGTGGGAGGATCATGCCATCAGTCTTACGACTAAGCTGAGCAAAGATACATTCGTACTTCGTAATCTATCATCAGCAGTATCATCGGTGTGTTTATTTTGCTATAATCGAGTCGAAAATTTGTTCAGATTACAGCGACGTGCTATAAGAATAGTAAAAGGTTTAAAATATAGAGATTGCTGCAGGGATGCTTTCAGGCAGCTTGATGTGCTCACTTTCCCATTATTGTTTATTTACGAATACCTTTTATATATGCACAAGAAGGCAACATTATGTGACACGTAATAAAACAGATATCCGAAAAGAATTCTTTAGACTTGGTAAGTCGCAGAACGGACCTGGTTTTCTGTCTGTTGATTACTATAATAGGCTCCCAACCAGGCTAAAAGATTTATCTATGATTGATTTTAAACCAGAGATAAGAAACATACTTCTAAAGAATGTACTTTGCTCAACAAATGACTTTTCTTCTATTGATTTCACTGTTTTGTGATATTTCGAAGTCATGCGTTCACTCATTCATGCATTGTACCATTTACATGATGATTATAACTCATTTATATATACGTTTACATAATTATTCTATGTTTTCTGAATTTTATATATTTTGATGACTTGACATGAGCAAACAAAAATTTTTGTAAAGCATGAATAAACTGTCTATCTCTAGTATCTCTCAAACTTTAGGTCGGCGGTCGTCTAGAACCATTAAGTAAACTTTGGCGAACTATCATCGTCTTTACCATTCATCTTTAATTTACATTGGCGTATTTCCTTTCAAAAACAAATGTTTTATGACAGCTCGATACTCCATTTTGTCCATTTTCACAAAATCACTCGTATCAACTCATTCAAACGGCTGTTTCATAATAACTGCGTGTCCAAAATGTCTGAAACTTTGGTGAGTAACTTTCAACAGATGAAAAATGAAAATTTACTAGCTTTTATTCACGAGTGTTGCCATCTTCACTTAGAAGTCGGAAACAGATTTGCCCGGTCAACCTTAGATAATCTTAAAGCCTTGGAATCGGAAATCTTTATAGCATCCAAAAACAATCATAAACTCGTGCCACAATTTTTTATTATAATCAGAGCCTCGATATGACATAAAAATTTGCCATATTTTGAACCCTTGACAACTAGGGAATGCAAGGGATTTTATCAGCCTTATGCAGAGATTTTTTGCAAAATAGAACCTTCAATGCGATGGTGAGCAACCACTTCCCTACCGATCGAATTTATAGAATGGTACTCCTCAGGTATCAGTTTTGAGAACAGCCATCTTTTTACTAGTAATTAATGACATACTGAAAGGGATCGAAGCAACTCTTTACGTCGATGGCATAGTACTATACACCACATTTATGAACACCAATACTGCATTCTCATTACTTCAAACAGCATTCAATAAATTAGAGGAATGATCAAGAAATGCTGTTTTCAATGGAGAAATTGCATTACTTTCTATTTACCACATTCGGACGATAAATTAAACCTCACCTTTAATGCAGAACTAACCGCACAAATTTCTTGGGTCTTTATTTCGATTGTCCTGAAACTTATTTCCAACGTGTCGTGGGGTGCCGATTTAAATCATCTGCCAAACTTATACAGAACATTAATTCGAAGTAAAATCGAGTATGGGTCCATTAGCTACAACTCTACTACTCTGCAATATACCAAAAAACTTTGACGGTAGATCAAAATACAACTATGCGTAGTATATCAAGAGACTATCGCTCTATCCTAATTCAGAGCCACAGTTAAAGGATCTTCTGCAGAACCTCCATCCAGAATAATTATCAAAACGGATTAATTCAAAGAAATTCCTCCCCATGCCATTATTGAACCTCCACCGAAATCGAAAGAAGTACTGGGTATATCTCTCATTTCACGTCTATACACTAGAGAACAACGATCGCAATAAGAAAGACAAAATCTCGACTCATCTGTAAGCAAAACTCTCTACCAGGCAACTTCTAACGAAATGACATATTCCCTGGGCAAATTCAATCGAGCTCTTCGATGTGTTGCGGTCTCGTCAAGAAAACTCTTAAATAACGGTCATGGATCGTCGTTGCTGCTCGACGTCGTCCTTGCCCAGGCCTCCTTTCATAACTACCCTGTACCTGCGGATCATTTTGAATTACTTGAATGAAACACCCCAAGCCTTTAGCCAATTCCTGTGTAAGTCCACTCTAGATCATCTAACACCACTGCTTCAGCACTTTCTGCTGGTCTCAAATTTCGAGATTTGCGTTGCATTATTATCGAAAATTGAATATTTCAAAAAGAACAAACGTTATTCGCAAAAATTGATCAAGATTTTTTCACATGAGAGGAACGTGCGCCAAGAAAAAACATCGAATGTTGGCATAAGTCTGGACATATCCGAAAAAACCTTTAAACAATTAGTTACCTACCAAAAAATATATGAAATATTGAAGTTATGCATTAATTTCTTGGCTCATTGTATTTTGAGAATTAATGTCAACAACTTCGACTTGAATGATACATTTAATAAAAGTGCATTGTTAAGAACTGTTTGAGTTTTAAATCCTTCACGCTTCGTATCTATAAATGTATTTTCATTGATTTCAACTACATATTTATTAGTAATAAAAAGGCAAGGTGAGGTGACAATAAGTTAATTATAGTATTTCTTAAAAATAACACACTTTGACTCAATGGGATTTTCTTGAATACGTTAATTATTTATTATATTCTTGGTAAAATTGTCAAGTACGGATTTTCCAGAAACACTATCTCGAATTCTATCAGCAAGCTATAATGTCCGAACAGAACTTGGTCTTTTTTCCGTATAATTTGCCGCATAAAATCGGGATCCTAATACACAATTTCCATTACTATATTCACTAACTTTTCAGTATTGTTTGTCATGAAAGAAAAGACAATTCGTAAAAAAGCAAAACTAAAAGTTCCGAAAAATCGATAATTAGCTTTGAAACACAGAAAACTAAAAACGTTCGGAATGAAGGCTGGATAATTGGAAAATGAAAAATCGACAGATAAGCCAACTTTGAAAGCAAATATATTCATATCGAATTAGGATGAATTTTGTCAACCCATGGAAATGAAGAAATAAAATACAAAATCATTTTTTCACATCTCTGAAAATATTTGTAGGAAAACAAGTGTTGGGTGTCCCACATTCAATGGTTTTGTGGGGCAGCTATTGAAACACTGCAAAGAGAAAAAATGACCCCCTTCCTCGGTCTTGATTTCCGAGAAAACCTTATTGGTGAAGACCAATTCATTACCATTTGGTCAACTTTGGTAAGATTATCGTCGATTGTTGCAGTTCTTAGACAAACCGAACGATCATCGTCTTCCAAGCTCCTACGGCCACGTTTAAATTCAGCTGCCAAAATATCACTGTGGCAATGATGAGTAAAAGTCCCCATACACAGAATTCAATTCATCTTTAATTGAAATAGACATATTTCCTTTCAAAAAATATTGTTTGATGACAAATCGATACTCCATTTGGTCCATTTTCACAAAATCACTCGTATCTACTCATTCAAACGACTGTTCCATAATAACTGAGAGTCCAAAATGTCTGAAACTTTGGTGAGTAACTGTCAACAGATGAAAAATGAAAATTTACTAGCTTTTATTTACGAGTGCTGCCATTTTCATGTAGAGGTCGGAAACTTTTCAGACCATCTTCGTATGTACATACTATAGATAATAATAAACAACAGAATAGTTTCAGAATTGCCTGGTCAACCTTAGATAATCTTATAGCCTTGAAATCGGAAATCTTTATAGCATCCAAAAACAATCATAAACTCATGTCACAATTTTTTGGTATAATTAGAGCCTCGATATGACACGAAAATTTTCGATATGTTGAACACTTGACAACTAAGGAATACAAGGAATTTATCAGTCTTCTGCAGAGATTTCTTGCAAAATAGAACCTTCAATGTGATGGTGAGCACCACTTCCCCACCGAACGAAATTAGAGAAAGGTACTACTCAGGGATCCGTTTTGAGAACAGCCATCTTTTTCCTAGTACTTAATGACATACTTAAAGGGATCAAAGCAACTCTTTATGCCGATGGCATAGTACTATACACCACATTTATTAACACCAATACAGTATCGTCATTACTTCAGACAGCATTCAATAAATTGGAGGAATGATCCAGAAATGCTGTTTTTTGTTTGCAATGGAAAAATAGCATTATTTTCTCCTTAGCGTATTCAGACGATAAATTAAACCTCACCTTTAATGCAGAACCCCATAAGGAAAATAACCGCACAATTTTCTTGGGTTTTAATTTAGAATGTCAGTAAACAAAGCAGAAACACATCGATAAAATTCCCGAATCCTGTCATTATGAATATCCTAAAACTTATTTTCAACGTCTCTGGGGCGCCGATTCAAATTATCTGCCAAACTTATACAGAGCATGAGTATGGGTCCATTAACTACAACTCTGCTAATCTAAATATACTGAAAAACTTTGACATAGATCAAAATAAAGCTATGCGTAGTATATCAAGAGACTATCGCTCTATCCTAATTCAGAGCCACAGTTATAGGACTTTCTACAGAACCTCCATCCAGAATAATTAGCAAAACGGATTCATTCAAAGAAATTCCTCCACGTTATTGAACCTCCACCGAAATCGAAAAAAGTACTGGGCATACAAGGCTGCATACCAAATGTTACCATTTCACGTCTGTACACTAGAGAACAGCGATCGCAATAAAAAGACACAATCTCGACTCATCTGTAAGCAAAACTCTCTCCCAGGCAATTTCTAACGAAATGACATATTCTCTGGCAAAATTCAATCGAGCTCTTTTCGATGTGCTGCGGTCTCATCAAGAAAACTCTTGAATAACGGTCATGGATCGTCGTTGCTGCTCGACGTCGTCCTTGCCCAGGCCTCCTTTCATAACTACCCTGTACCTGCGGATCATTTTGAATTACCCCAAGCCTTTAGCCAATTCCTGCGTAAGTCCAATATAGATCATCTAACACCACTGCTTCAGCACTTTCTGCTGGGCTCAAATTTCGAGATTTGGGTTGCATTATTATCCAAAATTGAATATTTCAGAAAGAACAAACGTTATTCGCATAAATTGATCAAGATGTTTTCACATGAGTTACCTACCAAAAAATATATGAAATATTTAGGTTATGTGTTAATTTCTTGGCTCGGTGTATTTTGAGTGTTAATGTCAACAACTTCAAACTGAATGAAACATTTAATAAAGGTGCATTGTTAAGAACTGTTTGAGTTCTTGATCCTTCACGCTTCGTATCGAGAAATGTATCTTCAAAGATTTCAAACACACATTTATTAGTAATAAAAAGCAAGCTGAGGTGACAATAAGTTAACTATAGTATTTCTAAAAATTACAAACTTTGACTCAATGGGATTTTCTTGAATATGTTAATTATTTATCATATTCTTGGTAAAATTGTCAAGTACGGATTTTCTAGATATAGTGTTTCTGGAAAATCTATCAGCAAGCTATAATGTCCGAACAAAACTTGATCTTTTTTCCGTATAATTTGCCGCATAGAATCGGGATCCTAATACACAATTTCCATTACTATATTCACTAACTTTTCGGTATTGTTTGTCATGAAAGAAAATACAATTCAAGAAAACTCAAAAGTCAAAGTTCCGAAAAATGAATAATTAACTTTGAAAACAGAAAACTAAAACGTTCGGAATGAACGTTGGGTAATTGCAAAATGAAAAATCGACACATAAGCCCACTTCGAAAGCAAATATATTTATATCGAATTAGGATAATTGTTGTCAATTCATGGAAATAAGGAAATAAAATGCAAAATCATTTTTTGCATCTGTGAAGACATATGTAGGAAAACAAGTATTGGTGAAACATTTCAGATGGAAAATATGACCCTTTCTCGGTCTTGATTTCCGAGAAAACCTTATTGGTGAAAACCAATTTCATTTATCATTTTTCGTTATCGAGATATTCCAGAATTTGTTCTCTGTAGATGACAGAAGATTGTTTATCTGCAACAGAAACAAGGTTGGCGAAAGAATGGATCCCTGAGGTACTCCTGCTTGTAACTGGAAACACTCAGATGTTACAACCGTCGACCACAACTTGTATTGATCTATTTGAAAGAAAGCTACTTATCCGACCCCGCAATTTTTTCGGGAAGCCCATATGCAGCAAGTTTATTCAACAAGGCTGCATACCAAACCCTGTCGAAGGCTTTAGAGATGTCGAAGGCTATTGCTCTAGATTCCTCATGCTTTTCCATCGTTGATCTACAAACATGAGTGACGTAGGCGAGCAGATCTTCCGTCGATCTTTGCCCGCGAAAACCATACTGACGGTCGTTTTAGGGGTAAGGACTTCTTTCCTTTCTTTGGGATAGGTTGAATGCTCGCTATTTGCCAGTTGCTCGGAAAAGTCTGGCTTTCATAAGAAATCTGCAACAGACAGTTAAGAATGAGTGCCAGTTCGGAAGCACACTTTCTCTGGATGATCGGCTGTATTTCGTCTAGACCAACTGCCTTCTTGTAGTTCAGCTGCTCGAGAGCCCGTCTCACAGTGCGAACTCTGAACATAATTTCTGCCATGAAAGAATTTGTAGGACTAATGTTCGATGGTATTGCATTAGATGAATCTTGCACAGAATTCTTTGAGAACAGGAGAGCAAAGAGATCGGCTTTCTCTTTCAGAGATGATGCTATACTTCCGTCTTCTCTAACAAGAGGCGGAAACGCAGATTTCCAGAAATTGGCACTGACAGTCTTCGCCATAGACCAGAACTGTCTAGTCTCGCTTGCCAGTTCATATTAGGTACCCCTTAGTTGAAATTTGCCTTTGCTCTTGCAGTTGTTAGGTTAGGTTCTCTAATTGCAGCTTTTTCAAACACCAGTTTCTCTAGTCGATGTTTCAGAATTTTCAATTACAGCTGCAATTACATTCGTTTCAGTTTCTTAATTTTTTTTAGCATATTCTTCGACCCTCGATTTTATTAAAGATCTGTAGATTCGAAAATTATTTTCAAACCTTTTGAAAATACGTTTGTCAGGCTGGTGTGCCTCCGGGAACCGCAGCTTCACTAATATTTCCGCTTTCAGTAGAACAAGGAATCATATCATACCTCTCGTCGTTTCTATATTCCATTTTGAAAAACCTTCAAAAATACTACAAACTCTTTTTAACAATACAAAAATCCTAAAAATGGAGAGATAATAATTAATTATTTTGATAATGTTGAGGTGTGCTCTGTAGTTTCAGCAAACAAATACACCTTAGTATCGAAAGTTCTTCTCTGTGTTCTTTCCATGTTCACAGATTAATTATTCTAATATTTCAAAGAAAATTATTTTTCGAAAGGCAAGATTCCCATCTCATAATGAATTCTGTTTTTTATTTTGCGTCAGTTGCCATGATATTATATATTTTCGAACAGGAACAGAATACTCAAAGCGACCAATTTCACGTATGAATTGTATTGAAAAAAACATAAGTTTACTTCATAGCTCGAAAAAAAATACTTCCAATCCATCCATGGACTCTTTTCCAAAAAGTGCCTCAAGAATGCGAAAATATTTTTCATGTAACTTAATTAGTACCCGAGATATGGTCATTTGCTTTAATCTCGGAAATTCGAAAATTCCGGAATAACTCGAAAACGAAAATGATAGTGGAAATTGGTTTTCACCAATAAGGATCTTTCGAGAATTCAGACCGAGAAAAAGGGGGTCATTATTCAGCTATGTTTCATATATCACATCGAATTTGGAACAATCTGTTCATAATAATTGTTGAACTGAAGAGTTTCGCAGAATTTCATTGCATTTTTCATTTGCGAAAAAAACATAGTAGTTCATAAGAAAAAGATCGTACATAAGAAATTATTTAAAAATGTACAAAAATCAATTGAACAATTAACTGATTGAATTTGATGACAATGGAGACCTTTGTCACATATAAAAATCATTTTCATTTCCATCAAATAACTTAATTCATTTAATTAAATGTTAATGGATTAAGTGATAAGTGTAACCAATCAAAAAATAGGTATGTAGACATGAAAAACTTACAGGATTTACTGTCATAATCCAAAAAAGTAGAAACACAAAAACAAGTGGAACACCTACGATGATTCCAGCATCGACATGATCAACCCCGCACTATCAACTAAGGAATATAACGAGGCAAGAAAGAAGTGGCAAACGAAACACATAGCGCTGGCTAACGAGTCTCCGCACCGTTACCGGAGAGAACGCTGACCCGGAGTCTTCGCCACTTGGTGATGGTGCCAGGGGATCGTGAAAAAATGGAAACCTACTTCTGAGTGATTGCTTGTAGTGGGCGGGTTAAATTGTAGAGCAGGTACAACAACTGGAATACAATGATGATTCACTAACGTAAGTTGAAGGAGCACGAAAGTATTTTTAGGATATACATGAAAAATTTTCACTGAATGAGGTCATTGAAGCACGATATGATTAAAGCTTTCTAAAGCGTAGAAACAAGGAGAATTTTTTAACCCTCAATCATAGAATAGTTGATCCAAAAACAAGAACATTGATGTTGACAATTAATACAGTCAAATTATGAATTTCTCATGAAATCGAATTCTTTGATTGTTAGTAAAATTGGAACTCTCAGGGCAACAATAAGTTCATACAAGGTGTTTCAGGTATGCAGTCAATAATTTGTACCGATAATTGCTCATGAAAAAATATGAAAAAAATGCCCATAAGCGTAAGTTCAAAAAATTTACCGTTCTCGAAATACAGGGTGTTGAACTTCAGATTGCACTTTCCGTTTCTGTTGGTAACTCTTGTAGGTTTCAATTCGCAGAAAAAGATTCTTCTTCGTACCCCACCAAAAAATTGTATTTGAATATAAAACTCTACCCGTGCGAGTATTTATTGCAAATGAAAGAATCCATGAATTTTATTCAGTATTGATCACAATGAACAATGCCTCTGTTAGGATTTTCGTTCAAGTATCAGTTGATATACAGGTACGCAGGTTGGTAACTCTTGTAGTTTTCAAAGAATTTAACTCCAATTGGCAGTTAAGGAATTTTTTTAATCATTAATTCATTAGATGTGTCCAGTAGTTGCGAAAATATACCGGGTGATATTTTTGTCAATTATGCTACGTTTGACCCCATCAAAAGCATAGTGTAGTGCACCACTGGTCTTTTCAAGAATATATATTGAAAATATCTTTCAATTTTAAAACTTTTTTCGTCGTTTAGAAAATTTCTTGAAAATCGCAGCCGTTTTCGAGTAAAAAAATTATTTACATGAGAAGACACGCTTTTTTTGAATGAACTGAAGTGAGAGTCGATAATCCGTAAAAAATCAAGATAATTCTAATCCGGTGACCTTGCTGGTCAATCATTTGGAGGAGCTCCATCTATCTAGTCGAAAATGCAATTGATTCTAGGAGTTGTGCGCCAGAGAAAACCGGACAATTTTTTTCCGTTATAACTTGCGCAATTTCAGAGCTAGATCATTCGTTCTTGCTTCATTGGAAAGCCAAAGGACTACGTTTTTCAGAAGTTGTAACGAAATTTCACTTCCAGTGAATTCCAATATGGCTGACTCATTCGAAAATGAGCAATATTTCAAGATCGCCGGAACGTTTTTTTTCACTAAAAAATTCGAATGGGGCATTCAGTTGATAATTCAGTCTTTTCTGAACAATTTGACACATTGATTTTAGAAATATTCCAAGAAGTAGTAAAAGAGTAGCGTGAAGAATTTTTTTCTTACATACATATACATTTCAGCGGAAATCGAAATATGTTTTCACCTCATAGCGTTGGCACTCCAAAAGTTGTTGTGTTTTTCATGGATGTTCTGAAAAGACAAAGAACCATATTTCATTAAAACCAACCTGAAATTTGATTTCCGTTCGAATCCAAAATGGCCGACTTCCCAAATATTAACAATTTTACCCGCGCATTGAAAATTTTTTCGCAGTCGTAATGAATCAACTGCTTAATTCAACCACTATATTGAACCTTTCCCATCATTTTGAGGGATCGAACTCCTATACTGATTCAGAATTGTGCCAATTGTCGTCAATAATGTTTCTCTTTTCCACCATCATATAAACCTCCCGTTGTGAAACCTCTGAATATAGACTGCAGGCTTATTAAAAAAATGTATTAAAATTAATACAGAGTGTAACAAAAGTAACTTAAGTAACGAAAGGGGACATTCCATCTAATCAATACGAACAACTTTTACTATGGGGTCAACTCTGAAGTCGCGAAAAAAAATTAGTTATTCCATTACATTTGTGTGCAGTAGGTATGAACATTTTTTCGCAGTAGTATTGTGATTATTATTGTGATTTAAAGGGTATTTTTTCTGTTATACAACTTAAGAGTGAAGATTTATAAAAAAATATTAAAATTATACCTATACAGGGCGTAACAAAGTAACTTAAATCCCGAAAGGAGTCATTCTACACATAAATACGAACAACTTTTACTATAGGGTCAACGGTGAAATCGCGAAAAAATAACTATTCCATACAAAATGTATGGAAAAGCTGATTTTTTCGCGATTTCAGTGTTGACCCCCTAGTAAAGGTTGTTCGCAATAATGGGTGGAATGATCGACCCCCTTTTGGGATTTAAGTTACTTTTGTACAACCATATACTAAACTTTTTCAAAAAAATTCCAGGAACCGCAAAAAAGGAAAAAAAATTCAGGAGCTCAATTTCGACGGCAAAAACGAGAAAAAGATACAGAGAAAAAAAACTAGCGGGATCTCTTGAGAAATTTTTTAGCAAACCAGAAAATAGGGACTCTGAATGTCAAGAGAATGTTGACGTAGATGTAGCTTCAACAAGCGTAGCTTTAAATCTAGAAGTTAGAGAGAAAAATGTTAGTCCTTCAGAAGAAGACTCCAGTGAAACTAAAAAAAGAGAAAGTAATGCTAAAGAACCTGTAAGCAATTTATCGTCATCAAGTAGCTGTTTAGATTGTGGTGATGATCCCGGTTCGTGGCCCGCCAGTATGACTAATGATATTGTTAATATTTTGGTTAGCCGTGGTCCCGTGCAGCTGTTTAACCACAATTTTCCTGCTAATATCGATGGAAGAAAATTTGCAAACAGTTATTACTCTAAAATCTTCCTAATGAAGAAAAAATTAACAGAGAATGGCTTGTTTAATCTACGTCAAAAGATTCAGTCTATTGTTTTTATTGTAAAATATTCAGTAAAACTGTAAGTAGTCTGTCAGCTCCAAGCGGTTTTTCCGATTGGCAACATCTGTCATCTACCTTAAAAGGACACGAAACAAGCATTTCCCATAGCGAAAATTTAAAATGTTGGGTCCAACTAAATCATATGTTAAAAAATAAAACTACTGTAAATCAAATGCAACTGAGACTATTAGAATCTGAAAAAAAAACAATGGTGTGATGTATTGGAAAGGATCATAGCTGTTATAAAATTTTTATCTCATCAATGTCTGACGTTTAGGGCTCGTCCAAAATATTATATGAGCATGATAATGGTAATTTTCTCAAAGCAATAGAAATGATAGCGTCCTTTGATTCAGTTATGCGGGAACATATTCACAGAATTCAAGCCTCGAAATTCGATTCAACTCGCATGACTCACTATTTAGGAGATCAGATTCAGAATGAAATCATTGATTTACTCGGCACGACCATAAAAAATTATATCCTGAACAAAGTCAGAGAATCAAAATATTTCTCTATCATATTAGATTGCACACCAGATGTAAGTCACACAGAACAAATTACAGTTATACTAAGGTATGTTGTTTTAAACAGTGAAACTAAAAATGTTACAATATGCGAAAGTTTTATTGACATCTGTCCGATAACCAGCTCCACAGGTGAAGGACTATTAAATTTTGTTTTAGATTTATTTTCGCAATTAAACCTTGATATTAAAAACTTACGTGGTCAAGGTTATGACAATGGTTCTAATATGCGTGGAAAACACAATGGATTACAAAAAAATATTGGAAATGAATAATCGTGCATTTTACGTTCCATGCTCGGCGCATAGTCTCAATTTGGTCGTTAACGATGCGGCAAATATAACGCACGACACGGTCAACTTTTTCAACTTAATTCAAGAAATTTACGTTTTCTTTTCGTCTTCTACCAAAAGGTGGTCCATAATTTGCAAGCGTTTGCCTGATTTAAAACTAAAGGCATTAAGTGCCACGCGATGGTCTAGCAGAATCGATGCAGTCAAACCTTTACGGTATCACCTCGAAAAAATATTTGACGCTTTACTTGAAATATCAGATAACAATTCGTCGGAATGGGATTGTACAACAACTCACAAAGCACATTCGCTTGCTTTGAATATTCAAAATTATAGATTTATTTGCTTAGTTGTAATTTGGTTTGATATTTTAAACGAAATTAATGCTAATAGCAAAATGATGCAAAACCCCACAATTGATTCATAAATTCACCGAATATCGCACAGATGAGCATTTCGAAAGGGTGTTAGAAGAAGCTACCACTGTGGCTCGGGAACTTAATGTAGATGCAGATTTTCCGCCTATAGATACCGTTCGTCCACGAAGAAAACCAACTCAATTTCAGTATGAACAGAGTGATGAAGTCTTACTAGACCCTAAAACAAAATACAAGGTAGTTTTTTTGGTAACTCTATGATAAACTAAAAAATAATGAAATATCATCGAGTTTTAGACGACATCGGGTTTGAACTTGAATTTTATCTTGGTGTTGCTTGTTTTTGACGTTCGAAATTGTTAACAATTGTTTTAACAAATGAGGATAAGCGTTTCATTGAATGTTCATTTGTGCGTGGCCATACTTCTAGGCAAATATTACGCCAAAGTCCAGCCCCCAATTGAAAAAGAATCACAATGTATGATCTTGTGAAAAAGGGTCATTAGGAAGAAAACCAAGTACTGGTGCAGCTAGAACTGTTAGAACATAGGTACTCGCCTTTTTTATAATCTGTTTCAAGCATCACTCTACATTTTTTGTATCACAAAATCAATTGACAATTTCAGGATAATATTCAGCGAACTTCTGCATTAGCAGTCAGCCCTATCAGAAACCAGCTTGACTGTTTCCCAAATGTCTCAGAGACGCCAAATCTCAAAAACCTCTGTGAGTAAAATAATGAGACACCATTTGGGTCTCAAGTATTTCCGGAGGCACTATAATTTTCAATTGACTCAAGCTGTCAAAAAGCGCAGATTCGAGCGATGCAGAAATTTATTAAATAGATTTAGAACACGTAGACAAATTGAAAATATCTGATTCACAGACGAAAAAATTTTCACTGTTGCCCCACCAAAAAACAGCCAGAATGACAGAACTTGTGTTCCGACGAATGAAATCAAGAGGAATGTGCCTTTAATTCGTTTGCAGAGGGAAAGACAAAAATTTTCCAGGCATGTAATGGTCTCTGTCGGTATTTCGAGAAACTTCAAATCAAATACCATTTTTATAGAACAAGGTATAAGATTAGATTCGGAAAATTATTGTCACAATTCTAGATCATATGTTACCAACTATTGCGCCGTCAACTCTTCAGTTCACTTTCATGCAGGTGAATGATTGCTGGTTTTTGTATGACATGAATAAGTACAGTTGCCACCAGCTGAAAATTAACTGTTGAGAAATCGATAGCTTTTTGGATGATTTTTATTGGTTCATATCTTTACAATTTTTTCCATATGCTTCTGACGTTTGTCAAAGAAATGAACAACCATATCACAAAAAAACGCTACTTACTCTCAACTGGCCGTCAGTGTACAGGGTGTCCCAAATTAGATGTATTTAATGAAATCTATTTCAATTGATTTTAGGATGGAGCCAGGTGTCATATACTATGGATTATCTAAGACAACTAGTAAATGATATCATCGAACGAGAACAATGGCTCCCAAATAGTCCCGATCTTAATCTGTGCGACTATTTTCAGTGGGGTCATTTGGAAGAAATGGTGTATAAACATGGTATTATTTTCAATAATTGTGGGGAGCTGAGGCAAAAATTTAAGAATGTTGGAACAATCTTCATAAAGAAGTAATTTCGAGATCCATAGAGAGCTGGAGGAGACGGGTGCAGATGGTTGTGGATTCCAATGGAGGTCATATTCCATTCTGAGTACTTCATTCTTTTTGTTGAATGTTTTCACTCATGTAATTTGTTAAACAAAATCATGTCGTATTATCATTTTCGCAGTTGTTTTTAACAGTTGGCATCTCTGAGATATTTGGGAAACAGTCATCCTGATCTTCCTCCTAATGACCCTGTTGTTCGAAATTTTTCCTCAAGTTCATAGATTGTACTTCTTTTGTAGTTAGGGGCTGGAAATGGGCGTAATATTTGCAAGGGGGTGTTTTAGTTTTCATTAAATAAAATGAACACTCTATATTCAAACCCAAATTAGATGGAAACTACTTCAAAAGGCTACTTTCCTAGTTTTTGTAGAAAATTATTAGGTGCGCAACTAAGTTCTCGCTGTTTCGATAGATGGCTCCAGCAGTAAGTGCTGGTCGATTTTTACATACCAAGAACGTCTTGAACAGAGCTTGGACATATGGTAAACAAACCACTGTGACACATTAGTGATTTTGTTTTTGCGTCATATATTTTATTTGTGAGAAAATGTCTAATTTTGTGCCAAATAATCGTCATTTGCGGGAAGTGTTGATTTTCTTCTTTCATTCGAAGAAAACAGCTGCTGAAGCTCATAGAGAGCTCCAAAAAAATTATGGAGATGCTGCTCTAAGTGAAACAACGTGCCGGGATTGGTTCCGTCGCTTCAAAAACGGTGATTTCTATGTGGACGACCGTCCCTGTGAAGGAAGGCCAAATATCTTCGAAGACGCTGAATTGCTCGATGAGAATCCGTGCCAAACGCAAAAGGAGTTTGCATCAGTGTTAAGAGTTACCCGCCAGGCAATTTCCAAGCGATTTCATGCGTTGGGAATGATTCAAAAGCAAGGAACTTGGGTTCTTTATGATTTAAAGCCAAGATAAGTTGAACGCCGTTTTTTCGCCTGTGAAGAACTGCTCCAGCGGCAAAAAAAAGGTTTTTCTCCATCGCATCGTAACGGGTTATGAAAAAGTAATTTATTATAGCAATCCAAAGAAAAAATCTTGGGGAATGCTTCTACGTCATCGCCCCGGCCGAATATTCACGCTGCGAAAGTTATGCTGTGTATTTGGTGGGACCAAGTCGGTGTTATTTATTATGAGCTGTTTAAAACCGAACGAAACCATCACTGGAGAACGGTATCGTACTCAATTGATGCGATTGAGTGAAGCACTGCGCAAATACGAGCAGAGACACAAAAAAGTAATTCTAGAGCATGATAACAACGTTCAAATGGAGAGTCCTACCCCACCCGCCATATCCCCCAGATATTGCACCATCCGATTATTACTTGTTCCGTTCGATGGCACTTGGTCTGGCTGATCAGCAGTTCTGCTCATATGAAGAGCTCGAAAAATGGATTGATTCGTAGATAGCCTCGAAAGACGAACACTTCTATCGTCACGGTATTCGAGCTATGCCAGAAAGATGGGAAAAAGTTGTAACTGGCGATGAGCAATATTTTGAATGATTCATTTGTAATCATTTTTCACAATAAAGTTGTATTTTCATAAGAAAAACAGCGAGAACTTTGTTGCGGATCTAATATATAAATAGTTTTACTACCATCTTTGAATTACGGATTATTGAGCTTCAATTCAGTTGATTCAAATAACGCGTGTCTTTTAATCAAATCATTTTTTTACTCGGAAAAAATTGCGATTTCGAAAAATTTTCAGAAGATAAAGAGAATTTAAAATTTGAATAAATATTTTTTAAAGGACCAGTAGCGCACTGCACTATGATTTTGATAGTGTCAAAGATAGCATGACCCTGAAAAATATATCACCCTATATATTTCGCAACTAGTGGGCACATCAGATGAAGTGATGAGTAATTCCTCTTCTGCAAATTGGAGTTAGATCCTTTGAAAACTACAAGAATTACCAACCTGCGTACCTGAAGCAGCCTGTATATCAGGGGTGCTCAAACTTGAACTGCTGGCGATCTACTTCAATATTTTTAGACTACTTACGATCGACTCTGAGAGACTACAATTATGTGTGATGCAGGGTTGTCGTACATACACGATACACCCTACAAACCTACCTAACTAGGTAGGGTGTACAGTAGCATATATAGATATTAGCTTTCCTCACAATATACATTATTAAGTCAAGGTTTGGGTTAGGTTCAGTTAGGTTTTTCTCTATAATATCAAAAAGTCACAGTTATTCAAAATTGCGAGTTTATTGGTTGTTACAAAACAAAAGAGTTACATATGGTGTTAAACTTAATGAAGGAGTGACTTTGGATGTTGAAGCGTGGCACTGCATGTCCTCAGCATACTTTTCATAAGATGGTACGTAACCACTGAGTGCTAATCGCAAGCATGATGACGCAGATCATCAGTTAGTCGATTGCGATATTTTGACTTAATTATCTTCATTTCAGAAAATGCACACTCGCACAAGTAAGTTGACCCAAACATTGCAGTCAGTTGAAGGGCGATCTGCCTTAAACAGTCACTGTTGCAAGCTACGTGCACGGATGGAATTCACAAATTTTGTTGCCCATGATTTTCTCCGTGTTTAAAACTATTGAACGCAAAATTTGTTGGTGTATAATGCAATGGAATGAAGGGAAAACTTCATTAGCTCGACACAATGCCACAAAACCGTTTTTGTTTCCAGTCATTGCTGGTGCTCCATCGGTTGTAATGCACACTAATTTATATATTGGTAGCTTGTAGTTTTCCACAAAATTGAAGAAAACGTCATATATATCTTCGCCATGAGCCTTCCCCTTCAGAGGAATGATTGTCGAAATTTCTTCCTAAGATGTCATTGAATACCATCCGAATGAAAATACACAGCTGGGTAATGTCTATCATATCGGTGGATTCGTCGAACTGTAAAGAAAAGTATGTACATTTCATGATATCATGTTTTAGTTTATCTGCCATGTCCTGACTCATGACTCCAATACGCCTTGTGACAGTCTGACGAGATAACTAAAGCTCTCTAATAGAAGACATGATTTCTGTTTTATTTTTTAAATCTCCAAATAAATAAAGTCTCACCCGCTTCAATAAATGCTTTCTTCTCAACCGATCCATCTGCGAATGGTTTCTTGTGTTTCGCCAATATATGAGATATTTTAAATGACTCGATCGAAGCAGCTTTTGATTGTTTGGCTTGTCTTGTGAACATGGTTTGCTCTTTTCAAAGAAGATATCAAATCACGTACTTTTCGTTTTTTTAATTCACTCTGTGGCGGAAAATCCTTTTCATAGTTTTCATGAACAGTTTTATGATGCCTCTCTAAGTTACCACGCTTAGGTATTGCAACTGACGCACAACGAATAAGACAAATGCACTTATTCTTCACCATACAAAAGGAAAATTATTCCTCCCAATCGTTATTAAAATGATACGTTTTAGATTTCTTCGCTGCACTCATTTTGTACTATTTAATAATAAACTTTGTATCGACGTAGTATTGAAGTTACAATTCAGAATGACTCCAATTCGCAACATTTATATCGGCGTGAACGAAAGTCTAGAGTGTTCCCGTCAAACGCGAGCGCCGCTCGAAATTTCTAGAAAAACGGCAAGAATAAAAAACGCGGCTCTTCTTTGACAAGTACCGCGCGTTCCTTTGATAAAGCCGCCTTTTGCCGCTAGCAGAGTGTTATTTTATTACTCAATAAATGTTTGTAGTTTAGTTACCTACTTATTAAACATTTTTTCTTCTCGAGATCTACTCAAAAACATTCACAATCGATCATTTGAGCCTGATATATATCAACTGATAGTTGAAGGCTTGTTCAAGTGTATCAAAAATCGAATGGGTCTTTATATTCGAAAGGTAAAAAAATTTTTCTCACAAGATATGACGCCATCGATCAATTTTTTCTAATAAACCCTTTCACTGGCAGATTACAATGAAGTGAAAGGGTTAATTTTCTTCAATACAACGAAACCCTTTCATTATTCAAAAGTTATACCCGCGTAGCAATGAAGTCATTCCTCGAAAATCTTGGGAAGTTTTCTGCAAGTTTAACGATTATTTCTGAAAGAATCCTTATGAGCTTCTGCTGCAGAATTTTTACTCTTTGTTGAATAATGCATCGAGGATCAGCAAATGAAAAACATGACATTAAAAGCATGAGTCGAAGGTATGACTCGGTTCTCTATTATGTTCCTCACAACAAAGAATAACAATAACAAAGCTGCCGTAAGAAATTCCAACAAAATACTGGTTTGGTAACGTTACAGGTATTCTTTGTCCGTAAACTTATATTACCTATCTCCTATTGAATAGTTTCTACGACCTTCACGCCAGTCTCGTATGCCAAATTGCGTCCGGTTGGCTTATTTCAATTCTATTGATGGATCTCAACTTACGGAAATTCTCTTAACCAGTTCAATTTTAGGATATTTTTAGATCAAGGCGTAACTGGAATAGGTTCAGTGTAGAAACCAGTCCAGTGGAAGAAAAAAAATCTGCGTATGAGTTTGCATAATTGGAAGCAATCGTGGACGATGGTAATATACCAGTAGTTTGATCCACAGTTATATTTTGGAATAATTTCTTGCGTCATAAAACAATAATCGAAAGTTCATTGTTCGTTTTTCGAGGTATAATACAGGGTGTGCCCTAAGCTCTATGATTCCTGGAGCAATTCTACGATAAATTAGTGAGAACAGCATGGTCCTAATCTTTTTAAATACGGAGATATTCAGCTTTGATCTCATGGGTCCTGAAATCACAATTTTCAACAAACGAGAGCGATTCTCCAGTGTTACGATTGATGGGATGAAATACATATCTTGGTGTACAGAAAGTGACATTGGGAGCCATAGTAAAATGATTATCAAGAATGTTTGGTTAAGGTGCCTTTTCACTGAAGCGTTTTGACGCTCGTTTCGAGCGGTGGTAATGTGACGTATTTTTCTATGAAATCATGACGCTTCCATGAAAAGGGGATTTCAGCATGAAAATATGTCATTTGTCACTTATTTTAGGTTAGAACACTTAATTGATGAATTTGAGTATTTTATTGATTTGGTATGATGTCTGGAATCTTTAGTGTTATACAGGGTGCTTCAACGAAACTAAACAGAGGCTATATCTACCAAGATATTCATTTTTGATCAAAACGCAAAAATAGGACAATTTTTGTTTCAAGAGTGACATTTTTTGGGGTACAATACTTGCCTGAAACATCAACTCCCTAAGCGGGGTTGCAATCCTTGAATATTTTGAATAGGGAAGATGGGTCGAGTGATGACTCAAAAGAAAGGTGGTATTTTTGTCTACATTCCTTTAACGAATTTCCATTTTTTATTGAAAACTGTAAAAGATCAGGGTGAGTAGCTGAAAGATAGGGAAGACTATTTCCCTAAGACTATTCAAGTTTCAGTGAGGTAAAATGGAACAGATCCATGCTGTTCAATGGCAGTCATCATCAAGTACCATCTTCATCTCGAATTTCAACCCCTGGAGCAGGGGTGACAACCCTTGAAAATTTGGAAGAGGGTAGATGGGTCGAGTGATAACTCGAAAGAAAGATATTATCTTTGTCTGCATTCCCGTGAAAGAATTTTTATTTTTGATTGAAAACTGTAGAAGATACAGTGACCCACTGAAACATAGAAAAGACTATCGCCCCAAGACTATTGCAGTATTAGTGCGAAAAACTGGAATAGATTCATTGAGATTAAAGATGACAGCCTTTGATCTGGAATGAATCTGTTCCTTTTTTTTGCACTAATACTTGAAAAGCTCAGGGCGATAGATAGTCTCCTCTATTGTTCTGTAGCTCACTCTGTATCTTCTACAGTTTTCAATCAAAAATGAAAATTCGTTCACGGGGATGCAGACAAAGATAATACCTTTCTTTCGAGGTATCGCTCGACCCATCTACCCTCTTCCAAATTTTCAAGGGTGGTCACCCCTGCTCTAGGGGTTGAAATTCGAGATGAGGATGGTACTTGATGATGACTGCCATTGATCAGCATGGATCTGTTCCATTTTACTTCACTGAAACTTGAATAGTCTCAGGGAAATTGTCTTCCCTATCTTTCAGTTGCTCACCCTGTATCTTTTACAGTTTTCAATTGAAAATAGAAATTCGTTCAAGGCAATGTAGACAAAGATACCACCTTTCTTTTGAGTCATCACACGACCCATCTTCCCTATTCAAAATGTTCAAGCATTGCAACCTCCGCTTAGGGGGTTGATATTTCAGGCAAGTTTTGTACCCCAAAAGATGTCCCCATTGAAACAAAAATTGACCTGTTTTTGTGTTTTGATCAGAAATGAATATCTTGGTAGATATAGCCTCTGTTTAGTTTTCGTTGAAGCACCCTGTATATTGCGAAATTTTCTTTTCAAGACCTCTATGCTGTTGGACACTATAAAAAGAGAATAAGCCCTTTTGTATCGAAGAAAACTTGTTGCCTTAGGTTTTTTTATTGGCAAACCTTGAGGACCGAAATCCACATCTACGAAGAAGGGATTGCAGCACAATATGATTTGTCATTTATAATTATCTCGGTGGCATTGTTTGCTGCTTTTTATAACTGCTCTTAATTTGTTATTTCTACATTGTAGACTAGTTGTTTCATGTATCCCCGTACGTAAAAGTCAAACGAGTTGAGATCCAGTGGCTGTTCCTAATCGTCTGTTTTAGATTTCGTATAAGAGCCATACATTTCTAGAGTGTAGGAAAGTTGCTAGAGGATAACCGATTCCGAAGAAAGGAAAGAAATGCCAATCTAATTGTTGCCCTTTATGTCATGGAAAAAGTGATGAACGATGAGCTCATAAAATATCTCGAGTTAGATGGGCATCATCAGTGATCGACAATACGGTTTCCGTAGACAACGCCAACTCTTTTTCTGTTGCAGATTAATGATCTGCTCTACTCCACCAAACAATATATTTAGGTTTGCGGACGGCTGTACTCTGGTGTTCTCATTTTCTAGTCAGCGTCCAATAACTGCTGAGGAGATACACCGACAAAGACGGAATAAACAAAGTTCTCCTGAAAAGTCACTGCTGGAGAACCTCCTCTAATCATGCAAGGGTATCTAATTTCCTCAAAAAAGAACATACTTCTACTGGGCTTCACAATCAACACCGGAGTTTGATGGCATGATCATGTGTCAGCCATTGTCAGAGCTAAGCATTTACAAGAAGAATGAAACTTGTAGATGGAAGGACAGAGTGTGCCACAATGGATCACTGGGCCGCAGGGGTGGGGCTGTTAATCAGACCACACTCAAATTTTATATCTATCAGTGTTTGTTGTAATGAATTGTAACATTTTTCAAAGATATTCAATTATCAATCCATGGCTATGCGTTGAAATTGTTTTTAGTAAGATTATTAACTTTGATTATGACGGTCTCCACTTCATGAAAATTTATATACATTTTTTCAATGAATGAAACAATGATGTTCAAATTTTCCTTTTTCTCGGGAAATACATCTTCTTTTCGCACTTTAAATGGAATGAGTAATCGAACAGAAAAATTTAATTTGGGGGTAGCATTCAGAAAGTCCATGTGAAGATTAACTTCCGATATTTCCGGAATATTTTTGAAATCGATAAAGAGTTATAGGAGCTATAGCTGGGCGAGTATTTCTTTGAACACCCGATATACTGGATGTTTCTTCGGAGGAATGAATAAAGGGATTCAAATAAAACTTTAATAAGGATCGGATAAGCCTGGTTCTTCATACTGTTATTTTGCATAGGGTGTCTCTCCACATCGAACGATTTTTCTGACTACCCCGGTACAATAGCGCGTGCCGAAAGCAATCAGGGTGAAAGTAAATGCACTCTTTTTGTCCACATCCTTTCACGTTGAGTGAAACAATGAAATAAATACATAACAATAAAATAAACACGTATATCATATCTCGAAGAACTCCCATCATTATACAATA
The DNA here is from genome assembly GCA_013387265.2 of Cryptolaemus montrouzieri. NCBI lineage: Eukaryota > Metazoa > Arthropoda > Insecta > Coleoptera > Coccinellidae > Cryptolaemus > Cryptolaemus montrouzieri. Next base: position 30,354,090 of record JABFTP020000103.1, read on the forward strand.
TTCCATTATTACAAAAGCAATTAACATTTATAACATTCTCATTTAAATGCCGTTATTTGAAATCTTTCTATTCGATGTTGGGAAGTAGTTCACTAGGTACAAGGATCTTGAAAACAAAAAGGATTAGTCATTGAGGAATTGCATCATATTCAAGAATTTTTTCCTTCTGCTTTATTGTAATCTTTACATGTGTGTATACAGGGTACGCGGATATACTTCAGATAGTAATTTCTCAGCAAAAATTGGACCTTTTTCGAAATATACCCGCTCAAAGTTGTTCTTAATTATGCTGTATATCAGGTGTCCCTTTAGTGCGTAATTGGTACATAACATTGCTACTGTTAAATATATATTGAGGAAGTCTCTATAGAAAGAAGTATTATGCTAATTTGCTGCTTGTCCTCAAATTATTTTTAAATATACACGGTATTTCACTGCAGAGATTCAAATCAGTTATATGTTTTTTATGGGACGCCCTATATTTCTCATCGTTATTGAATGTGTTAACCAGACATGAAGTAACTTTCTTCATATCAGTAAATGCCTCAACTGAACTGTTTTCGAATTACACAGTGCCAAGAAACATTTCCAATTTTCAATTTTGGTAGGCAACTTATTATTATTGAGACATGTTTTTTTCGGAAACGTTCGGACCCATGTCAACAAAATTAGATGCTTTTTCTTGAAGCACACCTTCCTTTCAGGAGAAATAATTTGAGATATTAATAACAGTTGTTGCTGATCAATTTTCAGTAATGATGCAATGCGAATCACGAAATATAACCTCGGTAATGTGTGTTGAATCAGAGATGTTAGAAGATGACTTAGGTCATCTGGCTCATACCAGAGTAGGCCAACGGCTTGGAGTGTCCAATTCAACTGTTTTCAGTTTGATCAACACGTACAGGGAGACTGTTTGATATGAAATGAGATCTGAGCAGGGACAACCTCGGGCAATACCGTCAACCCATGATTTAAGAATTTCCTCTTTGAAACAACGGTTTGCTACAGATAGGGACCTTCAAATGTAGCTTCAACAGCTGCAATGAGACGGTACGACAACGTCTCAAGGAAATTGATTTGAGACCTCGAAGCTCACCCCAGCAGGGAACATGTCAATTGGTTAGAAGTTGACTGGTAAAGACTATTGTGCACCTGTGGTAATAGTGGAGATTCAATAATGGTGTTCAAAATAATTCATTTGAATTACCGCACGGCATCGTTGATAGTGGAACCTTAAACACTCAGAGGAACGTTGCAGATATTTTAGAAGAACAAACATGGCAAACATGGGTGAAAACTTTTCGAATCATGTTAACCACATAATTAAATCAGAAATATTGAATCTGTTGGACGTTTGCATTGAACAAAATTATTTTTCTTTCAACAACATCTATTACAGTAGTGAAAATGGTTTGATCATGGGAAATCCTTTGAGTCCACTTTTAGCAGAGATTTTTATGAATAATATTGAACGGAAAATTCATACACATCCACTCAATTCCAAATTTCTTTATTGGTATAGATATGTTGACGACATCTTAGTATGTTTCATTGGAACTACTCGTCAATTAGACTTATTTCTTAATTTCATTAATTCCATCCATTTGAACATTAAATTCACGATAGAAATTGAACAGAACGATTCCATTAATTTTTGGACTTGAAAATCACTAAACAAAATAATAATCATGTTTTTCGGTCTTTCGTAAACCAACACATACTGATACAATTATACATAACTACTTATTACATCCAAGTCAACACAGTGTTGCAGCTTTAAACAGCATGGTACATCGGTTACTCAATTTACCTTTATCAGTAGAAGATTATAATAAAGAGTTAAACATCATCAAACAGATAGCCATTAATAATTCATATAATCCGGATATGATAGATCTAATCATTCGTAAAAACTGTATCAGAAAGCAATAAATGAAGTATATCCTATTCATAAAGACTATAAAATATTCAACAGTTTAACATTCTACGGTTCTGCAAGTACAAATATTAAATCCTTTCTCGTCAAACAAAATCTTAATATAACTTTCAAAACTTCTAATAACTTAGGTAAACATATTAAAAATAATAAATCTCGTGTTGAAAAATCAAGTAAATCAGAATCTATAAACTCAATTGCGGTTCTTGTGATAAAATTTATATCGGTAGGACCTATAGGAGTTTTGGCATAAGAACATCTGAACATAAACGTAGCTTCGATAAAAATAAATCTGATTCAAATTATTCAAACCACCTAATAAAAGAAAACCATTCATTCAATACAAACTTTGACATATTACATATAAAATCAAAAGTTCAAAATAAGATCTCCTAGAAGCATTAGAAATAAATAGATACAAACATTCGGACAAGCTTTTGAATGAGCAGGTAGATGTGAATTTTTCACCCCTACTTAACTTGCTTAATTAGTTTTTATTACCTTTCATACTAACTGTACAATGGCTCGGTGTGGATTTTCCTGTTATTCATCCAACTTGTTCTACGATTTGTTTATAATATCATACTCTTCATTCTGTTTGTCATTCTCGATAAAGCTGCTGTGTCAGCGAAACGTCGTCGAATTTTTTCAAATAAAGTGTAGATTAAAGTTAAACCTTGTGTTTTTCATCTCATTTATATCATGGATCTACATCAAGTAACGGCCTCCACAATTCAAATGAAAACTTTTTGTTTATGCATGATAACGCCAGACTTCATTAGGCTCATATCGTTAGGAACTACCTTCAAAATCACCAAATCATTTCAATGTAATGGCCTGCTCAAAATCCTTACCACAATCCCATCCAACATGTCTGGGACATTCTGAATAGAAGATTAATAAGCCAGCAAAACCATCCAGCTACCGTGTATGACGGTTTTTTCATGCACGCTTCGCAGGAATAGGCGAACCTGTTACACCACATGTGTGGGCGCCTGGGGAGAATTGGGGTGTCTGTTTACTCGCTTCTTGAAGAGGTCAAATTATAGGATGTAGGGAAGATGTTGGACGGAAGCGAGTTCCACAGCTCACCGGTCCTGTAAACGAAGGCATTCTTATAGAGGTTTAAGGGGTCGTTAGATGTACGGCCATATGATGAGAACTCCTTGCCAGCCTAGTGTTGCGGCAAAACATGAGTTTTCCCGGAACAAGGTCTTTCAGCCCGTTGGAGCATCTAACGTGGATGTATCTGTAAAACAGTTTGGGAGCAGATCCCCATACATGGGACCAATATTCCAAAGCAGGTCGAATCTACGCCTTATATAGAAGCAGCAGCTGAGATGACGTGAAGTATCGCTTGGCTTTTAAAAATAAAACTAAGTGTAGCTGATGCCGACTTAGCCATAGCTGATACATGTTCATGCCAGCAAAACCCAAGGTTGACCGTTATTCCGAGAAGGTGCATCGAATCTTTGGATGCAGTTTGTTGGCCTTGCATTAGAGGGGGTTCTCCAAAGGGGACATTTCTAGAAAACGTAGTTGCTTGCGTCTTGCTCGCGTTGAAGCTCACCCGATTCAACTGACCCCACTCAGATATCCACTGTAAGTCAGAGTTTAAGTTATTCATTTGTTGACATCTCTGACGCTGAGATTCCGCAGCTCTTTAATCGGCCGCAGACTACTTAAAGACGAAATCAGGGTATAATCGTCTGCAAAACCGTAGATCTTGTTTTCTGTAGATGACAGTAGATCATTAATCTGCAACAGAAACAAGGTTGGCGAGAGAATGTATCGCTGAGGTACTCTTGCTTGCAACAGGAAACAATCAGATGTTATACCTTCGACCACAACTTGTATTGATCTATTTGAAAGAAAGCTACTAATCCAAGCCCGCAATCTTTCGGGAAGCCCATATGTAGCAAGTTTATTCAACAAGGCTGCATGCCAAACCCTATCGAAGGCTTTGAAGATGTCGAGGGCTATTGCTCTAGATTCCCCATGCTTTTCCATCGTTGATGTACAAACATTAGTGATGTAGGCGAGCAGATCTCCTGTCGATTTTTGCCTGCGAAAACCATACTGATGGTTGAGAATGGGTGCCAGTTCGAGAGCACACTTTCTCAGGACGATTGGTTGTATTTCGTCTAGACTAACTGACTTCTTGCAAATCAGCAGCTCGAGGGCCCGTCTCACAGTGCGGACTCTGAACTTGATTTCTACCATGGAAAAATTTGTAGGTAGAATGTTTGTTGGTATTGCGTTAAATGAATCTAGCACAGAATTCTTTGAGAACAAGAGAGCTAAGAGATCGGAGATGATGCTTCCACGAGGGGTGGAAATATCCGGTATTAATAGGTTTTTGGGGACAAAAGTTTCACATTTTTCATCATTATTCTTATTTTAATTTCTATGAGTAACATTTTCATTTCGACTGTTCTCAAGGATAGTGCGGTGGACTATTGGAAAATAATTCTTCAGCGTATTTAAACTTCTTCTGAGTAAATTTGAATTTCCGATTTTGTTCGTTATTTTCTTGTCACGGTATGATCGACATTTTGTGGTAATATGACATACTTTTCGAACATCTCCTGTACAGGAATCTTCTTAGAATCCCAATTCTAATACTAAATTGTTCTCTTGAAAACAACTATCCATGAATAATAAGTAATTGTTGATATTATGACATAGGATGTTCTGTGATCGATGTCAAATTTTGTAAGGTTCAACCTCATTATTTTTCCCAATATTAATATTGTTTTTGTGCGATTTTCAAGATATCTTGTTACTTATATTAGGAATATAATTAATTGGAAATTTTCTATTTGATTTCTCAGTATGCAAAGGACAAATGATTTTTAGTAAAAGTTTATGTTGTTTTTGTTTTATCAAAGTGTCAATTGAATTCTTTTTATAGCCCTTATTCTTATCGATCAATTTCAATATTCGAACTTCAGTCTCGAAATCAACAGACAAAGGAATAGGAAGTATTCTGTAAACAAATGAATGAAAAACACTAAATTTGATATTATATTTATTTCTTTCCAACATGATATGTAATAAAATTGCATGAAAATAATATTAAACCCATCAGTACTAATAAGAAGAATTTGGGTTCATTGTTAGTTGATTATATTTTAAAATCAAATTATTAGGTGAAAGCGGAGTATATAAAATACATTGCAATGAATTTGAGACTTTCTATACAGGCCAAACCAGATGTATCGAGAAGAGAATTGAAGAACATAAAAGATCCATTACTCGAATCAAAATTCTACTGGTTTTTCTGAGCATTGTATAGATGAAAATCATTCCATAGAATACATGAGAATTGAAATTATACATCTAGGTAATAAAGGGAAGAATATGGACATTTTTGAGATTAAAATCACGCCTGGTTTTAGGAGAAACCAGCCAATTTGTAACGAGCAGATTTCGGTCTATCTCTTGTTGTGAATGCCGTTATATTCCGGTAAAACCACTCATTTTGTTCTTCGGTATTGTATTACTCTTGATAATGGGATGATAACCCGAAACATATGACGAGTATTTCGATATATTTTTGTGAAACCTTTGCCAAGTGTTTTAATCATTATTATTATGTTTCAGCAAGTGGTAAGCGAGAATTCCATATGTAGTATTATGAATGAATTCAACTTTGAATCTGTTGAAGATAGATACAGGGACAACTAATACATTTCAATGGGTGTTGGGATTATTTCTTACTATAAGTCATTGAATACAAGATGTTTCATTTGAAATAAACAGAAATATAGAATTTTTTTTTTTTTGAATTGTGGAGGCCGTTACTTGATGTAGATCCATGATATAAATGAGATAAAAAACACAAGGTTTAACTTTAATCTACACTTTATTTGAAAAAAATTCGACGACGTTTCGCTGACACAGCAGCTTTATCAAGAATGAAAAACAGAATGAAGAGTATGGTATTATAAACAAATCGTAGAACAACTTGGATGAATAACAGGAAAATCCACACCGAGCCATTGTACAGTTAGTATGAAAGGTAATAAAAACTAATTAAACAAGTTAAGTAGGGGTGAGTAATTCACATCTACCTGTTCATTCAAAAGCTTGTCCGAATGTTTGTATCTATTTATTTCTAATGCTTCTAGGAGATCTAATTCTGAACTTTTTGATTTTATATGTAATATGTCAAAGTTTGTATTGAATGAATGGTTTTTTTTTATTAGGTGGTTTGAATAATTTGAATCAGATTGATTCATTATTCATTATAGTCTTGAAGACTATAAAATATTCAACAGTTTAACATTCTGCGGTTCTGCAAGTACAAATATTAAATCCTTTCTCGTCAAACAAAATCTTAATATAACTTTCAAAACTTCTAATAACTTAGGTAAACATATTAAAAATAATAAATCTCGTGTTGAAAAATCAAGTAAATCAGGAATCTATAAACTCAATTGCGGTTCTTGTGATAAAATTTATATCGGTATGACCTATAGGAGTTTTGGCATAAGAACATCTGAACATAAACGTAGCTTCGATAAAATGAATCTGATTCAAATTATTCAAACCACCTAATAAAAGAAAACCATTCATTCAATACAAACTTTGACATATTACATATAAAATCAAAAAGTTCAAAATTAGATCTCCTAGAAGCATTAGAAATAAATAGATACAAACATTCGGACAAGCTTTTGAATGAACAGGTAGATGTGAATTACTCACCCCTACTTAACTTGTTTAATTAGTTTTTATTACCTTTCATACTAACTGTACAATGGCTCGGTGTGGATTTTCCTGTTATTCATCCAACTTGTTCTACGATTTGTTTATAATACCATACTCTTCATTCTGTTTTTCATTCTTGATAAAGCTGCTGTGTCAGCGAAACGTCGTCGAATTTTTTCAAATAAAGTGTAGATTAAAGTTAAACCTTGTGTTTTTATCTCAGAAATATAGAAGTTTGAACATCCATTAGTGAAGAGCCTGTATAGCAGTCTCAACAATTACTTATTGTTCATGGATAATAGGTTTATGAGAATAACTCAGTATTGAAGAAATTTGAGGTTAATTCAGTGGACAAAGAAAATGTTCCAAAAGAAATTATATCTGCACTCAGGTAGTCTTGGGTTAATACGATCGTAAATGATGAGAAACATAGAGCATCTTATTAGAAAAGCATAACTTTCATACGAATCTCTGTAGAGGAATAACCAATATATTTCTAAACAATTTGAGGACATGCAACATGATAGCGTATAACTTTCTTCTCATACTTTTTCAACATATTTAATTGGAATAAAGTTATGGAGTAATTGCGCTCTAAATATACACCCAGTATATTTACAATTGAAGATCAATTCTATCGAAAGAAAGATACGATAGCTTCTGATAGGTCACGCTTACTTTTCCGCGCCGATAAAATCATATCAAGCGTGATCGGGTAAATGAACGTCAGAATAAATCATGCATAAAGTTTCTTACCTTCTCGTGTCAGTTCCAGATGCCTGACTTCTTGAGTGAGCGTGGACGCTCGATGCGGTTCCTGCGGTCTCCAAACTTGAAGCCAGACTGGTTTCACTGGAAGACAAACTCCTCGGTCTTCTGGAGGCAGAAGATGCAGAACTGCTTCTACCCCCTCGACCGCCCGGTTCTAAAGACACTGCACTGTTTCGCGACGTTTGCGATCGCGACCGAGGTCTTTCAGACGGTACGCCACTGTTATCCGAACGCGACAAACGGGACGGGGCACTGAAGGGTCTGCCAGTGTTTGAATCGTTCGCGGGAGGTATTGGGGTGAGAAGAGTTGGTGGTTCTGCCAGTGGAACATCTTGTACAGTTCTGTAAATAAAATAATTTATTAGGAAGACCATTTTCGATTAAACGTTTGAAGGAGAATTAATAAGTCAGGTATAAATAAATAAAGCGGTGATATTACACTAGGATCAGAAATGAACGAACAGAATCGAAAATTCAATTTATTCAGAAGAGGTTTAGATATGTTGAACAATTTTTTTTTCAGTAATCAACCAGCACTAAGGAAATAAAAACGGACTTATAGAAATTGAATTAAATCTAATAATGAAATATGTGAAAATTTTGGAAAAAAGTCCCCAAAATCCTGTTACAACCAAATATTTCCACCCCTGGCGACAATTGCTGCATGACATCTACAATTTGTACTCAAAATTAATGACCTTATAACATTATAATCTATTTCTTTCCAAATTTCGATCAGTCTGTTCTGAGACCCATCACTATTGCTGGCTTCTTAATCTTCTATCGAAATGTCCTAGACATGTTCAATGGGATTTTGCTATAGATTTCGTGCAGGCTAATCCAATGAATATATAATAAATCATGTATAAATAGAAAGAGTTCACCCCTGTTTGCCGCAAAGTACATGTTGTTCTGAAATATCTGTAACGCACCTCTGAGCATTCAGGGTTCCTTCATTTATGATGACCATCTCAGTGCAGGCGTTCGATGGAATTCCTCCCCATACCTACATTGAACCTCCACTGAAACCATAGGTAGGTAAAAAGTTGCACTAGGCATAGCATTCATTTTGTCGTCTGTACACTAGAGAACGTCGATCGCAATGAAAAAGTAGAATCACGACTCATGTATAAAGGAAACTGTCCCCAGTAAGCTTCTAACCAATTGACATGTTACCTGGCAAAATTCAATTGAGCTCTTCGATGTGCTGAGGTTAAAGCTGGGCCTCAAACCAGATTCTCTGAGACGTTGTCGTATCGTTTCAGTTCTACAAGGTCTGGCTATTATATAACGAGACTGTGCACCTCACTGTTTCAACTCCGGAAACAGTGACCAAAGGCAATCAAATTCAAAAGTATGTGCGTAGTTGGTGCCCATAGCGCGCTATCTGTGAAGCAGTATTTGGCCAGTAAGTGTACTCCAGTGCTCGAACACGCACCGTACTCGCCAGATTTGGCACCGTGCGACTTTTTTTTGTTTCAGAAGATAAAATCTGCTTTGAAAGGGACCCGATTCGAGTCGATGGTTAAGCAAAAACGGCAGAGCTCCTAAAGGCCCTCTCCAAAGAAGACTTCTAGCACTGCATCGATCAAAGGAAAAAACATATGGAAGAGTGTGTGGCGAGGAAAGGGAGTATATTGAAGGGGAGCATTCGAATGTATTTTCGAATAATTTTTATATTAAAACCCTTTTTCGTAACCAGTCTCGTTATTTAATAGCCAGACCTCGTAATGTACACATTGCTCTGTCGAAGTTGCATTTGAAGATGCCTTGCAGTAGCGAACTGTAATCTCAGCAAGGTGTTGCTCGAGGTCATCCTTTTAAATTTTAAAAAACTAAACGTTACTCGCAGAAATTGATATTGATCAACAACTTCTGTAATCAATATTTGCTGATTTCCTGCAAAATGTCAATTAATTTTTTTCACTTTATTTCTCATGAGAGGAACATGAGCGCCAAGAAAAACATCGAATTTTGTTGGTGTATGTCCGAACATTTTCGAAAAAACGACATGTGTTAAAAATTAGTTACCTACCAAAAAAGAAATTTGAAATATTAAAATTGTGCATGAATTCCAAGTCACAGTGTAGAACACAAGTTAAATATATTTAGACAATGTCTTAAAAGTGCAAGTATGAAATTCCATACTTCTATTTTAATTATTATAGAGGTGCTCTTGAAAAGTACTGTGGTGATTCTACTTCACTTAAAATGATTTATAAATGGAATATTTAGTTTTGTTGCTGCAGAATAAGTACGGGGGACGCCACCCGCCCAAGACACCCTGATGAAATAACAACTCCGGAAATGACCACGAAAGTTCCCGATGTTTAGCTAAACGACGGCCGAGTGAAGTTAAAAGATATAGCGAAGACTGTAAACATGTGATATAGTGGGATAAATGGATTATGAGATGGTCAACAGTTTTGGAATGGTTATCGTTTCTTAAACCTATGGCATATTTTATGATTCTTACTTTCTAGGACTACAACAAAGTTACTTATGAACTTGACAGGCAATAAAAAACAGAGCACGTTTTCCCCATACTATAACGTGCACGTGCTGCGTTTGTTGACAATTGATCATGAACGTGAAAGTCTACGCGCCTGGAATGAAACAACAGTGGGTGGAGGTCAGAGGCAGTGCATCCAAGAAGGCCAAGATGACATCAGCCGGCAAGGAGATAGCCATCGCCTTCTGGGACGCAAAGGGCATTGATTTTCTCCAAAACGGAAAGACCATAAATGGACAGTAATACGCAACACTCTCAGACCGATTGAACTAGGAAACCAAAACAAAGCAGCCACATATTGGCAATTGACACGATAAAAATTCTGTTTCACCACGATAATGTCCCTCCCGTTCTTCCATCATTATACCAGCTAAGCTGGTGGAATTATGATATTACTTGTTACCTCATTCACCATAATCTCCTGACTTGGCTCCCAGTGCTTTTTATTTGTAACCAAGCATCAAAACAGATTCAGAAATCATCTACGAAACAAAGACGTATTTCAAGAACCTTAAGGAAGACTACTATGAAGAAGGCACCAGAACCTTCAAGCGTCGTCTAGGAAAGTGTGGAGTCTAAAAGGGGATTATGGGAAACTAGTTAAATTAAATTGTTTCGTTTTCACCTGACTTATGAAGTCACCCTCGTATAATAGTTATCAAGGAATTAAGGTGAGAAATTATCTTTTATGTTCGAAAACAACTCAAATTCAATTAATCGAAGTACAAAAGATTAATCTCAGTAGAATAGCACTCCCAAATTCGATACTTACTCAAATAAAAGCTAACATGCATAAAATATTCGTAAAACATTATCAACAGTTATTGAACTCACCCCTCTCTGCTCGTTCTCACTGACGCTGAATCGCTGGGGAGTCTAAGGTGCCTGAGATGTCTCATAGACGTACGCAACCACGTGCTGGTTTGCCGTTGTCCATCTTTGGGCTCGGCGCGTACCATCACTTCGCCGTCTTGGTCATCATCTACTTCGACGTCCACAGAACTACTACCCCGGGTCGGCGCTCCTCTCTGTGCCTCGACCACGACGGTTCCGGTACAGCACCCACCGGAAGCATGTGCACGCCGTTCTGATTGCACGTCCTGCTAAAGACAATTGAAGAATAATTGAAGGTGTGTTGTTATTATTTAGGATGGCTTAGTGAAAGACGATTACTAGGATATTAATGGTTTGCAAAATTAGAAAGTAGTTCGTTCAAATAAAAATTTAATTCATCAATCTTTGTCTGATAGGAAATGTGTTCAGTTCACAAATGTATCGATAAATATTTGCCACCTCTTGAGTTATCTGAACGTAGTATTTTCAAATTAGAATGACATTAATTTCTGAACGCAGCCTTTACAAATCGAATGATTATTGACTTTCTGATTTCCTAACCTATTTCGAAAGGGTTGCGTTCAGATATTAACAATACTAACTTAATGAAACTTCTTTTATTTGTAGCTTTCCGTCATTTGAAATCACTGAAACTGTCGAAATTTTATCCAGTAGCTGCCGTACGTTATCAAACATACAAATAACTATTTTTACATTCTTTGAAAAGAATGCACTGCTATTCAAAATGTCTTCTGGTGTTAAATATTTGATTTCTAATGCATTATTGATTTTTCATCACTAAGAATAGGAGGCTAAAAAATTTGGTGAAAAGTGCAAATAGAATGTGAAGAAATGTTTCCGACTACCACCGACTTTACCAACCCCTAGTGCCTGTTTTCCCTCGAGTCTCTTCTCTTCACAAGTTTTCAAATAACCAAGTGTCGTCATTCGATATCCCGTTGATCGTTTGTAGCACGCAAACTTAGCGGTCCTCCGTTTATAATGAATTTAAGTTACTGTGTCAGCCTACTTGGCATTTTGGGAAGGTTACATATTATTTGAATGACACTTCACGATATCCTAGAATACACTCATTCATATTCCACCGTCGAAAAGCATGGACATAAAGAGGGTAAAGACTATTATTCAGGGAGCAATATTCAACCTTCCGTAGAATATCCATCCTTGAAGGATCCACCCTTATGATCATCACCAACCAGTAGTGGTACAGTCCAGCAGATTGCACACCCATTCACAACACTAGGCCAGACTGTCACTTACATATCTCAATCCTCCTTCCTTCACGAATAACGTTTGTTTCAATTTTCAATGTTAGATGAACTTACACAAGAGTAAGCCAAAAACTTGGGGTGTCATCTTTAATTGTTTTCAGAATGATCCTCAGGTACAGGGAGACTGGTAATCATTGAAGGAGACCTAGGCAAAAATGGCCTCTAGCACCAACAGCTATTCCTGACCATAATTTAAGAATCTCCTCGTTGAGGCACCAGCTTCAACCGCATCACATCGAAGAGCACGATTGAATATCGCCAAGGAAAATGTCATCTAGTTAGAAGCTGACTGGTAAAGTTTCGTTCACATATGGGTCGAGATGTTGTCTTTTTCATTGCGATCGACGTTCGCAAGTATACTGAAATAAAGGATGCGCCTAGCGCAACTTTTTTCCTACCCATTGTTTTGGGGAAGGTTCAATAATAGCGTGGGGAGGAATTTCTTTGAACACCCGCACATCGTAAATAATAAAACCTTGAATGCTCAGAAGTACGTTACAGATATTTTAGAATAACATGTTGTACTATTTACGACAAACATGTTTGTTTATGCATGATAGCACCAGACCTCACCAAGCTCATATCGTTAGGAACTACCTTGAAGATCGCGAAATCACTTCAATGGAGTAACCTACACGAAGGCCAGACCTCAATTCCATCGAACATGCCTGAGACATTCTCTTCAAAAAATTTAGAAGTCAGTAAAACCAGGCAGCTACCGTGAATGAGGTTCGGAACATACTGATCGAAATTCGAAGCAAATTAATCAGAATGCTATAGGGTCATTAATTTTGGGCAGTATGAGTTTTAATTCTCGCCAGAGGTCGAAATATCCGGTATTAACGGATTTTTTGGAATGTCAATTTCTCTCGAAAGTTCTATATTGTATTTTTCATTATTATTTTATTTCAATTTCTTTGATTACCATTTTCATGTCGATTGTTCTCGAGCATTCCTTAGTGCTGGTGGAAAGAGAATGAAAGAGTTTATGCAGGAAACCAAGCCAATTGTGAAAACATAAAGCTATTCAGAAGTTAAATTATCAGTAGGGCTACCAAGATGACGTAATCCAGACTCTGGTCAGACCTGATGTCACTTATGGAAGAGAAACTTTGAGCATGACCGAATACAAACAAGATACCCTCCGAAAATTTGAGCGCAAAGTCGTCTAGTATATGGAACAATTAAAGAAGATAACCAGTCATGTATTAGAACAAATATAGAGATTGACAACGTACTCAATTCAAAGTTCAAAGAATTCAGTGGTTGGGACATGAACGGATGAACGAAACACGGATGACGAAAAAGTTCTCATCACCACAATCTACGTTACAAGAAAGAAAGGAAGACCACAATTGCGATAGCTCGACTGCGTTACCAAAGATCTTGAAATTATTTAGGGACAGTGCTGTGTAGCAAGGCATAGTGAAATAGGCCAAGCCCCACTTCGGACTATAGCGCCGTAGGATTATGATATCAGTTCTATTTCAATTTCTGTGAGCACCATTTTCATTTCAGTTGTTCTCAAGCATTCCTTAGTGCTGATGGATGAAGGGAAATTATTTCTTCGGCATAACTAAACTTCTTCTGATCAATTTCAATTTTCGATTTTGTGTTAATTTTTTGGCCTAGTGTAAATGAGAATCGATGAAACAAATCTGGTAGATACGATAGCAAAATTGCTAAGCTGAATTTATCCATCCCAAGAATTAACAGAAAGAAGATTTCCTTACTAGAGAAGTCCATTACCCTTCATCACATCACTCATTGTTCATCTTTTCTGGGATTCAAAATCCTGAAGTTATTATACCGGAAAAAAGCGTTAAGCTATCAAAAGGAATAAACATCATTTGACTATACCACCAACGACTGTACGAACCATTCATACTATCTATTCCACTTCATTGACTCAATTTTTACTTTTTTATAGAACACAAAGCGCAGCCAGTATTTTCTAAATTCATGGCCTTTCAACATACGTAATCACTGTGATCAACTGAAAGATGCCAGTTATTTCTCTAGTGACGTTAATTAACGCCATATTACTCGAGATTCTCTAGCAGACCACACATAAGCAGCAATAACCCTGATTTTACATATGCCACAAGTTACGTATCTCTTCCTATAGAAAATGAAAACAGAGATATACTTTAATTCCCCACGTACAAACGATTCGATATACTCAATATACGAGGGTTTCCGTCCTAAGAAACAAGATATTTTTTTGAATATTTTTTTTATTTTTCAACATATGTTCCTCATGTTCCCATCTCTATAACCCATCCAAATAGTACGGGGCGTTTTTCTCTGCAAAATATTGGTTCACAAAAGTGATTACCTCTTCATTTGACGAGAGTCTCTGTCCTCTGAGATGAGAGTTTGAAAAGACGTCGCTTCAGACTAGATCTGGTGAGTAAGGGGCATGGTCAAGCAGCTCGAACCGTAATTCGTGGATTTTCGCCATAGTACCCACTGAAGTGTGAGCGATTTTCTTTTTCTGTATATGTGGCCATTATACTTTCAGCTTGTCAAGTAATAATGCCCCTGTGATGGTCTTTCCTTTTGAAGAAAATCAATGAAAAATTACTCCCTCACCTTCCCATAAAAAATCACTTTCTCAGCCGAAAAAACAGTTCTTGCTTCTTTTGGAACCGCTCCCTCTTTTGCAGTCCATTGTTTGGACTGTATTTTTGTTTCTGGCGTATAATGGTATATCCAAGTTTCATCTACAGTAATTATCCTAGCCTAAACTCTGATTAACTGTTCGAAAACTCTGATTAACTGCGCCAAAAGAACGTTGGAAATGTTCATCCGAACAACAAACGCGGCATCCAGCGCGCGAACAGCTTTCTCATGAATACATGTTGATTTAGTATGTGACAAACACACTCTTTCTACATGTTCATAACATCTGCTATCTCTCTTTAATTCGGCGGTCGTCTAGCACCATTTGGTGAACTTTGGCGATGTTATCGTCGGTAGTTGCACTTCCCAAACGTTCATCGTCTCCCAAGCCACGTTTTGATTCAGCTGCCTGAAATGTCACTGTTCGAAATGATGGTGCACAGTCCACATACACAGAATCCAACTCATCTTTAGTTTGCATAGGCGTATTGCGTTTCAATAACAAATATTTGATGACAGCTTGATACTCGATTTTATCCATTTTCACAAAAACACTCACATCTTCTCAGCCAAACGACTGTTCCATAACAAGTATGCTGCCATGTAGAGGTCAAAAACTTTTCAGGCCATCCTCGTACAATCTTTTTAATACACTATATTTCAATAGATACATCAGATTTCGAAATAGTTACCCCATATGAAGCCATCAGCTTGCCACGCAACCATTGGATACAAACAAACCATCAATACAATACCGTAAACGTCGTGTCTTCACGCTACCAGCTGTTCCGGATGTCCGACGACGCTGTTCGAGCAAGGCCAACCGCAAGCACTCGTGGATGTTTTTCCATCTGATTGCAAGGGGTCAATCAATATTTCAACAATGAAAATTGAAGCTCTCTGATTTGGAACGTTGGAGTAACAATAGACACAGTTTATAATCACTACACTAAAACTTGGCAAGTATTTCGATAGCTATTTTAGCATCATCAGAAAACCATACAGGTTTCCATA
Source organism: Cryptolaemus montrouzieri (assembly GCA_013387265.2). Lineage (NCBI taxonomy): Eukaryota > Metazoa > Arthropoda > Insecta > Coleoptera > Coccinellidae > Cryptolaemus > Cryptolaemus montrouzieri. Next base: position 30,369,793 of record JABFTP020000103.1, read on the forward strand.
TTGATAGAGTACGAGTGCATAGTATGGAATTAAATTTCTTTCTTACTCCATTTGTTCAATTTAGAACCCAATTTTGTTTTGTTTTTATACACCCACCAGCAAAAAATTCGATCAAGCAGAAATAACCTATCACTCTGAAACTTTATAACTCTTTGATTTATCGTTAGATATTTTGAATTTTGGATATGTTACAGATTATTTAACGCAGAGTAACAATTGACATTGGTACAGCGAAAATGAGTTTCAAATAGCATATACGATAGTAAATTAGAAATGCTATACGAACAGAAAGTTATTTAATGAATACTCACTCAGTAGCAGATGTCACCCCCAGGCTTGCTCGGTAATGCATCTTGGCATACCTTCGATAAGATTACGGAGGTGCCCTTGGTATATTTTGTCCACTCTTCTTGCAGAGCCTAACCTACTTCTTTCAGATTCTGCGGAGCAGGGACGCGCTTTCTTAACCTTCTATTCATCGTGTCCAACACATGCACAATCGGATCGAGATCCGGGCTTCTTGCTGGTCAGTATATTCGCAATATTACAAGTTCAACAAGGTAATCACTCACTACACTTGTGGTACGAGGAACGTTATGAGTAAATGAGGACCTTAACCTATCAACTGTAATTGTGTTTTTTCTTCCATAATTATGTTACCCCAAACCATTACGTACCCGTCTCCATAACCCATTCTTGTAGCCAAATTGTCTTGATTGAAACGGTCACCAGTTCGTTAATGAATTCTAAGATGCCCTTCTGGAGATTTAAGGCAAAACCTAGATTTGTCGAACAATAGAACGTTTTCCAATTTCCCTCTAAACGTCTTTTTAATGTTGCCTCACTTACTGATATTTGGTTCACTTCCACCAACCCGTTTCTTTCCTGTCTCAGATCAGACACCATCGCGACAGTCGTTTTCTTTCTTCCTCCCGATTCTCTTCGCTTTATAAATTCACCAGTCTCTTGGAAACGCTCCCCTGCCCTTTATACGCTGCTTTTTGAAGCACCAATTTATGTAACGGTATAATTTTGTGATATTTCCTTAATCACTAACTATACTGCTGTACTGCAGCATCCACTGTTGAAAATCTTCAACTAATGATTCAAATATACCAGTGTAAGAAATTTATGGGGATTCGAATGAATTCTGGTATAGTTTTTTACGAATGAAGCGATAGCGCCATGAATCAAAGACTATATAATTTTGAATGACTAGCTATGTAATGAAGTGTATCTTTATGACAAAATTGAGCTCAGAAATTCTACAGGGTAATTCAAAATTTGTGAGAGCATTTTTAGTTTACTCTCGTATTATTCAAATATTCCCAATATCAATCATTATTCTACGTTAAATAATCTGTAACACATCCAGAATTCCAGGATATGGAACGATAAATCAGTGAGTTATAGAGTTGCAAACTAGAAGATAACTTCTTCTTGACCGAGTTTTTTGCCGGAGGGTGAAGTAAGAAAGCTGCAATTCCCCGCGATGAATAGTTTCATACAAGAAAAACTTAATTGGATATTTTTTACAACGCCTTGTTACGTAAACTTCTATTTCGATAAAAAACCGTTGTAATGTCACTTCGGTGTGGAGGAAATCATTCCTTTACCCTCAGCATCTCCTATTTTAAGAACTTTGATAAAAAACCATTTTTTTACTTAAAATAATAAAGAATGAATCTTGCAAGTGTTAAAAAAACCTTTCCTTTTTTTCATCATTGAAAATGGCCACAGTTGCAACAAAAATATAACAGACATTAATTTCTGAACAGATTCATGAATCGAACTGGAATATCCAGTGGCATACTGTAAAGAAATTCAGGGGAAGAAAAGGTGTGTTGACCCACGAAAACATACCCTTTTGTAGATTTTCACTACAATGTTGCAAGCCTAATCGTGTAGACTGAAAGAGTGATCTTAGTTTCAAATTGGAGACCAATATCCCGAAAATTTGAAAGAAACAAACAAACAAAAACACCTAGTATCTTGGAAACGAGAAAATCGTCTTGTAAATGCATTCTATCCACTGTAAGTTTGTTGCTATACCCTGTATACATGAAAAAAAATCTAAAAATAATGTTTCATGTAAACTCATTTTTCTTGTTGCAATTTAATTCATGATCATTTGAACGAAATTTGAATTAAATATACAGACTGCCCGCGCTAAAGTGCCCATTGTCAGAGCTGTACTACTCCCGGTTAACATCGATTCCACTTTGCTATTATGATATTTTGTACTTTTTAATTTTGATTATTAAAGGCATCGTTTTTCAAGGATATTTTGTTAAGATATTTTGTGTTATAGCGTCTTTCGCCTTCCGGTCCCCAACTTCCAGCCTCTTCTATTTTCCCAGTCTCCCGGTTGTGAATTTCTCTCTGAAATAGCTTTTCATATTCCTGCTAACCATGTTGTTTTTGGTCTTCCTCTTTTCCGTCTCTGTGTTGGTGTCCATTTCAAAGTTTGTTTGGGAATGCGTTCGTCGGTCATACGTTCTACATGACCGTGCCATATTAGTTACCTCCTCTCAACTTCATCTATTATTGTCGTAACCACGCTCATCATTTCTCTTATCCTGGTGTTATTTATTCTTTCGAGTCTTGATTTGCCTGCAGCTCTTCGCCAATAATCCATTTCTAGCGCAAGTAATCTTTCTTCTAATGTCTTATTCAGTTGCCATGTCTCACACCCATACAGTACAATACTCTGAAATATGGAGCTATACAGAAGGTGTTTTCTTTCCTTCGATATGTTCTTGGACCATAGTATTAATCTTTGTCCCCAAATGAATATATTCCTCGCATGCCTCTATCTTTTCACCCCTTCCAGTTGTAAGTCTTCTTCATTTTCTCCTATACAAAGATATTTAGTTTTGTTTAGATTCACAGTTAGTCCCCAGTCTTGTATTCCTGGAATAATTTTCGGGCCATGTATTCCAAGTCGTCTTTTCTGTGCAATGACCACTTGATCATCTGCAAAATGTAGGATGGACAGCGTGGAGTCTTCGTTTAAGGGCAGTCCCAGTCTGCTGCAAAATCTTCTCCATTGTTTGAGGGCTTCATTAAGGAATATATTAAACAATGTTGGGGAAAGGCAACACCCCTGTCTCAAGCCTTTTGAAACTTCGAAAGCTGGTGAGATTTTAGTACCCAGTTTGATTCTAGATGTTGTTTGATGATAGAGTTGTTTTATCGCTTTGATGAGAGTGTTATTTATTGGAGATCTTTCTAATACTTGCCATAGCTTTTGGACAAGCACCGTCATATGCTTGTGTTAAGTCGACGTAAATGTAATTCACCATTCGTTGCTACCTTTTTCTCATTCATCTGTACGATACTAAAAATGTGGTCGATGTAAGAGCGACCAGCCCGAAACCCGGCTTGCTGTTTAATTTCACATGGTCCAAATTCTCCCTCTAAGATGTTAGGTAATATTTTCCCGTAGAGTCGGCTAAAGGTACTTGTGACCGAGATACATCTATAATTAGAGCAACTTTGTCGGTTTCCCTTCTTATGAATTGGTGTTTCCACGCTTCCTTCCAAATATATGGCATTTTGTCGCCATTTATTACCCAAGAAAAAAGTTTTTTCGGTTAGTTTATTAGTTTTTCCGTTCCGTTTTCTAACAATTCCGCAGGTATTCCCTCTGGTCCACACACTTTATTTTTCATTGAAGTAATGGCTTGTTCTATCATGGCACTGTCTAGTTCAATGTATGGTCCTTCTACTTGATAAGGCCTCGGTGAGTTTGTGAGGTATTCTTCTCTGTTTTCTGTTAGTTTTTTTGAATAGTGTTTCTTCCATTCTTTTAATTTTATGGGCTGTATATTGATCTTATTTATTGTGTTTGTTTTCAGAGATTTGATAAATTTCCACGCCTCGGTTGATTTGGAGCCCCCACAGTCTATCTCAGAGCATTTCCTGTCCCATGTTCCATTTTTGTTTATGTTGATCATATTCCTAAACTAAGTGAGTTCCTCCTTATGAGCTAATTTGTCCTGTGCGTTGTTTGTGCTCAACTGTTTTTTATAAGCTTTATCTTTCTCTTTCTGCTGGTCTTCCAAATTTTTATCCCAAGTTATTGTGTCGTTTCCCTTCTTTTTTGGTGTTTTCTTTTATCCTTAAGCTTCTAGTGCCGCAGAGTGCAGAGCTTCAGATATGTGCCTGAACAGTATAGGTTTTGATAAAATTGCCAATGAAATGAAAACAATCCATTTTAGGTACAGAGAAACCTAATACTAATTTTAAAACAAGTACTGTGTTTTAAGGAATTTTACTTAATAATTGCGATTCGTAACGAGTTTCACTACACCGTAGCTTCTTCAGATGAATTAACATACAGAAAAATATAAATGAGAATATAACTATAAATGTTCTTGAGTGATTAAAAGCTTATTGGGTTGCTTCTTCTTAAGTAGTTATTTATGACAGGTATATCCAATAAAATTAAGTAATAGATTGCTCCCCGAAAAGATTCAATAGCGGTGAAGGGCTTAAATCGACTTGTTCATTGATGAGTCTACCTGAGTGTTTGTATTTATTGATTTCTAAAGTTTCCCAAAGATCTACCTTCCAATATTCATTATCTGTATGCAAAATTTCAAACTGTGGGTCGAAAGAATGATTATTTTCTAAGAGATGATTCGCGTAATTTGAATCTGATTTTTATTTGAAAACTGCGTTTATGTTCCGATATTCTAATATTAAAATATGTGTTCTACCAATGTAGAAATTATCACAGTCATTGCAATTCAATCGATAAACACCTGATTTATTGTTTCTACCTGGTTTGGTTTTATTATTTTTATATATTTGCTTAAATTATTATTAGTTTGGAAAGCTATGTTGAAATTATTGCTACTTAAGAATGATTTCAGTTTCTCACTTGTAATGCCAACGTAGGTTAAGGTGTTGAATTTTTGTTTCAATTTATCGACAGGGTAAACTTCATTCAATGCGATTGTACTTCGTTTTTATTTAAAATATTATTTATTAGTTTGGGATTGTAACCATTATTTTTGGCTATTTGTTTAATCAAAGTTAGTTCTTTGTTGAAATTTTTGGTGATAACGGGATGTTAATCAATATATGAATAAAACTATTGAATGCTGACATTTTATGTTGATATGGATGACACGACGAGTTATGTATTATAATATCTGTATGTGACGGCATATGGTAAATTGCGAAAACATGTTTTCCATTTTCATTCGAAATTGTTATGTCTAAGAAATGTATTGAATTATTACTTTCTATTTCGGTTGTGAATGCAACTTTTGGATGTGATGAATTTATATGATTTTCGAAAATTTTCAACTGTCTATCTGTTCCTGTGAAGCAAATAATGATATCGTCTACATAGCGATACCAGTATAAACAATACTTACTGAGTGGATGATTATGAATTAATTTCTCTAAGTTATTCATGAATATTTCTGCTAACAAAGGACTTAACGGATTGCCCATAATCAAGCCGTCTTCAATAGTATAATATTTGTTATTGAAATGGAAATAATTTTGATCTAAACAAATTTGTAATAATGAAAGAATATCTGATTTATTGATAGTATTGACATGATTCTTTTCTTTAAATCTAAATTTTCGGTCAAAAATTCATACGAACTTATTGCCAATATCAAAGATACCACTATACATATATATATATATATATATATATATATATATATATATATATATATATATATATATATATATATATATATATATATATATATATATATTCCAAACTCATTTCTTTCGATGTTAAGAATCTATTTCCCTACATTCCTCCGAAAGATACGTATTACTTAGTTGAAGAATCATTAGAAAAAAAGAATCATGTCAATACTATCAATAAATCAGATATTCTTTCATTATTACAAATTTGTTTAGATCAAAATTATTTCCATTTCAATAACAAATATAATACTATTGAAGACGGCTTGATTATGGGCAATCCGTTAAGTCCTTTGTTAACAGAAATATTCATGAATAACTTAGAGAAATTAATTCATAATCATCCACTCAGTAAATATTGTTTATACTGGTATCGCTATGTAGACGATATCATTGTTTGCTTCACAGGAACAGATAGACAGTTGAAAATTTTCGAAAATCATATAAATTCATTACATCCACAAATTGCATTCACAGCCGAAATAGAAAGTAATAATTCGATAAATTTCTTAGACGTAACAATTTCGAATGAAAATGGAAAACATGTTTTCGCAATTTACCATAAGCCGTCACATACAGATATTATAATACATAACTCGTCGTGTCATCCATATCAACATAAAATGTCAGCATTCAATAGTTTTATTCATTTTGATTGATTAACATCCCGTTATCACCAGAAAATTTCAACAAAGAACTAAATTTGATTAAACAAATAGCCAAAATTAATCTAATAAATAATATTTTAAACTAATAAATAATATTTTAAATAAAAAACAAAGTAGAATCGCATTGAATGAAGTTTACCTGTCGATAAATTAAAACAAAAATTCAACACCTTAACCTACGTTGGCATTACAAGTGAGAAACTGAAATCATTCTTAAGTAGCAATAATTTCAACATAGCTTTCCAAACTAATAATAATTTAGGCAAATATATAAAAATAATAAAACCAAACCAGGTAGAAACAATAAATCAGGTGTTTATCGATTGAATTGCAATGACTGTGATAATTTCTACATTGGTAGAACACATAGAAATTTTAATATTAGAATATCGGAACATAAACGCAGTTTTTCAAATAAAAATCAGATTCAAATTACGCGAATCATCTCTTAGAAAATAATCATTCTTTCGACCCACAGTTTGAAATTTTGCATACAGATAATAAATATTGGAAGGTAGATCTTTGGGAAACTTTAGAAATCAATAAATACAAACACTCAGGTAGACTAATCAATGAACAAGTCGATTTAAGTCCTTCACCTCTATTGAATCTTTTCGGGGAGCAATCTATTCCTTAATTTTATTGGATATACCTGTCATAAATAACCATAAGAAGAAGCAACCAATATTACTCAAGAACATTTATAGTTATATTCTCATTTATATTTTTCTGTATATTCATTCGTCTGAAGAAGCTACGGTGTAGTGAAACGCGTTACGAATCGCAATTATTAAGTAAAATTCCTTAAAACACAGTACTTGTTTTTTATTATTGATAATGGAATTTTACCAAGTAAAAGCCTCCCAAATTCAAATAATACTAATTTACTAATTTAAATCACGGTTCCAATTACGGAAAAATGTACTTATATTTGGAAACAACGTTTTCTTCAGAATTTCTATGACAAGAGACTTTTGAGCACCCTGTATATATTATATATCATATAATAGCATCGGAAAGTACGTTGCCCTAAAAAATAACACTTTTGTCGTCAAACTAAAAAAAATTTATTATCTTACTCAAATTTGAGTCAATTTTTTCAGCAAAGAAAGTGACACAACAGTTCCGAAAAAGTACACCATATCATTTGGAATGATAAAGTTGTGATCGATGTACGGTATGACCGGAAACGTAAAGCTCTGAAAACACTTGCAAATTGAAGGTCAATATCCGTTTATTCTAATCCCAAATTTGAAATTGATTGATAAACTCGTTCCTCAGATACGTTTCATGGGACCTTCAGCGCGGACACCCTGTATTTATAAGACTTTGAATCATAGAACCTCTTTTAAAGATAACTGAATAATATTTTTACTTCACAGTACAACAATTCATCACTGCTTTTCATGATTTCAACAAATGATTTCATAGAATTCAAAATTAACCACACGAAAAAATACTTTAATGAATAATAAAAACGTGCATTTTTACCTTTGTCTCGGGTGTTCCAGAGCATCCACTCAGTTCCACTAGAGAAGATCGCAGTAATTTTGGTCTAACCTTCTTTCTACTCGGTAAAGTCGCCAAAGCGTTCACGAAATGTGAACGAACTTCTCTCCACTCTTCGCTTTTTTTGCAGCACGATGACAGTGACTTGCTCTTCGTCGCATCGTGTTCGTTTTCGGTAACCAAATATTCTCTGTTGGTTCTTCCTGATGACAAATACTTTGCGTAGTTTTCTTCGATCCTACGAAGTTTCATTCGTAGACTTGCTCTGCTATCTGTTCGACTAGGTGCGGTAGGATAAAAGTTTTCTGTTGAAGAGATGTTTATGGCGCCCTGAAAACAATAATCTATGTTTTAGAACAACTCCTTCATTGAAGATTACCAAGCAACTACAAAAAGTGTTGTCAGTGCCTATATACATACTGTACCTTTATCGTCTAATCAAGAAACACAAATTCGAAAGCTTCATGTTTCCTCAACGTAAGAGAATTACAGAATCATTGTTGATGTGAAGCACGTATTGTACCTTTATTGACTGATCAAAAAAAGGAGCTACAAACGTAACAGTACCAGTGAGCTCTCCAGATAATTCCATCAAACTTATCATTTACGCATACTTCTATTTGACATGATAAGAATTGATGTCACATGCATCATTTCGTGAAAACAATAGACTCATAAATATAGCCGTCGTCAAACATAAATCGACGACTTACTTCAAGTCTAACATTACGAAAACGGTTAGAGTAATGGAGACATCAGAATGATGAAGTCAAAATAATTCATCTTTCCCAAATAAGGATTTTCAATACTATATGGCCTTAGGCGTTACTACGAGGGAAAGAGGGATGTCTTTTAAGTTATGCATATAGAGCTAGAATGAAACAGTTGAGGCTTTTAAAGACTTTTTTGTTTTTCGAAGATTCTCCATTCGATTGAATTAACTCTGGAAGCAGTTATCCCAATCGATTACTGCAGATGTCGGGAAACCGGGGTAAATTACACCAGATGGGGTAAAAATTAAATTTTTGGGGATAAAATGAAACTTTTGTGAGTAAAAAGTATAGATTTTTAAGTTGCTATTTTATAAACCTGTTAGTATTCTTTTCAACTTAAACAATTAAGCCACATATTAGCCGGCTCGGTGGCGTAGGGGATATGATGCTCGTCTCCTGCGCAGAGTTACCTGGGTTCAATCCCCACAAAGTCGGTGCGATTTTTCGGATCCTGGGAATCGCTTTGATGTCCATCTTTCGGAGGAGATGTAAAGCTGTCGGTCCTGTCTAACAGAGATGTGTTGGGCATTAAAGATCCCTTTCTCGACACGAGAGGGTTCGGCAAAATTCCCGGGTTAGTGAGGTGACAGAATTCCCCGGCGTGTCTTTAGTCGAATGGCAGAAATAGAGCACGCGAAAGAAAAAACAAACAAACAATTTAGCCACATATGCAGGCCCCGCCATCTCACTACCTACCACTAGAGTGTTCTCGAATCTCGAGTTATATCTTTGCGCAGTAAAACACAGCCCCGGCACTTGCTCAGTCCGTGCCATGCCGTCAAGATACAAGTACATTGACGAGTCAGAGAGCGAGTTTTTACTAGTTAGTTGTTGACAAGATCACCATTTTATCATTAATCATCGATATATCGTTCAAGGTAAGTCGCAATTTAGAAATTTAATTAGAGTATTTTACCAATATTATTTTCTGTCTCTCTTCAGATGGCAGCAAATAGAAAAAGAACATACCAAGACGGATTCCTTAATTACGGTTTTACACAAATAGAAGACGATGGTACAATGAAACCACAGTGTGTTATATGTATGAAGGTACTGACTTCAGAATCTTTCAAAAGAAGTCAAAGTCAATTGAAAAAACATTTAGATAATTTGCATTCACACCTGTCTCCCAAACCCAAACTTTAGAAATTTAGAAATTCTATTAAAAGACAAAGATTAAATAGCAACTTGTTTGGTACATTCGATCAGCGTTCAGCATCAAGGGCTAGCCTTGAAGTAGCCTGGTTGATTGCTCGAAATAAGAAACCATACACTATTGGTGTATGTGTAGAAGTCAGAAAGGATGTTAGAGCGTACAACTCAAACATGATCACTAAGGTGATTGTAGATAATAAAAGTGTAAACGTTCTCAGACGGAAAATGGCAAACGGTAAAAAAATATCTGTAAATAAACGAACGCCCAAGACGAACTAGTCACAAATAGAAACGATATTCTTACAACAGTGGAAATTTTCTATGAAGAATTGTTCAGGCGTCACCCACTGCTCAGAAATAATAATGAAATCCGACAAGTCGTAAACCAAGGCTGAGAAGACATCCCCGAAATAACCATTCCTGAAATACAAAATGCACTTACAGAAATAAAAAATAATAAGTCACCAGGTGAGGATGAGATAGCGATTGAAGCAGTTAAATCAGGTGGAGATAAACTACTAGATGCATTGAAAACACTTTTTAACGAATGCTTTCACACAGGAACTACACCAGAACAGTGGAATAATGCCATCATTGTACTCATACACAAGAAATGTAACATAAAAAACTAGAAAACTATCGACCAATCAGCTTATTGTCTCATATTTATAAGCTGTTCACCAGAATTCTCACCAACAGACTGAATGCAATGCTTGAGTTATACCAATCAAGAGAGCAGGCTGGATTCAGATTAGGATTCGGCACAAATGATCATCTTCTACTTGAAAAAAATCTTATTGAGAAATCAGTTGAGTACAATAAACCACTAGTCCTTAAATTCGTTGACTACGAGAAAGTGTTTGATACGATTAGTCAACACAAGATGCTTGAGGCCCTAGCAGACTGTAGAATAGACAATCGGTACACCACAATCAGTGTCAAACTTCATGAAAATACAGCAAAGACTACAGTTGGAAAAATGTACGCCAAGGCGACACCATCTCTCCAAAATTGTTTACCATGCTTCTTGAATATGCTTTCAAACAAATAGATTGGGAAGACTTTGGTATAAATATTAACGACGAGATGCTGACTCATCTTAGGTTTGCAGACGATGTGGTTTTATTTGCAGATTGCATTGAAAAGGCTAAGAAAATTCTCGAAAGACTGAACGAGGCTTCCCAACAAGTATAGCTAAAGATAAATGTTTCGAAAACTCAACTGATGACAAATCTTGTTCTAAGCGAAGATATGAATATTATTGGCATCCCAATACAAATGACAACATCTTATGAATACTTAGGTGATGAAATACGGTTAGGTAAAGATAATCAGACATGTGAACTTTATAGGAGAGTGGGGTTGACATGGCAGCCTTCGGAAACCTAAGACATATTTTCAAAACTCATCTTCCAATATGCCATTTTAACAGTTACACCACGACTACGCTTCTGACTTGCAGGAACATATACACTCTCGAAATAACGGGCAAAAAGATTGCATATCTCTTTTCCATCTGATGAAGAAATATCCCCATACCTCATTTCATTAGGTAGTCTAGAGCCCCGTCCCAGAGACACATATTTCCAAAATGATTTGCTGTTCGTTGGCAGTTCCCGCTCAATATTAGAGGTGAATTTATTCAAATCAAGTTCAATAAGTACCTTCGAATGAGCACGATGCTGTTTGAATGTACTGAGATCATTGACACTTTTACTAATTCTCCATTTTTTATGAAATTTTTGCTTTTCTCTTATTGTAGCAATAGTACCTTTCGAAAAGGATGAAGTAAAACACTTAATGACTCTTTTATTAGGAACAACAGAACTGATTATGTCATTGATTTTCTCATAAAAATATTCAAATTTTCATCAATTCCCTTAGAGTTGTTGTTGAGCAGAAACTCCCAATTCACCAGCGATAATGAAGCATTAACAGCTTCATAATTCGCATTTCTGAAATCGTAATAAAAAACTCGAATTTTAGAATTTTTCATCATATTCTCTTTAGACAAGGCAACTATAAACTCCAGTGTGGGATGATGTGTGTCCTCGTTTACAAACGGATAAGCCCTTTTATGTATATTCGAGACAATTTCTTTATTACAAAAGTCAAGAATTTTATCGTTACTATTCTTCATATAATTGTATTGATTCAGTTCCACAAATGCAAGTGTATCTAATATATCTGAATATTCATTTTCAATATTAGTAGGTATCAAATAACTCTTATCAGAACACACCCAATCAACCGAGGGACAGTTGCAGTCAACACACACAAGAAATGGACATTTTATATTTACTATATTGCCCTCCGAATACCTGGGAGTGGTGTTGGACAGGAATTTGAGCTTTGGAGAACATATTATTCAGAGAGTAGTCAGAGCTGGTGAAACGGCCGTAGCCATCAACCGACTGATGCCCAGAATTGGCGGAGGAGGCCAAAATAAGAGGAAAATTCTGAGCAGTATAGTGGACTCAATTTTCTTATATGCTGCTCCTGTGTAGTGGAAGACACTTCAAGTAGGGAAGACCAAAATAGTGGCTGAACGCCTAAGAAGGAAAGTGACCATAGGAATATCCCGTGCCTATAGGACTCTCTACAACAGCGCTGGAGGTTATAGCAGGAACGATTTCTTTAGATCTGTTAGCAAAGGAGAGAAACAGCACCTATGGGATTGGTAAGGAAAACAGGCTGAAGGAAAGAATAATCAAATTGGAAAAATGGCAGGAAAGATCGTCGTCAGAAACGAAGGGAGCTTGGACAAGGAGGTTGATACCGAACCTGGTCCCTTGGTACAACATGATGAATGAAGAGGTGGATTACCACATCACTCAGCCCATCTCGAGACATGGATGCTTTCAATTTTATCTGCACAGAATAGGTAAGGCTGCGAGCGCTCATTGCCGCTATTTTAGAGAGATTGGTACGGCTCAGCATACTGCTTTCGAGTGCGTCAGATGGGAAGAACACAGAAGGGAAATGAACAAGAAAATAGGAAGGGTGGTGACCGAGGATACTATTGTTAACTGTGTGTTGGCGTCGCAGGATAATTGGCTGGCTGCCAATAAATATCCTGTGGAAGTCATGAAATGAAGGAACAAGATGAACGGAAAGGTGAAGCTGAAAGGGAATAAATGACTGTAATGAAAAGTATACATGGAAGTTATGTAAAAGCGGTACCCATGCATATCTTGGAAAACAGGAGGGGTTTTAGTTAGGGTATACTCCGTCAGATGCTGATGGTAGGAGTCCCACACTACTCGACGTGACAAGAGTCAAAGCGTTGGGTATCCATAAAGATTTCCCGTCCACCGAAAAAAAAATATTGTCCTCCAATTTACTAGCGAACACATCACTTGCCAAAGAATCCCCAGGGGGCAAATACATACAGCAAATATATAACTTCGAAATATTCACGTTCAGAGATACCCAGATATCCTCTGCGTCACCTTTGAAGTCATCCAAAAGTTGTAGACTGACTTTGTTGCGAACTGCAATGAAAACTCCACCTCCATCCTTCTTAGAAGACACCGATGAATCTCAGTCGCGACGAAACACAGAATATTCACGAGTATCGATCAATTCATTATCGAAAACGGTATCGTTCAGAAATGATTCAGTAACACACATTACATCAGAAAAACTGGCCATTGAGTTCAACCTGAAGTTATTTAGTTTGGTATTAGATAATTAAAAAATTCTCCACAAATGCAATAACTGGATGACATTGAATCTCTTGGAAAGTTTGGAATTCACAAATCTCAATAGTCAAATGAATTCTTATTCACTATTAAAAATTTAAAAGAGGTGTAGTTAGAATATTCTTTCTCAAAACTGTTAGTTCTAAGCACTTGAAAATTACGTAACTGCCGAATCCGGTCGTGTGTATTAAAAATAAACATTGTGGAAATCAGACAAAAGTGTTTGATTTTATTTGTATTAAAATGAATATCTATAAAATGAATCCATCCGCAATATCATCGATATTTTAAGTCAGTTATTAATTAAAATGGTATTATAATTTTATAGTGACGAATTCTCAAGAATTTTTACTTAAAATGGAACATAGTGCAGTGATAAACTCATGGTGAATAAACGGGAGATCGATCATCACTTACCTTCCTGGAACAACCTTCATCATAATGCTGGGTGTCACCTCCATCATCTACAACACCACCATCAGATTCATAACTCGAATCCAAATCCCTCAAGAATTCATCTAGCTCACTCAGACACTCCTCAATAGTCTGTTGAGTTACAACGTCAATGCAATCGCAGCCTTGCTCAGAAATTGTACTTTCGTTTTCTTGTAGATGAGAATTAAGAATCTCATCAAGACTCTCGAGAACTCTGATAGCCTCAATATTCTCACTCGATAGTGAAAGTTGTGAATTTTCGATTGAATCATCTTCACTCCTTAACTCTTGCAGTGCAATTTCTTCGGAAGAATCGTATTCTTCGCTACGTGAGTATTCATGTGAAGTGAACGCATACGGTTCACTTCGGGAATCATTGGTTGAAGTTTGAGGGCTATAATCATCATCTATTGAAATTAAAATGTCTTCAATATCTACACTGTTAGTTCTAGAGTGAGAAGTAGTTGGTAAATGATTAGTTGTTTGGAGTTTTTGTTCCAACTCAGGTAATTCTGTGTCCAGCAGATTATCTGAGGCATTATCACAATCAACTTCGTCGTGTACTGTGGTTAGTGATGGAGAGGGTGAGTTTGCGTTGAAGTTAATGAGATCATCGCTTGTTCCTTCAGCGTTGTACATATTCGACGCGTCTGTGTTTCATTTCCTGGAACAAACAATTCATTTAATTCATTTTATAACAAGGAAGTTTCAAAAAAGTAAAATGTCAATCAGAAAATTACATTGATAAATTTACATGTGTACATTTCACACTCGTTATAGATCAATTAGTTTAATGAGTAATTAGTACTTTGATTATATGAAAGCATTTCAATATTGATCTACTTTACCTTGCTTATATTAACTCTATCAGTTATGTATCCTACATTCAGATGTTGATAGTATAATTATGGCAAAACTTTGCTAATGCTCCTTCATTTATTGTATTTTACGACGCAGTTTGATGAATAAATGAATTTTTTAATTTCCACGTATTAAAAAACAATAATTAAAATGAAATGTGAAACTGGAGCTTTATGGAGTATGTAATGATAAGTCTGAGTTCAAGAGAAAAAGATTATGAAATTTTATGTCTGCGGGAACAAAAAAGGAAGTTTTGGGATAGCATTTTGCTTTGTAGCACTTTCAGGGAAAAGGGGGAAGTACATAGTAGTTTGTTTTCACGCCTCTCACGACTTTATGGTTATGTGCGTATAGTATTGATGAATAAAGAAATGTTAGGAATTTGGATTCATTATTATTTAATACATCCTAGAGCGAAATATACAGTAGTATAAGAGTAAGAAAGCTACGTCAAATATTAAATTCAAAGAAGAATGACCGCCCCGCACTTGCTCGCTCTGTTCTTCTGTTTTTGAGGAACCAGTTCAATGGTGCAAAAATGTCTCTCTTTTTTTCAAGTCATTAACAAGACAGTTAATAAACACCTGTTTTGTGAAGGAAAAATTACTTCAAATTCAGACTGGGTTTACCAATACAAGTTAATGTATTATATTTTTTCATTAGTTTCTTGGATCCTAGCAAAAACCTCATGGGTTGCATGTTGGAATTGTTTACGAGAAAGCATTCTGTCAATCATACTAGAATTATAACCATTATTGACTGCTACTTGTTTTATAATATTGAGCAATTTCAAAAATTGAAGAAAAATTGTGAATGGTAATATCTGTATGGGATTGTTCATGAAACATAGAAAAATCATGTCTGTGGTCAATCTTGGTTATAGTTGAATGAAACAGGTAATAGAATTCTCAGTTTCCATTTCAAAAGTGAACTTCATATTAGGTTAAATTGAATTTTTCAAGGTATATGGAATCTAATTGTCTATTAGTACCTGTAAAACATCCATGAAAATTTCAGCTAGTAAAGAACTGAAAGGATTACTCTCTATCAATTCGTTGTTGCTCTTGTGAATTTCATCATTGAATTTGAAATAATTCTGTTTCAAATATATTTCTAAAAGATTCACAAGTTTTGATTGAATAATGAGGCTCACATTATTAATCCGCAGAACTTGGTTGATCAATTTCAAAGAATCGTGAGCCTGTAACCAGATATAGCAATAGAATCGTATTATTAAAAGTGTTCATCTGGACCACTTATCCGGTGGTGCCACCGCAAAATAATCCGTTCCTATATGTGGTCGTAGGCTGAGGTGGAAAACTAAAGTAGAGATTAACCACATCTCATCTACTTGATCGTCAATTAGATTTAATTTCGTCCCTATTACTTAATCTTTTCAATTCTTAAAAGGAGCAATCCTGTTTGGATTTTCCTCCCATTTACATAAAAATGAGTTTGACATTCTACAGGTATTTTCTTGAGTAAAATTGATAGTGTAGAAAAAAAATTCTAATGCTTTCTCAGCTCTCACTTCATATTGCTTTTTTCTCGATGCTTTGAAAAGTCCACTATTGATAAAGTTTTTGTTCAAACTGTTGCCAATTCTGAAGTAGGCTGCGCCATTTATTCTATGTTTGACAACCGTTGAAGTTCTTAACTTTCGCCCAAGCAAAGAAAGGGTTCAATAAATAGGTGAGCTCCGGACCACAACTACTGTTTTGACACCTGGACCTTTTTATGTTCCATGATGCTTTCATTGTTTAGCTACATACAACGAGATTTATATTGAATCCCCCGATATTTAAAATATTACCTCAGGTATTTTGGAAATTTCGAAGGATTGTGAGAATTGATCCTTTTTGAAATATTTCAATTGAAAAAAGGAATAAATTAAGGTTTATTTTGAGAAAAAACAAATAAAAGAAAGTAAGAGACTCTTTCCGCATGTAGTAAAAAAATTTAAAATTGTTTTCTCACAGAGTAGGTGTTTTTTCTCGACGTCAGTAGCTTTTATTATTTATTATTTCCTCTTGTCCTGATATAACCCTGAATCCGTCTAGGTATGCTTTGGATTAGGTTTTCGACCTCCTCTAGGGTGATATTCTGCCACTCTTCTGTGGCGGCTTGGATGAGCTGTTGTGGGGTTCTTGGATTATCCTGGCGCGATCTAATTTTCCTTTTGAAATTATCCCATGAATGTTCAATAAGATTTCAGTCTGGAGAGCAAGCTGGCCAGTCCAAAATAGCGATTCCCTCTGTTTCAAGATAATGTCGCGCGAGGTTGCTGGTATGCGGAGGAGCATTATCTTGCATAAAAGTGAAATTCTCACCGTAGGCACCTCGCCAGAGTCTCACTATGGGCTCCAGCATTAGGTCCACGTAATTTATAGACGTTACACTCACAGGAAACGAAATCAAATCTGCTTTACCTCCCAGTATAATGCCTTCCCAAAACTTCTCACTGTCCCCTTGGTATTTAGGTTAGATTTGTCTAGCTGCTGGGAGTCTAGCTCGTCTTTCACGACCCCTTAGAACCCGAATCCGGCGGTCATCTAATCGAACACGAATTCTGGTCTCATCCGAAAAAAGAACATTTCGCCAATCCTCAATATTCCAATTTTGGTGCTCGATAAACCAATTAAGTCTGTTAGTTATATTCCTCTGTGTCACCCTTCTTCAACGAGAGCAATTATTCGAGCCTCTGCACATCGGAAAATCCAACGTGAGGCATTTTCAATTATGATGATAGGTCTTTTTGAATTTTGAAATTCACAGTTTCAAATCTCAGTGACGACTGAGTACAATATCTCGAACATGTGGTGATAATTCAACATTTCTTATCATACTATCCAGTGTTTTACAACAAAAATTTCATTCTTCATAAGTAGTCAAAGATCCATGCTTAAAAACAATCAATAATGTGAAATACCGGGTGATTCCATATTAATTTGATTGTCGGTATAATATTAGTAACATATTATGTGCTGAAGAACATTAATTCAGTCGTAACTTTGGTATTAAGCTTTTGGATTTATGGTAGTTAGCCATTTTGTGAATATAGCACATTGTACATAGTAATTTAGGTGAAAATTCAGTTCATGGAATCGACCACACAGGCTTAAAAGTACGGTACTTTGGGTTGTAACAACTACCCCATTTGCAAAAAAGGTCGTTGTTATTATTTGAAAGGATGCGGTATTTTCCTAGCCGCCTAGTTTAAAATTCACCAATTCAGAACTTGTGATATATAAACGTGAACGCCTGAAACACTGTAGATTGTATAGTTATAGTTATACAACCTGAAACAAGGCAAATTGATGTGTTTGTTTACTCGCTTCTTGAAGGGGTCAAATTGTGGGATGTTGGGAAGATGTTGGACGGAAGCGAGTTCCACAGCTCACCGGCCCTGTAAACGAAGGAATTCTCATAGAGAGAGGTTTGAGGGGTCGTTAAATGTGCCTCCATATGATGAGAACTCCTTGCCAGCCTAGTATTGCGGCAAAACATGAGTTTTCTCGGAATAAGGTCTTTTAGCTCCTTGAAGCATCTTCCGTGGAAGTATTTGTAAAACAGAGAAAGGTTAGCAACTTGTCTTCTGAGAGCCAGCGGTTGGAGATCTCCGGGTGGTCGCGTTTTTGCCCTCTATCCAACATCCGCAACGAATGTTTGGGCACAGATCCCCATACATGGAAACAATATTCTAAAGCAGGTCGAATCTGCGCCTTATATAGAAGCAACAGCTGAAATGACGTGAAGTATCGCTTGGCTCTGAAACGAAAACTAAGTTCAGCTGATACCGACTTAGTTTTCTTTTCAGAGCCAAGCGATACTTCACGTCATCTCAGCTGTTGCTTCTATATAAGGCGCAAATTCAACCTGCTTTGGAATATTGTTCCATGTATCAGCAATAGCTAAGTTTAGTAGGTTTTACTGGCATGTTCATGCCAGTAAAACCCGGAGTTGATCGTTATTCCGAGAAGGTGTATCGAATCTTTGGATGCAATTTGTTGGCCTTGCATCATTAGAGGAGGTTCTCCAGCGGGGACCTTTCTAGAAAACGTAGTTGCTTGCGTCTTGCTCGCGTTGAAGCTCACCAGGTTCAACTGACCCCACTCAGATGGCCTCTGTAAGTCAGAATTTAAGTTATTAATTCGTTGACATCTCTGACGCTGAGATTCCGCAGCTGTGATCAGCCGCAGACTAGTGAAAGACGAAACCAGGGTACAATCGTCTGCAAAACCGAAGATCTTGTTCTCTGTAGATGACAGAAGATTATCTGCAACAGAAACAAGGTTGGCTAAAGAATGGATCCCTGAGGTACTCCTGCTTGCAACTGGAAACAATCAGATGTTATACCGTCGACCACAACTTGTATTAATCTATTTGAAAGAAAGCTACTTATCCAACCCCGCAGTTTTTCGGGAAGCTTATTCAGCAGCAAGTTTATTCAACAAGGCTGCATGCCAAACTATATATATTGCTTTCCCATCGTTGATGTACAAACATCAGTGACGTAGGCGAGCAAATCTCTTGTCGACCTTTGCCTGCGACAACCATACTGACGGTCGTTAATAATTCCCTGCCACTCAAGATATTTGATGAGTTCATCATTTATGACTCTCTACATCACTTTGGACATAATGGGAAGAAGTGCAACAGGGCGGTAGTTTTGAGATAAGGACTTCTTTCCTTTCTTTGGGATCGGTTGAATTCTCGCTCTTTTCCAGCTGCTCGGGAAAGTCTGAGTTTCATAAGAAATCTGAAACAGACGGATAAGAATGAGTGCCAGTTCGGGAGCACACTTTCTCAGGACGATTGGCGGTATTTCGTCTAAACCAACTGCCTTCTTGCAGTTCAGCTACTCGGGAGCCCGTCTCTGAACTTGATTCTTCATGGAAGAATCTGTAGGTGAAATGTTCGGTGGTATTGCGTTAGATGAATCTAGCACAGAATTTTTTGAGAACAAGAGAGCAAAGAGATCGTTTCTCTTTCGGAGATGATGCTATTCTTCCGCCTTCTCTAACAAGAGGCGGAAACTCAGATTTGCAGAAATTGGCACTGACAGTCTTCGCCATAGACCAGAATTGTCTAGTCCCGCTTCCCTGTTCAAGGAATTTATTAGTTACCCCTTCGTTGAAATTGGCCTTTGCACTGTAGAGATCCATTCTTGCATGAATGATATCTGTAACAGATTCAGTGCACACATTTATGTCAAGATCTGAAAGGCAAACATCACTGAATGGAAATCACGAAAAGAATTCACGCAGCTCATCCCAATTAGCACGGTTATACAGCCATACGCGTCTGGGTGGTTTAGGTTCTTGGTATAGCGGCAGCACAATAGTTCCAGTAGCCGATATAAGGTTGTGATCTGAGTTGCCTAGCGGTGCTGAGACCTCCACTCCAAAATCATCTGATTCTGAAATCAAAAAGAGATCTAAGGTGTCCAGGAAGTCGGTTGGGCGATCAGGTATTCTTGTCGGTTCGTCGACAAGCTGCGTTAGATTATGACTGATTGCGAAAGTTTCAGCCTGTCTTCCCGCTTCACCTGTTCTATTGGAGTGGCGGAGCCACTTGTTGTTGGAAACTTTGAAGTCACCCAGTACAATGACCTCAGCTGCCGGATGATGTGTCTGAATCCAATCCACCTTATCACCTAGATACTGAAACAGTCTAGGGAAGTGAATATCGTTTGTCGAGCAATATAGACTAGAACGTGAATGAATTAGTGAATTCGCCGGAGGATTGCTTGACTTACCCACATCATGAATCCCCGGAGATCCGAATGGGAGACTGTTTTAACTCGGGATGATTTTCTCCCGGAAGAGCCTGTCACCTTGTGCTCAGAACATATACCAGTTCTTAACACAACAATTTTCATGAAGGGAACATTTGCGCTAACGAAAAACATCGGATTTTGTTGGCATATGTTCGAACATATCCGAAATAACATATTTCAATAATTAATTGCCTACCAAAAATGAATTTGAAATATTGAAATTGTTCGTTCATTTTTTGGCATGGTGAAGTTGAATTGAGGCATCATTAAATGTATCAAAAATTCGTCATAGATTGTCGAACAAGCTCAAGAACATTTCCTTATTCAATCAAGTTAATTACTTATTCGATTAATATAGAAAATGTCAAGCAACACATGAAGGTTATTTGCATAAAACCTTTGTTAATCTTTTGTTTCCGAAGAAATAGTAGGTATCAAATCTAGGTCACGTGGGTTTGACTGTACCCATATATAGACGAACTCTATTCATATCCATGATGAATGGATGTGAAAATATATTATAGAAAGGTCATATAAACGATCGTTATATCTAAAACACGGATATTATGCAAAAGCCTTAAAATTTCGGAATTTGTCTGCAAATATTGAAATACGAATGAAACACTATTTCAATACCTAATAAAATGTCTTAGGTATTCCAATACCCATTTTCAATAGATTCAGAGTTAAAAAGAGGAGGATTGTTGACAAATATGTGGTCAGGCCTCATTTCTTTTAATTTGCTTTTCTTCAGGGAAGATCTTCTATTATTGATTGACTATCTTCCGAAAGTATTGTATATGTATTTTGTGACTCCGTTGACACTCATTCCTCAATGTTCTGGTTTATCTCTTTAATAAAGGTACACTTACCTATAATGAGGCATTGAATCATGGCAAGAATTCTAACCTAACTTAGTTTAGTTCCATTCATCAGCCACCTTTTGCTGAGCAAAAGAATAAGGTTTCTTTGTCCCCTAAAATGTTCTGCAGTTGCCAGGCTAGAGCTTCCTATTTATTTACAATATCATAGGCTGTTTCTTCCTCTTCGTGGCATATTCTACATATAGGTTCTTCTCGATGAATGCCTATTGTGTGTAGATGTTTTCCTAGCCTTCCATGTCCAATTATTAGGCCTATTATAGTGCTTTGTTTTCTCTGTTCAGTCTAAGAGCTTCGTTAGTGAACTTCTTGCTAGGTTTTTCAAGCAAAACTGAGGATTGTCTATTACCTGTGGAAAGAACCCACCTATCAGCGTGTAACGTTCCTATTCAGGTGCTAATCATGCCTTGTTCCTTAGCGTTAGTTATACCTAGAGCAGTTTCGGGGTCAATATATCTGATTTTGGTGGCTTCCTGGTAAAAGAATCGGCCTCCTCGTTACCTGCAATCCCGCTGTACCAAGGCACATAGTCCAAATTTACCTGATTCCGCCAGCTCAATTAGAAACTGCAGTTATTCCCATATGACCTGTCCGACTATGTTTATTCCCCTGTTCTTATAGCGTCTCTTGAGGTTCTAACAAACACAGGTTGTAATGCCATATACTTCTGCTGAAAGATGATTGCGTGGTCCCCGAATGGAATTGTCAGCCGATATTCCGGGTTTGGTAAGTAAACTCCAGATCCAATTGCCTTTCCCATTTTGGTATACCAATTTATGTCTTCACGGTTGTCAGAGTCGAGCCAATTGTCCTTTGTAGGTTTTCTAGTCATCGTATCATTCCCCATACCCAGTGTTGGGTTTTTGATTAATTCCAGAATTCTAGTTTGCCCCGCCTATCCAGTTCTTCAGTTTCCATTCATCCCTGCCTAAACTGCTTTTCTAGCCTCACCCCTATTATAAATACCAATAGGAGATAGATTCAGGATAGTATCCATGCTTGCGGTAGGTACTGATCTTGAAGAACTTGTGATATAGATCCTGGCTAGTCTTTGAAGTTCGTTCAGGTTCTGTCTAACTCTCCTTTGCATTACTTTTGGCCACCATGTAAGAGAACAGTGCATATTCATGGATCTCACCACCGCAGTGTACACTCTACGTACATTTTTTGGATTTAGTTCCCATTTATTTCCGATGGCCATTTTACTGGCTGTAAGGGAGTAGTCGCCGTTATTCATGACTTGATTAAGGTGGTCATTCCATGTTAGTCTTTTATCCAGGATTATTCCCAGATAAACACCTCAAAAAAGTCTAGGGAACACTTACCAATATCTTTAAAATATGAATTTGATGATTCGAATTTATAGAAATCTTTCGGTTTTTGTTACGATGTATTGTATATAATGTATTCAAGAAAACAAAATAATATTTGACTTCGCCAAAGCACCTATTATAAAAAAAATTTGAAATTTGAAAATGACGAAATTTGGTAAAACACAAAAAAAATCCTGAACTAATATTTTCGAAATTATATGGAAGCACTTATATTTTTCAGTACCAGAAGGTCCACCTCTGTTATTAATGACACTTTGGCATCGTCGCGGCATGCTCAATATTAAATTGTCTATTACATTTTGGCCTAAGTCATTCCAAGCCCCCTGAACTGCTAATCGAAGCTCCTGTTCATGATGGAAGACGTTTCGACGCAGGAGATTTCTTTTTAGGGTGTCCCACACATGCTCGATGGGATTCAGATCTGGGGAGCAGGATGGCCACGGTAGAAGATCGATATCATTCTCTTGAAGAACGTTCAAGACAACTCTTGCGCGATGAGGAGGGGCATTATCTTGTTGGAAGAGTGGATTTTGACCCATTGTTTGGAGATACGGTACCACTACAGGTAAAACTATCTCATTTGCGTAAGAATTTCCCGTGAGGTTGTTCTGTATGAAAACGAGGTCAGTTCTTCCACCAAGGCGTATACCTCCCCAAAACATCACTGATCCGTCTACCTGTCTAACAACTTCTCGAGCATGCAGGAGACGGTTTTGCATTTCCAGGTTCCCTCCATATTCGAATTCTTCCCGAATCGGGATAATAATTAAATCTAGATTCATCACTGAAGAGAACTGTGGCCCACCTCTCTTGATCCTAGTTTACGTGTTCTTGACACCAAGTTAAACGAGCAGCGCGATTTTCATGGGTTAGTTGTGGAACTCTTAAAGGACGTCTGGAGTAGAGTTGACCTTCGTGCAGTCGATTTCTCACAGTTTGGTCGGAAATTTGTACATTATGACCTAGTGATAGCTCTTGAGCTAATTGAGATGCTGTGGTAGTACGATCTCTTCTGGCTTGTAAAACCAAAAATCGGTCTTGGGCGACTGTAGTAATCCTGAAACTACCTGTATGGCGTTCTTCTACGCTAATTGATTCATTGAAACGCGACCATAAACGGTTTATGACACTTGGGCTACTTCTCAGAACCCTGGATACTTCCCGTTGTGAGCTCCCAGCTTGGAGCATGCCAACGGCTCGTAACATCTCTTCTCTAGTCAAATGTCGTATTTCCATGGTCGAATCACAAAACTTGAATCTTTTATTTGTGCTTACAACAGAAACAAAGTGCCAACTAACTGATTTCAAGCACTGAATACATTAAATGATCATAAGGCAGCGTCGCATCTGCTGCATTTTTAGTTTTTTATAAAAAAATTGAAATCTGTTGCGGCACTCTACATAATTTGGTGAGAAATTGATGCAGGTGTTCATTTCTTTAAAAAAATCATCCATATTGATCGTTCTGGATACGATATATCGATATTCAGAAGTGTTCCCTAGACTTTTGGAGGTGTTTATATATATATGAAATGAATGTTTTTATTTGCCAATCTTTTTATGTGAGATAGAAATAAGGGTATTATGGCATAGGGCTTAAGTGATATTTCTTTATCGCAAAAACCTATATTTCGGTAACATTTTGTACCATCATCAGGGACTGTAAAAAGACACAAACTCTAGATAGATGGACATTAAACTAAAATAAGAATACACTTACAGCTATGCGAAATTCAATAAATTGAGACACTGGAAGGGCATAGATCACTCCATACATACTAGCTTTTTAAGTAAAAAAACTTCAAAAAATCTAAAAACTTTTATTAGATTTGTAAAACACTTCCATCCTGTAAAAACTTATAGGGTAAAAAGTGTTAGGGGTAGTTCACCCTGAGTACATATGTGGCGAAATTAAAAAACCGAAAACAACATAGAATACTATTTTTTTGAACAATGTCTTGAATTTCAGAAAATTCCGTTGAAAGACACATATTTTAAAGTAAAAAATCCATTTATTTTTAAACTTTAGAGGTGAATATCACAGTAGGGATGCATTTTAGGAAAAAAATTCATATAAAGTTGTGGCATTATTTTGACGATATCTATCAAATTCCGACAGATTGATATTCTGGGACATCTTGATATTCTTGTTCAATATACCATATTCAACAGGGATAAAATAATTGGCCTGTTACTCATTGAAGGGACATCCCATATATTATCCCGGTTGGAGAATGTGGATTATTCAATATTCGTAAGCGTATGTACGAGTTCTAGTCAAATCCTTTGATTTGAAGATCTGTCAATTTTGGTTATCATTAAGCTTTTCTGATACAGTGGCAGAGAATTTTTTCGGAAATTCAAATTCTGTTTAGTGAAAACACAATGCTGCAGTGGCGGACTCCAAAATATTAAATAACAGTTTTATGATACCAATTTCAATTTTCATTTATGGAAAGTAACATCAAACGTTACCAACACTTGTTGAGTATTTGTGTTTTATTTATAACTATTCTCTGATTTACTCTGTAATGGAACACCCTATACAATTGAAAATAATTTAAGGAATATATTCAACAGGTACAGTAATGTATAGAATACTCACTAAATAGACAGCCTGTATATCTCATTCTTATATTTCAATAGGTTTATAAAATTCACACAATTTACTTAAGAAACAACTTTATTGAAAACATAGACATATAGGTATTCTATGTTGCAAAAGTGTTTTCTTACAGCCTTCTCATTAATTTCACATCAAATTATTGCTATTAACTTCATTTAACTACTGTTGGGTGCATGTCTACCTATAATTGGATGAGAGTGAAAACGATTAAGAATGCAAATCAGCTAGTTTGTTATTAGAAGAATTTTTATAGTAATATTCACATAACGGAACATTGTCTTGACAAACAGATCCGAATGAAATTGTACAGGGTACCCCATTTTCTATGTTTCAGTTCGGCCGCTCCGTGAAATACTGTAAATAAAGAAAAATGACTCCGCCTCCTCTGTCCTCGATTTGCAACGAAAATTCATCAGTGGAAATACTTTCCGGGATTCCAACATATGCCCATATGGTTGCTATCAAAGAAGTGAAAACTATTTTGATATTCTACAGGCTCTTTTTAGAGTAGAATTCAAGGATGTATTGATTTTTTCTTTGTTGAATAATTTTCAGATTTTAACATAAACTTTTTTTTTTAATGTAAAATATTTCGATTAAATAGGAAGAATATTTTTCTCCTACTAAATATACAAGATGTTTTATAATAAGATGCCGTATATGGTGAATATGATTCCTCGAGTGATGTCAAGAAAAAGTTCATAAAAGCATTTGTCGGAAATGCTTCGTTTCCGAGATACAGAGTGTTGAAATTTCAAAACTTTCTCAGTATTTTCTTGATAAAACTACAATTTTCGGACGAAAATTGAAAAAAGACTTATTTTCAGAAATATATATCTTCGAACAAGCCAAACGTTTTTAACAGTATACAGGGTGATAGTTTTTCACGGGTCAGGCCCCCAACTTTCTTGAGGTGCACCACTGACGTGTTTGAAAAAACTTTTTTGATTTTCGCATTTTTCCGTCTCTGTTACAGTTTTTGAAATGTTAATTATTGAAGATAATTCGATGGTTCCACTCATATCAAAATAATTCAGATATTTTGTCCATAATTCTTACGATTGTTGAGATTATTATATATGTTTTCTGGGTCATGTCCACTTTTCGCCCCTCAAACTCTTTTTAATATTGTAGTGACGTTTTCTGTAAACCAAATTTA
Source organism: Cryptolaemus montrouzieri (assembly GCA_013387265.2). Lineage (NCBI taxonomy): Eukaryota > Metazoa > Arthropoda > Insecta > Coleoptera > Coccinellidae > Cryptolaemus > Cryptolaemus montrouzieri. The sequence continues at coordinate 30,396,356 of JABFTP020000103.1, forward strand.
ATTGTTTGTTTAATTTAAAAACTTTTATCTCCTGCATTTTTTCAGTATCTCTCACCATTTACCGAAATAACAAACCTGGAAATAAGCGATTTGATTTACAGAATACGTCAGTAAAATTTAAGGGGCTGCATACTTTCTCATAATTACGTCTATCTAGTGCTGTAGACTACAGGCCAATGTTGAAAAAATTATGTGTCATTGGAACCACCAGGAGACCTATCTAGAACGATATAAGAGCATAAAATAATAAGATTCAGCACTATGCCGTCACTTGTAAGCTGTCCAGCTGAGAGCAGGTGGGAATTCGAAAGTACAGGTAGAGTGGGTACATTTTGGTCACATATTTTTGTACGGCATTCTTACCATCGATAGATCCATCAAAAATAATAAGAAAACGCACAGTGTTGTAAAAAAATGGTGCGCCACAAAGTCGGAATTTTTTTTTATTTTCCAACAATTACCGGGGTAAATTTGGTCATTTAATTTTGTACGGCATCTGTTTCATACTATTTCAATTCTGCTTGTAATCCATTATTCGGCAACGCCGTACAAAAATCTACAAGGGGAGAAAATCGAGGGTTGCAATCCCCTCTCTTTCCGTCAAAAAATGATGGTTCATTTGAATGTATATTTATAATTATCTTAATTTCATCGTATCCTTGATTTATTGAGCTGTAAAGTCATTTGATCCTGTACAGGAACTTTTTTAACATGATATTGTAAAATACAATTGTTATATAGCATTGCCATTCAAACCATTCTAAAAAATTATAGAAGAATGCAAAACTGAAATTTTGCAAATTATTGTGAAAGTTTAAATATCATAGATTAATGAAATATAGCAATTTTTTACATTTTATCTCTAGTTTTGAATAGTATTAACCTAGATAAATTAGGAAAAAATGATGCCGTACATTTTATGCAGATCATATATTTTAGGCTGATGAAAGTGACGCTACAATTTTAAGGGTACCTTATGGCCATCTGATATAGTACAGTATTAACATATTTTTGAAGAGAACAATTGATAATATGATAAAATCACTATGACGTCTAACTGAACTGAAACTGTGTGTATATTATGTCCAAGAATTGAAACTGTCAATCCCAGTATCAACAGTTTTATATACATTTTGGTTTAAAATATACTTCAAACATTATTGATACATACATATATAATTGATTTGTTTCATTGTAATGATGTGAATAAATAAAACAACCACTTTTTAGAAAAATTCGATTATTTGATGAAAATAATAAAAAATGGTAATTTTTAGAAATATTCGATGAATTTAATGACGATAATAAAGAATATGGTTTTTCTTTCAATTATTCAGCATAGGAATCAGTTGCTGAAATTAGCAGGCATGTAACAATTTTTCCGATTTTTTAATTGAAAATAATTTTTAAAAATTGCACATCTACATATTCAAAAAACTGAGAGTACAAATTTTTAAAAGAATTTTTTTCCACTTATTCATTTCTGAAATAAAAGCTTAAATTTTACAGGTGTCTGCTAACTTCAGTGTCATGAGTACTTCTCAAATATATGTTGTATTTTGGAATTATCAGTGACAACATGTCTATATTTTGGTATAAGTCGATAGAATACAAACCCATATTTAACATAGTTTCTAACTAGGAACCTAGAATCACGAAAAGACTATTAAAATTAGTACAAATAAACTATCTAAATGCCGTATAAAAAATTCACCTTACATTTCGTTATATGGATTTTTTCTTTTAGGATTTTGTCTTTTCAGTTTTTTTCCCCTTTGGACCAATGAGCATGTACGGCACATGAAAAATATTATCTATGCATAAAATACTTTCAAAATAAATTTATTTCATGTTGTGTCAATTCGCCCGCTGGACTACGGAAAGGGAGGGGATTGCAACCCTCGATTTTTTCTCCTTGTCGTAGATTTTTGTACGGCGTTGTGGAATAATGGATTAGAAGCAGTTTTGAAATAGTATGGCACAGGTGCCGTACAAAATTAAATGACCAAATTTACCCCGGTAATTGTCGAAAAATAAACAAAAATTCCGACTTAGTGGCGCACCATTTTTTTACGGCACTGTGCGTTTTCTTATTATTTTTAATGGATCTATTGGTGGTAAGAATGCCGTACAAAAATATGTGACCAAAATGTACCCACTCTACCTGTACTTTCGAATTCTCACCTGCACTCAGCTGGACAGCTTACAAGTGACGGCATAGTGCTGAATCTTATTATTTTATGCTCTCATATCGTTCTAGTTAGGTCACCTGGTAGTTCCAATGACACATAATTTTTTCAACATGGGCCTGTAGTCTACTGTAGATCTTCGTAGGGAATTCGTGTATCGAATTTGAGTTCGAAATCTCAACACTCGTAGGAATATTGACAAAATATCTGAATTTTTTGGATCTGAGTTGAATCATCGAATTATTTTCAATAACTAATATCTCAAAAACGAAGACAGATACGGTAAATTGTCAAAATTGAAGGAGATTGTGAAGTAATCGATCTATTTGATTTAATTTTTTAAACACGTCAGTGGTGCACCACGAAAAAGTTGGGGGAGAAAAAGGCAGCCTGACCACTGGTGTGAAGATAGCCACGCTTTTCATCTACGGTTCTCATCCACGATTTCAATTTGGCAACACCGCATTGTTTCACCGTAGGTCTCGATTCCAGCCCTCACTCATTTTCAGTTCGAATACGGTGTTTTTTTATGACAAGTGACTAATTTTTTGTATCGTAATCTAAACATTGATTTGGCATTTCATCTGCTTATGAAATGGGCTCAGTATTTTCTTAATTTATATCGCCTATCGCAAGAAATATAGAGTTTCCTGTGTTTTTTCTCGATCTTTTCCATTTCGAATAATGTGCATGATTTTTACTGTCGTAATATTTTCTTCTGTATTAAAGTGCTCGTAATAGTGAACAACTTTTCAATGTCACCGATTTGTGTAATGAACTATCAATATTTATAATTTATTACTCCACGTGAGAGGAATATATGGATTTAAGAGCTTTTCCGCGACAGTTTCCAATCCAAATATTGTGCTTAAATTTGTTCGCTATCTAAATCTTGCTACCAGAGATGACCTGCTGAATCTACCGTTCCTATCAGATACTGAAAAACAAGAGCAATGGTCAAGAAAGGAATTGCATGGACGACATCACCATGAGATGTAGCAGGCGAAAATCAAGCACATCACATTGAATGGAAATTATGGAGGAAAAATTATGATTACCATATGTTCCTACTAAGCGGTATAATGAACTAAAAAGAATCGTAGATCATTTCTCGCATGGGTGACATTGAAATTTTCTTCAATTTTGTAAGTGGAATAACATAGAAAAATATAGTTCGACAGCGAAAATTTAAGCGCAATATTTGGATTGGAAACTGTCGCGGAAAAGCTCTTAAATCCATATATTCCTCACACGTGGAGTAATAAATTATGAATAATGAACTATATTTTCAATGTTTCCCGTTGATGTCCCGTAAAACGGTCATCTTGTTCACCAGATTAGTCCTGGTAGATTTTTCTGGGCTATGTCAAGGTTTTATGCTATAGACAAACCTATGATGATATAGAAGAGTTGAAACAGAACTTCAGAAATTTTTAGCTTCAGTAACGAATATTCAGATTCAAAATGCTTGCCGCAGTGTTTTTGACGTTGCCTTTCTTTTTTTTTATTGAAAACTTACACACTTACTTGCCATTCTTATATTTTGAATAATGGGAATGCTTCTGAGAATTTGAACTTTATTTGTTTATTTTCGTTGATAATTATTTTGATATATCCTCAGTCAGAGTAAGAAATAACATTCCTTTCTTCTAAGTGGGCTCATTTTGTGAGCAAAAATTGAAAACATTTGCAATATTTTGTGTAAATTCGAACAAGCATGCTAGATGAAACCTCAAAATGGTAAAGGAATTTTCAGTTCTGGAAAAATTCACAATTTTGACGAAATTTGTCAGGAATATTATGTATATTCGAAAAGATGAAAAATATTCTTGTATTATAATTCAAAAACCATTCAACCAAAAAAATACCGGAAAATCCAGTTATCCAGAATATCTTGAGAACAAAAGAAGATAGCAGTAATGTGTTTTCACCAAAGAATTTAATTCGAAATTCAAGGATGGAGATAGGGGTCATTTACCTCTATTTCTAGTACCTGCTGTACTAAAATAAAGAAAATGGGACACCCCGTACAGGGTTGCACAAATAAAATGGAAAAACAAATATTTATTGCCAATGTCATGATACTCAACCCATTACACAATGAAGTAAGAAATTTATTATTAGATGTTGTGTCTTTATTTTCATAAAACTTTGAAAGATATCTAACACTTGGCCTTTCTGTTTGAGTGTTCTGATGACCTCTTTGAATCCATAACTATCACATAATTAGCAAATAATTCACATTAATAACAATTAACATAATTAAAATTGTAATATTCTCCGTTGCTTCATCATGAGAATTAAAAGAATAATGATAGAAACCCGCATTCAAGTAATTGTCCTCATTGAAAGAATGGATAAAATATGCAATAACAACAATTCGTAGGGTTCGTCGTCGAAGACCTTTCTGGAATATAAATTAATGCTGTTAAATGAATGATTCATACTTGAATATAATGCTTGATATCTTAAGGACCATAACACAGAACTCTTGGTTAAGTTAGATTTCTTTCTGAAGCATATTATGATATATCCACCAGGACCGTCCGTTAAAAACTTTTAAGTTCCAATTACAATATCAGCTGAAATTTTATTCGCGGCCATAACTAGCGATTTCCAATTGGAGTGAAATATTTTCGAAGTGATACAATTTCTGGTTATACCGGATCGCAATCTACCTTTTTTATTATACATCTAGAACCCACATTTGAGCAAGGCATAAACTACCCAAGTTGTTGGCACTTATCTGTCAAAACTTTTGACAGATTTTATTATTTTTGTTATAAACTCGATTTTGAGGAACATTTCAAAAATTGTAGTTCGTAGATCTTTTGCACCACAGACACAATTTTTGCTTGGGTGGATAGAAGAGTGATCAAGGAATGTTTTTGAGCAATCTACACATGTCAAATGTTTATTGCGTTGTTTTGCATGCTTTTTTCACTTAGGCCTTTTTCAAACAGCAATAACTCAAATTTCTCAAATTGCACGTGCCAATTTTTATATCGCCATCAGATTTTTTTTTTCATATAGAATTGTATAAGCATGTACTATACGCATCTCTTATAGTTCCGAAATAATTTGGGAATATATTGAATTTTGATGATTTTGCAAGAAGTAACAGAGAATGCTTTGAAATATTTGAATCAAGTAGCACACTCACCTGACAGGTGCCTAAAATTAATGTATTTGTGACTTCGTTCATTCGAATTTGATATTTCAACAAGAATTGTCGTTATTTCAGATTGAAAATATCCAAAAAATACAACACATTTGGAATAAAACCACTGGTTATTCAACGAAAATATATTTAATCTTTTTTTAATTTATTTTAGAATGTCAAAAAGTAGTGGGTAGAAACTGCTGGCAATTTTCTACAATTCGAATGAATAAATATTATAGAAACTGAGCGAATACCAATCATCGAAGATAATTACATTAATACGAATAAGCAAACATCATAGGAGAAAACTAATTTACGATCTGAATAAATGTTCAATATGGGCCCCTTTTTGCTCGATACACTTGACAGCTCGTATGCGAACATGATGAGTTGCCCTCCTAGTTTCCTCAGGATCAATATCACGAAAAGCATTATGAATGCGCTCTTGTAACTCTTCTTTATTTCTTACAGGAATAAGATACACTTCACTCTTGATTTTGCCCCATAAATAAAAATCAAGAGGAGTCAGGTCCGGAGAACGCGAAGGCCATAAATTTGGTCCTTGATTACCCCATCATCTATCCTTGAACATTTCTGTTAGCTGCCGATCTAAAGACCATATAATTTTTTGCAGAATTATCTCATCTTCTTGAAGCCAAATTAATAAATTTGCACAGAAGCCAAATTAATAAATTTGCACAGAAGCCAAATTAATAAATTTGCACAGAAGTTTAGCCGCTTGGGAAGATCAGTTGGTTTTAATTTTTGTAGTCTGATAAAAGAATACGGGTGCATGTTATGTTTCTTAAGGATCCTTTGAATGGAAGTATAACTCAATCCAATATCCATTAATGCTGACTTAATGGACGCATGTGGATTGGCACGAAAATACGCTAGCGTATTAATTTGATTATCGTCGTCCTCGAGAATTGGTTTTCTTCTAGTTTCTATGTATTTTGTTCCTCCAAATTGCAGAAAATTGCTTCTAATCCTTCGAAATTTTGCTTTACTCATAGGCCCCAAATTTGGAAATTGGTTATTGAAAAAGGCCAAACTGAAAAAAATTATACAAAACAACGCAATAAACATTTGACATGTGTAGATTGCTTAGAAAATTCCTTGATCCTTCTTCTACCCACCCAAGCAAAAATTGTGTCTGTAGTGCAAAAGATCTACGAGCTACAATTTTTTTAAATGTTCCTCAGAAATCGAGTTTATAACAAAAATAATTTAATCTGTCAAAAGTTTTGACAGATAAGTTATAACAACTTGGGTATTTTATGCCTTGCTCAAATGTCGGTTCTAGATGTATAATAAAAAAGGTAGATTGCCATTTGAAATAACAAAGTGATGATCCACTTTCAGTAACCGGAAATGGTATCACTTCGAAAATATTTCACTTCAATTGGAAATCGCTAGTTAGGACCACGTATAAAATTTTAGCTTGATATTGTAATTGGAACTCAAAAAGTTTTTAACGGACGGTAACGGTGGACATCCCTGTATATATATATATATATATATATATATATATATATATATATATATATATATATATATATATATATATATATATATATTAATCATTATTTCTACAACAGGTGTTATTCCTAGAAATCTTCACAAAAATATTGAGATTTTAGGTATGAAGAAAATTCATTTGAACAGTTACAGAAGATAACAGTTATCAAACCTTGTAATATTCTTCGCAGATTTCTTTCCGAAAGAAATGATGAGGTAGAGTCATAGATTTTCTCTTTAGTTTATACTGCTCAGAATCTTATTTCATATTTCATTTATTTATTATATATATATATATATATATATATATATATATATATATATATATATATATATATATATATATATATATATATATATAATATAATTAGCTGACAATTATATCATTTATATTCAGAGCAGTATTTTATTCGATCGTTCATCATGAATGAATAACATTCACTATTACTTGACTGGATTTTTCCGAGGAGAAAGCCACTGACACTTCTCGTTGGTACATTGATGTCATTGGCTGATAATGCTATATTTTGTATATATTCTGGTACATTGATATATTTTCATAACATTTACAATATAATATATAATAGTTCCAGGATATATTTTGATTATAATCATTGCCTGGCAGTGGTAATTATTACCGGGTGGTGGATTCATATTTTTTCAGTTTGATTGCATGAACATATATATGGTCAACTCATCGGGTTCAACCCGTTCAATATATACATATACATATAGATATATATATATATATATATATATATATATATATATATATATATATATATATATATATATATATATATATATATATAGGGGTTTCACCCCGACGAGTTGCCCATATATCTGTTCATGCAATCAAACTGATTTTATGAAAAATATAAATCCACCACCCGGTAATTAATACCATTGCCAGGCAATGATTATAATTAAAACATATCCTGGAGTAATTATATATTAGGATAACGTTAAATGTTATGAGAATATATCAATCTACCAGAATATAAACATACTATAGCATCATCAGACAATGATATCAATGTACCAACGAGTAGTGTCAGAGGCTTTCCCGGAAAATCCAGTGTACGGACCTTAGTCAAGTAACACTGAATGTTACTCATTAATAGTTTCCTTTGTGTGAAGTGGTGAACGATCGAATAGAATACTGCTCTGAATATAAATATGACAAAATTGTCAGTTAATTATATTACATTTATATAAACAAATAAATAAAATATGAAATGAGATTCTGAGCAGTATAAACTAAAGAGAAAACCTATGACTCTACCTGATTATTATTTTCGGAAAGAAACCTACGAAGAATATTACAAGATTTGATGACTGTTATCTTTGTAACTGTTCAAACAAATTTTTCTTCAGACCCAAAATCTCAAACCCTTTGTGAAGATTTCTAGGAATAACGCCTGTTGTAGAAATAATAATCGGTAGAATAAATATTTTCTTCATTTTCCACATTTTTTAATCTCGTCGCCAAGCATCATATATTTAGAAATTTTTTCATTGTATTTATTTTGTATATTATGTGTGTCGGGTATAGCAATATCAATTATATATGTTATTTGATTCTGTTTATCATTAAGAACGATATCTGGTCTATTGTATTTTACAGCTCTGTTGCACAGAATTGTTTTATCAAAATAAAGTTTATATTTGTCATTTTCACAAATAATCTCAGGTTCATATTTTTGAAATTTTTTTCTTTTGGGAATTAGGTCATGTTTAATTCCTAGATTGAAGTGAATAATATTAGCGACGGCATTATGTCTTTCTAAATAATCTGTTGAAGCAAGGACTGAGCAAGATGATAATATATGAAAAACTGTTTCTGAAGAACAGAAACATCTACGGCAAGAATCATCTATATTTTGTTTGATGATATGTTTTCTATAATTCCTTGTAAAAACAACCTGGTCCTGGATCGCAATTGCCAAGCCTTCTGTTTCAGCAAACAATTCTCCAGATACTAACCATTTATTCGATGCAATTTCATCAATATAATCATTTTCAATTCTTTTGGGTGCTTTCCGTGTAATTCCTTCTGCATCCAACTTTCTCTTTTAGAATTATCATCAAATATATCAAAATCTACCTTTTGCATTGTCAAGTTCAGAGGTGTAAGATTATAATCTGAAGCAACAACAATATCATGTAATTTAGACGTTCTCTGTTTATCATGAAAATGGGAACGTAGATGAAAAATCTGTTTACTATGAAGATTATTCAAATCAATTAATCCACGACCTCCAAGATGTCTAGGTAGTGTAACTCTCTGAACAGCTGACTTTGGGTGGTGCTTATGATATTTACAGAGCATTTTCCTCGTTTGACATTGTAATTCATTTAGATCAGTTTTAGACCATTTAATAATTCCAAAAGAAGATGTAAGAATAGGAACAGCATAGGAGTTGATAGCTCTGAAAAGGTTTTACTAGTTAAATAACTCTTGATGATAATTCTTAGTCTTTTGTAATATGAACTTCTAATAATTTCTTTAGTGCTGCTATGGTTAATTGTCTTCTCTTGACAAAATCCAAGATATTTATATGTATCTCCTTGATGCATTGGCTCGATTTCGATATTGGAAATCTTTATATAATCAGAGGTGATCTTTCCTTTTTCAATAGAAAGATTTTTACATTTTGGAAGCCCAAATTTCATATGAATATCATTGGAATAGTTGAAAGTAATCTCAAGTAGACTTTTAAATGAGATCTGGTTCCGGCATATAATTTAATATCATCTAAATAAATTAAGTGACTTAATTTGAATTCAGTTAATAAACTCTTTATTTTGAAGCCGAAACTAGTAGCATTTAATTCATGAGATAATGGATTGAGGCAAAGACAAAACCAAAGAGCACTTAAAGAATCACCTTGAAAAATGCCTCTTTTGATTGGAATTACTTCGGATTTTAACGATTGTTTTGAAATATTTAAATGAAGATTGGTTCTCCAATTTTCATTACGAATTCAAGAAAATGACGAAGTGTCTTATCAATTTTATAAATTTCCAAAATTTCTTGAAGCCATGAATGGGGAGAACTGTCAAAAGCCTTTTGGTAATCAATGAAGGCTGTATGAATATTTCTCTTCTTAGTTTGAGCTTGATTCAAAGCAACAGAATCAATTACAAGTTGCTCTTTAGTACCAAGGTGTTTTTTCTACATCCTTTTGATGTTCGGAAAGAATATTATAATTCTCCAAATGTGCATAAATTTTTGGGTTATACATGCAGTTAGAATTTTATATATTGTTGGAAGGCAAGTAATTGGTCTATATTGAGACGGATCAATAGTATTATCACTTTTCGGTTTTAAATAAGTAATTCCTTGTGTGAAAAATAAAGGAGTAGCTGAGGGTTCTTCATTATAAATGAAAAATATTCAGCCAATTTTTCATGAACGCAAGAGAATTTCTTGAACCAAAAGTTATGAATACCATCAACACCTGGAGATTTCCAATTTGATGTGTGTTTAATAACTGATGTTATATCTTCGTTTAAAAATTTTTTCAAATTGCATGCATTCTATTTTAGAAAATCGAGACCTTTCATTTAAAATCCAACTTGCATTGGAATTATGTTGCCTTGGCACTGCCCAAATTGAAGACCAATAATCAGTTAAAATATCAATTTTAGGAACTCCATTTCCAGAAATATTTTCATTTGAACCTGAAATAAATTTGTAAAAATGTTTTTCATTATTTTTGAATAGTTTGTTTTGGAATTTTCTATCTGAATTTATTTTATATTCACGTAGTCTAATAGAGTATACTGAAAGTTTTTGTTTTAAAGTATCGATGTATTCTATCAATTGTCCATTACTTATCTCATTATTTTTATGGGTTTTATTTTTGAGGAATATTTTTCCAATATGTGCCATAAGTTTTTTGATCGATTACCTCTGGAATATTGAGTCAATCTTCCTAAATCACATCTGATAGAAGAAATTTTACCTTCTAACCTTTTTTGCCATGAAGGTTTTTCTTGATATTATAATTAGATCCAAAATTTTCTAATTTGTATCCAGAATGTTTAACTACTGTAATAGCGGCACAATATATAATCAGATGAAGTGTATAGATATTCATTACTTTAACAAGTTGCTTTGAAAGAATATTCTCATTAAGCACGTTTATACAATCGAAAATTTTCTTTGAATAATGAATTTTAGGAAGTTTAGGTCTTAAAGTTGGGTCAATATTTTCAAATAAATTCATTTGATTGAGAAATAAATTTTCTATATCTTTGTTATCATTATTTTTAGATGAATTTTCTGATTTATTTTCGATGCTTTTCATGAATGGGACTAGGTTTTCATCTGAAACTACAAAATTTAAATGTTCTTCTTGTTGAACGTTGTTTTAATTGATTTTAATTCTGATTCAGATATAAAGTTTCTATTTTCAATATACCGTCTTTGATTCGCAATGCTTTGTTCTGAAATACAGCAATTGGGGAATTTTTCTTTGAACATATTATATAGTTTAGACATATACCCTTTTTATTTGTTCCATTATTTGTTATTTTGTAATAACAAAACATAATGAATTTATTCATTTCATACGTCCATTTCATGCGTTTTATTTTTTTATTAATTTTGTGAAGATCTGAATTAGGTGATGAAGTTATGATAAGATTAGAGGAACAAGGTGATTCTACATGATTTTGAAAACAGTCATCAAAACTTTTGTTGTTTGAAGAATAGACAGAAAAAGTAGAAATGTCAGAACCCTTAGATTTACTTCGTGTTTGATATGAATGTATAATTTTAAAATATTATTCCTACCTTCATTTAAGTTTTTACCTTATCATCATATTCATGATTAACGGGCCCAGAAATAATTTTCTTTGCAACGTTACCTGAATCAGATGATATGAAAGTTTGAGAATCTGATGGTCCTGCATCTAAACGATCTTGAGTGCAGATTTTGAAGTTCTTCTCCAAGAAATATCTATTATTTGAATCGCAAGGATATTTTGGTGGATTATATTCATCATCAGATTCATATTCATATGAAGTATTCATTTTTTGGAATTCGAAAATTTGACAGTTGTCAATAATATATTTCATAAAACGTTTTCCTGAAAAATGAATCAATAAAGGTAGGAAATTTTATGTGTACTTACTTTTAATAACTTAAAAATACTTATCTGAAAAATATAACTAATTTAAATATCTAAAACTTTTCAAAATTCAAAATTTTAGCAGTGATGTTCATTTATTATTTTTATTTATATATATATATATATATATATATATATATATATATATATATATATATATATATATATATATATATATACCGGATATATCTGACTATATGCCAACAAAATTAGATCAACAATGAACTTTGGTTTGAGGTCTTGTGTAGCAGCTCGAGGCCCAGCTGTAACCGCCGCACATCGAGGAGTCCGATTGAATTTTACCAGGGAACATGTCAATTGGTTAAAAGCTCACTGGCGGAGAGTTTTATTCATAGATTAGTCGAGATTTTGTTGTTTCTATTGCGTTTGACGGTCTCTAGTGTACAGGCGTCGAAATTAGAGATGCAACTTTCCAACTTAACTAAGGTTTTGGTGGTGGTTCAATAATCGTATGTGGAGGAATTTCTTTGAACGCCCGCACTGATCAGGTCACCGTTAATGTTGAAATCCTGAATGCTCAGAGGTACGTTACCGACATTCTAGAAGAACATGTTGTACTGTTTGCGACAAACAAGGGTGAAACCTTTTTGCTTATCCAGGATAACGTCAAACCTCAACAAGCTCATATCGTTAGGAACTACCTTCAATATCACGATCAATGCAGTAGTCTGCACCAAGTTCACACCTCAATTCCATCGAAAATACCTGGTACATTCTCAATAGAAGATAAAGGAACAGAGTGATCAAAATTTGTAACGAAATGGATCAGAATGCTACAAGGTCACTGATTTTAAGTATGAATCGTAGCTGTCACGCAGTAATTCTTGCCAGGGGTGGAAATCTCCGGTATTAACAATTTAAAAAAACATATTGTATGACCTCGATAAAAAACGCACAAGTGGTAACGATGAGGACTTCTAACCGACCAATATAAAAAACAAGAGAAAATCCTAAATTCTACTTGTACACAATATGGACTGATGAAGCGAGGGGGGCCAGTAACGAATTATTCAATCGCAATAATGAACATTACTGTTCCGGTGTCAACGCACAAGCAGTATCGATGGATAGTTTTGGCATTGCTTTTGTTATATCGTTTCAAGACCTATACCAAGTTGAGCTTGTTAGAAATTAATACAAATTGGTTTATTTCGAACCACCTTATATCGCTTTGACTCAGTGAGAATTAAGTTGCAAATCGTTTCTTAGTCAATTGCATTCCTTGTCTTGTACCAGACTTTGAAGTATTCGATTTCTCATTGGAAAGATAATAGTATGTGATAGAATTCTTCGACCTCCCATGTCGCCTTAATTTTTAGTACGATTTAAGTCAAAACATTTATAGAATTCTCTTAGAAAATAACAGGCTATTACAGTTGCATACACAATAATAAATGGAAAGCCATAGTTAACCAGTAGAAAACTACATTCAATAGTTAAGACAAACATGGAAAACAAACGCAACCGTCTCAACTAGGGAATGCAATTTCGGTATACCAAGATCTTGCAATACCGAGATCTCGCACCTATTCTGCAAGATCAATCTCGCACCTAAAATCATGCGCGATCTCGCAAGATTTGCAAGATTGGTTTTATGTGAATTTTGGTTAGCTTTCAGTGCTTCCACATGTTGTTGTTCACTTACGTAAACAATGTACTTTTTCCCGGCGGCAACACGTGGCACTAGGGCCACAGCGCGATAGGGATGTGTAAGGCGAGATGTTTTCCGATTGTCGTAAATTTATCATTGTTTTGCGAGCCTGGACGTGTCAGAGTGCATAGCAATCTGCAGATTTATAAACTATTCCAATAACAGTTGAAAATAGTTCTTTGTGTGTTTAAGTTCTCTTGGTCTACTCAGTTTGTGTTAAAACGACAACAAAGGTAGTTTATAAAGAGTTTCAAAGTGGATCAGAGGTATGGAAATACTTTTTGAAGGCAGATGATGGACAAACTGCCCAGTGCAAATTGTGTAACTCTATTTTGAAAACAAAGGCACAATCTCCCAAAGGCTAACGAAGAGGCAGAAAATATCTGATTTCTTTTCGTCGTTTCTTTGGAGGAAAGAATTTCAAGGATGATTTCTAGAGATGGCATGGCTTTTAGGTCTTTTTGCACGTCGAAAGACTTGAGAGAATTATTTGCGACTAGTGACTACAAATTACCTGCATCGCCTAACTCCATAAAACAGATTGTTATGGATTATGGAATGAGTTTGGAAATGAAGGTTTCGCAGGATCTTATGAATCTAAGAAAGAATAACCGTAGATTCAGCCTTACTTTCGATGAATGGACTTCATGCAAAAACAGGCGATTCATGAATGTGAATGTTCATACATTTTCAAAGAATAAAAACATGATCTGGAATTTGGGTCTTGTGCGCATAGTAGGAAGCATGCCTGCAAGGAGTTGCATAACTATTTTGAAGAAGAAATTATCAGAATATGGCTTGTCATTAGATGAATATATAGTAGGTGTTACTACAGATTGGGCCAGTGTAATGGTGAAGGTTGGGCCACTCATGAGACCTCTTCACCAGCTATGCTACGCTCACGGCATTCAATTTGGTGTTATAGATGTGATTCACAAATCAAAACATGGAAACGAAACGCAATAAGAAAGTACAAAAGACACAGTCGTAACTCAGATGTGTGGGAGTCTGACGATGAAGAATTTGATGACATTATTGATAATGAAGGATTTGTCTGCAGATTACCCACTGTAGATGAAGTTGACTTAGTGCCAGAATTTGATCACCTTATCAAAAAGGTAGGACAAGTAGTCAAACTTTTTGAAAAATCACCAACGAAGAGTGACATTCTTCAGAAATATATGAAGGACGAATTCAGCAAAAATATGCAACTCGTGCTGGACTGCAAAACACGCTGGTCTAGTCTTGCAGATATGATTTCCACATTCAATAAGGTCAAGCAATGTGTAAGCAAAGCCTTGATTGATTGCAATCTTGGATCGTATACAAAACATAGTTTCTCAGACGAAGACTATCGTGCTTTATCAGATTTAGAACTCGTATTTCAGCCTATAAAACTGGCAGTGGAGTACTATGTCGTCGAAATTAAGATTTGTTAACTGCCGAAACTACTCTGCAATTTATGGTGGAAAAGTTAGAAAAACTCAGAACACCAGTAGCTCAAAAAATTGCTGAATACATGAGGGCTCGGATTAATGAAAGCCGAACATTTATGATCGCAGCATTGTATTATTTGACAGGCCTAGTCCAATACGACGTATATTTCAATCAGTCTGCTAGTAATCAAACTTTCAAACTGTCTCCAAAATCTTCAATCAAAAAAGAAATAATAAAGTTAATCGGAAGATTAGACGAGAACAGTTCCAAAGATGACAATATTGCAGTCAATATACAAATTAAACCCTCTAGATCTTCAGTTGCAGATGAAACCATGAATGAAAGTAATGATGACGATTCAATTCCCTAAGCTGCAGTGAAAGAAAATTTAGAGCCTGAAATGGCGAACGCTTCTCTTAGTTTTGATGAGGAATTGGAAATGGCATTGAAAGAGCGTTCGCGAAAACGTGTGGCACCATTGTCATCGTCACTTGATATGATTTTGAAGAAAGAAATCAATTTGTACGAGTCAGGAGGGTCAAAAGAATAAAATCTACAGTTCGTTCACCAATGTCTTTTATTTGTAGTACCAACAAGTGTCGAGGCAGAACGGGCATTTTCCTCAGCTGGTTATCTGGCATACAGCATTCGGAGTCCTCTGGCAGATGAAACCCCCTACTTTATGCTTTTTGAGGAGTTATTTCCAAGTTTTAGAATAATATGTTACTTTTTGTATAAATTACTGGTTAGCTTGAGTTTTTATTTCTCTATTTTGCTCCTGAAGAACAATTAGAGCCAATAGAAATATAAATGATAGGAATTTTCGTACATTTTCGATTATCATTTCTTTACAATGCGAGATCTCGCACAATAC
Organism: Cryptolaemus montrouzieri; assembly: GCA_013387265.2. Lineage (NCBI taxonomy): Eukaryota > Metazoa > Arthropoda > Insecta > Coleoptera > Coccinellidae > Cryptolaemus > Cryptolaemus montrouzieri. The sequence continues at coordinate 30,412,354 of JABFTP020000103.1, forward strand.
CGAGATTTTGTAAGAGCAAAATTCCTGACTCTCGCGAATACCGAGATTGATATTTTGATGCGAGATTGCATTCCCTAGTATCAACCAACACTGGCCAACTGGAAACAATCAAATCAACTGGCCTACATACGCCGCCAACAATGCGTCACAGCGTTGGAGGACTTTGATGGGACCATCTCTTTGTCCACAGTCTACACAGACAACTGAATTTCAGGGAAATTGTCGAAGCGATTGGTCAGACGCAGATGTCATCTGATAATTGCCTTTCCAGTTGAAAACAAGACAATAAATGAAAGATTTTGTTTATTTCTAGACGCCAATAAGTAAAGGTTTCGATACCGAAGGTACTCTCATCCAACATGAAATGATTCAAGAAAGAAACAAGAAAGTGAAATAGATGAAAAACATTTCATTTCAATCAATTTGAGGCGTTCATACTAATGAATGACCTCTCTATTAATTATGTTTCATCTATTTCGGCTATTTCGTAGGGTAATTTCAATCAGGAACTATTCGAAATGAATATCTTTAAATTTCGTCATATAAACTTGAAATTAATCGAACATAGTTAAATACTACCATTTTAGCGTACTATGTTGACATAGACCTAGTGACACATTTAGAGAGAAATAAGATCCTAAAATTGCGAAATATATTGCTGACACAACAGTGAATTATTTGATGACTATATGGTTATAAAGTCGTAAATAAAAATGACATAATTGGAAATAAACTGAAGAACGTAGCCTTCTCTTTGGAGTAGTAAGAATTGCATGACAATTTTAGGGTGTGATACAGAGAATAATGGAATTGGAGGAAAGGAATGATATATCACTTTTTCCTTAGTGAGATTTAATTCTTACGTAATATTCATCGTGGATAAAATATCTTTGAATGCTCTTTCATCACATTGATTCTTCTTTCATAATTTCAAAATACAAATGATGAGAAAGACTTATGTCAACGAAATATTCTATGAAATCTAACCTTACCTTATTTAAATCAACTTGGTAGCTTAAAGGTTGTGGTATAATACAGGATGTTTCAAAAAACAAAAAATTTTCATCCGATTGAAAAAATTTAAACACATGGTTGTGTAATGGGTCGGGTTTCAGTCATTTTTTTTTGTTAATTTGATACGTGTAAACACTTACATTATTTTCCACAGTACACTACTTTTGATCACAGGAGAAAATGTATATTTGTAAATCGTGGTTATGACAACTACCCTGAACTTGACTGTACAGTGAATGTTGAAAGAATGAGAACAGAATGAATAAGTCTAAGCGAATCTCTTTTTCGTAAATATGACTGTGGCCTATATATACGCTTGACTGAATTGACCTGGACAAGGTATCTTCTGAAATACATATGGTTCTCGCAAAGTGTGGGGGTCAACAGGCACCACATAATTCATGATTGAGTTGACAAGAATTTTCTAGTTTTTGAAAATTCTGGATTTTATGTTTCCCTTATTCTAGGAAGTGACCATTAAAATATTCTGAGTGGCTCGATTTCACTATAATGCCACATAATATGATAACCCGGACAAATTCAATGAGAGAAAGATTCCTTTTCATTACATAGTAGATAGGTGGTCTAAGTTCGAAGTGATAATGTAGAGTTGTTCTTTGTTTAATTCCTATAGCAAATAATGGGGGTGAGGTGTGTGAAAAAGTGATAGGTGGTGTAAACAGAGTACAGATACATTACAGTTGAACTTTTCTGTATTTTTCTACTTATTCTAATTATCCGTCTCATCCTACGGCCTTTTGACATATTTTTGAAAGAAAAACAAAACACAATCTTTTTTTCTGCAATTTTCATCTTTTGTTTTAAAAGGCCATGAACAGTGATAATTGGCTTTACTCAACATCTCCAATAACGAAAATACAGAATTGTATCTAAAAATTTAATTGCTCATTTTTTACGGTGTATCAAAGTTTTAAATTTCAGTTTTTCCTCAAAAAGAAGGTTTTCTTCTGAGACAACCATATCGGGCCACCCGGTATCACAGAAGCAGTATTTTCTTTTTTTTTTATACCACTCATGTCACTTTATTCTTAACGGTTCCTGAGTTCTAGTGGAGAATACCTAGGGAATTTTTGCAGAGTTTCCATAACAATAACTACGTTGGCGATGCAAAATTTTTGTTTATACTTATAGTATTCTATGATCATAAAAATCAGTGTGACATGTCAAAATTCCATTGATGTTAATTATGGACATTGCGAGTTAGTGAATTCAGTTTTGAGTATGAATCAATACACCAAAAGTGAAAAAGTCGATATGCTCCTTATTTATGGAAATTACCATAACATGACATTTGTCATATTTTCAAAACAACTGTCAAAATTTTTTCGCAAATTTTTTTCTAAATTAAACGAGAACCACGAAGAAATAATATATGATGTCAACCCAAATTATTGGGTTCATAATGATTCTAGACCATCTATAGATCATAATCGGCATCACTTAGAAGACCCAACCTAGCCATCGAGGCTCTCTCGGTCAATCAGAGAGGGAATTGTTTTGTTGAGTTTGAATATTGTAGGGATTTTGCCATTATACTTCAAAATTGGCAAGCAAGAACAAGGAATGATTATGTTTCAGGAGACTCACACTGCGACGGAAAAACATCTGCGCGAAAGAGGAAATATCGCAGGTTAGGTACTTTTTGATTATCTCCTTAGTCCTTTTTATGGCCTTGCTTACTACGTAGAATCTTTTCTTGAATTCAAGCGAGTTTTACATATAAGAGTCAGGTATGATTGTTGAAATATTTTTCTGCTGGTTTACTTTTTCCATTGTTACAGATTCCTGTCCCAAACCCCCTTCCTTTCACCCTTGTCTTCGTCTGGAAATCATGGAGTGCAAGATGAAAATTGAAGCTGCTAAGCAGAAAAATCTTTGGTACTCTTTCTGTACACACGACACTAACACAACATAAACAGACAAGCTAGTGCAATAGCGACAGGGAAAAGAGTTTTTTCCTCATGTATTTTTCACTCGTTTATTGAATCATACGCAAGATAGTATGGTTCCCCTGTTAAATTTCATGAGCTCACACTTTAGGGGCAATCGTTGAAACCATGATGCTAGTTTAGATGCCTGCCGTTGGTACTCTATTTATTCGCTTGTTTTTTACGATTGTGTTTTTCTTTTTGTAAATCCTCTCTTTTCAAAAAATATATATATATATATATATATATATATATATATATATATATATATATATATATATATATATATATATATATATATATATATACCGAGGAGCTTGAAATTAGCCACCAAAACGCATTGAGAATGTAGAAAAAACATAAGTACTGCTCATTTAAATATCAACTACACCAACACCTGTATGTTAACGAATGTGTTAGGCGACTCCAGTACTGTGAAGAGTACCTTAGGAAAATAGAGAGTGATCCACAATATCCCACAAAGATTTTATTCCATGACGAATCACGTTTCACGAACAATGGGATGTTTAATAAGCAAAATACCAGGTATTGGTCGCAACAAAATGAGCATAGATATCAAGATGGCAACTTCCAAGAACGTTTTGGGTTCAATGTCTGGATAGGGATGATGGGAAGATATTTAATAGGGCCTAAAATTTTTGAAGGTTCATTGACAGGGAAGGGATATTTGGAATTTTTGAGGACCCAAATACAAGATGAATTGGACGAGTTGCCATTAGCTGATTTGAATAAAATATATTTTCAACAAGATGGTGCACCTCCTCACAACACAAGGGAGGTCTCGCGGTATCTCGACGAAATTTTTCCCGAAATATGGATAGGTACAAATGGTCCCATAAGATAGCCAGCTAGATCGCCAGATTTGAGTCCACTAGATTTCTTCCTGTGGGGCCATTTGAAGAATGAGTTTTACCAAACACCTGTTAGAACCCAACAAGAATTGGAGAACCGTTTGAGACTGGCTATTGCAGGTATTACAGCCTAACAGTTAAATAATGTTATGGGGGAAACCATCAATCGTGTGCGATGTTGTGTTCGTGAGAATGGTGGTATTTTGAACATTTATTATAATTATTTCGTTTTCGCTCTTTTTTTATTAACTTTGACACCCCATAAGAAATGAGCAATTAAATTTCTGGATACAATCTTGTATTTTCGTGATAGGAGCTAAGCCAATTTTCACTGTTCATGGCCTTCTAGAACGAAAGATGAAAATTGCAAAAAAAAGATTGTGTTTGATTTTTCTTTCAAAAATATGTCAAAAGGTCGTAGGATAAGATGAACAATTGACCTATATCAAAAATATAGGGTGGAGACTCGTAGATAGAGATTCCTAGGTGGAGCTCAGAGGTTGAGATGATATAACTTTTATCTGGAGTCTAGAAATCCACATGAATCGGAAGCTGAAATAGAGGTTTTCCCCCATATGCAGAAGTAAAAAAAGAACGTTTTGGAATTTGAACTCCCTAAGTGATTGGGGTCTATAACATGACGACCTCAACTCATCTATTTCTCTAAGATAAGTCTTATTGACTGTATATTGGGTGATTCACCAGTGGCGCGGTGCTCTCTAGCTCGTACACTCTTGAAGATTTCAATTTTGTTCGAACGGTATTGTATTTAGAAAGTAAGAATCTACTTCAGCAATTTATTTTGCAGTAAACAGGGTATCCCAAAAAATCTTGGGTGTTTTTTTTTCAGATTGGAAGACCACTTTTTTGTTCAAGATTCAGGAGCGGCCTAAACTCTGCTATAATGTCTTCAAGTAATAAGTTATTTTGGTGAGTAGTTCCGTCACAATATTTTTTTTCCGTAAAAATTCATGAATATAGGCTCTCACATCATCGCATGCTCCTTCGGTCAGAGAGGATGAATACTTTTTTCCTTTCGTTTTCTTATTGCTTTATTGATGAATTGAAATAGATTATCCTCATTTTATACAGGAATGACTCAAAAAACTATTGAATATTGTAATTTTAAAAATATCATATCTTGATTTTTCAAATGGAACATCTTGTATTTTATTATTCATGTCAATGCATAAAATATTGTGCAATATTTTTGCTGAATTATTATCATTATCTTCGATCATTTTCGAAATATTCGATTATTTGTAAAATTTTTGATCAAAATTCTACAAACCGTATCAAATTCATCAACATACATGATTATTCGCACAGAAGTTTTTTTTCTGTAATGATTCAAGTAGTAAAAATGAAACCTAAACAAGATAATTCTTTTAACGAATGATAAAATCAAGATGATTGAAACGTAAGTCGAGGTATGTGTTGACATTTTTTTTTAATTGTGCCTTCTGTCAGGTGTCCGGACATATCATATTTTGCATTTTACATGCTGAACTTATCAGTGTTTCGTTATTAAACATTGTTAAAGTGAGGTTTGAACTACCATTAAATTCTCCAAAGAAGAAATGGTTGATATAATTTTATTCTGGGTGAGTGTAATGAAAATTCTTTGGTGGCAAGTAGAGTTTATGCACAAAGGTTTCCTGATAAGAGGCATCCTGATGCAAGATGCTTTGAAAAACTTCTAATTAGATTTGTCGAAACGGGTAATATCGCTTACAAAAAACATGAAAAACCAAAAACTGCTACAGCTGAAGACAACTAGTTATCAGTTTTATTGACAGTGGCAGAGGACCCATTTTAAGCCAAAGAGAGATTACTCAGTTAACAGATATAAGTCAAACTTCCGTCCAGAGAATCTTGAAAGTGAATAAATTTCATGCATATCATGTACAGCTGCACCAGGAACTGAACAATCAAGACTATGAAAATCGAATCAATTTTTGCCATTGAGCAAGTGATAAAGTAGCGGAAAATCCAAATATGTTTAGCAGAGTTCTTTTCTCGGACGAGGCAACTTTCCACAAGAATGGGCTTGTTAACAGGCACAACTTTCATTATTACGCCACGGAAAATCCACACCTCATGAGACAAATAGATCACCAGCATCGTTAGTCCTTGAATGTATGGGCCGCTATAGTAGATGGATATCTAATTTGGCCGCACTTTTTCGACGGGCACCTCAATAGTGAAATGTATTTAGATTTTCTGCTAAATCATCTACCAATGTTACTTGCCGATGTACCACAGCTTATAAGACAAGATTTGTGGTTTCAACAGGATGGAGCACCGGCACATTACTCAGATCAGGTTAGGGAGCATTTGAATCATGTATTTCCAAACAAATGGATAGGACGTGGTGGTCCTGATAGATGACCAGCTAGGTCTCCGACCATACAAGTCTACAACACAGTTGGATATGAGACAGAGAATAGTCGACTCCTTTTAGTCAGTTAATCCGCAAATGTTGTCGAGAGTTCAACGGTCTTTCCTCAGAAGGATTGAGTTGTGTCTACAAAGAAACGGGCAACATTTCGAACACTTATTGAAATAGTTGAGCACCTTGTAAATCATTTCACCAAAAACCGATCACGATTACGTATTTCATCCACGACTATCTCAAAATATCTCCATCTCTCTGGTTAAGTATAATGATATGTACTAATAAACTCTTCTTTCGCAACCTCTGAATTTATTATTTTAGTTTATTTTTTTATTTCGAAAATGGTCGAAGATAAAGATAAGGTTACTTCTGCAAAAATATGGCACAATATTTTATGCAGAAATATGGCACAATATTTTATGCATTGACATGAATAATAGAATACAGGATGTTCCATTTGAAAAAATCAAGATATGATATTTTTAAAATTACAATATTCAATAATTTTTTTGAGTCACTCCTGTATAAAATGAGGATAATCTATTTGAAGTCATCAATAAAGCTATCCTTGGGCAATAAGAAAACGAAAGGAAAAAAGTATTCATCCTCTCTGACCGAAGGAGCATGCGATGATGTGAGAGCCTATATTCATGAATTTTTACGGAAAAAAAATATTGTGACGGAACTACTCACCAAAATAACTTATTACTTGAAGTCATTATAGCAGAGTTTAGAACGCCCTTGAATCTTCAACAAAAAAGTTGTCTTCCAATCTGAAAAAGCCTCCCAAGATTTTTTTATAGAAAATTGGGACACCCTATTTACTTCAAAATAGATTCCTGAAATAGATTCTTACTTTCTAAATACAACACCGTTCGAACAAAAATGAAATCTTCAAGAGTGTACGAGCTACATAGCACCGCGCCACTGGTAAATCACCAGTGTAATATGTAATTAAATATCAGACCTAAACTTCCATGAGTTTTCTTCCTAAATTTCAGTGACAATTATAGAATTAGAGTCTCATGGCTCATTTTTCTCTTGGCTTAACCAGTAAAATTAAATATTGTTACAAATGTTACACCCGGTATAGCTTCTTATCAGGAGAGAATTCAGTACATCCTTTTGATTCTCATATCCAAACACGAATCACTATTAAATTTATATAAAATTCTTATCAAACAAACCATTTCGAAGTAATAGAACGAATGAACGAATGAACGAATGAAAACCGAACGGTTGTGTGCAGTTGGAAGTTTATAATGAGATTAAGCAAGTACACATGTAAAGACTGATATGAAAGACACTGTTGATAATTCTTTTAAAATGAACTTTTGTATGCAATTAAGAACTGATGTCATCGACCGAAGAATGAAAGTAAACGAAGACTGACGTACTTGATTTATAAGTTTATGTATTTCATGAAGATATGAACGAACACGGTTTGTACGATGAATATTTGCTTCATACATTTTTATTTTCCGTTTCCTGAAATTTAAATTCCTCGAGTAAAATCACCGTAGCGATTCGCTTTGTAATTTGATTCTGAATATTCAATCAAAGCTAGTTTTTCTTCTTTGGTAATTATGAAATCTATATATACCGGGTATCCCAAGTAGAGTGACGTTTATGGAGAACGAATAATATTATCGTTCTCAAATGTTGGTAGTTGATTCTGCTGATCCGAAACTATATTTCTAAAATATTTTCACCTCAATGACAGTGCATACCAACTTTGTTGTTTAATATAGGACACCCTGTATATTGATGACTGGTTCGATAACACTTGTTATTCCAATTATAAAAACACCTAACACATGAGCCTAGCTTATTTCGTTCATAAAATATCCTATTATCACTTGAAAATTTTTGCTTTTTGAAAAAGTTGATATATCTCGATGAAGGCGTGAGCTACCAAAATGATGAGAGGTGTTTTGCATACAAAAACCATGCGGGACATAACTCATATCCGACTGAATCTCAGTCAGTATACAGAGTGCTCTTTTTTCTGCCTCACATTTCAAAACGAAGAAACATCAAAAACTATGTTTTTCAAATTATAACCCATTTTTTTTCACTTCATTAGATTCTCCGTAAAAACTGAATGAAGTTTCTTATGCATACCCTGTACCTGAGATTTCAAGTTTTCAAGTTATGGCGAAAAAACGAATTTTACGTACCTACCCAAAGTTGCCTACCCACTTGCATAGACAGTTCCCAGAGTATTAACAAATTACTGTCCTTTTGTCATTGGGTAATTGATGAATTAAAAAAAATATATGCGAAACTGCAGTTGAGTTTTCATCATACACAAAATATGAAAATCTGTTGTCCTTCAAAAGTGTAAACACATTAAATCTAAATTCATTTTGAGGATTTCTTTCCCTCCTAATATGAGGATTTCGGTTGGCCCAAAAGTGTGAATTATTCCGGTTACAAACCCCCTCATTAGAAAATTTGCCTCATCCGTCCAGATCAGGGGTTTCCAAACTGGGTGGGCGTGACACCCGAATGAAATAAATAAAAAAATTACAAAAATAATTTCCTTAAATCTTTGAAATAAAGTCTTTATAAGTTTTCATAATAGTTTTTGTAAAGTTTTAATAAAGTCGTGAACTTTATCAAAGAAGGCTACAGTTTTTAAAACTACAAAGCACACAAGAGTTCAAGGTTCTCAAAACCATCCCCCTCGACAGCAATGGCCATGTGTACCGATACCTCCGTTTGAGTTGGTGTGAGTGCGAGTGTCCCCTCACCCCTTCCACCCCCATTCCCACCGCATCTTCGGCCAATGTCAATAACCTTGCAGTTTGTTCAGTGCTTGAGTTATAACTAGTTCATTCTGGCACATCGCTTTCCGTGAAATATCAGTCAGCGTGTTTGCTGTATTGTGGGTGTTCTATAATTGTTGCTACGTTTGAATGGGATTAATTGTTTTTGTGTTGTGTGAGTTCTGTGTGAAGCTGAATCGGAGAAGATGAACACGGCAAAGAAACGCAAGTATATTGAAGATTCAATATGGGTTTGTTTCCTTGCTTAAAGATAATGTTGATCACCCTCAGTGAGTTATTTTCTATGAAGTATTAAGCAATGACGCGATGAGGCCTAATCGTCTTCTGAGATATTTGTCAATCAAACATGCATCTTTGAAGGACAAGCCTAAAGAGTTTTTCGCTGCAAAATCTAAGAATTTAAAGCGTATGAAGTTAAATAGCAATGGATCTGCTGCTCAATCATCTCTGAAGGTGCTTGAAGCTTTCTATGAATTATCTCTTCTTATTGCTAAGGAAAAGAATAGTCACACTATTGGTGAACGCTTGTTAAACCTTGCCTTTTAAAAGCAGCCGATGTTCTCCTTGGAATTGATAGTAAGCAAAAACTATCACAAATACCACTTTCAGACAACACCGTAAAACGCCGAATTGATGATATGGCCGAGGACATTAGAAACTAGGTCGTTGATGCAATAAAAAAATCCCCGTTTTTCGCTATCCAGTTTGACGAGAGTACAGACATAGCACAATGTTCTCATTTGATTGTATATGTTCGTTACATTGAAAATGAAAGAATGAAGGATGAACTGATGTTTTCTACTGAGCTGGAGACCACTACTTAAGCTGTAGATGTGATGAAAGCAGTATCAGAGTTTTTGAGAAACACGAGCACAGATGGTGCTCCTGCAATGCTCGATTCTCGCTCAGGCTTTGTGAATTGTTTTATTCACCGCCAAGCCTTGGCAGCAAAAACGCTTCCAAAAGAACTCAATGCTGTTTTGAAGCTATGTATTACAGTAGTCAACTATGTAAAGAACAGCGCATTAAATACTCGACTGTTTAAAAGTCTTTGTGAAGATTTAAGAAGTGACTACAAAACGCCACTATTTCATACAGACGTACGATGGTTATAAAAAGGCAATATGTTGGGAAGACTATTTGAACTCCGTGATGAAGTGATTACGTTTTTGGCACTGCAGAAAAAAACGAGCTTAGTGCAGAATTCAAAAAACCCAGTAATCAAGTGATTTCAGCCTATTTATCAGACTTTTTTGACACGTTAAACAACCTAAACTTGAGACCACAAGGTGTAGACTCAAATATAGTAACACATCGGGGAGAAACTACAGCTTTGGATACGTAAAGTGACAATGAACCCTAGCAACTATTCAAGTTTCAACAAAGTAGTGTCAGTCTCAGAAGAAGCAAGTTTTGAGAACGTTTTTGAAGGACCGCTTTTGAAAAACTTGATAATTGGCCTATTGCTTTACTTTCTTTAAATTGAAAATGTATCTGTGTTACAATGTTAAAATTTGTCAGTAATTATGATCGTTTTTCATGTATTACTTGTTTCAATTTTCATCATACGTACAAAGGAGGGCGTGGAGTTTTCCAAATAACCAGAGGGGGCAGTGGTACAAAAAAGTTTGGGAACCCCTGATCCAGATAATCCTTTTGAGAAAATCAGATCCTCTTGTGCTCTAAGAAGAAGGATCTCACACAGTTCTATTGGAAGCTGTGGATCGCCAGCTGTAGAGTTTGGACCAATGATTCACGTGAATTAACATCAAAATAAGCTAGAATGGCAATTTCATTGTCTTCATTGCTGACTACAGGCGATGAAACTGATGTCCTATTCTGGACCGTTCCAGCCGAAAGAAAATTTGTATCATATCTCCTGAATTTTTCAGCTGTCATAGACGGCATATTTAGATATAATTCGTTAAATCTCCTTCAAGTTCTACTCACATTTCGTCTCTCATCTGCATGAATGAAAAATAAATTAAGTATTTGCTCATTTGTGTAGCTAGCCATTCTGTTCGAATCAATTCGACTGACAGTTAAAACAATAATAGTTTGTTATCTATGCTCAGGATTCTGTCTATGCTCTGAGATATGTCTATGCACGTGCAGAAATCTAAGCCTCCTTTGCCAACTTCAGGTAGTCGTTTTTCGCCATAACTTGAAATCTTGAAATCTCAGATACAGGGTATGTATGGGAAACTTCAATTAGGTTTTTACGGCGAATCTAATGAATTGAAAAGAAAATATGGGTTACAATTTGAAGATACCTAATTTTCGATGTTTCTTTGTTTCGAGATGTGAGGTGGAAAAAAGAGCACTCTGGATACTTACTGAGATTCAGTCAGATATGAATTATGTCCCGCATGGTTTCTTGTTTGCAAAACACCTTTCATTATTTTGGAGCTGACGCCATTCTTGAAATATATCAATTTTTTCAAAAAGCAAAAAATCGATCATTTTCTAGTAAAGATAGGATATTTCATGAACGAAACAAGCTTGACTTATGTATTAGATGATTTTGTACTTGGAATAACAAGTGTTATCGAACCAGTCATCAATACATAGGGTGTTCTATATTAAATAACAAAGTTGGTATACACTTCCAGTATAATCGGAAGTACCATTGAGGTGAAAATATTTTGGAAAGAGAGTTTCGGACCAGCTGTATCAACTACCAAAATTTCAGAACGATAGCATTATTAGTTCTCCATAAACGTCTAATAGTCCACTCAACTTGGGATACCCTGTAGAGTGCGCAAATGAAACTACTGATTTTTGCCTTGAACACAAAGACAGTTGCATTCTGTTAAATACGAACACTACATTTTTGGGACATAACTCTCTTTCAGATACACAGTGGATCTTGATGAAATACCACCAACTGATGAAGTATGCTCCAGAGTTAGCGCGTATTCTTCTTCATCTGTTTCTGATTTCGTATGAGAACCAGAAGTTTCCGGAGTGTAGAATAATTGTGAGGGTACAACCGATTCCAAGGAAAGGGAGGAAATGTCTACCCCAAAATTACCATCCAATCGCATTGTTGCAATCATGTCGAAAGTCATGGAAAGAGTAATAAGCGATAAGATCATGAAATATTTCGAGTTAAAGGGTACAGAAACTTCTTTGCTTTGTTGGTAGCATGAAGAACATGATGAAACCACCACGAGAGATCGTCACTGATCATTATACCTAAGTCAAAGTGCCGGCTTCCAGGTGGAATCATGGCCGTTTTCCTTCGAGGATTGACGTTTCCCATATGGACCTTACAATTAGAGATATTTAACAGCAAGAGCCATTCGTTCACAATATTGTCGGAGTCGTTCTAAATCACTAGACCGCATGTAAGGGTTTGTTGTAGATCTTGGTATCTTCGGCAAATATGGAACATTCTGAATTAAGAGAACGGGGCAGATCGGAGGTGCATGAAACAATGCTAGGTTTCAGGCGCCACCACTGCTAATTCCGAGTAAATCACGTTGAGGGGGAGTTGTTTGTCAAGCATCGAACTTCAGTCGTTGACGCACTTAAGCAGATTTGTAATTACGGAACGACCAGGCATAAAACTATGTTGGACCGCCTTGGTAGCTGAACGGTTAGTGCGAAAGCATATTGGAACTGCTAAACCAAGGTGCTCGGTTCGGTTAGATTATACATCGAAACGGGGGACATCGCTAACGGCTAAATCCATAACCATCAAAGGCCAGATAACTTGTAATCCAGAGTGGTGGCAGTTATCATTGCACGGTCTAGGTGAGTGGTTCGGAGTCCAATATAAATTGAGGATCCCTAGAAGAAAACAAACTTTGTTATCTGGTATGATCTTAGCCGCAATCGGAATCAAATTGATTGTGCGATAGTTGTCTGCATCCAATTTATCTTCTTTTTGAAATTTGGTGTTACCAGGCTCAGAGTGAAGACAAATAGTGGGAAGAAGAAGATGTAGAAAAAGTAATGGGCAAAGCTGGAGCCAGTGACGAAGTACAGTTTTTAAGGTTGCAGCATAAATACCACCACAACCCGGTGCGGAAGATAATTTAAGCTGATTAAGATGTTTTTCAACTTCACTGGTGGAAAATTAGATCACTCAAAGCAGGAACGAGTCTAATGGTGGTTGGACAAGGAAGAATGTCTGGCTCGTCTATGAAGGAATCTGCAAACATTTCAGATGATACATTTGCGATAGAAGTAGTGCACAGGTGACCTTGTTTATTCTTGACCCGGGCACAGTCACTTTAGGATTGAGATAAGACCTCGAATATTTGAAAAAACGTTTTCGATTCGTGGAAGAAGCAAATCCCGACATTTCTTTTGCAGCCTTGGGGGTGGTACTGACGATGAGTAAGGTTATCATCGTATAGTTTACGTCGACTATATCTCTACTATATTGACTGCTTGTACTGGATCATTTTTGAAATGTGTATGAAGTAGAGCATCGTTCTGGCTTTGGAGAGTCTGAACAAATTTGGACCACATACTTTTTACGGCTGTATAGCTCTCTAATAAACTGTTCCAGCTGATTTCGTTGGACTTTTGATTTGTTCTCCATTTAACATAGCTTGGGGAAAGTGAGCCTTTATAACAAAGCAATGTTGTTTGAGATGCCAAATGGTTAAAGGTGTGTCATACCATAAACGAGCTTAGGGTCGTTCACCAGAATAAGATCTACTAGTGATGGGACGTGCTGATCCCTGAACCAAGTGGGAGCATCTACTAGTTATACATAGTTTGCGTCCTGAACATGAACTGACGATAGGCAACATGTAGCGATAATTTTCGCATGTTCCCATTATTGAGATACGAATACTTGCCCTAAATTTTCTCTCATTGTAAAATGTATAAATGATTTTTGTATCAGAAATTTTCAAATAAATACACAGTGTATTTTATATTAAGCTTCTATGTATCATAAGATAAGTTGGCTTAGATTCCATATAGGACCGAGAACTTTACAATGAAAACCGTCAGAAGGGGTGTATTTGAATACAATCAGTGCATTTTTCGAATTGAATCTATCATTTATCAGAAACATGAAAAATTCAGAGAAATATGAATAACAGATACGTAAAACCCAGCAGATCAGTCATCTAAGTAAATAAATTAATATTTTATTGAAATAGTCAGACAATAGTTTAATCATTTGCCATTGAACAAATTGATTTATGACAGTTTTATTCATGAAACTACATCTACGTAATTATTCAAAACTAATATTTTGTATGGTATGTATTATTATTTCGTAAGCTAGACTTACTTAGTAGTTTTTTTTTTTAATTTTCGGTAATAATGCAATTCGAATCAAGAAATTCAACCTCGACAGAATATGTTGAAGCACGGCAGACTGGTAGTCATGAAGAATACCTGGGCAAGGACAACCTCGAGCAGCAACGGCGATCCATGACTGTTATTTAAGAATTTCCTCGTTGAGACAACGGTGCTAGGCACCTTCCAGTGCAGCTTCGACAGAACGGTGAAATGCAAATTCGCACTGAAACGATACGACAATATCTAAGGGAATTTGGTTCTAACCGCAGTACTCCGAAGAAACCGACTGAATTTTAGCAGGGAGCATGTCAATTGGGAGAGAGTTTTGTTTACAGAAAAGCCGAAATGTTGTATTTTTCATTGTCATCGACATTTTCTGTATGACGTCGAAATGAGATAAATGCCTAATGCAACTTTTAATCTACCCATGGTATTGGTGAAACTTGTCGTTGCATGTGACGCTAATGCACACCATTCGGTGTCGGGCAGCTCGAACGTCAACGCAAAGGTGAAAGTCTTTTCGACTTCCTAATCGCAGAAGCCCTCATTCTATTGAATAGAGGACATCAACTAACCTTTGTTACGTGCAATCGCGCTGAGGTATTGAATATTACAGTCTGTTCGAGTTCCCTGAGCAATAAAATCTCGAGGTGGGGTGTGAACCCTCGGGATCTGATCACAGATATTTGAGTCTGGTACTAGGCCAGTGGTCGAACACAGAATTCCAAGAAGCACTGACTGGTATGGTTATGGAGCCTCCCTTAGTCCTCATTTGGGAGGTTTTGCCACAGCTACAAACAGTCGTGAAGACTCCCTCCGTTCCCCTGCCTTGCTACAATAAGCAGTTGACGTCCTTCCATATCTCATTGGGCTGTAATGTTGTCCCTACCAACTGACGGAAGGTTAGGGTTGTATACATCCCTAGGGTGGGTAAATCGAACTCACAACCTAAATCGTTCAAACCGATAAGTGTCATGTCTTTCGTTCTGAAAACCTTGGAGAAGGTGTAAGATGGATTCATCAGGACCGAGGTGTTCTCGCTAAAGCCTCTGAGGGAACATTCATACGCCTTTCAAAAAGGTAAATCTGGCACTTCACAAAATAGTCAGGAGGATCATTTAGCTTGTGGACCGCAAGGAGACTGCAACTGAGGCTTTCATGGACATTGAAGGTGCTTTTGATATGGCCTCCACTAGTTCACTATTTGGGGCTGCGAGAGCTAGAGGAGTACCAAATATTGCGAAATGGATTAGTAAAATGCTAAAGGCCAGAAAGATTAGCATTTTCGTGAAAGGAGGAGAAGTAGTCAGTTTTGTTACTGGTAGGGGCTGCCCTCAGGGAGGAGTATTATCCCCTCTCATGTGGTCCCTGCTGGTTGATGACCTTCTGGCAATAATTGACGCACTGGATGATATTGTCATTCTGACTGTCGGAGATGACAACGATGTCTCCGTCAGAATACAGGAGACTAAGTCATCTATTCAGGGGTGGTGTGAGGGTGAGAAACTTAGCATGAACCCCCACAAACCCTTATGGTACCATTTATAAGGAAGATGAGGATATCTGTTTCTTCTCCGCACCTGGAAAACAATACACAGCTAGACATTCCTTATGGGCATGTCAAATGACCTGTGGAAAAAATAGGGTCTCGCCCCAAAGCAACTCCAGTGATGGTGAGACCACGTATCACATACGGCTGCACTGCTTGGTGGAGTGCAGCCTTAAAGAGCAATCTCAACTCAAGCTGCCTAAATTATTACTGAAACTTTTCGCTCTACAACCACTACAACCAGGGAACTAATACTGGGCCTTGCTTCTCTTCACTTGGTGATGAGAGGAGTAGCTAGAAGGTATCCTACAGATTCCATCACCTTTACCGAAATGGTACGGGTATGTTCAGTTTAACAGTCTGAAATTGAGGACAACGAGATGCTGAGTATGAAATCTGTCATAGTAATACCCAAAACCAACATGGAGCTGCCATTCCAGATCATCATTCCTAACAGTTACATACTCTATTTGAGGGTCCCTGTTGGTACATAGACGGCTACAAAACTGCAAAAGATGTTGGAACTGGTGTATATGGTCGAGGTACTGCCAAAAACAATCTGTCTAACCTAACCTCTTGCTTGCAGGGGGATTAACAAATAGGTCCATAAAGATCATCACCGATAGCCAAGCTGCACTGAAGGCTTTGGCATCCGATAGCTGTACGACACTCATGGTGCAAGAATGTCGCTTCACCCTTGCAAACTGGGAAAATGGAACAGGCTCCGTCTGATGTGGGTACCCGGACACAAGGCATTGAGGGCAATGAGAAGACGGACCCATCGGACCGAAGCCTAGGCTCAGAATTCCCCTGGAGACTGTAAGGGTGGAAAATAACCAGTGGTTGGATCTGACGGTACCTGAGCACTGGATGAGTCTCTCAGCTTTCAGACAATCTCGACTTGTCATCAACTTGGATCTAACAAACTGAAGCTGACTGAGCTTATTAAGCTTTCGCCCATATTCTTTACGAGAAGAATGAAGCTTGTGGGTGAAGGACAGCCCTCACTCATAAAGTGTATATCTATCTATCTTTGGTATTAATGGATGTTCAATGATGATGTGAGGAACTCTTTTGAACGACGCACTGATCTGGTCATCGTAAATAGAAGAAGAATATGTTGTAACATTTCGCAAACATAACATAAACTTTTTGTTTGTGCATAATAATGCCAAACTAAGCCTTAGCGTTAGGAAGATCACGAAATCACTTAAATGGAGTGGCCTGTTTGGCTTCCACGCCTTATTTCTATCGAACACGCCTGGGACATTCTCAATAGTAGATTAAGAAACCATCAAAACCAGGCAGCTACCGTGAATGAGGTTCGGAACAGGATGATCGAGACTTGGAACGAAATATATCAGAATGCTATAAGGTTATTGATTTTGAATATAAATCGAAGATGTCATGAGGTAATTCTCTCCAGGGGAGCAAATATCCAGTATTAACAGATTCTTGGTGACTGTTTTCCAAACGTTTCACATTTTTCATTATTAGTTTTCAATTTCCACTTTCATTTCGGTTGATCCCAAGCATTTCTTAGTGCTGGTGGATTACTGGGAAAATAATTCTTCAACATATCTGAACTTCTATTGAATAAATTTGAATATTCGATTTTGTGCGTTCATTTTTTGGTGCTGTATATTATTGTGTAAACTTATCTGCCAGCTATATCCCTGAGTTAGAACAATTTATTTAGAAATAAACTTGAAATGAATGAAAATAATAAATCTACTGTAATACATTGTGGAGATTATGACAAGATATATTGACGAGATCTACCTAATTAAAATTACAAAACATAGACGTAATTTCACAAATATTGAAAACCAGCGAGTTTACAGTCCATTTTTCTGAAAATATGAGAGATGAATAAACATTTGCTTAATGAACAATTGGATATGAATTGTTCATGATTAAGCTTTTCAATGAAAGATAAATTTACCTACCTAACAATGGCACTGTTGGGATTTCCGTTAAAGTTATTGTCATTCATATAATCCCACTAACAGTTATCTTGAAGGTGTAAAACATTTCATTCTGTAATTTAGTATTGGTTTTTTCTTTGTTATGAAATATTTGGTAAACCAAATAGTTATTGAGTAAATAATAGTAATTCTGCACAGGAACTTTCGACGATTTGTGTTTAGACGTGGAATGCATCTTTCGGTCGTTTTCTACAGACTTGTAGGTTCTCTGTTTTTATTATCTCATCAATTTTGGGGGTTTTATAGCTCAAAAAGAAAAACCAAATCCATAATAGCCCTAATTTATTGTGTTTGTTTGTAAAGATTCCCTTACTGGACCGCATAAAGTTATCAAACTGCAATTAATTTCAATTACTTAGGACATATTTACCGAAAATCGTTTAGTCGTATAAAAAAATTCTAAGAGAGATAGTGTGTTGTTTCAGTGGTTCGCTATTGTACTCTATAACCTTACAAAATTGATAATTGAGAAAATAAAAAGTTCTTCACAAATGAAAGAAAAACTAATGTCCGTCCAGGAAATTCCTGTTGTTATACAGGGTGTTCCTTCAGGTAGGTTAGATTCATTAACTTCAACAGGAGATTCGTCATCGAAAAACATGAAAATGATACCCATGTACATATGTCCAAAAGTGCCCTGTTCTCGAAATTGTCAAAGGATCTAGCTTCAATTTCCAGAAATGGAATTTTTTTACTCATCAGTTCATTGAATATGTCTAGTAGTTACGAAAATCAAGGTGATATTCTTTCAGGCTCATGCTACCTTTGGACCCATCGGATTCACAGCCGTTTTCGAGTAAAAACTGATTTATACATGAGAAAACACGCTTTCAAGAGATCAAAAAAAATTGAATTGCAGGATCCTTTCAATAAATATTTCTGAGAAGACCAGTGGTGTGGTGCGCCACTGGCCTTTTCTAACTATGATTTTGATGGGATTAAAGGTAGCATGGCCCCGAAAAAATATCACCCTGAGTACTTTCATAACTAGTGGACACATCTGACAAATTGATGACTAAAAAAATTTTTCTGCAAATAGGAGCTAGATCCTTAGAAAACTACAAGAGTTACCAACAGAAACGTGAAAAAAATCTGAACTACAACACTCTGTATCTCGAGAAAGGTGGACTAGTGGACATATGTTTATGGGAATTTTTTTCATGTCTGAATATATGAATACTGTATACCTGAAACACCCTGTATACATTGCAAATTAACTGACTACTCGATGTGAATGTCCAAGAAAGTTTTCTTCAATTTTCCAGAGAAAAGATGTTTTCAAAAATCTTCTGTCACATCTCGACTGACAGTCCTGCAGAAACAATTTTGAACTCATTTTATTCTAAACGAATCGTTTAATCACTGTAAACGAAAATTGCGACAATTTTATCGAATCTAAATGTCCGAAAATGGCTCGGAAATAATCAAACTTTCGGTTTCATTGAAAATATTCTATTCAAAATATTCACAGGATTTATGTGAAGGAAGTTTATTATAATAAAACAAATGCGATCAATAACATCAAATTTTTCTCAAATAAAAACAAAAGATCTCCATACTTCAACAAAATTAAGAAAAGTTTTACTGTTCTAAAAGAATTTCATCGGAAGTATTCAAAAGTGTGACTATTGTTTTAGTGCATTAATTACATCGCCGAGAAATATAACGACAAACATTGAAAATATGAAAATTGCTAAAAGAAAATAGACATCTGAATTTCTGTTTCAACAGTTTCTCTTGTATAGTGAATCTTCGATCCAACCGCTAAGAATGAAATCCAGCTGCCTTACATAAGAATTCACCCTTCCTGTTGAAGAACAATTCATCGATAAACCAATGAGAAGAACCAATTTTTTAAATATTTCTACCTGTTATTGTTAATCGAAATTTTTTTCTTTAGGCTGTTGCAAGGTGTTTATATCCAAGTTTATTAAAAACCCTCGTTTCGTCAGCCAAGATCACAGAAGAAGATGCATACAATAGACTCGCATTAATGTGAAATTGCGTAACTGTGAACGGTTCAATAACGTGACATAGAATCTTTTGCATTAGCGTCTGTAGTGTGAACAATCGGTACCTTTATGAGAATAAGAATTAACTTGTTCAAGCTTGCAGTATTACGGGGATGAAAGAAGACCTCTCACTCTATCAAATACAATAACGTGAATACAGAATCTTTTGCATTAGCGCCTGTAGTATGAACAATCGGCACCTTTATGTGAACAGGAATTAACTTGTTCAGACCTGCAGAAACATGATGAAAGGAGACCTATCACTCTATCAAATACACATGTTTGTTGCAGTTCCTAGACAGATGTGTTTGGAATTGATTTTGGTGGTAAAATAATAGCTAAACCAACAAAAAAGTTTTTTACTCTTTATGAAAAATTTGTAATTATAGAAGAGCTCAAAAAGAGTGTCAGTGTCACTACTTCATCAAAAGAGTTCACTGAAAATTCACTATATGCTCCATTGGAAATAAACAAGGAGAATTTTCGGAAGTAGTTAATCAGAGTTTGAAACCAAGCAAGATCAAAAGTGTACTATGAGAAAAGCTGAATATCCTTTGATGAAAAACAAACTCTACAAATGCTTCTTGAAGCAAAGAGAACGATTTCTCGTTTCGGGAGAAATACTCAGAAGAAGTGATGGATGGCTGCAGCGTTCCAAAAGTCGATATAGGATGCAATTTTTGAAAATCGCAGGTGAAGAACTGTCCTAGCAATCTAAATTAGTTCATCCATTCATAAAAGAACTATTATGATGAAGAGATGAGAGGTTTACACTGGAAACTTCTACCTGATAAAATATATGATTTGATTTCTGAAAAGACTGCACGTGGATTGAAATTAACAAAGCAACAAATAACTTTCGGGAAAGCAAAGTCACCTAAATGTTTTCAAGATTTCAATAATCCTTTCATCTACAAAAACACTAAAAATGCATGGATACAAAATTTTTTACGGCAATTTCTTCCTGAGGTAAGTTTTCACATATCTCCTCGGCTTTATAATTTAGCAAACAAAAATATTTACACATTAAAACGTTCTTGAAATTAAAGTCTTTCTGTCAAAGCCATTCTTCTTTTACTTTTATTAAAGAAAAAGTTTGCTTAGTTCTGTTATATCCAAAAGTTTTAGAATAGTAGATGCTCTTAAGAAGATAACATTGAAAGATGCATTTCTACAATTACATACGGCTTGGGACCGACTAGAAAGGGCAACGAAAGTAAAGTAATGGTATAATATCACAGTGAAAATGACACTTCAAAATTCTAACACGCGGGAGACATACCTAGTAAACCTATATCGGGTACGCTAACCACCGTTTTTGAAAGTTAGCTCTAGTTTAGGAGATATTCGCCTTTGAAGTTAGCTGATTTTAGTAGGGTTCGTCGCTTATGACTTCAGTACATTATATGCTTGTAATTCCCAAACCGATCGGAATATCGTTTTACTGTCTTCGGCAAAGTTTTAGATATTGTCATGGCCAACAACTTTTCTGAATATACCAACATAGAAAACATCATTCAAACACCGTTTCTTAACAAAATGTTCAAAAAACTCCATTTCCTTGCCATTTTTTCGTTAATTTTAGTCTAAATAATAGAAAAATCAAGGGAATTTCGCTTTAAAATCTTAAAATAAGAAAAAAACACATTTCCTATAGTTAAATCGAAAATTTAAACGCACAATCATGATTTTAACTCAAATTTCTCACAGATGTCACTGTTAATACGTATTTATTAGTATTGTCACTAATGTTACTACGTATTTTGCTATGTATTTGTGTGCCATTTTCATAGTCTTAGTTCTGATATTTCTCAATTTGACATTTCTTGTTGAAGTTTCTTTGTTCACACAAGTTATATATTTGGTAAAAATATCAAAATGAATTCGTGCAGTAAATTTAATAAATTTAGCTACATTTGTGGAAAGTTTACTATAATGACAAGCAAGCGTTCAATTTCTGAAGAAATTGCTGAATCGTACACACAATATTTCAACCAAACTGTAATCAAAGATGTGAACTGGGTTCCAAAAATCGTTTGTTCTGGTTGTGTCATAAGATTGAGTGGATGGAAAAGAGGTAAAATGAAATGATTTATCATTTATTTCAAAATTCCAATCTATGCTTTTTGGCATTCCAGTAATTTGGACAAATCCTCAAGAACATAATCCAGATGACAGGTTTGCTTGTGCTAATGAAATTGTCGGATTGAACAGAACTAAAAATCGTAAAGTTGAACTCAGAGGAACTCGGTTTGTTCAGTTGCCGTTACCACATTCGGAATTCATTCCAATACCGAAAATACCCAGTCCGACAGAAGAGTACATTCCATCTACTTTTGATACTATTGGCGAAACGTCTGCATCGGTTTATGTACCATCAAATGTATCTCCACAATGTAATCATGCCGAATTTTCTCAAAAAGATCTGGATAAAATTATTCGTCGATTGAAATTATCGCAGCGTCAGTCCATTATTTTGACTCAGGAATTGAAAAAAGAATGTCTAAGCACCTGATGTGAAAATATATGGAGCAATCGGCCGTCATAGACAGTTCACTGCTTTATTCAAATCCATCGAAGACAATTCATTCGCGTACTGCACTGATATCAAGGAATTGGTATTAAAAATACATCATGAGTATAAACCAGAAGACTGGCGTCTTTTCATCGATTCGTCCAAAAGTAGTGTCAAGGCGGTTTTGCTTCATGTCACAAACTCAAAAACAGTGTCCCGATTGCCATCAGCACAAAAACCAAAAAAAATTACGAATCATTGAAAAAATCCTTGATTTGGTGAAATATGAAGACCATCGTTGGAAGATTTGTGCAGATTTGAAGGTGATAACTCTTTTGAGAGGAATGCAGACGGGATGTACGAAAAACATGTGTTTTATATGTTTACGGGATACTCTATATGCCGGCGACCAATATGCCAATAAAAGCTGGCCTATGATACAAGGGTTCAGATTGCGTCGAGAAAACGTCGTTGAAATTCCACTTGTGCCAATCGAAAAAGTATAGCTTCCACCTATACATATCAAACTTGGGATTGTTAAAATTTTATCAAGGCCCTAGATCCTGAAGGCAATGCATTCAATGAGTTGAAGCGAATTTTCGCAAGATTGAGTGGAATGAAAATAAAAGAAGGTTTGTGTGAAACTATATACGTACCAATCAACCTAACTTATTCAATATTTAACACATATTTTTTCGAATTATTTTATTACAGGCATACTCAATGGACCTGATACTCGACGCTTGGTGAGAGACCAATAATTTAAAAACAGTTTGTCGAATTTTCAGCTCGTTGCTTAAGATTGCGTCAAAGGAGTCATCGAAAATGTATTGGAATTCATCGTGACGAAAACTGGCGCATACACGTTGAAAATATGCTCGTTGCTTTCCGTAACATCGGTGTAAAAATGTCTCTGAAAATTCATTTTTTACATTACCATGCAGACAAGTTTGCCGAACAATCACCATGTGAATCAGATGAGCATGGTGAACGGTTTCCTCGGGTGACGGCTAGGCTTGAGCACTGGTATAGTGAAAAAAACTTGATTCTCTATTAGGAGACATTTGCTGGAATTCACAGCAAGATGAAGATGGAGAAGAAGAAGAATTAACATGAATTTATATGTTTATTTGTTGAAAATTGTTGGAATTCGAATAAAAATTTGAGTTAAAATCATGATTGTGCGTTTAAATTTTTTGATTTACCTATAGGAAATATGTTTTCTTTTCATATTTTGAGATTTTAAAGCGAAATTCCCTTCATTGCTCTATTATTTAGACGAAAATTAATGAAAAATGACAAAGAAATGGAGTTTTTTGGATATTTTGTTAGGAAACGGTGTTTGAATGTGGTTTTTCTATGTTGGTATATTCAGAAAAGTTGTTGACCATGACAATAGCTAAAACTTTGCCGAGGACAGTAAAGCGATATTCCGAACGGTTTGGGAATTACAAGCATATAATGTACTGAAGTCATAAGCGACGAACCCTACTAAAATCAACTAACTTCAAAGGCGAATATCTCCTAAACAAGAGCTAACTTTCAAAAACGATTGTTACCACTGGATTCAGCGTACCCGATATAGGTTTACTAGGTATGTGTGTTAGAATTTTGAACTAGCACAGTGTATTTAACGAAAAAACACTGAAGATGATGAAGATTTTTCTTCATCTAGGCTTCACGAAATTTGGAGATAAAATGCACCGGAAGCATTGATAAACTCTTGACTTATTACATGCTCTGATACCTTCTGCAAGAGCATGTAATAATAATGCAATGGGAGCAGATGAGGAGAGACATATTTCTGAAGATATCGACTATGAAGATTTTATTATCCTAGAACAAAAAATTTTCCACTCCGAAGCGATTGCAGCTATAAAAATCGTTTCGCAATGGACAGGACAAGAAAATGTTTATGTCAATGATATAATGACTTTAAAACGAATTCAGAAAAGAACATTCATTGCAAATTTGCACCAAAAGCAATTCAAACTAAAATAACTGCATCTTTCAAATAACTAGATATGCATGTATACATATGATGATGTCAAAATGTATGAGTATGTGTATGTACATCCCAAATAAAAACTGAAGAATATGTAAACATGTTTTTTATTTGATTCATATATTCATTGGTCTGAACATGTCGTAGGTGCGAGTTCACAGTATCAGAATGAAGATTCTAGAATTTATTGTGTTCCTCAAATATGTATGATATATTTTATTTGGAAGAAACAATTTTTGGGACTAACTACTTCCGCGTATAATATATGAAGAAAATGGAGAACATGCAATATTACATATACATTATAGAAATTTATTTTTTTAGAGATTTTATTTCTTTACAGCTTGGTCCTAATAGAGATAACAAAATTAGTTCATACTATCGATTTTTATACATACGAATTAATATTTACATATTGTAGAATTTTCTTTAACCGTAATTTGAAAAATATAATAATTTAAAATTCTACTAGAAATATTTTTCTAATTTGCTCACCCGCAGGTATAAATTGTGACGGCCAAGCAATCCCAGATGAATAAAAGTATCCTGGCAACCAAAAATTTTTACACATTCACAACAAATGAATTTTCACACCCTCATCAAGAGATCGCAACTTGTGCAAGAAAAATCTAAGCCACCAAACCCACAAATCACATGAAATTTAACTTTTGAAACTGGGAAACACGTGAACTATCTAGAACAGTATTGTACCTAAACATACGGAAAACGTTTAAACTTTTATCACCGGTTTCAGTCAGTGGAACCACGCACCTCACCTTTGTAGTGACCACTAAACTGACGAGCGCGATATGCTCTGAACATTAACACGACTATGCTGAAAGTTTAACTGGCCAACATTCACGATACAGGGTCGAGCTACGCGTACTTAAAACTGGTATTGTGTGGTTCTTCGCGTAGAGGCTGTAGCGAGATGAGATAGCGTTGGATGTGCTGTCGACGACCGTGAACCTCTTCTTCGGGTGGCCACTAGGCCTGGGTGGAAAAGATCTAGAGATACGCATTTCGAACGCTAGACATAAGAACACATTTTTAAAATAATAACACTTTCATCTAAAAAATCTGTTTGTGAATCAAGAGCAACAGTGATACATTGTCGCTCGGAGGAGAAAGTTGACGCACAGCACAATAATCTCAATTCAATAGCAATTAAATCAAAACTGATAGTTTTTGAAGATTATATTAATTCCAGTTTAGAAACCTTAATATTGTCATCAGTAATTGAAACACATTATCGTTAATCACATACGAGGGCAGTTTGATATGACAATGACTTCTCGAACGAAAAAAACGTTCTATTTCTTACCCTTTAAATTCGATAAGCGTGGGTAAATATCCATGTCTAGTTCAGCATCTAGGAGAAATATTATAGTTTAAAAGAAAAATGACCTCTCCCCTCTCGATCTCTATTTCAAGGAAAATTTTAGTGGGGAAAAAGTGTTGATGGTTTCTGGCTTTTAGTTCAAACAAGTACCAAGAGAAAATGCAAGACATCATCGATATTTTGAACGTTACAGAAATTTTAAGAGAACCCACAGAACAGTTCATTGAAAAATTCAAACAAGAATTGGAACAACCGAATTATCTAACTCATTCAAATGGACAAGAAGAATCTTATTTCAATGAAAGATCAAGTTCCAAAAATATATTATTAATAATCAAACTAAACAAAGAAGAAAACCCAGCTATACCAGTTTTATCCTATATCAGCACACCTGGAGGTAAATTCTCAAGCTTCTAAAACCACAAAGTAATGGATCTCAACAACTTTCATCCGCAATACACCATTTTAAATTCTGTAGGCCTGATAGATAAACTTTCGACACTTAATAATTCTAATATTAAAATTTTCTCTTTTAATAAAAAAATGTGAAATATGTACCCAAATATACCAACTGATGAATGTCCGCCTCTAATAAAAGAAATCTTCAAACAAAATATTACCACACATTATTGATGAATTTTGTAATCTTTTACTGTTTGTCACGAAATTATTTCCAATTTGAATCACAAAATTTCAAACAGAACTCACCACTCCCAATGAGATCCCTACTCAGCTCCTTCTAGCAGATATTTTTATGAACAATCGTGAAGAATCTATAATGAATAAATTAGTACAAAACCTATCATTTTCTGGTACAGATATATTGATGATATTCTTGAGGATTTTCAAAGCTCAAACAGAGAAATAGAGTAGTTCTTACATTTTCTGAACAAAATTAATATAATAAAATGAATTAACCTTCACTGCTGAAATTGAACACGAGAATTCAATACATTTCCTAGACATAACCATCACTAAACTCAGTAATAATCTCAACTACAACATATACCGGTGTCCACGCGAGATGGGCATATGGAATAATTTTTGGGGTTCTTCAGCACATATGCAGGAGGCATATGGAATAAGTTTTTGGGGTTCTTCAGCACATATGCAGGAGGCTTTCATAGCATAGAAGAAGATAATCCGCATTATGTTGAGATAGACTTGCTTGAGTCATTGCCAGGAGCTATTTAGAACTGAAGGGATCCTAACCATCCCTAGTCTGTATGTGTATCATTTGATTTTGCATATTTGGAAAAACAAGCATCTATTTAATACAAGTGATATAGTGCATGATTACTCCACTAGAATAAGAAGCTATCTGCGTTTACCATTTACAAGACTCTCAGTGGGTCAAAATGATCTTAACTATATTGGGATCAAATGCTTCAATCACATATATCCGCTCATAAATAATTTCAAATCCAAGAGTGCAGTTAAGCATAGAGTAAGGGAATTCTTGATTTCGGGTGCATTCTATACAGTGGCAAAATTCTTTGAAGCACACATATGACAGTTGTAATATAATATTTTTATTAAATTGATAAGAACTATTTCTAGAAATTTGTAATATTTGTATTTTATGTCGAATATTTTACATTGTGTTTTGTTTATTGACGTGCTTGAATGTGACTCATTGTAGTCTTAGGAGCAAATAAGTCTGATTTGATTTGATTCGGGAAATCAAGTATATGGAGAAAAGAATGACTGATTGGAGACATTTTTTGTTGTTGTCTTGAATGTTATTTGAACTAAGTTCCGAAAATATTATCAATGCTGTGGCACGTCCGGTTATACCAGAAGTTGACACCATCTGTGTTATTTCAAATGGCATAATGTATGTTTATATTTTTCTTATTGTAGAAAATTAAATTGTGAACAATTTTTTCTCATATCATTGTCACCTGAAATCAACCGAAAGCAACATATCAATTTTTCAATCAGAATTTTGCGATTTTTGTTATCTCTAAGAAGACATCATAAAAATACTAAAGATCATTCAATATCGATTATTTCTAGCTATTTTTGAACACACCATTTAACTCGTAATGTTAATAGACATCGATCTGTTATAGGTTTCCCTATTTTGATAAAGATTTTGAGATGGGTCTCATGTTTAAAGATGGAAATTCATTATTTGAAAGATTTCCGGTCATATAATGTGCGAATTTCAATCGGTCATTCCTTTCTCCTTATACTTTTAATGTCCCATCTAGCGTAGACACCCGGTATAGAAAGGAAACATTCACAAACTCAACAATCCCAATAGATTTTTTTAACCACATCATACATAAATAAGCCGCTTATAGTTCATTGATTCAGAGAACCCTTCCATTCCCCTGTCCACCACATACTTTAATACGGAAATCAATATCATTAAGAAAATTGCATCAAATAATAATATTTCAGTCTCCCACATAAACAGTATTATTGAACGCAAAGAACAAAAACAAATTTCTGAATTAATATTTTTCATTATAGAAAACCCAGAAAATGAATACGCATATGGAACTTACATTGGCCTCCTTCCTAATAAGATCAGCAATTATCTACCCAAATTTAATTTATAAACCCCCTTCTCCAGTGGTCCCAACACAAGCATATTACTATTCAATGCCAAATAAAAATCATTTTAAATCTATATTCAGGGAACACCTTCCCTCTGTTAACAAATCCGCAAACATATTAAATCTACTAATGACATAATTACATTGCATAATTTATAAATTCTCCACAAAAGCATTAAAGGGATGACATTGGAAATTAACTAACTTTATGAAAATCCGAGATTCACCACTCTATAACCAAATAGAATTGAAACACTCCCCACTACTCAGGAGTAGTGTATAGTTTGCATATTCTTGCTCACAATTGTTAGCTCTGGACACTTGAAAATGACGTAACTGTCGAAACCGGTCGTGTGTATTAAAAAGAAATAAATAAAATTAAGATCAATAGGATAAATTTTTCTCAAATGAAAACAACAAACCTGTGTTGCTGTGTAGCCACTGTTTTCAAAACATGAATTACATCGCCGAGAAATACTACGGCATGCCTTAGCGATATGAATATTGCAAAAAGAAGCAAAGCTTTCCCTCATATTCTATTCCAATTGTTCTAAATTATGACTGGTTCTCTTGCAGATTTAATCTTCAATATATCCCAAAGAAAGAAGTCAAAAGACATCAAGTGAGAGGAACGAGGTAGTCATCTCTTAGTCCCTATCCTTCTAAACTATAACTGGTTCTCTTATAGAGTAAATATTCGATATAACATCAAAGAAATAAGTGTTGTGGCGTTAAGCCTCTGGAACGTAGTGGCCATTTCGCTAGACATCTATTCAATCCAATTATTCCCGAAATCACAGATATTTGTTTATTTTTAAGATTTCCTTAGCAACGCTAAGGCTACTAGTGGTCGCTATAAGTACAACAGCCTACCAATTTAATACTTTAAATTTCACATCGATAATTGTCTGACTAATATATTGTATCAATATATTTTCCAATATTGAATTATCGTTTTTCCGTTTTTCCCATCACAGAAGAATTTGTTTATTATACACAGGAAAATTCAGATTTTAGCTCTCGGTTTTTATCTACGGCTGCGCAATACAACCTCGAGCTAAAGTCTAATTATTTTCCTTGTAAAATAAATAATTATTGGTACATGAGTATTTTTTCATTGAGAAAAAATGTACAAAAATTTTGACCAGTTTTGTCTTTCATGGCAATTTGATACATAATTAAATATTATCAGTTAGTAGCCAGTATTTCATGCCATTATCACATAAATATGTTGAACAACATAGGTTATTAGAAGAGAGGGTTCAAATATGTTAATTTTGGCCTTGTCGTCATTTTTTACATTTTCTAACTCAAAACATTAGTAAATACTTTTATTGAGCTGATTATAAATAAATACATCAAATATTATTCGCATATATAAAGTAATATTTTAATAAACTTACATAAACTATTTTTTTTTACAATCTTTCTGTATAAAATTCTTGAGCCACATTTTGACCTCACATCAGTCTGCATCTTTCTTTGTTATCTGGCGTGATTACTGTATCGGTTGGAATATTCATAGCATCATTTTGTTGTGTATTCTATATAATTTTGAACCTTCAGGAACTCTCCAAACACTCTAGTCTTTGTAATAATAAGTCTTCATCAAATCTATGTTTGCACAAGTACTGTCCATTCAAGAACAAAACAGGAATTTCATATCTATACAATCTCAACCATCTAACATTTTCTCCTTTTGTGATATCAACAGTCTCAAGAGAGACGCGGTTTAGAAAAGGTTTTAGTTCAGCTTTAACATCATCACATAGAGGGCATGGATCTTTGGTGAACAAAGTTAACTTCGGTAATTCCCCTGGCAGCGTGTCTGAAGACCTGGTGAAAATATATAAATTCAAATAGGAGGCTAAAGTCTATAAAGTAAATAAATAGTTATTCATGTTAATTTATTCTGATCTTTCAAGAAACAGTAGTGCTTTGTATTCTTATATTGATGACAAAACTAATGAAAATACCCTCTAAATTCGAAAAGAACCCAAATTAAAATAAATTTTTCAAAATTTTTATTGCGATTTTATCGAGAAAACGGAAGTTTATTTTCTTAAATTGTTGTTTCTACATTTTCTTTCTCATTTAATGCTGAAATTCGACCTTCGCGTGAAAGTGTTAGCAATTAATCGAATATAATGAAAAAACAGCAAGAGAGTTTGTACTACTGAAACAAAATACTTCATGGCATCTTTTATTTTAAGTAACTAATGGATCAACAAAAATTTTTGTATACATAAATCTATTGTTGACTTGAAAATCATGGTATTAATTCATGGTTGTTTTTGAAGGAAATTAAAGCACTTGGAAAGTTTTACTCTTTCACGTTTTTGGTCCATTGTTAACAAACACGGCACCTATATTCTCATGTGCAAATACTCATACAAGATGTTAAAAACTCATTCATGACTGTTTACAGTCTGCACTATCTCTTTCAACTTTACTCGGCGATAGTTTAACACAATATCTTGGACTTCATGATAATTTCCGGAGTTGTTACCTCATTTTAACATTGGAGCAACTCGCCCGGTTTAGTTGGCCGTGAAATCAATACAGTTTAACATATCACTATAGAAATTCGTGTTTGTATTTTCAAGACAATGAATTGTCCAAACATGTTCAAACTTGTGATACTAGTTTCATTCATTTTTACCTGACATAAATTCGCCCTCGTATATTTTTCGTACCGAGGCAGCATTACCCAGAGAATTCACTCCGAGTTCATCTTCTACGATTTAGCACGAAGTTCTAGAGCAACTTGCTGATGGGAATCCCCTGGTGGGTTTCAGGCGATCAAGGTATAAAGGGTAATAAAATTGCTGATGATATGTTATGTAATTTCATTCTGTTAATATAACATAAGGAAAGGAAACAGAAAACTCATAAAATCTATAAAAATTATATTATAATAAAATAATAAATCATTTATACTTCATTGTAAAAATATGATTATTTGCATAATCTAGTTTGATTTTGATTTCATAAAAATTACAATAGAATAGTAACAATACAATGAAACAATCACAGCTAATCGGCTCTGGTGCTAATCAATCAAGTATTAAAGGATTAGATGAACAATTTGTAAATCAACTGATTAACTCATAAATTTTAACAAAAACAATGATTTCTGGAAAACTTTCTATCCTTAAAGAACATAAATTCTTTTATAAATTTTCGAATAAAATATATGTGAAAAGACTATTATCTAAATAACAATATCTGGAAAACTCTCACATAATCTGAGGCACGATTCTACTTTTTTCTTTCTGTATCATAGTTCATAAGGAAACAATTTCCTCCTTCTATGATTGAATTGTGGTGAACAACTTACTCAAAAAAAAATTACCAAAATGAAATACTGTCATAAAAATCCTTTACCATGCTTGGGGTAACTATATCCGCGCTCAACTGTTTCATATTAGACGTCTGAATTTCCTATTCTCTATCACTGAATCCCTTCCCCTATGTGGATTAATTTATTGAAGACTCATTTCCAAAAAAAATTTATGTTGGAAATTAAATTTTTCAGCAAACAGACCTAATAACTTTGTGGCAAATCAGAGAAAGCAAAGCTACTGCATTCATGTCATTTTATTAGTTTTTAATTGCAATTTATAGCCATCTTGGATCTAGCAAGCCTCTACTTAATTCAAACCCATTGATGTGACATTACAATATTAGAAATGAAACACGGCCATAATGGGGTTAGGTTACAATACGTCTGACGCTTGAGAATGCGTTATAATTCTTCTGAAAATGACTAATTTTGAATATTTGAAATATAATAAGCATAACCTGTTGAGAGGTGAAAGAATTCTCCAAATCCTCAAGTACAATTCAACCCCAAAACAACCTCTCTTATCTTGTGAGGAGAACTTTTAATCACCTGTAAGTAAGAGTAAGAGTAGCAAAGTGTTGCACCAACTTCGGATACAGGTCTATTAGATCAAGAATGAATTAATTATGGCCATTTGCAATCTCTAATTAACCATATCAGAATGCAACATTCAATTTTAGAATCAATTGGCACTGCCGCTGAGTGATAGGTAATGCAAAGTTACATTTTGTGATGAAAAACTAAGAGCCAATTATCTTTAGAGTACAATTGGTCTAAATCTCCTTTGAATGATTATTTCAAAGTGGCAAAACCAACTTACAATCGCTCAATCATAATTGACGAAGCTCCACCCCCTCCGTTACAGATGGCGGCAACTCCCTTTTCACCAGGTTTTAAGGCATGAACCAAATGGACCACAATTCTTGCTCCAGACATACCAATAGGATGGCCCAAACTGACAGCACCACCGTGAATATTAACCTTGGTAGGATCCAATTCTAACATTTTTTGATTGGCAACAGCCACAACACTAAATGCTTCATTGATTTCCCATAAGGCAACATCCTCCTTTTTAACACCTGTTTGTTCCAGTAGTTTAGGAATGGCTACCGCTGGAGCGATTGGGAAATCAATGGGGTCTGTTGCGCCATCAGCAAAACCGACAACTTTCGCTAAAGGTTTCAAATTAAGTTTTTGCACTGCTTCGGGAGATGCAAGTACTAGAGCTGCTGCACCATCGTTTAAAGTTGAAGCGTTACCTAGAAGTAAACTCATTTTGTTGATTATGGTATTCATATAGCTTTCATAGCAGTTTTAACATTTCACAATATGAAAAAAGCATTACCTGCAGTGACGGTTCCACTTTCCTTCTGGAAAACAGTAGCCAACTTGGGGAACTTTTCAAAGTTGACTCTCTTGTACTCCTCATCTTCAGAAAATACCAAATCAGGAGTTCCCTTCTTCTGCGGAACTTTAACAGGTACAAGTTCACTAGCAAAAGCCTTATTTTGCCATGCAGCTTCGCTTCTCTTATAACTTGAAACAGCATAATCATCTTGATCTTGTCTACTTATTCCCAATTTTTTAGCAGTATTTTCAGCGCAATTCCCCATATGGAACTTGTTGTAAACATCAGTCAATCCATCTAGAACGATTCCATCAGTTAAATTGACTCCACCATACGGTGTGGGGCCTCTTTTCATGTAGTAAGGCACATTAGACATCGATTCCATTCCACCAGCTAATACTAATTCTTGTTGTCCGGTTTGTAAGGCTTGAGATGCTAACATTATAGACTTCATACCAGAAGCACATACTTTGTTTATGGTTGTACATATTGTCGATTTGGGAAGACCAGCAAAAATGGTTGCTTGTCGAGCTGGTGCCTGGCCAGCACCTGCTTGGCAAACATGACCCATGAAAACTTCTTTGACTTCTTCTTTTGGTACCCCAGCATGTTCGATTGCTCCTTGAAACGAGAATAATGGAGAATGAGAAATTTAGTATTAAAAAAAGCTGCATTTGACGCACGCTGTAAAACTCTAAGACCACAGATGATAGCTATGGTCTAAATTTCCAATCAGAAATCAAACCATAGAAACAAGCTGGTTTTGGGTAGAACGTAAAAAATTTGTGGTGTTGAGTCATAGAATAACATGAATTCTCGAGAGATGACATTCAATTTTCAACATGAACCATGAAAAATATCATTTTGAATAATAATTCTCTATGGCAATGTCACTAGATTCTTCTATGGACATTTTGAATGAAGAAATCGGAATAATCTAAAGAACTATCGAACAAAAAAGACCTCTATGGTGAATCCTGGGAATACTGTCAGAAATCTGAGGTCAGGAACACAATGGAACCAAGGAGGGCTCCCAAGTGCCTTCCCGAGAGAACATCTCCATTGAACTTGTTCATTTTTTTTCTTTTATATATTTTGAAGGTAATAGTTTGATACAGTGTCGATAGTCAAAATTCACTGATAAAGTGTTCACTTACTAATTTTGGGTCCCAGAATCCATATCTGAAATCATTTTGCCCGAGATATGTTTATCAGTGAGTACTATATCCGGGGAACATAAACATTAATTAGGAGAGATCACCTATTGAAATACCTGCTATCTGGAAATTCTGTGGAAGGTCTATATCGAAGAAATTGATGTTTCTGTAAGGGATGCAGTTTTTACTGCAAACGCTAACCCTCCATACCCATTCTGCCTGTCAGCTATAGTTAGAAGGTCTCGTGAGAAAAATTTGTGGTGTTGAGTCATAGAATAACATGAATTCTCGTGAATATGAAGAGAGATGACATTCAATTTTCAACATGAACCATGAATTTTTATCTGCCTCTTATAAAATATCATTTTGAATAATAATTCTCTATGGCAATGTCACTAGATTCTTCTATGGACATTTTGAATGAAGAAATCGGAATAATCTAAAGAACTATCGAACAAAAGACCTCTATGGTGAATCCTGGGAATACTGTCAGAAATCTGAGGTCAGGAACACAATGCGAAGAACATCTCCATTGAACTTGTTCTTTTTTCTTTTATATATTTTGAAGGTAATAGTTTGATACAGTGTCGATAGTCAAAATTCACTGAAACTTACTAATTTTGGGTCCCAGAATCCATATCTGAAATCATTTTGCCAATGCGAAGAACATCTCCGGCTATAGTTTAGGATAAAAAACAAAACCAAAATTTCCTTAAAAGTCCTCTTGTCTATATCATTCAAACTCTATAATTTCTTCATTAAAATGCCTTGTTACTATTACAATGGATAAAACATACCCACATGTACCATTAATCAGAAATTCTAAGCTCAAATACACATTAATTTCTTATTGAAAAGCTTTTCAATTCGAATGTTTATTTTCTAGACAGTTAACTGCCATATTCACAATGATTTCATGTTCCGTGTTATACGACGTAGGGCTCGAAACGATGCAAGAAAGAGATAAAATCTATCTCTCTCGTGCATAACTGAGACCGAAATTCAAATGGGAATATTTCCAAACCTAACATAACTAACCAAATTTTACCTATAACCTAACCTTCTAACCTATTCAATTCAAAATTATAGATTTAAATTAGGTTTGTGTTTCGATTAGGTTTGGTTTGAAGAGATTTCCATTTGAATATCCTTCTCTATTTTGACAGGAGATGGCGAGTACGTCACTATTGACGGGTTCATGTCAGGTAGATCTTGGACTAAAAATGTGTGAAATTGTTGCCTAATATTGAGAATTCAGGGGCAATCATATTGTGACAGTAAATATGGCGGGTTAACTATCTAGAAAATAAACATTCGAATTGAAAAGCATTTTAATAAGAAATTAATGTATATTTGAGCTAGGAATTACTGATTAATAGTACATGTGTGTATATTTTATCCAAGGAAATTTTGGTTTTTGTTTTCTCCTAAACGATAGCCGAGCAGGGCAAAATGATTTCAGATTTGGATTCTGGGATCCAAAATTAGTAAGTATGAATTTTGACTATTGACACTGTATCAAACTATTACCATTTTGAGTTTTATTTCTGTGACCTCTTCAATCCAAAACATTGAAAGAAAAATTCTACTGATTTCAACATTAACAATTATTTCTATGGTTGAATATTATGCCACATCTCTATTTTTCATAAACGATTATAAAGAAAGAATATAAGAGTAATATTAA
This sequence comes from Cryptolaemus montrouzieri, assembly GCA_013387265.2. Classification (NCBI taxonomy): domain Eukaryota; kingdom Metazoa; phylum Arthropoda; class Insecta; order Coleoptera; family Coccinellidae; genus Cryptolaemus; species Cryptolaemus montrouzieri. Next base: position 30,448,166 of record JABFTP020000103.1, read on the forward strand.
CATTTGATCAATAATTTTCTATGAAATACCTTGAATTGCAGTGGCGCCTAGTTGAGGTGCTGGCAGTGGTGCAAGGGTTCCCTGAAATGAGCCTATTGGGGTCCGAACCGCTGATACAATGAAAACTTCATTCAGCTTAGGTTTGGAGCTGTAGCTCCTTTGAGAGAAAACAACCTACAACAAAAATCGAAGATATGAAAACATTACTATAAGTTTTCAGTATTTCAAAAATGAACTTATTGTTTACAATGTTCCCCAACTTCATGAATTATTGGGAATTTTCTTAAATATTCTCATACTACTACAAAATGAACTATACAACAATTCATATATTTGAATAAAAAGATAATTGGTACAACAGTTTTAAAATTACCTTTTATTAATAATTATTAGCAAAGATTTTTATTGTGTAAATCATACCTCTTAGTACAGTTTCAGAAAGATTATCTTTTTCTTATATACAACAATGTTTACAAGCATATTAACAATACGGCGTTTGTCCAAAGGTTTTGAAAGGAATTCATTGAAACTTCAATAATTAGCATCTGGTGAACTTGAGAAGTTATAATAGTCTAAGTTTAGCTCATTTGAATAAATTGTTTATGTTGAAACAGAATATTTTATGAGAATCTTTTAACTTCACCTTATTAATATTATTCTACATGGAACTTCCACAATGGCTTTTGGTCTATACACTATAAGAAATTGGATTTTAGAGATCATATCAGTTTTGCAAAAAAGAGTATATTAAAATACAATACGCTTCAACTGAAACTGAAATGATACTCCTATAAATTCAGAAAATTTAAATATTGCCTGTAAAGTTTGACATCCATAAATAATTCGGTTATTTCCAAGTTGGCGATATTTCTTGTTTAAGAACAAGAATAAGAAAATACGTCAAAAATTTTCGTTTACTTAAGTATAAAACGAAAATTTCAGACGTATTTTACCTATTTTATTATCTATAAAACCAAATTGAATTCGTTTATGGTTCTTTATTAAATTTAAATTTATGTTAACGAAATCGACTTCAATAAAATATTAATTTGGGAAAAATGGGTCATTCGTGTTGAAAATACCTAGACAGTGTCGATGACTTGATGTTTAGGCGAAAAGCAAGTAGAGATAAAAAGAGCTTACATCTGCCATAATGAAACTTTATAATACTGATTTTTAAGGCCCCACTGGATAATACTGTTTCCACCTCTATACCAGATCGAGAACTATGAGATTAAGGAAAATTAATATTCGGCTATTTTGGGTTAGCCGGAGAAATGAGGCAAACCGTTAACCATAGAAAAAAATAGTTTTCACTTTTCACAAGTACGTCATAATGACAACATGCATCTATTTCTCAATTTTTTTATTGAAAAAAAACTGACTTACCCTATATATTCTTAATAAAGACATCTTGTAAATGCTATAATGTTCAAGTTAAAATGAACTTTATACCGTTCTTTGCATTATATGTTATTTATGATTCTGATTGAACTGATAACCTAACTTCATCATCCATGACGTGTCATCTGACGTACAGGACGAAAGCGTTTTTTGTTGACTTTGCAATTGGTAGAATTATATATTGGTTGGAATGCTTCAGTTTGAATTCATGCATTGAAAACATGAATTTCATATCTAAAACTTAATGATTTTTGTTTTTGTGTTACATCTACAGTTTCACGAGAGAAACGGTATAAGAAAGATTTCAATTCAAGTAATGCTATGTACGCCACTGGATAACTGTTTGTTGTTTGTAACTATTTCACCTGGAAATGTATGTCTACGGTTATAAATGGACAACATGGTTTCTCCAAAAGCAAGTCTACTTTAACAAATTTGCTTCTTTATGTTAATGACATTACTAGTTCCATGGATGACAGGGTACAGGTTGATGCGATTTATACAGATTTCTCGAAAGCATTCGACAAGGTCAGCCACAACTTTAGATAAATTGCATAGACTGGGTATTCAGGGTTCGGTGCACAGATGGTTGGGTAGCTGTCTGAGGGGTAGGATGCAATCTGTCAGGTACCAGTAAGGTTTCACTTCTTACTCTTCCTGTTAGCTCTGGGGTTCCCCAAGGATCCTACTTGAGGCCACTATTATCCATCCTCTTCGTAAATGATAAAGGTTCAGTATTTTTGCATAGCAAGTTTCTTTTATTTGCGGATGATCTGAAACTGTATCGTTCCATTTCATCTGCAGAGGATGCACAGATACTTCAGGATGATTTGGCTCGACTTGAGTGCTGGTGTGAAAGTTAATAGGATGGTTTTGAATATTGAAAAATGTTTGGTCATCACATTTTCACGTGTCAGTTCTGCTATTGCACTTGATTATAAGCTCCACGGCTGTTTACTGAATCGTACATCGAATGTGAAGGACCTTGGTGTCCTACTCGATTCGAAACTTAATTTAAAGGATCATATCAGTGTTATAAAGGGTAAAGGTCTGAGGTGCCTGGGATTCTAAAGGTTTTTCTATTGATACTCTGAAGTATTGTTCTCTGGTGAGAAGGGTCTTGGAGTATGATTCTGTTGTTTGGTCACCGAGGGGCGTGTAACAGCCGAAAACATGTTGGAAAAGATTCAGAATAGATTTTTTAGAGTAATTGCTTATAGGCTGAATATGCCTTCGGAGCACACTGATTATGCCAATTTAAGAATATTGTTGAACATACAAACGCTGAAATCACGAGGAACTGTGTTAGACCTACTTTTCCCTCATAAGTTGATTCATGGATATGTGTACTCCTAGTAAAGTAGGACTTTACTAGGCTCCTTAAAATTCAAAGTTCCGCAAAGAAGGAAACGCGATCCTGGATTCTTTTTTATTCGGAGGTGCAACACCTTTCACAGACAAAATATTTTTATAATAAGAAGCTCAGTGTTTTGTAATAATAACTCAGCTAATATTAATGTTTTCACTTTTTCAATGAATCGGTTCGAATCTCAGGTTCTTCGTTCGCTTGGCTATGATAATTTTGGTTTTTTATTCTTGTTAAGTTGTTACTTCAGTGGGGATATGTTTCTATGCATCTGCATCTGGATTATTATTGTGATATTAATTAAGACTGTGAGTTATTAGAGAGTTTTTGCAACTTTGACGATTTCGTTAATTTTATCGTTAACTTTAATTATATTTACGATAATAACGCTCACTACAAATAAAGTTTTTGCAACCTACAAAATATTGTAGTTATTCAATTGACAGTTTGTCACCATAAAAATTGTCACTCGTCATTTTACTGCGGCCGATTTGTTTTTGTTGTGTTAGGTTGCACACGGTAATTGAGAGTAATTACCAGCTCTTATTCTGCCGTAACAACGGCAATTCTTTATCATTATTAGAGTTTTCGGGTACTTTTTTGAAGAGCGCATGCGCAGAAAATACCGAAGTCTCCAAATAAGTGGTGCAAAAACTGTCTATTGTCTTTTACTATAATGTAAACATGGTTTCATTTCGTAAATGGGGTTGATCCCGTAAATTTATTGTTACCAACATGTATTTTCTGGTAATAAATGAATCTTGAATCTTCAAACCTTGGTAATTCCCCCTATCAGCTCTTTCAAAACTTCAAGAGACCAAACGCCTATTAATGCATGGTATAGATAACCATTATCCTGCATATTCAAAAAGTTGAAATCAAGAAGTACAGAAATTTTCCAAGAATAACAAGAAATGAAATTTCTTGATCATACTCAATTCTTTTTTCTTCTATTGGTAACTCGAATCTAATGCCCAATATTCTTCATATTCGAAAAGAAACCTGAAAATAAAAAGCTCTCAATATTTCGATTCCAAATTAATGACTGATTATTTATCCTAAATTTTTTGTTTCAAAATGAAAAATGAGAGAAAAATTATCAATCAAAAAATTTATCAATCAATAAAAATGGATTGATTATAATATTCTTTATAACTAAGCAACGCTTGAACCCCAAAAATTCTTCTGGAAAATTCATTTTCATTCTAATTCCTCTTTCTTGCAAAACATAAGGAAAGGGAAAGAAAAACTCCAAATCTATTAAATAATAAATTAATAGTTTGATGTAAAATACAATTCTTCATTCAATTGATTTTCATTTTATGAAATTTACAATAACAATAAAATCACAGGTAATAGAATTTAATGTTGATAAATTGAAAACGAAAACCAAGTTACAATCGCTCAATCATAATTGACGAAGCTCCACCACCTCCGTTACAGCTGACGGCAACTCCTTTCTCACCAGGTTTCAAAACATGAACCAAATGGGCCACAATTCTCGCCCCAGACATACCAAGAGGATGGCCCAAACTGAGTGCACCACCGTGAATATTAACCTTCGCAAGATCCAATTCCAAGAGTTTTTGATTGCCAAGAGTCACGACACTGAATGCCTCATTGATTTCCCACAACGCCACATCCTCTTTTTTAACACCTGTACGTTCTAGTAGTTTTGGAATAGCTACTGCTGGGGCAATCGGGAAATCAATTGGATCTCTTGCACCATCTGCATATCCAATGACTTTCGCCAGCGGTTTCAAATTCAGCTTTTGTACTGATTCAGAAGATGCAAGTACTAGTGCTGCGGCACCATCGTTGAAAGATGAAGCATTACCTAAAATAGAGTTGATTTTATCAATTGTGACAATACAATACTTTAAAAAACAGTTTCAACTATATAGTACAAAAAAAAATTACCTGCAGTGACAGTTCCATTTTCCAACTGGAAAACAGTAGCCAACTTAGGTAACTTTTCTATGTTGAATTGTTTATATTCCTCATCTTCTGAAAATACCAAATCAGATGATCCGTTCTTCTGAGGAACTTTAACAGGTATAATTTCGCTGGTAAAAATCTTATTCTGCCAAGCAGCTTTGCTTCTCTTATAACTCAAAACAGCATAATCATCTTGATCTTTTCTGCTCAAATTCAATTTTTTAGCAACGTTTTCAGCGCAGTTTCCCATATGGCAATTATTATAGACATCAGTTAACCCATCTAGAAGGATTCCATCAAGTAAATTAACCCCCCCATAAGGAGTGGGGCCTCTTTTCATGTAATAAGGCACATTGGACATCGATTCCATTCCACCAGCTACTACTAATTCTTGTTGACCTGTTTGTATAGCTTGAGCTGCTAACATTATGGATTTCGTGCCAGTAGCACATACTTTGTTTATTGTAGTACATATTGTCGAGTTAGGAAGACCAGCGAAAATGGTTGCTTGTCGAGCTGGCGCTTGGGCAGCACCTGCTTGACAAACTTGTCCCATGAAAACTTCTTTAATCTCTTCTTTTGGTACTCCAGCACGTTCAATGGCTCCTTTAACGGAAAAATAGAGCTATATTTGAATTCCAGATCAAAAGGTAACTATATTTATTGAAACAGATAATTTTGATGAGTTTTACAAAAATATAGTAGTCCTTCAAGTTTCTTATAATGTGATTCTTATTATCAAGGCAAGTTCAAGAAATTTCAATTGACTGTAGTTTTACACTACTCGATAGCTGAAGGATCAAAGAATTCATTACTCTAAATGAAGACCAATGCACTCACGTTGCATGTTGCTATGTTCAGACCATTTTACTGCGTTGCGACGTCCATTTCAATTTCAATTTTCAGCTTCCGTTAATCATTTTCATTTAACTACCTACCTTGAATTGCAATGGCGCCTAGTTGAGGTGCTGACAAAGGAGCAAGAGATCCCTGAAAAGAGCCTATCGGAGTCCGAACAGCTGATAAAATGAAAACTTCATTCAATCCAGGTGTGGTCTTGTGGCTCCTTTGGGACAAAACAACCTACAATAATAATCAGAGAGAACAAAATGATTTATCAAAATATTATCATACTTTTACATTTATTGATTATATTTCATAATAAACTTAGTATGCTATTAAAAAATTTTTGAATATTTCAAAACTGCTACATAGTGAACCATTTAATAGTGTATAAATATAAATAAAAAGATTGTAACTTAAATACTACCAACTTGTAAACAAAATATTAAAACACATACATGGCAAAATCAGTCAATAATATAAAAAGCAACTCTGGAGATGTGCTTCATTAAGATAGAATAGGTTCGGATAAGTTACTTTTATACTTATTAATTGATATTTGTATCGTTTCACTTCTATCTTGTATTATATAATTATTATCTTAAATTTCTACAGAATAAGATTTTGTCCGTATTCCGAATTTAATTAAAAAAATCCTTCTCAATAATTTTGAAATCGGAATGGGAAGTAAATTTTTCAGAAGAACCTTTTCAAAAAAATTCAAACTCGGTAAGTGTATCATAAAATCATCTCATTATTATTTCACTGGTTAAAGTATTGGTATGTTTACAAATAGTGGGTAATTTTATGCCCGAATATGCTTCATTTTTTCATATAACGCATTTTAATCCTAATATTTATTATCCATTATATCCATAGACAAGAGATTTATGGGTTGTTAGATTATATTTACTTTGCATGTAAATATATTTTCCTGACAATTTGTTATCTATGATTACATATTTCAGTGCTATATTGGTATATGCTATATCAACGTCGATGTTTCATCAATCCATGTGTCTAATGTATCAATCAATAAGAGCAGGGGTGTTCAAACTTGAACTGCTGGCGATCTACCTCAATATTTTTAGACTACTTACGATCGACTCTGAGAGGTGGCAAGTATGTGTGATGCAGGGTCGTCGTACATACACGATACACCCTACCTACCTACCTAACTAGGTAGGGTGTACCGTAGCATATATAGATATTAGCTTTCCGCACAATATACATTGTTTTAGTCAAGGTTTGGGTTAGGTTTAGTTAGGGTTTCTCTATAATATCAATGAAAAAACTGATAGTTATTCAAAATTACGAGTTTATTGGTTGTTACAAAACAAAAGAGTTACATATGGTGTTAAACTTGACTAAGGAGTGACTATGGATGTTGAAGCGTGGCACTGCATATCCTCAGCACACTTTTTATAAGATGGTACGTCACTACTGAGTGCTAATCGCAAGCATAATGACATATGATCATCAGTTAGTCGATTGCGATATTTTGACTCAATTATCTTCATTCCAGAAAATGCAGATTCGCACAAGTAAATTGACCCAAACATTGAAGGACGATTTGCTTTAGATTCGGATATTTATCTTCAGATATTAAACACCAGAAATTTGTATCAGATACTGTAGCTTTGAGATGTATATCTGATATAATCTGTACCAACTCATTTTCAACATACTTTCTATGCATTTTCTTTTTCTTGTGGATTTTACTGATGAGTTCCTTGGTAAATCAAGAAAGATAACCACTAAATTTACCCATCCTCTGTTTCGGTATAATCATTTCAAATACGAACAATAAGATGTCATAAAATTTACTTACAATAGCGTCAATATCTCCGGAGCTACCACAAAATTTCCAGTCAACCGTACTGAGGTAATGATTCAAGGCATTTTAATTTGCTTTATTGAAATCATACTCTTCTCTTTCCACTGAGTCATTACCATCAGAAGATTCAGGTTTATTAATATCATTTATAATGGCACTATGATGAATAGAATTATTATTATTATATTCTCATATTAAACTGACTTGCTATTTCAATGTTTCTACATGAAAAAGGATAACTCATAAATGATGCTATATTTGCTAATTTACTCCAATAATAAAAACGCATTTCGAATTGTCCCAAAATATTTGATAATTCAGCCTCATACGTATCATAATTCAACTGAGGAAAACGAAACGTGAAAATTTTTCAGATCCTTTCTTTTCAGTTGATCTATCATAAGTTGCAATTTACTTTTTAATGCGTTTACTGCGCTAATCATCTCAATTATAGTTTTTCCTTTACCTTGAAGCTTCAAGTTAATGGTGTTTAAGTGCATTGTGATGTAAGTCAAAAATGCCAAATCAGTCAGCCATTTTTCGTTTTTCAACATCTGAGTGTCATCACCTCTTTCGTCTAGAAAAGCTGTTATTTCGGGCAATAGTTCTTGAAACCTTTCTAGGAATTTTCCGCGACTCAACCACCTGACGTCCGTGTGAAGAACTAAATCAGTGTGTTCAGCTGACTCCCTATCTTCCAACTGCAACTTAAAGAGCTGCCGTTGCAAGCTACGTGCACGGGTGGAATTAACAATTTTTGTTGCAATGCCCATAATTTCCTCCGTGTTTAAAACTTTTGAACACAAAACTTGTTGATGTATAATGCAATGGAATGAAAAAATGAAGGGAAATCTTCATTAGCGCGACACAATGCCACAAAACCGTTTTTGTTTCCAGTCATTGCTGGTGCTCCATCGGTTATAATGCACACTAATTTATATGTTGGTAGCTTGTAGTTTTCTACAAAATTGAATGATATGACCTCTGATATAAGGTGTATCGAATAAGTTTCTTCCTCCGGGAGGTGAAATTGGTATGTGATAAAAAAGGATCTTCTACAAAAACCAATAGAATTTAAGAGAGTTTTAACCTGAACGAAAGATTATTCTCTTTTCTTCACTACATCTTTCAATTACTCACATAAACGAAATTGGATTTTATCCTGATATATTTGACAGCACAAAACTATTCCTATGGTTTCCTTGTGATATTTATTATGCAAACTGCGTATATCAGATATGGTTCATTCAACATACAACAATTCTCAGGATGAATGGATATAAAGCTTGTATAGAGACTAAAATTAGAGAGCCTAGTTCATTTGATGAAACATTTCCACTACGCTGTCTATATATAAAACTAAGTTGGATATTATAGCACGCGATTCAGCCCCAGCGCCTGATTCAGCAAAAAAAAATTGAGGACTATATTCGTAAATTCCCTTCGGTTTCATATATATCTTCGCCACGGGTCTTCCCCTTCAGAGGAATGATTGTCAAAAATTCTTCCTTAGCCAGCATATCATTGAATACCATCCGAACAAAAATACACAGCTGGGCAGTGTCTGTCATATCGGTGGATTCGTCGAACTGTAAAGAAAAGTATGTACATTTCATGATTTAGTTTTTCTGCCATGTCCTGACTCATGACTTGTGACAGTCGGACGAGATAACTGACGTTCTCTAATAGCAGACATGATATCTGTTTTATTTTTAAAATCTCCAAATAAAGTCTCACCCGCTTCAATAAATGCTCCCTCCACAACCGATCCATCTTCGAATGGTTTCTTGTGTTTCGCCAATATATGAGATATTTTAAATGACGCGATTATAGCAGCTTTTGATTGTTTGCCTGGTCTTGTGAACGTGGTTTGTTTTTTTTTTTCAAACAAGATATCAAATCACGTACTTTTCGTTTTCTTAATTCACTAAATGGCGGAAAATCATTTTCACAGTTTTTATGAACCGTTTTATGATGCCTCTCTATGTTACCATGCTTAAGTATTGCAACTGACGCACGACAAATAAGACAAATGCACTTATCCTTCACCATAAAAAAGGAAAATTATTCCTCCCAATCGTTATTAAAATGATACGTTTTACATTTTTCGCAGCACTCATTTTGTACTATTTAATAATAAACTTTGTATCGACGTAGAATTGCCTTCAAGTTACAATTCAGAATGACTCCAATTCCTGCAGGCGCAACATTTATATCGGCGTGAATGAAAGTCTCGACTGTTCCTGTCAAACGCGCCGCCCGAAATTTCTAGAAAAGCGGCAAGAAGAAAAAACGCGGCTTTTCTTTGAAAAGTACCGCGCGTTCCTTTGATAAAGCTGCCTTTTGCCGCTAGCAGAGTGTTATTTTATTAAGTAATAAATTTTTTTAATTTAGTTACCTATTTATTGAAAAATTTTTTTCTTCTCTAGATCTACTCAAAAAGCACTGGCGATCGACCGTTTGAGCACCTCTGCTATAAAGTGTTTAAAACGTAATTGAGAGTGATAAAAGCTCAATGCAAATTATAATATGAATACTATGCAATTATACATCTTTTCCTCTTCAGATAGCCTCTGACCTATATACAATATAAGAATTTGTTTTTAGTCATCAAAAAGTAGAGTATATTACAGATTATAGGCATTTATACATTTTTGAATATTGCCAAGTTGGCACAGTAAACAAAAAATTTAACGTTATTTCTACAGTAGCTAATATTTCACCTAAATTCAATAAATTAATTAGTGGGGTCCTTATGAACCTAAAATTTATGTTTACACAATCGATTTCAGGAAAATAATAATTCCAAAAAATGAGTAAAATTGTAAAATACCAAGTATGAAGAATTGGGTGCACAACAAATTAGTATTATGTAAAAGGAGCTTACGTCTGCCATAGCGAAACTTTTCAATACCGACTAAAGGCCCCACTGGATAATAACGTGTTCTCACCTCTATACTAGATCGAGAACTGTGAGTATGAATGGCATATATTCATGTCAAAATTAACTTTATATCATTATTTACATTACAACTATTATTAATCATTATGATCCAACAAATAATCTAACCATAAACTTTCATATGACGTAAGCATATTTGAGTTCATACATTCCACAATCTATCAATCAATTCCTTTATCATATCGTATCCAGAAAACAGAAAGCACAAAGCATTTTGAGCATTGGAGTATGAAAGCGATTAATTTGGAAATATCGAGGAGGAAAATTGGTAACAAGGGCAAATACCGCCCGAAATTACGAAAATTCGCAATCAAGTTGGTACAACATTGTGAGGTTATTAAAAATATCTGCATGATGATTTGATGAGTACTAAAGTATTTTCAACACTGAATGATTTTTTAAATGTCTTTCGGAATCTAACCTAACAATAGGTATTTGTTAATGAAGACAATTGTTTCAAAATATTTAAATACCAGATTTCATATCAATATGATATTTGTGAATGCTATAACTACATATCTTTCTAACTCAATTTCTAAATCTTGATTTCAAAATGTTTCAAAAACATCGACATCAGTATCTTTTCAATTTGTTGATATAATGGATATTATTCTTGAAAAAGAAATATAAATAATAAATAATTGCTGTGATACAAGTTTCAGTTTACTGTTCATGTTATTTCATCACGGAAATGTTTTTCAATTAAGAAAATTTATTTTGAATTCCTATAAGGGTCAAGGCCAAATTAATAATAATGAGTGCCCTGTGATTAGATTCTATTTAATTCAATACAAGGAATTTCCAACATATCTACATTCTTGAGGAGACCCACTGCTCTCTTACGAAAGGTAGCAAATGGGAACACGATGACGCACCTTGAATGAGTTCTGTTTTATACCTGGTCTAAGAGCGCTACGGTCGCAAAAAAATGCATTCGTGACAGATAAAACACAGAATTCAAAGACAGATAGTGAGCAAAGATGATTTATATACTATTCTTAGTCTATGCAATGAGATAGAATATTTAATTGAAATCAAACCAAACTAGATCCAAATGCAAAGAGGCATATAAATTAATTAAAGATCAGAATAACGAAAAATACCCATGGAAGCTGAGTGAAAAGTACAGAATTTGTGGAGTTACGTCTTAAAGTTTGGTGAAAGAAATATCTAGAAATTCTATCGAAATTGCTTTTTTAAAAAAATTTCAAAGGAGTATTCAAAAGATGGCTCGGAATTTGGACTTCGCACCTGTTGAGAGTCGCATTACTTCCGAATTGATAGAATGCATCAATTTTTCAGCCATAAAACATAAGGATCAAAGAAGAAAAGACCCTGAAGAAACTCCTTACATCAATCATCCTATAGGTAAAACGTCGATCACCAACACTTTAAAATTCTTTGGTGAATGACAACCAAATCATTTCATCTTCTGTAGAAAGTTATTATGTTTAACAAATTGAACATTTAATTTCCTTCATCTATTACCCAAAGGTTTGTGAAAGAATTTGAGGAATTATTCATATGCTTTGATTTAATTCATCGTCATTACAAATTGCTTTACTCTTTCAGGTGTTGCTTTCATTCTGACTAACGAAGCGAAGATAACAGATTTGAATGTGATAAAAGCTGCAGTTCTTCATGATACTGTAGAAGATACAGAGACAACATTAGATGAAATTGAACAGATATTCGGGCAAAGAGTTCGTGATATAGTGAATGAAGTTACAGATGATAAGTATCTTCCAAAAGAAGAAAGAAAACAATTACAAATTATTCATGCTCCAGGTTGTAGTAGGGAAGCTAAATTGGTTAAATTAGCCGATAAACTATATAATCTCCGTGATCTTGAAAGGTCAACACCTATGGGATGGTCAGATCTTAGAGTACAAGAGTATTTTGAATGGAGTAAGAAAGTTGTGGAAGGCTTACGAGGAACGAATTCAGCTTTAGAAGCAGAGTTAGATAAACTGTTTGCAAAGAGATTAAATGTAAATAATACTACGAATAAGTTGTAACATTTGTAATTTTATTGAAATTAAGGATCATTAAAGAAGAAAATTATTTTAATAGGTGATAGGTCTCCTAATGGGAAGGTAATATTGCTGAAGATGTTATATGAAACACAATTGATCATTAAAGAATTTTAATGCTTGAAGAATAAAAAAGTGTACATTTTTTCTCTTCAACATTAAGGAGATTATGCTGTTGACCAATATTTGACGAATATACATATATTCCTATCTGAGTTTTGAAAAAAGTATACAACATATTCAACAGGATTTATATTGTTTGCATATTTTACACTTTCTATCCATTCAAATCCTCTATTTTTCCCCAGTTCAACACAGAAGGAGCAACTTGTCCAGTTTGATTTGTTGTCAATACAATACTTATTAAAATTTTATGTATAGTCTAAACATGTTATAACTTGTGTACTATCATCTCATTTCCATTATAATTTTCGATTCACCCTCGTATTTATTGATAATTTCTAATTTTCAGAGATCTGTGAAATATTTATGGACCATATTTGATTACCAGTATTCCTCGACCTTTTGCTATATCTATTATTTCAATATGAATAATTTGATGTAAACACGCCGAACATATCTAAATCATGAAAATTCATCGTCAATGAAAAGTATTGAACATAAATTATTTGAGAAATGAAATCTTAAACTTTTTATTGCTGCTTCAGTTTTATTCATTGGTTCAAAGGAAAGGCAGCGGTGTGGATAATCCTAAAAATCGTAGGGCCATTGCGAGAAAATCGAGTTTTTCCAATTTATGCTTCCAAAATTTCTCAACGCCTGTACAATTAGGGATAAAATTAATTTATGCTCAAGTCTGACCCTCAATCCAATTCATTGAATCATTTTACAATCACAAAATCTTCGATCATCGAGAAAATTCAACAAATGGAAGAAAAGTGCAACAGTTGAAAGAGAAAGAAGGGAAAAAATGGAAATATAATAGGAAAAAGAAACAGTTTGAAACTTTAACAGTTAGTGTTATCTATATTTGAAGGCGAAAGCTCGACTACTGTGATCATTTAGGCAAGCTTACAACTTTTGATGACTACTTCTATTATATAGGGTGCGCCAGAGAAAAGCGGCCAATTTTTTTCCGTTATAACTTTCGCAATTTTAGAGCTAGATCATTCTTTCTTGCATCATTGGAAAGCCAAAGGAGTAGGTTTTTCGGAAAATGTATCGAAATTTTACTTCCGGTAAAATCCGGCTGTTTTTTCTCCACTAAAAAATTCGAAAGGGCATTCAGTCGATAATTCAGTCTTTTCTGAACAATTTGACATATTGATCTTAAAAATATTCCAAGAATGGTAAAAATGTAGCGTGAAGAATTTTTTCATTCTGGTTTTCAGCTGAAATCGAAATATTTTTTCACCTCATGGCGTTGGCACTCCTGAAGTTTTTCATGGATGTTCTAAGACAAAGAACCATATTTTACTAAAACCAACCTATAATTTGATTTTTGTTCGAATTCAAAATGACTTCCTCAAATATTAACAATTTTCCCCATGCATTAAAAAGTTTTCGCGGTCGTAATGAATCAACTGCGTAATTCAATCACCAGATTGAACCTTTCCTATCATTTTGAGGGGTCGAACTCGAATATGGATTCAGAATTGTGCCAATTGGCAATAATTTGTCTCTTCTTCACCATCATATGCACCTCCCGTTGTGAAACTTCTGAACATAGACTACTTGCACTCTATGATAAACAAAAAATAATGAAATGTCATCGAGTTTTATACGTCATCTGGTTAGAACTCGAATTTTATCTTGGTGTTGCTTGTTTTTGACGTTTGAAATAGTTAACAATGTTTTTATCAAATGAGGATAAGCGTTCCATTGAATGTTTATCTTTTTCCAGTCCCTAATTACAAAAGAAGTACAATCTGTGATCTTGAGGAAAAAATTTCGGATAACAGGTTCATTAGGAAGAAGATCAGGATGACTGTTTCCCAAATATCTCAGAGATGTCAACTGTTAAAAACATCTGCGAAAATAATAATACGAGATGATTTTAACAAATTACATGAGTAAAAACTTTCAACAAAAAGAATCAAGTACTCAGAATGCAATATGACCTCCATTGGCATACACAATCATCTGCACCCGTCTTCTCCAGCTCTCTATGGATCTCGAAATTACTTCTTGATCAATATTGTTGCATTATTCTTGAATTTTTTGCCTCAGCTCCTCACAATTATTGAAAATAATACCATTTTTATGCACCATTTCTTCCAAATGATCCCACAGAAAATATTCGCACGGATTAAGATCGAGACAATTTGGGGTCCATTGTGCTGGTTCGATGATATCGTCTACGCGTTGTTTTAGATAATCCATACTATAGTAACTGGTATAACATCAGGCCCCATCCTAAATTCAATTGAAATAGATTTCATTTAGATACATCTAATTTGGGACACCTGTACACTGACGGCCAGTTGAGAGTAAGTAGCGGTTGTTCATTTCTTTCCCAAACGTTGTCAGAAGAATATGGAAAAATTGTAGAATTCCAAAGAAGATTTGAACCAATAACCATTCTCAACCGTTCATTTTCAGTTGGTGGCAGCTGTACTTATTCATGTCATAAAAAAACAGCAATCATTCACCTGCATGAAAGTGAACTCAGGAGTTGACGCCTCAATAGTTGGTAACATATGATCGAGAATCATGTGACAATAATTTTCCGAATCTAATCTTATGGCTTGGTGATACAAATGATATTTGATTTTAGGGTTCCTCAAAATACCAGCAGAGACCATTACATGCCTGGAAAATTTTTGTCTTTCCCTCTGCAAACGAATTAAGGGCACATTCCTCTTAATTTCATTCGTCGGAAGACAAATTCTGTCATTCTGGCTGATTTTTGGTTAGGCAACACTGAACATTTTTTCGTCTGTGAACCAGATATTTTCAATTTGTCTACGTGTTCTATATCTATTTAATAAATTTCTGCATCGCTCTAATCTGCGCTCTTTGACAGCTTGAGTCAATTGAAAATTATAGTGCCTCCGAAAATACCCAAGACCCAAATCGTGTCTTATTATTCTTCTCACAGAGCTTTAGAGGTTTGGCATCTCTGAGAGTTTTGGGAAACAGTCAAGCTGGTTCCAGGAGTTCTGATAGGGCTGACTGCAAATGCAGAAATTCGCTGAATGTTATCCTGAAATTATCAATTGAGTTTGTAATACAAAAAATGTAGAGTTGATACTTGAAATAGATCATGAAAAAGGCGAGTACCTGTGTTATAACAGTTCTAGCTGCACCTGGTTTTCTTCCTAATGACCCTGTTGTCCGAAATTTTTCCTCAAGATCATAGATTGTACTTCTTTTGTAATTAGGGGCTGGAAATTCGCGTAATATTTGCCTAGCAGTATAGCCACGCACAAATAAACATTTAATGAAACGCTAATCCTCTTTGTGGAAACAATTGTTAAGAATTTCAAACGTCAAAAACAAGTAACACCAAGATAAAATTCGAGTTCAAACAAGATGTCGTCTAAAACTCAATGACATTTAATTATTTTTTGTTTATCATAGAGTGCATGCAGTCGTTGTTCAGAGGTTTCACAACGGGAGGTGTATTTGAAGGTGGAAAAGAGAAACATTATTGACGACAATTGGCACAATTCTGAATCAATATTCGTGTTCAACCCCTCAAAATGATGGGAAAGGTTCAATCTAGTGATTGAATTACGCAGTTGATTCATTACGACCGCGAAAACTTTTTTAATGCGTGGGGAAATTGTTAATATTTGAGGAAGTCGGCCATTTTGAATTCGAACGGAAATCAAATTTCAGGTTGGTTTTAATGAAATATGGTTCTTTTTCTTCTAAGAACATCCATGGAAAACACAACAACTTCAGGAGTGCCAACGCCATGAGGTGAAAAAAATATTTCGATTTCAGCTGAAAATTAGAATGAAAAAAATTCTTCGCGCTACTTTTTTACCAATACTTGTAATATTTTTAAGATCAATATGTCAAATTGTTCAGAAAAGACTGAATGCCCCATTCGAATTTTTTAATGAAAAAACGTTCCAGCGATCTTGAAATATTGCTCATTTTCGAATGAGTCAGCCATATTGGATTTCACTGAAAGTAAAATTTCGATGCAATATCCGAAAAACTTAGTCCTTCGACTTGTGAAAGTTATAACGGAAAAAAATTGTCCGGTTTTCTCTGGCGCACCATATATTATATAATAATAATCATAATAAATTGCTCTATTTTAAATAAAAATCCTCGTCGAAGTTTAACGTAGCTGATTTACTTAACTGAGTACCCCAGAAACATATTCCAAACTATAACAAAACATCAAAAACAAAACCATATTTCTAGCATAAATTTAAACAAGTTACCTACCTACCTACAATTGAGAAAAAAATTAAAATTGGTAACTATAAAAAAAACTAAGTAGCAATAATTCACATAATAATTTTTGGTAGGGTATAACCAAAAACTATATTATAAATTATTTAATGCTCCATAACATCTAACAATCAACAACTGCACATGGTCCCTAAATCTGAGTTTGGCAGCTATATAATTCCCCAAGCTTTTGAGCACCCTCTTTGGACTCGAAAGCTGTCTCTCCTATCTCAATGTTGAAACTTCGTTTAATCTCCAAAATAAATAAATTGTGTTTTCCTTGGATTAATTCTGATGTTCCAATATTTGACTCATATTTGAGCAACCTCATCTCAATTCATTCACTTTAAGGCTCTTGTGAATTAGAGTATCATCCGCGAACTAAGCTACGATACATCTCTCGGCACTTATGAGGAAGAGAACTGGTCCGAGCATCGAACACTGAAGTACCCCTCTCTGTGCCAAAATTCAACCAGATTTTCTGTCTATGCCGATATATTATCAAACACAAATGAAACGAACTGTTCTGTGCATCACAGTTAGTTACTTGTTATTTGCTAGCGTTCATAGTGAATAATGTTTTATTATAGTTGTTAGTTTGTTATTTCATTTATTTTTCTTTTGAATGTTATTGGGTTCAGTTTTGTTGTTTTCAGAGTTGATGTAAGTACCTATCCATATCTAGAAATAAGTCGAAAGTATTTTGCAATAACTTTTGAATAATTGAAAGCACAATTTGTGCATGTGTTTTAAAGTACCTATATACAATATTACTTTCAGGTGGGCAACAAAACAAAATTTAAGAATAAATTTCCTAAAAGATCTAGACTAGCTAAGAATTGACTTGCAAAACCAAATTTGGTTGCTGAATAGATATGGAATTTTTGAAGATGGTAGAATTATTTAATTTTCATTAACTCGAAAAGAATTAGAGAATTTAACATTCACTAACTTGAAACAAAAAAGTTAAGTAAATACGATTTCATCAATATATTTATTGAAATCCAAAACATGAGCTTAATATATAATAATTTTTTAAAATTCCGAATTTTTTTTGATAAATTGTAAGATTAACTAAATATATCTCTGAATAGTAGAAAGTAAAGTCGCTGCTTTCTTTTTGTATCTATGCTAACTCCACAGTAACCAATTTTATCCTATACAAATTATTTAAAAAAAGGATTATTCACGAAGCTATTTAAAACAATACAGTATTAATTTTTACAAACTTAAATACATTATATATGTTATGGATTTGATGTAAAAGGTATTTAACTGCCCTTTACATCATTAAAATGATCATCTTAGAGGATACCACAAATATTAAATTTTTATTACACAACTCCAAATCGCTCGACTTACGCCCCTTTTGCCTTTGTGAAGTGGAAGTGGGTCGCAAATAAAATATGAATAGTTAAAATAGAATGTATTGAAGATGAAATGAAAAAATAATATTTTTTCAACATAAATATATATTGATGTTTTTGTGCATAACAAACTATTTTATCGAGCAAACTGCCTTCTATCTGGTCCTTTGTGATTATTCTTGGGTTGACGATACACAACTGCTTTTTTGATGATTTATCTTCAAATGAATTCATCTTCTTGTAGTACCCATACCCTCCACCACCTCTCCTTTTCTCTGGACGAACTGATTTTTTAGCTGACACCTCTGCAGAAAATTGGCAGAATATTAAAGGAAAATAGAGTTAATAATAGTATACATAAGAACACCAAATGGAATGAAATTTTCAACTTATTAAATTCTCAAGTAGCCATTCAAGTTATGCAAAATTCATACACTTATATAAACATTACTTTAAACAATATTAATGATAATGTGTATGGAAAAATCTGGTGAAGTTCATATTCCAATCATTCATGACCCTTGAACCCACATCCCTTAAATTTTTGAATACACTGGATTTTTGTAGCTCAACATTGTGTGACGCCTCACTTTGTATTTTTGATGTGATGAAACCAATGTTAACTTTTAGTTTACTATATCTTGCGTAAAAACAGACAAAAAAATTGATATTGATGTAATCACCATCCAGAACACCCTATTTCTCGTCCCCAAAAATAAGACCATTTCATCCTCCTTTGTTACTTTAGAACTCTTGAATGGTCACTTAAGCAAATGAAATTGACATTTTCAAGTCCTCATACATCAAGTTGTTATTTTAGGTAAGGTTTCGTTGTTATTTTTGCGAAATAGTATACAAACAAAAATTCTTATTCTACTTACGTAAATCTACTGCAGGAGGCACTTTAAATCCAAAAGACTTCCCAACCTTCACGAGATCCAGGGTATTCACATCGAAGATAGTTTTCAAGTGGTGAGAGTCATATGCTCTTACATAAGCTTTAAAAGCTTCTTTCGCAGACATATTGAGAAAATAGTTTTTACTAATTAGAGCTTCCAGCTGCAATAACAAACATTGCAGAATTTTAATGATCTTCACCTCCATATTGAAAATAATATCAGCTTACCTGCAACTGTATATCAGAGATCTTACTCCAACTGAATTCGAATTCATTCAAAGGCACCTTAGCATGCTTCAAGTACCACAAAAATCCTAATTCCTCAGGTCTTAAAATCAAGAGAGCATGACCGCTACTTCCCTCTCCCCTTGCAGTTCGACCTACTCGATGAATGTATTCTTTAGGATCATCTGGGGGATCATACTGTACAATCCAATCTACTGCTGGAATGTCTAGCCCTCGAGCAGCAACATCAGTACATAATAGAATTCCTGTTTCCGCATTACAGAATTCGAAAAATGTTGCAGTTCGTTTGGTTTGTTTCTGTTTACCCTGTGATAATAAATTAACGGTCGAGTGAAAGGAATAACTTGTTGTAAGCAAACTTTATCAAGAAGAAATACTCAAATATATGTTCACTATCAAACAAACTGCATGAAAAAACTTAGGTATATACCTTAAATTATCCTTAGTTGAAACATATTTGTATGTTGAGTTCTTTCTTTAACACTAAACGTACTGAGACTGAGTATATACCTATTTGATTTTGGTAACAAAATATAGAACGGAACAAAATGAACAAAATCCAAAGGCAAGCATGTCTAGCAATCACGGGAGCCTTGAGATCCACACTCACGGCCTCTATGGAGTGTCTTCTGGGCGTTCCTCCACTGCACATAGTGGTGGAGGAAGCCATGAGGGTCTCTCTGAGACTTTGGGAAGGAGGTATGTGGAGGAACAGAAATCCAACTTCTGGACAATCCACATCCCTGAACAAAATTAGAGAACTCCGACCTGAGAGCCAAATGAGCCAAATGAGAGCTACCTACCACTTCGACGAACCCTTTAAGGTCGTCATTCCTCCAAAAGAATTTTGGACCACACCCCACGCCTTACTTATCCCACAGGGCTCCACCTGATTTACGGACGGGTCCAAAACTGGGATAGGTGCAGGTATTGGCGTCCACGGCCCGGGCATACGATTGCTCTGGGAGACCATGTCACCGTAACACACGCACAAATATTTGCCATTCTCCAATGTGTACAGGAAAACCTACACAGGAAATACAGAGACGCATACATCTGCATATGCTCTGACAGCCAGAACACCTTTGGAAATTTGAAAGATACGAAGATTACATCCAAACTAGTTGACGAATGCAAAGCAGCACTTTGAAAACTCATTGCTACAAACACAGTTACTCTGCTTTGGTGCTCTTCCCATCAGGGAATCGAAGGAAATGAGATAGCAGCAGTCTTGCCAAAAAGGCAACACCTGTAAGGCCGATGGGACCAGAACCAATTCTGACCATCTCATGGGCTCACATGCTCTCTTTCTTTCAGAACTGTAACACCACCGAGGCCCTGAACTATTGTCCTCGATAAAAAGTCTGTTGGCATGGTAGTTATTGACAGGATGCCAACTCAACAAACACCTACACGTCATGAGACTATCGGAAACCTCACATTGCTGTGGTTGCCTAGAAAATGACTGAACAAAGGAACACATACTCTTCAAATGTCCCGCTCATAAGGTGACCAGACTAAAACCTTGGGCACTGAAAAACCCAACGCCCGGATGATTAGGGGGAGGCCCCCTAATACAATCTTACAAGCTTCATCAAAAAGTTTTTGCAAGACACAAGCACAATGGGCCAAACGCGCCGTGCAAGAAGAAGAAGGAAATATAACACAATGTAAGTTTAAGGTAAAAATTAAACTAAAATGTATTTTTTCCCCATTATAAAAAACAAAAACTTAATAAAAGGTAATTCATTGAGCTCCGCAGTTTTCACAGATGCAGGGAGGTTCCAATATACATTTTCCGCAAACGGATTTCTCACATTTAGAACAGATTTTTGTGGTTTTATTGTTTTAACAATATTTTATTTGACATATTTTACGTTTATTAGAATCTGTTGTAGCATTAGTCGATGTTCTTTCTGTATTTGTTATTAGATAGTTGACTTCAACAGTTTACAACAAGAGGAAGGGAACAGCAACCTTGGAGTCGCCTGAGAGTGTATGCTTTCTGGGAGTGCATTTGGACCATAGGTTGAACTGGCAAGATCACATAGATGTTTTGTGCGGGCACATGGCATGATATGCATATGCCCTCAAAGTTCTGGCATCCACAGTAAGTCGTAGAGCTGCAATGATGACTTATCATGCCTATGTCAACAGTAGGCTTCAGTATGGTATTATTATATTGAAAAATGCCCCTGATATCGAGAGAATATTGATTCTGCAGAAGAGGTGTATGGATGGTATCCTGTGCTTACCTTCATACGAGAGCTGCCGCATACATTTTGTGGAAACGTCAGTGCTCACGATAATAAGCCTATACATATATTTGTATGTTGTGTTGGGAATAAGCATGGATATGGCACTCGCAGGCGCTATGATCTGGAGATACTAAACTACAGTTCTCCTACCTTCAAAGGAATGCCACCCATGTTCTTGTAAAAATTTTCAATAAATTACCAAAGGCATTAAAACTACTGCCTGAGAAAACTCTGAAATCGGGACTTTTTGTACTTCTGAAAGACAAGCCATACTATATGCTCACCGAATACCTAAGTGACAATCTGTGACATTTTTATTGTGGTATTGTGAATGATTTCAGTATGTTTTTTTTTCTGAAATTTGTTTTCGCATTGTAACCGTTTGTATAATAATACGTTTTGGTTCCTATTTTCGGACAATTCGTTTTGTTTTTTTTTGCTGTTTGTGATTGATATTTTCATGTACTTACATACTTATTGACTGGATCTAGAACATGTACAATATTTTATGAATCGAATAAAGGTTTTATTATTATTATTATTTTCTCTAGCTTCTCAATAATCAGCGACAAGTTCTACTGCTAACTGGAGTAAAAAATCTTGTCTAGATATATTTTCTCCGATCTTTTCCTTATAAAATATCCGAGTCATATAATACTTCAATACAAATACAAAAGCAAATGCAATGCTGGTATGAAATGGTCTCAGTCAAATGACCTGACTTGCTAAATAACAGCTAGGTTACATGTGTTTATCAGATTTAACGAATAAAAATATAAACTAATGATCTAAAATTGATTGTGTATATTTAGAATAAAAAATCATGAAGTCGAATGAGGAAAAGCAATAACATTTCATGCGAATTTTCTAATAAAAAGTTCACAACCCGTCATTTGACCAGTCACGGTACGTTAAGTGTTAAGTAAGAACTATGAAATTTTTCATTAAAAGCTTGAAAAAATTTTAGAGAGTAGAGAATATACATTGACTTCTAATCTGAAAATCATTACAAAAACTTACATGTATACTCATGACAGGCAAATCTATGTAGTTGAACAGTTCATGATGATATTTGACAGACATGCATGAACTGAAGAACACCATGACCTTCTTCTTTCTATTTTTCTTCAAGAATGTGAATAAGACAAGCAATCTTTTCTCTGAAGGACAAACAACATAACCTTGTTCCAGACCTGTTACTGTTGCGACATCCTTGGTGTCATCAACTCCCACATAAATTGGTTCCTTTTTGAGAGCTAAACTTGTCAAAGTTTCGGTTTTCTTAGTTTGGGTGGCGCTGAATAGCATGGTTTGCCGTTTTTCTATGAGAAAAAAAAAGGAATTTGCAACTTTAAATCAATATTTGAAGAAATCGAATCAAGGGATTTATCACCAGCCTCTGTGTTTGACTACTCAGGAAGGACAGAGTGGTAAGTGATGCCAACCTGTTTCTTATTTAAAATTAAAATTCCCTTCATTATAAAAATAGTTAATAAATATCTATTTTGAAAACTTCAAAATTGTCAACACAGAAAAAAATTAATACCAATTCGTTGTGATAAATTTGAGTTTAAAAATTATTTATTCAATTCTAAATTACTCACTCGGAAGCAGCTTCACAATCTGTTTCAGTTCCTCCTCAAAACCAATATCTAAAATTCTATCGGCCTCATCTATCACCAAACACTGCAAGTTTTTGTATAAGAAGTCTGGGGTGTTTTGCATGTGATCCAAAAGTCGACCAGGAGTGGCAACAAGGATACTGATACCTTTACTCAGTTTCTGAGCTTCAGTCTGTCTACTTGCACCGCCCATTACTAAACCATAGGTGTGGTAGTGGTATTTCATGAGTTCTTTGAGAACACCAAATGTTTGCATTGATAATTCTCGAGTTGGAGAAATGATGATAACCCCAGTTCCTGAAGAAATTTAAATTGAGTTGATACTGCGTCAGCATTTTCTAATTATAGATTTCACATTTAATCAATAATAATGTCATATACTGCTAAAACCAGACCTGATACGATTACCAAGCGAATGATGGAGACAGCAGAAATGAGTGTTCTTAGGAAGGTTGTAGGAAAAACTTTATGAGACATAGAAAGTAGCGAAAACATTCGCAGAAAATGTGGAACACCGGATATAAATAATTGGATACTTGAGAGGAAGCGAGAGTGGGATGCCCATATCAACTGAATGGACAACTCTCGAATTGTAAAAATAACAAGGGATAAATCTCCGTTGGGTCGCCGAAGTCCAGGAAGACCTTGTTAAAGATAGAGTGATAACTTAAAAATGCCGAGGGAAGGTTTTGAAGACTGAACAGGCAGCAATTGCCTATTAAGAAGAAAGAAGAAGAAGACATTCAATCAAAGTCGCCGCATTGGTTGTATCTAAAAGGCTAGTTTTCCAAAACATTATTTTTACTCTGTGATTAGGATCTTGAACACAACTTTTATGCTCCAAATTTTAAAACTAAAGAAAATCCTATAAACTAACCTTTCAACCCCCATTTTGCACTTTGAAGTTCAAATATATTCATACTCCAAATTAAATAAAAAGACATTCAGCAATTTAGCCATCAAACCTCAACAGTAAAATTTACAATATTTATATTTTACTGAGTGATTGGAAGAACCATGGAACTATTAATTGTATTTCTTTTAAAATAAACAATATACACATTTGAAACAAATTATTTTACTTACCATTTCTAGGCATGAATTTCAACTTATTAATCAATTCAATAGCTGGAATCAAGAATGCCAAAGTTTTTCCTGACCCCGTTTTTGCAGCACCAACCAAATCATGACCTTCTAATAGCGGTGGTATGGATTTTGCTTGTATTTCAGTCATAGTTGTAAAACCCATGTCGGATATAGCCTTGAGGGTGTTTTCGCAAACTTTGTCTTTGAGGGAGTCAAATGCACAATTACTCAATATTTCTAATGTGGCATTTGAGCCTGGTACTGTAATATTAGAATTCATGCAATTAATATAATTTCATTTGCATGCTTTTATAAATGCATGTTTGAAATGGATTCAGAATAAGTCAAGTTCACGGGAAGGGCTCAACTCAAACTTTTGAGGAACTCTCACATTCGCCTTTTTTTCATCATGAATTTGGGACAATGAAGAAAAGTGTAACGAAGATATTCGAAATTTAATTTGATAGAACAGTGACAAGGTGCGATATATCTATACTCACATTTATTTTCTTCTATAGTTTCAGGTTGGGAATCTTCAATTTCTTCAGATAATTCTTCATCAATAATATCCTCATGATCGGAAACATTACTCTCAATGTTTTCCTCTGTCGTCTTTATCTTTTTCTCTAGAATGAAATAGAAGGACATTAAATTTTCTGCATAATCAAGAAAATGAACCTTGAAAGCAACAGCAAATAATGAAATAACCTCGGTTTTTTTAGATTTGAAAATATCTGTGAAAAACTGACACTAGTGTATGAATAAATAGGTTAATGTTTCAAAGTTTATAGGTTAAAAATTTGTTTATTGCAAATACTCACTTTTTTTACGCTGTGAATCCTTTTCAGCTTTTCTCTTGGAAGGTGATGATCCTGCTTTAAACATTTTTAAATCCTTTTCAGCATTTTGTAAGTTTGGTTGATCTACAATAAAAAGCATAAAGTATTCCGAAGTAATATTAAATAAAATATTTGTTACCTTGTTTGGACTTCTCTTTTGTTCTACGATATTTAACTTATGACTTTTCTGCTTAACTTTTTCTTTAACATTTTATCTTTGATAGGCATTTTAAATATTCCACCAGAAATATATACAAACACGTGTGTAAATATATAATTATCTGTCAAAGAGAGTTGACACAGACACAGAATTGATAATATTATGTGCAGTATAATTCATATCAGTTGTCTTACTTCCATGAATACTTGAAAGAATTTTCTGGCCAGTAACAATGTTACAAAATTGAATGTTGTATGAAAATTATATTATTTCTAGAGATTCTGGTTTGTCCTATTATTATTATGTTCAGTTGTTAAATCGTGGATCCCCGAATTCAATTAAGGTTTTAATACGAACAATAATTAGGACATGTTCGTTGGTGATAAATTATAATATCAACGCATTAAAAAAACAAACTTTACGTAACATTCTTCTTTAATATTTCATTTATGTCATACATTATACAGATAAAAATATCCTTTTAGTACCACTGATTCATTGGGCTTCCTAAAATTGATGAAACATAAGAATATGTAATCATTAATATCGAAAAACTCACAGTATTCTCATTGTATTCGTATATCCTTTTCCTTCTCTCCATCCACTGACGATAATAACAGAATCACCCGCGTGTATAAATCCATTTTTCTTTCCGTAATTTATACCATATTCAACTTGGCTGTTCACATCTTCTATCCAGTCCTCAACAATACCTGAAAGACAATAATTTTAAACAGAAGACAGAAGACTCACTTCAAACTAAAATATCTTATGCGAGATCATAGTAAATCAAGAATGCATTGTAGTAAGCTCACCCTCATATATTACAGGGATTATTCCCCTAAAGATAACACTCTGTCTGGCAATTAGTGATGACTTAGTTACAGCAATAATTGGACATAAGGGTCTATATTTAGAAATTAAGTGTGCCGATCGGCCAGACGTTGTCAAAACTACAATAGCACTAGCTAAATTTTTTATAGATGCTGCAACAGCTGCAATTGCAATCGTGTGAGCATTGTCGGTGGTACGTATCTATAAAACATGTTAATAAAGAAGCGTAAATATGATGAATGAAATAAAATTGTTACAAACTACCTCATTTGACAAATCTTCGAATAACTGTTTTTGCCAAATAGCTCCTTCGGCTTCCCTACTTATATCACTCATAACCTGAACGCATTCTAAAGGATAGTATCCTTTTGCCGTCTCTCCCGACAACATGACACAGTCTGCACCATCCAGCACTGCATTAGCTACATCAGAGCTCTCTGCTCTAGTTGGCCTCGGCTTATATGTCATTGATTCCAGCATTTGGGTGGCGCAAATTATGGGTTTTCCAGCTCTATTACATTTTGCTATGATCATCTTCTGTGCAAGGAATACCTTGTTCATAGGTATGGCCATACCAAGATCTCCACGATCTATTAAAATACCATCAGCTGCTTCTATTATTTGATCCATATTTTCCATGCCGGCTACGTTTTCTATCTTAGCAATTACCTTGAAGAATTGATAAGTGAATTATATTATTACATAACAGATTTAAGATACGATTACCTTAGTTTGTTTTCCACTTTTATGGATTAATTCCTGAATCTGTGCAACTGTATTAGCATCTCTAGCGAAAGAAACAAAAATCATATCAGCATCTTGATCAATGCCAAATTTGATATCATCTATGTCTTTGGCAGAAACCGATGGTAGGTCAATGGGGACACCAGGTATATGGACTCCTTTTGAGCTTCCCAAACTACCACCATTTTCTATTTTACATCGAATGGAATTCTCTAATACATCAGTACACTTTAAACCAATTTGTCCGTCGTCTATGAAAATCTTCGTATCAACTGGAACTGTCTTGTGGAGATTTTCCAAACCAACGTAGATACGTTTCGAATTTCCGTTTTGATAATAAGACTTATTTGAGGTTAACTCTATTAAGTCGCCTTCTTCTAATTCAACTTCAGCACTTATCCCCTTGTAAAAGCAATAGAGACATCAATTTTTCAATTTTGAAGGAACCAAATACATCACACTTGTGGCAAAATAATGAAAATATTTTCAGTTCTGTTTATTCTTACCCCTTCTAAGACGCCAGTTCTAATTTCTGGACCTTTGGTGTCCAAAGCGATGGCAATAGGATGAATGGTACCCAATTTATTGCTGAAACTTTCCACAGCTGTTCTGATGTTTCGAATAGTTTCCTTATGGTATTGATGCGTACCATGAGAAAAATTTAGTCTAGCAACATTCATACCGGTTTCCATCATTTTTTCTAGTACTGCTGGGTCTCTACATGCTGGACCTAAAGGAAATCATCAAACAGATTATTACTTTGTTGTTGTACTATAATAAGCTTGGCCTCAAGAGTATTAATATTATAAACCTGATGATACAGGAGTTGTAGAAGCAACTAAGGTGTTCTTGATAGTCCACCGACTTCATTGGTATAACTAACCAGGTTAGCTGATTTAATCTTCTCCAGAAATGAAGTAATAAGACCTGAGAAAGTTGTAATGATAACCATGTAGCAGCTGATCAGTTGCTACTAGATTATGAGATTGATTACGGTAACTGTTTAGTCCTTGGCTAGGCTGCATATCAGCTTCAGGTCAATAGCACTGCTTGTGAACATTTAACTGTTTATTGAAGAACAGATACATATCAGCCTTTCGTTTGGTGTATAGAAGTTCTGTGCCAGGAGGGTACCAGAAGATTATGAAACCGATTCCAAAGAAAACGAAGAAATGTCTACCACAAAATCACCGTCAAATCGGATTGTTGAGTTAGATTAGGTTATGTCGAGAGTAATAGAAAGAGCTATAAATGTAGAGCTCATGAAATATCTCGAGTTCCAGGGTAGAATTAGTGATCGATAGTACGGTTTCCGTAGACAACGAACACTGTTGACCTCCTTGCATACGTTACGCATTTGTAGACAACAACAATCGGAAATCAAGAGCCATTGCTCTTGATATCACAAAGGCCTTCGACAAGGTTTAGCACGCAGCCTTAACGAATAAACTAATCGCACATGGACTTTCCGAAAAATTGCGTGGTTGGATTAGTAGCTTTCTTTTCTTTTAGATCGGTGGTAGTTGATGGTGTAACGAGTGAATCATTTCAGGTTAATGCAGAAGTACCCCAGGGCTCCATACTCTCGCCAACTCCATTTCTGGTGCAGATTAATGCAACTAGCTCCACTCCACCGAAAACAGAATATTTGGGTTTGCGGACGACTGTACTGTGGTGTGGAATATTCTCTTCAGCGAACGGTGCAACTAGAAACGCCACGCACCTCTCTCTATAAAAATTCAATTGTTTACAGGGCTAGTGTGCTGTGGAATTCGCTACCATCGAACATCTTTCCGATAACTTAAAATTTGCCCCTCTTCAAGAAGCGAGTGAACACACATTAAATCATCTTGGGCGGACACAGCCTGTCATGCCATGACAGGCATCGCCCCTCCCAAGAGTTGAGAATTAAAAAATTGGGACGAGAAGTTGGCATTGTAAATGGTGTCCCATTTCTATTGTACAGGACAAGACAATTTTTGGTTCGATTCATGTCTGCTGATAAAACTTTCAGTTAACTTAAGTATATGAGTGGATCAGTATTTTAGTATGTAAATATAGAAGTATATCTGTTTGAAAATAATGTAATAATTACCTATGGTGCATACTATGCCTGTCAATCTGACAGGAGCAGGCTGTGAATGGATATTCAAATCACATGAGTGATTTAAAAATGTTAGATCATATCTTGATTCCTTTTTGAGCAGTGGATTTCTGAAAGTCGCCATTTAAAATAATTAATGGTAGATCTGTAAAAAATAAGAATATTCATATAGTCAAAATTTCAAGAAATTATATGAAAGAGTAATCATTAATAACTAAATAATCATTCACGAAGGGCTAATTCTTAGATCTGTTGATTCTGAGAAGGGTTACATTAGCATAATTCAATTTGGATCTCACATGAGTGATAGGGAATAAAAGATAGTTACGAACTTATCATTGACTTAGCAGTGTTGAATGTGATTTTGTGATTTACAAACCAAAATCAAGGAGAGTAGTTTGATTAATAAAAATTTTTGAATTTCTCGGGTAGTAACTACAGACACATCACTTCTGCCCTCAACCGCCATCTAGTAATAGACTACTGTAACATTTTGGGTAAGCTGTGTCATTTAGTTTATGTTTGATAGCCAATGATAGTGCGTGCGGTGGTTGAGTCTGTAGGCATTTCAGCTAAGTACGTGCATCACATTTTATATGAATATTTGGATATAAAAAGTTATCAGCGAACACACTCGTGTATAAGCTAATTGTGGACTTTTTCAAAAGTTGAACATCGCTTGGAGATGTTCAACTGATATCTGAGTTTTGCATTGTTTCGTAATAGTTGGCGAAAAATGTAATCATCGGATAACACCGCAGACCAAGGAACAAATCCAAACTGTGGGTTTGTATCTTATGGACACAGTTTTTTGGAATCCTTGTGGAGTAATTCATATTGATTGCCTTAAAGTGCGATATGAAGCAAAAACTACAGGAGAAGAAAATAGTTTTTTCATCAATACAATGTACTCGTGCACACGTGTGTACCAGCATGGCAAATATCCATGAATTGAGCTGCGAATTTCTACCCCAGCCAGCATATCGTCCAGATTTAGACTCCTGAGAGTATTTATTGTTTCCATACCTGAATAAATAACTGAGTAGTAAGAGATTTAGGTCGAAAAAGTGGTCATCATTTTGAAAACCTTGAGAAAACCTTTTATTTGACAGGAATATAGTTGGAAAAACGTTGGACTGAATGTATTTCGTTAAAAAGAGACGTTGAGGAATGTAACGATTTCTTTTGTCATTCCAAAAAGTCACCGACTTCTCAAACTACCTTCGTATACATCGTGATGACAATCTTTCCTGTGTGAGTGTTAAAAGTGTTACTGTTGAAGTAAGTTAAAGCCTTCTAGGAACCTAAATTATAAAATCAACAATCGAACCACTGAAAGGGAGACTAAAACGGGGATACCCTAAATATAGAAATATCATGAATGTAAACTTGTTTGCTATCAACTTAATTTAAATGGATGAATAATTTCGAAATAAAAAAACGTAGGTAAGGAATGGTGGAGTTTCTTACCTCTAAAAAGAACGTTCACTGAATTATTTAATAATAAACCGAATCGAACTGCGAATGTGTAACTTTGTTGTTAGCAAGAATAGTTGAAGGTTACCTGTTAATAAATTCGAATAATCTGATAACTTTAGGCTTGGTTGTCGATGTTTCCAACAAATCTTTAATTTTAGATTACTGAATTAGTGAGATGTTACCATCTTCAATCATATTGATGAATATTCAGTTCACGAGTTCAAATAAATGTTTAGTGATGAACTACTGCATGACATCTAAGAATAATACTGAAAACCATTGATCTTAGCATTCTGATCCATTTCGTTCCAAGTTTTGATCAGTCTGTTCCGAACCTTATTCATAACAGCTGGCTGTTTTTTTTGGCTTCTTAATCTTCTACTGAGAATGTCCCAGACATGAGGTCTGGACTTCGTGCAGGCCAATCCATTGAAGTGATTTCGTTATCTTGAAGGTAGTTCCTAACGATATGTGCTTGGTGAAGCGTGGCGTTATCATGCATGAACAAAAAGTGTTCATTTATGTTTGCCGTAAATGGTACAACATATTCTTTTAAAATGTTTGTAACGTACCTCTGAGCATTCAGTGTTGTACTATTTAGGATGACCAGATCAGTACGAGCGTCTGATGAATCTCCCTCCCAACACCATTATAGAACCTCAAAAAACTAAAGGTAGGTAAAAAGTTGCATATCTAGGCATATCTCTCATTTCGACGTCTGTAAACTAGAGAACGTCGAACGCAATGATAAAGACAAAATCTCGACTCGTCTGTAAACAAACTCTCTCCCAGTTAGCTTCCAACCAATTGACATATTACTTACAAAATTCAATCAGACTCTTCGATGGGCTCCAGTTGAAGATGGGCCTCGAGCTGCGACACGAGGCTCAAATTCCCTGAAACGTGGTCGTATTGTTTCAGTGCGAATTTGCACCACTCTGTTCCGACGAAGCTACATTTAAGGTGCCTAGCAGTAGTGAACTGTTGTCTAAACTAGGAAATTCTTAAGTGACTATCATAGATCGCAGTTGTTGCTCGAGGTGGTCCTTGCCTCGGTTTCCTTTCATGAGTATCAGTCTTCCTCTACCTGCGGAAACAGTTGTATTGGACACTCAAGCCTTTGGCTTATTCTTGTATGAGTCCAACCTAGGTCATCTAACACCACTGCTTCAGCACATCCTGTCGGGGTCAAATTTCGTGTTTCTTGTTGCAAGGACGAATATTCTCGTAAAAATTGATTAACAACTAAATGTTATCAATATGTGATAATGTCTTGCAGAATTTCCATTTATTTTATTATATTTCTCATGGGAGGAACATGGGCACTAAGAAAAATATAGAATTTTGTTAGAAATATGTCCGGACATATACGAAAAAAAAACATGTGTTAATAATTCAAATCAGTTTCCTATCAAAAGAGAAATTGTGCATTAATTTCTTGGCGCAGTGTATTGTTTTATCACATTTTGCTGCAATATTTAAACAGCAAACAATTAATTCTCCAAAATTAACATAGCAACTCTATTGTGGCCTCTGTTCGAAGTCGAATATTTTGAATGATGCAAGATCAGTAACGTAGTTAGAGATGTTACGAAATTAATATCATCTTATTACAATTTGTTGAAATGATGCTATGTTGCAATATTGTTGCGTGATTAGTTTTGAATCATTATCAAATAAATTGGAAAATTTTCGAAAATACAAATAATTCCCAATTTATGGTGATATAGACGGTGTTTTCTAATAACACATGACTAACTGTTTTTCAAAGGAAGAACATACATATTTTCATTTTTTTGTGTAGAAAATGTTTTTTAGATAAAGCAACATTGAAAGTTACTGTATTCTGGTTTTTATACACCAGTATAATATTGAACAAAAAAATAAATTTTAATGCAGCTATTTCGAAGGGTGTTGCGGAACATATTTATTTAAATCAGAGTATAAATAACAACAAATTATTGTAAATTTCATTGAATTCTGCCAATAATATTATTTTGAGATATTTTTGAAAGATCGTATTGAAGAAAGGGCAAGGACTGATGAACTGAAAAATTTATTATTATTAATACAGTTTCATTTGGAATGTTTTAAAAGTAATATTGCATCAAGTCCAGAAGTTTAAAAACGAAGAGGAATAGCACCAAAATTGTACAGAAAATTAGAAAAAACTGAAATCAGACCATACAACATTCTGAAAACGAGTAAAAAAAAGAAATAAGTACTTTAAATTTGAAAATGAATTATTGAAAAATACTTGACGCAATAGTGAAACAAATACATCTAATCACTATTTCAATAATCTCTTATTAATATTATTCAAAATGACCACCATTATGTTGAATACATTTTCTTCTTACTCCATTTTCTTTATTAATTGGTGGTGTAATGTGAAGTCGAACCCATATTACGGGTGTTCCGTGAAGAACGCCCCAAGTTATAGCTTCTAAAATTGTTGATCGATTTCAATGAAACAAAAACCGAATAGCATATTAAATGATATTCTAAAAGCCTGGAATATTTTCATTCGTCTTTCACTAACGGAAATACCGGAAGTTGACCTTCACTTGGACTTCTCAATTGATAACCCCATATTTTCATTAGGTAGGTTGCCTTTTAAATTTTGCGCTTGACAAATTTTAAAAAAAGGTATTATCTTCGTCTGCATCCATGTGAACGAATTTTCATTTTTGATTGAAAACTGTAGAAGATACAGAGTGAGCTACTGAAAAATAGAGGAGACTATCTATCGCCCTGAGCTATTCAAGTATTAGTGCAAAAAAATGGAACAGATTCAATCCAGATCAAAGGCTGTCATCTTTGATATAAATGAATCTATTCCAGTTTTTCGCACTAATACTCCAATAGTCTTGGGGCGATAGTCTTCTCTATTTTTCAGTGGCTCACTCTGTATCTTCTACAGTTTTCAATCAAAAATGAAAATTCTTTCACGAGAATGCAGACAAAGATTACCTTTCTTTCGAGTTATCACTCGACCCATCTACCCTCTTCCAAATTTTCAAGGGTTGTCACCCCTGCTCCAGAAGTTGAAATTCGAGATGAGGATGGTACTTGATGATGACTGGCATTGATCAGCATGGAGTTGTTCCATTTTACCTCATTGAAACTTGAATAGTCTCAGGGAGATAGTCTTCCATATCTTTCAGTTGCTCACCCTGTATCTTTTACAGTTTTCAATTAAAAATGAAAATTTGTTCGAGGCAATGTAGACAAAGATACCACCTTTCTTTTGAGTCATCACTCGACCCATCTTTCCTATTCAAAATGTTCAAGGATTGCAACCCCGCTTAGGGAGTTGATATTTCAGGCAAGTATTGTACCCCAAAAGATGTCCCCCTTGAAACAAAAATTGACCTGTGAATATCTAGGTATATATAGCCACTGTTTAGTTTTCGTTGAAGCACCCTGTATATCTTGAAATGACAACTCATGTAAATTTTTATGAGGAAATAAATTTATTATTATTATTGTTAAATATTTTCTAAAGCAGGAACTTTCTGTAAAATGAAAAGCTTCAACTTTACTTGCTTAAAATCCATGCAAGTTCCGAACTGATAATTCCGTATTCAGTGCTATCTCACTTACTGCCTCTTATTAGGGTTTCCCACACATGCTCGATGGGATTCAGATCTGGACAGCAGAATGGCCGGAGAAAAGCATTGATATAGTTCTCTTCCATTACGAAGGCATAGCATCATCTTGTTGGAAGAGTGAACTCAGTCGAGACTTTCTCAAAAGAAGTATAGAATGGAGTGGATTTTGAACCAATTGGTACTCGGTGGCGGTACGATCACTTCTGGCTTGTGAAATAAAAAATTAGTACTGGAACACCAGAACAAATCAAATCGACAAAACTTGAATCGACCGACACGGGCAAAACAGTAATCCAAAATTCTTATCTCTTCACTTTGCACGATATCTCCACATGCTATTTGATGAAAACATGTTTTCTGAACTCATGGGGGGTACGTGGAAGTAGTTATTTAATATTACGAAAGTGATTTAATTCCATATTTATAAAGACTAGATAATAATTATATTTATTCTTGGGAATTTCTTGATGTACAATTGTGCCACAAACTATAACAACGTTGAAGTAGGCGAGAATCCATTCAAAATTTGCTATAGTTTGAATTGTCTACTCTAGGTAGAAAACTAATTTCGTATAGGAAAGAAGACGACTGCCAATTCTACAGGAGAAAACAAGGATGCCTGCACTTGAAATTAAGAGATCTAAAAATTGATTTCATAGCTTCTTCCTAAAATCAATTCCATTTTTGGATTGGTACGTACATGGCGAAAATGCGGGTATATTCGGTATTTCTTTGTTCGGAGGATTTTCGCCATTTACTCTCAAAGATCTTTTTATGAAAATTGGATTTTCACGGTCATGGGGACCGATGTGAAAAAATTTTATATCACTTTTTATTAATGAAGAATAATATTTTATTATACACTCCCACAAAAATTGTCGCATCACCCTACTTTTACGACAAAACTATATAAACTTTTAGGTTGGTCATTCAAGAGTTGCTTGGTAACTTTCAGAAGTGTAAAATAAGAACATATCATTCAACAGAGATGAGTTTATGATGGAAAATATCAACAATTTTCGAGTTAATGAAAAATTAATAAATTCCTCCATCTTCAAACATTCGCGAAGAGACCAATCAACTAGCATCGAATGGTTACTAATCATTTTCAAAATCGAGTGTTTTCTCCCCGGGCCCTAATTACTGCCAGTATACATCTCGGAAACCCCTCAAACAAATTTTGGATATACTCTTGAGTCACTGAGTTCCAAATTTCAGGAAGCAGATTTTCTAGTTGTTGGAGTATTCTACAAGGTATCCTACGTTGCTGAATTTGCCACCCCATGTTGTCCCAAACATGTTCTATGGAATTCAAGTCGGGACTTCTGGCTGGCCATCTTAAAATATCAATTTCAGCATTTTGCAGAAATTCTGTAACTACTCTAGCTGCATGAGGCCGAGCATTATTATGCATATAAAAGAAGTTTTCGCCAATCAATGGGCCAAAGGGTACAACATGAGTTCAAGGATATCTGCGATGTATCTGGCCGCTGTCATTCTTCCATTATTCACTAGGACTAACTCAGTTCGGCCATGGAAAGAAATGCCTCCCCACACCATTACTGAGCCCCCTCCGAAGTTTTCGGTTTGCCGGATATTGCATTGATGTACCGTTACCCAAGTCGTCTGTATACAGGCATGCGTCTATCATTTGATACTAGACAGAACCTGGACTCGTCGGAAAAGAGAATATTCGACCATTCTGAAATACCCCAATTTGCATGTTCCTTCGCAAACTGAAGTCTTGCAACTCGATGCTCTCTGGTGAGACGCGGGTCGATAGAAGCCACCCTTGGTCTGATATCTTCTTCTCTGAGCCAGTTTTAAATGAAATATGTACATTTCTGGAAAGTGCAAGTTCATTTTGTAGCATTTTAGTCGTACAGTGCCGAAATCTTAGTGCAGTTAAACGAAGCCAACGATCATCAACTGGTAGTTATTATACGATTACCCTTCCTCCATATACCTGTTTCGTGGTACCGATTAATTGTTCTGGAAATAGTGCTTTGGTTAACATTCAACAAGTTAGCAGTCACGTAACGTTGGCTTCGCCTCTCCTCTAGAAGTGTTACAATCTTTACCGCTTCATAATCACTAAAATAGCGTCCAGGACGTTCAGCAGCCATTACAGAATATTCAAAGATTCGAAAATCAACAAGAAACACAGAAAACTTTATTAATTTAGCGTGAAAACTGAAGAGAAATTGAATGAATACTGATAGTCAAATAAACTCATTCTTGTTTGAGACGTGTTTGAGATCATATGGAAACAAATGTTACTACATAGATAAGATTTTTTCTCCCTCATATGTCCAAAAACATATGTTGACAAAGAAACTGCGATCGAGCTGCTTAATCGATTGTGGAATTCAGAATACCAGGTGATGCGACAATTTTTGTGGTGTGTGTAATTTATTATGTTAACAATGATGATGCGTTATCTGTGGTTTCAACAAACACATACAGCCCTAGTTCCATATCAAAACTTCTTCTATGTGATCTTTCCATGTTTACAGATTAATTCTACTGATGTTGCCATAGAGAATTATTTTGCGTATGGCAAGATTCCCTCCTCATAACGAGAGTCGATTGGAAATGACTTATCGTTTTTTGAAAAATACGCCATAAAAATATTATTATCATATTATATATTTTGGAAAGGGAAAAAATACTCTACTCAACGCAACCAATTTCACGTATGTTTGTATTGAAGATACACAAGTTTACTTTATAGCCCAAAAACATTTTGGTGTAATAATTTTTCCAATACATGAATTCTGTTTAGTGCCTAAAGAATCTGAGAAGATCGAGAAAGCGGAAATCATTTTTTTCTGTCTGCAATGTTTCACAAAATCATCGAATTTGGAACATATACAAACAAATTTGGTGGATGCGCGTTCACACGATTATACATAATACTTTGTGTTGACTAGTGTAT
The DNA here is from genome assembly GCA_013387265.2 of Cryptolaemus montrouzieri. Taxonomy (NCBI): domain Eukaryota; kingdom Metazoa; phylum Arthropoda; class Insecta; order Coleoptera; family Coccinellidae; genus Cryptolaemus; species Cryptolaemus montrouzieri. The sequence continues at coordinate 30,485,112 of JABFTP020000103.1, forward strand.
AGATCTTCCTGAAACGAAATAACGTGATTTCACTGACATAAATTGAATTCGTTTAATTTCTGTTGATTTTTCCGAATGAAAATATTTGTTACCAAGCAGTAATCGAATTTCTTGCACAATTTGATTTGGAATACAGACGTCACGAAGTTCCGACGTAAAATTGCTTGATAATATAAAGAACCAGTAGTGGAACAAAGAATCAGATCAGATTGTAGACATTCTAGACATTCATCAACAAGTCAGTTACTAACTTTGCCCCCACCATTTGAAATTTTATAGCGTGATCGTTGTCAAGCCTAATCTAATCGTTACTTATTTCACGATTTATAGTGGTTCATATATATAAATTCCGTAAATTTTTCCACCATTTCAGTGTTAGTGCCGTACTCAGTATTGAACTGATATTAGCTTGTTTGTGGTTTAGTGATTCAAGATAGTCACGGAAAGATAGTAGTATGGGAAGTAGTAGTTCAGCCCTCAACTTTGGTGCCGGACCCGCCAAACTACCTAGAGAGGTAAAGCATTGTTTTTAAAATACACTGCGCACAAAAATTAGGAATATTTGGAAATATTTCTTATTGCATAAGTATCTAGCAAAGAAGATCCCAATATTTGAAACGGTTTTTTATATAAAATTTATGTTCATTTATGCATTTGTTCATATATTCAGTTGAATTTCCCTACTAAGTTTAGTATTTTTTCTTCGCCGAGTATACAGGATGTCCCCCAAGTTCTATGACACACTTTGAGAGCTGATTCCTTAAGTATTTCAAAGACAAATTAGTGAGAACTGCAAGGTGCAAATCTTTTAAATTCGAAAATAATCAGGTTCAAATTTTGAATTCCTGAAATCACAATTTTCAACCTACGAAAGCAAATCTGTGGTGTTACCATAGAAATAATGAAATATATATCATTGTACTGAAGATGACATTCGTAACCATAGTAAAATGATTATCAAGAATGTTGAGTTACTTTTGATAGAAACATGGCAGAAATATCTTTTTCAATAGATAAATATTGTTTTGAAACCTTAAATTCCTTGAATTGAGAATGTATTCCTTCAGTTATGAAGAATATGCAGATATGATCTATGTTTTTGGTTTTTGCGATGAAAACGGTCGAGATCTAATCTAATATTTCCTCAAAGACTTCCTCCTGTTCGTGCAGTTTTTACTTCGTATTTAGAATACTCGGGGAAACGGAACCCTGGGCCAAAACATGTACGGCCTCGTCAAGTAAAGATACAAAATGAGGAGAACAAGGATTGTGTTGAAGATAATCCTTCGATAAGTATTCAGCGCACTGCAAATGTCCCTAAGTGTGGCATGCTTTGAAAAGTGAGGAACTGCTCCCTATGCACAGGGGACGAGCAGCATCGCCTCACATTTTATAGCTGGATTTTGCAACTAAAAGCTCAACACTCAGATTTCATTTCCAACATGCTTTACAAGAGTTGATAATACAAATACTTTCCATAATGATCATTTATGGACCCTGTAGGATCCAAATGAGTTAAGGCAAAGACGTTTCCAAAGTAGGTTCAGCATCAACGTTCGTGGGTGACCTTATAATAATAGCGTCTTGCCTATTCATATTTTAAATGATAGATTGAATGGCATCACATCATAGAAATATTCTACAGAAGACGTTGTACAATTAAACTGATGATATTCTGTTAAATTTCATTCAGATTATGTATGATCAACATAAAGGGCACCTCCACATCAAGAAAGAATAGTTGTTGAATGGCTGAATGAATATCTTCCAAATAGGTGGATTGGTAGGGGAGGTCCAATTGCTTGGCCTCCACGGTTACCCGATTTCAAACCGTTAGATTTCTATGTATGGTTCTATCTACAGTGTAGAGATAACCAATTTCGAGCAGTTACAAGAACGGATAAACAATGCCGCTGAAAAAATTAGAAATGACCTTGTCCATCATATTGTTCTGCAGTAACTTCTTCAATCATGTGAGCTGTGCCTTCAAGTTGGTGGCGGTCATTTTGAGCAATTCTATTAATGGTTAATATGAGTTCCTTATTTTATTTACCATTTTCTTTAATATAATTTCATAACATTGAAACAAAATGTCAAGTCAAATTTAGTTTTTGTTAGTAAAACGCATTTCGACAATTTTCAACATATAAGAGCGATACTGTGGTGTAACCATAGATGGAATGAAATACATATCTTGTAGAGGAAGAGACATTCGTAACTGTAGTAAAATATTGTTCTGAAACCTTAAAATTTTCGTATTTAAAATTAATTAAGAATATTCAGATATGGCCTATGTTTTCTGAAGACTAATAGCGATTCTGTAGTGATGAAATAAATATTAATTATAATTATTTCAATCAAAAGAACAAAAACAAATTGTTAGATTTATTTATTTTAAAGTAAAACGAAATGAGACACTTTTGTCACATTTTCACAATTTATTCAATAATCACGACCGGTTTCGACCCTATGGTCATTTTCAAGTGAATAACAATATAATACATGAGTAAGCAAGTACAAGTACAGAATGAAAATTATCCCAAATATTGAGTAGTGGGGATCCATAATGCTCTAGTCGGCTGTTGAGGGTAATAAATTGTGGGTTTTTACATAGTTTGTTAATCTCCAAACTTTCCAACAAATTCATCTCTCTCCCTTTGTTACATTTATGAAGGATTTTGAGATTGTTCAATGATATCGAGTGGTTAGTTGATTTTATGTGTTCAAATATTGGCGAATTTGAGGTAATATGTTCCTTGAATCTAGCTTCAAAACTTCTCCCTGTTTGTCCGACATAGGCTACCTGAAATTCATTGCATTTGATTTGATAACTTCCTGATTGCTTGAATTTATCGTTCTTTTGTATGGCATTGAATAATAATCTGCTTATGTTGGGGCCGCTTGAGAATGAAGTGGTTATGTTCAATTTGGAAAAGTAGTTACTGATTTTTTTAGAGAGTTCGCCGGTGTATTTGAGTGTATCTTTTTTCCAGGGTTTCTACGGTGTTATATGGTAATTGAAAGGTAATACGTAATAATGATTGTATTTAGAAAATGTTGTGGTATGTTGTTATTTGATGCAATTTCTCTGATAATATTAAGTTCAGTTTGAACATTTTCTGTCGAAAAGGGAACAGAGTAAGGTTTATGAATCATGGAGTTATATGCAGCTAGTTTGTGGCTTAAATGACTGAACTAGTCCATTGGAATCGATGCGCCTGTGAATGTTGTTTTTCTGTAAATTTTATAAGTGAGTTGGTTATTTGAATTTGTAATGGTTAAGTCAAGGAAATTAATTGAGTTATTATTTTCTAAATGAGATAAAACACAGTTTAACTTGATTACACTTTATTTGAAAAAATTTGACGACGTTTCGCTGACACAGCAGCTTTATCAAGAATGAAAAATAGAATGAAGAGTATGTATTATAACAAATCGTAAAGTTGGATGAATAACAGGAAATCCACACCAGATTGTACAGTAGCCAAGGCTGTAATTCAACTACCTGCAAGTTTGCAATGTTTGTATCTATTTATTTGTAGAGTCTAATTTGAATGGTAATATGTCAAAGTTTTTATTGAATGAATGGTTTCTTTATTAGGTGGTTTAATAATTTGAACAGATTTATTTTGTCGAAGCACAATATATCTGTTCTATGCCAAAACTCCTATAGGTCCTACTGATATAAATTATCACAAGAACCGCAATTGAGTTTATGATTCCTGATTTACTTGATTTTCAATTATTTATTATTTTTAATGATTTACTGTTAAGCTAAGCTATATTAAGATTTGTTTGACGAGAAAGATTTAATATTTGAATTTGCAGAACCGCAGAATGTAAACGAATATTTTATAGTTCATGAATAGATATACTTCATTGATCTTTTTATAGAGTGAATTACGAATGATTAGGTCTATTATCGGATTATATGAATTATTAATGGCTATCTGTTTGATGATGTTGCTTTATTATAATCTTCTACTGATAGGTAATTGAGTAACCGATGTAGCTGTTCCAAGCTGCAACTTTGTGTTGAATGGGATGTAATGAGTAGTTATGTATAATTGTATCAGTATGTGTTGGTTTACGAAAGACCGAAAAACATGATTATTATTTTGTTTGATTTTGTCCAAAAAATTATGGAATCGTTCTGTTCATTTATCGTGAATTTTCAAATGGATGGAATTAATGAAATTACAAATAAGTCTAATTGACGAGTAGTTCAATGAAACATACTAACTGTCAACATATCTATACCAATAAAGAATTTGGAAATGAGTGGATGTGTATGAATTTTCGTTCAATATTATTAAAATTTCATGCAGTGACTCAAAATTTCCCATGATCAAACCATTTTCACTACTGTAATAGATGTTGTTGAAAGAAAATAATTTTGTTCAATGCAAACGTCCAACAGATTCAATATTTCTGATTTGATTATGTGGTTAAGATGATTCGAATTCAACATGTTTTCGATTAATATTCTGACATCACCTGAGGAACACTTGGTATAAATTCTCAACATCAAACGAAATAAGTTTTGCGTTAGGTGGTAGGTTAACGTTTTTATGTTATTTATCAATTGAATGAATTTTTCACAGTAGTGAAAATGGTTTGATCATGGGAAATCCTTTGAGCAGAGATTTTATGAATAATATTGAACAGAAAATTCATACACATCCACTATTCAAATTTCTTTATTGGTATAGATATGTTGACGACATCTTAGTATGTTTCATTGAACTACTAGTCAATTAGACTTATTTGTTAATTTCATTAATTCCATCCATTTGAACATTAAATTCACGATAGAAATTGAACAGAACGATTCCATAAATTTGACTTAAAAATCAAAAACAAATAATAATCATGTTTTTTCGGTCTTGTAAACCAACACATACTGATACAATTATACATAACTACTCTATTACATCCCATCTAAATTCATTCAGAAGTGAAGCTGATGCGGCAATGTATTTCAAATAACCAACTCACTTATAAAATTTACAGAAAAACAACATTCACAGGCGCATCGATTCCAATGGACTAGTTCAGTCATTTAAGCCACAAACTAGCTGCATATAACTCCATGATTCATAAACCTTACTCTGTTCCCCTTTCGACAGAAAATGTTCAAACTGAACTTAATATCATCAGAAAAATTGCATCAAATAACAACATACCACAACATTTTCTAAATACAATCATTATTACGTATTACCTTTCAATTACCATATAACACCGTAGAAACCCTGGAAAAAAGATACACTCAAATACACCGGCGAACTCTCTAAAAAAATCAGTAACTACTTTTCCAAATTGAACATAACCACTTCATTCTCAAGCGGCCCCAACTTAGGCAGATTATTATTCAATGCCAAACAAAAGAACGATAAATTCAAGCAATCAGGAATTTATCAAATCAAATGCAATGAATGTCAGGTCGCCTATGTCGGACAAACAGGGAGAAGTTTTGAAGATAGATACAAGGAACATATTACCTCAGATAAAAATTCGCCAATATTTGAACACATAAAATCAACTAACCACTCGATATCATTGAACAATCTCAAAATCCTTCATAAATGTAACATAGGGAGAGAGATGAATTTGTTGGAAAGTTTGGAGGTTAACAAACTATGTAAAAACCCACAATTTATTATCCTCAACAGCCAACTAGAGCATAATGGATCCCCACTACTCAATATTTAGGATAATTTTCATTCTGTACTTGTACTTGCCTATTAATGTATTATATTGTTATTCACTTGAAAATGGCCGTAGGGTCGAAACTGGTCGTGATTATTGAATAAATTGTGGAAAAAATGAATTTCCATAAAATAAATCAATCTAACAAATAGTTTTTGTCCTTTTGATTGAAATAATTATAATTAATATTTATTTCATCAACACAGAATCGCTATTAGCCTTCAGAAAACATAGGTCATATTTGCATATTCTTAATTAATTTTAAATACGAAAATTTAAGGTTTCAGAACAATATTTTACTACAGTTACGAATGTCTCTTCCTGCACGAAATATGTATTTCATTCCATCTATGGTTACACCACAGTATCGCTCTTATATGTTGAAAATTGTCGTTTCAGGATCATATTTTTGAAGCTGAATATTTTCGATTTCAAGAAAGATTCGGACCAGACTGTTATCACTAATTTTTGTATGTAGAATTTCTTCAGAAACCACATCTTGAAGTTTGTCATAGAGCTGTATTGTGAAGCCGGAAATAGGGTTTTATGTTAAAGCATTTGTTGTAAGTAGGAATCAATCTTATTAACTCAGTTAAAAAATAAAAAAGAAGAAGGAAATTTCCCGAACCTACTTCGAGAAGAGTCTAAGTTTAACAACCTGTATCTGGAAAACTAATTCCATGACTTTTTAAAGTGGAGATCAGTTAACCTAGGATCATTTCTTCTCACCAAAAACTGGTGAACTGTACGAGGCAATTTTCATAGTATCGTGTGCGAGGACCTTTATATTCTTAGAAAATCAAAAGCAACGTTCCAATACATGAGATATCTTCGTTTTATGTAACTGTAGATTATATTATCATATATAATGAGTGCTTACCTCACTTTGAATATAATAGAATGATCATATTTCTTATAGAACAATTTTGAATTACAGTAGACAGGGTTAATGTGAACTCGAAACATTCGAGGCTTGTTTCACCTTCGACATGTTTACACCAATGAATTTATGAATGAAATGAAAAACACATTTACATATTCTTCAATTTTTATTAGACATGTACATACATATCCTCATACATTTTGACATCTAAGTTTGTATAGATACATATGTAGTTCTTTGAAAAATAGTTATTTCAGTTTGAATTTTTTTGAAACGAATTTGCATGGCTTCTCTATCATGAATGTGTTTTGAAGTTATCAGAATTTTGACATAGTTATGGAAGCTGCAATGGGTTCACTCTCCTGCTCTGTTCCCAAGTCAGTCCCATTATTTAAAATGTCTTCATTCCATTTTCAACATCTTGCATTGTGTACTCCAGGGGTGCTCAAACTTGAACTGCTGGCGATCTACCTCAATATTTTTAGACTACTTACGATCGACTCTGAGAGGCTGCAAGTATGTGTGATGCAGGGTTGTCGTACATACACGATACACCGTACCTACCTACCTATCTAGGTAGGGTGTACCGTAGCATATATAGATATTAGCTTTCCGCACAATATACATTATTTTAGTCAAGGTTTGGGTTAGGTTTAGTTAGGTTCTTCTCTATAATATCAATGAAAAAACTCATAGTTATTCAAAATTGCGAGTTTATTGGTTGTTACAAAACAAAAGAGTTACATATGGTGTTAAACTTAACTAAGGAGTGACTTTGGATGTTGAAGCGTGGCACTGCATGTCCTCAGCATACTTTTCATGATATGGTACGTAACCAATGAGTGCAAATCGCAAGCATGATGACGTATGATCGTCAGTTAGTCGATTGCGATATTTTGACTTGATTATATTCACTTCAGAAATTGCAGATTTATCTTCAGATATAAAACACCAGAAATTGGTATCAGATGCTATAGCTTTGAGATGTATATCTGATATAATCTGCACCAACTCATTTTCAACAGAACATGAGTTCATATTAAACTGACTTGCTATTTCAGTAGCTAATTCCTCAATGTTTTTACATGAAAAAGGATAACTCAAAAATGATGCTATATTTGCCAATTTACTGCGATCATAAGAACGCATTTCGAATGGTCCCAAAATATTTGATAATTCAGCCTCATACGTATCATAATTCAACTGAGGAATCCTTGCTTTCAAAGACAGAAAATGTTTCAGATCCTTTCTTTTCAGTAGATTTATCATAAGTTGCAATTTACTTTTGAAAATAGGTTTACTGCGCTAATCATCTCAATAATAGTTTTTCCTTCACCTTGAAGCTCTAAGTTTAAGTGTTTAAGTGCATTGTGATGTCAGTCAAAAATGCCAAATCAATCAGCCATTTTTCGTTTTTCAACATCTGAGTGTCATCACCTCTTTCGTCTAGAAAAGCTGTTATTTCGGGCAATAATTCTTGAAACCTTTCTAGGAATTTTCCAACTGCAACTTAAAGAGCCGCCGTTTCAAGCTACGTGCACGGATGGAATTCACAATTTTTGTTGCAATGCCCATAATTTCCTCCGTGTTTAAAACTTTTTAACAAAAATTTGTTGATGTATAATGCAATAGAATGAAAAAAATGAAGGAACAATGCCACAAAACCGTTTTTGTTTCCAGTAATTGCTAGTGCTCCATCGGTTGTAATGCACACTAATTTATATATTGGTAGCTTGTAGTTTTGTAATTGAAGAAAACGTCATATATATCTTCGCCACGGGTATTCCCCTCAGAGGAATGATTGTCAAAAATTCTTCCTTAGCCAATATGTTATTGAATACCATTCGAATTAAAATACACAGCTGGGCAGTGTCTGTCATATCGGTGGATTCGTCGAACTGTAAAGAAAAGTATCTACATTTTATGATATCATGTTTTGGTTTATCTGCCATGTCCTGACTCATGACTTCAATACGCCTTGTGACAGTCGGACGAGATAACTGAAGTTCTCTAATAGCAGATTTTTGTTTTATTTTTAGAATCTCCAAATAAAGTCTCATCCGCTTCAATAAATGCTTCCTTCACAACCGATCCATCTTCGAATGGTTTCTTGTGTTACGCCAATATATGAAATATTTTAAATGACGCGATCGTAGCAGCTTTTGATTGTTTGGCTGGTCTTGTGAACATGGTTTGTTCTTTTTTCAAACAAAATATCAAATCACGTACTTTTCGTTTTCTTAATTCACGCTGTGGCGGAAAATAATTTTCATAGTTTTTATGAACCGTTTTATGATGCCTCTCTAAGTTACCACGCTTAGGTATTGCAACAAATAAGACAAATGCACTTATCCTTCACCTTACAAAAGAAAAATTTTTCCTCCCAATCGTTATTAAAATGATACGTTTTAAATTTCCTCGCTGAACTCATTTTGTATTATTTAAGAATAAACTTTGTATCGACGTAGTATTTCCTTCAAGTTACGATTCAGAATGACTCCAATTCCGGAAGGCGCAATACTTATATCGGCGTGAATGATAGTCTCGAATGTTCTTGTCAAACGCGCCGCCCGAAATTTCTAGAAAAGCGGCAAGAATAAAAAACGCGGCTTTTCTTTGACAAGTACCGCGCGTTCCTTTGATAAAGCTGCCTTTTGCCGCTAGCAGAGTGTTATTTTATTACGTAATAAATTTTTGTAGTTTAGTTACCTACTTATTCAAAATTTTTTTCTTCTCGAGATCTACTCAAAAAGCGCTCGCGATCGACTGGTCGATCACAATCGACCGTATGAGCACCCCTGGTATACTCAGAAGGTATGTAATAAGTCAAGAGTATCGTTCATCATGGTTTCCGATACATTTTGTCTCCAAACTTCGATATGCCAAACTAAAGGTGAATCTTCATCATCTTTATTGTTTTTTCGTTGAATATTGTGTCAACACTTTACTATCGTTGCCCTTTCCAGTGGTTCCCTAGCAGTATGTAAATGTAGAGAAGCATGTTTCAATGATATTGTCTTTAGAGTATCTGCTAGTCTATTACCTTAGGATATAACAGAACTAAGCAAGCTTTTTCTCTAATTAAGTTTAGTAAGTCTGAACGCATTCTGATCCATAGGTTGAGTAAGGGATGTGACATTAGGTGGCATAAATCTAACAAAAAATATCACCGTGTTTTTAACTCCTCTGCTGATGGATGGGATAGAGCATTGTCTAACAGAAGAATGGCTTTGATAGGGTGATTTTCAATTTTCAAGAAAGTTTTAACCTGTAAATATTTTTATTAATTAAATTATAAAGCCGAAAAAATATGTGAAAAACTCACCTAAAGAACAAACTACTGAAAGAACCAGTTTTTGAAGATTTCATTGGTCATCCATGCATTTTTAGGGTGTTTGAAGACATCAGGAATTAATGAAATTTTTGAAACATCTAAGTGATTTTGTTTTCCCGATTATGTACGGCGTTTGTACTTGTTTTCATCTGATGCATTGATACATCGTAGAGAAATGATTCGTTGCTTAGCTAATTTCTAACCGGGGGCAGTCTTTTTAGAAATCGAATCATAGGTTTTAGGTAGAAGCTTCCAGTATAAACCAGTCTCGTCTGCGTTCTATATTTGTTGATCAGTCGAATTGAGTGCGAAAATAATATTCGACAGTTCTTCTATGAATGGATAAACTTATTCAGATTGCTAGGATAGTTCTTCAGCTGCGATTTTCAAAAATTGTATCTCATATCGACTTTTGAAACGCAACCATCCATCGCTTGCATCGAATTTTTCGTTGGGTGACATCAACTCCTCATGCAAATGTAGAACTTGAGCATTTTTCCCCCAATGGCAAAGTTTGGTTCTTTTTGCTTCATGAACCATTTGTGGAGTTTGTTTCCCATCAAAGGATATTCAGCTTCTCTCAGAGTACACTTCTTGATCTTGCTTGGTAGATTCTGCAATTGTTGTTTTAGCCATTATTTTATCACCGAAATCAAACAGTGAGCAGATCTGCCTACGAACAAACATAAAATGTCCCCGTAATATTGCAGGTCTGAACAAGTTAGATCTTGTTCACATAAAAGTACCGATTGCTTAAACTACAGAGCGCTAATGCAAAAGATTCTGTGTTCACGTTATTGAGTCGTTTACCGTTACATGAGTTCACATTATAGCGAGTTTACTGTACTTAAGAAAGGGTAAATGGTAAAATGCAATAACATGACTTGAAATTGAACACACTAAACACACATGATTTTTTTTGATCATCATTAACGTCCATTTTCGCTACACACACTCAGGAAATATTGTATTCAACAAAAATAAATAGAAATTAAGTGCCTCTTTCGGAAACTATTGTTGCTTATACATTCACAACACCCATTCCCTATGCCATCTGGCTAGCAAAACGTAAGAATTACTTCTCGATGATATTTGATTCAAAACATTTCATTTTGTATTTTAGGTACTCGAAGAAGTCCAGAATGAGCTATTATCATATAATAAATCCGGAATGAGTATAATGGAAATGAGTCATAGATCGCCAGAGTACTCAAAAATCAACACAGATGCTCAAGCAGCTATTAGAGAACTTTTGTAAGTCAACATCAAATGAATTAATAGGATTATTTTCTTGATTATTTTTATTAGTCGTTTTGTTCTAAAGTAGATTTGCGTAATTTCAATTCGATTTGTGATTTAGATAATTTTTGGTACTGTTTTTCTAATATTGAAACAAGAATAGGCCAAGCCTTTGGCCTATTCTTGTTTAACTGTTATCAAAATGATCCGCATATACAGGGAGACTGGTAGTCATAAAAGGAGATGTGGAAAAGGAGCAATAACGGCGATCCATGACCGTTATTTCAGAATTTCCTCGTTGAGACACGGTTCGCTACTGCTAGTCGTCTTCAAATCCTAGCAGTAGTAAATTTTCAAATGAGCTTCGACAGAACACGGAAGTGCAAATTAGCAATGAAACGACACGACATCTTAGGAAATTTGGTTTGCTCGTTTAGCATTTGGAGGCGATGAGTCGAGATTTTGTCTGTTTTATTGCAATTGACGTTCTCTAGTGTAAATACGTCGAAATGAAAGATATGCACAGTGCAACTTCACACCTATGGTTTTGGTGGACGTTCAATAATGATGTAAGGGGGAATATCTTTGAAGGCCCGAACCTTCTGGTCATTCTAAATGATGGAACCCTGAATGCTCGTCAAAATCATGAAAGAAACCAACCAGTTACCGCTAATGAAGCTCGGAACAGACTGATCTAAATTTGGAACGAAATGTACTAGAACGCTATTGATTTCCCATCGAACATGCGTGGGACATTTTCAATAGAAGATTGACAATCCAGCAAAACAAGTTCACGTGAATGAGGTTCGGAACAGATTCATCGAACTTCGGATCAGAATGCTTTAAGCTATCTAAATGCTATAAGCTTTTTGAGTATGAATCGTAGATGTCATGCAATAGTTAAATATTGGTATATACAGGGTTTTTTGGACTTTGAGTTTTTTTGAATGTTTAACATTTTGCATCATTAGTTTTATTTCAATTTCTATGAATACCATATTCATTTCGATTGTTCTCAAACATTCCTATGTGCTGGTGGATTACTGGAAAACTAATTGTTCTACATATGTAAACTTCTGAATAAATTTGAATTTTTGAATTTGTGCGGAAATTTCTTGGCGCATTGTATTTGGCCCATTATTGTTGTTTTATTCATAAATAAAATTTATCCTTCCATGAAATCAAAAGAAAACTCAATATTTTAATATATCATAGTACAAATTAGAAACTTTCTTCTTGAATAAAAACGATTTCAATATAGCTTTCCGCAGCATAAATAATTTGAGCTTATATGTCAAGAACAATAAAACTAACTCGGGCAAAAATAGTAAGTTGAACTGTAGCGACTACAATAATTATACTTTCGTAGGACCGATAGAAATTTCAAAATGCGAATAACTTACTAGAAAGTACTTAAGATAATAAGTATTCTCTGCATTAAATTATATTAAACAAAATTTGAATTTGTTTTCATACGAAAAATATATTTTTCAGAAATGTACCGGATAACTATATGGTGCTTTTTATGCAAGGAGGTGGTGTTGGTGGTTTTGCAGCTGTTGCAATGAATTTAATTAACAGAACTGGTACTGCCGATTACATAGTAACAGGAACTTGGTCAGCGAGTGCTGCCAAAGAAGCCGCAAAATATGGAAAAGTGAATATTGTATTTCCAAAACCAGAAAAACTTGGTGACATTCCAGAAACTTCAACATGGAATCTGAATCCGGACGCTTCATATCTTTATTATTGTGATAACGAAACTGTAGATGGTAGGGAAAATATAAAAATTGGTCTTGTGTGTCATACTTTTACTATTCATATAATTAGCGGTTTTACAAGTATATATGTTTGTAGGTATCGAATTTCCAAATATGCCATATAATCCTCATGATGTGCCGATCGTAACTGACATGTCTTCCAGTATTATGACAAAAAAAGTTGATGTTTCAAAAGTAAGTCATATCATATACCTGATTTAGATTAATTACACATAAATTATCATGTATATTTTGATTGATAATTTTATAAACATGCTATAATTTTTTAGTTTGGTGTAATTTTTGGGGGAGCGCAAAAGAATATTGGACCTGCTGGTGTCGTTTTCGTTATAATAAGGGAAGATTTATTGGGTAAACCGATGGATATCTGTCCATCAATATTAAATTTTACTCATATCTACAAAGCAAACTCAGTTCACAATACACCTGCTACACTCTCGTAAGTATTGTACATTACTTATTTCATTTTCTCTATTAGGAATTTCAGTATTTCAGTTTAGGGATTGAAATACATACTTCAGTCTCGCAGTATATAATATAAAATTATACAGGGGTGATCTAAACTAGATTTCGGAACTCACTTCATCTTCAGTGCTAATTTGGCCAGACTTATATTTGTTTTACTTAACGCACAAATTCAATTTTTCATGTTTTTTTCGGATATGTCCGGACATATACCAACAAAATTCGATGTTTTTTCTTGTCATACATGTTCCACTCTTTGGAAATAAAATGAAAGAAAGGCGACCTGGGAAGACAACATGGCCGTTATTCAAACATATCCTCATCGAGACAACGGCCGTTACTGCAAAATCTTAAAAAAAGAAATTGAAACCATCAGAACTATTTTTGATCGTGCCTTAATTGATAAAATAGTGCAAAGAGAATAATTACATATAGCTATTACCCAAATATATACAATTAAAGTACCAACAAATCCCAAAACTTTACCCCTTTAACATATTTTGAACAGATATGTGATAATTGTTGCCCATATCCTTTCGCAATTGAAAACTAAAATCGTATTCAGATCTCAAAATGAATTGTCATCACTCTTATTCAATACTCAAAATTTAAATAAATCAGGAGTTTATATAAATTATATTGACCTGACTGGAATATGTTAGATTGGTCGTTTCTTAAAATTAAATATGAAAAACATCAAAATTCATTCCTTAAAAAGGTAGAATATTCAATTTCCTGGAATCAGTGGAAATTTTCAAATTACTTTTTAAGACAATTTTCAGTTAATAACCGACCAGAATGATCTATGTAAATCCCAAATTATTTTCATGTCACTTTGTAATGAGTTTTCCTACTGTCCGACGATGAACAAGAGTTTGAAACTCCAGTTACAGAGATTCATTAACTTAATTCATTTGTTAGTGATACAAACAATTAAACAATCCATTTGAGTTGTAATATTTCAACAGTCTCAATCAAAATGTGCATAAACTTAGTCCACACTCTGATAAAACTAGTATAAAATTCTAAAATATATGTGACCCAAAATAATGATAAAGATTTCTAATCACAAGTAAAAGGAAATATGGTAAAGAATAGCAGAGATCATGACCTGGCTCGTTATTCAGATATCAAACTGGATTCTACCAGACATAAGTTCATTAGAGCTATCTGGCCAGATCGAAGAATAACAAAATTTACTTTAATATATATTCTATATTTTTAGGATTTCAGATATTGATATAGAAAGTTGGAATTTTTTTAGTCAACAGAATTTATTACAGATATTCCTTTAATTTATATCAGGAAAATAAAGAATTGGTGCTAGAACGGGACCGTAGTCATATTAAACTGTAGCATTGTGGCACATTCAAAATTTATTTCTTCCTTTGCAATTGATGAGAATATCAAACTTTCTCTTTAAATTTCCAGAGTATATATTATGGAAAAAGTATTACAATGGATCAAGAAAAATGGAGGCGTTGAAGGCATGGAAAAACAATCTCTTGAAAAAAGTGTGTTCCTATATAAAGCTATAGAAAATTCAAATGGATTTTACAGCTCGCCCATTGACAAAAAAATGAGGAGTAGAATAAACGTACCATTCCGCGTGGGTGGTCCAAATGGAGATGAATCATTAGAGGCAAAATTCTTGGAAGAAGCAGAAAAACTGAGAATGTATCAATTGAAAGGCCATAGGTAAGAAGGGTCAAATTTAAATTTTCTATTAGAAAAAAACAAACCATAGGTAAATATATTTAAATATGGCATCTAAGTTTCAAAGCTTTTGCTATAGCCCATTGCAGTTATAAGGGATTAGTGTTACATAATTAATTTAATTATTCTTCTCTCAACAATGCAACCACCCAAAATCAAAGATGCTGATTGCATCTTCATTATCAACTCGAATTTGAACATCAATTACATTCTTGGGATCTAATATTTGGTGTTATATGCTTTTTTAACTTTTAAAATTCTGTAGTGGCTGATTCCAAAAAAAACATTTTATATTTAAAGTTTTTCAGTTGATTACATTAAAATACTATAGCATATCGGATGATTTCACATTAATAAACAACTGAGCAATTACTCATTTATTTATTTTCACGGTCAAAAATATTCCACTCGTTTATTTTTGTATTTCATCCGATAATTCCTACTAGTTAATATATATCATAAACAAATTCAAGATATAAATTATTCTGCGTGAAGAAACTATTGCTTCATGGAATTTTCCTGGTTACTTTATTTATTCATGGATTTTTTTACAGAACTGTTGGAGGTATGAGAGCTTCTTTATATAACGCAGTTACTCTGAAAGAGGTTAAGTTACTAGTTGAATTTATGGAAGAATTCCAAAACTACACACTAAGTAAATCGAATCAAACAATATGATATTTTAATTTATTTTGTATATATTAAATTTTATAAAATGCTATGAAATATAATGTAGGAGTCTACTTGTTTTTTCATATTCTTAAGAAAAGAAGGTATGTCTATCATGAAAATCTCAGGATCTAACGTGATGAGAAAATGATAAATAAACGTTTGCCATTCGCCAGGGGAACCAGTCCTTATCCCAACAAAAATTCCCTAATTTTTCCCCCACTTTGTCAATTTTGACTGAGCCACTATATTAATTTCAAAGTGGAGTAATATTTTTGATAATTATGTAATATTATATTAAAATCTTTGTTATTTGGGCTCATTATTGCAGAAAGAAAATATTTTTTTAACATTCAACAGTACTTAAGAGTAATAATTATGTAATTAACTGATTAATAAACTGCAAAGGATAGTTTACGCTAGGGTCTAGAGAGGTGTACTTTTCATAAACTTATATTTCAAAATGAGAATAGAGAGTTAATTTTTATATACAGTAAAACCTCCGAATAACGGACACCCACGGGGATCAAAAAGTTGTCCGCTATTGGGGGGTGTCCGTTATTTGGAGGTTCGTGATAGGGACAGATGAATAAAAAATACTGAGACCAACAAATTTATACTATATTTTATTGTTTGAAATAATCTTGGATAGTGGTTTGTTTTGCTGTCTTCAATTTTTTCTTGAAAATTTCAGACTCACAGTCTAAAAGAGTTGAGGAAACAGCCTCGGTAGCTGCACGGTTAGTGCGCAAGCATATTGGAACTGCTAAGTCGAGGCTCCTGGTTCGAATCCGGGGTCAGGTTATGGATGTTGTCCTTGAACAAAAAGTGCTGAATTTGAAAGAGTCGCCTAAAGAGGGCATAAACTTCCGACGACCAGATAACTTGTAATCCTTGTGGTGGCAGTTATCATTGCACGGTCTAGGAGAGTGGTTCGGAATCCACTATAAACTGTAGGTCCAGCTGTGTAAATGGGCTAAGTTCCCGAGCACATTGTTAAAAGATGCAAGCAAGCAAAGCAAGCAAGAGTTGAGGAAATATTTTTGGTTAGATGTGGATGGTTTATAATAAAAAAGTTTTCTATATCTCTCAATTTTTCACATACCTCAGGCAAACTAGAGATAGTGGTCACTAATGATTCTTCATCTTCACTATCTAAATCAATGTTCTCATTAGTCACTTCGAGACAACAGCTCTCAATAGAAACGTCATTGTTTTCTGTCAACACATTGTCATCAATTGAAGAATACACTTCCAAGTCGGCAAAAGTCTCCGATATTTGGGAACAGAAGCGATAGTGGGATGTTATCTTCATGATCTATGTCGGAATCGCGTACCGCACTGTCACTTTTATGGAAGCCGGCTTTGGCAAAACAGTTTTTCACTACTTCCGGTGATAGTTTCTCCACGCAGCAGCAATCCATATGAGTGCATTCGTTAGAGTTATGCTTTTCTCCACTTTTTCTAATGACTCTTCTGTATCCATAATCGATAGAAGTCTTTTCACGAGCAGGCTCCTATAAATTACTTTGAAATTTTGAATTATTCCTTGGTCCATTGGCTGGCAATATGACGTTGTATTCGGCGGTAGAAAAATTATTTTCACATTGTCTAGTGGAATACTTGAGTGCGATGTTGCGTTATCTAAAAGAGAACGACTTTCCGCTTTTCCTTTTCATTTTATCATCGAATTTCCTCAACCAAAAGGACATGATCTCCATTGTCATCCACGCTTTTTATTAGAGACCCATTCTAGAGGCAATTTATCGACATGGGCCCCTTAAAACATCTTGGATTCTTACTTTTACCAATAACTAATGGCTCTTCTTTTGACCTTCCATATTCGAACATAAAGAACAGTCAGTCTCTCCTTGGCTGCCTTTCCTCCAGAGCACTTATCATTTTTTAATGCAAAAGTTTTTGCAGGTAGAGCGCGGAAAAAAGACCTGTCTCATCAGCATTGTAAATATCCTTAGGTGAATAGTCCTGAAGTATCAACTTCAACTTCTGCTTCCATTCAGAAACATCCTGCAAGTTAACATGCGCAGATTCCCCACATATAGCTTTGAAAGTAATTTTATGTCTCTGACAAAATTTTTCTAACCAGCCGTTAGAAGCTTTGAAGTCATTCAGCTGCAAATTTTGGCGGCTTCAGTGCTTTCTCCTGGATTAAGGGACCAGAAATAGGAATATTTTTGTTGCGAACCTTACAGAACCAGTTAAATACGACTTGATCAATTGCAAGGCCATCAGTTTTGGGAACGCCCTCTTCTGTTGAAGATTTCCACTTGTCTGGAACAACTTTTTATTTCACTAGCATTCTTCACTATATCCCCTATCTGCGTTTTTCCGACGCCAAATTTTTCACTCAGCTTCCGAACACTCAATCCACTTTTTTCACTCTCATCAATAATATCTATCTTCTCTTTAATAGACAAACGTTTTCTCTTTGTGAAGCCATGATATTGCAAGAACCTACAATTTTAAACTGAATGGAAATCAAGGTCCTCCAGGTGGTTAGGATCTTAATTTTGGTGATAAGGAAAAACCGAGCATTTCTTGTTTCCAAATATTCTCGTTTTATTTCTATAGGTACCTATAAAAATATAAAAGGTACCTACCTACACAGAACTAAAATGACCATTTTATTATCCTCAGTTCCACTAACCATCGTAAATCCCGTTATCCCTAGTGTTGACAATTATTTCAATATGAATAGCGTTGAGAAGGTCGTATGTCCGATAGAGAGAGGTGAATTTACTGGTTTATGAGCAAATTTTGAATCTATCAGATGTCCGGGTCCGTTTTAGGGAGGTGTCCGCTTTTGAGAGGTATGAATGGCATGAAATATTCGTTTTGACATGTTGGGATTCTAAAACTGTCCGATATTCAGAGGTGTCCGCATTTCGGAGGTGTCCGTAAGCAGAGGTTTTACTGTATTACTTTTCTTCTCTTGAAAAGCATCTTAGACATAAACAATTGGCTCAAGGTGTTAATTTAAAATCACAAATCTATACAAATTGTATATTCTATATGTTATCGCAGACATTAAGAAGAGCATACGAATGTAAATCTGTTGTTCATCGTCAATTTTAAAAAAATCGATCTTTCCACTAATGACACTTAAACTATAGGTGCAATTAACCTCGAACTGATGCCATTGAAAATAAGTTGGTAGGTTAGGAAGATATGGAAGAGTAGTTCACACAACTTTTATGGAGTAGTTCTGAATGAACATAAATTGTAATGTCGTTCACCTAACCTTTCTTTCTCATCTTAATCATTTCTGTCCTAACTGCTCCGGAGATATATTCTATAGAGTGTTTTCAGTGTTTACTACGCTCTAAGCAACAGTTTTTTAGTAAAATATAAATAATTACATTTCAAAATGTCGTTTCAAGAAAGGATACTAATGAGAAAAATTAAAAAAATGGAGAGCCATAAACTAAATATGTTGAAAACTAAACAGAAAGAAAAACAAAGTGAGTTAGTAATTTAGCACAAATGATCATGATAACCCATTTATATATTTTTAGATCAATTGGAGCCCCAAAAAGAAGCAGCATTTGATACGTTAGAAACGGAACCTTCCTCTAAAAAACGAAAATTAGAAAGTGATACCCAAGGAAATAAAAGTTAGTTTTTTCGGCTTAAGAGTTATGACTAATAAATTATCTTTGTGTTGCTTTTAGTAAAGAAGAAAAAATCTCAAGAAAGTAATGATGAAAATAATGGTGTTGATAACAGTATAGATGATGTAGGTATTCTAGAGGACGTAAATGATGACAGAGTACCTAGGTTGACAGAGATTGGCGAATGTGAGTATACATGATTGTGCTGGAAAACTTAGTTGAAGTTTAAGATTTGATAAGTTTGGTTTTCACTGTAAATCAAGATAAAATAAAAATGCATCGATACATCTAATTTCTATCCCCAGATTAGTAAATGTAACTAAAATTATTTAATTTCAACGCATATGAAATAGTAACTTGAAAGGTAACCATATTAGAGAACTTTTTAATCAACTAAATTTCATTTTATAGCACCAGATTGTAATGCCATTTTGGAAAGTAGTAATGCCTTTAGTTCTCTAAAGGGAAAAATTTCTGAGAAAACGTTCAGAGCCATTGTGGATATGGGTTACACTACAATGACAGAAATCCAAGCAAAATCAATTCCTATTTTATTAGAAGGTAGGGATTTGGTTGGTGCAGCCAAAACTGGATCAGGAAAAACTCTGGCGTTTCTGATACCAGCTGTGGAATTAATTTACAAATTACAGTTCAAACCACGAAATGGTAAGTAAAAATATTACAAATATTTCTGTAACAAATTACAAAATTTAGATCATTTTTTCTGTATTTAACTTATTCAGATCAATTCTCTAGTTTCAATACAATTTTTATTATTTTTTATTTGTTTTCAAGGAACTGGGGTAATCATCATTTCTCCTACTCGAGAATTATCTATGCAAATATTTGGAGTTCTTAAGGAACTCATGAAATATCATCATCATACTTTCGGTTTATTAATGGGTGGAGCAAATAGGCAAAGGGAAGCTCAGCAGCTCAGCAAAGGCAAGAATATTCTTGTAGCTACTCCAGGGCGTGTTTTGGATCATATGCGGAACACTCCAGATTTTATGTACAAGAATCTTCAATGCTTAGTGATGGATGAAGCTGATAGAATATTGGACATAGGCTTTGAAAATGAATTGAATCAAGTCTTGAGACTTCTTCCAAGTAAGCATTTTCTTCAGGAAGAATATAAATGAAAATCTTAAAATTAATTTTTTTTCAGAAAGAAGACAAACAATGTTGTTCAGTGCAACTCAAACAAAAAAAACAGAGGCCCTTACGAGGTTAGCTTTCAAAAAAGAACCTATCTATGTTGGACTTGATGATGCTAAGGAAACCGCAACAGTAATAGGTTTAAAACAAGGTTATCTTGTTCTTCCTTCCGATCAGAGATTCCTTTTCTTATTCACTTTCTTGAAGAAAAATAGAAGCAAGAAAATAATGGTGTTCTTCAGTTCCTGTTTATCTGTTCAGTTCCATGACATGTTACTCAATTATATTGATTTGCCAGTCATGTGTATACATGTAAGTTTTTCCTATATTTGTTTGGCATGATGTTTTATTACTAACTATTCAGAAAATTGAACGTACATATCAAATCTTTCAATTATATGTATTATTAGAGTCCAATGTTTAATTTCCCAAAAATTTTAGAGAAAAGAGAAATTATGGTTTTGAAAATCAACTTCAATATCTTCTCAAAAATTCCTAGGGAAATAAACCATTGTTTTGTGTCATCATAGTAAACAAGAATGGTAATAGTATTTATTTATTTATGTATTAATACAAGTTCAACAGGATTACTCCCAATTACAGAGCTGAATAAGTATAGACAAATTTGCTTCAAACAAAAAATACAGATTTAAAAAAACTTTGAAAAACAATAATGACAGAACGCATTGATTATGCAAACTCAAACAATAGAAATACACACCAAACAATCAAAACAATTTGAGTGCTTGAACTAAGTTTTGCTAATAGGTTTCTTTTGAATGTAGCTTGAGAATTACTGAAATCAATCGAAGAGGCCACCGTGTTGAAATAGTGACATCTTCGATTGATGGGTGAGTTGAAGAAAACATCCATAACAGCTCCCATTACATATAAAGTGACATTGCCTCTGCCAGCGTGCCGCGGTACCAAAAACTTCAGTCTGTCAAGCAGACACGAACAACGGATGGAGTTATTGAGAAGTCCATACAAAAACATGCAGCACAAATATTTGCTTCTAATTTGAAGGTCCAATACAGGAAAACGATTGGTTAACAGAAAACCTGGCATTCCTCGGATAGGATGTACTCCATCCTGTTTGTATGCCAGGTACTTTAGGAAGGTTCTCTGGGCGCTTTCCAAAACAATTTTATATTCCACATAGTATGGATCGCAGATAACACAGGCATATTCCAATCTAGACTGAACAAAAGCGAAATACAGAACCCAGAGAACAGCAGTGTTCCGGAAGCTCTTGGAATTCCTCAGAATAAAATCCAACATTTTTCTTGCTCGTAAAACAATATCACTTATATGGTCCTGGAACGACCATTTTGAGTCGAGAAGCACTCTGAGACCACGAGAACAGAAATCTCGTTCAAGCCGTGAGCCCGCCACCGAATAAGGAAAGAAATGTGGCGACTGTTTGCGCGTAATTGACATGTACTTGCACTCAGAGACGTTCAAACGCAGTTTGTTTCCACTGATGTATCATCACCAACTCTCCTTGAAGATTCTGACAGTCCTCATTCGATCTTATTTCTGTGTAAATCTTGAGATCGTCCGCAAAGGTTACGCCCCCAACGTTTAGCCTCGTTAGTAGGTCATTTACGTAAATTGTGAACAGAAGCGAGTCCAAAACCGACCCCTAAGGAACCCCCAAAATTCTGAGATCTGAATCCATTGTACATAACATATTGCTTTCTTCACTCAAATATGAATAGAAAAACCTGAGAAGGCTCAGAGGAACCTTATCTCCTTCATTCTTTTTATCTGAGCAACATGGTTCATGTGATCAAAGGCCTTAGAGAAATCCGTGAAGACCATGTCGACCTGGCCACCCGGTCCAAAACCTCAGTTACGTATTCCGAAAGCATGCAAGATTCGTTACAGTTGATCTACCGACCGAAATTGATTGGCTCAGCTGGAATGCCAAAGGTACATGCAATAGAAGCTCAAAAACCCTTGCAAAGGAGCAAAGCAGGCCCATAGGACGGTAGTTCGTTACATCAGTCCTGTCACTGCTATTGAAGATGGGACAGATTTTCTCGATCTTCCACTTAGACGGAAACTGATTGTTCTTCAGGCAAAGTATTGATTTTAAGTGTCTGAAAATGAATTTGAAAAATTAAATTTCAAAAAATTTCCGACCTAACGGTGTTTATCAATCCAGAGCAAGTTTAAGCACACATGCGATATTAGTCCACTTACTGCCCGCTAGCACACTTCACTTCGATATTAGTTTATTTTAGCAGCAAAAAACGTTTTGGTTTCGAATCGAATTTAATCCCTTGAGACTGATTAGTTATTTTAATCTCCATAGGGTAAACAAAAACAAACTAAACGTACGTCTACATTTTTCCGATTTTGTAACGCTACTTCTGGAGTCCTTCTATGTACCGACGTTGCCGCTAGAGGGCTTGATATTCCTGCGATTGATTGGATTATACAGTACGATCCTCCAGGTGATCCTAAAGAATATATACATCGAGTAGGTCGAACCGCCAGAGGACCAGGAAATAGCGGTAAGGCTTTCATGATATTGAGAACTGAGGAACTGGGATTTTTGGATTACCTGGCGCATGCCAATGTGCAATTGAACGAATGTCGAATTAATTGGAGCAAGCTTGCTGATGTACAAGTACAGGTGAGTACACGCTGTTATGGCAATTGTATTTATCATAAAATCGAATAAGAAGATATCAACCTTATATGATTTTTTTCAGATAGAAACTATAGTGGGCAAAAACTATGTGCTTAATCCTGCAGCAAAAGAAGCCTTTAGAGCTTATGTGAGAGCATATGATTCTCATCGTCTAAAGACAATATTTGATATAAATACATTGGATCTGGCCAAAATCGCTAAATCATTTGGGCTTAGAGTACCACCACCTCTAGATTCAAGTAAGTTACATGTTCACATAGACTACCATATTTATTTACAATTAACATATTTCCTAAGAATTTCAAACATGTTACACAATTTGAATGAATTACATTTGATGTGTTATCACTGTTTTCTAAAACATACGATCACCAAAAAAATCTTGGCAACACCTACAAATATTGATATATCGTGTTATGGATGAGTTTAGATATAATGGATTATGAAACAAATATTTGCATGAATTCATTAATAAGTAATATCAAATCTCCGACCGTCGACATATCTGTTTCGACATCACAAATGTACCGAAACACCGACCAGTGCCTTACTGGAACCCCAATAAACGATTGGAACCTAAACCGGGAACAACTATCGGAAGTGGTGCAACTAACACTTAGGACACTGAAAAACATCAAGCACCTGGAAGCTGCCGTTGAGAAACTGCAAACCAGCATCATCCTGGCGTACAATAACAGTTGCCCTATACAATACATTAGAGGCAGGAAGAAAACTCTATTGTGGACAGCAGAACTCACTGCCTATAAGGTGAAAAGCAGACACATCCTAAATAGAGCGATACGCACTAGCACAAAAAGCGATTGGGACAACTGCAAGGAAGCCCAAAGAGCGTACAAAGCATTGATCAAAAAATCCAAAAAAGAAGCATGACATTCCTACTACGAGGAATGTCATGTCTTCGTCGCATCCTCTCTGCAGCAGGACCGACTAACATCTTTGATACACCGGAAGGAGTAAAAACACAGACGAAGGATGAAACACTGAGACACCTAGTGGAAGTACACTTCCCAGGTTTCCTCACCGACAACACAGCAATCCAGAAATCCAATAGACGCGCTAACTACTTTTCAACCATATAAAGCACCAGAAGCAGATGGTATATACCCTGCACACTTAATAAAAGGAATGGACCAAATTGCTATGCATTTCATTCCGGACCCCTGGAAAAGGGTTAGGTTAGGTTAGGTTAGGTTCGGGTTGTCTTCATTGCCAAGCCGGTCAAGATCGTGCATAAAACCGCCAAAGATTTTAGACCAATTAGTCTCACCTCCTTTCTACTGAAGACTATGGAGAGACTAGTAGAAAGATATCTTGGGGAAAACATCCTAGTGGAGCGCCCCTACTTGTCACTCAACATGCCTACAAGTAAAGTAGATCAGTCAACTAGGGCACTACACTCTGTAGTAGGATATATTGAGAAAGGACTAGAAAAAGCGAAGTCACTCTAGGAATATTCCAAGATATAGAGGCAGCTTTCGACAACACACTCTATAAATCGATGGATGAAGCTATCGTAAATAGAAAAGTAGACAAAACCATAGCAAGGCGGGTGGAACGTCTGCTGTCGACCAGGCGCATCGATGCACAGCTCGGCGAGTCGAGCGTCCGGTGGACCGGCAGCGGGGGATGTCCTCAGGGGGGAGTACTATCTCCTCTCCTCCGGAACCTCGTGCCGGATGAACTCCTGGCGGCTCTTGCCGATGCTGGGCACTTTGCGGTGGGTTATGCCGACGATCTCATCCTTGTTCGTGGAAAAACCTCTGCACCATATGTGAAGTTGCGCAGAACGCTCTGCAAATGACTGAACAATGGTGCAGAAAGAACGACCTGTCTGTTAATCCAAACAAAACAGACATGATTCTACTCACTCGAAAAAGGTAACTACCGTCTCTCAAGGCACCCATTCTTTTTAACGAGGAACTAACACTACTTAAAAAAGTGAAATGTCTAGGTATGATGCTTGATGCCAAACTAAATTGGGACAATCGCATCGAAAGACAAGCGCAATGAGCGCAAAACACACTCTGGGCCTGCTGGAGATTATTCGGCCCCAGATAATGACTCAAACCAAACATAATATATTGGTTATACGCGACAGTGATAAGACCGCTCCTGACCTATGCGGCCATCGTATGGTGTACTGCCCTGGACGAAGAGATAAGATGGAACAAAATAAACAAGATCCAAAGCCAAGCATGTCTAGCAATCACGGGAGCATTCTGGGCATCCCTCCACTACACATAGTGGTGGAGGAGGCGGCCATGAGGGCCTCTTTGAGACTGCGGAAGGAGGTATGTGGAGGGAAAGAAATCCAACTTCTGGACACTTCACATCCCTGAACACCTACACGTCATGAGACTATCACAAACCACACAGTGCCGTGGTTGCCTAGAAAATGACGAAACAACGTAACACTTACTTCGAATGTCCCACTCATAAGGTGACCAGACTGAACACCTTGGGCACTGAAACACCCAGCGCCCGGATGATCCAGGAGAACCCCTACAACAGTCTTGCAAGTTTTACCAAAAGTTTTGCAAGTCAAATAACAAAGTAACACAACACGGCAAGCACAATGGGCCAAACGGCATGAGTGCTGCCCATGGACGACGCGCCGTGCAAGAAGAAGAAGAATATCAAATGGATCATTTGATCTTGCTCTTCAGACATAAATATTATAGAGCATGCGTGGGTCAGCCAATAAAGAATTCTTTAGAGATGAAATTTTTCTCGTCAACAAGGAACACTGTTTGGCAGTCCAAGATAATATATATTTAGGTTCCTCACATAATAATATTCAGTTCTCAAGAACACACTAATAAAAATCAGATACTTCAGGGAAGATAACCACATCATCAAAGATTATTGCAATTTCTTCTGTACAGACTTTATCATCTTGTAGATACCCCTGGATGCTTTAATATGCTTTGCTTATCAAAATTTCTCTAATGGTTTCCTTATATCTATTTAAGTGACCCCAGTTCTTTGCTCATATAGCTATAAGACATTACATATTATATATTTTGAGCCTATTTCTCCTTGGTGTTGAGGATAGTGTAAAATGGCGTATTCAATTTTTTGCATCATTTTTCAATAAGATTGTGCCACTGTGGCTGACGGTCAAGCCAGACAACCAAGTATTCAGTGCTTTCAAAAATTTTCAGGGCTGATTTGTCAATTTTAAAAGTTGTACCTTTAGTTACGGGTTTTTCTGACGTAAGTTCATTATAATAGTTTCTTCCTTGTTAATGATAAAAAAATTGTCGTACACCATTTCTTGAATTACCCTAGGATTTCATTAATTTTTTCATACAATTTGTTTGGTTATACATCTGCCAGAATGCTATAGTATCTTCTGCATACATTTGGATATGTTCATCTCTAAGATGATTTGGCATGCCACTCATGAATAGCGCGAATTGTAGTGGTCGAAGAATGGATACCTGCAGTACACCCAGATCCATATTGAAGATTCTTCTGCCTGGTGAAAATTATCCGCGACAAGACATTAGCTCTTATGTCCAAGAGGTTTAAGTCCCTCTCATGAATTTGAGACTTGATTAGTTAACATGCATTGCTAAGATCAAATTACAATCTGGCCACATGTGTGCCATAATCAGCGGTTTGAAAGACAAACTATACGCAACTCATACAAGCATCCTATATTTTTCTTCCTGGTCTGAAGCCATGTTGGTTGGAGCATGATATCCCATTTTTTTCTATGAGCTCATGTAGACAATTATTTCGAAGATCTTAGAAAATACGGTAAAAACAGAATAGTGAAATTTAACCTTATCTATGCTTAAATGTTGTCAATAAGAGATGTTTTTTATATACCAAATATAAATTTTTTCATACAAGATTTCGCCATATATGATTTTTTATTGTATTCTGTTCTCTAGAGACTTTTCTGATTTAGCATATATTTCATTAATATTTTAATTATGTATTTTAGAACCTCCACCCAATAATATGTCCAGACGAGAAAGAAGAAAGGAACAATTTGCAAAGGAAAGGAATTCATGGGATAATAGAGCGGAAAGAAGAAGTAATTCCATGGATATTAAAGTAAAAAGAAATGAAAGTAAGTTTGGATATAATAAAAACAATTTTCAATGGATGAAAAACCTTGGAAGAGAAATGAAAATGGATTTAAAAATCATGACAAAGTTGAGTCCTGGGATATTAGAGCAGAAAGGAGAAATGGTAATGGATTTGGAAATCGTAACGAATTAAATGCAAAGAATGAAAATTCATCTGAAAATGTACAGCATCATAAACCAAAAACAAACCATATTAGGTTCACATAGAACTAAAAAATTTCATTTTATTTAATTGTACAAATGTTAATTCTAGAAATATAGTCTAAATTTACTTTTTCGTTTCATTGAATTATACATAGTATCATTTACAATAATAGTAATTTAGAGATGGGTAATAGTAATTAACAGTCTGGGATAACTTCGAAAATATTTATTTGAATGATTTACTATAAAGTGCAATTTTTCCGATTCCGAAATTTTGGTTGCTGGTGGTTATATTATTATTCTTTTCGTAAAAATTCTAAGAAAAAACGAGTCGTTGCAGATTTCACCCATTTTCAGAAAAGTACTGAAAAAAGCCTTTGTTAAACTGAGAATTTCTGCAAAATTTTAAGCTGGTTTCTTCTTTCGTTTGTCAAGAGATTTTATTATTTTATGTCTCCATTTTGTGCAGCCATATCTCAAAAAGTGGGCTTCAAGAGAGAAAAGAGGTTACCTGATAAGTCTTTCCCACTTAAACTGCAGAATCATCACTAGAAGTGGGTCTGCCTACGTAGGAAATCTTGTGTAAATAAACAGCATTTATTTTTAACTTGAAAATGGGACAAAAGTTTTCATACCTCTGTTAGTAGGTTAGCAATGAAAATACACAACTTTTTAATTTTCATTATTTAGAAAATGTGTAACTATTATTAGTATTCTACTGGAGCATTTGTACCAGGTAGACAAAATATATTCAATTAAAGTACAAAAATTTTCATATTGAAGGTTGTTCGTATGAAAGAGTTTAAATACTTCCACCAGCTCGTTTCTGTGGAGACTTTTAAATTGTCTCATTTAGTTTTTTTTGGATAGTGACGTAGCTTGAAATTGATGTGAATTCACCAAATACTTCTGCATCTTTATTGAAGTGAATATATTGCTTTTTAATCCATACATCAAACGATTTTCGAATACCTTCCCATGCAGGTACTTCTCTTAAATCTGCTCAAAAAAATATCCTTATTTCTTTAGTAAGAAAGCAAGTCCACTACTCCAGATATTCGCGGCCGTATTTTTCACAAACTTAATGAATACTAGTGCCATTACCTTTTAATTTCAAAATTAAACTACGAACAGTAAATGGAAGAAACTGATTAATCTGTTTTTGAGCAAAATTATCTTGGCGATTGATTTATTTTGCTGCCTCAATTGCCAACACTATCTGACCTTCAACCTTCAATACAGCTTGGTGGAAATTGATGACTGAGCTTATAAAAAATTAAACCATAATTCTGATGATGGATCTTCAAAAAAAGTTTTAATTTAAACAGCTGTTACATTCTTAAAACTCTCTCCATAATTGCAAGCCACCATTGTTTTACTATAAAGGGACATTTGGTGATGTTCATTTCACCTTCAGAGCTTCCACTCGAACCGTGTAAATATAAAAGAATTAATATTTTTTTACAATAATGTTTTCGAAAACTGAAGGTAGACCATGAGCAGTAGATTTTATTGCATTGCGAATTATATGAGCTCCACATCTAATACCTACCAACGGTTTTTCCACAGATGATTGTAATTTTGCTAATACATTATTAGTTCCTTGCCTAGCTACACCCTCAATATCGACATTAGCATCGTCGCCACAAAATATCATGACAAAGATATCAGGAGTTGTACCCAGTTGATCTTGGTCGACTAAAATTTTTACCCGCACACCTTCATAAGGTGGAAAAATGGTTTATAAAAGGATATATTTTCTTGTTACAGCGGTTTGAAGCGTCGTTTGAAGTTGTGATACAAGTAGATTCATTGAGGTCATCGTTTAAATTGTCGGTCCCTGTACGCGCTAAAATATTAGCTACAATAGCTTCTGTTTTTATATGCACGCATTTGGTTTTCGTATCAGACATATTTGGATTAATATCGACGCAGAATAATTGGAGCGAAAACTGTGGTTTTCTTGTGTAGTATTATAAGTTCAGACGCCTTCTGCAGCGGCAATATTCAAATCTGATGAAGTTGACGTGTTTGAATTCTTGAAAAAGTTCAACATTGAAGAACTGGAAACAGGGACATTTTTATATTTTTCAGACTTCAAATGTTGTTCAATATCACCAGCTCCTCAATGGGAAACATTAAACTATGTAGGATACTTTTCGCATCTGAGATCTCAAGAAGTATTAATTTGCTCAATAAATGGGTACTAAGTTGACATCAAATGAACAGGCGTTGCGGCAATACTATAGGTATAGGTGTGCATGCACGTGACTAGCCTAATAACGAAATAAATGCTCTTTTTCCCGCGTTACTAGGGAATCACCGATCGTCGAGAACACAACGGTTTGTGATTTCCATCCGCGGGTGTCTCACGAGTTCCTAATTTTAAATTTTCGCGTGGCTTCGGAAAATGGGATTATTTTGGGAACAAGGAGACAGGTGAGCGAGGAAACTGACAGCCGCCTTTCAAAACGGAACGTATGGTCCATTTATGTATGAACCTTCGGGAAGAATGATATAAAGGTCATATCGAAATATCTTGCGTTTAGAAGTTAGTGGAAACAGAAGAAACCGTAATGTGGTTTTGATACTTATTTGAGATGATGTCGAAATGAATGAAAACTTTGGTTTTATAGCTGCGGTCCCCAAATTTTACCATTTATGAATTATAAGGATTAATGGAAAAAAATTATAATCCTCTTCTCTCAGCAATATTTATAGCTGATCTTTTCTTTTTTTAGTCATTAACAGAGTCTAGAGAACGACGGATTCATGTTATTATTCGTAATTCCATGAAAGTTTAGATACACATTATTAGATTATTAGCTCTACAACTCTAATTTTGTTATGAATATGTAAATATATATAATCTATGTCAGAAGATCTTAACAAAATTATGTACTTCAATAATATAAATGTGAATATTCAGCTTTACATTGAAATATATCGAGTCATTTTCAAGAATTGAAAATACATGAGATTTGCTTTCAAAAGATGCAAATAGCAATGTCATATTTGATTAGATTTGTATTATGATTGTGTCAATATGAGAACATAATCAAACAAATGTCTATATCAAGAATTATTTCGAGGTAGATACAAAATTTCACCAAAATATATTTTAATAAGTCTGTTCTAGATTTTCACTGTATCCTAAGAGTTTACTAGCTCCTAGATATGCCCCAACGTATAAAATATTATGTCGTGAGGTTCGAATTGATCCCCGACAAGCAGAACCACCTGTCACGACTCGCTCAGAAGATTATTATGATGAGTCTAACAGGGTCAGAGGTAGACCCATGGCTCCCTCTATCTCTATATATGCAACCGAAATTCAAGGCGTTATGTCGATTAGCAACAGGGTAACAGGTAGGGTAAGAATTCAGCTAATCCATCTTCTTTTTCTGGGATAAATTCATGTACACTGCAGCAATTCCAATATTTCAAATTTCTTGGTAAGCAACTACGTATTACCACATCTTTTTTCGGATATGTCCGGACATATGCCAACAAAATGCGATGTTTTTGCTTCGCCCACATGTTCCCCTCGAGAGAAATAGAATCAAAGAATGATATTGAGAGTTTGCAAGAAATAACCACATATTGATAATAGCAGTTGTTGATCAACTTTTACGAGTATTATTAGTTTTTCTTGAAATTTTGGATTTTCAGTAACAATGCAACGCGAAATGCGAAATTTGACCCCTTGGCTTGCGGTGTCCCATTTACTGTTTTCAGAATTATCCGCAGTTACAGGAAGACTAGCAGTCCTGAAACGAGACATTGGCAAAGACGACTTCATGCAACAACGGCGATTCATGACTGTTATTTAAAAATTTCATCGTTGAGATAACGGTTCGCTACTGCTAGGCATCTTCAAATGCAGCTTCGTCGAAGCAGTGGTGTCCAAATCAGCACTGAAACGACACGACAACGTCTCAGGCAATTTGGTCTGAGGCTCCATGTCGTAGCTCTAACCACAGCACATCGAAGAGCACGAATTAATGTCAGAAAACGTATCAATTGGTTAGAAACTAACAGGGGGAGTTTTATTTACAGATGAGTCGAGAATTCGTCTCTTTCATTGCTATCGACGCAACTTTTTACCTGAATATGTTTTTGTGGAGGTCCAACAATGTAATCCTTTCAATGCAGTGGCTTGTGCTAAGTTCAGACCTGGATCATTCCCAATAGAAGCAGGGCCGTCTTTAAACTAATTGAGGCTCTGGGTACATTAAGATAATGAGGCCTCTAGGACCTTGACAAAGCACTGTTTAGTTAGAACAGATAAAGAAAGTAGACAAACAAGGTTCTTCATTTATTTTAATTTAGTTACTAACTATGAAATGATAGGAAATATAAAATATAATCCAAAAAAGTAACTGGTTAATCATTAAATCCTTAGATTAAATCTATGTTGATTGCAAAGGTACCCTTCTAGATTTAAGATGGGCAAAATCGTTAATCACTTCTTCAAAATCAGTGGTATTGAGAATATCACATTCCATGGACATCACCGAATAGGGGCGAATAGAAAACATGCACAATTTCGTAATTTAGTGGGCAAATATATTATATATGACTTAACTATATTTTTACGCTTGATTCACCAAATAGAAGACTTAAATCAAAGATTTGTTTATTACATAGTATGATCAGGGACTAAAAAACAGTAAAAATACATAATGTAGTTGTAGTTTGAAATTGTGCATATTCACCCTTTTTACGGTACTTAGCTATGCGCATGCAGCAAGCTACAGCTAATAGGTATTGCAGTAAGTCATTATCATTTGATCTCTGAATTCAAAATTGATATGTTTTTTTGGTAATACCTAAATATCGGTTATCATTTGGTTATCTGGCAGGAACCAGGGGACCCCTTTCGATCGCGGGGCCCTGGGCACGTGCTCATAATGCCCAGTGGGAAAGAGGGGCCTGAATAGAAGATTAAGAAGCCAGCGAAACCAGCCAGCTACCGTAAATGAGTTTCGGAACAGACTGATTGAAATTTGGACCGAGATGGATAAGAATACTATAAGGTCACTGACTTTGAATATGAATCCTGCAGTTTTTGTAAGGAGTGAGAATATTCGGTATTTACAGGTTTCATTTCAATTTTCATGAGTACTATTTTCATTTTGATTGTGCTCAAACATTCCTTAGCGCTAGTGGATTACTGGAAAAATAATTTTGAACATATCCAAACTATTGAATAAGTTTGAATTTTCGATTTTGTGTGTTAATTTCTTGGCGCATTGTTGATACATTTTGGTTTCAGGAGTTGCATGGACTATGGAAATTGTAACTTTTGCAATTTGTGCTCTTGTTTTGCCAGAAAGTGTGGACTATTACGTGGAAAAAATCAATTCATGGAATATCGACCCAGTTATCATATTTGTATGCAAACTTTTCCTTGCATGGCCTATATGTTACCACACTATAGACGGCAGCAGGCATTTGCTCTGGGATTTAGGTTGGAAATTGAATGTAAAAAGAGTTATAATCTCTGGATGGTTGGTAATTCTGTTGTCTATTATTAGTACTATCTGTATGGGTTTTTATTAGAAGATATCATATTGTAATAAGTTTCTATTCAAACGATATGTAAACTTTATAGTCGAATATAATATTAACGCATTGTTTAATTATTACTCTAGACTATCCACAAAACCCAAATTTGGATAATGAAATTTCTAGTTTTGAGGTTGAAAATTTGAGAAATTTAGATTTGAGGCGTTCTTCAACAATTGAACTTTAAGAAAACAGAGGGTCTTGGTGGAATACTACCAACTCTTTCGAAGGAATATGTTCCAGAGTTAGCACCTGTTCTTAATCGTCTGTTTTAGATTTCGTATCAGAGCCACACGTTTCCGGGGTGTTGGAAGGTTGCAAGAGTACAATCGATTCCAAAAAAAGGAAAGAAATGCCTACCCCAAAATTAACATCCAATCTCATTGTTGTCCATTATCGGAAGTCATGGAAAGAGCGATAAACGATGAGCTCATTAAATATCTCGAGTTACAGGGTATCATCAGAGTTCGGCAATACAGTTTAACGAACAAATGGTGACCTCCTTCCATAAGTTACTCATTTGTAGACATCAACAATCGAAAAGCATGAGGAATCAAGAGCCATTGTTTTTGACATCTCAAAGACATACAAATCGCATATATATTGCTTGGTAGGATTCGTATCTTTTTCTTCAGTTGATCAATTCAGGTGGTAATTGATAGTCTAACGAGTGAATCTTCTCGGGTTAATGTAGGAGTACCCAGGCTCTATACTCCCGCCAATCTGTTGCAGATTAATGAAGTGCTCCACTCCACCGAAAACTGATTATTAGGGTTTGCTGACGAGTGTACCTTGGGGTCCTCATTTTTTAGTCAGTGTCCTATAATTGCTGAATTCACAACGACAAAGATACCAACAAAGCTGTCACTGAGTTTAGGCTTGGAGAAGATATTAGACTGGGTCGATGGAAGTTGGTCAATTTTAATACACACACTAAATCGTCTTGGGCAACCACAGCTGTGCATTACAGGCATCGCCTTCTCCCAAGAGTTACAATAAAGAAAAAAATTAGAATATTTTTAGAATATATTCGAATAGAAAAAACTTGTGTTTTATACACAAAGGAATCCATTAGCCTTCATTATTGGCATTCCTCTTTCGTTGAAATAGGCTTGTTAAAATAGTAATTATTTTATATTTGTTTTATCTTCCACTTCACCCACATTGATCTTTGTATGTTGCTTCTCTGGGATCTCATTATATTGAGAATGAGTCACGAGTGTGGTTACGGGAGGATCCCTATCTGTTAAGCCGTACGGCAGCTAGGTGAAATATAGTTATAGACAAATGACACCCCCCCCCCCTCTTACCCGATCTCATTTTTCGTGATATCTCAGTTGTTATCAAAGTTACATAAACATGAATTCAACATTGTACTGAAACGCCCCCAACCCCGGTCTATGAAAAACGTTGCAAAATGCATCGTTTTTATGTAAATTGCAATACCTGAATTATCTTATTTTCTTCCCAATATTAATTACACCTGAAACCGACTGAAATCGGTCAAATGAAAAGCCATGTGATCGTCTAGTACCTGAACTTGCCTTGAAGTTCTTTTATATAAAATAGGACCCTTTTCTTTGTTGTGTTGTGTATTTGTAGTAACCTACTCAACAAGTTCTTTTATGTGAGGTTTGATGTGGTACGACCAATTCTTCGTCGCTTAAACCATAGGTAAGGAAATTAGAAAATCAAAACAGATCTTTGTACCATTTGTATTAAATTCTTATCCTTGCATTATTTGGCGTCTTTTAATGAATTTAATGAAATATCAGATCATTTAGATAGAGGCCCAATTTGCCCTCACCCATATTTTGAGTGGAAGTTGATACATTAGATTATTATATACAGACCTAATTGGTCCTCAACCATATTACGAGTGGAAGTTGGAATATTTAATTATTATGAACATACCTAATTGGTCCTCACCCATATTACGAGTGGAAGTTGGAATATTTAATTATTATAAACAGGCTTACTCGGCCCTCACCCATATTCTGGATGGAATTCGGATATGAGATTATTTTAGACAGCCCTAACCAGCCCTCACCCATCTGATGAGTGGTAACTGACCCGATCTAAGGGTTTTGGTAATATGACATCATGTTTTCTGAAGAGGTCATTGCCCTGATACTCAAAACTCTGGAAGATTTGCTTTTAAAATTCTAAGGAACACGTCCACAGCTGACAACTTGCAAGCTATAATTCGCTCGCGTATTTTTAATCGAATTCAGTAATTCGCATAGTATTAAAACGTTATATATGGAACTAGAGGTAAGCCCGTAAAGCCATACGTGATTCTTTTTGCTCAACTGAGCGCCAACGGGCAGTATTATTATTATTATTGTTTTGTTTGCGCAATATTAATTATATTGTGTCACTGACTCCGGATCATATTCTATTCTCATATCGCGGATTTGCCAACCAGGGAATCATGCCCTCTGATCATACACCTGTATGTACCACAAACGTCACATACATTCCATCAACTCAGACATTCTTCAAAACTTTCATACCGACAACATACAAGCCTCAATGCCTGTGGGTTCATACATGCGTATCGTCCCTAAAGCCATTTATTTATACTAATGAAAAATGACATGATTCGTAGGTAATCATTACACCTGAAGGCAGGAAAGTTCCTTATTGACCTTAATAGTATCGGACATCAAATGAATAATTTGAAAGTAACATCTTCCCATAGTTGGATACAATGAAATATAAACATCTTCGTTACAGTTTAAGTATATTCTGCCAAGTTATAAACTGAGATAAATAGAAATCCTGAATAGAAGGATTATGATTCAAATAGATAATTGGCCCATTTATAGAAGCAAAGATAAGAATCAATATTAAATGTTCTCACATTCGAATGTATCGTTCATCAGATTATAAACAAAAGATTTATATTGGCAAAATGGTTAAGTAACGTTTCACTGAGATCAATAAGTTCCAAATAGTTCTCAAGTTATTGGAATCAGTATACAATAGTTTAATTGTGTTTCAATAATGTTGCAAGTTAGATAAACAAATGTTGAAATCAATATTAAAGAATTTGAGTACACTTCAAATAATATTCATTAACTTAAATTTAATTCCGATCCACACGAATGAGTAGATTCACTGAGCTTCGAAAACTAAATAACTAAATTATAAGAGTAACTGCACATCTGACAAAAAATAACTCAATAATAATCATAATCGTAATAATCCCTTAACGTCGCGATCGTGATCCTTATATATGAGTGACCCAGCAGCGCTTACACCCTCACTTCCCTCTGCCCTGGCTACTCAAGTACCTGTTACATAGTCTTTTACAAAAGCGTTCCTTCGTCGCCACGTGGGAATTGCTGTTTTAGAAAACACCAGATGTGTGGAATCGTGGATATACGAAAGGGTGCTTAACGGACTTCGATTTTAAAGTCGAATATTGTTTTTGCTGGATTTCTTAACTGAGTTTAGATAAATTCCTTCGCCTCGATATTTACGCTTTTGCGTGATCTTAAGCTGCTTTAAAGATACGTAATATTTTATTATATTGAGAGTTTAAAATTAAATTATTGAATCATTCTGGCAAATTAACGTATTTTCACTGTAATTTTGAATTCAGATGAACAATATGAAATGTTATGCAGGTAGATCTACCAAATACAGTTATCACAATTGGTAATAAAATTCAATTAGTTAAAATCAAGAAATATATGGATAGTTTTAGCAAATTAACAAAAAAATAAACCCCGGTTTTGGATCGTCTCAGTACAGGCACTTCTTTGAGTAAAATTCAGTGGTCTGAAGAAACATTTTCGCTAAGTGGTTTTTTCTATTTGTAGTATTTTTTCCTTTTCAAAAATATGTAGTCAATTTTTACATTTATACTCTTTCTCGGCAGAAACTTAAAATAGACTCAATTTCATTCATTCGGTGCATGTTCATTAACGTTTTTGGCATTGAAGCATCATACCATTGGTATGAAGAATTTAAACGCAAAAGGGTTAGGCCAAGCGACGATCCAAGGGCAGGTACACTAAAAACAGTGGTTAGTCAAGCAGATATGGTTGCTGTGCGTAAGATTACCTAGGAAGATAGGCATGCAACATATCGGGAGATTAGGACGTCATTGCGGATTTCAAAGACCTCAATACATATAATCTGGACGAAGAATTGCGTGTGAAAAAATTAGTCTACCGTAGGATACCGTATCTGTTGACTGAACAACAGAAAGCTGTAATGCTGAATTGGTGTCAAAAAAACCGGTTTAACTTTGGAAAGTCCAAAAGTGTTTACTTTATCAGTGGATGTATTCATACGAGCTAGAAAATAAGTGTTAATCTTCTGGAGAACCTCTCCCATTTCCCCGGTAGTAAACTCTGCTACCTGATCTCTCTTTGGTTTTTGGAGCCACCGTGTTCCAGATGTACCCTCCATCAGGCAAGGAAACCTATCTCTGCTCCTTTTCCTGTCTGCATGGAATTTTCACTTCGATCTTATGAGCGAAGTGGTACATCGGAGTTCTTCTATTCGAGTTCATCTATATGAGGTTGAAGCTGTTAATAGTTTGAGAGAACGAGGTATGTCTTGTAGCGAAAACTAAAGTGCCTCCCGTCCTTAGCCTATGAGCAGACAAAACTGCCCTGTTAATTATTGTGAGGTGCAGGGCTTGACCCTCAACAATGTATTCAACACCGCAGTAGGAGTGTTTCCTTGAACAGCCACCACACTTCTCACCATCGCCTGTTTTTCCATCCTCATTCACCACACTAGCTAGGCGTAGGTGAGTCCAGGTAGCAGAACGGTTTTGAATAGCCACATCAGCCTCACGTGCAGCTGAAGGTTTTCCTTCATGCTACGAGGATAGCAGAAAACCTGTGGATCTGTCGTTCAAGATGTTGAGTCCTGCTAAGCTGCCTATCCAGTACTACCCCCAAGTACTTAACTGATTCCTTCATGTCGAGTTTTGGTCCAAAGAAATGGGCCTCAAACATGATGGTATCGTATTCTTCCTAGCAAAAACGCCCACTTCCGTCTTTTCTGGGTTACAGCCGTGGATCTGAAGACATTCACCAGCATACCACTCTTTTCGAAATAGACTGCAGTGTATTCATACACGTAGATCCCTTCCTTTGCTAAGATGACGAAGTCGTCCGCGTAAGTTTGAATATGGACGCACTGCACCCTACCAATAACATGAAAATCGCCTATACTTTGCATTATAACTCGAAAACCGCTAAGTCTTTCCAAATAGAATGTCAAACTCAGTGAAAAAGTAAGCGAGAAAGGATGGTCTTTTCTCTGTAACTTTAACATTTCAGCTGCCGTAGTAAAACATCGAAATTTGCCCACCCTGTGTAACAATTATTTAAAATGAAAGTCATTGTTGAATTTCACATATTTTTTGAATTTATATTATAGTGATGATAAAAATGATGTAAGTTTAAAAATCAATTCTCACCTGATATCAGAATATGGTCAAACCGTGTAGGTGTTCAAGATTTCCATTAATTATTGTTTATCGAGAATACTTTCGTGAGAAAGATAGAGGATTCCTGTGATCACATTAAATGGGCAGAGTCTTGACCACCTAATAAGGCAATTGAGACGTAACATTAGAATGATTCCTATCTGTCCTGTATGTTAGCTGAAATGCAATAAACAGGTTCCGTAGATCAACAATTTCCAAATATAGGACTCGATCTAGAACGTGAGTCAACGTTTGTAGGATAATAAGAAAAACCTTCGTTAATTTATTGGTTATGCATGGGCATAAAACGTGGAAAGATTCGTTTAGTAAAGGGAGGTCCATATGTTAATTAATTTTTGATTATTATTTATTACTAATCAAACCATGTTGAGTATTATTTAATGTTTATTGTTTGAAAGGAATGCAAGTTTTGCTGTTGTGTTTGATTATTGAAAATTGAAGAAGAAACAAAATTTCTTTTCAGCGATAATAATGCAAAAATGCTTTTATTTAAATTAGAACTGGAGGCGATTTTATAGGCATTCGGGGCAGGCTACAGTCTTGGGTGGAGAGATTTTTATCTGGTAGTAGCTTTCGTGTTAGAATGGGTACTTCTTTTTCGTCTACGAAATCGGTTTCGAGTGGTTCTTGGGCCCATTCTATTCGTCCTATATACCTCTAATCTTCCATCTGTCCTACATACACAATGCTCACTTTTTGCCGACGACAATAAGATCTTGAACAATCCAACTACAAATGCTAAAATCATCCAGGAAGATTTAGACGCTATCTCGAAATGGTCTGATGACTAGTTGTCGCCATTAAATCTCTCAAAGTGTCGAGTACTTCATCTAGGCAAGAACAGCCCCCGACAAATGTACTCACTTTCTGGCCAAAATGTAACCAGCTGCAACAATAATTCTGATCTGGGCGTGATAAGTTCACATGACCTTTCAAGGTCAGAGCATATTCTCCATACCACTGCGAAATCCAAGCGCATCCTCTTTCTGTTGCAGAGGTCATTTTCTGGATGCGATCTTGCAACGTGTTCTCTATTGTATAGAACGTATGTACGTTCTATTCTTGAATTTCGTGGACCAGTTTGGTGCCCTACGCTTATTCGCGACATGCAGGTTCTGAAAATACCCAGCGACAGGCTACACGAATTTCTTATCAGTATGGTGTCCCACATCCAGGTTAAAGCGAGCGGTTGAATCTGCTCAACCTTCCCTCATTCGCCGATTTCAGGAAAACATGGAACATCTGTAGAGAGAAACATCAGCAACCTATCCGCCTATGAGCGAGGTGATAGAGATCATGCGTGATATCTTCTGGACACTTGTCTATAGATGTAATGCATCTTTGGATGCGGAGCACTACACATGGGAAGAATATTCAAGACTAGATCGCACTTATGCTTTGTATGAAAGTATCAGCTGTGATGGGGTGAAGTACTGATAAGCCCTGAAAACTGAGTTTAGAAAAACATTCAAAGACTCCTTGTTATGCGCCTTTGCCAGGTTGACTTGAAAGCAGGGGCATCAGGTAATGTATCAATAAAAAAAACAAATTTCTGTGCCGAGTGTTCAGATATGTGGCTTTCAATTATAGAAGAGATACCATCAAGGTTGGTGAGAATATTATCAAGATAAGCTTCAGAACGGGTCGGCTCATTGATCATAACATTAATATTGAACAATTGCAGTATTGACAAGAAATTCTGAGATTCTTTAGAATTTTTTAAAATATTGAGATTAAAATCACCAGTTACGATGAACTTAGATTGTTCATGCAATAACCTCTGCAGAATGAGGATCAGTTTTTCGAAAAATACATCACAATCACAAAAAGGAAGCGTGTTAGGCCTATATATACAAACAGTTAGTTTAAAAGGAACAGTAAATACCTGTATAGCAGAGCACTCAAAAACCCTTGGTATACTTGAAGATTTAAGATCCGGCCTCCTGTTAAACCCAGTCTTTCCGGCAAAATATTGCGTTTCCTCCATGAGACCCTTTTTCACGACAGAAACTTGAGGTCAACTGGTAACCTGCCAAACGATATATATTCAATTCGTCCAAATACTACCAATGTTCTGTGACAGCAAGAAAATCAACATTCTCCTCAATAGAGAGAAGAGATAATCTGTTATAGGCGGTACCAATAGATTGAAGGTTTTGATGTATAGTGGTTAGACACTTCTCGATGGAAAACGTTCTCGATTCACTATACGATTTAACACGGTTGGAGATTGAGGGATATTAGGATCTACCTTCCAGGTTGATGAGTGCCTCTCAAGCGAAAAA
Source organism: Cryptolaemus montrouzieri (assembly GCA_013387265.2). NCBI lineage: Eukaryota > Metazoa > Arthropoda > Insecta > Coleoptera > Coccinellidae > Cryptolaemus > Cryptolaemus montrouzieri. Next base: position 30,525,966 of record JABFTP020000103.1, read on the forward strand.
AACCTTTGAAGTTGAACTCCTTCAAGATAACCACTGAGGGCCAAAAATCTGCCTTGCACAACGATTCAAATACATCTTCTTCTGGTGCATCTACACTGAAAGAAGAATTATTTCCTTTAGTGGGCGACTTCTTCATCTCTCTTATATAAATATTTAAAGAAGTTTAGACATTGAAAGACGACTTGAGTTGCGGCCCCGACGGCATTCCACCTTATTTTCTGAAGCGTTGTGTCTACACATTGTCTAAATCTCTGTGGAAGCTCTTCAATCCATCTTTTCCAACGGGCATTTTCCCTGAAATTTGGAAGGGTAACTATGTGACCCTGAATCATAAGAGCGTCGATAAGGCAAATGTACGGAACTACCGGCCTATTAGCAAGTTAACGGCCATTCCAAAGCTGCTGGAGCTTTTTTCACTCGACACCTATCTTGGCACTGTAGATTATTGCAAGGCTTTCGATAGGTTAGTCCACAAACGACTGTTAGCGAAACTGGCTGGCATGGAATTTCCGGATTGGGTTCTGGAGTGGCTGTCGAGCTACCTGAAAAATCGTGTTCAATGGGTTAAAATCAGAAATCATGTATCTCATCCCATTTTGGTCACGTCTGAAGTCCCACAAGGGTCTCATTTAGGGCCTATTCTTTTTAATATTTTCATAAATGACATACGGAGGGGCATGAGATATTGTAAGTACTCAACATTTGCTGATGACCTTAAGATGTATCTGCCCATATCAAACAAAGACCACTGCCATAGACTTCAACACGACATAGATGCTCTTGCCGAATGGTCGGTAGAAAATGGGATGGAGCTAAATATTGGAAAATGCTGCAGCATTACATTTTCTAGATCTAGAAGCCCAATTCGATTCAATTACACAATATCAGACGTGTCTATAAGCCGGGTAGATAAGGTGAGGGATCTAGGGTTTTTTCGATGAGCGAATGACTTTTGTTCCGCACATAAACTCAGCAACAGCTAAGGGACGACAGCAGCTTGGTTTCGTACATATAGTCTCCTCATTACAGAGTTCAAATCTCAGAGATTGAAAGGGTTCAGCACAGGTTTTGAGAGGTGCCGCATACAAATTGCACATGCCAGCAGGCACTTACTCTTATTCGGATATCATGGCTCTCTTGAACTTGCGAATTTTGGGAGATAGAAGGAAGATCTTCGATCTTACATTCACATACAAGTTATTGTCAGGAGATATCCTTTGCCCTGAGTTATTGGAATCCCAGTGAGAGCTACCAGGAACTCTGATCTCTTTTAACTACCATTCCACTCGACAACTCACGGTCTAAACAATCCTGGAATTCATTGGAACTACTTTGAATAAATTCAATTTGGGTTTGAAGAGGGTTTGGTGAGCATTCAGAAAATGATCTAGTCAAGCCTTCAAAATACCCTTATTTTTTTTTTATGCGATATGTCATCACGACTCTTGGGCTACTGTTTTTTGTTTTGTGACGTACTATACAATTTTGAATTTTATAAGTGTATTTTAATTCCAGCTACATAGATATGTCATTGTTGCAAGTTTATAAATCATTTTGTAATCTACTGAATAAGGGGGTAACCCGTACATAAACGTTATTATTTTCGTGGACTTATGCACTATCTCAGCTGTTAGCTGGATATAATTTACCTTTCCCAAATTCAGCAATCAAAGGGAATAGGCTCGATTACAATATACTTGACATAAATTTCCTAACTATCCTACATGTATTAAGAATTACAGCTTTTTGCATTTCTATATAGGTATTCTTATGCAATTCTTAAGGCTATCATGCAAAGTTTTGGGTATTAACCCAGTCGGGGATACGATGATAGAAACAATAACTATTTTATCGAGGTGCCACATCTGCTTGATCTCAATAGCAAGGTCTGTGTATTTGGACTTTTTTCCTGGAACTTGTTCAGCACGTTGTTATTGTTCGGTATGGCGACACCCGCCAGCATTTCTGTTTTGGCTCTCTTATCATACACCACTATGTCCGGCCTATTATTCGTCACCATTCTGTCAGTGATAACAGGTCTATCGTAGTATAATCTGATAGAGCCATTTTCTGAAACGGGCGCTGGTTGATACTTGTAATATGGCTGGAAGGTATTCAGAAGTTCGTACTTGTGTGCAATTTTCTGATGGATAATGTTGCACACTTAATTATGCCTGTGAAGATAGTCCGTATTGGCCAATTGTTCGCAGCCGGGCGTAATATGCTGTATAGTCTCCGATCTTATATGGCATTTTCTGCACTTATCGGTTTGTAATGTTCCGTCCTTAATAATAAATTTTTTGTAGTTGTTTGGAGCGATCACTTGGTCTTGAACGGCCACAAGGAATCCTTCTGTTTCCACGAATAATTCTCCTTTCATCAACCATTTGTTGAAGGCTTCTTTGTCGATATGTGGTTGATCGATCTCATAGTGATGTCGTCCATTCAATTCTTTTCTTGATCATTGCTTTTGTTTTTCAGTATCTGATAGGAACGGTAAATTCAGCAGGTAATCTCTAGTAGCAAGATTTAGAGGTGTATATCCCCTATCAGCCAACGATACCACTCTATGGAGGTCAGAAGTGAGAGCTTTTGCAGAGAAGAATTTTCTGAAAGTTTTTATCTGTTTGGTGTGTAAATTGACAACATCTATTAATCCGCGTCCTTCTTCTTTCCGCTTCAAAGTTGTTCGTATCACAGGCGATTTTGGATGATGATTGTTGTATTTTGTCAGCATCGTTCGGGTCTGTCTTTGAATATAATCCAGTTCTGTCTTAGTCCATCTGATTATTTCAAATGAGTAAAGCAACACTGGAATGGCGTAGGTGTTAATTGCCTTGACTAGATTCCCCGAGTTCAACATCGATTTCAGCACAGTCTTCAGACGCTGACTGTATTCTGAACGAATCTTCTCCTTCGATTGTTTTTGGACTAGCAATCTGGCTTGTCGGTATCCTAGATATTTGTATGTTTCGCCATCTCTCATGCACTGTATAATATCACCGTTTGGAAGTTGTGTTCCACCATCTATGATTTTCTCTCTTTGAATGTTCAGGGTCTTACATTTTTCAATTCCGAATTTTTTATGAACATCTGCCGAGAACTTACTGACAGTTTTCAGCAGATCATCCAATTGCTTCTTGTTCGAAGCATATAATTTGATGTCATCCATATACAGCAGGTGGGAGATTGTATGATAGTTCCTTTCTGTTTTTATCCTAAATCCGTATCCTGTTCTATTGAGCATTGAGGACAATGGGTTCATAGCTAAACAGAACCATAGTGGACCCAAAGTGTCTCCTTGAAAGATTCCACGACGTATGGGTATCTCGTCGGTTTTAATTGAATTATTGTTCATGTTGACCTGCAAAGACGTGCGCCAGTATGTCATTGTTGTGTTCAAGAATTCTACCAGGGTTAGATGAATTTTATATCTCTGCAATATTTCGACAAGCCAAGAACGGGCAGTACTATCGAATTCCTTCATTCATTATAGCAGAATTAATGATGAGTTGTTCCTTACACCCGTGGTGTTTCTCTCTGCATCCTTTCTGCTTCTCTGCTTATATATTGTTGTCGTCAAGGTGTTGGTTTATTCGATTGGATATGCATGAGGTGAGTATTTTGTAGAGCGTTGGTAGGCAAGTGATTGGCCTATATTGAGACGGATCTTGTGTTCTATCGCTCTTAGGTAGCATATATGTTAAGCCTTTTGTTAGGAAAGTGGGTGTTTTCCTGGGATCTTGAAGAACATACGTGAGCTGTTTCGCTAGGGCTCCATGGAGCTTATCAAACTTCTTGTACCAGAAGTTGTGGGTATTATCTATACCTGTGGCCTTCCAATTGTTGGTCGCTCTAACTACTGTTGTGATTTCTTCATCTGTTATTCCTTCGAAGTCCATATGTTTGATATCAAGGCGTTGTTTTTCATTCGTGATCCATTCCGCATCTTTATTGTGTTCTTTGGGGTCATCACCATAGTGATGACCAATAATCGGTCAAGCACTGTGAGTCAGGTACTTCTCTGTTATTGTTGGTCGCAGTTTTGTTATTTCCCTTATGAAAATTGGCCGCGCTTTGGAGGAACCTTTGGTTTTGATGTTTCCTTTCAGTACACTTGATGTATCTTGAGAGCCTCTTTGCTTTTGCTTGGAGTTTCTGCTTCAAAGTGTTCATATACACGTCGATATGTTGTTTGTGATCAGGGTGTTTTGTGTTCGTACCAATTTTTCTATGAATTTTGCGTATATGAGATTTCAACCGCCTTGAGGGCTTTTTGTTTCTCAGCTTTAATATCGATCTCAGCTCTAATATTGTCAATATCCTTCTCCAGTTGTTTTTGCCATGGTGGTTTTCTGACGCTTTTTGGCTTAGATCGAATCAGAGATGTGGAGACTTGTTGTTTGTGTAGTCGAAGAACCGCTACCGCTCCACAGTAAATCAAAGTGTGAATTTTGTCCAAGGAGTTCTGGTCAGTGTATTTTTCAAACACTAAGTTTATACTTGCTAGGATGATATTGGTGTTTTTGTTCGTTTTAAGTTTTGGCAGTTTAGGTCGTTTAGTTGGGTTACTACCACTGAGTTCAGTTATTGCTCTATTGAGTTCTGATCGTGCTAAATACATAAATTCGTTTTGCTGGTTCATCTCAGGGGGACGCTCTATGTTGATATTCGTTTCCATGGCTTCGATGTTATCTTTAACACTTTTATTGACGATAGGTATACCGTTATTAGTATCATCTTCACTTCTGAGTTCCATCATGACGTCTTTTCGTATGCTTTGCAGCGTTTCTGAAGAAAATAGCCTGTTTTTAAAGATTGTTCTTCGTTGATCCGAAATTCTCTGCTCGGATATGTCCTGTAATTCTGGATATTTTTCTACGAACGCAAGATGTAACGCGTATCTGTATGCTGACATTTCCGATTCCAAGTTTGTAATCTTGTAATAGGAACGCATAATGAAAGAATTCATTTCTGGGGTCCACTTTCCTAGGGAGTCTGGCTCTCGTGGTCGTAGGCATAATGGCTTGCGCCACCGTTGAAACATCAAGAGTCGGTTGGGAGGTATTGACGTTGTTTCCCACTTGGGTTTGTGTTGTAGTATCCATACTGGAATTCATTCTGCTTCCGTTGCTAACCGAGGGAGACTGTGACTCACTTTCCGAACAAGAACCTCTTCCTAAATCTTGAACGCTACGAGAGGTTATGGTGGTACAATTGGATAAGTTGCATTTTATACCTACTGCCAGGTTCAGCTTGGGTACCTCGGGTTCGCTAAGCCCGTACTCATTACCAATGTTCCTGAGCCCCTGATGGGGCTTATTATTATACTCATATTGTCATAGAGAATTATTCTGCGAAAGGCAAGATTCCCATCTCATAACGATATTAGAATGGAAATGACTTTTGATTTTTTGAAAAAGACGTCATAAATTATTATCATGTGACATATGTTCGAAAAGGAAAAAATACTCTACTCAACGCGACCCATTTCGTGTATGGTGTATGTTGAAAAAACACAAGTGTACTTATAGCTTGAAAACCGTTGAATTAAACGATTTTTCGAATGCATCCCCGGATCCTATTGAAAAAATGTCAATGTGAAAATATTTTTTCGGTAACGTAATAAGTACCCGAGATATAGTCATTCGCTCAAAGCCCAGAAAATCGAAAACAAAAAATTATAACTGAAGTTGGTTTTCAATAAGGTTTTCTCGAAAATCGAGAACGAGAAAAGCGGGGAATTTTTTCACCTGCAATGGTTCACATGGCTGCCTCATTGAACCATCGAATTGGGAACACCCTGTACATATTGAAATTCTGATTGTAAACTAGTGATTAATAATAATGAATTCTTGAATGAAAAAATTATCCAATACAATACAAACAAACATGTGGGAACAAGATATGGTACAAAAGAAACTAAAGAACTCAAAGCAAGTAAACAAAATTGTATCTTGATAAAGTATAATCGAGCACTAAATGAAAGTAACATTGGAAGTGTTTCCAACTTTGTAGGAAGTCCGCAATTTCCTGACGTCATCAGTGGGTGCCTGTCTATCCAAAAGTTCAACCCACAGAAGCTTAACTTTTTCTAAAGATTCCATTATACACCTGATCTGTGGGAAGATTGTTTAGTCAGTCCTGGTTTACTAACTCTTTATAGAAACCTACGTATCTTGTCATAATCTGAATAAAAATCAATGGCAACTAATTGAATTATTATGAATTTTGTTCAGCGATATTTGAAATCGTGGCCTAAATAAATATGAATGTGGCGCCGTTTAACTTATATCGTAAGCTCTTAGTTTTCGTTTGTACCCACGTTCTGAATTAAATAAATTGCATTACAATTCTCAATATTACTTTGGATTTGTACCAATCTCTACTATTGATTAATTTGGCCTGCATTTGTTCATAGAAGGAAACTTTCATCTTTTCAGCAAATTGATTATGCCTCATCTTTTTTTTAATCTGAACTCTTGGGAGAAGGAGATGCCTGTCATACCACAGCTGTGTGGCCGCCCAAAGTGATTTAACGTGTGTTCACTCGCATCTTAAATTGATGGAAGCGAGTTCTACAACACACTTGCCCTGTAAACAAAAGAATTTTTATAGAAAGTTTTCCGCAAACCTGGTGCTTTTCAGAACTAGATTTTTTCCAAAACCAATCCTTTCAGTTCATCAGTGCTTTCATAATGGAAGTTTCTGTAAAAATGAAACAGATCAGCAACCTGCTGCCTTTGACTAGTACTAATGAGAAAATGGGAACGCCGGGTTATAGTTGTCCGCAAACTCAAACATTCTGTTGTCGGTGATCATTAATCTGCAACAGAAAGAGAGTTGTTGAGAGTTTGGCTCCATGGGGTACTCCATATTGTCAAGATGATAACGGTCGTGATTTCGAATATTAGCTAATTATATTTTTGATAGCACAAGATCAGATCTAGAGGGAAAATTCACCACAGTACGGTGGCCATTTTGAAACGTCACACAGAGACGTAATATTTATAACAAATCTGGTGAAGAAATCAAAACCAAAATTGACTTCTTCCTTAAAATTTGAAAACTACCGAATTATTTGGATATGTCCCTGATTCTTTCCAAATTGTATAGATTTGTTATATCGGTTGGACCTCCTTCTAACTGCCTGCATGAATTAATTTTCTTAGTTCTGGTTGATAATTTCCAATAAAGTTAAACCATAGAAGTGATTTCATTTCCATTATTAAATATACACACAACCAAATTTATATGGAGCCATCCGATATTTTGAATATTATCTCAGGGATTTTCGAAATTTCGACGGATTGTTAGAATTGATCCTTTTTGAGATATTTCAATTGAAAAAAGAAATAAATTAAGGTTCATTTTAAGAAAGAAACAAATAAAAGAGAATAAGAGACTCATTCCGCATGTAGTAAAACAATTGAAAACAGTTTTCTCTCGGAGTAGGTGTTTTTTCTCGACCTCAGTAGCTTGTATTACCTCTTCTTGCCCTGATACAAGCCTGAATCCGTCTAGGTATGCTTTGGATTAGGTTTTGACCTTCTCCGGAGTGATATTCTGCCACTCTTCTTTGGGACTTAGATGAGTTGTTGTGGGGTTCGTGGATTATCCTGGTGTGATCTACTTTTCCTTTTGAGATTATCCCATAAATGTTCAATAGCATTTAGGTCTGGAGAGCAAGCTGGCCAGTCCAAAATAGCGATTCTCTCTGTTTCAAGACAATGTCGCGCGAGGTTGCTGGTATGCGGAGGAGCATTATATTGCATAAAAGTGAAATTCTCACTATGGGCACCTCGCCAGAGTCTCACTATGGGCTCCAACACTAGATCCACGTAATTTCTAGCCGTTACAATCTCAGGAAACGAAATCAAATATGTTTTGCCTCCCAGCATAATGCCACCTCAAAACATCACACTGCTCCCTTGGTATTTCGGAATTTGTCTTGCTGCTCGGAGTCTAGCTTGTCTTTCACGCCCCCGTAAAACCCGAATCCGGTGGTCATCTGATCGAACACCAATTCTATTCTCAAAAAGAACATTTCGCCAATTCTCAATATTCCAATTTTGTTGTTCGATACATCAATTAAGTCTGTTAATTTTTTGTTGTCTGGTTAGCTCTGGAACTCTTAAGGGCCTTCTGCTGTATAAACCCCTTGAACGAAGTCGTTTCGACTAATACACTGATACACTGATGCCTGTTGCTTCCAGATATGCATTTGAAGTGTGGGGTGCGACGCACTAGGGTCTCCTCTTGCAATTTGGCACAAAAAGCGGTCTTGTTCTTCAGAAGTGATCTTCCTACGACTTCTTATAGACCTATTTTGCAGAGATTGTTGCTCCACGTATCGGGCGTAGGTTTTTTAAATCACTCCCTGTGATACCCCATTGTGGCCGCTTTATTCCTCTGTGTTACCCCTTCTTCAACGAGAGCAATTATTCGAGCCCTTTGCACATCGGACAATCTAACGTAAGCCATTTTAAATTATGATTATAGGCTTTTTTAAATTTTGAAATTCACAGTTTCAAATCTCAGTGACGACTGAGTAGAATATCCCGAACATGTGGTGATAATTCATCATTTCGTATCATACTATCGGGTTTTTTACAACAAAAAACTTCATTATTCACAAGTAGTCGAAGATCCATGGTTAAAAACAATCAATAATGTGAAATACCGAGTGTTTCCATATAAATTTGGTTGTGTGTAGATGTTTTTTTGAGGAGGTCGTTAGTTGATGAAAACTGATATATATTTTTTAATTGAAGAATAAAACTGTGATGTTCAAAGTTACACACTGACAAACTTATGACGCGCTTCACCAAACTGCGGCTTTTTCAGATATGCAGTAAGTTCAAAGTGATAAAGTACCTCATATATAACATTTGTAATAATCCAAATAGAGTTGCTTTTTTCAAAAACTGAAGAGATTGAGTAATGGTAACGAATTCAAGCCAAATCGACTATTAAATAAATTTGTAGAATTTTTCCAATGTTTCCCATAGGTTCAGTTTCAATCTATGATTTTCACGATGTAAAATATCAAAATTACTATTAAAAGTATGGTTTTATTTCAGTAGAAGATTGGCATAGTGAGATCGGGGTTCTGTTTGTAAAACCTGCATTTATGCTCCGATATCATAATATTGAAATTCCAACATGTTCTACCGATATAAATGTTATCACAACTTCCACAAGAGAGTTTACATGAAAACACCTGATTTGTTTACTTTATGACTTGTAGGTTTATAGTTTGTAATATAATTTACCTTTCCCAGATTCAGCAATCAAAGGGAATAGGCTCGATTACAATATACTTGACATAAATTTCCTAACTATCCTACATGTATTAAGAGTTACAGCTTTTTGCATGTCTATATAGGTATTCTTATGCAATTCTTAAGGCTATCATGCAAAGTTTTGGGTATTAACCCAGTCGGGGATATGATGACAGGAACAATAACTATTTTATCGAGGTGACACATCTGCTTGATCTAAATAGCAAGGTCTGTGTATTTGGACTTTTTCTCCTGGAACTTGTTCAGCACGTTGTTATTAATCGGTATGGCGATATCCACCAGCATTGCTGTTCTGACTCTCTTATCATACACCACTATGTCCGGCCTATTATTCGTCACCATTCTGTCAGTGATAACAGGACTATCGTAGTATAATCTGATTTTCCTATACGGGCGCCGGTTGATACTTGTAATAAGGCTGGGAGGTATTCAGAAGTCCGTACTTGTGTGCAAGTTTCTGATGGATAATGTTGCACACTTGATTATGCTTGTGAAGATAGCCCGTATTGGCCAGTTGTTCGCAGCCGGACGTAATATGTTGTATAGCCTCCGATCTTTGCATTTTCTGCACTTATCTGTTTGTAATGTTCCGTCCTTAATAATAAATTTTTTGTAGTTGTTTGTAATGATCACTAGGTCTTGAATGGCCATAAGGAATCCCTCTGTTTCCGCGAATAATTCTCCTTTCATCAACCATTTGTTGGAGGCTTCTTTGGCGATGTGTGGTTAATTAATCTCATGGTGATGTCGTCCATGCAATTGCTTTCTTGACCATTGCTCTTGTTTTTCAGGATCTGATAGGAAGGGTAGATTCAGTAGGTCATCTCTGTTAGCAAGATTTAGAGGTGTATATCCCTTATCATCTTATGATACCACTCTATGGAGGTCAGAAGTGAGAGCTTTTGCAGAGAAAAATTCTCTGAGATTTTTTTACTGTTCGGTGTGTAAATTGACAACATCCATTAATCCGCGTCCTCCTTCTTTCCGCTTCAAAGTTGTTCTTATCACAGACGATTTTGGATGATGAGTGTTGTACTTTATCAGCATCGTACGGATCTGCCGTTGAATATCATCCAGTTCTGTCTTAGTCCACATGATTATTCCAAATGAGTAAAGCAACACTGAAATGGCGTAGGTGTTAATTGCCTTGACTTGATTCCCCGAATTCAACATTGATTGCAGCACAGTCTTCAGACGCTGACTGTATTCTGAACGAATCTTCTCCTTTGACTGTTTTTGGTCTAGCAATCTGGCTTGTTGGTATCCTAGATATTTGTACGTTTCGCCATCCCGAACGCATTGTATAATATCACCGTTTGGAAGTTGTGTTTCACCATCTATGACTTTCCCTCTTTGAATGTTCAGGGTCTTACATTTTTCAATCCCGAATTTCATATGAACATCTGCCGAGAACTTACTGACAGTTTTCAGCAGATCATACAATTGCTTCTTGTTCGAAGCTTATAATTTGATGTCATCCATATACAGCATGTGGAACCTTGTATGGTTGTTCCTATCTGTTTTTATCCTAAAGCCGTATTCTGTTCTATTGAGCATTAAGGACAATGGGTTCATAGCTAAACAGAGCCATAGTGGACTCAAAGAGTCTCCTTGAAAAATTCCATGACGTATGGGTATCTCGTCGGTTTTAATTGACTTATTGTTCATGTTGACCTGCAGAGACGTGCGCCAGTGTGTCATTGTTGTCTTCAAGAATTCTACCAGGGCTGGATGAATTTTGTATATCTGCAATACTTCGACAAGCCAAGAATGGGCGGTACTATCGAATGCCTTCAGATAATCGAGAAAAGCTGAATGAACATTCCGGTTTCCTAGGTGTGCCTGTTTCATTATCACAGAATCGATTATGAGTTTTTCCTTGCACCCATGGTGTTTCTTTCTGCATACTTTCTGCTCCTCTGCTAATATATTATTGTTGTCAAGGTGTTGGTATATTCGATTGCATTTGCATGAGGTGAGTATTTTGTAGAGTGTTGGCAGGCACGTGATTGGCCTATATTGAGACGGATCCTGTGTCCTATCGCTCTTAGGTTGCATATATGTTAAGCCTTGTGTTAATAAAGTGGGTGTTTCCTTGGGCTGTTGAAGAACGTACGTGAGCTGTTTCGCTAGGGCTCCATTGAGCTTATCAAACTTCTTGTACCAGAAGTTGTGGATATTATCTATACCTGTGGCCTTCCAATTGTTGGTCGCTCTAACTACTGTTGTGATTTCTTTCTCCGTTATTCCTTCGAAGTCCATATGTTTGATATCAAGGCGTTGTTTTTCATTCGTGATCCATTCCGCATCTTTATTGTGTTCTTTGGAGCTCGACCATAGTGATGACCAATAATCGGTCAAGCACTGTGCGTCAGGTACTTCTCTGTTATTATTGGTCGCAGTTTTGTTATTTCCCTTATGAAAATTGGCCGCGCTTTGGGGGAACCTTCACCATTCATGAAATGGCCGGGGCTACCCGACCTATTCGTTCCTATGATGTCATGTCTATCGCCAATATCAATAGGAACAGCTTCAAATATTTAACATATTTTTGAACTATAATGACAACCTTTCTGAATTAGTAAAATGCAATGGTAAGATACTTACATTGTACAGAAAAAACTGAGTTTGAGAAGTGCGCGGCACAGACAAAAGAACCGACACTAGTATATGATAGACTGTCACACGTTGTTCACTGAACTGACACGGCTCAAAGACTTGCACGTACGTCTATATGTTGCTGTCGTTATTTTGACGTGGCGCCTGTTAATGTATGTCTGCGGGATTTTCTGGAACTAGCTTTGGCCGGGGGTTCCCGGCGGCCGGGGCTACCCGACTTTCCCTAAACAACGCGGCAAATTACGTGCAGTGATGAAAACTTTTTTTTGATCACACCCATGATGTAAAGAAAAAAAAGGATTTTGCTAGTGAGGGGATTTCGACTATCATAGGATCTTTCTCAATTTTCAGATTCAATTAAACTTTTCGTTGTGAATAAATAATCTGCCTTGTTTAAATCTAAATGACCTTCATCTGCCTTAGTAAATACTGTGTTGTCTGATTTACACTTTGATTTGATGGATTTTAAGGTTATATTATCAAATTTACCAGGTTTGAAGCAGATAAACTCTTGTTTCAGTAATGATGCTGCTAAATGTTTCATCTTAATTTTCAAGCTAGTCAAAACAATATTGGGAACTGAAAATTAAAAATTATTGGCTCTAAATGCAAATTGCCACATTCCAGAGTGAACTTAATTATTAATATTTTCTTGAATACTCAAATTTCTCGAGCATGTTGTAAGCATGATTTCATCTCATGTAAAATCGTTTGACGCTTATAAAATGAATAAGAATTCTTATATTGCCGGATAATATAAATTTTCGGGATTTCTCCACTAATAACAATTGCATTCATATTGTCTTCGTAATTGAACAATAAAAATCTTGTTTTCGTCGTAATATAATTCAAGTATCTACCTACGCTCGACAAGGAAAAACAGAATAAGACTGAGTTTTACAATCATTGGTGTTCTAGAAGTTAACGATGTATCTCAAATTTTAACATTGGTTGCTGTGGGACCATTCTAACACCTACGCGTGATTTTCCTACATGTTCAGGTAATTTACACCCACTATCATAAGAAATCATTCAGTCAAGGATTCACAAACTAACCATTCACTTGTTTGCACTTTCGGTATATTGCAACGATTTTCATTTTTACATCTGTCAGGTGAGATTATTATCAGAGTGACATTTATAAAAATTTGAAATAAGCAAATGCTACTCAGACAGGATAGCCAACTGAATTGAAGTAATTGCAGGCAGCAAGCACTCAGTTTTTGTCTCTCGAAAATAGACTGAAATTATCCATTTTCAATTAGATCAACAGAAAGAAGTAACAAATATTTTAAATCCTTTTCACCTCCGAAAAACATCATCTTTAGGAATCGGTAGATGTTATGGCTCGTACAGATACATCTATCCACACAACCACACATTTCAAAAAATGTGTTCTGCAAAACAATGGTAGGTTCGAATGCAAAACAGGGAAATTGAATAAGGCTTGGATTACAAGCGGTATTAAAATTTCCTTCCAAATGCTGAAGATGCTGTATGACTATATCTAATCCTCATCCTGATAATATAACCTTCTATGAAAAATTCAGCAAGATCTACCAAAAAACAATATTGGCGGCAAAAAATCAATGACGAAATATTTCGCAAAGCAGATAATAAATCCAGGGCAGTCAGGGGTATTATAAATGGTAATTTGGGTAATGATGGCGCAAGTAGAAAAACAGATATGGAGATTCTTGTGGACGGACATCTTGTGAAGAGTCCGGATTTTATATCAGCCTATTTCGATGAGTATTTAATTGACATACCTAAAAGGATGAAAAACAAGATACCGGACGTACCAAGTGGTCTTCCTAACAAGAGAGCTATTAATGAAACTATGTATCTCTCTTCTGTTTCAGACGCAAAAGTGCTCAATATTATTCACAGTCTGAAAAACTCAAATTCCTCTGGTGTGGATGGGATCAGTAATAATTTGCTCAAGAAGATCTCCCACTTTGTTGTTCGGCCTCTAACATTTCTCATAAATCTCTTACTGGAGTTTGGTTTGTTTCCTGATATTCTCAAAATCGCTGGTATCAAGATGATCTTCAAAAAGGGGAACCAACCTTTATGGACAACTATCGACTGATATCGTTGCTGTCTGCTGTGTCTAGGGTACTTGAAAGAGTGATCTATGACCAAATGGTAACATTCATAAAGAAAAACAATATTCTCTCAAATTACCAACACGTGTTCAAGAATGCAAGATCGACTGATTCTGCTTTGATGGATATCCTGAATAAATTGTTTGAGGACATTGATGATGGATTGAAGTGTCTTTCTTTGTTTATGGACCTGTGTAGAGCATTTGATCTGTTATTTCATGAGCCACTCTTATATAAAAAGGACTGCCTTGGTATGAGGTGTCAGATAAATAGGTTAATCAGATCGTTTTTGACAGATCGCTTTCAATTTGTAGAGGTCGATGGCAAAAAATCTTCCAGTCTAAGCATTGGTTCTGATGTACCACAAGGTTCAGTGCTTGGACCACTGTTGTTTTTAATTTTCATCAATGACTTGCCAACAGTATTACAGAATCTGGAGAGTCTCACGATGTTCGCTGATGATACCACCCTTATTTGAAGCGGGGAGGGTGAAGGAAAAATCCTAGACAATGCACATCAGCGCTTAATGAAGTGTATGGATTGGTTTAATACGAATGGTTAGTATCTAAATGTCGACAAGACAACTTTACATTGAAAACACAGAAACAAATAATGAAAGACTATTGTTAAAATCAAATACGAGGTTTATTAGGCAGGTCGACAGCATTGAGTGCCTGGACAAGAACCTGAACTGGCACCCTCACATTCAGAACCTGTGTAGCAAGCTGAGTTCCGTATGTTACGCTCTATACCGTCTACAAAAAATTGCCAATATAACAACTTGTGTGCTTATTATTTTGCTCACTTCCATTCTAGAGTATCGTATAGGATTTTGTTTTGGGGTGCTTCTATTGTAAGTACAAGGGTATTTAGAATGCAAAAAAAGGCTGTTCGTAATATATTGGGGGTTTCTTGGCGCACATCATGCAGGAACTTATTTGGAATACTTAAGATATTGTCAATAGCTTGCGTATACATACTTGAATTGCTGACCTATATGAAAAAAACCTTCAATCGTTCCAACGCAACGAATACTAAACTCGCAATTCCGATGATCTTGTCATACCTTACCATTCTTCTTCTACCTATGAGAGATCCCCTAGGTACATGGGTATCAAACTGTTCAACAAACTCCCAAGGCATATAGGGATATACAATGCCTAAGAACATATTGTAGATTACTTAAGAATTTATTGTTGAATAAAAGCTACTACGATCTTGAGGTGTGTCTAGCTGCTCATCTCTTATTGTTTGGCATTCGTTAGTATTAGTATTTGTATTGATTTTAGATTTTATATTTATAGAATTGTATTGATGGTTTATTGTTTATTTCATTCATTTATGTAACTCATTGACATGTCTGATACCCTGTGGTCTATGGTCGGTGGACAAATGAACTATTATTATTATTATAGAAATATTCGAGCATCTGCATATAAAAAAAGATGACAGCACTCGTAAATAAAAGCTAATGAATTTTCATTTCTCATCTGTTGACAGTTACTCACCAAAGTTTCAGCCATTCTGAACGTTCAGTTGTTATGGAACAGCCGTTTGAGTGAGTTGAAATGAGTGTTTTTGTGAAAATTGACAAAATCAAGAGTCGAGCTATCATTAAATATTTATTTTTGAAAGACCATATGCTTATGCAAATTGAAGATGAGTTGGATTATGTGTATGGAGACGCTGCACTATCATTTATCATAGTGAAATGTCGTCCAAAAACTGCAACTACCGACGATGACTTCGCTTAAGTTTACCAACTGGTGCTAGACGACCACCGAATTGAAGTGAGAAAGATAGCAGAGGTTAAGAACATGTTGAATCAACTTTTACACTTGAGAAAGCTGTCCCCGCATTGGGTTCCAGGTTTACTCATGTTAGACCAAAAACGTGTTCGAATGAACATTTCCAGCGCTCCATTGGTGCAGTTTGGGCACTTTGGCACACGGAACTTGGATACACCATTTTACGCCAGAAACAAAAATACAGTCCCAACAGTGACCTGCAAAGAAGGAACTGGTTCCAAAAAAGCAAAAACTGTCTTTTTCGGCTGGGAAAGTGATGCCGACTGTTTTTTTGGGATAGTCGTGGAGTTATTTCAATCGAATATTTTCTAGAAGGAAAAAAATCACAGGAGCGTACTACGCATCAAAACGTGACAAGCTAAAAACAATTACGGTTTGAACTGCTGACTCACCAGATCTAGCCCCAAGCGTCTTCTTTCTGTTCCCTTATATAAAAATTGCGCTCAGAACACCGAGATTTTCGTCAAATGGAGGGGCAATCACCTTCGTGAACCACTAGGAGGTTACAGAGATGGGAACATCGCTTGAAGAAGTGTTAAGGGTTACAAGGAGATCATGTTGAAGAAAAAAAATATTCAGAAAAAATGTCTTGCATCTTTGTTAGGTCGGAAACATTTTTGGCCACCATCCCCTTTTGGTTGTGCTGAATCCAAAAATCACTTTCATTTTGTCATAGAACGTCAATTTTTCTGACAATACAGGTGTCTATGTTGAACAAGTTATCATCTTAGAAAAAAAATTAAGGACTAAACATTTGTTTAAATTTATAATTACATCACAAAACTAATATTTTGTATCTAAAACACATTCACTAGTAAGCAGTAAACATATTTCTTTTTCCCAGTGAGACCCCTCGTGGTGGGAATCATCTGAAAGGTCTCTCTGAAGCGTCCAACAGTAGTCTGCTGTCATTGAGACGCTCCATCTTCCCTGGTATAATTTTTCTATCTCCTTAAAATCTTGATGAAATCGTTCATCGTGCTCTTCACTCAGGTCTCTTAGTCTTTCTGGAAAGTAGCCGAGGTGGGAATGGACTTTTAAACTCATTACGTAACTTAAACCTTGAAATGCTTTCAACATTCTTTCAAAGATTTTTTGTGGTTAGGGTTTTGTCATTGCCTAAACATTTTTTTATGACATCTTCAAAGGCAATCCATTCGTCTATTTGAGGATCTGTCATCGTTGTGATGAATTGTGGACCAGCAATAAGTCGTCTTATATCTAGTCCAACGAAAACACCTTCTATCAACTTCGCCTCCGAGGAGCCTATAAACTTCGATATCAAGGGCTCTGATTTTTCGGTGGATTACGGAATTTTCAGAAGGAAGAGAGTCGATTGAAGATGAACGACGGGGCGGAAGGCCTTCAAGTGCAAACAACAATGAAAATGCCATTAATTCGACAGTCGATTGTCGGAATAATCTTGGAACAGTTGAATTTGAATCGCACCTTCATTCATCAGATTTTAACCAATGAATTGTGGATATATATTGTTTTGAAAAAGAGAGGATTTACAAAAATCCGAATAATTGTATTTATAATAAATCCTTGTATCTATAATTTCGGTGTGTGTCAGGAAAAAAACAAAAGTGAGCTCAGGAAATTTAACAGGGAAACCATACTATCTTGCTTATGATTCAATAGACGAGTTAAAAAACCTGAGGAAAAACTTGTTCCCCTGTCGCTATTGCACTAGCAATAGCTTGTCTGTTTATGTTGTGTGTACATAAAGAGTACCAAAGATTTTTCTGCCTAGCAGCTTCATTCTCTCATTCTCATCTTGCACTCCATGATTTCCAGACGAAGACAAGGGTGAAAGGAAGGTGGTTTGGGACAGGAATCTGTAACAATGGTAAAAGAAAACCAACAGAAAAATATTTCCACAATCATACCTGATTTTTATATGTCTAAACTCACTTGAATCTAAGAAAAGATTTTACATGGCAAGCAATGCCATAAAAAGCACTAAGGAGATAATCGAAAAGTACATAACCTGTGATATCACTTCCTTATTCTTGCCTACCAATTGTGAAGTATAATCGCAAAATCCCTTCAATATTCAAACTCAACAAAACAATTCCCTCTCTGTTTGACCGAGAGAGACCCGATAGTCAGATTCAGTCTTCTAAGTGATGCACATTATGATCTATAGATGTTCTAGAACCATTATCAACCCAATAATTTGGGTTGACATTCCCATATATTATTTCTTCTTGGATCTTGTTTAATTTAAAGAAAGATTTGCGAAAAAATTTTGACAGTCGTTTTAAAATATGATGAGAGAGAAAAAGGAGTCTTGATATTTTGGGACAGATTGAAAATAGTGCTCATTTTCTGGAACGTGTCATTACAGGTGATGAGTCTTAGGTGTTTGAGTACGACCCAGAAACCAAACGATAGAGCATGGAGTGGCCCAATGCAGCCTCGTCAATGTCCAAAAAGACACGAATGAGCCTTTTGATAGTCACAAATCCACCACAGAAAGTTTCAGCCTGTCTGAACGATTAATCAACACTTTTGCCAAAAGGTCCTTGAAAAACTTCAGGAGAAGAGAAACATCAGAAGAAACTGGCCCATGTCACACTATAAGCTTGGTGATGAAGTTTTGAACCAATAATAACATTCCTGTGGTTCGTCAGCTTCCTTTCTCACCAGACTTGAGTCCTTGTGATATTTTCGTCTCCCCGAAAATCAAAATTCACTTCAACAAAAATTTTTTGGGACACTTGAAAACATACAAATAGCTTTTAGCGACCAACTGAAGGCTATTCCAGTAACCGAGTTCTGGCAATGCTAAGATGATTGGCTGTGTGGCTTACCAATGGAACTATTTTGAAGAAGACAATATTGCATTGTAATTATATCTGAATAAAAAATTGAAAAAATCAGTCTCAATACTTTATTCACACAACTCGTATCTTCAATCGTTTGAGAACAGGTCATGGACGTTGTAATAGAAGGCTTTTCGAGTAAAATTCTGTAGATTCCCGAAATTGCTAGTGAGGTTAGGCTAGGTTAGGTTAGAATATTGCATTGTAATTATATTTGAATAAAAAATTGAAAAAAATCAGTCTCAATACTTTATTCACACACCTCGTATCTTCGATTGTTCGAGAACAGGTCATGGACGTTGTAAGAGAAGGCTGTTCTAATGAAATTCTGTGGATACCCTAAATTGCTGATGAGGTCTAGATGAGAAAACTATAAGTCATTTTGTCTTCGACTCTATTTCCTGATGGTTTTCAATACTCACATATGGTATCAGATTGTTTGCTTGTTTGGGTTTAATACACTAAAATCCTTCTGCTATCACAAACACAATGTGTTTCTGCTGCTTTTCTTCTTATTTTCCAGATTACTGCGATCTCACCATCCAACATTAACCAATTGAAGTTATGGTGAAAATGAAAAACGAAACATTAGCACAATAATTATGTTTACAGTTTTTGTTCACAAACACTTATAGACTAGATGCTACTGATATGTCAACGATGGGCGGGACAAGTTTTTTCTCCCTGTTCTCTTAAATCATATAAAAATTACGTATGGTGCACCAATTTCTCCTCATTTTCCTGAGGTTACACTCCAAGGAAGATCGAGGAAGGCTTAGGATGTTTTTAGTGATTGTCGATTCTACATAATGTGCTTTCTTCGGTCGCATCAAAATCTGACATGAAGCAACATTGTTTTATTAAAATTAAATGAATACATATGGGATGATTTTTTTTTCTACACTTTGCAAATCGTGAGTAGAATGAATTACTATCAATTTCTGTTTGTACTACTCATCCAAATGTTACTGTCTTAAATAAGGGGGTGGAGTTAATAATGAATTTTTGCTTCACGAATAAATAACTTTGAGATATAATGACTTTGCTAGATTTCTCAACTCAGGCAAAAAAGAAACGACATTGACTTCTGCCCACTGGTCAATATCGATCCAGCATGGGATTTCGGGTGGGCGCTATTTTCACGTTCACATAATTCTTACCACGTAAAAGTCCGACCCATACGCCTTTCAAACCTTGATACCAAACATGTACAGGATGAATTACAGGGGCGGACCTGGGAAATAACTCACGAATTACAGTGTAATCTCTTTATCTTTTCCAAAATCCATAAAGAAATCGTTGAACTCTACAATAATTTCTTCAATAAATATTCTATAATAAAATATTAGGGGTGAAAATATGGAGGAATTCATACCTCTCAATGAATTATTAACAAAAAATATGTACAATATTTTTCATACTTATAGAAGGTCAATTTCCGGGTAATAACACCACTTACTATTCCTAATGTCCAGGCCAAGATGTATTATTTTCAGACAGCCCATAATAAAACGCATTTTAATGAAGCTAGACACCAAAAAGCTTCAGGTTCAGATGCAGTAACGATCATCATACGCCCAGGATCTGATACCAGTTTCTGTTGACTTTTTAACCTTTCTTACAAAACAGGAATATTCCCCTTCTGTTGGAAACGCGCTCTACCTCAACCCATACCTAAGGAAGGCAGTAAGAATACACCTGATTTTTCGGATTCTGGGAATCGCTTGAGTATCCATCTTTTGGAGAAGATGTAAAGCCGTCGGTCCTGTCTAACAGAGATGTGTTGGATATTAAAGATCCCTTCCCTCGACACGAGAGGGGTTCGGCAAAATTCCCGAGTGTCATTGGCCGAAAGGCGGAAATAGAGCACGTTAAAGGAATAACAAACAAACAAGAATACACCAAATAAATACCGACTAAACTTGTTG
Organism: Cryptolaemus montrouzieri; assembly: GCA_013387265.2. Classification (NCBI taxonomy): domain Eukaryota; kingdom Metazoa; phylum Arthropoda; class Insecta; order Coleoptera; family Coccinellidae; genus Cryptolaemus; species Cryptolaemus montrouzieri. The sequence goes on from JABFTP020000103.1 coordinate 30,546,565, forward strand.
TTATAAGCGATATTGAAGGTTATGGAAATGTCTATAAAATAACATCTTTTAAGTATTTAATACTTTTAGTGATTGTCGATTGGCTTTCGTAATCAAATCAACAGGAGATCTTTTGCAATAGAATTTTCCCAATATTTTTTTCTATGAACAATAGAAATTACCCAGCGCACAATACACTAAAAATTAAATATTCACAAATTGTAGTGGGACGAAGGCATTTGTGAACCATTTTGCTGACCATCTCTAATGGAAATGTTCTTGTCCCAAACGAAGAACATTTAAACACCTCAAAAAGTCCAGGAAACACTTACCAATATCTTTAAAATATGAATTTGATGATTCGAATTTATAGAAATCTTTCTGTTTTTCTTAGGATGTATTGTATATAATGTATTCTCAAGAAAAAAAAAATATATTCGACTTCGCCAAAGCACCTATTATAAAAAAAATTGAAATTTGAAAATGACGAAATTTGGTAAAACACAAAAAAATCCTGAACTAATATTTTCGAAATGATATGGAAGCACTTATATTTTTCAGTATCCAGAAGGTCCACCTCTGTTATTAATGACACTTTGGCATCGTGGCATGCTCAATATTAAATTGTCTATTACATTTTGGCCTAAGTCATTCCAAGCCCCCTGAACTGCTAATCGAAGCTCCTGTTCATGATGGAAGACGTTTTGACGCAGGAGATTTCTTTTTAGGGTGTCCCACACATGCTCGATGGGATTCAGATCTAGGGAGCAGGGTGGCCACGGTAGAAGATCGATATCATTCTCTTCAAGAACGTTCAAGACAACTCTTGCACGATGAGGAGGGGCATTATGTTGTTGGAAGAGTGGATTTTGACCCATTGTTTGGAGATACGGTACCACTACAGGTAAAACTATCTCATTTGCGTAAGAATTTCCTGTGAGGTTGTTGTGTATGAAAACGAGGTCAGTTCTTCCACCAAGGCGTATACCTCCCCAAAACATCACTGATCAGCCTCCCTGTCTAACAACTTCTCGAGCATGCTGGAGACGGTTTTGCTTTCCAGGTTCCCTCCATATTTGAATTCTTTCCGAATCGGGATAATAACTAAATCTAGATTCATCACTGAAGAGAACTGTGGCCCACCTCTCTTGATCCCAGTTTACGTGTTCCTGGCACCAAGCTAAACGAGCAGCGCGATTTCCATGGGTCAGTTGTGGAACTCTTAAAGGACGTCTGGAGTGGAGTTGACCTTCGTGGAGTCGATTTCTCACAGTTTGATCGGAAATTCGTACAATATGAACTCGTGATAGCTCTTGAGCTAATTGAGATGATGTGGTAGTACGATCTCTTCTGGCTTGTAAAACTAAAAATCGGTGAAACGACCTGTATGGCGTTCTTCTACGCTACCTGTTTCATTGAAACGCGACCATAATCGGTTTATGACACTTGGGCTATTTCCCAGAACCCTGGATACTTCCCGTTGTGAGTTCCCAGCTTGGAGCATGCCAACGGCTCGTAACATCTCTTCTCTAGTCAAATGTCGTCTTTCCATGTTCGAATCACAAAACTTGAATCTTTTATTTGTGCTTACAACAGAAACAAAGTGCCAACTAACTGATTTCAAACACTGAATACATGAAATGATTATAAAGCAGTGTCGCATCTGATGCATTTTTAGATTTTTATAAAAAAAACTGAAATCTGTTGCGGCACTCTACATAATTTGGTGAGAAATTGATGCAGGTGTTCATTTCTTTAAAAAAAATCATCCATATTGATCGTTCTGGATACGATATATCGATATTCCGAAGTGTTCCCTAGACTTTTTTGAGGTGTTTATTCACCTTTCAACCTCTTCAAGTATAGATACTTGATAAAGTCTCAATAAATCTCAAATTCCATTCATATCTATATTATATTATATTGCGGTTTGACTGACTTTTTCGACCTGATCGTAAACGTATTTTTTGAGCGAATCTTTGCCGAACTCCTTCGCTTCCATATACTTTGATATATTCTTTAACTGAAAATGGAAACAATTCCTTCTGAAATCGAATTCTTCGCTGAAAATTTTGCATTTGAAATGATCTCCACCTGAAATCTGACTAGGTTCAAAATTTCCTACCCCCTTTTCCGACAATTTCCATTTCGTTCAGCTTCATTGCATTCGCTAGAGATATATTTCCCATATCGATCGGTGAAGAGAAATTGTCCCTTCATGACTTTATTTTCGAGGTGTATATATCAAAAGAATGGCAAGCAGTGTGCTGTCTATATCGCTCTCCAAACGATATTCACTTCCCTAGACTGTTTCAGTATCTAGATGATAAAGTGGGTTGGATTCAGACACTTCAACTGCAACGTTCACAACACCAACTGGATCCGCCACTCCTGGTGCCCATTCAGTGATGTTTGCCTTTCAGATCCTGACATCAATGTGTGCACTGAATCTGTTACAGAAATCATTCATGCAGAAATGGATCTCTACATCCCTTATTCCATGAAAAGAACAACAGCACAAAATTCATGGTTCAACAAGGACTGCGAAAGAGCCTCTGCAGCCAAGAGCAGAGCTTACAAGTCATGGAAGATTAATCCAGCAGAGGAAACAAGAACAACCTTCGTACGAATACGGAAAGTATGCAACCTGACAACTGCAAGAGAAAAGGCCAATTTCAACGAAGAGATAACTAATAAACTCCTTGAACAGGCAAGCGCGACTAGACAATTCTGGTCTATGGCGAAGACTGCCAGTGCCAATTTCTGCAAATCTGCGTTTCCGCCGCTTGTTAGAGAAGGTGGAAGTATAGCATCATCTCCGAAAGAGAAACGATCTCTTTGCTCCATTGTTCTCAAAGAATTCTGTGCTAGATTCATCTAACGAAATATCACCGAACAGAATCCATGACAGAAATCAAGTTCAGAGTCCGCACTGTGATACGGGCACTCGAGCAGCTGAACTGCAAGAAGGCAGTTGGTCTGGACGAAATACCGCCAATCGTCCTGAAAAAGTGTGCTCCCGAACTGGCACCCATTCTTAACCGTCTGTTTCAGATTTCTTATGAAAGCCAGACTTTTCCGAACGGCTGGAAAATAGCGAGAATTCCACCGATCCCAAAGAAAGCAAAGAAGTCCATACCCAAAAACTACCGCCCTGTTGCACTTCTTCCCATTATGTCCAAAGTGATGAAGAGAGTCATAAATGATGAACTCATCAAATATCTTAAGTTGCTGGGAATTATTAACCACCGTCTGTATGGTTTTCGCAGGCAAATATCGACAGGAGATCTGCTTGCCTACGTCACTCATGTTTTTATATCAACGATGGAAAAGCATGGGGAATCTAGAGCAATAGCCCTCGACATCTCTAAAGTCGATAGGGTTTGGCATGCAGCCTTGTTGAATAAACTAGCTGCATATTTGCTTTCCGGAAAACTGGGGTTGGATAAGTAGCTTTCTTTCAAATAGAACAATACAAGTTGTGGTCGACGGTATAACATATGATTGTTTCCGGTTGCAAGCAGGAGTATCTCAGGGATCCATTCTTACGCCAACATGCTTATGTTGCTGATAAACTATTTTCTGTCATCTTCAGAGAACAAGATCTTCGGTTTTGCAGACGATTGTACCCTGGTTTCGTCTTTCACGACGGCCGATTACAGCTGCGGAATCTCAGCGTCAGAGATGTCAACAAATTAATAACTTAAACTCTGACTCACGGATGATATCTGAGTAGGGTCAGTTGAACCTGGTGAGCTTCAACGCGAGCCAAACGCAAGCAACTACGTTTTCTAAGAAGGTCTCTGCTGGAGAACCTACTCTAATGATGCAAGGCCAACCAATTCCATCCAAACATTCGATGCAGCTTCTTGGAATAACGCTCAACTCTGGATTTTGCTGACATGAACATGTATCAGCAATAGCTAAGTCGGCATCAGCTAAACTTAGTTCTTTTCAGGGCCATGCGATACTTTACGTCATCTCAGCTGTTGTTTCTATATAAGGCGTAGATTCGACCTACTTTGGAGTATTGTTCCCATGTATGGGGATCTGCACACAAACATTCGTTGCGGATGTTCGATAGTGTGCAAAAACGGGCTGTGCGCCGTATCGACCACCCGGAGGTCACCCGCGATCTTCAACCCCTGGCTCACAGAAGACAAGTTGCTGACCTTTCTCTGTTTCACAGATACTTCCACGGAAAATGCTCCAAGAAGTTGAAAGACCTTGTTCCGAAAAAACTCATGTTTTGCCGCAATACTAGGCTGGCAAGGAGTTCTCATGATATGGCGGTACATTTAACGACCCCTCGGACCTCTCTCTATAAGAATTTCCTCGTTTACAGGGCCGGTGTGCTATGGAACTCGCTTCTGCCCAACATCTTCCCAACATCCTACAATTTGGCCCCTCTTCAAGAAACGAGTAAACAGACATCTCAATTCAAATCAATAAGCCTACTAAGTTAAAGAGATATTTCCTCATTCAAAGGACTCGGTACACAATATATTGAAAATTGTCTCTATGTTTTGCATGATGTAGACATCATTAATCAACTCTCACTACTAAAAATGAACCTCCATGATTTTTAATATGAATCCAAAATTTTTGTTCTATGCGTGCTATTTTAGCCACAACAAACAGTTAAAGATTACAAGATAGTGGAAAAAAAGGAATTATACAGAGAGTATTCTCACGCAATAATTCACTAAGATTTTCAAAGACAATTATCTCAACAAGAATGTCTCAGTGAGTTGTTTTCTGTTTTCGGCATTGAAGTACCACACGTGTCCACAACGCAAAATGGTTAGGCTTGGCGACGATCCAAGGAAAGGTGCACCAAAAACAGTGGTCACTCAAGAAAATGTGGATGCTGTGCGTAAGATTACCCAGGAAGATCGGTATGCTACATATTGAAAGATTGAGGCCTCATTGCGAATTTCAAAGATTTCGCACGAAGAATTGCGTGTGAAAAGATTTATTTTCCGTTGGATACAGGAATTGTCGAGCGAAGAACAGAAAGCTGCAAGGGTGAATTGATGTTAAAAAACTCTGGACAATTTTAACTTTGGAAAGCCTGAAAGTGTTTACAATATTGTCAGTGGAGATAAATCTTGTATTTATATCATTATAAATAAGCGTAAATCTTCCGCTTGAATGTTTCGAAAGGAAGAAAAACCGACGAAAGTTATCCGTTGGCGAAGTCTTTCCAAAAATACCTCAACGTTTGTTTCAAAAATAGGTCATGTAAAAAAACTTTCTTTAAAAGATCAAAGAAAAGTTACTGCTGATTGGTATACAAACATAAGTCATTAGTAAGCTTCAAGAAACCACCCCGAATGTCGAATCATCCTTCACCAAGACAATGCAAGTTCTTATGCAGCTCGGAAATCAATTGAATATTTAACGCAAGGTAACATCGAATTGTTACATCGTCCTGCGTACAGACCGGACCTAAGTCCCAACGATTTTTTTACTTTACTCAAAATCAAGAATGGACTGCGTGGTCAAAGGTTTCAGACTTCAGAAGAAGCTGTTGTTGCCTTTCAAAAGGTTATTTTGAATGTAGCAGCGAAAAATTGGAATAACTGCTTCCAGAATTGGTTCGAGCGAATGCAGAAGTGTATTAATCTTCGCGGATAATACTTCGAAAAGCAATAGTCTCTAAAAGCTCTAAATTGTTTCATTCCAGCTCTATATGCAAAAAAAGACATCCCTTGTATGCCACGCATTTTTGAAACAATGCTATCGAACATTATGGTGGGTCTCGAATAGTTGCTCTATATATAACCACAGCATTTGGCTGTCTGGCAGCACGAAGGACTGTTGGTTAAAATGTGTTGTTATGGTATGTCGGATAAGTTTTGTTTACTACCGTTCTTTAAAAGAAGGATTGACGGATTCCTCTCCGGCACTTACACTTCGAGAGAGTTCCTCCGAGTTCTATTCTATCTCCTAGCCTTTTTCTTCTTTATATTAACGTCCTGCTTGAAAAAATGAAAAATGCAATCTATAGCTCTGCAGATCACAACACACTACTGTTGTTATTCATTTTAAATGTTCATACATCACACTTCTGAAAAAGCCGCTGCAAGCGACATGGAGGTTCTAGAACAAAACAATGATCTGGAAGAAATTTTATCTTGGAGTTGGAGTAACTGAGTCGAATTCAACCCAGGGAGTCTTGTTTTCTAATCGGGACGTATAATGCCTCTAGCATCATCTCAAAATTTGTTTGGTGTTAATGTAGATGCAAACTTGTCTTGGCATGGTTTTGAAGATTCCTTGAATCATAGCAGGAGGGTTGGTAACTTGAACTTCTTCTATAAACACTTTTAGAAAAGTGATCAGAAGAAGTAGCCCACTTTATTCGTCCAACGCCAGTGCATGCTTGGAGTATTCGTCGAACCAACTCGTTACATCCTCAATTTGTCACTCCATGTGCCACTCTTTTCAGATTTTCCTTCATAAATGTACTTTTTCCATCAAGTACAACGAACAGCGATTAGAGACAAGCATGAATAGCTTTTTTCGTCCACACGCCGCCCTTGTAGTGTTTTGTATTTCCTCTGTAGCGGCATCCAATACAAATAATATAACTTCTAGAGAAGGGTCTTCAACCTCTGTAACCTCTTTAGATTTTTTTACACCTAACACTGATACACATTATTTTGAAAACAGAAAACATCTTGTACTAAATCTGGAAAATATGGTGGATGCGAGTAATTCCCAGATACTAAACAACTAGAGAAGTACTGTTGAAAATAAAAGACATCTTATAAGTACATTCACTAAGCAAATTTTTATGGCACATCAGAGTTCTAACATTCTCAAAAATCTCAGATGTCAAAATTCTTCATTCAGTGATGATTCGTTTTCTCAGCTGCTACAAGTCTTAGGTTATGTCGCATAAACTATAATAGATGGCTACAAGATAAAATTGGAATTTTCTAAAAAGAAACCAATGCCACCCCAAAACATCACATTGCCCTTGGTATGTCGGAATTTGTTTTGCTGCTCGGAGACTAGCTTGTCTTCCACGACCCCTTAAAACCCAAATCCGGCGGTCATCTGATCGAACACCAATTCTGGTCTCATCCGAAAAAAGAACATTTCGCCAATTCTCAATATTCCAATTTTGGTGCTCGATATACCAATTAAGTGTGTTAATTTTTTGTTGTGTGGTCAGCTCTGGAATTCCTAAGGGCCTTCTGCTGTGTAAACCCTCGAACGAAGTCTTTGACGTATCGTTTCGACTGATACACTGATGCCTGTTGCTTCCAGAAATTGCAATTTTGCACAAAAAGCGGTCTTGTTCTTTAGAAGTGATCTTCCTACGACTTCTTCAACAACAATCCATAGTGTGAAATACCGATTGATTCGATATATTTTGGTTGTGTGTAAGTTCATCGCACTGATGAATTAACCATATGGAATATGGAACACGAAAATCAAGTGAACACAGACATAATACAAGCCTATTTTCAATCTAACAGAAATAGTGCTCGAGAATTTCGAACCAGAGTCCCACAAAATTTCCAGATTCGAAAAAGAACGAAGCTATAGTTCATTCAGAAAGCCGAAAACGAAATAGTTTAGAATAGAACGATCTCTATTTCTGAACTGAACGAAAACAAAAAACACAAATATCATATACCTACGCTAGTTCGTTTCAACATTAAATGGTTTTGAAGACTTAAGACTTGAGCACTTTACATATACGCCTTTGATTACTGCATTTCAGGTAATATCAAAATATGAGTTAATTCGGGTTTTTTTTAATTCTGAACTCTTGAGAAGAGGCGATGGTTTAATGTGTGTGCTTCGTGAAGAGGGTCAAAGTATAAGTTATCGGAAAGAGGTTCGAGGGAAGCGGGTTCCACAGCACACTAGCCTTATAAACAAAATAAGTTTTACAGAAGGACGGTTGCTAATTGGAACGTCCACTAATAAGAGTTTTCTGCGAGATTCGTTTTCCTTTGGAACCGAATTTTTCTCAGAACCAAGCCTTTCCGTTTTTCAGAGCATTTGCCATGAAAGTATATGTAAGAAAAAGAAACATCAGCAACCTGCCGCCTTTGAGGAGAGGCTGAAAATCAAGCGATATTTCCGGGTGGTCGATAAGGCGTACTGGTCTCTTCTGGACACAATCCAATAGATGTAATGAATATTTGGGTATGGAGTCCCACATGGAAAAAGTATTTCAGATTAGGTTTTGTTTTGTTACGAGGATTTTTTATTGATTTTATCGACAAACATAAATTATTAATCTTAATATGAAAACTGACATCATATTATTGAAATACACACACCACAAAAATTGTCGCATCACCTGGTATTCTGAATTCCACAATCGTTAAGCAGCTCAATCGCAGTTTCTTTGTCAACATATGAGGGGAAAAAATCTTATCTATGTAGTAACATTTGTTTCCATATGCTCTCAAACACGTCCTGAAACAAGAATGAGTTTATTTGACTATCAGTATTCATTAAATTTCCCTTCAGTTTTCACGCTAAATTAATGCAGTTTTCTGTGTTTCTTGTTGATTTTCGAATCTTGTAATGGCTGCTGAACGTCCTGTACGCAATTTGAGTGATCATGAAGTGGTAAGAATTGAACTTCTAGAGGAGGGGAAAAGCCGACGTTACGTGGCTAACTTGTTGAATGTTAACCAAAGCACTATTTCAAGAGAAATTAATCGGTACCACGAAACAGGGGAATATGGAAGAAAGGCCGGACAGGGAAGAAATCGGATAACAACACCAGTTGATGATAGTTGGCTTCGTTTAACTGCACTAAGAGTTGGGCACTGTACGGCTAGAATGCTACAAAATGAACTTGCATTTTCCAGAAATGTGAATATTTCATTGCAAATTGTTAGGAACAGGCTCAGAGAAGACGATTTCAAACCAAAGGTGGCTTCTACCGGCCCGCGTCTCACCAGAGAGCATCGAATTGCAAGACTTTGTTCTCTTTTCCGACGAGTCCAGGTTCTGTCTAGTATCAAATGATAGACGCATGCCTCTATACAAACGACCTGGGGAACGGTATCAGCAATGCAATATCCGGCAAACCGAAAACTTCGGAGGGGGCTCAGTAATGGTGTGGGGAGGCATTTCTTTCCCTGGTCGAACTGAGTTAGTACTAGTGAATAATGGGAGAATGACAGCGGCCAGATACATCGCAGATATCCTTGAACCCCATGTTATACCCTTTGGCCCATTGATTAGCGAAAACTTCATTTATATGCATGATAATGCTCAGCCTCATGAAGCTAGAGTAGTTACAGAATTTCAGCAAAATGCCGAAATTGATATTTTAAGATGTCCAGCCAGAAGTCCCGACTTGAATTTCATAGAACATGTTTGGGACAACATGGGGTTGCGAATTCAGCAACGTAGGGTTCCTTGTCGAACACTCCAACAACTAAAAAATCTGATTCCTGAAATTTGGAACTCAGTGACTCAAGAGTACATCCAAAATTTGTTTGAGGGGCTTCCGAGACGTATACTGGCAGTAATTAGGGCCCGAGGAGGAAACACTCGATTTTGAAACTGATTAGTAACCATTCGATGCTAGTTGATTGATCTCTTCGCGAATGTTTGAAGATGGTAGAATTTTTTAATTTTTCATTAACTCGAAAAGTGTTGATATTTTCCATCATAAACTCATCTCTTTTGAATGATATCTTATTTCACACTTCTGAAAGTTACCAAGCGACTCTTGAATTACCAACCTGAAAGTTTATATTATTGTCGTAAAAGTAGGGTGATTCGACAATTTATGTGGGAAGTGTATTTACTAATTTTGCTAACAAAATATTATTCTTCATTAATAAAAAGTGATATAAAATTTTTTCACATCGGTCCCCATGATTCAAGTTCTTTGATAAGTCTTGAAACGCTAACGGTTTAGTCACTAGTGTTTGTAAAATTTTAGTCAAGTCACGTAGTTGTTCAAGGAACGAGATAGGTGTTTTTCGGTTCTCTTCTACACCCAACAAGAGATTCAATTCCGTTTCATCATTGAACTTCCGTTTGTAAGTTTTCAGTTTTTTGAATGAACCATATCCTCGAAAATTTTTTCGTATCTAAAAACTTGCGGGCTCAACACGACCAGTAAAATGTGTTCGATAGAGTAGAAATTCTCAAGCACTATTTTTGTCAAATTGAAAATAGGCTCATGTCTGTATTCACTCGACATTTGTCCTCCATATTCAATTGTTCAGTGCTTACTTTACTATTAATCTGATTCTTTTGTACCATCAGGTGTTTTTTATTCGAAATACGAAATAATATGAAATACCCGAACTGAAATAATGATCGAAACGCTTTCTAGGACTAACAAAAATTATCACAAACTCCTACATTCGTCGATTCTGGGAATTCTAACAATTGAAAGTGTTTTTTTATCAAAATTTTTAAGAATTTTTCTCGGGCAATTCGGAGTTTTAACTGATACTGATTTCGCAGAAAGAACTTAAAATTGAATGAGTTATCTAAAATCATAAAAATATGGGAATATCAATTAAATAGTGCAAATAAACGTGAACATCCGGCATTTCCGGAAATCACCGAATTTTTCAGGCTGTTAGAATATCGATTGAGATGCATTTTTGATAGTTTTATGGAAATCGATTGACAATTGTAGGAGCTACACCTTAGGCCATTATTCATGGAACATTTGAAAAAGAAGGTGTCCAGTATGAAGGTCGAACAATATATAGCGAGATGCTCTTGTTGAATGATGTTATATGAAATGACTCGTATTAGAAAAATCGAATCAATAATATCAAAAACTAGCACTCTGAATGAACAAAAAGAAGAAAACTAATTTCATTATATTTAAGAACACACATCAGAGAAGTGCAATCAATTAGTAATATCAAAAGATAGTGGTCGAAATCATCAATGTTTTCGATAAAAAGTAAAGGTGGAATTAGTTTTTCAATACTTTTTAATGCATAAAAATTATAAAATGGTGGAGGCGATTAAGACAACCCACGTTTGCTTCGATTGAACATTCCTAATGAAAGTATCTATTCGGATTATTTCAAAATTCACACCCAGGATTCACTGCACCCTTTCCACTTAAGGCAATCTATTAACTTATCAATGGAAACACCGTTTGCTTGCAACCGATATGAAATATACACAAATGCGGGTTCCATCACAGGCACAAGCCTCCAATAATTATCGTTTATCGTACATTTCTACGAAGAAAAGAGAGTAACAGATGAAATTCATACAGCATACCGGTGGTGCCCTTTTAAGGCAAATCAGACCGAGTGCGCAGAGTCAGCTTTCAAGCCGGGCTTGCGCTGTCGCTTCACCAACATGGGGGACCGATTCTGCTGTTTCAAATGTCTTAGTTCAATCCGGTAGTGCGATACTTACGTTCGTAGAGAAAGTTTGTGAATCAAAAGTAAACAAATCTGTGTACTATCGTTCGGGACTATCGTTACTGAAAAACAACAAAATGTGTGACAATTCCACGCCCTCCACACAAAGTATAGCGGACTATTTGGCACAATTATTAAAAGACAGAAAACAACTGGCCGCTTTTCCCAATGTGTTTATACATGTTGAACGTCTTCTAGATGAAGGTATGTGGCTTATTTTTAGCTTGGTTTATCCTTTACGAGGTTTTACAGACGCTGCTTGAATATCTGGAATGTTTTCTTGGATATCCGAGATAATATAGCCGAAATGATTAACATGTGATAGTGGGTGACGTAGTTGTGGTCTCGTTGCAATAATTAAATGGAACGAGCACGATTGTTGATATTCAGCTTTAGGAGTTGAAATACTGAATGAATGTTTCGTTCTAGGGTTTGTCGAGAAATTCCATTCTTAGGTTAACAACTTGAGAACCGTCGGCTTAGATGTTTGCGTCAGAAGCACATTTGTATATCAAATAAATGTTGAGAACAACATGAAAGTTTACCGGAGAGCTATAAACAAATGGATAATACGTCGCCAAATAACATCGTACACTACCACGCAAAAATTACGACCAAATTTGAACAGATAACAATCTGCCACCGATACATGTTAATAATTCTGAATATTACTTGCTGAGTGCATCTTTGCAAATTGAATTTTAAGTTCCATTTGCAATCAAAATTTTGTTTTGTGCGATAAAAACAAGATTTCTGAGGTAAAGTTGAGCTTGACAAATTTGTGGAATATTATTCTCGAAAATTGTATGATTTTCTATGCCAAGTTTATTTTAAATTCTATGGAGGTACTGTAAAAATGTATATGATATTCTATGAGGGAATGCAATGAGCCAATTTTATATTCAATGGAATTCACCTGATTAGTGAATACTATTGAAAAAGTCAAAGATATTCTATGAGAAAATTTGTTAGACGGATTTTATATTCTGTGAAATTCACCTGGTTTAGGACTGTCGAAAAAAAGATTCTATGAGCAAATTGGCAAAACTAATTTTATATTCTATGGAATTTTCGTTGTTAGTTAAATACTGTAAAAATATCTGAAATATTTCATAAGTAAATTTGTTATGGTAATTTCATTGGATAACTAATTACTTCTCACAAGAGGAAACGTTCAATAAATGAATTATTTCGTATTTCAAAATATAAAAAACGCCTGAACCATTAAAATTATTAATTCAAACGTGTCGAAATTATAATATTTGGATTTTATTTTCTGAACTATATGGTCATAATATATGCAGAATAAAAGTCGTTCATAAATGAAGGAATATTTAAATAGAAGTTACTCTTATGAACCAGATGCTCTGAAATCAACACAAATATTGAAAAACTTGAAAAATCTTTTTTTTTGTTAACACAAATAATGTAGTTCACCAACAATAATGTAGTTTCACCAACTAACTCACATAAAACTTAAGTGTCAATTAATTTTGAGAAATACTTCTCCAGTTCATGCATATTTGCACTTCGAGAGGAAAAAATTAAAACAGAAAGAGCCTAACTGAAATTGAATATATTTGATTCAATTTGATTGCAATGATTCATTGATGTTTTACATTAAAATATGTGTACGTCAGTCAGAAACAGAAATAATACACAAATATACATAATTCAAGACATTGATTCCATTTATATTTGATACCAAAAGCAGTAAAGATAAAAATATTGGCCATATATAAAGAATAAAAACAATTCACACCAATGACCGTATGAATCAAATAAAAAAACATTTACAGATTCTTCAATTTTTATTACGGAGGTACATACAGATACTCATTCATTTTGACATCATCAGTTGCAATGACAAATTTACTCTTTCCTGAATTCGTTTTAAAACCTAGTTAAAGATAAATATTTATCATCTTCATTGTTTAATTCGTAAAATATTATGCCAGCATTTTACTATCGTTGCCTTTTCCAGTCGTTTCCAAGCCGTATGTTAATGTAGAGAAGCATCTTTCAATGTTATGGTCTCAAGAGCATATGCTAATCTATTATCTTTAGATATAACAGAGCCATGCTAGCATTTTCTGTGGTAAAGCTTAGTAAGTCTCCATGCATTCTAATCCATAGGTTGAATAAGAGGTGTGACGTCAGATGGCTTAAATTTGAAAAAATATCACCTTCAGTTGTTTTCAACTCCATTGCTGATGGATGGGATGGAGCATTATGTAACAGAAGGATGGCTTTGATGAGAAGTTTTTTTCATTTTCCTTAAATTTTAACCTGTAAATATTTTTGTTTTAAATTATTAAGTCTGAAAGATATGTGAAAAACTCACCTCAGGAACAAACTGCTGAAAGAACCATTCTTTGGTCATCCTTGCATTTTTAATAATTAAATAGATGAGAGAGGATTATTGAGATTTCTAAAACATATATGTGATGTTGCTTTCCCTGTCTATGGACTCCAAAACACAAAATGTGTACATGTGTTTTTCCTTTCATCCCCTTAGTACTGCAGGTTTGAAAAAAGTTAATATTTCTGTTTACATAGTTACATAGAGATGCTGATTGTTTACGCTAGTGATCGCTAATGCAGAAGATTCTGTATTTACGTTATTAAGTCGATCACATTAACTCAAGTTTACAGTAGTTTAATCCATTCCAACTCCTACTAGGACGATAGTAGAGCACCTGAAAGTTTTGCCTAAATCAAGTGTTGGAGGAGTGGAGATTTAACCTCAGATCATAGTTTTTTACGTATAATGAACATTGAAAAGTATACATTGAAGGAAGAGCGAGAACCTTCTACCTTATGAAGGAATTCCTTCAATCATCTAGGCGATCTAATCCAGCAATAACCAAAGTAACTTTCTTTGCAATCTAAAGACTCTCTGGATAGAGGCTAAATGATCCCACTCCAGGGTAACGTAAACAATTATAGATTGAACCATAATATAAGAAGCCACTAGATTAATCCAGTCGGACCCTACACCACTGAATGCAGAAGCAACTACTCGATCTGCAGCGTCCCGTCACATTCTGACATTCTCGGAGTGGGCGTCGATAGAATTGATACCCTCGACTGATTCGATTGAAAAGTAACTATTTTCTTAGCTCGATATCTTTTCAGTTGCTTCCATGGTGTCTGTTGTCAAGACTGACTGACACATAGATATATAGATTAACAAATTCGAAGATAGAAATGTTTCATCTCTCTAACTTACTCCTAGAAATGTGACTCAATCAAAAGCCTTTGAAATATCGAAGAAAAGAGCTCCAGTATATTAAATGTATACGAAAGAATCATAATTTGTGTACAGTAAGTCGTTCATTGCCATATTTCTCTTACGAAATCCAAACTAAGATGAATTGAACAGATCAAAGGATCGAAATAACGAATACTAACTCAAGACAGAAGTAATGGCACTGGGTCTATAGTTGCTTGGCGAGATGGTATAACCATTATATGTACATAATGCAATTTCGATAAAGAAGTCTCAGTAATTCATTAAAATGAATCAAAAAGCAAAGTTTTTACATAACTAATATTCTCATCGATCATATCTCAACTTCTAACTACAGGGAGTCGAATCAGGCGAATTCGGTGGCGACTTAACGTATTTTTTGCATGTTTGGACAAATCTTGATGTCAAGCGACGCTGCAAAATTCAGAAGTTGTTTGCCTAATAACAGGTCTACCCCCCTTAAACATCTTGAAACGGCCGAATAATTTTGTTAAATGTTTGACCTTCCTAGAATTCATGAGGATCCATGAATCCGTTAGGAGTTATTTCAATCATGTACCAGTCAGTGTATTCGATGAATTGAGTCAGATTGAGTTGCACAAAGATTTGTCTTTTAGCAACAATTTGGTCGTAAATTCAGTGTGAACTGAAAAACCTTTTATGAATTAACCATTCAAGCCTATTCAAAAAATTGGAGATTTAGCGCCGCAGGTGAAAAGGTTGTTACAAATGAGCACCTTGTGCTGAACGATGTCGCTCTTCGAACAAAAGTTAACCTTTCAAAAAATTAACGATTTTGCAGTTTTTCAGTTTATTTCATATTATTTCCTACACCCTGTATACATATTTCATGCAATTAATATTTCAGTCTGTTCAAAATCAGGATTGTTATGAAATTCGATCATAAAACAACGTTGCGTTTATACGTCAAATAAAATGCTTGTTTATACTTTGATAAATAAAATGCACTGTGTTCCCAGTTGTCATTCGCTCGAGTCTGACACCTGTTGAGCGACCCCGAACCAACCCTCGGTCTGTGGAATCAACAGGTAGAGGCAAACGATTCCTTCATTATGAATACAATAACTGCATTCATGAAAAGATTTAAAGCTCGTCAACTGTACGGGGGACGTTCATATTGAGCTTCCAAGTATATGTTTTTATTGTCATATATAGATTGAACTTGATTCGAAAAATTAGCAATTATTTATGCTTTAATTCGTGATAAGCGTCGAAGAAACAAATTGTTTGGATATTTTTGTGAATGCTACAAACAATAAGTTGTTCTAGAATGTGATTTTTGAATGAACCAGCTTGTTTCATCAATGAGAAGACCTGAAGATTTTTGTAATTTGATTGAGGAGATAGTTACTTGATGAAAATTGATATACAATTTTTAATTAAATAAAATTATGATGTTCACTAAATTGACAAACTTATAACGGTTTCACCACACTGTGGCTTCAGGTAATTAGTACATTCAAAAAGATAAAGAACATTATTTATTATATTTGTAAAAATAGGTACTTAGCTCATAGGAGGATAATCCCAACAGGGTAGCATCTTTTAAGAACTGAAAAGATTAAGTAATGCTGACGAATTGAGGTCTAATCGACTATTAAGTAAATTTTCGGAATTTTCTGTTTGTTGATTTCCAATGCTTCCCTAGCTTCAGTTTCGATCTATGATTATCTGAACTATTTTCATAATTATGTAAAATATCAAAACTATTATTATGTATGGTTTTCTTTTAGTAGATGCTTTGCATAGGGAACATCTGAATTTGTTTGTCAAAACTGCGTTGTGCTCTGATATGCTTATATTGAAATTTCTAAATGTTCTACCGATATAAATTTTATCGTAACTTCCATAAGAAATTTTTCAAACTCCTGATTTGTTTCTTTTATGTTACAGTTCTTTATATACCTGCCTAGAGAGTTATCCGTTATGAAAGCTAATTCAAATTATGAGACGGGAAGAATGACTTTAAATTCAGACTGGGTTTACCAATTCAAGTTATTATATTATATCTTTGATTAGGCTCTTTAAAAGTGAGAAAAACCTAATGGATTGTTGGAATTGTTCACGAGAAAGCATACAGCCAATGATACTGGAATTATTTGTTTTCTAATATTGAGCACTTTCAAGAAATTATGTTCTGACATTCGTTTGGTTCGTCTTTGAATCAAACTGTTATGAGCAGCTATTTTATGTTAATGAGGAACTGCGGAAAAATTGTGAATAGTGTATATCGGATACCCACACAACCTCTTTGGTTGTTTTCACAACTTTCCTGGCAGAACTAGTCTTGAGGTCTACCCATTCCTAGGGTTCAGATTGGGCATTACCTCATCCGCCTGCACTTGGACCTATCACCCGTAGAGGTTATGTAAACGACCCCGTACCCTGCGCGCATTCAAAAAGTTTTTCCTAATCTGGTCGATTTGCTCATCATTGTGCACTGTCTCAGGGTATTCTCCTGGACTATCGCATTTTGATAGTTGCCTCCCGGTAAGTTTTACTCGCTTAATCTCCTGAATGTTATGAGTCATTGGACTTCCAGTGAGTGTAGGCTTGTTCCTTTTCCCATGTGTTTCTGAGGTATTGCTCTTTGCCTGTCCAGCTGCCAAACGACTCATTGGAGCTGCAGCTGGTGAATGTTTAAGCTACGCCAGTTTATCTACCAAGGGATTCGTTGAAGCCACAGCTGGCTCTGGTTTAGACTTTGAGCTGCATTTTCTTTGTTTCCTGGGTATTATTTCTTCCCCACGTTCTATTGCTGCTTGGATCGCCAGCTTCCGTTTCTGAGCCCGTGATAACTTTTCATCTTCCAATTGCAATTTTTCAGCTTTGAGGTTATGTTAACTACATTTTTGTCTTTATACCTACTAGTGTATGTTGGGAAGATTGCTCAAATGGAGGCTCCTCCTATTCCATGCTACTTTCAGTGTTTATCGGTTCTTTGCGTCCCCCAGATACCGTGGAGCTGAGACGTGGAATTCTGGAATTACGTATCGAACTAGGGACCTTCTCTTGTTTTAAGTTCCGACATCATAATTTTCTCTAACCTTCAGGTTCATAGAGACACGCAAGCCCCATCACCGCGACAAGATAAGAAACTGTGAAGGGAAAGATTATCTAACCTATGGGAAACATTGGAAATCATAAAACAGAAAAATTCCGGAAAATAACTTAATAGTCAATTAGATCTGAATTCGGCAGCCCTGATTGAATTTTCCTCCTATTGAGCTAAGTTCCTGCTTATACCAATGCAATAACAAGGCACATCTTCATTTTCAATTTACTTTTGATTGATCGAAAATAAACCAGTTTGATAGTCACTGTTGCCATGTTGCTGCATTGTTTGAGTGCATTATGACCGCGAAACATTTGTGGCCTTGCTTGAGTCTGTTTCTTATGCTGTCATGACCTTTAGGTGATTCCTGTAGTTTGTTTAAAGTTACAAGAGGAAAATTGATTCCCCAAAAGAAAATGCAAGCAGCCAGCAAAGCCGTAGAGGCTATTTACTAAATGTTTTGTTCCGTAAATTCCCAGAGTTGAAGAGCATTGAACCCTCGCCTTCAACACATTATTGACAACAAATTTTGCACCTCTGTAGCAGTTCCTAATTTTTTTTGAAGTCCATGTACGTTTCACTATTTAGTTACCAAAGTACGTTGCGCTAAATAGTCACCATTAAGCCATCTTGCCTTGGAAACGGCTTTTTCCACCTAGTAAGTTTTATTTACACTACTACTTTAACGAATTTCCTAACCGCCCTGCTAACGATACTGAGAAACATCGAGAGTTAGTGCAATTTCATTTTTTGGTGAGGCATTGTCGGTAATTAGTTTGTTTATGTCTATTAACTTACCATCACCATGTTGTACTGAAGAAGAAATTTCAGAAACTAGAGTCGTTGACGTTTTTCTTTCGAAATAAAATTAGTGAAATTATTTTTTTCCTAACCAGAATTATAATTATCCATTTCAACTGACGTGCAGTATATAAAGCTTGTATCAACAGTGATTTCATCAAACATTAAAAAATATGTTTTTTTAAGTAAACAAGAAGGGCGTTACGGAACAGCGAACGCCCACAATGTAAAAATACAATGAAAACTTTTAGGGATATTCAGGATTTTCATTTAAGCTGTATATGTAATAGCTGTTGCAATGATAATTTCGAAATTCAACGATGACCATCAAGTATCTTGATAAGTCGAATATTCGATGCCTTCTTGATTTGAAGAAATAATGATAAGTTGTGACATGACAAATGACTACTGGGCTTAAACACCATGAACGCGCGATGTTATCATCGTGGGATCTCCTGTCTACGGATGTCGAAGCGGATTGTGTTGTCGACCCCACTCAGGTGGGAGCAACAAGTGCGTTTAACATTCAAAGTAATAACACTGAGGTAATAGGGGATGACGCGATGTTGTCAGTTCTACGAAGATCGCGGAGTGGAAACGAGAAAAGTTCATACAAAAAAAATGAATCAATACACTTAATGCATTCCACGTAGATAATTTTAGAGATTTGGGAACAAATGGAAGTCGAAGGGAGCCAGGTCTGGTTAATAGGGTTTGTAACTCAATTCGAACAAGCATGAGCATTGTTCTTATGATACAGGCTTTTTTCTTCTGCAAAGAAGAATATGTTAGATTGTTTTGCTAGTGTGGAGATAATAAATTATTTTGACTCCTTCACTTCACAAACACAATTTTTTTTTGTTCAATGTTCTCGACAGAACATCTCTTGAGTGCGTTTTTGATTCAATGTCAACAAATGCGGTACCCATATTGCTCATAACTTTATCAGCCCTAATTAATTCTTCAAGATGTAAAACACTCGTTCAGTTGGAATACCCATTACCTCAGTGATTTCACGCTTGGTCAACCGCCTATCATCCAT
This sequence comes from Cryptolaemus montrouzieri, assembly GCA_013387265.2. Classification (NCBI taxonomy): domain Eukaryota; kingdom Metazoa; phylum Arthropoda; class Insecta; order Coleoptera; family Coccinellidae; genus Cryptolaemus; species Cryptolaemus montrouzieri. Next base: position 30,566,115 of record JABFTP020000103.1, read on the forward strand.
AACCATATCATGTACAGAATTAATCATTTCTGCAGTAGAAACACTTTTTGGTCTTCCTGAGCAAGGAACTTCTTAAAGGCTTGTACGACCACGTTGAAATTGTTTACTTGCACACCAATGTTTATAAGGAAGCAAAATCACTCAACACATTTACCATTCATAAATTTCCATAGAATTAAAAATTTTTCTACAAAAATTTTTTTACAGCATGTTCAATTGTATTCAGTGTTCAGTTACCCTAATAATTACGTAGTTTTCAAGTTTTTTTGGATAGCACTTGAACCATTCAATTTGCGCCAATTAATTAACGCACAAACTTCAATTCTTTTCAGAAGAAGTTTGAATATATTGAAGAATTGTTTTTCCTGTAATCCACCACCTCCACAGAATTCTCGAGAAACAATCCTAATGAAAATGGTGCTCATGGAAATAAAACTAATGATGATATATATATATATATATATATATATATATATATATATATATATATATATATATATATATATATATATATATAATCTGGCATCTGGCACTCCATAATTTCCAGACGAAGGCAAGGGTGAAAGGAAGAGGGTTTGGGATAGGAATCTGTAACAATGTAAAAAGAAAACCTGCAGAAAGTATTTCAACAATCATACCTGACTCTTTTATGTGTAAACACACTTGAATTTAAGAAAAGATTTCATATAGCAAGCAAGGTCATAAAAAGGACTAAGGAGATATTCAAAAAGTACATAACCTGCGATATTTCCTCTTTCGCGGAGAAGTTCTTCCGTCGCAGTGTGAGTCTCCTGAAACATAATCACTTTCTTGTTCTTGCTTTCCAATTTCAAAGTATAATCGCAAAATCCCTTCAATATTCAAAGTCAACAAAACAATTCCCTCTCTGTTTGACCAAGAGAGCCCCGATGGCTAGGTTCGGTCTTGTGAGTGATGCCGATTATGATCTATAGATGTTCTAGAATCAATATGAACCCATTAATTTGGGTTGACATCTCCCATATATTATTTCTTCGTGGTTCTTGTTCAATTTTAAGAAAAATTTGCGAAAAAATTTCGACAGTCGTTTCAAAAATATGACATGTCATATTGCTACATGGCATCTACAACTCAATATCAATGACCTTATAGCATTCTTATCCATTTCGTTTCGAATTTGGAACATTCCGTTCCAAAACTCATTCATGGTAGCTGGCTAGTTTTGTTGGCTTCTTAATCTCCTATTGAGAATTTCCTAGACGTGTTATATAGGATTGAGGTTTGGATTTCGTGCAGGCTACTCCATTAAAGTGATCATGTAGAAACAAAAAGTTCGCACCCATGTTTGTCGCAAATGGTATATGTTCTCATAATATGTTTGTAACATGAGCATTCGGAGTTCGATTATCCACGACGATCATGCGAGTGCAAGCGTTCAAAAAATTCCTCCCCACACCATTATTAAACCTCCAGCAAAAGCATAGGTGGGTGAAAAGTTGCACTCGGCATATCTCTCATTTCGTATGTATACTAAAGAACGTCGATTGCAATGCAACAGACAAAATGACGACTCATCTGTAAATAAAACCCTGTCCTAGTCAGCTTCTAATCATTTGCATCTTCCCTGGCAAAATTCCATCGGGTTCTTCAATGTGTTGCAGTTAGAGCTTGGCCTCGAGCTGCAACACGTAGTCTCAAATCAGCTGAGACGTTGTTGTCTCGTTTCAGTCCTAACTTGCACTCCTGTTCTGTCGAAGCTGCATTTGCAGGTTCACTTCTGCTCGTATTTGCAGGTTCACTGCTGCTAGTATCTGAAGGTGCCTAGAAGTAACAAATCGTTGTCTCAACAAGGAAATTCTTGCTCGTGGTCATCCTTGACCAGGACTCCTTTCATGAATACCAGTCTCCCTGTACTTGCGGATTATTCTGAAATATTTGAATAGGACACCCCAAGTGGTCTATTCTTGAATAGGCCCAACCTAGGTTATCTAACACCACTGCTTAAGAATATTCTACTGAGGTCAGTATCGTGATTCTCGTTGCATTATTACCAAATATTAAAATCTCATAATAATACAATGTCCTGGCGCAGTGTATATATTCCTAGACTTTGTACTGTCAGAAAAGGGAACATGTGTATGGTATTATTAACAAGGAATGAAACGAAAATTCTAGTATTTGTTTTGTTTAAATTTTGTTGGTCAAATCAAAATTGGGAAATTCTTGGGGGATAGTTTGCCATGTGTATAGTTGCCAATTTTGAAAATCACGTTGACTTGGTATGGCTTTTCTTTGCAATGTATCCCAAACTTGTCCAATCAGATTCAGACCGAAGTAAAGTATTGTTTACTTGGAGATTTTACCCATCGAAAAATTGTCAGCCATAAATGAAACAAGCACTCACTTTTCTCTACTGGCTGTTGTTTATTTTTGAACATAATCTCTATAAACTTGCTTAGGAGATGCTGGAGGTTATTGATGCCCTCTCTGTTATGTATTTCTCGGTTCTCGAAATACGCATTGTTTCCAAGATGATTTACGAATTTATTGAAAATTTCCGACCTACGAGTCATATTTTCATATTTGGCAACAGATGGAAATCACTGGGATCCAGGCTAGGCGAATATGGTGGATGATGTAGCAGGTAATTTCGTATTTCCACCAGCTTAGCTATTGCAATGACGGAAGAATATAAGTAGTACTGTCCATTTAGATTTTCTTCTTTAAAGAGAAGTTCAAAGAAGATAATGCCGTGTGTTTTCTTGGTTTCTGCCCACTGTTTGGATTTCTGCTTCGTCTTGTATGAATTACTGCATGTTTTATTACTAACGTGCCGGTTGCTATCAGTTGTTTCGTGGTTTTTACTCTAGAGGTTTTTAGCCCCCCTCAATGTCTCTTGAAGATACTGAAAGACAGTCGTCATCAACCTAAAATTTCCTTCTTCCTCGCTTTAGCCAAACCAATGGACGATGGAATATTTACCTTGATTCCCAGGAAAGACTTTGTGGAGCGAAATTGCTGCAACTTTCACCTTACTGCCCTCATTAAGAGCCACGGTTCGTTTTTTCACCGATTACATGGGCTGAGTTTGACAGTGAGTTGTCTGTTACGATGTGGTATCTTTCGGAACACTTCCCATGTAGTTTCCACGTGCCCCTTCTATGATAATCCTAGACGCTCATTTGTTCTCCGTCTTACAACTCTCTGAACACAAGTTATATGTTTCAAACCCCTGAAATCATGAAGTCTGCTCATGAAAGTAGCCGTTAATTTTTCCTTGTCTATTTTCTGGCCTGTTTCTAGTCCGTATAGGGTTCGACAACTCGTTATCACTTCACCCAGGGCCACCTTAATGATTCCATTGGTGGAACGACTACAGTTTGTCGACAGCCATGATGAAAAATGTGCTTTTGTAATTTACTCACATACCAAATTAAGCCCTCCTCTGAATTGTTCCATCTAAGGCAAAAACTCATCTGGGTTTTGTGCAGAGTCGAAAATTAGCCGTTTACGCTTTCGTGTTTTTGGTCAATCGTAAACAAACGTGACATTTATCTGGGGAAAGATTTCTCGTTTACAAATGCTGAAGCAAGATATTCATAGGTGATGTTTACAGTCGTCGCTATCTCGATTTTTTACACAGGATCGTGCACTTTCGTAATCATTTCCGGAGTATTTACCTCAAAGGGCCTCCTGTTCAGGGGGCTTGTTCTGCCGCAACAAAGTCTTTCAGTAAAACATACTTTAAAATTCTGTTGATTGTTGACAGAGATCCCAGACATTTTAGAAATTGTGTCGTCAATTCAATTCAAGTAAATGCTGTAAATGATAGGCTAGCCTTTAAGAGGAACACGAATCCCAAATCGCCAATAGTATTATTTCAGTTCGTTCGGTGAAGTTATAAAATTACAATATCAATGATGTCATTTTTGCCACAAGCGGTTCGCTTTATTTGTCTTTGAGTCATTTCTCTCACATTTCCATGGCATTAACTACCTCTATAATTATTACATATTATGGGAATAAGTGGTTTAACGCCAAAGCTGTTGGTATGCTAATACTGAATGGTGCTACACGATAAATCTGAATCAACATGAGAATACGAGGGACATTCATTAATCATGAGACTAATTGGTGAAGAAAAAAAGGTTATTTTTACAAAACAACATTTTTTCTTTTAATATGATCTCCACTAACATTTATGGACTTGTCGAAATGGATTGCCAGCTTTCTCATGTTGGCTAACTCTTAATTTTGGAGTTTGAGAGAATTTTCAACAGTTTTTTGACATTCTCGTAATTCTGGAACTTTTTCTCACGTTATGCTCTCTTCGGTGGACCAACCAATGGTAATCAGATGGTGTTAATAATAATAATAATCTTCATTTACGGAAATTTACAATTTGAAAACCATTTACAATTTTTTTTACAATTTGAAAACCATTCACAATTTGAAAAATATCTCTTTCTACGCATATCCCATAGAAACTAATGAGACTAAACCTGAGAAAGTAGAGATTCAACAATATAATACCGCTGACTCACTAGAGAGGGAATGTCTCAGATTGCACTTCAAGATCTCTGAGAACCTATCCAAATTTACATCATTTACATTTCTCACAATTTGAGCCAGCGGAGAATGAATGCCATAGTTCATTCTATGGAATTCATATGATAAAATATATTTATCTCTGACTCTCCTGGAAGGAACATGGAGAGAAAAAAGATCCAAAACGCATGAACTTTTCATGATCCCGTTTAGTACCTTGAAGGCAAACATAATAGAGGAAAAAGACCTGCGGCTAATAAGATGGAGAAGCGAAAACAGATGAAGATAGTACTCATAGTTGAGACTCAAACCTAATAGAACTTTTGAAACAAATTAATTTAATGAATTTCTTCTGAATTTTCTCTAATCCTCCAATGTGTGTTGCATATTCAGGAGACCATATGATAGAGCCATATTCCAAAATAGGCCTAACTATTGACACATAAAGAATCACCAAGCACGTGATATTTTTGAATTCTTTGGTATTCCTTTTTATGAAACCGAGCATTTTATTTGCTTTTTTAATGACGTAGTTAATGTGAAGGTTATATGATAGTTTATTATCCACAAAAATTCCTAAATCTTTGTAGCTTGTAACAGACTCTATCAAGTCACCATTAAAGTAATAAGAGCAATTTTGAGGATTCGTCTTTCTTGAGAATCTTATGTGCTTACGTATTGCAATATTTAGAGATAAAACGTTCGTTTCACACCACTTATGAAAACTATCGAGATCGATTTGGAGATCACGTTCTTCTTCTACCGTTTCTATGCGCTTGAATATTTTACAGTCGTCAGCAAACAATAAAACTTTGTTATGCTCGAAAATGAACTTCACATCGTTTATGAATAATAAAAACAAGACAGGTCCCAAATGCGTCCACTGTCCTACTCCCGAAGAGACATCAATTGGTTCTGACGTATGATCATTTACATTGATTATCTGCTTTCTGCCAATCAAAAAAGCTTCGATACAAGAAAGCAATGGAGCTGAGATGCCAAAAAGATGTTTCTACTTGAATATTTGTAGATTCACTGGAACTCTATCAAATGCCCTCTTTAGAACGCCATATAAACAGTCCACATTTACCCCCTGTTCAATACTCTTAGACACGTGCGACAAATAGGAGTAAATTTGTGTCCGTAGATTTGTTCTTCGTTGTTGTTGTTCTTCGATAAAGTATAACCAACGTGTCCAACGATTAAATTTGCAAGCGTCAGGTCAAAAACCTTTGCGAAACCATTAGAGATTGATATGAGGCGATAATTTTGTATATCACTGCGTATTCCAGATTTGAAGATTGGGGTTACATTTGATAGCTTCCAGTCATCCAGAAAAGTTCCTTGTTATTAGCAATGATTGAAGATTACATGGAGGGGATCAACCAGATTGTGAGCACACGATACTATGAAACGAAGGGAAATCCAATCAGGACCACAAGTATTTTTAGGTTTGAAAGATTTCAACGCATTGTGTATTTCATCCTAGGAAAATTCAACGTTAGCAAGAGTATCTGATTGTTGATTTCATTATTGTAGTAATTTTTAAAAGATTCGGCAAAACAACTACTTATGGCCTAGCTCCGCTAACTTTTTGATTATTTAGAGTCATTGAGTTTGGAATTACATCATCTCTTCTTGAATTATTAATGAACTTCCAGAACTTCTGGGAATCCTCAATTTGTTTAATCGAGACTTTGAGAGGGATGGCTCTGTACCTCCCAGCCCTTTTTGTTGATGGTTTCGTAAGTTTGTTGAGGAAGCCTGTGTACTTGAGAGTGACACGTTTTGCTCTGGGCTTTTACTCCTGAATTCACTTTGTTCAAAATGATGTTTGAGTTACATTGGCTATCTATTGTACGATGTTCTTCAAGGTAATCACTACAAAATCAAAACGGTGTTTATCTAGACCACTTTTGAACTATTCTATCGATTGATGAAAACTTCGCAGTTTTTCCTACTTACACCATACACTTTAGTCGTTCTAGAGTATATATTACCTGTTTTTTTACCTTCAGTAAGTTTATAACAGAACGTTGTGCAGTCCATGTATAATTTTCAAATGGGCTTGCTATCGTTAAACTTAATTATGAGAATATAAACAATTGCCAATTTGAAATTTCAAAAGTACTCGTCATACCAACTGTTTTATCTCCAGACTAATGGCCTCTTCACTATTGAATTTCCCTCGTACTATTTCTTTCCAATTAAACGATAAGTGTAGTAGTCACTTCAAAAGTTCTTTTGTATATTAAATGATGTCAATTTGTACTCGACCTATCTTATTTTGTAAAATCTTTATTGGAACAGATAAAAGTTGGCAACAATGTGAGATAACTGAGTCAATGCTGCGGAATGTCATCCGACAACTAGTTTCACTAGAAGAAGAATCGAAGCTGTTTGCTTAGTGAGAAAACTTCATCCTGGGGCTATACCTCCCTACTTTCGAGGTAAATAAGAAATTCTATGATTAACACTTCACCTCGAGTGCTGAATAAATAATCGAATATTCCGATTATATGTCAGTATAGCGACATTCAATTAAGTATAACATGTTTACAAGAGAGAATGTTGCAAAATATACATACATCCTTATGACGATGAAAATATCGAAACGTTCTTGAGAATCATTTCTGTCCAAGTCTCGTTCTTGGAGAGAGGCAGAAGAATAGTGACAATGATTTTCCTGATTATATGATTATGATATATATATATATATATATATATATATATATATATATATATATATATATATATATATATATATATATATATATATATATAGGGTTTTACCCCGACGAGTTGCCCATATATCTGTTCATGCAATCAAAGTGATTTCATGAAAAATATAAATCCACCACCCGGTAATTAATACCATTGCCAGGCAATGATTATAATCAAAACATATCCTGGAGTAATTATATGTATATTAGGATAACGTTAAATGTTATGAGAATATATCAATCTACCAGAATATATACATACTATAGCATCATCAGACAATGATATTAATGTACCAACGAGTAATGTCAGAGGCTTTCTCCCCGGAAAAATCCAGTGTACGGACCTTAGTCAAGTAACACTAAATGTTACTCATTAATAGTTTCCTTTGTGTGAAGTGGTGAACGATCGAATAGAATGCTGCTCTGAATATAAATATGACAAAATTGTCAGTTAATTATCTTACATTTATATAAACAAATAAATAAAATATGAAATGAGATTCTGAGCAGTATAAACTAAAGAGAAAACCTATGACTCTACCTCATTATTATTTTCGGAAAGAAACCTACGAAGAATATTACAAGATTTGATGACTGTTATCTTTTGTAACTGTTCAAACAAATTTTTCTTCAGACCCAAAATCTCAATACTTTTGTGAAGATTTCTAGGAATAACGCCTGTTGTAGAAATAATAATCGGTAGAATAAATATTTTCTTCATTTTCCACATTTTTTAATCTCGTCGCCAAGCATCATATATTTAGAAATTTTTCATTGTATTTATTTTGTATATTATGTGTGTCGGGTATAGCAATATCAATTATATATGTTATTTGATTCTGTTTATCATTAAGAACGATATCTGGTCTATTGTGTTTTACAGCTCTGTTGCAAAGAATTGTTTTATCAAAATAAAGTTTATATTTGTCATTTTCACAAATAATCTCAGGTTCATATTTTTGAAATTTTTTCTTTTGGGAATTAGGTCATGTTTAATTCCTAGATTGAAGTGAATAATATTAGCGACGGCATTATGTCTTTCTAAATAATCTGTTGAAGCAAGGACTGAGCAAGATGATAATATATGAAAACTGTTTCTGAAGAACAGAAACATCTACGGCAAGAATCATCTATATTTTGTTTGATGATATGTTTTCTATAATTCCTCGTGAAAACAACCTGATCCTGGATCGCAATGCCAAGCCTTCTGTTTCAGCAAACAATTCTCCAGATACTAACCATTTATTCGATGCAATTTCATCAATATAATCATTTTTCAATTCTTTAGGGTGCTTTCCGTGTAATTCCTTCTGCATCCAACTTTCTCTTTTAGAATTATCATCAAATATATCAAAATCTACCTTTTGCATTGTCAAGTTCAGAGGCGTAAGATTATAATCTGAAGCAACAACAATATCCTGTAATTTAGACGTTCTCTGTTTATCATGAAAATGGGAACGTAGATGAAAAATCTGTTTACAATGAAGATTATTCAAATCAATTAATCCACGACCTCCAAGATGTCTAGGTAGTGTAACTCTCTGAACAGCTGACTTTGGGTGGTGCTTATGATATTTACAGAGCATTTTCCTCGTTTGACATTGTAATTCATTTAGATCAGTTTTAGACCATTTAATAATTCCAAAAGAAGATGTAAGAATAGGAACAGCATAGGAGTTGATAGCTCTGAAAAGGTTTTTACTAGTTAAATAACTCTTGATGATAATTCTAAGTCTTTTGTAATATGAACTTCTAATATTTTCTTTAGTGCTGCTATGGTTAATTGTCTTCTCTTGACAAAATCCAAGATATTTATATGTATCTCCTTGATGCATTGGCTCGATTTCGATATTGGAAATCTTTAAATAATCAGAGGAGATCTTTCCTATTTCAATAGAAAGATTTTTACATTTTGGAAGCCCAAATTTCATATGAATATCATTGGAATAGTTGAAAGTAATCTCAAGTAGACTTTTTAAATGAGATCTGGTTCCGGCATATAATTTAATATCATCTAAATAAATTAAGTGACTTAATTTGAATTCAGTTAATAGACTCTTTATTTTGAAGCCGAAACTAGTAGCATTTAATTCATGATATATATATATATATATATATATATATATATATATATATATATATATATATATATATATATATATATATATATATATGATTATATTTTTGAATATTTTTCGAAACGAAAAAACTTCAGAGGCTTTTTTTCAAGAGTAATAGAATGCTGCATAGGGTGAGCAAATGTTGTTTTTTTACGGCAATTAGGGGAAATCTTACAGGAGAAAATATTTCCTGTTTAGAGTTAAACGAAATTTCTTCGATTTTGGGAAAGTTGCAAATATTTCGTTTATCATCAAATAAAATGAAAATGAGCTTGATATTTCAGAGGCACTTTTTTTGGGTAAAATAAAAAAATTTTTTTTTTTCTGTTGGAGTTTATAGACAGATCTGCTCAGTGTTGGTGATTGAATTCGCTTGATCTGGCACTAGATCCATCTCCCGTAAATTCTGAAGAAATTTATTTTCAAGTGGTTCTACCGCACAAATGTCTGAGGACAGTATCGTTGTTCGGATTACTGGATGTGCGGATTAGAGTGTGTTCGGATTATAGAGGTTGTACTGTATGTATATAAAGGGTGCTTCAACGCAAACTAAACAGAGGCTATATCTACCAACATATTCATTTCTGATCAAAACGCAAAAAATGGCCAATTTTTGTTTCAAGGGGGACATCTTTTGGGGTACAATACTTGCCTGAAATATCAACCCCCTAAGCGGAGGTTGCAATCCTTGAACATTTTGAATAGGAAGATGGGTCAGTGATGACACAAAAGAAAGGTGGTATGGCAGTTTGTCTTCATTGCCTTGAGCGAAAAAGAATCTTTGTCTGCAATTTCCATTGAGCCACTGAAATTGAGAAGACTATCGCCCCAAGATACAGGGTATTAGTGAGCTGGAATAGATTCATTTAGATCAAAGATGACAGACTTTGATCTGGAATGAATCTGTTCCATTTTTTGCTCTAATACTTGAATAGCTCAGGTGATAAATAGTCTCTCTATTTTCAGTAGCTCACTTTGTATCTTCTACAGTTTTCAATCAAAAATGAAAATTTTTTCACGGGAATGCAGACAAAGATGATACCTTTCTTTCGAGGTATCACTCGACCCATGTGCCCTCTTCCAAATTTTCAAGGGTGGTCACCCCTGCTCTAGGGGTTGAAATTCGAGATGAGAATGGTACTTGATAATGACTGCCATTGATCAGCATGGATCTGTTCCATATTACTTCACTGAAACTTGAATAGTCTCAGGGAAATAGTCTTCCCTATCTTTCAGTTGCTCACCCTGTATCTTTTACAGTTTTCAATTAAAAATGGAAATTCGTTCAAGGCGATATAAACAAAGATACCACCTTTCTTTTGAGTCATCACTCGACCGATCTTCCCTATTCAAAATGTGCAACCCCCGCTCAGGGGGTTGATATTTCAGACAAGTTTTGTACCCCAAAAGATGTCCCCCTTGAAAAATATCTTGGTAGATATAGCCCCTGTTCAGTTTTCGTTGAAGCGCCCTGTATAATTGAAGTATATATGAATGTGTCTTATTCATTTGATTCATACATTCATTGGTGTGAACATGTCGAAAGGCGCACAGCCCCGAATTTTCTGAGTTCACATTATCGCGAGCCTACTGTGTAAACATTTTCCTTTTCAAAATCTAAGTATGTTTAATATTCAAACATTGTCATAATTCTTTATGTTAATTTCGAAGAATTCTTTTGTGGACATTTGTAAATTAAGAAATCACAGATTAATTTAAGTAAACTATAGATGCTGTACAGGGGAATCTCTATTGTGTAGATGGAAAGCACAAAGAATGCTTCATTGCTGACAAAATAATTATTTTTATGGGCTAGGGCTGGGAAATTTTGACCATTGTGTTAACACGCGAGACCATACACAGTACTATCAAGATCAGTTGATCTGAATAACCAATATTTGATCAAGAGGTCTCACAAGTGATGGTTAGTATGTTTAGCTGCAGAATAAGAAACATTATGAGCTCCAAAAGAACGATTACCATGTTCTATATTCAATTAGCAAATAGTAAATACACGAAACTAGAATCAATTTCATTGACGGGTGTCAATGAATCGGTACCAGTTCGTGACACAATACTACGTGAAGAGAGTCATGAATTTTTCGCGTTAAAGTAATTATTTTATCATAGTCGTTTTCTTATGCCAACCTGTAGGAGATTGAAATCCGTTACACCGACAGACTTATTCGTTGATTCTCTCAGTTCTCTGAACAAATGTAATCAGTGCGTGTTGATTTATTCACAGATAAGCTCGGTTTCTTTGCCTAATTACATGAAATTTGAGACGAGATTCTTAATACAGACTGAATAGCATAAAATTATATTCATGAAGTAATCTCTTTGTATTATTTTGTTTTCGTTCCTTTTGATTTCATTCGGATTGTCAAGAATGTCGACTGTCAAGGTCCTGGGAGGAAAAAACGAGTTTTACCATATTATTGTTATAAAATGACATCCATAGAAATGAATTCACTAATGGTATAGTGACGATTGGAGTCGAATGTATTATTCAAGAAGAATTCGATATTTAGTTTAAAATTTCATGGGTTTATCTTTGTTTAATTAAGTGTTTTGTAATATTTCATGGATTTCATCGTCTTATCCTTGAGATTACTGCATTACTAGAGGAATTCTTGACTGTTGAAATTGATACAGGGCGCGACAATGAGAACAGTAGACTCGCTATAATGTGAACTCGCACCTTCGGATGTTTACATCAATGAATGTATGAATCAAATAAAAAACACATTTACATAATCTTCAATTCTTCTTAGGGATGAAAACTGGCCACGTTTTGGAAAAAGCGATTTCGCGTGTTGATAAAACATTGTTTTTTAATGGGTAAAAACAACGTAGAAGCCCAGCAATTGCTTGAAAAACGTTACTCGGACTCCTCTCCATTCAAACCAATGATTTGTTGGTGGTATGCTGAGTTCAAACTTGGTCATACAGACAGGTCCATGAGATTCCAAAAATGACACAGTTATCATCTGGAAGCGTAATTACAATCCTTCATGAAAAATTGGGCATTAAAAAGGTTTTTCCAAGTGGGTGTCGCGATTGCTTTCAGTGGAACAAAAACAGCAATGAGTTGACGATTCAGAGAGCTATTTACTCGCAATAAAAAGGATTTTCTGCGTCGATAAGTGACCATGGATGAAACATGGATATATAATTTCACTCCGGAGTCGAATCGGCAATCATCTGAGTGGCGCAAGGCTGGCGAAAGCCGCCCAAAGAGTCCAAAACCGCAGCAGTCTACTGGCTGAGTCATGGCGTCTGTTTTTTGGGATACACATGTCGTGATTTTCATTGAATACCTGCAAAAAGGTAAATCGATCAACAAAGATCATTATATTAACATGTTGGTACGTTTGGAGGAGAAGATCGCAGCAAAACGACCGCACATGAAGAAGAAAAAATCCTTCTTCACCAAGACAATGCACCATGCCACAAGTCCATGAAAGCAATGGCAAAATTGAACGAGTTGGGCTTTGATTTGCTTTTTCAGACTCACCCCAGTCTGCGCCAGATTTAGCCCCCAGCAACTACTGGCTCTCTACTGATCTCCAAAAATGCTCCAGGGAAAAAATTTGGCTCAAATGAGGTAGTCATTGCCGAAACTGAAGCTTATTTTGAAGCAAAGGATAAATCCTTCTATAAACATGGTAAAGAAATGTTAGAAAGGCGTTGGAAAGATTGTATCACGCTAAAAGTAGATTATATTGATAAATAAAAATGATTATACCCATACATTTTGACATCATCAGTTTGTATACATATACATATATGTAGTTATTTGGAAAATGAACTTATTTTAATTGGAATTTTTTTTCTTCAAATTTGCACTAACTGTAATAGCTTTGGAGTGGCAGTTGTGATATAATCAAATCTTCACAGTCACTGTCTTTAGATCATTCCATTCTTTAATATGTTTCATTGTGTACTCAGAAGGTGCAAGAGCAGGTTATAACCGTATGATAGTGTAGAGAAGCATCTTTCAATGCTATTGTCTTAAAGTCACCGTCTTTAGATCATTCCGTTTTCTAATATTTTTCATTGTGTACTCAGAAAGTGGTGCAAAAGCATGTAATGAGTCAACAGTATCGTTAATCACGGTTTTCGGTACATTTTGTCCCCAAATTTCGCGAAGCCTAGCTGACCGTAAATCTTCATCATCTCCACTGTGTTTTCCTAAAATATACCAACACTTTATTATAGTTGTCCTTTCCAGCCTTTCCCAAGCCGCATGTAAATGTACAGAAGTATCTTTCAATGCTATTGTCTTAAGCGCATCTGCTACCTTTGGATAGAACAGATCTAAGCAAGCTTTTTCTTCACTAAAGTTTAGTAAGTCTCAACGAATTCTGATCCAAAGGTTGAATAAGGGACGTGACATAAGGTGGCATAAAGTTGTCAAAAAGATCACCGTCAGGTGTTTTGAGCTTCACTGCTCATGGATGAGATATAGAATTATCTAACAGAAGGACGGCTTTGATAGGAAGATTTTCATTTTTCAAGATAGTTTTAATCTATAAATATTTTGTTTGCTGAATTATAATATCGAAAAAATACGTGAGGAACTCACCTCAGGAACAAACTGCTGAGAGACCCAGTTTTTGAAATTTCTTTGATCATCGATGCCTTTTGAGTGTTTTTGTAGACGAGTGGATCATTGAAAATTTTGAAACATCTAGGTGTATTTGCCTTCAACGGTTTTGGATTGGATTCACCTGATGCATAGGCACGTCCTAGGAAGTTAAGTTTGCTAATTCTAAACCGGGGGTAATCTTTTCAGATTTGGAAAAATATAGGGTGTTTCATAATAGTATGTCACAACTTGAGACGGAAAATCTACGTGCAATTTTAAGAAAAAAAGTTCATATAAACATAGGTCCGCAAAAGCTTCGTTACGTAGCTACAGGGTGTTGAAATTTCAAAACTCCTGCAGTTTTCGAGATATTCAGCCCAAATGTGAAAGCTATTTTTCACAGCGTCCATCATTACACTTCCTAGATTCCAACTGAAATTCACAAGGTGTTTTCTTTTCCGAGGCCATGTCTCGTTTTGCCCTTTCAAACTTTTTTGCAGTACGCCACTGGTCAGCGTACAATCAATTTTCATCATCTTCGTTCAATTTAGAAACTTTTCGGACAAACTAAAACAAGAACAATTAAAAACTAAATAATTGCTGGAAGTGTCCTTCTTCGCATATTATCACACACTCTTTGAAATATTCCTGGGGTATTTCTTATCGTGTCACAAGAGGTTATTATTCGATTTCTCAATTCTTCCACAGTTTTCACAGGAGTGGTATAAACTAAACTTTTGAGATATAACCATAAGAAAATGTCGAAACTATTTAAGTTTGGGGACCTAGGAGGCCATGGTTCTGGCCCACCTCGAGCTATGCATCGGTTGTTGCCTGTATTATTCAAGAATTCCCTAGCTTCTCCACTGAAATGTGCTGGTGCCCCTATGCACCGAAGTGAAACAGTCGATATGCTCCTTATTTATGGAGAGTGCAGGCAAAATAGCGTTCAAGCTGAACAATTATATAGAGAGCGCTATCCGGAAAAACTTCATCTGAATACAACCTATTTCTCTAAAGTTGAACGAAAATTTCGTGAGGTGCAACCTGTTGCCTATGTATTTTCCGGAACCGTTAAGAATAGAGTGACGTGAGGAACATGAAAGAAAAAAGATAAAAAAATACTGCTTCTGTAATATCGGGTGGCCCGATATGGTTGTCCCAGAAGAAAACCAACTTTTTTAGGAAAAACTGAAATTTCAAACTTTGACATCCCGTAAAAATGAGCACTCAAATTTTTAGATACAATCTTGTATCTTCGTGATGGGAGATGTTAAGCTAAGCCACTAGTCACTCTTCATGGCCTTCTAGAACGAAATATGAAAATTGCAGAAAAAAGGATTGTGTTTTATTATTCTTTCGAAAATATGTCAAAAGGTCGTATAATGAGATGAACAATTGAAATAAGCAAAAAGATACAGGGTGTCCTATTTGAAAATCGAATGTTGGTATCGTTTCCGATTCCCAAATTTCATCAAGATATTCTGAATAGAAAGAAAAATACAGGGGTGGCCCTAGTTCCAGTTACAACCGGTGTATTATATTCATTGAGTTATTTATCGCTATTGTCGTTGATTCACCCTTACGAAATACATGCTGAGATGAATAGAATTGATCGAAGGAATCGGAGAATGGTTGATCTGCAACTTGGGACTTTTTCTATAATTTTAGTCACAATAGGAGTAATGACAATGGGCCTATAGTTGCTTGACGAGTTTGTTCCATTCATTATGATTTGCTGGCCTTAACCTATTGTCATGGGAAAAAACAAAGATCCTATAATAATTGATTTAATGAGGAAAATATTCATCTAGCTATTAGCGAAATGGGGACAGCTACAATCGACAATGCTCTTGAAACTTCAAAGAATCTAGTAATACAAAATGAAACTCAACAAATATTTCTTGAATAAATGGTCTACTCTTCTGAATAAAGCAACACTCACTGAACCATCCCAGTTTCATTAATAATATAAAAAACAAAGCTACAAATAATTCCTGATACTCTTAAACGCCTTTTAAGAATACGCGTGAATCATCACAATTCACAGATTCTGGTATGAAGTCAACAATCCATCACTAACGATGATTGAGTAATTCACTAATTTGCCAAGACTATCAAGACTGACACTAATTGGTCTCGAAGACTCGTCAATTTCGTAAGAAAGATCACATATAAATAACAGAAGAAATTAAAACAATTTACAAATTTATCGACTGTGTTGTAAGATGATTAGTATCAGAGTCATTGATACTACTCTGCGCCAAGAAATTAACGCACTATTACAATATTTAAATTTTCTTTTTCGGTAGGCAACTAATTACTAGACAAATAACATATGTATTTTTCTTTTGATATGTTCGGACATATGCCAACAAAATTCTATGTTTTTTCTTGTAGCACATGTTCCTCTCATGAAAAATGCAATTAAAAAAATTAATTTAGATTTTGCAAGAAACTACCTCTTATTGATAAGCAATTGTTATTCTTGGAAATTTTAATTTTCGGTAATAATGCAACGCGAATCATGAAATTTGATCGAGGCAGAATGTGCTGAAGCAGTAGTGTTAGATGCCTTAGGCTGGATTTACACAAGAAAAGATCAAATGCTTGGGGTGTCCCATTCAATTGTTTCCTGAATGAACCGTAGATGCAGGATTTTGGTAATCATGAAAGGAGACCTAGACAAGAACGACATCGAGCAACAACGGCGATCCATGAACGTTATTTAAGAATTTCCTCGTTGAGGTAACGGTTCGCTACTGCTAAGCACCTTCAAATGCAGCTTCTACACGACAGTGAAGTGAAAATTAGCACTGAACCAATACGACAGCGTCTCAAGGAATTATTACGATATTGAAACATATAAAACGTTCTATAGCACCCTGAAATATTGCGGAGTACCTATCTCAGAATCCTCGGTTAAAATTCAAACGATTTGAATGACAATTATATTTAAATAATTTACAATTAGATACAAGGTGCTTTCAATTAACATAAATAAAAAGAACTCTTATCTAAAGAATTCCAGGTGAAACAAAGGCGTTGTCTTTGTCCTCAGGAACCCTGCTTTGGTGGACGAAACGAGTTGTTGGGGTCGTTACCAATTTTAGAAATTTTGGGTAGGCCTAGCTCTGGTAGTCTTACTTGGGACTCGAATTATTTAAGGGTAAAGAAGCAATCCACTATTTAAACTCTTAAACTCAATACAAAAGCGGTTATTTTTTTATTCACTTTATCGCTCGCCAAACGATATCCACTTCCCTAGACTATTTCAGATCTAGGTGATAAGGTGGATTGGATTCAGACACATCATCCGGCAGCTGAGACCATTGTACTGGGGACTTCAACGTTCACAACACCTGGCTCCGCCTCTCCAATAGAACAGATGAAGCGGGAAGACAGGCTGAAACTTTGGCAATCAGCCATAATCTAACGCAGCTAGTCGACGAACCGACAAGAAAACCTGATCACCCAACCGACTTCCCGAACACCTTGGATCTCTTTTCGATTTCAGATTCAGATGATTTTGGAGTAGAGGTCTCAGCACCGCTAGGCAACTCAGACCACAACCTTATATCGGCTACTGGAACTATTGTGCTGCCGCTAAAACATGAACCTAAACCATGCAGGAATGGACCCCGACGCATTTGGCTCTATAACCGTGCTAATTGGGATGAGCTGCGTGAATTCTTTTCGTGATTTCCATTCAGTGACAATTCTGGCCTATGGCAAAGACTGTCAGAGTCAATTTCTGCAAATCTGCGTTTCCGCCTCTCAAAGAATCCGGTGCTGGATTCATCTAACGCAATATCACCGAACATTCCACCTACAAATTCTTCCATGACAGAAATCAAGTCCGCACTGTGATACGGGCTCTCGAGCAGCTGAACTGCAAGAAGGCAGTTGGTCTGGACGAAATACCGCCAATCGTCCTGAAAAAGTGTGCTCCCGAACTGGCACCCATTCTTAACCTTCTGTTTCAGATTTCTCATGAAAGCCAGACTTTTCTTAGCGGCTGGAAAAATGCGAGAATTCCACCGATCCCAAAGAAACGAAAGAAGTCCTTACCCCAAAACTATCGCCCTGTTGCACTTCTTTCCATTATGTCCAAAGTGATGGAGAGAGTCTTGAATGATGAACTCATCAAATATCTTGAGTTGCAGGGAATCATTAACGACCCTCAGTATGGTTTTCGCAGGCAAAGATCAACAGGTGATCTGCTCGCCTACGTCACTCATGTTTGTACATCAACGATGGAAAAACATGGGGAATCTTGAGCAATAGCCCTCGACATCTCTAAAGCCTTCGATAGGGCATGCAGCCTTCTTGAATTAACTTGCTGCATATGGACCCGAAATATTGCGGGGTTGGATAAGTAACTTTCTTTCAAATATATCAGTACAAGTTGTGGTCGACGGTATAACATCTGATAGTTTTCAGTTGCAAACAGGAGTACCTCAGGGATCCATTCTTCCGCAAACCTTGTTTCTGTTGTAGATAAGAGATCTTCAGCCATCTACAGAGAACAAGATCTTCGGTTTCGCAGACAATTGTACCCTGGTTTCGCCTTTCAGTAGTCTGCGGCCGATTGCAGCTGCGGAATCTTATTGTCAATAAATGAATAACTCAAACTCTGACATACAGAGGATATCTGAGTGGGGTCAGTTGAACATCTTCCGCGGAAAATGTTCCAAGCAGCTAAAAGACCTTGTTCCGGGAAAACTCATGTTTTCCCGCAACACTAGGCTGGAAAGGAGTTCTCATCATATGGCGGTACATTTAACGACCCCTCGAACCTCTCTCTATAAAAATTCCTTCGTTCACATGGCTGGTGAGCTGTGAAACTCGCTGGCGTCCAACATATTCCCAGCATCCTACAATTTAGCCCTCTTCAAGAAGCCAGTAAACAGACACCTCAATTCTTCCCAGGCGCCTACTCATGTGGTGTAACAGGTTCTTCTATTCCTGGGAAGGTACATAAAAAAAAGATTCTTCTTCAAAACCCCTTCAAATTTGCAAACTATCACATAATTACAAAATCAAATATTAAATTGCCTCCTTGAAGTTAAATTGGAGAAGGATAAATTTCTACAATTGACATAACTGAAGGAATCTGGAAGGGATACAGGAACATTAAATATTACGGAAATTATGGAGAGGGAAAAGAAAAAGGAGTCGAGGATAAAGTCACGTTATAGTAAGATCGGAGTTAGGAAGTTCACTTGTGCACGTTACAGAATTTGGTTTGAGAATTCGTGTCGCAGCTTGAGGCACAGCTCTAACCAAGTCCTATTCAGTTTTGCCAGGGAACATGTCGATTGGTTAGAAGCTGACTGGGCTAGAGTTTTGTTTTTTTTATTGCCGTTCCCTAGTATATAGACGTCAAAATGAAAGATATGTCCTGTGGTGAGGAAAGAATTTCTTCGTAAATAATGGTACCCAGATACAGGCATTTCAGAAGAACATATTGTACCATTTGCGGCAAATGTGGGTGAAAACTTTTTGTTCATTCATGATAACACCAAACCTCTCCAAGCTATATTGTTAGGAGCTACCTTCAAGATCACGAAATCACTTCAATAGAGTGGTCTGCACGAATATCCAGACCTCAATCCCATCGAACATGTCTGGGACATTCTCAACACAATATTAAGAAATCTTCAGAACTAGCCAATAGTCAAAAATGAGACAGACTGATCGAAATTTGAAACTAAATAGACGAGAATACTGAGGTTATTGATTTTGTGTAAGAATCGTAGATGTCATGAAGTCAGAAGTGCATATGTCCGGTATTAACACGGGACTATGATTTCTTACAAGTTTTACTTTCGTATTACTAGTTCTATTTCAATTTCTGTGTACTATTTTCATTTACATTGTTCTCAAGCATTCCTTAGTGCTGGTGGTCTACTAGAAAAATAATTGTTCAACAACAAATATGAATAACTGCAAATAATCATAGGTTATGGATGAAAACTTCGGAAAAAGTCTTGGAAATTAGACTTTTAAAATATGTTCATATTTTCTCAATGGGATTGGGTTATGGATGATACGGAGAGCGTCTTGAGTCCATGTTGAGATAGTAAGGAATTTGATATTCAGATCGATCATTAAAATATTACTTTTAATGCAAGAAAACCATCCAAAATATCTGCTGATAAGTTGTGGCAGAGTGAAATCCAAAGAGATAGCGAATACTGTAATACTGTAAATATATCATATGAACGAATTTTGCATCAGCATTTCCACATGAGAAAGCAGTCTGCAAGATGGATGCCGCGTTTGTTGACAATTGATCGAAAACGTGAATCCCAGATGAGTTGCTGCGCTGTTTTATTAAGGTAGATGAAACGTGGATCAATGTCTCACCCCTAACACGAAGTAGCAATATAAGCAGTGTGTGGAGGCTCAAGAAAGTCAGGGTTGTATAATCCCGTCGAGGTGATTGGCAGCGTGTTCTAGGATGCACAGGACATTATCCTCATTTTGTCCTAAAAAAAACATGAATAGAGAGTACTTAGCATTACAGTAATACCAATCGAACGAGAAAATTAAGAAGCGACCACATTCTGCGAAAAAGATATATATATATATATATATATATATATATATATATATATATATATATATATATATATATATATATATATATATATATATATATATATATATATATAATTTATTTACAAAAATTCAAATAATTGTATTTACAAAAATGCTTATATCTATAACTTTGGTGTGTGTCAGAAAAAATCTAAACTCGCATCATGCTTCCTACGATTGGCAGTAAAGTGTCAGCACAGGAAATAAAAAAGATAATTCTGTTTCACCCCGCTAATTTTTTAATTTTTCTCTTAGTAGAGAGGCGTTCAGGATTTTTAGTGTGATACAACTCCAAAGGTTCCAGTTCCCAAGTTATTTGCATTTGGTGTGAACCTCCGTTTTCACACTTTCGAATGTTCACTATCAGAGATAGTGAACATTCGAAGAGATGCTATTGAACTTTAACGATAGATCTCATGGACTTTAGAATTCAAACTGATGAAGCTCGCAGTTCAGAAACTATAAGTCCTAGGACAAAAGTGAAAACAATTTTGTACAAAAATTTGTAAGCTTAACTATTGTATATGTCTCATAGTTTTCAAGATATAAGCGAAAAATTAAAATAGAAACCGTCAAACTTCTTCAAATGGACTCCTTCCACAACCTTGGGAACTCGTCGTCATCAAAAGGCTTGGAATGAACTTCAAGATTAAATAATTAATATGACTAACAATTTTCCACCTTGTATCACCTTTGTTTCTAAATATTAAGAAATTAAAATGGTTATTATCATATTTGGACAGTGAAAATTAGCTACTCAACACAGGAGTAATTCTCTATTCTCGGCAGTTACTTCTACATATTGTTGTCTTGAAGGAGCAAAGAAAACTCTGCCAAATCAAATCTGATAAATCAAGGTCATTGCTAGTAAGCACATAATGTTATATTCGATTGATGACTCATAGGTTAAATTGTGCTTAATCGGTTAGTCTGAATTCAATTACTGTTCTCTGATCACATATTGAAATGAGTTGAATAATGATTTAACTCACAACTAGTATAATGTTTATTCAAATCAATGGAAATCGACTATAGAAGCATCTAGTAGTCGAAATCAAGCAGCGTATTTTCAGTCATAAATTATGTTTTGAAGGACCAGTTACTATCAAGATGTTGAAACTTGTTAATAGAACATTTACTATAAATGAAGATGCTGAAATGTTATACGCTAGTCCATAAAACTTTCAGTGAATGAATATTTGGTTTGTTTATCAAAACTAAATCTAACCTCAGGGTTGAATTCAAGGTAAATATCTGAGATGGCGCCCTCGAAATATCTATTATTTGTTTTTCGCAAAGTGAAATCCACATCAAGAATTGGAAGAAGGAATACGAGGTTTGTAAATGAAGTAATGAGACAGGCAATGTCAATATCAATTTTGAGTAATCAACTCTTGCTTCCAACTTGGACACAATGCAACAGTAACATTTCAAAAACTTCGCCAGGCTTATGGAGAGGGTGTTTTGTCAACGGACCAGGTTTTTCGGTGGTTTGAGGCATCTTCAGAAGGAAGAGAGTCGATTGAAGATGAAACACTTCAAGTGCAAACATCAATGAAAATTTTAACAGAATCCGGTCTAACGGTTAATCAGCACTTTTACCGAAAGGTTTTTGAATGACTTCGGAAAAGAGTCTTTTGTTTTCAAGCAAACATCGAAAACAACCGGGTGTTGCACCACGATAATGTGCTTATCACCCTGCAATCTCAATAATGAAGTTTTAGCCAATAGAAACATTCTTGTGGCTCTTCAGCATCCTTATTCACCAGATTTGAGTCCTTGGGACTTTGTCCCCTCCTGAAGAATCGAGAATTACCTCAAGGGAATTCATTTTGGGACACTAGAAAATAACAAAACAGTTGTAACCGACAGCTGATGGTTATTATAGTATCCGAATTTCAGCAATGCTATAATGATTGGGAGGACCGTTATCAGCGCTGTATGGCTTCCCAAGGGAACTATTTTGAAGGAGACAATATTACGTTGTTATATCTGAATAAAAATTGAAAAAATCAATCTCACCTACTTTATTCGCATACCTCGTACATAAAACAAATCAAATATAGAACACGCTCTTTCATTGTAATTCATTGTCATTTTTCACGCGTACATCATATTTTCCTAACGGTTTGGGTTGAAATACAGTTTTACAGTGAAATACCGATGATAAAAATAGAAGCATGCCTCTCACAAAATCCAAACATTCCTCTCTAACATTTCGTAGCGCTCGTTGAAGCAGTTTCCTATAATTATTCTTTACTTGAATTCAAAATATGCTTTCGGGTCATCTATCCGAATTAGGAACAAATATTTATTCTTCATTGGAGGAACGACCATACCTTTTTCATTGATTTTTTTATGATGTCGGATAAATAAAAAAGGGTCATACATTTGGTTATATTTACTTGAACGTCCATAAACCAGGTGTCAAAAGAAAAAATCAGTTCGAACCATCACATCAAATGTGTCGGAAAAGATCAAAAAGGTTGTGCGAGTTTGCGGTTTCGTTCTATCAGGCATAATTATTCAAACTCTTGGAGGTCGAATAGTTCATTTGTTATTCAATGAGGAATAATTGAGAGAAAAAATAAAAACACTAAAACCAACGATATAATTAAAGAATTAGAATGAATGTAGCTGAAAAAAAATTAGTACACACCGACATCATTAAAACGTAATCAGAGCTACGTCGCTGTCTGCGAGGAAACAATTGAAACCAACCATGTGGTGATGGTGAGGGTATCCCAACCTTGATTTTCGTAATCGTTGCAGCGTGACTCTTCCACTATTATGAATGTACAACCACGACTAAAGAATTCTCATGTCGATTTCATTTTCATTTCGTTCGTTCAGGTTATTTTAGGGCATACATATTCCATCGTACCTTGGTCCCTCGAAGTGGATAAAATTCAACTGATATTCTCTGAATATCACAGTTAAAAACTGCGCCACACAACTCCTCTGGAAATTCTAACGGGTGTTAGCTGTAACGTTTACAATTATGTACTGAACCATTTTAATGAAATAAAAACCGAATCATTACTTTGAACAGTAATAAATAAATTAAAGAAATGGTCGAGAAACACAGACTTTTCGTTTTCTCCCCAAAAACCGCATTATGTTCTGTTTAGCGAAAAAAATCGAAAGATAATCTAAACCTTACCTTTAATGGGAACCCCTTATGGAAAATAACAACACAAATTCCATGGGTCTTATTTTCGTTGTAATCTAACAAATTGACACAACTCCTGTCAATCTGTATTGAATATCTTAAGAGTTATCTGTAAAGACCGGATTATATGCTGCCAAAAATTTGAAATTGCGTATGTACAAGCAAGGTTTCTATCAAAAATATACAAGTTTTACAATAACGTTTTAATAATGAAATAATAGTAATACAGGTTGAATTATCAAGCATTAAATGAAAATAATACGTATACTACAAATCTAATTATATATTATCCTAAAATTTATATCTTCTACTCAACCTGAATTTCTCATTCTGACTCAAGCTGAAACCATCTAATTATTGAATATTTTTCAAAATTTTCAACAAGAAACTTAGCTCTTCTTCATGAATACCTTTTTTTACAAGTTTTTGTAAATCCTCTCTTTTCAAAAGAATATATATATATATATATATATATATATATATATATATATATATATATATATATATATATATATATATATATATATATAAATATATATATACATTGAAAAGTTTTTCTACATCCACTGATGTTATTGGGGCTTTTTTAATTTCTAATGACCTTTATAGTTAACGATTTTTTCATTGTTCATTTCATCATTGAGAACTACAAAACCTTCTTTTTTTTTGAGTACTAATTTTAGTTTCGCTTTAATTATCTGGCCGATTTGACCACTAATATCGAATATCGAAATAAATAATTCGAAATCATAGAAAGAAAGTTTTAAGAGAAAGTTGAAAATCGACGAAATCATATTCTTCTTGGGCATTGAAATATTTTGAAAATTGATTTAAGAATACTTTAAATACTCTGAAAATTTTGCTGTACGCAATGCAAAATATTGCTTCATTGTTGAAACGTAATTCTGGATACGATCTAATCCAGGACAGGCTACTAGCAGCACTACACGTCCATTATGGCAAAATTAAAAAGATTCAATTCACATCGAGCGAAACTTGTTTACATCTTGCAGAGAAAAACTCACGAGGTTTGTTGATATAAACTAAGAACTCAGGGTTCTGGGAGTAGAGTTTCATATTTGGGAAGTAATTGTAGTCTTTTGGTTACTTTTACTGTATTATGAATTTAGGGGATATTTAAGGTGACCTGAATACTTCACGTAAATAATATCTTTGGCGTCGGGTAGGCTTGCTCACTTAAACAAACGAAATTTCCATACTAGGTATTATAATCACGGAAAGAATGGTAACAAAGATTTCAAGGTAATAGAATTGTGAATGAACAGAGACTAAATTCCTTAATTTTATTATTTTGTCCCCTAGAGGTGCCATTATACAAATCTAGGTAGGTACTTGATTCAAAATTGTCAATCTTTATGTGTGAGCAAAATAGCAATAATTTGCAGGATATGCTAATAATCAGAATTTCATGAAAAAAATGCATTAAATATGCACTTTGCATAAATCTGATCATTAGTTATCTCTAACGTCTCGCGAGGTACTGATTCAAATCATCTACCCTTATACAAAGCATTAATTCGAAGAAACACAGTACAGAAAACGGCTAGCGTAGTATATGAGGAGACTATCGCTCTATCCCAATCCAGAGAATCTAACCTGAAAGAACCACCTCTAGAATTTAGCCAGGAATATTATCGTTCTGTTATGCTTCTAGAATCTCAGATAATAAATCTAACATGAACCACTCCATCATCTTTTCTTCTTGTACAATTTTCAGAAACTCCAAAACCCAATTTTGATATCAAAAAATTCAAACTCTCACTAACATATTAGCTAGAATCTTCTTTATGGATAGTCCACATTCTTATCATTAGCCTAACGCTCACATATTTTCACGCACATTCATTTACCGCAACCACAAAACTTCCTTACAAACTTTAGCTAAATACCAAGAATACGCTAAGATATACACCGATGCTTCTAAAACGCAAAACGAAGTTGAAAGAAACAAAAAATGCATTCCTCCTTCTAAATAACTTCAGTACTTACAGTGGTGAAATTTCCACGACATCACAGACTTATAAAAATATGTTCATCATCACTTGGTACGAAAATGTCGAACATCACGGACTCCCTCGGTGCATTGAAAGTTTTGGAGCAATAATATACACGTCACTCTATCGTCCAGATCATTAAAGAGAAACTCCCCAATATCCAGGGTCAGAAAAAAAACCGCATATGAGTTCCCTCCTATATAGGAATAAGAGGAAATAAGGAGGAGGCCGACCGGTTTGCAGTAACCTCAGCGGCAAATTGTCATAAACACATAACATATGGCTAATCAACAAACATACACAGGAAAAGTGGCAATTAATCTGGAACGCCAAAGCTAAAGTCTGTAGTACCTACTTTTTCAACCAAACTTCATCAACCTACCAACAGTAATGGATTAGACCAAGTAGAAGTAAATCGCTTAGCCACCGTATGGAGCGTGAACCACCGGATATTTGCGAAATATGCGGTGTCAAATAACTATAGCTCATATATTGTGCGAGTGCCCTGAATACACCGTTGAGCGCAGTAAATGGTGAAATTCTTCGTCATTCAATGGCTTATCGAAAATTATTGAAAATTGTTCTTACAAACACGGTTTTTGAGAGTATATTCATAGAAATTGCATTCTTATGAAATGAGCATCTATGAAAATTGAGTTAAATAGAACCAATAAAGTGAATGTAAGGTTAAAATTTTCACACAATTGACTCAGCCATTTTGGAATAATGAGGAACGGAAAATCCCCACGAAACAACCTGTATATTCGAAAGGAGTATTGGTGAAAACAAAATATTTGTAATAAGTCACGAATCACCCTTATAACCAGTTGAAATATCTTCTTATGCTGAATCACCCTGTATCAGCGCTGAAAGAAAATGTTCAGTTTTTCCTTTCTAATAATATTTGCATGATCCCATTTTTCAATTTTGACAGACACGTAGCCTTTAAATTCTGACGTTGACGAACGACACATCATATTCTAACCTCATTTTTCATCGATAGAAAACAGGCGTACTCAATTTTTAACGAAAAAAAAAGACAACTTGAAACGATGAATTAACGGAGAAACGTTCCGCCCTTATGAAATTTCGTCTGTGAACGCATCGGGTTCAGATCGAGACATGTGGCTGTCATGAAAATAACCTCACGGCGTTTGCTAAGAATAAACGTGTTTATCTTCAAAATAACTTAGTCATAGTGAGCTTGGGGGCTTACAGAGTTGCCAGTGAGTTGCACCCACGTATCAGATTCTGATAGATAACAGGAAATTCGGTTCTCTATGACTAATTTCTGTGGAATCGAGCAGGAAAAGTTTGAATTTATCGAGTTATTGTCGCTAAACGTTTATGAAAATTTCATGAATACAGGTTCGAGTAATTTCGGTGATGACGCAATGAATAAGTGTCATCTCAGTTTAATTTTCTCAGAATTCTTTCATATGTTGATAATTCTCGTTACCATAACGGAATCTGACAATCAAACGAATGTCGAGACAAGTATCCCAGCATTTTCACAAGTTTGACACAAGTATAACAATTCTATGCTCTTACAAACGACTCTGCACACACTATTCCGAAAATTCACCAAATTTTGGTGAAAAATCATTCTTGGTTTGTTCTGATAGATAAATAGCCAATACAATGAAAATTGTCTCTTGGTAAACTTTACCAATTTCAGTCTACTTTTATGGGCTAAACATCCTGGAGAAAATTCTTAAAGTGTATTTGAGGTTAGCACGAGGGATGTCCTTTATGTTTTGTATATAGAGCTAGAATGAATAAATTGAGAGCTTTTGAAGACTACTGTTTTTCGAAGTATTCTTAGCGAAGATTAATGCACTTCTGCTTTCGTTCGAACCAATTACGGAAGCTGTTTGCTGCTACATTCAAAATGACCTTTTGGAAAGACCAGCAACTGCTTCTAGATACTGAAATCTTTAACCACGCAGTCCGTTCTTGATTTTAGGAAAACTGAAATGATCGTTGTAAATTAGGTACGGAATACACGCAAGATCATTTAAAAATCTGATGTTTTTTTGCGTTAAATATTTAATTGTTTTTCCGGCCTGTGTGCAAACTTGCATTGTCTTGGTGAAGGATGATTCGCCGTTCGGGGTTGGTTTCTCGAAACTTACTAACAAAATGCTTTAAACGAATGGTTGTGTACCAATCGACAGCAACTGTTCTTTGATCTTGTGAAGAAATTATTGTTAAATAACATGTTTTTGAAGCAAACGTTGTGACCATCTGTTTGGAGACACTGCGGCATGGGATGACTTCAATCGGTTTATCTCCTCCTGGAACACTCAAACAGAAGATTGGCGCTAATTATCGGGCCCGTATGAATAAATTCAAGATTCATCACCGGAAATTGTTGAAAACGCTTTTAGATTTCAAAAAGTTAAAATTGTCCAAAGTTTTTTGATAGGAATTCACCATTGAAGCTTTCTGTTCTTTGGTCAATAGATGCGGTATCCAACGCGAAACTAATTTTTTCACATACGATTCTTCGTGCAAATTCTATTCTATTGAGGTCTTGGGAATCCGGAATGATGCCTTAGTCACTCGATATGATGCATTCCGATCTTCCTGGATAATCTAACGCATAGAATTCACATTTTCTTCAGTGATCACTGTTTTTGGTGCACCTCTCCTTGGATCGTCGCTAAGCCTAACCCTTCTGCGTTTAAGTTCTCCATACCAACGAGAAGCTGTTGACTGCTGTTCTGCTTCAATACCTAAAACACAACTCGCCTGGATATTCTTGTTGAGATCATTGTCTTCAAATATGGCAGAAATTATTGCGCGAGAATGTTCAGGGTTTAGTTCCTTTCTTCAATTAACTTGTCAACTTTGACAGTTTGTTGTGACTAAAACACAGCAACAAGAACCGAAATTTTGGATTCATATTAACATCTTCTAGTTCATTTTTAGTACTCACCAAAATATGGGTGTTCTTTCGAATGAATTCTTTCGAACTTTCGATAAGTAATAGCAATCTGTTTTCAAATACGAAGCTATTTTTATAAAGGCCACCTTAACTGTTGATACTGAACCTCCTGAGTTTTTGCCTAACCGCAATGATCATTATGGAAATGTTTATACCTTTCCTTGTGAATCATCATTCATCCGACCATAAAATACTGGAAATTAGATCTGGAACTTGAGCATGTTGCTGCAGAATCCAGCGGCAGAATGTTAGACGATGCTGCTCGTCCTCTGCATTCAATGCTTGCACCCCTATGGATGATTTTCAAAACTCGCCACTCGACACTTTGGACAATTTGCAACTGATTTGCAATGCGTGGAATAGTTATCGAAGGATTATTTTCAACAGTCTAGAATGTTGTCATTTCGTATGTTGACTTGACGAGCTCGTAAATGTGAAGGCCTCTGAGAAAATCTTTGATGCTAGCAGTTTTTCGTTAGTTTCGATCGCAAAAACAAACATAAACTATATTTGCTGGAATATATTTTCAATTCGAGGAATTGTGAACTCAGAAATGTGAAATAGTCTTTCGTTGCTCTCTTTCATGATTCACAAAGATCAATGAACTAATTTCACCTCAATTTATATTTTCTCCTAAGAGTACCTTAGAAATTAAGGAGTTTATGAGTTTATTGAAACCATTTGTCTTCGACTGACAGATAAGTTACATGTCCTGTTCTAAATCTGGATGCTTAGCAATACTTCGGTACCTTTTATGTATATCATGTTTAATGTGGGTTGTCCCATAATTTCATAGAGTTAATCCAATGACATTTCGTTTTTTGTTTCAGGTGAGTTATTATGTTATTAGGCATACCCTCTGGCGTCAGTGAGTATATTAATCATTTTTATTTTTAAGGATTTACTGTCAATGTACAATTTCCAATTATAAGCTTTTTATTTGTTTCTTTTAGCCGCAAGATATTAACATTACAATTTGTTATTATTAACAGTTTATTTTTAGACAATTTCTGCCATTTATTTCAACATTGATGCAATTTGTTAACATGTGTGTAGGTTTTCTAGTAATTGTCCAATTACAGGTAGTCATCGCTAACAACAACGAAGTTGAAAAAAATTAATTCTGATCCTTATCAACTCAAATTTAACTAATAACGCTTTCCAGATGTAATGTTCTGTAGGTGCTACATCTGGGGTTCATTGAAAATGAAAGTTGGAAGTACTTATCTAGATAAATAGCTAACGGTACTACAAAGTAATTACAGCCAGTATGTTCATCTTTCTTCTGATTTTTATAGATAATGTTTTTTGTCTCGTAAGAGTTCCATAAACAAGAAGCTAAGATCAAAGCACTTTCAGCACTTTTGAGAGAGGATTGTAACATCAAAACAAGAAAAACGTTTTATCGTAAAAACGAAGTGAATCTATCAGTAATAATTTGTTTCATTTAATTGGGTCGTTACTTATTGAAAATTGATAAACAATTTTGTGGCTCCTTCAGAAAAACACGGCTTGGAGAATGCCAAATCTTCAATAGAGAACAGTCAAAAATGCAAACTTTCAGAAATCTAACCTTACCATAACTTTATTATCTCGTCAAACTCCATAAAAGAGGTTATCCCATCAAACTAGTTGGCTCATATGTTACAGCCCCAGCAGCCAAACTTTCACGTTATCCTATAAACATAATTGAACATTCATGTAATTTTAGTCCAAAATATTCGATTAAGAATTATTCAGATCTAATAGAAAAAATTCAACATTCTGTATTATAATATTATGTAGAACAGTAATGTCAATCGCATTATACATTCAGAACTAATCTCTTAGAAATTTGTTTAGAACAAAATTATTTTGACTTCAATGATGAAATTTACATGAGCAACAACCCCTTAATAATGGGTAATCCTTTAAGACCTTTACTAGCAGAAATTTTCATCAATAACATTGAGAAAATAAATTATAATCATCCGCTGTCGAAAGACGGCATTTATTAGTTTAGAAATTCGGATGACATAATCTCTTGTATTAGAGGTACAAATAGACAATTAGATTCCTCTAGTATGATATTGAAGTCATAAAGCCTTCTTCGGGAATAATCCGAAAAGATGAGGGTAGTAGATTCCATTTCAGCAACGATAACGTGCGAAATTTATCGCTGTATGAGCAAACACATTGAGGGCTTTCATTCGCGGAATGATATCCAACATTCCGAAAAATGTTAAATATCCGATGCAATCTTCATAGTCATTGTCTACCAGGGCCATCCACCAGTGGCACAGACCGATCGGTTGTCATTAAGGCGAGAAATATACTGCAGTTTCAACCTAGTCAATATTGTACACCCCTTTCCAACACCAGGTCAGACTGCCACCTACGGATCTCAATCCGCTGGAGAACATCATGACATGTATATGGATATGTAATTCGAATTTTCAAATTGCAGAAGAGGTGTTTGAGGTCGTTGTTGAGCTTGAAAAGTACAGAAAGCTGTAGAGATCACTTCGTCAAAAACAAAATTCTAACTCTGCCCTGCATATTTATCTACGAGGCAGTTTGTTTGTCAAAAAATTTGGATCTATTTGACAGAAGCGAACATAGCTGTTACGCGAAATAAAACAAATCTGAAGTCCATGAAAAACAACCGTTTCTATCTACAGAAAAACGTATATTCTATTATTATAAAAATCCACAATAAACTGCCACTTCATATTCGTAATGATAGTCCAAATATTAAAAGAAATCATTCTGGAGCTTCTGCTGCAGCATTTTACAGCATACAGGAGTTTCTGGGTGCCGAAATCCTATGAATGCATTGAGAGGGATAAATGTAAAT
This sequence comes from Cryptolaemus montrouzieri, assembly GCA_013387265.2. Classification (NCBI taxonomy): domain Eukaryota; kingdom Metazoa; phylum Arthropoda; class Insecta; order Coleoptera; family Coccinellidae; genus Cryptolaemus; species Cryptolaemus montrouzieri. The sequence continues at coordinate 30,597,655 of JABFTP020000103.1, forward strand.
TTTGTAGTAAACATAATTTTATTTTTTCTTTATACATATTTATTCAATTTCTTATTAAACTCTTCAATTTGTACTGTGGTTTCACGTCTGACATATTCTACGCTTAGGGCCCGTTTGTTATATTTATACAATATGCAGATTCTGAAGTAATGAACTTTATCTATCTTTCTATGTATTGGCGCCTTACAAAGATCTGACACATATGATGATGAAGGGTGGATCGGAAAACCAGCTTCTACGGAAGGTTGAAAATTGGTTACTGAATGAAAGTCTTCAATGTGTTTATAATTTTATTCCATCAGTACCTTCATTAATTCAATTCATCTTAATATGAAGTTTACTTTGGAAACGAAAACTGAGTATTTCACTAACTTTTTAGATTCAATTATAACCAAAATTGACCGTAGACATGATTTTTCCTTGCGACAATTCTTCCTCACATCCACATCAACATAAGGTAGCTGTATATAACAGTACGATAGATAGCCTCTCCAGAATATCAATGTCAGAAAATAATTTTTTGAAAGAGCCCCATATAAAACAGATAGCGGTCAATAATGGTTGTAATTCTAGTAAGCTTTCTCGTAAATAAAATTTCAACAAGCAGTGCATGATGTTTTTTTCTATCGTTGAAGATAGAACGAAAATATTATCAATTTATAATGGAGGCCGAATTGAAGTCATTCTTCTCCTAATTTGAATATAACTTTCAGAACGGATAAGTCTCTAGTTTATGGACTCTGTTGTGGAAGTTGTGATAAAAATTATATAAGTAGAACTTTCAGAAATTTCAATATTAGGATATCCGAGTATAATCGCACTTTCGACAAATGAAAACCTGATTTTCACTATGCAAAGCATCCGCTAGAAGAAAACAATATTTTCAATAATAATTTTGAAATTTTACATAATGAAAACGATAGATTGAGACGGAAGCTACGTTAAGCATTCTTTTAGTTCTCGAAAGAAGCAACTCTGTTCGGATTTTCCTCCTATTGAGTCAAGTTCCGGGTTTCAACATTTTATATATTAGACACATCATTCTTTTAAAGAATTACATATCTGAAAAAGCCTGAGTGTGGTGAAATGCGTCATAAGTTTCTCAATATAGTGAAAATTGGAAAACATTTATTAAAAAAAATTATTTGTTCAATTGTTCGAAAGAATGAAAAAGAGTGAGAAAAAATTGGGAACTACATATATTATGCCATAGTATAAAATGCTGATGAAGTCCGAACGCGATTGGGAAGCACAGTATGAATAATGGGCAAACATTCAAAATACACCAAGCTTAAGTGTAATCTCAAGAAAATGAGTAGGAACGGGTGAACCTTACGTATTTTCTTATATGATTCAAAGAAACAGCGAGGAAAATCCGTGTCTTCCTCGTCACTGATACATCGGTTACATCTAGTCTACGAGTGAGTTGTGAACACAAAAATATGATCATAAGTATTGTGCAAACACTTTATTGAAGTAATAGATATCCTCTCATACCAACCAAATATAATTAAAAGAAGAATACGTAAGAAGTAGGATCATAAACAGGAATAAGAAGATAACCAAACAATACGTAATCTGCTACACTTTCCTTCTCACAATGCCGACTCTCGGTAGCAACTTGCCAAATCACTTCTATCCTCTTCGAATGTACTTCATCGCTTTGTTTTCTTGCCTTGTTGATTATTCATAAGAAAACTGGAAAGAATGCTATGCACTGGCGATATAATGTAACTGTGAGCATCTCACATCTCACTTATCATACTGTTTTACCGATTGACAGCGAGCTAATGTCTGATACCAATAGTTGCTTATATCACGCGTCGGAAAACTATCAAGCTTTTGGAGACATCTTCCGTAATGTGGTATAATTCGACATGATTTTTCCTTTTTTCATGCTCGCTTCCCAGGAATAGCCGAACCTGTTACACCACATGAGTGGGCGCCTGGAAAGAATTGAGGTGTCTGTTTACTCACTTCTTAAAGAGGGCCAAATCGTAGGACGTTGAGAAGATGTTGGACGGAAGCGAGTTTTACAGCTCAACGGTCCTGTGAACGAAGGAATTCTTATAGAGGTTCGCGGGATCGTTAAATGAACCGCCATATGATGAGAACTCCTTGCCAGCCTAGCCTACTTGGAGCATCTTCTGTGGAAATATCTGTAAAACAGAGAAAGGTCAGCAACTTGTCTTTTGAGAGCCAGCGGTTGGAGATCGCGAGTGAGGCGCACAGCCCGTTTTTGCTCAATATCCTACATCCGCAACGAATGTTTGGGCGCAGATCCCCATACATGGAAACAATATTCCGAACCAGGTCGAATCTGCGCCTTATATAGAAGCAACAGTTGAGATGGCGTGAAATATCGCTTGGCTCTGAAAAGATAACTAAGTTTAGCTGATGGCGACTTAGCTATTGCTGATACATGTTCATGCCAGAAAAACTTGGAGTTGACCGTTATTCCAAGAAGGTGCATAGAATCTTTGAATGCAATTTGTTGATCTTGCATTATACGAGAAGATTCTCCAGCGGGGACCTTTCTAGAAAACGTAGTTGCTTGCGTCTTGCTCGCGTTGAAGCTCACCTGGTTCAACTGACCCCACTCAGATATCCTCTGTAAGTCAGAGTTTGAGTTATTAATTTGTTGACAATGAGATACCGCAGCTGTAATTAGCCGCAGACTACTGAAAGGCGAAACCAGGGTACAATTGTCTGCAAAACCGAAGATCTTATTCTCTCTAGATGATAGAAGATCGTTTATCTGCAACAGAAACAAGGTTCGCGAAAGAATGGATCCCTGAGGTACTCCTGCTTGCAACTGGAAACAATCAGATGTTATACCGTCGACCATAACTTGTATTGATCTATTTGAAAGAAAGCTATTATTTCATAGTTTAGATGTAATGCTGAATACAGTTCGGCTATTACGAGGTTTGTAAATTAAGCAATCTGCGATCTGGCAACGAGTAAAACGAGAGGCTTGGAGCAGCGTCAGGTGCACATGTGATACGTCTCCAGTATGAATTTGAACTGGGTTTAGTCGTTTGTTCATCCGAAGTGTTAGTTTTCGTGAAACAGTTTTTTTCTTGTGCGTTCTAAAAATAAGTAGCATCAATTTTGAGCAATCGTGTGCTATAAAATTTTTCTTCACAATGGAACAGAAATATTTGACAAAATTCTGTAGGCCTATGGAGGAAATGTTTTGTCAATGGCCCAGATTTTTTGGTGGTTTAAGGCTTTTTCAGGAGAATCGAATGATGCTGATTTGTTTTTTTTTTTGATAGCCACGGAATCGTCCACCCAGAGTTTATGCCTCAAGGCCAAATAACTGGGTGTTGCATCACGACAATTTGCCATGTCACACCAGTAAAACAGTTTCGTGGCTCCAGTTTCCTTATTCACTATTATTAAAAATCACCTGAAGGGAACTCGTTTTGGGATACTTGAAAACATCCAAACAGCTGTAACCGACAAGATGAAGGTATCCGAGTTCTAGCAATACTATGGTAATTGGAAGGGCCGTCTCCAGCGCCGTGTGAACCAAAGGAACACTGAAGTAGACAATATTGCATTGTAATCATATTTGAATGAAAAATTGAAAGAAAAATCAGTTTCATTACTTCATTAATACACCTCGTAGAGTTGGAAACCCTATAGAATCGTACATACACCAAATTTATTCAAGAGTGAATTTATAAGTCAGGTAAACATGAAACTAGAACTTTGCTCTACTGGGTGTCTTTTGTTTCTCAACATAATATATTTTTAGGGTTGAAGCACTCGCTTCAGTTTTTTTGGTGCCCTCTTTGTAATAGTCTAGTCCAAGGTCCCCCAAATGCATTCAGAGCTGAGATGAATTTCCGAGTCACTTTTTCATGTCTGGAAATAGATAGAAACCACTGCAAGCCAGGTAGAAAGGCTAGGTGAAAGGAAAATATCGTGGATATCAGCAATTATTAGCTACTTTGAAATAAATGTATAACGCCTCATGTTAGGAAAAGTTACCACATCCCACAAGTTTAAAAGAGTTCTATTGAACAACATCCTGAATGATTGCTAATAATTCCTCGAATATCTGTGAACATAAAGATTCCAATTTGAAATCTAAAACTTTAGGGTTTTCGAAATTCTTTTTTCCAAGTTCGATCATAAAGATCAAGATTTTATCTTCACGATGCAACTACTGCTTGATTTTCAACAATTCCTTTTTCGATCCCATTATGCGATATCGGTGAAAATCGAGGTCGATCTCGGAAATACCTCATATTGCATTTTGCAATCATCTCCCATTACCAAACCGTAATGATTCGTTGGCAATATTTGCCGTTGCACGCAGTTCACCTACCTCGAGGGGTCGCTGTCTTCGCCAGCGGTCACTGTTTCGCTCTTTCCGATTGAAAAATCTGTGTCATCAGACACAAATCGTAAGAAATAAATAAATATTAAATCGACCGCATTAACCTGATTTGATCTTGTTTTTAAATTGAATGAATTCATTCTTGAATGTGAGGCTTCTTGGAAAAGTACGAGGGTCGTCTGATTGTGCAGTTACTTTAAAAACATCACCGCTGTCCTCAACTACCATCATTAAATAATAGAATTTTTGCGATTTGCATCATTCAATTTGTGTTTGATGTCCAGAGTATAAATTGAATTTCCAAAAAGGAAAAACGTGATTTTCGTGTGATACTGTAGCATTATTTTCTGCGCAAAACCATCAGCTAAGAGAAGGGTTGACAAATACTTAGGGGATCCTGCACCATTAATTTTGATGAAGCAAAACGATAAAACTGTTGTTACATCAAGACATTGCACGAATGCACACGTGCAGCGTCACATACTATTCGAGTCTTTTGGACGAAATCGATATAAATTTGAGATAAAACCCTTTCAGCTACTCTTTCGATTCATCCCTGTGACTATTTCCTGAAGAAATGATTGGATCATAAGAAATTTCAGTCGAATGAGATCACAACTGAAGCAACTACCTATAAAACTGATAAGATAACAAACAATGCTTTTCATTGCGTTATGGTCACACCAGGTTCATTTAACCGATTATTTTTGCTTGAACCATAGATTCTTTCGATGTGTGTACTATTCCTGCAGAATTCTTCAATTTACGAAACTGAATCTATGCCAATGTATTCACGTTATATTCATCTGACATCGTACGCAATTAAAGTGGGTAAAATGATTTGAGGCAGCATAACGCAAATCATACAAGTACTTCATGAGTTCCAGCATGAGTTATTAAGTCAATTTATGATACCTCATAAACCATGCCTGAAATAATCTCGTGCACTAGAAGTTATTACTTTTATTCTCATTTGTGTGATGCAATTGCAAATCTTGAAAAGCGACAGGTGACTTTAATCTGCACATTTTACGTAGACTCATGAGACTTGATGTAAATACATCATTAAATAGAAATACGGGATTAGTTGGAAAATTCGCGTAGCGAAAAGAAAAAAAAAAGAAATTTATGGTTTTAAAAATTGACTTTATTCTTAGGTTCAATCTCTCTGAAGATTAATAGAGTTTCGCCAACAATTCTCGAATTCATGTATTCCATTCCTGGAGCGCGAATGTGGAAGGCCCTCGAAATACCCATGAGTGGCTGCAATTACTTATTCATTAGATGAGAAATTCTGAATGAATTAATATAAAACATGAATCCGTTTGATACAGTTATAAATTTGTTTCTAATGCTAGAGTATAGGTGTCGCACTGTGAACTCATCAACCAACCTAATATTCGAGTGGATGAGCAAAAATATTCAGTGCTACTATGGTGTAATGAAAATTATTGCTATTTTTCACAGTAGTCAATTCTGAGTCGTTCAAAAAAATATACTGGTCGTATTGGAGCAACCATGGTAGCTCATACAAGAGAATTGTATTCCATACCGGGGAGCACCTGTGCTTTGTATAAAAGCATCAGCTGTAATGGTCTTGTTAGGGTTGAAATAGTCCAAGTTCCACCGGCGCCACCTTGATATCTTCTCCAAGTCTGAATTCAGTAACATGTTCTGTTGGTATTCTTTTCGGACTGCCTTTTCAGCAGACTAGAAAATGAGGACACCAGGGTACAGTAGTCCGCACACCCAAATATTCTGTGTTCGGTGGAGTAGAGCAGATCGTTGATCTGCAACAGAAAAAGAGTTGACGAGAGTATGGGGCGTTGGGGTACTCCTGCATTAACCTGAAGAGATTCACTCGTTACACCATGAACTACCACCTGAATCGATTTACTGAAGTGAAAGCCACTTATCTAACCCGCTGTTTTCGTGAAGTCCATATGTGATTAGTTTATTTATCAAGGACTTTTCACGATTGCTCATGTCTACAAACGAATGCAAGAAGGTCACCAGTTGATCGTTGTCTACGGAAATCGTATTGTCGATCACTGATGATATCCTGTAACTCGAGATATTTTATGAGATCGTCGTTTATCGATCTTTCCTTGTCTTTCGACAGAATGGCCAACAATACGATTGGACGGTAATATTTGAGGGAGGCATTTCTTCCCTCTCTCTGGAATCGGTTGTAATCTCGCAACTTTCCAACACTCCGGAAACGTCTGGCTTTCATATGAAATCTATTGTGACAGCCTAGACTTCGGAAACAGAGAAGTGCTCATCTATAACGGAGGTACAGTGAAGGTCTGACGTAGTTAAGGCGTTCTCTTCGCAGCAGCAAAGATTTGTTAGGTATAGGGGCCGGATTTTTGAACCATTTGTTTCTCTGTATAAAATGTTTTAGGTTGGGTTTCGAAAGAAGCAATATCTCAAAATGTTTTATTTTCCTTATGCAGATATCTAAGTTCGAAATTTTGAGACAAAAATTTCATAACTTCATATCCCTTGTCGTACAAATTCAAAATTTGATATGTTTGTACAGATTATCATGGAACACTTCTGGCCAAGGACACATTTTCCAAACACGAAACTAATGACGTAGCACGCTCTTGACCGACCACTGCTTATAGAAACTTTACGTCACTGAATAGAACACTCTTTGAGCAAAAAAGTGTTATAGTGTTTTTTTTTGTACGACGTAGGTTTTGAGAGATAATTGAAATCAAAAACAATTCATTCGATTCATGTCTTCATGAATTTCGTCCCAATTAGTGAAATAGATTAAAAAGTTCAGGTGCCAAAGATACAAGGATTGACAATTTTCTGTTTAAGGTGCATTCTCAAAATTTTGAAATATTATTTATCTCATATATTTTCGTTGAACCACATTCTCGTCAAGACTTTTTAGATGCTAGAGGATTTACAGCAGAGGTGCTCAAACTTGCTTGCGATCTACCTCAATATTTTTAAACTACTTACGATAGACGGATGGAATTCACAATTTTGTTGCAATGCTCATAACTTCCTCCTTTTGAATACAAAACTTATTGATATACAGGGTGTTTCCGAATAAGATGTCATAAATGAAGGATGCGAATCCCTGAATGATTTGAGCAAGAAAGTTCGACGAACCAATGGTCAAAAAATGCTTCGTTGCCGAGATACAGGATGTTAAAGTTGAGAAAATTTTTCGATTTTCTCTCGATAAAACCTAGACTTCTCAAGATTTCGGGCTCAAATTTTCCACATAAGCTATTAAACACAATCTGAATCACCAGGTGAGGCCAAATTTTGGAACAGTAAACAGGGTGATACTTTTTCATGGGCCATGTTCCATTTTTACCCTCGGAACTTTTTTTTGGTACGCCACTGGCACTAACAAAAAATAAAATCGAATAGATCATTCAATTTGAAATTTTTTTTGACTCCTGCATTTTGATCGTAACTATCACCGTTTCTGAGATATTAATTATTGAAAATAATCCAATAGTTTTCCCATATCGAAGCCATGGAGATATTATCTTAATAACTGATGCAATTTTTCAGGAATTGAGCTAAAATTTACATCAGATATCTCCTTATTGTATGTTCATAACAAAATGAGGCAGAAATTCCTGACAGTATACAGGGTGTTATTTTTTCACGTGCATTTTCCTCTTTTTGCCCCCTGAACTTTTTTGTGGTGCGCTACTGGTATATTCTGAAAACAGAATCAAACAGATTATTCAAAGTGAAAACTTTTCTGTTCCTTGTATTTTTCCGTATCTGCCACCATACGATACTTTCAGATTTCTTCGCTGCACTCATTTTGTACTATTTAACAATAAACTTTGTATCGACGTAGTATTGCCTTCAAGTTACAATTCAGAATGACTCCAATTCTTGCAGGCCCAACATTTATATCGCTGTGAACGAAAGTCTCGAATGTTTCCGTCAAACGCGGCTTTTCTTTGACGAGTACCGCGCGTTCCTTTGATAAAGCGGCCTTTTGCAGCTAGCAGAGTGTTGTTTTATTACGTCATAAATGTTTGTAGTTCTCGAGATCTACACAAAAGCACTCGGGATTGACCAGTCGATTGCGATCAACCGTTTGAGCACTCCTGGTTTACATTCTTCTGACGAGACTATATTTTGATATTACTCAATTTCTTCCGTCCTGACCATGCTAAACGGTGCTTATCATACTAATCTAACGAAACTGTTAATCTCCGGTTATTTGACCTAGGTCGACCAGTAAAAAAATTCAGTGATCTCCCGGTTATAAGTCAAACTCAGAATTATTATTTCTTGTCGTTAAAAAGTATCGAAATGAATTGTATGATTTATGATTTTACGACTTAATTCACGTTGACTTAATAGTTATGTTGCCAGTATTGAAATTTGAATATATACTTGACTTACAGATCAGCGACCTTCGTTGCGATAGAATTTTTGGGACTAATCTAGATAACAAATCGTAAAACATCCATAAAACTTTACCATTAAATCTGCTCGGCTTCTTCAGTTTTGGTTATTTTAAAATGGTGTCTGTAGCACCGCATGTGCTTTGAGATCAAATAAAAGTAGTCGCAGAAGAAGTTATAAAAGTTTTAAAAAGTAGGTAGTGTTGAAAAAGTAATCAGCGGTTGTTACTTGTTGGTGAGTTTATTGTAACCGGAAATGCAGGTCTTTGCTGTGGATACAAGTGACAAGTGTACAGAAATTTTATTACAGTGTTCGGAACAAGGAAACAATAAAAGCGTATGGCAATACACCAAACTCATTTCAGAATACAAAGATTTTTGTTACAGAAGCTTAAAACTACATTAGAGAAATTTGACAATTGTGATGCAAAAGTAAAAGTAAATCGAAAAAAGACTAAATAGTACAGAAAGATGTGAGAATGACAATCATCCGAATTGTGCAAGCAAAATAAAATCATGCTGCACCATGAAATTAACTCACAATTTCAATATTTTGAATTTCTTTTTTGGTAGGAAACTAACTAAAACGTTTTTACGGATATGTCCGGACTCGATGTGTTTCTCGGTACACATGTTCATCACATGAGAAATAAAATTAAAGAATTTAATGGAGTTTTTGCCAGAAACCAACTCAGTTTGAAAACAGCTGTTGTTGATCAATTTTTGCGAGTAACGTTTGTTCTTATTGAAAATTTTAATTTTCGGTAATAATGCAATGCGAGTCACGAAATTTGACGCCAGCAGAATGTGCTGAATAGGGAATGCAATCTCGCATCAAAATATCAATCTTTCGCGAGATTTAGGAATTCTAATCTTGCGAAATGTCGTGTTGTGCGAGATCTCGCATTGTAAAGAAAGGATCATCGAAAATGTATGGAAATTCCTATCATTTATATTTCTATTGGCTCTAATTGTTCTTCAGGAGCAAATTAGAAAAATAAAATCACAAGCTAACCAGTAATTTATTCAAAAAGAATCATGTTATTCTAAAACTTGAAAATAACTCCTCAAAAACCATAAAGTATCTAGGGTTTCATCTGCCAGCCGACTCCGAATGCTGCATGCTAGATAACCAGCTGAGGAAAACGCCTCGACACTTGTTGGTAGTACAAATAAAAGATATTTGTGAGCGAACTGTAGATTTTGTCCTTTCGACCCTCCTGACTCGTACAAATTGATTTCTTTCTTCAAAATCATATCAAGTGACGATGACAAAGGTGCCATACGTTCTTTCAATACGATTTCCAATTCCTCATCAAGACTAAGAGAAGCATTCGCCATTTCAGGCTCTAAAATTTTTTTCACTTCAGCTAATGGAATTGGATCATCATCATCACTTTCATTCATGGCTTCATCTGCAACTGAAGATGTAGAGGGTTTGTTTTGTATATTGATTGCAATATGTCATCTTTGATACTGTTCTTGGGTAATCTTCCGATTAACTTTATTACTTCTTTTTTGATTGAAGATTTCAGAGGCAGTTTGAAAGTTTGATCACTAGCAGATTGATTGAAATATACGTCGCATTGGACTGGGTCTGTCAAATAATACAATGCTGCTGTCATAAATGTTCGGTGTTCATTAATCCGAGCCCTCATGAATTCAGCAAGTTTTTGAGCTACTTGTGTTCCGAGTTCTTCTAACTTTTTCACCATAAATTGCAGAGTAGTTTCGGCAGTTAACAAATCTGAATTTCGACGACATAGTACTTTCACTGCCAGTTTTATAGGCTGAAATACGAGTTCTAAATCTGATAAAGCACGTTATTCTTCGTCTGAGAAACTATGATTTGTGTTCGATCCAAGATTGCAATCAATCGAGGCTTTGCTTACACATTGCTTCACCTTATCGAATGTGGAAATCATATCTGCAAGACTAGACCAGCGTGTTTCGCAGTCCAGCACGAGTTGTACATTTTTGCTGAATTCGTCCTTCTTATATTTCTGAAGAATGTCATTCTTCGTTGGTGATTTTTTAAGAAGTTTGACTACTTGTCTTACTTTTTTGATAAGGTGATCAAATTCTGGCACTAAGTCAACTTCATCTACAGTGGGTAATCTGCAGTCGAATCCTTCATTATCTATAGTGTCATCAAATTCTTCATCGTCATATTCCTCCACAACTGACTGAAAAGAGAGTATTTCCATGCCTCTGATCGTTTTCGAAACTCTTTATAAACTACCTTTGTTGTCATTTTAACACAAAACGAATAGACCGAGAGAACTTAAACACACAAGGAACTATTTTCGACTGTGATTGGAATAGTTTATAAATCTTCAGATTTCCATGCTCTCTGACACGTCCGTGCTTGCAAAACAATGACAAATTTACCAGAAAACGTCTTGCCTTACTCATCCCTATCGCTCTGTGGCCCTAGCGCCACGTGTTGCCGCCGAGAATAGGTACATTGTTTACATAAGTCAACAACAACATTTGAAAGCACTGAAAGCTAACCAAAATTGACCTAATACCAATCTTGCAAATCTTGCGAGATCGCGTATGATTTTGGATGCGAGATTGATCTTGCAGAATAGGTGCGATATTTCGGTATTGCAAGATCTTCGTATACCGATATTGCATTCCTTAGTGCTGAAGCAGTGGTGTTAGATGACCTAGATTGACTTATGAAAGGCCAAAGGTTTTGGAGGTTCCATTCAACTGTTTCCAGAATGATCCGCAGGTACAGGGAGACAGAGAGACTGTTTTGGCATCTTCAAATGCAGCTTCGACCGAATAGTTGAGTGCAAATTAACACAGAAACGATACGATGACTTCTCAGGGAATCTGTTTTAAGGCCTTGTGTCGCAGCTCGAGGCCCAAGTCTAACCAAGCACATCGAATGGCCCGATTGAATTTGGCAGGGAACAGGTCACTGGGTTCAAAGCTGACTGACTCAGTGTTTTGTTCACAGATGAGTCGAAATTCCTCTACCATACCTCTAGCATACAGATTTTCATGGAGGTTCTATAATGGTATGAGGAGGAATTTCTGTGGACGCCCGCACACCTATCAGGTCATCTGGACCTTTAAGAAGAACATACTGTACACTTTGCAGCAAACATGGGTAAAAAGTTCTTGTTCATGCATAACAACGTCAGACCTCACCAAGCTCATATTAGGTTAGGTTAGATAGGTAGTTCACCTTCAAGATTACGAAATCACTTCAATGGAATGGCCTGTTCGTAGTTCAGACCTATATCCTATCGAACATATTTGAGACATTCTCAATAGAAGAGTTAGAAGCCAGCAGAACCAGCCAGCTACCGTGAATGAGGTTAGGAACAGACTGAGTATCAATCGTAGATGTCATGCAGTAATTCTCGCCAGGGATGGAAATGTCCAGTATTGACAGGTTCTTAGGGATCAGAACATTTTTCATTATTAGTTCTATTCCAATTTCTATGAGTACCAATTCTATTTCGATTGTTTCAAGCATTCCTTAGTGCTTGTGAATTACTGGAAATATAATTCTTCAACATATTCAAACTTCCAAATAAATTTGAATTTTCGATTTGGTGCGTTGATTTCCTGGCACATTATATTCGAAAAATGATTCCTACGTTGTATTGGTATGAAAACGAATGTATTTACTTTCTTTATTTCTATCTGAATTACCTGTAATTGTTTACCACTTTATGGTTGTCTGCCTGATTCAAGCCTACCAGCCTCCTCGCGTGTTTCGAAGGCTCTCTGGAACTCCTCTGAAGTTATCGTTCTGAGACGCTCGGTGCAAGCCGCTTAAACGCTTGGTACATCTTCAAAAAATCGTCCTTTCATGTGCATTTTTAGCTTGGGCAATAGGAAAAAGTCTTCTGGAGCCAGATCTGGCGAATATGGGACGTGGTTGATAAATGGAATCTGATCTGAGTCGAAGAGAGCGATGAGCATCGTCTTCACACGTGATTTTTGTTTGCGCACTTTTTGAGGCCTCTCACGGCCCGGACTGAGCCAAGCGGACGATTGCCGTTTCGTATTTAAAACACCAAGTCTCGTCACCAGTCACAATTGAGGTTAGAAAGTCCGGAGTGGTCTCGCAAGTCTCGATAAAATCTTGCCAACATAAGACGCGAGTCTGCTTCTGCTCGTGTGTGAGGAAGTGCGGAACAAATCGAGAACAGACCTTCCTACGGTTCATTTTTTCTTTCAAAATCAAAGCAATGCTATCCTTACTCATGTTCAGTTCGTCTGCTAACATTCTGAGAGACATGTGACAATCCTGATTCAGTAGCGCGCGCACAGGGACCGGCCAGCCACTCCTCTCATCGTCTTCTAAGGACTCTCTACCCTTCTTAAACCGATTGAACCACGTGTAAACTGTTGTACGCGACACTACACCTTCACCGTAAGCCAAATCGATCATTTTTTTCGTTACCATGAACGCCGCGCGGTGTTCAAATTTTTATCCATCGCGAAGCTTGTACCGTGAACACACGTTCACGCAAACACGTCATCTCGGGAACTAATGAATTGGGGAAAAAATTCTCGGACACTCCTGAGGCATTTAGCAACATGGAACTGGTGTAGTTCAACAGATCGCGCCACTTGTATGGGCGCTAAAAAATGAGTTCGGAAACTTTTCCGACATACTGTGCAAGTGGTCATTCTTGAAACCTTTTGATCAATTGATCATATCAGAAGGCGATATGTTTTGATTTTCCTCATTTGGAAAAGTATATATACGCCACATCTGCGATAGCATGGAGTCAAGTTTCTTCAAGCCTTCAAAACTTTACAGTGTGAGTGTAAAGCATGACAGATCAATTTTTATATAATGCTAGAAATTTTTCTGGTCTTCTACTCTCTTCAAGATATGACGTTATACACTATTTTTACTGAGAACTGTAATACGCTTTAGTGGGGATCTATGATGGAGGATTCTGGAGATACAGGGTGTTTCATCCGGGAAAAGATCAATTTGATATTTTCTACGCTAGATTCAAAAATTTGCAACTGTTGGTCACGTAAACTTTTGTTTATGCTACTGTACATGATCTGAATCAGTTGTTTTCACTAGATCATTTGATATTTCAAATTTGAGAATGCGCCATTTAACAAAAAACTTGTTGTGAGATTGAGGATTTCTTTCCATAGTTTACAGACGCACTGTATATGTCTTGTTCTACAGATGCAATAAGCAACCTTTTTAACAACTCCTGATTAGACAGTGGTCTTTCGAAATGACGTTTTCAATCGTTTCTGTTAATCAGTTCGTCTAAATAAATGTTTCACGGTTTACGCACACGTGCACATTGCACGTTTACGACCTTTCATCTTACGGAGCAGCATCCGCCATTGCGGTAATCTTCAATCTATCATAAGTCATATATATTTTTGGAACGGATGAGAAATAGAGCCGCTTTTTTTCAACGTCATATTCGTCAGAAGGAAAATTTGTTCGCTTCACTTGCTTTCTCTTTATTTTCCTGAATACATTTGATTTGATCCCTGTATCTGAGGAAGTAGGTCAATTTACGAGATCTGTTCAAAAAGTATGGCGAATTTTAAATTTATGGGGATTACAAATTTTTAATTATCTATTTTTATTTGCGTTAGGTTGATAGTCATATCTGCCAATTATGCTGGCAAGGTCAGACATTTTGATGCTTTAGTTGATTTTTGAAAGATTTCTTGCTTGGATGTATTTTGCCTCGTCTTAGATTTTTGTCTATACCAAAAAAGGGATCAAATAATTTGTATCAAATGTGGTTGAAAAACAAAATTAAGTGTGTGACGTTTTTCGAATGTTTACTATAGCATATGGTAAAACTTCTTCTTCTTCTTCTTGTACCATGTGCACTGCACGTTGGTGAACACGCGTTCATTTCATATCATGTCTTGGTCAGGGTGCCCCCTTCAGCCCGTCGGAATAATGTTGTTGAGTTCGAAATATTCCTCCAGTTTCTGATGTTTCTGAGCCAGAACTGTTGTTTTCGACCTGGTCCTCTTTTTCCCTCGATTTTACCTTGCAATATTAATTTGGGAATCTGGTATTTATCCCTCTTAGCGTATGACCCAAATACGATATTTTTCGTAAAACTTCTTCATTAGTAACATGCTCTGACCAGGCTATCCGTAGCAGACGCCGAATTGTTCACATTTTGAAGGCTTCTATTCGGTTTAAGGTCCTAGTTTAAAGTGACCAAGATTCAGCACCGTACAGCATGATAGGCCAAACATAGCATCAAATCACTCAAATTCGGGTGTTCAAATTCATATCTCTGTGAAGAAGGAGGTTCCTTAGTTTGTTAAAGGTTGTTTTAGCTTGTTTTGGCAGTGTTTATTTTCAACCCTAGCTGTTCTCTATCCTGGTTAATTTTATTCAATAAAAGCTGAAGATCTTCAAAGTTGCTGGTGAAAATAACGGTATCATCTGCATAACGGATGTTATACTTTAATACATCATAATTGACATTATATGTGTATAAAGTTAAACGGGAAACCCCCAATCCATCGTAATGTCGAATAAAAAAATACATAACAATAATTTCAAATATTGAACAAAACATACCTTTACATAAAACAGCACCAGACATTTTCAATGACAATCCATAAGACGCGAAATAAAAACATGAATGCCACAGCTACAAAAGAAGTTCCTATCGTATTTCCAATGAACGCAGCGAAACGGCAAAGAGATCAACCTGAGTGTGTATTTTGTTCGCAATAGCAACCGAGCGATCTGTGAAGAAGTTCCTTGAGTAATTGGTTCGGCAAATTCTTTCCCTAAACAATGGTATAAACCTAGTAATTCTAATTTGAACATTGAAGTTGAATAATGTTAATAGTTCAAGACAATCTATTAGACCCTTAAGAATTTTATATAAGAGACACACATCAGAAATGCTTCTTCTACATTTGAGTGATTTCGGTTATATCTTTCACTCATCAAAATTATTGAGCGCTTGCAGATGGTCAGTCCACCTGCACCCTTTCCAAGCAATCTATGGAAACTGAGGTATGTGGGGACCAAACCATGCAACCATATTCCACTATCAAACGTACCAAGGAACAGTTTAGCAGCTTCAGAACATCGGGGGAGAAATCGTCAGAGTTACGCAGCACAAAACAGGCAAAAACATTGATGGAATCTAAGACGAGAGTATTGGTAAAGAGTGGACTCGCCTTTAGGGAAGTCGCAGAGGACCTAAACATATTGATTGGATTGTGCCATTGGGCACAAGAAGCGTAACTGATGATGAATCATGAGTTTAGGGTTAGGTGGAAGCTGCCGCATAAACCAAGTTCAGTTGAGAGCGAAGGTTCTACCAACAGTTTTCTTTGATTGCAGATGGTGGTGCATGATGTTAACTGTCAATAAGGCACATTACCTGCAAATGATGCGCAATTTGCGTGAAGCAATCGGTTTGAATTTTGTGGAATATAGGTGAAAATTTTTTGTTTATGAATAACACGAAATCTCACCAAGTTCATATCTTTAGGAATCACGAAAACACTTCCATGTAGTGGCCTGCACTAAGTGCAGATCTCAGTCCCATCAAACATGTCTTTGAAATTCTCAATAAAATATCAAAAAGCCAGCTACCGTGAATGAGGTTCGAAACAGACTGATCGAAATTTGGGGCGAAATGGATGAGAATGGTACAGTCATTGTTCAGTATGAATCGTAGGTGTCATGCAGTAATTCTCGACGAGGGTGGTGATATCCGGTATTAGTACTTTTCGAACAACTCACATTATTTCATTATTAGTT
This sequence comes from Cryptolaemus montrouzieri, assembly GCA_013387265.2. Classification (NCBI taxonomy): domain Eukaryota; kingdom Metazoa; phylum Arthropoda; class Insecta; order Coleoptera; family Coccinellidae; genus Cryptolaemus; species Cryptolaemus montrouzieri. The sequence continues at coordinate 30,614,186 of JABFTP020000103.1, forward strand.
TTATTTGAATTTCTATAACTACCATTCACATTTTGATTGTTCTCAAGCTATTGGATTACTGGAAAATCAAATCTTCAAAATATCTAAATTTTCTCTGAATAAATTCGAATTTTCGATTTTGTCCGTTCATTTCTAGGTGCAGTGTAGTATATTCAATCTCGAAATATAACCGAATCCTCGAATCGATTCAATAAATGATGTGCCGTGTCGTTCCTGGATAGAAAAACCGGCTGCCGGATCAATGTGAAACGAATTTGACCGAGCATGAAGCTATAACTGACAGAAACCGGTAATATTGAATAGATTAACCCTTAGCAAAATCAACGGAATGCGAGAAGTAATCTTTGAAAAATATTGTTTCCAGGCGAAGTCGATTCAATTTCTATAAAACTTCGAATATACAAACATAAAGGAAGTTATCGTCTCCGTATCTTTCATTGCAACTCGGTCTAATTTTAGCGTGTTCGGGAGTTATTGCAGCCCGTCGAATGGATAAACCTAAACCATCCGGTCGGAACAATAAAATTATATTTAGATGGCGGAATGTGGGTAATTTATAACGACGATTAAAAATATCGAAATTAGTGACGATTGTATCCATCACGGCCCATTGGTCTTTAATTGGTTGTTGATGGGGCGCGTCAGGTTAGGGGGGACACAAAGTTGAATTATGAACGGAGTGGCTCAGAGGTTTTCGTTTATCGCAAACGATCAATTAACGAATCGCATGCGGGAGGTTTAATGCGTGACCCCTCGAAGTTCAAATCCGAAGCCAGTTTTCAACAGCGGACGAAATTTTACGATGATATTAGGGTATTAAATGATTCCTTTCGAAATGGCAACCCAAAATATATTGTTGTAATAAACCACTTTTATTTTTATTTCGCACAGAATTCTATTTCGCTTCAAGTGGTACCCAGTGGTGGCTCGTAGAGATTGAGCTAGGGGCAATTGTCGCTGAAATGGCGGATGCGAAGAAACAGCATCTTTCTAAGTTGTAGTACAGTGGTCGACAACCCGTAACCCCCCCTCCGCCCACTTATGAATTTTTCTTTTTTTTCTTTGAACAATTTTACCTTTCTTCTTCCTGGAAAGCTGTTGTATAACAGAAAGTGGTATATTTTCTTCATCATCACTCTCCGATGAATGGTAAAGTGTGGAGGCTTGAGGTTGAAGTTCACTTGTTTTAGCAGAAAGTTGTTCATGAGTTTCCTCATCTTTACTATTCTCGAAAGAAATTTCGCATCCTTTACCCAGAATAGCTCTGAGTAGGTGGTTTATATCGCCAGCTTCTTGGTCTGAAACATTGCTGTCTTCTTCTGCTGTATTTTGATTGGTAGGTTCAATATATATTTTCGTATTACTTTCATAGAAATCATCGCCCTCTACGATGTCCAAAAGTTGATGCAGAAATAATCTGAAATGGAAACAGAAATGACGTCTATGCATATAGTCCTTTTAAGCGGATCGCCGAGAAAAACTTGCATTAGAAAAAAACTTGGTAAGAAAATGTGAAAATAACATCGAAGTTGTAAACAAGAGACAATAATGCGTCTAAATTTTTCAACAGAGTTCCAAATATATTTTTGTTAAATAGTAATTGAATATTACTTACCTGCCATTTTCAGTAGAATATAAACTGGAATCCATGGTCGTCAATGAATTCAACACTATCATATTTCACGTCGTGCCAAAGACATAAATGCTTCTGAGAAGATGCACGTGTTGCCGGCTCCCCACCACTCTCTGAACATTTACGACATGCATTCATATTGTGATCTTTTTAAAAGGACTGTATGCGCTTATGAGTCAATCTTCTATTGAGAGTGTCCCAGTCATGTTCGATGGGATTATGGTCTGGACTTCGTGCAGGCCACTCTATTAGGTAAATGTGATCTTTAAGGTAGTTCCTAACAATAGCAACTTGGTAAGGTCTGGCGTTATCGTGAATAAAGAAAAAGTTTTCGCCAATGTTTGTCGCAAATGGTACATGTTCTTTCAAAATATCTGTGTCGAAACTTTAAGAATTAAGGGTTCCATCATTTGCGATAACCAGATCATTGCGGGAGTTCAAGGAAATTTCCCTCCACGCCATTATTGGACTTTCCCAAAACAATAAGAAGGACACACAGGACCTATCCCCCATTACGACGTCTGTTTACTAGAGAATATCAATCGCAACGAAAAAGACGAATTTTCGACCTATCTGTAAACAAAACTTTCGCCCAGTTAACTTCTAACAAATCAACATATTCCCTGGCAAAATTCAATCAGGCTCTTCGATTTGCTGCTGTTAGAGCTGGGTCTCGAGCTGCTGCACAAAGCATCCAAGTAAATTCCTCGAGACGTTGTCGTATCATTTCAGTGCGAATTTGCACCCACTGTTCTTCAGGTTTTCAGGAGGAGAAAATGTTTAATTCGCTATTGTTGTTCGAGGTCGTCCTTGCCCAGGTCTGCTTTTATACCTATCAGTCTCCCTGTATCTGCGGATGCTGGAAACAGTTGAATGGGACACCCCTAGTCTTAGGCTTATTCTTGTAATCCAACCCAGGTCATCTAACACCACTGCTTCAGTATATTCTGATGGGATCAAATTTAGTTATTTACGTTGCATTATTACCGAAAACTAAAAATTTCAAGGGAAACAAAAATATTTGGTGTTTTGCTGACAAAACATTTCGTTTCCCGTATAAGGAACATGTGAGTCGAGAAAAAACATGGAGTTTTGTTGGCATATGTTCGGACAAAGCCGTCAAACAACATGTTAATAATTGAGAAATTACAAATATGGAAATTCGTTAATTTTTTGGCGCAGTGTAGATGGAAGATATTTTGTACTTGGAATTTTGTTAACTATTTGTTCACTAATACAATTTTTCTCTTTTCAGGTAAGTTGCAAGGTTGACAAAGCTAAAGTGCCCTCAATATTGCAAGTGAGTTGTCATCCTTATTTAAATTTTTTCAAAAATTAAAATTCGTTGTAAATGTCAAGTGCTTTCTGTGTTGAATATTGATGATATTGAATTTAAGAAAACAGCCATTAAAAGTTATAAAGATGCAGTTTTTAGTACCATCGAAAAACATTCTTTATCATCATAAGTGTTTAGAAACTGATTTATAGAACAGGTGTTTCGATAAAGTACAATCTTATCTTTAACCATAGACGATAGATAGTCTATTATTTGTCGATAGACGGTAGCGGTAGTGAATAAACAGTAAGGTTGGTGAGCTAATCTCAACTACTCAAACACACCTATAATTTGTACGTGTACCGTCTGAAAGAAACTATCCTAAGCAAGGGACGACCAAGTATAAACTTCTTGAGCCAATAATATTTGAAGGTTTTAGTTTTTATTTACGAATTCAATTTATTAATATACATTGTTCTTAAGTCAATGGGTTCTACAATCGATATATAAACCTTCGAAATTGCACAACCAAAAGTAACGGTACGATGCATTTGAAATGAGGAGCTTTAAATGGTGGAGTAGAATTTTTTCGATTGATAATTTTTTGTTGGCCCACGTAAGACTGCAACATACCTACTCGGAATGATTGTAGGCGTTGACCTGTCGGGCACACGCGATGAACAATAGTGACGTTGAGTTCCTATTGTAGCTTCCGTTCAAAACTTCAATTGAGCAAATTTTCGAATCGATTTGCCGATGAACACTCGCCTTGCATATAGATGACTTGATTCAAGTGTCATCATATTACTGTTAAACAAATGACCAACAGACTTTATTCAACATGCCAGACTCGCCTGGATTTTTATGTAGAATGTGTACTGGCATAATTTGATTGATGTTTAATCACCGAAAATGCATCCACCAAATCCCAAGAGTTCTTGTAGTGTTACTTTGAGAAAGACAATGCATGAATGTACACTCGTGTAATCACCATGACAGAAATCAATAAAAGGGGCTACGAACTACTTCCCCATCCAATATTTTCCCCGGACTTAGTTCCCTGAGGCTATTTCCTTTTTCCAAACCTAAAGATCACGTGTTCGTCAAAAACGCCCCAAACTATAGCTTTCACAATTGTTGGTCGATTTCAATCACACAAAAACCTAATTGCTTCTTAACTGGTATTCTTACAGAGTGAAACATCTTCATTGGTGTGTCTCTTCAGATAATAATGAAAGTTAGCTTCACACCCATATTTATATGGTTTCTTCGATATATATATATATATATATATATATATATATATATATATATATATATATATATATATATATATATATATATATATATATATATATATATATATATATATATATATATATATATATATATAATATATATATATATAGGGTGCTTCAACGAAACTAAACAGTGGTTATATCTACCAAGTTATTCATTTCCGATCAAAACGCAAAAACAGGTCATTTTTTGTTTCAAGGGGGACATCTTTTGGGGTACATTACTTGCCTGAAATATCAACCCCCTGAGCGGGGGGTTACAATCCTTGAACATTTTGAATAGGGAAGATGGGTCGAGTGATGACTCAAAAGAAAGGTGGTATCTTTGTCTACATCGCATTGACCGAACTTTCATTTTTAATTGAAAACTGTAAAAGATATAGGGTGATTAACTGAAAGATAAGGAAGACTATTTCCCTGAGACTATTCAAGTTTCAGTGAAGTAATATGGAACAGATCCACGCTGATCAATGGCAGTCATTATCAAGTACCATCCTCATCTCGAATTTCAACCCCTAGAGTAGGGGTGACCACTCTTGAAAATGTAGAAGAGGGTAGATGGGTCGAGTGATACCTCCAAAGAAAGGTATTATCTTTCTCTGCATCCCCATGACCGAATTTCCATTTTTGATTGAAAACTGTAGAAGATAGATAGATGTAGAGTGAGCTACTGAAAAATAGAGGAGACTATCTATCGCCCTGAGCTATTCCAGTATTAGTGCAGAAAAATGGAACAGATTAATTTCAGATCAAAGGCTGTCATCTTCCAAAACACCATTCACATCTCAAATTCCAACTGTTCCATTTTTTTGCACTAATACTTGAATAGTCTCCTCTATTTTTCAGTAGTTCACTCTGTATCTTCTACAGTTTTCAATCAAAATTGAAAATTCACGGGGATGCAGGCAAAAATAATACCTTTCTTTCGAGGTATCACTCGACCCATCTACCCTCTTCCAAAATTTTAAGCGGGTTTACCCCTGATCTAGGGGTTGAAATTCGAGATGAGGATGGTACTTGATGATGACTGTCATTGATCAGCATGGATCTGTTCCATTTTACTTCACTGAAACTTGAATAGTCTCAGGGAAATAGTCTTCCCTATCTTTCAGTAGCTCACCCTGTATCTTTTACAGATTTCAATTAAGAATGGAAATTCGTTCAAGACGATGTAGTCAATGACACCACCTTTATTTTGAGTCATCACTCGACCCATCTTCCCTATTCAAAATGATCAAGGATTGCAACCCCTGCTTAGGGGGTTGATATTTCAGGCAAGTTTTGTACCCCAAAAGATGTCCCCCTTGAAACAAAAACTGACTTGTTTTTGCCTTTTGATCAGAAATGAATATATTGGTAGATATAGCCTCTGTTTAGTTTTCGTTGAAGCACCCTGTATATATATATATATATATATTATATATATATATATATATATATATATATATATATATATATATATATATATATATATATATATTCTTTTGAAAAGAGAGGATTTAAAAAATTCCAATAATTGTATTTACAATGAATGCTTATATCTATAATTTTAGTGTGAGTCAGAAAAACACAAGGTGAGCTCAGGAAAATGTTACAGGGGAAATATACTATATTGCGTATGATTCAATAAACGAGTGAAAAAACTAGTTTCCCTGTCGTTATTGCACTAGCAATAGCTTGTCTGTTTATGTTGTGTTAGTGTCGTGTGTACATAAAGATTACCAAAGATTTTTCTGCTTAGCAGTTTCAATTCTCGTCTTGCACTCCATGATTTCCAGATGAAGACAAGGATGAAAGGAAAGGGGTTTGGGACAGGAATCTGTAACTATGGAAAAAGAAAACCAGCAGAAAAATATTTCAACAATCATACCTGACTCTTATATGTCTAAACACACTTGAGTTTAAGAAAATATTTTACATAACAAGCCAGGCCATAAAAAGGACTAAGGAGATAATCAAAAAGTACATAACCTGCGATGTATCCTCTTTCGCGGAGATGTTCTTCCGTCGCAGTGTGAGTCTCCTAAAACATAATCACTTCCTTGTTCTTGCTTGCCAATTTTGAAGTATAAATTCGCAAAATCCCTTCAATATTCAAACTCAACAAAACAATTCCCTCTCTGTTTGACCGAGATAGTCCCGATGGCTAGATTCGGTCTTCTAAGTGATGCCGATTATGATCTATAGATGTTCTACAAACATTATGAACGCAATAATTTGGATTGACATCTTCCATATATTTGCAGCAACGGATGCTGCAAATGAGACTTACTTGGAACGAAACTCGACATATCCACTGAGGTAAACAAACATGACGCTAATATTTTGGTGGAAAGGGACGTATTTTTTTAAGGTTAATATCAATAAAAAAAAATGCCAAATCATAGAAATTGATACATATTGCTAACGACATCTACTGGTAAAACCGGCAAACTTCCAACTAACACCCCTATAAGACTCCGTTTTCATGAATCTATGAGCAAAAACCATTCATTAAAAACGTAATTTCGCTATTGCAGCCATTAAATCAGGCACGTCTTTATAAAATACGAAATCATCTTCTTCATCAAAATATTTTAGGGCATTCTGTTCTCTGATCTCTGATAAGGTCGTTTAGATCATTTTGATTGAATAATTTTGGCAATTTCAGGTCACATCCAAAGTCAGTATCACAACCATCGCCCTTTGTCGCAATGTCAATTAATTTCTGCTGTGAAACATCAGTTTGAGGTACAGGGGAAGTTCTTCTGCATGAGCCTGTAGCCATCCAGTCCTGGACGTAGGCTTCCTCTTTCCCCTTCCACGCGGAGAGGTCTTGGGCGAGCTGCATCCACTCTCTACCCGCGATCCTCCGGATGTCATCTCGACATCTTGTCTGGGGCCTTCCCACGCTGCTCTGCGTCGTACGGGGTCGCAAAACCAGCAGCCGCTTGGTCCATATGTCGTCGCTGCAGCACTCCATTGCCCCCTGTGTCACTCTAAGCTTTTCCGCACTTCTTCTTGTCAGTGTGATGGTCTCTATCCCAGGATGGACACACGCATTATAGGCCTTTCTTTTGAGATTTATTGGTAACTTCTTATCTCTGAGAATGTGTTTTAGGTTGCTGAATGCTGTCCAGGCAAGTCCTACTCTTCAGTTTAGATCTGTCGTTTGATTTTCACTGCCAAGCTGGATTTTGTGACCAAGGTAGACATAGTCTTTTACGTTCTCAATGGCTGAATTTTCCACCACAATTATAATTGGCGAACAGGTCATGACTTTTGTTTTACTTAGGTTCATCTTAAGGCCGACTTTCTTGGATGCATCATTTAGTTGTTGGAGCATGGTTTCCAGTTCTTTGGGGTCTGTGTGAATCAACACAATATCGTCAGCAAAACGCAGATGGTTTAAGTAAGATCCATCTATGTTAAGGCTCAGAATTCGTCTATGTGCCGATTGTATAGAAGAATAGTCCCATTTAGGGAATTTTTCTGGTTGAGGCCAGTTATGTTCAACAAACAGAAATAGCAGTCATCAGGGTGGTTAGAACGTTTTTATTTTCTTATAATCAGCGACGTTAAATCAGTAAACTTGAAGTGGCATAAGTCATTCCTTTTCTCATTATAAAAAATTTCGGGGTGATAGTTGATAGGAGTAGGGGTGGATACACAAACCTAAAAATTCTAGTCGACTGAATCGATTTTAATTGAATGCTTTCCTCAAACGGAGATCGAAAACTTTGAATTTTTCCAAACAATTCTTGATTTCAATTTGTCACATGTTATTTTAGAAAGTAAATAATTACGTAGTAGTATAAAGAATTACCTTTTCTTAAGGTTTCACACGATCCTTTTTTCTTATTCAAAAATTTGAAGTAGAAGTTACCAGGTTGATAGGTAGATAACGAAACAAATGGAAAACTACCACTCCAATTGTGAATCGACCTGGTTCGTTTTTATTGGAATGCACTGTCATGAAATTTTTCTGGAATAAATTAACTACAGTCTAGACTTTGAACAACCAACCGATCACTCCATAAAAACATATACAGAGGGTTGAGAAAATACAAAATCTAAAAATATTGCCGAAACATAGTCAGAGCCAATTGTCCATGAAAACTAGTTATTCAATTATTTGAAACTACATCGTTGTAATCAAGAAGACTACAACAAATCAAGAGTTCAAAACGAAAGCGCTTCAATTGACTAATTGTGAAGTCTGTCCTCAGTAGTTTCAGAAAGGAACAAACCACCTGTGATTACAAATTCTATCTGGAAAAAACGTGGTTATTGATTGATGTCTTAAAACTTTGTTCAGTTATTACGATGAGATAATTCTAGTAACTCACCGGTTTCTCATAATGATTACCTACGAGCGGTTATATTAACAATAGGCGGATAATTCAAACAACCAAAGTATCGTGCCCAGTCTTACTATTCAGCTATTAGCGAAATATGAATTAGATATTCAAGGACGAACGAAACTCCCACAAGTTAAACTATAAAAACATCAAGGCGGGATGATCTGCATTTTGATTTCAACTATATATAATTCATGAATTAGTCATGAATGAAACGTGGTGTTCAACACAGCGTGATTGAAATTTATGCATTTGGAACGTTTATTTTTTCAACCGTTTAGCTATTATCTAGTCATCCAGTTACGCGGCAACGTCGCATTTGTCGCATGACGTAGTCAAGCCTTTAATGACTATAATGCGAAGTCGGTCCATAACTTTATACCTGTTGTGTTGTGAGTATATGAAGAAAAAAGTTGGAAGCATAACGATCCATATCAAAGTTATGTGGGAACTGATTCTGTGACATACAATGACAGATCTGTTGGTGGTTTGGAGGAGTGTAGGTCTTTTGCAGAAATTTTATCTTGGCTGATGATACCCAGCCTGTCCTGGTTACTCGATGAGTGTACGATTGATAATGTTTTACTATTGGTATATTGTATGAAAAATTTTTCGAAACCATAATATCCAAATACCAAAAGATACTAGCAGGCCGGACCTGATTTTATCGCGTTTCATGTTTGAATTCAGTTACAACTTTCGTTGAACCGCTGCATTAAATTTTCAATCTGTGTGTTTCTGAGGGGGATTTCTTACTTTTATGAAACTTTCCAGCGTAGTCTGGTCCAAAATATGAGATTGCCAATTCTACCTGAATTACAGTTGTCCCACATTTTATCTGCAATTATTGTTGAGAAGCATGGCTTTATACGAGGAAGGTCTATATATATATATATATATATATATATATATATATATATATATATATATATATATATATATATATATATATATATATATATATATATATAAACCATCTGCGTTTTGCTGACGATATTGTGTTGATTCAAACAGACCCCAAAGAACTGGAAACCATGCTCCAACAACTTAATGATGCATCCAAGAAAGTCAGCCTTAAGATGAACCTAAGTAAAACAAAAGTCATGACCCGTTCGCCAAACATAATTGTGGTGGAAAATTCAGCCATTGAGAACGTAAAAGACTATGTCTATCTTGGTCACAAAATCCATCTTAGTAGCGAAAATCAAACGGCAGATCTAAACAGAAGAGTAGGACTTGTCTGGGCAGGATTCAGCAACCTAAAACACATTCTCAGAGATAGGAAGTCACCAATAAATCTCAAAAGAAAGTCCTATAATGCGTGGGTCCATCCTGGGATAGAGACCATGATACTGACAAGAAGTGCGGAAAAGCTGAGAGTGACACAGGGGGCAATGGATTGCTGCAGCGACGAAATATGGACCAAGCAGCTGCTGGTTTGGCGACCCTGTACGACGCAGAGCAGCGTGGGAAGGCCCCAGACTAGATGTCGAGATGACATCCGGAGGATCGCGGGTAGAGAGTGGATGCAGCTTGCCCAAGACCGCTCCACGTGGAAGGGGAAAGAGAAGGCCTATGTCCAGGATGGATAAAGGCTCATGCAGAAGAAGAACTTCCCCTGTACCTAAAACTAATGTTTCACAGCAGAAGTTAATTGACATTGCGACAAAGGGCGATGGTTGTGATACTGACTTTGGATGTGACCTGAAATTGCCAAAATTATTCAATCAAAATGATCTAAACGAGCTTATCAGAGATCAGAGAACAGAATGCACTAAAATATTTTGATGAAGAAGATGATTTCGTATTTCATAAAGACGTACCTGGTTTAATGGCTGCAATAGCGAAATTACGTTTGTAATGAATGGCTTTTGCTCATAGATTCATGAAAACGGAGTCTTACAGCGGTGTTAGTTTGGTGGTTTTACCAGTAGATGTCGTTAGCAATATGTATCAATTTCTATGATTTGGCATGTAATGTAATTTTTTTGTATTGGCATTAACCTTAAAAAATGCGCAAGTCACATTTTCCTGAAGCTTACCGGTTGCTGGTAGAAATTTATGGTGAACATGCTCCAGTGATTAGAACATGTGAGACATGGTTTCGTCAATTTAAAAGTGGAGATTTCAATTTGACAATTAATGAACATCCTGGTGCATCGAAATAGTTCGAAGGCGAGGAATTGCAGGCGTTATTGGATGTTGATCCAACCCAATCGCAACAAAAATTGGCAGAAACCAAGGAGGAGGACCAATTTGCCAACGTGTAAAAGCCATGGGAAACATCCAGAAGTATGGAAAATTGGTGCCGGACCAGCTGATCGAAAGACTGTTCGTGAAATGCTGCTTCAACGATTGAAAAGGAAATCTTTTCTGCATCGAATTGTCACGCTGGCCATCGACTGCAAGGCCAAATCGCTGTGGCCGTAAGACAATGCTCTGTGTTTGGTGGGACCAATGTGGTGTGGTGTTTGCCTCGAAAGAGAAAAAGTTTTTTGGGATGGTATCCATAATTTGCCTGAGAGATGGGCGAAATGTGTAAAATCCAATGGTCAATACTTTGAATAAAAAAATTTTGAGATTCCTCTTAAAATTGAGTGTTTTTTTTATCGAAAAAGCCGGCAAATTTCAAATAACACCCCTGGTAAATGTGTTCTCTTGCACAACGGGAATAAATTAGGGTCATTGCTGATTGCACATTCTACTAAAGTATAAGAAAGATATACATATACTGCTTTGGTTTTGGACAAAATTCAGTATACAGAAAACAACTGGCTCATATAAGTTGATTTGAAAATGACCAAATTTCTTTTAGGCCAACAAAGTGGTTACACAAAGCATCTGTGTTTTCTCTGCATGTGGGATAGTAGAGCTCAAATTCAACACTGTGTTAAAAAGATTTGCCTACTTGGGAAGTGCTAATTTCTGGACAACAAAACGTGATTAAATCACTTTTGGTATCAAAGAATCGCATAATATTGCCTCCGTTACATCTTAGTTAGGGTTCATGAAACAACTTTCTAAAACCCTTAACAAAAATGGAAATTGTTTCCTTTTCTTGTCCCAAGAGTACCCAAAACTGAGTGCTGAGAAGATAAAAGCGAGCCAGAGATTATATGACTAATAAAAGACGCAAGTCTTACGGCAAATATGATTGAGATTGAGAAAAATGCATGGAATGAGTTTGTTTGGCTTGTTCAGAATTTATTCAGAAATAAGAAACGTTCTGACTATTCTCAACACGTTGGACAACTAATGAGTCACGTGCTCTTTTTCTGCCTTTCGGCTAATGACACGCCGGAATTCTGTTTTAAATGCTTGAATGTAATGAGCATCAAGTTACACTTTTTTCACAACCACCTAGACTATTTTCTTCCTAATCCTGGGGATCTAAGTGAAGAAGAGGGCGAGCGATTTCACCAGGACCTTTAGACTATCAAAGCTACTGGAAGCGTTACCGCCATAATAATAAGGCCTGAGCGCTGTGACGTATCAAGACGTCACACATCTCTAGTAGTCATAACAAGCATGCGAAACGAAAGCACAGTGTAATCGAAAAGCCGGTGAATGTCCTTTTGTTTTATGTATTTCATCCGAAAATAAGTGTTTCTAGTGCCTAATTTATGTAGTAATGCATTTATAAGACATCAGGATACAGTATACTGCTGTGTGTTTACCGATTAATTCGCGTCAATTATAAATTTGAACGAATTTCAGTGAGGTGAATTGTGAGTGAGGTTAGAAAAGGCGTATTGGTGTACAGTTAAACTTTTCCTTTATGTACCTAAATTTTTTGATATTTTTATTGTGAGATTTTTAGTGTCTTTGAGATATGCCGTTCAGGTGTTGTGTTCCTGGTTGTTCAGGAAACTACGGTTATGCAGATGCACCGAAAGTGGCGGTATTTTCCTTTCCGGAAAATATCAGTTTTAAAGGTAAATGGTTGAAATCTATTCCCCGAGCTCAATTTGAACCGTCGAAGTACAGTAAGGTATGTGAATTACATTTTCAAACAGATGATTTAATCAGGGATACTACAAAATTTGATAAAGAAACTGGTAAGTACTCTACTGTGCCAGTAAAACGTCTTCACTTGAAAGAATGGGCAGTACCAGCTATTTTTCCGAATTGCCCCACATATTTATCAAAACCACATGAAAATCGTGCAGGGAGGGAAGAGAAACTTGTTGAAATAGAAAATCGGAACCTGCTCAAAGGTATTCATGAAAGTTTTAGTAGTTTTAGATCGAATGCCGCACAATACTAAGTGACTTAAAGTTATTGAAAAAGAGGAAGTTACTTTTTTTCGACTAGATTATACTCCAGGCCCCACAACAACCTATGGTATTGTTATCAATTCTAATTCAAAAATGGAAACATATTTTTACGGTCAGGAAATTTTTGTGAATATTAAAGGAGTGAGTACACCATTATTAGAAATAATTGGCTAAATCCTAATAAGACTTTAAAGTTTCCAGATTTTAAGACTGGTGAAAAGAAAATAGCCAACTTCAATTCACTCATACAATCGCATAAATTAGATCACGACAAACTTTTGAAATTTGAATATTCTTTATCACTCAAGGCATAATTTACTAGTAGTTTTCAACGCCAATATGTAATGTTAGCTTTGAACATTTTCAGTCCATTTGTTATAGAAGCTCTATTGAAATTTGGAAGTAATTAAGAACATTCATCAGAAACAGCGGATTTTATAAACATTATAGTTACATGGTGAAAAATCGTAAACGTGAAAACTCCTCTGAAAGGACAGAGACTCAGAGATGAACTGCAAATGCCAATAACTTCTAAAAATCCAGATGATATCGAATTAACATTTTTGAGCGATATGATCAATTGGCTGGATTGTTGGAAATCTTCTGATTTTCCCCATAAGCTTATACCTCAAACTCATACAGCATTTTCGCATACTCCACTTGGCATGATAGAAGTTATTCAGTATTGTTTTGAAGAACTCAGCATGAACTATGTTTTGTTGGGGAAATTTCAGACAGACTCTTTGGAACATAGGTTCGGAAAATATAGACAAGTATCAGGTGGTAATTATCATATTTCAATAAGGCAGTTATACGAATCTGAAAAGAAACTGAGAATTCAATCGCTTTTATCATTAACGTCTCAAAATTTTGGCAATATTTCCATAACTAGCTTTTCGGAAATTTAGACGATTGTCATGAAGAACAGAAATTTTGTGATAATTCATTTCAGCCAAATATTCATCTTGACGAAAACGATTTCGAAAAAGTTGCATTTGAGATGCCAGTTGTTATTTATTTGGCATGATTATGCAGCTATAAGGTAATACGAAAAACTAAATGTGACTTTTGTAAATCAGAATAAGTGTTCGACGAGGAAATGGTTGTCGAAGAAAGTTATAATTTGATAAAAAATTTGAGCCGTGGAGGTCTATCTTTTCCACACGATGTTGTAGTCCTTTTGGTTTTAGTTAACTACGTTTTATTCAAGAAATTTATTGAAAATTTCGAGGATGAATTCTTGAAACTCAATTTCAAGAACGATTTTGTTGTGAGTTTTGTTTTCAATTATTGTATGACAAATGAAATTGAAAACTATAGGTTACCTGCTTGTGAACCCCACAGCCCGGCATATATTTTGAAACTAATTATAATAGGTACAAAAAATTGAAGAATTATTGCGGGAAAACAAATGATAGATTGGGAAAGAACAAAAAAGGAAATTGGATACAGTATCGAATAAATGAGTATCTGAGTCTCCTGAATATGTTCTGTTCTATATATTTTCTCAGGCAATCTAGGTCTTTTGTGCTAATGCTTTTTCAAAATAAGAATCATTAAAAACTAAAAAATAACAAAAAAATTATAAAAATCCAAAAACCCAAAAAATTAATGTTTTCAATGTTTATAATAGTTGAAGCGCCTACGAACGCCCGGCGAATAGAGTATCGAACTACTACCGCATTATTACTACTAGCGAGACGGTGCTGTCCGAGCGCTCAGGCCTTATTATTACGGTGATAACGCTGGAAGCTACACATGATGGCTGACTATTGTTGGAGCATACAGAACAGCTCACTGCATACAACATCTGCAAGAAAATCTTACAAATAAAAGTTTTTTTCAATTCAAGAATTCAATAAAATGAGATCAATTTCAAACAAGTTGTGTTTCATGGTAAAATAGGCCATGTTAAATATTTTCTAAACTAGAGATGGTACAGAACTTTTAATCGCGTATTTGAAATCGGCATGTGCCATAACTCCATCATCAGAATTGCTGTTGTGCAGTGTAATAAAGATTATCTGATCCTCAATATCACTCTGCTTTTTGAAGTGCCATTGATTGGAAAGTATCACTTCTATGATGCTCATGAGAATCTAATATGAAGTGAAAAATTTTTTAAACGTAGTACATTCCTATCGCAAATGACCTTTCCCATATTTACGTCCATGCATTGGTTCAATCGAAATTCGTATGATTGCCTTACATTTTGCAGCAATTGTGGTGTTATTTGGTGTAAACAAACCTTTTTCATAATGGAGGCGTGTTCCATCATGTTGATACATAACGTTATGTTCAGATAAATTTGGATCTCATTCAATAACTGCTATGAAAGGATCAATCTCAAATTCTCAAGCATGTTCAAATAAAAATGTTTCATCATGCAAGATTTCGTATAAATAATCTTCCTACAATGTGGTCTCCCAAAGTTCTGGCCCAAACATTAAGTTTATATAGTTTTTGAAAATGATTTTCCCTCTTAAAATGGCAACTACTCCATGTGTTAGCCGAACTCTAAGTGACTTCACCTCAGGACGGTCACACCGACTTCTTCATCATTCACAACTCTGGTGGGATAACCGAATCACATTTATGTTATTATCAAGACTATGGAAAATACTACCAACCTGAGTCACATGTGTTTTAAAGAATAACCAAAAGTAACTGAATCTAACAGGTCTGGAACCCTTTTCCATATCAAAATTGTGGTGGAAGCTGTAAGGGGTAGGGAGTTGATAGGGGGAGTAGGGAACAAAACTGTCCCCCTCCAATCAAAAATCTACCTATTCCGAGAAATCAAAACAGAAAAATCAAACCAACCGAGATATTCAGAGTCGTTCGTTTTAATTGGAACATACTGTATAGAGTGTCCTGAATACTGAATTGGTTTTTCACTTTGGGTTCTTCACGATACTTTAAAAACCAATTTTTGCTAAAAATGCAGAATCAGAAAATTAAATAGTCAAAATATGCTCCATTTTTTCCAATAGCTTTAAAACTAGATAGGAAACCAGAAGTGCAAAAGACAAACATATCAGCATAGTAAGTTTCGAAATAGACCCCTCAAAACATTCGCTATATCAATCTCTGGTATTTCATTCGAATGATAACAACGAAGATGTTTTTATATTTTATATTCTAGAACATTTATCAAGACGTCATTTCGAATTCAATAAACTGTCGCTAGTTCTACGAGGGGTGTCTTTTAAGTTTTGTAAATAGAGCTAGAATGAACCAATTGGGAGCTTTTAATGACTTAATTGTTTTTCGAAGTATTCTGGAACAAATTCTGGAAGATGTTCGAATCGTTCACAGTTACTACTTGGAAGGTATCAACAACCTTACTCAACTTACTAACAACCTGCCGTAAGCAGTTGGTTGTGGACCATTCTGCAGTAACTATTCTCTGATCTTGTGAAGGAAGTGTGGCAACATATCCTGTTTTTGAAACAAACGTTGCGACCATCTTTTTGGGACACTATAGCCACAGATAACTGCCGTCGATTATTCTTCCCCTTGAAACACCCAAATCCAAGATTCATCATCACTGATAAAGTCGCAGAAGCTTTGAGGATATCCAAAGTTAAAACGATTCAGTTATTGACACCAATTCAATCTCGCAGCTTTCTGTTCTTCAGTCAACAGATGCGGTATCCAACGGGGAACTAATTTTTTTCACACGCAATTCTTCGTGCAAATTTTTTTGTATTGATTTCTTTGAAATCAGCATCCACATTTTCTTGAGTGTCCACTGTTTTTAGTGCACTTGTCCTTGCATCGTCGCTAAGCCTTTTGTTTCTCTCTATACCAACACGAAACTGCTGACTGGTGTGGTACTTTAACGCCGAAAACGGAAACTGACTCGCTGAGACATTCTTGTTGAGATAATCCTCCGTGAAATTTCAGAAAATACTCAGGGTTTAATTCCATCTGTCAATTAACCTGTCAACAGTTTGTTAAGGCTAAAACACAGTACGCGTAGAACTAAAATTGGATTTGTATTAACAAATCATAGAGGTTCATTTCTGGTATTGACAGTTAATTATTGGTGTGATCTATGCTGCAGCATACAAAACAAAAAAAACATCCCTCGCATATTTGCTCTTTAATTTTTCGGAAACGTATTTCTGGGATTAATTTCAAATAGAATCAAGAAAATGAATGGTGAGATGTTAGGCTTTCAAAGAAGTAAAACAGTTGAAGAATACTTTTAACTTATGCATAAAATTTTGCATTTTCTGTTCTTTCTATTGAATTCTGTTCGCCTTCATCGTTCAAATAAAACGCATAGACTGATTTAAATAATTCGGATCAACTCTTGAGAACTTTATTATTCTCATATTATATTATTATAAATCGGAAACATCATACGTTCAAACAATTCAATATCGATTTCGTACTTCCACATCACCTACATATGCCATCTTTTGTAATCGATTGTACAGATCGAGTCCACCCACGCTCACTCAGCTTCTGGCATCTCTTTCAGTTGTCGGGTATTTATGACTGGTTGGATAACATCATCATCGAATATTATTGCCATGTGTTGTGGTGAGTTGAATTATAGCACATTTCAATAATATATTTGTCTTTCATTCTCCAGTGTCCGTGTACATTCAAACGTCTAACATTTCTTTAAGTACGAGTTTATTTGAGCTTGTCAAAACGTCATGTCTTGAGTTCTCGTTGCGAATTTGAACGTGTTGTGAAGAGAAATGGAGCCTGAAGACATATATCAATTCTTAAAGCATTAACATTAGTTCGTTGATTTCTGTTCTAAAGTATCTGTTAACTATTGATAATAACTTATCACTTTTTCTATTGTGGGAAAATAAAGTTAGGTTGGCTATTAGAACTTTATGGAGAATGGGTTAAGAGATTTTCCTGAGATTTTTTTACCATTACAGTTAAACCAGAACATAAACTTTATTGTTTTGAATAGAACACCATGTACATGGGCCGTCAGCTAAAACTCCCATCCAGCATATCTTCCACAATTTTTGAGCTACAGAGTGATATAACTCCGACTGGATTGAAATTAGGTATAAGTTTCAGAGTTTATCTATTTCTTCAGGATGAATCCACTCGAACAATATAAAACATACGTTGTGATTTGAAACAACGGAGATATTCCACATTCTTCGAACTTCTCAATTAATTTTGGCACACCCAATATATTTTCAAGAATTTTTCGCGAATGCATTTATAACGCCGATATTTTTCTCTCTGAAAGTGTCCGAACTTTTTTCATCTCGTGTAATTTTCGATTTATGATAATTTATGTCCGACACGTCAATAACAATTTTCTCCAAAAAAAAAGTGAAATATTTTCAAAACCCTACAATTCATTTCTACAAAGTGGCGCAATTTTGAAATGCGTATTGAGAGGGCAATTCAATTGTGGAGAAATATACAGGGTCCGTCAGCTAAAACTCCCATCTGGCATATCTTCCACAATTTTTGAGCTACTTTTTTGATTGATACCTCATTTTGTAGATAATTCTGATCTTTTCCGGAATACCTACAGGATGGTTCGAAAACTAGCGACAAGAAATTATTGAAGAAATAAAATTAATTTTTCGGAATTTATTTTTGTCTCACTCTGTATATCGAAACTATTATTTTAAATACAATATTCAATTCCACATATTTTGAGGTATCGCAACACCTGATCAGAGGTAATTTCATCGAAAAAAAAAATTTTTTTTCTTTTGAATTTCATAGCTCTGCGCAGCTCCATGCTGAATTTTCAAAGTTTTTCTGGTTTTTCTCTCATTTTCATTTCAGATGCAGTCACTTTCTGTCAAAAACTTGTTGATGTATAATGCAATGTAATGAAAAAAATGAAGGAAAATCATCATTAGCTCGACACAATGCCACAAAACCGTTTTTGTTTCCAGTCATTGCTGGTGCTTCATCGGTTGTAATGCACACTAATTTATATATTGGTAGCTTTCAGTTTTTTACAAAATTGAAGAAAACGTCATACATATCTTCGCCACGGGTCTTCCCAATGAGAGGAATCATTGTCAAAAATTGTTCCTTAGCCAACATGTCATCGAATACCATCCGAATAAAAATACACAGCTGGGCAGTGTTTGTTATATCGGTGGATTCGTCGAACTGTAAAGAAAAGTATGTACATTTCGTGATATCATGTTTTAGTTTATCTGCCATGACCTGACTCATGACATCAATACGCCTTGTGACAGTCGGACGAGATAACTGAAGTTCTCTAATAGCAGACTTGATTTCTGTTTCAGTTTTGAATAAAGTCTCACCCGCTTCAATAAATGCTTCCTTCTCAACCGATCCACCTTCAAATGGTTTCTTGTGTTTCGCCAATATATAAGATATTTTAAATGGCGCGATGGTAGCAGCTTTTGTTTGTTTGGCTGGTCTTGTGAACATGGTTTGTTCTTTTTTCAAACAAGATATCAAATCACGTAATTTTCGTGTTCTTAATTCACTCTGTGGCGGAAAATTCTTTTCATAGTTTTTATGAACCGTTTTATGATAGTATTAACACGTAACATTTTTGTGCGAAGAATTTTTACGATTTTCGACGCGCTTAATGAGTAGGCCAATGTTTTTTTAACCAGTGTTAAATTTTAGCTCTACTATTCCACAAACACAGAAAACAGAGATACTTTGCGTTATCACTTTGTTGGCCTAAAAGAAAGTTTAGATATTTATTTTTAAATCAATACATATGAGCCAGTTGTTTTCTGTATAGTTAATTTTGTCCAAAACCCAAGCAATGGATCTATATTCTTCTTTTACTTTAGTAAAATATGCAATGGGCAACAACCCTAATTTATTCCCATGAAGTAAGAGAACATATTTTACACTCCATTTTGATGAGTCTATGAACAAACACTTTTCATTACAAAAGTAATTTTGTAATCCCATTTCAGAAATTAAACCAGGTACATCTCAACAAGATACAAAATCATCTTCTACATCAAAATATTTAAGAAAATTCTGTTCTCTATTGCGGCAATAGGAAACTTTACTTTTTTTGTAACTAAGTTCCTTTCTTTCAGCCTAGAAGACAGAATTTCTGAAGCAGACTTTGACAATCCCAGATCTCTACTGAAGTCTTTTACATCATCTTGATTGAATCATTTCGACGGTTGCAGGTCACATTCAAAGTCACTATGACTACTATCAGTTTTGGTCTCAATGTCTATTAAATTCTGCTGTGTAATATTAGCTTGAGGTACAGGGGAAGTTCTAGGGCTCAGAATTCGTCTATGCGCCGATTATATGGATAAAGTTCCCATTTGGCTCAATTGTTTCGGTTAATGCTAGTTAAGTTCACCGAAAAAAATAGCAGTCATCATTGTAGCTAACGTGTTCATTCCAGATCATAGCAATTTGTTCTTGACGGTGCCAGATCACATTATAGCAAGTTGAATCAAATAAACAGCATATTATTACAATAATTTAGTGTTATTTTAATAAAAGCTATAATCCGTAAACAAAAGTCATTAGAAAACAAACGAGAGTATATTTAGAATCAGCTATGTCAAATTAGTAAGCATCAAGTGATATGTCATTCATCTGACGAAAAGTGCAATTTTGATGTCCGTGTTATCTATCGAAAAAGATAATCTGACTTTTAGCTATCAAAAGTAACTCAACATTCTTGATAATCATTTAACTATGTTTACGAATACCCCTTTGTGTACAACAAGATATATGTATTTCATTCCATATATGGTAACACTACAGAATCGCTCTTGTATGTTGGAAATTGTGATTTCAGAATCCGTGGGGATCAAATTTTTGAAACTGAATATCTCCAAATTTCAAGATATGAGGGACGTGTTGCTCTCACTAATTGGTCTTAAAATTGCTCCAGGAATCACTCCTCCTCACAGTTTGTCATTGGGTTTGAGGGACACCCTGTATTGTTATATGTTTTTATTATTGAGTCGTTATTTTTCCCGCCATAGAAAAAAGTATACACGGGAAAATATTAGATTTTTTCAAGGTGATTCTGAATTATACATCATGTTGAAAAAGTGCTTGTTTCCATAAAAATAATTAAACTTCGAGTGAATTTCTATTGAATGTTTTATTTTCATCAATGCATTTCATTTACATACGTTATGATTAACATCTATCTAATGGTTTCCGGCATGGTAGCGATCATTTCAAGTTCTCCTTTTCAATGTTTTCAATAAAATGCCGCCTAGTGTACTAATTCGAATCGCCCATAGCGATTCGAACATATAATTACAAAACGGATTTCAATGCAAATTCAGAAATGCAAGGGACTGATGGCGATTGCCTCATATTTTTCAATTCTCTAACATCAATGGTGTTAATTATTACTCTGCGAAGTGATACGCGTTTATAACCGATTCAGTTTCCGTTGCTGGCCCGATTGATTGATTTGGGTAACTGATT
Organism: Cryptolaemus montrouzieri; assembly: GCA_013387265.2. Lineage (NCBI taxonomy): Eukaryota > Metazoa > Arthropoda > Insecta > Coleoptera > Coccinellidae > Cryptolaemus > Cryptolaemus montrouzieri. Next base: position 30,635,431 of record JABFTP020000103.1, read on the forward strand.
ATGGGTTAGCATAAAAAAATAAACAGTCTATATTTTGCGATAGTAGGTTCATCGTTAACTGTTTTGGAATTAATTTTTCTGTCGGTAGTCCAGAGTACAGTTACAATAAACATTCAAATTCGTATAAAATATCGTGTATTTATACAGTGTGAAGAAGAAAATGGTCCTATATTCCATTCAGAAAAGATGTAGAGTAATAAATCACTAAGTGACAGGGCGGCCATGGGCGTGCGCTCACTGCTCGGATTTTTATTTATAATGGAATATCGCGTAGCATCAAATGTGCAGATATAACAAACCTATTCTGTACCTATTCTAGCCGAAGTTTCAATTTTTTTTACGATGTACAGTAGACTCGCGATATTGATTGAAATAAAAAAGACATTTTTACATATACTCTAATTTTATGCACATACATATACTGCTATATTTTGACATCAGTTTGTATTCATATACACACAACCAAATTTATATGGATTCACCCGAATACCTCAGGGATTTTGAAAATTTCAGAGGATTATTAGCATTGATCCTTTATGAGATATTTCAATTGAAAAAGGAATAAATTAAGGTTTATTTTAAGAAAGAAACAAATAGAAGAAATTTCCGCATGTAATAAAAAAAAAAGTGAAAATTGTGTTCTCACGGCTGGTATTACCTCCTCTTGCCCTGGGTGTCTTTTTTCTCGACCACTGAGGTATTCTGCCACTCTTCTGTGGCGGCTAGGAGGAGCTGTTGTGGGGTTCTTGGATTATCCTGGCGCGATCTTATTTCCCTTTTGAGATTATCCCATAAATGTTCAATAGGATTTAGGTCTGGAGAGCAAGCTCCAAAATAGCGATTCTCTCTGTTTCAAGATAATGTCGCGCGAGGTTGCTGGTATGCGGAGGAGCATTATCTTGCATAAAAGTGAAATTCCCACCGTGAGCGCCTCGCCAGAGTCCCACTATGGGCTCCAGCACTAGGTCCACGTAATTTCTAGCCGTTACACTCGCAGAAAACGAAATCAAATCTGTTTTGCCTCCTAGCATAATGCCACCCCAAAACATCACACTGCCCCCTTGGTATTTCGGAATTTGTCTTGCTACGAGGAGTCTAGCTTGTCTTCCACGACCCTTTAAAACCCGAATCCGGCGGTCATCCGAAAAAAGAACCAATTGAGTCTGTTAATTTTTCATTGTCTGATTAGCTCTGGAACTCTTAAGGGCCTTCTGCTGTATAAACCGCTTGAACGAAGTCTTTGACGTATTGTGTCAACTGATACACTGATTGCAACTATTACAAGAAGCAAAACAGCAGGCAATGAAAGCATCGAGAATATCTGACTTCCTGAGAGATGTAATCTGGCGGAATAAGTACATAAGCACAGAAAGCAAAGTCCTAATCTATAAAACCTGTGTGAGACCCGTGATGACATATGCGGTTGAGACAAGAGCTGAGACAACAAAAACAAAACAACTAATGAGGACAACAGAGATGAGAACACTAAGAGCTATAAGAGGTATTACACGCAGAGATAGAATAAGGAATGAGGATATGCTAAGGGAGGTGTCCAGGATGTGGTGAGGTGGACAAGAGCACGTCGACGCCTATGGAGAGATCACGTAGACAGAATGGACCCCGAACGTATGGCGAAGTGGGCAAAAACACGAAGACCCATAGGAAGACCGAAAAAACGATGGCATGAGTGCTGCAGCTCCGGTTCGCAGCAGGGGATGTAACAGAAAAACAGGACATCGTCCTATTTAAAGAAGAAGAAGAAGACACTGATTGCCTTTGCAGTATGGGGTGCGACACACTAGGGTCTTTTCTTCCAATTTGGCACAAAAAGCGGTCTTGTTCTTTAGAATTAATCTTCCTACGACTTCTTCTAGGCCTATTTTGCAGAGATTGTAGCTCTACGTATCGGGCGTAGGTTTTCGAAATCATCCCCTCTGATACCCCCATCGTGGCCGCTATATCCCTCTGTGTCAACCCTTCTTCAACGAAAGCAATTATTCGACCCCTCTGCACATCGGACAATCCAACGTAACGCATTTTCAATTATGATTATAGGCTTTTTTAAATTTTGAAATTCACAGTTTCAAATCTCAGTGACGACTGAGTATAATATCCCGAACATGTGGTGATAATTCAACATTTCTTATAGTATCCAGTTTTTTTACAACAAAAAACTTCATTCTTCGCAAGTACTCAAAGATCCATGGTTAAAAACAATCAATAATGTGAAGTACGGAGTGATTCCATATAAATGTGGTTGTGCTTATATGTAGTTATTTGAAATTATTGAATTCTTCAAGTTTGAATTTTTTATAAATTTGCAATAACTGTTCTTTCCTGAATTCTTTTTTAAGACATCATGTTACTAATATCAATATTTTTTTTTTATGTCAATTGTGAAACAATGATAGCTGTAATAGCTTCGAAGTGGGAAAGTTTTTATTATGTTATAATCAAATCTTCACAGTCGCTATCTTCAGAAATGTCACTCTCCTCATCTGCTCTCAGGTCAGTCTCATTTAAAATATCTCAATTCTAATTTTCAACGTGTGTACGCAGAATGTACAAGCATATAACAAGTCGAGTATCAAGCTTTTTCTGTAATAACGTTTAGTAAGTCTCAACATTCTGATCCTGATCCATAGTTTGAATAAAGGGTGTGGCATTAGGTGGCATAAGTTCGACAAAAATATCACTTCAGGTGTTTTCAACTCCTCTGCTGATGGATAAGATGGAGCACTATCTAACAGAAAGATGATTTTTATAGGTAGATTTTAATTTTTCAAAAGAGTTCTGACCTCTAAATAATTTCTATTGCTAAATTATAAAGTCAAAAAAATATGTGAAATACTTACTACCTCAGGAACAAACTGTTAAAAGAACTAGTTTTAAGAAAATTTTCTGCTCATGCAGTTTTAGGGGCAGTCTCTTCAGAAATCGAACAAAGGTTGTATCAGATACAAGTTTCCCGTATAAACCAGTCTTATCTGCGTTGTATATTTATAGATCAGTTAAATTATGTGAAAACTAAGGTTGCGAGGATAGTTTTTACCTGTGATTTTCACAAATCGTACCCATATCAACTTTTGAAACATTGCAACCGATAGATAGTTGCAACGTTTCAAAATTCTTGTATTGAGTTGTTCGTTAGGTGACATCAACTTCTCATGCAAATATAGTTTCGTTCTCTTTACTTCACGAACCATTTGTAGAGTTGAATTATTCATACTTTCTGTGATACATTTCCAAAACCTTGTTTTGACAAATAAACCTTATTACCCACATTTCTCTACGCCATTGAGTGTAGATTTTGAAAGGGGGTAACGAGAATTGTTCATTTCATATAGATGAAGAGAATTAAATCAGGTATCGATAAGAAGAACAAGGGCAGAGGAATTCTGTTCGGTCGACTGTCATCACTATTATACCTAGCCCAATGTGAAATAGCAGAACTTATTCGATTTTTTCGATGATCCCCCGTACATCATATTCAGGGAATTTTCATATTTAATGAGCTTTTATTATTCTACACATTTCCTGAATATTCTATAACTAGGTTGTTTTCAAGTTTAATGGAAAACGTCTTAGATATCATACGTTATTTATTTTCGTTACCAAATTATTTCTCGTTCAAAAATACTGCAAGTTTTTTCAAACCGATGCATAACCATAAATCTAGTGAACACAATGATGATCATTACGAACATTGAAAACTGTTATTATCGAAGTCATTTTACGCCCAATTAATTTATTTCTATCCAACAATCCAGTAAATAAGTAATTGTTTTTTCGCTTTTAACAAATCATTAAATTAAACAATTTAATCCGAACGTTAACTGATACGAAATTATCGTATTCCTCTTCTATAATTCTGGTAATATCATTTTGATACCATAATGAAAATTGATAATCGCTTTTATAATAATGTACCTATGGCGATTTGAAGATTTTCAACACCTGCGCCCCGATATGGAGGTTAAGGGTAATATCAAAAAATGTTTAAAACAAAACTTTCTAACAATAACATGACAAAGGACAATGAGAAAACCGCATAGGTTTATCTTAGTTATTATCGGAGATATGGTGATTCAAAAGTTTTATCCCCCCTCTACTCTGTTTCACAAATTAAAAGTCGAATCAAAAAACTCATTGAACAAAATCTTAGATAGAAAAATAGATGAATATAATGCCACTGTGTCTATTGTGGCATACTCGGTCCTAAATTTCACCCATGCACAAGCTCATCATTCTTGAAAAGTATAGAACCTTTTTGGGTAAGAGCTTAATATGTGCAGCCAGCTTCAGTTTGTTACATCCAACTTCTCCGAGCCTCCGGAGCTAGGTCCTTTGAAAAATATGAGAGTTAACAACAGAAACGTGAGAAAAAAATCTGAACATCAACACCCTGTATTTCGAGAAGGAAGGACTTTTGGACATATGGGAATTTGTTATCATGCTTTTCTTTGAGGAATCTCCTGTAGAAATTAATGACTGCATCCTGAAACACTGTGTAAAGTTTTGAACGGGGATGGTTTCAGGTTCTGGGTATCATCATCAGTAGAGAAAACTCGGAATTTTCCGGAACTTCCATCACGAGAACGGCTGCAATACGTAGTATTTTTTACGAAGTCTAAAGAGAGTCAGTAGAATGTGTAAAATATTCTGTTCTTTTCGAAAAAAAAATCAACAAGGGGATGATGATTTTCTTAATACCGTTGGGCAACTAAAACATCAAAATATTGCAGCCTTTTTAAAGTTTTTCACAACGTTGTTTATTTCGTTAGAACTCATTAACAAATGCTGAGTTCGATGTCGAATGCAAAATACCATGTAAAATTAACAACTATGACCTCATTCGACTCGAATAAAGATATCTGTTTATTTTGTAATTAGAAAAACAGACGTTGAGAATATCAAATAAAAGGCAGCATCTGTAAATGAATTATTAGCATAAAAATTCGTATTAACACCGTTGACCAAGTAGACACTTTCTATAGAAGACACTGATCCTCATTTAAATATCAATCAAGTTTCTCTTAATCACTCTGGCGTTTATCAAACAAGTTTGTCAGTTTCGTCAATAAACACAGTTCGTTATGGTTACTTTAAGACAATAACTGTAACGTTAAAAAAGTGGTTCATCATTTCGAAGTTAATAGGTAGAGAACAGGCTGTTTTTTACGCGGAAATTCTATTTGGAAAAACGTGTTTTCTGCAAATAAAAAACGAGTATATGGAGTAACTATGATAGAAACAACAAAATCGAAATAACATCAGAATAATTACTACATTTTTGTATATTAACGGAGGAAAATTGAAACGTCCATTTGTAACCTGCAAATGATTTGTTTGAAATTGTGTGTCACTTTTTTGCTGTTTTAGTCACTTTCATTAAATCGTATTCGTTATGCCATTGTTGTTGCTTTAAAATTATGTGCAGGCGCACAATCTTGTTGAAACCATGTCCCTAGTTCTGTCAGCGTTTTTCTAAATATGAACCTATTGAATGGCTTGCATGTACCCCTGATTTGATTGCTCTGGGGTTATGTGGAGAATTTCCTTTATGAATAAAGTACTATTAACATAGAAAAACTGTAAAAAGCGTTGAAATATTGAAGCAAATATGTTGGAAGAGTTAAGTCCCGCTTGAATTCAATATTCCTACATTGATCAGTCAGTATTTTCTCGTGAAAATCATTCAATACCAAGAAATTAATGCACAAAATCGAACATTCAAATTTGTTCAGAATAAGCTCAAATACGTTGAAAAATCATTTACCAGTAGTCCACCTGTACTAAGGAATGCTTGAGAACAACCAAAATAATAATGGTATTCAAAGAAATTGAAATCGAACTAATAATGAAAAACGTGAAAGTTTTGGAAAAAAGCAGTTTCCCGAAAAGCTGGTAATCCCGGATGTTTCCACCTCTGGTAAGAATTATTGTATCACATCTAAGATTCATACTCAAAATCAAATGACCTTACAGCATTCTAATCCATTTAGTTCTAAAGTTCGATTAGTCTGTCCAACCTCATTCACTGTGGCTGACTGGTTTTGCAAGCATCTCAATCTTCTATTGAGAATATCCCAGCCACAGTCGATGGGTTTGAGATTACTTCTTCCCCACACCATTATTGAACATCCACCAAACCATAAATAGATAAAAAGTTGCACTGGGTATATCTCTCATTTCGACGTCTGTACACTAGAGAAGCAACTTGATCGTTGACTGGAAACAGTTCAATAAATTGAATAGGACACTCCAAGCGTTCAGCCTATTTTTGAAAAGTTCAACATAGTCATGGAACACCACTGCTTCAGCATATGCTCCGAAATCAAACGTTATATTTGTGTTTGCATTTTGTCTTTTCTCTTCAGAGTTTGGTGCCACCAATTATTCAAAAAGAATAAACGTTACGCGTAAAAATTGATCAACAACTGCTGTTATCAATATGTGGTGGTTTCTTGCAAAATCTCAATTCATTTTAATTAACATGAGAGGAATATGTGCGCCAAGAAAAATATCGAATTGAGTACTAGCCTACTGGAAAAAAAATTTTAAATCTTGAAATTGTGCGCACTGTAGATTGCCGAGGAGTTTTCCATCATTGAACCGTATGTAAGATGCCATTGTGGCTGTATAAAAAGTTTTGGATCGACGCACCATCCTGTTGAAACCACCGTGCTCCCTGATCTACCAGCGGTTATTTTTTCAATATGAACCAATGGAATGGTTTGTCTTCTCGTCGGATTTGACTCCTCTGGAGTTATGTGTAAATTTTTTTGTCATTAAGAAAGCACCAATAACATAGAATAGCTGTTAGTAACTTTCAAGTATGAAAAAGTTAAATAATCCAAAAAGAAAAGAATTCCAAATTGTTAAGCCCTAATTAAATTCAATGATTCCACACTGATCAGTCAATGTTTCTCTCGAGTAAAAATCATTTTATAGAATTCTGAAACTAAATATGATTAATCATTAATATATTAATGAATACACAAATGTCAGAAGCTAATGTCTTCTTAAAAGGCGAAAATGCATTAACTCGTAGACCGACGTTTATATATCGATGATATATTGCCGTATTTAACATGCAACTCTTCAATTCATTCCAGTCCTGATTGGTATCAATCGATTCAAATTTGCCATCTAGTTAGAGATTTCTCTCGAGATACCACGTTTTTCTTCAATTTAATATCGTGAAAGTTGTAAAATCAGAAATGTCAGAACGAATTCCGAATCCGTTTATGGTTAATATTCATTCGTTCGTTATAAAAATAACTCGCTGGAAATATGAATTAGAACACTCGATAGCTAGAACCCGTTTCGAGGAGTACAAAACGGGATATGCAACAAATTTTAATAATTCTTCATTATGTAGATACGAAGATGAATTGATAAGTCAGGTAAAAATGAAACAAAAACTCACTTTCCTCTACTTCTCTACATCTATTTTTCACCGTCATCTCCGTTTAGAGTTAAACTTTCTTGAACGATGCTGGAGGTTTTCGATGTTCTCTTTGTAGTAGTCTTTCTGAAGATTCTCGATGTGATTTCGAAAGAAATCACTGGGATTCGGATTTGCACGATGTAGCAATTCATATAACTCCACCAGCTTGGCTATTCTAGTGTCAGCAGAATGGACTGGGTTAGATTTATCGTGGTGAAACAGGATTTTGTTCTCTTCAAGATGATGCCGCTTCGTCTCGATTTCTTTGTTCAATTGGTCTATAAGTGATGTCTAGTACTTTCCATGTAGGTTCTTACCGTTTCGGAGAAAATAAATGCAACCAAGATAATACTCTGTACGTTCTAAAAGACGGTGGCCCGAGTACGTCAGCCGATGGAACCACCTTAGCTTTCTTAGGTGCATTACCAATGGCGTCCGCCCAATGTGTGGTAATATAATGTAATAAAACTGCGCCGGAACTCATCCGGAAAGTTAGTTAGCGTGGAAAAGTTTCGCTCTTCCACGTTTTTGATCAGTTGTCAACAAGCACGGCACTCAACGACATCGTTTACAATAACCAATCGGTTATTACGACCAGATTGTAAGGTCCCTGCCGAATCTTTAGTAAACTATTCAGTAAACATACCGCCTATAACAACATCGGATATAACGACATATCGCTTATAACGACGAAACTTTATTGATATTCATCGACTATAACGACCAACTGCATTTAGTCCCACCAAAACAAAACAATACGAACGATCTTAGATCTTATTACTAAGCATTGAAGCCATTTGACCTTGCATATTTATTGTTTAGTGCGCTAACTGACTGCGTGAGTGACAGCTTGATTTATAAGTTTTGCCTTTGATAAGACTGTGTATTTATGTGTTACCATGTCAAAAAAAGAGGAAAGTGTTTACTATTGAAGAAAAATCTCATTTCATATGGAGATTAGAAAATGGCGAGTCAAATAGTGAAATTGGAAAGCAGTGTGGAGTTTCACATTCTACAATATGTACGATTTGGAAGAATAAAGAGATAAAATAAAAGTTCTTTCGGTCAACAACTTAAAAGATCGAGAGTAAGTGAACATAAATTTATGAGAGATGCTTCATTAACATGGTTCAAACATCAGAGGGCAAACAACATCCCAATAAGTGGTCCAATTCTGCAACAGAAAGCCAACGAATTTGCCCGTATTATGGGTATGAAAAATTTTGAGTGTTCGTCGTCTTGGGTATAACGTTTCCGTGCTCGTTAGAAGTGTGGCAGGAAAAGTTCCTGAAGGAGTGAGTGAAGAGTGGCTTTCTCAAAAGTGGCCTGCGCTATGCACAGATTTTCAGAGGAAATCTTCAATGCTGATGAATCTGGATTGTTTTACAATTTAACACTTGACAAAACACTTAAATTCAAAGGCGAGGAATGCAAGGGCGGAAAGCTGTCCAAACAAGAATTACAGTATTCGTTGCGGCAAACAAGACTGGTTCATACAAAAGAAAACTCTTGGTGATAGGAAAAGCTAAAAAACCGCGTTGCTTAAAAAAAATCACCCTTTACCTGTAACTTTAACTGTAAATCAACACTAGGTCCTGGATGACATCGCAAATTTTTGAAAAATGGCTGCGAATCTGGGATGCAGATTTGAAGTCTGGAAGGAAAAAATACTCCTCCTAGTTGACAACTGTCCCGCTCACTCTGTAATCTCCAATCTGAAATGCATAAAGCTTGTGTTTTTACCACCCAATGTCACCTCTGTTTTACAGCCCATGGACCAAGGTGTGATAAAAGCTTTAAAAACACAATACAGAAAACTTCAAATGCTACAAATGATACAGAATATTGAAAACGGGAAAGATACAAAAAGTCTTTGTTTTTTGGATGCAATTCTAATGATATCGGAAGCTTGGGGAAAGGTCACACAGACCACTATAGCCAACTGCTTTCGCCATGCAGGTTTCAAAGATCTCTCTCCATCACAAGCGGAGGACGACGATGATATTCCGCTAGCGAGAATGATATGATCTCCCACAGGTACAGAACAAATAATTGAGATAGAGGAATTTATTGGAAAAGATGACAGCTCCGCTGTGTGCGCCTCAGCTACTGAGGAAGAAATTCTTGCAGCTGAAAGTAACAATCGTAACACTGACAAAGAAAACGAAGACCAGCAAGACCCTGAAGAACAGTTTAGGCCAACAACAATTTCCGAGGCTCTTAGCGCTATAACAGTTTTGCAAAAATTTGTTACCTTTAACGACCAGTTTAATACTGATGATACTCATAACTTGAGGTGTATGAAACGCAAAATGCAAGACATATTCTAGAGTGGGCTTAAAAAACAGGCTAAAATGACTGATTACTTTAAAAACTAGTGTAAGTCTTATGATAATTTAAATACATACTTATACTATTTATTGCTTTTAACAACTGTCGGATAAAACGTCGGAAACTATTCTGTCCCTTCAATGACGCTATATCCGGTTTTGACTATATATATAAATATAAAGAGGATATACGAGGTTTGTAAAGAAAGTAATGAAACTGACACCGTCGCTTCCGATCCGGCAACGCGTGAGGTGCGAGGCTTTCAGCAGTGTCAGGTCCATATGTTATACGCTTCCAGTATGAGTTCGAACTTGCTACAGTCGTTTGTTTACCTGTAGCGATAGTTTTGGTTAATCAGATATTTTGTGCGTCTAAAATTGAGTGACATCAAACTTCAACAACGGTTTGTTGTTTTGCTTCAACTTTAGACACGACATAACAGAAACATTTGTAAGAATTCGGCAGGCCTATGGTTTTTCAAGATCGAGGCTTTTCGGTAGTTCAAGGCATTTTCAGAAGATAAAGACTGGAATGGAGATGAACCACGAAGCGGAAGGCCTTCAAGTGCATACACCGATGAGAATGTCTGGCATCTGATGCGTTCAGATCTACGGTAGAGTCAGATTGATCTCGGAACAGTTTGAGATGAGGAAAATTTGTGAAATCTCAGAAAAGAAAAGAGTCTTGACTATCTGAGATCGCCAGATCAACAACCTCCTCAAGGCCCAAAAGAGCACGGATGAGCAAGTTACAGATCAAATGCATGCTGATTTGTTATTTTTTTAATGACACGTAATCGCCCACAAAAAGTTTGAGCATCAAGGCCAACAGCTAATCATTATTTTTACCGAGATGTCCTTGAAAGACTTCGAAAGAGAGTCTTTCGTGTGCGACCAAACATCAAATACAACTGGGTGTTGCATCACGACAACGCGCCATGTCACACTGCAATCATGGTAATGGAGTTTTCAGCCAGGATAATATTCATGTGGCTCCTCAGCCTCCCTATTCACCAGACTTGAGTTCTTTTGACTTTTTCCCCTTCCCGAGAACTAAAAATCATCTCTAGAGCACTCATTCTACATCACTTGAAAACATCCAACCAGCTGTAACCGACCAATTGAATGATATTCCATTATCCGAGTTCCAGCTATGCTATGATAATGGGAAGAACCGTCTTCACCGCTATGTGGCTTCCTAAGGGGACTATTCTGAAGGAGACAATAATGCATTGTATTTATATTTGAAAACGAAATAGTCTCTCTTTATTCAAACACTACGTATACATTATTATACAGGGTGCTTCAACGAAAACTAAACAGCGTTGAGTTTTCATCTCGAACTTCAACCCCTAGAGCAGGGGTGACCACCCTTGGAAGAGGGTAGATGGGTTTTATCGTTTTCTTTCAAGATTCATAATCCTTCATAATCATTTCAATGTTTCAGCTGCTCACCCAGTAATTTTGATGGAGAAAGAAAACTTGCACATCATTGTGGAGACAAACAAAAATCCTTTCTCAGAAGGTTATAACTGGACCTATGTTCTAGCCTTCTCTATTTTTCAGTGGCTCACTCTGTATCTTCTACAGTTTTCAATCAAAAATGAAAATTCTTTCTTGGGAATGCAGACAAAGATAATACATTTCTTTCGAGTTATCACTCGACCCATATACCCTCTTCTAAATTTTCAAGGGTTGTCACCCCTGCTCCAGGGATTGAAATTCGAGATGAGAATGGTACTTGATGATGACTGCCATTGATCAGCATGGATCTGTTCCATTTTACCTCACTGAAACTTGAATAGTCTCAGGGAAATAGTCTTCCGTTTCTTTCAGTTGCTCACCCTGTATCTTACAGTTTTCAATTAAAAATGGAAATTCGTTCAAGGCAATGTAGACAAAGATACCACCTTTCTTTTGAGTCATCACTCGAACCATCTTCCCTATTCAAAATGTTCAAGGATTGCAATCCCCGCTTATGGGGTTGATATTTCAGGCAAGTTTTGTACCCCAAAAGATGTCCCCCTGGAAACAAAAATTGACCTGTTTTTGCGTTTTGATCAGAAATGAATATCTTGGTAGATATAGCCTCTGTTTAGTTTTCGTTGAAGCACCCTGTATACTTAAACTCTCTTCAATAAAATATTACAACTTCCTATGCAAAGCGTTTAAATTTTCGGCATGACCTCTTCTGAATAAGAAACACTCATGTGTGGGCCTTTCATTCTGATAAGTACTTACCTAATGAAAGATTGATTACTTATATGTGTTCATAAAGTTCACAACTGGGTAAATTGAATTATAGTTTAATTTGTTAATTGGAAGAGGCGGTTCCAATGCTACTTTATTATGGTAGCATCATTATGACTTCACCCATAGTAAATTGCTTTTTATTGGTAATTATTATTATAAAGCAATAAAATATAATGGCAGAGGACCATTGTTTATTTCTGATAGATTCTACTTTTTCTAAGTCCTTCCCAGTTTATTATCTAATGAAATATAAGAGTTGTAGTGGATGGGATTAAAATTTATAGGCGTAATAAATTAAAATTAAAATATTTCTTCAAAACACTATCTTTATAGGCCAAATCTTTCGATTCTCTAGTTGAAATCGAATTTTATTTAAAAGTTAATCAAGAAATTGAAAAAATTCTGATAGTTTCCATATTTTTCAATATTGTTTTACCGGGTGTCCATTTAGCGCCTAGATAAATAAAGGATCCCCCATCTTTGTCTAACCGCATCTGGATTCTGCAAGGCCCTTAATAATCATTGTGGAAATTATTCATATAATTTCTTGTGAAGCATGATTGATTAGACCATGAAATGTTGGAAATGAAATCTAGATCTTGAGCATGTTTCTGCAGAATCCAGTGGCAGAATGTGAGTCGATGCTGCTCGTTCCCTGCATTCAATGCCGATGATAAAAGTGTAGTTCCTCTCCTTTTGAAAAACGCCACACGACATTTCTGGGCATTTGCAATGCGCTGAACACTTATCAAAGGATTACTTTCAACACAATTTATAATTTTCTTTTGATTTTGTACGTTGACTTGTCGAGGTCATACATGTTTTTGTTCAAGTGTTCCCGTTTCTGTTAGTGTTATAAATACTGAAGTAAAAACTGTCTTCGAAGAAATCTTCGATCTCTAGCAGCTTCTCGTGCATTTCTTTCACAAAAACCATAAACATTGATCATATCTGAATATTCTTCATTACATTCATGTAAGAAAAGTACATCAGCATTGTTGATAATCATTTTACTGTGGTTAGAATGTCACTGTCAGTACAACACTTTGGTAACACCACATAATCGCTTTCGAATGTTGAAAATTGTGATTACTGGACCATGGATCAACTTTTAGAAGCTGAATTCAGAAATATGCCCCGCTGTTCTCACTAATTTGTCTTACAATTGTTTCAGGAATCATCTGTCGAAGTTTGGAGGGCACCCTGTATATTAGGGTTTTTTCTTGATCTCCATTCTCACATTTGTATCCTGTATTTTGTGATTTTTCAATATTGAACTGAGTGGGAATAAACACTCACAGGAAAGTTAAGGGGATAAGGTATAATTATTCTTAACGTAGTATTGTTGACTTCTGCTACACTCTTTATATAAAACTTTCTCTGGAGCAGATTAATCCCAAAGTCAAGAGCCAGTCACTTTTCCATGAAAGAATATGCAGAGTATTCAAAAGAAGCAAGAGCCGTAAGTATTGCCAAAATATAGATAGAACAAAATATCCAACTTTGACGTCTCTTATAAAATAGTCATACGATTTTACTAAAAATTCATCGTAACTAAACTTGAAACTTCAGAAAACTTGACTGAAAACCATTTTGACCACATTCTCTTCATGCCTTTCATCTATAAAATAGACAATATATCCAGTGATATAATCTGGCTTCGAGTACGAATCCTAGTAGTAATACAGGTGTACTCGATTAACGTAGGTGAAGGCGGAAAGCATATCGTTCAGGTATTGGCACCGTGTCAAGTTTCAAAATAAGTCGCTGACAAAACAGAATCTCCGCCAAAATTACACATCATTCGAACTGGTTGCTTTTTGAGTCATAGCCGACCCAAAATCCGTTTGATCTCCGATGCACAAACGTTTACGACTTAATGAACCTACGAAATTGTTACTTTTCGGTAATCAGATATGGGAGCATTCTAATTAACTCGGCAAATTCAAGAGGGGTCTATTTTGGGACAGGTCATAACCAGCTGACGTGTTTATATGCAAAACAAAATATTTACGAAACAATAAAATACACATATGCCCATAATTTAAGAAATTTCAATTCACGCACAGATTTCAGCAGTATGTCCTAAATCTGCTTTGTATACGAGGAATGACTTTCAAGTTTTGTAAATAGAGCTAGAATGAAACAATTGAGAGTTTTATATAACTATTGTTTTCAAAGATTAATACATACAATGCATCTGTTCGAACCAATTCTGGAAGCAATTGTTTACTCCTACATTCAAAATGGTCTCTTAGAAGTCATCAACAGCTTCTTCTGAAGACTGAACCTTTGGCCATGCGTTCCGTCCTTGATTTTGGGATAAGTAAAAAAATCGTTTAGACGCAGGTCAGGACTGTACGCAGGATGATGTAATAATTCGTGTGTGCAAACTTGCATTGTCTTGGTGAAAGATAATTCGCCGTTCGGGGTTGGTTTCTTGAATCTTACTGAAGACATGCGGTAGATAAATGAATGTGTAACTGTTCTTTGATTCTGTAAAAAAATTGTTCTGAAGACTTTCTGTTCTTCGGTCAACAGATGCGGTATCCAATGCGAAACTAATTATTTTACACGTAATTCTTCGTGCTAAAGTTTTTGTAGTGAGGTCTTTGAAATCCACAATGATGTCTCAATCTCTCGATATGTTGCATGCCGATCTTCCTCGATAATCTTACGCACATCATTCACATTTTCTTGAGTGAACACTATTTCTGGTGCACATGCCCCCTCATTTTCGCTAATATATATACATATGATGACTGTACGAATAATTCAGGTGCTAAAAACACATTTTTATGAGTTTTTCATTATATTATCACGTGTATGTAAATGATAATATCTAGGCGTCATTTGTGCGAAAATGGTAAATCACAGGTAACTGGTATGCTTCAAGCTGACATTGTACAACCTTGAGTTGCCGAAGCTATTGGAAAAATTCAAAGTGTCATTTGACGGCTCTGAGGGCTACATCAACTGTTGTAGACCTGAATAGGCCGGCAGACACATGGGAAGCGGTTTGTACAAAGATTAGGAGAAGCTAATTTCTTCTCTTGGAGACCTTGGGGGTTTCAACTCCTAAACAGGGAGAATAGCGCACATCATCTTCAAGATGAAGAAAAACAACTTCTATGGGACAATGAAGGTGGGCTAATGTGCTCTTCAGCGATGAGTCGAAATTCGATTTGTACCTAGATTCTATGAGACAAGTTTTATAGTGATCTCCAGTAAATAGGGCATAGCACGCAAATGTACAGGATGGACCGACAAACAACATGAGGATCATGAAAATCGGTATCGATCCAAGATGGAAACTTTGCCGGGCTCATAGTGAAACCATCCATTATGTTCGAAAAGGCTGCCTTATCTCGGCCAAAAAAAGCAAGAAAAAAATTGACTTGGATCACCATAACATAGTTGTCATATGACAAATGTTTTTCGAACGACTGTCAAAATTTTTAGTAAATTTTTCTTAAAATTAAGCAAGTTCCACGAAGAAATAATATATGGGCGATGTCAACCCAGATTATTGGGTTCATAATGATTCTAAAACATCTATAGATCATAATCGGCATCACTTGGAAGACTGAATCTGGCCATCGGGGCCCACTCGGTCAAACAGATGGAATTTTGAGGAAATATCGCAGGTTATGTATTTTTTTTATTATCTCCTTCAGTCCTTTTCATGACCTTGATTGCTATGTAAAATCTTTTCTCAGATTTGTTTAGACATATAAGAAGTATGACTGTTGAAATATTTTTCTGCTGGTTTTCTTTTTCCATTGTTACAGATTCCTGTCCCAAACCCCCTTTCTTTCACCCTTGTCTTCGTTTGGAAATCATGGAATGCAAGAGAGAATGAAGCGGCTAAGCAGAAAAATCTTTGGTACTCTTTTTGTACGCACGACATTAACACAACATAAACAAACAAGCTATTGCTAGTGCAATAGCGACAGGGAAACGAGTTTTTCCACAGGTTTTTCACTCGTTTATTATATATATACAAGATATATGGCTCCCTGTTATATATGAGCTACTTGTGTTTTATATCCATACCAAAATATATATATATATATATATACAATGAAACATTTGAACATGCTGCAGATCCTATTGTGGACATCCCAGAAGTAACCAACATATGGAATATCCAAGTCCAAACCGATATATCCATCTGCTCCAACAAATCAAGTCTCTTAATCAAAACATTTGCTGAAGTTATCAACAATATTAGGAGAATCGTCGAATGCAAGAACTAATTTTCCATCTTGATTTTGAATATCTGTAAATATTTTTCTCGTAATATGTATACCTACAAAGCCAATTACACCTTGATAAAAGAGCTAAACAATATACTGCCATAATTTAATTGAAATCACTTCTTCAATTCTTACCTCGAAATTGAGTTTTTCACGAAAAAAATACTTTAAAAGTAGTAGCTTTCACTCACCTTCGAAATTAATAACTGTTATTCATGGCGCAGCTGTTGAACGGCAGGTTTGCTAGCAACGCCATCTATTGAAAATAATCTGAAGTGGCAAGTTTGATGAGAAGCAACTTTTCGGACAGATACAAGACTAATCCGACAACTGTAAAATTACAATTACATTAGGAAAAAGTGTTTTTTTGATGTAATGAACTTGTGGTGCTAACAAAAACAAGTAGTTTCATCATTCTAATGTTTGCTCTTTGTTTCAGGTAATTTCGGATAACTGTTCAGCAAAATGGTAAAGTATAATGAAAACATGGTTTAAAAAAAATTACGACCTGATAAAGTAAAACTGATGGTTTAGATTCTCCAACGTTAGGTTAAAATAGGATGGTGTATGGAGTAATATAGATTACACTTTCTTTCAATCAAATATTCTTCCATTTTAAAATCTCAATATAGAAAAAAAAAGAAAAGCGTGAAAAACTACACTGCGCTAAGAAATTAACTCACAAAATCGAAAAAAAATCATTCGAATGAAGTTTAGATATGCTGGAAGAACTATTTTTCTAGTAATTTACCAGCACTAAGAAACGCTTGAGAACAATCGAAATGAAAATGGTACTCAAATTGAAATAAAACTAATGATGAAAAATGTAAAACTTTTGGAAAGAATCAGTGTGCCCAAAAACCTGTTGATACCAGATATTTCCACCTCTGGTTAGAATTACTTGTTCAATGGTATGAGGTCTGGATTTCGTGCAGGCCATTTCTTTGATTTGATTTCGTGATCTTGAAGGTAGTTGCTAACGATATGAGCTTGGTGAAGTCTGACAGTCAGTTTCTAACTAATTGACATGTCCCTGACAACATTAAATCGGGTTATTCGATGTATTGTTTTCAGAGGGAATGGGACATCCCAAGCCTTTGGCCTATTCTTGTTATAAGTTCAACTTAGATCATCCAATACCACTGTTGGATGTCTAAGTTGAACCACCACATTTTTCTGGGGTCAAATTTCGTGATTCGCGTTTCATTATTACCGAAAATTAAAATTATTAAAATGAACTAACGTTGTATTTGTGTTTGTATTTTGTCTTGTGTCTTCTTGTGCTCCTATGTTGACACTAATTCCTGAATGAATTGTCTTTTTAACGAAGTTTAGAAACCCATTTATCAGGTTCCTCACGCTTAGCTCTTTTAAGGTTTCTTTGTCCCCTACAATCTCTTCTAGGCTGGAGCTCCGCATTTGTTTGCAATGTAATAGACTGTTTCTTCATCTTCGTTGCATAGTCAACATATAGGTTCTTTAGTATAAATGCCTATTATGTGTGGATGTTTTCATAGCCTCCCGCGTCCAGTTATAAGGCCTATTACGGTGCTTACTTTTTCTCTACTCAGTTGAAGAACTTCTTTATTGAACTTCTTGCTAGGTTTTTACAGCAGAAGTTGGGTTTATTTATGCCCTGGGGTAACGTCCCACCTGTTAGCGTGTAGCTTTCCTATCCTACTGTTGATCTTGTCCTGTACTTCAGAGTTATACGAAGAGCTGGCTCCGGCCCAATAGATTTCATCTTGGCGGTTTCCCTGGCAAGAGAATTCGCCTCCTCATTGCCTACAATCCCGCTGTGCCAAGGCAACGAGACCAAAGTTACCTGATTTCGTTTCATTATCTCTGTTAATAAGTGCAGACATTCCCATATGAGCTTTGATCAGGTTTCTCTTAAAGCTTTTATCGTCGCCTAGTTGTCCGAGAGAAAGTTTATTCACCTGTTTTTATAGCCTCTTTTGAGGTTCTCAGGAACACAGGTTATTATGGCATATACTTCTGCCTGAAAGATGGTTGCCTGCTTCCCCAATGGAATTGTCTGCTGACATTCCGAGTTTTGTGAGTACACTACAGCTCCAGCTCCCTTTTCCATTTTGGATCCATCTTTAGACCAATTTATATCTTTAGGGTTATCAAAGCCCATCCAATCGTTCCAGTCTATCGCCGTTTTATGCTCCTCAGTCCTTAATCAACAAACAAAATACATTTAACTTCCATATGAAAAAAATTAAGCGTCATCCGATAAATCGGATTGTGCGCACAAGTCACTTAAAATATATGAAAATTTTTGAAACATAATTTGGGATGTAATCCAACTCCACATTTTCTGCAAGTGGATTTGATTTTTCCATTTTAATGTATTCTGGCCAGTGATTGAGACCATCGTAACGAGTATCGTTCATTGGATTTTTCATCAGCTTACCTTTTGCTGAAGGTGTATCGTAAGTTTGTAGAAGAGGCATAGCTATATACCTCCTGAAAATCAGAAGAGAAGCACAATCATTTTCTCCTGAACAGATTCTTTTCATCAGTAACCAGGAATTAGTCACCGATACATCCAATAAGTAGCAGAATATTGGCCACCACCATTTTTTTGACGCATTCTTGTTCTACCAATTGATCCATTTTATCGACGCCACCCATGCCATATTTATAATTAACAAAGAGGTTTGGTAGAGTAACACATATTTTTCCTTTACTTCCTTTAGACCATCTCAAACACTTTGTTTCTGCAATGGTAACGAAATTGGTGGCACAAGTAACTATCTTGTTATCCTTCCATCTGACAAGGCACACTGTGTTTTCACTATCCGTCCTAAAATCATACGTACCCCTCTCCTGTTTTTGCATAACAGATTTTTTTGTGAGGGGACATTTACCAACTCTATTGTCACGGATAGTTCCAGTTGCGCAGTATCCAGTCGATGTCAAGTGTTGAAATAACTGTATTGAAGAAAAGTAGTTGTCAAAAAAGAAGTTTTATCCTTGATTCGGCGGAACACTCGCAGAATTTATTAAAGAATGAACAATATCGCCGCCGATTCCAAATTCTTTAACCTTGTCACTTTTTTCCTGTGCATAGCTCGAAAGATACCAAGCGTCCATCGCTGTTACAAAGTGCCCAATTCTTAAAACCAAATCTAATTGGTTTTCCTTTTATATATTGTTTGACAAAATGACGGCCGTAATATGGAATCATAGATTCGTCTTTCGATATATTTTCCAGTAATCCACCATGTTCTCGAAAACTCTCATTCAAAGATGTTATGAGAGGTCTGAGTTTATACAAGCGATCGTCCTTGTCAATG
Source organism: Cryptolaemus montrouzieri (assembly GCA_013387265.2). NCBI lineage: Eukaryota > Metazoa > Arthropoda > Insecta > Coleoptera > Coccinellidae > Cryptolaemus > Cryptolaemus montrouzieri. The sequence continues at coordinate 30,655,034 of JABFTP020000103.1, forward strand.
GCTGAATTATCATTCAAGTGAAAATGCCTAAGGATCGATTTAGTATCATGCTTTTCTGTAAAATTTGAGGCACGTCATCCAGTGTGGACTAATAAAATCTTTTGTTAGGATATTTGGCATATCCTGAAAATAAAAGACCACCTATGAACACAAGCAACTCCTCCATGGATACATGCATTTGTTTGTCTCAAAATTTGTGATAGTAGCTCACTATTGAAGAAAAGGCTGAAAAAATCTAAGGCAGATGTTGCCTTTTCGCATTTTCTGATGGTTGCTTTTCCACACAAGCTATATTCTCATCGAACTCGGGGTGTTTCTTCCTCTATTTCAGAGTTTCCGGTTAAGATCTTTTAGTGCTATATCTTCTTTATCGATTTTCGATACGTAGGTATTTTGCTAACGGTTCGTCGTCACTCGAGTCATATTCATAATTAGTGGAGGTATTAGCAACTGGTTCAAGCGATTGTGATGGAAGGTCGTTTTCTTTCGAATCATTTTCTCTATTTTTCATAGAATATTCGCATTGAGCACTCAACATTTTCGGTCCTAGGTGGTTCAAATTTCCATCAGGCTGATCACTGCAATCTGAATCACAGTCAGTATCTTCCCCATCTTCAGGTGGAACAGCATATATATTCATTCCATCATAAAAATCATCATTTCCTACGATATCCAACAATTCAGCAAGAGAGAGTCGGAAAATGAAAACATTTCTTGGTACCGAAAATTTTGAACCTCAAGAGCTGACTTGTGCATAGCATCCGATATATCGAATCTCAAGTTTAAACCCATATATTTTCGAAAGAATATATATCTAAGGCTAGTAGTATTTGCAAGAAATATATACTTTCAACTCTTACATGTCTGAATTGATGATCCAAGGGTTTACTTACCCTCCCGCACTTTTTGGGTAAAGGGCTGGATCCATCTCTGTTCAAACTTTATTTTCTCTTCTATCGTTCACTCAGTCACTTCAAAAAGTCCCAAAACTATTACACGACACGTTCAGTTTGATATTGCACGTGATAACAATTTTGAGTTTATATTGTTGTGCATGTTTGGTTGCCTAATTGATGGATCCTATAAATTGGATTGTATGCACTAATGGATTAATTGCTTAATTCTGGTGTGTCCTGCGTGTTCAGTTGTCCAGTTGTCCAGTTTCCATTCATTTCCTACTTGAATGCCACTTTTTTAGCCTCATCCCTAAGAACAAACCTTACTAACAACTGCTGTTATCAATACGTGGTGGTGTCTTGTAGAATCACAATTTTTTTTTCATTTTATATCTCATGAGAGATGAGATATGTCCGGACATATCAGAAAAAGCATTTTTAATAATTAAGTATCTATGAAAAAGAAATTTGAAGTATTCAAATTGTGCGACGATTTCTTAGCGCAGTGTATTTGAAATAGAAATCGTCTATTCTTTTGAATATATCTATATATATATATATATATATATATATATATATATATATATATATATATATATATATATATATATACTTTATATAATAGAGCATTTACAGAAATCCAAATAATTGGATTTACAATAAATGCTTATATCTATAATTTTGGTGTGTGTCAGAAAAACACAAGTGTGAGCTCAGGAAATGTAACAGGGAACCATACTATCTTGCGTATGATTCAATAAACGAGTGAAAAAACCTGAGGAAAAACTCGTTCCCTGTCGCTCTTGCACTAGCAATAGCTTGTCGGTTTTGTTGTGTGTGGTGTGTACATAAAAGTACCAAAGATTTTTCTGCCTAGCAGCTTCATTCTCTCATTCTCATCTTGCACTCCGTGATTTCCAGACGAAGACAAGGGTGAAAGGAAAGGGGTTTGGGACAGGAATCTGTAACAATGGAAAAAGAAAACCAGCAGAAAAATATTTCAACAATCATACCTCTTATATGTCTAAACAAATCTAAGAAAAGATTTTACATAGCAAGCAAGGCCATAAACAGGACTAAGGAGATAATCACAAGTGTGAGCTCAGGAAATGTAACAGGGGAACCATACTATCTTGCGTATGATTCAATAAACGAGTGAAAAAACCTGAGGAAAAAACTCGTTCCCCTGTCGCTCTTGCACTAGCAATAGCTTGTCTGTTTTTGTTGTGTGTGTCGTGTGTACATAAAGAGTACCAAAGATTTTTCTGCCTAGCAGCTTCATTCTCTCATTCTCATCTTGCACTCCATGATTTCCAGACGAAGACAAGGGTGAAAGGAAAGGGGTTTGGGACAGGAATCTGTAACAATGGAAAAAGAAAACCAGCAGAAAAATATTTCAACAATCATACCTCTTATATGTGTAAACAAATCTAAGAAAAGATTTTACATAGCAAGCAAGGCCATAAACAGGACTAAGGAGATAATCAAAAAGTATTAAACGATATTTCCTCTTTCGCGGAGTTGTTCCTCCGTCGCAGTGTGAGTCTCCTGAAACATAATCACTTCCTTGTTCTTGCTTGCCAATTTTGAAGTATAATCGCAAAAATCCCTTCAATATTCAAAGTCAACAAAACAATTCCCTCTCTGTTTGACCAAGAAAGCCCCGATGGCTAGGTTCGGTCTTCTAGGTGATGCCGATTATGATCTATAGATGTTCTAGAATCTTTATGGACCCAATAATTTGGGTTGATATCTCCCATATATTATTTCTTCGTGGTTCTTGTTTAATTTCGAGAAAAAGTTGCGAAAAAATGTTGACAGTCGTTTCAAAAATATGACAAATGTCTCCAGATGATACCTCAGCTTTCGAAGAATTAGGACATTCGCCTGAAGATTTTCCAGATATGCTGTTAAAACAAACTCCAAGTCATTGTAACGAAAAAATGGAACAATTTCGTCGGCATAAAAACTCATTGAACCAAAACTGTAGGAATATGAATCATAAAAACTTGCTTCTTTTCTGGGGATATAAAAAAATAGATAAAACTCAAGTGAATAAATCACTCTTCAGAAATTTGTATGCAGGAAGTCTTAAACATCTTGTATAATTCACTCACAAATAGAGGATTATTAAATGCAAACTGGAGACGTTTTATGATTCGCAATTATATATGACATGGTACTTTTTGCTTAAAAGTTCACCCAGTTTCCTGTTCGGCCAGGTATTAGACCTGAAATAATTATTGGGAAAGTCGAGGAAGTCGTGATGATGTGTGCTAGGCAGCAATGGAAATCGCCCAGGGTTAAACTGAATAAATGCCTATCTAATTGCATTTCCTGTTAGATTACTTCGTATTTACTTTCAGCGTGAAACTTGAGTGATTTTCTATGTCTGTAAAGAGCATCGGTGATATTCGCCGATTAATTCGTACGTTTCAATTAGTTAAAAGCGATTTGGAATTCGTAATGGATCACTTCGTAGTATAGACTACAGGCTCATGTTGAAAAAGTTATGGGTCATTTGAACCACCAGGTGACCTATCTAGAGCGATATAAGAGCATAAAATAATAAGATTCAGGACTATGCCGTCACTTGTAAGCTGTCCAACTGAGTGCAGGTGAGAATTCGAAAGTACAGGTGGAGTGGGTACATTTAGGTCACATATTTTTGTACGGCATTCTTACCACCGATAGATCCATTAAAAATAATCAGAAAACGCACAATGCCATAAAAAATGATGCGGCACAAGGTCGGAATTTTCTTTTATTTTCCGACAATTACCGGGGTAAATTTGGTCATTTGATTTTATACGGCATCTGTGTCATACTATTTCAGTACTGCTTTTAATCCATTATTCCGCAACGCCGTACAAAAATCATGCGACAAGAGGAAAAAATCGAGCGTTGCAATCCCCCCTCTTACCGTAGTCCAGGGGGTGATTTGAAAAAGTACGGCTTCGGTTCCAAAACATTATCTAGCACTCAGAAGTACTATTAAAAATAAATCCTTCAAAAAATGATTATTCATTTGAATGTATATCAATAATTAGCTTAATTTCATCATAACATTTGTGCCATTCTGTTTGAATTAATTCGACTGCCAGTTAAAACAATAATAGTTTTTTATCTATGCTCAGGAGCCTATTTAAGCTCTGAGATATGTCTATGCACGTGGAGAAATCTAAGCCTCCTTTGCCAACTTCTGCGAGGTACGTAAAATTCGTTTTTCCGCCATAACTTGAAAACTTGAAATCTTCTTTCGGTTTTTCACGGTGAATCTACTGAATTGAGAAAAAATATGGGTTACAATTTGCAAAACGTAGTTTTCGTTGTTTCTTCGTTTCGAAATGTAAGGTGGAAATAAGAGCACTCGGTATACAGAGTGAGATTCAGTGGGATATGAGTTATGTCCCGCATGGTTTCTTGTTTGCAAAACACCTGTCATCATTTTGGTAGCTGACGCCGTTCTCGAGATATATCATTTTTTTCAAAAAGCAAAAAATCGATAATTTTTAAGCAAAACTACGATATTTCATGAACGGAACAAGCTAGACTTATGTGATAGATGTTTTTGTAGTTGGAATAACAAGTTTCATCGAACCATTTATCAATATACAGGGAGTTCTATATTAAATAACAAAGTTGGTATGCACTTCCAGTGTAAACGGGTGAAAATGTTTTAAAAATAGAGTTTCGGACCAGCTGAATCAACTACAAAAATTTCAGAACGATAGCATAATTAGTTCTCCATAAACGTCTAATAGGCCACTCAACTTTTGATACCCTGTATAGCTCGGCGTTTATACTGATTATCTTTTCGGAACCTTTTTATCACTAATAAATGGTAAACTGTTTTCATTATTCATAATTCAAGAACATGCTAATATCAACGAAAACTAAACAGAAGCTATATCTACCAAGATATTCATTTCTGATCAAATCGCAAAAACAGGTCAATTTTTGTTTCAAGAGGGACATCTTTTGGGATACAAAACTTGCCTGAAATATCAACCCCCTAAGCGGGGGTTGCAATCCTTGAACATTTTGAATGGGGAAGATGGGTCGAGTGATGACTCAAAAGAAAGGTGATATCTTTGTCTACAGTGCCTTGAACGAATTTCAATTTTTAATTGAAAACTGTAAAAGATACAGGGTGAGCAACTGAAAGATAGGGAAGACTATTTCCCTGAGACTATTCAAGTTTCAGTGAAGTAAAATAGAACAGATCCATGCTGATCAATGGCAGTCATCAAGTACCATCCTCATCTCGAATTTCAGCCTCTAGAGAAGGGGTGACCACCCTTGAAAATTTGGATGAGGGTAGATGGGTCGAGTGATACCTCGAAAGAAAGATATTATCTTTGTATGCATCCCCGTGAACGAATTTTCATTTTTTATTGAAAACTGTAGAAGATACAGACTGAGCTACTGAAAATAGAGCAGACTATCTATCGCCCTGAGCTATTCAAGTATTAGTGCAAAAAAATGGAACAGATCAAAGGCTGTCATCTTTGATCTAAATGAATCTATTCCAGTTTTTCGCACTAATACTTCAATAATCTTGGGGCGATAGCCTTCTCTCTTTTCAGTGTCTCACTCTGTTCTTTCAATTCTTTCAATCAAAAATTCTTTCGATTGAAATGCAGACAAATGTAACCTTTCTTTCAGAATTATCTTTTCAACAAAATGTTGAATTCTTCAAGATGATTCAGAAAATTTCATAAATTCAGAAATTGACTCATTGATAAATTTGATGATTCTCTTTAGTTTTCGTTGAAGCACCTGTATGATGAAATGAACGCACAAAATCGAAAATTAAAATTAATCAAAAGAAGTTTAGACATGTTTAAGAATTGTTTGCTTGCTTTTCCTTTAACGTGCTCTATTTCTGCCTTTAGGCTAATGACACGCCGGGGAATTCTGTCACCCCACTAACCCGGGAATTTTGCCGAACCCCTCTCGTGTCGAGGGAAGGAATCTTTAATGTCCAACACATCTCTGTTAGACAGGACCGACAGCTTTACATCTCCTCCGAAAGATGGACACTCAAGCGATTCACAGAATCCGAAAAATCGCACCGACTTTGTGGGGATTGAACCCAGGTAACTCTGCGTAGGAGACGAGCATCATATCCCATACGCCACCGAGCCGGCTGTTTAAGAATTATTTTTACAAGAATCCATCAGCAATACTAATGAAGGCTTGAGATCTAAAGAAAAAAACTAGTTAAAACCGGATATTTGCACGCCTGGCGAGAATTACTGCATGACATCTAAGATGCATAATCAAAAGCAATGACCTTATCCCATCCTAATCTATTTCGTTCCAAATTCCGATCTGTCTATTCCGAACGTCATTGCTGGCGTCTTAATCTTCTATTGAGAATGTCCCAGATATGTTCGATGGGATTGAAGTCTGGACTTTGTGTAGGTTAGGTTAGATGGACTGGCCATTGAAGGTAGTTCCTAACGATATGAGCTGGGTGCGTAAACTAATAATTTTCATTCATTTTTGCGCAAATAGTACAACATTTTCTTCCAAAATGTCTGTTACATACCCATGAGCTTTCAGCATTTCACTATTTACGATGACCAGAACAGTGCGGGCATTCAAACAAAATTCCTCTAAGCTATTGAACCTCCACCAAGATGGGAAGATGAAAAGTTGCACTGAGCATATCTCAGATTTTGACGTCTGTACACTAGAAACGTTGGTCGCAATGAAAAAGACTGCTCTGTAAACAAATCTCCTGACAAAATTCAATTAGGCTCTTTGACCTACTGCGATTAGAACTGTGCCTCGAGCTGTGATACGAGGACTCTGACCAAATTCCCTGAAATGCTTTCGTATCGTTTCACTGCTAATCTGCGTGGAATATACTCAGTGTTTTGCTTCATAGCATAGGTTCCTGCTTTCCTAGTTCTGTACCTTAACCTTTTGGAAGCATCTGTAAACAGACTTAATTGGCCTAAAAAAGGAAATGATTCTCGATTATACAATCTGTCAAAAATTGACAGAATTGATTATTTAAGAAATCCGCTTTAAAACTGTTGTCAAAATTTTTGTTGTTGCTAAGTTGGCACAACTGATTTCTTTACTGACGCGGAATTTGAAAGCGATCTGTCATTCAGTTGTTCACAGTGTTCGGTTCTGTCAGTTCTCACAAGTGTGTTTTGCGATTTTTACAATGAATAAAAATATGAATGAAATATGAATGAGGAATTTGACTTGAATTTTGTATAGCAAATGGAATTTCGTGTAACGAATCGCTGAAAATGTTACAAAAGTCTTACGGTGAATCGACTTCAATCAAAAACACGTGCATATCAGTGCATTTAACAACGACCGAGATGCGGTGGAAGAGTTAAATCGCTCTGGTCAGCCATATCAACATCTTCAATTGAAGTTTACATCAATAGTTTACTAGATAGATAAGTGAAGGAAATGGTAATTGAAAATCGTCATTCAAGTTTGAGTGAATGGCACTGAATTTTATTTATCAATTTATACATTTTAAACGATTGTTTGGGCATGAAACGAGTTGCTGCTCTTCTAGTTCCAATGGACCTGACGTTCTAGAAAATTGAATCGCATGAAAACATGCTAGAACGAGTTTATTCCGACCTCACATTCATAAAACGCACTGGAACTGGTGATGCGACATGGGTTTATGGGTTTGTCATTCAAACGAGTCAACAAGCTTTGGAATGGCGCCTTTCAACAAAACCTAAACCGAAAAAAACCACGTATCGTCGATCAAAAGTCAATGTAATGTTGACTGTTTTCTTTGAATATCGCGGTGTTGTTCACTCGGATTCCTTGTCAGAATGTCTAACGGTAAATACAGAATATTACCTGAGCATTATGCAGCGTTTGGGACAGCAAATTCGTCGAAAAAGGTCAGAGCTGCGGAAATAAAACTCATGGATCGAACAACCACCTGGTATAGCTCTCTTTTCTTTTTTTCAAAACTCAAATTACCATTTCGAGGTACCCATATTGAATCGATAGAAGACATAAAACAGAATTCGAGGCGAGAACTGGAGTCAATTCCGGAAAAAGCATTTAAAACATGTTGTGATGATTGGATTATCCGCTGGAGTAAATGTGCGAGGATGGAGTGACCAAGAAAAACAACGTTTTTAAGAATTTTTTTTATTTCTCAACATAATCTCCTTTAAGGCTGATACATTTCTCATAGCGGTGTTCTAGTCTAGTAATGCCATCTCTATAGGCTGATTCATCAAGTTCCTCAAAAAACCCATATACAGCTTCGATTTCTTCTTCATTGCCCGCAAATCTCTTACCGCCAAGCCATGTTTTGAGGTTAGGAAATAGATTATTGTCACTCGGGGCTAGGTCTGGAGAGTAGAGAGGGTGCGGCATCAATTCGAACTTCAGATCATAGGTTTCAGCCATGGCAACGTGCGAAGAATGCGCTAGTGCGTTATCATGATGAAACAAAAATTTTTTTCGCCAAATGAGGTCGTTCAATTTGCACCTCTTGACTAAAACGTTGCAATAAGTCTGCGTAGTATTGACCAGTGATCGTTTTATACTTTTCAAGGTATATCAATATATATAATACTTCTTGCATCCCAAAAAACAATAGCCATAACCTTGTTTGCCGATAAAATTGTTTTTCCCTTCTTTGGAGTGGGTTCCCCTGTTCCAATATACTGTTTAGACTGTTGTTTGGTTTCAGGAGTGTGGTGGTGGACTCAAGTTTCGTCAGCAGTAACGAATCGACGCAAAAATTCGCTCGAATTATACTTATACAGCGCCAAATTGGCGGTAGCAATGGTTTTTTGAATCAATTTTCGGTCGACTGTTAGTAAACGCGGCACCCATCTTTCACAGAGCTTTCCCATGTTCAAATGTTGGTGCAAAATATTTTGCACACGTTCATATGACATCTTACAGGTCTCAGCTATCTCACGCACTTTTGATCTGCGCTCTTCCAGCACTATTTTATGCATTTTTTCGATCATATCTAGAGTTGTGATCTCTCTGAGCATGGCTGATCAGAGGTGCTCACACGACCCATTTCAAACTCGGAAACCCACTGCTTAACGGTTGAGTATGTTGCGGAGGATGTCCCCAGTGTTGAATCAATCTATTCTTTAAATTCCCTCGGCGTTAATCCCTTCAAATAAAAGTATTTGATGACAGCACGCTTTTATTTTTTCATTTTCACAAACAACACAGAGGTGTCTTGTTCAGCGTGCTCCCAAACGTAAACTAAGATGGTGATCGGCCTGAAACTATACCTAAAAGCTATCTAAGGATGGTACTGTAGAAAGCCACCTCCGAAGTATGCCTAGTGGCGCCATCTCTTGGTCAGGCCGGAGACTTATCAATCCAGCCTCGTATTATTCCGGAAAGGGCCTACTTTGAAGGCGATACAATAAAGTTTGATGAAAAATCAATATTTTGTTTCATTAATCTCGGTACTTTTTGATAGAATGTATAAATCCAAGGTGCAAATTCGATCGAACCAACTGAATGTACTACCAGATTCGTATTCGTCTGCTTCTTTCATTATAATAAAGCGACTTATGCATGGCAAATATTCCAAGTAATTTGTAAGTCGTTTCATTTAAATTATCTATTTGTAAATCGCCGATACCGCCCCAAATTGGGAAACTTTTCTCTGTGCCAACTGCATTAAGGTTGCAGAACAATGAACCATTGTTTCGTATAACATCCAAGTGACAACGTTCGGTGTTATTGTTCAGTGTTAGAGTATCTTGTAGCATTGAAATTCATTAGACCTATTCGCAGTTAATATTACTTTTGCAACGACCGTTCTGTCTGACGTGAAGATTATTAGATTGACTTTTATGGCTTCACTCGGTTGGAACAAAAAAAGATTTATCTTGTATTGTGAACTCGTTATGGGGAAGTCTATTTTCTCAGCTATTATTCAATACTTTTCTGAAGTAAGTCAAATATGTTTTCATCATAAAGATGCTATAAACCTTCAAGCTGTAATAGAATTTATCATTTTCTGTATTTCATGTTTATAAATGTGAAGGATTTAAAAGATGAATATATAAAACTGACTTGTGCGCATATTAGCTTAGAGTTGTATGTTTATGGCCGTATTAGAAATAATTTTTTTAGTTTTAATGGGTTCACATGTCTAAAAACTATTTCAGACATACAATTATCAATAAATATCTGTAAAGTATTATACTTATAGTTCATCGATGAAATAAAAGACACCCTTTCCTATATTTTCTGATAAACCTTTCAGCTAAGTTTCGGTTTTAAACGGAATTACCTTTCGTATCAACCCTTACTACTCCACTCGAACGTCTAGACCAGGGTTCTAAATAACATATTAGGCACCTCTGAGGAAATATGTAATCGGTGCAATACGAGGCTGGATTGATAAGTCTCCGGCCTGAACAAGAGATGACGCCACTAGCCTATTTCGGAGGTGGGTTTCTACAGTACCATCCTTAGATAGCTTGTAGGTATAGTTTCAGCCCGATCGCCATGTTAGTTTACGTTTGAGAGCCCGTTTAACAAGACGCCTCTGTGTTGTTTGTGAAAATGAAAAAATAGGAAAAGCGTGCTGTCATCAAATACTTAATAATAATATGTAATATTTGAAGAGGTTAACGCCGAAGGAAATTAAGAAGAGATTGATTCAACACTGGGGACATCCTCCCCATCAGGGAGATCAGATCTAAAGTGCTTGAGATAGCTGAGACCTGTAAGATGTGTGCAAAATATTTTGCACCAACATTTGCATATGCAAAAGCTCTGTGCAAGACGGGTACCGCATATACTAAAAATTGATTCGAAAAATCATTTCTACCGCCAATTTGGCGCTGTATAAGCGTAATACAAGCGAATTTTTGAGTCGATTCGTTACTGTTGACGAAACTTGAGTCCACCATTACAGTCCTGAAACCAAACAACAGTCTAAACAGTGGATTGGAACAGCGGAACCAACTCCAAAAAAGGCAAAAATAATTTAATCGGCAAACAAGGTTATGGCTACTATTTTTTTGGGATGCAAGAAGTATTATATACATTGATTACCTTGAAGAGAGTGAAACTATCACTGGTCAATACTACGCAGACTTATTGCAACGTTTTAGCCACGAGGTGCAAATTAAACGGCCTCATTTGGCGGAGAAAAAAATTTTGTTTCATCACGATAACGCACCAGCGCATTCTTCGCACGTTGCCATGGCTAAAATCTATGATCTAAAGTTCGAATTGATGCCGCAGCCTCCTTACTCTCCAGACCTAGCCCCGAGTGACTATTATCTGTTTCCTAACATTAAAACATGTCTTGGCGGTAAGAGATTTGCGGGCAATGACGAAGTAATCGAAGCTGTAAATGGGTATTATGAGGAACTATAGAGATGGCATTACTAGACTAGAACACCGCTATTAGAAATGTATCTCCCTTAAAGGAGATTATGTTGAGAAATATAAAAAAATTCTAAAAAACGTTGTTTTTCTTGGTCAGGCCGGAAACATATCAATCCATCCTCGTAGTTTCTCACATAATTGCACTACTTGCTTCTATATACAATCAAGTTTGCTTATTATGAACACATTTTGATCCAACAGTTGACTACATGTGTTACGTATTTTTGGATAGGAGAAAGTAAAGCCAATGTTGAAACAAAACATGTTTGTATTATTATAACTCGAAAAAATTCCGCATAACTGAATTCCACTCAAAAACGTGCCTGTGAAATGTCAAACTCATTTTTATATAACTTTGACAATAATCAAGATATCCGTGAATGACGCATTTCGCTAGATTCGAATATGAAAACGAAGAGATATCGGAAAAATTTTTGCAACACTAAATTGATCCCTGAAAAAGATATTGAAAGAGGGGAGTTATTTTTCTAACATATTATTTCGCATATTGAAAATACACTGCGCCAAGAAATTAACGCACAATATCGAAAATTAAAGTTTATCCAGAAGAAGTTTAAATAAGCTAAATTATTTTTCTTGTAATCCTTCAGCACTAAGGAATGCTTCAGAGTAGTCGAAATGAAAATGGTTCTCATAGAAATTGACATAAAACTAATGATAAAAAATGTGAAATTTTGGAAAGAATGAGCGTCCCCAAAAACTTGTTAATACCGAATATTTCGTTTTCTGGCGTGAATAACTGAATGACATCTACGATTTATACTCAAAATCAATGATCTTATAACATTCTGGAGCGAGTTCTCGACTTTACACTGACGAATCGTTTCATACCATACAACCAACATGGTTTTATCCTGGTCGTTCTGTAATTATAAACCTGCTTAAATGCCTTAACGATTGGACTTCGACGCTTGACAAACAAATCCCTGTCGACGAATATCTGAATTTAAGAGGCAATTTGTTGCTATGGATAAGAGCATCCTTGAGTGATCGAACTTTTCGCGTCAAGGTTGATAATGCTTATTACGTCCCTAAACTAGTTAGCAATGGTGTACCCCAAGGCTCTGTTTTGGGTCCCCTCTTGTTCATTTTATACGCCTCCGATCGGTCAGTTATTTTAATAAATAATATTCCATGTTGGCTCTTCCGTTAAATTTCTTTAAGTGTAAGGTCATTCATATGGATAAAGTCAATCCTCGAAGACAATGCGTATTTTCAGGGTCCGTGATCCAACCTGAAAGCCGGCAGTCAGACCTAGGTATCATTATTAGTGACGACCTCTCTTGGCCTGAACTTGTAGTACTCTCTACATAAAGTTTGTCCGTCCTATACTCGTGTTCCCGTATCGAGTCCCTCACTTACACGCGACTCAGACCTTCTCGAAATATCCAACGCCGTGCCACTGAGAATAATAAACATGATTTATCAAAGAATTCGCCCTGAGCAATGCAAAAAAATATTCGAATAATAAAATAATTTATTGCAAGTTGATTTCACATTAGTACACATTATACTTGTTATTTCCACTCATCTACAACACGAGACGTTTTGAGATTCCCTGCAGTCATCGTCACTTTCACGCCTTGCAAATCTAATCTAACCTGTTTGTTTATAGTGATATAAAACCTAACAGGATTTGCCAAGAACGTAACTTAATAATTGCTGCGTTTCTAGTACTCACGCATAAATAAAAACATGGAGGTATTATTAGAAAGTCATTTGAACTACGCGATATTCGTATTTTGCCCTGGGCGACAGAATTATGTTTAAAATTTCGATTAGTTCAACGTGATTCGTGTGGGTTGAATCAATAACGAAAATTAAAAAAAGAAGAATGCATGAAAACATTTGGCACTTATGATCGCTATTCTACTTCTGGACTTTATTGGTGCAACCACAGAAAATCAATCAGAGCTGCGTTCCAATATACAAAGTTGCAAATAGCCCCTATAGTGCACCTTTCAATTGTCGAAGCTTCAACATTGTTTCTGTAAATAAGAATCGATCTCAAAACAGTTGTATATTTATCTTAATCTGGCGCCGGCGATAAAAACCCGCGTAAAGGGTAAAAGTTTGGTTCATAAACGAGCTTGTCAACAACCGAAACGAAAATACGGTTCAGATTTCAGTAGTTACACATTCGAGTGCAATAAATTGGATGAGAATAGAAATACGACTTCCACCGGTTCTTCTCTTCGACAATATCGGACACACATTGCAATCAACCGATTATTTTTAACTCTTCCCTGTCGGTTGATCCGAGATATCTGGAGGCTGATGCCCTCTGGTTTTAAAAATACCAGGGCATTATTTCGGATAATATACACTTTTACCGGTTGAACTCCAGGTATCAGGTTGGTTTGGATCTTAAAAAGTAACCAGACGAACTTTATGATGAATAAAATGGTGCCGGAATATTTCGTGGAGATATGCACCGCACATTGCCACCACAACTGATGTTGTTATTCAAAACTTGAGGGAAATAGTTATTGTTTCATATCTCAATCGAAAAAAGGATGTTTAAAATATGTTGAAAGATTCAAAGATTATGAAATATATTTAATTTTTTTCAGAAACCAACTCGCCGCGACATTATTGTTAAGATAATTTTTTTTGAATAGTAGAAAATGCTCACGGCTTATTTTAATTTTTTAACCCACTTCTCAATTTTGACAGTTTGTTGTTTCTGAAACAGCAGGCATGAGCTGAAATTTGGGATTTATATTAACAAATCATAGATGTTCACTTTTAGTACTTACAGTTGACACTTTTCAAAGAACATGAACATCTGTAAGAACTTCCGGCTTCTGTAGCACGCAAACCCATGCTATGCAACCTAACCATTTTGGCCCTGCAACCACCCGAAAAATTGAACTTCTAGTGTATATGAAGCAACACTTAATCTTGGTTTTTCTCGAATGATGGGGAAATAACTTTGTCAGATAAAGCTTAAACGCCGGCACTGCATTTGCATAAAATATCTCCAACGTAAGACAAGTAGAAAATTGAATATCAACCATAATATCTATGTTTCGCTAGCAGTATATCGACTGAAATATAATCTACCAACCAATTAACCATATGTTTGCACCTGACATTACCTGTAAAAGTCATCATAAAATATTGTCTTCCATTTTACTTGGCAACGTTCAATTTGGCACAATCTCGATATGAATTTCAATCTTTTCAGGATATTTCGGACGAATGATGCCGTTTTACATTACACGGATTTAACTGTGTGCATTAAAGAGCTATTTATGAAAGTTTATTTGACATTGTTTCAAACTTTTTATAGAAAGCACAAATACATTTTATGAATTTACGAATTCATTGTGATGTCCAGTGAATTTGTGACAAAGTAACAACAGGGAACATCATGAAAAGCGGTCAAGAGAAAGTCAAGTAATATTTGGGTTTCTTAGTGAAATAACAAAGAATTTTCAAAATATTGCAGTCAACTTTATTTATACAACGTTTATTTCTGGATTCAGACTAGAATATAAAATGCGAGTGTGACATAGAAATAATACCCGCAAGAAAGTTTTGAGATTTACTGTTCAAATATGTCTTATTTCAGTTCAACACATTTTTACCATTGATTCCATAACATTTCAATAGCTCCCTGGAAGAAATTTTGCAACACTACAATGAAACACTCATTCACACCATTCACCACTTCGTCATTGTTCGAATCGAAAATGTTTCCTCCTGAAGTCTGAGTTTCGATAACAACCAGTAGTCAATTATAGCTTCGTAATTTACAAGAGTAAATAGTAGAGCCAGAACGAATCTATATCAGCGTATATACAGGGTATTACCTAACTATACCTGAACTGAAAGAAAGCTGTACTTGATTCAGTAGAAGAAGATCTTTCCAATAGTACCAAGGAGTTTGCACTACAGTTTCGAGTCAATCCAACAACGGTTTAAAAAGGTCTAAAAAGAAATCTCCTGAACCCTCAACATAAAACAGATTGAAGCTCTTACTGCCTATCAATGTTCACTGACGATAATTGTTTTACAGATGGTTAGTTCATTCGATTGCTCACAATAATAATTTTCAGTAACAATTTCTGCAGGTGAATCTTATACAACCTTTCTGCGAGATCATGTACTTATTCTGTAAGAAGATGTATATACCCTATAGGTAAGAATGAACATATGGTTTATATAAAACGGAATTTCAGATTCGTTGGTGAACATTACCACATCACCTACCGTAATCGGTTGAGGTGCCTCTTCTAAAGAAGATCAGCGATCATCAGGGCAATCTTCACTTTGGAGGTCGCAGCTCTGAGCAGGGACTTCGTAATCTTGTTGAACAACTCTCGTAGGTTCATGAGCCAAGATGTCCTTCTTCTGCCGGTCTTCCTTCGATCTTGCCATGAACGATGAGATGAAGCAGTTTGTATTTTTCATTTGTCATAATGTGGTCGAAGTATTGGAGTTTCTTCTTCTTCTTCACAGTGGTGAGTAGTTGAGCGTCGCTGTTTACTCTTCGGAGAACTTCGGCGTTGGTCACGTGGTCTCGCCATGAGATGCGAAGCATTCGCCGGTACACCCACATCTCAAATGCAGCTATTTTATTCTTAAGACATTGAGTTATAGAAACTGAGATCTTTGTTCTTCAAGAGCCTCTTCATCTTCACAAAGGCAGCTCTTGCCTGTTCGATTCTGCTTTGTATTTTGGGTTTCATCTCCCACTTGCTGGTTACTAGGCAGCCAAGGTATTCAAATTGCGTGCACCGCTCAATTTGTTGCCCATCCAGCTGTAGCGTAGCCGATACATTATCTCTCTTATTTATTACCATAAACTTCGTCTTTCGACATTTATTTGAATACCATACTTTCTGCTGGCAACATGTACTCGGTCTAGTAGCTGTTGTAAGCCTTCTGCCGACGAGCTAATGAAAACTGTGTCATCTGCGTACCTGATGTTGTTGACAAGTATTCCATTCACTGAAATTCCTTCAGTCGCACCCACCAAAGCTTCAGCCATTATTCTTCCCGAATAGAGGTTGAAAAGTGTAGGCGAAAGCACGCATCCCCATCTCACGCCTCTTTCGATTGGGATGTCTCTTGTCTCATCAGAGTCCACAAGAACTGACGCCACTTGATTCCAATACAAACTTGCAATAGTATAAACATTTCTGTCGTCCACACCAACATCCTTCAGTATCCCGATGAGTGGAGTATATCTTACCCTGTCAAAAGCTTTTTCTTAGTAGATAAAACAGGCAAATACGTCGACGTTCATATCAAGGCTTTTCTGCCAAATTATTCGCTAGAGATATGTTCATCATATTGTCTGTATATTCTCTTATGTATAATCTTGAGATATACTTTAAGGACATGGCTCCTGTCTACTGAGAGATATTTAACTGCTCCATCATCAAGCAGCTTCAGGACCTCTGCATGTACGCCGTGTGGGCCAGTGGCTTTTCCATTTTTGAGTTGTTTAATTGCATATCGAACTTCATCTTCCAGGATGTTTGGTCCCGTACTCGCTTCTTGCAAGCCGAGTGATTCTTCTCTCACGCCATGGAAGAGCTGCTGAACGTATTGTTCCTATATTCGCTATTTATCCTCGATCTTGTTGAAAGTATTGCCAAGTTGATCTTGAAGAACACTCATTTCTCCTCCTCGTCTTTTCCTTAGCGACTCTCGAATGTTTTTGTGGAGATTAAAAGAATCATGTCGTTCTTGCAGCTGTTCTAATTCTCGACAATTTTCCTCTTCCCTACGTTGCCTAGATTTTCTGACTTTTTTTTAATACATTTTTTTTCTTCTCTTCTCCATAAGTGTTAAAAAGTTATAAATTCTTGCTTATAAAACTCCTGAACTAAAAGTAAGTAACTCGATGAATCGAATAGTGGACAATTTAAATGTCATAAAGAATACTACAGATATTTCTGAACTTGTCAGACATTCAATGAGGAGTCGATTGCATACATGTAATTTAACAATATTTCGGAATGCATTGAAGTGATTTTTTAGTTAACACATTGAAAACTGCAAATTTCAACTCAGTTGCCTTCCAAAATGCCACTGTATTGATTAAGTCAAATCTGCACGTAGATTGGTAGGGAACTAATTATTAACACGGGTTTTTGTTTCGGATATATCTGGGCATGTGTCACCAAAAATGATGTTGCAAGAAATCACTACATATTGAGAACAACAGTTGTTGATCAATTTTTACGAGTAATGTTTGTTCTTCTTGAATTTATAATTTTCGGTAATAATACAACGTGAATCACGAAATTTGACTACGACTGAATGTGCTGAAGGGTGATGTTAGATGACATAAGTTGAACTTTAACAAGAATAGGCCGAAGGTTTGGGTTTCCTATTCAACTGTTTCCAAAATGAGGGAGACTAGTAGTCATGAAAGGCAACATGGGCAAAGATGAGCTCAAACAACAACGGCGATCATTGACTGTTACTTAATCATTTCTTCGTTGTGACAAAGGTTCACTATTGCTATGCAGCTTCGATAGAACAGTGGAGTGCAAATTAGCACTGAAACGATACGAGAACGCCTCAGGAAATTTGGTTCCGGGCCTCGTATCGCAGTTCGATACCTAGATTTAACCGCAGCACATACAAGAACCTGATTGACTTGACAAACATGTCACTTGGTTAAAAACTGACTGGGATAAAGTTTTGTTTACTGATGAGTCTTTTTCAATCTGATCGACGTCTCTAGTGTACACACGTCGAAATGAGATATATGCCCAGAGCAACTTTTTACTATCTATGGTTTTTGATGGAGGTTCAATAATAGTGTGAGGAGGAATTTCTTTGAACGCCCGCACTGATCTGGTCATCGTAAATAATGGAATCCTGAATGCTCAGATGTCCGTTACAGGTATGTTAGAAGAACATGTACCATTTGCGACAAACGTGTATGGAATCTGTTCATTTATGCATGATAACGGCAGACCTCAGCAAGCTCATATCATACCTTCAAGATCACAAAATCTCTTCAATGGCCTGCACTGAGTCCAGATCTCATTCCCATCAGACATGTCTGGGCCATTCTCAAAATGAAAATAAAAAGACAGCTACCGTGAATGAGGTCCGAAGCAGTATAATCGAAATTTGAAACGAAAGGGATCTGAATTCTATAACGTGACTGGTTTAAAAATACCGATTTTTGCTCGAAAACTTATCGTTCTATATTTCAGAACAGCAGGAACTCCGGACACCCTTATTGGAACTTTTTTATTGATGAAGTAAAGAATCACCCCCAAAGGTTTCGGACTGTAGTTAAAGACACCTAGTATAGCTTTTAATGTCGTTTCCTCCTGTAACTCCTATAATTACAATTTCTCTTCCCGCTGATTTGAATATTGCATTTTGAATATCGTGACATCCGATTCGTCATAGATAATATGCATATTATGATACCTACAAAGAAAATAATGAATAAGCAAATCTACCATTAATGAAAGCATGGACGGGATTCTGTTTCAGGTCGGTATTTACCGCATTATCCTTACCACTATTTCCCATTGCAGATGTTGAAGTTATCACTGAAGTTGTGGTTGTATAGAGGAATATAATTTGTCGTTGTTTTCCGAGAGATATAGATCGTTCCAATGCATACAAATCTCCAACTTTGTCGATTTCCGCTTCTGATTTCTCAGTGTACAAGGGAAGTTTGATAAATCAGTGACTCTTCGAATGAAAGATATTTTTTCGGCAAAATTTGAATCGTTTTTCGGAAGGCACCAATCGAATAAGTCTCTAATGTTAATCGAAAGTTACATTTACCGCCGAGAAATCTCAGAAATCTTTTTTGTTCTCTTTCAATCGTATTAATTCACTCCCCATAAAAATTGTCGCATCACCCTACTTTTACGACAATACTAAATTAACTTTTAGGTTGGTCATTCAAGAGTCGCTTGGTAACTTTCAAAAGTGTAAAATAAGAAGATATCATTCAAAAGAAATGAGTTTATGATAGAAAATACCAACAATTTTCGAGTTAATGAAAAATTAAAAAATTCTACCATCTTCAAACATTCGCGGAGAGACCAATCAGCTAGCATCGAATGGTTACTAATCATTTTCAAAATCGAGTGGTTCCTCCCCGGGCCTTTATTACTGCCAGTATACGTCTCGGAAGCCCTCACACAAATTTTGGGTGTACTCTTGAGTCACTGAGTTCCAAATGTTAGCAAGCAGATTTTCTAGTTGTTGGAGTGTTCTACAAGGCATCCTACGTTGCTGAATTTGCCACCCCATGTTGTCCCAAACATGTTCTATGGTATTCAAGTCGGGACTTCTGGCTGGCCATCTCAAGATATCAATTTCGGCATTTTGCAGAAATTCTAACTACTCTAGCTGCCTGAGGGCGAGCATTATCATGCATATAAATGAAGTTTTCGCCAATCAATGGCCCAAAGGGTACAACATAGGGTTCAAGGATATCTGCGATGTATCTGGCCGCTGTCATTCTTCCATTATTCACTAGTACTAACTCAGTTCGAGCATGGAAAGAAATGCCTCCCCGCATCATTACTGAGCCCCCTCCGAAGTTTTCGGTTTGGCGGATATTGCATTGCTGATACCGTTCCCCAGGTCGTCTGTATACAGGCATGCGTCTATCATTTGATACTAGACAGAACCCCAATTTGCATGTTCCCTCTCAAACTGAAGTCTTGCAACTCGATGCTCTCTGGTGAGACCCGGCCGGTAGAAGCCACCCTTGGTCTGATATCGTCTTCTCTGAGCCTGTTCCTAACAATTTGCAATGAAATATGCATGTTTCTGGAAAGTGCAAGTTCATTTCGTAGCATTCTAGCCGTACTGTGCCGAACTCTTAGTGCAGTTAAACGAAACCAACGATCATCAACTGGTGTTGTTATCCGATTTCTTCCCTGTCCGGCCCTTCTTCCATATTCGCCTGTTTCGTGGTACCGATTAATTGCCCTTGAAATAGTGCTTCGGTTAACATTCAACAAGTTAGCCACGTAACGTTGGATTCGCCCCTCCTCTAGAAGTGTTACAATTCTTACCACTTCATGAATACTCAAATAGCGTCCAGGACGTTCAGCAGCCATTACAATAAATTCAAAGGTTCGAAAATCAACGAGAAACCTAGAAAACTTGCATTAATTTAGCGTGAAAACTGAAGAGAAATTGAATGAATACTGATAGTCAAATAAACTCATTCTTGTTTCGGACGTGTTTGAGATCATATGGAAACAAATGTTACTACAAAGATAAGATTTTTTTCCCCTCATATGTCCAAAAACATATGTTGACAAAGAAACTGCTATCGAGCTGCTTAATCGATTGTGGAATTCAGAATACCAGGTGATGCGACAATTTCTGTGGTGTGTATAAACTGAGTATTGAGGATTCCAAACAAGCTAAATTTAGTTCACCAGAAATATAGGCGAAATAGAGGGCTAGGTAATGATTTCTTGTTATTAAAATAATCACAATGCCTCCTTAGGTAACCCAACATTCGGCTGTTAGAATCAACGACATAGTCTACATGGCCAATAAACTAAAATTTTGACTCAAATACCACCCCTAGATCTTCAATATTATCGATTCTAGGTGATAGAGTGGCATTTAAGATGTGAGAATGTCTTAAGACATTCCTCCCACTGATATATGTTAGATTCAAATAGAGGCTGTCATTTTCACAAGAAAGGGTGAAATTGTCCAATTCAAGCTGCACAGTTAGACAGTTCCGAGGATGATTAACTTTCATGCAAATCTTGAGGTCATCAACAAAAAAAAAGTGTCTTGAGCTAACAATTGTGAGGAAGAATATGCAACTATACCTATTTTAAATGTTGAGTTATGGGGAGTGAATTTTCGTTTTTTACAGAGTTGGTTAATTTCCAAACATTCCAACAGATCCATTATCTTTTCTTTATTGCATTTCTGGATAATTTACAAATTATCTAATGTAATTATGTGATTTGTAGATATAATATGTTAAAAACGGTGGATTTATTATCTAAGGAGCGATGGTTATGTCAAGGAAATTCATTGAATGAAGCGTTCAATTTCATCATTGACGGTTATTTCACTATGCAACCTATCTAGAAAATATGAAAACTGATCTATTTGTTAGTTTGAGCCTTGAAAGCACAAGAATATCATCAACGTATCTGTACCAAAAGTGATATGTTTTGTGCAAACTTATTATTCATTGAAGATTTTTCAAGATTGTTCATGAAAATACCTGCTGCTAAGGGAGTCCTGATTTTTGTTTGAAAGAATTTGATTCAAATATATCAACACTATCTTGTACTCTACTATCACTGCAATCTCCATATATCAAGTTATCAGGAATGTTACCATTCTTCTTATTTCGAGTGAAACTGATAAGATTTTTAGGTTTAGTTATTTCAGTCTGAACTAAAGACGTGTATCTTTCAAAATCGGTTTTCATAAGTTGTTGAGGTCTAGTACGTAAGATTTTAAATTCCATGTAGTGAATTTTTGTAATTTTTCTGTGAACTCCCCTCTTTCACTTCACGACCTTTATGACTTCGGAAGAGTAGTCTATTGGATACACCTCCTTTTGAGAATATAATTGTCAATTATGGAATATAATAATTCATCAACACAATTCACAGTAGATAAAAACTGATTAATTTCACTGTAATTTTCTTCGCTTAAAGTTGTAAATTATCTGAATGTTATTTTTCTGAATTGTTTTAAGTTCCCACAGAATGATGCATGCAAATATGAAGTAAGAATATCAAGGAAGACAGGGCTTCCTTGATGTTTGTCCTAAGAGATTTGGAAAAGTTTGAAACAACTTCGGAGAAAATAGGAGTTTTCAAAATATGCCCATTATAAATAGCTCACAGTGCATCTTCAAGCGAAGTACGGCCCTATTCACCTAGTAGCATATCTGAACCGAACAAATTGGCCGCCATTTCGTGCTTAGCCTTGATCGTATAAATTAATTGAAAGGTGAGGTATGGCACGATCGCGTCCATTACCGCCATAACTTTGTATAAATCTTCTGTTATTATATCATTACGGCGACTATCTTAGAACTGACACGATCGGAACAATTATTTATAAGTTCATTGATTATTCAATCTGTATTCTCCTGTGAAGTTATAGAATGCGGAGAGGAAATCAGAAAAGGGAATTTGTATCTTTCAAAGATAATATTGTACTTCATCTTTCAAGGTTTTTACGGTACTTTATCTTACTTGAAGAGACATTTTTGATGATTACATAAGAGCTATCTAAGATTAAAAGATACCGTTGTAATTGATGATACTGCTCTGTCCGACCTCCTATTCAATTCAAAGGTTGAAAAGGATGAATTCAAACAGTTAAGATGTTTCAAATTAATATGATTCGAATGTTACGTACGTCGTGTAATACAAAGTTTGATACATTTTTGCTTGAAATTTTCCTCTCCTTAACCTCATAGAACAAGTCTAAGTAGTAAGAGAGTGAAATAAAAAGTCAGCTGAAAACGAAAGGAAAACTTACTTCTCTTCTGGGTGTCATGTCAGGGTTTCACAGTAGCTTAGACGATACTAGAGGTTTTCGATGCCCTCCTTGTAGTAATTGTCTCCAAGGTCCTGGTCTATACGTCTCTGCTCCAGTCGAAGTGACTGATCAGGGTTTCCTTTTTTTGAGGTCCCGAACCTTAAAAAATAGCAAAATATTCAATAATCTGTCCACAAGAAGCCCGAGGTTATGAATTATTCGATTTGATAACCGATACATTATGAAGAGCATAAAACAGGCTACCTTGTTGATCGATGGAAATCTTTCTTCAGCCAGCAGCGATTTTATTAATGTACTGAAATATTCTCATCATTATCGATATTTCATGGAGAATTACGAATTTTACGCTGAACAAAGTAATCGACTGAAAGGCGTAATATTAATTCTTCAACAATGATAGCCAAGATTGCTGCTAATGAAAATCTATACACAGTGATTTGGAAAATGTTAGCAACCGCAAAAAAAAAATTATGAACCAACCATGCAAAAGTTATTGTGCAGAATATCATTTCTTTGAACATACTGAAGAATCACTGGTAAATAATTATTTCATCCCGTTTCAAAACGACGTGTAGTCTCCCCATACCGTAGGAATTCACCTATCTTTGAACATACTAAAGAATCACTGGATTAATCCCGTTTTAAAACGACGATAGTCTTCCCATGCCGCAAGAATTCACGCTGAGACTTGGATACTGGAATAGCATTCAACCGATCGGTTACAGCTATTTGGATGTTTTCAAGTGTCCCAACATATTCCTTTGAGGTGATTTTTGATTGTCGGGAAGAGGAAAATGTCACAAGGACTCAAGTATGGTGAACAATGAAGCTGCGGAGCCACAGTAATGTTTTTACTGGCTGAAAACTCCATTATTGAGATTGCACTGTGGCATTAAGTGTATGATGCAACATCCAGTTATTTTTGATGTTTGGTCATACACAAAAAAACTCTTCTTCAAAGTATTTCAAAGACCTCTTGGTAAAAGTGTTGATTAACCTTTTGGCATTTGATCTTTGACCTACTCTTTCGTGTTTTTTGGGCCTTGAGAGGTTGCAGTATGCCACTCTATGATCTGGCGTTTGGTTTCTGGGTCGTGTTTAAACACCCAAGCCACGTTACTAGTAACACATTGCAGAAAACGAGCATCATTTGCAATCGATCTCAAGGAGTCAAAACTCCTTCTCTTTCTAAAATCCGTTTGGTTTTGGGAAAGGGTTTTCGGGACCATTTTCGCACAAATCTTTCTCATCTCCAATTCATTGGTGAAAATCTGATGAACGGAGTGTACCGTAATCAATGTGAGTGTCAACTGCCGATCTGAATGCAAAAGATCTCGGACTCTGTTAACATTTTTATCGGTGTTTGTACTTGAAGGCCATACCCTTCATGGTTCACGTTCAATCGATTCTCTTCCATCTAAAAATGCCTAAATCCACCGAAAACTCTGGGCCTTGACAAAACACTCACTTTATAGGCCTGCCGAAGTTTTTCTAATTTTTCTGTTGCAGTGTGTCCAACTTTGAAGCCAAACGTGATAGCACACCGTTATTCAAAATTGATGATCGGTTTTAGAACGCATAAGATGAAACTGTTTCACGACAACTACGGACCAACAAACGACTGTAGAGAGTTCAAACTCATACTGGAGGCATATCACATGATTGTCCGTCTGTTCGTCTGTCTGTATGTCGATACATTTTTCTCAGTAACACGACTAGGTATACAGGGTGTTACATAATAGTATATCACAACTTGAGGGCGTAAATCTAAACTCCTGCAGTTTTTAAGATATTCAGCCCAAATTTGGAATGCAAGCTATTTTTTACAGCCTCCTTCATTACACGTCCTAGCTTTTAACTGAAATTCACAAGGTGTTTTCTTTTCCGAGGACATGTCTGATTTTGCCCTTTCAAACTTTTTCGCAGTACGCCACTGATCAGCGTACAATCAATTTTCGTCACCTTCGTTCAATTTAGGAACTTTTTTGACACATGCAATTTTTTCGTACCTCCAACCTTTTCAAGTGAAAAATTATTGAATTTGAATTATTTGAATTGTAGTTTATTCGCTAAATGAAGAAAAATAATAGAAATACTCGATAGGTATGCCCAAAATTTGCTTTTATTTTGATAGCTCGTCTTCTGAGACTTAACTTATACTTATTCAATATCAAACTAAATCTCACGGACTTTAGTTTCATATGATTCCGATAACGTTCATTTGTCGGCTTCACGAACGTGCTGGTATGACAAGGTGTGTTCCTCATTGTCCAATTGATCTTCGCCCGTGAAAGATCCGCGCTTTGGTGCGTGCCTATTCACACACAAGATGAGAAACCGAATCGACCCACGTTCCGCCGAATGCTAAACGGAAGTGGGTGTACGGACGGAGCCCAACATCGGGTAGCTAAACACATCAAAACGGCGCAACGGATCGGGATCTCGCGCATTTGAATCCTCTAATTACTCCTTAACCACCTAAAGGGGTGTTCGGATGATTCTGAGTCGCGTTCGTTGAACCAGATGTCTTGAAATTAAGATCAAAGTTGCAGATGTCGGGTGTTGGCCGTCATAGAGGCGGAGAGAGTAGTCGTCGCAATCGGTGTTCCTACTTGAATGTGAGGTAATGAGGTTAACTCCGTGTGGCGAGATGAATTTTATTTCCCTGTGTGTACCGTATGAAAGTGTACCGACTTTCAGTTGTCTGCCTTCACTAGGTCGATTACGAATTTGCCGGACGTGTTGTGATGTAAGAAAAATGTACGGAGCATACCGATTACAGCGATTTAGTCGAAGAGAAAATTGACACTGTCAGTAATGGTATTCGGTTTTTGAGAATATAGTATTTCAAATATTGGATTGTCAAATTGCAATTGCCAATGTAATTATATTTGGTACAGAAATAAACATACCACAGAATTTTAAGGTGGAAGAGCTGCGTTTCGAAAATTGGCATATTGTTACTTGAAAGTATGTTGGACTATACAATTCAACAAGCTGGTGCTTACAAACCAAGACACGATTTTAAATTTTGATTGACATCATTTTCAAACAACTCAAAACTGGAAATATTAACAATTCGAAAGGGTTTGCCGAATTTTGAGAAAGAAATTTTTCTGAGATAGAATGTTCACTGAATTACTAAAATCAAAAATGCAACGTTTCCGAGAAATGACGGGCTTATAATTATTATTCAAACGCAATAACTGAGGAAGATATAGGGCATATATTGAGAAGCTTTTTTCGAAATATTCGATGAAGATGAATGTATTGCACCTCTGGTGTATTTCAATCTGTTTCTAATGCTATTTCAAAACTGATAGCAAATTCTGATTATTCAAGTTCTTATTCCGTACTTTTATCAAAAAAGGGATTTCAAAGTTTCATGAAGAACCCAAGATGAAAAATCAACGTAGTGTTCTGAAGTTCTATTACAATCTTTACATAAAACGTATATAAGTGAGAGTCGGCATCCAAAAATAGACTTTGCAATTTAAGTAGATACACCATAATCCGGTCAATTTAGACATAACAGTAGTGATCAAAAAACATAAATTTTGGCAGAGCAGAATTTCGATGGGAACCTAGTGGTTAAAAATGAAATGTCAAAAGTTACTTGGCGTCAAAGGTCAAAATTTAAGGTTTTTTGAGATTTTCTAGGAAACGGTGAGTTTCATCAAGAAAGTACCTCATAACATAGTTTTGGACGTCAAAATTATCTATATAAATGGTCCTTATGATTTTTTCTTTAGGGTGAAATTACTCTTGAGACATCATAATTGTAAGAGTCACGCTCTACATAATCTGCACATAGGTATATGCCAAGTATACTTAAGCAAGCAAAAATGTCTTAGTGTCTTTTTTCTATGACTATTCTCTCAACCGTGTGGTGTCATTTACGTACCTGATTTCTTTAAGTCTTGTGTCGAACGTTGGGTTCGTGTCAATATACTTATTTATTACAAGGCTCTACTAATAAAGTTTGTGCTGATCAATAGGCCCACTCAGAAAACTACATTAAAAAACCGCTCCTAGTACATCATTCTGTTTAAATTTCTTTATATAAATTTACTATTTCAGTGATAATAAGAGAGAAGATTAGAGGTGTTAATTTAACGCAAACACTAATCATAACTATTGCATTTGTGAAAAATATTTCATTTACATACTCGTTTCCGTGCAGAAAATGGTGTATTTTATATTATTGCTTGATAGATACTTAAAATTATCCTAAATATATTGTGAAGAAACGTGAATTTGCCAACTAAAAGGAAATAGACTTTCGAGAACGAAACTAAAATTTCTGGATTTAACAATTTTTCATCGGTTTTAGGCTGAACACTTAGTAAGTTGAACTCCGCTTGACATGGCAGTGGCTCTGCAGCGCTCCCAGGTGTGCTGTAAAAGTACTCTCTAAGAAAAATCACTTCCAGGAACGTCAAAAAATCGATAAGTTTTTTCTAGCAATCAATTTTCAGATGACAACAATCGATTTTCATCAAATCGCCAACTTCTTTATTTAGTTCATAAATTTAAAACGTTGTTATCTTTCATGAAACTCGTACGAGGGATGTCTTTTATGTTTTGCATGCAAAAACAGTAGCAAAGTCAGTACTAAAAATGAACATTTATGATTTGTTAATATAAATCCAAAATTTCAGTTCTATACCTGCTGATTCCGGAAGATCGACATGCAACATATCGAGAGCTGAGGCATCGTTGCGGATTTCAAAGACCTCAATACAAAAATTGAATTGCGTTTGAAAAAATTAGTTTTCCGTTGGATACCGTATCTGTTGCCGGAAAAACAGAAAGCTGCAAGGGTCAATTGGTGTCGAAAAACTCTGGACCGTTTTAACTTCAGAAGGTCTAAAAGCGTTTACAACTTTGTCTAAATGTTGGATTTATTCATACAAGCCAGAAAAGAAACACCAATCTTCTGTTTGGATGGCTCGAGGGGACGAAAAAGAAGATGGTCCCAAAGTTTGATTGAAGAACAGGTCATTATCAACAATTTCTTCAAATGATAAAAGAACAGTTACTGCAGATTGATCCACAACAATTTGTTTACCGCAAGTCGTTCGTAAATTTCTAGAAACCTACTCCGAACTGCGAATAATCCTTCATCAAGGCAATTCAAGTTTGCACACAGCCCGAGAAACAAATGAACATTAAACTCAAGAATACATCGACTTGTTACATCATCCTGCGTACAGTTCGGACCTAAGCCCCAACAAAGCCCATTTTGAACTGCTAGTTCAAAGTGCTTCCAAAATTGGTTCGAGGGAATTCAGTATGCATAAATCTCGAATACTTCGAAAAACAATTAAGTCTTTGAAAGCTTCCAATAGGCGTGACGATAGTATGGAATAATCAAAGACTTAATGACTTTAGGGGAAAATACACATTCAAAGGATTTAAATAATTGAGATTAAGGAGATTCTCAGTAAAATAAAAGAGTAAAATACTGCAATCGGCCATTTTGACTGAAACGCCAATCACAGCGCATGACGTCATACTTATGTAAGCTTCACTGTGTTTTGATTACCTACTACTTAACAACCTTTGTTAAGGCAAACAGCTCAAATTTGCCCAGGATCGATTTATTGATATTGGGCGAGTTCCTCGCAACAAATAAAGAATTTTGCTCGTCCGAATTTAGAAACGTGAAAACCTCTTTGTACGTATATTTTATTTTCACTTATCTTTAACACTAGATAGATTAGATTTTTAGACATAGTAAAATATAGTTAAATGGTATGCCTGTCTGTTCTTGAATCAAGTTAAGTAAATAACAATTTAAAGGAATAACAATATAAGAACGGGGGCTCGTTTTAATTTTTTTCAAAGTGGATTCTAAAGCGTTTAAATCTTCTCTTCATGCTCTAGCATCTCGCTATAGTAAGATGTAGACTCCATTTGAAAAGATTTTATGGATGATGACAGCTCATCAGAAGTATTACTTTCTGATCGTTCTATTTGTTTGACTATTTTACTCGAAATATTTATACTCTGTCTTGACGGGTTACTTTTAACATCATGCTTGATTTTAAATGGTGATGTAGAAACAAAATATAGACACGACTTCAATGGTGATGTCATCTGATTTACCAAATTAATTTGTTTGGTTAGCTATACTTTTAAATGTTTTACATATGTGTACTTGAATTGTTTCATCCAACACTCTTGGTGGTAATTGGGAACTTCTTCAACAATCTGCTGAACTGTAAAACAAATGTTTTGTTATTTAAGTGCAATGTTATAATTATGAATGCAAATAGAAAATTACAAGGTTACAAAAAACCTATGTAGTTTTATAGCCAGTATCACAGAGTGAATCTCAAACGTACATCATTTCTTGAGATTTGTACAAAGGGACGCCTCTATATAAGATAATCTGTAATACGGGCCTAAGTATACCAACAATGTATGCAATAATACTGAATTAACATTCTAATAAATAAGTTAGTAAACTATACCTGAACTACAAGATGCAATTTCTGTTGAACTTGATGGCTCTTTAACTATAGTACTTTCTTCATATTGCTTTTCACACTCTTCAAGAATCATCATCCTTCGTTATTTAACTATATAGGGTCGCTCTGTAGTGTTAGATGTTTGTGTTTTCCTGTCTGGTTGGCAAGTAAATTTTGTGGGCATACATCCGACCCCATCACATGTTATTCCATATAATTTTTCATATCATTTGGCAACTGAAAACTGCAAAGGTAACAATTAGAATTGATAATAAGAATATTAAACTAGACTAACACAAACATAATCTCAATAAATGACTAGTTATTCCATAGCCTCTATATTTCAACTATTTCACGTCAAACAAACATTGAGTTGAAAATCTATCTATACATGATAACATACTCCTATCAAAGTGATTTTCACAGAAATAAAGTGGCGAATTTGTCTTTACATCGTTCGGGTTTCGACGTGAAAGCTTCAACCATTTATCTCTTATTATTTTCTTGTACGGGACATGTACAAACACCTTCTTGGGTGTCATTGGTATATTTTTGCACTGAGGTACTGCACACCACTTATTAACTTTAGAATTCATTTTTAACACAAGAAATACGCAATGTTTGTTTACTTTGCTATCTAGCTGCGCGTAAACAAATTTCACGTTTACATAAGTATGACGTCACACACGACGCCATGACACGGCGAGCTGCTTTCGCGCAATATTCAAAAATGATTATAAATATGGTTTTAAACTTCCAAAAACTTTAATTTATTACCGAAATGAAGGTTTTCTTGTTAACAGTAGATGTGTATCCGCATTACGGAAGAGGATTTCAAAATCTTTCGTCATGCCTATTGTGTTATTCTAGCTCTATATGCAGAACTTAAAAAACACGCCTCGTAAACCAGCGACAGTATTGAATTCGAACTGACGTCTAGACAAATTTACTTAAATATTTTTCTAAAAGTTATTAATAGATTAAGAAGAAAGAAAAGTGCGTGTAGGGATAAATATGATATATTCTCGAAACAACTTATCCTCGATATACAGTGATTGTTGGTATGTTAATCAACTTTGTATATCTTACAATTCTTGAAATTCTTTTTATGCATCCAAAACTTCGAATAAAACTGCAATCAATAAACCGCTGTCACGAAGTTAAACGACTATTTGATATAAATTAGTTTGGTATCATCGTATAAGTTCAATGATACTGTTTTAATTGAAACTAATAGTCTGAGACAGAAACGTTTCGTCTGATTACACTTAACATTTGATGGTGCTCGCAAAACAAATCAATATTATTTATCTCCTGGTTCCATGCCAAAATACGAACAGATGGGCTTCCTTTCCGACTATTGTAGAATAGAACATTCCTTTCAATGATTTTATTTGCAACAAATCACTGCAACAGATTAGAAATTTGTTCATAAAATTATAAATATAAATTATTTCATAAAAATTTAAAGTATTTCGGACTCTACAATTCAACAGGCTGGTGCTTAAAAACCAAGATTTCAAGAAAACTAAAAATATAGAAATATTTTGATCAACATCATGTTCGAACATCTGAAAATGGGAAATATTTACCGAATTTTGAGAACGAAATAAAAATCAAATGGATAATTTCATCATCGAAGTAAAAAACATCATTCAGGAGAAGAATTTTTTTTATTCTCAGCTCAGGGAGGAGGCGATGTCTGTCCTCATGTCACAGCTATAGCCAAGATGATTTAATGAGAGTGTTCACTGACTTCTTGAAGAAGGGGACAAATTGTAAGTAATAGGAAAGATGTAGCCCCATAAACAAAATAATTTTTTGAAAGAGAGAGGTACGTAGCTTTGCCAATTGGACCGTTTGCTGATGAGTGTTCTTTTCCGCGAGCCTAGTTTATCTTTGAAACGACGTAGTTTTGAAAGGCAATACTACGTCGATGAAAAGTTTATTATTAAATAGTACAAAATGAGTGCAGCGAAGAAATCTAAAACGTGTCATTTTGATAACGATTGGGAGGAAGAATTTTCCTTTTTGTCGTGCGTCAGTTGCAATATCTTGGTAACTTAGAGAGGCATCATAAAACGGTTCATAAAAACTATGAAAAGGATTTTCCGCCACAGAGTGAATTAAGAAAACGAAAAGTACGTGATTTGATATCTTGTTTGAAAAAAGAACAAACCATGATCACAAGACCAGCCAAACAATAAAAAGCTGCTACGATCGCGTCATTTAAAATATCTCATATATTGGCGAAACACAAGAAACCAATCGAAGATGGATCGGTTGTGAAGGAAGCATTTATTGAAGCGGGTGATACTTTATTTGGAAATTTCGAAACTAAAACAGAAATCATGTCTGCTATTAGAGAACTTTAGTTATCTCGTCCGACTGTCACAAGGCGTATTGATGTCATGAGTCAGGATGAGGTAGATAAACTAAAACATGATATCATGAAATGTACATACTTTTCTTTACAGTTCGACGAATCCACCGATATGACAGACACTGCCCACCTGTGTATTTTTATTCGGATGGTATTCAATGACATGTTGGCTAAGGAAGAATTTTGACAGTCATTCAAAGAAGGGAAGACCCGTGGCGAAGATATATATGACGTTTTCTTCAATTTTGTAAAAAACTACAAGCTACCAATGTATAAATTAGTGTGCATTACAACTGATTGAGCACCAGCAATGACTGGAAACAAAATCGGTTTTGGGCATTGTGTCGATCTAATGATTTCCCTTCATTGTTTCTTTCTATTGCATTATACATCAACAAGTTTTGTGTTCAAAAGTTATAAACATGGAGGAAGTTATGGGCATTGCAACAAAAATTGTGAATTCCATCCGTGCACATAGCTTGCAACGGCGGCTCTTCAAGTTGCAGTGATGACACTCAGATATTGAAAAACGAAAAATGGCTGACTGATTTGGCATTTTTGACTGACATCACAATGCACTTAAACACCATTAACTTGGAGCTTGGTGTGGTTGAGGTGGTGAAGGAAAAACTATTATTGAGATGATAAGCGCAGTAAACGCATTGCAATTTATGATCGATCAACTGAAAAGAAAGGATCCGAAACATTTTCCGTTCTTGAATCAACATTGAGGAATTAGCTACTGAAATAGCAAGTCAGTTTAATATAAAATCATGTTCTGTTGAAAATGAGTAGGTGCAGATTATATCAGATATACATCTCAAAGCTACACCATCTGATACAAATTTCTAGTGTTTTATATCTGAAGATAAATATCCGACTCTAAGGCAAATCGCCCTTCAACTGACGGAATGTTTGGGTCAACCTACTTTGCGAGTCTGCATTTGCTGAAATGAAGATAATTAAGTCAAAATATCGCAATCGACTTACTGACGATCATATGTCATAATGCTTGCTATTAGCACTCAGTGGTTACTTACCATCTTATGAAAAGTATGCTGAAGACATGCAGTGCCTCGCTTCAACATTTAAAATCACACCTTGGTTAAGTTTACCATATGTAACTATTTTGTTTTGTAACAATCAATAAACCTAGGCAGCTAGGTAGGTAGGTAGGGTGTCTCGTGTATGTACGACAACCCTGCATCACACATACTTGCAGCCTCTCAGAGTCGATCGTAGGTAGTCTAAAAATATTGAGATAAATCGCCAGCAGTTCAAGTTATATATATTGAGGATTTTTTTTTTAATTCAATGATGACATATTAAATAATTGCACCTCTAGTGTATTTCTATTCCTATTAAGATGATATGGTAGAAATAAGACCAAATTCTAACTGTTTATCTTTCTATTCAACATTTTTATCGAAGTAACAATTTCGAAGTTTCACCAAGAACCCGAGATGAAAAATCAACGTAGTGTTCTGGACTTCTCTTACACTCTGTATATGCCATTTCTCTGAATAACCAGAGCACAGATCTACACAATAACCTATGTTTTGGCACAAAGCTATATTCCAACTTTGACTATTACTTTTTTTTTTGATGCATCGTTGTAATCGAGAAACGGAAAATTACAACATATCAAAATTTCAGAAAATTTTTTTCACTAATAGAGGGAATTTTTACAATGACTTTAAATTTTCACCACCTATGAAAACATTAAGACTAGACGATATTTTGGATGCAATTTTTTCACTGGAGGTCTGGAGATTGAAAAAATTTCAAGTCAAAAAATTGTGAATGATGTCCAATGTGGGAAGATTTTAGGAACAAATATTGGTTATTCAATCGCCTTGATGAGCTCCTCGGCGTACTGTATTCTTGTTTTCATCCCTGAGCAATTAACAGTCATTTGAATTTTGATTTGGAGTTCAAAATAATACTAATATGTCGTTTCATATAAGAGGTTGGTTGAAAGGTTTTATCAAATTTTAATTAAATCATTTTCAATATATTTTGTTGGCTAATGACTCTGTCAAGGCCATCTGGTGCTCTTTCGTGCACCATCAAATTAAAAAAAAAATAAAAAAAAAAATTGGCTATTCAAAGCTTTGTAATCCAGAGGACAACGTTACTATTCATTTTTCTCTTGAAAACTTGAATTGTTTTTCAAAATATCTATCTGCTATTCCCACTGCGACAATGTAGGTCTAACAAAAGGTCACGGTGCGATAAATCTGTCAGGAAAGAAGTTGCCAAATCAAGTACATACAAGAATGAATTTGCATAAAATGCAACACAGTTACGGATTTATGATTTAAGAATAATTATATCCCTTTATGGAAGATGGTATATTACTTAATTAATGGTCCCATGAATTTATTGATTCCGAAAGCGGTACATGTTTATGGCGACGTATATTCGAGTCAATTATTTTAATTGAAAAATAAACAAATGTAAACGAATGATTTCTTGGGAAAGCCACAAGCAACTGGTGGTGTGGTAGGATATAATTGAAACGCTAGTGATTTTACGAGTTTTTTCTATCTTTGAAAGCTGGGGAATAACGTTTCATTCTTACAGGCTATTATGAAATGTTTTATACAGGATGATTCGTAGGTAGAAAACCATTTCCAAGAGATAATCGTAGACCAAATTAAAACATTAAAATACAGAGGGTTATATTTTCAATAGTTTTTGAATCAATTATATTCCAATTATATAAAATTAATAAGTGTACTTTATTCACGTAATTTTGGGCGCAATACTTTACGTTTAGGAGATGATAGTAAATTGAATGAGCGTTAGAGAAGAAAATGATACTTTGAAATGAAAAATCATCATAACATTTCAATTTTGGCAAAGTATTGGAAAAAACATCTACGTTTTATATGAACTTTAAAATTAGATATAACAATCCGAAATAGTTAGTCTAACGAAAAAGATATTGGTTGAGTCAATTCGGAATTAAATAATAAATAAGTTGAACATATATACAGAAACCAGACATACAATACACTATTATAAATAAGTGTTAATTAAAATAATTGTTGGAAACAATAGGTCGCTTTCAATTTTCACTGCAAACTTGTTTTGACTTACTTAGGCCTCTTATGTCATATTGAATTTTATTGTTGAGTCTTGGCCCCAGTAATCAACACTTTATTGTGTTCTTTTCGTTTTGTGAAGTATGATTTCAAAGTAACTTCGATTTTATCGTTTATTTTAAATTCATTTGTCTCTTTTCCTTAACGAACAGAGCACCCATTTTCGTTTGACGAAACATCCCGTGCGCTGTGGCAATAGCGAAGTACGCTGTTCTGAATGACTCATACGTACTAACTCTTTTTGAAGTTCTTAATATGTTATTGATGCTGACATCTTCGACTTAGTTCTTTAGTATGAGCTTGCCAATTTAATCTATTGTCTATAATAAAGCCCAACACTTCTTCAATACATAGTTGAATTAATCTGCAAAGTCAGCACTATTATTCTACCTTCAGTTTTTAGCTCATTAGTGCATGAAATGAAAATCGTAGGACCTAAAATAGATCCCTGAGGCATACCGCAGTTTAAAATTTTCCTTTCGACAAAGTTTTGTTCAAAACGACGTTTTGTCTTTCATGAGAGAGTTTATGATTTCCAAGGTAGGACCTCTCAAACCGTATGCTTCCAACTTTAGTAGCATTAAAGCAATACTGATAGAGTTAGGCTTTTGACAGATCTTGAGCAAAAAGTTGCACTTGAAGATTGAAATCCTATGTTGCAAAGACCTCCTCAAAAAAATCTAGCAGCACAACTATTTATTACCACATGTGTTTTCGGATATTTCCGGACATACGAAATTCGATGTTTTTTCTTGGCACATATTTCTCATGAGAAATAAAAAGAAGGAAATAAAATGAAACTTTGCAAGAATCCATCATTTATTGATAGCATCAATTTTTGATCAATTTTCACGGGTAACGTTCGTTCTTCTTGAAAAATTTAAATTTCGATAATAATGCAACGCGAATCTTGAACTTTGACCCCGGCAGAATAGGCTGATGCAGTGGTGTTAGATGACTTAAGCTGGATTTATTCAAGAATAGGTGAAAGACTTGAGGTGTCTCATTCAACTGTTTTCGGAATGATCTGCAGCTACAGGGAAACTGGAGCCAAGAAAAAAGACCAGAGCAAGGTCGACCTCCACCAACAACGGCGATCCAACGTTATTTGAGAATTTACTCTTTGAGATAATGGTTCTCTATTGCTTATTCAAATGCTGCTTCGACGGAATAGTGGAATGGAAATTAGCACTGAAACAATACGACTACGTCTCAGGATATTTGTTTTGAGGCCTCGTGTCGCAGCTTGAGGCCCAGATCTTACCGCAGCACATCAAAGATCCGATTGAATTGAGTCAATGAACATGTCAGTTGGTTAAAAGGTGGAGAGAGTTTTGTTTACAGAAGAATCGATATTTTATCTTTTTCCTTGAGATCGACGTTCTCCAGTATACAAACGTCGAATTGAGAGATATGCCTAATGCAACTTTTTACTTGCCTATAGTTTTGTGAGGAGGAATTTCTTTGAACGCCCGCATTGAGTTCTCAGAGGTACGTTACAATCATTTTTGAAGAACATATTCTATCATTTGCGGCAAACATGGGTAAAAACTTTTTGTTTATGCATAATAACGCCAGACCAAGCTCATATCATTAAGAACTACCTTCAAGATCACGAAATCACCTCAATGGAGTAGCCTGCACAAAGTCCAGACTTCAATCCCATTGAATCAGCCAGCTACGTGTATGGGGCTCGTAATGCACTGATGAAAATTATGAAAGTAATTGATCAGAATGCTATGATGCCATACGGTTCGTCAGTGCAAAATCGAGAACTCGCTCCAGAATGCTGTAAATCATTGATTGTGAGTATAAACCGTAGATGGAAATATCCGTTACTAACAGGTTTTCGGTTTTCCATTTTCCATTATTGATTTATTTCAATTTCTATGGTTACCATTTGCATGTCTATTGTTCTTAAGCATTCCTGAATTCTGGTTGATAACTGGAAAAATAATTTTTCGAAATATCTATACTTCCGAATAAATTTGAATTTTCAATTTTGTGCTTTAATTTATTGGTGAAGTGTATCATTCACTTTTTACCAATCATCCTGTATGAAAGCTCATTCTCTCGATGAATTATTACTTTTGCATCTGAAAAATATTAATAGGCAAAAATAAAAGTCAAATAGAATGGTATACGGCACTGATGACTTTGTAATATTCATATTGAATAGTGCCCCTTTTAGGAAAATTACTTCATGATTTAAGGGTATTTTCTTCAATTCTTGATAGAGTTTGCACTTGTTAACTCGCTTAAACTTTCATGACATGATCATTCGTTCAGTCTTGCTAGCTATTTGACACGACTGAAGAATTAACTCAATTCGAAAAGCCAATTTTTTGTCTATCACTGTTGACCTCACTCAAACCAGCAGTATCAGTAATGGCACTGATAAATTCAATTAAATGGATGACAATCCATTAAAATGGCAATGACACCATCGCGCATCCAAACCTACGGAATCGACTAACCAGTGTTCTCTAATGCGTTTTCCAGCACTTATGTTTGATTAATGTTACAGAAGCTTGAAGAGAGACCGATTGTGGATGCAATTAGGGTCGGTAAATTGTTGTTGTATCGTTATTCAATGCTATAAAGTTCATAAGTAAGTAGAACCGCCGCCCTCAGCGATTAAAATACTTCAAGAGGTTGTGTTATATCAATTTTAGTTAAGCATCCACATATAAAAAGACTTACGCGATAAGGATGAGTAAAGCTTCATTGGAAAAGTTCGTCGATAACATACAGGATGTCCGTGCTGAAAGACCCACTTTTTTTAGTTTTAGAGTAAATGAATACTGATCTACAATTAGCAATTGCAATTGTGCACTACCACTTCCACATTGCTGTTTGAAATGGCATGGTGTCTTTCAATTTTTGTATTAAAGCCCATCCTTTTTCAAGCATCTTCTGTCTTCAAGTCTTCTCATAATATCCTTACAGTCTATTATGTATCATTTTAGGAATATTGATTGACATCAACGGAAAAAATATGAGAAAAGATGAGAAAATCAAATCAAAATAGACCTGTTAAAGCATCCTTCATAAAACTCGACGACAATATAATCATTACGGTAAATCCATACTTTTTCCACCCTTAATTCAAATTCAACTTCATGTTCTCTTTAGCAACAAACGAACGATAAGCTAAACCTTATCCTTAATGAGGAACTCCTCATGGGAAATCACAGCACAAATTTCTTGACTCATACTTTCGATAGCTAACATGGCAGAAACTCTTACACAGTCTACCTGCTAATGAATGACATTAGGCAAACCCAGTCATTATCTTTATGTGAGCAAAATAACAATAATATGCAGGATATGCTGATAATCAGATTTTTATGCAGAAATATTAAAAATGCATAAAATATGCACAGATATGCACTTTGCATAAAATCTGGACTTTAGTTGTCACTAACGTATCGTGGGATGCAGATTCAAATCTTGTCTTACACTAATACAAAGCTTTAATTCGAAGTAAAATCGACAATGGGTCTATCTGCTACAACTCATCTAATTTAAGTATACTAAAGAATCAGACATGGTACATAATAGGCGTATGCATGCTTTTTCAGGAGCTTATCGCTCTAGTCCAATCTAGAACTTCAGGGTCCTTCTAAAAGAACCACCTGTAAAACTCCGTCGAGAATATTTAACGTTGTGTTATGCATTCAGAATCTCAAAAAATAAGTCTAACATCATCAACTCCATCATCTGTTCTTCTTGTAAAGTTCCAGGAACGAAACCCATAAATATTCTCTAACAGAAAGAACCAATTTTGTATTTGAAGATTCAAACTGTCACTTCTATATCAGCTAACACTCCTTCCATGGATAGTCAAAATTCCTACCATCAGACTAACGTTCACAAATTTTTCCAAACATTCATTCACCCCAACCTTCATCCACAAAATATTTTTACAAACTGTTATGCTTCTAAAACGCAAAACGGAGCTGCAGGGACTGTATTACCCGAAGAAACAAGAAATACCTTCAGTATGTACAGTGGTGAAATTTCAACGATATCACAGGCATTGAAAATATATTGATCATAACATTGTACAAAAGTTTTGATTATCACGGACCTTAGTGCATTGAAAGGTCATCATACAAATGGCATGCTATCATTCAGTTCATTTAAAAGGAGCTTCTCTACCTCCAGGGCAATGAGGAGGCCAACCGGCTTGCAGTGACCTCAGCGTCAAATCAGAATTTACACAGCGATAAATCGCCTCAAACAGACAAGAGATAGCTAATCAACATACAGTCGATTTGAAATGCCAGAAACACCCAGCTCACGTCTACAGTACCTACGTTGTCAACCACAGTTCATCAACCGACCAACACTAATAGAAGAGACCAAGTAAAAATAAATCGCTTAAGGATAGGCCTTACAGCATTGACACATAGCCACCTTATGAAGCGTGAACCATTTGCATAAGGTTGTGGTGTCCAAATAACCAATCTTGTATGAGTGTCATAAATACACCATTTACGAGTAAATAGGGAATTACTAACCTCGAAACTTCGCTATCTAACCTAACCTGTACCAAAAATAGTAAAACAACTGCTTTTCACCACTTATTATTACATCTAGTAATATTGCGATTTCTTAAAATTGTGTCCAGTATGGACTGTTGTGACCTTACAACCATCCATCGCTTGCATCAAATTTTTCGTTAGGGACAACTGTTTGTAGAGCTTGTTTTCCATCAAAGGATATTCTGCTTGTCGATTACATTTCTTGACCTTGCTTGGTTTCAAACTCTGATTAACTAGTTCCATAATTTTTTTATTTTATTTCTAATGGAGCATATAATGGATTTTTTTTTCAATGAAATAAAACTAAAGTATTTACATTCTCACTATATTAACAAAACTATGACCGGTTTCACCACACTGTGGCTTCATCAGATAGATACAAACTAATGAACAGAGTTATTCCTTATATATTAGTCTTATTTCCTACTTAATATTACAAAAGGTACAAGAGGTATGTTGGAAAACCCATCGGAGTTGTTTACTTTATGAATTGAAAATATTGAGTAAAGGAGAAGGATTTAGATCTAATTGACTATTGAGTAACCTCTGAATTCTTTTCTTTGTTGATCTCTAAAATTTCCAATAGATTGAGTTTTTGTCTGTTATTTTCATTGTGTAAAATTTTGAAATTATCATTAAAGTTATGGTTTTCTTCGAGTAAGTGATTAGAATAATGGGAATCTGATTTATGATAATTAAAACTACGTTTGTGCTCGGATAATCTAACTTTGAAATTTCTGAAAGTTCTACCAATATAAATTTTATTACAATTCCCGCAAGACAGTTTATAAACACCGGATTTATTACTTTTATCAATTTTAGATTTGCAGTTTTTGATATGTCGGCCTAAAGAATTATCCGTTCGGAATGCTATATTGAAATTATAATGCGAGAGGAATGATTTTAATTTTAGACTAGGATTACCGATATAAGTTAAGCTGTTGTATTTCGTGTTAGAACTTTTTATACTTGAAAATATTTCC
This sequence comes from Cryptolaemus montrouzieri, assembly GCA_013387265.2. Classification (NCBI taxonomy): domain Eukaryota; kingdom Metazoa; phylum Arthropoda; class Insecta; order Coleoptera; family Coccinellidae; genus Cryptolaemus; species Cryptolaemus montrouzieri. The sequence goes on from JABFTP020000103.1 coordinate 30,695,359, forward strand.
TGGATTACTTTTTGAAATTTTTTGCGTGAAATCATGTTCTCAATCATAATTGGACTGTAACCGTTATTGACTGCTATTTGTTTAATTATATTTAGCTTTTTTATGAAATTATTTTGTGACATTGGGATATTAATGAGTCTATGTACCATACTATTGTACGCTGCTAATTTATGTGGATAAGGATGTGTAGATGAGCTGTGAATAGTAATATCTGTATGCGATGGCTTATGAAAAATAGAAAAATCATGTTTGCCGTTAATTTTAGTAATAGTTAAATCCAGAAAGTTGATGGAGTTTTCTGTTTCTATCTCTAACGTGAATTTAATATTATCGTGAATTTTGTTAATGAATGTTTTGAATGACTCTAATTGTCTGTTTGTGCCAGTGAAACAACAAATGATATCGTCGACATATCTAAACCAATAAATAAAGTGTTTGAATAACGGATGTTCTTGAATAGTTTTTTCAATATTATCCATGAAAATTTCAGAGAGCAGAGGGCTCAGAGGATTACCCATGATTAAATCTTTTTTACTATTATATAATACTCCATTGAAGTTGAAATAATTTTGTTCTAAACAAATTTCTAAAAGGTGTAAGATTTCTGATTGAATTATCGGATTGACTTTATTAATTTGAAGGGCGTTCTTGATGAGTTTCACTGTATCACTAGGTGGAACACTAGGGAAGAGATTTACTACATCCCATGACATAAGTTTAGCGTTCGGTGGTAGTATCGTGTGTTGAATTTTATTTATTCGGACTGAAGAGTTTTTTATTGATAATTTAGGTTCAAAATTAGCGTACTGTCGAATGATGTCTATGAGAAAGCGTGAAAGTTTTGCAGCAGGAGCTTGAAAATATGAAACTACTGGTCTAATGGGATACCCTGTTTTATGGAGTTTGACGAGAGAGTAAAGTTTTGGTGATTACGGGTTGTCAATGAAAAGTTTATATTTTTGGTTGGTAGGTATTATAGACTTGGCATACTCTAAAGCGTTTTTTACTATGGATTGAAATTTATTAGTTGGATCTTTATCAATTTCTTCAAAACAACCTGATTCAATGAAATTTTGGGTTTTCAATAAATAATCTTTATCGTTTAGATATGTCGACGATATCATTTGTTGTTTCACTGGCACAAACAGACAATTAGAGTCATTCAAAACATTCATTAACAAAATTCACGATAATATTAAATTCGCGTTAGAGATAGAAACAGAAAACTTCATTAAGTTTCTGGATTTAACTATTACTAAAATTAACGGCAAACATGATTTTTCTATTTTTCATAAGCCATCGCATACAGATATTACTATTCACAGCTCATCTACACATCCTTATCCACATAAATTAGCAGCTTACAATAGTATGGTACATAGACTCATTAATATCCCAATGTCACAAAATAATTTCATAAAAGTGCTAAATATAATTAAACAAATAGTAGTCAATAACGGTTACAGTCCAATTATGATTGACAACATGATTTCACGCAAAAAAATACAAAAAGCAATCCAGGAAATATTTCCAAGTATAAAAAGTTCTAACACGAAATACAACAGCTTAACTTATATTGGTAATCCTAGTCTAAAATTAAAATCATTCCTCTCGCATTATAATTTCAATATAGCATTCCGAACTGATAATTCTTTAGGCTGACATATCAAAAACTGCAAAACTAAAATTGATAAAAGTAATAAATCCGGTGTTTATAAACTGTCTTGCAGGGATTGTAATAAAATTTATATTGGTAGAACTTTCAGAACTTTCAAAGTTAGATTATCCGAGCACAAACGTAGTTTTATTTATCATAAATCAGATTCCCATTATTCTAATCACTTACTCGAAGAAAACCATAACTTTAATGATAATTTTGAAATTTTACACAATGAAAATAACAGACAAAAACTCAAGCTATTGGAAATTTTAGAGATCAACAAAGAAAAGAATTCAGGTAGGTTACTTAATAGTCAATTAGATCTAAATCCTCCTCCTTTACTCAATCTTTTCAATTCATAAAGTAAACAACTCCGATGGGTTTTCCAACATACCTCTTGTACCTATTGTAATATTAAGTAGGAAATAAGTGTGGTGAAACCGGTCATAGTTTTGTTAATGTAGTGAAAATCTAAATACTTTAGTTTCATTTCATTGAAAATATGTATATCGATTTTCATCAAGTAACGACCTCCTCAATCAAAATATAATGGATTTGTCGAGCTCGAACTTTTTTGATAAAATAGTGACATTGAAACCCTTTCTGATCTCCTCTATAATTGATGATTCCTCAACTTTTATGTTAATTTAGCCATTATTTTGTCAGCGAAATCAATTCCCAAACTTTGAGCACATCTATCTATGAATTTCAACAAACACAAAATGAGTACATGTGTATTCGTTAGAGTGATGGGTCTCGTTTCATTTCCGTAACATTGCAGGCCTGAACAAGTTAATTCCTGTTCACATAATGCTGCCGATGATGCACATTACTGAGCTTTGATACAAAATATTCTGTGTTCAGTAGTTGATGAGATTAATTTGAAATAAAAAATTCAATCAATGAAATGCCTATCCTTTTCTGTTCTGTATCCAATTTCCAAATGAAACAATGTTGACTTCGTGTTTACTTTGTTCAAGCTATAAAAATATGGCTTATGTAATGCCGGGCACTTCCTTATATCCTCCTAGAAATAACTCATACTCCAGTTCTGTATACCACCGCGAACTTACACAAATTAATGTCGTTTCTAATTCAGACTTGAGAACATCTGTTCGAGCATTCTGCATAGGTTGGCGCCATAGGCCTTTTAAGACGGCGCCTGTGATTGCTTGATACCTATAAATGTAAATATTGTTTCGTAAAGTTGGTATTGGTCAACTCGACTAATTTATGATACTGAAACGCTTCAGATATAATTTACAATGTACTAATACATAAGACCAAATAGGCGTTAGACAGAAATAGGATTGGCATGATGCGCCCATTTTTTTGTAAATTATTACTTCGATTTCATAATCAACTTGAGAAGTATTAGGAAATATCATTCCTGTATTACTGGAAATATGGGAAATTCGAACAGAGAACGGGCTGGTATTATACAGAGCGGAACATTATAATATTTTCGACTTCTAATGGACGTAGAACTCTGAAATTTTGCATGCGGTTTCAAATTATGCTAAAAAATATTCTCACTTACAATCGATGAATTTTCGCTTGGAGGTTGACAAGAACAACTTTTGTTGGATCTTAAACTGAACGAAAAAAGATATAATGTCTGCGAAATTTTAGTATTGGTTTAGAAACCTTGAATAAGTTACTTGATTTTGAAAGTATTTTTTTTACTCAGTCAGAGTAAACATGGTTAATTGGGAAAGTCAAATCTCTCGAGTTGTTTACAATACAGGCTGTTCAAAAATCGCCAGCCACATCATGTTCATTTCCAAAATTCTTGTCCAGCCGTGTTCAAAGACATGTGTGGAAATAATGGACCATGACTCTGGTCACCTGCATCTCCCGATTTCATTATTATAGATTTTTTTGTGGTTTCGAATTGAAGAAAAAGTTTATGAGATTAAACCCAGAGACCTGCAAGATTTAATCCAGAGAATCAACTTCGATGTTATGTACCGTATTAGGTTTTTCAGAATTTTGTTAGTGATGGCTTTTATCTGAATGTACAATTTCTAAAAAAGAGAAACTTCATACAGTGTAATTTTATTTCTGAAAAGGGTTCTGCGGATGGAACAAAAATATTGTTATCTTTGAAAAAAACGTGATTTTTGCAGACAACTCGAAAGGTTTGACATAGGTATGTCAGGTCAGGTTTATAAGGTATAAACCATCTTTCCTTTGTTGATTGGGTAGAAAAAAATACCTCAAAAGAATTCGAGTAACTAATTTCAGATTACTGAACCAATTCTGAATTTCAAAAAAAAAATTTGAAAAATACCACGCTGTTTTAAATAACAGAGTTGCAGTTGATATCCGGCACAGCCGGAACTGTCTAGATTGTGAAAATATTTTCCACAAATTTTTAGCCCAACTTGTGACCGCATGCAGAATTTCAGAGAAATCTACACTGCCCACAAAAATTGTCGCATCACCCTACTTTTACGACAATACTATATAAACCTTTAGGTTGGTCATCCAAGAGTCGCTTGGTATCTTTCAGAACTGTAAAATAAGAAGATATCATTCAAAAGATATGAGTTTATGATGGAAAATATCAACAATTTTCGAATCAATGAAAAATTAAAAAATTCTACCATCTTCAAACATTCGCTAAGAGGCCAATCAACTAGCATCGAATGGTTACTAATCATTTTCAAAATCGAGTGTTTCCTCCCCTGGCCCTAATTATGCCAGTATACGTCACGGAAGCCCCTAAAACAAATTTTGGATGTACTCTTTCCAAATTTCAGGAAGCAGATTTTTTAGTTGTTGGAGTGTTCTACAAGGCATCCTGCGTTGCTGAATTTGCCACCCAACGTTATCCCAAACATGTTAAATGGGATTCAAATCGGGAATTCTGGCTGGCCATCTTAAAATATCAATTTCGGCATATTGCAGAAATTGTGTAACTACTCTAGCTGCATGAGGCCGGGCATTATCATGCATATGAATAAAGTTTTCGCCAATCAATGGGCCAAAGGGTACAACATGGGGTTCAAGGATATCTGCGATTTATCTGGCCGCTGTCATTCTTCCATTATTCACTAGGACTAATTCAGTTCGACCATGGAAAAAAATGCCTCCCCACACCATTACTGAGCCCCCTCCGAATTTTTCGGTTTGCCGGATATTGCATTGCTGATACCGTTCCCCAGGTCGTCTGTATACAAGCATGTGTCAATCATTTGATACTAGACAGAACCTGCACTCGTCGGAAAAGAGAACATTCAACCATTCTGGAATACCCCAATTTGCATGTTCCCTCGCAAACTGAAGTCTTGCAACTCGATGCTCTGTAGTGAGACGCGGGCCGGTAGAAGCCACCCTTGGCCTGATATCGTCTTCTCTGAGCCTGTTCCTAACAGTTTGCAATGAAATATGCACATTTCTGGAAAGTGCAAGTTCATTTTGTAGCATTTTAACCGTACAGAGCCGAACTCTTAGTGCAGTTAAACGAAGCCAATTATCATCAACTGGTGTTGTTATCCGATTTCTTCCCTGTCCGGCCCTTCTTCCATATTACCATAGTACCGATTAATTGCTCTTGAAATAGTGCTTTGGTTAATATTCAGCAAGTTAGCCACGTAACGTTGGCCTCGCCCCTCCTCTAGAATTCTTACCACTTCATGATCAATCAAATAGCGTCCAGGACGTTCAGCAGCCATTACAATAAGTTCAAAGATTCGAAAATCAACAAGAAACACAGAAAACTTGCATTAATTCAGCGTGAAAACTGAAGAGAAATTGAATGAATACTGATAGTCAAATAAACTCATCCTTGTTTGAGATCATATGGAAACAATTGTTACTACATAGATAAGATTTTTTTCCCCTCATATATGTTGACAAAGAGACTGCGATCGTGCTGCTTAATCGATTGTAGAATTCAGAATACCAGATGATGCGTCAATTTTTGTGGTGTGTGTATTAGACATTGAAATTATTCTAATGGTCCAGCTAAATGAATCAATTTGTATTGAGATGCACTCAGTATTTTTAGCAAGTACTTTTTGAAATCTAATCGCCACTGGACTGTTTCACTTTATTAGTAAATAACTAATAATCCCAAATCCCTAAGCCTTATCATTAGTAAATAACTAATAATCCCAAATCCCTAAGCCCTATCTCGGGCAGAATGGACGGAACGAAGAGAGAAAGAAACGGGTGACCCCCCTGAGTATTTTTTTCTCCAAAACGAAGAGAGGGTCGTAGCGAAATTTACCAAAACGTCGCACAGATCGAAAGGGAATTAGAAATATCTTTGGAATTGAAAAATTCTATCTTTAAGAAGGTGATCACGAAAATAAAATTCTTCATTTTGCGCGAGTGAATTACACTTCGAAACTTGAACGAGAAGAAAACTACAAACGGCTAACCAATAATGTTCGACGTTAACAAAACTTCAAACGAACATGTCAAAATTTGACGAAATTTTTTCTCTCTCGGCTCACATGATTGTATTAAAAATTCTCCCATTTCCTTGACTTAAATCAGAGAAGGGTTATCCTCCTCTTCGACTTATTATATAACTATATTGATTGATTCATTTTTGTCTAATGTCACTAAAAGATATTAAATTTCAATTTTTGTTTCAGAAATCGCACGAGTTAGGGCTAGTTTATTTCAAATAAATGGTGTCAAAAAAGAACCCTTAATATTACCAGAACCAGAAGGACCTCCTACAACACTCACAGAAAAAGTATACGTACCAGTCAAAGAACATCCAGATGTAAGTAAATAATTTTCTATATGCACGAAGTATCATGAAGAAAATCAGTGAATTAATTCAACTTATTTTCAAAGACTCAAAGGTATTAGTAGCGCAACTAAGTTCTGGCTGGTTGTCAATAAATGGCTCCAGCAGTAAGTGCTGGTCGATTTTTACATATCAATAACGTCTTGAACAAAGTCAGACATATGACAAACAAACCACATCAGTGAATTTTTTTTGTGTCATATACTCTTAGTTGTGAAAAATGTCTGATTTTGTACCAAATAATCGTCATTTGCGGAAAGTGTTGATTTTCTCCTTTCATTTGAAGAAAACGGCGGCTGAAGCTCATAGAGAGCTCCAGAACGTTTACGGAGATGCTGCTCTGAGTGAAACAACGTGCCGGTATGAAGGCCAAAAATCTTCGAAGACGCTGAATTTGAGGCATTGCTCGATGAGGATCCGTGCCAAACGCAAGAAGAGTTTGTCTCAGCCTTAGGAGTTACCTGCCAGGCCATTTCCAAACGATTGCATGCGTTGGGAATGATTCAAAAGCAAGGAACTTGGGTTCCTTGTGATTTGAATAGCAATCCAAAGAAAAAAATCTTGGGGACTACCCGGTCATGCTTCTACGTCATCGCCTCGTCCGAATACTCACGCTGCGAAAGTTATGCTGTGTATTTGGTGAGGCCAAGTCGGTGTTATTTATTATGAGCTGTTGAAACCGAACGAAACCATCACTGGGGAACGGTATCGAACTCAATTGATGCGATTGTGTAAAGCACTGCGCCAAAAACGGCCACAATACGAGCAGAGACACGAAAAAGTAATTCTACAGCATGACAACGCTCGGCCTCACGTTGCCAAACCCGTTAAAACCTACTTGGGAACGCTCAAATGGGAAGTCCTACCCCACCCGCCATATTCCCCAGATATTGCACCATCCGATTATTACTTTCCGTTCGATGGCACATGGTCTGGCTGATCAGCAGTTCCGCTCATATGAAGAGCTCGAAAAAGGACTTGATTCATAGATAGCCTCAAAAGATGAACACTTCTACCGTCACGGTATTCCAGCTCCGCCAGAAAGATGGGAAAAAGTTGTACCTAGCGATGGGCAATATTTCGAATGATTCATTTTTAATCATTTCTCACAATAAAGTTGTATTTTCATAAAAAAACAGCGAGAACTTTGTTGCGGACCTAATACAAAAATATTTTTGTGTTGATTCTAATAGTAGCATATTCAACATTTTTGTATATTTGGAAATGTCAACCTGAAACTGTGATATCTCAAAAGGATAAACACTATGTATAACGAACTTGGTAGCTCTTCTCTAGGATTACTAATAATCCATTGACTTCCTATACTCAACGGAGGCGTTCTAAGTAGGCGTGCTTATTTTTGTAACATTTGTTTACCTTGACAGTTCTATTTGCTATTGGATAATGATCGTAGACAAGATATATTTCGATTGGCAGCTAATCTAATTCGATCAGAGTGATTCTATCATATCAAATATCTGTCCCATCCTAACTCAGTTTGGGACAAATATATCTGAACCAATAAATACAAGTTTAGTTCTTATCTTTTTTGATATCAAACAAGGTAACACTACATGATAGATAAGAATAGATAAAACACGTGTTCTGTTTGTTTAATTTCGTATATCATAGAGGCCCGGACCGACCTTCTTATGTTCGATAAAGGCCGATATGAGCATTCGCTTATATAAATGCAGATGATATACATCAAGGCCATGTTGTACCTTTTCCTCCAATTATTAGAGAAAACTTTCTCTTAGAGCATGATGAACTCAGTAATTTATTTTTGGGAAAAAAGCCTCTCAATAAATCATATAAAAGGACCAGATCGCTTTTGGATTACAGTCGTTCTTCAGATATGAGTCTAGCTGTTAATTGTGCCATACCCAGAGAATTCTGATTATATCGCCGAAACCGAGTCATACGTGAAAATATATCTAGAGCATCCACAAAGATTGGGGTATCTCTGATTCTATGACATACAATGACAGATCTGTTGTGTGTAGGTCTTTCGTAGAGATTTTTTAGACATAATTATACCGTGGTCGATGATACCTTTGCTGTATAGTCTCCGATCTTATATGGCATTTCCTGCACATATCTGTTTGTAATGTGCCGTCCTTAATTATAAATTTACTGTAGTTGTTTGTAGCGATGACTTGGGCTTGAATGGCCATAAGGAATCCTTCTGTTTCTGCGAATAGTTCTCCTTTCATCAACCATTTGTTGGAAGCTTCTTTGTCGATGTGTGGTTGATTAATCTCCATGCAATTCCTTTCTTGACCGTTGCTCTTGATTTTCAGTATTTGATAGGAACGGTAGATTCAGCAGGTCATCCCTGGTAGCAAGATTCAGAGGTGTATATCCCTTATCAGCCAACGATACCTCTCTATGGAGGTCAGAAGTGAGAGTTTTTGCAAAGAAGAATTCTCTGAGATTTTTAATCTGTTCGGTGTGTAAGTTGACACATCCATTAATCCGCGTCGTCCTTCTTTCTTTCCGCTTCAAAGTTATTCTTATCACAGACGATTTAGGATGGTGATTGTTGTACTTCGTCAGCATTGTTCGGGTCTGCCTTTGAATATCATCCAGTACTACCTCAGTCCATCTGATTATTCCAAATGAGTAGAGCAACAGTGGAATGGCGTAGGTGTTAATTGCTTTGACCAGATTCCTCGAGTTCAACATTGACTTCAGCACAGTCTTTAGACGCTGACTGTACTCTGAACGATTCTTCACCTTTGACTGTTTTTGGTCTTGCAATTTGGCTTGTTGCTATCCCAGATATTTGTACGTTGCGCAATCCCTCATACACTATATAATATCAACATTTAGAAGTTGTGTTTCACCATCTATGACTTTTCCTCTTTGAATGTTCAGAGTCTTACATTTCTCAATCCCGAATTTCATATGAACATCTGCCGAGAACTTACTGACAGTTTTCAGCAGATCATCCAATTGCTTCTTGTTCGAAGCATATAATTTGATGTCATCCATATACAGGAGGTGGGAGATGGTGTGATAGTTCCTATCTGTTTCCATCTCAAATTTGTATCCTGTTCTGTTGAGCATTGAAGACAATGGGTTTATAGCCAGACAAAACCATAGTGAGTGGACTCAAAGAGTCTCCTTGAAAAATTCCTCGACGTATGGGTATCTCGTCGGTTTTAATTGACTTATTGTTCATGTTGACCTGCAGAGACGTGCGCCAGTGTGTCATTGTTGTTTTCAAGAATTCTACCAGGACAAGATGAATTTTGTATATCTATAATACGGTACTATCGAATGCCTTCAGATAATCGAGAAAAGCTGAATGAACATTCCGATGCCCTACGTGAGCCTGTTTCATTATCACACAATCGATGATGAGTTGTTCCCTGTGGTGTTTCTATCTGCATCCCTTCTGCTCCTGCTAATATATTGTTGTCGTCAAGGTGTTGGTATATTCGATTGGATATGCATCAGGTGAATATTTTGTAGAGCGTTGACAGACAAGTGATCAGCCTATACTGAGACGGATCTTGTGTCCTATCGCTCTTAGGTAGCATATATGTTAAGCCTTGTGTTTGGCAAGTGGGTGTATTGTAATACTTGAGCTGTTTCGCTACTGCTCCATGGAGCTTATTGAGCTTGTACCAGAAGTTGTGGATATTATCTATACATGTGACCTCCCAATTGTTTTTCTCCCTCCGCTATTCCTTCGAAGTCCATATGTTTGATATCAAGGCGTTGTTTTTCATTCGTGTTCCATTCCTTCGAAGTGCATATGTTTGATATCAGGGCGTTGTTTTTTATTCGTGTTCCATTCAGCATCTTTATTGTGTTCTTTGGGGTTCGACCATAACGATGATACGTCTCTGTTATTGTTGGTCGCAGTTTTGTTATTTTCCTTATGAAAATTGGCCGCGATTTGGAGGAACCTTTGGTTTTGGTGTTTCCTTTCAGTGCACTTGATGTATCTTGAGAGCCTCTCTCGATTATTATTATTATGCACTCTACGATGTCACTAGACTTGTCACGCAATACCTAGATGAAGTCTGTATTCAAACTCTGCCATAGTAATCCTGAGCTTAATCCCATTCAACACATTTGGAATAACCTTAAATATAGGAGTGGCCCCATAGCAACCGGACATTCCAAACATCATTAATGGTCATCCCAATAGGCTTCATGAAATCATGTGGGCCTGAGTTTTTCTTTGATCTATTTCTGCCCTTCGGCTAATGACACGCCGGGGAATTCTGTCACCTCACTAACCCTGCGAGTTTTGCCGAATCCCTTTCGCGTCGAGGGAAGGGATCTTTAATGTCCAACACATCTCTGTTAGACATGACCAACGGCTTTACATCTCCTTCGAAAGATGGATGCTCAAGCGATTCCTAGAATCCCAAAAATCGCACCGACTTTGTGGGGATTGAACCTAGATAACATGCGCAGGGGACGAGCATCATATCCTCTACGTCACCGAGCCGGCTGGTAACACCCATTATTAGAATTGTTAGCGAATAAAAATAGGGTTTTTCAATTCAAGAAAAACAAATTCCATTTGAAAAAATCTGAATAATCAATTTTTCACGTTTTTATTTATTCTGATCTGTTCTCATCTGCCAGAAGTTTCTTTTAAGATTGCGTTTTTTGAATTCACGATGAAATTTATGATTTCCCGAGTGGATCATTGTGCCTGTGAGCGTATATTATTCAATACTTTCGTATGATTAGCGAAATTAATTAATATACTTCAAACGTCCTATTCAATGAATGAAAAAACATGAAAGTTCCCACCTTGATATGTAAATTGAAGTTATACGCCAAACGGTATGTCAACGACATTGGGGATTCTCGGAACGTATTCTTACTAGCCGAATAAAGTATCAGAATTTCAATTCGAATTGTACCATTGACAACATACAATGTATGACACAATCAGTCATCCTTATGAGCTTTAAAATATCCTAAACGACAAACGTAGTTTGAATAATACAATATTTCGAACAATCTAACAAGCGTCTCTAGATGTAACATTGGATCCGAGAATTTTAATGTTCTGAGAATTGTTACGAAGGGTTTGAATATCCGAAATCACTCTTGTGAGCGAATTTCGGGAAAATTGGCTATATAATTAATTTTTCGATCTCTTCGAATACACAGCACTCGTTCCGAGACCGTGAAACGTTTCGTTGTGATGGGGTTATGATGATTAGCTGCCAGATCTACCCTAATTAGGATGATTGCACTTTCAAGATTTCAAAGCTTTCCACTAGCTTTTGAAAATATATTGAGAACATTTACAAATAAGGTGTTATCAATAACTCTATAATATACAAATACAGATTTGTTGTAGGTGTTTGAGAGTGTGTTCGTATTCCGACATTTTTCTAAACCTTTCTTTGTATAAAATCATCGTAAAGTACTACTTAGCCTTGAAAAGGAAACTGAGTTTTGCAGAAGCAGATTTGACAATGACAATGACACATGGTTATGCCAGCAAACTCCAGTTTGCATGATTAAAGGATTTTTCGGAAAAAATTGTTGATTGCGTCTTGTTTGAGTTGAAATTGGCCGAGTTCAACTGGCCCCACGCTGATATCTTCTTAAAGTCTGAATTCAGTCACATGCTCTATTGACAACTTTCTCGAAAATAATAAGATATTATCACCTTCACAGTACGGTTTCAGGTATTAAATGCAATCTCAGTATACCAAGATCTTGCAATACCGAGATCTCGCACCCAAAATCATTTGCGAACTCGCAAGATTTGCAAGATTGGTATTATGTCAATTTTGGTTAGCTTTCAGTGCTTTCACATATTGTTGTTGACTTATGTAAACAATGTACCTATTCCCGGCGGCAACACGTGGCGCTAGGGCCACAGAGCGATAGGGATGAGTGAGGCGAGACGTTTTCCGCTTGTAAATTTGTCATTGTTTTGCGAGCCTGGACGTGTCAGAGTACATGGCAATCTACAGATTTATAAACTATTCCAATAACAGTTGAAAATAGTTCCTTGTGTGTTTAAGTTCTCTCGGTCTATTCGTTTTGTGTTTAGATGACAACAAAGGTAGTTTATAAAGAGTTTCAAAGTGGATCAGAGGTATGGAAATACTTTTTGTATCTATTTTGAAAGCAACGGCACGATCTCCCAAAGGCTTACATGTACATCTACTGTCCAAGCACAAAATTGATACTTCTCATAAAAAGGTGACAGAAAACATGACTCTGGTTCTATCAAATTCTTTAATGCTGATCAATGCTTCCGCGTCAGTGAGGCTACCTTCTCCAACCGGTACAAAGAGGCAGAAAATATCTGATTGGCATGACAAGATGGCATGACTTTAGATCATTTTGCACGTCGAAAGACTTGAGAGAATTATTTGCGACTATAGTGACTACAAATTACTTGCATCGCCTAACTCCATAAAACAGATTGTTATGGATTATGGCATGAGTTTGAAAATGAAAGTTTCGCAGGATCTTATGAATCTAAGAAAGAATATCCATATATTCAGCCTTACTTTTGATGAATGGACTTCATGCAAAAACAGGCGCTTCATGAATGTGAATGTTCATACATTTTCAGAGAATAAAAATATGTTCTGGAATTTGGAAAATCACAAACGAAGAATAACATTCTTCAGAAATATATGAAGGACGAATTCAGCAAACATGTGCAACTCGTGCTGGACTGCAAAACACGCTGGTCTAGTCTTGCAGATATGATTTCCACATGCAATAAGGCGAAGCAATGTGTAAGCAAAGCCTTGATTGATTGCAATCTTGGATCGAATACAAATCATAGTTTCTCAGACGGAGAAAATCGTACGTTATCAGATTAAGAACACTTATTTCAGCCTATAAAACTGGCAGTGAAAGTACTATGTCGTCGAAATTCAGATTTGTTAACTGCCGAAACTACTCTGCAATTTATGGAGAAAAAGTTAGGAGAACTTGAAACACCAGTAGCTCAAAAACTTGCTGAATCCATGAGGGCTCTGAATAATGAACGCCGAACATTCATGACCGCAGCATTGTATTATTTGACAGAACCTGTCCAATACGACGTAAATTTCAATCAGTCTGCTACTGATCAAACTTTCAAACTACCTCCAAAATCTTCAATCGAAAAAGAAATAATAAAGTTAATCGGAAGAGTACACAAGAACAGTACCAAAGATGACAATATTGCAGTCAATATACAAAACAAACCCTCTACATCTTCAGTTGCAGATGAAGCCATGAATGAAAGTGATGATGACGATTCAATTCCATTAGCTGCAGTGAAAAAAATTTAGAGCCTGAAATGGCGAACGCTTCTTAGTCTTGATGAGGAATTGGAAATGGCATTGAAAGAGCGTTCGCAAAAACGTGTGGCACCTTTGTCATCGTCGCTTGATATGATTTTGAAGAAAGAAATCAATTTGTACAAGTCAGGAGGGTCAAAAGACAAAATCTACAGTTCGCTCACCAATGTCTTTTATGTGTAGTATCGAGGTAGAACTGTAGAATATACAGAGTGAGATACTGAAAAATAGAGGAGACTATCAATCGCCCTGAGCTATTCAAGTATTAGTGCAAAAAAATGGAACAGATTCATTCCAGATCAAAGGCTGTCATCTTTGATCTAAATGAATCTATTTCAGTTTTTCGCACTAATACTCCAATAGTCTTGGGGCGATAGTCTTCTCTATTTTTCAGTTGCTCACTCTGTAACTTCTACAGTTTTCAATCAAAAATGAAAATTCTTTCTTGGGAATGCAGACAAAGATAATACCTTTCTTTCGAGTTATCACTCGACCCATCTTCCCTCTTCCAAATTTTCAAGGGTTGTCACCCCTGCTCCAGGGGATGAAATTTGAGATGAGGATGGTACTTGATGATGACTTCCATTGATCAGCATGGATCTGTTCCATTTTACCTCACTGAAAATTGAATAGTCTCAAAGAAATAGTCTTCCCTATCTTTCATTTGCTCACCCTGTATCTTTTACAGTTTTCAATTAAAAATGGAAATTCGTTCTAGGCAATGTAGACAAAGATACCACCTTTCTTTTGAGTCATCACTCGACCCATCTTCCATATTCAAAATGTTCAAGGATTGCAACCCCCGCTTAGGGGGTTGATATTTCAGGCAAGTATTGTACCACAGAAGATGTCTCCCTTGAAACAAAAATTGACCAGTTTTTGCGTATTGATCAGAAATGAATATCTTGGTAAATATAGCCTCTGTTTAGTTTTCGTTTGAAGCACCCTGTATATGCAAGAAGATTATGAAGAAATTACACTTTCTTTGAAGAGTGGCACAGAACCTATCAACTAGTTCTAGGCTTATAGTGTACAACGCAATAGTTCAGCCTCATTTTGGTTTATGTGCGTCATTGCTATATATGTTCAACTTAAATAAAATCAATAAACTTCAGAAGCTCCAGAATAGGGGTATGAGAACTATAATATCTGTCAATAGGTCAACACCAGTGTTGTCCATGTTAAGAACTTTGAAGTGGTTCTCTGTGGAGCAGCGTCATTACTATTTTACTATGATTCTGGTCTTCAAGATGGTGAAGGGCTTGGCTCCAGTATATTTTAATAAATATGTGGTGTATAGTAGTAATGTTCACGGCTACCCAACTAGGTCGGCAGGAGATATTTACATCCCCAGGACAACATATAAGAGAACGATGAGGGCTCTATTCTTCAGAGGTTTTAGTGAGTTTAACAGTCAAGGATTTCTTTGAACTTATTCAAAAGAAATTGAGAATGTATATATTGGAGAAAAATTTTGTTTAATTATTTCGTTAAAACACGATTTTCATATTTCTGAATAAATTTATTTGCATTTTATGTATCTCCAGAATATCATCCGTCTTTGCTCAGGCGATGATGCGTTAGAAGACACTTTCTAATAGATGATCAGAGTCTTGATTAAATTCATTTTCGCTCTAAACTCACCTCAATTGTTTCTTAAAGCTCATATTCGTTTACTCTCTCATATTCAAAAGTCATAAGTTGTAATGGCGTCACATTCAAGAAATCTTCATATTCAAAAGTCATAAGTTGTAACATTTAAAAATACTCTGTGAATATTTAATAATTACTGTAGTTGTTCTAATCGTATTTTCTCTAATTATTTTAATTTTGATTGCAGTTTAATTTCGTGGGAAGGATTCTGGGCCCGAGAGGTATGACGGCTAAGCAGTTAGAGCAAGAAACAGGCTGTAAAATAATGGTCCGAGGGAAGGGCTCGATGAGGGACAAAAAGAAGGTGTGTACGGATAAGATCATTTAGAATAATTCTTTTGTGTTTCCTTATTCGATTTCGTTTCTGACGAGTGACGATATTACTGCCGATTTGATTTATGTTCGTCGGATTGTTGATGTTATAAAGCATGTAATACAAGCATCCGAATTATTGCGCTATGTTTCGACTGTACAATGGATTCTTGGGATGATTGTCGTCTTTGATTAATCTTCTTTCTGTTTAAGAGAGCCGACAATGCATCACATTGGGCGTACAATGTACAATGACTTTGTACGATGATATAAATTGTCAGTAATATTTACGAAAGGAATATCATTATCTGTTTTTTTGCCTAACCTAACCTAAAGCAACACTTACTTCACTCTAATACAAACTGTGTTGAAATACGAATAATTTCTTTTATGTTTTTCATGCTGTCACATAATAATTATTCAACTGACACTACTAAAAATTAACATCTATGATTTGTTAATATAAATCCAAAATTTCAGTTTTATGTGAGCTGTGTTTCAGCCACAACAAGCTGTCAGAGTTGACAAGTTAGTTGGTAAAAGGTATCCGTCAGAAGACGATGTTGATGTCTTCCAAAAGTTCATTTTCAATGTAAACGATTGGAATAATTGCTTCCAGAAGTGGTTCAAACGAAAGCAGCAGTGTATTAATCTTCGTGGAAAATACTTCGAAAAACAATAAAAACTTTAAAAGCTCCCAGTTGTTCCATTCTAACTCTACATGCAAAACTTAAAAGACATCCCTCGTATCCGAGATTTTTTTTTCAGATTCACCTTATGCCCATTCAGTGCATAATCGGCCCATAACATTGTTCTCTATGTTTCTCATAATTTTTAAAATTGTTGATCCGAAATAATTTGAATTTCTTCAGATTAGTATACATTCTGTCAAAAAGTACTGGAAATTGTTCAATGAAACAAAATATTTATTTTTCATTCAAATTTATTGTATCGCCTTCAACGTATCGATGACGGTATCTCGGAAGGCATTGTTGATTGTCGCTGCTCAAATTCTATTTTTAACCTCAATAACCGAACAAGAAATTTTGCGTGTGATTAAAAAATGAAACCTAAAGCTAGTTGATGACGGCATACCTTGTTTTATAGTAAAGGATATCATAGGGGCGATAGTAGCTACGCTATGTTCAATTTTCAATCTGTGCATGACGAACAATCAGTTTCCGTCTAAGTGGAAAATCGCGAAAGTCTGTTCCCATCTTCAAGAGCGGTGATAAAACCGATGTTACGAACTACCGTCCTGTGGCCTGCTTTGCTCCTTTACAAAGGTTTTTGAGCTTCTATTGCATGAACCTTTAGCATTCCAGCTGAGCCAATCAATTTCAGACCGGCAACATGGTTTTAGGGTCAGTATATCAACTGTAACGTATCTTGCATGCTTTTCGAAAAAGTAACTGGGGTTTTGGACCGACGCGGCCAGGTCTACACGGTCTTCACGGATTTCCCTAGCGCCTTTGATCGCATGAACCATAGTGCTTAGATGAAAAAAATGAAGGAGATAGGGTTCCCTCCGAGCCTTCTCAGATTTTTCTATCCATATTTGAGTGAGCGAAAGCAATATGTTATGTACAATGGATTAAGATCTCAGGATTTTGGTGCCAGTTCAGTGTCCCTCAGGGGTCTATTTTGGGTCCTCTTCTGTTCACAATTTTCATAAATGACCTACTCGCGAGGCTAAACTTTGGGCGCGTAGCCCTTGCAGACGATCTCGAGATTTACACAGAAATAAGATCGATTGAGAACTGTCAAAGAGAGTTGGTGATGATACATCAGTGGTGTTTGGAAAACAAACTGCCTTTGAACATCTCTAAGTGCAAGTACGTGTCAATTACACGCAAACAGTCGCCACGTTTCTTTCCTCATTTGGTAGCGGGCTCACAGCTCGAACGTGTTTCTTTTCTCGTGATCTCGGGGTTCTCTCGAAATGGTCGTTCCGGGACCATATAAATGATCTCGGGGTGGAGTTTCTATTTCGCTTCCGTTCGGTCTAGATTGGAATACGCCTGGGATATGTGTGTATCCTATCCGAGGTATACCAGGTCTTCTGTTAACCGATCTTTTTCTGTGTTGGAACTTGAAAATTAGAAGGAAATATTTGTGCTGTATCTTTTTGTATGGACTTCTGAATAACTGCATCGGTTGCTCGTGTCTGCTTGATAGACTGAAGTTTTTGGTTCATAGTCTCGCAGGCGGAAGCAATGTAACTTTTTATATCGTGGGAGCTGTTACAGATGTTTTCTTTAACTCACCCATCAACCGAAACTGTCACTATTTCAACACAGTGGCCTCTTCGGTTGATATGAGTCAAGAAACCTATTAGCAAAACTTTTTTGTTTGAAGCAAATTTTTCTATACTTGTTCTGATCTGTATTTGAGAGTAATTCTGTTGAGCTTTTATTAATAATAAATAAATGAAGTAGGACCAGTCCGAAATAAAATATTTCCGCCAATGAATAATCTAATCATTAATCAATATACCTTGACTTCTGACCGACTTTGATGTATTTTTTTCGGTTTCAGTTTAATTGAAAGGCGCCATTCCGGCGCTTGTTGAGTGATTTTTATATCAAACTCATAAAGCCATGTCTCATCACCGGTTACCATGCTTTTTATGAATGTGGGGTCGGAATTGAATCGTTCTAGCATACCTTCAGCGACCTTCACGCGATTCAATTTTTGAAGAAAAGTCAGGACTTATGGAACTCGTCGAGCGGCAACGCGTTTCATGCCTAAACAATCGTTCAAAATGTTACAAATTGATTCGTGAAGTACAGAAAATTCATTGCCTCTCTCAAACTTAAATGACGATTTTCAATAAGGGGTAGGGAGGGCAAAATGGAAGGAGGGGGTAAGATGGAGAGTACCTGCATAATCTACATACGTAACATCTCATCCATGTTGCTAAGCAAATAAACAGAATGCTATATTGTCTTGACGCCCACGAAGTTTAGTTTGGCCCGCGCCAGCAAGTAATGAGTATTATTGATGTGTTTATTCGTTGCAATTTTGTTGAAAAAAACAGAATGTTTTGCAGTGATATTGTTAAGAAATATTATGATTTTGGTTTTACAATAAATATCTACTAGGGGTTGATTGTATAAATTGATATTTACCATGAGAAAAAACGTAAGGTTACAAAAGTATCGACATATTATTAGTACCTGCTTATGGGCAAGTTGGAAAGTTGAGCTTTAGGGCAAAACCAAAATTGGTTCTTCAACAAGATAACAAAGCAAAGTGGTTAGGGAAGGGCAAAGTGGAGGGAAAAGGGAAGGGCAAAGAGAATAAATTGGGAAGGCAAACTGAAGCACCGATTACTGAGAAGACCAACTTGTGTTTTGCTTGTTTTGTGGAGAACAATATGTGGAACCACCCTCAGAGGCCTGGTTACAATGTCCGTCTTGTTATAGTTGGGACATGAGATGTGTACTGATACAGAAGATTGTACTTTATTATGTACCACCTGTAATATTTAAAGTTATCATATTCATTCCATCTTGCCTGTATAAGCTTTCCATTTTACCTTCAATGTGCGGGCAAAATGGAATATGTCAGAGTTTTACTTTATGTATCTTTACTGATTTTTCACCAAATATTAATCAGTATAACTTTCAGAAACATATTGTTTATTAGATTTACTCTCAAAATTGATTAAAATAAAAGATTATTCATGTTAAAATGTTGTTAAGTTAACCACATAAAGTTAAACTTCCATCTTGCCTTCCCTTTCCCTACCATTTCTTTTTGATGAAGTCGATTCACCCTAAGACTTATGTAACATTTTCGGCGATTCGGCATACGAAATTTTATTTGAAATACAAAATTTGAGACAAATTCTTTGTTCGATGATTTTATCCATTGTAAAAATCGCAAAAAACACTCTTGAGAACTGACAAAATCGAGCACTGTAAACAAACTAAAAGACAGATCGCGTTCAAACTCTGCGTCAGTATAGAAAACAGTGGTCCCACTTAGCAGCAACAACAAAAATTTTTACAATCGTTTGGAGCAGATTTTTTTGAATATTTCCGGTACTTTTTAACAGAATGTATATCTTGACTGAAGCAATTACAAATTAATCGACATTTTGTGAAAATGAGACTTTTAATTCGACCATCTCCCGTATTTGATGCAATCATCTTGGAATCACAATTTTATTACTAAATTCTTCTTCTTCTTCTTCCTGTTCAATCTTCAAAACCTTCCCTCGGAATTCTTAAGTTATCACTCCATCTTTTACGAGGTCTTCCTGGACTTCGGCGACCCAACGGAGATTTATCCCTATTTTAACAATTCGAGAGTTGTCCATTCGGGTAATATGGGCATCCCACTCTCGCTTCCTCTCAAGTATCCAATTATTTATATCTGGTGTTCCACATTTCCTGCGAATATTCTCGCTCCTTTCTCTGTCCCATTAAGTTTTTCCTACAACCTTCCTAAGAACACTCATTTCTGCTGTCTCCATCATTCGCTTGGAAATCGTTGTATCAGGTCTGGTTTCAGCATTATCGTCCTAATAGCAGTTTTATAAATTCTCGATTTAGTTTTGATGTTTATATGTTTATTGTACCATATTGTGGTGTTAAGGCATCCAGCCACTCTTGACGCTTTCACAGTTTGATTCCTTACTTCCTGTTCCACGTTTCCAAAACCTGACAATTCGATTCCCAAATATTGAGGTTTCATGGTCTGCTTAACTCATTAATGCCTGAGTAATTTTTTTCGCGAAAATTGATGAAATTGAAAATACTCCTTCCTTTATTGATACAAAATACGAGAACAATACTTTGAGATACACCATTCTACTGAAAGTACCTTTTAATTAACATATGATATATCATACCATAGGCATTGGCGAGTCTAATACGAAAATATTCTATTGGAAGAATTTATAACAGAACTAATGATTAGTCATAATGAAAAACTAGGAAAGTATTTTGAAATGATGAAGACAACATTCATGGTCGTTTGTGATATAACATGAAACAATCTTTTGGGTGAAGTCCAACATTGCCCTTGGAACAAATGAACTTCGTACATTTTTTACACTGAGCGCATTGTCTTTGAGTTGAAATCCAAGAAACTAAGTGATCTACCCCAGCAAATCTCACTTCTGTCAAAACATTTCGACTGCATTTTGGTTTTGGTCCAGACATATGTTCAGGACTAGCCAGAATTGATAGAACGACTCTTCTGGTGAATTCCAATAAACTGATTTCTGGAAAAGCATGTCGATAAAGGATCCACATATTCACCATTGCTCCGTTTATACAAAAACGAACAAATGGCCAATACCATTTTTTGGAACGTATACGGATACGGTAAAGTCCCCTCATTTGGTCGAAAATATCGAAACCGTCCATTCCTTGGTTATATATATTTATGAGGGCAGGTTGATCAACCTGCGTATATGATTTTTCTTTTTTTGACCAACGCTTGCATTTTACCTTACTTAGGCACAGCTGATCGTTATTTATGTTCGTTGCGATGTTGACAACATTGTTGTCGTTCCACCTTATCAATGAAATTGACTTATCAGAATCTTGTAGAACATGGAAGCTTCCTCGTGGTTCTTTCTTCAATTCTTTCAAGGGCGCTTTTTCAACTCTATCGGTACGAATGGTACCTATGTAATTTATGTTTTCTTCCTTCAATGTATCTAGCAACTGTAAGGAGTTGAAGAAATTG
This sequence comes from Cryptolaemus montrouzieri, assembly GCA_013387265.2. Lineage (NCBI taxonomy): Eukaryota > Metazoa > Arthropoda > Insecta > Coleoptera > Coccinellidae > Cryptolaemus > Cryptolaemus montrouzieri. The sequence goes on from JABFTP020000103.1 coordinate 30,716,759, forward strand.
TTCATGAAAACAGTACTGCCATGGGGCAAATAGTGTAGACATAAATTTTCTGATACCGACGAACCCAAAGTTTTCCCCTCCTTTTTATTTCCTGCACCACAGTATGGATCGAATTTCAATAAATAGACTTCAATTGTTGTTAGGCACCAAAATTTGAAACCGTATCTAATTGGTTTCCCTCTTATGAATTGTTTCATATTATGGTGACCGAAATATGGCTCCATTGCTTCATCTAAGGAAAAATTTTCTCCCAACGGTATAGCCAAAGTCTGAGAAATATGGTTCAGTTGATCTATCAGGGGTTGAACCTTCTACAGTTTGTTATTTTGATCTGTTGTGTTGTTGTCATTGAAGTGTAAGTAACGATGTATAGCTGCTTCAAATCAGTCTCGTGATATGCTGTTACTCACTAGGGAATTGAAAGTATCAGATTTTGTTTGCCAAAACAATCTCCTGAACGGCAACTTGCAATAACCAGATAAAATCAATATTCCCAAATAGATATACATTTCTCGAGTGGTAACAGAAAACAAATGATTGCCTTTGAAGATCGCATATCTTTGTGTTTCGTCGCAAATTTTTTGAACAAATGTTTCAGAAAAAACACTTTGAATAAATCAAGTGGTATTAAATTTTGATCCCTTATAGTATTGACTATGTTGGACGCCGGAGTTTTTTCGAGAGAAGTTCTCTCTTCGCGTTCGTTCAAAATGTAATTATGCCAGTTCCTCTTCTTTCTATTCTTTATTGTACGCTCACCCTGACGTCGTTCGTTTGATGGATGCTCGTTTGTATTCGTACTCTTTTTGAATTTCTTTGCTAACTCTGTCAAAGGTAAGTTATCATCATCACTATTCTGAGGAACATTCAACTCAAACATTTCAGTACCATTATCATCACTATTCTGAGGAATATTCAACTCAACCATTTCAGTACCATTATCTCCACCAACGGCGTATATTTCCATCGTTTGTCTCAGAACTCCTTTGCCAATATCCTTTAGTCCAAAATCATTCTTCGTCGCTTGGACCGTCATCTATATCGCTGTCTTGTACATCTTCAGGTGGAAATAACACAAAGTCGAGATGATCACAATTTTTTACATTTGAATAATCTTCATCCACTTCGCTCAATTCTAAAATATAATTCATCAGCTCCTCGGCATCTCGAGGATCCTCTGGGATATACTTGCGTTTCCTGCAATAGAACGAACCCATTACTTTCTATGATATGATATATCCTGTGCTACAATTGCGAGCTCCTAGCTCATACATATATCCAAAATGAACTTTCTGAGCCCGTAATCTGATAAAATGAACCTTCATTGTTTAAATTCCAGAATGGAAATAAAATGAGATCAATTTTGTAGGAAAAATGAATCAAATCTCACCTTAGCGGCATCGTTGAAGCGAAATAAAATCTCTCCTCACTTCCTTCGGGTGTAGAAACTTTTTTTTACGCACTCTACTTCCCGTCCCTCACCGAATCGAAGACAGATTTGTACTAATGCTAATTCGTTACACGAATATCGAACACAACGGATGGTTCAGACATGTCGTCACCTGTAAAGCAGTCGTCTCTGGGATATGATATATCATATCATAGGCATTAATGGGTTAATAACCATACCATCCAGCTCCAGCTTGTATCTTATATTGTCATATATTTGGTTTCGGTTGCGGAGATTAATATTTTGAAAGTTTTTGCAGTTTGATTAAACGCATGTAGTAATCGTTGTAAGTCGTCTAACGATTCCGCTATCATGGGCATCGTCGGTATAGCATACAAGATTGATCTCTTCGTCTCCTATTTTATATCCTCTAAGTGGTCTTATCTTCTTCATTATCGTATTCATGGTAATATTGAGGAGAAGAGGGCTCAATGAATCTCCTTGTCGAATGCCACTTTCCACCGGGATCAAACCTACTAGTCTCCATTTATTTTCGGGATCGTTTTGTTATTCTTATATATGTCTTCGATAGTCTTTATTAGATTATCTGGTATTCCTAAGTGAAGTAGTATTATGATGTCTCTTAGCATAATGCGGTCGAATGCTTTCAATAAATCAATAAAGCATATAAAAGCTGGTTTATTATACTAAATGGACTTCTGTGTTATTTGCCTGAACACAAAAACTGCGTCTGTATATGACTTTCCAGATCGAAATCCTTGCTGTTCATCAGATAGTGAGATGATGCTGTTCATTTTCATTGTAATTATTCTAATTGTTAATTTATGCGCAGTATTTAGAAGATTAATCCCTCGATAATTTGCTAGTATTTTCTTGTCACCTTTTTTGAAAAGTAATATAGTGATCCTAGTGCGCCAATCATCTGGTATTTTGTGGAAAAAACAGAATTTTCTGAACGAGTTTTAGTAATTCTCGTTGTAATGTTTGGCCGCCATATTTGAGTTGTTCGTTTGTTATTCCATCGGTCCAGCACTTTTCCTATTCTTCAGTTTTTTGAGTGCTAACTCTAATGTTTCTTCTTCTATATTTGCGTCTTCGTTGATCGTTATTTCCGGGGTGTTGTTTTCATAAACTATTTCGTTCGACCCATTCATTCTTTGGTATTTGGTTAGTCTCTATAAGTTCGTTAACTTCTTTACGTTGTGCCCGTATGAACCTCCATATTTGGTTTTGTCTTCCATAAAAGTCACTTTCTAGTCTGTTTGAAAAAGACTCCCAATATTTATTTTCTATTTGTCTTACCAGATAGGCTGTTTCGTTTCTCACTCTTCGGTATTGATCGTAAGTTTCTGGAGTCTGAAATGTTCGATACTGTCAGTAGGCTGTTTTTTTCTCTTTACATTTTTTTTTACTTCGGAGCAGAACCATGGCGTCTTACTGTTAGTGTTATTTTTTCGGTTGATGTTTCTCATACCAATACTCTCAAATGCTGCCTCCTTAATATTCGTCTTCAGCTTCTCCCAGCTTCTGTTCACGTCATATTCTTCTCGTATTGGATTGTTTTGGATTTTGATCTCGATTCTATTCTGATTCAGCATTCTGATTGAAGGGTCCCACAATGACTCGATATTGATCTTTTCAACCTGTTTGATTTCAGTATGATTTTTCACCGGCTTTATATTCAACCTGATTTTCCCAAGAAGTAGACTGTGGTCACTTCCCACATTTGCGGAATTCAATGTTCTTACTTCTATAACTTGTCCTGGTCTTATATGTCTACTTGTGTCGATATTTATTCACAATTCATTGAGTGTGCATAGATTAATCATAAATTCGCCATTACTGTTCAGAGTGTTAGAGTGTTTTCATTAAATCTTTGTTTAATACCAGGTATAACATCGTCGCCAACTTTAGCATTGAAATCGCCAAGAATAATTTTCGGCTGACCTCTCGGAAGTGCTTCGAGAGTCTGTTGTAGTTGGTTGTAAAATTATTCCCTTTCTTCTCTTGTCTGCCCAGGCCACTCCTTCTTTCGCTCTCATCTGCCTTTCCACCCCACTATATATAAATACATAATTGCTGTACTGTTTCTGTCCTTTGCCTTTAATTCTCGATTCCTGAATGGCACAGATGTCTATTTTGTGTTCGTTCAGTTCTTGCATAACTTCTTGGTTCTCGCATGGGTCGTCTTTTGTGAGTCAGTCCTGTTCCGAGGCAAGCCTTTGGTTCTGTGAGCCACTTCAGCTTTTTACCTTAGGCAAGGAGCTAACCTTACCTAAGAACTTTCCTCTCATTTTCCGGGCTTAGGACCGGCAGCATGACCATCGTGTTATGCGACAGCCATGCAGGCTACCAAACCTAAGTATCAATGAATAATAATTAATTGTTGATGCACCTGTACAGGGTATACTGTATAGCTGTGTTTCTGATTTCAGATGGAATACGTATTTTAAAGAGTGCAATCTACTAATTGAAATTCACAAGGAATTAACGCACAATTTCAAATTTATTTTTAGTAGACAACTGATTATTAACACATGCTTTTTTCGGATATGTCCAGACATATGCCGACAAAATTATATGTTTTTTCTTAGCGCAAATGTTTCTCTCGTGAGAAATGAAATCGAAGAAATAAGTTGAGATTTTGCAAGAAATGATAACAGCAGGTGTTGATCAACTGCCAATTTTCAAGAAGAACAAGCATAACCCGCAAAAAATTATCACCAAGACAGAAACATGTGTGAAAAATAACGGATTTTATTGCCATATGTCAGCACATATCCGAAAAAATCACGTGTTAATAATCAGTTGTCAATCAAAACACAAATTTGAAATACTGAAACTGAACGTTCATTTCTTGGCACAGTGTATTTTTCATAACCCGAAAACGAAAACTCTTAACAGGATACGGTTTTTACTTGTCTCATTTTATCCAAAAAATACCTCGTAAGTTCGCCATTCATATCGTCTAGCTCCAACGGTTACTAAATAGGTTCAGTACGCCCTGTACATTTGTATGACAATTCTCTCAGCTTTTGGACATTCAGACATATATTTGTTTGAGCTTCACCTAAATACCCTTTCTGTATTTCAGGAAGATCAAAATAGAGGTAAACCAAATTGGGAACACCTCTCTGATGAACTCCACGTTCTACTCACCGTGGAAGACACAGAAAACAGAGCACAAATCAAGTTAGATAGGGCAGTAGAAGAAGTTAAAAAATTATTAGTACCTGTAAGTATTCCACGACGTAATTGATCTCGAAATGCATTCATAAACAGACAATAAATTAAACGTTACTTTTCCCAATATACTTGCTAATTGTATGCTGCAATACAACGAAAACGGCAAGTGGAAATAAGGCTTGTTTCAAAGCGTCTTTTCATTTTTATCTGGGTGTCGTTATGTAAAATCGGCAACTTAGAATAGTGACCCAGATCGATGTTTGCTAAATCACTCGTAAGCATGTAGAAATGCAAACTGATTGGTAAATAGCGTTTATTTATCGCTATTTCTGTTTGGTTGTTATTCCAGCAATTATATGTTGGAATGTTGGAAATTAGCATAATTTTTCCAAATACATACATGGCAAAAACGTATGGATATTTAGTATTTCTCAGGTTATTATTCAACTACTGTTATGGAGTCTTTTAATTACATACTATAAAAGATAAATCAATGTATGATATGTATGAATTAGTAACAATAACAGCATCAAACAATTGTTGTGAATTTTGGAAAGTAATTTTTTCTTTTATATTGCGTTTTTGCAGTATATTCAGATCAGGCGATTAAGCAGACCAAGATGAAACAAATGAAATTCTTTACTATGTTTTTTAGAGTCGACTAAATGACGATCAATAAAACCTTTAATAAACGACAAAATAATAAAACAACTACACGAGTATGTCGTTTTCCAGATTCGAAAATCAATTTTGTACTCTTTCAAGACTTTCATACAATTCATAAGTATAACCAGCCCGAACTAGAGATTCACATTCTGAAATAGATCTTACATGTACGTGTACGAAATCTCTAGCGAGATTAGCAAACCAAAAACACTGTACACCATTTCACCAAAACTTTATTTCAAAATTCGATGCGTTGACATCATGAGGAAATGATAGTACATTGTGTACTATTATTCCTGTGTTGTCGCCCCCCCCCTAGTATCCTTAAACGCTCAAATGTTGCCTCTCCTTCTCGAGAAAGAACGAACTGCTGTCTTGGCTGCTTGAAAACAATTGCATTTCTAACCGATTACAAACATAAATTAATATATGGTTGGATAATGTTCAAATTCAAAAATAATTGGGCTTAACCCCTTATGGTGTTTGGATATTACACAAAATTTTTATAGTATCCTTACATTTTTGCCATTTAGTATATTTTATCCAACTCTAGTATTTGAAATAATATATATCAATTTCCTTTTAACAGCAAGCAGAAGGCGAAGACGAATTGAAGAAAAGACAATTGATGGAACTTGCCATTATTAATGGAACCTACAGAGATTCTAGTGCGAAAGTTACAGCTGCCTCAGGTAAGTTTTTAGGCCAATTCAGACTGTTGTAATACTCTAATAATGAACGAACATATGGAGAGCGGATAAAAATATGGACTTAATCTAATCATCAGGTATTCTCCTATTTTATCGATAACCCCCTGACAGATCGATTTTGTTTTTCATGTTCTCGCCTTCTAATACAATTTCTTTTCTCCTTTTTCATTCTTAACTCTTGGGAAGAGGCGATGCTCGTTATGTCACAGCTGTGGCCGCCCAAGATGATTTGAGGTGTGTCTTCACTCGCTTCTTGAAGAGGATCGAATTATAAGTTATCGGAAAGATTCCATGAAAGCGAGTTCCACAGCACTCTAGCCCTGCAAACGAAAAAATTTTCATAGAAAGAGGTACGTGGCGTTGCTAGTTGGACCGTCCTCTGATGAGAGTTTTCCACGATCTCAGTTTTTCTTTGGAACTGGATTCTTTACGGAACCAAGCCTTTCCGTTCTTCAGACCATTTACCATGAAAGTATCTCGATGAGGTGCACTGCGGTGTGATGGCATGAAGTACTACTTATCCCTGAAATAAAATTGAGTTTTAGCAGAAGTAGATTTGGCAATGGATGACACACGGTTATGCCAGCATACTCCAGTGTCAACTGTGATGCGGAGTCCTTGCATGGTTAAAGGTATTTCTCTGGCAGTTACTTTTGTGGAGAACGTTGTTGATAGCCTCTTGTACTATATTAACCGGCTCCACTCTGATATCTTCCCCAAATCTAAATTCAGTGATATGCTCTGTTGGTATCTTTGTCGGCGTGACTTGAGCAGTTATGTTTAGGTTAGAAGCTGACTGCAACAGAAAAATAGTTGACAAGGGTATGGAGCCCTGGGTTATTTCTGCATTAACTTGAAAAGATTTACTCGTTACACCATCAACTACCACCTGAATCGATCTACTGAAGAGCAATCTATTAATCCAAGAACGCAATTTTCTGGGAAGTCCATATACCATTAGTTTATGCTTTCTCTCTTTCAGTATGCTATCCCATACATACAATTTCTCAGGTGATTGTAACAACCAATTTACATTTCCAGCATGCGACGAAGAATGGAGGAGAGTTGCAGCAGCAGCCGCAGCAGATGCACAAAGACTTCTGTCGCCTGGTATCCCCGGTTTGGCGAACCCACTCAGAAATCCCGCAACCCCCTTAGGTGCACCGCTGATCCTGTCACCTCGCATGTCGGTACCAACCACGGCTGCTTCGATACTCAATGGTTCAGCTCCACCAGGTAATTTTCAAATTATTGTTTTTATATCTGATCGCATTCAGTTTTGATCAGAAGAAGGATTGAATGGAAACAAATGCAAAAATGTCTATATTTCAAAACAAACTCATAAAAATCGAGTGCAGCTTACCTAAACGGTTGATATTATTATACCAAGAGTTACATATTTAATTTTTTTCTTTTTATCGCTACCCATGCTCTGCTTATCATAAAGTTTAGGTAATTGATCGATGAAGCCTGAACTACGTGATAGTTGATATTCATAATGAATAATAAATTAAAACAAGTTACTATGTTTTAACTATCACTAATTTATTGATGTAGAGAATGACAAAATTTTTACATTGGTTGGACCGGTTTCGGACATACTTCCATTATCAACAACAAGCTAATGAAAACTGAATACTCATGTACAGTACAGGAATTACCATCAATAAAATGCTAGTAGAGGTCACAGTAACTTGAATAATGGTGATTGGTAGGTAATTAAGTCTACCTGGTCGTTAAGGAGCTTAACCTTCTTCGGGAAGTCAAAGGGTTGTTAATTTATCTGATGTTCAATTCAACGAAAAAGAAACAGATCTTCTTTCCAAAGGTCCTAAATTTGTTCCTAAAATACAGACTAACTCTTTAGAGTTAGCCGTTGAATCCGAAATTTTAATGAGAACCTTAAAAACTGGCAATTTTGAAAAGGAAAAAATTGAGAGAATTTTAAAGAATCATAAAAATCAAACCAACTCGAAAGATTAAATTTTTTTTTTGTAATCAAAAATATCAAACGCAAAATTTCTGAAAATTCATTAGTACTCACGCGAGCAGATAAGTCGAATGCTATAATTGTTATTCCAAAAGTACAATATGAGGAAAAAATGGAAGATTTCATTAATAAAGAAGCGCTTACACTCGTTCATAAAAACCCAACACCACGTATACAGAAACAATTTAGAGCAGCCGCTAATGATATGCAATCACTTTTTAGTAGCTTCGAGAGAAACAGATGGATTAAAATGAATCCTAGAATTCCTAGATTATATGGCCTCATTAAAACACATAAAGAAAATAACCCCATTCGTATAGTAGTGTCATATACCAATAGTCCTAAATACCAAACAAATCAATTTCAGATTTTCATTCACAATATAGTATAAAAACTCATCAGAATTATCGAATAAAATAAATAATTTCCTCATGCCACCAACCGCAAAATTAATATCATTAGATGTAGATAATATGTTTTCGAATATACCTGCAACAGAATGTGTCCCCTTAATATCAAGTATTCTAGAGGCAAGAAATCTCAACGTGGTCTGTAAAGATGAGTTAATTTATCTGTTTCATTTATGCTTGACCCAAAATTATTTTCAGTTCAATAATAAAATATATTCACAAAATAATGGTTTAGCTATGGGTTCACCCCTCAGTCCCCTTCTATCTGAAATTTTCATGTCTAATTTGGAAAACACTAAAATTATGACGTCACCTTTGACGAAAAGGCATATTCTATTTTGGTACCGATATGTTGATGAAATTTTAGCCTGTTTCATTGGAACGAATAGACAACTAGAAATCTTCCTGAATTTCATTAATAACATTCATCCTAAAATTAAGTTCAAAGTATAAACAGAAGTCGATAGTAAAATCAATTTCTTAGATCTAACAATTACCCGGGAGAATAATAACCGTTCATCAATTAATATCTTCAGAAAACCATCGCACACGGATAATATCATACCCATAGATTCATTTCACCCGTATTCTCATAAAATAGCAGCCTTCAAATCCATGATTCACAGAGCGATTTCTTTGCCTTTATCGGACATGGACCGAAAATCAGAATTTAACATCATTATGTTAATAGCAGAGAACAACGGCTTCAATATAAAAGTAATAGAGAGTTTAATTAATCGAAAAATACGCAACAACACATTCAATATGATATATCCCCAATCCAAGAGAGAAAAGCCCGAAAAATGTATGTCTCTAACATATTTTGGAAAGACGTCAGAACAGGTTGCTAGAGTTTTGTCTGATAGTAAAAAAGTTCATATTGCATTCAAACCAGTTAGCAAATTGTCAGGCCTGCTTTTCAACACAAAAGATGAAACCGATAAGTTCGAAAAATCAGGAGTATTCCAATTAACATGTTCTGAGTGCAATTCCTTTTATATAGGTCAAACAGGACGCTCTTTCAAGGCTAGATACAAAGAACATTTCTGGTCATTCCTACATCAGAAATATGATTCTGCTTTAGCTGCACATTGTCTGAATGAATGTCATCCTTTTCCAAAACTTCAACAGCTAAAAAATCTTCATTCCTGTGATAAATCTTATAAACTCAATTTCTTGGAATCAATGGAAATTTTCAAGGCATCTAGGGTAGAAAGGGTTAAGCTCCTTAACGACCAGGTAGGCTTAATTACTTACCAATCACCATTATTCAAGTTACTGTGACCTCTACTAGCATTTTATTGATGGTAATTCCAGTATTGTACATGAGTATTCAGTTTTCATTAGCTTGTTGTTGATAATGGACGTATGTCCGAAACCGGTCCAACCAATGTAAAAATTTTGTCATTCTTCACATTCATAAATTAGTGATAGTTAAAACATAGTAACTTGTTGTATTTTATTATTCATTATAAAGTTTAGGGGTTGCTACTCTCATATCGTTGTAATCTTAAACAATTTTGTTTCCATTCGTGCCCAAATCCAACCTCACCACATTTTTTTTGTCTGACTAACTGCTAACGATTAATACAAATAATAATAAACTACTCAAAAACAATGAATTGCAGAATTCCACACTGAAGTCTTCGATATAAATGGAAGATGTGGAAACGGCGGTAACAGATGGATGATGTGTAGGTATCACTCTACTAAACAAGACTAAAAGTAAAGCAATTCTTTATTAACATTATAATCGATAAAATGTAACAAATGAATTTACATTAACAAATCACGACTATCCAACAACCCGTTCTTGGACTAAGAAGTAACATGGAAGACACGTAGATTATTTACATCCCAACGAAAATTTCAAATTTTTATCGGTTTCGTTGAGAACATACGTTGAGTCAGATTTAATTTTGTGAAATTTTCTTTGTTTTGAGTAGTTTATTATGAACGAAATAATCTGAACGTTGTAAATAATAATGGGCAGATTACATCGTTAAGGGAAGTTATTGCACATGATGGGTATTCTGTGGATTAATTGTTCTTGATAACTTCCAAATTAATAAGAGTTTTAGTATATTCAGTGTTGCCTAATATGAATCTTGAATCCCATTTTATTTCTTATAAAACAAATAAATACAGGGTGTCCACTGCAACGTTCAGAAAATTCTTGACTTCCTCTTGTCATTTTTCAAGTTTCTTTGTCCACTATATTAATTTAAATAAAAATAAAATATCATATACATTATTGATACTTGCTTTCATATCAGCTACATTGTAATTTAACCTTATTATGACAGAAAAAAATTATAAAATGAAAAACACTAGAGTAATAATCGATCATGAAACAAATATGCGCTCAGAAACAGTCTTGGCTGTTTGAATTGATTTTATATTTCACGATCACTGAAAGGCAAAATCTCAAAATTTCCCATACTTTCGACTTCGTCTCTCGATCTCACTTTACTTGAACTCTCGATGTTCTTTAGGTTTCCAGACTACTTAGCTTATGGACACCCAGCGGTTTAACTAATTGTAGTTAAAATAAGACAAATATATTTGAAAGAATTTCACTTCTTGAGTAACGGAATTGTTGGTAAATTAAAAATAATCCGATAATACTAACAGTTCTTGCTTCAAACTACTTAAATTTCATTCTAATTCTTGGCATATTAAAATGAATAAAATACTTACACGGCAGTTGGATCATGCTTTCTGTTGAGGATCATGTGGTAGAGGTTGATAACATCCATGCGTACTCACCAAATGTAACCATTGCAATGTCAAATTTTTTTACACAGGAGTTGAATACTCACTCTGCCCCACTGCAGGTTCTCTCCTGTCCACTGGTGATCCCCATGGGCTAATATACACCCCTTACGCCGACTATACGAACTATGCTGCTTTGGCCGCATCCCCACTTCTGACGGAATATACTACAGCGGATCACTCTGGTGGGTTATTTGCACGTTGATATTTTATAAATATGTACCAGGATATGTAGTTAAGTTCTTTCAATTTAGATTTTTTTTCATTATAGTATATATAGTATTGTACTTTAACCATCGGTTCTTCACATGTTCTGAGAATTGTGTTTTATATTGACGTGAATTATTATTAAGGAATAATTCAACTGAAATCATAGCCATCTTGATATAACAGGCTTCAAACCCAATGATATGATGTCAAAATAATGGGTATGAGACACCTGACAGTCAGTGTGATTGGTGAAGAAGTATACGTAGAACTGTCGTAGCTAAAGAACAATTGGTCACAATTAATCTAGTTAAATATGCAATAAGATCCCTTGTTACAAAGATACAGGTTGTTTGAAGAATTTAACTAAACTGTTGCTCACAAAGACTGTATTTTTTGCTTCTCTTGAATGATTTATTTTCGTTTTGATATTTTATACTTCAAAAGCAGGGATGACGTCGATCTAAAAAAAGTTAATGCTCAGATCTGGATTGAAGTAATTTAATTCTACTCAAATTCCGAAAACAACCTCAATATGAGAACTTTGAATTCATTCTACAATGAAATACGTCGCCGTGTTCACATTTTTATTAATCATTAGATTTACAGCTTGGAATGTAATACGTATCAGCGATTTAGAAAGTTGAAAATGAATACAATTAATACAGAAATCTGATTGAATTCAACAAGAGTGATTCACTTCGTATTATCCAGAATTGGATATCGCAATTCTCAGAATGATCAATTCAGGCATACACCGATGGTATAATTAGTCAGAATTTGTTTTTTTTATTGTTTAGTATATACTTCTGTGATACTTTACCGATATTAGAGCACATAAACAAATTGTTGAAAGTGTACCAGGTGCACTGTGGAAAAATTTTATTTAATTTTCATATTATACATAGAAATATTTCTTTATTTATACAAATACATATATTCGGAGGCTTACATATACAGGAGTGTTTATACATCACAATTAAATAGGGAATGTATGTATATACCTCACAATTGGGTATTCATATAAAATATAAGGAGATGACAGCTATGCTTGATTCAAATAATTGAATTTATTCGAAGAGGTGCCATTATTTACAATACCTTTATTGTATTTATGTGAACATTTTTATTTATACATTCCTGTATGTGTTGTCTAGTCATTTTGCAATAGTCAAAGTAATTTCCCCCTTTTCTGGAACATTAAAATCGATCCAAATATGTGTATCCCGTGATATATTAAAAATTCGTTCAATCGTCCAGCTGCTATAGCAAAATATTCATTTTTATTATAGAGCACGTTTTTCTTGGCAGTGACGTTGAAATGACATTGATGAAATCAACGAACTTGTGTAGTATCCCATCCCGGTGTTTTGAATTGTGATACTATTTTTGAAATTTATGGACTTTCTTCATAGCCTAAAAATATATTTGACAATCATGAGTTTTAGCGTTTTAATAGTTCTCGAAATTAAATTTATTCAATCAGTTGAAAATCAAATAAATAATATTCTCGTAATCTTCGCTGACGCCTAAACATGAGCAGTTAAAAAATTTGCTATCACCTTTAAATGACATTGAATTTAATCTGCCTAACATTAGCATTTACTATGTTCAAGCTCTGTTAAAATTAATTGATAGTATCTCGAATTTTATGAAATTTTTAAAATGCATACAATTTCTTCATAGTCTCAGTGGTTCCTCGGCTAAAATGAGGAAGATTTATCAATTCCCTTTTTTTCTTAAAGCTGCCTTCTCAAGATATAGTTTGTGTATGTCTTTCTTATCGCTTTCGGATATTCCCCATTTGTCCCTTCTCAATCATCACTCAATAGTGTTGACGAACACGTTACTCCGGATGTGCCCAAGTATTTTGCATTTTTTTTAATTCAATTTTCAAACTTTCAAGGTAAAATTTTAAGAAATTATTTATTTGAATAAAGACTACACAAGAAGAGGAAAAACTCTACACTAACACATACAGTAACTACTTAATGCTTCATGATACAAGATGAAATTATTTCAAGCAATCTCTTAGTGTACAGGTGTCCCCCAAGCTCTGTGAATCTACTTTGGGAGGTGGTTTCTGAAGAAATTCCAAGACATCCAGCTTAATTTGAAATCACAATTTTCAACATACGAGAGCGATTGTGAGGTATTACCTTAGATGTAATAAATTACATATCTTGTTATACTGAAGATGATATTCGCAATCATAGTACAATGATTATCAAGAATGATGAGTTACTTTTGATAGATGAATGAATATCTTTTGATAGATAATTATTGTTTTGAAACCTTGAATTCCTCTAGTTGAAGATTTTGGAAAATATTGACAAAATTTAGCGGAACATCATCAATCAAATTAAACAAGTTCTGTAGAAAAAATCGATATGTAATGGCATTCAATCTTTCCTTTGAAATATGAATGGTCGAGAAGATATTATTATAAAAGAACCTCCTTTTGAAATGTCTTTGCCTTACCTCATTTGGATTCTGCAAGGCCCATAGATGATCATTGTGGGAATTATTTGTACCATCTATTCGAAGCATAATTCATCAGACCATAAAATGTTGTAAATGAAATCTAAATCCAGAGCTTGTTGCTGCAGAATTCAGCAGCAAAATGAGAGTCCATGCTGCTCGTCCCCTGCATTCAATGGCTGCACTCACTGTCGATGATAGAGGTTCCTCTCTTTTCCAAACACGCCACAGAACTCTTTGGGCCTTTGCAACTGATTTGCAATGCGTGGAATACTCATCGAAGGATTATCTTCAACACAGTCTATAATGTTCTCCACGTTTTGTATGTTGACCTCTTCAAGTCGTACATATTTCGGCTTAAGTGGTCCCGTTCCTCTGAGTTCTTTAAATACTGAAGTAAAAACTGGACGAACAAGAGAATGAATTTGTGGATATCTTGGATGGTATTCTCTAGCACTCGTGCGTTTCCATTGCAAAAGCCATAAACATAAAACATGTGTGCTTATTCCTCATTACTGAAGGAATACATTTTCAATTCGAGAAATTTGAGAATAATTATGTACCGAAAAAGAAATTCTGATATTAAATCATCTTGGGCGGCCACAGCTGTGGAATAACAGGAATCGCCTTCTCTCAAGAGTTGAGAATAAAAAAAATCTATCAAATGTAACTCGACGTTTTTGATAATCATTTTACTATGGTTACCAACGTCCCCTTCTGTACAACAAGATATGCATTTCATTCCATCTATGGTAATACCACAGAATCGCTCTTGTATGTTGAGAATTGTTATTTCAGGACACATAATTTTTGAAGCTTTATATCTCTGAATTTAAGTACATTAAGAATGTGCTGTTCCCAATTGCTTCAGAAATAGAGCTTGGGGGTTCTTATGTACACAAACTTAGTTCAGGTCAATCAATTAATGGAGTTTCAACCAAAAGCAGGACGTTTCAATCAGTTAACTAAATCATCAATTTGCTATTTAAGTTTCTGGACTGAGGGCATCAGTAATATTGGCAACACTGCTGTGATCATTGGAATTAAAAAAAGATTAATCGACAATTTCATTTTGAAAGTCAGCAGTTATTTAACTGGAATCTTCCAGATATCTACCTCTACATATTTGAATATTTTAATTACATTTTATTCTAGATTTGGATCGATTTGTCATGCTCCATCCATGATATTATCTTATTGACACTATCTGGATAGATTTATCGTTTGTTACATCACATTTTTGTGTAAATATTTTTTAATTTTATATGAATATTTAAAAAATACATTTTATAGTGAATTATGGTATGAATGCATTTACATTATGTTACCTTAAGATATTTATTTTGTTTAGTCTTTATCTTTGTTTTTACATTTCAAGAATGTAATAACAAAGTTTTTCTCACTCAAATTCTCTTTTAGCTTCTCTTCCAGTGTCATATAAGAGAATTAAATGAACCAATAATTCAAAAATGGAATTATAAATGTGCCTGAGATGTTGTCATATTTTGAAGTTTTTAAATAATTTTATTGTTAGATTTTAGTCTATATTCAGTCATACTTTGATTAGTTATTAAGATTCTTCTTGAAGCTTGGTTATAGTACTTTCATTTACTGCAAATCTCAAGTTGATTTGAAATTTGAGATTTGCGAAATGAATTATTTCCATTTATGGGAGACTGCTTTGTATCGTAACGTATATTTTATTGAACGTTTTGTGTAGGTACATCAGCGGCTGCGGTAGTTGCAAAACAACGTCGACATTTGGGCCAAATCAGGGAACAC
Organism: Cryptolaemus montrouzieri; assembly: GCA_013387265.2. NCBI lineage: Eukaryota > Metazoa > Arthropoda > Insecta > Coleoptera > Coccinellidae > Cryptolaemus > Cryptolaemus montrouzieri. The sequence continues at coordinate 30,732,377 of JABFTP020000103.1, forward strand.
CCCTACCAAAGAGCTGGTGCTCTGTCTTAGATATATCGAAAAGGTTAGTTTGTTTCTGTTTTTCAGTTGATTGTTTGAAATTAGGTATGTCTAGACCTCGAGATTTCGACTTCAAACTGTTTCGATTAAGAGTACAGGGTGTACCAAATTCGATGTTTTAGTACGGCAGCTATGTGAAATATTGTAGATAGATAAAAATAATTCCCCCATCGAGCTCAATTTTCGAGAAAAACTCATTGTTGAACACGGGTTTCTGCTATCTTTTTTAGTTTTCGAGTTACGATGGACGATATCTCGAATCCTATTCAAGTTAGATGAAAATACTTTCACATTCTACAGGCACTTTTTCGCGTAGAATGAAGGGACGTATTCAAAAAGTCGTTTTGCCGATCTGGATTATAAAGCAAACCTGTGTTTTTCCAAATACGAACTATAAGAGATGTTGGTATCAAAATAGAGGATTATTTTTTTCTATCCATATATACCACATGTTATATCAATTCATTTAACTAATGCTTTTTCCGAAACAAAAATCAAAATTCATAGCTATCCACTCCCAACATAGCAGATATTCACAATTCTATGGTAAAAGGGGTTTGTCTGTTTGCGTCAAAGATTCCATTTAATTAATTCTGTGTTCACGTCTTAACTTAAAGTTTTTTGTTGAAAAATTTAATTTTGAACTTGAAAGAAAACTTATTTTGACAAAAAGTAATAACTATATACACAATAAATTGTATCATGAAAACAAAAGCATATTCGTCATTTAAAATGCAAGAGTTGAAACGCCTGGCAAAACTTCTGCTTGCGTTTCCTTTGTAAATGTTACTCACATTCTCCAAACAAATCCTAAAATTTTGTTTTAGCTCTTCTCAACATGCCCTCAGAGGAAAAAATCTAGGGCAGTGAGGTCTGGGGGATGGGTGGACCCTTCCACAGGTCCCATATCCAGTGAGCACCACAGTTGTGTGTCGATGGGATAATTCACATCCGATCAACAGTACTCATTATGCCTATTGAAAATTCCATCACTTGTAATGCGAAATTCATCGGTCCATATAACGCGTCGATAAAATTCTGGGTTTCCTTCAGTTTTCTGCAGATGGAATCAAGTCGTAAATGGTTATCACGAGGCTGCACGAATTTCAACTTTGAGATCCTGTAAAGTCTGAGTTTATTCTCCTTGAAAATTCTGAGAGCCCTTGACTTTGAAATGCCAGTTTCAGTTGCCATTTGACGGCTTTAAATTTCGGGTTGGGCAGCAAACTACTCCTAAAACGTCGACGATAGCATTTTTTCTATCTTCAATTTCATATGCTTTTCCCCAGTATGCTTTGAAAGAATCTCCAGCAATTAAATGTCCTTCAGTCTTTTGAAAATAGACTTATGCGGCTGTCTCCTCTCAGGTAATCTATTGAAATAGGATTCTTCCGCAGCATCCGAATCATACCTATTCTGTATATAACATTCTAACATCTCATACTTTTCTTAATTTTGAATTAAAGAACCATAACAATTGAGTTATAAGTAGAAATTTTCGAAGCAGATGAGAAGAACGGCATAAACTTATGACAAATAATTCTTTCCGCATAATCAATGCTATTAATTGTTTCAAACACAGAATTGAATGAATCCACATCAAGAACATTGAATAGTTGGAATAGTGTTATAAAACAAGGAAAATTTTTTTTCTGAGGGGTGAACTCCATTGTTTTTAAAACAGAAATGAATGAATGGGATCTTTGACGCAAATAGACAAATCTCTCCTACCATAGAATTGTGAATATCTGCGATATTCCGAGTGGATAGATATGAATTTTCGATTTTTTAATGAAAAAGTCAATAGTTGAAAAAATCGAAGTTTTTTCCATAACTCAGAAACCGATCAGCAAAAAAAAATTTCGAATACGCCCCTTCATTCTACTCCAAAAAATGCCTACAGAATGTGAGAATATTTTTTACCTAACTTCAATAGGATTCGTATCGTCATATGTAGGAAGTCCGGAATAACTCGAAAACTAAAAAAGATAACAAATCCGTTTTCACCAATTGGTTTTTCATGAAAATCTAGCTCGAGAGAGGAGATAATTTTTCTATACCTACATATATCACAAAGCTGCTGTACTGAAACATCGAATTTGGTTCACCTGCACATCTATGATGTTTACATTCGTGTTCGTATATTTCCGATGGGAAACTTTGTCTGCAATATAATTTCGTATCCAAAGTTTAGAATTATAAAATTAAATTTGCAATGCAGAATTGGATTTTGAAACTCCACACTCAACTATAACTAGGAACTTACACAACATCCAATCAGAGGATATTTTGAAGAATCTTATTCGTCCATCAAATATTCAATCGATCAAAAACTAATGTTCTTATAATTCCAAAATAATTTTTAAATATAGATGATACATCATAATTTATACTCTTAATCACAACCAAACTCTTGAAGTTGTAGATTCCTCTATATTTCCCAGACCATTTTAAAGGAAAAAGTGAATTTTCTTTTAGCTGATTGGATTTTTATTTGCGTCCGTTTTCTTTTCTCATTCAGTATTTTCTTACCTATGCGGGTTATGGCCAATAATTTTCGCCATATGTCACGGATAAAACTATATTTTTTTACGAAAGAATGCCAGTATAAGTATAATTTCCATTTTCACTTTTCCAATCTTCAATTTTCCGATAGCATTCGTTATCTTGCGCGCTTCGCATCGACGACAAACTTGAGTAATCCTTTCCCAGATCAAGTTGTGAAAATTTCGAAATCTGCATTTTTGTGTTACGTGTCTCGTATTTTTTATTATTACACACTATTTAAGTCTTCGAACAAACTTTCATGCTTTAAAGTAAGCCCTAGTGTTTGTATTTTGAATATTTCTTAGTTTTATATACGTTTATTATTATATTTTTTGTATGTTGTTGACTTGCGCCACTGTGGAACAAAATATATTTATACAAAATGATTCGGTTTGAATGTTTTATCCCTCCAACAATTTATATCTTATGCAGGGTACGAGTCAGATTTCATTTTTACAATCATTCAAGTCAGTGACGTATTTATATTTGTGCGATTCAAAGGAATATGTAAAGGAATTTAATAAAATTGAAGAATTAAGTTCAATAGTGTCGCTTGAAGTTTATTTCACAATCTTTAAAGTTATATTTTTTGGAAATTGTCGTGTAACTTAGAACGCAAAAATTGCAATATTTCTGTTTATCAAGTATGCTTCCTGAGTATATAAGTTTATAATCTGTTTGGAAATGGTAAAGAGTAATAGAAATACATTGAATAGTGATATGGAAATAAATCTGCAAATCCAAGAGGTTTCGTGATTCAGCAACAAAAAACACAAGATATAATTCTTCGTCTTTCTCATCGCTTTCGGATTATGCTCACCTTGTCCCTTCAGAATCATTTATTCAATTATCTTTCAGTAATCCACCAGCACTAAGGAATGATTTAGAACAATCGAAATGAAAATGGTACTCATAGAAATTGAGATAGAACTAATAATGGAAAATGGAAAACTTTTGGGAAAAGCAAAGCCCTGTTGATACCGAATATTTTCACCCTTCACGATAATAACTGCATGACAAGTACAATTCATACTTAGAATCAATGACCTTATAACATTCCATTTCGTTCCAAATTTCGATCAGTCTGGCTGATATGCTAGCTTCTCAATGAGAATGTCCCAGACATGGTACAACATGTTCTTCTAAAATGACCTCTGAGTATTCAGGGTTCCATTATTTACGATGACCAGATCAGTTTGAACGTAAAAAAGAATTCCTTCGCAAACCATCATTGCACATTTACCAAAAAAATTGGAATATCTCTCATTTCTGCGTCTGTACACTACAATCGATCCCAATGAAAAAGACAAAATCTCGACCCATCTGTGAACAAAAATCTATCTCCTAACTAATTGACCTATTGCTTGGCAAAATTCAATGTGCTAATTTGCACTCCACTGTTCTGTCGAAGCAGCATTTGAAGGTGTCTAAGCAGTAGCGAACCGTGTTGTCAACGAGGAAATTCTTAAATAACGACGGCCGTTGTTGCTTGAGGTCGTCCTTGCCCAAGTCTCCTTTTATAACTGCCAATCTGTCCATAACTACGGATCATTCCGGAAACAGTTGAATTGGATACCCCAAGCTTTTGTATAAATCCAACCAAGGTCATCTAACACCATGTTTCAGTAAATATCTACACTACCGCACATAACTATTGATTTCTGCATAGTGAAAGATTGAACTATTCTAAACTATTTGTTCAATATACAGGGTGTTTTCTAAGTACTCAGATGCAGATGATGATTCCCCAGCTGAAATGAATGAATGAAGATTTTCCTTTTTTTAGGGCCCATCTTTTTGAGATGACTGCCCCAAGTGCATAGTGTAAGGGCATAAAATCCTTTTGAAATTCTTCTTAATAAACGAAAAAAGCAGTCGGTTTGAAATTCTGCAGAAATCTTAAGTTTAATGGGGGGTTTTAATCAGTATTTTTCAAATCATCAGCCTTTGGAAATGGGTGAAATTCGCAATCCTTTCTCGTATATTTATCAGAGCTTTTTTAATAGCTATAATTTGACCCTAAATTAATTATTAATTAATGCTTGTTTCTGGAGAGAAGAATTTATAAGCACCTGCAACCGAAATTTCAGAGAAATTCAAATTAGGCGTGGTTTATTATTTGATTTATTTTTCAATAAATTGTTCATTGATAACTTCTCTTCTGATAATTTTTGTTGAAAAATGAGAATTTGGTGAAGAATGTTACATAAACTATTCAAAAACATTAAATGGATCCATTTTTTTCGATTTTTCGTTGCAGATGCTTACATAATTCATTTTTCAGAAAAATATGTATTTTCATGAAAATAACAAGAGGAAAATTTTTTACCCGCACGGCGTTTCAGAAAATAATTATTTGATGATCAAATTGTACTTTCTAGAAATGTTTTCCTGAAGAAACCAGAAGGGTAGGAATACAACCCATTTCCAGAAAAAGGTTAATGAACAAAAAATACTGTCATTGAAGACCTTGTTGAACTAAAGATATCTGCAGAATTTCAAGCTACTTGCTTTTCTGGTTGAAAAAATATTGAAAACCACATTTTGTCTTTAATTTGTGCAGCCATGTCGCCACAAAGGACACCAAATTTCTCCCATTTTAACTTGAGAATTATTTATCGAAGCAGACCCGCCTATTTCTTGGGTGTGACAAAATTATAAGTGCCTGTCACCTTTCCACAACTACTATTATGAGAGCTTAGAACTGTAACTTTTTCAAACTCTCGTTAAACAATACGTATAACACTATTTCTATTTCCAATAAATGCAGTTAACGAAAGATTTAATTTCTCTACCTCTTCCAAATAGATTATAATTGATAAAGCTCTAAACGATTAGGATGAAAATTTTAACATTTATAATAACGACATCAAATCTGCGTGAACATTTCACGCCAAATATTTATCCTATCAAAAATAATTAATTAGACATTATATTAAAAAAACAGAATGTAATTAATGTGTTCAAAAGAAAATCCCAATTTCCAAATTTTTGTTCAAAAAATAGTTTTTGACTGAAATGTATGAAGTTGGTGTTTGAAGAAGTCAGGAGAATGTTCAATGGTAGGTATTAGTACTAAGGAAACAATAATTAAGTAAAATTCGATCAATCAATATTATTAATTGACCATATCTGTAATTCCACAGAAACATTAATTGCATGTACCACATTAATTCCAAGCGATTTTTATCATTAACACCAAGACCCTGTATAAAATATAACTTGATGAATTCTTGCTTCAAAATTAGCTCACTTTCAATATTAGCAAATTAAGCATCGATTTATTAACGTATTAATACTGCATTAACACAATTATCTTCAAGTTTATCATAACTTCTTCTAATTCCACATGGCCAAGTGAACTAAACAAGTATGATTGGTGAGAGTTTGAAACGATTATCGTTCATGTTGAAAAAAGAACTTTGCATATTTTTTAAGGATTAATTCTGGTTCGTTCTTTTTTTGTGTGAATGATATATAATTGGTCTATATAGCACTATATTAAAATTTGCATATTAACATTTCAGTTTCTAGACAATAATTTTCATCATGTACATGCTAAGATTAACTATATTCAATTTTAATATAGTGTGACATGTTCATGTTTAAATTATTTCTTATCTGTTAAGTTGGCTATCTACAATTTCAGTGACGTTTCTCTGAGGATAAGTGGCATGCTGACATTTCTTGGTGAAATCAAATTCACTGCTTTTAAATCTTCAAATGGTGTGCAAATCGCATAGTCTAATGTTATCACAAACTAGGGATTAACGGTTTATGTACTATCTAACATCAAATCCGGAGGTTTTGTAGTATACGAATATTTATCACATTCATTAACATTTGCTTAGTTATGGATATAATCGAAGCACTTATAGAGAAATTACTCACTGAAATGTAGGTATAATATACGATGGTTAATAATGAAATGAAAGATATTAGTCGCCCGAACTATGGTTTCATATATGGTACATATATGATGTGTTTTCTCATTTATTCATTTGACACGAAACTCATAGGCGTAGGTGTATCAAGGCATTGATCAGTAATGCTTTTTTTCAGCCAATTTCCAGCTGGCCCCCGGAATGTACCAATTACTTCAGTCATCTCTTTCTAGGAAGATACAAGTATTTTATATTTCCTTAATTTTTTTTATTTCAACATTATTGATGTTTTATTGAGGAAGCACAGAAATGACACACAGTCACTGTCATAGATACACGAAGTCAAATCTGTCAATAATGAATTAAGTTGAAATTCTTTGAACGAAAAATACACACTGACAAAATTGCAAGAATCATGACTCTCGTCAATATTTTTGGTTTACCACAAACCACAGCGGGAAGAGCCATTGAAAAATACCATAGAACAGGTTAAAGTGGATAAAAAGTCGGCTCGGGGGGTCATAGTATGATCTGTCATCACGATGATTGCTTTATTCACCTGCAAACATTGAGGAGAAGAAAGCACTTAGCAGTAGCAGACTGCAGTTTCCACTGAAACAGTTCGCCTAAAAATGAAGTCCTTCGGATTCAAATCACGAAGACGAGTAGGAGCACCCAGACTTTTAATGCATCATCCTGTGGTTCGACTTAAGTTTGTTAGAACGCAGGAAATGGAATGTGGAATATTGATCCAGAATTATATTCTCAGATGAGTGCAGGTTTTATCTTCACTCTAACTTGGAGAGTTCAAGTTCGAGGAATGCAGGATAACCTACAAATGCTGGCTCAAACTTTGTCGGAGGAGTTAGACAATATACCCCAAGAAACTATTCAGAATTTAACCGGGAGTATGCCGAGTCGTATGCTGGCTGTCATGATCAAGATATTAATTTGTATAATTTACGAATTTTGCATTAGCGCGTTGTTCTTAATTTTTTGTGAATTAAGTTTGTAGGCAATAAGATCTCAAAATTCCCGTTCCTTCATTCTTTCTTTACTTTACTTTTGTTGAGAGTTCAAAATTATTACTTTTTCCTTAACCCTCCGTTACTTTACTTTGTGGGTTTGGAAACTGAGGGAAGACCATGGAATTGTCTGTGGTTCCATTTAAAACATTAAAAATGGATAGTTGACTTTACAAGAATTGAAGAAAGATAGTATATTTGTTTTCCCTACAATCAGATGTGTAAAATGATAAATTCCGTAGGTCTGCTGGAAGTTGGCTGTAAAAAAGCATTGGCGTTCTATTCCTTGTCACATCTACGCCTATGAGTTTCGTGTGATGAAACAACAAGGACAATCACGAATATTTGTTCTTTAAATCAAAAGAATTTGAATAATTTTGGTTAAACAGTATGCGAGATATCACAAAATGAAAATACACCAAATTTTAGGTAAACCGCTTTTTGTGGTTGTATATTATTGAATAGTTATATATTATATATATATATATATATATATATATATATATATATATATATATATATATATATATATATATATATATATATATATTTTAAAAGTTTCTCAGAATTTCATTGTTGGCTCTTTGTTCTAAAGTAACACACATGAAAAATTCGACTTCATCATCTTCAAGAATGATGCATGCAAAGTGAAATTGTGTCAGGTAAAGATGAAACAAAAACTTAATTTCTTTTAGTTGTCTATGCCTCAATATAATCTTTTTATAGAGTTATTTACATGCTTAAACGATGCCGGAGTAGTTTTTTGCTAGGTCCTCGAAATGCACCTTTCTTTCAGATTAGTTCCGAATCTCTTGAAATTTTCGTAGCCATAACAGACCGATGGAACCACTTTCCTAGGATGCAATGTAATTATCATTTGCGGAATTGTTATCTGGGTGGGAGTATCCTCCGTGCTTGTTCTGCCGCAAGGGAACTCCGTAAATCACTCATTTATCATTTTAAGCGATTAAGAAGAATCATCAGAGTACTTATCAAGAGATCTTTTGGTTTCCGTGATGATTTTCTTGCACTTTTAAAGCTTTGCATTATCCATTGTTATTACTTGTGTACTAATATGACCTCAGCATTCATTTTACCTGACTCAGCAATTCGCCAACGTAATCCCAACGTTCATATACTTTCTCCATATCTTTTATGTACAACAATTTATCTTTGCTTCAAACTCAACAAAGACTCCTCTATTGGAGGTCTGCAAACAACCAGTAGTCACTGGAGACTAGATCTAGAATATAAGCTGATTGTCCAGCATTTGAAAGCGCAATTCCTTCAATTTGACCAGCGTTTTCATTGATATGTAACATAGTGCAGTATTGGTGAAACATCACTTTTTCTTAATTTCTTCATTCAATAAATCCAATAACGCTGAGTAATATTATCGGTTGATAGTTTTACCTTTGATAGCATAATCGGTGGAGATAATAGCTTGCGCATCCCAAAATATGGATGCTATAACCTTATCAACTGGTTTTTGAGTTTTGGTCGCTTAGGACGACTATCACCTGCTGCTGTTTACTCAACAGACCATCTTTTCAACTCAGGCTTGTGGTAGTAAACCCATACATCTTCTTTTGTTACATATTGACACAATACTCCTTCTAATTCCTCTCAGACAGATCCAAACAGCCTTCTGAAGGGTCAATACTCTGTTGTTTTCGGTCAGATGTGAGCAAGAACGTCAACCATTTCGAATAATTTTCGAACTATCACTTTGTCGCATTTTCTGGTCGATCAGAGAGTAGTTGTTTGACCACGTTTAATGTCAGAATACCATCGTTTGAACGTTACTATTGTTGAAGCAGACAGTAAGGATCAAGCTCGAACAACGTTTTTCCTATCAAAACCGAGTTTGATACACGAAACACATTTGTATCCATCGATCAAAGCGAATCTAATAGCGAAAATATATCTACAACGACCGTCATGAAATTTTTGCTGGTACCTTTGAAAGTTTCATACGAAGGTGCTCATTGGCTATTTCGATGCCCAGTGCCCCTCATGACCAGGAATCCAGACTAGTCCTACACTGTTCAAAGCTTACATTATAGCCTGATTGTCACAGACTGCATCCTTAGTCCTACTTGAACTAAAATGATGAATTATAGAAAGTTTCCAATTATTGATTACTAGTTATTGCAATCCCTTGAAAATTTCTTCGTTCTTGCAGAAAACTAATAATTCATTTTTTCATGAGGTTTCTTTCAATTTGATCAATATTTTATTTCCGAAAAAGCATTTATCAGTACATGGTTGTATAAGTAGTAGTACGAAGTAGTCTTTTTGAACCGTTTTGAGTAACAGAAATTCGAGAGTTCAAAACTCGACAGTCAACAAATATTAAGGACACATATATGCGGTAGGTGGCCATATTATTGCGGTAGTTCCCAGAATTCTGCATTTTGACTGGATTTCTAAAACGTTAACTTGAAGTAGGAATTAGATCCTTATAACTGCATCTTCTGCTCAATCCTTACAAAAAAGTCTCTGATAGAGCGAGGGTCTATCTTCGGCAGGTCACTTAGTAACGCCTAAAGCGGATTCATGCCAGACATGTGGTGATCAAAAGAATTGGTGTTCAATCCCAATTTCACAATACTTGCAGTCAGGATTTTTTTCCAACCCTATCTTGCACAGGTGATATCTGAACTTGCGATGTCCCGTCACTATCTGTGCCAGTGCATCAGTTCGACTGCCTTCAAGTGTCCAAGTTTTACTAGGTGATGTACCAAGCATTGTGTTGGACAGGCGACAGCCTCGAGCATTCAACCAGGTGCCTCTATGTTGTTTTGTTAGCCATCCTGACTTGTCCCCAACTGGGCATTCGCACATAACGTGTTCCATTAATGCTATATCTTCTTCACATCTTAACAACTTAAGTAATTAATAACAGAATTCTAATATGATACTTTGATATGTGATGATGCTATATTTTACTGTAATGAATGCGTTAGGCAGACTCTCTATACAACCTTTGCATTCTTGTGTAGTTTCAAGTTAAGTTGAGTTCATATCATTCTCTTATGAGATTTTCAATTAATTGGCGCTTGGTAGTCATCACTCTATTCATAATCGCTCCTTTGGTGACCTTTCACATATTATCCTATCTATCTAAATATCTCGCCAAGGCAAAACAGCAACTTTTTTGTTAGTCAGAAATAGAGTAACACTCTTGACTTTATGGTATGGTGCCGAATCATGCATTAATGAAGCTGAGGTAGCAGCCCAGTCTCTAGTACTCGCTTGTACTGATTTTATTTAATCATTCTTTCTACAATGTAGTCACCCCGTGCATATGGCTTAGAAAACATATCACACCATAAAGGTTCCTTTTCATCAGAGCGTTTTGACGCTGATTCTGATGATCACGTGATTTTCAGCGTTGACGATAGAAAGTTGAGATTTCTGAAGTTTACAGTTATAGTGACAAGTTTATATTTTCCGTCTTCAAGGGTTTCCAATGAAAAACCCAGAGGCAACCAGTTTTCTTCAATACAAAATGGCTTAGTCTCTTTTTATAGTCATCCAGTTATTGCGCCATATTAGCTTTCGATACTCGAACAACATAGTTAGGTCTTAAAAAAAGAATTTCGCAATATATAACACTAAAGATTCCAGAAATGATACCAAATCAATGAAAAATAGACTTCATATTCATCAAATAAGTGTTTTAACCTAAAATAAGTGACAAATGATATTTTGACGCTGAATACCCTTTTCATGGGAGCATCATGATTTCATAGAAAAATAGGTCACAACCATTTTGACGCTTGAAACGAGCGTCAAAACACTCCAATGAAAAGGCACCTTAACACTTACTTAGTGTGTAACCCTCCCAACACTCAATCTGTACTAAACTGTTCTCCAGGATGTTACCTATCAGAAGAACTTTTATCAACCTAAATTTGGAATTTTGACTCGTCGGCAAAACATTTATAAAATATTTATACAAGATCTCCAGAAAGGTGATTTTGACGGAATTAAGAAACAGAACAGCAGGCCAGATAAATTGGTCTATTTCAATACACAATTCTGGTGAAAGACGAAGATTTTGCTGCTGGCGTTCCTGGTTCATGTTTATTTGCATCTACTTTCTGTTCAAAGTATTCCAGTAGGAAATAGTTATGAGGTGTGAGATCACCACTTGTCGGAGGCCATGGTACCTCGACCGAAAATTCGCTTCGCCACTAAAGCATTCCATTTGTAAAATTCAGTCAGACAGGACATCCAGTAACGTCTAGTTCTCGAACGAGCTGAATTTTGTAGCCTGTTTGATATCAGTGTTTTCAGAATGTTGTGCAACGACGTGAATCTTGTTTATTAAATTCCGTTAAAACCTTCGAGCTGTACTATTGAATCAGCGTTGCGCATACGCAAAAAGCGCAATCGCCTTCTAGATATGCTTCCATGGCATACAATCTTCGAATAGACCTTACCTTCCTCCTCTTAGTCGCGCTAATGCATGGACAGCGCAGATACAAATACCCCCGCCATTCTCGATTTCAATCTGTAACAGTCTTATTCCGGTGCTGTCTGGCCCATTGTTATTTTTGGTAGACTGACAACCCATCAGATTTGTTCCCTAACCCATACCCTTGTCGTACAGCATCAATACAGATATGCAAGACGAAAAATAAAAAGTTAATTAAAATACGACAATATAATAAACAGCTATTTTCGACTAATGATAACAGAATGAGAAGAAACATAATTGACAAAACGACGCACATTTTCAGTGTTGCCAACAATACTAATGATATCGTAATATCAAACGATACAAAACTTTCAACGCCACTTCATTTACTGAAATAATTGTTATAAATAATATGAGCTGTGTCTAATAATCTGACCACCACTATACAGCGTTCAAACAAGGAACAATATTATTGAGAACAGTTGAACTTTATGTATTCAATTCATTCAAAATGTCTTTCATTTCACTATTCATCGTACCAGCCAACAAATTTAATGTGCACCAAAAAATGGTTCAGCTACTATTGATAAAATACTAACAAACTGTTTTTCTTTTCTTTTCTTGTTAACCTGGTTGCCCGGCCTGTAGGCTTGGAGTGCTAACTTGACACCTGCGCGGCCTCCAACTAACGGAACAAAACACCGGACCATCGAGGTAGCGGTATGTCTAACAATTACATCACTAACAAAAATGTCCTCATGTATTAATGACTTACGATATTCAGTATATCTAAGGCAAAAAAGGACAACATCGATCTAATTTAATGATCTTAGGGTAGCAATTCTGATTTTATATTTAATATTTAACTGTATTGAATTTTGCTACAATTGTGGCATACCGAGGAATGAATTGAATTCAGAAAAAAGTTTATTATATGTTTCAAACCTTTATACTATGAAAACCAACATCAGTACTATTTTTTCCAATATGCATGGTTTATTATGAATCTTTTTAAAACGGTTTTTCAATTTTCAATTTATTTAGCATGAACATTAAATTCTAAATTTAAAAATATACAGGTTGTTTCTTAAAAAACGCCAATGGCAGTAAGTTCTCTATTTTTATCCCATTGGAAAAATTTTAATTTACGTTTATATGGTTTTTGAAAGCTGTTAGATGGGTACATTACATTTTTTAGGGTGAGGAAAAAATCTCGTAAAAAAATTCTTGTTTTAGATTGGAACGTACACATTTTTTATGTAGAGAATAATTCTCGATTATAGCGGTTTTAATCCTCCTCCATTTATTACATTCATGTCTTTCATTTTTTTATTATTATTCTTTATTTTGCTTCAAACAATATCAAATATCAACAAATTAATAGGTATCGTGTACGAAATGAAAATGACATTTATAATTTTTATTACCTATGCTCTTATTGAAATATTTTTGTTCCTCAGCACCTTTCGAGATAATTGAATTTCATCAATAATTCTATTATTGATATGATATAATACATCTATCCACAAGATGTATCTGAGGAAGGGGTTCATAACCGGACATCCACTACAACTTTGGTATTTCAAATGGCAGGGTGCACTTTTTAATCTTTTTATTGAAGAGTTTCTTTTCTCAAGCATCTCTTGTTGCGATTTATCTTATCTGAAATTAACCATCATGACTTTTTTATGAAAATTTTCGGAATTAGAATGTCATTATCTTTGCCCAAAAAAACTGACTCAGATTTGAGCAAGATTATACCGTTTTCTCTAGTTTAATGAGAAAAGTTTTACTTTTGGGGCAACGTACTTTCCGATACTAATTAATATACAAGATGCCCAAAAATCACTCATCAACTCGATAAAACAATTGTCAAAAAACGTTTTCTTTAAATACGAGTACATATTTTTTTATTACTCTATTAGAACCTTATTTTTAATTAGTTTTGATTGGTATTAGGTTTTCCTATGTTTTCATTTTATTCTGGATTCTATCAGAAACCTGTAGTTCCTCCAAAAAATTAGATCATTGGGCTGTGGATTTAATTCCTATGCAAGTTTTTATGTTTCACAACGTTCTATGATTTTCGGCCTCAGCCATCGCGAATAAAATAAAAACGAGATTTTAGGTTAGATTAGACAGGACACTCCAAAGCCAATCATTACTATTCATATTATATTTATTTATATTCTAATAAAGTAAAAGAAGATACTCATATTTGACAAAGAAACGTTTTTCGACAATTTAGTTTTATTGAGTGCTTTTTGAGCACCTGTATATAAAAAAGCATCCGCAAGAACGCCGTCCTCTGAAGTAAAACTTTTCCTTTTTTTTCTAAGAGAAAAGGTAAAATCTTACTCGTCTGAGTCAATTTTTTTGATCAAAAGAGACAAGAGTATACTTCCGAAAATTTCGATAAAAATCATAGCTCAATGGTGGTTGATTTCAGATGGGACAAATATTAACGAAATATGCTTGAAAAAGGATTTCCTTTAATAAAGAAACAAATAAAAGATACCCTATGCCATTTGTAACAGCAAAGCTGTAATCAAATTTCAGTATAACCGGAAGTGGTACCGCTATGAAAACAATTGCAAACTGTAAATCAGTATCAAATTATTCTAAAGCCTTAATTTGACATTGATCGATAAGCCAGTTTCACAGATAGTTCTAATGGGCAGTTTAGGTCCTGTATAAAAAAATTTCTGTACAAAATAATAAAAGAAAATATGTATATTCCGATTTGAAATAATTTCTATGGGACTTCCCTTTACTACGTAGAAAATGAGGTGTATCCATTAAATAGCACTTCAAAAACCATGTGTACAAATTTTTCTAATCAGGTGAAAAACGGATCGACGTTTTCCAAAAACATCCTGTATATTTAGTCTTAAGAAATGATATTTGTGTAGATATGCTAATATCTAGTTCATTATTAATTAAGATGGTAATTATTAAAAATATCTTATTGGTCACCACTTTCTATACTCATTTCACATTTCTTCATTATTATTATTTCTACTTCAATATAGAAATACTTATTTCTCCTTGAATCCTTACATTTATAAATCAGTATTTGCTATCCTTTCATCAATAATAAAAACAATTCTATGAAAAACCAAATAGAAGGATTCGATTCCCAATTATTTATATCAATTTGCTCATATCTTTTCCGCCCAAAGTAGATCTGAATTTTATATGCAATTGGGTTTTTGTTTTTCTTGTTTTTCTTTTGTTTATTATATTATACATTGATTATGGTTTTTATATCGATTTGTTGTCCATTTCAAAGGTGCATTATTCACATATTTTATCACCGTTATTGAGTGCCTTGAATTTTTGAATTAATTGTTAAATTTAAGAAATTATTTACAATATTTTGTGAACGGTGCAACCTTCATGATGATTCTCACCCATTTATAGAACTAACTTCCAATGTAAAATTGTTTAATCGATCTAATTTCTACTAATATAAATTAATTATTGTCTGTACAAGTACAAACTAATTTGAAAGTGCCAATGCTATTTTATACAGAGTGTTCTTTAATTTTTGGAATTATCGGAGTGTATATAGTTTGACTTTATATAAAGAGCGAATGAATCATTTTGAATTTTAAAAATCTTTTGAAAATTCGAAAACGGAACTGCTACGTTGTCCGAAACTATTTCACAATTCTGTACCAAATTTGAATTTGATTATTGTCCTAAATTGCAATATTCAATAGTAAAATATATATTTTTTTTTATTCGTATTCGTTGGAATAACAATTTTTGATTATCTTAGTCCGAATTGCATTAGTTACATAACTAGAATATCAATAATTGAAATAGAGGAACAAATCGACAGTTCCACCGTGTAGTATTCCAGTTTTTACTTGTTAGGAAATGTATTTCTTTCTCTTTAGTACTTATCAATTAAGGATTTTACGATCAAATAAATTAGGGAAAAGATAATACAAGCAGTGAGGTAGTATATAGTTAGTGCGACTTAAATTTAAACAATATAAGTTCATCAGGAACAGGTTGTAAATCTGTGTCTTACTTTGTGGACAATTATTTGAATGGTCTCTTTGAATTTTTAATGGAGAAAAAAGTTTGACGTACTCTGCCACTACGGTTGTTTCAAAGATTCTGAACAAATAAAGGAAAAATAATCATACAAGCATTTACCGAAAAAATTCTTCATAAGAGATATATGCCAAAGGGGCACCATTAAGACTCGTCTTCCTAGTTATTTCAGAAACGGTTTATCGTTTAAATATGGAACTTTATATTTGTTGACTCTTAACGATGAATAAGAATTGTAACAGATTTTCAAAAGAAAAATTGAAAAAAGTTCATTTAAACGTTGGTATTAAGTTTTGAAAATGTTTCAGTATTTTTTCAATAGCAACTACAGTTTTCAAAATTATTCACCGAAAATTAACACGAGAGTTATCTCCGAAATCTACATCATTGATCAAGCCTAACGTTTGGTCACAGTATACAAGTTGTTACTTTTTCACAGATCAGATTAGACTTAATATACAAAATACGTCAGTGCCGCACCAAAAAAATAGTTGACAGAGCAAAAAAGGAGCGTGCTCGTGATTTAGGTCATCTCATCATGAAACACCCTGTATTAATCAAAAATGTTTCATAAAAGACAATTTAAGGGGTCACAGGTCATTGCAAATGTTAACTGTACCTCATCATGTTTATTTCTCGGTTAACTTGAAGCTAGTGTCTTCTTCAATCTATGTCAATCCTCCTTTCTTTCATTTGTCATTTATACAGGGTGTTTCTTAAATTCTTCATGAAAAGAGCTAATTCCTCAGCTCTTTTCATATAAACATTTGCCGCAGAAATCTTTGCTAGGTAGATATGCCTCTCCAAAGGGACGCTATGATATCGGGTCACTGGCGTACCTAAACATAGTTGAAGAGGTAAAAAGAGAGCATGACCATGAAATCTGTAAATTTTCACATACTTTCGGCTCATCTAGTGTTGTAGATTTCCGTAAATTACTCATGTATTTTCATCATGTATCATCAATTTTGAAAAAAAACCTTCAATTATTTTCAAAAATTAATATCTCTAAAACAGTAATCGAAAAAAATGCAGAAATCAAACTGGATACGATTTCATTTACGAAGTACGTCAGTGGCGCACCAAAACAAAGCTGAGAGGGCAAAAACCAAGCGAGACCAGTGAAAAAGTGTATATTGTCATAAACGTTCGGCTAGTTCAGTGATGTTGATCTCGGTAGATAACCCTTGTGTCATTTTTTCGGCGAATAATTTCGAAAATTGTAGTTGCTATTGAGAAAAATCGAAAAATATTGGAAACTTCAACACACTGTACTCCGAAAACGAAACATGTAAGGATTAACCTTCTTGATTGAAACACCTTGTATACTATTCAAATTGTAGATTCAAAGTAATGATAAAACAAACTGAAAACCTGATCTTACATTTTTAGGGTTATTACCCGAATTCAAATGAAACCACCATTCAAATAATTATGCCTAATCACAGGTCCGAACGTGTTCTACAGTAATTTCTTAAATCTTAAGCTTTTATCTCGTTACAATTTTTTTCTTTCGAGATTCTGAGGGTTCTTGTACGAGTAGATTAGGATCTTATTGCTTTAAAGAGTTATTTCGAAAAACTATCTGCTTATAACTATGGTCGTTAGCTGTAAAATTCTCTCATCCGTCCCTAAACTCGGCAATATGAACTCAGCAATAATTAGAATAGGAAAATGGATATTCTAATTAAAATTATTGTTATACAAATTATCGAAATTTAAGTTGGTTTTTTCAGAATTGACCATATTTTCTCACATCCAAATATTACCTTTTCTAAAATAGAAATATCAGGTGTCAGTTTTAACTTCTGCAATACTAAAGAAAATTTATACCGTTAGAAATATCCTGATATTATCCCAACAATTCATGAAAATATCCTGATATAACTATTTAAATCAAAATCATTAAACTTGAACTAATTACAACAAGTTTTCATATATCCCCATTGTCTTCAATTGAAACAATTGCAGTGCCTTAAAAATCAGAGAAAACGTGCAATGGAAAAAAGAGATGTGTGCAATGGCCTTCTTCGGCACAATTATGTTTTTATTATAAATATTTAATACTGTTGTACTTAGAATCTAATTTATAACAACATATTTTAACTTCTTTTGTTACTTTTTTACCATAATTTAAACCTGTCGCACTGAAAATCATTTTGAGTAATTTTATTAAGAAGGCATTAAGATGGTAGCTTAAACACTCGAATCATTTATCATAATGATTTTGTAGATATATTATATGATGTGTCATATTAATAATATTAATGTTATTGAACAGATAATTGTTGATATAGAATTTTAACCCAAATGGGTAGATCTGATGTATTGAGATTATATATGTATTCTTGAATCGCACAAATAAAATCTATATTAAAGATTATGGAAGTTATTTAGTATTTTATAAAATGTTAGAATTACCAAAATATTTGGAAAAATCCAAATTATTAGGTAAGTATACATTTTTTATTCCATTAACACTGCGTGAAATGAGCTAATAAATCAACTGTTTTGTTTATACGATTGTTCTACAGTGTGTTCCAACGAAAATTTGACCCCCTATAACTCCGAAATGAGTAACATTAGCGAAAAACACCAAGACACGTCGATTTTTGTTTCGAGGGGGAGCATTTTTCGAAATAATTCGAAACTTCTCAGATCAACCCCTACCCCCAGCAACCCTAACTTTGAAATTCATCATAGGAATAAGGGTCGAGTGGCACCTTACTGAAAAGGTCTATCAATTCTCCACCTTGATTTGTCATTTTAGAATTTTAAATTAACATACAGGGTGTCCCAACCAAGGGTGAAGTTGAATTCTGGAAATCCCAAATACTAAATGAAATAGATTTATTTTGGCATAATGCAAGCGCAGGTTTATGCTCGGTCTAGAAAAACGACCTACACTTGTGAATTTGGAGTTGGTGCAATCAACCCCTATTTCCAGCATCCCCAACTCAAAAATCATTCGATCGATAATAGGTCAAGTGGCACCTCGTTGGAAAGGTACTGCAATTTTCTCTTCGAATTTGGTATTTTCGAAATTCAGAATCATCATACAGGGTGTCCCGAAGCAGGAACATTGAAAATCCAAATAACTTTTTGAAACTGGTTCAAAGTGGCATATCTTCAGAAAGGTTTTTGAATTCCAGAATGATTAAAGCATTTCATTCAGTTCGGCTCTCCATACAGGATGTCGCTTTCGAAAAATTCAATATCGTCATTTGAAATTATCAACTAAAATTAATTCGAAACTGTTAAAAGTATTGGGGTACGATGTGTTGAGCATCAATTACGAAGAAATAAAGCTGATTTCTGCATTGAAAATGTTCACATTTTTTCATTTCCATCTGGCGTGCAGTCATCTGTTATTTCTCATTTTGCAATGAAATATTATTATTATTCAGATCAGTTCCTCATTATTGTTGTTGTTCGTCAGTTGAAATTAATCTGAAAATGGTTTATTCCACTGAGAAAGGGTCGAAATTGTATCGACGTATTTTCGAAATAACAGTTGTGCCAAAGAAACGGCAAGGATATTCGATAGGAACCATCCTGAAAGAAAGGAGTCAGTCACCAGTACGTTAAATATTTGGTTGACAAATTCCTAGCTACGGGTTCGGT
Organism: Cryptolaemus montrouzieri; assembly: GCA_013387265.2. NCBI lineage: Eukaryota > Metazoa > Arthropoda > Insecta > Coleoptera > Coccinellidae > Cryptolaemus > Cryptolaemus montrouzieri. The sequence goes on from JABFTP020000103.1 coordinate 30,751,993, forward strand.
GGCAAACAAAAACATGAAGTGGCATGTCCTGTCAGAAATGAGGCAACGGAAGTGGCAGTAGTGGGTCATCTACAAATGGAGAATACTACTTCGATCAGAAAACTATCTCGTCTGACTGGTGTATCAGCTACAACTGTCCATAGAATCGTGAAACATCACAAATTTCACCCCTACAAGGTAAAATTAGTGCATGAAATAAACGAAGATAATCCAGATCGTCGTTTACAGTTTTGTGAAAATCTAAGTGAAAACCTAAACGCTAATCCAAATTTTCTGAATAACATCTGTTTTTCTGATGAAAGCACCTTTATGCTCAGTGGTAAAGTGAATAGACATAATTGTCGATATTGGGACACACAGAATCCTCATTGGTTTAGAGAGGCCCACACGCAAAAGCCTCAGAAGTTGAACGTTTGGGCAGGAATTTTTGGCAATCATCTAGTTGGGCCTTTCTTTATTGAGGGTAATCTGAATGGAAATGGCTACCTACAGTTGTTAGAGGAACACATACATCCTAGATTGACAGAAATTTTACAGAACGATCCAACTCTTTCTGAGGACGAAATGCGTTTTCAACAAGACGGTGCTCCTCCGCATTATGATGCTCAGGTGCGCCAATATTTAGACGAAAATTTCCCAGGAAGGTGGATTGGTAGAAGAGGACCTGTTGAGTGGCCAGCCAGGTCACCAGATTTAAATCCCTAGATTTTTGTTTGTGGGGCCATCTAAAATCTAAAGTTTATGCCACAAGACCAGAAAACCTAGAGTAGCTGCGGATGAGGATTATCACAGAATGCCGACTTTTGACTCCTGAAGTTTTCGCTAATGTGAGAAGAGAGTTCGAAAATCGTCTGTATAACTGTATGGAGGTGGGCGGAGGTCATTTTGAACAATTGTTGTAATAATCAAGTTAGTTTTTGTTTTCAATTGAATACAAGTTCAATAAATCTCGTTTTCCTGTTTAGATGAGCATCCAATCAGTTTCTCCATCATCCCTCATCCTGATCCTCATGCCAGAAAACCTCGATTGCCAAACTGAAACCAATGCCTCAGTGATTCAGAAAATAGAAAAATCTTTCTGGAACTTTGCCACTCAACCTGTAATCACTTGTATGATTTTTTGAGTTGGGGATGCTGAATGGAAGAGATTGATTGCAAAATTCCATATTCACGCAAGAGAGTCTTATTCTCGAATCAAACATAAACATGTTCTCGTATTATACCGAAATGAACCAGTTTCAAAAAGTTATTTGGGTTTTCAGTGTTCCTGCTCCGGGACACCCTGTATGCTGATTCTGAATTTCGAAAATACCAAATTCGAAGAGAAAATTGAAATACCTTTCCAACGAGGTGCCACTTGACCTATTTTCGATCGAATGATTTTTGAGTTGGGGATGCTGGAAATAGGGGTTGATTGCACCAACTCCAAATTCACAAGTGTAGGTCGTTTTTCTAGACCGAGCATAAACCTGCGCTTGCATTATGCCAAAATAAATCGATTTCATTTAGTATTTGGGATTTGCAGGAATTCAACTTTACCCTCGGTTGGGACACCCTGTATGTTAATTTAAAATTCTAAAATGACAAATCAGAATGGAGAATTGACCTACCTTTACAGTAAGGTGCCACTCGACCCTTATTCCCTATGATGAATTTCGAAATTAGGGTTGCTGGGGTAGGGGTTGATCTGACAAGTTTCGAATTATTTCGAAAATGCTCCCCTCGAAACAAAAATCGACGTGTCTTGGTGTTTTTCGCTAATGTTACTCATTTCGGAGTTATAGGGGGTCATTTTCGTTGGAACACACTGTATATTCACTTATTAATGATAAGATTACTAGAGAACTAGAAAACTTCACATCGCAAGTTTAGATGTAGACGACACGTTTTCTAACTTGCGGACAGGGTCTCCGTGAGGGCTACTGGCGCTTGTGTGCAAAAAGGATTTTGGCGCCCCTTATGGCATTTTTTTTTTCTTGAAGGTAGGAGGTAGGTAGGTAGGTGCTTGAAGTAAAGCAAAAAACTGAACTTTAGAAGTCATATTTATTTGTAGACTAAAATATCAAAATGAAACGAACAGAACAAAATCATAACAAAATAAATTCTTGTTCACACCCATTTTAAAACATTTACTTAAGTAATGGGATACAGACACGTTGAGTCGTTGTTGATAAATACTAGAAAATAACCTAAAACTAGAAATCACATTTTTCAGGAACAAATAACAGAAATATTATATATATATATATATATATATATATATATATATATATATATATATATATATATATATATATATATATATATATATATATATATATATATATATATATATATATATATATATATATATATATATATATATATATATATATATATATATATATATATACTTTCTACTTATACTTGGATATTTTAAGAAATATGCAGATATTGCTAATAACAGATACCTAGGAACTTCGTTTTAGAATAAAAAATGATAGCTAGGTCTAGATGCAATAGAAAAATAAAAGATAGCTATTAGTAGCTATATTTTCCGAGATTTTGCTGTTGCAAAATCGCTAAAATGTATACCGTAAAAATTTCTTGTTTAATTGCTAATATTGTTAGCCCAGACTATCTTTCTTGAATCATTGTCGATCTTAAATAATTTTTAATGATTTTTAACTTTGAAAAAGATCGCTCGCCAGAAGCTACAGATACAGGCAATGTCAAAATAATTCTTAGTGAAATGCTTACGTATGGAAAGGTGGAGATTAAATTGTTTTCAAATATATATTGTAAAATACTTAAGGGGTCAGTATCATCAGGTAATGAAAACAACTTTAACGCTTTAATTTCGTTAAACAGATCATTGGAGTCTATATTCTTATTATCCTGATCTGTCAGTCGCTCTTCAAGAATAGAACAATGTTTTAAAAGATCGGTGTCACTGGATTTGAATATGTCGCTAAAAAATCCGAAAATATACTCATTTAACAAGTCAAGTCGGTTTTTTAGAGAACTTATAGTTTGATCTATAATTTTTAAGAAAAAACTAATTTTAAGGGCGGTTTTTGGATCATGAGGGGTCTCATCTCGGTGTTCATGGTCAAACAGTTTTCGTTTAAATTTCCTCCTAACCATTGGTAATGGTGGAAAGTCTTCTTCAATTTCGAGAGAGGATGCTACTTCTTTCGCTTGCACAAGAATTTCTTGAAATGATTGGTCAGGTCTATATTCCTGGAAGTGATCAACTTAATTTTTTAGGTAGGTTTGGCATGCTTTAATATTAATTGTAGCACTTTGCCTTTGTTTGCTGGCAATATTTATATGAAATAAAACGTCATGCCAAATAATAATTCCACAAATAAATTGAAAATTTTGTACATACGTTAAGAATGAACTCGCTTTATGTCTTGCATCAATGTGAAAGGAATTATCTTCAGCCACTTCTAGAAGACTTTCGCAAACCTTAATTAAATAAACTTTAAGGGGCTTTATTGCGTCAATTCTGCTGGACCAGCTTGTCTCACTTAGAGGCTTTAAACTTAACCCGGGGAAATTTTTTCTCAAAACATACCACCTTTTTGTAGATGACGAAAAAAAATTATATAACTCTTGCACAAGATTAAAAAAGTTTATTGTAGCACCTGACACCTTAGAAGCGTCATTTACTGTTAAGTTCAAAGTATGAGCCGCACAAGGTACAAAAAGAGCTTTCGGATTCGCATCAAGAATGCGTTGTTGAAGCCCAACATGTTTTCCCTTCATATTTGTCCCAATATCATAACCTTGTCCCCTAATGTGTTTAATTTTTTCAAATTTTCTACCACAAATATATATGTCCCTTCTCCTGTAGAGTCCAGTATTGGATTAAACGCAATAAAACTTTCCTTAACTTCAATCTTTTATGAAGTGGTGAAGTGTATGAACATACCTCAGAACAAGACTAATTTGCTCAGTATGACTAGTGTCTGGTGTACAATCTAATATTATTGAAAAATATTTTGAACTGCGAACCATTTCTAAAATATTATTTCTTACTTTGGACGACAATAATTCAATTATTTCATTCTGTATTTGCACGCCTAAATAATGAGTCATTTTAACAGGTTTTTTTGGGAGTTATACACTCGGCTAACGTGCTGTCTCATCACTGAATCAAAAGGGGCAATCATCTCAACGGCTTTTAGAAAATTTCCATTATCATGTTCGAAAAGCAATTGAGAAGAACCTTGAAATGCCAAGCATTGTGTAGATAAATACTTGACAATCGCAACAATTCTTTCCAACACGTCTCGCCAATATTTTTTTCCGTTTCTAAAATCCGCAGATGATAAGCATTAACAGTCATAGATGTCTCCAACATTTTTTTTAAATTTACCCAAGTGTTTATATAACTTGTGTAAAATTGACGTTTCGAGTCATTAAATTAGCAAAGACAAGTGTTGCCAATCAGATACTCCATTTGTATCACAAAAAGCGTTAGGAGTTTTACATTTACAAAACAACTTACAACAAAAACAAAATACAGAATCTTTGAAAATAGAGTAAATAAGCCAAGCCCTTTCGACTTTATCTCCATTCGCTAGATTTCTTTCAAAGTATTTGCACGAAAACTTTCTCTCATCTTTATCACTAGGAAAGCTAAAACTGATGTCTATCAAGGGCGGACCACGTTCAACCAATATTCTACCCATCTCATTGGTGATTACTTCGAGCCACAAATCGGGGTCGGACGGAATTATATCGATACTAGCCTCATTACATCCTTCATCAAAAGTGTCACTTGCAGCAGGTATTTCGGTAGCTGATATTACCGTCATCGCTTCATCGGGCTCCGCATCAGTAGAAGCTGTTTTACTGCTACAACCGCTGCCACTTGTTGCAGGACCTGATGTTACTGTTGAAATTTCAGATGGTCCACTCACGGTTATTGATATTACGGATTTAGAATCTTGAGATTCGGACGATTCGGTCACACCAACATCGATAGTCTCCGTGGAATCTCGATTGTTTTGCAAGAAATGCTTTAAAGATCCAACCATTTTCCCCTTTCTTGTAGTCTCAGTTTCTTTTGCTCGCGAAACTTCGCACTCGCACTTTCTTTTATCCTGAAAAAAAAAAATAATTAGTAGTAGTAAGTAACCACAATAATAAGCACCATGTGGGTAGGGTAGGAAATATTCTTAAAAAGTTAACCAAGTAGCCAATAGTTTTTAACCCTTTATAGGGCAGATTATTATTAAGTCAGATATGGCCGATTAAAGTTTGCATATTTGAGTAAAAAGCAATTTGTTCAAGCTCTTTCAACTTAAATCCTTTCAAAAATAAACGCAAAAAGATATTAAACTAATTTGATCTTATAGACCTTAAAAACCCTATAAAATGGTTTTTGAAAAGATCAATAGCATAAAAACTAAGCGAGTTATGGATTGAACCAGTTACTTTTTTTAAACTCGTACATGACATTTCAATTAATAAAAGATATTTGGCTAAAAAATTAATTATAACTAGTATCCTATAAAGGGTTAATGTTGATAGTATAAAGTAGGGAACACTTACCATTTTATAAAAAATCAAGCCGTTGAGATTGCAGTCAACAGGTATTCGGCAGTTTATTAAAAAAAAAGTAGTAAACAAAATATTACACAACACCACACTTCACAAAATAAAAATAACTATATGTAAAAATTAATATGATTACTTGTTTTTATTCACTTGTTGCACGATCCAGTGAACTAACTGATTTAAAAACGCCTGTGGCGATACATCGCGTTTATAGCGCTCCAGGCGTTATTCATGTCTGAACAGAAAAAATCAAGAAACTGCCGCCTGACAAGTTCTCGCAACATAGGAATCGGCAGTAACTGGATGATATAATAAAAAAATTTCGTGTGTATTTATACCTAATTTAATTTGAATTTGAACAGATCAGGACCATACTGTTCTCAATAATTTGTCTCAGAACCAGGAACCAACTCACAAAGTTTATCTACTTTGTCAAGTACAGATACGTCAATGACAAATTTATTTGTCTCAGCGTTACGGCCAGACAATTTGATGTTTTTCCATCCATCCGAAAATTAAAGTTGAATTTCAAAAATGGAAAAACAATCAAATATTAATTCTTCTCATTTCCACTAAAATAGCAAAAGTAACTTTAACATCGTTAGAAAACCTACTAGCACGAATATACAAGGTTGTTCAATAAGTCAACGGAACGTCATCCTTTTGTCACTAATAACTGAAATTGCGTCATATTGTCATATTTGTAACGTCTCAAATCAAGTCACAACAATTTCAATTGAACACCTGATTCCAGTCAACCCTCCATCTGTGTCACGCCACTGGTTAACAGTCTGATGCGCATAATCCGCATATGATATGTGCTACGAGCATTCTTCAATTTCTTCATTTTAGGCGTTCCTTCTTTGCAGACCTTCAAGCGAAATACTTGAACTTAAAATCCTCCTAAATTGCAGTTGAAATAATTAAATTATATTAAAATTCAAATCTTTATCTTGTAAACTGTGTGACCTATATCAAAATATAGGTCCTAGGTGAGGAGCCCTAGATAGATAGTCCTAGGTGAGGAGCCCTAGATAGAAAGTCCTAGGTGAGGAGCCCTAGATAGACATTCCTAGGTGAGGAGCCCTAGATAGACATTCTTAGGTGAGGAGCCCTGGACAGACATTCCTAGGTGGAGACCCATAGATAGAAAGTCCTTGGTGAAGAGCCCTAGATAGACATTCCTAGGTGAGGAGCCCTAGATAGAAATTCGTAGGTGGAGAGTCCTAGACTTAAATTCCTAGGTGGAGTTTCCTAGGTAGAGGTTTTCCCCAAATGCAGCAGTAAGACCAAGAACCAACAAGATAAGACTTATTGCCAGTATTAACATATAAGAAGTATTTGTGACATTATGTATCATTATCATAATTTAGTAATTGATTAAATATCTAAGCAAAACTTTCTTGACTTTTCTTCCAAGATTTCAGTGGCGAATATTGAATTAGAGTCTCATTGCTCATTTTCTCTGGGGTTAACCAGAGTATTAAAGTTAATTTTGTTACATGAATGAATGAATGATCATATTCAAAGATAATTTATGTACATGTATACTTGGTCAATGGCATACAGTACTACCTCTCTAATCCGAACACACTAATCCGCACATCCAGTAATCCGAACAACGAAACCTCTCTATAATCCGCACAATTTATTTTTTACCTCTATAATCCGAACGCCGTCACTTGTGCAGATAAGATTCTCTTCTCACATTCAGCGCCTGATATCCGTACTAATCATGTCGCGTCGACATAACGTTAACGTTGCAGCACAAAAGCGAAATTTTTAAAGAATTAGATAATGGAGAAGTGTTTCTGAATTATCCAAAATACACTCAATTGGAAAATCTACAGTATGCGATATAAAGAAAAAAGAAAATCATTTGAGAATTTTATATCTTCTTCTGATTCTGGTCCTGGGAAATGGCGTACGCTCAGAACTAGTGAAAATCCGATAGTGAAAATGCTCTATACACTTAGTTCTTACAAGAACGATCATCTCGACATACACCTTTATCTGGTGATCTCATATGTGAGAAAGCAAGATTTTTATACACCAGTATAACAGGTAGAGATGATTTCAAGGCTAGTCAAGGATGGTTGGAAAAATTCAAAGAAAGACATGGAATTCGACAATTTACCTTATCAGGAGAGAAATTGTCCTCAGACGTTAGTGCGGTAGAACCGTTTAAAAATAAATTTCTTCAAAAAATACGGGAGATGGATCTAGCGCCAGATCAAGTTTACAACGCAGATGAAAGTGGGTTATTTTGGCGAATTCTTCCAACAAAACACTATTTGTTTGGATCTCAGCTCCAGGTCGGAAGATGAGTAAGGACCGTATTACATTCATGACATGCTCTAATGCATCAGTATCTCATAAAATGAAATTGTTGGTCATCGGAAAAGCCAACAAACCCCGAGCATTCAAGAAATGCTCCAATTTGCCTGTTCATTATAAAGGTCAAAGAAAAGGGTGGGTAACTAGAGAACTGAGTGGTTCCACAAACAATTTATTCCTGATGTTAAAAATAAAATGAATGAGCTAAAATTGCCACAAAAAGCTCTGCTCTTATCAGATAATGCTCCTAGACATCCAAGAGAAGAGAAATTAATCAGTGAGGACCGAAATATTCAGGTCATTTTTCTACCTCCTACTTGTACTCCATTGCGTTTTTCAATAAATATTTCACGTTTTTCAGTCCTGTCTTTTCTTTACTATTTCATTTCAATGACCTCGATAATCCGAATATTTTAGTGATCCGATCTAACCTTGGTCCCATATGATTCGGATTAGAGAAGTTGTACTGTATTTCAAAAGAACACAACCAAAATTTCATCTCTATCAGTCACTGAATTCTTTGATTACAAGCAATTAGTAGGTGATGTCAGTAATTTTTAAAATTGGAAGAGAATTGTGCGCTGATAAAATTCTTGGTTTAAACGGTTTTGAAGGCAATTTCTCAGTTAAGATAATTTCTCTCATCTTGAACGACCTTGCCGACTCATCCAGATATCCAATCTTCGATATTTTCAAATCGCTTTCCATTAAATATCCATTGTCGCTTGCTGTTGCAAAACTTATGAATACATTTGCAGTTTTATCTGTCTGACGATGGAAGTGAATTCGAAACTGCAGTCACGGTGTTAATATTTTATAGTTTGTGGTAGTAAAATAGTAAAATCCAATATTTATGTGTTCGAACAAATTGTAGAGTTTCACTATTTATTTCATAATGACAAACTACTTTTAATGAATGAGAGTTAATTTCATAAATCAGAAATAGTCATTTTGAAACTCTTGCTCAGAACTTTAGTCTTGAAATCTTTTCTCGATTGTACAGTAGGCATGTTGGTCAGCTGACAGTAAAACATTATTGGAATAGCATTTATGATAGTACTCCTAATATTCTTTCACTCTCGATCTACGCTTATCATGGAACCCTAAAATAATTGAGTTTTTATGTAGTACAGAAAATTTTTCATGAAAAAACGTTAACCCATTTCATTTTCATTTCCTCATCTGATGCAAATAAAAATACGTAAGCAAGAGGGAATCACCATTATAGCTGCAAATAACTATTCTAACGTCAGACTTGAACAAAACCTAACCTCGTAGCAACAAACCCATTACGAAAAGCCAAAAATCTGTTAGATATGTTCTTTCTTGAAACATCGCTCATGTACACTAAATTCAGCAAAGCATTCACGATATAAAAATGTTTACATTAGTCAGATAACACAAAACGTAATCAATGAGTGTATGTCATTTTCCAAAATATTTCACATATAAATCATTTTAAGTACCAATTAAACAATATGAAACAATTTGACTACCACAACTTTAGAGCACACTTTCAACATACAGGCAGATGAACATTCGCGCACACTTATGCGTCGAATAAGTCAATCCCCATTTGTGACGTACGTCCAGCCATATGTAGTAAGTAAATCAAAGTGAACATAATAGTCCAGTATATTTAGGTAGATTTACTAGGTCACCCAAAATTATAGGTACATATTTTTTTTTTTTTTAATTCTTTATTTCAGATAAAAGTACACAAATATATGTCGTCAAAAAAAGAAATAATTGAACACTTTGAAATGAAACAGTGCCTTCCAGAACGAGACTGTTTCAGAAGAAGTTGACAAAAGTTTACGTTTCACCATACTCCGAAAATTCGTCCACTGAGTATGGCTCAATCTTCAGGAGCAATCTATAAATTTGTCTTTTGAAACTTACAATGTTTGTTTCAGCGCGAATTTTGGGTGCTATTTTATTATAGTACTTGATACTTTTATATTCAGGGCCCTTCTCTGTTACTGATCGCTTGTGGGTTAGGTATTTCAGGTGTGTATTTCTTGTATCATATTTTGTAGCTGTTTTTCTTCGAATTTGTCTCTGTTCTTATGAGTAAATATCAAACATTCTTGTATATGAATTCCGACAGTTGTTAAAAGTCCATTTACACGGAATTTCCCTCTACATGTATCTCTATGCTTCATCCTAAGAATAATTCGCAGGGCTCTCTTCTGTAATGTTGCCACTTTCTTCACGTCACTGCTGCCTCCATAAAACATGATGCCATATCTCATTTTTAATTCAAAGATTGCCTGATATATTACTTTCATTGCGTTCATATCTAGATAATTACTCAATAAACGCAGAGAGTAGCAGATGGAACTCAATGTGTTGCAAGTTTCTAGAATGTGTTTCTTCCAGTAGAGTGTTTCGTCAATGTGTACCCCTAAGAACTTCGAAGATTTCTCAAATTCAATGTTGCCAAATCGTAGTTTCAGGTGACTTGATGTTTCGATATTTGCGTATGCTGACTTGAACAAAGTTGCACAGGTTTTCTCAGAGTTCATGTGTAGCTTATTTCTATGAAACCAACTATCTGCTTCCTCTAGTACTTCTTCATTTGTGTGATTTACTGCCCCTGGAAAGGTTTCACAGCTAAGTAGAATGTTTGTATCATCTGCATAGTTTACCATTGATGGTTTAAGTTCATCTGTAGTGATGCTATTAAGGTCATTAATAAACAGTATAAATAAGATCGGACCTAATATACTTCCCTGAGGAACTCCTAGTTTTATCGGCAGAGCTTTTGAATAAACTTCCTTGTCTTCCCTGTTAACTGACACTGTCTGAGTTCTGGAACTTAGGTAGGAGGAGAACCATTTCTGTACTATTCCTCTAATACCATACTGTTCCATCTAAGCTAGTATGTATTCGTGTTGAAGCGTATCGAAAGCTTTTGATAGATCAAGAAAGAGACCAATGACAATTTCAGATTCTTCTAGAGCTGTAACTATGCTTTTAATAAAATCATATATTGCTGTTTACGTTGATTTACCATTTATATATCCATGTTGTGTCAGTGAAAGGATTTTGTTCCCATCAAGGAATTCAAGTAGTTGTTTACAGATTATTAGTTCGAAGATTTTTGAGAAGGAAGGCAGGAGACTTATAGGTCTATAATTGGATTTACTATTGCCTGCTTAAGTTGTTCAGGAAATATTCCATATTTAAGAGAATTATTAATGATATAAACACCTCAGAAAAGTCTAGGGAACACTTCTGAATATCGATATATCGTATCCAGAACGATCAATATGGATGATTTTTTTTAAAAATGAACACCTGTATCAATTTCTCACCAAATTATGTAGAGTGCCGCAACAGATTTCAGTTTTTTTTTTATAAAAAACTAAAAATGCAGCAGATGCGACGCTGCTTTATAATCATTTCATGTATTCAGTGTTTGAAATCAGTTAGTTGGCACTTTGTTTCTGTTGTAAGCACAAATAAAAATTCAAGTTTCGTGATTCGACCATGGAAAGACAACATTTGACTAGAGAAGAGATGTTACGAGCCGTTGGCATGCTCCAAGCTGGGAGCTCACAACAGGAAGTATCCAGGGTTCTGGGAAGTAGCCCAAGTGTCATAAACCGTTTATGGTCGCGTTTCAATGAAACAGGTAGCGTAGAAGAACGCCATACAGGTCGTTTCAGGATTAGTACAATCGCCCAAGACCGATTTTTGGTTTTACAAGCCAGAAGAGATCGTACTACCACAGCATCTCAATTAGCTCAAGAGCTATCACGAGTTCATAATGTACAAATTTCCGACCAAACTGTGAGAGATCGACTGCACGAAGGTCAACACCACTCCAGACGTCCTTTAAGAGTTCCACAACTGACCCATGGAAATCGCGCTGCTCGTTTAGCTTGGTGCCAAGAACACGTAAACTGGGATCAAGAGAGGTGGGCCACAGTTCTCTTCAGTGATGAATCTAGATTTAGTTATTATCCCGATTCGGGAAGAATTCGAATATGGAGGGAACCTGGAAAGCAAAACCGTCTCCAGCATGCTCGAGAAGTTGTTAGACAGGGAGGCGGATCAGTGATGTTTTGGGGAGGTATACGCCTTGGTGGAAGAACTAACCTCGTTTTCATACAGAACAACCTCACGGAAAATTCTTACGCAAATGAGATAGTTTTACCTGTAGTGGTACCGTATCTCCAAACAATGGGTCAAAATCCACTCTTCCAACAAGATAATGCCCCTCCTCATCGTGCAAGAGTTGTCTTGAACGTTCTTGAAGATAATGATATTGATCTTCTACCGTGGCCATCCTGCTCCCCAGATCTGAATCCCATCGAGCATGTGTGGGACACCCTAAAAAGAAATCTCCTGCGTCAAAACGTCTTTCATCATGAACAGGAGCTTCGATTACCAGTTCAGTGGGCTTGGAATGACTTAGGCCAAAATGTAATAGACAATTTAATATTGAGCATGCCGCGACGATGCCAAAGTGTCATTAATAACAGAGGTGGACCTTCTGGGTACTGAAAAATATAAGTGCTTCCATATCGTTTCGAAAATATTAGTTCAGGATTTTTTTTTGTTTTACCAAATTTCGTCATTTTCAAATTTCAAATTTTTTTTATAATAGGTGCTTTGGAGAAGTCAAATATTATTTTGTTTTCTTGAGAATACATTATATACAATACATCCTAACAAAACCCGAAAGATTTCTATAAATTCGAATCATCAAATTCATATTTTAAAGATATTGGTAAGTGTTCACTAGACTTTTTTGAGGTGTTTAAGTGATGGGTTTTGCTATTTCTTTAATGCAACTCATAATTATACTCATTGGAATGCCATCAATACCACAGCTATTTTTATTTTTCAATACTGGACCGATTTTGATAATTTCCTCCTCAGATTGTTGAGGAAAAGCATGGTATTTATGTTGTATGGTATGTTATGATCGAATTCAACTTCTTTCATGTTTTTCAGGATATTCTCTGCAACCGTTGAAAAATATTTGTTGAAAGTCACTGCTACTTCCTATGGATTGCCTGGAACTCTAGTATCATCTCTGTTTTGAAGCCCTTTTATTTCTTTCGCAGTGGCCCACAAACTCTTATCTGGACTTAGGATCCTGTTTTTGAATGTTTGGCTTTTTTCCATTTTGAGAAGAGCATCATATTCTTTTTGGTTTTTTTTTATGTTTCAGTGAAAATAGCATTTCCTTGCTAGCATTGATGTAGTATATCTAACCGTCTTTTGCATTCACTAGTTTTTTGGCTGGAAGGAAGTGATTTTTTAGTATTTCTTTTTCTTGGAGTATTCATCTTTCTCAAGGGACATACATGATCAAATTCAGTTTTGAATAATTTCATGAAGAGGTTTGCGTCTGGATCTATCTTGTGTAGCTGTATCTACTTGCCCCAATTTTTCACGAAGTTCCTCGACTCTTTCTTTCTGAATCATTCTTCAATAAATATGATTAAAAGAATCATTTTCATTTACTAAGTGGAGTTGAATTATTTGGGCTGTGTCATGGTCTGAGATAATTGTTGGTATGATCTTTGCTGTGTAGTCTTCACAATTTGTAACAATATTGTCGATGCATGAACAGGTTGTGGGTGTAGTTCTTGTAGGTTCCTTTATAGTCGCTTTCATTCCTTATTAAAAAGAGTTTCGATTAAGACCTTAACCCTGGGTTTGCAAATTCCCAAAATTTCTAGGTCCATTCTAAATTCACTAAACTAGTAATAAGTGTAATAACTTCTTAGAATATTTTTTCTTGTTCTTGTAAGAATCACTTTTATAAGTTGGTCATCAAAAAAATATTATTTCAATAATCCAGATAATAAAACTAAAACCCTCTAATCACAAAATTATAAAAAAGAAAAGGATTTAAATGACATAAAAATTCTATTTCACTTCTTTCAAATATTACAGAGGTATACTCAGTAAGTCCGAACTTTCTTCACTAGATCTGCCTTTACTGTTTCTTTGTGTTTCAAATACCACTTCAACCAATTGGCTACTATTTCATTGTTTTTATCACCATGTGCTTCCAATTGCTGGTAATATGCTGAACGAAGAATCTTGAAACATGCAGCATTGAAGTATGGAACACAAGTTACCGGATCTATGTACTTGGCATCTTGTCTGAAATCATAATTTCTTTGAAACATTCCAAAATGTATAGGATGGGAAAATTTCTACTTTTTTGTATGGCAACTCGGTGAAATATAATTAAAGAAAAATTACACCTCTCCCAATCTCTTTTTCAGAGACCAGTTGTCAAATATCTCGGTTATTATCAAAATTACATAAAAGTTAGTTTGACATTCTATGGGCGCTTTTGCAAATAAAATTCTGTAGTGACAAGGACAAAAAATTTGGCTCAGCGGACTTCGAGTTATAATGCAAACATGCTTTTTTTATTAGGAATTGAAGTCGATTTTACTTTTCATGAATGCAGTATATTTTCCATTTTGAAAATTAATGTAGTGAATTTTCACATTCACTACCCTCTTTCAGAGAAAACCTGTGGACTGATTCATGTTCTATAACTGGAAGCCACAGATTTTTTAGATCCTTCCTAAGAACATTATTGTCTATGGTTTGATTGAATTCAGGCAAACGTAATTCTCTGTTGTCTTAGAACTTGACAATCATAATTTTAAGTTTCAAAATCTATTTTCCAAAGGTTAGGTTAGAACCCAACTCTTATCAATAGTGAATCATACAAAAAAAAGTATATATACAGGGTGTCCCAAAATTTTGGAAACAGGCAATATCTCTGGTGTTATGAGAGATTGAGTTGTGAAATAAAATGCACTGCGATGAACTTCTAAAATGTCTCCAACTCGCACATTCTACGCTCGAAATTTTCTTTCGACTTTCAGGAAACAACCCCCAACTTTAGTTTTTCAAATTGCACCCATAATTTTAGAGTGTCAGTAATTTCCAAATGAATTCAGAGTATTATCGTTTTCAACGTTTTAATGTTGTCTGTTGGCGATAAAGAAAGAATCATTTCATTGATATTCTGAAAGCTCTAAAAATAAACGTACTCAAAACAATAAACTGCAGAATGCAAGGCGCTTCATTTGCATCAGAGAAACATAGGTAAATATGAAAAAAACATTTAACGCAAAGCCATAGAGAACTTAATAAAAGTTTATGCGCAGAACCATATCATGAAGTGTTCCTATGCAACCGTACCCTCCGTCAATTTTGAAGTTTTTGAAAGAGTATTTATGAAATGCGAAGTAAAAGCAAGTAAAAATATATTTTTAAATGCAATTTCGAAGAATCGTATGATACTTACTAGTGCAATAAGCTGCAAACATGGCACTCACATTTAGAGCTAATGAGTATGTGGATATGTTGCTCATTCATGGGGAGTGTCAAAAAAATAGTGGCGACGCTGCTCATCTGTATAATGAACGATTTCCAGCTCGTCGTCAACCATCGCATTCAACATTTCTAAAGTTGGAACGAAAATGCGTACTGGATCATTTCAGAATTTCAAACATAGGCACCATCGAACTACAGTAAAAACTGACGAAAATATTATAAATATTTTAGCGTATACTGGTGTGTATCCACATATTTCATTGCGTGCTCTAGCAAGAGAACTGGGAACTACTAAGAGTACAGAAAATACTCAAAGAGCATAACTACCACCCATTTGAAATTCATTTAGTACAAGGATTGCGAACAATCGATTTGGAACGTTGAATGGATTTCATCGCATTCATGCAAGGACATGCAGATTTGCTCAATCATATATGCTGGAGTGATGAGAGTAGATTCCATAATAATAGGGTAGTTAATAAGCATAACGCCCATTACTGGTCTACAGAAAATTCACACTGTATAAAAGAGAGTCGCTTTCAAACAGTATGGGGTATAAATGTATGGTGCGCGTTATTCCATGGACATTTGATTGAGCCCCATGGCAGAAGTATGTATATTGGTGTGGCAACAAGATGGGGCTCCTCCCCATAATGCACATATTGTGACAAATTATTTAAATTACTCATTTGCCCATGGATGGATTGGTAATAGAGGTCCAATTCAGTGGCCTGCACGTTCTCCAGATTTGACTCCCTTACATTTTTTCTTGTGAGGATACATAAAAGATCTTGTTTATCAATTACGTTCAGCTAATGTGGAAGACCTAAAAAATCGGATCCGTGCGGCATCTCGCACGATCACACCCGCTATGATTATAGCTTCCTGCACGAGAGGAGTAGAACGTAGGTTTGAAGCTTGCGTGCAGGCTGAAAAGGAACATTTCGAACATCTCTTATGAAAAAAGACAAAATTTTACCATTTCACTTTATTATTGATTCGTTGTTGTTCAAATTTGATAATAAATAACAATTTTTGCTTTTTGCTGTAGGTATCCAACATAAGTATACGCATAAATACCCAATATAACATTTGAATTGAATGAATCAAAGGAATTCAATTCTGAAAAATGAAGATTGTTTTTTGATGGTTCAAAGAATGAATTCTCACTTTAATATTCAACTCAAAATAGCCTCTTTATAAACATCAGAACTGACAAATAAGTAAAGAATAAAATATTTTGCTTCTATCACAGATTCCATGGTTTATTAAGTTTCAGCACATACGTATACTTAACAAATGAATACATGGAGCTTCAATCGACGGATCTCTGAATGAATGTGTAGTTGTCAACTCGAGATTCAATTAACAATGCTCCCAATGAACACAAAAATAATAATTGTAATTATAATAAATAATAAGTGTAATTTGAGTTGAAAGAAGTGAATTATGCGTTGAGTCCATATAGAAAGTGCAAGACTAGCATAATAAGTATGTGAAGACTAGTCTATAAAATTTAAATTTTGACTTGGCTAGACTGGCGCCTATACGAAGGTGCTATATCCATAGATGTGCTATCTGTGATTAATGGTGAGCACGGGTTTTGAGTAGATTTGTTAGGAATGCTTTCAGATTTTCTGATGAATATTTCTTTTTTTATCGCGAAATATACAGAAAACAAAAACGAAAACATTTCAGAAATACAAAGCAGTGCATTTTATTTCACAATTCAATCTCTCATAACACCGGAGATATTGCTTGTTTCCAAAATTTTGGGACACCCTGTATATATATATATATATATATATATATATATATATATATATATATATATATATATATATATGGTAATCCTGCGCTGTAGCGCATCCAGTGCCGAGTCGAAAGATACTCAAAAGTATTTGATTTGTAGCCAGTATTGCCACAATTTATCTCATTTCGGAGATTTGATTATCTATCGTTGAAAATGAAATAGCAAAGGATAAGACATACTATTGAAGTGAAACCGATAGCAAAACACTCCTAATCAGGGGCATAACTTCTCGGGAGCGGAAGGGACATGTGCGACTCATATTTTTTCGCAAGTGGGCTCAGGAAGCCGCGCTTGATTATCTAAATAACCAGATACATATTTTGAGTTCTTTCAGACAGGGTAGTGCGTTATAGCAAAAGATGTTTTCAAAATCTAAAGAGTTTCCAAAATAATCATATGATATTCAAATCTGACCTCTCATTTCAGTAATTCAATAAGCTCAACATGATGGATGAAATTGAGGGAAAATATTTTCCCTTGATTGGTATAAATTTTCTGACAATCAGAGTGCAGAATGTGAATTACTTTAGAATTTTTTTGTACGCTAGAACATTTATTATTTAGCTCATAGTACAGGGTAATAAATTGAGAATTGTACACTACAATATATTCTTTTCATTCAATTGGATAGTGCCACCAACAACATCTCAGTTATATTAATTCATTAGTATTAAAAAATTTAATAAGATTTTTCTAACTTCTGATGTGGTTTTTGAGTTATTCACGAATTTTGATAACTTCCTGATTTCTCCCATACTCGATATCTCGGTTATGAAATTTAAGTCGAAAATGTTTTCACATTATTTAGACTTTTTTGTAAACTGCTGAAATACTTTTTCTCCCTTAGTTTGACAGATAAATACATAGATTTGTTTTTTAGAACACTCACACTCATTTAAGAAATATCTAACATAAACATATTATTATCACATATTTTTCATGAAAAAAACTCAATATTTTTCACATTTACTCCCGCAAAATTAAATGTTAACTTTCGAACCATAGAACTTCCAGAGTTTCTCAATGGATAGCGATCGTTATAATACAATTTGCGAGATTGCATGGACTGAGTTGTTTTCCACAATCCAATAGAAATTAAAGCATTTATTTTGCTCATTGCAATTACATGATTGTCAATGTTTTATGGTTCTGAAAGCTACTTCTCCTTTTTAATCGACCTCAACAAAAAATTCGAAAAAGGAGATCTCCCTACGTGGGTAGCTAGTAGAAGTACTGTCTCCCACAACGAGGTCCCGGGTTCGAATCCCAGGTAAGATATGGATGTAGTATGAATGTTGCTAGAGGTTAAACGTCAACCGAAACCAGAAATTCAATGACAAAAATTGAAATTACACTTTTATGTCTATGTCAAGCTGAATAGAAAAAAAAATGTTCGGCTCATCCACTGCAATCTACTCAAAAAAGTGACTGAACAATGTGAAAATACTTTTCACGTAACTTCAATAATAACTGAGATATTGGATGACTCAAAAATCACTGAAGTTGAAAAAATCTACCAGAAAAAGGGATCTGGCAACACTGGTTGAAATTTAAATCGTTCAGAAACATTTCCCGTCGACTCGGAACACGATGCGCGAAGCGGTCGGCGTAAACAGCATGATTACCGAAGAAACAATTGTAATAGGAACTGTAACGGCCAAACCTTCCATTTGGGGCCTGCATATAAAGGCAGAAAGAAAACTTACCCTGAAACAGTACATTTTACATTCTTCAGTCTTCTCAGAGGTTTTTTATTTTGAAATATTTTTTGAACACCTCGTCATTAGGATCATTTAAGAAGGTTAGAAATGAACGTTCATAAAACTTTTCTTGTTGTGTCTCTGCTTTGATATCTCTAAAGTATATAAAGAAATTGCTGTATTTTCAAAATTGAAATTGTGAAAATTCCTTACCCTGCACCAACCTCCAACTCTTCTATGAGAGGCATTCTCATCGATCTATATTCAATAACAGGTCCTGTGTTTACTCTTTTAGTGATTCTTTTGGTCTTCTTTTCACTCTCTAGTTTTTGATATTTTTCTGATACGAATAATCAAATTAGAAAATTGTCAACTTAAAAGTATATGAGAAGAATCAGAATACCTAAAGATTTCAGGTTCTCAATTTCTGTTATTTTCGCCTCTTCTAGTAATTCCTCCTGTGTTGGTACCCATTCTTCTTCCCTTGTTCGTTTTGGTTTCTTTTTGATTCCAATGTCCTCACCTTAAGTCTTTGTAATGTAGCCGCTGATTTGGCGGCTGTTGATTTTCTGATGGATTTCCTTTCTAAAATGTTACACTAACAAGTAATAATAATAATTTATTCATCCTTTGGGACATAGAAACTATGTATAGGACAAGTCATCTTAATAAAATTATAGTTATAAGCAACGCAAATACAATCAATAGATCTTACACTAACGATTTGGAACAACAACAACAACAATACCTAATTCATGAATTCCACAAAAAAGGGGATACAACAAGTCAAATAATAACAATACAGAATGTAAATGGAACAATACAATTAAACAATCTTACACAAACAATTTTGTATCACAGTTCATGGTCACACTAATCAAATGAAATAAACAGAGCAAAAGGGACAACTCACAATCACCCCAAGAAATCTGAGTTATTTAAGTACTCTCTGACACCAACGTAGGCCTTACGTTGGAGATTGGCCTTGATAGATCCTGCAAATGTAGATCTCGGTAATCGCCTTACAGAGAGTGGTAGATGGTTGAACAATAGAATACCCTGGTACAAGGGGAAAATTCATACTTACTAGTCCTATGAGCAGGTATGCATAAGATGTTTGCACCTGGCGTCGCATGATTATGAAAGCTTCAGTCTTGTAAACTGTTGCTCGTTATCTTTTACATGTAAGAGAATTCTGTAGATGTAGATACAGGGAAGAGTAAGAATATTGTAAGAAACGAAAGCAGGTCTACACGACTTACGAGGGTTGAGACCAAAGATCATCCTAATGATTCTCTTTTGAGAAACAAGTGCTCATGAACAGTCATCCCCAACAATTTCCCCACAGAAGCACATAATTTAGATGGCTTTATACGAGACTATAAAGATTTATGACAGATTGCAAAGGCAGGGAGTTTTTTATTCTGCTGAGAGCATAGTATGATTTATTCAGTTTTTTACATACATGATCAACATGATCTCTCCATCTCAAGCCATCGTCCAAGTACACCCCGAAAAATTTTACACAATTGCTGGACCTCAACATTATCCCACCACCACCAAACGCAAAGGGACTTTTCTCGTTATTCATCAATCAGTTCTAGCCATATTTAGTATCAGCGAGTTTTCCTGGCACCAAGTGTCGAAGGCAACCAAAATCTCACTACATGTAGCAGATAGATACCCAGCGCTCCCCGCAGTGTCCATCACAGACGTATCATCAGCAAACAAGGTGATTTTGTCTGCATTTATATTGTTTGGCAGATCATTAAAGAAAAGGAGAAACAGTAGCGGTCCCAGAATGGAGCCCTGAGGAACCCCCAACTCAACTCCAAATCTTGCAGACCAAGCCTCCCGGACCCCGGACCTTAACAGAGAGAGCACGACCACTGTGGATCCACTCAAGGAGCACACCTCTAAAACCAACATTATATACCTTGCTCTCAATAAACTTAAGTATCAGACAGTCAAACGCTCTAGACAGGTCGCAAAAATTCCCCACCACATGGAGAACATCATCCAAGGTTTTGTAGATGAATTCAACAAAACCGAAGGAAGCTGTTTGTGTCGAATGTCTGGCTCTAAACCATTGCTGATCATCAGACATAATTTTAAATTTATTCAAAAAAAAAACCATGCAGTTGAACATGACCTTCTCAAATACCTTGGAAAAAACACTTAAAGTCGATATAGGACTATAATTGGCTTTGTTCATAGGATCGTCTTTTTTGAGTACTGGAATAATAGTTGCCATTTTCAAGGCAAAGGGGGATGTTCCTGATGAGACAGAGAGATTGATGAGATGAGCCAAATGATCAGAAACCAAAGGTGCAATTGTCTTGATGACATGATACTAATCTATACAAATTTTAAACTTCACAGAATATAAATTCAGAGTTATCTTTCATCTATATTGTTTACTTACCATAAAAATCATTTGACATTTGTGATATCTTAGGTTTCAATGATATAGGTTTAGGAACCTTAGGTTTTTGTTTATTTTGAGATGGAACTGGCTCCTACAAGAATAATAATTATAAATTTTCAACACTTTCGTATAGATTACTTCACCTTATAAGCTTTAGTAACTAATCTTCTTTTCTTTTTCGAACCTTCTTCCTCATTGTCAGAGACAGGTTCATCATTTTCATCAATACTAAAGTCTGAATCTACTATATCCTCACCCTCTTCTTCGGCTCTAAAACAATAACAATTGAAAGCTTTTGCATCAAACTATTTTGGTAATTTCCATCGAGTCATATTCCATTCTTTATTCAAACCATACCATATATTAGGGTTATTTGACAACTTTTATATGCTGAAATTCTTCCATATATCACTTTTTGGCCTTTGAATACCTACATACTAGATTATATACTACATGAAACTTACTCATATTCTCTGTCAGATTCAGTATCAACAAAACCTCCATAATTAACTTTGTAGAATTCATCTTGGCATTCTTCTTCCTCATCTAGCAATTTCGACAAACGATTGCCTGCATTAACTCTTCGTTCCCTCTTCATTTTTCCTAAACTAACGCAAGTTTTACTTTTGAAATTCAGTATAAATATGTTTCCTAACCTAAGTCAATTGTTTGTTATGAATTTTGACATTTTATGTTGACAAAGACAAAGAAATCTAATAGTATGAACCAAAGTGTATGGTATTACTTATTGCTTCACCAGATTCCTTAAGCTGTTTAGCTAAGCCTTCAACTTTTGCAATGTGTTGTGCAATATTATCTGATGGATTCATCTTATATTGATGGAACCTTTAATGAGACTTCTGCTGAGAATTTGAATCAAGCTTGTTAATTATTTCTCCAGATGACTCACAGTTTTCGATCAACTGTATTTGATTCAAATCCATTGAATCTGTTATCGCAAACATTGCTATTGCATCCTTGGTAATTGTTTGATATAGTATCGATAGTCAAAATGCACTGAAAAAGTGTTTACTTACTAATTTCTGGTCCCAAAATCTAAATCTGAAATCATTTTGCCCCGCCCGGCTATCGTTTAGGAAAAAACAAAAACCAAATCTTCCTTGAAAGTCCTTTTATTCATATCCTTCAAACTCTATATTTGCTTCATTAAAATGCCTTGTTACTATTACAATGGGTAATATATACCCACATGTACTATTAGTCAGTCATTCTACGCTCAAATATACATTAATTTCTTATTAAAATGCTTTTTAATTTGAATGTCTATTTTCAACACTCGTTACCAGTGTAGATAATTGAAAACAGATTTCAATCGACGAATGTATTTCTACATTTTCAAATACTAGATTCTATGTCCGCTCAGCGATGTCTGGACCCATAACCTGTTGGATATTCTTGACTAATAAAGACTCGTCTGAGTTTCAAGTATTTTTTTTTAACAAACTAAACAGTATTGTATTAACGAATGCTTGAAGTTACACCGAAACAGTATAATTAGAGCACTTCCCTTCAAACGCACAGAACATATCAAGATCACAACGATATTACTAATCCGAAATCAGAAATTGATTCTTGTTAAAGAACCCATCTTCCAAGACGCCGCAAAATCACTGAACTCAAGGAATGATTTTAATTTAAGATCTTAGATAAATAAGAATTTTAATATTTCATATTGAAATTTATTGAGTAATCAGAACTGCTACGCCTATGAATATTTGTATATACATCAATGCGCCATCTTACGATGCAGCAAGATAAATAGTTGAAATTATGCTCTGTGTTCAAATATTTCCCAATCCACCGAGCTCAAATTTTAATTCGGTGTAGTCCCTGATTCCTGAGTTAATGGGTCGTACTTCGTACCTCATCCTCATATAGTTATCTCAATTCGACTCTGCTTTGATAATAATTAAATATTCAATAATTAATAATCAGTATCTGATCAAAGTCACACAACCATACGTCTATTTTAGTGAACAATATGTAAGTTTGCTTCCTTATCCCATGATTCGAATTTTTAGTTGTAAAATTCAGCAATCTATTATTTCCGTTGTCTTTGTATTTTATCCATAAATTTAATTTTTGTAAAGAGAAATAGAAGACGATACAATTTTATTTTACGTTCGAGCTTTTGATCATTAGATATAATATTTGAAATGCATAATTTCAAACACTGTCAATTAACTTTTTCCAATTATCAGGTATTTTATCATTTATATTGAGTAAATATGTGCCAACTACTTTTCTCACTTTCTTTAATTAGACATTAACTTTAATATTTTTTTCAGTTTCTATCAGCCAAGATGAACCAAGCAGTAATAACAGCAATTGTGGGAGTTATTGTAGGTGCTGTTGTAGTGCTTTATGAAACATATAATACTCAAAAGGAGAAGCAGCAGCAATATCAGCAACGTCGTACCTACAAA
Source organism: Cryptolaemus montrouzieri (assembly GCA_013387265.2). Lineage (NCBI taxonomy): Eukaryota > Metazoa > Arthropoda > Insecta > Coleoptera > Coccinellidae > Cryptolaemus > Cryptolaemus montrouzieri. The sequence continues at coordinate 30,775,600 of JABFTP020000103.1, forward strand.
CCGCGACACGAAGAAAATGAACCTACAGAATTTAACGCAAAAAAACGATATAATAGAAGGTTAATTAATATTTGAAGTATTTGAAACTATTTATTATCATTAGATTCATTTCAGCAGAATACCAAATTGTTCGATATGTCCTAATTCAGTAGAAGAGGGAGAAATTATCATCGCAAATTGTGACCACTTATTTCATCGTAGCTGTTTCAAGCAATGGCTTCAGCAGCACCAAAATTGCCCTCTTTGTGATAAAAGAATTGTGCTGTAATTTATTTTATCATCTCTGAATATGTATTAAGTTGTTGGTACTCGTATCTAATTACATTTATATAAATTGAAAAGATAATTTGATGATATAGAGCGGGGGAAATCAACGAATTCAGTTTCTTGAGTTTCCTGTTGGTTGAGATGTTCAAACAATTATAATCATTAATTTCCCTTTTAAGTCTGTAACTTCTTGTTGAGATTTGATAATATACTCTTTGGCTAACTTTTATTAAATTTTCTCAAAATAATGATGTAAGTTTATTTTCATGTTGTTCTGAAATAATTTCAATAACCTAATATTTTTCTGAAATGAATAAAATTTGAAAAGTTTAGGTGCCTCCAAATCTATTTTGACTTATACTTCTAACGTTAAGACACCTAACGGAAGTGCATTTCCCAGGTTGCCATGGTGTTCTCAAAAGTTGTCAGGGTGTAACTACCTTGCATCCCTATAAAGCACATACAGTTTATACCCTGCATCTAACCTAACCTAACCTAATAAAATAGTTATGCATATAATAATCGCCACTGATTTTGGACTTATCAGTCACACCTCCTTCCTACTGCAGAACATGAAGAGACCAATCTAAAGATATTTCAGGGAAGTATCTGAGCAGATTGCCCTGTATACATAACCTAACATGCCTATAAATAAATACACTATTAAGGGAATGAATCTTTGAAAATACTGAAAAAAATGATAGTATACACCTAAAGAAATAAAACTCAATAGTATAATAGCAATAATATAAAATTAATTAAGTAATATCCCAATAACATATTGTTGAGTGTAGTTTTAAAATTAGAAAGTCTATAAGCAAAAAGATCAATATCATCAACTACTGAATTCACCCTACTGCATATTCTTGTGAGAGGGGAATATAGACCATAATTTGTTCTATGGAAGTCGACATGCAGCAAAATGCTGGGTCCCACAATACGACATGGAATGTGCAAAGAAAAAAGTTCAAGTATACTAGGACAATTTGTGTAGGAGTTCATTGCCTTGTATGCAAACATTACATCAAAATAGACTACGAGATAGAAAGTGTGGCAAGCCAAAGTGAATCAAATGATGTTCATAAGTGACTCCATAGAATGCAAATCCCTCTTAAAGCATAATAGATTAATGAACTTCCTCTGCACTCGCTCCATTCTACCTATATGGGTGGCATATGTGGGTGACCATACAACACAACAATACTCAAGAATTGGATAAAGAATAGAGACATAGAGAACCACAAGAGAACGTATACTAGAAAATGATTCAGTCGATCTTGAAACAAAACCAAGTAGCTTGTTTGCTCAAGCAATTATTGAATCGAAATGAGGGTTGAAAGATAATTTTGTGTCGAGGTAAACGCCCAAATCCTTGAGAAGAGGGACAGTTTCAAGATGAGTCCCATCTAGTATATATGTAAAATTCAATTCATTAATCCTACACCAATCGTGGAACGAGTTCAAACTCTCGTGCAGAACAATCTGATTATCAATGCGAATGCATTTGAATATTTTGCAGTCATCGGCAGAGATTAGGAACAAATAATCCTTAAAAGCCTCTTTAAGGTCATTAACAAATAAAAGGAACAGAATTGGTCCAAGGTGAGTACCCTGACCAACTCCAGATGTGACATCAAAAGGATCAGAATAGAAGTCATTACAAGTAACCTGCTGAGATCGACCAGAGAGATAGTTCCTCAAACATGACAAGAGGGGGTCGTGAATACCGAATACCCAGGGCCTTCGCAACCATATGTGCAAAGTGTACAATGCACACGGGCGCATCCTTTAGGGGCGCCAAAACTCAGGGTCCAAAAAAAATATTAAAATAAAAGTTAGGAAATTAAATAGGATTAGGTATAAATACACATGAAATTTTATTAGTATATCATCCAGTTACTGCCGATTCCTATGTTGCGAGAACATGTCAGGCGGCAGTTTCTTAATTTTTCCTGTTCAGACATGAATAACGTCTGGAGCACTATAAAAGCGATACATCGCCACAGGCGTTTTTAAATCAGTTAGTTCACTGGACCGTGCAATAAGTGAATAAAAACAAGTAATCCTATTAATTTTTACATATAAAGTTATTTTTATTTTGTCAAGTGTGGTGTTGTGTTGTGTAATATTTTGTTAACTACTTTTTTTTTTTAATTAAGTGCCAAATACCTGCTGACTGCAATTTCAACGGCTTGATTTTTATAAAATGGTAAGTGTTCCTTACTTTATACTATCAACGTTAACCCTTTATAGGATACTGGTTATAATTAATTTTTTAGCCAAATATCTTTTATCAATTGAAATGTCATGTATGAGTTTAAAAAGTAACTGGTTTTATCCATAACTCGCTCAGTTTTTATGCTATTGTTCATTTTAAAAACCCATTTTGTAGGTTTTTTTAAGGGCTGTAAGATCAAATTAGCTTAATATCTTTTTTGCCTTTTTTTTGAAAGGATTTGAACTGAAAGGGCTCGAACAAATTGCTTTTTACTCAAATATGCAAACTTTAATCGGCCATAACTTATTTAATAATAATCTGCCCTATAAAGGGTTAAAAATTATTGGCTACTTAGTTAACTTTTTAAGAATATTTCCTACCCTACCTATATGGTGCTTATTATTGTGGTTACTTTAGAAGTTAATTCCTAATTCCCATGAGTACTAAATATTTATTTGTTTTTTTTTCAGAATAAAAGAAAGAGACTTTCAGGTGCGAATTTTCGCGAGCAAAAGAAACAGACTACAAGAACGGGGAAAAATGGTTGGATCTTTAAAGCATTTCTTGCATAATAATCGAGATTCCACGGAGACTATCGATGTTGGTGCGACCGAATCGTCCGAATCTGAAGATTCTAAATCCGTAATATCATACTATCATCATACTCTATTTCTAAAGATTCTGTATTTTGTTTTTGTTGTAAGTTGTTTTGTAAATTTTTTTGTAAAACTCCTTTTGTGATACAAATGGAGTAAGACACGAAACGTCAATTTTACACAACAGTTACATAAACACTTGGGTAAATTAAAAAAAAAATAATATATATATATATATATATATATATATATATATATATATATATATATATATATTATATATAACTATATTTTATTTATTTTTTTGTATCAAGAGGAAAATGCGTTGCGCACTAACCCCGGGAAGACGCGTGACTTTTCGAATGCGGGGCTCGGACTAGTCTCTCATGTCTAGAACGCTAAAACCCTACTCCTGAGGATACTCCATTGTACCATATATATATATATATATATATATATATATATATATATATATATATATATATATATATATATATATATATATATATATATAGGGTTTTACCCCGACGAGTTGCCCATATATCTGTTCATGCAATCAAACTGATTTCATGAAAAATATAAATCCACCACCCGGTAATTAATACCATTGCCAGGCAATGATTATAATTAAAACATATCCTGGAGTAATTATATATTAGGATAACGTTAAATGTTATGAGAATATATATATATATATATATATATATATATATATATATATATATATATATATATATATATATATATAGTTAGATGGATGTATACAAGGTGCTTCAACGAAAACTAAACAGAACAGAGGCTATATCTACCTAGATATTCATTTCCGATCAAAACGCAAAACAGGTCATTTTTTGTTTCAAGGGGACACCTTTTGGGGTACAATACTTGCCTGAAAGATCAACCCCCTAAGCGGGGCTTACAATCCTTGAACATTTTGAATAGCGAAGATGGGTCGAGTGATAACTCAAAAGAAAGGTGGTATCTTTGTCTACATCGCCTTGACCGAACTTCCATTTTTAATTGAAAACTGTAAAAGATACAGGGCGAGCAACTGAAAGATAGGGAAGACTATTTCCCCGAGACTATTCAAGTTTCAGTGAAGTAATATAGAACAGATCCATGCTGATCAATGGCAGTCATCATCAAGTACCATCCTTATCTCGAATTTCAACCCCTGGAGCAGGGGTGACAACCCTTGAAAATTTGGAAGAGGGTAGATGGGTCGAGTGATAACTCGAAAGGAAGGTATTATCTTTGTCTGCATTCCTGTAAAAGAATTTTCATTTTTGATTGAAAACTATAGGAGATACAGAGTGAGCCACTGAAAAATAGAGAAGACTATCGCCCCTAGACTATTGGACTATTAGTGCGAAAAACTGGAATAGATTCATTTTAGATCAAAAGATGTCATCTTCCGAAATCACCCTCATCTCGAATTTCAGTCCCTAGAGCAGGGGTAATATTTTGATCCAGTGATACCTCAGGGCGATAGATAGACTCCTCTATTTTTCAGTAGCTCACTCTGTATCTTCTACAAATTTCAATCAAAAATGAAAATTCGTTCACGGGGATGCAGACAAAGATAATACCTTTCTTTCGAGTTATCACTCGACCCATCTACCCTCTTCCAAATTTTCAAGGGTTGTCACCCCTGCTCCAGGGGTTGAAATTCGAGATAAGGATGGTACTTGATGATGACTGCCATTGATCAGCATGGATCTGTTCCATTTTACCTCACTGAAACTTGAATAGTCTCAGGGAAATAGTCTTCTCTATCTTTCAGCTGCTCACCCTGTATCTTTTAGTTTCCAATTAAAAATGGAAATTGGTTCAAGGCAATGTAGACAAAGATACCACCTTTCTTTGAGTCATCACTGACCCATCTTCCCTATTCAGAATGTTCAAAGATTGCAACCCCCGCTTAGGGGTTGATATTTCAGGCAAGTTTTGTACCCCAAAAGATGTCCCCTTGAAACAAAAATTGACCTATTTTTGCGTTTCGATCCGAAATGAAGATCTAGACATTAGGCAATATTTCTGTTATTTGTTCCTAAAAAAATGTGATTTTAGTTTTTAGTATTTATAAACAACGAGTCAACGTGTCTGTATCCCATTACTTGAGTAAATGTTTTAAGATAGGTGTGAACAAGAATTTATTTTCTCATGATTTCGTTCTGTTTGTTTAGTTTTGATATTTTAGTCTACAAATAAATATGACTCCTAAAGTTCAGTTTTTTGCTTTACTTCAAGCACCTACCTACCTTAAAACATAAAAGGTACATAAAAAAAACATGTTCCAAAATGCCTTATGGGGCGCCAAATTCCTTTTTTTGCACACAAGCGTCAGTAGCCCTCACGGGGGCCCTGTGAACACCATACAATCGCTCCATCTTGAGCAACAGGAAGGAAATCAGTACACAATCGAATGCTTTTCTAATGGCAATATATATGCAGTCAACTGCAAAACCACTCAATACAGTCATTAACATAGTTTGTAAAAAAAAAAAAGATTAGACTCAGTGAATTTGCCACACATGAAACCATGCTGCTCGTCCATATCACTGACTCTACATGAGATAAAAGAATTTCTGAGAGAATTTTGTCAAAAACTTTAGGAAAGAAATTATTAATACAAATGTGACGGTAATTAAGGATCTCAGATTTCGGACCTGTTTTATGGATAGGAATCACATTGGAAAGTTTCCATAAAGATAGAAAACGACTAACAGACACGCATTAATTGAAGATGTAGTGAAGAGGTTCTACAAGATTATAACTACATTCAATCATAAAACGAGCTGAGATTAGGTCCGGACCACAGGTATTCTTGGGTTTTAATGATAGTATGGTTTAAAAAATTTTGTCATAAGATATATTAACTAAGCATAAATTATCGATAAATTTAAACACAGAATGGTCATAACATTCAGGGAAGTCTGGTCATAAATGAGCTTCCAACAATACACTATAAATCGACAAACGGAGATATCGCATAAAGGAGAGTAGATAACACTATAGCAAGGTGGATAGGACATTTGTTATTGACTAGGCATATCAAGGCCCACCTCGGCGAGTTGATCGTCATTAGGGGATCTCCTCAGGGGGAAGTACTATCTTTTCTTCTTCGAACAGTGTGCTGAGCGGACTCATGTCAGGCCTTGCCGATGCCGGACACTTGGCGGTGGGTTAAGCCGACGATTTTGTTTTTATGGAAACAACCTCAGAACCACAAATGAAGTAGCACAGAAAACTTAGGTGTGATGCTTGAAGCTGAATTAAATTGAGACAACTATATCGAGAAACGAGCGCTAAGAGCGCAAACACCCTTTGGATCCAAGTTATTTGGGACCAAATGGAATATTCAAACCAAACATGTATTGGTTATATATGACAGTAATAAGACTGCTCCTGACCTATGTGCCTGAACTGAGCAAGAAGACTAAAATAAATTAAATAAATATCCAAAGACAAGTGGGTCTAGCAGTTGATAGGATCTGAACATCAACATTCCATTCCTCAATAAAGTATGAGAACTACATCCTGACGTTCTCATAAGGGAAGTCGAATGAAACACCCTCTAAGGCAAACAATATGTTTACCTTAGAGGGCCATGTCATCTTAATGCATGTAAAGTAAAAACCTTCACAGGAACTGCAATAACTCTTACATCTGCATATGCTTAATATATCTAAAAGGCCCTGAAATACTTGAAAGACTCCAATGTCGCATCTAAACAAGTTGCCAAATGCAAGAGCACTACAACAGAGTTATACTACTCTGGTGCCCAGCTCACCAGGGTAGGGGAGGAAATGAAAGTAGACAACCTTGCCAAAAATGCAACAGCTGTCAGGCCGATGATACTTGAACCTATTCTGACCATTATATGGACCCTCATGCTCTCTTTTTTAAAAGAGTGGAACACTAGTGAGGCCCTTAAACGTCAATTGAGTCAGTAAAAAGGCTCATAAAAATAAACTTTTAAACATCATGAGAATATCAGAAATCACGCAATGCCTTTGTTGTCAAGAAATTGATGAACTAGCTGGACATACTCCTCCAGTGTCCAGCTTGTAAGATAACCAGACTGGGACATTATGATGCAGAAACACTAGAGCCTGTATTATCCATGAGGCCCCCTAGATAAATAGAAATTGAGTGTGGTTTGATTGACAGCCTTGCTACTAGGGTACCTATTGTGGCACGCTCTGTTTTCAATTTTACCTACAAGCTCCATCCTTTTTGTAAAGGCTATAACCTATGTAGGAGAGAGCTTAATAAGTTCAGTCAGCTCCAGTTTATTAGATTCAAGTTCTTCAAACGTGATTCTATCCCCTGATGGGTATGCGTACACGATGTGTTCTATTAATTCGATCTTCTCCTGACATAGTCTACATGAAGGGTCTTTGAGCATTTTTTACTTATTTAGGTGACAATGCCCCGTTAATATGGTAATTAAAACACCCAAGTCTAGGCTAGAGAGTTCAAGCCAAGCCTTCGCATTTGCAGTTGAAGGTCCACTGATGACAAGTCATGAGTATATGAGACCTGAGAGTCCCAGCCGGTGTTCTTGTACCTCCAGGGGAATTCCAAGCCTAGGCTCTGTTTCAGTGAATCCCAAGGCTGTTCCTCCAGCAGCCAATGATTCCATCTTCTCGGTGCCTGAGTGGCCTATTTCTTTTTTCTCCCAGTTTTGCGAGGGTTGAACGACATTCCTTCACAATAAGTGAAGCCCAGTTGTCAGATACAAATGCCTTCAGTGCAGTTTGGGTATCCCTGCTAATTTTAATTGACTTACTTGTTAATATAATATGTTGGAATAATGGTCAATGGCGAATATTTCTACTACACAATCTCGTAAACTTCATTAAAAAGTTTTGCAAGAATGATAAAACTAAATATAACATGGCATAACCAATGGGCCAAAAAGCCTGAATGCTACACATAAAGACATGATGCATAAAGACAAAGGTCATTCTTCAAAACGCATTGTTTTAGTAATAAGCATAAAATTTAAAAAATTTACGCTGAAAGATACCACAAAGTTATACATGCAATGTTTATAATGATTTCGAACACAGTAATGTAAAACCATCCTGTCTCTATTATAAAGGTTCAGCAAACATCTAGCAAAATATACTTAAAAAAGTAGTGGATGAAACAAAATCAAGAATACAAACTTGATAAAACTTGACATTCCTATTGAATCAATTATCCATTTGTAAGGAACTCTTGAATTAATTTGAAAGGTATATTTTATTTTTATGTGCATTTTGAACAACATAACTACGTAATATCTATTTATCCACTATCTTGGAGAGATATGGGGCTTCTGCAGATCGGACAGACCTTCATCTCGCCGAGCCAATTGGTGAGGCACTTATAGTGGAATTGATGATCACAGATTGTTCCAATAACAACGCCTTTCAGTAGAGAATCCAAACAAATCGCACAATTATCATCCTTTCGTTTCATACTAGAAATATTGAGGAAAATAATGACATTTAGAATTAATTGTCACTTAATGACCTACCAATTTTTCCGTTCTTTTACTTCATCATTTCGTGAAAGATTTGCCTTATATGGCCTTCCAGTTCCATGGTTATTATGACCTTCGTAAGAGTATTGATGCTGGCGTTGACGATTACCTTCGTTTTTGAAAAAGAATTCATATAAAGCGAATACTGCTGTTCCAACGACTACAGCCACAACAGAAACTGTTCTCACGTCCATTTGAATTATAGTTTGAAATATAAAATGAGGTTGAAATAAAACGAAATTTTCCTAAGGTAATTGGATAATCAAGGATTGTTGTCGACAAGTACACATATAATTTTCAATTGGGAAATGAATTTTCGATCACCTGATTATATCTGTAATTTTAGAGATCAAATATAAATAGTTTTACAATTCTTTATATAGGTTTGGAGTTTGGATTATCAAAATATTTTTAATGTGTATCATTGTTACCAACATAAAGGATATAATAACTGGTGTTTGTTAACACAGATATCGAACTTATTTCTATTTGAGGTTAGACCACACTGTCTGTGACCGGTGCAAAGATGATTTATATACTCTAGATGAGGAACCCAGTTCAACGTAAAATTTTCACACAATATAGTGAATTTGACGTACAAAACAGTCCGTCTGCTAGCGCCCTCTTTAATAATAGACTATATGTGCGGTACTATATCAATAAGTGCAGTGTACTGCACTAATACGACAAAATAATGAGTGAATTATTCTGATATGTCACATAGATGACGCGTGAAATCGAAAGAACCTATGATATTCAGCTGACATGAGCGTAGACATGAATAGGAAAAAAGGGTTTTACTCATTTTTTACATTCGTAGTCTAGGATTGAATGAGAAATGCAGAAAAGGAGAATATGTTCAATTATTTATCAATAGCTTTCAATATATGTTTTCACAAACCCATATATACTTAAACATAAAATATTATAAATATCCATCCTACTTTAGCATCTCTTTTCAGAGAGATGCAGACAATCTATGAATGTTTAATTTTCAAATCGGAGGAAAGAAGAACAGACATCTATTATATGACTCCATTACAAGTTACACGCATTTTAATTTAAATTTATGAAGAGTGTAGCACGCTTTTTTCAAAATAGGAATGTAAAATAGAAAATTCGAATTCAGACCCAGAACTTTGCTTTGAGAATAATTTTCAGTTTCGAAAGCGCAATGCCCGACTTTACCTCCAGAAAATTGTATTAAAACATCAAGAATATTTATATCATTAGTTAAGTGCATTTTCGAAAAGAATGATTAATTTTGTTTAAATAAAACAACTTTTGAAGTAATTCAATACATAATTGTGATTTTTTAAAATAATTGTTTAAAGGTGATTTATTATTATGATATCATCTATACATTATGAAAATGAATAAATTGCAGATATTGTATCAGTTAGGTATTTACTGTGCATTATATTAATGGCAAATGCAATTTCGACAACATTCTTGACAAGAAGTAATCGGTAAACCAATGTAACAAATATAAAGCGAAAGACGAAATATCTGGTAAAAAAGTCTATTCGATTCATAACAATTCGAAACAAAACATCAATTCATTTTATCCATAAATAAATCTGTACAGAGACGAAAATAGACAAACAATTTGACGCTATCATGTTCTATGTTCGCACTCTCCATTTTCTACCAGTCAGTATCGCAAAGCATGCAATAGGTTGCATAGTGCGTACGATGTACAAAAACTAAGAAAAATTGAATTTTCAACTCATTGCAAGGGTTGAAGTTTTAATTTTTGCAGAATTTATTGTCGAAGCCAACTGGCCATCATATTGAAAATGCAGATTGATTAGAGGAAATTGCAGTTTCCCAGCTATTTTAACAGAATTATTAAAAGTTTTGTAAGCATTCACCAGTTATCAGGATCGTCTGAATACGTTCATTTTTGGTATATGTGTGCGTTCCGCTATTTATAATGAGCAAAATTATAAATATAAGGAACATAGGGTTGAAGTGAAAACTGATTAATACTAGTATTTTCATGAGTAGTAACCAACTGTGAAATTTCTAAAATTAGGTTCCAATTCCAAGAGACTACAAATGAACACAAAGCTAGAAATGGCGATAATGTGTAGGGTTGAAAATTTCCTGCAACTGAAGTTCTTGGCATTCATTTGTGGTTTTAAATTCGTATTTACAATCTTAATCAATTATTTACATTATTCCATAAAAAGATTTCGGATAAGTAACTATATTATATTCCACAATGGGATTATATCTTAACAAATTTTTGGGCGGTTTCATATTTGAACCCAAAATTTTGCTTTTGAAGAAGCATTTTCCATCTAGTTGAAATTTGAGATCAGTTTGGAATCGATTGGTTTCGAGTTCCAATGTTGGCAATTTCTATCTTAGGAAAAATTTTACTGCGTCATCTTCCGAAGATAATGATTCGGAATGATAACGGAGAAATTTATGAAATACAAACTTTCGAAAGAACGATGCATGACTATAGGCATTATTGGAATGATTTTTCATATGGAGTCATAATACCATCGTGAATTTCAGAAATCGTTATGAAATATACTGTATATTTTAGAAATTGAAACTTAATCAACAGTAAAATGAAACGTTATAAGAGGGTGAATTTCATAAAAATTGAGTTTTCGGAAGAGCGAAAATTTTCAAAACAGGTGAAATTTGGTGAAGAAATATTTCTGTACAACTATGAAAGAAATGATGCCATCAAAGTTACTCTTTCACACTGTAACTAACTCATAAGAAGCTTTTCATGAAATAGGAAATCAAAAGAGACAGAGTCACGGAAAATTATGGATATTTTTGAATCTATTTAATAATAAGAAGCTATTGGGAAAACGTTACAGATTATTGAATTCGTCAAAAAATGTGATTAGTTCGTTAAATTCTGGTGGAAATGAGTTGATGAATAACATGGATTTCTGTCACTTTAGTCGAAGTTTTTACGATTTATTGAGAAAATTGGGTTTCAATAGGTCCACCCGCAATAATTTCTAACTAAATATTGCATAAACAAAACACTTCATTGTTACGAGCGAAGCTGAGAATTAAATTCTATTTTCGAATACAAGTTGAAAGCATATTATGGCCGATGTTCAGCACGAAATGTCTAGCTGATTTCTGTCGGACGGTGGTCTCTCAAAGGAAACTGCGAAATAACTCCAGTAAACTCGACCTGTGTCTCGAGAAGCCGTCAAAACAAAAGATGCATTGCCTTAAAATTAACTTCGCTCAGGATACTGTTTATCAATTCCGGTTTTATTATCATTATTATTATTTGAATGATAAAAATTTGAAATAATTTTCTTCAAATTTAGGTCGAAAAAAACTAAAAATCTAAATATATTTATTATTAATATGTTATAATATATCAGAATTATTGTGATTATATAATTGAAAATTATGGCCTATAATTATTGTTTTTTTTGTGCTTGTAGAAATTCATTAAATGGCAATATATATCAAATTAATTTATGAAAATGATGAAGTTCATAACGAAAAAATTGACAACAGATGTTTGTTTTATTATACACGTAGGTATCTACATAAATATACTTCTATCAATAGATGAAATTTCAAATTTCAAATGTCGATTGATAAAAAAATTAAATTAAAACGTTTATAGAGTTAGATATGAATATAAAAATAAGATGAAATATTTTAGTTAACATATATGAGATATTACATTTCATGAGAAATGAAATTCACCATCTAAACATCTATAAATATTATATTTTTGAAATCAATTTTATATGTATATACAACTTCCTTATTATATGTATATAATTTTACTTCTTTGATATCGATTGTTGCGATAAATCAAGAAAACACTAAATATTTTGAAAATAATTTATTGAAGATATGTATAAGATGTTGTACATAATCACATAATATATGTATGAAATTTCCTACTGATTCAAAGAATTGAATAATATACCGGGTGTAACATGGAAATTGGGTGATAGCAACAAATCAGGTGTCGAATTTTTCGATACCCGTAATTTGCAAAAATTATGTTCTCTTGCATATTGTTTCATCAGTAGCTTTGAAGAAATAGATTGTAACAAAACAATATTTTTTGTAATCTCATCCAAAGTTGTTTGTAGATTAGATTACAAAACATATTTGTGAATCTAAAAATTTTTCTATTCAAAGCTGACAGTTGTGTAGAATTGCAACAAGCTTCTGTTCTATTCAGGAGGCTGCAAAATTGACATTCATTGCAGTAATTATTTTGTTGCTATTTGATTTTGTGATTTCTCGAATTAGTGTATTTATTTGAATAACAAACATTTGTGGTAAACACCAATGCTTTTCTTGTGAAAATATACTAATCAAATCACAACTTGAATCGTAATTCAACCGATTATTCGTATTGTCCCAATTACAAATTTTTCGAAATATCGAAATTAATAAGTCAGTTCACATTTCGAAAACGAACTTTCAACGTGCACGTCAGTACTAAATTTATATTCGAAAACTCGTTGCGTCTACGGAAAATTCGGCAATATACGCGGAGAAATGAAAATGTTGTTGCTGTCACGAAATGTTGGAGTCGATTACAAAACGAAACATTAAAAATACTTTTCGTGTCTTGATTCCAAGAAGTAATCATTCCAGCATCTACGCTGTTTGTTCTCTACGTACTTGAACAAAATCATCACAGAGGGTTATGTTTGTTTCCAAAGATTTGATTATCTTAAGCGTAGTAATGCTGTTAAGTTGTTAACCTATATCCTTCGTTGTGAAGGGTAGTATATTTAGAGAATGTGGTCGCGAATGGAACCATTTCAAAACCATCCATAGAAATAAACAAATGATTCATCGCATACAAGTCTTTCAATCTTGTGGTTTAGATACAAGGCTGGGACAAATACATATCAAACAAAAAAGGTAATCTGACATTGAGCTCTAACAACATTGCACTCACTGCTACAAAGGGTTTTTTAAATCTCTAATTATTATTGATAATCTTTCAAAATTTTGCTAAATAAGGTAAAAACGTTGAAAATTTTCCAATCTGAACGAAATAACAAATATACAAAAGAAGTCTGCATGTATTGGTGGTGTTTCATGTCTGTTTGGTCCGCGGGAGGTATAATATTCCTCCTGTTCTCTATAGGTAAAGCTGATAACTTGCTAAAATCAAATATCAATACTATAATTATGAACTTTATCAACAATTCTTTTACCTATAAAAAACACTCTCCTATCCGCCAACTGGAGACGCGCCATGTAGAGGTTTAACAGCTCCTCCCATGGTTGAGGAGGGGTTAATTGGACAGGAAATGGGTTCGAAAGAAAAATTATATGGAAGGTAAGAGACATGGTTTGTGACAGAGTTTAGGAATGTGATACGAAAATGGAAAATATTCATGTGAAAATGTCGAATCTTGGTATGCAATTGTAAGTATATGTTGTGCGTATATTGAGTAATACGTGAAGTGAAAGTGATAAAATATGAATGGTGTGTCTGATGAAACGAATGGTGTGAGTGTATATAGAATAAGAAGAATTCAAATGAAGGATGTTCGCATGATGTGAAAACCAGTCGCAAAATGGTTAGCAAATATAGTAGAAAATTGAAAAAAATCTATTCTGCACAAAAGAAATGAATGGGTTTTCTAAAAGAATAACTAAATGTACTAGAGGGTATTTGTCAAAAATTGGGTCTAATGGCTGCCTAATGAATATACGTATATAATGAGTATTGAATTTCGCGAATCCAAACAAACATGTACCAGTACTCAGTAAAATATGTTGGACCAATGAAACAAAGGATGAAAAAATTCCCGGAATCTTGATTAGTCACGCAATGAAGAACTTTCTGAAATGACTTCGATGGAAATTTATTAAAATAGCTAGTATCTAATGAGAATCAGGAATAGAAAAAAAATAAATATGTGCACAAAAGTGAAACAAAAGAAAGAAACCCCATTGGAATTTTATAAAACTTCTTTCCGCCTCTATTTGAATTTTTGACACCCGCTTCACTTCGTTGTGAAGTCTTGTAATCAAGAAAGTTTTGACAATGAACTGTCTGTGAGGCAAACAATCATCAACAAAACACCATTCTGGATAGATTGATGTAATTTTTCTATTAGATGAAATAATCATAGAAGATAAAATATTTTTAATATGGAAGTCTTTTGAATAAATTTCTATAAATGATGAAAGAATCTCGGCCGCGGCTGAAACGAATTTATCATTAGCAGGAACTAAATTACCCAATTCTTCGTTTTCCTTCGTTCTATAGGCTCTGAAGAAAACCAAAAACTCTTTGTTAGATTCAAAATTGCTATTTGACTTCCAAAATAAGGAACGACAAATTTGGCAATTGAATCTTTTGTCTAATCTATGAAGGATATAACCTGCGAAGTAGGATGTTGAACATTCTGCCAATGATGAATTTGAATCGCCCGCCGGTTCTAGAGAAACTTTAACAGTTTGAGCTTTGTTTTGTTCACCGTGTTTTCCTAATGGTAGGCAATAATCTCCATGATCTAAAATTATGTGCCGGAGAAGTGATGAATTTATTTGCTCATTATCGACGTCTTCATCTTGAGAGTCTATGTCAGAATCATTAAACAAATTTAAGACATCTTCAGAAACTTCTTCATCCCTAACGTCTTCATTATCATCCTCAAGGTCGTCGTTACAATTTTGAACCATTGCATCCGAGTGCACTGGGATGTCGGCAGTTACAGATGTCGTAGAAGAATCAGATAAAATGCAGTCCGATTTCTTAAATTCCACCATCGAGTCGTTATCAGATTCGCAATTAGTGGAGTCTGAAGTAGACACCAAACCCGAGAGAAAAATTTTCTGATAATTTTCGCGGAATTGTTTAACCGTAGGATTTCGGGTGAAACCTCCAGCTTGCCGAATGACTGAAAAAAAGTTTTCCAATGGGTCCTGATTGAAACGATTCGTTAACAAATATTCCACGTTTTCACTTTCCTGTTTTATAGACTCCCAAAGATACAAAATGCCTATCAACGTTTGTTCAAAGCCCAAAAAGCAAGGTGGGTGCGCACGAGTAGAACCGGTAATTTCCCAAGTACGAACATAATCAATAAATTGCCTTAAAATATTCTCGGGGTGATAATTCTTTCGCGAAAGAGCGTAAATCCTTTTTCTTCACATTCAAATAATCGAACAAGTTATTAACCGTCTTCAGAAATTCTGAAGTATTGACTGAGGTATCGGATTCGAGTTGTTTAGTGTTAAACGCCGTTGAAATGGCTGCGGATACAGAGTAACTGAATATTTGGGTTGCTAGAGACACTTTCATTCTCTCAAATGGTTTCGGGCGTATATGAGCATCTGTTATTTTACACATTGAACGTGCATTAACTAATTTGGAGTCTATTATGTACGTCTCCTCTATGTCTGACCATGACGCTGTCTTACCACCGGCATCTATTTTACCGTGAGCCACAAATTGGTTACGAAGCGATTTTATTAAATGAGGAACATCGTAAAGAAAAACAATATCTTGGCCGTCGATATTAACAATAGGATGTTCCACGGTAACCCCTATATCACGATAAGCTTTTCTGTTATTGGTTCCCTGATCACAAGTGATAGCCCTTACCAATATTCCAATTGATTTCAATTTTGAAATAAGGGTTATCAGTATGGTTTTTATTTCACCTCCGCCATATTTCCAGAAACGACGAAATAACCTAACGGAATTTTGTAATAAGCATAAAGTCCTCGAATCATAAAAACAAGAACGTGATTTCCGAGATTTTGTTGTCGACCAAATTCTCCATAATCTGGAACTCCCTCGATGTAATCGAATTTAGAATTGTAACTAATACTTCTCTTTATTCCGATTTCATCAAAAAGTATGACGCAGTTTCTTTCTGCTTCGGTAGAACCGTCAAATTTCAAACGCAAATGTTCGAAAACGCTATCAAGAAAACCCGTCTCTAATTTGATCGAATTGAAACATTTCGAGATTGTGCTTTTATGAGGAAGACTGAATCCCTGACGAACTCGAAGGAAATTATATAATCCCGGGCTTCTATAAAAAATTGTGAGAGCAAATTTTTTTCTTCTTCCGAATACTCTGTATGCGGCTTATGTTCCGTTTGGAGATCTATGAGCGTTTTGACTCTGGCCTTTGGCGCGACCGCGACGTAATCGACGATTAGTTTGACGAAGGACATTAATACATTTCCTTAATTTATTGATTGTTTTTGTTTCGAAGCTAATTTACGTTTCAATTGAAAAATTTCGCGGGCGGAACATGAAGAATCTAAGTTAGCCGTAGAGGAGAAATATGTCGATAGTGGATTTCCGTGTTCATCAAAATGTAGTTTTCCAGTCATTTCAGCCTCACAGGGATACGTAATTATGTTTTGTTCTTATCAGAATCAGCGCCGAAATCCATAAAATCGAGTTGCAGAGTTGGTACTGCATGAGAGCGTAAATGACGTTTCGAATGATCAGTAAAACACGAATCCGTAAAGTGTTTACTACAAATTCTTTTGTACCTGATGTCTTTACGCTGAACACCTATACACGATTGCTTGGATCTTATTGGATTTTTTTACCATCGCCATTACTGGGAAAGCTTTTTCAGTACATTCAGTAGCAAAAATTTTTAATCGACATCGACCCTATATAAAATAAACCTGTTCTAGGCAAAATCAATCAAATAGAAACAAACACTTACCCAAAAGTCCGACTAAATACTAATTCTCGTTTCAAACTATAAGAAATATAGGAACTCTTAAAAAGTGACATCCCCCTCCTCAATGTACCTCCTACCCATTCATATATAAATGGAAAAATCCAGAAGACACATAGGATAATTTTATTGGTTCCATTCAGTTGCATATGAATGTTTTCAGTAACAAGGTTGCCAGATTGTGATCCAACCATAACGAGTAACAGAATACGGAACCAAAAAACATTTATTAATAAATTAATAAATCAAAATATACAGGGTGATTGACAGAAATTATTCATAATTTTATAATCAGAGTGTCGACAATTCAAATTGAGAACTTGCAGTAGATTTAACGAAATATACTCAAATATATAATCAACTAGCAGTCAAAATTTAAAGAATACAGTTAAATTTTGTAACTTATTGAAAATTTTAATACTGAATATTGTGAATCGAAGTACATAACAAATGATGCATTAGAATAAAATAATGTCTAAAATTAGACGTAATGAAAATTCGATAAAATTATTCACAAATATTCTAACTTCCTCCCATCATTTTTTAAACAGTTCTCAATTCGGGAACATAATCATTGATCGTTGCTTTTTTCAGCATGTTAGGATCTAAATTTACAAAAGATCTGCGAACTCTAAATTCCAAAGCTCTCCGGGTATTCAACAACTTCACTCTCGTACGTTACTTTTCAGAAAAATTTAAATGTTGAGGGAATTGACGTATTTTTTTTACCACAAATGTATGTTGTGATTTCGGAAATTCGAGCATAGATGATCCTACGATAATCGTAGGATTGCAGGATATGTCCCGACTACTATTTTTTCAGTTCCTATTCTAACAACACTTTGTTCTCGTTCCATTCCATTCTTGGTGAAATTGATTTTTTTCCAAATTGAGACAAAAACATGGAAAATTTAATAGAAATTATCTTGATTCAAAAAGAATTCAACAATCAATTATTTCCTCACATCTTGAAACTCAAATAGTTTTCTTCAAAATAAACCAGAGGGGGCTAAAGTCTCATTCAACCACTATTACTAAGACTTGAAGGTGATTGGATATTTCCACCAGCCATAAAGAATCTTGAGAGGAAATGAATTGTATATTCATGACTTGGAACGAAAGGTATATTCGATTATTATTTACTATGAACACATTTGTATTCGCCTACACTATATGTAGTCGTATTCGTTGTAATCTTCAGTATAAAATCGTATGAAAGGTCCAATCTATTTTATTAATGAACGATATGATGCATTTTCAGGTACTTAACTTTGAAATCTTAAATGCTTTGAATTATTCACAAAATTTTCCATTTTCGTACTCTATATAACATGAAATTTGAAAGGAAACAAATATCTACGTTGAAGAATGCAATTTTTTCAATAATTTTCTTCATCTATAAAATAATTTATATTTTCTATCCATAATCAATCTGACAACACTGTGTGTTTCGTCTGACGCCTGTGGCGGTGCCCGAAAGGAGGCACCAGCAGCAGAGTTACGGACAACAATCATCGTTCGCCGCCGGTTTTTTTGTATCCAGGGAAGTAAACCTCCTCATCATTGCGCTGGGTTGGCGTGGCGGCACTATAGATTGTAGAAAGAAATTCTACAATTATATTGGTGATTCTTTTGGGCCACAAACCGGGGTCGGATGGAATTATATCGATACTAGCCTCATTACAGCCTTCATCGAAAGTGTCACTTGCAGCAGGTAATAATTAGTACTCATGGAATTAGGAATTAACTGCTAAAGGAACCACAATGATAAGCACCACGTGGGTAGGGTAGGAAATATTCTTAAAAAGTTAACTAAGTAGCCTATAGTGTTTAACTTTATAGGGCAGATTATTATTAAGTAAGATATGGCCGATTAAAGTTTGCATATTTGAGTGAAAAGCAATTTGTTCGAGCGCTTTCAGCTTAAATCCTTTCAAAAATAAAGGCAAAAAGGATATTAAACTAATTTGATCTTATAGCCCTTAAAAAACCCTACAAAATGGTTTTTTAAAAAGATCAATAGCATACAAACTAAGCGAGTTATGGATAAAACCAGTTACTTTCTTAAACTCGTATATGACATTTCAATTAATAAAAAGATATTTGGCTAAAAAAAAATTAATTATAACCAGTATCCTATAAAGGGTTAATGTTGCTAGTATAAAGTAGGAAACACTTACCATTTTATACAAAATCAAGCCGTTGAAATTGCAGTCAGCAGGTATGCGGCACTTAATTTAAAAAAAAAGTAGTAAACAAAATATTACACAACACAACACCCCACTTGACAAAATAAAAATAACTCTATATGTAGAAATTAATAGGATTACTTGTTTTTATTCATTTGTTGCACGGTCCATTGAAGTAACTGATTTAAAAACGCCTGTGATGATGCATGGCTTTTATAGCGCTCCAGGCGTTATTCATGTCTGAACAGGAAAATCAAGAAACTGCCGCCGGATATGTTCTCGCAACATAGGAATCGGCAGTAAGTGGATGATATACTAATAAAATTTCGTGTGTATTTATACCTAATCCTATTTAATTTCTCAACTTTTATATTAATATTTTTTTTGGACCCTCGGTTTTGGCGCCGTGTGCATTGCACATATGGTTGCGGAGACTCTGTTTGCAGGCTCTGTAGCTATAAGAAAAGACATTCAAGTAATAGTATTTCCATAAATCATATATTCTATGAAGTTCTGGAGTTTGTTTACGAAGTTCGAATCATTTCAGAATGTATTTTTAATAATGAACGCAATATAGAATTTAAATTTTTCGAAGATTTACAAGTGTTCTTTAAATATGTAGCCAAACATCAGGAACTAATACTTTCAGTGAATTGAGGATAGAGAGTTCATATGAATATTGGTCCAGAAACTCTTTCATCAAAAATACGGGATATGTATTAAAAAAATATTAGTTCGTGGAATGTGAAAAAATTACGCAATGATGAATGAAGTCGCTACTTGTCTGATGATAAGCAAAAGCTCGAATTAGTTATAACGTTGAATAAACTTTTCCATCTTAAACAGTGATATTTTTCACGTAGTAATATTCGCAATCCTCATAATGGAACTATTTTGAATTTTTACAGTTGACTTCTGAAAAAGTATTGTTATAATTTTCTTAAAAAGTCATATTTCTATTTCTGTAATAAAAATCTAACTATTCACTAATCATAATCTCTTCTATCCACTGTATAAGAAAATGTACGCCCATGGATCATCATTCTAAGATAACTTCGAGATTTTTAGCAGCCATCTGATAGTAGTAACTGAAAATAAAACAATTATAGTATTCTGTTTTATCAAGAGCCATCTATGGACCATCTATGAACCTCATCTCAATCTTTCAATCCTGACCTATCCTAACCAGCCAGGATCGCGATTCTGGCTGGCGAAAAAGCTTCATTTTATTCTATGGGGTGCTTTGTCTTCTTCTATACTTGGTCTATGCCGGTGGGTAGATCAAAGAGAAAAGATCTGCGGTAGATCACACGCTTTCCACCTTGCACACATGCAACTGCTGGTTCGAATCCGGCGAAGGTTTGGGCATTGTACATGTCTATGAGTTTGAAAGAGTCGCCAGGTAACTTGTAATCCCAGTGGCAGATATTATTGCATGTCCTAGGAGAGTGGTTCGGAATCAACTATAAACTGTAGTGTAGATCCACCTGTCATAACATCCGAGCACATAGTTAAAAGAATAAAGAAGAAGAAGTATATTTGAGGTTAATTAACTGTTACAACATTGACAAAGTATTATAAAACGACAACGCTCGCTGTAGAGTTGGTTGAAGTTTTTAAGTCAACCAGAATCGCCAATTCTGGTAGGTTAGGATAGGTCAGAATATTGAGGTGAAGTTCATAGATGGCTCTTGATAATACAGAATACTATAAATTTTTGTTTTCAATTACAACTATCAGATTACTGCAAGAGTTTTCAAAACATCTTACAATGATCACTTTTGTTTCATAAAAACGTGAATGATTTTCCTTATATCTAATTCTAAACGACCTGCCTGTTCGATCAATATAAACTCACTTACAATTGGGACATGTTAGTTCATACACTCCTGAATTATGTAATTTTTGAATTTTATCTTTGACATTCAAAATTATATTTGATGGTTTGATTGTGGATTTGTAGGCTAATTGGGGATTTGGATGTTATTTGCGATTTTTTTGGAAAATGGGCAGAAGTAGATTAATGAGGAATATTGATGTGTGGCTGTCAGAACTACTTTGAGAATAAATATTGTTATACGCTTTGTCTATCATTACGGGAGAATAGCCGTTATTTCTTGCGATAGTTTTAAGTAATAAAATTTCTTTATTGAGATTTATAATGGAGGGAGGTAATGTGAAAGCTCTGTGAATCATAGAATTGAAGGTGGCTAATTTATGTTGAATAGGATGAGAGGAATCAGAAGGAATGCAAATGTCTGTGTAGGTAGGTTTACGATATATATTGAAGGTAAGAAGATTGTTTTGTCTGAGAACAGTTAAATCTAAAAATTTAATTTGATTGTTGATTTCATTTTCTAGCAGCGGCTTTATCATAAGTTAATGTTAATCTAAAGTTATCTTTAAAGGATTAATTATATATGTGTGCTATTCAAGAAACTGTCCCAACTAATATCTCAAATTCTACCCTATCTTTCTTTCCTAATCGTCAGGAAGTTCACATCAAGACAAAACACTTTAAGATTCATCTCTCAATCGGGATCTTCTTCTAAGTTTCCAAGCCTAATCTCAGTGAAAGCATGTGGAGCTCAATCTTCCCATCTAACGCCAATTCATTCTGTATGGAGGCTATAGCCTGCGGTCTGGAACTCTGTAGATAGGTTGCATCTCTTCGAAGATTTTTCTACGCCTAATTATGAAGCAAAAATCCTTCATATCTCACTGGAATACTGTTACGAGGGTGAAGTACCAATCTGAAACATGAGTAGTCATCTGTGAAGGATAAGGTATAGATGTGGGTTATGGGTGGATACTTGTTTTTTCCTTATTTGTAATGCATAATATACTATGCTTTTTGATACAATTGGACGAAATATCTAAAAATTGGCGCTCTGATTCTTCGTAATATCTCGAATTCCACTCTATCTTTCTTTCCTAATCATCAAGAATTTCACATCAAGACAAAAAACTTCAGAGAGATTCATCTCTCGACCGAAATCTATACTTTTTGCTTTTTGGACAATAAAATATAAGCCACATGTTTTCTGTGGCTAAATATCTGAAATTTATCTAATCTAACCTCAAATTCATTCTGATCTTTCCTCAACGCAAAATATACATGCATACATTATTTTTCGATGCATATACCTAGACCATATTTTATTAACGATTTTTTGCATCATTTCAATTCTACCTTTACAAATCATTCAGTTAATTCCCAAAATTTTCCGAATTTATCAATTATTATTAGTTATTCGGAACAATATAGCGTAAATATCATTTTAGGATTTCACTACCAATAGTGAATCATACCACAACATATTCAATATGGTTCCATAAAATTTGAAAAATCGAGCAATATTAGTATTTTTCAATATAAATTTAGGGCTCCGGAAAAGAATTTAACAGCTCTAGCAAAACACTAGTCATGGTTACGGCCACGGCGGAAGCTCCGCTGACGATGTTTCAAGTCAGTAAAAATTTTCCCAATTTCCGAAGTACAGTTTTCGAAAAATTTATCTCCTTAAGGCGTGAGACAAATATCCTTAAATACCCTCAAGAGAGTCTAGTACCAGTTTCTTTGTTCTCAAAACCACTATCATAAAAACCATCTCTACCTTATATTCAATTTCGTGATATATTTTCATTTATTATTAAAAAAATACACATCTTGATAGAACTGTTAATGTTTTTTGTTTTCAGAATCTGTACGGGGTGACTGCAATGAAATTAGCAATATAGTAGTTTACCCTACGTGGAATCAATGGGGTTGAATAGGAGCCAGAAAAAAATGTTCCAGTTGATGTTATTAAGACGGTTTATTCAGATGTAAAAGCATGCAGCTGAATTAAAGAAGAATATTTGAAGTTTTTATTATAACAATACTCAAGATTATAATGAAAATAACAAATATATTTCAACAGAACAATAATTCCCAGTAACTTCGGCTCATCTTTTAGAAATTTGAAGAAACTTATGTGATATTCGTTAGATCTGGTTTTCTGCTACATGAAAACAACTTCACCATACGAAATAATATAAATTGAAACAGATTACTTGATTACTGCTCCCAAGAATATAACACGTTGTTATATGCCACAAAATCACTAATAGAAAATAGCAGACCGTAATTTGTTCGATATTTTCGAAAAAATATGGATGTCTTATCCATCGATATTCGATCCTTCTCATTAATCTTTTTAAGCTACTAAATTGAACTTTCAAATCCTTTATTGGTCTTATTAATGCACATAACAGTCCTGGTCGTATAAGGGAAGTATCGATACAGTACTAGTATTCAAATTTACCAATCCCTATTTGTACTGTTCAGCATGACCCATGACCTGAGTATTCCTGGAAACAATGAGTTGTTAATTCTTTCGCTCTTCCTTTCTTGATAATTGAAAAGAAAAATTTATATAAAAGAAAAAAAGTAGGAAACTATGAACGCATTACTCAAAAGTTCCTTGTACAAGAAAGTTGGTTTTCACTATTATATGTTTCGATTCGAAGTTTAACCTAACGTTTACGAGTTATAAAGGCAAGTATACAATGGCGTAGCACACACACACATATCTACATTATAAAAAATAATCAATCAAGGTCATGTTACACTTCTTACATTGAATAAGTATATTATTATTTTTTATGACAAATATATTTTTGAACGACTCTCAAAGTTTTTTCGCAAATTTTTCTTTAAATTAAACAAGTTCCACGAAGAAATAATATATGTGCGATGTCAACCCAGATTATTGGGTCCATAATGATTCTAAAACATTTGTAAATCATAATCGGCATCACTTGGAAGACTGAACCTAGACATCGGGGCTCTCTCGGTCAAACAGAGATGGAATTTGAGGAAATATCGCAGGTTATGTATTTTTTTTATTATCTCCTTCGTCCTTTTCATGACCTTGTTTGCTATGTAAAATCTTTTCTTAGATTTGTTTAGACATATAAGAAGTATGATTGTTGAAATATTTTTCTGCTGGTTTTTTTTCCATTGTTACAGATTCCTGTCCCAAACCCTTTCACCCTTGTCTTCGTTTGGAAATCATGGAATGCAAGAGAGAATAAAGCGGTTAAGCAGAAAAATCTTTGATACTCTTTAGGTACACGACACTAATACAACATAACTGACAAGCTATTGCTAGTGCAATAGCGACAGGAAACGCGGTTTTTCTTCAGGTTTTTCACTCGTTTATTGAATCATATACAAGATAGTATGGTTCCCTGTTACATTTCCTGAGCTTATATTTGTGTTTTTTCTGACACACACCAAAATTATAGATATAAGCATTTATTGTAAATACAATTATTCAAGTTTTTGTAAATTCTCTTTTTCAAAGAATATATATATATATATATATATATATATATATATATATATATATATATATATATATATATATATATATATATATATATATA
The DNA here is from genome assembly GCA_013387265.2 of Cryptolaemus montrouzieri. Taxonomy (NCBI): domain Eukaryota; kingdom Metazoa; phylum Arthropoda; class Insecta; order Coleoptera; family Coccinellidae; genus Cryptolaemus; species Cryptolaemus montrouzieri. The sequence continues at coordinate 30,800,540 of JABFTP020000103.1, forward strand.
TATATATATATATATATATATATATATATATATATATGGGTTTGTGAAATCATATTTAGTCATTATTGGGTCAATTTTCAATTTTTTCATTTCTCATCGACGCAATAATCAACCCAGACTACGGAATACATATAGAAATAGAGTAAAACCCTTTCTTTCTGTTCATGTCTACGCTTATGTTAGCGAAACGTTGTTTCGATTTCACAAGTCATCTATGTGCCATATCAGATTATGTTGTCGTGTTAGTGCAGAATACTGCACTAATAGATATAGTACCGCACATATAGATTATCAGTGAGGGCGCTAGCAGACGGACTGTTTTTCACGCGCAATAAACTCTTCTGTGAGCTCTGAGTTAACACTAGGATGAACTGGGTTCTTTATCGGCTGTATATAAATTATCTTTTGTCAGAATTAAATTGTAGTCTCAAAAAACAAGACTTGGAGATTGTTTATGTTTGATTCATTCTAATCAATTCCAAAATATTTCCAACAATTAATGTACTGATTCTGTTTTCAACGAGTTTGACAAATGTTAGCAATTCAGGATTATGGTGATGAGAGTGATGAGAATTCATCTACAGATGATGAACAAGAGACTAGAGGCGAATCATCTGTTGATAACCCTTCAAAAATTCATTTGAAACCAATTAAAGAAGAGAATAAGGAATATTCAATAAAAACTTCCCTTCAGATATGTGCTGCTCCTGTTGTCCTTCCCACTGTAAGTAATCCGATCCATATATCTTCTTGACTTTCATTTCAAGAAGTTTTCATGTTTTTTACATATCCAAAGGATTTATTTCGGATGTAATTTCAGGGTAAAGAAGATTCTGTACTACACATAGATCCAACAGCGAAGGAAGTCATGTATAATCCTAAATATGAAGAGCTATTTGCTCCCACTTTAGGACCGCAGAATCCGTTCAAAACGCAGCAGCAACAAGCATCGAGAAACATGCTTTCAGGTTATATTGAACCTGCACATGTCAGCTCATTTCAGTTTGAAAACCAACGAAGAACATTCAGTAGTTTTGGTTATGCCTTAGATCCAACTGTTGGTATTGAGGTACAGGATAAGGTTATTGGGGCTGCGGATGAAGCTAGCAGTTCTAGCATCAAAACAGTTTTTGAATCGACCAAGCTTAGGCCTTTAGACAAAAGGAAAAGGTATATTTATACTAATTTATTTTACAAATTTTCTATCTATTTCTTCTTTCAAAGTGTGAATTCTTGTTTTTGTTTTTAGAAAAAGGAATAATGATCCAGAAGATATTGAAGGGTTTTTGGGTCCTTGGGGTGGTTACGTTGATGAACAAAAGATTGCAAAGCCATCTGAAGAGGAGGCCGCTGAATTAGAAGAATTAGTTTCAAAGAGGAATAAACGTGGAAAACCCACAGAAGACAAACCGGTCGAGGAGAAATCTATTTTACACAGTAAGTATTTTCTTTTTTTATGCTGAAAATGATATTGATCATGAATTTCTTTCAGTCAAAGATCCTGTGGATTACCAGGGAAGATCATTTCTACACGCTCCTCAAGATGTGGGTGTCAATTTACGTTCGGATACTCCGCCAGAACGATGCTTTTTACCAAAAGCCCATATACATACTTGGTCTGGTCATTCTAAAGGTATTCAAGCTATTCGATGGTTTCCAAGGACAGCTCATTTGTTGCTCTCGGCTAGTATGGATTGCCGTATTAAGGTAAATTTAGTTTAAATAAATAAATAGATAGATAGATAGATAGATTTATTCACTCCAAAAGTAAAAACAACTTATTAGGAAAAGTCAATACATAAATACCTAAACATAGAGTAAAAAAAGAACTAATAAATTAACTAAAGAAAATACAATCAGCTCTTCAGAAACTCCTCCACAGAATAAAATGCCTTACTCAAGAGAAACATTTTTGTTCTACTTTTGAAAGACGATATAGTCACATTTGTATCAATGACATCAGATATTTAATTGAAAAACCGAATACCCTGGTAAACATGCGAATTTTGGCTCACTTTCAATCTCAACAGAGGAAGACTTATTTTATCATTGTTTCTTTACTTGATACAACGAAAAGAGAGAGTATAAACAAAACAAACTCACGAGGCCTGTATGTGATGTCACACAGGGTTGAATCCAGGGACTGGCTTCCATTTGATCACGAAATTGAACTGTGAATTAAGTAATGGACATCAATGATGTAGAATTTCAATTTTTATCCATGAAGAACCAAAAAGAACACTCAAGAAGTTCAATTCCAAAGATATAACTACTCAAAACGATATCCTCTCACCATTATTCAATAATTAGCTCTACGCGATTTTTGTTTCTGAACACTCAAGAACTTCAATTCCAAAGATATAACTACTCAAAACGATATCCTCTCACCATTATTGAGTAATTAGCTCTACGTGATCTTTGTTTCTGGCGACTCTGAATAGTTGCTGGTGTTATAGTCGAACCACTCCTTCTAATTAAGCATCCAACTTGTCCTTTTCTTCCCTTACTTCTTCCACAAATTTTGCCAGAGTTACCAGTGGGAGATGTCAACTTTTGTTAGAACTAACAGCATTGCTTTCCCCTTCTCAAGCTTTTTTAAAACAAGATTTTGTCTAAACTAAAGATTTATTCATGAATTATTTCTTTTTCAGCTATGGGAGGTATATAATGAAAGAAGATGTATCAGGACATACTATGGACATCGACAAGCTGTTAGGGACATTAATTTCAATAACTCTGGAAAAACTTTTTGTCTGCTGGTAATTTTGTTTCAAAAATCATTATATATGCACAAGTTGATGAAGGCATAATTAAAATAATTAAAATGCTTTAATTTTAATATACATATAAATGTATAAACACCTCATAAAAGTCTAGGGAACACTTCTGAATATCGATATATCGTATCCAGAACGATCAATATGGATGATTTTTTTTTAAAGATGAACACCTGCTTAATTTCTCACCAATTTATGTAGAGTTTGCAACAGATTTCAGTTTTTTTTTAAAAACTAAAAATGCAGCAGATGCGACGCTGCTTTATAATCATTTCATGTATTCAGTGTTTGAAATCAGTTAGTTGGCACTTTGTTTCTGTTGTAAGCAAAAATAAAAGATTCAAGTTTCGTGATTCGACCATGGAAAGACGACATTTGACTAGAGAAGAGATGTTACGAGCCGTTGGCATGCTCCAAGCTGAGAGCTCACAACGGGAAGTATCCAGGGTTCTGGGAAGTAGCCAAAGCGTCATAAACCGTTTATGGTCGCGTTTCAATGAAACAGGTAGCGTAGAAGAACGACACACAGGTCGTTTCAGAATTACTATAGTCGCCCAAGACCGATTTTTGGTTTTAGAAGCCAGAAGAGATAGTACTACCACAGCATCTCAATCAGCTCAAGAGCTATCACGAGTTCATAATGTACAAATTTCCGACTAAACTGTGTGAAATCGACTGCACAAAGGTCAACTCCACTCCAGACGTCCTTTAAGAGTTCCACAACTGACCCATGGAAATCGCGCTGCTCGTTTAGCTTGGTGCCAAGAACACGTAAACTGGGATCAAGAGAGGTGGGCCACAGTTCTCTAGATTCAGTTAGTATCCCGATTTGGGAAGAATTCGAATATGGAGGGAACCTGGAAAGCAAAACCGTCTCCAGCATGCTCGAGAAGTGGTTAGACAGGGAGGCGGATCAGTGATGTTTTGGGGAGGTATACGCCTTGGTGGAAGAACTGACCTCGTTTTCATACAGAACAACCTCACAGGAAATTCTTATGCAAATGAGATAGTTTTACCTGTAGTGGTACCGTATCTCCAAACAATGGGTCAAAATCCACTCTTCCAACAAGATAATGCCCCTCCTCATCGTGCAAGAGTTGTCTTGAACGTTCTTGAAGAGAATGATATCGATCTTCACCGTGGTCATCCTGCTACCCAGATCTGAATCCCATCGAGCATGTGTGGGACACCCTAAAAAGAAATCTCCTGCGTCAAAACGTCTTCCATCATGAACAGGAGCTTCGATTAGCAGTTCAGGGGGCTTGGAATGGCTTAGGCCAAAATGTAATAGACAATTTAATATTGAGTATGCCGCGACGATGCCAAAGTGTCATTAATAACGGAGGTGGACCTTCTGGGTACTGAAAAATATAAGTGCTTCCATATCGTTTCGAAAATATTAGTTCAGGATTTTTTTTTTGTGTTTTACCAAATTTCGTCATTTTCAAATTTCAAATTTTCTTTTATAATAGGTGTTTTGGAGAAGTCAAATATTATTTTGTTTTCTTGAGAATACATTATATACAATACATCCTAACAAAACCGAAAGATTTCTATAAATTCGAATCATCAAATTCATATTTTGAAGATATTGGTAAGTGTTTCCTAGACTTTTTGAGGTGTTTATGTATGCATAGCATTCTACATTCTATCAGTTATTCTGTTTTTGTTTGTCTTGACATTATCTAAGTGACAAAGCTTAAAACATAAGATAATCATCTTTTGAATATTGTTCTTGTTGCAGCATATGATCGATATATAAAGTTATGGGATACTGAGACTGGACAAGTAATTTCACGATATACTAGTCGAAAGATACCATATTGTGTTAAATTCAACCCTGATGGTAACAAACAGCATTTGTTTGTTGCTGGTACCTCAGATAAAAAAATTATTTGTGTGAGTATGATTAATCTTCAAATTTTAATTTTAAAATATACTTGATGATTAAATGTATTTAACTCTTATGGAACTACACTGCGCCAAGAAATTAATGCACAAAATCGAAATTCAAATTTATTCAGAAGAAGTTCAGATATGCTGAAGAATTATTTTTACAGTAATCTACCAGCATTTAGGAATTTTTGAGAACAATCAAAATGAAAATGGCACTCATAGAAATTGAAATGAAACTGATGAAAAATATAAAACTTTTGGAAAAAATCAAACTCACCAAAAATTTTTTAAAATCTACGATTCATACTCTAAATCAGTGATCTTATAAATCTGATACATTTTGTTCCAAATTTCAATCAGTCTGTTCCGAATCTCATTCTTTCTCGCCGTTGTTGCTCGAGGTCGTCCTTGTGCTTGAGTTGATAATCAGTTGTCTGTTGCCAAAATAGAAATTTGAAATATTGAAATTGTTCGTTAATTTCTCTTAGCGCAGAATAGTTGAAAATTGAATTTTAAACTATAAAGAGAAAAAGTTTTAATACAATAAAAATAATGAGAAATATGTTATTACAGTGGGATATTCGTTCTGGTGATATAGTACAAGAATATGACAGACATTTAGGTGCAGTAAATTCAATAACATTTGTTGACGAAAATAGACGATTTGTTACAACCTCTGATGACAAAAGTTTGCGAGTTTGGGAGTGGTAAGTGGTGAAATTTAATTTAAAATATAATCGCAAGTCGATAACACTTTGTTCAGTTTGTTTGCGGATGCAATTCCGAAGTTATTACGCACTGTGTGCTTGTGCACATTACGCTGTTCTGGGATTTTTAGGGGGCACACCTAGTGTAACAGCCAAAAAAAAGGTGCTTTTTGGGAATTTTCTTAAAAAAAAACTATTTTATAGATTGTTCCAAAATTTTAAGAGTATATTTATAAATGTTTCAAAAATATACAGCGAAATTGTTGGAAAAAAGTGATATTTTATATATTATACACGATCTTCGATGGCGCGAAAAAAAAAAGATTCTCCACTGTTGCAGTAGTTCCGTCCTTCGTGAATGAAATAAAAAAAAATTCTCGTTAAACTAGAAGATATTATCCGTACAATGACCTACGACCAAAAAAATCAAAAACTGACAAAATGGTGGCGTTTAAAAAAGAGTCGAATTTCACCCAACGTTTTGGTTGTTTTTGGCCTGCCAAAATTCGATTTTTGATCAAATCAAACAATCGATTGGTCATTGTATGGAAAAATAAAAAAAAAACTAAAGAACATGTGGAAAAAATTCGGTAGTAATCGGATCATTTGTCTTTGGGTAATCACTGCAGCAAATTCGGAAAATGTTCATAGAGAAAAACGCGTTTAGAGATAAAATAATCATTTTCTCTGTTATAAATGGTTTAAAATCATACTTACAGCTAATCTACTATTCCAGGCCCATATAATTCCCCTTGCTTCTCTTCGGAAAGGGCTTGTTGAGCTGAAGAAGCTCTTCTTTGAGATAATATTTTGAAGAAGCCTTTTGGCGATGATCGGCGATCCGTAGTCTCGTCTCCTCTTTTAGAGCCGTACAATCTCTTGCTGCAGGTCCAACTATCACTTCTATTACATTGAATATCTTCAAAATTAAATACATTTATCAAGCAATTCATATCGAGATAAGCCTTCATAAATAGGTTTTATAGCTTCTTGTACTTCTGGATCCAGTGGGAGGATATCGTACTGGTGATTCTTTCAGCTTCCACGCAGTGATAAGCGTACCAACTTTCAGCGCCTTTTGGACAATTATTATGATTCGGTTTGTCAGTTGAACACTAATGATAAAATGTTGCCAGATTGCTTTATTCATTTCATCTACATTATCTTGATTCCAAGAAGAATTATCAAAGCATAACATTTTTGGAGTTTATTTATTAAATTTACAGTAAACTTTTGTATGTTTTGTCTTTTCCTCCTAACTTCATATTAGTTTTCTATGAATTTCGGCAACGTGTTCCCATTCTTTTTTCCACATGTAAATAGCACTCTAATTTGGCAACAGGCATATCATAAGGATTCAAATCAATAAGTCCTTTATGGGTGCCACTGTCACCATCAATGTAGCGGGAATTTTTTGAGATAGATTCTTTATGATTGACATCACATTCTTCTTTGTGTAATGATAACCATTCCTCATAAGCTTCAGATTCTCTCTCTTTTTGTTTCTCCCAAAAACAGAACTCTGACAATATGTAGATTTTTCGCATGAATCAAGAATTTTCTTGCAGTATTTTCCTGCCAGCGTAACTACTCCGAAGCTACGTTTTTTCAGTTATTGTCGCTGGTATCAGTCAAATTTGTCTCCGAATGTTCTCCCTTTGACGTAAGTTATTTTTCTTCATTCACAGCTTGCTGTATTCTAAGCTTACAAACGGTTTCGGCTGCAATCCGTAAGTTCGTAAAACATCCCGCAAAAGTTTGGTGGTAAAATTGGCATGCTAGAACCATTAATGTACACAAAAGATTCATCCCATTCATTCCGACGCCCAAAAGACGCAGCACAGCCACAATACATCTATTTATTTTAAATTCGTTATCAATCATAGGTCCAGAATTGCCACATTCACAAATAATAGCTATTTTGAACCCTAGGTTTCTTTAACTTGCTTGATTAAAAGTAATTTTTTTGGCAGGTTTTACACACCAATAAATTATTAATTGCACGGAAAACTGCTATAAATTCAAAAATACAATATTTATGAGGTGGGCCAATCATATTATTGTCATTATTATGTAAAAACTTTTCTGCCAACGTACTAGTATTCGCGGTAGATCCCTCAAACGTGAATGGATTTTCGGAAATCTTGCGTTTTTTGCCATTGACTGATGTCTGGAAAGATCGTGAGTTGCTTTTTGATTTGAATATGAAGATTGATCACGCGCAAAATTATGAAGCGCTCGATACAACGATCACGATGTGTCTGGCTCCGAAAATACTTTTCGTTGTAGTAACCCAAAAATTTCTCGAAATTTTGAAATTATTATGATATATTTCTGTATACCTGAAAGCCAACAATATAAATCGGAATCGTGTTATAAGGGTTGGATGGGACGGTAGACTGTCTAGCTGCTCTTTAAATGGCTATAACTCAAAAACTATTTCAGATATCGATTCGAAATTTTAATATGTTATTTTAAAGGTGTAATATATCGAAACCGTTTTTTTAAGTTTCTCACTAGGTGTTCCTGTCAAGAACGATCCTAGTATCGTGGGTCGGAATCGGTTCTAGCACTCCTAAGAATTTTGTTAGAACTAGGAATTCCATTCTGATAATTGACATTCCACGCGCTCATAAAGTCACTATTCGGAAATGGTTGGAATTCCCGAATCGAGGAATGAAAATATAATTGATATTGTAGCTTCCAAACTCAATTTTGCCTCTGTTGAGAGCTGTTTGAATAATCGTGTTCATTCTGTTTCCAAAGATTTTAATAGATCACGCCCTATCGTTGCAAGTTTCAAAAACTACATTAAATAAATCAGACTTTATAAAGGCCTACAAACGTAATGAGGATTTAAGGACAACCGCGTTGGGATTTACAGGTCCGAATTCGAGAGTTTACATCAATAACCGCTCATAACAAAAAACTCTTTTATGAAACAAGGCAATTTTGTAGGGCTAATGACTTCAAATGTTGGATACAAGATAGCAAAGTACTGGTGCGAAATGATGAACGGTAGAGTTCGAAAATTTGTCATGTAACATCAGAAGCTTATGTGCCAAAACTATTGAAATGACTTTTTTTTTTCATATTTAAGATCTTAGAATCATCCGTTTGTGTTGTGCCTACTAATGGAGCTCTCATTTAGCTTGTATTATCAAAATTGTCGTGGTTTGAGAACCAAAACCAAAGACTTTTATATTTCCTCTTTGAATAGTACTTTCGACTCAATTTGTGTTACTGAATCCAGGCTCAACCAAAGTGTTGTCAGCTCTGAATTTATTTGCGATAATTATAACATCTTTCGACGCCATAGGAGCGATTCCCATAGTGTTAAGGGTGAGGGTGGTGGTATATTCGTAGGCGTCAATAGAAAAATTAAGGCTGATGGTGTATCACTGAGAAATATGTTATTAGTGTAGTATGTATGGGTGAAAGTGTCAATTACAGGAAATGGAAACTATACTTGGGTGTTTGTTAATTTCCACCAGATATAAAAAGTGAAGATTTTGTCGTCTTTTTTGACAGTGTGCCATCTCTCATGGAGTCGCACCCAAATGATATCTTCATGATATGGGAGTTTCAATCTCGGATCAAATGACCATGAAAATTCATGGTCTTCTGTTGGCAGTGAGTGCGGCTTCATCAGTGATATTGTTCGCGGTGATGCGTATTCCTCGTTCAGGGATTTTTCTTATAATTCCCTTAATCAGTTCAATGGCATCACCAATCATTAAAATAAAATCTTGGATTTGATTTTGTGGAATTCTATTGATGGGTCTTCTGTTCGATGTTGTACGCCTTTCGTTCCAGAAGACCGGCACCATCCCGCCTTAGAAGTGTATGCAAAGTTTTCTTTGGATAAAACTCCTAGCAAATCTAGATCGATGTAGACATTTTTTAACGCGGACTATGTAGCGATAAATTCGATACTGTCAAGTTTGATTTGGAAAACTTTGTTATGTTCTACCGATGTGAATGAATGTGTTGATTCATATTATTCTGCTTTGAATAAAGTTATTGATAAGTATGTACCTCATTGATCTGTTAAGTGTAATAAATTCCCTTCGTGGTTTGGTAGAGACACTATTGAATGCATTAACGATAAAACTAACTTACATCAAAGATTTGAAAAATTCAAAGACCGTTTTCTGTATGAAAATTTTTGTATTTTGCGTAGACAATGTAAAGTCTTAATTGAAAGAGATCCTAAGAAACAAATTGCTTCTCTAGAAGGCGGAATTGTGAAAAATCCTAAGCTCTCTTGGTCTTATGTGGGCGAGTTGAGAGATAGCCAGAAGATGCCTCAATCCATATGCCATGGTGAAAAAATTTTAGAAAATAGTTCGGCTATATCTAATGCGTTTTCTGAGTACTTTCCTAGTGTTTATGAAGATCCGCATAAACCTGTTCTTTACCAAACTAGATATAAATCTTCTTAATCGATAACATTCAACACGATAGATCTGAAGGATGTCAAAGCTAAAATCGAGGTACTGAATGTCACTAAGGGTCCAGGTCTGGACTCCATCCCACCAATTTTTATAAAATCTTGTTCCGCTAGTTTGGCGCCTCCACTTCAAACTATTTTCAACAAATCTTTAGTACAAGGTGTCTTTCCAGATAAGTGGATGGCGGCGAAGATCGTACATATTTTCAAAGTGTTAAGAAAAATGAAGTAAGTAATTACCGACCTGTCTCTATTATCATTTGTTATTTCGGTAAAAATTTTGAAGCAATAGTAACTGATAAATTTTTTCATTCATCCAGTTCCAAGTTGATTCAATCTCAACATGGGTTTTTCAAAGGTAGGTCGGTGTTTACCAATTTAACTCCTTACGTTCATTTCATAAGTAATAGTTTTGATGATGGTATTCAAGTTGATGCCGTCTACACAGACATGGCTAAGGCCACTGATAAGGTATATCATGCAAACCTGTAGTGGGTTCTAGAGGACTTTGAAGTGAATAGTCTGCAGTATGTTGCAGACAATGGCACTCATTCCGGTTTCGTTCGTGTCACTTCTGGTGTTCCTCAAGGGTCACATCTGGGTCCCCTTTTATTTTTTTTATTTTTTTTATTTTCAATTTACATTAATGATACTTCGGAATGTTTTCTTCATACAAAGCATGATTTATATGCCGACGATCTTAGAGTGTACAGTGCTATTCGGTCCTATGATGATATTTTGCGGTTTCAGAGTGATCTTGACAGACTTTTCTCTTTTTGTCAAAGTAGGTATTTTCAATTAAATATTGATAAGTGTAAGCATATAAGGTTTACAAAAAATGTCAATGTCTTTGATGCTATTTTTTCTGTTGATGGGTTTGTAATTGGAAGGGTAAACCAAATTAAGGATCTTGGTATATATCTTGATTCTAAGTTGCCCTTTGAGTATCATATTGATCTTATAGTTTCTAAGGCTTTCAAAATGTTGGGTTTCGTTCTAAGAATTACTAAAAGTTTCAGTGATCCGAGGTCTTTAAAAATGATATATTGCTCGTTGGCGAGGGGTAATTTGGAATATGCTGTACCTGTTTGATTCCCTTACTATTACAAGTATATTGACAGAACCGAACGATTCCAGAGAAAGTTTGTCAAAAGTTTCAACTTTAGATTTTTCGGTCCTTCCATGATTATCAATTAAGTTTGCATCATCACAAAATTTTAAGCCTGCAGCAAAAGAGAGTCCTTTTCGACACTGTATTTCTTTATCGCATTTTAAAGCATTCTTTCAGTTTTCCGCTTGTTAATTATCTCACTTTCAATGTTCCCGTGTATCCTAGTCGTCGAAATGCACTCTTCTATGTTCCGAAGGCCTGTACTAGTTTTTTTTTCCATTCTGTTTTCTTGCGAATTATGCGTCTGTACAATTGACATATTGCCGGTATAGATATTTTTCATGAACCTCTTTCTTCTTCCAAAAATACTGTTATTGCATATCTCATTAGATCTGAATCATCCACATTGTAGTAGTTTTCAGTTTTCATGGTATTTTGCTTGACTCTCTAATCTTTAGTCAGTCTTTTTTTTCTCTGTTGAATTTTTATGAAAGTTATAATTTTCATTTCGTATGATAGTTTCACTTCTGTTTCTTTTTGTTATCATTTTTTGTGAACCCCGGTAATTGGGTCTATCCTGTAGGGGTTCCTATGTTTTGTAACAATAAATAAATAAAAATGTGTTATCCTGTCTGAAAATTTCTCATCAAGCGAAGAAGACATGGAAAATATATGAAAACTTTTCAAAGTGCCTAAAGCTTATTTTGAAGAAATAGCTCCACAGTTTGTGGATGATAAATATATAAAGCATTTTCGAATAAATCGACAAACTACTGGAGAGTTGGATCAGAACTATCCATCTGTATTCGTTTTGAGTTTTGATTTCTATTGAAATTAGCTATTGCAAAGTTAGCAAATAGATTTGCTAATTCTGAATGAAAGAAAGAGGATTCAGAAGTGTCACCACTTACAAAAATTGAAGAATATTTTATCTGTCGGTGTAGAAATAAGTTTTAGTACATAGATTGATAATTCCTGCAAACAATAACACAGGGACAGAATAAAATTTGTTACGTGTCGACGTACAAAATAGAAATCGAAGTTTAAGAATCGGTGATTCCCCGAATGTAAATATAAATCATTCGCGGTAACCCACAGAAATCCCGAACGAATAGAATTCGATATGCACTTTACAACAGTTCAGGACTGGTTCAGTTCTAATTCAGAATTGGTTCTGAATTGCACACGCGAACAAAGCTAATTAATACGAAAAATTCCTGGTTATATGATAACTATAATTTTTTAGGGATATTCCTGTTGATATGAAATACATTGCTGATCCTACAATGCATAGTATGCCTGCGGTTACACCAGCTCCTAATGGAAAATGGTTAGCTTGTCAAAGTATGGATAATAAGATAGTTATATTTTCTGCCTTGAATAGATTCAAGATTAATAGAAAGAAGACATTTTCTGGTCATATGGTTGCAGGTTATGCTTGTAGTTTGGATTTCTCGCCAGATATGAGGTAAAAATAATTTTTTATACTTTTTTAACCTATTTATGAAATTTTTATTTTTCAGTTACCTTGTTTCGGGTGATGCTGATGGAAAATGTTTCATATGGGATTGGAAGACAACGAAAATTTATAAGAAATGGAAGGCACATGAAAACGTTTGTATAAGTGCTTTATGGCATCCCCACGAACCTAGCAAGTTGGTTACAGCAGGATGGGATGGTTTGATAAAATATTGGGACTAAAATTTGTGTATATGAGAGAAAAATGAACATCTTGTGAATCAATAACTAGTTTGTTTCGATCTTAATTGGAATTTAGCGTATATAGCATCAAAAATGAAATGAGTCAAATGTTTATAACATATTTTTTTAATGTTATTTTCATAGATTTCATACTGGATTCGTATAATTGAAGTTATAGTCCAAGATATAAATAAAAATTTCATTTTTTTTGTTGTTAAATACCTCAAATCGCTCCCTTGGTAGTAGCACAGCTTACCATATCAATCAGTTCTTCCACTCCGATAGCTTTGATTTGGTAGTTGAGGAGTAAGTGAGATGAAATATATTACGTGCTTTTCTCATTGGTAGGAAAAGCTAGGGCCGGAATGAAATATATATTCAAAATTTCGGTGAAATGTCTCTTACTTGAAACTAAAGTTATGTAAAACTCAATATATGCATCTCAAATATCATGAGTCTGGAATTATCTTTGAATTTCATATGTAGATATAAAAGTGAAAGAAAATGAAGAAGTTGATTTTCTTGGCGTCATGCTTGAATGGACAAGTCATATCGGATATCTTGCGGGTTCTATTGGTAAATACTGTTATCGCTTCAAAGTCCTTTCTTTTCTTGTAAATATTGGAACAGTCTTCCTGGCCTACTCAGCATTGCTTGAATCAAAATTGAGGTATGGCATCATTTTTTTAGGGAATTTCGCAGGAAGTGGAGAGAATTTTCGTCTTGCAGAAGAGATGTATCAGATCGATACTAGATTTGAACTACCGGAAAAACTGCAGGTTGCACTTCGTCGCCAGGAGCATTTTCACTCTGCTTGATCTGTACATTTATGAATACTCAATTTTCTTAAGGGGACACTAGGTGAATATGCATGGCATCTATAACAAAAGATATAAATTCCAGGTTAAAACACACGGATTCAATTTTACTTACCTTCAAAAAATGGTATATTTTTCAGCAATAAATGTTTTTAACAAATTTCTAAAAGCATTTCGGTAACTGCGAATGAGGACATTTCGTGTTAAATTGAGAAAATTTTCTTCTAGAGAAAGCCTGTTATAAGTGCAGGATTTTCTGCTTGATAATTTAGTAATGGGGGATTTTCTGTAATTTGTTTTAATAACTGTTTTTTTTATGCGCGATTCCCAGGAATAGGCGAACCTGTTACACCACATGAATAGGCGCCTGGGAAGAATTGAAGTGTCTGTTTACTCGCTTCTTGAAGAGGGCCCAATTGTAGGATGTTTGGAAGATGTTGGACGGAAGCGAGTTCCACAGCTCACCTGCCCTGTAAACGAAGGAATTCTTATAGAGAGAGGTTCGAGGGGTTATTAAATGTACTGCCATATGATGAGAACTCCTTGCCAGCCTAGTGTGGCGGCAAAACATGAGTTTTCGCGGAACAAGGTCTTTCAGCTCCTTGGAGCATCTTCCGCGGAAGTATCTGTAAAACAGATAAAGGTCAGAAACTTGTCTTCTAAGAGCCAGCGGTTGGAGGTCGCGGGTAATCTGCGGGTCGTCGATGAGGCGCACAGACCGTTTTTGCACACTATCCAACATCTGCAACGAATGTTTGGGCGGAGATCCCCATACATAGGGGACAATATTCCAAAGCATGTCGAATCTGCGCCTTATATAGAAGCAACAGCTGAGATGACGTGAAGTATCGCTTGGCTCTGAAAAGAAAACTAAGTTTAGCTGATGCAGACTTAGCTATTGCTGATACATGTTCATGCCAGCAAAACCCAGAGTTGACCGTTATTCCGAGAAGGTGCATCGAATCTTTGGCTGCAATTTGTTGGCCTTGCATTATTAGAGGAGGTTCTCCAGCGGGGAGCTTTCTAGAAAACGTAGTTGTCTGCGTCTTGCGCGCGTTGAAGCTCACCAGCTTCAACTGACCCCACTCAGGTATCCTCTGTAAGTCAGTTTAAGTTACTAATTTGTTGACATCTCTGACAAAACCGAAGATCTTGTTTTTGTAGATGACAGAAGATCGTTTATCTGCAACAGAAACAATGTTGGCGAAATAATGGATCCCTGAGATACTCCTGCTTGCAGCTGGAAACAACCAGATGTTATACCGTCGACCAGAACTTGTATTGATTTATTGGAAAGAAAGCTGCTTATCCAATTCCGCAATTTTTCGGGAAACCCATATGCAGCAAGTTTATTCAACAAGGCTGCATGCCAAACCCTATCGAAGGCTTTAGAGATGTCGAGGGCTATTGCTCAAGATTCCCCATGTTTTTCCATCGTTGATGTACAAACATGAGTGACGTGTCGATCTTTGCCTACGAAAACCATACTGACGGTCGTTAATAATTCTCTGCAACTCAAGATATTTAATGAGTTCATCATTTTTGACTCTCTCAATCACTTTGGACATAATAGAAGTGCAACAGGGCGGTAGTTTTGGGGTAAGGACTTCTTTTCTTTCTTTGGGATCGGTTGAATTGTCGCTATTTTCCAGCTGCTCGGAAAAGTCTGGCTTTCATAAGAAATCTGAAACAGACGGTTCAGAATGGGTGCCAGTTCGGGAGCACACTTTCTCATGACGATTGCCGGTATTTCATCTAGACCAACTGCCTTCTTGCAGTTCAGCTGCTCGAGAGCCCGTCTCACAGTGCGGACTCTGAACTAGATTTCTGCCATGGAAGAATTTGTGGTATTGCGTTCGATGAATCCAGCATAGAATTCTTCGAGAACAAGAGAGCAAAGAGATCGGCTTTCTCTTTCGGAGATGATGCTATACTTCCGCGGAAACGCAGATTTGCAGAAATTGGCACTGACAGTCTTCGCCATAGACCAGAATTGTCTAGTCCGGCTTGCCTGTTCAAGGAGTTTATTTGTAACCCCTTCGTTGAAATTGGCCTTTGCTCTTGCAATTGTCAGGTTGCATACGTTCCGTATTCGAACGAAGGTTGTTCTTGTTTCCATGGCTGTTGTGCTGTTCTTCTTTTAATGGAATGAGGGATGTAGAGATACATCCCTGCAGGAATGATTTCTGTAACAGATTCAGTGCACACATTGATGTCAGGATCTGAAAGGCAAACATCACTGAATGGGAAGCATGAAAAGAATTCACGCAGTTCATCCCAATTAGCACGGTTATAGTGCCAAATGCATCTGGGTGGTTTAGGTTCATGTTTTAGCGGCAGCACAATAGTTCCAGTAGCAGATATAGGGTTGTGGTCTGAGTTGCCTAGCGGTGCTGAGACCTCTACTCCAAAATCATCTGAATCTGAAATCGAATAGAGATCCAAGGTGTTCGGGAAGTCGGTTGGGTGATCAGGTATTCTTGTCAGTTCGTCGACTAGCTGCGTTAGATTATGGCTGATTGCAAAAGTATCAGTCAGTCTTCCCGCTTCATCTGTTCTATTGGAGTGGCGAAGCCAGTTAGTGATGTGAACGTTGAAGTCACCCAGTACAATGACCTCAACTGCCGGATGATGTGTCTGAATCCAATCCACCTTATCACCTAGATACTGAAACAGTCTAGGGAAGTGAATATCGTTTGGCGAACGATATAGACATCATAAAAACAGTGTTTTATCCTTCAAACAGATTTTAAACAACGAAAACACAGAGGCCTCCTTTAAACCTAAATGTCGTATGTAACTCATACCCATTAAAACGTAAATACGTTGTGTCGGTTGTTTGACTTATTTGGGTTTCGGTTAGGGCCAGCACATGGGGTTGTGCGTTTTGCAGATGCTGGTGGACTGCATCGACATTCACATTGTTGTACTCCAGTCCTCAATTATTGCAGAACTCTATCAAGAGTTTGCTTTCTTTTCTAGAACGTGAATGAATTAGTGAATTCGCCGGAGGAGTGCTCGACTTACCCGCATCATGAACCCCTCGAGGCATTCCCCTCCGGAGATCCAAATGGGAGACTATTTTAACTCCGGATGATTTTTTCCAGAAAAGCTCATCATGCTTCGTTGCCAATCTTTCCCACCCTGGAAACCAGACCATCCGCCAGATCCCGAAACTTAGTCACACAGGTGACCAATTTACGGGACCTATAGCTGGATGTGGTGGTATCACACCGGGCGACGGGGGTGAGAAATCTATCTGATGTTTTACATCTGTGATGGTTTTATGGAACCAATATATTATCTATCTTTCGCGGACAGTACCGAAGTGGATTATTTTTTAATACACTTTTTATATTGAATCTTATCTGAGAGTATTGAAAAAATAAGATTTGTGGAGTTTATACGAAAGTATAAAGCACCTAAGTTGTAAAATGAAAATTCCATTGCCTGTAAATTTTTGAAGATTACTATAAGGTAAATGAAGGGAAGGTGAAGATGATGTAAAATTTGAATCTTTTGTTTCCTATTGATGATTTTTTCATATCTTAAAATATGACAAACAGATAATAAAAATATAAATACGAAAACACAGTTAGTAATAATTTTATGTTTCTTTATATAAGTAAATTTTGTTTATATTTGCGCCAAGAAATTAACGCACAATTTCAATATTTCAGATTTCTTTTTTGGTAGGTAATTATTAGCACATGTTTTTTCGGATATGTCCGGACATATGCCGAAAAAATTCGATGTTTCATCTATACGCACAAATTCCTCCCATGAAAAATAAATGTTACAAGAAACCACCACATGTTTATAACAGCAGTTGTTGATCAATTTTTGCGAGAAATGGTCGTTCTTCTTGAAATTTTTTGACACCTGCAGAATGTGCTGAAGTAATGGTGTTAGATGACCGAGGTTGTACTTATACAAGGATAGGTCAAAGGCATGGGGTGTTTCCAGAATGATCCGTAGGTACCTGGGGAAGAACGAGCTCGAGCAACAACGGCTATCCATCACAGGTTTGTTACTACTAGGCACTCTCGAATGCCGTTAAAACAGAACAGTGTAGTACAAATCAGCATTGACACGATACAACAACGCCGCAGAGAATTTGATTTGAGGCCTCGTGTCGCAGCTCAAGTCCCTGTTCTAACCGCAAATTTTGTATCATCTGTATTGGGATTTTGTCATTTTCATTGCGATCGACGTTGTCTAGTGTAAAGACGGCGAAATGAGAGATTTGCCTAGTGCAATTTTTACTCACCTATGGCTTTGTTGGAATTTCAATAGTGGTGTGGGGATGAATTTCTTTGAATGCCCGCACTGATCTGGTCATCATAAATAATTGAACCTTGAAGTATGTTACAGACATATCAGAGGAACATGTACCATTTGCGGTAAATGGGTGAAAACTTCGTTTGGCATGATAACGCCAGACATAACCAAGCTCATATCGTTAGGAACTACCTTCAAAATTACGAAACTACTTCAATAGAGTGGCCTGCACGAAGTCCCATCGAACATTTCTAGCAAAATCACCCAGCTACCGCTAATAAGGTTCGGAGCAGACTGATGGAAATGCTATAAGGTTTTGAATGATTCGTAGACGTCATTCAAAAATTCTCGCAAGCTGTCGAAATATCCGGTATTAACATTCTCAAGCATTCATTAGTGCTGGTGGATTACTGGAAAATAATTCTTCAACATATCTAAACTTCTTCTCAATTTCTCTTTTCGGTATGCTTTAGATTCATCTAAATTATTATGCTCCTTAAAATACTCAATGCAAATATCACAAGAGTGAATCCAACAGGATAGAAGATATCCACATACATACCTATTTAAATTACTTTTCCAGCAACTCATCTTTGGAATATTTCCAATTATTTTTGGCGAACTGGCCTCGTCTCACAAGATAAATACCATTGTGCTTGTACGACGGGATCGACACAAAATCTTTCCGCCAAAAAAGTGGAAGAGCCGATTGATTCAGTGAGCTGTAGTTGGTACACAGTATATGTAGATTAATTGCTGGTGTGAGATAAATTTGTTATTTTCCAATTTCCAAGATTTCTTTTCAATTTATATTAGTATTTTTTCTCTTTGGTTTGAAGGTGATAGTTTTATGACCATCCTCGTATCACTTCTATATTCATTTTTGAATAAAAATTTCATTAGATACTGTTTCATAATTTTATTCTTTTTACATACAAGAGTATACATTTCGATATAGATCCTTAAATAATAATTTACTGGGAATTCAATTAACTATTTCTATACTATAGAAAAACTTAGTAACATTCGATTGAAATGAAATAAGTTGTCCTGGTTGGATTGTTTATTCAACGTTACTGAAAAATAAAAAATAAAATAAAAAAATTATAAAAAATGCTGATGGTAAAATAAATTATAAAGCAATAATGGGGACAATAAGCAACATACCATACCCAAAACAATTAATAATAATTGTTAATTTCATTGTTAATATCAGGAATCATACCAAGCATGAATCTAAAACAGTAAATGACTAATGTTACATCAATTAAATTAGTGTTTAACCCATTTGTTTCATCATCAAATGATTTTCTTCAAAACAATGATTAAAAAAGTATTTCAACATTCTGTCTAAATGTTAGAAATAGGTTAAAACATAGTATCATTCATTCCTTTCAAAATGCATCGGGCTGTTAGAGAAATAGAACATCCTAAAATATGTTATAATTTCAAGTTTTTGACTTTTTTATTTGCAATGGCATTCAGTTTCTGATACATACACGACTCTCATTGTATTTGTGAAACCTGAACCCTGTTTCCATCCCGTAATGATGATTATTGGATCACCAGATTTGATGAAACCTTTGGCCTTGCCAAAGTTGATACCAGCACCAACACGGAGATCCACATCTTTCAACCAATCTTCTACTCGTTCCTCTGTAAATAAATCCACACAAATTTAAAGTCACGGATTACACTGGTCAATATTGAAAAATTTAGCGGAGTATCTTTATTTTTTTTCTTCGATCAAATGAAGTATGCTGGTTACAAAAATAATACTTTTTTGCAACTCAAGTGTCTTTTTCAACTGTCTAAACCCGTTGTATGTATTAAAAATAAACATTGTGAGAATCGGACAAAAGTGTTTCATTTTATTTGTATTTAAATGCGGATAGTTTACAAAATTTACAAAAACTAGTGGGATCTTTTATGTAAGCACACCAAAATACATTAAATGTGATAATATTCTTGGAAAATGTTATCAACTAGGTTTTTGTTCAGTGTTATTCATTAAGGAAGAAGAAATGTGTTAAATGGAATTGAGCATACCTTCGTAGAGAATAGGTAATATAGCTCGGTACACATGGCTCTGCCTGGCTGTTAAAGCATTTCTGGTGACAGCTATAATTGGGCATCTTGGCCTGTATTTTGAGATGAGATGAGCAGATCGACCAGTTGTGGTTATTACAATAATAGCAGCAGCTAGACATTTAGCGGACGCCTCTACTGCAGCAATGGCTACTGTGTGAGCTGCATCAATTGGAGGCACTGCCTATAAATGATAAAATAAATTACTTTGTTACTACACGAAATTCAGAATGTACCTTGTTAGACAAATCGCTGAATAATCTCCGTTGCCAAACTGCTGCCTCTGCTTCCTTACATATATCAGCCATGGTTCTAACACACTCCAAGGGATATTCTCCTTTCGCCGTTTCCCCAGATAACATCACGCAATCTGCACCATCCAAAACAGCATTGGCGACATCTGAACTCTCTGCTCTAGTTGGTCTTGGTTTATATGTCATCGATTCCAGCATTTGAGTAGCGCAGATTACCGGTTTACCATATTTATTGCACTTCGCTATAATCGACTTTTGTGCCAAAAATACCTTTTCCGTGGGAATTTCGATACCTGCGAACGATCATGGATACTAATTAAGAAAAATCATCTATCTGCGTACGATTTAAGTTTTAATTTCCAATAAAATTAAATGTTGCAGAGTTATCAAATAGATTTATTTTTTATGTTATTCTGAAATAAAGGAATATAAACAGGTACTACAACTCAACTACAATATTTACGAAGATAACAATATTGATCAACAAAAATTATCTAATACATACGAAGAAATATTGCTAATCAATTCTTTCTATATTATCAAACTTACAAAAAAAACAAATAGAAATTTAAAAATAAGAACCAACCTACAACAAAATCTTCGACTTTTGAAGCAGCTTTAGATACAATAAGGAAACGTGGAACGGATAAAGGTTCAGACAACTATTATTGTATTATGTTGTATTGTGTATCATTTGCAAGATGCTAGGCACCGAAACAAACTATTATTTTGCACAATTTTTTAGAGATGTGAAAGCAGGTCCCTATATTATTTATATATAGTATGAAAAGCAGGGGTCCCACGTGAGATTCCAGAGGCACCCCTGATGTATTAGGGAATTTGACTGATACAAAACCATCAGCAGTAACAAATTGGATTGTGCCCTAGGCGTATGACCTTAGCAACCCCAGAACATCGCCACCCCCACCTCCCTTTGCTAGTCTCAAGAAAAGTACATTATGACTGATTTTATCAAAAACCTTATGGAAATGTGTGTAGTAGGTACGCGGTCATCCAAAGCACTATGGATGAATTCCGAGAAGGAGACTTAGTTCTTCTCCACATTTCTACCCTTAAAAAATCCATGCTGATTAGCTAGTTAAATAGCAGAAATAGATTCGAAAAGAGTTTCACCACCATCAAAAATTGAAATATATATTATCTGTCAGTGTAGAAATGAATTCTAGTGCACAGATTGGTAATTCCCCCGAACAATATAGACAAACAAAATTTGTAGCTCGTCAATGTATGAAATGAAAAAGTTGGCGATTCCTCGAATATAAACCCAAATCTCGAAACATTTCGTCAACAGGTACCACAAAAATCACGAACGAATTGAACTTGACATGCACATTACAACAGTTCTAATTCAGAATTGATTCGCGACCGCGAACAAAACTAATAGTTTAAGTTTCTTAACTTTATTTTTAATGATGAAAGACTAAAACCAAAATCTATTGTTTACCTAAATCGCCTCTTGCAATCATTATTCCATCCGAAGCGCCAATGATCTCATCAATATTCTTCATGCCTTGCTGATTTTCAATTTTTGAAATGATCATCATTTTCTTTCCCTTCTCGCCAATGATGCCTCTTATTTCCGTCAAAGCGGCAGCATCTCTGATGAAGGATGCGAATACCATGTCCAAACCCTGCTCGACGGCAAACAATAAATCTCCTTTATCTTTCTCCGAAACAGCTGGCAAATCGACCGGTACTCCGGGCAAATTGATACCTTTACGGCTACCCAATTTGCCACCGTTTTCGATGGTACATGTAAGAAATGAGCCTTGGATATTATTAACGACCAATGACATCAAACCATCGTCAACGTAAACTCGGTTTCCTGGTTTCAATACTTTGGTAATATTTTCGTAGTCGACATATATACAGCTTGCGTTTCCCTTTTCTTCATATGCTTTGTCTGTGGTGAGCTTTATGGTTTCGCCTTTCTTCAAAACAACTTCGGCAGAGCCACCCTGTAATTGAATTAAGCCATGCCTGAGAAGAAATAAGCAAACATATTTTTCTTTTTAGCAGACCAACTTGTTCAGAACATGTAATACCTAACAATTTTTAAAGCAACTTACTCCTTCGAGAAGTCCAGTACGAATTTCAGGCCCTTTAGTGTCCAAAGCAATAGCCAAAGGATAAGGCATGCCAGTTTTCTTGCTGTAATTCTCTACGGCCGTACGGATGTTCCTAATTGTTTCTGCGTGGTAGTCATGGGAACCATGGGAGAAGTTCAAACGTGCGATATTCATACCAGTCTCCATCATCTTCTCCAAGAACTCAGGTTCTTTCGAGGCAGGACCTATTGATGAACATTTTTACAATAATTTATATAGATGTATATTGTTAATCTAATGAAAAGTATGTAAGTTACAGCTTAGGAAAACTAGTAGGAACCGAATCTAAAACTGATAGTACCAGAGAAGGTGTAGATAATCATCAGGATGTTCTAGTCTAATCCTAGTTCAAAGAAAATTTTTTCTTTGTTTCCAACCATCCGAAGATCAATTTCGATGTCAAGCAAAACATAGTCTGACAACTTTGTTCTGGCAGCCAATGAATCGTTTACGCCCTTGACTTGGCCGTCTAGAAAAAGCTTCTCATAATACTTTTTTTTATGCGCGCTTCCCAGGAATAGGCGAACCTGTTACACCACATGAGTGGGCGACTGGGAAGAAATGGTGTCTGTCCACTCGCTTCTTGAAGAGGGCCAAGTTGTAGGATGTTGGGAAGATGTTGGACGGAAGCGAGTACCACAGCTCAGCGGCCCTGTAAACAATACTACGATGTTTGTCTAACAAATTGTCAACAAAAGTTCGACAATATCCCTTGTACAGTAAAAATATTCCCTATATGAACTATATGGAGTCTTATGCGCATGCAGTGTGCGCCACTACGTTTGTGAGACTTGCGCATACTGGCTGAAAGGAGATATAAGTAATGTTTCCAGCCTATCTAAGTCCGTGACACTTAAACTAATGAGCGATAACAATATAGCAGTATCAAATATAGGATTTCACATCCTCATATCTTCATTCAAATACTTACTAATAGTTTTACAATGATCGGAATATACAGAATGTTTTAGAAGTAAAATGATCTACTTTAGGTAGTAAAGAACAACTAATAGGCGAACTGGGAAGGGGTTGATATTTGTACCTTTTCTCTTCTGTTTATGATATGCAGGGTGTTTTCTGATTTTTTTTTCGAAGATTCAGAAAGCCAAATTTCCAAACTATTGATCCAAATTTCATAATATTGTAAAGCTCCATTTTGAGAATAGTTGGTAAATCATTCAGATATCGAGTACTGCATTCGTTAAACAAGCTGAGGTGGACCAGACAACTAATGTGCCACACAACCGGATTCCAATTGGGCCGGCATTTTTCATGGGGTTTATGAAAGTTGAAGTAAGAGAATAGCTTACAAAAATGATAATCGAAATGACCGGTTTCATCAAAGCGAATTCAGAAATGATCTGAAAAATGACTCAAACCAAGTCGGTTATTTTAATTACTATCTATGAAAGCACCTATTCAAAACTGGATCATAAATTGTTATCTACCAACATTCATAGTGTTCGTATCACAGTTAGATAGTTTCATTTATATAATAAATATAATGACTTGACTTGACTAGGTAGAAGTGGGTACCTAAAATAAGATTTTACAGTTCAAGTAGGTATATCGTAGATATGAATAGTTGTCTAAGCTCAAAGATAATTAAACAATGGAAACAGCTAGCAACGAATACTAGTAACCAGTATTTATAAACACACAACCAAATTTATATGGAATCACCCGATATTTTGAATATTGCCTCAGGGATTTTGGGAATTTCGAAGGATTGTTAGAATTGATCCTTTTTGAGATATTTCAATTGAAAAAAGAAATGAATCGAGATTTATTTTAAGAAAGAAACAAATAAAAGAAAATAAGAAATTCTTTCCGCATGTAGTAAAAAGATTGAAAATTGTTATCTCATGGAGTAGGTGTTTCTTTTTCCCGACCTCAGTAGCTTGTATTACCTCCTCTTGCCCTGATACAAGCCTGAATCCGTCTAGACATGTTTTGGTTTAGATTTTTGACCTCCTCTGTGGTGATATTCTGCCACTCTTCTGTGGCGGCTTGGATGAGCTGTTGTTGGGTTCTTGGACTATCCTGGCGCGATCTAATTTTCCTTTTGAGATTATCGCATAAATGTTCAATAGGATATAGATCTGGAGAGCAAGCTGGCCAGTTCAAAATAGCGATTCCCTATTTCAAGATGTCGCGCGAGGTTGCCGGTATGCAGAGGAGCATTATCTTGCATAAAAGTGAAATTCTCACCGTGGGCACCTCACCAGAGTCTCACTATGGGCTCCAGCACCAGGTCCACGTAATTTCTAGCCGTTACGCTCACAGGAAACGATATCAAATGTGTTTTGCCTCCCAGGATAATGCCACCCCAAAACATCACACTGCCCCCTTGGTATTTCGGAATTTGTCTTGCTGCTCGGAGTCTAGCTTGTCTTTCACGACCCCTTAGAACCCGAATCCGGCGGTCATCTGATCGAACATCAATTCTGGTCTCATCCGAAAAAAGAACATTTCGCCAATTCTTAATAAAACATTTCGCAAATTCTCAATATTCCAATTTTGGTGCTTGATACACCAATTGAGTCTGTTAATTTTTTGTTGTCTGGTTAGCTCTAGAACTCTTAAGGGCCTTCTGCTATATAAACCCCTTGAACGAAATCTTTGACGTATCGTTTCGACTGATACACTGATGCCTGTTGCTTCCAGAAATTGCCTTTGAAGTATGGGGTGCGACGCACTAGGGGGTCTTCTTGCAATTTGGCACAAAAAGCGGTCTTGTTCTTCAGACGTGATCTTCCTACAACTTCTTCTAGGCCTATTTTACAGAGATTGCAGCTCCACGTATCGGGCGTTTTTGAAATCAACCCCTGTAATACCCCCATTGTGGCCGCTATATCCCTCTGTGTCACCCCTTCTTCAACGAGAACAATTATTCGACCCCTCTGCACATCGGACAATCCAACGTAAGGCATTTCCAATTATGATTAAATTTTGAAATTCAGTTTCAAATCTCAGTCACTGAGTACAATATCCCGAACATTTGGTGATTATTCAACATTTCTTATTCTACTATCCAGTTTATTATAACAAAGAACTACATTCTTCACAAGTAGTCAAAGATCCATGGTAAAAACAATCAATAATGTAAAATACCATATTTTCCATATTAATTTGGTTGTGTGTATGAATAAAATGAAAATCCCATTGTATTATTTTCGAGACAAATCAAAGCATTGCTTTGATGATGATTTATGATAACATTTAGGTATCCTACTTCTCATCACGTGTCTTATCTTATATATATATATATATATATATATATATATATATATATATATATATATATATATATATATATATATATATATATATATATATATATATATATATATATATATATATACAATAAGAAACTAGATTAGACTAGTTAACATTAACATTAATCTTGATCGTTATTGTTGATATTGTGAAAAATATATTAAAAGACATGTTCTATGTAGAAAAAGGTGCATATTATACTATGATTAATTTATCAAAATAATTCTGAATATGTTGTGAAGAAGCGTGAATTTGCCAACGGCAAAAAAGGTGGACGAAACTGAAATTTCATGATGTTACAATTTTTCTTTTATTTTAGGCTTTATTCACAATCTTCTAGACGACGGCATTATAGGAAATCCACTCAGCCTGTATTAGCAGAAATTTACATGGATAACTTAGACACTCTAATACACAATAATGCTTCAGCTAAATATTTTCTATATTGGTTTCTGTGGATAATATCATTGTCTGTTTTACTAGTTCGGAACGTCAACTTAATATTTTCCGAAGGTTCATCAATTAAATTCATCTAAAAATAAAATTCACTACTGAAACGATTCCATCAACTTTCTAGATTAAACTGTTATCAAATAAAAAATATTAGATATGAATTCGTCGTTTCATCCGGTTTAACATAAACTGGCAGCTTTGCACAGTATGATTCATAGATTATTAAATGCTACTTCATCTTCACATAATTTCGACAAAGACTGTTGTATTATCAAACAAATAGCTCTTAGAAATCATTACAATTCAAATATTATAGCTGAATTACTGAACAAAAAACGGAAACTCAAAGCAATACACATACAATAAATAAGTTCAAATCAAATTTTCTTTTAATTATCATTTCGAATGGATTAGCATCAAGTAACGGACACTAGTTTTCAATTTTATCCACAACGAAGTTCTCGACTTGGCGGGGGCACTGAGTGCCACCAAATAATTTTTCATAAAGATATTTCGTTTCCTATATTCAATACATCTTTGACAGATTCAGCATAATTTGATTGTGGTGCTCCTATATAACACAATATAACAAAATTTGAACAAATTCCAGTTTGGAAACTTTGGTTCGTTGGAAAAATCTAGATAACAACCTGTATATCGTGAATTAGAAAGCAGCCACCTAAATCAGTTCGTTTTAGTCCTGAAACACTATGATATAAAATCAAAAATTTAGAAGTTTTGTGTCGACAATATAAATAGAAGATTGTCCTGAGAAACGTTCAATGTTTGGTGGAAAATTAATTTCTGAAAGAATTATAGCTTACCCTTTTCATTCTTGCTAAATAAATTAAACTATTCATACAAAAACTGATTCAAAAAATATTATGGGTATATGCATATTCTTTTGGAGTTCCAGCTACTTACCAATAGTACAAATAATTCCAGTAAGCCTAACATAAGAAGCCTTAGACAAAATATCTAAGGCACAAGTGTGATCCATCTCTGTTTTTGCATCTGCAGCCTGCATTTGCTGGGGAAGAACATCCGGAGCGTAGGGCATCTACGAAAAATATTATGTAAGATCAGTATAAACCAAAAACTTCACTATCAATACTTTATTCTCTTCATTATCGTAAATAGTTGTATAAACCATTTTCGAGAAGCAAATATTAAAATTATTAAAATAAAAATGACAATTCAAATTAAATGTATATGTGACACAACTTTTCACTGCTTGGAAAAGTGTACTTGATTTGTCCTTGCCGAAAATCCCCACTCTCTTCAACACATATCTCAAGCGCATTTGAAAATAAACGAAAGAATGAATGAGAAATATTTACGGATGCGTTTAGGAAAAGTTTTTCATTATCGATTTCCAATTGGATGTTTACTTGGGAAACCATACAAATCGGAATGTATACAATTGTAACAAATTAATTCTAAACATGTTTTGATATAAATAGCGAACAAATGATGAATAAGATGCTGGGTTATTTTTAGATAAGTCTATTCATAGGTGCAGGCAGTTGTAAAAAATAATTATTTTGTTCAGTATCACAATGAAGTTAGTGTAATTAGATATTAAGGTAAGTTGATATTTCACGTTTATGATAACAAAAATTTTAACTATCTTTAATGTGACGTTTCAATCATTCAATTACTATGTATAACCAAAAATAACTCAATTCATTCAATCGGAACTAACAAACTTAACCGTTAACAATAATAAATAATTCTTTTACTTTATTTATAGTCACTGTGGCTTAAACAATATCAAATATTCATAACTTTAATGGATATTTTTAATTTCATTTTGAAAATACATTAATATTTATACAGGAGTTTCCTAGAAAACGCCAATCGCAATAACACCATTTTTCTTCCTATTGGAAAAATTTTAAAACATGGTATAATGGTTTAGTGCTATGAAATGGGTGCTATCTTTAATACACCGAAATTTCTGTTTATTATTCCATCCGAAATAATAAATATAAATTTGTGCTGTAGAACACAGATACACTCCCCACCAAAATTATCGCATCACCCTACTTTTACGACAATACTATATGAACTTTTAGGTTGGTCATTCAAGAGTCGCTTGGTAACTTTCAGAAGTGTAAAATAAGAAGATATCATTCAAAAGAGATGAGTTTATGATGGAAAATATCAACAATTTTCGAGTTAATGAAAAATTAAATAATTCTACCATCTTCATACATTCGCGAAGAGACCAAATCAACTAGCATCGAATGGTTACTAATCATTTTCAAAATCGAGTGTTTCCTCCCCGGGCCCTAATTACTGCCAGTATACGTCTCAGAAGCCCCTCAAACAAATTTTGGATGTACTCTTGAGTCACTGAGTTCCAAATTTTACGAAGCAGATTTTCTAATTGTTGGAGTGTTCTATAAGGCATCCTATGTTGCTGAATTTGCCACTCCATGTTGTCCCAAACGTGTTCTATGGGATTTTCGCCAATCAATGGGCCAAAGGGTACAGCATGGGGTTCAAGGATATCTGCGATGTATCTGGCCGTTGTCATTCTTCCATTATTCACTAGGATTAACTCAGTTCGACCATGGAAAGAAATGCCTGCCCACACCATTACTGAGCCCCTCCGAAGTTTTCGGTTTGCCGGATATTGCATTGCTGATACCGTTCCCCAGGTCGTCTGTATACAGACATGCGTCTATCATTTGATACTAGACAGAACCTGGATTCGCCGGAAAAGAGAACATTCGACCATTCTGGAATACCCCAATTTGCATGTTCCCTCGCAAACTGAAGTCGTGCAACTCGATGCTCTCTGGTGAGACGCAGGCTGGTAGAAGCCACCCTTGGTCTGATATCGTCTTCTCTGAGCCTGTTCCTAACAGTTTACAATGAAATATGTACATTTCTGGAAAGTGCAAGTTCATTTTGTATCATTCTAGCCGTACAGTGCCGAACTCTTAGTGCAGTTTAAACGAAGCCAACGATCATCAACTGGTGTTGTTATCCGATTTCTTCCCTGTCCGGCCATTCTTCCATATTCCCCTGTTTCGTGGTACCGATTAATTGCTCTGGAAATAGTGCTTTGGTTAACATTCAACAAGTTAGCCAAGCAACGTAGAGCTTTGCCCCTCCTCTAGAAGTGTTACAATTCTAACCACTTCATGATGAAATAGCGTTCAGGACATTCAGCAGCCATTACAATAAATTCAAAGATTCGAAAATCAAGAAGAAACACAGAAAACTTGCATTAATTTAGAGTGAAAATTGAAGAGAAATTGAATGAATACTGATAGTCAAATAAACTCATTCTTGCTCAGACGTGTTTGAGATCATATGGAAACGAATGTTACTACATAGATAAGATATTTTCCCCTCATATGTCCAAAAACATATGTTTACAAAGAAACTGCGATCGAGCTGCTTAATCAATTGTGGAATTCAGAATACCAGGTGATGCGACAATTTTTGTGGTGTGTGTATTTTAATCAATCAAGCAAAATCAGGAAGTACACCTTGAGAAGAGCTTAATAACCTTTGATTGGAAACAAACTCTACAAATGGTTCGTGGAGCAAAGAGGAGGAAACTTTCCCGTTCCGGGAGAAATGCTCAAAAGCTCTACATTTGCGTGAGAAGTTGATGTCACCAAACGAAAACTTCAATACGAGCGATGGATGGTTGTAACCTTTCAAAAGTCGATATGGAATACGATTCTTGAAAATGGCATGTGAAAAACTGTTCTCGCAACCTGAATTAGTTCATGCATTCATTGAAGAACTGTCGCATATTATTACCGAACTCAATTCAACTGATCAATAAATTTACAACACAGATGAGTCTGGTTTATACTGGAAACTTCTACCTGTTAAAACCGAAAACCGTGATTAATGATACTCTTGACTTATTACATACTCTTGCACCTTCTGAGTACATAATAAAAAATGTTGAAGAATGGAATAAAGAGATTTTAAAAGATGAGATGAGACTGACTAAGGAGAGTGATATTTCTGAAGATAGCGACTGTGAAGCTTTGATTATATCACTAAAAAAAATTCCCACTCCGAAGCTATTGCAGCTATCAAAATTATTTCACAATTGGCAGAAAAAGAAAATATTGATCTCAGTGACATGATGACTTCAAAACGAATTCAGGAGAGAGCCTTCATTGCAAATTTGCAAAAAAAATCATATTGAAATAACTTCATTCAAAATATGTAAGTATACAAATTGTTGATGTCAAAATATATGAGTATATGTGCATCCCTAATAAATATTGAAGAATATGTGAATGTGTTTTGTTATTCGATTCATACATTCATTGGTGTTAACATGTCAAAGGCGCGAACAGGCCCGAATTTTTCAAGCATTATCGCGAGTCTAGTATATCTAAACCATCATAGTTGTTCCATGTTTTCAGTATTGATAATGCAAGTATCGCAATATCGTGTACAAACTAAAAAGACATTTATAATAATTTATTGTTATCTATGCTTTGATTGAAATATGTGTGTTCTACAGCACACAAAGAAAAAACGGAATTTTATTAAAAATTATATTTTCTAAATATTATTTTAGTTTATTGAAAATAGGAAAACGGTATCTACAGAAAAAATGAAAGCGTATTTCAATTTGTATTAATTTTTTACAGGGCTCCTCTTATTCAGCAAAATGAATGTGGTGAATCCATTTAATAGTCCATTTAACTATGCGTTCATATTTTTCTAATGAGATGAAAAACAAAGTTATTGCGATCGGCAATTTTAGGAGACACCCTGTAAAATTTTTACATTAGGTGAGTATGTCTTCACAAAGAATATTTGAGGAAGTGTTCAATTGTCTATTCTTTAAAATAGTGAATATTTTCAATCAATGCATTATATTTGTATACAAATCGCAAAAAACAGGATACAATTTCTACCAGAAAAACAATTTTAATAATTCAATAATTCTTTTTAACACAATTCTTCGATAGCTTGAGAACCGTAGACGTTGAGAGTTATATTTCTATTACGGTTATATTGTTCGAATGGAAACAAAAACCTCAGATGCAACAATCTATGTTCATAATAAATGTTGTTGGCAACAATGATTGCTTGCGACGGTTCTATGGTTCGAAAGAAAATGAAGAACGGTGATGCAATCTATGTTCATAATAATTGTTGTTGGCAACAATGATATCTTGTCACGATTCTAATGGTTAGAAAGGTAAAAAAGAATAGAGATTTTGCAATCTATGTTCATAATAATTGTTGGTAACAAGTCATGTGAGCTCAGGATTTCCCGATGTCGATTGCAGCTTCTCTCAATGACCTAGAACGTTCGTCTTCGATATGCCGAAATTCTTGAAATTACTTATGATAGTTTTTAGAGTACTCGATGATTGTTTTTTATTATTATGTGGACAACGAGCAGCGAAAATATTACATGTTTTAATATTACTTTATTAGATTCTCAAAAAAAAATCAACAAAATCAGATAATCATTGGTATAATTCAAGCATGCCGGTATGTTTGATTAGAACACTGACTGTCATCTGTGGTTGAAGAGAACAACAAACATTATATGAGAAGCCGTGTTATGTGAAACAAAACCAACGAGATTATTTTTTTTTCTGGAGAGACTTTCTCGGTAATAAGTAAGTTGGAGGAAAATAAGGAGTTTCTTGGAATTTTCTGAACACCTTGTAAACACAGAGATTACCAATAATCACAGTCTCATATCAATCACTAGATGTATCGGAAAAATATCCTTAGTATATTTTACTGCAATAATCATTACATTCCGAAGGTACACCTGAAAAATTAATTTATACCTGCACTTTGCTATGTAGAAACTTCTAAATTTTCAACGAAGAAGAATAGTAAAATTGAAAAAGATAATATCTAATGTATTCCATTTAAAATAAGAAAGTTGAGATTGTCCGGTATCAATGGAGGTACCAAATTGTTAAAAATACATTTAATTTTTAATTGGACCGACATGTTAGTGATCAAATTTGCCAGTTTTCATATTTCCCTGACTCATATTTTTCAAGAAAATGGAAATTTTCTGTGCCCAGTAAGAGCCTGTACAAGTTCACCTCAAAATGCAGTTTGAATTTATCCTTTTTACAAACTAGTATGTTCCTATTGGTAATAGTTCTATCTGTTAGGAAAGGCACATTATTGTGTCAAATTGAATATTTGCTACAGCATTTTATCTCTCAAATAATCTATAAGGGCAAGTATTAGGACAAAAGTATACTTTCGACATGAATCATCTGTATTTTAATTGTTCCTCAAGAAAATAATTTGAAGTTAGATAGCAATTGAAAGGTGCTTCAGGTATCAATTGTTTATATTCTAACAACTTTATTCATTAGCTCATTGAGAAAATGCCCTTTTGTTATAATTTTTGAACTTTTCCTTAATCTTGAATCTTACCTCTCAATTAAAAAATCAAACATCAAAAAGAATTTCCATGTCATGTAACATAAATGTAATGCATTTGCGGAAAGACAACTAGTATTAGTATGCACATTATATGAATGAAACTCTAACCTAGTCAAGGTCAGATTACAGCAGAATCATTTGAATAAACACTTATATTCGTAAACTGGATCTCAAATGGAACAAGCTTAAACTAAGATTTTGTATTATTCATGAATACAGAAACTAATATCCAATTTGGCAATTATTAATTAAAATAATATATATATATATATATATATATATATATATATATATATATATATATATATATATATATATATATATATATATATATATATATCATAGAATGCATGTGCAACCCACATGATAAAACAAATAGTCTTGTAACAGAAATCATGCATGTATTATTTCAATGAACAATATATATCATTGAAACCACAAATTAATTCATGTAAATAA
This sequence comes from Cryptolaemus montrouzieri, assembly GCA_013387265.2. NCBI lineage: Eukaryota > Metazoa > Arthropoda > Insecta > Coleoptera > Coccinellidae > Cryptolaemus > Cryptolaemus montrouzieri. The sequence goes on from JABFTP020000103.1 coordinate 30,833,369, forward strand.
CAATTTGAGGGTTATTTCTTCAAATACGACGATAGATCACTTGAAATAGCTAATTTATCAGTAAATTTCAAACATTTTCGGGAATAATAGTCGAATTTGAAGGTAGATAAATTGAAACCTAAACATTGTTAGCGATTGATCAGATTTAATTTTCGTATAAGAAAATAAAATAATATAATACCTCTGTTCCACTCATTTTCGGAAGAAGTTATTCTGTTTAAAATTCACTTTAAATATTGTGTTGTTCCACAAAATCTAGTCACCGGCAGTTAGACGTAACTTACAGGTGATTCTCAATGAAATTAATGACACTTATCTCACTCACCAAACGAAGGTTAAATGAAGGTGAACTACTAGTCCATAGAAGGCATAGAATACACACTATCTCTTATTTTCTAATCAATTTAGTGCATAATTGATTTCTCCAGTAGGATGCAAAAATGCGAATACTTCTTGGGAAGTCAGACGTTGTTGTCAATTAATGAAAGCAGTTTTCGAAATGTATTAGCAAATATCAGTTTTATTCTTATCATAGTACTCGATGTTCAAACAAAGTCCACCTTGTGTGTGTAAGAATGGCTTTTCAATAAATTGTTCTAGCTAAAGGGCTTAAAAAGGCGAGAAATTAAATCTTCAAAAACCGAAAACTTCTACTACTTTGTACGAGTTAAAATCAACAGTAGATTGTAAAATTCAGGAAGAAAATTGTGAAGGAAAGACTGGTTGGTGATTGTTTTCTTTGTCATCTTGCGTGTCTCAAGAGCTTCTGTATATTGGCTCTTAGAGGGGTTACTAAAGGGCACGAAACTTCAGATATGAGTACCTATTTTTCAATAATTTCCTGGCAATTTTGATTTTTTTGTTATTAAGTCTATGTTGTGCATTCCTTTTTTCTCATTTTTTTCTAAGAAATTTTCGATGTGAAACAGATAATTAAATATTTACAATATGTATTACATAGATTTAATTTTCAAGACAAATATTCAGTGATATTTACTTCTATTTCTCAACAATCACTTGATTTGTTTTGGATAAATAAATTCTAAAATTATTGATGTTTGATGATTGAATTACATCAAAAAGGTATGAATTTTATTAATCCAAGATTTTTATATAGAAAAGTAATGAATCAAACTTCGATATTTTATCATTGTTGAAGGTGTATATGATTTTTTCTTCCAAAAATTAAGGCAGCAATCAATAGAGGTCAAAAGGACAAACAATTGTCGAACATTAAATCAGTTTGTGAAGTTTTTATTAATTTTAAATTATGTTCTTACTTACCCCTCGTCTGTCGAAAGCTTTCATATTTATGGAATAATTTACAGCAACACACGTAAGTTCTCACGTACTCTCTGAAAAAATAATATTTCCCCGATAGTTAACTGAGTCGAGGCACCAATCGACTAATCGATTTTTTGGATCCAATGTTATCTTTATTTGTATAGGTCATCTGTAATCGCTGGAGCACAGATTGGATTGGTGATAAGAAACACGATCACATTCTGTGATGAATCAATTGAATAGGGTCTTCCGATTTTTCACGCTATAAACAAGATTTTCTGAATGATTTTATCGATGCAAATCGACAATCGAATTATACACGTATCACAAATTTTTATATCGTTTTCTTTTCTATTCAATAACTCAAGGAATTTATATTTTCAATAACAAACTCCATTATTTTGTTCCCGTTAAATATATTGCAGGAATATGTTAAGAAAAAAGTTGACGTATGTCCCAAAATTATTTTCAATTGTACAGGATGTTTCATTGTAGACACTCAAATCAAAGTTATGCTTTTCTAATAGTACGCTATGTTTCTTATCATTTTTGAACATGTTCACCCGAAAGGACGTTAGATTTTTCTGATCAGAAGGGGAGAATGGGGTACATTCAGACACTGGCACATTCGGACATTTCAAAATGACCGCCTTACAATTGAAGTATGAAGTAGCCACAGTGTGACAATATTGTAGTTGATGCTACCGTTCAGTGAATAATAATTCATCGCCATAAGTGCATGTGTTTGGGTTAGTTTCTGATCCTGAAAAGTAAGTAATTCGACTTTTTACACAAGAACAATGCATTGATTCGAAATAAATTGGCGATGGATTATTGGTGGGAATATAACCTAAAAATTTAGAACTGGTTTTTAACGGTGGGGTAGGGAAAGTCCGGGAGATTTGCTCAGGCTGGAGAGTTGAACCACTTTCTGAAACTAAACTTAAATTTCGCGCCTATGAATCGTCAAGACGGTCATAGGTAGGGCGCAGGAGGTTAATAACAAGCTCGCCAGCATTTTTTTAACATGGCCGGTTTGTTTGACTCTCGGGTTCGGAAAGGTGATTTTATTGCGGCGGAGTAAAGTTTTTTAATATATGTGGTTTTGAGATTGCGGCTGTGTTTATAGAGGTCATTTATTACTATAGGACTGCCTGATTATTCTAGTTTGATGACGTGTGCGTATTTTTTCGCTAAGATTGATTGTTTTTTCTGTGAGTAAAATTTTATGTCAAAGTTGTACGTGCGGAAGGCATATATGTTTGTATGAGGATATTTCGAGTTTTATTTCATAGATGTAAAAATTCAGAAGTTTTTGACTAAATTTCAAAACAATTCGGAAACCTTAATACGCGAGTGATATTTGCATTTTGTTTGTTTTTTTAATGTTTAATCTTATTTTTTCTTACAGTTTAATTGCATGAAAAATGCCTTTTCGATATAAGCCTTCTGAAACAACACACAAACGGAAAAAAACACCCCAGAACAAAAAATAATAATGATACTAATAAAATAAAAATATCCAAGAAGACACTGATGAGAAAGAGGAGAAAATAATTAAAACCAAATAAAATCCTAAACTAAAAGATGACCAGATATAGAACGTTCCAGAAGAAGCTAAAGGAAAGCAAACAATGAAAACTAAACAAGGTTCGAAACGAAAAGCCCTGAGATAGAAAAAAGGAAAAGGCAAGTAAAGTAAAAATGTTATTCATCATAGTGAAACTGAGTGAAGACGACGATATTGTGTACGCTGATAGTTCCAGTAATAGTGATTTTGCAGAACCTCCTGACATAAATGATCATTGAAATTGTTTTGTTTGCCAATCAGAAGAATTTATGAACATGAGTCTATGCTGTTCATGTTGCAGATATATGTGGGACAAGATATTGATGATTTCATTTGTCATGAATGTGACCAGAATTAGATTTTTTGGTTACCAGTTGACTGAAAGTATTTATTAAGGCTGATTAATAATTAAGAAATACCAAAAGTTTGATTAAATAAAAGTTGAAGGTTTAATTTTGTTAATAAGATATTAAATAATTATTATGATTGTTGAAAGTAAAAGAATATGTTGAAGATATTTTTGTCTTTATAAGAAGAGTGATAACTATGGTTCTTTTCAATTTCATTTCAATTTGTAAGGTTTTGTTCAATATATCTGTCATTTAAGCTGCAAAATGTTTTTATTTTCCTTTGCAAAACAATGTTCAACTCTTCCTAAGTGTCCCTAAGGGTGGGGAGAGTTGATTCATATTCCATATTTCAAATATATATATATATATAACATACATATTTCAGCACTAAAATATCGAGAAAGTAATTATGCATTAGTAAACCTAACTAAATAAGTTACTGTTCAATGTTATAATTGAATCACTAATCCTTACTATTAGGAAAATATGATACTTTAAACAAAATGCGGTTCAACTCTCCCGGACTTCCCCCACGTTCTATTATGCCCCCGAATGTGTCCACCCTGGGTAGGTTTATTTTAAAACTTGATTTTTGGCTGCAGATGGTGCGACATTTTAAGAAAAATGCCATGGACGAGCAACAAATTGAGCGCGCTGTTACTGCAGTGATAAGGGACAAAATATTGTATCATTTTAATAACGATTGGGAGGAAGAATTTTTCTTTTGTATGGTGATGGATAAGTGCATTTGTCTTATTTGTCGTGCCTCAGTTGCAATACCTAAGCGTGGTAACTTAAAAGAGGCATCATAAAAAGGTTCATGAAAACTATGAAAAGGATTTTCCGCCACAGAGTGAATTAAAAAACGAAAAGTACGTGATTTGATATCTTGTTTGAAAAAAAAAAACAAACTATGTTCACAAGACCAACCAAACAATCAAAAGCTGCTACGATCGCGTCATTTAATATATCTCATATATTGGCGGAACATAAGAAACCATTCAAAGATGGATCGGTTGTGAAGGAAGCATTTATTGAAGCGGGTGAGACTGTATTTGGAGATTTTAAAAATAAAACAGAAATCATGTCTGCTATTAGAGAATTTCAGTTATCTCGTACGACTGTCACAATGCGTATTGAAGTCATGAATCAGGACATGGCAGATGAACTAAAACATGATATCATGAAATGTATATACTTTTCTTTACAGTTCGACGAATCCACCGATATGACGGACACTGCCCAGCCGTGTATTTTTATTCGGATAGTATTCAATGACATGTTGGCTAAGGAGGAATATTTGGCAATCATTCTTCTGAAGGGAAAGATCCGTGGAGAAGATATGTATGACGATTTCTTCTATTTTGTAAAAAACCTACTAGCTACCAATATATAAATTAGTGTGCATTACAACCGATGGAGCACCAGCAATGACTGGAAACAAAAACGGTTTTCTGGCATTGTGTCGAGCTAATGAAGATTTCCCTTAATTTTTTTCATTCCATTGGATTATACATCAACAAGTTTTGTATTCAAACGTTTTAATCACGGAGGAAATTATGGGCATCGCAACAAAAATTGTGAATTCCATCCGTGCACGTAGCTTGCAACGGCGGCTCTTTAAGTTGCAGTTGGAAGATAGGGAGTCAGCTGAACATACTGATTTAGTTCTTTACACGGACGTCAGGTGGTTGAGTCGCGGAAAATTCCTAGAAAGGTTTCAAAAATTATTGCCTGAAATAACAGCTTTTCTAGACGAAAGAGATGATGACACTCATATGTTGAAAAACGAAAAATGGCTGACTGATTTGGCATTTTTGACTGACATCACAATGTATTTAAACACCATTCACTTGGAGCTTCAAGATGAAGGAAAAACTATTATTGAGTTGATCAGCTCAGTAACGCATTGAAATGTAAATTGCAACTTATGATAGATCAACTGAAAAGAAAGGGTCTGAAACATTTTCCGTCTTTGAAAGCAAGGATTCCTCAATTGAATTGTGATACGTATAAGGCTAAATTACCAAATACTTTGGGTAAATTCGAAATGTGTTTTTATGATTGCAGTGAATTGGCAAATAAAGCATCATTTATGAGTTATCATTTTTCATGTAAAAACATTCAGGAAGTAGCTACTGAAATAGCTGCTGCGTTTTCTGAAATGAAGATAATTAAGTTAAAATATCGCAATCGACTAACTGACGATCATATGTCATCATGCTTGCGATTAGAACTCAGTGGTTACGTTCCATCTTATGAAAAGTATGCTGAAAACATGTAGTGCCATGTTTCAACATCCAAAGCCACTCCTTAGTTAAGCATAACACCTTATGTAACTCTTTTGTTTTGTAACAACCAATAAACCCGCAATTTTGAATAACTATGAGTTTTTTCATTGATATTATAGAGAAGAACCTAACTAAACCTAACCCAAACCTACCTTACCTAGGTAGATAGGTAGGGTGTATCGTGTATGTACGACAACCCTGCATCACACATACTTGTAGCCTCTCAGAGTCGATCGTAAGTGGTCTAAAAATATTGGGGTAGATCACCAGCAGTTCAAGTTTGAGCATTCCTAATCTACCCTCTTTGGAAATTTTAAGTATAACGTTTCCTTCATGACCATCATCATCTCTGATATAACGCCATTGCCGAAAGCTACTCCTACAAATTTGTGATGTATCAAATGAAAGTCAATTTCGTGTTGAACTTATTTACTATATTTCTCATACCTAATCTCCAATGCACACTTTAATTATACAAGATTCCCAGTAGCTTTGATATCGTATTTTGGAGAGGATGACAAACCCAAGTGAAATCACTCTTAAAAGTCAGCTTCGTAATTAAGGTAGAGTCTATATAAGTAGGTTCGTTTCTTGTAGTTGACCACTTGAAAATGACTTGAAAGTCGAAACCGGTCGTACATGTGAAAATGAAATTGTTGTTGCAAAGAAAAAACTTCTTCATTATGTCGCACTTGTCGAGAAGGTTGAGAAAGATTATTTTTCAGTATCATATTTACGCCGTAAGGGTCAAAAGTTTGTTTTCCCACCATTCCGGAACAATACATTGTTTCTAAAGAGGACATAGTCATGAAACTACCTCCCCCAACTTGCCAGGGAGGAACTGCCCGAATGTTTCAGCAACTGAATTTTTTCATCAACTTGGATGCATTCAATACCCAATAACTACTTAAATTTCGAAGAAGGGTATCCTAAGTTCCTATTATTTTTTTACTCTTATAAGATTTTATATCTACTACTTGGATGGAATGGTCATTCTTTTTGTATTTTTCACTTCATATTTTTTTATTAAAAATTAATTTCGAAGCTTATATTTATACAATTTTGTCTCCTTTTTCACCTGAGTCGTTGAAATAGCCTCACAGTTCGGCAATAGGCGAAATAAAGCCCTGTCTCATTTTTCCACATTTGAGTCTCATATTTACCCCAAATGCTGGTTAAAAATAAGACAAAGTTTAATTTTTTTCGTGTCGAAAATACTCAATTCGATTACTTTCCGATTCCACAAGAACACTGTAAATCGGTTTTTGTACACTGTTCAAAATTTCAATTCCGTTTTGATCGAAATATTTGAGAAAACCAGCAAAAATTGTGAAAAGTGTCTCATTTTTACACCACTTGCCCCTAATTGTTAATAGAGCTATAGGGGAGACCGGGGATGGTTGACTAGTTTTTTACTAAATAGTGAATATTTTTTTTGTTTCAGTATATTTAGACAAGATAACCATATGAATCGATAGAAAACTATTCAACTAATAAAAAATATAACATTTGATTCATATTTAAGTATAAAAGGTGATAACGTAGTGCATTTTACAGAACTCTACTTCTTAGTCAATCTGCACCTGGTCCGGGGTAGGTAGACCATACACCAGGGGTAAGTTGACTTACGTACCAATAAGCGGCAACAGATGAAGCAAATATGAGTAAAAGCAAATAATGAAACACTTCATCATTATAAATGAGTGCTTTATTGAAAAAAAAACCCAAATTGATTTAGAAACATTTCTTTTAAATTCTTTAACAAAATTATTAACAATAAATGCACCGTTGTTAGAACTTTTTTAACAAAAAATAATAACGCTTAAACTTACAATCAGTCTCATAATCATCTTAGGAAATTGTAAATCAGACAAATAATCAGTCTTCAATGTCGGAGGTACAATGTTTAATTCAAAAAACATTAGATTATCGCTTATACATTTGGAATGGGCCCATAATTTACAAGTTATACACTGAACCCATTGTTCACCACTACCAGCATAGGATTCCGTGCACTCTAAACAAATCGTGTCATCGTCCTGTTCGACTTTGTGATTTCGTTTTCTTAAAAGTTTCTTCACGTTTCTGTTTCTGTTTCATTTCCATAAGATTTTGTTTTTCAGGAGTATCGGTGTAAACGGTGCTTTTACGTTCCCGGACACTTCTTGTATTTTCCAAACGCGGCGCTGCTTTTGGAAATGGTCGCATCTCTTCAGGTGTAGCAAAAGAAGAAGATGACATGTTTAGATTAGATGAAGGCGTCAAATTGATGAGTATTTCTGTTTCTGGAGGAAGTACGTTTTCCGGTGTTTTGAGGTGTTCTCTTGGTGCCGCTTCATACAAAAAATTTGATACATCGTCAAAAACAGAAGGTGACTCACATTCCGTACTAGAAGATCTAGTGCGTGAGGAAGTTGCCGCTGTAGCCTGATCGATAATTGTAGTAGGATTTTGCATCGGAGTTTCACTGACAGTATGTGTATCAGGCATTGAAACTTTATCGACAGTTGATGAACTGATAGATGGTCTAGTAATAGAAGTCGATGGAACAGCAATTGTACCCTCACCAGTTGTTAAAGAACCGGCAATGTTATGGGAGCTAGGCACTGGCCTATCTGTCACGTAAGATCTGCTAAATACGGAATCAGGAAATATATATTTTCATTTAGTGGTGATATCCCGGTTACTCTGAACCCTGATTGAATATTTTCAATTGTAGCAGCCAACGGTAGTGACGATTTAAGTAACTCCGGTATATCATTGATTGTTATTGTTTTTCCTAGATTACTAGCTAACCAGTTGTCACTAGCTCTGTTGAAATACTTTTTTAGAAGTCCATAAACAGATCCATTGAGAGGTTGTTGTTTGTGGCTACAGTGTGGAGGGAATGACAAAACTGTCACTCCCTTATCTTTGAAGTAATCCAACACTTCAATCGACAAATGAGAGTCGTGGTTATCTAAGAGTAATAGAATAGGTTTTCTTTACTAGGTTTAACATGTTTTACGAAATGTTTTCGTCTTTCATCCAGCCAGACTGATTTGCATCACCTTCTGATCCTAAGGGACCACCTCTAATAAAACAGAACTTGTGATGTACCCGTGGAAATACAAAGAATGGTGGTACCATATTCCCAACAGCTGAGATGGCTACAGCAACTGCCACCAGCGTACCCCTTTCGGCAGATGTCATTTCACCAAGATTTTCAATCCCACGACGAGCTATTACTCTATTAGGTACATGGACGGTTGTAAGATCAGTCTCATCTACATTCCAAATATCGCCAGGGGTCAGATTCAGACGTTGGTAAACAACGATCAAGTTAGCGAAGAATGAACTAACGTTGTTTTCATTAAATGAGGTAGCTCTTGATAGACTTGTTGCTTGAGGTGATCGGATTGACAGAGAAGGATGATGTTTGAGAAAAGAACCCAACCAATCTTCACCAGCCAACAATTTTGTTCTCCATGAATCAGGCATGGCTCCGTCTCCCCTACAAGATCTTCTGTGATGGATGTTAAATTAGTTTAGAATCAAACCTGATCATTCTTCTCTTTTTGAATATTATACTTGTTTTCGAAAGATTCAGAGTTAAAAATGAACCTGTATTTAATCCTAGAATTTTCCTATAATCTTATCAAATTTTGCAGTAAACTTCTCAAACATGGTCTACCTAAGAATATCTGAGAACAGTGTAGTTCTTCTGAATAAATTTGAATTTGTATTAACAAACGAAAAATATATTTCTCAAATTAGAACCTAATTTTTTTATTTTGCAATGCTGCATAAGGAAGGTCTGCGATGAATAGTTCTAGAGTGTTTCATCCGATTAAAACTTAGGTTTAATTGAATAAAATAAGGTGTGAAGGAAACCATCTCTCCACTTTCTGCACTCCTTAACATAAAAATTATGATAAGAAATGAAACTACCATAATCTCATTTGAAAGGTATTGTGAATCTAAAAAGAAAGAATTGTGAATCTAAAAACAAAAAACATTTTCAATTCGTTCGTTTATAGCGTGTTCGAACAGACTTTCACTATGAGTATAAATCAGGATATGACCAGCAAAGATATAATTCGTTATCTATCGGCTGAAATCGCAAATCAGTTGTTTTCAAAGAATTTTACACAGGTAGAAAATCAAAAAACCAAGCTGAAAACAAACTAAAATAATGTGTATGCAGTTGAATGTTAAATAATACAGGTCTTCAATAATTTCGGTGCCGCTAAAAATAAAGCAAAATATCTTTGATATTTTATTTGATACCTCTGAGAATTCAGAGTACCTCCAGATCACGGAATTCCTTCCCACACAATTATTGAATCATCTAAAACCATAGATAAGTGAAAAGTTGCACTTGATAAATGTCTCATTTGGATGTCTGTTCTCTAGAGATTGTTGATCACAATGAAAAAGACAAAATTTCAACTCGTCTGTAAAAAAACTCTCTCCCAGTCAGTTTGTAACTAATGTGTATGTTCCCTGGCAAAATTCAACCGAGCTCTTCGATGCGATGTGTTAATGCCTGACTTCGAACTGCAACAAGAGGCCTCAAACCAAAAACCTTGAGACGTCGTATCATTTCAGTGTTAATTTGCTCTCCACTGTTCAGTCGGAGTGGCATTTGAAGATGCCCCCTAGCGAACACTTTCTCAGTTAGCTTCCAACCAATTAATATGTTCCCTGGCAACATTCCATCGGACTCTTTGATGTGCTGCGGTTAGAGCTGGGCCTCGATACTCAAACCAAATTTCCTGAGACGTTGTAGTATCGTTTCAGAGCAAATTTGTGCTTCACTGTTCTGTCGAAGCTGCATTTGAAGGTACCTTGCAGTAGCAAGTCGAGAGTGTCTGAGACCTGTAAGGTCAACCAGTGCTCTCGTGATCGCCGATGTTGCTCGAGATCGTTCAGTGTTCTTTTTTGAAGCACATTTCAGATCGACGCACTAAAATTCTTTTCGCGTTGATGCATTTGAGATCAGTAGTCCAAGTATTATTTATCACCAAAATTTGGTGAATTTTGACAAGAGGCTACTTTCGGTGTGGACGGTATCTTTTTTGAAATGAATAATTACTTATGAATAATCATAATCTAAAGAAAATGGAGGTTTACCATTAAAATAAGATAGTCTAGGTTAGGACATAAGTGCTCAAACTTGAACTGCATGCGATCTACCTCAATATTTTTAGACTACTTACCTACCTACCTACCTAGGTAGGGTGTACCGTAGCATATAAGAATATTATTTATTTACGCACAATATACATTATTTTAGTCAAGGTTTGGGTTAGGTTAGGTTAGAATTCTCCGCGACTCAACCACCTGAGGTCCGTGTAAAGAACTAAATCAGTGTGTTCAGCTGACTCCCTATCTTCCAAGTGCAACTTAAGGAGCCGCCGTTGCAAGCTACGTGCATGGATTGAATTCACAATTTTTATTGCAATGCCCATAATTTCCTCCGTGTTTAAAACTCTTGAACACAAAATTTCTTGATGTATAATGCAATGGAATGAAAAAAATGAAGGAAAATCTTCATTAGCTCGACACAATGCCACAAAACCGTTTTTGTTTCAGTCATTGCTGGTGCTGCATCAGTTGTAATGCGCACTAATTTATATATTGGTAGCTTGTAGTTTTCTACAAAATTGAAGAAAACGTCTCATATATCTTCGCCACATGTCTTCTCCTTCAGAAGAATGATTGTCAAAAATCGTTCCTTAGCCAACATGTCATTGAATACCATCCTAATAAAAATACACCTCGCTTAGCTATGACAACTGACGCACGAAAAATAATACAAATGCACTTATCCCGTCAAACGCACCGCCCGAAATTTCTAGAAAAGCGGTAAGAATAAGAAAAACGGTTTTTCTCTGACAAGTACCGCGCGTTCCTAACAGAGTGTTATTTTATTAGGTAATACATTTTTGTAGTTTAGTTACCTACTTATTAAATTTTTTTTTTCTCGAGATCTATTCAAAAAGCACTCGCGATCGACCGTTTGAGCACCCCTGCTCATTCTTTCTTCATTGAACTGTCTGTTAACACCGGAGGTGAAAAGGTATTGATAATATTTTAGTTTGAGAGAACATTCCTGTAGACAAATTTTCATAAAGTTCCTCATATCAATTCCTGAGATATTTCTACTGGACACTTCCGGTGAGACATGCTGTATATGCATATTATCACCTACTTGTTAATAAAATGTTAGATAAATATTGGAAAGCAGCGCTGTGAAAACAAGTTACTCTACATCATAAATATCAGTTAGTCTGTACTCTTCAGTGTAATCAGCTGTCAGTTTGTACTATATCGTTACCTCAAGTCGCAAATGTTCTAAGTTCACTTTAGAGTCAAACTAAGATTGAAGCATAATCTTCAAACAAGCTGGAGAAATACTGCAATATTATATTTAACGTCAACTATTTAAAATATGCGAACAAAAATTTGTGCAAACATTACATAAGATACATTACAATAAAACAAATTCTCTGCTCCCTATAAAAATACTTATTTTGGACATACATTTGCGAATTAAGGTGACAATATATATGTTTCTCTTTACCAGAATGAAATAAGTGAATCATACAAATAAAATAGTGGAAAAAATGTTTCTTATCATTTGTATTTTTGTACTCTCCGTGTTCCTCGTCAAATACTTCTTATTTGATCGACAAAAGTTACAGGGATCGTTCAAAAATATCTATGAAATCCCATGTCCCAATGAACTGCCAATACTTGGAAATATAATCGAGCTTCTCTACAGTTCAGGTAAGTGAATCCTTAAATATAAGTTGAATTGACGGATGTTCCGTGTAATATACCCCAAGCTACAGCTCCTATACTTATTGATCGATTGTATCTCAAATGAAATTTTATAGCCTGAACTTTATCGAGCTCGATTTCCAGATTGAAATGAACCAGAGCTCCGCAAATTTTCAACACTAAAAATCGTACCAAGGTATGGTTCATTTGTAAATGAGACTTCTGAAACGAGTTGATGAAGAAAATTGAATGTAGAGTTGAATACTGATTGTAGAACCGAATCAGAAACTTCTGTTCGATAAGTTTCAATAGAAACCGTGAAGTTCGCTTCTACGAAAACATAAACATAACTCTTCCAGAAATTTAAACTCTGAGGAAAGTGATAGTGTTTTTTACTAATGTAATGCATATTGATTAATTTTTCTCAGAATCATCATTTGGTCTAATGAGTATACTTCTGAAAACTATCGTTATTTTAATAGGAATAATTTTGGACATTGGAGCCAGCAGAATCTACATAACATGAATGATAATTTGCAGGGTAAATTCGGTGTGAACATCTGATACGCTATTTACTTGAATTGCTTGACAGGACCAGTCTTTGTTGAAAGAAACTTGAATCTGTACAATGATAATGAAATATTCGATCAAATGTTAGAATATTGTCCTGATGATTTTCCTTTGCAAAAATGAAGGCAAATTCACTTCCAACCAGATTGTAAGGTTGTAGTTTGAAATGCAAATTTGAATGTAAACTGGCTAGACGTTAATTTCAGAGAGTAACGAGTAAGGGCAAATTGTTCTGTAAGGTGGCTGATCTCTCCACAGATTTAACCTCTCCTGATTCTAGATTATGTTAGATAATAATATAATTTTCAAAAGAAATTTATTAATCCTTATCAAGTTTTGCTTTGAAACTAATATCTCAAATTCTTGAAAAATTTTTGAATCTGGGGAACTTACGACGCTGTGGTTCTTCACGATTTTGAAATCGTGTTCAATAAAGTTGAAATTATCGAGCCACATTTCTGTTGGACTGAAAAAGACTTGTTTCATGTTTGTATTCACTTGATGTTCGTATTTAATATGACAGTTGTATTTTGTTTTGATATATATATATATATATATATATATATATATATATATATATATATATATATATATATATATATATATATATATATATATATATATATATATATATATATATATATATATATATATATATATATATATATAGGTGCTTCAACGAAAACTGAACAGAGGCTATATATATCTGAAGAATAGAGAAGAATATCGCCCCAAGACTATTGGAGTATTAGTGCGAAAACCTGGAATAGATTCATTTAGATCAAAGATGACATCCTTTGATCTGGAATGAATCTGTTCCATTTTTTTGCACTAATACTTGAATAGCTCAGGGCGATAGATAGTCTCCTCTATTTTCCAGTAGCTCACTCTGTATCTTCTACAGTTTCCAATCAAAAATGAAAATTCGTCACTGGGATGCGGACAAAGATAATACCTTTCTTTCGAGGTATCACTCGACCCATCTACCCTCTTCCAAATTTTCAAGGGTGGTCATCCCTGCTCTAGAGGTTGAAATTCGAGATGAGGATGGTACTTGATGATGACTGCCATTGATCAGCATGGATCTGTTCCATTTTACTTCACTGAAACTTGAATAGTCTCAGGGAAATAGTCTTCCCTATCTTTCAGTTGCTCACCCTGTATCTTTTACAGTTTTTAATCAAAAATTGAAATTCGTTCAAGGCGATGTAGACAAAGATACCACCTTTCTTTTGAGTCATCACTTGACCTATCTTTCTTATTCAAAATGTTCAAGAATTGCAACCCCCGCTTAGGGGGTTGATATTTCAGGCTAGTTTTGTACCCCAAAAGATGCCCCCTTGAAACAAAAATTGACCTGTTTTTGCGTTTTGATCAGAAATGAATATCTTGGTAGATATAGCCTCTGTTTAGTTTTCGTTGAAGCACCTTGTATATGTACACCTTGCACCACGTCGCTCAAAAGATCGCCGGTTCCATGGCATTGTTAATTTGTGTATTTTTTCGCCAATACACACCCAGCTAAGAAATTAGCGCACAATTTCGATATTTCAAATTTCTGTCATGGTAGGCTACTAATTATCAACACATATATTTTTTTTTGAATATGTCTGGATAAAGGCCAATAAAATACTCTGTAATTTCTTGGCTCAGATGTTCCTTTTATGAGAAATGAAATAAAATAAATGAATTGAGATTTTGTAAGAAACTACTACCAATTGATAACAACAGATATTGATCAATTTGTAATTTTCGGTAATAATGCAACGCAAATCATGAAATTTGACGCAAAGTGAATGTGCTGAAGCAGTGATCTAGGTTGGACTTATAAAATAATCCACCAATTGCCTGCCAATTCAACTGTTTCCAGAATGATCGACAGGTACAGAGAGACTGTTAGTCATGAAAGGAGACCTGGGCAAGGACGACCCCGAGCAATAACGTCAATCCATGACCGTTATTTAAGAATTTCCTCGTTGAGAAGAGGGTTCGCTACTACTAGGCACCTTCAGATACAGGTTTGACAGAACAGTAGAGTGCAAATTAGCACTGTAACGATATAACAACGTCTCAACGAATTTTTTTCAAGCCTCGTGTTGTAGCTCTATCGTGAATACGAAATATATCCAATGTAATCATTGTGAGCAATCGTACCATATCAGTTGTGTGAAAATTAAAGAAACATTTTGTGAACTCAAGCAGGACAGTTGAAGTATTAGGTGGTTTTGCAATTAGCGCCTACCGGTGGTTGATCGAAAATGTAAATCACTTCAGTGCTGGGCGACAGAATTCAAAAAGTTTTGAAAAAAACGAACAACTAATTGAATTGATACAAAATAAGGGAGAATTAACACAGCCTAAATGGTCTGATGTTGTGAAAAATAAGAGAGTTGAACCATCAATATTCAAACCTAAGAAATCTAATCAGAGCAGTGAAACAACAAAAAATGTGTTAGAACAAAAAGTGAGTGAGGTTTCTCGGGGTAGAGTAATGATACAGTGCGACGAAAAATTATCGCTTGAAAATTTGTAGAGTAAAGCTCAATCTGAAGTCGGACAAGATTACGAGATTTTTTTTATACCGATGGGAAAAATCTGCTAATAGATGCCCGGATCACCTGGGGCTAGTATGGGTTTAAGTCCTCTCTGCCCACTAAAAAACTGCCCACCGGTCTTCATCTCGATCCCCGGAATACCTGCTGGCATGATTTCAGGGATATGATGGGTCTCTAGTCTTCCCTTGCTCTTTCGAATTCCAGTTTTCTCCTTATAATTCTTTCCACCATTTCGCTCGTCTCCTTCTAGCTCTGCTCACTCTCCCACATTATTTTTACCAGCTCATCCACCACCATTCGACATTTCAATTTTGCCTCAGTTTCCCTCCTATACTCTTCTTTCATCTCCAAGCTCCCCACATGTCCTACATTCCCCTTCGCTCCTCTTGCCGATTCTCCAGAGATAGCTGTCGCAGCAACCGTGGCCTTTCAAGACCTGCGTCATCCAGTAGCTCAGGGTACCATGCTCTCTTACCATCCACTCATTCCAACAATGATCGAACAACGTTCCTACCCACTTTCCATCTTCTTCTCTCTTTCATTCTTTCCTCCACTTCTCCTTCATTCTTTCGTCCATGCTTTCCCTTGTCATTCTTTTATCCCAGATCTCTCTCCTTGCCCAGCACTTTACCTCTAGCGGTATCACACCCGCTATCAGAACCACTCTAGCTTTTGGCCCTGTTCTATATGCCCTGGTTATAACCATGCTCAGCAACCTATCCACCTTTCCAAGCTCCCTTCTGTTGCATTGCAGTTTAAGCCCATCTGCCCATATCTCTGTTCCATAGAGTACGATGGAGTGTGCCACACTCGCAAGTAGTCTCCTTTTGCTGTCATTTGATCCGCCAACCTTAGGCATCAATTTTTTTAGGGATTCTGTGGCCCTTGTTGCTTTCTTACTTACTTCTTTCACGTGTCTTCCAAAACCTAAATTTTTGTCCAGCCATATTCCTAGGTATTTAACTTCTGTCTTAGCTATTACTTCCGTATTTCCGACCTTCATTATCCATTCCCAATCCATCCGCTTTCTGCCTGATAACCACACCATTTCCGTTTTTTTCTTCGCCATCTTCATGCCCTTTATCTCGATCTAATTCCGTACCAGTTCCACCGCCCTTTCTCTCACGTCCATCTCCGACCTCCCTTTCAGCAACAGTGCCAGATCATCTGCATATGCAGTTCTTTCAACCTCCGCAGGCATCTCTATTACCAGATTACGAGATTAGTGTTGGAAAAATGGTGAATCCCAAAATGAAAATAATAAACACAAAAGAATCTTTACTGCTCGATGAACAAAATTTCTTTACTAAATTTATGAAGCAAAATTTACCAGATGAGATGAAATCAGATGTGAAAATTTTGAAAAAGTATTCCACTCCTAAAAATAAAAAGAATACATGCCAAGTCTTACTGGAATTGACACCCCAACAATTTCGTTTTCTTGCGATTGGACGAAAGAGAGTACATCTGGATTGGGACAGTTATATTTTTCACGAATTTGTTAGTGTGTTAAGATGTTACCGATGTTTCAAATTTGGCCATTATGCTGATAAATGCACAGGTATAGCAGTGTGTCCGTTATGTAACAAAAATCATGCAAAGGATCAGTGTAAAAGTGTACAGTTCGAGTGTACAAACTGTAAATTTGCGAAAGATTTGCTGAAGATAGAAGGTATAAGTTGTGACCACGCTGTATTAGACTCCAAATGTCCCAGTTACCTAAAACAGATTAAAAACTAAAGAGAAAATTAAGTACGACTTGTAGCAGTCACAGTTTCGTCATGGGGTTAAAATATACAGGGTCAAACAACAAATCATGGACAACTTGTTCACCTCGTACAGAAAGCAGATCCAATTGTTGTGGTTGTTACCCGGACACATATAGCAGAAGACATAGTTGATTCGGAAATTGAAATGACACACAGGTGGTGTAACAATTTACGTACAAAAGTCAATTCGGTGTGAAGTGGTTGAAAATTTTAACCTTGACTTAGAATACTGGTACATAGTGGTGAAAATGGAAATCAGCAATGAGACTATGATTGTAAGAGGAGTCTATAGATCACCCAGTGGTATCGAACCTTTGTTTTTAGACTTTTATGAGCCACTCATAGATAATGATTATATTACTGGAAGCAACGCGATTTTAACAGGTGATTTCAACATAAACCTGCTCGATAATAGTGTATACAAGAAAAAGTTACTCAATATTTCAATTTCAGGGGGTTTGAAGCAAATTATTCGCCATCCTACAAGGTGTACCAAAACATCTAGAACATTGGTAGATCACTTATATACAAACATTGCATATTCAAAAGAAACAAAGAGGGAATATGGCATGATAAGCCATCATGAAGTAATTGGTACTGAGCTTAGGACATCTACTGAAACTAAGAAGAGTTTCATCATTCGTAGAGATTTTTCTGAAAAAGATAAATGAGTTGAGTCTGGCTTTGTTAGAACAAAACTGGAATAACAATCCTGTAACATTGATGTTATATATCAAAACCTACTGAGCAATGTTGTAAGTGTTGTTGATAAGATTTTTCCACCAAAAAAACAAGTTTTAACTACTCGACCAGGCATTAGGTTGTTTGATGCTATATTAAATTAGCGCAGAAACAGAGGGAAAAATATTATAAAATATTCAAATTTACCGGAAATGATCAAGATTTTGAAAATTAAAAGCTGAAACGAAACTTAGTTGTCGGTCTGATTCGGAAAAGAGAACGTGAGTTTTATGATAATGAAATAGACAAAAATAAAGGGTAAAGTAAAAAAATGCGAAAAACATTGAAAGAACTTGTGAACAAGGGACAAAATTCAGTTGGTTTTTCATTTCTTGATTTGCAGATCCAAGGTGGAGCTATTGAAGACTTTCTGAATTCCTTTTTTGCTGATAGTATAAAGCAGATAGTTTCCTCTATACCAGAGCCAGATCAGGATTTCAAAGAAGTTAAACGTAAGGTACAATGTTCATTTGAATCGTTTTCCAAAATTTCTTTGAACAAACTGAAACGTACGATTGAAGGTATTAAAAATAAGTCTTCGGCAGATGAAATTCTGACCTCTAAACTATTGAAGGATTTATTTCCTATCATGAGATATCCTTTGCTAAATTTGGTTAATACATCACTTCTGACTGGAAAACTACCTTCGGCTTTGAAAATATCTGTTGCGACACCTGTTCCGAATGTAAACAATCCAAAGACAGCTGAGGAACTCAAACCCATAAATTTATTACCGATAATTGGAAAAATTATAGAAAGTTTAGTTCATGAACAGCTCAGTGACTATCTGGAGAAAAATGAAATATTTTACAAAAGTCAATCTGGATTTCGTAGGAGACACTCATGTGAAAGTGCATTGCAGTTTGTGATATCTAGTTGGAAGAAAGATATCGATGATGGCAAAATATGTGTAAGTATTTTGTTGACTTAAAACGGGCTTTTGAAACTATTAATAGAGATAGAGATGATTGAAGTGTGTCGTAGTTACTGGAAGACGGGAGTGGTACTTGAATGGGTAGAGGACTACCTACAAGGAAGAACACAAAAGACAAAAATCGGTGAAAATATCTTATCTGAGGCTGAAATACTAAATGGTGTGCCTCAAGGGAGTATACTAGGGCCATTGTGACCTGAGTGCGTATCTATGTGACTGTTTTGTGAGTTTGTACGCTGATGATACCCTTATATCAGTCTCTGGTACGAACTTTGTTGATATTGTTAAGATATTGAATAGACCATTGAAAATTTTTTACAATTGGCTTGCTCTCAAGAAATTGAAGTTAAATTTGAAAATTAGTATTGGGGATGACACTGTAGAACAAGTGAGCCATATTAAGTATCTTGGAGTGCATTAGGATCCGCAGTTGACACTTAATATCCATATTAATTGTATGTGTAAAAAATTTGGTAAGAAAATTGCTTATTTTCGTAGTATATCCGGGAGATTATCTGATAGGTCAAAACGAATTGTCTATAATACGATAGTTCATCCCCAATTAACATATTGCATATCATTACTGTTGGGATGCAATCAGGACATATAGACATATTGCAGATTTTAAAAAACAGAACAATGAGGGTTTTATTAGGGTGCAATAAGTAGATGAGGATAGACGACATGCTGCGTTCTTTGAAATTCATTAAAATCCAAAATATGATAGTGGAAGCTAGTTTAGTTTTCATTTATAACATAATTAATAATTTGGCAGCACCATGCCTTTCTCATTTTCTTATAAAAAGATCAACCATGATATCGTATGATCTGAGGACCGGGGAGGATTATAATATCAGTAAATTTAAGACTAAGTGTTTAAAAACGTCTCTGTTCAACCATGGCTTGAGTATTTTCAATGGATTGCCTTTGCTTGCAACTACTTCTCCTTCTTTAAGGACTAGAGAGTTCTATTCAGTTGATTAGCTGGCATGGTGGTATAGGTTACGATGGTATATACATTTGTATAATTTTTTTGTAAACTACAGAATTATTTGTTATTGTAGTGTAGTAGCAGAAGCTAATTAAATATACTCTATACTCTATTTTTCATTGCGATCGACGTTCTCTAGTGAATATACATCGAAATAAGACATACGCCTAGTGCAAATTTTCACCTACCTAAGTTTTGGTGGAGGTTCAATAATGGTACGGGGAGGAATTTGTTGAACGCCAGCTCTGATCTGGTCATGGTAAACAATGGAATCCCGAATACTCAGAAATACGTTGCAGATATTTTAGAAAAACATGTACCATTTGCGGCAAACATTGGTGAAACATTTTTGTTCACGCATAATAATGCCAGACCTCACTAAGTTCATATCATTAGGAACTATCTTCAAGATCACGAAATTTACAACTCTGCAATATTTTACGACTCGTAGTCAGATTCACGGTATTCGCTAATTTTATTCTACTGTGAATGTTAAGAATATTTCTGTGACGATTGTTCAGGAATTTGAATAACTTCAGAGAGTACCTCAGAAAGTCCGAAGAAGGTTCAAGTGAGTTTTCTGATGGATTTCAAGGTTTATTTCAAATTTTCTTTTATTGATATAATTACAGTACTGTTTTCTCTCAATTAAGTAGTTAGCACAATAAAAGAGATGCTAGTTATGTATTCAAAAGCACGTGGAGCAAAATTACTTACCCTAGTTGAGTTTTTTAATTTATATGTTTTTGTTCATTAAAATAGATATCTATACTCTCCTGAACTTTTCTCTTTTCGAGTCTGGAGAATTGGGGGCGCTCTGGTTATTTACGATTCGGAAATTGAGTTCAATAGAGTCGAAATGATGTTATATTGGAAATATACTTGTATCATGTTTGTATTCACTCAATTTTCGTCTTACATCATTCTTCAGTAGAGCCAACTCAATATAACACTTTCTAGGGATGGAAAAATATTTATACTCTTATAAGGCCTTTATGTGATTAATTATGCTTGAACTGTGATCGTCAATTCACGAAATGATGGACCTACCCCTCAAGAAAACTATGTTTACCATCCCTTATTCTTGTTCTCTTCTTTCAGAAAGGTCGTGGCAACTAGCTAGACAAAGGGCCCAGCAATATCCAATATACAGATTCAAGATATTCAATACCAATATCATTAATATAAGCAATACAGAAGATGTTGAGGTAAGATGGTGAAAAAAACATCAATTTGTCTTCTTATATTGCATATTTCAGATGCTGCTGGGTGACATCAGCCTCACTTCGAAAGGATCAACTTATAAGTATATGACGGAGTCTATTGGGAAAGGACTTGCCACAATTGATGGTATCTCAATAACTTTTACTCACATACATAATTACAAAACATCATCCTATCATTTACATTTTGTCGAATTGTTTGCATAACGTGTTCGGGAAATGAAAAAAGTATGGAAAAGAAAGGATTCATCAAAAAAACTTTTGTTTTAATTGTCTAACATCTTCAATACATTGTTATTATGGTCGATCTTATTGACGCCTGGTCTGCTGAGCCCAAAGTTTAATCTTAAGACCTCGAAGAGTTGCATGAAAAGTGAACTCATAGCTCTACTCCTTTTCATGGTATCCCATGTGCTCAATCAGACTGTAAGATCGATTCCGGCTTCATCAAGTTGCAATTTCACATTATCGTAAATGAAAAGACAATCTTATCCGATTAGACGGCAAAAGGCAATACATTTTCCTTTTCAATGTGTCTATCCATGATCATCATCATTGTCACATTCGTTTCAAAAACAGGTCATGTAACAAGTCGTTAGTAAGCTTCAAGAAACTATCGCCGAACGACGAATTATCCTTTACCAAGAAAATGCGAATTCGCACATAGTCGGAAAACAACTGAATATTTCACGGAAGAAAACATTGACTTGTTACATCATCTTGCCTACAGTCCGGACCCAAGTCCCAACATCTATTTTCAAAATCAAGAACGGTCAAAGGTTTCAATCTTCAGAAGAAACTATTGATGCCAATTTGAATGTAGCAGCAAACGATTGGAATAACTGCTTCCAGAATTCAGGTCGTATACATTTTATCACTCAGCAGAATATTATTAACAAATAATTGATATGTTGGACCATAAGTTATCAAGTCTACATCCATGATCATTAACAACATGATAAACCAAATATTTTCGATGAATTTGATGAATCTTGAAAACGATATAGGTCTGGAGAAAATAATCTTCAATCAAGAATAATTTTATACTAAATTAAAAAATTACCCCATCTATATCGAATCTTGTTAACACTTTGATATTGACATTTGGGGAGATATTATCCTCTTAAACAGACAAGTTAACCACCGGGCCTGAATCTCATTGATATATTTTCTGATTCGAACTTCTATAACAAATTTAACCATCAAATCACACATCGATACAAGAAAAATCAACTAATTAGTTTCAATATGTCCGAATATCTCAAAACCCTTCTGAAAATTTTCATCTTCTAGTTTGAATAATTTGTATTAAATTATCTATTATAGCAACCTTCTTATTTCGATCTGAAATTTTTACTATTAACAAATAAATTAATGGATCATTATTACCGTACTTTCGAAATCTAGTTCACCATCAAGCGAGATGAAAATAAATATAAAATGATGTGGTTTTATATAAATGGGTACTTATTAAATCTGGAAAAACCAGATTAATTAAATACACAGCGCTAAGAAATTAATGCGCAAAATTGAAAATTCAAGTTTATTTAGAAGAAGTTTAGATATGTTGAAGCATTATTCTTCCAGTAATCCACCAGCACTGAATAATGCTTGTAAACATTCGAAATGAAAATGATACTCATAAAAATTGAAATCAAACTGATAATGTAAAATGTGAAACTTTTGAAAAAAAAGTCCCCAAAAACCTGTTAATACCAAATATTTCCACCCCTGCCTCAAAATCAATGACCTTATAGCGTTCAATCCATTTCATTCCAAATTTCGATTAGTCTGTTCAGAACTTCATTCGGTAGCTGGCTCGTTTTTCCGGCTTCTTATTCTTATACAACTTCACTAGTCCGGGCAGATATCGTTCCGGCGCATGCCCCGACTATCGAAATGCCCGAATTTCTGAAGTGACTTGAATTTGTTTCATTTTCAAAATGTAAACAACCCAAAATCTGTTAAAGCCGAGTTTATTATAAAAATATCGAAAAGTTGAACAAAAAATAGTTTCTATTATAAAACAGAATCAAATTATAGAATTTGCATTCATTATAATCTTCCCTCATAGAAAATATAGAATTTAAATATAATCTAGTGTACATAAACAACATGCTATTCCTTATGACGTTTAAAATATCCATCGATTTTACTCTGAACCTTCCTCGATGCTGCCATCTGAACTGATTTTTCCTTGAGCCTTTTCAGGAGCAATACGTCTTCTATAGAAAGATTATTATGTTCTGCCCAACTGATAATCAGGGAGAACGCATTGACAGTATCTGCATGTTTCACTTTTACCATACTATTTAAACCATCCTCTGAGTCAGAAGATTCATCTTCGTTTTCAATATTCCTTCCTAAAGCATTCTGTATAAGCTCTTCTTCAGTCAAATCGATAACAAACTCTTTGTCTCCCACAGCCCAG
The DNA here is from genome assembly GCA_013387265.2 of Cryptolaemus montrouzieri. Lineage (NCBI taxonomy): Eukaryota > Metazoa > Arthropoda > Insecta > Coleoptera > Coccinellidae > Cryptolaemus > Cryptolaemus montrouzieri. Next base: position 30,856,846 of record JABFTP020000103.1, read on the forward strand.
TTGGTAATGTTCTCAATAGATAAGTAATTTTCTGGATCGATGACCCTTAATGATTCGGCAATATTTTTCAAATCATTTTCATTGATTGGACGAAGTTTCTTCTGAAGCTCTGAGAGTGGAATATTTTCATCATCTGATTATTCTACTTCGTGGTGTCATGCCACAATGCTGTCCAACTTTTTCTAATATTTTTTGAAGTAATGGCTTTCCAAGATTGGGCAAGATTGTTCACGGCATCTTTTAAATTATACTGCTTCTAAATGGAAGTTATCTCGTCACCTTCATCCGAAATGATATGATGAAGAAGGCATTTTCTATACGACACTTCAATGTTTTGAATTAAATTCTGATCCATAGGTTGAAGATCGGCAGTACAGTTGGGTGGCGAAAACATAACTCTGAAGTTTGGATCAGTATTAACCTTTTCCTCAGGAGGGTGCGATGGTGCATTGTCTATCAGCAACAGAGCTTTAGAGGGCTTGTTAATCTTAGTTAAAAAATTCTTCATCTCGGAGATAAAAGATGTTTTAAACAATTCATTAAATAATGGTCTGGTCATCCAACCTTTGATAGATGCTTTGTAGACAACTGGTAGTGAACTTTCGTTTTTGAATGCTCGTGGATTTGCCGCTTTTCTCAAAATTAGTAAAGGTAATTGGTGAGTTCCAGCCGCGTTGCAGAATGGCATGAATTTTAAACGGTCTTTTGACACCTTTCGACCTGGTGCTGATTTTTCGCTTGATGAACCCCAGTTGTGCCTGGTGAACATCTCCAAAAAAAGGCCGATTCATCAGCATTATACACCTGTTTTTTGCTTAATTCCATCTGTTCAACAACCGATAGACATTTTTCCTCAAATGGTATCACAGTGGAAACATCACTGGGAAGTTTTTCACCACAAACCTTCAAGAAACGAGTTCCATGTCTTAGCTTGAATTTATCTAAATATCCCGAACTTGCTAGAAAACCTTTTTTTCCTGTGATTTGTTCATGAAACTGTTTGGCTTTTGCTCCCAATATGTCTGACGAAATTGGTACTTGTGCCTTGCGTTGTTTAAGAAACCAGTTATACACTGCGATTTCAACATCAGGTTTCTCAAATAATTTTTCTTCTTCCTACAAAAATACCTTGGATACTCGACATGCAGTAATTTTGTTTGGCCGAAAGCTGGGTACTCGGCTTTTTGTGAAAACCCTTGCTCAGTGCATCCCTAATTCCTACATGTTCCTTGATACGATTTGGATATAACTCTCCTTATTTTGTCCTTGTTCTTTTTTATGTCAAGCACTGTTGATTTTGGAATAGTGAACTTTGCTGCTATTCGATGAGTACTTATTCCATCATCAATAAAATTTATTATTTTTAATTTCTGTGCTAGTGTGAGCGTTTTATGATTTCTCTTGGTTGGAGCCATTATGTACACCACCGGCGAGATTGAAATGTAAAATGCAGCTGTAGAACGATACTCGCCACTCTTAGATAGTACAAGTACATACATACATGTACAGACAGGAAAATTATTATTGTTTGTATATTAGCCGGCGTCGACGTGACCGGATTATAGAGGTGAAATTCTCAAAGCGACCGAATGAGTCGCGTGCCCGAGTTACTGGAGTACCCGATATAGCGAGTGTCCGGGCTAGTGAAGTTGTACTGTATTGAGAATGTCACAGAAATGTTTGATGGGATTAAGGTCTGGACGTTCAGGCAACTCTATTGAAGTGATTTCGTGTCTTGAAGGTAGTTAGTAATGAGATGCGATTGGTGAGGTTTGGCTTTATCATGCATAAACAAGAAGTTCGCCACAAATGGTACAACGTGTTCTTCACAAATGTGAGACCTCAAACAAAATCCCTGAGACATTCTCGTATAATGTTAGTGCTAATTTGCACCCCAATGTTCTGTAGGTGCTTAGCAGTAGTAAACCGTTGTCTCAACGAGAAAATTCAGAAATAACAGTCATAACACTTGTTGTTCGAGATCATTCTTGCTCAGCTCTGCTTTCATGACTATCAGTCTCCCTGTACCTGCGGATCAAACTGACAACAGTTGAATGTCCTAGCCCAAAGACTTTGGCGTTATTTTGTTTAACTCCAACGTAGGTCTGTAACACCACATTTCGCCTGGGTCAAATGGGATGTTAGCCATTATCGAATTTTGTTTTTTTATAATGAATGAACTTTGATGTTTTTTATATCGAATTTTGAAGGTACGACCAGTTTGACCTATGTAGAAATTATTGCAGTCTAAATAAGATAACTTATAAACTCCTGATTTATTCAAATTATCGCGTTTTTGTGTTGAATAAGAAAGATAACAATTTATTTTGAGGCCTGATTATCTGAATTTCAATTTGGAAAGTTTATTTGCTACAATATCACTTCTTTGTGTGAATATGTTAAAGGGATGAATTTTCCGGATTTGTTGGTATATACTGGGTGATTCACCAGTGCGCTATGCTTTGTAGCTCGTACACTCTTGAAGATTTAATTTTTGTTCGAACGGTATTGTATTTAGAAAGTTAAAATCTACTTCAGCAATTTATTTTGAAGTAAACAGGGTGTCCCAATTTTCTATAAAAAAATCTTCGGAGATTTTTTCAGATTGGAGACCACTTTTTTGTTGAAGATTCAAGAGCGTCCTAAACTCTGCTATAATGTCTTCAAGTACTAAGTTTTTTTGGTGAATAGTTTCGTCACAATGTTTTTTTTCCGTAAAAAATCATGAAAATAGACTCTCACATCATCGCATGCTCCTTCGGCCATAGAGAATGAATACTTTTTTCTTTTCGTTTTCTTATTGCCCAAAGATAGCTTCATTGATGAATTGAAATAGATTATCATCATTTTATACAGGAGTGACTCAAAAAAAATTATTGAATATTGTAATTTCAAAAATATCATATCTTGATTTTTTCAAATGGAACAGCCTGTATTTTATTATTCATGTCAACGCATAAAATATTGTGCCATATTTTTGCAGATGTAACCTTATCTTTATCTTCGACTATTTTCGAAATAAGAAAAAATAAACTAAGATAATAAAATCAGAGGTTGCGAAAGAAGAGTTTATTAGTACATATCATTATACTTGATCAGAGAAATGGAGATATTTTAAGTTAGTCGTGTATGAAATACGTAATGGATTGGTTTTTGGTGAGATGATCTACAAGATGCTGAATTATTTCAATAAGTGTTCGAAATGTTGCCCTTTTTTTGTAGACACATTTCAATCCTTCTGTGGAGAGACTGTTGAAGTCTCGACAACATTTGCGGATTAACTGACTGAAAGGAGTCGACTATTCTCTGTCTCATAAACACCTCAAAAAAGTCTAGGAAACACTTATTGGAATTGGATGATTCGAATTTATAGAAATCTTTCGGTTTTTATTAGAATGTATTGTATATAATGTATTCTCAAGAAAACAAAATAAAATTTAACTTCTCCAAAGCACCTATTATAAAAAGAAATTTGAAATTTGAAAATGACGAAATTTGGTAAAACACAAAGAAAAAATCCTGAACTAATATTTTCGAAACGATATGGAAGCACTTAAATTTTTCAGTACCCAAAAGGTCCACCTCTGTTATTAATGACACTTTGGCATCGTCGCGGCATGCTCAATATTAAATTGTCTATTACATTTTGGCCTTAGTCATTCCAAGCCCCCTGAACTGCTAATCGAAGCTCCTGTTCATGATGGAAGACGTTTTGACGCAGGAGATTTCTTTTTAGGGTGTCCCACACATGCTCGATGGGATTCAGATCTGGGGAGCAGGATGGCCACGGTAGAAGATCGATATCATTCTCTTCAAGAACGTTCAAGACAACTCTTGCACGAAGGGGAGGGGCATTATCTTGTTGGAAGAGTTGATTTTGACCCATTGTTTGGACATACGGTACCACTACAGGTAAAACTATCTCATTTCCCGTGAGGTTGTTCTGTATGAAAACGAGGTCAGTTCTTCCACCAAGGCGTATACCTCCCCAAAACATCACTGATCCGCCTCCCTGTCTAACAACTTCTCGAGCTTGCTGGAGACGGTTTTGCTGCCCAGGTTCCCTCCATATTCGAATTCTTCCCGAATCGGGATTATAACTGAATCTAGATTCATCACTGAAGAGAACTGTGGCCCACCTCTGTCGATCCCAGTTTACGTGTTTTAGTCACCAAGCTAAGCGCGCAGCGCAATTTCCATGGGTCAATTGTGGAACTCTTAAAGGACGTCTGGAGTGGAGTTGACCTTCGTGCAGTGGATTTCTCACAGTTTAGTCGGAAATTTGTACATTATGAACTCGTGATAGCTCTTGAGCTAGTTGAGATGCTGTGGTAGTACGATCTCTTCTGGATTGTAAAACCAAAAATCGGTCTTGGGCGACTGTAGTAATCCTGAAACGACCTGTATGGCGTTCTTCTACGCTACCTGTTTCATTGAAACGCGACCATAAACGGTTTATGACACTTGGGCTACTTCCCAGAACCCTGGATACTTCCCGTTGTGAGCTCCCAGCTTGGAGCATGCCAACGGCTCGTAACATCTCTTCTCTAGTCAAATGTCGTCTTTCCATGGTCGAATCACAAAAATTGAAACTTTTATTTGTGCTTACAACAGAAACAAAGTGTCAACTAACTGATTTCAAACACTGAATACATGAAATGATTATAAAGCAGCGTCGCATCTGCTGCTTTTTTAGTTTTTTATGAAAAAAAAACTGAAATCTGTTGCGGCACTCTACATAATTTGGTGAGAAACTGATGGAGGTGTTCATTTCTTTAAGAAAATCATCCATATTGATCGTTCTGGATACGATATATCGATATTCAGAAGTGTTCCCTAGACTTTTTTGAGGTGTTTATCAAATTGTGTTGTAGAAGTGATCTGGTAAACGATGTCCTTAATATAACCCCACAAGAAAAAATGTAGACTTGTAAGGTCCGGAGACCTAGCTGGCCATCTAACAGGACCACCACGTCCTATCAATTTGTTTGGAAATACATGATTCAAATGCTTCCTAACCTGATGTGAGTAATGTGCCGGTGCTCCATCCTGTTGAAACCAGAAATCTTGTCTTATATGTCCTGGTACTTCAGCAAGTAACATTGGTAGATGATTTTGCAGAAAATCTAAATACATTTCACTATTAAGGTGCCCGTCGAAAAAGTGCGGCCCCTACATTCAAGGACCAACGATGCTGGTGATCTATTTGTCTCATGACGTGTGGATTTTCCTTGGCGTAATAATGAAAGTTGTGCCTGTTAACAAGCCCATTCTTGTGAAAAGTTGTCTCGTCCGAGAAAAGAACTCTGCTAAACATATTTGAATTTTCCGCTACTTTGTCACTTGCCCAATTGCAAAAATTGGTTCGATTTTCATGGTCTTGATTGTTCAGTTCCTGGTGCAGCTGTACATGATATGCATGAAATTTATTCACTTTCAAGATTCTCTGGACGGAAGTTTGACTTATATCTGTTAACTGAGAAATCTCTCTTTGGCTTTTAAATGGGTCCTCTGTCACTGTCACTGTTCATTGTCTGTCGGAGAATTCTGTCACCTCACAAACCCGGGAATTTTGCCGAACGCCTCTCGTGTCGAGGGAAGGGATCTTTAATGTCCAACACATCTCTGTTAGACAGGATCGACAGCTTCACATCCCCTCCGAAAGAAGGACACTCAAACGATTCCCAGAATTCGAAAAGTCGCACTTCGTGGGGATTGAACCCAAGTAACTCTGCGCAGGGGACGAGCATCCTATCCTCTAAGCCACCGATCTGACCATTTGGTAGTTTATTATTTTTGAGTGTATAGGAGTCTTCCATTCTTCACTAATGATAATTATAAGTAATAATTAAATGAATTCGGTATTTAGAAATCACCAGCGTCGCACCGCAAAAAAAGTTCGGGAGGAAAAAATTGGGCACAATTTGAGGTAAATAATCGAAGAAATATCAAAAAGAAAACACTTTTATGATGAAATTAACTCTTTTGGTTAGTTCATGATATCTAGGAACACCCGTATCATCATGGCGAAAGACAGTGGTTAAGATTTTATAAACTTTCAGAATCTGAAAATGATCACCGGAAATTACGTCGATCCTTAATTGAGGTCGATTTTAAATAGGGTTCTGCGGTGAGTCCGTAATAAAATAAAAAGTAGTTTTTTTGTTGAATCAAACTGTTGTATTTGTGCTTTTATTCAGTTTTTCGTTCCAACTTCTGTTTCGACTTCAAATAATTGAATCAACTTGAACTATCAAAATTCAATATTTTGATTTGCTTTACATTGAAGGAGTGTTCATATTTCTTCCTCATAGCTCATCAAGTAACCAATTCAATTTGAATAAGACGGCTAAATCAATGTTCCGAATAATAACATGATTCAATTTGCAGGGGAAGAATGGCGAAATCGTAGAAAGCTGCTTACCAAAAATTTCCATATTTCAGTAATTCAACAGCAATTCTCCCAATTAAACGAAGAAGGACACGAATTGGTGAACTTTTTCAAGCACCATATCAACAAAACCATAGACGTTGAACCCACAGTTACTTGTTCATTATTGAAGGCTACTACAGGTAAGGAAATAGTTTTCTTGTAATCTTTCTTCACGAACAAAAATTTGAAATGCCATATAACTTTGGAACAATTGATCTTCGTATCGTTATAGAAAATTTTAAATAACGGAGGAATATGTCATTTTAACGTCGATGATTCGAAATTGAAATGACCGCACAAAAAAATTGGAATCAGTAAGAGTCCTTTTCATGCAGTAGTTCGAATTATCAACAGGATGGACAATAAAATTTGAATTATGGCGAAAAAAAATATACAGTCGACTCTCGATGATTCTAAACCTATGAGACCTCGAAAATAGTTAGAATTACCTAGAATTCGATTCATTAAATAGGTCGAATGAAGAGAGGTAGGTTATGAAAATTCCAATTAGCGAGTGTACAATAATTTTATTATATTATATATATTATTATATTTATATTATCAATTTCAATCAATGAGTAAATATTCATTAATTTAAATTAACATATCTAGCGAAGATGGAGTAAAATATATTTTATACTCTGAACAACTGTATTTTCACATGCACGACCTGTTTCGCTTGTCAAGTCATTTTCAAGTGGTCAACTACAGAAAACGAACCTACTTATATAGACAATACCCTAATTACGAATTCAGTAGTGGAAAGGTATTGATATCTAGCTGACTGAGTGATTTCACTTGGGTTTTTTGATTTACAAACATTCCAACAGTTTTATTTTTCGTCCAAAGTTATGAAGAACTTTGATATTATCTAATGATATTGAATGTTTTGTGGTTTTTATATGTTCACATATCGGATAAATATTATCAGAGAATATGTTCTTTGAATCTGGTTTCGAAATTCCCACTAGTCTGCCCAACAGAAGCTACCGTAACCGTACACTCATTGTACAATTTTGTGAACTCCTGATTTTTCGAACTTGTCGGTTTTTGTTTAGCATTAAATAATTTACTGAAGTTCAGATCACTTGAGAAAGAGTTGGTTATTCAAATCAGGAAAAATAGTCGCTCAGGTTATTGTAGAGAAGGAGAGAGGACCAGGGAAGTTGAAACTAGTAATAACCTGAGCAACTATTTTTCCAAATTTAAAATAACCACCTCTTTCACAAGTGGTCTGAAATTGAGCAAATTATTATTCAGTGCTGAACAAAAGACAGTTCAAAATATCAGGAGTTCACAAAATCGTTTGCAATGAGTGTACGGTAGCGTAGGGGTGTCCACCTAAAAAATATATCGATATTTTTATTCGATGTGAAAAATCGGACTCCAGCATCGATGTTTATCGTTATATCGCTGGAAAACATCTATATTTTTTCACTATCGAATATTTTCCACAAAACTTTAATAATATCTTTTTCCAGTGAAATACACAAAATTTATGGTCTTTGATTTTGCAGGTGTGAATGTATAATCAGGAACCAGAGTAACATTGCTAAACTAGTAGTGTAATGATAGTGATTTTCTATGAGAATCACTATCATTACATAGTTACTAAATAGAATTGTAATACTAAGATAATGGTGAGATGACTGAGATATACCTATATTTGCAAGTGAAATAAAAACGACATATTAATAGAAATATTTTATTACATACACATAATTTTAAAACAGTAAAAGAAAACAAAAGACATATTTAGTACTAGCCTTAATCTATACCTATATATATATACTTGCCAAAACTTACCTTCACTTTACCTATTCCATTAAGACCAATGCTCTTTGGACAAACTTTGCAAAAATAAATGTTTACTGTTCATTCTATTTTTTTGTTGATTAACTATTTGAGCAGGCAAAGAAAAACGTTCGGATGGAACAGAAGTCCCGACAATAGTAAAATATTTGAAGGCAATCTTATAAAGCTTAGGAAGTTGAATTTTCACATCTTGCCAAATCTCTGAAGGTTTCTCATTGAGTCTTCCTAATACTGGACTACGCAAGTACATTGATAAATCATCAGAAATTGCATCATCTGATTGTGATGATCTCCAACTCTTGCTTATGACTTTGTGATGATTATCCCATAAAGAAATGTTCTCTTCCAGTTTTTCCGATTGATTAGAATCTGATTCGGACATTTCAATATTTTGTGTAGTATTTTTCATAAAGTCTTTAATTTTTGCAACTGCTGTAGAACAAGCTAGTGCCATTCGGTAGTGAATTTTTTTATACCTATTTATTCCAATATTGTTTCTATGGCGAAAGGAGTTACCCGGCCGATAGCTTCCATTTCATTAAGCACAAACGATTTAAATTCATTGGCAAGCGAGTCTTCGAATTGGAGAGGTTGAATTTTTAAAACTAAGCAATTAACTAACAGAATCACCTTGCTGCTTGTGCAGTATCTGTCCCCAGAAACTTCTTCAGTAGCAGCTTCCAGTGGTCTTAAAACTAATAACACAGAAGAAAGAACTGACAGTTCTAATGCATTGAACACATATGACGCTATCTTATGGCGAAGTATTAGTTCATTGTTTACAATACGTAACTTAAAAATCTCTCAATCTTATAGTAAGTGATGTTCCATCTTGTTGAAACTTCTTGAATTAACTTTGTTTATTTTTCTGTGGCTTTTCTTAATTCATTGCTTGCTGTATTACTTTGCTTTAACCATGTTATAATAGTCTTGTCCTAAGTTATAAGATTTTGTAATTCTGGACAGTGTTGAATCGCATTTAGCGCAACTAAATTCAGAGTGTGCGCAAAACACTGTATGTGTTTTTTACCAAAAGCCAGGTGTACCGACTTAATCATAGATGCTGTGTTATCCGTTACTACAGCCGAAACTTTATTAACGCGAATGTCCCATTCAGAACTAGAATTCAGAAGCATCTCAGCAATATGAAGTGTCACGTTCAAATGACTGATATACTCCAAGTAATGAAAAAAGGGTTCGGTACATATATCAAAGTGACCGGAAATTTCAAGAAACCTTCTCATAATTATTGTATCCGTCCACATATCGGTTGTGTTATATTTTCTACATTTTTTAGTTGATAATGCATCATATTTGTCATCAACGCAGCGAGTCAATGTTGTCTTACTTGGAATGTGGTGCAGCTATAAAGGTCATAATCATAAGATTACGAAAACCGTCATTTTCTACAATCGTGAAAGGTTGATTATCTTTGCAAATCCCGTAGATAAGAGCATTGTTGACTTTCAAAGTTTTATTGAAACTTTCCAAATAAGCAGATATATTTTCGAAGCTTTCATGAATTCATTTTTGCCGTTTTAATGGCGGAGGTATAGTATTATTGATATGGATATTTTTTGACGCAGCTGTACTTGTTGATGGCAGTGGTTCAGGGCTAGGGAAAACAGGTTCTGAGTCTGCTTCATTTGTTTTTGTAAGTGTTTCACTGTGGATATTTAGAAGGTTGATATTGCTCAACACTTGCGAATTTTCTTTATTCATCTCTAAAACCGCAGTCTTATGAGTATTTTTCACGTGGCTAAACAGGTTTGATGTATTGCCACAAAATTTAATTTGTTTTTGACAAATTTTGCACTTTACAAGATTTTCATCCCCCTCAATTTTCGTAAAAAACTTCCATACAAGACTTTTCTTTGGAGGCATAGTAGTAGTCGTAGGTTGTGTGACTAGTATTTGAGTTAATTTGTTTATAGGTTTAAAAATTTAAATGAAAAGTACACTTGAGAAATATTTTTTATGGTCGACCAAGTGGTAACGTAGATGAAACCCAAATAATCTATTTTGCAGCTTTCCCTAAAAGAAATGTTCCTTCAGAGAAATTTTTTCGCTGACCATTCGCTATGTGAAACCGAATGGTTTCGACCAGCCAAAGAAAACTCTGGAGCAAATCGGTTTGTCAGGACATCGATAAATGAAGAACTTATTTTGGATGAAGATCATAATAATACAAAAATAAGCTTTCGAAGTCTATCTCTACAGGTTTGAGTATTTCATTCGAGTGTTTGAAGAGTTTTGCATGAGTAACTGTTATACCCCTACTATATTCAGAGGATTTCTTGAATTTTGCCAATGGTGACTTCAAAGATGTGCTGAAAATGCAGAATTTCGTAGGAATATTTTGTTCACGCGAGAGGATATAATGAATTTCTACAACGATCACAATTGCCATCATGAGACAATTGGGCTTAGCCACTAATAAAAGTTTTCTATCAATGTAAGGGCCAGTGGAGATGATGTCAAATTGTTGAGAATAGTAATTCTTCCTAACCGATGGAATCCTCTAGCATATCCTGTGTTTCTGCAGAACACTGGTTGATTTTTTCGATGATGAGCCTTATGTGAATAGAAGAAGAATATGGCTTAGGGTTGATGGTGCTTCCGCATTTCAGACAAATAGTGAGGAATCAGTCGAATCAAACATTAGTGTGGTAGTTGTCTTGTAGCTAGGCCTCTATGATTCCCTAAACTACCTCGTTTGAGGGCATTTGAATTGTATATTAACAATCTGTTGCTACCAAGCGCGTTTTGGATGGATGTGAGAGAATGAGAAATATGTCAGGCTTTTGATCGGTGGTTGGCTTCAATAAATATAATGTGTAGAAATGAATGGTAGTAAATTCGAACACTTACTTCAGTTCATTAGTACAAAAAAGAAGGATTTTTCACATGTGATATGTACTTGGACTTTTTCTCTTGGAACTTGTTCACTACGGTGTTATTATTGGATATGGCAATGTCGACCAGCATAGCTTCATTGGCTCTCTTGTCATTTGCTACTATATCCGACCTGTTATTCATCACCATTCACTCAGTGCTAACAGACGTATCGCAGTAAAATTTAATAGTCATTCTCTAATGCTGGCGATGGTTAATCCCTGCAATATGGAGAATATTGCATAAGGGATTTTGTCTGTGGAAATAGTCCGTATTGGCCAGTTGTTCTTATCTAGACGTTATATGCTGCATATGACATTTCCTGCAATTATCTAATTGTAATGTTCCTTCATTAAGTGTAAACTTTTCTTAGTTGGGGATGATGAAGATGGTCTTGAATTGTCATAATGAATCCTTCTGTTTCCGGGAAGAGTAATTCTTTCATTGATCATTTGTTGGAAGCTCCTTTGTCGATCTGTGGTTGATCAAACTCATCGAGATGTCGTCCATGTAATTCATTTCTTCACCATTGCTCTTGTTTTTCACTTGCTGACAGGAATGGCAGGTCCAGGGAACGTTGCTGATGGCAAGATTCAAAGATGTAGATCTCCCCTTCAACCAACGATACCACAGTGTGGAGATTTCCCAAAAAGAATTCTCTGTAATTTTTAATCTGTTAGGTCTGCAGGTTGACAACATCGATTAATCCCAGTTCCCTTTTTTCCCGCTTCAAAACTGTTGGAATCACGGATGATTCTGTGTGGTGATTGTTATATTTTGTCATTATCGTTGGGGCCCGTCTTTAAATATCTTCCAGTTCTGACTTTCAATCGATTATTGCAAATGAATGAATCAACACTGGCATAACTCAGGTGTTAATCGCTTCAACTAGATTCCCTAAGTTCAGCATTGACTTCATCAGAGTCTTTAGATGTTAACTGTACTCTGCTCAGAGCTTCTTCCTTAGCTGTTTTTGGTCTAACAATTTGACATGATGGCACCACAAATATTTGTACGTTTAAACATTCTTCATATAAATTATAATATCAGCATTTTGAAGTTGCGTTTCACGATCAATGATTTTCCTCTTTGAATGTTCAGGGTTTTACATTCTCTAATTCCAAATTCCAAATGAACATTTACTGAGAACTTCCTGAGTTTTCTGAAAGTCATTTTATTACTTCTTGTTCGAAGAATACAATTTTGTCATCCATATACAACAGGTGGGGGATTGTGTGACAGTTATTATCTGCTTTTATCTTAAATCCGTATCCTGTTCTATTGAGCATTGAAGACAATGGGTTCATAGCCAGACAGAACCATTGTGGACTCAAAGAGTCCCCTAGAAAAATTCCACGACGTATGGGTATCTCGTTCTGATTCTAAATAAACCTATTTTATGGAGCCTTGAAGACAATGGGTTCATAGCAAAACAGAACCGTAATGGACACGAGGAAGCTCTCTGACGAATTCTCCGACGACGGGTATCTCGTCGGTTGTTATTTTTGAGTTATATCTCATGTTGACGTTCAGAGACGTGCGTTAGTGTTGTATTCAAGAATTCTTCCAGTATTGGATGGATTTTGTATATCTCTTATTATTATTGAAAAAATACACTTGTGCACTGTTTCAGATACCTGGAGATGATTTGCCGTTCTCAGATTCAGTTATCGAAGGGAATAGGTTGGATTAAAATACACTTCATATAATTTTTCGTACTATCCTACATGTATTCCGAATTACATCTTGCACTTCCATATAGGTATTTTTATTTATTACTAATTTCTACAGGCTATAATCCAAACTCTTGGTTATTCAGCCAATCAAAGAAATTATTGCAGGAACGATATATGTTTTATCGAGAAGCCACATCTGCTTGATCTCAATAGTAAGGTATATATGTGTACCTGGACTTTTTCTCTAGGAAATTGTTCACCACGTTATAATTATTGAGTATGGCAAGATCTATCAGCATTGATAGTCAGTGATAACAGACCTATCCTAATATAATTTTAAAGAATCATTTTCTAATACTGAGGGTGATTGATAGTTGTAATTTGGCAGGAAATTTCAGAAGTCCATATCTGTATGCAAGTTTCTGATGGAGAATATTGCATACTTGATTATGCCTGTGTTTCGTACTTGAGTATAAATTTTTTGTAGTTGTTTCTGGAGATGACTTGGTCTTGAATGAGAAGTCTATTTCCGGAAAAAGTTTTCCTTTCATCAACTTTTTGTTGAAAGCTTCTTTGTCATGTGTGGCTGATTAACCTCATAGTGATGTAGTCCATGAAATTTCTTTCTTGACCATTCTTTTTGTATTTCAGTTGTTAATAGAAACCACTAGGTGCAGACTAGAAGTATGAACTTGCTCAAAAAAAACTCTCTAAGATTTTTGATCTGTTGGGTTTGTAGGTTGACAACATCTATCAATGCCAATTGTTGTAATAACAGACTATCTTGTGTGATTGTGTATTTTATCTGCGTCATTCGGAAACGCCTTTGAATATTTTCCAGTTTTGTCCTAGTCCATTTGATTATTCCAAATGGGGGAAACCAACACTGGAATAGTTCAGGTGTTATTATGCTCCGATTAAATTTACCGAGTTCAACATTGACGGCATTACGTTCTTCAGACGTTGACTATAATCTGCCCAGATGTTCCCGTTTTACTGTTTTTGGTCTAACAATCTGGCTTGTTGGTATACCAGATATATGTACATTTCACCATTCCGTATACACTGTATTATATCACCATTTGGAAGTTGATTTTCCTCTTTTAATGTTCAGAGTCTTTCATTTTCAATCCGGAATTCCATATAAACTTTTGCTGAAAACTTTCTGACAGTTTTCAGGTCATCGCTTCTTGTTCGAAGCATATGATTTGATACATACTTATACAACAGGTGGAAGATTGTGTGATATTTCCTATCTGTTTTGATTCTTTAGCTGTAACCTGTTCTATTGAGCATTAGAGACAATGGGTTCTTAGCCAAACAGAAATATAGAAGACTCAAGAAGTCTTCTTAAAGAATTTCCCGACGTATGGGTATCTTTTCGGTTTCAATTGAGTTATTGTTCATCTTAACCTGCAGGGACGTGAACCAGAGTTTCATTCTCCACTTCGAGGAGATCAGATGTGCGATCTGTCTTAAGAAGAATTCTTTCAAAGTTTTGATCTGTTGGGTGTGCAGGTCGACGAATCAATAATAATTTATATCATGAAATATCATGTTTGCACTTCATTTTATTGTTCAAACATGTTATAGCTTTTTTATCTGTCAATTATTCCTCGTGCTAATGTTACCTAAAGAGAAAATTGAAAGAATTTTCAACTTTTCAGCAGCCCTATTCGGTAGAGAGGCAAAAATGGACCAATCTATGGCGGAAAAATATACTGACAGAATCAGGAGTATGGTCAAAATTATCACCTATAGGTCTACAAGGCCAGAAATTTTCTTTGAGTTGTCAGCATTGAAGAAAAAGAACGAAGACAACAAGAAATATTTATTTGATTATGCAACAAATATATTGGAGATGAATATGAAAAGAAATCGGATCCGTCTGCTTCAAAAATTTTGTACAATCTCTACTCGATTCTCCTCATATGTACAACACTGAAGATATAAAAGATGAGATTAATATGTTTACGTTTGCGGTGAGAAATTTTATATTTTCATATTTCAATTTTCAACTTATTCAAAAATTTGAAGAAAAATAATTGTATATATGATGTGCAGCATTCTTGATGTTGATGTTTGATGAAATACTACCAATGAAAAAAATGACCCCCTATTTCCGTACTCGATTTTCGTGGTAGAAACATTTTTTATTCTCTTATAGGTTTTTCGTATTATCGATCTATTTCAGCGTTTTTCGCTAATATTAATCTTCCCAGTGTCAAAAAGGGGATCCAATTTTCATTAAAATTCAGTATTCAATATAGTCACAGAAGAGACTGTAACCATATCAAATAGTAACTTCAAATAAAATATATTTAATTTCAGGGCCACGATACCACCTCAGCTACTTTATCTTTTTCATTGCTATGTTTGGCTAATTATCGGGAATTTCAAGTAAGTATCATACTGCATATATTATAACTTTATATAATTTTCATAACTGATATATGAATAGATATCAAGGGTGGGACGTAATGGAAATGACTTTTGAAATGAGAATAACCCAGCTGTTTTTTAAAGTAGAACATTTTTCATTAAGTAAAATGAAAGCTCAAATGTAACTATTAGATGTAGAAGAAGAATCATGTTCTGGAAATGATATCAGGCAGATGACATCTGTGTTCTGCAATCTGTTCTGGATCAGCCACTCTAACAAATCGGTGTCGATTGCCCTAACTTCGTTTATGATTGCTTCTTTCAACTCTTGCAGATTTCGATGTTTATCGACGTAGACCTTAGCCTTTAGGTTTCCCCACAAAAAATAATCACAAGCAGTGAGATCCCGGGAACGAAAGGGCAACAGCACATTACCAAAACGAGAGATTACATGAAAAATACGACGCACAACTTCCATTGAGATTCTGAGTGCATGTGCCGTGGCACCATCCTGTTGGAATTGAAAATTTCTTCTGTTCATTCCTCATCATCGCAATTCTGGGTTTAAAAAGTACACCAGCATGAAAACATATCGCTCAGAGTTTACAGTTACTGTTGTTCTTCTCTCATCCTCGAAAAAAATACGGTCCAATCTCTACAAGACGTCTCATAGCGCACTAAACGCTGACTTCCTCATTGTGAAGTGGGGATTGATGCAGTTCGAGGTGGTTTTCTACTGCCTAATATCGGTAGTTCTGTTTATTAACCGAACCGCTCAAATGAAAATGAATCGCATCACTCATCATCATCACTGGTTCATTTTCATCAGAGCTAATTATTTGAATTCTCTCAGCAAACTGCTGGCGTTGTGCAAAATCTCCTTCATTTGATTGCTGGACAACCATGAGCTTATAGGGGTGAAACCGGAGGTCTTGGTGGAAAATTCTGCGAAAAGTTCGACTACTCATTTTGAGTGATGTAGCTCGTTTTCAGATGGAGCGCCCTTGGCTTTGAATTACAGCTTGTCTCACTCTTTTCACGGAAGCTGTGTATTTACACTTCGGGGACGACCTCGAGGTTTCGGATTCATTGCTGATGCAATCGTTCTGAAATTCTGTACCCATCGGACGATTGTGTTACGTTTCGGAATTGAAGCGTTACGACCAATGTTGAAGCGCTGGCGAAAGCGTCGCTGCACGACAATGACACTCTCCCGATTTTAAATACCCTTCATCTGCGAACGAACCGTGCTCTCTTGTACAGATAACCATTGTGAACTAAATGGTAATTCGTTCTGAGTCGAATGACCTCAGCTTTCTACTGACCGTTACGTGTACTACCCGATTTAAAAACGCCATTCCATTACGCCCCAGCCTGGTTAAAATGAAACAAGAACTAACTTTTTTACTGGAAGTCATAATCTCTCTTAGGGCTATAGTAGCTTGTTCAAGTTCATGGAATGAAAATGAAAAACGGATTTTTGATTGTGAAATTTTTTTTCATTGTTAACTCTTAGGAGCGATTGCTTGTCATTCCACAGCTGTGGCCGACCAAGATGATTGAATTTGTGTTTTCACTCGCTTCTCGAAGAGGGACAAATTATAAGTTATCGGGAAGATGTTCCATGAAAGCGAGTTCCACACTAGCCCTGTAAACAAAAGAATTTTCATAGAGGGAGGTACGTGGCGTTGCTAGTTGGACCGTCCGGTAATGAGAGTTTTTCGCGAGCCTGTTTTTTTTTGGAACTGTATTATTTCCAAAACCAAGACTGAAAAAAGAACGTAGTTTATCAGAAGCAGATTTGTCAATGGCTAACATATGCCAGAAAAACTCCGGAGTGGACTGTGAAGCCGAGTAGGTGCATGTTCGTTTCTAAGGAAATTTGATGTTCTTGCATGATTAGAGGAGGTTCTTCAACAATTACTTCTCTGGAGAACATTGTTGTTCGCGTTAAAATTGTTCACCGGCCGCACTCTGATATCTTCTCCAAGTCCGAATTCGGTAACATGTTCTGTTGATATCTTTGTCGATGTGACATGTCACCAGTTATAGGACGCCGACGAGCAGTTGGATACACCACCACACACCAGGGTACAGTTGTCCGGAAACCAAATATTCTGTTCTCGGTGGATTGGAGCAGATCATTCATCTGCAACAGAAAAAGAGTTAGCAAGATTCTGGAGTTCTAGGGCACTCCTATGTTAACCTGAAAAGATTTACTAGTTATACAATCAATTTACATCTGAGTTGACCTACTGAATATAAAACTACTGATCCAACCACGCATTTTTTCGAGAAGTCCATATGCGATTAGTTTATTCATCAAATTTACCTGGCTTATCAATTTGGCCTGGTATTAAACATGAAATATGAGTATATAATATCACTTACACACATCGTAGAATGTTTCAAGAAGAATTATTTGTATGAAGTAAATGTTCAGTATAGAAGACCTTAGAGGTGTCAGCTTCAATTAGAGGAAACTAAATTATGTGAAATGGACACCTGATGACTGATCGAATGTTTTATTCTTAGATGAGTGTGGGTATATGACATTAGTCAAGAAGTGCCATTAAAAATTTTTCTCAATACTCGAATTTATCAATCTATATACTCTTCTTCTATAATGCTAAAATCATTCCAACACTTCTCTAACATCTATGCCTTTCTTATAGAACGACTTATGCTTAATCTCAAAATAGGCGTCAGTTTTGGCTATAACCTTTTCTTCCGAGCCAACTCTCTTTCCCTTGAGCAAGTTTTTCAAATCGGTATAGAGTCAGCAGCCTTTGGGGTCTGGAGAATTCCTAGTGTAAATCGTTGATTTCTTGAAACTTAGATTGGTGTATTGTCTTGATTAAACAATGTTTCTCCCTTAGCTACATGAGTTCGCTCATGGTTAACCTAACCTTACATTTTTAGATTAGAGTAGATATCAGGTGGCAGATGGTCTCACCCCCGTCGCCCGGTGTGATATCACCACATCCAGCTATAGGTCCCGTGAATTGGTCACCTGTGTGACTAAGTTTTGTGATCTGGCGGATGGTCCGGTTTCTAGGGTGGGAAGAATTGGCAACGAAACATGATGAGCTCTTCTGAGACAATATCATCCGGAGTTATGATAGTCTCCCTTTCTGATATCCGGGAGGGGGACTGCTTCGAGGGGTTCATGATACGGGTAAGACGAGCACTCCTCCGGCGAATTCACTAATTCATTTACGCTCTAGAAAATAAAGCGATAGAGTTCTGCAATATCAGAGGACTGATATTGCATTTACAGAACGCACAACCCCATGTGCTGACCCTAACCGAAACCCAAATAAGTCAAACAACCGACACAACGTATTTACGTTTTAATGGGTATGAGTTACATACGAGGTTTAGTTTTAAAAGGGGCCTCTGTGGTTTCGCCCGATCAGATGTCAGAAGGGGGACACGATGGAGGACGACGCTTTCGACCTTGCGTGATTTGAATTATGTTTGCAGAAGTTGTTTCTATGCTGTATATATCGCTTGCCAAACGATATTCACTTCCCTAGACTGTTTCAGTATCAAGGTAATAAGGTGGATTGGATTCAAACATATCATCCAGCAGCTGAGGTCATTGTACTGAATGACTTCAACGTTTACAACACCAACTGGCTCCGCCACTCCAATAGAACAGATGAAGCGGGAAGACAGGTTGAAACTTTCCCAATCAGCCATAATCTAACGCAGCTAGTCAACGAACCGACAAGAATACCTGATCACCCAACCGATCTACCGAACACCTTGGATCTCTTTTTGGTTCCAGATCCAGATGATTTTGGAGTAGGCGTTTCAGCACCGCTAGGAAACTCAGACCACAACCTTTTTTCTGCTACTGGAACCATTGTGCTGCCGCTAAACCAAAAAACCTAAACCAACCAGACGCATTTGGCACTATAACCTTGCAAATTGGGATGAGCTGAGTGAATTCTGTTCGTGTTTCCCATTCAGTGATGTTTGCCTTTCAGATCCTGACATCAATGTGTGCACTGAAACTGTTACAGAAATTATTCATGCAGGAATAGATCTCTACATCCCTCAGTCCATGAAAAGAACAACAGCACAAAAGCCATGGTTCAACAAAGACTGCGAAAAAGCCTCTGCAGCCAAGAGCAGAGCTTACAAGTCTTGGAAGATAAATCCAACAGAGGAAACAAGAAGAACCTTCGTGTGAATACGGAACGTATGCAATCTGAAAACTGCAAGAGCAAAGGCCAATTTCTACGAAGAGGTAAATAATAAACTCCTTGAACAGGCAAGCAGAACTAGACCATTCTGGTCTATGGTGAAGACTGTCACTGCCAATTTCTGCAAATCTGCGTTTCCGCCTCTTATTAGAGAAGACGGAAGTATAGCATCATCTCCGAAAGAGAAAGCCGATCTTTTTGTTGTCTTGTTCTCAAAGAATTCTGTACTAGATTCATCTAACGCAATACCACCGAACATTCCACCTACAAATTCTTCCATGATAGAAATCAAGTTCAGAGTCCGCACTGTGAGACGAGCTGTCGAGCAGCTGAACTGCAAGAAGGCAGTTGGTCTAGACGAAATACCGCCAATCGTCCGGAGAAAGTGTGCTCCTGGCACCTATTCTTTACCGTCTGTTTCAGATTTCTTATGTGAGCCAGACTTTTTCGAGCAGCCGGAAAATAGCGAGAATTCAATCGATCTCAAAGAAAGGAGAGAAGTCCTTACCCCGAAACTACCGCCCTGTTGCACTTCTTCTATTATGTCCAAAGTGATTGAGAGAGTCAAAAATGATGAACTCATTAAATATCTTGAGTTGCAGAGAATTATTAACGACCGTCAGTATGGTTTTCATAGGCAAAGATCGACAAGAGATCTGCTCGCCTACGTCATTCATGTTTGTACATCAACGATGGAAAGGAATTAGGAACTTAGAGCAATAGCACTCGACATCTCTAAAGTCTTCGATAGGGTTTTGCATGCAGCCTTGTTGAATAAACTTGTTGCATATGAACTTCCCGAAAAAATGCGGGGTTGTATAAGTAGCTTTCTTTCAAATATATCAATAGCTGTGGTCGACGGTATAACATCTGATTGTTCCCGGTTGCAAGCAGGAGTACCTCAGGGATTCATTATTCCGCCAACCTTGTTTCCGTTGCACATAAATGATCTTCTGCCTTCTATAGAAAACAAGATCTTCGGTTTTACAGTCGATTGTACCCTGATTTCGTCTTTCCCACCCAACCGACTTCCCGAACACCTTGGACCTTTTTGATTTCAGATCTAGATGATTTTGGAGTAGAGGTCTCAGCACCGCTAGGCAACTCAGACCATAACCCTATTTCTGATACTGGAACCATTGTGCTACTGCTAAACCAAAAAATCTGAACAACCCAGATGCATTTGGCACTATAATCTTGCTAATTGGGATGAGCTGCGTGAATTCTTTTCGTGCTTTCCATTCAGTGATGTTTGCCTTTCAGATCCTGACATCAATGTGTGCACTGAATCTGTTACAGAAGTCATTCATGCAGAAATGGATCTCTACATCCCTCAGTCCATGAAAAGAACAACAGCACAAATCCATGGTTCAACAAAGACTGCGAAAGAGCCTCTGCAGCTAAGAACAGAACTTGAAAGTCATGGTTTCTTCTTTCAGTAGTCTGCGGCCGATTACAGCTGCGGAATCTCAGCGTCAGAGATGTCAACAAATTAGTAACTGACTTACAGAGGATATCTGAGAGGGGTCTGTTGAACCTGTTGATTTTCAACGCGAGCAAGACTCAAGCAACTACGTTTTCTAGAAAGGTCCCCGCAGGAGAACCTCCTCTAATGATGCAAGGCCAACAAATTGCATCCAAAGATTCGATGCACCTCCTCGCAATAACGTTCAACTCTGGGTTTTGCTGGCATGAACATGTATCAGCAATAGCTAAGTCGGCTTCCTTTTCAGAGCCAAGCGATACTCCACGTCATCTCAGCTGTTGCTTCTATATAAGGCGCAGATTCGACCCGCTTTAAAATATTATTTCCATGTATTGGATCTGCTCCCAAACATTCGTTATAGATGTTGGATAGTATGCAAAAACGCGCTGTGCGCCTTATCGATCACCAGGAAATCACCCGCTATCTCCAAACGCTGGCTCTCAGAAAACAAGTTGCTGACCTTTCTCTGTTTTACAGATACTTCCACGGAAGATGCTCCAAGGAGCTGAAAGACCTTGTTCCGGGTAAACTCATGTTTTGCCGTAACACTAGGCCGGCAAGGAGTTCTCATCATAAGGCGGTAAATTAAACGACCCCTCGAACCCCTCTCTATAAGAATTCCTTCGTTTACAGGGCCGGTGAGCTGTGAAACTCGGTTCCGTACAACATCTTCCCAACATCCCACAATTTGGCCCTCTTCAAGAAGCGAGTAAACAAACACCTCAATTCTTCCCAGGCGCCCACTCATGTGATGTAACAGGTTCACCTACTACTGGGAAACGCGCATAAAAAAAATATAGTGATCTATTATAGCACACTCTGTCCTTAATTTCATCCACGAGCTCCATCCTTCTCGTAAAGGAAAGGAGTTTTGTGGGCGAGAGCTTAAGAAGCTCAGTTAGCTTCAGTTTGCTAGATCCAAGTTCTTCCATCTCGACTCTGTCCACAGCGGAGCCTGCTCTGCTCTCCTAGTTTGGCAAAGGGGGGAGCGACATTCCTGCACCAGTGACGTACAGGTATCGGATGCCAATGCCTTCACTGCAGCTGGCTATCTGTGAGGTTTTCTATTGACCTATTTGTTGATCCCCCCACAATCAAGATGTTAACACAGTGATCGATGGTGAATATTTCTGCTTGATAGACAGTCGCATGCCCACCAAGACAGATCGACTGTTCCTTGGCAGTACTTCGACCGTAGACACCAGCTCCAACACCTTTTGCAGTTTTTGAGCCATCCGTGTACCATCAGGAGCATATCTACATGCTTCCATTAAAGAAGGAATGCATTTTCAATTTGAAAGAAATTTGAAGTTTCAAAACAATAATTGTCTATCGAAAAAGATATTCTGACATGTATCTTAGTAAGTAAGTAACTCAGCATTCTATTATTATGGCTACGAATGTCACCTTCCATACGGCAAGATATGTTATTCGTCCCATCTATGGTAACACAGAATTTCTCTAGTATGTTGAAATCCTGATTTCAGGATCAAATTTTGAAACTGATTATCTCCCAATTTTAAAAGGTAAGGACCGTGATGTTCTCAGTAATTTGTCTTAGAATTTCTGCAAGAACTTCCTCTGAAGTTTGTCAGAGAACTTGGGGGACACCATCTTGAAAAGTCAAATTTTGCATTAAACTGATTTCGAGTTGTTATCATTTTGGCATTTTCTATTCATTCAAGGATCGAATATATGAGGAAATGACACAGATCGTAGATTCAAATGGAATTCCAACCTATGACGATTTGATGAATATGAGTTTTTTGGATCGATTTATCAAAGAAAGTCTTCGACTGTATCCAGCAGGTTTATTATTATCAAGGACGATGGTGAATGATACTGTTACGAAAACTGGTTACATGATTCCAGCTGGCACACCAATGGTTTTCAATATATTTGACATTCATCGCAACGCAAAATTATATCCTGATCCCCTCAAATTTGATCCTGATAGATTTTTACCGGAAACCGCTGAAAATAGACCTCCTGGTGCATTTATTCCATTTGGTTATGGTCCCAGGCAATGTATAGGTGAGTTATGTAAACTTATTTCTTTTGGGCATTATAAATTTGGTTTATAGAATATTTTAAGCAGTAGTCGGCAATCTTTTCGAATATGTTGAGCTACTTTGATAATCTTGCAAAAAAAAGCGAGTTACTTAGTTGTAATCTATATAATCCTAAGATACATACATGTATTTATTTCACTAATTAACTAATAATACATACTAATAATAAACTACTGAAACAACCTAAACCCCGATCTATAAAAGACGATGCAAAATACTTCAAATAATTGGCCCATCTATAGAACCAAAGAAAATATTCAATATTAAATGTTTCTCACATTCAAATGTATCAATCATCAAATTATAAAACACAAGATTTGAATCGATTTAAAATGGGTTCGTAACATTTCAATCAGATTAATTTCCTAAGTTATAAAAGTACACTTCCGAATCAATATTGAACTTCATTACATTTCAGATAGTTACCAAGTTATTGAAATCAATACAGGGTGCTTCAACGAAAACTAAACAGAGGCTATATCTACCAAGATATTCATTTCTGATCAAAACGCAAAAACAGGTCAATTTTTGTTTCAAGGGGGACATCTTTTGGGGTACGAAACTTGCCTGAAATATCAACCCCCTAACCGGGGGTTGCAATCCTTGAAAATTTTGAATATGGAAGATGGGTCGAGCGATGACTCAAAAGAAAGGTCATTTTTAATTGGAAACTGTAAAAGATACAGGGTGAGCAACTGAAAGATAGGGAAGACTATTTCCCTGAGAATATTCAAGTTTCAGTGAAGTAAAATGGAACAGTTCCATGCTGATCAATGGCAGTCGTCATCAAGTACCAACCTCATCTTGAATTTTAACCCCTAGAGCAGGGGTGACCACCCTTGAAAATTTGGAATAGGGTAGATGGGCCGAGTGATACCTCGAAAGGAAGGTAATATCTTTGTCTGCATCCCCGTGAACGAAATTTCATTTTTAATTGAAAACTGTAGAAGATACAGAGTGAGCTACTGAAAAATAGAGGAGACTATCTATCGCCCTGAGCTATTCAAGTAAATGGAACAGATACGTTCCAGATCAAAGGCTGTCATTTTCCGAAACACCATTCACATCTCAAATTTCAACCCCTAGAGCAGGGGTGACCACCCTGTGTTATTTTTAAAGCAGAAGATAGGTCCACTTATAACCTTCTCAGAAAGGATTTTTGTTTGTCTCCAAAATTGGGTACAAGTTTTCGTTCTTCATCAAAATTATTCAGCTGAAACATTGGAATGATTATGAATCTTGAAAGAAAACGATAAAACTATCAGTCATAGTAACTCCATTGATCTTTGAACATTCGTTGTACGATATGCGAGCAATGCATCTAGAGTTGGGTTCACATGTACATGCGTTTTTATCAGTTGACTGAAAGGAAACTTTTTTGTTTTCACAGGTGATACTGTATGATCATCGTCCTCATGTGAAATAACTCTTATTTGACGATACGAATCAACACTAAGAATCTGGAACGCAGATGTTACAATGATCAGATTTCTTAAAAAAAAATTGATTTTCAATGTTTTCGTACTTTTTGTATTCAATTTCATCGTCCCAATTTTATTCCACATTAGTTGTGAAAATTCTGTTGCATTCATCACAATATTTTCTCTTCCATTCGAAATTTAGTTTTTATAAAATCGTCATGGTTTACTCGATAGCTGAGAGGGTTGAAATGATTGAACTATTTTTCAGTTCTGATAGTTGCGCGAACAGAACAGCCAATATCTTCAAACAACGCCACGAAGGTTCTAAAGTGAAGTATATACTAGAATTAGTTGCCAAATTTCGTGAAACTGCATCGGTGCAAAATAAGAAGCGCTTAATTGAGCGGCTAGTAAGAAATGAGCTGTGGAAGTGGCGGTCCTTGGTCAAGCGGTGGTTGATCCTACCCTAAGCCTGCGGAAATTGGCAAATGTAAGTGGTGTAAACCAAACGAGTATTTTCCGCATTCTGAAGGGGCATAAGTTTTATCCATATAAAATCAAATTAGTTCGAGAACTGAACGAAGATGATTCCGATCGAAGACTTCAATTCTGCGAGATCATAAGTGAGAGAGTCATGAACAATCCTCATTATTTATTTCACTTGTCTTTTTCGGAAGAGAGTACATTTTTTCTGAATGGAACCCAGAACCGCCATAATTGCCGTTATTGAGCAGATTCTAAGCCGCAAATATTCCACGAAATTCACACTCAGCAGCCTCAAAAACTAAATGTTTGGGTTGGTATTCATGGCGATCACCTCATTGGACCGTTTTTCATTCCTGGAAATCTTACCGGAGAGTTGTATTATCAACTATTCGAAGAACGAGGTTGTATTTCAGCAGGATGGTGCGCCCCGCATTTTGCACAAGTTCGACTATTTTGGATGATCATTTTCGAGTGAATTGGACTTCTTCAAGCCTCAGGCGTACGTCAACCACACTTCTTCCTGGTAATAAGAATGGGTTCGTGACATCTCCTGGTCAATCCGATTTTGTCTTCTTTAGGCGAGTGGGTTGAACCACTTCGAGCCACAGAAGTGAAAATCATACCAGATGATTCAATGTGTGTGTTCACTCGATTCTTGAAGGGGGCCAAACTATAAGTTATCGGAAAGATGTTCGATGAAAACGAGTTTCACGGCATACTAGCCCTGTAAACAAAATTGTTTTTATAGAGGAGATACATGGCGTAGTTAATTGGATTGTCCGCTGATGAGAGTTCTTCGCGAGTCTGGTTTTTCTTTGGAACTGGGTTATTTTAGGAACCAATCCGCTCAGTTCTTCATAGGATTCATCATGGAAGTATCTGTAGAGCAGAGAAATATCAGCAACCAGCCGCCTTTGAGAAAGAGTCTGGAGTTCACGCATGATCTTCAGGCGAACCCAATCACCAGAGGAGTTGTCGAGAGTATGGAGCCCTGGAATACTCCTGAATTTACCTGAAAAGGTTCACTCGTTACACCATTAACTACCATCCGAAACGACCTACTGAAAAGGCAGCCACGCAATTTTTTCAAAAAGTCCATATGCGATTAGTTTATTCATCAAGGCTGTGTGCCGAACCCTGTCGGTGATGACTCTTGATTCGACATGCTTTTCGATTGTTGATGTCCACAAATTCATAACATATGCAAAGAAGTCACTAGTGGATCGTTGTCTACGGAAGCCGTATTGTCGATCACTGATGGTACCCTGTAACTCGAGATATTTTATGAGGTCGTTTGTCACTCTTTCCATGACCTTCGACACAATGGGCAACAATGCAATTAGACAATAATTTTGGGTAGGCATTTCTTCCCTTCCTTTAGAATCAGTTTTACTCTAACAACTTTCTTACACTCCGAAAACGCGTGGCTCTCGTATGAAATCTGAAACAAACGATTAAGTACAACTAACTCTGGAGCACATTCCTTCGAAACAGTTGGTGGTATTCAACCAATACCCACTTCCTTCATACAGTTCAGTTGTTGAAGAATACGCCTTACCGTATGCACTTTGAATTTTACTTGAGACATATTCGATTGAATTGGTGGCACAGCGTTTGACGTATATGAAAATAGAATTTTCCGAAAACATTTTTACTGCGATTACTGCTATTTAGAATCTAAAAATATATTTTCCTACCTTTTTATTAATGTTTCAATGATTTTTTTCAGCGTACAAGTATGCGTTGATTCAAATGAAGTTAACCATCTGTAGATTGCTGAAGGAGTTTGAATTGAAGCCTGGTGATTTGATTGAGAATATTGAAATATTACCTGATCTCATATTGAAGTGTAAGGGAGGTATTAATATTAAATTTGTTCAAAGATTTTGATGTATTGAAAATGTGAAATTTAATGAAAGTAATAAATAAGTTTATCTAATTATTTTATATGATTATATATATATATATATATATATATATATATATATATATATATATATATATATATATATATATATATATATATATATATATATATATATATATATATATATATATATATATATATATATATATATATATATATATATATATATATAAAATGGATAACCAAAACCATAGAAGAAAATAAAACATTAAAATACTTCAAAACAAACTGAGTTTGGGAAAAACAGAAATAGTTAAATTACAAAATGAAAGGGAGAAGTCACAAACGACAGAAGTGAGATAATCACAATTGTCGAAAATTTCTATACCAGCTTATACAGTGACCAACACCAAGCCAGCAATAACTGAAAATGAAGTTTTAAGATCGCTTAACGAAATGAAGAACAATAAAGCACCAGGTGAAGACGGCATCGTTGCAGAAGCTATAAAATGGGAGGAAAACAACTATTTAAGTCCATAACTCGACTTTTCAACAAATGTCTAGATGAAGCAACAACCCCAGAGAAGTGGAACAACGCCATCATTGTTATTATGCACAAAAAGGGTAATATCACCGATCTACAAAACTACAGACCAATTAGTCTGCTTACACATCTTCCTAAGCTTTTTACTAAAATCATAACAGCGAGACTTAAGAACGAACTGGATTTATATCAGCCAAGAGAACAAGCGGGCTTTAGAGCTGGATATGGAACAAACGACCACTTACAGGTTATAAAGTCACTGATAGAAAAATGTGGAATACAATAAACCACTTGTACTCACGTTTGTAGATTATGAAAAAGCGTTCGATTCCATAAATCACTACGAAATGCTTAAAGCTCTTGCCGACTGTCGTATAGATCATCGATATATCTCCCTACTACGACATATCTACGAACACGCAACAGCAAAAGTGAGACTTCACGAAGAAACAAACCAGTTTAAAATCGAAAGGAGTGTCCGTCAGGGCGATACAATATCTCCCAAGATCTTCACAACTTTATTAGAGTATATGTTTAAAAAGCTCGAAATGGGAAATAGAGGCATACGTGTGGATGGGGAAATGCTAAATCACCTGCGTTTCGCCGACGATATTGTGTTGATCTCAGATAGCCTAGATGAGGCATACGAAATGCTCTCAGAGTTGTCAAGTATCTCCCAACAAGTTGGATTAAAGATCAATACCGCTAAAACAGAATTCATGACTAACTTAGTCCCCAGCTGTAACTTAAAACTAATGGAAAAAGAAATCCAATTTGTAACCTCATATAAATATCTAGGGCACGAAATACGAATCGGAAGAGACAACCAGACCTGTGAACTAAGCAGACGAATAGGACTGACCTGGGCTGCCTTCGGAAAATTACGACACATTTTCAAGTCTGATATTCCAATAAGTCTTAAACACAAAGTTTATGATCAATGTGTCCTTCCGGTACTGACATATGGCTCCGAAACACTAACACTTACTCAAAGGACTGTCAACAGAATAAAAGTGACCCAACGAGCCATGGAAAGATCCATGTTGGGAATAAGCCTGAGAGATCGGATTTCAAATGAGGAGATACGAAGAAGAAGTAAGGTTACAGATGCTGTAGATAGGGTCACACGTTTGAAATGGAACTGGGCAGGCCATGTCGCAAGAATGTCAGACAACAGATGGTCAAAAAGGATATTGGAGTGGCGCCCTAGACACGAAGCCTTCAGAAGCAGAGGCAGACCGCCAACAAGATGGACGGACGACATAAAAAGGATCTCCACAAATTGGATTCAGGATTCCCAAGACCGGTCAAATTGGACAAGGTTAAGAGAGGCCTATGTCCAGCAGTGGACGAGATGAGGCTGTCAAAGAAGAAGAAGAAGAAGAAGTATCGTGTGTACATAAAGAGTACCAAAGATTTTTCTGCTTAGCAGATTTATTCTTTCATTCTCATCTTGCACTCCATGATTTTCAAACGAAGACAAGGGTGAAAGGAAGGGGGTTTGGGACAGGAATCTGTAACAATGGAAAAAGAAA
Source organism: Cryptolaemus montrouzieri (assembly GCA_013387265.2). NCBI lineage: Eukaryota > Metazoa > Arthropoda > Insecta > Coleoptera > Coccinellidae > Cryptolaemus > Cryptolaemus montrouzieri. The sequence goes on from JABFTP020000103.1 coordinate 30,885,672, forward strand.
AACTGCAGAAAAATATTTCAACAATCATATCGGACTCTTATGTGCCTAAACTCACTTGAATCTAAGAAAAGATTTTACATAGCAAGCAAGGTCATAAGAAGGACTAAGGAGATAATCAAAAAGTACATAGCCTGCGATATTTCCTCTTTAGCAGAGATGTTCTTCCATCGCAATGTGAGTCTCCTGAAACATAATCACTTCGTTGTTCTTGCTTGCCAATTTTTAAGTATAATCGCAAAATCCCTTCAATATTTAAATACAACAAAAACAATTCTCTCTCTATTTGACCGAGAGAGCCCCGATGACCATGATGAATTGATGAGTTTAGTTAAAATGAAACAAGACCTCACTTTTCTCTACTGGATGTCATTTATTTTTCAACATAATTTGTTTTAAGGGTTATATACACTTCGCCAAGAAATTAACGATTAATTTCATTATTTCAAATCTCTTTGTTGGTAGGCAATTAATTATTGACAAGGATATGCCAACCAGATTCGGTAATAATGCAACGCAAACCACGAAACTTCATTACGGTATCATCTGCTGGAGCTATCGTGTTAGATGATTTCATTCTAGAATAGGAATTGGGTTGTCCTATTTAACTGTTTCGGGTATGACTCGCAGGTAACAAAGGTGATCCATGACTGTTATTTAAGAATTTCCTCGGTGAGACAACGAATCGCTACTACTAGGTATCTTCAAATGCAGCTAGAACCGTGGAGTGCAAATTAACATTGAAAAAATACGACAACATTTTAGAAGAAAATTTAATTTTGCCAGGGACTTCAACAAGCTCAAATCGTTAGGGGCTACCTTCATGAACACGAAATCACTTCAATGAAGTGATCTGCTCAAAATCCAGATCTCAATCCCATTGAACATGTCTGGTACATTCTCAATAGAAGAATGAGAAGCTAGCAAAACCAAAAGCTTCCGTGAATGAGGTTCGGAATAAACCAAATAGAAATTTGCACAAAATTGATCAGAATGCTATTGGGTCATGCAGTTATTCTTTTTAAGGCTGGAAATATCTTGTGTTAACACGTTTTCGAGAATTTTTTTTAAAGGTATACATTTATCATTATCAGTTTTATTTCAATTTCTATGAGTATCATTTTCCCAAGCATTTCTTAGTGCTGGTGCATTACTGTGAAAATAATTGTTCAACGCATCCAAACTGCTTTTGAATAAACAAGTTTTTATTCAGTGCGTTAATTTCCAGGCGAAGTGTGATTGCTAATGCGATGCAGGAAGTTTTCGATGCCCTTCTTGTAGTAATATAATGAGATAAACAACAACTAATGCATATAAAACAGCAATTGCAAAAATAATTGATATTAAAACTAAACATTCAATAATCAAAAAGAGCCTCATATTTGCTTCACTTATGATATACTACCTTTATAACACTACATGTTTTCCGAAGGAAGTCTAAAATTCATTCTCAATATCTATAGAAACCCAATATGTTTTAATTTAATTCTATTTATAAAACTAATTGTTCGATTTACCAATCGATGAAAAGTGCTGGCCAAACACTTTATTAAGTAGGAAGGTGTATTGGACTTTCATATTAACTTGAGCTCACTATTTCGAAACTTTATTGCAATATTATAATTTAATATTGCAATAAAGAAAATTACATATGCTCATGGAACAAAAAACAATGGCCCTCAGTCCCGGCACCTCTTAAATGAGGAGAGGTGCGAAGAATCCCCGGTTAAAAACTAAAAGAATTGGAACATGGAATGCAGAAGCTTAAATGCAGGAGAGGGCAAATTTGATCAAGGAAGAAGCTCAAAATAGATGTTCCCGGTTGCAGCGAGGTAAGGTGGCCACATGCAGGTACTTATAAAACACAACACAAGAATGGCGTTGCTATACTCACATCCAATGAAACTGCGAAGTCAGTTACTGGGTTTCTTCCAGTGTCAGATAGAATAATGCTAATAAAGATAGACAGCAGACCAGTCAATATGAATATTATACAGAGGAGTACAGAGGAGGAAGTAGAACAATTCTACGAAGACTTGAGTAAAACTTTACTCCAAACAAAGAAACATGAAACCAACATAATTCTCGGAGACTTCAACGCCAAGATTAGAAAGGGAAGAGAAGATGACACGATGGGTGAGTTTGGCCTCGGTATAAGAAATGACAGGGGAGACAGATTAATACAATTTTGTAAAGAAAACCAATATAGTATAATAACAGTTTTTTCAAGTTACCCCACGAAGACTATATACATGGAAGTCACCAGCAGATGGAGTAGACGGACGCATCACAAGAAACCAAATTGATTACATAATTGTTAACAGAAGGTACAAAAATGCAGTAAAATCATGCAAGACATACCCCGGAGCTGACATTCCCACCGATCACAATCTTCTTCTAGCAAGGATAAAGGTAGAATTTAAAAGAACCAAAGGAAATAAGAAAGCAACTATTATTAACACCGATAAATTGAAAGAGGAATCTACGTACAATAAAATAAAGAAAGAAATACATAGATATATAAACGAAAAACCATTAAAGCCGACGCAAACTTCTGAAGAAGACTGGCAAAAGATTAAAACAACACTAAAAAATGTTACAGAGGAGCACCTTAAGCAGGAGACCAGGAAAAAGAATCTATCTTGGATGACAGAAGAAATCTTGTACATGATGGAAGAGAGAAGAAAATTCAGAAATAAAAACGAACCAAGATATAAACAAATACATAAAAATATCAAAATAAAAATCGAAGAAGCTAAGGTTACCTGGCTAAACGAAAGATGTGAAGAAATTGGAAAACTAGAACAAAAACATGATACTTTCAACTTACACAAAAAAATAAAAGAAGGAGCTGGAATGTGGAAGCAATCCTCTTCATCTTTCGTCGAAGATTAACATGGGAAACCCCTACTGAATATAAAAGATCAAATAAACAGGTGGAAAGAATACATAGAAGACATGTTTCAAGACCAGGAGAGACAAAGCATAGATGTACAGAAAGTAGCGTCTGGACCCTACATCACAAAGGAAGAAATTATTAAGGCAACAAAACAACTAAAAAACAAAAAAGCTGTTGGAGAAGATAATATCCCAATTGAAATTATAAGGATAATTTCAGACGAACACATCGATGTTATGGAGAACTTATTCAATAAAATATACGAAACTGGAATAATACCGAAAGACTGGCTGACATCGGTGTTTATACCACTACCAAAGAAGAAGAACTCCAGGAAATGTGAAGAATATAGGATCATTAGTCTAATGAATCATATACTGAAATTGTTCTTCCGAATAATACACAATAGAATTTATAACAAATTGGACGAACACACGGGACGAACACAATTTGGCTTCAAGAATGGCTTTGGAACAAGAGAGGCACTTTTTTCAATACGTGTGCTTGTTGAAAGATGTAGGGATGTAGACTCTGATTTATATCTGTGTTTCATAGACTTTCAAGAGGCTTTCGACCTGGTGAAACACGATAAACTAATAGAAATTCTCAGGTCTTGTAACATAGACGACAAAGACTTGAGAATCATATCAAACCTTTACCAAGACCAAAAGGCTAAAATTAGAATCAATGGAGAGACATCTGAAGACATTAACATCGAGAAAGGAGTAAGGCAAGGATGTGTTCTTTCCCTGTTGTTGTTTAACGTTTTTTTGGAAGAGTTATTTAGGAAGGCACTACAGGATACCTCGGATGGCATAATAATAAACGGACAATGCATTAACAACTTGCGATACGCAGATGACAGGGTTATTCTAGCAGATAGCGCTGAAGCACTACAACGCCTAATGAACCGAGTGACTTTTTAAGAATTAAATCAATCAGTTTCAACAGATTTGGGCAACAAACCAAACCATTCACTATCTTGAAAAAGAAACATAAATCGAAAATTTTTCTCCTCCTTCGAAGAGGATTTAAGCCATATGTAATACGCAGGATATCGAGGTCAACGCTGAATCTTCTCTAAACAATCTATATCACAAGAATAAAAAAGGAGACCATATGTAGGTTCCATATTATAATTTGTATCTTACTAACGAACAGTACAACAGTTTAAAGGTATCAGCAGAAAATCCCACTGAATGTTCAACAATGAACCCCAGCATCCGGTAAGCCTTAGACGTTATTATTCTCATATGCTCTTTAAAATTCAACTGAACATCAAGTGTTATGCCCAAATCTCGGATACAGTCTACACGTGACAGCTCCACACTATCCAGAAAGTAACTATGCATAACTGCCGTATTGGAACGATAGAAGGTAATAGCTTGACACTTGTCAAAGTTCAGATACAGGGAATTAATATGAGTCCAACATAGCAGAGAATCAATGTGGCGTTGCAAGTCATGTACATCTGTAAAATCTCTGATAACACGATATAATTTCATATCATCCGCAAATAACAAAAATCCGGAACACAAGGCATCCCTGATGTCATTAATAAACAAATTAAACAACAAAGGGCCAATGTAGGAGCCCTGAGGTACACCATAAGTAATTTGGGGTAGATTTTGAAAAGAAGAAATATCACTTATTGAATGATTAAATGTAAAGTTTTTTTTCTTCTGGTAAGAAATACAATAAACAGAGAACAAAGTTGTATTTACAGGAACGAAGCAAGTTGAGGCATTTGATCCTAAGTATTTATCTTGTCCTATAGATATCTAGTTTTGAATTTACTTATTAAATTGTCCGAGGGATGGCAAAATAATCGGAAATCAGTTGCAGAACCAGATAAGCGTTCACTTTACCACTGAAATTCAAAATTTTATAATAACTTCCTTTCCCTCTTTTTTGAAATATATCAACACTCAGATTGGACAGAAACGAATTTGAAAGAAGAGTGGACTTTCAGACTCTTCATTCTGAATGCAATAATAGCAAATTAAAATATTACTTGAATAAACAGACTAACTGTTCTTGATAAAAAGGCGACGAAGATGACGAAATCATCCCCTTAATGCGAAATTCAATCCCTCTCTCAAGAAGACTTGCCATGATATAATGATAGACAGTGCCACCTAGCAACGTGAATACATAACTAACGCTGTACATCAGAAAAACTGGATACACCACGAATCTGCACGCTATGATTCTTCTACATAAATTTAACTTCTCTGACATAAACAATCTGAACTGAAAGAACATCTAGAACTCAAAAGGCTTATTATAATTATCAAAGATAGTTTATATTATATACTTAGTCAATGTAGTTATCTGCAAGATAAGATATGTAACAGGAAAGAAGATTTCAACTTACTTGGAAGACAATATACCATATACAAGTAGTATCCTTTCAGCTGACAATTGAAATTAAAATTTTAACCTAACTTATACTGCTATCTAACCTAACTAATATTCAAACAGAAAACTTAAAATGAGTATCGATATTTAGAAGACTACCACCATTTCGATGAAGTATATATTTCAACCAAAATGCCGAATAATCGGAGACTTCCACGAACCATCAGAAATGTTGATCCTTCCATGATACCTGGTTTTATAGGAGAAAGCAGATATGCCTCTCTTGGAGCTAAAGTACCCACTGTTCCGGCTTTGGAGCAACCTCCAGCTCCTAAACACTTTCCATGTCCAAGTATACCCATTGATACTGACCTCCATTTTGAGTTGATTATGTTCTTTTTCACAATAGTATCCTCTGCACTACAATTCATACATTTGTATCGTAGTGTTTGGTGGACACCTAATTCTCATGCACATCAAGCTATCGTAAGTAGAGTTCAATATTTAGAAATTTTATTCTAGTATTGTAAATAAGTATGTCAAAATGGAACCATATTGTTGCCTATATCAAGCATATACTGTTGCAGAAATTTTATCTCATTGATGAAAACTTGTTATCATTTTTGTTTGTCCTACTGTCAAGGCGACTGATGTATCTACTTGGGAATAAAGTAATAGATATTCTTATACCACCTCGGTACCAATGTATGGCGAATTTGATTTATAGGTTTGTCTACAGATGTTTCTACAACTTAATTTACTAATAAATTTTTTCAGAGTTTTTCTAGCAATTGCTTTATTTGTTCTCCTCGGTATTTGCACATTTTTTGTGGTCCAAAACAATGTCTTCATGAATATGTTTTATTTGTGTTATCCGTGAGTATGTTCAATAAATAAAATCTATGATATTCCAAAATTTTATTTTGTTCCCGATAAACTTCTAACTTTTTTTTCTTTTAAGGATCTCTGTCTATTTTGTCTTATTTGGTTTCAAAATAATACCATTCTTCGAACTGGCAAATTGGGATACAGAAACTCTTCCTCCATTACATGCTTGTACAACTATAGCAAATGATATTCGACAAGAAGTGGAAAAACTTAAGGGTAATTTCAACAGCAGATTGAAGCAAATTCTATTCAGTTCTGTCCTGAATGCATATTATTCAGGTTTTGTTCCTTGTTGTTTTGCACAGGTTTGTATTTATTTCATACATTTTTGGAAAAGTGTATAATGCACTTATTGGCATTTAATTTTTTGTAGGAAATATAGTATCAATATATACAGGGTGTTACATAATAGTATGTCACAACTTAAGAGGGTAAATCTACGTGCAATTTTAAGAAAAAAGTTCCTATAAACATAGGTCCGCAAAAGCTTCGTTATGGATCTAGAGGGTGTTAAAATTTCCGGAAAAAATTGGTTTTTTCTTCAAAACTTCTGGAGTTTTTGAGACATTCAGTTCAAATTTGGAATGCAAGCTATTTTTTACAGCCTCCATCATTACACGTTCTAGATTTTAACTAAAATTCACAAGTTGTTTTCTTTTTCGAGACCATGTCTCCTTTTGCCCTTTCAAGTTTTTTGCAGTACGCCACCTGATCAGCTTACAATCAATTTTTGTCATCTTCGTTCAATTTAGAAACTTTTTTGACACTTGTAATTTTTTCGTACCTCCAACTGTTTAAGAGTGTAAAATTATTGAATTTGAATTATTTGACTTGTAATTCGCTGAATAACAAAAAATAATAGAAATACTCGATCGGTATGCCCAAAATTTGGTCTTATTTTGTTAACTTGTCTTCTGAGACTCTACTTATACATATTCGATATCAAACTAAAAAAAGAACAATTAAAACTAAATAAATTGCTGGAACTGTCTTCCACCTGCAAGAATACTGGTTTCTGTCCTTCTTCGCATATTATCATGCATTCTTTGAAATATTATTCCTGGGGTATGTCTTATCGTGTCACACGAGGTTATTATTCGATGTCTCAATTCTTCTATAGTGTTCACTGGAGTGGTATAACTAAACTTTTGAGATATCCCCATAAGAAAAAGTCTAAACTATTCAAGTCTGGGGACCTAGGAGGCCATGGTTCTGGCCCACCCCGACCTATCCATCGGTTGTTGAATGTATTATTCAAGAATTCCCTAGCTTCTCCACTGTAATGTGCTGATGCCCCATCATGCATGAACCACATTATGTTTCTCACCAAAAGTGGCACATCCTCGAGCAATAAGGGTAACTCCTTCTCAAGAAATTGCCGATAAGCGGGGCCGTTCAGTCTGTTAGGCAACAAATGGCCCAATCAAATAATTTCCAATTATTACGTCCCAGATATTTAGTGAGAATTGTTCTTGACGATGAGATTCTTCAATCAAAAGGGGGTTTTCCTTAGCCTAATAATGATTATTGTGAAAATTTGTGATAACAGTTCTCGAAAAGTTAGCTTCGTCTGTGAACATTATTTCATTACCAAAATGAGCATTTTCTGTAATTTTATCTAAGAACCACTGGCAGAAATTCAGTCTTGAAAGAAAATCTCGAGGAAGTAGAGTTTGGACGCGTTGAATATGAAACGGGTACAATGAAAAGTCGTTAAGAATCCTCCAAACTAGAATATGTGAAATATTCAACTAATTTCCAATTTTTTTGTACTCACATGAGGATTCAAATCAATACAATTCAAAACTGCTTCCTCAATATCTGGAGTTCTCATAGTTTGAGTTGCACCTTTTGAATGATTATTTGCAGTAAAAGTACCAGTTTCCCTCAAACTTCTGTAGATATTTGAAAATGTTCGCCTGTCGTGTGTTACTCAATTTGGAAAGCGCACCTGATATATTCGCCTAGCTTCTGTTGTGTTTCCGTCAGCGGGACCGTACATGTAATGGATATCAGCCAATTCGGCGTTAGAAAAATTAGCCTTTTTTTCTTACAGTAATAATTTCAAAAGTCTCAAAACTATCGTTAATTTAATAAACAATTCGAGCAGACACTGGTTCAACTTTAGCAACTGTCAAAATAAATAAATAAATGAAAAAAATCAAAGCCTACTAGTCATTTTTTTAATTAGAAGTGCTTTCAATTCAACGAATGCATACAATCGTTTAATAATTTTTTGCTCGAGAACGGTCGGATATAGAAAAAAATTACAAGTGTCAAAAAAGTTTTTGAATTGAATAAAGATGATGAAAATTGATTGTACGCTGATCAGTGGCGTACTGAAAAAAAGTTTGAAAGGGCAAAAGAAGACTTGGCTCCGTAAAAGAAAACACCTTGTAGATACTTATTAAAATTCAGGAAGTGTAATGATGGAGGCTGTAAAAAATAGCTTGCATTACAAATTTGGACTGAATGTCTCAAAAACTGCAGGAGTTTTGAAGAAAAAACCAATTTTTTCCGAAAATTTTAACACCCTGTAGCTTCGCAACGAAGCTTTTGCGGACCTATGTTTATATGAACTTTTTTCTCAAAATTGCACGTAGATTTATCCCTTCAAGTTGTGACATACTATTATGTAACACCCTGTACCTGTTAAGAAATGCATTTTGAGTAATGTCTCTATTTATATTTGAGGTATTTACTATCAAAATCAATTCATTCAATTTTCCAATATGTACGTTTTGCGTATTTCATAATGTAAGGGCCGTTTCAACACCTCATGAAGATGAGTGATGTAAATCTGGGATTAATGTCTCGAAAGTTGCAGAAGTAATTAATAAGAATCGCAAATTTTTTCAATGGGATTTTTACAAGCTTTTTAGATATATATCACACTCAATACTAATCTTCAATCCTGTGCTTAGAAAATATTGACATATGAAATAAAGAGAAAGAGTTAATTGTCAAATTCTAACTCATCGAAGTTCCAAAATTTTCCGCTAGCGACGCTAGTGGGCATATGAACTGAGGCAATAGTGAAAATCGAATTTTTTCTCAAAAGTTTAGTGCTTATTAAGGTTTGCTGTCTTTCCTTCAATGTTCGTTTGATGAACTGAATCATTTCCTTACAGAATTACGTCCATTACGACGTTTATTGGGCAGCGCAACATACAGTTTTCATCTTCCTAAGTTGTTTCGTGGCTTACTGCTGTCATATGCTCCATCCTCGATATTGTGATATTCTACATCGATCTGCTCTCCACCTTGGCAATTGGGACAAAATGGAGACCCGAAACATGTTACTTGTCAACAATAAATGGAACGAGGAAACACTGTGGCCTCATGGCGTCCTTGTGCGATATGGCAAGGACGTGTATCGGGCACAGGGAGAATGTAATTCTAGTGAGCCAGGAAGTACAACATACTCGCGATTTTATGTAAGTATTTGACAAATCCAAAATTGTCATCATTAATGCAGATCTGAAGAGACAAGCGAGGCAGAATGGGTTTTCTTCTGAATTATAGTTTGAGATAACAAAAAAAAAACAACACTAAAGCGTTTCAAAGACTACAAAATGATGCAATATGCTTAAAGTAAATTGCTTTGAGAAATGAAGATAATTCAAGATACCAGGATAATAATACAATGTGTTCCAACAAAAAATTGCCACACCCTCTATATCAAAATAGACTGATTTCGGCGAAAAAAGACATGTCAATTTTTAATTGGAGGAGAACCAATTCCTAAGTTGGTTGGAAGCATGTAAAATAACCCCCTACCCTTAGCAGCACCTTAGTCGTAATTGATTATTGTAGTTCGAGTATGCCAATTGACATTTTTGGAAAGGTCTTTTAAGTCTCTATTCAAAAATTATATCTTTATGAACAGTTAATATCATACAGATAGTTCAAATGCAACAAAAGTTTGTATTCTAACGAAAATTTGACAATGCCAAAAATGCCAAATCAATTAAATGTTCAAAATGACCTAATACTTTCATAGAATGATACAAAAGATTCTCGAATTCTCTAACCTAACATTTTGAAGAACTCTTGGTGTCATAATTCTGCATTCAGTAACGATTTTTCTCCGCAGCTCTTCAAGTTTTCAGATGTAGCATAATCTCCCGATTTAAGATGACCCCATAAGCAGAAATACAAAGGAATCAAATCTGGTGACCTGGCTGGCCACTCAACTTTTCCTTTTCTTCCAATCCACTGACCTGGGAAGTTTGTATCTAAATATTGTCGCACACGAACATCAAAATATGTAGGAGCTTCATCTTGCCGAAAACGTATCTCATTCTCTGAAATAGTTTCATCATTTTCCAAAATTTCCGTGAGTCTGGGATTTATTTATTCTTCCAACAACTGCAAATAAGTGTCCCCATTGAGATTATCTTGGATGAAGAAAGGTTGTACAATATGGTTTCCATAAATTATAACCCATAGATTAAATTTCTGAGTTGTTTGTGTGTATGTCTATGTGAACCTATGAGGATTCTGGGTATTCCAATATCGACAATAATGTCCTTTCACTTCACCACTGAGAATCAAGGTACTCATCAGAAAAATAGGTATCATTCAGAATATGTGGATATTATTTCATAAAATTACAAGCGGCCATCAGGATTGCCTACGTTTATTTCATGAACTAGTTTCACTTTAAAAGGGTGAAATTGGTGATGTGATAATTTTCTGATGGAAGTAGTGTTTTCCATTTGTTGGTAGCCTAAAACTGTCGGGAAAGCCCAACTTTGAATGTACACATAATAAGCGTAATGATAAATCTTTTTATGTTTTCGATGTTTCAGAAACAGAAGTTATCGATACCATTCATTCATTCACCAATAATATTGCACATGGATATGATGAAATTCCTGTCGGTTATAAAAAGGTCTATTCATTTAATTTCACGTCCGTTAGCTTATATTATAGACCGAATCATTTAAGGAGGGTGTTTTTCCCAATAGTCTGAATGTTGCAATTGTCAAACAAAAGGGGTAACCTGGATGAAATGGGTAACTACAGGCCTGTTAGTAATTTAACATCTTTTTCGAAAATCGTCGAAAAAATTCTTCCCTCTAGATTAGCATCTTTCTCTAAAAAGTTCAATGTTATATGCCGGTATCAGCATGGTTTTGTCAAGGACAAAAACATCCAGACTGCCCTGTCATTGCATGCCTCGCGTAATCAAGTTGACTGAAACATCCTTAAGATCATTTATTATGCAAACTTCCAATCTCTTTTATCGTACGGCATTATTTTTTGGGGAAGTTCTACTCATGTTGAACAAATTTTTGTAGCCCAGAAAAGAGCGTTGAGAATAATATTCAAGCTCGGATTGAGAGAATCTTGTCGTGGCTTTATTAAGAAGCATAATATCTTGACAGTTTATGCTTTGTATGTATGTTTACAGAGTGCTCTTATTTTTCCACAAACAACGCAATTATTTTGAGGAATACAGAAACAAGAGTATCAAAACGAGAAAGGTGACACCTTACTTCTATCCAGTTCACTCAACAAGGCTGCGGGAAAGGGGTATAGATATGAGGCCATTAAACTCATAATATCTTAATGTTTACAGAGTGCTCTTGTTTTTCACCACATTTTCAAAACGAGAAAGGTGACACCTTACTTCTATCCATTTCCAATTTTGAGCAATTTTGAGCTTTTTAAGAGAAGGATTCATAATTTCATTATGGCTTCTGAACCCTATTCATTGGAGGAGTTCAAATCCTTTGTACAATTTCATTAGGTCATTGAAATTTGTTGTGTTTTTGACATATTCCTATTTTATTTATACAATGTATATGTCTATTTCTTGTGTAGATGATTGTTGGAATGCAATAAACTATTTACTATAACTGCCACATGAGTTGCTTAGTTCCATATGAGACGATGTTGAACGTCATGTTTTCGTTAGCCATCGAACCCGTATTTAAAAATTTATTCATCAAATATGGAGCATACTGATCTCTTATATGTTTTTCTTGATTGTTTACATTGAAAATCCATGCCGTTTCTCTGGCACTACTATTATTTCAATGATAAATTGAAACAATTCCTCCCGCTCATCAGTTAAGTAAACCATTATCAACGTTTGTCTAACAAACGAAAACTGTGATTAAAAGTATGACGAAAATGAAAAAAAATGTGAAACAGATTTACCATTACCAGATGGTTGTAATAAAAACAATTGTGAGTTACCAACAAAACATTGATGTTTATCAATATCTCAAATTATTAAATTTCCTTGACATTTAAAAACTTGGAAGAGCTGAGAACAAGAATGGTAACTTGAGAATGATACCAGAGAATTAGAATTGTATCATTCAATAAATGTCAGATGAGGTCATTTTGGGAACCTAATTTGATTTTAAGCATTGTCAAATTTTCGTTATATAATAATAATATCGTTTATTTAGCAATGCTAATAACATACAAATAAAGTAAATGCACAAAATCCTTTCATTTTGTGAAAATGTCTCTTACTACATGAAAATATACCTAACAATAATCTACAATTGACTCTTGATATATGTCAACAATAATCTCCTAAACTCGGTAAATTTTTCAGAACTTTTAATTTCTTCAGGGAAACTATTATACTGAATCAATCCCTTGTAAATGAGACAGTTTCCTGCTCTTGCAGTATTGCAAGTATCAATATAAAAATCTTTTCTAGACCTTGTGGCGTATGAATGAACTTCATTCACATACTTCAAATCCTGACACAAATAAGATGGTAGTTTGTTATTTTTCATTTTATATATGAACTCCATCGTTCGTAAATACAATCTCTGCCCGACACTTAGTATATTCAGAACATTCAACATCAAATTTATAGCAGTGTACCTATTGCTTTGTTCTGTAAAATCTGAATTTTGTTAATTTCAACATTTGGTAAACTAATAAATAAAGTGGCACAATACTCCAAATGAGGTTGAACAATTGTAGTATACAGAGACTTCCTCGAAAACACACTGAGATACTTTCCAATTCTACCTAGGAGGTATAACTTTTAGATATTTTATTTCTAATATAACCAGCATGGGATCTAAATGTGAGACATTCATCTAATATTACATCAAGATACTTAAATTCTGTGATTCTATCTAATTTACAATTATCTATATTCACAGATACATCATCACAGTTCAATTGATTCAATTTGTACCTAGTTCCTACAATCATATATTTACATTTATCAATATTCACACTTAATCGATTATTACACAACCAAGCATACAGTAAACTCAGATCCTCATTTATTTTACGAGTCATTTCTGCGATATCATTTCCGCAAATGAACAACATAGTATCATCAGCAAACAGTAATTTCACAATGCCTTATACACTTCATCATATTCACATACAATAAGAATAGTATAGGTCCTAGGACCGTTCCTTGAGGAACCCCATGCTTAGTAGGTAATTCTGAAGACAAATTATTGCCATATTTAACTCTCTGACATCTATCTTTTAAATACGATTAAAACCATTTCAATACTTTATTACCAAATCCCATTTTTTCAATTTCTTTATAAGTATATCTCTACATATTCTCTCAAATGCACGACGAAAATCTAAGAATACAACAAGAACTTTCTTTCCCTCATCTATTTTCTTAATCCATAAATTTGATACTTTTTGTATAACTGCCTCTCATGAGTGATCTTCTCTGAAACCTGATTGATTGCTACAAATTACTTTATACAATCTACAATAATTTATCAATTGTTCCCTGACCACCATTTCTATTAACTTTTCATATTGTGGACTAACATTTATCAGTCTAAATGCTTCACATTTACATGTGTTCAAAACTTTTTGAACATGAACAATTGTTGTGGTTTTCCAGTTTTTCAGTGGTCAACGAACAATTCACAACATCTAACAATCTGTTGCCTGCCACATCAAATTATCATTCAAAATACTTGTACTTATGTCTTTACTTGTTCTATTTTTATATTTCATTGATTTGACTATTCTTTTGAGTTTACACATACTAACAGGTTCAAATTCACAGAACTTGACATAATATTCTGTAATATAGAATCATTTTTATTTATCCTAGTAATCTTTTGAACTATTCTATCTACACTATCAATAAAATATGAATTAAATTCACCGACTATTGTTTCTTCATTACATGAATGAACATTTTCAAATTGGATAACCCCCCATTGCTATTGTTCATTTTTCTAGGTAACAATCTCTTAAGACTCTTCCACAACTCTCTAGAATTACCTCTATTTTCATCAATCATAAGGTAATAGTTATTTTAGGAGTCTGAACTTGCATAGTCACTTCATTTTTCACCTATTAATATTTATTCCGGTCATCTTCCCTCTGTGTGAATGCAGCCACCGCAAACAGCTCATCACATTTCTCGATCAACTTTCTGATGTTATTGTTGAACCATTTATTTTCACTGTATTTGTACTGTTTTGTATTGTACAACTGGGCACATAGTATCAATCACCTTCACAATACTTTTAACGCAATCATCTGAGATGAGATCAGCATCACTTGTATGGTTTTTCCACTCCATACTTCGAATTTTGTTTTGAAAATCATCTAGCTTAAAATTTTCCCATTTTCTTCTGAATATACTGGTTTCCACTTTCCTAATAATGAATTTCAACTCAAGAGCTCCTGAGGGTTGGAGGTTGATTTCGCATGCTTCGAACCTATACAGAAATTTGTCCTCCTATCGAAATTGACATGTCTTAACTTTTTGCGGTAGAATCAGGCTTTCTTGACATAGAGGGTTATGTTTGGACTTTCTGTGTGATATTAAATGTTCATAAAGATGATATTTTTGAATAGAGAATTAAAAGACCTTTTCAAAGATATGTTACTCGACCCACTTTTCTTATAATGAATTTTGACTTAGGTGCTGCTCAGGGCAAGGGGTTTATTCTACATACTCCGAAGCAACTCAGAATTTGGTCTCCCTTCAATCAAAAATTGCTTCTCAGCTTTTTCTATCAAAATTAGTCCATCTTGAGATAGAGGGGGTGGCAAAATTTCGTTTGAACACACTGTATAACCTAAAACTGTGACTTCAATGTAAGAATTGTAAAGAAAATAGAAATTAAAAAAGTTTGATACTTAACGTCACAATTTGAAAAGAATTGAAAAAATTATACCTACGTTTTTCAAGCCGCTTTGGTTAATGTTATTGAAAAAAATAAATAATCTCAAACAGCAAAAATTGCAATCCATTTAGTTTTCTGTTAATCTGATTCAACAGTTACTCAATCTAATGAAAAATTATACAGTGCTTCAACCGTTACTGAATCTAATAAAAAATACACCCTATATTGAATGACTGCAAATGAAAGACAATTCTAATAACTAATAAAATGTATTACGTATCCCCATACCTATTTACAATAGATTCACAGTTAAAAATGATTTTGTATTCTATGCTCAAATTTCACTCAATTTTTCAATGTCCAAATTAATATATGTATTAACTAAGTGTAAACTCTAGATATATCCCAAACTTTCTTGTATCAGTGTATTTCATTCAAGACTTCATCTTTTTCAGGCCCTCTTCAAGAATCCTTCATCAACTTTGAAGTATCTTCTTCTATTTCACGCATTTTTGGTGACATGGCAACTTTATCTTTTATTTTTCACAACTTACTGGCATAATATTGCTTCTTTATCATTTATGTTATTTTTAATTATTATCTATTGTACAAAGTTTTAAGAGACTATCTAGTCAGTTCTAATATTTATAAGGAAGAGAAACTGATGCATGAAAAATCTCATTCTCGATAAGTTATTTTTGTATGTATTTTGTAATAAAAGCTAAAAGGATTTTACGTTCTCTTGCTTTTTTTATTGTAGATGTATATTCAACGAAATGTGTTTCAATATTTTATTAATAATTCATTCATACAATTTTGGAACTTAAAATTATGGCAAAGAACTTAATATTATTGGCCAATCGGCCTGTATTGAATCTTTTTACCCTGATGTTGAAGTTGTTCTTTTCTTCCTTGGATTTGGGGTGGTAAATCTTCTTCTTCTTCAGGTTGATCGCAGGGGTTTCCTGATTCGTAACTATATTCTCGTTTAACACCATCAGGATCAACATATCCATATTTTCCACTAATGATACAGTCCACTCCTTTAAAAACAAGAGTTTTTAGTTATACACAGTTTCATACAATTTTTCTACACAGGAAGTTTTTGGTTTTGATCTCGGTGAAAAGATTGGATGTACTTTGAATTATTTGAAGCTCACCTATCGTTTCTTCCTTAAATGTACCATCTTCATTTTCAAATCCCCAAGTTATACTGCCATCAGCGTTATCGGTTCGATATTTTCTCAAAATTTGTACCACTGGCTTGCGTCTTCTGGGTTCATCTTCGTCCTCGAGCGGTCTTGATGTATATTTTGGTGGAGGTCTGCTATGTTGAACTTGTTGCCTCTGAAAAAGTGAATTCCTAATTATTCTAGACCGGAATAATCAAATTTTATGCTATGATGGTTATGTATTTTCTACCTGAGGTACTCTGACTGGTTGAGGTTCTCTGTATTCTTGTTGTCTAGCTATTGGTCTGGGAGACGGTCTTTCAGAGGGATAGTTTTCTCGAACGTCTTGCCTTAAAACTGGTACAGGCCTGTTGGGGTATGTTATTTGAATATTTTGAAGTAAAATATAGTATGTTAAGTTTTCAAGTTAGTTTTTATTGTTTGATAATTCTAAACGATTGTTGCTTCAGCATCAGTTATCTCTGCTATCTAGCTGAAGTAGTAACATGGCAACGTTGCATTTGTTGCTCTATATTATGATTATAGATCACCTTTTTCTTCGAGAATATAAACTGTTTATCAGTATAACCGCGGTTTTCAATTATAAAAACAAATAATGAAGTAGTGAAACGCGTTACGAATCACAATTATTAAGTAAATTCCTAAAACACATTACTTGTTTTTATTATGGATAATGGAATTCTACCAAGTAAAAGACTCCCAAATTCAACGGTTTTCAATTCCTAGAATAACTATACAACAGCGTCAAATCGTAAAATAATAACTAGATTTTAACCATAAGAGGATTTCTATTGGTTTAATGTCTTGGAATACAAAAATCGCATAACATTTTTGATAAATGTATTTATTAGATGTTATAAAAGCGTTTGAACTATCTTATAAGGCCCAGAAGGCACTAAAACATTTGAAACAATGTATTACTCACCTTTCCGGCCTGAACTGAATAGGTGAAGGTGTTGACCTGACGGGTACATCTTCTTCAGCTTGTCGCACAGCGCTTTGGAGAGCAGATATTCCTAATTTATTGACTTCGTCATCGAAATTTGAAGAACGATCTTCGTTTTCCTCGATCACAGGACGTATCGGTGGATTTGGCCTTCTTGGCCTCTGTAAAATTTGTGGTTGGGGTTCTTGAGCTAATAATCTTCCTTGTCTGTATGGCAGCTCCTTAGGTAATAGTACTGCACCTGGTATACTCAGTCTGGGTGGTAGTTGTGCATTTATGGAAGTGACATATATCTGTATGAAAATAGATTGCATTTGAAATTAGCAATAGAGAGTGAATTATTTTAAAAGTTTAATACTATTTGATACTTGTTCTTCATCTTGTGACTCAATATGTATATATTGTAAAAACTAAGCGTAGTATTTACCATTGATGGTTTTACTATTCTCAGGGTAAGCAATACAGGTAATTCCTTTTATATCACATAAAATAGTTGTAGTAGATAAAATTGTTTTTGCCTTTTACGGGTATGGTTTATTTATTGTAGTCCATTCTTTTTTATCAGAATTAGAGTGGCGAACAGGTTGTTTGTTTTATACTCCAATTTATTTAATTCAAAAATTTGTTAAACTGTGTGGTTCTTTTGAGATAACAAATGAAAATTATGAGAAATTTGTCACGATAGAATGTGTGTATGATTCACCTGCAACGGCAGAAACAAAGTTGAATCGGTTTCCTGAAAGGCACCACCTAGTTTAGTTAATTTTGAAAAGGTTAAAAGAAAATCTGATCAAGAAATGAAATATGAAATAAGTGATAAAGAAAAGTAACAATTGAAGTTTCAACTTCGAAAATTTTAATGAAAACCTGAATGGTGGTGGTTACAAAGAAATTATCAAGAATAACATTATTGTGGGATTTCTAGATCAGCTAATTCTAACACACAAAGATCGATTACTTTCTTTCAACAAGATGGTGTGCCTTCCCTCCCAACAATGGGCACACTTTAGAATACTTGCGAACATTGCTAATGCAACATCAATAGACTCATATTGATGTTGCTCAGGTACCTGAGAAGAGAAATTACGAATTTCAGAAAAAGTAATGTTTATCTGCAATTGCATTCTATGATACGAATCACTGATTCTTGAAGAAGAAAAATGATTATCAACCTCTCAGACCACAATATGGTCTGAATTTAATTAAACGACAGAAACAACTATGGCCTTGGATAGATGGACAGATAGAAAAAATCTGTAGTTTTCAGTCATTGAACAACATGAATTGATGATGGACAGGCGCCAAATGAATAGAAATTGAATAATTCAGGCGTTTCCTGAAAAAGGGTAGTAAATGTGAAAAATATGTGTTATATATTTTTGAAAATGAAAGAAAACGGCATACAACAAACGTAAAATCGTCAATGGTTGGTATTTTATTCAAAAAAGTGTTTGCAAAACATCAAACACTTCTGATAATGACCTAGATATCCGCATTCGAAAAACAGGTACTTCGATTTTCAATCTATTCGTATTTTAATGACTTCATAGAAGTATTGATAACATCTACTGTCATATTACAGTACTCCCTTTTTCCAGAATGGCTCCAAATACTAATTCCGATTATAACTAATTACCTTAGCATGTAGTTATTAAATTCTATAGGAACTTCCTCATAAAAAAACGTGAAAACAATGCCTATAAAAATATGTCTAAATGCTCTCCGTTTTCGAGATACAGGCTGTTGAAGTTTAGATTATTTTTATATTTATGTTGGCAACTCTTGAAGCTTCCAAGTGATCTAACTCCAAGTCGCAGGAAAGAAATTTTTTTACTCATCTATTCATTAGATTTATCCAGTAGTTGCGAAAATATACAGCGATTTTTTCCTGGTAAAGCTACCTTTGATCCCATTAAAATGATACAGTAGTGCGCCACTGGTCTTTCTAAGAATATTTATTGAAAGGATCTTTCGGTTTTAAAAATTTTTGTCCTTTGAAATCTTTTTGTAATTACAACCGTTTTGGAGGAAAACATGATTGACATGAGAAGGCACGCGTTTGTGAATGAACGTACGTGAGGGTCGATAATTCGTAATACGAAAAAGTGATCGAAACTATTTTCATAATTTATTGTAAAGTAATATAATTGAAAACTAGGAAATTAATCTTTCTGAATAGTTTTGACGTAATTTTGAGTTGGAATATCAGTGTGTAAAATCTAATCTTGTTGGTATCCATAGTAACATACAGGGATAATAATAATAATATTGTTTATTTTCCTATACAATTTTGTGTGTACATGAGTTGTGAAAACCAGGTTGTTGACAATAAACTCAGAAAATAAACAGAAAACTGCATAATTGAAGTTAATTTCTGTTAATAATACAAAGTTTTCGGTTTTTTAAAAAGTTAGCATGGAGAACACCTTTTAAGAATTGGCTGATATTCATCTGTTGTATGGTCGATCAATTGGTAATGTAGCTGGAAACTCTATCTTGGAACTTCTCTTAACAGAAATATTCCTTCAAAGAAATTTTTCGTTTCCATTGACCATTTGTTGGTTTCGAGCAGCCAAGGAAAATTCTCTACTCAAAGGCTCTCTCTACAAGTTGGCGTATCACATTCGACAGTTTGGGGAGTTTCAGAAGATTGAAGCCCTTAGATCTGAATATCTACCCAGAAGGATCGAAGTATGACTACTACAAAATGTGCTGACAATGCTGAATTTTGTACAAATAGTTTATTTACAGACGAAACAGGGTTTACGAGAGAGGGTATAATCAACTTTCTCATGACGCATTGACTGTAGTCATCAATAAAAGTTTTCTATCAATGTTTGTGCCGGCTGGTTGATGGCAGATTGTAGGGGTCAGTAATTGTACCTAACAGATTTAATTGTCTAGCATACCTGGACCTCCTGCAGAACACACTGGTTGATTTTTCGATGATTTACCTAGTGCGAGTAGAAGAAGAATGTGGTTTATGTGTAATGGTGTTCTCCCGTATTTTGAACTAATAGTGAGCAATAATTTGAATCAAGCATATTCCATCAGATTGATTGGTAGAGGCGGTTCTGTACCTTGGCCTCGATGATCTCCTGATCTGAATCTTTTAGACACTTCGTCTGGGGACATTTAAAAGAGTAGTATACTCACAACCTGTTGTTACCATATAGGAATTGTATGCATGTGTTTTGGATGGATGTGAGGGAATAAGAAACATGCCAGGCATTTTCGATCGGGTTTACGCTTCAATGAATCGTCGCCTAACACTATGTGTAGAAATGAATGGTGGTATTTCGAACACTTATTTTCTTATATGTAGTTTGAATATCATAATTCTTTTCTACACTGATTTTCTTCATAATATATAAATAAATGAAATATATATTATGATATATAAATGAACTGAATGAAATGACATGAGGTGAAACATACTCCAAAAGACTATTTTACCAGAGTTTTTCGAAAACGTTTGCGATTTCGAAAAAACTTTAACCCATTAGTTACCCATAAACAACAATACAAACTCAAAATTATTACCACGTGCAATATCAAACTGAACGTGTCGTGTAATAGTTTTGGGACTGTTTGAAGTGACTGAGTGAACGAAAAAAGGGAAAATGAAGTTTGAACAGAGATGGATTCAGCCCTTCACCCAAAAAATGCGGGAGAGTAAGTATATTTTTATTTATTTGCTTTTCCTGTGTGTTCCTAAACCCTTGGATCAATTTAGACATGTAAGAGTCGAAAGTATATATTTCTTGCAAATACTAGTCTTAGATATATACTCTTTCGAAAATATATGGGTTTAAACTTGAGATCCGATATATCGGATGCTATGCACAAGTCAGCTCTTGAGGTTCAGAATTTTCGGTACCAGGAAATGTTTTCATTTTAAGACTCTCTCTTGCTGAATTATATAATGCTGTTCCACCTGAAGATGGGGAAGATGCTGATTGTGATTCAGATAGCAGTGATCAGCCTGATGGAAATTTCAACCACCTAGGACCGAGAATGTTCAGTGCTCAATGCGAATATTCTGTGAAAATAAAGAAAATGATTCGAGTGAAAACGACCTTCCATCACAATCGCTTGAACCAGTTGCTAGTACCTCCACTAATGGACCACAGGAGTGTGACAAAACGACGGCCATTTTGTTGAAGCAGGTCAGTGTCCACTTTCCAAACAAAGTTAGAAGCAGTGTAAATTTCCATAAGGACAATTTCAAATCGTGATTATTTTTTATCCAGGAAGTTCCTGAACATGTGAGTACATTTTATGATTGAATTATGTGATAAATTAAAGAATTTCACTAATAGCCAATTCTTATGCTCGTAAGAATATGTATTTAGACCTAGTTATTGAACTAGTGAGGTTAGGATCTGTAGATGATTATATACGTTTTACATATTTGGTGTTTTTGAAACTATTTCAGAAGAATTTTTAATGGCATCTAAACATGTTCTCAATTTATCCTCAATTTTGGAGTTCTTTAAAGACGATGCCAAGCTTGTAGCTCGAGGAGAAAATGCTGTAGAGTCCGGTCATGTGAAAGACATGGCATTTGATGGAGAACTTCTCATCATTCGCGGCAATGTTCATGCTATCATGCGGGATCGTTTATATAAAGTAGAGGTATGAGACCAAAGTAGCGAATGAGTTCTGTAGCATACTAAAAAAATTCATTTTCTAGATAAAACTTGATACAGACAAGTGTATCGAAGAAGCCAGTTGTACATGCCCAAGAGGTCAGTTGGTGTGTCATCACATGGCAGCATTGTCGATTTTTGGTTATCACAATATATCTGTAACAGATATAACTTGTACATGGAAGAGCAGAAAACCTCATACCAATGCAGTACAAACTGGCTTCTTCGATACACTTGTCTGTGTAAAAAATAATCACGATTTGAAATTGTCCTGGCTATTAGAAATTAACACATGTTGAGGAACTTCTAAACTTTGTTTGGAAATTAACAAAGTAGACACTGACCTTTCCCAACAAAATGGCCGTCGTTACGTCATTACTCCTGTGGTCCATTACGAATATGACTCGAGTTACGACGAACCAAAATATCTACGTATCGAAAATCAAAAATGGCGATATAGCAGTAAAAGATCTAAACCGAAAACGCTGAAATGGAGAAAAAACACCCCGAGTTCGATGCGAATGTAGCTTGTGTGGAAAAGCAACCATCAGAATATGCGAAAAGGCAACATCTGCCTTAGATTTTTTCAGCCTTTTCTTCAACAGTGAGCTACTATCACAAATTTTGTGACAAACAAATGCTTACTCAAGCCAAAAAAACAACCCTTTGAATGTATATATGGAGGAGTTGCTTGTGTTCATAGGTGGTCTTTTATTTTCAGGATATGCCAAATATCTCAACAAAAGATTGTATTGGTCCACACTGGATGACGTGCGTCAAATTTCGCAGAAAAGCATGAGACTAAATCGCTTCGAACTGATCCTTAGGCATTTTCACTTGAATAATAATTCAGCCATTGACAAGGACGATCGTTTGTATAAACTCAGACCTCTCATAACATCTTTGATTGAGAGTTTTCGAGAACATGGTGGAATACTGGAAAATATATTGATAGACGAATCTATGATTCCATATTATAGCCGTCATTTTGCCAAACAATATATAAAAGGAAAACCAATTAGATTAGGTTTTAAGAATTGGGCAGTTTTTAACAGAGATGGTTACTTGGTTTCTTATGAGTTATACACAGGAAAATGTGACAAGGTTAAAGAATTTGGAATCGGCGGCGATATTGTTCTTTCTCTAATAAATTCTGCGAGTGTTCCACCGAATCAACGATATAAGTTCTTTTTTAACAAATACTTTTCTTTAATACAGTTATTTCAGCACTTGACATCGACTGGATACTGCGCAACTGGAAGTATCCGTGACAATAGATTTGGTAAATGTCCCCTCACAGAAAATTCTGTTACGCAAAAACAGGAGAGAGGTACTTATGATTTCAGGACGGATAGTGAAAACACAGTGTGCCTTGTCAGATGGAAGGATAACAAGGTAGTTACTTGTGTTACCAATTTCGATATCATTGCAGAAACAAAGTGTTCGAGATGGTCTAAAGGAAGTGAATGAAAATAATCTGTTACTCAACCAAACCTTTTTGTGAATTATACCATGGCATGGGTGGCGTCGATAAAATGGATCAATTGGTTGCTAATTGTAGAACAACAATGCGTCAAAAAATGGTGGTGGCCAATATTCTGCTACTTATTGGATGTATCGGTGACTAATTCCTGGATATTGATGAAAAGAATCTGCCCAGGAGAAAAGGATTGTGCTTCTGATTTTCAGGAGAAAGATAGCTATGTTTCTTCTACAAACTTTTGGTAAACCTTCAGCAAAAGGTAAGCTGATGAAAAATCCAATGAACGATACACGTTACAATGGTCTCAATCACTGGCCAGAATACCTTACTACCGAAAGACTATACAGATTTTGCGGTGGAAAGAGCAAATTCATTTGCACAAAATGTGGAGTTGGATTACATCCCAAATTATGTTTCGAAAATTTTCATACATTTTAAGTGACTTGTGCGCACAATCCGATGTATCTGATGACGCTTAATTTTTTTCATTTGAGAGTTAAATGTATTTTGTTTCTTGATTATATTATTATGACTATTAAATACTAAGAAAATAAAAAAGAACTGAACCTCCATCATTTTTCAACCTTATGCACTAATGGGTTAAGAGACGAACAAATTTAAGATTGGAAGATCTTTTCAATAACGATAATTTTGAAAAGACTAGTGTGCACTACATTATAATTTTGATAATCTAATCTTATCTCACCCTGTGTATTTTTGCAACTACTGGACACATCTAAACGAGTAAAAAAACTCGTTTTCTGCAAATTGGAGCTAGATCCATTGAAACGAAACTTAGAAGAGTTAACAACAGAAACGTGAAAAAAATCTGAACTTCAACACCCTCTCGAGAACGGACGACTTTGGGACATATGTTCATGAGCAATTTTTCCATGTTTAGATTAGGAATATCCTGTAGAAATAAATGACTGCATACAATCAGGTCAAGGTCATTTGGGCTGATAATGTCGTTTAGTGATTTTCATTTAACACTTTTTTTACCCATGGAATATCAGGATTTTTTAGAGAATTCACTAATATAGCAATGGTAAAGATTTTATATTACCATTTATAATTTTTTTTGAATATAGTTGGACAATTAGAGCTATTGGATTGTCTGAAGTGGACAATTACGTTCCAATTCTGTAGATTCGGTTCTGTAATTTCCCAGTAAGCCAGTGACCCAATGAATTCTAATTGACTTATATCTGAATGAGTATTTCTCAAGGTGACATTCTTCGCAAATCACTTGAAGGTATATATTCATATACTGTAAAGCATTTCCTCAAACCTTGACAAGATTAACTGTTTTCTGCAAGAAAAGGGTATACTAGTAAAGTATTTATTATTGCAATAAGGAATTATTAATCATTAGAGGTAGTCAGTCAGCAGAAATAACCAATAACTTGTTCATTTTCTGAAATTTTTAATGTTGTTTAATGATGTCTGTACAGGGTGTCCCCCAAGATCTATGATCCCTGAAAAAATTTTGAGATAAATTGATGAGAACATGTGTTTAAATTCGGAGATATTCAGCTTCAGAAATTTGATCCTCACGGGACCTGAAATCACAATTTTCAACATACGAAAGCGATAGTGTGGTGGTACTAAAGATGAAAAAAAAAACATATTTTATAGTACAGAATGTGATATTCGTACAATAGAAACATGTTCATCAAGAATGTTGCATTCCTTTCAATAGATATGCAATTAAAACGCACGATAAGCTGCTAGTGATACTACTAAAGATTCAAGAGCGATTCTGTGGTGAAGAAATACATATTAATTATAATTATTTCGATCAAAACGGTCGAAAAATAATTTCAAATTGACATTATGTTTCAGAGTTGTGAGAATTTGTTGAAGAAAATGAGAAATAAAATAAATAAATGAAATCATATCAATTATAACAAGAGATTATCATTTCTAATTCCTTGGTAGGCATTGTTTATCTATTCTTGTAATTTTTTATACGCGCTTCCCAGGAATAGGCGTTACATCACATGAGTTGGTGCCTTGATGAAGAATTTAGGTGTCTGTTTACTTGCTTCTTAAAGAGGGCCAAATTATAGGATGTTGGGAAAATGTTGGAAAGCAGCGAGTTCCATAGCTCACCGGCCCTGTAAACGAAAGAATTCTTACAGAGACAGGTTCGAGGGACCGATAAATGTAAATGAGAACTCCTTGTCAGCCTAGTGTTGCTGCAAAACATGAGTTTTTCCTGAATAAGGTCTTTCAGCTCCTTAGAGCATCTTCCGTGGAAGT
Organism: Cryptolaemus montrouzieri; assembly: GCA_013387265.2. Lineage (NCBI taxonomy): Eukaryota > Metazoa > Arthropoda > Insecta > Coleoptera > Coccinellidae > Cryptolaemus > Cryptolaemus montrouzieri. The sequence continues at coordinate 30,911,463 of JABFTP020000103.1, forward strand.
ATCTGTAGAACAGATAAAGGTCAGCAACTTGTCTTCTGAGAGCCAGCGGTTGGAGATCGCGAGTGATCTCCGGGTGGTCGATGAGGCGCACAGCCCGTTTTTGCACACTATCCAATATGCACAACGAATGTTTGGGCGCAGATCCCCATTCATGGGAACAATATTCCGAAGCAGGTTGAATCTGCGCCTTATATAAAAGCAACAGCTGAGATGACGTAAAGTATCTCTTGGCGAAAAGAAAACTAAGTTTAGCTGATGTCGATTTAGCTATTGCTGATACATGTTCATGCCAGCAAAACCCGGAGTTGACCGTTATTTCGAGAAGGTGCATCGAATCTTTTGATGCAATTTGTTGGCCTTGCATCGTTAGAGGAGGTTCTCCAACGGGGACCTTTCTAGAAAACGTACTTGCTTTCGTCTTGCTCACGTTTAAGTTCACCAGGTTCAATGTGACCCCACTCAAATATCCTCTGTAAGTCAGAGTTAAGGTTATTAATTTGTTGACATCTCTGACGCTGAGATTCCGCAGCTGAAATCGGCCGCAGACTACTGAAAGACTAAACCAGGGTACAATCGTCTGCAAAACCGAAGACCTTGTTTTCTGTAGATGACAGAAGATCGTTTATCTGCAACAAAAACAAGGTTGGCGAAAGAATGGGTCCCTGAGGTACTCCTGCTTTCAAATGGAAGCAATCGGATGTTATACTGTCGACTACAACTTGTATTGGTCTATTTGAAAGAAAGCTACTCATCCAAACCCGCAATTTGTCGGGAAGCCCATATGCAGCAAGTTTATTTAACGAGGCTGCATGCCAAACCCTATTGAAGGCCTTAGAGAGGTCGAGGACTATTGCTCTAGATTCCCTATGCCTTTCCATCGTTGATGTACAAACATGAGTGACGTAGGAGAGCAGATCTCCTGTCGATCTTTGCCTGCGAAAACCATACTGACTGTCGTTAATAATTCCCTGTAACTCAAGATATTTGATGAGTTTATCATTCATGACTCACTCCATCACTTTGGACATAATGGGAAGAAGTGCAACACGGCGGTAGTTTTGCGGTAGGGACCTCTTTCCTTTCTTTGGGATCGGTCGAATATTCGCTATTTTCCAGCTGCTCGGAAAAGTCTGGCTTTCATAAGAAATCTAAAACAGACTGTTAACAATGAATGCCAGTTCGGGAGCACACTTTCTCAGGACAATTGGCGGTATTTCGTCTAAACCAACTGACTTCTTGCAGTTCAGCTGCTCGAGAGCCCGTCTCACAGTGCTGACACTCAACTTGATTTCTGTCATGGAAGAATTTGTAGGTGGAATGTTTGGTTGTATTGCGTTAGATGAATCTAGCACAGAATTCTTTGAGAACAAAAGAGCAAAGAGGTCGGCATTCTCTTTTGGAGATGATGCTATACTTCCATCTTCTCCAACAAAAGGCGGAAACACAGATTTGCAGTAATTGGCACTAACAGTCTTCGCCATAGACTAGAACTGTCTAGTCCTGCTTGCCTAGTTACCCCTTCGTTGAAATTGGCCTTTGCTCTTGCAGTTGTCAGGTTGCATACGTTCCGTATTCGTACGAAGGTCTTTACACTATAGACGAGTTCCATACTCTCATCATCTCTTTCTGTTGCAGATTAATTATCTGTTCCATTCCACCGAAAACAGAGTGTTTGGATGTAGACGACTGTACCCTGGTGTCCTCATTTTTCAGTCAGAGCCATTTAACTGCAATATTATTGGGAAAAAGACGCAATCAACAACGTTCTCTATAGAAGCCACTGCTGGAGAACCTTCTCTAAATAATCATACAAGGACATCGTTTTACCTCAAAAACAAACATGCATCTACAGCATCACAATCAACACCGAAGTTTGCTGGCATGACTATGTGTCGAGCCATTGCCAAATCTGCTTCTGCTAAACCTAGTTTATTTTCAGGTTTAAGTATTACTTGACGCCATCACAGCTGATACTTTTATACTAAGCACAGGTGCGACCTGCTCTGGAATACTGTTCCCATGTGTGGGGCTTCACACCCAAACATTCATTACATCTATTGGATAGTAAGAAAACGAGCGTGATCTCTAACCTCTCGCACAAAGCCGCAAGTAGTTGCTTTTTCTCTTTTTCACAGATACTTCCATGGTAAATCCTATGGAAGAACTGAAAGGTTTGATCTCCGAAAGAATCCAGTTCCAAAGATAAACAAGGATCGCGAAAAACTCCCATCAGCGGACGATCCAACTAGCAAAGCCACGTTTCTCTCTCTGCCTGCAACCTCTATCGCTGATAAGGATGTTCTTCAATACACGCCACATATATTTGTGTTTAGTTTACTATTCTAGGGTGGAGAACTGTGAACTAGATGCATTTGAAAATGATTTGCAATGCGCGGAATGCTAATTGAAAGATTATTTTCAATACAGTTTATGATATTCGCCATTATTAGTATGTCGTCATATATACATTTGGTATGTCGTCATATATGTTTTGGCTCAAGTGTTCCCTCTGAGTCTTTTAAATACCGAAGTAAAAACTATAGGAATAGGAGGATGTCTTTGAGGAAATCTTCGATGGTATTCTCTAGCACCTTCATAGGAAAAATCACAAACATAGATCATATCTGCATATTCTTGATTACTGAAGGAAAGCATTTTCAATTCGAGGAGTTTAAGGTTTCAAAACAATAATCATCCAGATCCAGATATTCTGATATTCTGAGGATCAAATTTTTGCAGCTGAATCTCGGAATTTAAAAAGATTAAGAATGTGCTGTTCACACTAATATTTCTTAGAAACGCTTCAGGATTCACCTCTCAAAGTTTGTCATAGAGCTTGGTGACTATTTGGGAACGATGTTTAGATTTTGTCTCTTTTGAACCTTCACTATATACTTTCGTAGACTAATTAGTGGGTTATTGCAGGTTTAGGCTGCTCCAATGAAAGTTTTATAGTATAGCAAAAATTCGCAACACTACGTGAGTTTTTCATCTTGGGTTTTCATGAAACAATGAAATTTCTATCTTGATTAAAAAGAAGAAACTTCACAATCAGAATTTGTTATAAAAAAGTATTGAAATGAGATAGGGATACAAGAGATATGCACTTATATTTATTTAAATCAATATAGAAATCATGTAGCAAATAGAATAAAATTTATAGCGCTTTTACTCTATAGTTCGCCAAACAAATCACATATGCAGTGAATGACTTCACTACTTTCAAATCAACCGTTCAATGTGTTATACTAAATAACATAGTAATCAATTTCAATTTAAACGTTCTAGAAAGCGTTTAGATTTTCATTTCAGATCGGGTCACTTACATTATTCCGTATTTCGGATGAAAACGAAACAAAAGATTCTGGCGAACTGTAAAGTAAGCTGTGTTTGCGTGAGAAATTTGAAAATTGAAAAGTAATCTTCACGGACTAACGGTATATATCATTTTCAATCAACGAAAGTTTTGACTGATTGGGTACATACCCATTCATTTTAGTTATTTCTTTGTGTTATGTCTATTCCTCTGAAGTATTAATAAATATCAAAAACAAAATGAAGTTGATACAGACTAACAAAAATAAAGGCCGAGCATTTCTACTCTATCGAGCACGATATCTAGATCGTCATAAACTTAGTGTAGGAATAAAAACACTGCGACAAGAAATCAACGCAGAATTTCAATATTTCAAATTTCTTTTTTAATTGGCACCTAATCATTTCCCAATGTTTCTTTCCTCGGATATTTCCGGACATATGCCAACAAATTTCGAAGTTTCATCTTGACGTACATGTTTCTTCCATGAGAAATAAAATGAAAGAGTTGAGATTTTGCGAGAAATCACCATACATTGATAAATGCAGTTTTTGATCAATTTTTAGAGGAACGTTTGTTCTCGAAAATTTTAATTTTTCGTAATCTCGCACGAATCTCTTGCCATCATATGAGTGTTCCATCATCCTAAATATCTGTTTTTATGTCATTGTGTGAACGTTCTTCTTGTCCTTCGCTTATATCTCCTAAATTGCGTTGGGATTGATGACTATTGAGATAGTGTAATTCAATACTAATCTCACAGCCTAAATCTCTGAAACGAACTAGCTTTTCCTGTACTAATTCTACAAAGTTATCAGCCTCATGGTTCCCAGGAAATTATGTGCAATTATTAGAGAATATTTCCACGCAAGCCTTTCTAAAGTATTCATAGAAGTCTCAATATTAGTGGTGTCCTTCATTAACTGACGTATTCAAGCTCCATCAAAGATATTTGCTTTTAGTTTTTCAGTATTTTAACCAGGAACTTTCTATGAAATTAACTGGAAACATTGACCATTTCTGTTTGAAAGCCTCAGCAAATTGCTTCTTACTTCTTATTTTATATGCAATGGCGGAAGAATGATTTTTTTTTCTTGAAACTAAGGGTTCATTCGTAACGTTTTTTCCCCAATAAAAAGAGCATCTTCAATACGTCAATTTTTTAAAATTTCAATGTTGTGATTTGGCTCGATTGTCCCAGATATAAATGAAGCATGAGTATTTAGTATAACTACTCGGTTGACGCAGATCACCAAGTCATATTCACAATATTTCATTTTCTGTAACAGGATTGGAATTACCTCATATTCTTCTTTCACACATGTTGAGTGAACAATGGAACGGGGGAATATTATTTCCATTATGTAGGAAAACTACTTTGAGACCTTGTTTACTACTATCAATAAAGAGATGCACTTCATTGGGCTGATAAATTGTCAACCCATGATAGTCAGCAAACCACTCACATTACACAATGCAACACACAAAATTGTTGCCAGATAAAAAAACTTCAATAAGCTTTGTTCTCTCGTGCAATGTGTAGACACTCGAACATCTGGTATTTTTTTTCTTGTAATCTTGACGCTAGTAACTCAGCACGTTACTCAGTACGATTTAAGTTTCTGATGAGGTTATTAAGGCACTCCAAAGTTGGAAGACTTACGTTTCAATTTCTCCCATTGTCATAAATGTTCAATGCATAGTTTACATACTATGAGGCACCCATAGCAAACCAGCAAAAACAGGGTAGTTTTTGTAAACTAGAGCTGATGAATTGAAATGACGTCTGTTAATATTCTGTAAATTACCTACTTTATCGACAATAGACACAAACAGAGCTTCACCAAAAATTGTTGACGTAGAATATCAAACCCTCAGGCAAGATTTTAATTCCAGTACTTTATGTAATCGAAAATTTCGATATGCTTTCTCGGTATCCGTTCCACTTTCTTTGTGAACAAATTTTTGTTTTATAACAGTCAACGAGGCGTTTTAAGTACAATTCAATACAAACCAATTAAAATCAACAATATGTTAATTGCCATTCAATGGCGTAATATTATCCGTTAATAGGCGGAATGGTTCATTGGATTATAATAACATTTGTAATTCACTGAATTCGATCAAGGAATGTCATATCGAATGAGGTATTAAAGTTCTTATAGAAATAATTATAAATGGTAATATTGAAGAAATTGCTATCAAAATGTTAGAAGTTATTTTATTTGTCTATTACAGTAGAAGTTTTTGCTGCAAGATTACAACGATCCTTTTTCGAAAAATCGTGTTCATTTTTGAGGTATAGGGTGTTGAGGTTGAGTATTTGATTTTGTTTATGTTTTGGCAATATTTTTGGATTTTGTTCTTTGAACACTCTGTACTGTACTCTACTGGCAAGTTTAGGCTTTGGCCAATCTCCTTGAGGAGAAATTGCCATATACAAAGTGTGATGAAAGTCCCGAACATGTCGTTGATTTTTTATCTCAGATTTTTCATGAAATTCTTATTTCCAAAAAAAGTGCAGGATTAGAAGATTGAAGTGCCGCTAATTTTTGAATCAATATTGGAACAAGATAGTGATGTACTAGACGTAGACAAATTGGAAATAATTGTGTGACAAACAGTGGAAATAATTGTGTGACAAACAGGTCTCTAAAAACTTACAAAATTCATCTTTAATATATGGTGAAGTGTTACAAAGACATCTGCTGCAATGGGTATTTTTAATATCAAAAGAAGTAGATTTGAAATTAAAATTGTTATTCAGGTCTACGGAATTTTGCGGCTGAAAGTTCGTGAGTTCCATGAATTTATGGTTTAAGAAGCTTGCTAATATACCTGCAGGTATGTTACTACTAGCCAAAGTGTAGGTCTAATGATTCATAAGTGAACTTCTGGAAAGTCCATCAGCATAAACCTAGGTAGATACTATACAGTCTACAAGAGGCATGTGCCATTGCTCAGTGCGTTCAGGAAAGTAAAGATTTAGCATTATTATTTTTATACCCACTGACTGAAGTTACATTCATGCATTTGAAACATACCGGAAATTTTCTAAAATTGGCTGTATTGTTAGCACAACCTGCAAAGGTTGGCTCGGAATAACAGTCTAACCCAAGTCACTTTAACTATGAGGGTTATGAAAATGGGCAGAAAATGAGTTATAGGCGCTGTTTGTAGGACCCTAGACTGACTGGTATTTCCTATGGAAGCACAGAGGAAGCTGAATGGTTGTCACGAAATAAACTTCAAGGTTGGCAATTAATATCAGAAAACAGGAGCCTGAAAAAACTGAGAATAGGATTTTCGAAGCAGCTCACTTCGGATCTGCCTCACTTGATAGAAAATAAATGAAGACGGCTGCTTGTATGTTCACTGCGACCTTCGTCACCACTTTCATCGACCTGTAATTCAATTGGATGGCCAATGATGCCAGTGATGTGATATGGATGATGAAAAAATGGTAAATATTTTATTTGAGCTTCAATCTCGGTACTCCAAACACTCGAAGCACCCAATAGAGAAGTGTTTTAAGTTTTGCATATAGAGCTGTTATTCTGATATCAGAATAATAACATATCTCTGTTTTAACCAGACTGCCAACGTTTCTGAGTAAAATGAACTTTCAGAAGACATAAAACAATTGTGGAGTAAGACACGGATGCGTGCTATCACCATTACTCTTCAATTTTTATTCAGAAGATATAGTACAAGAAGCACTGCAAAATCAAAAATCAACGGGAGTGAAAGTTAATGGGAAGGTTATAAACAACATTATATACGCGGATGACACAGTACTAATAGCAGAAACCCTGAAAGAACTACAAAGGATAATAGATCTAGTAGTACAAATCAGCGAAGAAAGAGGGCTCACACTTAAAACCAAAAATACTAAGTTTATGACAATCACAAAACACCAACAACAGCGAGAAACATTATGGATCAAAGGGGAGCCAGTGGAGAAAGTCTGCAAATACAAGTACTTGAGAACAATTGTAAATGACAACAATAATTATTCACGAGAAATAAGATCAAGAATCGGAAAGGCTAGAACAGTGTTTAATAAAATGCATTAACCAGAACAGATCTTAGTCTACATCTTAAAATCAGGATGCTTAAATGCTACGTATTTCCAGTACTATTATATGGAATGGAAGCCTGGACGCTTAAGAAGTGTGACAATGACCAGATGGAAGCATTCGAGATGTGGGCATATCGAAGAATCCTCAGAATAAACTGGGTGAGCAGAACAACGAACAAGGAGCTATTGAGAAGAATGGGAAAGGAGAAAGAAATAATCAACACAATTAAAATCAGAAAGATGCAATATCTGGGTCACGTGATAAGAGGGGAAAGATATACACTGTTGTAAACTATTATACAGGAAAAAATACAGCGTAATAGAAGTATAGGAAGAAGACGCATCCTCTGGTTGAACAACCTAAGACAGTGGTACAATAGTAGCTCTGTTGATTTGTTCAGATCCGCAACTTCAAAAATAAAATCGCCATGATCATAGCCAACCTTCTTAAAAGGGACAGCACGTGAAGAAGAAGAATATAGAGCTAGAATAAAACAATTGAGACCTTTTAATTTATGATTTATACATTCTGCATTCGTTCGAAACAATTCTGGAAGCAGTTATACTAATCGTTTGCTGCAACATTCAAAACTGCCTTTTCGAAGACATAAACAGTTTCTTTTGAAGACTGAAACCTTGCAGTCCGTTCTTGATTTTGGAAAAAGTAAAGAGATAGGTCCGGATGTAACAATGAGATGTTTTCTAGCGTTGAATATTCAATTTTTTCCGGGCTGTGTCCGCAGTTGCATTGTCTTGGTGAAGGATGATTCGCCGTTCGGTTTGGTTTCTCGAAGCTTACTAACTACTTGCGATAACCAAATTGTTGTGTACTAATCTGCATAACCTGCTCTTTGATCTTATAAATGAATTGTAGCTCGTAGGAATGAATCCAAGATTCATCACCATTGACAATGTTGTGAACGCTGTTAGACTTTCCGAAGTTAAAACGGCCCAGAGTTTTTTGACAATAATTCACTCTTGTAGCTTTCTGTTCTTCGATCAACAGATGCAGTATCCAACGGAAAATTTTTTCACAAGAAATTAATTTTTGTACTGACTGTTGATTAATGGTGTCCTGATGATAATGAGAAATTAAACAAACAAGTCCAAGTCATGTTGCCAGCTGAATATGGTCGAGAGACCGAAATTGCAGTTTTGATTATCAATAAATCTCTTGTGAAAGTATAATATAGTTTGTTATTATCATCATGGTTAACTATCACGTAGTAACGATGGAATCAAGTAACTATTTAATGGTGTCCTCTATGTTCTGGCATTCAAAACATAAAACACATCCCTCGTAGGAAAAGGTTTAGAAAAACATCAGAAAAAAATTATCTAGTATAAATATATACACACTGTGACGAAGGAGCTATCTATTTTTGACGTCATTTAGACCTTAAGGCCCCGTGAAGTAGATAAAAAAATTCCAAGACGTTGCCAAAGTATTATCAATAGAAGAGGTAGACTTGGATTCTTGAGTATTAAACTTCAAATACATTGTTCTGAATATTTATTAACAAGCATAATATTTGCATGAACTGGAATATATTATAATAGAATCCATTGACATTTGTTCGCATACCCTACCTTTTTTCTAGTTATTAATTACTATTTCCAAGAAGGTTGTCATTTTATAAGATTAAGTACAATGTACCTTCTTCCTAAAATAGAAACTCACCACCACAAGTAAACCGGTAGTTACACAGCACAATTTCATCTTGGTAGTCTTTAAAAAACTTAAAAACTAAACATGTCACAGTACAGATCGAAATGTTGAAACTGGAGCGAATATTTAGTTAAAAAGAATATATAACCGGCGCACCCCACTGCAGCTAGCAAGTTCTGCAGCAAGTACCAAGCCTGTCTCTTACAACAAACTTTCACGCTCACTCATTTCAGCCAATCTCAGGTAAATGAAATTATATACGTGAAATATTATCTACATCAACATATCTTTGTATTCATCTTGATCTTGACCCAGTGTTATAAATTATGCCGATATGCTGTATCAATATCTTGTGTTATGGTGTATATTATAACATAACTCATCAATTTAAATTATTTTTGCGCCAAGTCAAAACAGTCACAATTTTTGAAAACTAGCAACCTGTAATATACATGGTGATTCACAAAAAGTTTCATTATACTTATTGGTAGTTTCAATGATGAAATGAAACTGAAGTATTTCATGCGACAGAAACTTTAAGCAATAAGACTTTCATCATTACAGAGCGATTCAATCGAAAATGAGATCAATTTTATTACTTAAATAGGACACCCTGTGTATTTTTGAATATTTTCAATGCTCTTTTGTGAAGAATTTCAGCAATGTATTTAGTATTAAACAAGATGTTATCAAATATCATTGCTGAAGGAATGTGGTGATTCTTTGATTGATTTTATTGTTAAAGTTTGTGATAAACTTAGATCCAGTATTCAATATTTATTGGTGCTAGTATGCTAAAGTATTCACACACGTCATATCACAGAAAAATATCACTGAAAAAATACAAACGACCCTGATACCCCTTCAAAAGCAAACACAGAGAATAGAGTAAACGTTGTCAATTCTGAAAAGTTGAGTTTAAAATAATCATCAGTCTTAAACAAACATTCTATAATTAAAAATTTCTTGATTTTATTTTTCAATGATGCCACAGAAAGCCTACGCATACAAACAAGTAAAACATTATATATTCTGTAACACAGAAAGTTTGGTCCATTCTGTGATCCCCTCAACCTATAAAACGGGATTCTTACATTATTTATACTGGCTATTTAAAGTTACTAATTGTTGTTTTTATGAGCACAGAGTGAACACTCAAGTATTAACATGCTAGGGGGACGCAGTATATTCAGTTCCCTGAAAGAATTTTTACAACAATCTCTATAGCCCACTCCACCAACAATTCTCACCGCTCGTCGTTGTATTCGGAAAACCCGATCACACTCACTGCAATTTCCCCACACCAGGATACTGTACCTCAAATGTGTCTCAATAAGGGCAAAATAGGCATTTCTCAGTACCCTCCTAGACAAAGAGCATGCCAAACTTCGCAAGAGAAATGCATTCTTGCTGATTTTTTTAGCAAATACATCACAATGAACCCCCCAAGTGAGACGCGAATCCAAATGAACACCCAAAAAGGAACACTTTTAACCTCAAGAGCTCTAACACCAAACACAACTCTCTCAATTTATTGAGCATGAACAACAATAAGTTCATGCTCAATAAATTACCCAAAATGAAAGCAGCCGCTCCGGAAAATCATTAATAAAGATGAGAAATAATAAAGGACCCATCACAGAAGCCCTGTGGTTAGGTTAGAAATGTGGAAATAAGTTTACAACTATTTGTATCAAACCCATACCGAGAAAGCTTCCTCATCAGAATCGAGTGAGCCAAGCAGTCAAAGGCCTCAGTAAGGTCCAAAAACAGAGAGAGTGAATAAAAACCTAATTGAAAACAATTGAGCGTGTTATTGATGAACTCAAGAATGGCATCCGCGGTGTAACGTGCTTTTCTGAAACCGAATTGATGCTGTGAAAAAAGCATATTTTCCTCAAAATAACAAACTATTTGATTACAAAGAATTTTTTTAAAAACTTTTGATATCAGCACTAAAGAGATAGGACGATAATCATCATTAGTATCTCTTTTCTTGAAAACAGGAATCACTTTTGAAACCTTTAATATTTCCAGGAAAATGCCATCAGCAATACATTTGTTAATAAGATGTGTAACCGGATACACAACACTATGGATATTTATTTTTAGCAACACCACGGAGAGACCATAGAAGTCTTGAGACCTGCTATTCTTGAGAGATTTGATCGTGTCTGTCACCTCTATAAAACTAACCTCCCTAAATGAGAAGTTTAGTCCAGGAGGCAACTCTTTCTTAAATAGTTCATCCGAAGAAAAATTCTGAGGTCTAATATTATCAATGATCTGATTTGGTACATTGATGAAGTGTTCACTGAACTCATCTGCTGAGATGAGAGATACGGCTTCGTAATTGATCCACGAACTATTTACAGGGCAGGGCGTTGAAATTTTGATATTTTTAAAACTATTTTTGTACAGCACCGGTAATATGTCACATGAATGCAAGTGTCAAACTGCCAGAATCTACAGGGTGAATTTTTTCCATGAGTCATGTCCCATTTTCTCGCATTTTACTGTGCGCCGCTGGTGAGTGTTGAATACTGAAATCGTTCATCAATTTTATTTAGAATATTTTTACTCCCTTATAGACACTTATTGAAAACTGAGTTAATTGATATAGTTCCTAATAGACCATGGCATTATTTGGATATTTTTGATTTTGATTATTAGTTATAAAATTAACCAGAGAATCATTCGATTCAGGTAGTACATGATATTTAGAAATACGCTGTAAATTACTGTGATTATCAACAGAATTAACACCAGCTCAATGGCAATGAGATTCTTGAAATTGCTGTATCAACGCCTACTTTATCAAATACGACCTTTTTTCTATCTTGAACAGTTTTTATAGAGTATATTGAAAAAGCTGAATTTTAGTTGATATCTGTCTGAGAAAATGTTTCACTATCTCCTGAGTGGAATAGAATTAAGTTAGTTGACAAAAATTAGGGTTTTATTTGAATCATAAATATTCTTGAAAGTCGTAATTTGTAATTTTACATGGAATATTCTGTATATGAAATCGATTGATCAGAATACACTGTATTTACACAGGAATTTGTGTCCACTTTATCTGAGTTTTATTCAATAAGAAAAATTAACTTTGTTCTGTAGTCTATACCATTTCTCGTGTTTTCACATTGAAAGTAAAATACACTGCAGCAAAAATTTATGCATCATTATACATCGGCACATCCTTACCAACATAAAGTTGCAGCATTCAATAGCTATATACATAGACCCTTGACTACACCGAAGTCTAATGATAGTTATTTCAAAGAATTGAATTTGATAAAACAGATCGCAATAAATAATGGTTATGATGCAAATTTAGTTTGCAGCATATTATATAAGAAAAAACAGAAACTAGCTTTACAACATATATATCCAATCGGTGAACACCAAGACAAGAAATTCAACAGTTTAACATATATAGGCAATATTAGCAATAATGTGAAATCCTTCTTAAACTTTCAAATTTAAATATAGCGTTCAAAACATCAACAAATTTAGGTTCATTCATCAGGAATTATTAATCTCCAATTAATAAAGAAAATAAATCAGGTGCTTATAGATTGCATTGTGCAGATTCCAATTGTTTTTATATAGGTAGAACAGGAAGAAATTTTAATGTTGGAATCTCTGAACATATACGCTGTTTCATCAATGGAAAAACTGATTCAAATTATTCAAATCATCTTAGGAAAATGGTCACTCTTTCAATTCAGAATTTAAATTCCTTCATTCTGAGAATGCAGGTATAAAACTCAACCTTCTGGAGGTACTTGAAATTAACAGATTTAGGTATTCATCGGAATTTCTCAATGATCAGGTAGACATAAATAACTCACCCTTATTAAATTTATTTCCTAAACATTAGTTCAAGTACGGATAGCTCTGAGTGGATTGCCTGTTCAGCATATATAAGAATTTTTTAGTAAGATATATTTGTAGTATCCATTCTCTCTTGACAAAGATACTGTGTATCGAAACGCGTCGAGCATTTAATAATATTTTTTAGTAGAAGTCATCGTTTACTTGTATTTGTTAAAATGGATTTCTATCACATAAAAGCCTCATCAATTGAAATATATTGAGATTTAGCAAAAAATCACCACATATTGATAGTAGTAGTTCTTTGTAAATTTTTGCGAGTACGTTTGTTCTTCTTAAAAATTTCAATTTTCGGTGATAATGGGACTTACACAAGAATAGGCAAAAGGCTTGGGGTGTCCCTTTCAACGGTTTCCCGAATGATTTGTCTAAGGTTCCTTAATGTGATTTCTTCATTGTTATAGTTAATGTTGTGTGACTTGGCCGTTGAACATTCTTTATACGTTAGTGGATAGGTACAAGTCAATTTTGTTTACACGTAATGTTATATCTGTTGTAACTACCTATGTTTGTTGAGCGAGATAATAGCCCATACTGGAATTGGTAATTAGACGCAAGTGTCTTATTTTAGGCTGTTGTTGATTGTGCAACACGTGCATTCAGCGTTGATAATGCTGACTTCTGCTCTCTTTTTTTGGAGCGTCAAATCCGACTTCTATCAATGATTAGAAGTCCGTCTGTACTGAAATATTTTTTTATACTGTTTGTTTCAGGCTTACCTATACATAAGTATTATTGAAATACGCAGTTTTATCAAGCCTACAAATGACTGCTTATTCAATCAACGTTTTCCAAGTGGCAATTTTCCATCGTCAATAGGTAGCGGTTCTGGGGACAGATTGGTGTAATGGTGTCATGAAGCACCTGGTTTTGTACTCTTGTGTACCTTTCAACGGCCAAGTCACACAACATTAACTAAAATAATAAAGAAATCGCAGTAAGAAACCTTAGACTTGGTACGACTTTGTCTAGATTCCATTACTTTTTAGAGATAAACAAGAAGCTCCATCGAGACTTCGCTAGCTTTTTACAGAATGTTTTTGGTGGGATTTCACTACTTTTTGTAGAAAAGTGGGCATATTGATTTATTTTATTGAATTTTCGAATTTGACTCTATTTTTCGTATTGCTCATTCGCTATTTCTTTTTGTAAACTTGTGAGTATAAGTATAAAAGCCAATCTAGTCTTATCCAGAGTTTTCCTTCAATTTTATCTATATGCTTATCAAAGGCAGAAGGGGAGGCATTCGCCCAGCAGTGACTGTGGGACGCTATAGGCTAGATTAAATTAGAAGATGTGTCCCACTACACTGGATTTTTGCAATGACAGTCGATTTTTTTTAGCTGTGACCAGCTGAGAGTTCTTCATCAGATACCTCAGACATCGATTTTTGACATCAAATGAAGCGGCCCACCAAGTTGAATATTTTTAGTAAAGGCGGTATGTCGATCTCTAATAGTTTGGTTGGGCTCTTCTGCTTTCTAATCTGGGATACCTGGTACTCCAGGTCTTCGATTATCGTAGTTTTTATAGTTTTTCCTTTATGTTTCCATTAAACCCTAACTCTGTACCAGATTTCAGCTCTCTGAGTTCATGGGAAGTACTAGTTCTATTTTGATGATCATACGTGAGTGAGTGAGTGTCATAAATGCGAAACTTTGCATTCGCATAACTTCGGAATTAAATGATCTACAGACTTCAAATTTTGGATTTTAAGTATGTAATTATAGCTTACTGAATTACGAAAAGTTCTGCGTTCTGGTCTCATCCAGAGGTTCTCAGATAGGGGCCTGAAAATGAGGGAAATGGTTCCAGTAAAGAATGGTATGGCAGTGTTTTCTTCGTGCTCGATTTGGCAGGGGCACTGCCTTACCTAACCTAATTTACTTGCCGCAAGTATTCGATGAGTTGAGGAAATCAAATCGAAGAATCAAAATCATTCTGCATCATGGCAATGCAAGCTCACACACATCAGCGCATACGATGGAGTATATGAACATCCAAAACTAAAAAACAAGTACTGTGTTTTAAGGAATTTTACTTAATAATTGCGATTCGTAACGCGTTTCACTACACCGTAGCTTCTTCAGACGAATTAATATACAGAAAAATATAAATGAGAACATAACTATAAATGTTCTTGAGTAATTAAAAGCTTATTGGGTTGCTTCTTCTTAAGTGGTTATTTATGACAGGTATATCTAATAAAATTAAGGAATAGATTGCTCCCCGAAAAGATTCAATAGAGGTGAAGGGCTTAAATCGACTTGTTCATTGATGAGTCTACCTGAGTGTTTGTATTTATTGATTTCTAAAGTTTCCCAAGGATCTACCTTCCAATATTTATTATCTGTATGCAAAATTTCAAACTGTGGGTCGAAAAATGATTATTTTCTAAGAGATGATTCGCGTAATTTGAATTTGATTTTTTATTTGAAAAACTGCGTTTATGTTCCGATATTCTAATATTAAAATTTCTATGTGTTCTACCAATGTAGAAATTATCACAGTCATTGCAATTCAATCGATAAACACCTGATTTATTGTTTTTACCTGGTTTGGTTTTATTATTTTTATGTATTTGTCTAAATTATTATTAGTTTGGAAAGCTATGTTAAAATTATTGCTACTTAAGAATGATTTCAGTTTCTCACTTGTAATGCCAACGCAGGTTGAGGTGTTAAATTTTTGTTTCAATTTATCGACAGGGTAAACTTCATTCAATGCGATTTTACTTTGTTTTTTATTTAAAATATTATTTATTAGTTTGGGATTGTAACCATTATTTTTGGCTATTTGTTTAATCAAATTTAGTTCTTTGTTGAAATTTTCTGGTGATAACGGGATGTTAATCAATCTATGAATAAAACTATTGAATGCTGACATTTTATGTTGATATGGATGACACGACGAGCTATGTATTATAATATCTGTATGTGACGGCTTATGGTAAATTGCGAAAACATGTTTTCCATTTTCATCGAAATTGTTACGTCTAAGAAATTTATCGAATTATTGCTTTCTATTTCGGTTGTGAATGCAATTTTTGGATGTAATGCATTTATATGATTTTCGAAAATTTTCAACTGTCTATCTGTTCCTGTGAAGCAAATAATGATATCGTCTACATAGCGATACCAGTATAAACAATATCTACTGAGTGGATGATTATGAATTAATTTCTCTAAGTTATTCATGAATATTTCTGCTAACAAAGGACTTAACGGATTGCCCATAAGTCCTTTGTTAGCAGAAATATTCATGAATAACTTAGAGAAATTAATTCATAATTTAGATTAAAATAAATCAAAATTGATCATTATTAATAATAAAAACAAGTAATGTGTTTTAAGAATTTTACTTAATAATTGCGATTCGTAACGCGTTTCACTACACCGTAGCTTCTTCAGACGAATGAATGTACAGAAAATATAAATGAGAATATAACTATAAATGTTCTTGAGTAATTAAAAGTTTATTGGGTTTCTTCTTCTTAAGTGGTTATTTATGAAAGGTATATCCAATAAAATTAAGGAATAGATTGCTCCCCGAAGAGATTCAATAGAGGTGAAGGGCTTAAATCGACTTGTTCATTGATGAGTCTACCTGAGTGTTTGTATTTATTGATTTCTAAAGTTTCCCAAAGATCTACCTTCCAATATTTATTATCTGTATGCAAAATTTCAAACTGTGGGTCGAAAGAGATAATTCGCGTAATTTGAATCTGATTTTTATTTGAAAAACTGCTTTTATGTTCCGATATTCTAATATTAAAATTTCTATGTGTTCTACCAATGTAGAAATTATCACAGTCATTGCAATTCAATCTATAAACATCTGGTTTATTGTTTTTACCTGGTTTGGTTTTATTATTTTTATATATTTGCCTAAATTATTATTAGTTTGGAAAGTTATGTTGAAATTATTGCTACTTAAGAATGATTTCAGTTTCTCACTTGTAATGCCAACGTAGGTTAAGGTGTTGAATGTTTGTTTCAATATAAGTAAAATTCCTTAAAACACAGTACTTGTTTTTATTATTGATAATGGAATTTTACCAAGTAAAAGCCTCGCAAATTCAAATGGTCAATATTAGCAATTTTGTGGTAAATGGACTATATCAAAGTCGAAAATAATTCCTCATTTCTCCTATGAGCGATTTAATGATAGTACTATTCAAGAAATTGACGTGATATTCATAATGTTTTTAATGCAATCTTCATTTAGATGTTATATAATTTTTCATGAGATGCAATAGAAGAACACATTCCAAATTGACTAATAACAATAATTATAATTCTTCTGGTTGACCTAAATGTTCACTTTACTCGTTTTCATTTAATTTCGATATATTTTCTTAAGACCAGGAATTCATTAATGAATTAATCAAAATGCTTATTATTTCGTTATAAATTGTGTCAGAGACGTTTTATTAAGGTGTCTGAGGGTAGTAATATAGAAACTTTACAAGTACACAGGGTGTCCGCGCTAAAGAACCCATTGGAGGAACGGGTTTATCGATCAATTTCAAATTTTGGGATTAGAGTAAATGGATACTGAGCAACAATTTGCAATTGTTTTCAGACCGCTACCATTTCCGGTTATACTGGACATCGACTACAACTTTATCATTTTAAATAGCATAGTGTACTTTCTAACTTTTTATATTAAAGAACATTCCTTTTCAAATATCTTCTCTGAGATTTGTCCTTTCTAAAATATCACCATTGAGATATGATTTTTTTATATCAAAATTATAACTTTCTTTTAGTTTAACGAGAACAATGTTATTTTTGAGGCCATCGTACTTTTCCATGCTATTTAATATTGGTATTAGGTTTCTCGATACCTAAAATGGCTCTGTTTCATTTTATTCGCTATTCATCAAAAACCTGCCGTTCCTTCGGAAAATGGGTCATGAAATATAGAAACAGACAAAGTGAATCTAATTTCAATGGCATTTTCTATGTTGCGCAATCTTCTCAATTTGACGTTTGGAAATTCTTCAAAAATGCAAACACTAATTTTGTTTTTATCGTTTTTTCGTCGAATAAAATGACGAATAAATACTCAACGAGGATATTATGTACGAGGTCTGGCTATTAAATAAGCAGACTGGTTACGAAAAAGAGTTTTAATATAAAAATTATTCTACATTCGAATGCTCTCCTTCAATATAATCACCTTCTCTCACCACACACCTTTCCCTACATTTTTTCCATTGATCGAAGCAGTCCTGGAAGTTTTCGTTGTTAAGGGCCTTTAGGAGCTCTACCGTTTCTTGCTTAACCACTTCCATAGACTCGATTCGGGTCCCTTTCAAAGCAGATTTTATCTTCGGAAACAAAAAAAAGTCGCAAGGTGCCAAATATGGCGAGTACGGCGCGTGTTCGAGCACTGGAGTGCACTTACATGCTACCGGGATGGAGTCACACACACGATGGAAACACTAATGGTTAACACAAACACTTTTTGTAAACGTAGAATTAAAATGAAATAAAAGCACGTGGTTCGATGGTAAACAACGGCGGTTTGGCAATATGGCGTGGGTAGGGAAAGCCGGCTCGTGGCAACGCGTGCTGCAGCCGGTTTTCTAAGACAGTGTGAATTCGAAGAGGTCGTTGAAGAGAAAAGACCGGGAGTCTCCGAAATGCACGGATATTCAAACTCTCGGTCCAGGTAGGCCAGAGTATGTTCTGTGCCTAGCCCTGTTGAAGGGCCTACTAGGCAATCTGTGATTAGGGAAGCGTGGTTAACACTGTAACACGCTTATTAGGAGGGGCCTAGAGCGATCTATGATTAGATACCGTAGTGGACATGGTAACACGGCCCCCCTCTGAAGATCGCGGTTAGGCGCCTCCATATTGTCATACCGGGTAATAAAACCATGTTGTATCTTTATTAAAGACATGTGCATGCGTGTACACCATACCATTGAAAATAAAAAAAAAGAGTTTTATTAAGTTATCCTACTTAAATCTAATACGACCTGTGTGCAGTGCGTCTGTGGCCGTCTTACTATCTTATGCGCCATTTGACATCAACGCGATGATGACAAGGGAAACCACAGAAAACCCTGTCTCACGTAAGCGAGTCGTATGGTCTAGCTACTTACATTATGAGAGCGTGATGCAAGGCTCTATTTGAATTATTTAAATCTAAGATATGTACAATAACAAATCTGAAGGGGGGGGGTGGTTGAAACGCATCTACTTCGTATCTTTATTTGTCAATCACACATAAAACTTAGATATTAAAAGTTCCTGATTAGATATTAAAAGGACCTGAAAAAGAGAAAAATAGTACTGAAAAAAAAACAATTTACTAACCTAAGACACATAGGACACATGATGAGTTTATCATACGTTGAACAACTGCTACTGTGAGTAGGTTCTAGGTTCACTAACGCACTGGTCGTTATACAACACTACACTCACACACTCGTCTTTGGGCGCCACTTGGTGTTGTCTTCGGTCCAAGAACCGGATGCTTCATTCACGGCTGCTGCGGTGGTGGATTAATTCTGCGGTAGATGAATTAGACGAATACTATCCACGTGCGTCGTTGCTATTGTTCGCGTTGGTCCTACCACGTGCTTCGTGTGCGGAATTAGCGGAATTCTTCACTTGGATTCTCGTATCAATATTTATCGGCTAACTCAGTCGGGATGGATTCTTTTTCTCAACGGAGAAAACAATGCCCTAATGCTCCACTTGCTGCCGGGATGGGGTCACACACACGATGGAAATACTTATGGTTAACACAAACACTTTTTGTAAACAAATGGTTCGTTGGTAAACAACGGCGGTTAGGCAATATGGCGTGGGTAGGGAAAGCCGGCTCGTAGCAACGCGTGCTGCAGCCGGTTTTCTAAGACAGTGTGAATTCGAGACTCCCGGTCTCCGAAATGCACGGATATTTAAACCCTCGGTCCAGGTAGGCCCATAGTACGTTCTGTGCCTAGCCCTGTTGAAGGGCCTACTAGGCAATCTGTGATTAGGGAAGCGTGATTAACACAGTAACACGCTTATTAGGAGGGGCCTAGAGCAATCTATGGTTAGATACCGTAGTGGACATGGTAACATACTGATAAAATATAGATAGCGCGTTATGGGCAGGTTTTTTGGCACCAACTTCGCACAGACTTTTGTAATGTGTAATTCTTCGTGCAAAATTTTTCTAATGACGTTAACAGCCTCGGCTATCATCCGAATACTGATTCGACGATCTGCACGCACAATTTGATTGACTTTGGTCACTGTTTCCGGAATTGAAACAGTGACGGGCGACCTGGGCGCTGGTCATCTTCACTGCTCTCTCGGCCTTAACGAAAGCGCTTATACCACTCAAAACACGCGCACGAGATAGACATTTCTCCCCGTAGGCTTCAGTCGGAGTTTTATTCAATTTAACGAGAAATTTGAGATTGATACACTGCTTCTGGTTTTTGTCACACATGGTTTTCGGCACGAGAAAAAAACACGTTCGTTTCAAACCGTTACTGCACAAATACTGTAATAGTAACGAAAACGTGTTTTGGTACGTGCATAGACAAAATATCTAGACACCCAACGCCCTACTCGTTTTTTCTCCAATAGTCTAGGGCGCCCTCTAGGTGTACAGTCCCGTTATTTAATAGCCAGACCTCGTATTTATTTCTCATTTTATGGTCAATCAACAAATGAAATCCAATTAATATAATAACTATAAACTTTGTTGTTTAGATACCCCCATAGATAAAAATCTGAATTAGTAAGATGCTGGTTGAATTTTCCGATAACTGAGGTGTGAATGGGCCGGATTACCATCTAATTGGTACCAACATAAACACGTGCATTTAACTGGAGATTGTCCAGGAATTCAAATGTAGTTAAAATTTCTTGATATTTTATATATTATATATTAAATCTAAAACGGTGTTGGAAATTTCACCGCCGTGTTTGCTGTGGATTTTCGAAAGCTCAGAAATGAGGATTTTGCCTCTGCCTTTGGGTTCTCTTTTCATTTCGCACAGATTATTCCTAGCCGTAGCGTCTCCTCAATTCATCGATGATAATGATGAAATGTGTTGGGTTGGAAATTATTTTTGTTCAAAATGTTTTTAATTGAAGTACGTGCTATCCCCAAATTTTCAACAGCAGTAGGTACAGACATATACGAATTGGCATAAAATCAACCGAAGACGGTAACTGCAATGTTCGATCGTTGGTAATGAAACAAACTCTACTCCTATCCGCTGTCGATTTTCCATAATTGACAAAATTTGATCGTAATTTTCTGAATTTGTTTCTGTACATCGATCATAAATTCGAGTACTTTTCGTTCAATAAGAGGAATATGACATAGAATGATATCTAAGAGTCACAGATACGGTACCATGGAATACTCAAGTCCAAATCGATGGAGACATCTCCACCAACAAACCAGATATGATAGTAAAAAAATGACCTGCATGCTTATAGATGTTTCCTACCATCTGATCATAATAACATTCAAAAGGAAACGTTGGATGCCTTGTGTATCTGTGTATATTATTTTGGCAGACATATTTGAATTTTGGTGAGGGTCGAATTTCTATCCTTTTTCCTCTTCATCTCGCTTGTTTTACATCTCCTTGGTTTGTCCTGGGGTTCTACTGGTTGATTATCCTCCTTTTTTTATGTTGTGGAGCATCTATGCTGGCCTGTTATTTTCTCTTCCATTGTACTAGGGAAGTCCTCTTTCCTGTTGCCCTCGGTTGTAGGTCCATTATTTGATTGATCTCCTTATTTTTGTGGTTTTCCATCTGGTCGGTTGTCTTCGTCGTTACTTGTGTGAGGGTGAGGAGTCGTCAAGAACATCTGTGCTGGTTAAATAGCCGCACCCGTCATTGCGCGTTAACTTTCCGGTCACGTGACCAAGAGCTCAGTTCTCAATGAACCTTTGAAGCTTTAAGAAGAGCCAAGCGAACAGGACCGAATCTTAAAATTTTCATTTCAGTATTTTTAAGTTTTGGTGAGGATGGAGTTCGTTTATAATTTGAAAGGGAAAAAATTGAGTGGACAATCCAGGGAAATAAATGCGAATGTCATTCATTCCATGAAACGAATCGGTATGCAGAATGAACTTATAATTTCTTTGAAAAAGGTTCGACAAAGTGTAGCTATCGCAACAGGAGTGGGTTTGCGAATTGTGAAAAAAATTTCGAGCGTAATGAAGAAGATTGAAGATGGCGAAAATAACTATTTTCCAAGTTCCGATAAAAAGAGAAGAAAATCAGCGAAAAAAACAGATCACGATGATTTCGAGAGATCTCTGTTCGTAGGTTCGTTGTCAATTCTTACGACGTCGATAAAATGGTAGCCATATTAAAGCGAATCCATCAATAGTTCGTCGATGGAAATGAATATGCAGGATCGCGAGAGAGCGTTCAAAAAGTTTTCAGAGGACTGGGGTTCCGTTGGATTAAGACCAAAACGAATAGAAAGCTACTTATGGAAAAACTTGATATACAGCAACTATGTTTGAATTAATTAAAAAGCATCAAACGATACAATAATTTACATGGACGAAAAATATAATCATTCCTTCCATACACACAAGAAGGCTTGGAGTGACGAGACAAACGACGTCCTATTTCAGCCTGATTCAAAAGGGCGAATACTGATAACAAAGGTCTGCAACAAAAATGCTGTCTGGATATTTTCAATTGATTTCTATGTATTTAGCTGTTCTGAAAACAAAAAACATACTCAAAAAATTCCAGAACGTAAGGTTATTTTACAAAACGCAAAATTTTATTACAAAAAACGGATTTTTTGGGCTAAAAGGGATTAACTTGTAGTATAAATGATAGGTATAATTTTATTTTGATTTCTGTTTTAAAATGTTTGCAGGACATAACTATCATTAATTTCTATATAAGTAACACTCTGTTTGACCTACATTAACAAGTATAAACATGTTGTAACCTGAACGTGCGCCCTCCGATAGTGTAGAAGTGGCGCGGGACAATTACGTGTTAATTGATCATTGTTTTATAGATCTTGGTTCAATACAGTGCAATGTCGTCTGTGCGAAAGTGTTTAAACTCTTCGAATAGTTTCTGTTACATTTGTGGAGAGTATATGACATTAAAACAACAAGTTAATATTACGGACTTAGTAAAAAAAGTATACTTCGCGTATTTTGGCTTCAAACTTGGAGATCAGGATAAAGTATGGGCACCTCATAAAGTCTGCAAACGATGTGTTGAAGACCTTCGAAATTGGTTTAAGGGCAAGAAAAAAGCTTTCCGATTTGCGATTCCTATGGTATGGTGCGAGCAAAAGAACCATAGTGATGATTGTTACCTTTATTCGTATAATGTGAAAGGGTATGATTCAAAACGGAAGCAGTCAATTTCATACTCCAATCTGCAATCGTTCCATCCCTCATGGGACCGAAATACCAGTGCCCAAGGCCCCTGCTACCTTGGAAGAGGTTCCAAGTTCTGACGAAGATGGTGCTGTACCTACACCCGATGACCAGTCAACTTTTGAATTTGAAGATGACAGAAGTCCAAAATTGTTTTCCCAAGGCGAGTTTAATGATTTGGTAAGAGACTTGAATCTTCCCAAAAACGCTGCTGAGTTGCTTGGATCAAGGCTCAAAAGTAGGAACTTACTTTTCCGGGAGTGTCTTCCTCCTGGTTTAGATATCGTGAAAAGCAGTTTACTTCCTACTTTGCCCAAGAGGACGAGTTGGTTTATTGCACCAATATTGAAGGTTTGATGAATACATTTAAGATCTCATACGACGCAGAAGAGTGGCGTATTTTATAGATTCTTCAAAAAGAAGCATTAAAGCAGTTCTGCTTCACAACGGCGGTTTCTATGCTTCCATTCCTGTCGGCCATTCCGTACACCTCAAAGAAACCTACAAGAACTTGGAATTGATTCTTCGTAAATTTAAATATAAAGACCACGGTTGGCAAGTGTGCGGTGATTTCAAAATCTTGGGCATGGCGCTCGGACAGTAATCTGGGTTTACCAAATTCCCTTGCTTTTTGTGTCTATGGGATAGTAGAGACCGAACAAATCACTGGACCAAAAAGTGTTGGCCTGCGAGGGAGCTTAAAGTTGGCGAAAAGAATGTCCTGCATGAAACTTTGGTGCCTCCTCATAAAGTTCTTTTACCACCGCTTCACATAAAGCTGGGATTGATGAAGCAATTTGTAAAGTCACTTCCAAGAGATGGAAATTGCTTCAAATACTTAATATCAAAGTTTCCTGTCCTCTCGGGGACAACGTTGAAGGAAGGTGTTTTCGTTGGACCAGATATTAGACGGCTTATGGCTTATCCACTATTCGTCACAACCATGACGGATCCTGAAAGAGAAGGGTGGATTGCCTTTAAGGAAGTTATAACAAAATTTTTAGGCAATAACAAAGACCATAACTACAAACAAATCGTCAAAAGAATGTTAAAAGCATTTCAAGCTTTAGGTTGCTTGATGAGTTTAAAAGTACATTTTCTTCATTCCCACCTCGACTATTTTCCAGAAAATTTAGGAGACGTGAGTGAAGAGCAAGGTGAACGATTTCACCAAGATATTAAGGAGAAAAAAAATAGCAGGGAAGATGGGGCGTCTCAATGATGGCAGACTACCGTTGGACGCTTAAAGGAGACCTTCCAGATGCTTCCCACAAGCGAAAATGTACCAAAAGGAGTCTCACTGGGAAAAAGAAACGTGTTTAGTGCTCACTAATTAATGTATTTTAGATAAGAAAATGCGTTTTGATACGCAATTATAAATTACTTTATTAAAAAAAAATTATGTTTCATTTTGAGATGATAACTTAGCATAGACACCTACATTGTCAGAAAACCTGACGTGCTAGGACAAAATGAAAGTCATTTTCGAATTCAGCACACCCAAAAACATAAGAATTACACAAAAACCAAAACAGCTCTCAACTTTTTTTTTGCAGTTTTGTGTAATTTTGAACGCAGGTAGTGAATGTGCATTCGTACAAAACGCATATCTGGCCTTTGAGTCCAATTTTAAAACCGGTGATTATCAAGATGAAACGTTATGGAGTAAAATGGAATAACCAGTGAAGATGGAGAAGCGGTAGTCGACTTATTCGCGGATTTCTTCTCAGAAGTCTACAGCGAAGTCTTATTTCGAATTACAGAGGCATTTCTCTGCTATCTTCCATACCTAAAATTTTGGACTGTTTGGTTTGCAGTTATCTCTCATGGAAGTGTTGTTACATCATTATAAACGAGCAACACAGCTTTCGAAAGGGTCGCTCAACCATTACCAATCTAGCACTTTACACAAAGGACATAATTGATTGCTTTGAATCTGGATTTCAGCTGGACTGCATATATACCGACTTTTTGAAAGCCTTCGATACGGTGAACCTTAATATATTAATGAGTAAACTAGAGGCCATAGCAATAACTGGTCCTTTACTCTCATGGCTGGGTAGATTCTTGTATGGTATGGTACAGATTGTAAAATATAAAAACTTCTATTCCAGAGAAATACATGTACCATTAGGTATACCCCAGGGATCACATCTCGGTCCTCTCTTATTTGATATCTTTATCAACGATATAAAGGAGTTTATTTCCTCTAGATTCCTTTCATTTGCCGACGATGTCAAGTTGTACTCAGTTGTAAAGCATTCCCGTGATTCAATGAGCTTGCAGTCTCAAATTGATAGTTTCCTTTTGTGGGTGGAAATTAATGTTCTTAAGTTAAATATCGATAAGTGCAAGCTAATTACATTTTAGAAATCCTGAACGCCAACTTGGGGGCAATAATATCAGGCAGTTGGCCTATGTTTAAGATTTGGATATCACATTAGATAGCCAGCTAAATTTCAAGGAGCATATGTTGTCATCATCTTCGAAAGCTCTTGAACAGCTGGGTTTTGTCCTACGTCATTCCAGAGAGTTCTCTGCAGGCACATTGAAGTTGCTCTACTGTGCGATCTATATTGGAGTACGGCGCTGTTATTAGGTCCCCTTTCAACCTGGGAGACATCGATATTTTAGAAAAGATTCAGAATAGGTTTCTTCATCACTTGGCATTCAGAACTCTCATTAGGTCTCCGAACCTTGATCTTGTTTGTTGAGTATGATAGAATTGAATATACCCAAGACGTGCTAGATACACACCTACGCTTAGGGTTAGAAGGCATAGAAACAATTACGCCAACAACTACAGCGGTGGGTTTGGATTTTTGTAACTTGTCGTTTACGGCGTTCAAAAGGCATGCCTTTTGTGTGGTCCGGCCGAGAAAGGTCGCGATTGATTCAGATGTACGAGTAATTATTTTAGGTTATCTGGATGTCAATGGTTTTGTATGTATAAATAAATAAATATATACTATGAAGGTTCAGTTACAGAAACCCCTGCCTCGAAAATTTCCTGTAGTCTATCACTTCTTTGTAATAGAAATTGAAAAGATCGTGTACCTACCTTGAAATTCCATATGCCTAAGGGGGATAATTTTCCCAAAAAGCCCTTACGCCGACCCTGATAGCTATTTCAATTACATTGCAGGACGTATCATTCATCTTGCTTCCTCCGCTTGCTATCTCTTGTGTTCTTCGCGTATCTTATAAGAATCTCAACCGCACAGATATTCTTGTCATTTTGTACATGATAATTAGTAAAAGTGATCATGCCAATCAACAATTAGTTATCAATAATAAGACGATACAGAGAGTAAACCATATTATATACTTAGGATTCTCATTAAATGATTACTGGGGCCATTCAAGAGAAATTCGTCAGAGGATAGAGAAAGTAAGATATGTCTTTTTTAGAATGAGATCCGTATTAACCAGCAATTCTCTCAACCTCCAACTGAGGAGAAGAATTGTGAGCTGTTATGTGTACTCGGTACTGCTATATGGTGTTGAGTCTTGGACACTAACAGAGGCTACTTGCAAAACATTTGAGGCATTTGAAATGTGGGTGTACCGCCGTATCCTTAAAATCAGTTGGGTAGATCATATCACCAATGACGAGATGTGAAGAAGAATAGGCGATCAGCCAACAGAAGTAATGAAAACTATCAAGAAAAAAAAGCTCCCCTATCTTGACCTTATTATGCGAGGAGAGAAATACGCTTTATCACAGCTGATCATGCAAGATAACATTAACGGAAAAAGAGGAACAGGTCGAAGGCACATATCATGGCTGAAAAATCTTAGGCAGTAGTTTGGAATGATATCGGTTGAATTGTTCCGGGCGGCTATGATCAGGGTACCCATGGCGAATACGGCACGAGGAAGAAGTATCTGGTGTTTCCACTTGCTATCATAGAGAAAATTACTATATGATACCAGAGAAAATAATAATAATAAAGAGGATATTTCTGAAATATATCACTGGCAAAACTATTTTTTACCTGAAACAATTATTCATTACACAGCCTTCGTGTTGTTGGACAGAAATATGACGCACCAACCGCAACTAGTTGTACAATGCCCAGGTATGAACCCATTCGATTAAACTCGTTTTCTAATAAAAAATCGATATCCATACTTTGATTCGATCCTTCTGATTTAGCCTTCGTCTGAAATTTTGCATATATTTACATAAAATTCTTCGCCGATGCCATGTCGACATAAGTATGCAGCTAGATCATCGTCAATTTACAATGCAGCGTTTATTCGCTGGCATTTAAAGGATGGGCCACTTTCACTCTCAACTGTTTTCGAACACAGCCAGAATGATTATTTCAAGTATTGTATTCGCCACAATCAATTATTACATCATACGTAATTCCAGTTTGTAGAAAATGAATTCAAAAGAAAGTTATTTAATAAATAATTATTATTCGTTGTGGAGCATTAACGATTATTTGATGCCCCATTTTTTCTGTGAAGTGTCAATAGAAATCTTCGACAATTATTATATTTGCACTAACATAAATCGACATCACTTATTAGACAGATTTGATCGTTGTTTTTCTCCAGATGTTTTCTATCAGGCTCTTCAATGAAGAACATGAAGAATAAAGCACTAAAAAATTATTACATCAAGAGTATGAAAGGACAAGCAGAAATGGGAATGCGAATAGTTACTATATGTTTTACCATAAGAAAATATATTTGATTACTAGTTTAGCTATTGCGATTTCATTTGCAACCAACTATTAGTTTGAAACTAAGAATAATGTACTTGTTATCTATTTATATAAGATGTCCTGAAGAACGTCGCAATAACTCCTCTGTTTTTCACCTGATTGAGAAAACTTAAGGCGCATTGAATGGGTAGACATATTTGTTTTACAGAGTAAGGGACACATATATATTTTTTATGTGGAGAGAATATTTTTTTATATAGCCAATTAAAGAGCCAAGAAATTAATTATGGCAGAAAATCGAATTTTTACATAATTTATTCAGAAGAGGTTTATATAGGTTGGAGAATTATTTTTCCACTGATACACCAGTACTTGGGAATGCTTGAGAACAATCTAACTGAAAATTGTATTCAGAAAAGTTGAAATGAGACTGAGCATGGTAGCTGGCTGGTTTATCTTTTTTTCTAAATGCAGCTGACATGTTCGATGTGATTGGAATTGGTACAGGCCATCCATTGAGGTGATTTTGTAGTCGTGAAGCTAGTTTTTATATATTCCCTAGCAGAATTCAATCGTCCAAGCTGCATTTGAATAATAATAATAACAATAATGATATTAATCTATCAATATGGATGACATCAAATTATATGCTTCGAACAAGAAGCAATTGGATGATCTGCTGGAAACTGTTAGGAAGTTCAGATGTTCATATAAAATTCGGGATTGAAAAATGTAAGACACTGAAGATTCAAAGAGGAAAATTCATAGATTGGAAAACACAACATCCAAATTGTGATATTATACACTGATGGCGAAAAGTACAAATATCTGGGATACCAACAAACCAGATTGCTTTACCCTGAACATTTAAAGAGGGAAAGTCTAGGATGGGGAAACATAGCCAAATTGCTAGACCAAAAACTGTCAAAGGAGAAAATTCGTTCAGAGTACAGTCAGCATTTGAAGATTGTGGTGAAGTCAATGTTAAACTCGGGGAATCTAGTCGAAGAAATTAACATCTACGCCATTCCAGTGTTGCTTTATTCATTTGGAATAATCAGATAGACTAAGACAGAACTGAATGATACTCTAAGGCAGACTCGAACGATGCTCACAAAGTACAATTACAAAAAATTTATAATGAAGGACGGAACATTACAAACGGATAAGTGCAGAAAATGCCATATAAGATCGGAGACTATACAGCATATTACGTCCGGATGCGAACAACGGGCCAATACGGACTATCTTCACAGGCATAATCAAGTGTGCAACGTTTTTCATCAGAAACTCGCACACAATTACAGACTCCTGAATGCCTTCCAGCCATATTACAAGTATCAACCGGCGCCCGTATTGGAATATGACTCTATCAGATTATACTATAATAGGCCTGTTATCACTGGCAGAATGGTGACGAATAATAGGCCGGACATAGTGGTGTATGATAAGAGAGACAGAACAGCCATACAGGTGGATGTCGCCATACCGAATGATAACAACGTGCTGAACAAGTTCCAAGAGAAAAAGTCCAAATACACAGACCTTGCTATTGAGATCGAGCAGATGTGGTACCTCGATAAAATAGATATCGTTCGTGTCATCATTTCTTCGACTGGGTTAATACCCAAAAGTTTGTATGATAGCCTTAAGAAATTATTGAATAAGAGTACCTACATAGAAATGCAAAAAGCTCTAATTTTCAATACATGTAGAATTGGTAGGAAATTTATGTCAAGTATATTGTAATCGAGCATATTCCTTTCATTGCTGAATCTACGAAAGGTAAATTATATCCACGATAATAATAATAAGAACTTTATTTCCTTCAGATTGTTAACACATCATGTCAAAGGTCAAAATCAAGGTACACTTATTAATACATGATACTCTAATTACAATAGAAGAAATTCATTAATGCTGTAATAACATTTGTCTATCAAATATTTGGATACTATATATATGTGACGATCCTGAGGATTTCATTTTATCACTCAAATTATTGAAAAGTTTGATGCTAAGATACAAAATCGATAGTCTAGTTATTCTGAATTTTAAATTTGTTCAGAGATCAGGTAGTATTGATCCCTTGTATTGTATCCGTGGTTGTAAGAACAGCACAACATTTCTCCATGATTTTCAAATATCGGTTTTGTTGTCATTTCAAGAATACAAATAGATGGTATAATGAGAATTTTCAATAATCTAAAAAGCTGCGTACGAAATAATCTATTAGACTTGTATAGCAGATTACCCTTATTTGGCTGAAAAATATTTCACTTGCCTCAGCCGATGCTCCTCAAAACACGACTCTATATCTTGATGCCAGTTGTGCATAATATACTCATTTGAGTTGCTCTCAAATGAGACCACCTCTGAGATTTTTATTCAGGAAACTCACCGAATTGAGCCTGGTGGAAATATAGACATAGACACAGTGATCTTTCCAGTTCAGATATTGATTTTTTCATTGAGGTTTTAAAATACCATGACGTTGTTTGGAGAGCATTGGTGTGCAGTCTGTTGCCGCAGAACTATTGATATAAAAAGTTCGTATTTTCATCTCCGGTATAAATAAGAGCAGTCGCATCGTCCGCAAACAAAATCACATCGCACTTAGACTATCATCTGATATACAGAAGAAAAAATTTTAGCCCTAGTTTGGAGCCCTAAGGAATACCAATTTTGTTGCCAAGTAGTTCAGAAACTTTTGCCTCTCTTGTATGACTCAAAATGTAATTCATCGCAAACAGCTTTTGTCTGCCCATTAAATAGCATTTAAGCCTCTCGGAAGCATATCCACGAATACCATATTTATCAGCCTTTTCTTCAAGCATTTCATGTATGACGAGATCAAATGCTGTGCTTATATCCCAGAAAATACGAACTGGACAACTACCTTACACGAGACAACGCACAACAACAGCCACCAAACCATACACTGCATCCACCATGCCCAGACCAGGTTTGAAACCAATCTGACTATTTGTTGGAATCCTCTGATCATCAAGGCAATCTAATAGCCTGTCAAGAAAATAGTATTCATAACTCTTGGATAGTACAGGGGACAGTGAGATAGCACGACAGTTGGCCATGAATTCAGTATCACCCTTCTTTTAAAAAAGGATCATCTTAGCAACTTTTAACCTTTCGTGAAATTTACCATCCAAGAATGAAAAATTTACCGAGAAAAGCAATGAGTGACCTCTGCAACGGATGTTTTTAGAATGTGCCTAGCAGTAGCGAAACGTTGTCGCAACGAGGAAATTCTTGAATAACGACCATGGTCGTCCTTCCCCAGGTGTCCTTTCATGACTACCAGTATCCCTGTATCTATGGATCATTCTGGAAACAGTTGAATAGGCCACCGCAGCCTTTATCCTATACTTGTGTAAGTCCAAACTAGGTTATCTAACATCACTGTTTCAGAACATTCTGCCGGAATCAAATTTTTTGATTGGCGTTGCATTATCAACGAATATTAAAATTTTCAAGAACAAATATTACTCGCAACTGCTGTATCAATATGTGGTGGTTTTTTGCAAAATCTTAATTTATTTCTTTAATTTTATTTCTCTTGAAAGGTACATGCGCCCAGAAAAAAACATAAAACTTTGTTGACATACCAAAAAAGAAATTTGAAATATTGAAGCGTGCATAAATTTCTTGGCACAGTGTATTTAAGTAATCCTCATGCAGTCAGTATTCGAAATATTGACTTAAATTTTCATACAGGCAATTTCGAACATGCATACGAAAGGAAAAAAGTTTCTTGGTCGATCACATATGCTTCCCCCTCAACTATTTCAGTTGCTAATGAATTTTTGGTCAATATATAAAATATTCATAAACTGTAGTTATTCAATCATCTTGCATAAGACGCGGTTTCGTGAAATATGTGTTAGAAATGAGATCAATTGCATATCTGTAGAATTGAGGCAATTCTTGTATTAATCCTGTGTCCACTGCTTTTACTAATCAAACTGCTGAAACATGTATGATAGATGTTGTAATAAGCATATCATTATTATTTCTTCGAAAAAACTGTCAAATTTGTAAAGAGTCAGGCAATACAGAATACGGAAAATTTGGTGACGAATCGCATAATAAGTTTGTTGATGGAGTGAAATTTTAAAAAGCATCAAGATCAAAAACCAAAATAACTGATTACATATTCTGCGAAAAAACTGTATGGAAATGAAATTACATGTAAAGAAGTTATTTTCTATTTATTTCAACGTTTGAATCACATAAAATATATAGCGCATTTACTAATAAAATGTACAGTGCCTAAAATATCTAATTATCAGTTAGGGACCATGATTTTTCCTCTAAGCTAACAATAATTGCTTGTTCAATTTTTTCACGAAGCCAACACAGAACATCTTTACTCCCATTTATCTTCATTTCCTCGGAAGATCGACGCTTACTCTGAAAATATAGAATCATTTTGAATTTGAAACTATAAAATTGGAAAAATGTGATACTCAATATTGAAATTGGACATGAAATTGATGTTCGCAAAATTTCAAGCATCACAAGGTGGTATGGGGTGTGTTTGAAAAGATTTTCACTTTTCACTTTTTTTCTCTAGAAAATCAAGCAAATTTGGATACCCTGTATACAGAGTTCAGCTTGAGTCGAATTGTTTGAAATTTAGTATATTATGTCATGGAAATCTAATCCAATCTTTCTTAATTCGTCAGGCTTTTCTTAAACTATATAAAAGATTATCTCTTAACATTTGGTGAAACATAAGGAATAAATGATTAATTAAAACACTTTGTGTTTCGATCAAGATTAACTACCAATTAACGGCCTAAACTTATGTTAAAGGATGAAATTTTAGAATTCAACGGAATTTTAGAGATTTCAAGTGATTGGTTAAATCTATAGAGTTTTTAATTACTACAATTTTGTAGTAATAGCGGAGTATATAAAAATACACTGCATGAATACGAGACTTTCTATATAGGCCATACAGGAAGATGTATCTAGAAGTGAAATCAAGAAGATAAAAGATCCATTATTCAAGACAAAAATTCTACTGCTTTTTCTGACTATTGTATGGGTAAAAATCATTTTATAGTATTCGAGAGAATTGAAGTTATACATCCATATAAAAAGGGAAGAAGTTGAACATGTTTGAGATGATGGAAATCACGTCTGCTCGTAGTAAAAGCAGCTAATTTGTAATGTGTAAGCATACTTCGGTTTATCTCCTGTTGTAAATAATATTATATTCGGGTGAAAACACTCTTTTTTATCATATATTACTATTGATAATGGGCTAATAACCTGAAACATATGTCGAGTATTTTAACATACTTGTGAAACTTTGACGTGTTTTAATTAATCATTTTTCTTCTACTATATTTTTAACTCTGCTAGAACATCTCTCAATTGTGAGTAGGAGAATACATATCTTACCGGCCTCAAACTCAATATCAATTCTCCATTTATCACCTGCGGCATACTCAAGATATCATCCAATTCAATCGACCATTCCACTTCCCACGAACCCCATAAATGGCATTTATTAATCTTAAAAAGATGCCTAAAACGAAAAATATTTTTTCAAGACACACAATTCAATTACAGAGAAAACTTCTTCAGATAATCCAAACGTTTATCAAGATGGGAACACATTTAAAAGTAAGTACTTTCATATGCATTGTAACAACAGAAAGTGAAATTCTAACGATAACTTCGAATGTTCAATTCAACTGTTGATACCATGATTATATTTCAATGATGGAAACGAACGAACTTCTTGAAAATTCTGATTTTATCTGCTGCAACCATACTAAATGAAGTGGAAACGAATCCAGCCTTGCATAGAAGATAAAACCACTTTAACAATTGAAATAGAAAAAACAACAATGGAAGCAGAAATAATTGCGTTTATACCTTTTCTTTAAATGAGAATTTAGTGTTTGAAAGTGACTTAGCATTTTATGTAAGCGGTTAGTCCAAAATGGTAAAGGATACATAGAGAAGAAACTGACTTAAGCTTTTATCTTGGGAGCTTCTTTAAGCATCTACGCTGCGTCAAGAAATTAACGCACGAAATAGAAAACTTGAATTCATTCAAAAGGAGTTGAAATATGTTGAATAATCATTTTTCCAGTAATCCACCAGCATTAAGGAATGCTTTGCAACAAACGATATGGAAATGGTACTCATAGAAGTTGAAATAAAACTAATACTTAAAATTGTGAGGCTTGAACATAGGATATTTCCACCTCTGGCAAGAATTACTTATGAGATCTACAATTCATTCTCAAAATCAATGACCTTGTAGAATTTCGATACAAATGCCGATTAGTCTGTTCCAAACCTCATCCACGAGAGCTGGTTAATTTTGCTGGCTTCTTCATTTTTTATTGCGAATGTATCAGTCATGTTCGATGAGATTGAGGTCTGAACTTTGAGCAGACTACTCCATTAAATTGATTTCGTGATCTTGAAGGTAGTTCCTAACGATATGAGCTCGGTGAGGTCTGGCGTTATCTAACAAAAAGTCTTTTCATCCGTGTTTGCCGCAAATTGTACATGTTCTTCCAAAATGTCTGTAAGTTACCTTTGAGCATTCAGGGTTCTGTCATTTACGATAACCAGATCAGTGGGGACATTCAAAGAAATTCCTCCCACACCAATACTGAACTTCCACGAAAACGATAGGTAGGAATAAAGTTGCACTGAACACTAGAGTACGTCAATCGCAATGAAAAAGACAAAATCCCGACACATCTATAAACAAAACTCCCTCCTTCAAACCACATGACATGTTCCATACTAATTAAATCGGGCTCTTGGATGAGCTGCGGATAGAGCACTACATTGTCATATCATTTCAGTGCTAATTCACACTCCCTTGTTCTGTCGAAGATGCATTCAAAGGTGCCTAGCAGTAGTTTTCCCAACGAGAAAATTCCTAAGTAATGGTCATGAATCGTCGTTGCTGTTCCTTCATGACAACCAGTCTCACTGTACCTTCGAATCGAATTCTGGACAGCCTTTATCCTACTCTTGTATAAGTCCAACCTAGGCCATCTGATACCACTGCTGCAGTACGTTCTGCTGAGGCAAAATTTCTTGATTCGCATTGTATTATTACCGAAAATTCAAATTCTCAAGAAGAACAAACGTTACTAGCAAGAGCTGATCAAAAGTTGCAGTTATCAATATGTGGTGGCTTCTTGCGAAATCTCAATTAATTTTTTCATCACAGGAAC
Organism: Cryptolaemus montrouzieri; assembly: GCA_013387265.2. NCBI lineage: Eukaryota > Metazoa > Arthropoda > Insecta > Coleoptera > Coccinellidae > Cryptolaemus > Cryptolaemus montrouzieri. The sequence goes on from JABFTP020000103.1 coordinate 30,946,741, forward strand.
GTGTGCGTCAAGAAAGGACATTAAATTTTGTAGGCATATAAAAAATTGAAATATGGAAATTGTGCGTCAATTTCTTTCTCCAAACACAAAGAAAAACCCTGACAAAGATACCAACATAGCATGTCACTGGGAAGATATCAGAGTGGAGGGGATTTGCCTAATTTTAATACGAACAAGATACAATGAATAACGTTCTTCAGAAAAGTTAGTGCTGAAGAACCTCCTTCACATACGAACATAAATCTACTCGGTATCACAGTCAACAATAAAGTTTGCTGGCATACCATTACCGAATTTGTTTTTGCTAAACTCTGTTTTCTTTTCAAAGCTAAGCATTACCTCACGTCATTACATCATTACAGCTGATGCTTTTATACAAAGCACAGGTACGATCTGGTCTGGAATACTGTTTCCATGTGTGGAGCTCCGCACCCAAATATTCATTTCATCTATTGAAGTGTCCAGAAACGAGCAGTACGCCTGATTGACCACGTGGAGATCACACGTGATCTCCATCCTTTCACTCCAAGGCGGCAGGTTGCTGATCTTTCTTTTTTTTACAGATACTTCCATGGCAAATGCTTTGAAAAACTGAAGGGGCTGGTTTCTAAAAGAATTCAGCTTCAAGGAAAAACCAGGTTTGCGGAAAAATCTCATCAGCAGTGGTCCAACTAGCAACGTCACGCACCTCTCTCTATAATAATTCTTTTGTTCACAGGGCGAGTGTGCTGTGGAACAGCCAGTGGACAGATACAGATTAAATCACAGCCACAGCCGTGGCATGACATGCATAGCCTTCTCCCAGTTGAGAATAAAATAAATAAAAAAAGTATCAAATTTCAACATCTTAGATTGCATTCCAACGAAAAAGTGAACGCCAAGGAAGTCCTGTATTCAGGTGATGTTGCCGGTGAAAATAAATATACTCAAATGATGATTTCAACTTTGAATATTGACGCTACAATCGATTTCCGATACATACTTCAGACCGAATAGTTGGCGATTGTTAACTGATAGATTTGGTACAATCTGGGATTATTAATTATGACATTTGTCATAATTTAAATACAAAATTGGCAAGCAAGAACAAGGTGGAAGTGATTATACTTCAGGAGACTCACACTGCGACGGAAGAACATCTCCGCGAAAGAGGAAATATCGCAGGTTATGTACTTTTTGATTATCTCGTTAGTCCTATTTATGGCCTTGCTTGCTATGTAAAATCTTCATCATTCCATCATATTGAACTTGTACAGAAGGGTATGTTGAGTGGTGTATTTTATATTGCATTCAAATTTTTTGATGTGTTTGTCGTTAATATTTATAAACCTCCTGGCGAAATCTGGCCCATTAATTTCGGTATTATTTTTCCCCACCCTGCTATCTATGGTGGTGACTTCAATTGCCATCACAATCAATGGGGTTATACAGAAAACGACAGGAGTGGCATTTCATTAGTTGAATAGACGGAAACGAATGATTTTCAACTTGTATTCGATACGAAGGCAAAGATGTCAGATGGAATTGCGACTATAATCCTGATCTTCGTCTGGTTTCTAACGACTCTGAATTGTTTCCTCTTCCTGTTCGTCGTAAAGTACTTTCAGATTTTCCTCACAGTCAACACAGGCCAGTTATTATTTCGTTAGGTTTTCAATTTACATCTGCAGATTCATTAGAAAAACCAAGATGGAAGTTCAAAAAAGCTCGTTGGAATGATTTCAGTAAACAGTAGATAGTGATTAGAGATGGGTTCCCCCCTTGGGTAGAAATTATTTCCGGTTTATAGGAGTTGTCAAAAATGCTGCTAAAAAACATATTCCCAGAGGCTTTCGAAAGGATTATATACCTGGGTGGTCAGAGGAATCAAATGTTTTGAATAGTGCTCATGTCAATAAGATTGATTCTCAGCTGAACTGTTCTATGAGAGTTATAAGTGGATGTATCAGTTCAACTTCTACCCCATGGCTTCCGGTTATTTGTAATATAGTTTCTTCCCATATTCGCAGGAAATTAGCTCTTAAATCGTCTTGGGATAAGTATCACTCATTTCCAGAAGTTTTTCCTATAATACAGGATCTTCAAAATCCACCTAATCTGAGATTGAAATCTAGAAAACCTATTTGGTCGATTGACTTCTTGCGTACACGGGTGGAGGCTGTTGATCTTTGGAAAACTGAATGGTAGGAAGTTGATGTTTCTGATAAAGTTCTCATAGAGGATCCTTCCAAAAGGGTTGAAGGTTTCGATATAAGTACGAAAAATTGGTGTACATTAAATCGTCTCAGGACAGGACATGGTCGTAATAATAGTATGTTGTTCATATGGAATACTGTAGAAAGTCCGGCATGTGAAAGTGGCGCAGCTGAAGAAACAATAAGACATTAGTTTTTGCTCCCCCCAAGTGAGTTCAGGCATATAAGAGTTAGGTACGTTTGGTGAAATTTTTCAGCTGTTTTTCTTTTTCCATTGTTATAGATTTTTCCTGTCCCAATCCCTCTTCCTTTTCACCCTTGTCTTCGTGAAGAAGTCCTGGTAATCATGGAGTGCAAAATGACAAAGAGAGAATGGAACAGCTAAGGAGAAAAATTTTTGGTACCCTTTTTGTATACACGACGCTAACACACCATAAACAGACAAGCTAATGCTAGTGCAATAGCGACAGGGAAACGAGGTTTTTCACTCGTTTACTGAATCATACGCAAGATAGTATGATTCCCTGTTACATGTCCTGTGCTCACATTTTAGGGGCAATGGTAGGAGGCATGATGCGAGTTTAGATGCTTGATTAAGGAACGGACATGGTCTGTTTTTTCTGCTGGTATTCTATTTCTTCGCTTTTTTTATGATTGTGTTTTTCTGATACATCAAAATTGAAGCTATAAGCATTTATTGTAAATACAATTATTCGAATTTTGTAAATCCTCTCTTTTCAAAAGATATATATATATATATATATATATATATATATATATATATATATATATATATATATATATATATATATATATATATATATATATATATATTCCGTCAGTGCATGATTGTCATTGGCTCTGGTTAATCGTACAAATTTATGAATCAAGAGTGACAAGATTTTAGGTTCTATGCCGTTGACTTGGCAACAGTTGGTAGTAAGAGGTTCGAATATCACAATTCAAATGTATTTCCTTTCCGAATCTGAATGAATTTCTTTTCTAAGACTTATTGTTTCTGAAGTGTTCCACCTCTCAGAGAAAGTTTTGATTAATACAGGTGCGGCTGTGGTTTGAACTCTAAAAGAACCATGTTCATCAACCGCGGAAAAGTTCGAATCAAACTTTGATGATAACTCACTCTAGAGAAATCAGAACAATCGATTTTCCTATTTTATCAGTTGCTGCATGACCCCAATAATTGTCCGTGCTGAATCTTCCATTCGCAACAGTTTCTAATAGGTATTGCCCAATTGATTCATAGATCGACATCGGTTTGAGTCCCTGAAATCGAATATTTCATTAAATTTTTCGAGAAATATCAGAAAAAAATGTAATTATAAGGAAACTGACTAAAATTTTCTGAGAGGTAGTTTAAGGTTATTTCAGGATTATTTCAAATAAAGGATTGTTTTAGAATTTTCCAACTGCTCGAATTATTATAACCCAAAAGAACTTTAGAATTGCCCTGAAATAGCCATGAATGACCGCTAGGGAACGTTGCACGAATGAATTGTTTGTTGATTCGTACTAAGCGGTCTCAAATACATTAATATGAATTTTTTAATATTTTTCGGTGATCACCTCTCTCGATTTGACCTTCGAATGACGTAATGAAAGTCAACAAAGCTTGTATTCGGATTCTGTCTTTTAATTTTTCCTGCCGTAAAAGATTTAATTCCAAAAAATGTCAAATATACCTTAAGTGATCGTAAGGAAACATCGCACGAATAAACTATCCTCAGATTCATATTTTGCGGCTTAAAGAAGATGAATATAAATTTTTTCAGGAAATTATGTGATGATTCTCTTGATTTGACCTTCAAATCACCTCGAACTGGGCGTCATGGTGGTCAAGATAGCTTATATTCCGATTCAGCGGCGTCAAAAACGTACAAGTGAACTTTTTCAGACTTTTCCAAAGATTCTCAAAATTTTCACCTGATGAAACTTGAAAATACCTTCGAAATATTTCTGAAATAACCTTGAATAACCTTTAGGAAAGGTCGCACGAATGAACTAAACACAGATTCGTACAGTAGCTGTGAATTTTTCCAGATCTTTCGTCGCGATTACCCTCTTTGATCTTCAAATAATCTTAAACGTGACCTGATTGGTGTTAACTGATCCTCTCACTGTGATTAGCGACCTCAAAAACTCTAGAATCTATTTCTCGTTTCCCATGTTCACTTGTAGATAAAATGTTGACCTGTGTTATAATAAAAACAGTCTGACTTACCACATAAGTATTTCTATATCTCGTAAGTCTTTGGTGAATCTTAATTGGCTCCCCAAGAATAGAAGCTCTTTTGAGCGCTTCCCTTGCCAATTCAACACAATCTGTTTTCTCATCAGGATGTCTGGTTACCAGGGAAAATAAAACCTTCGCAGTCGTACGAAAGAACATCTCACCATCATTATTCATATTGGCTAAAATCAAATTCGTTTCAACCATGATCTCGTAACTAACACCCATTTTGTCTCATACCATTTTGGTTTCTGATAATCAATTGATTCAAAGCAATAGGTACACCACAATGGAAGTTTCTACAAGATGCAGTTATACTTCTTGGCATGATGTCGGATTTTTGATAGGAACCATGTCTTCTGATTCGCTGAATGTACTCAACATTTTGATTCGCGAAAATATCTATGATACTCTGCTCCAGAGCTGCTGGTGACATGTTGATATGTCCTAGCAAGCAACGAGATCCATGATGTAAAACGGAAGCCATTTGTGCTGGATCACAAGGAATATTCTGGAAATTTAAGGTAAAGTGAAAAATTTTGATTGAGGAGGTTACTCAATGAAAATTAATATACATTTTTCAATTAAATGAAATAGTAATGTTGAAATTCAAACTTAATTGACAATCTTATGACGCGTTTCATCACACTCTGGTTTCTTGAATAAGTAGTATATTTAAAATGATGGTATGCCTTATTTATTACATTGGTAAAAGCAGGAATTCAGGTCAATCAGAGGCAAATCCAAACAGGATTGCTTCTTTTACGAACTGAAAAGATCGAGTAATGTTGAAAAATCAACTATTAAGAAAATATCCGAAATTTTTCTATATATTGATTTGCAATGCTTCCTATAGGTTCAGTTTCAATCTATTATTTCCATTGTGTAAAATATTCTAATTGTTATTATTCTAGGAAACAACTTGAATAGTAAAAATCTAATTCTCGTTTGACAAAACTGCGTTTATGCTCTGATAACTTAATATCAAAATTTCTAGGAGTTATAATAAAGTTTATAACAACTTCCAACAGAGAAATCTAATCAGATCTAATAGAATTCAACATACTAACATATAATGCTAAACTCATACAGGGTGCTTCAACGAAAACTAAACAGAGGCTATATCTACCAAGATATTCATTTCTGATCAAAACGCAAAAACAGGTCAATTTTTGTTTCAAGGGAGACATCTTTTAGGGTACAAAATTTGCCTGAAATATCAACCCCTTAAGCGGGGGTCGCAATCCTTGAACATTTTGAATAGGGAAAATGGGTCGAGTGATGACTCAAAAGAAAGGTGGTATCTTTGTCTATATTGTCTTGAACGAATTTCCATTTTCAATTGAAAACTGTAAAAGATACAGGGTGAGCAACTGAAAGATAGGGAAGACTATTTCCCTGAGACTATTCAAGTTTCAGTGAGGTAAAATGGAACAGATCCATGCTGATCAATGGCATCAAGTACCATCCTCATCTCGAATTTCAACCCCTAGAGCAAGGATGACCACGCTTGAAAATTTGGAAGAGGGTAGATGGGTCGAGTGATACCTCGAAAGAAAGGTATTATCTTTGTCTGCATCCCCGTGAACGAATTTTCATTTTTGATTGAAAACTGTAGAAGATACAGAGTGAGCTACTGAAAAATAGAGGAGACTATCTATCGCCCTGAGCTATTCAAGTATTAGTGCAAAAAAATGGAACAGATTCATTCCAGATCAAAGGCTGTCATCTTCCGAAACACCATTCACATCTCAAATTTCAACCCCTAGAGCAGGGGTGACCACCCTGTGTTATTTTTAAAGCAGAAGATAGGTCCAGTTATAACCTTCGATAGTCTTCTCTTTTTTTCAGTGGCTCACTCTGTAACTCTAAATCCTAAATCTAACCTAACCCATCTACCCTCTTCCAAATTCTCAAGGGTTGTCACCCTGCTCCAGGGGTTGAAATTCGAGATGAGGATGGTACTTGATGATGACTGCCATTGATCAGCATGAATCTGTTCCATTTTACCTCACTGAAATAGTCTCAGGGAAATAGTCTTCCCTATTTTTCAGTTGCTCACCCTGTATCTTTCACAGTGTTCAATTAAAAATAGAAATTCGTTTAAGGCGATGTAGACAAAGATACCACCTTTCTTTTGAGTCATCACTCGACCCATCTTCCCTATCCAAAATGTTCAAGGATTGCAACCCGTTTAGGGGTTGATATTTCAGGCAAGTTTTGTACCCCAAAAGATGTCCCCCTTGAAACAAAAAGTGACCTGTTTTTGTGTTTTGATCAGAAATGAATATCTTGGTAGATATAGCCTCTGTTTAGTTTTCGTTGAAGCACCCTGTATACTGGGATGTAGTTGATCTCTATTCTAGTGTTCCACCTCACAATCCATTGAAATTCAATCAAGAACAGGGTCGAAGATCTCGAGAGTAATTTTAATTCCCTGTCGAGTTTATCTGAAGATGTCAAAGTCCTGCAAGCCAGAATGGATGAGTTATATGATTCGACGGCTGAGTTAAGGGTAAGCAGCGATGTTGAACCATTACGGGCTGCAATTGAGGAGCTGAAGTCAAAACCGACTGTGACGGAGTCACCCAATAATATTTCTGAAATGACGTTGAATGAGATGAGCGATAGATTGTCCAGGAGGAAGTCTTTTATGGTTTTTAATTTGATGGAAAGTTCAGCAACTAATTTGCAAGATAAAATTGATACGGACGAAAAGGCTCTGAAGAAATTATTTGATGACCTGTCATTCTTTGACATGTATGACAGGATTGAGAAGGATATTCGGGTCGGCAGAAGAGGTCCTAAACCTCGGCTACTTAGGGTTGTAGCTGTTAGTGCTGATGTCGTTGAGCGGGTTATGAGGAGAAAGTCTTTATTGAGGAATTCTGATCTGCATGTGGATCCTGATCTAACTCTGAAGCAAAGGCAACAAAAAAATGAGACTTTGATTGAGCTGAACCAACGTGAACAAAATGGAGAAAAGATTGGTGTAAAATATTCAGAGGAAGTGCCAAGAATTGTGCAACTAAAAAACTGAGTTACCCCATTTGCGAATTTATTACCAAGATATCGGTGGCTTGAGATCTAAGCTTGAACAATTTAGATGTGCATTGCGGTGCTCGGATTATGAAGTTTTGATGTTCGTGGAAAGTTGGTTGAATATCTCAATTCTGGATGCTGAGGTGGTTTCTTCTTCTAATTACCAGGTATTTAGAATGGACAGAAATGGTGATGCAAGTGATAAATGCTGTGGTGGGGGTGTACTGATTCTGGTGAAGCCATATTTGCCTGCTTGTGAGATTGATCATGATGTAACATCGACAGAACAGCTATTTGTCACTGTTGGCAATGGCAGGAATACAGTAATAGTTGGAGAAGTGTACATCCTGCCAGATTCTCCATCTCAGGAGTATGATGCACACGGTGATGCAGTTGAAAGTGTTATGCTGCGACACCCAAGTGACCGCTTGACAGTGGCAGATGATTACAATGTTACGGATAGTGCATGGTGTGGTGAAAGATTCTTGTTGGGTTCTCGAGGTGGTAACACAGATGATGTGAGGGGTACTTTTTCTTTTTTTCATTCGTTTCAGCAATGTTTGCTACCAAATGACAGTCATGTTTTCTTAGATTTAGTTTATTCTAACAGCGATGTTAATGTGATCTGTGCTGATGATCTTATTATGGAGAATTCCTTGCATCATAGGGCTTATATTTTAGAGGTACCGATTAACGTAGAAATTATTGGTTTGTTAAAATACCACGAAAGTCAGTTTGATTTTAAAAGGGGTGACTAATATGGGCTGAATGATTTTTTTTGTACTGCTGACTGGTCTTTTTGTAGAACTGATGAAATAAATGTTGCTACTTGTAAGTTTTATGATACTTTATATAATGGAATGGAAATGTTTATACCTAAGTCGAACTATCTGTGTTGGTTTGATAAGGCTAATTGCAGAATAAAGAAAGCACATGCCAGGTGCAGGTTGTCGAGATTGTAAGTTTAGTGTTTTGAGAGCTAAGTACAAGTTCAGGAGTGAAGAGTTGAGTAGGGCCTACCAGTTGAACATGGAGCGAAACATCAAAAGTAGTCCTCACAGTTTTTGGGGTTATATAAGTTCCATAAACTGTAAACAGGGGCTTCCACATGAGATGCATTTGGGTGAGAAGTCTGCCAGTACTGAAGATGAAATAGTGAAGCTATTTGCAGAGTTTTTTGGCAAGGTGTACGTCAGTGAGCACAAAATTCCCCAGAGTGCGAGTTGGTGGAGGCCATCGATATTTGCTTTGTATCGATAAGTCAATCCGAGGTATTTGAATGTATTTAAATGTTGAAAGGTAGTTTTGCTTCTGGTCCCGATGGTGTAACTCCGGTTGTTTTGAAAAATTGCGTGTGTTCTCTGGTGAAACCAGTTGCTCTTTGTTTAAGACTTCCTTGAGTAGCGGTTTTTCTCTGATATATGGAAGAATACTTTTATTGTTCCCATATTTAAGGCTGGTAAAAGAGATGAGATTTCGAATTACAGAGGGGTGTGTTTGCAGTCGGTGATTCCTAAGTTGATGGATAGGTTGGTCTGAGGCTATAACTTGGAAGACTATTGCTGTGATTATGAATGAACAGCATGGATTCGTGAAAAGCAGGTCGACAATGACGAATTTGCTTCTGTTCGTTGATTTTCTTGACGGAGAGATGGAGAGAGGTAATGAGGTGGATGCAATATACACAGACTTTTCAAAGGTCTTTGATAGAGTCAATCACAATATTCTATTAGATAAGCTGAATAGACTGGGAATTGATGGTACTCTGTATTGTTGGATTGAAAGTTTTATTCGTAATCGTGTACAGGCAGTTAAATACAAAAATTTTATCTCATCTGATATTCCTGTGTACTCAGGGGTTCTTCAGGGATCTCATTTAGGTCCAATCTTGTTTGTTCTGTTATAAATGGTTTGTCTTCTGTTTTCGATAGGTTCGGTTCCTCTTGTTCGCGGATGACCTTGAAATTTTTCATGCAATGAAAACTAAATATTTTCATGATTAGTCAGAGCGAAACCGATTACATTGGAACCTTGAGAAGTGTTCAATAATGACTTTTACCCATAGTGCAGACAATGTTGAATGTAATTACATGCTAGACGGAATGGTCCTGTCAAGAACCTCGATAATTAAATATTTGGGTGTACTTATGGATTAGGAACTCTCTTTCACTGATCATGTTGGCTGCGTAAGGGATAAAGCTATGAAGATGCTGGGCTCTATATACAGAAACCGCGGTCATTTCTCAGAATCTACTTTGAAGATTTTATATTGCGCGTTTGTACGCAGCATACTGGAATATGGGTCGATGGTTTGGTCTTCGTCATATATGGTGCACATTAGGGCTGTTCAAAAGGTTCAGAATAAGTTTTTCCGTCTGATTGCTTGCAAGAGGGGCATTCATAGAGATAATGTAGTTCTGGGTCGAGACATGCGCCTGCCATCATTGCAGAATCGCAGAAAAATGTTGGATCTGAGTTTTCTGTTTAAAATATTGAATGGTATGGTGTCGTGCCCTCAGGTCTTGTCTTCTTTGAGACTCAATGTACCACAGAAAACTACTAGAAATTCTCACCTCTGTGTTTATGACTGTGCAAGAACTAATTTTCGCAATGCATTATTCTTTAACAGACCCTTGTCATTGGCAAATCAATTGTGTTCAGGAGTAACCCTGTTTGGATGCTCCTTGGCTTCTTTTCAGAGAAGTGTGTCTGCTATATTGTATGCATCATTTAAGGTTAAATATAAGAGAGATATAATGTAGGTTGTAGGTATGATATTATATGTATTTTTGATTTATGTTTATTTGGGTTTGTATTACAAACCCAAACCTGAGATTTTTCATCTCAGAGATGTGTAAATTGACAATATCTATTAATCCGCGTCCTCCTTCTTTCCGCTTCAAAGTTGTTCGTATCACAGACAATTTTGGATGATGATTGTTGTACTTTATCAGAATCTTTCGGGTCTGCATTTGAATATCATCCAGTTCTGTCTTAGTCTATCTGATTATTCCAAATGAGTAAAGCAACACTAAAATGGCGTAGGTGTCAATTGCCTTGACTAGATTCCCCGAGTTCAACATTGAGTTCAGCACAGTCTTCAGACGCTGACTGTATTCTGAACGAATTTTCTCCTTTGATTGTTTTTGGTCTAGCAATCTGGCTTGTTGGTACCCTAGATATTTGTATGTTTCGCCATCCCTCATGCACTGTATAATATCACCGTTTGGAAGTTGTGTTTCACCATCTATGACTTTCCCTCTCTGAATGTTCAGGGTCTTACATTTTTCAATCCCGAATTTCATATGAACATCTGCCGAGAACTTACTGACAGTTTTCAGCAAATCATCCAATTGCTTCTTGTTCGAAGCATATAATTTGATGTCATCCATATACTGCAGGTGGGAGATTGTATGATAATTCCTATCTGTTTTTATCCTAAATCCGTATCCTGTTCTATTGAGCATTGAGGACATTGGGTTCATAGCTAAACAGAACCATAATGGACTCAAAGAGTCTCCTTGAATAATTCCACGATGTATGGGTATCCCGTCGGTTTCAATTGACTTATTGTTCATGTTGACCTGCAGAGACGTGCGCCAGTGTGTCATTGTTGTCTTCAAGAATTCTACCAGGGCTGGGTGAATTTTGTATATCTGCAATACGTCAACAAGCCAAGAATGGGCGGTAGCTGAATAAACATTCCGATGCCCTCCGTGTGCCTGATTCATTATCACAGAATCGATGATGAGTTGTTCCTTGCACCCGTGGTGTTTCTTTCTGCATCCTATATAGGCCAAGTTATTGGCCTATATTGAGACAGATCCTGTGTTCTATCGCTCTTAGGTAGCATATATGTTAAGCCTTGTGTTAGGAAAGTGGGTGTATTCTTGGGATGTTGAGGAACATATGTGAGCTGTTTCACTAGGGCTCCATGGAGCTTATCAAACTTCTTGTACCAGAAGTTGTGGATATTATCTATACCTGTGGCCTTCCAATTGTTGGTCGCTCTAACTACTGTTGTGATTTCTTCCTCCGTTATTCCTTCGAAGGCAATATGTTTGATATCAAGGCGTTGTTTTTCATTCTTGATCCATTCCGCATCTTTATTGTGTTCTTTAGGGTTCGACCATAGTGATGACTAATAATCGGTCAAGCACTATGCGTATTTATTATCGTGGACTTATGCACTATCTCAGCTGTTAGCTGGATATAATTTACCTTTCCCAGATTCAGCAATCAAAGGGAATAGGCTCGATTACAATATACTTGACATAAATTTCCTAACCATTCTACATGTATTAAGAATAACAGCTTTTTGCATTTTTATATAGGTATTCTTATGCAATTCTAATTTCTTGAGGCTATCATGCAAAGTTTTGGGTATTAACCCAGTGGAGGTTACGATGACAGGAACAATATCTATTTTCTCGAGGTGCCACATCTGCTTGATCTCAATAGCAAGGTCTGTGTATTTGGACTTTTTCTCCTGGAACTTATTCAGCACGTTGTTATTATTCGGTATGGCGACATCCACCAGCATTGCTGTTCTGGTTCTCTTATCATACACCACTATGTCCGGCCTATTATTCGTCACTATTCTGTCAGTGATAACAGGCCTATCGTAGTATAATCTGATAGAGTCATATTCCAATACGGGCGCCGCTTGATACTTGTTATATGGCTGGAAGGTATTCAGAAGACCGTACTTGTGTGCAAGTTTCTGATGGATAATGTAGCACACTTGATTATGCCTGTGAAGATAGTCCGTATTGGCCAGTTGTTCGCATCCGGACGTAATATGCTGTATAGTCTCCGATCTTATATGGCATTTTCTGCACCTATCTGTTTGTAATGTTCCGTCCTTCGTAATAATTTTTTTGTAGTTGTTTTTAGCGATCACTTGGTCTTGGATCGCCATAAGGAATCCCTCTGTTTCCGCGAATAATTCTCCTTTCATCAACCATTTGTTGGAGGCTTCTTTGTCGATGTGTGGTTGATTAATCTCATGGTGATGCCGTCCATGCAATTCCTTTCTTGACCATTGCTCTTGTTTTTCAGTATCTGATAGGAACGGTAGATTCAGCAGGTCATCTCCGGTAGCAAGATTTAGAGGTGTATATCCCTTATCAGCCAACGATACCACTCTGTGGAGGTCAGAAGTGAGAGCTTTTGCTGAGAAGAATTCTCTGAGATTTTTTATCTGTTCGGTGTGTAAATTAACAACATCTATTAATCCGCGTACTTCTTTCCGCTTCAAAGTGATCCGTATCACAGACGATTTTGGATGATGGTTGTTGTACTTTGTTAGCATCGTTCGGGTCTGCCTTTGAATATCATCCAGTTCTGTCTTAGTCCATCTGATTATTCCAAATGAGTAAAGCAACACTGGAATGGCGTAGGTGTTAATTGCCTTGACTAGATTCCTCGAGTTCAACATTGATTTCAGCACAGTCTTCAGACGCTGACTGTATTCTGAACGAATCTTCTCCTTTGATTGTTTTTGGTCTAGCAATCTGGCTTGTTGGTATCCTAGATATTTGTATGTTTCGCCATCCCTCATGCACTGTATAATATCACCGTTTGGAAGTTGTGTTTCACCATCTATGACTTTCCCTCTTTGAATGTTTAGGGTCTTACATTTTTCAATCCCGAATTTCATATGAACATCTGCCGAGAACTCACTGACAGTTTTCAGAAAATCATCCAATTGCTTCTTGTTCGCAGAATATAATTTGATGTCATCCATATACAGCAGGTGGGAGACTGTATAATAATTCCTATCTGTTTCCATCCTAAATCCGTATCCTGTTCTATTGAGCATTGAGGACAATGGGTTCATAGGTAAACAGAACCATAATGGACTCAAAGAGTCTCCTTGAAAAATTCCACGACGTATGGGTATCTCGTCGGTTTTAATTGATTTATTGTTCATGTTGACCTGCAGAGACGTGCGCCAGTGTGTCATTGTTGTCTTCATGAATTCTACCAGGGCTGGGTGAATTTTGTATATCTGCAATACTTCAACAAGCCATGATAGGGCGGTACTATCGAATGCCTTCAAATAATCGAGAAAAGCAGAATGAACATTCCGATGCCCTACATGAGCCGGTTTCATTATCAGAGAATCGATGATGAATTGTTCCTTGCACCCGTGGTGTTTCTTTCTGCATCCTTTCTGCTCCTCTGCTATTATATTGTTGTCGTCAAGGTGTTGGTATATTCGATTGGATATGCATGAGGTGAGTATTTTGTAGAGTGTTGGCAGGCAAGTGATTGGCCTATACTGAGACGGATCCTGTGTTCTATCGCTCTTAGGTAGCATAAATGTTAAGCCTTGTGTTAGGAAAGTGGGTGTTTTCTTGGGATGTTGAAGAACAGACGTGAGCTGTTTCGCTAGGGCTCCATGGAGCTTATCAAACTTCTTGTACCAGAAGTTGTGGATATTATCTATACCTGTGGCCTTCCAATTGTTGGTCGCTCTAACTACTGTTGTGATTTCTTCCTCCGTTATTCCTTCGAAGTCCATATGTTTGATATCTATGCGTATTATTATTAATTATATCATGAAGAGATAATTTTTTTTGATTTCTGCAATGCCTCATAGTAGACTTCACTGTTCACAATTTACAAGATGTTTCATCTCAGAAAAAATTGATTTGATTTTTTTGTCGATTCACAATATCTTTCAAATGAAATGTCATTCAACCTTTATTCCCCGTCAAAATTTTTCGTTAAGAGGTGTAGATAATGATGTGATGATTTCCTCCACACCGAATTGACTGCAGAAAGTGTTTTTTTCGAAGCAAAAGCTTCCAAGTTCAAGTTTTGAAAATTCTTGAAGATGTCATGAAAAATATAGAGTAAATTTTTCCTGAGATGAAACACCCTGTACCTTGCGATTTATTTATTGCAGACCCCACTGTTCGGCATTGCAGAACTTTGCAAATTTATGATAAAAATGGTCGATGACTTGTGAAGAAAAAACTCAACTAACCAAAAAATTTTCAATTGATCAAAAATTTCTTGCTGAATATGAAAATTGACTTGATCAATTTTTCCAGAAACTTAAGTGAAGAAATGAGTACAGATTATTCTCAGTTTCAAAATTATTTATACTCACAGCTGTCAACGAAAACGACTGAATAGCAAAAGTATTAACCAAGACTTGCAATCCTAGAACGTGGGAATAATATTGCTGCAAAAACTGGGTAAGAACTTTCTCAAAGACATCTTTCATAACATTCCAGAAAGAATCCAAAAGATTCGATTCCTCTACAGAGCATATTCTGAAACATAATTGTTCAACAAAGAAATTGTGAATGTAAAAATGAAAGAGCAGCTACATACTTATGGTGTACTCCTTCCTGTGGCATATATGGTGATATATTCATGGGAAATAAGAAGTTCAGAACTGTATTGAACGCGTCTCTTCTATGGATAACAGAAAGATGTGTTCTGTTTGCAATATTCAATCTAATATTGAAATTGCTCATTCGAAAGACTTCAATAACGGGCTTCTTATTAGATTTCTATAAAAATACATTTTCATGTTATTTCAATACGGGAACTTATAAATACCTCAAAAAGTAAAGAGAATATCAACAAATATCAATAGACTCTGGAAACAATGTTTCACTTGATGAAAATATTTTGGTTGTCACTAGGAACAATCGAAAACAAAAGTTTGCGGAATAAAAATAGTTACTTATTATACGAGAAAGAAAAGTATAGGATTTTAGCTGCCTAATTTAAGTAAATATATCAAAACCAATAATACACTAGTCGATAAGTTGAAATTATTAATTTTAAAATAGAAATTTTTTTTGTCCCACACAAGGGTATTTCGGGGGAAGTTTCCAGAGTAGACTGTCGATCTGGAAGTTTCATTCAAGGTTGCATAACAATAATCACTCATTCTTTTTCTCTTGCTATTGCATACAGGGTGTTACATAATAGTATGTCACAACTTGAGGGGCAAATCTACGTGTCATTTTCAAAGAAAGGTTTACATAAACATAGGTCCGCAAAACCTTCGTTACAGAGTTATAGGGTGTTGAAATTTCCGGAAAAAATTGGTTTTTCTTCAAAACTCCTGCAGTTTTCGAGATATTCAGCCCGAATTTGAAATGCAAGCTATTTTTACAGCCTCCATAATTACACGTCCTAGATTTTAACTGAAATTCACAAGGTGTTTTCCGATGCCATGTCCCTTTTGCCCTTTCCAACTTTTTTGTTCAAATCAATTTTTGCCATCTTCCTTCAATTAAGAAATTTTTTTGACACCTGCAGTTTTTTCGAATCTACAACCGTTTTCGACTGGAGAATTATTGAATTTGAATTATTTGAATTTTAGGTTATTCGTTAAATAAAAAAAATAATTGAAATACTCGATAGGTATGCCCATTTGCTTTCATTTTGATAGCTCGTCTTCTGAGACTCACCTTATACTTATTCAATAACAAACTAAAAAAAGGATCAATTAAAAACTAAATATATTGCTGAAAGTGTCCTCCATCTGCGAGAATACAAGCCTATGTCCTTCTTCGCATATGATCACGCACTCTTTGAAGTATTTCTGGGGTATTTCTTATCGTGTCACAAGAGGTTATTATTCGATTTCTCAATTCTTCTACAGTGTTCACTGAAGTGCTATAAACTAAACTTTTGAGATATCCCCATAAGAAAAAGTCTGAACTATTTAAGTCTGGGGACCTAGGAGGCCATGGTTCTGGCCCACCCCGACCTATCCATCGGTTGTTGAATGTATTATTCAATAATTCTCTAGCTTCTCCACTGAAATGTGCTGGTGCCTCGTCATGCATGAACCACATTATGTTTCTCACCAAAAGTGACACATCCTCGAGCAATAAAGGTAACTCCTCCTCAAGAAATTGCCAATAAGCGGGACCGTTTAGTCTGTTAGGCAAAAAAAGTCAAATCAAATAATTTCCAATTATTCCGACCCAGACATTTAGTGAGAATTGTTCTTGATGATGAGATTCTTCAATCGAATGGAAGTTTTCCTCAGCCCAATAATGATTATTGTGAGAATTTGTGATAGTTTCTGGAAAAGTTAGCTTTGTCTGTGAACATTTTTTCACTATCAAAATGAGCATTTTCTCTAATTTTATCTAAGAACCATCGGCAGAAATTCAGTCTTGAAGGAAAATCTCGAGGAAGCAGAGTTTGGACGCGTTGAATATGAAACGGGTACAATAAAAAGTCGTGTAGAATCCTCCAAACTAGAACATGTGAAATATTCAACTGATTATCAATTTTTCTCGTACTCACAGGATTCAAATCAATAAAATTCAAAACTGCATCCTCAATATCTGGAGTTCTCATAGTTTGAGTTGCACCTTTTAAATGATTATTTGCAGTAAAAGTACCATTTCCTTAACCTTCATGTTCGCCTGTCTTGTGGTAATTTGAAAAGCGCACCTGTTCGCCTGTCTGGTGTTACTCGATTTGCTGAATATCTCAAAACTTGCAGGAGTTTTGAAGCACCTGCATATAATCGCTTTGTGGTAAGAAAATGTTCGCATGTTGTTTCCGATTTCAGCCAGACCGTACATGTAATGGATATCAGCCAATTCGGTGTTAGTAAAATTAGCCATTTTTCTTACAGCAATAACTAACAGTAAGTCTTGAAACTAATCGTTAATTTAATAAACAATTCGAGAAGACACTGGTTCAACTTTAGCAATTGTCAAACTAAATAAATGAATGAAAAAAAATCAAAGCCTACTAGTCATTTTTTTCAATTAGAAGTCCTTTCAATTCAACGAATACATACAAACGTTTAATAATGTTTTTCTCGAGGACGGTTGGAGATACGAAAAAATTACAAGTGTCAAAAAAGTTTCTAAATTGAACTAAGATGATGAAAATTGATTGTACGCTAATCAGTGGCGTACTGCAAAAAAGTTTGAAAAGGCAAAATAACACATGGCTCCGGAAAAGAAAACACCTTGTAGATTCTAGTTGAAATTGATGACGTGTAATGATGGAATCTGTAAAACAAAAACTTTCATCCCAAATTTGGGCACAATATCTCAAAAACTGCAGGAGTTTCGAAGAAAAAACCGATTTTTCCGCAAATTTCAACACCCTGTAGCTCCCTAACGAAGCTTTTGCGGACGTATGTTTATATGAACTTTTTTTCTTAAAATTGCACGTAGATTTATCCCCTCAAGTTGTGACATACTAGCATTTAACACCCTGTGATCAGTTCGTGATAAGATTTTCCAGCTATCACTTCAGTTGTATTATCAGCGATGACTACGATCAGGATAGTCAAAAATATCAACCTGCACCCTGCGAAACGCCGCGATGCATGAGTCAAAGATCTGAGAAGAATTCCTCGTCTTCATCTCTTATGTCCGCCCTCTGTTAGCGTCCACTCAAATACAATGCTAACCATTTGTTCGAATTACCCATCACTAGAGCATCCAAAGTTTTTCAAGCTTATGATATTGCATCTGTTAATTATCCGATCTCTCAAGTCATCTAGTACAGGAGTTCTATATACGAGAGCCTTTAGGTGGCCCCATAAATATAAAACTAGGGGACTAATATTAGAACTACGAGCTGGCTAGTTTTGAGGTCTTCCACGTCCAACCCAGCGAATAGGGTAGGGTATGTGAAGATGCTAACTGCTTCCAGAATGATCCATAGATACAGGGAGGCTGATCGCTGTGAAAGAAGACCTGGGTGAGTAACAATGGCAACTCATACTTTATAACGTTTTTCAGGAATTTCCTCGTTGGGATAATGGTTTGCTAGTGGCAACAGCTCAAATGTAGCTTTTAGAGAACAATGGAGTGAAAATTAGCACTGGAACGATACGACAACGTTCTAGAGAATTTGGTTTGGAGTCTCGTATCATAGCTCGAGGCCTAGTTCTAATCGCAGAGCCCGATTCAAATTTAGCCAGGGAGCATGTCAATTGGTTAGAAGATGACTATAAGAGAATTTCGTTTATAGATGAGTCGATATTTTGTCTTTCTACTTGCGATCGACGTTCTCTAGTGCCCAGCTCAACTTTTCACCTTGATTTTCATAGAAATTCAGTAATGGTGTGGGGAGAAATTTCTTGGAACGCCCGCACTGATCTGCTCATCATGAATAATGGGACCCTGAATACTCAGAAGTACGTTTCAGACATTTCAGCAGGAAATGTTGTACCATTTTCGGCAAACATATGTGAAAACTTCTTGTTAATGGATGATAACGCCAGACTTTACCAAGCTCAGATCGTTAGGAACTACCTTCAAGACCACTAGACCACTCAAAGTGGCCTGCACGCAGCCCAGATCTCAACACCGTCGAACATGCCTAGGACAATCTAAATAAAATATTAACGAGCCAGCAAAACCTAGCAACCACCATGAATGAGGTTCGAAACAGACTGATTGAAATTTGAAACGAAATGCATCAGAATGCTATAAGGTTCTTCATTTTGAATATGAATCGTTTATTTCATGCAGTAATTATCGCCATAAAGTATTCCTTATTGCTGGTGGATTACTGGAAAAATAATTCTTCAACGTTTCTAAACTTCTTCTGAATAAATTCGAATTTTCGATTTTGTGCGTTAATTTATTTGCAAGTATAGTATTGAATGAGCTTCCTATCACTATGAATGAATATCAAACATCAAACAATTTGGCTCGAAGATCTTGAAGATAATTATAAAATACCCATTTTTTTCAAAAACTTCAATACTGTGTACCCCAGAACTGTGGAAACTCGGGAGGCGGAATTTACCTTCCATTAAATAAACATACAACAGTTTTCTAGTTGGCGACCATGGCGATACTTTGCTGGGTTTAAAGTTTGGCAGAACTGTGTTCAACTAATGATCCGATCACGATCAGATCTGTTCCGACAGTCGGGTTGCTCTGGTAGCCCTAGGCGCACACAGGATTACTTCTAAGGTGGTCTGGTGGTAAACAACCATATCCGTCTCCTTTGAGTTCCGGATCACACCGGAATCTGAGGATTGCTAATAGGATGCCCTAAGAATACTCTTATGGAACCAAAATCCGCGGTCGCGATCTCAGTCTGTGTTGTTAAACTAAAGCTAGGGGACCAGCTAACGGAATAACAGGGACACCTGGTTGAATGCTCAAGGTTGTCCCCAGTCAAAGGCAATGCGGGGTACATAACCTAGTGAAAGTTGAACAAGGTTGGCACTTGAATGCAGTCGAACTAATGCACGGCCCTTGGCCCAGATAGTGACGGAGCATAGCAAATTCAGATATCACATGTGCAAGTAAATTAGAGTCGAAACACCTATTTATTTGAACACCACATTCTCCATTATACATTCGTCTTAGGCGTAACCAACTGGGCGCGGTAATGCTGGAAGAGAGGGATAATCCTTACTATGAGTAATTTTTAAGTTTTTATAGTCGGGAATTACAAGTATCTTGACAAAGCTAAGACCATTGAGTGAATATTTCATTTAGAGATAGAAAAGAGGAAAAAACTTCGTCAAATTCAGACAAAAAGCTGAACCCATCAGTGTCTTCTCGGTATCTTCCTTTCAATGACTATGTGCTATTTGCAGACCTCAACTGAATATCCAGGGAAAAAGGTTTGATCCGAATGAAAAAGTGGTTCTCGAAGTTGAAGCCTATCTTGGAAGCGAAGACAACTCGTTAACAGAAAAAGTATTAAAGAATTCAAGTAGAAACTCATTGAGTAATGTTAGGTATTCCCTAGATTTCTTCAAGATATTATTACTTACATCAATTTTGAAACTATCAACTGGCGAATGCACCTTCGTCATATCACTTGCAAGGGTATATCGTACTTCCTCGGTACATTTCTTACCGTAAGCTAATAGATCACTAAGTTCTGTTAAAAGGTCACTTTCAATATTCAAATTGAAATCTCCAACAGCTATGTTAACATATCGATAAACACTATATTGTTTAGAAACTAATTTGGATAGTGAAAAATCTATAAATGGTTCTGAACCTTTCAAGGATAAGCTCGGAATTGGATGCAACATAATAGAGTTGCTATCTTTATTGTCAATTTGTAAAGCGTGAATTTTTAGGTTATAATATTGTTCCCTCTCGCCCTTTCTTAAATGAAAATATACTGCAGGGCTATATGTTCTTCTAAGCTCTGCGAAGAATGGTTTTAACATAAACATTTTCTCAAAATCTATATGGATATAGTCTTTTAATTGACATTTCTTGTATTGCAGCTTATATTTGTCTTCTATCCACGAAGCTAGTTCCAACGTTAAAATTTTCCACCTATGTCCTACGTTAACTTCCCATATGGCCGGCATGTCCGACATAGATAAATACATTTTTTCTTTCTTAGAATTCTCTGAAGTAAATATAGATAATCCCATTCCTGACATCGAAAATAACATTTCGATATTGCACTTATCATGGAATACAGTTTTCATAACATGATTAAAAATTCTCAATTCCTGTGTGAATAGAAGGGTTCTTTGACTACCGTTTCTATAACAGAGCCAGTAAATTATTACTTTATCTCTTCTAACTTTTTTGTTCAAGGTTGTTCGGACACTATCTGAACTATCAGAATCATCTTCACTAGATGACAATGTTGTAACAGAAGAAGGAGTTACACTATGAAACCTTATTCTCTCTTCGCCATACCTGTAAGAGAAATTCAGTAGGTATACAAATTAATAGGTAAGATTTCAATACTATAAACACCTCAGAAAAGTCTAGGGAACACTTCTGAATATCGATATATCGTATCCTGAACGATCAATATGGATGATTTTTTTTTAGAAATGAACACCTGCATCAATTTCTCACCAAATTATGTAGAATGCCGCAACAGATTTCAGTTTTTTTTATAAAAAACTAAAAATGCAGCAGATGCGACGCTGCTTTATAATCATTTCATGTATTCAGTGTTTGAAATCAGTTAGTTGGCACTTAGTTTCTGTTGTAAGTTCAAATAAAAGAATCAAGTTTTGTGATTCGACCATAGAAAGACGACATTTGACTAGAGAAGAGATGTTACTAGCAGTTGGCATGCAAGCTGGGAGCTCACAACGGGAAGTATCGAGGGTTCTGCAAAGTATCCCAAGTGTCATAAACCGTTAATGGTCGCGTTTCAATGAAACAGGTAGCGAAGAAGAACGTCATACAGGTCGTTTCAGGATTACTACAGTCGTCCAAGACCGATTTTTGGTTTTACAAGCCAGAAGAGATCGTACTACCACAGCACCTCAATTAGCTCAAGAGCTATCACGAGTTCATAATGTACAAATTTCCGACCAAACTGTGAGAAATCGACTGCACGAAGGTCAACTCCACTCCAGACGTCCTTTAAGAGTTCCACAACTGACCCATGAAAATTGCGCTGCTCGTTTAGCTTGGTGCCAAGAACACGTAAACTGGGATCAATAGAGGTGGGCCACAGTTCTCTTCAGTGATGAATCTAGATTCAGTTATTATTCCGATTCGGGAAGAATTCGAATATGGAGGGAACCTGGAAAGCAAAACCATCTCCAGCATGTTGTTAGACAGGGAGGCGGATCAGTGATGTTATAGGAAGGTATACGCCTTGGTGGAAGAACTGACCTCGTTTTCATACAGAACAACCTCACAGGAAATTCTTACGCAAATGAGATAGTTTTAGTTGTAGTGGTACCGCATCTCCAAACAATGGGTCAAAATCCACTCTTCCAACAAGATAATGCCCCTCCTCATCGTGAGAGTTGTCTCGAACGTTCTTGAAGAGAATGATATCGATCTTCTACTGTGGCCATCCTGCTCCCCAGATCTGAATCTCATTGAGCATGTGTGGGACACCCTAAAAAGAAATCTCCTGTGTCAAAACGTGTTCCATCATGAACAGGAGCTTCGATTAGCAGTTCAGGGGGCTTGGAATGACTAAGGCCAAAATGTAATAGACAATTTAATATTGAGCATGCCGCGACGATGCCAAAGTGTCATTAATAACAGAAGTGGACCTTCTGGGTACTGAAAAATATAACAGCTTCCATATCGTTTCGAAAATATTAGTTCAGGATTTTTTTTGTTTTACCAAATTTCGTCATTTTCAAATTTCAAATTTTTTTATAATAGGTGCTTTGGAGAAGTCAAATATCATTTCTCTTCTTGAGAATACATTGTATACAATACATCCTAACAAAAACCGAACGATTTCTATAAATTCGAATCATCAAATTCATATTTTAAAGATATTGGTAAGTGTTCCTAGACTTTTTGTGGTGTTTATATGGAATTCTCGCTTAACACTTGAAACATGATGAATAAATGAT
The DNA here is from genome assembly GCA_013387265.2 of Cryptolaemus montrouzieri. Classification (NCBI taxonomy): domain Eukaryota; kingdom Metazoa; phylum Arthropoda; class Insecta; order Coleoptera; family Coccinellidae; genus Cryptolaemus; species Cryptolaemus montrouzieri. The sequence continues at coordinate 30,969,521 of JABFTP020000103.1, forward strand.
TTATTGAAACACTTGGAAAGGTTTCACTACAATATATTGAACTACTCGATATATCTTTCTGGTTATCAGACCATTATCAAGAATAATACAATACTGAAGAACAAATGAGTGGTTTTATTTAAATATAACGACATTCACAACAGGAGATAGACAGAAATCTGTTAGCTCATTACAAATCGTCTAGTTTTTCTTACGAGTGGACGTGATTTCCATCATCTCTAAAATATCTATCTTCTTCCCTTCATTACTTGGATGTACAAGCTCAATCTATCCATATAATGGTCAGAAAAACCAGTAGAATTTTTGCTTTGAAGAATGGATCTTTTATGTTCTGCAATTCTCTTCTGAAAGTTAAATTATAAACAGCACTAAAATCAGTACACAAAAATTAAATAAAACTGGAACTGAGAAAATGGTACAGAAGAAGAGGTAACTTGGCTGCTCATCTTAAAATAGTTCATTCTTAACTGGCCTTTCGTTAACATTATATTATCATCAGCATATAGAAATATCACCTGTGCTATATAAGAGACAGAAGTTGAAACATCTCATCAAAAACACTATTTATTGTTACTGATAGTGAACCCTCCCAGGAATGTCAATTTCAACCTATCGTGAAAAATTTCTCAGATATTTTATTCAAGGAGAGACAGAACTGTAGAGAAATATTATTCTATATAATATAATAGTATTTGAAGTATACAGGGTGTTATAATAAACAACTTGAGGGGTAAATCCGCAATTTTCAGAAAAAGTTTGTATAAACAACCACAAAAGCTTCGTTACGGAGCTACAGGGTGTTGAAATTTCCGTAAAAAATTGTTTTTTTCCCCAAAACTCCTGCAGTTTTTGAGATATTCAGCCCACATTTGGAATGCAAGCTATTTTTTACAGCCTCCTTCATTACACGTCCTAAATTTTAACTAGTATCTAAAAGATGTTTTCTTTTCCTGAGCCATGTCTTCTTTTGCTCTCTCAAACTTTTTTGCAGTACGCCACTGATCAGCGTACAATCAATTTTCGTCATCTTTGTTCAATTTAGAAACTTTTTGAACCTGTAATTTTTCGACAACCGTTCTAATTATTAAACGATTATATGTATTCGCTAATTGAAAGCACTAATTGAAAAAATGACTAGTAGGCTTTGATTTTTTCATTTATTTATTTATTTTGACAGTTGCTAAAGTTGAACCAGTGTCTGCTCGAATTGTTTATTAAATTAACGATTAGTTTCAAGACTTGCTGTTAGTTATTGCTTTAAGAAAAAATGGCTAATTTTATTGACGCCGAATTGGCTGATATTCATTACATGTACGGTCTGGCTGACAGAAACACAACAGAAACTAGGCGATATATCAGGTGCGCTTTCCAAATCGAGTAACACCAGACAGGCGAACATTTTCAAATATTCACAGAAGGTTGAGGGAAACTGGTACTTTTACTGCAAATAATCATTTATAAGAACAATTCTCACTAAATGTCTGGGTTGGTTAGATTGGAAATTATTTGATTGGGCCTTTTTTTTTGGCTAATAGTCTAAACGGTCTCGCTTATCGGCAATTTCTTGAGGACAAATTACCTTTATTGCTCGAGGATGTGCCACTTTTGGTGAGAAACATAAAGTGGTTCATGCATGACGGGACACCAGCACATTTCAGTGGAGAAGCTAGGGAATTCTTGAATAATACATTCAACAACCGATGGATAGGTCGAGGTGGGCCAGAACCATGGCCTCCTAGGTCCCCAGACTTAAATAGTACCCCTATGGGGATATCTCAAAAGTTTAGTTTATACCACTCCAGTGAACACTGTAGGAGAATTGAGAAATCGAATAATAACCTCTTGTGACACGATAGGAAATACTCCAGGACAGAGGCCTGTATTCTTGCAGGTGGAGGACACTTCCAGCAATTTATTTAGTTGTTAATTGTTCTATTCTCAATTTGATATTGAATAAGTATAAGCTGAGTCTCAGAAAACGAACTATCAAAATAAAAGCAAATTTTGGGCATACCTATCGAGTATTTCTATTTTTTTTCTTTAGCGAATAACATACAATTTAAATAATTCAAATTCAATAATTTTTCACTCGAAAACGGTTGGAGTGTCAAGTGTCAAAGAAATTTTCTAAATTGAACGAAGATGACGAAAATTGATCGTACGCTGATCAGTGGTGTACTGGAAAAAAGTTTGAGAGGGCAAAAGGAGACATGGCCTCGGAAAAGGAAACACCTTGTGAATTTCAGTTGAAATCTGGGACGTGTAATGATGAAGGTTGTAAAAAATAGCTTGCATTCCAAATTTTGGCTGAATATCTCAAACACTGCAGGAGTTTCGAAGAAGAAAAACCAATTTCTTCTGGAAATTGCAATACCCTGTAGCTCCGTAATGAAGCTTTTAAGGATTTGACAAGATAATAAAACATCCCAATCGTTAATATCAGAGCAAGTACTCGATCGAAGATCTCTCAGTCAAGATGATCATATATATATATATATATATATATATATATATATATATATATATATATATATATATATATATATATATATATATATATATATATATATATATATATATTTACTGACTGAGAGATCGAGAACCGATCCAGATCTGTTCTGCCTGCTCTGTCCGTCTAGCACAATAGACCAATCGATCGAGTACTTGCTCTGTACACGACAACATTAATGGACACCTATTCTTAAATTCGATATTAACGATTGGGATGTTTTATTATCTTGTCAAATCCAAGTATGTATGGGTACATGTTGCTCCCGTCGATAAATATTTGATGAGACAAATATCTTCCGCGACTAACGTCGCGAGGAGTCTCCATATGTAAACTTGGGACAAAAAGAATTATTCAAAAATCCGTAGATCAATGAATAATCCTTCCTGACAAGAGCTAAATCCCAAATCGGCCCGCCATACACGCAGCCCTCGCGAAGTTTGTCGCAGAAGATATTTGTCTCATCAAATATTTACCGACGGGATGTTTAATCTCGGAAACAGAGGCCCAGAGCACCATTTTAACGGAATTATTTCGATCGTTTTGTACCGTTGATGTGATTTACGGACCGGCGAAAGATGTTTCCAATTGTTGGAATTTCTAACGTTCTCACATCTGTTTGTTATTATTCGTATCTTTCCGGTAGCGGGTTCACCGTTTCGGTCCATAGAGGGCGACTAATGAAGATAAAATGAAATTATTGGATAAAAGCGAAGTATATAAAATTCTCTGAAGTAAATACCAGACTTTCTATATAGGCCAATTTTGAAGCTGTATCGAGAAGAGAATCGAAGAACATAAAAGATCCATTATTCAAAACAAATATTCTACTGATTTTTCGGACCATAGTATAGATGAAAATCATTTCATAGATTTCTAGGTAATAAAGGGAAGAAGATGGCTATTCTCCAGATGATGGAAATCTCGTCTGCTCGCAGGATAAACTAGCTAATTCGTAACGAGCAAGCATATTTTAATCTACCTCCTGTTATAACTGCCATTATATTCAAGTGAAACCACACATTTTGCTCTTCAGTATTGTATTATTTTGATGATGGGTTGATAACTCGGAACGTATGTCGAGTATTTTAATATATTCTTATGAAACTTTTGCCAAGAGTAATGTTTTAGCAGTTAATTGATAGTTAATCAGAATTGAAACACAAATACTGGTTTTTAATATGTTTTACTACCAGAAGATATGAAATCTAAGCACTGTGACTGCAGTTTGAAACTCAAGCTCATCGTCAGATGAGCTGAAACTACATGGAAAGTACAGAGGTATTTATAACTCTTGTAATAGCAAGGAATGAATGAAAATTATTTGAAAATATCTAATAAATGGGAATAATTGGATCTGGTCGTTCAAATTAAGAGAATTATGTTCACAAGTGCCGCGCTAAAGTAATCATTAGAAGTATTCAGAGTGAATGGATTCTGATCTACAATTCCCAATTGTTTTGAGAGTGGTACCACTGCCGGTTATACCGGTCATCGACTACGTCTTTGCTATTTCAAATAGCATGGTGTACTTTATAATTTTTTTTAATGGGAGAGTATCCTTTTTCAATCATATTTTATTGAGATAGGTCCTTTTTAAAATAAAACACCATTGCGTTATGATTTTTTTATCGGAATTTCCGGAATTAGACTGGTCATCTTCTTTGCCAAAGAACTTGATTCAGATTTGAGTAATATTATAACTTTTTTCAGTTTAAAAATGTTTTTTCTCAGGCAAAGTACTTTCCGAATCTATTTTATTAACAGGATGCATTCCTATTTTTAAATAATTTCCAAACGTCAAACTGGAAACCTTACATAGAACATTATGAAACATTAAAACTGGCATCGAAAATAATCAGATCTCCCTGTTTCTATGTTTCACGTCCTAATGATTTAATTTTCCGAAAGAACTGTAGGTTTTTGATAAAATAGCGAATGAAACGAAAACGAACGTTTCTGTGTATTGGGAAACCAAATACCAATTATTATTAATATGATGTCTGTCATATTTTTAGAACGACTGTCAAAATTTTTTCGCAAATTTTTCTTTAAATTAAACAAGATTCACGAAGAAATAATATATGGGCGATGTCAACCCAAATTATTGGGTCCATAACGAATCTAGAACATCTAAAGATCATAATCGGCATCACTTAGAAGACTGAACCTGGCAATCGGGGCTCTCTCGGTCAAACAGAGAGGAATTGTTTTGTTGAGTTTGAATATTGAAGGGTTTTTTGCGATTATACTTCAAAATTGGCAAGCAAGAACAATGAAGTGATTATGTTTCAGGAGACTTACACTGCGACGGAAGAACATCTCCGCAAAAGAGGAAATATCGCAGGTTATGTACTTTTTGATTATCTTCTTAGTCCTTTTTATGCCCTTGCTTGCTGTATAAAATCTTTTCTTAGATTTGTTTAGGCATATAAGACGAATGTTTGTTGAAATATTTTCTGCTGGTTCTCTTTCTTTTTCCATTGTTACAGATTCCTGTTCCAAACCCTTCCTTTCTCCATAGTCTTCGTCTGGAAATCATGGAGTGCAAGAGAGAATTAAGGGGTTAGGAGGAAAAATCTTTGGTACTCTTTATGTACACACGACACTAACATAACATAAACAGACAAGCTATTGCTAGTGCAATAGCGACAGGCAAACGAGTTTTTTCCATAGGTTTTTTGAGTTTTTTCCATAGGTTTTTCCACTCGTTCATTGAATCATATGCAAGATAGTATGGTTCCCCTGTTACATTTCCTGAGCTCACACTTGTGTTTTTTCTGACACACACCAAAATTATAGATATAAGCATTTATTATAAATACAATTATTCGACATTTTGTAAATGTATATATATATATATATATATATATATATATATATATATATATATATATATATATATATATATATATATATATATATATATATATATATATATATATATATATATATATATATATATACTCAGGATATGTTTTGATTATAATCATTGCCTGGCAATGGTATTAATTACCGGGTGGTGGATTTATATTTTTCATGAAATCAGTTTGATTGCATGAACAGATATAAAGAATACTCGTATAAAGTAACGAGTACTCGTATTCGAAAAATTTTCTTGACAATTTAGTTTTTATGTGTTGACAAGTGATTCTTGAGAACCCTGTATATAAAATAGTATCGGAAAGTACTTTTCTCTTAAGCTAACACTTTTCTCGTTAAACTAAGAAAGATGTTAAATCTTACCTAAGTTGGGTCAATATTTTTGGGCAAAGAATATCACACTATGATTCAGATAATTTTGATAAAAAAAATCAATGGTGGTCAATTTTATATAGGACAAATCTTAACGAAAGATGCTTTGAAAAGGATGCCTTCTATTACAAAAAATTGAGAAGTACACCATTCCATTTGAAATACCAAAGTTGTAGTCAATGTCCAATATAACCGGAAGTGAAACCGCTATGAAAACAATTGTAAGTTGTAGATATCGATTTGTTCGAATACCAAAATTTGAAATTAATCGATAAAGCGGTTCCCCAGCCATTTAGTGCGAACACCCGTATGACACCATAAATGGATATTTCTCAGTTTTTTTACCAACTCACGATTTTTCAGAGAAAAGGAGTGAAAATTTTTTCATCTAGGACGGTCGATTTGTGACAGTTGATTTTCAGAAACATCTTTTTATCATATATCTAATTATTAAAAAAATTTTTTGAAATTTCGAATATAATATACATTTTGGTTTGCTCTACGCTACATTCACACTAAGTAACAAGTTAAGAAACAATAATTTCTAAGAGATACGCCAAAAACTAAATAGGGTGATTTTCGACGATTTTTCCGATATATCTCAAAAAATGTTACAATAAAAAATTAAAATGGATCTATCTATTTTAAGCACCTACATTTTTTATGTTAAGGACGTAAGAGATTTAAAGTAAACATTGTTTTCTGTTAAAAATGTTGGGACCCTCTATATCTATTGATTGAACTAATGCTTTGACTTACCCATCTTTGAATATGTTCAACAGAAATCCTGAGCCTTTGTTATTGTAAACATTCCAAACCAACTGCCTTAGTCTTGTTGGATCATCCCAAGTATACAACAAAGAATGATAAGGACTCAACAATGTTACCTGACCTTGCTCCTGCTGTTGAATTTTGAGGAAAAGATCAGCACAATAATTTAGCACATGTACTGGAGCATCTCCTGGTACATAGTCTGTAAATATGATTTTGAAGGAATCAGTAACTCCTCCTGTAACTTCAACTACCACAGCAGTCTGAAAAATATTCAAAAGTATTTAGAAAGAGTATAGTAAAAGTTTCTGAAACCAGCTTCATACAATTTTCTTAGAGAATCTAAAGTAAACTCAGAAAATCTTTCGAAGCTCTTGTATATGGAGATTTTCTCTGATAAAATGTCCCATCATAGACTTCTATTAATTTTTTTTCGAATGGCTTACTCAGAATATTATCACGGAAAATGTTATTTTTGGTCAACTCCCACATCTCAGTAATTCAATCCCTGACTACACAATCGACAAAATTGTTGTTCCTCACGTCTTCTGTAAACACACCTTTACTCAATTCTAGTGAATAGCATAGGCAATATGGTTAAAGCTCCGCCTTTGGTACAAGCTGGATGGATTGAGTAGTCCAGCAATTGCTAATGCCGGTCCCAAGCCCGGATCAAGGAGGAGGGTTCCTAGGAAAGGTTAGCAACCTGTCTAGGGTAAAACAATTCATTGCTCAAAGCACCGGAGATGCAGCCTCGGAACAAGGACAGAAAACACAGAATACGACCCGCGCGCGAAATAGGAATAAACTCTACAGGAAGAAGCATCAAGTAAGAATAGCCTGCTGGAACATAAAAACTCTATTCTCCAAAGACCACGAAATAATCCCTGAAATGAACGAACACAAAATAGATATATGTGCACTTGCCGAAACCAAAAAGAAGGGAAGAGGATTATCAAAATTAAACAATTACATCTTAGTATACTCTGGAGTAGAAAAAGACCAAAGAGCAACATCGAGAGTAGGACTACTAGTACATGAAAAATACGAAGAAAATATGGTAAACGTAGAATATGTTAGCGATAGAATCCTGAAAGTCACAATGTCGTTCGACCGTCCGCTACATATCCTATCAGTATACGCTTGACATAAGCAAACCAGAGGAAGCGGCGGTAGATTTTTATGGAAGTCTTCAATCACAACTAGATAAAATACCAACTCAAGAAAAGATAATCATATTAGGAGACCTCAACGCTAGAGTAGGTAACGAAGTAGTAAACGGGGTGTAACAAAAATATAACAAAGACGTAATTGACAGAAACGGCGAAATGTTGACGGAATTTTGTGCACAGAACGAGTTGCGAATTAATAACACTTTTGCCTCACAAAGAACAGCACAAATATACTTTCTACGATAACCGAAACAACAAATCCATAATTGATTACATTATCACTAACCGAATGTTTCTACCCCAACAAATCTTAGATGTAAGAGTTTTGTCATCAGCTAACATTGGAACCGACCACAAGCTCGTTCTAGGGAAACTGAAGATGACAACTCAATTAAAAAAAAACACCATCTGTAAAAACTGAAAAATTTAACGTAGAATCGCTCAACAATGAGAGCACAAAACAACTTTATTCAAACCGTTGCAAACAGTATATAACTCGTAATCCAATATTGCAGCAAGATAACCCCGACATAGCATGGCTCAAACTAAAAGAAAACATAGACAAGGGTGCCACAGAGGCCTTGGGAACCCGCACGGTATCACAGAACGGCAAACCTAATAATAAACCCCGGTTCACCACTGAAGTCAAAAACATTACAAAGGAAAAAAACAAATATATCTAGAATATAAGAACCATCCAACACCAGAGAACCAAAATAGATACATAGAAATGAGAAATAGGGTGAATAACAGAGTTCGGGAAATTAAAGAAGAATACTGGCAGAGATTCAGTGCTGAGATGGAAGCGGATATATACGGAGCGCAAAAACGAATTTGGAAATTATTGAGGGGTATGAAAAGGACACCAATGAAACTATACAACTGAAAACAATCACAAACGAAACATGGGAAAAATACTTCAAAAATCTTTACACCGAATCAGAATATGAAGAAGAACCCCAGAAGAAGACTTAGAAAACGACATTATAAATGAACCGGTAACAATAACGAAAGAGCAAGTAGCTATGGCAATAAGTAAACTTAAAAATAGGAAAGCTCCAAATGAAGATAAGATAACAAATGAGATGATCAAATATGGCGGAGAAGCCATGAGAGAAGAGTACACAAAACTGTTTAACATCATAATTCAACACGGAAAAATACCAGAAGAATGGAGAGGAAGTGTAACAGTGCCTATCTAAAATTTCAATTTGTAGTCCCGAAACAAGTACAACCAAGAGTCTTAATATAGGTCAGGATTATTCCTGTTTGTCTGAAATTATGATGGAAGGAGGAGTCAACTTTTAGATGCACTCATAGCAGGTGGTTGAAAGTCCCTGCTGCTAGAGAAGGTAATCTTGTATGTGAGGTGTGTGTTCAACTCTGTAGTGAGCTTGCACCACACCTGTGGAGATCATGGGATTTCGTATTTCTATTATCGTGGTGATGCTTACTTAACTGCCTGTTCCATGGCAGAAGGTCTAGTCGCAGATATGCCATATTAATTTTATGTCAAAGGTTTTCAGTCACTTAATTGAGGGATCTTATCCTTTTTAATGATAAAGATGCTTGATTGTCTGAGCGTACTTTAAATCTAATTTCTTCATCAAATACCTCTTGAAACCAATTATGTTCTCACCCCTTTATCCATTCGTAAAACAGTTCTATGAGCTGTAGATATAAAAAACGCTTGTGATATCACTTTACTGTGCCTATATTTCACATACATCTGCATTGAAGAGGTTTCTGGCCAGAATGTGATCGTTTGTTGGGGTGCCACATCAATCCATAAATCAGTTTTTTCGTTTTCTTCCATAATTCTAAAGTAAATAAGATTAGTCAACATCATCTACGTGTGTTATAGAATCTTACCGAAGATGTTTTGCAGTTTCGTTTCGTATAAGGAAACTGGGTAACAGTATCACTATTTTGGTCAATCTTGGATACATCCTGCTTGGAGAAATAGTCAGGAAAAATAGATATTTTTTCTTCCTTTCACTGTCTTTGCAAATAACTAAACCAGTGGTTCCAGCACATTCTAAGCCGAATTCATTGGACCAATTTGAGTCATAAACCTTGACGCTTAAGGTTTGCCTTCCATGTCGTTTGTAAGTAAACATTAGAATTTCTTCTGAGTGACTTTCCATTACCGTATTGCTCGCACTTGCCTGCAACGAAACCAGGAATGAAAAGGTGAATCTTTCATTCTCAACATGGCAGAAGGAATTGAAAGTATTCGTGACAAAACTTAAAATCCCCCAAACGAATCACAAATATCAGAAAGGACGTACATTTTCTCTAGAACTTCTAAATCTCGACTTTCTTTGCAGATATTACGTCTCTCTTCCCTGATTTATACCCAAATTTTCACTTTAATACTCACTTTCATCTTCAAAGGCAACTCAGTCTTGTTCACGATCCAATACGAAGTATATATAAAAATTTGGCAGCTCTTCTCCCTTTCTGATCTAACGTTCAAAGCGAGCAGTTTATTACTTCCTGAAGCTGTCGACGATAAAACAAAGAATTTCTCATCCAGATGTGGCGTCAACGTGAAGAATCCATACCATGTTTCTTTACTACACTCTACATTCACTGAAATTTTCTGATCCTTCGTGATGTCCAAACTGTACAAACTACATTTTTCGCCTGGTTCTATTTTGAAGTTTTGTTTTAATTCGTCGTTCTTGATCAAAATTGTATAGGGAAGGCAGTTGTTAATGATAAGAGGAGGTAGCAACGAAATTGTATAGTTAGGTATGAGTGAAATATTAGGTTTCGAAAGTTGTAAATTTTTCTTCATAGAGATTCTCAGAGCGAAAACGTCTGAATTATTGGTATCTTTACGTTTGCATATCAGGTTGCAAGTAGAATCCATTTCGGCTGCAAGATCTTTCCACCAAATTCTGGAAGATGTGTAATTGCCCCTGAAATATGAACCAATGATATTAACACTGTAATAAATCTTAAGTACATTTTTGTTGGAGCTCTTGTAGAGCAACATTTTATCAAACATTCTTTAGCATATAACTCAACGATGCCGTTGTCATTTGGAGAATGAATTTTAGTTATGGCAAATGACTCTCTCAATTTCACTAGTACAAGATCAAATACATAGGTCAACTGAACAGCTGCAAATTATCGACTCAGAATAGGTCAAGCTTACTAGAGCTCCATTTGTTTAGAAACGAAATAGACATTCTTTAAAATAACCAAAAGAAAATCAACTCACTCAGCGTACGCAGGCTGGAAGAATAGTTTGCAATGGTAGGCTATGAACAAAGGTACGTTATATTCCTCATGAGGTTCCAAAATTGCAATTCTCATGGTTGTTTCAAACGGGTTCGTCATATCACCAACTGGTTCCAGATTCATCTGTTGCAAAACCGAAGGCTGGTAGAGCACATTGATTGCATGACATGTTTCATTCTTTATCTGAAACAGAATAACAGAAGTTGAACGCATCACAGATCCATCAAGTGATGTGGAACTTTGCAGGTTCAGAATATTACTTGAAACTCACACTCAACGGCGATCCTATAACCAAATCTCGTCCATGTTTACCTATGGAGTGCTTAGCGACCAAATAGATTTCCTGGTTTTGTCCTGATTCAGGTTGCAGCTTCAGTAATTTCGCCCAATTACTTCTCGAACAGTTCGTTTGCAGCAACAAGAAATTGGGAACGTAAATCTTCAAGAAATGTTGATTTATTCTTTCGTACAGTTCAGGTGTAGTCTCTTGAGGAAATTTCAATGTGGATATAGTTTTGAAGTCATAGTTGAGTTCTAGATGGACTTCAGCACCATCAGTGTTACAACTGTAATAGTAATTAAATGATTGGTTTCTCACTTAGCAAAGGTTTCACAAATATTTTTATTAAAATACTCGACATAAACACCTCAAAAAAGTCTAGGGAACACCTACCAATATCTTTAAAATATGAATTTGATGATTCGAATTTATAGAAATCTTATAGAAATCTATTGTTATGATGTATTGTATATAATGTATTCTCAAGAAAACAAAATAATATTTGACTTCTCCAAAGCACCTATTATGAAAAAAAATGAAATTTGAAAATGACGAAATTTGGTAAAACACAAAAACAAATCCTGAACTAATATTTTCGAAACGATATGGAAGCACTTATATTTTTCAGTACCCAGAAGGTCCACCTCTTTTATTAATGACACTTTGGCATCATCGCGGCATGCTCAATATTAAATTTTCTATTACATTTTGGCCTAAGTCATTCAACAACTTCTCGAGCATGTTGGAGACGGTTTTGCTTTCCAGGTTCCCTCCATATTCGAATTCTTTCCGAATTGGGATAATAACTAAATCTAGATTCATCACTGAAGAGAACTGTGGCCCACCTCTCTTGATCCCAGTTTACGTGTTCTTGGCACCAAGCTAAACGAGCAGCGCGATTTCCATGGGTCAGTTGTGGAACTCTTAAAGGACGTCTGGAGTGGAGTTGACCTTCGTGCAGTCGATTTCTCACAGTTTGGTCGGAAATTTGTATATCATGAACTCGTGCTGGCTCTTGAGCTAATTGAGATGCTATGGTAGTACGATCTCTTCTAGCTTGTAAAATCAAAAATCGGTCTTGGGCGACTGTAGTAATCCTGAAACGACCTGTATGGCGTTCTTCTACGCTACCTGTTTCATTGAAACGCGACCATAAACGGTTTATGACACTTGGGCTACTTCCCAGAACCCTGGATACTTCCCGTTGTGAGCTCCCAGCTTGGAGCATGCCAACGGCTCGTAACATCTCTTCTCTAGTCAAATGTCTTTCCATGGTCGCATCACAAAACTTGAATCTTTTATTTGGGTTTACAACAGAAACAAAGTGCCAACTAACTGATTTCAAACACTGAATACATGAAATGATTATAAAGCAGCGTCGCATCTGCTGCATTTTTAGTTTTTTATAAAAAAAAACTGAAGACTGTTGCGACACTACATAATTTGGTGAGAAATTGATGCAGGTGTTCATTTCAAAAAAAAATCATCCATATTGATCGTTCTGGATACGATATATCGATATTCAGAAGTGTTCCCTAGACTTTTTTGGGGTGTTTATGTTTCGGGTTGTTAGCTCATTGTAAAGAATAATACAATACTAAATTCAAAATGAGTGATTTCACTTATGTATAACGGCATTCAAAACAGGAGGTAAGTTGAAATCTAGTTGGTCGTAGCAAATTGGCTGGTTTTTCCTATGAGCGTTCGTAATTTCGATAATGGACATCAAGATGTCCATCCTTTTTTTTTATTACCTGGAAGCATGAGTTCGATATTCTGGAAATCTATGAAATGATTGTTATTTTGATGCAGTGGTCCGAAAAACACGTAGAATTTTTATTTTGGAGAATAGATCTTTTATGTTCTTCAATTCTCTTCTCGATGCATCTTCTGGTTTGGCCTATATATAATGTCTCTTCACTGCAGTGTATTTTATATACTCCGCTTTTATCCAATAATTTTTTATCTTTATTATTAACTAACAATGAAGCCAAATTCTTTATATTAGTGCTGATGGTGTTAATATTATTTCTGTGTAGTCTGTTACATATTTTGTTGCTAACATTAGGAATATAGTTAATTGGAAATTTTCTGTTAGATTTCCCAGTATGCAATAGATAAATGCTCTGAAATTAAAGTTTATGTCGTTTTAGTCTTGAAGTTATCAATTAATTTTGTTTAATAGCCGTTGTTCTTAGCGGTTGATTTTAAAACTTGAACTTCATTCTCAAAATAGACAGTTGACAAAGGAATAGAAAGCAATCTGTGCACAAATGAATGAAAATTACTCAATTTGTTATTCTGGGATTGGGAACTACTGTTATGAATCGGGGTATCCGAATAGATTTGAATTTGGGAGGCTTTTACTTGGTAAAATTCCATTATCAATAATAAAAAACAAGTACTGTGTTTTAAGGAATTTCACTTAATAATTGCGATTCGTAACGCGTTTCACTACACCGTAGCTTCTTCAGACGAATGAATATACAGAAAAATATAAATGAGAATATAACTATAAATGTTCTTGAGTAATTAAAAGCTTATTGGTTGCTTCTTCTTAAGTGGTTATTTATGACAGGTATATCCAATGAAATTAAGGAATAGATTGATCCCGAAAAGATTCAATAGAGGTGAAGGGCTTAAATCGACTTGTTCATTGATGAGTCTACCTGAGTGTTTGTATTTATTGATTTTAGAAATTTTAATACTAGAATATCGGAACATAAACGCAGTTTTCAAATAAAAATTAAATTCAAATTACGCCAATCATCTCTTAGAAAATAATCATTCTTTCGACCCACAGTTTGAAATTTTGCATACAGATAATAAATATTGGAAGGTAGATCTTTGGGAAACTTTAGAAATCAATAAATACAAACACTCAGGTAGACTCATCAATGAACAAGTCGATTTAAGCCCTTCACCTCTATTGAATCTTTTCGGGGAGCAATCTATTCCTTAATTTTATTGGATATACCTGTCATAAATAACCACTTAAGAAGAAGCAACCAATAAGCTTTTAATTACTCAAGAACATTTATAGTTATATTCTCATTTATATTTTTCTGTATATTCATTCGTCGGAAGAAGCTACGGTGTAGTGAAACGCGTTACGAATTGCAATTATTAAGTAAAATTCCTTAAAACACAGTACTTGTTTTTATTATTGTATCCGAATAGGTTGGTTTTCTGTATATTTTCAAGGCGAGTGAGTCATGAGCCCTATTAATCGATAAGTCCAAGAAGTTCAAAGATTTTCAATATATTCATTTTTATTTTCATATTTTAATAAAAATATTTGTGAAACATTTGTCAGGTGAGAAACCAATCATTACTTCATTATGTTTCACCCAGTGTTAAGCGAGAATTCCATACTTATTTTATTCAATTGTTAATGAAATATTCAAAAAGTCTAATGCTAGTATTGAAATTCTATCTCATCTAAAAGTAATGATTATATTGGTCTATTTTTCCATCATCTACGAGAAAGAAAACTATAGTCAAGCATCTCTCATCCTTCATTCTTTTGAGTTTAAATGTATGAATGAATGGTGGCCTACCCTATATCAAAGGAGTTAATTTCCCTCCTCAACCTCGCACAGACCGTATAAATAGATAAAATTCGATTCAAATATTCAGTTTACAGTTGATAAGGATTAAGAATACGTTTACAGTTTTCAAAATGCTTTCTTACCTATCTTTATCGTTATTCTCATCATTGAATGGTGTTGAATATTTAACTGGACTATTAGGAGGGGAATCTACATTCTCGAATGTTTTTGTACATATCAAAATATCCTGATCCTCATCATTATTTTCAGTACACCTTTCATACAATTCTATTCTAGATTTAGGCCCGATGTCATTTGTGAGATTAATAAAATTTTTGTTACTCTTTATTGAAAGTGTCTTATTCGAGTATAGCGTAAATAGATCCCTGAATAATTTAAGGACGGCTGGAGTAAGTGTTACATTTAAAACTTCTTTTGAATCTATGAGGATATAAGTGGCTTTTTTATATTGAATACTATCTTCTTCGGGTTCTGGAAATCGTACATTTTCTTCTGAATCTTCACCGTCGCTTGATGGTTCACAGTCACTGTCTTCATTTTCATTCCAGTCACCTAAAAAACATCAAGCATTAATTTTGAGCGAAAAATAATCACTTAAATCCTAGTTTCGAGCATTGTACGAGGGATGTCCTTTATCTTCTGTATGCTGAGACATAGAGGACTCCATTAATCCCCCGTCAGTACAGTAAATGAACTTCTATGATTTTTCAATATAAAGCAAACATTTCAGTTCTATGCCTGCTGCGTTTTAGCCACAACAAATTGTCAAAGTTGACTAGTTAGTTGAAAATGGAATTAAAACGTGAACATTTCCTCGTAATAATTTTCTACAATTTTGAAAGACAATTATCTCAATAAGAATGTCTCCACGATCTGGTTTCTATTTTCGGCATTGAATTACCACACCAGTCAACAGTTTCACGTTGGTATGGAGAACTCAAACGCAAAAGGTTATGCTTAGCGATGATCCAAGGGAAGAACAGTGGCCTCTGTGGATGTTGTAGGTGAGATTATCCACGTATCGAGGGCCTGCCACGTATCGAGGGCATGCCATGTATCGAGAGCATGTCACGTATCGAGAGATTGAGGCATTAATAGAAGACCTCAATACAAAAAGTTTTGCAGGGAGAATAGCGTGTAAAAAAATTAGTTGCCTATAGGATTCCCCATCTGTTGACCGATGAACAGAAAGCTGCAAGGGTTGAGTTGGGGTCGAAAAACTCTGGAGTTTTAATTTTAGAAAGTCTAAAAGTCAGTGATGATGACATTTTAGGGTATTCAAGAAGAACACCCGTCATCCATGGCCGATTTGTCTCCGAAAAGATGGTAGCCACGTTTGCTTTGCAAGATTTACCAGGTCAAATAACAGTAACTGCCGATTGCTACACAAGCATTTGTTTAGCGCATTTCGTTAGTAAGCTTCGAGAAACCAAGCTCGAACGGCGAATCATCCTTCACCAAGACATTCAAGATCGCACACAACCTGGAAAACAATTGAACATATAACGTAAGAATAATCGAATTTTTACATCATCCTGCGTACAGTTCCTACAATATTTTTACTTTCATCAAACGGTTAACGTGTTCGAAGGTTTTAAGTCTTCAGAAGAAGTTGTTGATGCCTTCCGAATGGCTATTTTCAATGTAGCAGCAAACGATTGGAATAACTGGGATACCCTGTTTTATGGAGTTTGACGAGAGAGTAAAGTTTTGGTGATTGCGGGTTGTCAAACTCCATAAAACAGGGTATCCCATTAGACCAGTAGTTTCATAACCTAAATTCTCAATAAAAAACTCTTCGGTCCTAATAAATAAAATTCAGCACACGATACTACCACCGAACGCTAAACTTATGTCAAGGGATATAGTAAATCTCTTCCCTAGTGTTCCACCTAGTGATACAGTGAAACTCATCAAGAACGCCCTTCAAATTAATAAAGTCAATCCGATAATTCAATCAGAAATCTTACACCTTTTAGAAATTTGTTTAGAACAAAATAATTTTAACTTCAATGGAGTATTATATAATAGTAAAAAAGGTTTAATCATGGGTAACCCTCTGAGCCCTCTGCTCGCTTTTCATGGATAATATTGAAAAAACTATCCAAGAACATTCGTTATTCAAACACTTTATTTATTGGTTTAGATATGTCGACGATATCATTTGTTGTTTCACTGGCACAAACAGACAATTAGAGTCATTCAAAAACATTCAATAACAAAATTCACAATAATATTAAATTCACTTAAGAGATAGAAACAGAAAACTCCATCAACTTTCTGGACTTAACTATTACTTAAATTAACGGCAAACATGATTTTTCTATTTTTCATAAGCCATCGCATACAGATATTACTATTCACAGCTCATCTACACATCCCTATCCACATAAATTAGCAGCTTACAAGAGTATGGTACATAGACTCATTATCCCAATGTCACAAAATAATTTCATAAAAGAGCTAAATATAATTAAACAAATAGCAGTCAATAACGGTTACAGTCCAAATATGATTGAGAACATGATTTCACGCAAAAATTTCAAATAGCAATCCAGGAAGTATTTCCGATATAAAAATTCAGACATAAAATACAACAGCTTAACTTATATTGGTAATCCTAGTCTAAAATTAAAATCATTCCTCTCGCATAATTTCAATATAGCATTCCGAACTGATAATTCTTTAGGTCGACATATCAAAACTGCAAATCTAAAATTGATAGAAGTAATAAATCCGGTGTTTATAAACTGTCTTGCGGGGATTGTAATAAAATTCATATTGGTAGAACTTTCAGAAATTTCAAAGTTACATTATCCGAGCACAAACGTAGTTTTAATTATCATAAATCAGATTCCCATTATTCTAATCACTTATTCGAAGAAAACCATAACTTTAATGATAATTTCAAAATTTTACACAATAAAAATAACAGACAAAAACTCAATCTATTGGAAATTTTAGAGATCAACAAAGAAAAGAATTCAGGTAGGTTACTTAATAGTCAGTTAGATCTAAATCCTTTTCCTTTACTCAATCTTTTCAATTCATAGAGTAAGCAACTCCGATGGGTTTTCCAACAAACCTCTTGTACTTATTGTAATATTAAGTAGGAAATAAGACGAATATTTAAGGAATAACTCTGTTCATTAGTTTGTATCTGTCTGATGAAGCCACAGTGTGGTGAAACCGGTCATAGTTTTGTTAATATAGTGAAAATCTAAATACTTTAGTTTTATTTCATTGAAAATATGTATCTCGATTTTCATCAAGTAACGACCTCCTCAATCAAATTATTGAAAACAATAGTATTTGAAAGCTCTCAATTAGCTCTGTATACAAAACTTAAAAGACATTCCTCGTATTGGGTCCAGAGATTGGAGTGTTTTGAGTACCGAGTTTGAAACTCAAAACGTACGTATATTACACATGCGGTAAAAATTGTGTTTCATTATCCCTATTTAATATCTTTACTAATTCTTCTTTGATCTAATATGAGTAATTAAATTGCATCACCTGTAAACAGATCTGAAATAGCTGCAGCTAACTTCTCCATTGTACCCTCCTCATTTTCTGAATCTGAATCATCTAAGAAAGTGGACAAGCTATTTTTTACTCGTCTGTTACTTCGGTTGGGGAAATTATTTATGGGTTCTAGAAACATCATGTCGTCGCCAGAATCCTCATCTTCCGTTGTAGTACATGATGCTTTGGGTTTAAACGTCCGTTTCTTCTTCTTATTCTCATCACAATTCAACATTGGCATTGCCTTATCTTGGAAAACTTTAATCAAAATATCCCACGGTTTGTATTCTCCTTCATCCACAGCAATTGGTTCTATAAGTGGTTCCCAACATTGCATTCTTTCGTTGAAATAGTTCACTTGTAGAGTTAACTCGCATGTACAATTGAGAAGTTCTGACCAATTATACAATGTGATTTCAACAGATGACTTCAGCAGTAACACTTTGGTTTCCTCCATTTCAAATATTAATACTACCTCAAATTTTGGCACTACAAAAACTTCATGCAATACACCTTTCTTAGAGAATAATTCAGCGCAGTCGGTATATTTCAGAACATAGTTATTCAATTTTTTTGGTTCCCATAAATCTTCAATTTCTTCATTCATAGAACTCATCTTTCTCAATTTTGCATGATTTATCTCTTCGATAGGAACTTTGAAATGTTCACTTATATCGTTGAGTATATCAGTTACAGAATGCATGATAGCACTGCATATTTGAACGTATATCGAAGAAATGGAAGCAGATATTGAAGTTCCTTTTTCCTCAGAGTAATTCTTACATAATTCTATATCACAATGTCGCAACATAACATAAGGTTCAGAATGATTAACGCCAAAATCATAAAATAAAGTATGCAAGCCAGAAAAAGATATGGCGAAGTTAAGACGATTTGCATGTCTTGAATAATCAGCTAAAATTTCACATCTAGTAACGAAATATCGTTTAGTATTCGACGTTGTTTCCACATAAAATATCAATTCTGGCTTGTTGAGTCTGAATGATATCGTTAAACCTTTCTTATTTTGTGTTGGAACTATAGTTTCAACTGTGGTATCAGCTTCGTATCCATGATTAATGAAGCCCAGATCAACATCTTTAGGTAGACATTCAAGAATGAACATTGTGAGTTTTTCACAAAAAGGAACTGATAAATTCAAACCTAGGCGACCTATAATCAAATCCATAGATCTATCACCAGATTTATTTCGGTGAAATGTTATGTCTATGATTGGCGGTTTATTTACTGTTATGTTGCAGTTATTGTTCTTGTTATCATCTATTGGCGATTGAAGTATCCTGAAACAGATCATAAAAAAATATTGCATCATTTTAGATTGATTATTATTAGGAAATTATTAACCATTTCGGTAAGTATATTCCTCATTTAATTTTATGTGATTTTCATGTAGTATATTCCTAAATCTAAATTTTAAATACCGAAGTACTGGAAGTTGTACTCAACTTGAAACAGAAGTTAATATACTATTGTATAAGCTTTTAGCTTTGGGATTATTAGGTCCCCTGCTTCGGTCGCTAGGAGGTTTTCTATGGTAGAACATCTGCAGTTTACTCTACATCGAGCAACAAGGTTGTATCGTGGAATAACGAAATCTCGCGTTTAAAAGTATAGGAACTGTTTAACAGAGCAAAATTAACTGGTAAATGGAAATAATATAAAGAAGATCCAACCAGTTATAACAAAGCACTGAGGAAACCTGAGCGAGAATCTCGAAGGCGGTACTGTGAGGATATAAATAAAGAATAATTGATCAATGAAGCCTGAACTACATGATAGTTGATATTCATAATGAATAATAAAATAAAACAAGTTACTATGTTTTAACTGTCACTAATTTATTGATGTAAAAAATGACAAAATTTTTACATTCGTTGGACCGGTTTCGGACATACGTCCATTATCAACAACAAGCTAATGAAAACTGAATACTCATCTACAATACAGGAATTACCATCAATAAAATGCTAGTAGAGATCACAGTAACTTGAATAATGGTGATTGGTTGGTAATTAAGTCCACCTGGTCGTTAGGGAGCTTAACCCTTTTTACCCTAGATGCCTTGAAAATTTCCATCGATTCAAAGAAATTTAGTTTATAAGATTTATCTCAGGAATGTGGAATTTTTAGCTGTTGAAGTTCTGGAAAATGATGACATTCATTCAGACAATGTGCAGCTAAAGCTGAATCATATTTCTGATGTAGGAATGACCGGACATGTTCTTTGTATCTAGCCTTGAAAGAGCGTCCTGTTTGACCTATATAAAAGGAATTGCACTGAGAACATGTTAATTGGTATACTCCTGATTTTTCGAATTTATCGGTTTTATCTTTTGTGTTGAAAAGCAGGCCTGACAATTTGCTAACTGGTTTGAATGCAATATGAACTTTTTCACTATCTGACAAAACGCTACCAACCTGTTCTGACGTCTTCCCAAAATATGTTAGAGACAAACATTTTTCGTGCTTTTCTCTCTTGGATTGGGGATATATCATGTTGAATGTGTTGTGCGTATTTTTCGATTAATTAAACTCTCTATTGCTTTTTATCGAAGCCGTTGTTCTCTGCTTTTAACATAATGGTGTTAAATTCTGATTTTCGGTCCATGTCCGATAAAGGCAAAGAAATCGCTCTGTGAATCATGGATTTGAAGGCTGCTATTTTTTGAGAATACGGGTGAAATGAATCTATGGGTATGACATTATCCGTGTACGATGGTTTTCTGAAGATATTAATCGATAAACGGTAATTATTCTCCCGGGTAATTGTTAGATCTAAGAAATTGATTTTACTATCGACTTTTGTTTCTACTTTGAACTCAATTTTAGGATGAATGTTATTAATGAAATTCAGGAAGATTTCTAGTTGTCTATTCGTTCCAATGAAACCGGCTAAAATGTCATCAACATATCGGTACCAAAATAGAATATGCCTTTTCGTCAAAGGTGACGTCATAATTTTAGTGTTTTCCAAATTAGACATGAAAATTTCAGATAGAAGGGGACTGAGGGGTGAACCCATAGCAAAATCATTATTTTGTGAATATATCTTACTATTGAACTGAAAATAATTTTGGGTCAAGAATAAATCCAACAGAGAAATTAACTCATCTTTACAGACCACGTTGAGATTTCTTGCCTCTAGAATACTTGATATTCAGGGGACACATTATGTTGCAGGTATATTCAAAAACATATTATCTACATCTAATGATATTAGTTTTGCGGTTGGTGGCATGAGGAAATAAACTAGAAATCATCCTGAATTTCATTAATAACATTCATCCTGAAATTAAGTTCAAAGTAGACAGAATCGATAGTGAAATCAATTTCTTAGATCTAACAATTACCCGGGAGAGTAATAACCGTTTATCAATTAATATCTTCAGAAAACCATCGTACGCGGATAATGTCATACCCATAGATTCATTTCACCCGTATTCTCAAAAAATAGCAGCCTTCAAATCCATGATTCACAGAGCGATTTCTTTGCCTTTATCGGACATGGACCGAAAATCAGAATTTAACACCATTATGTTAATAGCAGAGAACAACGGCTTCGATATAAAAGCAATAGAGAGTTTAATTAATCGAAAAATACGCAACAACACATTCAACATGATATATCCCCAATCCAAGAGAGAAAAGCCCGAAAAATTTATGTCTCTAACATATTTTGGGAAGACGTCAGAACAGGTTGCTAGAGTTTTGTCTGATAGTAAAAAAGTTCATATTGCATTCAAACCAGTTAGCAAATTGTCAGGCGTGCTTTTCGACACAAAAGATAAAACCGATAAATTCGAAAAATCAGGAGTATACCAATTAACATGTTCTCAGTGCAATTCCTTTTATATAGGTCAAACATGACGCTCTTTCAAGGCTAGATACAAAGAACATTTCCGGTCATTCCTACATCAGAAATATGATTCAGCTTTAGCTGCACATTATCTGAATGATCATCATTTTCCAGAACTTCAACAGCTAAAAATTCTTCATTCCTGTGATAAATCTTATAAACTAAATTTCTTTGAATCGATGGAAATTTTCAAGGCATCTAGGGTAGAAAGGGTTGAGCTCCTTAACGACCAGGTAGACTTAATTACCTACCAATCACCACTATTCAAGTTACTGTGATCTCTACTAGCATTTTATTGATGGTAATTTCTGTATTGTACATGAGTATTCAGTTTTCATTAGCTTGTTATTGATAATGGACGTATGTCCGAAACCGGTCCAACCAATGTAAAAATTTTGTCATTCTTTACATCAATAAATTAGTGATAGTTAAAACATAGTAACTTGTTTTATTTTATTATTCAATATAAATAAAACCTCGAAAGTCGCAATGATCTAAAAAAACTGGATCCTATAAATTCCATTGCAATATCTAATAATATATAACAATATCATTTTCCGGACTTAGTAACAGACAGTGATCTGCGCCAGTCCAACCTAGCCTATCATCGAAGTAAAGTCACGCGGGAAGACTTGAAATGCTCTAACATCACTGTAAGAAGGGATAAAATCAAATGGGCCATAAGCCAATTTGAAAGTTTCAAATCACTAGGGCCTGATGGTATTATTTCAGCTCACCTACGAAGTCTCTGCAAACTTTATAGGGCAAAAAAACTCTCTGAAAACTTTATATGGCAAACTAGCCGTAGGGTGGGTACCCAACCTGTGAGAGCAAGCAGAAATAGGCTTTATACCGAAGCCTGGAAAAGCTCTTACGCTCAGACAAAGGCCTATTAGTCTAATTTCGTTTATTCTGAGGATGATTGAGAAACTGATAGATGGGTACGCGAGGGAAACGATTTCTATAGAAAAACTTCTACACGATACTAGCTATTCTTGACATAAAGATTGCTTTTAATAACACTTCAAGAACATCAATGGTTGAAGCAGTGGATAGCCATGGTTTCATTGACATCTTCTGCAGGTACATAGATAACATGCTTATAAACCGAAAAACTGTTTGGTGTAACCGCGAGATTCCACATCAACAAAGGATGTCCGCAGGGAGGGGATCTCTTTTCAACCTGGTAACGGATCATCTCCTGAATACACTAAACAACAAGGGCTTTTATTCTCAGGGCTTTGGTAAGAGGAAAGCAGTTCAAGTAGTATCTGAGCTGATACAAGGAGCTCTGAAGATTGTAGAGCTCTAGTGCGACCAGATAAAGCTAACAGTACACCCATGTCAGGTCAAATTAGAACCGTATACACTGATGGCATAATGCAGCCATTCTTCTTAGGAAGAGAAGTGGAATTCAATGATGAGGCCAAATATTTAGGAGTACTCCTTCATAAAACTTAATGGAATTTACTTCTCCTCACCAGTGATATCGTGAAATGCTTCTATGGGGGATACCAGCTCGACGCCATATATACCGACTTCTCCAAGGCGTTTGATAAAGTGAACCACAATCTGCTTATTGGTAAACTCTTTGCACTCGGGATAAGGGGGTCATTACTGGAATGGATTCGTAGTTTTTTATACTGCCGGAAGCAGATAGTTCGGTACAAAAACTTTTATTCAAAAGAGATTTGTGTGAGTTCCGGTGTTCCCCAGGGATCTCACATTGGGCCTTCTCTATTTAACATCTTTGTTAACGACGTTGGACGAATTTTGTCAACTGATTTCCTTCTCTTTGCCGATGATATAAAGGTTTATTCGATTGTTAAAAGTGTTTCTGATGCTGAGTATCTGCAGAGTCAGTTAGACAGTCTTTATGAGTGGACGGAACAGAACCATCTCTATCCCAACCTTAGCAAGTGCTCTGTTATTACATATACACGATGCAGAGAGAAAATTGAATATCGGTATGATGTTGGAAGGTAGATTTTGGCCCGCGTCAGCTCGGTCAGAGATCTGGGGATCACATTCGATGAAGCTCTGAATTTTAACGTACACATTTCAAATGTTACGAAAGAAGGCATTTCAAATGCTCGGTTTTGTGCAGCGTAACTCTGACGATTTTTCTCCCGATGTTCTGAAGCTGCTATACTGTTCCTTGGTACGTTCGGTGGTGGAGTATGGTTGCAAGGTTTAGTCCCCACATACCTCAGTTTCCATAGATTGCCTGGAAAGGGTGCAGCGAAGATGTCTTCGATACTTGGCGTTTCGATTTGGACTGACCATCTGCGAGCGCTCAATAATTGTGATGAGTTAAAGATATAACTTGAAATCATTCAAATGTAGAAGAAGCATTTCTGATGTGTGTCTCTTATATAAAATTCTTGATGGTATAATAGATTGTCCTGAACTATTAATATTATTCAACTTCAATGTTCCAATTAGAATAACTAGGTTTACACCATTGTTTAGGGAAAGAATTTGCCGAACGAATTACACAAGGAACTTCTTCACAGATCGCTCGGTTGCTATCGCGAACAAAATACACACTCAGCTTGATCTCTTTGCCGTTTCGTTGCGTTCATCGAAAAAGCGATTGCCACTCCTTTTGTAGCGGTGGCATTCATGTTTTCGTTGTTGGTTGCTTGCTTTCATTTCGCGTCTTATGGATTGTCATTGAAAATTTCTGATACTGTTTTATGTAAAGTTATGTTTTTTTCAATAGTTGAAATTATTGTTATGTATTTTTTATTCGACATTAGGATGGATTGGGTTCAACTTTATACACATATAATGTCAATTATGATGTATTAAAGTATAATAAATAAATAAATAAACCACCTTAATCAAGTCATAAACAAGGGTAAATGCTCTGGTCAGTTCACGAGCCATCGGCAATAAATTGGGACTAAATCCAAAAAATGTACACTAGCTGTAACCTGCGGTGGTGAAAGCCATGATTGCACCTTATGATTTTACATGGTTGGCAGAAGTGATGCTTAGGGAGAAGCTGAACAAACTTCAAAGACTAGCCCGGGTTTGCATCTCAGTCTCCTTAAGATCAACAACAAGTGCAAGCTTGGATTTTTTCCTGAATTTACCTCCTCTTGATATTCCTATAAATGGTGAGGCTAGAAAAGCGGCATCCAGGCAGGAGATAAATGGAACTGGAAAAACCGGACACGCGGGGTACACCAGAATTAAGGAATTCATCAAAAACCCAATATTCAATATAAGGAGTGATCCGATGTCTAAAAAGCTTGGAGAGACCAAGGAGTATGAGACAGTGATAGACTGGAACAATTGACTTGGCTCTGACAACCGTGAGGACATAAATTGGTACACTGAAGGATCCAAAATGGAAAAGGAAACTGGAGCAGGCAGTGTACTCACAAACCAGAAATATCGGCTGACAATTCCATTGGGGAACATTCGACCATCTTTTAGACAGAAAAATATGCCATAACAACCTGTGTACGTGATAACCTCGAAAGAAGCTATGAGAGTAGGCGGATAAACATTCTTCCGGGCAGTTAGGCGGCAATAAAAACTTTGGATGGGAGGGAAACCCAATCAAAGCTCATATGAGAACCTTTGCAGTTACTAACTCAGCTGGCGAAACGATACCAGCTAACTTCAGTCTGGGAGCCTGAGCACAGCAGCATTGCAGGCAACAAGAAGGCGTATTCTTTGACTAGGGAGCCTCCAAGTTGAAATTTAATGACCCGAAACCAGCTCCTGGCATAACGAACTCTTAGGTACAGGACTCGATCAACGCTTGGATAGGAAAGCTACACGCCGGCAGATGGGTCCTCGCCCCGAGGAATCAACAAACCGAACTTCTGCTGGAAAATTCTAGCAAGAAATTCACTAAAGAAGCTGTTAGACTGAGCAGAAAAAAGCTGAGCATCGTAACATACCTAATAACTGGACATGGGGTGCTAAGAAAAATCTATACACAATAGGCATTTATCGTGAAGAAGCTATATGTAGAGTATGCAACGAGGAAGAAAACACAGCGTATCACATTGTCAATGAATGCAAAGCTCTAGCCTGGAAAATACAAAAAATGTTAGGAAACGCAGAAACCTTGAAAGTGCTAATCGAAAGGACCTAATAGATGGGATATTAAATTTTGTGGAAGAGATATTCAGGTTGAAGAGATATTCAGGATTCAGGAAAGACTGTCAACGAAGGAGCACATTAAGCCTTGAATGGCTGCAGTGGCACCAAACTGTGACATAAGACAAGACACAAGATGATAGAACACAGATTATGAATATAGGCTACTGGAGAGAGATTCTGGTAACATCGGGTGTGCCACAAGGGCCTCATCTTGGCCTACCTTTTTTATGCTACACAGAGCATTTCAACACATACACTTACCCTTTATCGTAACCGTTAGCATTGGGTCCCATCTCCTCCACAGTAATCTTATCTACAGACAACTTGCCATCCAAGCTCTGATCGGTATACATGACAGAATACAAACTGACATCGGAAATTTCGCATTGGCACATACCATGGTTCAAATCTCTTATCGGCGAACTTAAGAGTTCCCCCGAATCAAAAAACAGAGAAAGTTTCAGCCCATCAATTGCAAATTTCACAACCATCTTCTTCTGACGAGACTCACAAAAGAACGCTTCCAGATTTTTGACAGTATCCCAGTTTTCTTGTTGATCCAATTGGGTATCATTTGAAGTAGGCAACAAATCTATTATTTTTCCTTCACCTATATTTTCCGTATATATTGATAGGATTGTTGACAGATCTCTTTGGCCAAGAGTGATTTCTATGAGATCGATGATTCCATCGATGTCCCATGATTTGAGATGGTTTTTGTCGTATGAAAATTTCTTTATATCTACGTTAAGTTGAAAAGGTTCAACCAAGGGTTCCTGCGGAAGAAAGTATTATATGTGAAGAAATATGGTTTATGAATTTTTTTCGGATTGGGATGCATGTTGAGTAATATGGCAACTTCGCATTCGCTTCATCCAGTGGTCCGATCTCAATAGGCTTGAAGATACGAGAGAGAAATATGATTTCTTCATACCGGGTAGCGCGAAGGTCCTTAGTAAAATTCATAATTCGTTGATTGTCGGTTTTAGCAAAAACGTTCGCACACGTCTATTTTTGATTTTTAATCTAACTTAACCTAACTTAACTTTCTATGATGAATTGGTGAATTTACGCCCAATCCCCTAATTTCCAGCCACCCTCACGTTCTATTGTCAAATAACCCCCATCTTGTGATTGCTCTTTCTAAAGCTCTATGAAGTGTTCAGACAACACAGCAAAAAATTCAGGTTTGTTAAAATATCAAAATTCATGCATAATATTGATGAGTCTGCTAATCGAGAAAGTCTTAAGCACATGTTGGACCATTCGCAATTGTGTTTTAAATTTATCACGAGCTGAGTTTCAAAGCAATCAACCAGAAACCAATTTTGTGAGGAAATGGTGAGGCGATGTGAGGAGAATAATGGGTATTTTAACACCTTGGATTAAAGAGAGCAATCGTTTTTTCTGGAAATTTCTGCACAGTTATCTAGAAGCTTCAACTAGTTTCAAAAACAGCAATCACAACATGGGAGTTGCTATCTGCTGGGGGTTGGGGGGTTGGTGCTAAACTCCTCAATATCATAAAAAATTAGGTATTGAAAATTAAAAATCGAGCATTTTTGCTAAAAACCGACAATCAATGAATCATGAATTTTAGTGAGAACTTTCGCGTAACCCAGTATACTAACTCACACTTGTAATATCGATAGGTAACGACAAGACACGTTCAGTAATCGATCGTCAATTATTGCTCGGACCACTCGAATCTTGATATATCCAAATAAGCATGGCTACTTGTAGAAATACATGTGGCTTGGCGTATAATTCTTATTCATATATATTAATACAATGAATACCTGCATTTCTATCGTAGACGTTAAAGTTATAACACCTCTAGTCACTGTGATATTACTCCACTTCAACAAAATATTTTCTACAAAATCAGTCGATCCTTCTTTGAAGAAATTTTCGACGTGAAAGTCACCTAGAAGAAAAGACTCATACAAGAAATGTCACTTCCACATTTCTATCAACTTACCAGTATCAACAACAAGAATATTTGGTGACGAAGATTTCTGAGGTAGTAACAAAATTGGCCCACAAAGATTGAGTGACAGTTGTATTTTACTATTACTTCTGAATGTATCTGTTGCACAATGTATACCTTTTTTCAGAGAAATAATAAACCTACTTAAATATGGCAACGCTTCCAGGTTCACTATAAATCTCTGAAAATGAATTTTGAATAAAGCAAAACGTAGAAGACTAATTCATTGAAGGAGCTATTTATCGTCATTATAGTCAACGTCAATATTTGATCCACTCTTTTCTTCATCGTTTCAGGGTGGGCCCAGTAGTATTCGGTGTCGGTTCGTTAGAGGGTGTCACACGTATATGTTTATATATACTTGATAACTTCTAACAGTGATCGACAATTCGGCTTCAACAATCGAGAAGCATGGCGATATCTCAAAGGCCTTAGACAGCGTTTGGAACACAGCCTCGATGAATAAACTAATCGAAAACCGAAAAATTGAGTGGTTGGATTAGTAGCTTTTCAGTAGATCGATTCGGGTGTTACTTTATGGTGCAACGAGCTCATCTTTTCAGATAAATACAGGAGTACCCCAGGGCTCCATACTCTCGCCAATTTTTTCTGTTGCAGATAAATGATCTACTCCGCTCTACCGAAAACAGAATATTTGGGTTTGCGGACCACTGTACTCTAGTGTCTTCATTTTCTAGTCAGTGCACTATAACTGCTAAGAGGTTACATCAGCAAGGATACCTACAGAGCATGTCACTGAATTCAGACTTGGAGATATCAGACTCGGAGATATCATTTGATATCTATTTGACTATTTGAACTTAGTCAATTTTGATGCGAACAAGACGCAATCAACAAGGTTCTCCAGAAAAGTCACTGCTGGAGAACCACCTTTAATCATGCAAGGATATCAAATTTCCCTAGAAGCGAAAATGCATTTGCTCGGCATCACAGTCAACACCGGTAATTGTTGGCATGACCATGAATAAGTAACTGCGAGATCAGCTTCTACTAAAGTCAGTTTTTTTTTGCAGGCTCAAGCAGTGCTTTACGCCATCACAAAGTACAGGTGTGACATGTATTGGATAGTGTCCTAAAGAGAGCAGTGCGCCCAGAGACCACGCGTTATCTTCAGTATCTCAGTCGAAGGCGGTAGATTGCTGATATCTCTCTTTTTAGCATATACTTTCTCAATGCTCTGAAGCACTGAAGCACTGAAGGTTGGTTCCGTAAAGAATTCAGTTTCAAAGAAAAACCAGGTTTGCGGAAAACTCTCATTAGCGAACTGCCCATCTAGAAACGCCATGTATCTCTCTCTATAGAAATTCTTTTGTTTACTGGCCTAGCGTACTGTAAAGCTCGCTTCTATCGAAAATCTTTTCGTTAACTAACAATTTGTCACTTTTCAAGAAGCGAGTGCATGGCAGACATCGCCACCTCCCAAGCGTTGAGAATAAAAATAACGAATTGATATGAGTAGGTGGCGGTCTGGTTCGATTTTGGTGATGGATTTGCAACACTGACGAGTTTAAACAACAACGAAGCAGCAGTCTGTTGCTCCTATTCATGACATTCCTCCAGATTGTACCACTTAGATCTAATTTATCTGATAATGATATAAAGCAAAATATATTATCGAAATTTACCTGAATCTGTACGATGAGTTTGTAGAGAAACGTAAAGTGAATTTGGCCCAAATGAAACTTAAAACTTCCATCAGTTAAGCCATCTTCGTGATTAGGTGACAGATCGTGAATATTATTGAAATTTGGGGCATGTCTCACATACTTCAATTCGAAAACTTTGTCTTCATCAGTGTAGAGAATCTAAAACCAGAAACAGCTATAAATTGCGGTATCTAAAATTATGAGATAAAAGGTAGATAAATTTTTTGGTTATCGACACTCATAAGTCCTATGTCCCAAATCTTGGTTCTGTCGACTACTCTTTCTCTTCAATATTGCGCTCAGTGATTATTTTATAATACAAAGTTATCATCAGCAGAGATCGAATATTCAATCGCCAACATAAACATTGGTGGTCAGATGTAAACCCCATCGTCATATTAATTAATATTCATCGTCAAGCTGATATGGTTTCAAAATTATCGTACGGCATGGTCGTTTCGTTATTATAAGCAACATTATATTTACAGAACAGTACTATTTTGATGAGAAAACATTGAGTAACTTATCTGAATTGTCATAATGCGAGTACATTATGTGAATAGACATAGAGTTACTAGATAAAAAAGGGGAAATTTTCGGTTTTTCATGAAAACACGCCCTGGGTGATAAAATTTAGTGAATATAAGATATATGTTTGGAAGGATAAAGAAACTGTATCTAACAAAATCAAGGTGCCTAGGGACTAAAAAAATCTTCCCCCCTCTTGTTCGATTTTAAGAAAACCCTGTAGAATGTCAAAATTATTTATCAAAGTTTGCAAATAACTCGAAAATGGAAGAAGCTAATTCGAATCTGATTGCGCCGATGCATTCCTTACGCAAACAGAACACGGGATAGGAGAGGGAGAGATCGGGATAACGAGCGGACCATTTAATGGGTTCCCTTATACTAATCCAGCGATTTTCAAGGACCTTATAAAAACTTTTGCATTGGTAAAGCATAGTGTGGCGCTTTTACACCTTGCTGTAATCATATCGACTCATCGGGGATGTTGGGTTATTGATATTGGGGTATAGCACATCTTAAACTGGTATAAGATGATCCCCCGAAAACTCCAGATACGTCTCTCGTTAAATTGGCAACGAAAAAATATGGTCCTCAGAATCTGATTTCTACCATGCAAACAAAAGCATCGAGTTTCTGAGGAGGCTGAATATGATATTCACGCATCCAATGTGGATTTTCCTCAGCCTAATATCCCAAATTTAGATGATTGACATCTCCTTTAAGTGTAAACGTTGCTTCATCAGAATATACAAATCTGTAGGTGAACATTCTAGTCTCATTTCACAAATCCATCCATTGAATCGAAAAATTCCACTCTCTGATCTGTATCATCTTCGTTAAGTGTACGAGAATCATTTTAAGAGGATGCTATTTCCAATTTTAGACACTTCATCACCGACCTCTACTCATCTCGTGGTTCAAAACTAGTTGTCGGTTTGGTCGATGTGGATTTTCTTGTACACTGATAAGCATGTTCAGCCTAGTATCAGTGGAAACTTTTGGACGATTTGGTCTCGTGAGATCTCAAACAGAGCCTTCTTCTCGAAATTTAATTTTTATTCTACGGAAGGAGGCGGAAGTGGATATTTATTAATGAATAAAACCGCAGATTTCTTCTTGGCTTAGACGCTCATCATCACAACCGATATTCCTATTCGTTGTTTTTCACTTGAACGAGACGTATTCAGGTGTCACAGATCCGAACACATACATTAGAAAATGATCAGGTAATATTATGAAATAGAAATATATTTATTATCAACACAGCATAATACGCCAAATAGACAAAATAGCAAGAAAATTGGAAGTTAAATCACGTAGATGAAACATAAACTGGCACCAACCAACAACAACAGACTTAGAAGATAAAACATAGTGAACGCCACGGATATACTATTACCACGATTCCATATAATACTCCTCAATGGTGTATTAGTTTGTGCGAAGAAGCATGTCCTTCACTTTACATTCAAACTTGGACAGTTTCACACATTTATAGTGGACATACAGCTTATTACATTCCATTTACCATACAGTACTTTCCAAAGTACTGGATTATCTTTCTCCTAACCTAACGAAATGTGAGGAATATCTTGTGTAAAACCATGCATGTGCCTCATAGTAACATGGTCAGGTACATATGTTCCAAAGCTTTATAAATAAATTCACCGCTCAGTGTAATTACATTTTCTCTGATAAATATCGGTTCACAGGAGTTACGTAAACCAATCTCGAATATTGTTCTTATAGCTTTTTTTTGCAGTATGAAAATGTGGGATCTCTGCGCAGTCAGTCCCATACCTAGAGGCCATAATACATGATAGAATGAAATGTGTGGTTGGCGATTATGGCTGCCTTCTGTGAACTCACTTTGGACACTCTTCTGAGTATGTACACGGACTCTTACAGGTCTCGTCAATGTGTTTGCAAAAACTTAGTCTCGAGTCTAATCATATTCACAGGTAGATTTCAGTGGTTCATTGTATCCGATGTTGAGTCTTTTTTTCTGTCCCTACTTGAGAACCAAGGCTCTACTTTCCTTGTTGCTTCTAAAATCTTTTTGAAATTTCTCTTATTCTCACTACTTATAATCACGGATTTGTCATCACAGTATATTCCACCATTTATATGCAAGCCGTTAATATGAAGGAGAAAAAGTATTGGCCTCAACACAGATCCGTGAAGAACACCATACTTCATCTTTGTTGGAGCCGATGTATGATGTCCCTAGACTTTGGCTTGTGTCCGGTTACTAAGGAAGGATTTCAAGAAATCATAGGCTCGTTCTCGGAACCCGTTCTCCCTCTCCATCTTCAAAAAAATCTCATGACAGATGGTGTCGAAAGCTTTGCTCAGATCATATAACCATAATGACATTTTTTTTACCCAATCAATGCCTTGAAGCAATCTGGAGATGGTTGCTTCGACTGCTGTAACTGTACTTCGGTTATGAAAACCATAAGAGGATAAATCAATATAAAAACGGGACACCTAGCATATGTAAAACAAAAAAACAGACCATATATTCTTCCGCCCTGTATAAATATTGACAAAACAAGAAAAGTTAGTATGCCAATTGATTAGTTAATTAATCACCAACAAATGTAAATGTCGAATGAGACTTGCTAGTACCATTTCTGGGCTAAGCAAGAAACTGCTTGAACCATCCTCGTGAATAAAAAGAGAAATTAATTGAAGACATTTTTTCAGGGAACAATATTCAACCTTCTGTACAATGTTAAATGCTGATTTCCTGACCCACCCTTCATAATCATCTTCAACATGAGCCCCACAGTAGTGGTACAGCCCGGTCCGATTTCATTATTGAGATATGATGTACACTTGGAAACAGTCAGACAAGTACTTGGAGCGTTAGCTTTTCGGCAGATCGTATCTCGTAGATATGGTGAGTAGCGTTGTGGCAGCTAATCGAATTTGTAATGCTTCTTGAAATTTTCTGTTTGACCTGCTCTTTGTTTTCTTCATTTCCCGATGGCGCTGGTAGTTTTCTCTATGTCAGTTTGTTGAAGGGCGCCAATTGTGTATGTATGCATATATGTACTTGATGCGTTCTAATGGACTGAGATGAGTGGTGGCAATCAGGCATGATATTGTGAATGGTTATGCAATACTAACGATACCGAAACTGCAGTCTATTGTCCTACCGGACTGTACCTCTAATGCGTAGCCCTGGATGACGATGATCATGAAGGGTAGAATCCTTCAAGGAAGAATATTTGGCATTTCACGGAAGATTGAATACTGTTCCCAGCATTGTCTTCTGTGTGTTTACACATACAACGATAAATTTCGCATGTTATCATAATTTAGATAAGAATAAATTAAGAACAAACTATTTACCTTGTTATACAGAGTGATCTCCGATAAATGTTCCACTACAATATGGCTCAAAAATGATCTAAATACAAAACGCTCGTTAGCCCTGAACAAAAAGTCCATCTCAAGTCCCGATAACTGTATATTAATTATGTCGAAATCAGAATCACAAATTCGAACATTCAAATCCATCAACCTTGCGGAATGGGAAAACTTGACAGATCCAGGAGGAACTGGAACGTTCGTTTTCTTGTGCAAAATATTCTTGATTCCCAAATAAAAATTGTATATTCCACATTTTAAAGATGAGGGTATAGTGGGGCTAATTCTGGAAATGTTTAAGTTATTGTTGGATTAACAATGCAAGTTGACTTACTTGTTTGTGAAGTATTTGGAATATTTGATGAGGGTATGTATTGATTCTTGATGTAATAATAAGTTGAGATTACCGAAGTCGGCTACTAAAGATGTTTCTACTCCGTGGAAATGACTCCAGAAGTCTGGACAACCAGCACTTACCTTGAAGAATTTTCATGTTATCAGGTTAGTACAAATGAAATGAAAAAATGTCCAATTTTTACCTTTCTGTATAGAACAGTAAGAATGTCTATGTTAGAAGGTAGAGGACTATAAAGGAGATCCAAATATTGACCACTAGATGTCGTATGCATCTTATCTGTTAGCAGAATAGTATTAACAGATAACTGGTAGGCTGGACCATAACTCATTAAGGCTACATCCATGGTCATTATACCAACACGTAAAACCAAATATTGTCGATCAACGGTGTCGCTAGATTTTGAAAAAACGACACAGATCTGGAAAAAATGCTCTTGAATCAAAAACGATTTGAGTAGTATAAAGAAATACCTCATTTATAACGAATCTTGATAACACTTTGATATTGTTATTCGGAGAAATATTATCTTCTAAACCAGGCAAGTCAACCACCCGGGCCCAGGTCTCATTGATATATTCTCTGATTCGTACTTCTCCCGAACTTCTATAACAAATTAAAATTTTCAATCATATCTATAAGGCAAAAATCGAATAATTATATTCATTATGTCCGAATTTTTCAGAAACCTACCTTTGAACATTTTCAACTGCTTTTGTGTATTTATCGGTTCTATTTCGTCTTATTTGTATTAAATTATCTACTATAGTAACGTTTTTTGTATTTCAATCAAATATTTTGATGGGTATTTCACTTGAACAACATCTTGATCCATTTTATATTGAGTGTTTGGTATTGATACTAAATCATCTACTGATCGTTTATTGTTGAAGTATTTCAAGAAAATTCCTGTCTTTCTCTCAGACAAATTAATCTTGAGATTTGTGAATTTCATATTGAATTTATACCTGAAAGTTGGAAACTATTGAATTGAATTGAATAATTTGCAATATTAAAATGGAGTTAAATTGAAGTTTTTAGTATGTTACAACACTGTTACCGCTGTTTCGTACTCCCGTTCTTTATCGGACAGAATGAAACTTAATATGCCATGATATTAATGAATAGGCTTTTATTGAAATCGAAATCCGATAGTTGGTATAAAGTACATAAGATCATATTTTCTAGGAATATATGGCATAACAACCGAGCCAATTGGTGGAGCTGCGCGAGTTTTTCTCGTCTGTTTTTCAGATTCTTACATCAATGTCTGCACTGAATGCGTCACTTAAGTTATTCTTGTCGGCATGAGCCTCAGCGTTCCACACTACATAAAAAAAACATCTACACAAAATCCTCGAACCACTAAGAACTGTCAAAAAGCTGCCACGGTTGACAACAGAGCTTATAACAATTGGAAGAAAAATCCAACAGATGAAATTAAAGCTGAATATGTTCCAGGAACATTTGTAAGTCGACAATTGATACAGCGAAAACCTACTTCAAAGAGAGGATTACGAATAAACTCTTGGAGCATGTTACCTTCACAAAAATGTTTTCGCAAATCTGTTTTAGATACCTGAAACACAGTGTCACGAAGCATTCCACATGTTCAATTGAATAAGTCTGAAGTAAAGTTCAGAGTGTGTACGGTGAGTCCCGTTCTTCAACACCTGAACTGAAAGAAAGCAGTGAAACTTGATGAAATACCACCAACTGTTTTGAAGAAATGGCTTGCAGAGTTAGCACCTATTTTTAATCGTCTGTCTCAGATTTCATTCGTTAGGCATATAGGCCATCAACGATCAAAAAGCATGATGAATCAAAAGTCTATCTCGATAAATATATATATATATATATATATATATATATATATATATATATATATATATATATATATATATATATATATATATATATATATATATCCCATCAAATATTTAGAAGAATTATTCGATAAAATCCGTAGAACTAGCTCTTGTCAGGAAGGATTGTTCATTGATCTACGGATTTTTGAATAATTCTTCTTGTCTCAAGTTTACATATGTAGACCTCTCGAAGTTTATCGCGGAAGATATTTGTCCCATCAAATATTTACCGACGGGAGGTTTTATCTCGGAAACAGAGGCTAAGAGCACTATTCCAGCGGGATTATTTCGCTCGTTTTCTACCGTTGATGTGATTCACGGAACGACGAAAGATGTCTCCCAAATGTTTGGAATTTTTAACGTTTCCACATCTGTTTGTTATTGTTCGTATCTTTCTCGAAGTCCGGTAGCGGATTCGCCGTTCGCTATTTTAGATTTCATTTCCGGAAAGTTGGAAAGTACGAGAGTACAACCAATTGCGAAGAAACTGCAGAAATGCCTACCCTAAAATTGCTTTCCAATCGCATTGAGCCCATAATGTCGAAAGTCATGGAAAGAGTGATAAACGATGATCTTATAAAATATCTTGAGTTACAAGGTATCAGCAGTATTCGACAATGAGATTTCCGGAGGCCTGATCAACTGGTGATCTATTTGCAAACGTTAAGCATATAGGACATCAACGATCAAAAATCATGATGAATTAAAAGTCTTTCTCGATATCTCCAAGACCTTCGACAGGGTTTGGAAATTCAACATCGATGAATAAACCAATCGCATGTGGACTTCCCTAAAATTGCATGGTTCGATTAGTAGCTTTCTCTTCAGTAGTTCGATTCAGGTGGTTATTAACGGTGTAACGAGTGAATCTTTTCAGCGCTCCATACTCTCGTCAACTCTTTCTCTGTTGCAACTTAATGACATTTGTCATATTTTTGAAACGACTGTCAAAGTTTTTCCCAAATTTTTCTTTGAATTAAACAAGATCCATGTCATCCGAAATTATTGGGTTCATAATGATTCTAGAACATCTATAGATCATAATCGGCATCACTTAGAAGACCGAACCTGGCCATCGGGGCTCTCTCGGTCAAACAGAGAGGAAATTGTTTTGTTGAGTTTGAATATTGAAGGAATTTTGCGATTATACTTCAAAATTGGCAAGCAAGAACAAGGAAGTGATTATGTTTCAGGACACTCACACTGCGACGGAAGAACATCTCAGCGATAGAGGAAATTTCGCAGGTTAAGTATTTTTTGATAATCTCCTTAGTCCTCTTTATGGCCTTCCTTGCTATAAAAAATCTTTTCTCAGATTCGAGTGAGTTTAGACATATAAGAGTCAGGTATGATTGTTGAAATATTTTTCTGCTATTGTTCTTTTTCCATTGTTACAGATTGCTGTCCCAAACCCCCTTGCTTTCACACTTGTCTTTGTCATGAAATCATGGAATGAGAGAATGAAGCTGCTAAGCAGAGAAATCTTTGGTACTCTCTATGTACACACGACACTAACACAACATAAACAGACAAGCTATTGCTAGTGCAATAGCGACAGGGAAACAAGTTTTTTCCTCAGGTTTTTTCACTCGTTTATTGAATCATACGCAAGATAGTATGGTTCCCCTGTTACATTTCCTGAGCTCACACTTTAGGGGTAATCGTAGAATACATGATGCGAGTTTAGATGCCTGCCGCTGGTATTCTATTTATTCGCTTGTTTTTTACGATTGTGTTTTTCTGACACACACCAAAATTTTAGATATAAGCATTTAATGTAAATACAATTATTCGAATTTTGTAAATCCTCTCTTTTCAAAAATAATATATATATATATATATATATATATATATATATATATATATATATATATATATATATATATATATATATATATATATATATATATATATATATATAAACGTTTTACTGGTGAATCGGGATTAAGAGAACGGAAAGTGTCAAAGATCACATTCAAAGTGCAGTTTTTAAACGGTATGTTGATGACTGTATAGCATGTATTCTACCACGACAAAATAAATGAAATAACCAAAATCTTCAATTCATATCACAAAAAAATTCAATTTACCAATGAAATCGAAAAAGATGAAACAATCAATTTCCTCGACATACAATTAACCCACGACGATACAGGAAAAATATATAAAAATTGGTATCAGAAACCGACATGGAGTGGTAGATACCTAAATTTTGAATCAATTGTACCAAACCGATACAAAAAAAGCGTTATCGATAGCCTGGTTGATAGAGCCATCAAACTATCACACCCTAAGTTTAGAACAAAAAATATAAATAAATTGAAGAGCATACTAAAAACACCTAGTTTTTTTGAACCACTCATAAAGAAAAGAATACATGAAATATACAATACAGAACAAAGGAAAAAAAAAATAGATCGGCCTCACTTATACACCCATACTGTCACAACAAATTGATAAATGCCTAGAAAATTACAACATCAAGATTGGACACAAACCTAACAACTACTCAAACAATTTCTCACCACTCTAAGGCCAAGGGTGGAACAAGAGAACAAAACACACTGTATATACAATGTTAATTGTCAGGACTGTGGAGCGTGCTATATCGGTAATACTGAACAATACTTGCATAAAAGAATATACCAACACGACTACTCCGTTAGATCTAATAAAAAAAGTACCGCCCTAGCGAAACATAGCATTGAACAACTACATAAATTTAATTTTGCTGATGTACGAGTTCTTACATCTGAAAGCAACGACTTTAAAAGTAACATTCTAGAAATGATCGAAACCCAAAAAGAACCAAAGACAGTGAATTCAAGAGCTGACGTTGACGGATTTATGAATGTCTACAGTAATCTGATAATTTGAATACATCATTCAATAGGTTACTGCAACCAATTATACTCAAATATTAATTGTTATTGCTTGTTATGTTGTCTTTCTTTTTGTTTTTGTTTTACCGGTGATGAGAATGTGTAAGGTGAATAGCTTTTAACGTAAGAATTGTATTGTGTTTTACTGAGATTATGATTTTTGTTTTAGATAATAAT
The DNA here is from genome assembly GCA_013387265.2 of Cryptolaemus montrouzieri. Classification (NCBI taxonomy): domain Eukaryota; kingdom Metazoa; phylum Arthropoda; class Insecta; order Coleoptera; family Coccinellidae; genus Cryptolaemus; species Cryptolaemus montrouzieri. The sequence continues at coordinate 31,008,704 of JABFTP020000103.1, forward strand.
TGTGCAGAGATTAATGTTTCCATTCCAAGTGATGCCTGATGATTATTATCGGATGAATACCTTCTGTTTGGTTTCTCCAAATTCCATGAAGACCCATTCGTGAATGCCATGGCATTTCATAATTCGTTCCATACTATCGTTCGAAAGCAAGGTAACAGTGATATATTAATTTATTTGTTTGTAGTTATACTGTGAAAATTCTAATTGTGCCTATCTATCAATTAATAACAGATTAATTCATACAAAAACTTCCATATACTTTGAAAAAATCGTCCCTACAACTAGCTATGTTCAGTTGAATTCGAGTGGTCCTACCGGCGAAGCGTTCGGTACATCGGTTCACTCGATGCTATTTTAAGCAAATGAACACTCACTTTGGTATTGTCTTCAGCAATTGGACGCAATAGGCATAAGTTGCGTTGAAACCAAACTTAGGAACCACGTGTAATTCTGAATCATTTTCATGTTTAGCCTCTCGCCAATTATCGCTACTATCACACAAAAGAACTTGTATGCCACTAGATTCTATGGTTAACTTAGTATATAGTTTTTCCTCCAGTTCCATTTGCGTAGCACCCTCATCAATTTCAGTCGTTTGACAGATTTCTGTCAATAAGAAATGTTTACCAAAATCCAGAATTAATAGATTATCTGTCCTATAAAATAGTTATTTATTATACAAGGAAAAAGAATACTAGGTTATAGTTCATGCATGTAAGAGCTAAAATCTTACATTTTTCCAGTATATAATACATAATTTTTTCTGTGACGGGGAAAACGACGATTGAATAATGAAAATCATCTTATTAAAATATATCAAAGTCTGAAAATTATTGATGTCTTATTGATTGTTGTACTTATAGTGACAATTAAAGTTACTAATGAAGGTAATCGAATATCTATCAATTTGATTCTGTAATTTGATTCGGAATTTCGAACCTTGTGGTTGTTAGTTATTTTCAATAACACTAGTCAACAAAAAACAATTTATGCATGTAACATGAGAACTTTTGACTAGTTATGTTTAGGACAAGGATAAGGATACTAGAAATAAAATCAGAATGCTTCAAATACGAATAGTTTTTGTAATACCATTTCATGAAATATCAGAAATTTTTAATTTTTATAAACAAAAAGAAGTTATTTCGATTTATTGCTACTGCTACCGGGATGGGTTCACACACACGATGGAAACAGTGATGGTTAACACAAACACTTTTTGTAAACTTAAATTTAAAATGAAATAAAAGCACGTGGTTCGTTGGTGAACAACGGCGGTTTGGCAATATGGTCGGGGCGTGGGTACGTAAAGCCGGCTCGTGGCATCGCGTGCTGCAGCCGGTTTTCTAAGACAGTGTGAATTCGAAGAGGTCGTTGCAGAGAAACACCGGGAGTCTCCGAAATGCACGGATATTTAAACCCTCGGTCTAGGTAGGCCTAGAGTACGTTCTGTGCCTAACCTACTAGGCAATCTGTGATTAAGGAAGCGTGGTTAACACGGTAACACGCTTATTCGGAGGGGCCTAGAGCGATCTATGGTTAGATACCGCAGTGGACACGGTAACACTACATTAATATGAATTTACTTTTATGATTTTCGTCTGTATTCTGCTTCAGGAACGTCTCGTTCTAATGTCCAACAGTAATACGCTAATATTCGTGGGCTCCACTTGCCTTGATATCGTTTTTTTATGGTAGAAATGTCTTGATGAAATCTTTCACAGTGTTCATCGCTGTAATTTGTATACCCAAGTTGTAATCCTAAAATTAGGGCATTAGAATTTTTTTCAAGGTAAATTTAATCGTTTCATAAGACTCTTTCATGTTAGAAGCCTCACCTAATGGGATAGAAGAAAGTTTATTGCCGATATGTGAAAGAACAGCCTTCAGACTTACTTTTGGGCCATCAATAAATAAACGCCATTCTTCTGCTTTATATTCTATACCCAAGGCAGTCAATACAACATAGACATCATTACAAAATACAAGCTGATCATATTGGGAAAAAAACCTTTTAGCTCTTCATTTCGATTGCGAAAGTAACATACTTTTGTTTTAGGTTGTAATAAATTTCATCCCTTTAATCGAGAGCCTAATTGTTGGGACAAAGTTAAGTCACGTACCAAGTCATTGAGATCTCCTTATGATAGAAGATGTGGCTCATTAGATGTGGATGAGGAAGCTTCTTGAAAGTCAGATCGCTAGTTTGAGGTGGTTCTGGTACCGGTAGATCTTCACTATGTGAGATCGGTCTTTTAGCTGATGGCAGATCAGGATACTTGATTTTACTTTTTGTTTTAATTGTAATACCTTTTGTATCAGTAAGACAAAAATAACATTCAGATGAGTGGTTCGTTGGTTCCGTCCAAATCATAGGGATTGCAAAAGACATAGATCGAGTTCTTTTCGCCCATCCAGTGAAAAGACCCACACATGTAACACAACAGATGTGTGGAACCCACGCTTTGTCTTGTTGTTCGATGGCAAAACCAAAATATTGTTCATATAACTTAGTTACTAATGGTGTCAAATTCCTTCGCTGAGTTTTGAAAGTAATGGCACCACAAATGTAACAGAACTTGTCAGGATCATTTTTACACTTTCTTGACATTATTGAAGAATCACTTCACTCTATAAACAGAACAAACCAATGCGCTCTTCATATAAACAAATTCTCTAAATCCGAAGGTAAAACAAAAACGGTTAATTTTCAATTTTGTGGGTAGTAGCTGTAACACGGAAACTAGATCTGATGGAATCAAAATAAATATGGTTATGAAATGAGGGTAGGTAGATGATTTAAAATTAGCCAGCACCTTTCTTGTTACAAAATTTTGTTGACCAGTGTAATATAAAATTGTGATAATGTCTGATTCCAAGTTTTCTCTTACTACACCGGAGTTAGTAGAAGCATGCAGTTTTTTCTTGGATATGGTAATAATGACTTATATACTGCGACAAACGCACAAAATCGAAAATACAAATTTATTCAGAGTATTGATGAAAAATGGAAAGTCCCCAAAAACCTGTTGATACCGGGTGCTACCACCCCTGACGAATATTACTACATGACATCTACTACTCATACTCAAACTCAATGATCTTACGACATTCTGAACCATTTCGTTCCAAAATGCGATTAGTCTGTTCCGAATCTCATTCACTGTATGTCTCAGACATGTTCGATGGAATTGAGGTTCGGACTTTGTGCAGGCGATATTGAAGGTAATTCTTAACGACTTGAGCTTGGTGAGGTCTGGCGTTATCACGCATGAATGAATAGTCTTCATCCATGTTAGCAGAAAGTGGTACAACATGTCCTTCTAAAATGTCTGTAATGTACCTCAGGGTATTCAGGGATGCATCACTTATGATGACCAGATCATTGCGGGCGTTTAAAGAAATTCCTCCCTACACCATCATTGAACGAACCACCGTCAAAACCATAATAGGTAAGGAGTTGCATTGGGCATATCTCACATTTTGACGTCTGTATACTAGTGAACTTCGATGGCAATGGAAAAGGTAAAAAATGCAATCAGCTTATAGTCAATTCACTCGTTGCCTGCGGTTAGAACTAGGCCTCAAGCTGCGACATGAGACCTCGAACCAAATTCCCTGAGACGTGGTCTTATCGTTTCACTGCTAATTCGTACTCCACTGTTATGTCGAAGCTGCATTTGAAGGTACTAGCAGTAGAGAACCATTGTTTCAACTGAGAAATCCTTAAATAACGGTCATGGATGGCTGTTGTTGCTCGGGGTCGTCCTTGCCCTGGTTACCTGTCATGACTACTAGTCTCCCTGTACCTGCATATCATTATGGAAACAGTTGAACGGGACACCTCAAGCTGTAGCCAATTACAGGCTGATTTCTCTTGAGCCTATTTTTTCAAAAATTTCAGAGAAAATTATGTTCAATCAGATTCTGGAGTACTTTGATATCAATAGTCTGTTTTCCAATGTACAGTATGGTTTCAGGAAGAAGCGCGGAACCATTGATGCTGTGATCGAATTTATAAAAAATATAGTCAATTGTTTTGAGAAGGGGTTGTACTCGCTGTCCCGATTTCTGGATTTGTCCAAGGCGTTCGACTGTGTCTCTCATTCAGATCTTTTGTGAAAGCTGAATCGCTATGGTTTTGATGATGACAGTGGGAAACTTGTACATTCTTTTTTATCACAGAGGTCACAGGTAGTGTTCACGAATGGCAGTTGGTCGGTCGGATAGAGAGCCTGTTACCATCGGGGTACCTCAAGGTTCACTTATGGGGCCTTTATTATTCATAATATTTATTAATGATTTTCCTCGTTATCTGGCCAATTGTCTGTGCGTACTATTTGCTGATGACACCACTGTCTCTGTTGGCTGTGGCAGTCTTGGGGAAGCGGAGGAGATGTTTAGGACGGCACAGTCAAGGGCCTTGGAGTGGTTTTCAGAAAATGGCTTGCGCGTGAATGACGACAAGACTGAGCATATAATTTTTGGACTGAGACATGGTGTAGAAAACTCGAGTGTTAAATTTCTGGGTATTTACTTGGAGACAAAGCTTACCTGGGATGTTCACTTTGATCAGTTGGCCAGGAGGCTCAGCAGAAATATCTTTGTCTTCAGAAACCTTGCCACCTCTGTGTCTAATCATATTTTAAAGGTAGCTTATCATGGTCTTTGCAAATCTCACTTAAAGTATTGCTTAATAGCAAGCGTGGGGAAACTATAGTGGAATTTCCAGAATATTCAGATTACAACAACGTGCAATCAGGATTGTTGATAATCTCAAATATAGAGAATGTTGTAAGAACTCTTTTTTCAAGTTGGGAGTTATGATTCTTCCTTGTCTCTTTATTTTTGAGTGCCCTGTATATGCACACAAACATTTGGAAACCCTAAAGTTGAATAGTGTCATCATAATTATGACACTTGACAAAAATCAGACATTCATATTCCTTTTCTCAGATTAAGTAAGTCGCAGAATGGACCAAATTACTTGTCACTTAAATTTTATAATAAATTGCCTTCGAGCTTTAGAAATTTTAAGGTTGAAATATGAGAAATTTTATTGAAACGTCCTTATTATGATGCTAACGGTTTTTTAAAATGTGATTTGTCTAGTGTTTATACTACAAGTTTGTGATTTTTACTAGTTTCCTAACTTCAAGAATATTTGAAGTGACTTCTTTGTAATTTCCTACTGAAAATGACGTGTGCGCATACATACATTGTGTTTTGTCATTAAAATAAATATTTTATTCTATTCTTGTAAAAGTTGGAGCTACGTAATCTAACACCACTGTTCCAGCACAATCTACCGAGGTCAAATTTCCTTATTCGCGTTGCATCATCACCGAAAATTGAAATTTTCAAGAAGAACGTTACTCCACAAGTGCTGTTATCAATATGTGCAGTTTTCTTACAAAATCTCAATTCATCATTTTCATTTTATTTCTTATGAGCTACCCATGTGTGTCAGGAAAAAACGTCGAATTTTACTGGCATATGTCCGGACGTATCCAAAAGAAAATCTGTTAATTATAAGTTGCCTACGAAGAAAGAAAGTTGAAACAAAACGTCAAATCTTTTCCCCGTTACAGAAGAAATATTTTTCTTTAAGACTCCTTCTTGACAACGTGAAATTTTTTTCATGAAAGGTTGTTAAAACTCTGATTTAGTACTTACTTCAGGATATTTCCCGTATCTGGTATGATAAGAAATGGAATTTTCATATTGAACTCCATATCCCATTTATTTTTGAGCTTTTGTTCAAGTATTTCATATACTGAACATAGTAATTTAGGATAATCTATTTCATTCTGAAAATATTTGTGCCCTAGGAATTCTTCCAGATGATCCATAGAATACTGAAAAAAGTTTTGAGTTATTCAGTAAAGATAAATTTGTATAATATATCAGACTATTCATCGCACAACTACCCACTACGCCTGCTCAATGCAGAAGTCAAAATAAGCTTACGCTGTAGTACTTGCGTAGCTATCAAACCAAGTGTACATCATATCTCAATATCAGATAAAACAAATCATTACTATATGTGTAAATACATTGAAAACTCTTATTCAGGAAGCAATATTCCGTTGAATGTAAAATATTTATATGTCCATAAAAATGAAATTATCGCCAATCACTTCCCTGAATAGTACTACCATCCAATGGTAAAATATCTTTATCTTTGTGCATTCATAGTATGTTTACTAAAGATAATTAGCTCGGTGCATGAGTTAGCAGTTATGCTACAGACTGTTACAGTTCCACCATTGAATGCTGAATGTTTAGCCATATTCGTTTCCAAAAAACGCTGACTTGTTTGCAGATGTCAAAATACCATCGCTGTGATACAAACAGAATTTCTATTCATCGGAGAACATGCACTCCACTTCAAGGTTTCATAGTCCAATCCAATTAACATACTCTTCAGCTCAATATCTCCTTCCCACTCTGAGCTCTCGCTTTAGTTGTGGAAACCGACAGCGTCTCCCAGCGTTGTTTCCTCGTTATATGGGAACTGCCAAAGCCAAAGGAGTACCAAATATTATTGCGGAATGGATTAGCAACATGCTAAATACCAGTGTGATCAACACTCCGATAAAATAGAAAGTAGTCAGTTTTGTGGCTGGTAGGGGCTTCCCTCAAAGAGGAGTATTATCCCCTTTCTTGTGGTCCCTACTGGTTGATGACCTAGCAATAGTCGACGTACTAGACGTTTATATACAAGCCCACGCTGACTGTATAGTCTTTCTGGCTGGCGGTAATGACGACGTCTCTGACAGACTTCCGAGGGCTATTTCAGATATCCAGGGGTGCTATAATGGTGACAAACTTAGTATTAACTCCCAAAAAACCTTTATGGTGCCATTCAATATGAAAAGAAGGATATTCGTGACACTTCGGTTGAGGAGGTAGCAAAATATCTGGGGGTTACCTTGGATAGTATGCTTATGTGAAATTTGCACTTAAACATAATACACAAAGCTAGACATTCCTTATGGGCATGTCAAATGACCTGTGGAAAGAAATGGGTACTTGCCCCAAAGCAACTGATAGTGAAACCACGTAAGACATATGACTGCATTGATTGGTAAGAGTGTAGTCTCCAAAAGCAATCCCAAGTCAAGCTCTCTAGATTACAGAAAACGTCTAGCATGATTATTACTGAAGCATTTTGCTCTACAACTATTGCAGCAACGGAACTGATATTAACCCCTGAACCTCTTCATTTGGTGATATTAGGAGCAGCTAGAATGGCTATCAACACATTTCGTCACCCCACAAAATGGGATAAATATGTTCAGCTTCATGTCAATCGGTTTACAGTCTGAAATTGAGGACAACGAGATAGTAAGTATGAAGTCCGATATAACATGGATCTACCATTCCAGACCATCATCCCTAGCAGAGAGGAATAGACAAACTACAAGAACCATCTACTTGAGGTTCCCTATTCGTTCACAGACAGCTCCAAAACTGCCCACGGTGTTAGAGCTGGTGTATAAGGTCGGGATGCTGTAAAGGAACAGTCTATTTGTTTTGGCGGGTTTGCGATTGTTTTCGGGCAGGAATATCCGCCATTGTGCTTACCTCCTGATTGTGGGAGGTTTAATAAGAAGATCAATAGAAATGGGATAGGCTGTATTTATTTAGTAAGAATGTTGTTCAACCCTTATCAAATTGAGAGAGAAAAATAGGCTCCGTCTGATGAGAGTACCTGAACACTCAGGTATTGAGGGCAATGAAAAGAGGGACCCATTGGTAGCTTGAGAAACAGCCTTCGGATTGGCTGGACCAGAGTCTAGGCTTGAAATTTTCCTGGAGGCTGCAAGAATGGAAAATTACTAGTGGCTGGACCTGAAGGTACGGGAGCACTGACTGAGCCTCACAGGTCTCAAGCATTCTCGACTTGCCATCAGTGGATCTTTGCAAGAGCCAAGGCTTGAGTTAAACTCTCCAGGCTAGATCACAGAGATCTAAATGCCATATTAATGGGGAACTGTCACCTCAGAAATCACTTGAATAAGTTAGGATTGATCGAAGAGCCTTCATGCAGATTATGGGAGGAGGAGATATAATCAATAGAACATGTTATGTGCGAATTCCTAGCTTGGGATAGAATCAGGCTTGAGGCACTTGGATCTTATTGAGCTCTCACCCACAATGCTTATGGCCTCTTCAAGTTGAACTGAGCTTGTAGATAAAATTTAGGACAGGATGTACCACAATATATCACTGGTCACAGCGACAGGGCTATCAATCAGCCTATACTTAATTTAAATATGAAACTACCTATCTATCTCGTTCATGGAGGCTTATCACAGAGTAACTTTTTGTACTCCGTGAGTTTTTTTGCACTATATTTTCCACAAAATCTCCTAACTGCCCTGCGAACGACACCTTTGGAAGCATTGAGAGTAAGGGTGACCTGTAGTAACCGATAAGCAATCTTGTATTGGGGTAGTGAAGCGTCTTCTTGCACCGCTTTGAGTTTTATTCACACAACTACTTTCACGAGAACTAGTATCTCTGCTAAGAACACTTCAAGTAGCATTGTGAGAGCAATCTGCTGTCACATGTCACTACGTTCATTTGCTCGGATCATTTTAGTGTACTCATTTGTAGAAATTTTTGGTAAGGTATTGCCATTAATTTTTTTCGTCCTGAACGAAAAACTAGCTTTTGGAAACTACCGCAATCGAGCGAAATCATCATCACCATGTTGTACTGAAGAAAAAATTTAGGAAGAACAAATTTCAGATTATATATTGGTCTTGAATACTCACTTTATTATACACAATTTCTACAGAGTCCATAGTAAATTTCAACTTGAAAGCTGCCTTAGAATCCTCCGGTAATTTCATGAAATCAACTTTCAGAAAATATGCGGGACTATTACTCAAATGCTCTGACGAAATCAAAGATACTAAATGATCTTCTTCTGTAGTACCTTCCAAAATGAAACCTTCTACTTTAAAGTTACAACTGTACGTATTGTCTGTAAAATTCGGCATCCAAGTTAAAATTACTTGGGTCATCGTAAGAACGCAAATTTCTTTTTCATGATCCAGTAGAGAAATGCACAAGTTACCGATGCGAAAGTTGAACTTATGATCTGCAAAATGTTATGAGTTTGATAAAGTTTTGATATTTTAATAATTCATACCTATTTCTTCGCGATCTTCTGGAGACTTATTGAAGAATCCAATTTTTTCGCATAAAATTAAACGTTCAGGTGAGGGTAACATGGACCAAAAGTTTTTCTCTCCAATGCTTCTGGATTTGAGCTGGAAAAATCAAAGGTTAATAATTTTGTCATATACAGGGTGTACCTTTATATCAAGTACTACTGGGATAGGGTGATTTTTTTTACATAATTCCATGACTGAAATTTCAATAAACTTCCAACACCCTGTAGATTCGTAGGGTACGTTTGCGGGTCAAGTTTATTAGGAACTTCATTTATACAATCAATCAGAATCATCAATTCCTCTAGTACAAGATACTAAGATACACCCTGTATACTTGTCACACTTACCATCAAGCGCGATTGTTGTCTAGCAATCACAACATTAATTATTGACAATCTATCTTCATGCTTTTGCAGATCTAGTTTCAATTCTGTATCATTCGGATTCTGAATGATTTGTTTATACGTTTCTACATATTTTCTATAATTTTCTCTAGTTTGTTTAATTCTAGACCAACTGTAAGGTTTAACCCTTTGTTCCACTATTGCCTGATAAGCATACTTCCACCATGTCTTTTTATTTTCAATAATACGTTCCTTAGGTCTTATTGATAGGAATTCTAACTTCTAAATATTCTGTTCAAAGAATCTGCTACTGAAGATATTGAATGGTATTGTTTTTACTCAATTCTAAATGACAGTCTTGAATATTAAAATCTCCTACAATTTTTTCTATATTTCCAGTATTGGATTTACTCATGACTATTTTGAACTTGCAACTAGTGGGCTTGAGTACTGAAAAAATGTATTAATACCTTCAATACACTGCACCAAGAAATTAATGCAAAAAATCTAAAAGTGAAATTCATTCAGAAGTTCAGATATATGGAGAATTATTGAAGAAATGAAAATGATATCCATGAAAATTGAAATAGAACTAATAATTAAAAATGTAAACCTTCTGGAGAAAAAATCAATGTTTCCAAAAATTTGTAAATGCCGGATATATCGATACTTGGCGAGAATTACTGCATAACATCATCGTTTCATACTCAGAATCAATGACCTTATATCGTTCTGATCCATTTCGTTTCAAATTTCTATCAGTCTATTCCAAAGTTAATTCTCGGTAGCTGTCTGATTTTGCTGGCTTTTTAATCTTCTGATGAGAATGTCCCAGACATGTTCGATGGTATTGGGACCTTGAAATCGTATAGGATATTCCATTGAGGTGATTCCGTGATCTTAGGAGTGTATGAGCCACTAATAGGTAGCTAAAAAGTTGCACTGATCATATCTCTCATTTAAACGTCTGTACATTAGAAAACTCCATATTTTGGAACAAACCCTAAAAAATATCAACATTGCAGGGGTATCTGAGACACATTGGAGAGAGAGCGGACATTTCGAAACAACGAACGGAAATATGGTGATTTGTTCAAGCAATAACCAAGAATCAATAAACGGAGTTGCTATAATCCTCAATAAATCCATCGCTTATTGGCTATGAAACTATTAATGACAGTAGGATCAGATTGCATGCATCCCCAATGAACATCAATCTCATTCAAGCATATGCTTCAACCTCGACACATTCACAAGAAGAGGTTGAGGAATCTTACGGAAAACTCTCAGAGACAATCGATAAAGGTCCTAGAAGAAAACTTCTATTCGTAATAGGAAACTTCAATGCGAAAGTCGGCACAACAGATGCAGATAACAACATCCCGCATGTTGTAGTCGGTAGGTATGGTCTTGGAACAAGCAATGAACGTGGGGAAAAACTGATAGAGTTCTGTGCTGAGAACCAGCTGTTTATTACAAACACCAATTTCAAACACCATCCACGAAGACTTTCTACATGGCTGTCGCCAGATTGCAAAACACGAAATCCAATAGACTATATCCTCATGCGCAAAAGATGGCGTACATCACTCAGAGATGTAAAAACATACCCAGGATTAGACTGTGGAAGCGACCATAACACACTTATAGCGGAGATATGCATCAAATTGCGCTCACTTCCTAAGACCAAACGACCAAACAGATTGGACCTCAAAAACAACAACAAATTCATAAAAAGCGCATCTGAAGAACTTGAAAGGATAGACGCAGAGGATATTCGTTTAAGTAGTGCGGAAGAATTGTGGAACAGAATGAAGGCAATCATAAAGGCATCTGAGCGCGACTGTAAAAAAGGCAATGAATTTCAGATAGAACTTGGAAGCTAATAAGAGAGCGTCAAAGGATGAAAAAGCTCGGATTAAGAGAAGGTGATGTACGTAATAGGTATAACTCACCAAAGAAATCAAAGCAGCTACAAAAGAAGGCAAAAATGCATATTTCGATTCTATATGTCAAGAAATTGAACAACACTCCTTTAATAGCGAGCACCAAGACCTATTCAAAAAAGTCAGACTTTTAACTAAATCAACTAAGCCGCGAATACTAACTATCAAGACCAAGAATGGAGAGAAGCTTACCTCCAAATCGGATGTTATAGAAAGATGGAAAACTTACTGTCAGGAGTTGATGGCTGATGATAGTACAGATAGCCATTCGCACAACATAGAAGCAACAGAAGAGTTGGAAGCGTCAATTCTAAAACAGGAAGTGGAAAAGGCTGTTCAAAGGCTTAGTGAACAAAAAGCAGCAGGTAATGATGGCATAGTTACTGAAATGCTGAAGGCAACAGGATACGCTGGAAGAAAAATATTACACCACATCTGCACAAAAATCTGGTTATTTGGCCAACTGAATGAACAGAATCATTATATATTCCGCTACATAAAAAAGAACTGAGAGGCCAATGTGCAAACTATAGAACCATCGCTCTGATTCCGCATGCCAGCAAAGTTATGCTGCTGATATTGCAAGGGAGGCTGAAACCCTACCTACAGGGTACATGGTATGTGGGTAGCCACATGCTTTCGGTAGGAAAGGGTGTAAGACAAGGGTGCGTCCTGTCACCCATTTTATCCAACATATATGGGGAATGGATAATCAGCAAGGCGACAGAAGGTTGGAATGGTGGTGTCTCTGTATCGGGAAATAAAATATCAAACTTACGTTATGCCGATGACACAACTCTGTTTGCATCCTCAGAGGAAGAAATGGCCGATCTGTTGAAACTGATCGAAAAAGTCAGTGAGGAGGCTGGATTACTTCTCAACCGCTCCAAGTGCTCCCTGATGGTGGTTGATAGAGCAAACTCACTTCCGCCATTCAGACATGATGATATGCTATTGCAGAATGCTTAGGATACCCTGATCTGCTTGTAAAACAAATGTCGTTTGCGATTTTTATGTTCGAATTGCATTAGTTATTGATGACAATTTGGTTAATTTGGTGAAAATTAGGAATTCATAGGAGATAACAGTCGGTAGGTATTAAAATACACAACCGAATTCTGGGACCATTGGTAAAACTTTTCATTTACACATGTGCACACCTTTTTTATCAAATATGAAATACAACACACGTTTTTGTATATGACCACATTTGCACTTGTTTGAAGAATGAGAGTTTTCCATTCTTTGATTGGATACAAATTCGATCGGTTGCGGTGTTTTGTGATTCTTTTACTGTTTACGATTCGAAACGGTATTTTCATTCAGAATGAGAGATTTAACATCAACCTCAGTAGCAAGGGCAGTATCTCCATTCTGAAATAACTGAAAATAGATATCCCAGACCGCCTCTTACCAACTATACAGAAGCGTTTTCTCGGATTCGTTGGGCATATAATACGGCAGGACGGATTAGAAAAATTGACGCTACAAGGCAAGGTAGAGGGGATGAAGCGAAAAGGCCTATCACCAAATAGATTCATCGACTAGGTGAAACACCTCACAAACTTATCTCTCTCAGAAATAATGAGAGACGCAGAAGATCGCGAAAAATGGAAATCTATTATCAATGATGATACTAACGCATAATTAGCCACCACGCGATGGTGATGGCACAAGAAAAAGTCGATCGCGATAAAAAAGAAAGACAGAACCTCGACTCATCTGTAGATAGTCAGCTTCCAACGAATTGAATGCTTCCTGTCAACATTCAATCGGACTGTTCGATGTGCTACGGTTAGAGATAGGCCTCGAGCTACGACACGAGATCTCTAATCAAATTTCCTGAGACGTTATAGTTTCAGTGCTAATTCACACTCCATTGTTCTGTTGAAGCGGCATTTGCCTGCTGCCTAGCAGTAGCCAACCGTTTTCCCAACGAGGAAATTCTTGAACAACGGGTATGAAGGGTCGTTGTTACTCGAAGTATTCCTTTCCCAGGTCTACTATCATTACTACCAGTCTTTCTGTGCTTATGGATCATTCTGGAAGCAGTTCGTATCTCGACATCACCTACCCTAATTGCTGGCATAGACGTGGAGGACCTAAAAATTGGCCAGCTCGCAATTCTAATATTAATCACTCAGATTCATATTTATGGGATCATTTGAAGGCTCTCGTTTATGAAACTCCTGTACTAGATGACTTGAGAAATCGACGATTTGCAATATCATGAGCTTATGAGCTTAACAAACTGATGGGGCTGGAGTTATGGGTAATTCGAACAAATGGTTAGCAACGTATTTGAGTGGACGCTAACGAAGGGTGGACCTGAGAAATTATGGCACACGGTTCTAATTTGTGCCCCCTTCTCTCAATCATTGTTTTCATCAATGATATTTTTGTCCATCCCGGTCGATTTATGGTTCTGTCGAACTGAAGGTACCTAGCAGTAGCGAACCGTTGTCTCAACGAGGAAATTCTTAAATAACGGTTATTAATCTAAGTACGTACATACCCAAAGCTCCTTTCATGACTACAAGTCTTCCAGTACCTGCGGAATCCAGTTGAATGGGAATCCCAAAACTTGGGCATTGTCATCTTATTACCGAAAATTAATATTTTTAAGAAGAACAAATGATACTCGTTATTATTTGTGATGGTTTGTTGAAATATCTCAGTTTATTTTTTTCATATTTTTTCCGATGAGAGACCAAGAAAAACATTGAACTTTGTCGGTATATGTGCAGACATATCAGAAAAAACATGAGTTGCCCACCAAAAGAGAAAATTGAAATAATGAAATTGTTCGTAAATTTCTTAGCTCAGAGTACATCATCCAGAAAGGGTTCAGGAAAATATATTGAAGAAATATTGATTCTAAGACTATAAATTCTAATATATTTTAAGAAAAATTTATCTATTTTGGTGCCACTTAAGCAAAAGTGGCACCAAATTTCTTTTCTTCGGTCAATTTTTCTTGAATCTGCAAATAGTTTGTAATCGCTTGGAGTTCAATGTAGAGAATAAGGTGGACGTAAGTGCAGTTAATAGTCAATCGTTCTACAAGGGCATATTGATAACTCAGTGGTAAGACTAATACATAAGCATGATTTCAAACTTATATGTTAATAATAAAATAATAGAGGAAAGAATGGCTAACATAGCTAGGTAGCTGCAACAAAAAGTTTAATCCTGAAAGACAATTATATTGAAAAATGACACGACACCCAGTAGAAAAAACAGGGATCTTATTCAATATTTACCTATTTTATCAATTGACCCTCGTAATAATATCCTCATTTTCGAAATGCTTTGTCGACAAATGAAATATAAATTTCTGCGTTGATTAGAAAATTATAGGAGATATCACAAAAAGCACTATAACATGTGAACTAAACACTAAATTGACATGAAGTTTCATTACTTGTAATTTGGAGACCTGAGTCTTCTAAGTCAAAAATCATATAATTTTTCAATAGTGGTGCTACCTACCATCAATTCTACAAACTAATTGAGTGATATAGTTTTTATCACACAGTCTATTATAGTATGATATTTTTCGTGCAAAAAATACGTTGTGTATTAATTTAAATGATCTTAAGATTTATAATTTGAATGAGGTTACTTGATGAAAATTGATATACATTTTTAATTAAATAAAACAATGATGCTCAAATTTCACCATACGAATATTATGGATTTTCAATGCTTCCATAGGTTCAGTAACAATTTTTATTTTCATATTGTAAAATATTATAATGATTATTAAAAGTATGGTTTTCTTCTAGTAGATGATTTGCATAGTGGGAATCTGATTTGTATTTGTTAAAACTGCGTTGGTGGTGCTCTGATTAACTAGATTTGAAATTTTGAAGTTCTACCGGTATAAATTTTACAACAACTTTCACAAGAGAATTTATAAACACCTGATTCGATGCCTTTATGAATTTTAAATTTGCAGTTTTAAAATATCTGCCTAGTTATCCATTCTGAAAACTATATTCATTTTATAACGACTTTAAATTCAGACTGCGTTTACGAATATAAGTTAATATATTATATTTTGATTGGTGTAGGAAAAAACTTTGGATCGCTTATTGAAACTGTTTACGAGAAAGCATACTGTCAATCATACTGGAATTATAACCATTATTGAACGCTATTTGGACTTTCAAGAAATTATTTCCTGACATTGTATGTCTCCACGAAACAATTCTCCCCTGTCTATAAGAACGGAATCAGTATTATGTATTTCCGCCAGAAATTCAGTTCTTGCGGAACCTGGCCCAATTTGGATTTGGATAATAGAGGTTAGTACTGTTCCTTTAGAGCAGGGTTGCTCAAACCGTCGATCGCGAATGCTTTTTGAATAGATCTCGAAAAGAAAAAAAATTAATAAGTAGGTAACTAAACTACAAAAATTTATTACGTAATGAAGTAACACTCTGTTAGCGGCAAAAGGTGGCTTCATCAAAGGAACGCGCGATACTTGTCAAGAAAAGCTGCGTTTTTTACTCTTGCTTTTCTAGGAATTTCGGGCGGTGCGTTTGACGGGAACATTCGAGACTTTCTTTCACGCCGATATAAATGTTGCGCCTGCAGGAATTGGAGTCATTCTGAATTGTAAATTGAAGGCAATACTACGTCGATACAAAGTTTATAATTAAATAGTACAAAATGGGTGCAGCGAAGAAATCTAAGGAGGAAGAATTTTTCTTTTGTATGGTGAAGGATTAGTGCATTTGTCTTTTTTGTCGTGAGTCAGTTGCAATACCTAAGGGTGGTAACTTATAGAGGCATCATAAAACGGTTCATGAAAACTATGTGTTTCGTCTTCAATTTTATGTTTAAGATTTCTTAATTTTTTTATTTTTTTTTTTCATTTAACTTTGATATTTTTGATATTGCGTACAAACTAACTCATTTTTTAATGTACGTTTTTTCGTTGTGTTTGCTTTCATTAGACTGGAAGTTATGCGAGAGAACTTTTTCTTTCGATTTCGCGGCATTCAAAATTCGTTTCATTAAATTAAAATTCAAATACATATTGTCTTGGCGCTCTTTATCGGTTTTCAATTTCCCGCACATCTATGAATGGAAATCGTGCCTCAGGGTAGCGCGCCAACCAGTCTGCTACAGAGAGAGTACTATCGACCGTATAGTGCCGCTCGAAATATAAGATTCGCTTATATGATTTGCAGTTGCGCCAAAAAACCTCGTTTTCACTTCCATGTGGAATCAAGTTTGTCTATTGTGACATAAAAGACTATTGAAATACATTTACCTTATAAATCATTAAAACCCAAACTAAGACATTTTCCAGGCCTGGACTACAGTGAAACTACAGTGCATAAAACGTAGTGCCCTGTAGTGATTCTGAACTTAGTTTGAATGCATAGCTGTTCGCATCGTGGGTCTCCTCTATAAGTAAGTCAAGACAATAATTGAACAATCTCGGTACATTCGTTTCTTTCAATCTTTCGTAATTTTATACATATTTTTCGTTCAGCACTCATAACTGAATGATACAATTTAGCGTATCAGTTTCTCCTATGAGTTTTATATACAGTCCACAGAAATCATCAATATTCTCGCTTATAACACTCCACTATGAAAGGGATTTTCTGCCAAAGACTGAATTAAGAAAAACGAAAAGTACGTGATTTGATATCTTGTTTGGAAAAAGAACAAACCATGTTCACAAGACCAGCTAACCAATGAAAAGCTGCTACGATAGCGTCATTTAAAATATCTCATATATTGGCGAAACACGAGAAACCATTCCAAGATGGATCGGTTGTGAAAGGAGCTTTTATTGAAGCGGGTGAGACTTTATTTGGAGATTTAAAAATAAAACAGAAATCATGTCCACTATTAGAAAACTTCAGTTATCTCGTCCGACTGTCACAAGGCGTATCGAAGTCATGAGTCAGGACATGGCAGATAAACTAAAACATGATATCAAGAAATGTAAATACTTTTCTTTACAGTTCGACGAATCCACCGATATGACAGACACTGTTATTCGGATGGTATTCAATGACATGTTAAGGAAGAATTTTGACAATCATTCTTTGAAGGGAAGAGGAAGAAGTTTTTTGTGTTCGAAAGTTTTAAACACGGACTGGAAATTATGGGCATTGCATCAAAACTTGTGAATTCCATCCGTGCACGTAGCTTGCAACGGCGGCTCTTTAAGTTGCAGTAGGAATATAGGGAGTCAGCTGAAAAGACTGATTTAGTTCTTCACATGGACGTCAGGTGGAGTCGCGGAAACTTCTTAGAAAGGTTTCACGAATTATTGTCCGAAATAACAGCTTCTCTAGACGAAAGAGGTGATGACACTCAGCTGTTGAAAAACGAAAAATGGCTGACTGATTTGGCATTTTGACTGACATCACAATGCACTTAAACACCATTAACTTGAAGCTTCAAGGTTAAGGAAAAACTATTATTGAGTTGATTAGCGCAGTAAACGCATTCAAAAGTAATTTGCAAGTTATGATAAATCAACTGAAAAGAAAGGATCTGAAACATTTTCCGTCTTTGAGACCAAGGATTCCTCAGTGGAATTATGATACGTACGAGGCTGAATTATCAAATATTTTAGGACAATTCGAAATGAGTTTTTATGATTGCAATAAATTGGCAAATATAGCATCATTCATGAGTTATTCTTTTTCATGTAAGAACATTGAGGAATTAGCTACTGAAATAGCAAGTCAGTTTGATATGAACTCATGTTCTGTTGAAAATGAGTGCAGATTATATCAGATATACATCTCAAAGTTACATCATCTGATACAAATTTTTGGTGTTTCATATCTGAAGATAAATATCCGAATCTAAGGCAAATCGCCTTTCAACTAACGGCAATGTTGGGGTCAACTTACTTGTGCGAGTCTGAAATAAAGATAATTAAGTAAAAATATCGCAATCGACTAACTGACGATTATATGTCATCATGCTTGCGATTAGCACTCAGTGGTTACGTTCAATTTTATGAAAAGTGGATTGTGCGGAAAGTTACACCCTACCTAGGTAGGTAGGGTGTATATTAATAGTTAGTATAGTATACTTCATCAGAGCACAAACGCAGTTTTGACCAACAAAAATCAGATTGTCATTATGCAAATCATTCACTAGAAGAAAACCATACTTTTAATAATAATTTTCATATCCCACATAATGAAAATATTGGATTGCAACTGCACCTATGGAAACATTGGAAATCAATAAACAGAAAAATTCCGGATATTAATTTAATAGTCAATTAAACCCACATTTGTTATTATTCTCTCAGTCCTTAAAAAAAGCAACTCTGTTCAGCTTTTTCTTCATAGAGCTAAGTACCTGCGTTGCCAATGTAATATATAAGGTACATCATCCTTTTGCATGTACTACATATATGAAGAAGCCACAGTGTGGTGAAACGCGTTATGATTTTGTCTGTGTGATGAAAATTTGAACATCATTGTTTTCATTCAATAAGAAAATCAAAATTCATTTCTGCTTACCAAAGTCGAAATTTTCTTCGGCCATCACGTAATTGTGAAGACTTGATGACATTACATTTTTCCAAGTATAATATTGTGAAGGGAATTCCCAGTTCTTTATGTTAATATCTTGGTTCCAATATGTTGAAACAGCATCTACCTTTACTAGATAAAATGTTTTTTCTTCATTTTTATCATTTGCACCACTTTTCCATTTGCTGCAATAGTAAGAATTTTTTAATCGAGAGTTCCGTGAAAAACATCCCAAGCTTCTGGTCTAACAGAATCGCATCTCAAATGAGCAAATAGCCTGGTATATTTCTTCAGGATTTCGGTTCCAAAATGACAGGTACAAGGTAAGGGATAATCTCCCCCAATCCAATCACTATTTTCTCATGATTTTACTGTTCATTTGTAATTTATAAATACATCAGAAAATGAAAACAAATCAATCAGATTTCGGAAGTTATTACAAGTGTCATGTGAAAAAAGACAATGTTTGAGAATAATAGCGCTCCAAGTTTGAGTGAAACCTCAGTCAAAGAGTAAAATTCTCTTAGTTCATGGGTGTTTCAAATATAAATAACATAATCGTAAATGAGCATCAGAGGAAGTTAAAGAAGGTCCATTGAAGGATAAATGTCCAGCATTTCTTCGAACCAATGATGAATCTGCGAGACGTGTTATGTATCACTTCTGGACAGTTACAACATTAAACATTCAATATGTGAGCCTACTCGTATGGGTGATAGATCTGCAACTTATTTGGATAATATACTCACTAACATAGATCATCTGCGTCTGCGGTTTTTGAGGCACACTTCTCTGATCACCTTTAATCTAGGCAACCGAAAGAGAGACCACGTCAAAACAAATACAACAGACGCCAGAAGATTTAGTAGCTCTGTAATTGGCCGAATCATGCTTAGGGGTGGGATCTGAATGTTAGCAGTCTGTACAGGTACGGTCTCGGTCCATCGAATAGAAAATTAAATTTTCATTATTGTTTTGGAAGTGTTATTGATCGAGTGTTGAAAAGTGAAAATATTGTGTGTATAATGTCGTCTACGGATACTGCAGATGAAAGTACTGTTGAAAATTATTCTCCGAAAAAGCGGCCTAAGAAAGGTCATTTTACTTTGAATGAAAAACAGATAATTTTCAACGTCTATAATAGACCAATGCAAATAGATTCTGCACCTATCAACGAAATCGTCGATCAAGTGGCAAATATTGTGGGAGTTAGTAAAACTAGTGTTTACAGACTCATAAAGGAGGATAAGGAGAATCATTCTTTTTCACAACTGAGGACGTACCCGAAAAGGGTGAAAATTGCGGATAGTGTTACTGATTTCGACAAAAATCTGATTAGTAGGAAAGTGCATCAGTTTTTTCATAGAAATGAATTAGCTACAATAGATAAAATATTGAATGAAGTGAACAATGATGTTGATCTGCCAAATTTCAAAAGAATAACATTCCGTAAAATATTTAAAAAAATGGACTTCAGATTCCAGAAGAGATGGAAGAATGGATTACTATTGGAGAAAGAGGAAATAGTCTTGTGGAGGAGAGACTATCTTAAACAAATTTAAAACTACCGCGAAGAGAATAGAAAAATCTATTACCTGGATGAGACGTGGGTGAATGCTGGGCACACTAAATCAAGTATTTGGGTAGATGTATCGGTCAAAACAGGCTTTCCAAGAAGGTTTATCGACTGGATTGAAGAATCCCACAGGTGAGTGGTAGTTATATTATGCATGAATAATTCATGTATAATATAATATAATATTCATGATTTTCAAATGAAACACAAGTTCTGTTGGTTCGTTTTGATTGAAATCGCTAATTTCTTGATAAACCTATTTGATTTTTATTCTGATTCAAATCTTGATTTGAATCATGCTTACTCTGTATCAACAATAGGCACGTCATCAGGTATTTCATCATATTTTTTGAAACCATAATTTTATCTAACACTAACTGCAGAATGAAGGTTTTCGAATACCCTTTATGGAAATACTCCTGTTATTCCTTGCAAATTATGCTATAGGGTAAAACCCATACATACTGTTCATTATCCAGTACCAGTACCACAACAATCCTGTTTCGAATTGTTAGCATGCCGCTTTCTTTCAAGGACGTTCTATATCATGTTTTCAATCTATATTTACAACAGCAATAGGATAATTCAATTTGGACGAATAGATGGGATCTTATTAAGGGTCTGTTGCTACTTCTGGGTTTCTCTTTATCTCTATTGCTACTGTAAATTAACTTGAGTAGGCTGTGTACCACCTACCTGTCTTCAAAAGGTTTATCGGTGATTTAACTCAATTCATATTCATATTCTCTTTTAGGTTTTCCGTTAGCCTTGCCAGTTGATGGGTCGTTGCGTGTTCGCTTCAGAATCCAAACTTGTGGCTCGGTATGATATTGTTCTGTTCTGCAATGCTTCTCAGTCTTCTGTAGATGAGTTTTGCTATTACATTGCTCCTTGATGACAGCAAGCTAATTGGTTTGTACCTGCTAGGGTCGTTCTTTGGTTTCCCTGATTTTGGTGTCATTATTGCTTCTGCTGTTTTCGAATTGCTTGGGTAATGTTCTATTCTCATCACTCTTTTCGCAATTTCTGTTATTTCTTCTATTGATTCTTCTCGTAGGTTTTTCAAGGCCTGGTTTTCGTTTGTTGTTTCTCTTCTTATTCCTATAATTTCTATATTTCTATTGAAATTTACGTCCTGGTTCGGACTGTTGGTCTTAAATTGTTCTTCCAGAGAATCTGCGAATGCGTCCGCCTTCTCTTTATTTGTTGTTGCGACCTTGTCGTTCCTTTTTAGGTATGGTATGTTGGATCTCTTCTTTTTTCCTGTCACTGATCCTGTCATTTTTCAGAGGGATTGGTCCTCTGTTGTTAGAGCCTATATTTTCTCGTCCCACTTTTCGTTGAACATCTGTCCTATTTGCTCTTTAACCTTATTATTTAGGTTATTTAGTATCCGCTTGTCGTCAGGATGCATCGTTCTCATGTATTTCTTTTTTGCTCCTTTCTTTTCTTCGATTAGGGCCCGTATATTTGTCTGAAGTGGTCTCTTTTGACCTGCTGCCAGCAGTTCTGTCGCTTTTATTTCCTTCTCTTTTTTGTTTCCATGGTTTCTTTGAATATTTTCCAGTTTGTTCTTTTCCTTTCATTGACTATGTTTTCCGCCTCTGTGTACCTCTTGTATCACTAGCGAGTGGTCTGAGTTTAAGTCCATGACTGATCTTATTTTTGTCTGCTATGGCACATTCTTTGGCATTGCTATGTCTAATACGTCGACTGTTCCTGTACTTGTGCATATATGCGTTGGCTCTTCTGGAGCAACTACCATTATGCTGTGTTTTTTGCTATCTGCCTCAGCTTTTTACCATTTGTATTTGCTTTTCGACAGTTCCAATCTTCATGTTTGGAGTTCAGGTCTCCTGCAACTATTGTTGCTGTTTTTTATTGAAAAAATAATTTCACTTCCTCTTTTTCTAGAGTTTTTGTTTGTGATTTGTATACTGAGTATACTTTCAGTTCACCTCTTTTGGTATTTATCTTAATTCCTGTATCTTCTATGTTCTTTGTTCCTGTTTCTGGTAGTTTGCCGTGTTCTAGGCCTCTCTTTACCAGTATTGCTGTTCAACCTCCTCTTACTGCTTCTCTATCTCTTCGATAGACTGTATAATTTCTTATCTTGAATTTTTTAATTCCTTCGTTGTTTTCGGGTGCGTTTATAAGTATTATGTCTATTCTATGTGCCTCCAGGAATATAGTCAGCTCTTGTTTCTTGTTCGTTAGCGAGTTGGCATTCCAAAACGCTTATTTCAGGTTGTATCTTGTGTTGTTCATTTGCTTATTTTCTTCTAAGAAATTTCAACTATCCTGCTTTGTTCTTCTAGGAAGACCATTTTTTGTTCCATCGTGGCCTTGGTAGAGTTGAATGCCATCACAGCATTCTTCCTAGACACGTAGCTAGTTCTTCTTCTGCGTCTTGTTTTCTTTCTTTTTTCTCCTTCTTTGGAGCTTTTTCTCTCTTTTCTGTCTGTTTTCTGTTAATTTATTCCTCGTAAAACTTAATAGAGAACTGAGAGAAATTTATGTAGTATCGCCACCTAGCGGCCAGAAGTGCAAGTATAATAATCTTTCGATCAAGGCTCACTGAATTCGGCGATATTTAGCAGAACACTTTCGGAGAATGAGTAAGAGTAGAATCGAGATTGAACGGTGATTCCCCGAGAAACGAGAGTCGGCGGAGTTCAGAGAGTTCCTCTAAAATCGTATATAAAAAAATATAAATATATAAAAAAAGTATCTTGTCCCAATAATAGCGAACTATCAACTATTTGATGAAGTTGGAATGTAGTATAGCTTGTTCGTATTCTTCTTGACTTAAGATTAAATGTAGGAATTTCTTTCATAATGAATAATAAAATAAAACAAATTACTATGTTTTAACTATCACTAATTTATTGATGTAAAGAATGACGAAAATTTACATTGGTTGGACCGGTTTCGGACATACGTCCATTATCAACAACAAGCTAATGAAAACTGAATACTCATGTACAATACAGTAATTACCATCAATAAAATGCTAGTAGAGGTCACAGTAACTTGAATAATGGTTATTGGTAGGTAATTAAGTCTACCTGGTCGTTAAGGAGCTTAACCCTTTCTACCGTAGATGCCTTGAAAATTTCCATCGATTCAAAGAAATTGAGTTTATAAGATTTATCACAGGAATGAAGAATTTTTAGCTGTTGAAGTTCTGGAAAAGGATGACATTCATTCAGACAATGTGCAGCTAAAGCTGAATCATATTTCTGATGTAGGAATGACCGGACATGTTCTTTGTATCTAGCCTTGACAGAGCGTCCTGTTTGACCTATATAAAAGGAATTGCACTCAGAACATGTTAATTGGTATACTCCTGATTTTTCGAATTTATCGGTTTTATCTTTAGTGTTGAAAAGCAGGCCTGACAATTTGCTAACTGGTTTGAATGCAATATGAACTTTTTTACTATCAGACAAAACTCTAGCAACCTGTTCTGACGTCTTCCCAAAATATGTTAGAGACATAAATTTTTCGGGCTTTTCTCTCTTGGATAGGGGATATATCATGTTGAATGTGTTGTTGCGTATTTTTTGATCAATTAAACTCTCTATTGCTTTTATATCGAAGCCATTGTTCTCTGCTATTAACATAATGGTGTTAAATTCTGATTTTCGGTCCATGTCCGATAGAGGCAAAGAAATCGCTCTGTGAATTATGGATTTAAAGGCTGCTATTTTTTGAGAATACGGGTGAAATGAATCTATGGGTATGACATTATCCGTGTACGATGGTTTTCTGAAGATATTAATTGATAAACGGTTATTACTCTCCCGGGTAATTGTTAGATCTAAGAAATTGATTTTACTATCGACTTCTGTTTCTACTTTGAACTTAATTTTAGGATGAATGTTATTAATGAAATTCAGGAAGATTTCTAGTTGTCTATTCGTTCCAATGAAACAGGCTAAAATGTTGATGGTAATTCCTGTATTGTACATGAGTATTCAATTTTCATTAGCTTGTTGTTGATAATGGACGTATGTCCGAAACCGGTCCAACCAATGTAAAATTTTGTCGTTCTTTACATCAATAAATTAGTGATAGTTAAAACATAGTAACTTGTTTTATTTTATTATTCATTATGAATATCAACTATCACGTAGTTCAGGCTTCATCGATCAATTATTTCTTTCAGTTTCACAAAAGTTTAATTCAGTGGTTTTATTCTTACAGAAGTTTATTTCAATTGTTCTATAGAAAATTTATTCATATTGTTTTTGTGATACTATGGCAATGTTTTATTTGAAATTTTACATTTTACTTTCACTCTTGTTCTTCTGTATTTGTCTTTCCTTCAACATTATTGATTATTTTCAGATTCTTGCGCTGAGTTTCATTAAATATTTCTTGATCAAATATCCAGTATCATTTAAACCATCATTCTCGCTCGTATTAAATAAAAGAGGAAGTTCAATGTTTCATTCCAATTGTGTTCTGATTCAAGCTTTCAAGTTTTTCAACTCAAGAAGCTTGAATTCTCAAGCTTTTTTGAGAACAAAAAGTTACAATGAGAAAAATTGGAAACCTTACCTATTTGTTGTTTCAGCAGTAATATTTCCAATACAAAGCCCACATGACAAAGGGTACCGACAACTGACAATATCCTCGTACCGTATATGAACATTCGAAATGTTCAATTGCAAATTATTCAAAATATTCGAAATCAAATGTTCCGAAAACGAGGATGGTCCACCAATGAAATGGCTTTCTGAGTCTAAATCGTAGAGGGCCTTTCGTTTTAGCGCTCTTTTCAATCGCTTATCCTTCTCTTCGTCGAAGATGTTTCCATTTATGACTGGATTGGCCAGTATAAATACGTCTTCTATGGTTACGTTTGTGGTACTCTCCCATATGGTCGTCCATGGTATTTGAATGGAAACTTTACCGATTGTTCCAGCAATAACTTCGATTGGTAGATTTAGCTCATACTGAAAATTAATTATGATGATTTGAAAAATTATGAAAATCAAACTTGCATAATAGATAGGATTTTCACGCTGAACGGGTCATCAGAAGTGTCTGAGGAACGGGTTTATCGCTTAATTTCGAATTTTGGCATTAGAGTAAATAGATACCGATCTACAATTTGCAACTGCTTTTAGTGCGGCACCAGTTCTGTTTAAACCGGACATCAACCACAACTTTGTTATTTCAAATGGCGTGGTAAACTTCTAATATAATAATCTAAAATTATTTATTTTATTTATTTTTTTCGATGCTATTTTATATAGATAGATATATAGATTATCAGTATCTAAGTGATAAGGTGGATTGCATTCAGACACAGCATCCGGCAGCTGACGTCATTGTTCTGGGTGACTTCAACGTTCACAACACCAACTGGCTCTGCCACTCCAATAAAACAGATGAAGGTGGAAGACAGGTTGAAACTTTCGTAATCAGCCATAATCTAACGCAGCTAGTCGACGAACCGACAAGAATACCTGATCACCCAACCAGCTTCCCGAACACCTTCGACCTTTTTTGATTTCAGATCCAGATGATTTTGGAGTGGAGGTCTCAGCACTGCTAGGCAACTCAAAACCACAATGTTTTATCGGCTACTGGAACCATTATGCTACCTCTAAACCAAGAACCTAAATCACCCAGACGCATTTGGCACTATAACTGTGCTATTTGGGATCAGCTGCGTGAATTCTTTTCGTGATTTCCATTCAGTAATGTTTACTTTTCAGATCCTGACATCAATTTGTGCACTGAATCTGTTACAGAAATTATTCATGCAGGAATGGATCTCTACATCCCTCATTCCATGGAATGAACAACAGCACAAAAGCCATGGTTCAACAAATACTGCGAATGAGCTTCTACAGCCAAGAAAAGAGTTTACAAGTCAACAGAGGAAATAAGAACAACCATCGTACGAATACGAAACGTATGCAACATAACAACTGCAAGAGCAAATTCAAATTTCAACGAAGGGATAACTAATAAACTCCTTGAACAGGCAAGCGGGACTTGACAGTTCTGGTCTATGGCGAAGACTGTCGGTGCCAATTCCTGCAAATATGCGTTTCCGCCTCTTGTAAGAGAAGATGTACAGCATCATCTCCGAAAGGGAAAGCCGATCTCTTTGCTTTCTTGTTCTCAAAGAATTCTGTTCTAGATTCATCTAACGCAATTCCACCGAACGTTGCACCTACAAATTCTTCCATGGTAGAAATCGAGTTCAGAGGTCGCACTGTGAGACGGAATGTCGAGCAGCTAAACTACAAGAAGGCAGTTGGTCCAAACGAAATACCGCCAATCGTCCCGAGAAAGTGTGCTCCCGAACTGGCACCCATTCTTAACAGTCTGTTTCAGATTTCTTATGAAAGCCGGACTTTTCTGAGCAGCTGAAAAATAGCATGAAATCAACCAATCCCAAAGAAGGGAGCAAAGTCTTCTTTCCATTATGTCCAATGTGATGGAGATAGTCATAAACGTTGAACCCATCAAATAACTTGAGTTGCAGGGAATTATAAACGACCGTCAGTATGGTTTTCGCAGGCAAAGATCGACAGGAGATCTGCTCGCCTACGTCACTCATGTTTGTACATCAATGATGGAAAAGCATGGGGATTCTTAAGCAATAGCCCTCGACATCTCCAAGCCTTCGATAGGGTTTGGCATGCAGCCTTGTTGAATAAAGTTGCTGCATATGTATAAGTAGCTTTCTTTCAAATAGATCAATTCAAGTTGTGGTCGACGGTATAACATCTGATTTTTTCCAGTTGCAAGCAGGAGTAAATCAGGGATTCATTCTTTTGCCGACCTTGTTTCTGTTGCAGATAAACGATATTCTGTCATCTACAGAGAACAAGATCTTCGGATTTGCAGACGATCGTACTCTGGTTTCGTTTTTCAGTAGTCTGCGGTCGATTACAGCTGCGAAATCTCAACGTCAGAGATGTCAACAAATTAATAACTTAAACCCTGACTGGTGAGCTTCAACGCGAGCAAGACGCAAGCAAGTACGTTTTCTAGAAAGGACTCCACTGGAGACCCTCCTCCAACGATGCAAGGCCAACAAATTGCATCCAAAGATTCGATGCACCTTCTCAGAATAACGGTCAACTCCGAGTTTTGCTGCCATGAACATGTATCAGCAATAGCTAAGTCTGCATCAGCTAAACTCAGTTTTTTTTCAGAGCCAAGCGATACTTCACATCGTCTCAGCTGTTGCTTCTATATAAGGCGCAGATTCGGCATGCTTTAGAATATTGTTCCCATGTATGGGGATTTGCGCCCAAACATTCGTTGCAGATGTTGGATAGTGTGAAAACGGGCTGTGCGCCTTATCGTCCGCCCAGAGATCTTCAACCGCTAGCTCTCAGACAAGTTGCAAAGGTTCTCTATTTTACAGATACTTCAACGAAAGATGATCCAAGGAGCTAGAAGACCTTGTTCCGGGAAAACTCATGTTTTGCCACAACACTAGGCTGACAAGGAGTTCTCATCATATGGCGGTACATTTAGCGTCCCCTCGAACCACCCTCTATAAAAATTCTTTTGTTTAGAGGGACGATGAGCTGTGGAACTCGCTTCCGATCAACATCTTCCCAACATTTGGCCCTCTTCAAGAAGCAACTTAACAGACGCCTCCATTCTTCCCAGGCGCCAACTCGTGTGGTGTAAGAGGTTCTCTTATTCCTGGAAAACGCGCATAAAAAAAAGAAAAAAGTGAGGACTGTCCAGTAGCCGGCCACTGCTACCCATTGGTCTATTGTGGCACACACTGTCCTAAATTTCAGCCACAAGCTCCATTCGTCTTGTGAAGGATATGAGCTTTTTGAGCGAGAGCTTAATGAGCTCACTCAGCTTCAGTTTGTTAGATCCAAGTTCCTTCATCCTGACTTTGTCCCCAGCTAGGCACTCGCACATAACATGTTCCATTGATTTTATCTCTTCTTCACATAGTCTACATGAAGGATCCTCAATCAATCCTAACTTGTTTAGGTGGTTTCTGTGGCGACAGTGCCCCGTAAGTATGGTCGTTAGAATACTCAGGTTCAGCCTAGAGAGTTTCAGCTATGCCTTGGCTTTCACAGTGGAAGGACCACTGATGGCAAGTCGAGAGTATCAGAGCTGAGAGACTCATCCAGTGCTCACGTACCTTCAGGTCCAATCACCAATTATTTTCCATTCTTGTAGTCTCCAGGAACATTCCAAGCCTAGGCTTTAGTCCGATGAATCCCAAGCCAACACAGAAACTGGTAACTGAATTAAATTCACCTTGTCTGTTTCTATGTTCCACGGCCCTATGATTCAATATTCCAAAGTAACTGTAACTTTTTGATAAAATCGCGATTGAAATGAAAATATGCCATTTTAGGTTAGAAACCTAATACCAATCAATACTAATTCAAAATAAGATTCTAATAAAGAAGAACGATAGGTATTCGTGTTTGAAAAAAAGGTTTTTTGACAATTACGGTTCACATTCCGTCAAAAAGTACAAGGAATTGGTCAATGAAACATAAAATATTTATTTTTCATCCAAATTTATTGTATTTCCTTCAAAGTAGGTCCATTGAAAAATAATAAATTCACTCCTACGAATTATCGAATCATCAAATCATTTTTCAAACGTTCTGGCCTCGAATTCCAGTTCTGGCCTCGAATTTTCTTTTATGTCTTCTATCGATTCAAAATGGCTACCTCGAAGTGGTGATTTAAGTTTTGGAAAGAGAAAAAAGTCGGCTGGAGCCATATCAAGTGAATACGGTGGTTGTTCGAGGGTATTTGTTGAGTTTGTGGTAAGAAATTTATTCACAATAATAGCTTTGTTAGATGGTGCATTATCGTGATACAAAATCAATGAGTTTTTTTCCCACAAATCTGGCCTCTTTCGACGAATTGGCTCTCTCGAACGCCGCATAACGCTCAGGTAATATTCTTTATTTACCGTCTGACTTGTATTACCTTGACCGTCGGTCGACTTTGACGAGGTTTTTTTGGTTTCGGTTCAGTTAGAAGGCGCCATTCCGAAGCTTCTTGACTGATTTGCATGTCAAACTCATAAACTCTGGTCTCATCACCAGTTACAATGCGTTTTATGAATGTGGTGTCAGAATTGACTCATTCTAGCCTGTCTTCAACGACCTTTACGCGTTTCAATTTTTGAAGAAAATTCAGGTCTTTTGTTTAGTCGAGCAGCACCGCGTTTCATGCCCAAACAATCGTTCAAAAAGAAACGAATCGATTAGGCGATTTCATTTGAAATACAAACTTTGAGACAAATTCTTTGTTCGATATTTTCATTCATTGGAAAAGTCGCAAAAAAGACTTGCGAGAACTGACAAAATCGAGCACTTTAAACAAACGAAATGACAGATCGCGTTCAAACTCCGCGTCAGTATAGAAAACAGTTGTGCCAACTCAGCAACAACAAAAATTTCGACAGTCGTTCTGAGCAGATTTTTCAAAGAATCAATTTTGGTCTTTTTCCGACAGTATGTATTGTGTTGACAACTGATTCTTGAGAAACCTATATATATATATATATATATATATATATATATATATATATATATATATATATATATATATATATATATATATATATATATATAGATAAAATAGCATCAGTAAGTACATTGTCCTCAAAAGTAACACTTTTATAGAATAACTAAAAAATTATATCTTACTCAAATCTGAGTCAATTTTCTTGTGCAGAAAGATGACACTATAATACTGAAAATTTCGATGAAAAAAATCATAGCGTAATAGTGGTTAATTTTAGGTAGGACAATCCTGACAAAAGATGCTTGATAAAATATGCCCTTCCAGCAAAAAGTATACCATGTCATTTGAAATAGCAAAGTCGGGCGATTTTGCCCGGACACCCTGTATATTTTGAAATTTAAACGAAACAGATTGTTAAAGAGAGCCATACTGTGTAACTGTTTATGATGTCTACGTTCATGCCATAAGTTTACAATTCCCATTTTTCCAACCGGGTTATGGGTGATAATTCTAGATTGTGTTATTCTTCATTGGCAAGTTATAATTTCATGATATACATACCAGAGCTTCAGGTTTAAGCTTGAGATCCGTTAGCTGGACACGCCCTGAGAAGATACCCACATTTAGATTTTCCGTATCCAAATCGACGACATATTTTCCTAAAAGTTGGTTCAGTATTCTCGCGACTGCTCCTTCCAACATCTGAAATCAATGTAAAAGGTCAACTTATCCATAAGAAATTGTTAATAAGCAATTCTCGGACTCAAATGTATCCATAATTAAATAGAAATTCTCAAGGTGCAAATATATACAAGGTGTTCCACAAACTCTATGACAAACTTTGAGATGTGATTCTGAGACAAATTGAAACAAAGTGAGCAAGGTCGAAGATATTTAGCTTCAAAAATTTGATCCTCACGGTTCCTTAAATCACAATTTTCAAGAGAGCGGTTGTGTGGTGTTACCATAGATTAATTAAACTACATATTTTCCTATATAGAAGGTGATATTCCTAATCGTAGTTAAATGATTATCAAGAATGTTGAGTTACTTTGGATAGATAAACGTCAAAATAACTATTGCCTTGAATTTCTCGAACTAAAAATGTATTCCTTCTGATATGATCTATGTTTATTGATTTGATGAGAACGCACGAGAAGCTACTAAAGACCATAGAAGATTGCATCGATGACATCCTTCTGTTTATAAGGTTTTTACTTCGGTATTTAGAAGAGAAACGGGAACACTTGAGTCGAAACATGTACGACCTCGTAAAATCAACTTACAAAATGAGGAGAACATCATGGACTTTGTTGAATATAATCCTTTGATAAGTATTCAGCATATTGCGAATCAGATTCAAATTCCCGGAAGTGTCCTGTGGCGTGTTTTGAAAGGGAAAAACTGCACCCATATCATCAAGAGGGAATGCAGGCAATGAATGCAGGGAACGAGCAGCGTCGACTCACATTTTGCCGCGGGAATCTGCAGCAAAAAAACCGAGATACAGATCCCATTTTGAACATTTTATGGTATGATGAGTCATGCTTCACAAGAGATGGTATTGAAAATTTCCATGATGATCAGTTGGGCTTAGGGGCAGAGTGCTTTCAACAGGATGGCGCCCTTCGCCTAAAGCAAGACTTCGGAAATTTGAATGACATGTTTAGAGACAATTGTGCAAACACAAGAGGCTCTTTTGTATGGCCTATGAGATTACCCAATTTCAGTCCTTTGGAGTTTTAAACATGCGGATTCGTGAAAGATAAAATTATCACATTTCATAAGAATGGCTTCGTCAACGGACACAGATTTCATTACTATAGTCGACAAAACCCACATTGTTCATTCGAACAAATTTCAACATCAATTGTTCTCAACTGTTTGGAGAGGGTTTGTTGATAATTATGAGGTCAGGCTATTCAATCGCGAAGAATTTTCACGCTCTCTCAGGAAAGATATTATAATAATAATTGAGCATCTTCCGGAAATCATAAAAATGAAATGTGGGTGTGGATGTAACACCTGCACATGTTTTCAGTAATGTTCAAAACGAATTGTCGAATAGATAGAGCGGGAGGCAATGTTCAATGGCCCCTAAGGTTTTCAGACTTAACATACATGCAGTTTCA
This sequence comes from Cryptolaemus montrouzieri, assembly GCA_013387265.2. Taxonomy (NCBI): domain Eukaryota; kingdom Metazoa; phylum Arthropoda; class Insecta; order Coleoptera; family Coccinellidae; genus Cryptolaemus; species Cryptolaemus montrouzieri. The sequence continues at coordinate 31,040,926 of JABFTP020000103.1, forward strand.
TTTAAGGGTACTAGAATTTAAAGTTTCGTCGAGCTGAAAATATGCGTCCGAGTAGAAGATGGACAATTTGAACATCTCTTATAGCGTGTTTAAGTTACCCTTTCCTTGGATACTGATCCTAGTTAGATCATGATGACGACTTCGTCATCGTGCAAAGGAGGATTTGCAGACATGTTTCAGTACACTGTTGATCACTTTGAATATACTGGAAGGGTTGTATACGTCCTCGGGACTGGAAGTTAACCCAGAAAAGCCGAAACTGGTTGGTTTCACGAGAAAGCATACGATTCCATCATGTTCGAGGAATGCAGGGACGAGCAGGATCATTTTCTTTTGATCAAGACTCGCCATGAAAAAATCGGTTTAGTACTTGGGGTTAGTACTAGATAGGAGCTTAGCTTGGCTCAGCATCTTGAGCTAAATACTGGCAGATTCCAGATGATGCCCTCATGACATGTTGGAGCTACTTCAGCGACACCTAGGGCTTAAAGCCACGTTCTCGTATGATTCTTCAAAACCAGTCTGCTTCCCAAATTCATCTCCGCCTCGTTGGCGTGGTGAAGGAGGGTGCAAAATCAGATGGCGAACCTGACTCTTGAGAGGTTCAGAGCACTAATAGTGGGAATTGAGGACGGTGCTCAAAGAAAATGGTTTGAAGACTAAAGAGGGGACAGGTACTGGAGGAATGTAATGGGTTTCTATGTCCCATGAGATAAAGATACAACAGATTCTCAATTGCAGATCATGACGATACTTGGCTACGCTCGAAGGCTAGAAGAACTGGGTGCAACTAATGACTGTTCTACGATTTGCTCCGACAGTCTGTTTTGTTCTGAAAGCCTTAGGCGTACTCATGATTACTTCAAAGGTGGCCTAGGAATGCGTTCAAGAGCTGGAACAACCCGTCTCCTCTAGGTTCCGGGTCACACCGAGATCACAGCTAAGAATGCTTTAATAGGACCAGTGTCAGTGGAATAGTATTGGGACACTTGGTTGAATGCTCGAGGTTGTCGCCAGTTGAAGACAATACTGAGTTCATCATCTAATAAAATTTCTACAAACTTTAAACTTGAAGGTAGTGGAACAAATGCACGGTTCTTGTCACGTATAGTAACGAGGCATGGCAAGTTCAGATATCACCAGTGCAAGATAGGAGTGGAGAATAACCCTAAGTGTAGGTGAAATTGAGATCAACCACCAATTGATTTGAGCATCACATGCTCATCGTGGATCCGCATTTGAATTAAGAGAGGAATGTTGTCACAAGAAAGGAGTACACAAAGATCCATAGATCCAGGAGTCTCTGTATCGATACCAGTATATTCTCCCATCGAAGATATAGCTGAAACTGGTGAGGACGCTTATCATGCCCAAAATTGAGTATTGTGCTCCCGTTTATTATCATTTTTTGACATCTGAAAATAGAAATAAATGGGGAAAGTTGCACAATTATTATTTGCGATTTACACACTGCATTACCCGACATGACCATATGACACCACATTACATAAAATTGAATGTATCACCCATGGAGAAATATATAACTTTTCTGTACTGTATATTCTTGTACAAGCTATTGATGTCAAAACTTCCATATTACTTATATTCTATCATCTGAAAGAGGTCAGATGAACGCGGTGTTCTTCTTAGAAGAGATATATTTGAGATTCCAATGCATTTAACATCAAAGTTTAAGGAATGCTTTTTGCATACAGCGCCAGTCCATTTTAAGGAGAATTAGAAGGGACATTCTATGTAGGTTAGTTTGTAAGTTACTGTATGTTTTATTTGGGCACAATGAATGGTACTATTATGCACTATCTCAACTGTTAGCTGGATATAATTTACCTTTTCCAGATTCAGTAATCAAAGGGAATAGGCTCGATTACAATATACTTGACATAAATTTTCTAACTATCCTACATGTATTAAGAATTACAGCTTTTTGCATTTCTATATAGGAATTCTTATGCAATTCTAATTTCTTAAGGTTATCATGCAAAGTTTTGGATATTAACCCAGTCGAGGATACGATGACAGGAACAATATCTATTTTATCGAGGTGCCACATCTGCTTGATCTCAATAGCAAGGTCTGTGTATTTGGTCTTTTTCTCCTGAAACTTATTCAGCACGTTGTTATTATTCGGTATGGCGACATCCACCAGCTTTGCTGTTCTGGCTCTCTTATCATACACCACTATGACCGGCCTATTATTCGTCACCATTCTGTCAGTGATAACAGGCCTATCGTAGTATAATCTGATAGAGTCATTTTTCAATACGGGTGCCGGTTGATACTTGTAATATGGCTGGAAGGTGTTCAGAAGTCCGTACTTGTGTGCAAGTTTCTGATGGATAATGTTGCACACTTGATTATGCCTGTGAAGATAGTCCGTATTGGCCAGTTGTTCGCATCCGGACGTAATATGCTGTATAGTCTCCGATCTTATATGGCATTTTCTGCACCTAACTGTTTGTAATGTTCCGTCCTTCATAATAAATTTTTTGTAGTTGTTTGCAGCGATCACTTGGTCTTGGATGGCCATAAGGAATCCCTCTGTTTCCGAGAATAATTCCCCTTTCATTAACCATTTGCTGGGGGCTTCTTTGTCGATGTGTGGTTGATTAATCTCATGGTGATGTCGTCCATGCAATTCCTTTCTTGACCATTCCTCTTGTTTTTCAGTACCTGATAGGAACGGTAGATTCAGCAGGTCATCTCTGGTAGCAAGATTTAGAGGTGTATATCCTTTATCAGCCAACGATACCACTCTATGGAGGTCAGAAGTGAGAGCTTTTGCTGAGAAGAATTCTCTGAGATTTTTTTATCTGTTCGGTGTGTAAATTAACAACATATATTATTCCGCGTCCTCCTTCTTTCCGCTTCAAAGTTGTTCGTATCACAGACGGTTTTGGATGATGGTTGTTGTACTTTGTTAGCATCGTTCGGGTCTGCCTTTGAATATCATCCAGTTCTGTCTTAGTCCATCTGATTATTCCAAATGAGTAAAGCAACACTGGAATGGCGTAGGTGTTAATTGCCTTGACTAGATTCCCCGAGTTTAACATTGATTTTAGCACTGTCTTCAGACGCTGACTGTATTCTGAACGAATCTTCTCCTTTGATTGTTTTTGGTCTAGCAATCTGGCTTGTTGGTATCCCAGATATTTGTATGTTTCGCCATCCCTCATGCCCTGTATAATATCACCGTTTGGAAGTTGTGTTTCACCATCTATGACTTTCCCTCTTTGAATGTTCAGGGTCTTACATTTTTCAATCCCGAATTTCATATGAACATCAGCCGAGAACTTACTGACAGTTTTCAGCAAATCATCCAATTGCTTCTTGTTCGAAGCATATAATTTGATGTCATCCATATACAGCAGGTGGGAGATTGTATGATAATTCCTATCTGTTTTCATCCTAAATCCGTATCCTGTTCTATTGAGCATTGAGGACAATGGGTTCATAGCTAAACAGAACCATAGTGGACTCAAAGAGTCTCCTTGAAAAATTCCACGACGTATCTCGTCCGTTTTAATTGACTTATTGTTCATGTTGACCTGCAGAGACGTGCGCCAGTGTGTCATTGTTGTCTTCAAGAATTCTATTATCATTATTATTATATCCATGACCGACTCTTTAATATAATGCCTACTATAATTCGACTGTTTGGTTCTTTCAGTCAGAAAACACTCTGTATATTCAAAAATAATTTTAGATGACGCAGTAAAGTAGGATCTCTCTTTTTTCGATATATACCTCTTCCTTATATTGAACATAAAAAAGTTGTGGACTAATTAATGATAACCAGGAACGCGGGAGAAACGTATAAATATGTTGTTGCACTGCAGTTTCGAGGAAGACGCATATTTTAGATCTTCTATCTGTCAAATGTCTGGTAATGACAGATCGTTCTTTATCATGTATCATTTTGAATGAAAATTCTATTTCCTTATAGACAACAATTTTGCACTTCTGTGTGAAGAAAATAGTTGATATTAAAAACTAGCAGTGTATCAGAAATTATATGATCGATACAAAATTGAGGTTATGAATAGCCAACGTCAGTCACTATTTTAATCAATCTATGGTTCACTTTTCTGAAGGAAAATAAAATAATATTTTTCATTAAATTTTCTTTTCCACATCAGTTAATTTTAAATTCAATTATGGTATATCAATTTTTCTAGTTTTCTTATTTTTCAAATGATTTATGTATTCCAGATGAATTCTTACCTTTAAGCAAATAGAAAAGATGGATTAGAGATGAATCAAATCTTCACATGATAAGAACGAAAATATCACCCACATACGAATGAGAGGTTCGAATTCGCGAACATATGATTCTATTGATTCAGATGGTTTTGACAGTGAGGGACGCGCCACTTTCAGGGGTTGGCAGCACTACGTCTCGAACTCCCACGTTCAATCGATATGAGTTGGATTGAATAGCGTTTTTTTCTTCGGTCTAAATTAAAAATTTATTCAAGTTATCAAGTAGTGACGTGATACAACCTTTCATCCTATTTAATTATTTATTTCACTCATATACTTGAATGAGTTGCCCATGTTGCAGAATTTACTGATTCATTTTTTTTCTAACTACACTTCATCAAGAAATTAATGCACAAAATTTAAAATTCAAATTCATAAGTTTAGATATGTTGAGGAATTATTTTGCCAGTCATCCACCAGCACTAAGGAATGCTTGAGAATAATCGAATTGAAAATGGTATTCATCAAAATTGAAATAGAAATCCCAAAAACTTTCTAAAATAGGATATTTTCAACCCTGGCGAGAATTACTGCATGACATTTACGATTCATACTCAAACTTAATGTCCTTATATCATTCTGATTTCGATCAGTCTGTTCCGAACCTCATTCATGGTAGCGGGTTGGTTTTGCTAGCCTATTAATTTTCTGTTGAGAATATCCCAGATATGTTCGATGGAGTTGAGATCTGGAGTTCGGGCAGGCCACTCCATTGAAGTGATTTCTTGAAGCTAGTTCCTAACGATATGAGCTTTGTTAGGTCTAGCGTTGATGCATAAACAGAATGTTTTCACCTATGTTAGCTGCTAATTATGATAATAATAATAATAATATAGTTTATTTGCATAACCATAATCTTCTGTGTGAAAATAATTACATAACATTTTCTGCCTACATACTTATGATGCTAAATAAACAATAGTGCCTAGCAGAGGCTAGACACTCAAAATGAGTGTTTCACTTGTACGCTCCTATTATTTAAATGGCTGCAACATTGTCACTTCAATGTAAACAACCAATCAGTTCCACTACTGTCACGTCCGGGTGAAAAAAATGTCACTATCAGGAAAAAGTCACAATCAGGAAGAGGTCACATTCAGGAAGTAGTCACAATCAGGAAGAAGTCGCAATCAGGAAAAAGTCACAATCAGGATTAAGTCACATTCGGGTTAATGCTCACTAATAGCAAAGTTTTTTAGTTTTTTTATATCACTCTTTCTCAGTTTGATACTTGGTTCACTAGTCTTTCGAAATATTCTCGACCAGTGCTGAGAGTCTAAACTGTTACTTCCTTTTTGAAAACGTGGTATCGTTTAATGTCTCTTAAGTGTTTAGGCAGTTGTGAATAAAACTTGGGAGTCAAATATGCACTATTTCTCTGTCCTATTTTTTTTCTGTGCGCAGCGTCTTGTATTCCTCATCCCTAATTCTCATCAGGTATGTGTGATCTATCGGATGGCTAACCTATACACATATTCGACTACTTTTATATAATACAGTTGTCGTGCGCTAAGGATGTTAGATAAAGTGAACAATCGATCACTGGAATATGTCCTTTTCTTTCCATGAATAATTTTGAGAATCCATTTCTGGACAATTTCAAGCTTCCTCAGATGATGTTCGTAAGCAGCTCCCCAACCTAGATTTCCATATGACAAAAGTGACTAGACTAAGGCATAATACATAATTTTCATATGCTTGCTGTCCATTTGTCCTTTGAAATATTTAAACTTATACAATAATCCACGCAGTCTCTTTGTCAGATATTCAATATAATGGTTCTACTTCATATGCCAATCTAAAATAATCCCCAAAAATTTCACATATCCATGTTTTTTGTTTTGCTTCTGCAATCAGGGTATCTTTGTCTGCAGTGAGTGGTCCCAAGTTGGGTAGACCTGGTTCATACGACGATTTTTTTGTATTGAGAGTGAGCTTGTTATATTGCAACCAGTGCTTTATGGTTCGAATATCGTTTTCTCCATTTTCTTTGAGCTCCTGCCAGGTTTTTGCACTACATAATATACTAGTGTTATCTGCAAAACTTACAATCTTTCCAACGATCTTCAACTCTAATTAACTATTTACATAAATGATAAAGAGCAGTGGCCGTAGTACCAAACCTTGTGGTACTCCATAAGTGATAAACTCTTCTTCACTGATTTCGCTATCTATTTGTACCATCTATCTCCTACCCGTTAAGTAGCTTTTAGGCAGCTTCGACACTGTTCCTCTAAAGCCATATCTGCTAAGTTTTTCAAGCAATTTTGTATGGGAAACAGTTTCGAATGCCTTGGAGAGGTCGATAAAAATGAAGAGCAATTGGATATTTTTGTCCATTTGATCATACACATACTGTGTTAAATCCTTGATAGCATCTTCGGTTGATTTATTCTGTCTGAAACGATACTGTTTTCTCGAGATAATTTCATCTTCTTCTAAAAATGCAACCATTCTGTTTCTCATGAGTTCTTCCAGAATCTTTGACAAGTTGGATATCAGAGAGACTGGTCGTGTATAACATGATCATCTAAAATATTTGTAACGTATCTTTGAGCATTCAGGGTTCCATTATTTACAATGAAAAGGAATTCCTTTTCACACCTTTGTTGAATCTCCACCAAAAGTATAGGTAGGTAAAAAGTTGCACTGGACATATCTCTCTTTTTGACGTCTGTACACTAAAGAACGTCGATTACAATGAAAAAGACAAAATCTCGATTCATCTTTGAACAAAACTCTCTCCTAGTCAACTTCTAACCAATTGACATGTTTCCCGATGAGCTTCAGTTTGAGTTGGGCCTCGAGATACGACACGAGGCTTCAAACCGAATTCCCTGAAACGTTGTCGCATCTCTTCACTGTTCTGTCGATCTGCATTTGTAGGTTAACAGTAGTAGCGAACCGTTGTCCCAACGAGGAAATTCTGAAAGAACGGTCAAGGATCGCCGTTGTTCAGAGTTGTTCTTGCCTAAGACTTCTATCAAGACTACCAGTCCCCCTGTATCAGCGAATCATTCTGAAAACTGTCAAATTTCACATCTCAAGCCTTTAGCCTATTCTTATGTAAGTCCAATCTAGGTCATCTAACACCACGGCTTCAGCACATTCTTTATATCTCATGAAAAGAGCATGTGCGCCATGAAAAAACATCGTATTTTGTTGGCATATGTTCAAATAATGTCTTGATAATTAGTTGTCGATCAAGAATAGAATTTGAAATATTGAAATTGTGCGTTAATTTTTTGGTTTTGTGTAATTCACAACTACTTTTTCGAAAATTATTGCCTGTGTATTGAAGAAGATTGTGGGACAACATAGAAAGAATACCATACAACCATACAAATTTGTGGCTTTTGTAGTCGCCTCAGTAAAGAAGAATCAGGGTTCAGAAAGGAAATACTACATTCTACCACCAGAATGGAAATTTTGAAACATTCCAAGAACCAGTAAATTCGTCAACCTTTAATATTTCCAGAAACAGTTAACAGATAGAAGGCAGCTTTGAACCATCATACAATGTGTCGTTGATAATTGCACGAAAGAAGAAACCTTATGAAAACAGTGAAATGATTTCACTGTATTTGTATTTGTTTCTTGTATATTTGTTGAGGGTTGAATAATAGCAGGCCAAGGTGAGTCCCCTGTGGCATGTTACTAGAATCTCTCTTCGGTACCAGTTTTTATATTCAACAATCTGTGTTCTACCATCTTGTACCTTATATCTTGTTTTGTGTCTCCAGTGCAGCCATCCAAAGCTTATTGTGCTCCTTCGGTGAAACTCGTTCCTGAATGTCCAGGTTTATCCCTTTTTCAAGATTTGGAATCCCATTAATCAAGTCACTTTCGCTTAGCTTTTTTAAGGTTTCTGTGTTCCTTAAAAATGTTTATGTATTTTCAGGCTAGAGCATCATATTCATTTACAATGCGACAGGCTATTTCTTCGTGTTCGTTGCAAGGTCTACATATAATATAAATTCTCCACGATATATGTGAAGATATTTTCTTAGCCTAAGCTGATTAGTTTTTCTCTTCTCAGTTCAAGAGCTTCATTAAGGAACTTCTTGCTAGGTTTTTCCAGCTGAAGTATGGTTTATCTATGCCCCGGGATAAGGAACCACCCAATAATACCGACAGCTTTCGTCTTGGAGGAGTCTATGGCAAAAGAATCCACATGCTCATTACCTGTATTCACGCAGTGACTAGGCACCCTGACCAAAGTTACCTGATTCCTTTTCGTTAGCATGGTTAGTTATTTTCCATATAAGCTTTGACTAGGTTTTCCTCCCAACCGAAGTTTTATTGCCGCCTGATTGTCTGGAAGAGTGTTTATCCTGTTCTAAAAGTGCTTTTTCTTAAAACAGGCGTTCTACGAAGTAATGACCAATAATTTTCTTGCAGCAATAATATTGTCCCTCAAAATTAGATCGAAAGAGGATGGGTCATTTTCGTTCCACTATAATATTCCATCTATCTGCCGTACTAAAACATCGAAATTTGCCCTCCCAGTACCTATGTTGGCATTCATCTGTATATTTAGAAAAGAAAAATGGTTGACGAAAACCGGTAAATCGAATGTTCTATGAATTCCTACCATATTCACTTTTTACAAAAACTAGTACGTTTGAACTTCGAACAAAATTCATTTATTTTATAAATATCATGCTCAATGATAATCCTAATATAGTCAATAATCTCTAGACGAATGACAGGTCAAGATTTCACAGCAACACTATCGTTAATCATCACAACTGTCATTATCTGTTGGCAGAAACAACCTTAATGGACTTACGCTACCTACAATTTTCAGAGGAAGATCTTCCTGCGTTACTACAAGATATACTTATTTCCGAATGTGAAAGGATGAGGTGGCAGCAAGAGTTCCTTCCAACAGCTCATTACCCAATGACTATTCCAATTTAGGAATGAATGAATTTCTAGCACAGGTGTAGTTGAAAGGCCAGCCTAACTCAACCGGATGTTTCACCACTAGATTTTTTTCTGGAGATTTGTTAAAAGGACGCTACAGATTAAGAAAACATTGAATAGTCTTCTTAGTTAATCAATTTTATGTCCATTTAATTTATTCTATTCAAGATCATAGAAGAATAAGAGATTCTGATAAAAATTGAATTTATTGGCTGTCATAAAACATCAATATACAAAATAATATAAAATTAATATGTAATAATGTGGTAACTACAAAAATAAAGAAAATATTTAACAATAACTTACTAAAATATATTCAATATATTTTTCACTTATATTACCATTTTATATTTACACACGATTTTCTTCAAATTCTTATCTAATAAGAGAATGAATAAAATAACTCTAAATACGAATATACAGGCTCATCCTTGTTGACTAAATTAGCAATTCACAAATTACAAATCTATATGTTATCTCCGTAAAAATATTGTGCAATGATATGTGTTTCAACTAATATTTTCTTTCCACTATCAACAATTGTTTGTACGGTTTCTTCTTTGTATGAATAAATAAATTTGATCATTATTTTATTTATCAATTGTAAAGTTTTATCTTATTATTGTTATATTAACTGCATTGTAGGTTGAACATTCATTTCAATTTTTGTTATATTAGTTGTATATTTTTCCATTATAACTTCATTTCCTCTACATAATAAAATACAAAAGACATAATCATATTAGATTATTCAGAACCTAGACAATTAAAGCGACCCTGTATATTTAGTTAAACTCCAAATTGCTTTTTTCGGGTAAAAGAGCAAATATTTTTACTAGACAAATAGAGAGCATTTCTTATAATTCTTTCATCAATATCAAGAAAATTTAAGTACAAAAGCCTTATTTACGTACTAGATGGTATTTCAAGAAAATGAAACAACTTATATTATGGGGAAAATTGTAACTATCACTTCTTCCACTTTAAACTTTTCACAAACAGTTCTAGAGCAATAGATTTGACTCAAAGAATTTTCTTCAAGATTTGATGTGGTAGGAAATTACATATTAAAAATTGATAATACATATTGAAAAAAAAGCTTAGAGAATATTTATTCCAAGTGAAAATTACTTTTAATTAATTCAGAAGAACCGTACCATATTATTTCTTAAAATAAATTAATTTCTTTGTTTTATTATTTCAGTTGAATTCAAAATTGTAAAAGGATTTTGCTAAAAATCACAACTTATATCGATTAGTAGGTCATCTTCAAATTCAATGATTGGATTCATCTTCTCTAAGAAAATTAGGAACCTTATTGAATCCTTTGAGGTCTGAAGTGAGACATAGATCCAGATGGCTTGGTTAAAAAATGTTGACTATTATAAGGAAGTGAAAAATATAGCTATTTTTCCTTGAAACTTGATACTTTAATTTGCATAAAATGAACAGATGTGTTGAAATGAACAGATAAGTTGAAATGAACAGAAATATGAATGATTTCTGCTACAAGTTTACAGGGTGTCAGGAATATGAAGAGAGCTTACAAAAATAAATTCGAAAGATACCTACAAATTTTATTTTTCCTCGAAAACTAGAGATTTTATCAAAATTTTTCATGAGGGAAATGAGTTTCTGAATAGAACAAAGAATCATTTCATTATAATAATAACAGTCAGTGGTATACTTCAAAAGAGTTCTGCTGGGTAAAATGGGGTATGACTTCCGAGATAATATCATTCTGTAGATCTTTACAATAAATTGGAACTACAAAGCATGTGAACTATTTTTGTGCCAAATAACTCAAAACGCCGAAAAGATGTCGACGAAAAACTAAAATTCTACATCGTCTTCTTTCTGATTTTACGCATTCATTCTCCATATTTTACCTTGAATGCATAGCATACATAGCACGACGATAACTTAATGCTGGTATATGGTGCCACTAATGAGTTACAATTTTTTTCTGTTTCAGGAAGATTTTAAGTGAAAAATAAATAGAATTAGTCAACATGATTATGTTTCATTTTCTTGAATATCAACCTTATAATGTTAATTTAAACACTAACAAGACAATTTGAATAAATAACGTGTTTCTACAGAAAAGTTCATATCTATAAAAACAATTGAATCATTTAAGACATCAAAATGTTTTTTCTCCTTTCATTTCTTTAACTGAAAGAGTTATTGTTCCACGTTGTTTGCTCTAGGTGTTGACACTATGTGGTACTCTGGAATGTCTTCTGGATTCCAAACTCTTCTCTGGAAGAGTATCCTGAAGAGGTTTGCTTCCAGTTTCAGGTAAAAATAATACACATATGCCACCTATGATACCACACATCGCTAGCACTCCTAGAGGAAGAGCTCGTATGATTGATTTCTAAAAATGCCAAAGAGTATAATCAATAATAATGTGTGATATAGTTGATGGATTTATCTTATGGAAATTCATTTTAATATGGATGAAATGAAACATTTTTGTCTGATTTTCACAATATTCATTTAGAATACACACGTCCGGTTTAGATAATTACATCATTTTCAAGTGTCTGGAGCTAACAGTTATGAGAAAGAACATGATAACTATACCTTTTTCAAATGTTGATCAATGGGGAGTGATTTAATTCTAGTTGAGAATGGTGAACATTCCAACAAATTCATTGTCATCCCTTCATTGCATTTGTGGACATTTTTCAAATTATCTTATATAATTAAGTAATTTGTAAATTTTATATATTCAACAACTACGGATTTATTATCTGAGCAGAGATGTTCTTTGAATAGATTTAAAATTTGGATCTGTTTTTTTACATAAGCTGTTGGGCACTGACAACACAACATTAGTGAAATTATTAGAGAATCTCAATTAAAAACCACTGAACAGAATCATAGTGAAACAATAAAATCTACTTCAACGGAATTGCCAAATCAAGATAGTATTCTTACGAAAGCTGATGACGGAAATAGCAAAGCATGTCTCGTCAAAAAGAAGTACAAAGGAAAAATGCAAGATATCATTTGGACCTAACAGAAATCTCAAGAGAACACACAAAACAATTTATTAAGGGGGTGCGACCGAGAAAAATGACCGAAAATTCGTTTTTCAGTTTTTCATTTTGAATTATTCCACATAGTCTTAAGGATATTTAAAAAAAGTGAAAAAATTGGTACCAGAAGTCACTCAAATAAATTTTTGAAAGAAGCGTTAGTGTGCTCCCGGTGCGTAAGATGGATTTTTCCCTTCTTGCTCCTACCAATGGTATTCCAGACGTTTCAACGCTCGTGATATCTGCTGCCTTGCTTCTTTCGACAATTCCAAAGCTGTATTCCGCGCTTGTTTCATTCTTCTAATGTCCTTTCTTTTGCAAAACTGCACACAAAAAGCCCAGTTAGGATTCCCAATTCAGATAAAATTTTGCATTTTCTGAAAGGAACTGAAAGTGACAGCATAACCTCTTTTTTATTGAAACCTCCGCTGAGGTGGTCCTGCAATAATTTAATGGTGCCTTTATCAAATATTCAAACAGCTTTGAATACGAAAAGTGTAGAAAAAATTGTAGACACAATGGTCAACTCAACCGCCCTTTGACGCCCCTGCGCATATGGTTGCTTCAGATAAACTACTTTCCTGTAAAATTGCATTTTTTCGAGTTCTGATTCCAATATCTCGGAAAATATAAGAGATATCGTTCTGATTTTTTTTTGATCGGAAGAACAATTATTCGCTTGTACTTTAGTCAAATAGAATATCAAAATTTCGTTGCTAACGAATTTTATGGTGAGTGCATCGCAAAAATCCGTGCGTTGTGCTGCCGCCAGAAACTAGTTATGGAAAATGGTGTCAAATTTCTTCAGACTTGAATTTCCAAAAGTTGTATGATGTGGATGAAGTTCATTGCTATCACAGTATTGTGTCAAAGTCGGAAAGCAGTGGGCCTAACTGTAACTGAGATAAAGAAACCCAAAGTAAGTGTTTTTTCTCAAACATTTTAGACTTTTCCGATTTTTCTATTTTTTCTTTCGTTCATTCAGAATGGTACAAAAAGATACTTATTCCAATGAAGCCTCAAGCTCCAAGAATGTATTGTTTAATCAAACCACACAAAGATGAAAATCCCGCCAGGACAGTTGTATCATACATAAACACACCTGTAGGTAAATAAGTAAGCTTCTTAAATCACAAATTCATAGAACTCACCAATTGTCAACTGCAATAGACCATTTTAAATTATGTAGACAAAATGAACTTTCGACACTTTTAATCCCAAATTACTATTTTCTTCATATAAAAAATATGCTCCCAAACATTTCAACAGATGAATGTCCGCCTCTAATGAAAAAATCGTTAACCAAAATAACACTGCACCACACATTATAGATGAATTTCGTAATCATTTAAAGACATCTATAATGTTGTTGTTTGCACATCAACATATTATTTTTGATACGAATATGCTGATGATATTCTCTTGAGTTTTTGAGGCTTAAACAGGCGAATAGACAGTTTTCACTCTCTAAATCAAATGCATGATAAAATAAGCTTAACTGCTGAAATTGAACGCAACAATTCAAGGAATTTCCTTGATATAATCATCACTGAACTCAATAATAATCTCACCTGCAACATATATAGAAAAGAAACATTTACAGACTCAACAATCCCATTGGATTCTTTCAAACACATAACACATATACTTACAAGGTAGGTCATAAAATATTGGATGAAAAATTTAGACGCAACAATTCGGACATACTAATAGGTAATACACGATACATTTAATGGCATTAGAAATTAGGTTCTAAAAATTCCCCTAAAGTGTGAAAAACATTTTCGGACAGAAACTTCTTCATTCCTCTTTCGAAAGGCCGAGTATCCTGTTTTTCATAGTGAACTGGGAGCTTGTTGTAAAATTGGACACCATTTCTAAAAAAACTATTTCGCGTTCTCTCAATATGGTTTCGTGGTGTTCGCAAGTTTCCATGGAACCGAGTATTGTAATTATGGACGTCTGACTGTCTTATCAGATTTTTTTCGTTTTGGTGGATATTGAGAAGACACGCATATATATAACACGTAGGGATGGTAAGTATCCTAAGAGATTTGAATATCTCCCGACAATTTGTAGTCCATGAAACTCCACACAATACCCGTAGAGCTTTTTTTTTGTTTCAGGAACACTTGATGGGCATCAGGAGAGGAACCCCATAAAATGATTCCATAAATGGCAACGCTATGAAAATTTGCAAAGTACGTTAACAAGGCCTCCTGAGTTCCCAAGAGTTGTGTTATTCTTCGTATCGTGAAAACAGCCCTGAAGGTTTTTTCATTCATATTGTTGATATGACTAGACCATGAGAGCGAATTATCAATTGTGAACCCTAATAAACATAATTGCTTGGGCTCGGGTGTATGTTTTGTTGTTAAAAGTAACATCTGAGATTTGTCTTCATTTAGCACCATCTCGTTCACCTGGAACTGTCTTCAACTTCAGTGCTTTATTTTCCAGTGCACAGCAAGCTTGTATCGTCCGCAAAAATGAATGGAAGAGCCGTTTCGATACTTTCAGGTAAGTCGTTGATATAGAGGATAAACAAGATAGGTCCTAGTATGGATCCTTGGGGTACCCCGGATTTTATGATTCTCTTTTCTGACCTTTGGTTGTTCCAGTCAACTACCTGGAGTCTGTTTTGCAAATATGACTGAATAAGACGATGAACTGATCCTCTAAAACCCAGGCAATCTAGCTTGTGCAAAAGTTACGAATGATTTATACAATCGAAAGCCTTTGCCAAGTCTAAGCAGGTGAGCATCCAATGAACCCAGAATATTCTCAATTATTTCAATCATAGCCGTTATCGTAGACTCGTTCTTTCCGAAGCCATGTTGATTTTTGCACAGAATGGATTTACTGTTGATGAAACTCAATAGTCAATTTTTCATTATTGATTCGAAATTTTTTGAGATTAACATCAGAATTGATATGGGGCGGTAATTTCCTCATTTATCTTTTGAGTTTTTCTTATGGATCGGCACCACTCTTGTTATTTTCAGTTTTCCGGGAATACCCCCTCTTCGAAACATTTCTTTATTATCCTACTTAAGGGTTTCAATATGTGACATATCACGGACTTCAACAAATCTACAGAAACCCCATAGTAGTCTCGTGAGCTTTCAGACTTCATATCCTTCACCACCTTCTCTATCTCTTGCGGGCAAGTCTCGAGTAGATACATAGATGATTTTTCATATTTGATAGTCTTTAAGTGTTCACTTTCTTCTGTAGGATCGACTCCAGTTTGGTTTCTTGGAGCTAAGACCTGCCTCGTTTTTTGAGCTGAATCAACGAAATAATTATTGAACATTCCACAGTCAGGTACTGATGACGTATTATCATCAGATCTATCTTTTGTTTTCCAGTTTATACATCTGGACAACCTCGTTTAATCATGCAATCATGCAAGGATATCGAATTTCCTCAGAAGCGAACATGCATCTACTCAGCATCTGCCAAATATGTTTCTGCTACACTCAGTTTTCCTTTCAGAACTAATCAGCACGCAATCAAAGCTGATGCTTTTATACAAAGCACAGGTGTGACCTGGTCTAAAATACTCTTTCCTGTATGAGGTGCCGCACCCAAATATTAATTTAATCTATTGGGTAGTATCCAGAGGAGAGCAGTGCGCCTCATCGACAGCCGGAGATGACGCGTGATCTCTCACTCAAAGGAGGCAGGTCGCTGATCTTTCTCTTTTTTACGGGTATTAAATGCTCCGAAGAACTGGTTTGGCGCCGGGACGAATCCAGTTCCAGGCTCGGAGAAAACTCTCTTTACCGGACGGTCAATTGTCAACGTCATGTACCTCTGCCTGTAAGAATTCTTTTGTTTACAGGGGCTATACATCTATCCGATAATTTGCAATTCGACATTCTGCAAGAAGAAGTGAACAATCACATTAAATCATCTTGGGTGGTCAGATTCAGATTCAGATACAGATTCATTTATTCATGCCTTATACTATAATTATCACAGTATGTGCATATGTCAAAAAGAACAGAAAACAAATAAATTTAAAATATGTATACATCATAGAGAACCATTGTGTAAAAAGTCAAAAATCTATAAAACAATATGCAGGTATATTTAAAACATCATAAACGTTATACAAAACGTTATTTCATGAAAGGTTTTTGATTTTCTTGTTGAACATTGATTAAGAAAATGACCTAACTGAAGTAGGTAATTTATTATCAAACTTAAGAGCGAGATAATCGGGACCATTCTGTGCCTTACGTAATCGGAAAAACTTTGCACAGACTGCATCTTTGTTACGAATATTGTGACAACGGATGCTGTTACGTAAAGCAACCTCGTTTTGGTGATTATGTACATGGACGAGGCATTGAAATATGAAAAGATTAGGTAATGATAGAATCCTAAGGCTTTTGAAATAGTGTTTTCAACAATCCCTATACCAAATACTGGCAATTATTCTTACAGCTCGTCGCTGCAATCTGAAAATCCTCGCAATTTCACCTCCCAGACCCCAAGCTAAAAGTCCATATCTAAGATGTGCTTCACAGAGCGCAAAGTATGCAGTCTTCAGAACGTTAGAAGAAACTGAAGAATTGAAACACATCAAGACATAAATATTCTCACAAAATTTTTTGGCAGGTGAGCCTTGTATCAAGATGAATGCCTAGAAACTTAGTACTGGATGACTCTATATGTCTCAGATTGAAAATCATTCATTCCGTCTTCCCACCATTCACATCCAACCGATTCTCCGAAAACCAACTGAAGGCCTCCGGCTGAGCTCTCTCAAACAACTCACAAGCCTCATCAAGATCGTCACAGGCAACGGAAACCGTGGTATCATCAGCGAATAATATGCTCCGATAACTGGTCATTAGTCCGGCAAATCATCAAAAAATATTAAAAATACCAAAGGGCCTAAGACTGAGCCCTGCGGTACTCCCACATTAACTGGTTTTCTATCGGACCAATTACCTTGAGCATAAACATATTGATACCTGTTCTCTAAGAAGTATCCTACAAGGTAGATACTCGCCTCGCTAAACCCATAACGACCAAGCTTCACCAAGAGAGCTGCATGAGAGACACAGTCGAAGGCCATCGTTAAATCCAAAAAAAGGCTAAGAGGGTACATTCCTAGTTCAAAACATCTCATCGTAGTTGAAACAAATTCAATTATTGCATCTGTTGTGCTTCTGTTTTTTCTAAAGCCAAATTGGTTCGGTGAAAACAAGTTTTTACTTTCAAAATAAGAGGCAATCCGATCTGGTGCATCTGTTAATCAAATAAGTAAGTGGTCTGATTATTTTGTCAATATTTCTCTTTAGCAACATTAGTGATAGGCCATGGTAATCTCTAGATTTACTATTTTACAGTGAATTAATAATGTCTCTTGCCATGATGGGACTAACTTCGGTGGAAGAAAAACTCAAGTTATTCCTAATTTCCGTCAAAAAACTATTATCAGATGGAATATTACTAGTTGGAATTGTCTCAACCACACGACCGACAGCCAATGCAAAAAATTCACTATACTCATTGAGATTGATTTTGCTGTCAGCAGTTTTTTTTCTGGCATTTTGTTCTGAATTTATAATATCCCACATTGTTTTGGGCCGATTAGCAGATTACAGAATTTCCTGGTCATTTGCTTGAATTTTCACTTTATTTATTTCAAACACGGCTATGGCGTGATGAACGTCGCCACCTCCAAAGAATTGAAAATAAAACAAAAATGAAGGGATGACAATGAATTTATTGGAAAGTTTGGAAATTAAGAGAAATTGTAAAAAGCCAAAATTCACAACTCTCAATGGTCTAGTAGAAATGAATCACTCCCCATTACACAACTTTCAGAATAGGTTCAGTTAGCAGAAGAACTTTTGAATTTATTCCACTGAAACAGGAATTGTTTCCTCATTTAAAAAACTATATCTTTCAAGAAAGTTTCAATATCGAAAATGATAACCTTGATAACCGATGACGGTCCAGCAATGGTGGGTTATGGCAATGGTCTGCTGGCACTATGTTATAAAGATGGAAGTTTTTCACAATTAGTTGAAATTATCTGTTCTTTCACTTACCAGTTCGAAAAGATACGGAACTATCATCAAAGCAATTCCAGCAGTTACATTACTTGCTCCAACTCCAATATTCCTCAGCGTAGTTGGATATAGTTCAGCTGTAAACACTGGCATGACAGCGTTCGAAGAACTTATACTCATCTTACTCATCATTGAGAATGTGGTTACAACCCATTGTAGGTCATTTGGAAACATTTTGAAAGGTACAATGAACGCGCAGGCAATACCGGAGAAGATCATGGTGAGTGATAGGGGCCAACGACGTCCTCCTTTGATCAGAATAGGTATGCTCAAAGTTAATGCAGGTAACTCCACAACACCAGTTAATACCTGTAAGAAGAATGTTATATCTAATTTAAACTGAAAATGTAAAGATTCAGACATAAATATTCGATTTTATTATATTTAACTACCAAACATTATAAAATCTTAACACTGTTCGATAAAAAATCAAGAACCGTCAGGTCCTGTGACCTGGCTAGCCAAACGTGCCGATCTAAGGTTCTGGAAATCGGGGGTTCAGATATTGCCCCACTATTTGCGAATTATGCGCAGTGGCTCTATCGTGTTGGAAATATATGGTATTGAATTCGGCATATAGAATTTCATCCATTATTTCTGACAATATATCTTCAATTATGTCTGAAATCTCCTTGCAGAGCTCCACCGAAAATATGAAATTTCTTGCTACCACTCAGAAGAAAACAAGCCACGCTGAACGAGAACCTGCCTTGTTGCTTCCTTGAGAGAATTACATATTTTTTCCCCAGTAAATCTACTATTATTAAATGAAAATTTCAGTACTGCTGATATAACAAAATTTTTCGATAAAAATTTCCATTTCAGGCGAAGTTCTCCAAATACCAACAACTAAAAAGAGTCGTCCTGGATCACCAAGGTGCAGATTATGAACCAACTTCCATTTATATGTTTTATACTTATTTCTCTTCTATACTCTATGGCAGGGGTGCTCGAACGGTCGATCTCAAGAAGAAAAAATTTTTAATAAGTAGGTAACTAAACTACAAAATTTTATTACGTTATAAAATAACACTTTGTTAGCGGCAAAAGGCGGCTTTATCAAAGGAACGCGTGGTACTTGTCAAAGAAAAGCTGCGTGTTTGACGGGACCATTCGAGACTTTCGTTCACACCGATATGAATGTTGCGCCTGCAATCATTCTGAATTGTAACTTGAATCATTTAATCATTTTAATAACGATTGGGAGGAAGATTTTTTCTTTTGTATGGTGAAGAATAAGTACATTTGTCTTATTTGTCGTGCATCAGTTGCAATACCTAAGCGTGGAAACTTAGAGAGGCATCATAAAACGGTTCATAAAAAGTATGAAAAGAATTTTCCGCCACAGAGTGAATTGAGAAAACGAAAAGTACGTGATTTGATATCTTGTTTGAAAAAAAGAACCATGTTCACAAGACCAGCTAAACAATCAAAAGCTACTACGATCACGTTATTTGAAATATATCATATATTGGCGAAACACAAGAAACCATTCGAAGATGGATCGGTGGTGAAGGAATCATTTATTGAAGCGGGTGTGACTTCATCTGGAGATTTTAAAAATAAAAGAGAAATCATGTCTGCTATTAGAGAACTTCAGTTATCTCGTTCGACTGTCACAAGGCCTATTGAAGTCATGAGTCAGGACATGGCAGATAAACTAAAACCTGATATCATGAAATGTACATACTTTTCTTCACAGTTCGACGAATCCACCATTATGGCAGACACTGCCCAGCTGTGTATTTTCATTCGGATGGTATTCAATTACATGTTTGCTAAGGGAAAATTTGTGACAATCATTCGTCTGAAGGGGAAGACCCGTGGCGAATATATCTATGAAGTTTTCTTCAATTTTGTAAGAAACTACAAGCTACTAGTATTCAAATTAGTGTGCATTATGGAGCACCAGCAATGACTGGAAACAAAAACGGTTTTGTGGCATTGTGTCGAGCTAATGAAGATTTCCCTTAATTTTTTTCATTCCATTGCATTATACATCAACAAGTTTTGTGTTCAAAAGTTTTAAACACGGAGGAAATGATGGGAATTGCAACAAAAATTGTGAATTTCATTCGTGCACGTAGCTTGCAACGGCGGCTCTTTGAGTTGTAGTTGGAAGATTGGGAGTCAACTGAATACACTGACTTAGTTCTTCACACGGACGTCAGGTGGTTGAGTCGCGGAAAATTCTTAGAAAGGTTTCAAGAATTATTGCCGAAATAACAGCTTTTCTAGACGAAAGAGGTGATGACACTTAGATGTCGAAAAACGAAAAATGGCTGACTGATTTGGCATTTTTGACTGACATCGAAATGAACTTAAACACCATTAACTTGGAGCTTCAAGTTAAGAAAGAAACTATTATTGAGATGAATAGCGCAGTAAACGCATTCAAAAGTAATTTTCAACAATGATAGATCACAACTGAAAAGAAAAGATCTGAAACATTTTCCGTCTTTGAAATCGAGGATTCCTCAGTTGAATTATGATACGGATGAGGCTGAATTATGAAATATTTTGGGACAATTCAAAATCCGTTTTTATGATTGCAGTAAACAAAACAGTAAACAAATATAGCATCATTTATGAGTTATCCTTTTCATGTAAACATTGAGGAATTAGCTAATGAAATAGCAAGTCAGTTTAATATGAATTCATGTTCTGTTGAAAATTAGTTGGTGCAGATTATATCAGTTATACATCTTAAAGGTACAGCTACAAATATCCGAATCTAAGGCAAATCGCCCTTCAACTGACGGCAATGTTTGAGTCAACCTACGAGTAAATGACGATCATATAATAATATAATAATGCTTGCGATTTGCACTCAGTGGTTACTTACTATCTTATGAAAAGTATTCTGAGGACATGCAGTGCCACGCTTCAACATCCAATGTCACGCCTCAGTTAAGTTTAACACCAAATAACTCTTTTGTTTTGTGAAAACCTATAAATTCGTAATTTTGAGTTTTTTCATTGATATTATATAGAAGAACCTAACTGAACCTAAGCCAAACCTTGACTAAAATAAAGTATATTGTGTTGGAAGCTAATACCTATATATGCTATGGTACCCCCTACATAGGTAGGTAGGTAGGTGGGATGTATCGTGAATGTACGACAACCCTGCATCACACATACTTGCAGCCTCTCAAAGTTGATCGTAAGAAGTCTAAAAATATTGAGGTAGATCGCCAGTAGTTCAAGTTTGAGCACCCCTGCTCTATGGACAAAGATCTTGGATGCACCAAGTGTTTCTTCAACTTTCCTGGACGGTTGAATTCGTTTCATCTCAGTTGATGCTAATGTGTTAGTTTCGTTATTCTCTCGTAGAGGTTTTCCATAGTTTTGTGAGGCAATTTTCCTAATGATCCAGGCTGGTTTTCATTATACCGAATGTTTTGGTATAAGGTTGCCGTTGTTCTGGAAACTCATATAATAATGAGTTCAAGAGTGTAGTGTTAGTAACACCTCATGATTCTTCACCTTTTTGAGTAGATGACTAA
This sequence comes from Cryptolaemus montrouzieri, assembly GCA_013387265.2. Classification (NCBI taxonomy): domain Eukaryota; kingdom Metazoa; phylum Arthropoda; class Insecta; order Coleoptera; family Coccinellidae; genus Cryptolaemus; species Cryptolaemus montrouzieri. The sequence goes on from JABFTP020000103.1 coordinate 31,062,787, forward strand.
CTGCATTCACATTTTCATTACTATAAAATGCCTGGGAATATGATATTTTCTTCGTTCTTGTTATTCTAGTTACAGAATTCTGATAATCAATAATTATTCCAAAGGGACTACGAAATTTTCCAATAATTATAGCGAAATAAATTCTGTATTATCGATAAAGAAGTGTAATCAATGGATTTCCGAAAAATATACATAATGAATAACCACGTAAGGAGAATTATTCATAGCACTTTACTGATTCAATTGTTTTTTAGGCCGTCTTTCCAAAATTGATAACAAATCCTATTTATAACATTAAAAGAGTACATTTCATCTTCCAAAAACTTGAACTCCTAAGTATTATATACACTGATTTTTCTTGTGGAAAGATAGTGGCGTACCAATTTTGCTTCAAAAATATCCAGTTACGTGTTAGTTTTAAAAATAATATTATCATTGCAAAACATACTCCCTGGACTTTGGAAAATTTCATTTAAATATCTGCAGTCGTTTGGTAACAATTTCATTTCTTTACACCAAACGTGAACACCCTATTTCTTCAACGAAGCATTTTATGAAAATGGTGTATATAGCAACCTCATATTATTTTTTGATTGTCTATTGGTCTCTTAATTTTCCGTTATAGAAACTGGACCACCAAGTATATTCATGAAGGTTTTAACGAAAAGAATTCGACTACGTAAAAATATTCAGAGTACCACTGAAAAATGGCAAGTTTAATCTATTACTTGAAAAAAGTTTCTCTTATAAAAATCTGGTTACGCCACTGGATTCCCCGTAAAAATTCTGTAAAATACACCTTTCACAATTGCGCTGTGTTGACCGTATCTATTATGTCGTCAAGAAATAGAACCATTTCATTTAAACCTTCTTTGCCTATCAAATTAAAAGTTACTACACAGAGATAACGAATTTGGGATATGATCGCCTGCAACAAGTTGCTTTTTACGATTAACTCATTGAAAAAGCGAACACATGTTCTGGAGGTATGAAAAAGTCTATTTTCGAAGATATAGAGAAGAAACAAAAAGTACTTCGATCTCAAAGGTATTTCTTCAAAATTCAACTTACGGAATTTATATACAAATCGCCACCAATGTTTTCCAAGTTGAGGACAAGCCCATAATAAACCAAGTAGACACTGAACCAAATGACATAGAGTAGAAACGACTTCTTCCTCATCTCGCTGGTCTTGAAGAGATCCAGGACACCTAGAGATTCAGTTTCAGCATCTTTATCAGGCGCCATGATTTGCTTATCTATATTCGGTGGAAGTTCCTTGTTATTAAAACGAGCAGCTCTTTGCAAAACTTCCATGACTTGATCAGTTTTGCCCATTGCAAGGAGCCATCTTGGTGATTCTGGTAAAACGAAGCTGTAAGAATATGTCAAGAAGTTATTGTGTTCAATTTAGATTAAATTTACAAGTAGATATGAGAGTGTGCGCAGTGTGGTTAGATTACCAATTTTGCATCAATGTAGAACATATGAGGGGCCATTAAGTCATTGCTTACATGTACGCGCAACCAAATTTATATGTAATCACCCGATATTTCGAATATTACTTCAAGGATTTTGGAAATTCCGAAACATTGTTATAATTGATTCTTTTTGAGATATTTCAATTGAAACAAGGAATAAATTAAGGTTTATTTTAAGAAAGAAACGAATGAAAGAAAGTAAGAGACTTTCCGCATGTGGTAAAAGAATTGAAAATTGTTTTCTCACTGAATAAGTGTTTTTTTCCCCACCTCAGTAGCTTATATTACCTCCTTTTACCCTGATACAAGCCTGAATCCGTCTAGGCATGCTTTGGAATTGGTTTTCGACCTCCTCTGGGGTGATATTCTGTCACTCTTCTATGGCGGCTTGGATGAGCTGTAGTGGGGTTCTTGGATTATCCTGGCGCGATCTAATTTTCCTTTTGAGATTATCCCATAAACGTTCAATAAGATTTGGGTCTGGAGAGCAAGCTGGCCCCTCCAAAATAGCGATTCCCTCTATTTCAAGATAATGTCGCGCGAGGTTGCTGGTATGCGGAGGAGCATTATCTTGCATAAAAGTTGAATTCTCATCGTGGGCACCTCCCCAGAGTCTCACTATGGGCTTCAGCCCTAGGCCAACGTAATTCCTAGCCGTTACACTCACAGGAAATGAAATCAAATCTGTTTTGCCTCCCAGCATAATACCACTCCAAAACATCACACTGCCCCCTTGGTATTTAGGAATTTGTCTCGCTGCTCGGAGTCTAGCTTTTCTTCCACAACCCCTTAAAATCCGAATCCCGAGGTCATCTGATCGAACACCAATTATGGTCTCATACGAAAAAAGAACATTTCGCCAATTCTCAATATTCCAATTTTGATGCTCGATACACCAATTAAGTCTGTTAATTTTTTGTTGTCTGGTTAGCTCTGGAACTCTCAAGGACCTTCTGCTGTATAAACCCCTTGAACGGTGTCTTTGACTTATCATTTCGACAAATACACTGATGCCTGTTGATTCCAAAAATTGCCTTTGGAGTATGGGGTGCGACGCACTAGGGTCTCTTCTGGCAATTTGGCGCAAAAAGCGGTCTTGTTCTTCAGAAGTGACCTTCCTACGACTTCTTCTAGTCCTATTTTCCAGAGATTGTAGCTTCACGTATCGGGCGTATGTTTTTGAAATCAACCCCTGTGATAGGTCTATTGTGGCACTGTCACCCCTTATTCAACGAGAACAATTATTCGACCCTCTGCACATCGGACAGTCCAACGTGAAGCATTTTCAATCATGATTATAGGCTTTTTCAAATTTTGAAATTCATAGTTTCAAATCTTAGTGACGACTGAGTACAATATCCCGGACATGTGGTGATAATTCAACAGTTCTTATTATACTATCCAGTTTTTTCACAGCAAAAAACTTCATTCTTCACAAATAGTCAAAGATTCATGCTTGAAAACAATCAATGATGTGAAATACCGAGTGTTTCCATATAAATTTGGTTGTGTAGAGTCTATTCGTCTACAGAATGATAAATGGAAATATGTGTGAATAGATCCTGAATAATACCTTGAAAGATGTGCACATAAAAAATTGAAAAGCATTCAGTTTTTTACGATATCTCACAAACTATTAACATTTAAGAAACTAAAAAAAGAGATTCTTAAAGACGAAATTTCCAATAATTGCTCTCAACTCTCGGACCTCTATCTCAATCATTCATAATCCTAATTCAACGCTGAAGATAGACCTTCGTCCATCAATTTTACGCCGCACTCAACGTCCAAAGCGAACGCATCACTCTGAACAATTTTTCACAGTATTAAATAATTTTTCACAGTATTAAATATTAATTCAAAATTTGAAGAACATATGATGTATTTTAAACACTTTGAACAATCCATTTCCGTTAGGAATTTATTTCGAAGTGAATTTTTCAACAAGTTGGACGATTGCAAATCAACACAGACTTCATTAAGAAATGAATGTTGAAATAATGATGAGGATTTCTTCTTCACAAAGTTAATCACGTCATAAAATATTGATACGTGCCGATAATAATTTTATTTTAAGTTTAAAAGGATTATAAATCTTCTACTTCTCATTAAGTTAAAAATATCATAAACTAGGGTATCATTGTTTTCGTTTTATGTCTCGATTTCATTTAAAAAGATCTTCACTAGGCGAAAAATATTTAGGCAGAATATTCTTACATTTTTTTAGGTTTACAATGGAGACCGAAGTTCATGAAGATAGTGCTGATTCACTTTCATCCAACCTCACTTTGAGACGAATTTCCAACGGCAACAATTTTTTGAAGCATTCAGAATACATTTTAATTTTTCAAATGTTTAAATTAATATTTAATACCTTAAAAGGTCTATTCTGAGCATTAAATTATAAAAAATAGACATAGAGTTTCGATAAATGGGAGTTTTCGTTATTATTTATTTCCTTCTCCTGAATAACAATTAACACTGATATTGTGTAAAATGCATTTTATATAGCGATATACGAGGTTTAAAAAATGCATTTTTGTCACAAATATTTAATTGCTCTGTTGAATTTCTGAGCTGAATTTTGTCATGAAGATACACTTAATTGCAAAGCTACATTTATTCTCAAACACGTCTTTGATTCATATACCAGATTTCATACGAAGCCCCATAAATTTCCAACGCCTCGAGGATGTCATAATTTTTCAAATGAATTGGAAAATGCGATTCGATGTAAAACAATTTTTTAGTCGTTTTGACGGATACTGGTATATTCGAACTAATTAGTAAACGTTAAAATCAATTGTTGAAATGAAATGAAATATATATATTATGACATGAATTATTTACATGTCAAGTCAAAAATTAATAGATTTAATAGAAGTATGACTCGTTTACGATGCCTATTCAGAGAGAAATTCCTTCAACTCGTATATGGTCCTATGTAGAAGTAGGTTTTTGACCTCTCTCCTGGATGCAAGTTGATGTTTTTCTTTGATTTCAATGGGCAGATGGTTGTATAACTTAGGACTCCAGTAATCAACACCCTGTTGTAGTTTAGTTTTGCTATGAAAGGTCGTCCTCAGGTCTCTCTTTCTCCTCGTGTTGAATTGTTGGAATTGACCATTTGTTTCAAATTCAGGTAAGTGCCTATGTACATATCTCAGACATTCCATAATATATATTGATGGTAGGGTCAAGACCTTAACTGGTTCAAAAGCCTCTCTGCAACTATTGGTTTGTTTCAGGCCTAGAATAATTCGAATAGCCTTCTTCTGCAATAGAAATGGTTGAAGATTTTCAACCATGATTTTTTCAGCAGTTAATGCTGCTCGAGCAGAACAATTAATAATTGTAGAAGATCCCATAACTATACCGCCAGACAAATTAATCCTTCAAGAAGCAGCGTACAAAGACCATGACACGGCTATGGCCGTGTGAATTTATACAGCAAAGAGGATCGAGAAAAAAAAAGAAAACGATCACGATGATTATTTTTTAAGGTTTGGTGTTTTGAGAGACCGATCTAGTACCGCTGTTAAGGAAAGAAACAGGATGAAGGAAATGAGGCAAGTATCAATAACTGAGACAACAATAAGGGGGCGTTTGAAAGAATTCAGAATTCCTGCCAGAAGTCCTGCACGTCCTGAATTGAATAGATAACACACAGCATTGGGGCAATAACGAATGGGGAAATGTTGTGCTCTCTGACGAATTCAGGTTTATCCCTAAATCTTCAAATGGGCGTCTCAGAATTTATCGGTGAACTGGTGAGCGTTTCAATCAAAACAGTTTTGCTATAAGAATCGGTTATGGACACGAATCCGTATTGGGTTGGCATAAGTATGAAAGAAAAAACAGAGTTGATTACAGTTGGTATGGGATTCATGACTGCTGAGAGTTACATATAGCAAGTTTTAAACCAACAGGTTGTCCCATTGACTAATAACATGGACGAAAACTTTTTTCTGATGCATGATAATGCCACACTTCTACCGCAAGAAGAGTGAATACCTTAATGGTAAGACCCCTGATATCAATTCGATTGAGCGTGTGTGAGACTGGATGAGTAGAAGGTTTAGAAAGTGCATCCCGTTCCGCAGAATCAGAATGAAGTAGATCAGGCTCTGCAGTAGGAGGAGGCGAGAATGGACCAAGGGTACATCCGTGATCTTATCGAAGGTATACCAAGAAGCTTTCAAGCCGTGATGAGAGCTCAAGGGGGTAAAATCGGCTACAGATTGGGTATTCATTTGAAACATTCTGTTCGTATTCTTTCACTCGGTAGTTTTGCTAGACCTACTGACAATGCTAATGGAAAAACTCTATTTCTTGTAGGTAATCGGTTAGCGCCATGACGTACAAACCTCGTCATTGAAAATTAATGTAGCTCTGTAATGAAGTGTATCTTCTTGACAAAATTCAGCCCAAGGTTTTGAAAAGCATTTTTGGTTTACCCTCGTATATCTCTATTTTGAATGCATTTTCACAATACCAATGTCAATTGATATTTCGCGTTGGATAATCTGTAACGTGTCCAAAATTCAAGGATATCTAACGATAAATCAGAGAATTATGCAGTTTCAAACTAGAAAATAAACTCTAGTCGACCAAATTTCTTGCTGGTGAGTGTAGTTTCTGAGGTATTCGTAAAAACACATTTTTTCCATCTGCAGTTGTTAATAACTCCTGCACTTTTTATGTGCTAACAAACGCTTGCGGCATCATTTCGGATCCAAAAAGGTATCACATATTTTTGGGGATAGTGTCACTATTTTTCACCGTTTTCAACTTGCGGCAGGACTAATCTATAAATTTTCGTTTCAAATGAAATATAATTACTTGCAGAAATGAATTCATAATAATTATATTAATTGCAACAAATGTCATACAAACGGAATTTCACTTACTATAAAAACAAAAATAAGAATCCGGGGGCTGAAATAGCAAGTTGTAGTTGTCTCCAATCGCGCAATAACCACGCCACACCAGCTATAATCATATAGCTAAGTGAAACAGGAAACAAATAGCAGATACCAGCAACTGTACGCCAATGTCCTCCAACGAGTTCTATCGATAATACGAAACCACTGAAAACCACTGACACAGAAATGAATCCCAGCATCAATCGCAGAAGACAATAGAGTTCGAAGTAAGGCACGAAAGCGATTGTACAACCTAAAAATAGAATAGGATGAATTGAAATATGCATACGGCATGTATAAATTGTATTTCAATAAAATTTCTATTCAGTTCAATAACCAAAGCTTTTTTAACAATATAAATTTTATTATCTATCAGAGCTTAACTTCATTTAAATCAATACGAGTTGATAATCTGTATAACAAAGTTTTTCCGATTTTTCTTCAGAAATTTTCAACTAAGATACCCTGGATACTAGAAACGAAGTGTTTTGTCTCCAGTATCCTTTCGCAACAGAACAAAAATTAAAACTCTGATATTTCAATCTGTACTGAAGATTTTTCTAGAGTTCAGGGTGTTTTTCAGGTTATTATACAGAGTGTTTCATCCCAAGGTAGGTGGAAGACGGTCCTACTCCAGTTGCTCGGCGTAATACCACCACATCATGCTTTAGGCTCCGTGAATTGGTCATTCGTGACCAAGTTTCGGATGCTTGGCAGATGGTCTAGTCACCAGAGTGGAATGAGCGCTCTTGGGATGAAATTATCCGTGGGTGAACTCGTTCCTCAGTTGGATCAATACGAATAGGAACAGTCCTCTGGCGGACGCTCGGAGTCCCCCAAAATCCGATAAAAAAAGCCAATACGTTATTGAGTTTTCCATCATAAGAAGACTAGAACACACCTACATGAATGTGAGGGCTGTAAACCATCACTTACAACACAAGCAACCTAACGTCCTAGCTCTAACGGAAACTAAATTATGCCAACAACAGACATCACATACCTCTGTTTTAATGGATATGAGTTGCACTCAAGGCTTCAGTTTAAGGAAAGGCTTAGTGTTTTTTCAAATGGGACGTCGCATCCCAAATGGAGGCAACGCTTTTAACTTCATGATTCCAGGTCTGTTTATATAACAAAACAATATTTCTGTTTTCTGTGTCAATCTCCTAACGATAAAAACTACTTTAGATGGTTTCAGTATTTAGGCGACTTAATCCAAATAAAGCATTCGTCATCAGAAGTAATCATTATAGGAGATTTCAACGTCCACAACACTCAAATAGGACGGGCGAAGCAGTTAGGATCTTTTTTGGGATCCACCGCAACTTGACGTGACTGTCAATGAGCCGTCAGAATTCCGGAAAATATAACCGATTTTTCCAATTTTCTCGATCTAGTTTCAGATTCAGAGTCCATTTACAGGTCTCAGCATCCTCAGGTAACTCTGACTACAACCTTGTTTCTGCTACTGGTTACTTGGTACAGTCACGCAATAAAGAACCAACACCTTGCAGGAAAATATGGCATTACATTAAACTTGCAAGAGTTTTTCTCGTCTTTTCCTCTAATGATATCTGTTTTTGTAATCCTGACGTCAATATCTGCTCTGAATCCGTCAATGAAGTTATTCTTGGAGGCACTGACTTCTACATTCCCCACTCCATAAAACAACATCCGCACAAAAGCCTTGCTTCACTAAAAACTGTCGAAAAGCTTCCACAGTTAAAAACAGAGTTCCTAATATCGGGAAGAAAAATCCAACAGATAAAACTAAAGCTGCGTATGCACCTGTCGGCAACATTTCTAACTCAATAATTGATAAAGCGAAAACCTACTCCAATGAAAAAGAAAATGATATTGGAGCAGACCATTGGAACTCGTCAGATTTGGTCTATGTCAAAGGTAGTCAGCAACAATTTTTGCAAGTCATCCTTTTCACATTTGATTAGAGATGACGGTTCTGTCACATCATTACCAAAAACAAAGGCGGATCTCTTTGCAAAAACTGTTTTCCCAAAATTCTATTTTAGATACATCAAACGCACTGCCGCCAAACATGAACAATCAAAAATGTCTGAAGTAGTGTTCAGAGTGTATACGGTAAAGCGCGTTTTTCAACAACCGAACTGAAAATAAGTAGCGGTTCTCGATGAAACTGTTTTGAAGAAATGTGCTTCAGAGTTAGCACCGGTTATCAATCGTCTGTTTCAGATTTCCATTACAGCCAGTCGCTCACGAACTGTTGGAAAGTTGTGAGAGTACAAGGATTCCAAAGAAAGGGAAGAAATGCGTACCCCAAAATTACGGACCGATTGCAATGTCGACCATTATGTCCAAAGTCATGGAACGACGAACTCATAAAATATCTCGAGTTACAGGGCATTTTTGGACATCAATAATCGAGAACCATGACGAATTGAGAGCCATTGCTCTTGATATCGCTCAGGCCATTGGTATGCAGCCTTGATGAACGAACTAATCGTATATGGACTTGACAAAATTTGCGTGATTAGATTAGTAGCGTTCTCTTTAATAGATCTATTCAGATGGTGGTTGATAACGTAACGACTGAATCCCTTCAGGCTCCAGAATATAGTGTGAGGCTCCGCACCCAAACATTCATCACATCAATTAGATAGTGTTTAGAAGAGAGCAGTACGCGTCATCGACCACCAGGAGATTATGAGTGATCTCTAGCCTTTCGCTGAAAGGCGACAGGTTGCTGGTCTTTTTCTTTTTCGAAGGTACTTCCATGGTAAATGCTCTGAAGAACTAGAAGACTTGGTTCCGGAAAGAATCCAATTCCGAAGAAAAACCAGGACGGTCCAAGTAGCACCGCCACATACCTGTCTCTATGAAAATTATTTTGTTTCCAGGACTAGTATGCTGTGGAACTATTGCCATCGAGCATCTTTTCGATAGCTCACAATTTCGCCAGCTTCAAGAAGCGAGTGATCACTCATATAAAATCAACTTGGACGACCACAGCTGTGGCATGACGGGAAACACCTTCTTCGAAGAGTTGAGAATGAAAATACACGATAAAACAAAAGAATTTTACAAAGATTCTTGTAGTTTATGAATAGGGCTTTCAAAAGACATTACAAAACCTACTTTCCTTATCTAAGACCTCAAGGTGAGTGAATTTACTTTTTAAGCCACGCAACTATCCTCGAAAGGTTTCCCATCAAAACAAAAATTAATTTGCATTCCTCTTTTTCAATCTTAAAAATAGCCAGAATATTCAAGGTAGCTCGTTTGAGATAAAATATGTTTTTCTTCCAAATGTTCGTCAAAATTATTTTTCTCGTACACCGTTGTTGTTTTTATTCACAAGAAGGCAATTACTGTTATATCACAGCTGTGGCCGCTCAAGATGATTTAATGTATGTGTTCACTCGCTTCTTGAAGAGAACCAAATTGTAAGATATCGGAAAGATGTTCGATGAAAGCGAATTGCACACCAAACTTGACCTCTAAACAAATGAATGGGAGAGGTGCTTTACGTTGCTATTTGGACCGTTATTGTAAAAATCTTTGATGCTAGAAGTTTCCACAGTACACTATACCTGTAAACAAAATCATTTTTATAAAAAGAGGTACGTAGCGTTGCTAGTTGGACCGTCTGCTAATGAGAGGTTTTCGCGAACGTGCTTTTTCTTTGTCCGGAACCCAGCCTTTGAGTTCTTCGAAACCTTTGCCATGGAAGTTTCTGTGAGAAAGAGAAAGATCTCTGTATGGCCGATTAAGCGTAATATTTCCTTTTGAACACTATCCAATAGAAATAATGGAGGTTTTGGTGCGGAGCCCAACACATGAAGACCGTATTCCAGACTTGCTCGCACCAGCGTTTCGTATAGAAGCATCAGCTGTGTTGGCGTGAAGTACTACTCAGCCTTGAAAAAAAAACTGACTTTAGCAGAAGCAGATTCGGCAATGGTTGACACATGGGCGTGTCAACAAACTCCGGTGTTGACTGTGATGCCGAATAGATGCATGTTACTGATTAAAAGAGGATCTCCAGTAGCAGGGAATATTGTTGATTTTGTCTTTTCGCATTAAAATGGACCAAGTTCAACCAGCCCCACTGTGGTAACATCTCCAAGTCAGTGTTCAGTGACATTTTCTGTTGGTATCTTTGTAGTAGTTATAGGACGCTACCTAGAGAAATAGCAGATCATTAGCCTGCAACAGCAAGAGAGTAGTCGAGAGTATGAAGCTCTGGGGTACTCCTAACCCAACCTGAAAAGATTCAGTCGTTAGACCATTAATTACCAGTTGAATCCATCAACTGAAGAGAGAGGTACTAATACTAATACGTCAAAATTTTGCCCCCAAAGATGAAATTCTGTGTGAACTAAATGGGTACCTGGTAATTTATATTGACTTGTGCAGCAAACTTCTCAAATTTTATCAACTTATTAAAAAATACTTACCCAATAACGATTGTAAAAATACCGAACAAAGTAAAGTTCTTTTACGTCCATATTTGTCAGATATTATACCGCAAATAAGTCCACCTACAGCAACCCCAGCTAAAAACCACATTTCTGCCAAGTTCAGCAACGTTTTTCGACTGCACAGTAGACCGAATTCGGATTCAAGAGTTTCTCCTGGAAAATTAAAAAAAATAGATTACCTGAAGATATACCCTGTAATTTCAGATATAATTTTAAATTGATGCTGTCTATATTATATGACGTATTAAAGTTTATTTCGGTACTATTTCTGATGAACAAAACCTAATGACATCATGCAAAATATCCTTGCCTAATCGACTTTGTGAGAAACTATTAGAAGGGTTCTGCTTTGTAAGACTGCCATAAACATTAATCAATTCTAGCGTTCTGGAAAATAGCAATTACACGTTTCAATTTCGAGTAAACAAGATGAACATCAATGAAAAAAGATCTACCGAAATAAAATGTAGCTTCTCTATAAAGGATGTTATTTATTCCCACTGTCATGTGTGAAATATAAAACTTATGATTTTCATAAACTCCAACATTTTTGTGAACATGAATTCCTACCGAAAAGTTAGTTAACCCTAACATTCGGATCTTATAAAATTTAAAATTTGGGAATTGTAACTATACAGGATGTTTCCTAAAAAACGCCAATCGGAACAAGTATTTTCCATTCGTTTGAAAAATTTAAACACATTGATGAATGTTTTTCAAAGTACTTTCGAATGAATGCACCAAATTTTTTGTGTTTTTGCGTAGTAAAAGTTGTCTTATATTGGAACATATACAGGGTGTTTCTCAAGCTCTATGACAAATTTTGAGAGACAGTTCCTTAAGAAATTCTAAGACAAATTAGTGAGAACAGCAAACTACAAATCTTTTTGAATCTGGAGATATCCAATATACGATTATGTGGTGTTACCATAGATGGAATTAAATACATATCTTGTTGTACAAGCTCACATTCGTAACCATAGTAAAATGATTATCAAGAATGTTGAATTACTTTTGGTAGATAAATGTCAGAATATATTTTCCATAGCTAATTATTGTTTTGAAACCTCAAATTCCTCGAATTGCAAATGTATTCAGTAATGCAGTAATCAAAAATATGCAGTTATTATCTATGTTTATGGTTTTTGCAATGAAAACGCACGAGAAAATTCCAATAAGACGAAAAACAGAGAAGTTTTTGCCATCGGCGTTTTTTGGAAACACCCTGTATATTCAGTATATTTCGATCACAAAAACGATATTTTAATCACTTTGATTCGATTTGTAAATATTTTGTTGGAAGATAATTATAGCTGGATGAAAATGTTTTTGTTTGCATTGATTTATGTCTCTGTTTATTTCTTTATTTATAACACATCGATTTTATAGTTGAACATTCACACAAATAAAGAAAAATATGAAAAATTGATTAATATATGAACTCTTACGCTTATCAACATCTTCCATGCCCTAGAAATGATAGATAGTGTGAAACTGAAATTAAACAATTCTATTCATCTTATGAATCTTCTTCAGAAACAATTTATTGTCGCTAATTTTCAACCAAAAACACAGACTGGAAAAAAAGAATATTACGGGCTGAAGTTTTCGACTAGCTTATTCAACTTTCCTTGAAAAAACTTAAAACATGAAAAATTATAAACAAGCTGAAATTATGAACGAAGTTCGAAAAATCTCGATTGTTTTTGATGCAGTCCTGATTTCTCTTCTATTAGAGACAAATTTCATTGACGTCTGCCCAAATATTAGATTCACGAAATTTGAGCGGAATCGGATAAAAAGTTAGGAAGATTTGAATATTTTGAAATTTCGTACATACTCAGAAAACAGACTGTATATGGAAAGATATTCAATTCCTGAAACACTCTAAATACCGGGTGCCCATTTAGAGAGTAATCGATCTATAATTTTGTTCCTGACGAATATATTGAAGAAATATATATAGAAAAAAAAATGAGATACTGAGGGTACCCCCCTTTAAGATTTTCGAAGTGCCATCAATTGCGATTCTTTTCCTTGATAACAGGATTAGAGTGAAAAAATGAAAAGCTTTCATCGCGATTTTAGCATCTCTCCTCACTTCGCCCTTCCTCAACATCAAAAAGGTGTTTTTCCACATCTTAATTTTTTCCTAAGATTCTGATCGCTTAAAAATTCATGAACATAGTTAATAACCTCATAAAACATACAGAATATTTCGTAATTATTGGGTCCTCCGCAAGGTCCCCAATTAATTAATTTCTTCAAAATTTTTTTCCGTACTCTTAATGAATGTTTGGGCTGTCCTAGTTTCTACAGCGTTTAATTTCTGTTGTTGGAAAGTACTTCTCTGAGTTTTCTTAAATTTTTTTCTGATGGTGCGCTACCTCCAAAAATGCATAAAACAAAAATGCAATTTTCCACATGTCTGTGCGTTCGAGAAACAATGAAAACACTTTAGTATTATAATATCCTTCAAACATAATATCCAACTAGAATTTTTCCTCTCAAAAAAATTTTAGTGATGATTTTTAGAGTTTTTTACCTTCAATCTTACTTTTAGCCTCTTGTACTACGAAAAACTCAACTTTCCCGCTTCTGCGCTTGCGGAAAAGAATGAAAATGGTCTAATACTGTTATACCACAAACGTAAAAGCCAACTGAAGATTATTAAACTCTAAAAAATTATTTGGAAACTATTTTTGGTTCGTTTTGCCATCTATCTTCGGTTGAGATTCAAATATTTATGAAACCACAATTGCAAAATAGAAGAATAGAATAGATTTAACGAATTAATTAATTTGAATTGTGGAGGCCGTTACTTGATGTAGATCCATGATATAAATGAGATAAAAACACAAGGTTTAACTTTAATCTACACTTTATTTGAAAAAATTCGACGACGTTTCGCTGACACAGCAGCTTTATCAAGAATGAAAAATAGAATGAAGAGTATGGTATTATAAACAAATCGTAGAACAAGTTGGATGAATAACAGGAAAATCACACCGAGCCATTGTACAGTTAGTATGAAAGGTAATAAAAACTAATTAAACAAGTTAAGTAGGGTGAGTAATTCAAATCTACCTGTTCATTCAAAAGCTTGTCCGAATGTTTGTATCTATTTATTTCTAATGCTTTTAGGAGATCTAATTTTGAACTTTTGATTTTATATGTAATATGTCAAAGTTTTTATTGAATGAATGGTTTTCTTTTATTAGGTGGTTTGAATAATTTGAATCAGATTTATTTTTATCGAAGCTACGTTTATGTTCAGATGTTCTTATGCCAAAACTCCTATAGGTCCTACCGATATAAATTTTATCACAAGAACCGCAATTGAGTTTATAGATTCTGATTTACTTGATTTTTCAACACGAGATTTATTATTTTTAATATGTTTACCTAAGTTATTAGAAGTTTTGAAAGCTATATTAAGATTTTGTTTGACGAGAAAGGATTTAATATTTGTACTTGCAGAACCGCAGAATGTTAAACTGTTGAATATTTTATAGTCTTTATGAATAGGATATACTTCATTTATTGCTTTTTGATAGAGTTTTTTACGAATGATTAGGTCTATCATATCCGGATTATATGAATTATTAATGGCTATCTGTTTGATGATGTTTAACTCTTTATTATAATCTTCTACTGATAAAGGTAAATTGAGTAACCGATGTACCATGCTGTTCAAAGCTGCAACTTTGTGTTGAATGGGATGTAATGAGTAGTTATGTATAATTGTATCAGTATGTGTTGGTTTACGAAAGACCGAAAAAACATGATTATTATTTTGTTTAGTGATTTTTAAGTCCAAAAAATTTATGGAATCGTTCTGTTCAATTTCTATCGTGAATTTAATGTTCAAATGGATGGAATTAATGAAATTAACAAATAAGTCTAATTGACGAGTAGTTCCAATGAAACATACTAAGATGTCGTCAACATATCTATACCAATAAAGAAATTTGGAAATGGAAATGATAGATGAGATATGTTGACGACGAAACGTCGTCGAATTTTTTCAAATAAAGTGTAGATTAAAGTTAAACCTTGTGTTTTTATCTCATTTGAATTAATTAATATTGGGTTATACAAAAAACCTAGACTTTTAGTGATTTTGTTTAGGTTATGCTTTCAAATAGCAATTTCAATTTCTTCTTTATTTTCCGAAATTTTTTAAATTATTTTGTAATCGAGATTGTGAAATACGATATCACTTGTCATTTCTTCATCCTCTTTATAATTTTTTTTCCTGTGTATATTATCAGTTCTACGTTACCACTAATGTCCTTGTTTCAATAATATATTATCAATGAATAGAACAAAATTTCGAAATATGTTCAATTCATTCTGTAAGAAACTATAGTTCAATTTAATTGCCAATTGTTGCATAAACGTATAAACAACGAGGCACAATACGTGCGCAATTATTCTGTTGACAATAACAGATGTAGGTATGAACAATCCTTCCTGACAAGAGCTAGTAATCAAATATTGCACTATTGTGGCTCTTGGAGGCTGCGTGCATGGCACGCAGATTTGAAAACTAGCTCTTTTCAGGAAGGATTACTCATTGATCTACAGATTTTTGATTAATTCATCTTGTCTCAAGTTTACATATGTAGAGTCCTCACGAAGTTTATCACGAAAAATAATTGTCGCTGGGTTTTGTTTTTTCAATAAAATGTCTTAACCAGTCAGTGAACAAATTTGATTGGATCCAACCAGATGGATGAACTTTTCCAATCGACTCAGGTGGTGCACCTTTCATTGAAATATCAGTAAATTTATTTCTAGGAAATATCATCATTGGTGGACAAACATACCAGAAGCACTCATGCAGCAAACAATAGTACATAGTGACCCGCGTTCTGCAGCAGTCAAGGCTCTAATCTGTTTCTTCCCTTTTTTACCTACAATCTGTGGTATTTTAGATTCCACAATTGTCGACCCAGTCTTGTCTACGTTGAAAATCCTGTCAGGGGTATAATTCTTCATTTCTAAAATTATTTTCGATGTTGTTTCTCAAAACTAACTGATGAGCCATTCGTCTTACATCCATTCTTGTCAGTCCATAATATTTCGACTCCATAAACAAAATATATTCCACTAACTTTTTTCCAGCTCAGGTAGTAGTATAGGTTTTCTTCCGAGAGGTCTATGCACAAGCAACTCTAACAATTCTTGAGAATCATTCACTAACCTTTTCAGAATAGATCTTGGTACACAAAATATTTTTACAGCATTTTTATATCCCATCGTCTTTGTCCTCACAACTGCAATTGTCTTTTTCATTTGGGCAGGCTCTAAAGTTTTTCTTTTCTTTACAGATGGAGATATCAAAGCTTGCCGGGGCATCGGTACCAAAAGAAAGAAAATGATATGATTTATTTATGTCATACATCATATATGGCCCCCCGGTTCCATAATACACACAATGTTGGCCAAATTGCATGTATCGAAGAATATATAAACAAACCATATTAGATATATTAATAAGTAGTTTTTTAATATTACCTTCGAAATCCGACAGGAAAACGTTTACCGAACACAATGTACAAATTACAAGAGCTAAGGTTCAGTATTTCCGGAAAAAATGCACAGTATATTTAGGAGTTTGGCAGTTGCGCGTTTCGACTTGATCGAATGAAAAAAAGTACGTAACGCCCTCGTCTGAAATTTTTGGATACTAATTGACACATACACAAGAGCTACGCGTTTGCACAAAAATTGACTAGATGGCGTGCTTCCAAATTATAAATATCGAAGGGGGCCAATATACCTGCAGGGGCCACATTACCACCCTCTCATCTATGAATATTTCAAGATTCAAGACGATTCTGAGTCTGAAGAAACTCACTCTAGTTGGGGTTTACTCAATTCTAAAAAAATTATGAGAAACATAGGACATCTTATTCTGATAAATATATCTTTGATATGAATCTCTGTAATGGAGCACCATGTATATTTGAAAATAATTTAGGTCGTGGAACAAAGTAACTTCTAACTTTTTCGATGCGTACTTCAATACAGTTACATTTTTTTTGTAGAAAAGTAGGGAATGGTGGAGGAATACAAGGTGTCCCCCAAGCTTTATGACAAACCTTGAAAGATGCTTTATGAAGGAATTATAAGACAAATTAGTGGGAACAGCATGTTCCGAACCTTTTCAAATTCAGCCGCATTATCTATTCGTTCTTGTTACTGTTTGTTAACTCTACACTGTAGACGAGTTGTTTCATATATTCCCTTACATATAAGTTTAATGGATTGAGATCCGGTGACCGTGGTGGCCAAGCAATTGGACCTACTCTAACACTCAACCTATTTGGAAAATATTCATTCAGCCATTCAAAAACTATTCTTCCTTGATATGGAGGTGTCCGTCATATTGTGTTGATGATACATATTCTGAATGAAATTCAGCAGAGCATCATTAATTAAATTGAACAATGTTCTGAAGAAAATTTCGATTAGTAATGGCATTCAATCTGTTATTTAAAGTATGAATGGGCAAGAAGCTAGTGTTATAAAGGCCACTCCAAACGTTGATTCTGAACTTCCTTCGAAAACGTATTTGCCTAATTGCATTTAAATACTGCAGGGCCCATAACTGATCATTATGGAAACTATTTGTACCATCAAGAAGCATGATTTATCAGACCATAAAATGCTGTAAAAAATCTGGATCTTGAGCATGTTGCTGCAAAATTCAGTTGCCAAATGTGAGTCTATGCTGCTCGTCCACTGCACTCAATTCCAACACTCCCTATCGATGATAAGGAAGCAGTTCCTTTCTTTTCAAAGCACGCCACACGACAGTTTGGATCATTCGAAAATGATTTGCAATGCGCCGAATACTTATTGAAGAATTATTTTTAGGACAGTCTATAATGAACTCCTTATTTTGTATGTTGACTTGACGAAATCGTTCTTGTTTTGGTTCAAATGTTCCTGTTTCTCTGAGTCTTCTAAATACCGAAGTAAAACTGCAAGAACGAAATATGTCTTTGAGGATATTCTTGATGGTATTATCTATCAGCCCCTCGAGCGTTGCAATTCAAGAAATTTAAGGTTTCAAAACAATAATTATCTATCGAAAAATATATTCTAACATTCATCTATTAAAAATAACTCAACGTTCTTAGGTACTATTTTACTTTGGTTACGAATGTTACCTTCTGTACAACAAGATTCGTATTTCATTCCATCTATGCGTACACCACAGAATAACTCTCGTATGTTGAAAACTGTGATTTCAAGACAAGTGGGGATCACTGCCTTGCAAAACAAAAACCAAGTAAGTCAACATACTTGATTTTCGAGATTTTCACACCACTGAATTTGAAATATATCAATCCGTTGAGAATTTATGAACAGTTACTTTTTAGGAGGCAATGCTTTTTTGATTATAAATTATAAAATATCAATCGAAAAACCAATTAACTTTTTCATTTCATAGTTAAAATATATCAATATTACATACTTCTCAGAAGATCTTGATATTTCCAAATACAGAACCTAGTATGTCTACTTACTACTACTTGAACAGGATGACACTGGTGTAGGTAGATACCCGCGAATGAGATATTCAATAACTACAAAACAAAAACTTAGTAAGTAAACTTAGTGGCAATAAATAGACAAATCCTCCAAGAAAGTATAACGTCTTACCCTCTGAATTGAATAACCAACACCAATCAGAATGCAAAGTAAAATCACATAATTTCTTATTTCGCGTACTTAAATCATATTAGTGTGGTGGTACTGCGGTATGTCTTTCGACTACGAGGAGGAGATGTAGTCAAGATCTTTTTCAGTGCTGCAATAATGATTTTGCAGAGCGAGCGTCTTCTCAAAATGGCATTTGAAACGGCGACAGGTCGAACTTCATCTAGTCTGTCACCTGTTTCGCCAATGGATGATTCGGATGCGGACCCAAATTATAGTCCATCAAACAGAAGACGGAAGAGAAAACTTGTTGATTTATTAGCAGTTCCTCCTGAAACAAATACCGAAAGCATATCTGATATCTGGTGGAAACCAACAGAATTTGAATACAGGTCATTTCTAAAAAGAATAAAAATGAAACACTACATCAGCTGCTGAAAGAAAGTTTGAAATCCCGTGATTCGCTAGAAAATACTGATGGCGACATGATTAATTCAATAAGAATTAACAGTACGGACCAAACTGAACCTAATATTTCAGAAAAGATAATGGAAATCGAAGTTAAAGAAGACCAATTACCACCAGAATATGTACCTGAATCTATACCAGAAATAGAAATCAGAGGTGAAGAAGATCAAATAGGGACAGAAAATCTACAACCTAACACTGTAACAGAGATAGAGATATCTCGGACTAAACAAAAGAAAAATCGAACTGAAACAAAGATTTTACTTCCACCATGTCCAGACAGTTGTAGAAAAAACAGCTCCCCAAATATCTCAGAAGAACAAAGAAGAATTATTTTTAGTTACTTCAACTCACTCAACTTAGGAGAGAAAAGACTCTTTATTGGAAAATACCTCAAGAAAATCCATAAAAGAGACGCCGATGGCCTCAAGGAGTGCTTTGTAGTTTATACTTTACCTTTAAAACCAATTCCAGCAGAACAGAATAATATTGTGCTGAAAGACACCGAGGAGTAGAAAGACACAAAGCATAATGAAGTCATAGATCAAGTGGGATTAGACAGAAATAGAGAGAATACTGAGGAAGTCACAAATTCAAATAGAGAATTCGCAGAAAAATCTATCGATTTGAATGATACAATGAAGGTAGAAGGGAAAGACTTTAAAAATAAATAAAACACAAACCGTATGCAAAACAATGTTTTTGCACACAATTGGACATTCATCTGATGCTATGGTAACAGAGTTTTTGAAAAATCCGGAGTTTCAGTGTGTTACATATAAAAGAGGACTCAAACGTGGTGAAAAGATGAAAGAAATTTCAGAAGAAAATTATAAAAACATCAAAGCTCATATTGAGAGTTATCATCCAGTAGTTTCACATTATAACATGAAACATGCTCCTAACAGACGGTATCTTACAAGCGACATCTCAGTGCACAAGATGTAAGAAGATTTGATGAGAAAACTCCTGAAAAGAAAGTTTCATATGAAACCTACAGAAAGGTTTTTCATTAGGAGAATATTGGCTTCACTAAACCATCACAAGATGAATGTCCATCATGTTCATTGCACAAGAATCATGTCCACCATGAAAACGTAAATGAAGGAGATGATGCGGACTGTGAAATTTGTCGAAACTATGAAATACACAAGAAGAGAAGGTATCCTGAAACAAGAAAAGCTTATGAAGCAGATTGTTCCGAAGAATGGCCAGAAGATAAAAAAAATTTCGCAGTTGATATGCCGAAGATATTAGTGATTCCAAAAAGGTGACAAAGAATTCCTTTTTTATGAGTCGTCTAATATGTTTCAATGAAACATTTGCGAGCTTGAGGAATCATGGACAGAATGTGTGTGAACTATGGCATGAGGCTATTATGGGTAGAACTTGCTCCGATGTTGTATGCGCATATTGTAATTTCATGAAGTCTCTTGGGGAAAATGTAAAAAATATTGTATTATGGACAGACAATTGTGCCGCACAAAATAAAAACTGGACACTCTTTACAGCATGTATTCTAGTTGATGAAGAATGGGGACCAGAGACTATTCCTTTCACGTTTTCTGAAGCTAACCATTCATTTATGAAAGCTGACTCGGAAAAAAGTGGAATAAGTCGAAGGAGATATTAGATTTTGATGATTTAGTCAATTTAATCATTACAATCAGTAAGCAATAAACCACTCATTCTTCACTTGGAAGACTTTCTTCGTTTCGAAAACAATTGCCAAACCCGTAAAAAAGGAGCAGTGAGCAATGGTAACACTGCTGTACCCTTTATTCGTGACCTGAAGGTGCGTCAATTCAGAAAAAATTCGAGATCACTGTACTTCAAAACCGAAACAGATAGTCCGGAGTTTCAGACGTCAAAGTTTTTGAAACCAAAATTCAAACTTCCGTTGCCAGTTAACAAAAAATCATGGCGGGATCTAAGCAAGGAAAAAAAGGAAAGATTTTGAATGAACTAATTGCCCATATGCCCGCTAAGAAACAGCTGTTCTGGAAATCTCTGCCAGCATCTGACATGGACGACTTGGCCCACTGTGGGGAAGAAACTCAAATTGAAGAGGGCGATCTATAGTTACAAAGTTTTCATAATCTTTTCACATATTTCTCTTATTATTTGAAAGTTCAATTGATGTTCAATATTTGTTACTTTTGTGTTTTGTTTGATAACTGAAAAATTAATTCTTTGTTACGTGTTTCTGCAATGAAATATTTAAATGTAAATTGAATTACTTGAATTTTGTCTTGAATTTTTCGACTTACTAGTCTTATGTTTTGTGAAACTTCGTGCGAATGTGATAATCCGAAATCTGGTAACTGAAAGTGAGCGCCCATTTTGAATTTGGCGCGAAGAATTTTGAATTTAGCACGCTCAGTGAATTTCTAGAATTGAGAAGTAGTAAATGTTCAAGTTCGAAGCTTCTAGTTAAAACACTTTTGGAGTAAGCGTAATCTATCTTATTTGCATCATAAAAATAACTCTGCTGAAAAGTTTGAAATTCAGAGTTAGTTGGTTTTTGCTTTGTAGGGCAGATCAGTTGTTGAAAATAGATATCTCCTAATTCAAAAGGATAAGGACCGAGCCGTTCTCACAAATTTACCTTAGATCAGGAATCATCTCTCACAGTTTATCAATAAGCTTTGGGGATACCCTGTATATTCGATAGGAACAATTTTATACTTTAATGAACACCGTTAGGTAATACTCTGAAAAGAAACCATTGCTATGGAATCGTTGATTCAGAAAGTTCGTGCATTTTTTTGATACCTACTCACCAGTTCCTCCAAATTCCCATTGTTTACAATCAATCATTTCTTGGCTAATATTGATGATATTATTATAAGCATCAACGTAAGCGTTGCTGGTATCGTTGGTTGTGCAGAAATCATGTGGTTGAGTTTTTTCTTTCCATATTTCAGGCGATATGTTGTGAAATCTTGACGGTCGGGCACACCAAACCGGTCGCACTCTCCCATGAAACGTGTGGACGAAAATGTGCCAGGTACATGGTATATTGAAAAGTGCCAATAACACTGTGAGTAGTAACTGCCATCGACCAAATTTTCCTATCGCCTTATCAACAATATCCTCATCTTCATCGTCGTAATTTTTATTTTTGTTTTCGTCAGTCATTCCTGAAAATAAAGAAACATTGTATACTTGCTATATATTTTGATCAAAAAGCATTGTATATATCTTGATAAAGTATGTTCTATTTGCTAAGACTATGGTAGAAGACGTAAAAAAAAAAATCGCTCAAATGCTGTATCATACAGGGTGTCCGTGCTAGAGGGCCAATCAGAGGTATCTGGACTACGGGTTTATGGATCAATTTCAGATTTTGGCAATGGAGTACATCGACAATTTGCAGTTGTTTTCCGACCAGTACCACTTCCGGTTATACCGGTCATCGACTACAAACTTTCTATTTCAAATAGCATGGTTCATACACACACCACAAAAATTGTCGCATCATCTGGTATTCTGAATTTCACAATCGATTAAGCAGCTCGTTCGCAGTTTCTTTGTCAACATCTATTTTTGGACATATGAGGGGACAAAAATCTTATCTATGAAGTAACATTTGTTTCCATATGATCTCAAACACGTCTGAAACAATAATGAGTTTATTCGACTATCAGTATTGATTTAATTTCTCTTCAATTATCACGCTAAATTAATGCAAGTTTTCTGTGTTTCTTGTTGATTTTCGCATTTTTGAATTTATTGTAATGGCTGCTGAATGTCCAGGACGCTATTTGAGTGATCATGAAGTGGTAAGAATTGTAACACTTCTAGAGGAGGGGCGAAGCCAACGTTACGTGGCTAACTTGTTGAATATTAACCAAAGCACTATTTCAAGAGCAAGTAATCGGTACCACGAAACAGGGGATTTATATGGAAAAAGGGCCAGACAGGGAAGAAATCGGATAACAACACCAGTTGATGATCGTTGGCTTCGTTTAACTGCATTAAGAGTTCGGCATTGTATGGCTAGAATGCTAAAAAATGAACTTGCACCTCCCAGAAATGTGCATATTTCATTCCAAACTGTTAGGAAAAGGCTCAGAGAAGACGATAACAGACCAAAGGTGGCTTCTACCGGCCCGCATCTCACCAGAGAGCATCGAGTTGCAAGACTTCAGTTTGCGAGGGAACATGCAAATTTTGGTATTCCAGAATGTTTGAATGTTCTCTTTTCCGACCAGTCCAGGTTCGGTCTAGTATCAAATTATAGACACATGCCTGTATACAGACAACCTGCGAAACGGTATCAGCAATGCAATATTCGACAAACCGGCAACTTCGGAGGGGACTCAGTAATGGCGTGGGGAGGCACTTCTTTCCATGGTCGAACTGAATTAGTCCTAGTGAATAATGGAATAATGACAGCGGCCAAATACATCGCAGATATCCTTGAACCCCATGTTGTACCCTTTGGCCCATTGATTGACGAAAACTTCATTTATATGCATGATAATGCTCGGCCTTATGCAGCTAGAGTAGTTACAGAATTTCTGCAAAATACCGAAATTGATATTTTAAGATGGCCAGCCAGAAGCCCCGGCATGAATCCCATAGAACATACTTGGGACAACATGGGGTGGCAAATTCAGCAACGTAGGATGCCTTGTAGAACACCCTACTTTTACGAGAATACTAAATAAACTTTTAGGTTGGTCATTCAGGAGTCGCTTATATCATTCAGAAGAGATGAGTTCATGATGGAAAATATCAACAATTTTCGGGTTAATGAAAAATTAAAAAATTCTACCATCTTCGAATATTCGCGAAGAGACCAATCAACTAGCATCGAATGGTTACTAAACATTTTCAAAATCGAGTGTTTCTTCCTCGGGTCATAATTACAGCCAGTATACGTCTCGGAAGCCCCTCAAACAGATTTCGGTTGTACTCTTGAGTCACTGAGTTCCAAATTGCAGAAATCAGATTTTCAAGTTGTTGTGGAGTGTTCTACAAGGCATCCTACGTTGCTGAATTTGCCACCCCATGTTGTCCCAAACATGTTCTATGGGATTCAAGTCGCAATTTCTGGCTAGCCATCTTAAAATATTAATTTCGGCATTTCGCAAAAATTCTGTAACTACTCTAGCTGCATAAGGCCGAGCATTATCATGCATATAAATGAAGTTTTCGTCAATCAATGGGCCAAAGGGTACAACATTGGGTTCAAGGATATCTGCGATGTATCTGGCCGCTGTCATTATTCCATTATTCACTAAGACTAACTCAGTTCGACCATGGAAAGAACGGCCTGTATACAGGCATGCGTCATTTGATAGACAGAACTTGGACTCGTCGGAAAAGAGAACATTCGACCATTCTGGAATATCCCAATTTGCATGTTCCTCGCAAACTGAAGTCTTACAACTCGATGCTCTCTCGTGAGACGCGGGTCGATAGAAGCCACCCTTGATCTGATATCGTCTTCTCTGAGCCTGTTCCTAACAGTTTGCAATGAAATATTCCCTGTATTCTAGCCGTACAGTGTAGAGGTTAAACGAAGCCCGATCATCAACTGGTGTTGTTGCCCTTCTTCCATATTCTCCTGTTTCGTGGTACCGATTAATTGCTCTTGAAATAGTGATTTGATTAACATTCAACAAGTTAGCCACGTAACATTGGATTCGACCCTTCTCTAGTGTTACAATTCTTACCACTTCATGATCACTCAAATAGCATCCAGGACGTTCAGCAGCCATTACAATAAATTCAAAGATTCGAAAATCAACAAGAAACACAGAAAACTTTAATTTAGCGTGAAAACTGAAGAGAAAATGAATAAATACTGATAGTCAAATAAACTCATTCTTGTTTCAGACGTGTTTGAGATCATTTGGAAACAAATGTTACTACATAGATGAGATTGTTTTCCCCTTATATGTCCTAAAACATATGTTGACAAAGAAACTGAGATCGAGCTGCTTAATAGATTGTGGAATTCAGAATACCAAGTGATGCGACAATTTTTGTGATGTGTGTATTTCTAAATTCTAGTTGGAGAAGGAATTGCAGGTTGAAACAATTTCTAACTTTGAGAAATATTATGAAACAAAATACTTTAAGCCCAAACCAAGCCCACACCTTTCACCAAGAATGTCTGTATCGAAGTAAGAATGCTGTGACTTGGAGTCGAATCAATTCGAGATAGACCTAGTAGCATACAAAAAATGTTGTATGCTTTTCGTGCAATGTGATGATATGTGGCGATATGAGATAAATGCCTGAGTGACTCCCATGCGTAATCTAGGAAGACATTTTAGAGTGGTGGAAAAAGACGAAGCTATATTTCTAAATTTGGCAAATATGACAAGAGATTCTTTCGGCTCCTAAAGAGAGGCAGTTCTCAAGAGCTAAGTTAACTATTATCAACTCTTAGTTCAAAAACAAATATCAACTACAGGATAAAGTGAAAATGTCGTTTCGCTTATTTTTATTCTCTTTGACTTAACTTTCAAGTAAGGATTTTTTATTCCCACAGAAGTTCAATTCAGTTTTTTTTTATTTTCACAGAAGTTTTATAGAAAATTTATTCATGTTGTTTTGGTGATGCCTATGTTTTATTTGAAAAGATACTTTCACATTTGATCTTGTCGTGTATTTGTGTTTCTTTCAACAACTTGATGAATTCTGTTCAGATTCTTATATTTAATTTTATCTAAATATTTCCTGATCAAATATTCAGTAATATTTAAACCTTTATTCTCGCTTTTATTGAATATAACAGAAAGTTCAATGTTTTATTGTGTTCTGATTCAAGCCTTCAAGTTTTGTGGTTGAAAAGCTTAACTTGATTTTAAGTCAAATCAAATCAGATTTATTTGCTCCTAAGATAACAATGAGTCACATTCAAGCACGTCAATGAACAGAACACAATGTTTAAATATTCGACATAAAATACAAATAATACAAATTTCTAGAAAGAGTTCTCATCAATTTAAGAAAGATATTATATAACAGCTGTCATATGTAAGATTCAAAGAATTCTGCCACTGTATAGAATGCACCCGAAATCAAGAATTCCCTTACTCTATGCTTTACTGCACTCTTGAATTTGAAACCATTTATGAGCGGATATATGTGATTGAAGCATTCGATCCCAATATAGTTAGGATCATTCTGACCCACTGAGAGTCTTGAAAATGTTAAACGCAGATAGCTTTTTATTCTGGTGGAGTGATCATGCACTGTATCATTTATAATAGATAGATGCTTGTTTTTCCAAATATGCAAAATCAAACGATACACATACAGAGAAGGGAGGGTTAGGATTCCTTCAGTTCTAAATAGCTCCTGGAAATGACTCAACAAGGCTGTCCGAACATAATGCGGATTATCTTCTTCTGTGCTATGAGAGCCTCCTGCATATGTGCTGAAGAACCCCAAAAAATTATTCCATATGCCAGTGTTCCCTGAATCCATCACTCGTACATCAGCTTCAGAACCCCCAAACTCACCACATCTCTCAAGTATCTGAATGCAAAACCTGCCCTGCTCAATATACAGTCCAAGAGAGATATATGCTCCTGTCATGTTGATTTTGGATCTCACGTAATTCCCAGAAGTTTAAAGGTATCTGCGGCAGAAATGCTTACTCTTTGAGATTTTATAGGGAAAGAGGATTCAATTGATGCATTTCTCGGAAAAAATCTCATGTAATGGATCTTTGAAACATTCACAGTCTATCCATTATAGTCCAGTCATTGAAATTTCGAGATATAACATTGCTCTGACGAATAACACCAGTATCGATGGCTCACAACAAGCATACTTGCATCATCAGCATTAAGAATCGGTCTACTCGACTCAACATTTATGTCAAATATGTCGTTCAAAAATATGATGAAGAAAAGAGGTTAAAGAATTGAGCCCTGGGGCACGCCTTGTCTTATCAGATGTTTTCTTGATCTCACTCCATCCACCACAACAGTCAGTTTTCGATCCGATAGGTATGAGTCAGCCCACTCTAAAGAAGTACCTCTAACTCCAACAGTATAAAACTTGAGTCTCTGCATTTTATGATTCATACATTTAAAAGCTCTTTTCGAATCATAAAAAATACCGACTATTGGATTTCCTTCATTAAGTTGTTCATAAATATGTGACATGACCTCCAGCAGAGCAGAAGTTGTTGAACCTCCCGCAACAAATCCATGTTGAGATGTATGAAGTAGTCGCCAAAAACAATGAAGCAGATTTTCAGATCAAGCATTGAAGCTCTAATAGAACCTTATTTATGAAACGTATAAAGTGGCATCGGAATTGAATCCACCCTGTCTGTCTGTTTCTATGTTATACTGCCTAATGATTTAATTTTCCGAAGAAACTTCAGGTTTTTGATAAAATCCCAAATAAAATGAAAATAATTTATCTCAAGTATATTTTAGGTATGGGAAAACATAATACCAATCAATACTCATGTAAAATACGGCTCTAATAAAGCGAATTTTGAGAAAAAAAAGCATCGGAAAGTACGTTGCCCTAAAAAATAATACTTATCTCGTTAAAGTGAAAGAAAAATTGTAATCTTTCTCAAACTTCAAAAATTATGTTACTTCTAATGTGCCCTTTAGCGCGAGCAGCCTGTATTCATAATCCCTAACGTTCTGAGTTTTCTGTACGCAGTGTAATTTCACCGAGTCTATTTTATGGCACACCTTAATCCTAAGCAAGATTAAACCGCACAGTTGACCTACGGTATTCCCAAAACGAAAAGTTTATTATCGTGTTATTCAGGTCAAAGTATTTTTTTAAAATGTTTATCTTGATTTCTATGGGAATATATGATGGTTTCAATAAGGTCATTGGCAGAAATTAACCTACGCGAAAAACCTGTTACATAAATTTCACCATTATGTAATACGATGATTCTTTTTGGGAATATTACATGTTTCTGATTAATTTGAACAGTATGTGCCAATCTTTGCGAAGAATTGGACTACTCTGATAAGTTTGGAATTAACAGTGAGCTACTTAGTCGTCAGCGTATTTAAATGAAATAATGCACATTTGCTTATATGCATACATGAATTTATTTTACCCATTAACTGACAATAAACTATTAACAGAAAAAAATTATTTGATTGAGGAGGTCGGTGATGAAATTTGATATTTTTTTGGATAAATGAATTAATGAAACATTTATGTTCAAATTCTCTCTATATTCACAAACTCATGGCGCATTTCAACACACTGTGGGTTAATCAGATAACTAGTACATTTAGAAGGATGATGTGTCTTATATATCACATTGGTGAAAGAAGGTACTTTGGAAAATCTAAGCATGGTTGCTACCTTTAAAAACTGAAATTATGACAAATTTAGGTTTAATAGACTACACCGTACAAAAGCAATTCTGATGATTGAGTAATGATTTAAGACGATTTCTAATTCGTGATTAAAACTTCCGTATCAGCTCTAGTTTAGAAAATATGTAACATGGCCATTTTACAATGATACACAGCTTCTTCAAAATTGATCTTATTTTATTCAATTCTTGATATAAGAAAAACTTTTTTTCTTTCAGATGATGTATTCAGTGAGCTGTTCTGTATGCTCCAACGATAGTCAGCCATCATGTGTGCGTTCCAGTAGTCTTAACAGCTTTCCTCCATAGTTCGAAAGTCCTGGTTGAATTGCTCGTCCTATTCTTCATTTAGATCTCCAAGATTAGAAAGAAAATAGTCTAGCTGATAGTGAAGAAAGTACAATTTGATTCTCATGTTACATTCTAGAATTTGAAAGTGACTCATTAGTTGTTCAAAATGTTAGGAATAGCCAGAACCTCTCTTATTTCTCCAAAAATTCGGAACAAGACAAACAAATTAATTCCATGCATTTTCCTCAATATCTGTCATGGTTAATCTGTGGCCCATCAGAAATGACAGATTTCATCTTTTCTGCACTTAGTTTTGGGAACTTTTGGGACAAGAAAAGGAAACAATTTCCATTTGTTAAGAGCTTCAACAAATTGTTTCATGAAACCTAATTTTACATGCAACAGTGGCAATATTGATACGAAAGGTGGATTCATCACTTTTTCTTGTCCTGGAAGTAGAGATTCCCGAGTAGGCCAATCATTTTCAACCCAGTGGTGGTTTTTAGCTCAACTATCCCACAAGCAGAGAAAGTAGGAATACTTAGAGTAACCACTTTGCTGGCCTAAAAGGAAGTTGACCGTTTTGAATCAACACATTTTAGCCAGTGCTTTTCTGTATACTTAATATTGTCCAACAACAAAGCACTAGATGACTATTCTTCTTTTACTTCAGTAGAATGTGCAATCGCCAACGATCCTGATTCATTCCCGCTGTGTAAGAGAACACATTTCAGACTCCATTTTGACGAATCTATGAATGAATTCGATTCATTGCAAACGTGATTTTGTAATCCCATTGCAACCATTAAACCCGAAACATCTTTGCAGAATACAAATTCGTGTTCTTCATCGAAATATCTAGGATATATACATATATATATATATATATATATATATATATATATATATATATATATATATATATATATATATATATATTACTTCCTTTTAGACTAGAAGCCATGATTTCTGATGCAGACTTTGACAGTCCCAGATATTTGATTTGGTAGATTAAATCATCTTGATTGAATAATTCCGGCGATTTCAAGTCACATTCAAAGTTACTATCACTACTATCGGTTTTCGTCACAATGTCAATTACATTCTGCTGTGAAACATTAACTTAAGGTACAGGGGAAGTTCAAGGGCTCAGAAATTCGTTTTTGTGCCGATTTTAAGGAAGGATATTCCCATTTGGCTAATTCCTGTTATGTTTACCAAACAAGAAAAGCAGTCATCATGGTGGTCAACGGGTTCTTTCAAGATCATATTAGTTTCGTACCGGTAAGTTTTTCTTTTCTTATTTGTCCATAAACACAAGTTTTACAGACCTGTTGGGGAACTCAGGGCTTATCACGCATTTCCAGAGGATGCCCAAAGTAATTTTTTAAGCTTCACTTACGAACTCTGAATTAAACGGTATTTTTTGAATATATACTCTTCGCAGATGAAACAAAAATGATTTGAATCATTCACACAATCTCTTTATGACGATGCCATATCGAATTATACCAACTTAAATCAATATTTGTTCAATTAGAAGCACATTATCATATTAATTGGGAGTTTCCTTAATGAAAGCTATAACTCGTAAACAAGAGCTGTTATAAAACAAATGAGGTTATATTTAGAATCAATAACGTCAAATCAGTAAACATCAAGTAACGTTAGTCATTCATCAGTGCTATTAAGCAAATTTCCGAAAATTTTCTGTTTATTGATGTTCAATGCTTTCCATAGGTGCAGTTTCTATCTGTTATTTTCATTATATAGAATAAATTATTATTAAAAGTATGGTTTTCATGTAGCAGATGATTGGGAAAGTGAGAATCTGATTTATGTTTGTCAAAATTGCGTTTGTTCTCAATTAGACTCTTATTGAAATTTCTAAAAGTTCTACCGATATAAATTTCATCATAGCTTTCACAAGGGGCTTTAGAAACACTTGATTTCTTTTCTTTAGGAGTCTTAGGTTTACAGTTCTTAATATATCTGCATAGTGAGTTCTGAAAGTTATATTCAAATTATGAGGTGAGGAGAATGAGTTCAAATCCAGACTTTAAATAAATGAATATATTATATTTTTATTAGTTTCTTTAACACTAGGAAAAACCTCATGTATTGCATTGTTCACAAGAAAAATACTGTCAATCCTACTAGAATTATAACTGTTATTGAACGCTATTTCTTACATCATATTGAGCTCTTTCAAGAAGTTATTTTCTGGCTTTGGTATCTTGGTGAGTCTATTTATCATACTGTTATAAGCAGCTATTTTATATTGATGCTGATGTGCGGAGAAATTGTAAATGGTAATGTCTATAAGAGATGGTTTATAGAAAACAGAACAATCATGTCTGTTCATGCCAAACAGAAAACTAACAAATTCAAACAGTCAGGATTATACACAATTTAATGCAATAAATGCCGAAAAGCATACGTAGGACGAACAGTTCGAAATTTTGGATCTATATTCAAAGACGTCACTCTCAGATAACAAATCAGGAGTTTTTCAACATATATATAGATCACCTAATTACATAAGGTACATGAGTAGGCAAGTACAAGTACAAAATGAAATTTATCCTAAATATTGAGTAGTGGGGATCCATTATGCTCTAATTGGCTCTTGAGGGTAGTAAATTGTGGGTTTTTACATAGTTTGTTAATCTCCTAACTTTCCAACAAATTCATCTCTCTCCCTTTGTTACATTTATGAAGGATTTTAAGATTGTTCAATGATATCGAGTGGTTAGTTGATTTTATGTGTTCAAATATTGGCGAATTTTTATCTGAGGAAATATGTTCCTTAAATCTAGCTTCAAAACTTCTCCCTGTTTGTCCGACATAGGCTACCTGACATTCATTGCATTTGATTTGATAAATTCCTGATTGCTTGAATTTATCGTTCTTTTGTTTGGCATTGAATAATAATCTGCTTTAGTTGGGGCCGCTTGAGAATGAAGTAGTTATGTTCAATTTAGAAAAGTAGTTACTGATTTTATTAGAGAGTTCGCCGGTGTATCTGAGACTAGTGTATCTTTTTTCTGGGGTTTCTACGATGCTATATAGTCTTTGCGTTTAATGATTGTATTTAGAAAATGTTGTGGTGTGCTGTTATTTGAGGCAATTTTTCTGATGATATTAAGTTCAGTTTGAAATTTTTGTTTCAAGAATTTCGCTAGTTTACCTGATGGTGTGTGTTCATATATGACACTTTAGGTCTTGCAGATTTTTCTTCCTTATGTAGTTTAATCAATCCGTACATTTTTGGAGCTTGAACATTCATTGGAATCAGTTTCCTCTTCTTCCATTCTGTGTGTGCTAGGTTTTCTGACAAACTTAGCTCTTCTTTGATTTCTTTTGTGAAAAGTTTGATTGGATCTTTCGGTATTTCGGTGATATCCAATATTTTCAGTACATCCTGCATCTTTTCTTCGTATAGTTCTTTATTGAGGCATACTATACTATTGCCTTTGTCAGCTTTAGTCATTATGGGATCTTCGGCTTGGATTTTGCTTGATATGGACTTTATTATTTTCAACTGATTCTTATTGTTAGTTTTTATGTTTTATGTTAGTACACACAAAATGGGAGAAGAGGAAACTGATTCCAATGAATGTTCAAGCTCCAAAAATGTACGGATTAATTAAACAACATGAGGAAGAAAAATCTGAAAGACCTGTAGTGTCATATATAAACACACCATCACGTAAACTAGCAAAATTCTTGAATCAAAAATTTCTAGACCTCTCGAATTTTCAAGCACAATACACTATCTCTAATTCTATAGATCTCTTACATAAACTTTCAAATCTCACAATCTCCCAAGATATTAAGTTAGTCTCTTTCGATATCAAAAATATGTACCCGAACATTCCAACGAATGAGTGTCTTCCCCTTGTTACAGATATATTATCCGAGTCTAACATACCGACATATATCACTAATGAATTTAGCAATCTTCTTCAAATATGCCTATCTCAAAGTTACTTTCAATTTCAATCTAAATTCTTCAAACAAAATTCAGGTCTTCCAAGGGGTTCACCTCTTAGCCCTCTACTAGCTGACATTTTCATGAATAATTTAGAGAAAACTCAATATTAAACACAGATTTCGCTGAAAAACACATTACTTTCTGGTACAAATATGTAGATGATATTTTAGTTGGTTTTCGTGGTTCAAACAGACAAATTCAGCAATTTTTAAATTTCCTGAATAAAATACATTGCCGCATCATCTTCACTTCTGAATTAGAAAATACTAACTCAATTAATTTCCTCGACTTAACCATTACAAATTCAAATAATCAACTCACTAATAAAATTTACAGAAAGGAAACATTCACAGACGCATCGATTTCAATGGACTCGTTCAGTCATTTAAGTCACAAACTAGCTGCATATAACTTCATGATTCATAGAGCTTACTCTGTTCGCCTTTCGAAAGAAAATTTTCAAACCGGACTTAATATCATCAGAAAAATTGCCTCAAATAACAACATACCATAACATTTTCTAAATACAATCATTAAACGCAAAGAACAACGTATTACCTCCCAATTACTCTCAGATACACTGGCGAACTCTCTAACAAAATCAGTAACTACTTTTTAAATTGAACATAACTACTTCATTCTCAAGCGGCCCCAACTAAAGCAGATTATTATTCAATGCCAAACAAAAGAACGATAAATTCAAGCAATCAGGAATTTATCAAATCAAATGCAATGAATGTCAGGTAGCCTATGTCGGACAAACAGGGAGAAGTTTTGAAGCTAGATTTAAGGAACATATTTCCTCAGATAAAAATTCGCCAATATTTGAACACATAAAATCAACTGACCACTCGATATCATTGAACAATCTTAAAATCCTTCATAAATGTAACAAAGGGAGAGAGATGAATTTGTTGGAAAGTTTGGAGATTAACAAATTATGTAAAAACCCACAATTTACTACCCTCAACATCCAACTAGAGCATAATGGATCCCCACTACTCAATATTTAGGATACATTTCATTCTGTACTTGTACTTGCCTACTCATGTATTATATTGTTATTCACTTGAAAATGACCGTAGGGTCGAAACCGGTCGTGATTATTGAATAAATTGTGGAAAAGTGTCTCATTTCGTTTTACTTTGAAAATGAATTTCCATAAAATAAATAAATCATCAATACTATCAATTACATTAGATAATTTAAAAATTCTCCACAAATGCAAGGTATGGATGGCAATGAATCTGTTGGAAATTTTGGAAAACAAACTTTGTAAAACTCTAAAATTCATCACTCTTAATAGTCAACTGGAATTAAATCACTCCCCACTACTCAAGATTTAAAATATGTATAGTAAAAACATCCTCTCTTATAACTTTCAACTCTAATCATTTGACAATGACGTAATTGTCGAAACCGGTCGTGTGTTTCAAAAATAAACGTTGTGGAAATCAGTCAAAAGTTTTTCATTTTATGCATTTATCAGCATAAAATGTGAAGCTTTAGATGAATGTAAAAGAAACGTAAATTGAACAACCTTTCAAAACGTTATCACACAACCCCTTTTGATATGGAAATTTTCAGGGTGGTAGATGACAGAGGTAGGAAGGCCATGATTCGCCAATGTTCAAATGAGGAAGAAATTTTTCTGAACCAACAATTGCTTTCGATCAACTGTTTTCCACAATCGGAGATGAACGAGTTGAAAAAACTTGTAATGTTTCCAAACAATTCTCGATTTCCACACATGATATTCCAGAGAGCAAATATAGATATAGGTTGTATAGAGAATGGAATCACCTTTTCCAAAAGGAGTCATACTTTTTCCTAATCGACAATTTGGGGTGGAAGCTGCAAGGGATAGGTGGTTGATAAAAGGAGAATGGAATATGAGATATAACTAAACAAAGATTTCCATTTAAATATATTAATAAATGCTCGACGCGTTTCGACACACATCTTTGTCAAGAGCGAATGAATACTACAAAGTTATCTCAACAAACGTATACTTATATAGACTAAAGAGGTAATCCATTCAGAGTTATCTGTATTTGAATGTGTTTAGGAAACAAGTTCAATAAGGGTGAGTTATTTATGTCTATCTGGTCATTAAGAATTTCTGGGTAATACCTGAATCTGTTAATTTCAAGTACTTCCAGAAGGTTGAGTTTTATACCTCTATTCTCAGAATGTAGGATTTTAAATTCTGAATTGAAAGAACTAACCTAAGATGATTAGAATGATTCGAATAGGTTTTTCATTGATGAAACTGCGTTTATGTTCTGAGATTCTAACATTGAAATTTCTTCCTGTTCAACCTATATAAAAAAGGATTCGAATCAGTTACCACCTCAACTCTATTCTTTAGTTAAATTGAACAAATATGGTTATCCTATAAGACCAGTGGTATCATTCACACATGCCCCAGCATTCAAGATTTCCAGATTTTTTATACATATTCTGGAAAAAAATGTGATTTTAAAAAAAGAAGAAAGCTAGAAAATGTTTTCATACCAAGTAATGCTAAGTTAGTGTCTTTCGATGTCAAGAATTTGTTTCCAAGTATTCCACCGAAGGATTCGTATCATATAATCAAAAATTTGTTAACACAAAATATGACGAACCCATGAATTGAATATGACATTATGCCTTTATTAGATGTTTGCATATCTCAAAATTTTTTTATTTAACGATTCTTTTTATAAAAGTGATGAGGTACTTATAATGGGAAACCCTTACCCTCTTTTGGCAGAAATCTTCATGGATAATATAGAAAAAACTATTCATAAACACCCGTTTAGTAAACATTTCCTATATTGATATCGATATGTCGATGACGTTATTGTGTGTTTCACAGGAACAAACAGTTAACTGTATTCGAAAATTTCACTAACAACCTGCACTCAAATAAAAAATTCACTTCTAAAATAGAACAAAACAAGTCGATCAAATTCCTAGACTTAACAATAAGAAGATCAAATAATAAACACCTGTTTTCAATTCATCATAAACCTTCTCATACAGATATCACAATTCATTATACATCGGCACATCCTTACCAACACAAAGTAGCAGTATTTAATAGTTATATACATAGACTCTTAACCACACCAATGTCTAATGAAAATTATCTCAAAGAATTGAATTTGATAATAAAACAGATCGCAATAAAT
This sequence comes from Cryptolaemus montrouzieri, assembly GCA_013387265.2. Lineage (NCBI taxonomy): Eukaryota > Metazoa > Arthropoda > Insecta > Coleoptera > Coccinellidae > Cryptolaemus > Cryptolaemus montrouzieri. The sequence goes on from JABFTP020000103.1 coordinate 31,098,602, forward strand.
AATGGTTATGATGCAAAATTAGCTTTACAACATATTTATCCAATCGGTGAACATCAAGACAAGAAATTCAATAGTTTAACATATATAGGCAATATTAGCAATTATGTGAAATCCTTCTTAAAAATTCAAATTTGAATATAGTTCAAAACATCAACAAATTTAGGTTCATTTATCAGAAATTATAAGTCTCCACTTAATAAAGAAAATAAATCAGGTGTTTATAGATTGGAATATACAGATTGCAATTGTTTTTATATAGGTAGAACAGGAAGAAATTCCAATGTTAGAATTTGAGAACATAAACGCAGTTTCAGCAAAACCGATTCGAATTATTCTAATCATCTTAGGGAAAATAGTCATACTTTCAATTCAGAATTTAAAATCCTACATTCTGAGAATGGGGGTATAAAACTCAACCTTCTGGAAGTACTTGAAATTAACAGATTTAGGTATTCCCCAGAAATTCTTAATGGCCAGATAGACATAAATAACTCACCCTTATTGAACTTGTTTCCTAAACACTAGTTCAAATACAGATAACTCTGAATGGAATATTAATATATTTTAGTGGAAATCTTTGTTTAATAATATTTGAAAATGGATTTGTATCATGTAAAAGCTTCGTCAATTGAATGGAATATGTAACAAAAAACGTCCGTTCCAATCAAAAATCGACCAGCTTCAGGAAAATCACAGAACAAGCAAACCATCCGAGTTACTCAGAGTGATTTGTTTTCATTAGAACACACTGTATATTAACAAATTAACTACCAAGGGATTAGATACATTGCGAAGCAAAGACTATTGAACACAGCCATAAAAGAATAACCACAAACAGCAAGATGAAAATGAGGGATTTCATCGTTGAAACAATCGTCTCGAAAATGTTTCAATGTTAAGCCTTAAGCTTATTTCTACAGTTGAACTCTCATTTTGGACAAAAGCTTGGGTTGCCCGTCTCTCAACGGAAAGGAACCGAATTTTCAATGTTAAAAAACAGAAATCTTTCAAGAAAACATACTTTTTTCATTCCTCCATAATTAGCAATCCATAGTTCAATGGAAATATTTATCTATCTCATTCATAAATCACCTCATCGTGTCTACATATTCATTAATGACGTTGCATCCTCAATCGTCGGAAACAACAGGAAATCTTTCCATAACAATCCATTAGGTATAAGTAAGTTGACAGCGCTCCGACAGCTGACATGAAAATACGGATCGTATGCTTTTCTCTCTTTCAACTTCAGCAGAGATATTTGAAAATGATCATCTGGTTGAACATTGAAAATTCATTCCGATTTCGTTCTGTTACTTTTTTACTTAATACAACACGGCGTTGCAAGCTACCGGTAGCTGGTGAGGTACATCGAAAAACTTTTGAAATTTTGAAAAATCATACCTATTATATTCTACCACCAGAAAGGAAAAATTGAAACTCACTTTTTGATCTACTGAAACAATGATGTTTACATTTTTACTATATTGGCTAACTTATAACGCGTGTACCACACTGTATCTTCTTTAGATAGAAGTAGTACATTTGAAAAGGATGTCCCATATATATTACTTGGTAAAACCCGGTACCTAACTAAACAGGAGGAAAATCCAAACAGAGTTGATTCTTTTGAGAACTGGAAAGATTAAGTAATGGTGATGAATTCAAGTCTTATCGCCATTAAGTGAATTTCTGAAATTTATCTGTGTATAGATTTCCAATGATTCCGTTTCAATTTAATATTTTCATTATGTAGAGTATCAAAATTAATATTAAATGTATGCTTTTCTTCAAGTAGATGATTCTTATAGTAAGAATCTGATTTTTATTTGTCAAAACTGCGTTTATGCTCAGATATCCTAATATTGAAATTTCTTCCTGGTTTACCTATATAGAAAAAAGGATTCGAATCATTTGCCACCTCAACTCTATTCTTTAGTTAAATTGCACAAATATGGTCATCCAATAAGACCAGTGGTATCATTTACACATGCCCCAGCATTCAAGATTCCCAAATTTTTATACATATTCTTGAAAAATTTTGTAATTTTAAAAAAAGAAGAAAAATAGAAAATGTTGTCATACCAAGTAATGCTAAGTTAGTGTCTTTCGATGTCAAGAATTTGTTTCCAAGTATTCCACCGAAGGATTCGTATCATATAATCAAAAATTTGTTAACACAAAATATGACGAAACCACGAATTAAATATGACATTATGCCTTTATTAGATGTTTGCATATCTCAAAATTATTTTTCATTTAACGATTCTTTTTATAAAAGTGATGAGGTACTTATAATGGGAAACCCCTTAAGCCCTCTTTTGGCAGAAATCTTCATGGATAATATAGAAAAAACTATTCATAAACACCCGTTTAGTAAACATTTCCTATATTGATATCGATATGTCGATGACGTTATTGTGTGTTTCACAGGAACAAACAGTTAACTGTATCCGAAAATTTCATTAACAACCTGCACCCAAATATGAAATTCACTTCTAAAATAGAACAGAACAACTCGATCGATTTCCTAGACTTAACAATAACAAGATCAAATAATAAACACCTGTTTTCAATTTATCATAAACCTTCTCAAACAGATATCATAATTCATTACACATCAGCACATCCTTACCAACACAAAGTAGCATCATTCAATAGTTATATACATAGACTCTTAAGCACACCAATGACTGATGAAAATTATCTCAAAGAATTGAATTTGATGAAACAGATCGCAATAAATAATGGTTATGATGCAAATTTAGTTAGCAACATATTATATAAGAAAAAACAAAATCAGCTTTACAACATATTTATCCAATCGGTGAACATCAAGACAAGAAATATAAAGCGTTCAAAACATCAACAAATTTAGGTTCAATTCAAGTCTTATCAATTTAATATTTTCATTATGTAGAGTATCAAAATTATTATTAAACGTATGCTTTTTTCAAGTAGATGATTCTTATAGTAAGAATCTGATTTTTATTTGTCAAAACTGCGTTTATGCTCAGATATCCCAATATTGAAATTTCTAAAATTGTACGTATAAAAATTTCATCACAACTCCACGAGAGGGTTTATAATCGCCTGATAAATTTTTATATTCAAATTATGAAATCTTATATTCTATATTTAAATTATGAGATAAGAAAAATGCTTTCAAATTCAGAGTGGGTTTACCAATATAAGTTAATATCTTATATTTTTGTTTGATTACTTTAACAATAGGAAAAACCTCATAGATGGCAGATTTGAATTGTTTTCGAGGACGCATATTGTCAATAATACTAGAATTAAAAGCATTATGGACAGCTATTTGTTTCATAATATTGAGCTCAAGAAATTATTTCCTGACATTGGTATCGTGGTGAGTCTATGAATCATACTGTTATAAACAGCTACTTTATGTTGATCTGGATGTGCGGAAGAATTGTGAATGGTTATATATGGTTTATGGAAAATAGGAAGATCATATATGTGGTAAACCAAAAAAAATAATGGACTTCTGTGTTTCCATCTCTAAAATGACTCAGTTGTCTATTTGTACCTGTAAAACAACAGATTATGTCATCCACATATTTAAACTCATAAATGTAGTTTTCCTACAGCGAATGATTATGAATTCTATCATAATATTCAACATTAAATCTACAAATCACATAATTAAATTAGAAAATTTGAAAATTCTGTAGAAATGCAATGAAGGGGTCGCAATGAAAGTTTAGAAATTGACAAACTTTCTAACTACCCAAAATTGGCCATTCTCAATAGTTAACTAGAATTGAATTCCCCCACACTACTCAACATTTGAAATAGGTATAGTTAGCACATTATTTGTCATAACTGTTGCTCCAGACACTGGAAAGTGGAAAGCAGACAAAAGTATTTCATTTCATTCACATTAAAATGAATTTCCTTACAATAAATTCATCAACAATATCATTAATTTTGTTAAGGTACACACAACCAAATTTATTTGGAATCAGTAGGTATTTCACATTATTGATTGTTTTTAACCATAGATTTTTGAATACTTGTGAAGAATGAAGTTTTTTGTTGTTAATAAAGTGGATAGTATGATAAGAAATGTTGAATTATCACCACATGTTCAGGATATTGTACTCAGTCGTCACTGAAATGACGACTTATTGAAAATGCTTTAAGTTGGATTGTCGAATGTGGAAGGGGCCAATAATTGCTCTCGTTGAGTATCACACGCCCGATACGTGGAGCTACAATCTCTGCAAAATAGGCCCAGAAGAAGTTATAGGAAGATCACTTCTGAAGAACAAGACCGCTTTTTGTGCCAAATTGCAAGAAGACATCGTTCAAGGGGTTTATACAGCAGAAGGCCCTTAAGAGTTCCAGAGCTAACCAGACAACAAAAAATTAACAGACTTAATTGGTGTATCGAGCACCAAAATTGGAAGATTGAGAATTGGCGAAATGTTCTTTTTTCAGATGAGACCGGAATTGGTATTCTATCATATGACCGCCGGATTCGGGTTTTAAGGGGTCGTGAAAGACAAGCTAGATTCCGAGTAGCAAGACAAATTCCGAAACACCCAGGGGGCAGTTTGATGTTTTGAGGTGGCTTTATGCTGAGAGGCAAGACAGATTTGATTTCATTTCCTGCGAGTGTAACGGCTAGAAATTACGTGGACCTAGTGATGGAGCCCATAGTAAGACTCTGGTGAGGTGCTCACGGCGAGAATTTCAGTTTTATGCAAGATAATGCTCCTCCGCATACCAGCAACCTCGCGCGACATTATCTTGAAACAGAGGGAATCGCTATTTTGTACTGGCCAGCTTGCTCTCCAGACCTAAATCCTATTGAACATTTATAGAATAATCTCAAAAGGGAAATTAGATCGCTCCAGGATAATCCAAGAACCCCACAACAGCTCATTCACACAGAGGAGTGGCAGAATATCACCCCAGAGGAGGTCGAAAACCTTATCCAAAACATCCCTACACGGATTCGAGAAAAAACACCCACTCCGTGAGAAAACAATTTTCAATTTTTTTACTACAACCGGAAAGAGTCTCTTAGTTTCTTTCATTTGTTTCTATCTTAAAATAAACGTTAATTCATTCCTTTTTTCAATTGAAATATCTCAAAAAGGATCGATTTTAACAATCCTTCGGAATTTCCAAAATCCCTGAGGTAATATTTAAAATATCGGGTGATTCCATATAAATTTGGCTGTGTGTATACCAAACCGATTTTCTAAGAGGCAATAATTCTGCTAACCGCGAATAGGAAACAGAAGCATACGATATCATTCTCTCGAAAGAAATCTAGATTTCTTTCTCTTGAATCAATAAATGAAAACGATTTTTCATTTTCATAGTATGTATGGGTTTGTTGTCAATCTTCCCATGTTGTTCCAGACCTGGTAAATTTATTTAAATGGGTTAATGATACACTATATTTTATCACATTTCAAGTCTTGAAAATGAAGTAATATTCGAAACTAGTCCTAAACCTGAATACCTAAACAATAAATAGTGAAAATTTGATAAAACATAGTGTACCATACATCCATTTAAGATGGATTTTCATACAATAAATCAATCAACAAAACATTCGAATAAATTCAATTACTTCCGATTATTCGTTAAAACACAGATGACTTGCGTTAGTAGTATTTCGATAAATTTGATGACCTGAATTAACGGTTTGTTGCCGATTTTGAAAAGCATGCTCAACCGGAATCAGATCAGGCGATTGAGCAGGACAAAGAAAAACATGGTTAGATTGATACTTTAAATGTAGAATAACCTTCTCATATTAAGATCAGCTGTCACTGTTCCCATCTAATGCAAATTCGTCTCATTGCAAATTAGACTCTTAGAATTGACAAATCATTTTCAATTTCAAGAATTATATCACAGAAATTCTGTTTAATTTTATCAAAGTTTACTCATCATTCAATTCATTCGTTCTTTTTGGTACCACGTGCTAAATATGAGGTAATCTCAAAATATATCACGTGTTGATAATAAAATCTATCCAAGTAGATACGGAGTTCCAGTTTATATTGATGTGTATTTTTCTGTTGATAACCTTACTACTTTTGCGAAAATATATTCCGGTTGCTATTTCACAAATAGTCTCTAATATAAACATGGAACTCTTCTGCGTATTTATTCTAACTGATCAAATAATTACACTACTTCAAAGATGCCCCTTTGATAAATTATTCATAGTAAATAAATAGAGCCAGATGATGAATTGTTATTATACCCACAGTAGATTGATAATGATCACATACACACATGGCATAAATATAGGAATTTTTGTTATTTCGTTATTTTACTGTTGGCATGAAAAATTACTGTAAATGATGAATCAAAACATAATATACAGACTCTTCCTAAATATCAAGTAGTAATTGAATAGGGTGATTCTTGAGATAATTTTATGACCAAAGTTTTAATGAAATTAGAAATGTTTTGTCCTCTTATGCTTTTTTCAATTGATGACATCGACGATTTTTTTTATTCAGGAAGATTGAATATTGTTACCTGAACCTTCGATGTGGTTAGATAGATGGATAGATAGAATATTTGTTCCATAAAACTATCAAACTTCAAAAAAGATCAAACAGGAATACAATAAAATACAAAATAGTTATTAAAACAAACTACAGAATATTTCCCATTTCCAAACCATCATGTAGAAAATCCTATACCTCTTAACAGACTTTCTCTAAAAGAAAATTTCACAGTTTAACTTCAAGAAATATCTGATACATCCCTTCTGCCAGACGGAAATCATCTGCACTTCCTAAGTATTTCCTCAAAAAATGATGCCATACATATATCTTGATTCAACCAATGCTGAGTAGGCACGAAAGACTGTTCCATTGTCTATAAGTAAAAAAGCACCTTGAAAGGATAACGATGTCTAGCTGCAAGATATTCGATATGTATTGTCCAGTCTGACCGCAAGAAAAACTACTTCATCATTTTTCACTTTTAAATCTCCATATGAAAATGATACTCTCAGATGCAGACATTGAATAATACATTAGTTGAGTTTTAAGTTGTTCGAAACAAACCAAGTGTCCAATATGCGCATACAGTCATGTGCTTTTTCTTTAAGTTGTTCAATTGCCTGTGAAAATCGAGGATATATCATCAGCATACTGGATGATTGAGTCCCTTGCCTGCCTTAGTTTTCAATGTCATTTGCATAAATGATGAACAAAATAAGTCCCAAGGACAGATAAATATCAGAATTTCAATAGAAACAACCTCATCGCCATTTTCATGCAATTCACATACATATTGATATCTTATTCACTCGATAAGCCAAAGACAAGTACCCTGAATGGCAGAATGCCATATGCTTGCGAACCAACTTTTGGTGGTCGAAGCTATCAAAAGCCTTTTTCAGATTGAAAAATATTGCCGCTGTTTCTTCTCTATCATTCAAAGCTTGAATGACTTTACTAATAGCTGCATAAATAGCAGTAATAATTGATTTTCCTTTTCTAGACTGGGAATCCAGCACGATTGAGAACGCTGTCAAAAATGATGTTATTCTCTTCACCATTTGTAGCGCGCTTAGTGGCCGCTACTACTTCAACTGAATAACCTTTGGATTAACACGGTGCAAGTTTAACACAGTGCAAGTCACTTTGATTCTATTACCATTTATTCCGTGAATAATCTCCTCTACCATCGGCGACTATCGAAGAATAACAACTGAGAGAACACCGGAGTTCATTTTAAGATTTCGTTGGAACCACTCGAAATCAATTAATCATAATAATTTGTGAATTGTTTAATAAAATTAAAGGGTTTTTCGAGAGAACAAAATAACAGCCATATTTGTTGGAGAGGACAAAATACGGCTATATTTTTTTGAAAAGGACAAAACACCAGCCATGTTTTTTTTGGAGAGGACTGGGCACCGGCCATATTTTTTTGGAGAGGACAAATTCATCACCTCTTTTTAGGGCAGGACAAAGGAGTTCAATCATTTTTTTGGATAGCCACCAACCACCATCATTTTTATGGGAGAGCAATCTTTTTCTTGGATAGCCACCAACCTCCATTATTTTTAGAAGAGATCAATCTTTTCCTTGGATAGCCACCAACCTGCTGATATACTCTCCATTTCTATCACTATAATGATAAGTCCATTTCTTAAATTTTGTGAAGCCTAGATATTTCTCCTTCTTATGACGCCGTCTCCAAACGAAGGTTGGCGATCCAATTGGCAATAATTGTTTTCGACACTGCAGCTCTAAAAATTTCAGTGGACGTTCTTCCAAACCACCTCCGTAGATCTTTCAGCCATGAGTTCTGGCGTCGTCCAACTGATCTTTTTCCTTGGACTTTCCCCTCAATAATCAGGCGAAGGATCTCATATTTTTTGCCGCGCATGATGTGCCCGATGTACTGGAGCTTTCTTTCTTTGATGGTTCTCATCAACTCTCGTGATTTTCCCATTGTATTTAGGACTTCGATATTTGTCCGTCTTTCCATCCAAGAGATACGCAATATTCTACGGTATAGATACATTTCGAAAGCGTCTATGCGTCTCTCCATTTCTGGATTAAAAGTCCAACTTTCACATCCATAAGGAAAAACATAACAACGAAGTAGTCGCATACTAAGCTGATGATTAAGTCCGCGGTTGACGAAAAGGTCTCTCATGCCAACGAAAGTTTTACGGGCTTGTTCGATCCGAGATTTGATCTTTATTTTCGGGTCACTTTGGTCGTTCACCGTGGCTCCTAAATACCGAAACGAATGCACTTGTTCCACAGGTTGGTTGTTAATGCGTATTACAGCCTGCACTGCTTGCTTAGAAAACACCATACTTTTAGTTTTGTTAACGTTAACAGATAGTCCAAAGCGTTGGCTATGCTCTACAATAAGGTTCATGGCTCTCTGCAAGTTTTGAAGGTTCTTAGCTAGTACCACGGTGTCGTCTGCGTAGCGGATATTACTAAGTAGTTTTCCATTTATGCTAATGCCTGTGTCTATGTTTTCAAGTGCTTCTTTGAATATTGCTTCTGAGTAAATGTTAAACAATAGAGGCGACAGCACACAGCCTTGACGTACACCTTTCCGTATTGCTACCTCTTCAGATGTTAGCCCGTTAACTCTCACTTGTACAGTTTGGTGCCAATAAAGGTTTGTAATAATGCGTAAGTCTTCTGCATCAACCCCGGTATTTTTTAGAATTTCCGCCATTTTTTTATGTGAAACGCAGTCAAAAGCCTTCCGATAGTCAACAAAGCAGGCGTATACATCGACATTCATGTCTCTACATCTTTGGGTGAGTACATTAAGAGAAAAAAGAGCCTCACGCGTTCCTAGGCCATTTCTGAAACCGAACTGAACTGGATCGATTTCTCGCTCGCATTTGGTGTAGATTCGAGTATGTATAATTCGTAGAAAGGTTTTCAGAACATGCGACATTAGGCTAATCATTCTGTAGTCATCACAATTTGTCGCATTGGTCCTTTTGGGCAGGGTGACAAACACAGATTTGAGCCAGTCTGCTGGGATTTTACCGGCTCTATAGATGTTATTAAACAGTGCTGTTAAGAGCTTAAGGCCAGCCCCTTCTTGCTGTGTCATTAGCTTAAGCGTCTCTGCATAGATTCCGTCGGGGCCAATAGCTTTACCATTTTTTTGAAGCTTTATTGCTCGTATAACTTCTTCCGATGTAATGCGAGAACTAGTTTCATTAAATTCTTCAGGTCGCGGGCTTTCCGTTCGATCTTCCCCAAAAAGTTCTTCAATATAGTCCTTCCATCGTTTCAGCTTTTCTTCGACCCCGATCAGTAACTCGTTGTTGGCCCCCTTTAACATTCCACTGTTAGCTTTGTGTTGTCTTCCTGTTATCTCCCTGATCTTTTTGTGCATGTTGAATAGATCATGCTTTTTTTGGAGATTTTCAATTTCTGTGCATTGGTTAATTAGCCATTGCTCTTTGGCCTCCCTACATTTTCGTCGAATTATTTTGTTCAGTTCTCTATATCGTTCGATGTTTTTTGTTTTCAGTTCTCTTCTATCGTGCATCATTTGAAGAATTTCGTCAGTCATCCAAGGTTGTTTTCTTTTTGTGCTGGTTAGTCCTATGTCGGTTTCTTGGGTGACTGTAAGCGCTTCTCTCAAAGCACTCCACTGGCGCTCAACGTCAGTTGTTTCAGATGTTTCAGCAGCTTCCATTCTTTCTTCAAGTCGTTGACTTACTTTTGCCCTTATTTCACTATCGTCTAAGCTCTTCACGTTGATATGTTTAATTTTTTCTGGCCGCTTAACTGGTATAAAACGGTGCATTTGTAGGTTCATTACAACCGGGTTGTGATCACTGGAAACGTCAGCGCCAGGAAATGCTTTGGTAGATTTCACAAATTTTCGCAATTCGGATCTGATGAGAATGAAATCTATTTGGTTTCGAATCAAATGATCTTCTCTGTCAGCTGGAGATCTCCATGTATACAGCCGTCGGGGATGTAATTTGAAAAAAGTATTGGTGATTGATAAGTTGTGTTCAGTACAGAACTGCACAAGTCGATCACCCCTTTCGTTTGTTACACCGAGTCTAATGTGGCCAGTGATGTTGCCTTCAGCTCTTGCTACCACTTTAGCGTTAAAGTCCCCAAGCACGATTGTTATTTCACCCTTCCTTGTTAATTTCATTGCTTTCTCCAGGCTGGCATAAAATTCTTCAACTTCGTCGTCCGATTTGTCATTTGTTGGAGCGTAACATTGAATGACATTCAAAACACGATGAGTTATTGCAAGCTCAAGAACCATGACGCGATCGTTCAAAGGAAAAAAGTCTATTACAGATGGTTCCAATTCAGTAGAAATGAGTGTGGCCACGCCATATTGGTGTTTGGTATCATCGCCTCCAGAGTAATAAATTAACCAATGATTTGTCTTCAATTTACCGGAACCTGGCCATCGAACCTCGCTTAGACCTAGGATGTTGATTCGTAAGCGTTGCATTTCTGCTTCTACATTGGCCAGTTTACCACCCATATAAAGACTACGGATATTCCATGTCGCAATTCTAGTCGTCTTGTTGTAGATCTGATAATTTGGATAGTTTGTTGTGTACGGGGGGATTCTTAGCACCCTCTCCCCACTTAAGGGGTGCCCCGGACTGAGGGCCATACTTTCATTTTCTTTAGCCATTTGGGTTTTATTGGAAAGAATAGTGCTGTAGGAGTTCCGTTTCCTTTCCTCACCGCAGTGTGGAAGTCGTTGAAGAGATATTTATTGAATAGATAATTTTAAATAAATTGTGTTCATTTCATTGGGTAGGAACTGTCAACATTGGATGCTTGAAGGGAACTAAAATCCACGACCCATCTAAAATGACTGAGCAGGGTAAACCACAAAGTGTGAACCTTTTCTAATTGAAGTCATTATTATTAGTTTACATCCTATGAGTAATTGGGTAGGTTACAATTTATGAGAGAGAAAAAATCTGTTTCGATGTCTTTATTTTCTGACGCGAATTCCAAAATATCTTGTGATAAATTCATTGTTTTCTTTCAATGAACAGTTGACGTAGATATTTGTTATAAATACGAGATAATTATTGTTGATAAACGTTATTTTTAACATTCTTCTTTGAAATAGATAAATATAAATCACTTTTCTGAAATGATAATTAGACAGTAATTGAGTTATCTTCTACTTATCATATTTAAATGCATAATTATCATGACAGAGTAGCCAGAGTTTACCGAGGTGTTGCTCAAGTTGATGAAATATTAGGATGATTCTGAAGAGAGAATACCTGAAAGGAATGGGTGAAAACTTATCCGGACAGTTCTTTTTTGGTAATTCGATTGAAGAGAACGTTACTCGATCAAAATTGATATACAATTTTTAATTAAATAAAACAGTAATGCTCAAATTTTCAGTTAATGAACGAGTTTATGACCCGTTTCACCACGCTGTTGCTTCATCAGATAAATAGTACATTTAAGAGGACGATATGCCTTATAAATTACATTGGCAAAACCGAATACTTGGCTCAATAGGAGGAAAATCTAAAGTGGGTTGCTTCTTTTAAGAACTGAAAAATTTAGTAATGGTCTAATTGACTAGGGATTCACGGCTGCTTAACTTGTGTGAAATCATGCCGAGCTTATATTTTCAGAATTCAAGTTTATCATTTTTTTCACAAGAGCTTAAAAATTCAAGCTTCTTGAATCGAAAAATTTCAAAGCTTGAATCAGTACACAATGGCAATAAAACAGTGAACTTCCTATTATATTCTATAAGGGCGAGAATAAAGGTTTAAATAATATTGGATATTCAATCAGAAATTATTTAAATCAAATTTGACGTAAGAATCTGACTCACATCATCAAGCAAAATATAGATGATTCTTGCCGCAGATGTTTTTGTTCTTCAGAAAACTTCTGTGGAAATAAAAGAAATACGTACGTTGAAACTCAAGTAAAAAAGAATAAGAATAAGGGAAACTACATTCCCACTTCGTATGATAGTTCATAGTTTGAACCAAGATATTTTTGTTTATATATTTATATATATTTGATGTATTTATATATTTTTTATATACGAGTTTCGGGGAAGTCCCAGGATTCTTCGCGACTCTCAGTTCTCGGGGATCATCGTTCAATCTCGATTCTCGAAGATTCACAAATTCTCGAGGAAAGTTCAGCTGAATATAGACAAATGTAATAAGCCTTGATTGATAGATTATTACATTTACACTTCTGGCGACCGTACATGTAATAGATAACAGCCAATTCGGCGTTAGTAAAATTAGCCATTTTTTCTTAAAGCATTAACTTCAAAAGTCTCAAAAGTAATCGTTGAAATTTAATAAACAATTTGAGCAGACACTGGTTCAACTTTAGCAACTGTCAGAATAAATAAATAAATGAAAATAATCAAAGATTACTAGTCATTTTTTTCATTAGAAGTGCTTTCAATTCAGCGAATGCATACAATCGTTTAATCATTTTTTGCTCGAGAACGGTTGGAGATAAGAAAAAATAACAAGTGTCAAAAAAGTTTCTAAATTGAACGGAGATTACGAAAATTGATTGTACGCTGATCATTGGCATACTGCAAAAAAGTTTGAGAGGGCAAAAGAAGACATGGTTCTGGAAAAGAAAACACCTTGTAGATACTTGTTGAAATTTATGACGTTTAATGATGAAGGCTGTGAAAAATAGCTTGCATTCCAAATTTGAGCTGAATATCTCAAAAACTGCAGGAGCTTTGAAGAAAAACCAATTTTATCCGAAAATTTCAACACCCTGTAGCTCCGTAACGAAGCTGCTGCGGACCTATGTTTATATGAACTTTTTTTCTTAAAATCGCAAGTATATTTACCCCCTCAAGTTGTGACATACTATTATGTAACACCCTGTATACATAGGATAAAAAACAAAGATTGTTGTATAATCTATATGTGAATGAAAATATAGTTATAAATTTTTTCACATTTTCTCATATTATATTAATGGTAGTTTTGTGACTGCACACTCTTCACTAAGTTGTAAATTATTAGTTCAGTGGCTTTACCAACCATTTTTAATCGGTGGTCAATGCACAGTCAACTTTCGTGATGATTTGCGAGTTGTTACCCCTATCGAGCATCCTGGACGGAGGGCATCGTACTTATTTGTACTGCCGCAATGAAACTCAGAAACACTTATGAATCAGTTTGGAATTGTCTAAATGACAAAAGTCCAACATTGATCGGTGTCCCATTCTTTTTGATCCAGCCTGTATAGCTAACACTTTCCTCGCCTTCAATAATTATTTCAACAATGAACGTAGTAGCAAATTGTACCTGTCTCCGTGTAATCATTACGATATTAATTTGTTCAGGAAATTGTAAAAACGGAAATTTTGTGCAACAGTGGTTTGATTGCTCAAGATAATTTAAGTTAGATTACTATTAAAAGTTTCTATTACACAGTGATTGCCCCAAAAAGCTACCACACGATGGGTATTGAGAAATTAATCACTGATCATGTCAAAACACATTAAATCCTGCAATTGCATTCGTAGGTACCATCTAAGAGGGTGAGGTGTAATATGTCATGCAGACAATTAGGTACAGTTTTTATCTCATCTTGATTTTATTTCCAACATCATTACCATTAAAACTAATACATGTTATTTCCGCGTTGACTTTTTAGTAGAAAATTAAGGAATGGGAAAATATCGAGAAGTGAATATTGATATCCAAATTAATTAAATTAAAAAAAATATTTTATAAAAATCCCAAAAATATCCATTGCATCCTGTTATGAAGAAGGTGCAAAGTATCAAAGCACTGGATGACTAGGCGGCCAATAGAGGACGCTCACTGCTCGGGTTTTGGTGATAACCGAATATCGAGTAGCATCAAATGTGCAGCAACCGGTACTATACACGATATTATACACACAACCAAATTTATATGGAATCACCCGGTTTTTCACATTATTGATTGTTTTTAACCATGGATCTTTGATTGCTTGTGAAGAATGAAGTTTTTTGTTGTAAAAAAACTGGATTGTGTGATGAGAAATGTTGAATTATCACCACATGTTCGGGATATTGTACTCAGTCATCACTGATATTTGAAACTATGAATTTCAAAATTTAAAAAATCTCATAATCATAATTAAAAATGCCTTACGTTGGATTTTCCGAAGTGCAGAGGGGTCGAATAATTCCTCTCGTTGAAGTAGGGGTGACACGGAGGGATATAGCGGCCACAATCACAGGGGGCGATTTCAAAAACCTACGCCCGATATGTGGAGCTACAATCTCTGCAAAATAGACCTAGAAGAAGTCGTGAGAAGTTCAGTCCTCAAGAACAAGACTGCTTTTTGTGCCAAATTGCAAGAAGAGACCCTAGTGCATCGCACTCCATACTCCAAACGCAATTTCTGGAAGCAACATGCATCAGTGTATCATACGGAACGATACGTGAAAGACTTCGTTCAAGGGGTTTATATAGCAGAAGGTCCTTAAGAGTTCAAGAGCTAACCAGACAACAAAAAATTAACAGACTTATTTGTTGTATCGAGCATCAAAACTGGAATATTGAGAATTGGTGAAATGTTCTTTTTTCGGGTGAGACCAGAATTGGTGGATTCGTGTTTTAAGGGGTCGTGGAAGACAAGCTAGACTCCGACCAGCAAGACAAATTCCGAAATACCAAGAGGGTAGTGGGATGTTTTGGGGTGGCATTATACTGGGTGGCAAAGTATAACGGCTATAAATTACATGGACCTAGTGCTGGAGCCCATAGTGAGACTCTGGCTAGGTTAGGTTAGGTTAGATCTAACCTGATCCACAGCATGCCTAAACGGATTCAGGCTTATATCAGAAGAAGAGGGGGTAATACAAGCTACTGAGGTCGAGAAAAAACAACTACCCCGTGAGAAAACAATTTACAATTTTTTTACTACATACGGAAAGAGCCTCATTTTCTTTTATTTGTTTCTCAAAATAAACCTTAATTTATTTCTTTTTTCAACTGAAATATCTCAAAAAGGATCAATTCTAACAATCCTTCGACATTTCCAAAATCCTTGAGGTAATATTCGAAATATCGGGTGATTCTATATAAATTTGGTTGTGTGTACTAATATACTACTTCAGGCAAAGTTCCAAATAATTGTACGGTGTATTCTCATGTGAACAATAACTGACCGAATTCTCTATACGATCCTCGGAACTTCGTCCTGTTTGTACTTATTCTGTAGACTTAACCAAGACAAATCGAATGCAATTGTTTGGAGGTCTATAATTCAATATAAAATTCTATTTGGTTACTTGAGCGTACCCTCTTATCTCGTTGAACTACTACCTACTTGAGAAAGGGTAAGGATTTAATTTTTGTCATATCTACTTGTATTCCTGAAAACTATAAAACAAAAGATATAATTAATAAAGGTGAAAACAATCAACATGTGAATTGAGAAAACGAGGACTGATTTTACAAGTAATGTTAAATTATTCCCGAAGTATTCTTTTGGTCGACCGTCTTTACAATTATACCTAGCCAATATACGAGTGCTTCACCAGAGGCGCGGGGCTCTGTAGCTCGTACACTCTTGAAGATTTCATTTATGTTCGAACGGTAATGTATTCAGAAAGTAAGAATCTACTTCAGAAATTTATTTTGCAGTGAGCAGGGTGTCCCAATTCAGGAGCGGCCTAAACTCTGCTATTATGTCTTTAAGTAATAAGTTTTTTTGGTGAGTAGTTTCGTCACAATATTTTTTTTCCGTGAAAATTCATTAAAATAGGCTCTCATCACATCATCGCATGCTCTTTCGGCCAGAGAAGATGAATCCTTTTTTCCTTTCGTTTTCTTATTGCCAAATGATAGCTTTATTGATGAATTGAAATAGATTATCCTCATTCTATACAGGAGTGACTCAAAAATTGTTGTATATTGTAATTTTGAAAATATCATATCTCGATTTTTTTAAATGGAACACCCTGTATTTTATTATTCATGTCAACGCATAAAATATTGTGCTATATTTTTGCAGAAGTAACCTTATCTTTATCTTCGAGAATTTTCGAAATATTCGATTACTTGTAAAATTTTTTATGAAAATTCAACAAACCGTATCAAACTCATCAACATTATTAGCACCGAAGTTTTTTTTTTTCTGTAATGATGCAAGTAGTAATAAATGAAACCTAAAAAGATAATTCTTTTAACGAATGATAAAATCAAGATAATTGAAACGTAAATCGAGGTATGTGTTGACATTTTTTTTATTTGTGCCTTCTGTCCTGCATTTTACATGGTGAACTTATCAGTGTTTCGTTATTAAACATTTTTAAAGTGAGGTTTGATCCCAATTTTCTCATTTGACTGCCATGAAGTTCTCCAAAGAAGAAATGGTTGATATGATTTCTATTCTGGGTGAGTGTGACAGAAATTCTTTGTTGTCAAGTAGAGTTTATGCACAAAGGTTTCCTGATAAGAGGCACCCTGGTGCAAGACGCTTTGAAAAAGTTCTGATTAGATTTATCGAAAAGGGCAATATCGCTTACAAAGAACATGAAAGACTAAAAACCGCTACAGTGAAAATAACAAAATATTAGTTTTGTTGACAGTGACAGAGGACCCATATCAAAGCCAAACAGGGATTTCTCAGTTAACAGATATAAGTCAAACTTCCGTCCAGAGAATCTTGAAAGTGAATAAATTTCATGCATATCATGTACAGCTGCACCAAGAACTGAGCAATCAAGATTATGAAAATCGAATCGATTTTTGCAATTGGCAAGTGACAAAGTAGCGAAAAATCCAAATATGTTTAGCAGAGTTCTTTTCTCGGACGAGACAACTTTCCGGAATAATGGGCTTCTTAACAGGCACAACTTTCATTATTACGCCACAGAAAATCCACACCTCATTAGACAAATAAATCACCAGCAACTTTGGTCCTTGAATGTATGAGCCGCTATAGTAGATGGATATCTAATTGGGCCGCACTTTTTCGACGGGCACCCCAATAGTGCAATGTATTTAGATTTTCTGCAAAATCATCTACCAATGTTACTTGCCGATGTACCAGAGCATATAAGACAAGGTTTGTGGTTTCAATAGGATGGAGCACCGGCACATTACTCACATCAGGTTAGGGAGCATTTAAATCATGTATTTCCAAACAAATGGATAGGATGTGGGGGTCCTGTTAGATGGTCAGCTAGGTCTCCGGACCTAACAAGTCTAGATTTTTTCTTGTGGCGTTATATTAAGGAAATCGTTTACCAGATTCCTTCTACAACACAGTGGATATGACAACGAAAATAGTTGACTCCTTGCAGTCAGTTTATCCGCAAATGTTGTCGAGAGTTGAACGGTCTTTCCTCAGAAGGATTGAAATGTGTCTACAAAGAAACGGGCAACAATTCGAACACTCATTGAAATAGTACAACACCTTGTAGACCATCTCACCAAAACCAATCTATCACGTATTTCATAGGACTACGTTAAAATATCTCCATTTCTATGATCAAGTACAATGATATGTACTAATAAATTCTTCTTTCGCAACCTCTGATTTTATTATTTTAGTTTATTTTTTTATTTCGAAAATGGTCGAAGATAAAGATAAGGTTACTTCTACAAAAATATGGCACAATATTTTATGCATTGACTTAAATAATAAAATACAGGATGTTCCATTTGAAAAAATCAAGATATGATATTTTCAAAATTACAATATTCAATATTTTTTGAGTCACTCCTGTATAAAATGAGGAAAACTATTTCAATTCATCAGTCAAGCTATCCTTGGGTAATAAGAGAACGAAAGGAAAAACTATTCTTCCTATCTCGCCGAAGGAGTATGCGATGATGTGAGAGCCTATTTTCATGGATTTTTACGGAAAAAAATATTGTGACGAAAATACTCACCAAAAAACATATCACTTAAAGACATTATAGCAGAGTTTATAACGATCTCGAATCTTCAACAATAAAGTTGTCTGCCAATCTGAAAAAACCTCCCAAGATTTTTCATAGAAAAAACACCCTGTTTACTTAAAATAAATTGCTGAAGTAGATTTTTACTTTCTAAATACAATATCGTTGGAACAAAATGAAATCTTCGAGAGTGTACGAGCTACAGAGCACCGCGCCACTGGTGAATCACCCAGTATAATAACAGATTTTTCGATGTGCCCCGTACATCGTCAAGGAATTGGCATATTTCGTGAGCTTTTGTTATTCTACATTTTTCCTGAATATCTATAAGTTTTTGTTGATAACTGTTGAAATTGTTTTCGGAACTTTGTTGAAAAAAATAAAAAGTAAAACACGGTGAATTTTTGAATGAATTTTCCGTGTTTTAAACCATATTCAAAGAAACAGAAAAACAACCAAATTATGTAATTTCGATCATTATGTTTGTTTGACAGGTCATACAAAAACTGTTTGTGCTTTATTATCTTTCCATTTTTAAGAGTTCCATACCACAAGTGAAAGCATGCTTAGGAGGTGTATAATTCTTTGCCTCTACCTTCAATAAGTGGGAATATTTAATATTATCTCAAGAAAAATTCAGTTTCGATTTTCAATTTTCTTCTTTTCTGAAGAAGAGGCATCCGGTTTTTCTAGTGTTACTGATTTATAGATATTATACTTTGATTTATCGTTTACAGAATTTTTTCTCATTCAAAACTTGCAATTAAATAACAATCTAAGACACACCAAACATCCCTACATTTTTTCATGAGTATTACAAAGTAAAAGGAGAATTTTTGTATGAGGAAATAATTTTACATGAAGATATATTAATGAGTTAATGTACTATTATTACCTTAAACTATTCTATTCATTCACAAGTATCTCTCTTCACAGAAACAATTAAATTCATTTCAACTAAATTCTCGGTACAAAACTCACACAAACAGGAAATACAAAAAATATCATAATGTAGATCGAAATAATAATTTGTAATTCAACCCGTCGCTAATTCCTAACAAAGTGTCTTAATGATTCACTATAATAACAATTAACAAATGAAGCATTCAACCCGAACTCATTTCAGACTTTACGTAAGGAAGGATACATCTATCTGTATAAATAAAAATGAATCGACTAAATGTATGTACAGGGTATCCCATTTTCGATGTTTTAGTACGGATGCTGTGTGAAATACTGTATATAGAGAAAAATGACCTTCCTTTGTGAGTATAATACAGGGACATATAAAAACTTTTTATAGAATTTTTTTCGAACTATAATGTAAACTTTTAGATTTTTTAAATGTATAGGTGAATTTTTTTTTATTTGAATAAAACGATGATGTTCAGAATTTGACTATATTGACATACTTATGACGCGTTTCCCACATTGTGGTTTTTCAGATAAGTAGTATATTTAAAAGAACATGTGTCTTATATGTGTCGTTCATTGTAAAAGTGAAGTAACTCCATAACTTTTGAGTAACTCTTTTGTGTAATTATGTATGGGGATAAAACCACAAATATTTTTCGATGTCCTAAATTTTTGTTTTTAATAATGAATGAAAGTTTGTAATTAGTACAAAATTACTTTAAATTATTAAAAACTCTTATATTGAAACCAAATTTACCGGGTGGAACAACTAAAACGAAGAAGACTCAATAACTGCTGAACTATTCGTTTCTGGACGAAAAGCAGAAACAGGTCATTTTTTATCTGAAGGGGGACATCACGGTGTTTTTATTTTACATCAACCCTCTAGCAGGGATGCACAAAACTCAATTTTTTAATAGGGAGATAGGTCGAGTGATACCTCATTGGAAATCTCATTCGATTCTCAATACAAATGTGTAATAATTTTTGAGTTTCGACATATTCAGAAGAAGATACAGGTTGGTTCATCAAAAGACGAGTTATTTTCAGTGATTCTGTCGATTTCGAAAGACTGTTGTATTTTGGGGAAACACATCTTTAAGCAGTGGTGCTTCCACTACACCCCCTCAGATGAGGGTGTCAACCCTCAAATCTCCGAATTGATCAGTAAGTTTGGGTAATAACTCATTAGAAAGGTTTTAGAATTTCTAGAATATTGTAGACAAAATTGTTGCTTTCTCAGCATTGTGATGAAGATACAGGGTGAATTAATAGAGAGCGATACAGTGTTTGCAAGGTCTGCTGATTTTGGATGGAGATTCAGAACAGGTTTGTTTGGTTTTCAAATAAAAGAACTCATTCATAGAATCACCTACATTTTGGTGAGTAGGGAAGAATTGGAAATTGAAAAAACAATTGAATTTATCATACCTGATACATCCTATAGGTCAACTCGGTATCAATCGAACAAATGTTCGAGGTGTTCGGAGCCAACTACCAAACACAAATACAGATTTTGCTCGAAACGTTCCCGGACATTAGGTATCATTTCAGGGGTTATACTCGAAAATTTCTATTACTCTCATATATATTTACTATCAGTTTTTTTTGCTTTGATTCCACTTCTACGTAGTATTTCCCATAATCTTCGTCTAGGCACTCTATCAAAATCTTTTTCCAAGTCCATGAACGCTAGGTATATTTTCTTCTCCATCCTGTCACATTTTTCCATCAATATCTTTATGCTGAGTATATGATCTTGAAGACTTCTTCCTTTTCGAAATCGACTTTGTGTCTCTCCCAATGTTCTTTCAATAATTGGCCTCAGCTTCATATCTTTTATTTCTTCATATATTTTTATAGGCGTGCATAATAACGTGATCCTCTGTAGTTGCTACATTCATGTTTGTCACCTGATTTGTTAATTTGGGATTATCATTGAAATCTGCCAGTCTTCGGGGATTTGTTCTTCTTGCCATACCCTATTATAGATTTTCAAAAGCACGTCCTCTCCATATTGTCCCATATTCTTGACTATTTCGATCGTAATATTGTCATAGCCTGGGGCTTTCACATTTTTCGAGCGTTTTATAAAACTGATCCACCAAATCTGCTAGATCAGTTTTATAAATTCGTCTCTTTAAGTGGCCCCATAAACAAATCCAATGTTGACAAGTCGGGAGAACGTGGGTGTCATTCTGTAGGCACTCTTCTTCCGATCCATCGATCAAGAAATTCTCGATCTAAATTTTGTCGAACAGAAAGTGCAAAATGCGGGGAGGGGGCACTATCCTGCTCAAAAACAATATCCTCTTCTAAATAGCTAGGATCATTTTCCAAGATTTCAGTTATGGCTAAATTGATTAGTTCTTCAAGTAGTTGGGGATATATTTCTCCCGTCAGATTTCCTGGTAAGAATAATGGCCCAATCAGACGATTCCCATGGATGTCAACCCAACCATTCAATTTTTCAGGATATTGGGTATGTACTGAAAAATTCTGGGATTTGAGTCCGACCAGAACCGGCAGTTATGACAATTTACTGTGCCATTTAAAAAAAAATACATTCATCCGAGAAGCAAATATTGTAGAGAAAGTGGGGATTGTTTACGATTCGCTCACTTAATTTCACAGAATTACACTCTGCAGTCGAAGTCATCCTCATTTAATTCCTGGACCATCTTCATTTTATACGGATGAAATTTGTATTGTTTGAAACTCGTCCAATGGTTCTTCGATTCACGCCAATTTCTTTTTCCAATTTTCTTGTATTAATCACTACTTGCCCAAGCAAAACAGTTTCCCTTTTCTCATTTCGTATGGGTCATTGAACAAGCTCTCTTTTCCTATTCTGAACAGAGCTAGTTTCTCTAAATTTTTCCACCAGCTCCACAATGTACTTGGCACTCACATGTTTGTCGTCATGGCGTTCATTGGAAATAGCGGCTGCCCTATTGCTGAGAAATTTTCGATAATTTCTATTCTTTCAGCTATTGAATGAACTATTATACTGGTATGGATGCAACCCGTGAGTGTGAAAAGCAGCTAGATAAACAAATAAACTGATTCGAATTTCATTCATCATTCATCAGATACAAGCAACTTGGAAAAAAAACCAAAACTGCCGCATTTGCTGTTGAGAAATCTACATTACACCAGTGTAATTTTGGATGAATATTTTTCTGTAACGAGAACTTAACTTGAGTTCGTTTCATTTCAAACTTGGATACCATGCGTTTAGAGGCTTTTCACATACGACGATCGGTTGCGTATGCGGTTGTGAGGCGTGTGGGCCATTACCCTAGTTGTCTTCACATTTCAGCGTTCCATCAGTCCACCGATGGGGAACAATTTTTGCGATTCAACCGATGACACGGAGCGATCATAGCTTCTTCGTGAAGAGGCTCTTATACTGTGTATGAATTTCTCCATGATCCACCCTGTATCCTCATTGAAATGTAAATAGATTTGAAAATTTCACTGCAATCAGATAATTCTAAATACTTATATGACATTTGTCATATTTTTCGAACGACTGTCAACATTTTTTCTTTGAATTAAACAAGTTCCACGAAGAAATAATATATGGGCGATGTCAACCCAGATTATTGGGTCCATAATGATTCTAAAACATCTTCAGATCATAATCGGCATCACTTGGAAGACTGAACCTGGCCATCGGGGCTCTCTCGGTAAAACAGAGAGGGAATTTGACGAGGTTATGTATTTTTTTTATCATCTCCTTAGTCCTTTTCATGACCTTGCTTGCTATGTAAAATCTTTTCTTAGATTTGTTATATAATATAAGAAGTATGATTGTTGAAATATTTTTCTGCTAGGTTTCTTTTTCCATTGTTACAGATTCCTGTCCCAAACCCCCTTCCTTTCACCGTTGTCTTCATTTAGACATCATGGAATGCAAGAGAGAATGAAGCGGCTAAGCAGAAAAATCTTTGGTACTCTTTTTGTACACACGACACTAACACAACATAAACAGACAAGCTACCGCTAGTGCAATAGCGACAGGAAACGAGTTTTTCCTCAGGTTTTTGACTCATTTATTGAATCATATACACACTTGTGTTTTTCTGACACACACCAAAATTTTTGTAAATCCTCTCTTTTCAAAAGAATATATATATATATATATATATATATATATATATATATATATATATATATATATATATATAGAGGAGGATTTGAGGGTTGACACACTCATCTGAGGGGTTGTCTGAGAAGGTGTAGTGGAAGTACCACTGCTGAAAGATATTTTTCCCAAAATACAACAATAGTTCGTTGAATGTTCATTCGAAATCGACAGATTTTGCAATCACTGAAAATAACTCGCCTTTTGACGAACCAGCCTGTATCTTCTTCCGAATATGTCAACACTCAAAAATAATTACACATTTGATAATCAAAAGAACTTTCCAATGAGGTATCACTCGACCTATCTTCCTTATTCAAAAAATTGAGTTTTGAGCATCCCTGCTTAGGGGGTTGATTTAAAATAAAATCACAGTTTGTTTAAAGATGTCGTCTTCAGACAAAAATTGAACTGTGTCTGATTTTTGTCCAGAAACGAATAGTTTAGCAGTTATTGCGTCTTTTTCGTTTAGTTCTTTTTGTACTAACGCGTAAAGATAGGCATTTTGCTGATTAAAGTTCTTTAAATTCCAGAATGATTCGAACATTTCGCGTCTTTCATTTTCTGTAAAAAGTATTAAACACTTTTAAGGACACCGACAGTTGTTATTTTCGAAGTTATTCGCATTTTTCACCTTTCCCATTTCAGTATAATACTCTTTGCCGCTATTGCGTAGTAACCTCCTTTTATTAACTGTCCAATCTTCTTTGTTAATTAATCTTTTCTAGATGTTTATGTTCCAGGTTCTCGTAGACTAAGCGGCATAGTTTGTGACCCAGAATCAATAAAATCTTTGGTACTCAACATATTGCATGAAAATTCCACAAAAACACGTTTTCGAAATACTTTGTTGAAATAATCACAATACGTGCACCAGCTGGAGAACATCGGTCCCAATAAAAATGAATCAACTCTGGACTTACTTCACTACAACAGTGACTTGAGACTTACTTCACTTTTATAATGACTATCGGTACAAATCTGTTTCTTGATGAAACTAGTGGTGACATCTATGATGCTGTAGTGGTGTCAGTGGAAAGTCTTCAACTTCTCGGTTTCCATGTTGATACTGCACTTACATGGACCCCTCATATAGACAACATCTGCAAAAAACTTTCGACAGCAAATTTTTTGATCAGGAGAATCACCTTTATTGTAGGGCATGAAGCTACGTTACAAAGTTACTTCATTTTTCCATAGCATTGCAACATCTGGTATCATGTTATGGGATAGTCAAACGAGTTGCAAACAATTTTTCAAATCATTGGCTATTCTAACCATTCCAAGTTGTTTCATTCTCTCCTGTCTGTTGCTTTTTCTTGAAGAGAAAACCAGTAAGAAGCGTCAAATGGATATACACCAATATGAAACAAGATCAAAGGGGGGGGATATCTACTTCCAAAAGTTCGACTTTCAAAGACCCAGAAGTCATTCAGATATTTAGGCGCTAAGTTATATAACCTTCGGCCTGAGGACATCCGTTCTTTGAGGGGGAGTTCAAAAAGGCGGCGAGGTCGGTTCTACTTAAAAATGTGTTCTATGACATATACAAATACACACAGTACTTCAAAATCACCTCAAATGATTTTAAATTGTGAAATGTATGTTCAATGTTTTTATTTCAATGTGTGTGATTTTCTATTACTATTTTATATATTCTGTATTTTATGTTGACATGGCATTTACTTTTTTGGTGCTGAATATACATCTATCTATCTATCTAACAATTTTCAGAAAAATCAATCTGTCTAAGTTACTCACAACATGTGAAACAGATGACTAGAAAAATCATATTTTCATGCAAATTGTTGTGATATGGTTCTAGGGCAAGACAAGGTATGCCAGTTCGATTGTAATTTCCCTTATTCGTCCCGGTTCTTTGTAAATTTAAGGTATAATAAATAATTATGTCATTTGAGAATATAGCTAGTTGCAGTCAATTTTCTTGATTAATAAAATGCAAACTTCAAGTTTTATCCACAAATTACAGGAATGTCAAAAATGCACTAAATTGCTTCGAGAAACGATTAGTATGTCTGAGTGACAGAAGCACAATTACGCCATCAGATAATTTAAACATTATTGTTCTCATGTTTTCAAATTGTTCTTCATTTCAACCAGAAAGAATAACATTACTAACCTAACCTTTCGTACTACTTCAGAAATTTGAAGAATATGTGGATTCTTCCGCGAGAATATATCAATGCGTAAGCTCATAATTCATCATTAGGTAACTGAAGTCAAAAGGCCAATTGGATTTTTATAGAATACTTTAATTCGACTTGCCTACCATATAAAATGCTTGAGATACGATCAGACTAACGACATTGACTTTAATACACTATTAAAATGGGGCATTGTAATTTTCATTGCGATGACTCAGAATCCTCAATCAAAAAAAGGTGCAACTTTCATGTTGGTACATTAATTTATTAGCATTGAATGTGACACCTTATTTTCATTTCAATTTGTATTTAATAACTAGTTTCCATTAAATACACCCGACTCTTAGATATACTAATACGAGTTAGAGAAGGTTGCCAATATTCTGAAGAATGAAAATTTGAAGGTATTCATACACTGTTCAACAAAAAATTAGGGATACTGAAATCTCGGGTTAAGGAGATCTTGTCCATGTTCCTAGTACTGTGGTTTTGAAAATCCCCATTGTGAGATAATTCGCGTTTGAAGTTTTTGTTGCGTGGATACTCGAGGCATTTAAGGACATATATTGCCATAATAGTAAGAATCTATTTGAAAAGGTCTCTACAGCATGCTGTTCTGGGAACAACACATATTATTCTTCTCCTTCTGTTCAAGCAAAATTTTACTGATACCTGTGATATGATCCCACAACACGATGCCATATCTAACAATGTTGTGAAAATTGGCTAAATCAGGCGATTTGCTGGGTCGATAATTCCCTGATCCGTCGGAAAGAAAATATAGGTGAGGATAACTTTTTGGAGATATTTCCAATGAAGTTCTTCCATGTAAGTTATAAATTACAATACCAACTAGGTTCATTGTTTTTTCTCTCGTCTTCTTGTTGTTTAGAACTTGATTCTTTGCGTCCTACTCCTGTTAAGATTCAGCCCATTTGCTGAAAACAATCGTTCAGCAGCTTCCAGAGATCTAGATACTTCTTAATTACTTGGGAAAGCCACATTTAACAGATTTGTGCCATCGGCATAGAGACAAGTCTCAGGGCATGGTAAATTTGATAACAAGTCGTTGATATATACACAAAACCAGGCCCAAGATTGATCTTTGAGGGACTCCAATTGTGTAGTCTCCATCTTCTGGGATACAACATCAATGCACAAAACAATTTGTGACCTATTATGAAAGTATAACTTAAAAATTCCAAGAGTCTTGTTCTCATACCTTACCAATGCATTTTTTTCAAGACAGATGGTACTAAGGAAACAAGCTAACATTTCAGCATGTTCACATTTGTCAAAGGCATCTGTTCATGCTTCAATTTTTTGTAATAAAGCAGTTGAAGTTGACATTTTTTCTTAAATCCATGCCTCGAGGAACTACTGGTATTTCTACTTTCTGAAAATTTTATGAGTCTTCTAGTAAGAATCTCTTTTAGCATTTTCGAAAACGCTACTTATGTGGAGATTGGTTTATAATTGGTAATCATTAATATCTTTTTTTATGGATCGGCAAGACACTCGCTAATTCCCACTTTCTGAGAAATGTTTCTTGTTTTAAGCACGAATTCAAAATTTTTCAGAACGTTCGGGAGTTATTGGAAATATTCTTCTCATCAGAATTGTATTCAATCCAAAAATGTCGTCAGCCCTTCAGGTTTCTGTGAAAATCAGTTAACTCTACTTAATTTGTATTACTAATGAACATTGAAGAGATTGGAGTATTTATACATATTCTTCAGATCAATTGATCTTTCCTGATGCTGTACTGGTTCAGATACCTCATGGGAGCTGAGGTGAAGTAGCGATTGGGCTCATTGACAGAAAGGCTGCAGTCCTCAATGAGCATATTCTGATCTTTACCAGCTTCGTCATTTATTATTTCCATATTGCGTCTGACCTGTCGGGCGATGATACCATATTTAGGGCATTTTTTCAGCTTCATTTTCGCAAAGCTTCCCCATAGATGGCATTTTAGGACACTAAAAAGCTCTCTAGAGGCAAAATCCCTCACAATCTAACCTTCTGCCTTCTGCTATACTCATGTTGAGCAGGCGTGGGCTAACCGACTCAGCGCCACCACGTTTAAAAAACCATCACGATGTCTGTGAAGCTACAATTGAAACAACAAAGTCCGTTGACTCCAAAGGAATTCAGTACTCTATGAAAACACAAGTAGACCAGATTGTCCAGGTGACACAGTTAATACTGACAGGTTGATTACTGATATCTGATAAGATATTAAGAGAAAGGAATAGAAATTTGAGCTCTACGATTCAACCGACTAGTCAAATTGTTATTACAAGATGCGCATAGTTTAATTTTACAGTCAATTAATATATTTATACTAAAAGCTGTTAAAATTGAACGAGATAAAATTCAGTAAAAAAGGTTAATTCAATTGAACCAGTGTCAATAGAAAATTGTCTTCACGAATATATCTTTTTTCTTTCATATGCTCAAGGTTATACGGGGGGGGTTGATCCTCCTAACAGGGGTACAGCTCAACTTGCTGTACCCAACGGCAGTTCCAGGATACAATCTTATTTTTATGTTGCAAAGCTAACCTTCTATATTCGATCTGTCTAATCGTACCTTTGATATAACGCCGATACTAATTTGTAAACCAATCTAAAATTCATTAGCCAAATCCTGAGTTCTACATCCAATCGTAAGTTATCTCGCCGACTCTAGACCTTTATCCAATCCTACATTATCTCGCCAAGCTTAGGTTCTCTATCCAACCTAAGTTCCCTAAGATGTGAAAGAGAACCACATGCTTCCTTCAAATTCCAAATGGTGGCCAAATCCGTGCAAGACGTAGTCTTCAAACTCCAAACTCTCAAAAGAAGTATATACAGCCAAGTAATCCAATCTAAAGCAAATTCTGGTTTACAGACTGAAGATTTTCTTACAATCAAAACTCTCCCTATATTCCCGAATTCGGAAAACATAAAACCAAATAAATTTTTTGAAAGCACTTGATTGTTCGACTTCTGAATTCAGAAACAGTTTATAAATTAGTATCGACGTCATATCAAAGGAACGACTAGATAGATCGGATATAGAGGGATAGATCTGAAACACATGATTACAGCCTGGAGCTGCGATTGGATTTGGCAAGTTGAGTTAGGAGAATCAACCACCCCTTAAGCATACCGAAACGGATAAAATAAACAATTCTTATAGAAACTTTCCTATTGACACTGCTTTAAATGAATTTAACATTTTTTATGTTAAAAAAAAGCTGTAATTAGTACAATTATCTTAATTGACTGTAAATTTAAACTGTGCCCTTCTTGTAATCAGAATTTGACTAGATGGTTAAGTCCTAGAGCTCAAATTTCGATTCTTTACCCTAAATATGTTATTAGATATTAGCAATTAACATATCCGTATCTTACACATATCGATCTGTTCGCATCAACCGAGTCACCTGACCAATGTAATTTACTTGTGTAATGAAGTGAATAATTCCTTTTGAGTCAACGGAATTTGCTGTTTAAATTGTAGCTTTATAGACATGGTGACGAATTTTCCATCTTCAAGTCGTTTATCAAACGTGGTGGCGCCCAACTTTATGTATTTTTTTATATAATAAATTATTGATATAGGCCCAGAGAAAAAATCTAATGAGTATGAATCCTGTGATCGAGGTGGTCATCCAGTTCTCTCTGAAAGCAGGTTTGAAAGTGGAACATTTCTGATGTGGAGGCACACCTTTATACTGAAAATATACTAACCACCTTTGAGCCAAAGGCATTTCATCCAAAAAAACCTTAGACTATGTTCTCCTTTATTATATTATACTAAAGTTCCCCACGAAGATAATCATCGAAAATTACGTGCAAACCGAATCGCCCTTGGTCTTAACCATTCACTTCCCTATAAGGATTGACATCAAACTAGGAATATCCGATTGAATAATCCGTCACTGATCACGCTCACTTTGTCAGTCCATATAGTATCAACTGAGATATTCTCAACTTTTTAGGTTGTGTTACTTATTTTTTCGGAGGATTCGCAAGACACTTTCTGCTTCAAATTGAGAGATTCGCAGTAGCAGCTCGGAAAACCTACGTTGCAACTTCTTCATCATCTTTTTTATTTCTACTTTCTTGAGTGGTTTGAAAGAACCAGTGTTTATGAGATTCTGTTTCAATTTTTGGAATATAGAATTGTGAGGTTGCCTCTTTTTAGAAAAACAAAGAGAATAATTTTTTGGAGCTGCATCGGAACTATACCCATTCTGAACGCATCATTGTAACATATCGAATTTTTCATAGTTTTAAGAATTCATGAATATTTTTCAACCGAAAAATTTTCAACAAAATATTGAATCGCCAATGTAAATTCAGTAATGAATTACCTCATTTATTGTTAGAGCACAGAATTGAAAACGTTTTGTGTGAACTTGCATTAGCATTCTAGATGAAACCAGAACAATATTCAAAGAATTTTAATTTTTGGAAAAATTAACATTTTCTTATAAATTTGTTAAACATATATCACTGGAAAGAGAAAAAATACCCTTCGTATTTTATCTGAATTCTGCTATGGTTTCAATTTGAAGAAATAATAGCTAAAAAACCATTTTTGTATACGTCCCTGCATTCTACTTAAAAAAGTACTCGTAGAATGTCAAAATAGCTTTCTCCTAACTTCGATAGCAACCGAGGAATCCGAAAGAACTCGAAACTATTCTTAGCTCGAGAGAAGAAAAACAACAGAATGAAAATTAAAAAATTCAGCCTAATCACAATCTTCTAATTCTAAATCAACTCAACATTATTTTCATTGGATTATCCTATTCAAATACCAATTGAACTTCTCCTTGACTTTGATATTGAAAACGCTTCCTGCATAGAAAACATAAATTTGTGTAGATAACTAAAACTAGGTCATTGACGAACATTTCAATCTGAATAGCAGTTTCAATGTATCAAGGAACTGCAAATTTGTTATCCTCTATCAAGTACTCCCTTTTGTGACCTCCTTTATTTCACGTTTCCTTGTTGGGGATATACTTAATTTCAAGTATTTTCTGACTATACGTCTGACCTAAATAAGCAAATGTTGCCTTCGAGTCTCGACAATCGGTGATCAAAGTCATTGTGAATATAAGTTCTTTATGAACAGTTTTTAATCTTTTTTCACTGATAATATACATTTTGTTTATAGGTCAGGGGTGCTCAATAGGTCGATTGCGAGCGCTTTTTGAGTGGATATCGAGAAGAAAAGAAAATTTGATAAGTAGGAAACTAAACTGCAAACTTTTATTATGTAATAAAATGTTAACAAGACCAGTCAATGAAAGGCTGGTTCGATCGCGCCATTTAAAATATCACATATATTGGCGAAACACAAGAAACCATTCGAAGATGAGACATGGCAGATGAACTAAAACATGATATCATGAAATGTACATACTTTTCTTTTCAGTTCGAATCCACCTTCATTTTTTTCCATTCCATTGCATTATACATCAACAAGTTTTGTGTTCAAAAGTTTTAATCACGGAGGAAATTATGGGCATTGCAAAAAAATTGTGAATTCCATCCGTGCACGTAGCTTGCAACGGCAGTTACTTAAGTTGCAGTTGGAAGATAGGGAGTCAGCTGAACACACTGATTTAGATCTTCACATGGAAGTCATAGAAAGATTTCAAGAATTATTGCCCGAAATAACAGCTTTTCTATACGATAGAGGTGATGACACTCAAATGTTGACAAACGAAAAATGGCTGACTGATTTGGCATTTTTGACTAACATCACAATGCACTTGGAGCTTCAAGGTAAAGGAAAAACGATTATTGAGATTTTTAGCGCAGTAAACGCATTCAAAAGTGAATTGCAACTTATGATAGATGTACTGAAAAGAAAGGATCTGAAACATTTTCCGTCTTTGGAAACAAGTATTCCTCAGTTGAATTATCAATTATCAAATATTGTCGGACAATTCGAAATGCTTTTTTATAATTGCAGTAAATTGGCAAATATAGCATCATATATGAGTTATCATTTTTCTTGTAAAAACATTGAGGAATTAGCTAACTAGCCAAGTCAGTTCAGTATGAACTCATGTTCTGTTCAAAATGAGTTGGTGCAGATTATATCAAATATACATCTCAAAGCTACAGCATCTAATACAAATACAAATTTCTGGTGTTCTTTATCTGAAGATAAATATCCGAACCTAATGCAAATCGCCCCTCAACTGACAGCAATGTTTGAGTCAACTTACTTATGCGAGTCTGCATTTTCTGAAATGAAGATAATTAAGTCATAATATTACAATCGACAAACCGACGATTATATGTCAACATGATTGCGATTAGCACTCAGTGGTTACGTACCATCTTATGAAAAGTATGCTGAGGACATGCAGTGCCACGCTTCAACATCTAGTCACTCCTTAGTTAAGTTTAACACCATATGTAACTCTTTTGTTTTGTAACAACTAATAAACTCGCAATTTTGAATAACTTAGTTTTTTCATTGATATTATAGGTGAGAATCTAACTAAACCTAACCCAAACCTTGACTAAAATAATGTATATTGTGCGGAAAGCTAATATCTATATATGCTACGGTACACCCTACCTAGGTAGGTAGTTAGGTAGGGTGTGTTGTGTATGTACGACTACCCTGCAACACACATACTTGCAGCCTTTCAGAGTCGATCGTAAGTAGTCTAAAAATATTGAGATAGATCGCCAGCAGTTCAAATTTGAGCACCCCTGGTGTATTGTAACCAAATGAATCGCCGTATAATTTTCGAATGATTACACCAAATTGGATAACTTCTATTTTTCTTATGTTCGTTATTGTAAGGATAAGGTTAGGTTATATAGTCATATATATATATATATATATATATATATATATATATATATATATATATATATATATATATATATATATATATATATATATATATATATATATATCGGTGTTCCGTGAAAAACGCCCCAAGCTATAGCTCCTACAATTGATGATCGATTTCACTGAATCAAAAACCAAATTGCATCTAACAGAACGAAACATTTTCAATGGTCTGTCATTTCCAGAATTACTGGAATTTGGGCTTCACTTGAACTGTTCAAAATAATAACCCCATATTTTCATTTTATTTTTATTACAGTTTCGACTTTGGGTACCTTATGCTGAAAAACTATCACTTAAAATGCTGTAATTTCTGACAAAAAAGAAATTATCAAATCATTTTGAAAGATAACTCACAATTTCAAAGCTTCGAAATATTTCGTAGATTCGGCAACTGTTCGAGTTTGTGAAAAAAAATTTCTGTCCTAGAAAGTATTTTGATCATTATTTCAGTTCAGATAACTCACACTATTTCGTATTTTGAGTAAAAAAAGATTCAAAACGTAACAGAAGATTTTAATGGAGTAAGTTCTGTGACGGAAAACCATTGAAAATCATAGAGCAATCTTCATAGAATTATAGTGGATGTCATTCGCAATTATTAATGAGCAATTAGGACAGATTAAGATCCTCTCCATGGCGTTGAATACTCAACTAGAAACTCCTGAATATGGAACTTGTTGCATTCAAAACGACATCAGGAGAAATTTCTAGACAGGAGGTTCTTATTCTTTCTTTCTACACTTCCAAATTTCAGGTGAAGACCCAAAAATCATGAAGGATCAAATCTGGCCACCTTATATGTCTATTTGTTTATATCTGCGCTTAGAGGAGTAGCACCATCTGGTTGAAAGTAGATTTTTCTTGGTTTTGCGGAAAAAAAATCATCGAGGAAATCTTGAAATTTTTAAAGAAGAATTGCTTCATAAATGTTGTCAGAGATATAAAAAAACTGAAGAAGCTGTTTGCAATGAAACGATACTGAATAATAATGGTTATCAAATGCAGACATGCGTAGGAATCATAAATTTATCAGAGAATATCAACATCCATTCTTTTTCGTCTAAGTATGTCGCTTCGAGTTCATTGTACTTCAAACAAAATGCATGATACCCTATGAATTACACTCTATAAGTCTAAATTCAGCAGTCGTTTCAGAATATATTGAAAATGTTCCAGAAATGATTTTGACCGATCCTGAATTGTTTTCTAATTATTTCGAAACGTAATAAAAAAAGGAAAATATCGAATTTTTTTCGAATTGGATGGTTCATCCATTTTCACTTGCATTTTCAAAACATGTAAGTGACGCGCCAAAAAGGTGTTGAGATGGCAAGAAGGAAGTTT
The DNA here is from genome assembly GCA_013387265.2 of Cryptolaemus montrouzieri. Lineage (NCBI taxonomy): Eukaryota > Metazoa > Arthropoda > Insecta > Coleoptera > Coccinellidae > Cryptolaemus > Cryptolaemus montrouzieri. The sequence continues at coordinate 31,132,491 of JABFTP020000103.1, forward strand.
GGCCCTTTTACAAACGTACGGCTTGTTGTGTAAGTGTTGATACGAATTTTGCTAGGAAACTCAACAATTTAAACACTGGAGTGAAACTTACAGTATTTTACCACTTTCTTATTTCAGATACGAGTGTGTTATAAGAAACCAGATATGATTATGATGAAATGAAACAAAACTGATGAATGATATTCGGTATTCAAAGGAGATAAAAGTAACAAACGAAAAAACATCTTTTTTGAACTAATAAACTAAATTAAGTGTTCGAAATGACCAACAATCTGTACATTCCTACACATAGTGTTAGGCGGCGATTCGGTGGAGCCAACACTCGATTGAAAATGACTGGCATAAATCTCATATGGTATGGTAAATAGGTTGTAAATATACTACGCTTTTCAAATGTCCCCATTCAAAGTAGTCTAAGAGATTCAGATCGAGGGGTTCGTGGAGGCCAAGCTACTGGACCGCCTCTACCAATCTGTGCTAGGGATGATTGGTTCACTGATGGTCTCCGGGAGATGAGAAATCGGCTTCATCTTGTTAGATTTTTGAATTTTAAACTCAAAAGGGTTATGCTTAACGAGAATCCAAGGTTATCTGGAATATTGGCTCGCAACATATCGGTTGACATCATTGTGGACTTAAGACTTCAGTATCAAAAAATTTGCACGAAGAATTGCGTGTGAAAAAGGTAGTTTCCCGTTGAACACTGCATCAATTGATCGAAGAACAGTAAGCTGCAGGTGAATTGGTGTTGAAAAAATCTGGACCGTTTGAAGGGGAAGTCCTAAAGCGTTCACAACATTGGCAGTGGTGATGAATTAATTCATTCATACGAGACAGAAAATAAACGCTAATCTTCTGTTTGGGTCTTCCAAGGGGAAGAAAAATCGACAAAAGTCATGCGTGGCCAAAGTGTATCCAAAAATATGGTGGCAACATTTCTTTTCAAAACAGCATCAATTCTTCAACAGGATCAAAGAACACGTACTGCTGATTGATACATAACAATTCATTTATCGCAAGTCGTTAGTAAACTTCGAGAAAACAACCCCGAACGAAAAATCATCCTTCAACAAGACAATGCAAGTTCACAGACATCTAGGAAAACAATTGAACATTTAACGCAAAAAAACATCGAATTATTACATCCGGCTTACAGTCCAGATCGTCCCAACGATTTTTTAACTTTTCCCAAAATTACAAACGGACTGAATGATCAAAGGTTTCAGTCTTCACAAAAACCCCTCAAAACTCCCAAAAGACAACTTTGAATGTAGCAGAAAACAATTGGAAAACTGCGTCCAGAATTGGTTCGATCAATGAACAAGAGAATTAATCTTCCCAGAGAATCCTTCGAAAAACAAAAAAGGTGTTGGAACCTCTCAATTGATTCATTCTAGCTCTATATGCAAAACTAAAAGACATCCCTGGTATATAGGAGACCAATTGATATGAATTTACCTGAAGGTTATTATTTTATTAGTTCTCCAATGATACCATTATGATATTTTACGACTCTGTTTACTGTAACTTTGAAGGAATTACTGTACACGAAACGCTGACTCATTTTTTCTGTTTTATGTTTTGGCAGAAAACTAGGATTTCAGCAGTTCAAAATTCAATATTCTCTACATCTTATTCATACGTAGGAACTATAATTCTTGATACATTATTGTCCCATTATGATGTCAGTGAACTTTAATCTCCATTTATTATCTCAAAAAACAGAGGAGATAGTTTTACGATACATCATCGAAAACTTGGCCGCTATGATGTTTACCCGCTCGAATCTTAATTTTATGGACTGGGTAACGAATCGTCGAATTTCTTGGACTCCGAACGAAATTTGCTTTTTTAAACTTTCATCAGTTATAACATAATCCGTGGAATGATTACCCGTCGCTTATTTGTAAGAAAATTGGCAGGCTTCACAGACAGCTGGCATAAATTATTTCCAATTCGTTATGTTTATTTGGTTCATAATATCGCCAGCCGATGTTTATTGTATTCTAACAATGAAACTATTTCTGATTATTTCGTTTGTGTTCTTGTTTTATTCGTAGTTTCAGAATTATTTTGTCGATCGAGGTCAATAGAAATTTATATATTATTTTGCGAGTAATGCGACAAAGGGACATTCGTCGCATTCATCTGTGGTACGAGAAGTCGGGAGTTAGAGATATAAGAAAAGACCGGATTGTATGCAAAGTGATATTTGCATATACACTCCCCACAAAAATAGTTGAATCACCCTACTTTTACGACAATACTATATAAACTTTTAGGTTAGTCATTACAGAGTCGCTTGGTAACTTTCAGAACTGTAAAATAAGAACATATCATTCAAAAGAGATGAGTTTATGATGGAAAATATCAACAATTTTCGAATTAATGAAAAATTGAAAAATTCTACCATCTTCAAACATTCGTGAAGAGACCAATCAACTAGCATCGAATGGTTACTAATCATTTTCAAAATCGAGTGTTTCTTCCCCGGGCCCTAATTACTGCCAGTATACGTCTCGGAAGCACCTCAAACAAATTTTGGATGTACTCTTGAGTCACTGAGTTCCAAATTTCAGGAAGCAGATTTTCTAAGTGTTGGAGTGTTCTACAAGATATCCTACGTTGCTGAATTTGACACCCCATGTTGTCCCAAACATCTTCTATGGGATTCAAGTCGCGACTTCTGGCTGGACATCTTAAAATATCAATTTCGGCATTTTGCAGAAATTCTGTAACTACTCTAGCTCATGAGGCCGAACATTATCATGCATATAAATGAAGTTTTCGTCAAGCAATGGACCAAAGGGTACAACATGGGGTTCAACGATATCTGCGATGTATCTAGCCGCTGTCATTCTTCCATTATTCACTAGGATTAACTCAGTTCGACCATGGAAAGAAATGCCTCCCCACACCTTCACTGAGTCCCTCCGAAGTTTTCGGTTTGACAGATATTTCATTGCTGATACCGTTCCTCAGGTCGTCTGTATACAGGCATGTGTCTATCATTTGATACTAGACAGAACCTGGACTCGTCGGGAAAGAAAACATTCGACCATTCTGGAATACCCCAATTTGCATGTTCCCCCACAAACTGAAGTCTTGTAACTCGATGCTTTCTGGTGAGACGCGGGCCAGTAGAAACCAAAATATGCACATTTCTGGAAAGTGCAAGTTCATTTTGTAGCATTCTAGCCGTACAGTGCCGAACTCTTAGTGCAGTTAGCCAACGATCATCAACTGGTGTTGTTGCCGTCCGGCCCTTCTTCCAAATTTCTTGGTACGATTGATTGTTGAAATAGTGTTAACATTCAACGATCATCAACTCAGCAGCCATTACAATAAATTCAAAGATTCGAAAATGTGAAAGCTGAAGAGAAATTGAATTCAGAATACAATGGTGATGCTGCTGAATCGATTTGGAATTCAGAATACCAGGTGATGCGACAATATCACCGTCAGGTGTTTTAAACACCTCTACTGATGGATGGGATAGAGCATTATATAACAGAAGGAAAGCGTTGATAGGAAGATTTTGATCTTTCAAGAACGTTTTAACCGATAAATATTGTTGTTTGCTGAATTATAAAATCGAAAGATATGTGCCAAAATCAACTCAGGAAAAAGCTGCTGAAAGACCCAGTTTTTGAAAATATCTTTGGTCATCCATGCATTAATGATTTTATAGGCGAAAAGACTATTGAAATTTTTTCAACATCTAGATGACTTTGCTTTCCCTATTATCAACGATGTTAATTTATGTTCACGTGTTACATTAACACATTCGAGGAGAGTTAGCTGTTGCTTCAAACCAGAGGCTGTGTTTTTAGAAATCTTTTGAATTTGGGAGGCTTTTACTTGGTAAAATTCCATTATCAATAATAAAAAATGCGAACTCTGTTTTAAGGAATTTTACTAAATAATTGAGATTCGTAACGCGTTTCACTACAGCGTAGCTTCTTCAAACAAATGAATGTACAGAAAATAAGAATGAGAATATAAATATAAATGTTCTTGAGTAATTAAATGCTTATTGGTTGCTTCTTCTTAAGTGGTTAATTATGACAGGTATATCCAATAAAATTAAGGAATAGATTGCTCCCCGAAGAGATTCAATAGAGGTGAAGGGATTAAATCGACTTGTTCATTGATGAGTCTACCTGAGTGTTTGTATTTGTTGATTTCTAAAGTTTGCCAAAGAACTACCTTCCAATATTTATTATCTGTATGCAAAATTTGAAACTGTGGGTCGACAGAATGATTATTTTCTAATAGATGATTCACGTAATTTGAATCTGATTTTTATTTGAAAAACTGCGTTTATGTTCCGATATTCTAATATTAAAATTTCTATGTGTTCTACCAATGTCACAGTCAATGCAATTCAATCTATAAACACCTGATTTATTGTTTTTACCTGGTTTGGTTTTATTATTTTTATATATTTGCCTAAATTATTATTAATTTGGAAAGCTATGTTGAAATTATTGCTATTCAAGAATGATTTCAGTTTCTCACTTGTAATGCCAACATAGGTTAAGGTGTTGCATTTTGTTTCAATTTATCGACAGGGTAATCTTCATTCAATGCGATTCTACTTTGTTTTTTATTTGAAATATTATTTATTAGTTTGGGATTGTAACCATTATTTTTGGCTATTTGTTTAATCAAATCGAAAGCATCTTAAATATTCTCTTTTGTGTCCATCATGGCCGTTATGGTCAATTTCCCCTAACGAAACCCGTGCTGCGAAGATGTCAGTACATTCTGCTTGTGCAAGAAGTCGACAAGTCGAGTCTTTAAGAGACTTTCAAAAATTTTCGAGAATGTAGGTAGTATAGTTCTTGGATATATTGGCTTCTCCTTTTTTATCATCATTTTATTTAATAGGGCCTATAATTCTTGAAGATTCATTGAAAGGGGCGAGATATTTGGAATATCTGAGGACGTAGTACAAGATGAATTGGACGAGTTGCCATTATCTGTTGTGAATGAAATATATTTTCAACAAGATGGTGCACCTCCTCACAATAAAAGGGAGGTCTCGCGGTATCTCAACGAAATTTTTCCCAAGTAATGGATAGGTGAAAATGTTGTGCTGTGAGGCTATTTGACGAATGAGGTTTACCAAACACCTGTTAGAGCCCAACAAGAATTGGAGAACCGTTTGAGACAGGCTATTGCAGGCATTACAGCCCAACAGTTAAATAATGTTGTGAGGGGAACCATCAATCGTGTGCGATGTTGTGTTCATGAGAATGGTGGTATTTGTGAACGTTTATTATAATTATTTCGTTTCGCTGTTCGCTCTTTTGTTATTAATTTTGACATCCCATAAAAATGGGCAATTACATTTCTAGATAAAATCTTGTATTTTCGTGATAGGAGATGTTGAGCTAAACCAATGGTCACTGTTTATGGCCTTCTAGAACGAAAGATGAAAATTGCAAAAAAAATTGTTTTGTTTTTCTTTCGAGAATATGTCAAAAGGTCGTAGGATGAGATGAACAATTAAAATAAGCAAAAAATACAGGATATCCCATTTGAAAATCGAGAGTTGGTATCGTTTCCAGCATAACCGGAAACGAAATGTCAAACATTTTAATATTATCAAATTCAAAATGTTGTTTTCTACCTTTTCTTCTCTCCTTTCAGCCTTTATTCATCCAATGTTGGATATAGGCCTCTTCTAATTTCTTCCATACATTTCCGTCTCTAGCAGTTATCATCCCTTGCTTTCCTTCTATGACTTTCACATCGTCTAGCCACCTTTTTTGGAGTCTTCCTACACCTCTCTTCGTTGGTCTTGGTCTCCAGAAGGTTGTTTTATTTGTCCATTCATCTACACCCTGTCTAGCGACATGTCCAACCCACTGCCACTTAAGGCTCGCCACACGTTCCATGATATCTGTTATTTTGGTTTTGTTTCTTATGTCATCGTTTCGCATCATTTCGCCCGTAATGATATCCCTAGCATGGCTCTAACCATAGCTCTCTGCATGATTCTAAGTTAGTCCGCCACTTTTCTCGTTATAGACATGGTTTCCAGTCCATATGTAGCCACAGGGATTATGCAGCTATTATATACTCTTCTTTTAAGAGGAATTGGTATATTTCGGTTCTTCAAAATGAAACTAAGTTCCCCAAAAGCAGCCCATGCTAGGTGGATTCGGCGTTTTATTTCGGCAGTTTGATTTTCCTTACCGATTTTTGTTGTGTGGCCCAAATAGTTATAATGGTCCACTGTTTCCAAGATGACGTCGTCGATATCGATTCTGATGTTGCTATTACTCATAATTTTTGTTTTGTTCATTTTGAGTCCTGTTCTTTTGGAATTATTGTTAAGCTCGGTCAGCATTGATTTCAATTCTTTTTCGCTGCAGCTAATCAAAACAATGTCATTAGCGAATCTCAAGTGGCTCAGGTACACTCAGTCGATATTCAGCCCCTTTAACTCCCAATTCAGCTCTTTAAAGATATTTTCCAGTGATAGTGTGAAGAGTTTGGGAGAAATGGTATCGCCCTGCCGAACATCTTTTTCTAGAGGTATTTTATCTGTTCTTAAATCATCGTTTATCTTAACATGAAAAGTGGTATTTCTGTAGATGTTTTTGATCAGTGTAGAGTATCTCGAATCGATTCTTGCATCGTCCAGACCACTGAGCCAATGTTTCAATACTATCAAATGTTTTCTGTTCGATTCCCAAATTTCTTCAAAATATTCCAGATAGAAAAAAGTTACAGGGGTGGCCCTACTTTCAATTACACCCGGTATAGCAATAAATTTTCCTTGTTATCATTATTGAGATATCAAATTTCATTGTATAACCAAACACTGTAATTAATGTATAATGATATTTATATTAACGCCTCCATTTTAATGAAAAGTGTAATTCAATAGGGTAGGCACTTGTAGTAGTTGAACCCATGATGACAATTGGTGATTTACTCAAGCGTCGTGGAGTAAATCTTTCCATTGAATGAAAAAATGATTATATGTATAATATTCAGCAGTGGAGGAATTTCAAAAATATAAGAAAACAGTTACATAGAACTACTTGAGGGTATCAGATATTGATAGTCTAGATGCCCTAACGTATTTCTGACAACGAAAGTATGCTAATCTTTTTGACGGTGAGGGGAGCCATGCAGAAAAAAATAAAATTTTTTGGAGCGCGGCAGTTATTCAGAGAATATGTTAGGCGAACCCTGAAAAAACTCTCATTCAAAAGTGGCGCAAGCTCGTAGCGAATTTACCACAATGTGAAAAAATTGCTATACAAAAGTAGATGAGCGTGTCAGATTTTCATATAGGCGATTCAGTTTGATGTGCCAGTCGTGCTAATCAAACATGTTACTATTGTTTCTAGAGTTATTTTAATCCGTCGTTTTGAAATAATTTCTGTTTTAATATAATCGATGAATTTATACTAACATTGTGTGTGTGATACTATGATTCCTTGATGTTTCAGCCAAAAGTTCTAAATTCAAATAAGCGTCAAGAGTGCCGTTTACTTATCGGAATCGTACGGATCGCACGAATCGGCTTGTCGGTAATGTCCTGAAATGACCATCTCGACCCTTACACCTTTTTAATGAGGTTAAGGATAATCTCGCCACCCCCAAACATTATTATCTCATTTTTTCACCTTTTATTTTTATATTTATGAATATAATAGACAATGAAAAAAGTTATTATTGCGAGTGATTTCCTGCATTTATTCGAACAGTTGTTGAATCTGGGAGCCGTGTTATAACGAATTTACATGAAAACCATAGCCACCATCCAGAAAAGCGGCATATGATGCCAAGACAGAATATGAGCTCCCTGTTTAGCAAAAGGCATAACAAGATGAATGTGAAAAACCATCGAAAATCATCAGACAAGAAATATGCCGAAATTAAGCTGACATTACATGTTTAACGACGAATGATCTACAAAACCTGAAAAAATTGTAAAATTGAATATAATCAATCATCGGTCTCACCCCCGTCGCCCGGTCTGATACCATCATACAGCTATAGGTCCCGTGAATTGGTCACCTGTGTGAATAATTTTCGGGATCTGGCGGATGGTCCGGTTTCCAGGGTCGGAAGGATTGGCAACGAAGCATGATAAGCTCTTCTGAGCCAAAATCATCCGGAGTTAAAATAGCCTCCCATTCTGATCTCCGAGGGGGACTGCCTCGAGGGGTTCATAATGCGGGTAAGTCGAGCACTCCTCCGGCAAATTCACTAATTCGTTCACATTCTAGAAAAGAAAGCAAATCCTTGATAGAGTTCTGCAACATCAGAGGACTAGAGCACAACAACGTGAATGTCGATGCAGTTCACCAGCATCTGCAAAACACACAACCCCATGTGCTGGACTTAACCGAAACCCAAATAAGTCAAACAACCGACACAACGTATTTACGTTTTAATGGGTATGAGTACCATACATACATACATAGATTCAGATATAAAGGGGGCCTCTGTGTTTTCGAAAGATCGGATGTTGCATGCCAGAGAGAGGACACGATGGAGGATGACGCTTTCGACCTTGAGTGGTTCAAATCTGTTTGCAGGATAAAACACTGTTATGCTGTCTATATCGCTCGCTAAACGAGCTCCGCCACTCCAATAGAACAGAACTCAATCAGTCATTATCTAACGCAGCTAGTCGACGAACCGACAAGAATACCTGATCGCCCAACCGACTTCTCAGCACCGCTAGGCAGCTCAGACCACAACCTTATAACTGGAAACATTGTGCTGCCGCTAAACCAAGAACCTAAACCAACCAGACGCATTTGGCCTTATAACCGTGCTAACTTGGATGAGCTGCGTGAATTCTTTTCGTGTTTCCCGTTCAGTGATGTTTGCCTTCCAGATTCTGACATCAATGTGTGCACTGAATCTGTTACAGAAATCATTCATGCAGGAATGGATATCTTCCTTCCTCATTCCATGAAAAGGACAACAGCACTAAAGCCATGGTTCAACAAAGACTGTGGAAGAGCCTCTGCAGCCAAGAAAAGAGCTTACAAGTCATGGAAGATAAATCTAACAGAGAAAACAAGAAAAACCTTCGTACGAACTGCAAAACCAAAAGCCAATTTCAACGAAAGGGTGACTAATAAACTCATTGAACAGGCAAGCGGGACTAGACAAGTCTGGTCTATGGCGAATATGCGTTTCTGCCCCTTGTTAGAGAAGACGGAAGTATAGCATCATCTCCGAAAGAGAAAGCTGATCTCTTTGCTCCCTTGTTCTCAAAGAATTCTGTGCTAAATTCATCTAACGCAATACCACCGAACGTTCCACCTACAAATTCTTCCATGGCAGAAATCAGGTTCACAGTCCGCACTGTGAGATGGACTCTCATGCAGCTGAACTGCCAATCGACCTGAGAAAGTGTGCTACCGAACTGGCACCCATTCTTAACAGTCTGTTTCAGATTTGTTATGAAGGCCAGACTTTCGAGCAGGTGGAAAATATCGAGAATTCAACCGATCCCAAAGAAAGGAAAGAAATCATTACCCAAAAACTACCACCCTGTTGCACTTCTTCCCATTATGTCCAAAGTAATGGAAAAAGTCATGAACGATGAATTCATCAAATATCTTGAGATGTAGGGAATTATTAACGACCGTCAGGATGGTTTTCGCAGGCAAAGATCGATAGGAGATCGACTCGCCTACGTCACTAATGTTCGTACATAAACGATAGAAAAGCATGGGGAATCTAGAGCAATAACCCTCGACATCTCTAAAGCTTTCGATAGGGTTTGGCATGCTGCCTTGTTGAATAAACTTGCTGCATATGGGCTTCCCGAAAAATTGCTGGGTTGGATAAGAAGCTTTCTTTCAAATAGATCAATACAAGTTGTGGTCGACGGTATTACATCTGATTGTTTCCAGTTTCAAGCAGGAGTACCTCAGGGATCCATTCTTTCGCCAACCTTGTTTCTGTTACAGATAAACGATCTTCTGTCATCTACAGAGAACAAAAGCGTTAGAGATGTCAATAAATCAATTACTTGAAATCTGACCTACAGAGGATATCGGAATAGGGTCACTTGAACCATGTGAGCTTCAACACGAGAAAGACGCAAACAACTACGTTTTCGAGAAAGGTCCCCGCTGAAGAACCTCCTCTAACGATGCAAGGCCAACAAATTGCATCCAAAGATTCAATGCACCTTCTCGAAATAACGGTCAAGACCGGGTTTCACTGGCATGACATGTATCATCAAAGGCTAAGACTGCATCAGCTATACTTAGTTTTCTTTTCAGTGCCAAGCGATACTTCACGTCATCTCAGCTGTTGCTTCTATATATGGCGCAGATTCGACATGCTTTGGAATATTGTTGCCATGTATGGGGATCTGCACCCAAGCTGTGTGCCTCATCGACCGCCCGGAGATCACCCGCGATCTCCAACTACTGGCTCTCAGAAAACAAATTGCTGACTTTTCTCTGTTTTACAGATACTCGTACCGGGAAAACTTATGTTTTGCCGCAACACTAGGCTGGCAACGAGTTCTCATTATATGGCGGTACATTTAGCGTTCCCTCGAACCTTTCTCTATAAGAATTCCTTTGTTAATAGGGCCAGTGAGGTTAAGTGGAACTCGCTTCTGTCTAACATTTCCGTACCATCCTACAATTTGGGTTTCTTCAAGAAGCGAGTAAACAGACAGATCAATTCTTTCCAGGCGCCCACTTATGTAGTGTAACAGGTTCGCTCATTCCTAGGAAGCGCGCATAAAAAAAATTGAAAATATGGGCCGACATACAGATTATACACCTGAAATTCACTTGGGGCGGAGATGGCACTTTTCAAATCATTATACGTGCGCACCATCGAATGGCAAAACCCTCTATTAGGCTTCCATACTATTATGTTAAGTTTATCCATACAATTTTTTTGCAATTATAAAAAACTAAGACACAAGGGAAAGTAATGGCGCCCAGATATTCAATGTAAGAATTTCATAAACATTACCTGTCATATCATAAGTGAAACTATGCGGATATTATAGATACTGTTTATCTTCCTAGTTCCAGAACTGGTGTAAGTATAAATAGAATGTCATAACGCGTAAATGTATATTCCCGTTCTGTTGTGTTCTTTCATTACTGCTTTGGCTCATATTCCACTAGTTTCGTCATCATTCAGTTCTTCATTATTTATTCGCATTAATATAAATAATATATTTGCATATATATTATGTGCATAATAAATACAATTCATAGTGAACATGCAGTTGTTTAGTTTTTATTATTGCATTCTTGCTAGCAACGATGTAATATAATACCGATTCAGTTTTTGCCTCAATTATAATAGTCGCAAAACGAAAAAAAATCTTTTATTGCGTTACAGGCATAATTTGCAACTGAGATTGATTTCATTCATTTTATTGCATTTCAAAGAGCATGTTTCCGAACGTGCAGAGAATATAAAATATGTGCAATTATAAGAACCTCGAAAATGTCTAGGAAACAATGCCACAGGGTGATTTCTTGAAGAGTATCCAAGCGAGATATCTCAAAAACTGTTACAGTGCCAGAAAATGGCAAGAGCCAAGTTACTTAGGTACTACTTCATAAAAATTGATGTTCCAACTCGCTCTCTAAAAAACAACCAGGGAATTAACAATTTATCCCTACCTCCAAGGTCACCCGTCAATATTCCAATCAGGCATACCAGGCGTGTTAGTTAAAGTTTGCCATTTTTACCAGTAGATGTCGTTAGTAATATGTATAAATTTCTATATTTTGGCATGTGGGAAGGCAAAAATTCGAGAAAAACTAGTGCGAAGGACCAGAGACATTTTGAAAAGTTATACATCGCTACTTACAATGTCAGAACTTTCAGATCAGAGTGTCATCTCGAAAGACTGGAGGAGGAACTGCGGAACATAAGATGGCATATCTTGTGCATTAGCGAGACGAGATTGAAGGGCGAACTCGCTACAACCTTAAAATCAGGACATTTGCTGTATCAAAATAACACAGAAACGAAGGATCACCTAGGGGGAGTTGCGTTTTTAATACATAAACGATTGCTCACAAAGAACAGCACAAATATACTTTCTACGATAACCGAAACAACAAATCCATAATTGATTACATTATCACTAACCGAATGTTTCTACCCCAACAAATCTTAGATGTAAGAATTTTGTCATCAGCTAACATTGGAACAGAAAGAAAGAAAACACCATCTGTAAAAACTGAAAAATTCAACGTAGAATCGCTCAACAATGAGAGCACAAAACAACTTTATTCAAACCGTTGCAAACAGTATATAACTCGTAATCCAATATTGCAGCAAGATAACCCCGACATAGCATGGCTCAAACTAAAAGAAAACATATACAAGGGTGCCACAGAGGCTTTGGGAACCCACACGGTATCACAGAACAGCAAACCTAATAATAAACCCTGGTTCACCACTGAAGTCAAAAACATTACAAAGGAAAAAAACAAATATATCTAGAATATAAGAACCATCCGACACCAGAGAACCGAAATAGATACATAGAAATAAGAAATAGGGTGAATAACAGAGTTCGGGAAATTAAAGAAGAATACTGGCAGAGATTTAGTGCTGAAATGGAAGCGGATATATACGGAGCGCAAAAACGAATTTGGAAATTATTAAGGGGGTATGAAAAAGGACACCAATGAAACTATACAACTGAAAACAATCACAAACGAAACATGGAAAAAATACTCCAAAAATCTTTACACCAAATCAGAATATGTAGAAGAACCCCCGGAAGAAGACTTAGAAAACGACATTATAAATGAACCGGTAACAATCACGAAAGAGCAAGTAGCTATGGCAATAAGTAAACTTAAAAATAGGAAAGCTCCAAATGAAGATAAGATAACAAATGAGGTGATCAAATATGGCGGAGAAGCCATGAGAGGAGAGTACACAAAACTGTTTAACATCATAATTCAACACGGAAAAATACCAGAAGAATGGAAAAGAAGTGTAACAGAGCCTATCTTTAAAAAAGGAGACAAAACAAATCCTGCCAACTATCACGGAAAAACCTTATTAAGCACCTCTTTGAAACTGCTTACAAAGATTATTGCCGATGACATAACGTCAACAATGCCAATCAGCGAAGAGCAACAAGGCTTTCGAAAAAACCGGTCCACGGTCGATTCACTATTTATAACAAGGTAATTAGTAGAAAAGTCTCTTGAATATAACACTCCAGCATATCTTTGTTTCATAGACTTAACGAAGGCCTTCGACAGAGTCCAACTGAAGGATGTAATCAAGATACTGGAAAACAAAGAGGTACCCAAAAAATATATAAGACTCATAAAAGATCTGAACACTAATACAACAACGCAAATACGAACAAACCACACCCTAACGTAGCATTTCGGAACAACGTCGGGCATCCGCCAAGGTGATAGTCTTAGCCCTCTACTATTTAATACTGTTATGGACCAACTTGTAGAGACCGTTAAAAACTTGGGACTAGGATACCGCATGGGAACCTACAAAATTAACATCTTATGCTATGCCGATGACGCCGTACTCATTGCAGAATCAGAAGACGACCTACAAAGAATGTTATACGCCTTTAGCAAACGCGCAAAAAATTTCAATATGGAAATCTCAACAAGTAAGACAAAATGCATGACCATAGCTAAGGAACCTCTGCGCTGCAAGTTAACAATAGACAACGCACTATAGATCAAGTCATGTCATTCGAATACTTAGGGTGCCAAATAACAAGCACAGGATACCTTGAAGATGAAGTGAGGAGACAAGTGAACAAAGCAGCTGCAGTATCGGAACATCTTAAACAACCAATTTGGAGAAATGAACACCTCAGTATACCATGCAAATCCAGAATCTACAAAACATGTGTGCGACCAATTATGACATACGGGGCAGAAACAAGAGCGGAAACGTCGGTAAGAAAGAGGATATTAAGAACAGCAGAAATGAAAACGCTAAGAACTATAACCGGTTACACATTGAATGACAGACAAAGAAATACCGACATAAGGGAAAAATGTGAAACAGACGATATTGTAAGATGGGTAAGAAAAAGAAGAAGAGAATGGAACCAGCATGTAAACATAATGACCACAGATAGAATAGCCAAAATCGTATATAACAACATACCACACGGAAGAAAACCCGTTGGACGACCACCAAAACGATGGCGGGACAAATGGCAATCAGCTTCACAAGAACTGCTGCAGGGAAACCGGAACTTAACAGGCGCTACGCCTTCTACACGGTGAAGAAGAGAAGAAGAAACGATTGAAACCAAGAATTGTCACCATGACGTCCATTTCTGAGAGAGGTATATACATCTTCATCAAGGTCAATAAGAGATACAATTTTCAAGTTATACAAGTTTATGCACCAACCACTCCATCTGAGGACGAAACAGTCGAATAGCTTCATGAGGATATAACTCGTGCAAAAACTGGCGAAAACGCTAGGTATGTCGTGGTGATGGGAGATTTTAATGCCAAAATTGGTAAAAATAATGACACGGAAACCAGGCACATTGGCAGATTCGGTTTTGGTGAGAAAAACTCTCGGGGAAAAATGCTCATCGATTTCTGCGAGACTGAGGATCTCTATTGTATGAACTCGTTCTTTCAAAAACTGTAAACGCGGAGATGGACTTGGAAAAGTCCTGATAGAAAAGTAAAAAATGAAATCGATTTCATCATAATAAACAAGAGAGAAATATGTTACAACGTTTCGGTTCTGAATAAATTCGACACAAATAGCGACCTTCGGCTCGTTAGAGCTACAATCCATCTCGACGCCAAATTTGAACGAACCAAAATGATACTGAAGATACAGAAGTATCCCACTTTAGAGGTTCTCACTAGAAATAGAGAAAAGTTCGAAAAAGCTGTCACGACGAAACTACAACACTCAGACTATTTGGGAGATGGAGAAATTGATGATCTTACTCAGAAGATAACAAGTTGTTTACAAGTGGCAACAAAGAAGACGTGCAGTACTCAGAAAACACAGGGAAAATCAGTCAAAACACCAGACATCTAATTGAAAAAAGGAGAAAAACAAGTCGGGAGGATGACAGCTATAAAACATTGAATAGGAAAATAAACAGAAGTATTCGGAAAGATCGGAGAGATTGGAAGACACAGCTAGTTAAAGAAACTATTGAAAACAACCAAAATATAAAAGTCCTCAGATCGAAACTATCAAATGGAAGAACTAAAATGACCAAAATAAAGAACTCTGAAGGTATGTTGGTGAACAAGAGGGAAGAATCTTACAAAAAACTTTATAGTTCTGAAAATCAAGGACAGAAATATATTAAAAGACATATTCTTAATACCGGTTCTGAAGACATTCCTGAAATTGATACAAATGAACTGAAAATTGCGCTCAATCAGATGAAGAACCAAAAATGCCCCAGTGACGATAAGATCACCATCGAGATGTTGAAGATGGGAGGAGAATATCTGTTGGATAACGTACGGATCCTTCTCAACAAATGCCTAAATGAAGGAAGAATACCAATGGTATGGAATAATGCTCAAGTCATTCTTATGTATAAGAAGGGGACAGAAATAACCGCCCATATAAAGCAATAAGCTTTTGTCACACTTGTACAAAAATGACAAATAGACAAATAGGTTAACCAACAAAATGGACGCTTATCAATCCGTTGAACAAGCTGGCTTTCGGAAAGGCTACAGTACAGTAAACCATTTGCAAGTGATACGGACTCTCATCGAAAAAACCTCAGGGTACAATATGATATTGCACATGGCATTTATTGATTTCAAGAAAGCGTTGATTAAAACTTGGGCAACACTAAGAGCACTAGATAACGCAAGAGTGGACAGTAGATATTCAAATCTCATCAAATACATATGCGAAAACGCCACAATCCAAATAACGATAGACGAAGAAACAACATCAAAAGAAATCCCCGTGAAAAGAGGCATCCGACAGGGAGACACGATCTCTCCAAAATTATTTACATTGGCTCTCGAGGACGTGTTCAAGGGTTTGAAGTGGGAAACGAGAGGCATAAATATAGATGGTGTACGTCTGAACCATCTCCGATTTGCGGACGATATAGTTCTTATAAGTGATGATGCCGAAGATCTTTGCACGATGCTGGAAGAACTATATGAGGCTGCCTTGACCTATGGACTCGAGATGAACCTGGATAAAACGAAAGTTATGAGTCCTGAAAATTTAAGAATCAGTATCGGTAACCACGAGATCGAAAATGTTACAGAATACATTTATATAGGGCATAAAATCGTACAAGGCAGAGAAAATCGAACCTCTGAAATATCGAGAAGAATTGGACTAGGTTGGGCTGCATTTGGAAGACTCGGTCATGTGTTGAAATCTCAAGGAATCCCAATAAATCTCAAAAGGAAAACGTTTGAGACATGTTTTATGCCAGTCCTCACATACGGTCTCAAGACAATGACTCTCACCCGCGCATACGCCAACAAACTCCAGGTGACACAACGAGCAATGGTGAGATCGATGCTTGGCGTTAGTTTGCGAGATAAGATCAAAAATGAGGAAATAATACGAAGAACACGCGTTACGGACATTTTGAGAAGAATAGCGGAACTCAAATGGCACTGGGCTGGACATGTAGCCCACCAAGAACCAAACAGATGGACTCATAGAATAATGATATGGCGCCCAAGACAAACCAAGAGGAGTGTTGGTAGACCTCCGAAACGATGGCAGGATGATATCCAGAAAACAGCATGAAAAAATTGGGTTCAGATTGCCTTAAATAGACAGAGATGGACAGATTTGGAAGAGGCCTTTGTCCAAGAGTAGATATCCACAGGCTAAAGAGAGTGAGAGAGATAAAAATCGCATTTGCGGCATTCATTGCTTTTCTTATTTCATCAAAAGAAAAAAGCAGCTGAAGCTCACCATTTGCTGGTAGAAACTTATGATGAACATGTTTCAGTGGTTAGAACATGTGAGACATGGTTTCGTCAATTTAGAAGTGGAGATTTCGATTTGACAGACAATGAACATCCTGGTGCATCGAAAAAGTTCGAAGACGAGGAATTGCAGGCTTAATTGAATGTTGATCCAACCCAATAGCAACAAAAATTGGCACAAACACTAAATGTGATTTGAGGAGCAATTTGCCAATGTTTAAAAGCCATGGGATCCAGAAGTATGAAAAATGGGTGCCACACCAGTTGAACGATAGACAAATGGAAAATCGATGAACCATTTGTGAGATGCTGCTTCAATGATTCAAAAGGAAATCTTTTCTGCATCGAATTGTCACAGGAGACGAAAAGTGGATTTGTTTTGAGAACCCGAAGCGAGAAAAATAATGGCTTTCACCTGGTGCAGCCAGCCCATCAACTGCAAGGCCAAATCGCTTTGGCCGTAAGACAATGCTCTGTGTTTGGTGGGACCAGTGTGATGTGGTGTACTACGAGTTGTTAAAACTTGGTGAAACAGTGAACACGGATCGCTACCGACAACAAACTATCAATTTGAATCATGCGTTGATCGAAAAACGGCCTGAATGGCCGAAGATATGACAAAGTTATCTTTGAACATGACAACGTGCCGTCTCGTACCGCTAAACTGGTGAGAGACACATTAAAAACACTTAATTGGGAAATATTATCGCACCCGCCTTACTCTCCAGACATCGTCCCGTCCGACTATCACCTTTTAGCATCCTTGGGATACTTCCAATTTTGAAGGATGGAAAATGGCTCGTCGAATTTGCCTCGAAAGATGGGCAAGTTTTGTAAAATCCAATGGTCAATACTTCGAATAAAAAGATTTTGAGATTTCTCCGAAAATTAAGTGTTTTCTTCATCGAAAAAACGGCAAATTTCAATTAACACTCCCGGTACATGTTTGAGAAAAGTCAGAATGAATATCAACTGAGGTCAGGAGATTCACTTAAGCTTCGAGAACTTTTACCAATATTAATAATCATTTAATCGAAGGCAGCAAAGGGTTGTCAACTATCCTTTCCCAGAATTGGTTGTTCCATTTTTTATGTGTAGTATACACGCGCTATAGAGAAATCTTTAAGGCACTACAAAATCAGTGCTCTAGCGAAAACTGTGATTCAGGTTGATCTTTAATCGTACTCGATGTAATCCCACTCCTGGGAATTCATTTCAGAAGGGAAAAGTTTTCCACTTGAAGGAATTTTCTGAAAAGAGTAGAACATGGAATGACGAGTTTAACTTCAAAAATAGTGACAAATTTGTATTCTTAGTATCCACCGCTCTAGGTGGAATTAAGCAGGCGATGTTTTTCATAAATGTGTCTATATTATGAGAGACTCAAATTACCAACTCTCCAGCGATGATCGAAGGAATCAAGAACTTATTATTATTTCTCCTTTGGATATAATCTAGCAGGTGCAGACTACGTTTATGAACCAATTCCCAAACGTGAACCAGTGATGTTGATAATAGAATTTGGTGCGTATACAAATGTTTGGTACAAAATGAAACTTCGAGCTTCTGAGAAGCCGTTTGCTATGGATACAGAATGATCATGCCAAAACATGTTTGTTCCTACGTTAAGACCTAACAAGAGAAATTGTACATCCCGACAAAACCACACTCGCCGGCAAGAAATTCGATCAAACAGAAATTATCCTCTAACTTGAAACTCTATAATTCTCTGATCTTTGAGTTTTGGATATGTTACAGATTCTTTAACGAAGAATAAGCGATTGACATTGGTAATGTGTGAAAATGCATTTTAAATAGTCAACCAAAATTTTGAATCGTCCTTATTTATAAAAAACTACCAGAATTTATACGTAAATTTCTAACGTAGCGAGAATATTTTTTTTTCAAACGAGGGGGCTATGGAAAATGGACTCGACGTAAAAACAACGTTTATGATATTTTGACGAACAGTGGTACATTTGAACGAATTAGTAAATGTAAAAATCAATTCTTGAGTTTTCCAAACTATGGTTCTTTCAGTAGTTGATTCTGCTCAAGCAGTACAATTAATGATTGGTGAAAGATGACAAAATTATACCGCTAGACAAATGGGTAATTCCAGAAGCCGCGTACGAAGGACATGGGAGCGTTTCCAAGAGACTGGTAGGTTTACAAGGCGAAGAGGATAGGTTAGATTTCTTTTTTAAAGTCTAGGTGTTTTGTGAGACAAGTCTAGTTTTTGCTGTACAAGAAAAAACAGTTTGGAGGAAGTGAGGCAAGTATCAGTAAGTAAAGCAACAGAAGGAAAACCTGCAACGAGTCCAGAATTGAATGAAATACATTAGGGCAATGAAGAATGGGGAAACGTTGTGTTGTCTGATGAATCTAGGTTCTGCCTTAAATCTCCAGATGGGTGTCTCTGAAGACAATTTTGCAATAAGAATCGGTTATGTAGGCCAGTCCGTGATGGCTTGAGGTGGCATAAGTATAAAAACAGAATAAATTACTGTTTGTAGGGTATCTATGACTGATAGGGGGTAGGTACGGCCAGATCCTGTAGTTGTCTAATTCACTCTATATATGGGCGAAACCTTCATACTGTTGCATGATAATGCTACACCTCATACCACAACGGCAATGAGTAATTATCTCGATAGACTTAAAATATTAAGAGTAGACTGGCCGTTAAGGAGCCCTGATCTCAACCCGATGTTGGATACGACGGGTAGAAGGTTAAGAAGGTGCATACCCACTCCGCAGAATTTGAATGAAGTAGGTCAAGCTCTACAAGAAGAGTGGCTGAGAATACACAACGTACATTGAGTACATCCGTAATATTTTCGAAGGTCGCATTCAAGCAGTAATCTAGTGGGGATAAGACTTGTACAGAGTGGGTGTTTAATTAATAACTTTTATTCGTTTTCTTTCACTTTCTTGTCACTTCATCTTCTTCGTAAATAAAACTTCAGCTATACCTACTGGAAATTCTTTTAAAAAAACTGCATCTATCGCAAAAAATCAGGTGGCGCCACGAATCAAAGACTACGTCATTGCGAATGAATGTAGCTTTGTAATGAAATATATCTTCATGACAAAATTTAGCTCAGAAATTCTACGTGAAGGAAGAATCTGCGTTAAATAATCTGTAACATATTCAGAGATCAAGGATATCGAACAATAAAACAGAGAGTTATAGAGTTGCTGCTTGATTGGATTTTTTGCCTGAAATGCACTCAGTATTTCAGGTCCTGCAGCCTTAACTTTTTCAGAAAACAGGTCTATCGGGGTTTTTGTAGCCTTGAATTCGGCTTGGTTACCAAAACAAACTTTTTTCCGACCTTTAATGACTACCTGCGGCGGTCTTCTTCAATGACTGATGTATGAACATTTGAAGCCTGCAACAAAATTATGCAGTCATCAGCAGCACAATAGATTGTATAAGCGTTTCTTCGAGCTGACCGTTGATATTAAGAAGAAAAAGAGTAAGAGAATTGTGTAAGAGGAATTCGTCAACCACTACTTTTGAGAAACGATCCTGAAGAAAGCCATAAACGAAACTTTTCGGACGTGCCATAACAGCACAAGTTAGCCAACATTCTTTCTTGACAGACATGGTCGAATGCGTTAGATATATGTTAATCAATTGCTAGAGAGCCATATTGGCATTCTCTAGAAATATAAATTCTTCAAAATATTTCAGAAGGTGTTAGTTTATAGTCTTCTCCATAACCTTGGAAAGAGCTGATAGCAGTGCAATTGTTCGTTTACAAAACGCCAGTGTTAGTTCTTGGCCACATTGTCTGAGTACGATAATCGGTAATCCATCAAAATCAGAAGCCTAGCTTCACTCAAATGCGTTTAATTATGCGCTATCTGAAAATAATGTCGGGTATCTTGAACTGGACTCCACAATAGTCGACAGTGTTTTTCCCTGAAAATAGACGTTAAGTGAGAAGCGAAAAACTTAGAAGTCAGCTTTGTCAACGGATGTTGCTGCGATAGTAATGTCTGGCTTTGTATGTGGTGGTATGATGAAAATTTTGGCTAACACCTTCAGCAACTGACCAAAACGACATTGAACCATTGGGGCAGGCAAGATGTCAGTTTCTAATTCTCTGGTTATGTGCTTCCTTGGTTTATCCTTCCTTGGTTGTGGTATTTGGATGTGTTCGCCATTGTTGGCGAATCCTATCCTCAGTTGCATTCCCAATCAAAACAAGATTTGCCGTTGGGGGGGCATTTTTTGAAGAGGATATAGAAGCTTCCATATCGGTCAAAATAACCTTGGAAACCTCGTTAGCACAGTTAAATGGATCGTCAGAACCAAGCAAGCCTCCAGCCAGGAGAAATTCAGAAAATATTCCTCTCCCATTAAGCTGATTTGTACTGCCAGACTTTACGGGGTTCACTTTCGGTTCATAAAATGCTTGTTGATGAAACAATTTTGTGGCCAGATGACCCAATGGCGGATTGACAAGTCAAAAAGACCAGCAAAATCTCTATCACAGTCTGAGATCCGCATAGCTCATTGAAAAGTTGAGTAAGGCCTCAGCTAATCGCAAATAGTTCAGCTTCGCGGCCTTGTTCGTCGGTAATATTAGAAATGTTTTAGCCAGTTAATGTTATGGACACAGATCTAAAACTATCGAACCTAAAATTTTTTGTTGTGTTACCTAAACGATAAGCTTTTCAATCTTTAGTAATCCAAGTAGTTTTTTTTGCATATTTCTAATGTAAATTCTTCATCGAATGGAATACCGTTTCAGATAGTTATAATTCATTAACGTTCTGAGTAAACGAAGGAAATATCAAAAAAATGAATGATATGTGAGCAACCAGTTTTCAATGATTTATGAAGTTATGAAGCGATAATCACATAAAATAAATTTCATTTTGGGGATTTATTATCTGTCATCTAAGATCGTGAAGTCACTTAATTCAAGTGGTGTCATTGACTAAAACGTAAACACACACAATTTCAAAAACGAGTTTTTAATTCTAGAAATTCGATGTAGAAAACAAGGAAATTATTGAAACTTCATGGAAATGTGAAGTAGGAATCTTCGAATTGATTGTATTTGTATTCTGCATGGAATATTTAGCTGATTTTAAATCATGTACAGGCTGATTTTGTCGATTGCACCTATAGAAGAGATATCGAAAACTCATGCATAATTGAGTGGAGTCATGATAATACAGATTCTGTCATTAGAAATGCTACAGATATTTACGAATTAAAGATAATTCTGACGAACATGATTATTTTTGAATAGTTTACAGATAAAGTTGAATAGAAATTGCGAACATTATAAATATTGGATTGCTAATAGAAAATGAAATAACAATGACAAATGACATATTAGAAGAATATTGATGAATTGATGAATAATAAGTACAACAAAAATGAAGAAAACAATAAGAAAAATAAATCTCCATACACTGGGATAAGAAATTAACGCACATATTCAAAAATTTATTCAGAAGAAATTTAGATATGTTGAAGAATTATTTTTTCAGTAATCCACAAGCACTAAGGTATGCTCAAGAACAATCGAAATAAAAATGGTTACATTTGCAACAGGTCCTTTGGTTAATTTCCACTGCTTCTCAATATCGTCGATCACTTGTTGTTTTAATCTCTTAACTCTATCACGTGTAGCATCACTAAGAAATTTCCATGAAGTCTAGTATAAGTTACAGGCAGCAAAAGTTTTGATATTCGGTAAGCACCAATTAGGATAATGTCTGCGGTATTCCCTCAACCGCTCTTCCATTCAAATTGCACTTTCCATAAACTTCATTTGGAAATAAAAATTGGTGTTTTTAAAGATGTCAAGAGAAAAGGTACTTCTCAAGTCCCAACCTGTATTTGTAATTGTTTTGGTTGCTGCCTATGGAAGAAACAAACTAATTCTACATACCAAAAATGGTCGAATTAGTTTATAATATCCTAAAGGATATGGCGATTTTAAATTTTATAATTTTCCAGAAATCAGTCTGTATCTTCATCGCAAATTACGATAGACCAATATGACTATCAATTGCGGACCCAGGTCCATCAGGATTCTGTCTGTAGTTCCCAAAATGTGTGGCCAGCACTCAGACGATTATCTCATGCCAACCCATTTGGTGCAATTCACTTAGGAAAGGAGGATATTCGAACCCGCCCCCTTCCTGAGTCGAGTATTTATTCCTGTTGCAGAGAAAGCTAAATAACTGGGGATTATCTTGGATAGTAAGCTTACGTGGAATTCGCAACTGAAAAAGCTAGACATTCCTTATGTTCATGTCAAACGATCTGTGGAAAGAAATGAGGACTTGCTCGAAAGCTGCACTGCTTACTGGGAGTACCAACACAAAAACCAATTCCAACTCAAACTCTCTAAATTTCAGAAAACAGCCAGCATGATGATCAATGAAGCATTTTGCTCTACTGCTATTGCAGCAATAGAACTGATATTGGGTCTTCACCTCTTCATTGGGTGATTAGAGGATCAACTAAAATATCTACCAACAGATTCATCACGTTTCCCGAAATGAGATAAATATGTTCAGCTTTGTGCCAGTCTGAAATTGACGACAACGAGATGCTGAATATAATAATATTAATAATATTGCTTATTTTCCTATACAATTTTGTGTGTACATGAGTTGTGAATACCAGGTTATTGACAATAAACTCAGAAAATAAACACAAAACTGCAAAATCATATGACTTTCTGCAGTGTACTAATCTAATTTTTTCGTTAAGTAAACCTAACACACCGACACTGATTCGCTAAACAAAATGAAGAGTGAAAACAAAACTCAAACAGAAAAACTCAGAAGTCTGACATAACAGACTGAAATGGGCCAGTTCCAAGGACCGTCTACCTGAGGGTCCCTATTGGTTCACACACAGCTCCAAAATAGGCCAAGGTGTTGGAGTTGGTATATATATTTCAGGTGCTGTCAAACAACAGTCCATCTGTCTTAGCGAGTTTGCAACTGCTCTTCAAACAGAAATATTTTCTATTGACTGCTGTGCTAGCCTCCTGTTTGCAAGAGAAATCTACCAATTGATCTATAAAAATCATCACGAATAGCCTCATTGAAACATTGGATTTGGAATTCGACAACTGCACGTTATTTATTGTACGGGAACGTCGTATAACCCTCGTCAAACTTGGAGAAAGAAATAGGCTCAGTCTAATGTAGGCACTGGGACACTCGGGCATTGAAGGCAATGAGAAGGCGGACTCATTGGCCGCTCGAAGAACAGCCTTGGGATTTACCGGAACGAAACCTAGGCATGGAATT
Organism: Cryptolaemus montrouzieri; assembly: GCA_013387265.2. NCBI lineage: Eukaryota > Metazoa > Arthropoda > Insecta > Coleoptera > Coccinellidae > Cryptolaemus > Cryptolaemus montrouzieri. Next base: position 31,156,742 of record JABFTP020000103.1, read on the forward strand.
CCCTTAGAGACCTTTAGGATGGAAAATAACCGGTGGTTGGACCAGAAGGTACGGGAGCACTGGTTGAGCCTCACAGGTCACAGATACTCTCGGCTTACCTTCATTGGCCCTTTCACTACGGGAGCCAAGACTTGACTCAAACTGGCCAGCCTAGACCTGGGAGTTCTAATTGCTATATCAACAGGGCATTGTCACCTTAGAAATCTCCTAAATGAGTTAGGATTGATCGAGGACCCCTCATGTAAACTATCTGAAGAGGAAATGCCCTGCTGGGGACAGAATCCGACTTGAGGAACTCGGATCTTATAAACTAGAAGTGAGTGAACTTATTAAGCTCTCCCCCAAAAATGGTATAGCATATAGAAGAAGGATGGTACTTGTAGGTAAAACCTAGGATAGAGTGTGCCACAATAGACCTTTAAGTCAAAGTGACAGAGCTGTCAATCAGTCCACACTCAATTTTTATATGTATCTATTATTTCATTCCTCTGAAACATTAACGTGAAATTGCAAGTATACTAGAACCGCATGTGCGGGTTTAAACTTATTCTTCAGGTATTTTTCGATCTAACAATTGGAAAACACGTAAATTAAATAAAAATTATGCGGCATTTCCAATACCGTTACTATTAATTCAATTGTATTATATAGCTCTTAGAATTGAAGAATTGTAACCACGAATATCATAATTCGTTTTGTCTTTTAATGATACATAATAATGATATATAATTATCACGCGAATGGTCTTTCCAAGATCCCAGGATGGCATATTGAATAACTTCAATTGAATAAAAAATCGGAATTGGTTGATGTAACTTATCTAAATCAATTTATCCAATTATGGTTGATTATTGGTCGACCCTAAGTTGATGGAGTGACATTTCCTGCGGTCATAATTTATGACAATGGCTTTTGGTTTTTCTTTCTTCGAAGCGGTGAAAGAATCGCTGAAATTATCAAGCTATATGTAACTTCTTATTTGCGAGTAAAATAACTTTTAAAATAGCGAAATTTTCTAATTCTGCACATTTATCACAAATAGGAATTTTTGAGTTTCATGACGACGCCGAGAGAAAATCAACGTATTGTTATGGACTTCTGCTGCAGTTTGTATATGAAATTTTCTCAGAGACCGATTGACAGGAGTCTAAATCTGCAAGAACTAATCGATAAGCCTATAAAAAATATGCAGAGAGTGAAGCACAATCCAAAAATATTGCTAAGACACTGACAGAGCCAAATGTTCAGCTGAAAATTATCTTTACTATTTCGCGTTTCTGAAACAATCGAATATTAGACCTGTAACTCGATTTTGCGCTATCTTATCTCCTCTAGTAGTGGCTGAAATTACAAAATTCAAAAAATTCGAGCAGTTTAAGGCTAAGCAATCAATTTTCATTGAAAATAAGAGAATGAAGTGAAATTCGCAAACCAATTCCAACTAATTCCGAACAAAAAATTATTTCTGATTAAACCCAATCGACATTCTCTCTCGATGCCAGGGATAATTCACGGATTTAAAAATTAATTGGCGCGAAAATTGGCAAAGTTCAAAAGAATAACGTGGAATTGTCAAGAAATAAAAATGTTTTTCTATTTTTATATTTTCGTTGTTCGGTTTGTGTCCTTCAAATATTGCCTAGATCTTTCGTTCGATAATAGATGAAATATATCCAACATTTTTGCGGAACGTGTTTGTGAATAATTAAGTTTTATGATTTGTGGTTATACTCATACAGGTGGAGTCTTATTAAATATTGATTTTTCGTGGATTTTATTTTGTGTGGTTTGAAGGTGTTGGAACTTTAGTATTGTTTTATTATCTATGAATTATGTTGTGTGTGTTTTTACAATTCTGTGTTGTCTCTTAAATATTCACTCTGCTATCAAACACACACACACGCCCTTCCTAAGCCTAAATATCTGAAAAAAACTAGTTATTAAGTGAATGAGAAATATAAATAGAATTTCCCAAATTAACTATACAGGTTTTTACATAAAAGTATGTCACAATTTGAGGGGGTAAATCTACGTGCAATTTTAAGAAAAAACTTCATGAAAACAAAGGTCAGCAAAAGCTTCGTTACGGAACTACAGGGTGTTGAAATTTCCGGAAAAATTGTTTTTTTCTTCAAAAACCCTTCAGTTTCTGAGATATTCAGCCGAAGTTTGGAATGCAAGCTATGTTTCACAGCTTCCATCATTAAACGTCCTAAATTTCAACTAGAATCTACAAGGTGTTTTCTTTTCCGGAGCCATGTCTTCTTTTGGCCTTTCAAGCTTTTTTGTAGTACGCCACTGATCAGCGTTCAATCAATTTTCGAAATCTTCGTTAAATTTACAAACTTTTTTGACACCTGTAATTTTTTTGTATCTCGGACCGTTCTCGAGCAAAAAATTATTAAATTATTGTATGCATTCGCTGAATTGAAAGCACTTCTAATTTGAAAAATGACTATTAGGCTTCGATTTTTTTCATTTATTTTGACAGTTGCTAAAGTTGAAACAGTATCTACCCGAATTGTTTATTGAATTAACGATTAGTTTTAGGTCTTTTGAAGTTATTGCTGTGAGAAAAATGGCTAATTTTACTAACGCCGAATTGGCTGATATCCTTTTCCATGTCTGGCTGACGGAAACACAGCAGAAGGTAGGCGATTATATCAGGTGCGCTTTCCAAATCGAGTAACACCAGACAGGCGAATATTCTCAAATATCCACATTTAAGAGGTGCAACTCAAACTATGATAACTCCAGATATTGAGGAAGCAGTTTTGAATTGTATTGATTTGAATCATCATGTGAGTATAAGAAAAATTGGAAATCAGTTGAATATTTCACATGTGTTAGTTTGGAGGATTCTCCACGACTTTTTATTGTACCCGTTTCATATTCAACGCGTCCAAACTCTACTTCCTCGAGGTTTTCCTTCAACACTAAATTTCTGCCGATGGTTCTTAGATAAAATTTAAGAAAATGCTCATTTTGATAGAGAAATAATGTTCACAGACGAAACTAACTTTTCGAGAACTGCTATCACAAATTTTCACAATAATCATTATTGGGCTGAGGAAAACTCCCATTTGATTGAAGAGTCTCATCATCAAGAATAATTTTCACTAAATGTCTGGGTCGGAATGATTGGAAATTATTTGATTGGGTCTTTTTTTTGCCTAACAGACTAAATGGTCCCGCTTATCGGCAATTTCTTGAGGAAGAGCACATTTCAGTGGAGACGCTAGGGAATTCTTGAATTATACATTCAACAACCGATACATATGTCGGGGTAGGCCAGAACCATAGCCTCCTAGGTCCCCAGACTTAAATAGTTTAGACTTTTCCTTATGGGGATATCTCCAAAGTTCAGTTTATACCACTCCAGTGAACACTGTAGAAGAATTAAGAAATCGAATAATAATCTCTTGTGACACGATAAGAAATACCCCAGGAATATTTCAAAGAGTGCGTGATAATATGGAAAGAAGGACACTTCCAGCAATTATTTAGTTTTTAATTGTTCTCTTTTTTAGTTTGATATTGAATAAGTATGAGTTGAGTCTCAGAAGACGAGCTATCAAAATAGAAGCAAATTTTGGGCATACCTATCGATTATTTCTATTATTATTTTTTATTTAGCGAATAACATACAATTCGAATAATTCAAATTCAATGATTTTTAACTCAAAAACGGTTGGAGATACGAAAAAATTACAGGTGTCAAAAAAGTTTCTAAATTGAATAAAGATGACGAAAATTGATTGTACGCAGATGAGTGGCGTACTGAAAATAAGTTTGAAAGGGCAAAAGAAGACATGGCTCCGGAAAAGATAGAAAACCTTGTAGATTCTAGTTAAAATTTAGTACATATAATGATTGAGGCTGTAAAAAATAGCTTGCATTCCAAATTCGGGCTGAATATCCCAGAAACTGGTGGAGTTTTGTAGAAAAAACCAATTTTTTCAGAAATTTCAACACCCTGTAGCTCCGTAACGAAGCTTTTGCGGACCTTTGTTTATATGTACTTTTTTGTTTAAAATTGCACGAAGATCTACACCCTCGAGTTGTTACATACTATTATGTGACACCCTGTATATCTATAGGTGATGAAGTTCATTATAAAGATTTCTCTGCGAAGAGATTTAATAACACCCAAGAATTCAAGTTAAATTTTTCGTCAATGATATAAGCTGAGTACTTGTTTTCTATTAATGAATATTAATAATTGATACTTGTAATATGGCTGGAAGGCATTCGGAAGTTCGTAATTGTGTGCAAGTTCTTGATGGATAATGTTGCACACTTGATTATGCCTGTTAAGATAGTCCGTATTGGGCAGTTGTTCGTAGCCGGACGTAATATGCTGTACAGTCTCTGATCTTATATGGCATTTCCTGCAGCTTCTTTGTCGATGTGTGGTTGATTAATCTAAATGGTGATGTCGTCCATGCAATTTCTTTCTTGACCATTGCTCTTGTGTTTCACTATCTGATAGGAACGGTAGATCTAGCAGGTCATCCCTGGTAGCAAGATTCAGAGGTGTATATCAATTATTAGTCAACGATACCACTCTATGGAGGTCAGAAGTGCGAGCTTTTGCAGAGAAGAATTCTCTGAGATTTCTAATCTGTTCGGTGTGTAAGTTGACAACATCCATTAATCCACGTCCTCCTTTTTCCGCTCAAAATTAATCTTATCACAGGCGATAATGGATGGTGATCGGTGTACTTTGTCATCATCGTTCGGATCTGCCTTTGAATATCATTCAGCTCTGTCTTAGTATATCTGATTATTCCAAAGGAGTAAAGCAACACGGGAATGAGGTAGGTGTTGATTGCTTTGACTAGAATCCCAGAGTTCAACATTGACTTCAGCAAAATCTTCAGACGCTGACTGTACTCTGAACAAATCTCCTCCTTTGACTATTTTTGATCTAGCAATCTGGCATGTTGGTATCCAAGATATTTGTAAGTTTCGCCATCACTCATACACGGTATAATACCACCATTTGGAAAGTGTGTTTCCCAATCTATGACTTTCCGTCTTTGAATGTCAGGGTCTTACATTTTCAATCCTGAATTTCATATGAACATCTGCCAAGAACTTACTGACAGTTTTCAGCAGATCATCCAATTGCTTCTTGTTCGGAGCATATAATTTAATGTCATCCATATACAGCTGGTTGGAGATTGTGTGATAGTTTCTATCTGCTATTATCCTAAATAGTATTCTGTTCTATTGAGCATTGAAGACAATGGTTTCACAGCCAAACAGAACCATAGTGGACTCAAAGAGTCTATTATTATTATCATCATTATTATATATTAATATTATTTTTATTATTGATATTATTATCGTGGACCTGTGCACTATCTAAGCTTTTAGCTGGATATAATTTACCTTTCCCAAATCCAGCAATCAAAGGGAATAGGCTCGATTACAATATACCTGACATAAATTTCCTTATTATCCTACATGTATTGAGAATTACAGCTTTTGGCATTTCTATATAAGTTTTCTTATGCAATTCTAATTTCTTGAGGCTATCATGCAAAGTTTTGGGTATTAACCCAGTCGAAGAAATGATGACAGAAACGATATCTATTTTATCGAGGTGCCACATCTGCTTGATATCAATAGCAAGGTGTGTATATTTGAACCTTTTCTCCTGGAACGTATACAGCACGTTGTTATTATTCGGTATGGCGACACCCACTAGCATTGCTCTTCTGGCTCTCTTATCATACACCACTATGTCCGGCCTATTATTCGTCACTATTCTGTCAGTGATAACAGGCCTATCGTAGTACACTCTGATAGAGTCATTTTCTAATACGGGCACCAGTTGATACTTGTAATATGGCTGGAAGGCATTCAAAAGTCCGTACTTGTGTGCAAGTTTCTGATGGATAATGTTGTACACTTGATTATGCCTGTGAAGATAGTCCGTATTGGCCAGTTGTTCGCATCAGGACGTAATATGCTGTATAGTCTCCGATCTTATATGGCATTTTCTGCACTTATCTGTTTGTAATGTTCCGTCCTTAATTATATATTTTTGGTAGTTGTTTGTAGCGATGGTCTTGGATGGCCATAAGGAATCCTTCTGTTTCTGCGAATAGTTCTCCCTTCATCAACCATTTGTTGGAAGCTTCTTTGTCGATGTGTGGTTGATTAATCTCATGGTGATGTTCCTTTCTTGAGCATTGCTCTTGTTTTTCAGTATCTGATAGGAATGGTAGATTTATCAGGTCATCCCTAACTAACCTACATGTATAAAGAATTACAACTTTTTGCATTTCTATATAGGTGGTCTTATGTAATTCTAATTTCTTGAGGCTATCATGCAAACTTTTGAGTATTAATCCAGTCGAACAAATGATTACAGGAACGATATCTATTTTATCGAGGTGCAACATCTGCTTCATCTCAAGCAAGGAGGGTGTATTTGGACTTTTTCTCCTGCTCAGTAGCGTGTATTAACTCCTCTTGCCCTGATACAAGCCTGAATCCGTTTTGGCATGTTTTGGATTAGGCTTACGACCTCCCCAAAATATCACACTGCCCCCTTGGTATTTCGGAATTTGTCTTGCTGCTCTGAATCAAGCTTGTCCTCCACGACCCCTTAAAACCCGAATCCGACGGTCATCTGATCGAACACCAATTCTGGTCTTATCCAAAAAAGAACATTTCGCCAATTCTCAATTTTCCAATTTTAGTGATCGATACATCAATTAAGTCTGTTAATTATTTGTTGTCTGGTTAGCTCTGGAACTCTTGAGGGGCTTCTGCTGTATAAACTCCTTGAACGAAGTCTTTGACGTATCGTTTCGATGATACACTGATGCCTGTTGCTTCCAGAAATTTCCTTTGGAGAATGGAGTCTTTTCTTGTAATTTGGCACAAAAAGCGGTCTTGTTGTTCAGAAGTGATCTTCCTACGACTTTTTCTAGGCCTATTTTGCAGAGATTGTAGCTCCACTTATCGGGCGTTGGTTTTTGAAATCACTCTCTGTTATACCCCCATTGTGTCCGCTATATCTTTCTCTGTCACCTCTTCTTCAACAAAAGCGATTATTCGACCCCTCTGCACATCGAACAACGTAACGTATTTTCAATTATGATCATAGGTTTTTTTAAATTTTGAAATTCACAATTTCAAATCTCAGTGACGACTGAGTACAATATTCCAAACAAGTGGTGATAATTCAACATTTCTTATCATACTATCCAGTTTTTTACAACAAAAACTTCATTCTTCACGAGTAATCAAAGATCCATGGTTAAAGACAATCAATAATATATATATATATATATATATATATATATATATATATATATTTTATATATTTTACGAAATTTTTGCTTCTCTATAAAAACAAGAATATCTCTGTTATTCTTATAGCTTCATCAAATCTGACCATACCATCGGAAAGAGCATTGAATTTGCTATAAGATAGGTAAGTACTAATGGTGAAAAAATCTTGTGTACAGAGTGTTGTAAAAGGCTAAATGAAAAAACTGCGAAATGAGCGAAATAAGTGATATTTTCTCGTTAGCTGTACAACCGAAAACTAGTCGATAAGTAGCTGTTTTTCTTTTGGAAAAAACTACTACAGTCATCTGGCTTTTAAACGGTATATCAACTTTTGAGCTTACTCTTTTTTGTCCAGCAATATCATGGGTAAGAGTAAGAGTAAAAACATTGAATTCTCTAATTCTTCAATCACAAATGAGCTAGTTTCACCGGAGCGTCTAAACAATTCCAAAAATAATGATAAGCGATAAATAAATAACATCTGGATATTGAATGTTTAAGAAACTAGGAATAATCAATTTTTCTCTGATTAGAAGAATTTAAAAAAAGGAATCCTTAAAGAATAAATCACAGAAGGCTTGTATTACTTGATTTTAAAACAAATAAAATTATTTAGAATTTGACAGGAACTGTCATTCAATGAATTAATGAATCGAAGTTCATATTTTCGTCCTTTACGGTTCCATTTTCTTTTTCGAAAAAAAGAAAACATGCTTAGTTTCTCAAACATTGAATATAGAAATATGTTATTTGTTTATGGCTTCGCAAATGGAAATAAATACCCGGGCAGCGCTGCGAGAGTATGCATTGCGCTTTCGAAACAGACAGCAACCTTGCAGAAAGACATTTGTTGAAGTGTTTAGGTGCTCGGGTGAAACTGGTTCATTCAGTGGTTTAAGAATTGGAGAAGGTGGTGGAAATGCCCAGCAATGGAGATAAGCACGTACAATAGTGCAGGCTGTTCGCGAGGACCTTACAACAAGTACTAGGAGAATTGGTGTTACTTTGGGACTTCATCATTCCACGGTTCATAGAGTTCTCAAGCGAAATAATTTACATCTTTATCATTTGAGTAAGGTTCAAGACCAATTGCCAGTGAATAGTGAGTTGAGGTTGCAATTTTGTAGGTGGTACATGAATAAACATGAATAAATTACAGGATTGGGGATCAGATGAAATTCTATGGACGGATGAGGCAACTTTTACCAACGTTGGTATAATAAATTTGAGAAATTCCCATATATGGGATACAGAAAATCCTCATGACACTATTGTGTCACACTCTCAGCACGAGATGAGAGTAAATGTGAGGTTGGGGTTAAGGAGGGGTCAGCTTGTCGGGCCAGTTATACTTCCCGATTGTCTCAATTCAAACGAATTCCTAAATCTATGAAATAACGAAATAATGAACGTTCTGGAAGAAATGCCTATAGCTACTCGGCATCACCGTTGGTTTCAAAAGGACGGCTGCCCACCTCATAATTCTAGAATGGTCCAGAACTGGATGGCTGAGAGATTTGGAGAGAAATTTATAGGTCGATTCATGCCGGTGAGATGGCCACCCAGAAGCCCTGACCTTACGCCGCTCGATTTTTGTATGTGGGGCTCATTAAAGGCTAATGTTTATAAAATTCCCGTTAATACTCGAGAAGAATTTATCGAAAGGATGCGAATCAGTTACAACGAAATGAGTCAAAAACACATTGAACTTCAAAGAGTAGTTGATAGTTTAAGAAAAAGATGTGTTAAGTGCATTCAAGAAAGAGGAAAACATTTTGAACACCTGTTATAGTTTTGAAATCTCTTTCGTGAAAATATGATTCATTTATTTCTTTTAGTTTCTGTTCGTGTTTTATTAAGTAAAATGAGATATTTGCGTTTTCGAATGTTATGTTCTTATTACTCTTACCCATGATATTGCTGGAAAAAAATTGTTAGCTCAAAAGTTGATATACCATTTGAAAGCCAGTTAAATGTAGTAGCTTTTACCAAGAAAAAACAGCTACTTTTTGATCAGTTTTCAGTGGTACAGCTAACAAGAAAATACCACTAATTTAGTTCAATTCACAATTTTTTCATTAAGCCTTTTACAACACCCGCTATACAAAATTTTTTTACAATTAATACTTACCTATCTTGTAGCAAATTCAATGCTCTTTCCGATGGTATGGTCATATTTGATGTAGCTGTAAGAGTAACAGAGATATTCTTGTTTTTATAGAGAGAAGCAAAAAATTTCGTAAAATCAAGAAGTGTTAAATAACTCGACAATTATCAACTTTTTGAAAAAATGTTATGAAACATTTTTTGTTGCAAATAACTTTTACTATCACCTACTGAAGTTTGGCACCTTTTATAGTAGACACCCTGTTTAGTAGAATTAATGTGCCTAGCTGTTAGTTATGAGTAACAATTGTATATTACCTTACCATTATCAACAATAATGCCATCCTCGTCTATTTCAAGGAAGCGATGATGTTCCATGAATAACAATCAAGTTTTTTTAATACAATTTTTTCGAATTTTTCAAAAACACGTTCGAATGAGTCCCCCGCACTAGTGAAATGCGAAGAAATCGACTGTATAACTTACAGCGACAGTAAGAGAGATCGAACTCTGAATGGTATTTTCTACTACCATAATTAAATGTCTTTTTTCATTACTTAAATTGTAATTTCTATCGCTATCTTCATCGTAAGCGTAAGCGGTACTGATATTATAATGATCATGGTCACATTTATAATACGCACTTAATTGTTACATGTTTTGGGGTTTATCTACGTTTATATGCTCCATGTTTGCTTCTCTAAAATAAGACGAAATTAGGCGTCACTAATCTGATATTACACACAGAGCAGCTATGATTTTTTGAGTTATTCATTCTAGCGTTTCGAGAAATATTGTTAACCGACAAAATTCATTTTTGTATATTTCGTTCTACAGCATGTTCGGACAAAATTACAATGTAAGTAGGAAATTCCTCAAATGATGATTCTGAAATACATTAAGAAATTCTGTTTTCAAAGAACTTTACTGAAGAAACTCAAGAGAACCACGCTGAAACGAATCCAAAGTACGGGGTGTCCAAAATTCGATGGTGTTGTGGAGCAGCTATGTAAATTCCAGTTATCATTTTATGTTTTCGATTTATTCCGGAATTTATGAATTACCGTAGCACATGATCATATCGCGGGTACTAATTAAGTTAAAAAGTATTTTCACATTCGTACTTTTTTAATAGAATCCATGTAGGGTATACTGGGTACGGTTTGAAACATTTTAACATTTATCATGCATAGCATCGGGATTTGTTAAGCGAGCGATGTCGGAAATATATTAAATAAAAGACTTTATATCTGTCTACTACAGGGCAATGTTATTCAAGATCACTGTATAGTATTTTCTGTGTAAAATCAAATTTTAAAAAAATCAGTCATTTTTTTCAACCGTCCCCCAGTTGAAACTGTGTCTGGGGTCAATTGAAACACATGCAAATAATACAAAATATAATCAATTATCATGTTTTAATAATCATCTAAAACATTTTTCGAATCGTTATGGCACATTTGACTATCACAAATATTTTTATTAAGTAATATTTAAGTCTTTAGTTAAATTTATAATCTAACATTATTTTTAATCAGCCTTCAAAGTTTTTTAAGAACAACTTAAACTAAATAATAATCAGTTACCAACCAAACATGCTTTTATATTTCTCAACTATCAACACTTTTAATTATAAACTATAAAAACGAAAGACATAAACTTTATCAATTAAAATTAAAATTTTAAACAAAAATACTTGAATGGTTACGAGATCATTCGGAGTCACAATTGTGGCAAGCTAATACGGACTATCTTCACAGGCATAATCAAGTGTGCATCATTGTCCATCAGAAACTCGCACACTAGTACGGACTTCTGAATACCTTCCGGCCATATTACAGGTATCATCCGGCGCCCGTATTGGAAAATGACTCTATCAGATTATACTACGATAGGCCTGTTATCACTGACAGAATGGTGACGGATAATAGGCCGGACATAGTGGTGTATGATAAGAGAACCAGAACAGCAATGCTGCTGGATGTCGATATACCGAATGATAACAACGTACTGAACAAGTTCCAGGAGAAAAAGTCCAAATACACAGACCTTGCTATCGAGATCAAGCAGATGTGGCACCTCGATAAAATAGATATTGTTCCTGTCATCGTATCCTCGACTGGGTTAATACCCAAAACTTTGCATGATAGCCTTAAGAAATTAGAATTGCATGAGAATACCTATATAGAAATGCAAAAAGTTGTAATTCTTAATACATGTAGGATAGTTAGGAAATTTATTTCAAGTATATTGTAATCGGGCCTATTCCCTTTGATTGCTGAATCTGGGAAAGGTAAATTATATCCAGCTAACAGCTGAGATTGTGCATAAGTCCACGATAAATAATAATAATATTTATTGTCCTTTGACCATTACAATACTCGAGTAAGTAATTAGAGGTATAAGACATGTCCACATATTACAAGAAAAACTAACAAGTGGAAAAAAAACTTCATCTGGTGAGTTGAAGCATCGAGTGTGCAAAAATCTACTAACGGCTCCACTAAATACCCTGACATCACTACTTGACCGAACATTTCTGGAAGTGCATTAAAGAGCTTAATTCCCATGTATCCAGGACCTCTTTCATATTATGATAGAGTATGAGATGGTGTGATTAATAGATCTGATCCCCTGATTAAGTAATTGTGATGAATATTATTGGGTAGAAAGCTATCAAGTTAACTTTTACTCATGTATATACATACTAGCGAGAGGCAAGATATGTAATTGACGAAAAAATTGCGACATGAAATACGCCTAGATATATATATATATATATATATATATATATATATATATATATATATATATATATATATATATTCCTAATGGCTCTTTTCTGTAATTTAAAACCCTGTCACAATAAACAGAAGCACCCCAAAACCGTAACTAAATCTAGAACGAAAATGTGCATGATAGAAAGATAAAGATATTTATCTGTTGGTCGTTAGCCTCAATCTGTACAATGCAAAACAAAGTGGGAACAAAACACTGTTCAGCTGTTCAATATCTTCGTGCCCGTTTAGTCTGTTGTCGATTGTGATGCCTAGGAACTTTGTGGATTGAACTTGTTGAATGGATTTACTTTTCACCCTCAATAGATTACTACAGGCATCGTTTGAACTAAAATTTTTAAGTGGAAAGTTAATGAAAACAGTTTCTGGTATGTTCAAAAGTAACTTGTTGACATCAAACCAGATAAGAAATTCATTGAGTAAGTTTTGAACTTTTTTGAGTGTGCTGGCAAGATCAAGATCCGCACCGAGCAATGTAGTGTCGTCAGCGAACATAATCAAATTACCAGGGTCACCAACAATATCAGGCATATCGTTGACATATAAAAGAAATAAGAGAGGCTCTAAAACGGAGCCCTGAGTTACACACACTTTATGTCGCGCAAAGAGGATTTAACTGCATGAATCTCAACAAGCTGCAGCTGGATAAGTATGAATTTATTAAATCATTTATTGCTCCTCTAAATCCTTGAGAATACATTTTATTCAGCAATATAGCGTGCACCACCCAGTCGAAAGCTTTAGTGAAATCCATAAAGACTGCAATACATTTTTTATTCCCATTCAAGCATCCAAGGGGGAAATTGACGAAACTCATTATGGCTGATTGAGTTGACTTACCCCTTCGAAATGTGACAGGTTGTTATGATATTATGATCATTGAGGAAAGTTACCATTCTTTCAAATATTATTATTTCAAACACTTTAGACAAAGCAGGGAGCAGTGAGATTGGTCCGTAGTTCCTAGTTAAGGTTGGGTTTCTCCTCTTGAAGAGCATAACTACGCTAACAACTTTCAGGATATTGGGGAAAACGCCATTTTCTACAGCACTGTTGATTAGTTTAGTGAGTGTTGGTATCAGGAATATAGATTCTTTTTTAAGGAGGTTAAGTGTGATTCCATCAACTCCGTAATCATCAGAGTAATATAAAACCATTTATCACTTTACAGAAATGCTTCGTGCGGGTTATCTCTAAGTTAGACAGAGTGCAGCTCTCGAATCACTGAGTGTTCTTGATATGGATGAGCTTCATCGCCTGTATTGCTGCAATGCAGTATATAAATACAGATTAGCACTCAAAATTGGCAAAAATTAATGCCAGGACGCCTAAGGCATATGAAATTTGTCCAACCTCTAGTAAGACTCACTGCGACACTGAACTCGTTTTATTATGAGGGGCCAAAACAGTTCAACAATATGAAAGTACCAGCTCACGCCCATGCCAAATCTGTTGAAAAAGTGATTAGAAGATCCATAAACAACAGTATCGTTTATAATTTTAGATGATCTGGAGTGTTACACACACGTGCTTGCTCGTATTGAAAGATTGTCAGTTTATTAAGTTTATTGTATAGTATATATATAGAAATGTATAGATGGGCAGAGATAATTTTCTACACACGGGCGTTAGCCTTGCAGAATTTATGTTTTGAATATTTGTATGTTGTTCTAATTGATGAATGAATTTGATTTGAATTGTAACTGAATGACTGTGTCAAATTATAGTCCTAGTATAAAAAAATCTCGATAAGTCTGACTGTCGCTCTTCTCTTTCAACATTCATGTTTTACCTGCAAAAGCTTTCGTTCACTTCCATTAAGCCGTAGTTAATATGCCATTGTGACTGCATGGAACTTATTTATTTCTCAAACAGGTAATTATTTAGTTGTATAGTATGTGACGTCATTTTAGCCTGTTTTATTGGAACGAATAGACAACTAGAAATCTTCCTGAATTTCATTAATAACATTCATCCTAAAATTTAAGTTCAAAGTAAAAACAGAAGTCGATAGTAAAATCGATTTCTTAGATCTAACAATTACCCGGGAGAATAATAACCGTTTATCGATTAATATCTTCAGAAAACCATCGTACACGGATAATGTCATACCCATAGATTAATTTCACCCGTATTCTCAAAAAATAGCAGCCTTCAAGTACATGATTCACAGAGCGATTTCTTTGCCTTTATCGGGCATGGATCGAAAATCAGAATTTAACACCATTATGTTAATAGCAGAGAACAACGGCTTCGATATAAAAGCAATAGAGAGTTTAATTAATCGAAAAATACGCAACAACACATTCAACATGATATATCCCCAATCCAAGAGAGAAAAGCCCGAAAAATTTATGTCTCTAATATATTTTGGGAAGACGTCAGAACAAGTTGCTAGAGTTTTGTCTGATAGTAAAAAAGTTCATATTGCATTCAAATCAGTTAGCAAATTGTCAGGCCTGCTTTTCAACACAAAAGATAAAACCGATAAATTCGAAAAATCAGGAGTATACCAATTAACATGTTCTGAGTGCAATTCCTTTTATATAGGTCAAACAGGACGCTCTTTCAAGGCTAGATACAAAGAACATTTCCGGTCATTCCTACATCAAAAATATGATTCAGCTTTAGCTGCACATTGTCTGAATGAATGTCATCCCTTTCCAGAACTTCAACAGCTAAAAATTCTTCATTCCTGTGATAAATCTTATAAACTCAATTTCTTTGAATCGATGGAAATTTTCAAGGCATCTAGGGTAGAAAGGGTTAAGCTCCTTAACGACCAGGTAGACTTAATTACCTACCAATCACCATTGTTCAATTTACTGTAACCTCTCATCATCATCATCATCTGTCAACCATCCTAGTCCACTGCTGAACATAGGTCTTCCTCAACGATCTCCATTACTCGCGATTTTGGGCCGGATTTATCCAGTTCGTACACACTCGCTTGATATCGTCTTTCCAACGAGCTGGTGGACGTCCTCTACTTCCGTGGGCTTCATCTCTGGGACGCCACTCCAAAAGACGCTTTGTCCATCTACCGTCCGTGGTTCTTGCTAGATGACCGGCCCAGTTCCACTTTAAATTAGCAACTCTCTCGAGAGCATCCTGGACTCTAGTTCGTTGTTGTATGATATGGTTGGGAATTCTGTCCCGTAGTGTTATGCCTAACATAGCTCTCTCCATCTTACGCTGAGCTACACATATTTCATTAGCTGATTTCTTTGTTAGGGTCAGGGTTTCTGCACCGTACGTCAAAACTGGTAAAACGCATTGATTGTATACTTTACGTTTCAAACAAATCGGTATCTCTGATTTGTACAGATCTCTCAGTTTTCCAAATGCAGCCCATATCAGCCTTATTCGCCTTCCTATTTCTGTGGTTTGGTTGTCCCTGCCTATAGTTATCTCATGCCCCAGATATTTGTATGACGTTACTTGTTCAACAATTTCACCATCGATGGAAACTGGTTTGCTTGGTACTAAGTTGGTCATCATCTTAGTTTTCGACATATTTATCTTCAATCCGATTTTACTGGATTCCTTAGACAACTGCAAGAGCATCTCATTTGCATCATCTAATCTGTTTGCCATAATGACGATGTCGTCGGCGAAACGAAGATGACTTAATCGCTCACCATCCACATTTACTCCCCTCTGATCCCATTCCAATTGCTTGAACATATATTGCAATAGGTTTGTGAACAACTTCGGGGAAATAGTATCACCCTGTCTTACTCCACGTCCGATCCTGAATTTTTCTGTAGAATTGTGAAGGCACACTTGTGAAGTGGCATGCTCATATATATATATATATATATATATATATATATATATATATATATATATATATATATATATATATATATATATATTTGATGATGGCAGCGTATCTATGATCTATTCTACAGTCAGCCAACGCTTTAAGCATAATCGCCTGTATCACGGTATCGAAGACTTTCTCGTAATCCACGAATATGAGAACCAGAGGCAAGTTGAATTCTATGCTCTTTTCAATCAAAGTCTTGAGAGTTTGGAGATGATCATTAACACCAAATGTTGCCCGAAATCCGGCCTGCTCTCGAGGTTAGTAGGTGTCCAGTTTGTTTGTGAGGCGCTTTGTTATTATTTTGGTGAAGAGTTTGTATAAGTGCGATAAAAGGCTTATAGGTCTATAGTTCGAGAGATTTGTGGGGTCTCCTTTCTTGTACATAATTATTATTATAGCATTATGCAAAGACTCTAGTACTTTTGCTTCAGCTAAACATTTATTGAAAAGTTTCGTTATTTCACGAATCAGATTTTCACCGCCTATCTTCAAAGCCTCCGCAACTACTCCATCTTCCCCTGGAGCTTTGTTGTTTTTCATATCTGATAGTGCCTTTCGGACCTCATCAGCTGTTATTTCTGGGAAGTCCTCCGAACCCTGATTCATAACATGAGGTATGCGATTGTCTTCCTCGTTCTCGCGATTCAGGCTTCGATACAAATTGGAGTAAAAGTCCTCGGCAACCTTCACTATTTCGGCTCTATTTGTTATAATTGTACCATATGGATCCATTAGTTTGTGAATGTTACGTTTTCCCAATGAGGTCGTCCGTCGTAGTACCTTCATGCTTTTATTTTGTTCCATAGTTTGAACTGCCAAGCTTTTATTGTGCTGTCGAGAGGCCTTCCTAAGTTGGCGAGATATCTCGCGGTTAAGTATTTTCAGTTCTTTCTTGTCTGCTGTGTCCTTGCTCAATAGTTCTCTTCTGGTCTTCATCGTGCGTTTCGTTGTCTCACTGATTCTTCCTGTTTCCTGTTCAAAGTGCTACAATGTTTGTCCATAGCTTGTTTTATTGATGTTGTAATGTTGTCGTTGTGCTCATCGATATTCATGTTTTCATTGCACAAAAGCTTCTCACTCAAAGTTTCACGAAACGCCGCTTCATCAGATACCTGTGCCCATTTGTTATTTTTAACCCCTCCTGTCATTACGAGTTTGTTCCTTTCACGTTTTAAATTGATCATACATTTAGCCCTCACCATTCTGTGGTCACTTCCAGTTGAAAATTTGTTAAGGACCGAAACATCCTTAATAACTTCCTTTTTGTCAGCTATAATGAAGTCAATTTCATTTTTGGTGTTACCATCTGGGCTCGACCATGTCCATCTTTTCTGCGGAGGTTTTTGGAAAAACGAATTCATCGCACCTAAGCGGTTTTCTAATAGAAAGTCTAACCTCTACTAGCCTTTTTTGATGGTGATTCCTGTATTGTACAGTATGTCCCATTTTGGGGATGCCACCAGGAGCATCTCTGTTATTATTTAAGATAGAGAGATGGGGTTTTCACGACCCTTGGCTACTTTTTCGAGACAAATTCATAGAGCTAATCAGAATTATTCTAACTTTAGTGGTTTTTGAGTTATTCGCGAATCTTGAAAATTTCCGGATTTCTTTTTTTCTCGATATCTCGGTTCTTATAGAAGATAATTGAAATCTGTTTTACGTTTCTAAAACGGTTTTTGAGTAGATTCCAGTGACGTACTCGAAGTTTTTTTCATTAATTATGACAGATATGACATAAAGTTGCATTTTTTTAAATACGAACATAGTTTTTTTTTGGCATATTCCGATTGCCGTTTTTTTCCTTTTCAAAAATATTTAACATGATGACAAAATTTCCACCGAATTTGAAGAAAATAACGGAATAATGATTTACCCCTAATGGCTGGGCGAAGGAACACACGTGAGCGGACGAACCATAGAACATTTGTAGTTATTCGATGAAAACGATCAAAACAATGCAAAATCTTCTTGACCGAAATAATGGAGCTAGGCTGCTCTTAAGATTCCATCGTTATTTATGACATCCGCAATTTCCGCTTTTTATTTTATTTTTGAGATTGTCGTTTAGTTTCTAGAGTTCTCTGAGAAATACCTACATGAGAATAATAATAGGCACCTAATAATTTACTCAAATTTACTTCTCATAATGATTTACATATATTGCTCGAACTGATTTCCATCATGTTGTAAACATAAAGTGCATCTTCGGATTATATCTTCTATGGCCCTAGTCAAATGTAGCGAGGATCTCCTCAGATCTTCGAATGCTTCATTTGTTGCATTCTTCAATTGATCGTAATTGGCGTATTGCCTCCTATATATCTTATTTTTTAAATAACCCCAAAGAAAAAAGTCTAAAACGGATAGGTCAGGAGACCTAGGCGGCCATTGAATTGGGCCATTGGTACCGATCCATTTATTTTCAAAATTCAAATCCAAGTAGTTCCTCACCACGGCCGAATTATGGCAAGGAGCACCGTCTTGTTGGAAGTAATATGTGTTGAATTGAGCAAGAGGAATGTCATCTTGCAGTTGTGGCAGACAAATATTTAAAATTTCGAGATATCTCTGTGCATTCAAGTTGCCATCAAAGATATAGTAGGCTAATTTGTTGCCCATTACGAAACACGACACATTGAAACCGAACCTTCCCTGCTGCCGTCGAGCTACTGCTTCGTGTTGGTTTTCGTTTGCCCAGAATCTATTCGTATGGCGATTAAAGATTCCGGCACTGCTGATTCTTGACTCATCAGACCAAATGATATGTCGCCCAAAACGAGCTTCACCTCTGATTCTCCTAAATACCAATTGCAGAACGCCGTTCTCCTCTCTGCATCCCCGGCATTGAGATGATGAATTATTTTATGTTTATAGGGATGATATTTATACTTTCTCAAAATTCTTTGGGCTCTGCTTTTTGACACACCCACTTCGCTCTCAATTTGCCGACACGATGTAGAATGGTTAGCCTCAACAGCTGCTAACACGTCAAGTTCATTATCACCTCTATTCCGTTTATTGTAGTTTTTACTTCTTGGTTTCTCGAACGAACCATAATTGGAAAGATTTGCTTCCATTTTGGCGAAGAACTTCCTGTTTGGTTGAATTCTTTGAGGAAATCTATTGGAGAGTGTCAGTCAGGTATTTAATATTGGTTAGAATCACTACTTCCATTTCCATTGTCGAACTTACCTATTCAAATATTCTTCTGATGCACGGAATGCGTTACAGTGCCACTGAAAGTAGACCTTCAGCATATCAACTTTTTCGAAATTTTCGTATCTTCTATTTTGTTCCATAGTGTGAATTGCAGAAATTAACTAAACAATCCAAATTCTACAACGAACACTAATTTTACGAATTCAAATAGACACGAAGCCAATATATCCACAGATAATGAATAATAATAGTTATTGGTCGTTCTATGGTTTCTAATGAACGTGCATAGATGAAGACTTCTGTGTTCACAGAGAGCATTCAGACATAGAAGATATAATCCGAAGATGCACACTTTATGTTTACAACATGATGGAAATCAGTTCGAGCAATATATGTAAATCATTATGAGAAGTAAATTTGAGTAAATTATTAGGTGCCTATTATTATTCTCATGTAGGTATTTCTCAGAGAACTCTAGAAACTAAACGACAATCTCAAAAATAAAATAAAAAGCGGAAATTGCGGATGTCATAAATAACGATGGAATCTTAGGAGTAGCCTAGCTCCATTATTTCGGTCAAGAAGATTTTGCATTGTTTTGATCGTTTTCATCGAATAACTACAAATGTTCTATGGTTCGTCCGCTCACGTGTGTTCCTTCGCCCAGCCATTAGGGGTAAATCATTATTCCGTTATTTTCTTCAAATTGGGTGGAAATTTTGTCATCATGTTATATATTTTGAAAAGGAAAAAAACGGCAATCGGAATATGCCAAAAAAACTATGTTCGTATTTAAAAAATGCAACTTTATGTTATATCTGTCATAATTAATGAAAAAAAACTTCGAGTACGTCACTGAATCTACTCAGAAAATCGTTTTAGAAACGTAAAAACAGATTTCAATTATCTTCTATAAGAACCGAGATATCGGGAAAAAAAGAAATCCGGAAATTTTCAAGATTCGCGAATAACTCAAAAACCACTGAAGTTGGAATAATTCTGATTAGCTCTATGAATTTGTATCGAAAAAGTAGCCAAGGGACGTGAAAACCCCATCTCTCTATCCTAAATAATAACAGAGATGCTCCTGGTGGCACCCCCAAAATGGGACATGCTGTACATGAGTATTCAGTTTTCATTAGCTAGTTGTTGATAATGGACATATGTCCGAAACCGGTCCAACCAATGTAAAAAAAAAATTTTGTCATTCTTTACATCAATAAATTAGTGATAGTTGAAACATAGTCACTTGTTTTATTCTATTATTCATTAGTTTATTTTTAGTATGTAATATTAGTTGATGAGTAAGTAAAAAGGCATTCACCGCTTACAACTAAGTAGCTCACTATTCATTCCTAAATTATCAAAGTTACTCAACACTCTAAGAAGATTAGCGACTACTGGTGTATATTTCTCCGATGATTCTGACTTTCAAAGTTTATTCGCTTCTATAATAGACCAAGAATTTTTCTAATCTCATACTTCTGTGGAAGTTTTCGATTTCCTGTAGAAAGAATACCGTTAGGTTTCATATCGAAATTGCTTCCAATTTTTGATTTGCACTGAACAGTATAATTATATTAACTATTATAGTTTCCTAGTAATTATTTTGTCTTATTCATGGAGCATTAAATATTGAGTATCATAATTACAAACGATTCATCGTTATTATTTCAGCCGAACAATCGAAAAAAGTGATCATTCGTCAGTAATTGCGTTAATATTGTTGTCTGAATAGCACACATTTCGTTACAAGAAAAAATTTGCATACAAATCCTAATGATAATGGTCATTCTCTCTCACGATTAGCCAAGCTTGTTGTATTTGTTAATTCGATTAAACAGGAGCTCAAACTATGGCAGTTATTCTTTTGTTAGAACAAATATTACGAGGGTGAATTAATGAGTCAGATGAAAATGAAACAAAAACTCACTTTTCTCTACGGGATGTTATTTATTTCTCAACATAACGTCCTTAACGATCTATGAACTTAGGGTTTTTAATGCCCTTTTGTGGTAGTTTATCTCACAGTCCTCGAAATGTTCCTTTATTTCCGAATCTGTCGAAAAATACAATGCTCCAAAATTAGAAAATGTTATTCCTAGAAGCCAGGTCAGGAGAATATGGTGGATATCAACTCATATCGTAAATCCACCAGCTTAACTGATTCGATGGTGAAAGAATGAGCAGTCTATATAGCTCGCCAAACGATATTCACTTCCCTAGACTGTTTCAGTATCTAGGTGATAGGGTGGATTTGAATCTGAATATCTGCATAACATCTACGATTCATACTCAAAATCAATGAACAGGAACAACCTTCGTACGAATACGGACCGTATGCAACCTGACAACTGCAAGAGCAAAGGCCAATTTCAATGAAGGGGTAACTAATAAACACCTTGAACAGGGAAGCGGTACTAGACAATTCATATCTATGGCTGCTATGACTGCCAGTGCCAATTTCTGCAAACCTGCGTTTCCTCCTCTTGTTAGAGAAGACGGAAGTATAGCATCATCTCCGAAAGAGAAAGCCGATCTCTTTGCTCTCTGGTTCTCAAAGAACTCTGTGCTAGATTCATCTAACGCAATACCGCCGAACGTTCCACCTACAAATTCTTCCATAGCAGAAATCGAGTTCAGAGTCTGCACTGTGGGCTCTCGAACAGCTAAACTGCAAGAAGGCAGTTGGTCTAGACGAAATACACCAATCGTGCTGAGTAACTGTGCTCCCGAACTGGCACCCATTCTTAACCGTCAGTTTCAGATTTCTTATGAAAGCCAGACTTTTCCGAGCAGCTGTAAAATAGCGAGAATTCAGCCGATTCCAAAGAAAGGAAAGAAGCCCTTACCCCAAAACTACCACCCTGTTGCACTTATTCCCATTATGTTCAAAGTGATGGAGGGAGTCATAAATGATGAACTCATCAAATATCTTGAGTTGCAGGGAATTATTACCGACCGTCAGTATGTTTTTCGCAGGCAAAGATCGACAGGAGATCTGCTCGCCTACGTCACTCATGTTTGACATCAACGATTGGAAAGCATGGGGAATCTAGAGCAATAGCCCTCGACCTCTAAAGCCTTCGATAGGGTTTGGCATGCAGTTTTGTTGAATAAACTGGCTGCATATGGGCTTCTCGACAGATTGCTGAGTTGGATAAGTAGCTTTTTTTCGAATAGATCAATATAAGTTGTGGTCGACGGTATAACATCTGATTGTTTCCAGTTGCAAGCAGGAGTACCCCAGGGATCCATTCTTCTGCCTTTTTCCTGTTGCAGATAAACGATCTTCCGTCATCTACAGAGAACAAGACCTTCGGTTTTGCAGACGATTGTACTCTGGTTTCGTCTTTCAGTAGTCTGTGGCCGATTACAGCTGCGGAATATCAGCCTCAGAGATTTCAACAAATCAATAACTCAAACTCTGACTTACACAGGATATCTGAGTGGGGTCAGTTGAACCTGGTGAGCTTCAACGCGAGCAAGACGCAAGCAACTACGTTTTCTTTTTATCCATCTGTCGTCAGAAAAGCTGGTTTATTCTTCCGATACCTAAGGTATGCAATGGGCCGAAGCACCATCTGATCGGTACCAACATGAAACTCGTCCATTTAACGGTAGATTGTCCTAGAATTCCAAAACAGATGTACTTAAAATCTGCAAATATTTTATACCATTTAAATTTTCTTCAATAATTAAATATTGATTCTTGTACATTGATGCTAGAACGATGTTGGCAATTTTGCTATCATGTTTGATGTGGATTTTCGACAACTCAGATATGAAAATTATGCCTATTAAAAACACTTTTTCTTGAAAATTTGGACTCATCGATCCATATCCAATAGTCGTTACCTTCAGGAATAGAATGATGCTCAATGATTTTTTGAAAGCATATAAACGCAAGGGAGTACTGAATGTAAATGAAATAGGTTTTCCGGGTGAACAAAATATGGTTTATATAAATGAGAGTTTAATTCAGTACAACAGGAGACTATTTTATTTGACTAAGCAGCATTGCAAATCTAATGGATATAAATATTGCTGGATCCAGGATGGAAAAATATTGATAAGAAAAGAAAGCACTCCGAAAATCATTCACGTTGGCTCAGAAGAAATACGGTCCCAATTTTGCCCGAACACTTCCTGAATATAACGATGAGTTCAGTTTGTTTATGTGTACTCTTCATTTCATTATTATGGCGCATGTACTCTCAAATTTTATTATTTACTTCCAAAACTGTAGACGACTTCGCATAAAAACTAGTGAGTTCTTTAAATTGTCAGTTAATAGTAATTTTGACATTGTAGCTGTGACTGAATCTTGATTGAACCCGAAAATTAACTCTTGTGAAAATGTGTGACAACAAGTATGCTGTGTTTCGTAAGGATAGGTGTGAAACGAATAGTTCCAGATCTAAAGGTAGCGGAGTAGCAAAAGAGTATCACGTTGAAGTTCTTACAAATTGGATCAACACGTCAGCAGTTGAAGATATATGGTTGAGATTTCGTGTGTCTGATTCTTCTTATCTCTATTTGGGTGTGTGCTATATCCCACCTGATGTTGGCCGAGATGCATATATTTATTACTTCAATCAGGTAACATCTTCAATGGAAACACATAATATTGACGATAATATGTTCCTTTTGATTGGGGATTTCAATTTAACTAATTTTTCTTGGACATATGACAGTGATAATTTATGTTCTGTGAGCAATTCAGTTCCGAATGAAGAGTATTCGGCATTCAGGAATTTTTGTTCATACAACTCATTAGCTCAATATAACGGTATAAAAAATGCCAAGGTTTAGAGTTTTGGATTCAATCGTATCGAATATATCGGTTATTGAAGTTTTGAAAAGGTCCTTACCTTTTGTAAAGGAAGATGTACACCAGCCATCCTTAGAAGCATATGTTCAGCTCAATCTGATTAAAAGACCAGATTCTAAAGTACGCTCTGTATACAAATTATTTAGTGCAGATTATGTATCAATTAATAGTGAATTTACTCGAGTAGATTGGAGCGCTTTTTTCTCTGATAATGATGTCAATAGAGTTCGACAATAAAAATTCAATATTTGATGCTTTCAGTAGGTACTTCGCGGTAGCATTTGAGGATTCCAGTACACCTGTTCTGTATGAAAGTAAATTCAATTCTACTTTACCTATATGTTTCAGTTACATTGAAATATCTGAAATACTTAATAAGATCAAGAACCTTGATTGCAGTTAAGTACCTGGCCGGATTCCATTTCTCCAATTTTCATAAAAATTTGTGCTCAAGCGTTGGCCATACTTTTGCGACTAATTTTCAATAAGTCAGTTCAACTAGGCGTTTTCCATGAAAAATGGAAACTTGCCAAAATAATACCGATATTCAAATCGGTATTAAAAATTATTAAAATATTAATAATTATAGACCGATATCTATTTTAAGTCATATTGGAAAAATTTTTGAGTTACTACTGACTGAACAGTTTTTTTATTTGTGTAGTTCAAAGTTAGCAGAACACCAACACGGCTTTGTTAAAGTCAGGTCAGTACTTACTGATTTGGCGCCCTACACAGATTTTTTATCGAATGCTCTCGATGATGGTATACAAGTTGACTGCTTTGATGGTTTGTTTCAAATACAAATTCAATCTATATTATGAAGAACGGAAGTCTTTCTTAGGAACTCTTCGAATTTATCGGCTTTCTATGCGGAGTTTCTGACCGATTAAGGAAATTCTTGAAGAGTCGTTTTCTATAAATGATTGACCTGTGTTGGGGAAATAATTTTCTTTCGAAGAAAGATTGATGTGATCGATCACAACATTAGTATTTGTAATCAAAGCACTGGAATCAACAATTCTAGGAATATTTTCTATTAGCAAAAAGTTGATATCATCAATCAGAACATTAGGTTCTCCAATTAACTCGCCGGAATCAAGAACTACGGGAATATTTTCAATATCAAAAAATGATAGTTCCTCTGCAGTTTTGTATTTGTCTTCCATTCTTGTTCTAAAATAAGCATCCGATGTGTCTGATACCTTTGGTGTCAGTTTCATTTTAGCAATAGTAGTATGAAATTCTTTCTTTTGTCAATAGAATTAGTTTTTTTCTCCACCTGTATTCTCCCATAACTTTGTTCTGATAGCATTGCATCCTTATTTCATTTATCCACTAGAGCTTACCATAGTCGGTGAAGAATGTCGCTGCTATCAGCTTCCTCATATGATTCATATTCGGAAATGGTTTTCTCTCCAACCACATCGCGAAACTGTTAATAATTTAGATATTAATTTGATTGAGGAGGTCGTTACTTGATAAAAATCGATATACATATTTTCAATGAAATAAAACTAAAGTATTTAGATTTTCACTATATTAACAAAACTATGACCGGTTTCACCACACTGTGGCTTCATCAGATAGATACAAACTAATGAACAGAGTTATTCCTTATATACAGTGTGTTCCAACGAAAATTTGACCCCCTCTAACTCCGAAATGAGTAACATTAGCGAAAAACACCAAGACACGTCGATTTTTGTTTCGAGGGGAGCATTTTCGAAATAATTCGAAACTTCTCAGATCAACCCCTACCCCAGCAACCCTAACTTTGAAATTCATCATAGGAAATAAGGGTCGAGTGGCACCTTACTGAAAAGGTCTGTCAATTCTCCACCTTGATTTGTCATTTTAGAATTTTAAATTAACATACAGGGTGTCCCAACCAAGGGTGAAGTTGAACTCCTGGAAATCCCAAATACTAAATGAAATAGATTTATTTTGGCATAATGCAAGCGCAGGTTTATGCTCGGTCTAGAAAAACGACCTACACTTGTGAATTTGGAGTTGGTGCAATCAACCCCTATTTCCAGCATCTCCAACTCAAAATCATTCGATCGATAATAGGTCAAGTGGCACCTCGTTGGAAAGGTATTTCAATTTTCTCTTCGAATTTGGTATTTTCGAAATTCAGAATCATCATACAGGGTGTCCCGAAGCAGGAACATTGAAAATCCAAATAACTTTTGAAACTGGTTCATTTCGGTATACGAGAACATGTTTGATCCGAGAATAGGACTTTCTTGTGTGGTTATAGAATTTTTGCAATCAACCCTTCCATTCAGCATCCCCAACTTGAAAATCATACAAATAATTCAAGTGGCATATCTTCAGAAAGGTTTTTGAATTCCAGAATGATTAAAGCATTTCATTCAGTTCGGCTCTCCATACAGGATGTCGCTTTCGAAAAATTCAATATCGTCATTTGAAATTATCAACTAAAATTAATTCGAAACTGTTAAAAGTATTGGGGTACGATGTGTTGAGCATCAATTACGAAGAAATAAAGCTGATTTCTGCATTGAAAATGTTCACATTTTTTCATTTCCATCTGGCGTGCAGTCATCTGTTATTTCTCATTTTGCAATGAAATATTATTATTATTCAGATCAGTTCCTCATTATTGTTGTTGTTCGTCAGTTGAAATTAATCTGAAAATGGTTTATTCCACTGAGGAAAGGGTCGAAATTGTATCGACGTATTTTCGAAATAACAGTTGTGCCAAAGAAACGGCAAGGATATTCGATAGGAACCATCCTGAAAGAGAAAGGAGTCAGTCACCAGTACGTTAAATATTTGGTTGACAAATTCCTAGCTACGGGTTCGGTGGCAAACAAAAACATGAAGTGGCATGTCCTGTCAGAAATGAGGCAACGGAAGTGGCAGTAGTGGGTCATCTACAAATGGAGAATACTACTTCGATCAGAAAACTATCTCGTCTGACTGGTGTATCAGCTACAACTGTCCATAGAATCGTGAAACATCACAAATTTCACCCCTACAAGGTAAAATTAGTGCATGAAATAAACGAAGATGATCCAGATCGTCGTTTACAGTTTTGTGAAAATCTAAGTGAAAACCTAAACGCTAATCCAAATTTTCTGAATAACATCTGTTTTTTGATGAAAGCACCTTTATGCTCAGTGGTGAAGTGAATAGACATAATTGTCGATATTGGGACACACAGAATCCTCATTGGTTTAGAGAGGCCCACACGCAAAGGCCTCAGAAGTTGAACGTTTGGGCAGGAATTTTTGGCAATCATCTAGTTGGGCCTTTCTTTATTGAGGGTAATCTGAATGGAAATGGCTACCTACAGTTGTTAGAGGAACACATACATCCTAGATTGACAGAAATTTTACAGAACGATCCAACTCTTTCTGAGGACGAAATGCGTTTTCAACAAGACGGTGCTCCTCCGCATTATGATGCTCGGGTGCGCCAATATTTAGACGAAAATTTCCCAGGAAGGTGGATTGGTAGAAGAGGACCTGTTGAGTGGCCAGCCAGGTCACCAGATTTAAATCCCTAGATTTTTTTGTGGGGCCATCTAAAATCTAAAGTTTATGCCACAAGACCAGAAAACCTGGAGGAGCTGCGGATGAGGATTATCACAGAATGCCGACTTTTGACTCCTGAAGTTTTCGCTAATGTGAGAAGAGAGTTCGAAAATCGTCTGTATAACTGTATGGAGGTGGGCGGAGGTCATTTTGAACAATTGTTGTAATAATCAAGTTAGTTTTTGTTTTCAATTGAATACAAGTTCAATAAATCTCGTTTTCCTGTTTAGATGAGCATCCAATCAGTTTCTCCATCATCCCTCATCCTGATCCTCACGCCAGAAAACCTCGATTGCCAAACTGAAACCAATGCCTCAGTGATTCAGAAAATAGAAAAAATCTTTCTGGAACTTTGCCACTCAACCTGTAATCACTTGTATGATTTTTTGAGTTGGGGATGCTGAATGGAAGAGATTGATTGCAAAAATTCCATATTCACGCAAGAGAGTCTTATTCTCGAATCAAACATAAACATGTTCTCGTATTATACCGAAATGAACCAGTTTCAAAAAGTTATTTGGGTTTTCAGTGTTCCTGCTCCGGGACACCCTGTATGCTGATTCTGAATTTCGAAAATACCAAATTCGAAGAGAAAATTGAAATACCTTTCCAACGAGGTGCCACTTGACCTATTTTCGATCGAATGATTTTTGAGTTGGGGATGCTGGAAATAGGGGTTGATTGCACCAACTCCAAATTCACAAGTGTAGGTCGTTTTTCTAGACCGAGCATAAACCTGCGCTTGCATTATGCCAAAATAAATCGATTTCATTTAGTATTTGGGATTTGCAGGAATTCAACTTTACCTCGGTTGGGACACCCTGTATGTTAATTTAAAATTCTAAAATGACAAATCAGAATGGAGAATTGACAGACCTTTACAGTAAGGTGCCACTCGACCCTTATTCCTATGATGAATTTCGAAATTAGGGTTGCTGGGGGTAGGGGGTTGATCTGACAAGTTTCGAATTATTTCGAAAAATGCTCCCCCTCGAAACAAAAATCGACGTGTCTTGGTGTTTTTCGCTAATGTTACTCATTTCGGAGTTATAGGGGGGTCAAATTTTCGTTGGAACACACTGTATATTAGTCTTATTTCTTACTTAATATTACAATAGGTACAAGTACAAGGGGTATGTTGGAAAACCCATCGGAGTTGCTTACTTTATGAATTGAAAATATTGAGTAAAGGAGAAGGATTTAGATCTAATTGACTATTAAGTAACGTACCTGAATTCTTTTCTTTGTTGTTTTCTACAATTTCCAATAGATTGAGTTTTTGTCTATTATTTTCATTGTGTAAAATTTTGAAATTATCATTAAAGTTATAGTTTTCTTCGAGTAAGTGATTAGGATAATAAGAATCTGATTTATGATAATTGAAACTACGTTTGTGCTCGGATAATCTAACTTTAAAATTTCTGAAAGTTCTACCACTATAAATTTTATTACAATTCCCGCGAGACAGTTTATTAACACCGGATTTATTACCTTTATCAATTTCAGATTTGCAGTTTTTGATATGTCAGCCTAAGGAATTATCAGTTCGGAATGCTATATTGAAATTATAATGCGAGAGGAATGATTTTAATTTCAGACTAGGATTACCAATATAAGTTGAGCTTTTGTATTTTGTGTTAGAACCTTTTATACTTGGAAATACTTCCTGGATTGCTTTTTGAAATTTTTGCGTGAAATCATGTTCTCAATCATAGTTGAACAGTTACCGTTGTTGACTGCTATTCGTTCAATTATATTTAGCTCTTTTATGAAATTATTTTGTAACATTGGAATATTAATGAGTCTATGTACCATACTATTGTAGCTGCTAATTTATGTAATAAGGATGTATATATGAGCTGTGAATAGTAACATCTGTATGCGATGGCTTATGAAAATAGAAAAATCATGTTTGTCGTTAATTTTAGAAATAATTAAATCCAGAAAGTTAATGGAGTTTTATGTTTCTGTCTCTAACTTTAACTAAAATTAACGGCAAGCATGATTTTATATTTTTTAAGCCATCGCATACAGATATTACTATTCACAGCTCATCTACACGTCCTTATCCACATAAATTAGCAGCTTTCAATAGTATGGTACATAGACTCATTAATATTCCAATGTCACAAAATAATTTCATAAAAGAGCTGAATATAATTCACCAAATAGCAGTAATAACGGTTACAGTCCAGGAAGTATTTCCAAGTATAAAAAGTTCTAACACAAAATATAAAAGCTTAACCTATATTGGTAATCCTAGTCTAAAATCAAAATACTTTTTCTCGCATTATAATTTTGATATCGCATTCCGAACTGATAATTCTTTAGGCCGACATATCAAAAACTGCAAATCTTAAATTGATAAAGGTAATAAATCAAGGCATTTAATAGGGTTCATCATAAAACATTGATATTAGTTTTGTTAGATTTTGGAATATGTGGCTCTCTGCTTGGATGGATTGAGTCCTACTTGACTGATAGGTTACAATTCGTGGTAGTACATGGTGTCTATTCTAGTACTTTTCCAGTAACTTCTGGAGTCCCCCAGGGGTCACATCTGGGCCCTCTTTTATTCGTTTTATACGTGAATGACATCCATGAATGCTTTCGCGGTACTTATCATGAAATGTTTTCAGATGATCTGAAGGTTTATGAAAGAATTTGTTTTACTGCTGACCAGCTAATTTTTCAAAAGGATCTAGATCGTCTGGCATCTGTACTTCACGGTACTTCAAAATCAATATCAGTAAATACCAACACCTAACTTTCACAAAAAATACGGGTAGAATAGAGACTTACTTTTCTTCATGAGAGGATGTTATACCTAAGGTAGACCGTGTTAACGGTTTGGGTGTTATTTTTTATAAGAAGCTAACATCTATATGTCATATTGATAATATTGTTTCAAAAGCTTTCAAAATGCTAGGTTTTGTATTGAGAATCACAAAGAATTTTACAAATATTGTAGCATTGAAAGTCCTATATTTTACTTTAGTTAGAAGCCATCTAGAATATGCAACACCTATTTGGACACACTACTTTCATGTGCATATTGATCGAATTGAAAGGGTGCAGCGGAAAATTTTTTAAGAATTTAAATTATAGGCTCAATGAAGCTTTGTTGAATACTGATTATGATATTGTGTCTCGTGAGTATAATATCCTCAGCTTGAAGCGGAGAAGAGTACTTTTCGACGGTGTCTTTCTCCATCGTATTTTAAATAATAAATTCAAATTTTCATTGGTACTCTTTTTAACATTTTATGCGCCTAAATACCCAAATGGTCGAACAGTACTTTTTTACGTTCCTGAAGCTAGGACAGCTCTTTATTATAATTCTCTTTTCCTGAGAATAATGCGCTTATATAATTGGCATTTGAATGATATAGATCTTTTTCTACTAGTTCTTTGGTTTTCAAGAAGAAGTTACACTTATATTTAGTAAGTCGTTGGTGATAGTATCGTATTTTTCATGTTTTCTTTTAAGTTAAGGTTATCTATTTTAAGTCGAAATTAATAAAATTAGAACTCAATAGTCAGTTTTATAATTTGTTAAAATGTTTTGGAGAACCCTGTTATTGGGCTAGCCTGTTGGGGTTCCTTTATAAATAAAAATAAAAAATATCGTGTTTTATATTGAACTGAATATTGAAACTGCATTGTCTTTATAGGTAACGAAACTAACCCAACCCTTTCTGCTGTCTGTTTTGATTGTAAATCACCAAATGATTTCTGCAAATTGGTTGTGAATTCCGGTACTTTTAGTTAAATATTCTGCAAGTCGACTTATAATTTGTTAATAAAAAACAAGTACTGTGTTTTGAGAAATTTTACTTAATAATTGTGATTCGTAATGCGTTTCACTACACCGTAGCTTCTTCAGTCGAATGACGAGCTACGGTGTAGTGAAACGCGTTACGAATCGCAATTATTAAGTAAAATTCCTTAAAACACAGTACTTGTTTTTATTATTGATAATGGAATTTTACCTAGTAAAAGCCCCCAAGTTCAAATTATAATTTGTTGATATTAATCATGAATGATGAATGAATTCATAATATTCTCGTTTGAGTATTCATTTGCCATTTTATTTAACAAAAAATTAAACACAAACTGAATTAGTGTTATTGCTAATTTCAAATAGCTTTCAAACGTCAGACTGGTATACCAAGTTTTCCTAGCAGGCTCAATCGCTATGAAACTTTTTGCATTCATTTTGAAAAAACATCAGAAAAGTTTGTGAACTTTATCGGGAGTGGTTATATGAAAATTGCATTTTCTGCATAAGGAAAATGCATTTTCCAAAGTGCATATAATATGAAAAATTTTCAACTCGGAAAATATCGACAGAAGTGAGTTCCAATTTGTTACTTGAGGGTTTTTGAGGTCGCTGAACACGAATATGATAACGGCGATGGTCGTCCAGCTACCTGGTACCTAGGGTGCACCTCATCTCCTGGAATTTTATGTTATTATTATTCGAAATCAATATGAAATCCTTACTCGTGGGTTTTTGGGGTTGCTGTTATAATATAATATTCCGTTGATAAATGATCTTAGAATACCTCATGCAATTTTACATATAAATTCAAAATATTTTTCAAACTTGCCGCTTTCAAGCAGTTGGCAACGCTGATGAAATGCCAGGTGATACGTATTATAATTTTCTCTTAGAGCAGCTCGAGCTCCCGCCTTTATACTTTTACATGTGCTCTTATACTTATTCTCTCACACGTACTAATACACAGATATCCTCAAAGTTACATAGTAATCGTGCGTTGTTTTTCTAGTCGGTATGATTCAAATTATTATAAAATCATTATTTTTCAAGTGTATCAGGGCTTAAACCAAATAAATTTTTCTTTTGAATTTTATGAACAATAATATTTTTAGTTTTCATTATATTAATACAGAATAATAGACGTTGAGCGATATAAAATAAAACCATCATTCTGATGCAGAAGAGGATGAAGAAGAACCAAGTCTGAATGATACGACTATTTGTTAACCATATTTTTTTAATTAATAAAGGATTTTTACCACTAAAATGGTTAATGAATACTCAAACGAGGATATTATGAATTTGTTCATCATTCATGGTTAATATCAACCCATTGCAGAACATTTAACTAAAAGTACCGGAATTCACAACCAATTCGCAGAAATCATTTGGTGAATTACAATCAAAACAGACAGCAGAAGGGGTTGGGTTAGTTTCGTTACCTATGAAGACATTGCAGTTTCAATCTTGGATTATATTTCGAAAATCCGTATGCGTATGTACTTGCTGCTGTTGCAGATTTGGCACCTACATCAATTGATGAAACAATGACAAAGATCATTTCTACCCCTACAAATTCCCATTAAAATCATCGATGAATCCAGGAGACGCGCCGGTTAGGTTAGATTGGTTCATCAAGGAAATCTAGATTTCTTATAAAACACGACATTTTTTTCATTTTTTATTTTTATTCGTCAGGAACCCCAATAGGCTAGCCCAACAACAGGAGTTCTCCAAAAACATTTTAACAAATTATAAATATTGACTATCGAGTACTAATTTTATTAATTTCGACTTAAAAATGAAAACCAAAGAACTAGTAGAGAGAAGATCTATATCATTCAAATGCCAATTATATAAGCGCGTTATTCTCGGGAAAAATAATTATAACAAAGAGCTGTCTGACTTTAGGAACGTAAAAAATTACATAACATTGTGGAACATAGAAACTGGAATCGGAATTAAATCCACCCTGTCTCCTTTCACCGACTACTGATTCAATTTTCCGAAAAAACGACAGGTTTTAGATGAATTCGAGAATAAAATAAAAACGAGCCATTTTTGGTATAGGGAAACCTAATGCTAATTTGAAATACAGTTGTAATAAACTAATGAAAAAATTGGTATTTGAAATGAAAAACGATTTTGACGATTCAGTTTCATTGTGTTGATAAGTGATTATTGAACACCCTGTACATAGAATAGCATTAAATAGTACGTTGCCTCAAAAAGAACACTTTTTCGTTGAATTCAAAAGAAGTTATAATGGTACTCAAAATTTTTTGGGCAAAGAAGATGACACAATATTTCCAAAAATTTTGATAAGAAAATCATATCTCAGTTGTGGTTAATTTAAGATAGGGTGAATCTTAACAAACGATGCTCGAAAAAGGATGCTCTTGTGATAAAACAAAATAAAGTAAACTATGCCATTTGAAATAGCAAAAGTGTAGTCCATGTCCGGTCTAACCAGAAGTGGTACCGCTCTGAAAATAATTGCAAATCCATACGTTTTAATTCCAAAAATTGAAATTGATGGATAAACCTATTCCCCAGATACTGGGCCCTTTAGACCTGACACCCTGTATACGTTATGATTCTCTCGCGAATGGCTCAAAGTGTAACGTTTCTTTCGATTGGGTAGTCTTAAAAGTTTGATTATTCCCAGTTCCAAGAGATTGCCGACAATGATGATGTTATGATTCCGTTTTTTGGCCCTAAAAATAACAATAATGACATCTGTTTCAAGTGATGATCGAAGGTATACAAAAAGCATAATTTTTTAGCTTGTCCGAACTTTCCGAATAAATTTTATGATTATCGTGTCATGAAGAATTTTCCGATACTGCGCTAATTGACACCTAAAGAAAACAACCACATATACATATTGTTCCTACTTTCATATATGATGAAAACTGCTTACAAAAATTATGATTTTTTTAGTTCGTATAAATTTTCAACCCTTATTTCAAAATTTCCCTACTCTTTTTTTTGAAAACTTTTCTAAGATGTATAAATTGAGAAAAACTTCATTTACATCATTCAAAACATAAATCTTGAATTCACACAACTGTCCCATTTTTCTATCAAATTAAAATGCCTAGTCTCGAATAATTTCCTTTGAATTTTTTCCTTATATTTAATTCTTTTATTAAACCCATAACACACAAAAAAGAATGTTTAAAACCAAACTCACTTTTTAATCCTATTTCAAAATGTCTCCTTGAATCCCACAAAATTCGCACCAATCAATCACAAAAAAGTCACAAAATCACATTTATAATTCAACAGTAATATTCATCGTGAACAATTTAAAATCGCTGATAATAAAATCAAAGCCGGCTTGAATCTGACAACTGTTTTCTATCGAGTACAGAACGAGCTCTCTCCGTTGCCAACTAGATCTGTTGGTGCACTAATCTCACACTATATTTTATAAAAGCTCGCAACGCGATCGTTCAAAATTGCGATGCTTACTCCGGAACAAGTTTAGAAAGTTCATTGAAGTCAATTTCAGATTGTAACTTCCTTTAGCGAAGTTGTATATGAAGGACTTCCAGCTCAATCCTTACAAAGATAACGATTGTTAAAAGTGGAATTAATACCTTATCAAATATTTGTAACAAACAGACATTTTTCATGTGGGTGGATGTCATGAATTTTTACGGAAGTTTGGCCCATTTCCCCTCCAACATAAATAATGAATTCTTTTTCATTCTTAACTCGAGAGGAGGCGATGTCTGTCGTGCCAGGATGATTCAATGTTTGTGTTCACTCTCTTCTTGTAGAGGGCCAAATTGTGAGTTATCGGAAAGATGTTCAATGGAAGCGAGTTCCACAACACGCTAGCCCTGTGAACAAAAAAATTTTCTATAGGAAAAGGAAGAATTTTCGCGAGCCTGGTTTTTCTTTGTAACTCGATTATTTCTGCAATTAAGCCATTCAGTGCTTCAGACCATTTACCGTGGAAGTACCTGTAGATAAGAGGAAGATCAGCAACCTGCCGCCTTTGAGCGGGAGGCTGGATATCAAGCGTGATCTCCGGATAGTTGATGAGGTGCACTGCTCTCTTCTGGAAACTATCCAATAGATGTAATGAATGTTTAAGTGCAGAGCTCCAAATTATAAGTTATCCTAGCCCCGTAAACACAAGGATTTTTATAAGGAAAGGTACGTGGCGTAGCTAGTTGGACCGTTCGCTGATGAAAGTTTTTCGCGAACCTGGTTTCTGTTTGGAACTGGATTCTTTCAGGAACCAAACCATTCAGTTCTTCAGATCAATTATCATAGAAGTACCTGCAGAAAAGAGAAAGATCGGTGATCAGGCGCACTGCTCTTTTCTGGGCACCATTCAATAGATATAATGAATGTTTAGGTGCGGAGCCCCACACATGGGAACAGTTTCCAGACCAGGTTATAATTGTGGTTTGTATAAAATCATCAGCAGAAGGAAATTTGCAAATGGCTAACACATGGTCATGCCAGCAAACTCCGGAGTTGACTGTCATGCTGAATAGATGCATGTTCTTTTCTGAGGAGATTCGATGTCCTTACATGATAAAAGATGGTTCCCCAGCAGTAACTTTTCTGGAGAACCTTGTTCATTGCGTCTTGTTCGCGTTGAAATTGACCAAGTGGGAAATATGACTTGCGATAGTTATTGCTGACTACCTTTCCCAGAGATAAGAACTGACAAGTTCCAATGGTCTGTTCCAAGAGTCTATTCCTGACTCTTTCATTTATTTATTTATTCAATCACATTGGGATACAAACAGGACGAGCCCAAAATTAGTATCCTCGAAATTATACTGGGAGATTCACCAATGGTGCGGTGCTCTGTAGCTCGTACACTCTTGAAGATTTCATTTTTGTTCGAACGGTATTGTATTTAGAAAGTAAGAATCTACTTCAGCAATTTATTTTGAAGTAAACAGGGTGTACCAATTTTCTATAAAAAAACCTTGGGTGGTTTTTCAGATTGAAAGACCACTTTTTCGTTGAAGATTCAAGAGCGTCCTAAACTCTGCTATAATGTCTTTAAGTAATAAGTTTTTTGGTGAGTATTTTCATCACAATATTTTGTTTTCCGTAAAAATTCATGAAAATAGGCACTAACATCATCGCATGCTCCTTCGGCCAGAGAGGATGAATACATTTTTCCTTTCGTTTACTTATTGCCCAAGGATAGCTTCATTGATGAATTGAAATAGATTATTCTCATTTTATACAGGAGTGACTCAAAAAAATTATTGAATATTTTAATTTTGAAAAATATCATATCTTGATTGATATTATATCATAAAATATTGTGCCATATTTTTGCAGTAGTAACATTATCTTTATCTTCGACCATCTTCGCATTGAAGAAGATAAACTAAAA
Source organism: Cryptolaemus montrouzieri (assembly GCA_013387265.2). Taxonomy (NCBI): domain Eukaryota; kingdom Metazoa; phylum Arthropoda; class Insecta; order Coleoptera; family Coccinellidae; genus Cryptolaemus; species Cryptolaemus montrouzieri. The sequence continues at coordinate 31,193,518 of JABFTP020000103.1, forward strand.
TAATTAAATCAAAGGTTGCGAAAGAAGAGTTTATTAGTACATAACATTATACTTGATCAGAGAAATGGGGATATTTTAAGGTAGTCGTGTATGAAATACGTAATAGATTAGTTTTTGGTGAGATAATCTACAAGGTATTGAACTATTTCAATAAATGTTCGAAATGTTGCTCGTTTCTTTGTAGACACAACTCAATTCTTCTGAGGAAAGACCGTTGAACTCTCGACAACATTTGCGGATTAACTGGCTGAAAGGCGTCGACTATTCTCTGTCTCATATCCAACTTCGTTGTAGAAGGAATTTGGTAAACGATGTCCTTAATATAACACAAGAAAAATCTAGACATGTAAGGTCTGGAGACCTAGCTGGCCATCTAACAGGACCACCACGCCCTATCCATTTGTTTGGAAATACATTATTCAAATGATCCCTAACCTGATGTGGGTAATGTACCGGTGCTCCATCCTGTTGAAACCACAAATCTTGTCTTATATGCTCTAGTACATCGGCAAGTAACATTGGTAGATGATTTTGCAGAAAATCTAAATACATTTCACTATTGAGGTGCCGGTCGAAAAATGCGGCCCAATTAGATATCCATCTACTATGGCGGCTCATACATTCAAGAACCAACGATGCTGGTGATCTATTTGTCTCATGAGGTGTGGATTTTCCGTGGCGTAATAATGAAATTTGTGCCTGTTAACAAGCCCATTCTTGTGGAAAGTTGACTCGTCCGACAAAAGAACTCTGCTACACATATTTGGATTTTCCGCTACTTTGTCACTTGCCCAATTGCAAAAATTAATTCGATTTTCATAGTCTTTTTTGTTCAGTTCCTGGTGCAGCTGTACATGATATGCACGAAATTTATTCACTTTCAAGATTCTCTGTTAACTGAGAAATCTCTCTGTGGCTTTCATATGGGTTCCCTGTCACTGTCAACAAAACTGATAACTGGTTGTCTTCAGCTGTAGCAGTTTTTGGTTTTTCATGTTTTTTGTAAGCGGGTAATCCGTTACGGTAAATCTAATTAGAAGTTTTTCAAAGCATCTGCCCCTTATCAGGAAACCTTTGTGTATAAACTCTACTTGCCAACAAAGAATTTTTATCACACTCACCCAGAATAAAAAATCATATCAGCCATTTCTTCTTTGGAGAACCTCATGGCAGTCAATTAAGAAAATTGGGTTCAAACCTCACTTTAACAATGTTTAATAACGAAACACTAATAAGTTCAGCATGTAAAATGCAGAATATGATATGTCCGGACACCTGACAGAAGACACAAATAAAAAAAATGTCAACACATACCTCGATTTACGTTATAATTATTTTGATTTTATTATTCGTTGAAAGAATTATCTTGTTTAGGTTTCATTTTTTACTACTTGAATCATGACAGAAAAAAAACTTCTATGCGAATAATGATGCATGTTGATGAGTTTGATACGGTTTGTAGAATTTTCATCAAAAATTTTTACAAATAATCGAATATTTCGAAAATATAGATAGAAGATAAAGATAAGGTTACTGCTGCAAAAATATAGCACAATATTTTATGCGTTGACATGAAAAATAAAATACCGGGTGTTTCATTTGAGAAAATCAAGATATGTAATAACCAGGAGATCCAAGTGATAGTCTGGTTGCCAGTAATAGTGTAGATTGTTTCGCCGCTACAAAAGTAACGTTACCCAGTGTGTACCGCGGGGAGGCCAATCTAATTCACACCCCAATTAATGAGGACACCCCTCCATTGACAGTGCCGTTGATCTGAAAGACAACGACTTTCGTCCATCGGAGGCATGGAGGCAGGAATGCCTCCAAGCCTTATCTCCTGAATTGTTATGCTCTGCATAACAACCCCTCAAACAGGGTTTGAACTGCCCCGCAAGACATGGACTGCACTCAATCGAATAAGGACCAACCATGGTAGATGCGCCGCAACCTTCCACAAATGGAACATGAGACCGACTGCGGAACTGACAGGCAGACAGTTCGCCATATTGTTCCAGACTGCCCCCGTAGAGCCTACAGCGGCCGTCCGGAGGACTTTCTCTTTGCGACACCAGGATCAACCGATTATATTAACAATACTTTAGACTTGGAGTTGTAGCACTAATTTTGTTCGTCATTTTTTTGTCTCTTAACATTGTGTTTGTCATGTAAAATTTATGTTATACTCATTAGATATGCCATACGATAAATAAATAAATCGAGATATGATTTTTTCCAAATTACAATATTCAATAATTTTTTTTTGAGTCACTCCTGTATAAAATGGGGATACTCTATTTCAATTCATCAATAAACCTATCCTTGGGCAATAAGAAAACAAAGGGAAAAAAGTATTCATCTTTTCTGGCCGAAGGAGCATGCAATGATGTGAGAGCCTATATTCATGAATTTTCACGGAAAAAAAATATTTTGACGAAACTACTCACCAAGAAAATTTATACCTTAAAGACATTATAGCATAGTTAAGGCCGCTCCTGAATCTTGAACGAAATTTTGTCTTCCAATCCGAAAAAACCATCCAAGATTTTTTTATAGAAAATTGGGACACCCTGTTTACTGCAAACTAAATTGCTGAAGTAGATTCTTACTTTCTAAATACAATACCGTTCGAACAAAAATGAAATCTTCAAGAGTGTACGAGCTACAGAGCACCACGCCACTGGTGAATCACCCAGAATAAATTATTATCAAATATTTCAAATGGATCTGAATAATCATTATTCTGAGAGAAAATGAAAATTACAAGCTACAAAATTTCAAATCTCAAATCTACAAAGTTTTAAATTTGAGTATTCGGATAACCATCGATAGATTGTAAATTGAAAAAAACAATCAGACAATAAGTAAACACAATAACAATCAATACCCTAAATGTTGTTTAGTGAAGAATTTTGTTCTACTCTGAGACCAAGAGAAAACGTCAAGCCCTGTTTCACTTTGGAGCAAATTGACTGCCTTCAGGCAACGAATGATGGGTGAATTTTGCGAGCAATTTGTCTTCCTGAACGGTATGCGAAACAGTTCTAAGTATTTGAGATTTCTGATAGGAACGTTGAAATGGACACTCCATAATAATCGGAACTAGCGATGCAGCTATTAACTATCCTGTACAAAAACATGACACCTGATAGCTTTCTCCCATTATTAAGTAAATATATTTTAAAATATGAATTAGTTTCTATATATCTTATGAACCGATTCTGAATTCCACCGAGTCTATCAATATATACATTATATTGAGGGTTCCACACGACACTCGCAAAACAATACATATGCATTATACACAGATATACTTGAACGAATATTCACAAAATATTTCCAGGTCCTGATGACATAGCCCAAAAATTTAGAGAATCATTGGCTATAGATTCAACGTGATCACTGAACATCAGTTTCAAATCATAGACTACTCCCAAATCTTTAATCTTTTGTAGTTTAGATAAGTTGTTAACCTGCAATTAGTAAACATAATCAATTGTATTAACTTTTCGTGTACAAGTAACTGAACTACACTTGGAGTAATTTAGGAACAATCCATGAACCTCACAAAACTCCGCCAATCTATTAAGATCGCTCTGGAGATTCTGACAATCCTTATAATCAGTTATCTCAAGAAAAACTTTAAGGTCGTCTGCATGAAGTAGAAACCTGTTGAATTTGAAGCAACTCTTAATCTTATTCACATATACTATAAACAGAAGAGGACCTAAATGAGAGCCTTGCAGCACTCCAGATGATACAAAAAATGACTGCAATTAATAGCCAGCAACCTCAACAAACTGTGATCTATTTCTCAGGAATGATTCCACCCACGACCGCCTTGCTAAAGTCTGTATAAACGGAATCCACTTGTCCCCCGTTATCAAGAACATTTTATAGGTACTCCGAGTAGTAAACAAGGTTAGACTCCAACATTCTGCCTCTGAAGAACCCGTGGTGCTCCGGTATTATCATTTGTTTGACTAGATGCAGTAGATACTTGTATACTAAAGACTCAAACAATTTAGGAATGATGGATGACAAACTGATTGGACGATAATTTATCTGCGTCAACTCTTGAATATAGGTTTTATAATAACGGTTTTCCACCTTCGCGGAAAATGTGCGGACTTCAGAGATTGATTGAACATGAGCAGAAGTGGTGCACGAAGGGAAGTCGCACAATTCTTGCAGAAAATAGAAGGAATGTTATCAGGTCCAGATCCCTTATTACTGTCGATACCGGAAAGTCCCTTCATAACCTCAGTCTCATCAAACTGGAGCGTTCTTAAGATATTTCCATTCAACACATCAACATCCTTCAGTGAATCGCATGTGAATTGTTCTCGTTCGAAGACACCCATGAAATGGCGTTTGAACAAATCACTTATTTCTGGTCCAGTTCCAGCAACTTCGCCATTAAGTGTAATTCTGCTCGGTACATTAGTCGAGAATTTTTCTTTATGGAGGCATAATTCCAGAACGCTTTAGGTTATTTGGCAAATCACTTTCGATACTTTAAGTATAACGATGGAAATCTCAGTCTGCCAAAAATTTACTACGTGCTTTCAAGGACCTGAACAGATTGAGGTTATTGATTTTCTTGAACTGCTTTCATCTCTTGTATATTTTATTCTTTTCTTTTATTGTTTGAATGGGTGGAAACGAAAATTAAAATGGATAGTTTTCCCTCCTGCGATGCTTTGGTACAAATTCATCAACTATGCAATCGATATACCGGTAAAAAATATCAACATTTTCATCGAGAGAGCCTCCATTGAACCCCCCCATCGCCCGGTGTGATACCACCGCATCTAGCTATAAGTCGCGTAAATTGGTCATCTGTGTGACTAAATTTCGGGATCTGGCAGATGGTCCGGTTTCCAGGGTGGAAAGATCGGCAACGGACAAAATCATCCGGAATTAAAATAGTCTCCCATTCGGATCTCCGGGTTGGACTGCCTAGAGGGGTTAATGATGCGGGTAAGTCGAGCACTCCTCCGGCGAATTCACTAATTCATTCACGTTCTAGAAAAGAAAACAAACTCCTCATGGAGTTCTGCAATATCAGAGGACTGGGGCACAACAACCTGAATGTTGATGCAGTCCACCAGCATCTGCAAAATGCACAACCCCATGTGCTGGCCCTAACCGAAACCCAAATAAGTCAAACAACCGACGTTTTAATGGGTATGAGTTACATACGAGATTTAGGTTTAAAGAGGCCTTTGTGTTTTCGACAGATCGGAAGTTGCATGCCAGAGAGAGGACACGATGGAGGACGACGCTTTTGACCTTGCATGGTTTAAAATCTGTTTGCAGGATGAAACACTGTTTTCAAGCTGCCTATATTGCTCGCCAAATGATATTGACGAATACGGAACGTATGCAACCTGACAATTTCAAGAGCAAAGGCCAATATTTGGACTAGTTCGTCTATATAACAGATCCTTCATATATTACCAAAGGAAAATGTCTAGCAGCGACAAATCCGAGGATCTGGCTGGGTCTTACTCAACAATTCCAAAAATTGAGTCGACTTTAGAAACATCCTGGCCACAAAAACTGAGATATTTTCATTTCATAAGGTTTATATCTATTTTTCTTGAGAATACTGATCGCTCGACTCTTAGATACTCTTATTTCCATTTCAATAAATGAGGTGGCAGTTACACTACCTATTACATCAATCGTTGCATCTTCTCCATCAACAGCTTCAATTTCTTTTTTCCTTGGAACGTTGAATGTACCATGGTTTATCCGGATTTCCCCTCAATTTAAATAATATACTTCTATGAGGTTATCATGTCATAAGAAAACGATCTAAATAAAAAGCAGCATCCGCATCATAATTATTTTGAATACAACATTCAATCATATTGAAGTTTTCAAAATTTTCATACGGCATGATCGCTACGTTATTACAAACGATACTATATTCAAAACAAAAGTTGTAACTTTGAATAGTTTATCAGAATTGTCATTGCAAGAATCAATTTCAAAGTGTCATTATGAGAGCAGAGAACATACTTGAGCTATTTCAAGCATTCCGAGGAAATTCTGTGAATGGACATAGAGTTACTGGATAAAAATGGTAAAACAATTTCCGGATTTCATCGAAGCACGTCTTGGATGAAAAAAATTGAATGCGCATGTGATCAGAGATTACATTTAGTTCATATTTAAGAAAACGCAAGTTTGCATTATAACTCAATTATGTGAAAAAGTGTATGTAGAATTTGAAAACCATTTTACATAACTTCAAAAACAACCGTGATATTTGCACTTGATTGAATTCGAAATATTCTCAAAATACTATGACCGAAATATGATTTCAGATCAACAGTATTGTATAACTTTATCTGAATGAGCTCAATGCTCACGACTTCAGTTATGATAAGTTGAGGTTTCATAAAGAAATTGGGTCACAGAATTACTTTCAGTATACGGGGTGTCCATGCGAGAAGGGACATTTAAGGTATATGGAAGAAGGAATGACCGATCGGAGAAAGTTTTTCTGTTGTCTTGAATGTTATTCGAAAACAGGAAAATATCATTGTTTTAACTTGCGAAATAATATTTGAAATATCCTGTTTCATGACAATTTATGGATTTCAAAATCAATAACATTTCGAAGATGAATTTCCTAACAAATAGTGGGAATAACTCGGAAACGATGCATTTTAGGTATAGGGAAGCTTATAACCGACTTTTGTACCGTTGAATGTACTACGATTTGTCACATGCTCTGGAAACACCTTGTTTACCGTGAAGCCTCTAATTGCATTGAATTCTGCTGAATGAGCCTCTTTCTTTGCAACGAGCTAGAAATAATCGATATTGAACCATGTTTAGTATTTTCATGATAGCTTCTAAGAGATAACCAAAATTCGTTAAATTCCAATCGAAAATTTTATATCTTCCTTTCGGTTGATTTCATGGCAATGATAAAAAAAATTGTTTAAAATATAATTTTCTACAATAAAAAGAAAATAGGAATATACATTTTAACATTCGAAATTACAAAGTGCCACAGCATTGAAAACATTTTCGGAACTTAGTTCGAATAACTTTCAAGACAACAATAAAACAAATTTCTCCAATCGGTCATTCCTTTCTCCATATACTTTTAATGTCCCATCTTGCGGGCGCACCCGGTATAATGGTTGATTACGTCATTGAAAAGTTGACTACTGTTGTTTTGATTCATATTTTGAAACGGGAGTTCATCATGAGTAAAATATGTAGAGTCTGCTTTGGTATTGACCTGACGATGATGAACAACTACTCACAATTTGTTACCAGTGATCTGTGAGTATTATCATAACTCGAAAACCAACAAAGAAGCGTGAATCTATCTCAATGAGTTCGTCACTCAAAGAGAATACTGGAGTCATTTTCCTTTATTCACAGAATTTCACATAGCTGTACTACTAAAACGTCGAAATCTGTGGAGCCTGTACACTACTACTAGTTGTAGAGTAAAACTTGTACAGTGCTTTCATTTAATGAGCAATTAAAAAGCTGTACTAGTCCCATCTTTAAAAGAATTCCTATTTTTAGTTGGGATTCATTCAACCCTCGCGATAAAGTGAGAAGAAATGTCTCTTTGTTCCTAAAATTTCTAGCCAATTATAAAAACTTGCCTATCCGAGCAGTTTTCCAAAAGTTGAAATGAAAAAATTGGAAAAAGTTATGAATTATATTCTATACTTAACACTCGGACTGTATAAACCCGTTTATGAATAAAACCACACCTGCCAATCGAATAAATCAATCTGATAATTCAAAATTAATCAGTGCTAATTGAGTATTTTATCGTCACTTGCATAAAACAACTCCACAATTAACGTCCCCATAAAAATAAATTTTAATGAATTCACACCGCAAAAATTAGTATCTACAAAACAGATAAATTTTGAACGACTTCAATATAATAAAATCCGCAACAATAAGGACACGAAATTGCGGTAAAAGAGACATCAAATCATTATACGATTAAATAATCACGATTATCGGTAATCGCATTGTAGGAATTGCATAAGTCATTGTGTTTTTGCAATGAAACACAAAGGACATATTTGATGACGATGATTATGTCTGGATTTAGGTTAGATTCACTGGAATGATTCATCGATTAAGTTTTTATATCTTTCGAAACTTTAAGATTAACAAATTTTGAATATAAAGCTTGTGCAAATTTTTATATTTTATTACGGCAGCTAGAGACTATGATATCACACGGTTTTGGCGCCGTGGATTTTAGACCTGATTTTAAGTATGTCTCACATGGCAATATCAAAAATGTTACAGGTTTTTTTCTGTCAGCTCTAGTTCTACTGATAAAAAACACACTTTAAAAAAATCATATTTTATTACAATTAAACATCAAGAAATAGCCTTTCCAGTGATTTCCTAAAATGAACAGACTAGGGCAATCTCGCATGATTCCCCAGCAATACTCAGCCATAATATGAGTGTTCCACCTTCCTTGGAAACAATTCTCCATCGTTTTTATGTCTTGGTGGAAACTTTTTCTTTGTTCTTCGCTTCGATCTCCTAGTAGAAATAGTGTAATTTTATGCTCATATTACAGCCTAAATCTTTGAAACGAATCAGCATTTACTCTACTAATTCTACAAAGTTGCCAGTCTTATGATTTCTGAGGATTTTGGTGCAACTGCTACAAAAGAGTTCCACGCAAGCCTTTCATTCATAGAAGTCCCAAAATTAGTGGCGTCTTACAATAACTTTTTTTTATGCGCGCTTCCCAGGAATAGGCTAACCTGTTACACCACATGAGTAGGCGCCTGGGAAGAATTGAGGTGTCTGTTCACTCGCTTCTTGAAGAGGGGAAAATTGTAGGATGTTGGGAAGATGTTGGACGGAATCGAGTTCCACAGCTCACCGGCCCTGTAAACAAAAGAATTCTTATAGAGAGAGGTTCGAGGGGTCGTTAAATGTACCGCCATATGATGAGAACTCCTTGCCAGCCTAGTGTTGCGGCCAAACATGAGTTTTCCCGAAACAAGGTCTTTCAGCATCTTCCGTGGAAGTATCTATGAAACAGAGAAAGGTCAGCAACTTGTCTTCTGAGAGCCAGCGGTTGGAGATCGCGAGTGATTTCTGGACGGTCGATGAGGAGCACAGCCCGTTTTTGCACACTATCCAACATCCGCAACGAATGTTTGGGCGCAGATTCCTATACATGGGAAAAATAATCCAGAGCCGGTTGAATCTGCGCCTTATATAGAAGCAAAAGCTGAGATGACGGGAAGTATCGCTTGGATCTGAAAAGAAAACTGAGTTTAGCTGATGCCGACTCAGCTATTGCTGATACATGTTCATGCCAGCAAAACCCAGAGTTGACTGTCATTCCGAGAAGGTGCATTAAATCTTTGGATGCAGTTTGTTGGCCTTGCATCATTAGAGGGCGTTCTCTAGAGGGGACCTTTCTAGAAAACGTAGTTGCTTGCGTCTTGCTCGCGTTGAAGCTCACCAGGTTCAACTGACCCCACTCAGATATCCTCTGTAAGTCATTAATTTGTTGACATCTCACACGTTGAGATTCCTCAGCTGTAATCGGCCGCAGACTACTGAAAGACGAAACCAGGGTACAATCGTCTGCGAAACTGAAGATCTTGTTCTTTGTAGATGAGAGAAGATCGTTTATCTGCAACAGAAACAAGGTTGGCCTGAGAATAGATCCCTTAGGTACTCCTGCTTGCAACTGGAAACAATCAAATGTTATACCGTCGACCACAACTCGTATTGATCTATTTAAAAGAAAGCTACGTATACAACCCCGCAATTTTTCGCGGAGCCCATATACAGCAAGTTTATTCAACAAGGCCAAACCCTATCGAAGGTTTTAGAGATGTCGAGGGCTATTGCTCTAGATTCCCCATAAATTTTCATCGTTGATATACAAACATGAGTGACGTAGGCGAGCAGATCTTTTGTCGATCTTTGACTGCGAAAACCATATTGACGGTCGTTAATAATTTCCCGCAACTCAAGATATTTGATGAGTTCATCATTTATGACTCTCTCCATCACTTTGGACATAATGGGAAGAAGTGCAATAGGGCGGTAGTTTTGGGGTAAGAACTTCTTTTCTTTCTTTGGGATCGGTTTAATTCTCGCTATGTTTCTGTTCTATTGGTGTGGCGGAGCCAGTTGGTGTTGTGAACATTGAAGTCACCCAGTACAATAACCTCAGTTGCCGGATGATGTGTCTGCATCCAATCCACCTTATCACCCAGATACTGAAACAGTCTAGGGAAGTGAATATCGTTTGGCGAGCGATATATAAGAACAGTGTTTTATCCTGCCTCTGACATGCAACATCCGATTTGGAGAAAACACAAAGGCCCCCTTTAAACCTAAATCTCGTATGTAAATCATACGCATTGAAACGTAAATACTGTAACGATATCCAATCGTCCCTGAAGCCGATCCTGAAACTGCCCGGCAGAATGATGCACTTTCGGGGAAATTCGAGAAAGATTTAAAGGTTTCAGCGCGCCGTATTACGAAAAAAATCAGTGTTGCCGTTTCCGGAAGGTTCTCGAACGAAGATCTGAAACAGAGCCGAAGTTACGCAAATGTTCTAAAACAATTTGTACTTGTATATAAGAAGAGAGCGCGAAGCACAGAGAATTAAGTTTGAATACAGAGCGCGAATAAGTGGACAAAGTGTTAGAGATAAATTAATCAGTATCGATTGTGTTATATAAATTAGTCATTCAGTTAGTGTTATAATTGTTCGCTCTACGTTTGAAAAAATTAGTTAGTTTTTTTTGTAACGTTGAAGTGCTTGATTTGAACCCATAAATAATTTCAAGAATTGAGAAACGTTACAATACGTTGTGTCGGTTGTTTGACTTATTTGGGGTTCGGTTAGGGCCAGCATATAGGGTTGTGCGTTTCGAAGATGCTGGTGGACTGCATCGGCATTCACGTTGTTGTCCCCCAGTCCTATGATATTGCAGAACTCTATCAAGAGTTCAATTTCTTTTCTGAAACGTGAATGAATTAGTGGATTCGGCGGAGGAGTGCTTGACTTACCCGCATCATGAACCCCTCGAGGCAGTCTCCCCTCCGGAGGTCCGAATAGGAGACTATTTTGCCTCCGGATGATTTTGTCCCAGAAGAGCTCATCAGGCTTCGTTGCCAATCCTTTCCACCCTGGAAACCGGACCATCCGCCAGATCCCGAAACCTAGTCACACAGGTGACCAATTCTCGAGACCTATAGTTGTATGTGCTGGTATCACACCGGGCGACGGGGGTGAGGCCGCCTCTAATTGACGTATTTTAGGTCCATCAAAGATACGCGCTCTTGGTATTGTCACATAGTGAAATAAAGAATACTAAGAACTTCTTAAAATTACCCATTAGCTCAAAATTATTGAAAAATATAGAAATCCAAATTCTTCTGTTTAAGATTCCATGTTTTAATTATTTCAAAGTTACATGTAACTTTGAAATTGAGATCGACAGCTCCGAGTACAGGAATTTGTTTTAACGCTTCTAGTACGTGCGAAAAAGAAGTAGACCCAACCCCTCTCCGCCTGGGATACAGGGTGCTCAAACTTGAACTGCTGGCGATCTACCTCAATATTTTTAGACTACTTACGATCGACTCTGAGGGGCTGCAAGTATGTGTGATGCAAGATTGTCGCACATACACCAGAGGCCAGAGATAAATCATTCTGCAAGGAAGATATAGAGATGTTAGATGTTAGAGAAGGGTTGCAATGATTATACCTCTGTAGAAGGAGAGTATATAGATGAATAAATTCAAATTTTAAGAAACAATTGTCTTTTCATTGGTTAGTCCGTGAAATTTTTGACCCGTGTCTTACAACTGGAACAAATTTTTAATTTAATGATAAAATAATAGTAGCGATAATGAAAATCCGGGACAATAAATTATTTAGGTAAGTAGGGCACTAGTATTTTGCGCACTTCCTTCTATTTTATTCACACAAATAATATCCATATTTTCTTTCTCATTGGTTAATAACTATCCATATAGTTTCAGGTCCTCAATTAGGAATTTTTGCACTTCCATTACTTCTACACTTTTTGTCTGCAGTTTCGAGATTTCTAACAAGGTGCTCCATTCCTTCAATGATTCATCTATAACTAAAAACTTTATGACGTAATGTAGCCAATCCGTAATCATCCATTAATAATAAAAAACAAGTACTGTGTTTTAAGGAATTTTACTTAATAATTGCGATTCGTAACGCGTTTCACTACACCGTAGCTTCTTCAGACGAATGAATGTACAGTAAATAAGAATGAGAATATAAATATAAATGTAATTAAAATCTTATTGGGTTGCTTCTTCTTAAGTGGTTATTTATGACAGGTATATCCAATAAAATTAAGGAATAGATTGCTCCCCGAAGAGATTCAATAGAGGTGAAGGGCTTAAATCGACTTGTTCATTGATGAGTCTACCTGAGTGTTTGTATTTATTGATTTCTAAAGTTTCCCAAAGATCTATCTTCCAATATTTATTATCTGTATGCAGAATTTCAAACTGTGGGTCGAAAGAGTGATCATTTTCTTAGAGATGATTCGCGTGATTTGAATCTGATTTTTCATTTGAAAAATTGCGTTTATGTTCCGATATTCTAATATTAAAATTTCTATGCCTAAATTATTATTAGTTTGGAAAGCTATGTTGAAATTATTGCTACTCAAGAATGATTTCAGTTTCTCACTTGTAATGCCAACGTAGGTTACGGTGTTGAATTTTTGTTTCATTTTATCGACATGATGATGCGATTCTACTTTGTTTTTTATTTAAGATATTATTTATTAGTTTGGGATTGTAACCATTATTTTTGGCTATTTTTTAATCAAATTTAATTCTTTGTTGAAATTTTCTGGTGGTAACGGGATGTTAATCTATGAATAAAACTATTGAATGCTGACATTTTATGTTGATACGGATGACACGGCGAGTTATATATTATAATATCTGTATGTGAAGGCTTATGGTAAATTGCGAAAACATGTTTTCCATTTTCATTCGAAATTGTTACGTCTAAGAAATTTATCGAATTGCTTTCTATTTCGGTTGTGAATCCAATTTTTGGATGTAATGAATTTATATGATTTTCGAAAATTTTTAACTGTATCTGTTCCTGTGAAGCAAATAATGATATCGTCTACATAGCGATACCACTATAAAGAATATTTACTGAGTGGATGATTATGAATTAATTTCTCTAAATTATTCATGAATATTTCTGCTAACAACCCTATTAGACTTGTTCTTTCTTATGTAACGGCACCTTCTTTCAAACTTTCAAAACTCCTCAACGACTTGCTAATAAAACATTGCAATTTTAAATCTAAATTTTCGGTCAAAAATTCATACGAACTAATTGCCAATATCCAAGATACCATTATACCACCTAATTTCAAACCTATTTCTTTCGATGTTAAGAATCTATTTCCCAACATTCCTCCGAAAGATACGTATTACTTAGTTTGAAGAATTATTAGAAAAGAATCATGTCAATACTATCATTAAATCAGATATTCTTTCAGTATTATAAATTTGTTCAGATCAAAATTATTTCCATTTCAATAACAAATATTATACTATTGAAAACGGCTTGATTATGAGCAATCCGTTAAGTCCTTTGTTAGCAGAAATATTCATGAATAATTTAGGAAATTAATTCATAATCATCCACTCAGTAAATATTGTTTATACTGGTATCGTTATGTAGACGATATCATTATTTGCTTAACAGGAACAGATACAGTTAAAAATTTTCGAAAATCATATAAATTCATTACATCCAAAAATTGGATTCACAACCGAAATAGAAAGCAATATTTCGATAAATTTCTTAGACGTAACAATTTCGAATGAAAATGGAAAACATGTTTTCGCAATTTACCATAAGCCGTCACTTATAGATATAATACATAACTCGTCGTGTCATCCGTATCAACATAAAATGTCAGTATTCAATAGTTTTATTCATAGATTGATTAACATCCCGTTATCACCAGAAAATTTCAACAAAGAATTAAATTTGATTAAACAAATAGCCAAAATAATGGTTACAATCCCAAACTAATAAATAATATTTTAAATAAAAACAAAGTAGAATCGCATTGAATGAAGTTTACCCTGTCGATAAAATGGAACAAAAATTCAACCCGTAACCTACGTTGGCATTACAAGTTAGAAACTGAAACCATTCTTGAGTAGCAATAATTTCAACATAGCTTTCCAAACTAATAATATAATAAATAATAAAACCAAATCTGGTAAAAACAATAAATCAGGTGTTTATAGATTGAATTGCAATGACTGTGATAATTTCTACATTGGTAGAACACATAGAAATTTTAATATTAGAATATCGGAACATAAACGCAGTTTTTCAAATAAAAAATCAGATTCAAATTACGCGAATCATCTCTTAGAAAATAATCACTCTCTCGACACACAGAAATTTTGCATACAGATAATAAATATTGGAAGCTAGATCTTTGGGAAACTTTAGAAATCAATAAATACAATAAGGTAGACTCATCAATGAACAAGTCGATTTAAGCCCTTCACCTCTATTGAATCTCTTCAGGGAGCAATCTATTCCTTAATTTTATTGGATATACCTGTCATAATTAACCACTCAAGAAGAAGCAACCCAATAAGCTTTTAATTACATTTATATTTATATTCTCATTCTTATTTACTGTACAATCATTCGTCTGAAGAAGCTACGGTGTAGTGAAACGCGTTACGAATCGCAATTATTAAGTAAAATTCCTTAAAACACAGTACTTCTTTTTTATTATTGATAATGGAATTTTACCAAGTAAAAGCCTCCTAAATTCAAAAAAAAATCATCCATTAAATGACTTTCATTTAATGTAGATTTCATGTACAGGGTGTCCCAAATTTCCGATTTCAAAGATTCAACCCACTTCTATACCCAATACGAATCATTGAACACTAGAAAAACATTTTAATATCGAAAAGCTCCTTTCTTCGAAAATGATATTTTCTTTCGTTCACATTTGAATTCTCTAATTTCTACTAGAAATTATTCTCTGTCGTTTAAAAGTGCCTCAAATCGATCAGAGGTAAAGAACAACGTCATAAACAAATATTTTGACGACTTGTAATAACGCTTAAAATACCAAACTATAAAAATCTATCAAAGAAAGTTACTTCATCAGGTAATGAATTTTCGAACTTTCCTTGTATACGATAATCTGACCTCATATCTGTAAACGAAACGCATTATAACAGTATCAATTTACCCTCATCTATTGTGAAATAAGAACTACTCGTATAAAAGGAATGTTCACTTACGTACTTAGAAATATGATACCACTCATGTTGGTTTTAATGTTGCCTTCTGCTTTTAAAGTTATATTTATGTCATTCGCAGGGTTGCCAATCTGCAAAAAAAGCAAAGCTGATTGGAGAATGTGTGGTGAAAGCTGAAATTCGGGAGAAATGCGGGGATTTTAAATATGAACTGAACACACACGCTTTATACTATACACAAATGATACCGAATTTTTGATAGTCTTGATTGGCTTCTCACAAACATTATTCGAAACAGGAATTTATATTGCCGTTGTTTCATTAAATGTGGTATTCGTAGTTTTCATGGCGACACCTGTCGTCAAATTTTGTTAGTCTCTATGGTTCTCGGCTCGGGGATTCATAAACATTAATCTAGCTATGCAAGAAAACTTTATTTGGAATAATTTATTCACTCAGGGTTGTGTTTGACAGAAAACAAAATAGAAGGTCGTATTTTATGTAGTTCCTAATTTGTTTTAATTATCATCCATATAGAAACAAAAAAGTCAGTAGATGTCGTGGTATGTTTTACTCAATTTTCTAAATGTAATGACTATTTAGAATTTTATCAGTGTTCTAATATGTTGCACAAAAAAGTTTGGCGCGAGAAAAGTGTATAGGTTTTGAAACTTTCTTTTGTTTCAATAAATAATAAATGAACTTAAGGCAGGAATATGTTCTTGGTAGGTCGTGATTTAATAAATAATGTGAATGTATGGATTAGCTCTCCTATATAAAGGTTTCTTTTCATATGAGCGTTTTGACGCTGATTCGAAAAGTCACCAGATTTTCAGCGTTGACGCAAGAGAGTTGGAAATTTCCGAACTTAAGGCAGATGCTGGAAGAGACAAGAGATAGGTTTACATTTTCGGTCTTCAAGGGTTGTCAATTAAAACCCCAAGGTAACTAGTTTTCTTCGACAGGAAATGCTATGAGCCAATTTTTCGTCGTCCACTTATTACGTATAAAAGATTAAAGACTGCAGAAATGATACAACATCAATACAAAATGGATTTCATATTCATTAACACGTTGACTGCCGTAGTGCATTCACAAAAACTGTTCGCTAGCTCCGCAGGTTTTTTGTAAGTGTATCATCCTAAAATTAAAATGATTAAATAAAATAACCATTTGATAGCCAAAAATGACTTTTACTTCTGATTAACCCCGGTGCATCATTAGTAACTCCCGTGGTGCTAATGGTTCACCGCCACGTGCATCATATACATTCAGGGTGCTTCAATTCAAGAACATGCTAATATCAACGAAAACTAATCAGAGGCTATATCTACCAAGATATTCATTTCTGATCAAAATGTAAAAACAGGTCAATTTTTGTTTTAAGGGTTTTGGGGTACAAAACTTGCCTAAAATATCAACCCCCTAAGTGGGGGTTGCAATCTTTGAACATTTTGTATAGGGACAATGGGTCGAATGATGACTCAAAAGAAGGGTGGTATCTTTGTCTACATTGCCTTTAACGAATTTCCATTTTTAATTGAAAACTATAAAAGATACAGGGTGAGCAACTGAAAGATAGGGAAGACTATTTCCCTGAGACTATTCAAGTTTCATTGAGGTAAAATAGAACAGATCCATGCTGATCAATGGCAATCATCATCAAGTACCATCCTCGTCTCGAATTTTAACCCCTGAGCAGGCGTGACCACCCTTGAAAATTTGGAAGAGGGTACATGGGTCGAGTGATACCTCGAAAGAAAAGTATAATCTTTGTCTGCATCCCCGTGAACGAATTTGCATTTTTGATTGAAAACTGTAGAAGATACAGAGTGAGCTACTGGAAAATATCGCCCTGAGTTATTCAAGTATTAGTGCAAAAAAATGGAACAGATTCATTCCAGATCAAAAGCTGTCATCTTTGATCTAAATGAATCTATTCCAGGTTTTCGCACTAATACTCCAATAGTCTTGGGGCGATAGTCTTCTCTATTTTTCAGTGGCTCGCTCTGTATCTTCTACAGTTTTCAAACAAAAATTAAAATTCTTTCACGAGAATGCAGACAAAGATAATATCTTTCTTTCGAGTTATCACTCGACCCATCTATCCTCTTCCAAATTTTCAAGGGTTGTCACCCCTGCTCCAGGGGTTGAAATTCGAGATGAGGATGGTACTTGATGCTGACTGCCATTGATCAGCATGAATCTGCTCCATTTTGCCTCACTGAAACTTGAAAAGTCTCAGGGAAATAGTCTTCCCTATCTTTCAGTTGCTCACCCTGTACCTTTTACAGTTTTCATTTAAAAATGGAAGTTCCTTCAAGGCGATGTAGACAAAGATTCCACCCTTCTTTTGAGTCATCACTCGACCCATCTTCCCTATTCAATATGTTCGAGGATTGCAACCCCCGCTTAGGGTGTTGATATTTAAGACAAGTTTTGTACCCCGAAAGATGTCCCCCTTGAAACAAAAATGGACCTGTTTTTGCGTTTTGATCTGAAATGATTATCTTGGTAGATATAGCCTCTGTTTAGTTTTCGTTGAAGCACCCTGTATGCTATCTTCGTATGTGCCCAGATTTAGTCCGAGAGGAATGTACAAGGATATTTCATATCTGGTAGATGGCTCCTTGCAAATCCCAAGATCCATAAAACCGCAGCTCCATGTAATCACATCCGAATTAAACACGCATATACATACAACCAATTTTTGATATTTCGAATATTACTTCAAGGATTTTGGAAATTTCGAAGAATTGATCCTTTTAGAAGCACCCTGTATATCTCACGGCATAAACATGTCGTGCGGTTCTCGCTACTTCGCTATCGGGTAAGTCGTGTAGTATTGTTTCTAGACGCGAGATAAATGCACTCATTTAATCTAGCGGTCAGTTACGAATAATTTGTTGTAGAAATAAATTAGAAAAAAATTGAAAAATGTTATATGAAGAGCAACAAGAGAGGTTACAAGCCTTATTCGATAAACATTTTGACATGAGTGATGAGAATTTATCTGATCGATATAAAGATGATCCAGATGATGAATATATTGAAAGCGAAAGTGATTCAGAAGAATCTGATAACGATAAACCTGCCACAAAGCTGAAAAATTCAGAATTTAGGGGCAGCATCCACTTCCAAGAATACTATCCGACCTAATAGAGAAAATGAAACAGTTCAGATAGTTCTAGTTCTAATGATGATTCTGAGAACATCCACACTATTGGCAATGATGTCCTCGCCTGGTATAGTGTCTCCTATATTCGCTATTGATGACTTTATCAGTAAGTGTGAATTTCGTCAATGCGTTTAGGAGTTTTAGCATATCACTGTCGGCAACCCTGGCGTCCAGTATTATTTCAGTCAGCATAACCAACTTCATCAATGAATCATTTGTTTTATAGTAAAAATAACACTTCAGAATCAAGAAAAATTCATTATTTTTCGAAAGTTTATGATTTATTTATTGAACTAGCTAGATTTCCTCAACCTAACAAGGTTTTTGTTTTTGTTTTGTTTTGTTCCATGGACCTACAGTTCATATTGGACTCCGAACGACTCACCTAGACCGTACAATGATAACTGCCACCACTTTGGATTACAAGTTATCTGACCTTCGATGGCATATGGGTTTTAGCCAGTAGCTATTTGCCCAACTCAATGTATGCCTTTGTCAACTTCACTTTTTTGTTTCAAGGACAACATCCATAACGTGAACCGGGATTCGAACCAGGCACCTCGGCTAAACATATTCCTACATACTTGCTCCCTAACCGTGCAGCTACCGAGGCGTTTACCTTACAAGTTTAAAGAGTTGAAAATTGGACACTTTAAAAAAGCTATCATGATCTGGTCTGTCAACGTAAATATTGAATAAAAACATTGCTCCTAACATCAAAATACTGAACATAGACCAAATAACTGCAATTCTTTCACTTCTTCTGAAAAATAAGCCCTAATACATTGTCTTAATATCTTTCCACTTTTTAGAGAGCGCCATGCTGGAAATGCTTCATTTGTTTTACATATTTTGTGAAAATAACCTCAAGAAGGCTTTTCTGTCATTGCGGCAATATTTAATTCAATAAACGAATGATGGAGGACGACGCTTTCAACCTTGCGTGGTTTAAAATGTGTTTGCTGGATAAAACACTGTTTTTATGCTGTCTATACCGCTCGCCTAACGATATTCACTTCTCTAGACTGTTTCAGGTGATAAGGTGCATTGAATTCAGACACATCATTCGGCAGCTGAGATCATTGTACTGGGTGACATCAACGTTCACAACACCAACTGGCTCCGCCACTCCAATAGAACAGATGAAGCGGGAAGACAGGCTGAAACTTTCGCAATCAGCCATAATCTAACGCAGCTAGTCGATGAACCGACAAGAATACCTGATCATCCAACCGACTTCCTGAACACCTTGGATCTCTTTTTGATTTCAAATCCAGATGATTTTGGAGTGCAGGTCCCAACACCGATAGGCAACTAGACCACAACCTTAAGCTACTGGAACTATTGTGCTGCCGCTAAAACAAGAACCTAAACCACCCAGATGCATTTGGCACTCTAACCGTGCTAATTGGGAATTCTTTTCGTGCTTCCCATTCAGTGATGTTTGCCTTTCAGATCCTGACATCAGTGTTTGCACTGAATCTGTTACAGAAATCATTCATACAGGAATGGATCTCTACATCCCTCATTCCATGAAAAGAACAACAGCACTAAAGCCATGGTTCAGCGAAGACTGCGAAAGAGCCTTTGCAGCCAAGAGCAGAGCTTACAAGTCTTGAAAGATGAATCCAACAGAGAAAACAAGAACAACCATCGTACGAATACGGAACGTATGCAACATAACAACTACAAGAGCAAAAGCCAATTTCAACGAAGGTGTAACTAATGAACTCCTTCAACAGGCAAGCGGGACTAGATAATTCTGGTCTATGGCGAAGACTGTCATTGCCAATTTCTGCAAATCTGCATTTCCGCCTCTTGTTAGAGAATACGGAAGTAGAGCATCATCTCCGAAAGAGAAAGCCGATCTCTCTGCTCTCTTGTTCTCAAAGAATTTTATGCTGAATTCATCTAACGCAATGCCACCGAACATTCCACCTACAAATTCTCCCATGGCAGAAATCAAGTTCAGAGTCCGCACTGTGAGACGGGCTCTCGAGCAGTTGAACTGCAAGAAGGCAGCTGGTCTAAACGAAATACAGCCAATCGTCCTGAGAAAGTGTGCTATCGAACTGGCACCCATTCTTAACCGTCTGTTTCAGATTTCTTATGAGAGTCAGACTTTTCCTAGCAGCTGGAAAATAGCGAGAATTCTACCGATCCCAAATAAAGAAATAAGTCCTTACCCCAAAACTATCGCTCTGTTGCACTTCTTCCCATTATGTCCAAAGTGATGGAGAGAGTCATAAATGATGAGCTCATTAAATATTTTGAGTTACAGGGAATTATTAACAACCGTCAGTACGGTTTTCGCAGGCAAAGATCGACAGGAGATCTGCTCGCCTACGTCACTCATGTTTCTACATCAACGATGGAAAATCATGGGTAATCTAGAGCAGTAGCCCTCGACATCTCTAAAGCCTTCGATAGGGTTTGGCATGCAGCCTTGTTGAATAAACTTGCTGCATATGGGCTTCCCGAAAAATTGCGAGGTTGGATAAGTAGCTTTCTTTCAAATAGATCAATACAAGTTGCGATCGACGGTATAACATCTGATTGTTTCCAGTTGCAAGCAGGAGTACCTCATTGATCCATTCTTTCGCCAACATTGTTTCTGTTCCAGATAAACGATCTTCTGTCATCTACAGAGAACAAGATCTTCGATTTTGCAGACGATTGTACCCTGGTTTCGTCTTTCAGTAGTCTCCGGCCGATTACAGCTACGGAATCTCATCGTCAGAGATGTCAACAAATTAATAACTCAAACTCTGACTTACAGAGGATATCTGAGTGGGGTCAGTTGAACCTGGTGAGCTTCAACGGGAGCAAGACGCAAGCAACTACGTTTTCTAGAAAGGTCCCCGCTGGAGAACATCCTCTAATAATGCAAGGCCAACAAATTACATCCAAAGATTCGATGCACCTTTTCGGAATAACGGTCAACATCGAGTTTTGCTGGCATGAACATGTATTAGCAATAGCTACGTCGGCATCAGCTTAACTTAGTTTTCTTTTCAGAGCCAAGCGATACTTCACGTCATCAGGCGCAGATTCGACCTTCTTTGGAATATTGCTCCCATTTATGGGGATCTGCGCCTAAACATTCGTTGCGGATGTTGGATAGTGTGCAGAAACGGGCTGTACGCTTCATCGATCAGCAGCGATCTCAAACCGCTGGCTCTCAGAAGACCTATTTCATCAGGCGTTTGCAGAAAAGATTTTTCTATGAACTATATTTTATAAGTTTTCCTTATAATTATTCTTAAAAATCTAACCTTAAAGAACCCAAGGAATCACAACCCCAAATATGTTAAAATACCATTATGTAGATATAATTATTTGTCAATAGAAATTTGGCAATTCCTCTAAATATTCAGCAACTAATTAATTTATGTTTATCGACGATAATTCATTGGAGCACGTGTACTGCATATCGACGTAGTATATTTCCTGTTCCTGTTAAAATAACACTTCCTTTATATGAATGAATCGTTAATAAACTAATTGAATTGTTATCAAATGAATATCGATAACCCTTTAAGAAATATGACCTATTAATATTATTTTCGTGACGACGAGATTTCAACACTACGGAGTACTCAATCACCTAAATTTATAAAGGGTAGTTCACCGATTTCCAATCCAGGTTAATTATCCACTTTATTATTACATGAAATCTTGTTAAAAAATCAGCGTATATTAAATGTATGAGCTGAAGTTCTTGGTAACGGTCTTATTGCACCATATTTTCTACCAGGAAACTTAACAGATGTTCAAAGTAGACCAAATACGATGTTTTAGTACTTCAGGTATGTGAAATATTGTAGATAGGGTAAAATGATCCACGCTCTCTCTCTCGAGCGCAATTTTTGAGAAGAATGCAATCGAAAACTTTTTTTGTCGATCAGTTTCTGAGTTTTGAGTTGTAATGGGTTGGAAAAACTTGACACTTACCTATTCAACACTTTATTACTATCATTCACATAATCACATCTACAATTGTTCTAACTTGGTATGGCTAAACTGTATCTTCAAACTTGAGATACAAGAACTGAACTTGACTGTAGAATGAATGTTGGAAGAACGAGAACTGAATGAATGAGTCTGAGTGAATCTTTTTGCATGAATGTAACCGTGGCCTATATATACCACTGACTGAATTGACCTGGACAAAGTATCTTTTGAAATACATATGGTTTTCGCAAAGTGTGGAGTCACAGGCGCCACATAATTCATGGTTGACAAGAGTTCTAAAGAATTCTCTAGTTTCAGAAAGTTCTGGATTTAATGTTTCCCTTATTCTAAGAAGTGCACCATTAAAATATTCTGAGTGGCTCGATTTCACATGTTATGCCACGTAATATAATGATAGGTGGTCCAAGTCCGAAGTGATAATGTAGATTCGTTTTTTGTTTAATTCCTACAGCAAATCATAGGCATAACATAGAATTGAAAAAGTGATAGGTGGTGTATAGCAGAGTACAGATACATTACAGAGCAAATATGAACTGCAATGGATTTTTTTTTATAAAAAACTAAAAATGCAGCAGACGCGACGCTGCTTTATAATCATTTCATGTATTCAGTGTTTGAAATCAGTTAGTTGGCACTTTGTTTCTGTTGTAAGCACTAATAAAAGATTCAAGTTTTGTGATTCTACCATAGAAAGACGACATTTGACTAGAGAAGAAATGTTACGAGCCGTTGGCATGCTCCAAGCTGGGAGCTCACAACGGGAAGTATCCAGGGTTCTGGGAAGTAGCCCAAGTGTCATAAACCGTTTATGGTCGCGTTTCAATGAAACAGGTAGCGTAGAAGAACGCCATACAGGTCGTTTCAGAATCACTACAGTCGCCCAAGACCGATTTTTGGTTTTACAAGCCAGAAGAGATCGTACTACCACAGCATCTCAATTAGCTCAAGAGCTCACGAGTTCATAATGTACAAATTTCCGACCAAACTGTGAGAGATCGACTGCACGAAGGTCTACTCCACTCCAGACGTCCTTTAAGAGTTCCACAACTGACCCATGGAAATCGCGCTGCTCGTTTAGCTTGGTGCCAAGAACACGTAAACTGGGATCAAGAGAGGTGGGCCACAGTTCTCTTCAGTGATGAATCTAGATTTAGTTATTATCCCGATTCGGGAAGAATTCGAATATGGAGGGAACCTGGAAAGCAAAACCGTCTCCAGCATGCTCGAGAAGTTGTTAGACACGGAGGCGGATCAGTGATGTTTTGGGGAGGTATACGCCTTGGTGGAAGAACTGACCTCGTTTTTATGCAGAACAACCTCACGGGAAATTCTTACGCAAATGAGATAGTTTTACCTGTAGTGGTACCGTATCTCCAAACAATGGGTCAGAATCCACTCTTCTAACAAGATAATGCCCCTCCTCATCGTGCAAGAGTTGTCTTGAACGTTCTTGAAGTGAATGATATCGATCTTCTACCGTAGCCATCCTGCTCCCCAGATCTGAATCCCATCGAGCATGTGTGGGACACCCTAAAAAGAAATCTCCAGCGTCAAAACATCTTCCATCATGAACAGGAGCTTCGATTAGCAGTTCAGGGGGCTTGGAATGACTTAGGCCAAAATGTAATAGACAATTTAATATTGAGCATGCCGCGACGATGCCAAAGTGTCATTAATAACAGAGGTGGATCTTCTGGGTACTGAAAAATATAAGTGCTTCTTTATCATTTCGAAAATATAAGTTCAGGATTTTTTTTTTGTTTTACCAAAGTTCGTCATTTTCAAAATTTCAAATTTTTTTATAATAGGTGCTTTGGAGAAGTCAAATATTATTTTGTTTTCTTTAGAATACATTATATACAATACATCCTAACAAAAACCGAAAGATTTCTATAAATTCGAATCATCAAATTCATATTTTAAAGATATTGGTAAGTGTTCCTAGACTTTTTTGAGGTATATATATATATATATATATATATATATATATATATATATATATATATATATATATATATAATATATAACAGAAATATTACCTAATGTCTACATTGTGATTTTTAGTTTTAGGTTATTTTCTAGTGTTTATGAACAACGAGTCAACGTGTCTGTATCCCATTACTTAAGTTAAAGTTTTAAAATGGGTGTGAACAAGAATTTATTTTGTTATGATTTTGTTCTGTTCGTTTCATTTTGATATTTTAGTCTACAAATAAATATGACTTCTAAAGTTCAGTTTTTTGTTTTACTTCAAGCACCTACCTACCTACCTCCTTCCTACCTTCAAAAAAAAATTAAAAAACATGATCCAAAATGCCTTAAGGGGCGCCAAAATCCTTTTTTGCACACAAGCGCCAGTAGCCCTCACGGGGGCCCTGAATCAACCAGAAGACCTTTAAGCAAGTGATAAAACGGTTTCTTCCGAGTAATGTCTGTTATTCTATCGAGGAGTTCTTGAAAATTTGTTCATCTATTAAAATCTGGTCATTATACATAGAACAATTTTTCACCTATACTATATGTTTCAAATATTGTTAATGTATTTTTTTCAAGTTAATTTATCCTTACTCGATATTCTCGTCGAGCTTCTTACATTGTGCCCATTGAATGGATCTTTATACATTACATGTAATTCTGACTGACATTTCATGTAAACTTTGATGAAGAAATAAAATTTATTATCGTGGACTTATGCACTATCTCAGCTGTTAGCTGGATATAATTTACCTTTCCCAGATTTAGCAATCAAAGGGAATAGGCTCGATTACAATATACTTGGCATAAATTTCCTAACTATCCTACATGTATTAAGAATTACAGCTTTTTGCATTTCTATATAGGTATTCTTATACAATTCTAATTTCTTAAGGCTATCATGCAAAGTTTTGGGTATTAACCCAGTCGAGGATACGATGACAGGCACAATATCTATTTTCTCGAGGTGCCACATCTGCTTGATCTCAATAGCAAGGTCTGTGTATTTGGACTTTTTCTCCTGGAATTTGTTCAGCACGTTGTTATTATTCGGTATGGCGACATCCACCAGCATTGCTGTTCTGGCTCTCTTATCATACACCACTATGTCCGGCCTATTATTCGTCACCATTCTGTCAGTGATAACAGGCCTATCGTAGTATAATCTGATAGAGTCATTTTCCAAAACGGGCGCCGGCTGATACTTGTGATATGGCTGGAAGGTGTTCAGAAGTCCGTACTTGTGTGCAAGTTTCTGGTGGATAATGTTGCACACTTGATTATGCCTGTGAAGATACTCCGTATTGGCCAGTTGTTCGCATCCGGACGTAATATGCTGTATAGTCTCTGATCTTATATGGCATTTCCTGCACTTATCCGTTTGTAATGTTCCGTCCTTCATTATAAATTTTTTGTAATTGTTTGTAGCGATCACTTGGTCTTGGATGGCCATAAGGAATCCCTCTTTTTCTGCGAATAATTCTCCTTTCATCAACCATTTGTTGGAGGCTTCTTTGTCGATGTGTGGTTGATTAATCTCATGGTGATGTCGTCCATGCAATTCCTTTCTTGACCATTGCTCTTGTTTTTCAGTATCTGATAGGAACGGTAAATTCAGCAGGTCATCTCTGGTAGCAAGATTTAGTGGTGTATAACCCCTATCAGCCAACGATACCACTCTATGGAGGTCAGAAGTGGAAGCTTTTGCACAGAAGAATTCTCTGAGATTTTTTATCTGTTCGGTGTGTAAATTGACAACATCTATTAATCCGCGTCCTCCTTCTTTCCGCTTTAAAGTTGTTCGTATCACAGACGATTTTGGATGATGATTGTTGTACTTTGTGAGCATCGTTCGGGTCTGCCTTTGAATATCATCCAGTTCTGTCTTAGTCCATCTGATTATTCCAAATGAGTAAAGCAACACTGGAATGGCGTAGGTGTTAATTGCCTTGACTAGATTCCCCGAGTTCAACATCGATTTCAGCACAGACTTCAGACGCTGACTGTATTCTGAACGAATCATCTCCTTTGATTGTTTTTGGTCTAGCAATCTGGCTTGTTGGTATCCCAGATATTTGTATGTTTCGCCATCTCTCATGCACTGTATAATATCACCGTTTGGAAGTTGTGTTTCACCATCCATGACTTTGCCTCTTTGAATGTTCAGGGTCTTACATTTTTCAATCCCGAATTTCATATGAACATCGGCCGAGAACTCACTGACAGTTTTCAGCAAATCATCCAATTGCTTCTTGTTCGAAGCATATAATTTGATGTCATCCATATACAGCAGGTGGGAGATTGTATGATAATTCCTTTCTGCTTTTATCCTAAATCCGTATCCAGTTCTATTGAGCATTGAGGACAATGGGTTCATTGCTAAACAGAACCATAGTGGACTCAAAGAGTCTCCTTGAAAAATTCCACGACGTATAGGTATCTCGTCGGTTTTAATTGATTTATTCTTCATGTTGACCTGCAGAGACGTGCGCCAGTGTGTCATTGTTGTCTTCAAGAACTCTACCAGGGCTGGGTGAATTTTGTATGTCTGCAATACTTCAACAAGCCAAGAATGGGCGGTACTATCGAATGCCTTCAGATAATCGAGAAAAGCTGATTGAACATTCCGATGCCCTACTTGTGCCTGTTTCATTATCACAGAATCGATGATGAGTTGTTCCTTGCACCCGTGGTGTTTCTTTCTGCATCCTTTCTGCTCCTCTGCTAATATATTGTTGTCGTCAAGGTGTTGGTATATTCGATTGGATATGCATGAGGTGAGTATTTTGTAGAGTGCTGGCAGGCAAGTGATTGGCCTATATTGAGACGGATCCTGTGTTCTATCGCTCTTAGGTAGCATATATGTTAAACCTTGCGTTAGGAAAGTGGGTGTTTTCTTGGGATATTGAAGAACATACGTGAGCTGTTTCGCTAGGGCTCCATGGAGCTTATCAAACTTCTTGTACCAGTAGTTGTGGATATTATCTATATCTGTGGCCTTCCAATTGTTGGTCGCTCGAACTACTGTTGTGATTTCTTCCTCAGTTATTCCATCGAAGTCCATATGTCTGATATCGACGCGTTCTTTTTCATTCGTGATCCATTCCGCATCTCTATTGTGTTCTCTGGGGTTCGACTATAGTGATGACCAATAGTCGGTCAAGCACTGTGCGTCAGGTACTTCTCTGTTATTGTTGGTCACAGTTTTGTTATTTCCCTTATGAAAATTGGCTGCGTTTTGGAGGAACCTTTGGTTTTGGTGTTTCCTTTCAGTACACTTGACGTATCTTGAAAGCCTCTTTACTTTTGCTTGGAGTTTCTGTTTCAAAGTGTCCATATACACGTCGATGTGTTGTTTGTGATCAGGGTGTTTTGTGTTCGTACCAATTTTCCTATAAATTTTGCGTATATGTGATTTCAAGCGCCTTGAGGGTTTTCTGTTTCTCAGGAATTCTGTGAGGCGACCGATTTCTGCTCTAATATTATCAATATCTTTCTCCAGTCGTTTTTGCCATGGTGGTTTTCTGACGCTTTTTGGCTCAGCTTGAATCAGAGTTGTTGTTTGTGAAGTCGAAGAACCGCTACTGCTCCACAGTAAATCAAAGTGTGAATCTTCTCCAAGGTGTTCTGGTCGGTATATTCTTCAAACACTGAGTTTACGCTTGCTAGGATGATATTGGTGTTTTTGTTCGTCTTGAGTTTGGGCAGTTTAGGTCTTTTAGTTGGGTTACTACCACTGAATTCAGTTATTGCTCTGTTGAGTTCTGATCTTGCTAAATACATATATTCGTTCTGGTGATTCGGCTCAGGAGGGCGTTCCATGTTTATATTCGTTTCCGTGGCTTCGATGTTATCTCTAACACTTTCATTGACTCCAGAAGGTATACTGTTATGAGTATCATTTTCGCTTCTGAGTTCCATTATGACCTCTTCTCGTAAGCTTTGCAGCGGTTCTGAAGAAAGTAGCCTGTTTTTAACGATTGTTCTTCGTTGATCCGAAATTCTCTGCTCGGATATGTGCTGTAATTCAGGATATTTTTCTATGAACGCAAGATGTAACGCGTATCTGTATGCTGTCATTTCCGATTCCAAGTTTGTAATCTTGTAATAGGAACGCATAATGAAGGTATTCATTTCTGGAGTCCACTTCATGCGTTTCCTAGGGATTCCGGCTCTCGTGGTCATAGGCATAATGGCTTGCGCCGCCGTTGAAACATCAAGAGTCGGTTGGGAGGTGTTGATGTTATTTCCCACTTGGTTTTGTGTTGCAGTATCCCTACTCGATATCACGCTGCTTCCGTCGCTAACCGAGGGAAACTGTGACTCACTTTCCGAATAAGACCCTCTTCCTAAATCTTGAACGCGACAAGAGGTTATGGTGGTACAATGTCGATTCACCCGTTTATTCCTTAGATTGTACATCATTGGATAAGTTGCATTTTATACCTACTGCCAGGTTCAGCTTGGGTACCTCGGGTTCGCTAAGCCCGTACTCAGAAACAATGTTCCTAAGCCCCTGAGGCTAAATAAGATAAAATTATTACTATTATTATTATTATCATGCATCTTTGAAAGTTTTCGACCCCCCTAAAATTTATCCTCAATATCTTAAGCGGTTTACGAAAACTTCAAATTTAACTGCATTTCGATTGAACTTTAACACCTTGTAAAACGGTAACGAAATATTTACGAACCTATGTATAATAATAATATATAAACTTTTTCCATGAAATGACTTCAACAATCACCTTCTCAAATATTGCCATGTCTTTTTCAAACACCTTGTATAGCATCATCCAATGTCGGATTATACTTTATAGAATCAAAGTAACCTTTTAACAGAATCAATTTATTGTAAACTAAATAACTGTCAATTTCATTACATTCATGAATCCATAAAATACTGAAGTTATGGATGTAACTTTACAGAGACATTTTGCGAAATTTATCTACGTAGTTCCTGATGGATTACGTGAACTCATTAGTGATGTTTCAAGAGAAGTGAGATGAAATTCTTAATATTATGAGTATCTTATTTAAAACCTTCTTTAAACAATTGCCGCAGGTTCTTAGGAGTCAGCCTGATGACTTATACACTTTCATTGCTGACTACTTGGACGCTTTGATGGTAACAAGAGAAAATGCAAGAGGTGAAACAGAAAAATGTTCAGAATATTTTCTACTGGTGATATTATTTTAGTTGCTTCAAGACTTATCGTTGACATACTACAAATTAGTGAGACAACTGCAGAATTACTGCAAAAAACCGGTCTAAAAAGGAATGAAGCCAACAGAGCAGCCACAGTTATCCAAAAAAAATTCAAGAAATTCATTGAAATCAAGCATCCTGACAAGATACGAAGTAAGTTGTACGAGCACGAATTGATAAATCAGGTTTGGACGATATGTTTTGAAAGTGCCAACATGAAATTTCATAGTGATATGTTAATTAGTGTTGATTTTATAGCCAATCAGTATGGGAACACTTACATCCACAATGCCTTTCAGTACTGTGAAATTCTAAAATTAAATATTTCTAGAAGTTTCAATTCTGGATGAATAACTCCTACTGTCAGGTGGGTCAGTCGTGATTCAAAAAACCTTCAAAGTCCACGATATTGTGTTAGACCAGTGATTCCCAAAGTGGTCTATATCGACCCCCAGTGGTCTATGATAACTTGCAAGGGGTCTACGTCAGCGAAAAAAAATTTGTGGGTCTATAAAATGAAAAATGGGGGTCCACGATAGTGGATCTCAACACATACACTGATAGTACATATTCACTTACATCATACTAACTTATAATATAAAGACATACATTATTTATAAAAGTACCTATGAAGTAAAAAAATTTATTATATATGTTAAATTGTGTAAGTTGTAGGATGTAGGCATTCGCTTTGTGGTCGCAATACATTTTGAACTTGTAAAAAACTGCACCAGTATCATCTTGTAACAGCAGTCTCAAAGCTTCGCTAACTTGCACTGACTTGTTCAATTCGTCACTCTATAAATACGAATGTTGGACAAATACGTTTATTCGTTTCCTGAATCTTGAAAAGTAAAGTGCCAAGAAAATATTTAAATAAATAAAAACAAGTAGTTTATCACACTAATTGCAGTGAATCACTGTAATTTTGTTTGAGAGTGCCGGGAAAAGTAAGTACATTATTTTTTATTAAATTTCAGTTTTATACTCGTATTTAGAAAAGATTGATAAATTACGACAATCATAACTTCAGTTATTAGTAGTTTAATATTCAATCATGCAGAATTACACGAGTACTCCTCAATAATTTCTTTTTCAAAGTTTTAGCAATCGGGTATTATAATTACAGTGCAATCTCCGTAATCCGAACTAATTGCTGCAAGGAGATGTTCGGATTATGGAATGTTTTCGGAAAAATCTGAAAAAAATTTTTTAATATACAGCTGCTGGTGTTTATGTCTTATTTAAATAATGTAATTTTGTCCACAGATAACTGATGCCATGTCCGAATCTAAAAAGAAATGTAGACAGTAAACTGTTGATTATTTGAAATTTGGCTTCATTCCATCATTGTCGGACAAACAA
The DNA here is from genome assembly GCA_013387265.2 of Cryptolaemus montrouzieri. Classification (NCBI taxonomy): domain Eukaryota; kingdom Metazoa; phylum Arthropoda; class Insecta; order Coleoptera; family Coccinellidae; genus Cryptolaemus; species Cryptolaemus montrouzieri. The sequence continues at coordinate 31,224,540 of JABFTP020000103.1, forward strand.
ATGTCTATGTGCCTTTTATGCAACAAAGTTTTGGGCAATGACGCTATGAAACCATCTTCTAAGCTGCAGGATCATCTGAGAAGATGTCACCTTGATAAAACAGATAAAGATTTGAAATACTTTCAAACACTCAAAGATACACTTCAGAAGAGACCAACACTGGACAGAATGTTCGCTTCGACGTCACAAAGAAACGATGATGGTTTGCGGGTGTATTAGAATATCTCGCTACTTATAGCAAAATCCGGAAAACCGCATACTATCGGAGAGAAATTAATTTTGCCAGTCCTTGAAGAGGTTCTAAAAACTGTTTTACACAAAGCTGCATCTGATATCATTAAAAGAATTCCCTTGAGCAATAATACTGTTGAAGGACGTATTGATGAAATGAGTTTTGATATTGAAAGCTTCTTGTGTAATTATTTGCAAACGACCCATTTCTCTATACAACAAGACGAGTCAACTTTACCTGGTAATGCAGCATTATTATTGGCATATGTTCGTTTTGTTATGAATCAAGAAATCTACGAAGAACTGCTATTCGCAAGAACTTTGATAACCGACACTAAAGGTGAATCAATATTTCATGTTTTGAAGGATTACTTCATTGAAAAAGCAATCCCTTTAAAATATAATATCAGAAGGTACAGATGGAGCTCCTGTCATGGTTGAACGTTATCGTGGATTTATAAGCTATAAACAAAATGTGTCAGGGGTATTAGCGATACATTGCGTCATCCATCGACAACATTTATTTGCGAAAAATTTGAGTGTTAGATTGCATGGATCTCTTCGATTCTTTGATGCCGTAAATAAAATGACGAACACTTTCATCAATTATTCCTTCACTTTTTGAGACTATTTTAGAATTTCTGCATACTAAAGATAGAATTTTAAAAAAAAATTTAATGAAGTGAAAACAGACATCGCCTATTCAACAGATTTGTTTGCAAAATTTAATATGGTTAATTTGCAGTTACAAGACGACAGTTCAAATTTGATCAGAACAAAGTCCATCTCATCAGCATTTCTTGCCAGAGTTAAACTAATGAAGCAAAATATTGTACGGGGCGAATTTTCTCAATTCCCCAGTTTGTCACAGACAAATTGCCAGAAAGACGACGTTTCAACCTACGTTCAACATTCAAATGCCCTCTTTCAGATTTTGGAACTAGATTTGAGGATGTTTTGACCATGGTAATACCACCGTGAATAATTAATCCATATGGTGACATAGAAGAAACGAATGTCATAATACGAGAGGAACTGACTGAACTTAGTACAAACGTACTAATAGAATTTAAGATTCAGTTTAAAAACGGATATCAGCAATTCTGGCTGCAAAACAACATACCCGTTACTTATCCCGTATTATGGAATATAGCGAGGAAATTTTCCTTTCCATCGTCATACCTAGTGGAAAGGGGGTTCAGCGCTGTTACCAATCTCCGAACGGAAAAAAAAAATTGGACATCATTAGCTGAGAAGATTTAATATTAACCCTTACAAAATTGACGCCAAATGTTGATAATTTATTATTAAAGCATCATGTTCATTAGGGTGGAGCGAAAATATATGAAATTTAAAAAAAAATTTTTTCAACGGCATAGCGATGAAAAGTTGCCTTGTTATATACAAAACAAACATAGAAAATATTACACAATTATCTTAACGTTCTAAGGTGCCCCAGCAGGGATGAAAAACAAACGAAAAACATTTTTTTATGTTTTAATTATTTATTGCAAGAAATATCCAGAAACAATGAAAATACAGTTTAAATATTAAATTGATTCTTTGTGTTAAAACTAGGCATACGTTGACGAGATAGTAATCTTGCTCTAATAAAACCATCTCGTTTGTTTCCCCCACAAACTGCACGCGATGCTTCTGTCACCAACTTAATGCAGTGCTCCACGGCTTGGGTGTGGCATGGAAAATCTTTAATATCCTGACATGTGCCGAGACCATTTTTTACAATTTCCTTCAAGGTTTCATCAGACAAATTTGAAGTTAGAGGTGGCTCAGTTATGTCACAGTCAAGCCACAAAATAATGTCAGTATAGTCTTTAGCCTCGAAATTGAACACCGGCACCTTGAATTTTCGAAGTCCTCGAGTATTCTGTGATCTTGCTTTTATAATTCTTCGATATGCCAGATCTCGGATAACCTCTCTGTCATCGCCAAGCATGGCAATGATGATATTTTCTGGATGACCGAAATATCCATTTCGTTGGATTACTTTGTCAATGATAGCCTTCATGTCGGAGTTCAAATAGCGACTAAGATTAATAGTTTGCCAAAGGTACTTAGCCCCGTCGATGCACGAGGAATTACATTTTATTGTAAACCACATCGGTCCATAAACTTGCATTACGTACGTGGCTACCACTAATTTTTCTTCAGGGTCAGTTTTTGTGGCATACAACTTTAGAATTCGATTAGCTGTTGTTAGCCATCTAGAACGGTTAAGGAGTCCAGGTTCTATATTAGCTAAATCAGAAGTAAATATACCAGTAACGATAGCGGTCATAATATCGTATAGATACTTTTGGTTGGTACTCAGCTCTGTCCTAGTAATTTCAGGTAATATTGTGCGTATAACGGAGAATGCGACTATCGGCATTGTTTGACAATTTTGTAATTGAGATCCATTGGCACCTGAAAAGCATTTCGGCCCTGTAGTTTTTCCATCTAACTGTAATAACAAATGTCGTAGTGGTAATTCATTAGAATGCAACTGGCAGATAAACCACTGTAATGGTCTGTTTAGCTCTTCTTCCATCAGACGAATAACGCCACCTTTAAAACCTGTATTGACTACTGTTCCATCGCAGCCAACAACAGCTATTTCACCAGCTTTACTGACTTAGATTTTAAGTGAGATATTAAAGTGTCTTTAATACCTTCAGCAGTCCTCGACTCACAAGTGACATGCCCGAAATAGTTGCTTCCTGGTTCTGATAAAATGACAAAATAATCTTCTATCTGTCGTTTTCTGTAAAATTTCCCTTCTTTCTCAATACGAACCAAAGTCTTATCCTTCCTGCCATCAAAATGTAAGCCGAGAAGCATTTCATTGCAGTCCGTTTCTTGTAAAGTTAATCTGACCTTAGTTCTTTCACGGCGCAACTTCAAACGATCAATGACATGACTTGGATCGTATGGGAATATAATGCCAACATCTTTTAAAACAGAAGAAGCTATAATAGCAGCGGCTCTATCGGATATTCCAGTACGATCACAGGCAAGGGCTAATGATGATAAGTTTAAACTCTTTTTTTTCTGAGGTGGTGAACCTTTTAGTTTGACCTGTTCTGAGTTTTCATGGTAAAGACTAGAAGATAATACGGGTGAGCTAGCGCATGAACTGCTGCTTTCGATTGAAGAATCATCGGTCAAAGAACGGGAACAACAAGGTTTGTCAAAATAGTTTACCTCTCTGTTCCGCGATAAACTTTTTTCTTTTCTTTCTTGTTTCTTTTAGTTTTTCACAGTTGCAATCACATGGATACCGCCTATCATCATTTTTCTGTCTGTTCTTTGGTCAATTAAGAAACTTTCTTCCTCCTTGGGAACACGACTACCTTTTACACAGTTACAATCACATATAATTTTGCATTTGCAAATGCTAATATCAAACAGTCTATGGGACTCTGATATAAATGTATTATTCTTTTCTTGGTATTCAACATTAGTTTGACGGCCAAGATATGGTTTCATTAAGCTTCTATATTTGTCGTGGTAGGCACGAATCAGTTGTTAAACTCTTTTTACACTCACAGTAGGCAGCGACGATTTTTGCCATATTTTTATAACTTCGTGAGCCAATCTTTCAGATATTTCATGAAAACTGTTGGCTCTTTTATTGTTTTATCAGGCTTCAACTCATATTTCTGCAAACAATACAAATAATAAATTCTCTAATATTACAGTCAGGAATTAAACTACAAGCATAAAATATGAAAATCACTACTTACAATATACTTTACAATCCCAGTTAAAGATAAACTAATACAATTTGATGCCTCAAATAAATGAACGGTAAACAAATGAACTGCTGTAAGTGCGCGAAATTACTAAATGTCACTTCATTGGTGTTTGGGTAGAAGGCGCAGGGAAGGGGTATTTCGCCGAAATACCCCTTCCCTGCTGCTTAAGTCTCAACACGCTCGTTTCTACCGGTAATAACTGTCGCTCAGGAGTTTTATAAAATGTTTGCGATGTTTTGAAAAATTTTGGCAAAACTCATAATTTGCCTAAATTTTTCAGAACTTTATGACGATGGGGGCACCTTGAAACAGCATAAGCCAACTGATTTTTTTCGTGTCTAATGTTGATCTAAAATAGCAACTTTTTACAGGTATACCGAAGCGATAAAACATAAAAAATGAAATCGCTCCACCCTAATGTTCATTCTTATCACTAAAAATATTTACTTGTTGCTCAGTTGTTTATTTTATGTTACGTATATATTATATAACAGATACAAAATTTTATTTTGACTAGCTTTATTTTAAATTCAATTAATATATGTATACATTAACATGTGTTTTTAATTTGAGTTTTTGACACTAAACTTCACTACAGTTAGAAATTTACAAAAAATCAATATCAGGTAAGTAGGGGGTCTACCCAAACCCGAAAAGCATGGCAAGGGGTCTACGACACAAAAAAATTTGGGAACCTATGTGTTAGACTATCGCCGAGTGAAGTTGACAGGGATATAAAAGATTTAAACAACTCATATGAATAAGTTTTCAACATCTTGCATGAGCATGTATACATGAGAAAACGCGTTTGTTGACAATGAAACAAAAAAGTGAAAGAATGAAACTTTCTCAGGCTAATTTTCGACTCTTTGATCAAAATCAGATGAGTTTCTATGCCGTTTCATTACTGCAAATTTAACATGCACGCCTGAGACGAAGCAGCAAGGTGATCTTCTGGATCGCACAGAGCATTATCTTCATCAATTTTTGCCAAAAAAGGAAAGACCATGAATGAGTAGTACTACTCATCACTGTTTGACCAACTAAATGAGGAAATCAAAACAAATCTTACCAAGAAGAAGATTCTGTTTCACCACGACAATGTCTCGGCCCATCTTTCTTCCGCCACTTCCTGCGTTAACCTGAGAAGATTCACTCGTTACACCAACAGCCACCACCTGAATCGATTAACTACAAAGAGGGCATCAAAAACCTTCAGCATTGTCTAAGCAAGTGTATTTCACTTAAACAAAATTATCATGAAAGATAAATCACAGCCAGTAAACAAAGAAGAGAAATATGCAAACCACTAGTCAATCTCTCCTTCAAAATCTTTCCTGTGATAGTTTTAAATTTGAACCAAGAATATTTTAAAATGTTGACAACTTCTGAAACACAGCAGATTAATGTTTTCAATGCTATATGGAGATAAAACAAATATTTTATGATGGAGAAAGTCTTCTTCTTCTCGATTTAGACCTTGAGGTCTGTTTTATTTTCTACTATTGTTCTTGTCAGATGGGCTGCCAACTATCTTTCCAGCGTTTGGGGAGTCTTTCCGGTGGCCGACGTGCTGCTATTGGTTTTCCGTCTCGTACAATACGTGTTAGTTTGTGTTCTTCCATCCTGTCTACATATTGATTCCATCCTCGTCTGCGTTTTCTTGCTCATCGTACAATATTTTCAGTGATACATGTTTCTCGTATAACCTCGTTCCTAATTCTATCTCTGAGTGATTTTCCCGATATTTGCCTTAGCATCTTCATTTCTGACGTTCTTATAATTTTTTTGGTTTTGAAGGTATCGGCCCTAGTTTCTACTGAATAGGTGGCGATCGGGCGTACACACGCTTTATAAATCCTCGTTTTGCACTCAATGCTCCTATGCTCGTTCTTCCATACGACATCTCTCAGGCATCTGGAAATCGCTGCTGCTTTATTTACCTGTCCTCGGACCTTTCTCGCTAAATCCCCGTTACTAGTTATTTGCACCCCAAGGCATTTGAAGGATATTACCTGGTCTACAGTTTTATCATCAATTGCGAGCTTACATCTTCTTGTCTCCTTCGATATCACATGCTCTCTGATTTTTCGGTAGCTATCTTCAGTTGTAATTTTCAGCTTCGGATTTGAAAGCAAGGGTTTGTTGTATTCCAGAGATTTTTCTACTACTTGTCGTACTATGAAGATTACAGCCGTTGTTGTTCTGTTCCTCCTAAATCCTTGCTGTTCTTCGTTGATGTCTATCACTTCTGTTATTTTGTCCTCGTAGAATTCCGGTAAAGAGCTGGGTTAGTGCCCCTAGCAGACTTAACGTTCTGTGATTTGAGGGGATCTTTTTGTCACCCTTCTTGTTTATAGGTACAGAAAGGCTATTTTTCCACTGTGTAGGCACACTGGTATTGTCTAATAATTTTCCCAATGAAGCCTTGACTTCGCTTGTAAGCGATATTTTCAATGAAATAAAACTAGAGTATTTAGATTTTCACTATATTAACCAAACTATGACCGGTTTTACCACACTGTGGCTTCATCAGATAGATACAAACTAATGAACAGAGTTATTCATATATATAGTCTTATTTCCTACTTAATATTACAATAGGTAGAAGAGTTATGTTGGAAAACCCATCGGAGTTGCTTACTTTATGAATTGAAAATATTGAGTAAAGGAGAAGGATTTAGATCTAATTGACTATCAAGTAACCTACCTGAATTCTTTTCTTTGTTGATCTCTAAAATTTCCAATAGATTGAGTTTTTGTCTGCTATTTTCATTGTGTAAAATTTTGAAATTTTCATTAAAGTTATCTAACTTTGAAATTTCTGAAAGTTCTACCAATAAACATTTTATTACAATCCCGCAAGACAGTTTATAAACACCGGATTTATTACTTTTATCAATTTTAGATTTGCAGTTTTTGATATGTCGGTCAAAAGAATTATCAGTTCGGAATGCTATATTGAAATTATAATGCGAGAGGAATGATTTTAATTTTAGACTAGGATTACCAATATAAGTTAAGCTGTTGTATTTTGTGTTAACACAAAATAGTAGTCTAAAATTAAAATCATTCCTCTCGCATTATATTTTCAAAATAGCATTCCGAACTGATAATTTTTAGGCCGACATATCAAAAACTGCAAATCTAAAATTGATAAAAGTAATAAATCCGGTGTTTATAAACTGTCTTATGGGATTGTATTAAAATTTATATTGGTAGAACTTTCAGAAATTTCAAAGTTAGATTATCCGAGCACAAACGTAGTTTTAATTATAATAAATCAGATTCCCATTATTCTAATCACTTACTCGAAGAAAACCATAACTTTAATGATAATTTCAAAATTTTACACAATGAAAATAGCAGACAAAAACTCAACCTATTGGAAATTCTAGAGATCAACAAAGAAAAGAATTCAGGTAGGTTACTTAATAGTCAATTCGATCTAAATCCTTCTCCTTTACTCAATCTTTTCAATTCATAAAGTAAGCAACTCCGATAGGTTTTCCAACATACCTCTTCTACTTATTGTAATATTAAGTAGGTAATAAGACTAATATATAAGGAATAACTCTGTTCATTAGTTTGTGTCTATCTGATGAAGCCACAGTGTGGTGAAACCGGTAATAGTTTTGTTAATATAGTGAAAATCTAAATACTTTAGTTTTATTTCATTGAAAATATGTATATCGATTTTCATCAAGTAACGACCTCCTCAATCAAATTATTATAAGCGATATTTAATCATTTCGTTAATGATGTTGTCTATTCCTGGTGCTTTTCGAATTTTGAGTTTTTGAATGGCCTTAGTTATCGACTCGTTGGAGATCACAACAGCGACAATTTCTTCCTCCCCAAGCTGATCTGCTTGTCTCTCACTATCGTTTTCGCTCTCTTCGTTATTATAGAGTTCTGTGAGGTATTGTTTCATTGTTTTGCCCTTACTTGATTCAGTAAGACATATTCAATTACTGGTTTTTTTCTTTGCTCGAAGCATATTTCATATTCTCCTCTGAGTTCCATACATATCGTTCTCCATATCCTTGTTAAATTTTCTCCAATGTTCTCTCTTTATCTCCCTGATTTGTCTGTCCACTCTGTTCCGTGCCTCCAGGTATTTCCTGTGTTCTGTCTGAGTATTCATACTTCTATATCTCAAATATGCTTCTCTTTTTTCCTTTGCTAAAACTTTTACCTCCTCTGTGAACCATGCCGTCGATTTGTGCTTTGTAGCGTTTCCAACTATTCTCGTCCCAAGCGCTTCCTTTGCAGGCTCTAGAATGTTTGTTTTTGTCGTGTTCCAGCTACCATCAACATTTTGTTCTTTCGTTGAACAGCCATAGATTCGTTGTGTCCTGGAGTGCTTCTGTATTGAATTTTTCTGTTTTTGATGTCGTTGGTACCTGTTTCCTGTAGGTTATGATATTTTGTAATTTTCCCAGAACCAAATTATGGTCTGAATCGATGTTGGGAGATGTCAGAGCACGTAAATCCATTATCTGACTTGGAAAGAATTCCCTATTTGTCAGTATGTAATCTATGGTTGATCGATGTCCTTGGGTATTAGACCAAGTAAACTTATGTTGTTCCGTGTGATCATAAAAGGTGTTGTTAATACGTAGTTCGTTGAAGGCGCAGAATTCTGCTAGTAAATCCTGATTTTCGTTGGTCACTCCTTTAAAACGTTGTTTTATTCCATTTATAACTTGATCTCCAATTCTTGCATTTAAGTCATCCATTATTATGACTTTGTCGGATGTGGGTATTAGATAATAGGTGTTCTGTAACGCTTCGTAGAAATTCGCCGATTCTTCTCTAGGCTTGCTTATATCTGGTGCGTTAACAGATATTACATGCAAGGAGGTACTTTTCAACTTGAATTTAACTCTGAGGATTCTGTCATTGATATATTGTATATCGTCTATATCCTGTTCGAACTTCTCATGGATCAGTATTCCCACTCCAGACGCAGCGCTTTCTCCTTTCTTTTTGCCGCCGAATATAAGTATATAGTTCTTATATCGACTTTTTCCTTGGCCCTTCTTTTTAGTCTCCGATATTGCGCAGAGGTCTATTTTATGTTAGTTTATTCAATGATTTCTTGATCTTGGTTATTCCAAGAGGCTACGTTCCAGCATGCAATCCTGATTGTGTTTTTTCTTCAATAATTTTTTTTCTATTCCGTGCATTGGTCGTCATCGTTGTAGGCAGTCCATTTTCCGAGGCTCGTTTCCTGTTTCTTTGAGCATAAAGATTTTTTCCTATGGATAGGCTGCCAACCTTGCCCATAAACCCCCAACCTGTAGGACCAGTCCAGTTTTTGTTTCACGGTGAGTAATTTATTTCCTCACTACCTTCCCACAAAGCTGGATTGCTGTGTAGGTGAGCTTTCCCCAATTCCAATGGGGACGCGCCCGATGGAGTTAACTGGTAAATCACCACACTGGTGAAGAAAGTTTAACATGAAATTATTTACAGTGAAGCGTGAAAACCTTGCCATGAAATAACTCAGGTTACAAAAAGTCTTACACTTCTTCAATTTCAAACGTATATTTAAGGACCCCAAGATCCTGAATTGATAGTAGCAGAGATACTGGAGGAAGCTAACATATCTCTAGAGAATGCCGAAAATGCTGCAATGATAATACAGAAAGCATTCCGTAGTTTTCTACAAAGAAGAGATCGGGAGAAACAACTTCTTGGTGGAATGATAGACTGGAGAGTTGCCGCGAGAAGCGCTATTGCCCTTTATAGAAAAACTGGAGCAACCTATCAGGAGGCCCATAGAGCTGCCACACTGATAAAGGTAACTTTTAGAGTTTAGTTTGAATATAGTTCACTATAATTAAGATTATACCCTCTATAGTTTCAAAATTTTATATTTACGCCAATGTGATACTCTTGATCAATCACATTACACTCCTGTACCACAGCGTGGAACCATAATTTCTTGTTTGAAAAACCTAGCATGTTCTCAAGGCTTTAAGTTAGGTGATTCAATAGATCAATCCAAAATATTTATAACATACTTTTCTGGTAATCTCTGCATGCATAAAGATGAAATTTTGTCCTACTTAGCTGCATTCGAAATCTGTGTTGCCCATCTCAGCCCAGGACGTAGTAGATTGATTCAGGTGTTAGTTGATGGAATAACGAGTGAATCTTTTCAGGTTATTGCCGGAGTACCCCAGGCTTCCATCTATCGCCAATTATTTTTCTGTTGCAGATTAATGATCTGCTCGACTTCACCAAGAACAGAATATTTGGGTTTGCAGACGACTGTACCCTGGTGTCCTCATTTTATAGTCAGTGTCCTGTCACTGCACAGAAATCTCTCGGTCAAAGGCGACAGGTTGCTGATCTTTCTCTTTTTCACAAATACACACACCACAAAAATTGTCGCATCACCTGGTATTCTGAATTCCACAATCGATTAAGCAGCTCGATCGCAGTTTCTTTGTCAACATATGTTTTTGGACATATAAGGGGAAATAAATCTTATCTATATAGTAACATTTGTTTAATATGATCTCGAACACGTCTGAAACAAGAATGAGTTTATTTGACTATCAGTATTCATTCAATTTCTATTCAGTTTTCACGTTGAATTAATGCAAGTTTTCTGTGTTCCTTGTTGATTTTCGAATTTTTGAATTTATTGTAATGGCTGCTGAACGTCCTGGACGCTATTCGAGTGATCATGAAGTGGTGAGAATTGTAACACTTTCAGAGAGGGGGTGAAGCTAACGTTACGTGGCTAACTTGTTGAATGTTAACCAAAGCACCTTTTCAAGAGCAATTAATCGGTACCACGAAACAGGGGAATATGGAAGAAGGGCCGGACAGGGAAGAAATCGGATAACAACACCAGTTGCTCATCGTTGGCTTCGTTTAAGTGCACTGTACGGCTAGAATGCTACAAAATGAACTTGCACTTCTCAGAAATGTGCATATTTCATTGCAAACTGTTAGGAACAGGCGCACAGAAGACGATATGAGACCAAGGGTGGCTTCTACCGGCCCGCATCTCACCAGAGTGCATCGAGTTGGAAGACTTCAGTTTGCATCGCATACATCGCAGATATCCTTGAACCCCATATTGTACCTTTTGGCCCATTGATTGGCGAAAACTTCATTTATATGCATGATAATGCTCGGCCTCATGCAGCTAGAGTAATTACAGAATTTCTGCAAAATGCTGAAATTGATATTTTAAGATGGCCAACCAGAAGTCCCGACTTGAATTCCATAGAACATGTTTGAGACAACATGGGGTGGCAAATTTAGCAACGTAGGATGCCTTGTAGAACACTCCAACAACTAGAAAATCTGCTTCCTGAAATTTGGAACTCAATGACTCAAGAGTACATCCAAAATTTGTTTGAGGGGTTTCCGAGATGTATACTGGCAGTAATCCGGGCCCGGGGAGAAAACACTCGATTTTGAAAATGATTAGTAACCATCCGATGCTAGTTGATTGGTCTCTTCGCGAATGTTTGAAGATGGAGGAATTTATTAATTTTTCATCAACTCGAAAATTGTTCATATTTTCCATCATAAACTCATCTCTCTTGAATGATATGTTCTTATTTTACACTTCTGAAAATTACTCTCTCAATAAAAATTCTTCTGTTAACAGGAATAGTGCGCTGTGGAACTCGCTTCCTTCGAACATCTTTTTGGTAACTTAAAATTGGTTCCGCTTCAAAAAGCGAATGAACACACACATTAAATCACCTTCGGCGGCCACAGATGTGGCATGACAGGCATCGCCTTCTCCCAAGAACTGAAAATAAAAAAAATCTTGTCTATGGATGATGATATTCTTTCCATCTCAGATTTCATACAGTTTTCTGTATTCATACGAAGGAGTAATGAATAAAATACGCCAATCTTTTTTACCTATTCTATACTACCGCTGCGTGTGTCTAGTATTCAGACTTTTATCCTAGTTTCCCCCCCCCTCATATCCAAGAGGGAAGTATGGGGATATTTTATATGTTCGTGGTTCCTTGCAAATATCGCAGTTTCTTGTGCACACAACCCAACTATTCTCGCATCATTTATGCAAATGCAATAATTTGTTAATATCTTTTCTTGTTGAGGTATGTCCCAATTTTTGTAACCCGGATTCACCCTATGAGATATCCACAATTGATATTTCGTATCTCATCGAAATCTTGAATAAACTTGAACCATCGTTAAAACCAACTCTGTACTAGTAAAATGAAAAACGATTTTCATGGTGATATGTTAACAATAGACTGTTGTTATCCAACCCAAAGATTATTGTGATAAGTGTATAACATGAGGAGAAATCCTAATTAAATGATGTTTCAGAGTGCTTACAAAGGGTATTATCAGAGAAAAGTCATGGACAAGCTGGTGGAGGAAGTTAAAGCCGGAGAATCTCTTGAATGTCTATGCGATATGTATTCTATTGATGTTCCTGCTATAGAGTAAGAATCATTAAAACAATTTAAATTTACTTGTAGTACTGCGAAAACTGAAGTCAGATGATCTCCATGGAAAAATCATAGATTTGTATTCATCTGCTTGAAAAACTGAAGAATATAACTTGGACATTTTTCTCAAAACAAGAATGCAGAATGAAATTTTTTTAGTCCTGAAAATGCTGCAGATTTTTTGTCTATATAATCCACTTTTGTAGATTAACAGCAGTCAACACTTACTCAATAATTTCGACATTATCGTGACAAAAAGACCAATGTTAAAAGTGCGGAAACGACTACTTTTCTATTCAACGAAAACATGAATCCAACTTTAGAATCAAAATGGGACTTATGCTTTTTCCAGCAGAAATTTAATGAATCCATCTTCGACAAATTGAAACGAATTTCGTGTCTTTCAGAGCTACCAGAGTTATCAGTGAAGAATGCATTTGTCCAGCTGACAGTGATAACATTTTAGCAAGGGAACTCGCAGAAGAGCCATGTTTGTGCGAATATACTTCATCAGAATTGATCAAAATAGGAAAAGGGTAAGTACAGAAACTTCAATTAAATTCTTGATGCATGTATATCAAGAACTCAAAGAGAAATTGAATAAAACAAGGGTATTCAAATTTTTACCATATTGATAAACTCATCACGCGTTTCACCAAACTGTTTTCTCAGATAAGCATAGTTCATTTAAAACGATGATGTGCCTTATGTATTACATTGGTGAGATCAGATAGCTCAATAAAATAAAAATGCAAACATGGTTGCTTCTTCTAAGAAATGAAAAGATTAAGTAATAGTGACTTAAGTAAATTTAATTTGATTGAGGAGGTCATTACTTGATGAAAATCGATATACATATTTCCAATGAAATATAACTTAAAGTATTCAGATTTTCACTATATTAACAAAACTATGACCGATTTCACCACACCGTGGCTTCATCAGATAGATACAAACTAATGAACAGAGTTATTCCTTATATATTAGTCTTATTTCCTACTTAATATTACAATAGGTAATTGTGTGGGATATTAATATCCCAATGTCACAAAACAATTTCTTAAAAGAGCTAAATATAATCAAACAAATAGCAGTCAATAATGGTTACAGTCCAACTATGATTGAGAACATGATTTCACACTAAATATAATTAAAGAAATAGCAGTCAATAAGGGTTACAGTCCAACTATGATTGAGAACATGATTTCACACAAAAATTTCAAAAAGCAATCCAGAAAGTATTTCCAAGTATAAAAATTCAAACACAAAATACAACAGCTTAACTTATAATGGTAATCCTAGTCTAAAATTAAAATCATTCCTCTGGCATTATAATTTCAATATAACATTCCGAACTGATAATTCTTTAAGCCGACATATCAAAAACTGCAAATCTAAAATTGATAAAAGTAATAAATCCGGTGTTTATAAACTGTCTTGCGGGGATTGTAAAAATTTATATTGGTAGAACTTTCAGAAATTTCAAAGTTAGATTATCCGAGCACAAATGTAGTTTTAATTATAATAAATCAGACTCCCATTATTCTAATCACTTACTCGAAGAAAACCATAACTTTAATGATAATTTCAAAATTTTATACAATGAAAATAACAGACAAAAACTCAATCTATTGGAAATTTCAGAGATCAACAAAAAAGAATTCAGGTAGGTTATTTGATAGTCAATTAGATCTAAATCCTTCTCCTTTACTCTATCTTTTCAATTCATCAAGTAAGCAACTCCGATGCTTTTCGTAGGTTTAGTTTCATTTTATCTATTATTTTCATTATATAATATATGGAAATTGTAAATATGTTTTTCTTCTAGTAAATGGTTTGCATAGTGAGAATCTGATTATTGTTTGTCAAAGCTGCATTTGTACTTTGATAACCTAATATTGAATTTCTAAAAGTTCTACCCATATAAATTTTAATACAACTCCCACAAGAGTGTTTATAGACACCTGTTTTGAGATGAGAAGAAGGGTTTCAAATTTAGACTGGGTTCACCAATATAAGTTAATTTAACACTAGGAAAAACATAATGAAGTGTATGTTGAAAAATTGTTTACGAACAAGCATACTGTCAATCATACTAGAATTTTAACCATTGTTGACCGCTATTTGTTCTAAAATACTGAGCTCTTTCAATAAATCTGACATAGGTATCGTGGTCTATGTATCATATTCTTACAAGCACCATTTTTATATTGATGTAAATGTGCAGAAGAATTATGAATATCTGTATGGGATGGTTTATGGAAAATAAAGATATCATGGCTGTGATCAATTCGCAGTTTGCATTTCCAAAGTGAACTTTATATTAGGGTAAATTGCATTCATGAAGGTACTTAAGGAATCTTATTAACTATTTGTACCTGTAAAACAACAGATTTATATCATCCACATATTCATACCAATATATACAGTGTTTTGAAAGAGAATTATCATGAATGATTTTCTCAATGTTATCCATGAAAATTTCTGTTTGTAAAGGACTGAAAGGATTACCCATCAGCCGTTGTTGCTCATGAAAATTTCATCATTGAAGTTAAAATAATTTTGTTCCACACATATTTCTAAAAGATTCATAAGTTCTGATTGAATACTGGGATTCACATAATTATTCTGCAGCTTGATTAATCAGTTTCAATGAATCGTAAGGAGGAACACCAGAGTAGAGATTAACTACATCCCATCTAGTTAATTAGACCTAAATTCGTTACCATTACTTAATCTTGTCAAAACTTAAAAGAAGTAACCCTGTTTCGATTTTCCTCCTATTGAAATAATTACCTGTTTTTACCAATTAAATATATAAGACACGTCATCCCAACATGATTTTCACGACATCCTCTGCAGGTGGAAAGACAACATGCTTATAAACAGAAAAACTTGAGCCAAACTGTTTGGTGTAACCGGAACATTCCACATCAACAGAGGATGCCCGAAGGCAGGGGTTCTCTCTCCTACACTGTAGCACCTGGTAGTGGATGACCTCCTGAGTACACTAAACAACAAGAGCTTTTATTCTCAGGGTTATCCCGATGATATAGTCGTGGTAGTGAAAGAGAAGCAGTTTAACGTGTATCTGTGCTCATACAAGGGGCTCTGAAAAGTTAAGAGAACTGGTACGTCCAGACAAGGTTAAACAAGTACTGTATATATTTAAGAAAAGACTTGAAAAGATTGATGGCATAATATAGCCATTCTCCTTCCAAAAAGAGTGGAATTCAATGATGAGGCCAAATATCTAGGAGGATCTTTAATTGCAAAATGTGCAATATAAGTTGATAAGTTAGATGTAAGTTGCCGGACATGCGAACAGATAACCTTGTTTATCTCTGCAGGTTTACAGCGCTTTGTAATAATATCTTAGAGTAATCCTGGACAAAAGACATACATGGAATAACCACCTTAACCAGAAAACGGACCATCGGCAATAGATGATTAAATCTAAAAAATGTACACTGGCAGTGCACTGCGGTGGTGAGACCCATGGTTGTACACTGTGCTCTTACATGGTAGCTAAAGTGATGCATAGGGGAGTTAGAGAAAAGCTGAACAAACTTCAAAGACTAGCCGGGGTATCATCATAGCATGCATCAGAGGCTCCTTAAGATCAATACCATCCGCAAACATGGGTGCTATCCTGAATATACCTCATCTTGATATTTGTATTAAGGGTGAGGCTAGAAAAGCGGCATTCAGTTAGGAGATAAATGGAAACTGGAGAAACCGGACACGCAGGGCACACCAGAATTGAAGAAATGATCAAAAAGCCAATACTAAGTATGGAAAATGATGCGATTGTTAACAAACTGAGATCAAAGAGCATAAAACGGTGAAAGACTGAAACAATTGGCACAGCCCTGACAACCGTAAAGACATGAATTGGTGTACAGACCAATCCAAACTGGAAAAAGGAACTGTAGCTGGACTGTACTCAGAAAACCCGGAATACCGACTGACACTTCCATTGGGTAACACGCAACCAACTTTCAGGCGGAAGTATGTGCCATAACAACCTGTGTTTGTGAGAACCCCAAAAGACGCTATAAGAACATGCAGATAAACACTTTCAGACAGTCAGAAGGCAATAAAAGCATTGCCTGGAGGGGAAAACCCGGTCGAAGCTTATATGGAAATGTCTGCAGTTACTGAGCTGGCGAAACGGAACCAAACAACTCTGGTCTGGGTGCCTGGTCACAGCGAGACTGAAGGCAACGAAGAAGCGAATTCTCGTGACAGGGAAGCCGCCTAGACGAGATTTATCGACCCGGAACCAGCTCTCAAGGTAATTAACTCTAAGGTACTGGGCACGATCAACACCTGGATAAGAGAGCTACACATTGACAGGTAGGTCTTCAACCCAGAGCATAGACAAGCGAAACTTCAGCTGCAAAACCTATCAAGAAGTTCACTTAAGAAGTTCTACTCTGATTAGAGACAAACTAAGCATCGTAACCGGCCTAATAACTGGAGATGGGAAACTAAAAAAAATCTACACACAATAGGCATTTATCGAGAAGAAGCTATATGTAGACTATGCAACGAAGAAGAAGAAACAACATAGGGGAGACTCGGGTAGCCTCGGCCACATAAGTAAAACTCAGGATTACAAAAAAAACTATAGAAAAAATCTATTTTCAATCTATATAATGAACAAAACATATTCCTCCCAATACTAATGAAATGAGAAATGAAAATTCTCATTTTTATACTTGTAATAAAGTTTAGAAGGCACTGTCAAATATTTGTCACAATCATTTCTGGAGAGTAGCCCCGGACACAAAAAAATATGACCATGTCGATTTGCAAACATCACAATAGTAGAAAAATGACGATGGATCAATGTCCACACATTCTTCATGAGCCCATTTTCTTGTGACACTGAATCCAGTCTTCATCGAAGGTTTCCCCACAAATGATGCATTCTGTATCATGATTTGTTTCTTCCATAGTTAAACTCTGAATATTCTTTCTCGATCTCGTTTGACTGATTGCTGCTTTTATTCTATCAGTTGCAGCCTTGGATTTATTGGCTACAGCCTTGTTTGCTACCAGTGCATCTTTAAATGAAAAGGAAGTCAGATCTCACTTTTTTTGATTTTTTGAGAACGGACTGCAAGACGCTTCCTTGAGGCGTTAGGGAGAGGGGACAAATTTTGAAGCAATGCATTGAAACTAGGAGATGCAACTGGCTCTGCACGATTTTTCGCAGTAGGTGGCTGCGTGCTGCCACTTGTTGATGGTTGTGATGCCTGAGTAGTGGTCGACTGTTGGGCGCAACTAGTGGATGGTTGCTGGGTAGAAATAGTTGATGGCTGTTGGATGGCTGCGGATTGAAACTTGTGGATGATTTTGATCTTATGTTGGTTGATGGCTGCTCAGAAGACTCATCCAAAACTGGTTTCTGTTCGACATTGGTCATTGATGATGGCTAAAAATCCGAATCAGTAAAAATCTCCCTATTGAATGAATAAATTCCGGTACATTTGAACCCATTTTGTGCTATTTCTAGTCTAGCTGCCTTAGTGAAAGCCGAATTGACAAGGGAAGCGATGTCATAGTCTGAAATTCTTGCTCCTGGGTTTTGTCTCATCCACATGGCACTTACTGAACTGAATGCAGGCTTGAACGGCTTGAAAAATACCCTAACGATTGCACTTTGTGAGTTGTGTGTGGTAGTGTGTGGTAGTAAGCTGAGCACATAGACGTAATTAGCACGAGCAAACTCTATCACTGCCAATTCTTCATGGCTCCCATGTCCATCGAGAATCAGAAGAACAGGGTGTTCCCTAGAAGGCTATGCCTGCTGTTTGAAGTGCTGGAGCCACTTCAGGAATATCTCACCATTCATCCATCCACTTTCATGTGGAATAGCTATACTTTCCGGTGGAGCGCCAATTATCAATCGACCATCTCTATCCATCCGTTTTCTCGGGAAGATGAAAAGAGGCGGTACAAAGTGACCAGTCACACTCATAGCAAACATCAAGATGATGTTTCGTCCCCTCTCACCAGATGTCAACTTGCCTATTTGCTTTTTTCCCTCAGTAGAAATCACTTTCTCGTTTTTGTGCACCGTCGAGACTCTCGTTTTGAAAATTTTCAAAGCTGAAAAACTATATTTTTGCTGAAGCTGGAACAGCTGATCATTAAAACGATCTACTTGAGGTTTATTGAACCCAACGGCTCTCGCGATACTGGTTGACTCTGGAGTTCTGAGAGCAATATCTAGGAATCTTTTCGAAAAGCTGTAGTAAGAATCTTTTCCAGCCATTTCTCCCCCTTGTTGAATCTATAAAGAATTTTTGTTTGCTCTGCGAATTGGAAAGCCAGTTTCAAAAATTCCGCTTTCGTAAGTGGCATCAGCCGATCATCTAGATCGATAACATGTTCATGAAGTTGCAGAGCTTGATCGTTGGAAAATGTGTGCTCTAACCTCCCCAATTTCGGCTTGAACTCTGTTTCTTCTCCATTACCTATAGCTTTTATTTTATCCTGGAGCGTACTTCTTGGAACGCCATACCGTTCAGCAGCTCTTCTTACAGATAGATTTCTCTCCTGAACATTCCGAATCGCTATTTTCATAGTATTTTCATTCCAACTTCCTCTAGTTGTTTTTCTCTCTTTGAATTTTGGCATTTTCTGTGGAGAAAATATCAGATTTTCACTTATTTCTTTCCTATTGCAGTACAAAAGCGACTTTAACATAAAGATAAGCAGACGACTTGACATGGCAGAGAAACTGAAATTCATAATTTCACTATTTCATTCATAAAATCCAAAAATTCACCATTCATGAAATGGCAACCTTTCTGAATTAGTAAAATACCATGGTAAGATACTTACATTTTACAGAAAAAACTGAGATTGAGAAGTGTGCGGTACAGACAACAGAACAGACACTAGTATATGATCGACTGTCACGAGTTGTTCACTGAACTGACAGTTGCGTTATTTTGACGTGGCGCCTGTTATAGTATGTCTGCGGGATTTTCTGGAACTAGCTTTGGCCGGGGGTTCCCGCCGACCGGGACTACCCGACTCACCCCTATCATATTGTAAACGAATGCGAAGCTCTAGCCTGGAAAAGACAAAAAATTTTATGGGATAGAGAAACCTTAAAAAAGCCAAGCAAAAGAGACCTGATAAATGGTACTCTAAAGCTTATTAAAAAGATTAACATGGACATTCAGGAATGATTATTAACGGAGAATCACAATATGCCTTGAATGACTGCAGTGGCGCCGAAATTTGAAGACACAAGACATAATACAGATACAAATACAAATACACATTGTCCTATAGTGAATATAGTGAAAATTTGAACACCATTGTTTTATTGAATTAAAAATTGTATAACAATTTTCTTCAAGCAACGACCCCCTCAATCAAATTTACAAAGATAAATATTTCACGAGAAAAAGATTACTAATCCTTTCATTCCACGAAAATTACAAGATGCTACACAAACAGAATTCAAAATATTAATCATCAGTTTTGTTTTATAGAGAGAAAATCATCACCGATGCCGGTTTCGAACCACTTGCAGCAGATGAAGAAGAAGATGACGAATTCTGTCATTGCGAAAAGAATCCTACTGAAATAGAAGAGCTCATCGATATGACGGAACCCATAGAGCAAGAAATAACTGTCAAGCACATAGATCTTCTGTACGAAGATGGTACGTCAATCATAGAAAACAATTTGAATTATTCAGTATTATCTTGATTTCAGTGAGCGTAATAGTGATTTATTATGCAAGGGATAAAAATATTAGATTTTACTTCGAGGTCACCCGAAAATATTATTTCCCATGTATAATAACAATTTTTTCTGTGACGGAAATTACGACGATTTGATAATGAAAACATACTACATTATATCAGAATCGGAAAATAATGATATCAAATTTCAAAGATTCAAACTGGTATTTTCTGCGCATTATGACGCTTCGAAAATTAATTCTTGCAATTACAATTCAATGATTATTTTAATAACACTGGCCGACAAGATTTTCATAACACAAAGTTGATCTTTATTTGAAAATACCCTCTTAATTATAGGACACATATGAAGCCCTAACACAAACCACTTTTCAATAGCTCTAAAATATCCTTTTATATTTGCATGTAGTTAATGTTATGAACGGACGGTTAGTTCGAATGAATTTTATGACTGAACCTTTTTGTTCACAATAGTATACATAAAAATAAGATTACATGTTTTAACTACGGAAATGTCGGAACAAACTCACCGCAGTTGCAAAATTTCTCTTGACATATTTTGTTATATTTGTGAGAATTTATGGTGAGATCACAAACCAGACCATTTTCTCAATTTGTCAAAAAAGCCTGTTTCCTATATTTTGGTATTTTAATTGGAGGTTAAGATAAGGATTGGTCTTCCCATAAGTGCTGTGTTAGTTGTAGCATATGATTGGTGCAATGGATGAATGCGAAGAGAAAAAGCATGCTTTTTGCAGTCCCTATGGTATCGCGAGAACCCACTCATCTTTTAGACGATTACTATTTTTGCCTGACAAAGACTGAAGGGTATTCCAAAAAGGCAAAGCACAAGATAGACTATCAAAATTTGCGGTCTGTCGTGCGACCTGTTCCTCATAATACAGATTTACCAGTGCCGATCGTACCTTTAAATCCGAAAAATGGTGTTTTGAAAGATACTGGAGACAAAGCATTATCAGGCAGCTCTCAAGTACAGTGCACCAACCCCACTTTTTCACGGTTCCGGCGAGCCGTTTTTTAATGGTTCAAAGCGAGTTAAATGATTAAGTAAGTGATATGGGGTTATCAAAGCAACAATCAGAACTTCTTGGATCCCATCTTAAGCACTGAAACTTATTAGGCAATTAAACGCATATTACGAATTTCAGAAAAAGAAATGTTGGTTTTCTGCATTGTACAGTATGGAAAATTCGTTTGTGGTCGTGTT
Source organism: Cryptolaemus montrouzieri (assembly GCA_013387265.2). Lineage (NCBI taxonomy): Eukaryota > Metazoa > Arthropoda > Insecta > Coleoptera > Coccinellidae > Cryptolaemus > Cryptolaemus montrouzieri. The sequence continues at coordinate 31,245,961 of JABFTP020000103.1, forward strand.
CTGATATCCATGCTTTAATGCAGCAACTTGATATTGAGCATTCCCCCCCTGAGTGGCGTTTATTTATAGATTCGCCTAAATAGAGTTCAAAAGCTGTGCTTTTGCATAAAAGACATTTAAAACCCTTTATACCAGTTGCCCATTCAGTGACAAAGAAAGTCAGTTTTGGATAAAATAATAAACTATAACAAGTACAAAATATTGCTACTTTCTTTGTCTACGGGACAGTCGTGCAGTAAATCAGTATTATATAACATAAATTTGGGTAGAAAAAAATGAATTTCAACCAGAATCTCAAAATGTTAATTTTAGACCTTTCGTAGACCTCAAAAGTGTCCTTCTGTCTCCTCTTCACATTAAACTTGGGCTGTTGAACAACTTTGTGAAGGCTATGAATAAAGATGGCCATAGATTCAAATACTTAAAAGAAGTCTTTCCCAAGTTGAAGGAATGCATTTTTATAAAACAGAATACCTAAAATTATTGAACGACGTTAATTTTATAGTCAGGAACTCAGAGCATAGAACTAATTTTTTAGAGTTGTAGGAGGATTTTTGGTCAACAATTTGGATGCAAACTATCAACAATTAGATGCCTTTAAATGGCTTGTTGCCTGCATGTCATTAAAAATTCATTTCTTTCATTCACATTTGTCATTTTCTCCTGAAAATTTGGCAGCTGTTATTGACGAGCAGAGTGGACGATTCCACCAAGATATTACGACAATGGAAATTCACTACCAAGGACGATGGGATCCAGCCATGATGGTTGATTACTGCTGGTTTTTGACAAGAGAACATATGACCCCCCATAACGGACAAAATTATAATTTAATCAGTATTTTAAGTCAATATTGTTAATCTTTGTGTTTTTCTTAAATGTAAAGTCCGTTTAGTGGATGTAAAAGTAAATGAAGTCAATATTATTGTTAAAAAACTTAAATGTTTTTTATACACATTAGATATTGTAACATTAAATGTGGCTCTATAAATATAACGAGAAAACCTTACGTGTTACAGCTTTTTTTTCTCATTTTTGTATTTGGTTACGTCCACTCTACTTTGATATACAATTCAGTTTTGTTACATCTACAACATTTTTTTGTCGGCCAGTGTAATAGTACCTTCGAAAAATGAAATGTAATACTATATATCCGGGAGAAAAGTATATTTTTCCCAGAGAAAAACCGGAGGCAGTAATTTAATAAAAGTTATATTTTGTTACCTATCATTTGAGACATTTTTCCAGTCACAGAAAAAATAAGTTTTGCTGTTCTTTCTTTTATCATAGATTTTTATAATTTATTTTTCAGACGACAAATACGATACTAATTGAAAAATGGTGAGAATACAACTTTATTACCTAAATAAAATTGAAGAAAAACAAAATCCAATTTTTGAATTTGCTCTTCAAATTTGTAATTAAATATATCTATTTTCTATTTCAGAAAAATCCTTTTCAAAACAAGGACATTTACAACAGAATTAGTGATACCTATAATTTATTACTTCATGTAATATACAAAATTTATATATTATATGTTCAATCAACACAAAACCATTCCTTCGGTCTTTAACTAACAGCAGTTGGTACTTTAAACATTTAACAATAAGAAAAATCAAAGAAAATACATTCGCATTTGAATCGAATTGTTTAACAGATGTATCGGTAATACCTTTTTATTATTTTGAGCTAAAATATGATATATTTTACCCTTCTCTCAGTCAATTTATGAATGCAATTCCAAAAGATCAGTTTCTTCTTCATCATTCATCAAGCCATTTTTTACCTTTTTGTAAATTAGCGAATTATTGCTCTGCAAGCGCATGCCCCATCGATAAGAACAGGTGGTAGGCAAATGGAAACAGGTCTGGGAGTGAATCGGGTGCAATAAACTTCCCATCCAAGTGCATTCACCGGTTTTGCGGAATGAGACGTGTCACATTGCAAAATCACCTCTGTGAGCGTATTGTGGACGTTTCTCGATCAATGCACAGTTCAAATTGATCATTTGATGAGACAATATAGTGCAACTAATCAGGATGCCGCGAAACGAAGCGACAGACTGCAGTTTCGTCCTTATTAGAAGCTCATCAGTGTCGCATATCGCTTCTCAGCATCCTAACAAGCTACATCGGGGTACCCCATCGATTCCAGAAAGGACGCATCCCCTACATACGTACGAGAGTCGCCCTCTATGGACCGAGACGGCGAACCGATACCGGACTTCGAGAAAGATACGAACAATAACAAACAGATGTGAGAACGTTAAAAATTCCAACACTTGGGAAACATCTTTCGCCGATCCGTGAATCATATCAACAGTACAAAACGAGCGAAATAATGACGCTGAAATGGTGCTCTGTTTCCGGGATAACTTCCCGTCGGTAAATACTTGATGAGACAAATATCTTCCGCGGTAAACTTCGTGAGGAGACTACATATGTAAACTTGAGACAAGAAGAATTATTCAAAAATCCGTAGATCAATGGATAATCCTTCCTGACACAAAAACCCTAAACATAGATCATATCTGCATATTCTCCATTACTGAAGAATATATTTTCAATTTGAAGAATTAAAGATTTCAAAATAATAATAATAACATCGAAAAAGATGTTTTGACATTTATTCATCAGAGGTAACTCAACATTCTTGACAATCATTTAACTATGGTTACGAATGTCCCCTTCTGTACAACAAGATATGTATTTATTTCTATCCATGATAACACCACTGAATCGCTCTCGTATCTTGATAATTCTTATTTCAGGACCTGTGAGGGTTAAATTTTTGAAGCTGAATATTTCCGAATTTGAAAAGATTAGGACCATGCTATTCTTACTAATTCGTCTTAGAATTTCTTCAGAAACCACCTCTCAAAATGTCATAAAGCATGGGGTACACCCTGTTATGAACATTTAAAACTTGGATAAACTGTAAACTGATTGCTACGGACAACCTTCTCCTTTTCCATAATGTCATTTCGGCGTTCTTGACGAAATAAAGTTTATTATTATTATTATTATTTATTATCGTGGACTTATGCACTATCTCAGCTGTTAGCTGGATATAATTTACCTTTCCCAGATTCAGCAATCAAAGGGAATAGGCTCGATTACAATATACTTGACATAAATTTCCTAACTATCCTACATGTATTAAGAATTACAGCTTTTTGCATTTCTATATAGGTATTCTTATGCAATTCTAATTTCTTAAGGCTATCATGCAATGTTTTGGGTATTAACCCAGTGGAGGATACGATGACAGGAACAATATCTATTTTCTCGAGGTGTCACATCTGCTTGATCTCAATAGCAAGGTCTGTGTATTTGAACTTTTTCTCCTGGAACTTGTTCAGCATGTTGTTATTGTTCGGTATGGCGACATCCACCAGCATTGCTGTTCTGGCTCTCTTATCATACACCACTATGTCCGGCCTATTATTCGTCACCATTCTGTCAGTGATAACAGGCCTATCTGGTAGTAACGGTAGATTAAGCAGGTCATCTCTGGTAGCAAGATTCAGAGGTATATATCCCCTATCAGCTAACGATACCACTCTATAGAGGCCAGAAGTGAGAGCTTTTTTCTTTTTAAATTCGGAGATATTCAGCTTCAAAAATTTAACCGTCACAGATCCTAAAATAACAATTTTCAAGATACTATGGCGATTCAGTGGTGTTACCATAGATATAAATAAATACATATCTTGTTGTACAGAAGGTGACATTCGTAACCACAGTAAAATGATTGTCAAGAATGTTGAGTTACCTCTGATGGATAAATGTCAGAACATCTTTTTCGATATGTGATTATTATTTTGAAATCTTTAATTCATCAAATTGAAAATGTATTCTTCAGTAATGGAGAATATGCAGATATGATCTATGTTTAGGGTTTTTGTGATCGAAACGCAGGAGAAGCTAAAAATACCTTCGAATGTCTCCTCAAAGACATCCTCCATCCTCCTATTCGTACAGTTTCAACTTCAGTATTGAGAAGACTCAGAAAAACAGGAACACTTGAGCCAAAACATGTATGATCACGTCATTGTCAACAAACAGTGTTGAAGATAATCCTTCGATAAGTATTCTGGGCATTGCAAATACCTGGAAGTGTCGTATAGCGTGTTTTCAAAAGAATGAAACTGCACCCTTAACATCGACAAGGAATACAGGCATTAAATGTAGGCAGCATCGACTCACATTTTGCAGCTGAATTCTGCAGCAACATGCTCAAGTTCCAGATTTCATTTCCAACATTTCATGGTCTGATGAATCATGCTTTACTAGTGACGGTATAAATAATTTTTATAATGATCATTTATGTAGCAAAATATTTCTAATTGAAAATGCATTCCTTCTTCAATGAAAAATATACATATATGATATATTTTTACGGGTTTTGCAATGAAAACTCATGAAAAACTGCTAGAAAATTCCACTGAACATTCAAGAGCGAGATATAATTATATCGAGCAGGGATTCGAAAATTACCAGTTGCTCAAAATTACCCCTATTTGAATTCATAGCTCACATCTACAAAGAAGTAACTGCAGGACAGTAAGATGGACATTGACATTTCTAATTCCTTCGGCGGCATTGTTTATCTGTTCTTGTATCTGCTCGAAATTGGTTATCTCTACACTGTCGACGAGTTGTTTCATATATCCCCATACATAGAAGTCTAACGTGTTAAATGTCGGTGACCGTAGAGGTCAAGGAATTAAACCTCCTCGAATCCGCCCATTTGGAAAATATTCATTTAGCCATTCAACAACTAGTCTTCCTTGACGTAGAGGTGCTCCGTAATTTTGATGATTACATTACATTTGATTTGGGATAGAGAATGGGCCACTCTAAAATATCTGTGGTCTGCTATGCTGACGACGCAACTATTATAGCAGAAACGGAGAACGATTTTCAGAGACAGCTTTTTAAATTCTATCAAGTCAGCCAACAACTCAACATGGTAATTTCAATATCAAAAATCAAAGCCATGACATTCTCCAGAGAACCTGTCAGGTGTAAAGTGGTTGTGGAAGACAAGTCAATCGAGCAAGTCAATGTCTTTAAATATCTAGGCATGGACATCTGCAGCTACCACGATCCGGCGAAGGAAGTAAGAAGTCTCATAACTAAAGCAGCAGCTCTGTCAGGATGTCTTAGAGATGTGATATGGTCAAACCAGCACATGGGAACAGATATCAAGGTGAAGATCTATAAGACTTGCATCAGACCTATCATGACTTACGGCATAGAAGCACGCGAAGACACAAACAAAACTAAAAGTATGCTACGCGCGGCCGAAATGAAAATCCTAAGAACTATCCTCGGAAAGACCAGACTGGACAGGATAAGAAACACTGACATACGAGCTCAATGCGGCATAGTAGAGATAGTCAGATGGGGCGGACAAAGTCGAAGAGAATGGTATGCGCACGTGCGAAGAATGCACGAAAACAGATTACCGCGCATAATGATGGAGAGCAAGCCACATGGAAAGCGCCCACCAGGAAGACCCCCAAAAAGGTGGCAGGAAAGCTGGCAGTCCACCTCGCAAGAAACCATCCAGAGACGGCTTCGGCAAGCGTTGACCAATAGGTCTATTTAAAAGAATAAGAAGAAGAAGACATTACATTCGTGGGGGTCGATTGGCTTTGCAAGCCTTTCCGAACTGCGACCAAATTTGTATTTTGTTCGTAACCCTTCTTATTCATTTTCCTGTAGGTCTAAATCCCTTTCAAAATTAAGAATCTCTCTGGGAGCTTTCGCTTTTACTTCGTGCAGCTCTAGTTTGTCGCTACCGAAGTGTATATGTCTTTGACGGGCAGTTGCGATGCAACTGCAAAGAATATGTTCGGCAGTTTCATCGCCCTCTTTACACATTCTGCATGTTGCCGTTTCCGATTTGCCCATTTTATTGAGATGGTATCTCAGAGGGGCAGTGTCCAGTAAGGAGGCCTGTTATGATCCTCAGCTCGTCCCTAGAGAGATCGGGAAGCTGTTTTGTCTTCTTTGGCGAATAGTCAATGAACTTTTTCGCTTGCCTTTGGCCTGGAGTTTTCCTCCAGTATTCTTTTTTGCTACATTCTCCCCATCGTTCCAGTTCCTGTCGTCTGTGCGGCTTACTTAGACCGCAGAACGGTTCAGGTCCGATAGGTGGGATTCCAGCCGCTGATTAGGCCAGTTCGTCAGCGGCTTCATTTCCTTGTATGCCTTCGTGGCCAGGCATTCACCACAGGAAAAGTTTGTTCCCTTCAGGAAGTTGCTTCAAGGATTGACGGCATTTCCAGGCAGAGATGCTCCGATAACTGTAAGAGTTTAGAGCTTTTATCACTGCCTGACTGTCCGTTGAAATGTAAATCTTTGCACCTTTTAGTTTCCTTCATAGTCCCTCCTGGCAGCAAAGGTTTACAGCAAGTGTTTCTGCTTGCATGATTGTGGGACTAGAGCCCAGAGGCACTGATGAAGAGTACTTGGGTCCATATATGCCTGCTCCTGTTCCATCAATCGTTTTTGATCTGTCCGTGTACCAAATGGAGGAATTTTGGTCTAATTGATTTATATTTCCCTTTACAATGGTGCGGTCTTCTATGACCACTTCGAAGGGTGTGTGAAAATCAAACTTAAGCGGCATTATATGCGATGGTTGTGATAAGATTTCTGGCGCTATGTAACCCAGAATCCCCAGGTGTCCCTTCAGATGACCAGGTAATAGTTTTTTTGTGTCTTGGAGCCGTAATGCCGCCATCAACGCCTCCTGTTTCAATTTTATATGAGGAGGAGGGAGATTTAGGATTACCTCCAGGGCAGTAGTCGGGGTGCTTCTCATAGCACCTGTTATGCCCAAGCACGCAAACCGCTGCAGTTTTGCAGCTTGTTTTGCGTCTTCCTTGACGTAGAGGTGCTCCGTAATTTTGATGATACATATTCTGAATAAAATTTACCTGAACATCATGGAGTAAATTGAACGTGTTCTGTAGAAAATTTCGATAAGTAATGGCACTCAATTTGTTACTTGAAATATGAATGGGCTGGAAGCTATTACTATAAAGGCTGCCCCTAACATTGATACTGAACCTCCTTTGGAAACATTGGGATTCTGCAGGGCCCATAAATGATCAATGAAAATTATTTATACCATCTCTTGTGCAGCATGATTCATCAGACCATAAAATTTTGGAAATGAAAACTGGATATTGAGCATGCTGATGTAGAATCCAGAGGCAGAATGATTCACTACTCCTCGTTCCCTGAATTTAATGCATGCACTCCTGTCGATGATAAGGGTGCAGTTCCTCTCTTGTCAAAACACGCCACACGATACTTAGCGGCGTTTGCAATTTGATTTGCAAAGCAACGAATACATATCAAAGGAATCTTCAACACAGTCTATAATGTTCTTCATATTTTGTATGTGGTTTATCTAAGTCTTTCAAATACCGAAGTAAAAACTGTCTAGCCGGCTCGGTGGCGTATGGGATGTGATGCTCGTCTCCTACGCAGAGTTACCTGGGTTCAATCCCCACAAAGTCGGTGCGATTTTTCGGATTCTGGAATCGCTTGAGTGTCCATCTTTCGGAGGAGATGTAAAAGCTGTCGGTCCTGTCTAACAGAGATGTGTTGGACATTAAAGATCCCTTCCCTCGACACGAGAGGGGTTCGGCAAAATTCCCGGGTTAGTGAGGTGATAGAATTCCCCGGCGTGTCATTAGCCGAAAGGCAGAAACAGAGCACGTTAAAGGAAAAACAAACAAACATTTTCAATTCGATGGATTTAATACAATAATTATCTATCGAAAAAGATTTTCTGACATTTACCTATCAAAAGTAAGTAACATTTTTGATAATCTTTTTACTATGAACGAGAGTCTTCTGTGCAACAAGATATGTATTTTATTCCATCTATGCTGTTCTCACTAATTTGTCTGGTGATTGCTTCAGGAATGACCAAAGTGATTTGGCCTTGGAATCGATGAGCCAGGTTCACCTGGTGATAACCATGTTCTTCACAATCAAAATAAATCTATTTTTCATCACCAGTTACTATTCGTTGCAAAAATTACTTCCTTTCGTATCTTTGAAGCATTTCACTGGCGATTTTCCAATTGGCTGGTATTCGATTCAAATGGCATCCACCTTCCTATCTTTAGGATATTTCATATCGTTTGTATCATTCGCAAATCGCAAATTGCTACTCAACACTTTTGGTAATTTTTTTTGTTGGGTGTTTTATCCTGTAATTCCGCATTTTCCAACATTTTAGGCCTATGACGAAGTTCTTTGTTTCGAACGTTGAAATCACCATATTTGAATTGTCAAAACCACGTTTCACAAATTATTGTTGGGGCATGCTCACTGTAATCTTACTAGTAAACAGAGTTTCAACAGCTTTTTTTTTATGAAATAAGAAAAGCAATGTAATATAACGCTGTTATTTTGCGGAAGTTAGCTTATGAACTTTCGAGGTTGTCACTAAAATAAAATTTTATAACACTCCATAATTATGCCTAGCGACATCTGTTACAAAAACCAGAGAAACATTACCGACACACGATTAATCTAATCATACTGAACAAACAGTAAATGATTTCAGGATTCAGAAGCAATTAATCAAAAAATTAAATCGCTATATCATAAATTTTAATTTCAAAAACAACTGTTACATTAAGACATTAAAAATCAAAAACTGTAGTAACAAATTTTCGGAAATATACAATATTAAACAAAAAATTCTCACACAGTAAGAAGAAGTGCCATGTATAAAATGAATTAGGAAAGTATTCATTCTAACATTAAACCTTTTAAAAACAAATTATCTTCGTTAATTATTTCATTCTTAAAATTTACCAATTTTTCAGATAGCTCTTGATCTGATAAGTTTTCCAATGGCAATGATTTAATCTGATCTAGGGTCTTATGGATCAACTTGTCACCATTCTGAAAAAAACAATGGTTATCAAGAAAAAATAAATGAGAATAGAAGACTAACACCGTATCGGTGCTCCGTGAAAAACGCCCCAAGATATAGCTCCTACTACTGATTGATTTCAATGAATCAAAAACACATTTACATCCCAAATGATAATTTCATTGAGGAGGTCGTTACTTAATGATAATTGGTATACATTTTTAAATTAAAGATAAACTGAGGCGTTTCACCACACTGTGGCTTCTTTAGATAAGAAGTACTTTCAAACGAATGTATAATATGCCTTATATATTACATGGTGAAACCAGGAACTTCAAGGTTGCTTCTTTTGAGAACTAAAAAGATCAGGTAACACGAATTTAGGTCTAATTGATTGTTAAGTAAATTTCCGGAATGTTTCTGTTTATTGATTTCCAAATAGGTTCAGTTTCAATCTATTATTTCCATTATGAAAATATCAAATTTTATCAAAATTATAAATTCTTTATTATGGCCAATAAAAATTATAATACACTCACCTCTATAATTTGTTTCTTCAAAGTATTTTCAAAGTTTCCTATCAACTTGGTACCCTCATAATGTTCCAGCTCTTTTTGATATTCAAGAGCCCACTAAAAAATTCCACATTGATGTCAAATGAAAGTTATTCGAATTATCGAATTATAACATACCTCTAACACATCTTCTGGAAACCCAACCATTCTGGCACAATGAATTCCATAACTTTTGTCGCAAGGACCTTCTCTTACTTGAAATAGAGGTGTGATTGTATTATTAGTAGTTACTGCTGTCACATGCCAGTTGCTTACATTTGGGAAGGTTTCGGCTAAATTTATAATCTCATGGAAATGTGTGGCAAAAAGTGAGAAACATTTGACTTCATTCGCTAGATATCTAAAAAGTTGAATATTTATAATTTCAATTACACTGCACAGCAAGATCTCTTTCATAAAACTTTCAAGAATATTAGTATCACATTTGTTATATTCTGGTGTGCTTAGTTCAAAAATCACACTAGTGTTTGAATAACAGAAATGTATGTATAAAAATTAGATTAGAAATAATGAATTCTTCAAAATATTTACGCTATTGCAGTTTACCATACTCGGGGGGAAGGTGGTTCCATCACTGGAAGACACAGTTACAGAGAAACTCATCTCGACATATAGTTCCGATATTTTCCCTCGGGCCTTTAAAGTTATGACCCCGTGAACGTGCGTCGATATTAATGGGGAAAAATGAACTCAGAATCACATGAAACAGACCGTGGAGGGCTCGGTATGTAATAGTGAGGCCTCCACGCTTCCGACTGTTGGCAACGGTTGAGTTGCCCATTAGTCACAGTCTCTATTCATAGCTGGTACGGATGAAACTCTGCAGAATTCTGGTGGAGTTTGATACTTTCGAAAAGGTCTGAGTCGCATGTAAGTTAGGGTCGTCAAACTCAAGTGTAGCATGGACAAACGTTTTGTAAAGAGTACTAAAAATTCTAGATCACCCAGAAAAGGATCTGTTCAATAAGTACAGAAACTTGTTTGCTTTGGTAACAGCGTGTTGAACATGATCAGAGAAAGAGAGATCGTCAATAATAATGACACCTAAGTCGGAGTACCGTCTTTCAGATTGGATTAACGGATCCTGAAATATCCACAATAATTTTTTCAAATATCTCAGCCACAATCGAGGCCAAACCGATAGAATGGTAGTTGTTGGCGTCCAATTTATCTCCTTTTTTGAAAATTGGTGTCACCAGAAGCAGGGTTAGGGCAAAGAATTGGATAAGAAGGATTTAGAAAAAATAAAGGACACGGCGGAGATAGTGACGAAGCACAGGTTTTTGTGGTTGCGGCAGAAATACCATCGCAACCCGGCGCGGAAGATGTTTTGAGCTGTTCAAGATGTTTTTCAACCTCCCTGGTGGAAAATTGGATATCACGCAAAGCATGAACGGATCTGATGGTGATTGGACCATGAAGAATATCTTGCTACCCTATGAAGGAAGCTGCGGATGTTTCAGATGATATACTTGCGGTGGCGAGTGAAGTAGTGCACAGGTGACCTTGTTCATTCTTGACCCGAGGCACCGTCACTTTAGAATTAAGATTGGACCCCAAATATTTGAATGTTTTCGATCCTTGTGAAGACCTGATTCGAACCTTTCTTCAGCAGCCTTAAGGGTGATCGATAACATGTTGAAGTACTGACAATGTGTGTCTCAGACCCTTGTTTCCTCTTATAAAACCTAAGGTGTAACATGAACATTAAACTAAAGGAAAGTTTCGTCAGGATATTCGCATAATAGTTACCAAGGGAGGTGGGACATACATATGATGGCTGACTACTGCTGGCATCTTTACCGACACCTAATACAGACCCTCATTCATAAAAAACTTATAAAACGTTTTCCCCAAGCACGGTAACTGTTTCAAATAGTGGTTAAGAAAATGGAACTTCTATAATAATGTTTAACCAATTTAAAGTTAAAGCTTTAGTACAGTATCAACTATGTGATTAGCAAATTTGATCTGACTGAAAACAAATAAAGACATTCTGGAAAAGTTTTAATGTTGTGTTATTAGATGTGAGTGTGGCACTTACTCAACAATAGCAGATGCAATTCCACATCCATCGTAAGTTGATGTTCCTCTTCCCAGTTCATCAATTATTACCAAAGAATTCGAAGTGGCACTCTGAAACACAAACAATTATAATCCAGGAGAACTGTTCAGGTTTCATGATAACTGTCACGAGAATTTCAAAAGAAACTAAGAAAAATCATTTTGAACATTTGAAAATATGCATTCAACTCACTTTCACAATTGTCGATGTTTCAATCATTTCCAACATGAATGTAGAAAGTCCCTTCAACTGGCAATCGTCAGCTCCAACTCGAGCTAAAATTGAATCCACTACACTCAATTCTGCATTATCGCAAGGTACAGGGCATCCAATATGAGCCATTAAAGCACAGACTCCAACACTTCTGATGAATGTGCTCTTTCCTAAGAATATAAAAAAATACAGTGCAATATTAGTTCATCGATGAAACATTTCTAAAGCGTAATATTACTTTTACACATAATGATTGATAAAAGTAGTATTTGAACTCGAAAACCCATATTAAATAAAGTAATTAAAAATTTTAGAGTTATTCGTCAAAAATCATTTGAAACGATTTTAACTACCCAGTAACTTCTTAAGATTGAATGTGCAATAGTGATGATAACTTTTTATAAATGCACAAGAAATATAAATATAAATTCCTAAAACTAATAACTATAAATGCCTTGGAAATGCACAAAGTTCATTCTAAAGATTGCACCCTAAAGAGAGGGAAGAATTTAAGTCTATTAAGTAACGAAAAAATTAATATATTCTAACTGATGATTCGTGTGATCTAAACCTGATATCTGATTTAAAAAACTTCATTTATACTCTCAAATATTCTATGGGTCCTACCAATGAAAAATTTATTGCAATCGCTGACGTTCAAGTTGTAAACACCTGACTAGCCAAGTTGAGCAGAAGCACAGTTCTAAACATATTTTCTTTTCTTTAAGTGATTCGCGGCATAAAACAGAACTAATTTTTTTATTTATTATCCTTTGTTTAACTCGTTTAGTTTTCATGTACTTTCTAGCATAACTAGAAATGGGGACTTATTACATGTTTTGTTCCATAAATACAATTACACTGAATATTCACCAATGTGCAAGATTATTTCCAGTACAAATATTGCTTGGTCTGCTGGGTTGACTTCAATCACTAGGTTTCTAGACTTTAAGCAGAAATAACTTTGACAATGATTGTAAAAATGCGATTAAGTTCTTCTTTTTTTATTCTGATTTATTAGAATTAACCTTCTGTGTTACTTCTCTCCTATTTTTAAAAGGGAATTCAGAGTTGGAAAATATATCAGAGTGGGGCCGGTTGAACTTTTTCAATTTTGAGGCGAATAAGATGCAAGAAACAACGTTCAGCAGAAAAGTCATTGCTGGAGAACCTCTTTTAATCATGCAAGTACATCGAATTTCCGCAGGAACAAACATGCATCTACTCCGCAACACTGGAGTTTGCTGGCATGGCCATGTGTCAGCGATTTCCAAATCTGCTTCTTCTGAACTCAGTTTTATTTTCAGGGCTAAACGGTTCTTCACGCTATCACAGCTGATGCGTTTAGACAAAACGCATCAGCAGATCGTCCAACTAGCAACACCACGTACCTCTCTCTTTGAAAACTCTGTTGTTCACAGGGCTAGTGTGCTGTGGATCTCCCTTCCATCGAACATCTTTCCGATAACTCACAATTTGTCCCTCTTCAAAAAGCGAGTAGACACATACATTAAATCCTCTTAGGCGGCCACAGCTATGGCAATTTTTATATAGAGGAGTTCGGGCTGCAGCAAAACTCAAAGGTTATAAATATATTTGGATTCAGAATCGAAACATTCTCGTCAGAAAGGATGATACAAGCAAAATACTCAAAGTCGCTTCAGAATCAGAAGTGCAAAAGCTATAAACCGTACTCCTACACATCATTTCTAGTTTTTTTGCCAATGTAACCGAGTATGGCCTTACATTTTTGTTATTGAAATGTACGAGAACATCGTACCAAGTTAAAAAGTTTCAAAATAAGCTCACTCTCCGGTCTATTTGATTTTATATGTGTAACAGAATATTTTCTGAATAGCTCCGTTTATGATAGTGAGTTAATTGATACACAGGAATATTCCTTGTTCCGTCGTGACAGAGAATCGTCACTGTCTTCTGGAAAAGATGGTGAAGGAGCCTTTATAGCCGTCCGCAACAAATACAACCCTCAACATTTTCCCAGTTTTGGCAGTGGCGCGGAAGATGTGTAGATGTCTGTAAAAATGAACAATCCAATTCTTTACATATGCTGTGTTTATTTACCTCCAGGCGATATTGCAGCCAGTGAAATGTTCGCAAGGAAATTGGAAGAAAACAGGGTTAATACGGATAGTAAATTTTTCATATGTGGGGATTTTAATTGCTCTTCGGTTCACTGGGTGAGTAGTGATACAAACTTTTTGATACCTACTAATGTTGAGAACAAATATTCGGAAATGATAGACACTCTTGCATTTTTTGAACTTAAACAGTTCAATTATGTTCCTAATGCCAACGGTAGATTATTGGATTTGATTTTGTGCGATGATAATATTGTATCTGATCTTCGTAGAAGTAATCACCCTTTAGTAGCAGAGGATAAATATCATCCTACATTGGAATTTCTTGTTTCGTTAAGTGAGAGAAGGAGAATGGGGAATTTGCAATTGAAAGATTTTTATATTGATTACAAAAAGGCAAATTGTAATTTAGTTAATATTGCAATATCTCGAGTAAATTGGTACACTGTGCTTGATAAACCTATCAGTATCGATCAATTAATGAAATTATTACTAATAACATTCCTAAAAATAAAATGAATAAAAATTTCCTATCTATTTCTCGAATTCTTCAATTAAAGTCATAAAAGAAAAACTGAAATATCATAAAAATGGAAAATCAGCAAAAATCTCAATGACTACAATATTTTTAAACAGCTGCGTGTCCGTTCTAAGGAAATGATTGCCTTAGATCTGTATAATTATACCTCTAAGATAGAGAATGATCTATCTTCAAACTCAAAAATGTTCTAGAAGTATGTCTCCTCGAACGGCGGAAACTGTTCAATTCCTAACGAGATGCACTATAGTGGTAAAACTGCCACCAACGGCAAGCAGATATGTGATCTCTTCGCTAGCTAAGAGTGTTTTTATCCCTAGAGACCAGCGGCTTGCTCGCGATATAGGTACTGAAAACTGTCCTAATGATATTTTATCTGATTTGAATTTTGATAAGGTTGAGGTGAAGAAGGTTCTTTCCTCTCTTGATGTTTCTGAGGGTTCAGGTCCGGACTCAATCCCAGCCATTTTTCTGATAAATTGCGCCTATAATTTGAGCGAGACCTTATCAATTTTATTCAACCAGTCTATGAGAGAAAGTATTTTTCCTATGAGGTGGAAAGAGTCTGCTATTATTCCTATTTTCAAAAGTAGTGAGAAAGGAGAAATTTCTAATTATAGACCTATAAATAAACTATCAATTACAGCAAAAGTTCTTGAAAAAATAATTCATAAATATATTTTCTCCCACGTAAAAAACTTGATTATACCTCAACAGCATGACTTTTTCAAAGGCAGAACTCTGTAAACAAACCTAATCTTATATATGGAATCTCTGCATGATGCAATAGATTCTCAAATTCAAATGGACTCCGCCTACACCTACTTTTCAAAAGCTTTCGATAAAATTAGTATTGATATTTTGATCAATAAACTGGCTGAGGTCGGTGTGGGTTAAATTTTCATATTCAGGAGAGGTAAAGAGACTAATTAAATCCTTCATTATTTTATATCATGCTTATATTTGTAGTAGGTTGAACTTTGCTTCTGTTATATGGAATCGTACATCGTATCGAAAGTGTTCAAAATAGATTCATCCAATTTTTGTGTTCTAGAATTAATTTCAATATTGGTGATCAAGACTACGCCCCTGCTCGAATATTTGAATATTTCCTCCCTTGAAAATCGTAGAATTATTTCTGATATTTTGATTATGTTCAAAATCTTAAACGGCTTGTTTCAAGTACCTGATATTCTACAGGAGATAGCTTTCAACATTCCCTCCAGAATACTGAGGCATCATGATCTTTCTTCCATAAGTTTCGTAATACTAACAGTGCTCAAAACTCCCCATCTAATAGTGTTTCACTAGTTTCGTTCAAGAGGAACCTGCGATCGATGTTTTGCTAGTTATAGTATATTGAAAGGTTATGATTATTTGTTGAGTTTGATTTTCTCTTATTTTGATTGCTGTGAATTTTTGCATTTGTTTTGTTACTTACCTGTTTATATTAATTTGTATATTTAGCAATACTTCTGAGTAGACACTTTAATTCAAATTGTTTCAGTGGATGTCGTTTTGGCCTTGGTTGTGTACATTCCAATGTTATAATAAAAAAATAAATGACAGGAGTCGCCTTCTCCCAAAAGTTGAGAATGAAAAAAATTAATAAATAATCGAAATTCTTACCACACATATTGGGTCCAGTGATAATATGTAATGCATTATTCTCCCTGTCAAATTCCGCATCATTCGGAATGAATGATCTGTGTTCTTGCTGCTCAAGGCATGGATGACGTATTTTCTTCAACTTTAGAATCCCAGAACCAGCTGGATGTAATTTAGGTCTTACATAAGGTACTTTGGCTGTCACAGCAGCTGTTGCAAATGAGACCAAGACGTCTACGATGGCGATGTACATGTTCAAATTGCGAAGTGTTTCGGAATAACCAGCTAAAAACAATTTTTATTCAGATATAAGTATCTTTATATCATCAAAAGATTAATATCGAATTTTACAATGATTTTACTACTAACAAATGAATTTAAAGATCACTGTTCAAGATGAACTTATTTATTAATGATATTCCTTTGGTTTTTGATTTGAAATTAAATAATCATAAGTTATCCTGACTACCGCATGGAAACTTTAGGTGATAGTCGGTTCTCACCACTAACTACTGGCTGAATTTTGAATATTTTATCTATGATAATGTAGCAACATATTCTTATAACAATGTACAATACAGTTGACTCGCATCAATGTGAACTGGCTTAACTGTGAACGACTCAATAACGTAAACACAGAATCTTTTGCATTAGCACTATGTAGAGTGAACAATAGGAATCTTTATGGAAAAAATAATCACAATTCGTTCAGACCTACAGTATTACAGGGATAAAGGAAGACCCACCACTCTATCAAATACACATGTACTCATTTTGGGTTTGTTGGAGTTCATAAACAGATGTGATCAGTGTTTGGGAATTGATTTTGCTGGCTAAAACAACAAAAGCTCTTTAATTATAGAAGAAATCGGAAAGAGTGTTGGTGGCACTATTTTATCAAAAGAGTTCTGGATCGCCATGTCCACTATATGCTCCATTAGAAATAAACAAAGCAAAATTTCGTAGTAGTTTGAAACTAAGCAAGATTAAGAAGAGTAACCTGAGAAAAGCTGAGTATCCTTTGTTGAAAAAATAAACTCTACAAATGGTTCGTGAAGCAAAGAGAGCGAATCTTTCACATTTCAGGAGGAATGTTCAAAAGCAAAGCTCTACGTTTGCATGAGAAGTTGATGTCACCAAACGAAAAATTCAATGCAAGAGATGAATGGTTGCAACGTTTCAAAAGTCGATATGGGGTACGATTTTTGAAAATCGCAGGTGAAAAATTGTCCTCGCAACCTGAATTAGTTTATCCATTCATAGAAGAACTGTTGACTATTAATACCGCACTCAATTTAACTGATCAACAAATATACAACGCAAATGAGACTGGTTTATACTAGAAATTTCTACCTGATAAAACCTGATTGGATTTCTGAAAATACTGCCCCTTATTTGAAATTAGCAAAGCAACTAATAACTTTCCTAGGATGTATCAATACACCAGGTGAACACAAGTTAACACTGTTGATAATCGGGAAAGCAAAGTCACCTAATGTTTTAAAAATTTCAATAATCCTCTAGTCTACAAAAACACTAAAAATTCATAGATGACCAAAGAAATTTTTAAAAACTGGTTCTTTCAGCAGTTTGTTCCTGAGTGAGTATTCCACATATCTTTCCGAGTTTATAAATTAGTACAACAATATTTACAGATTAAAACTTTGTTGAATAATGAAAATCATCATATCAAAGCCATCCTCTGTCAGATAATGCTCCATCCCATACATCAGCAGAAGAGTTATAAACCCCTGACGGTAATATTTTTGTCAAATTTATGCCACAGCCCTTATTCAGCCTATGGATAAGAATGCGTTGAGACTCGCCTAACTTTATTACAGAGAAAGCTTGCTTAGCTCTGTTATATCCAAAGTAATAGACTAGAAGAAGATCTCAAAACAATAACATTGAAGAAAGAGACTTCTCTACATTTACATACGGCTTGGGAACGGCTGGAAAGGGCAACGATAGTAAAGAGTTGGCATAATATTTTAAACGAAAAAACAATGAAAATGATAAAGATTTAGGTTTAGCTAGGCTTTGCGAAATTTAGAGACAAAATGCACCGGAAACTGAGATTAACGACACTCCTGACTTATCACATACTCTTGCACCTTCTGAGTACACAATGCAAGATGATGGAAAATGCAATGAAGACATTTTGAATAATGAGACTGACCTGGGAAAAGATGAGGAGAGTGATATTTCTGAAGATAGGACTGTGAAGATTTGATTATATCACAACAAAAATTTCCCACTCCAAAGCTATTGCAGCTATCACTGCACTGTTTCACAATGGGCAGTACAAGAAAATGTTGATGTCAATGACATGATGACTTTAAAACGAATTCAGAAAAGATTAGTCATTGCAAATTTGCACTAAAACAATTCCAACTAAAATAACTACATATGTATGTATACAAACTAATGGTGTCAAAATGTATGAGTATATGTATGTACATCCCCAATAAAAATTGAAGAATATGTCAATGTGATTGTCATTTGATTCATACATTAATTGGTGTGAACAATCCGATGATGTGAACAATCTCTTATATTTTAAGTTCACTTTATCACGAGTCTACTGTATTAATAAATGAGGTTAAAAATGCTTTTTATCATAGACATTTGTCGCCCTTTAATGCATTCGTTAAAAGCATAGTAATAATTCCATTCTTGTTGTAATTATGCTTTACTACCAAATAGTAATAGCTAAATCTTTACAGTATCTTTATACCATTCATTACCTGCTATATCAAGAACTTGTTCAACAACAGCTTTCTGTTGTTGCAAATAATTCTCCTTCAAACCGCGATAATCTTCATTGAATTCAGATAATTTGTCATTCGTGAAACGTACGCCTCCTTTGATGGCATCTATAATATTGTAATTTTTGTTGCCTCTCAACAGAGGTTCTTCTTTCAGCGTCACTCGGAAGAAATAACCATGTTGATCTGTACATTCCAATTTCACTTTGCCATCTTCAAATCCTAGATCATCTGTTGCACGACGCAGTAGTTTTTGCATTTTCTCTTCATATTTCTGTTTTTCCTCATAAAGACCTTAAACCGATTTTTTTTTATATTAATACAACACAATATGGAACTAGTAAAAAGTTACCTTTAAGTTCTTCATCGAAAGTATGCTTAACTAAAAATTCTCCCCTATCTACAAGATCCATATCAAGAACTTGTTCCATCATTTCAAGATATTTTTGTAAATCACAAACTATTTCACAGATTCGATCACAGAGCATTGTTTTAACATGTTTATTTTCAGCAGTTTTCAGAGTATTTATTAAGTGGTGTGCGCCTGATACAGTTTGATATATGCGGTAGCAATCCTGCAGAGTTGCTTTCTTCGAAGATAATTTTTTAATCAACAAAAGCATGTCAGGTAAACGTGTAAGACAATCTTTAGTCAATGAGGTTCTTAGTTCCATATTTGTTATGAAACACTGCACAACATCCAATCTCTCATTAATGAGGTTGTGGTCGCGAAGAGGCTGTTTGATCCATTGCGATAACAATCTTTTTCCTAAAAATATTGGTTTGTAAGAATTTATATTTTAACACTTCATTGTACCGGTGGACAAATTTCGATGTGTTACTACTGTACTTAGGTAAAATATTATAGTTATAGTGCAATAATTTTTCCGACAAAAGTCTGATTAATATGTTTAATATCCAATCAGCGTCAAAGGATTTTTACCTCTGCATCGAGCAGGCACAGTCTGTAGCGTTGCGACACGTTATCAACGTTCACCTATAGTAAGAGTTATGTAATGTAGTAATGTGACGTCGACATAGTCAACGTCCGCAATCAACCAGTTGACGTTCTCTTCGCTTTGATCTACTTTTTGTCTTCATCGTCTCCCAGTTGTCCTAGTAATTTTCTGTGTCGGTTCGTTGGAGGGCGCCACGCGTATATTAATATTATTATTATTTATTACACTCAAGAAAAAATTATTAAAAAATAAGTGAAGAGAAAATAGAGATGTTCAACGACAATGGCCAGTTGACAATATTGTCGAGGTCATTCTGAAACACGTGGCAGTTGTAAGGGGGTGTTGTGGATCTCGGTATGGTAGGCGAACATGGAACATTCTGAATGAAGAGAACGGGAGAGATCAAAGGTGTATAAAAGAAACAAGAGGGGCCTCAAAAGCCTATGGTACACCACTGCTAAATAGTTTGGAAACGGACAAAGCATCACCAACCCTGACTCAAAAATGCCCTTATACAAAGCAACAAGTTATCTCTTGAATCTAGACGTTCCTGTTTAAGTAAGAGTCTCTTGTGCGGTAAACGGTCGAATGCTCGAAAAAAGTCTAAGAAAATCACGTCGACTTGTTTGTCAAGCATCGAACTCCAATCGTTGACGCATTTGAGCAGGTTTGTGATTACAGAACGACCAGGCATAACACGATATTGGTTGTCTAGTATGATACGGGTCATCAGTGCAAAGTTGAGAACTCACTCCAGTTTTTTTTTTTCAAATATCTTATCCACAATCAGTAACAAGATGAGTGGAACCCAGTTGTCGACATCCAATATATCTCTTTTTTTGAAAATTAGTGTCACCAGAGCACAGAGCCAAGGTGAAGGCAAAGAATGGGATGAGAAGGTTTGAGGTGGCAACTGCAGTAGTGCACGGGTGACCTTGTTTGTTCTTGGCCTGTTGTCATTTCAGAATTGAGATTGGACCTCAAATATTTGAGAACTTTTTCGATCCGTGGCAAGTCTCGATTCGAACTTTTCTTGGCAGACTTAGGGGTGGTTGATAACAAGTTGGAGTACTGACGATGAAAAAGGTAATCGTCGTGAAGTTTGCTTCGACTACATCTTTAACACATTGAATTTTTGTGCCGGATCATTTTTAAAATGCTATTGTCGATCCGGTACTTAAAAGGAACCGCCGCAACAGCGCGTGAAATATAGTATCGATATGGCTTTAGTGAGTCTGTACAAATTTTGACCACATATTTCTACGAAAGCAAATTTCTTTAATAAACTGTTCCAGCAGATTTCGGTAAGCTTATTCTCTAGCATTTGGTAATTAACGGTTTTAATATATGTATATTAATACTTGACACCTCCGAATAAATTGATACGAGTAAGAATAATATTTTTCCTATCTGCCGTATTAAAACATAGAAATTTGTCCACCATGGAGAACTTTTCAACTAAATCAACACATACAGAAAACTACTCGCCTTACTGGAAACTAAAATTTTATTTACCTTGATTTGTTAAACAATGATTCAGAATTCCCATAACACTGGACGACTTGGAAGCGTTAGGAGTTAAAACAGAATCTTCTAAAGTGCTGCTACCAGATTGTGGAAAGATATTCAAAGCTAGTAAAGCAGCGTTGTCAAGTCTCACAAACCGAGAAGTATCCAAAGTTTCGAACTTGAACTGATTGAAATTTCTCTCATCTCCTGTTAAATTCAAAAATTTAATGAGTGCTTGCAATGTGCCCATAGCTTCCTTCGATTGGGTCTGTGAGAATGTAAGAGCGTTTCTTGTTTGACCTTTTTGAAAAAACAGCAGCCTGTGAAAAAAAAATTACTTTTACGAAGATTAAGGTGAGCGGTACCTATCTCGACCACTATCCTTTTTAATGACTCTTAGAAAATACTCATGTCAGCCCAGAGTTCCAGAGGTGAAAGGTAAGGGATAATCACCCTCCGAACCTCAACCATTATTTTCCACTATTTTACTGATGACTGATAGTTCATAAATATAAAAGAAAATGAGAACAAAATCAATCATGATAATAAGAAATTAAACTATGTATTAGATTATCACAAGAGATTTATTGAAAAGCAGAGGTAATAAATTAATTATGATAAAAGCAGGTATTACTTAACGATTTCAAATAGGGACGAATAAGCCGTGTCGCACTGGTCGTTCAGAAGATTATCTCTATGGGGGGTTTGTTGCAGTTTGAAAATTTCGATGGATTCCAAAAAAACTAACTTTCGTCCCTTAAGCATTCTGTGAATAATTTGTTGATCTATGGGTTGAAAATGATGGCCGTTTTGGATACAATGTGAAGCTAAAGTAGATTCGTCTGTTTTCTGGTTATTGTAATCTGAGTGATGCTCTTTGTATCTCGTTTTGAATGAACGACCAGTTTGACCTATTTAAACGCCTTCACAATCTATACAAGACAACTTGTAAACTTCAGTATTGTTAAATTTATCAGTCTTATCTTTACTATTAAAAATTCCTGGGAGAGTTTCATGTGGCTCTTGAAAGCTAATTTTTTATTTTGGTTTGAAATGACATTTGCAATATTTTCGCTGATGGGGACAAAATATGTTAATGAAATATATTTATCTGTAAATATTATAATATGTTATTTGTGTTTGTTTTGTTTCGGGTTATTCCTTTTATTATATTTGAGGGATAACCATTGTTCTTAACTATTTCTTTAATAGTTGACACTTCCCTGGACATATTTTCTTCGGATAAAGACAAAGAGAAAGCCCTATGAACCATTGAATTAAACGCAGCGTATTTATCAGATTTTGGGTGTGTTGAGTCATAAGGGAAGCAAATATCAGTGAAGGTGGGTTTTCGATATTTATCAAAACTTAGTGTGTTATTTATATGAGTGTTTGTTAGGTCTAAGAAGTGAATCTGATTATCGATTTCTCTTTCTATTGTGAATTTAATTCTGGGATGAATGCTATCGATTTAAGTTAAAATTTGATCTAGTTGTCTAGCGGTTCCTATGAAACATGCTAGCATATGGTCTACATATCTATACCAAAAGTGTACGAATTTAGATTTGGAGGAATTGATGTTGACTTCTTCAATATATGCCATGAAAATGTCAGCTAGTAAAGGGCTCAATGGTGATCCCAACGGTAGACCGTGAGGTTGTTCATAGAATTTGTTATTGAATTTGAAATAATTCTGTTGTAGGCCCTTGAGCAAAAACATGAATTCCTTTTGTACAACCCGATTAACTTGTGATTCCTTTAAGATGTCTGAGACCAATGATGGAATGCATTGGTCTCTTGGGATGTTGGGAAACATGTTGTCTACATCCAAACTGATTAAATAAGATTTGATTAGGGTTTGAATCTGTTTAAATTTTTTAATGTTAATTGAATTGAGTTTTTTATAAAATATTTAGGTGTGAAATTTATTGAATTTTTGAATACAAGATTTGATTCTTTTACCAATTTGTATACTGGGCTGTTCATGAATGATACTACTGGACGTATTGGAGCATTGTCTTGTGATTTTTTATAAAGCCGTAAATAGTTGGAGGTCCGAGATTCATATTTATGAATCATCATCATTAAAACTATCACGTAGTAACGGCGGAATCAATCAACTATTCAAAATAAATCAAATTTCGAAAGTTACTGCAAGTGTCACGTGAGAAAAGGCAATGTTTGAGAATAATACTGCTCCAAATTTGAGCGAAATGCTCAAAGACGAAAAATTCTCTGAGCTCATAAGTACTTCAAATTTAAAGAACATAATAGTGAATTAGCATCAGGGGAAACTGGATGGAGGTGGTGTGTTAAAATGTTTAGTTGGCAACATATGCTGCAACGACAAAATATGTGCTCCTCCCGAAACGCAGAGCAAGATTTTTCGTGCGATCAGAACCTAAAATATTTTTATGCAGCTACAAAATTATTATATGGATGGCACATTCTCATACTGCACCAAGTTTTTCAAACAACAGTTAATTATCCATCGATTTTTCAAGGGTAATTACATTCCTTTGGTTTTTTGTTTGTTAAAAGACATGTCAACTATCACATATGAATTATGTGTTATTCACACATAGCTTATCAAAAATCGAAAACTACTCTTCAAGATGAAATATTGTATTATCTCTAGCAGAAGTAGTGATTGATTTTGTAATTGCTATTCACCATGCCTTGCTAAATACAATACAGAATACAACATTCAAAATTAGGTTTGAGACTTCCGAATATAGGGGGAAATACTCAGAAAAAGACAAATGGCTCTTATATTGTTTTGGACTTTTATTTTGAAGCCCGAGGAGGTGGAAGATTTTTCTTCGAAATGTATGAGATCAAACTACGAGATCAAAAACTGGAATGCATGTGAATCATATTCTCATTTAAATAATTCTTTGTATTATACACACCCCTCGCTTTTCACATTTGTCAATGTTATTCTGAGCATTCAATCTGAGGTTTATGTAAAATTAATAGTATTCACCTTCCTCGTAAATTTTGAAATATCAAAGTTAGAAAAACATGCTTTCATTAGAGAGAAATTAGAGGCCTATAAAAATAATGCTTTGTCCATGATGGATTACATTAAAATTGTTTGAAATCATTTCGGTGCCATGTTGTAATGTAATGTCATTTAAAATTTCAAAATAGAATATGATAATCAATAAATATCATTAATATTCATAGACGTGTTCTGTCACCTAAACCTACAATTAGAAAAATATTATAGTTCGAGATCCCGCTACTAAATTAGTACATAAATAATGTAGATAATCAAAAGCTAATTTTTAAATATTTTTACATATTGGGGAATTCATTATTAGATGCCAATTAAAAATTACCCGCCAAGTATTATTAATTAAAACATTATTAATCGACTTTCAGCAAAAAAATTTCGTTTGTATCTTATTGAAATAGAACCTACACCTACAATTTGAGAAGTTGCATTTGCATCTGATTGCTCACCCGCAACCTCTTCGTAGCCAAGTACAAAAAGGTATGATTTCATTTCAACTCCTCGTTCATGATGTAAATAAATTTCGTTTGTGATACATTGAAGCTAATTTCTGTATTTAATGTTATAAAGCTGCTTGTGAAGAAAAGTCCGCACATTAAAGTTTTTCTGCTCTGAAAAATGGTACAGAAAATAAAGTGGCAGAGAGTGAGGGCATGGCGCTTCTTAGAACAGGATACTAAATGTCAGCTGTACTCGTTTCTTGTACAGTACAGCTGGCATTTAGCAATTTTTTAATACATTGTTGAAAAGAAATTTTTTGCTCAAAGTCTATTGATAATATTTTAATTAATAATACTGGCGGGTAATTTTTAATTGGCACCTAATGAAAAATGAATTCCACAATTAGTAAAAATACTTAAAAATTAGCTTTTGATAATCTACATTATTTATGTACTAATTTAGTTGCGGGATCTCCTACTATTATAATCATGAATAAATTAAGGATATGGTCCGAGATGGATATACAGACTATACACCTGAAATTTACTTAGGTTAGATATTTTCCAAAACCATAAACCTTGGTCCTGGTCCTCGATTAATGATAATCTATTGTAAAGTAACCTTTCAATGTTGTTAATGCTATTTATCTCCATATACAGGGTGTTACATAAGAGTATGTCACAACTTGAGGGGGTAAATCTACTTGCCATTTCCAGAAAAAAGTTTATATAAACATAGATCCACAAAAGCTTCGTTACGGAGCTACAGGGTGTTGAAATTTCCAGGAACATTGGTTTTTTCTTCAAAACTCCTGCAGTTTTCAAGATATTCAGCCCGAATTTGGAATGCAAGCAATTTTTTACAGCCTCCATCATTAGACGTCCTAGATTTTAACTGAAGTTCAAAAGGTAATTTCTTTTCCGAGGCCATGGATCCTTTTTGCCCTTTCAAACTTTTTTGCAGTACGCCACTGATCAGCGTAAAATCAATTTTCGTCATCTTCGTTCAATTTAGAAACTTTTTTGATACTTGTAATTTTTTTTGGTGTCTCCAACCGTTCCGAGCAAAAAATAATAAAACGATTGTATACATTCGCCCAAAGCTTTTATGTTGATAGCTCGTCTTCTGAGACTCAACTTATACTTATTCAATATCCAAAATATCCAACTAAAAAAAAGAACAATTAAAAACTAAATGAATTGCTGGAAGTGTCCTCCAACTGCAAGAATACTCTCTCCTTCTTCGCATATTATCACGCACTCTTTGAAATATTCCTGGGGTATTTCTTATCGTGTCACAAGAGGTTGTTATTCGATTTCTCATTTCTTCTACTCACTGGAGTAGTATAAACTAAACTTTTGAGATATCCTCATAAGAAAAAGTCTAAATTATTCAAGTCTGGGGACCTAAGAGGCCATGGTTCTGGCCCACCCCGATCTATCCAACGGTTGTTGAATGGATTATTCGAGAATTCCCTAGCTTCTCCACTAAAATGTGGCGTACTACAAAAAAGTTTGAAACGACAAAAGAAGCTCCGGAAAAAAAACCTGTAGATTTTAGTTAAAATTTAGGAAAAAAATAGCTTGCATTCGAAATTTGGGCTGAAAATCTCAAAAACTGCAGGAGTTTTGAAGAAAAACCATTTTTTCCGGAAATTTCAACACCCAGTAGCTCCGTAGCTCTTGCGGAGCTATGTTTATATGAACTTTTTTTCTTAAAATTGCACGTAGATTTACCCACTCAAGTTTTGACATACTATTATCTAACACCCTATATATGCAAACTGTTTGTGTTATTCGGTTATACCACTGAATATACCTTAATGGCATGATATGATCTAATGAATAGACTTAATTTTATCTAGCTAATAAAGTGGGTGCAAAGCAAATCTAACCCAACAAATCTAACTAATCTATTCTGTATTAACAGGTTTTTGTGGACTTTGATTTTTTCAAAAGTTTTACATTTTTTTTATCAATAGTTTTATTTGAGTTTCTGAGTACCATTTTCATTTCGATTGTTCACAAGCATTTCTTACTGCTGGAGGATTAATGGAAAAATAGTTCTTCAACATATTTTACTTTTCCTGAATAAATTTCTGAGCAGTTTTTTTCAGTTCTCATTATCAGTTTTATTTAAATTTCAATGAGTACCATTTTCGTTTCGATTGTTAGTGCTGGTTAGGTTAGATTACTGGAAAAATAGTTATCTTAATATATTATATAAATACCTAAACGATGAACGTGTGTTCGAAACTGAAGTCACGGTATAAAGATATAATTTTTGGAACTGGAACATAGATGAATCCAATATTTGTGTTTGAGTCGTTTTACTGTAAACAACGTTTTAATCCAACCAACTCACCTGTTCAGATCTTCCATAACTTCAGAAGCGTTAAACTCAGACCTTTTAGTCTTAGCAACCAAAATACCATTTCTTTCAAATAGGTTCTTCAATGAAGTATAATCGTCAGACTCTGCATCAGGTATTATACATTCTTTTGGACTAATTTGGGCTATTAAAGCTTCCAATTCAGTGAAACATTCATTATCCACAAGTTCACAAATGCTGAACTTTGATTCAGCAACATCCACACACCCAACTGCTAACATCTTGAATAATATTGATTAGCATTATAGAAATATCAAATACAATTGTATATTTACCTTGTTTTTGACAATTTTAACTCCCATCACGCTATTGGAATAAACTATATCAGTATTCTCGAACAATATTTCTTCGAACTGTGATAAGTTTCCTGGTGAACCTTTGTATTCCACTTGCCAATCGTTGTTTTTGCCTTGTGACTGTTTCAGAAATACTTCTACTCTATATTGTCTGACTAGCAGCAGTTCCCTTAATACTAGCTCAAATTGAGATTTGCTCAAAGTTACATAAGTCAGCTTAGGTTCTTCCCCCATATATTTGACAGTATTGCCATTAATACTTGACACAACCAGCGCATCTCCGCCATGGACAGTATAGAAATCAGTTCTGTTGAAAAATCTAATGGTCGTGGATAATTTCTGCAAAGAATATTAGAATTATCAAAAATTTATTGATGAAGTATTAAAATTAACTTAGTAACTAACTAACAGCCTTACTGTCAGAGCAGATCGTAATGCACTCATTAATTGAACCCAGTTCTGGCCAAATTAGGTACAGTATGTCTGCCGTGCAATTTAACTGTATCTTCTGCAACTTTCTCCCATTTAGCAGTAGTAAACTTCCCTACCTGATCCCTTTTTGCTCCGAGACCCATCCGTATACCAGATGTACCCTCCACCTGACAAAAAATGTTTCCTCCAGACCCCCCCACTCTTGTCTGGAAGGGAATGTCAACTCAAATCTTATCACCAAAATGGTACCTCGGTGTAGTTCTATCAGAGTTCACCCAGAAGAGGTGGTCGCTGTTAATAACTTCAGGAAACAGGCTATGTCTCGCACCGACCATTAGTATGCTCTTCTGTTCTTTGCCTATAAGCAGTCAAAACCGCCCTGCTTATAATTGTGAGGTTAGATATCGACTCCTAACAGATCACCTAGCACCGCAGTGGAGGTGTTTCTGTGAGCACCCAGCACACTTCTCACCATCTGTGTTCTGATCCTCTAAACATCCAGGTTCGCCCTCTGTTTTTCCACCCTCGTTCAACAGACCAGCGAGGCATAGTGAGTCCATCAGTGCTCTGAGCCTCTCTAGAGCCAGATTCGCCGTCTATTTTCCTACCCACTTCCACCAGACCAGCAAAGCATCGACAGCAGAACTGTTTTGAAAAACCATATCAGCGTCTGTAGCATCAAGCCTCAAGTGCTGCTGAAGGTGCTCCTACATGTTATATAGACTGATAAACATTTGAGGAAGTCCTTGTATGGGCGAATATAATTAGTGATTCCTTAGCGCTATTTATATTCTCCTTATTGGGAACGAATAACCAATCGTCCCATTTAATTGTGTCAAGTTCATTGAAAAGTTAATGTTAAACTCAGTTATATGCAATCCAATCATTGTTTACGAATAAGATAAGATAAAACCTTTATTACGCGATAGTTGATTGATGTTATTCATCACAATTATTTACATTCCAGACATTCGAGACCTTCATGATCCAAACGCCATATTTCGTTGAAAATTTCATAATGCAAAACTTCCCAAATGTCTATCTTGTTGGAAATGCTTGTACAATTTCTAAAATCTACTTCGAAATAATTGTTTTAAGATACTGAAACCACTTTGGGGTAGCATAAGTAAAAAATAAAATAGAATTTATTACGATTGATAGGTTAGATTTCATGCTGAAGCATGATAATGCCACACCTCATACCCCAAGAGTAGTAAATGATTACATTGATGCACTTGAAATAATGAGAACAGACTGGCCTGCAAAGAGCCCTGATCTCAGTCCGATTGAGCATTTGTAGGAAACGATGGGCAGAAGATTAAAAAGCGTGTCCCTGCTCTGCAGTCTAAATGAAATAGGACAGGCTCTGCAAGAAGAGTGGGTGAGAATGGGTAAAGAGTGCATCCGTAATCTTATCGCAGATATGCAAAGATGCATTTAAGCCGTGAATATTGCTCGAAGGAGTAACACCCGCCGCTCTGTGTTTATTTAAAAGCTTTATATTCGTATTGTTCCACTTGTTTACTTTGGAAATCATGGAATGCAAGAGAGAATGAAGCTTAGCAGAAAAATCTTTGGAACTCTTTATGTACACACGACACTAACACAACATAAACAGACAAGCTATTGCTAGTGTAATAGCGACAGGGAAACGAGTTTTTTCCTCGGGTTTTTTTCACTCGTTTATTGAATCATATGCGAGATAGTATGGTTCCCCTGTTACATTGCCTGAGCTCACACTTGTGTTCTTTCTGACACACACCAAAATTATAGATAGAAGTATTTATCGTAAATACAATTATTCAAATTTTTGTGAATCCTCTCTTTTCAAAAGATATATATATATATATATATATATATATATATATATATATATATATATATATATATACTACTTCATTTTTCCGTGAATAAAAACTTTTGCTGTACCTACTAACAATGCTAATAAAAAACTATATCTCTTGCAAAAAATCAGCGAGTGCCAAGAATTAAATACTACATCATTAAGAATGACTATAGCTTTGTAATGAAGCGTATCTTCATGACAAAATTTAGTTCTGAAATACAACAGGGCGATTAAATATTATTGTAGAAAACACATTTTTGGTTTACCCTCGTATATCGCTATTTAAAATACATTTTCACACAATAACAATGTCAATACAATTATTATTCTGCGTGAAATAATCTGAAGTTACGAAGTTTCAAACTAGAGGATCATTTATGCTTGATCGATTTTTTTTTATCAGGGAGTGTGGTATGTAAGTTGGGAATATGACTCCTTTTGTTTTTGAAAATTCAAACTTCTGGTTTAATTCACAACGAAGGTACATGGGGGCCGAAAATACGACCTGCTATGAAGAAATGACATACCATTAGGGGGAGGTTTAAGTTCGTGGAATGAGAAATGAAGACTGACTACAAAAATCCAGCTGAGAGGAGCTGCGCGAGTTTTTCTCGTCTGACATCAACGTCCGCAATGAATCCGTCACTGAAATTATTCGTGCAGGCATGGACCGCTGAATTCTACAATCCACGTAAAAACACCAGCAGAAAAGCCTTCATTGAAAACTGTCAAAAAGCTACCGCAGTTAAAAACGGAGCTTATAAGAACTGGAAGAAAAATACAACAAATGGAACTAAAGCTAAAAATGTGCGTATTAGGATCTGTAATTGAACAATTGATAAATCGAAAACATACTTCCACGAAATAGAATAGTCTTAAAGCAGACCAGTTGAAATTGATTCTGGTCTATGACGAAGGCAGTCACCAACAACGGCTTTATGTGAAGTAAAATTCAGAGTGCGTATGTTAACGTGCGTTCTTCCACAACTGAAGTATAAGAAACCATTGGACCACTAAATGTTCTGAAGAAATGTGCTCCAGAGTTAGCACTGCTAACTGCTAGAAATGCTTACCCCAAAATTACCGTCCTATCGCATTGTTGCCCATTATGTCGAAAGTCATGGAAAGAGTGATAAACGATGGGCTCATAAAACATCTCACGTTACAGGGTATCATCAGTAATCGACGATACGGTTTCCGTAGACGATGAACTGAAACCTCCTTGCATACGTTACGCATTTGAATCGAAAATCATGGAGAATCAAGAACCATTTTTCTTGATATCTCAAAGGCCATCGACAGGTTATGGCATGCAGCTTTAATGGATGAACTGATCAGATAAGGACTTCCCGAAACATTACGTGTTCAGATTAGTAGCTTCCTATTCAGTAGGTAGTTGATGGTGTAACGAGTAATATCTTCAGGTTAATGCCGGAGTACCCCACGGCCCCATACTTTCAGCAACTCTTTTTCTGTTGCAGATTTATAATCTACTCTACTCCGAGGACAATATGTTTGGGTTTGCTGACGAATGCTCCCTGATTTCCTCGTTTTCTAATCAGCGTCCCATCACTGCTGAGGAGTCACACCGACAAAAATAACATACCAACATTCATTAAATCTATTTGATAATGTTCAGAAGAGAGCAGTCACCTCAACGACCACCCAGAAATCACGCATGATCTCCAGCATCTCGCTCAAGGACGGCAGGTTACTGATCCTTCCGTTTTCCATTGATACTTCAATGGTAATTGCTCTGAAGAACTGAAAGATTTGGTTCCGGAAAGAATCGAGTTCCAAAGAAAAACCTGGCTCGCCAAAACTCTCATGAGCAGACAGTCCAACTAGCAACGCCACATACCTCTCTCTTTAAAAATTCTGTTGTTCACAGGGCTAGTGGTATGCGGAACTCGCTTTCATCCAACATCTTTCGGATAACTCACAATTTGGCTCTCTTCAAGAAGACGGGCTATCGAGCAGCTAAACTGCAAGAAGGCAGTTGGTCTAGACGAAATACACCAGTCGTGCTGAGTAAGTGTGCTCCCGAACTGGCACCCATTCTTAACCGTCTGTTTCAGATTTCTTAAGCCAGACTTTTCCGAGCAGCTGGAAAACATCGAGAACTCAACCGATCCCAAAAAAAGGAAAGAAGTCATTATCCGAAAACTACCGCCCTGTTGCACTTCTTCCCATTATGTCCAAAGTCATGGAGAGAGTCTTAAATGATAAACTCATCAAATATCTTGAGTTGCAGGAAATTATTAACGACTGTCAGTATGGTTTTCGCAGGCAAAGATCGACAGGAGATCAGCTCACCTACGTCACTCATATTTGTACATCAACGATGGAAAAGCATGGAGAACCTAGAGCAATAGCCCTCTTAAGCCTTCGATGTGGTTTGGAATGCAGCCTTGTTGAATAAACTTGCTGCATATGGGCTTCCCGAAAAATTGCGGGGTTGGATAAGTAGCTTTCTTTCAAATAGATCAATACAAGTTGCGGTCGACGATTCCTGGTTTTGTCTTTCAGTAGTCTGCGGCTGATTACAGCTGCGGAATCTCAGCATCAGTGATTTCAACAAATTAATACCTTAAACTCTGACTTACAGAGGATACCTGAGTGGGGTCAGTTGAACCTGGTGAGCTTCAACGCGAGCAAGACGCAAGCAACTAACTTTTTCTAGAAAGGTCCCCGCTGGAGAACCTCCTCTAATGATGCAAAGCCAACAAATTGCATCCAAAGATTTGATGCACCTTCTTGGAATAACGGTCAACTCCGGGTTTTGCTGGCTTGAACATGAATCAGCAATAGCTAAGTCGGCATCAGCTAAACTTAGTTTTCTTTTCAGAGCCAAGCGATACTTCACGTCATCTCAGCTGTTGCTTCTATACAAGGCGCAGATTCGACCTGCTTTGTAATATTGTTCCCATTTATGGGGATCTGCGCCCAAACATTCGTTGAGGATGTTTGATAATGTGCAAAAATGGGCTGTGTGCTTCATCGACCACCCGGAGATCACCCGCGATCTCCAACCGCTGGCTTTTAGAATACAAGTTGCTGGCATTTCTCTGTTTTACAGATACTTCCACGGAAGATGCTCCAAGGAGCTGACAGACCTTTTCCGGAAAACTCATGTTTTGCCGCAACAGTAGGCTGGCAAGTAGTTCTCATCATATGGCGGTACATTTAACGACCCCTCGAACCTCTCTCTATAAGAATTCCTTCGCTTACAGGGCCGGTGAGCTATGGAACTCGCTTCCGTCCAACATCTTCCCAACATTCTACAATTTGGCCCTATTCAAGAAGCGAGTAAACAGACACCTCAATTCAGGCGCCCACTCATGTGGTGTAACAGGTTCGCCTTTTCATGGGAAGCGCGCATAAAAAAAAGGTGATGAATACCTATATCCAATCATCCTGAGCGGGCACAGTAGTGGCATAGCAGAAATCGCCTCCTCCCAAGAGTTGAGAGTGAAAAACAAATCCAAAATATTATTATTTATATATTCCCAGCTACCCCAACATCTTATAGATCATATATAATCTTATGTATACCTAGAAAAAAAATATTTTATTCTTACCCGAAAGTAAATTGAAACTGCTTCTTTACTCTCAAACAATTTTCATTTTTCTTCATTGAAAATAGGAAATAATCCTTCATAGCCAGGTCAGGACTATGAGGTAGGTGATAAAAATTTTCAAGCAGAAGAAAATTACCTTTGGTCTTCTTTTCTTCTTTGATGACTTCTTTTATCTGCTTCAAGATTGTAACAGAAGGAAGACATTCAAAGTCCCATAACCTGTGATCATGATCTTTCCGGTCAACTGTGACACCTTAAATTTCTTGTGTGATGGAGTACCTTCCTCATGCCAAGTATGAAGTTTTGTTTGAACCCGGTTCGTAATAAACCCAAGGGTATAACAGGACTCTGGGATTAGATTAGATTTCTCGTCTTCATTATAGGGATCCAAAATCGTGCGAAAACATTACTCGTTGTTTTGCAACGACAGCACCATTTTGCAGATTTTCCACACTTCCTTCAAGATAAAACGTACTATTTATTACACACATTGAAGACTTTTATTCAAGGAACGATATTCAACCTTCAATAGAATGTTAAATATCTCTTCCTGAAGTAGCTGGTTTTCCGATCCACCCTTCAGAATCATCAGCCAGAGCCACATAGTAGTGGTACAGTCTGGCCAGGCAGTTTCGGTCTCGTTCGATCTCGTCAGTATTGCACTCCTATTCCCAACACCAGGCCAAACCGCCCCCTACTCATTTCAATCCACTGAAGCGCATCAAGTACATATGTATGAATACATATACATCTGGCGCCCCCAAACGAACCGACACGGAGGCTACTATAAGTGCCACCAAGAAACGACAAAAGCAAAGAGAGGATCAAAATAGAAAACTGGCAGAAGCCATACTTGTTCGACTATCTACCGCAATGCTACGTTCTGTATCTGCAAGATGCGATCTGTCGAAACCTAACGCTCCAGTACTTGTACGTAGATGTATTCTACCCTCCCATTCTACGAATTTAAAAATGCACCCTCGTATTTTGAAAAATATATAGCAATTCAAGAGCGTCATCGGTCTTTCTTGCGTACTAGATATGAATAACCAATCGTTCCAATTAATTTTGTGTCAAGTTCATTGAAAAGTTAATGTCGAGTCTAGTTATATGCAATCCAATCATTGTTTACAACTAGGAAAAGATAAACGCGATAGCTGATGGATTTTATTTCTCGGAATTATTTTGATTCGAGACCTTCACGATTTAAACAATGTCGCTGATAATTTCATGTGGAAATGGGAAGTGTTAATAAATAATTCTTTATAATCACGAATTTCGTGAAATTCATAACAAGAAACCATTCTATTGGGCCTAAAAAATTTTCGATAGAAAAATATTACATAATGCAAATATATTTGCAGAAGAGGTCTAATGAGGGCGAAAACAATTTGACCATTAAATATATCAAAGGTATTCCACAGATCATAAGTTTAGATAACCCGCCAAAAACGGCCAGACATCCTCACAAACATAGCGAGCATTCCTGCGAAATTTAACGAATTGAACACCTATTTGGAAGATGAAAAACCCGCATGCTTATTTTTGGACCGAAACCTGGCTACAAAACCACACTGCGAAATCATTATTCGAAGTTAAAGACTACTCTATATATCGTTCAGATCGACAAACAGGTAGAGGCGGATATCTGGGGAATAACATTTTCGAAAAATATCAGGTGACATAGGTGGACATCCTTCTTGAAGAAATATCAGAGATCTCTAAACTAACGAATCTTATACTTTTGGGTGACTTCAACTTCCCGAATTTAACATGGCCTGCGACCTATACCACTGAACCCAAACTTCAAGAACACCGTTTTTCAAACTTCCTCTACTCGACTCAAATCTATCTCAGCTCATAGCTCATCCCACACTTTTCAGACAAAACCAAGTTTCTTCTCTGCTCAATCTACTCATCACGAATGACCCTCTACTTTTTTCAGACATAACCTACGACCCCTCTATCGGAAAATCCGATCATTGCATGAAGAGCGCAAAACTTCAGTCCTTTTCTTCTTCAACTCCTGCAATTCAAAGAAAGATCATAAAGACCACTAATTTCCCCCGTGTCTGCTCGCATTTGAGCCAATTAGTTTGAACGGATATATTCTCTGTCCCAGATGACGTTGATTCAATGTGGCACTCTTTTCTTACCGTGACAAAGTCTATGATATCCAAACATACAGAATCAAATATTGTTAAATTCAACTCCAAGAAACCATGGATATAAGGTGAAGTTCTAACACATATAAGAACCAAAAAGAATTTATGGCGTAAATACTTGAAGTCACGCAGAACTCAGGATTATAATATCTTCAGACAAACATAGAACAATCTTTCCAAGGCTCTTGGAAAAGCCAGAAAGCAATATGAACGTAGCCTCTGCTCCGAGAACAGAAAGTTCAAGTACATTCGTGGGGCTTTGAACAGCACGGTCAAAATACATCTTCTCCGCAAATCAGATGGAGATATATGTGGGTCTAATCTAGAAACTGCCAATATTTTTACTGAAACATTCGGATCAGTGTTTACTCAAGATTCTGCGAACACACAATTTCCACCTATTCTCTATTATAGAAAGTATTAATTTTTCGCCCGACCCAGTAGAGAAATATTTGAAAGGACTTAAACCAGGAAGCTCGCCAGGGCCTGATGGTCTTACTGTGAATTTTCTCTTTCGCCACAGGAAAACTACCCTCTGCCTCGAAAAATAATACAATTATGGCTATATATAAAAAAGGGGAAACTAAACAGCGAAAACTGTAGGCCTATCAGTCTTTTCTCTATAGTGTCCAAAATCATGGAATCGATTGTACGGGAGAAACTCATTGAATTCTTGATGCGTGAAAAACTGATTCCCGAGGAGCAACATGGTTTTGTTCCTGGAAAATCAACGATAACCAATCTTTTACGATGCCTAGACGACTGGATAAAACTTCTCGACGCTGGTTTTCCAATTGACGTAATTTACCTCGACCTGGCAAAGGCATTCGACCGAGTTGCGCGCAAACTATTGCTACACTAACTTGAACATTGTGGAGTCAGGGGCAATCTTCTCAATTGGACAAAGGATTTCTTAACAAATCGATTTTTCAGAGTGAGGGTGAGTGAAGCTCTCTCTAACGAGTGTCCTGTCCTAAGAGGCGTGCCCCAAGGTTCAGTCTTGGGGCCCATTATATTTTCAGTATTCATTTCTGACCTCAAATTTCATGTCAAATTCCGATTTTCGTGCTACGCAGACGACATGAAAATATACGCCAACCCATCTAGCGAACACGATCAATTACAGGAGGACCTCACGAATATTAAATCTTGGTATGACAATTAGCTACTACTTCTGAATTCTGGAAAATGCTTAGTTATGCATATGGGCAAAAATAATCTACGAATGAATTACTCAATAGATTCAGTGCAACTCGCAGAAGTTGAATCACAGAGGGACTAAGGTGTTATCATAACAAATGACTTAAAAGGTCAACTCACATCGCCGATGTTTGCAACCGTTCCTGTTCAAATTTATAAGTTGCAAGCAGCTTTCGAAAAGGCGTATTTTTTGACGTTTGTTGAACTTCATAAAACTTTCGTCCGACCAATGGTCGAATATGGTGGCCCGGTGTGGAGCGCAAATTTAGTGCGTGATATATAAATAATATATGGACGATGTCGACCCAAATTTTTGGGTCCAAAATGAATCTAGAACATCTATAGTTCATAATCGGCATCGCTTAGAAGACCGAACCTGGCCATCGGGGCTCTTTCGATCAAACAGAGAGGGAATTATTTTGTTGAGTTTAAATATTGAAGGGATTTCCTAGGATAAATGCGATTAGTCTTCAAAATTGGCAAGCAAGAACAAGGTGGAAGTGATTATGCTTCAGGAAACTCACACTGCGACGGAAGAACATCTACGCGAAAGAGGAAATATCGCAGGTTATGTACTTTTTGATTATCTCCTTAGTCCTATTTATGGCCTTGCTTGCTATGTAAATGCTTCATCCATCATTCAATCATATTGAACTTGTACAGAAGGGTATGTTGAGTGGTGTTTTCTATATTGCGTTCAAATTTTTTGATTTGTTTGTCGTTAATATTTATAAAGCTCCTGGCGAAATCTGGCCCATCAATTTCGACATTATTTTTCCCCACCCTGCTATCTATTGTGGCGACTTCAATTGATATTACAATCAATGGGGTTATACAGAAAACGACAGGAGTGGTATTTTATTAGTTGAATGGATGGAAACAAATGATTTTCAACTTGTATTCGATGCGAAGGCAAAGGGCACTTTTCATTCTGCCAGATGGAATCGCGATTATAATCCTGATCTTTGTCTGGTTTCTAACGATTCTGAATTGTTTCCTCTTCCTGTTCGTCGTAAAGTACTTTCAGATTTTCCTCACAATCAACACAGGCCAGTTATTATTTCGTTAGGTTTTCAATTTACATTTGCAGATTCATTAGAAAAACCAAGATGGAATTTCAACAAAGCTCGTTGGAATGATTTCACTAAACAGGTAGATAGTGATTTGAGATGGGTTCCCCCCTTGGGAGTTGTCAAAAATGCTGCTAAAAAACATATTCCCAGAGGCTTTCGAAAGGATTATATACTTGGGTGGTCAGAGGAATCAAATGTTTTTTATAAGGATTATCAGCAAAATCCTTCCAGAGAGAAAGCCGATACACTCCTTGTGCATGATAGCAGAAAGAATGAATGGAATGAGTTGATGAATGGTATGAATTTTCGTCATTCTAGTAGAAGTTCCTGGGATTTGTTGAGGAAATTAGGCAATGCTGATCCCGTCTAATATGAAACCGAATTCTTTAGCATCTAGGCTTGTTAATGTCTCTAAAAGTGTGAAAATTAGTAGATATGACAGGAATAGAATGAAACGAATCTTACATAGAAGGAGGAGGGATGCTATCGCGGTTGAGGATTTATTGAATCCTTTTAAGGAAGAAGAGCTCAAATCTGCAATAAAATCTACTAAAGTTCGTAAAGCTCCAGGATTTGATGGCATTTTCCCTGAATGTTTTAAACATCTAAGAAATAACGCTAAAAAGTGGTTACTATCCTTTTACAATGACATACTCAGCTCAGG
Organism: Cryptolaemus montrouzieri; assembly: GCA_013387265.2. NCBI lineage: Eukaryota > Metazoa > Arthropoda > Insecta > Coleoptera > Coccinellidae > Cryptolaemus > Cryptolaemus montrouzieri. The sequence goes on from JABFTP020000103.1 coordinate 31,284,322, forward strand.
TAGTATTCCCGTTGAATTTAGAAAGGCTAAAGTTATTGCCATTCTCAAACCTGGGAAAAATCCAAAACTTCCTAGTAGTTATCGACTTATCAGCTTACTTTCTGTTTCTTTCAAAATTTGAGAAAGACTTCTTTATCAGAGGTTAGAACCAACCATTGACACAGCTCTGTCCACTTCTCAGGGAGGTTTTCGAAAAAACTGGAATTGTTCTGATCAGGTTTTAGGTTTATCGACATTCATTGAGACAGGATTTCAGAGTAAACTTAAAATAGGCGCTGTATTTGTAGATCTCTCTTCGGCATATGACACAGTTTTGAAGGATGGTTTAATTTATGAACTCTTTGAAGTAGTTCAATGTGGAAAATTGTAAAGTTAGTTAAACATGTTATTTGATCGAAGACTTCGAGTTTTTGTCGGTGAGAAAAGCAGTAGATTTTACACTCTCAATGATGGCCTACCTCAAGGATATGTTCTTGCACCTCTTCTCTTCAATTTATATATGTCTGACATCCCTGAAACTTCCTCTACAAAGTTTATTTATGCTAATGATATTGCTATGGTTTTTCGACACTATGACTTCGAAACAATTGAACAAACACTGACTTCTGATTTGGAAATTCAGAACATTTTCCTCAAAAAATGGCATTTACGTCCAAATCCTTCGAAAACTGAGGTTTCTTGTTATCATCAGAATAATGATGAGAAGGATAGGCAACTAAGAGTATTTTTCAATCAATCACTATTAATTCATAATTTCACTCCAACATATCTTGGTGTAAAGCTTGATCGTTCTACGACTTTCAAATTTCATATTGATAAATTATATCAGAAGTTGAAAACAAGAAACAATATACTACATGAACTAGCTGGATCTAATTGGGGCGCCGGAGTCTCTACTTTGCGAAGTACTGCTTTAGCTTTAGTATATTCAGCAGCAGAATATTGCTGTCAGGTATGCTTGAATAGTGCTCATGTCAATAAGATTGATTCTCAGTTGAACTGTTCTATGAGAGTTATAAGTAGATGTATCCGTTCAACTGCTACCGCATGGCTTCCGGTTATTTGTAATATAGTTCCTTTCCATATTCGCAGGAAATTAGCTCTTAAATCGTATTGGGATAAGTATCACTCATTTCCAGAAGTTTTCCGATAATACACGATCTTCAAAATCCACTTAACCTGAGATTGAAATCTAGGAAACCTTTTTGGTCGATTGACTTTTTGCGTACACGGGTTAAGGCTGTTGATCTTTGGAAAACTAATGGCAGGAAGTTGATGTTTTTAATAAAGTTCTCATAGAGGATCCTTCCAAAAGGGTTGCAGGTTTCGATATAAGTAGGAAAAATTGGTGTAGATTAAATCGTCTCAGGACAGGACATGGTCGTAATAATTAGTATGTTGTTCAAATGGAAAACTGTAGAAAGTCCGGCATGTGAATGTGGCGCAGCTGAAGAAACATTAACACATTTAGTCCTCGATTGTCCTATTTACCATTTTAAGGGTGGTTTTCAAGAAATTCATTCCGTTTCAGATAATTTCTTCATCTGGGTAGAAAACTTTAAGTCTAATTAGGAGATTAGTTTTTGCTCCCCCTTAGTGTTTTTTTTTCTCATGGTGTATGTTGATAAGGCAAGGGCTACACCCATGTAGGGCTTTATTCCTAAAAGGTGTATGAGATGTTCCCTGTTGAAAAACAGAGGAGCATTAGTTAAGTTCTTAGATTCAAGTTAGTTTAGACATATATGAGTTAGGTATGTTTTGATGAAATATTTTTCTGCTGTTTTTCTTTTTTCAATGTAACAAATTTTTCTAGTCCCAATCCTCCTTTATTTTTACCCGTTTTCTTCGTGAAGAAGTCCTGGAAATAATGGAGTGCAAGATGACAATGAGAGAATGAAGCTGCTAAGCAGAAAAATTTTTAGTACTCTTTTTGTACACACGACACTTACACAACATAAACAGACAAGCTATTGCTAGTGCAATAGTGACAGGGAAGCGAGTTTTTACCACAGGTTTTTTCACTCGTTTACTGAATCATACGCAAGATAGTATGGCTCCCCTGCTACATTTCCTGTGCTCACACTTTAGGGGCAATCGTAGGAGACATGATGCGAGTTTAGATGCCTGACTAAGGAACGGATATGGTCTGTTTTTTTTGCTGGTATTCTATTTATTCGCTCGTTTTTTTTTACGATTGTAATTTACACACACCAAAATTATAGATATAAGTATTTATTGTAAATACAATTATTCAAATTTTGTAAATCCTCTCTTTTCAAAAGAATATATATATATATATATATATATATATATATATATATATATATATATATATATATATATATATATATATACTTTCCATGAACGAGAGTTTAAAACTGCGGTAACAGTGATATATTAAATATATTGATTCATTTTTGGTATACCAACTACTGTAGCACTAACAACTACTATAGTAAAAACAAAAGAAATTCATTTATGATTCAATCATGCTCCCAAATACGCCTAGTCCGATATAGTGAAATAGGCGTATTTCAAAGCCTTGAGGCTAAATGTATATTCCTAAAATTATGTTGAAAAATAAATGAATTAATTCACCGATTTTTTTTTCATTCCTTGAAGATTACGTCTAGATCATCCAACTTCTTTAATTTTCATTCTTTAGAATCCGGCTGAATATTTCCTCCCAGTACAAATAATCTTTTATTATTCCGCGAATATGTCATTGCCATTTCTCGAAACTTTCAATTTCGCATAAAATAATGAGAACAAGCGTAATTAACAAAGATCAATGTGGAGAAAACTGATAAATCCAAGGGTCACATGTGAGATAACTTCGCTATATAAATTTATAACATTTGGATTACCATTCAAAACAAGAGTTTCAACAAGTCGTTTTTTCCTCATAATTGTGCTCACTACAATTTTAGTGCATTTCGTAAGTACTTTTATATATGTATTTCATCCAGTTTAAAACACAAATCTCTATCTTCCAATCATTTTTATTTAAAAGAAATCAAAAGTATAACATTTATCATCAGCAACAATAACACAAACCCGCTGTACCTACTTGAAAATATAAAACAAATTGATTTTGAAAATTATGTGGACCTTGCATAACGCCAAGTCATCATAGTAGGTGAGTACTTGCTGGACTTCTCTCAATGTGTGAACATAACCAGGTTGTCTTCACAATAGCACTCACCTAGAATCTGAGCCAAAAGTTATCTGAGAATAAAACATTGGGCCAGTTCTTAGATTCCCATTCTACATGATTTCACCTATTCAGTAAGAGGTTGATACCTTCGAGGTCTTCTGGAATAAATATTGACTTTATGCAGCCTATTGCCAACGATTCTTCTTGAAATATTCAGGTTATACGTTCAGATGTACAACAATGTACAACTATTGCCTATATTTCGCAAACCCAAGCACTCCAAATGCCCTGCTCATTTAATTACCACTCAAATTATGTCTCCTTACTTCTTTAGAGTGCCTCAGTACGAAAAACTTTTGAGTGAACTTTTGTCTCTACGTTGAACAGATAATTTCACACATGCGTGAAGACGAAAACAAACATATTATTGAATATCCCTAACTATTTCTAGTTTTCTTCTATAGGCCGATTCTGCGAGAATAGTAATACGATAACTGCTATTATATCCGAATCCAAAAACGTCTATCAAGTGCTGTTTGTGATACATTTCTGGGCAGAAATTGCTTTGTCTAATCAATCATTCAGTAATTCAATGTAATAATAATATTAAATTTCTTTCTACAAGAAACTAGAAGTGGATATCGACACCAGAGCCTATGGCTCTTAATGTCCCCCTTCCTTGTAACTACATGTCCTGCCCAATCATTACAAAAAATCTCTAATAGAGCGAGGAGATATCTTCAGCAGATCACATATTCCAGCATTTCCACACCCATTTGGTTACCCCTAAGGCGGATCCATGTGATGTGGCGATCAGATGAATTGGTGTTTCGACCCCAATTTCACACTCCCTGCACTTAGGATTATTTTCCAGTCCTATCTTGCACAGGTGATATCTGAACTTGTCATACCCCATAATTGACTGTGAAAGGAGCCGTGCCTTCAAGTGCCAACCTTGTTCAGGTTTCACTAGATGATGTACCCAGCATTGCCTTGGACTGGCAACAACCTCGAGCATTCAGCCAGTATCCCAGTCTTGCCTTCACAACACAGGCTCAAATCTCGACCCCAGGCATTCTACACAAGCAACCCTATCACCAATCTCATTTCCTCTGATCCCAGTGTGACCCCGAACCCAGAGAAAACGGATATGGTTGTTTACCGCCAGTTGTTTCAGTGCCCGAACGCACTCCCAGACCACCTTAGATGTAATCATGTGTACGCAGGCTCCAACAGAAGCCAGACTGTCGAAGGAGATATCCACTTAGTTATACCTCAGAAAAAAACCTTGCAGTCCGCACCTCAAGACGCTGAGCCCAGCTAAGCTTCCTATCCAGTACTAACCTCAATTACTTAAACGATTCTTTCATGTCGAGTCTTGTTCCAAAGAAAATGGTCTTCGAACATTATGGTATCATATGCTTCCTCGTGACAACAACCAGTTCCGTATTTTCAAGCGTACACCAACGTTATTCAGGATACTCAATTCATAGATGAGACATTGATGTTATTTCCAGATTCAGGATAGAAATATTTAGATTCGTCGTTTCGTGAAAAAAATACCCTGTATGATGAAATTCTCGAAATCGTGCTGAAATTCACGAGGAGCATAAAGGGTATGACAATTTTCATAGCTCAATTTATTGTCACGATTGTTAAAAAATCACGAACCATGTATTCTCATAAAAAATTCAATTTTGAAATTAAGCGCTAGAGAAGGGGTTATTGGGCGAATAGAACAAACAAATAAGTATATGACAACATATTATCAGCATGATAAAAATTAATTGCATTCAAACCGAAGAGGCAAAACAGATAAATCGCATGTTAGTTGAACTGCTTCGGGTTTATCGCTTATTGAACAAATAATCAACATTTCGCTATACATAATTTCCACGATAAAGCGAAGATTGCATTCTTCAAATAATTGAAAAGTAAACCTGTTCAAATCAATTCAAAAACTCGTCATCGAGGAAGTGTTTTTTGTTGGCGCACATGGTACTCTCTTGTGAAATAAAATAAAGGGAATAAATTGAGATTTTGCAAGAAACCATCACATATTGATAACAGAAGTTGCTGAACAATTTTTGCGAGTAACGTTTGTTGTTTTTGCAACGCGAATTACGAAATTTGACCCGCCAGTAGAATGTGCTGAAGCAGCTAACATCCCAATTCACCCAGACAGAATGTGATGTTACATGACCTAGGTTGGACTAATACAAAAATAGGCAAAGGCTTGGGGTGTCCCATTCAACTGTTTATAATAAAAAGAAGAGCTAGGCAAGGACGGTCTCGAGCAACAACATGGCCGTTATTTAAGAATTTCCTCGTTGAAGCGACGGTTTGCTACTTCTAGGTACCTTCAAATGCAGCTTCACAAGAACAGTCGAGTGCAAATTAGCACTGATACGTTATGAGATCTCAGGGAATTTGGTTTGAGGCTGAAAACTCTAACCGCAATTCATCGAAGAGACCAACTGAATTTAGCCAGGGAACATATTGATTAATAAGAACATGACTGGCAGAGAGTTTTATTTACAGATGAGTCCAGATTTTGTCTTCTTCGTTGCGATCGGCGAAGTGTATACACTTCGAAATGAGAGATATTCCCAGTATTTCAACTACCTTGCTTTTGGAGAAGGATCAATAATAGTTTGGAGAGCAATTTCCAACATTCGCATTGATCTAATCATCGTAAATAACTTTGCAGGATTTTAGAAGAACCTGTTGTTCCATTTGCGGCAAACATTAGTGAAATCTTTCTGTTTACGCATGATATAAGAAACTACCTTCAAGATCGCTAAATCATTTCACTAGAGTGGCCTGCACGAAGTCCAAACCTCAATTCCATCGAACACGTGTGGTACATTCGCAATAGAACGTTAAGAAACCAACCAACTACCGTGAATGAGGTTCGGAACAGACTGATCGAAATTTGGAACGAAATGGATCAGAATGCTATAAGGTCATTGATTATGATATGAATCGTCATGCAGTAATTCTCGCCAGGGTCGGAAAATCCGGTTTCAACAGATTTTTGGCCTTTGATTTTCTCCAAAAGTTTTACATTTTTCATTAATAGTTTTATTTGAGTTTCTGAGTATCATTTTCATTTCGATTGTTCTCAAGCATGTCTTACTGCTGGAGGATTAGTGGAAAAATAATTCTTCACTCCTTCCGAATTAATTTCTTTGCACAGTGTAGCTCGGTAGCTGCACGGTTAGTGAGCACGTATGTAGGAATATGCTTAGCCGAAGACCCTGGTTCGAATCCGGGTTCACGTTATGGACGTTGTCCTTGAACAAAAAAATGTGGTACTTGGAAAAGTCGCCTAAAGAGGGAATAAACTTCCAAAGACTAGATCCACTATAAGCTTTAGTCCACTGTGTAAATGAGCACTGTGAGTTCCCGAGCACATTGTTGAAAGATGAAACAAACAACAAGTTTATGGTTAAAAAAGTAGAAAATGTTTGAAGTTAGGGAAAAAATGGAAATCGAAGGGTGAATAGGGTGAATGTTCAATTCGTTCGACCAATTTCGTTGACTGGTGATAGAAGTTTTTTTTTCTTTAGCAAAGCATGTGTTTTGTCGCGAATCTGGCTCACACGGCTTTTATAATATTCCCCGGGTTTAATCCACTGTGCAATTTGTTGTCGAAGATGAATTAAACTGCCAACGAAAAAAATTTTTTTCTTTTTTGGAAAACCAACATCAAAGTGTATACTCCGATTTCGTTGTCATCAGTTTCTTGAAGTGCCACCTAATACGGCATCACACTCTTTTTTTTTTTTTTTTCAATATTTATTTATTTAATTTTCCATAATGACTGCAGTATATGCATAAATATATAAGTACAGATATAGTAACTATAGAAACAAAACTTATAAACACATATACACAATAAAAAGGAGAACGCGTCACATAAAGCACAATTTGGTTGAATACCTATATTTCAAAAAGTCCCCAGTTCACTCTAGTGCCCATACTCCTGAATCAAAGAGCTACCCAAGTCTTCAAACTCCCGAACAGAATAAGGCTCACTTTTCAAAAGAAGCTTGTATACCTCCTTTCTGAAGGTGTGATAGTCATTAGTCTCATGTAAGATCCTCAGCAACAAGTTGAATAACTATTCTCACATAAACCGGGCTTTTTCAGTTATACTCAAACGATGTATAGGATAGAAATAAGAATGCATTTGTCGAGTTCTGTTTTTGTTCTTGAAGTTGGAGTAACGATGTTGATTTTTATGTAGAAAAAGAAGAACTTTATAAATGTATAATCCATAGAAAGTTGAGATATTGTGTTTCTTGAAGATCCCCCGACAAGAATCTCTGAACCTCATCCTCAGCAAAACTCGTAAGGCCTTCTTCTGAGTAACGAAGATCTGACTTGTAAAGTGACTACTTCCCCAGAAAATCAATCCATAAGTCATGAGTGACTGGAAATTTGAGTAGTAGACTATTTTCGAAACTTGTAGGTCAACTTCAGGACATTCAAGATATAAATAACAGAATTCAATCTACTAATCAATCTCTCAATGTGCTCAGACCAATTCAGATATCTGTCAATCTGAAGCCCTAAGAATCTTATTGATGGGCTAACTTGAGTAAGGTGAGAATCATTTCTTAAAGTGCTGGGAAGTTTTTTGCTTCGATCTCTGTGTGGTAAAAATTATACCGCCTGTTTTGCTGGTATTGATTGTCACTCTATTTTCTGAACACCAATTTTCTACACTCTCTATAACTGTCTCTGCATCTTTTTTTACCGAGTTGAGCTCCAACGAGGATAATAAAGCATTAATATCATCTGCATACATCACAGCGTCCTTAGAGTTCCCCACAACATTCAATGGAAGAATATAAATGATGAAAAGGAGATGTCCCAAAATACTGCCCTGAGGCACACCCAAATTTACTGTTTGCTCATCAGAGCAAACCCCACCTATCAACCTCAATCATCACTCTTATTCTATTACTAAGATAACTCCGTATTAGGTTCAACTGCTTATCTCGAATACCATAACTATTCAGCTTATTAAGAAAGGTGTCGTGTATCACACAACCACACAAGCTTTTGACAGGTCAAAGCAAAGGCCAGTAGGTATTTCACCCTTTTCCAAAGCAGAAATAATTGCTTGAGTAAGCTCAAATATGGCCGTATCTGTACTTCTGTTTTGAATAAAACTGTGTTGATCAGTGGTTATAGCTTGAAACTTTTTTAAGAAATTTAGTAGACGGGCAGCCAGCAATTTCTCAAAGATCTTGGAGAATGACATAAGAAGGCTGATAGGTCGATAATTCGAAATGTCACTCTCATCATCCTTCTTATATAGAGGTATAACCAGAGCAATTTTAAGGTCATCGGGAAAAATTCCTGTTCTGAACGATTGATTTATGATATGGCAAAGAGGCTTTAGAATAGAGTTTATACACTTTTTAATTACTGTCATGGGAATTTTGTCATGACCACAAGCAGTCTTGTTGAATTGCTTAATCACAGAGAGTATTTCCGATTCCTGAACCTCAAACATAATATAACATAACATAAAGAAAGAGTTTTCGAGGTGTTTCAATGGCTTAGATTTCTTACTGATGGGCAATGATTTACCTAAATTGACAGCAATTTTCAAAGATCGAAAACCTAAAATACTACAAGCATGGACTATTCTGCTAAAACCCACTTTGTTACAGGCCATGAAGGGAGCTGTCTTCCTTTGCTCCGTTCTAGCACTTGCTGCTTCAAAACCAAACGGTTACTACCACCAAGAATACAATTACAAAAGCTCCTCTTCGTCATATAAAAATAACGAACTACAACACCAAAACGAAGACCAAGGGTTTTACTCAAAGGATGGAGACCTTGAAGGTAGATTGAAACCAAAAGTAAACTCACACAGCCAACATTCAGAATACAGGAATCCGAAAATATTGGGAGGATCAAGTAATTACCAAGGTGCTGGAGGTATGTATTATTTGAATTATTTCTTCCACTGATAGTTGCCCAAAATCTAGGGATATAAAAGAATTTTACTAATAAATATAATTTTAATTGTGGTCTCGTGTTTCATGTTTTATTCCAAATATTCATTGTACATTTCACAATAACGTTCAATAAATCACACAAAACATTATATATAGTGATCATTTTTTGACAGTTTTGTTGCACAATAATCCGCAATCCAACTTTTAACTTTAAACGAAACTATTTCAATGTTATTGAAGTTTCTCAATATTCTCATTTATCCCTTTGTAATCTAATAGATATCATTGACACCCTTATTAATTAACAGAGCTTATTATCTAACAATTCATGAATTGTTGCATAATTCTTGATAGGATTTAATGAACTTAATTGATGTAATACAGGGTATGAAGCTTAGCTTTTCAACGGATTACGACGGATACCCAGTTTAAAGAAATAGGTTTGTACACTGTCAACTTCTATAAGTACACTTTTCAATATCTCAATGGGGTCGGGTCGCTTTCCATCTTTTGGGAGGTAAATTTCAATTATTCCTCTACACATGTCGACCTCTAAGTAAAATATAACTAATTCTGGGAAATATGCATCCATGCATAAAATGTTTGATGTTTTGGTGTGTAATTTCCTTTTGTGGCATTGCTACCCATTATTAATAAATGAACAGCATAGTTTTTCAAAGGGAGTTCAACAAAAACCAACTTACTACTTTAATTATATTACTGTTTTGATTCCGGTCAGCAGATGGACTCAGTTCATACTGACTACTGTAAAGCATTCGATATGGTGAATATTAATATTTTGGTCATAAAACTCAATACATTACTGGTTCACTTCTGTCCCGGCGAAGTAGCTTCTTATATTATATTGGTTCAGTATAAGAATATTTCATTGAGAGAGAACTCTGTTCACTCTATTCCTCATGGATTACATCTAGACCCAAACTTGTTCAACTTATTTATAAATGACGTAGAAAAGGTACTATCAACTAAGTTCTTATTATTAGGAGCTCATCTGATGAAGAATGGTTGGTGATACCATTGGCCAGATTCCACCTGTGGACTGAAGTAAACTTTTTGCGTCTGAACGTTGATAAATGTAATATAATCTCATTTTACAGATGCACGCCTCCTATACTTCATAATTACACAGTGGGGGACATTGTTCCAAGCGTGTATGCTTTGGGAATTTTGCTTGATTACAATCTCAACTTCAAAAAATATGTACAGAATATCGTCCCAAAATCTAATTAATCCCTCAGCTTCATTCTCTGAAATGCTCAGGAGTTCTCACCTAGCACCGTTAGAATATTGTTTTGTTGCTTGTAAGATCTCATTTGGAATATGCATCGATAGTATGGTCACTCTATTATAAGTGTGACATCAGCCATTTAGAGAGAGTTCAGAAGAAGCTTTTGCGCATTTTAGGTTGCAGGACACACACAACTGACTTGTCTTTTGTGCGTTGTTCTTTCAACCTAGTATATCTTGCCATCGGGAGGAAGTGGCCAGATTGACAGTGCTCTTTAAATCACTGAACAATCTTATAAGGTGCCGCGATCTGCTGACTCGGATTAATTTTAATGTTCTGGGTAGATTAATAAGGCACACTCCCTGGTTTCCATTCGATGTTTGTAAGCACAATTACAGTAAAAACTGTTTTTCTTATAAGTGTTTCTTCCTTGCCAATATCGTGGTTTTAAGCATAAATATTCCCTCTTTACCTCGTAGTTTTTAATTAGGTGTGATTAGGCTGCTTAGAACTGTTTTTGGTATCGGTGTTGGGCTGTTGATGTTGTGCTTTACTTACAGGAAATAAATGTGGAAAGAAAACTTTGATCATTATTTTTCTCACACAGATTTCTCGAGTGGCATGGGTGGCAATTATGCCAGCTCTGACAGATTATTCGGCAGCAATTCGCTTGGATATGGTTCAAGTGGACATGCAGACGGCTACGCATCATCCGACAGGATAACCGAACTATCAAACGTATTTCCTTCAGGTGGTGGATATGGAAGCTCTGCAAACGGATACGGAAACAACCAAAGAGATTACGGATCCACATTTGCGAGTTATGGCGCATCTAATGGCGGAGGCTATGGGCCTTCTCAAGGTGGAAGCAGTAATGTTGGATATTCACAAGGAGGAAGCAAATATGGTTATTATCAGCGAGAAAGTTCATCATCTTATGGCACAACAGGTAAAGAATTCTCAATATTTTTGAAATAAAAGAGGTCGCTATTAAATAGCATGCGTGTTTGAAGCATTTTCTTTAGTATACTTAGTCAAGACATGCAAAAAAAGATTATGCTTCCCCACAATACAACTAAAGAGCTTGTTAAGACAAGCACAGTGTTTTGTAGCATTTGTATATTAAAAATAAGAACGTTTTTATGAATACCTCTCAATGTCCAACATTTCCAGGATATGGAGCGAACGCAAATTTGAATTCTATGGCTCAGAGGCTACAAGAAGATATGTCGAGACAATTAGAAAACGCAATCCATCAGCAGTACAGATCATCTGGATATTCAACATCCGTCAGTAACAGTCAAATGACAGCTGATATCAGAGCGTTGGAAGACGAACTGAAACGAAATCTAACCAGGCAAGTTCAAGAGAGTTTGAGGAACCAATATGGCCAACAACAAACCACTGGCGTCAATTCTTATTCGATAGTTGAAGGAGTACCTTCGAATATTGTCAACTACAACAACCAAGAACTTGCAGATATGACTCGTCAATTAGAAGATAATCTCATTAAAAAACTACACCAAGATGTTCGTACCACTTATACTAGTTCTACCAATACATATACACATACACCAACATACACAAGTACATACAGACCTTACTATGAAAATCCCACCGTAATAATTCCAACTAATATCCGATACACACCAATACCAAACCCAGAATCTATAACAACGATCGCGTCCAGGATTCAAAGCAATGTAAATACTTATTTGGACACCGAACTACATAATCTTTATTCATCATATTTACAAAGTGGGCGAAACTCGTATTTCACTTTAACTGACTTTGATAATGAAGTTAATAGAATCAAAAGTGATATGATAAGAAACTTAACGACAAACTTGGATGATCAAATTAGAAGAAACTATGGTCAACAAATACTTAAAAATAATTATTACTACTCAATTTCATCCACTGGGCAAACAAGTACTCAACATAATTACAACATTAATGACTACAATGATCTTCGAAAGCAAATAGAAGAAAATTTGCTGAGGAAATTGAATCAAACAGTTAATACATACAGGGATCAGTACCAAAGGCAACAATCGTACACTACAAACACAAATACATATACGGTTACTTACAGGCCAACATATTATACTTCTGGAGGACAAATTCATGATTATTCAGATTTACAAAGGCAACTATCTCAACAATTAAACAACGCATTGAATAAACACAGATACAGTCAGTCTTCCTCATACTCCTCCCAGACTTCTTACAATCCACAAGCATATCAAACATCCCTGGATGAACTTACAAGAGAACTTCAAAGAAATCTCACTCAACAACTCAACAATTTCAGAGCTACAAGTTCAAGTAGCAACTATGGTTATACTTCTGGTTTCACAGGGGGTAGCGCAGATTATGAATCTATGAAAAACCAACTTCAAAACCAACTAATGCAACAACTGCAACAAGGACTTCAAAAACAATACCGCTATAGTGCCAGCGCTTCTTATAGTGCTTCCAGTTCTTCATCGTCCGACTCCAATTATGGTACCCATCAATCATATGGTAACTATGGCAATTATATGGCCTGCTGTGGACAGAGTGATGATCCGACCCCTTATTCCCAAAATAGGAACAAACGGGATCTATTATACACTCAATCAGATTCTGGAAACACTCAGCGACGGTCTTATCAATCTTCAACATTTTCGAAACGTTATTCAAGTGGAAACAGCTATTCCTCCCTACAAAGTAGTAGTGCTGGCAGATATTTTCGTCCTTTGGGATATGGTTCTATGAGTGAACAAAATCAAGATCAGCAAATATTTAGTAGCGGTCAGAAATCAATCAATGAACAAAGTGAGGATGCTTTTCCACAAGTTCAACAACTTGAACAAACAGGTCAACAATTAGAAGATTTGGCTCAACAATTAGAGCTATCTGGAGGACATCAACACAACTTACATCATATTCAATTTGTTGGACAGGAACTTGGAGATGACTTGACACAAAAACTTGATTTCCACCATCAAAAATCAGGGTATACAAATGAAAATGAGTTTACTCAAAAATTAGAGTTAGCTAACAGCAAGGAAGAGGAACAACACCTTGTTGAACAACATTTAGAACTCCAACAACCAACTTCAAAACATGTTGTAACACATCATTTTGAGTTCAATCATGGACCAGAAAAAATAGAGCAGAATATTATTGGACAACAAATAGAAGAACAAGATATGCAGCATTCATATCTTGTAGAACAAAATCAACAAAAAGGTGAACATGTTACAACCCATTTTGGATTTAATCATATGAAACCTGAAAAATTGGAGCAACATCTTATTGGTCAACAAATAGAAGACCAAGATGTGCAACAATTAGAAAGTGCAGATCTACAATTGCCAACAATAAAGACACAAACAGAAATTGGTGTACAGCAGCAAGTGGAAAATCTGAATAACATACACATTCCACACCAAAAATTAAAATTTGAACAGGAAAATATAGGACAAGAACAAGAGCTCGTTCCTAATAAACCTTTAATATTAAACCCTGTACAGAAATCTGAAATAAATCAGCAGTTACAAGAAGGCGATTTGACTCAACAACTTGAGATAGAAACGCAAAAACCAAGCGCAAGTAAACTTTCAGAAAATATGCAAAAATTCCTAGAACATGAACAAGTTTTTACATCCCAAGGGCTTACTCAATCACAAATTCCCCAACAACAAGAAGTTGTGTCACAACAACTTGAACTTGATTCACAAAAATTGGAAGGGCAAAATCAACAAACTATACAAGAACTGAATGACCTCAATCAACAATTAGAGATAGAGAACAAACCACAATACAATAAACCAGAATATTCTCAACAAACACAAGATGATATAACCCAGCAATTAGAAATAGGAAGTGAGTCTCAATATAGTAAACCAAAGTATTCTCAACCAACACAAGGTGATATAACCCAACAATTGGAAATAGGCAGTAAGCCAAAGTATTCTCAACAAACACAAGATGATATAACCCAGCAATTGGAAAGAGGGAGTAAGCCTCAATATAGTAAGCCAAAGTATTCTCAACAAGCACAAGATGATATAACCCAGCAATTGGAAATAGGCAGTAATCCTCAATATAGTAAGCCAATGTATTCTCAACAAACACAAGATGATATAACCCAGCAATTGGAAATAGGGAGTAAGCCTCAATATGATAAGCAAATCTATTCTCAACAAACACAAGATGATATAACCCAACAATTGGAAATAGGGAGTAAGCCTAAGTATTCTCAGCAAGCACAAGATGATATAACCCAGCAATTGGAGATAGGGAGTAAGCCTCAATATAGTAAGCAAACATATTCTCAACAAACACAAGATGATATAACCCAACAATTGGAAATAGGGAGTAAGCCTCAACATAATAAACCAAAATATTCTCAACAAACTCAAGATGATATAACCCAACAATTGGAAACAGAGAGCAAACAATATAGTAAACCAAAATATTCTCAACAAACTCAAAATGATATAACCCAACAATTGGAGAGACAAAGCAAGCCTCAATATAGTAAACCAATGTATTCTCAACAAACACAAAGTGATATAACACAACAATCAGAAATGACAGATTCAAGAAAGCCAAAACTAACTTTGATAGGTCAACAATTAGAAAACCAAGATCAAATATCCGAAAGCCAAGTTGAAGATCAACAATTGATGATGAGTAATGCCCAAAAACCAAAGAATGGGCAACATAAATTCAATCAAGAACAATTTGAAGATGACTTAAGTCAACAACTGGAATTAAGTGGCAAACATAAACCCTCAGAAAAACCATATACAGAAGGGCAAGCTTTGACAAATGATGTTACACAACAACTGGAACAACAGTTGCAAACTGATGCAGCACAAACAAACTCTGAAGATTCAATTCAGCAAAAATTAGAACCAAATCAGTTTCCCGAACAGGAACAAAAGTTAGAAATAAGTAATACTCACCATTTGGAAACTGTGGCGCAACAAGTGGATGATTCACTGAAATTAAATACAGAGACGTCTAGAAGTCCAAAACACACATATAAAGTATCAGAAATAGACCACGATTTAGATCAGCAACTAGAACTAACTGATTCCAAGAAAATAAAAGATCATTCACATCAAAGTACAACATCTATATCATCTGTTACGGAACGCCTACCTATCGAAGATCTAACTGAAGTATATAATACACCAGAGGCTGTTGATGTTAACCAGCATTTGGGTGTTGCTGATAGCAAGCATGAACAAACAGAGCAAAAAATACAAACCACCAATCAGTTTGGGACAACTCATATAAGCCTGAAACCTTTGGAGGGATCTGAAAATGGTCTCAGACAAGAATCCCAATATCCAACTTCTAGTCACAGAATTATAATTCATCGAACAAACCCGTTAAGCCATGACCAAGATCCAATTATTTATAGCAAATCTGAGTTGGAACAAAGAACCTTCACTAATGGCCACTCTGGACACACAACAGGGCAATTTGGTACCTATCAAGATGCACTCCGACAACAAGACGCTTTGATAGATTTGTTGAAACAGAAAACTCACAGAGAACCTAGTAATCAAGTTACATATGGACAGAGAACCATTAAAAAGACAGTTTATGTCAATGGAAAACCAGTTAGTTCTTCAGAAAATATACAGATTTTAAAACCAAATGGTGAAATAGTTGAAAGTGGAAATACTCTACCCTTAAATGCTAATACCTTTGGACAAAATAGCCTTGATAGTTATTTGAAAAAATTTGGAGAAAATTCTCAACAAGTTACTTCCAGTAAAACATCAAGCTATTCTGGAAGTACCATACAAAGAGCAACTCACCATGTACCATCAACATACGGAAGCCAATGGCCTACATACAATGGAAGACAGATAGGAGGTC
Organism: Cryptolaemus montrouzieri; assembly: GCA_013387265.2. NCBI lineage: Eukaryota > Metazoa > Arthropoda > Insecta > Coleoptera > Coccinellidae > Cryptolaemus > Cryptolaemus montrouzieri. The sequence continues at coordinate 31,300,598 of JABFTP020000103.1, forward strand.
ACTTCTCCAATGATTTTGCTACTGGTCAATTCGGACATGAAATAGGAACTCCACAATTTACTGGAAAAACTACCAGGAGGGTTATACATCTTGTAAATGGAAAAGCTGTAAGCGCATCAGAAAAAACTCAAATAATAAAACCCAATGGTCAGATAATAGAAAGTAATCATGATTTGCCTCTCGATGATAACTTACTAGTAAAAGATTCACACCCTCAACTATCATCTTCTGATCCATTGCGACACGATTCAAGTATATTTTCACCGATAGGCACATATTTTGGACACTCTGGAGAAACAATAAAGCCAACCATGCATGTTCAAAAACCAACAAATCTTGAGCTTGATGATCTTGAAAATCCTTCAACATTTGTTGACGGTACATATGGACAACAAGTTGGTCAACATTCTAATAGACAAACATCTAGCCATAGATCACAATATGATGTAAAGAGAACTAGGCATTTTGAAATTAATGGTTATTGATTAATTAATTTATTCCACATGTGTGAGAAGACAGCATAGTATATCACTATGTATTTCCTAGTTTTCAACAAAGAAACTGCATACACCATTCAATTATTTTTATGATGATTTGATTTGAGAACAAATGTATAGAGCAATATTTTTTAGTAGAGCTAAAATTTCCATTTCTTCATAGAATATGAAATTAATGATTTCAACAGTGTGTATTATTTAGAACGATTATAGTTAATTTATTCAAATAAAAAATCTACTTCATTTTTGTTTTACTTTCACAAAAAGCTATTTACAATTATTTTTGAAGGTCACATGTACAAGCTGGGCAAATTTCGATGTTTTAGTATGGTAGCTAGGTGAAATAATTAATGTTGTTCTATGACTGAAAATCATGGTCCTGCCAAGACCATAGTTGTTTCTATGGTTTAATTAAATTCAGACCATAACAATTATCTGTGGTCTTAGCCATTGACAATAACTTACAATCTAGTTCAAAACTTTTGAATTTTCTATGTCTCGATTGTCCATATCTGGATTTTTATTGAAATTACATAGGAATATTTTGATATTATATAGCCACTTTTGTTGGTAAAAAGCAGTGGTGCACGGCATTTTTTTATTGACCAACAGTTTTCAAGATAAGATGCAAAGTTACATTTTTTCAATGTAAATCATAAGCGACTTTGATTCCATATGATGAAAAATTTTATTGCTTTTTCAAATTTGTATAATATGCCCATCTAATTTTTTGATTAGGTAATTTTGTTTCGCAAAAATAGAAAACTTTTTAAAACATAGAAAAATCATGAGTTGTGAAATCTTACACAATAGAATAGGCATAAACTATAACACAGGCTCTTAGTGTGCTGGTTCAACATCTTTCGCTTACTGTAACTTTCACACATCAAAATAGAAGATAAAACAATATGAATGAATCAAATGAAATAAAGAAATCTTCCTATAGCTCACGAAAAATAATATGAATCGCCTGAAATTTCACTTTTTAACATTTCAATACAATGTAACAGCCTATCCTATTCTATGATAAGGTATCAGAACTTTTGGACATATTATCAAGTAGGCTGATGTGAACTAATGCCTAAGGTTTTTAATTTATCTTCAAATATTATTCACTTTTTCTAGTGAGATTTCATTACTCCTTAGAGAATCTTTGACATTTTCAGAATAAATATCTCAGTTAATTCTTCTGTCACAAATGCTTGACCAATTCACCACTAGCACTGATTCATGGAAAATCAACAAAAGTATGAAATATAATAATCAATCACTCTGTAACTTACCTCAGGCAAATTATTGAAGTATCGAATAAAACTCAGTTGCTGTGATAGATCTGAAAAATATAATAGCAATAATTTGAAACTGATTATGAAAGTACAGAATTACAGGAAAAATGATTTGGAATATTTGTATCATATAAAAGGAGAATACATAACTCAGTAGAACAAAGACTAGTTTCAAAAATCAATTATAGCAATATTTTTGATGATGAAAACTTAAAACTAATCAAAGATTTAACAGATAAGTGTTACCAGAAAGTCTTATCCTTAATGATTCAATTATTGATTAAAAGTCTAATAATAATGAAAATATCACTATTACAATAATTATTTTAATCAATTGGGCATATCTGAGGAAATATGTTAAAGAAATAAGTTATATGAATAATAATCAAACAAAAATAGCACATCTTTGATCTATCTCCTTTCTGAAACATTAATGACAATTTATTTCATTTATATTGTTTTACTTGAATGAATGTATGTGTGTATGATTCTTTCTCTCCAGTTATATCCAGCAGAATACAGGTAACTTATAGAGCTCACCTAAATTAAATGTATTAACTGGTTGATTAACAGACATTTTAATTCGTTTTGAAGAATCAATATCCTTGACGTTACTTAGATTGGAAGAATTTGGTAAAGTGGAACAATACAATATTTTCCTGAGATTTCAAATAAATTCATAACCTTTAAGCGTTCCCTCCAAATCCCGAAACTGTTGTCAGAACATAAGGCTTCATGTACACCTTCTTCTTTTTTCACCTCTTCCATAGAGTTTTTATGTAAGCTACCTTACATAATGAGTTTTCCAGTCATGTGGAGTTTTTTTTCATTCTAATATATCGAAAAGAAATATAAATTACAAGTTTTGATGAATAAATAAATGAATTTCTTTAATTGTTAAGCTTACTAATTTGAAATTATTAGGAACTTTGCAAACCGTATAATCTAACTAGAATAGGTATCACTACTACAGCTCGGAATATACAGATATAACATAAAGGCTAAAAAATGCACTACTACTTCATTTAAAATAATCAAGTGCTGTAGTATCCAAAATACTTTTTGCTTTTTAAAAAATGTCTCTTCGCAGGTGAAGCTTGTGCTAGGCGAATTTCGTTGTTTTAGTAAGGCAACCAGGTGAAATATTATAATTAGAGAAAATCACTCCTCCTTTCTCGATCTCTTTCTCAAAGACCAATTTAAAGATGCAAAAATTTTTCCGATTTCTCCCCGTTTTCGTGTTATTCAAAATTTCTCCAATTTTGGGAAAACCATCATTCGCGATTATCTCGGTTATTATCAAAGTTACATGAAAATCAATTTAACATTCTATAGACATCTTTTGAATGTAATTCAGTAATGTGGAAAAATATTTTTCGGCTAAGCGGTTTTAGAGTTACAATTCAAACATCCTTTTTTTATAAGAATCATATGGTCTTTTACTTTTTCAATGTAATATTATTTCCTTCTGAAAATATATGACACATATAATCAATTTTGTTGCATTCACTGCCTTTTTCCAGGAAGAAATTGAAAATTGTTTCAATTTCATTCATTCGATGCATATCCATCAACTATTGATGTTGTTCTATGACTGAAAATCATGGGCCTGTTCAAGACTATAGATAATTCTATGGTTTGATGGAATTCAGACTATACCAACTATCTGTGGTCTTAGACATTGAAAATTTACAATTTCAACCTGAAAACCTCAAATTTTTAAGATCTTGTCCAGGCTTATAACACGAATGGAATTTTTTACTGTTTCTGTTACCAACAAATGAATTAAATTAATAGATCAATGTGACCGCGGAAATGATAATCATATAGGTCCTCATTTAGATTTGGAAAAACAGAAACAAGTAAACAGTTCACACACTTCTTAAATCGAGTTTTTATTTAAATACATAATTCAAAAAAAGGAAACAGGATAGCAAGCAAAAGAATAAATAACATGTTTTCTGTGGTTACCACAGTACATTGATAAAGTAATTCACAAAGTCATAACCTTACCTTTACATCTGCTAATTTAATTTAATGAATCCATCTATAACTTTCAGATCCCGGTATTCCCATATAATACTTTCTTTGATAAACAAAATGTCTTTGCAAAATGTTAAGAATAATGCAGTTCGCATAAAGGATACAATGAATACTTTAAAGAAGGAAGTTAGTCTATTTTTATACAATATTCATTCTCATAATTTGTCCACAATATGCAACTATTTGAATTATTGTTTTCTTACAGCTTAAACTAATGAATGATGAATACAACACTCTTCTGGCTCAACAACTAAGAGAAGAAAATGCTAGACTTTCTCAAGCTGTTGAAGAAGCCAAAAAAAAACTCGTTTTTCTCGAAGTACAAAATGGTATCGGGCAAATATCTGTTCCTTCTAGGAATATAAATACCCAAGTTTTTCCACCAGTCAAACAAGAAGATACGGAAAAACCTTCTGATGATAAACAAAGTGCTCCAAAAAAACCTAAAGAAGTTAAACCAAGGAAAGTCAAAGAGGCAAAACAACCTGCCATAGAACTTCCTATTGATATAGGTAGACTGGACTTACGTATTGGCCATATTGATCAAGCTGAAAGACATCCTGAAGCAGATACTTTATACCTCTTAAAAATAAACTGCGGTGAGGACAAACCTCGAACAGTTTGTTCAGGATTAGTAAATCATGTGCCAATCGAAAAGTTGAAAGACCGTTATGTCGTTCTTTTATGTAATTTGAAACCAGTAAAAGTAAGTGTTCAATATTACCTCAAAAAATTAATCTCATGTTTCAGTAGTTAATTCTCTTTGATATAATAAAAAGTTTTCCAAATGTTCAAACTTGCCAACATATTATTTTAATCACTTGTGTGTTAAGAATAATTATGTGATTTTACAGATGAGAGGAATTGTATCAGAGGCAATGGTAATGTGTGCTAGTTGCGATAAGGGTGTTGAAGTCCTTACACCACCTCCTGGATGTACTCCAGGTGATGTTGTTGAATGTGAGGGATACATTCGAAATCCAGATACAGTGATGAACCCTAAAAAAAAGATTTTTGAAACTGTGGCACCCGATTTACATACAAATGATTCACTTTTAGCGTGCTATAAAGATAAAGTTTTAACTGTTATTGGTAAAGGCGAAATTAAGGCAGAAACACTGAAAAATGTACCAATCAAATAAATAAACAATTTTGTGCTGAACTATATTTGCTCTTAATAAAAAATCGGTAATCCTGCTGTTTACACTGACCACTTCGTGCATCGTGTACCGACTCAACGGGAAATGTTTTCAAAGAATTTAAATTTCAGCCAGTGTTGCCAGATCCCTTTTACTGGTGGATTTTTTCAACTTCAGTAATTTTTGAGTTATTCAGTATCTCGGTTATTATTGAACTTGCGTAAAAATTATTTTTACATCGTTGCCACTTTTATGAGTAGATTGCAGTGGATGAGCCGAAATTTTTTTTTCTATTTGTCTTGACAGACATAAGAGTGTAATTTCAATTTTTGTCATTGAATTTCTGGTTTTGGACTTGTTAAGGGTGATCTCGAAATATTTTCACTTGAAGTTTAACCTTTAGCTGCAGTAGGCATCTTCCGAATCCAGAATTCTACTACTATTTTTATTTCAATACTGACAGAGGTGTTGATGCTCAATTTTTACCGCATCTTGTTAAGCAAGAAAAAAACTTCCCACGAATAGAAAACCTCCTCCTTTTTGTTTGTTTGTTCTATGGACCTACAGTTTATAGTGAACTCCGAACCACACACCTAGGCCATGCAATGGTAACTGCCACCTCTGAGGATTACAAGTAATCTGGCTTTCGGAGGTTATGGACCCAACCCATCGGTTATGTATCCAGACTCTAATGTAATTTTTATATTTATACTACAACCATATCTTTCCTGGGATTCGAACCCGGGCTCTCTGCTTGGAAGTCAGTACCTTACTTACTGTCTTACCCACGTAGGGACATCTCCTTTTTGGAATTTTTGTTGAAGTCAGTTAAGAAGGAGGAGTAACTTCCAGAACCATGAAACATTGAGAATCATGTAATAGCAATGAGCAAAATAATTCAATAAATGCTTTAATTTCTATTGGATTGTTGAAAACAACTCAGTCCATGCAATCTCGCAAATTGCATTATAACGATCGCTATCCATTGAAGAACTCTCGAAGTTCTATGGTTCGAAAGTCAACATTTAATTTCGTGGAAGTAAATGCGAAAAATATTTTTTATGAAAAATATGTGATGTGAATAATATTATGTTAGATATTACTTAAATGAGTGTGATTGTTCTAAAAAAAACAAATCTATCTTTGTCTTTATCTGTCAAACTTAGGGTGAAGAGAAATTTCGGAAATTTACAAAAAAAACCTAAATGTGAAAACATTTTTGACGTAAATTTCATAACTGAGATATCGCGTATAGGTGAAATCCGGAAATTATCAAAATTCGTGAATAACTCAAAAATCACATTAGAAATTAGAATCTATTATTACTAGTGAATTAATATAACTGAGATCTTGTTAGTGACACCCTTCAAATTACTGAAAAGAATATATTGTACAGTGTACAATTCTCAATTAATCACCCTCTAGTATGAGCTAAATAGTAAAGGTTCTTGCTTACAAAAAATTCTGAAGCAATTCATATTCCGCACTCAGCTTGTCAGAAAATTCATACCAAACAAGAGGAAATATTTTCCCTCAATTTCATCCATCATGTTGAAGTTATTGAATTACTGAAATCAAAGGTCAGATTTGAATATCATATGATTATTTTAGAAACTCTTTAGATTTTGAAAACATATATATAATAATAATAATAGAACCTTTATTATGCTCTGAAAATACAAATTCATAAATAAAAAATTGAACTAAAAGTATCCGAAGACAGAGCAAACAAAGGAGACTGTTTTTTTTCTCTGAAGTACTCAGTACTTTTATGAGAGAGTGAATGTCACAAAAATAGTATTCCAATTTCGACAGTTAGTTTTTTATCGGCAAATCATAGGCAGCATTGGCCTGAGAACATGAAAGTTACAGCAGCCAACCCGAAATTAGTTTTTTGAATACGAGAAAATTTTTAATTGACTTAAATCTCCTCGGCAACAAGTCATAAAGCCTTAAATATATATACTCATGGGTTCTTTGGCCAACAGCTTTAGTCTTTTTTTCCTTCTTTGTAGTCAACATTTTATACCTTGTGTTGTAGTCATGTTCAAGAAACAGAATTACTGTTTCATATCGAAAATGATGCGTTAGAATTGAATAAAAATACACACACAAACACCCCAGCTTGTCTCATTGTCTCAGAACTAGAAAAAGTAGTTTTTTTGTGTAGACTAATATTAACACCCACTTCTGAATAATCACGAGATTGTACAAGTGTACATCTAGGACTCCACCCCACGCTAGTATTCCATATGAGATATGTGACTGAACCAATGCAAAATACAAAGTGCGCAACAGGGAAAATCTTAAAAAACACAACAAATACCTAAATTTAGAAAGCAATCCCCTAATCTTCCTCACGATGTGTGAAACATGAATGTCCCAGCGTAGGTGTTTAATCACAGTAATCCCAAGGTACCTAATTGAATCAACAGAATGTATATTAACATCTTCGATGTTGAGAGTTGCGAAGGCTGGTAGGTTCACTTCGTAACTGGAAAAACAGATGAATTTGGTCTTGTTTGCATTCATAGTGAGTAGGTTGTATTCGAACCACTGCTTAACTTTTTTTAATATCCCTTTCGATTTTATCTTTAATTCCGCCCAGCTTTCTGCCCTGTTAAATATCGCCGTATCATCTGCGTAGCACAAGAATCGCCCTGTGCCTCCAATAAGTCATTAACATAAATAACAAACAAAACAGGACTTTTGATATACCGCACTACCCTGTCTAACAGAACTCAAAATATGTATCTGTTTATTTAAATAATCAATCGCGGGTTCCTGAGCTCATTTGCAAAAAAATTCGAGTCACACATGTCCATTCCGATCCCGAGAAGTTACGTCATTACGTTCACTTCAATAGTATATCTTATCCTTTGATATTTCATTTTCAACGATAGGTAATCAAATCTCTGAATTGAGATAAATCGTGGCACCACTGGCTACAAATCGAATACTTTCGGAAAACATCTGTTGGACTCGGCACTGGATGCGCGACAGCGGTCAGCGTAAACAGCAGGATTACTAAAAAATCAATCATTTATTCAATCTTTTTAAATCTACAACTTGACGTTGGTGAAATTTCTTTATATTTTGAAAATAGGGTACAGGTGGGTTAATTTCGGTGTTTTAGTGAGGTAGTAAAGTGAAATATTGAAGTTAAACCAGATATGGATGTTGGCACCTGAGTACTTGAATTTTGAACGCTCGATATCGATCAAAATTAGTAAGAAAGTATATTTTACAAACACAACTCATTAAGATAGAACATCAATACCACCACAGAACAATGTTTATATTCTATCGCAGAACATTGAAAGTTATAATTCATAAATTTTTTATTTGCTAAGTTTCTGAAAAGGATATCTTCTATGATCAGTTTCGCTGTTGTTTTCATCGTAGTGAGGGCTCCCTACTAACACATATTTGTCTTGCAATTAGAAAGCACCTAACTTATAGGCAAGTTGAACATTGGTTTACGTATTTTACTTTGGCTTCGCTTGTCTAATTTATTTCAATTACACCTCGATCATTAAATTATAATTCAACTTTGGTATCTGCTTAATAATGAATGACAAGGAGGGGAACCCTCTCTGTCAGGCTTGAAGTTGCAAGCAATAATATTGTAAATAAAAAACCAGAAATTTTTTGCTTAACCGCCCTTTTTCGAAACCTCTCTTTCATGATGATAAGGCAGCACAGAGAAACGGCCACCACTGGTACTTTCTAATTACACGCTAAGACACCAGATGGCCTGGTTCACTGCAACAGATTTACTTTCCTTTCAAGGAAATATTTGTGTCTTATTCGTCGAATGACTTGAATACTTCAGTCCAGTAGAATTCTTATAGTGTGAGGGGAGAATTCGCTTGAAATTTGCAGCATAAATCTAAACTTTATGAAAAACTTCATTGCAATATTGGAAATCTGCTCTCTGTACATATTGGAATTGCATAGATTCAACTCGTGAGAATTTATGCACCCCAGATTGTAAATAATTTGAGTCAAGTTAGTTTTTCATAGCTGAGTACAATTTAAAGTCGTCTGCAAACAAGAAATTTGGCCGAAATTTTTAACATCGTTAACAAAAAAAATTGAATAATAGTTGGTCAATGTGAAACCCTTGTGGCACACTAAATGTTACCAGAATCTGTCTCAAATAGAAGTTTTTATATAGAAAACCTCCAAGCCACCTAAGCGGAGAATCTGATATTCCCAAAGGTTCAAGCTTACACATCACTACATTATGATTCACTAGCATTAGAAAAATCAGTGTTTAGGGAGTCTAACTGAAATCCCGACTCAAAACAGTCAATGATGTCTTTCAAATAAAACGCGAGATTGGTTATTGTCCAACGACCTTTGCGGGAACCATTCCCAAGAAAGATAGTTACAAACCAAGAAATCTATTAATTTAGGTAGAGCACACTGTAAACCAAAACCTTTATAATTTAATATGAGAGACCTTGAGGCGTTTTTCGAAGTTAAGAATTACGAGGCTCTGCTTCGAAAGTGCAAGAAATAAACCGTTATCAGTGAAGTGGAATAAATCACAAACAGAAGGTGCTAGAATATTTCTTCAAGTCGATGGTTGGTATTCCATCACATCCTTTATATAATTACTGTTTCAAGTTGCTTATCTTAGCAGATGCCAATTTCAAAGACTTTGCATAATCAATTTTGTTTGGTACACATCTTCAGTATATACCTCCGAAAAATTATCTACAAATGAATCAATCACAATCTTATCAACCTCACTAGAAAACTCTCCATATTCGATACAAAAGGGAGGTTCTGATATATTCGTTATATAATTGATAAATTTCTCTTTCATTTAGATTGGCTCTTCATTACAGTGTCCGTATTGAGTTGTTTATCAAAAATCTTTAATTAAATTGATTCGGAACAAGTTGGAGGTATTCTGATTGAAGGATGGGAGTATAGGGAAATAAGGAACGTTTATCTGTTTCTTGAAAGTCTGAACAGAAACAAACTTTCACGAAGTTTTTCTATTCCCTATAAAGAACAGAATACCTAAAAATATTCAAATTCTTTCATAAAATGATACAAACAATTATCGAATTCCTTTCTAACATTTGCGAATACTGCATGTAACAAAATTTTGCGTTCAATAATGATTCTTATCTGCAACTCTTTCAGGTTATGTGGCATAAATATTCGTTTTGAAATGACCTCATAAGAAAAAATCTATATTGTTTGATACTAATTTTCTTTCCTCTTTAAAGAAGCAAAACAATCCGATTCACTTCAGTGTTTTTATTAATCCTTGAAAACTTTTAAAGTCGACAGTAAAGCTTATAATAGTTTAACAGCCATAACACAAATTAAAAAGAAAAACGATACAGTTGTTTGAATATATTTATGTAATTGCTAATAAAGGGAATGTTACAATAAATAAGGAATGTTCTCAACTAAGAGATATCTTATCAATCAGAGATATGGCAACTGACAGTCAATTCACAGTTTTCATTTAAATTTTGATTCGATATCTGAGAATAAATTAATTCTATCATTTTTCTTATATATTTAGTTAGTATCCGTCGTCTTTGTGTGTTATCTGGAATGCATTTGGAGGTTTGTGTGCTCTATATTCAGCACTCAGCGAATGCTTGTAGTACTTGCAGTGTACACCACTTAATAATGGCAGAAGGAAAACTATTGAAACGTTCAGATAATGCAACTGCTTCCTCAAAGAACCAAACACAAAAAAGACGGACTTAAATCTTGAAAAGTTAGCAATATATTGTATTTATACATATCTATTGAAGATTGAACATCTGCAGTCATATAATAAAAATTCCATGTACACACTACAAACAAGAAATTTTTGTTAACAATTCACACTAAATATGTTTCAGTCATACAAAAGCCTTTTAAAAATCATCAAAGAAAAACTTTGAAAGAATCGCATAAATATTAATGTTGCATCTTAAATTAACATATATTCACAACAGACTAGAATATTGGGAAAAACATGTCAAAATTTGATGTCTCCTTACCTATGATGGAATTAAATAATTAATGCCAATAAATAAAAATGTTAGGTGAAATATTAACAATAAATAAAGGAGAAGGAAGTTAAAATAGCTATTAATTATTTTCATAAAATTGCTTGCATTCCCAGTATTTGAATTAACTCTTAAATGACACCAAAAAAATATCATAAACAAAGCTCAGTTTTCACTGATTAAAAAATTCGAGGTTGTGAAACTTCCTTTACATGTAAATTATCACACTATGAAACAGATATAGTATATCAAACCATGAAGACTAGACACGTGAAGGGCAAACTGCGCTGATAGAAGTAGAACAAAATAGCTGTTTGAGTGTATCCCCACTAACTCTTGTTCCCACTCGAACACCTTTTCATGATAGCCGTCACTGTTGGGGTTTTCTGAATCTAGAGTGAGGTGCGTTGTTAAATGACTAGTTGAACTGCAGTTCTGACACATTATCGGCAGAATATCGAACTTCTTTTAGTGCGCAATTAGTGGATAGCCAAGTATGAGTGGGGATGCCGAAGAACAGCATGATCATCCCAAATCGACCTATCACCCACCAAAGCAGTTAGCTCTCTTGGTCTCTTGTCTTCTTGCTTACAATTATAAAGCTACCTGCCAAGAATTGTTGCATTAACACAATGTCTACTTAACCTGTTCGAATTCCTTAATGCTGCATTATTTGAAATAGGAAAAACTTTTACAGAGTGAGGCTGTTCTTCTCACATTCTTCAGACTGGTGATCGCGAGCTATCACTAGTACGCGAAATCAATTCTGATAGCTCACAACCTGATTTTCCTAAATCATAGAATTGTCCATAAATTTCTGAAAAATCATAATCTGAATACAAATGATCCTTATTTGATGCCAATCCATTTCAAATGATAAATAAAAGAAAATTTGATTTACACTTATTTACTTCATTTGTAACGCGTTTCGACGACACAGCCCTTCATTAGGATACAAAATGAAAACTAAACTAAGGTAAAACAGAGTATATATGATCTGCATTCTACAACATTAGAATAAAAGTGAGTAAAACCTCCTAATGCAATTCACAAACTATTATCAAATAGCAAATTAAGCAAAGGAAATTATTGTCAAAAACTAACTGTTTATTCAGCAATATGTTGGAAATTTTATATCTATTGATTTTAAGGCATGTCCAAAAATTAATATCAAAATTCATCAGATGAATGTAAGATTTTTAAATTTTGGTTAAAATTACGACTTTCTTCAATAGAATGATTTGTATGATTAAAATGTTTTTATTGATAAAACTACCATAATTTTCGTTGACCCTAATATAAAATTTCATTAGGTTCTACCAATATACATCTTACTACAACTACCGCAGTTAATGATAAGTTCGAATGAAATGTATAACTGGAACTTCTCCAGTAAATGCTTTAAATTATAGCTAACTTTCCAACGTATGTAAAGCTACCATATCTGTGTTGATCTTTAGATCAACTATGGTATTAAGGTAAATGTTGACAATAATTCACATTTGCTCAATTTTCTTCGGTTGATTCATTTAGATAATAGTTTTACTCTCTTTTGTTCAAATGTAGATCATATATAATTTGTTGTACCTTAGTTTAATTTTCGTTTTGTATATTTCTGATAAAGGCGCTGTGTAATACAAATGAAGTAAATAAGTGTAAATCAAATTTTCTTCTATTTTTCATTTGAAAAAATCATGCTGGATCTGCTAAAATGGACTGCCATACTGGATCTTCATATATTCTTTATACAAGATGAGTTGATCTTTATGGGTTTCCTTACTGGCTGAACCACTGCACCATGACTATGGATTTTCATCATTAAAAACCTCCCAAATTCAAATATAATCGACCAAATATCACTCATGTATAATAAAAATGCAATTATTGAAACCATTGGCAGGTAACAATAGAGAACTATTATCTACATTAATATAATTAAACTAGAAGCTAATATTTAATAGTGGTATTAAACATGTCAATGATATTAATGAAAGTTAATACCTAATAAATCCAACTCTCTCTGAAACATGAATGTACCTATCTGTAAAAAACACTTCTTTATTGATATATTACAGTACTTAATTAAATTCCAAATTAGCTTAAAAGATCCATTATATCATCTTTAGATAAAGATGCTCCGTTATTATTATTACCGTTATTCTTAATACTATTGGACGGTAGTAAAGGTGTGGTACTCATCATCTGATTCAAGGGAATTTTCTGATTTGCATTAGATGAAGGCAACAAATTATCAAGTGCTGACCAATTTCCCTGCTGACTTGTGGTGTTTTTATTATACTGAGAATTCGTATAATTACTTGTTCCCAACGTAGGGTTCAACTTGTAATTTTGATTAAAAGATCCGAACGGTTGCATGGTATTCGAAGGTAGAATATTATAATTCAATGATGAATTTAGGTTATATTGTTGACTTTGAGGCGCCATATTAAAATGCTGTGTTGCACTGGTAGGAGAACTAAGGTTATATTCTGGCTTCTGACTCACTGATGGAGTGATATTATTACCAAACGATGAATTGATTGTAAACGCTATGTGATTTTGGGTACTGATATTTTTATTGGTTTCAGCAGTTACTGATGGTTTAAAAGGTTCTAAAACTGGAATACTCTTCTGATTGTTCAAAGAATTCATTGAAGAACTATTTAAGTTATTGAAAACTTCAGTTGCATCAACATTCTTAACTGGTTCTGATTTTTTCGGACTTGGTACGAACGAATCTAATCCTAGACCTGTGAATGCTTGACTTATATCTGGGCATTTCTGCTCGACAACTGGAGTGGGCATTGTCGATGTCAAAACTTTCTGTTGGTCTTTAACAGCTGTCAGTTGTTCCAGTTTAGTACGATGTTCACTTTCAACAACACTAAGCATTTCTTTCACCAAAGTTACAAGCGCGTTAAATTGAGTTAAGGACAAACTGTTTTCGATACATAAAGGTATTAAAAATGGCAGGATTCTAGTTGCCATTATTTCTTTACTGATACCCAGTTTTTTATGAGTCATACTTAACTTAAAAATACCTAAAATACCCATTAAAACCGCCGGTTCCCTCGAGGGAATCTGAGGCATAAATGGCAATATTTCATCCATCACCAACCATTTATCCAAGTGTTCTAACAATCCGCCAATGCACAGCAAACAATTTACTCGAACCGAGAGGGAGTTGGTGCCAAGACATAATTTCTTGATTCTCGGAAGAAGATGATTCTTAACGTTGGCATGGTCCAGCATACCGGCGAAAGTAGGTAATACCGAAAGGCACAATTCGTGAATTTTAACAACATCACAGTCTAAACCTCTATACAACATGGGTAAAACATCTTGTTGTATAGATTCTGCCGGCGTCATTTTTAATAGAAGCTCCATGTTTTGCAAAAAAATTAGTATGACCTGGAACAAGATTGAAAAAATGCTTTTCTAATATTCAATGCCACTGTTTCTATATTTTTTTCACAAAACAAGTAACATCACTTTTGTCTTTGTATTCAATATACAGAGCTATAAAGAGACTACAGATGACCAACTTGGTTTCCTACCTTGTTGAATACTTGCCATGTTACTGGAGATAATAATAATAATAATTATAATAATAAACTTTATTTCCTCAAGAACGCCGAAATGACATTACGGAAAAGGTCAAAAAATAATAAAATGATTTTCTCAAGCAAATATACAACAAAATCAGGAAAATCACATACAAAAAACATCGAAAGAAATATCATTTACAATGCACACTATAATAACTCTTACTCGCCAAATATTCAGACAGCCTTCTTCTAAAAGTAACACACGATTTGGACTTCTTTATGTCATCATTCAATCTATTGTAAAGCTTCACACCCAGGTACATAGAGGATCGTCTGCTCATTTGAAGTCTAAAGTTTGGAAGGACGAGGTTGTGCTGACTTCTAGTATTGTAATGATGGTAGTCACCATTACGCATTATTTCATTTTGGTTTTTAAATACTACTGTCGTCATTTCAAGTATACATATGGATGGTAATGTAAGTAAGCCCAAAGATCGAAAAGCCTCTCGACAGGAGGTAAGTTGCGAAATACCCAGCATACAACGAATTATCCTTTTTTGACAAAGGAAAACCTCGTCAGCTCCAACCGATGCCCCCCAAAACAAAACCCCATATCTCAATCTGGAAACCACCTGAGCATGATAAACAGCCCTCAACTGTGTGACAGTCAAAACTCTTCTCAAATTTCGCATAAGATAACAGACCATACTAAGTTTGGAGGACAGGTAAGTACAATGATCTTTCCAGTATAGACTCTCATCTATCCGAAGACCTAGGAACCCCGTCGAGCCAGCCCTTTCCAGATGAGTATTATTGAGAGACACATTAACATTTATTATCCTATTTTGGTTGTGAAAGACCAAATACGTAGACTTGAGGGCATTGATGTGCAATCTGTTTCTGCTAAACCATTGACACAGCAAGTTGGTATTTTGAAGAATCCTTGACTCTAGCATAGCGTCGCTATCATCAGTAATCAAGGCGGTAGCATCGTCTGCATAAAGAAAAACATTGCAACTCAGACCGCTTCCTATGTCATTTATGTACAAGAGAAACAACAATGGACCCAATATCAAGCCCTGAGGCACGCCCATATCTGTGCCAAGTAAACTCGAATTTGTTGTCCCTCTCATATTACCACAAGTGTGTCTGATGGAAACAAGTTGTTGCCATCCAGCCAAGTAACTAACCAACCACCCTGCAGCAATACCGCGAATACCACATTTCTCCGCTTTATTAGTTAAAATATTATGAATTACGAGATCAAAGGCCCGACTCGAATCCCAGAAGATACCAACCGGACACACCTTCAACGAAAAGCGTATATCGCATCATGTGTCCCAAGTCCCGGTCTGAAACCAAACTGACTCCTTGCGAGAATTCCTTGTTTATCAAGAAAGCTCAAGAGCCTGCAAGGTAACAATATTCAAATATTTTTGACAAGACCGGAGACAGCGATATAGGACGATAGTTACACATCGATTCAGAATCTCCCTTCTTTAAAAGGGGTACCACCCTGGATATTTTCAATCTATCAGGAAACTGACCTTCGGAGAAAGAAGGATTTACCAGGTATGTCAAAGATGCGGTGTGTTCTCTCAGGCATTTCCTAAGAAGAAATCCCGGAAAATCATCATAGCCGCTGGAACTCAAAGGCCTCAATCTTCTGTTCATCAATAAGAATAATTCTTCCTCAGCATATGGAGTCAGAAACATCGTTTCATCATTGTCAATGTATTCTTCCTGAGAAACCTGTTCCGATAATGCCCTGGGCACACTGATGAAAAATTCATTAAATTTTTGTGCCACCTCAGAAGGAGCAGACAAAATCCTGTCACCATCCCTTATGCTAACGCCAGAAGCCACACCTCCACGACTCAATTCCCTTACGACATTCCAAGAGGCTCTGTTTTGATTTTTTGCTGAAGCAATTTTATTCTGATAAAATGTTCTTTTAGTATTATCTATTAAGATTGAATGTTGCCTTTTTGAGGCATCGTAAAATTCCTTCAGCTCGGGTAAGCGTTTCGATAAGTTAAAAACTCTCCGAGGTTTTCACTAGACTGCCTAACGATATCATTAACCCAAGGGTTCTCTTCTCTTTTATAAAATTTCTTTAGGGGAAAGTGTAAGTTGAAATAGTGCATTAAGATGTCGTGGAAAGCATTGAAAGCCTCGTTGGCGTCAGCCAACCAGATTAGAATGTTTGTCTTGTTTCATAGCTAGCATAATAATTCTATGATCAGAGAGATGAGTGTCTATTACATTAGTTTTTGCGCCATCCAAATCAGTAAACACATAATCCAAGGTATTGTTGATTCGAGTTTTTCCAAGTACTACGTTCTGCAAATTGAAACCAGACAAAATATTACAAAGATATTTATACTTCAAAGAGTCCCTGATGGGATCGACATTAAGGTCACCACACAATCACATTCATCTTTGGACTATACAAATATTCAAGAACCTGAACAAGACGTTCATAAAAAATGTAAAAACAGGAGCCAATGCAAGATCTGCAGCAAGTAAGGATTATTGTTTTGACCTTCCTACACATAAAAAATGCTCCACACACTTCAAACTGCTTTTCCGAACAGAATCTTTTAAAATCTATTGGTTGGATGTTCACTGAATTTTTGCACCAAATTCCGACTGCACCTCCCTTCAAATCCGACCTACAGTAGTTAGACACATTGAAAAAGTTGTTGAATTTTATCAAATTAATATTCGAATCCCGACACCACGTTTCACAAAAACACAAGAAGCGTAGATTTCTATATCTGTCCGTAATAACATCAATTTCATCAACCTTAGCAAGAGTCATTGCATGTCTGTATGTAGGTTGGTAGTTGTGCTGATCAATTGGGATATAAGGTGGGCAACCCTGTTGAAGCATCTATAACTTCACAAGTTGACATCAAAATTTAATCAGCTATGATAACCATATCAGGTGTACCGTGAAAAGCGCCACGAGCTTTAGCTGCTACAATTGTTGATTGAATTAAATTAAACAAAAACCGAATTGTATCCCAAATGATATTCTAACACCCTGTGAACATTTTCGTAGTTCTGTCACTTGAGGAAGTTGATCTTCTCTTGGACCCTCTTGTTTGTATCTTTTGTTGTTTCAAAACCTGGACTACCTAATTACTAGAGGTATACTCTTTTACACGGTGTAAAAACCACGTAGGTCATCCATAGCTGCTTTGACATTCTAAAACCAAACTTACCTGAATTGGATCCATTATCTTCATCAGAGGTTTTAAATGTGGCAACACGTAGGCACAAAACTCTTCTTTACTACAACTCTTGGCAATATCCATCACACTGGGCAGAATGAATGGCACCATCACTGGCTGATTTAAATCCCGAGTTAAACAATGTAAAACTCTTTGAACTTTTACTCTTTGTGGTAAATTTGGTAGAGCAGCTGGCAAATTTTTGTAAAACTGCGATTTCTGTACGTTGTCCCACTGTAGAAGGGAATCTAGATATTGCAGTGTTTTAATTCCTAAATCATCGAAATAGCGAATCTGAAAGAGACAGAAGCTTCTCTTCATTGAACAGCAAAATTTGCAAGGCCATGTAATACCACTAGTGTTCAAAAAATTTTTCAGTTTTATCAGTAACTCTACTTCGGTAATCCTGCTGTTTACGCTGCCCGCACTCGCTTCGTGTACACCGAGTCGACGAGGAATGTTTCCGAACGATTTGAAATTTAAGCCAGTGTTGCCACGATTTATCTCACGTCGGAGATTTGAGTACCTATCGTTGAAAAAAAATAGCAAAGGATAAGATGTATTATTGAAGTGAAACATATAGGTAAACACTCCTAATCAGATGCGTAACTTCTCGGGAGCTTAAAGGCCATCTGTGACTCGTAATTTTTCGCAAGTGCTTGATTATTTTAATAAACAGATACATATTTTGAGTTCATTTGGACTGGGTAGTGCGGTATAGCAAAAGATGTTTTCAAAATCTTAAGAGTTTCCAAAGTATTTATAAGATATTAGAATCTGACCTCACATTTCAGTAATTCAATAAAGTTCAATATGACGGATGAAATTGAGGGAAAATATTTCCCTTTGTTTGGCATAAATTTTGTGACAATCTGAGTGCAGGATCTGTATGCTCCAGATTTGTTTGTAAGCTAGAACCTTTACTATTTAGCTCATATAACAGGGTAATAAATTGAGAATTGTACACTGTACAAAATTTTCTTTTCATTCATTTGGAGGGTGCGACTAACAACATCTCAGTTCTATTGATTCATTAGTGTTCATACATCCAATAAGTTATTTCTGATGTGGTTTTCGAGTTATTCACGAATTTTGATAACTTCCTGATTTCATCCATACTCGATTTCTCGGTGTTTTCCACAATCCAATAGAAATTAAAGCATTTATTAAATTATTTTGCGCATTGCTATTACATGATTTTCAATGTTCTATGGTTCTGAAAGCTACATCTCCTTTTCAACCGACTTCAACAATAATTCAAAAAAGGAGGTGGCTGACGTGAGTCAGTAGAGATACTGACTCCCACGCCGAAGGACCGGTGCAAATCCCAGGTTAGATATAGTTGTAGTATGAATGTTGGTGTGTTTTCTCAGAGTCGGGAACATAACCGATAGGTTGAGTCTTATAATCTTAAGAGGTGGCAGTTATCATTGCATGGTCTAAGTGAGTGGTTCGCAGTCCACTACCACTGTAGGTTTATAAAACAAACAGAAGGTTCATAGAACAAAAAGGGGGAGGATCTCCATTTGTGGGAAGTTTTTTTTTGCATAACAAGTTAGGGTAAAAATTGAGCAGCAACATTTCAGTCTGTATTGACATAAAAATAGTAGTAGGAATTCTTGTTAAAGCCCTTTGCATTGGCTGGGAAGGTGCTTACCGCAGCTAGAGGTTAGGTTAGATTTTCACCCTTGTCTTCGTGAAGAAATCCTGGAAATCGTGGAGTGCAAGATGACAATGAGAGAAAGAAGCTGCTAAGCAGACAAATTTTTGGTACTCTGTTTGTATACACGACACTAACACACCATAAACAGACAAGCTATAGCTAGTGCAATAGCGACAGGGAAACGAGTTTTTTTCCATAGGTTTTTTACCTCGTTGACTGAATCATACGCAAGATAGTATGGTTCCCCTGTAACATTTCCTGTGCTCACACTTTAGGGGCAATCGTAGGAGGCATGATGCAAGTTTAGATGACTGATTAAGGAACGGTCATGGTCTGTTTTTTCTGCTGGTATTCTATATCATCGCTTGTTTTTAACGATTGTGTTTTTTCTGACACACACTAAAATTATAGCTATAAGCATTTATTGTAAATACAATTATTCGACTATATATATATAATATATATATATATATATATATATATATATATATATATATATATATATATATATATATATATATATATATATATATATATATATATATATATATATATATATATATTTACAATAAATGCTTATAGCTATAATTTTAGTGTGTGTCTATATATATATATATATATATATATATATATATATATATATATATATATATATATATATATATATATAAAAAAACACAATCGTAAAAAACAAGCGAAGATATAGAATACTAGCAGAAAAACAGACCATGACCATTCCTTAATATTGTTGACGTTCAGAAAATCATGCAGAATAATCTAATTCGTGAGAGTATTATAAAGACCAGAGACATTATATACACATTGATTCGGTATACATTTCAAAGAGCATATGTTTTAATTCTGTGTAATTGCCTATATGCTCTTTGAAATGTATACCTAATCAATGTGAATATAATGTCTCTGGTCTTTATAATACTCTCACGAATTTGATTATTCTGCATGATTTCCTGAACGTCAAGAATATTTGTTCTAGACAAATCATCCTAAAAATAAAATAATCAACAAATTCCAAATCAGTTGAATAAATCACTTGTCTCGCAAGTAAAGCTCAAATCGCATATAAAGTTTATCCAACACAAGTATTGAACAAACTGAAGAGTGAAACGACAGAGATCAAACATTTATTCTCTTATACGAAGTGAAATTTAAATGAACTTCAGGTAAGAGATCTGGCAACACTGGCTTGAAATTCAAATCGTTCGGAAACATGTCTCGTCGACTCTGTACACGGTGCGCGTGTGGGCAGCGTAAACAACAGGATTACCCTCTACTCTTCAGAATAGCAAAATAAACTCAATATATTAAAAGTATTACTTTAGTAATTTGATTGAGGAGGTCGTTACTTGATAAAAATCGATATATATATTTCAATGAAATAAAACTAAAGTATTTAGATTTTCACTATATTAACAAAACTATGACCGGTTTCACCACACTGTGGCTTCATCAGATAGATACAGTATATATCTGATGAAGCCACAATGTGGTGAAACCGGTCATAGTTTTGTTAATATAGCGAAAATCTAAATACTTTAGTTTTATTTCTTTGAAAATATTACTTTAGTAATAATACACAACTAAATACCATAAAAATGCTATCTTACCTTTATAAATTGATGAGCATCTGGCCTTTCTTGATAAGATGTCCCCAACATCAACTTCACAGATTCCCTCAGAGTTTCCGGGATAAACTGCAACTTATTCTCAGAAATATTCTTCAATTGTTGAGCCCTGGCTCTAAACTGCTGCATGCTTTCAACAGGCATAAATGGTTTATTTTCAAGAGAATAAATAGTATATGACAACATTCCTAGAGAAAAAATATCGCTAGATGTTCCATGCGTCTGATTAACAACTTTTTCAGGAGCTAAATAATGTAAATTTGGACGAGATATGGAAGGTAGGGTCAAATTGTAATCTTCAAATGGGTATAAAGGTGCAGAATTTGGTGGATTAGTGTTGTGCACACAAAAATCCAATCCAAAAATTTTCCAAACACCTGATTTGTTTATGATGATTGACTCAGGACAAATGTTTCCGTGTAACAATTTAACATCATTATGTAAAAATACCAGTCCTTCAGCCAGCTGGAGTAACCCATATTTGATTTCTACATCGAATAATTTAAAATCTGACATATTTGCAGGTTGTGGCATATTGAACGTATTGCCAAAAACATTTGCTAAACTTGCAAAAACTGGCTCAGTTGCAAAGGCTAAACTTTCTCGACTTTCTTCTAACGGATGTTGAACTGTTAAAATTTGTGGATGCCGAATTTTTGTCAATTGCACAATTCCTCTTTTCAAAGATTCTAATATAATATCCCTATCAGCTTTGTTCCATTTTTCTAATTGTTTCTTTTCAAATACAAATATTGATGCTTCCTGTTTTGTCGAACATTTGGTACCACTGTATATTTTCCACATAAGACCTGAAAATACAAGTATGAGTAGACTGACTCAAACATTTAAACTGAGTGAAGGTAAGAAGTTGCATTGTTACATTTACCTGGACCCCCAGATGCAATATGACTAGTTGCATCGAATTCTCTTGTTACTGGATTACCAGGTAGAACAACAGATAATTGAGACATTGTTGTGCTGACATGGTTTGTAACTTGAGAGTATATTTTGCTTGAAATTTTGTTAAACATGTCCATTTTGCTGATTTTCAAATAAACCTTATCAACATTACCATTGGCTCCACTGACGTTTCTTTGACATCTATGAAATCTGTGAATTTGACAGATAAAACTACGCTTCTCTGTGAATCACACAAGGCCATAATTACATATGACTCTACATCTTTATGTATTGGAGTAGGATTTCATTCGAAACAGTTTCGCCAGCATAAAACAATTTCAAATTCGATCTAACGAATCTAAAGAAGAAATTAAAATTGAAATCTCTAGAGAAAACAGGTCACAAATTAAAACATTTAAGGAATCTAACAATCTCTAATATTTTTGTTATGATTATTTATTGCATAAAATTTTGAAAATTGAAATCTTATATGTATTATTCTTGAGTAAAAAAGGAACATTGTTATTTATATTTTCGCACGACAATGATGACGATTTTTTCAGTTATGAATGGTATTCACTGGTTAGGACATTGGCCTTTGTAGCCCACCTGTTAATCTCTGTCAAATGAACTAATCACAGAATGGTAAAAAATATTGCAATCTGTGTTCACACTTCACACTCAGTCACTCATCATAACCACTCGATCATCTGATGTAAGCATTTGATGATCGAGTCTTCCTTTCGGCTTTAAAATGTATAGAATATTAAATAAAATAGTATATGTAGCTTTCTATTATGTGTATATCTTTTTCGAATTTCTTTACGACAAAAGTAAAAGTGTCAAAGAACATTTCTCAAGTCTAAAACGAAACATCACACCCTTAGTAACTGTAGAGAAAAATGGTTTTCAAAATCTTACTAAAAGACCAAACCATATTACTTTCATAATAGACGAAAGTCCGTCCTATGTGGATTTAGCAAATCTCGTGATTTGGTGCATGACTGCCAGAATATCCTTTGTGAGCTTTTATGATCATCGAGGTTAGTAACATTTTCATGTTTTTTTCACTAAAACTAACTCAAAAAATTCAAAATATATTTATGATTATTACTTAACTATTTGCAAATATTTTCTCTCGAATTATATTGTAAAAATCAATTTTGTTTAGTACCAATTTATATTTTTCAAGATATACAACTACTTTTTTGATTTTTCAATTTGTCTTAACATTTATATATGAGAATTACTTTGAAAAACTATTGCAACAACAAAGAGTAAAGTAGATCAGGAGACAGTTTTTACACATACTTATTTGAAAATTTCTTGCTTTGAATCAGCTCAAATTTATTTTATTTTAACGCAGATTTTTAATCTCAAATGAATAAGATATTCATATGCAAAGTAATTTTCACTTCATTATTTATCTTACTAAAATCCATGCAATATCTTCAATTACACAATAACTACATCTACTTGCATTATGTTATCCCAAAGAGATCTTCATAAGAACACAAAAGAGCATATTGATGTAATAATTATGAAGCATTTAGTTGTATAAAATTAATTTTTTCAGTGAAAAAATCTTACTTGAACTGAAATATTTGAAGTTATATATTATTTCCTCTTTACTGTCAATCTTGATTTTTTGTTTTTCATTGTTCATGAAAAATGTCATTTCTCTTTATGAATTCTTATATAATGAAAATTATGGAGTTTTGGTCGTTTGCTTGACTGTATGTTATTTTATCAGTACTGCATATTATCATGGTAATGTGATTAGAGAGCATATTTTATCAGGGGGTCATGATCAATGTCAACTTCATCTATATGGAAATATGATTGCCTATTCATTTCTAATGTTTGAAAGTTTAACAGAACTTATTGGTTATCAAGGATTTTTATCGTTGAAGGGCCTAGTCGTACTGAAAATTTTACTACATACTGTAGGAGTAACGCAATCAATCAGAAAAGCAATAACAATAAAACGCTTTTGATATTACAGTAAAATGCAATGAAGCGCTAATTTTATATCACTAATGTCATAATCGTATCTCAAATTCTTTTGCAAAAAAAAATTTAATGTCCAATATGTGGAATATTTTGTTTTTCTGTTCTTATATGGCATTTCAGATTTCTAATATTTCTTTGATTTCAAATAACCACATATCAAGTGGCATTAAGTATGTCAATCTTGTTCAAAATAGCTAAGCATTTTTCTTATTTATAACTTTATGTGTGAGACCTAAGTTTTTCATGATGATAATGAATGATGAATTAACATTAATTTCCTCGACAGTTGTACATTCCCAGGATATTCTTTTGGTCACAAACTTAAAAAACATTCTTCGCAAGGAATTATCATTCTGTTGCATGCAAATTACGTATGTCAAATATTTTTATGGTAATCAAACATGAGTCACTTTATTTCCCATACGAACTTTTACTGCGTTATTAAAACAAGGGAACACGAAATTCCTCAAACTTTGCATAATTTATTTTATAATATTCCGTGTTATATAATTAAAAACAATGTTGTAATGTTAACTTGTTTTTAAGAAAAATGAAATTAACAGTGTGGCAGAAAAAAATTTTAATATATTTTATTAACTCAGATTTTATCTTAAGGTTATTCTGTTTACTGCGTGGACGAGTGATCCCAGAAATTTGTGAAGAAATATTACTTTTAGTAATTTTTAACTCTGGTATATTTTCCGTTTCTTCAATACTCTGTCTATATTTCGACAATATTTTTGGATTTTGTTTCTTTTCAATCTTCTGTTTACATTTTCATGGACTAATTGACTGATACTTGAAGGCTAGACTCTGATCAATCTTTTCTAGAGAATGTTCATATACACAGTGTGGCAAAAATCCAGGAAACGTTGATTTTTTATCTCGCATTCTTCATAAAATTCTGAAATTCTTATTTTTGATAAAAGTGCAGAATAAAAGCAGTCAGAGTTCGCTCTAATTTTCACAATAGCGTCAGAAGCAGATATGTATAAACCAGAGGTGCAATTCAATCAGAGTGAAAAGAATAAGTAGAAGGAGTAAACATTGGTGCCAGCAGACTGTTCTTTAATAAGAGACAAACATTTTCAGATATTTTTGTTATACACATTTTAATCAAATTTAAATTAAAACAAAACCGGTATTATATAATTTTATATAATTGTATTATAGATTACATAACACCTCTGAACAAAAAACAGCACATGCCTATTCAAACTGAAAATAAATCAGAAAGAGATGTTTGTGTTTAAATGTTGCAATATATGTTAATGACTCTTGAAAGGGAAATATTAAGTTTGTTCACAGAGGTGTCTGAAACAGTTAGAAACCGTTCAAAAAATGTGCTGGGCTTTGCGTATTTCATAATACGCATGTGTACTTCGAAGAACGCACGCGTAGTAGAGCTTCAAACACATTGGCAGAGAATTAGTATATTTTTCTATATGGAACCACTTTGATGTGGCTGAGTCTGTACGATGAACAAAACGTATTTGGTGTTGCCGTTGACACTGTTGCCAATTCAAAATAAACTATATTTCTATTTAATTGTGAAAACATCGCACACCTACATCTAAGCTGAGACAACTCAAAATGGTGAATTTTCAACAACAAACAAATTATTTTGATTCTAGATAATAAATAGCTAGAAAAATGTATATATATATATATATATATATATATATATATATATATATATATATATATATATATATATATATATATATATATATATATATATATATATATATACAAGGCTTAAATACAATGCTTTTCATCGATAATTTTTTTGGGATGCCATACTTCTTTAGAAAAAGGAATCTCCAAAATCAAAAGGAACAAAAATCTGAGATATATACCTCTCTCATAATAAAAAAGCTTTAAACTTAAACAAATAAATAAGAATCTAAACTCCATGCTAATAATGAATAACAGAAATTAGTCTCAAAATATTAAACTATTTTTTAAGAATTCTAGCCTGACATTGATTGAAAATATCGCATCATACTAATTAATCGTTTGGTATGGCTCCTTTGAGATCAACAATCAAATTATCAGTTTTCTTACTCTAAACAAAACATCTTGACTGTTATTATAACATTAATTAACACTCAAAAAGAAGTATGAAAACAAAAAGATTTCAAATTCTTAGAGGCACATCAGTTTTTTATAATAAACACAAAATTTTAAAATCAAACATTATCGCCTATTACGTTTCTAAAATAAGAACCTGTATAAATCTGTGGGACAGCATGTTTTGTTATAAGGTCCTTGCGTCAGAAAGAGGTATTTTTTTAATGTTTACTTGCTTGAGCTCCGTAAAACGATCTTATTATGTTTGGTTCGGCGGTTGCGCACAGAAACCTTTTCATAATTCTCATCTGAAAATGAGGTTCTGAGAGTGTTCTAGAATTCTCCTTGTCTACTCTTAGGATTTTTATATCGTGCCATTTGGTTACGATTTTCATCTAAATTGAAATTGGTACCCTACTCTTCTTGTAAGATTTTAGTGTCGTAAACTTTTCGTATGTCATCTCTACTCGGTAAGGACTGCTGGTATTTTTTGCTGTCCGAATCAAAGTACAATACTGTTGCGGGGTATATATTGGACCAAATTTTTGTGTCTTTTAATTTGTTTTTCAATAACGCTGTAAACATTGTCACCCTCATTTTGTGAGTGACTGCGTATCAGAAATTTGTGTGTTATTGACTTAACTCTTTTGTGGCAACAGCATAAGTAGATAGTAATTTGTTTTTTTGCTGTCCACAGAAATTATCAGAGTAGACAATAATCTAAATATCTTTATCTGGGTGTTTCTGTAATAAAGTGTCAAAGTACTGCAGAACACAGGAGCCTATTTACACAGCATCTCTTTTACTATCTGTCTCGTCCCAAAAATAACAAATTACATCTTTTGTCCACATATCACTTAGTGTAAAATTTTGAACAATTAATTCAAGATTTATAGAAAAACAGTAAAACTTGACCCTTTGGGACTTGGATAACTGCTTTTAAGTCATATACAGTTACAACTATTCTATCATTTCTCCCCTTGTCTTTTTCTTTGTAGTCTCTTGCAATTTTATTTTTCTTCTGCTTTAGTATTTTTGATGCCATCACAAAGGTCGCAAAGATCTTTTCTTCGGATATAAAAAGCAATATTAAATTTGGTATTGAATATTCTGTCAAAGGTTGATTTTGTGGCAAAAGGTAACTGAAGCTTTGTAACACTCTTCAATTGGGGCATTAATTTTTTTTGATTACCGTGTTTGCATTTAAATCGCTGCCTACAATACCGGCATTATTTTTTTTGTGAGTGAAGTAGTAATATATGTGTTTCTCAAGTCAAGCGTAGTCTTAAGAAAAGCCTTAGACACTCAGATTATTTTGCAACTCTTCAAAATAATATGCTCTTTTAAGATGTTTATACTCCTTTGTGAAAGAAAACAGTATTTCGGTTTTATTTCTTGAGTATGTCTGATTATATACTCCCTCAGCCTCTGAAGATCTGCTAGGTCCCAATAACCATCATAGTTTTTTTGTCATGTTTCTTCATTACTGTTGAAACTACACCGTTTGTCTGCATCTTTCGCTGCAAGCCGGGCGAACTTTTCTTTCAGAAACGATTTTCTTGTTTTTTTATGAAGATTGGTAGGCCTTACTAAATTCCTCGAGGTTTTTTACTTCTTCGTTTGGATGATCATTGCTAACTTTACTGACAACATGACTCAGAGGCTGTGCAATAGTATCAATAACATCCCTGGGTTCAGTATCAATAAAGTTTTCCGTTTGGCAAAACTTCCTCGCTTTGAAGATTGGACAGTATCAGAGTCATCTACGAAACTTTCCTCACTTGGCGAAAGAATAAAGACACTTTCAGGTACTTATGGGAATGTTTTCTTTATTTTTGTAACTCTACATTAGCAGTTGTGGTTGAGTTTTCTTCAGTAGCTGTTATTAATAGGTTCTTTTGTATCTTTCATTGATAATATCTTAATTTTTTCTGAAATAGAAGAAAACATTAGTTGTAAATTATAACTCAAAAGAATCTTTAATTACAAAGCTTGGTTCAAAGCATATCAAAAACAGTCAATTCATAATACCGAATACGATTTTTATGCGTCGTTATGTAAAATATCACTTTATGTATAGTAAAAAGATTAAAATGAAATATCCTTTAGTTATGTGGCAGAACAATTCACTAACACTGTAACACTAATCAACTCACTAAATAACTAACAAATGTTTCACCAAAACTGTAATAATTCGAATGTCTGCGTTTTCTTTTGTAGTAGTATGTGTACTCTCTATGACTAGTAAAGGTCAACTAACGAACTATTAATATACTTCTTTAGGTGGGAGGGGAGTGACACGTTGATTCAACAAGAGTAAGCTGGCACAATCTAGAGATTGATTTTCGAACCATTTATTGAACCTGTCATGTTGGATAGTTGCCTATGATTACCGAGCATTCGAATATAAGTACTCAAATTTTACAAACTTTAAGTACAAGTATTAGTTTAGAACTAGGTGTGCGATATATCACCGCAGTATTAAATGAGAGGAAGAGATGAAAAGCCAAAGTAGTGTTCTGAACTTTAGTTACCCTCTGTATATGAAAATTTCTGTGGAATAGATTGATCAGTATCTAGACCTGCAACAACTAGCCGAATTATTAGTTGAATTTGTTTGCAGGTATTCTGAAAAAACATGAGGAGAAATTAGAACAAGAAGTGAACAAACGAAAACAAACTACAGACCATATATTCTGGCACAATAACAGAAATTCCGATTTCAAAAATGGATTTTCTGGTAGGAAGGTACATGTAAAAATCTTGACAGGAGAAGATGGTAAAAAAAATGTGCAAAGTGTTTGTAAGCAAATAATCTCAAAGAATAAACCGTATTCTGAGATAACTATAGATTATGTAAATGAATATTTGAGAGAACAATATGAATTTCCTGATCCTGATGTGGGTATAATTTTTTCCAAAATATTTATGTTATTTAATTATCCGCCGTGGCAAATTCGTCTCACAGAGTTTCATAGGTTAAAAAGTCATTATAATATAAGTTTTAACGATTTTGTTGATGTTCTAATTAAATTTAGTAAATGTAATCAGAGGATAGGAACGTAATGTTACGATAGAAATTATATGTGATAAGACTTTATTGAAATTTGAATTAACATTCCTTCAAGGAAGTGTGTTGAAGAGATAAAACGGATATGGAATAGAAGTATGGAAATAAATTTTTGATTTTATATTCTTTTTTTCTGCACCTTTCAAAATATTTTGTCATTTACATGAAGCTATGATCAAATAATTCCTCTCTTTTCAACATCCAAATACTTTGTTATTCTAAGTTTCAACTTATTTTCCTCTATTGATTCAAATTCAACTGAATTGTTTATAAATCTAGCTTTTCTTGAAATTGCAAACGATGATAGAGAAATGAGTTTTGAATTTGTGTAAGCGTGCCTGCATGTAACAATCATCATTGAAAAAGTAATTTGATTATTTCATAGTTATTTTTGGACAAGTATATTTGGAAAAATCATAATCATAATCCTTATTTTTCCGTGATAGTACATGCCCAAATTTGTTCCTCTAGGACTATCTGTCAGGATATGACATGTGATTTTAGAAAACCTGATAGATTTCAAAAAATTCTGAAGACAAACTTTATGATTTGCTCTGAGTTACATTTACAGCGAATGTAATGTATGAAATTGTAATTTGAAAGAAATATAGCCAAAATAAATCGAATTTCGATTGTTTTTTCAATATATTCTGAACAGTAATGAACTAATTAATATGAAATGAATGATAGATAGATCTAATACCTACAACCTTATTTATAACTTGACATTTTTCTATATGACCTTTATTGTTCCTTTTATTTGTGAAGAAAACTTTTCTTTTTATTTTTTCGAATTCTTAGGTTATGAAGCCTGTTAGAAATTCACTGGAAAAACGCCATCTGCCTTTCATTTTCTATAATGTATTTTACGAAAGCGTTAAGGTGCCTTTTCATTGGAGCGTTTTGACTCTCGTTTCAAGTGTCAAAATGGTCATGTGACCTATTTTTCTATGAAATTATGACGCTCCCATGAAAAGGGGTTTTCAGCGTCAAAATATGTGATTAGTCACTTATTTTAGGTTAAAACACTATTGATGAATATGAAGTCTATTTTTATTGATTTGGTATCATTTCTGGAATCTTTATTGTTTTATATTGCGAAATTCTTTTTTCAAGACCTCTTACTATGTTGTTCGAGTATCGAGAGCTAATATTGCGCAATAACTGAACGACTATAAACAGAGACTAAGCCATTTTGTATCGAAAAAATCTGGTTGCCTTAGGTTTTTTATTGGCAACCCTTGAAGACCCAAAATATAAACTTGTCAGTTGTCTCTTCTAGCGTCTGCCGCTATAAAGTTCAGAAATCCCAACTTTCTAGCGTCAACGCTGAAAATCACATGACCATCCGAATCGGCGTCAAAACGCTATAATGAAAAATAAACTTTAGACATCACTTTTATCCTTGTTATGTACAGGAGGGCAATTTTCAATATTTTTTAAATGAAATTCAGTGGTGTGAAAAGAAATTATACAACAGATTTAATAAATTTTGAATTCTTTACCCTTCTCAGGGAAAACCAGAAATTGTTTTAACTTCATCGACGATTCATGTAATTCTATACTGAATACCACAGATTTTTAGGTCCTAAGATTATGATTATTTCTATAGTTTGATAAAATTCAGACTATAGAATTATCTGTGATCTTACAGGTTGACAACTACTTCTGCTCTTCATGAATTTGTGATTCACACAGTCATAGAACAATATGAACATATACTGAATGAATTAAATTAAGACAATTTCAGTTTTTGATGAAAAGGGAAGTTAACGCGAAAATTAACTATGTGTTTTATATTTTGAAAGGAAAACTATTGCATCAAAAGTCAAATCGCCTATAGCTAGTATTTAAAAAATCATTAAAAAGAAGTACTGTGTTTTAAGGAGTTTTAAAAAAAGTACTGTGTTTTAAGGAGTTTTACTTGAGTAATTTAAAAAAATTTATGCGAATACTGTGTCTAGGTTTTTATTTTTATTTAATAGATCTAGATTCAATATTTATTCTCTGTATATCTAAAGTTTCACTAAGATTTATGATTCGCCCGAAAGATATTGATATATTACCAATGTGAATGCAATTCAATCTTAAAATCTTATTGTTTTCACCTGGTTTGGTTATATATATATATATAATGATATATATATATAATATGATTTCATGAAAAATATAAAATTTCTATGTGAATATATACATACTATCATCAGACAATGATATATTATGTCAGAAATTATCATATATCGAATATGAATATATGACAAAATTGTCTTAATTATATGATTTCTTTTATATATATATATATATATATATATATATATATATATATATATATATATATATATATATATATATATATATATATATATTAAATATATATTTAAATAATAATAAAACCAAACCATGTAAAAACAATAAATCAGGTGTTTATAGATTGAATTGTAATGACTGTGATAATTTCTAATAGAAATTTTAATATTAGAATATCGGAACATAAACGCAGTTTTTCAAATAAAAATCAGATTCAAATTACGCGAATCATCTCTTAGAAAATAATCACTCTTTTCGACCCACAGTTTGAAATTTTGCATACAGATAATAAGTATTGAAGGTAGATCTTTGGGAAACTTTAGAAATCAATAAATACAAACACTCAGGTAGACTCATCAATGAACAAGTTGATTTAAGCCCTTCACCTCTATTGAATCTCTTCGGGGAGCAATCTATTCCTTAATTTTATTGGATATACCTGTCATAAATAACCACTTAAGAAGAAGCAACCCAATAAGCTTTTAATTACTCAAGAACATTTATATTTATATTCTCATTCTTATTTTCTGTACATTCATTCGTCTGAAGAAGCTACGGTGTAGTGAAACGCGTTACGAATCGCAATTAAGTGAAATTCCTTAAAACACAGTACTTGTTTTTTATTATTTATAATGGAATTTTACCAAGTAAAAATAAAAATCATATTTGCATTGTAATTCGAAAACTCCTAAGCAAAAATTTTTGTTCTCACCACTCAATTCTATTCAAAAAGTGCCTGTAAAACGTCAGAATCATTTTTATCTATTATATTTCGCTTAGGTACCATATTAAACATCAAAATTTACCCATCGTGTACTCTTCAGTGTCACATACTGTCTGTGACAATCAATCAAAATCCAATTTGAATATACAGAGGAGAGAAGGCAGAGATAAGTTTATAACAATTGCCTTAAAATTTATTGAATGCAATGGAGAAATGTATAATTTCACTCAGTTTGACAGAAATACATTCCAAAATGAATAGTACCCATCATACTAGAAAATATTTATGATTAGTCTTGCATAGCATCTTTAGTAAATGTTTCTAAGCTGAAAACCAATATTTTTATGACATAAAGCTAATTACAAGAGTATGATCAAGGAACACACCTCCAGCACAAACTACAAACATAATAGTATCATCCAAACTTTACTTTCAACATTCATCAATAATAGATTTAAAAGTAAGACTTTGATTACTAGTTTATCAATTAAAAGATGTATTAACAGATTTCATAAAATTTAGTTTGCAATAGAATAATTAGCATACTTCCGTAAAGGCCTCTGCAATGGGTGACCCAATAATTTACCCATTGAACTCAGCAGAATGTTGATATCTCTTCCAACAGAAAAGAAATACGAAAACCCTTTCTTATCAATGTTTTGGAGTGTGGAGAATATCTTCTTGCAGTTATTAGTCTCGTCAACTGGTTCATGCGAAGCTAATATGTCCAAAGTAAAATAAGGTAAATCCAAGATTTCCTTCACAATTTCTGTAATGTCAATCTTTGGACATGTATACGATCTATTGTATAATAACACTGTCCTCACAACATAGGGTGGTGGAATGTCCTTATTGAAGTTTGGAATCTTAACCCTCTTTGCAATCTCATTAAATAATGAATTCAAGTCAAAAATGTCTTCAGCGCAGCATTCAGTCACAGTATTCAAAGTTTTAATTACTTCTCGCACATTACTTGTAAAATCCAAACACCATGTACATTTATTCTCGTCTAGTAAAATCAGAGCAAATTCGTGTTGCCTATTCAATGACGACTTCAAGTGCACGAACATTTCAACGCCCTTTTTCAATAGTGATAGGGGGCTGTAATTGTTATCAGCATTATCTTGAAAAGGAGTAATTTCTTCATCTCTAGATCTATCGAGTGCTATAATTATTTTTTCTCGAACACTGCAAGAAATTCTATAATCATTAAAATCAAGAGCATTTATCTCGTCCGAAATCTCCTGAATATCAGAGACGATCAGGGAAACCCTGATATCTTTTGATTTATCAGCTTCGTATGTTGATTTTGGAGAAATAGACATTCCTTCGCTACCACTTGTTGGTAAACTCATTTGATCATTATTGTCTTCATCGTCTGTAAATTCAGGATTATTAATCATTTCGTTATAGTAAATCTATGCAGAAAAATTATTGAAACAAATATAAAACAAAGGGTTGGTTGTCAGGATATTTGTTCTTTCAAATTCATAACCTTAAAGTTAACACTGGAACCACAGAAAATTTTATCTTCCTACCTATCGAACTGCTTCAAACTTCTTTAAGCCTTGTGCAAAAGGAAACAACCATTTACACAAGCTTTAATTTATTTTAATTGAGTCCCTGGATGAATCTTGAGAAATCCATTACCGAATTAAGTATTCTTAAGTTCCACAAATGTTTGTACTTTTCAAACACACACGTCTAATTGGTAACAGCACTGCAGAGGAAGTCCACCGAAAATTTAATTAATTTTTTTCAATATTCGGTGGGAACAAACACCTTGAAACAGTAGGAATAAAACACCATTACTCTTAATCTAATAAAACATACTTTCTAAATAGAATAAGAAAATATTGAATGAAAAAAATTTGTTAAATATGTGATTCAGAAACTTACAAATCAAATATTTGTGCACCTTCTAGGATATCGTGATTAATTGTTTCTTTAGAATTCATAAAACACAGATTGTTTTTGGTTATTTAGAAATTCCTTTATATTAAGTTAATTTAATTTGTATGCATTAGTTCTCCAAGACCTCAATAAAAAACGCTTTCAACCATAGAATATTTATTCTATGCCATGGGCTTCGCGCAAGACAAAATATTTTCTGTCATGCGCTTTATTTTTATATACCGAAATTAACGTGGCGCGAAATTGTGCAATAAGGCAGTTATTAATACTTTATTTTTCAATGAAGTGCTGAATAAAACACGTATTCAAAGTTAAATTTAAAGCCACAACTACAAATATGCTAGGGCACCTGGTTTTTCGATTTTCTAGTTACCAGTAAAACGAAAATTATATCATAGGTAGCTTTATAACAATTTTAAAGTGAACGTCGCTAAGGGTACAAAAAACAATTACTTTGTCGAAATATTAATCACTTTTTGTCTTTAATATAAGTAGAATTTAGTGAAAAAGTAAAGTTAGAAGTTATTAGTAACAGAATTAGGATCTATTTCGCACGATGAATATACCTCAGGGAGTCATTTTTCCAATGGCTTCTCTTTATGTAGGAGATTTGCACCCAGATGTGACAGAAGCCTTGTTGTACGAAAAATTTACCACAGCTGGTCAGGTTTTATCTTTACGTCTGTGTAGAGATTCCAGAACGAAACAATCTTTAGGATATGGATATGTTAACTTCAATCAATTAGCTGATGCCGAAAGAGCTCTAGATACCATGAATTTCGATTTGTTAAAAGGCAAACCAATAAGAATAATGTGGTGTCAGAGAGATCCATCTTTGCGAAAATCTGGGATAGGAAATGTGTTCATAAAAAATCTGGATAAAAATATAGACAATAAAGCAATGTATGATACCTTTTCTGCTTTTGGTAATATTTTAAGCTGTAAAGTTGCCCTCGATGAAAATGGAGTGTCAAAAGGATATGGGTTTGTTCATTTTGAAAGCGAAGAGGCAGCTAATAAAGCTATTGAAAAGGTAAATGGTATGCTCCTTAATGGAAAGAAAGTTTATGTTGGAAAGTTTATACCAAGATTAGAACGAGAAAAATCAATTGGTGAGAAAGCCAAACTTTATTCAAATATTTACATAAAGAATTTTGGGAATCATTTCAACGATGACCAGTTATATCAAACGTTTTCTAAATTTGGCAAAATAACAAGTTCTGTAGTGATGAAAAATATGGATGGTTCCTCCAAGGGATTTGGTTTCGTTGCTTATGAAGATCCGAAAGCTGCTGAAATGGCTGTTAAAGAAATGAACAATCGTGAAATCAATGGTTGTTGTTTGTATGTTGGCAGAGCACAAAAGAAAACAGAGAGAATCAATGAATTGAGAAAAGTATATGAACAGATTAAACTAGAACGTTATGCTAGATTCCAGAGTGTGAATTTATATGTTAAAAATTTGGATGACACTTTTGATGATGATAAATTGTGCAAAGAATTTTCGCAGTTTGGTACAATCACATCTGCTAAAGTGATGTTTGAACAAGGAAGAAGTAAAGGATTTGGATTTGTTTGTTACACGTCACCTGAAGAAGCAACTAAAGCTGTTACAGAAATGAATGGTAGAATGGTTGGTAGTAAGCCATTATATGTGGCTTTAGCTCAGAGGAAAGAAGATCGAAGAGCTTTCTTGAACACCCAATACATGCAAAGAATTCGACAACAGAGTATTAACTTCCCTACGACAACTCCTCCATTTGTTTTACCGGCTGTGGCTTCTGGTCCTCGATTTTATGGTCATATCAACCACATTCGTGCAGCTCCACGTTGGCCCAATACTGCACCTATCAGACCAAATGGTACGTATCTTCCAATGATGTCAAATCCATCCTTTCGCTCAACTACTAGACCCTTACAAATAAATAATATTCGCAACGCTATACATGCTAGAGCTATAACTGGACAACAAACACCCACTGTCCGCCCAAACAGTAAGTACACCAGCAATACTCCAAGTAATATGGTACGCTCAATGACTATGGGTCTTGGAAATGGTGGTGATAATTTGCCAATAGATGGAAATTCCTTAAATGAGGTGAATCAAGATCAAAAACAGCTTCTTGGTGAACGTTTGTATCATGTTGTTGAGAAACTCCACCCAGAGATGGCTAGTAAAATAACAGGAATGCTGTTGGAAATTGATAATACTGAATTGATTAGAATGATTGATGATCAGGATTCCCTGAAAGCAAAAGTAGAAGAAGCCATTGCTGTCTTACAAGCTCATAAAGCTAAGAAAGGCTTAGTAGTTCAAGATTAATTTTAATCTTTTTTAAGTTCATTTTCTTATTTATCATTTCATTGGAATGTTAAAATATCTTAAGTTTTATTGATATGAAAGTATTGGAAAGAATTATTTTAGTTAATACAAATACAAAAAGATTTATATTACAATTAATTCTTTCCATTTTTTGTTTTCAGAAAACTTTGAAAAATTCGTACCTATTGTGATTATCTATTTAATAAATGATCTATTGTTCTAACTGCTTTTCAATGTCTTGGTTATATTTATTTCTTTATCAAATAGAATATGGTATACTCTATCTATATAGTTCATATGCCACTCAAGAATCTTAAGTAAATAATTAGAGGAACCAAAAAACGACATTCCATACAATTCGGTGATACCGAATTGATAAAATCTTTGATGATGAGGATTCCCTGAAAGCAAGAATAGAAGAAATCATTGCTGTCTTACAAGCTCATAAAGCTACGAAAGGCTTACTAGTTCAAGATTAATTTAAAACTTTTTTGAGTTCATTTTCTTAGTTATCATTTCATTGGAATGTTAAAATATCTTAAGTTTTATTGATATGATATTATTGGAAAGAATAATTTTAGTTAATACAAATGTTCTTCTTCTTACACGGCGCCTTTATGGGCAGCACTCAGGCTGTTTTGGCCCATTGTGCTTGCCGTGTTGTGATATTTTGTTATGTGTCTTGCAAAAGCTTTTTGATGAAGCTTGCAAGACTGTTGTATGGGGACCTCCTGGATCATCGAGGCGCTGGGTGTTTCAGCGCCCAAGGCGTTCAGTTTGATCACCTTAGGAGCGGGATATTCGAATAGTATGTGTTCCGTTGTTTCGTAATTTTCTAGGCAACCACGGCACTGTGTGGTTTCCGATAGTCCCATGACGTGTAGGTGTTTGTTGAGTTGGTGTCTTGTCAATAATTACAATCCCAGCAGACGTTTTATCGATGGACAATAGTTCATATACCCTCTTCTTTGATTGCGGCCCCTTTATGAGCCTTTTTGACTCAGTCCCGAGATATCTGCCCAATAGTTCAGAGCCTGGGTGGTGTTCCAGTTTTGAAAGAAAGATAGCACGTGGATCCATGGGATGGTCAGAATTGGTTATGGTCGCATCGGCCAGTCAGCTGTGGCCTTCTTGGCAAGGCTGTCTGCTATCCCGTTTCCTTCGATGCCCTGATGGGCCGGGCACCAAATCAGAGTAACTCTGTTTGTAGCACTGAGTTGTCGAAGCGCTGCTTTGCATTTGTCAACTAGTTTGGATGTAATCTTCGTATCTTTCAGATATCCAAGGGCGTTCTGGCTGTCAGAGCATATGTAGATGTATACGTCTCTGTAGTTCCTGTGTATGTTTTCCTATATACACTGGAGCATGGCAAATATTTCTGCGTATGTTACGGTGACATGTTCACCCAAAGCACTCATAATTTATGTCCTCGGGCTGTGAACGCCGATGCCTGTACCCATCCCAGGTGGGGTTCCATGGGGCGAGTAAGGCGCGGGGGGTGTGGTCCAAATTTCTTTTGGTGGAATGACTACCTTGAAGGGTTCGTCGAAGTTGTAGGTGGCTCTCATTTGATCTCCTCTTGTGAGAAGGTCCGGTCGGAGTTCTCTAATTTTGTTCAGGCATGTGGAGTGTCCAGAAGTGGGATTTTTGTTCCTCCACATACCTCCTTCCCACAGTCTCAAAAAGGCCTTCATGGTCGCCTCCTCCACTATGTGTAGGGGAGGGATGCCCAGAAGATACTCCATAGAGGCCGTGGGTGTGGATCTCAAGGCTCCCGTGATAGCTAGACATACTTGCCTTTGGATGTTGTTTATTTTGTTCCGTTTAATCTCTTTGTCCAGTTAAAGCCACCATACGATGACCTCATAGGTCAGGAGCGCCCTTATCACTGTCGTGTATAGTCAATATATTATGTTTGGTTTGAGTTTCCATCTGGGGTTGAATAATCTCTGGCAGGCCCAGAGTGTGTTTTGCGCTTGTCTTTCGATGTGATTGTCACAATTTAGTTTGGAGTCAAGCATCCCACCTAAATATTTCACTTGTTTTACTAGTGATAATTCTTCGCCTTGAAAGGCGATAGTTTCCTTTTCTGAGCGAATAGAATCATGTCTATTTTGTTTGGATTAACAGACAGGTCGTTCTCTCTGCACCATTGTTCAATCATTTGCAGAGCGTTTTGCGCAACTTCACATATGGTGCTGAGGTTTTTCCACGAACAAGGAGGACGAGATCGTCGGCATAAACCATCGCAAAATGCCCAGCATCGGCAAGGGCCGCCAGGAGCCTATCCAGCACGAGGTTCCAGAGGAGATGAGTACTTCTCCCTGAGGACATCCCCTCCTGGCAGTCCCCTGGATGGTCGACTCGCCGAGGTGAGTCAGGATGCGCCTGGTCGACAGCAGACGTCCCACCTTGCTATGGTTTTGTCTACTTTTCTATTTACGATAGCTTCATCTATTGATATATAGTGTGATATCGTTATACCCTACTACAGAGTGTAGTGCTGAGTCGACTGATCTACCTTGCTCGTAGGCATGTTGAGTGACATGTAGCGGGCGCTCCACTAGGGTGTTCTCCCTAAGGTATCTTTCTACTAGTCTCTCCATAGTCTTCAGTAGGAAGGAGGTGAGACTATTTAGCGATTTTTTGTACGATCTTGCCCGGCTTGGGAATTAAGAGAACCAAACCCTTTTCCAGGGGTCCGGAATGTAACCCAAAGCTAGGCAGGATCTGAAGATGTGGATTAAATGCATAACAATTTGGTCCATAACTTTTATTAATTGTGCAGGGTATATACCATCTGCTCTTGGTGCTTTATGTAGTTTTATCTATATTACAATTAATTCTTTCCATTTTTTTGTTTTCAGAAAACTTTGAAAAATTCTTACCTATTGTGATTGTCTATTTAATAAATGATCTATTGTTCTAGCTGGTTTTCAGTGTCTTGGTTTTCTATATTTCTGTATTGAATATAATATGGAATACTCTATCTGTATATTTCATATGTCACTTAAGAATCTTAAGTTATTAATTAGAGGAACCAAAAAAACCAGGAATGCATTAAGACATTAGTGATACCGAATCGATAAAAATTTTTGATAGCCGGCTCGGTGGCGTAGAGAATATGATGATCGTCTCCTGCGCAGAGTTACCTGGGTTCAATCCTCACAAAGTCGGTGCTTAAGTTTCCATCTTTCGGAAGAGATGTAAAGCTGTCGGTCCTGTCTAACAGAGATGTGTTGGACATTAAAGATCCCTTCACTCGACACTAGAGGGGTTCGGCAAAATTCCCGGGTTAGTGAGGTGACAGAATTCCCCGGCGTGTCATTGGCCGAAAGGCGGAAATAGAGCACGTTAAAG
Organism: Cryptolaemus montrouzieri; assembly: GCA_013387265.2. Lineage (NCBI taxonomy): Eukaryota > Metazoa > Arthropoda > Insecta > Coleoptera > Coccinellidae > Cryptolaemus > Cryptolaemus montrouzieri. The sequence continues at coordinate 31,340,372 of JABFTP020000103.1, forward strand.
GAATAACAAACAAACAACATTTTTGATGGTCAGGATACCCTGAAAGCAAGAGTACAAGAAGCAATTGCTGTCCTACAAGCGCATAAAGCTAAGGAATGCCTAGTAGTTCAAGATTAATTATAATCTCTTTTAAGTCCATTTTTTTGTTTATCATTTCATTGGTATGTTAAAATATTTTGAGTTTTATTGATATGAAAGTATTGGAAAGAATTATTTCAGCTAATACACATACAGAAGAGATTTATATTACAATTAATTCTTTCCATTTTTTGTTTTCAGAAAATTTTGTTCATATTTTGATTGTCTATTTAATAAATGATCTATTGTTCTAACTGGTTTTCAATGTTTTAGTTTCATTAATTTCTTAATCAACTAAACTATTGAATACATCTCTCTGTATATTTCATATGCCACATAAGAATCTTTAGTACCTAACTAGATGAAGCAAAATAACGTGTATGCATTGAACGAACAATCGATGATACTGAATAGATTGAAATGTTTGATGATCAGTGATCAGTGATCAGGATTCTCTAAAATCTAAAGTGGAATAAGGGATTGTTTTTCTTAAATTTCAACTTCATCATTCAATGCTAAAATATCTTAAGTTTTAGTACATCTCCTAGATGGCCCTGTACATCAGGATAGTTTTTAGTGATTTTACGATTAAAGAAGAACTTTAAAGTTTATTTCACTAAAAGGACATACTGCAACACAGGAATTGAATTTCTCTGTTACCATTGAATTATCTATCAGCAAGTATTATATGGAAATTTTCTTAAACTAAACAAAGTTATGAAATCAGTAGTAAAAATTGTGAATTGGAGTACACGTATTTCAAAGAAGATTCAAAATCTTGGCCGATGAAATTGTCAATATGGGGAGCTACTTCTTCACTCTAAATATCGCTGGTTTATGAATTAGAAGCTATTACTGTCTGACAAGTTCATAAAGCTAAGAAGGGTTTAGTAGTTCAAAATTAATTTTAATCTTTTTCAAGTGCTACATTTCCATCTTTATCATTTAATTGTGAATTTTGAAAATTTTATTGGTATGAAAATATTGGAAAGAACTATTTTGGTTAATTCAAATATAAAATAGATTTTTATTACATATAACTGTCTACTTGCAAAATATTGGGAAAATTGATACAATTTGCGATTGCCATTTTAATAAAAGATCTATTGTTATAACTCGTTTTCACTGTCTTGGTTTATTTACTTATTTTCACCTTGGATATGCGATATATTTCTGTCTTTCTCTAACTTTACCATATCCCACTCAAGAATCTAAAGTAACTAAACTAGAGAGAGAAAGTCTCAAGATTGACTTGAGTCATCGTTTTCATTAACCACACTTCCTTAGTTACTTCAACTTCAACCCAACCTTACCAAGCATGTAGCAATTAAAGTACAGTTACTTAATTTAAACACGGTACAAACCCATTTAAGTAATTTCAAGTTATCAAACCTAAGAAAATGCAGAGAGACAACATTCCTGGTATTATGTGAATTGAAAGCATAATTTACTCAAATAATAATATGTGAATTTTTAGAAGAGTTAACAAGAGAGGATTTACCTTTAAAAGCAAATAAGAAAACGTCTACCTGTGAGGAATATCTTGGTGGCTCTAAATTTATCAATATTTCATTTGGAACATTGAGTGTTATTATAACAGCAGCTTTGATAATTCAGATATATTATGGAGATTATCAGGTAAGTTGGTTGACAATTTAAGGGTTCTCTACCTGTAAGAAAAAGTGGGACAGGTATAAAATTTACCTGGTTTCTGTTATTATTGAGAAAAAAATCTGAAATCTGTTATAGTTTGAGGAATTCATATTGTTTGCGTATTTTTATTCTCCTATTATGAAATAAAATTGTGGTTTCCAATTTACGAGACAAATAGCATTCTTACCCTTTGAATTTATGCAAAATTTATTTGTTGATTTCTTGAATAACCTACGGAAAAAGAGAGTAAAATCATTCTTATAACTAGTTTTAGTTGAAAAAAAGGGCGTTGATCGGACATCACTTAAACCACTTTTGGCTTCAAAATATTCGCGATTGCTCAAACTAGATTTTCATAAAAAGAAATATTGAAAATCTGTCTGGAAAATTAGAAAATTCGGGAAAAACTGAAAGTGGGAAAGAATAGAACTAGATCAAATTCAATTATACTCTTTTCAGGTTGAACCTCATGGAAGTGTTGCTACTGATTCTTTGGAATGTTCTGAAGTAGGTACTACGATTTTGAAAAAAGGAGGAAATGCTATTGATGCAGCAATAGCAAGTGCATTTTGCCTTTCGGTGTTTGCACCTCATACTACAGGTTTAGACGCGTAAGTTTCGAAGATTTTATAAAAAAACTTGGAAGCATAAAGTAAAAACAAAATATTTATTCATTTCTAGCGATGGTCAGCTTCTACTTTACAATCATAGAACAAGAGCTGCAGCAATATTGGTGGATTTTAGTGATTTACCCATCTCTACAGATTTACCGCGTCTAGTTCTTGGTTTGGCATATTGTCATAAAAAGTATGGATCTTTACCATGGAAAGAATTGGTTGAACCATCAATTAAATTTGCCAGGTAATAAAATAGAATTTTCGAGAAATAATGGGGTTTTGTTCCTGGGTGTGGCAAATGTGAAATTATAAGATAATTATTTCTTTGTGATTGCGTAACAGGTTTAAATTTTTCAAAACGGTGAAAACTTTCTATAGGTCATTTTCTATATCAATAGAATCCTTTCAATCATTTTTACCCGAAATATGACATACAACTTTTTAATTCAAATGTGAACCACAGAAAATTTAATTTGTAGAAAACAAAAATAAAATTCAAGTATATCAGGTATCCATTGTGCGTAATCGATCACTAAATTATATATAGATAAAAGTTAGATGCTAATTTACTGAATGCCTTACATAGTTTTCAAATACGGATGCCCCATTATAGAGATTGACATCAAAGTTATGTTTTTTTAATTCGACTCTCTATGTTTATCATCATTTTTGAACGTATTAGCTCGAACTCAGATCAGTATACGCCTGAACGGTTTTCGAATTGATCGATATCTTGTGAAAATATGAAATTCTTCATATCTTCACATCTCGTGGATCTATTAGAATTATCTTAGAATCTCAATCAATTTTAATACCAAATTACTCTGATAAACTTAAATATCAATAACAATAACTAACTGTTAATATAGCTTCAAGGACTGTACTGTGATGGATGCCAAATGCCCTTGGACTCAAGCATTATTTTTCTTATTTCAAATGGAACACCCTATATTTAATAGCTGCAAATGAAAGAAAACTCCAATAGCTACTGAAATGTATTAGGTGTCCATATACCTCAAAAATGATTTTGTGTTTTATGCTACAGTTTCATATAATCTAATCAAATTTTCCACAAAAATTCTGAAATATTCAAATTTCTCCTCGCGTTATTGAGATTGTTCAACATTGAAACACCCCCAACCCCGGTCTATGAAAGACGACGCAAAAGGCATCGTTTTTATGTAAATTGCAATACCTCAATTATCTTATTTTCTTCCCCGTATTAATTACGCCTGAGACCGACTGGAATCGGTCAAATGCAAATCCATGTGATCGTCTAGTACCTGAACTTGCCTTGAAGTTCTTTTTATAAAATAGGACCCCTTCTTTGTTGTGTTGTGTATTTGTAGTAACCTACTCAACAAGTTCTTTTATGTGAGGTTTGATGTGGTACGACCAATTCTTCGTCGCTTGAACCATAGGTAAGGAAATTAGAAAATCAAAACAGATTCGGTAACAATGTCTATTTGATCTTTGAAGCATTTGTATTAAATTCTTATCCTTGCATTCTTTGGCGTCTTTTAATGAATTTAATGAAATATCAAATCATTTAGATAGGGACCCAATTTGCCCTTACCCATATTTTGAGTGGAAGTTGATACATTAGATTATTATATACAGACCTAATTGGTCCTCACCCATATTACGAGTGGAAGTTGGATTATTTAATTATTATAAACAGACCTAATTGGTCCTCCCCATATTTCGAGTGGAAGTTGGAATATTTAATTATTATAAACAGGCTTAATCGGTCCTCATCCATATTCTGGATGGAATTCGGATATGAGATTATTATAGGCAGGCCTAACCGGCCCTCACCCATCTTATGAGTGGTAACTGACCCGATCTAAGGGTTTTGGTAATATGATATCATGTTTTCTGAAGAGGTCGTTGCCTTGATACTCCAAACTCTGGAAGATTTGCTTTTAAAATTCTAAGGAACACGTCCACAGCTGGCAACTTGCAAGCGTTAATTCGCTGGCGTATTTTTAATCGAATTCAGTAATTCGTATAGTATTAAAACGTTATATATGGAACTAGAGGAAAGCCCGTAAGGCCATACGTGATTCTTTTTGTTCAACTCAGCGTCAACGGCTGTATTATTATTATTATATTGTGTCACTGACTGCTGATCATATTCTATTCCCATATCGCGAATTTGCCAACCAGGGAATCATGCCCTATGATCATTCACCAGTATGTACCACAAACGTCACATACATTCCACCAACTCACACATTCTTCAAAACTTTTATACCGCCAACATACAAACCTCCATGCCTGTGGGTTCATACATGCGTATCGTCCCTAAAGCCATTTATTTATACTAATGAGTTTTGATATTATTCGTAGGTGATCATTACACCTGAAGTTCCCTTATTGAGCTTGAAAGTATCGGACATCAAATCAATATTTTTAAAGTAAGAACCCTCCCCGTAGTTGGACGGGTTACAAGTCGATTACAATGAATAATATCAATGTCTTCGTTACATTTCAAGTTATCAGAGTATCAGACATCAAATCAATAACTTGTAAGTAAGAAGATCTTCCCCATAGTTGGATACAATGAAAATATAAACATCTTCGTTACAGTTTTAGTATGTTCTGCTAAGTTAAAAATGAGATAAATAGAAATACTGAATAACTGGATTATGATATTTCAAATAGAGAATTGGCCCATTTATGGAAGCAAAGATAAGAATCAATATTAAATGATCTCACATTCAAGTGTATCATTCATCAGATTGTAACAAAAGATTTCGATTGGCAAAATGGTTAGATAGTACCATTCTAACCATGGTTAGATAGTAACATTTCACTGAGATCGATAAGTAAAGCTTCAAATCAATATAAAACTTCATAACATTTCAAATTTAAATAGTTTCCAAGTTATTGGAATCAGTATACAATAGTTAATTGGGTTTCAATAATGTTGGCAGTTAGGTAAACAAATGTTGAAATCAATATCAAAGCATTTGAGTACACTTCAAATAATGTGACAAGTTAAAACAACTGTGGAAATCAATATAAAATAATTCAGCACATTTCAAATTTTTACCAAGTTAAGAAACAAATGTTTTAAATAAGTCTATGAAAATAACTCTTCAAAATAAATATTAGAAAATGTCAGTGCAGTACCAAAAGATCATTTGCCAAGAGAAAATATGTGAAAATAATTTTGAACTTGAGAAGTGATTATTTCAACGCGTTCTCAGTGCGTTTAGAAATCACGTTGCATATACTTCAAGAAATTCGTGAAAATTAAATAGTGAGCAGAAATATTGAAGGAAATTCAGAAAGTAATCACCTGTGGGACACAGCGGGAACGGTGCTTCTTCTTCCCCTGTCCGGCTTCTCGGATAGGAACAATCTGCATCTTCCATTCTTCTGGACTTATGTTACGTACGATTAATTAACTTTAAATTTAATTCCGATTCACACGAGTGAGTAAATTCACTGAGCTTCGAAAACTGAATAACTGAATTATGAGAGTAACTGCACCTCTGACGAAAAATAACTCAATAAGCGATCATGATCCTTATATATGCGTGACCCAGCAGCCCTTACACCCTCACTTCCCTCTGCCCTTGGTACTCAAGTACCTGTTACATAATCTTCTACAAACGCGCTTCTTTGTCGCGACGTGGGAATTGCTGTTTTAGAAAATACCAGATGTGTGGAATCGTGGATATACGAAAGGGTGCTTAACGGCCTTCGATTTTAAAGTCGAATATTGTTTTGCTGGATTTCTTATCTGAGTTTAGATAAATTCCTTCGCCTCGATATTCACGCTTTTGGGTGATTTTAAGCTGCTTTAAGAATACGTAATATTTTACTATATTGAGAATTTAAAAGAAAATTATTGAATCATTCTGGCAAATGACCGTCTTTTCACTGTAATTATGAATTCAGATGAACAATATGAAATGTTATGCAGGTAGATCTACAAAATATAGTTATCACAATCGATTATAAAATTCAAGAAATATATGGATAGTTTTAGCAAATTGACAAAAAAAATAGACCTCGGTTCTGGGTCGTGTCAACGTAGTATTATAGAATGCATCTCGAATTCCTTGCAACATATCATCTCTTGTGATAATTCAAACAGACTACCTGTGTTTAATACAAAAAAAGGAAAGATAACTATTTAGTTTTGTATTGGCAACTCTTGGGAGGAGGTGATGCCACTTCTGTCGCCGCCCACTCGCTTCTTGAAAGGACCAAATTAAAAGTTATCGGAAAGATGTTCAATGAAAGCGAGTTCCACATCACACTAGCTTCGTAAAAAGAGAATTTTTTATAGAAGAAGGTACGTGGCGTTGTTAGCTGATGAGAGTTTTGCGCGAGCCTTGTTTTCCCTTGGAACTGGTTTCTTTCCGCAACCAAGGCTTCCAGTTTTTCAGAGCGTTTACCACGGAAGTATCTGTAAAAAATGAAAAGATCAGCAACCTGCCGCCTTTGAGCGCGAGACTGGAGATCACGCGTAATATCCGGGTGGTCGATGAGGTACACTGCTCTCTTCTGGACACTATCCAATAGATGTAATAAATGTTTTGATGCGGAACCCCACACATGGCAACAGTATTCCAGACCAGGTCGCACCTGTGTCTTGTGTAAAAGCATCAACTGTGGTGGTGTATTTGTTTTCTTAAACATAAAAAATGATTTCGTATTTTATTTATTTACAATATTGTCAATTTTCTGTACATGCATTCGTCTGAAGAAGCTACGGTGTAGTGAAAAGAGTTACGAATCGCAATTTTAAGTAAAATTCCTTGAAACACAGTACTTGTTTTTATTATTAACTATCATTGATTTTGAGGATTTTTTTAATTTTTAGTTTTTACAAGTTGATTGTTTATTCAGAGTACTTTTATGCATTTTTCTGAACTCATCAGTTTTGCGTTTTTTCGAATAATTCCTTGTTTAATTGGGAGTGCTAATGATCTTAAGATACCAGGAAAACAGTTTTCATTATTTAAGAATCTAACCATGGACCCCTTTTTCACTAAATCCTCTAGAATTGAGTGAAATTGCCGAAATCAAGCACATATTTTACATAAAAACAGAAAGAACTTGCTTCAGATATCATAATCTTACATATTTCGAAAGACGCCATGTATACAATAATGCAAAAACGAAACGCCTGCTAGATTTACTTGCTTACTTACTACTAACAAATGATTGTTCCAGAGAAGGTTTTTTAGTATCGAGGGTATTAGTACAATCTATACAACTCAGAGGAGCTGAAGATTTGTTCGGACGTCTTGAACCTAGTCAATTAGTGAAAGTCGAAAAACTGGGAGAAACTTTGCAAAATATTGCTGATATAACTGAGAAACGTAAGTAAAATATTTTTGATTTGCATTTTTTCGGATGTCCGACCAGCAAAATTCAATGTTTTTTCTCGGAGCACGTGTTCCTCGTAAGAAATAAATAGAGATTTTGCAAGAAACCACCGTATATTGATAACAGCAGTTGTTGATTACTCTTTGCGAATAACGTTTGTTCTTCTTGAAAATTTAAATTTTCGGTAATAATGCACGAAATTTGACTCCGGCAGAATGTGATGGAAGCAGTGGTATTAGTAAGCTAGTTTGGACATATATAAGGCCAAAGGCTTGGGGTGTCCCATTGAACAGTGTACAGGGAGACTGATAGTCATGAAAGGTGACCTGTGCAAAGAGGACCTCGAGTAACAACGGTGATCCATGACCGTTAATTAAGAATTTCCTCGTCGAGAGATCGGTTCGCTACTGCTAGGCACTTTCAAATGCAGCTTTAACAGAGTGCAAAGTAGCACTGAAACGATACGACGTCTCAGGGAGTTTGGTTTGACACCTCGTAACGCAGCTGGAAACCCTGATCTAACTGCAGAACATGGAAACCCGATTGAATTTTGCCAGAGGACATGTCACTTGATTAGAAGCTGACTGGGAGAGAGTTTTGTTCACAGATGAGTCAAAATTTGGTCTTTTTCATTGCGATCGACGTTATGTAGGGTACAGACGTCGAAATGAGAGATATGCCCAGTGCAACTTTCTACTCATCTATGGTGTTAGTGGAGGCTTAATAATTGTGTGGGCAGAAATTTCTTTGAACGCCCGCACTAATCTGGTCATCGCAAATAATGGAAACCTGTATGCTCAGATATACGTTACAGACATTTTAGAAGAACATGTACCATTTGTGGCAAACATGGGTAAAACTTATCGTTTATACATGATAACGCCAGATCTCACCAAGCTCATATTCTATATTCAAGGTCACGAAATCTCTTCAATGGAGTGACAAGCACGCAGTCCAGACCTCAATCCCATTGAACAAGTTAGGAGCATTCTCAATAGAAGATGAAGGACTAGCAACCGTGAATGAGGTTCGGAACAGACCGATCGAAAATTAAAACAAAATTAATCAGAATGCTATAGTCATCGATTTTGAGTATGAATCGTAGATGTCGCGTAGTAATTCTCGCTAGGGGGAAAATATCCCGTATTAACACGTTTTTGGGGAGACATTAATAGTTTTATTTCAATTTCTTTGAGTAGCATTTTTTAGTTCGATTGCTTTTAAGCATACCTTAGTGCTGGTGAATTACTGGAAAAATAATTCTTCTATATATCTAAACTTCTTCTAAATAAATTTGAATCTTCGATTTGTGTGTTAATTTCTAGGGTAGTGTATATTGATATCAGTTACTAACAATTTTATTAATAATTAGAACTTTATTATTATTTTACAGAATTCGACTCTTTCATCTCTCCAGATAATTCCCCAGTGGAAATTGATGCATACAAATTTCAGTTTAAACGTCACAGTATATATGTACCAAATGTACCATCTATTGGACCCATGCTATCTATTCTTCTGCAGCAAATAGAAAAGTTGAATTTTACATTAGAAGATTCTAAAAGCACTCTATACCATTACAAAATGGGCGAAATAACACAAATTGTTTACAAGGATTTTCAAGTAGGATATAAATTTCATGAAGGTACTTCGTCGAATGTAGCTGTCGTGGATAAGAACGAAAATTATGTATCTTTGATAACGTAAGTTGAATTGGCTTAACCCATTAATGCCTGAGTAATTTTTTTCGCGAAAATTGATGAAATTGAAAATACTCCTTCCTTTATTGATACAAAATACGAGAACAATACTTTGAGATACACAATTCTACTGAAAGTACCTTTTAATTCACATATGATATATCATACCATAGGCATTGGCGAGTCTAATACAAAAATATTCTATTGGAAGAATTTATAACAGAACTAATGATTAGTCATAATGAAAAACTAGGAAAGTATTCTGAAATGATGAAGACAACATTCATGGTCGTTTGTGATATAACATGAAAGAAATCTTTTGGGTGAAGTCCAACATTGCACTTGGAACAAATGAACTTCGTTCATTTTTTACACCTAGCGCATTGTCTCTGAGTTGAAATCCAAGAAACTAAGTGATCTACCCCATCAAACCTCACTTCTGCCAAAACATTTCGACTGCATTTTGGTTTTGGTCCTGACATATGTTCAGGACTAGTCAGAATTGATAGAACGACTCTTCTAGTGAATTCCAATAAACTGATTTTTGGAAAAGCATGTCGATAAAGGATCCACATATTCACCATTGCTCCGTTTATACAAAAACGAACAAATGGCCAATACCATTTTTTGGAACGTATACGGATACGGCAAAGTCCTCTCATTTGGTCGAAAATATCGACCCCGCCCATTCCTTGGTTATATATATTTATGAAGGTAGGTTGATCAACCTGCGTATATGATTTTTCTTTTTTTGACCAACGCTTGCATTTTACCTTACTTAGGCACAGCTGATCTTTATTTTTGTTCGTTGCGATGTTGACAACCTTGTTGTCGTTCCACCTTATCAATGAAATTGACTTGTCAGAATCTTGTAGAACATGGAAGCTTCCTCGTGGCTCTTTCTTCAATTTTTTCAAGGGCGCTTTTTCAACTCTATTGGAACGAATGGTACCTATGCAATTTATGTTTTCTTCCCTGAATGTATCTAGCAACTGTAAGGAGTTGAAGAAATTGTTCATGAAAACAGTACTACCATGGGGCAAATAGTGTAGACATAAATTTTCTGATACCGACGAACCAAAAGTTTTCCCCTCCTTTTTATTTCCTGCACCACAGTATGGATCGAATTTCAATAAATAGCCTTCAATTGTTGTAAGGCACCAAAATTCGAAACCTCATCTAATTGGTTTCCCTCTTATGAATTGTTTCATATGATGGTGACCGAAATATGACTCCATTGCTTCATCTAAGGAAAAATTTTCTCCCAACGGTATAGCCAAAGTCTGAGAAATATGGTTCAGTTGATCTATCAGGGGTTGAAACTTATAGAGTTTGTTATTTTGATCTATTGTGTTGTTGTCATTGAAGTGTAAGTAACGATGTATACCTTCAAATCGGTCTCGTGATATGCTGTTACTCACTAGGGAATTGAAAGTATCAGACTTTGTTTGCCAAAACAATCTCCTGGACGGCAACTTGCAATAACCAGATAAAATCAATATTCCCAAATAGATATACATTTCTCGAGTGGTAACAGAAAACGAATGATTGCCTTTGAAGATCGCATACCTTTGTGTTTCGTCGCAAATTTTTTGAACAAATGTTTCAGAAAAAAACATTTTGAATAAATCAAGTGGTATTAAATTTTGATCCCCTATAGTATTGACTATGTTGGGCGCCGGAGTTTTTTCGAGAGAAGTTCTCTCTTCGCGTTCGTTCAAAATGTAATTATGCCAGTTCCTCTTCTTTATATTCTTTATTGTACTCTCACCCTGACGTCGTTCGTTTGGTGGGTGCTCGTTTGTATTCGTACTCTTTTTGAATTTCTTTGCTAACTCTGTCAAAGGTAAGTTATCATCATCACTATCATCACTATTCTGAGGAACATTCAACTCCAACATTTCAGTACCATTATCATCACTATTCTGAGGAATATTCAACTCAACCATTTCAGTACCGTTATCTCCACTAACGGCGTATATTTCCATCGTTTATCTCAGAACTCCTTTGCCAATATCCTTTAGTCCAAAATCTATTTCTTCGTCGCTTGGACCGTCTACTCTATCGCTGTCTTGTACATCTTCAGGTGGAAATAACACGAAGTCGAGATGATCACAATTTTTTACATTTGAATAATCTTCATCCACTTCGCTCAATTCGAAAATATAATCCATCAGCTCCTCGGCATCTCGAGGATCCTCTGGGTTATACTTGCGTTTCCTGCAATAGCACGAACCCATTACTTCCTATGATATAATATATCATGTGCTGCAATTGCGAGCTCCTAGCTCATACATATATCCAAAAATGAACTTTCTGAGCTCGTAATCTGATAAAATGAACCTTCATTGTTAAAATTCCAGAATGGAAATAAAATGAGATCAATTTTTGTAGGAAAAAATGAATCAAATCTCACTTTAGCGGCATCGTTGAAGCGAAATAAAATCTCTTCTCACTTCCTTCGGGTGTAGAAACTTTTTTTTACGCACTATACTTCCCCGTCCGCACCGAATCGAAGACAGGCTTGTACAAATGCTAATTCGTTATACGAATATCGAACATAACGGATGGTTCAGACCTGTAAAGCGGTCGTCTCTGAGATATGATATATCATATCATAGACATTAATGGGTTAAATAATAGTTTGAATGTGATCTTAACTTATATTACAGGGGCTTAGCTTCTCTTTTTGGAAGTATGGAGATGACATCATCTGGGTACATTATGAACGATAAGCCAAAAGGAGTATTATGCAGTCGTCTTCCTATAATAATAGTTGATTCACATCATGTTTGTGGAAAGAGGATTATCTTAGGAGCCAACAGTATCGCTTTGGCTGCACAGATTATTTCATATTTCTTAGTAAATGATGAAAATACCACTGCTAGTATAGAGAACCCAAGATTTAGCATGGCCGCCAATGGCACGATTGGTATTGAAAGTAAGTTTATAATTAGAAACTTTGTAAACACAGATTTTTGTTTATGAGCATCCATAATATCTTGTAAATTATGAAAGATTTTTAAATAATAGGTTCTTTACTGTCTGTATTCGCCATGTCCCATGATATCATATTTTTCTTTCTTTATTCTTTTAACAATGTGCCCATTTACACAGCTGGACCTACAATTTGTAGTGGGTTCCAAACCACTCTCCTAAACCGTGCGATAATAACTGCCACCACAAGGATTACAAGTTATCTTGTCTTCGGAAGTTGATGTCTTTTTTAGGCGACCCATTCAAATTCATGAATATATACACAAAAATAATACCTTCGCCGGACTCGAGCCGGCAACCGCATGTGTGCAAACTGGAAAGCGTGACCAGGCCACATGCGGTGGTACTATAAACTCATATCACATTCATTACGTACTATGATCCCGCTTCTTTTCTTCAACCCATGGCCCAAGTTGATTTCCTCACACATCTTACAGTCATGTACGTAAAATTGAATTGACATTATTTAAATGTGAAATGCAAATTGGCATTTAATGAAATTGAGGTTGAAATCAAATGGATTTAATCATTTGCAATTTTTCCCCATTTCATACTTTGTGGATTACTAAGCCACATATTTAACTTCACATTTCATTTAACTTCTGTAAATGCAGACTTGTTCATATAGCAACGTATATTTTGGTGGTATACCCTACTTGATGTCAATTATTGGAAATTCATATTTACTTTCAGGTTCACACTACCCCTATTTCGACAAAGGCACTCTACAATATTTAAAGGCTTTAAGCTCAACAGAGTATCTTCTTACAGAACCATATCAAAGTGTTAATGTTGTGGAAAAAATTGGGGATTTGTTGAGTTCCCACTCTGATAGCCGCAGTGGAGGTATAGCTAGCAGATTTAAGTGAAAACATTATCAAAATACGTAACTTACTACCAAAAAGTAGAGAAATATATTTTTTAACACAGGGTGTTACATAATAGTATGTCACGACTTGAGGGGTAAATCTACGTGCCATTTTAAGAGAAAAAGTTTATATAATTCCTGCAGTTTTCGAGATATTCAGCCCAAATTGGGAATGCAAGCTATTTTCTACAGCCTCCATCATTACATTTAACCGAAATTCACAAGGTGTTTTTTTTCCGATGCCATGTCCTTTTGCCCTTTCAAACTTTTTTGCATTACGCTACTGATCAACGTAAAATCAATTTTCGTCATCTTCGTTCAATTTAGAAACTTTTTCGACACCTGTAATTTTTTCGTATATCCAACCGTTCTCCAGCAAAAAATCATTAAACTATTGATGCATTCGCCCAAAATTTGCTTTCATTTCGATGGCTCGTCTTCTGAAACTCAACTTATATTTATTCAATATCAAACTGAAAAAAAGTTCATAAAGAGAACAATTAAAAACTAAATAAATTGCTGGAAGTGTCCTCCACCTGTAAGAATACAGGCCTCTGTCCTTCTTCGCATATTATCACGCACTCTTTGAAATATTCCTGGGGTATTTCTTATCGTGTCACAAGATGTTATTCGATTTCTCAATTCTTCTACAGTGTTCACTGGAGTGGTATAAACTAAACTTTTGAGATATCCCCATAAGAAAAAGTCTAAACTATTTAAGTCTAGGGACCCAGGAGGCCATGGTTCTGGCCCACCCTGACCTATACATCGCTTGTTGAATATATTATTCAAGAATTCCCTAGCTTCTCCACCAAAATTGGCCATCCTCAAGCAATAAAAGTAACTCCTCAAGAAATTACCGATAAGTGGAACCGTTTAGTCTGTTAGGCAAAAAAATGACCCAATCAAATAATTTCGAATGTGAACATTATTTCACTATCAAAATGAGCATTTTGTCTAATTTTATCTAAGAACCATCGGCAGAAATTCAGTCTTGAAGGAAAATCTCGAGGAAGTAGAGTTTGGACTCGTTGAATATGAAACGGGTACAATAGAAAGTCGTGGAGAATTCTCCAAACTAGAACATGTGAAATATTCAACTGATTTCCGATTTTTCTTGTACTCACATAAGGATTCAAGTCAATACAATTCAAAACTACTTCCTCAATATCTGGAGTTCGCATAGTTTGAGTTGCACCTTTTAAATGATTATTTGCAATGAAAGTACCAGTTTCCCCTCAACCTTCTGTGGATATTTGAAAATGTTCGCCTGTCTGGTGTTACTCGATTTGAAAAGCGCACCTGATATAATCGCCTAGCTTCTGTTGTTTCTGTCAGTCAGACCGTACATGTAATGAATATCAGCCAATTCGGCGTTAGTAAAATTAGCCATTTTTTCTTATAGCAATAACTTCAAAAGTCTTTAGACTAATCGTTAATTTAATAAACAATTCGAGCAGACAATGGTTCAACTTCAGCAATTGTCAAAATAAATACACCTTGTAGATTCTAGTTGCGGACCTATGTTTATATGAACTTTTTTTCTTAAAATTGCACTAGATTTACCCCTCTCTCTGGTACTCTCTAGAATCATTTTGCCCATATGGTGCATAACAACTTAGTAAGGCTAATTCCTAAAACATTACAACAGTAGTAAAACTAGAAAAAAAAATTGTGATGGGAAAAACGTTTGACATTTTATCATATCATCAAAACAACTTCGAAGTAAATCTAATTATTTTTCCTTGTAGAATAAATAACTATTTCTCATAAATACCTATTGTACAATTGAATACCTTACTGTTTTCCGAAATAACGCTTGTTTAATATTCAATGTTCTGATGTTTATTTATTTTAAGTATATAGTTATAACAGAAAAATAACCATGTTGGGGATTTGGAATCTCTTACGTTTCGTCAAAAACAACATTTTGTATTTTTATTTTCGATACTCTCTTTGCTTATGTTGCCAGTTTCAATTCTAAAAATAAACTTCTGGTGAAGTGGTGGGGAAGAAATAAGTAAAGGCATAGGTTCGATAGAAATCGATACCATTTTGTAAATAGTGTAGTACTTTACAAATAGTAGAGTAGTTATGCAGGTTTTGCAAAAAACGAAAATTACGTAAGTAGTGACCAAATATACTCTGAATCTCCTAACAAATAATCCTCTGTACGTTTATCTTCTGTGATATTATCTTGTTAACGATTTGAATATTATTGAATGATATTAAATTTTTAAATATTTATTAGTTTTGTACTTAACTATATATAGGTTTGTAAAATTTACATGACAATAAACTTTTTAATATGTGTATATAACCTCTTCTTTTTTGAAAATATATTTCCTATCCATGGTCGAATTGCTGTATTCGAAATCAACAAATCAACGGTGTGATTTCGAATCGAATCTGAATTAGAATTGACTGGGGGAATCACGATTTTCAAACTTCAACGATTTCTATTTTGTGACATGTAGAATTTTTATTGTTACTGTGTTATTGTTTATTTTTTTACATGTAGATTTTCATTATAAAAAAGACAAACACTCGAAGAAGATTCAGTTTTATTAAAAATAAGTGCAATGATTCTTCAATAAAATGATAAAAGGCCTATCACGAAGCTATCACTATATTAATGGCTGACCTGTTTTAAAATAGCCAAATCATTCAACATACAAGTAATATGTAAGTAAAAATTTTTTTTATTATTCAGAAGCATACACATACTATAGAATTGTTTATAGCTGTAAGAAACGAAAAGAAATTATCTTTTATTTCATTGAATGTACATATTCGAAATTAGTTTTCATTAATCAAATATTCATCCTCACCAAATCAATGGAATACAACTATATTATTAATTCAAAACTTAAATATTAAACAAATTTCCATAGTAACTGGAGTTTGAATGGTCAAACTTTAGGTAAAATTTCAGATGAAAAAAATTATTTTTCTAGTACATCCGAAAACAATGTTGTTTATTTGGCTCTTTTAAAACAGACCTCTAACGACTTCACAGATTACAAGAGATTTATTCCTTTGAATGAATAAAGAGAAGAAATAATAGTGGAAGATATATATTTTAGTCCACACATATAAAGAAAGAAGAATAAATAGAAACTTAAACAATACTTGACTATGAGTAGTGAATATATCAAAGGTTCCTTATAAACGTACTCAATATAAATAAAATACTTTCTTGTAACAAAATAAAATATTTTTCAATATCAGATTACATTGATATTTCGTAATGTATGTAGAAAAAACCCCAAATGAATTATCTCAGTCTTCCTTCGAATTCAGGATGAAATCAATGAGGATTTGTCAGTTCACTTAGGGTTTTCCGAACAAAGTAATGGAATTTTATAACGGAAACTTAGTTGAAACTAAAAAGAAACTGCAAGAATATTTTACCTACACGCAGCCGTGTTTTTCCATACAAAATATCAAATATAGACAAACCCTCAAAACATCTTGCAGTTTCTATACTAAAAAATTTGAAAAAACAAAGTGTACTTACATTTTCCGAGGAGGCAGTATTATTTAAACAGGCACTTTTATAAATTATTCTTTTCTGACCGAGATATTTAAGAGTACTCGACATACAATTTTATGGGAGAAATCAGAGTATATGTTATACATTTTTTAAGTAAAAATTGTTGAAAAATCTGCAACTAAAATTTCAAGGAATTAAAAAAATTCAGGTAGGCTGCTGTCGTTTATAACAATTTTAATAGATTTATTACAACCAGAGACAGAAAGAGTTTCTAATGGTCATGAGTCTTCGTATTAATTTAAAAGTGTGCAAACCACCTAATTCGGACAGTTAGAAATTAAAAATTTGCTGTTCCAATAAAATTTCCAACTAATTTTTAAGAGAAATATTTGCAACTCAAGAGGTTGATACATGCGTTCTTTTTAGTACGCATATAAGTCCTCAGCTTATTTCATTTGCGAAGAAAAAACTTAAAACCACAATATGTCTTCACTTTGAGCAACCGTATCTTAAAAATGAGTTGAGAAAAGAAAGTTATTTGGCAGATCTTCCTCCTGTTAGCTGAGGAATCACCTCCTAAAGTAAGAAACACCCTGTATAAATAATTTGAAACAATAGCATTTTACGAAAATTTTTGATTCATTAATTCATCCAACAAAGATAAAAAATTCAAACTAGCTGCCTACAATCTCTACTTTCAAGGTTATTTTGTTAAAATTGTTTGAAAGGTCGAAAAAATAAATCAACAGAACATATTTTTTATGTAATCTATAATTGGATTTTTATGAAAGAGAGTTAGATGAATAAACTGTTCGAGTTTTCTGTCAGACTAGAATAATTTCGTTTTTTACCTGAAAACGACCACCTTCCAAATTTTATTTGGAATAATTTACACTTCTACATAAGCTTAATTATGGCTTTTAAGGCTGCTACAGCTCTGAGAATCTTTGATCAATGGCGGCGATTCTCTTGGTCTTTCTTTGGAGAGTGCCGTATGGTCGTGTGGCACACTATCCCGTTTTAGGGATGCCACGTGGGACACAAAGGAGGGATTCTGATTCAGGTTTGGAGGATAAACGAACGAGGGTAATTCCTTTTGTTTCGTTGCTTCCTTTATGGATGTCAGGGTTTTACTCAACCAGGGTGGCCAACTGTTCTTCGTTGCCGTCAAGTCCAATTCTGCAGCACGAAGTTGATGGGTGAGGTCCTGTATATAAATACGTTCTGATGAATGCCTATTAGTATAATATGTTTTTTTTACAGTAAATGGAATTATGAATCATGTACAATAAACAGTTAATGAAAAATCTGAAAAAATAGCTACGAAATTTAGTTTTTTTGGAGCTGTTAGCTGTTTACTTCAAAGAATTTTGTCATTGCACCCACCTGATTCTTACATTCTGCTTCAACACGTGCCAATTTAGTTTGGGCCAATTCTAATTCGAGTTCCCTTATTCTATCTCTTGCCGTATCGTCATGGGTGATTTGATCTCCCGACGCCATTATGTATTCGATTTTTTTGTCCAAAGGTTCCACGTATACGCAGCACTTATCACAAGTAGACACTTTGGACTGAAATAATATAAGCACTTTTAAAAATTGAAGAGAAAAAAAATAGTCAACCAATAAATAAGTAATATCTAACAAACTGAAATAACAAAATTTAACATAACATCTTATCAATACTAAATCTATTTCTATCTCAAGTCTTGAAACGGAATGAATTTCAATATTAAATCTAATTCTATCTTAAGTCTTGAAACGGAATGAATGAAAAAGTCAACTCCAGCACACTAAGCAAGACTTGTACTAATAATCCTGCACAATGGTGAATAATTAGCGTAATTGTATCTATGAAACGAAACTTGCACTTGCAATAACTCCCCATTATAGACATTCTAGAAAGTACATGAAAACTGAACGAGCCAACTGAAGGACAATCAATAAAATGTCAATATTAATAATATTAACACCTTTCAATAATAATTAAATTAGTAAAGTATTGTCAAGAGAACTACATATATTGATAATATACTCAAGTTTCTATGCTTATGACAAAACTGGTTAAATTCTCTTAAACTATAAGGCTCACAGAGAACAAAGAAAAAAACACCGTAACTTTTAAATACATTGTGTTCAAGCTTCAAGTAAGGAGTTATAGTCTCATACACATATATATCATATATAGCGCCTTCTGTCAAAGTAAGTTCATTGCGGTATAAGAGGAACAACCCATTCCCTGTTGTCATCATACCTTTCGAATAGGTGCCAGGTGCTTGAATGGAATGGGACAAAGTCTAAGGCTAGGACACTCATCTGCAGAGTCCCCCAAGGATCGATACTTGGCCTGATCCTCTGTATATTGTACATCGATGACTTGGTACATAATGTTAGAGTAGACGGAATGAAAATTTATGCAGATGACATAATATTTATCACCAGGGCAGAAACAGAAGCGTAATTGAATTATTCAATAGAGTGTGCCATGAGGGATGCAGTGAATTGGTTCGATCATAACAAAATGGTTCTCAACATAAATGAAACACAAAAACTGACCATATCCACAAAAAGATCAAAGGATACAAGCCACATCTCTTTGTTGAGATGCCTGATAGATAGCTCATTAACTTGGCGACCCCACGTAGACTCAGTGTGTAAAAAATTATCAGCAGCCTTATTTTCAATTCGTAGAATGAAAACTGTGGTGGGAGAACAGGAGCCACTGATCACATATCATGCATGTTTTCAAAGCATTGCGATATATCAGGAAGATGCTTCTATAAAACGTTTATGAACTTTAGAGATTTCTCTAAGATGAAAAACTTGTTGGTCTTCATGAATATTTTCTATATTTTGCTGTTTTTCGTTTTTTATTTTGATATTCTTTTGACAGTCCTTGTAATTATTGAAGGAAATATACGTCTATCTATCTATACAACATTGTTCTCATTAAGCGATAGTCGATGAATGGGGTAAAAGTTGGGTAAAGATACCTTGAATTATTTCTGTTTTTGAATTTCAGAAAGTAGTTCGAATATTTTACAATCGAAAGAAGGCACTTGTATATATAGACACTTCTGATTGCCATTAAGTTATTCAATCTAAAAAACCCATCTGCCAGAATCTTGAGGTTCCAAGCCAAAGACTCCCCATTGCAATTTTTCGCGCAACAAATAGTTTTTCCATATAAGAAAGACACTCCGTTGTTGATCATGTGATAACTAAGTATAGAGTGAAAGCTTGGAAAATGAATCACCTTCAGCATAGATATATCCAGCTGAGATTTCAGAACTCTAAGTGGATAATTGACTGTGGATAAATTACTATAGATGTAATCGATATGTACATGCCATTTGAGTTGATAGTCTAAAAAAAGTCAAGAAATTTCATGCCACATATACTAGACTGATTGAAATCGGCAGTCTTCGAACCAGCTGAACCAAACACTTCTTATAAAGTGGCCTGACTATGGTTATTTTAAGTTTATCTGGAAAAAACCTATGAAACAAGAATCCTATTCATCGCATAACATAGTGGCTTTACAATGTTTTATTGATTTTTGTACTACGTTCATTGGTATTCCATCAAACAAACCAAAAGATTTTTTACTTTTTATTCTCTTAACTATATTAATAATTTCATTTTTTGATAAACCCTCTTCCCGTAAGAGTTTCAGAATAGCACGGATTACACCTATGGGCCAGTAATTTCTTATATCTCGCATGTAACCAGATTCAAAAATAGGTTTTATGAAAGTCAGCTTCGAAATCGTAGAAAAAACATCCCTCTCAAATGACCTATTATATAATAACGATGGTAAGGCAAAAGAAGAACTACATTGCTCCAACAGAAGGGCCCAGAACCCTATATAACTATTGAATACTTCAACTAACCAAAAAGTTTTGATATTGCCGTGGAGATCGCTCTCTGTTTTATCCATATAAGACCAATAATCGATATTAGCCAACTTCTTAATTCAGTTCTCAGAAAACAAAAGTTTAAATCATTGAAATCATTAGTAACCTTGTATTTTTAATGACACTTATTTTTTTCAAAGACAAGTTTCTTGAGTTAATTCCAAACTGGGAATTTAGTTTTTCCAATAAAGATCTTAGGAACAATTTTTTCATTATAATATCAACATCTACACAATCATCTAAAAGATTATTAGGTTAGAAAGAAACTAATTCAGTTCAGAGTGACTGGCTGATTTAAAATTAAAGGCCATTAAGTCTTTACCTTCAATAATTCTAGCTCCTTCTTTACAGCTTGCAGCTTACAATCCATTTGCCTTCTAGCAGTTTCATATTCATGAATGATTGTCAAATTAGTCTTTTTGTCGTTCTCCGCTTGATTCACCTCGCGCTTTAGCATGTCCTTCAACTGGTTAATCTCATCCCTTAATAATTTCACTTCTTCTTCGTGGTTGGCCATGATCGCCTTCAATTGTTCCATCTCACTGGCCTCCTCCGCGCTGGTAGCTTGCTCTGAATCCAAATTGATAATTTCCCAGTTGTCTAGAGGGACACAGATTGCTACTACTATCGTACTGATGGTACGTGCACTTCCCTTTTACAACAATATATCAAGACAAATAATGTCATGTCTGGACTGTCTATGTAATTTGGCAATAAAAAAAACTGATGAGATAATATCAACGTTTGATAAAAGATATGAGTATGCAAACTCTCTGTTTTGATGTTTTAAAATTTAGAAAACTCTAATCGAGCTCTATAATTGGTTATATGAAAAATAGTAAAATAAGTTTGAACATACAAAAGTGAATTCATAAGTCAAGTAGAAATGAATGAAGTGATGATACAAGTACACAACGTGCCTGAGATAAAGCAGTAATCCAAACATTGGTTTGAGATTCATGGCAGTGCACCCAAGAAAGCTATTATTGTTACATCAGCCAGTCACCGTCTTTTGGCAAAGGCATTTTGTTCTTCAAGAAGGAAACACCCTAAATGGAGAATACTCATCCCTGTTGGACCAAGTGAACAAGGAAATCAAAATAAATCGAAGCCATTTCTGAAAAATATCCTGTTTCAACATGCAAATAGCTATAGGAGCTAAGATATAAATTGCTACCTCATTCATCATATTCTCCTGACCTAACTTCCAGTGATTTCTAATTGTGTCCAAGTATGAAAATATGGCTTAGAGAAGAGATTTCCAACAAAAAGAGCATCAAAAAACATCCAACAGCGCCTAATCAAATCTATAAATTCATGTCCAAAAGACAAATGGCAGACAATACAAAAAATTGAGTGGTTATTTCAGTTTTACCTGACTTATCAATTCACCCTTGTAAGAATTTTTATAATGAAGGCATCCTTCACTCGATCCGCTGATATATAACACTCACCTTTTAAATCATTGAAATCACTCTCGTATTTCTTCAATTTCTTCAGTTTGATATTGCAGGCCAATTTGATCAACTGTTTCGCTGATTCCTCAGTACGACATTTCTTTGGTAAAGATACTCTAAAGTATTTCAAGATTCCTTCGAAGTCCAACTGCAGGAGATCTTTCTTGCATAACTAAAAAAAATAATAGAATTGAAATTGTATAATTTTTACACATAACATTAGTTACTATCATTAAATTCAATTTCTTAACGACTAGTTGAACCAACATATGGTGTTCTGTCAAGATTTCAAATAATTTCTCGATTTTTCCCCAAATTCCAATTCAACCATTCAATTGAGTGATTGATTAAGCCACCGACAGATTCTGGAATTCTTGACCCTAATGATTTCTTTAGGTTAGGTTCTTTTGAACTCAGATGAATATCTTAACTTCGATTGAGGAGGTCGTTACTTGATGAAAATTGATATAACTATTTTAATTAAATGAAACAATGATGTTCAAATTTTTAATATGTTAACAAACTTATGGATCGTTTCATTACACTGTGACTTCTTCAGATAAGTAGTATATTTAAAAGAATGATGTAGCTTATTTATTACATGGTAAAACCAGATACCTAACTAAATAGGAGACAAATCCAAACAGGTTACTTGTTTTGAGAATTGAAAAGATTTAGTAATGATGACGAATTACTCTATGAATTGAAAAGATTGAGTAAAGAGAGGGTTTAGATCTAATTGACTATTAAGTGAATTTCCGGAGTTTTTCTGTTTATTGATTTCCAATGCTCCCCATCTATTATGACCATGTAAAATATCAAAATTATTATTGAAAGAATGGTTTCTAGTAGATGACTGACATAGTGATAATCGAATGTTTGTTTGTCAAAACTGCGTTTATGCTCAGATATCCTAATGTTGAATTTTTAAAAGTTCTACCTTCTTAAGTTTATCAGAACTTTTATAAGAGAGTTTATAAGCTCCTGATCCAATATTCCAATATTAAACACGTCGTAGAGAATGTCAAATCTTTTAATACCGAATAATCAGGGATACAAACTTTTAGAGGATAATCACCATAGCTTTATTCTCTTGTCAAACTCCATAAAAGATGTTATCTCATCAGACCAGTTGTCCCATACATTACAGCCCCAGCAACTAAACTTTCACGTTATTTTATAAAAAATATTCATGTAATTTCAGTTCAAAATTTTTAATTAAGAATAATTCTTCAGATCTAATAGAAAAGATTGAACACACTTTACCAACATATAATGCTAAACTCATGTCCTGGGATGTAGTTAATCTATACCCTAGTATTCCACCTCATGATTCATTGAAATTCATCAACCAAGCTCTACAGAATAATAATGTGACTACCATTTTACAATCACAACTTATGAAACTT
Source organism: Cryptolaemus montrouzieri (assembly GCA_013387265.2). Classification (NCBI taxonomy): domain Eukaryota; kingdom Metazoa; phylum Arthropoda; class Insecta; order Coleoptera; family Coccinellidae; genus Cryptolaemus; species Cryptolaemus montrouzieri. The sequence continues at coordinate 31,363,916 of JABFTP020000103.1, forward strand.
TTAGAAGTGTGTTCAGAATGAAATTATTTTAACTTGAGGAACAACGGTTTAATAATGGGTAATCCTCTCAGTCCTTTTCTAGCAGAAATTTTCATGGATAACATTGACAAAATAATTCATAATCATCTGCTGCATTTAATGATTTAAATATGTGGATGACATAATCTGTTGTTTTACAGGTACAAATAGACAATTAGATCCCTTTAGTACCTTACAGATTAAATTCACTCTAATATAAAGTTCACTTTCGAAATGGAAACAGAATTCCATCCACTTTATAGAATTGAAATAGGTTTATTGCGCTTGTTCGCCAGAGCGTTCTTTCGCGTTTTTCCACTACATAGATAAATAATTTAGCTATTACATAAATAAAAGAATAGATTAGTTTTCTGTACATTTACATGAACAAATAGAATAGTTTTCTATATATAACAATACATTACAAGTTGCTTCAATAAATTCTCTGTATTATATTCAATGTAGTCTTTTAATCATCTTCGTTATTTGCAGTGAACAAGTTGATCGTTTTTTTCTTGAGGTTGAGAAGAGATTCATTGAGCAAGGTATGGTATTCATCCTGATTGAGAAGCACTATTGATGTGTAAAAATAGCTGCCTTGGAAAAAATAGCTTATGGAGAGGTATCGTATATTTTAGATTTAACTATAACCAAAATTGACCATAAACCATCCCATACAGACATTACCATTCACAATTCTTCCCCACGTCCATATTTATTTATTTATTTATTCATTGAAACCACAAATCAGCGTGTTAGCTGTTACCGTGGAGTTTCTTTCTCACAATTTGTTGATAAAAACATTATTAATAGAATAGTATATATATATATATATATATATATATATATATATATATATATATATATATATATATATATATATATATATATATATATATATATATCACGTTGAATTTAACAAGTAACTTTCTACTTTTTTCACAAAAGTTCGATAGTTAATTGAGTTCTTTATTTCCTGAGGCAAGTTGTTGTATGCACTTATGGCTTGGTAAGTTGGTGAAAGTCTCCTCTTTTCCGTCCTAATATTTGTGTGATATAGGTTGTTAGCTGTTCTTGTATTATAATGATGGATTTCATTCTTGGATATGAGATTGGTACTTGATTTCATAAGTTTTTGTTTGATTTTATCAGCCAATTTTACACTTTCTAATATTTTCATTTTTTTAGAGGCAACAATTTCACTATTTTATAAAGTTCTATAGACGTAGTTTCATAAACTAGGTCATATATGTATTTGATAGCCCCGTTTTGTAACCTTTCGATCCTCTTCATATTTTTATCACTTGTATTTACCCAAATGGTAATTAGATAGGATAAACGAGACTGGACATGCGCACTGAATACAAAATTTCTGCTCTCTTTTGACAAATAACAGTTAACGAGTTTTATTGTTCCAATTAAAGAACGTAAAGATTTTATCACATAGTCGATATGGTTTGACCAAGTGAGTTTATTATCGATAATAATACCGAGGTATTTGTATGAGTCCACTCTCTTCAGTGGCTTGTTGTTTATGCTGATTTTGATGTGATGATTCATTCTTTCGTTTTTTTTGGTTCAAACACATAAAAACACTTTTATTTTCATTTGAAACGTTTGCGTTCAACCACTCGTTAAAGTCTCTATTAACTAGGTTATTTAGTTCTTCTAGGTTGTGTCCAGAATAGATCAGTGCCGTGTCGTCACAAAACATATATACCTCTTCGCTCAACTTTGCAAGTCTAATGATGCTTTCAACATACAGCAGGTGCAGTAAGGGACCCAAAACGGAGCCCTAACCAACACCGACATCCGATCTCTGGCACAAGCTTTTGATGCCCCCCAGCTTGGTACACAGTTCCCTATGTTCCAAAAAAGATCTCAGCAGTTGTAATGTACTACTACTATTAACATAAAATAGCTGCTTATAACAGTATGATACATAGACTCACCACGATAGCAAGATCAGAAAATAATTTCTAGAAAGGACTCAATATTATAAAACAAATAGCGGCCGATAATGGTTATAATTCTAGTATGATTGACAGTATGCTTTCTTGTAAACAATTTCAACAGGCAATTCATGGGGCTTTCCCTATAGTTAAAAAGGCTAATCAAAAATATAATATATTAATTTATATTAGTAAACCCAGTCTGAGTTTAGATTCAATCTTCTCATCTCATAATTCGAACAAACTTTTCAGAATAGGTAACTCTGTGGCAGATGTATTAAAAACTATGAACCTAAAATTCACATAGCGAACAAATCAGATGTTAATAAACTTTCTTGTGGAAGTTGTAATTAAATTTATAAAGGTAGAACTACCTGGTTTCACCATGTAATATATAAGGCTTATCATTCTTTAAAATGTACTACTTATCTGAAAAAGCCATAGTATGGTAAAACGCGTCATAGGTTTGTCAATATAATGAAAATTTGACCATCATTGTATTATTTAATTAGACAAAATAAATTGTATTAACTTCGTGATTCCTTTATCTATTGTGAGAAATAACCTCCAATTCAATATCTATAATTTTCAATTCTAGCCTGTAATGAACTGCATAGATCTACTGATAAAAATCAGTAGAGTACAGTACACAGATTACGGATTTTTCCATTAATTTGTGCTATAAGACATTATTGAACTTACCATCAATAGGGCTAAAGCTATTTGAAAAATAGTATCGATGCCTTGCAGTAGAAAAACATCGATTATGTGAAAAACAAAATAAAGCGGGAATCTAGCGGTGAACAAAGTTAGAAACCACTGCGAGGCAAACATATGAGTTTCTATGTTATGTTCGGTGAAGTGTTGAGACAGTGATGCCAACTGTTCTTCCATCAAACGGTTAAGTTGGTAAAGTCGAAGATACAAGTTGTCAAAACCATCTTTGTATAAATCCCTTAAACCATAATCGTACATCAGCTTTACCAGCACGCAAAACGCCTGCTCTTCTGGCATCTGAAAGTGAAAGCAACAATTTCATTAAATAAATACAGGAATAAGTTGAAATGTATTGAAAGAATGAAATGATAGTTGTTTAATTTGATTGAGGAGGTCGTTACTTGATGAAGATGGATATACATATTTTCAATTAAATAAAACTATGGTATTTAGATATTCACTATATCAACAAAACTATGACCGGTTTCACCACACTGTGGCTTCCTTCATCAGATAGATACAAACTAATGAGCAGAGTTATTCCTTATATATTAGTCTCATTTCCTACTCAATATTACTATAGGTACAATACAAGGGGTGTGTTTGAAAACCCATCGGAGTTGCTTACTTTATGAATTGAAAAGATTGAGTAAAGGAGAAGGGTTTAGATCTAATTGACTATTAAGTAACCTACCTGAATTCTTTTCTTTGTTGATCTCTAAAATTTCCAATAGATTGAGTTTTTGTCCATTATTTTCATTGTGTAAAATTTTGAAATTATCATTAAAGTTATGGTTTTCTTCGAGTAAGTGATTAGAATAATGGGAATCTGATTTATGATAATTAAAACTACGTTTGTGCTCGGATAATCTAACTTTGAAATTTCTGAAAGTACTACTAATATAAATTTTATTACAATCCCCGCAAGACAGTTTATAAACATCGGATTTATTACCTTTATCAATTTTAGATTTGCAGTTTTTGTCCACCTAATAAATTTCAATCCATAGTAAAGAACGCTTTAGAGTATGCCAAGTCTATAATACCTACCAACCAAAAATATAAACTTTTCATTGACAACCCGCAATCACCAAAACTTTACTCCCTCATCAAACTCCATAAAACAGAGCATCCCATTAGACCAGTAGTTTCATATTTTCAAGCTCCAGCTGCAAAACTTTCACGCTTTCTCAGACATCATTCAACAGTACGCTAATTTTGAACCTAAATTCTCAATAAAAAACTCTTCAGTTCTAATAAATACAATTCAGCACACGATACTACCAACGAACGCTGAACTTATGTCATAAGATGTAGTAAATCTCTTCCCTGGTGTTCCACCTAGTGATACAGTGAAATTCATCAACAATGCCCTTCAAATTAATAAAGTCAATCCGGTAATTCAATCAGAAATCTTACACCTTTTAGAAATTTGTTTAGAACAAAATTATTTTAACTTCAATGGAGTATTATATAATAGTAAAAACGGTTTAATCATGGGTAATCCTCTGAGCCTTCTACTCGCTGAAATTTTCGTGAATAATATAGAAAAAACTATCCAAGAACATCCGTTATTCAAACACTTTATTTATTGGGTTAGATATATCGACGATATCATTTGTTGTTTCACTGGCACAAACAGACAATTACAGTTATTCAAAACATTAATTAATAAAATTAACGATAATATTAAATTCACGTTAGAGATAGAAACAGAAAACTCCATTAACTTTCTGGATTTAAATATTATTAAAATAAACGGCAAACATGATTTTTGTATTTTTCATAAGCCATCGCATACAGATATTACTATTCACAGCTTATTTACACGTCCTTTTCCACATAAATTAGCAGCTTACAATAGTAGGGTCCATAGACTCATTAATATCCCAATGTCACAAAATAATTTTATAAAAGAGCTAAATATAATTGAACAAATAGCAGTCAATAATGGTTACAGTCCAAGTATGATAGAGAACATGATTTCATGCAAAAAATTTCAAAAAGCAATCCAGGAAGTATATCAAAATATAAAAAGTTCTAACACAAAATACAACAGCTTAACTTATATTGGTAATCCTCGTCTAAAATTAAAATCATTCCTCTCGCATTATAATTTCAATATAGCATTCCGAACTGATAATTCTTTAGGCCGACATATCAAAAACTGCAAATCTAAAATTGATAAAGGTGATAAATCCGGTGTCTATAAACTGTCTTGCAGGGATTGTAATAAAATTTATATTGGTAGAACTTTCAGAAATTTCAAAGTTAGATTATCCGAGTACAAGTACAAATGTACTTTTAATTATCATAAATCAGATTCCCACTATTCTAATCACTTACTCCAAGAAAACCATAACTTCAATGATAATTTCAAAATTTTACACAATGAAAATAATATACAAAAACTCAATCTATTGGAAATTTTAGAGATCTACAAAGAGAAGAATTCAGGTAGGTTACTTAATAGTCAATTTACTCAATCTTTTCAATTCATAAAGTAAGCAACTCCGATGGGTTTTCCAACATACCCCTTGTACTTGTACCTATTGTAATATTAAGTAGGAAATGAGACTAATATATAAGGAATAACTCTGTTCATTAGTTTGTATCTATCTGGTGAAGCCACAGTGTGGTGAAACCGGTCATAGTTTTGTTAATATAGTGAAAATCTAAATACCATGGTTTTATTTCATTGAAAAATGATAGTTGATTCAATATTATATGGTATCATGTGGTTCGATGAGAACTTCTCTAATACTAAATGTGACTCAAAAACCTAAATAACGTTTTATGTCATAATTATGTCAGCACCTAATCTAAAAAAGATGTGTAAGGGTTAATAATGATACAAGATCTTACATGTAAGAGTAAAGTAGCTGCAAGAAAACTGAGGCCTTGGCAATATCCAACTTCTGAGTCATAAACAGCATATGCTTTACTGACACGATAGAGAGAATCCTGTCCCAACCCCCCAGCTTCTTTGAAGAAATCATGAGCTGGAAAAGTCCTCGCAATGTCTCTCTGTATCACATTTTCACAATTACTCTCCTAAAAATTCAAAATAGATAGATATTTAGACAAATTACAGTTAAGTAAATAACAGTGATGACACACCCTAGTAATAAGAACGCGGTAGTTGTCCATCATCTCAGTATTCTCCTCTATACCAGCCAGGCGTTGCCAAACTTCTCCTCTCAGTGCTTCTGGAATACCCATTCTGACTAGAGCTGCCAGCTGTTTCGGACGTTTTCTCGTCGATTTCCACTGGTTAAGTACTTCCGCCCAACTTTCCAAAACATCTTCGGAGCAATCTTTCGAGACTAGACCTGTTCCACTGAGAAGTGGTTCGTCGCCATCTTTGTTGAAAAGGTTAAACTAACTTACAAACTTAGCCAAATAATTCTAAACACACGAAAGATTAATCCAAAAAACACAAACTAGATGTAATAATAATATAATATAGAGGGTGTTTCAGGTATGCAGTCATTACAGGAGATTCCTCATCGAAACAAAATACCCATGAACATATGTCCAAAAGTTCTCCATTCTGGCGATACAAGGTGTTGAACTTCAGATTTTTTCTTCACGTTTCTGTTGGTAGCTCTTTCAGTTTTCGAAGGAATCAGGCTCCAATTTGCAGAATAGGAGTTTTTTACTAATGAATTAATTAGATGTGTCCAATAGTTGCGAAAATATATAGAGTGATATTTTTTCAGACGTGCTACCTATGATCCTATCAAAATCATGGTGTAGTGCACCACTGGTCTTTTAAAAAGTATTGGTTAAATTTTTCCAATTAAAATCTTTTTTTTTTTCTCTTGAAACTGTTTCGAAATCGTAACCGTTTTCGAGTGAAAAAATGATCTACATAAGATTGCACGGGTTTTACGAATCAACTGAAGTGGGGGTCGATAATACGTAATTCAAAGGTGGGAGCGAAACTGTTTCTCTAATTTTCGAAACAAAACAGTTAAAATAGCCTATTGAATTAGTTTTCACCTCATGACAAGAGTGTGTTATAAGAAATTACTATGACTATGACGAAATGAAAGAAAGCTGATGCACGCTGATGTTCGGCATTTAACGAGAACAGAAGCAACAAACGAAAAAATCTTTTTTTCAACTAATGACCTTAAGTAAGTGTTCGAAATTACTACCATTCATTTCTACATGTAGTGTTAGGCGGCGATTCATTGAAGCCAACACCAGATCGAAAATTCTTGGCATATTTCTTATTCACCACGTCCATCCAAAACGCTTGCATGCAATTCCAGTATAGTAGCCACAGGTTATGAGTATACTAGCCATTTCTAATGCCCACAGACGTAGTAGTCTAGAGGATTTAGATCGGGGAATCGTGGAGACCAAGCTACCAATCCGTTTATTAGGATATGCTTGATTCAAATGATTCATCACTATTATTCAAAATGTGGGGGAGCACCACCATGCACACACCATTCTTCTTCTATTCGCACAAGGCTCATCATTGAAGAAAGCAACCAGAATGTTCTGCAGGAAGTCAAGATATTCTGGAGAATTGAATCTGTTTGGTAGAATTACGACCCCAACAATCTGCCATCATACCAATCGGCCCAAATAATGATATAAAACTTTTCTTGGTGGCTACGCTCAATTGTCTAATGAGGATTTTCATGTAAGGGATTGCATCATTGTGGAAACTCATTATAACCGCTCGCGTGAACCCTGTTTCGTCTGTAAACAAAATATTCCTACAGAATTCGGCATTTTCAGCACATCTTTGTAGTAGCCATTAGCAAAATTCGAGCCTTCTGGGTTGATCTTCAGCTTTGAGGGCTTGAATTCTCTGGTTACGGTAAGGGTATAATGTTTGCTCATGCAAAACTCTCTAAACAGTAGAATGAGATAAGCCAACCGTCAGTATTAACTCTCAGATTGTTATGGACGTCATCCAAACTATGTTCTTCATTTATTGGTGTCCTGACAAACCGATCTGGTTCCGAATTTTCGTCGGTCAATGGAAACGCAAAAATTCTGTATTAGGAAAAGCTGCAAAAGAGTCTTCAAGCTCCAGCTGCCTTACCACCTTGTGGGCCATAGAATAGATGAATAGCAGCCAATTCTTGAAAGCTGACTCAATTCTAACTTTTCAAAATATGAAAAACTGTGTATTATTATCTACAAATTGGAGCTTGATTCATGGAAAACTACAAGAGTTACCAACAGAAACGTGAAAAAAAATTTGAACTTCAACACCCTTTATCTCGAGAATGAAGGATTTTCAGACATATGTTCATTGGCATCTTTTTCATGGTTTTCGATGGGGAATCTCCTGTAGAAATTAACACTGTATATCTGGAACATTCTGTATCATATAATTATAAGTCTACCTGAATAGTATTCTTCTTTTGGTGTAATCGTATCGATTGAAGCTATACTAGGCGATTGAATCAAACTGGATAAATTCAAATTTAGGTTAAGCAAGTTTCTATCCAATTCTCCTGATGTCTCCATACTCAGTACTTCGTAATACACATCATCAGTCGAAACAACCTACAAAAAAATAAATTAATGTAATAAACATTGTTCATTTCATTTCCATATTTAACGATTGGAAACGGTTTTATTGCGATTTTCATAATCTCCTACTATACAATTTAAGAATTATTTATGTTATTGATAAGTTTTCTCAAATTACCAATAAAATAACTCTCAATACACATTCCATCATACAGGATAATTAGACTTTTCTATCTCATTAAATAAGATTTGTTATTCTAATATTTAATCTCAATTTTTTCATTGTTGATACTCCACACAAAGGTTAAGTACTTTGGATTTTCTCTGAGAATTTTCAAATTGTTTATCAGCAAAAGCAAAACTTTCAAATTTAAGATAATACAAAACTAAATTCTACTCTTACCTTTAGAGAAAATTGAAGTAAATATGATGATGTAAATAATCATTTCCCATGTTAGTTTTCTATTGTTAATAATGCTTAATGAAATTGAGCCATTATCAGAATAATAGGAAATAAAACATGTATACTCGTCATGCAAGGTCAAGTCTTGCTGATAAAGCGAAGATAAAGAGGTATAGAAATTCACAAACTAATAATTCGCTATCAACACTGGCCCACTTCAGTATTATGCTTAAAAGATTCCATAGAAAAGATAAGTAATGAATAATGTTAATGACCTATTGATTCTGTTATTTATATTATAAACCTTGTTTTTCATTTCCTAAAGGAATGTTTGATTGTAATTGTTTGAATTGTTTTGAAGAATAATTGTATGACTCGAGTTTTGATAACATTATCCTCAAAGGAAGATACAGTTAGTTCCTTCTCCAGTTATTGGGAAAGTAAAGCCAGCCCTAGATTGAAGGGAGAGACTATGAGAGCTACCGCTAGTTTGTACTATGGCTCTTTTGAACCATTTACCCAAGAACACAATATTCGGGACATCTAACTGAACCAAAAAAATTTGTATGGAAAAGTATTGAAAGCTATGTCCCTTGGTCACCTACGCCTGCACACTAACTAATCACATGCGATGTGCCAAGCTATGCTATTAGTGAAGTTGTCAACAGCTCTGGCAATAAATGTTTAGAAGCAATGTAAACCCTAACTTCATTGAAGCAGTGTAATTATATATTATATAACATTATATATGATGTTTTATTCGCGTCAAGGATAGTAGCTAAAGAAATAGATAGATGGACGTCCAACTGAACCAAAAACATTTTTATAGTAAAGTGTTGAAAGCTCATATTCATTGGCCACATGCGCGCGCAAATTAACTAATCACATGCTATGTGCCAATCTATGCCATTAGTGAAGTTGTCAACAGTTCTGGCAATAAATGTGTTCAAGCAAATGTAAACGATAAACTTCATTGGAGTAGTGTAATTATATATTAAATAACATAATATATGATGTTTTATTCACATCAATGGTAGTAGGCTAAAGAAATAGATAGATGGATAGATAGATAGGAATTTATCAGTTCAATAAAATGCCCGTTTAAAGGCGATGAATATGTCAATTGTACACTAATGAATTTCAATTTCTAAATTATTCCATTATCATCTAGAAATTCCTGCACCATATAGAAGCCTTCTTTAACAGAGTGTTTGTTTTTTTTTCAAATTGCAATAGGTATATGTTTTGTGTTCCTCAGTAACTTATTTGAAATTCTAATAGCTGAATAGCGCATATTTTTAGAGATAAGTAAAATAGTATTTAAAACTAGTTTATTGTGTAGTAAGTCTGGTATCATACATATGACTAATCACTTTCTCCAATTAGGTTCGCATTTTGTCTTATAGCACATTCAAAAATATGAAAACTTGGCAATGTGAATACAGAGAGTGATGATTGAGGTTGATGGGATGGAGTACTTGTCTGATGAGCAAACAGTATAAATCTGGGCGTGCCTCAGGGCAGTATTTGGGACCTCTCCTTTTTCATAATTTATATTAACGATCTTTCATTGAATGTTGTGGGGAACTCTATGGACGCTGTGATGTATGCAGATGATATTAATACTTTATTGTCCTCATTGGAGCTCAACTCGGTAAAAAAAGATGCAGAGACAGTTATAAAGAGTGTAGAAAATTGGTGTTCAGAAAATAGATTGACAATCAATACCAGCAAAACAGGCTGTATACTTTTTATCACACAGAGGTCAAAGAAAATACTTCCTGGCACTTTAAGAAATGATTCTCAAGTTATTCAAGTCAGCCCTTCAATAAGATTCTTAGGGCTTCAGATTGACAGATATCTGAATTGGTCTGAGCACATTGAGAGATTGATTAGTAGATTGAATTCTGTTATTTATACCTTGAATGTCCTGAGGGGTCAAGTTGACCTACAAGCTCTGAAAATAGTCTACTACTCAAGTTACCAGTCACTCATGACTTATGGATTGATTTTCTGGGGTAGTAGTCACTTTGCAAGTCAGATCTTTGTTACTCAGAAGAAGGCCTTACGAGCTTTGCTGAGGATAAGGTTCAGAGATTCTTGTCGGGGGATCTTCAAGAAACACAATATCGTAACTTTGTAAGGATTATACATTTATAAAGTTCTTCTTTTTCTACATAAAAATCAACATCGTTACTCCAACTCCAACAAGAACAAAAACAACACTCAACAAATGCATTCTTATTTCTATCCTATACATCGTTTGAGTATAACTGGAAAAAGCCCAGTTTATGTGGGGATAAAGTTATTCAACTTGTTGGATTTTCTTACGCGAGACTAATGACTATCACACCTTCAGAAAGGAGGTATACAAGCTTCTTTTGAAAAGTGAGCCTTATTCTGTTCGGGAGTTTGAAGACTCGAGTTGATCTTTGAGGCAGGAGTATGGGCACTAGAGTGTTCTGGGGGCTTTGAAATATAGGTATTCAACCAAACTGTCCTTCATGTGACGTGTTTTCCTTTTTATTGTGTATATGTGTTTATAAGTTTTGTTTCTATAGTTAGTATATCTGTACTTATATATTTATGCATATACTGCAGTAATTATGGAGAATTAAATAACTATTATTATTATTATTATTATTATTATTATATTTTACTTCTAGAGATTAAGTGTTCCTGCAATTCACAAGATAATCTAGTTGAAGAATATTTCTGAGACACCTTTTATGCATAAATTAGATTCTCTTTACATTAGTTGAGTTGACCCAAAAAATGACTCCATACCAAAGTCTCAACTCGACCAAAGCGTAATACGCCATCAGTGAAGTCTTCACATCAACCAGGTTGGAGAGAATCTTACATGCATAGCAGCCTTCACCAATGGAGGCCATGAAATAGTTGATGTGAGAGTCTCCAAGGAAAGATCTCTTCATCCTATGTCATTTCTGTATTGTTATGAGAAATCTGAAAAGGTTCTGCCAACTTAGAGAACCTAAAGTAGTGAGTAAGATTTATACTCAGATTACTTGGTAAAACCAACACTCCAGATCATGAAAAGCTTCCTCTGATTTTTTTTTCAAGATAATAATTATCAAATGAAAGAACAAAAGGTATATCATCCTTTAGTGGGTTAGGAACGTCATTAACATAAAATATATATAAAACCTTGTGTCACAACACGCACAACATTGCATTTGTAGTTCTTGTCCATCAACATTTTTGTATAAAAAGTTTTTATAATCTAACTTTAATTTTTTCTCAAAAATATAGTAATCTAACCATGACTTATTGTTGTATGACAATGAGCGTCACCAATGAATAATTCAGTAAATAAATAAAACCAATTTCACTTCTTGAACACCATTCATTAAATCAATAATGTTTACAGAAATGCAGATAAAATAGACAATGTTTTAATGACGCAGGAGCGGCTGCGCATGACAATAATAGAATAATTATTAACTAACCATCGCTGTTTTCATCTACTTTGAAAAGTGCAAAGGATGTTTGGAATTCTAGTTTTTTATATACAATTCCCATTATTGGATTATTTTAGGGAATAGATAACCCTTCGTACTTATCTCTGTCTCATATTTCAGTATCATGTGGCGTACCCCAAAGAAATCACCTAGGTCCCCCCTCATTCATAATTTTTATAAACGACATTTCATTATGTTTCAAACATTACAACTACCTCCTTTATGCTGACGACTTGAATATTTTTTCTAACTGTCCAAGATATGAATGATGATGTTCTTGATTCAATCCGATTTACAGAGCCTAGAGTGTTGGTGTAGAACTAACAAATTCCTTTGAAGTATTAGAAAGTGTCATCATAAGTGAATTATTAGACATCAATCGGAGTTCAATTTTTTGCATATTTTTAGTAATAATCCAATGAAGCTGTATCAGTTATCAATTATTTGGGTATAACTTATGATACTAACTTAAGCTTTAAATTATATATTGACTCCATCTGCAGGCAAACATAAAAAATTTTAGACTTTCTTATCCGGCACTAGAATGAATTTGTTAATCTGAATTGTCTGAAGACTTTGTATACGTCACTTATTAGACCTGTGATAGAATTTGAATTTCGATTTTGTTCTCTTATACTCATGTATTGATCCAAAGAGTTGAAAGGGTACATAATAGATTCTGGTTATTTGTTTCTTTCAAATCCGAAATTAGAGGCTTGGCCTTTTCTGCTACAGTAATGCGTAATATTTTGGAATAACCAACTTTAAAAGCAAGAAGCATGCAAATGTTTTATTATCTTGTTGTTTATTAAAAGGTTTTATTAATTGTTCATCTTATTTATGTAGTATTATTCATAAACTTTTATAACAATTTCAGGTAGCTTTTTGACCAGAGTACAAAGTAAAATAACAGGAATCAATATAGCAATAATCTCACCTCTTTCAAATTAAGAAAGAATTGCTGCGTAAGATTCTTCTTTTGAAAATACCAGAAATTCCTCTCGTTCTGATTATACACTCTCACTTTGGTCTCGATCTGAAATCTGACAGGTTCGTGTATTCCCCTTATCACCAAATCTACTGCAACTGTCATAAATTGTTTATTATCTTTTGGTGTTTCTGTATTCAGAGGTTCGAAGTTTGGTTCTGTTGGATCCCAGGTGGCAGAAATTTGAGTACAATTCTTGTCTATTGATGTATTCGATGTGCTGGATTTTTCTTTCTGAAAATATACATGAATCCATGAACTTACCTATGAGAAATTAAAATTGTTCATTTTATGTAGAACTTAAAAGCTCAACTCAAATCATTCAAAGAAGAGGAACAACAATTTTTCATGATAATTCAAAATTGGTCATTACATCAATTTCACAAAAAATTGTTCCTTACCATTTCGAGAAGTTGCATATCCGAATGCCGAACATGTCTTCCTGCAGCCACAAGAACCCCAAAGCACCTTTCAATTAATAGCTGGGGTCCATTATCGGAAACTTGTTTAATAGTTAAGCAAAACTGCTTATCTAAGTTAGCCTTCAACTTGAAGCCTTGCTTGTCTTTCCCTACAGTACAATATCCGCCCTAAAAAAATAGATTTATGTAAGAATATAAAGAAATAAATTGAACAAATTCTTTTTAAGGTTAAGATAACTTCGTATTAGAGGCCATTGAACCACTTCATAAAAGTGTTTGAGACTTTTATGCAGAGTGCTTTAAGAAAGGATGTATAGACTCATATCCTTGAACCTTATCGGTAGTATGTTATATAGTTGAAGACATGCGTGATTGGGTCCCTGTTGCGCCACTGTCAGTCTCAGATATTGGAGTGTAAAGTTTTTATTTCCCTAAGTGTTGTGGTCATGACTTTGCTCTTTTTTGACAAACTCGTTTTTTTTAACGCAAGTAAGTATACAAAGTGCTGAAATAAAAGTATGACATCCACGATTCATACTCAAAATCAAGGATTTTATAGCATTCTTATTAATTTTGTTTCAAATTTCAATCAGTCCGTTCCGAACCTCATTCACAGTTGTCATAATTTTAAAACGAATGTCAAAATGTTTTCGCAAATTTTTCTATAAATAACAACATAAACAGACAAACTATTGCTAGTACAATAGCGACAGCAAAACGAGTTTTTTCCACAGGTTTTTTCATTCGTTTATTGAATCATCGGAAGATAGTATGATTCCCCTGTTACATTTCTTGTGTTCACACTTTAGGGGCAATCGTAGGGGGCATGATGCGAGTTTAGATGAAAGATTAAGGAACAGGCATGGTCTGTTTTTTCCGCTGGTATTCTATTTATTCGCATCTATTGAGAATGCCCCAAACTTGTTTGATGGGATTGAGATCTGGACTTTGTGTAGCTCACTATATTGAAGAGATTTCGTGACCTCGAAGATAGTTCATAACAATATGAGGTTGGTGAGATCTGGCCTTATCATGTATCAACTAAAAGTTTTCACCTATGTTTGCCACAAATGGGACATGTTTTTCTAAAATGTCTATAACGCATCTCTGAACATTGAGGGTTCCATTATTAACGATGACCAGATCAGTGCCTGCGCTCAAAGAAATTTCCGCACACACCATTATTGAACCTCCACTAAAATCATAGGTAGCTAAAAAGTTGCACTGGGCATATCACTCATGTCAACGACTGTACACTACAGAATGTCGATTGCAGTGAAGACGAAATCTCGCCCCATCAATTCAATTAAATTCAATCCATTTATTTGTTCCATATAAACATAAATTGTTGTAGAACACGTCATCATAAACATAAAATACATAGAAACAAACAGTGCAAACAGAATAAAGACCTAACAATAAGAGACGAAATCAGCTGAGACAACTATTGTCCTCAAAACACTCCTGGAGAGTGTAGTATGGTGTCCTCCTAAGGTAAATATTTAATCTTCTTCTCAATTTATTTTGTGGCCACCCTCGTGCCTCCTGTGGAATGTGATTATAAATTTTCACCAAAGCATAAACAGAGTTGTTCTGAAGTTAAGTATGCTTAAATCTGGGTAGCCTCATATTGTTCTTAGCTCTCGTGTTATGTTATGCTCATGTTCACGCCTAGTCTCCACAAACAGGTCTCTATTATTGACTATGAACATAAATGCTTCATAAACATATAGACTCACAACAGTTAGCACTGATCTTTCCACAAAGTGAGCCCTGCATGATTGTGTTTTGCTCAGCTTAAAAATTCCACGAATACATCTCTTCTGCAACAAAAGGAGCATCAAGATATCAGATGAATTCCCCCATATAACTATCCCGTATCTTAGCCTACTATCAATATATGCATTGTATACGGTAAATGCTGTGGAGACATTCACAAGTTTGGACAGTGTTCTTAGTGCATACACATATCTGGCCATATAATTTGCAAGTTGGTCTACATGATCACCCCAATCTAGTTGATAGTCAACCGAAACACCCAGGAATTTAAGGCTATTAGATGAAACCATGGCAGTCTTATATCCATGAGATATGGGTATGTGTTCTTTTTCATTTGCAAACCTGACAAGTTTGGTCTTTTGACTTCATTTTCAA
The DNA here is from genome assembly GCA_013387265.2 of Cryptolaemus montrouzieri. Classification (NCBI taxonomy): domain Eukaryota; kingdom Metazoa; phylum Arthropoda; class Insecta; order Coleoptera; family Coccinellidae; genus Cryptolaemus; species Cryptolaemus montrouzieri. The sequence goes on from JABFTP020000103.1 coordinate 31,379,557, forward strand.
CTCATTTCGAGAAAACCAGGCATCAATATCGACAAGCACATCGTCCACTACCGAATCCAGAGAAACCGGATCGGCGAGCACCAGAGAAGTGTCTGCAAATTGAACCATAAATTCAGTTGTACAACCAGGTAAGTCATAGGTATAAATCAGGTAAAGGAGGGGACCCAAAAACCATCCCTACGGCACCCCCTATCAATAGCCAACATCGTTGACTGCAGTGTATTCCCAGTTGATACACATCAGTGCTGTTATTTTACCACTGTTTAAGTAGGAGAGAGTCTTTGTTATAGCCTGATATATAGCCCTGATCCACAAAAAAAGTATTAATATCACTCTATACTTCCTGATATCCCTGCTCTCCTTCACTCAGTTCCTCCAAAATAGAGACCTCCCTTCTGACCCCATTGCTGTGCATCCTTATCAAGTTCCATGTTGCAAAATTTTTATTTTTTCATCGTAATATGCACTCTTCATTGTACATCTTCTTGGCCTGTCTAACAACTCTCCTAAATATTCCACTGTATGCTCTAAAGAAGTCATCAGATACCTGTCCTTCAATTTTCTTTTTATATATCTCCATTTTATGCCTGGAGGAAGTTTTGATACCAACAGTAACCCATGGTTTTTGTTTTTGCGATTTTATTAACTTCATGGCAAATATGCAATCACTTATTGACTGAATTATACCATCAAATATATCATATGCTTTGTTAGGTTCAGACTCATTATAAACTCTTGACCAATCAACATTACTCAATTCCTCTTTGAAGCTTATCATCTTTGATTCAGTGAATACCTTTCTTTTGCCAGGTTTTGTAGGACTGGAAGGATTTTCATTATGTAGTGGTACATATATAACCTGTGCATTATGGGGGGGACAAACCCCTCATAATGAACAAAACTCTCTCCCATTCAGCTTATAACCAATTGATTTGTTCCCTGTCAAAATCCAATCAGGCTCTTTTATGTGCTGCAGTAAGAGCTGGGTTTCGAGCTGCGACACGAGGCCGCAAACCAAATTCCTTGAGAGGTTGTCATATCGTTTCAGTGCTAATTTACTCTCCACAATTCTGTCGAAGCTGCATTTGAAGCTGCCTAACAGTAGCGAATCGTCACAACGAGGAAATTCATGGATCGCCGTTGTTGCTCAAAGCCGTCCTTACCCAGGGCTACTATGACTACTACGAGTCTATACCCGTGAATCATTCTAGAAATAGTTGAATGGGAAATTCTGGTATAAATTCAAGCTAGGTTACCTAACACCACTGCTTTAGCACATTCTATTGGGGTAAAATTTCGTGATTTGCGAACTGCTGTTATCAATATAAGTTGGTTTCTTGCAAAATCTCAATTTATTTCTCTCATTTTATTTCTCAGGAGAGGAACATTTGCGCCAAGAAAAAACATGTTCGGGCATATCAAAAAAAAAAACAAAAACATGTGTATAAAAAAAAACGCTCAAAATACTATTAAGATATTTAACAGCAAAACGATTCATTTAATAAATTTGACAATCTGTATTATGAGAAGGAAGTTTTGTTGAAACAAACTTTTTGCCTCAAAATTATGTGATGACTCTTTCACAACTATATTTTAAACTACTTTGAAAATACTATGTATAAAGTCAAGGCAATTGAAATTTCTTCAAACTATTTGGTATTTATTGAATTGATAAGCCTCTCTCACAGTGGTACCAACCTTTCCATCATCTTCCTTTATTTCCAAATTAACCTCAAAAACGTACATCAACGTCCTGGCCTCTGACAAAGTTAGTATGGACCCAGTCATATCAGCTGCTGATGTAACCGAACTACTCATTGAACGAGACACCCTCTGGAATGCTTTCGCGAAACAAGCTGTAATAAACAAGATGTCACAATTTACTAAGCCACCTGATGGTTTATATACAGGGATGTTTATCTTGATACAAAATTATATCTCAGTTGGACTTGATTATTTTGAAAAAAGTTTCAGGCAATTGTAAGGCACAAAGGAGGATTTTAAAACGGAAATATATTTCTTTTCGGAAACCCATTTTTCACCATAGAATTCAATTGAGTAACAAAAATAAACACTTTTTGTTCTTATCATTTTTTCACCTCAATTGATATTCTTCCGACCACAAAGAAGCAAAACAAAGGAATCTTATTGCTTAGTACTGAAGTTGTAGGGTGAAATAAGGACTTTTTATCATTTTACTTTCTAAAATTTTGACAACATACCAGACACTCTCGAAACAGCCTCTGCAATATCACACCTAAATACATGGCACTGAAAAATGGCAGACTCTTGGGTTTCACCATGTGACCAAGTGAAAGCAAAACATCCCTGTTCTGAAGTACTTGCCGCCCCTCTAGCATAGAATAATATTCTATGCACTTCGTATCTTGATATCACTGAGTTCGTGTTAGCATCATAAAGTCTACATGACAAAGTTCATATTGTTAGTTGTACATTGAAAAATTATACACACAAAAGTGGCAAAGCTAAAATTCAAGAAGAAAACTAAAAGTGGGTGGTAAAATTTGTTTACGTTATAAAATCATATGAACTGGAATTGATGAAAACAATTTCAAATACTCACACAACAATCCCTTGTGATGAACTTGGAACAGATACAGCTATTTTAATACCCAAATCAATACTCTGTTCATTTAATATGGCCATGTTACGTTGTATTTCTGCCTCTGATTTGGGAGCATTTATAGCTGCTGCTCCAAGATATGTAACTCCAGAAAATATTGTACAATCCTGATCAATATCTGAAACTTAAGAATTGAACTTATATCTGATTGTTGGACACACTACACACTTAAAAAATTTGGAAAATCATTTAATTAAAATATTCTCTAGTAAAATTTGAATTCCTGAGACAGTATATATCTATATTACCATCTTCTTCACTAGATCCAGCTTTCATAGAATCTTGCTTTTCAGTTGGTGATAAATTTGCCTCACCAGTAAGAGGATCATCTCCTGGTTCCACAGGATATGCATAAAACTTGGAATGCCCAATTTGTCTGACACTGGTGGTACCCTCAATTTCTACACTCTCACTCATATTATCTTCTCGTTCCTGTAGCACCTCTGTTAGTGCATTTTTTAATTGCGTCAAATCTCCGTTTTTTATGTCCAAAGTGGGCGTTTTACTAATCCCTGGTTTGTCAACAACAAAATCGAACTCCTCACTAGTAGCTATAGATTCATTTGATTTAACGCTCAGAGTATCTTCCATAGTTATCTAGATGAAAAACATAGTTCAGAACCAATTTTAATCATTTTACTAGAATTTTATACGTAGGTTATGTTTTGAGATTAAGAACTACATTATCAAATTTCATTTAATTTGATATTGAACAAAATATACTAATTTATACTAGTTTTTTGTTGTGAATTTTTATTTCAGTTGACAGTTGAATCTGATAAGATAGAGGCAGCTGACACTGACAGAATGTTATTCACACAACAGATGTGCATCCGACATGCGGCAAGTATGATTTCTTAACCTAGTAGACTTATGAAGAGAAACTACGTCCGTGGTTACAACCTATTTATTTTAATGCTCCCTGAATTTGGCAATATTTTAAAATATGAATAAGACAGAAAAATAAAATTCGATTTTAATATCGATTAATATTATCTATTATAATTGATTAATAGCCTGTTCTATTTTCCAAGTTTTGAGTATTATTTTCTTAATTTGTGTAGTGTTTTTAGGTTAGCAATAAATCAAAATCCCTCTACTACACCATTAAACCTGTCAATTTAATACTAGTACCAAATTAAAGCATTTATTTTCTACATTATAACAGTTCACAATGTTGCAACCCGTTATGTACAATTTAAAAATAGCGCCAAATGGAGGATTGAGTCAAAGAAATAGGTTTTAGCTAATGTCGTTGTTTCTATGCACAAATCTACTAGGTTTAGAATTCACGCAGATAGCTGTGGCAGCTATGATATACAATCTTAATGACTGTGTTCCAAGGCACTGTAAACTTGATAGACGTGTTCATATCTTGTTCATATTCGTCCAATGTGTTTGTAAAAAATAAATAAACGCCCTGCAAATATATAACATATGCATATGTATAACATGTTGTTGGTTGTGCTATTCCATAATTTTTGTAATGTTTATATAGTTAACATTCTCTGAACAGAGAAAGTTTTCTTGTGTTTGTAATCAGACTTTAGTGGTTACTAAGTGATTTCCTTAGCAACACTTATCATAACAAACAAGATTAATCAAACACTTAAAAATGAGAAAATCTTCATTTTCTGTTGTTCAGGAAGATGATTCAGATGGTACTAATAAAACCAATTCTGATGAAGAAGATTTGCAACCAACCAATAAAAAAATCGGCAATCAATTTAAATATATGGACAAATTGGAAGGGGTAAAAATACATGATGATTCAGAGGACGAAGCACGAAGTCCTATCAAGGTATCACAGGGTTATGCAGCAAAGAAAATTCCTCATTTCTTATTTACTAAGAAACACAATTTTTTTATTTTAGAAGCTTACACAGAGAGATTCCAGGAAGTTTTCTGATGGAAAAGAATTTCCATTGGCAACTGAAAGAAAATCAGTACTGTCTAAATCAGATATATCAAAGATAATCAGGAAAACTTCGAGTGATAGTGAGGCTGAAGATAGTGACAATGAAGAGATGGAGAAAAAACTTATTAAAGTACCCAATGAGTATAATCCTACATTATATCAGAATTTAGATGTTGAAGAGGAAGTGAAAGAACTGTTTCAGTATATTGTGAAGTATGTGTGTTCATTTAGTGGGTAAACGCTTCATAGCTTCGTTTTAGAGAGGATTCAGAATTTTAGTGAAAATTTTTGATGAGATTATGTGAAATTTCTAGCATGAAATAGAAAATTATTTTTTAATCAGATTCCATTGAATACATTGGTATTGGAATTGTCTTCACTTTGCACTCACCAAATACAAAGTTTGCCAATTAAAATAAGAAAAATAATGAGGTTCGAATCTTAACATATTTTGATATCTATTACAAAACACTATGTAAAGATTAACAATTACTTGTTATGTTCATGGATATTTAGGTAAATTTAGAAAAATTAATTACAAAATGAGATTCTAAGACGATTTCAGTTGGTACAGGAGAAGATCGAGAAAGTCATATTTTCACAAAAAACGATTAATTCGAAAACTGTTCAGTTTTCTATCTATGTAATGAAACACTCTGTATATTTGAAAATAGGTTTAGGACATGCTACAAATTAGCGCCTAACTTCCTCTTACATATATTTTTTCAATAGGTCAGTAAATCTGTTGAAATTTGAAAGATTTTGTTTGTTTCATTTATTTGGTGAAGAGTTCTAAGATGAAAAGATGAATAATTGAACAATTTTTCAACAGGTATATGCCACAACAGCTTACTTTGGACTATAAATTCAAGCCCTTCATACCAGACTATTTACCAGCTGTTGGAGATATTGATGCTTTTTTAAAAGTGTTACCAGCAGAGAGAACTCTATTAGGGGAACATTTTAACATTCAAGAGCAACAACTGGGCTTTGGGATTCTGGATGAACCTGCAACTGCTCAAAGTGACGCTGCTTTGCTTCATTTGCAGTTGAGAGCTTCTAGTCTTGGCATGCCACAGGACACAGCAGATGTGGTCAGTTTTTCAATGCATTTCAGTTTAGGAAATTATAAATATGATAATCAAAATTGTTTCTAAATGTAAATTTGGTATGAACTCATGAACTAATTCACTATTTGAATATATGTGAAATTGAATGATTTAAGTGGATATCATAGTATGGAACTATAGATTTTAGTTTCACCACATTTGGATATCATCCGGTGATATCCAAACAGCATTTAAGTTAATCATACCTTTGTGGATTTCTGTAAGTTTGAGTATATATTGTTATCTAGTTGGTCTAGACTGGTTCATGCGCCATAGCAACGAACAATAACCTATTAGAAATGTCAAGTCTCACGTCAAAAACTTAAACCAGAGTTGCGCAATTAAATATGAGGAAGTCAACTGAAAATGTGACAATTGAAAAAATGGAATATCAAGCCATCAGTATCTGTATTGAAGGAATTAAAAGTTGAGTCGATTTATGAAAGAATACTTATACCTTCGACAATGGATGTCTGTCATGTGATGCAACCGTAAAAAAGAGATATATTCTCCATTGAAGATGAACACTGATCGGGAAGACCGAATTCTGTGTGAATCCCCGAAAATATTGTGGCAGTTCATAAGGATTTTTTGAGGTCAATTCGTCCATGATGTTCACGTGCAATTGAAAATCAATGTATACAAAATGGATCCTTAATTTGATCAGAAGCTTAGTTTGAAAACGATGCAGAATTTTCAAGCCATAGTATCATAGATGAAAGTTAGGTGCATTTTTACGATTCATGAACAAAGTCAGAATTAATAGAATAAAGGCATACATGTTCTCCAAGAACTAAGACGTTTCGTATTCTTAAAAGTGCTGGAAACGTTTTGCTTCGGTTTTTTTTGGAATGCCATGGGATGATCATGATGGATTTTTTGGAAAAAGGTAGAACCGTAACTGATAACAACTATTCGACGTATTTTCATAATATTCGGACAATAGTCTGAAAGGGTTTCGTTTTTGCAGGACATTGCTCTTCATCAAAATCACCCTTTATTTATCAGATCCATCTTCGTCCAACGATCATCTCTCTTTTCAACTCAAAAAAGTTTACAAGGTCATCAGTTGTTCTAACAATTAGGTCATAAAAATTGTGCAGCCCTGGTTTGTAGAGGAGGCCGAGTTATTGAAAGATCTAGAGGCTTTTAATTTTTGTTCCTTTCCCATATATGTATTCGAGGTGCATCTTTTGAAACCAAAAATATAGTCCTCCATCGAGAAGCTAACAAAATGGAAAAACTCGATTTGCATGAAATATTATTTAATAATTTATGAATGTTGGAGAATTTCTTAATAAATTCTGCATTTGTGAACTCTGCATGTTGCCAATATATGTTCATCAAGTTTATTTTTATTCTTGAACCAAGTGTTATTGAAATACTTTCAGATTGTTAAAAAAGTTGATAAAGCGGATAAGAATCAGAAAGTTATTGACAAATGGATCAAGGACGTTTCAGATCTTCATAAAAGTAAATCTTCACCGATTGTACGTTATCCAGAGTAAGTTTTTCATATATTCAAATATGCTTACACTATTTATCCTTCCATTAAGAACAAAAATACATATTGTAGTGTACAAAAGGTCTACAAACGGCCAACTTTGTGGTCAACTGTCCACAAACGATTAACTCTGTATGCAATATTATCAACAACTTTATTTGCCAATCATTTTTTTGAGTGATAGGGTATTCTTGTTGCGGAACAGAGCAAGCTCACTTATGACACAGTCAATTACTCTTCGACAGGGTTGCCAAAAGTCCTGGCGAAACAAAGGACTGCACATAAAATACACTAAGTGAAAATGGCCTTCTGTCAAAATTCACCGGATTTTGGTGACAGGTAACCATTGGCCTGCTGCATTAGTATCCAGATTAGAAGATTAATATCTATTGATTTGGTCTTCGGGATATAGGCTGTTTAATTTAAACAATACTTTCTAACCGAGATAATAAATGTAATGTTTCGCTAGATATAAAATAAATATGAATTGATAAATCTTTTTGAAACCTATTACTTTATAATTCAACATTTTTCTTTAAGAGATTTGTTGTTATTTTTTATTAAGGCAGTTTATTTTCAATTTCCCTAATTTTCGAGGTTATGAAGAACAAAGATGTTGGAAATTATACATTCACCATTGATTGGACTATTTGTTTCATAAACCAAAAAGTAATTATTTTTCAGGTCGATGCCAGATATAGATGATTTAATGCAAGAATGGTCAGAAGAAATGGAAAGTCGTTTGAAAGAACATGGATTTCCAGTACCAGAAGAAAATATGACACTGTCAGAATATTCTGAGTTAGTTTGCGACATTTTCCAAATACCTATAACGAAAAATAAAGTACACTCCTTGCATTTACTATTTTCTTTATACGCAGCAGTCAAAAATTCGAAATTCTACAAGCCAAATAATGCAGACGAAGAGAAATTAGAAAATAATTCAAAGAATAAGCAACCAGATCAACTTGTTTTAGAGTAATTACTTTAAAAACATGTTTGAAACAGGTTTCAATTAATGTATTAGTCTAAATAAAATATCATATAACTGTTATTTGTTTTATTTTGTTAAAGTGGAATAAGAAAAAATATTACTAACAATAGAAAAAAACTAGTGAATTAAAAATTTCCCCCAATCCTTACTACATTCATTGGGTGGCAATACCCATCCTATTGGCAGACTAGAACCCAGAGGTGGAGGCACCAGGAATGTATCCCAACTCTTCCTAATGGCTACGAAAGTTTCCATGTCTCTTTCAGCAGCAGTCAAAGCAAGAAGAGAAGCATTTTCTGACGAAAAAGACATTTTTTCCCCAAATATAACTTTTTCCCAGCTAAAAAGTGTTTCTTTTTCTTTTAATAGTTCCTTATGTTTCAGATTTTCACTGGCAGTTTTTTCTAGCATGGTTTTCAACATGTGTTCTTCAGTATTATATTGTTTCAAAGCATTCTCCCAAATTTTTAACATCTTCTCAGATGTTGTAGCAAAAGCATGTTTGTCTTCTAATGAAGTTTTTTCTCCTCGTTGTGCATACATTGTTTCCCTCACATGACGAAGTTTAATAAGAGCTCTAATCAAAGACAAATTTTTCTTTGCATCCGATTTCATTCTATTAACTTCGGCTAGAACACAATCAATATCTTTGTTCATGGTTTCCTCTGTTTTAACTTTATTGTCTTCTTCCTTTTTCACTTCTAACCAACGATCAATTTGTTTATCAATATTTCTTCGTTCTTCAATTTCCTTTTTTAAATGGGTTTGTCTCAAAATTTTTTTCTTCTTCTCGTTCATTCTCTTCTTCTTTCTTTGATGAATGGATTTTTGTAGTGCCGCAATACTTTCAGGATTACTGAGATTATTTATTACCTTTGCAAAATTTTCTTTTAAATGACCGATTTTTATGGTTTTCTTCTTCCATTCTGCTGAGGATAATTTCTGAACATTTGTTTGTAGATCTTGACTTATTGTTGTTAACTTATTCAATATATCAAGACATACTCTCAAGGACCTCCGAGCAGATGAAATTGTTGCATTTATTTTATTTAAAGGCACTTGTAGTGTTCGGTTGTTCTTACCTATATTTATCAACCATGCATCTATCCATGGTTCTGTGCAAGTTGTCTGTTTTACTTCAGTTGGTGGAAAACCATAATTTACATCACTAGTACTTGGAAAACCAGGGTGAAACTGATAGTTCAAAGCTTCACCTTGACCTATTCCACTCTGTGTTATAAAATGATTAAAATTAGTTGGAAAATTATTCATAGTAACTTAAAACGCACGAAGTTCAAAATTTAGCAAGTTGCAGACAGCTCGTCTGGGTTAGGTAACTGAATTTTTGCTTCTTCCAAAATCTGTAAAGCCGTAGTGTACTCCTCTAGTTCTTGTAAATCTTTCTCAGAATCAACAATATTTTTCAATTCCTCAAAAGCTTTGGCTAGTCTTCTTTGACAATCTGGAACCATCATTAAAGATTCTTGTAGAACCTCTTCTTGCTTCCTGATATCATAAGCATCATTTCCAGCAGCTTTTAGTTTTTCAATCTTCTGTTTCTGAGTATCAGCTTCTTTTTCATATGTTATCTTCTCTTTAGCTAACCGTTTTACTACTCCTGTTTTAATCTTCAGCTGTCTAATTCGGGGATCACTCATTGTAAATATATAAGATTACTTATTTGTGAAAAAAATGTACTCTACAACACTGTCATTTTCTCAAAATGATATTAGACAATGCGGAATGCGGTGCACCCCAAAGATGATTCATTGATTCACAAGAAAATGAACATTTCACAGAATATAGCTTATAATTTCTATGCAAGTAATGAAGATTGAAGACCATAGATGACTAGATATGGATAGTTTGATAACAGAACGAAAAGTACAATTCAGTGAACTCAGATAAATAGAGTTTCTCCAATATTATCGAATTGCATGTCACTTACACTTTGAAAAATATTATATAAACATATTTATTTATGGGATAAATTTTCTCCGCGACAAGCTACGCGAAATTTGTCTCAAATTTGCATATTTATTTATCAGAGATTATTAGTCTTTTTCAATGGGTTTAATAGAAAGAGGATTGTAATATATATTTTCTTCTTTCCTCGCCAGTACACTCTTTTTGGCTGCATTCCATTCCAAAAAGAAGCCTACTCTGAATCCACAGAACATTTTTATTTATTCTATGGTCACGCCCCTACAACTTCAAACTCTAAAATAACCTAAAAACCTCTCGTTCAGAACTTCATATTTCGAATTCCTATTTGATTCAGCACGTTCACGTTTGTTGGTTTAATATTTAATCTGTTTTCGAAGGAGGTAAGTTGTTATGCATTTCATACAAATCCTCTAGTATTCTTGTGCCTGTAGTTTTTTGGTATGAAGATATTAAGGAAATAACGGCAACTTTTGATCACCTCAATTTTTTTTTCGATTTTAAGGTTATATAGAATATCGAAAATTAATGTGTCTACATCTCTCAATATGGGAGAATCCTGCAAAAAACGTCAATGGCTTGATTGCCCTTACGTTAACCCAGATGTTTATCAGTTATCTCAAATAATTTCACTAAAACCGACTGAAGAAAGTTTGGAATCGGTAATTTTTTATGGCTCATTTCTAATTCTTGGTTTAACATTCGACATTATTTTTCTAGCTTCTCACCTACCTCAAAGACGATAGCAACCTACTGAGAAGAAATGATGCTCGAAGTCTTTTTCTATATTATTTGGCCAAATGTAACACCAATAAGTCACTAAAAAATGAATTTTTGAATAAGGTTACGAATTCAAAGGCTGATTTCAGTTTATTCACTACGATAATTGTTGAATCTGTTAAAGATGTTCTTTTTGATTTCGAGATCGAACAAACTTTATTATCATCTAGGAATATAGTTTTTCTGCTTCCAGTAGTGAATACATTTTATCAGATGTGTTTAGAAAAGGATAATGAGAAGGTGGGGGCAGTTCTTGATTCCATTCTTCCATTGTATGATGTCATTTTTGATACTTTTGTACAGCAGCTTCGGTAAGTTGAAATTTTTAATATATTTGATAATTCTACTAAGGTACATTGGACAGGTATCCGGAATAAAAGCAAATTATTGTCTACAAGAAACAACTAAAATCAGGTAGACAAAGTTTCTGCTTGACCATAACTGGTCCAAAATTAAGTTTGTTTGACCACCAACCATAGTAGAAAAAAAAAGGGTAGATTATTCCTAACCCAGAGTGACATACTTGTATTGATTGTTTGACATATCTCGAAAAATATTTTTAAGTCTTATGTTCAGTTCAACCACCCCCAATAGCGACAAAAAATTGATTTGGGTCAAATTGGCACTGAGAAAATTGATGAAATTTGACCATGCATTTGACCGCCATTGGTCATGATTGCTGATGAAATAGGAAATTCCTGGAAGGTAAATTACTGAGTGTGAAACTCTTCAGATTCAGGCATGGAAAATCATCATCAGAAATTATTTGAAAAGCAGATTATGATTTTAGAGGTCATGCTGCGAAGTGGTTCAGAGATTATCTTACCAGTAGAGAAGAGTATGTACAGATGTAGAGCTCATACCTGTACATCCTTCAGATGTGCAGTGCCCCAAGGGACAATTCTGGGACCAATCTTGTTTATTATTTATATCAAAACCATTTTTTCAATACCCATCAAAGCAAATTAATATTTTTTGCAATATTTTATGAAGATGTAACTCAAATTTTCGACTCATCTACTCATATAGATATAGATAAAACCATATTTGTTCCATTTTCTAACAGCTCAACTACTGTACTGAAATATGATTACATAGAATGTTATAGCCTGTGATACCCATGCAGCATAAAATACAGTAAGGATGTGAATTATGGAGTAATGTTGAATAATCACTTCAGGTGGAATTAATATATAGAAAAATTGTCAGAAGGCTCGAGTATCAGTACCTAAATTTAAATTCCTAAAAATTTCTTGTTGAACACTGTCTACTTTGTGTTGTTACAACCTCATTTGTTATATAGACTACTTGGTTGGGGGGGAGTAATTAAATATTACCTAAATAAGTTGAAGGTAACACAGAAATGGATATCAAAGTTAATCTTCAGTAAATCTTATCGAAGACTTTTATTCAGGTATGTTACAAAGTTTTGAAGCTTCGCATAAATAAAGCCACACACTGAGCTTTAAGGTGTATATTTCTTGTTAACTACTTATTTACAGTATGACTTAAGAGATAAACGAAGTAAATAGATGAAGAGTGAAATATTAAAGTTCCAAGACAGGATGCTTTCTTCCAAAGTAGTCTCAAGTTCAGCTAGTTCCAAAGTCTAGGATGCTAGTGACGCTTGAGAGCTTGTAGAACTCTGGTGGTTGAAGGCTGGGCTGCTGATTATAAAAGCTTCTTGTAGGTGATGTAACTTCTAATCTTCATTAGGGGGAGTGGGTGTGGGCAGTCAACTAGGTAGGCAGAGTAGGAAGGGGAAAACGCGTAGATCCTGTACCGTAGGATCGTACTTGTCGCGCCCTCCTAAGCTTGCAGAGAGCTTTTGGACTACTGTTTTCTATGTGAGCGTGTTACAGGTAATAATATTCAAATCTCCATAGAATGTTGAATATCTCTCTCTGAAGGAGCTGGTTTTTCAATCTTCCCTTCATAATCATCTTCAATTCATTGGAGACAATCAAGTACATGCATATGTATTGTCGCCATTCAACAAACTAACACGAAGGGTAGTGCAAACAGAAACTTTTTAGAAGCAACACTAATTCGACTATCTACAGCAACGCTATACACTGTGCCTGCAAGATGCGATCTGTCTGAAGCTAACGCTTCATGTGGAAAAAGGCATAATGGTTTTAATAAAATTATATTTCGTTTTATTGAATCTGCATCTGAGGGAGAATAATTCGAACCCAAATTTCAACGATCATGTGCATTCCACAAAAATGTTGGTTGGTCCTACAGCTAAGAGAAATTGAAACTAAAGTCAGAGAGCGCATACTTTTGTGGCGCCAAAAATTGATCCAAATCACATAAAAAATGAACCAAGTTTCTATATTTATTAATGGGATATTGTTTATTTCAATCAGGATATAAGTGAAATAATAGATATAAAAAACTTGTGCACACAATATACCTTAGTAAGATATATAAAGTATATTCTGGGAAAACAGTTGACTTTAACTGAGAAATGTGTTAATATGCAAAAATCAAATTTTTTTTCTTCTGTCTTTTTATTCTCATTCATTGTTCCTAAAACTTTCTCAACACAAGGCCTTTCTTTCTCTTGAAGGCACAATTGTCAAGTGCCGTTGAAAAAAAAATTGATAATGCCTTATCGGTAAACATTATCATTATTAGTTTCCATCTATCTATTTGTAAAATTTTAATAAATTCTTAAAATTTTGCAGGGTTGATTTTGAAGAGACCTATAATTTTAAGAATGAAGAACTACTATCACTGGCTAATCACACAATGAAACAAGTCCTTTGGGTATTTGTCAAAAGGCCAAATTCTAATGTGGATAGCTATGTTTTAGCATTCTTAGACTATAGCTACAGAATTTTAAGTTACGAAAGAATAGCTCTTGATATGAAAAGTAAATGTGGTCTTATTTTCGTTCACTGTTTGAAACGTTTACCAGAGGAAGAATTAGAAGAATTTGTAAGTATAGGATTAAATTATTAAAAATAACTTTGAATCAGTTCTGTTACGAAAGAATCTCAGAAACAACCGCAAAGTTATTTTGTTATTCTTGTCATTAACACATATTTAAGAAAAAAAGGTAAAAAATATTACTGATATAATATTAATTCATTCTTTCACAGGTGTTCAAAACATATCCAATGTTGGAGGTAACAAATCGGCCTGAGGAAAAAGAGAAGTGGATTTGTGGTAAAAATTTTAAATTTGAGAGTTTATTGGAAAGTAACAGTGCCAAAGTCGTTCTTTTTTCTGCCTTATTTAATTGTATCTCTATTGATGAACAGCTTTCCCTAAAACTTGCTGATGAGAAATGTGTTTTTCAAACTATTATTGAGGAATTGTTAGGTTGTACTGATAGGTAGGTAAATGATGGTTGCTGAAGGATCATTTTTATTTGAAAAAATTGATGAAATATGAATAGAATACTTCTCATTACAGTTTAAATTTTTCATTTTTAAACCACCATCTTCAGGTTTTATATTTAAGTCTTTTAAATAACATTGTAAAATGTTCTTGAAATTTGGCAATGACTTCCTCATTTGATGAGAACATTTGTCCACTGAACCATTTTTCCAATATAGGATTAAAAAGATGTCACTGGTAGTTCAATTAATAGGTGCGAGCTCTTCTCAAAATTCCTATAAGAAAACAAAAATTCTGATAGTATGGAAGAAAGAATTCGTAGAAAGATAGCATGTAGAAATGCCAGCAATCAGTTATCGTAACAATTATTATCCAGAATGGAAAATTAGAAGAAATATTCAAAGAAAAGGTGACCAAAAAAATAAATTGTTTATTTCATACTCATTTTCGGACATTCTCATTTAATGAAATTATCACAATTCTAATCTACAGGATGGTAAAATTCTTTGAGAAAAAAGTTAATCCGAATTGGTTTCTCCAGGAAGATCTCTCGAGATCTGACAGCTGATTTTCGAAAAAATAATTTTTTTTTCCAGAAATTGATATAATATCGAAAAATTCTCGAATTTTTCAATTTCTAGTTCGTTCTGAGTTCGTTTAACAATTTACAAGTTAAGAAATTTTAATTTGCAAGAAATACAACGAAAATGGAAAAATCGGAGGGTTTCTCGGTCGATAGTAGGTTTGTTCGTGAGTGCAGCTACTGTAGAGTTAGTAAATAGATTTGCTAATTCTAAAAAATATAGATAGCTGGAAGGGCATTCAGAAAAAGCCACACAATTAAATGTTATCTGTCGGTGTGGGGATTAATTCTGTACATATATTGGTAATTCCCCCTATCAACACAGAAACATTAAAAGTTGCTACAATGCTACCTGTCAGTCAGTTGAAAATACAAATCGTTGAAGTGTAAAAATCGAGGATTTCCCAATCTAAATACAAATCGCTAAAAAGATCGTTCGTTAACCTAATCACAGAAATTAAATAGAATTAGATATGCGTATTACAACAGTTCAGGTTTAGTTTAGTTCTAATTCAAAATTGATTCAGACTTGCACCTGGGAACAAAGCTATTAAATAAACACGGAATCGATATATCACCAACACCTACAACTCTATCATTCAACTTTTTCTCTAAAAGCTGTAGTTTTTTTTATTGCGAAAAACTGGTCCTCGATTTTCTTTTCCAGAATTTTTTCGTCTTAAGAACATATTTTTTCTGTTATGAAGTAAATTATATGTTGGTCTAGTATTGATTAATTGGACCTATAAACAACATACATTGGCAATAATTATGATAACTAATTCATTATCATTAAAATTCAAAACTCATTTGAGTACAATGAATATCAATTTTGTTGTAAAATGATTCTCCAGAAATGTGTTTTGCGTTATTGGGATAATATAATTTATTCTTTATTTTAGGCCTATGAGGGATAATACAGAAATAGTTGAAATAACCAGGAATCTACTTCAAATATCTGAGCATCTAATCAAAGTACCTGTTTCTTTATATAATGATATTTTTGAGAGGTCCTCACTTTCGTCAATTCGTTTTGTGAATATCCTATGGATGTAGTACAAAAGAATACAACATTATTTTAGGACATCTTATAAGAACAGCCTGTGATCATTTTAAAATGGTAAATTTAGAATATACGTCTAGTTATGAAGGTTAAAAATAGTAATTTTCTTCACCAAAAAATGTTTTCTTTTTTAAAATAAAGATTTTCAGTGCCGAAATAAATTACTAGGGACTTACGGAAAAACTATCTCAATCAGCAAACAGTTCCAATATCTGTAGATTTGAGAATATATTTATATCTTTTGTAACCCTTAATCATTGAGAATTACTTATTTTGAATGTAGAAACATCTTTACCTAAAATGTGATCTGTTTTTAGGAACTGAAATATTCATCAGACATCTGTTTAGTAGTGTAAATTTGAGGGAGGGAAAAGAAAAATAGACTTTGTTACAATAATGTACCTTTGCACTTATATGAAATGTTCATTTTATTACAAAATATACAATATTTACGAGAACAGATTACACAACTTTTGGAAGATCCAGTTTGTCATGAACATGTAAGTACTACTTTATAAATATGAACCCTTCCCCACCTCTACTACACTGCGCGTCAATTGAAGAGGATAATTGTGATTTTATTCAAAATTGTTAGGAAACAATTATTTCACTGATTTTATTTAGAATTTTTAGTATTTTGGTTTAGACCATTGTCTCAAATACACATTTTTGGCAAAAACTACATTTTCAACAAATTATTAATCTATAACACTATTATTAAGCTGGACTTAACTTCAGTAGTTTTGAGGTTAATGTAACTAGAATAAAGTGATATGATTTTTGTTATAATTAAAAGAATTTATGGTGTTCAAATTTTCACTATATTGACAAACTTATGACACGTTTCACTTCTTCAGATAAATATTACATTTGAAAGAGTGATGTGCCTTTTATATTACATTGGTAAAAGTAGGTACTTAGCTTAATAGGAAGAAAATTCAAACAGAGTTGCTTCTTTTAAGAACTGAATGGATTAGGTAATGGTGACGAATTTAGGTCTAATTGACTATTAAGTAAATTTTCGAAATTTTCCTGTTTATTGATTTGCAATGCTTTCGACAGGTTCCGTTTCAATCTATTATTTTCATTATTTAAAATATCAAAATTATTATTGAAGGTTTGGTTTTCTTCTAGTAGATAATTTGTATAATGAGAATCTGATTTTTATTTCTCAAAACTACGTTTATTCTTCGATATTCTAATATTGAAATTTCTAAAAGTTCTACTGCTATAGATAGATATTATTATTTGAGTGAGGACTGCCTGCAGCCCTGCCACTGCGACCTAGTGGTCTATTGTGGCACACTCTGTCCTTCTCGTAAACGATATGAGTTTTGTGGTTGAAAACTTAATAACCTCAGTCAGCTTCAATTTGCAAGATCCAAGTTCTTCCATCCTGACCCTGTCCCCAGCTGGGCACTCGCATATAACATGTTCAATTGATTCTATATCTTCTTCACTTAGCCTACATGAAGGATCCTCAATCAATCCTAATTTATTTAGGTGTTTCCTGAGGCAACAGTGCCCCGTTAGTATGGCAGTTGAAACTCTCAGTTCCAACCTAGAGGGTTTAAGCCAGGCCTTGGCTTTTGCAGTGGAAGGTCCACTGATGGCACGTCGAGCGTGTCTGAGACCTGGAATGCTCATCTAATCCTCACATACCCTCAAGTTCAGCCATCGGATGTTTTCCATCATTGCAGTTTCCAGGGGAATTCCGAGCTTTGGCTCCGGTCCTATGAACTCCAGGTTAGTTTCTCGAGCGGCCAGTGAGTCCGCCTTCTCATTTCCCTCAATGCCCGAGTCACCATGAACCAATATTAGACGGAGCCTGCTCCGTTCTCCTAGTTTGGCAAGGGTGAAGTGATATTCCTGCACCATAAGTGACGTACAGGTATCGGATGCCAATGCTTTCAGTGCAGCTTGGCTATCGGGGAACAAATATCCTCCTCTTCCTGGTAAATGGTACCATAAGGGTTTTGTAGGGGTTTATGCTAAGTTTCTCTCCTCCACACCACCCCTGAATTACAGACAGGGCCTCCTGAAGTCTGTAGAAAACATCGCTATCATCTCCGACAGCTAGAATGACTATATAATCAGCGTATGCTTGTACATAAATACCAGTGCGCCAATTATTGCCAGAAGGTCATCAACTAGCAGGGACCACAACAGTGGGGATAGTACTCCTCCCTGTGGGCAGCCCCTGCCAGCCACAAAAGTGACTACTTCCTCTTTCAGTGAAGTGTTGATCACTTTGGCATTTAGCATGTTACTAATCCATTCCGTAATAATATTTGGTACTCCTCTGGCTCTCGCAGCCCCACACAGCGAGCCAGTGGGGGCCGCATTAAACGCACCTTCAATGTCCATGAAGACTGCAAACTGCAGTCTCCTTGGGGTCCAGAGACTGTGTGATCTTCCCAACTAAGTTGTTAAGTGCCAGATTCTACTGCTATAAATTTTATAATGACTTCCACAAGAGTGTTTATAAACACCTGATTTGTTAAGGTAGTAAAGGGATCTATTTGTCTATTTGTACCTGTAAAACTGGTTATATATCAATAAATGCAGTGTTCTGACAGCGAATGATTATAAATTATGTTCATAATATCATTTATGAATATTTCTGCTAATAGAGAACTCAAAGGATTACCCATGATTCAGCTGTTGTTGGTCATAAACTCAGTTTTGACAACTAAAAATCAGATTCTCACTATGCAAATCTTCTAATAGAAGAAAACCATACTTTAAATAATAATTTTGATATTTTACACCATGGAAATAATAGATTGAAATTCAATCTATAGAAAGCATTGGAAATCAATAAACATAGAAGTTTCAGAAATTTACTTTATATTCTATTAAACCTAAATTCGTCAGCAATACTTAATCTTCTCAGTCTTTAAAAGAAGCAACCCTGTTTGGATTTGCCTCCTTAAAAGCTAAGTACCCTGCTTTTACTTTATTTAATTAAAAAATGTATATCTATTCTCATCAAGTAACGACCTCCTTAATCAAAAAATGAAACAGTTCAATTCATATCCATACTTATGGCTAGGAAAGGAATTATCGACACATCTCGTATGAGGTAGCAATGGAACCAAATTTTCACTCTATTGAAACTTTGCTAATTTATATTTTAGGCATGTACTGCATATGAACTATTGATGAGAGAGCATTATAAAGAAATACCCCTCGAACATTGGTTATCAATTTGGGTTAGGCCTGCCTTGGTTCAAATGAAACGAGTACCTATTGATAAAACCCCAGTTTACCAAAGAATTCTTTGTCGTGCCTTCCAAATAAATCAGGCAATTTTGAGAGATCTGTAAGTAAAATATTCCTTAAATTTGTGTTAACAAACAAATTCATTAAAGTAACCAATTCTCTTTTTTCTTGCATTAGTTATATTTTCATATTTTATTGTTTCAGCTTTCCAAACAAATACATGGGCAGTCACAGAGAATGGGGAGTTCTTTTAAAGTGCTTATGTTATGCGAGAAATTCTAAAAACACGTTAAAAATTGGAACTTATGATTCGAACGTCTACTGGTGGGGCCTAATCGAGAAAACCAAATTGAAAATGTTTGCAGTACAACGTGATGATGTGGTATTATTCTTTACTATTCTAAAACCGCGGTTCCGTTCACTCGCATCGGTGGCGCAATGTATGCTTACATTACATTACATTGGAGGGGGTCGCTTGGCTTTGCAAGCCTTTCCGAACTGCGACCAAGTTGGTCTTTTATTCATAACCCTTCTTTATTCATTTCCCTGAAGATTTAGTTCCCTTACAAAATTAAGAATCCCTCTGTGAGCTTTCGCAGTTGCGATGCAACTGCAAAGAATATGTTCGGCAGTTTCATCGCCCTCTTTACACATTCTGAATGTTGCCGTTTCCGATTTGCCCACTTTACTGAGATGGTATCTCAGTGGGCAGTGTCCAGTAAGGAGGCCAGTTATAGTCCTCAGCTCGTCCCTAGAGAGGCCGAAAAGCTGTTTTGTTTTCTTTGGCGAATAGTCAATGAACTTTTTCGCTTGCCTTTGTCCTGGTGTTTTCCTCCAGTATTCTTTTTTGCTAGATTCTTCCCACCGTTCCAGTTCCTGTCGTCTGTGCGGCTTGCTTAGACCGCAGAACGGTTCAGGTCCGATGGGTGGGATTCCAGCAGCTGATCTAGCCAGTTTGTCAGCTCCATTTCCTTGTATGCCTTCATGGCCAGGCATCCACTACAGGAAAAGTTTGTTCCCCTCAGCAAATTGCTTCAAGGATTGACGGCATTCCCAGACAGAGATGCTCCGATAACTGTAAGAGTTTAGAGCTTTAATCACTGCCTGATTACCTGTTAAAATGTAAATCTGTGCACCTTTGAGTTTCCTTCGTAGTCCCTCCTGGCAGCACAGGTTTACAGCAAGTGTTTCTGCTTGCATGATTGTGGGAGTAGAGCCCAGAGGCACTGATGACGAGTACTTGGGTCCATATATGCCTGCTCCTGTTCCATCAATCGTTTTTGATCCGTCTGTGTACCAGATGGAGGATTTTTGGTCTAATTGATTTATTTTTCCCTTTACGATGGTGCGGTCTTCTATGGCCACTTTGAAGGGTGTATGAAAATCAAACTTAAGCGGCATTATATCCGATGGTTGTGATAAGATTCCTGGCGCTATGTAACTCAGAATCCCCAGGTGTCCCTTCAGATCACCAGGTAATAGTTTTTTAGTGTCTTGGAGCCGTAATGCCGCCATCAACGCCTTCTCTTTCAATTTTATATGAAGAGTAGTAGTCGGGGTGCTTCTCATAGCCCCTATTATGCCCACGCACGCTAACCGCTGCAGTTTTGCGTAGTTATTTCTGATGTTTTCGTCCACCATACGAACGATGCATATGTGACAATGGGTCTTATAACCGGTGTGTTTAACCAGTAGGTTATTTTTGGCTGTAGCCCCTAGGTCTTTTCAAAGAGTCTACGGCATGCCTATAGGCACGATGTAGCCTTGGAAAGAGTTGTCAATGTGTGAATTCCAGTTGAGTCTCTGATCTAGGGTTAACCCTAGATACTTAGCCTGTTCCGAGAATTTCAGAATATGTCCATTCCGAAAGGGGGCTTCAAGTTCAACTTTCTACGTCTTGTGAATGGAATTAGAATGGTTTTGTCTGGATGGATGCTGAGCCCCTCTTCAGCACACCATTCATTTACGATGTTAAGGGCGAGAAATTCTAAAAACACGTTAAAAATTGGAACTTATGGTTCGAACGCCTACTGGTGGGGCGTTAATCGAGAAAACCAAATTGAAAATGTTTGCAGTACAACATGATGATGTGGTATTTATTCTTTACTATTCTAAAACCGCGGCTCCGTTCACTCGCATCGGTGGCGCAATGTATGCTTAACCTAGCTGATATTTACGCGCGAAATATTTATTGATTTTTCTTCATCAAAGATTTTTTGCGTTTATCATAGTAATTATTACCGAATACAAACTCGTCTCCCTTTATTTCAAAGGTGATTTTTTTTCAAGAATTCTGTAACCAGGATCTTGAATACAATTCTTTTTACTCAAACTTTCCTGAGGGAAATTTCACACAAACAAGCTCCTATTTCACAACCTTAGGGATTTTAATTATAATTGAATTAAAAATTTCTATTTCTTCATTCATGGGAATAAATTTGTTACAGGTACGAGTCTCAGCCCTGAGAGTAATTGTTGAATGCCAACGAACAACAGAATATTTCACTGAATGGGAATTCAATTATTTGATTGAATATTATGTATTTAATGGTTCAAATCAAGTTCCTCATGTGAGGAAAGAAATCACTTCTTTATACAAGAAGGGCATTACCAGATTTTTGCAAGTCTTGAAGTAGTCAAAAAGCAATTGGAAAACTTGAGGAAGAAGAATGCACAACAGAATAGTCCTCTTGTTGAGGACTGGATAAGAAATTTCACGAAACTACAAATGTGCTATATGAATTTTCTCGGCCAATTTGTTTCGTTATTGATATCAAACATTGCACCCGATGGTAATTTTTATAGAAGAAACGCCGCTCTAGATCTACTCATGTTCATTCAACCGTTGGTTGAAAAGAACGACTGGGATGTATGGTGGAAAAACCACGATATGGATAATTTGAAACAAGTTCTTCAGGATAGCTATGAGATAAATAAGAAGATGGCTATTGCTATTTTGTCAAACTTTGATCCGAAGAAATTTAAATTCGATGTAAGTATTTTGAGGATTATTTCATTTGGGTTTTTCAAAGTACACATTGGACCAAATTCGATGCTTTAGTACAACAGCTATGTGAAATATTGCAGATAGAGAAAAATGATCCCTCTCTCGAGCTTGATTTCCTCATTGGTGAAAACGGATTTCAGCTATCATTTTATGTTTTCGAGTTATTCCGGAATTCTGGATTTTTTAGCTATTCGACATGTGACGATATCTCGAATACTATTGAAATTAGGCAGAAATATTTTCACCTTCTATAGACCCTTATTCTAGAAAAATGCGAGAACGTATTCGAAAATATTTTATCAATAGATATAATATTATTTTATATATATATATATATATATATATATATATATATATATCAATTCCTGCAACTAATGCTAAAAACAAAATCGAAAATTTATATATATCCACTAGGAACATAGCAGATATTCACAATTATTATTCAATTCTGTGTTCACTTCTTAGAAGATAGTTTTTTTGCTGAAAGTTTCAATTTTGCACTTGAAAGAAAATAGGTTTCTATAAAAAGTATCATTTTTCGAAAGCATTTCCATTATTTGAAATGCAGGAGTTGCAATGCCTGGCGTTGCGTTTCCTTTATGAATGTTACTCACATTCTCCAAACAAATCCTAAAATTTTGTTTTAGCTCATTTATGTAATTCATCTTCTTTATACAATAAATTCTCAACATGGAAGAATTCTAGGAGAGGCAGAGTTTATTAAAACTAAAATTAAAAAGAAAATAATGATCTTTTGGAAATTTCAATCTAGTAAAATGCTCATCAACTGAAGTAATCTTTATTTCTGCTACGCATCCAACACAGCTCATTCCAATTTATAGCGCAAGTAATTTTGAATAAACAGCTGTGAGCTGCCTCAAATTACAATTTCACTTAGTTACCCATTTCTAAGGTCTCATAAAGCGATGTTTTCTATTTTTCACTTACCAATAAAATACAGTAATACAAATTAAAACTATTTTTTTTTTAATTTATCGCCGTGAGTGAAATTGAGTCTTTTTCGTAAATCATATATTCTTGATTTTATTTATACTCTTTCAATATTCTTTAATATAATAAAGTAAAATTATAAATTCTAAATTTCATTTTATTTTCGATTATTAGTTCTCAAATCATTCATTTCAGGACTCCAATTACTATGCCAGTTACTTCAGCGAAGCGCTAACTTTTGCCAGTGATATAAAACCTACTAAATCTCTTTCAGCGGCCTATATGTTCCAACTTTGTTGTTACTCCCCTGTTTTATTCGAAAGTGACGAGATGCTGCAGAATTACGGCCAAGATAATGAGATGGTGTTGAACATTATAATACTTTTGACGTCCGAATTGTTGTCTAAATTTAGCGATGAAAACTTCGATGGTTTTAGCGACGCTGCTATGAATTCACCCTGTTACGGCATACTGTTATGCCTCAGATATCTGATTCGTTATCGCCGAAAGGGGTATGTATTTCGTTATTGCATAAATGTCTCTTAGATTTAAACTCAATTGATGTCAATTTTCCAAAGTTATTCAGCAGAAAATTTATCACGATTTTTGGGAAGTTTGCTGCATACCAATATTCAGGTCAATTGTTATGTTAATATACGTTTGATGGGGTATCAAAAAGGATGTTGGGGTTGGCAAATTTCATTGTTTTAGTACGGCAGTTAAGTGAAATGTTATAATTAGATTAAAATGCCAATCACTTCTGTTCTTCATAAATTTTGATTTATACTACAGGAGACAATTTCAAATGAAAATAACTTTTTCTGATATTTGAAAAGTACCTAAGTAGCAACAATATGATTAATGATATTGTTGATGGGTTTATTTTATAAAAATTCATTTCAATATAAATAAAATGAAACACTTTTGTCTGATTTTCACAATGTTTATTATCGATACACATGACAAGTTTCGATAGTTATCATTCTCAATTGTCTAGAATTAACAGTTGTGAAAAGAATGTGCTAACTGTATCTATTGTAAATGTTTAGTAGGGAGTGATTCAATTCTAGTTGACCATTGTGAATGGTGAATTTTGAATTTTTGCTTGTTTATTTCCAAATTAGTTTCATTGTCATCACTTTATTTCATTTGTGGAGAATTTTAGATTATCTGATGTAACCATGTGATTTTTAGGTTTAATATGTTCAAAAACTGCGGATTTATTATGTGATGGGAGATGTTCTTTGACTCTTGATTATAAATTTCGACCTGTTTGTCCTATGTAAGCTGTTGGGCATTTATTGCATTCAATTCTGTATATTCCAGTCTCTTTGAATTTATTAATTTTTGTTTGGTATTGAATAGTTATTGGAGGAGAAAGAGGTTGTTAAATTAAAATTAGAAAGATAATGGCTGATGTTATTAATATTTATTTATTTATTTCAACATAAAAGTTACGTATTGTATTGTATGAATGAAATTTACAGGAAACCCCTTTTAAAAAGTTACGAAATATAGAAAAAATAAGTTGAAAATACGAAAGAAAAAAAACAAAACCAAAACTGAAGCAACATAGTACTGGCTATCAAATTCCTTACCCCCATCTTAAAACTATATAGAGTAATACAAAAAAAAATCCAATTCAGGACCCAATCCGTTGATCGAGGAAATGCAGCGGTAAAAGAATGAATTCAGACCATAATTGCATCTATAACTTCCTGTCCGAAACATGGGCGTGAATCTAGTCAATCGGCCAGGAATATTGAAACCAACCCTTTCCAAAATATCTGGGCAATCTGTGATGCCATTCAGAATCTTATAAAAAAATACACAAGTCCTGGACACATCGTCTGATTTTAAGAGTGTCCAGCTTAAAATGGGTTAGCATACCTTCAATATTTGCACCATAACACCTCAAGTGCATTCTAAAACACAGGCAGCGTAGAAATTTTCGCTGCACTCTTTCAATCGCATCAATATCACACTTATAATGAGGCGACCAGACGCTCGATCCATATTCTAAAATAGGTTTAATTAGGGAACAATATAAGAGTTTGAAAGTGTCAGGAGAAAATTCACCTGAGTTCCGAGTTATGAAACCGAGCATCCGGTATGCCTTAGCAGTGATGTTTTGAATATGCTCTTCGCAATTGAGTTTGCAATCAAGAGTTACACCCAAATCCTTCACTTTACTTGACCTTTCGAGTTTCTGATCATCCAGAGAATACTGGAAATTTATTAGATTCAGTGATCTATGAAATGTGATGGTGTGACATTTTTGTAAATTAAGACCTAAACAGTTAATAACGGTCCAATTGAAAAATGATTTGATAGAACCTTGCAAATTTAGGGCATCTTGATCACGAAGTTTCATGTCTCTCGACAAGAACTGTTTATAGCGCACAACTTCGACAAGAACTGGAACGACCGAACGACAAGAAGGATCTGAACCAAGCAAGTAGTGATCCAGATATGCCTATAGCTTTCAACTTTGCAACCCGAATATTGTGGTTTACTCGGTCAAATGCCTTCGAGAAGTCCGTGTACACTACATCCACTTGACCACCCGAGTCGAAGCATTCAACTGTATCACTAACGTATAGCAAGAGATTTGAGTCATCTGAACGATTCTTCCGGAAACCATGTTCAGTTATGAGCATAGGATTAATGTGCCATGATAAAAAATTGCAGACCAAGAAGTTTCGGAATAGCCGATTGGATCAATATCCCTCTATAATTACTGATAGTGGACTTATCCCCCGATTTGAAAATTGGTACAACGGTTCCAGAGTGCGGGAAAACAACCCGCCTTTAAAGAAGCATTGAAAAGTTCACTGATGGGCGTTGAAAGGTTCATATCTAATAACTGGTGGAACTATTACTTCTCCATTATAAACCCCGAGAAAAAAATCTGCAAACAAATCCACGATGACGTTCCCATCTGACGAACCTGTGTCCCCAAGTTTCAAAAAATCAGGTAGACTACAATTACCTCGCTTCGAATTCACGTATCTCCAGAAACTCTGCGGGTCACAGTGAACATTCTTTTCCACATTTCTCAGATGTTCTTCATGAAGTCTCACAGACAAAGCCTGGCATCTTCGGCGCAGATCACTGAAATTATCATAATTTTCGACAGTCCTATGACTCTTGAACTTCCTATGTGCACACTTTTTTTCGATTACTAGCTTTATTAGATCCTTATTAAACCACCTGAGATACTTTGTGGGTTTGATAGTCTTCTTAGGTACAAAGAGGTGTAGCCCCATGTAAATATTGCTATACAATTCATTCACTAAGTAATTAATGTCTTGCATCGGAAGACCAAGTACACGTTGAGAAAAATTCATTGAACCCTCTGTAATCGCCCCTATAAAAGTCAAACCTCTACTCCTGGTACGACAAAACTGTATTAGATGAACCTCTTATATGTATCTCAAACTGGACTGCTGAACGGTGAATCCTGTTATCTTGCAATAACTCCAATGCTGGTATAATCTTCACATTCTCGTCTTGTATGAAAATCAGGTCTAAGTACACTCCACGGCTATTCGCCACCTTGTTAACTTGTATAAGGTTCACAAAACTCACTGAGTTATTAAGTCCTGCTTCAGGAACGTTATCTCGACACAACACGAAATTATCGTCCGACCAACGCGCACTCGAAACGTAATAGTCCCACACAACACATACATGGTAAAATCTGGATACAGCAGCGATACCTTCTCAATTCAATATGGGGGGAAATGTAAGTTAGTCATGTCTATCTATTGTCTGGTTTCTCTATAATAGAATATAGTAATTGAGAAATTTGTTTTTTTTTTTGCGTTCAATAATGCTGTTTACGTAGGAGATTGTGCTATTATTATTTCATGCAATTTTCTCAATGATATTGATTTCCGTATCAAAGTAAGTCAGGCATAGGTGAATAGAAAAGGCTCTATCAGTCATTTAATTATAAGCGGCTAATTTATGTGTAATGTGGTTAAAAGAATTCATTGGCATTGTTGAGTCTGTAAATGTTTCTTTTTTATGTTTTAGGTGAAATTATTATGAAGTTTAGTGATGGTTATGTCAAGGAAATTTATTGAATTTTTGCGTTCAATTTCAGCAGTGATGATCATTTTATTATGCATTTTATTCAGAAAATGTAAAACTGATTTATTTGTCTGTTTGAAACTTGAAAACCCACAAACATATCATCAAAGTATCTATACCAAAAACTAATGTTTTTGAGCTAACTTATTCCTTATAGAGTTTTCAATATTGTTCATAAAGATATCTGCGAATAAGGGGCTGATAGGGGGTTCCATAGGGAGTCCTGAGTTGGAAAGTTCAGTTTCAAATTAGAAATAATTTTATGACAAACAGGTTTCTAAAAGATTACAAAATTCATCTATTCTGTAGACCTGATAGACCCGAAACAATTTTAATTTTAAATTTGTCTCTTTTGAAATGTACACAAACATTCCAACAAATGAATGTCCACCTTTAATAAAAGAAATCTTTAACCAATCTATTTTTTCCCCACATATTATAGATGAATTTTGTAGTCTTTCAGAGTCCTATTTGTCACAAAATTATTTCCAATTCGAATCAGAAATTTTAAAACAAAACTCAAGACTCCTCATGCGCTCCCCACTCAACCGCTTATTAGCAGATATTTTTATTAATTATTCAAGACTCGAACAGACGAATAGGTCAGTTTTTACATTTTCTAAAATATTCATAATAAAAATAAACCTTCACTGCTGAAATTGAACGCAATAATTCAATAAATTTCCTTGGCATGACCATCACTAAAATGCACAATAAACTCACCTACAACATATATAGAAAAACATTCACAGCCTCAACAATCCCAATGGCTTCTTTTAAGCACATTGCACATAAATCAGCGGCTTAAAATCAAATGATTCATAGAAGCCTTTTTACATTCCCTTATCCATAACTGATTTTAATACGAAAATCAATATCAATAAGAAAATTGCATCGAATAATAATATTCTTGTTTCCTTCATAAACAGTATTTTAAAACGCAAAGAACAAAACCAAATTTCTCAATTACTATACTCCATTATAGAAAAACCAGAAATATGAATACGCATGTCTAACTTACATTGGTCCCTCTCTAAATCAGGAATTATATTTCTAAGTTTAATTTAACAACTTCCTTCAGTGATCTCAACATAAGCATATTAGTATTCAATACCAAACAAAAACTAATAAATTTAAACAGTCTGGAATATACAGAAATAAATGCAATAAATCCCCAACAGTTTATGTAGGGCAAACAGGAAATTTTAAATCAAGATTCAAAGTCAACTAGAATTGAATCACTCCGTACTACTAAATTTTATAATAGGTAGAATTAACACATTCTTTCTCACAACTGTTAATTCTAGACACTTGAAAATGACAACTATCAAAACCGGTCTATGTGTATCAAAAATAAACATTGTTGAAATCAGACAAAAGTATTATTAGTCCATAGGTTTTGTATTGGCAATATTCCATTCAGTATGATTATAAAAGATACATTTAAAGGAACTATATTATATTATAAAAAAATTACATCAATGACATTAAATTTTTAAAACCTCTATACGAAAAATTTTCAACGACAAAAATTCTACCGATCTCAAATGGGATGAAACGAATTCATCGCTAGTATTCACAAGTGTAGCCATTGTTTCCAGTGCATGAATTACATCGTGGAGAAATACTATGACAGGTATTAAGAATATGAATATTGCTAAAAAGGCATCCCTTGAAATTATATTCCAGCACTTCTAAATTGTGACTGATTCTCTTGTGGGGTAAATAAATAATTTCGGGAATAATTGAATAGGGTCTAGGCCCTGTGAGATGGCCACCTCGTTCTCCTGACTGGATATCACTTTCTTAAGGGTTATATTACTCTTCAAGAAAACCGGTCACAATTTACAAATGATGAAACAGAATTTTGTTAGCAATATTAATATTTCAGTGCCTGCCGTAGTATTTCTCGGCGAAGTAATTCATGCATTGAAAACAATGGCCATACTTGAATACTTGCGATAAAATTGTTTCCCCTCCTTTGAAACCGGTAGAATTTTCCTTTTTTTTTTCTTGAAATTTCCGTATCGAGGCTGTTCGTTTTCTTTGAGGAAAATTCAATGTTATTGATCTTTTTATTTTTATTATAATATTGTCAACATTCTATTGATGATGATTCAATTTAAGGGCAGTGTTTTGAAGGTTATTCCCCTTGAGGATTGAAAAATCATGAAAAGAGTTGAATTTGAAATATAGCTAAATGTAAATTAAAATACAAAAAAATACTAAGCGCTGAATTATCTTTGAAAGAGGTTGGTGCTGTGAATTTTGGCAAATACAAACTATTCAAAAGAAATTATTTTCAAGTAACACTAAGTAAAAACTACAACATTTGGCTCATTAGGGAAAAGTGCTAAAGAATGTCAGTCATTTTTATGTAGTTATGATAATAACAGAGATATCTGCGAATTCGGGGAAATTTTGAATCACTCTAAGAAAAAATTCCTACTATTAAGCTGGTCACTGAAAAATAAGTCGAGGTAGGGGGGTCGTTTGTCCCTAAATATAATATTTCACCTAGATGCTTTACTGTAACATCAACATTTGCGCATAAATTTAATGAGGTCTATCTCGACCAATATTCTCGAAAACTATGAAATTAGTAAAAAAAAAATCTATTTTTCAGCACATGGAACTCAACATATGCAAGTACCTACGCTTTAATTTTTTCAATATGCCAAAGAATTTTCAAAGTTGTAATTCCAATCGTCAGTAATCCAGCCCCAGAAGGTTACCTCCCAGAAAATGAGGAAACTGAAATTAGCATCAGAGATGACACTGTCAAATCTCAGCGAATATTAGTTTACGCTTGGAGAACGATCAAAGAGATAACATTATTGTTCTCGGAATTCGCCTGTCAAGACGCGGATCTCGAGGAAAATAGGGTGTTGAGTTTTTATGATTACATCGAAATCGGGGAACATTTTCTGGAAATTTTCGTCCACGCTAAACATCGAGGTGTGTTCGAACAGGCTTACGTTGGTTTTTGTCTACTCTGCGAGTGTTATTGGAGGTAAGTTTTGTGGAGGCCAACAATAGAAGGTGTCTCAAAACCCAACAAAAAGGAAGTAATGAAGTGAGCTCGGAAATGACAAAATTTTTGCACATAACAATATAGAAAAGTAAGTGTTTTTACTTTTGAGTAAACTCACCAGTTGTCGAGGTTTGAAATTTGTACAGTATAAGAAGTTCAAATCAGATAATAGAAAACGCGTTTTTGTGTATGTTGAATTAAAACTCGAATGATTGGATGAAAAACGCAGTTTCCTCTCATCATGAACTGTGATAGTTGAATTAAGTATTTGGATAATAGCTAGCTATAATAAAAATTAGAAATTTCGGAGAATTGATTGAAAAAATCACAGATAGTAGTGATTTTCTCGAATTTCACCGACATGTGGTTTTTATGCCAAAATTCTATCATTTCTGAGGTTCCCATGAATGCATCTTTCTTCTATTGCCTACTTGACGTTGAGTTTTGTGTACCTGTGTAAACGTTTGAAATTTAATTAATAATGATTTCTAAACGTTCCTTATTTTAGATCGTGTAATCATGATATCAGTTGTTTGCCAAACAATTGGTTAAGGCAAGGTTTAGATTTAGTAACTGGAGCTCATGCAGGTGGAAGATTATGTTCTACACGGCGGAGTGCAGGAATGCCATTTCTTATTATGGTGAGCATAGTGAATATTCAAAAGCTATGGTATTTATAAGTCCCTACGTATTTTGTACTATACATTATATATCATCAAAAAGCCAAATCAAGAAGCAATAGAATTAATACACCAAAAACTACACATAATAAAAATAAAAAGTATTAAGGAAAAAAGTCTGAAGTATACAAACTAAACTGGGTTCCTGCAGTAAGATGTATATTCGTAAAACATACAAAATTTCAAAATTAGAATTTATAAATATTATTGTAGTTTCATCATCAAAAAATATTTCTGTTTACGCGGATCATTTCATTGAAGAAAACCATAAGTTCTTTCAAATTTTCACATTAATCTAATAAACAGCTTTAAACGAATATTTGGGAATCCACCGTGAATTAGTAGTTTCCAATACTTTATTGTATAAACAGATGGATTTCGATAATATAGTAGACTTGTGTTACTGTGAACTGCTGAACAACGTGAACCCAGAATCTTTTCATTAGCGCTCAGTGTTTGGTAATTGATTTTTTAGTTATACACATACACATGTACTCATTTCAATTCTCCACCTTGATTTGTGTTTGTTGGAGTTCATAGACTGATGTGTTCAGTGTTTGGTAATTGATTTTGCAGATAAAATAATGGTTAAAACCACAAAAAGTGTTTGACTTTTATGAGAAATCAGTTGAAATTAATCTGAAAATGGTTTATTTTTATTATAGAAGAACTCAGAACGGTGCTCCTCCGCATTATGATGCTCGGGTGCGCCAATATTTAGACGAAAATTTCCCAGGAAGGTGGGGTGTCAGTGTCAGAACTTTGCTGAATGGAAGAGATTGATTGCAAAATTCCATATTCACGCAAGAGAGTCTTATTCTCGAATCAAACATAAACATGTTCTCGTATTATACCGAAATGAACCAGTTTCAAAAAAAGTTCGGGTCACTAAATCTACTATATGCTCCAGTAGTAATAAACAAAGAAAAATTTTGGAAGTAGTTAATGAGAGTTTGAAACTAAATAAGATCGAGTAATATACTATAAGAAAAGCTGAATATCCTTTGATGCAATAAATCGAGTAATATACTATAAGAAAAGCTGAATATCCTTTGATGCAATAAAAACTCTACAAATGGTTTGTGAATTAAAGAGAACAAAAAAATGCTCAAAAGCAAAGCTCTTTATTTGCGTGAGAAGTTCATGTCACCTAATCAATGCAAGCAATGGATGGTTGCCATGTTTGAAAAGTCGATATGGGATACGATTTTTGAAAATTGCAGGTGAAAAACTGTCCTTGCAACCTGAATTAGTTCATCCATTCATAGAACTGTCTAATATTATTACCACACTCAATTTGAGTGATCAAAAAATATACAACACAGATGATACTAGTTTATACTGGAAACTTCTACATGATAAAACCTATGCTCCGATTTCTGAAAAGACTGCACTTGGTTTGAAATAAGCAAAGCAACAAATAACTTTTCTTGGATGTGTCAATGCATCAGGTGAACAGAAGTTAGCACCATTGATAATCGGGAAAGTCACCTATATGTTTTAAAAACTTCAATAATTCTTTTGTCTACAAAAACGCTAAAAATGCATAGATTACCAAAGAAATTTTTTAAAACATTCTTCCTACAGTTTTTTTGAGGTGAGTTTTTCACATATTTTCTGACTTTACAATCTAGCAAAATATTTACTTGTGTTAGATAATGCTCCATCCCGTCCATCAGTAGAGGAGTTAAAACACCTAACAGTGTTATTTTTGTAAAATTTATGCCACCTAATGTCACACCACTTACATTCAACCTATAGACAGAATGCGTTGATACTAAACTACTAAACTTTATTACAGAAAAGGCTTGCTTAGCCCTGTTATATCCAAGAGTAGACTAGTAGATTCTCTTACGACAATACCATTGATGGTATTGCTTCTCTACATTTACACACGGCTTGGGAACGACTGGAAAGGGCAACGATAGTAAAGTGTTGGCATAATATTTTACGTAAAAACAATGAATATGATGAAGATTTACCTTTAGCTCACGAAATTTGGAGACAAAATGTATCGGAAACCGTGATTAACGATATTCTTGACTTATTGCATGCTCTTGCACCTTCTGGGTACACAATGCAAGATGTTCAAAAATAGAATGAAGACATTTTAAACAATGAGACTGACCTGAGAGCAGGTAAAGAGAGTGATATTTCTGAAGATAGAAACCGTTAAGATTTGATTATATCACTACAAAAAAATTCCACTCCGAAGGTATTGCAGCTATCAAAATTGTTTCACAATGGCCAGAACAACACAATGTAGATGTCTGTGCCATGATGACTTTAAAGTGAATGCAGGAAAGAGCAGTCATTGCAAATTTGCACCAAAAAAAATTCAAACCAAAGTTTGTGTTCACATTATCACAAGTCTACTTTAATTCTCTCTTATTCAATTCATAGTTCCACACTATCTGACATATTATGTTTCTTGAATTTAGCTACGGTAGTATTTATTCACTCTTAATGTATTGTGTAAACTATATAGAAATCAATTCACCTTAGTTTATGCTCTGGTACCTTATAGATTCATTTATGTAATGAATGAATTTTACTTAATTTAATATCACCTTCCCTTATAATGAATAATTTTGACAAAAACTTCTATTCTCTATGAGGTTTCTCTTGCAGGCTATTTTAACCACAGATCCATCCCTAGATAAGGCAGCTTTCCACATCACAATGGCAGAATTAATAGTGGCTGCCGA
This sequence comes from Cryptolaemus montrouzieri, assembly GCA_013387265.2. NCBI lineage: Eukaryota > Metazoa > Arthropoda > Insecta > Coleoptera > Coccinellidae > Cryptolaemus > Cryptolaemus montrouzieri. The sequence continues at coordinate 31,413,150 of JABFTP020000103.1, forward strand.
CGATGAAGATGAGAACAGAATAGAATTTAGAACGCACGCATTGAATATTTTGAGATTTTTGTTTCGACATACAAAATTGGGCGATCATGTTTGTCCTTATATTGAAAAATCCGCAGAACTGGCTCTGAAGGGCATGCAGTGTCTTGATTGGGGAGTGAGTGTATAAGATAAATAATATTTTACTGTTGATCACATACTAGGTGTGTAAAATGAAACGAATTTGCTTATAGAGAGCGCAAGCTGTAATTAAGTTTCCGCCATATTTAACTTTCGTTTTTCTCTTGTTTTGACATATGTCAGCTTCAAGTCACATACACGTTTCATCGGTAGCTAAGACTAACGAAAAAAATGTGATTTTATATTGACACACCTGATTTCAACCTTCGAATTTGATTTCAAATTTAAATAACAATTTCTTTTATTGCAGGTGAGAAATTCTTCAACCTTGTTATTTTCTGCTCTAGTAACAAGATTGTTTGGAGTTCAAAGAACACAGGATTCTGAAGAGGTGACAGTTAAGAATAAAATGACTGTGAAGGTGTTCTGTACAAGATTTCCGACATTGTTTGATTTTTTACTGGACACCCTGAAGGCTGAGTGTGAGAATAACAATAGTTTGGTATTGCACCCAATCCTGTTGGTCTTCTCCAGGTTATATCCTAGTCATTTGGATCCGTCTGATACCAAGGTATGAGAAGTTGAAATAGTTGATTCTTAGGAATACTTATTTTCTAACAACGGATGTGTCACAGATGAAAAATATTACTTATAAATGATTAATTAAAACAGTTGGCAAAGGTTTCACAAAAATATGCCAAAATTCTGGGCATATTTCGGGTCTTCAGCCCATTATCAAAAGTAATACAATACTGAAAAACAAAATAAGTGGTTTTACTTAAATATAACGGCATTCACAAAGGAGATAGAATGAAGTCTGTTTGCTCATCAAATTGAAAATAATGAAAAATCTTTGAACTTCTTGTACTCGTCAATTAGTAGGGCTCATGACTCATTCCCATTCAAAATATACAGAAAACCAACTACTTAAAGTAAATTCTGAATCCAAACATATCAAATTGAGTGCATTTCATTCATTTGTTCACAGATAGCTCTCTATTCCTTTGTCAGCCGATTGATTTTGAGAATGAAGATTTAATATTAAAATTAATCGCTAAGAATAACGGCTATAAACCGAATATAATTGACACCTTAATAACACTAAGGCAACATAAACATTTACTGCTGAGAATTTATTCTTTGCATACTGAGAAATCAAATAGAAAATTTTCAATCGATTAATTTCTAATACTAGCAACAATATATGTAATAGATTGCACAAAAATAATACTAATACCATCAGTATTAGTAAAAGAATTTGGGTCTATTGTTAACAATAGAGATTAAATAGAATTATTAGATAAAAGTGGAGAGTATGAAATACACTGCAGTGAATGCGCGACTTTCTATATATGCCAAACTGGAATATATATTGAGAAGAGAATCGAAAACATAAGAGATCTATTATTCAAAACAAAAATTCTGAGCATGTGATAGATAAAAATCTTCATAGACTTCAAAAGAATTGAACTTATACATTCAGGTAATAAAGAAAAAAATGAACATTTAAGAGATGATGAAAATCACGTCCGCTCTTAGGAAAAACCAGCCAATGTGTAATGAGTATATAGACTTCGGTCTATCCCCTCTTGTAAATGCTGTTATATTTAAGTAGAAACACTCATTTCATTTTTCAGTATTGTTTTACTCTTGATAATGGGCTGATAACCCAAAACATATGTCAAGTACTTTAATATATTTTTATGAAACCTTTGTCAAGTGTTTTAATTAATCATTTATTTATTATGTTTCACCAAGTGTTAAGCGAGAATTCCATATATAAAAATATGACTCATTTTCTATATAATTGATTTTATTTGTGAGACAAAATGGGTGAATCCTTAATTTTGGTAAAGGTGTTTTCTTTTGTAGAATTTCAAATTTATCACACTTGTGTTATTTGACCTAATCTTAAGTTTTTTATAGATTGAAGAAGCCATCCCATACATAAAGCAATGCATGTCGAATTCATCATTTGAGACTAGAAGATTAGCCGCGAGAGCCTCTATGGCCATTGTGTTCTCGAAAGATCTACATCTGACAATCAAACAGAATTTCGAAAAGATTGGTCAGAAACGTGTTGGTAATAATGAATGTCATGGCCTACTTTTGGAAGTAAGAACACTGTTTTTTTTCATTTAACGAACAAATATGCTTAAATTGTTTGTTTTGAAAATTACTTATTAAAACTTTGTGAATGATTTCAAGTTATTGATTTTTTTAATGCATCTTTGATGAAGAAAAAACTTCTTTCAGGTATGGTATATATTGAAGTATTTAGGTGATCAAATGGATCTGCAGATAGGAAAAATTATTGCTGATAGCATATATATTCTGGAAAATGCAGGAAGCAGATTTGGTCACCACTGTGTTTCACTCTACATGGATATTTTGTCATTCCTTTTTGGCAGGTTCGTATATTGCTTATAATTGTTCAGAAAATCATATGCCTTGAAAACAATAACTAAAATAAAGAGAACAACTAATTAACTGACAAATTAGTGTAAAGAAAAAGTTGACAATTTTTTGAAGTTCAACACACCAATTTACAGCACACATTTCTTCATTGATGAAATTTTTTCCTCTGAGGTTCTTTAATTTTGGGAACAGCATGTAGTCACTCGGGATTAAATCTAGAGATCTATGGTATGTGCTTTACAATTTCGAACCCTGCATCTTAATGGAAGCCTTTGCAATTAAGTACATAAGAGCTTCTATATGGGACTTCACGAGTATGACAACTTTAAACAACACTTTACTTCTTCCACTTGTGTACCCCTGGATACTACGAGTAACGTCTATCGAAAGTCACCAACTAACAGAACTCTAATGCCAATCATTAAGTTATTATTGGCTTTTATATCTTCCAAAGATATAATTAAGAGCTTCGACACTATGTTTAGATAAATAGCTAGATCATTTTATTTGTTCAATTTGGTACATATACTCACAGTGAACGTGTCAAAAACATGAGAAGAAAAAAGGCAATGTATAAATGAAAGCATGAAACAATACATTACATAAAAAACAGCAAATACAATAAAATCAATTACTAAATAAGTCGTCTAAGAAATCCTGAACTGCATAAGCCTTCTCCAAAAGTTTTTGTTTAGAATTTCGTTTGAATGCTGAAAGTGGCAGAATACGCAATTTTACAGAAATTTTATTATAGATTTGAATGGACATAAACACTACATTCTTCTGCAGATATGTGTAGTTGTGCCTATAGGTTGTTAGGTTGTCTCTGTAACATGTAGTATATTGATGTTCCGTGCCAGATGCAGTGAACCGGTGTAGGTTTCTTTTTACAAAGAGACAGCAGTCAAGGACAAAGAGACCGGGAAGAGTGAGAATCCTCTGGGTGACAAAGTGCTCCCTGCAACTTTCTCTTGGGTTCAAGTCCAGTAAGGTCCTAAGATATCTCCTCTGCAGAATGAACACTATCACTCATCATCGAATTTCTCCAAAATACAACACCACACCTAAGATGGGACTCTATATACGCATGATAGGACAAAAGCGCTGCCTCTCTATTAACCATTCTTGACAATACCCTCAGTGCATAGCAAGCGTCGATCCTTACTCCCAAGAAAGCGACAGTATCCTCTGCAGTTATAGTTGCATTGTTAAATACTATGCTTAGTTGTTCTGTTGGCTTTCTGAATCCAGAAGAGACTTGAGTTTTAGATGTATTTAGTTGAAGCTCATTCTGAGAATAATTTTCCAGGATGTTTAGGGTATCAACTGATTTTGTTTTGAGGGCTTCAACATCATGTTCACATAAAACCAGTGAGGTATCGTCAGCATATTGCTGTACATTGTTCAGTAGTTCTTCAGGTAAGTCATTCGTGTATATTCTGTACAGGAGAGGTCCCAATATAGATCCCTGGGGAACACTCTTACAAACTTCAAGACTGACTGACATTTGCCTCTGAAACATACTGCTTTCGGTTAGACAAGTAAGACCTCACCAATCGCAGCGCCACCCCACGTATCCCATACCATTCCAGCTTTCTCAACAATTTATTATAGAATACACTATCAAAGGCCTTGCTGAGGTCTAAAAACAAAGCAAGAGTACACTTTCCATCATTCAAATAGTTGAATATTTTATGAATTGCTGAATATATAGCATCGACAGTAGATTTTTGTTTCCTAAAACCATATTGTGAAGTTTTCAGAAGAGCAAAATTTTCCAAAAAGTTCATTACTCTCTTAAGGATAACGTCCTCATATATCTTGCTGACATTTGGAAGTATAGCAATCGGTCTGTAATTAGATAATGCTGTAGGATCTACTTTTTTCTTGAATACAGGGTTAATTATAGCTATCTTCAGCTTACTAGGGAAATTTCTAGTGGAGAGCGTCAAGTTAATTAAGTGACAGCGGCGCTGCGATGATGTGGGCTATGCGCTTGAGAAGCTTTATGGAAATCTCATCTCTTCCAACAGCATTGGTATTCCTTAAGCTTTTTATTATTTGGTAAACCTCACGTTCATCTGTAGGCTCCAAGAATATGCTAGCATGATGATACTCCTGTACAGGGTATACTTCACTTTCAGCATTATTGTGTTTCTCACAACCCACATAGAATTTGTTGAAATCATTGACCAGGGATTTCTTATCTACACATTGAAAGTTTTCAAACATATTTTGATTAGATGCAGGTTGTCCTACCAGAGTATTTTTTAATGAGGTTCCAAGTAGCTCTCTTGTTATTCTTTGCATTTGTTATATATTCCACATTGATCCGCTGCTTTGCTACAGTAATAACTCTTTTCAAAATACTGCAGTATTTTCTATAATGCTCTTCTGATACTGAACCCAAAAGTTTATCCTCGAAATGTTTTCGTTTATTTCCGTATGATATTCTTATACCTGTAGCAATTCAGTTCTTTTTTTTTTCGATAATAGCACGGCTTCTTTTTTTTCGGAAATATTCTGTTTAAAAGATCATACAAGATCGTCAAGAACGTGTCATACCCAATTTCAGCATCCTCACAAGAAAGAACTCTACGCCCCCAATCCACTTCGTCTATTGCTTCGGCAAACTGAACAAGTTTCCCCTCTGAAAAAATTCTATTATAGTTATACCTTGCTGGTACTTCCTCATTTAAAGGGATCTCTGTAATCTGTGCGTGATGATCTGAGAGAGCCGATATCATCACCCTACTACGTTATTTTCCTCATCATTGACAAAAATGTTGTCTATTAGGGTTTTGGACGTCCGTGTTACTCTGGTAGGTTCGTGAATTGTTTTATGTAGATTGAAGCTCTGCAGAAGATCAGTAAACTTCTCCGAAGCACGGTCTCTTTTCAATAGGCAGACATTAAAATCCCTGCTCAGCAACATCTTGTATTTATTATATGAAGTTGACAACTCGTACAAAAGATTTTCAAGTGCACTAAGAAAGACATCAAGATCGCCCGAAATAGGTCGGTACGGACCAATGTGCATTAATCCCACACTATTATCTTAGTATTCCATATATTTCAGTATGGTAAGGATTAAGAGGCAGCTTAAATGCGACATCAAAAGCTATTGTACGGTCTTTACGTATTTTGCCTGATAGCAGAATTTAGACAAATGTTTTGTCGGTACCACCAGTAGCATATAGAAAAAATATTTGACACGAGGTTTTATCAACACTTCCGAATATTTGATTGCGAACGCAAGACTGCTCTTCTGTTAGCAACACTTATTAGGCACTACTTAGGCCGATGAATCAGTGTTGTAAGTAATTTCTCTAAGGTAGTCTCGTTTTTTAACAATGGCTCATTTCTCAATGGCTGTGGTGAATCATATTGGTCTAAAAGTTTCCTCTCCAAAGAGAACTGTCTGCTCAATAGCATTGACACATTTATTGTAAACTTCATTCACAACTAGACGAACATCGTGTAGAAGTTCTGACTTGTCGTTTCATATTCTCCGATAAGTTATCTTTGGATTTTCCCATAGACCTCTGGCGTCTGATAATTGACAAAACAACAGCAATACAATATCATACACTCCTAAAATAAAAATATGATAAAGGAGTTGTTTTCTGCGGGTTATTAACCTTATCAGCTAATTGATTGGGGTCGTTGGGATGAAAATATATTCTATGTCCGTTTTCTCAATGGACTCACATATTGAACTATTGTCAGAACTACTAATGTAACGACCACTTTCATATATTTTGATCTCATCCCTCTTATATGTTAGACTAAATGATGCCTTTATTAGCGTATTTACAAATATATTTAATAGATTTCATAGATCTACAATATTCTTTGTTAATATGGCAGCGTAAGTACGTGACAAAACTGAATGGTCAAGCTTAAGTCTGACTTTTAAAAAAAGACATTCGCCCCTTTAGGGGTCGAATATCAATAAATTATGAAACACATGCTTACTTATTTTCTTTTAGGCTAAGATTTTCAAAGTTCCAAGCTGAAATGCCCATTTAATTTTTCTTCCTCATACAAAATTTATTACCCCCTCTTATCATGTCAAAGAGCAATATTACGAAATTCCAAACAGATCTGACCACAAACAAAAAAGTTATATACAAACGTGTATCCCTTCAGGAGGTGAATTTCGCAAAACCCCTTCTTAATGGAGCTAAACGTGAGCAAAGGTCCAAATATCACGATTTTCGTTCGGTTTTGTCTCGGCTTTGATGAATTATTCTATCAGTCAGGACATATTACTTCATATAATGTAACTGCTCGATAGTTTTTTGCAAGGCTCGCACAAGCGAGAGGCCGACGCCGAGGCCTAGTGTCGTCACTACCACTCCCAGTGCATTATTGATATTCGCTTTCACAAACTAGCTATTTTTTCATCTAATAGCCTTAAGTTCCTGGGTGTTTTGGGTGACTATCGACTAGATTGGGGTGATCATGTAGACCAACTTGCAAATTATATGGCCAGATATGTGTATGCACTAGAACTGTCCGAACTTGTGAATGTCTCCACAGCTTTTACCGCATACAATGCATATATTGATAGTAGGCTGAGATAAGGGATAGTTATATGGGGGAAATCATCGGATATCTTGAGGCTCCTTTTGTTGCAGAAGAGATGTATTCGTGGGATTTTTAAGCTGAGCAAAACACAATCATGCAGGGCTCACTTTGTGGAAAGATCAGTGCTAACTGTTGTGAGTCTATATGTTTATGAAGCAATTATGTTCATAGTTAATAATGGAGACCTGTTTGTGGACACTAAGCGTGAACATGAGCATAACACGAGAGCTAAGAACGATATGAGGCTACCCAGACTTAAGTATACTTACTTTCAAAACAACTCTGTTTATGATTTGGTGAAAATTTATAATCACATTCCACAGAAGGCACAAGGGTGGCCACAAAATAAATTGAGAAGAAGATTAAATACTTACCTTAGGAGGACACCATACTACACTCTCCAGGAGTACTTTGAGGACAATATTTGTCTCAGCTGATTTCATCTCTTATTGTTAGGTCTTTATTCTGTTTACACTGTTTGTCTCTATGTATTTTATGTTTATAATGACGTGTTCTACTACAATTTATGTTTATATGGAATAAGTAAATGGATTGATTGATTGATTATGTTTCAGATATGATGAAAGGATCGATCTGGACACCCTACGAAAGATCCTGACCTCAATCTCGAGGCTCATGGAAGAACAAAACCTCAACATCACAGGCAGGCGAAATTTCGAGGCTGCCATGGTCAATCTCACCATCACAATCTTACTAATCAGGTTGGAGCATGTTGAGACAACATTTCAAGCCATCAACTTCGATTTTGAGAACTACATGATGATACACGAAGGAATGATAATGAAAACATACTGCCTCCATTTTGTGCTGTTTGTTAATATAACATACAACGAAATGGACCTTCAAGATCCCCCACTGTTCATTTTCGACGAATTAAAACCACCTGAATCGGTCAGAGATGTGATAAATAACTTCAATAAACCGACCAAATGTGAATTTTTAACGTATATACATAAGTTCATGGTGGGTTACCTTAGGGGAGAATTGGAACGAATAGAAACTGTCGCTGTGAATGAGTGCTTCATTTTGAACTTACTTTTGTTGCCATATTATCCGTGTCTTTTAGTATCGTTAAATAATCGTGATAAGCAAAAAACGTTGGATATGTTAATAAATTTCTGCTGCTGTGATAGAGAGGAAGTGATAAGTGCCGTTATTACATGTATAGGTGTTTTACTCTCTCAATTGGATAATGAAACTTTGAGATCTTTAGATTATAGAAGACTGATTCGGTTATTGCGGAGAAGTGCTGCGCCTGAAGCTGCGGTTTACAGGAGATTGTCTGTGTGTCAATTTTTGCTGAAGTGTAAATTTTTGTATTACCCTGGAACTAAGTTTATGAAGGGTAAGTAAATTGACCAGTTTTTCGGTTCATTCGCGATTGATAATCCCTTAAAAACAGTTTAGAAATTTGAATATCAAAATGATGAATATGATCGAAAATTATAGAATATAAAATCGAAAGATTTATAAAAATATTTAAAAAAAAGTTGCAAACAAGGATACAGTACAAGTACTAATACAGAGCTTATTAAATTGGTAATTGTCCATTTTCAAACCTGAGAATGATTGAAGTATTGTACAAAATTCACTTCTACAGTGTGTATCAACCAAATGGAATAAATTCGATAATACGAGGGAAGTTTGATAGTGACTTTACGAATGAAAAATATTTTTTCGAACAAAAAGCATTTTGTTTCTCAGCATAATCTTCTTTCAACTTAACTTCTATTGGAAAGAATCTGTCTTATCATAGTTAAAACATTTTTGGCAATTCTATATCTATGGAGCCCACAGATGCATGCAGAGTTTCAAATATCATCTGAAATCTCTCCAAACGATCTGAAGATAACTAAAATTAAAGCTATATACAAGAAAGATGATTACAAATTTATTTATTTATTGATCATACGATAAAAAAGTAACATTCAGTTACAAAAAAAATAGTATGGACAGACGGGAAACCCCCTTCAATACAAAAAACTAGGAACTAATTAATACAAACAATGTAGTGAGCATTAAACATAGTGCCCAGTAGTGAAGCGTAAAGAAAAAAAAGAGCAATATTAAAGTGACCTTAACGCATGAAAATCTTTTGATTTCAAGACTCTAAGAGAAACAGATAAGAAAGCAAACCATGGAACTTTGTTCGCCAAGGTAAGAGTACAGTAGAGAAAGAAGTTGCAAATGTAATTAAATCTATGCATTTTGATATTAAATAGTGGTGTGTGTCAAGTTCGCCTAAGTGGCAAGTTAATATCAATCATAGCTAACAAATCAATACAATCAACAGAACCATTCAATATACCTTGCATAAAACACAAATCAGATACCTTCCGCCGGTTCACCAGAGAATCCAACCTGAAAGTGTTCATCACAATTTGTAAGTCAATTTTACTTGGTAAATGCGACTGGAACGCCAGATGACGTAAGAACCTCCTTTGTACTTTATCCAAAAAATCGATATCACCAATAAAGAATGGGGACCAAGTAATAGAACCGTGTTCCAGATTGGATCTCTTCACACGACCAATATCCTTTTGATCAAAACTGTAGTTGAACTGACTAATCTGAACAGACCTATGAAACGAGATAATCTTACATTTATCAAAATTCAATTTAAGACAATTAAGTTCAACCCTGTAGAAAGAAGCATCAATCTGAGATTGCAGAAACATTGAGTCCTGCGAGTTCTTTACGACTGAATACATTTTCAAATCATCGGCAAACATAAGAAACTTAATTGAAATAAAATTCTTTTATATTATTAACGAAAATGTCAAATAGCACTGGACCCAGATGAGAACCCTGGGGCACGCCAGAAGTTACAAAAATCTCTCTTGAGTAAAAGTTTCTATATTTAACAATCTGCGTTCTACCACATAAAAAATCTGCCAGCCACAAGAGCAGGGAAACTCTTAAGCCAAGAGCTTCAAGTTTACTTAACAAAATATTATGATTAACCGTATCAAAAGCCTCAGAAAAATCAGTGTACACAGAGTCTAACTGGAAACCCGCCTCAAAGCAGTCAATTATATATTTCAAGTAGAGTGCAAGATTAGTTATAGTAGAACGGCCTTTACAAAAACCGTGTGGCTCATTTATGATAACAGAGCAGCACTTCCAAGGTAGTTAATTACAGACCATGCAATCAAGTAATTTAGGTAACGCAGATTGTTAACATATGCCTCTGTAATTTGTTATTAGCGATCTTGAACCGTTTTTAAACAAGGGAATAATGAGAGTCTGTTTCCATAGTGCGGGAAATTTACCACAACCCAAAGAAATATTAAACAAATTACTAATTGGAGTTGCCAGAACAAAGGCACAATTCTTTAGAACTATGGATGGTATTCCATCACAGCCAGTAGAAAGCCCTGGTTTTATGTTTTTTACAACTTCAAGAACCTCTGTAGAAGAGAATTGGCAGCTTTCAATGTTTAAAAAGCTATCATATTCAATTTTGTTTGGAACAACAACATTTTTGCTGTATACCCCCGAAAAAAATAACTATCAGATCAACTGTAATTCGACCATCTTCACTAGTGACACCATCATATTCCATGCAGTTGGGAAGTTCTGATGTTTTCTTTTTAGAATTGATAAATCTCCAGAAGGCCTAGGGGTTAGAACGAATCGAGTTGTCAATATTGTAGAGATGGTCAACGTACAGCCAGTCCGATAGTAACTTGCAATCTGACAGCAGATCTTTAAAATAATCGTAGTCTGCGGTGCTACCAAATTTCTGCAATGAGCCTTTTTCTTGAGAATAATTAACTTAATGAGATCTTTAGAAAACCATATTGGATATTTCCTATTTTTCTTTACAACTTTAGGTACAAATCTATTAAAGCCAAAAAACATACAGCTGTAAAATTTAGAAACGGAAGAATTAAGGTTACTAGCGTCAAAAGACCAATCGCACCCAGACAAATACTCATTAAGTCCAACATAATCTGCCTTACGGAAGTCAAATGATTCCTCGCTAAATGATAGTGCAGACTCCGTAGGTTTATCCACAGCTACGCAAAATTCGAGAGCCAGGTGATGCATGCCATCTTCCTGAAATGAATCAATAGCGCGGCGGACGCGAATAGTTTCATCATGGGCAAAAACCAAATCTAACTAAACTACTTCAATAATGGGAGACCTATATCAATTCTGCCTAATTTCAGCAAAATTTTTGAGCTCGTAATTGTGAAGAGAATAACAATTTCTGGAAGCGTCCTCAATCCTACTGGATTCCCAGTATAGGTTCAGAAAAGTGTAGTTTATGCGCCGATTAGAAAGGCAATTAAGTTTTGAATGATAGAGACGAAATATCGGCAATATTTTTGGATCTGAAGAAAACTTTTGATAGCGTTGATCAAGGAAAGCTGGTAGGGAAGTTAAAAGCATATGGCATTTGGCCTCAAGCTTATGGAGTCATACCTTTTAAATACGTATCAATATGTATGTGCAGTGGATAAAATAGCTAGGAGGTTGATTCCACTAAATTTGAGTAGTACTTAGTGGTACCACAAGGTTCAATCTTGGGGCTTCTTTTGTACATCATTTATGCAATGACATACCAGAAGAAACATGATTCTTATAGGCCAGAACATTGAACAACTTGAAGAAAAGGCACAGGACATTATGCAGTAATTGGAGACTTGATTTGTTTCGAAGAACCTGTAAATAAACTTGTCTGACAGTATCATTGAATTTTCATATGGGTATATAAAAATGTAAGAAAATGATGAAGTAGTCTCTCTGGAGAGAATTTTCGTCTTGCAGAAGAGATGTATCAATCAATATTAGATTTAAACTACCGGAAAAGCTGCAGGTTGCACTTCGTCGCCAGGAACATTTTCACATTGTCTATACATGAATGCCCTATTTTATCAATAGGACACTTAGTAATTGCACATAGCAGTTGGGATCATATATATAACAGAATATATAAATCCCAACTTGCACATACAGATTCAATTATACTTACCTTCAAAAAAACGTACATTTTTCAACAATAAATATTTTCAACAAGTTTCCGGAAGCATTTGGGAAACTCCCAATGAGGACATTTGAAGTTAAATTGAGTAAATTTCTTTTAAATAATATAAGATGCAAGATTTTCTACTCAATAGTTTGGTAATAGGAATTTTTATAGTTTGTTTTTTTTGTATTGTATTTATGTTTGACGTGTTTTACACCTGTGATTGTTTCATGGAACATTATCTATTTATCTATCAACATAAATAATCTAGCAATTTGCCAATTTTTCATTCCTTTCTAATAATAGATTTCATACAGGTCCTCAAAATAGGCGTCTATTTCAGTGTTGATCTTTCCATTCGATCCAGATCTCTTACTGCTCAGCCATTTCTCCAAGTTTGAAAACAGGAAAGTTGCAGAGTGCTATATCTGGAAAATATGGTGGATGTAGTAGCAGTCTGTATTCCAATTTATGGATTCTTACATTAATGATACCAGTGCTTTGTTTTGATGAAACAACATTTTTTGCTTCACCTAATGCGTCGTTCCTGCTTCGTCAAAATGTGGTCGTTTTTACTTCACAAAATGCGATCGTAGTGATCGTTTTACCCTTTTTGAGATAATCATTATGTATTAAGCCGGTTGCGTCCAAAAACACTGATACAAGGTTTTTCAAACATACCCTTAATTAATTATGTATATCGAGTTTATTCCATTTGATTGATACACACTATATAAATATAGGATAGACCGGCTATCGGTTCAATATCTAATTGTTCAATTTCAGCATTTGGCATTGATGTAATTTTTATATTAAGATTAATGGCATTGTCCTAAATTTACTATAGAAAATTGTTCATTATGTTTAAGTTAAAGTCGACTTACTAACCTTTTTAGCAGATCTATTACCACTTCTACTTTTCTTCTTTACAGGCACGAATCTAGTTCACTTTCTTAGTATGGTGATGACTCTACTAGAAGACGAAGCTCTAAGGATAAGAAATGAAATCAGTGGACTAACTGATGATGAGAATATTGTCCTACTTGATGAACAGTATGTAAAGACATAGTAATTAACACTTTGATTGCGCTGGCGGGTTGAACTTTGACGATCCCCAGATTTTTTTAGTAAAATCCCACCTCTGTTTTCACTATAGAAAAAGCAGCATTTCACTGACGATTTTTCGATTTTCCAATTGTATGTTTTTCAATTCATTATTTGGATATTTCAATCGTTCACAAATTGCTGCTCGCTTCATTCTCAACTTTTCTGCCAATTGTTTTTGAGTTTGTGCTGGACATCTTCCACCGTTTTCGGCCTACCTGGACGTTCTTTGTCTTGAACGTTAAAATCGACACATATGAATTGTCGAAGCCACGTTGCAACGAAGTCTCTACCAGTAAACGATAACTTTCCTTCTACTTGAAGGCTTTGTTGGTACACAAACGGCTCCAAAACTGCCCAAGGTGTTGTAGCTGGTGTATATGGTCGAAGTGTTACAAAGGAATAGTCTATTTGTCTTGGCGCGCTTGGTACTGTTTTTCAAGCAAAAATAATCGTCATTGACCACTAGGCTAACCTCCTGCTTGTAGGGGTTAACACGCAGGTCAATAAATATCATCATGGCTGGCCAAGCTATCATTGCCAGTTGCGGCAATGAGAAGGCGGAGTCATTGGCCGCTCGACGAACTGACTTGGGATTCATAGGACCGTAGGTTAAGGTTGGAGTTTCTCTGGACACCGGAAGGATGGAAACTAACCGGTGGTTGGATCTGAAGGTACGTGAGCACTAGTCACGTGAGTCTAACATGTATTAGACACTCTCGGCTTGACATCAGTGAACCTTCCTCTGCAAGAGTCAAGGCTTGGCTTACACTCTCCATACTAGACCTGATAGTTCTAATTGCCGTATTAACGGGGCAATGTCGCATCAGAAATCACCTAGATAAGTTAGAATTGATCAATGACTCTTCAAGGAGACTATGTGAGGAGGAGATAGAATGAATAGAACACGTCATGTGCAAATCCCCAGAGGACAAAATCAGGCTTGAGCAACTTGGATCTAAAAAACAGGAGCTCACTGAGCTTATTAAGCTCTCACCCACAAAGTTTGTATCCTTTACAAGAAGAATGGAGCTTGTAGGTGAAATTTAGGGCAGTGTTTAACAATAGACCACTGAGTTGCAGTGACAGGTCTATCAATCTATCATCTGTCGAAATGATAACTTTCATCGGCTTTTTTCTTTTGATGCAACAGGAAAAATAAAAATAATGCATATTTTCGGCACAATGCTCAACATTTTCAACAAATTATGCATCTATAACGCTGTTATTTTGGCGGAACGTAACTTGTGTAGTTTTGAGGTTAATGTCAGTAGAATAAAATGACACATTGTTCAATTCATGACATGCCATACTTATGGCTAGCGACATCTATTACAGAAACCGGAAAGGACACAGCTGTTATGAGAATATTGAACCTAGCACAAGATGCTTTAAACTCACGAATATAAAACATTTTTAGTCTGCTTTAGCAGGAATTGAATATTTTGAATTTTATTTTCAGATCGAAAAGTGGATGGAAATGTTCACCGGATAAATCACGATATGATTTCCTGAAACATTGCTGTAAAATATTACCAAAACAACTGTGTATAGCATTTTTGTTAGCATGGTCAATTAGGCATTTTCCAGATGCCTCGAATGATGCTTCAGATGTAAGTAAAAAAAGTACACCAATTATCAGTTATCTCGCTGTTGAAACACAAACAAATATTGGATTTTACTATGTTTTATTGTTAAAACACTAGAATTGCAGTTTCGAACTGACGTTCGTCAGACAGATAAAACAACATAAACTACAGAGGTATTCATAATACTTGAAATCTCTAAATTCAAGCTGTTTGAGGTATCAGAGCAATCAATTTTCACCTACCTTGAAGGAGATAATTTTTCAATTCAACCTTCATAATCATCTTCAACCAAGGCCACACAGTAGTGGTACAATGATACAAAGTTAATTGAAAATCTATTCTTATGAAAAAGATTTGTAGATGATATGTTCTGTACTTGGATTGGCACGAGCAAACAACTGAATAGTTTCTTACAATTTTCAAATTCTTTTCATTGGTCGATTCAATTTACAATGAACATTCAAAATAATGAAAAAACTTTGAACTTTTGGACTTTTCAATTAGTAAGGCTCATATGTCATTAGCATTGAAAATCTACAGAAATCCAACTAATTCAGATAGCTTGATTCATAGCAAAAGTTTTCAATCCCAGAATATCAAATTGAGTGCTTTTCATTCCTTTGTTCAGAGATTTTTCTCTATTCCTTTGTCAGCTGTTGATTTCGAAAGAAGTTGGACATTTTAGAGATGATGGAAATCACGGCCGCCTGTAGAAAAAACCAACCAATTTGTAACGAGCAAACAGACTTTGGTCTATATCCTATTGTAAATGCCATTATATTTTAGTAAACCACTCATTTAGTTTTTCAGTATAGCATTGCTCTTGATAATGGGTTGATAATCCGAAACATATGTCCAGTATTTTAATATATTTTTGTGAAACCTTTACAAAGCGTTTCAATTAATCATTTACATAGTTTATTACTTCATTATCAATGATTTGCAATCAACTGAAATCAGAAAGAACCCTATGGAAACGGTTAGAAAATGAATCTCTAGAAAATGAAAGCATTCCGTCAGAAAGATTATCTACATGCATTGAAGAAAACTCCAAGCTAAGGAAAGAATTACAGAAGCAGAAGACTCAAACTATTGAAAAACCATCAGAGTCAGATAAAGACAAACTGAGAAAATCGTAAGACTGAAATCAGAACTCGAATCACTAACAGCGAAAATAGAAGAGCATAAAAAGATAAAAGCGAATATGTTGATTTCAATAGAAGTACTCTTGGCAGAAAACTCATTTTACAGAGAGCAAGCTGACAATCTCCAATTGAGTGAGATGAAGCAGAAAGAGGAAAACACTTGCACAAAACCAAAAAATAAAAGGCCTAGTAGGAACACACTATTCGATGAAATAGAGGAGCAAAAACAAAATGAAGAAAACTACAGTCAACATGATAGGACATCCCCAGATTTCATCCAGGAATTATACAAGAAATTATTCCATGACCTAAAAGAACACTTGCCAGCTCAATTTTTCAACAAAAAGGAAACTCCTAAAAAGCTCAGCACTGAAAAAATAGATCAAATAGAATCGAGGAAGCAAGAACTAAACGCCCCAAAAACCTATGCGTAAATTGCAGTGAGAAATAAAAGGACCAATGACGCTTTACGGCAAAGAGAGGAGTGCAAAAATCACACAAATGAAGTAGGAAGAAATTGCAACTTAAAAAAGTCAGTTTTTTTTTAAAACATTAAAATCCAGGAATCAGGTTAACAGGGAGACGAACCAAAGAAGAGCACGCAGCCAAGCAGTGACCTAGAACAAGAAGAGCTAGAAGAGGGGATTGTACAGTGTCATCAACTATCAGAAAACTTAATTTTGGAGAAGAGACCCAGAAGAAAAAAGAGGTCAGCCATATATGGCACAGCAGCTATTCACAAAGGCATAGGCAATCTCAGAGCTTTCGTTCCAAACAGCCATTTGCGTCTCTCGAAGGTGACTTTGGACAACAGTGAAAAGGATATATTGGAATATTCAGAAAGTAAGCTGCCAAATGTAAAAATAGAATGCAAGGAACTAATGGTCAAGTCGGGAGATTACAGAAGTTTTAAAATAACTGTCCCAGCAAACTATAGTTCACTCCTTCTAGAAAGTACGTTCTTGCGAAAAAATCTAGTAATAAAGAAATTTGTTGAATTGAAACAAAATTTTCGGATCAGACAAGAGTCCAACAACCAAAGATAGTCATAAATTGTGAGCATGCCAACAGTCTCACTGATGGTAAAGTTCTTTCAAAGGAAGCAAACAAACTATAATGAGACGTAACCAGCCACTGAAGTGGTCGCCAAAAACTGCGAAACAATAGTAAATCGGAATGTACAGTGCCTTGTAAATAAGATTGATAGTTTGAACCAGGTGTTAGATCAGGAGAGCTGTAGAATAGTGTGCCTTACAGAGCACTGGGTGAGCGCGGAGTAGATGTCCCGGGTGGTTATTGCAAACTATCAAGTAGCAAATGCTTACACACGTCAAAATTTCATCCACGGTGGAAGCATGATTCTCTCAAAGAATAACGTAAATTTTAAATGCCGGGACCACATCAATAACCTTTCTATAGATAGACATGTGGAACTATCAGCCATGCATGACTTGGATACCAATATTGTTTTTCTTTGCGTCTACGGGTCACCACTGGGTAACGTACAACAATTCATTGCACATATTGATGCCGCCTTGCACACTCTGTAGAGTACAACTTTGTTCACTGTGATGGTTGCGGGAGATTTTAATATAAATTTTTTGAAGTCCAGCCCAGAAAAAAGGCAATTTGAGAAAACGTGTGAATCATTTGGCTTATTCAGAGTATTCTTGGAACCACCCCGCATAACTAGATCTAGTACTTGCATTGATAATATGTTTACAAATTTGGATTCGGTAGATTACAAAAATGCACAATGGATCTTCACTTGCCCGATCATCTTGCCCAGAAACTGGCTATCAGGCGAAACCATGGTAATAGAGAAATAGTGTACAAATACATTCGAACAATTGATGAAGCTAACACCATTAGATTCATTGATAAACTGGAATATCGTCTGCATAAAAAAATGCCAGAGATTCATACACGCGTTTTCACGTCGTACTTACAAATACGTTTAATGAATGTTTCCCAGAAAGAAAAGTCAAATTGAAAGATCGGAAGAAAGAGCAAGCATTTAATTATCCCCAAATCTTGAAGTTGAAAAATTAAAAGGAAGCAGCTCACACGATAGCTAGGGTAAAACGGACGAAAATTCTAAGTTATTGTATCAATATCTTAGAAATGTATTCCATAAAGCCATCATAAGCCAAATCCCAAGCAAGAACAGAGAAATAATAACGACTACTGAAAACAAAATCAAGGCAATTTGGTCTATTATAAACACTGAATGAAAATCTAAAAAGGGAAAGAATGCAAGTAGTAGCCTTACCCCTGAGGAGTTCAGCTCTTATTTTACTAGCATTGGCTTCAATACATACTCCGTCGTATCAGAACACTAAAATAGTGGCCAAATCGGTTGCTGGCCCGAACTCGATATTCCTTTCGCCTGTGACACCGCAAGAGGTTCAGGAAGAAGCATCTAAGCTTAAGAATGGAGACTCCCGTGACATTTATGGCTTGTCGGTGAGACTTTTGAAGAGGACGATAAAGGTGTTGTCTGGGCCGCTTTGCCATGTCATTAACAGTTGCTTCAAAGATGAGTATTTTCCTGAAGAGCTCAAGATCGCTCGAAGCGTCCCAGTACATAAGAATGGAGAGACAAGTGAATGTGGAAACTATAGGCCAATCTCGATCTTGCCGGTTATTTCGAAAATTTTTGAGTCGTTGATAAAATCCAGACTAATTAGTTATCTGGAGTCGAATCATCTGATCAGTGGAAATCAGCATGGCTTCATAAAGAATCGATGGACTATAACAGCCATGATTTAAGTTATTGACTTTGTGTTTGAAGTTCTGGATGATATGAAGGAAGCGATGCTTATCTACTTAGATCTTAGTAAAGCTTTTGACTATGTGGACCACAAGCGCTTTCTGTCAAAGGTAGATCATTTCGGTATAAGAGGAACAACCCATTCGCTGTTGTCATCATACCGTTCGAATAGGTGCCAGGTGGTTGAATGGAATGGGACAAAGTCTAAGGCTAGGACACTCAACTGCGGAGTCCCCCAAGGACCGATACTTGGCCCGATCCTCTTTATATTGTACATAGATGACTTGGTATATAATGTTAGAATAGACGGAATGAAAATTTATGCAGATGACACAATATTTATCACTAGGGTAGAAACAGAGGCGCAATTGAATTATTCAGCAGAGTTTGCCATGAGGGATGCAGTGAATTAGTTCGATCATAACAAAATCGTTCTCAACACAAATAAAACACAAAATGACCATATCCACAAAAAGATCAAATGATACAAGCCACATTTCTTTGTTGGGATTCCTCATAGATGGCTCATTAACATGGCGACCCCACATAGACTTAGTGTGTAAAAAATTATCAGCAGCCTTATTTTCAATTCGTAGAATAAAAACTGTGGTGGGAGAACAGGAGGCACTGGTCACATATCATGCATGTTTTCAAAGCATTGCGACATATGCCATTATTTTGTGGAGTGTTCAGTCTGAGGCTATACGGGTGTTCCGGAAACAGAAAAAGGCTGTGAGAGGTATTGCAAATATCCTACAAACAGACAGTTGCCGTGAATCATTCAAATCCTTCCGTATACTTACAATACCTTGCTTTACATTGAAGCATGCCTGACACACTTCCATAAAAATAAAGAAAATCGTCAAACGCACTCTGCTCAGCATGAATATTCAACTAGAGCGAGAGAAAACTATGTACTACCAAAAAGACGCCTACAACGAAACAAAAATCTTACGACTTCAAATGTACAACGTGCTCCCACCTCAAGTAAAGTCTCTCAGTAACACATCCTTCAAGAAAGCTATCAGGAAGCTGCTTCTAGAAAACGTTTTCTATAGCACAGAGGAGTTTATGAACTTTAGATTTCTCTAAGATGAAAAACTTGTTGGTCGTCATGAATATTTTGTATGTTTTGATGATTTTCGTTTTATATTTTGAATTTTGTATTATGATATTCTTTTGATAGTCCTTGTAATTATTGAAGGAAATATACATCTATCTATCTATGTCAATTCTTTTCAGGTGTTTGAGCGAAGCGAAATGAATACATATGCTGAGAATATACCACATATACAAATAACTGGAAAAATGCTGACCCACATACTGTGGACTATTCCATTCAATTTAAGTTACGACAATAAAACAATTTTTATCGAAGAACAATGTCAAATGGTAACAACAATATTACTTGATGCCTTCAATAGGCATTCATTTCCCATAATCGAGCGAAAAACCAAAGTATCTGTCATTTGCGCTTTTAGGTCTATTTTATCTTATTTGGATCTCCATCAGATTTGTACTAGATTTAAATATAGATTCAGCGAGTATTTCCAAAAGAAAATCTTATGTTATTTTCGGAAACAAATTTGTAGGAGGGATTATACTTCTGTTAAAAAATATTTCTAATTTTATATCATCCTGTTCTTTTGAAGATCGAATATGAATGAGATTTGTTGATGAATAGCAAAATATTTTTTATATCTTCCATTTGAAATTTTGAATATATATATTGATGAGAAATTTTTCATTAAACAGTATACGAATATAAATTGCAGGAAATTAAATTTTGAAAATTGGCATTTTTATGCTGTATATATGTGATTTGTTTCATTTTTCTGTTTGGTTTCAATGTCAGTATTATGTTTTGTTTGGAAATGTTTATCAAATTTTTTTAAGCAGAAATTTGGGAATGCATAATTTCAGTCTATGCATTTCTTGTCGTTTATCGAACTATTCTATATGTAATATTTGTTTTTGTATGTATAAAAACTTTTGAATATTGTGAAATACATTTTTATAAATTTTCATAAAGTGTTTTTATAACAAATTAAATTTAGAGTCTGAAAGTTAAAATATATATGTATTAGATGAATGGAATGATTTGGTTAATTTTATGACTAAATTTTTCAATAAACTTAGGTCCGCCAACGCCTCGTGCGATTTTCGCACATGTCAACCTATCAACAAAATCTACATGGTGATATTTTTCCATTTGTTTCAAAACAAAGAAGATTGATTATGGATTCATTTTATGGAAATTCATTTAAATATAAATAAAATGAAACATTTTCGTCTGTTTTCCGCAATATTTTTTTAATACAAACGACCGTTTTCGCAAGTTACATTATTTTCAAGTGTCTTGAGCTGGCAGTTATGAGAAATAATGTATACAATAAACGATACCTGGAGTTCAAGCTGAACTAAACATCAACGACACAAAACCCCATATATAATCCAGTTCTGCACAAACACAAAATCAGTGAAATCATTGAAAAATCCAACTAGAAACTCACTGAACAGAATCACACTGAAACAATAAAATCTATTTCAACCAAATTAGAGAATGAAGATCTAATTCTTATGAAAGCTAATAAAGAAAATAGTATAGCGTGCTTTGACAAAAACAAGTACCTTGAAAAAATGAAAAACGTCATCGATACTTTTGGCGCAGCAGAAATCTCATGAGAACTCACAAAACAATTAATTGAAGAAATCAGACAAGAATTAGAACAATCGAACTATCTAGCATATTCAGAATGGAACGAAAGGAAACTTATTCCAATGAACCTTCAAGCTCCAAAAATTAATCACACTACACAAGAAGAAACCTACATAAACACACTTGCAGGTAAATTATCAAGTCTTAAACCATAAATTCATGGAACTTGCCAACTTACATCTGCAAGACAACATTTTAAATTCTGTTAGATAAACTTTCGACACTTAATATATCATGGAGGAAGAGGGAACTGAAAAGTTGTTGGGCGAAATTCACGATCGCATGGTTCGGTCCTCAAACATCATGATATATGATGTCGAGGAATGAAAATCAGCCATCTTGAGCGAGAAGATTTCAAACGACAAAGAAATAGTTTCTAATATTCTACGAACTGCAGACGTTAATGATTCCAACATCTTGAAAGTTGTAAGAGTTGGTCGCATTGGAATCAAACCGAGACTAATAAAGACGGTCTTGAGTAGTCCTCAAGTAGTTAATGATAGCTCAGACGTAGAAATACTTTTCTGTCGCAGGATATCAAAATTGGTGACGATCGTACGAAAATGCAGCAAGAACAACTTCGTAAGGTTTTGGTTTATTTGAAGGCGAGAATAATTTGTCCTTGAAATATCTGAATGGTGTGCCCACAATCAAAACCAATGTCATTCCACCAAAAAACTGAATTCTTCTACCTCCTTAAGTGTAAACTATCAGAATGTAGATGGCTTGAGAACAAAACTTCGTGAATTGAATCAATCGGTTAATTCTAGTGAATACGACGTAATTATTCTTGTCGAAACATGGTTAAGTGCGGATTTTGCCGAGCCTGAGGTTGGGTTTGCTGGGTTCAATGTATTTAAAATGGATTGGAACATTAATACTAGTACCAGAAAAATGGGAGGCGGTGTGCTTATTGATGTGAAGCAAACTTTGATAGCGAGGGTGCTACCTGTTGAGAGCATCGACGTCGAACACCTGTTTGTTAAAATCGATTCAGGCTCTAGGAAGATCATAATTGGCTCTACATATATTCCTCCAGGTTCGAGTGACATAATTTATAATAATCATTCCTTGGCTGTTGAACAGATGGCAGAGAGTAATTCTGATCACTTGTTGTGCCTGTTTGGTGACTATAATCTACCCCAGGCTCATTGGATGTAGGTGAACGAGGAGGGGTTATTGAGTCATGCACCAGCTGGATCCGCGGCACTAATACTGGATGAATGTTTTTCTTTTTTTGGGCCTGAAACAGGTGAACTGCATTCCCAATTCACATAATGTTTTTCTTGATTTAATTTTCTCTAATCGTACATGTTTTATTGATGTTCTTGAGCCTTCTGACCCACTGTAGGATAATAATTTTCATCATAAGGCTGTAGAATGTGTCTTACTTGTTATGGAGGATTTTCAGGCCCTATCCTTCGAAGAGACTTCTTTTGATTTTAAAAATGCTGATTATGTGTCTTTAAATAATTATTTTTCTCCTATAAATTGGGAGTTAATTTTAGGTAATACAAATATTGATTCGATGGTTGAAAACTTTTATCAGATAATAAGAAATGCATGTGTGAACTTTGTACCTTTAAAGAGATTCAAGTCCACGAGCTTCCCTAGGTGGTATTCTTCTGACCTCAGGCCATTGATCATTGCAAAAAAGAAAGCTTTCGCTAAGTTCAAAGTATCTGGTGCTGTTTTGGACCAATTAGCCTTTTCGCAGTTAAGATCTCAGTGCAAAATTTTATCTGAGCAGTGCTATGACGCATATTTGGTGAGGGTAGAGAATTCTATTTCAGAAACGTAGCTTATAACTGCACTTGACAGCTGGAACCTCTACTTACCCAGATATTTTGAAGTATTTAAAGATTCCATCTCTAGAGGATCGTAGGATAATTTCTGATCTCACCTTTCTTTTCAAATTACTATCGGGCAATATTTGTTGCCCAGAATTGCTTGAGCTTGTAAACGTGAGAGTACCAGTTAGAACGACTCGTGGCTTTGATTTGTTTCTTGTGCCCTACCATCCAATTAATTACGGCTATTCCAGCACTCTCACACGTTGTATGAGGGTGGCTAATGAGTATTGTGCTCTGGGTGTTGAATTCACGGGTATAACTCAGAGTAAATTTCAGTTGTCGCTCAAAAAACTCTTCTGACAAAGCATGCATTCTTATAAATTTTTAGACTTCAAATTCAGGTTAGTCTTTTGGATTTATTTTTTTTTGTACCGTCATTATATCATTTACGTTATTTCTTTCATGTGTGTTTGAATTACTATACATATACAAATGTTCTTGAAATTGCTTAAAGGGGTATCCTGTTTACGAATAATAAATAAAAATAAATAAATAATTTTTCAATTTTACAGTTGTCTCTTTTAGTATAAAAATACGCACCCAAATAATGCAACAGATAAATGTGAAAGAAATCTTTAACTAAAATAACAGTTCACCACACATTATAAATGAATTTTGAAATATTTTAGAGACCTGTTTGTCACAAAATTATTTCCAATTTGAATCAAAATTTTCAAACAAAACGGGACTCCCTATGAGGCCCATATTAGCAAATATTTTTAAGAAAAATCTTGAGAAAACTATAATGAATAACAAGTTATCACAAAAACAATTTTTTTTTGGTACAGATACGTTGATGATATTTTTGTGGGTTTTCAAGGCTCAAACAGACCAATAGGCCAGTTTTTACAGATTTTAAATAGAATGCATAATAAAATAACCTAACCTAGCCATCAATCTCAACTCAATAATAATCTCAGATACAACATATATAGAAAAGAAACATTTACAGACTCAACAATCCTAATTCTCTTAACTACATTACTCATAACTTAGCCGCTCATAATTCAATGATTCAGAGCCTTTTCCATTCCACTATCCTTAACAGATTTTGATAAATACGGAAATTAATATCATTTAAAAATTGCATGAATGAAATAGTCTCCCACATAAATAGTATTATTAGATGCAAAGAACAATAAAAATTTCTCAAATACTATTGTAGAAAAGGCAGAAAATAAGTACTTGTGTCTAACTTACATTGACCCCTCTCTAATAATAACATCAGCATATTACATTAGATAATTTAAAGTTTCTCTAAAAATGCAATAGGGGCTGACAATGAATCTGTTGGAAAGTTTGGAAATTAACAAACTTTATAAAACCCAAAATTCACCACTCTCAATAGTCAACTATAATTGAATCACCCCACACTACTCAACATTCCAAATAGGTAGAGTTAGCACATTTTCATTACTGTTAGCTTCAGACACTCGAAAATGACTCAACTGTGGAAACCAGTTGTGTGTATTGAAAATAAGCATTGTGAAAATCAGACAAAAAAGCTTTTTATATTAAAATAAGATGGACTGTAATAGCACAGCTTATTATATCAACTAGCTCTTCCACTCAGTCCCTTTGATTGGCAATGGTTGAGTAAGCAAGATGAAAGATATCGTTTTACTTTCTCACCTAACCTCGAATATATTCGAAATTTCAGTGAAATATCTATTTTTCGGACAGTATGTTGTATCTTTTCAGGCATTGAAAATATATGATCGGTGAGTGGAACTTTAAACAATGTATAAAACAACTCTCGGTTCACTTTCATAAACTTTTTCTTCTATTTGGGCTTAAAAGAAAAAATCCGGACATGTTAAATCAAGATGGCTAGAGCCATGATCCATTATTCCTTCACCACCTGTCTTCGAACAGCCTCCTTAATTTTGTAATTACTGATCTTGTGCCACAAGGTGACACTACGTCCATTTGATACCATACAACGATTTTGTAAGAATCCATACTTTACTTTATTAAATATATAGGTTATGGAATATGGAGAATTAATTCTCTCAATTTTGGCAAGGTAAATAATAAGTAAATTTCAATGGCTAAAAAATTTTCAAAATAAATATATTTCTTTCTAAATGGTCCATTTTAGGCGTGGAGAAATCCGATTCAGTTCAATCTATAAGTAGAAAACTGTTTGTTTGAAATTAAAATTCAAGAAGAACGATACTGGAAAATTTTAATTGTACCAAAATCATTTTGGAACTACCAACAATAAAATCGATACCACTCTTTCCTATCGTGATAATATAATTCTTCAAGAAAAATTTAATTCAAATTGGTTCCTTTAAGACATGAAAGAAAAAACTTTTCAATATCGAAAAATCGTACTCTTATAAAAAGTTTAAAACTGTGAACGAAATAAATATAATATTTTAAATTTTCATGCTACAAAAGATTAAAATATTCCTTAAAGCTTATTTGCTTTGATGAATCTTTGAAAAACTATTCAATCAAATTAGAGATGAGTTTATTTTTTCAGAATGGGATAGATGTATAATTGGTATTAACTTTTTATAACTTCTGCTCATAATAAACCAAAAATAGCAGCCTTTTTTTGCGCCCAGAAATTTTTTCTAAAACCCTTTTTTTGTTCGAACAGGCAGTAAAGATTCTTTAGCATAATTGAAGAAGGATAGAAGTCCAGGCTTTTTTCCTTTTTTGGAGAAATAATTGGTTACAACGTCACCATCTGAAAACAACAACAAACAAATTATATTTGAATGTACAGTAAAATTTCAATGTTTTAGTATGCCAGCTTGGACTTCGCCAAAAAATTGACACAAAATCGAAAACTCAAATTTATTAAGAAAGAAAATCATATATGTTGAAGAGTTATTTTTCCATTCATCCACCAGTGCTAAGGAAAGCTTAAGAACAATTGAAATGAAAATGGTAATCATAGAAATTGAAATAAAACTAATAATAAGAAACGTAAAACTTTTGGAAAATATCAAGTCCCCAAAAATCTGTTATTATTTCTACCCCTGGAGAGAATTACTGCATGACGTATACAATTCATACTCAAAATCAATGACCTAACCCATTTCACTAAAGATTCCTTCAGTTTCTTACCTGATTTGTCAGCAGTCATTGGTAGTACATTGTCATTGGCAGATAATGATACAAATAGGGAAAACGGAACCAGCCACAAGCATAATGTAAAATATGCTAAAACCTGAAAGATTCCATTGAATTATTCTCTTTAAGATAATCAAGTAAACTTACCTCCGAAAACGAGTAGTAAATATCGGCAAAATGTCGAAAGGCTAGTAAATGATTAATAACTATGAATATTACAGCCACTATAAAACTAGGTGACAAGAGAGTTACATATGGAAAATTTTTAAGTATTGCAAAATGAGACATTTGTGCAAGAACTCCACAAATTATCATAAATAAAGGAAACCCTTCTAACAACCACAGTAATATATACAGGAGAGTAACACTCTGAAAGAAAAATAATGTAGTTGAAATAGAAGAATATTATTAGAGAAAAATAATCTACAATCGTATAATTAAAAACTTGTGAATCATCTGCAAATACTAGCATTTTACTTATTATGATAAAATTACAGTAGAAACTTTACTGGTCCTAATGAAACCCAAGATATTAGAAAATATACAGAACTTCCCAAAGAGAATGTAACATATATCTTTCAATGCATATCATTTAACCAGATAATCAAGATAAGAAGTGATGGTCCTGAACTTCCATAATATACTTACGATATTTAACCAAGTGATACACTTTTTAGCTACACTTGAATATTCTTCGACAAGTTCTGCAAGATAATATAGACCAGAAGCTAAAAAAATATATAAACATTTTTTTGTTGAATAATAGTAATGTTACCTATGGCGACTGTTATAAAAATAATTTGTATACATATTGCTATGTAACTAATTATGGTCAAAAACCACATTTTGATATCCTTAATGTTGAGTCATTCATTTGAAATTATATCACATACAATTTTGCATTTTGTTTTGAATTTAGGATCCAATTAATTAGGTTATGTTTAATTTATGTCAAGTTAGAGGTGATTTTGAGCGAACCACTGTAGATAATATACAAATTTTATGTTTTTATGAAAATGTAGCGTGATATCTAAACCCAGTAGAATAGAAACAAATAGGTACTTATTTAATTTTGAATGAGATTATCATATATGAGAATAGTTCTTTTCAAACATATTGAAATGAAAAGACAATATCAGTTTTATTACTAAGAATACAGATATCAAGAAATTGAAATAGACCCATTATCATTGGGTTTATATAATCTTGTACTTGAAATTAACCAAAAGCTAACAAATAATAAACACTTCAGAATATTGATATCAATTTTACAGTAATGCAGTTTTCTATACGAATTCAACAGAATGAGTACATTTTTGTATGAGCTAACCAGTACTTAGTGGGAGACCAGCAAACGGAAAGAAAAAGAAAACAGATTAATAGGTTAGTAAAATTTAACCTAATAAAATTAACAGTATTTCTATCTGATAAAGTTCCAAATTTCAAATAATTCTTAATCGTATGGTCGAGGTAATTATTTTTATAGGATATTTTTCAATTTACAACTAATTTTTAAGATATGGTGGAAACAAAATATGATAAGGACATTAATGATATTTTCGAAGATATCCTCTTTTCTGAAGAAAAGTTGTAGAAGCAAGCTTCAATGAAGGATATCAAGTGGGAATAACGCAGGATAATATAGAAGCATACCATTTGGGATATCATCGTGGAGCTGAAATTGGTGCGGAGATAGGATATTATTCGAGTTTTATAGATTATTTTTCTAATTTCAATCAAGATAAGGGAGAAAGAATACCTGACAAAGTATCTAAAATTTTGTTCAAGCTCAAAGAACTAATTGGAGCATTTCCTCATAGTAATGATGAACAAACAGATTTAAAAGAATCTTTAAATAATATTAGGGTTAAGTTTAAATTATTCTGCTCTTTGTTAAAGATAAGTGCTCATTTCTCTGAAGGTGAAAACTTGGCTTTTTAGGATCGAGATGACTTCCATCCATGCAGTTCAAAGCCATATTGAAAAAATTTTAACTCATTTAGAACCTCTACTTCCTCTAGCGAATTGCCACATGGTTGATTTTTTTACGAATGATGTTTTTGGAAATAGTTTGAATCCTGAACTTAAAAACGAAATTAAAAGAGTGAATGCTTCTCAAGCAATCAAAAATGTTTTTGAGAATGATTATATGGAAACTCCAGCCTTATATAAATATTTTGTATCTAGTAAAAAGTGTAATGTTGAGGAAAATCCAGAAGTATGCATGACGTTAGAGCAATGTTATCATAAGTTAGAAAGTTTGGGATGTAAGAATATAAACAGTCTTAAATTGAATGTATTTATGTCACAGAAAAAATCGCATGAAGTGGAAATTTTAAGTTCAGTTGTAGCTGCTCTAAAGGAAGTTGGGGATACAACTCACATTGTAGATATGGGGGATGGAAAAGGCTATTTGAGTTCGATGTTAGCTTTGCATCATAACATACCTGTTTTAGGGATTGATGCATCCCCCAATAATTCAACCGCAGCTGTTGAGAGAGTGAAAAAATTAGAAAAAGTATGGCACAGCGTATACGATAATCCAACAAAATCAGTTCCAAAAAAAGCTAATAGCTATTTCACCCCTAGTAATGAATTATACAAACAAGTTACTAAATTTGTAGATCCCGAAGTTGATTTCATTGAAATAGCTTGCAATGTTTTCAATAAAGACATAGAAAGAATCAGTTTAGCTGGCCTGCATACATGTGGAAATTTAGCTTCCACTTGTATAAATTTCTTCAACGAAAATGATTGTGTAAAAACATTAACGAACGTTGGTTGTTGTTATCACTTACTTAACGAAAAATTTGAGCATAATTCAGTTGGAAAAATGAGTGGATTTCCATTAAGTAACTATCTAATAAAAAAAAAATTTAGTATTGGAAGAAATGCTAGAATGGTTGCAGCACAATCGGTTAATAGAGTTTTTTATAAAAAAGAACTTCCTGATTTATCTATTTTTTATCGAGCTTTACTTCAAGTTGTCTTAGTTGAAAGATGCGAAGTGTTACCTACCAAAAATGTTGGAAAAATGCGTAAAAAATATGGGAATTTCACAGAATACGCAAAAATGGCTTTTAATAAATTAGAAATAAATCCTCATTCTCTGTGCATTTCAGATGAAGATTTAGAAAATTTGTACAGAGATTATCTTCCACATTTAGATGAATTGAATATTTTTTATTTAATACGATGCATGACATCGCCTGTTATTGAAAGTTTGATTTTGTTAGATCGACTTTTGTTTTTACTAGAACAGGGACATAAACATTCTTTTTTAGTTCAATTGTTCAATCCAATAGTTTCTCCTAGGTGCTATGGTATAATTTCTATTAAAGCATAATTTATTTTGTAATGGTAGGATAAATAAATTGTTTTCTAGATTCAGACTTTTAATTATGAAGAAGGTTGTACAGATAACATGAATATTTTAAGTATAACTGAATAAAATCATTCTGTAAAAAAAATCATTGGTTCTCTTATAGCCTGAGAGTCAGCAACAGAATCGTGTTTGTCATTTCTTTCTGATCGATAATTTAAACAAACTTCAGATAGTTGTGTCATGAAATCCCGTGAACTTCATAATACTAGAGAAATTGATAAAAATCTGTTTCAATCCTGAAATTTTCCGAAGAAATCCGATACATTAAAACAGGGCAGCGTTCCGTGCAAAGGCGCCAGATATATGTCAACGCCAGCTATTGAAATTATTTCTTTATACAATAAGATTTATCAAGTTGAAAAACGATAAGTTAGTTGGTACAAGTCTCCAAAACAATATTTAAGTCAGTGGTTGTAGTTATTTGAACTAACCCAATGCGGGCACTGCAGCATCGTTGTGTACAAAAAACAGTACGTAAAAGGTGACTGATGCTTACGCAAGCGCACAAAAATACTTGTGATGAAAAGATCTATTGCTTATAGAAAATGCAATCACCAATTAGGAACTCGAGCGGGGTAGGCTAACCGGGGATTCCTCGATTGTAACGATAAGTGGAGACCCAAACAATTTTTTTAATTTTAACAAAAGTGGGAGCAAGGTACCTACCGATGGTTTTTGAGGATATATATACATATATATCCTCCAAAACCATATATATATATATATATATATATATATATATATATATATATATATATATATATATATATATATATATATATATATATATATATATATATATATATATATATATATATATATATATATATATATATATATATATATCTTTCTCGAGGTCCGGTAGCGGGTTCACTGTCTCAGTCAATAGAGGGCGACTCTCGTACCTATGTACGAGATACGTCCTTTTTGAAATCATTAGGGTACCCCGATGTAGCTTGTTGCTTGTTAGGACTCACAAGCAATCGTAAGGTTCTGTGCTGTCCCTTTCAAATTTTTCTTTTGTGGAAAATAGGCGATATTTTTTACAAAATTAAACCAGTGAAGTGCCCAAAGATGAGTATTGACAATATGTCGCCCCAGGAGCTGGAAGTGTTCGTAAAACGAGCACTTACAGTTCTGATGGGGGAGGGACGTGACCGAAGCCGTTTTTACGGCTTGGTTAACGCAGCTGCTGAGGAAAAGGCGCAGCAAGAGCGCCAGCGAAGAGGATGCAATCAAGAAGCATCCAAAGAAGCCCAGGAAGTTGAAATGCTGAAAAAGAATGAGGAAAACAGCAAAGAAGTAAGAAAAGGGGAGGAGCCAGAGCGCGAATCCAGGAAGAATCGTCGACGAGAAACGCCAACCAGCGACGAAGATGAAGAACGACCACGAGAACCGAGAAGCAGAGGAAACAACGGCGATTTCCAGAAACCAAGAAGGACGGTAAAGAAATTGAGGACAGACAAGAAGGAGAATATAGAAATGGGAAGAAACCAGTACGAGGTGCTCTCGAGTTCAGAAGAGTCAGAGGACCAGATGGAAACTGATGACGAAACCCAGGAAAAGGAACAGGTGAGTACAATTAACCAAATTCAATTGCAGGAAAAAGAAGAAAGATGGAAGAAAACGCAGAAAAAAGCTGAAACAAGGGAGACGGACAATAAAATAGAAGAAAAAACTGAGAAAATCGCTCCCATTGTCATCAGAGAGAAAGATGCATGGAGCGCAATAACAAGAGAAATGCGAAACAGGAAGATCAACTACAAAAAGGCGAAACTAATTGCCCAGGGTATCCAAGTCGAACCCTCAACTGAAAACGACTACCGAGAACTTCAAAGAATGCTGAAGCAAGGAAAAGTTCAATATTATACATATGAACTAAAAAGTGAAAAGAAACTCAAAGTTGTCATCAGAGGAGTGATGCTAGAGACAACTGAACAGGAAATCAAAGAAGACCTGGAAAGGCAAGGATACCCAGCGACGAGAACTATAAGGATGAAGGGCAAGAAGGGATACCCGGCCCCTCTAGTTCTCGTCGAAATTGAAAAAAGATACAAAAGTATCTTCAACCAGTTAAGACACATCTGTGGAATTTCTGTCCAAGTGGAAAGCTTGAGAACAAAGCAGGAAGTGATTCAATGTCACAGATGTCAATTGTTCGGACACGGACAAAGAAACTGCCACGCAACATACAAATGTATGAAATGCGGCGATGACCACGACACCAGAGAGTGTAAAAAGCCCAGGACGACGGCACCAAAATGCGCAAACTGGGGGTGAGCACTTATCCACAGCGATAAGATGCATTAAAACCCAAATAATCCAGCAAACAAACCCAAACCAGAAGATAAACTAAAGCCAGCCCCAGCTCCACCAGTAAATTACTGGCAAAAGAGGGCAGAAGAAAGAAAAATTGAGGAAGCTAAGAAAGAAAGCAAAAAACAGGCAGAAAAGAAGGAAGAAGCTCCAAAGAAGGAGAAAAAAGAGAGAAAACAAGACTCTGAAGAAGAGTTAGCCGCGTGCCTGGGAAGAATGCTGATGGCATTCAACTCAACCAAGGCAACGACGGAACAAAAACTGGCTTTCCTCGAGGAGCAGAGCAGGATAGTCGAGCTATTCAGAAGGAAATAAAAATGAACAACACAAGTTTAAACAGGAAAAACCTGAAAGTAGCGTTTTGGAATGCCAACTCGCTAACTACCAAGAAAAACGAGCTGACTATATTCCTGGAGGAATATAGAATAGACGTAATGCTCATAAATGAAACACATCTGAAGGCTACAAAGGAGTTCAGAATAAGGAATTACGTTACCTATCGAAGAGATAGAGTAGAAGGAAGAGGTGGTGGAACAGCAATTCTAGTAAAGAGAGGCCTAGAACACGGCGAACTACCAGCAACAGGAACTACGAATATAGAGGAAATAGGAATAAAAATTAAAACCAAAAGAGGTGAACTGAAAGTATACTCAGTATACAAATCACCAACTAAAGCTCTAGAAGAAGAGGAAGTGAAACTCTTCTTTCAAGAAAAACAGCAACAATAGTAGCAGGAGACCTGAACTCAAAACATGAAGATTGGAACTGTCGAACAGCTAACACAAACGGAAAAAGCTGAGGCAGATAGTAGAAAAACATAACATAATGGTAGTCGCTCCAGACGAGCCAACCCATATATGCACAATGAGAAATTCAGTCGACGTTTTGGACATAGCATTGCTCAAAATGTTCCCTGGCAGACAGAAACAAGAGCAGTCATGGACATGAGCTCGGACCACTCGCCTGTGATACTAGAAGTACACACAGATGCAGAAAATACAGAGATAGAAAGTAAAAGAACAAACTGGAAAATGTTTAAAGAAAATATGGAAACGAAAAGATAACCATAAGAGACGTAAATGAACTTGAACAAGCAATCCAAGACTTGGAAAACAGAATAAAAAAGGCCGAAGGAAACGCGACGAAAACGCTGGCAGCAGGTCAAAAGAGACCACTTCCGACACACATACATGCCCTAATCGCAGAAAAGAAAAAAGCGAAAAAGAAATACATGAGAACGATGCATCCCGATGATAAAAGAATATATAATAACTTGAACAATAAAGTGAAAGAGGAAATAAGAGAAAAGTTCAACGAAGAGTGGGACGAGAAAATAGAGGCTCTAACAACAGAGGATCAATCCTCTGGAAAATGGCAGGAGCACTGACAGGAAAAAGGAAAAGATCCAACATTCCATACATAAAAAGAAACGACAAAACAGCAATAACAAATAAAGAAAAGGCGGACACATTCGCTGATTCTCTGGAAGAACAATTTAAGACAAACAGTCCTAACCCAGATGTGATTTTCAATAGAAATATAGAAAACATTGGAAAAGAAGAGAAACAACAAACGAAAACGAAGAAATTATGGAAATAACAAAAGAAGAAGTACAAGAGATTATAGCACAGCTTCCAAGTAGGAAAGCACCTGGTATCGATGGAATCAAAACCAGGCTTTGAAAAACCTACCAGAAGAAGCGATAGAAGAAATAACAGAAATAGCAAAAGGGTGATGAAAACAGAACACTACCCAAGCGCATGGAAAATTGCTGAAGCAATAATGATACCTAAAAAGGAAAACCAAAGAACGACCCCAGCAGCTATAGACCAATAAGTCTGCTATCATCAATGAGTAAAGTTATAGAAAAACTAATTTACAAAAGACTGAAAAGCCACGCAGATCAAAACAACATCATACCGAGCCACCAGTTTGGATTCAGAAGTGATCACGCAACGACACACCAGCTGGCAAGGCTGACAGAAGATATAAAAGAAAATCTAAACATATCAAAACCAACAGCAGGAACATTCTTAGATATAGAAAAGGCATTCGACAAAGTTTGGCACGAAGCACTAATATACAAGATGAAAAGAACAAAGTTTCCAAACAAACTAGTGAACATAACGGCATCGTATTTAAAGGACAGGAAGTTCATAGTACGAATAGAAAATGCCAGATCTGAAGAAAGATCAATTGAAGCAGGAGTCCCCCAAGGATCAGTACTGGGACCACTACTGTATAATATATTCATATCAGACATACCGGAAATGAAATACTCCAAGATAGCGCAATTTGCTGACGACACAGCAATATATACAGCGCACAGAAATAAGAAATGTATAACAAAAAGACTACAAGAAGATACAGATAAACTTGTAGAATACTTCAATAAATGGAGAATCAAAATAAACGCAAGCAAGTCAGTTGCAGTATACTTTGATCATAAAAACAGAAGGAAGGATACAAAGAAACCGGAAGAAATAAAAATAGCCAACCAAAAAGTGGAATGGAAAACGAAGCAAAATACCTAGGGTATTAATAGACAAAAACTTAAAATTCCATAGACAAATGGAAGAAAACGCAAAGAAAGCGAGACAGCTACAAGGATACCTATATCCCATACTAAACGAAAATAGTAAACTATCACTAGAAAATAAGATGAAAATAATAAAAACAATCAATGTACCAAGTATTACATACGCAGGTGAAATATGGCACACGACAACAAAATCCTACAGGAAAAGAACTTTACAAGAGACACTGAATAAGATAGTCAGGACGGCAATTGGATGCCCTGGTACATATCAAACGAACAAATAAGACGAGAAGTCAATATTACGACGCTAGAAGAAATGATCGTCAAGAAGACAGAAAATTTCTTAGAAAAATACAGGAACACGAAAACGATGAAATTAAAAAGATACTTCAAACAAAGATAAGAAAAACTGACAAACGCATTTCCCTAACACAGTGGAAAAGAGAACACGACGACGAAGAAAACCAGAACAAAAGAAGGAGGATAACATAGTTATCTTCGCTCGATCTAAGACCTCAAAGAGAGGTGGTGACCCCGTCAAGATAGAGTAAACTTCAGAAAATAAGACAATAAAAGAAAAACAGTAGAAAAAAGGCAAAATAAGACGAAGAGGCGAAAGGAAAGATTTTTCCGGACCTCGTCAAAATTAAGAGACCACAGACTTGTTAGGATGCTGAAAAGCGACTCTTGGAGACTACGTGCATATTTGGAACTAGCTCTTGTCAGGAATGATTATTCATTGATCTACGAATTTTTCTACATATGTAGACTCCTCGCGAAGTTTATTGCGGAAAATATTTGTCTCATCATAAAAAATACAGTATTCGATTGAAAATCCGATTAAACACGTTAAACACCATAATTGTTTTGGTCACTATTTTTTGAGCATTATTACGAACATTAGAAAATGGTGAAAAGTATAATTTTTGTATTGACTATAAGTAATGATAATTGTCCCAACACGAGAGTTTCATGGGAGAATAAAGGGTTAACTAACTAGAGTCGTATTTTTTGTGGGTTTGCACATCTCAACTATAGAGTTCCCTTTTTCCTCTCAGGCTACAGAACTGTAAACTTACGTACTAAATGCCTGAAAGAAACCAAATCAGAGTTGGAAGTACATTTCCAGGAGATGGTTATAGAAAAAAATGTAATAACTTTCATTTATTTGTTGCAAATTTAAAATAGATAAATATATTCACAATGATCTATAATAAAATTACAATTAAATCTATAGCACTGTATAAAAAGATGTTGATTATCTACAATTTTGTAATGCATATTTATATTAATTCCAACAAAATATCTTTGAAACAATGATTACTTAAGTAGCATTGCTTTACAAATTGATTTAAAATACGTTTTCTGAAACATGTTCTCTTTTACAAATCTGCTTATTCTTCAAGGTGATCTTTCAGACTTGAAACATTTTCACTTAATATAAGATCTTTCAAAAATTAATTAATTTCAATCAAAAGACAAGTCTGACAAATCCCTGAATAATAGAATTCTCAACAATTTTTTCATAAATATTGAATAATTTACAGCAATAAGTACTTATCGATTACAACACAAAAATAATTTGGTCTAAACAATAAAAAGTCACTATAACATTGTTAGGAGCGAAAAACCCCTAAATTTAAGATTATCTTGCTCTCAAGATTCTTGATTCAAGCTGCCTGTAATCCTCTGTTGATAATCTATCATAGGAACCCAAAAATAACTAACATATATAGATTACTAATGAGGATTTGAATTCATTCACCGTGGATGTGTACAAGCAACAGCTGCAACCAATGCAGCACCTCTACCACTTCCATCTTCAGACAGCATAAGGTCAAACTGAAACAAGAGAAATTTATAAAATAATTAAGAGATATTATACCTCATCGCACTCATATATTATATAGGGCGAATGAAGTATGGAATAAAATTAATGATTTCTTTCACCTTATTGTGAATCGAAAAATTTAAACATTTTTGGTTCGTTATTAAAAATGATAAGAATGAAGAAAATTTCTATCTTGCATATGTTACTCTACATGACGATCAATTCGAGAGAATGCAGATTTAATTTTTGTTGATTTTGAAGCAATCGATGGTTTTCATCAGATCAGTTAATCACTTTTCATTGTATAAATATCCTAAGTTATATAATACAATAAAATATTTATTCACATCATTAAAATAATTACATCACTAGTTAATGCAAAATTTACAAAGCATTAATTAATAAAACAAATTAAAATAAAAGATGTATGAAATGTTTATACGTCGACAATTTTAAACAGAAGATCTACCAAAGTGGACCAAAAATGATAGAGAAATTGTGCATTTAAAATCGGCAGTATAAAAATTTCTCGTATGTATAGAAGATATGACTGAGGAGTAATATTTCCTCATCAACTTTGGTCTTGTTTCATTTTTTATTCCTGCAGGAATTTTTGAGGGAACTTCGGACACATATAATTTATGCACACAGTTGAGTTCTTTTTATTCTGTGATGCTCTATTGAAAGATAGTCCTCTCCTGTGTTATAGGAATGGAATATATCATTGGTCCTGAATTTGTTCTTATTATCATAGATATATTTTAAGCATGCAAGTATGAACGCCGCCGTCACCGTCAGGATTCTCTCAGATTTGATCACGGCAGCTTGTACTGCTGGGGACACCACATAGAATCCTAACCGCCTTCTTCTGCTTCAAAAGGGCTCTTCTTATGTCTGCACTGTGGCCACACAACAAAATCCCGTAGGTGACCACATTGTGATAATTTCAATGGAAGTCAGCCTGCATATTCCCTCAGTTGATATTTATTTAATTCTTCTGATTGTAAACAGGGCAGTGGATGTTTTCATAAGTAACGATATAAACAACTTCATGTCAGATTCCGTTACACCCAGTAATTAAATCGTAGTGTTATCTTTATTATTTATACCAAAGATCACGATTCGAGTCTTATCTGTATTTAATTTGAGACCATTTGCATTGAATCATTTTCTGACTTGATGGAGCGACGGTACCGTATGAAATCTCAGCTACTCAGCTGAAGCATATATACATGTTCTGGCACAAGGGACGTTCGAAGGCAGGTCATTCATGCAAATAGTGAACAATAGAGACGCTAGAATAGAGCCCTAGGGAACTATCAATCCACAGTTAATGAAATGGAAACCAAACTTTGACAAGAAGGTTCTGCTATGGACGTCCTAAAGTTCCTGATACCAGGCTAGACATTTTCATAAGTTTACAAGGTTATCCTCTTCATTTGAATTTGGGAGGCTTTTACTTGGTAAAATTCCATTATCAATAATAAAAAACAAGTACTGTGTTTAAAGGAATTTTACTTAATAATTGCGATTCGTAACGCGTTTCACTACACCGTAGCTTCTTTAGACGAATAAATGTACAGAAAATTAGAATGAGAATATAAATACAAATGTTCCTTAGTAATTAAAAGCTTATTGGGTTGCTCCTGCTTAAGTGGTTATTGATGACAGGTATATCCAATAAATTATAAATAATTACTTAGGAACATTTGTATTTATATTCTCATTCTTATTTTCTGTACATTTAATCGTCTGAAGAAGCTACGGTGTAGTGAAACGCGTTACGAATCGCAATTATTAAGTAAAATTCTTAAAACACAGTACTTGTTTTTATTATTTATCCTCTTCAGTTAGCAAAATTATGTTTTTGATGTATCTCATTTCTTTATTAGATGTAGTGTGTAAATAAGTAATGTGAAAAGATGATAGGAAAGAGTAGAGTAGAGACTAAATAATGATTATTTAATTAAGTTAATTCAATAAAGTTTTAATCAGTGATGAGATCTATATGAGTACTGAACACATTGCTTCGTGTAGACTTTCTTTGTATATTTCATCAGTATCTTCCATTGAGGTGAATAAGATCTGTATGTCCATACCTAATAAACGATCTGATGGACCAGATGAGATTCCTTGCGTTGTGCTAAGATATGTTGCAGATTATATAGCTTTTATTGTCTGCTTTAATGAATGCGCTTCCTTCGATTGCCCTAGTATTTCAGAAAGGACACTCTGGACTCCGCAGGGCAGTAACCTGGGACTGCTGTTATTTGTTTCATTCATTAATGACTATGTTGATTACCTGGATGAGTAAAGCTCAGGAAATTTTACTCTAAACAGATGATGCATCACCCTTATTGCCGCTGAATGACCAGATGAACTTGCAAAATTAAGCAAATAGGTGCTTTCTTCGTGTATCTGGTTGGTGTGAGGATAATGGCTTTACTTTAAACGAAAGCAAGACTAACTTGGTGGTTTTTCTGCCTGTGGCAGTATCTGCCAAATCAACGCCACTGGTTCGCACATCTGTGAGTAAAGTCGACCCCTCCACTGCAGTCAAATTTCTGGGGGGTGAGGATTGTCAATTATCTGTCATGGGGAGCTCTTGTCTCGTATTTATACACTAAATTGGCACAAAACCATTTTGTCCTGCTTTAAATGAACCCCATATTCTCAGATCCTTTCATGTCAGATTTTTTAAGATGCAAAGATCCATATTTCAAGGATTCCTTTTTAACGTTGACTTCGTTGCATATTTTGGCCTGATGTTTGAGGATCGGACGCGAAATTTCATCTTATGAATTATGTAATGACGTAAACTCTCATAATCAAGTGCAAATCTATATGTGCCGTTCTCTAGACTGTCGCAAACGCAGCGTGATTCGGTAATTGTATGCATAAAGATTTAATAAGTTGTCCAATGATATTAAGGCCTGTGAAAATGTAAATGTAGTATCTTTTGTTTCAATAGCGGTCTGAATTGAATTATCCTAATTAGTTATTATATATCTATTCATAGATTTCACATTTTCCTATACCTTGTTGGTCAAATAAACGATATTATTATTATTATTAGAACTACGAATGGTTTTCTGTCTCAAAAGCATCAAAATTACTAGCAAATAATACTTAAACCAATAATAAGAATTGAATAAATAAAACGAAAATCACGAATAACCTTTTGAGGTACATCAGAAGTCAGAACAGCTGCATTTATCGGCAACTTCACCATCCCATCTTATTTCTTTCACAAAAATTGGAACAAGAAATGAAAAAATAGTGAGAAATTTGTATCAGTATGGTATACTAGTTGTATATTTAATTTTCATTTCGTAATGCTTGAAATTGTACAGATATTTAGGACTTTTTTCTCTCAATGAATCACGGCATCTTTTTTCAAACATGATGGGAACGATTGAATTAATGGATATGTCATAACTTTAACTAAGTGCTATAATACTTACAACAATGCCAGGATCTACGAGATGGCTAATTTTCTCCATCATCAAGTTGTGGAAATGCGGGTGATACCTGTAAACTGAGCCATCGATTCCAATGGTTACTTTCTTCTCTCCCATTTTATTGAGTAATCCGGCTACTGCCGTAGATACAAGATGTGCGGCTCTTCGCGACACGCATTCACAAATAAACCTAACGTTAATATAGTCTTGTTCTGTTGTTTGTTTTATACCTAGAAAAAGAACAAACGTTGGTTTGCTTGGTTTATATCAAAAGTAACAGGAGTTTCACATATGACAAATCGTTTAGAGAGCGCACAAACTGTTTTAACCAGGCCGTAGTTGTGAAATATTTAGTTGGATTGACTAAATTCATAATATCTTTACATGTTTGCTATGCGCGTATGTGTAAGTCATCACAATAAGCTATTATTTAGCGCCTTTAGAGGCAGATTTGATGAATATAGTGTTACACATACACGCATTGAGTTCAATTTCAATTTTTTAACTCTTAAATCAATTAGTTGAATTAACTTCAGAGAATTCACTCACCTAATTCTTCGAGAATTTCTATACAGTTTGTGTATGTCCCTGGACGATCGGATTCGATTTCCGAGACATATTTCGTATAAAAGGAACCTCTGGTGAATAATGCATCTGATCCTTTACCTCCAAATAATAAACCTTCTTTGGTAAATTTTTCTAGCACTAACCTGGTGAGTTCTCCCATATACATTCCAGAAATCATCTTTTCATGCCTGAAAAAGGAGAATACTGAATATTTTTTTATTAATTTTTAACGAGCTATTATCCATTCACCTAGTATGAATACATTTGAATAATGTTCTTATATTATTTAATTATTAGTACATAAATAATTTCTTGAGTCTTCATTGTGTATTTATAATTTAATTTTCTTTTGTAGATAAAATTTTTAGGCATTAGAGTTAGAACTTAATCATTGGTAATCGAAGTTAAGTGAGTATTGAGAAATCATTCCTTTCTCATTTAAACATTTTTAAGAGAGAAAGTGAAGGGCGATTGACTCGATATAACTTCTGATATTTTCTTCTCTGTTTTCCCTGCACCAAATATTATATTTAATGAGAGACACTATGACTCTTTCTTGAGCGTGAACTTTTCTGACTTCACCATTCGAAAGATCGATGTTCAATTGATTTAAATCGGTTTTTGGAAGCTGAGGACCCTTTTTAAGAGCATGTAGCAAATCCAAGAAATAATAAAAATACTTACAATTGCTTTCCTGGATTTACTGAATTCTTGTCAATTTCAGCATCGTAGCACGTTCTCACAAAATCTAATGCACCATCATCTCCAAATGCTCCCCATTCCGTGTTGATCAAAATGTTTCCAGATCCCAAATCTTCCCCATCGAACAATTCAGCTTTATTCTGTTTTTCCACGTAGCAAGCGTTACTACCAGTACCTACAAAGAAAAAAATAATGTTCATTCTCAAATAAAGACCTTTCAAATGAACAAGGGGGAATTTATAAGTCAGGTGAAAATGAATGAAGTGATACTAGTACACCAATTATAAAATACTTGTTAAAAGTGGAAACATGAAATTTCATATTGATCTGTTGATTAGTGTTGATATCTTGATAGGTACAATGGATATTCTCCTCCATCACTTAGGATGATTCATGAGAGCTTTACAGAGTTTCGTTGCAGAAGAACAAGCACAGAATATGTGCCTTTGAGGTAACAACTCTAGAAATGCAAACAGTGGGTCGAGGCAGGTGGTTTTGTACCCAAGAAAGCTCTCTTCTGGGGGCACAAGGCTGTGATTTTCTACTATAAAGAAAGACCATAAACGAAGAGTACTACGCATAATTCAACGAGTAAATCAAATCAAAGTGTCCATATCTTGCCAAGAAGATTCTGTTTCACCAGGATAATGCCTCTGCCCATTTTTCGTCCATTGCAGCAACCAAGCTCATCTACCATGTTCTCCTGACCTGGCTCCAGTGATTTTTATTTGTTTCCAAACATGAAAATATGAATTGAAGGACGGATATTTTCAACACATTTGGAAGTCATTTCCGAGACAAAGGCTACTTTGTGGATCTTGGGAAAGACTACAAGAAAGGGAGCATCAAAACCTTTAGCATGGCCCAAGCAAGTATTCACCCCTAAAAGGAGATTATATTGAAAAATAAACGACACTCAATAGGGAAAGAAAAGTTCTTGTTTCATTTTACCTGATGTAAATCTACATACTTAGAAAACTCTCTGTTTATATTCATTGTCTACATGGCGTCCGCGCTAAAGAACCCATTAGAAGTATCTGGGGAAAGGGTTTATCGATCGATTTAAAATTTTTGGATGGATAGTGGTCTACAAGATCCAATTGTTTTCAGAGCGGTACCAATTTCGGTTATAACAGACATCGACTACAAATTTGATAGTTGCAGGGCATTTTTTGTTAAGATCATTGCTATCTAAAATTAACCACCACTGAGCTAAGATTTTTTATCAAGATTTTTGGAATTATAGTGTCATCTTCCCATAACTTTTCTTTTAGTTTAACAAGAAAAGTGTTATTTTTGAGGGCAAAGTACTTTCCGATGCTATTTTATATCATCATCATAGTCACAATGTCTTAACAGATATGTTGTGAACTCGTAAAATGCATTAAGTCGGAGCTGAAACACTGCCGATACGAAGATTATCAATTGTTTTCGAAATTGTAGCACGTCATCTTTCGCGATTTCGAGTTAGTTTGGTGGCTTTTGTGACACTCACATCCATCAACTGTTTCGTTACATCCACCCAGCGTGTAGGGGAACGGCCACGACGTCGCCCACTCGGAGCATGACCCTAGACAACAAGTTTCTCCATATTATCGCTTCTATGAGTGTGACCGAAGAACGTCAGAATTCGCGTGTATACAATGGAGGAGAGCCGCTTTGGATTACCAAGTTCATTTGAAATCGAAACATTAATTCGATGGGCGGTATAAGTACGCCACACCACAATCACCCCATCCAAGCTGGTGATTAACTGTCCATCGGAATTCTTGACCGCATAAGTTCTGAGTTTAAAGTCCCGAGTAATATGTTTGATCTTTAAAAACATCTCTCCCGGCAGATTAGTATTGGCATGGATCTGTATCTTCCTACACAGGTCAGAAGTTTTTATCTCGCCGAAGTTTTTGAATTTCGCGCGAGCTGCCTATACCTATTATGTTTTTTATCAGAATCCAGACCCGAAAGCTTAAGGCTTCTGCGTGCCTCAATAACAGACAATGTATGGGTGGAAATCCATGATTGTTTTGGTTGTATGCTGCGCTTTGGTTGAGATATTTAAGCAGCTTGTAGAAGTGCACTTTTAAATGACAACCACATATTATTAGAACTGGAATCATCCGTTATAGAGGCATCCTGAGAAAGTCTAGAAAATTCTGACTGAAAGGAAGCAGGGTCAGCGATTTCCCTTGTAGCTATCCGCTTAGAGTGGTAGAGTTCGCAAATTAGAAGTTGATGGTCTGAGCCACAATCTGAACCTGGTAGAGTCTTGCTATTTTATATACATCGTCCTCAAATTGATTGATAAACCCGTTCCTCAGATACTATGTATAACAGGACATTTATAGATGTTCCCTAGACTCTAAATTAGTTTTTTGATTTCAGCGTCTCTGTACTCACCTACGATAAGACCTATTCTGCAATTGTGATTTAACCAAGCGCATGACATCAAGGTCCCAGTGGAATCATTTAGAATGGCCATAATAGAAATCTTTATATCCTGAAATGAAAATCCGTAAATACCCAATTGAAATATCCACAATCAATTTTTCATATTTTTACAAAGATATAAATGTTTATTAAGTAAAAAATCTTATCGGCAAAAGTCCAAAAAATCAAACACAACATGACAAGTACAATGAGCCAAAAGGTCTGAGAGCTGCTTATAAGAGCGCTGAGCAGTAACAAGACGAAACAGACTAATTATTGGCACATTCAATAGGATCAAAGTAATT
Source organism: Cryptolaemus montrouzieri (assembly GCA_013387265.2). Taxonomy (NCBI): domain Eukaryota; kingdom Metazoa; phylum Arthropoda; class Insecta; order Coleoptera; family Coccinellidae; genus Cryptolaemus; species Cryptolaemus montrouzieri. The sequence goes on from JABFTP020000103.1 coordinate 31,457,080, forward strand.
CTTACCCCTCTCCTCTCAATAGCATCCTGTAATAAGTGTACAACATCCTCCCCAACAACTCCAGAACAGTTAAATCCCTTCGTCCATCTCTTCAGAATACCTGTGGTTAGACTTTTCTGGGTTAATGGAAAACTAAATGTGAATCCTAATGGAAGAGTCTCGCCAATTAAGTTTTCTTCTTTCATGAATTTGTATAGACAATCTGCGATATGATCGAACAGTCTTTCTCCTGATCCTAACATAATGTGCTGTGGTATGGCGAAGATTTTGGATCTCATTTCGAAGTGATTTTTGCTGAGTTCGATGAGTAATACCCGGAAATTTGTACCTCCCAAATCGAGTGCGAGAAACTTTCCACATTCTGAAAATTAGAGAAGAGACTCTCACATCTGCCATCGGTAATATACTACTTTCTTACCTTCTCCTGTTGGAAGATCCTGGACATAAGTGACAAAGCATTTAATGATGGCATCTTCATGGGTGTCCTTTCCAAGACCTCTCCTAATGTTTTCCAGAAATCGACGTTGAATTTCCCTTAGAGTATCGTCGTCCAGTATAAGTTCTTTGCATCTTTCTCGGATCTGAAATAGAAAATGAGGATTTTTATTCTAATACACTCTTTTTCAATCACAGTATTAAGGAAATCCTTGAAGCTTATATTTCAAAGTATTCAAATTTTAATGATTAATCATTGATTGATACCAATAACTTTGAAACGTCCGTTTTAAACTGAGCTAGATCTGCAACTGTTAGTTCATCTTTTTCAATATGCAGGGTAGACAAACTTGTTTTAGTATGGCAGATAGGTGAAATATTATAGTTAGAGATCTCTTAGATTCCTTTTTAGGGCCCATTTTAGTGATGTAAACAATTTTCCCATATCTCTCTCCACTTTCGAGTTATTTAGATTTCTTGAATTTTGGGAAAATTGTTATTAGCGCACAACAAGGTTATTAAAAAGTAACATAAAATGCGTTTGATACTCTACATGGACTCTTTAGAGTAAAATTCAGTGGTATGGAAAAGAAATATTTCGGCTTAGCGGTCTTCGAGTTATAATAATAATAATAAGTTAAAAGAAGGCTTTGACTATGCATATATGTACGAGGGATTTCTTCTTAAGTTTTGCATTAGAGTTAGACTGAAACAACTGAAATCTTTTTGAAGGCTTTATTATTTTTCGAATTACTCTCCACGAATATTAATACACTTCTGCATTCGTTCGAACCAATTCTTGAAGTAGTTATTCCCATTTTTTGGTGCTACATTCAAAAAGGTAGCAACGGCTTCTTCTGAATACTGAAACCTTCGACCACGCAGTCCGTTCTTGATTTTGAGAAAATTTAAAAAATCGTTTTCTTGCGTTAAATAATCAATTGTTTTCCGAGTTGATTTCTCGAAGGTTTCTAACGAATTGTGGCAAAAAATCGTTTGTACCAATCGAAAAAAACTGTTGTTTGATGTTGTAAAGGAATTGTAACTACATGGCCTGCGTTTTAAATAGACGTTGAGACCATTTTTTTTGTAGCCACTTCGTCCGCGGAAGACTTTTGTGGGATTTTCTACCCCTTGGAACACCCACACAGAAGCTTTGCGCTTATTTTCTGGTTCATATGAACAAATCCAAGATTCATAACCATTGACAATGTTATGAACGCTTTCAGACTTTCCAAAGTTAAAACTGTCCAGAGTTTTTTGACACCAATTCACCCTTGCAGCTTCTTGTTCTTCGATCAATAGATGCGGCATTCAACGTGAAACTAATTTTTTCACAGGCAATTCTTCGTTCAAAATTCTTTTTATTGAGGTCTTTGAAATTCGCAATGATGTTTTTATCTCTTGATGTGTTGCATGCTGATATTTCTTGATGATCTTTCGAAGATCCACATTCTCTTCAGTGACCACTTATTTTGGTGCACCGACCCTTGGATCGTCGCTAAGCCTAACCCTTTTGCGTACAAATTCGCCATACCAACGGGAATCTTCTGACTGGTGTGGTGCTTCAATGCCGAAAACAGAAACTAACTCGCCGAGACATTCTTGTTGAGATAATTGTCTCAATTATTGCGAAAAAATGCTCACGGTTTGATTCCATTTCTCAACTAACTTATCAATTTTGACAGTTTGTTGTGGCTTAAACGCATAGAATTGATATTTTGTATGTTTTTTTGTTTTTCCTTTAACGTATTCTATCTCTGTCTTTCGACTAATGACACGCCGGGGAATTCTGTCACCTCATTAACCCGGGAATTTTGCCGAACCCCTCTCGTGTCGAGGGAAGGGATCTTTAATGTCCAACACATCTCTGTTAGACAGGACCGACGACTTTACATCTTCTCCGAAAGATGGACACTCAAGCGATTTCCAGAATCCGAAAAATCGCACCGACTTTGTGGGGATTGAACCCAGATAACTCTGCGCAGGAGACGAACATCATATCCTCTACGCTTTGATGTTTTGTATTTATATTAACAAATCATAGAGGTTCATTTTTAATGCTAACAGTTGATTAATGATGTCCTCTATATCCCAGTATGCGAAACATAAAGGACATCCCTCGTACAAAAAATAAATAGATGATCGCACACTCTACAATACAATAAAAAACACTATTCGAAAGTGTATAAATCACAGAAGTAATAATATATTATGTTAATCAATTTGCACAACACTATACATTTAAAATGGATATTTTTAAGGTGGATCTGAAAGCTGAGATGCTGCCTATAAAGAGATCAACATCTCTGATAGAATTTATCCTGCCACAAATTCTCGAGAGAGGAGATTGACGACCATAATTTGTGCGATAAAAGTCAATATTCGAAATGCTGTTATTTCTAATAACTCTTGGGGGACGAGAAGAGAAAAAAGTTCTAAAATGTCTGGGCAATTTATGTTAAAGTTCATTACCTTGAAGGTAAATAAGACATCCAAATAGGATCTACGAGGAAGAAGAGGGAGAAATGGCCCAGCTGATGCTCATAGCTATTGGTGTCAAAAATAATTCCACGCCGGAAATACTATAGTTTAATGAATTTTCTGTGTATCCTCTCAATCCCACTTATGCGAGTGGCAAACAGGTGTGATCATACAGTACAACTATCATGGAACGAACAATATAATATTTATATATCCCTAATGAAAATTGAAGAATATGTAAATGTGTTTTCTTTTTTAGATTCATACATTCATTGCTTGTAACATGTCCAAAGTGGGAACAGCCCCAAATTTTTTCGAGTTCATAATTAGAATGAAACTAAGATTGATTAAGTTCAGTTTCCAGTTTTCTAGCAAATTACACTCGCTAACTAGTGCTTCTATTGCAACCAAGCAGAAGTTGCCAATACCCACTTTCGTTTGGAAACATGAATTAGAAATGACAGAACAATTTTTTATACGAATTACCCATTTTATTCAAGGTCGAAAACCTGTTTGATATAATTCCCACCGAAAAATAACCTTGTTATTGCGTATAGAATACAATACTTACTATTCTCCAAATTTCTGCGGATTTGTTTGTTTGAGATTGGGAGGAAAACCTTGACGATTACAATGAACTTGGTCGACTACCAATATTATACAAAAAAGGAAAGCATTTTGGGAAAAGTCAACAATATTTGCATAATAACAAATGTTTATATAAGACTTTATATAATATTCTGAACAAAAGCGTCGATTTTTTATAACCTGTTATCTTTGTTGAAATTACAAGACAATGAAAAATAGTGTCTGGAGAACCTTATAAAATAGTCAATAAAAATTTTCACTACCATGCCGTTCGATCGGTTCAACTGCTGTGCCAAATTTTATTTATTTTTTCACGATTTAGCCTCAAATCCTAAGAGGTTTTAAAAGAATTAAATTCTCATAAATGTTTTTAAACTGGAAAATATTCATGCGATTTCTCAGGATTATATTACGTCGGTTAAGTATAAGGATTTTCTTACATTATATTAATGATTTTTCGCGGTATTAATTGTAATAAAAATTTTATTGAAGTCCTATGAATAAAACATAAACGATTAAATAGCTGATGACAGTATAAATTTCCGAAACATAACACATTACACAGATTCATTTTATCTTCGAGAATATAAGCGAATCAAATTATTATTATAATAAGAATAATCATCACAAATTTGGGAACTACCACATACTTACTTAAATCTTTCTTTCTATGTGACAAAAGACGTTGGAAGAGATTCAGACATCTATGATATAATAATCGAAATTTCTATGATCATTCCTCAATATGGCAATTATATGAACTCTTAGTTTACATGAAAAATATTTTCGTTTTTATTCAAATTCTTAAATTTGCTATGGTTAAATACCCTGAACATTTGCTAATTTTCTGTGTCTTAGGTTCACGAGAAATTCTGTAATTACTTTATTTCAATTTCTTCATTGAATATTCATTAACTTTAGGTTTCTTGGAATCCATAAATGATCAAATTATGTTCCAACCTTCTGATAGATCAAAATTCAGGTTGTTCTCGTTCCAGGTATCGATTTAGATGCATATCTCAAGCAATTTCTTATTGGTCCACTGTGGATGAAACAAGAAATTATTTGAAATTTCTTCTCATTCCATACTCCAATTCGAAATCTTTAGATAATTATTTCATGGTTAAATATAAGGCACGTTTGAACAGTTCGAATACGAATCATGTATCTTACAGAAACCTATTTTTCAAATCTGAATTTTTTCTTTTCTTTTGAATATCTTCTATGGTTTACACTTAAAATAAGAAAAGGAATGTCATACTTCGAAAATTCTTCTAGTAAAATTTTTACATGACAAGTATTCGTCTTGGAATAAATATGCAACTAAAGATACCGTTTTTGGTCAATTTCAATCAATAGAAATGGTGAAAGATATCGATATTCACTATTTTGCGTTCTTTAAAAATCAAGCTCTGAACCTTCAATACGGTATATATATATATCATTATTAAAGAGAATTGTTCGGAACATACGATTTTGGAAAAAGATAGGTTAATAGTTGTGATAATAGAAGTCATGTGCGTAGACGAAAATACATACATAATCACTGAAGGAAATAGAATCACGAGCATAGAAGGAAAAGAATATAGAACAAAGATAAAGAATTTAACTCATTTCACGAATCATGAATTTAAAAACGTAATATTATAATATTCCTGCTTCACTATTTCATTGTATCAAGTTCAGAAATATGATAAAATGCCAAGGTTAAGTGTGAATTATAACAGGAAGTGGAAAAATTGCTTTAATAACTCAGTAATGTCATACATGTAATAAAATGTAATAATTTAAACATGCAATTTTTGTTTGCAATCATCGATAAAAACGACTTGGAATAATAAGACAACTTGTACAATGAATATTCATATTCGCATACTCGTTCAATCGCGTCACCGAAATGAATTATGCAAAAACAAGGGGGTAGTAAATTTTATCTACTAAATAATCTTGTTAGCACAACTAGTTTTCTCAATGTAGACATTCTACCAAGAAAAGTTGCAAGGCGACTTGGAAACGAGTTTATTTTTTATTGTTTTAGTATTGTGAATTGATTTTTTGTGCATCAAGCTGAATAATTATTTGCGGAATTTCACATGTGTGATAGGGTGATCGATATTCTATGGTTCAACCATGTTAAATTGGAATTTGAAAAATTATTTTATTGCATCAACGTTTATATTTGATTGAATCAACAAAACGTTACTTAACGATAAGGAAAGTTTCTTATAATTGTCAGATTTAATGTTCGAATATTCTCTCAAATATGTTTATTTCTGAACATACAATCAATTTCAAGTAACTTATTGTAAACTTCGTTCGACACACACATGTCCAAGCAAAATGAATTGTTTTTGTTGGTATTTCAATATTGAACATATTTCAATATTGCGCCAATACCAAACTCAAACGAAACGTTATTAAAATGAATATTTAATTTGAATTTGGACAGTTCAATAATTATTAAAAAATGCATTATTAACCAGCCAATTAACCTTTGAAACGGTTAGTCCATAAAATCGCGATATGACGTAGGCATGACGTGCCAAAAGACCTAAACACACCCTAAATTTCAACCAACCTCGTCGAAGCACCCTTCAGCGCAATATTCAACAATAACAACTTTTACATACCGTTTGGGTAGCCTGAGAACACCTTCGAAAACCCATTGATAGAGCGTGATGTGATTGCAATAATATTCAACAAACTACGGCACCCAACGAACTGCCGTGCCTTCTCTAAACGCGTGGAAAAACCGAATTTAAAACGTGCAACGCGAACGTATTAATTCGAGGTATCTACAATGTTTTATCGGCGTGGATCATGCGCTGTTTCATTCATTGAAGGAGAAAAGGAATGCGCGCTCCCCTTTCTTCTCTGCGAGTTCTCGCGAGCCCCCACGTTCCATGCCTCCTATTGGTTAGGCTGGAAGGTGTGTCGACACACAATTGTCTCAGGCGATGTCGACAAGTTAAATATTGGGCAAGTCGGGGTTGCCAAGTTATGCAATTTATACGCAGAAGAACTAGAGCATATTTGACAATCGTTTGGAATGTTATAAATTACAATACAGGTTAGAGATTATGGAAATATCTTCTTCTTTATCCACATGTTAATATTATTTTTTGTTCCTTATATAGTTCTCTTAGCAAAAAGACAAGTATTTTCATTGATTTAACGATCTATCTTTTCTGCGCCCATTTTTTGTAGTTTTTAGAAGATTTCAGATATTGTGAAAAATTTCTCAGCCTGCTCTCCCTTCTAGATACCAGGTCTGGATCCGTCCTTGGATATTCGTGTCTGGAACAACCAATGTCAAGATAATACTTTTATCGTTGTATTTTAGGATTTCCAATGTTCGACACATTGTCGATACGTTATCTTCAACTCAATTGTTATTAGGAGCTTATTTTTTCTTCTCGTAAATTTTTATCATTCTTGTTTCAAATCATTGGAAGGTATTTTGATAAGTCAGTGACTAATTGAACGAAGGATATTTTTACGTTTAACAGTAAGCTCCATTAATGTGAACTTGCGTAACTGTGCACTGCTCAATAACGTAAACAGAATCTTTTGCATTAGCTCTCTGTAGTGTAAGCAACAGGACCTTTATGTGAACAGGAAATAACTTGTTCAAATCTTAGTTCAGATCTGAAGTATTACGGGGAAGAATGGAGACCTATCACTCTATTAAATACACATGTACTCATTTTGTGTTTGTTGGAGTTTATAGACAGTTGTGCTCAGTGTTTGGGAATTGATTTCGCTGGTAAAATAATGGCTAAAACAACAAAATAGTTCTTGAATCTTTATGTGAGAAATCTTCAATTATTAAGAGCTCAGAAAGGGTGTCAGTGAAACTACTTTATCAAAACAGTTCGGAGTCGCCAAATCCCCATATCCCTCTTTAAGAAATAAACAAAGAAAAATTTCGGAAGTAGTCAATGAGAGTTTGAAACCATGCAAGATCAAGAAGTGTACTCCGCCTTTATCCCTTGATGGAACAGAAATTCTACAAATGGTTCGCGAAGCAAAGAAAACAAACATTTTCCATTTAGGGAGAAATTCTCAAAAGCAGAGCTCTACATTCGCATGAGAAGTTGATGTCACCTAACGAAAAATTTCATGCGATGGATGATTGCAACGTTTCAAAAGTCAATATGTGGTAGGATTTTTGAAAATCTCAGGTGAAGAACTCTCCTCGCAACGTGAATTAGTTCATTTAACCATAGAAGAACTGTCGAATATTATCATTGCACTGAATTCAACTGATCAACCATTCATTATACAGACGAAACTGGTTCATACTGGAATCTCTTACCTGATAAAACTGTAATGTTTCGATTTCTGTAAAGACTATCACTGGTATGAAATTGGTAAAGCAACGAATAACTATCCTAGGATCAGTCAATGCATCAGGTTAACACAAGTTAACACCGTTGATAATAGGGAAACCAAATTCACGTAGATGTTTTGAAAATTTTCAATAATCCTCTCGCCTACAAAAATTCTGAAAGTGCAAAAAAAACCTGTGAAAGTATTCCCAGGTTTTTGGGGTCTGTTTCTTTTCAAATGTTACACATTTACCATTATTAGTTCCATTTCAATTTCTATGAGTACCATTATCATTTCGATTGTTCTCAATCATTCCATAGTGCTGGTAGATTACTGAAAAATAATTCAAAAAACATATCTTAAACTTCTGCGATTTTATGCGTCAATTTCTTGATGCAATGACAATTCAACACCTTCTAAAATGGATTTTCACTCAATCATTTTACTCTATTCCAATTAAAGGAACGAAAGCACCACGTCAAAGTGTTTTTATGGGAAGGTGAGGGAAATCAAAATATTTCCACCCTGTTTTTCCTTGAATAATATTACCTTCAATTGTTAATGTCATTGAATTTTTGAAATTACAGATTTGTAATTTTATATACATTTGATAATGAAGATACTTCGGTGATAAGAATTATTGCTTTGTTTGATTTAAAGGTCAAGTGATGTCTACGTTTAAAGGTGATCTAGACGATAGTATATAAATTCTATCAATAAAATATATTCTGGAATAATCACTTTGTCAATAGTTTCAGTACAGAGTGCTCGATTTTCGATGTTTTAATAGGACAGCTAGATGAATATTATAATTAGATTGAAATACGCCCCCCTTCTCTCGATCAATTTAACTATTTAAGTACGTTGCCCTTCACACTCGTTCCCAAGAAGTATATAAATGTAGAGAAGCATCTGTCAATATCATTGTCTTATAAGCAAATGCTAGTCTATTACCTTTGGATATAACAGAGCTAAGAATGTTTTTTCTGTGATAAAGTTCAATGCATCCATGCACTTTCAGAATTTTTGTAGGCAGGAGGATTATTGAAATTTTTTAAAACATCTACGTGACTTTGGTTTGCCTATTATCAACGGTGTTAACTTGTGTTAACCTGATGTATTGACTGATCCTAGGATAGTTATTCGTTGCTTTACCAATTTCATACCAGTGATAGTTTTTACAAAAATCGAAACATTACAGTTTTATCAGGTGAGAGATTCCAGTATGAACCAGTTTCGTCTGTATAATGAATGGTTGATCAGTTGAATTCAGTGCAATGATAATATTCGACAGTTCTTCTATGAATAAATGAACTAATTCACGTTGCGAGGAGAGTTCTTCACCTGAGATTTTCAAAAATCCTATCACATATTGACTTTTGAAACGTTGCAATCATCCATCGCATGAAATTTTTCGTTAGGTGACATCAACTTCTCATGCGAATGTTGAGCTCTGCTTTTGAGAATTTATCCCTAAATGGAAAATGTTTGTTTTCTTTGCTTCGCGAACCATTTGTAGAGTTTCTGTTCCATCAAGAGATAAAGGCGGAGTACACTTCTTAATCTTGCATGGTTTCAAACTCTTATTTCTTAAAGAGGGATATAGGGATTTGGCGACTCCGAACTGTTTTGATAAAGTAGTTTCACTGACACCCTTTCTGAGCTCTTAATAATTGAAGATTTCTCACATAAAGATTCAAGAACTATTTTGTTGTTTTAGCCATTATTTTACCAGCAAAATCAATTCCCAAACACTGAGCACAACTGTCTATAAACTCCAACAAACACAAAATGAGTACAAGTGTATTTAATAGAGTGATAGGTCTCCATTCTTCCCCGTAATACTTCAGATCTGAACTAAGATTTGAACAAGTTATTTCCTGTTCACATAAAGGTCCGGTTGCTTACACTACAGATAGCTAATGCAGAAGATTCTGTTTACGTTATTGAGCAGTGCACAGTTACGCAAGTTCACATTAATGGAGCCTACTGTAAAACGTAAAAATATCCTCCGTTCAATTTGTCACTGACTTATCAAAATACCTTCCAATGATTTGAAACAATAATGATATAAATTTACGAGAAGAAAAAATAAGCTCCTAATAACAATTGAGTTGAAGATAACGTATCGACAATGTGTCGAACATTGAAAATTCTAAAATACAACGATAAAAGTGTTATCTTGACATTGGTTGTTTGAATATTTTTATTTCCTTTCCTTAAGGTTGATATCAGTTGATAAGAACGGTAAACTATTGAATTTAAATCATTTGTTGGAAATTTATTTCCGAAATGATGATAAATTCTGAATAATATCATTAGAGTTATACGGAATAATAGCACAATAGCTTGAGTAGAAATTAATCATCAATAATTAAAGGTGAGCAGCTCAGGTATCAACATATCGAAGTAGAGCAACTCAGGTGTACGAGGATTGTACATGAAGTATCCTACTTTCATATTTTTTCTAACCTAACCTTTCGAAAGAGTTGAATCACTTTGATAATCTTGAAACGAACACTGAATTACTTAGTCGAAAGCGCCGTAATCTAACCGAAATTAAGCCACAATAGCATGTCACATATGATTTGAGAAAGACTAAATATTTGTCTTCTCACTATAGATCAGATCCATTTCGTAGTTGAGACTAACGATTTTAAGGTTATATAACTTTGAAACGCAAGCACTTTCATTTTCGTTGTAACGATGTCTTCGCCAAAGATTTGAATAACAAAAGTTGCAAACTGTTGGATATCAATTTCCATGAAGAGTGAAATAACACATTGTAATTCTGAAGCTATTTCCTTCCAATCCTTGAAACGATTTTCTTATTCTTCTAGTTAGAAACTATTTCTACATGAAATTTGCTATCATAGGATTCCAATTGATTTTGAGATATCTATTTGGAAAGAGAAGCAAAATGCTAGCCATCGCAGTTGATTTGGTTCTGTTCTTAAAACACAAGCCTCTTCTTTGGTAAATGCATTTATTTAAATCATTTCAGCTAAATCTCTATCTATGCGTACCAGTTGATTAAAACAGTCTGGAATATAGAAAATTGAATGCAATGCCAAACAGCTTTCACAGAACAAACAGGGCGGACAAAGAACATCTCGCCTCAGATAACAAATCCGCAGTTTTTGAACATATAACATCTACAAATCACACGATTACATTAGATAATTTAAAAATTCTCCACAAATGCATTAAATACATGTTGGAAAGCTTAGAACTTAACAAACGTCATAAAACCCCAAAAGTCATCACTCTCAATAGTCAACTAGAATGATATCACTCAACATTTAAAATAGGTATAGTTAGATCATTATTTGTCATAATTGTTAGCTCTAGACACTTGAAAATGACATAGTTGTCGAAATCGGTTGTTTGTATTGAAAATAAACATTGTGATAATCAGACAAAAGTGTTTCATTTTATTTATATTACTTTATCTCCGCCTTGAACCTGCAATTTGAGTACATTAAGTTTTTCTGTAATATCCAGAAGAACTATGGCAAATAGGACATCATTCAAATGTTCCAACACCCATTTTCTAGTAAACCGGCGGACTTCAGAGTAAATAATTAGGTCCCCATATTGATCTTCTTTGCAATGCATCACAATTTTTACTATGAATTTTATAACGTTGTACAATTCAAGCAAATTTCTACGTAATAGTTGCTGATGCAATGATGATAGTAGCAGAGAAATTGCCGAAAACTTTAATCTTTATACAACATAATGTCATCAAACCCTTATCACAACCTACTATAGTGGGGCGCAGCTATTTTCAATACTTCTCAGTGACAAGTAAAATATTTTCATCAAACTGAAACATTTAACTCAAAATTTATTGATGTTTGTAGATATTTCATAGATTTTCCGTGGTGTTTATTTCAAATCTTTAAAGTTTCATCGTTCCGAGAATTATTATTAGTATAATTGAGATAACATATCAGGCTATTCATCCTTAATAAATGTGCTACAAATGTCAATTACAGTACTTCGTGCTTCACGGAGTTCGAAAATAAAATTGAAGGTTAAGTACCTAACCGCCTGGGTCGCTGCGCAGTTGTGAGCAAGTATGTTAGAAATGTTAAGCCCAGGTGCCTGGTTCGAATCCGGGTTCAAGCTATGGATGTTTTCCTTGAACAAAAAAGTGATTCTTGGAAAGAGTCGCGTAAAGAGGGTCTGTAGGCCCATGTATAAATGGGCTAAGTCCCCGAGCACATTATTAAAAGACGAAACAAACAAAGGTTAAGTACCTATCGAATGGAGATATTCTGATTTCATATCATTCATTGTACTTTGCTATAATTCTCCGATATTGTCCTAAACCAGTGTTCCAGATTTCATACTAACTTTCAAGTCACTTGAAATGTTGAATAACGCTTGAAGAGAATTGAAGAACGTTCAATGATGTTATATCAGGCTGGAAAATTTTCGAAGCACCCTTGTATATACAAACAAATGTGTTACGCAGTCCTAGCCTTTCTAAAATATTTACACGAAACTTTATATTTGTTGTTGGTGAAGTTGTGCTTTAACCACATGCTTATTTTTGTCTTATAAAAAGAAACAGCCTGATTTCGTAGGCAGACTTATACGAACAAATAATGTACGGTGTAATTGAATAAGCGTGAACTATTTTTTGGCCGTATGTTTATAGTAATTTTAACTATAGCGAAATATTGTCTTCAAGCTGTTTTATTCTCTCTCAGATAAAATAATATTAGTCATTTGATAAAAAAAATTTCCAATGAGTAATTTCCCACTGGAGTTTTTGAAACCGCAGTCAGTTATAATAATGAAATTACGCAATATTGACATTGCTGTCAGTACACTTAATTAACATAATGGATACCATTTTCATTCTGTCGTTTCTCGATTTATTAAATGATTGAAATAAATGTTGTGACACCGTACGACCTGTTGCTCGTTGTCAATATTCATATCACGATTACAGCAAATTAAAAATCAATAAGTTTAAAAATAGTTGCGGAAAGTATCTTGGAATTCGACATCTAGTCATTTAAAGCTGGCAACAACGCGAACTGGAAGTATGCTAAGTCGCAGCATGACCAAGATCACGGCGTCAGTGTAATCTATTGATAAGGATAAAAAGTATGATACATACCTACATTTCAAGATAACTGAATGTCATATAACAGATTGGACATTATCACACAAAGTGTGATGCATTCTAACTAGATTTTCATAAATTCCTCAGTTACACAAAGCCTATGGGATTTTGATGATTGTAAAATGCACTCAAATCCCAGATTGAACGGTTTCCATGATTCTTCAAATTTACCACCTGAATTTTTTCTCCACCAGTTATTCATCTAAATTTAAAATAGTTAAACTGTCTAATTGAATCATAGATTAAATTATCCAGTGATTACCAAATAACTTTATCTTCAGGAATCACATTCTGTAAATATTTCGGTGAATACCAAATAAGCTCATTATCCAAAATCAAATTGTGTGTAAGCTTGAAAATGAAGTTATATTTTATCTAATCTTCTAATTATATAATAATAATGTTTTCAGCCGAAATGATGATGAGAAAAGATGATACAACTTTTTGATTGTCATGGAAAATACGTTATATGTGTGGTTTATGTTCATAATCTTTGTGGACATTTGTTGATTGTTAAGTTTATAACTGCATGCTGATATCAAAATAATATAAGAAATTTGAATTTGTGATTCTGTGATTCTTCATATGATTACTTCATAGTACATTCAAATAACAACACATAATAAATCAGAAATATATCACGTCAGTTTGCCTCATAGACAAAAATGGTTGATTCAATTCGCAATTTGCCACCTAAATTGCGCAGTAAGTATATTTTGCAACATCAAAATTCAAGTGTAAATTGAAAGAGTAATCTCGCATAATCTTAGATATAGTGATATGACGTTAACATTATTCGCTATTGCATCATACAAAGTTCGTTTCTGTTCTTCGAATTCTTTTGAAATACAGTGTCGATTGATATTTCTTTCTTTGTCAGATTAGGAAACGGCCAACGTGATCTAAAGCAGGTTCACAGGCGTTGGAATGCAGGTTGTATGAAATAGAAAAGTATTAGGGTGTTTTTTAGACGTATATATAATAAAATTAAATAACATCAATCAATGTTAGAATAATTAATACACATTCAGAAGGGCTGATTTGTATAATCTATGATTAAGAACATGTGTTATTATTCGGTTTTATTATGCCCAATGGTGATAAAGGTCTCAAGCAAAGATTTCTAATGACTTATGTACTCAAGTTTAAACAGATTATACAGGATTGTCCAAATATGAAATTCTGTTCGAAGTACAAGTTGTCTAACATAAAAAATATATAGTATTTACATTCAAGTCTTCGTGTATTTAGTATATTTACTTCGATTTCGAATGAACATTTTATTTGGATACAGAGTGTTTCCAAAAACGACAATCGCAATAACTCCAATATTTTTCATTCAATTGCCGAATTTTAAACACGTGGTTAAATTATATTATTAACATACCTATATTTACAATATAGCTCCTCAAGAATAAATGTAATGGGCTAATTCAGGTGATCGTGATGGAATTTTAATACACTAGTATATTTTTAATATTTTATTTAAAAATCATAATTTCAGTCAAACTCAGAAACGAAAAGGCGATAACTCTAATTCGTTATCCAGTGTTTCAACCCTGTAGATATCTTCAGATAAACATTTATGAGGATAGAAACCTGTGAGTATCTTTGGTTTTCTTTAGAAGAACCATAAATTTCATTTTAATTTCTAGATTGTGTAATAATGCCAAATTTTACCTTTATTTGACATTTGCTAACAGTTAATGAGTTTCGGAAAAGTTTAGATTCGTAAACTTTATCGTTATGCAAATACGACCGGTTTATGGGATTATATGGAATAATTCTTATCAGGAAGCCATAAAATACAAAAAAATCAGGATTTTATTGGAATACATTAAAAGAACTACGCGATATTTCGGAGATTTAGGTTATGTGGCCTTGGAGAAATAAGGAATTCGAAAGATGTGAACGTTTTCAAATCTTTCTATAGAAAATTTTCAATCTCTGTCATTTTCTTATTGGTTTTCAACACTTTAGAACTTTCCTAGAAGTTTAGAATATATTTTGTCTTGCAACTAAACTATATATTATCATCATGCATTTCTCTAAGGGCATTTAAGAATTACATAATCATAATTCAACCATAGATTTTAAATTAATCATTTATCTAGGATGGTAATATTCTTCCGCATGATAAACTATCTGCCAAATAGACAATTATCTTTGATCTTGTTTTACATTGCTTTATTGCATAATTTCGAACTTGTATAAACTTGGAAGTGATGGGTGAAGGTATGCCGTTTCGTTGTGAAGACTTGAAAATTTTTTATTTTAAAACAGATTTAAGGGTTAAAAAACGATAAACAGGTTAAGATTAAAAATTATAACGATCCATGAAGGAAGAAAAAGAAACAATATTTTTAGGTTAACTTATTCAAAAGTTAAAATTTCTTGAAATGCTCGAAAATTGTTGAGGTTGGGTTCATATTTTACGTAAAACTTTCGAGTTATACGATAACCCTAACAGTTTTTCCACATAATATACTATTTGTAAAACTGACAATTTTCTCTGATCTTGTTTTACAATGCTTTATTGAATAATTTCGAACCGAACACCTTTGGAAATTATAGAACAAGGGTTTGAAAACGATGAATAGGCTAGTATAAAAAATTATGAGCATCCATGAAGGAAGAAAAGAACAATATTTTTAGGTTAACCTATTTGAAATTCTTGAAATGGATAGATCTTCTAGTACTTAGGTTCATATTTGAAGTAAAAGTTCTAGTTCATTTAATAACCCTATTGACCTTGTTTTTTTTGCTTCCACAAAAAATATGTAAGTTGAAAATGGTCAATTTAAGCTGGTTTGTCAGTATAGAAGTTGTTTGACAACCAAGAGGAAATCTATTATAATATATTATAGCCCATAAAAAAGGTGACTTCATGTGATAAATTCACTTCGATCTTACTTCTGAATTTATGGAAAACAATTTGAATAAAATAACAATGGTCTGTTTGACTTTCTGTGACATTGAAGCATTTTATAATTCACATGGTTATTATCATGATGGCGTATTGGCGTCTAGAAGGTTTTTCAGAGTGGTTACAGTTTAGACACTACTTTCAGTTTCCTAAACTCTCTATTAAATTCAAACAAATATAAATTATTTGGACAGTAAATTATCTCCTCCAAAATTCCCAAGCAATTAACTAACGAGTTGAACCAGTCTGAACACAAATTCGATGTGGAATTTTCTAAATATCTTTGCTTCAAAAAAACAAACTTTTTCTTTGAATTTATCTTGTGTGGAAGCAGTATTTGACTTGTGTCTACTCATTAACTTATCCATTGAAGTTACCTCGTAACCATCATTCAAAACATAATTTAATCACCCAAAGAACGAAGAAATGCTAATAAACCACTTTATGCTTATTGCGGTGAAAGGAATTTGCCGAACTTTATCTTGAAGCGGTACTCTTTCAGTATACAAGCAATTGTAACCTTCTGTTGCCTCTCGCAATGATGCATCGAAAAACTAATAGTTGAATCAAGTATCTCTTCAAATTTCTCTATATTAGCATTGCTAGCATCAAAAAACAATGTTGGTATTGAAAGATGAAATGTCGATTTGACCGTCAGATATACACTGGATTCTGGACGATAATAACTGGTTTTGAGTGAATCACTTTAAATGGACAAAGGGATCTAATACCTAGTCGCTACTATCAGCCATAAGAAAGTAACTCTAAATCTATTGAAAATAGATATAGCTACACCTGATACATTTCAAAATGTTTGGAATTGTGCTTAATTTATAATCACTAAATACAGGGTGTATGAGGGGAAAAAATCTTATCTATGTAGTAACATTTGTTTCACAAACACGTCTGAAACAATAATGAGTTTATTCGACTATCAGTATTCATTCAATTTCTCTTCAGTTTTCACGCTAAATTAATGCAACACCAGTGGATGATCGTTGGCTTCGTTTAACTGCACTAAAAGTTCGGTTAGATTTAAATGTGCATATTTCATTGCAAACTGTTAGGAACAGGCTCAGAGAAGATGATATCAGACCAAGGGTGGCTTCTACCGGCCCGCATCTCACCAGAGAACATCGAGTTGCAAGACTTCAGTTTGTGAGAGAACATGTAAAATGGGGTATTGCAGAATGGTCGAATGTTCTTTTTTCCGACGAGTCCAGGTTCTGTCTAGTATCAAATGATAGAAGCATGCCTGTATACAGATGACCTGGGGAACGGTATCAGCAATGCAATATCCGGTAAACCGAAAACTTCGGAGGGGGCTCAGTAATGGTGGGGGGAGATACATCGCAGATATCCTTGAACCCCATGTTGTACCCTTTGGCCCATTGATTGGCGAAAACTTCATTTATATGCATGATAATGCTCGGTCATGCAGCTAGAGTAGTTACAGAATTTCTGCAAAATGCGAAATTGATATTTTAAGATGGCCAGCCAGAAGTCCCGACTTGAATCCCATAGAACATGTTTGGGACAACATGGTGTGGCAAATTCAGCAACGTAGGATGCCTTGTAGAACACTCCAACAATTAGAAAATCTGCTTCCTGAAATTTGGAACTACTGACTCAAGAGTACATCCAAAATTTGTTTAAGGGGCTTCCGAGACGTATACTGGCAGTAACTAGGGCCCGGGGAGGAAACACTCGATTTTGAAAATAATTAGTAACCATTCGATGCTAGTTGATTGGTCTCTTCGCGAATGTATAAAGATGGTAGAATTTTTAAATTTTTCATTAACTCGAAAATTGTTGATATTTTCCATCATAAACTCATTTCTTTTGAATTATATCTTCTTATTTTACAATTCTGAAACTTACCAAGCGACTCTTGAATAATGACCAACCTAAAAGTTTATATATTATTGTCGTAAAAGTAGGGTGATGCGACAATTTTTGTGAGGAGTATATATATATATATATATATATATATATATATATATATATATATATATATATATATATATATATATAAATTGGTAATAAAAGTTATTTTCTTGTTTGACTACTCAGCGTTTTATCACCTTCGAAACAACCAAGTCTTTCTTCAATTTCTCTTTTAGCAGGCAGCTTATTATTAACAAATGTTTTCTTCGGATATGTACGATGTTTTTTTCTTGGCCCAAGTGTTCCTCTCATGACAAATAAAATGGATAAAATAAATTTAGATTTTTCAAGGTACCACCAAATATTGATAAATTTGCGTTTTTGTGAGTAACGTTTGTTCTTCTTGACATTTTTAATTTTCGATAATAATGCTACCCGAATCATGAAGCAGTGTACTAAAGCAGTAGTGTTAGATGACCTTGGTTGGACATATACAAGAATTGGAGACCTGGCAAGGACGACCTCGAGTAACAACGGCGATCCACGGCTTATTTAAGAATTTCCTCGTCGAGACAACGGTTCGCTACTGCTTGGCACCTTCAAGTGCATCTTCGACAGAAAATGGGAGTGTAAATTAGCACTGAAACGATACGACAACGTCTCTGGGAATTTGGTTTGAGGCTTCCTGTCGCAGACCCAACTGAGCCCAGCTCTAATCGCAATAGATCAAAGGGGCCGATTGAATTTTGCCAGGGAATATATCAATTGGATAGAAGCTGAGTGGTAGAGAGTTTTGTTTGCATATGAGTAGAGGTTTTGTTTTTCTCTTTGCGATCGACGTTCTCTAGTGTACAGCATATAAATGATAGATATAGCCAGTGCAACTTTTTACCTACCTATGGCTTGGGTGAAGGTTCGATAATGGTGTGGGAAGGAATTTTTTTGGACGCCCGCATCAAATGTGCTCATCGTAAATGGTGGAACCCTCCATGCTCACAGATACGTTACAGACATTTTGAAACAACATGTACCATTTGCGGTAAACATGGATGAAAACTTTTGGTTGTGCATAATAACGCTAGACTCATATCGTTAGGAACCATCGAGATCACGAAATCACTTGAATGGAGTGGCTTGCACGAAGTCCAGATCTCAATCCCATCGAACATCTCTGGTACATTCTGTATAAAACTAAGAAGACAGCAAAACCAGCCAGCTACAGTGATGTGAATTATTTGAAATACAAATATAAAATGCAAAATACCTATTTTTATTTTACATTTGAAATACTTCCTTCGAGATGTATTTTGTATTTTATTTCACTTTATATAAATATTTTTTATTATTATTATTTGAGTGAGGGCTTCCTAGAAGCCCGGCCACTGTGACCCAGTGGTCTACTGTGGCACACTCTGTCCTAGATTTCATACACGAGCTCCATCCTTCTCGTAAAGGATACAAGTTTCGTGGGTGAGAGCTTAATAAACTCGGTCAGCTGCAGTTTGTAAGATCCAAGTTCTTCCATCCTGACCCTGTCCCCAACTAGACACTTCCACATAACATGTTCCATTGATTCTATATCTTCTTCACATAGTCTACATGAATGATCCCCAATCAATCCTAATTTATTTAGGTGTTTCCTGAGGCGACAGTGCCCCGTTAGTTAAAACTCTCAGTTCCAACCTAGAGAGTTTAAGCCAGGCCTTGGATTTTATAGTGGAAGGTCCACTGATGGCACGTCGAGCGTGTCTGAGACCTGGGAGGCTCATTCAATGCTCACGTACCGTCAAGTCCAGCCATCGGTTGTTTTCCATCCTTGCAGGTTCCAGGGAAATTCCGAGCTTAGGCTTCGTTCCTTTGAACTCCAGGTTAGTTCCTCGAGCGGCTAATGAATCCGCCTTCTCATTTCCCTCAATGCCCGAGTGACTAGAAACCTATATTAGACGGAGCCTGCTCCGCTCACCTAGTTTGGCAAAGGTGGACATTCCAGCACCATAAGTGACGTACAGGTATCGGATGCCAATTCAAGCCAGACCTTGGCTTTCGCAGTAGAAGGCCCACTGATGGCACGTCGAGCGTGTCTGAGACCTGGGAGGCTCATCCAATGCTCACTAACCCTTAAGTCCAGCCATCGGTTGTTTTCCATCGTTGCAGTTTCCAGGGGAATTCCCAGCTTAGGCTCCGGTCCTATGAACTCCAGGTTAGTTCCACGAGCGGCCAATAAGTCCGCCTTCTCATTTCCCTCAATGCCCGAGTGACCAGGAACCCATATTAGACGGAACCTAATATAAGTATCTAGTATTTGTAAAATGCAAAATTGTTTTGTTACATTTTGAAATTAATTTTTCTTAACTTTTTCTTAAATCGAAAATTACTTGATTTATAACGCACTGCTCATGATCCTAACATCTTTGAACAGCTATGCAAATGTAAAGTAACACTTTTTTGAAAATACTACCTTTTTATCAGGTTCTGCACCTGTTGAAAGACTATTTCCATTTGGTGGAATGATTATGAAGTACCATAGACAGAATATGAAAGATGAACGCTTCGAACAAATACTAGTATTAAAATAAGTAATGAGATATTTTATTTGTAAACCTATTTTGAAAATATGTATTCTCCATTTCTCATTTAAATACATTTATTCGAAACCATTTTGTACTTCTATTAATAATAGTGAAGTAACAGTCCATTAGCATTGTGTATTCGTATATTTTTACAAAAATATTTTTCACATCTCTAGCCAGCTACTTGGAATGAGATTCGGAACAGACTGATCGAAATTGATTTTGAGTATGAGTCGTAGATGTCATGCAATAAATCAAGCCAGGGGAAATATACGGTATTAACAGGTTTTTGGGACTTTGATTTTTTCATTTCAAATACCATTTTAATTTCGATTGTTCTCAAGCATTCTTTGGTTCTGGAAAAATAATTCTTCGTTATACCTAAACTTCTTCTGAATAAATTTGAATTTTTGATTATGTGCGTTGATTTCTTGGCGCTAATCTAAGGAGATTGATGAATATTATTGAAGTCAACCCAGAAATTCTTCGATAAATTGCGATAACTTAGGAATGTTTGAATACAGGGTATATCTAAGACATATTGGCCCGTGTTGAACTACGAATTTCAAGATGATTGAGTTTATAGAGGAAAAATAAAAACCACATTTCATGTTTCTACTTTATCGAGAAGAAGGGCCTCAAAAAAGAAAAAATTGATAAATCTTCCTATTTTAGCTGAAGTAGATAGGAAACTCCGCGTATATTGAGAAAATATGGAAAAAAAATTTCAAGCTACTTCATACATCACAAGACTTTCCATAAAATTCAAGCAAAAACGTTCAATTTGCTCACCTCTGGCGTCATCAAATCAATCAATTCAACCGGCGAGTGTACCATTTTCATATTGAAAATAATCTAGACTCCAAATTATTTTCTCAATTATTATTTAACGAAATTGTTGGTGTGTAACCGACAGAAACTGAATATTTATGCTTCTGGTTTCACTACTCAACGCGTAATTTATTAACCAGGTCACCTTCAAAAGCCCTCAACCACTATACTCGCCACACCCCCGTTTCCGTAGGGTCGATATATTATGCTTCATGACGTCACGATGTGTGTTTCGGGGTTAGATTCGATTTGTCTGGCGGCGCAACAAACTTCGACGCCAGTGTCTCTAAATAGAATCTTAATTTTACGCAATTCAAAGAGACAATGTCATGTATTCAGAGAGGTGAATTCTCTAAGCCTGTCTAGTCTGACGTTTTATTTGTGTCTATAAGTCTTGGAACAGTATGGGGCAATAGAAAACGATGAAAGAAGAACTCACTTCTCTCTACTGAAGTATCATTTATTCTCCAATATAATCTCCTTTTGGTGCTACAAACTTGTTTAGGCGATGCTGCAGGCTTTCATGCACTCTTTGTAGTAGTCTTTCACAAAGTCCCGGAAAAACCCCTCTGTTTCGAAGAAGATTTCCAAGTCTGTTCTTCAGAGCCATATTTTCATATTTAGAAACATAAAATCACTATGCGCCAGTTCAGGAGAATATGGTGGATGAGGTAGCATTTCATATAGTAACTTCACCAGCTTGTCTGTTGAAATGAAGGGGTCGTTATCGTGGCGAAACAGGATTTTCGTCGTGGTAAAATGTTTTAGTTATATTGTTCAAATTAAATGTTACAAGTAAAGTGATTTCTACTTCATACCAAAACTTCCCTGACAGTGTTCGAAATTATATTGTTTTCTGGTAGAAAAATAATTGGTTATCAGGAAAAGCCGCTCGGGATCTATGAGAAAAGTATTTTTTTCAATATGCAGTGTGATTTTTTGTAGTGGAGCATAAGAATATTTCTGAGTAGTTGTAGAACTTTTATATTTTACATCCTCGAATCAAAACTTGATTTGTTTCCGTGTTTCCGCTAGTATCCAGAGTTAGAGAAGGGGGTCAAATTTTCTTCGGAACGTTATAGAACAGTATAGAGTAAATAAAACACCGCAAATAATCTGTACGTAACCTCATGAGTAGTTTCGAATTAAAAACAGATTAAACCTTGATCTAAATCAACTTGTAGAAATATCCGAAATCCAATAATGATAATGTTCATATGGTCATAGCCAGAAGCGAGACTATCACTTCCTCATTTAAGTATTTATGAGTTGCAGCTTCATCCTGTATCGGAACTATGTAGGTGTATGTAATTAATGGCATGTTCATGAAGGTATACTCAATAGTTCCACATCTA
Source organism: Cryptolaemus montrouzieri (assembly GCA_013387265.2). Taxonomy (NCBI): domain Eukaryota; kingdom Metazoa; phylum Arthropoda; class Insecta; order Coleoptera; family Coccinellidae; genus Cryptolaemus; species Cryptolaemus montrouzieri. The sequence continues at coordinate 31,479,631 of JABFTP020000103.1, forward strand.
TAATTCATGTAAACTTCAACATTCTTATAATTTTAAAGGTTGCATGCGTTCAATGGTGTATCTACAGCAGTTGTCAAACTTTTCAGAGTGTAGAGCTACTCTAATAATTTTGGAATAAACGGGGAGCTACTTGATGGCTACATAAATTTATTTTCTTAATGAACTAATAATGGCATATGACGTGTACGATTTGATAAAAATGAACACAATAGCAAAAATATTTCAAACAAAACATTTGGTAAAAAATGCATGTTCAATGAAAAGGCTGACACTCAGACTTATCGATAACTTTTTTGATGTTTGGAATGAAGTTTGATACATCCATTCGAATTCATCAATCGTCTAAATCAGTGTTGCTCAAATGGTCGATCGCGAGTGCTTTTTGAGTAGACCTCGAAAAGAAAAAAATTTTTAATGAGTAGGTAACTAAACTACAAAAATTCATTACGTAGTAAAATAACACTCTGCTAGCGGAAAAAGGCGGCTTTATCAAAGAAACGCGCGGTACTTGTCAAAGAAAATACGCTTTTCTAGAAATTTCAGGCGGCGCGTTTGACGCGAACATTAGAGACTTTCGTTCACGCCGATATAAATGTTGCGCCTGCAGGAATTGGAGTCATTCTGAATTGTAACTTGAAGGCAATACTACGTCGATACAAAGTTTATTATAAAATAGTACAAAATGAGTGCGGAGAAGAAATCTAAAACGTATCATTTTAATAACGATTGGGAGGAACAATTTTTCTTTCGTGTGAAGGATGAGTTCATTTGTCTTATTTGTCGTGCGTCAGTTGCAATACCTAAGCGTGGTAACTTAGGCATCATAAAACGGTTCATAACAACTATGAAAAGAATTTTCCGCCATAGAGTGAATTAAGAAAACAAAAAGTACGTGATTTGATATCTTGTTTGAAAAAAGAACAAACCATATTCACAAGACCAGCCAAACAATCAAAAGCTGCTACGATCGCGTCATTTAAAATATCTCGTATATTGACTACACACAAGAAACCATTCGAAGATGTATCGGTTATGAAGGAAGCATTTATTGAAGCGGTTGAGACTTTATTTGGAGATTTTAAAAATAAAACAGAAAACATGTCTGCTATTAGAGAACTTCAGTTATCTCGTCCGACTTTCACAAGGCGTATTGAAGTCACGACTCAGGACATGGCAGGTAACCTTAAACATGATATCATGAAATGTACATATTTTTCTTTACAGTTCGACGAATCCACCGGTATGACAGACACTGCCCAGCTGTGTATTTTAAATTCGGATGGTATTCAATGACATGTTGGCTAAGTAAGAATTTTTGACAATCATTCCTCTGAAGGAAAGACCCGTGGCGAAGATATATATATATATATATATATATATATATATATATATATATATATATATATATATATATATATATAAGTTTTCTTCAATTTTGTAAAAACTACAAGCTAACAATATATAAATTAATGTGCATTACAACCGTTGGAGCACCAACAATGACTGGAAACAAAAACAATTCTGTAGCATTGTGTCGAGCTAATGAAGATTTTCCTTCATTTTTTCATTCCATTGCATTATACATCAACAAGTATTCAAAAGCAAAAACACGGAGGAAATTATGGGCATTGCAACAAAAATTGTGAATTCCATCCGTGCAACGGCCGCTCTTTAAGTTGCAGTTGGAAGATAGGGAGTCAGTTGAACACACTGATTTAGTTCTTCACATGGATGTCAGATGGTTGAGTCGCGGAAAATTCCTAAAAAGGTTTCAAGAATGATTGCCCGAAAAAACAGCTTTTCTAGACTAAAGAGGTGATGACACTCAGACGTAGAAAAACGAAAAATTGCTGACTGATTTGGCATTTTTGACAGACATCACAATGCACTTATACACCATTAGCTTCATGGTAAAGGAAAAACTATTATTGATATAATTAGCGCACTAAACGCATTCAAAAGTAAATTGTAACTTATGATAGACCAACTGAAAAGGAAGGATCTGAAACATTTACCGTCTTTGAAAGCAAGGATTCCTCAGTTGAATTATGATAAGTATGAGGCTGAATCATCGAATATTTTGGGAGAATTCGAAATGCGTTTCTATGATTGCAGCAAATTGGCAAATATGGCATCATTTATTAGTTATCCTTTTTCATGTAAAAACATTGAGGAGTTAGCTACTGAAATAGCAGTTCAGTTTAATCTGAACACATGTTCTGTTGAAAATGAGTTGGTGCAGATTATATCAGATATAATCTCAAAGCTACAGCATCTGATACAAATTTCTGGTGTTTTATATCTGAAGATAAATATCCGAATCTAAGGCAAATCGCCTTACTTACCTGTGAGAATCTGCATTTTCTGAAATGAAGATAATTAGGTAAGTCAAAATATTGCAATCGACTAACTGACGATCATATGTCATCATGCTTGCGATTAGCGTTCAGTGGTTCCGTACCATCTTATGAAAAGTATGCCGAGGATATGTAGTGCCACGCTTCAACATCCAAAGTCACACCTTAGTTTAACACCATATGTAACTCCTCCGTTTTGTAACAACCAACAAACTCGCAATTTTGAACAAATATGAGTTTTTTCATTGATATTATAAAGAAGAACCTAACTAAACCTAACCCAAACCTTGACCAAAATAAAGTATATTGTGCGGAAAGCTAATATCTCTATATGCTACAGTATACCCTACCTAGGTAGGATGTATCGTGTATGTACGACAAGCCTGCATCACACATACTTGCAGCCTCAAGGAGTTTAAAAATATTGAGGTAGATCGCCAGCAGTTCAAGTTTGAGCACCCCTGGTCTAAATGTTCATCTGTAGGCCGATTACGGTATTTGTTCTTAATAAACTTCATACTGGAGAAAGAAGATTCAAACAAATACAAGGTTTGAAATAAAGTAATGAGCTTTGCAACGCCGCTTCCGATCCAGCAACGTGTCAGATGAGAGGCTTTGAACAGCGTCAGGTTCACATATGATGTGCCCGCGTATGAGTTTGAAATCGCTCTATTAATTTGTTTGTCTGTAGCGTTAGTTGAGTCGCATCAATTTAAAGCAGCGGCGCGCTATCAAGTTTTGCTTCGAACTTGGACACCATGCAACAGAAACTTTCGAACAATTTCGGCAGGTCTATAGAGTAAGTGTTTTGTCGAGGGCCGAGGTTTTTCGGTGGTCGATTGAAGATGAACTACGAAGCGGGAGGCCGATGAAAATGTCAACAGAATCGGGGATTCTGTGCGTTCAGAACGACGGTTGAAAGTCAGAACGATCGCGGAACAGTTGAATTTGAATAACACCTCCGTTCATCAGATTTTGACCAATGAGTGTTGTATCACGACAATACACACACGGAAATTTCAGTTGCAGAGATTTTGTTCAGAAAAACATTCATGTGGCTCCACAACCTCCTTATTCATCAGACTTTATTACTTATGACCTATTCATCTTCTCGAGAACTAAAAATGACCTCAAGGGAACTTATTTTGGGACACTTGAAAATATCCATATAGCTGTAACCGTCCAGCTAAAGGCTATTCCAGTAGTCGAGTGCCAGCAATGCTATTATGATTGGAAGAGCCGTATCTAGCGCAGTTAAAGGACTAGTTTTTTCGGTGGTTTAAGGCATTTTCAGAAGGAAGAGAGTCGATTGAAGATGAACCATGAAGCGGAAGGCTTCAAGTGCAAACAACGATGAAAATGTCAACAGCATCGGACATTTTGTGCATACAGATCGACGGTTTAAAGTCAGAACGATCGCGGAACAGTTGAATTTGAATAACACCTCCGTTCATCAGATTTTGACCAATGGGTGTTGCATCACGACAATACACACACTGCAAGTTCAGTTGCAGAATTTTTGTTCAGAAAAAACATCCCTGTGGCTCCTCATCCTCCTTATTCATCAGACTTGATTCCTTAAGACCTATTCCTCTTCTCGAGAACTAAAAATGATCTCAAGGGAACACTTGAAAATATCCATACAGCTGTAACCGACAGCTAAAGGCTATTCCAGTATTCGAGTTCCAGCAATGCTATTATGATTGGAAGGACCGTCTCTAGCGCTGTGTGGTTTCCCTAAGAAACTATTTTGAAGGAGACAATATTGCATTGTGATTTCATTTGAATGAAAAATTGACAGAAAATCAGTCTCATTACTTCATTCATACATCTTATATGTTAAAGTAATGAACTTTTTCATTTTCAACACAACACGACATAGGACTGAATATTTTTCTCTATTATAAAACAGATACATTTTGTACCTGAGACTTGGGATTTTAAGGCTGTCACTTTGAAACTTCATCCTTCCATTTCTGTTGCATCAATATTTTCGCTAAAGTTTTGCATAACACATGTTGCAAACTGTCGAATATACACACAACCAAATTTATATGTAATCACCCGATATTTTGAATATTACCTCAGAGATTTTGGAAATCTCGAAGGATTGTTAGAATTGATCCTTTTCGAGATATTTCAATTGAAAAAAGAAATAAACTAAGGCTTATTTTAGGAAAGAAACAAATGAAAGAAAATAAGAGACTCTTTCATGTAGTAAAAAAATTGAAAATTGTTTTCTCACGGAGTAGGTGGTTTTTTTTCGAACTCAGTAGCTTGTATTACCTCCTGTTGCTCTGATACAAGCTTGAATCCGTCTAGGCATGCTTCGGATTAGGTTTTTGACCTCCTTTGGGGTGATATTCTGCCACTCTTCTGTTGCGGCTTGGATGAGCTGTTGTGGGATTCTTGGATTATCCTGGCGCTATCTAATTTTTCTTTCGAGATTATTCCATAAATGTTCAATAGGATTTAGGTCTGGAGAGCAAGCTGGCCAGTCCAAAACAACGATTCCCTCTGTTTCAAGATAATGTCGCGCGAGGTTGCTGGTATGCAGAGGAGCATTATCTTGTATAAAAATTAAATTCTCACCGTGGGCACCTCGACAGAGTCTCACTATGGGCTCCAGCACTAGGTCCATGCTTGGTATTTCGGAATTTCCTTGCTGTTCGGACTCTAGCTTGTCTTTCACGACCCCCTAAACCCCAAATCTGGCGGTCATCTGATCGAACACCAGTTCTGGTCTCATCCGAAAAAAGAACATTTCGCCAATTCTCAATATTCCTATTTTGGTGCTCGATACACCAATTAAGTCTGTTAATTTTTTTTTGTCTGGTTAGCTCTAGAACTCTTAAGGGCCTTCTGATGTATGAACCCCTTGAACGAAGTCTTTGACGTATCGTTTCGACTGATACACTGATGCCTGTTGCTTCCAGAAATTGCCATTGGAGTATAGGATGCGACGCACTAGGTTCTCTCCTTGCAATTTGGCACAAGAAGCGGTCTTGTTCTTCAGAAGTGATCTTCCTACTACTTCGTCTAGGTCTATTTTGCAGAGATTGTAGCTTCACGCATCGGGCATAAGTAGTCAATAATGTGAAATACCGAGTGATTTCATATAAATTTGATTGTGTGTATATTTTAATGTTACAGAAAGTGGAACAACTGGCTGACTCACAGAGCGGATTTCGGAAGCGGTACAGTAACCAGTATCACATTTTCAGCCTTAAATAGATCAACGACAAAATACTCATTCAGGATCTCGAGGTGTGGATAGCTTTTATTGATCTAGAGAAAGCCTTCGATAGGATATTGAGACAACGAGTTTGAGAAATTTTGGCACAAAGATAAATAGGACACAATCTTCTAAGGGACTAAAAAGCTTATATGCTGTATGCAGGAACGTGGTAAGAGTAAGAGGGATAGTATCTCAAGAATGTGTCACCGAACAAAGCTTGAGACAGGGTAGCGTATTGAGCCCCCTTCTGTTTATAATGGTCATCGATGAAATTATCAAAGAGGCGAGAACTAAAGTCAGAAAACTCCACTTGGGTTTCAAAAATCTTTATCCAGTTAAAATTACTGAGTGTGCCTTTGCTGATGATTTAGTGATTTTTGCCAGAAATGAAAATGATCTCCAGTACAATATGGATCTTTGGAATAACTGCCTTACGAGAAGATCCCTAAAAATCAACGAAGGAAAAACAAAAATTATAGTTATGTCGAATAATTAATAAATAATCCGAAGGTGACACTCAACAACAAAATCATAGAGAGAGTAGAAAGTTTCAAATATTTGGGGTGTATACTGGAGGAAAAGGATAAACAGGATTTGAAAATCGGAGAAAGGATTCAGAGTGCTGCGAAAGTTTATGTAACACAACAAACAGAAGGATCGGGAGAAAATCGAAATTGAAAGTTTATGAGTCAATATACGCGCCGATTCTTCCTTTTGGCTCTGAATCTTGGACATTGAGTAGAAGGGAGAAGAGCAAAATAGTTTCGATGGAGATGAAGTATTTGAGAGGTGTGGTTGAAGTGACAAAGGGAGATAGACTAAGAAATCAAGATATAAGACAACAGCTAGAAGTAGACAGTAATGTGAATATAATTGGCCGAAACCAGCTAAGGTGGTTTGGACATATATGCAGAATGGATAGTTCAAGACAGGTAAAATCTATTTGGGATACACGAACGTAGACGAAGAGAAAAATGGGACGACCGAGGGAAACGTGGAATGGGATGGTAGCGAAGATACTAGCGGGACAAAATTTAGAGATGATAGAAGCGAAGAGAATGGCACAAAATATGGGACAGTGGCGAAATATTGTTTCGAATGTAAATTATTTACGTTGATTTTTATTATTCAATTTTTGATTAAGTTTTTCTTTATTTCGAATATTGTAAAATTATGTTTTGTATCAAGCCTTACACCGTTACTCGGTAGAAAGGCTTTTAAATGATAATATATATATTTTAATGAAGCGTGAAACAACTAAAGCCATTTTGTTGAATCCTTAAAAAAATTTTTGAAGAATCTTTAAGTTAGAAATTATTTTCATATGAATTTTGCTATCGTAGCTGATAGATTTTGATTTATCTCTTCTGGAAAAAAATTGTTGACCAGGCAGTGAATGTTGTCTATACTTGTTTTTATTATGAGAATTTCTCCGAAATAATATTCTACAATTTAGCAGGGAGCAGTCTAACTGTGCGGGTTGATGTGCTAAAATATGTTACAGTCTAAACAAAAATTTAGCTATCTACGCTATATCGAGAAATCTATAATTGTACAATCTTTGATTTTGCTGCATGTTTATTACTACACGCTGTATATCAATTGATTCAAATGAACTTGAAGTAACATTTTAATACTATACTTGCAAAAATGGGAATCCGAAATGATGGTATGTGAAAGGAACGAGCTGTCTTTGAACCGAATGAATGCAAAGGAATGTTTAAAGTCCTTGACAACTTCGTCAATATTAATTTTTCAAAAACAGGTGGAGATACATCGGCATTTATTTCCGGATGTCGAGACAGGATACTTAGTAATATCTCGTTAATATTTCTATTGGCAATAAATTTGGAGAATTCTATATTCTGATGAAATATCTATCGCAATAAAACAATTTTAGATTAATATCAATATAATGAACTTACTGAGGATATAGAAAATATTTCTAATGAATTGATCTATAGATTAATTTTTCTATGTCCGTTTTTTTAACGTAAAATTTGTCTTTATCATATCAACCCATATTTTTTGTGGATTCTATGAACAGGTGGACCAAATTCGATGTTTACTTAGGGCAGTGATCGCCAAATATTGAATGCAATTATGAAAGCTCACAACATCTATATACTGGGTGTTTCACCAGGGGCGCGGTGCTCTGTAGCTCGTACACTCTTCATTTTTGTTCGAACGGTATTGTATTCAGAAAGTAAGAATCTACTTCAGCAATTTATTTTGCAGTAAACAGGGCGTCCCAATTTTCTATAAAAAGAATCTTGGGTGGTTTTTTCAGATTGGAAGACCACTTTTTTGTTCAAGATTCAGGAGCGGCCCAAATTCTGCTATAATGTTTTAAAGTAATAAGTTTTTTCGGTGAGTAGTTTCGTCACAATATTTTTTTTCCGTAAAAATTCATGAAAATAGGACCTCACATCATCGCATGCCCCTTCGGCCAGAGAGGATGAATACTTTTTTCCTTTCGTTTTCTTATTGCACAAGGATAGCTTTATTGATGAATTGAAATAGATTTTATACAGGAGTGACTCAAAAAAATTATTGAATATTGTAATTTTCAAAATATCATATCTTGATTTTTTCAAATGGAACACCCTGTATTTGTGTCAACGTATTATTTATTTGTGCTAAATTTTGCAGAAGTAACCTTATCTTTATCTTCGATCATTTTGGAAATATTCGATTATTTGCAAAAATTTTTGATTAAAATTCTACAAACCATATCAGCTCGTCAACATGCATCATTATTCGCACATAAGTTTTTTTTTTCAGTAATGATTCAAGTAGTAAAAAATGAAACCTAAACAAGATAATTCTTTTGTTGTTTTTCCTTCAACGTGCTCTATTTCTACCTTTCGGCTAATGACACGCCAGAGAATTCTGTCACCTCATTAACCCGGGAATTTTGCCGAACCCCTCTCGTGTTGAGGGAAGGGATCTTTAATGTCCAACACATCTCTGTTAGAGAGGACTGACAGCTTTACATCTCCTCCGAAAGATGGACACTCAAGCGATTCCCAGAATCCGAAAAATCGTACCGACTTTGTGGGGATTGAACCCAGATAACTCTGCGCAGGAGATGAGCATCATATCCCCCACGCCACCGAGCCGGCTAGATATAATTCTTTTAACGAATGATAAAATCAAGATGATTAAAACGTAAATCGAGGTATGTGTTGACATTTTTTATTTGTGCCTTCTGTCAGGTGTCCGGACATATCATATTCTGCATTTTACATGGTGAACTTATCAGTGTTTCATTATTAAACATTGTTAAAGTGAGCTTTGAACCCAATTTTCTCAATTGACTGCCATGAAGTTCTCCAAAGATGAAATGGTTGATATGATTTTTATTCTGGGTGAGTGTAATAGAAATTCTTTGTTGGCAAGTAGAGTTTATGCACAAAGCTTTCCTGATAAGAGGCATCCTGATGCAATATGCTTTGAAAAACTTCTTATTAGATTTATCGAAACGGGTAATATCGCTTACAAAAAAACATGAAAAAATAAAAACTGCTACAGCTGAATACAACCAGTTATCAGTTTTGTTGACAGTGACAGAGGACCCATATAAAAAGAGATTTCTCAGTTAACAGATATAAGTCAAACTTCCGTCCAGAGAATCTTGAAGGTGAATAAATTTCATGCATATCATGTACAGCTGCACCAGGAACTGAACAATCAAGACTATGAAAATCGAATCACTTTTTGCAATCGGACAAGTGACAAAGTAGCGGAAAATACAAATATGTTTAGCAGAGTTCTTTTCTTGGAAGAAGCAACTTTCCACAAGAATGGGCTTGTTAACAGGTACAACTTTCATTATTATGCCACTGAAAATTCACACCTCATGAGACAAATAGTTCACCAGCATCGTTGGTCCTTGAATGTATGGGCCGCTATAGTAGATGGATATCTAATTAGGCCGCACTTTTTCGACTGGCACCTCAATAGTGAAATGTATTTAGATTTTCTGCAAAAGCATCTACCAATGTTACTTGCCGATATACCAGAGCATATAAGACAAGATTTGTGGTTTCAACAGGATGGATCACCGGCACATTACTTACATCAGGTTAGCGAACATTTGAATCATGTATTTCCAAACAAATGGATAGGACGTGGTGGTCCTGTTAGATGGCCAGCTAGTTCTCCGGACCTTATAAGTCTAGATTTCTTTTTGTGGGGTTATATTAAGGGCATTGTTCACCAGATTCCTTCTTCAACACAGTTGGATATGAGACAGAGAATAGTCGACGCCTTTCAGTCAGTTAATCCGCAAATGTTGTCGAGAGTTCAACGGTCTTTCCTCAGAAAGATTGAGTTGTGTCTACAAAGAAACGGAAACTCTTATTGAAATAGTTCAACACTATGTAGATCATCTCACCAAAGTCCAATCTATTACGTATTTCATACACGACTACCTTAAAATATCTCCATTTCTCTGATCAAGTATAATGATATGTACTAATGAACTCTCTAATTTTATTATTTTAGTTTATTTTTTTATTTCGAAAATGCGAAATGGTTAGGTTAGATTAGCTTTACTCCGGACTAAGGCATTAAAGCTGATGCTTTTATACAAGGCACATGTGCGATCCATAATAGAGCAGTGCAACCTCCAGCACAAAGACGGCAGGTTATTGGTATTTCTCTTCTTCACAGATAGTTACATGGTGAATGCTCTGAAGAACTAGAAGGTTTGGTCCCGGAAAGAATCCAGTTCCAAATACAAACTAAGCTCGCGGAAAACTCTCATCAGAGGACGAATCAACTTGTAGACCCACGTACGTCTCTATGCAAATTCATTTATTTACACGGCTGGTGTGCTATAGACCTCGCTTCCATCGAACATCTTTTCGATAACTTACAATTTGTCTCTCTTCAAGAACCGAGTGAACGCATACATTAAATCAGTTGTGCTCAAACGGTCGATCGCGAAGAAAAAATTTTTAATAAGTAGGTAACTAAACTACAACAATTTATTACGTAATAAAATAACACTCTGTTAGCGGCAAAAGGCGGCTCTATCAAAGGAACGCGCGGTACTTGTCAAAGAAAGGCCGCTTTTCTAGTAATTTCGGACGGCGCGTTTAACGGGAACATTCGAGACTTTCGTTCACGCTGATATAAATGTTGCGCCTGCAGGAATTGGAGTCATTCTGAATTGTAACTAGAAGGCAATACTACGCAAAACTGCAAAGTTTATTATTAAATAGTACAAAATGAGCGCAGCGAAGAAATCTAAAACGCATCATTTTAATAACGATTGGGAGGAAGAATTTTTCTTTTGTATGGTGAAGATAAGTGCATTTGTCTTATTTGTCGTGCGTCAGTTGCAATACCTAAGCGTGGAAACTTAGAGAGGCATTATAAAACGGTTGATAAAAACTATGAAAAGGATTTTCCGCCACAGAGTGAATTAAGAAAACAAAAAGTAGGTGTTTGAAAAAAGAACAAACCATGTTCACAAGACCAGCCAAACAATCAAAAGCTGCTACGATCGCGTCATTTGTAATATCTCATATATTGGCGAAACACAAGAAACCAATCGAAGATGGATCGGTTGTGAAGGAAGCATTTATTGAAGCGGGTAAGACTTTATTTGGAGATTTTAAAAATAAAACAGAAATCATGTCTGCTATTAGAGAACCTCAGTTATCTCGTCCGACTGTCACAAGGCGTATTGAAGTCATGACAGGTAAACTAAAACATGATATCATGAAATGTACATTGTACATTCTTTACAGTTCGAGGAATCCACCGACATAACAGACACTGTCCCGCTGTGTATTTTTATTAGGATGGTATTCAATGACATGTTGGCTAAGGAAGAATTTTTGACAATCATTCCTCTGAAGGGCAAGACCCGTGGCGAAGATATATATATGACGTTTTCTTCAATTTTGTAAAAAACTACAAGATGCCAATATTTAAATTAGTGTGCATTACAACCGATGGAGCACCAGCAATGACTAGAAACAAAAACGGTTTTCTGGCATTGTGTCGAGCTAATGAAGTTTTCCCTTCATTTTTTTCATTCCACTGCATTATGCATCAACAAGTTTTGTGTTCAAAAGTTTTGAACACGGAGGAAATTATGGGCATTGCAACAAAAATTTTGAATTCTATCCGTGCACGTAGCTTGCAACGGCGGCTCTTTAAGTTGCAGTTGGAAGATAGGGTGTCAGTTGAACACACTGATTTAGTTCTTCACATGGATGTCAGATGGTTGAGTCGCGGAAAATTCCTAGAAAAGTTTCGAGAATTATTGCCCGAAATAACAGCTTTTCTAGACGAAAGAGGTGATGACACTCAGATGTTGAAAAACGAAAAATAGCTGACTGATTTGGCATCTTTGACTGACATCACAATGCACATAAACACCATTAACTTGGAGCTTCAAGGTAAAGGAAAAACTACTATTGAGATGATTAGCGCAGTAAACGAATTTAAAAGTAAATTGCAACTCATGTTAGATCAACTGAAAAGAAAGGATCAGTCTTCGAAGTCAAGGATTCCTCAATTGAATTATGATACGTATGAGGCTGACATCAAATATTTTGGGACAATTCGAAATGCGTTTTTATGATTGCAGTAAATTGGCAAATATAGCATCATTTATGAGTTATCCTTTTTCATGTAAAAACATTGAAGAATTAGCTACTGAAATAGCAAGTCAGTTTAATATGAACTCATGTTTTGTTGAAAATGAGTTGGTGCAGATTATATCAGATATACATCTCAAAGCTATCTGATACAAATTTCTGGTGTTTTATATCTGAAAATAAATATCCGAATCTATGGCAAATCGCCCTTCAACACTGCAATGTTTGGGTCAACTTACTTGTGCTAGTCTGCATTTTCTGAAATGAAGATAATTAAGTTAAAATATCGCAATCGACTAATTGAGTATAATATGTCACCATGCTTGCGATTAGCACTCAGTGGTTACGTACCATGTTATGAAACATGAGGTGCCACGCTTCAACATCCAAAGTCACTCCTTAGTTGAGTTTAACACCATATGTAACTCTTTTGTTTTGTAAAAACCAATAAATTCGCAATTTTAAATAACTATCAGTTTTTTCATTGATATTATAGAAAACAACCCAACTAAACCTAACCCAAACCTTGAGTAAAATAATGTATATTGTCCGGAAAGCTAATATCCATATATGCTACGGTACACCGTACCTAGGTAGGTAGGTAGGTAGGGTGTATCGTGTATGTACGACAACCGTGCAGCACACATACTTGCAGCGTCTCAGAGTCGATCGTAAGTAGTCTAAAAATATTGAGGTAGATCGCCGGTAGTTCAAGTTTGAGCACCCATGCATTAAATTATATTGGGCCGCCTCCATCCAAAAGTAGAGAATAAGAAAAATATACTTTATTTTATTTTACTGACAAAAACAACTGTAACTGAAGTTTCATGCCGTGTATCTCAGATAATTGTACAAGAGAAGAAACCTTATGAAGATTGAGAAATGATAAAACAGGCGTATTTAGGAGTTGCAGATTCGGTATTTAACAGTTTCTTCCAATAAAATGAAATACTACTGGACAGAAATTTTTCTCATTTCAAATATTTTATATATTCTGAAAAAATTCCAATATAAATAATGGTAGGCTGGACAACAGGGTTGTGATATGGGTCTGGTAGCGCTATGTCGTAAAGATAAAAGTTTTTTGCAATTTGTCAGTTACCATTGTATTATCCATCAGCAAGAATAATGTAGAAATTTTTAAAAACTAAGTAACGTTATGAAATTTGCATTGAAAATTTTGAATAATATTAAAGCTTTCGTTATGCAGAGATTATTCAAAATGGTGGATGAAATTGATTGTCAATATAGGGAGCAACTTCTTGTCTCTGAAGTTCGCTGGTTAAATAGAGGACGAGTGCTTGAACATTTTAATGATGTCCTATCTGTAATATTACAACAATAAACTGGTACAGTTATATACCCATCAAAAATTCCATGTGAGTCGAATATACAAATAAATTAGACAAAGAAGAATGTTAATATAATAAATTGTTACATCACACAAAGTATATCACTAAGTTACATCAGTTGAAAGATTTTCGAGATAGGTTTTCTCTATTGTAGTAGCATACACACTTTTGATGTTTTATGCGAGCACCTGCTTTAGCTATAATTTGAGACGGATTAAAACCTTGGGAACAACTTTAATAAAATTAAACAACGTGTGCTATAGAACATTTGGATATATCTATCTGTTATTTAAAATATGAATCGGCAAGAAGCAATCATTATTTAAGCCACCCCAAACGCTCTTCGGGTATACCACTGCCAAATCGCATTTTGATTCTGCAAAGCCGAGAGCAGAAAGTGAATTTATTCATGCATTTCTTGTGAAGTAAAATTCATCAGTCCATAAGATGTTGCATATAAAATCTAGATATTGAGCATATTCCTGCAGAATCTAGAGGCAGAATTTGAGTCGATCCTACTCGTTCCCTTCATTCAATTCCTGCACTCACTGTAGATGATAAGGGTGGCGTTTCTTTTTTTTCAAAACAACACAATAGGCATTAGCAACTTTCGTGGAATGCGCCGAATACTTATCGAAGGATTATCTTCAAGGAAATCTATAATATTCGCTTCGTTTTGTATGTTGACTTCACTGAGCCGTAACTTTTTTACCTCAAGGGTTCTTCTTCCTCTGAGTCTTCTAAATGCCGAAGTATAAACTATACGAACAGAAGAAAATCTTCAATATTATTCTTTAGCATCCTGTCGCGCGTTTCGATCTCATAAATCACAAACACAGATCATATCTGCATATTTTCTATAACTGAAGGAATATATTTTCAATTCAGAATTTGATTTTTCACAAGAATATTTATGGAATAGTATACTTTCTAACCAGGGTAGAAACTTTTGCATTCAGACACTTGTCGTAAACATAAACGATCATATGAGCTAATAGGAGCTCATATGCGTACAGACTGAGGAAGAAGGAGAACTACTGCTCGCGATGATCTTTTGAAGGCTCGGTGTTTTTGAGAGACAGATCTAGTACCGAAGTAAAAGAGAAACAGGTTGGAGGAAGAATGAAAAGTAACAGTTAGTGAAGCAACCAAAATGAAAGCAATTAGCCTTCGTGCCAGAAGATCTAAAATAGGCCTTGAATTGAATCAATTTGCCAAAGCCTGCTTTAGCTATATTATGAGATGTGTTAATTTCATTTTCTTCAACTCTTTGGGGAGTTCATTGTATAACTCAATATTTATATAGAAGAAACCCCCTGTGAATAAATCTTCCTGCATCTTGGGAGCACAAAATTGTTTCTTCCTCTGGTACTGTGATGGTACCCCGCGTGTGTCAAATACTTCTTTTTATGCTGATTTATTTAGCACAGTGTGTGAAGTATGAATACTGAGGGTATGGTAAGCATATCATACTGCAGCTATAGGTCTGGGGCACTCTTGCTCTTTTCTGCTGCAGGAAAACTCTTTGAGATTCAAAAATCGAACCCCACAACAATATTCCATAGATTGCACACTTCTGAAATGAACATAGCATGTTAAGAGCGCCACATCTTTGTTTACAATGCAGCGGTTCCGTCTAATGGAATAGATTGCACGAGCGAGTTTCCTAAATTTTCTCCAACAAGGGCCCATCCAAGAAAAATCCCAACACCTTTATCACCACTTCATCAATGCCACGATCCCTACCTAGAGCCACACTTTGGCTTTCATTCAGGTTTAGGCATAATCCATTTATCCTGAATCATTGTTCAGCGTCCTTCATGGTGCTCTCCATAAGCAGTGCAGTCTCCTCCTTGTCATTGCCTTTCTTATGAAATTCGTGTCGTCTGCATAAATGTATGTCTTAGCAGCGGTGAGGCATGATGGTAGGTCATGCATGTATAAGGCAAACAGGAAAGGACCTAAAACTGACCCTTGGGACACCCCATACCCCAATGTGGGGTTGAAAGCTTACTATTCCGTGATACTACCTGGGATCTGTTCTTTATGTAGGACTCATGAATTTTGAGTACTCTTTCCCTCATTCCGTAGCCCTGAATCTTCGTTGTCAAAATTCGTCTGTTGTTATTTGAGTGAAAACTTTTTATTATCGTGAGACAATCTTTGTTATCAAAGTTTGCGTCACCATAAGATCCAAGACTCGAACTTCAAAATTGGCGTATGAAAAAGATGAATTAATTTTGTTGATAATTTTACCTAGTAGTGTATATTTATTAATCATAATATTGATTAAAGGTAAATTTTAACTAATATTATCATGCAATATACCTCATCAGAGACGATCGCAGAAGAATCTTCGAATTCGTGTATGTTTTCGATCTTCATTTTTCTCTAAGAGTCACAACGCGCACTAGATTTTTTCCCGAATTAGAAGAATGCAACACTTGTCTCGCCTGTATATAAACTGACGTTAATATGTAATTGGTTGAAAATTAACGGAATATCATTAATTTAGAACTCATGCGTCGTTGTTTTGAATCCCTTCTACCATCGAACGAAATACTTATAGATACTGGCAAGGTCAATGTAAGATCAAATCAGATAATTTCGATCAAAGATATCACATAGAATGCTTTTATGAATTGCGTACTGTGTTTCGAATTGTTTCAAAGAATTAACAGAAATATATTTGAACACATTGAAAATTTTCATTTAGGGAACAATATTCAACCTTCCATAGAATGTTGAATATCTCCCGATGAAGGATCAATTCGTTGCGCATCAAGTATATGTAAATGTAAACAAATACAACGAACTAACATAAAGGGTACTACCAGTGCCACCGGGAAATGATAAAATCAAAGAGTAGGATTAACAGAAAACTTCAAGAAGCCATACTAGTTCGACTATTAATAAGCGCAAAGCTACACAATGTCTGCAAGATGCGAGCTGTCGAAAAGCTAACTCTCCAGTACTTGTCTGATTGTTAACCAGGTGTTCATCATATCTCAATAATGTTAACATGCAAAATTTATCGTTATGTTAAGTATACCTCTCTGCAGGAGCTAGTTATCCGATCCACTCTTCATTATTGAAATATTAGAAATATGTTTATTAGAAAATTTCTGGTTGTTCAATTACGATGTTGTTTGGTAAGAACAATCTGCAAAATGTTGAACAGTTCTGTAGAAACCACTCCATTTTCTTGTCAACATTTCTGATGAGTCGTTAACGACTATTTTCAACCTCATATAAATATAAATTCGTCCCCCCTTTTTTTCAATGCTTGCTGTTAACTTGTAGAAAACCCTTCAGCAAGAAGTCTAAGGCAAGAGATCGCCAACGATCTCGGTTCAGTTCTATGAGTATCGTGTTTTAGCCACAACAAACTGTTAAAGTTGACAAGTTGAAAAATGGAATTGAACCGTGAGCCTTTTCTCGCAATAATTTTCTACGATTTTCAGAGACAAATATCTCAACAAGAATGTCTCAGCGAGTTATTTCCTGTTTTTGGCATTGAAGCACCACACCAGTCAATAGTTTGAGGTTGGCATGGAGAATTCGAACGCAAAAGGGTTAGGCTTAGCGACGATCCAAAAGCAGGTACTCCAAAACCAGTGGTCACTCAAGAAAATAAGGATGCTGTGCGTAAGATTATCAAGGAAGATCGGTATGCAATATATAGAGATATTGAGGTACCTTTGCTATTTGCAAAGACCTCAATACAACAAATTGAAACAATTAGTTTCCCTTTACATGCCGTATCTGTTGACTGAATAACAGAACGCTTCAAGGGTGAATTGGTGTCAAAAATCTCTCGACCTAATTCTCAACGGTTTTTTTACTTTTCCCAAAATGAAGAGCGGATTGCGTGTTCAAAGGTTTCAGTCTTCAGAAGAAGCAATTGATGTCTTCCAAAAGGTCATTTTGAATGTACCAGCAAACGACTGGAATAACTGCTTCCATAATTTGTTCGAACGAATACAGAAGTATAATAATTTTCGCGGAGAATGCCTTCAAGAATAATAAAGTCTTTATATGCTCTCAATTGTCTCATTCTAGCTCTATATGCAAAACTTAAAGAATGGGTGCAATGAGTTGTGAAAAAACACTTTGCTCAAAAGACAGATTGATAAGGTGGCTTAGTGGTTCTGCTAGGTATTTTACCATTTTCATCACTAGGCGAACCAAAATTACATAAATGTATCTGGATGTTTTACCTTCCATACTTGTTACGATCTCTATAATCTCATTCGGTGTCGAGGCAGAAAGAAATGTGATGATTTTTTCCCTTTGTGGTTGATTAATTGTTCAGGTTCTAGTTGCCATATCTGTTAGAAGCTAAAAATTTTAAAAATTATGTTGTGAGCTACCAGAACTACCTTTGCGAGCTACAGATAGCTCGCGATCACTGGGTTAGTTGATAAGAGTTTTTTCCTCGGCATCCTCATCATCTCTCCTGTGTGATACACATACTATTTTCTCTGAATAAAACGAGTTTTTTTACTCTGAAAAAACGTCTTTTACGCAAATACCTTGATACAAGGAGATTTTGGAAAGTCTCCTTTGCTTTTTCACCGAATATTTCGCTATTCTCAGTTAAAGAAAAAGAAATTTCAACATATTATCAATAATTATGAACCTCAAGGACCTTCTAATTAACTTTTTGCTTAGCAAATAGCTAAAGGTGTGATTATCATTACTCATAAAATATTCTTCAAATTTCCAATTCAATCATAAAAATTTTCAACCATAAAACTCACCTTAACGTCAGGTTCATCTCCATTTTCCATATTTACAGAGAATGTTTGACAATCACTAGCGAACTGAAACTGAACTATCTAAAAGCGAATTACAGAATGAACTATTTGCGATGAATAATCGCGAAGTTTATCAGTAAATGTTTTGTTTATAGTTCAGTATTTGTGAAAATCTGGAATTATTTGATGTTTGTTCAACAATTCTAATGCTATTATAGGGACTAATCAAATAGTACAAAAAATATTTCCGTATTAATAATTGTTGCAAAATTCTGTTACGAGGTATGTCGTTTTAAGTTGTGCTAAAGAGCTAAATAGGAACGATTGAGAGCTTCTACAGACTCAATTGTTTTTCGAAGTATTCTCTGCGAAGTTTAATACACTTCTGCATTCGTTCGAACCAATTCTTGAAGCAGTTATTCCAATCGTCTGCTACTACATTCAAAATGGCCTTTCGGAGGTGAAGACTGAAGACTCAAACCTTTGACCGCGAAGTCCGTTCTTGATTTTAGAAAGATTAAAAAACTCGTTGGAACTTCATGTAACAATTCGATGTTTTCTTGCCTTAAATACTCAATTGTTTTCTGGGCTCTATGCGAACTTGCATTGTCTTGGTGAAGGGTGATTAGCTATTCGGTGTTAGTTTCTCGGAGCTTACTAACGACTTGTAAGTAAGTGTTCTTCGATCTTGTTAAAGAATCGTTGTTACATGAACTGTTTTTGAAACAAACAGTGCGACTATCTTTTCGGAGACACTTTCGGTTTTTCTTCCACTTGGAACACCCAGTCAGAAGATTGGCTTTTTCTGACTTGTATGAATGAATCCAAGATTCTTCGCCACTGACAATGTTGTAAACGTTTTCAGACTTTTCAAAGTTAAAACGTTTTTTGACTCCAATTCACACATGTAGATTTTTGTTCTTCGGTCAACACAGGGGGTATCCAATGGAAAACTATTTTTTTCACACGAAACTCTTAGTTCAACATTTTCTGTACAAAGGTCTTTGAAATTCGCAATGGTCTCAATCTCTCAATATGTTGCATGCCGATCTTCCTGGATAATCTTATGCACAGCATCCACATTTTCTTGGGTGACCACTGTTTTTGATGCACCTGCCCTTGGATCGTTGCTAAATCTAACCCTTTCGCTATTAAATTGTCCATGCCAGGTGGCAGGTTGCAGGCGGCCTCACCCCGTCGCCCGGTGTGATACCGCCCCATCCAGCTGTAGGTCCCGTGAATTGGTCACCTGTGTGACTAAGTTTCGGGATCTGGCGGATGGTCCGGTTTGCATGGTGGGAAGGATTGGCAATGAATCATGATGAGCTGTTCTGGACAAAATCATCCGGAGTTAAAATAGTCTCCCATTCGGATCTCCGGGAGGGACTGCCTCGAGGGATTCATGATGCAGGTAAGTCGAGCACTCCTCCGGCGAATTAACTAATTGATTCACGTTCTAGAAAAGCAAGCAAACTCTTGATAGAGTTCTGCAATATCAGAGGACTGGGATACAACAACGTGAATTTCGATGTAGTCCACCAGCATCTGCAAAACGCACAACCCCATGTGCTGGCCCTAACCGGAACCCAACAAAGTCAAACAACAGACACATCGTATTTACCTTTTAATGGGTATGAGTTACATACGAGATTTAGGTTTGAAGGGGGCCTCTGTGTTTTTGCCAGATCGGATATTGTATACCAGAGAGAGGACACGATGGAGGATGACGCTTTCGACCTTGCGTGGTTTAAAATCTGTCTGCAGGATGAAACACTGTTTTTATGATGTCTATATCGCTCGCCAAACGATATTCACTTCCCTAGACTGTTTCAGTATCTAGGTGATAAGGTGGATTGGATTCAGACACATCATCCGGCAGCTGTCATTGTACTGGATGACTTCAACGTTCAAAACACCAACTGACTTCGCCACACCAATAGAACAGATTAAGCGGGAAGACAGGCTGAATCTTTCGCAATCAGCCATAATCTAACGCAGCTTGTCGACGAACCGACAAGAATACCTGATCACCGAACCGACTTCCCGAATATCTTGGATCTCTTTTTGATTTCAGATCCAGATAATTTTGGAGTGGAGGTCTCAGCACCGCTAGGCAACTCAGACCACAACCTTATATCTGCTACTGGAACCATTTTGCTGCCGCTAATCCAAGACGCATTTGACACTATAATGGTGCGAATTGGGATGAGCTGTGTGAATTCTTTTCGTGCTTCCCATTCACTGATGCCATGGTTCAACAAAGACTGCGAAAGAGCCTCTACAGCCAAAAGCAGAGCTCATGGAAGATAAATCCAACAGAGGAAACAAGAACAACCTTTGTACGAATACGGAACGTATGCAACCTGACAACTGCAAGAGCAAAGGCCAATTTCAACGAAGGGGTAACTAATAAACTCCTTGAACAGGCAAGCGGGACTAGAAAATTATAGTCTATGGCGAAGACTGTCAGTGCCAATTTCTCCAAATCTGCGTTTCCGCCTCTTGTTAAAGAAGACGGAAGTATAGCATCATCTCCGAAAGAGAAAGCCGATCTCTTTGCTCTCTTGCACAATACCACCGAACATTCCACCACAAATTCTTCCATGGCAGAAATCAAGTTCAGAGTCCGCACTGTGAGACGGGCTCTCGAGCAGCTGAACTGCAAGAAGGCAGTTGGTCTAGACGAAAACCGCCAATCGTCCTGAGAAAGTGTGCTCCCGAACTGGCACCCATTCTTAACAGTCTGTTTCAGATTTCTTATGAAAGCCAGACTTTTCCGAGCAGCTGGAAAATATCGTGAATTCAACTGATCCCAAAGAAACGATAGAAGTCCTTACCAGAAAACTACCACCCTGTTGCACTTCTTCCCATTATGTCCAAAGTGATGGAGAGAGTCATTAATGATGAACTCATCAAATATATTGAGTTGCAGGGAATTATTAACGACCGTCAGTATGGTTTTCGCAGGAAAAGATCGACAGGAGATCTGCTCGCCTACGTCACTCATGTTTATACATCAACGATGGAAAAACATGGGGAGTCTAGAGCAATAGCCCTCGACATCTCTAAAGCCTTCGATAGGGTTTGGCATGCAGCTTTGTTGAATAAACTTGCTGCATATGGGCTTCCCGAAAAATTACGGGGTTGGATAAGTAGCTTTCTTTCAAATAGATCAATACAAGTTGTAGTCGACGGTATAAAATCTGATTGTTTCCAGTTGCAAGCAGCAGCACCTTCATTCTTTCGCCAACTTTGTTTCTGTTGCAGATAAACGATCTTCTGTCATCTACAGAGAACAAGATCTTCTGCAGACGATTGTATCCTGGTTTCGCCTTTCAGTAGTCTGCGGCCGATTACAGCTGCTGAATCTCAGCGTGAAAGATCTCAACAAATTAATAACTTCAACTCTGATTTACAGAGGATATCTGAGTGGGATCAGTTGAACCTGGTGATCTTCAATGCAAGCAAGACGCAAGCAACTACGTTTTCTAGAAAGGTCCCCGCTGAAGAACCTCCTCTAACGATGCAAGGCCAACAAATTGCATCCAAAGATTCGATGCACCTTCTCGGAATAACGGTCAACTCCGGGTTTTGCTGGCATGTATGAGCAAAAGCTAAGTCGGCATCAGCTAAACTTAGTTTTCTTCTCGGAGCCAAGCTATACTTCACGTCATCTCAGCTGTTGCTTCTACATAAGGCGCAGATTTGACCTGCTTTGGAATATTGTTCCCATGTATGGGGATCTGCGCCAGTACATTCTTTGCGGATGTTGGATAGTGTGCAAAAATGGGTTGTGCGCCTCATCGACCACCCAGAGATCACCCGCGATCTCCAACCGCTGGCTCTCAGAAGACAAGTTGCTGACTTTTCTCTGTTTTACAGATACTTTCACGGAATATGCAAGAAGGAGCTGAAGGACTTTGTTCCGGGAAAACTCATGTTTTGCCGCAACACTAGACTGGCAAGGAGTTCTCATCATATGGCGGTACATTTAACGACCCCTCGAATCTCTCTCTATACGAATTCCTTCCTTTACAGGGCCGTTGAGCTGTGGAACTCGGTTCTGTCCAACATCTTCCCAACATCCTACAATTTGTAGGGAGTAAACAGACACCTCAATTCTTCCCAGGCGCCCACTCATGTGGTGTATCCGGTTCGCCTACTTCTGGGAAGTGTGCATGGTATGGTGTTTCAATACTCACGGTTTAATTCAACTTGCCAACTATGACAGTTTGTTTTGTCTAAAACACAGCATGCATAGAACTGAATTTTGGATTTATATTAGCAGAAATAGAGCACGTTGAAGGAAAAACAAACAAACAAACAAACATAAAAGACATCATCGTAATCTGTTATTATGGCTTGATTATTCTATAAGGTTTTTGCAGTTTTATGGGCTCCACATGAATGGAGTATGTCCCAAAAGCAAGCACTTTCGAAAAATTGCAGAAGGTAGCATTATCAAAGGCCAAAAATGTTCATACAGTTTGTTTATGCCAAGTATCACATCAGGGATAGCTCGTTCTATTGTAAATTGGTAGAAGCAGGATCGTTCAGAAATTAATTGGTGGATGCGAGGCGGCAAATTTGATTTTCAAGTTATGATCATTTCAGAAAATATACCAAGTGTTCATTAGTGCGTATAAAAATGAGTGAGGTGCTGCTTGTTTCAAAATTATTTTCAACTATATAGAGTGTTCCATTACAGAGATTCATATCATGTTTGAACGTGTTCACTTGCGATAACGTGAGTTTCTTCAGATCACTATATGCCTTAACTTAACCGTTCTCAAAATAATCAACATTTTGTACAAATATGTCCTCATCATCTGTAAAAAACGCTCTAAATAGTCATCCGGTACAGTTAAAATGTCCGTTCCTCATTCTCATTTTGGGAATAGATTTACCACTTCTTCATTGAAAATTTTCAGTTTATTCAGTCACTTTGGTAAGCACTGACCTGAAATTATTGTGATTTTCAGTGGGGTAACGACCTTGACGCAAGACGCATTATAGGTTTGGAAATGTATTCTCATTTAACGTTAGACAGTTCGGAAAACTAATATGATATAAGTCTCTAGCTTTTCTTCTATATTTTTTTGGCACTTGTGTAAATCATATCACCTATTCCTCAGCCGGAAATAATTTTGGAATTTATCAAAACTGTTGAATATAAAGGAAATCTAACGCTCACTCTCTTGTTTACTTCAGTTTGAAAAGTTCAAAATATGTTATGTTTTTGTTTTTCGAATCATATCTAACCTAATGGGAACATGAATTGTTAATTTTCTCATCTGTTTATTAACCGATTGTCTTTCGAAAAAATTAATCCATACAGAATTGAAATTGTAAAAACTACTAACAAAATATACTGAGTGTCATTAAAATTCTAGGGTTATGGTTAAATTTTAATTTCATTTTAAAGCATCCTCATAACAATCTAGTTTTTGTTTTAACTACACTGCGCTAAGAAATTAACGCAGAGTCCCAATATTTCAAGTTTCTTTTTTTGTAGGCAACTAATTATTAACACATGTTGTTTTACGGATATGGCCGGACATATGCCAACAGATCTCGTTGATTTTTCTTGGTGCATTTGTTCTTCTTATGAGGAATAAAATGAAAGAAATAAATTAAGATTTTGAAACAAACCACCACATATTGAAAACAGCAGTTCTTGGTCAATATTGGCGAGTAACGTTTGTTCTTCTTGAAAATGTTAATTTTCGATAATAATGCAATGCGAACCACGAAATTTGACCTAAAGCAGTGGTGCTAGATGACCTAGGTTGAACTTGTACAGGCGAAAGGCTTGGGGTCTCCCATTCAACTCTATCCAGAATGATCCGCAGGTACAGAGAGATTGATAGTGATGAAATGAGACATCGAGGACATCCTCGAGCAACAACGGCGATCCATGACCGTTATTTAAGAATTTTCTTGTTTAGACAACGGTTCGCAATTGCTAGCTTTAACCGCAGTACATTGAAAAACACGATTGTGTAGTTTTCTTTTTCATTGCAATCGACGTTCTCTAGTGTCTAGACATCGAAATGAGAGATATGTCCATTGCACTTTTTACCTACCTATGATTTTGGTGGAGGTTCAATGATGTGATGGTGTAGAGAGGAATTTCTCTCTGGGCTCCTCTACTGATCTGGCCACCGTAAATATTGGAATCCTGCATGTTCAGAGGTACGTTACAGATATTTCAGAAGAACATATACCAACGACGATCCATTACCGTTATTTAAGAATTTCCTGGTTGATACTATGCACGCTACTGCTACGTACCTTCAAATACAGCTTCGATAGAATAGTGGAGTGCAAATTAGCACCGAAACGATACGACATCTCAGGGAATTTGGTTCGAGGCCTCGTTTCGCAGCTCTATTGATTCAATTTTGCCAGTGAACATGTAAATTATTTAGAAGCTGACTGGGAGAGAGTTTTGTTATTTTGGTATGTTCAGAATTTGAAATGAGGGATAGGTCCGGTGCAAGTTTTTACTTATCTATGGTTTTGGTGGGGGTTCAACAATTGTGTAGGGAGGAATTTCTTTGAACGCCCGCACTGATCTGGTCACCGTTAATAATGGAATTCTGCATGCTCAGAGGTACGTAACAAACATTTTAGAAAAACATGTTCTACCATTTACGGCAAACACTGAAAAATTTTGTTTATGCATAATAACGCCAAACCTTACCAAGCTCATATCGTTAGGAATAAGATCACGAAATCATTTCAATGGGTAAAAACTCTATGTTTATGCATGATAACAACAGACCTAATCAAGCTCATACCGTCAAGAACTACCTTCGAGATGAAGAAATCACCTCAATAGAGTGGCCTGCACAAAGTCCAGACCTTAATCCCATCGAACATTAGAAGATTACGAAACAAGCAAAACCAGCCAGCTACCGTGAATGAAGTTCGGAACACACTGATCGAAATTTGGAACGAATTGGATATGAGTACCATTTTCATTTCGATGTTCTCAAGCATTTCTTAGTTCTGGTGAATTACTGGAAAAATAATTCTTCAACATATCCAAACTTCTTATGAATAAAGTTGAATTATCGATATTGTATACGTTAATTTTGTGGCGTAGTATATATGATTTATTGTACAAAGTAATTTCTTATCACTCAATACCTGTTGTTGAATAACGAATATAGAAATACCAATACCAGGTGTATATTTGTAGAAATGTTCTCCACAAAAACCGATTACAAACATTACGAGATAAAAAAATTGTAGAACAAAGACCAGAAAAAATTTTCTCTAAAAGCAAAAGTTTCTTAGTATAACAGAATCAAATTAACTACGTTTCAGACACATAAATTTCTGTCAAAGTTCAAGGAAACGAATATCCAGTTTTCTGACGGCTTTTTTTCTTGATTTAATTTATCAGAACTGGCTTTTGGTTCATTAATTGACTAATCACAAATAGCTTCGTTGTGAGTTTATCACTGAAAAATATGACAATGGTCACAAGTAAAGATTATTCAATGATCTCAACAAAATAAATATAAAGCTGTTTACTACAAACTATAAATAAATTAATGATCAGATTTTTGAACCAGATCCAAGAATGATATAGTAGGTAAAAAGGTGATTCACACTTTCATTGTCTTTTCTCCTTTCATTCACATGATGTATGTACTTTTATCCTATTCTTTGAGACAAGGACTATCATTACATTTATCTAAGGTCAGAGATTCATTAGAAAGTTTATGAGATAAGAAAAATAAGACTTGCTTTGTTATATAAGTTACATGAGAGCTCTTTCATATTTTAATCGAATATATTTTTATTCCTATGTATTGATAACCTTTCGAATAATCTGAGACTAACTTAATACACTGCGCCAAGAAAGTAACGCACAAAACCGAAAATTCAAATTTATTCAGAAGCTTAGATATGTTGAAGAATCATTTTTCCAGTAATTCACTTAAACTAAGGAATGCTTATGAGCACTCTAAATGAAAATGCTACTCATAGAAATTGAAATCAATGTCTCCTCGATGACCTCATAGCATTCTAATCCATTTCGTTCCAAATTTCGATCTATCTAGTTGCTGGCTTCTTCTATTGAGAATTTCCCAGACATGCTCGATGGTATTGAGGTCTGGACTTCGTGCAGGCCACTCTTTTGAAAGAATTCCGCGATCTTGAGGTTAGTTTCTAACTATCTGATGATTGGTGAGCTCTGGTGTTACCATGCATGAACAAAGAGTTTTCACCCATGCTTGCCACAAATATTCCAATATGTTCTTCTAAAATGTATGTTACGTACCTCTGAGCATTCAGGGTTTCTTTATTTTCTATGAACAGATCAGTGCTGGCGTTGAAAGAAATTCCTCCCCACACCATTATTGAACCTGCACCAAATCATAGGTAGATTAAAAATTGCACTGAGCATATCACTCATATCGACTCATATATGTACACTAAAGGACGTTGATCGCAAGAAAAAGACAACATCTCGACTCATCTGTGAACAAAACTCTCCCCCAGTCAGCTTGTAACCAATTAATATATTCCCTGGCAACATTCAATCGGGCTCTTCGATGTGACACGACACGAGGCCTCAAACCAAATTCCCTGAGACGTTTCGTATCGTTCCGGTGCTAATTTGCAACCCGCTGGTAGGTCGAAGGTGCGAACAGTTGTCTCAACCAGGAAATTCTTAAATGACTGTCATGAATCACCGTTGTTCCGTGAAGTCGTCCTTGCCCAGGTCTCCTTTCATGACTATCAGTCTCCCTGTACCTGCGGATCATTCTCGAAACAGTTGAATTTGACACCGCAAGTCTTTGGCAAGTAACTCTGCCATAAAGAATTTTCATGATATCCTCAAATTTTTTCCGGTTTTGTTTTTTTTAATCAATATATCAGTTCATAATACTCATTAAGTATTATCTGTCTATCAAAATATGAAAATAGAAAATGACCTTATCAAATAAATATTAGATAAGTCTGTGAATTCGGATTGATACGATTAATTAGCCGTACATAGTCTCTATACAGGATGTTCCTAATTATTTTCATGTACTAACAATATGGAGTGATTTTTCTCATGCTGCTAAAAAATAAATTACTATGTGATACCAGAGTAAATAATAAATATAAATCACTGACAGTCAGGTCAGGAAAATATGGTGGATGAAGAGCAATCCATATTGTAATGCCTCGTTCAATTGGTTTTTCAATAATGAGTTGTGCCCTTCATAGATGGTCTTTCTTTTTTGGAGAAAACTAGTTATGATAATGCCTCCTGCGTCTCAGAAGACGATGGCCATCACCTTGCCAGCCGGTAGAACTATCTTGGTTTTCTTAGGTGCACTGCCGCTGACCTTCATCCACTGTTAGGATTGCTGCTTTGTCTCAGGAGTGTAAAAATGAATCCATGTGTCATCTTTTATAATAAAACAGAGCATAAACTCATTTATATTTTGTTCAAAGAGCCGAATATTACCCTGGGATAGTTTCACTCTTTCACGACTTTGGTCAATTGTCAACAAACGTGGCACCAATTTTGTGATAGCTTTTTCATATCAAAAGCTCATGCAAGATATTAAAATTTCATTCAAATAATATGTTTACAGTCTTCGCTTTCTCTTTCACTTCCAAAATTGTTGTTTCACAGAGGAATATAACAGATTGCCAAAACATATAAAACAATTGGACAGTTTTCCTAAATTTAGTAGGAAGTTTAGACTCTCTTGGGCATGTCATAATAATTCTTAATAAAAACTGATTGTGTGAACTGTTTTGTTAAACTCTTTCATTACTATTTCTTCTCCATTTCAGAGTTAATTGGTTGAGTAAACCAATTTTGAATCATCTGAAATAATGAAGAAGAAGCACCCTTTGGTTTTCGTGATGCTTTCTTATGCACTTTAAACCACCCTCAATATCCAAGTAGGCACTTTAACCTTTCTCCTTCTGAAAATATAAATACATGTCCCAGGTCACAACATGAAATTTCTTTTCCTTGCTTTGTCACGTTAATCATTTTTTGGTACTTCATTTTATTTTGATATTAGAATCCCCAATTTATATCTGAAAATTCTGGAACTTTTAAGGAAATATTTCAATATTCCCATCTTTCTATACACATTGTATTGAATATCGTAAAGTATCTTCACAAAATTATAGGAACTTACCTTTATTTCAGGTTCTGTTTGAGGTGCTTTCACATAAGTCATTTTTTATGAAAATTAAAACAAAAATTCATGAAATAATCATAAATAAAATGTTGAACACTTATAATTGAAGAAAGAATGTTATGAAGTTGACCAGTGTCCTAACTGCGTTATTTAATCGATTATTCAATTATTGGAGAACGAATACGAGAAACAAGGTGAAATCTTTTTTAAGACATGCACGTCTCCTGCTTGCGCGTCAACTGCTGCAAAAATAAAACAACTATGAGATTTACTCTGAAAATAAATACTAAACGTAAATACTCAATCTTTTTTTAATAATCTCGTGAGTTGAACTCGCAATAATTACACTTAATGGTTTGATTATCTGATTTTTTGTAGAGTATGTCAGAGTATTTCATAGAATCAAAATTGACTTAATTTCATGATAAAATTATCAGGTTAAATTGTTCTGTGGATATTTTCGCATTTATGATTTTATTCTCGAAAGTATAACTTAAGTTTTATTAAAGTTGGGGTCAATAAAATTGTTGACACTATTTCAATTACAATTGGAATATCAAAAATAGTTTGTCTCAAGTACAAAATGTATTTAGTCCTACATCGTGTTAAAGAGTACAAGCAATCTGTTTAGCCATAACAAAATTGTTATAAAGTTGTCCAAAATACAAGTTTTTATTAAAAAACTGAAATTTTTACAAGATTTCTGTTGAACTATTGAATAAAGGGTTTTAAAAATTTGATGAAGAATTGTTTAGTTTTAATGTATACTTCTGAAAAATATAAATATGAATTGAATACTTTGATACGTAAAGTTTGAGTATTTGTAAGTAAACTTGAGAATTATCTAAGATTAATGAAAATCTATTATTCATACATTGTTATTGACATCATAGGCGATTTTATTGGTTATTGAAATATAATTTCAATCATTCATGAGTTACATGGTATTAAAAAAACGATATTTTATTCAACAATTTATATTTTCCTTAATTATAATTCGTACACAGCCATTATATCTATCATGATGAGCACAGTTAGATGTTTTCATAGTATTGAGTATTGAAGGAAACCTCCAAAACGAAGAAACTCATCGATCAAAAAGATTAATGATTTCCTGAATCTTCACCGAGCATCAAACACAACCAATCTCTTAGTCCTCTTCTTGTACATTATACGATAACCGCATTCCCTGCATCGAATTGGATCTCTAGGCCTTATTTCATTTTCGTTGTGACACTCCCCACAAATGTAAACCATAGGAGTTTTCAACGCAGCAGACTCTTTGGAAGATGAAGGTTGATCAGACATTCTGAAGAACTTGAATACTAGAAAAGTAAAGTAAAATGCAACAAATTCTCTTCTACATAATTATTTACTTTTCTAGGATACTGGTTCTACAAGTTCAACATGCAACATCAATTGTAGATCGATTTATAGCAGATATAGGTTAACATCCAGAGAACGCTATGACATAGACCAAGTATAGTATATAAATCATCTTTGTCTTTGGCTATGAATCTAATATAACCTCTAAAGTCTAAACTATTGTTTGGTTGGAATATAGAATTGTAGAAAATGCGTAATCTGTAACTTGTTTGTTTGTTTCTATGGACCTACAGTGTATAGTGTTACGTTATCTGGCCTTCAGAGGTTTATGGACTCAGCCTTTGATTATGTATCCAGACTCTCTAATGTAAATTTCATCAATATCATACGTGAGACAAATACACCAACATTCCTACTACATCCATATCTTACCTGGGATTCGAGCCCGGACCCTCGGTGTGGGAGACAATATGATCTGTAACTCCTGAACCACAGAATACGGATTAGTTAATAACATGAACTATTATCTTGCGTGTAGACTTGTGCCCTGTTTTGTATAGGCGGCCATTGTTTTGGTAACAGAGTTGTCAGTAATATTTATCTTGTGTAAAACCTTTGGATTTTGTGTGAATATAGGTAGTTTTTATAATTGAAGACAAGGTAAATAATCAGAGAAAGCGCCTGGAAATATTTTTCACAGGTTGAATATGTCTACAACGGTTGATAAAAATATTTCTAAATAATAATTGCAATATAACTACTTATAATTTGAAATCAAAAATTTGAAAAAACAGTGAAATATTTAAGTATATCTAACTTATATGATGTAGATTCTAAGATTGCTACAACGCAAATTGTTCAATGCAAGAGATGCAGTGAAAAGTAAATCAATAAAGTACAAAATCATGAAGTAAACACTGAATCGCGATAAAGAGGAGGTCACAAGCCTTAAACTCCTTGTGAACAAAAAAAATCTGGTTCGTACAGAATGATTAGCTTTGCTGACTAGTATGAATGAGGTTGAAATGGAAATTTTGAAAGGAAAAATTGATAAAAAGGGCAAGTAATTACATATCTCTAACTCAATTTCTAAATCATGATTTCAAAATGTTTCAAAAATATACCTACGATCTATATCTTTTCAATTTGTTAATGTAATTGATATTTTATTTCATTATAACCTCTATTCTATGAATAAACCCATTTTTTATCATCGTTCAATAGTTGTAGGGAGTTTTTATGTCATGTTATTTTTCTCTCATGATGATTAATTAACTGTATTAATGTTTTGATTAAATAACTAAATTGCCTGGGCAAAGCAAGTTTAATAGTTTGGCAGTTTCATATATTAAATAGTTCTTGTATTGAAATAATAAACTTACGATCTTAGTGATTATAGTTACACAATTGTGCAACTGAAATAATTTTGTAGTAGTACTTTGTATTATGTAATTTTATTGAAGTTTTAATAGTATTGCAGATTTTTATGTTGACCCTTGTACTGACATGGTAATAGCAAAATGTGACTTGTAAATTAGCGGCGTAAAATAAACAAATATCCTACAACTGAAAGCTGTAATACTTTGTCTCCAGATTATTGATTCTTATTGAAATAAAATGAAACTATTGGGTATGTTTATTCACGCTGAGCTCACATGTTGAATACTGAAAAAAAGTAGAGATTGAAATTTCATATTATTCTATGATACAGAATACGCTGATGAAAAGGCTAG
The DNA here is from genome assembly GCA_013387265.2 of Cryptolaemus montrouzieri. Lineage (NCBI taxonomy): Eukaryota > Metazoa > Arthropoda > Insecta > Coleoptera > Coccinellidae > Cryptolaemus > Cryptolaemus montrouzieri. The sequence goes on from JABFTP020000103.1 coordinate 31,511,192, forward strand.
GCTGGGGGATTTAATGAGAATTGCACTTTAAATTTACATTTTAACTATACAAATAACTGTAGAAATTGCACTCATTTCGCAAAAATGATTCAAACTGTATCAGTTTCTGCATCTGGACCTGCTTTCAGTTTCCTTTTGTACGAAAGCTTAAAGAATGAATTTTGTCAAGTAAGTTCTCCTTGGAACAGAAAATAATGATATTTGATCTAATATGATTTTCAGGAAGGGTTTCTTCTTGGTGACATTATCGAAAAAGAAACGAAAACCATAACTGATAACGACCAACAACAAACATACAACACAAAAGTTATTAAAATAAATGCTGTAGTACCTTGCCCACGCACTTCATATTTTTATAATAGTGTTGGTAAAATAAATGAAGCAAAATTGAAATCGTTTCTCGGAAACAACTTTGGCAAAGTTGTTGCATGGTATAAATATAAACCTTTATCATCATTTAAGTTGATGTTCAGAGAGAAGCTGATTCATAAACAGTTGTCGGATTTTTTTAACATTGCACAAGATTCATTTTCAATGTGTTTGTTAATATCTGATTGTACAATAAATGGTTCAACACATTCTTTCCAACAGTCATTTTTAAGAAACAAGAATAATAGGCAAGTGGTATATTACTCATTTTCATATAAAAATTTTGATAAAGATTATCTCATTTCAGGTTTGAGCCATTACCATTTCACATTGTTAACTTAACAGATAAAAAGAATTGTTATAAAAGTGCAGAACTTCCATCAGCATCTTTTCAAGGAATCATTAATAAACTCAAATTAGATCCAAAAACATCTCAAGGAGTAACCTTCATAACACGGCTACAGCAGTCTGTTCAAGAACATGTAGAATCTGTGATTGAAGATTTAGCTGTTGAAGAAGAAACTCTGTTCAACTTAGAGGAAGAAATAAGGCATTTATTGATGAATAAAGAAGATAATGAAAAGGAAATAATAAAAGAATTATCTGATAGTGAACTTTTTCAAGAAGAAGTCGAACAAATGAAAGAAACTATCAAGAGGGATCGTAAAAAAAAAGGAAAACAAGCATGTGCTAAATAAAACGACTAAAATGTATATTTGTTTATTATATTTTTTGTGTATAAGAATGAAATATTACTTTTTATTATAAAGTGATAAAACTACATTTTGTTATATTTTAAGATATTTTCCAGAACGTTTTTATATTTTGTTTGATTTAATTCCTTCAACAGTGAATATTTTAAACTACTTATTTTGCCAACAAACCTCAATATATCTTGTAAGCAAAGAAGGTTGGTAGTATACAGAGTGTTTCCAAAGTTTTCCAAAATGTTGATTTCCCATAAGTATATCGATCTGTTAGTTAAGTTCCTAGAAGTTGCTGGAGGGGCTCATTTAAATTAAAAACTTCCTAATTACAGTGGCGTCATGAAATATAACAAGTTGTGCGCCACTGTATTTTTTCGTAAACAATCAAAAATCTTAGATTCTCAGTTATTTCATTAATTTTTTATCTACAAACTGGCTCACTCATTAAAAATTGCCAAATTAGTGAATAATTTTCGAACACTTTTGAGCGAAAGAAAGTAATGCGCGTGCTTATTTCGTTTACGAGATATTTTCAGAATTGGTAAAGCGCCAATATCTCAGTTGTTTTTGGAGTTACGTAGACATAGCTTTGACATTGTACAGACACTTTTTTTGACGTAGAATCGAATTACGTGAGAATTTTTTTGTCCAACGGTTTTTGAGTTATAATACATACTTGAATTTGTTTGTTCTATGGACCTACACAGTTTATAATGGACTCCGAACACTCACTTAAACCGTGACATCTCTGAGGATTAAAATATATCTGTCCTTCGGAGGTTATGGACTCAACCTATCGGTCATGTATCCAGACTCTGTAATGTAAATTTTACATATATACGTGGGACAAACACACCAACATTCATATAACACACATATCTCACCTGGGATTCGAACCTGGGCCATCGGCGTGGGAGTCAGTACCTCTATTGACTTACCCACGATTGGGAGATAACACTTGCATTTACTTAATTTTGAATCATAGGTAATTTTGATTTAATTGAATGAAGTTTTTTTTTTCACATGTGCACTCAATTTTTTCACCGAATGCATATTTTCATAAAAAAAAATTTCCCAAATTTTATCTGGTAACTCCATTCCATGTCCATTCACAGAATTTACTTGAACTGGCTTATATAATTTCTGTGCTTTCATTATAACAGCTCGAAAATTAAAAGCCGGCTCGGTGGCGCAGAGGATATGATGCTCGTTTCCTGCGCAGAGTTATCTGGGTTCAATCCCCACAAAGTCGGTGCAAATTTTCGGATTCTGGGAATCGCTTGAGTATCTATCTTTCGGAGGAGATGTAAAGCCGTCGGTCCTATCTAACAGAAGTGTGTTGGACTAAAGATCCCTTAATTCGACAGGAGAGGGGTTCGGCAAAATTCCCGGGTTAGTGAGGTGACAGAATTCCCCGGCGTGTCATTGGCCGAAAGGCGGAAATAGAACACGTTAGAGGGTTAATTCTTGCAATGACAATTCAGTAGAATTATTTAATGTTTCTTCATGAAGTTACAACTATTGTGTGAATATAATATCGTTCGTGAAATTTAACGAAGCAACCATGTCGTATTAAAATTTTGCACCCATATCGGCCATGGCGTATATTGATATGTCGATGTGGGTTTTTATCCGATCAGCAATGTTCGTTTAACGATTGAATATTCCATCACTACATATGGGAACTTCATCACTCTAAATCATTTCTAGAAAAAAACTGCGGATTTTCTTCAGTTTGGCAGAAATCTATTCGGAAAATCGAGTCGACATTGGAAATCATCTGATTGCAAAAACTAAGATATTCTGATATAAATAAAATGACACACCTTTGTCTGATTTCTAAAATGTTTATTTTTGATACACACGAGCGGTTCCGACAGTTACGTCATTTTCAAATGTCTAGAACTAACAAGAAGAGACAGAATGTGCAAACTATACTTATTTTAAATGTTCAGTAATGAGCAGTGATTCAACTTTAGTTGTTTATTGAGAGTGGTGAATTTTTGGTTTTTACAAAGTTTGTGAATTTCCAAACTTTCCATCAGATCATCAGATTCTTTGTGATGTGATCCCTTTATTGCATTTGTAGAGAATTTTCGAATTAACTAATGTGATTATGTGATTTTAGATTTAATATGTTCGAAAATTGCGGTTTGTTATCTGAGGAGAATTGTTTTTGAATCTATATTCAAAATTTCGATCTGTTGGTTGGATTTCTAAAATCTAACCTACGATATTGAATGCAATGAATTCCCAACAGCTTACTTAGAACAAACAGGTCGAAGTCGATGTGTAGGTAGTTACACTACCTATTACATCAATTATTGCAACTTCTCTATCTACTACTTCATATTCTTTTTTTCTTGGGACGTTGAATATACAATTGTCCATGAGGTTTCCCCCAATTTATGGAATATAGCTTTATGAGATTGCATTTCAGGAAAACGATCAGAATAAGAAATTCTGCAGCATCAGCATCATAATCATTTCGAATATAACATTCAATCGTATCAAATTTTACAAAATGTTCGTACGGTATGGACGCTTCGTTATTACAAACGATACTATATACACAATACTTGTAACTTGATGAAAAATATTAACTAATTCATCTGAATTTTCATTGCTAGAATTAACTTTGGAACTATCATACTGAGAGCATGGGGAGATATAATGAGGGAAAATGTATATAATTTTCGGTTCTTCATGCAAACATGCATTATAACTCAAAAACTGCTGGACAAAAAAATCTGCATGTAATTCAATTCAACGTAAAGAAGTGACTCTAGAACGTCAAACCCATTTTTACATAAATGCAAAGAAAATCGAGATATTGGCACTTGACTGATCTCGAAATTACCAGGTTACTCGAAAACGAAAATATCTACCTTGTACCGTTTGCAGCAATGAATTTCTTAAATGATTGATCGATGAAGCCTGAACTAACAAGTTACTATGTTTTAACTATCACTAATTTTTTGATGTAAAGAATGACAAAATTTTTACATTGGTTGGACCGGTTTCGGACATACGTTCATTATCAACAACAAGCTAAAGAAAACTGAATACTCATGTACAATACAGGAATTACCATCAATGAAATGCTAGTAGAGGTCATAGTAACTTGAATAATGGTGATTGGTAGGTAATTAAGTCTACCTGGTCGTTAAGGAGCTTAACCCGTTCTACCCTAGATGCCTTGAAAATTTCCATCGATTCAAAGAAATTGAGTTTATAAGATTTATCACAGGAATGAAGAATTTTTAGCTGTTGAAGTTCTGGAAAAGGATGACATTCATTCAGACAATGTGAACTTTTTACTATCAGACAAAACTCTCGCAACCTGATAGTAAAAAGTTCACATTGCATTCAAACCAGTTAGCAAATTGTCAGGCCTGCTTTTCAACACTAAAGATAAAACAGATAAATTCGAAAAATCAGGAGTATACCAATTAACATGTTCTGAGTGCAATTCCTTTTATATAGGTCAAACAGGACGCTCTTTCAAGGCTAGATACAAAGAACATTTCCGGTCATTCCTACATCAGAAATATGATTTAGCTTTAGCTGCACATTGTCTGAATGAATGTCATCCTTTTCCAGAACTTCAACAGCTAAAAATTCTTCATTCCTGTGATAAATCTTATAAACTCAATTTCTTTGAATCGATGGAAATTTTCAAGGCATCTAGGGTAGAAAGGGTTAAGCTCCTTAACGACCAGGTAGACTTAATTACCTACCAATCACCGTTATTCAAGTTACTGTGACCTCTACTAGCATTTTATTGATGGTAATTCCTGTATTGTACATGAGTATTCAGTTTTCATTAGCTTGTTGTTGATAATGGACGTATGTCCGAAACCGGTCCAACCAATGTAAAAATTTTGTCATTCTTTACATCAATAAATTAGTGATAGTTAAAACATAGTAACTTGCTTTATTTCAATATTCATTATGAATTCCTCATGCGAAAAGAACACAGGGCGGGCGGCGACTCATTTTTCTTTATTCACATAGCTGCAGTACTAAAGGTTTATTTTCATTAGTGTTTTAACACCGATTCGGAAGGTCACGTGATTTTCAGCGTTGACGCTAGAAAGTTGGGAATTTCTGAACTTTATAGCGGTAGACGTTACAAGAGATTACAGACAAGTTTATATTTTCGGTTTCCAAGAGTTGCTAATGGACCTAAAATAACCAGTTTTCTTCGATACGAAATGGCTGAGTCTCTTTTGATAGTCGTCCAGTTATTGTGCAATATTACATTTCGATACTCGAACAATATAGTAAGAAGTTTTGAAAAAAGAATTTCGCAATATAGAACACTAAAGATTCCACTGATGATAACATATCAATAAAAAATAGATTTCATATTCATCAATTGAGCGTTTTAACCTAAAATAAATATATATATATATAAATATACATATTTTGATGCTGAAAATCCCTTTTCATGGGACCGTCAAGATTTCATAGAAAATGGGTCTCAACCATTTTGACGCTCAAAACGAGCATCAAAACGCTCCAATGAAAAGGCACTTTAAAACTTCGAAATATATATATATATATATATATATATATATATATATATATATATATATATATATATATTATATATATATATATATATATATATATATATATATATATATATATATATATATATATATATATATATATATATATATATATATATATATATATATATATATATATATATATATATATATATATATATATATATATATATATATATATATATATATATATATCTTCACTTTAACTGAAAAACCATCGCCTGAAAGTAAGCTTACTTACAAAACATCCTGTATAATTAAGTTTAGTTTATGAGAATATGAAGGGGAATGGGGATTCAAATTAAAAGTGAATATGTTCATAATGTATAATGCAAATAAAAATAATTATAACAATGGGAAAACTTAACAAGGAATGTACATCATTTGAAACAAAAATAAATTAATAACAAAAATTAAATTTTTAAATAAAGAATACTTTATATATCTAAAGGTCTTTTACATCTGTTGGTGATGAATAAGTCAAATTTAATTAGTTGACTCATCAACTTTCGGTACCATCATCCCATCATCAGGAAGATTGAATAAAAGTGATTTTTGAATATTTTTCTAATGAAGTATTCAAATCGTCCGTTCTTGTGGGTAAAATACTCAGAGAAATGGGGAAAAAGAAACCGAGGCAGATGGTTTTCGATAGAAGAAAGCGCGGTACTCGTCTAGCCCCTAAACCTTTTTAAAGACACTTGGAAAATACCCATCTCGATCCACAGTACCAAAGGTAAAAGGTAAGGAATAATATCCCCCAACCCCAATAATTATCTTCTCATTATTTTAATCTTCATTGGTAATTTATAAATATAACAGAAATTGAAAACAAAATAATCAATTAGATTTCGAAAATTATTGTTAACTGTTACGTGAAAAAAGACAATGAGAATAATAGCGATAATTTTTTCGTATGATCAAAACCTATAATTCTTACGGTATTCCAAAATTATACGGACGGCACATTCTCATACTCAATTACTTCATATTCTTATAATTGGGTTTATCAAAAACTACTGTTTTTGATATATTATATTGTATTACCTCCAGCAGAAGTAGTGATTAATTTTGAAATTGCTATTCACCATGCCCCACTTAATGTTTGGCCAAATACAAAATTACAGGATATAGGTTTCATTTCACATAAGCTTGATACCGACAAATCCAAAGATTAGATTTGACTCCCGCATATAGAGGGAAATGTTCAGAAAAAAAAGCAAATAGCTCCCATAATATTTCAGGCTTTCATTTTAAAACGCGAGGAGGTGGAAGATTTTTATTTCTTCGAAATGTACGAGATCAAACTACAAAATGAAAGGCTAGAGCAATTCTTGGATTACTTGTTTGAAAATTATTCAGCGAATTTTTCTTTGAATAAAACTGCAAATTCTTGTGAATTCTCATAAATTTAAAAATATCGAGGAAAGAAAAAAGCACTTTCATAAAAATAGCGACTAATCAAAATAATGCTTTATCCAGGTTGGATTACATTAAAATTGTTTCGAATCATTTCAGTGCTTTTTGTAATAATGTATTGTAACCTCATTTAAAATTTCAAAAACAATATAAATATCACTAATATTCTTAGACGTGTTTTCTTTCCTGAACCTATAATTGGAAAAATATAATCATGAATAAATTAAGGATATGTGCCGGGGAGGACATACAGAAATCCACTTTCCAAATCCTTATTCCTGGGCCGTGGGCGGAGATGGGCACCACCGAGAAGATACCATGAATATTACCCAACATTCTTGGAAATATAGGAGGATCTATCAAAAATGTAAAAAATCGTAAAATAGCTCACAATTATATCCTACAACTACGCAATTCAGAGTCAAAAAAATTTTAATTATAAAGTATTCCTTCCATAAAAAATTGTCCAAATACAAAACAATTTTCTACACACAGTTTTGAAATATTCAAAATGGCAGTGTTTACTAATAAAGAAGACAGAATTAATCATTCGATTAACCTAAGATTAAAATATAATACTGCCAAATAGACTGAAATTGGAAAAAATACTTTTGTCTTAGGAATTAAATTTTTTTTTACTATTACTATATTAAATCGATAGGATGTGATGGATGGCCACTTAGTTCCCAGATTGTAGCTGCCAGTCTTCTAGTATGTTCGAGAACACAAGGATGGCTCACTAATCCTAAATGTATGCAAAATATCTCATAGCATCTTATTTTCGAAGGTGCCATTTTGGGAAAACATATCTCTTTGAGTTTCCTGAAAAAGGAACTGAAATGTTGATTCAAACAAGAAAACGCATGCAATATAATCTCCATCGTTAATAAAAATGTTTGGCTCTATGAACCAGTTAGCAAAAGTGTTTTAGTTTAGTACACTGCTATAGAATGAGTTCTTAAGCCATTCGTTCATTTGAACTTGGGTGGCTTTTACTTGATAAAAATCTATAATTCGATAAAACAATTTAGAATTTTTAGGATTTTTACTAAAGGTTATCGTGATGCGTTCCACTACACAGCTTCTTCATCAGACAATCGCGGTACAACAGTGATGGTAAGTTAATTACATGTGAAGAGAAAATATGAAAGAAATAACCAAATATGGCACTCTTATGACTAAAGACCCGATTACATTTAAAAGCGTATATTTGTAAATTTTATGCATTTTTCAGTATTTCTGCATACAAGTCTGATTATATCCTGCAAATTATTGTTATTTTGCTCATACTTAGAGACTGACAGTGATTTTTCCAAATAGGCTCATTAGCAGGTAAAGACCAAGAACTGTTCCCCTATGTCTCAAGTACCTACCTAGACAAACATAATGGTACGTCTAGAGAGCAAAGCAATGCAATTAAGGAATGTTGTCTTTATTCATTCTTAATTCTATCAATACCTTGAAATCTTTGTTACCATTCTTTCCTTGATAATAATATTTCTTCCATTTCTCTTGAGACACATAACAGATTACGTAGCAATCAACCGTTTCTACTCATTTTCCTGAACTTACACTTAGGACCGACGTTGGGGGCTTAGTAGTTTTGTTCATACATTCTACATGCTTTTTTCAATTTAGCCGCACTAAGGGTTATTAGCGGATGATACAGTGCACACAAAATACAAGACAATAATAAGTGGTGAAATGCTGTTGTTTTACAAATTTTGGTACAGGTTTATTTTTTAAAGAAATTTAGTGTTTGGTTTATGTTGATTGATAGTTAAGTTTCGAGGATAGTAATACCCTATCTAATGCGCTCAAGGGTATATTTAGGACACTAGCACAAGACATGCGTTTTTTTCATTTGGGCACCACAAATGTCGCAAATATCAAGTGTTCACGCTTCATAAGGTCACTATGTGTCAATGCTGTGTGGCACATCCTTAAGCGATTTACTTTTACTTGGTCTCTTCTATTACCGGGAATTGGTTGATAAAGTTTGGTTGACAAATCAGGTTTGTGTGGCGTTTCAGATCAATTGCCACTTCTCTTGTATATGTCTTTTGATTAGCCACCTGTTGTCTGTTTGAGGCAATTTATCTCTAGTAGTGTGTAAATCCGGATTTGACACTGTAAGCCGGTCGGCCTCCTCATTGCCTTGTTACTTCTATATGGAAGGGAACCCATAGAAATTTTACGGATTTGTTCTGACCCTGGAGATTGAGGAGTTTTTCTTTAATGAACTGAATGATAGGGTGCCGCATCTATAATTGCTTCAAACCTTTCAATGTAAGTAATGATAAACATATTTTCAAAGCGTGTAATATCGTTGAAATTTCTCTACTGTAGATACTGAAGTCATTTCTTGTTTTTTCGGTTGTTACAACCCCTGCAACTCCGTTTTGCGTTTTAGAAGTATCAGTGTATATCTTAGTTTAATCTTGGTATTTGGATGAAGTTTTTAAGAAACTTTTGTGGATGAGGGTAAGGGTGAATTAATATTCAGGAAAATTTGTGAGCTTTAAGTTGATGGTATGAATTTTGAATCCATGGAGGGGATGCTAGCTGATATAGAGAGTTTAAATTGTTTGATATCGAAATCGGTTTTGAGAAACCTTCCTGTTAAAAAATAGTTGATGCTAGATTCATTTTCTGAGATTCTATATGCATAACACAACGATAAATACTCTCGACGGAGTTCTAGGCGTGATTCTTTTAGAAGGACTTTGAGACTTTGTATTGGACTAGAGCGTTATACTATGATATAGTACGCATAGCTGTATTTTGTACTATGCCTACTTTTTTAGTATACTTAAATTAGCAGAGTTGTTGCGAAATAATCCATAATCGATTTCAATTTGAATTAATGCTCTCCATCCGCGTAGTAGATGATTTGATTCGGCAACCCACGAGCAGATAAAGATAACTCTTAGAATATTCAAGCAGATTGACAGGATTCGCGAATTTTATCATTGTGTTTCTGCCATGTTAGCTGACTATCGATTTTTCCGGTGAAAACAAAATGCCTGTGTTTTTCAACATTCCTTTAGTTTGTTTATTGATGTCTGAAGTAATGATGATGCTGTGTTGGAGGGTTGCTTTGATTGGCTTTGATCTCTCAAAGTATGTCATTAATTACTATGAGAAAGAGGGTTGTGCTCGAAACGGATTCCTGAGGATAATATTTTGATTCACATCAAAATTTGACATTATGGCATAATACATGTAGTCCTCCAATTTTTGTTATCTAATCTCTTTTTCATTCGAAAGAATTAATAAACAATATTTATAAATAAATTAGGCTTACTGATAAAAATCATTGTTGAGAAGACCAGGTACTGGAAGCGTCTTGTTGGGATTCGTTAATGGGACAGAAGATTTCAATGGTGTCCCGTTGGAGTCTTCAAACCATAAGAAATAAGCATAGCTAAAAGTTGTATCTTTCCACATAAGCGACATGGTTCCCTCTTGAAGATGTTGGAGAGCAAAATCGATGAGATGCCAAACCTAAAAAGTACGAACACTTTATTTGAAAATTTAGTTCATTAAAGTAATATTAAAGTGATTTACTGAACACGAACTAATACTCAGAGATAACACTAGGGAGTAAGTAATTAGACAGGTCTACAAAAATAGTTTCTACTGGTGCAGCTCTGTTTGCGCCTATGGTCTATAAAGTAGGTAATGTACAGTATATACGTCATTTTAACTCATCAGCTCTACTTTACATACTACTATCGTTTAAAGTTTTTGCCGGTATTGTTCGTAGTCATTATTACAATAACATCAATAAAGTTTATATTTCTATTTCATTATGGCTAGTACGTCCCGATGTTGTGTTAACGATCCTGATATATTTTTCTGTTTGTGGTGAATACACACTGAAAGATTTACGAAAATCGAAACACTGCGAGTCGTTTGTATTTTGCTTACTTCGGTATTGAAATTAGACACTAAGAGAAATTGTGGATGCCTCATAGTGTATATAAAATATGTGTCTATGATATGGCGAGATAAGAAAAATTATTATGACGACTTACTTTTTTATGACAAACTAGCTGACCCGGCGAACTCTGTTCCGCCTTATAGGCAATAAATAAACAGAAAAATGAGTACCTACATTAATCATTCATTATTATTTCTGTATTTTAGTACATAGGTTGCTCTTCACTTAAGTACCTTGAGATACACGACATATGCCACATATAATTGACCATGGGAAAACATGGATGTTCTAGATTCAAACCACAAACTTTTAAGGATTGGCCTTGTGATTTGTTGATGGTCATGGCAAATGCAAGACTGATCGGAAATTGAAGTCTTTTAAATTCAAACGGCATATCGGTTAGGATCACCTTTGAATTTTCCTTTCAGTATCATCGCATAAATTACATTTTTCATCAATTTTCTAACCACCAAACGCGTACCGTTGTACAGTTTTGGTTGGTATATGTTTCGAAGCATGATTACTACGGAGCCAACCTTTAGGCGTAAATTGTGCGGTGGTAAGCCAAGCACATCCAAGGTTAAGAAATTCAATTGGATAGTTAGTTGGTGGCTTCATCTTCATTTGTGATGCAGTCAATAGATTTGAATGAATGCATTGTTCGAAAGATCTCATTGTGAATGATGTAGTTCAGGTCATCTACATCTTTATTCTTAGCCGCTAAAATTGCTCGCTCACTCAACCATTCATTATTTTTGTAGTTAGTAATAATGTTTAATAATGTTCGTCTTTTGATGAGACAAAATTACAGAAATTATTTGGAAATAATATCCGCTCGATTCATCGATAGGTACTTGACCATTACCGATAGTCAGCAATTGCTCCGAGAAATCTTCAGCAGATGTATCATTAAGCAATGTAACTGTCATATTTGTTGCCAGCTGCAGTTTCTTCACATAGCGCCATAGATTCGACGATTTGAGACTAGCTTTTAATTCGTCGGCAGCCGTAGATCTTGGAATTACTGGCAGTGTTTGGCGGAAATCGCCAGACAGTAAAATCATTGCTCCTCCAAAACATCACGAGTCATTGCGTAAATCTTTCAATGTTCGGTTAAGTGCTTCTAATGCACGTTTATGCGCCATTGTGCATTCGTCCCAGATGGTGATTTTCGATGCCGATAAAACTTTGGCCATTGCTGAGTGTTTTCAATATTACACGTTCGTTCTTCAATAGTTTGAAGATTTAACGGTAATTTTAATGCTGAATGAGCCGTACGGCATCCTTCTAATAATGTGTCTGCCATTCCAGAAGAAGCAACTGCAACCACTATGTTGGATCTCGCACGAACAGTGGCTAAAACTACTGACATGAGGAATGTCTTACCAGTTCCACCAGGGGCATCTTGGAAATATAAACCACCATTTTCATCATCGATTTCCTCCATTAAAGTATCATAAACTTCTTTTTTTTCTTTTTTTTTCGTTTTATAGTTCACTTCACTATTTTAATATTGATTTCTCACAAAAATCAAATTGTCATCCATACGTCCAAGTCACACGGGAACGCTGTCGAACGGGATAAACAGTATCCTATGTATCTGTACAGCCGTTTTTGAGTTATAAATAGTGTAACTAACACGACTTTCTTTTATATATATATAGATATAGTAGGCATCATCAATCGCCAGAATTGAAATTCCCTAATATTTATTCAGCACAAAGACCTAGTCCTCATTCAGCTTGCCATCAATGGACCTTCCACTGCTAGAGCCAAGGCTTGGCTTGAACTCTCGAGGCTAGATCTGAGAGTTCTAATTGCCATATTGACGAGGCACTGTGGACTCAGAAATCTAACCTAACCTAAATCAGTTAGGGTTGAGGAGGAGACAGAATCTGTCCCGTGCTGAGTACATAATCAGGCTTGGGGAACTTGGATTTATCAAACTGAGTTTATTGAGCTCCACCCACTTATAGTCTTTACAAGAATGATGGAGCTTGTAGCTGTAATTTACGGCAATTTTGATATCTAACTGTCTAAATTTAAAACTTGAGCTGCTAAAAAAAACTAGTATTAGTAATCACCACAGTTCAATTGACCTCAAACACATAAAAACAAAAAATTTTTACTAGTGTTATCAATGAATGATATTTGTTTCATTACCTTACCTTTTTCTGAGTAAGTAAATGAGGTTTATCCGAATGGAAATCTATGCTAGGTGAAGTCACTCTGTGTGTTGTACGGTCGATGTAGATGAAATGGACCAACCCAGGAAAATCCTCCATATACTTATGAATTGTTAGGGAATCTCTCGTGAATATATATTAAGGATGACACAAAAATAACAGGCATGGAAAGAAGTTTTTTCTGATTATTCAATAGTGAAAATTCAATGCATATTTTTCCTATCAATTTTTGGAAGTATGAATTTTCTCAATAGAAAAAGCAGATACAATTTTGAGTTATGTGAGCATAATTATTTCTTATCCTACTAATGAACATAAAAAATCTGAGTATAATATTCCATTTTGATGAAAATCATGTTTCAACTAAGAAATATTAGAAAAGAAGTACACTGAGGATCAATTGAGGTTAATATAAATTAAATTAACACTTTGTCTGATTTGCACAATGTTTATTTTTAGGACACACGACCAGTTTCGACAGTTGCATCATCATTAAATATTTCAGCAGATTTATTGTCGTCCCTTTATTGCATTTGTGAATAATTTTTGAATTTTTTAAAGTAGTTACGTGATTTGTAGATCTAATTTGTTCAAAAACTGTTGCTTTTTGAATCTAGATTCAAAATTTCGACCTGTTTGTCCTATGTAAGCTGTTGGGCATTCATTGAATTTAATTTGAATTTATTAGATTTTTGTTTGACATTGAAAAGTAATTTGTTTCATTTTGGACTGCTGGAAAAGGAGTTTGTTGAATTGAATTTTGAAAAGATATTTGAAATAATTAGTCTCTTATAATTTATTGATTCATAGAATCTTTTCCATTTCCCTATCCACAGCAGACTCTTTTAGAGTACGATCAGATTTGTCAGATGTCAATAGTTTGATGAACCCTGGAATATGGACCTCGGGGGTATTGGTTCGCAGATATTGGTTTTTTCGAAACAGACCAACTGAGGGTTCTTTTAACAACTCTTAATGTCTCATCCAAACATCGATCACAGTCCACGGTGGTCATCAGTCGGTCTGAGGTGAATGATATACGAGATTTAAATGAAAGTTCATTCCTATTTCTGAATTGTCAGTGTTTGACTCTTGCTAAGGTTGATGAAATTGATGTTATTACGGACAGATATAGAAATCTGCGCTTCTTGTGTTTTTGTGAAACGTGGTGTCGGGATTCGAATATTAATTTGATAAAATTCAACAACTTTTTCAATGTGTCTAACTACTGTAGGTCGGATTTGAAGGGAGGTGGTGTCGGAATTTGGTGCAAAAATTCAGTGAACATCCAACCAATAGATTAAAAAAAGATTCTGTTCGAAAAAGCAGTTTGAAGTGTGTGGAGCTTTTTTATGGGTCAGATGGTCGAAACAATAATCCTTACTTGCTACAGATCTTGCGTTGGCTCCTGTTTTTACATTTTTTGTGAACGTCTTGTTCAGGTTCTTGAATATTTATATAGTCCAGAGATAAATGTGATGTGTGGTGACCTTAATGTCGATCCCATCAGGGACTCTTTCAAGTATAAATATCTTTGTAATCTTTTGTCTGGTAAGTTATTATTCAATGCCAAATAAAAAACTGATAAATTCAAACAGGCCTGGAATATATAGAATTGAATTCTCAACAGATTATGTAGAAAAAACAGGACGAAATTTTGAATGTAGATTCAAAGAACATTTGTTCTCAGATGAATCCGCAGATTTCGAGCATATTAGATCTTCAAATCACATAATTACATTAGATAATTTAAAAATTCTTCACAAATGAAATAAAGGGATGACAAAGAATCTGTTGGAAAGTTTCGAAATTAACAAACTTTGTAAAAACCCAAAATTCATCACTCTCAACAATCGACTAGAATTGAACCACATTCTTTCTCATAACTGTTAGCTCTAGACACGTGAAAATGACGTAACTGTAGGACGTGTATTAACAATGAACATTGTGGAAATCAGACAAAAGTATTTCATTGTATTTATATGAACAGCAATATGGGTCTATGTGTATTGCATTGGTAATATTCTATTCAGAATGATTATAAAAAGATGCATCTAAAGGAATTATATTGTATTATAATTTTAGAAGAGAATGAATTAGATCAATAACATGAAATTTTTGAAATCTCTTTATATCATCAACTTTTGTTTGATCATAAGCCTTCTCATACTTATATAACTATCCATGATATGTCAACACATCCCTACCAACACAAAATCACTTAATTCAATGGTTATACACATAGCCTTCAAAATACCACTACCTGAGGATAAGTCGACTAAAAAATTAAACTTAATGAAGCAAGCAGCCATGAACAACGGTTACAATAAAAATCTAGTAACAACATTCTCGGTAAGAACGAAAGTTTTAGTTACAACAAGAAGTACATTATGAGCTATTGATAAAGGCACAGTGTTTCCGAAACGCGTCGTCCTGATATTAATTATTTACTAGAAATTACAACTATCGTATTTTATTTATATAGTAAAAATTCCTTTCAAGTTTCGATTAATTTACTTCTGTTAAATTTTTCATAAAATATGAGCACATTATTCTGCAACATCTATAATTCAATAATTGTAAAGCTTGCTGTAGTTTAAAAACGAGAATGAAGTATTATTCATTTCAAATGACGCCCAGTGTATTTGAAGATTAACAAAGCTTATATCTCTTGTAAATATCAGGTAGGCTACTGTATAATGAATTAAGTTTTGAAGTGACAAACAACAAACATTCCAAAAAGGATATGATCCAAGGGAAAAATTCTTCATCGCCTTCACCTTCACGAAATCTGTAATACTGCTTAGTTTCTCCGATATCACTTTAGCTGCTTCGATCACACTCTCTTGACTAGATTTTAAAATAGTTTCGTCCACTGTTGTTAAATGTAATAATTCCTTTAAATTCTCAAGAAAACCTAGCGCCAACGTTTCTGCTCGTAACAGCGCTTCTTCAGAAGAATTCTTCAAAAATTCGGTGTATTTTTTTTTCATTATATCCCATTTTTTAATGAGATTCTTATGACAGGCGTCTATAGCTACATTTTTGTTCTTCTTTAGACTATCATTAACTTTTTTCACAGCTAATTCTAAGTTTTCATATGCAGGTCGCATAACCGTGAAGTCCCTTTGTACTTGAATTTGCTGCATAATATGTAAGTGACAGAAGGTTTCATATAAACTTGAAGAAAGAGCGGAATTTCCAATCTCTAAGAAAAAAATTAGATTCACTTCTCTGCTTATTGGAACGATATGTATTGCGTGAGGTAAACATTTCGGGGATGATTCTGGTCCACTCAGGAGTACTTGGTAGCTCAATATTTCATCACAGGTATCTTCTATTTCATCAGATCTTTCAGTCTCAGAAATTTTGGACTTTTTCGTTGCGGAATCTGTTAGAATTGTAGTGAAAAGAATGTCAGTTGGTGATAATTCTTTGGCCAATTCACTGAAAAGATATTTGCATTCGTTTATCAATTATTTCTTTCTGATTAAACATTTTATTCTTGAAAAGTACAGGGGGGCCCATTTTAAAGTTTAGGTACTACAGCAAGGAGAAATATAATACACGGCACCAAGAAATTGTAGCATAATTTCAATATTTCAAATTTCTTTTTTGGTAGGCAACCATTTATATTGATAACTGCAGTTGGTACTCAATTTTTGCAAGTAACGTTTGTTCTTCATCAAAAAATAAATTTGGCCACGGCAGAATGTGCTGAAGCAATGGTATTACATTTCCTAGGTTGGACTTATACAAGAAAAGGTCAAAGGCCTGGGGTGTCACATTCAATTCTTTCCAGAATGATCCGCAGGTACAGGTAGACTGGTAGTCATGAAAAGTAACGCGTACAAAGACAACCTCGAGCAACAACGGCCGTTATTTAAAAATTTCCTCGTTGAGACAACGGTTCGCTACTGCTATAGATAGATAGATAGATAGATATTTATTTATCCATAAGAAACTTACATGGTATGTAATAATTTGAACATATAACTAAAATGTATACACACATACTTGTAATAAAAAACAAATACTGTGTTTTAAGGAATTTTACCTAATAATTGCGATTCGTAACGCGTTTCACTACACCGTAGCTTCTTCAGACGAATGAATGTACAGAAAATATAAATATAAATAATTTATATATATTTTTTATATTTATATTTTCTGTACATTCATTCATCTGAAGAAGCTACGGTGTAGTGAAACGCGTTACGAATCGCAATTATTAAGTAAAATTCCTTAAAACACAGTATTTGTTTTTTATTATTGATAATGGAATTTTGCCAAGTAAAAGCCTCCCAAATTCAAACACATAATTGTCAAAAACAATCTAAAATGTACGAACGAAAAAACAAATGAGACAACAAAACAAAATGATGAAAAATAAATACTGTGTGTTTTTTTTTAAATCCATCATCATAAATTCCTGGATTGTGTATACTGACTGCTGTGATAAACATTCCTTTATTCTTCTTGTAAAAGGTCCTACTGAGAGGTTCCTCATGCTGGACGGCAGTCTGTTATACAATGCAATCCCTGAATGGTTTATGGCGGTCTGCGTTCTGGCGAGCCGATGTAATCTTGTGGTTAGGTCTTTTCTCATCATGAATGTCGGAGTTAGTTTTGAATTTATGTTTATTCTCATGCACGAATCTTAAGCAGGTAAGTATGAAAACCGATGTAACGGTAAGTATTTTCTGAGTCTTAAATAGTTCTCGACAGCTCTGCCTACGGGGAACACCACATATGACTCTAACTGCAGCCTTCTGTTTCTGAAGGACCCTCTGTAAGTCTGGACTATAGCCCCATATCAAGATACCATATAAGGTCAGTGAATGGAAACTCGAATAGTAAGCCATCTTGCAAACCTATATTAATGAATATAATGAACAATATAGGTCTCAAGACAGAACCCTGTGGAACGCCCAAACCATTGTTCACCATTCCAATGTACTATTTGCTCCCGGTCCGACAGGTAAGAATCAAATAGCTTCAGAGCTACTCCACGTATGCGTCAATATACAATCGAACGCCTTGCTCAGATCACATGCTAATAGTTCGGCAAACTGATAGTCGTCGAAGGCCTCCGCGATACCTTCCACGAGCGCTATAAGTGCGGTCGTAGTGGATCTTTTTGGTCGAAATCCATGCTGGCAGGTGTCTAAGATTTGATTCTTATTTAAAAACTCGACGATTCTCCTGTTCAGTAGTTCTTCACACACTTTAGAAAACACTGGTAGTATCGATGTAGGCCTATAATTATTGCAGCTGTTCCTATCGCCTTTCTTATGAATGGGTATGGCTTTGACTATCTTCATCTTTTATTTATTATTATTTCATTAAAACTCTTAATCACCTAACACTGGTATCAGAGTTGGTTAATAAAATACACTAAAATAGAAAAATGAAATCATTGCTAGCCAATGATTGCAAAAGGTAAAAAAAAACAGGGTTCAGGTCTAGTTACGGTCTTAGTTTCAATAGTTCTTTCACTTCCCGACACAGTCTTCCGTAATTCTTTATATTCAAAATCTCCATTGGGATACTGTTGTAAGCCACAATAGCACTATTTATTGTAGAGTTGCAGCCCTTATTTGTTCTTCCTTTAGTTCTTCTTATACAGTGCTTAGTACGTATGTTGTGATTGTGATGTTCCGGATTTCTTTAATATTTTTTTTACATTCAGCTTTCATTAATCCTTGTTTTAAAGAATGGATGAGTTTCACCAGTTCCATGGTTTTCAGTTTCTCAATGTTATGGATTCTGGTATGCTTGTATACATCAATAGCTGGCGTGTAGTAGCTAAGTGAAAAAATGGACTTAACAGCTTTGTTTTGAATCCTTTGAATTTTTTCTGTTAGGTATTTAACCGTGTTTTCCCAGCATGGAATGAGGTACCGAAGATGAGATTGAATGAATCTCTCATACAGCAATGTCTGAGCAGAATCATTCAGCATGTAGGAACATCTTCTTATGGCCCCTACCAACGGAGCTATGTTCTTAGATAAGGTTTCCACATGTCCATCCCAAGCCAACTTGTTGTTTATGCTCAGCCCTAGATACCTGTAGTCAGTCACTTCCTTCAGGACAAATTCATTTATTTCAAGTCTAATGTCATAGTCGCTCATCTTATTTTTTGGTTTCATTATCATACATTAAGAGTTTTTTCTATATTTATACTCAGTTTGTTTTGACACAACCAATCAAAGTAGATCTTCATTTATGTCCTTTTCCATCTAACGCAGATCAGTTCCTGACAAAACCAGCACTGTATCATCGGCATACATAAAATACCTGAGATTTGCATGCTTGAGGCTATGCACATACAGAAGGTACAACAGGGGACCCAGTACGGAACCCTGCGGCACCCCGCCTGTCATCTCTTTAGGATCGCTTTTGTTGTTATTCACTACAGTAAATTGTGTTCTCGATTTTACATACGACTCTAATAATTCGTAACACACACCCCTAAAGCCCACCCTGTGAAGTTTATTCAACAGTATATCGAAAATCACAGTATCAAAAGCTTTTTTGAGGTCTATGAATACAACAATCACAAATTTGCTTTTGTTTATTTCATTATTAAATGATCAAGGAAGTCAACCGCTGCTCCAAGTGTACTACTGCTGAAAACGATATTGATGATCTTATCAGAAAATATTCCTGCCATTAAGCAATTATTCAAAATTTTACACAATGGAGTATTTCCAAATTAAATTATTTCTTTGAGTATAGGTATCGTCATGCCCCAAATATCGCTGGAAGCCCCATTCTTAAATTTCTTAACTATGTGAACCAGTTCTTTTTCCGTTGTAGGGTCATTGAATAATGAAGTGTATGATTTTACAATTTTCTTCCTTAACAGCTCCATCGATTTCCTGGGCGACGCCTTAACCTTATCATTTTTGCCAATATTCGAGAAGAAGTCATTTAGTTGGTTTGCTGTTTCCCTATTTGTATTGAGTTGTTTAACGCCAGATTCTTTTTTTATCACTCTCCATACAGCTTTTGTTTTATCAATTGAATTTAAAATATATCTAGCATTGTCTGGCTTTCTGGTGTCGGTGTAGCTCTTTCGTAGGTGTTGTTTCAGCACACTTAGGAGTTCCTTGGAATTATCGTCTCGCCTGACTTTATAAATGATATGTGCTGCCTCCACTGCTTTTCTTAGTTCTAGGGACGCCTCCGAAACCCCAGATATCTTTTGATTTTTCTTCAGACGAGTTCTAATTTTAGGAAATGACTTGTTAAAATTCGTGTAGATTGCAGAATGAAATTTCTCGTAGGCTTTTCCAGCATCCGAATCCAATGTAACTTCTGCCCAATTTATAGTTTTCAACTCGCCAATGAAATTGTCAATATTCTTCCGATTAATATCATACTTCTCTATATACGATTCGACCTTCATATTGTTTCGGCTCAGCTCCAGCACTTGCGCTCTATAGTCGGACAGATGGGGTTCAAATGTCTTACCTTTGTAAGAATCTTCAACTAAATTTGTGAAAACATTATCCAAGCATGATTCAGCATGAGTTGGTTCTCTAAATACTAACGACAATCCATATGAGTGCATGATCTCTTTCACAATCCTCACATTCTTACTCCTCTTTAAAAGATTAACTTTAAAGTTTCCCACAATGCACGTATTAACACAATCATTTGCTTAGATTCTGTCCATTGTCTTCTCGAGTCTATCTGCAAAAATATCTATATTCCCCTTTGGAGGTCTGTATATTGATACAACGATCAAACCTTCTTCTCGTATAACCACTGCCGCCATTTCTACATGTTTCTCAACTGATAATTTTTTTATTTTAAGTATTTCAACACTGTTCACATCATCATGAACTATTATAGCTGCACCACCTGCTTTCTTTGATCTCAAAAACGAATCTGCTAGATGGTAGTCGCCAAAGTTTATCCGCTCCAAGATTCCCGCACCAGCCCAATGTTTCGTCACACAAGCTACACTCACTGACTTATCATACAGAAACACCTTCAAAATGAATAGCAGAGTGCAAATCAACACTGAAACGATACGATAACCTCTCAGGGAAATTGATTTGAGGCCTCGTATCACAGCTGTAACCACAGCACATCGAAGAGCCAGATTGAATTTTGCCAGGGAGAATGTCAATTAGTTGGAAGCTGACTGGGAGAGAGTTTTGTTTGAAGATGGGTCAAGGTTTTGTCTTTTTCATTACGATCGACGTTGTCTAGTATACAGACGTCGAAATGAAAGATATGCCCAGTGCAACTTTTTACCTACCTATGGCTTTGGTGGAAGTTCAATAATGGTGTGCCGCACTGATCTGATCATCGTGAATATTGGAACCCTTAATGCTCAGAGGTACGTTATAGATATTTTAGAAGAACATGTTGTACTTTTTGCGGCAAACATGGATAAAGAGTTTTTGATTATTCATGAAAACGCCAGATCTCATCAAGCTCATATTCTTAGGAATTACATTCATAACCATGTAATCACTTCAATGGAGTGGCTTGTGCGAAGTCCAGACCTCAATCTAATCAAACAAGTTTGTGACATTCTCAACAGATGATTACAAAGCTAGCAGAACCAACCAGCTATGTGAATTAGGTTAGATGATTACAAAGCTAGCAGAACCAACTAGCTATGTGAATTAGGTTCGGAAACAGAGTGATTGAAATTTGGAAAGAAATGGATCAGAATGCTATAAGGTCATTGATTTTGAGTATTCTTGAAAGGGATGGAAATATCCTGTATTAGGTTTTCGGGCACTGTTTTTTCCAAAAGTTTTACATTTTGTATTATTAGATTTACCTCAATTTCTATGAGTACCATTTTCATTTCAATTGTTCTCAAGCGTTCCTTATCTGTTGATTAAAGTAAGATAATCCTCCTTAAAAATTGTATATCCCAAAATTGAGAACAATTCATACTTTGAAAACCTGATATTTATCAAGAAACAAACATACTTTGTCTATTTGCAAAATCGTTAAATTCAATTTTATTTCTCATAGACAATTGATAAAAGTCTCATGATCATCAGAATGTTACATACTTACCTTTGCATTCTTAAGCTCATTCAAGCTATTGAAAAAATTACTTAAAGAATCAACTTACCTGGAATATAAGCTCAGAAATTTGTTTTTCACCATAATCAAAGCATGAATTTTGAAGCAATCTATTTGAGTGATGAGAGAAACAACACATTCTTTGAGTGCTTGTAAAACTGAAGTGTTCAAATTGGGATTAAGCACAAGTTGTTCGATTGCTTCAAGTAATATTGCTTGATCATTTTCTCGTAAGTTGTGGTAACTGTCTAGGAGATCAGAAAGAATTTCTGACCGTTCTTTTTTTGCCTTCAACCTGTAAATATTATGGTGGAGTATCAAATAGAGATCATTTTGTCAACAGGAAAATATTAATGAAACAAAGAATGACTATATAAAGAAACTTTGAATTGTTTAGTTGGAAACAGGTATAACTGATCAAAATATCTTACTTACTCATATACATCAGGTCCACAAAGAAATCTCACCATAGCAATTGTAATACTCAAGTTTTTTTGTATTTTTAGCAGCTCCTCCGCACCGATACCAACAAACAAATAGCCCATAAACTAGAAATAAGGAAATATTCATTATGGAAGACAAGATTTGAATTCATTATGAATACCACAGTTCTTACCTCATCAAAACAAACTTTTAGTCCTCCATAACATTGTATTGTTGTATAAGAATTTCCAAACTGACAAGTCATTATTCTCTGGGATGTAATAACTGGAGAGAATAGATGCACCAATACATTGTCTTGTATACTAGTAGAAGACTTATTCTGAAATTTATGGTAGATTTAATAATATGTATAAGTATTTCCTCCAACCTCTGTTGCAACTACCTCTTCAGTCAACACACCATCTTCTATTGCAATTTCGTTTATGTGTTCAATGAATTTATTATTACATTTAATGAAAATTATATCATTTAAATGATCAAATATCATTAAACAATTCATTTTTCTTTCTTGGTAACTTATAGTAGTTTTTTAACATGTGTTTTTGACAGGTATCATATAAATAAATAAACACGGATCATAGAAATTAAACCCTAATGTATGCATGCAACGACGTTTTTCTTTATAATTTTAGGACTTACCACCTATTCCATATTAAATTTATAGAAAAACAAAGTATATTCACAGAAAAGAAATAATTTCTTGACACTGAACGATTTTATTTTCTTATAAAAGATTCAATGTGTAACATAAAATTAGCAGAGTTAACCATTGCTGTGAACATTATTTGAATTATTCTTTCTGTTTATAGTAAGTTCAATTAAATTCGCTTTCTATTTGATTTAATGGAAACTCAAGGAGTTTATATGATTTTTCTTGAATAAAATTAAAAGAGAAACCAGAATAAGTAAAGTTGAGGCCGTTACTGGTGAAATTATCTGATTTGTGTATAGAATATATGCCAGAGGTGTGTTAGACCGCCTGGGTAGCGGCACGATTAGTGCGCAAGTATCTAAGAATACGCCAAGCCCAGGTGCTCGGTTTGAATCTGAGTTCATGTCTTGGATGTTGTCCTTGAACAAAAGAGTGAATTTGACAAAGATGTACATATCGACTGGGTACATGGCCTAACAGCCAAGCCCATAACCATCGAAGGTCAGATAACTTGTTTTCCAGATTTTCCAGAGTAGTAGCAGCTATCATTGCCCGGTCTAGGCAGAGGAAAGATCTTGGTGAGTCGTTCTAATTCCATTATAAACTGTAGGTCCTTAAATAAACAAACAACTGGAGGAGGCTTAACAATAATAACGTTCTGAGCGTTCGTGGTGAGCATGATCGGAAGCATTGAACTACTGTTTCATATACAATACCCATCAAATTATAATAATAATTTCAAATTAAATTATATATATATATATATATATATATATATATATATATATATATATATATATATATATATATATATATATATATATATATATATATATATATATATATATATAATTAAATTAAATTAAAATCCATCCAATGTAATTTTATATCTCTTTTCTAACTCAAATAGCAAAATTAATTTCAACATTTTAGGAAAACCTACTAGCACAGATATATGTAAACAGGATCCAATATTAGCTACCACTGCATCCGAAATGATCACTTTTATTGTTGAAATTGGAAATATAATAACTCCCTTCTAATAGTTGTGAATTGAATACTATATCTGATCTTTGCAAATCCTTCAAACACAAAAAGGCAAAATGAAATGAAGAAGAGCAAGGAATGCTTTCCGAATTTCACCAAATTCTAAGATCGCAGCTTTACTTAGTTTCATACTGTCTGTTGATGAATTTGAAACCGTGGTAACAATGATCTATTAAATTCATCAATTTGTTGGTAGTAATAACAGAATAAATTCCGTTCATGTTTTAAACATGTTTTTCTATTTCCCGCTAGCGGCGCTTGTAGGCTTTGTGCACATAGCCTATCTATTTCTATTTCTTTTTCTTTTGTTTTTGTTCACGCAGTCAAATTTCAGAATCACGTACGAAAAATTAAGAAAGAGAATTTGAAAAAACGACGCTTAAACATTGATAATAAATGAGGATACATTGCTCTGAAAGTGCTTTATATCAGAAATCGTTATCCACGGATTTGTGAAGTAACATTAGTATATACATTCCGACATGTCTTTGTCTGCTAGCACAGGAAGTCCAAGCAAAGAATCAATTTGTACAAATGCTAGCGTGGAAACGAATGAAAACTTTCCGCGAGATTTGAGTCGATTTTCATTGTTATCAGCAGGATCTTCAACTTCTCAGGAGGAACCTTTCAGGTGTATTGGTCATGCTGAGCACAGCTTGTTATGTATGCAAAATTACTTGCAGTCTGGAAAGTTGTGTGATGTTACTTTAATTGCCGGAAATAATGGAAAGAGAGTTCAGGCTCATAGGTGAGTTAGTATAGCATAAATGCAGTATAACTCTATTTTGATGTTTCAGGTTAGTTTTATCTGCTGCTAGTGAATATTTCGCTGTAATGTTCACTGGTAACTTGAGAGAATCTGCTGAACGTGAGATTACTTTGGGGGATGTAAATGGAGATGTACTGCAGTCAGTCATTAATTATTGCTACAGTGGAACTATCGAAATAAGAGAAGATAACGTGGAAACTTTATTGGCTACAGCTTGTCTCATGCAATTACATAAAGTTGTCGATGCATGTTCTAGGTTTTTGGCTCATCAGTTACACCCAAGCAATTGCTTAGGGATTGCTGTTTTCGCAGAACATCAATCTTGTCCAAGTTTGCTAGAGAAAGCAAGTGCTTATATTAGTCAACATTTCATGCAGGTAAGATAAGATAAGATAATTTATTTATAGCTACAAAGTTTATATGGCAATTATCTCTAAGTTGGTAATCCTGCTGTTTACTCTGACAATTGTCGCTCATCCAGTACCGAGACAAACAGATTTTTCCCGAAAGTATTCGATTTATAGCCAGTGTTGCCACAATTTATCTCATGTCGGAAATTTGATGACCTATCGTTGAAAATTGAATAGCGAAGGATAAGATAAAATATTTTGATAAATGTAAGATTATCTCGTTTCATAGGTATGTTCAGATTAGTCAGTTCAATTGGAGTAATACTGCATACTCATTTGAATTTTAAGGAACATATATCAGCTTTTTGTTTGAACTCATTCAAGATGCTTGGTTTTATGTTGAGAAATTCGAAAGAATTCTCTCTGCACACTCAGGTTATTGTATTGTTCTCTCGTTAGATCCAATCTGGAATATGATTCTATTATTTGGTTCGCATTCTTTATTGATGATACCAATTTTTTGGATATAGCACAAAGGAGGTTCTTACGTCATCTGGCGTTCCGGTCGCATTTACCAAGTAAAATTGACTTACAAATTGTGATGAACACTTTCAGGTTGGATTCTCTGGAGAACCGGCGCAAGGTAACTGATTTGTGTTTTTTGCATGGTATATTGAATGGTTCTGTTGATTGTATTGATTTATTAGCTAGATTGATATTAACTTGCCACTCTGGCGAACTCGACACACGCTACTATTTAATATCAAAATGCATAGATTCAATTATATTTGCAACTTTTTTATCTACCGTACTCCGATTATACCGGAAGTGCATACCAACTTTGTTATTCAATATAGAACACCCTGTATATTGATGACTGGTTCGATAACTGTTGTTATTCCAATTACAAAAACACCTAACACATAAGTCTAGCTTGTTTCGCTCATGGAATATCCTAGTTTTACTTGAAAATTATCGATTTTTTGCTTTTTGAACAAATTCATATATCTCGAGAAGGGCGTGAGCTACCAAAACGAAACTAAGAAACATCGAAAACTAGGTTTTTTCAAATTGTAACCAATATTTTTTTTCAATTCATCAGATTCGCCGTTAAAAACTGAAAGAAGTTCCCCATACATACCCTGTACCTGAGATTTCAAGTTTTCAAGTTATGGCGAAAAAACGAATTTTACGTACATACCTGAAGTTGGCAAAGGAGGCTTAGATTCCTGCACGTGCATAGATAGTTCCCAAAGCATTATAAACTATAGGTCCATAGAACAAACAAACCAACAAGACTGAAAAGGTTATCATTTCCTGGGGAAGTTTTTTTTGCATAACAATATGGGGTAAAAATTGAGCATCAACACCCCTGTCAGTATTGAAATAAAAAGAGAGGTAGAATTCTCGATAAAATTCTCTGCATCGTCTCGAAAGATGCTAACGCAGCTAGAGGTTAAAAATATTAAGTGAAAATCTTTCGAGATTCCCGTGAACAAGCCCGAAACCAGAAATTCAATGACATAAATCGAAGTAACACTTTTATGTCTTATGTTAAGCCAAATAGAAAAAAAAATCGGCTCATCCACTGCAATCTATTCAAAAAACGTGAAAATACTCTTTACGTAACTTTAATAATAAACGAGATATTGAATAACTCAAAAATCACTGAAGTTGAGGAAATCCATCAGGAAAAGGGATCTGGCAACACTGGCCGAAATTTAAATCGTTCAGGAAACATTTCTCGTCGATTCGGTACTGGATGCGCGAAAGTGGTCAGGGTAAACAGCAGGGTTACCCTCGAAGTTTAAGAACATGTTTGAAAATATACAAGAAGACACCACAATAACATAAAACCTAATACATAATAAGAACACAAACATAATAGTTTGAAGAGTTTTAAGAATAATCAAAAGTTAATAGAGAAACACTGATGTAATGAAATGCTTCGTCTTATAAGATCTAGTCAGTCTTACAAATTCTTATGCTCTTATGTCATCCCTACTTCTTGTATTGTTCACAGAAAAGATTATATTTTATAAGCTTTTTTTGATAGGGACATAAAAGCTAGTATGTACACCTGATAAAATGTGAGTACACATATAACAGCCATATAACTAAGTCCTTCAAGGACACTAATTGATGATCTTTGCAGCCTAAAAATTGTATTGGTTTGAGTGGCATGTCCCTAAGTTATGATGCCATAACTTAGGGACATGATATTGAATCAAACAATGTGTGATATGCTATCAGCAAAAATTCTTCTCTCACAGTCCTTCTGAAGTTTCTAAGTACAAAGAACGATCTTGACTACTTTGACATCAACTGTTAAAATATGAGAGATTCATCAAAATAAATATCTAGATATTTTACTAGATTATCTCTATCTATAAGTGCATCATGATTTATCTTCATAAGGTTGAAAACAATTCTTGGTCTTATCCATTAAGTCTGCATAGAAAAGATTTGCTGTTGTGAAAACTTCTATATCATCTATATAAATAACAAACAATAAAGATCCCAGGATAGACTCTTGGGGAACTCCATCACGTCATCAAACACCTTTCCTATGTTTGCTGGGTTCTGCCATTGGGATAGCTTTTCTGTGAGGCTGAATCTCCAATATTAGAGTTTCATAATGATTATACTGTGGCATACAATTAAACGCCCTTGACAAGTCATACAGCTCTATCCTCACATGTTCTCCTGTCTCCATATCCTGAACAATATGCTCCAGCCTCAACATCACAGCTGTGAGTGTTGACTTTGAATTTTCAAAGCCACACTGATTTTTGTAAAATACGTTCCTTTCATCAAAGTATGCTTATATTTGTTGCTTCATGATTTTCAAAGACCTTTGACAATGCAGGCCTTGGGCTATTTTCTTAACAATATGTTCACAACATTAGAAACATATTGACAACTATTCAATTTGTTTCCCTTTTAATTTCTAGGTGATCCAAAATCAAGAATTTCTTCAACTTACCTTAGAACAAATGCTCATATTATTAGCGAATGAAGATCTGAATGTAACTTCTGAAGAACACATCTTTCATGCGGTAATCAGCTGGATAAACCATGATCAACTCAACCGTAAATCGAAAATTGCTCAACTTCTTTCATTAGTTAAGTTACCTCTACTCAGCCCTTCGTTTTTGGTAGATCAAGTTGAAACGATCGTTGGTGAAGATCCTACTTGTCAGAAATTAATAATGGAGGCTTTTAAATGGCATTTGTTACCAGAGAGAAGATTACAAATGACCAGTGGTAGGACAAAACCAAGAAAGGCTACCCTGGGTAAATTGTTGGTGGTTGGAGGTATGGATAAAAATAAGGGGGCTACTACTATTGAGAGCTACGATCCTAGATCTAATAAATGGACGGTGGCATGTCATATGAGTGGGAGAAGGTTGCAGTTTGGTATAGCACTTATGGGAGATAAGTACGTATTATCCATCTAATCCTTTTTAAATTTATCTAATGGAATCCTTTCATGTTGATGTTTATTAGATTGATGGTAGTTGGAGGTCGAGATGGTTTGAAAACACTGAACACTATGGAATGCTTGGATCTACAGACATATACTTGGACTCAAATGTCACCTATGAATACTCACCGTCACGGTTTAGGAGTCGCTGTACTGAATGGTCCATTATATGCTGTTGGAGGTCATGATGGCTGGAGCTATCTGAATACAGTAGAGAGGTTAGTGAATGTGATCAAAAAGTAATTTCTATATTTGTTGAGAAAAAAAGCAATTTTTGGACAATGTCAAAAGAAAACTCACACTTCCAATTTATCAATGTAATGATGTGATGAATTTTTTCTACCCTAAAAAGTACTTGATCATTATTGCATTTTGGCTAACTCACATCATTCTGTATTTCGGGTAAAAAACGACTGAAAACGAAACAGAAGATTGATAAATTGTGAAGCAAATTCTGTGTTAAGTAGCATTTTGACTCGAGCACGATTTCCAGATCGTGATTAACCAGACAGCCGCAAGCTTTTCAGATTCAAAAGAATATGGGGGTACCTCTCGAAAAGTTTGAGTGTTGTTTCATTGAAATCTATGAAGAATTGTAGCTACGGCTTGGGATGTTTTTGTGCTTTACAGATGGGATCCTGTGACGAAAGCTTGGAGTTACGTGGCGCCCATGCACACGCAAAGATGTTCGGCTGGTGTAGCAGTTCTGGATGGAAAACTATATGCGGTTGGTGGTAGGGAGTCGTCTTCCTGTTTGAAAACTGTAGAATGTTACGATCCCCATACTAACAGATGGACCCTCTGTGCGCAACTTACTCGTAGACGAGGCGGTGTGGGTGTGGCTGTTGCTAACGGTTTTCTGTACGCTATGGGCGGGCAAGATGCTCCTTCCAATAATCCGTCCGCTTCCAGGTTTGATTGTGTGGAGAGATACGATCCTAGTAAGTTGTGTAGTTGAGAAAACTGATGGATTAGCGTAATTATAATTTTAATTTTAGGTACCGACACGTGGACTATAATCGCCTCATTATCGAGCAAACGCGATGCGGTATCAGCTTGCCTCCTAGGAAATTGTCTTGTAGCTATTGGAGGTTACGATGGTAGTCAGTATCTAAACACAGTCGAGCAGTACGATCCGAACACAAACGAATGGAGTCCTCTGGAGCCTCTCAACACTGGCCGGGCAGGCGCATGCGTTATTGCTGTCAATGAGAAGAGTACACAAACGAATGAATAGTGGATGCTTTCCGGTCTAGTGGTCCGCATTTATTATAGGAGCAAGGTAATTCTTGGTTCGGGAATCAAATCACATGGTCGAATTTAGTAGTGATAAAATTTTCGATGTTCTCCAATTAATTCCATTTTATTTAAGTAATGGAGAGGAATGAAATCTAATTCTCTTCCAAAATGCTTTATTGATAATCCTGTACGAGTATTTCATATCAGATCTGTTTTAAATTTCTAAATCAGGGGTGAAATTAACAGTCTTCAATTCTGTAACGAGTTCCTTTTTTAATTCTAGAAAGCTGAAAAATAGTGTGATAATTGGGAAGGTATGACATCATTTTTTTTACTTTTTAAAACTGCAATTTTTTAACAAGAATTCATTGTCTAAATTTTTCATTCAATGCCAAAAAACTGGAAATACAGGGAGGGTCATATGATAATCATGCATAGGGAATTTGATTTAAGCAAAGAAAGTGTAATAAAGATGGTGACAAAGAAGTTGTTTTGAACCACTTCATTCAATTCCTTCAATTTTTGTAATTGAATAAAATCAGGGGATTTGCGATAATTTTATTAAAATATTCCCTTGCTGTGAGTCATTATTTTTAATTTCGACTATTTTCTCTATATTTTCCGATTAATTTTACGTAAAGTATTTATTCTTGAAAGACTAGTATATGATTTTTGAGAAAAACTAAGATGAATATGTGAGAGCCATTTTTATTTCAATACATCTCAATATCAAATTCAACAACATAGTAGGCTTTGACAACTGAGCGTTTCTTGTTTGGCGGCCTTTGATTTTGACATTTTAATCGAACTATTTCAACTCTAATTTCTGTGAATTTAAAGTAAGTAACGATTTGCTTGATTTCTGAAGCGAAGAACCGTCTAAAGGATACAGGGTTAAATTGTTGACCCCTGCGCGGAATAGTAAAACCAGTCAATGACTTTTACAGTTTTTCAAAAATTGTCATAACTTTTGTTTTTTGAATATTTTTCAAAACGGTAGAGACTATCTACTATCGTGACCAACAGAATGCCGAACACAGAAATGAGCTCCTTCAACAGGTTGGCAAATAGCCAACTTCGAAAACTTTACAGATAGTTTTTGGGACGATCAAAATATCTTCATGCCTAATTCTTATCCTCGAACCGTCGAGATCAACTTTATACTTGTTGACCCTACTTTTCAAGTTTCCCCAAGAAAAGTAATTACTGTTATTCAGATCTTGGGGGCGTGCAAGCCATTCGCTAGATCCTCTTTTGTCAATCCGAAAACCTCAAAGGTTCTTCAAAAAGTTGCATACTGGCAAAGCACAGTATGGATATCTTATCTGAATTTCCTTATCCACAATATCTTCTGTAAGTCAGTTGATAACAATATTTCAGATTTTGACTCCTTCAGAAAATGGTTCAGTTATTCAAACATTTACATTGTTAAAAGACTCCTAGTATTGATAATATTGTAATTGCTATGTACTAAAATTTAGTCTTCTTTTTTATTTAGCACAGACATTTTTTATTCCATACCATGTGTGTCTGTCTCATCCAGTTCTAAATTGAAATTTTCATTAACACAGTAGGAATCTATATATTTTAAAGTTTCACTTTTACACTTTCGTGTTCTCCTCATTTTGGACATACACATGCAATTTTTCAAGACAACTTTTTGTACATAAATTGAATCCGAAAATTTTAAAGAGGGCCAAATTTGAGAATAAAAAGCCCACATCAAAGAAATATTAGTATAAAGTTACTTCATACTCCCTGGCGACGCTCCAGATTTTATTCAATTATTGTCAGAATTATACAAAATTTTACCTTAATGGTCTAATTGATGCACCAAGTTTGAAGATTTCAATGTGTTCGTTCTTAAAATAATAAATTAAAACAATTTTCTTTCAACATTTTTGAAGGAGTCTCTGAACATTTTCAAATACTTCTTCATTAACAATATCTTTGTTTAAAATCAAATTCCTTGACACCTAACCTAACCTAACCTTAGCTCACGGTATATTTAATATTGTATTAATCCAACTTTTTAACTTGGCATTGGAGACATGAATTTTATTGAATAAGCTATTTATGGTTAGGATATGTTTAAAAATATATAAAATTTTTCATAAATCCCAAAGATGTGATATTAAAAATGTAGTCTTCATGTCACTTATTGAATACATTTATCTTTATTATTCAATATTTATAGGATTTTTTATAAGGTGGCCAAAATATTGATCTGTTTTTCTTAATTCTGCTAAATGAGAGGTTTGTCAGAATCTGTATGTATTGCTTATTTTAGTTGATGAAGAAACCCATTTAAAATTGGCATGTTCGAAAATCAAAATTATATTTATTTGTGTTGACCCTTCTAATAAAATTGGGGAAAAGTGGGTAATTATACCGTATAGTGGCGGTAGTCAGAATTCACTGAAAAACTGTTCACTTACAAATTTTGGGGCCCAGAATCCAAATCTGAAATCGTTTTGCCCCCAGGAAGGCTATCGTTTAAGAGAAAATAAAAAACAAAATTTCCTTGAAAGTCCTCTTGCCTATATCATTCAAACTCCATCATTGCTTCATTAAAATACCTTGTTATTATTACAATGGATAATATATACACACATGTACTATTAATCAGTAATTCTACGCTCAAATATACATTAATTTCTTATTAAAATGCTTTTCAATTCGAATGTTTATTTTCTAGATAGTTAACCCGCCATATTTACTTTCCAGAAATGATTGCCCCTCAATTCTCAATATTAGGCAACCGTTTCGAACATTTACAATCCAAGACCTACGTGACATGATCCCGGCAATAGTGACGTACTCGCCATCTCCCGTCATAACAGAGGGATATTCAAATGGAAATGTCTTCAAACCAAACCTATCTAACCTAACCGAACCTCAAACTTAATTTAAATTTATAATTTTGAATTAAATAGGTTAGTAGGTTAGATTTTAGGTAAAATTAGGTTAGGTTAGGTTAGCTCTGGAAAGATTTCCATTTGAATTTCGGTCTCAGTTATGAACGAGAGAGATAGTGAGTGCTTCTATTTCTTTCTTGCATCGTTTTGAGCAGCACTTTATAACATATAACATGAAAACACTATATGGCGGGTTAACTGTGTAGAAAATAAACATTCGAATTGAAAAGCATTTTAATAAGAAATTAATGAATATTTGAGCGTAGAATTACTAATTGATAGTACATGTGTGTATATATTATTCATTGTAATAATAACAAGGCATTTTAATGAAGCAATGATGGAGTTTGAATGATATAGACAAGATGACTTTCAAGGAAATTTGGTTTTTTATTTTCTCTTAAACAAGAGCCGCCTTCCGGGGCAAAACGATTTCAGATTTGGCTTCTGGGCCAAAAATTAGTGAGTAAATATTTTTTCAATGAATTCTGACTACCGCCACTATACGGTATAATAACCGAAAAGTGCAAGTAAACGTTCATTTTGTGATATTGTGAAATTTTGCATTTATATTCAAACATTTTTTAACATTTATTACTCGAAAGAAGCAATTATACTTATGTATTAATTTATAGAATTGTAAATGAATCTGATAAAATTAGTTGTTTTTAAGATTTTTTCATGTGATATAAACGAAAAATTATTTTAGGAGCATTTCAGTTGAAGTATACTAAATTCTTACTTTTAATGAAATATCAGAAATAAAAATATGTAAGACTGAATATTTTTGATCTAATTGTCCAAATGAATGTACTGAAATTTTTATTTCCTTATTGAGTCTGTTCTTGCTGTGAAATTTTTAAATCATTGAGTAATTAATTATGTAGTTGATTATTTTAGTAAATATAAAGTTTATCAAATTCAATTGTTGTTATTTTAGATATCTATAATTATTTATTGCATTACAGAATTCGACGATTGCAATTTGGATTGAGTTTTAAGTAACAATTGTTATTTAATAATAGTCCGGTCAAGTTTTCAATCTATATAGATAAAAATGAATCGCGAATTGGATAATTCTTTTTCTTTTTTGGTGTTTCAGTTTGAGTTTCACATGCATTAGAAAAAGAGGGGATTGAACTTGAAACCACATGGAAAAACATGGTAACTTCGATCGTAGATTGGCGGGCAAATAATTCACTTACAGAGTTGATATTTTTCAAACAGTTGAATTTAAGCCTACTTCAAAAAACGTTTCATAACAAAGAATATTAGATACATTGGAGATAATCGACGCGCATTATAATGACAAAAAAATTTTTTTTTTAAATTTTTGGAATTTCAAATCTTAATTTTTTTTCAGTTATCGGTTAGTAGACCTTGAAATGTGATAAATCCAAGTCTAAATGAGTCCAAAAACCTGCCAATCATTTTAGGATGATTAGAACGCGTTATATATTGATTCAAAAAAATGGCGGCGGAGTGGTTTTGGGAATGCAGAAATCGAGGATTAAGGTCTCCCATGAAACAAGCAAGGAAAGAAAAAATGTACCCAAAATATTCGTGTCACCTAGTAAGTTTTTCTAAATGCACTGGACTAATTTTTTTTCCGACATGGAAACTATGGCCCACGAGATAAAACTATAAAAAGGAAAATTCTAGTTCTTATCTGCTTCTTTAATAATAGCAGACACTTCGGGTTGCATTCTCAAGTCCACCTCTGTTAACCATTTTTGTGAATTTTCGGAAATATAGGTTCGATCGAAGATGTCCAATTCTGAATGGTAGAGGGATGCAGCAGCTTGAAAATGTTACTGTGTTTATATTTATCAGTTTTAACATCATCATGATTTATTATCTGTAGTAATTATAAACTTTAGTGGAGTAATAATTAAGAGAGAACAAATTTCTTCAGTTCGTTTGAATATCTTCTACCAGTAGGTTTCCTGATTTACTTTTCAGTTCATTTTGTATGATTTTGAGACAAGTCCTTGAAATTTTGCACTGAAAACTCCCTTCTTCATCACTTAGTATGTTCTCATCTCTTAATTTTTTTTATTATATCTCTCATGCTTTTAACGTTTCTATTCCTTCGACGATTGTTTGGTTTAAAATTTAAATTTTTTCCTCAAGTTTCGTTTCAAAACGCTTTGTGGTCTAGTCTCGGTTTGAGTTGAGACTGATAATTTTATTGGCACTGTGGAATCAACAGCAATAGTTTCAACTTCTGTTTCAGAAGTTGAGGTTAAAGAGTTTGGTTTTTTCGGATAAATCTTTTGTTTTCTCAAAAGATAATCTGGAAAATTTGGGAATACAGAAGGTACAGACTCTGTCTTTAATGTTTTAATGTATGTTCCAGGTCTTTCCAAATAATCAGAATCCATGAAGTGGTCATTACTCACTTTCAAAGACGTCGATAGAACGAAATTCTTTGTTTTGATGGCATTGAACCATAATTTGAGCTAATTTTTCGATAGAAATCTGGAATTATGAAAATGAATTTTCAAAATGAACAAGCATTAATGAAATTTAAAATCTCAATGAAAAAAACTGGTAAGAAACAGGCATTTTTCTTATTACCACCGAAAAACCGCACGAACTAATTATATACACGTTAATTATCTATTTTTACACAAATTTGAAAAGTCGGTGTTAACACTTGAAAAGTCAATTTAAAATAGTTCACAAACAGGAGTAAATAATCAACTTTGCCTAAACTGCAAATGGCCGCTCCTTTCACCATTTGCTCCACTTTTCCATAGAAGTTAGCAATCTACTTGTATAGATATACAATTCTTGGTACTACTAGATAAGTTCTGTGTCTGTCAGCTGATGCCAATGCTTCAGTGACAACTACTGTCAAGTTGATTACTGAATGGTGCAAATCGTATGAGTACAATATTTCGTTATTTAAATGTTAATTTTTGTAAATGCTTTCATTTTAACATATAGCCA
Source organism: Cryptolaemus montrouzieri (assembly GCA_013387265.2). Taxonomy (NCBI): domain Eukaryota; kingdom Metazoa; phylum Arthropoda; class Insecta; order Coleoptera; family Coccinellidae; genus Cryptolaemus; species Cryptolaemus montrouzieri. The sequence goes on from JABFTP020000103.1 coordinate 31,547,320, forward strand.
TGAATGCCGAAATAGAAGAAAATATTCGAAAAAAGGTAAAATGGAGTCAGTTACCCACACATATCAAACAAGTAAGTGTTATTATCAGTTGAACAATGTGTTATTTTTATTTGTTTACTTATCTAATTTCCTAAGCTGGTTTAACTCATTATTTTAATTTTTCAGATAATGGGTAATTCTTCGAAAGAATATGATAAATATATAACTATTTTCAGTATAAGAAATCAATTGCGATATCGTGGTAATTTAGGTAAAATATCAAAAAAGAGGTCAGTCAGATTCTAATTGGAATCATGTTTTTTAGTTCGACATGTTTGCAAAAACGAAAGGAGGTATTATGAGAGGATTGTAGCATATAGCAGAGATCGCCTCATGTTGTTTCCTTATCATTTGGCAGATATGATAGTTAAAGGCCTTCGAATTACTCCTTTCAATTATTACATTTCAGTTGTTGAGAAACTTATACAGGCTGAAAAGAGCTATGATACATTGCCTAATTTTACTGCAGCAGATTGTAAGTATCAGCTTAAATTCATTGAAAATTTTTAAATGCTCATTTATTCTTTTAGGTTTAAGATTGCTGGGAATAGGACGTAACGAATATATTGATTTAATTAATAAGTCTAGATCAAATAGAGGCCGATTATTCGGTAAAAAGAATGTAAAAATATTACTGCCTAAAGTACCATGTGACATACACATCGAACCTTGGTGGAGGGTTGAGATTGGTTTGGTTTATGATGATGACATCAAGGTTGGTCGATATTATCATACATATTATTTTCTAATGGTATGCTATGAAAGTTGTTTTTTTAGATGGTGAATGAGGAAGAGTTAGCTGTGATAGATAGATTAATTGATTTAGGATCACAATCTGCCGGTGAATTGAATTATCAGATTGTTTTAAGTTTGTATAAGTAAGTAGTTTGTTAATCGAACACTTAGCCCATTACTTGATGTGAATTCATTTGAAATGGTTGATTAAAGAATATTTGATTTAGACTTATTAACTATATTTTCAACGCATTTTGACGACACTCTGCCTTCATGAGACATACAAAATAAATACTAAACTAAGGTGCAACAGTTTATATATGTATGATTCACTCAACCTAGAGCTTTACACAAGGGACTTAATTGATTGCTTTGAATCTGGATTTCAGCTGGACTGCATATATACTGACTTTTCGCAAGCCTTCGATACGGTGAACCTTAATATATTGATGAGTTAACTAGAGGCCATAGGCATAACTGGTCGTTTATTCTCATGGCTGGGTAGCTTCTTGTACAGATTGTAAAATATGAAAACTTCTATTCCAGTGAAATACAAGTGACATTAGGTGTACCTCAGGGATCACATCTCGGCCCTCTCTTATTTAATATCTTCATCAATGATATAAAGGAGTTTATTTCCACTAGATTCCTTTCATTTGCTGACGATGTCAAGTTGTACTCAGTTGTGAAGCATTCCCGTCATTCAATGAACTTGCAGTCTCAAATCGATAGTTTCCTTTTGTGGGTGGAAATTAATGTTCTTAAGTTAAATATCGATAAGTGCAAGCTAATTACATTTCACAAATCTAGAACGCCAAACTACAACTACAAACTTGGCAGCAATAATATCAAGCGGGTGACCTATGTTCAAGATTTGGGTATCACATCTTCGAAAGCTCTAAAACAGCTGGGTTTTGTCCTACGTCACTCCAGAGAGTTCTCTTCAGGCACCTTGAAGTTGCTTTACTGTTCACTTGTGCGATCTATATTGGAGTACGGCTCTGTTATTTGGTCCCCTTTCTATCTGGGAGACATCGATTTCTAGAAAAGATTCAGACGAGGTTTCACTTGGCATTCAGATCTCTCATTTGGTCTCCGAACCTTGACCTGGATCTGGTGAGAAACATGTTCAATCTCGATTACTTAGCGCACAGACGTCAGGTATTCAATTTGTGCTTTCTGTAGAGGTTGCTGAATGGTAGTGTCGAATGTCCTGATTTGTATTGTAGAATTGAATATACCCCCAAGACGTACTAGACACACACCTATGCTTAGGGTTAGAATGCATAGGAACAATTACGCCAACAACTTTTTTCTGTATCGCACCATCAAACTCGAAATACATCGGTGCGTTTGGATTTTTGTTACTTGCCGTTTAGTGCATTCAAAAGAATGCCTTTTATGTGGTCTGGTCGAGATAGGTCGCAATTGATTCAGATGTACGAGTTATTATTTTAGGTTATCTGGATGTCAATGGTTTTGCATGTTAAATGACAATAGGTTTAGGATTTAATTTTATTTTTTGTTACTTTTTGCTAGAGTGAGTGTTTCTCGTTTAATCATGCATGTAATTATACTTCAGCATGATAAATAAATAAAATAAATAAATATATTTATTATTAAATTAATATGTCGTATAATAATAAAGTGCATACTTTTTTCTTTGCATAAAGACTAGCATTTGAATGATATATTATTCATTAAAAATGCTTAGTTGGCTTTCAGTGAAAAACAGAATTTATAAAAATGCGTTGGTTTTTATTGTCAAGATGGTAAAGGGCCCTTTACCAACTTATTTCGAAGATTTCATTGTTTTTCATCTTGACTGTCACAACTATTTGACTAGGAGAAATCATTGCTTCCATCTCCTAAGTGTAATTTATCTGGAACTCTGGATTCTTTGTTTTCAGATTATGAGCTTACTAAGCTGCGGATACTATTAGAGAGCTCTATCTTGAGAGTTTCATTCGAAATTAATAGTTTGGATTAGGCATAAATATTATATATATATATTATATATATATATATATATATATATATATATATATATATATATATATATATATATATATATATATATATATATATATATATATATATATATATATATATATATATATATATATATATATATATATATATATATATATATATATATATATAAACACCTCAAAAAGTCTAGGAACACTTACCAATATCATTAAAATATGAATTTGATGATTCGAATTTATAGAAATCTTTCGGTTTTTGTTAGGATGTATTGTATATAATGTATTCTCAAGAAAACAAAATAATATTTGACTTCTCCAAAGCACCTATTATAAAAAAAATTTGAAATTTGAAAATGACGAAATTTGGTAAAACACAAAAAAAAATCCTGAACTAATATTTTCGAAACGATATGGAAGCACTTATATTTTTCAGTTCCCAGAAGGTCCACCTCTGTTATAAATGACACTTTGGCATCGTCGCGGCATGCTCAATATTAAATTGTCTATTACATTTTGGGCCTAAGTCATTCCAAGCCCCCTGAACTGCTAATCGAAGCTCCTGTTCCTCCTGATTTCTTTTTAGGGTGTCCCACACATGCTCGATGGGATTCAGATCTGGGGAGCAGGATGGCCACGGTAGAAGATCGATATCATTCTCTTCAAGAACGTTCAAGACAACTCTTGCACGATGAGGAGGGACATTATCTTGTTGGAAGAGTGGATTTTGACCCATTGTTTGGAGATACGGTACCACTACAGGTAAAACTATCTCATTTGCGTAAGAATTTCCCGTGAGGTTGTTCTGTATGAAAACGAGGTCAGTTCTTTCACCAAGGCGTATACCTCCGCAAAACATCACTGATCCGCCTCCCTGTCTAACAACTTCTCGAGCATGCTGGAGACGGTTCTGCTTTCCAGGTTCCCTCCATATTCGAATTCTTCCTCAATCGGGATAATAACTAAATCTAGATTCATCACTGAAGAGAACTGTGGCCCACCTCTCTTGATCCCAGTTTACGTGTTCTTGGCACCAAGCTAAACGAGCAGCGCGATTTCCATGGGTCAGTTGTGGAACTCTTAAAGGACGTCTGGAGTGGAGTTGCCCTTCGTGCAGTCGATTTCTCACAGTTTGGTCGGAAATTTGTGCATTATGAACTCGTGATAGCTCTTGAGCTAATTGAGATGCTGTGGTAGTACGATCTCTTCTGGCTTGTAAAACCAAAAATCGGTCTTGGGCGACTGTAGTAATCCTGAAACGACCTGTATGGCGTTCTTCTACGCTACCTGTTTCATTGAAACGCGACCATAAACGGGTTATGACACTTGGACTACTTCCCAGAACCCTGGATACTTCCCATTGTGAGCTCCCAGCTTGGAGCATGCCAACGGCTCGTAACATCCTTTCTCTAGTCAAATGTCGTCGTTCCATGGTCGAATCACAAAACTTGAATCTTTTATTTGTGCTTACAACAGAAACAAAGTGCCAACTATTTCCAACACTGAATATATGAAATGATTATAAAGCAGCGTCGCATCTGCTGCATTTTTAGTTTTTTATAAAAAAAAACTGACATCTGTTGCGGCACTCTACATAATTTGGTGAGAAATTGATGCAGGTGTTCATTTCTTAAAAAAATCATCCATATTGATCGTTCTGGATACGATATATCGATATTCAGAAGTGTTCCCTAGACATTTAGTGAGGTGTATATATATATATATATATATATATATATATTTTTTTTTTTTTCATTTTGTTCTGAATCTTTGCTGATTGCTTGTTTATGAATTGCATCTTTTTTGTTCCTAGGAAATTGTATTGTAAGTATTACAGGTTGTTCATTAGGATGTATCCTATTTTCAATAAAGTTAATATTATTATTATCATTCTTAAAGCAATAATAGTGATACAATTATTAACACGCGTTCACATTACACCCCACTTCAGTTCCATATTATGACTAAGTGTTTTCGTTTTTGTACAGACATTCAGGTGGAATGGTTATCTTAATGATGAAGGATACGTGACGAGAGTGAGATACGCAGCTGTTCTGATGCATCTTGTAAAAATATTTGCATTTTTCGTTTTAAGACTTTGGTTGCAATTATTGATTACTGGCATTATTTGTTGGATGTTATTTGGATAATTTTAAGGCATAGAAAACTACCTGATCATGCACTCATCCAGAAACTCATTTTAGACACATATCGCCTTTCCTAACTTAATTAAGTAAAACAAACAATATAAACCAGTTACTGTGAAAATGAAATATAAATATATATGAAAAATGATATGGTATCTATAGGAATACCTCTTCATCAACTTCATTATAAATAGTTATCTAATTAGTAGTCATATATCAACATTCAAGTAACTGCATCAAAATTAGACATCTTTATTTCTATAATAAATACAATAAGTGCAAATCAAATTTTCTTTTATTCATCAAATAATATATATTTGAATATTAACTTAAAAAATCACTGTGAAATATTTCCATATAATTCTCTATTAATTTATTTTTTAGAAAAGGCCTAATTTACTTAGATGTTCCAATAACTTCCGTGGATTCTGTGCAGGTGCCTCCACTTCAGGGCTTTGTAATGAATAGGGTGACTGGAGATTATTTCGAAACTTTATTATATAAAATATTTGTATCTATTGATGAACATATTACTATAGGTGAGGTATGTACTTCATTTTACCATGATTGTAAGTTATTTCCACAGTTCTCTACTTCTAGCTAGCAAATACAGTTTTACAAGTAGATACTGAGTTAGTTAAACAAGCTGTATCCTTATATTGTCGACTACAATTCGCCAGAAAGCTGAATCCAGAGACGGAACAGGAGAAGGTGAAGAGGCATCTCAGTTGGAATCAGTTACCTCCTGATTTGAAGTAAGTTCGATTACACGAGTTGAGAGCTGTTTCTAGTCTCTCTTATTATTAAAATAATATTTTAGGGCCTTAATATACAATATGGTGAACTAAAAAATAAATAAAGAATACATTTTTAGTGAATTTTAAAAAAATTTCTTATATTTGTCTTATATACAGAGTGAGGCGTTTATCTTGAAACAAAATTATATCTTGTTTCTCAAAGTTCAACCGAGATATCTTTTTCATGCACTGCGCCCTTATGGATAGCACTGAGGCCTTTGTGCCCATTGACCAGAAACCTTTTGAGGAAGTTTGAAAGACTGTTGTAGGGGGCCATGTAGATCATCTGTGCACTAAGTGTTTCAGTGCCTTGTGTCCAATCTGGTTGTCTTATGAGCGGGACATTCGAAGACTACATATTTCGTTGTTACCACGTACCACGGCACTGTGTTATTTTGGACAGTGTAGGTGTTTATTGAGTTGGTGTCCCGTCAATCTGCCAACTACCATCTAAATAGACTTTTTGTCAAGGGACAATAATTCATGTTCCTTTTCTTTGATTGGGGCCCTTTTATGAGCCCTTTTGACTGTATCTGTGCGAGATGCCTACCTAATAGTTCAGGGCCTCAGTGGTTTTCCATTTTTGAAAGGAGAGCTTGTGGGTTCATGGTATATTCAGAATAGGTTTTGGTCCCATCAGCTATTGCCCTTTTGGCAAGGCTGTCTGCTTTTCCATTTCCTTCGATACCTTGATGGGCAGGGTAATTCAGTTTGTAGCACTGAGTTGTCGAATTGCTTCTTTGCATTCGTTAACTAGTTTGGATGTTACCTTGGATCTCTCAGATATCCCAGGGCGTTCTCTATCAGAGCATATGTAGATGTAAGTTCCTGTGTAGGTTTTCCTGCACGCATCGGAGAATAGCGTATATTTCTGCGTGTCTTACGGTGATGTGTTCTCCTAGAGCAATTATATTGTTTACCCTGGGTCTGTGGACCCGATGTCGCACCCATACCGGTTTTTGACCCTTCTGTAAATCAGGTAGGACCCTGTGGGATGCGTAAGGCATGGGATGTGGTGGTATGACGATCTTAAAGACTCGTCAAAGGGTTAGGTGGCTCTCATTTGATCTCCTCTTGCGAGAAGGTCAGGTCGGACTTCTCTAATTTTATTGAGGGATGTAGAGTGTCCAGAAATCGGATTTCTGTCCCCCCATTTGCCTCTTTTCCACAGTCTGAATGAGGCTCTCATGGCCATCTCCTGTATTATTATAACATATAATAAGGAGGAGAAACGCCAAGCAGACGCTCCATGGAGGCCGTGGGTGTAGATCTCAAGGCTCCCGTGACTGCTAGACCTGCTTGACTTTGGATCTTGCTCAGTTTATTCCGTTTTGTATTCCCTTTCCAGTGCAGGCCAGCATACGATGGCCGCATAGGTCAGGAGCGGTTTTATCACTGTCGTGTATAACCAATATATTATGTTTGGTTTGAGTTCCCAACTGGGCCCAAATAACTTCCAGCAAGCCCAGAGTGTTTTGCGCTATTTGCGCTTGTCTTTCGAGGTGATAGTCGCAATTTAGTTTGGCGTCAAGCATCACATTCACCGAGATATAATTTTGTCTCAAGATAACGCCCCAGCCTGAATATGGCGCCGTCGGTCTTACGTATAAGTTATGAGTAAGTTGAAATACTATTTCCATTTGTCCAATCTTGAGTTAACACATTGATTATATGGACTTACATTCATGAGATAATATTTTTTTACAGTAAACAAACAGCTATAACACCGTTGACATTAAATCTTAATTCAGAATCTTCAAGTTTCCAATTAACAGAAGAATTGCTGTCTCCAGACCATGAACTTCCTGGTAGCCCTGCAACACAAGATAAAAAAGGACAAAGAATAGCATTTTTGTTTGATTCAGCTTTAACTGCCTTTCTTATGATGGGCAATTTATCACAGGTGATTAAATAAGTTTTTAGATTTTCATCTGTTTCAATTCTATGTTTAATCGTTTTTAGGGACTGAAAAAGCATGCTGTTACTATGTTTGAAGTGGGAAAGTTGTGCGACGAAAGTTTGGACAGTTTTTTAACTGAACTGGAAAAGGTGTCTGTTCTGGACGCTGATGGCGAAGGGGAAGCCAGGAGATTCTTCGATCATGCAGTAATTTTAAGATCTACCGTTTTGGCCTTACGTAAATTACCTAGCTGTGGTTTGGACCTTATAAGGTTGGAGAGTTTGCAGACTTTGGATGAAGCAACTTGCTCCAGACTGTTGCAGAAGAAATATAGGTGACTTTTTTATTTTGCTTGGAATATTGGAATCACTTTGATAATGTTTTTTAGGTTATTAGTTTCTATGGCACCTTTGAGTAGAGAAGTTCGACCAGTATTCAGTCTTTCTCCACCCCAACTTGGACCAGCAGTACCAGAAGTTAATTCACTTTGGTTCAAGTTTTTCATATATCATATGACAGGATATGGACCACCCTCACTTTTACTGGTTAAAGGTATATCTACTTGTATGAATTTTCCAATTTGTATTTGTCCCGAATATTCATTCATTTTTCTTGTATCATAACGTAACAAATCAAAGAAAACTGAAAAAAAATATGCTCAAAAAAATTCGTTAAAGTGAGAAAAAATGTAAAGTTATAAGATAGATGTCAAAATGATCTGTTAATTCATTTTTTATTTCTTATCGACCGATCCATTGAATTTCGAAATATATGCCTTTGTTCCTCGGCTGCAATTTCATACTAATTCTTAATTAGAATAGAACCAATCTTGAACTGTTGTAAAACGCATGTCAAGTTCTATTCGTTAGGGATTTCTGTGAAACTGCGATATAGAATTTAACATTGTACTCTACTACAGTAGTTTACCTTTTCAAAGTGTGTACCTTGATAATTCTGTAATCAACAGTTAATCCTAACAAAGTTTTCAAGACTGCTAAAACCGATCCCGAGTTAGTTATGAATCGAATCTATTGACTCACGAACGTGGTATCCTGGTTGAAAAGTTCTGAGTATGCGCAAGCGCACAATTTGGTGCTGCTTCCTCAAGCAAACCTAATGTTTTCCCTTTTGTTTCAGGTAAAACCATCAAACAACTACCACGCATGTTCCTCGGTTATTCCAAACTTCTGGTCACAACGTGGCTTCACGAACCTGCAATAATTCCCATATCAAACATCATCCATGTGAATGCCGCCCTTCAGTACGCTCCCGTACTTATTCAGGCTTACGGCGTCCACCAAGTGGCTTCCACAAGAGTTGTTCCTTTCCCTTTTCGACCAGACACACCTATCAAGGGTAGTTGCGAAATTAACACAGACTATCAGTTCAGAAAGCATCCAGCGTCTCGTATTTTGAACGAAATTATCGATATCGAGTGTAATTGTGGATTTTTAACGTTTGTGAATATTGGAGTACTGGATTTTGGTTGTGCGAGCAGGGATCGAACGGTCAGACTCATTCCCAGTTCAAGGAAAAGTAGTTCAGGTAAGACTATCTGCCGGTGCGGTGAGCTTATTCGTTATTTCTTCAACTTTTGGTGTTGCAATAAAAAATACAATCCTCGATAATGTGGGGGCACGGTAGTGCAAGTCTGTGCTTAACACTTTTCTCGAAGCAGTTCGCGCCATTTTCGACCCCCCGGTAACTTAATTGTAGATAAATCCATAAGTTTGAATTTTCAGTAACAGTCCTATTTGCGCTTGACGGTTTCATTTCTAATATTTGCGAAAAAACATTTATTCCCATCTCACGAGTTTTCAAGGGCTATGAATAAAGTTTACCATATCTCCCGTTTTCCGAAACCGCGCGACATTTTAAAATTATGAACTCCTGAGACACGCGCGGGCGGGGAATCACAAACCGTCGCGTCGTCGATTGATGATTCTCTAGTAACGCGGGGAGAAACAGCATTTAATTGGTTATGCACAAAGACTTGTCGCTATTGTTTGTTTTTCCGTGATTTTCTTGAAGTAGTTATAAGTCTGATCGCCCTCCACTGATAGGTGAAAATCCTATGCTGGGAGGTGGAGTTAACCCGCGCCAATATTTCGCATCTCAAGAACGTCTCAACCAGTGAGAAATCAATCGCTCTCAGTATTGCACTCGACGACTGTTTCTTCATTGACCTGATCAAACACACCCTGGATAATCCCGCAGCGAGCTGACCGATATGGACATTCCATCGGAGACGAGTCCACAGTCATATCCAGAAACGTATGGGCACCCGTAAGCTTCTCATCATCAACCTTCCTGAGAGAAAAAAGCTGCTACACTGTCTTTCTTTCATTAACTACGAGCTCATTTGATGTAAATCAGTCTAAAACTCTCGCTCTGGCGATGGCCTACTACCTAAAAGCATAGCATCTAGTGTATCTGCCAAGAAAATTTGGAAAATCGATAATTAATCGAATAAATCAAACGCAACAATGGTCTAAGGACGGAGCCTTAGATACTCAGAGCGATCAATTTCCTATCAGACCAACCGCTATTATAAAGAACCCTCTGATATCGATTTGAGAGGTATGAGTCTATGAGAGTAAAACTAACTCTGAAACAACAGTACGCCTCTAGCTTTCCCAAAAGTATCAAGGGTGCAACACAGTCAAATGCTTTCGTTAGGTCCAGGAATTATGAAAAAGACAACGCCCCCTTAAAACACTTCAAGGTCCGATCAACAAAGCCAAGAATGGCATCCACCGCACTTTTTTCCCTTCTGAAACCAAACTGGGCTGAACTGAATAAGTTATTAGCTTCAAAACAGTGCTCTAATTGAGAACACAGTAGCTTCACAAATACTTTCGAAGATATATTAAGCAGGGATATTGGTCTGTAGTTGTCAACCTGATCCACATTTCCATTTTCGAAAAGTGGAATAACCTTTGATATCTTCAGGCAGTCAGGATAAGCATCACTAGTTATACATAAATCAGAAAATTTAGTTAATGGAAATATAAGATTATTTATGTTTTTTAATCAAATTGACGATGAGACGTAGAAATCTGTGCTGCTACTGTTTTTTAAGGTTGCTATTGCATTCCGTCATTGAAGGATATCTCAGCGAAAGAAAATGGTTCAGCTCCCCTATTTGCTACCAAATCATGGGATCATGAATTTTATTACCTAGTCTATGAATTGTTTTGGCTGCATTGAGGTCAAGTCGTGTAAGCCATGGGGCACCACTTCACTTCGACTTGATCTTCTGATATTATTGACTAGAGTCCACACCGATCGCGATACATTCTATGGAAGCACCTATTCAACAAGTTTTTCATAAAGTGTTATTGATACCAACTAAAATAACCGATCATCATTTTGTGGTGGTGAATTGACTGCGATGGCATTTTTTATATTCAAACACCTCTGCGGTAAACAGAGTTTTTATCTCTTTTTACGTTGTAGGTGAGACGGAAGATCCCAAAGGGTAATAGAAACACGGAGGGTTTTGTTACCCACTTAAACTATATTGATAACCCATTCTACTTCTACATGATATGTTAGGTTATCTAGTTAGTATATCTATCACTATCCTATTGTCGTCTATTCAACTTCATACGACCTACTCATTATTGCCGAGTATGCACATTCGGAACTATTTCTAATGTATAATTATTACAGTAACCATGCACTTTTTTGCAGCTTAGCAATTCGGGTGTTGCAATGGATATATTTCCTAGTTCATTGAATTGTAACCTAATATCAATTCAATGAACTTCGTTTATTATAATTTACTCATATTGGAATGTATCCATCACATCTTCCCCGTTACTTGAAAAAAAGATTTATTTATTTTCATACACTAACCTTCATACGACTTAACTCTATTGTTATGTATCTTAACTATTTTAGCCTATATCTATGATGTTTGGGTCATCTTCTCCGACTACTGTGTACGGACCTTTGAATATAGCTTCGCACTTTTTGCCCGAATCATTTCGAACAAGAACTTTTTCGTCAACATTATAATTTTTCATCGAAGTTTTCTTTTGTAATTGCCTTAGATTTTTCTAAATTTTTCCTAGCTTCATCGCAAGTTACTTGAAGTCTATATTTCAATTCTAAGGGATAATGGTCAAAATTATAAATTAGGTCATGGGTGTGACTGATACTTGATGGCATTTCGCAAGTTTTACCAAATACCAACTGGAACGGAGTGTATTTATGTGATGTATGCATGTTTTTGAAAGGAAAACACCAAAAGGTAACCAAGATCTCCATGTTTCAGGATGTTCTTGAGTATATATTCTAAGATACGCACCTAGTTGTTTGTGTGTACTCTCAAGAGCTCCAATTATCTCGTGATAATAAGCAGCAGAATTTAGTTTTTGTATTCTGTCCCCTGGTCAGTTGCTACTTCTTTTGGAATTCCAAATCGTAATATGAAATTTTCAACAAACGACCTAGCAACTGTTTCTGCTTCTTTATTCATCAGAGGGTAGCATTCTACGAATTTTGACAGTTCGCATTGTATTCTTAGAATATACTTGTTATTTTCGTGATCGGGTTCTAATGGACCTATGAGATCAAGAAAATTTTTCTGCATTGCAGCAGTAGCAGTAGTTGTAATTGTCAAGGGTTGTTTCTTGATATTTGAGTACTTGAGTTTTTGACAATCATGGCATTTTCTAACAAATTTTTCTACATCTGCTCATAAATTTTTCCAATGGTTTCTGCTGCGCATCGTATAATACATTCGATTGACACCTGCGTGACCGCCTGTTTTGAGTATATGATGTTCATTTAATATTAGTTGCTGCAATTTTTTACTCTCAATTTTGTGAATATCTCTATATTTATTTTAATACCTGCATTTATTAATTCATTGGGCGCTCTAAGTAATTTCTTCACAACTGGCAAGTTACATTCATTTTTACATATAATTAATTCCGGAGTTTCATTTTCTACACAAATATCTTTCAGGTCTCGCAATGATCTACCTAACTCTAACATTGACTGAGTTTCCTGAATTAAGTAGATAGTACTTTCATCAAATATCGCGTTGTCTTTTACTTTTACATTGGAATTGCAGTCTATCAAAATGTGTACAAAATCTCTGGAACTGCTCTGATCACCACATCGAAGCAAGTTGATCTTGGAGTTATCGTCTCTAATGACCTAACGTGGACTGATCATATTCAAGGCTTCTAGACTTTCGTTTCTGCTTCAGAGATCTTTCAAAGGTTGTCAGCCCAAAACTCGTAGTGTCTTATATAAAACTTAATTCCGTCCATTAATGAAATTCGCAGGTCCTGTGTGGTCTCCCATTTACAATTACGGGACGAATTCTCTCGAATCTATTCAGCGGAGGATAACAAGAATTCCGTACGGACGTCGAAGGCCAAGTTATTCCGAACGCCTCAAAATATTCGATCTTCAACCTTTCAATAATAGACGGCTTCGAGGTGATCTTATTATTGTCTGCAGGGCCTTGAATAACAGGTTCGGTGCAGATTTATCTCCACTTTTAACGATTAATCACAATCATACGAGGTCACAGACTGAAACTTCAAATCCACCCCAAGACAGAATTTTCTTTCCAATCGTGTCTTTACGGCATGGAATGATCTACCACCATATGTTATTTCTTCTACTTCTGTCAATGCCTTCAAGAATGTATATGATTCATGGATATTATCTGAAACAGGCAACTGAAGATTTCTAAGTACCTACAACATGTTTTTGATAAGCAATGATTTGTATGTATTTCATTTGAGTTTTCAGTAGGTAGGTTAAATGCTTGATCTACTTGCTTTTGAGAATCTTTTTATTTTGTTTTCATCAGATTAGAATAGCCAAGCCTATTTTTTAAGTCATTTTGTATTACTTTGTTTTCACTGCTTTGCAACCTGTTAGACATAATGTATATTACGATTTTTGAGTTATATAGGCATCACGCCTCAGTTCTAATTTATATTAAATAATAATAATAATAATAATAATCTAGTGATCGCTACAAACAACTACAAAAAATTTATTATGAAGGACGGAACATTACAAACAGATAGGTGCAGAAAATGCCATATAAGATCGGAGACTATACAGCATATTACGTCCGGATGCGAACAACTGGCCAATACGGACTATCTTCACAGGCATAATCAAGTGTGCAACATAATCCATCAGAAACTTGCACACAAGTACGGACTTCTGAATACCATCCAGCCATATTACAAGTATCAACCGGCGCCCGTATTGGAAAATTACTCTATCAGATTATACTACGATAGGCCTGTTATCACTGACAGAATGGTGACGAATAATAGGCCAGACATAGTGGTGTATAATAAGAGAGCCAGAACAGCAATGCTGGTGGATGTCGCCATACCGAATAATAACAACGTGCTGAATAAGTTCCAGGAGAAAAAGTTCAAATACACAGACCTTGCTATTGAGATCAAGCAGATGTGGCACCTCGAGAAAATAGACATTGTTCCTGTCATCGTATCCTCGACTGGGTTAATACCTAAAACTTTGCATGATAGCCTTAAGAAATTAGAATTTTATAAGAATACATATATAGAAATGCAAAAAGCTGTAATTCTTAATACATGTAGGATAGTTAGGAAATTTATGTCAAGTATATTGTAATCGAGCCTATTCCCTTTGATTGCTGAATCTGGGAAAGGTAAATTATATCCAGCTAACAGCTGAGATAGTGCATAAGTCCACTATAATAAAATAATAATCTTATTGAAGTCATTTGCTTCAATGCATTTAACCATAACACAATCTGCAGGAGCCTTAATGAATTCCACAATGCCAGGGTGGCCAATCTTGTCATCACCAGAAACTTCATTAGGTACATCTCCAGAAGTTATCGTTCCTTTTTCGCTTGACTTCGAGTTGTAACTAACATATTAATATTCATTTGATTTGCCATGGTTTCTAATTCATCGCTTTCTAAAGTTATTCTCGATAGCGCATTAGCAGTTACATTTTCTTTACCTCTAATGTAATGTATTGTTAAATCGTATTCTTCCAAATTGAGTCGAAATTTAGTTTGTTATTGTTATTCTCTTGTTTGCAAATATTTTTTTTTGTTGCAGCTATATCAGGACATTCCAAAATTCAGCGAATAAACCAGGAAGAATTACCCGAACCGCTTGAGCCAACATGTATCCTTAATGAAAATTTCAATTTTTCAAATAAATCCAATGATAACGTAGTAGTAGATACGTCGAATACACAAAGCGAAGAGGAATGCAAACTGCAGTCGCCCGATGAAACACATTTCGCCAACACGCCCAGCAACGACAGTAACTGTCCATCGCCAGCAAATGGATTCACAAGTCATGAATGTTCCAAATTATTACAAGAGGAACTCGACGAATTGGATAAGAAAGACGATAGTTTGAATAAAGTACTCGAGTTGAGGTTGAGCACCACATTTTCGATGGAGGGATTAGTCACCCCTTCAGAGGAACATGTTAACATGTTTTCAAGAGAAACCAGTTCTAAGGACGACATTTCTGAGAACGAGAAAGTTGATGAGCATAAAGGAGAAGTGAGTAGAATTTTACTCTCCTCCAAAAGTCTTGACCCTGAAAAGGGAGCATAACTGGAAAAATTTTTATGTTGGTTTTATTGCTCATTTCATTAAGAGATTAAGCAATACTTTTTTCATTTGTTTTTCAGATTTGACACAGAAAAAACGAAGGAGAGCGGAAAAATTGAAATTTAAGACTTCTCAAACCCCTCAAGATAATGCAGAACAGGAGGGGGTGGGCATATCGCTTACTAATTTGGCAACTTTTTAGTTTGTTCGAAGTTGAATGAAAACAATTTCAATAACCCGATTCTCCACTCTCATTCGTTTTTATGTTTAATTTCTGAAAAAAGAAATGAAAAAAGTCTTGTTTCATCTTCTAACGAAGTGAGCAATGAAACGTATATAAAAATTTTTCCATTTGTGTTCCCTTTTCAGAAATACCTGGGGGTCAAGACTTTTGGCGGTGTGTGTATTTAATTTGAAATCTGAGGTGGGGACACATTAGTGCGTCCGTCAAGTCGAGCAGGATTTTCTTGACCCCCCTATGTAACGTTTTTGTTGATGAAGCTATAAAAATTTACTAAACTAGGTATATTCGCTAATTACATACTAAATCACCTCATAGTCTATGAACTATCATCATATGGTATTCTTTGATTTTATTACTGACCGATCATCAAATGGTAAGATACTTCTAGCAGACACACAAGAAAATTCAGAAATTTCAGTTTCCTTTTCAAAACCTCAGGATCCATGTCTTTTTTTGTTGATAGATTCGAGTCTCTTTGCAATATATTTATTATTATGATAATATATTACGTAATAATAAAATACGCACCGTTTTCTTGACGAGTATTAAAATGACATATTGTTCATTAAATCAATAATTGCGATTGATGTTACCATGTGTTAACGATACACCTCAATTCAGTTCCATATCATGACTAAGTATTTTGGTGCTGAAATTCAGATGGAATGGCAATAATGAAGGATACGTTGTAATTATTATACAAGCAGGTGTCCTGATGCATCTTAAAAGTATGTTTGCGATTTTTGCTTCATGAATTCGATTGCAATTATTGGCTTTATTTGCTAACGATTTGGATGTTGTATGACACTTTCTCAGGAACACTCGTTTATATATATATATATATATATATATATATATATATATATATATATATATATATATATATATATATATATATATATATATATATATATATATATATATATATATATATATATATATATATATATATATATATATATATATATATATATATATATATATATTATATTCCGGATTGTTCCGTTTTGAAGATACATGGTGTTGTAGGTTCGAAAAAATCTTTCCTTATGATTTTTTTCTTCCATTTTTAGATATTGAACTCTGAACTTAACACTAGAAGTGGGCGTCCTAAATTTGACCCATTTCCATGTCCTTTCTGCTCTAGTTAATATTTTATTATTCGTATAATTGTAACTTTTTATGACTTTTCATGAAATATAATGATTATTATTTGGTAATTATTTGATATAGTGTCGATTGTCAAAATTCTCTGAAAAAGTGTTTACTTACTAATTTTGGGTCCCAGAATCAAAATCTGAAATCATCTTGCCCCGCCCGGCTATCGTTTAGGAAAAAACAAAAACCAAAATTTCCTTGAAAGTCCTCTATGTTAGTTTATATCCTACAAACTCTATAGTTGCTTCATTAAAATGCTTTGTTACTATTACAATGGATAAAATATACGCACATGTACCATTAATCAGTAATTCTACGCTCAAATATACATTAATTTCTCATTAAAATGCTTTTTAATTCGAATGTTTATTTTCTAAACAGTTAACCCGCCATATGTACAATGATTTCATGTTACATGTTATACAACGTACAGCTCAAAACGATGTCAGAAGAAGAAGATAGAATCTATCTCTCTCGTTCATAACTGAGACCGAAATTCAAATGGAAATATTTCCAAACCTAACCTAACTAACCTAATTTGACCTAAAACCTAACCTACTAACCTATTCAATTCAAAATTATAAATTTAAATTAGGTGTGAGGTTCGTTTACGTTAGTTTGGTTTAGTTTGAAGAGATTTCCATTTGAATATCCCTCTCTGTTATGACGGGGATAGCGAGTACGTTAGTATTGTCGGGTTTATATCACGTAGGTCTTGGACTGTAAATCTGTGAAATTGTTGCCTAATATTGAGAATTGAGGGGCAATCATATCTGGAAAGTAAATATGGCGGGTTAACTGTCAAGAAAATAAACATTCGAATTTGAATTTCCTTCTCAGTTATGAACGAGAGAAATAGTGAGCGCTTCTATTTCTTTCTTGCATCGATTTGAGCCGCACGTCGTAAAACATGTAACATGAAAACACTGTAAATATGGCTGGTTAACTGTCTAGAAAATAAACATTCGAATTGAAAAGCATTTTAATTAGAAATTAATGTATATTTGGGCGCAGAATTACTAATTAATGGTACATGTCTGTATATTTTATCCACTGTGATAGTAACAAGGCATTTTAATGAAGCAATTATAGAGTTTGAAGGAAATAAACAAGAGGACTTTCAAGGAAATTTTGGTTTTTGTTTTTTCCTAAACGATAGCCGGGCGGAGAAAAATGATTTTAGATTTGGGTTCTGGGACCCAAAATTAGTAAGTAAACACTTTTTCAGTGAACTTTGACTATTGACACTATATCAAATAATTACCTATTATTTATACGAGACTTTAACAGCGTAAATGCAGTGTGAGAGCGTAACGTGTGTTTTGTTTCTGTCACATCGCACTTACATAACTAGTATTTTTGCTCATTATGGCTAAAAGTGTCTTTGATGTGCTGCGGTTAGAGATAGGCGTCGAGCTGCGGTACGAGGCCTCAAATCAAATCAAAGAGGTTGTCTTATCGTTCTAACGTTCCAGTGCTTATTTGCACTCCACTATTGTGTCGAAACTGTAATTGAAGGTTCCTAACAGTAGTGGACCGCCTTCCTTTCATGACTACCAGTTTCTCTGTACATGCGGATCATTCTGGAAACAGTTTTCAGGGACACGCCTTTGACCTTTGATTGTAAAGTCCAACCTAGGCCATCTAACGCCATTGCTGCAGCACATTCTGCCAGCGTCAAAATTCGTGGTTCGCTTTGTATCATTACCGAAAATTAAAATTTTTAAGAAAAATAAACGTTAGTCGCAAAAATTGATCAACAACTGCTGTTATTAATACGTTCTGGTTTCTTCAATCTTCTATTTATTTCTTTCATTTGATTTCTCTTGTAAGAAACAAGAAAAAACATCGAATTTTGTTGACCTACGTCCGGACATGTCCGAAATAAATGTGTGAATAATTAGTTATCTACCAAAAAATAAATTTGAAATATTGAAATTGTGCACAGTGTAACTGTCGTACTAACATCGACATTAGCCCACCTGTAGAGGGTGGTATTTTTTTCATTGCCCCTTTCTTCCCAGACATTTTTTGCAGGACCCCAGCGACCATTTTTATTACGATGTATTGTTTCCTTGTTCTGTTTTAATTTTTTTGTTTCAAAATTTTGACAAAACGTTCACAATTTCATTAGATTCTCGTCGAATAAAAATGGTAAGCACCCCTTGCGTAAGTAATGATATATTATAGATAATTAACTTATATTTAAAAATGTCTCTACCAAACAAAAATCTTCCTCTATTTGCAATTACTTGTTTTGCAATTTTTCTATTAAATGAAACAATTGTGTTCAAATTTTCTCTATAATCAAAACTTATGATGCGTTCCACCACACTGTGGCTTCTTCAAATAAGTAGTATATTAAAAAAGGATGGTCTACTTTATATAATACCTTGGTAACAGCAGGTTTTTTGCTAAAAGGGAGGAAGAACAGGGTTGCTTCTTTTGAGAATTGAAGAGATGAAGTAATGGTGACAAATTTAGATTTAATTGAGTGTTGAGTAGATTTCCGCAATCTGTTTATTGATTTTCCATAGGTTCAGTTTTAATCTATTATTTTCATTATGTAAAAAATCAAAATTGTTATTGGAAGTATGGTTTTCCTCTAGTAGATGATTTGCATAGTGCGATTTTTGTTGGTCAAAACTGCCTATCCTTATGTTGAAATTTGTAAAAGATCTACCCCTATAAATTTTATCACAACTTCCACAAGATAATTTATAAACATCTGATTTGTTTACTTTATGAATTTTCGGTTTACAGTTTTTAATTTATCTGCCTAGAGAGTTATCCGTTCTGAAAGCATTGTTCAAATTATGAGATGAGAAGAATGACTCTAAATTCAGATTGGGTTTACCAATATAAGTGAATATATCATGCGAGGTATGTCGATTAAGTTCGCGGAAAAGTGCCCGGACGGTTAGGAAAGTACATAAATATTTGAAAATATCTTATATTCGTTCGTAATAGTCTCCCTCGAGTTCGATGCACCGGCGACACTGTTGAATCCACTGTTGGAAGCACACCCTGAACCTCCCTCCCTCCCGCAGAACCACAGTCGTGATGCTTTGGACTTCCGAAACTCCGTCATACCTGTTTCCTTTGAGGTACGACATCAACTGTGGGAACAGATGGAAGTCACAGGGGGCCAGATCTGGACTGTAGGGGGGTGTGGAAGTATTGGAATGCCGTTTTTGGTTAAAAAAATCACTAACGGCGAATGACGAGTGGGCCGGAGCATGATAAGCATCCATCCGCGCTCTTCCAATTCGGGTCGTAAACGAAACACACGTGCCTTCAGACGTTTCAAAACTTCTATGTAGAATACTGCGTTGACTGTCTGACCTGCTGGAACGTATTCATGATGTAAAACTCCATTAATATCGAAAAATGCGATGAGTAAAGATTTCACTTTCGATTATGACATTCTGGCTTTCGTGGGGCGCTTACCTCTCTTCTCTACCCACTGCATGCTTTGCCTTTTGGTCTCAGGGTCGTATTCGAACACCCACGACTCTTCACCAATGATAACATTCCTCAATTCGAGAAATCATGATGGACAATCGGAGCTCTTTCTGCTCAACTGTGAGCACTTTGGGAACCATTTTCGCACACAGCTTACGCATCCCTAAATCTTCGTGTAGCATCTGCCGGATCATCTCCTTGTTGATGCCCAACTCGTCTTCCAACATTCTAAGGCTTACCCGACGGTCTCCGAGCACTCGCGAGCGCAGCCGATCGAGGCTTTGTGCGTTACGAGAGGTGGAAGGAGCTCTCTGCCGCTTCTGAACCGCTTTGTCCAATCGTAGACAGCTAATTTTTTCAGACAATCTTCCTTATACACGTCGGTTAATTGTTTCATAATTTCCACGGAAGTTTCGCCGCGTTTCACCAAAAATTTAATCACTCTTCTTTGCTCAGTTGTTTTATCACTCATCTTCACGACGGTGGGTCAAAACAGGTCGATGTTCAAAGGACAATAAAACACGAAGTATACAACAGATCAACACGCAACTTGCACAGGCCGACGCAGAAATTAATTCCGTTTCGAATGAAGCCAATGCGAACCCTGCAGAGTTACCAGCCGCCGCAGCATTGCCAACTTCCGCGAACTTAATTGACATACCTCGTATTTTTGACCAGTCTCTTCAACAATAGGGAAAGCCTCATAGATTGCCCGTTGAAATTGTTTACGTGGGTCTATGTCTATGTACCATAATGTTATAAGCAGCTGTTTTATGTTGATATGGATGCGCGGAAGAATTCTGAATGATATTGTCTGCATCGGATGGTTTATGGAAAATAGAAAAATCATATCTGTGGTCAATTTTTGTAAGTAAAATCTAATGGATGGAATTCTCAGTTTCAATTTGCAGTGTGAACTTTATATTAAGGTGAATTGAATTTATTAAGGTACTAATGGATTTAATTATCCATTAGTACCTGAAAAATAACAGATAATACCGTCCACATATTGAAACCCATAAATACGGTGTTTCGACAGCGGATGATTATGAATTATTTTCTCAACTTCATTAATGAAAGCTTCTGCTAGTAAAGGACAGAGAGGATTACCCATTATTAAGCCGTTGTTGCTCATGTAAATTTAATGATTGAAGTTATAATAATTTTGTTGTAAACATACTTCTAAAAGATTCATAAGTTCGGATTGTATAATGGGATTCACATTATCATTGTGCTTTGTGGTTGATCAATTTCAATGAACCATGCGGTAGACCACTAGGGTAGAGATTAACTACATAAGTTTGTCATTATATGGTAGAATAGTATGACGAATCTTTTCTTTTAGATGTGAAGAATTCTTAATTGCAATTATTGAATCCGTTTCGTGAAAATATTTTGTGAATTTATATAAAATTCTATTTTGTTCTTGTAATTTTTATTTATCGACATGATTTTGTTTAAACTAATTTCTTGATTCTTTTTAGGTATGGACGCTTTTAGATTGTCACTTTGGAGTTCCACTGTTCGATGCCAATGCGAATACCAAAATATGTGATACGATTGTATCCGGGGGATTAGCAGAACCGTGTAGTTTGGAAAAATTGGTTGAATCTAGTCGAAAACTAGGTACTATGCTTCTGGACTTCATTTCCCAATGCCAGGTATTTTAACAAAGCAAACATAGTGACTCAAATTTATTTCATATTATCTTTCAGTATTACCCAGGCGAAAATATGGAAATAATGAAAAGAGGTCGATTAGTACCTCAGCCAAGATATAACTTAGTTTTTGATAATGGAAAAGTTACAGAATGGGGAGGAAAATGATGAAAAATTTGTCTGTATGGCAATAACTTTATCAAACTGCATTCCGCAGATAAAATGCATTTATTTTTGCAAAGCTATAAAAACACGACGAAAATCTAGGTTGTGTTATAAAACTAGAATTATATTGTTATTAGAAAATTAAGCTATAGTGCAAGTTTAATTCTAATTCTTAATTTGTTTTATAGAAAAATATTGAAAATTTTCTTATTTATCACTTGTACTTATGTATTTATTGTTATCAATTTTATTCTTTTTTTTAATTATAATTCAACGTCACATATAACTTCTAAGGTTCAATCTTCAGTTCAATGATCGTTTTCGTTTGTGAGGAACATTTTATTAGATATAGATTGTCCTGATTTTAATCCATTTTGATTTTCGTTCAGTAAGTAGGTCTACTTCAGGTGGTGAATCTTCAGCTAAAAGAACCCTAAGAAAAAAAAAATTTGACAAATCTTCCTGATTTAACTGAGAAAGCACCACCTAAAGGTTTATCTGTGAACTTCAAAAACACTGTACAATGCCATGATTTTAATTCATCATTATTATTTCAATGAATTAAATTGCTGAAATCTTTTCCTGATTGATTTATTGAATATTTTTCTAATTCTGATCACAATCATATTATAATAAAAATCACAATTATATTTATTTATACAAAATGCCATATTAATATTATTTTATCATTTGCACTCCATATAAATTCATACAGTTTTGGATTATTTTTATTTTGTTGTATGATTTTGAGAAGAGAAAATAAGCATAATCTACATCTTACAGAAATATTAATAAATATCGATTGCTATCTAAAATTAATTATTTGAATTGAGATATATTTTGGTTGAAGTTCAGAGAAACTGTTTTGTTTTTCATTTGAGATTTGCCTTCCTGATACTATAACATCTAGATATGTACGTCGTTGACGCAGTTTTTAGAATTTTTTCAAAATTTTCCACTTGGTCTTTGTATTCTCAGCTATTCGAGTTCTAGCTTTTAGGTGCTTATTCAGTTTTTCTGTCAATTCTTATTCCAGTTATACCCTTTTGAGATGTGATTAAAGATCAGGTTTTCTGGCATTGATATTGCAATATGAAAAAATCAAAATATGAGATCAGTAATGGGAAATACGATCGTCAATAGAGTAGGACACAGTAGAAATATTGAATCTTTCTGGAGATGCTTTGAAATAACATTTGTAAAATACTTTGTAGTATAAAAATTCGGCATTTTTCCTTTATTAGGAAATGCATAAGAATTGATTTAAAATAATTTTTTCGTTCAAAACCCATAAATTTTATTTTAGAATTAGCTGTTCCAGCATTAATACTATCCTGTTTTATCTTTGTATAAATTCTTGCTTAACAATTGTTACGTTTATTAATATGTATTTTATTACAATAAATCAATAATATTTATAATGTTACCTAATTACTATGTACTTACAGTGATTTTTACAGTATTATTTCATATTCATTTGCATTCCTTTTTTCAGATACTGTTTTTGTTTAGAACATATTCCTTTAATATTCTGTATAAATAAAAAATTAAAGCAAGTATTTTTGATATTTATTTAAATTATTTTTGTTATATAATGATATAAAATGCAATGAAGAGGTTAGGTTAGGTTAGCTTTATTTAATTTTTGATATTTATTTAAATTATTTTTTGTTGAATAATGATATGAAATGCAATGAAGAGGTATAGGAAAAGTATATTTTTCGAAATAACGAGAAGAAAAAAATAAAATAGTATGAGTTGCTGTTTTATCTAACTCAATAAATATGCGAAATTGCTGAAAATCGTGAGAACGGTTTTTGTAAATAAGGCAAAAAAGTATAGCTCTGTAACGAATTTATTTTATTTTGAAGTTTGGGTACTGGTACTTTTCGTGTTCATTTTCGCTTGGGATTGATGCTCATTTTTTATGGGTACTCCTGTTTGAAAAGTATAAACTAAATAATACTGCAAACGTCGCTAAAGCGGATTGACCAATAACATCTCGTGATCCAATCGCAAAATCTGATTCATGAAAGTCATTCAATCACCCGTGCCATTCAGACGTTTTGAGAATGTGATCGTCACCACATTTGATTTTTAGTTCAGTGAATTATTCTTCCTGAAATTTGGTGAGTCGCTTAATTAACTGATGCCTTTACACATACATTGTTATTTGTTTTTTTTTATTGTTGCCAATTATCCGTGCCAGTTTTAGTAGAAATTGTAGTCAAATTTGAATCTATATTTCGGAAAAGTAATAAATAATTAGGTTCTGTTGTTTTAGCTTGTAATTATAAATTTTTTCATCCGGTTGTGGTAGAAAATTGTAATAAAATTTGTGTTGTTATTTTCCAAAATCTAACATACAAGGGAAGTCCGAAAATAATAGATTATCTAGAACGATTCAAATTGCCAGTATCTTTTTGGAAAATACATTCTGGCTAGTTTAATGTATGCCAAATTGGCATTTTCCACTTTCACACTACCATATGGTATATGATTAAAATTATGCACTTTTGTCTGAATTTAACAGTTTTCGACCTAAAATTTGTGAGAATGAATGTGCTAACTATTTCTACTTTAAATGTTGAGTAGTGGGTAGTGATTCAATTCTAGTTCACTATTGAAAGTGCTGCATTTTGGTTTTTGACGAAGTTTGTTCCATTTTCAGATTCATTGTTATCCCTTTATTGCCACTATGGAAATATTTTCAATTTAATGTAATTATGTGATTGTAGATTCAATATATTCAGAAAGTATGGATTTGTTGTATGAGTAGAGTATGTTCTTTGAATGTTGATTGAAAATTTCGACCTGTTTGTCCAATGTAAGTTGATGGGTATCCGTTGCATTTAATTCTGTGTATTCCAGATTGTTTGAATTTATTAGGTTTTTGTTTGGCATTGAATAGTAATTTGCTTATGTTAAATTAAATTTAGAAAGATAACTTGTAAGTTAGACATACGCATTTATTTTCAGTTTTTTCTATAATCGAATATAGTAGTTCAGAAAATTGTTTTTGTTCTTTGAGATTAATAATGCTGCTTATGTGGCAGACTGGAGTCTGTTATGTATAGGGGAGTAAAAAAGCTCTATGAATCATTGAATTATAAGCGGCTAATTAATGTGTGCTGTGGTTAAAATAATCCCAATGGATTGTTTAGTCTGTATATTTTTCTTTTCTATTGATGTTGCGGGTGATTATAGAGTTTACTGACGGTTATGTCGAGGAAATTTATTGAATGGTTGTGTTCAGTTTGAACAGTGAAGGTTATTTTAATGATATTAATGAATTTCCTTGACATAACCATCTCTAAACTCTTGCTCGAGGAGTGATTGTAAAACGATATTGGGCATATTTACTTCTGAAAGACTGTTACCTGGTAAAATTTATGACGATTTGGCTATTTCTTAGTATCGAAAGATGATTTTGATGATTTTTTCTCTTTCGGTCAGCTGTTTTAAGAATATCCTCTACAATTTCATTTTTAACGTAAAGTCTCTACCACAAATAAATTGTTGACATATAATATACAATTCGGTTTTAGGAAAAACAAGTCAGCTCTCGATGCCTTGAGTTATTTGTCAGAAAAGCTGTATGAAGCCTTGGACGAATTAGATCCATGCCTATGCGTCTTTGTCAATCTGGTCAAGGCGTTCGACGTCATAAGTTGCTGCTTGATAAACTTTCTATACAGATTTAGAGGAAATGCATACAACTTAATGTAGAGTTTCTAGACGGGACGTAAACAAGGGGTACAAATTAGAGATTCCTAGAGCGAGTTTCGCGTTGTAGAGTATGGTGTACCACAGGGAACCGTGCTGGGTCCTGTTTTATTTGTTATTTATGTTAATGGCTTATTGGAGGCACAGGGCGAATTAAAGATAAAATCGGAAGGGATATTAAAAAAGTTAAGCACTGGTTCCATTACAACCTACTCACTATGAATACAAACAAGACCTAATTCATCTATTTTTCCAATTACAAAGTGACCAGCCTTCGCACCTCTCAACATCGAAGAAGATGTTAATATACATTCTGTTGATTCAATTAGGTACCTTGGGATTACTGTTGATAAACACCTACGATGGGACATTCATGTTTCACACGTTGTGAGGAAAATTACGGGATTGCTTTCTAAATTTAGGTATTTATTTTTTAAGATTTTCACAGTTGCACTTTGTATTTTGCATTGGTACAGTCACATATCTCATATGGAATAGTAGCGTGGGGTGGAGACCTAGATGTAAACTTGTACAATCTCGTGATTATTCAGAAGTGGATGTTAAGAATTATTCTACACAAAAAAATTACTTTTTCTAGTGCTGAGACAAGCTGGGGTGTTAAATGTGAGAAAGTTATATTTTCATTCAATTCTAACGCATCATTTTCGAAATGAAACAGTAATTCTGTTTCTTGAACATGACTACAACACAAGGTATAAAATGTTGACTACAAGGAAGAAAAAAAACTTAAGCTGTTGGCCAAAGAACCCATGAGTTGTGGCTTTATGACCTGTTGCCAAGGAAATTTAGGTCAATTAAAAATTTTTTCGTATTCAAAAAACTAATTTCGGGTTGGCTGCTGGAACTTCCATGTTCTCAGGTCAATGCTGTCTATGATGGAAAGACATATTTGCCGATGAAAACTAACTGTCCAAATTGGAAAACTATTTTTGTGACATCCACTCTCTCATAAAAGTACTGAGTACTTCAGAGAGAAAAAAACACTGCCTCTTTTGTTTGCTCTGTTTTCGGATACTTTTAGTTCAATTTCTTATTTATGAATTTGTATTTTCAGGGCAAAATAAAGGCTCTATTATTATTATTTATTATCGTGGACTTATGCACTATCTCAGCTGTTAGCTGGATACAATTTACCTCTCCCAGATTCAGCAATCAAAGGGAATAGGCTCGATTACAATATACTTGACATAAATTTCCTAACTATCCTACATGTATTAAGAATTACAGCTTTTTGCATTTCTATATAGGTATTCTTATGCAATTCTAATTTCTTAAGGCTATCATGCAAAGTTTTGGGTATTAACCCAGTCGAGGATACGATGACAGGAACAATATCTATTTTCTCGAGGTGCCACATCTGCTTGATCTCAATAGTCAGGTCTGTGTATTTGGACTTTTTCTCCTGGAACTTGTTCAGCACGTTGTTATTATTCGGTATGGTGACATCCACCAGCATTGCTGCTCTGGCTCTCTTATCATACACCACTATGTCCGGCCTATTATTCGTCACCATTCTGTCCGTGATAACAGGCCTATCGTAGTATAATCTGATCGAGTCATTTTCCAATACGGGCGCCGGTTGATACTTGAAATATGGCTGGAAGGTATTCAGGAGTCCGTACTTGTATGCAAGTTTCTGATGGATAATGTTGCACACTTGATCATGTCTGTGAAGATAGTCCGTATTGGACAGTTGTTCGCATCCGGACGTAATATGCTGTATAGTCTCCGATCTTAGATCTTACACTTATCTGTTTGTAATGTTCCGTCCTTCATAATAAATTTTTTGTAGTTGTTTGTAGCGATCACTTGGTCTTATAATTATTATTATTAATTATCTGGAGCTAAGATAACTTTTTTTCGAAACGTATTCTTAGTTTTTTCAAATATATCTATTCAAAAATAATCCCCTATGGGGTCATTGCTGTATGATGAAAACTGTAGTCACAGGTCTATTACAATTTTAAAGTTTTTTGTCAAACTTTTGTTCTATTTATAAAAACAGTTAACGTACAATTTCAAAATCTCAAGTTTCTTTTTTTCTGATATGTCCAGACATATGCTAACAAACATCAACTTTTTTCTTGACGCAGATGTTCCTCTCATAAGAAATAAAATGAAGAAATGAATTAAGATTTTACAAGAACCCCCACATATTGATAACAGCAGTTGTTGATAATTTTTGTGACTTACGTTTGTTCTCCTTGAAAATTTTAATTTTCGGTAATAAGGCAACGTGAATCACGAAATTTGACCCGGGCATAATGTGCTAAAGTGGTGGTGTTAGATGATCTAGGTTGGATTTATACAAGGCTTGGGGTATGCTATTCAACTGTTTCCAGAATGATCTACAGACGAAGAGAACCCAGTAGTCATGAAAGGAGACTTGTGCAAGGAAGACCTCGAGCGACAACAGCGATCCATGACCGTTATTTAAGAAACGGTTGCTACTGCTAGGCACCTTCAAATCCAGCTTCGACAGAACAGTAAAGTGTAAAAGAGCACAGAAATGTTACTACAATGTCTCAGGGAATTTGGTTGGAGGCTCTGTATCGCAGCTCAATGCCCAGTTATAAAAGTAGCACATCGGAGAACCCGATTGAATTCTGCTAGGGAACATATCATTGGTTAGAAACTGACTGCGAGAGATTTCAGTCTGTTTCATTGCGATTGACGTTATCTAGTGTACAGAGTTCGAAATGAGAAATATGCCCAGTGCAATTTTGTACCTACCTATGGGTTTGGTGGAGGTTCAATAATGGTGTGGTAGGAATTTCTGTTGAACGCCCGTACTTATCTGGTTATCGTAAATAACGGGACGCTGAATGCTCAGAGGTACGTTACAGACATTTTAGAGGAAATTTTGTACCATTTGCGGGAAAACATTACTGAAAAATTTCGTTTATGCTTGATAACGCGAGACATTACCAAGCTCATATCGTTAGGAACAAGATCATGAAATCATTTCAATGGAGTGGCCGGTACTAAGTCCTGACCAACTCAAGACCATTGATCACGTCCGGGATGTTCTCGAAAGAAGATTAAGAAGCCAGCAAAACCAACCACTCACGTCAATGAGGTTCGGAGCACAATGATCGAAATTTGAAACGAAATGTTCATATCATTATTGATTTTGAATATATGAATCGTAGATGTCATTCAGTAATTCTCATCAGGAGTGGAATTATCCGGTATTAACAGGTTTCTGGGGACTTCGATTTTTTTTTTACATTTTCATTATTAGTTTCATTTCAATTTCTGAGAACCATTTTCATTTTGATTGTTCTCAAGCATTTCTTAGTGCTGGTGGATTACTGGAAAAATAATTCTTCAACATATATGATCTTTTTCTGATTAAATTTGAATTTTCGATTTTATGCGTTAATTTCTTGGTGCAGTTGGATAAAACAGAAACTCATATGATTGTATTCTTTTCAACATAAATGGTCGTATCTTGGATTGCTTTGTCTTTGAAGTTTGATTTTTTCGCAGTTGTCAGGGAGGAGAGTTCCGATCGGAGTATGCGCCAACAATTTCAACTCTATACATACACATGTTCTTGAGAAAACCCTCTTGAGAGATAGACGGGCGAGGAAGTGCGGTACTGAATCCTAAAAATGAAATTTTAGGAAAATGGACAAGAAAAACAAAATTGTTCAATTTCTAATTTTATTTATCAAATGTATATAGTACAAAGCTCTCATAAACTTAATTAAAATAAAAATTACTTAATACTACTTCAATTGAAGTATTACGTTCAATTAAATCTAAAACTATTTTAAAACCACTGCTACCTAATCAGTACTTTTTACAAAAATTTAAATCAGCTGATTACTCAAGAAATTCATTCATAAATTATAACTGAAATCAACTGATTTGAGTAAATTTTATATTACATATTATATAGAACATGTATAACAATTTGAAAGACAAATTCCATTGAGGAATGTACGCATTTAGGGAATTGAGTAAAATGTTGATATGCATAAAAATTCTGTTAGTTCATGTCAAGGCTTTTTTGTACTGTTTTACATGAATCACAGACTAGCGATTTAACTGTCCATCCACATTAATAGGAAAATGTAACAAATACCATCAAATAAAACATTTTCGAAGAACTTCGTAAAGGATATACTGATTTAGAATTCACAAGTGTTCCTGTAGAATATATAGGATATTTCTGATGTATTTAATAAAACATAGACATAAAATTCAGGTCAACAGAGTAAGAGCAAGTGAGTTGGCATCATCAGGAGATGATAGTACACTAAATCAAATTCTACATGGCTCATTTATACTTAATTTATCTCTATTACTAGACACTTTCGACCAATTATCGACCTCATGGTCGAATGCGCTATTAGTTGGCGTGTCTAATCTACCAAAGAGTAGAGTACACTGAACGGAATCGAATCTTTGCTATTGTTCAGTGAATGGTATTGAAGTTTGAATTCGATTTGTAGCCCAAGTTTATGTTGATATGTTTGAATATTCCTTCTTATTATTTGGTGTATCGCAGCACGAAAAGTAAAGAAACGAATTTTATATTAGGTTCTTCAGGTTTTTGTTGCTGACAATGAGTTGGAAGGAATGTACCTACTTGTGGTAGTTCTCTTTGTGTAAACATCAAATTCTGAGGATTTGTTTTCCCTGATGACTTGCTTGGATACACTAGTCATCAGAAATAACGAATCTACAGAATTTCATGTTTACAGAAAGAGCACCGCCATAAGTAGGTACATTCCTTCCGATTTATTTCATTGCCTACAATAAAGAAGTGCTAGTTTATTTTTTGTATTTCACATATCAATTAGTTTTATACTAATCAACAAAGGTTTGGGAAAGAAGAAGTTCTTATAAGGAACGGAGCTACTTTGAATGGTTATAAAAATAGTTTAGCCATAGATTAATCAATAGATACAGATAAAAGAACAAAGTTTCTCTGAGTCTCGATCAGCTGTAACCAAACAAGGTAAGAAATAGTTAAAAATATCAAAATAAAATTGGCCTACAAATCAAATTAAACCTTATTTATTATTCTTATTCGGAAACCCAGAAGACAAAACTATTGCATTGTTCGATGAGAGTGGAAAAATTAAAAGATCAATTAAAATCACATTGAAAGAATATGAAGCACATTTGAAATACGCACGTACAGAGAGATCTAGCTTTTGACGAGACTATAGAATAGATTTTGAGAATGTAAAATTGATGAAGAATGTTAAAAACGTACCCATATCATGAAATGTAAACATACATTGAACAAGGAAAAAGGTCCGATTTCGTTCAGTTAACTCTACAGTTTGTTAGATTAGATACGCCCACTAATAACGCGTTCGACCAATCATGTCATCAAAAGCTGCTAGTTTTAGAGATAGATTTAGTATAGATCACTACTATCACCTACTGATGATACTTGAAATAAAGTTTCTGAGAAGTCTTTTTTTCAGGGAACAATATTCAACTTTCCGTAGAATGTCAAATATACTTCCTGAAAGAGTTGGTTGACACTCTTCGTAATCATAGTCAACCAAGGTCACATAGCTTTAGAATCTGGTCCGATGTCATGAATGAGAGTAACAGTGACCTCGTGAGTATTTCACACCCATTCACAACACCAAGCCAGGCTGCCATCTACTCGTCTCAATCCGTTGGAGCGCATTGAGTATATGTATACATATTACAATTGACGCCCCCCAACGAACTGACACAGAGGCTACTACCAGAGCGACCAGGAAACTATGAAAACAAAAAGTAGATTAAACAGAAAACTTTAAGAAGCCGAACTAGTTCGTTTATATTCCACAAGGTTACACACTGTGCCTGCTAGATGCAGTATGTCGATATAAGTTAACGCCCCCAATACTTGTCTGACTGTTAAACCAGGTGTACATCATATCTCAATAATGTTTACACATGTAGCGATAAATTTCGCATGTTATTACTATTGAGATATTTTGAAAAAGTGGTTTACAGTGTTTTTAGTCGAGTCCTTTAATGCTTTTGAAATAATCCTTTGAAAAGAAGTTTTGGTGAAGTGTTGATAATTTCTTGCGATTATTGAACGTTAGGTGGCATCATATGCATATAAACCCATCTAATGGATTGAAGAAATTTTACATTGCTGTTTAATAGTAATTTTCATACAATTTGTTATTACAAAGATATTTTGATTCACATTGTACAAGCGCGAATGAAATTAGAAAAACTATTATGATTGGAAATATTTTTTTAGATTCTTAGCGAATAGGACAGCATCCATGGATCAGTTAACACTTTGAAGGGCTGCAAAACTTAGTTAGATCTCTCTTCAGCTTAGTAAAAATCTTATTTTTAATTAATGAAATAAATAAAATTTAAATCAAAAAGTTGAAGGGATTTCATGAAACAAAAAATTGGAGAGAAAATATAAAATAAGTTTGTCATGATGAAGTTGCAATTGGGCGTTCAAAAATTTGTTTGAAAACTTTTTCACATTCGAATATTTTATTTATCTTCCATTTATCTTCTTAAATCTGCGTTCTCAAACTTGTTGGATGTCAATTCTATTCTGACTTTTATACTAGAAATTAGGTATTTGGTGTTTCGAATGAAGGTGGAAGATAAACATGAAGCCTCAAATTATTGCAATAAACTCTTAACTCAATTAAACTAATACGAAAATAATTACTAAATAAAATTGGAATATATGTACAAAAAGTATTATATCACTAATATAATATTACATTTTAATATAACAAAATGTGTCAAAGGCACAATTCGACGATTTAAATTTTATGGAAGATCAAGATATCAAAAATAATGTTGCATTCCACACTGAAATTTGATACAAAAATTTGTAAAAACAACAAATTTTATGTAAGGGAAACCAGAGATTTGTGATTGAATAATATGAAGAAATATTATACATTGTGAATTTAGTATTTGTTTAATACTTACTTCTATTCCTACTTTACATCACTGTTTTTGATATCTTCTCCTTCAATTAAAAAGTTATAAAAAATATGATTATATAAATCTTTTTGGCAATGACAACAATGAGACCATTAAAACTACTTACTGGTATTGGGGAAGTTTCAACGAATATAAGAAACTGTTATTTCGGAGAATGCCATTTTATTTAACAAAATCACGAAAAAAATTATAGGCAATCAAGAGTTGAGAAATATCGAAGTGGAAACTTCTTATTAAAGCTTATTTTTAAATATCAAATTTAACGAAATGTGTAATAAATTAATTTTTCAGATCACTTCTTGACTGTCTCTAATTTTTCGAAAAATAATATGCAAGATATCTGAAATGAGTGTGTATGTGTGCGATTTTTGTCCAAGCAACTAGTTCAATCAGCTTTAACAGAACACAAGAAATATGGTTGTATGAAAGAAAAAATTGTAAGGATAATAGTATTGGTTTCCAATAGATAACCTAAAGAATTCGTAAAATTTGAAGAAACGAGTTTTCGCGAATAAAAGGAAAACTAGAGATCTTGTTTTTTGCTATTTCTTGCAAATTAGCCTTTCTTGATTTTTAAATTGCTGTACATGTACTTTTGGGCTCATCGCAAAAGGATGTCTTTTTGAAATTGAAACAAGTCATTATTTTGGAATAGATCAATTTTTCGACAAAAGCAAATGTTTTTGAAAATCAGCTGATACATTTCGTTTCTATTTGCTGTAAATGACGCCCAGGTCATAAAATAGAAGAGTCGCTTTGAAATTGAAAAGTCGCAAATTGGGATATATCTATTCTTTGAAAAAAAAATGCCATATCAAAAGAGAAAGTCATTTTGAAATTGAAAAAATTCGAAAGTTAGGATGTATCAATTTTTCGAAAAGAATATTCGCGAAAATCACTTGTCACATCTCCACACATAGTCATGGCCATACATATTTGTGCTAATTTTTATTCAAAGAATTGTTCTATAAATAAAAAAAATCTCACAATTTTAGCAAATTCAAGTATCCAAAAATGACTTTGAGGTGAAAGATTTTTTTGGTTGCATTTTCCTTGAATATCTTTTTACGATATAACAGTTACACGAATTTGAAGAAAGTATATTCTTCTTCGTTTCTAAATGGTGGTTGGAATATTTTTTGTTTTGTATTCATGAAATAAATCCATCATTCACCCACTCACACCATCTGACTAACGAAAATCCACCCATATGCGACACATGTAACACCCCATATACAGTGAAACACCCCCTAGTTGACTGCCAGAAGTTCAGGAACGAAAGAAGGAGAGTGAACCTGGCAGAGAACATGCCAGAAATAGATAATTAATGATGACAACATCGACATTCTACTCAGGTTCCTCAAGGCAATAAACTACAATGCACTCGTTTGAATATCTATTAGTATTGAAATATTCTGAATACTGTAATCAAAAAGTTAAATGTACTAGCGGATGTAAATGGCCTTGTAGCCGAAACATTCTTACTGTTAATTAAAAAAAATCCATGAAATTGATTTTTGTAAAAGCCATTATCAAGAGAAAAAATATTCAAGGAAATGCGACCGAAAAAGTCGATTATTCACTTAAATTGTTTTAACTGTTTCCTAGAGTAATAGTACAATACTTCAAAAGAAAAAATAAGACCAAACTTAATTTTCGAAAAGTCAATGCCCCAAAAAAATTTCGACTCAATTTTAAGAAGAACCGCAACTTCGGTTTGTTTTGTGCTACATTTGCAACCTGTAGCAAATTGTAAGAACGTCAACTCAAAGATTTTCGTATATTTTCCGATATATGTCGAAATACTTTTCGATATGAAATAAAAATGAATCACTAGATCTTTTCAATATCTACAACCGTATTATTTAACTTTTTTTATGACCTTTGGTTCTTCCCGTATTTGCGAAAAACAGTTTGATTTTTAATTTTGCGGATGCTTGAGATCATAGACTTGGAAGTTGAACTTAAAATTTTTCTTTTAAACGATCATATTTTTCGTTTTCTGTCAGTTTGAATACTGATATTATTTCTTTTTTCTCCTGTAACTGCTCTCACCCTTTCTGTATATCTTGTGAAAGATAATAATTTTTCATTTATATTGCAGGTCTAGAGTAAAATATTCTTTTGAAACTTGTTTAATAAAAATATGAAATATGATCTGATAAAAAATTGATGGATATTTCCCACTTTGTGAAAATCAACCGATCACTTTCTTCAAAAATCTATTTTCCTCAAGACCTACCATATAAGTATAATGCATGAAAATTGATAAAAATATAGTCAGTAGCTTCTTGATCAAATTTAACAATTTGGATTAAATATATATGGCATCCGAACCCTTGTTAGTTTGGTGCCCGCCACTGGTGGCTTGTCCAGTGGAGACGTAAGTATTTGGGCTGGCTATATTTTCCGACCAATCAGAGTTACAAGATCTTGGCGAACTCGAGGACCAATGTCCTGGGCTCTCTGGGGAAGGTGTTGGAAAATTATCTGGTAAGAGATGGTCAGAGTGTTGCGAGGGGGGTGTCATCATAAAATAATTTTGTTGAGGTTGCAGCAATTGGACCATACCTGTAAATAAGTGTGCCATTTAAACTTATAGGACAAGAAATATGATATACACTTACTTGAACCATAAGGCATCGGCAAATCCAATCCAGTTTGCACGAAATCAAAGCCGATCTGTAAATTCTGGGCCTGGGGTACGCCGCCGTGCTTCTGCTGGGTTGCTGCTCTCATCGCAGCTATGTGGGTGGGGCTTGTAGGCAACGACGGCCTATTTTTAGCAGGGGAGGGGGAGCCGTTGTAACCTTGAGGCGATAACGACATGTTCGACTGCACCGAGTGAGGGGGTGACTGATTGGAGTAGGGGGGACTGAGGGTATTCGGCTGACCCTGCCGTTGTTGCATCATGAGATCTTGGAAGTTGGCCAAGTACGTGCCGTAGTTATCCATATTCAACATCTGAAAAATAAATAAATTGTTTCTATGACATAGTGTTTTCTAGTTATAAAACATTAGCTTTGGCCCGCGACTTCGTATGTTGAGGAGAGTAATTTTCTATTATTTTAAATTTTTAGTTTCGCACAGTAAAATAACAGACCCCAGCCCGGTATTACTCAAGATTAACATTGAATACTATGGTTAGGAATATCAATTATCGAAAGTTCGCTGAGAAAATGAAAACTGTGAATTGGAATTTCATTAGTGAGGAAAAAAGCTTGGATATAGGTTTACAACAATTTATAGATAGTGTGAGAGAAAATTCAGAAAGTGCAAACACTGTGAGGATACTTAATTTTAAAAATAGAAAGCGAAAAGAGTGGATCACTGAGGCATAGTTAATTCAATGAATAATATATAATATAAGAGATAAATTGCACAAGGAATACTGTAATGATAAAAATAACGTTCACACGAAAGAAAAATACATTCAATATAGAAATAAAATTAAAGTTTTGATCAGAGAAACAAAAATAAGGTATTTCAGACAAAAAATTGAGGAAAATAGAACGATTTGGGAAAGCTATGGAAAATCATGAATAAACTTACGAACAGAGAAACCAAAAAAATGGTTGGAAACGAAATCGAAATAGAAGAAGGTTCAGTCTTAAGAAACGATCAAGACATAGTAGAGGAATGCAATACATTTTTCGCGGAAGTTGGCAAGAATATGCAGGAAAAAATCTCAAAATCTAATTGTCAAGCAAATTATAACGTTCAGTTGAATAGATATACTATGTTTCGAGTTGGGCCATTTCCCCGGAAGTATCAAAAACATCCATCGTGAGACCAATACACAAGGCTCGAGAAAAGAATAAAATTACTAATTATAGACCCATATCGCCAATTAGCAACATCGCAAAAATTTTCGAAAAAGCTACTGAACAAAGAATTTGCAAATTTTTGGAAAAGCATTCAATTCTATCAAAAAATCAGTTTGGTTTTAGAACACAAAAATCTACAACAGACGCCATAACATTACTGTTGAAAAAAAGATTTATAAAAACATAGAGAACAGTGTACTGTATGGAGAGATATGGAATTCGGGGCAAATCTTTGGAACTGATGAAGAGTTATCTCAAAGACCGACTACAATATGTTGAAGTCAATGATTCCCTCAGCAAACCATTGAAGATACAATGATGTATTCCCCAGGGAACTGTGCTTGGGCCTATTCTATTCGTTCTGTACATAAATAATATTTTGCTTTCTGAGCTTGATGCAATAACTGTAGCGTCTTACGCTGATGATACTGTTCTCTATGTTGAAGAGTCTAGCTGGAATGAAGTGCAGGACAGAGCTAAATGTAGAGAAAACTAAATACCTGGCTTTTTCATAGAATCAAGTTGGCCAGCCTAAAAATTTTGAAATTAAAATGCATTCGAAGGACTGTGGCAAGTTGAACTGTGGATGTATAGTAATCGAAAAAACGGAAAAAATTAAATATTTGGGAATCATCATTGATGAAAATCTGAAATGGAACTTCCACACCGAATATTTATATAACAAAGTAAGGAAAACTATATACATATATTATTTACTTAGGAATATGATGGATTCAGACCTACTCAGGAGTTTGTACCTATCATTGACGCAGTCTGTGCTTAGTTATGGTCTCATTGGTTGGGGAGGAGATGCATTTGGAAAAGATAATAGTCACGCAGAAGAATACATTGAAAAGGCCCAGAAGATATTCGACAGAGCTAGTTTTCAAAGAAGCTAGAGTATTATCGGTCACAGAACTTTTTGCACTAGAGATTTACAGATATTATTACAAGAATAAAAGCATTATTGATATTGTAGACCATTCTTATAAGACGAACTCGAACGATGCAAAATTCTCGTACTAACTTAATAAGAAAAACAATTGAGAAACAAAACTTCATTAACATAGTTCCAAAACTCCTACCACATGACTTGAAATTCCATATATGTAGTTTCAAATTGTTCTTAAGGAAATAAAAAATCATCTTAATAAATAGCGAAGAGATTATTGAAACACTCTGTTTTTAGTAAGAAATGAAAATTTATGTTGTTGAATAGTGTCACTTTCAGTTGTATAAGTTTAGGGAATTATTTGTGTATTACTCACAAAATTTATTTTAAGTAAACATTATCATATTGTTCAATATTTGTATATATATGTAATTTCAATGGGATAATATGATTTATTTGTTGAAAATTTCTGGAATAAATCTTTACTTTTTACAGACTGCTAGCCGAAATTACTCTGGAACACGCAACATAAAACTATTCGTGTGAGAAACAATTCCAGTGACTACAGTAGCCTTGATAATGTTGCGGTGTATTCCATCTGCAGTCTGGTTCCATTGCACAAGTTTGGAGTGTGGAAGGAACTTCACGGGATAGTGCATCATCAGTGTGTAGTAGTGAGTCCACCGACTCATATTGTACTTCAAGTGCCTCAAATGACTTAAGTAAAACATCATTTATTGTGAGTCGAAACAGCAAGCTCACACCATTCAATGGGGTTTATCATGAGATTGGCCACATTGGAGTAAACTGTACCACTGTAGCCAAACTTTGCAGAATACTATGCGGAATAGTAATTTTATCATCAATTGTTGGCTAGTCACAGTTTCTTATTTTAAGTAACATGTCAGAAAACTGTCCAGCTGGCTGTTAACCTCTCCAGTGAACTCTCATGTTCTTTTAGAGCGAGCTTCTGTATGTGACTTAACAGGTACGAGGACTTTAAATACGACTTTACCTCATCCGCTCGTGAGCTCTTGGGTACTACGAGTAATGTCTGCTAAAAGTTTTCAGCTAACAGAACCGTAATACCACCCATCAGGCTATTATTGTCATTATGTTTTTCAAAATTCTATTAGGAGTTTCGACACCACGTTTATGAGTCGTCGTGTATTCACAATGGCTCATTTATCAATGGCTTAGGTAAACTATATTGTCCTAAAAGTTGCCTTGCCAAAGACAGTACTAACCCCCAATAGCAATCAAGCATTTATTGTACTTCATCCACAACCAGACGAACATAGTCTTTAAGTTCTGACTCAACTTGTCGTTTTATATCCCCTGATAAACTGTCTTTGTATTTTGCACAGACCCTTGGCGTCTGATAATTGATAATAAAACAGCAATACGGAAAAAGTCACGTAGTCTGAGCTGCAAATCACAAAGAGCAGCAACTTCCATAGTGACATCCCAATGTTGGTCGTCCTTAAAAAAACTTTAAACCTTTTCCTTGAGCCTTAAACACCGACTGATATGTAGGATAAATAACACTATTAATAGTATTTAAATCTAAGAAGAATGTTGGCCAACGAACTTCATGAAGAAGTAAACGTAAATAATAACATCTGACATTATTTGGGTGAACAGTATACACCATACCCAAAGCTGGATCTTCATTTACTCCAGGCCGTCCATCGACATCAATCGCTCGTTTTTTCCTCTCAAACCTATTATGTTTCCACAAATAGTATGAAGGAACTTCATGGCAAAGGAGGGTTTTTGCGAAATCGTCTTAACCGCACAAATCAAAAAATGCTAAAAAAGGAGTTTTCTTCGGGTTGTCAACCTTATCAACTAATAGGTAAGGGTCGTTCGAATTAGATATATTATGTCCATTTTCTAAATGGACACACAGATGAACTATTGTCGAAAACCTTACGTATATGGGAAACGTTAGAATTCTCCAAACAGCTTCAGAAATACTAATGTAACGACCCTTTTATTTCCTCGGCTAAATGATGCCCGATCGCTAGTTTTATTAAGTATTCACAAATATATTCAATAGATTTTATAGCAAAAATATTCTATGTTAATATGGACAGCGAAAGTACGCGACAAAACTGGATGGACAATCGTGACTCTAGAAAAAAGACATTCATACTTCTGTTCACCCTTTTAGGGTTTAAATATCGAAGAACCGCGAAACACATTTTAACTTATTTTCTTTCAGGACTACATTTACAAAGTTCCAAGGCGAAATGGCCATTCAATATCTTTTCCCCTTAGAAAGATTTATAACCCTTTTTAACCCTTAAGAGATCGAAATTTAGAAAATGTGGAATTAGTTCTATCAAATCATGTCAAAGAGCAATATCACGACACTCCAAACAGATCTGAGCAAAAATAAAATAGTTACAAACGTTGATACCAGTTTTTACCCCTGTAAGAGGGGTATTTCACAAAATATCTTTTTAGTGGACCTATACGTCACAAAAGGAAGCCACGGTCCAAATATCACGTTTCTAGCTGACGTTGATGAATGAGTCAGTCAGTCAGTCAGGACATGTACCTTTATATAATAGATCTTTTGCAAAAATGTTGAGTTTGCTGCATTTTTAATAATCTTTCACAGTAACTTCTCTACTTTGAAGAATCGTTATAACAATTTAATTTTTGTAAATCAGTAAATCTGTTTTCATAAATCAATATCGAGACTGAACTCTGAAAAAACGATCTTGGTG
Source organism: Cryptolaemus montrouzieri (assembly GCA_013387265.2). NCBI lineage: Eukaryota > Metazoa > Arthropoda > Insecta > Coleoptera > Coccinellidae > Cryptolaemus > Cryptolaemus montrouzieri. The sequence goes on from JABFTP020000103.1 coordinate 31,587,386, forward strand.
GATCCACCTAAATTATCAAAACATAAGAGAAAGAGAGGCACTCACCTGCAAAGGAGGATTGCCCTTGATCACATCTTCGTAACTGGGTGGCTGCTTACTGGCGCTCATCAAAGATTCCAAGCCTTGAGTCAGACCCATATTCGAATATATCGAGGTGGTATCGTACGGACTGGGAATATTCGTCATCGGCGACTCCACCGGACTCAAGCTGGACGTTATGGACTCCACGCTCTGGGGAATATCACTGTTCATGGTATTCTTCTTGTTTTTCTTCACGCTAGCCTTTCTCCTGATGCTGCCGGTGTTCAACTCGCTCTCCGGACTGGTCGGTCCTATTGCACCGCTGTTGTTGTTATTATTGTTGTTATTCTTGCTCGGCCTCTTCGATTTCTGTCTTTTCGGCACGATGACGGTTGGTTGTTGCAAGATTTGACCTGTGGGAGAAGCTAAAATAAAAACACATAACGTTAAACTTGTCTCTGAAACAAGTTTGAAGGAGATTCTGTCGAAGAAAGGAGGAGAGATCACTTACTCATCATTGAACCGTTTGGAATTACGTTGACCATCTGCTGCGGGGTCCTTGGCACATGTTCATCCAGTAACCGCATGATGTCATGATGTAGCCTTTCTCCAGCCACGTCTCTAGGCAGTCGATCCATGTGATCTGTTATTTCTCTGTTAGCGTATGCTTCCAGAAGAGCTTTGCATGCTTGGTATGAACCTTCCCGAGCAGCTAGGAACAATGGAGTTTCATCCTAGAAAACCAAATAGTTAAAAACATGACACATGAAAATGGGAAAAATCTTGTAGAATGAATAATCAAAAAAACACTTACCTTATCATCTTGAGCATCTCTGTTAGCCCCGTGCGATAAGAGGATATTGACAGCTTCTACGTTGTTGACGGCTGCGGCCCAATGAAGCGCAGTTTTTCCCGAATTGTCGGCAGCATTGATGTCCGCTTCTGCGCTGATGAGATCCTGGACCATGCCTTCGATAGCTAGCCTTGCTGCGAGGATTAACGGAGTCGTACCTTCGTGCATTCTGGCGTTCAAGTTGGTTGCCCTGTTCCTAAGCAATATTTGGAAGACTCCAAGAGCATCTGCAGCAACCGCAGCATGTAAGGGCGTTCTGCCCGTGTTATCTTGCGCGTTAGCATCTGCGCCTGCGTCCAACAGCCTTTTAGCTGCGTCAGCGCGCGCATATCTTGCCGCCAGATGTAAGGAAGTTTCCCCAGTTTTATCCATAGTCGCGTTGAGTTCTGCTCCTTGAGCTACAAGATCCTGGATGATGGCACCTGCAGAATCCTGAAATTCCATTCATAAAACAATCAGAAATTTCATAATATACTGAGAGAACTGAATTCCAATAGCACATCTGAACCACAACATAAAAAATTGTATTACTACATGAGGTAATCCAAGTCTTGCTAACAAACAGGGCTAGCTGTTAATGTGCCATGATGAACAGGGCCGTTATTCTCAGATATGTATCACAAAATTGATTCTCAATTGAACGATGAAACAAAAATAGGCAGAAAAAGGCGCAAAGATTGTTAGGTCTAGACGAAAGTTTGAATGTGGAGGTTTCAGAAATGATTGAAAACAATTTCAGTAGATATTGTCCAAAATTAAAATTTGAAGGAAACAGATATTCAAAAACTCAAGTTCAAATTTTGGAGCTTCGTACTCCAATGATGAGAAAATGGAGCAATATTTTTCGAAACAATTTCACAAAAATTTTGCATTGTGTTTCCTTCTTGAAGTGAAGCTTCTCAAGTTTCTTCTAGATTTGATTATAAACAAGTGAGCGAGAATTGGGAGTGGAATTTCGAAGACGTGTCAAGTTACATGAGAGAGCCGAAATATATAGAAATGAGATCAACCTAAACCAGGAATGTCGCAAAAGTATCCGACTTACCTTCATATCTCCTCGCCAGATCGTTGAAGCAACCTCTGTAATGTATTGACGTAACCACTAAGTTTTCATGACCATGACTATTTATAACGTCTTTCGTACATTCGTCGTATTTCATATTTTGAGAAAAATAACGGAAAAATTGGAGCAATAAATTTCTATAGAATTTCACTTGATATTCAAGAAGAACTGCACTGAATCTATCGAAAATATCTAAACAGAATTTGCGGACGAGTGTGTGGACGAAACACAAATCGGAGAGTGATATAGAGGATACATAGAAGACCGAACATTTGTTGATAGCGGCCCATGCTCTGGGCAACCCTCGAAGGCAAAAGCAGATGATAAGATCAAAGTTGTATCACTTCCAATCAATGGAGATCAAATTTGCCTAGAAAGAATATAATTAATGATGACTCATGAATTCATAGTTGTGATCCAGAAGTCAAACATCAATCTTCTCAATGGACAAGTTTGTTCCTGACGGTCAGACAATCAACAAGGAATGTTATGTCGACGTTGAAATTGCTCGATGCAATAAGAAGATAACAGTCGAAGCACTTTCATCAAACTTCGTGTAGCAATATTTGACGGGATCTTAAACCTACGTCAGCAATCATACAGTCTGATGACTGATGACCATTCGATTTTAGGCTCTTATCAAGATTGAAAGCACCGTTTAAAGGAAGTAGATTCGACGATAGACAAAAGGGAATAACAGGAGAGCACCCAGCACGACGACAACTTTGAAGGATGCTACAAACCCGACGACGGAAGAAGAGATATGGGCGTCAGACATCTTTGGGGCAATTCTTTTATGGTTGCCTTCTACAATTTAACGCCACCAGAGTCAAACCGAGTTCTTACGCTAGTATTAACTACAAGAGGGTGATATAAATCTACTAAATGATGGGAAAACGAAAGAAAATTTAATATTGGACTTACATCTTCGTCGTCTTCGCCTGTATCGATACCTCCGCCTCTAACAGCAGCTACCATTATGGGTGTCATTCCGCAGGGCCCCCTAGCGTTGATGTCGTTAACGTCGTGTCCTTGAGGAGGAGTCAACATTGGTGGACCACGAATATCAGCTGCTTCTAGATGTTGTTGTGTCCACACTCTAGGCTCTGCTTCCTCGTAGTCTGTGATTGCTGTGTGGTCACTAGAGTATCCAGTCTCCATTCCCCTAAACCGTTTCGGTTGTGGCATATCAGATTCTTCGTCTGACCATTGAGGCGTATGACCGTGTGGACCGTGAACTTCCATGTCCATACCAGGCAGCGAAGTGTTGTTGTTACTCAAATTTCTTAGCTCTTGTCCTTCTGGTCCCCGACGTCTCGATCTTCTCCTTGTGCCTGAATTCGTCCGTAGGAAACCTTCTGGGAACCATGTTATACCTGAAGCTCTCTTCCTCTGGGTAGTCACCACGCCAAATATGACGGCACTTATGACAAGGATGATTATAATTCCCAGGATGACGTATTTTGCGTTGGTGGGTGTGTCAAGGGCGTCAAGAGGATCATTAGATCCGCTTACTTGATAGATGGGAAAGGACTGGGACAGTGTGTGTTTCGAAGCTTTGGCAGCGAGAAACTCCGCGGCAGCGCTGGCTGTTTGGAAGCAGTAATCGGAATTTTCCGAGAAAGTCGTGCATTTCCTATTGTCCAACTCTAGGAAAACCTCTATGCCAGACTGGGTCTGTTCGGGGTAGATTACTCTGTGTTTCATGTTGTAATAGTTGTCGTTAATTGAAGTGGATCCTTTCCAAGGGTATATCATGTCATTTCCGTATCTATCCTTCTTAACTTTAACGGTGGTTCGTAGCTGATGACTGGTATCCCTGAGAAACGCCACAAGGTTGTTCTTGAATCCCTGAATGTCCATAAGAATGACCATGGATATCACGCCTTCCGCTAGTTCCGGAGCTTGCGTGCTACAATCGAGACCATCCCAGTTGCACTCTGCATTATCGCATCCATAATCGCAGCGACCATTAGCGTAATGTTGTTGACAATATGCGTCATATATGGGATTGCAAGGTTGCAGATCTTTTTGACAATCTCTTCCGTCAAACAGGCACGCAGCGTTGTTGCAATCTTCGTTACAAACTCCATCCATGAAGACCTCCCAGCATCTTATGGGCGCGGTACAGTTTATCCATGGATTTATACCTACCAAAGAATTTTCGGGTTATACAGTGTGGAAAGAATATAAACCCCGTCAAATGACATGGTAAAATTTCTCCGTTTTTTTTTGGAAGATAAAATGAGGTGTCGAAGATTCAGTTTTGGTCTATTATTGATGATATCACTGATATGGGATTTCAACAGGACGGTGCCACAAGTCACATAGTCCCTCAACAATGAATTCATTGCAAATTACTGGATTATTTTTTGGGGAAATATAGAAAATTTTGAAGAAAGAATCGACAATCATAAAAATTTGAATTATTTTAATATAATTTCTATGTTTTCTCTTTTGTTTCGAAGGACAAGGTTCTTGTTGAAAAACTAAAAATTAAAACAGGAATATTTGAAAAGAGGGAAATTAAATGATGAATTCATACTCACCTAAAGAGCAATCGTTTCCATCGAAATCGCAGGCGTACTTGTTGCATTCCTCATCGCACTTGTAGTTACCCTTCTTCAACGGGCACTTGTTCTCCAGGCACTCCTGTCTCTGTCGTTCCAGATCCTTCATATAGAACATGTTCATATCCTGCCTCACTCTTACGGCGTGTCCGTATCCAGCTGGTGCATTAGGGTCGTAGATCTCACAGTTTTTCCCGGTTCGGGTGGCTGGACAGAAGCACACGTAATCTCCTAGCTTGTCCTGACAGGTAGCTTCAGGATGTTTGCAAGGGTTACTGCTGCATTCGTCCAAAGAGTCGATCTCACAATGGGTACCAGTAAGTCCAACTGGACATTCACAGACGTATCCTCCACCATCGAAAAGGCTGCATTTACCACCGTTCAAACATGGGTTGGAATCGCAATCGTACCCGCTAAATTCGCAGTTCTTCCCGTAAAACCCTTCGCGACAGGTACACTTGTGCCCGCTGTGCACTGCCGTGCAAATTCCACCATTTTGACAAGGAGAATTCGCGCAGAAGTTAACCTTCAATTCGCAGTGACGCCCCATATAACCAGCCTTACAATTGCAATGATAATCGTTGACCAACTGCACGCAATCTAGAGTCCCAGCGTTCGAGCATGGGTTCGAAAGACATTCGTTGATGTCCCCCTCACATCTTGGTCCTACAAATCCCGGTGGACATTCGCATTCAAAACCCCCAACTTTATCTATGCATTTTCCGTTGTTGTGGCATGAATCAGGTCTGCAATCATCTGGATTTATCTCGCACAGATAGCCTAAGGTTCCTGGGGGGCACGAACATAAGTAATTGTTGACGAGATCGTGACAGGTTCCTCCAAATTGACATGGGTTTGGTACGCAGTCGTCGATGTTCAATTCGCAATTTTGACCCTGGAAACCTTTCGTGCAAAGACAAGAGTACGACCCAACGAGGTCTTTACATGTCGCGCCGTTTTGACATGGTGCGGATTCACACTCGTTTATTTCCGTTTGGCAATACGAACCGGTGTAACCATCCAAGCAGTGACATCTATGGGAGTTTCCGATATCTTCGCAGGTTCCGTTATTGCAGAGTCGATGTAGCGATAGACCTAAAAAAATATTTTTATGAGATCCTAGATCCAATTATAGTGTCGTTGAAGAGAGTTTGATGTTATTCGAGTAGCAAGTTATCTAATTCACAGTTTGAAGATTCTTCAAAGATGGTACCGCTATTTGAATAAGCGCTCAAGTCACAATGCATTTTATGACCAACAGTGTTATGGTTTATTGAATTATATTAAGTAAATATGACCTCATTTTTATTGAAACAAATAAATTTTGGATGTGTTTGAATCAGTGAAGGAAATGAAGTTCTCATTTTCGTTCAAATTTGCTCAATAATGAAAAAAATGTTTGGAAGTATTCTACGTTTTTATTATGAATATTGAGATGAAATTATTGAAAACCTCAACCTACATTCTACTTTGTAATAAGATGAATTTGACTGATATGCATTCAAATTTTGATTGATATTGATCGAAATCGAATAGTCAAATATTCATATTCTTTCACTGTTGAAAGATTGTCTATTAATACATATGAACGCATTCATTTCAAAATTAGTCACGTATCTATAATTTCTCAACGAGGCAACATACCGTGGTCCCAACGTTCCCCAGACATATCTTGTGGTTTTCTGATGGTACATAGTCAAATCACGATCTTTCGACAGAATCCTACGATGTGTGTAAATAAAGTGATGAGGCTGATTCTTTTTCAATTTTATCCCCTTCAAAATAGTTCCCTTAGGAAACCACACAGCCCTAAAGACGGTCCTGCCACTTATTATAGCATTGTTGAATTTCGGACACTGGCAGAGTTCAGCTGGTCGGTGAAAGCTGTTTGGATGTTGGATGTGTCTCAAAATGAGTTCTCTTGAGGTGATTTGTAGTTATCGTGAAGAGGAAAATATCACAAGGACTTAAGTATGGTGAATAAAGAGGCTCAGGAGCCACATGTATGTTTTTACTAGCTAAAGATTCATTGTTGAGATTGAAGTATGATACAGCGTATTATCGTGATGCAACACCCAGTTGTGTTTGATGTTTGGTATCACACGAATAACTTTTTTTTGAAGTTTTCATTCTGATTCAACCGTCGATCTGACTGTTGACATTTTCATCACCTTCTGTTTCGTGGTTCATTTTCAATCCAAAGTTTTTCGAATGTCTCTCTTGCATTGTTTCCAAGTTAGAAGCGAAATATGTGTTAGAACCCACAGGAAGAAAATGTTTCTCGAAAACACGTTACGGACAAACAAATTACTATACTAGTTCAAATTCATACTAGAGGAGTATCACATGTGCACCTGACTTTACTCAAAGCCTTTCGTCTCACCCGTTGCCGGATCGCAAGCGACTGTGCTCATTGCTTTATTCACAAACCTCGTACTCCCATGAAAAACTAAGAAGGAAACTTACCTTTTCTTATAGTTGCATCTTTGCAGCTGACCATTTCAACATCACATACTTTTCCGGTCCATCCGGGCGCGCAGGAGCACTGGTAATGGTTCTTGATTTGATTGCATGTTGCTCCGTTTTCGCAAGGATCTGTGGCGCACCAGTCGACATATTCGCCGCAGTCTTTACCAGTGTAACCGGAAGGACAGTGACAAGTATAATGGGTAGTGTGGTCTTGACAAGTGGCTCCATTCAAACACGGGGAACTATCGCAGAGATTTATCCTGTTTTGGCAGTTAGAACCTGTGTACCTATAAGAGACGAGTTTAGCGAATATTTTCGAGAATATCTTAGAATCTATCATTTACCCTGGTTTGCAGGTACAGCTGTAAGAATTGATTCCATCAATACATGTTCCACCATACATGCAACTACTTCCGGTGCAGTCTTCGTCGTTGGTTTGACAGTTGATTCCCGAAAAACCCAGTGGGCAAGTGCAGGTATAGGAGTTGACATACTGGTTGCAAGTGGCTCCGTTGTAGCAAGGTTGTGACGCACATTCATCGATATCGATTTCACATTGCTTGCCTTCAAAACCGTTCATGCACAAGCAGGAATAGTCTCCTATGTCATCCAAGCAGGTACCGCCGTTTTGACAGGGAACTGTAAGTAGATGAACAATATATCTATAAACGTAAGAAGGTAAAAAAAGATGATTTTTCTCCCGGCAAATGATCTTTTCTACTCTCCTTTATGACCTGTTACCAGATCGATGAACTGTAGTAACTTCTAGATCTTAACCCACACTAATTCAGTTCGAACTAGAACAATACTAAAGAAACTGCAAGACAAAATAAGTACAACTTAAACTTACATGAGGCACAATCGTCAGTGTTGATGGAGCAATCCTTTCCTTCATACCCTCTCGCGCAAATGCAGTGGTAAGACCCGTTGGTATTCTTACAAGTCGCACCGTTTCTGCAGGGCTTGGAGACCACACACTCGTCCACGTCTTGCTCGCATAACCTTCCAGTGTAGCCGACGCTACAGGTACAGGCGAAATCCATATAATTGAAGCTTGGGGTACATTTGGCGTTGTGTCTGCACTGATTCGGAGAACAAGGGTCTAATTTATCTTCACATTTGCGTCCAGTGAACGGCAGTTCGCAGACGCACTTGTAGTCGTTGACAAGATCGATGCAAGATCCACCATTTTTGCAAGGGTTAACTGCACAATCATCGATGTTGGTCTCACAGTTGATGCCAGTGTAGCCTGCTGGACATTCGCACGTATACGAAGCTAGATGGTCGTGGCATATACCTCCATGTTGACAAGGGTTGGACGCGCATTCATCTATGTTAATCTCACATTGTTTCCCGCCATAACCGAGTAAACAGTGACATATAAACTGGTTAACGCCATCTTCGCAACTTCCTCCATGTTTGCACGGATTGGATTTACATTCATCAACGTCGCTAAGACATCGGGCGTCGTAATATCCCCTCGGACATTCGCACCTGAATCCGTTCACAAGGTCTATGCACATTCCGCCGTTTGCGCAAGGGTTCGATGCGCATTCGTCGATGTCGTTTTCGCAGTGTTTGCCGGTGTAACCGGGTATACATTCGCAGGTGTAGCTGAAATGGTATTACGTTAATATGAATCTTATGAACAATTAAGTTTTATCATGCAGAAACATAAATCTAATACTCTCATATTGCTAAGCCCAACTGACACGTTTTACGCAAGCGTCATAACTAGTGGGGGAATTGTCAAACGTGGTGAAGCTTGAGCATTTTTAGTACACTTCTAGCCATATAAGGATATTTGATGTTTGCTTGACAACATGTAAACTGTTTCAACTCGAACTGTACAAGGTTTTATAAAACATCTGACAAAGTTATCACAAAAACTTCTACGTTTCAAATACACAAAAACAACATGAGGAAATCCAACGAAACCAAACACAGTGTCATGCTGAATAAAAACATTTTTGCAATTCCAACTTACTCATTATAGTTATATGGCGATAGACTGAGAGCATGAAAGAAAAACATAAGAAAAATTGATATAGATCTTTTGCAATGAATTATTATATTATTTTTGAAACCCTCAATAAATCATAAAACTGCATTATTACATTATGGCAAAATTATGTACATACTAGAGTTGATCCATTCAGGGTTCGAGAATGTTATTTTAAAAAGAACACACTATTATGACAAGTTAACAGATTCTTATTGAGAGTAGTCACGAATATAAGAACAATACAAGACCCATTATTTAAGTTATTTCGAAATGAAACCTATATCTTTTAGCGTATTATAGAGAGGGGGAGGATACCCACAAGGGCATTCATCAGTCGGTCATTACTAGAGGAAGATGTGATGGAAAGATTGACCAAAGCGGGATATAAAATTTGCAGCTATACTGTTACCTTGTCAGTTAATACCTAAATGACCCCATTGTGTCATTTAGCAGAAAGAGAATCTTCCGTTCTAGAAGTTTGCAATGAATGGGGTGCATTTAACCCACAAAGACCTCTCTAAATAACTTGTTATTCTAGACCAAAAACTAATGTGGAATTTGCACATGGGGGCCGTATTGAGCACTAGCGCAGTGCTCATCTGAGAGCTAACGCCTAGAATAGCAGACTGGATATGTAAGCCCATTGTGCAACCTATCATAAGTTATGTAGCTTTTAATTGGTAGTCAAAACTAAAAACCAAAACAAAATAACACGAAACTGATGGTCTTACAATAACAGGATAAAAAAAATACTGCTTGAGACTGGAGCAGTCAAATGGGCAACCTAGATAGCAAAGGAGTGAATATGAATCTAGGAGACTTGGGTAGCCTCATGGGCATTCACAACATGCAAGAGCTATAAAGCAAAGTTTTCGAAGAACTATAAAGTCAGTTTTCGATCCCAGATTTAAATTTGCCATCTATATGAAGGTAACGCATGCTTTCTCTCGGTCTGATAAGGTCACCCTCAATTGAGTCTCTGGTCACATCAACAAAAAAATTGACTAAATCGCCAAAAAAGGTCTAGATATATCCTTCATAAATCCACAACCTTTTTTGATGCTTTCCAAGAAGAGTTGGCGTGGTAAAGTAGTTCCAAGACTAAGATAGTCGAAAAAATTCCTCTTGTACTTAACGCTGGACTAAAAAGAGTATCTTATTCAACACGAAAGAATTTGAGATGGTGACCAGCTTTCTTACTGAGCACTGCCGGTAAACTATCACCTCAAAAACCTGGTACTGGCAGGTGAAGAAGCAGAAAATTTGCTCTGTAAATGTGATGTGATGCACAAACAATGGTTAAGATGCTTCAACTCATGTTTCGGCCTTTCGGCTCACACACGCTGATTAATTGATATCTGCCTGGTAGACTACGGGTTTCGCCATAGATATGAAGATCACAGTCCATGCAAGGTCGAGACTGACCTAATACGCCCTTCACTAGGAAATAGACCCTTCATGAAGAGTATTTTTGGAACTTTACTAGAAATTTAGCTAGAAAAGATTAGTAATAGAAACCATAACCGTCTATATTAGCGTATTCAAAACCCTGGCTTACCTGTTTATTCCATCCACGCATTTGGCATTGTTTCGACATGGATTGCTGTAGCACTCGTTAACATTGATCTCGCAATTGCGGCCAGACGTTCCGGCTTTGCACAAGCACTGATAACCGTTGACCAGATCTTGGCAGACGCCGTCGTACTGACACGGGTTCGATTCGCATTCATTCATCTGATGTTGACACAGAAAACCCGTGTAGCCCGGATGACAGGTACAGCTGAAGATGTTCTTTCCATCGATGCATTCACCGTGGATGCAGGGGAAGATTGACAGTCATTTATATTCGTTTCACATGAAGCTCCTGGATGAAAAAAACATAGAGCATGATACACGGCACTGATGAGTCTGGAATTAAATATATTCTTACCTGTAAATCCCTCCGGACATTCGCAAGTGTATCCAGCGATTGAGTCGTGACAAACGCCGCCATTTTGACATGGACTAGAACGACAGTCGTCTATGTTTATTTGACACCTGGAACCGGTAAAGCCGTTCGCACATGTACATTTAAAGGAACTTATGAGGTCATGGCAGGTGCCACCGTTCAGGCACGGGTTGTCTATGCATTCGTTTATGTCGATCTCACATTGTGTTCCGGTAAAACCTAGAAAAAAACAAGGTTGTGTTAAGAAAGCTTTTAAATATGGGACATTGATTCAACCTTGGGGGAATATATTGTTATATCAGTCAAGACCATGCTAGTGTTGATCATGAGCTTAAATCCCAGCGACGTCAACATAATAGGAAGGGTACGAAACAGATAAGGCCCAGCAGACATCCATTGGAGGAAAATAGCCCTTCAAATAACCAGAGGGGGAGGTGGTATAACAAATTTTGGGAACTCCTGCGTTTGAATTCACTAGTTTCTTGTTTGGCAATGAATAGTAATTTTCTTATGTTGGGATAACTTTAAAAGCACGGTGTTGAATCAAATTTGGGAAGATAATAGCTTATGTTATTAGACAAGGCCAATGTGACTTAGATTTATTTTCAGGATTTTCTATAGTGAAATATAGTAATTTAGAAATCTGTTTTTGTTCTTTGAATTCTAAATAATGTTTATGTGGGAGATTGGATTATTATTATTCGATGCAATTCTCAGTGATATTGATTTACGTATTAAAGTCTGTTATAGATAGGAAATGGAAAAGACTCTTGAATAATTCAATTATTAGCGACTAATTTATGTGGGATGTGGTTAAAAGATTCCACTGGGATTGTTGAATCTGTAAATATTTCTATTCTATATATATTCTAGGTGTGATTATTGTTAAGTATAGTGATGGTTATTCCTATAAAATTCATTGAATTGTTGCATTCAATTTCAGCAGTGAAGGTTATTTTATTATTCATTTAGAATATGTAGAAACTGGTCTATTATTTCTTTTTGAGCCTCGAAAACCTACAAGAATATCATCAACTGTATGTATGTATCTGTACCTATCTGAAGCCGACCCTGTCACGGCCGGCGGAATGACGCACTTCGGGAGACTTCGAGAAGGATTTAAAGGTTTCAGCGCGCCGTATTACAAAAAAATCAGTGTTGCTGTTTCCGGAAGAATCTCAAACGGAGATCTGGAACAGCGCCGAAGTTATGCAAATGTTCTAGAACAATTCGGACTTGTATATAAGGAGAGCGCGACGCGAAGAAGTTTAAGTTTGAATACAGAGCGCGAATAAGTGGACAAAGTGTTAAAGATAAATTAAGCATTATCGATTGTGTTATATAAATTGGTCATTTAGTTAGTGTTATAATTCCTCAGTCTGCATGTAAATAAACTAGTTAGTCTTTTTGTAACGTTGAAGTGTTTGATTTGAACCCACAAATAATTGAAAGAACTAAGAAACGTTACAATAGGTTTTCCGAGATTGTTCATAAAAATAGCTGCTAATAAGGAGCTGGTTGGGGATATTATGGGGATTTCTGAGTTCTGTTTCATTCAAATTGAAAATAATAAACAGTTCTCTAAAAGATTACAAAATTCATCTGTAATGTGTGGTGGAGTATCATTTTGTTTAAAAATTCTTTTATTGCAAGAGAACATTCATCTATTAGAGTCTTCGGATACATATTTATCATATCAAAAGTAACAAATTTGAAAAAAATAAATGTTACTTCTGAACACTTAATTTCAGATGAAAGAATCCTGAGTTATCCTGATTACCGCGTGAAACTTGGTTCTACCACCATCACTGGCTGAATTTGCAATATTTTCTTGTGAAAAGGTATTCTTGGAATAATGCTTTATAATGTACAATAAATTATGAAATATTAATAAAAAAGGTCACCAAAAGTTACTTTCTTTTTGGTACCCCAAGTCCTTGTCCCCCCTTCAGAAGATCATCATGGGTACTTTCAATTGTGGAAGCAGCTTTGAAATCGCTGTGTGGAGCTTCATGGGGACTATTGTGAAGGTCGTATTTTCATGTCTTTCACGGTCCAAATATTCGGACGCGTCACTTGGAAACTCCCTGTATGTTCTGGGAATGTTGATATTTCGAAACATATCCATTGTTACTAGTTTTGCGCCCAGTCGGTCACGATATTCGCTATCCTAGATGAAGATAATAACTCATCCTACGGTCTATTATATTAATAATCACAATACCTAATGAGTTTCATATCTACTATGCCTTTCTTAAATTGAAATTCCTATTATTTGCCGTTCTTCATTTCTTTCTTCTTATTCATCGGCTTTTATTTCTTCAACGTTTGTGTCATTGTACGTGCTTGCGGTGAAGTTCCCCCGACCCGAGATATAATTGCGGTAATATTCAATTATCTTTGCAGACTGGCAATGGAAGAAAGAGTTTCGGTATTCGCCCTTCATGAAGATTATCTTCGCTCGAAAAACTGGTGTAGAGAATCGTGAATTGATTAGTACGATGGGAGCAAATGACAATATGGAAATTAAGAAGTAATTATTGAATTAGGCTTGAGACGAATTTATTTATTGAATTGTGGTGAAAATGCCCTTTTTGTGATGGTCACTAGAAGATAAATCTTTGATGAGAATTAGAATGAATCAGTGTAAAATATTTGAAGAAAGTTTGGCTAGTATACAAGGTGATTCTTATGATTCTTAAAAACGCGCACTTACTTCAAGTGGTTATTCTACAGCTGATGATTATTATCTTGAAAACGGTGACAGATACGGCAATAAAATTTTGAAAATGAACGAATGATCATACAGTGTGTCCTCGCTTGAAGGTCCATTAAACGTATCTGGGGAACGGGTTCATCGATTAATTTCAAATTTTGGTATTAGACTAAATGGATTCTGATCTACAATTTACGTCCAGTGATGGACGATTTGAACAGTTAATTTAATTTCATTTTTGATACGTTGTTTCCGATCAAGGCTTTTCAAATGTTAGTTGTAAATTCGGCTACTTTTCCTTAAATATTCTGGAAATTGGACTTATTTGTTGATATTGAGTACGATATACAAACAATAATAAGTTTCCTGTCTGTACATGTATGTATGTATGTACTATCTAAGAGTGGCGAGTATCGTTTTACAGTTGCATTTTGCATTTCAATCTCACCGGTGGTGTGCATAATGGCTCCAACCAAGAGAAATCATAAAACGCTCACACTGGCAGAGAAATCAAAAATAATAGATTTTATTGATGATGGAATGAGTCTCGTCGAATAGCAGCAAAGTTCACTATTCCAAAATCAACAGTGTTTGACATGAAAAATAAGGAGATTTATATCCAAATCGTATCAAGAAGCAGGTAAGAATTAGGGATGCACCGAGCAAGGGTTTTCACAAAAAGCTGAGTACCGAGCTTTCGACCAAACAAAATTACTGTATGTCGAGTATCACGGCCGAGACCTCGGCTGGCCCAACCGGGCCCTCGGTGCAACCCCAGTAAGAATATTATTTTAAACTTTTCTCGAATTTATTTTATCCAAGATATTTTTGTAGGAGAAAGAAAAATTATTAGAGAAGCCGAGAATCTTCATGTTGAAATCGCATTGTATAACTGGTTTCTTCAACAACGCAACGCACACGTACCAATTTCGTCAGACATATTGAGAGCAAAACCCAAACAGTTTTATGAACAAATCACAAGAAAAAAGGCATTTTCGCAAGTTCGGGATGGTTAAATAAATTCAAGCTTAAACATGGAATTCGTTTCTTGAAGGTTTGTGGTGAAAAACTTTCCAGTGATGTTTCCGCTGTGATACCATTTAAGGAAAATTTTCTATCGGTTGTTGAACAGATGGAATTAAGCAAAGAACAGGTGAATAATGCTGATGAATCGGCCATTTTTTGGGGATGTTTACCAGACACAACTTGGGTTCATCAAGGGGACAAATCAGCACCAGGTCGAAAAGTGTCAAAAGACCGCTTAACATTCAAACCATGCTGCAACGCGTCTGGAACTCACCAATAATCTTTACTAGTCTTGGGAAAAACGACAAATCCACGAGCATTCAAAAACGAAAGTTCATAACCAGATGTCTACAAAGCATCTACCAAAGGGTGGATGACCAATTCATTATTTAATGAATGGTTTAAAACGTCCTTTATCCCCAAGGTGAAGAATTTTTCAACTAAGATTAACAAGCCCTCTAAAGCTCTGTTGTTGGTAGACAATGTACCAACGCACCCACCTGAAGAAGAGGTTAATACTGATCCAAACTTCAGAGTTATGTTTTTGCCACCCAACTGTACTGCCATTCTCCAACCTATGGATCAGAATTTAATTCAAAACATTAAACTGTCGTAAAGAAAATGCCTTCTTAATCATATCATTTCGCATGAAGGTGAAGAGATAACTTCCATTTTGAAGCAGTATAATTTGAAAGATGTCGTGAACAATCTTGCCCAATCTTGGAAAGCCATTACTTAAGAAATATTAGAAAAAGTTGGACAGCATTGTGGCATGACACTACAGAAGTAGAAGAATCAGATGATGAAAATATTCCACTCTCAGAGTTTCAGAAGAATTTTCGTCCAATCAGCGAAAATGATTTGGAAAATATTGCCGAACCATTAAGGGTCATCGATCCAGAAAATGATTTAACCATTGAGAACATTACCAACTGGGATGTGGGAGGCAAAGAGTTTGTTATCGATTTGACTGAAGAAGAGATTATACAGGATGCTTTAGGAAGGAATATTGAAAACGCAGAGGAATCTTCTGACTCAGAGGATGGTTTAAATAGTACGGTAAAAGTGAAACATGCAGATACTGTCAATGTTCTTCCTGATTATCAGTTGGGCCGAACTGAATAATCTTCCTATAGAAGACGTATTGCTCCTGAAAAGGCTCAAGGAAAAATCAGTTCAGATGGCAGCATCGAGAAAGGTTCAGAGTAAAATCGATGGATATTTTAAACGTCATAAGGAATAGCTTGTTTTTATGTACACTAGCTTATATTTAAATTCTATATTTTCTATGAGGAAAGATTATAATGAATGGAAATTCTATAATTTGATTCACTCATCAAAAACTATTTTTCGTTCAACTTTTCCATATTTTTATAATAAACTCGACTTCAACAGATTTTGGTTTATTTCTATTTTGAAAATGAAACAAATTCAAGTCACTTCGGAAATTCGGGCATTTCGCCGGAACGATATCTGCCCGGACTAGTCAAGTTTTACTGTATATGTATCCATATTCCACTACATTTAACAAAAGATTATGCACAAACAAAATTATTGTTATTGCTATTTTTAATAATTGTAGAACATAGGAACTGGCATAGCAATTAAATCCACTCTGTCTATTTCTATGTTCCAGGGTCTAATGATTTAATCATCCGAAGGAACTGCAGGTTTCTGATAAAATTGCGAATAAAATGAAAAATTTTAGGTATAAAGAAACCTAATACCAATTAATACTAATTTAAAATACGATTCTAATAAAGTTCTCGTATTTGAAAAAAACGTGTTTGGAACAATTTAGTTTGTTTTTTTTGACAAGTGAATTTGAGCACCGTGTGTATAAATAGCATCGGAAACTATGTTTCCCCCAAAAATAACACTTTTCTTGTTAAATTGAAAAAAGTTATAGTCTTACCCAAATCTATGTCAATTTTTTGGGCGAAAAAGAAGATACTATAATTCTGTGGTGGTTAATTTTAGATAGGGCAAATCTTGAAAAAAGATGCTCTTTAATAAAAAAAATTAAAAAGTACACCATATCGTTTGAAATAGCTAAGTTGTCAATGTCCGGTATATAAACCGAAATGTTGTGTAGCCACTGCTAGTTGTTATTATGAGAATGTTTTCCCAATTTTAAGAAAAATTTTATGATTTATAAACATTATGTTGTGAACTACTGGTTGCATAGACAATTGATGAGAAACGATGCTATCAAGCACAATCTTAATTCTGAATCCATACTGTCAATGAACTGTCCCATGAACCTATTTCACTACAAGAATCTAGCAGCTTATTATTCTGAATCGAAGCGAGGTGTTAGTTTCTACTTCTGCCTATAGCATTTCATTTTCATCTCGACATTGACTCGACATTAATTCCATCCACAGATTCGTTACCGGAATCCATGCAGCAACTGGAGAGTCCGGTTTCTCCTTTGATTAATCTTCAAACGATACGTATCTGCACCGAACACGGGCGTATTTAAATTGATTAAATTGATAGATATGTAATTTGAATTAATCAATTACGCCCCTGGCTCCCGCGAACCAATCTTCTCGATGGCATTTGATCGTGTCGTCTTGATTGAAAAAACATCAATATTGATACTTGCCCCAGTAAATTGTCATTAGAGTATTGATGATGATTAGAAATGTCACCTGGTGAGTATTCAAGACAACAGTCGACAGGAATGGTAACAAACATTCTAAATTTTGATTCTGTAGTAGAACGAAACGATAATTATAGAACTAATATGATTCAACATTACAATTTTAATAGTTGAGCGTTTGTGTACTTTGAACATTCCGTGTAACTCGTTTTCCTGATCTCTGTGACCAGAAGAAAACATGTATTCTGTGCACTATGGTGTATTAACCAAAGAGCACATATTAAAGACTATAGAGACAGTACAACTACATTCTATTCATCAACCACAGTCAATATTCAAGACATGAGGACAGTATTCTGTATACTAAGCATAAGCATAGAGGCAAATTCATTAATATCTTGTGTATTAAGTGTCATGCCATGTATCCTTTCCACATTTCATTTAAACATGGCCGCGCTCTCATACACCTACTCTAATGCGACTGGTTCAATAATTCTGGTATACGCTAAAAATATTTCGTGACGCCCTCTCATTTCTGTACTGTCTGTTTCTTCTGTTTCAGATAATCAGTTGGTAGTAGCAGTTTGGCAAAGTACTGATAGTAGTCTCAGCTCTTTGTAAAATTTTGTATTCCACGTCTTTCTTCACACTATCTATGGAAGTTCTTCTTGGTCTCCCCTTTGTATCATTACTTCAATTAGTTTCCAGCGATTCTTCATGTCATATCAATTTTGCTTTTCTTCCAGCAATATTTTTTATTTGCCTGTTTTCTCTAATCCTTTCTAGTACTTCTTCGATGGTTATTCTGTCCGTCCATATTATTTTTAAGGTTCTCCTAAAGCTCCATATTTCAAACGCTTTTAAATGCTCTATATCTACTTGGCTCTGTGTCTGTATCCACTGACAATCCAATGCAATGATTTGATCAAGTCCTATCTTATATTGAAGTATCATCTAGTTATATGTTTGCACATTTTGCATTGCTGTTTCCTTTAATACTATTAGTTTTGTTCTTATTAATTCTCATATTGTATTTTTTCTACTATGCTTTTCATTCGAGCTAGTGCATCTGTGAGATCTTTTATTGTACTCGCTGTAAGTACTAAGCAGATTTTCTACTGCCTCATCATACGTAGGAAGAACAGAAGCACGTGGGGTTTGAAGCCACAAGTGCTGATGACGATCTTCAAAATTATTCTGCAACCCAGACTCACCTAAGGTGGAAAAACAGATGGCGAAGCTGGCTCTAGAGAGGCTCAGAGCTCTGATGGTGAGAAGTATGGTGGGTGCTCAAAGAAACCCAATCATTAGCAGGGCAGTTTTGACTGCTTATAGGATAAGGACGGGGGCACTTTAGTGGTCGGTGCGAGACATACCCTACGTCCTGAAGCTATTAACAGTGACCACCTCCTCTGGATGAACTCGGATAAAACCACGCCAAGGTACCAGTTCAGACAAGAGTGGGGAAAGGGGAGGATTCGTTGCCAGGTGGAGTATATATCAGGCGAACTGCCGGAGAAATATGAGGGGTTTTTGCTTCCAATTAGACCAACATACAATCGTTTTCCAGTCGAAGATCATGGCTTACTTGGCTGTAAGTCTGGCTGGTCTGGCGGTAAACAACCATATCCGTCTCCTCCGGGTTCCGGGTCACACCAGGATAAGAGGAAACGAGATTGCGGATAGGCTGGTCTATCTAAGAGCTTAAAACGCTCTGACAGGATCAGCGCTGGCGGTTAGGGTCCCAGCTTATGTTAGTAAGGCAAGGCTGGGGGCTGGCTATCGGAACAACATAGATTGAATACTCGAGGTTGTCGCCAATCCAATACTGGGCACATCAACTCGAAAAAACCTGGACAAGATTGGCACTTGAAGGCAATCGAACTCATGAACAGCTCCTTGCATAGATAGTGGCGAAACATAGCAAGTTCAGATATCATCTATGCAAGATAGAACTGGAGTATAATCCTTAGCGCAGGTGGTGTGAAATTGGGGTCGAAACACTAATTCATTTGATCACCAAATGCCCGACATGCCTTAGGCGTAACCGATTGGGTGCGGAAATGCTGGAAGTAAGTGATCTATCGAAGATACCTCTCACTCTATTAAAGATCTCTTTGTAAGGATTGAGCAGGGGATGTGATTACAAGGAAAGGGGGCACAAAGAACCATTGCCCCAGGTATCGATATGCACGACGGACTCCTTGATATAATCCCAACTATAAGTTAACTACTGTTCTTGTAGTAGAAAATTTCAATTATTATCATAAAGTACAATGGGATTAAAAAATTGTTAAAGAGATAACCCTGGATATTTAGGAATGAGTATCAACGAAGGAGCACTATAAGCTTTGAGGCTACAGTGTCAACGAACTCTAAAAACACAAGACAAAATAGAAAAACAAATCTGGCTTTAAGTATTTCAGTTGTGGATTTTTTGGTTACAAAAGAGCCTTGATGTAGGTACGGATATTTTCAAACATAGATAAACTAATTTGCTTCATACGCCTCAGATATTTCTTGTACCTTAAAATATACAGCAAAGCCGTATTATCAATATTTTACCATAACTACTTTGTGATCACTATCAATATCTATACTCGGATATGATCAACCGTCCTTTTTTTGGATTATGCGTCTTTCTCTTACTAGAATATGGTCAATCTGTGATCTGAAGATGTCGCCTGGTATTTCCAAGTATATTTCCTCCTAGCGGGATGTTTAAAACAAGTCTTCATTCTCACGAATTTATTCTTTCAACAGAATTCCACTGGGCTGTTTTCTCTTTCAATCCTGTTTCCTAATACGTTAGGGCCAATGAAGGAAACTTCATTTCCTTCTCCAATAGACGCATTTCAGTCTCACATTAATACAAGTTACAACGAAACTTAAATTAGAGAAAACCGAATACAATTTCATTAGTTTTATTATGTCTAAAAAAGAAATGCTGAATCATCGTTATCATCTCGACGGTCCATTAATATAACCGTGACAGGCTAAGATAATAGAATGAATGGAGATTTCGCTGTACTAATATTTGATTTATTTATATGCAGCGTGTTTTGAAAAGACCTCCGTCAAAGACATTTCGAAACGTCGAAAACTAAAAAAGTCGCAAGAACGAACGTGTCAGAGAAATTCACCTCCATCAGATAGCTACAATTTTAATCATTCAATTTCAAACGGATCCTTCGAAGTTTATAACCATGGGAACGCCACTAATTATATAACAAAACAAACGGCGCGAACAATCGAAATTATAATATGAATTACCTTGTTCCTTTCATGTCGATTTCTTTTCACATAAATGAATGTATTTTTCACATGTTTGACTTTAATTATAATCATCAGAAAAGCTCATTAATAACCAGCACGGTAACCACAGAATGAACGAGTGCAAGATCAGCGCTCATCCGAGTCTATGACCATAGCTGGGTAATTATATTTGAATAAATCATTTTAGAAATTCGTATTTTCACGAAAGTCTCAATTAGGATCATTTAGGACGAGATGGCGCAAGTATAGACAGGCCAAGTAACTAATATTTAATGGAAGAGAATGAGAAAGGAATCGAGAATGGCGTCTTAATTAATGGTTTTTGTACAGCACATTAATTTTCACTTTGTCCAAATTTTAACCTTCGTGAGAAATTTTAAGTTAAATGGTTCTGGCTTCATGTAAAAGAGCTAAATGTTCTTCTTAAAACAATGAGTTGAGAAATGAAGCGAGATTATTTGATCACCATGTGCGTTAATACAATACAAAAAGCTTACGGTCAAACGGTAGCCGACAGGATATCGAGAGAATTACGCGAAAACTCGCTCATAGTAGATGACATAGAGTGCGTTCCTGTATGCGACTGCCGGCGAGTCGACCAGCCTCGTTCAACCAGTTGAATGTTTTACCAAATTCAGAAATCTAGACAGTCCAGTCCGGTTTGTGGTTATTGCTACATTAATATCTGCAGTCTCTACTATTGCCATCTGATTGTGTACACCGGCTAATTAATCGATTGTGACTTCAGATTAATAAGGAGCAAGAGAATCTTCGCATACCAGAACGACGTGTTGGTTTTTGCATTCTTTCATGATTTCAACCGACGTAGCGGTATTTGTCCTTTTTGCGATACTGTTAATAATTGCGGGCACTATTTGTAATGATTGTACTTAATCAAAATGGTCTCCGAAAAGTAACATGAATTAGGTTCAACATATTTTGTAAAATGGCATAATCGGTCTTGAACATTGTATACACACTAATTTTTTCTATTCAAGGAGTACGGGATATTAAAAACTGGTTAGTTACTTTGAGCAAAACAACTCCAAATAAGATAATTGAAAAGTCAAATATTTCAATTACACATAAAAGAAACAAAATATATATAATATATAATAAATAAATATAACTATAGACATGAAACCTGTGTAATAGAAATGCCTACGAAAAGTTTACTCATTATTCTAGAAAGCCTTCATAATAATATTCGAGGATTTCTCGCAGATCAAATACTTTTGTTCAATGAGATGGTGCCTCTCTCTATCAAACAATGGCCATCACTGACCTCCTAAATTCGAATTTTAGATAATTTGATAGGGACTAGACTGAGATGGCCACCTCGTTCTCCTGATATCATCAACACAGAATGGGGAGCATTTGGAGATGATAATGCATTAGATTTTGTGGGAACGTGCTACGATGATACTGAGATTGACAAGAATTCAGGCAATGCAGGAAAGCGATTATAGGTATCAATTGAATATCGTTCTTTCAATTCAAAACATTGATGATTGCTGAGTTTCTTCTTCTGGAATAAAAAATTTGTGGTGACAATTAGGTTGGTATCAATAGTGTGCTAACAAAGAAATGACAGTTAGTTTGTTATCAACACATAGTAAAAGAATTCTATGGCCAGAATTATGTTGGTATCAATGAAATCTGACAGAGAAATCACCATCAGTTTAGGGGTATTACTCTTAACCGATATTCAACTAAAACCTTTCTTGAATAGAAACACAAAAAATTTGGCTGTTAACTTCTCGCAAATATGCAAATACTCTTATAGATCGTATGACGTAATATATCTTAACGCCCTTTAACATAAGGAACAATAAAGCACACTTTTTCTTTCCGTCCCGACTCAGCTATCGAATTGAAATCTCATTTCATTGTCCCAGGCGTCTTCGATCAACATAACTCTTATCTGAAACGTTCACCATCCTATACTCGCCACGAAAACCGCTCGCGTGGGACGAAATAAGAAAGACAGTCGAGAAATGCGCACGGAATCGCCAGAGGGCGCGAGCGAAGCCGCCATTTCGAAGGCGTGTTCTCAGGAGAGACGTCTTTGGTCCGTGTGTACACGGCAAGAACCGTTAATAAGGTCTTATAATTTACAAGTTATTACGAAAGGCTACACGGACCATTATCGTCATTAGAAAATATCCATTTATTTCACCGCGCGAGAACACTGATCCCCCTGCGAAGCGAATTCGACGCCGAATCAGAGCTGGAGGTTCTAGGAAATAACAATCTGCATGACCTCTAATATCGGGTAATTGCCAACTTGGTACTCGTCGGCATTCAGATTCGACAATTGTCCGTGATTATTGTTATTATTTCTGCATTACATACAGGATAATTTGCGTAATTTGGTTGTTCGGCTAAATACAGCCACCTCTTAATGAAGTGAGTGCTGCCACCTGTATGCCGAGTGATTAGTATAAATACTCATGTTGGAGAAAGACAGTGAAGCTATAAACTCTGGACAATACCGACGTTCAACGATAAACCGATATCAATTGCACTAATCGGGTTTAAGATTATTGTTTAAACATTAATAACGAATACTATGTTTTCAGTGATGTTAGCATTGTTAACTCGTATTCAAGTACACTGTACTCAGGACCAACTAAGAACTAAATATTGAGAATGAGGTGTCCCAAGTTCGACCAAATTTTCCAGAGATTCGGTGAATGTCCAGTGCCACTGCCCATCATTTGTTGAATTAATTGGGTTGGTGTATAGATTGCTTGAACGCATCTATAGGTAAAGCAGGTAATTTTAGTAATAGCACAGCTTGGTGCACAGCACGTGATTACTTGGTATGTACAGATGCCCGATATGACATAAACTTTCGTCACTTTCTCCACACAAAGGTTTAAGGTTTAAATAGAGGTCCTAAGTATAGTGTTATTGGTCATATTGTACAACTTACTTTATATTCTATGGTTCAAATTCGAATTTATTTTAATATCCCAGCATAGAATTACAGACTGTACTTTTCTTTTTGTTATAGCCTCATAAGTGTTGCAACCAACTGTGATTTCAAAAGAAATTAACCAGATATCAAATCTCAGAAGAACAATTTACCTTCACATCTCCGTGTCAGAACGTCTAGGCGACTCCTGTGGCCTAGAAGTAATCAGTAAGACTTGACAAACAACCAAGAATCCCTCATGTTCAATCGACTATGTCTGAAGTAAAGTTCAGGGATGAGCTGTTAAAATATGTCGAGTAATAAGTTATCATAAGTGATCGACAATACGGTTTCCGTAGATAACGATCAACTGGTCATGTTGCATACGTTACGGATTGCGAGATTGGATAAGTAGCTTTCTCTTCAGTAGATGGTTTCGAGTGGTAGTTGATGGTGAATCTCTTTTTAGGTTAATGCAGGAGAACCTCAAGGCTGCATACTCTAGCCAACTCTTTTTTCGTTACAAATTAATAATCTACTATACTCCATCGAAAACAGAAAGTTTGGGTTTGAAGACGACTGTAGTCTGGTGCGCCCATTTTGTAATCAGCGTCTTATAACTACTGAGGAGTCACACCTACAAAGAAACCATCAGAGCATATCACTGAATTCAGAATAGGAGGAGATATCAGAGTGGGGCCAGTTGAACTTGGTCAATTTTAACGCCCACAAGACGCAGTCAACAGCGTTATCCAGAAAAGTCACTGCTGGAAAACCTCCTTTAATCATGGAAGGACATCGAATCACCTGTCATACAACGGACAGGTACGACCTTGTCTGGAATATTGTTCCAATGGGGCTCCGCACCAACACATTCATTACATCTATTGGATAGGGTCCAGAAGCGAGTAGTGCAACTCATCGACCACCCGAAGATCATGCATAATCTCCATCCTCTCGCTTAAAGGCGGCAGCTTGCTCATCTCTCCATTTTTCACAGATTTTTCATAGTAACTGAAAGGATTAGTTCCAATAAGAACCCAGTTCCAAAGAAACACCAGGTTTGTGAAAACTCTCATCAGCGATGAGAAATTTATCGAAGCTCATCTGTTGGTAGCGACTCACACTCTGGATAACCTTCGACATAAAAACAGACGATAATATTGAAGTATGCAATTTGAAATAAATTAATATAGTCGATTATCTATGTGGGAACTAGAATGTGACCGTTAAATATTCAAAAGAAGAGTTAGGAAAATTTTAAAGGACAATTTTCAGAGTACCATTCGTACGCCAATGAATGCGTCGAAATCAAGAGTCAGATTTAATTGACACAAAGAATTCTTCAAGTGAGAGATACCCATCGATTGTTACAAGTAGCGCCATATGAAAACTGCCTAGCAAATGTCGCCGAAAATACGTAAATTGTACTATAAAAAATTCATTACCTGGCATGCAGACACATCTGAATGTCCCGGGGTCGTCCAGACAAGAACCGTCGTTGTGACATGGATGAGATTCACATTCGTTGACGTTGGTCTCGCAACGTGGCCCAACAAACCCTTGGGTGCAATTGCAAGCAAAACTTCCAGGAGTGTTGACACAGATGCCGTCATGTTCGCAAGGAGAACCTGGAAAAAAATGCTCGTTAGAAATATATCACATCCCTTTGGTCTTTTTCTATCTCTAAAATTTAAAAGAAAAACAATTTACGTATTCTGTGACCTAAATTAAGTTGGTACCCTTGGCGAGTTGACCGATTAAATCGATCTTTATTGAGACCATGTCAAAAAACATTGTTTCATCAAGTTTATGATAGGCATATATTATAAATAAAATCAAATCAAACTTCAGTGTGATTTCCACAATGCTTATTTTTGATACACAAGACCGGTTTCGACAGTTACGTCATTTTCAAGTGCCTAGAACTAACAGTTGTAACTCTTTCTTCTTCATTTCATTTCTTACTCAAGAGCTGATTATTGAATTCTTCATCTGGAGTTCCACTTAGACAGAATTCTTGTGAATTCAACCCTTGCAGGAGTGAAGAAGACTTTTGTCTGCTTTCCACAATGTTCATGTTTAATAAACGCGACTGGTTTCGACACTTACATAATTAGTATATGTCTTGAAAATGACGTAATTGTCGAAACCGGTCGTGTCTATCGAAAATAAAAATTGTGGAAATCAGACAAAAGTGTTTCATTTTACTTATTTTAAAATTAATATTAAAATTTCCATAAAACAAACCCATCAACAGTATCATCAACTAATAATAGGCAATCACATTTTGTTTTTTCCCGATAGAGGTTGAAGATGCGAAAAAACTATAAGAAAAAAGTTTCTAAATAAAATTGAAGAACGATTTTGGTATTTAGAGTTTACCAGTGGCGTAACGTAAAAAAGTTTGCGGGGTGAAAATTTACCATGATGAAAATATTACCTTGTAGATTCTGTTGACATATGCATTTATGAAACTTATAAAACCTAAGATGCGTAACGAAATGTTTACAGATTCAAGTGTAATAGAATTTATAGTCATGAAATTAACTAAAAAACTATTAGATTATATTATATTTAGCAACATTCCGTACAAACGTGTATTTATAGTTCATCTTTATAATGTAAGTATTCGTTTTCAAGCTTAGATGATAGTGGACGTACCGGAATCAAAATACCAATAAGTTTCCGGCATTCGCGGTATACTGGCGGTATCTCGTGGCCTACCTGACCGATTATTACAAAACCACGAAAGATCATTAATCTTTTTTGAAGCCACGGGGAAGCGATATTCTAAGCTTTCAATTAAAACTAATAAGAAATACATCGACCTTATTATATACCGACCGGAGCACATATATTCAATGATCAAAGAGTTGTGTTATTATTGTAAGATTATTTATGATTTATTGAGAGAAATTGAGAACGCCGCCTAGCAAGCTTTGTGAATATTTTTCTGCATGAAATTATGTAACAAATCGAAATGTTTTATCCCTTCAACCGTGTTGGATTATTTCCAATACATCACGTCGAAAGTTACACTGCGTTATGAAATTAACGCAAAAAATCGAAAATTCAAATTTATTCAGAAGGAGTTTAAATATGTTGAAGAATTATTTTCTAGTAACCCACCAGCAGTAAGGTATACTTGAGAATAACCAAATGAAAAAGGTGCTTATACAAATTAAAATAATACTAATAATAATTGAAAATGTAAAACTTGGAAAGAATCACTGTTCTCAAAAACCTGTTAATACTACATGACATCTACGGTTCATACTCAAAATCAATGACCTTATAGCAGCGGTGCTCAAACGGTCGATAGCGATCGACCGTTTACGTCGATTACGTAACAAAATAACATTTTGATAGCGGCAAAAGGCGGCTTTATCAAAGGATCGCGCGGTATTTGTCGAAAGAAAAGCTGCGTTTTTTATTCTTGCCGCTTTTCTAAAAATTTCGGGCGGCGCGTTTGACGGGAACATTCGGGACTTTCGTTCACGCTGATATAAATGTTGCGCCTGCAGGAATTGGAGTCATTCTGAATTGTAACTTGAAGGAAATACTACATCGATACTAAGTTTATAATTAAATAGTACAAAATGTATTGGCGAAACACAAGAAACCATTCGAAGATGGATCGATTGCGAAGGAAGCATTTATTGAAAAGGGTGAGGCTTCATTTGGAGACTTTAAAAATTAAACAGAAATCATGTCTGCTATTAGAGAACTTCAGTTATCTCGTCCGACAGTCACAAGGCGTATTGAAGTCATGAGTCAGAACATGGCAGCTAAACTAAAACATGATATCATGAAATGTACATATTTTTCTTTACAGTTCGACGAATCCACCGATATGACAGACACTGCCCAGCTGTGTATTTTTATTTGGATGGTATTCAATGACATGTTGACTAAGGAAGAATTTTTGACAATCATTCCTCTGAAGGGGAAGATCCTTGGCGAAGATATATATGACGTTTTCTTCAATTTTGTAAATAACTACAAGCTACCAATATATAAATTAGTGTGCATTACAACCGATGGAGCACCAGCAATGACTAGAAACAAAAACGGTTTTGTGGCATTGTGTCGAGCTAATGAAGTTTTCCCTTCATTTTTTTCATTCCATTGCATTATGCATCAACAAGTTTTGTGTTCAAAAGTTTTAAACACGGAGGAATTATGGTCATTGCAACAAAAATTGTGAATTCCATCCGTGCACGTAGCTGGCAATGGCGGCTCTTTAAGTTGCAGTTGGAAGATAGGGAGTCAGCTGAACACACTGAATTATCGAATATTTTGGGACAATCAGAAATGCGTTTTTATGATTGCAGTAAATTGGCAAATAAAGCATAATTTATGAGTTTTCCTTTTTCATGTAAAAACATTGAGGAATTCGTTACTGAAATAGCAAGTCAGTTTAATATGAACTAAAGTTCTGTTGAAAATGAGTTGGTGCAGATTATATCAGATATACATCTCAAAGCTACAGCATCTGATACAAATTTCTGGTGTTTGATATCTGAAGATAAATATCCGAATCTTTGTCTGCATTTTCTGAAATGGAGATAATTGAGTCAAAATATCGCAATCGACTAACTGACGATAATATGTCATCATGCTTGCGATTAGCACTCAGTGGTTACGTTCCATCTTATGAAAAGTATGCTGCGGACATGCAGTGCCACGCTTCAACATCCAAAGTCACTCCTTAGTTAAGTTTAACACCATATGTAACCCTCTTGTTTTGTAACAACAATTGCATTACTATGAGTTTTTTCATTGGTATTATAGAGGAGAACTGCTACGGTACACCCTTCCTAGGTAGGTAAGTAGGTAGATAGGGTGTATCGTGTATGTACGACAACTCTGCATCACACGTACTTGCAGCCTCTCAGAGTCGATCGTAAGTAGTCTAAAAATATTAAGGTAGATCGCCAGCAGTTCAAGTTTGAGCTACTCTGCCTTATAGCATTCTGATCTATTTCGTTCCAAAGTTCGGCCAGTCTGTTTCGAACCTCGTTCGCGGTATATTGCAAGTTTTGCAAATATGTTCGATAGTATTGAGGTCTGTACTTCGTGTAGGTCACACTATTGAAGTGATTTCATGTTGTTGAAGGTAGTTCCTAACGATTTAAGCTAGGTGAGGTCTGGCGTTATCATGCATAAAAAAAAATTTCACCCATGTTGTCGGAAATGGTAACAGTGTGGAGGCGTAAATATTTATCAATTTCAAACTAGTAAGGAATTCCTCTTGGAACATACGGATTCTGTGTATTCAGTTTTGTATATTTTACTCCTTGGTCCTTGGCCATTTTATTTTATATGGAGCGAGATTGCTCAAAAATACATCATCATTGCAGTTTGGTGTCCGGCAAACCACAGGAAAATATGTGTATTTTGTTGTGGGTCGATTTTTCTATTAGGTTCCAATTGCGTATGGAAATAATCACTGATACTCAATCGTTGAGCAATATCTGCAGCAACTTCCCCGCTCACTCGAAAGTGTTCCATGAACTCAGCATTATCCATTAGGGGAACTATTTCTTCTAAATAATTTTCATTTTTCGGTCCCCACTGTTCTTTAATTAGATCTTCTAGATCACTTTCAGAATCATTTATCTCAGATTTATCATCTGAATATCGCTCATTTCGACACCAATAAAATTCCAAAAAATGAACACTAACCAAACCCCAAAACTACAACATAATAAACAAATTTATCACTCCTCCCGAAGAAAAATTTAACCACAGAACAAATTTAACTTGTTGCATTGCTCATTGCGCAGGTTTGTGACACCTGATTTGCTTTTCGTCAGCAAACTCGTCGGACAGTCATAATTTAGTCCGAAGATTCAGTTGGAACACCCATTTCATAGTTTGGGCCGTGTTTGAGGAATACCAGAAATGCTCTTGGAACGTACTTTAAAACACTGCGCACAATCGTGACAGTCCGTGACTGTTTCTGATCGCTGTAGGAACAAACCTGTTGCCTACCTAAAATCAACGTGATGTGCTGCGGTTAGAGCTAGGTCTCGCCCTGCTACACAAGCCCTTACACTTAATCCCCTGAGATGTTGTCGTATCGTTTCAGTGCTAATTTGCACTCTATAGTAATCTCGAAGCTCCATCTGAAGTTACGTTGTTTCAACGAAGAAAATTTTGAATTAAGGGTATGGATCGCCGCTGTTGCGCGAGATTGTCCCTGCCCAGGTCTCCTTTCGTAACTATCAGCCTCTCTGTACCTGCGAATCATTCTGGAAACAGTTGAATGGTACACCCCAAGCCTATGACCTTTTTTTGTATGGGTCCAAACTAGGTCATCTAACATAATTTCTTCAGCACATTCTGCCGGTATCGAATTATTCCGTATTTCACGTTGCATTATTACCGTAAACTAAAATTTTCAAGAAGAGCAAAAATTAATCAACAACTCCTGTTATCAATATGTGGTGGTGTCTTGCGAAATGTATTTCTTTCATTTTACTGTCATGGGAGAAATGTGCGCCAAGAAAAAATATCCAATTTTGTAGGCATACCTCCAGACATATCCGAAAAAACATATGTTGATAATTAGTGCTTAGTCATTTCTGGACATCCAACGTTAATATAATTTTTACAATTCTCCTGTACTGCGATACTACAATTCTTCAATTGAAAATTTGAGAACACAGGGCTTCACAAACGGTACACTGAAAATTGCGTTCTGTCAAATTTGCCACCCAAACTCGACGAGGAGCAATCCTACGTTCACAGTTCTCAAAACTGCATTGAAAAAAAACAACAAAATTGGATTGGCTTCCCAGATACAGGCTGTTTAATCCAGAACAAATTAGGTTCAGCACTCTAACCTAACCGAGATAATAAAATTGATTCCTATTTACAATATATGCAAGACACTATTTTCGGCTTCTCACAAATATACAGTGGCGAGCCGCCACTTATAATGGTTATAGCAGTGATGAAGACGTCTCAATTGGACATGCCAGCATGCTATGTGAAACTTCGGTTTCCCTTAATTTTCACAGATTTGTTGGAATCTAGACAATTTCATAATCATCTTCGTTTTAAAAGATGATATTAAATATGCAGGCAAAATTTCTTTGAAATGTATCTTGTCTCTTTCTGACAAGGAAATAAATGTAAGAAATGTATAATTTGCATCAATTTTGATGCTAATTTTTATGTGTGCATATTAAACATTTACCAGCATAAATATTTATGGATCCATTAAAAATATACCAATATTATGTATAAATCTCGATGTCGTGATTGGAATGAAGAATTTATGCAAATTTTCAAGTTATTTCTCGAGAAGTATCAATTTTCAAGCTGAAACTGCAATTTTCGTTTCTAACGGAAATTAATTTGGAAAGTAGATTATGTACGAGGTGTAATCGAAACGAATAAAAATTTCACTTTTCTAAATTTGGTGGACAGTTTCCGCTATGGCGCTGTTCTGTCAAAAGAAAGAAGAATTGAACTCTTAAATCTATTTATTCTATCCCAAATTTGAAGGTGGGAATGTTCAATGAGCTGTTAAGCAAGAAACAAGTGCATTTGATATGTTTCATTAAATATGCCCTCAATTTGAATTACACAAAACGAGTTTTGATGTATTATAAGTAATGAAGGAAAATGTAGTTCACATTTTTCTGTTAAAGTTGCTGAACAATTTGAAAAAAATGAAATGTTAAAGAAAGGTCATTTACACCATCGAACGTGGCAAATAAGCTATTTGTGAGATAGTTTGGATATATCAGGATATAAAATCATCCGAATTCGTTCAAGGTATTTTTGGTAATTTCTCTCTATTCTTTTCAAGCTAGCAAACAAACATGAATTTATACAAATGATATAAGGAAGAAAGATTATGTTTTGATTGTTTGCATTGAATAGGCTCCGAAACTACTTGACCCATTTGAAAAATTCTTTCGCTACACTATCTCCGGTGAACATAGGTTATATTAAATTTCCAAAAAAGCTAGGGATCCATACTAAAACTCAAATAATATAACCCAAGGTGTGAAAAAATTACCGAAAAACTTTCTTACATCATATGCGCTGCGAAGACTGTTGATTATAGAACAAAATAATGTACTGAGATTTTGCAGAACATTATAGTTATGTCATAATAGGTGTTTTTTCATTTAGAAAAAAACAGTACAACTTCAGTAGTCCGGGCAGATATCGTTCCGGACTCGAAATGCCCGATTTTCTGAAGTAACTTGAATTTGTTTCATTTTCAAAACAGATACAACCCAAAATCTGTTAAAGCCGAGTTTATTATAAAAATATCGAAAACTTGAACAAAAATAATTTCTATTATAAAACAGAATCAAATTATAGAATTTCCATTCATTA
Organism: Cryptolaemus montrouzieri; assembly: GCA_013387265.2. Lineage (NCBI taxonomy): Eukaryota > Metazoa > Arthropoda > Insecta > Coleoptera > Coccinellidae > Cryptolaemus > Cryptolaemus montrouzieri. The sequence continues at coordinate 31,619,228 of JABFTP020000103.1, forward strand.
TAATATTTCCTCATAGAAAATATAGAATTTAAATATAAGCTAGTGTACATAAACAACATGTTATTGCTTCTGACGTTTAAAATATCCATTGATTTTAATCTGAACCTTTCTCGATGCTGTCATCTGAACTGATTTTCCTCTGAGCCTCTTCAGGAGCAACACGTCTTCTATAGGAAGATTATTCTGTACCCCAACTGATAATCACGGAGAACGCATTGACAGTATCTACATGTTTCACTTTTACCATACAATTTAAACCATCCTCTGAGTCAGAAGATTCCTCTACGTTTTCAATATTTCTTCCTAAATCATCCTGTATAAGCTCTTCTTCAGTCAAATCGATAAGAAACTCTTTGTCTCCCACAGCCCAGTTGGTACTGTTCTCAATGGTTAAGTAGTTTTCTGGATCGATGACCCTTAATGATTCGGCAATATTTTTCAAATCATTTTCACTGATTGGACGAAGTTTCTTCTGAAGCTCTGTGAGAGGAATATTTTCATCATCTGATTCTTCTACTTCTGTAGTATCATGCTACAATGCTGTCCAACTTTTTCTAATATTTTCTGAAGTAATGGTTTTCCAAGATTGGGCAAGATTCTTCACGGCATCTTTCAAATTATACTGCTTCTGCAGACAATTGGTAGTGAACTTTCGTTTTTGAATGCTCTTGAATTTGCCGCTTTTCCCAAGACTAGTAAAGGTAATTGGTGAGTTCCAGACGCGTTCCAGCATGGCACGAATATTCAGGAGCAGATGATGTACAGTATATAGTAGAGGCCTTTTTGCAAACATTAAAGATAAAATATAAAAAAAACGATACAAAAAAACACAATAAAAAAGAATTAACTAATAATATTTCATATTCGAATTTTCTTCATTTACCCTCTTCAATAACCCAACGCAAAAACGAGAAAGTATGTATGGGATAGTGTATGTGTGTGTGTAAAAAATTATAACTTTTGAAATGTTTGTTTAATAACCGTGCCAAGCCTGGGCGGGCTGTTTATATCCTATATGCTCCAAAACATGAAGTGCCTGAAATCTCCGCTCACTCCCGTGAGTTTCAGAGAAGTTCAAAGCACTCAACTTGATTGAACGAAAATTCCAAGAATTCCGAAAACATTTCAACCGAGAGGCCTTAATTGCCGCAATAAGAGACGATCGATCAATTGGCGCACCTCCGACCCCGCACATCGTCACGTGACCATTGCGCTCTCAACAAGTGCTCCCGTTCCGCAATTCGTTATCATCAACATCAATTTGTAGAAGAACGAACGGCGCATAACCGAACGGTGAGTGCGCAAGCAATGAATTTTTCTGTGACTAGTAATAAGCCAACCTATATTTCTATGAAGGTATTGTAAGTCGACGTTATTAGCGCTAATAGAGCATGTTCATTAGATTTAATCTATGACTACGTGTAAAAATCTATGATTGATGATGAAGATTATTATTAACACCGTCCAGTCAATGTAAGTCAAGCCAGTCACTTTGGTAATACAACTGAATCTTTGATAGCAATTGCAACACCGTTAAGAGTGAAAGTATTCGTTGAACTCCACCTTTTTTTCGGTGAGTTTAGTCGATATCAATTCTGAAAATTCTATAGTTTTCATAAAAAAAAATACTGTTTTACAAAGTGTTAAGATGGACTGTTTATGAGTAAACTGATTTCTCAGTGGGGTTGTCTTGACTTATCATATACAATCCTACATACACAGAACCAAATTTATGTGGAATCTCCCGATATTTAGAGACTCTTTCTGCATGTAGTAAAAAAATGGGAACTTGTATTACCTCCTCTTGCCCTGATACAAGTCTAAATCCGTCTAGGTATGCTTTGGATTATGCTTTCGACCTCCTATGGGATGATATTCTTCCACTCTTCTGTGGCGGCTTGGATGAGCTGTTGTGGGGTTCTTGGATTATCCTGGCGCGATCTTATTTTCCTTTTGAGATTATCCCATAAATGTTCAATAGGAATTAGGTCTGGAGAGTAAACTGGCCAGTCCAAAGTAGCGATTCCCTCTGTTTCAAGATAATATCGCGCTAGGTTGCTGGTATGCGGAGGAGCATTATCTTGCATAAAAGAAAAATTCTGACCGTGGGCACCTCGCCAAAGTCTCACCATGGGCTCCAGCACTAGGTCCACGTAATTTCTAGCCGTTACACTCGCAGGAAACGAAATCATCGAATGTTTTGCCTCCCAACATAATGCCTCCCAAAACATCACACTGGCCCCTTGTCTTCCACGATCCCTTAAAACCCGAATCCGGTGGTCATCTGATCGAACACCAATTCTTGTCTCATCCGAAAAAAGAAAATTTCGCAAATTCTCAATATTCCCCTTTTGGTGCTCGATACACCATTTAAGTCTGTTAATTTTTTGTTGTCTGGTTAGCTCTGGAACTCTTAAGGGCCTTCTGTTGTATAAACTCCTTGAACGAAGTCTTTGACGTATCGTTTCGACTGATACATTGATGCCTGGTGCTTCCAGAAATTGCCTTTGGAGTATGGGGTGCAACGCACTTGGGTATCTTCTTGGAATTAGGCACCAAAAGCGGTCATGTTCTTCAGAAGTGATCTTCCTACGGCTTCTTCTAGGCCTATTTGGCAGAGACTGTAGCTCCACGTATTGGGCGTAGGTTTTTGAAATGACCCCCTGTGATACCCCCATTGTGGCCACTAATAACCCTCTGTGTCACCCCTTCATCAACGAGAGCAATTATTCGACTACTCTGCATATCGGACAATCTAACGTAACGCATTTTCAATTATGGTTATAGGCATTTTTTAATATTGAAATTCACAGGTTCGAATCTTCGGCGATGTAATGGTCAGTAATTGCAGTTTTTGGTTATTCCGAACGTTCATCGTCACCCAAGCTCTTACGGCCACGTCCCCATACATAAAATACTCATCTTCAATTTACATAGGCGTATTGCCTTTCAAAAGCGAATATCTGATTACAGCTCAATACCCGATTCTGTCTCTTATCAAAAATCCTTACATCAACTCCTCAAACGACTGTTCCATAATATTTGAGCCTCCAGAATGACTGAAACTTTGGTGAGTAATTGTCAATAGATGAACAATGAAAATTCACTACCTTTTATTTACGAGTGCTGCCATCTTGACGTAGAGGTCGGAAACTTTTCTGACTATCCTCGTACTTTGCGCGAACAGAGTCAAAAACTAGTGCGCCACATCAAATTAATGAAGTAATGATTATTGATTTAAAAATTCGACAAAATTGTGTAGTACAGTCAAAACCGATGATAACGACATCGTTTACAACGACCGATCGGTTATTACGACCAGATAGTAAGGTCCCGGCCGAATCTTTAGTAAACTATTCAGTAACATATCGCCTATAACAACATCGTATATAGCGTCATATCGCTTATAACGACGAAACTTTATTGATATTCATCGACTATAACGACCAACCGCATTTAGTCCCACCAAAACAAAACAATACGAACGATCTTAGATCTTATTACTAAGCATTGAAGTAATATTTAGGCGTATTATTACCTACGCTCTTTTTCCGACCTCATTCGAACCTCTTCCGGGCCATTTGACCTTGCATATTTATTGCAAGTTTAGTGCGCTAACTGACTGCGTGAGTGACAGCTTGGATTATAAGTTTTGCCTTTGATAAGACTGTGTATTTATGCGTTACCATGTCGCAAAAAAAGAGGAAAAGTTTACTTTTGAGGGAAAATCTCATATCATATGGAGATTAGTCAAATAGTGAAATTGCAAAGGAGTGTGGAGTTTCACATTCTACAATATGTAGAAGATAGAGGAATTTATTGGAATACATGACAGTGCCGCTGTGTGCGCCTTAGCTACTGAAGAAGAAATTCTTGCAGAAGCTGAAAGTAACAATCGTAACACTGACGAAGAAAACGAAGACAAGCAAGACCCTGAAGAACAGTTTAGGCCAACAACAGTTGTGCAAAAATTTGTTATCTTTAACGACCAGTTTAATACTGATGATACTCATAACTTGAGGAGTATGAAACGTAAAATGCAAAATATATTTGAGAGTGGGCTTGAAAAAAACAGACTAAAATGACTGATTACTTTAAAAACTAGTGTGAGTCCTATAGGGCAGCTAAGTACATCTTGTATCTCCAATTAAAAAATAATAGAAAACTATCCATTCTTATTAAATCATGAAAAAACAAAGTAACACTTTTTTAACATTTTTATGACGTGGTCATGTATTCAAGAAGGAGCCATGAAGCGAATAAACAATTATTCAAGTATTTTTCCTGTTTTACAATGGAGACGAAAGTTCATGAATATTGTGCAAATTAAATCCAAAAGGAATAAATTCACGGTCAGTGTTAAAAATTGAAACCTTAAAAAATACTGCGTGCAAGTGAAACTTCCGCACGAAGGTCTATCTTTAGATATAAATTAAAATTATAAATAATGGAGATAGAGTCCCGATGATTTTCATAGGACATTTCTTCTCTCTTAAGAATCTTTTTTTTCATTTCTTGAATGTAAATAGTTTCCGAGATATCGGAAAAACTGAATATCTTTTTTTCATCTTTAAGTGTTCATAATTTGAGTAATTTTTTATGTGGTTTCGACATATTTCTCTAGGCATCAATCTGGATCCATTGAGCCATCACAGAAATCTTTAGCAGTATCACTGTTTTTCACCATTTCTAACTTGTCGGCTAGACTAATAATGAAGTTACAGAATTCACAGCGCATCCCGTAGAATGCCCATCGTAGAATTTTAATTCGTTGTCATTACCATCGATCGAAAATGAGCTTCGAATAGGTATAACTACACTAGAAGTTCCCGTACGTCCATCGACGTCTAATGAATAGGGACATTCTACATTATCGAACATGATTCCAAGTCGAGTCGAACATATCATAATCTGCAATTTAAATTCGAAATGATAAGTCATTCTCCGATTACATCTTACGTTTTGCCGTCGCGTAATTATATTTCTCAATCGCGAAAAAATCTTACTCCTCGTTCGTACTTCTTAACATAGTCTGCGGGAGAAAACTTATCGGTCGCACACTTTCGGTATCCCGATAAAGAACTATTGCAGAAAGGAATCTAACAATTTGGCGTTTCAAATAATTATATGGTGGCGTTAAAAATCGTACATTCTAAATTCAATTGATGCTGCCAGTGTTATATAAGCTTCCTTTTCTACTTTTGACACTAATAATTAATTGAAAGGTAAAATTGAAGTGATTAAAAATGATTAAAATATGTTGCTGTAATCAGATTTCACTGTTTTCGTGATCCATATCGTAGGACCAAACGGTTATCATGGTAATTAACGAGTTTTTTCGAGGTCATAGCAGTTAGAAAACAAATCAGAGTTTACCAATATCAAGTGACAAAAGTCATTAATCAATTTTGATGCCCATTGTTATGATTTATTTTCTCAATGTTACCCATAAAAATTTCCGCTGGTAAAAGACTGAGAGGATCTTCCATTATTAAGCCGTTGCTGCTCATGTAAATTTCGTCATTTAACTTAGAATAATTAATGCTTTCTCGTAAACAATTTCACCATGCAATACATGAGGTTTTTCACAGTGTTAAAAAGACTAAACGAAAATATAATATATTAACTTATATCGGTAAACCAACACTGAATTTAAAGTATTTCTCATCTCGTAATTCTAATACAGCTTTTAGAATGGATAGATCTCTAGACAGATATATTACAAACTGTGAACCTAAAATTCATAAAGGAAACAAATCAGGTCGTTATGAACTCTCTTGTGGAAGTTTAGATAAAATTTATATGGGTAGAACTTTTAGGAATATCAGGATATCTCAGCATAAACGCAGTTTATAAAAATCAAACTCTCACTATGGGAATCATCTACAAGAAAACCATAATCATAATTTTGATAGTTTCCATCATGAAAACAATAGATTAAAATTGAACCTTTAGGAAGGATATCATCCTTTTAAATGCACTACGAACCTGAAGAAGATACAGTGTGTTGAAACGTGTTATAAGTTTGTCAATATACTGAAAATTACTATATCATAGTTTTATTCAATTCAAATTGTATATCAATTTTCATAAAGTAACAACGACCTTACTGGCCTTGTGTATTAAAAATGAACATTGTGGAAATCAGACAAAACTCTCAACTCCTTCAAGGGTTGAATTTACAAAAATCCTTCTTTAGGGGAACTACAAATGAGGAATTCAATGATTGTGGTGGATAAGGAATTGAATAAAGAATAAAGAGTTTCCCGAAGTGACCCATACGAATAACCGAAACGGTGGGAAGTGTCAATTAAACTAATTGAACAAAAAAGTTGAAAATTTCTAGAATCAAATTTTTCACGATCAGCATTCATCTGCCTATCTCTATACAATTCCAATTCCCAAGAAAGCACATAAAATTAATATTTCTCTAGTATCTATTCGCAAGGCTATTACATGAGTAGTGCGAAAATCTTAACCGTCGCATAGAGCCGAACTAGGCATAATTATCTTTAATTCCATTCGCATATAGTAGAAACCAGTAACATCAACACATAAAATTTATTTATATGCACGTAAATGTTCGATAATCTAAATTGAAATTTGGCGAGACTTGTAATAAACGTGGTAAGTGAATATACACTTGAAAGAACTACCGACGTCGGAACGGTTACAGGTGGTTTACGTTTCCTTATTTGTTTTGAGGATTAACAACATCGGTTGCCAAATACGACTACACACCTATTAGCATATTGTAGTAACATTACATTGTATTCAGAGCTAATTTCCTTTTAGATACAATACCAGCTATGTAATGCGCAAGGAACGATTCATTGAAAGCGAGCACCTTACACTGATGAACATGAACCACAATCATTTAACAGAAATGGTCATATGGTTCTACTTATCATGTATCGGAACGCAGAATTTTGCTACACATTTTCCATTACAACAGTTTTCATATCGATCTTTCGATATCAATCCTTCTCGTTTGGATTAAAGTCAAGTAACGCTTTAGACGGTCTCAGTACGTTAAATTCTTCACAGCGCTTGTATTCTTTGAAGTTACAATATAAGGAACATAAAGAGAAATTCTCATTCTACCCCTCATGACCAGATTCCAGACCACTTCGTTGAAGCAACAATAATCCTCGAAAACAGCTTTTTATGCGAATACACGCTTATTTGAAGGTTCTAAAACAGCTTGATTTTCAGTTCTTTTAGCAGTTATCTTCATCACTGGACGATCGCCAAGTAAAGTTGAAACAGATAGCGAAGACTCTTAACTTCTTATAAGTAGGGGTTATCAACATTGTGCATGAGCATTTGTACATGAGAAAGATATCGGCAAGATGGGTGCCGTGATTGTTGACAACTGATCAAAAACTAAATTTCGGCTCTTTCAAAAGAAGTCAGATGAGTATTTGGTCTGTTATTATTATATATGTTAGATGGATTCATTTCTACATACGAGGGTTATAAATAAAGTAATCAGACTGGCAACGTCGTATCTGATCTGGCAACGCGTTAGACGAGAGGCTTTGAGCAGTGTCAAGTGCGCTACGGATCCTTGCGAAAACGAGGCGACGTGCAATCAAATCAAGACCCATTACCACTGATCCTACGCTCCCGGATGGACTGGAAAAATATGCGATGTCGAAATGTTCAGCTGCGAAGACGCGGCTATAAGAAAAGGTAAATTTCCTTCTTGTTATGAAAGTACGAGGTTTGTAATGAAGTAATGATACTGGCAACATCGCTTCCTATCTGGCAACGCATTGGGCTAGAGGTGCCCATGTGATACGCCTCCAGTATGAGTTCGAATTCGCTACAGTCATTGGTTTGTCCATAGCGTTATTTTTCATTTACTTGTGCTATCGAGTTTTGCATCAAACTTGGACAATGGAAAGAAACATTTGAACAATTTCGGCAGACCTTTGGAAGAAGTGTTTTGTCAAGGGCCCAAGTTTTTACGTGGTTTAAGGCATGTTCAGAAGGAAAAGAGTCGATTGAAGATGAACCACGAAGTGGAAGACCTTCAAGTGTGAACACCGATGAAAATGTAAATAGAGTTGACACTCAGCATAAAGCATGAAACATCAAAAACCACTAGGTGCAGCATCACGACAATATGCCATGTCGCACTGCAACCTCAATAATGTTTTTCGCCATTAAACACATTCCTGTGGCCCCTCAGCCTCCTTATTCACCAGACATGAGTCCTTGTGACTTTTTCTTTTTCCGGAGAATTAAGAATCGTGTCAAAGGAACTTATTTTGGGATATTCGAAAACATCCAAACAGCTGAAGGCTATTCCAGTATTCGAGTTCCAACAGTGCTACAATGATTGAGATTACCGTATCCAGCGCTGTGCGGCTTCCCTAAGGGAAGGAGACAATATTTCATTGTAATTATAATTGAAAAAAAATCAGTCTCATTACTTTACCTACACACCTCGTACTTGAGACGATGCAGGAATCCAAATAGATGGTTGAGGCATGTGGCAGGGACAAGCCGACAAGGTGTATCTTTTGGGACGCACAGAGCAGCATCTTCATTGATTTCTCTCAAAACAAAAAAGAACATAACTGGAGAGTCTACGCATCACTTTTCAATGAGGAAATCAAAACAAAACTGCCATATCTTGTGTAGAAGAAAATCCTGTTTTGTCACGCCAATGCTCCTGGCCATTCTTCCGCCATTACAAAATCCAAGCTGGTGAAGTTACCATGGAATTGTTATTGTTATCCATTAGGTTTACCTGACCTGTCTCTCAGTGATAGCCGGTTATAATTCATTGATTCATAGACCATTTTCCATTCCCTATTCATAGCCGACTTTAATACGGAAATCGCTTTTATTGAGAGAATTGCATCAAATAATAATATTCCACCATATAAACAGTATTATTGAACGCGAAGAACTAAAACAGATTACTCAATTAATATATTCTTTTATAGAAACACCAGAAAATTAATATTGGACCCTCTCTAATAATATCAGAAATTATCATTCCAAATTTAATTTAACAACCTTTTGCAGTGGTCCCAACATGAGCAAATTACTACGCTCTCGTCAGATAACAAATCCTCAGTTTGTGAACATATTAAATTCACAAATCATATAATTACATTACATAATTTAAAAATTCTTGAATGCGAAGAAGGGATGAAAAGTAATTTGTTGGAAATTGGGAAGCTTTGTAAAAATCTAAAACTTACCACTATCAATAGTCAACTAGAATTGAATCACTCCTCACTACTCAACATTCAGAATAGGTATAGTTAGCACACATTTTCCTATAACTCTTAGTTCTTAGACAATTGACAAAGATGCAATTGTCGAAACCGGTCTTAAAAATAAACATTGTCGAAACCAGACAAAAGTGTTTCATTTTATTCATATTTAAATGAATTTTCAAGAAATAAATCCATCAACAACATCATTAATTAGTAAAGAATTTTAATTCAAGTTTTTGAAAATTTAAAATCATTATTCAATAGAAGTAAACTGATAAAGTCAATAAACAAATTAACGATGGTATTTGCAGCAATCTGATCCGCATCAATCATAGAATATAGAATACAATAAGAATAACTGAGAGAAATAAAGAGAAAGAATACCGACCTTGTTCACACTCGTCGATATCTTCAGAACAATCCAAGCCTTTGAATCCTGAGGCGCAACTGCAGGTGTATGATCCATTTATGGGGCTCGTATCACAAATGGCGTCCGAATGGCAAGGATTACTAGTACAAGCGTCATCCAAATGGCACAAAAGTCCTGAAAGAAATACACTTAGATTTATAATCCGCACAGATAGATGTTCGTAAAACACGGAAACTTTTATTTATCCATATTCAAATGAAACGTTACCTCTATATATCAATCTCAATATAAATTGAGGAACTGTAGTAAGTTATAGGGTATCCCAAACTTATTCAGCCAGGCTAGAACTCATAAAATAGAAGAAGAATTAGAGACTTACATCATCCTCGTTTCCTAAATTGCCAACGTAAAATGAAAATACATTTGCGAACCTACAACGCCTATCGCGGTATTGCGGCATGATTCCAGAAGATTAGTACGTACCGGAGAAACTATCGTAAATATTTTAGGGTATGAACACTTTAACCTTCTTGTGTTAGAACGAAAATCATCTAAAGAACTTAAAATAATAAATGGGTCAAGAATCTAACCAATAAAAATAATTTTTTTCTTGATATTCGAATTCGAATGCTTTAACATTTCTACGCCTTTCTTGAAGAACGATTAATCTTTGGCTTCAAATTAGACGTTATTCTTTCCCTGAAACATGGTTTTTCCTTATTGATGATCTGGCCTTTTTTAAGATAGTCGATGAACAATAGTTCGAGCGTTTCCCAAAATACAAACGCCATTCCTTGTTAGGTTTTTGGACGCTTTTGACGGCTTTAGCCTTCTGTTTTCCTCTCAACAGATCCCCTTTCTGGCTCTGGCTTGCAGGGGTAGATTCATGTTTCTTCATCAATATTCACATATCGACCCAAGAATTCTTTTTATCGCGCTTTAAAAGCTCGAAACAACAATTTTTATTCCACTCTAAGCAAACGCGGTAACCAGTTCGATTTTTTCATGCCTAAATTTTCGTGTAAAATGTTGATAATAGTACCTTTTGATATCTTTGGGATGTCAGCTAACTCCAGTAATTTCACTTTGCGATCACCCATAACAATTCTCAACACTTTTTTGATTTTTTCTGGTGTAATCAGTCAGTTTGTTGTGATCGTTTTAACACAAGTGATGCTGAATATTCAAGTCGCCTTAAAGAGGTCATCAGGCCAGATATCGTCGATGAAATTCATGGAATGATATTTGGCGATCGGAAAATGAACGTGCGTGACATAGCTGAGACTGTAGGCAACTTAACTAAGCGAATGCATCGGATTTTACATAAAAATTCTGATGTGAAAAGGTTACGATTGCCACTTTCGACCACAAGAACAAAATAACGAAACATTCAAATTCAACCGATCCCAAAGAAAGGAAAGAAGTCCTTACCCCAAAAATACCGCCCTGATGCACTTCTTCCCATTATGTCCAAAGTGATGGAGAGAGTCATAACTGATGAACTCATCAAATATCTTGAGTTGCAGGGAATTATTAACGACCGTCAGTATGGTTTTCGCAGGGAAAGATCGACAGGAGATCTGCCCGCCTACGTCACTCATGTTTGTACATCAACGATGGAAAAGCATAGGGAATCTAGAGCAATAATCCTCGACATCTCTGAAGCCTTCGATAGGATTTGGCATGCAGCCTTGTTGAATAAACTTGCTGCATATTGGATTCCCGAAAAATTGCTTGGTTGGATAAGTAGCTTTCTTTTAAATAGATCTATACAAGTTGTGGTCGACGGTATAACATCTGATTCTTTCCAGTTCCAAGCAGGAGTACCTCAGGGATCCATTCTTTCGCACAACCTTGTTTCTGTTGAACGATCTTCTGTCATCTACAGAGAACAAGATCCTTCGGTTTTGCAGACGATTGTATCCTGGTATCGTCTTTCAGTAGTCTGCGGCCGATTACGGCTGCGGAATCCTAACTACAGAGATGTCAACAAATTAATAACTTAAACTCTGACTTACAAAGGATATCTGAGTGGGGTCAGTTGAAAATGGTGAGCTTCAACGCGAGCAAGACTCAAGCAACTACGTTTTAAAGAAAGGTCCCCGCTGGAGAACCTATTATAATGATGCAAGGCCAACAAATTGCATCCAAAGATTCGATGCTCCTTCTTGGAATAACGCTCAAGTCCGGGTTTTGCTGGTATGAACATGTATCAGCAATAGCACGTCATCTCAGCTGTTGCTTCTATATAAGGCGCAAATTCGACCTGTTTTGGAATATTGTTTCCATGTATGGGGATCTGCGCCCAAACATTCGTTGCGGATGTTGGATAGTGTGAAAAAACGGGCTGTCCGCCTCATCGACCACCCGGAGGTCACCCGCGATCTCCAACCACTGGCCCTCAGAAGACAAGTTGCTGACCCTTCTCTGTTTTACAGATACTTCCACGGAAGATGCTCTAAGGATCTGAAAAACTGAAAAGCTGAAAAGCGGGAAAACTCATGTTTTGCCGCAACACTAGGCTGGCAAAGAGTTCTCATGATATGGCGGTTCATTTAACGACTCGTCGAACCTCTCTATAAGAGTTCCTACGTTTACAGGGCCGGTGAGCTGTGGAACTCGCTTCCGTCCAACATCCTACAATTTGGCCCTCTTCAAGAAGCGAGTAAACAGACACATCAATTCTTCCCAGACAGGCGCCCATTCATGTGGTGTAACAGGTTCGCCTATTCCTGGGAAGCGCGCATAAAAAAGAAATAAAATAGATACATCCGAAATATCAGAGACCAAGGGACAATTAGAACAATAGATAAGGTGCACCTTAGGAGGCCAAGTAGCGTCTATCGGCCAAAAAACTCATGACCACAGTTTTTTGGGATGTGCGAGGTGTTATTTCTATTGTTTATCTTTGAAGTAGTAAAATGATGAATAGTAAATATCATTCGGATCTTTTGGACAGATTCAATATCGTTTTGAAGAAAAACGACAGCATTTGGCGTAGGAAAAGCATTCTAACTTCAAGACAATTCAAGGATGTATAAGTGTGTGGTCACCATAGCAAAAATCGATAAATTGGATTGCAAATTGCATATTTTCCAGATTAAGCTACTTGCGACTATTTATTATTCCGAAACCGAAAAGTTAGTGATTTATTAAATTGCTCTCGTACTTATACCTATATAATCTCGTAGAAACGAACAAATGATCCAAATGTGACGCCCTCGGGAAAAGGGGGTCCATTATAAGCGTATTATATTAATTGAACATCGATCCCTCAATTGATGAAGTTAGAAGATTCTACATTTAATATTTTGCGTGATATGAGCGTTTGTAAACTGGACCTTGGCTGAACGTTGATAGTCCTCTTTCGTTACCTACACATTCATGATGACCGTGTCTGTGTGAGGTAAACAGAGAAAGCAATATGGAAAGACTTGTATCGAGTCGATGGCTGATAGCTTTCTCTCCTAAGAAACTCACGTTCGGACGCTAAGGGCAATTCCTTCGAAGCGCGTCACAAATTTGTCTTCGTCGAGCAAATTCTCATAAAATTTTCTATCGCAGCATAATATCTCAATTCACATCGATCTAGGTAGGCCGAACGAATGAATCCGGGCCAACCTTCTTTTTTTTTCGTAAATGTCTCAATCGATATAATCAACGGTTTACAATTTCAGTTTTCCCTGTAATTTGCATTCCATTACGTATGTATACGAGAAACTCGAACGATTTAATATTAATTACTATGCAAGTAAATCAAAGTAGAGGTTTCTCTAACGATAATGCCCATCATAAGCCATTCGACTGATACCAAGAAGCTGTTCGTTCAAGTAATTGGGAATAACCTCGCTGTTAATCTATGGTGGAATGACTTTATACCGTGGAAATGTCTCATGGATGTTAATTTGTGTAATATGATTCGTTAAGAAATCGAGGAGAATATTCAATGAGCAAACTGGTATCTAAGAGTATTGATGCATTATTAGTGTCGATGTACTCTGCTAATTGCGTCAGCAGTTCAGAAAAGTTTACGTACACCAGGAAGTAGGCGAATTTTTTTGCACACTCAGAAATATTTAAAAATTACAAAAAGAATACGTGTTGGGATTCAGGCATGGGGAGCATGATGGTCCGGAAAGAAAGAACGAGGCGGATAGATATGAACACAACTTGCGGTTTTGGAGCATATAAAATCAATAAATTTTTACTCAAGAACACAAGTGAAGGTTTGGGTTCATATTTTATGGTTTCTCCCCAACAGAGAAATAATTTTTCGAATATATGAAGGAAATCTTAACTCACAGTCTGGAAGCAAACTCTATGAGAATAAAAGGAGATAAGGTTTGCCTATAACAATAACTTTCATTCAAAAAGTCACGAGTTCATCAAGCATCCCTCGTATATTAAACTCTATTTAATCAACTTAAGGAATATTCAGTCAGCTAGAGAGGGTAGAAATGATGGCCTCTCTTTATCAATATCAAAGACTGTATGATTCGATGTTTTTCCCAAAGGCTTGTGATTTGGCCACCTTACTGTTGCCCAGTCTCTGGACAGCGTCAGTCAATAATGTTCACCGAAACTTGACTTGAGAGTTTAAGGTGAGGTTTCACCTTTCTGAACCAAATCATTATGCAATCAACTTATTCGAATTACAGAAGGATCGAGTGGCACTTGATCCTTAAGGTAATATTTAACTACTGTAATCGTTTTATTTTCGCCTGAATTTTTAGGGATTATCCTCATTAAATTTCGGTTGATCAGTATTATTTGATGCAGAATTTAACAAGTAGTTCTTGAATCGAGTTGGCTTTGGGCTTTAATCGTTACCTTTCATACACAGGTAACGCCTTGATGCGTAAACATTGGGTGCACATTTTATCATAGAATCGTGAAATAAACTCTGCGAACTGCTAAAACACTTTTTGAGGACGCTCCCTAAAGTACCTAATCTGATTTACAGATGGCTTTAGTCTGAAGTATATCACTGTTTTAGGAGGTACACAATCTATAAGGCATATTTCAACTTTGGAGACACTACGTAGCTTAGCATTATTTTGGCAGCCATCACTTGTGAAAGTTTCAGAGAATTTGGGAAAATGAAAAAAATTATTTTCGTAAATACAGTCAAAACCGATTATAACGACATCGTTTACAACGACCGATCGGTTATTACGACCAGATTGTAAGGTCCCGGCCGAATCTTTAGTAAACTATTCAGTAAACATACCGCCTATAACAACATCGGATATAGCGACATATCGCTTATAACGACGAAACTTCATTGATATTTATCGACTATAACGACCAACCGCATTTAGTCTTACCAAAATAAAACAAAACGAATGCTTAGTAATAAGATCTTAGATCAAAAAATTAAACAATAACAATGACAAAGAAATGTTTCACAAAAATTGTTGAAAGTATCCATCCTCTAGACAAGTCTCTTAATCTTTTTCACAAAGATTTTCGCAATCTTTCAGACTCCCCGGTAGTATTTCTTATAGTTCCAAATCCATTTATCATTCGAGCTTGACATGCTCCCATAGGAAGAAATCTAAGCTTATAAGGTCAGGGGACTTAGAAGGACATGACTGTGGTCCACCTCGTTCTATCGACATCCTGTCCACTTATTTCGATATTTTAGCATAAGATGTTAATCCTTAAATTCAGAAGGCCATACATACTCAATCGCCACTGTAACTCCTAATGTTGGCACAATTGACGATTTAAAATGCCAGATGTAAGGATCAATTAATATTTATATTTTCATAGCAAATTAGAGACAATTTCGAAAAACTCAACATCATCTAGCTAACTACAGGCAGTCGTTTATATATTTTTCGTGATTAGATCAGGGATACGAAATATATGATCACCACAGAAACAAAGGCGAAGCAACTATTTGCGGGAGAAGATTAACTGCTTACAACTATCAAGGAACGCGAGTAAACACCAATACACAACACTTCCCTGAAATGAAAAAAAGGATTCATATAGATGAGAACCTCTTTTCAGCCCGAGGCTTTGATATGAGCATTCGACTATTCTTCTGTATGAGGTGGAAGCATGGACGCTCAACAAACAATGTAAACAACATGCATTCGGAATCGCGAGGACAAATCTAGATGAAAGGAGATAAAAATAATGAATGAAGTGAAGACGTAAGTTCACATATCTTTGGTACATCATGAAAGTACCCAAATTGAAAATGTACTTCATCATCCAGAGAGAAACGGTGAGAAAATGTTTAGTAGAACGCAGAATATCTTAGTTACGCAATCTGCGCTTCAGTGTCTTACATGATATTTAGGAAAAACCTGTAGAGCTAAAACTAGATTATGCTGAGAAAGAGTAATTTGTGAGTATTTCCTTCCAAAATTTTGTTTTGGGACGAACCTCGTAGAACTATAAAGCTCATTTCAAATGTCTCTAGTGTCTTTTGCCAATCCTATATATTCAACATATGCTCTTTGAAATTCCCAAAATAAGACGATAAATCTACGCTCATAAATAATTTAATAGCTCTATTACATATTTTTTAGTCGTGTTCAATCTCATAACTTGAAATATAGTCAACTGCAGGTAGATGTTAGCTCATTTACTTAATAGGAATAAGTCTACAAGTGGTTGAAATCTTCAGGTCAGGTTATGCAAATCTGCTAATGAAATGTTTATCTTGGACTGCACAATCTTTTTGCTCGCTCGACTTAACTATTGATTTCGAATACTTAATAAGTTTCTTGATTAAAACGGGTTGTAAGCTAGTAAATCATTTCATTTTTACGCTGCCTGATGGCAATAATAGAAATAACGCGATGTAAACTGCAGACATATGTTTTAATAAACTCGTTTAGCTTTTCATTTAGTTCTAATATGCATATTGCAGTGCTATGATGGAATGGTTCTTCTTGTTCGATTTATCAAACGGTGTACATGAGATGAATTTATGAAAATTGCATCGATTATAATCTTAACTAATTAACTAATGAAAAGAAATTGGCTTGAAGATGTTTTTTACATCTCGAAACGTAAAAGATTAAAGAAATTATTTTCAATTATCTCATATGGAACACCCTGTATTTAGTTGCTGCAAATGAAAGAAAATTCCAACACCTACTGGAATGTACTAGATGTCCCTATATCTATTTTTAATAAATTCAGAGTTGAAAATGATTTTCTACAAATAAAATTTTGCATTAAATTCTCAAACATACACTGAGCCAAGCAAATGAAAAACAAAACGAAAATTCAAGTTTATGCAGATCAAGATTGTATATCTTAAAGCATTATTTCTTCAGTAATCCACCATCATCATCAAAAAGCTCTACAACCCTGGGTGGGTCTTGGCTAACTTCACAATACTCCTCCACCTATTGCGATCTTCCATTAGGTTTGGATCAAAGGGGATATTTAATTAAGACAGATCTGCTTTTATATTATCTCGCCAACGCAACCGTGGACGTCCTGGTGGTCTCCTTCCGTGTCGTATCTCCTCCTAAATCAGCTTCACAAGCCTTTCGTTCCCCATGATCTGGACATGACCGGCCCACCTCAACCGCTGCACCTTGATTTCCTGGATGATGTTACTGTTTCCGTATAGCTTCCGCATTAGTTCTTGTACAGTATTGATCTGTAGTGGGCTCATGGTGGAGTCCGTAGATTTTTCGTAGGATCTTACGCTCGAACCTTCTAAGCTTTTCCGCATTCTCTTTGGATTAACCAAAGAGAATGCGGAAGGTTTCACACCCGTAGGTGACAATAGGTCTCATTATCGATTTATAAACTTTTAGCTTCGACTTTCTAGATAGATACCTTTGGATCTCAGAAGCTTCTCCAGAGCATACATGCATCGGTTGCCGATTGGATTCTACCTTTTATCCCTTCTGTCATGGCGTTATCTGCTTTTATTGTAGCTCCAAAGTATTTGAAGTGCTCTACCCTCTCGAAATTATAAGGTTCGAGCGTTATATTTTATTCTAACCTATCTCTTCTACGTCCCTGTCTGTTGTCTAGCTGCTCGGAGTCTAGCTTGTCCTCCACGACCCCTTAAAACCCGAATCTGGCGGTCATCTGATCGAACACCAATTCTGGTCTCATCCGAAACAAGAACATTTCTCCAATTCTCAATATCCCAATTTTGGTGTCTGTCTGGAGTCTGTTAATTTTTTGTTGTCTGGTTAGCTCTTGAACTTTTAAGGGTCTTCTGCTTTATGGACCTCTTGAACGAAGTCTTTGACGTATCGTTTCGACTAATACACTGATGCCTGTTGCTTCCAGAAATTGTCTTTGGAGTATGGGGTGCGACGCACTAGGGTCTCTTCTTGCAATTTGGCACGAAAAGCGGTCTTGTTCTTCAGAAATGCTACCGTTGATACCATTTCTTTTAGCCCTATTTTGCAGAGAATGTAGCTCCACGTATCGGGCGTAGGTTTTGAAATCACCCCCTGTGATACCACCATTGTGGCCGCTATATCCCTCTGTGTCAATCTTTCTTCAGCGAGAGCAATTATTCAACCCTCTGCACATCGGATAATCCAACGTAAGGCATTTTCAATTATGATTATAGGTTTTTTAAAATTTTGAAATTTACAGTTTCAAATCTCAGTGACGACTGAGTACAATGTCCGGAACACGTGGTGATAATTCAACATTTCTTATCATACTATCCAGTTTTTTTACAACAAAAAACTTCATTTTTCAAAGTAGTCGAAGATCCATGATTAAAAACAATCAATAATGTGAAATACCGAGTGATTCCATATAAATTTGGTTGTGTGTATCAATGCACTGCAGATTATTTTGAGAAGAGTGGCACCAAAGTGTACATACTAGGGTCTGGGGGTTAACCCAGATCAGTACAGTGGTTGTTTTCAAGAGGAAGCGTATGAAACCAACATAATCGAGGTCCATTCTCTTTGGATCAAGAGTCGACATGAAATAATTGGTTAGTACTGGATCGGAAGCTCAACTGGACTCAGCTGAGTGACGTTCTCTTACCTTACCTTGGCCGCTTATTTTGAACATAATGCTTGAGAATATTAATTCTTTGAAATCATTAAAAGTCTTCTCGAAAAATGTAACGAAATGTATAGGTCAAAAAAACGGCGCTATTTTGAAAAACTGTTCGATATAAAAATGTT
This sequence comes from Cryptolaemus montrouzieri, assembly GCA_013387265.2. Classification (NCBI taxonomy): domain Eukaryota; kingdom Metazoa; phylum Arthropoda; class Insecta; order Coleoptera; family Coccinellidae; genus Cryptolaemus; species Cryptolaemus montrouzieri. The sequence goes on from JABFTP020000103.1 coordinate 31,637,980, forward strand.
TTGATCTTTTTTTGTTATTATTTTAAATTATAATAAAAAGAAAGTAATAATAATAATCTTAGGAGTGTATAAAAGCACATAATATATATCATGTTGTAATGCCACGAACAAGTGCTTGGACTTTTGTGGATTTTAAATACACTCCCCACAAAAATTGTCGCATCACCCTACTTTTACTGCAATACTATATAAACTTTTATGTTGCTCATCCAAGAGTCGCTTGGTAACTGTCGGAAGTGTAAAATAAGAAGATATTCAAAAGAGATGAGTTTATCATGGAAACTATCAACAATCTTCCAGTTAATAAAAAATTAAAAAATACTACCATCTTCAAACATTCGAGAAGAGACCAATCAACTAGCATCGAATGGTTACTCATCATTTTCAAAATCGAGTGTTTCCTCCCCGGGCCCTAATTATTGCCAGTATACGTCTCGGAAGCCCCTCAAACAAATTTTGGTTGTACTCTTGAGTCATTGAGTTCCAAATTTCAGGAAGCAGATTTTCTAGTTGTCGGAGTGTTCTACAAGGCATCCTACGATTCTGAATTTGCCACCCCATGTTGTCCCAAACATGTTCTATGGGATTCAAGTCGGGACTTCTGGCTGGCCATCTTAAAATATCAATTTCGGCATTTTGCAGAAATTCTGTAACCACTCTAGCTGCATGAGGCCGAGCATTATCATGCATATAAATGAAGTTTTCGCCAATCAATGGGCCAAAGGGTACAACATGGGGTTCAAGGATATCTGCGATGTATCTGGCCGCTGTCATTCTTCTATTATTCATTAGGACTAACTCAGTTCGACCATGGAAAGAAATGCCTCCCCACACCATTACTGAGCCCCTCCGAAGTTTTCGGTTTGCCGGATATTGCATTGCTAATACCGTTCCCAAAAGAAGAAAAGAGAACATTCGACCATTCTGGAATACCCCGATTTGCATGTTCCCTCGCAAACTGAAGTCTTGCAACTCGATGCTCTCTGGTGAGACGCGGGCCGGTGGAAGCCACCCTTGGTCTGATATCGTCTTCTCTGAGCCTGTTCCTAACAGTTTGCAATGAAATATGCACATTCCTGGAAAGTGAAAGTTCATTTTGTGGTATTCTAGCCGAACAGTGCCGCACTCTTAGTGCAGTTAAACGAAGCCAACGATCATCACCTGGTGTTGTTATCCGATTTCTTCCCTGTCCGGCCCTTCTTCCATATTCTCCTGTTTCGTGGTACCGATTAATTGCTCTTGAAATAGAGCTTTGATTAAGATTCAACAAGTTAGCCACGCAACGTTGGCTTCGCCTCTCCTCTAGAAGTGTTATAATTCTTACCACCTCATGATCACTCAAATAGTGTCCAGGACGTTCAGCAGCCATTAAAATAAATTCAAAGATTCGAAAATCAACAAGAAACACAGAAAACTTGCATTAATTCAGCGTGAAAACTGAAGAAAAATTGAATGCATACTGATAGTCAAATAAACCCATTCTTGTTTCAGACGTGTTTGAGATCATATGGAAACAAATGTTACTACATAGATAAGATTTTTTTTCCCTCATATGTCCAAAAACATATGTTGACAAAGAAACTGCGATCGAGCTGCTTAATCGATTATGGAATTCAGAATACCAGGTGATGCGACAATATTTGTGGTGTGTGTATTTGAAATTCTAAATTCTAATATGAATTATTATTATTTCCAAATTGCTCTGAAACATTTATTTATTTTATAGGACCGATGCACTAAATGGCTGATGTCCTGTAGAAACCGAAAATATAGATCATGCCATCGAATCAGAGCACAACGACAGCAAAATATTTTAACGCAGGTATCTACCTAAGACACGAATTAAGTCCACCTCTCGAACAACCATTTTAATTGTAGGATTGTCGTGCTTTCAATAAAAACGAAATCTCGTAAGTAAACAACATTTCGCGGTCTGTTATAATAATCTTCATCTGGTCGTAACGCGGAAAAAGTACGTATTCCGCGAGGCGGTCCGATGTCTTGAGAGATATGTCAATTCGCTTCTTTCTAACCGCAACTTCCAATCTAGGATGAGAACGCGAACCGGAGGAGCGAAGATAAGACGAAGCAAAAGTTCCGCGGTTTGCACTGCTCGCAAATTATTCTCGGAAATTTGCATTCATCTTGGAATTGGAGATTCGCTATGCATAAAAATGGCAACTTTGTAATTTATCTGTGCAATTCGAGTAGTTTGCTGAAAGGAAAAAACTTACCGGTTTTTCCTGGCGTACACTGACAGTAAAAACTGCCGACCCTGTCTATACATGTGGCTCCGTTGAAACAAGCTGCGCCTGCGCAGTCGTCGATGTTTTCCGAACAGTCTGGGCCAGTCCAGCCGTTTACGCAGATGCAGGAAAATCCGCCGACGCTGTTGGTACATGTTGCGCCGTTTTGACAAACTGATGGTCTAAGCGAGCACTCGTCCACGTCTTGCTCGCAATGGTGGCCTGTGTACGTCGAGGGGCATTGACAGGTATAGCTGTTTATGCCGTCTATGCACTTTCCGCCATTCATGCATTTGTGGCCAGGACAATCGTCTATGTTTTCCTCACAATTCGGACCTCGAAAACCTGGAAATAAAAGAATATTATTAGCTTTATAGTCAGGCATTAATGAAGCAAGCAAATTCGTTGAAAAACTGTTAGGTAGACCTACTTTTGAAAGTTAGAGCCCTACGGTCTGAAATTGAGATAAGTAAGAGCAAAACCTAGAAAAGCCAGATCGCTATGTGTGCTGCAAGGGAGTATACTACCGTAAAAACCCTAACGAAATGTGTACTAGTTACGACAAATTTCAGGTATTGTTCACTAAGGAAACCCGTCAATCACAAACTAGTGTAGCTCGAGAAGAAAATTTTGGTTGCTCCCAACATAATTTTTATGAATCATAGAATTTTTCGTTTCGGAAAAATTCGCATAATAGAAACAAGTAGCAGCAACGCTGCTGCAAGCGATCTTTCATTGACATTAAGCTGACTCAAAATTTATCACAGCATCAGTGTTCAAGAACGATCTGGGTTGCTTCAAGAGGGATGAATAAGCATGATTAGGGCGCATTGCGCTCAGTTCAAAACTGACCGGTTCACCCAAAGTGCAGACGTTGGGATGATAAAGTAGAGAGTAATAAAGAAGTGAATGCTCACAATTTCCATTCGGGATGGGAAGAACAGTATTTATTCACAGAAATTGAAAGAAAATGTACGCTTCAGTTGCAACAAAAATAGGCATCACAAAACTTCACATAGGGACAGATTTCGACCTTTTAGCGTTCTGAAGCTATGTGAAATATTGTGAATAAAGAAAATCCCTGCCTTTTGAAGGAATTCATGCTGCAAACAGATTCATATAGAATTTTTAGTTTTCGAGTTCCAGCAATTTTGAAAAGTGTTAATATTTTCGATAATTTTGCAGTTATGTGAAGATGGTTTTGACATTCTACAGTCACTTTTCAATTTTTTTCTGTCCAGCAGTTTTTGAGTAATGAAGATTTACGTTTTATATAAATATAAAATATATATCACATGTTCACAAAAGTTTTTCATCCAGACGTGTTTTAAGGAAGAACCGAAAATTGTATAACTTTTTCTCAATTTTATCTAGACTCTATGTCTATTCATAAAATCTACATGGAATGATTGAAATATGTGAAATGTCTTTTAAGTTTTGCATATAGCGTAGAATGAAATAATTGAGAGCTTTTGAAGATTCTATTGTTTCTCGAAGTATTCTCCGCGAAGATTAATAATAATAATGATAATAATTTATTTCCGTAGAGTGTACAAAGAAAGGGGACACTATGGAAAACATCAAACACACTGAATACACTGAAATAAATGAGTATACAGGTATATAGGCACAGTTTCATATAAAACACCAAAACTATAGAACAAATCAAACTATTAAATTAAGAATTCATCTATACTATAGTACCAGCCCCTCAGGGGCTCAGGAACATTGTTTCTGAGTACGGGCTTAGCGAACCCGAGGTACCCAAGCTGAACCTGGCAGTAGGTATAAAATGCAATTTATCCAATGATGTACAATCTAAGGAATAAACGAGTGAATCGACATTGTACCACCATAACCTCTTGTCGCGTTCAAGATTTAGGAAGAGGGTCTTGTTCGGAAAATGAGTCACAGTCTCCCTCGGTTAGCGACGGAAGCAGCGTGATATCGAGTAGGGATACTGCAACACAAAACCAAGTGGGAAATAACATCAATACCTCCCAACCGACTCTTGATGTTTCAACGGTGAAACCCTAGGAAACGCATGAAGTGGACCCCAGAAATGAATTCCTTCATTATGCGTTCCTATTACAAGATTACAAACTTGGCATCGGAAATGACAGCATACAGATACGCGTTACATCTTGCGTTCGTAGAAAAATATCCTGAATTACAGCACATATCCGAGCAGAGAATTTCGGATCAACGAAGAATAATCGTTAAAAACAGGCTACTTTTTTCAGAAACGCTGCAAAGCATACGAGAAGAGGTCATAATGGAACTCAGAAGCGAAAATGATACTCATAAGGGTATACCTGCCGGAGTCAATGAAAGTGTTATAGATAACATCGAAGTCACGGAAACGAATATTAACATGGAACGCCCTCTTGAGCCGAATCAGCAGAACGAATATATGTATTTAACAAGATCAGAACTCAACAGAGCAATAACTGAATTCAGTGGTAGTAACCCAACTAAAAGACCTAAACTCCCAAACTCAAGACGGACACCAATCTCAACCTAGCAAGCGTAAACACAGTGTTTGAAGAATATACCGACCAGAACACCTTTGATTTACTGTGGAGCAGTAGCGGTTCTTCGACTTCACAAACAACAAATATCCACAACTCTGATTCAAGCTGAGCCAAAAAGCGTCAGAAAACCACCATGGCAAAAACGGCTGGAGAAGGATATTGATAATATTAGAGCAGAAATCGGTCGTCTCACAGAATTCCTGAGAAACAGAAAACCCTCAAGGCGCTTGAAATCACATATACGCAAAATTTATAAGAAAATTGGTACGAACAAAACAGATAAAAAATCTCAGAGAATTCTTCTCTGCAAAAGCTCTTACTTCTGACTTACATAGAGCGATATCGTTGGCTGATAAGGGATATACACCTTTAAATTTTGCTACCAGGGATGACTTGTTGAATCTAAGGTTCCTATCAGACACTGAAAAACAAGAGCAATGGTCAAGAAAGGAATTGCATGGACGACATCACCATGAGATTAATCAACCACACATCGACAAAGAAGCCTCCAACAAATGGTTGATGAAAGGAGAATTATTCGCAGACAGAGGGATTCCTTATGACCATCCAAGACCATGTGATCGCTACAAACAATTACAGAAAATTTATAATGAAGGACGGAACATTACAAACAGATAAGTGCAGAAAATGCCATATAAGATCGGAGACTATACAGCATATTACGTCCGGATGCGAACAACTGGCCAATACGGAGTATCTTCACAGGCATAATCAAGTGTGCAACATTATCCACCAGAAACTTGCACACAAGTACGGACTTCTGAACACCTTCCAGCCATATTTCAAGTATCAGCCGGCGCCCGTATTGGAAAATGACTCTATCAGATTATACTACGATAGGCCTGTTATCACTGACAGAATGGTGACGAATAATAGGCCGGACATAGTTATGTATGATAAGAGAGCCAGAACAGCAATGCTGGTGGATATCGCCATACCGAATACTAACAACGTGCTAAACAAGTTCCAGGAGAAAAAGTCCAAATACACAGACCTTGCTATTGAGATCAAGCAGATGTGGCACATCGATAAAATAGATGTTGTTCCTGTCATCGTATCCTCGACTGGGTTAATACCCGAAACTTTGCATGATAGCCTTAAGAAATTAGAATTGCATAAGAATACCTATATAGAAGTGCAAAAAGCTGTAATTCTTAATACATGTAGGATAGTTAGGAAATTTATGTCAAGTATATTGTAATCGAGCCTATTCCCTTTGATTGCTAAATCTGGGAAAGGTAAATTATATTCAGCTAACAGCTGAGATAGTGCATAAGTCCACGATAATAAATAACTTTATTTCCGTAGAGTGTACAAAGAAAGGAAACACTATGGAAAAGGTCAATCACACTGAATATACTAAAATGAATGAGTATACAGGTATATAGGCACAGTTTCATATAAAACACCAAAACTATTGAACAAATCAAACTATTAAATTGAGAATTCATCTATACTATAGTAACACATTTCAGTTAGAAAGGTCTTCAGTTTCTTCTTGAGAACATTCAAGCGTGGAGAGCTTTTAATATCCTCAGTCAATTTATTGAAAACCTTTATGCCAAGAAACATAGGTGATCTTCTACCTATCCTAAATTTACATTTAGGAATCACCAGATTACTATTGTTGCGTGTATTGCATCGGTGGTAATCTTTATTTTGCAATAAATGTAGTTTATTTTCATAAATGACTGTAGCCAGTTTTTTTTGAGATTTCTCACTAAATAACAAAAAAAGCTAAGCCGCGAGAAAACTCCGTACAATGATCTTTCTAGTTATTATTTTTATCTAGTTTCACACCAAGGAATTTGGTACTATCAATTTCTTTTACTGGTATACCATTAAGTTTCACATTTATGTTAACAATTTTGTTATAATTACGAAATATCACATAACTTGTTTTAATTGGATTGATATGTAATAAGTTTCTGGAAAACCATTGATGGAGCTCATCACAGCTCCGCTGTTCTCTGCTTTCCAATAAAACACTCTCCTCAGCAGACACCACTGCAGTGGTGTCATCAGCAAAAAGAAACGAATCAACTAACCTAACCTAACCTTTCAACTTTGACAGTTTGTTGTGGCTAAAACACAGCACCTATAGAACTGAAGTTTTGGATTTATATTAACAAATCATTGAGGTTCATTTTAAGTACTGACAGTTGATTAATAGTGTTCCCTATGTCATCAAGCCACCAAGATACAAAATTGTGTGAATATAGTATCGTTTGTAGTAACGGAGCTACCATACCGTACGAACATTTTGAAAAGTTTGATATGATTGAATGTTATATTCAAAATAATTTCCTGAGAGACAACAACCTCATAAAAGTATATTCGATCAATTCGATAAATTGAGGGGAAAACCTTACGTACCATGGTACATTCTACGTTCCACGGAAATAGGAATACGAATCACTGGATGGAGAAGATAAAATAATTGATATAATAGGTATTGTATTTGCCAACCCATTAATTTCGAGCAAGCAAACTGAAATGGAAACGGAGGTATCTAAGAGTGGGGTGCTCTGTATCTCAGGAAAAATAGATATCAACCTAAAAAGAAATATCCGTCATCGATTCAGTTTGTGGAATTGTTTTCAGAGAAAATCTGAGGAAATAATTTCGACTGATTAAGTTTGCATCAGAAGTGATGGAATATTCAATCGACAAAATCAACGTTGGTGGTCGGATGTCAACCCACATCGCCATATTAATATTAACGTCATTTCCGTTATATATGGGGAAAGTTATTTTCCTCTATTCACAATATTTCACATATCTGCAATACTAAAACGTCGAAATTTACATTCTGGCATCAGAAAGGAAAATTTGAAACAATTAAAGAATCAATTAATTCGATGGAATACAGTGATGAATTATACAAAAAATAATCTTTTTGTGCCATCTTACGCCTACTTTTATTTTTCCCGAAAAGCATAATTACAAGATCTGCTCGTCAAATGAACCTAATTTTCAATTTCTCAAGATACTCGCGTGATTTTTTTATTCACATGAAATGATAAACGCTTTCGTGATTCAACAGACCGATATGTGATGCGGAGAGAGAAAATGCAACAGCGGTGTCTGTTAATTATAGTTATCCGCCATGAATTGTAATGGAAGATAGCCAGCTAGATTACTATTTGTCTTCTCTTCTTTGACCTTTTCACATTTGACTTCGTGATGATGTAGGATATCCACGAAATTAGAACACAGTAGAAACCATTCCGAAAGAATTTTTCGAGTTACGAGGGTAAGTATTGTTGGTTGAGTCGAGCCATGTTGAGTAGAACCAGAAAATTGTACCAAATAGCCGGATTTGGAGAGAATACGTAAATGTGAAGCTAAATTGAAGAATACATTTGAGTTATTTTTCTCTGAATCTATCTTAGATCAGGAAGATACGTAACTCTTATTCTATAGATCGAGAAGACTTGTACTGTGTTTACCACTGGTGGCCATTGTTTTGGTGGCGAACATACCAGTGACATGGTTATTATTTTTGTGTAAAATCTCGTCGTAAGGCGTAAGCGGCTTGAGCCAATCTGAATTAAATAATGCACAGTTGCTTTAGACATGCATACATGTATTTATTTCAATAATACATACTAATAATAAACTGCTAACAGAAAAACTAATACTACCAAGATATACTACATAACCAAAGCTAAAATACGAATCGTAGCAATAACATTTTTATACAGCACAGAAGAAGAATATGACAATATAATTCAGAAAATTTTGATGAAAAGAATCATAGGTCCATGGAGGTTAATTTTAGATATAACAAATCTCAATAAATGATTGAAATATGATGTTCTTTGAAAACAAAAGTGAAAAGTACACCCTGCCAGTTGCAAAGTGTAGTTGATGTCCAGTTTAACCGGAAGTGGCAGCTCTGAAAATAATTGAAAATTTACTTTAATGAAAAAATTTGAAATTGATCGATAAATCCGTTCCCGATACTTTTAATGGGCCCTTCAGTGAGGACACTGTATACATGTACCAAGATCACTTTTGTATTCTAAGTGATTGTTGAATAATACGTTACTATGATGTTGGTTGGACATGAAGTTACGGATTGATGAATACAAAGTGTCTCTTTTATCGGTCATTCTATTATTCTGAACCTGGGATTTTAGGTAACAACAGTTTTATTATGCCTCTCAATATTTCATTTTAACCATCCGAAACAGCAGCATTAAAACATATAAATTTTTACCTTCAGCAAAAAAAAAACCGTTTTCCCGTTCTCAATGGGAATTCGAAATCTACACTTTCTTACATTGCTTTCCATATTTTTTATTGCTTTGCGCTCTCTATTAACCCAACGTATGGACGCTCTAGTGAATTCTAGCAGATTCACCAGTGCTGCCATAGCTAGTTTTGATTATGAGATTTTTTCCAAAATTTAAGGAAAATTGTGATTTTTTTAAATCATGTTTTGATCTACGAGAATAGGCTTCCAGAACTATCAGTAGCTCGCGATTGACAGTGAGCAGTGTATCCTACAAACAGATGCATAATTAAGGTTACTTGTAGTTTTTACGCAAACATAAATTGGATTCGCACTAGTGGTGAGCTCAGGGCAGTACAAATTACTCACATATACTATATCCGTGCCTAATTCTACGACAGCTCAAACTATTATTTAATTCTTCGCTCAATTGAATAAGTATACTGAATAAGATACATTAATGACCATAGAACAGTAAATCAAACAATTTTGTACGCCTAGAACGAGTTCTGTGCTGCTAAAGGGAAGCGGAATCTAACTGTAAGCCGTATTTTTCTCGACTAACCGTTCCCATTTTCGTATATTTCTGGTATAATCGCAAGCGCCGACAGAATGGGCGATAATTACAGGTTCACTGGTGAAAGTCACGCCTAGATTTTCATAATCTTTTAACCAAATTGAGTCAGAGACTTTGGAATATTAAAGGGGAAGACTAACTCAAAAGTAAATTCAAATTTTCTGCCCCAAAGTGTCAAGCGTAAATGGTAAAAAAGGCAGAATGTTGAAAGAGTCAGCGACACTATGAACATCTCTTATAAACTAGTTTTTAACATTTGCACAAGACAAGGATCTCGGCAAGATGGTACCGCGTTTATTGACAATTGATCAAAACGTGAAAGAGTGAAATTTTACCAGGCTCTTTCAACGAAACCCAGATGCGTTTCTAAACTGTTTTATAAGATGTAACATGGATTAATTTTTGAGATGAGGCAACAATCCAAATAGTGGGTGGCAGTACACCTAAAAAAGGCAAGGTAATCCATCGGTGGGCAAGATGATGGTTACCGTCTTTTGGGACGAACAGGGTATCGTCTTGATTGATTTTCAACGAATAGGAAATACTACAAACGTCCAATCTTTCGCCATTCCAAACTGGTGCAGTAACAACAGAATGGAACAGAATAGAACTCTTTCGTCGGTAACAATCGGACTCGGATATGTCACGTAAATCGTATATGAAATTGACAAGACTATAAGACACAATTCAAGACAAGAGTATCTAGGCGTAAATAAAGTAATGAGACAGGCAACATCCCTTCCTATCCGGTAACTCGTGGAACGAGAGGTTTTGAGCAGCGTCAGGTGCACATATGATACGGCTCCAGTGTGGGTTTGAAACAGAAACATTTGAAAAACTTCCGCTGGCAAATAGAGAGTGTTTGTCTAAGGGTTTTTTGGTGGTTTGAAGCATTTTCACAAGGAAGAGAGTCGATTGAAGATGAAGCACGAAGTGGAAGACCTTCAAGTGCAAACACGAATGAAAATGTAAACAGCCTGGAATCTAGTGAGAGCAGATCGACGGTTGATAGTCTTTCGTGTGCAAACCAACATTAAAAACAACTGGGTGTAGCATTACGATAATTCGTCATGTCACACTGCAATCTCAATAATGCCGTTTTTAGCCGTTTACAACACTCCAGTGGCTCATCAGCCTCCGTATTCACCAGACTTGAATTGTCGCGACTCATTCCTCTTCCCGGCATTGAACATCATCTCGAAGGAACTCATTCTGCAACATTTGAAAACGTCCAAATAGTTGTAACCGACCAGCTGAAGGCTATTCCAATATCCAAGTTCTAATAATGCTATGATGATTGGAAGGACCATATCAAGCGAGATGTGGCTTCCCAAGGGAACTACTTTGACAAGGCGACAATATTGCACTGTAATTGTCTCATTTCTCTATGTACATATATATATATATATATATATATATATATATATATATATTATTATATTTAAACTTGAGACAAGAGGAATTATTCAAAAATCTGTAGATCAATGAATAATCTTTCCAGACCAATCTGCCCGCCATGCTCGCAGCCCCCCAAGAGCCACAATAGTGCAACTAAGCAGGATGCCGAGAAACGAAGCGGGAGATTGCAGTTTCGTCCTTATTAGGAGCTTATCAGTGTCGCATACCGATTCTCAGCATCCTAACCAGCTACATCGGGGTACCCTAACGATTCCAGAAAAGACGCATCTCGTACATACGTACGAGAGCCGCCCTCTATGGACCAAGATGGTGAACCCGTTACCAGACTTCGAGAAAACGAAGAATAACAAACAGATGTGGGAACGTTAAAAATGTCAACACTTGAGGAACATCTTTCGTCGATGAGAGAATCACATCAACGGTTCAAAACTAGCGAAATAATCCAGTTGGAGTTGGTACTCTAGGCCTCTTTTCCTGTCGGTAAATATTTGATGAGCCAAAAAAAGTCTGTAGATCAATGAATAATCCTTCTCGACAAGAGCTGGTTCTCAAATTATATACATATCGGACCAGTAATATTTATTATTACGATTGAATAATCCTTCACTAGTCACCCTGACTTAATGAGTCGATAAGGTACAGAATACAGTATTTCTTTCGCCTTTTCCTGACATCATCAACAAAATTCTATCCATCGCTAATAATCCCTTCACTGTTGAAACTGAAATTTCCTCATCCTTTAAGGTTTAAATTTCTTTGTCTGTGAATTCACGTAACGTAGATTTTGGTATCGCACTCTCCGTTTCAAGTTGCCTACGTGAAATTGAGGAAGGGATTCTCAGTAACATTTCTGAAAATTTTCTCTGTAACTTCTTCATTATTTTTTTTTACTTTTTTCTTTGAGCACTTTGAAAAACCAATGTTCAGAGAATTCTGTTTCAATTTTTTCAGAATTATACCCATTAAGAACGTAGCATTTTAACACGTTCAATTCCTTGAAGTTTTTAAAATTCGAGAACATTTTTCAATCGAGAAATTTTCTGTAAATTTTTCTGTGATCAACAAAATTACAATAAAATGAATCAAATGATGGATTAATTTTGACATTTATTGTTGGGAGGGTAGATATTATTTACATTAAAAAAACACAAGTTTATATTATAATTCGAAAACCATTCAAGAAAAAAAATTTCAATGACATACATAGCAACCGAAATATTGGTATATGCAAAAATTCCGGAATATCGAGAAATCCGGAATGAATCGTCATCAGAAGAAGACAGCTGCGAGATCTTTTCATTAATGAATTTTCTCGAAAATCAAGGACGAAGATGGAGGAAGCATTATTCTCTATTTGCCGTATTTCATATAGCTGCTGTACTAAAACATTGAAAATGGAACACCCTATACAGTCATGAAAGGAGTTTATGTCGAAAAATAAATCACATCTAGTTAAAAAAGTTCTTGTTTCATTTAATCTTACTTATCATTTCACCCCCGTATGTATACGGATTCATGAGACGGACAATGACAAATAAATTTTTCCTTGTTTAAATGAAAAAAAAATCGCTGTTGAGATTTAGAGTTGAAATACCTTTCCCATAAATCTATTACGAAAGGGATTTTGAGAAACAAATATTCGGTTTTTCGAAATAAACTCATATGCATCAATTTATATTTTCATTGTTATTTTCAGAAAATATAATGTAATGGGAAAAAATAAGAAACTGAACATTTTCAATAGAGTAGACTGAATATTGTGTAAATCGTATTAACTAACCAATGACCCTCTTTTCGAATCACAAATTTATCTATATCGACGTCTTGGAATTGTGCATTTTCATGAATGGCGTGTCCACCGTGTGCACTAGATTACTCAATACCAGCCTTCCATGTTTTAATGGTAAAATCTTCAAATATAATTACCATTCATGAGAAGGTTTCTAGTATCGCGTTATGGCAAGTCACCCAAATTCCCTTGAAACCCATTCATGGGAGTAAAAACGAGTTCTCTGCAGGAAATGAATCATGTTTTATTCAATAATTAACTCGACCCAAGAAAACATTTGCAATATTTTAATTAAATCCATATGTAGTTATATGTGAACTGTTTCTATTCATGATTGTGTAAATAACAGACTGTTTATCGGCAAGGATTTCTGTTGAATTGCTGTATCAACTTTCTCTGTGGTTTAGTATCTTATTAAAAAAACGATCGAAGTTTGACGAATTGGATGCGTGGCAACGAGTGAACACGCTGGATTCGATTTTTCATGATGTAAGAACACATAATTGCGTGTTCGATTCTTGATCTATAGCTCTTCTAACGGCTTGTTTGCATAGACCAGCGATTCAATGTAATCCCAAAAAACTCCAAAAAACCAAAGTCTTAGAACGCGCAAACGATCAGCCTAGGCCATTCGCTAGGGCTGTTCCGTGAGATAAACTGGTTCACTGGACATGTTGAGCCTTCCTGTTGAAACTACATATCGCAAGTGCATACCGTCTATCTGGTCCCAAAAATACCTCGAAATCATTGTGTTGTGGCGATCACCGGAGACAAATCGACCTCCTTGATTGATCATGCAGTTTATTTTCGTTATTTTTACACACAATGCTCATTTTGTTTCAAATCTTTGTTCAATAGTCCTTCAAGTTTGACGACTAAAACGAAAACGTGAAAGATCTACTAATCCAACTTCACTCCTATTCAAGGAATGTTAAAAACACAATGCGTCTTCCCATTTGAAAAATTCTATATACAGTACAACTTCACTAGTCCGGGCAGATATCGTTTCGGCGCATGCCCGGACTATCGTAATGCCCGAATTTCTGAAGTGATTTGAATTTGTTTCATTTTCAAATTAGAAACAACCCAAAATCTGTTAAAGCCGAGTTTATTATTAAAATATCGAAAAGTTGAACAAATAATAGTTTCTATTATGAAACAGAATCAAATTATAGAATTTCCATTCATTATAATCTTTCCTCATTGAAAATATAGAATTTAAATATAAGCTAGTGTACATAAACAACATGCTATTCTTTATGGCGTTTGAAATATCCATCGATTTTACTATGAACTTTTCTCGATGCTTACATCTGAACTGATTTTTCCTTGAGCCTTTTCAGGACCAATACCTCTTCTATAGGAAGATTATTCTGGTGGGCCCAACTGATATTCAGGGAGAACGCATTGACAGTATCGGCATGTTTCACTTTTACCATACTATCTAAACCATCCTCTGAGTCAGAAGATTCCTGTACGTTTTCAATATTCCTTCCTAAAGCATAAACTCTTCTTCAGTCAAATCGATAACCAACTCATTGTCTCCCACAGCCCAGTTGGTAATGTTCTCAATGGTTAAGTAATTTTCTGGATCGATGACCCTTAATGATTCGGCAATATTTTTCAAATCATTTTCACTGATTGGACGAAGTTTCTTCTGAAGCACTGAGAGTGGAATATTTTCATCATCTGATTCTTCTACTTCTGTAATGTAATGCTGTCCAATTTTTTCTAATATTTCATTGAAGTAATGGCTTTCCAAGATTGGGCAATTACATATTGCCACTAATGAACGAATATAAATTGTTCTCACTGTACCAAGATACTTTACGTAAACAACTGTGAACATTGATTGATGAAGTTTGCGGTAATCATTCTTTGTATATGTATTCGTGCCAATAATAACTTCAGTATTCACAAACCTCGTTTTCGTTGTCGCACCCTGTATATATATATATATATATATATATATATATATATATATATATATATATATATATATATATAGGTTAGGTTATATATATATATATATATATATATATATATATATATATATATATATATATATATATATATATATATATATATATATATATATATATATATATGACGACGAGTTGCATATATCTGTTCATGCAATCAAACTGATTTCATGAAAAATATAAATCCACCACCCGGTAATTAATACCATTGCCAGGCAATGATTATAATCAAAACATATCCTGGAGTAATTATATATTAGGATAACGTTAAATGTTATGAGAATATATCAATCTACGAGAATATATATATATATATATATATATATATATATATATATATATATATATATATATATATATATATATATATATATATACAGGTGCTTCAACGAAAACTAAACAGAGGCTATATTTACCAAGGTATTCATTTCTGATGAAAACGCAAAAACATGTCAATTCTTGTTTCAAGGGTGACATCTTTTGGGTTACAAAACTTGCCTGAAATATCAACCCGCTAAGCGGGGGTTGCAATCCTTGAACATTTTGAATAGGGAAGATGGGTCGAGTGATGACTCAAAAGAAAGGCTGTATCTTTGTCTACATTGCATTGAACGAATTTTTATTTTCAATTGAAAACTGTAAAAGATACAGGGTGAGCAACTGAAAGATAGGGAATACTCTTTCCCTGAGACTATTCAAGTTTCAGTGAGGTAAAATGGAACAGATCCATGCTGATCAATGGCAGTTATCATCAAGTACCATCCTCATCTCGAATTTCAACCCCTGGAGCAGGGGTGACAACCCTTGAAAATTTGGAAGAGGGTAGATGGGTCGAGTGATAACTCGAAAGAAAGGTATTATCTTTGTCTGCATTCCCGTGAAAGAATTTTTTATTTTTGATTGAAAATTGTAGAAGATACAGAGTGGGACACTGAAAAATAGAAAAGACTATAGCCCCAAGACTATTGGGGTTGCAACAAGATGCTCCCTTCGCTAATGCGAATTTAAATACAGACAAACTGACCCCTGCAGCGGCCAGATCTGACCCCTCTCGATTTCTGGTTTTGGGGATATCTACAGAATTGAGTTTATATTATACAGGGTGCTTCAACGAAAACTAAACAAAGGCTATATCTACCAAGATATTCATTTCTGATCAAAACGCAAAAACAGGGCCATTTTTGTTTCAAGGGGGACATCTTTTGGGGTACAAAACTTGCCTGAAATATCAATCCCCTATGAGGGGGTTGCAATCCTTGAACATTTTGAATAGGGAAGATGGATCAAGTGATGACTCAATAGAAAGGTGGTATCTTTGTCTACATCGCCTTGAACGAATTTCCATTTTTATTTGAAAACTGTGAAAGATACAGGATGAGCAACTGAAAGATAGGGAAGACTATTTCCCTGAGACTATTCAAGTTTCAGTGCAGTAAAATGGAACAGATCCATGCTGATCAATGGCAGTCATCATCGATTACCATCCTCATCTCGAATTTCAACCCCTAGAGCAGGGGTGACCACCCTTGAAAATTTGGATGAGGGTAGATCGGTCGAGTGATACCTCGAAAGAAAGGTATTATCTTTGTCTGCATCCCCGTGAACGAATTTTCATTTTTGATTGAAAACTGTAGAAGATACAGAGTGAGCTACTGAAAAATAGAGGAGACTATCTATCGCCCTGAGCTATTCAAGTATTAGTGCAAAAAATGGAACAGATTCATTCCAGATCAAAGGCTGTCATCTTTAATCTAAATGAATCTAGATTCATTTGCAACTAGATTAGCTTCAATCCCACTAGTAGAATATTGTCGAGAATGTCGTCAAGGTATGAAGTTAATCGCGTTTTATAAATCTTGCAATCCGATGAAGAACAGAGGAGTTATCGCAATTGGCTTATTATAAGAAACTTCCTGTACTTACGAGTGCATGGCTCGCACTTTGAGTGCGGTAGCAAATTGAACTTTTTTTTTCTCGTAAATTTGTTCCTTCCGGAATTATGTCTTACCCCCTTCGCGAAACGTCGTCGAAGTTAGCATTTAGAAGGAGTAATGTAATGTAGTAATATGACGTCGACACATGACAAACGTATTCAATCGAATATGTAGACATCGACATCGAGACACTGAAAAGGAGAAAACAAATTATGCGAATCTCCGTTAATTCTGTAGTTTATCTGAATTATTACCTGAAATGAATCATGTCATCTTTATGGAACCGAAATTTAATGGGAAGTGGAAGTACTATTGTTATACGCAAAAAAAAAGACAAAAGCCTCCCATCCAATAATTCATAGCCGTCTATTCGCCATCGAACGCGTTGACAAGACACCAGTCGAGCACAAAAAGAGGTCGACGTTATCTCATGATTTAACTCCGCTAATTATACCGTGAATCGGACGGCGCGGGGAGTCAAAATTCAGCCGGAAGCCCCAAAACCGCAGCCCGGACATTTTAAGGATGATATCTCTCGTTTCGAGAGAGGAGAGCAAGAGAACCGACCGAGTAAGGGCGATAAGCCAGACGACGATACGATAGAGAAGTTTGCGTGGCAAGGCGTGGGTTGCCCAGATACCGTGGCGTAAAGCGCGGGGACCGTGGGAAAGTCGCTCGCAGCTCCAGATGGCCTACACCCGAGGCCTTTTCTTACTGCAAGGTTTGTTTACGATTGCAATGAAATGATTAGACGGGGATCCTTCATGAATTTGATGAACTTTGAACTATAAGCCCTTGAGAGAGCAAAAGGAAATATGTTTAAGTAATTGCACCATTTATCAAATGCTTGTTGAGTACCCTAAGAATTTTAAGGACTAATTGATAGGCATCTATAAACAGTGATCCACTTTTCGTAGCAGTCGATACAATGCGTATTTAGAACGATTCTCATTGGTAATTATGATAACATGGCAGATTACCAAGCAATGTAAGAGCTAGTTATACCAGGGTACCCAAGTAAGATGGCCTATTAAAAGATTATGATGAATGGGTTACCATATTTTCCTAAAATTTCACAGGTTGAATTGGTTAGACTTTCTGCCATTTCCGGTTAGACAGAGACTGATATAAACTTCCCCATTTTGAATAGAACACCCTGTATATCTTTCCATAATTGAACCACCCTGTCAATGCCGATTTCAAAAATGTACCACTTCATAGGAATTAATCATACGATTTTAAAAATATTTCACTTTATGTGACAAAACTTGATCTTGATGTGTCGCAGATAAAATAGCATAACTCAAAATTCACACAAGATAAAAAAAGTTCGGACACTTTCAGAGCCAACAATTATCGGCATTATGAATTCATTCGCAAAAGACCTCTTGAAAATATACAGGATGTGCCAAAATCAAGTTCGAATCGAAAAATGTGGAAAAATTGCGTTCCTTCAAAAATAGATAAAACTCAATTTTCATTTGATAACGAAGGCCGTAGTTTTCTTCTGTGGAAGGAAGAAACAAAGAAAATGTAATAAAGCTTTTGATATTTTGAAATAACTCTTATTATTGTTTGCTAGAACGGTGTTTGAGTTGACAAAATATGAAATACGCAAATGCACAAATCATTTATATTTTAGAGCTTTATGGCTAGTGTCATAAAAATATTAGTCGGATCTGGAAAACATTTAATGAAAGAAACCTAAATGTAAATGAATAACAAGAACTTTCGGTTGAAAATAGAAAAGAAACTTCATTAATTTTGGCTCGTTTTTGAAAGGACGGGTGTTTTCGAAACTCGTGATGACAGAAGAGAATATAATGAATGTTCTAACTTATTTTGGGTCCATAATTCTCGATCAGTTGCGCTGAAGGAGAATTGAGAATATCATGGTCCACAATTCAGAGAATTCTCAGTGAATACAAGATACATCCCTACAAATTTGTCAAAGTCCAATTATTGCTTCCAGAAGATCTTTTAAGGGGAATCGATTTTTGTGAAGTAAAATTAGTTAACTTGACAGATGATGCAACTTTCCTAAGAATAATACGGATCGATGAGTCGAAAATCTCCAGAAACGATCATTTTTTGGTAACCGAGGATCCGAATATTACTCGGGAAACCGGAGATCAGAACAGATTTTATGTATTTGTTTTATTGATGGATGTTACGATTTTTCCTATGAAGAAACTTTGACATCTGGGATATATCTGAATATTTTAAGAACATGTGTAGAACCGTTCGTGAATAACTTGCCTCTATGCAGTAAAATCGTTGGTTCCAACTTGATGGTGCTCTTGCGCATTCAACTAGAAAAATTGCAGCAGAATTGACGTGGAAACGGACCTTGGAATTAGTCTCCAAGATCCCCGACTTGATCGCCCTACATTTTCATTTATGACAGAGAGTTAAAGAGATGGTTAATTAAACTCCAGTTAGGAGTTAGGACTGCAAACTGCTGTTGAACGCAGAATTTTAAAGATTTTCGAAGCAAACGGCGAGCAGTTTGCTTGAAAATAAGTGATGATAATAATATTCGTTTTTATCAATAATTACCATACAGTCTATTTAGGAGAATTTATTCTAACAAGCTTCACCCGTCATGATCACTTCATCGCAAGACATTTGTTTCCTACATTTCTTCCGTCCACGCTCTTGGTTACCAGATGTACCTGTTAATATTCAACTTTTAGTTTTCAAGTTATTATACCGACTAGATTGAAATTTAGACATAGACAATGTTTATCCATTCGAACAATGAAAAACATACGTAGTGATTTGAAAAAAATTATGGTTTTTCTTCAAACAACTCTCATTGCTCTACAATGAATTTATGGTTTTTTGCTCTACGTGACATCCTAGCATTCTGAATAAGTGGAATTTTTCTTGTTTACCAAATATTTACGGACAGATAAATCATGTAAGATTGGGCAAATTTTGACGTTTGAGTACGGCAGCTAGGTGGAATATTGTGGTTGGACAAAATGCCGCACTTCCTGTATCTTTTTCATTTGTAGTGCAAAAATTTGCGGAGTTTTCTCTAAATATATATTTCCTCTAGCAGTCTCACTAAATCATGAAATTTACCCACCCTGTACAGTCCATATGAAGGGTACGAATTTGAGAGTCTCAAAAGAGCCATCGATAATGTTTTTACATTCAGCGCAGAATAATATTTCAGAAAATCTCCGTCCTCACTAGTAGATACACTTATTTACACATAAATAGCAAATGTTGACCAGTTACTAATCTATACCGGATATTGTGATAGTAAAGGATTGGTTTCGACTAAGTCAACACACGGCAGAGTCCAGAAATGAAATAAGGCTGATATTGATAAGGTCCAGGATGAACTAGACCGTGAGAACTTTATTTGCTGTCGACCTATTTCGGATGTGGTCAATAGTATCTATATCTACGTTCTTCTATTGTGTAGGCAGACGTACAAATATCTTATCGGTGCAGTTGTTTCAATCTTGTGAGAAAAATATACCAGATAAACACAAATTTTATCACAGAGAATTATGCAAAATTTGAAAATATAAATAATATCCATGAAGAAGTGCAGCTTATCGCAATAACGACTATATTTAATTGAATATCCCTGTATAAGATAACTGCAATTGGTACTGATTAGTCAGTGTCTCTTAACCTTTAAATATGGATGCCTCGATATTTGAAAAAAATATCATGAATAGGAAACCCTTTATAGATAAAATTTCGCAAAGCTTTACCAGGTATATGTACGAGGTTTGTTCATTATATAACGTGTTATCTTTCACTTATGCTAAAATGAATTTTGACTTCTATTTTGCTTTGACGTGTTTTGGTTGCCTGTTCCAAAAAATGGATCAAAGAATCTGTAAAAATTTTATGTGAAGAACAAAATGAAGTGCGCCAATGTTTCACGAATGTTGATTGTGACATAAAGCGAAGCCTCCTTGAACCAAGAAACGTTTATCGGTAGTACCAAACGTCCTTACAGGGCGCAGAACAGCGTGCTGGACATCCGAACTAGGAAATGCAATCTCGGTATACCAAGATCTTGCAATTCCAAGATCTCGCACCTATTCTGCAAGATCATTCTCGCACCCAAAATCATGTGCGATCTCGCAATACTTGCAAGATTGGTATTATGTGAATTTTGGTTAGCTTTCAGTGCTTTCGCATATTGTTGTTGACTTATGTAAACAATGTACCTATTCCCAGTGGCAACACGTGGCGCTAGGGCCACAGCGCGATAGAGATGAGTAAGGCGAGACGTTTTCCGGTTGTCGTAAATTTGCCATTGTTTTGCGAGCCTGGACGTGTCAGAGTGCATGGCAATCTGCAGAATATAAACTATTCCAATAACAGTTGAAAATAGTTTCTTGTGTGTTTGAGTTCTCTCGGTCTATTCGTTTTATGTTAAAATGACAACAAAGGTAGTTTATAAAGAGTTTCAAAGTAGATCAGAGGTATGGAAATACTTTTTGACGGCAGAGGATGGACAAACTTCCCAGTGCAAATTGTGTAATTCTATTTTGAAAACAACGGCACGATCTCCCAAAGGCTTACATGTACATTTACTGTCCAAGCACAAAATTGATACTTCTCATAAAAAAGTGACAGAAAACATTAGTCTGGTTCCATCAAATTCTTCAATTCTGATCAATGCTTCCGCGTCAGTAAGGCTACCTCCTACAACCGGTACGAAGAGGCAGCAAATATCTGATTACTTTTCGTCCCTACTAAAAGTTTTTTTGGAAGAAAGAATTTCAAGGATAATTTCTAAAGATGGCATGACTTTTAGATCTTTTTGCACGTCGAAAGACTTGAGATAATTATTTGCGACTAGTGCCTGCAGAGAGTTGCATAACTATTTTGAAGAAGAAACTTTCAGAATATGGCTTGTCATTAGATGAAGATATAGTAGGTGTTACTACAGATGGGGCCAGTGTAATGGTGAAGGTTGGGCGACTCATGAATCCTCTTCACCTGCTACGCTCACGGCATTCAATTAGGAGTTATAGATGTGATTTACAAATCGAAACGTGGAACCGTAACGCAAAAAGAAAGTACAAAAGACATAGTTGTAGCTCAGTCAGATGTGGAGGAGTTTGACGATGAAGAATTTGATGACATTATTGATAATGAAGGATTTGACTGCAGATTACCCACTGTAGATGAAATTGACCTAGTGCCAGAATTTGATCCTCTTATCAAAAAAGTAAGACAAGTAGTCAAACTTTTTGAAAAATCACCAACGAAGAATGACATTCTTCAGAACTATATGAAGGACGAATTCAGCAAAAATGTGCAACTCGTGCTGGACTGCAAAATACGGTAGTCTAGTCTTGCAGATATGATTTCCACATTCAATAAGGTGAAGCAATGTGTAAGCAAAGCCTTGATTGATTTCAATCTTGGATCGAATACAAATCATAGTTTCTCAGACGAAGAATATCGTGCTTTATCAGATTTAGAACTCGTATTTCAGCCTATAAAACTGGCAGTGGAAGTACTATGTCGTCGAAATTCAGATTTGTTAACTGACGAAACTACTCTGTAATTTATAGTGAAAAAGTTAGAAGAACTCGGAACACCAGTAGCTCAAAAACTTGCTGAATCCATGAGATCTAGGATTAATGAACGTCGAATATGATTTTGAAGAAAGAAATCAATGTGTACGAGTCAGGAGGGTCAAAAGGCAAAATGTACAGTTCGCTCACCAATGTCTTTTATCTGTAGTACCAACAAGTGTTCAAGGCAGAACGGGCGTTTTCCTCAGCTGGTTATCTGGTATGCAGCTTTCGGAGTCGGCTGGCAGATGAAACCCGTAGATACTTTATGCTTTTTGAGGAGTTATTTTCAAGTTTTAGAATAACATGTTAAATTTACTGGTTAGCTTGAGATTTTATTTCTCTATTTTGCTCCTGAAGAACAATTAGAGCCAATAGAAATATAAATTTTCGTACATTTTCGATGATCATTTCTTCACAATGCGAGATTAGAATTCCTGAATCTCGCGAATACCGAGATTAATATTTTGATGCGAGATTGCATTCCCTAGTCCGAACACTTCAACAGGCGAAAATATTGATAAAGTGAAGGAAGTATTGACCAATCGTCAAATCACCATTAAAGGAATTGTTGAAGACCTAAACATATCGATTGGTTTGTGCCAGTCGACTTTTACCAATGATTTGACTTCAAAAATCTAACCTAACCTAACCAAAAACAAAAATGCGTTAACTTTGCACAGGATTTGTTGACCTCGGTCTGCGACGACCTAAATTTGCTGCGGACTGACAACGCATCATGTTTATGGTTGAGAAAACCAAAGCGCAATCATCCCGTCTTGGAATCAGCCAAGATCGCGTCACGTTCAGTCGAATTTGAAGAATTTGCTCACAGTTTTCTTTGATTGCAGGGTCGTGGAGCATCATGAGCTGTTCTCACAGGGTAGGATGGACGATAAAGATATAACTCATTCAGTAAGAGCTGGAATTGTGAAAGAACAAACACCGGCTTTCCTTCCATAACGATCCATATTGTTCTTTCTGTTGCCGGCTAGGTTAGATCATCGAACAAGAGCATGTCACTGAATTCAGACTTTGAGAAGATATGAGTGGAGCTGGTCGAACGCTAGGAGTAGTTTACCCTTTGTTCATCTGAAATGGAATTGACAAACGAAAAACGCCGTATTATTAAGGTTTATCTATTATAGGCATTTTCAGAATTTCATCACTATTCGTCAACAGATTTCATAAAATTGAAACAGTTTTTTTCCTCAACTCCTTAAACGTGAATACCTCGGCAGAGGCGGATACAACGAAAAAAAATTATATGAAATTGTAGTGTTATCTTGAAGAGACCTATCAGATCCTGAGTTATTGACCCCCTGTATTTTTGTTCATCATTTTGAATAATTAAAGAGTGACCTATTACATAGCCTGTCTAAACAACGAATTTCATTGAAAACAAAGCCATAGATTCATGTGTGTTGATAGAAAGTATGACGCAACAAATAACAGATGTATAATGAAAACCAATTACTTTACGTGTTATGGTTATCCCAAGGAAAAGGTGGCTTTTGTTCGAATTACAATGCGAAGAAAATTTAGAGTTAATTATTTATTTATTAATTCCACAGCGATGAAAGAGATGCCTTCATATTACATTCGGCGCCATTATGGCCAGAGAATGAACATAGAACCTTCATCATTCATCTTTTATTCCGTGTATAACGTAATGGAGGCAGGAAATTAATCAATCGTTTTAAACTTAGTGGTACTGTTTTTTTTGAACTGAATGCGTATTCAATAGTGTTAAGAATATTTTTATGTCAACAACATCAGCTATGGGTCCATTTGCTACAACTCTGCTTGATTTAGACATAGTACAAAATACAGCTTTGCGTATTATATCAGGAGACTATCGCTCTAGCATAATCTATAACCTCAGAGTTCTGCTAAAAAAACCACCACTAGAATTCCGTCGAGAATATTTATAGTTGTGTTATGCATCTAGAATCTCTGAGAATGAATCTAACATCAACCACTCCACCGTTTTTCATCTACGAATTTCAGGAACTCTAAAACGCACTCTAAAACTGAAATAGACTTTTCAGAACCAATTTTGATACCAAATAATTTAAACTGTCACTACTATATCAGCTAGCATTCCCTCCATGGATAGTCCAAATTTCTACCTTAAACGTTCACAAATCGTCCCAAATTCATCTATCTCAAGCTTTATCCGCGCCGTTTTCCAACATGGTATACCTCGGATTTAATTGAAAGTATTTTAATTAAATAAAAAGCCTTTAATAGTTATAGAAAGCATAGGACCGAGTTTCACTACAATAAATTCAAGTCTTTGAGGAGTATTGTGAAATCTACAATGAACACAGCTTATGAGAACTTTATTGCAACATCCGAAGAGCGAATTTCCAGTGATCCTTCCGACTTCTGGTCATTCATTAAATCAAAAAAAAGACATTCTAATATACCAGGAGAGATGAGAGATGACGAGACGACATATGAGAGGCCTGGTGTTTTCGCGGAGTACTTTGGTGGTGTCTATGATGGATATAATGGAGATGTATTAGTTGATGATGGCAAAGTTCTTGGTACTGAATTCATCAATCTGACTACAATTTCTGTGGAAGATATAATCTCCGCTGCGAGAAAACTATCAAGCAAGCCTACCGCTGGTCCAGATGGTATACCCAGCTTTGTTGTTAAGGACTATATACGTGTCTTTGCACATCCTTTATGTATAATATTTTCAATATTGTCTTGAGGAGTGGAGTTTACCCCTCGACGTGGAAGGTAGCTAAGATTGTTCCCATTCTGAAGAAAGGGGATTCTATCATCATAGGTGACTATAGGCCCATCGCGATTCTATCCAATTTCTCAGAGAGGATCAGAGGATCTCTTCAATCTCCAGGGTCAGAACAGAAACGTTTCTATGGGTCCCCTTTCATATGGGAATCACAGGCAATGAGGAGGCCTACTGGCTTGCAATAACCTCACCGCCGAATTCGGATTTCACACTATAGCATCGAACAGACTTCAGACTTATCAAAAAACATACAAGTGGCAATCGATCTGGAACGACATGAACACTCAGCTCAAATTAGTAGCACCTACTTCGTCTTCCATACTTCATAGATAGGCCACACAGCATCGACTGTCCAAAAAACTATAGTACATATCTCATGCGAATGTCCTAAATACACCATTGAGCGCAATAGATGGAGAATTACTAACCTCGAACTATCAATCAACATAAACCAACATTGAATTTCTTTGAAAGAAATAAACCTATACGAAAAATTCAAACTGCGTTCCCCCACTCATTATTATGTCCTATATTTGGTATGTACCATATTTTCCGCTAATAACCCTTAGTGATGCTGCTAATTTGAAATAAAAAAGAAAGAAACATCAGCTGAACGAAAAAAGATCACAAAAAATTTATATTTATAATTTCATATTCTACTGAATCAAAAAATTTCAGACCTTCAATTCAATCTTTCCTATATACGCTACAAGTTTGTAGAATTATTTAACGTAAAAAAATATTGGATGCCTGTATAGCCACTGGGGTCTAAAATCTAATAAGTTAGACGGTTAATATGTAAATTACTCCTTTAGGTTCATCATGGTGTGACGATAATCTGTTTTCGACGGTATTAAAACAATTTTTGCAAAGTTTTTTCATGCTCCCCTGCAGAGATCATATCTGATCAAAAATTTAAGGTAGTTAAAATACCAATCGTAGGATTACCCTCACGATCTTTCCGGATGATCTTTTATCGTTATTATTGAACTTCTTCCTGTAGAATAAGATCGCTATAAATTGGAGCCGCTTTTGTCATCGCTGATCTTTGCCTGTGGCCGGTGTCATGCGCCGCCATTAAAAAGAGCTTCTCTCTATCGTAATAATATCGAATTTATATTTCGTGCACTTGTTTGTACTTCCTCCTTTTCCCGTAACCCCATGAGACATACTATTTGTCGAAGATCGGTAATATTGATGACAATCGCCTTCCCATCCCATGGTGTTATAGAAGATTTTCAGCTTGGGGCATCAATTCGCAACTTTCTTCTCGGGTTGCTGTTAGGAACTGTTCCAAGCAGTGTACGTCCTTACTAAAATTATCCACTGATAACTGTCCTTGCGTTACGGAAATTTTTTTACTTATGAACATCTAATGTTTTCAAATTATGTTTGATTTCACAAAGAGTTACCAAAAGACATGAAAATGCATTCAGTTATTAATTGATTCCTTAGAAAGGTTCTGAGTATTTTTTTTTCGTTCGCCCTAATTATTCAAGATTCACTGGGGATATCTTTTACATATCCAATGATTATCCCAGCTCAGATCGGCTAAGAAAATATCCTGCAATTTAATTTACTTGAACCATGCAGATGATATTGGTACCGAAGAGACTTGATCCTACTATTCAGACCTTTCAAAATTCAAATATGGTCCTAATCACAAGCTGATGTCTTGTAAAAATTACGAATAGTAATTTGCCGAATCAAAGTCATCGAGGTCACAAAATGCTTATACGGAAGGGAACCAATAATTTAAAAATTCCTTTCAATTTAGAAATAAGATGAAGCTTTTCAAAATCGTTAAATGTATAATTCACTGGAGTATAAAGTGCAATTTTAAATCATCAACTAGTTTGATATATTAAACTGAACACGTAAGTCCGTGGGCATAAATGAGTTGAGAAATTAGACAGAGAAAGAAGATAGAATCGGGAATACCATTTTACGAATGGACAATTTTTTTCATATGTGCACAATTCTTTCGGAAAGATTAACTTAGCTTTCTATTGCTAGAAAAAAGTACAAAAGGCAAGCTCCTCTCCTAAGTGGAAGCTTAAATGTTTCACATAATATTAAAGCATTTATATTTCTTGAAAATACGAATATCTTTTTGTGGAAACCCGAGCTGAATGAGCGGTTAAGCAAGAAACTTGGTTACAATGCTTATGGCTAACATTGTTATGGTTTATTGAGTTAAATGAGATAAAAAAACACAAGGTTTAACTTGACTCTACACTTTATTTGAAAAAATTCGACGACGTTTCGCTGACACAGCAGCTTTATCAAGAATGACAAACAGAATGAAGAGTATGGTATTATAAACAAATGGTAGAACAAGTTGGATGAATAACAGGAAAATCCACACCGAGCCATTGTACAGTTAGTATGAAAGGTAATAAAAACTAATTAAACAAGTTAAGTAGGGGTGAATAATTCACATCTACCTGTTCATTCAAAAGCTTGTCCGAATGTTTGTATCTATTTATTTCTAATGCTTCTAGGAGATCTAATTTTGAAATTTTTGATTTTATATGTAATATGTCAAAGTTTTTATTGAATGAATGGTTTTCTTTTATTAGGTGGTTTGAATAATTTGAATCAGATTTATTTTTATCGAAGCTACGTTTATGTTCAGATGTTCTTATGCCAAAACTCCTATAGGTCCTACCGATATAAATTTTATCACAAGAACCGCAATTGAGTTTATAGATTCCTGATTTACTTGATTTTTCAACACGAGATTTATTATTTTTAATATGTTTACCTAAGTTATTAGAAGTTTTGAAAGTTATATTAAGATTTTGTTTGACGAGAAAGGATTTAATATTTGTACTTGCAGAACCGCAGAATGTTAAACTGTTGAATATTTTATAGTCTTTATGAATAGGATATACTTCATTTATTGCTTTCTGATACAGTTTTTACGAATGATTAGATCTATCATATCCGGATTATATGAATTATTAATGGCTATCTGTTTGATGATGTTTAACTCTTTATTATAATCTTCTACTGATAAAGGTAAATTGAGTAACCGATGTACCATGCTGTTTAAAGCTGCAACTTTGTGTTGAATTGGATGTAATGAGTAGTTATGTATAATTGTATCAGTATGTGTTGGTTTACGAAAGACCGAAAAAACATGATTATTATTTTGTTTAGTGATTTTTAAGTCCAAAAATTAATGGAATCGTTCTGTTCAATTTCTATCGTGAATTTAATGTTCAAATGGATGGAATTAATGAAATTAAGAAATAAGTCTAATTGACGAGTAGTTCTAATGAAACATACTAAGATGTCGTCAACATATCTATACCAATAAAGAAATTTGGAAATGAGACTGGATGTAATAGATGTTGTTAGAAAATTTTGTTAATGCAAACGGCCAACAATTCAATATTTCTGATTTAATTACAAGTTAACATGATTCGAATTCAACATATATCAATAATCATGTTTTTCGGTCTTTCGTAAACCAACACATACTGAATAATTCACATTTACCTGCTTATTCAAAAGCTTGTCCGAATGTTTGTATCTATTCATTTACCTGCTTATTCAAAAGCTTGTCCGAATGTTTGTCCATTGTCCATTCGGACAAGCTTTTGAATGAGCAGGTAAAAGTGAATTATTCACCCCTACTTAACTTGTTTAATTAGATTTTATTACCTTTCATACTAACTGTACAATGGCTCGGTGTGGATTTTCCTGTTATTCATCCAACTTGTTCTACGATTTGTTTATAATACCATACTCTTCATTCTGTTTGTCATTCTTGATAAAGCTGCTGTGTCAGCAGTTTTTTTATCTCATTTATATCATGGATCTACATCAAGTAACGGCCTCCACAATTCAAATGTTTATTGAGTTATATTGAGTAAATACGATCTCCGTTCGTATGAAACAAGAAGATTTGTGAGGCATCATAAATGATGGAACGGAAATGTAGTTCATATTTTTCTTTTAAAGTTGTTGAATAATTAAAAGAAATCTTTTACTTTTTGATTATATTCATTGAGATAAAAGCTTTAAAAAACCTCAGAAAAATTGTATACCTACATTTCATTTTGCAATGAGGACAGTTATATCAATATGCATTCAAAATTTTGAAGTGATATTGTAGTAGATAAGTAGATAATACAAAATTCATGAAAAATTATATTCTTTCCCGAGAAATGGATGGACTAGTCATATTACATAACTTGAGTTATAAATGAATGAAAATTTAGCTGCTTCTGAGGTAACATCTATCGGAAGCCTTTTCATGTTTTACTTCAAGTCCAGTGAACGATTCTTATTTGCACATATATTGATATACAGGCTACCGCAGCCGCATTCATCATCTCCGTTAAACCCCGTTATTTACCAAGGGTATTCTTACAAGTACTGCGGGAGCACAAATAGCATTATTTGCACTCTGCCTTCGAACGTAAGTACCGACAGTGAGGCGGGCGCCGATCTTTGGATCCCATCGCCGTAGATATTACTGACCGACCGAGGAATGTCAAGCATGGTGCGGGAACCACCCGGGGAGAGCACGCTTGTTGGGTTCTCTTGCCGATCTGTGTTGCAACAAGACGACGTTCTCAACTGTTTCGATCAGCTTTGTTCGCATAGATACACCCACTAATTGCTCTACTTTGGTACCATTACGGTACGGCCGGCATGGATCCCATGGGGCAAATGCTGGTTGCATAATAAAATAGAGTGTGTAGACTAGCAGTTAGTTTAGCAAAGATTCGCATATAGAGAAGCTAGTTTCATTCCAAAGTACACGAAATATTCTATATGTCGATAAAATTGAGTGTAAATACTTAGGCGTTTCATTTCTTGGTACTGCAGACAAATTGAAGACGTTTTTCAAAAATGATGTAGATGATACAAAGCAAAGCCAATGATGGAGCAGAATTCTTGAGAACATCTGTTCATATTTTCTAGAAGAGATGAATGTTTAGTTCAATCAAAAATAAACTATCTAATATATAATTTGTGTATTTCGTCTTTGTAGTAGTTTACCTTAATCACTCTGCAAACTAGAGGGAGGATCTCTGTACCTCTATGAGTACTTCAAATAGGGAAAATTAGATTTTCCACATTTTATCCAATGGTTGTGAAGGAATTCTTGAGCTAAATAGCTCGGAATCCTTTCGTGCTCTTTCGGATCGCCTAGTAATTCCTTTTGTTTCTTGGAGCTGAAATGCTGGCATTACATTTTGGGTTTGTTATGCCCACACAAGTAAGACGCTGCAGTTTTCGCAGCTTCCTTACGTGGTAACTTTAGTTGTATTGGTCCACCAAATAAGAGATGCATATGAGACGTGAGATCTTATAATCGTAGTATACCAGGTATGTAGATATGAAACAGGATTTTTTTAATAGAAAATACACGTTGATTGTATGAAAATGACAAAGAATAGTTTATTCAAAGTATTACCCATCGCCAGCTATACATATTTACCATCTTTCTGTCAATTCGTGGAGACCATGGCAAAAAAACTGTTACTCTTTTGAAGCAAACCAGTTATTGAGCTATTTCCGTAAATTTTCATAAGAAACAAAGCGTTGCTCTGTAAGTGTCTGTTCCATCGATGCAAATAAAGGATAATCGGGCGGAGCCAAGTCTGGAGAGTAAGCCGTATGCGGAAGTATTTCCCAACTAAACGTCTCCATCGTTTCCTTGACCGGTTTTGCTGTGTGAGATAGTGCATTATCATGAATCCTTTTTGCCTTTTTAGATGGTCCGCTCGATCTAAATCGTTTATTTGTTATTGGAAGCGTTCAGTATTAACGGTTTCACCGGGTTTTAGCAGCTCGTAAGAGATCACACCTTTTTGAACTCACCAAACACACAGCATTGTTTTCCGTCCATAGCGATTTGGTCTTGCAGTCGATGTTGCTGGTTCGCCTGGAGTTACCCAAGATCTTTTACGTTTGGGATTCCCGAAATATAACCACTTTTCATCGCCAATCACAATTCGATGGAAAAATGAAATTCTTCTGTACCTGACGAGCAGCATTTCGCAAATGGTTTTTCGATTTTCCTGCTGTCTTTCATTCAGTTCATGTGGAACCCATTTTCTCATCTTCTGGATCTTTCCCTTGGCTTTCAGTTGTATGGAGACGGCTTCTAGTGTCAGATTTAATTGATCCGCAAGTTGTTTTTGAGTTTGAGCATAATCATCCAACAATGCTTGTAATTTGATGTCTTCAAACTTTTTTGGTGGTTTTCCTCGTTTTTCTTTTAAACCACTCAAGGCACTGTGATTTACTACTGTAAGCTTCAACAAGCATTCGTTGCGATTCTGCAGCACTTTTCTTCAAATGACAACAGAAAACCAATACTGTCCGCAAATCGTAGTTTCCAGGCACGAAATTCGACATGTTTAACGCTATTACACAATATGCTGCTGTATGAAACGTGTACTGTGATGAGTTGAAAGTTTTTGTCTGATGTCGAAACAATAAAATGGCTCACATAACGCGGTCTGTGGTAACAACATCGACAGCTAGGGCCATCTATTGGCAAATTCCGCTTTCATATTTACATACCTGGTATAACCAATAATTGATCTTTGTACCTGTAGTCTCCAGGTCTTTCCAAAAAAATTATGATGTGTCCATAGGCACAATGCAACTTTCGAATGCAATCTGGGACCACCCCTTGCACTAGCGGCTGATGCCCTTAGAGATTAGTAGTGCTGCAGATTTCAGTTTAGGTCAGTAGAACAAACAATTTTATCAATAAGAATAAATCATCTGTTTCTGCTGTTGATCTCCATCCAATATTGAAGCTACGATTTCAACAATGGAGTAGTTAACATACGAGTGAAATAAATTGTTTTTACTGAAGATCGTGACGATATTGATTAAAAGTAAATTGTCAAATATTCATGTGTTTCCGAAGAACTGTCTATTTATACGAATATATACTGGGTGATTCACCAGTGGCGCGATGCTCTGTAGCTCGTACACTCTTGAAGATTTCATTTTTGTTCGAACGGTATTGTATTTAGAAAGTAAGAATCTACTTCAGCAATTTATTTAGCAGTAAATAGGGTGTCCCAATTTTCTATAAAAAAATCTTGGGTGGTTTTTTCAGATTGGAAGACCACTTTTTTGTTCAAGATTCAGGAGCGGCCTAAACTCTGCTATAATGTTTTTAAGTAATAAGTTTTTTTGGTGAGTAGTTTCGTCACAATATTTTTTTTCCGTAAAAATTCATGAAAATAGGAGCTCACACCATCGCATGCTCCTTCGGCCAGAGAGGATGAATACTTTTCCTTTCGTTTTCTTATTGCCCAAGGATAGCTTTATTGATGAATGTAAATAGATCATCCTCATTTTATACAGGAGTGACTCAAAAAAATGATTGAATATTGTAATTTTAAAAATATCATATCTTGATTTTTTCAAATGGAACACCCTGTATTTTATTCATGTCAACGTATAAAATATTGTGCTATATTTTTGCAGAAGTAACCTTATCTTTATCTTCGATCATTTAGAAATATTAGATTATTTGTAGAAATTTTTAATGAAAATTCTACAAACCGTATCAAACTCATCAACATGCATCATTATTCGCACAGAAGTTTTTTTTTTCTCAATTGACTGCCATGAAGTTCTCCAACGAAGAAATGGTTGATATGATTTTTATTCTGGGTGAGTGTGATAGAAATTCTTTGTTGGCAAGTAGAGTTTATGCATAAAGTTTTCCTGATAAGAGGCATCTTGACGCAAGATGCTTTGAAAAACATCTAATTAGATTTATCGAAACGGGTAATATCGCTTACAAAAAACATGAAAAACCAAAAATTGCTATAGCTGAAGACAACCAGTTATCAGTTTTGTTGTCAGTGACAGAGGACCTATATAAAAGCCGAAAAGAGATTTCTCAGTTAACAGATATAAGTCAAATTTCCGTCCAGAAAATCTTGAAGTGAATAAATTTCATGCATATCATGTACAGCTACACCAGATACTGAACAATCAAGACTATGAAAATCGAATCAATTTTTACAATTGGGCAAGTCACAAAGTAGCGGAAAATCCAAATATGTTTAGCAGAGTTCTTTTCTCGGACGAGGCAACTTTCCATAAGAATGAGCTTGTTAACAGGCACAACTTTCATTATTACGCCACGGAAAATCCACACCTCATGAGACAAATTGATCACCCTCATCGTTGGTCCTTGAATGTATGGGCCGCTATAATAGATGGATATCTAATTAGGCCGCACTTTTTCAACGGGCACCTCAATAGTGAAATGTATTTAGATTTTTTGCAAAATCATCTACCAATGTTACTTGCCGATGTACCAGAGCATATAAGACAAGATTTACTCACATCAGGTTAGGGAGCATTTGAATCATGTATTTCCAAACAAATGGGTAGGACGTGGTTGTCCTGTTAGATGGCCAGATAGGTCTCCGGACCTTACAAGTCTAGATTTTTTCTTGTGGGGTTATATTAAGGGCATCGTTTATCTACAACACAGTTGGATATGAAACAGAGAATAGTGGACGCCTTTCAGTCAGGCAATCCGCAAATGTTGTCGAGAGTTCAACGGTCTTTCCTGAGAAGGATTGAGTTGTGTCTACAATGAAACGGGCAACATTTCGAACACTTATTGAAATAGTTCAACACCTTGTAGATCATCTCACCGAAAACCAATCTATTATATATTTCATACATGACTACCTTAAAATATCTCCATTTCTCTGATCAAATATTTTATTATTTCAGTTTTTAGTTTTTTTATTTCGAAAATGGACGAAGACAAAGATAAGATTACTTCTGCAAAAATATGGCACAATATTTTATGCATTGAAATGAATAATAAAATACAGGATGTTCGATTTGAAGAAATCAAGATATAATATTTTTGAAATTACAATATTCAATAATTTCTTAGAGTCACTCCTGTATAAAATGAGGATAATCTATTTCAATTCATCAGTTAAGCTATCCTTGGGCAATAAGAAAACGAATGGAAAAAAGTATTCATCCACTCGGGCCGAAGGAGCATGCGATGATGTGAGGATCTATTTTCATGAATTTTTACGGAAAAAAAATATTGTAACGAAACTACTTAGCAAAAAAAGTTATTACTTAAAGACATTATAACAGAATTTAGGAATCTTTAACAAAAAAGTAGTCTTCTAATCTGAAAAAACCTCCCAAGATTTTTTTATAGAAAAATTGGTACACCCTGTTTACTGCAAAATAAATTGCTGAAGTAGATTTTTATTTCCTAAATACAATACCGTTTGAACAAAAATGAAATCTTCAAGAGTGTACGAGCTACAGAGCACCGCGCCACTGGTGAATCACCCAGTATAATATTCAATAGATCTTCATTATTTTAGTGGTGAAATTGGTCATTAACCAATAGATGTTGGTCATTTACATTATCGGAGTTGGCAAATAAACCATTGCTTAGTAAAATAATTTAGATATGAAAACATCTTTACATTTCAGAGATGAACAAACTGGAATGATGTGATCAACGTTGCCAAACTTGTTTAATTTACGTTATGTGCAAGCACAATCCCAGTTCAGAGTAGGGTGGCGTTAAAACGTGGTTAGCAAAGAAGTTATCTTGATTTCTAGATAGATTAATTAATTTGTCCTTGTGATAAGCAATGTTGTGCAAATATGATCTGTTCGGTTGTTCTTGCATATTAGTATTCTGCGAAGATTGTTTATATTTTGTCGGAATATCCATACTTTATTATTAAATACTTTAAGTTAAGACGGATAATCTAAGCGTAAACTCTATCAAACAATGTTCACTGTTTGTTCACGTAAGGTTTAATGGCACAGTACGAACGATTTATATTTGCTAATCAGAGGCAATATGCAATTGCACCTGATATCATCATCGAGAGTCCACGTTATAATAAGCATGTCATTTGGCTATAAAGCGCCTGGCTCAGACATTTCAGTGTGATGAAAAAAAAATCCGACAAACGGCAGCCCTTAATACACAGCCACCATAAATCAGAAAACCACAATAAAGTTCACAGATGCCACATAAAACATGTTTAATATCAATACAAAACACGAGGCTCTGTGACATCGACATTAATAAACGAAATAAATCATTGAAACTGACGCAAGCCAGAAACAAAATATCGACAGAATAAAAGCGTTTAACTCTCCGTCTCGACATATCGAAACATAACTGCGTGATATGGACACATTTTTTCACAGGCGTCTCGACACACGGAACGAGAGTCGAAATGATAAAAGAACTGAAAGAATCAAAGATTTACGGTCATAATTCCTCGCGAATGGCCTTTTCTTGCATCTCGTCGTGGTCTGGTGAATGCTCGAAAGCACATGTTGTATAAAATGTCTACATACATGTCATAGTTTGCGTCCGAATGAATGGCTTTATTGTTCCGTGCGAGCAGCGCCGTGGGGCTTTGGAAAAGCGCCGATCTGCATGTTACGACGAATATCGCTACGTGAACTTTACTCGTTACGAGGTTTACTGTTTTCAGAGAGTTATTGTCCGACCGAGGGAAAACGTACTTTATTGCATGGTTCTTTACTGGAATACAATGGTACCAAATGACTGGCAAACGGATCAAGTCGTTTTACTTTTGATGTTCAAGAGTGTTTGACTTCGGCGGCTTTCTCCTACGAAGATGAATATTCATGATCTTAGAGATCATTTGCGAGACATGAGGTTTCACACGAATTCACTGTCAGAAAGACAAGTGTCAAACCAATTGGACCTCATCGAACATTTTATCAACATAATAAAAGCCGCGGTGCCATTTCATTTCTAATAAGTTGCAAGTGAAATGTAGGAATAGAATTTTATTTGAGATTCTCGAGAGATTTTCTATAAACATAATCAAAAACATACTTTTAGGCATTTTTTTTTTAATTTTGTATCTTTGAGAACAAATTGAAAACTTCATTTACCTTCATTATTATAGTTTTTCATAAATTTTTTGTTTATTCAAATTGAGAATGCACAGATTCAATACAGCTGAAAAAACGATAACAATAGCCACATAAAATGTATTATTATCAAGTTCTTTGTTTAACCGCTCATTCAAAAACCGTTTCCACTCAAAATATGATCGGTATAATAAGTGATATAATTTTTTACCAATAAAATAAAGTATCAAATCTTGACACTAATTGGGTGACGAGGTGCATTTAGAATGACATTCCAAACAAACAAAACAGATGTACACACAACCAAATTTATATGGAATAAGTCGGTTTGTTTGTTTGTTTTTCCTTTAACGTGCTCTGTTTCTGCCTTTCGGCTAAAGACACGCCGGGGAATTCTGTCACCTCACTAACCCGGGAATTTTGCCTAACCCCTCTCGTGTCGAGGGAAGGGATCTTTAATGTCCAACACATCTCTGTTAGACAGGACCGACAGCTTTACATCTCCTCCGAAAGATGGACACTCAAGCGATTCCCAGAATCCGAAAAATCGCACCGACTTTGTGAGGATTGAACCCAGGTAACTGTGTGTAGGAGACGAGCATCATATCCCATACGCCACCGAGCCGGCGGAATAAGTCGGTATTTCACATTATTGATTGTTTTTAACCATGGATCTTTGAGTACATGTGAAGAATGAAGTTTTTAGTTGTAAAAAAAAACTGGATACTATGATAAGAAATGTTGAATTACTACCACATGTTCGGGATACTGTACTCAGTCGTCACTGAGTTTTGAAACTGTGAATTTCAAAATTTAAAAAAGCCTATAATCATAATTGAAAATGCCTTACGTTGGATTGTCCGATGTGCAGAGGGGTCGAATAATTGCTCTCATTGAAGAAGCAGTGACACAGAGGGATGTAGTGGCCACAATGGGGGATCAGAGGGGGTGATTTAAAAAAACTACGCCCGATACGTGGAGCTACAAACTCTGCAAAATAGGCCTAGAAGAAGTCGTAGGAAAGCCCCAATTTTGTGCCAAATTGCAAGAAGAGATTCCAGTGCGTCGCACTCCATACTACAAAGGCAATTTCTTGAAGGGGTTTATATAGCAGAAGGCCCTTAAGAGTTCCAGAGCTAACCAGACAACAAGAAATTAAGAGACTTAATTGGTGTATCAAGCACCAAAATTGGAATATTGAGAACTGGCGAAATGTTCTTTTTTCGGATGAGACCAGAATTGGTGTTCGATCAGATGAAAGCCGGATTCGGGTTTTGAGGGGTCTAGGAAGACAAGGTAAAAAGCAGCAAGACAAACTCCGAAATACCAAAGGGGAGTGTGATGTTTTGGGGTGGCATTATGCTGGGAGGCAAAACAGATTTGGTTTCGTTTCCTGCGAGTGTAACGGTTATAAATTACGTGGACCTAGTGCTGGAGCCCATAGTGAGACTCTGGCTAGGTACCCACGGTGAGAATCTCACTTTTATGCAAGATAATGCTCCTCCGCATACCAGCAACCTCGCGCGACATTATATTGAAACGTAGGGAATCGCTATTTTGGACTGGCCAGCTTGCTCTCCAGACTTAAGTCTTATTGAACATTTATGGGATAATCTCAGTAAGAAAATTAGTAGCGCCAGGATAATCCAAGAACCCCACAACAGCTCATCCAAGCCGCCAAAGAAGAGTGGTCGAAAACCTAATCCAAAACATGCCTAGACGGATTCAGGCTTGTATCAGGGCAAGAGGAGGTAATAAAAGCTACTGAGGTCGAGAAAAAAACACCTCCTCAGTGAGAAAACAATTTTCAATTTTTTTACTACATGCGGAAAGTCTTTTATTTTCTTTTATTCGTTTCTTTCTTGAAATAAACCTTAATTCATTTCTTTTTCAATTGAAATATCTCAAACAGAATCAATTCTAACAATTCTTGGAATTTTCTAAAATCCCTGAGGTAATATTCAAACTATCGGGTGATTCCATATAAATTTGGTTTTGTACATTGAACGGCACCAACCCAGCAGGCAGCAATGCATGCAAAAAAGGTTGCTTAAGTGAGTACTTCTTCGAGAAGGATGTTGGTGACTTTTCAACTGCATAATTATGAATCGGTGCAATTACATTTAGGTCAGAACTTTTACACACTTTTTCAGATGGGAACGCAGTTGTATGATGTTAATTTCATATCCGAAACTCCGTTTAGTAAATGTATTATTTACGATCGTAAACGTTACGAGGGCAAAAAAATTCACATCAAATTTCAATTTTAAAAATACATAATTCGTTTGTGGAAAAACTGCATTAAACGATTTTGCGTCCGCAAAAAGATCATTATACGCTCGTTCTCATGACAATTCGTTGGACGTAATTGAGAAACGCCGATTTAAGTCGGCCAAATGAAAAACGTCCTAATGCGTCAGTTATGTGGACACTGTAAGAGATGCATCATAAACCGAGACAGTTACGTTAATTGAACCAGAAAAAGTTGTTCTACAGCAAAGAGCGCGTATTTTCGTTCCATGGGTAATACTTCCGGTGGATTCATTTGGGTTTATGCCCAAAAGAGTTGGAAATTTCACTTCCGGTCGCTGCCGAGAGGTGTCGACAGAGATCGATGGGGTAATAAGATTTTCATGGGATGCACCGTTAATTAGTACCGGTCAGTTTTTGGCGAAAAAGATTGGCCTCGATTATTTGTAGTCCGCATTTATATTCCAGGTCATTGTGAATTGTTTTGGACAAGATGAATCATTGCCTCCGGCTTTAGTTTTGAGGAATTAAATATGTATACATGCATACTCGAAAAAAAGAAGTATGTGCATATGAAAGTGGAATTCTTGAACGGAAAGAAGCCAGGCTTAATCAAAACCTCTTCATCAGATTCACGTTTGGGTAGAGCTCTATCTCTTTCATCAAGAGGACCAGACTTAATAAAATTTTGCTGTTTGAGGTAAAATACACGGAAAAACAGAGACTAGTAGGAGAAACATATGGTTCATTAATAAACTTCGTTCGAATGTTGCTGGAAACGTTTTGAATTCCCATCGCTGTCTTTCTTTTTCACCAGGAATTCATCATTGATTTATTATTTTATATCAAGGTTTTATTTCAACACGATGCGAAAACTTTTCGTGATAATCATATAATGAGGTTACTTCATTCTGATGGAGTATTTAAGGTAAATCGTTAGTAGCGAAGAGATTTCTATCTTTCATTGAATATAGTTCATGCCAAATAACGATAAACCTAATTTAAATAAACTTATCATCTCGACAATAATTGTCGTGCTTGGTTATATTCATTGAGGTTATGTTCGTCCTATATTCGTGCACATAAATTTGAATCGGTGATCTTTGAGTCAATATTCCTTTCGTCAGAACTCGTGCAAAATATTTTTGGTATCAAGCCAATTGTTTTATTATAAATGGTTTTTTTTGTTTGAAATATTGTCTTGTATAAATACGCTTTCGAATAGGTTTGAATTGATTATTATAACACTAGGACAGGTCTTAACTTAATGACAATGCATTTTACATGGCCAACATTAGTTTAGTGAATTGCACTGAATTAATAAGCAATTACAAATTTGGATGAAACAACGAGATTTTTGAGGTAATATAGGTAGTGACTAGGGAAATGTAGATCCCATTTTTTCACAAATTTCTAGGTAATATCTGAAAGTATTGTACATTTCCTTGCAAAACAAAAACCAAGTAAGTCAACATACTTGGGTTTCAAGATTTTCACACCACTGGATTCCTCGTAAAAAGGTCTACAAGATGTTTCTTTCAGATTTGAAATATATCAATCCGTTGAGAATTTATGAACTGGTACTTTTTAGGAGGCAATGCTTTTATGATTATAAATTATAAAATATCAATCGAAAAACCAAGTAAGTTTTTAATTTCTTAGTTAAAATATATCAATATTACATACTTCTCAGAAGATCTTGATATTTCCAAATATAGAACCTAGTATGTCTATTTACTCTATTTGAACAGGATGACTTTGGTGTAGGTAGATACCATCGAGTGTGATATTCAATAATTACAAAACAAAAACTCTTCATAGTTTCGTAATTAAGTGAATCATGACAAAATTTAACTAAAAAATTTCACAGGATCTATCAAAATTCGTGAAAAGAAAGTATTTTTGGTTTACCCTCGTATATCGCTATTGGAAATGCATGTTTACACATTACCAATGTCAATTGTTATTCTGCGTTAAATCATCAGTTACCTATCCAAAATTCAAAGAGTTATGGATAATTTGTGTTCGATGGAATTTTTTGTTGGTGAGTGTATATTTATCTTGCAACATCGCATCTTGATTTCCGTTAAGATTTCAAAAGTAGGCAACTTTCTTTACATGTTGATGTTTGAGGTTAAGTCTATAGCTAATGTCTTTTTTTTATTATGAACTTTTTCCTCTGAACTTTCAAGAAGCCATCAAATTCTGATGAGTGGATGCAAAGAAGTTTCCTGATTTCCTTGCTCTTGTGTTAGAGAGGTAAGGGGTCGAATGTCTCGGACGCTCCCATCGCTAGAATTCCTTACCAATTACAGAGGAAACAATAACAACTCATAAAAAGCGCGTTGCAAAGAGAAAATCTAATAGTTTCCTCGTATGGTGCTAATGCATGACTAATGTGATTATAATCGAAAATATGCGACCATTTCTAAGCGCGCTACGTTCGTAATCGAATTATTCCTCGACAGCGTAGTTCGCAATGCGCATATTGCCGTAATTCAAATATATAAACAATTTTTATGACAACTATAAATCGCGATTATCCCATTTATTCCAGTTAATAAATAGTTCGCGACCATCTGCGGTAGGAGTATTTTCTATTTTCAGAGCTTTATCAGCGTCAGCATCCCGGGTATGTATGGTAGAAGATTGGCTGATCGATGAGTATGGCTATGGAATGTATAAGTGGATTAGGAGAACTTGGATGAGTGTCGATCGGATAGATTAGAATTCGTCGAAATCTCCACAAGAAGAAAAGACCATCACGAATACGCGTATTTATAAACAAACACAGGGTGTTCTTGCATTATCAGGCATATTTTCGAAATGAAACCGCTGCACGGTTTCGGAAATACACCTCTTCGGTATAATGGACGAAAAATCCGGTAACGAGGAACGCAATCACGATAGCCTTAGCAGAAGCGTTTTAAGTCGGTCATCGAGAACGTCGTCCAATTAAAATGGAATAATATGAGATTATCTGGCGACTGCATCGCCAACCGCGCCTGGTAAATGCATTTTATCAAATAGCCGGGGCGGGAGGTGAATATCGGGTATAATTGATACCTTCAGCTCTTCGTCGGACCTTGACACATAACGTTTTCCTTCTCATTTCACTAACCTGTTGGATTTTGATGCATACCGGCTGTAGCGAGAGAACGTGGTTCATTTATTGTCATTTTAGGCTTCTTAATTTATTTGCCTTAATGTTTTGACACCACGTGAATGAAGAAGTTACAAATCAATCGAATTTGGTACAATTTTCGGTTAAACATCGATCTGCAGTGAGTCCTTGCACTCATAAATATCTGCTTCCAGCAGTCTTTCACTAAGGGAACTAAAAATATCTTAAGTTCATGAGAAAGATGCCATTCATGAATAATTTCAGACTCAATTTCTTGAAATAGACAACATCCAAGTTGCTACTAAGTATCCTTCATCATTATAAAATGAATACAGCTCTAATTGAGATGTCAATTTTATGTTTAATGGTTTTAAGGACATGGAAGAAAGGAAACTCATCTTCTTTGACTTGGGTACCACCATACAATATAATTACC
Source organism: Cryptolaemus montrouzieri (assembly GCA_013387265.2). Lineage (NCBI taxonomy): Eukaryota > Metazoa > Arthropoda > Insecta > Coleoptera > Coccinellidae > Cryptolaemus > Cryptolaemus montrouzieri. Next base: position 31,679,783 of record JABFTP020000103.1, read on the forward strand.
GACAGCTATAACGTCTGTGGTCTTCAACAGGGTTGAATAGAAAGGCTAAAAAAGAAGGAAACCTGATCAAATAGAAAGTACTACAACATTCAAATAGGACCAACGAAGCAGGAAGGCAAGCGGAAACCCTTGCAATCAGTTGCAACTTGACTTAACTTCGTCGATGAGCCGACAAGAATTCCTGACAATATAATCGATTTTCCCAATATCCTCGATCTCTTTCTTATTCAGATCCAGATGATTTCCGTTTACAGGTCTCAGGACCCGAAGGCAACTGCAACCACAACTATGTTTTTGCTATTGGTAACTTCGTATAGCCACAGAATAAAGATCCAACGCCTTCCAGAAAGATATGGCGTTACAATCGAGCCAGCTGGAAGGAGCTGGGCGAGTTTTTCTCGGCTTTTCCTTTCAATGACGTATGTTGCTCAGATATTCACATCAATGTCTGCACTGAGTCTGTCACTGAAGTTTTTCTTTACAGGCATGAACCTCTACATTCCAAACTCCACGAGAGAAATATCCCCACAAATGCTTTGGTTCATTCAAAAAACTGGAAGAAAAATCCAACAGATGAAACTAAAACTGAATATGCACGTTTCAGGAAACTTAACGATTGATGAAGCGAAAACCTACTTCAATGAAATAATTAGGAATAGACTCTTAGAGCACACCAGTGGAATTCGTCATTTCTGATCCATGGCGAAGACAGTCAGCAACAATTTTTCCTAGTCATCATCACTTAAAGCAACGGCGGCTCTTTTTGCAAAATTCTGTTTTAAATACATCAAATTCAGTGCCACCAAGCATCCCGCATGTCCACTCGAATATATCTGAAGTAAAATTCAGAGTGAGTACGGAAAGGTGCGTTCTTCCAACAACTGAACTGTGAAAAAGTAGTGGGCCTTGATGGAATACCACGAACTGTTTTGAAAGAATGTGCTCAAGAGTTAGCACCTGTTCCTGATCGTCTGTTTCAGATTTCATATGAGAGACACACGTTTCTAGAGTGTTCGAAGTTGCTAGAGTGCAACCGATCCCAAAGAAAGAGTAGGAATGCCTACTCCAATAACAGTCCAATCGCATTGATGCACATTACGTCGAAAGTGGAATGGAAAGAGTGATAAACGAAGAGCTCATAAAATATCTTGAGTTACAGAGTATCATCAGTGATTGCCAATACGGTTTCCGTAGACATCGTTCTGTATTTGTGGACATCAACAGCCGAGAAGCATGGCTAATCGAGAGCCATTGCTCTTGGTATCTAGAAGGCCTTCGACACAGCTTGGTACGCCGCCTTGATGACTTCTAGAGAAATTGGGTGGTTGGATTAGAAGCTCCCTCTTCAGATGATCTATTCGGCTAGTGGTTGATGTAACGAGTGAATCTTTTAGGGGTAATGCAGGAGTACTCTAGGACTCCATACTGTCGCCAACTCTTTTTCTGTTGTAGATCAATGATCTGCTCTCCATCGAAAACAAAATATTTAACACACATTGAATCATCTTGGGCGGCAACATCTGTGGCTTTCCAAGAGTGCCATTCGTTCCATTTGGTTGCTTCCACCAGTCTGATAAATGATGCCAATGCAACCTTTACGGATAGGTTCTTCCTCCATATCCCACCATCGACATAGTTGAGTATTCTGATGAACTCCAAATCTATATAAATGCCGATGAATATTGTGTGAATATTTAATTGTGTCAGTTTGTTGGAGGTGCAACACTGACTGATTTTAGGTTTCGAGACAGTCTATTGCTCCGACCAGACTGTACCACTACCATGTGGCCCTTGTTCAGGATGATAATAGAGAGTTGATCGGAAAACCAGCGCCTCCGGGGAAGGATATTTAACATTCTACGAAAGATTGAATATTGCTCCCGAATGAGCACTAAAAGCTTCTTATAAAACCATATTCCAAGTTTTTTCAAACCTCGGTTTTCTAAGGTTGATTTCCAAGCTTTTTTCATGAACCAGATACCCAATAAAGTGCGTATACTTCTATATGAAATGCTGCAGGCTTATTTGCGATTTACGGTAGCGTAAATGACTATTTATCGATTTGTTAACATATGTATGCATAAAATGAATAATTCTCGACTACTCACTTGTAAACAATATCACTACAAACTTTTGAATGCATATTAGTATAAACCAGCAAAGTAAGATATACCAGGTTGTTCAATAAGTTTTGTCGTTTGATAAGAAAAACACAATGTTATGGTTCAAAATACACTTTAATACACTTGCTTCAACGATCCTCCAATCTGTGGATCCTATCCCTGAAGTGAGAATCCGGAAGGTCTTCAAAATACACTTCAACAGCCGTTATGACCTCTTCATTTGATGAAAAACACTTGCCACGCATACTTTTTCTGAGATCTGGAAACAAATGGAAGTCGCTGGGGGCCAAATCTGCTGAATACGGTGGATGCTCCAACAATTTGAACTTTAATTCATAGATTTTAGCCATTGTCAAAATGCTCTTGTGACACGGTGCATTGTCCTGATGAAAAAGGATTTTTTGCTTCTGCAAACCGGGTTTTTCTTCACGAATTTTTTCCTTCGACTGGTCCAAAAGGTTGCAATAATATTCAGAATTAATTGTTTCACCTGTTTGCAAGTAATCCACAAACAAAATTCCTTTCGCATCCCAAAAACCTGATGCCATAACCTTCTTGGCCAATTTCCGGACACGAACTCGTTTCGAAGCCGAACAACCAGGTTCACACCACTCTTTAGCCTCTTTTTTTGATTTAGGATCATGGTGATAGACCCAAATCTTATCCATAGTGATGAATCGACGCACAAAATCCACTTTACCCTTTTTGAAACGCTCAAAATGTTGCTGAGAAAGTCGCATTCGAATGTGTTTTAGTTCTATTGTTAGCTAATGCGGCACCCATTGTGCACACAGCTTTCTAAAACCCAAAATTTCACTTAAAATATGGCTCACACTGCCTAATGAGATATGTAGAGCCTCCACTAAATACCCCTCAGCCAGCGACGATCTTCCAAAACCATATCCTGTATTTTGGCTATGATTTCTGGTGTTGATGCGCTTTTTGGACGTCACGTGGATCGTCTTCAAGGCTTGTACGACCACGTTTGAATTCAGCAACCCATCTTTCTACTGTTCCAATTGTAGGTGAACAATCATTATTCACTCTTAACATTCGTTCGTGAATTTAGTTTGGTGCTACATCTTCCAAAAATGAGAATTTTATCACTCCACGATATTCAATTTTTTCCATTGTACAAAAATACTGTGGCGCGGCGACACTAAATGGCTTGTAAACAAAGAATGAATTGACAGATTGAAATGAACCTTCACATACGTTCATATGAAGAGTGTACCAACAAAACAAAAACAAATCTGGGCTAGTAGCAACGCCCTCTTATCGAACGACAAAACTTGTTGAACAACCTGGTAGACATACAATTCAATTTGTAGTTTTATTTCAACGCACATAATCAATGTGTGTATAATACTTTTAGACTTTTTTAAAAAAAAATATTTAGTGTATTTGAAAGAAAAATGTGAACTATCTTTCCCTTTATTACTTATAATACTTCAAAAATCTTTTGTTTCATTCAAATTAGGGGCGTATTTATCAAATGAACTCTAATGTTGGTGATATGCATAACGGCCAAGTTTCTTGATTAAGTGCCCATTCAACAAGTGTTTTCATCAAGAAAATGATCATTGACGGTAATGAAAGGCAAAAACAATAAATGTCTATCGAAAAGATCTTTTGACACTTATCTATCAAAAGTAACTGAATATTTTTGATAACAATTTTTTTATAGTTACGTATGTCACCTTTTGTAGAACAAGATATGTTTCATTCCATTTATGGTAACACCACAAAATCGCTCTCGTATGTTGAAAATAGTGATTTCAGAACCCGTGAGGATAAAATTTTCAAAGCTGAATATCTCAGAAATTAAAAGGATTCTGACTATGAATTTGTGTTAGAATTTATAGAACATATTAATTTCGAATAAAACATTTCAAAAGAATTATATTCGAGCTCATCATGTTGAATATACAAAATCAGTACTAACTTCAATAAGAAGCCAAAATATAGCATTGTACACGTTTGAAATCACATCATCTTATAAATCGTTCCTACCGAATCTTTATATATCATTTATCAACTTATAGTTGACCAGTGTATTGACCACAGCACCCGATGTGAGCTCTGGTAACTATAATTGATTTTTCACGTATTCTGTCCTGACAAAGTAATGCATACATTGCATGTTATATGATATATAATTGAATGCCGTTCGTTGATGTTGTTATCACGATTTCAACGAAAAATAACCACTCGAGCGATACACGAATTAACGAAAGGTTCAAAAGGTTTAAACATGGACCAATCGTTTCACTTCTGGTGAACGAAATATCGGGCGAACCGCCCAGCTCATAACGCTCTGGAATTTGCTGTATTGGGAAATTTTCATATTGTAATCAGAAGTTATTGAATTCAAATTATTGACTGCTTAGATTTCGATTTCCAAACAGACTGCGCCAACACAAAATCGAAAATTCAAATTCATTCAGAAGATGATATGAATTATTTTGCCAGTGATCCATCAGCTTGAAGGAATGCTTCAGAACAATTGAAATGAAAATGTATTCATAGAAATTGAAATGAAAGTAATACTGAAAAATGTAGAGCACTATAGCCTTCTAATCTATTTCGCTCCAAATTTCAATCATTTTGTTTCGAATCTCATTCGAAGTAACTGACTGATTTTGCTGGCTTCTTGATCTTCTATTGAGAATGTCCGAGACATGCTCAATCTGATTGAGGTCTATTTCATGCACTCCACCCCATTGAAGTGATTTCTTGATCTTGAAGGTAGTTCCTAACGATATGAGCTTGGTAAGGTCTAGCTTTATCATGCATGAACAAAAAATTCTCACCCATATTTGCAAATGGTATAATATGTTCTTTTAAAGTGTCTGAAACGACCTCTGAACATTCAGATTAGTGCGGGCGATCAAAGAAACTCCTCCCAACACCATTATTGAACCTTTACCAAAATCATAGTGTTCGTTTCTTGTGTGGTGGTACACCGTCATGCTGAAAATATATATTTCCTCTCTGCCCTAATGGCAATTCATCTAAATATACTTCAACCATCTATACTACGATGGTAAATTTCGATATTGAGGTGGTTGTCAAGAAATATTGTATGCTAATACATGATTATCTCACAAAGCGCACAACACATTGAAACCGTATCGCTCTTGGCTTTGAATATTCAACTGTCGATCGGGTTCGACATCCGACCAAGAGTGCTCATTGTGCCAATTGAAAATTTCGGCACTTGTAATGCAAACTTCATCAGTCTATATAACGCGTCGATAAAATTCTGGATTTTATTCTGTTTTCTAAAGGTATCAGTGAATGAAATTAAGTCGTCGTTGGTTATCACCAGGCTGAAGAAATTGTGATTTTCTCATTCTGGAGGGTCTGAATTTATTGTTCTTGGCTTTCAAATACCGGTTTCAAATTTCAGGTTGGACTGCTCCTAAAATGTCAACGATAGTATCTTATCTATCTGCAATTTCATATGTTTTGTAGCATTGTACTTCGAAAGAACTTCCATCAATTAAATTATCGTTCAGTCTTTTGAAAAAGACTTATACGGCTGTGTCCTCTCAGGGAATCTGTTGAAATAAGAATCTTCCGCAGCACCCGAATCATATCAATTCTGTATATAACATTCCAACACCTCATATTTTTCGTAATTTTGAAATTGAAGAGCCATAACTATTGATTTATAAGTAGGAATTTTCGAAGCAGATAGACAAAAACGACATAAATAATGGTTTCACAGAATCAATGCTCTTGATTGCAATTGTTTCAAGCACAACATTGAATGAATCCACATAAATAGATTCGAATGATTGAAATAGTGTCATAGAACAACGAAAATCTATGTTCTGAAAGGTGAACTGTATTGTTTTCAACACAGAAATGAATGAATGGAATCTTTGACGCAGATAGACAAACCTCATCTACCATAGAATTTTGAATATAGATAGATATGAATTTTCGATTTTCAATGCAAGATGCTGATGATGAAGGAACTAATGGGGCATGTAATACATATTTAGAAAGATAAAAAATAAATCTCTCTATTGATATTAAAATCACTCATGGTTCGTATTCGAAAAAACACAAGTTTGCTTTATACCATAACTCAGAAACCGAATGGCAAAAACTTTTTTCGAATACTTCACTGCATTGTACTATAAAAGTGTCTGTAGAATTAGAACATATTTTCTGCCTTCTCGAAAAATCCAGAATTCTGGAATAACTCGAAAACTAAAAAAGTTTACCTCGAAATTCGAGCTCGAGAGAGGGGGGCATAGTTTTTCTTATCTACAATATAGCACATAGCTGCCGCACTAAAACATCGAATTTGATCCACCCTGTACACTAGAGAACAACGATCGAAATGAAAGACATCGAATCTCCTTTCGTTTGTAAACTTTCTCTCAGTCAACTTCTACCAGTCTCCCTGTACCTTCGGATTATTCTGGAAGGACACTCCAAGCCTCTGACCTATTCTTATTAGGTCATGTAATACCTCTGCTTCAGCACATTCTGCAGGGGTCAAATATAGTGATGCCCATTTCGAATTAGCTCTTGAGCTAAAATCCAATACTGTCTTCCCTTGTATAATTAATTACTATTACTTAAGGGATTTATCTAGAGAATTCCATTAGCTTTTTAGATGTAACTATAACCAAAATTGACATTTTCTATTTTTCATCCCATATAGACATTCACAATCCTTCAGTGGATCCACATAAACATAAAATAGCTGCTCATAATGTCTGATACATACTCACCACGATACCAATGTCAGAAAAGAATTTCTTGAAAGAACTCAATATTATAAAACAAAACGCGGCTAATAATGCTTATAATTCTAGTATTATTGATATTGACAGCAAACAATTTCATCATGGAATCCAATAGTGTTAAAAAGACAAAAATATAATATTAACTAATTGGTAAACCCAACCAGGTGTTTATATACTCTCGTTGGTTATCACCAGGCTGGAGGAATTGCGATTTTCTCATCCTGTAGGGTCTGAATTTATTTTTCTTGATAATCCTGAAATGAATGAATGGGATCTTTGACGCAGACAGACAGAATTTTGAATGTAGATAGATATGAATTGTCGATTTTCAATGCAAGATGCTGATGATGAAGGAACTAATGAGGCATGTAATACATATTTAGAAAGATAAAAAATAAATCTCTCTATTGATATTAAAATCACTCATAGTTCGTATTTTGAAAAACACAAGTTTGCTTTATACCATAACTCAGAAACCGAACGGCAAAAACTTTTTTCGAATACTTCACTGCATTGTACTATAAAAGTGTCTGTAGAATGTGAACATATTTTCTGCCTAACTTCAATAGGATTCGAGATATCTCGAAAAATCCAGAATTCTGGAATAACTCGAAAACTAAAAAAGTTTACCTTGAAATTCGAGCTCGAGAGAGGGGGGGCATAGTTTTTCTTATCTACAATATAGCACATAGCTGCCGTACTAAAACATCGAATTTGGTCCACCCTGTACACTAGAGAACAACGATCGAAATAAAAGACATCGAATCTCCTTTCGTTTGTAAACTTTCTCTCAGTCAACTTCTACCAGTCTCCCTGTACCTTCGGATTATTCTGGAAGGACACTCCAAGCCTCTGACCTATTCTTATTAGGTCATGTAATACCTCTGCTTCAGCACATTCTGCAGGGGTCAAATATAGTGATGCCCATTTCGAATTAGCTCTTGAGCTAAAATCCAATACTGTCTTCCCTTGTATAATTAATTACTATTACTTAAGGGATTTATCTAGAGAATTCCATTAGCTTTTTAGATGTAACTATAACCAAAATTGACATTTTCTATTTTTCATCCCATATAGACATTCACAATCCTTCAGTGGATCCACATAAACATAAAATAGCTGCTCATAATGTCTGATACATACTCACCACGATACCAATGTCAGAAAAGAATTTCTTGAAAGAACTCAATATTATAAAACAAAACGCGGCTAATAATGCTTATAATTCTAGTATTATTGATATTGACAGCAAACAATTTCATCATGGAATCCAATAGTGTTAAAAAGACAAAATATAATATTAACTAATTGGTAAACCCAACCAGGTGTTTATATACTCTCGTTGGTTATCACCAGGCTGGAGGAATTGCGATTTTCTCATCCTGTAGGGTCTGAATTTATTTTTCTTGATAATCCTGAAATGAATGAATGGGATCTTTGACGCAGACACACAGAATTTTGAATGTAGATAGATATGAATTGTCGATTTTCAATGCAAGATGCTGATGATGAAGGAACTAATGAGGCATGTAATACATATTTAGAAAGATAAAAATAAATCTCTATTGATATTAAAATCACTCATAGTTCGTATTTTGAAAAACACAAGTTTGCTTTATACCATAACTCAGAAACCGAACGGCAAAAACTTTTTTCGTATACTTCACTGCATTGTACTGAAAAAGTGTCTGTAGAATTAGAACATATTTTCTGCCTAACTTCAATAGGATTCGAGATATCTCGAAAAATCCAGAATTCTGGAATAACTCGAGAACTAAAACAGATAGCTGAAATTCGTTTTGACCATTGAGCTTACCTCGAAATTCGAGCTCGAGAGAGGGGGCATAAAACAAAACGAGGTTAATAATGCTTTTAATTCTAGTATTATTGATATTGACAGCAAACAATTTCATCATGGAATCCATTAGTGTTAAAAAGACAAAAATATAATATTAACTAATTGGTAAACCCAATCAGGTGTTTATATACTCTCGTTGGTTATCACCAGGCTGAAGTAATTGCGATTTCCTCATCCTGTAGGGTCTGAATTTATTTTTCTTGATAATTCTGAAATGAATGAATGGGATCTTTGACGCAGACAGACAGAATTTTGAATGTAGATAGATACAGTCAGTCAACTTCTACCAGTCTCCCTGTACCTTCGGATTATTCTGGAAGGACACTCCAAGCCTCTGACCTATTCTTATTAGGTCATGTAATACCTCTGCTTCAGCACATTCTGCAGGGGTCAAATATAGTGATGTCCATTTCGAATTAGCTCTTGAGCTAAAATCCAATACTGTCTTCCCTTGTATAATTAATTACTATTACTTAAGGGCTTTATCTAAACATTACTCTCACGGGAAAAATCCAATTTCTATAATTACGTTTCTTACATAAACCTCGTTTCAAAGTCCGTGGCAGCTGCAAGAGAAGAGAATACGTACGTACAAGTCTTGAGAGGCCTAAGAAAAATGACGCTATAAATTCGAATTTATTGATGTAACTGTCCGACGATATTATCTTGTATAAATTTCAACAGCAACTTGTACATATTTATACCGCAGTGATAAATTAAATTGTTACCATCATCCCTGACTGGTTCTCCAGTCTAGGCTAATAAATATCAATTCGAACATTCCGCCGCGTGTGAGTACAAGACCTGTTATTATTTGGGGAGGAATCGATCATTTGATGTTCGCATAATCTGACGGTTTTGCTAGAAATGAATTATCCTCGATTGAGTTTGATTTTGCGTGTTTATTAAACGCTGAGATCCATCTACAGGTATCCCAAGTTGAGTGGCCTATTAGACGTTTATGGTGAATTAATAATGCTATCGTTTTGAAATTTTGGTAGTGATTCAGCTGGTATGAAATTTTATTTCTAAAATATTTTCACATCAGTGGCACTTACGGTTATATCGGAAGTGCATACCAACTTTGATATTTAATATAGAACACCCGGTATATTGTTGACTGGTTCGATAACACTTGTTATTCCAACTACAAAAACACCTAACACCATAAGTCTAGCCTGTTTCGTTCTTGAAGTATCCTAGTTTTCGTTTTTTCGCCTTAACTTGAAAAGTTGAAATCTCAGGTACAGGGTATGTATGGAAAACTTCATTTAGTTTTTTACGGCGAATCTAATGAATTGAAAAAAAAATATGGGTTACAATTTGAAAAACCTAGTTTTGGATGTTTCTTCGTTTCGAAATGTGACGCGAAAAAAAGGGCATTCTGTATACTGACTGAGATTCAGTCGGATGAGTTATGCTCCGTATGGTTTCTTGTTTGCAGAACACCTTTCATTATTTCGGTAGCTCACGCCGTTCTCGAGATATATAAATTTTTTCGAAAAGCAAAAAATCGATAATTTTCAAGTAAAACGAAACATTTAATATAACCTAACCTAACCTAAAGATTTTGTTGTTTGTTGTTTCATCTTTTAACGATGTGCTAGGGTACTTAGCCAATTTACACAGCGGACCTACAGCTTATAGTGGATTCCGAACCACTCTCCTAGACTGTGCAATGATAACTGCTACCACAAGGATTACAAGTTATCTGCCTCCTCTAGGCGACTCTTTCCAAGAATCACTTTTTTGTTCAAGGACAACATCCATAACTTGAACCCGGATTCGAACCAGGCACCTCGGCTAAGCATATTCCTACTTACTTGCTCACTAACCGTGCAGCTACCGAGGCGGTTAACCTGAAGATTTATTACTCTATGGCTTTACCAAAACGAAAACAGTGGAAACCGAATTGCAATATAGCCAAGGTATTCAAGAGATAGGCCTTACTATCGATTTTTTGTGCAGTAAAACGGATTTCAATGCTGTTAGGGTGCGTTAAATTCGTGACAATTTCAAGAAACTTTGTGAACTAATCTAATCATGAAATGCATTCCAAAATTGCATTTCAAAGTAGACAATAATAAAAAATTTAAAAATCGGTGAATAATCGTGAAAATTAATCCAAATCTATCACTTGGAAGTTTTTTGGGTGATAATTTTGATCTTGTTCAACTTCTCTTTCCGTTGTATCTTGATAAAATGAATAGATATCTACAAGTCTAGAAGTCTAGACGTTATAGTTCATCTGGATATCGTGCCCGATAAAGTAGAAATAGTTGAGCTCTTATTTTGTTAGATTGATATTCCGTATTCACTTGATTATCATATTTCAATTTATTAATTCTTCAGTGGTATACCATCAATACACAACGACAAACATAATGAAAGCGAAGGTACCTATTCGGTCATAATTTTCTTTCATTAATAATGATATTCATCATAAATCTACGATGTGATTTTCAATGATTCACACCAATTCACACCAAAAAATTCACTTCTAAGTTTTCATATATTCAACGGTATGGCGATGGTTTTTTTATGTTGGCAACACATGTCATTCTGATTCAATAACAATAACAATAACAATAACATGTACATCTTTGGTCTCATTTCCGGATAATGATTTTTTTCCGACGTTACCCATGAATATTTCTGCTAGTAAAGGACTGCTAAATTCATGTGCTGGAAAGTAGTTAATCTTAGCCCTAGTGTTCCATCTCACCATTCATTGAAACTGATTAACCAAGCTCTGCAGAATAATAATGTGAATCCAACTATACAATCAGAACTTATGAATATTTCAGAAGTATGCTTGGGCCAAAATTATTTCAATGATGAAATTTACACAAGCAACAACTGCTTAATGATGGGTGATCCTCTGAGTCCTTTACTAGCAGAAATTTTCATGGGTAACCTTAAGAAAATATTTCATAAACATACGCTGTCGAAACACTGCATTTTCCGGTTGAGACATCTGGATACCATAATCTGAGGTCTGACAAATACAAACAGAATTATATCTCTTTAATATTTTAATAAATTCAATTCACCCGGAAATAAAGTTTTTGGAAATGGTAACCGAGAATTCCTTCAGCTTTTTAGATTTAAATCTAACCAAAATTGACATTTTCTATTTTTCATCCCATATAGACATTCACAGTTTTTTCGTGCATCTACATTCACATAAAATAGCTACTCATATGTGTATGTATGATACATACTCACCACGATACCAATGCCAGAAAAGAATTGCTCGGAAGAGCTCAATATTATAAAACAAAACGCGGTTAATGGAATCCATTAGTGTTAAAGAGACAAAAATATAATATTAACTAATTGGTAAACCCAATCAGGTGTTTATATACTCTCTTGTGGAGGTTGTGATAAAATTAATATCGGTAGAACTTTCAAAAATTTTAATACTAAGATATCGGAAAATGAGTGAAGTTTTACAACAAAATCAGATGCTCACTATGCAAATCATCCTCTAGAAGAAAACCATACTTTTAATAATGATTATATTTTACATAATGAAAATTATAGATTGTAACTAAGCTAATGAGAAGCATTGAAGAAGAATAAACAGGTCAATCTTTGATCTTTTAATGCTTAAATGCAGCAACTCTGTTTGGATTTTCTCCTATTCATCAGAGTATGATTTTATCAATGTAATATATAAGGCATATCATCCTTTTAAATGTACAGCATATCTGAAGAAGCCACAGTTTATCAACGAAATAGATATATCAAAGATATCCTTAATCCAGTTCCTGATAATAAAACATATTCATATTCCTTATTTGTTTTCTAAAAGAATGAGTAAGAGTTACATTACATTACATTACATCGTGGGGGTAGTTTGGCTTTGCAAGCCTTTCCGAACTGCGACCAAGTTGGTCTTTTGTTCGTAACCCTTCTTATTCATTTCTCTTTAGGTCTAAATCCCTTACAAAATTAAGAATCTCCCTAGGAGCTTTCGCTTTTATTCGTGCGGCTCTAGTTTGTCGCTACCGAAGTGTATATCTCTTTGACGGACAGTTGCGATGCAACTGCAAAGAATATATTCGGCAGTCGTTACGAGGCCAGGGTAGATTTCCCCCTCTTTACACATTCTGCATGTTACCGTTTCCGATTTGCCCTTTTTTTCGAGATGGTATCTCAGTGGGCAGTGTCCAGTAAGGAGGCCTGTCATGGTCCCCACCTCGTACCTAGAGAGATCGAGAAGCTGTTTTGTCTTCTTTGGCGAATAGTCAATGAACTTTTTCGCTCGCCCGTGGCCTGGAGTTTTCCTCCAGTATTCTTTTTTGCTAGATTCTTCCCATCGTTCCAGTTCCTGTCGTCGTCTGTGCGGCTTACTTAGACCGCAGAACGGTTCAGGTCCGATGGGTGGAATTCCAGCAGCTGGTTCGTCAGCGGCTTCATTTCCTTGTATGCCTTCGTGGCCAGGAAAAGTTTGTTTCCCTCAGCAAGTTGCTTCGAAGATTGACGGCATTCCCAGACAGAGATGCTCCGATAACTGTAAGAATTTAGAGCTTTCATCACTGCCTGACTGTCCGGTAAAAATTAAATTTTTGCACCTTTGAGTTTCCTTCGTAGTCCCTCCTGGCAGCAAAGGTTTACAGCAAGTGCTTCTGCTTGCATGATTGTGGGAGTACAGCCCAGGATACTGATGACGAGTACTTGGGTCCATATATACCTGTTCCGGTTCCATCAATCGTTTTTGATCTGTCCGTGTACCAAATGGAGGATTTTTGGTCTAATTGATTTATTTTTCCCTTTACAATGGTGCGGTTTTCTATGACCACTTCGAAGGGTGTGTGAAAATCAAGCTTAAGCGGTATTATATGCGATGGTTGTGAAAAGATTTCTGGCGCTATGTAACCCAGAATCCCCAGGTGTTCCTTCAGATCACCAGATAATGTTTTTTTTGTGTCTTGGAGCCGTAATGCCGCCATCAACGTCTCCTTTTTCAATTTTATATGAAGAGGAGGGCAATTTAGGATTACCTCCAGGGCAGTAGTCGGGGTGCTTCTCATAGGCCCACGCACGCTAGCCGCTGCAGTTCTTATCTTATAACAGCTGTGTATAACCAGTAGGTTATTTTTGGCTGTAGCCCCCAGGTCTTTCCGAAGAGTCTACGGCATGCCCATAGGCACGATGTAGCCTTGGAAAGAGTTTTGTCAATGTGTAAATTCCAGTTGAGTTTCTGATCTAGGGTTAACCCTAGATACTTATCCTGTTCCGAAAAATTTCGGAGTATGTCCATTCAGAAAAGGGGGCTTTGAGTTCAACTTTCTACGTCTTGTGAATGGAATTAGAATGGTTTTATCTGGATGGATGCTGACACCATTGATTTACGATGTTAAGGGCTTTTTGCATCAGGTTCGATAAGATTCCATCATGCTTTCCCCTGATGATGATAACTAGATCATCAGCATAGCCTTGTGCGTTGAAGCCAGCGTTGTTCAGTCTTTCTAAGAGGCCATCAACAACTACTGACCATAGTAGCGGCGATAGGACACCTCCTTGAGGGCATCCTTCCACTGCTGACATCGATATTTCAATGTCTCCAAAAGTGGCCGTTATGATCCGGCCCTTGAGAATTTCTTTGATCCATTTGATGGTGGGTGTTTCGACACCCTTGTTATTTGCACCATTGCTAATGGATGTATAGAAGATATTATCGAAGGCTCCTTCAACGTCTCCAAAAAAACGAGAAAGAGTTTATTCTCTACTAGGATTTCATTTTGGGAAATTTTCCCAATTAAACGATAACCATTTTGAAAAGGAACGAAGAGCAAAAGAAAAGTCTTGAGGTTTCCAAAAATAATGCAGTCATCAATATTCATACGAGTCAATGTTCCGTGCAGATCCAAATATTGTTCAATAAGTTCGAACTTCTATTGACCGTCACTAAAATATTGGGCAACAAATTGGCCAACATTTGTGTCTATTTATGCCGCATTCGAATTGAAAATAACGTTAATAACTTGATCGTAAACGGCTTTCGATTTCTCCTCGAACTTTTACACATTCTCCTTTTAACTTTAAGTGGTTTTCCCGGAACTAGATGAAAGACTATTTATCGCTCAAGCGACAACCTGTAACGCATCGTTGCAACTATTGAATCTATTTTCCGAATCGATTGAGATTTCCCGCTGTGATCTTGAGATTGCTGTTGACCGCATCCGGTGCAAGACATTTAATGAAAACGAATTAATGGCAGTACCACAGTACCCGTAATAATTAAAATAAACGATTAGACAAATTGTAATGGATTAGAATGTTCGCGATGCCAACTACAACACATGTTTACCAGTCGAGTGTTAATTTATTAAATAGCTGGTCGCGAGAAGTACCTCGAAAGGAGAATTAATTCGCTTCTGTGCGAGTTGATTGGTAATTGATCGTTGGATTCTGTAGTGACAGTTTTTCCAATGTACTATCATATATATTTTTTGAAGCAGTATCACTATTTTTCACCTTTTTTAACTTGTTGACTAGACTGTATCCTATGTACGATATTTCAGATAGTCTGTGGGACATTCCAACATCCATGATCGTATATTTTTAGAAATTTCTCTTGTTTTCTAGTTGTTATAAAAAAGTAATAATTATTTTTCTATTTTATTGAAATCATCAACAATCAATGGCAACTGTTAACTAGTGAAATGTTGAGAGAGTACAACCGATTCCAAAGAAAGTCCTTCATGTGCAGGCATGGAAAAAGTAATAAACGTGGACCTCATGAAATATCTTGAGTTACAGGGTATCATCAGTGATCGACGTAGTAGTGCGTAACGCATTTAGGGACATCAACAATCGGAAAGCATGGCGAATCAAGAGCCATTGCTCTTGACATCTCACAGGGCCTTCGGCGGAGTTTGGAAAAATTGCGTGGTTGGACAAGTAGAATTTCTTCAGTAGACAGATTAAGGTGGTAATTATAATAATAATAATAATAATGAAAGGTCTTTATTTGTGAGCAATTTATTTTGCTAACAGAATAATACTTAAGGCGAAGTCTAGCAGAGCTATTCCTACTGAACCTTATTATATAATATAATTATAAATTGAAATGAAAAGAACAAAAATAAAATACCATTGTTTTACAGAAAAATTCAAAAACCATACAAGTTAACCACGACAAAAAAGATAAAGGAAAAAACAAAGTGAAAACAAAGACCATCCCAGGGCAGCAAGAACAAAAACGAGCAAAATCAATTGTAGAGAAAGAAAAGATACATTGACCCAACTAATCAAGCCCAATCTGTTGCAAATTGATTAGGTGTTGTTTCAGGCGAGTACGCATTGAGATTGTTGAACGAATTTTTGAAGCTATTTGAAATATGATTATAAATATTCACAGGTAGAGAGTGTAAGGGAATTTCTAAGATTAGTAGTGTGCATATCACTTCTATATATTAATTTCTTACGGAGGTACGAAGGTTCACCCGAATGTAAAATGCGTTGTACTAATGTAGTAAGGTGAAATTGAAATAAGTGATGAATCTTCTGCCATTTCAATTCTTGAAATTTGGCAGAAACATGATCATATTTCTGCAAATGGTGGACGAATTGGCAGCATGCATTCTGGACACGCTGCAGTTTACTTTGCGTTAGCTTGTCCATGCAAAGAAATACGACAACCAAAGCATAATTGACAATAGGTAGCACTAATGCCTCAACTAGTTTCTTTTTTCAATTTGAAATTAAGCATTCATGTATAATGCCTTCAAGGCTGCATAACATTTTCTGATCATCTGGGAAATATAAGCCTGAAAACGAAGGCCACAGTAAAAAATAACACCAAGGTTCTTCACAGAGCTCTTCACAGCTTCCGACTCCCCCGAGATCTCAACAACAAAGTCCGAGTCAATAAGCTTTCTAGTAGATTCCGTACCAAACAGTATGAGATCACGCTTACAAGTATTTACTTTAGGATCATGTGCCTCGGCGTTTCCGCAACAGCTGGAGCACGCAGAGCGTCAAAGCTGTAAAAAACTGAGTGTCATCCGCAACATCACGACCCTTACACGAATCAATTTCTTGAAGAATATCTGCAGTGTAAAGAAGAAAAAGTACGGGCCCCAGCACAGATCCCTGCAGCACCGCAGAGTCACAGGAATGGCGTCAGAACGGTCATTGTCGATAACTACCACCTGGGAACGCTTCTCCAAAAATGACTCAAAAAACTGTAACTCAGTCAATTTTGTACATAGTAATCGGTGATCAACTCTGTCGAAAGCTTTCACAAAATCTAAGAGGACAAGCGCCGTGATCATACCACAATCAACGGACCTAAAAATATCATCAACCACAACTAGAAGCAATGTTGCCAGGCTGTGCCTCCTACGGAATCCAGACTGCATCGGTGATATAATTTTATTCACCATCAAATAATCATTTATCTGGACCACAATGAATTTCTCCAGAACTTTAGACATTGAGGGAAGCATGTTGATGGGACGAAGATCACCATAGTTTGTGGGATCCTTCACCTTGGGCAGAGGCCTCACCAATGACAATTTCCAGCATTCAGGAAATATCCCGATGTCCAAACAACAATTTATTACATAGGTCACATAGGGAGCAATCACATGATAGCACAACTTCAAACATTTCAGACGATATCCCATCCGATCCCATAGCATTCGACTTTAGTTTCATGATCAACTGCGAAACTTCATCAACCATCGCCAAACGAAAACGGAACTTCGAATTCTGATTGTATTCATGAGTGCTGTAGAACTCCTATGCCGCCCCACAAGCATTTCCCTGTCCAAACACAGATGAGAAGTAGAAGTTAACTTCACAACAGTTCCTGAGAGAGTCAGGAATCTCTTTCTTGCCATGATTATTTTTAATGCCCAAGTACCTAACCGCCTTCCATAGGAGCTCAGTATTTTGCGCTACCACCTGATGTTCCACCTATTCTTCTCAGAGCTTACAGCAGTTGTAACTATATTCTTTAGCCGCCTGTAATTTGCCAGATCCATTGGGTCCTTTGTTCTCTTATATTTACTCATGGCATCGTTTCTCAATTTCATCATATATCGAAGATTGTTGGTTAACCAGGTGCATACATCTTACTCACTTCCACTGTTCTGAGAGGAGCATGCCTGTCGAATAGAATCAAGATTATGCTATTCAAAAATTGAATTTTACTATTGACATCATTTATATATAATATATCAGCCCAAGCAGCCTCATGAAGTTGATGGTGTAACAAGTGAATCTCTTCAGGTGAATGCAGGAAAACCTCATGGCTCCATACTCTCGTCAACTCTTTTTCTGTTGCAGATTCAGACATGTGCGTTCTTTTCAGAGCTAAGATCTATCTATTCCAGAGAAGAGCAGTGCGCCTTGTCGACCACCCGGAGATCACCCGTGATCTCAAGCCTCTCGTTCAGAAGAGAGAGGTCGCTGATCTTTCTCTTTCCTACAGATACTTCAATGGTGGATGCTCTGAGCTGACAAGCTTGGTTTCGAAAAGAATCCACTTCCGATAAAAACCAGGCTCGTGGAAAACTCTCTATAGGAATTCTTCTGTTTACAGGGTTAGTGCACTGTGGAACTCGTTTCCATTGATCATCTTTACAATAACTCACAATTTGGCCATCTTCAAGAAGCGAGTGAATCATCTTGGGCGGCCACGACATGACAGGTATCGCCTCTTCCCAAGAATCGGATGCTAGAATCCGTGACATCAACTCGACTCAACATCAATCATTCTCAAAACGAATTAATAAAATCTAGTCACTCGTATGAGAAGAAACTTCAGTTCAGTTGCTTCTCAAGCTCAGCTATTGGTAGTTATAATTTTTCACTGCACTTAGATCGCCATATACGTTAATTTCAATTTCATGGTTGAATTCTTTAAAAATCATGGGATGAACGTACCTCTCATATAACTTTGTATGCACTTCCATACCCACTAATCAAAGAGACATAACTTGCTTTAGGAATACATTCTTCGTGTACGTAGTACAAATCATCAAATCAAACAAACCTAAGCAAACATTCAAAACAAGGAAGGAAGTTAGCTTACCGGTCGGACAGTCGCAGGTGTAGGTATGTTTGTCCCTCTGCCGGCACTGGCCGCCATTCAGGCACGGACTAGGATCACACGGAATATACTCGGACTCGCAGTTCTGTCCGGTGTATCCCTCCTCGCAGGTGCACCTGAAAAGAAAAAAGGAAAATCAAGGGAGAATTACCAATTGATCAATAAGAATCAAATCAATAAATCTATGAAAAATGAATACAACACAAGATTTGCGTTTGCGGTTTTGTATGAGCTTCTTTTATTGCCTTCCCTATGTTGGGAAATACATTTCATTTGAAGTTGAGAGGTGGAATATCAGATGGGTGGTTAATTTGGGGTTGACAATCGACAAGTGATGTTTCCTAGCTAAGCAAACGTTCATTAATTTAAAGAAACATTACTAAATACAGGATGAGGTAAAGTAAACTATATTGATCAATGTGAGTCGACAACACAATTGGAGGAAAGCACAGTATTTGAGCCCGTGGCGGCCTGACCTTCGTTATTTTATAAAGTCCACTGCCAGACAGTTAATACTGTTGAAATCCCTTGCCAGACACCCTCAAACTATAATGAATTCTAACTATAACGATACAGCACAAAAGCTGGATTTCATATAAGTTACTTGGGGAATTATCAAAAGATGATTCCATTGCAGTAAGATAGTTTAGATATTTTTTTTTCATATAGCCAGACACAAAGTTTGCCGTAGGTGACGAACAGATCTCTGTGGGAAAATATTATCACTTATCAGGTAACTATACGTATAAAAACAAACCGAAAGCATCGAACCTATTATTGGAAGGAATAAGAAAATTGTAATACACTAGATAAAACATATTGAGTTAAAATGAGAAAAAATATCTTCAATTCAAAAAGTCACAGAATTATTACATTGTCCACGTATATTTATAATATGGGATGATAGAACCTTGATTTCAACTTCTTGACCGCAGACAGATAACTTAATATCTAAATTTTATCATGCGGTCTCAAAACCACAAATTTCTACGAAAAGAATTTTGTAGACATCTATTGAATTTGTAGTCGTTCTTCATTTTTTGTTTAATTGCCTCCCATCATACAGATGTGACTGTGAAGGTTTTTCTGTTTTCGAGAATAATACCTGAGAATTCTGTGATACCATCATTATTTGCCTCTAGGAATAGTTGATCTACTATACAACATATTCTGAATCAATATGCAGTTAGTTGTATATACCTACGAAGGCGTTGAAGAGCAGAACATTAATTAAAACTAACAATGTAAATTCGCGGTACAAATTGCACGTGACCATATAACGGTCGTTCGTAAACAACTTGAAACCCAATAATATCTGTTGGTACATCTCGAAACACCAACAAGTAGGAATGGTATACCCAAAGGCGTTTTCCATTCAAAAGATTTCGATCTTACCCCATTAGTAAGGTCGGATCTTTCAAATGGTACCTCGACGTCTCCATAAGTGCATAATTTTGCTATCGCAACATCTTCAAAATGTCATTTGGAAATGCACGGGATTGGTTGGTTCTCCGCAGATCCCAACCAACTGAAAATTTGAATTCGTATTTGAGATCTCAATTCCGATTTCTTGTGGAACATCTGAAGTGGGAATCACACTCTGCTAGCTAGAAATTTTTTTGGTTGATTGATGTTCTTAATAAACACCTCAAAAAGTCTAGGGAACACTTCTGAATATCGATATATCGTATCCAAAACGATCAATATGGATGATTTTTTTAAAGAAATGAACACCTGCATCAATTTCTCACCAAATTATGTAGAGTGTCGCAAAAGATTTCTGTTTTTTTTATAAAAAACTAAAAATGCAGCAGATGCGACGACGCTGCTTTATAATCATTTCATGTATTCAGTGTTTGAAATCAGTTAGTAGGCACTTTGTTTCTGTTATAAGCACAAATAAAAGATTCAAGTTTTGTGATTCGACCATGGAAAGACGACATTTGACTAGAGAAGAGATGTTACGAGGCGTTGGCATGCTCCAAGCCGGGAGCTCACAACGGGAAGTATCCAGGGTTCTGGGAAGTAGCCCAAGTGTCATAAACCGTTTATGGTCGCGTTTCAATGAAACAGGTAGCGTGGAAGAACGCCATACAGGTCGTTTCAGGATTACTACAGTCGCCGTAGACCGATTTTTGGTTTTACAAGCCAGAAGAGATCGTACTACCACAGCATCTCAATTATCTCAAGAGCTATCACGAGTTCATAATGTACAAATTTCCGACCAAACTGTGAGAAATCGACTGCACGAAGGTCAACTCCACTCCACACGTCCTTTAAGAGTTCCACAACTGACCCATGGAAATTGCGCTGCTCGTTTAGCTTGGTGCCAAGAACACGTAAACTGGGATCAAGAGACGTGGGCCACAGTTTTCTTCAGTGATGAATCTAGGTTTAGTTATTATCCCGATTCGGGAAGAATTCGAATATGGAGGGAACCTGGAAAGCAAAACCGTCTCCAGCATGCTCGAGAAGTTGTTAGACAGGGAATCGGATCAGTGATGTTTTGGGAAGGTATACGCCTTGGTGGAAGAACTGACCTCGTTTTCACACAGAACAACCTCACGGGAAATTCTTACGCAAATGAGATAGTTTTACCTGTAGTGGTATCGTATCTCCAAACAATGGGTCAAAATCCACTCTTCCAACAAGATAATGCCCCTCCTCATCGTGCAAGAGTTGTCTTGAACGTTCTTGAAGAGAATGATATCGATCTTCTACCGTGGCTATCCTGCTCCCCAGATCTGAATCCCATCGAGCATGTGTGGGACACCCTAAAAGAAATCTCCTGCGTCAAAACGTTTTCCATCATGAACAGGAGCTTCGATTGGACAGTTCAGGGGGCTTGGAATGACTTAGGTCAAAATGTAATAGACAATTCAATATTGAGCATGCCGCGACGATGCCAAAGTGTCATTAATAACAGAGGTGGACCTTCTGGGTACTGAAAAATATAAGTGCTTCCATATCGTTTCGAAAATATTAGTTCAGGATTTTTTTTTGTGTTTTACCAAATTTGGTCATTTTCAAATTTCAAATTTTTCAATAATAGGTGCTTTGGAGAAATCAAATATTATTCTGTTTTTTGAGAATACATTATATACAATACATCCTAACAAAAACCGAAAGATTTCTATAAATTCGAATCATCAAATTCATATTTTGAAGATATTGGTAAGTGTTCCCTGGACTTTTTTTTTTAGGTGTTTATGATATTTTGATATCGGTGAAAGAGATACAATAAACATTAGATCTGTTTTCCCTAACCTCGCTGAAGCTAAGATCACTCTTATGTGGGTTCCTGTCCACAATGGGAAACAATACAATGAAGTGACTGCAAGAACCAAAAAACAACAGAAAATTTGCTCTGTATGTGGTACTTCAACTCATGGTTTGTGGAGCTAGGGCTTACATGCCAATTGGCCCGACAATTGGAGTGTTAACGAATGATTTTGTCCCTGTATTCTAAAATTTTGCTTATTTCAAAGATAGATCAATACGATGGAAATGGACTATATTCGATCAATATAGGTGTATATATTGAATCGAAATGATTATCATAATTTTCCATATTTTTCCATACTAATCGCAACTGCAACTCACCTAAACTTCGGACTGCAAGTGTAAGTTGTCATTTACGTTTGCAGGTATTAATAAATGAATATTTAATATTGTGTCTTCGAACAGTAACGGTATTTTTTTCTAGGAAAAGTCAAGAAACGTTCGCTGGACAAAAACGACCTTGCCTAGGGCGATAATTATGTAAAAATAACGTTAAGTGCGCTTAATTAACCAAGGATATTGAGAATAGTCATGTTGCAACCATCTCACGTTGTTAATTAAGAATAATTGAATTGATTATCTATCTGGACTATTGGGACTTCATCGAGAAGTGAACACGGATGTAATTTTTGATTGAAACACATAAGTTACGGCGTCAATAAAAAAAATAACCGAACAGTATTTACACAACTTTTAGGGTAATCTTTACTAGGAGAAATATTGTTTAGGTTAGTAAACGCATAGTTTACTGTTTTTAGATTCTGTAAATATCAGAGCTTTTGACAACATACTTTATGAATCTATAGATGGAGCTATCGTAAATAGAAGCGTAGATAATAAAATAGCAAGGTGGATAGGACGTTTACCTTGACGCAATGCAACAGAAACATTCGAAATACTTCGGCAGGCCTAATGAGAAAGTGTTTTGCCAAGGGTCCAGGTTTTTCGGTGGTTTGAGATATTTTCATAAGGAAGATGAAATACGAAGTAGAAGGCCTTCAAGAGCAAACACTGATGAAAATGTGAACAGAGTCCAAGATCGAAGGCGAATGTTTTTTTGACAACCGAAAAATCGTTCATAAAGAGTTGTGCCTCAAAGTCAAACGATTAATCAACAGCGAGAGATATTTGAAATACTTCGAAAATGAGTCTTTCATTTGCGACCAAACATCAAAAACAGCTCGGTGTTGTACAATGATAATGTGCCATGTCACACGGCAATCTGAATAATGGAGTTTTTAGCCAGCTGAAACATCCCTGTGATGTATGATCAGCTTTCTTATCTACCAGACTTGAGTTCTTTTGGATTTTTCCTCTAGTATTGAAAATCACCTCAAGGGAACTTTGGTACACTTGAAAACATCCTAATAGTTGTATCAACCAGCTGAAGGCTATTCCAGTATCCGATATTATCTGATGGGAAGGACAGTCTCCTGTGTGGCTTCTAAGGAAACTATTTTGAAGGAAACAATATTGCATTGAAATATTTGAATAAAATATTGAAAATTTGAGTACTTTACCCACCCCGTGCTATCAACAAGAGACTCATGTGGGCGAATCGACAGTCTTGGGGACCGCCAGCAGGGAACGTTCTCAGGTAGGATACTATCTTTGGAACCTTGTCCTGGACAGTCTCCTGATGGGCCTTGCGAATGCTGGGCACTTTGAATTGGGTTATGCCGACGATCAATTCTTCTAGCATAAGAACTATCCAATCACATAGAGCAACAGTACTCAGCTACAGAAAAACCAGAGCATGAACAGCAGTTTGAAGACTGAGCTTCAACTGAGGTTTTATTCAAACTATACGTTTGGTCCAGGACATACCAACTGATATTTCTAGGTGATACGCCTTGTTGTTCTTGATCTATTGAAACTTGATCGTGTTGGACGTATGTCTATATCACCTCATGAACTCCGAGCCAGTTTCAACATCAGAGCGTAGATTTAGCTGCTAAGCTCCCGATTACCAGTTTGAATATGTAGTACAACTGTTGAAACATTAAAGAAAATAAAAACACGACACAAACATCATGTTAGGGGTAAAGTAGATGAGGTATCAATAATTCATCTGGAATTCCTAAAATAGTCACAATAACCTTACTCAATATTTAAATCGCTTTGTAAAGCTGGTTCTCTTTATCTATTACGTTGTTTTAACTGTTGCTTATTTTTAGGAACATAATTGTTAACCTCTCATTAACAGGTACCTTTGGTTCTTTGCTTATGCTTATCATATCAAATTCTCGTTTAGAACAATTTTCGGGAGCAACTTTCGATAATGCACTAGTAAACTTTGCACTAACTTGACACGGAGTTTCCTCTATCAGTTAATATTTCCATAGCCTTAACACATTTAAGCAGCTCTCGACCATCTCGATATTTGTGAGCTGCACCAGATTTGCTGAGTCAGAAAAGCTCGTGCAGGTTTCCACACATTCAGAGATTTCGTTTGACCACCCAATATGTAAATTTTGAAGTATTCCTAAGCTCACTCTATTATCCCTTCAAATTTTTTTTCAACAGCCCCTAAATCATCCATATTTCTAGAATATCAGATATTCCATTCATCCGTACAAATTGCAACTTCGATTTCACGTAAGATAGGAGCGCAGAACAATACTACGAACTGGAAATCTTCGGCCATTACGGACCCACCTCTGTGTGTATGTATATGTATTATTATCAGTTCACCTGGAGGTCAACGCCGGTCCACTCTAATGGTTCCGGTTTTGGTAGGGAATCGCTGAAACACTTGTAGTCGACTCGATGAAACGACTGGTTCTCCGTCTTCTGCCATGTATACTCTGCCGTTCAGGCCAGTTCACTTAATGTTTGCGACTAAGAAATGATGGTATATTGAGTGAAAAGACGATTTGAGAAGAGGGTGAAGATGCCGAGTGGAGTAAGGCCTGGAATTACACGAATCTAAAGTCTGACTTCATCAGTATTTTTAATTATTAATGAAACTATTGTTGAGGTTTGAATAGGAGGAAGAGTTTGTATTTCTCAAGAATCTAACATTAACATAAAGAATACTCTAAGCGGCGAGCTCAAGAAGAAATGAACCATTCAAGATGATTTTGAATTATAACTACAATACTGATTTTGATATAGTTAATTGCTTTGCAGATCTTATTTAGTCTTCTTATTCAGCTGGGGACTCTGAGTGTGATGGTTGTTCATTGTTAGTGGCCGAAGTTTCGATCAGTCTGAAGGGCTATAACAAGAGCTCTGCACCCGACATGTGTCCTTATCTTCTGTTAAAGCAATGTAGTTTCATTTTAGCTTTGCCATCAATGTAATTATTTATTAGGTCACTTTAGAGTGGTGTTTTTCCAACAAATCGGAAACTGAGTTTCGTAATAACAAATCTTAAATCTGGTAACAGATAAAATGAACTATAGTTTTTGCTTTGAATTTTTGATCTGTAATAGCCTCAAATTTAAATCGCTATCCAAATCAAAAAACCGGTTTCTCCAGAGGTAGAAGCAAAAAATTTGCTAACATTTACACAGTATAGCCCCGAGGCTTTGGAAAAGGCCTAGTACACTAGGTACTTTGAATTTGTTGAGTGTGTTGATTTTCTCTCGATGCATCACGAAATAGATAATGCATATTCCATATCATATCACAGTCATGGTCATAAGCTATCTTCTGCCTTTGATGTATGTTAAAAAAATTATATTGAAGTCACCACAGACAAAAATTTATAAATATTTGTTATTGTATATTAGCATTTCCATAACTTCCTTTATTGGTGAGGTGAAAGTTTCTAAGTCTCCTGAAGGTGATCTGTAGACTGACGGCACTGCAATTTTGTGGTCTGGAAGTTCGACCTTCGATCGCAACTGCTTCAATGTCTTTTTTTACTAAAATAAGAGCTTCGGAAGTAGTTATCAATCAATTATTAAACTTGACAGAAATGCTGTGGTTCTACAGAATGCAAATTTCAAAAATCAGATGCGCGTTGACCTTGAAGTTCTCTCGAACTATTATTCAATTTTTGGCAGAGATAAAACATAAAAAAACGCCCGACAGAATTTATCGAACTGAAAACTGAATATTAATTTCTCATCAAGACAACTTTTCGTACTACACTCGTACATATTGATATGCCACGAAATCATATTGCTGGGAGTTCGCGGTATAGAGGAAATATTTAATAAACGTTACCGTCATCATCAGCGATGAATCATTCAATTTTTTGTGGACTGTTTCTCTTCTCAGCGTGTTCACTTTTATTTCATACTTCCCATGTTGTTAATCGCGAACGTACAAGAAACCATTGAGATGGGACGGTGGAGGAGTGAAGAGAAAACATTTGAGGCATTCGTATTGAAGATCCGGTAGAAAAATTCTAAGAATCATTGTTTACGGAGGCGTATTATTCATTTGATTCAATCCGTTTGACAGATACCAAGATGGATATTGTAAAACAAACTGCGGGGGTAGAATTAAATTATCTTTCGTCCATTGTTGGACTTGAATAGATTCGGAATCCCCCTGAGTTCTTGTGTTTTTAACGCGCTGGATAATGCTGCAAATCTTCCATGCGTTACCATCATTAAGCTTCTACCAATCCTCAGCTATAGGATTGTGTTTGTATTCAATGATTTGAACTTGATCGCCCTGATTCGATTTAAAAATTAACCAAAGTAAAATACCAGGGATGTCTTTTAAGTTTTGCAAAAATATCTTAAACAAATCAATTGACAGCTTTCAAAGACTTCGTTTTGTTTGGCGAAATATGTACACTTCTGCATTCGTCGAACCAGTTCTGGAAAATCAAACTGTCAATTCTGACAGTTTGTTGTGGCTAACAGACTGTCAGAATTGACGACATTGAAAAATGAAATTAAACCATGAGTAATGATTTGCTACAACTTTTGAAGACAATTATCTCAACAAAATTATGAGACATCATTGCAGATTTCAAAGACCTCAATACAAAAATTTTTACACGAAGAGTTGGATACTATATATATCTGTTGACCATAGAACAGAAAGCTGAAAGGATGAATTGGTATTAAAAAACTCTGGGCCGTTTCAACTTTGGAAAGTCAAAAAGCTTTTACAACATTGTCAATGGTCATGAATTTTGGATTTCTTCATACGAGCCAGCAACTTAGCACCAATTCTATTCTTCTATTTGGATGTTCTAAGAAAAACTGACAAAAGTCATCCGTGGCCAGAGTGTGCCAAGAAAGTTGGTCACAACGTTTTTTTCAAAAAGAGGTTCCAGGTTCCAAGAACATATACTGCCGATTGGAACAGAATCATTTGTTTAACGCAAGTCGTTAGTAAGTTCGAGAAACCTACCCCAAACAGCAAATCATTTCTCCAAGTACACACCCAGCCCGGGAAGCAATTGAATATTCAACGCAAGAAAACATTAAACTGTTACATCATCCTGCGTACAGTCCGGACCTAAATCGGAATCATTTTTTTACTTTTCCCAAGATCAAGAACGAGCTGCGTCAGTCTTCAGAAGAAACTGTTGATACCTTACAAAAAGACCATTTTGTATGTAGCAATGAACGATTAGAATAACTGCTTCCAGAACTGGTTCGACGAATGCAGAACGCATAGAACTGATAAATTTGGATTTATATTGACAAAGTATAGAGGTTCATTTTCAGTACTGGATCAATGTGTCGTGTTCCAGCATGTCACACATAAAAGACACCCCTCGTATATGTCGAGAATTCTTCCAGAAAAAATGTTTTTATAAACCATATTCTATTGGCTTCGAAAAAGTACCGTTTCGAAGAATTTTGAAAAACAAAAACGTTACATTTCTTGGACATCAAACGTCAATTTTTGCCATATCGGAAATATCTCAGTTAGGTAGTTCTCTAGGAGTGGGTGACATTGTACCCTGTATATGGTGTCGCAAAAACGTACATGGATCCTAGAGGGGACTTTCTTGTATTCCAATTCATAGCCCAAAAATAATACGTGAAAATCTTATAATACCTCTTCAATATTGATAAACCCATTTTCATTCGTTCATCCAATAGTCAAAAATGATATAATAGAAATGGATTCGAATTCGTGAAACCGTAAAATCACGATTATCGCCAATAGGGTTCCACGTCGACACATGAAACATCAAACAAATGATTTTGACCTCTGGTCGTGGCGTACTGGGATTCGATTGTATCCAAACGGAACCATTGACAGTTCGATTATAATCTAAATCTCCACATTCTCGGCCACGTTGAATTGCCGATTGTCCATCGCGTCTAAAAAGTTGGGTTACTGGTCGCAGTCGTCATATTGCAACGAAATCTACGTAGAAAATGATTTTTCAACCTCTATGAATGGAATCGAGCTATTTTGTACTTTGACAGTGGCCAATTCACAGATGATTTCAAATAAATTCACAACAGATGATTTTACATAAATTCGGTCCTATGATTAAATTTATATAGTTCGTTGTCTAATTGACAGTTCTATTTAATATTGGTGTTATTCCATGACTATGACTATAGTATGTTGCCTATTCAGACAGTTGTCACTTCACAGATGTAAAATTCATAGTTGGTGGTCTAATTTGACGTTCGCTACGTCAAAGTTGTAAATTTAATATAACTACAATACTTAGATCAAATTAATGTAGTTTGTTGCCTTCTTAAAGAATTGTCAATTCAGAGATGTCAAATATACTCGAATTCGTATGGTATTCTATAAATTTGACCTATCAGGAAATCTGACGGGAGAATTGTATATCCAACTACTTGAGGAACTAATCAATCCGGCTGTAACTGAAATTTTGGAAAATGATCCTAACTATTTAGGAGAGGATGTTGTGTTTCAGCAGGATAGTTCCTCCCCGCATTTTGCACTTACTGTTCGACAATATCTAGATCGAGAATTTCCTGATCGATGGATCTGAAGGAGAGGTCCTTCAGAATGGCCTCCACGTTCTCCCGATTTGTCACCATTGGTTTTTTTCATAGGGCCACTTAAAGAATCAAATGTATAAAACTGATTCAGCAGATTTGGTGGATTTACGACAATGGATTGTAGTCGAATGTAATCGTATAACTCCTGAAATGGTACGTAATGTCCGGGAACGTTTCGAGCAAAATCTGTATTTGTGTTTGGAAGTTGGCGGTGAACACTTTGAACATTTGTTCCATTGATACCAAGTTAACCTATAAAATTTATCAGGTCTCTTTCATTTGAAAACCAAACAAACTTGTTTTGAGTCTCCATCCAAAATCAGCAGACCTCGCAAACACCTCGATCTCTATTAAATCACCCGTATCTTCATCACAATGCAGATGAAGAAAAAATTACGTCCACAATATTCTAGAAATTCTAAAACCCTTCTAATGAGATTTTACTCAAACTAACTAATCAATTCGAAGATTTGAGGGGTTTACATCCTCATCTGAGGCTTAAAGAAAGTTTTCCCCAAAATACAACAGTATTTCGGTGAATGTTCATTTGAAATCGACAGATTTTGCAATAAGTGGAAATATGATTTTATTCGGAAACTAAGGGTTCATTTGTAACATTTCTTTCCACAACTCGTCTTTTGACGAACTAGCCGGTATCTTCTTCCGGATATGTCAAATCTCAGAAACTATTACCGATTCGTGTCTTGAATCAAAAGCTTTACAATGAGTTATCACTCGAACTATCTTCCCTATTCAAAAAATTGAGTTTTGTGACCCCTGCTTAGGGGGTTGATGTAGAAGACAATCACCGTGTCTTAAAAGATGTACCCCTTCAGACAAAAATTGACCTGTTTCTGCTTTTTGTCCAGAAACGAATAATTTAGCAGTTATTGAGTCTTTTTCGTTTTAGTTGCCCCACCCGGTATTGATATAGAATTGTTTGATTGATTTCATTCACTTTCCCTTTTCCTTAGATCATTTAAATCGAACCGGATTTGCTGACGTGAGTACTAAAAGGGAAAAAACTAATTAACATTTGAAAACATGGAAATTGTCGATCTCGATAAGGTATAAAGTGCGTTACATAAGTGCAGCAAATGTATAAATCTATATTTTCAATTAATTCAACGATAACTATTATCGAGCTTTCATAATAATTGAATGTTAGGATTCAATGCTCTGAAATCACCATGAAATTTTAAACGTCTCAGAATCTGAATTTGAATACTTAAGTACTCTCAAAACCTGAATATCCATGAACAGTAAAAGTCATTTTTGTTACACTTGTTCTTAAATTTTTTTCATCTTCAATCTTTTCAAATTTTCTTACCGTTCCTTAAGTTCAACATTGTTACAATACAATTATCACTTTTTGTCGCAACATATTTTCCAAAATTGAACTTTTCAACAAGAAAACGATGTTTCAAGAAGTGAACACAGAATTGAATGAATGGGATCTTTGACGCATACAGACGAACGGTTCCTACCATAGAATTGTAGATATCTGCTACATTCCGAGTGATAAGATATGAATTTCAATTTTTTTCTGAAAAAGCATTAGTTGAAGGAATTGGTATAGCGTATGATGAATATTTGGAAAACAAAATATATATATATATATATATATATATATATATATATATATATATATATATATATATATATATATATATATATATATTCTTTGAAATGTAACAGGGAGCCATACTATCTTGTATATGATTCAATAAACGAGTGAAAAAAACCTGAGGAAAAAACTCGTTTCCCTGTCGCTATTGCACTAGCAATAGCTTGTCTGTTTATGTTGTGTTAGTGTCGTGTGTACATAAAGAGTACTAAAGATTTTTCTGCTTAGCAGCTTCATTCTCTCTTGCATTCCATGATTTCCAAATGAAGACAAGGGTGAAAGGAAGGGGGTTTGGGACAGGAATCTGTATCAATGGAAAAAGAAAAATCAGTAGAAAAATAGTTCAACAATCATGTGTCTAAACAAATCTAAGAAAAAATTTTACATAGCAAGCAAGGTCATAAAAAGGACTAAGGAGATAAAAAAAAATACATAACTTGCGATATTTCCTCAAATTCCCCCTCTGTTTGACCGAGAGCGCCCCGATGGGCAGGTTGTCTTCTAAGTGATGCCGATTATGATCTATAGATGTTTTAGAATCATTATGGACCCAATAGCTTGGTTTGACATCGCCCATATATTATTTCTTCGTGGAACTTTTTAATTTAAAGAAAAATTTGCGAAAAAATTTTGACAGCCGTTCGAAAAATATGACAAATGTCATATAAATAATAATCCTCCCTATTGATATCAAAATCACATCTAGTTTGTGTTGAAGAAACACAAGTTTCCTTCATAACTCGGAAACCAATCGGCAACAAAAGTTTTCGAATACTGTCCTTGCATTGACTCTAGAATGTGAAAATATATTTTGCCTAACCCCAATAGGATTCGAGATCACGAAAAATTCAGAATTGCGAAATATCTAGAAAACTAAAAAAGAATTGCACCAATTTGTTTTTTGTAGGTCTGTGTTATCGAATATTCAACAAGAAAATATAAATCTGTTTCATACTAAATGATAGTTCGGTCATGAAACATCAATATGGATATCTACAAGAGAACCTAGTGTCGTCAAACAGGTCCTTCTTAATACTTTACCCAGATATCGATGCGGTATCTCGAGCACTCTAATTGTTGCCTTCGAATACGACCAGAAAAGGCCACTAAATAAGAACGGCCACTCTCGGTTCCGTTTTTTCCAAAGGAAAATACCATAAAGCAATTGGTCGAACGACCAGATATCCCAAACATCCTTTCTGACAATTGAATGTGAACCGTTTAATTTTTGCAAAAACTGCATCGCGCTGGGGATATCGCTTTCATCTCTCGAGACGCTGACGGAGCTGGAAGTTTCGATGATTTTTTGCCGAATGTCTAATCGGCAATTTCAATTACGATGCCGCAGCGGACTGGTCGCATTTCTGAAACAAATATCGTCGTATCGAAAGTGATGAGCGCCGAAAAAACTACGCTGTGGGCTTGCCGGAACGCTTTATTCATCGAAATCAATCGATTCGACTCGGATCAAGATCGGCCGGAACGGAATTTTTCGAAATCGTCGAAAATTATTCGAGACAATTTTATCAACGTACAGGGTGTCCCAAATTCGAAGGGGCAGCTTTGTGAATAATTGCAGATGACCCACCTTTTCTCGGTCTTATAGTTCGACAAAACCTTATTGGTGAAAACTAATTGCAGTTATCGAATTATTCCAGAATTTTAGCAAATTACCTTATCTGCAAATGATTGAACATCTTAATAAATATGTGCTACCACCAATTCAATCAGGGTTTAGGGCAGCTCACAATACTGGCACGGTCTTGTTAAAGTTTACTAATGACCTTAGGGCCATAGATGATTCTAAGGTGGCTTTTCTGATATTGTTGGACTGCGTAAGGCATTTGACATCATGAATCAGGCTCGCTATTGCAAAGCTGCATTATTGTTCTCTACATCCTGCGGTGCTTAACTGGTTCTTCAATTATCTGTCTGAGAGAACTCAATATGTAAGGTTGGCTAGTTCATCATCGAGTATTCGCTGTCAGCCAGGGAGTGCCTCAGGGAAGTGTTTTGGGGTCAATGTTGTTTTCGGTGTACACCGCGGACATTTCTGGCTCGGTTAGCCACTGTGCAGTGCATCAGTATACCGATGATGCCGTTGTACAAGGCCTTTTATCCCTCTGGTATAAATTCTGATGTCCGCTTGATAAACAGTGACCTGAATGCGATAGGAAACTGGTCTCGGATTCCCAGAATCCGAAAAATCGCACCGACTTTGTGGGGATTGAACCCAGATAACTCTGCGTAGGAGACGAGTATCATATCCCATACGCCACCGAGCCGGCTTAGGAGAGAGTTGATAACTTTCATTATTTAAATGGCAAATCATACCCAAGAATTTTTTCTTTCACTTTCTAACGGATTCTCTAATTTTTCAGTTTCTTGTTTCCTATTGAAAGATTAACGAATATACAGGATGTTCATAAATATCATGTATAAACAGAATTGGGTGATTTTTTGGTTAATTTTACGAGCTAAGTTTATAATAAACTTAGTTCCCAAACTTCAATGATCTTTTAGGCAGTGCGCCGCTGGTAAGTTCTAAATACTTAGATCATTTTTCCATTTTATTTAGGTACTCATTGTAGTTTTTTCGGATCTCCTATCCTTACCGAGAAGAAAAGGATTACATGTGACTAGTTGCATGAAACAACATTAATTTTAGGGGATTCAAATCAGGTGACCTGGCTGGCCACTTCCTCTCTGCATGGAAGATCATGATCCTGCACCACTGCAAATAACATTTTTCGTTCATTCGATGAGAAAATGCTTTACAAGAGAGTTTTCTAAAAGCGTGTCCTAACAGTCAATTTCTGAGGGATTTGTGTGCGAGCTTCTTGGAACCAATGAGGATTCTGAGTATTCTAATATCGATAATTAAGGCGAAAAATGATCATTTCTCCTTCTACCTTATTACCAGAACAACAAGTTGTTCGAATCCGAATTTTTCGATTTTTTTGCACTTCTTTCTACCTTAAACGAGTTTTGTCGCGTATGAGAATTATTAATTCAAATCTTCATCTCAGATAGTCTTGCCAAGTTTCCAACCATCTTTTCTTGACTGGTGCACTTTGGATTACTCACTTTTCTTACAAATACACCGCACGTAAACAGAACATACCAAAAATGATCAGAAGATATTGAAACTCAATGTCTCTATTAAACAGATTCCGTTTACGTGGTATTTCCTTATCCGAACACTGAAAAACGGTTGTAAGAAAACTGAATTGGACTTTTACGACTTCGACCTTTCCATCAGAACTAGGTATCCTAATGGAGGTTTCATTAGTTGTCCATTCGGTTATGTAAAATGTTGCTATCTCATGATATCGCTGTCTGGTTTCAAGTATAGGTATTTAGATCAGTTGTACGAGGGCTACGCTGTATATTTTGAGATATACTACAACACGAGGCGTATGATGCAAATTAGTTTATTTATATTACAAGTAACTACTCACTAAAATTCTATCGCAAAAGATATATGACAAAGTAAGTGTGTCTGAAGAACAACAGGGATTCCGACCAAATAGATCAACAACGGATGCAATTTTTATATTGCGGCAACTGGTGGAGAAGTCCATAGAGTTTGACAAGCCGATGTTTATATGTTTTATAGATTTGGAAAAGGCATTCGACAGAATTCGAATGAACGATGTGATCACTATCTTTAGAAAAAAAACTTAAGCAATAAATACATAAATATAATCAAATAACTAAATAACACTAATAAGACGAAAGTAAAAACTACACAGGGACTTACAAGCGAGATCAAAATTAACTAAAGCATTAGACAAGGTGACAGCCTCAGCCCATGTCTATTTAATTTAATCATGGATGAAATAATAGCAGGTGTTAACCAAATGAACCAAGGCTATAGGATGGGTAACAAAACTATGAGAATACTGTGCTACGCAGATGATGCTTTACTAATAGCCGAGAATGAGGACTACCTACAACGCCTACTACAAAAGTTCAAAGTACCAGCAGAAAAATATAACATGGTAATATCAACACAGAAAACCCAATCGATGGTAATAGCGAAAGATCCAATTAGATGCAAACTAGTAGTGAACGACCATATAATAGAGCAAGTTTCACACTTTAAATACCTAGGAGTAGAAGTATCGAGCGATAGGCAACTATTACAAGAAGCAGAACAGCAGACAATGAAAGCATCGAGAATATCTGGCTTCCTGAGAGATGTAATCTGGCGGAATAAGTACATAAGCACAGAAAGCAAAGTCCGAATCTATAAAACCGGTGTGAGACCCGTGATGACATATGCGGTTGAGACAAGAGCTGAGACAACAAAAACAAAACAACTAATGAGGACAACAGAGATGAGAACACTAAGAGCTATAAGAGGTATTACACGCAGAGATAGAATAAGGAATGAGGATACGCTAAGGGAGCTAGGTGTCCAGGATGTGGTGAGGTGGACAAGAGCACGTCGACGCCTATGGAGAGATCACGTAGACAGAATGGGCCCCGAACATATGGCAAAATGGGCAAAAACACAAAAACTCAACACTAGAAGACCCATAGGAAGGCCGAAAAAGCGATGGCATGAGTGCTGGAGCTCCGGTTCGCAGCAGGAGCTGTAACAGAAAAACAGGACATCGTCCTATTTAAAGAAGAAGAAGAAGAAGACAAGTAATCCCCACCTACAACAAACCACATTTGCAACCCAAGCTTTCAAAACAAGACTTGAGCCAGTCATCTTTGGGAATGCTCTCAAATAAAGAGAAGAATTGCATCATGGATTTCCTAATTCGTCGTGCGCACGCAAATGTTTTTTTGGGTTAAAGAACATCCTGAAATCACAAGTGCATAAATAAAGCGATACGGAATGACTTTCACCTCGTGTTCACTTGAAAACTTCGTAATAGATCAATGCGAGCACATGTTCCGTGGACAACACTATGTTATTACGTTCAATCTGTGGAAGCAGCGACTCAGCTGAAGGTTGATGAGGGTTTTTAATAATGTTCTGTTGCCAGCTCACTTGAATTTTCATCGTAGTTAATACAATTCATTTATATGAAACTGACTTGGAGATATCTTGAATTAATAACTCGAACTTCATAATTCTCAAATGCACAACTTGTTGAAAATATTGAGAGTATGAAGTCGATGCGCCAATTTGATGCGCAGTGGAGATCGTCGAATATGAGTGAGTTGAGTTCAATGTTGCCAGCCTATAGATATTGAACGAGGTTTGTAAATTGACTACGGAAAGTGATTTTCATCAATTTTCATACACGTAAAGAATCAAAGTCTATTGTTCCCCTCAAAATATCTTTCATGCACTGGACGAAGTTCTTTTTTTCTCCCTAATTTTCAAAATTAACATAAATATAACTTCATAATAGGAAAATGTATTGGTAATCATGAAAACTTGTAACTGATGATCATCTTAATCGCATATGGGCACTGCCAGACGTTTGACCAGGTCAAGATGAAATATTCCATGCAGACTTAAGTAATGCGTCGTACTAGTTGAAGTGTGAGTAAGTATCAACGAACAATTGGTGCATACGTTATGCATTTGCACTGCAAAGTTAGAACCTGTTCTTAATCGTCTGTTTCTGCTTCCTTATGAGAGCCAGACGTTTCCGAAGCATTGGAAAGTTTCGAGCTACAACCGATTTCAAAAAGAAGGAGTAATACCTACTCAAATTACCGTCCAATTGTAGTGTTGCCCTTTAGCCATGAAAAGAGTACTAAAAAATGAACGCATAAAACAACTCGAGTTACAGGGTATCATCAGTAATCAACAATATGGTTGCCGTAAACAAAAATCAATTAGTGACCTCCTTGCAAACGTTACACATTTGTGGACATAAACAATCATGATTGATATCTCGAAGGCATTCGACAGCGTTTGGCACACAGCCTTAATGAATATAGTAATCGCATATGGACTTCCCGAAAATTTGCGTGGTTGGATTAGTAGCCTTCTCTTCATTAGATCAATCCGGGTGGTAGTTGATGGTGTAATGACAGAATCTGTTCAAGGTACTGCAGGAGTATGGCAGAGTTCTTTGCAGGTTAATGCAGGAATATGGCAGAGCTCCATTTTCTCGTCAATTTTTTTCCGTTACAGATTAACGACCTGCTCCACTTCACCGAGACCAGAATATTTGGATTTGCGAACGACTGTACTCTAGTCTCCTCATTTTCTAGTCAGCGTCTATAACTGCTGAGGAGTCACACAGACAAAGATATTAACAAAGTATGTTATTGAATTCAAAGTTGGCATCAGAGTGAGACCGGTTGAACAAGCTCAATTTTAACGCGAACAAGACGCAATCAACATATTTAAAATTCCCATGTTCCAAACATTCATTACATCTATTGGACAGCGTCCAGAAGAGAGCAGTAAACCTTATCGACCACCTGGAAATCATGCATGATCTCCAGCCTTTCGCTCAAAGGCGGCAGGTTGCTGATCTTTCTCTTATTAACAGATACTAACATAGCAAATGCACTTAAAAACTGAAAAGCCAGGTTTGTGGAAAACTCATCACCAGACTGTCCAACTAACAACGCAACGTACCTATCTCACCTAACCTACCTCATTTTGTTTACATGGCTATTGTGTTGTGGAACCTACTTCCATTGAACATCCTACCGATAAACTACGATTTGGTCCTCTTCAAGAAGCGAGTGAACACACACATTATCATCTTGAGCGTCCATAGGTTTGGCATATGAGCCATCGCCTTCTCCCAGAAATTGAGAATGAAATGAAAATTTATGGGGTAAGCTCGATATGTTAGATATGAGAAAAGTTCAACAGATCTAAACCTCAACTTTAAACATTTATGGCTATCTTGAATGGATAACATAGTTCCGAAGACATTTAGCACCACTCTTGGGTGTTTAATTGAAAAATACTAGATTAAACAAGATGTTTATTATAAGAGGAAGTCGTGAACACCAAAACCTCTGTCCGATGCAGATAATTCTCTCAATTTGGCATTAAAATGATATTATGTGGTATAATAAAAATGATTACAATACCACAAAATAGAACGGTCGATTTCAATATATTTTTTTTGCGGTTTTCCAAATAGAACATTTTTATTCCCATAGAAATCTCTCTGCTGATTTTGAACGAGAAGACAATAATTCTCTTCTCTATTTTTAAATTGAGGAAAGGAAAGTGACAATCAAAATAATTCACGTTAATCATTAATTAGTTCAAATTTGAATTTGATATCATCATAAACTCTTTTATTTTGTACAATGACAAAATCAGCTATGGGTGTGGTCCTCTGTACTAGAGACTTGACTATTAGGACCTTGTTGATGAGGATTCACACTAGGAAACAAAGGGAAACTATTGTCAACACTGATTGGTATTGCGTGATCATTGCAGTGAAACATACAACAGCAACATAAACTTAACAATATGATTTCAATTTTAATTAATCGAAAAAATAGATCATCCTTAATGAAGCTTACAATTAGATCTTAATTAAGTAACAATTTCAATTGAATTTTTCGTTCGAGGATAATTAAAATCATTATTGATTTGACATCTTCGTTAACCGTCAAATTGTTCTAATTTCGCCGGCTTTGATCCCGAGTTCAATTGATTATTAACAATGATGAGAAATTCACATAAATCGTTTCTCCTCCATTCTGTTATTTTCTTTGCCAATTGTTTTTGTCGCACCAGAAAAAGTGCAACTTCATAATTCACTGGGGAATACAATGCGTTACCTTTTAATTGCTACAATGTATACAGTATGTGGTAAAAATCCATTATGAAACCTTAGGCGGTTATATAAATTCATGATACACATTGCAAAACTTTTTCTAATGTTCAATCTCTGATTTGACTGGGAACGTATGTGATATCTGTAGTGTAGGAATGAAATGAAACATAAATGTATACGATTGAATGAAGATCTTATGAGAATTCTGCGAAACTTTATTGTATTTTATTATGTCTGCCGTATATTGTAGACCGGTATGCGTTCTTGGAAAGTTTGAAATGAGATCGGAGCTTTGACGATGTCCCTAGAGAAGAGTTAATATCTGCACATTGATTGTTGCAAAAATCTTCGACTCATCAATTGAAGTGAAAAATACTGCAGCACCTAAAAACTGACAATATATTGCAGAATTGTTGGAAGATTCGAAACTCTTACAAATATGAATATCTAAAGCTTACCGAATAAGCTCGTTAAAAATTGACGATGAAAACATTCGTGGCGTGACAGAAAAAAATTCTTAACTATTTTAGTATAACGACAAGGCCCAAAGGATATATGTTAATACCGTTATCTCCAGAATATTTAAATTATTTCAGTATATTCTATGAATATTTCTCATGCTTTATCTGGATCTTTTCATTGTTGAGTTCGTAGAATTAACGTTCTGAGTTGTCCTTAAGAAACAAGTTTTGTCACTCTTTCAACCTATTACATTATATGTTCTTTGTTATACGTTGGTTCTACGATAAGTTTTCGTTTCCAACAAGTAAATTGTGAATGTGTTCGTCAAAAGAATTCAAACATTTTTAAAAAAAATCATTGAATTTTTTAAAAACTTGTTTTTAACTTAATCTTGCTGAAACCTTCTCAATCCAAATTTCTAAGTAATTTAGATGCCCAAAGTTTCAGAAGTCTTACGCAATTTGACCTTTCGATCGTTTATCACGATATCATTAGTTTTATAATAATTTTTTGATGAAGTAACCTCGTTTGTTGTATATTTAAGTACTTAAATTTACAAATTATTCAAACTAATTTAAACTCGCATATGGAGTTCCCGAAGAGATGTTAGGTTGGATTAGCTTTCTTTTCAGTACATCGACAGGTGGTAGTTGATGATGTGACCAGTGAATCTTTGCAGGTTAATGCAGGAGTACCGTAGGGCTCTATACTCTCGCCGACATTTATTGGAAAGTGTCCAGAAAAAAGCATTACGTCCCATAGAACACCCTGAGATCACGTGTGATCCCCAGTCTCTCGGTCAAAGGTAGTAGGTTGCTCACCTTCCTCTTTTTTACAGGTAGTTCTATGGTAATGCCCTGAAGAACTGAAAGGATTGGTTTTCGATAGAACTCATTTCGAGAGAAAAACCAAGCTCGCGAAAAACTCTCATCAACGGACGCTCCAACAAGCAACGCCACGTATCTCTCCCTATAAAAATTCCTTTTTTCACAGGGCTGACATGATAATCCCCGGCTCCTCTCAAGAGTTGAGAATTTAAAAGAAAATACTACGAGGGTGGTTCGATAAGTTTGTGAATTCTAAAATTTCCTGACCAGTAACTTCAAATACATTCCTGGTATCCTCAACTTCCTTCTATTAATGGACTACTGCTAGCTTATGAACAAGATGCGTCATTTAGTTTGTATTTGACAGCCACTTGAGCAGATAACGAGTCGAATTTCTACAAAAATGAAAAACTGATTATCGACAAGCAGAGAATGAAAGTGCATGAGATGGATAAAGCTATAGACATCCCAATATTTCTAATGTTTTGATATTTGATAAGCGCAGCCATGTGACCTCTTGAAAGTAGTGCTTGGCGATGTTCAGCAGCTATCCAATCGAGTTTTCGCGCCATTTCTTAACCATTGACGAAGCATGAATAATCAAAAACTCTTATGTAAGGTACATGAGGCAATTAACGCCCTCTTTCTAATAACGCCCAATCTACAGAAAACGTACTTTAATTAGTTTCATTCGCGTCAACGCTCACGCACCCTTAGAATACACCAACAGGAACACACCAACCGCGAGCGCTAGCCGCTCCTGCCGCCATCTTACCTTTGATCCGCTGTGTTTCCGAGAATCCGGTCGCAGACGCCAATGTTGTAAAAAAATGCTCCACAAAACTGTAAGTTTCATATGTTATATTGCACATTTTTGTTTGCTTCTATATTTGTCATGTAGTGTAGCTTGTTCTCTTATATCTTGTTCATATTTTAGAGAGAATTTGTATAGTTAATGCAAAAACTTCCGAATACCAAAAACCTCAACTTGGGTGTGAACTCCCAGTCAAATGACCGTTGGGCGCTATTACCATACGTGGGCGCTATTGGCTTTCCTCACACCATTGAAAAAGTAGTAGATACTTAATTTAATTCTGTAGTAATTCTGCTCTGATAACGCGTACCTACTTATATCTGCATTATAAAATTGATTCTTCAATAAAAATACACTTATTTTATTATTCTGCCCTTGCCTTTTATTATAGCAAAGTATTTTGTTAATAAGTATGTACTCATTTCACAGAACACCAAAATGACACCACCTGACCCGATGAGTAGAAAAAGAGGGAAGCCATGGACAGAAGAAGGAAGATCTCATAATATTTCAAGTACTTAATAGTGTAGATGACAGTGACTGTCACAATTGGTCATGATTTTCCTGCTACCTCAGGGCGCTATTGACCATTATCGTTTAATAACGCCCATTGTATGTTTAAACATGATATATTTTATATGCATATGAACATTCGCTATGCTATTATTTTTTATAATTATTGATGTCAAAACTTAAAATTCTGTGAACAATGATTACTATTAAAAGTTTAGTTACTTTGTGCGTGTTGAGAAATGTCAAAGTTTTTATATCAAATGTTGATTAGCTTCATTCCATGCTATCTAATGAAGAAATTTATAAATGACGCTTATATTTTATTATATTATTTAACCACAAAGATTTTTATTACTCGTGCAGCATCTGATTTAGCAAGTGGGCGCTAATCAACATAGTATTTTTAATAACGCCCAAATAAAGGGTTTTAATTTTACTCTATCAGCGAGGAAGTTTTAAATAATTACACTTCTCAACTATCATCTTTCAATTCAGAAATATATGTTTAATGTTCACATGGTCAATTTCGAAAGCATTCCTATAAAAAAAATATTTTATGTTAGGTTGGCGTTAATTGCCTCAGGTACCTTATATCGGTTAACAAAATCTTGGCTACAGGTTTTTGGGATGCGAGCGATGTCATTCATATTGATTATAATGAAAAGGATATAATATTTGGAAATTGGGCAGATTTGCTATTCATTTGAAGCAAAAATGAATATTGGCAAACCAAAAAGTGTGATTCATCACACATCTGTAGTCACCATTACAAAAATATATGAATTGGGCTACAATTACTACCTCATCCATCAAATTTTCCAGATTTAGCCCTTGCTACTTTTTCCTCTTTCAAAACCTATAGAAATAAGAGATTTGGGTAGAATGATGAGGTCATCACTGAAACTAACCAATTTCGTGGGTTTTGAGAGAACCTGATATTTGGAAAGTATAACAATTGGAAGAACGCAGGACTAAATATATTTTGTGAGA
Organism: Cryptolaemus montrouzieri; assembly: GCA_013387265.2. NCBI lineage: Eukaryota > Metazoa > Arthropoda > Insecta > Coleoptera > Coccinellidae > Cryptolaemus > Cryptolaemus montrouzieri. The sequence goes on from JABFTP020000103.1 coordinate 31,721,761, forward strand.
ACAGAGATTGTTACTTGAAAAACGATACATCCCTCGTATTCAAACTGGTTCGTATAATGATGGCGCGAAATCGCCTTATAATTCCGAACAAATGGATATTATCGGGGATAAGCCTCGGTGCCGTCTTATTATTCACGAGAATATGTACCAAATATCTCCTCTATCCAGATGCATAAAAATCGCCGATCAAAATGTTGAATCAAAACGTGATAAATGATAATGATCCGTGCTCCGCTCTGGCACAGGACTCGAAAAGGCGAAGTGCTTTCATGTTTCCATTGAATCTTCGAGTTTAATAACCACATAATGATATCTCTCAAGTTATTATTACGACAATCATTGAAATAATTCTTCATCGCTGCCAACACGGAACGCCAACTGGACAATGAATTATTTGATGTCAGTCTCACTCCAATTGAAAATGATCTCGATATTGAAGTAGAAATTTTAAGATTTTCTCCTAAACTGTTAGGCACTCTCAGATAAAGTGCTGAGAGCTACGAGAACAACGTCACTTCAGAAAAGCTAAAATTTCAGTATATAATATGTGTATAAAAACCTCTCTGATAAGTTGAAATGAAACAGATTTTGTGTTGTTACAAAATGATAATGATTATTGCCAGACAGTTTCCGTTAATCTCAATTGCTACCAGAGATTTTATAACTCTGAAAAAATAGTGATCTAATGTTATAGTATGGAATCTGTATTTTATGTATGTTGTTTGGAGTGCTATTGTAAAACAATTTGTGTATAGCCAGACCAATTTAGAGACCTAAACATCCTGCAAATAGAATAACTTTGAAAACATCGTCCTTTTCGATTATTTGTCATTAATATCAGCACTTATTTCATCAAAGAAATTCGATTATACTAACGAAAATCATGACATTCTTCTATAATTATTTTTTTCACTTCATTATTTAAAAACTATGCTGATTATAAATGACCGAAATAAAATTTTCAATTCAATAATTGACTTGATTTTAATTACAAAAAATATTTTTACTATCAAACCATTTTCAATCGGAATATTTTATTCAAAGCACAGATAAAAGTTTTCTGATAAAACACTATTTCCTTGGCAAGTTGATTTAATCAGATCGACTGATTCTGAAGTATAAGGGTTGCCTTAGGTATTGTAATCCGTCCTCGGGCTCATGGTCTTAGTGAAAGTTTAATTGTGTCTGGGGGGGGGGGGGTGCGTTTGGCATTTCGTTTTGGTCTGGCTGTTCACAGAAGGTCTTAAAATAGTATCCTAGATAACATTACTTCGTCTTAGTCAAAATGAGGTATTTTTCAAACTATGGGAACAGCCTTTAGTCGTTTGAGACTAAATATGGAGAATATACTGCTTCACACAAGTTATGTAATAGTTGCGCAGAGTAGAAGCTCGTTAGAGTGGCTCCTTTTCTAGATAATCTTTCGAATACTGAGACCATAACCTTACGCTACAGATCTGAACGTAGACAAATTTCTTTTCGTCACAATTTACATCCGCAGGAAGCATTCAGTACACATTTTGACATTACTCTTTTCATCGCCAAAACAATAGATGTAATGCTTGGAAGTACATGAAATGAAATACCCGTTTGCTTCACAATTTGACACAATACCTTTCGCTCTTCAAGAATGAAATCATGGACTATTCGGCTGTGACAATGATAAGAATAAAATCATGGACTATTCGGCTGTGACAATGATTGAAACTTTGAAAATGTTCATCTTCACCCGACAACATCTCTTCACGTCATAAGAAACAGAGTGTAACTGTTAAATCTGCATTAATTTCTTTTGGAGATAACTGCGTATGCGACTAATTACTAGGATCACTTCGAATCCTGCAAACTTGAAAATGTACCTTAATTGAAACTTGATCAGGGATGGTGCATATGAAATAATCCTTGTACATCCTGCATAGTAAATGTTTGTATAACACATAATAACAGTAAACAAGTTTCCGAGTTTTGCCCAATTGGACGCGCCTTTTTCTGTTGGCCTCATCCGTCGCAACTGGTCGTCTTGAATAACAATAGCCTCTAGGGATTTTCTATCTCGTGACGCCGCCTTTTCTTCTTCTTTCGGTTTGTGCGTACGTGAAGTCATTACACGTTTCATCGGAGGTTTTGCCATTGTTCGATTCCTCCTTTTATCGAGTGCTTAGGAATATTCGAATGGTACGGCGATTTGAATTCTGAAATTGGAATTCACCTCCCCATTGCAATATTTTTGTACGGCATGGTCGATTCGTTATAACAAAGAATACTATATTCACAGAATAGTTGTAACTTCATGAAAAAAAAATAATAAATAATTTTTCGGAATTAATAATGGAAGAATTAATTTTGGATTTATCATCACGAGAGCACAGGCTTGGGCTATTTCAATCATTCCGTGTAAATTCTGTGAATGGAATGGAGTTACTAGATTAAATTAGGGAAAAGTCGTACAATTTTCAGTTTTTTATGAAATCGCGTGTTGGTTGAAAAAATTGAGAACTCATGTGATATACACACACCACAAAAACTGTCGCATCACCTGGTATTGTGAATTCCACAATCGATTAAGCTGCTGGACGTCCTGGACGCTATTTGAGTGACCATGAAGTGGTAAGAATTGTAACACTTTTAGAGGATGGGCGAAGCCAACGTTACGTGGCTAACTTGTTCAATGTTAACCAAAGCACTATTTCAAGATCAATTAATCGGTACCACGAAACAGGGGAATATGGAAGAAGGGCCGGACAGGGAAGAAATCGGATAACAACACCAGTTGATGATCGTTGGCTTCGTTCAACTGCACTAAGAGTTCGGCACTGTACGGCTAGAATGCTACAAAATGCACTTTCCAGAAGTGTGCATATTTCATTGCAAACTGTTAGGAACAGGCTTAGAGAAGTCATCAAACTATGATCGGCTTCCTTCTACCGGCCCGCGTCTGACCAGAGAACATCGAGTTGCAAGACCTCAGTTTACGAGGGAACATGCAAATTGGGGTATTCGAAATTTGGTCGAATGTTCTCTTTTCCGACGAGTCCAGGTTCTGTCTAGTACCAAATGATAGACGCATGCCTGTATACAGACGACCTGGGGAACGGTATCAGCAATGCAATATCCGGCAAACCGAAAACTTCGGAGGGGGCTCAGTAAAGATGTGGGAAGGCATTTCTTTCCATGGTCGAACTGAGTTAGTCCTAGTGAATAATGGAAGAATGACATCGCAGATATCCTTGAACCCCATGTTGCACCCTTTGGCCATTAATTGGCAAAAACTTCATTTATATGAATGATAATGCTCGGCCTCATGCAGCTAGAGTAGTTACAGAATTTCTGCAAAATGCCGAAATTGATATTTTAAGATGGCCAGCCAGAAGTCCCGACTCCAACAACTAGAAAATCTGTTTCCTGAAAATTGGAACTCTGTGACTCGAGAGTACATACAAAATTTGTTTGAGGCTTCCGAGACGTATACTGGCAGTAATTAGGGCCCGGGGCGGAAACACTCGATTTTGAAAATGATTAGTAACCATTCGATGCTAGTTGAGTGGTCTCTTCGTGAACGTTTAAAGATGGTAGAATTCTTTAATTTTTCATTAACTCGAAAATCGTTGATATATTCCATCATAAACTCATTTCCTTTCAATGATATTTTCTTATTTTACACTTCTGAAAGTTACCAAGCGACTGTTGAGTGACCAACCTAAAAGTTTATATAGTATTGTCGTAAAAGTAGGGTGATGCGACAATTTTTGTGGGGAGTGTATTTTTGAGAAGAAAAAAACTATATTTAACAAAATGCATATGATTCATATTCAAAAGAAAACAATTTTGCATTATAACTCAAGAACCGTTGGACAAAAATGAATTTCCATACGTAGTTCGATTCAACGTGAATGTCCAACCATTTTTTTACATAGCTTCAAAAACAGCCGAGATGTTGGTACTAGACTGATTCCGAAAATTTTCCAAATAACTCTAAAACGAAATATTTCACATCGCTGCAATGCTAAAACGACGAATTCGCCCACCTGTACACAGAACTAAAACAAAAGGAACAGCATTCTGAAAAGGAGTGTAAAATGAATAAGTACTTCAATTTTCAAGACAAAAATGAGAACATAAACTAATGACTACTGAAATAGTCGTGTATTCGGTAATATTATCTTCAACTATACTGGGTGTCCACGCTACAAGGTCCATGAGAAAGTATCTAGGAAACGAGTTTATCGATCAATTTCAAATTTTGGCATTAGAGTAAATGAATACTTATCTACAATTTGCAATTTTTCATAGTGGTACCACTTCCGGGTATAATGTGCATCGACGACAACTTTGTAATTTCAAATGCCAAGCTGTACTCTTTACAGTACAACCTCTCTAATCCGAACACACTCTAATCCGCACATCCAGTAATCCGAACAACGAAACTTTGAAATCACCCACCTCTATAATCCTCACGTCCAAACTTGCAATATCTTGTCTGAATACTCGCTTCACTTATGCAGATTAGATTCTCTTCTCACATTCCGCGCCTGATATCCAAATAATCATGTCGGGTCAACATTAAACGTTAACATTGCAGCGAAAATGCGAAGTTTGAAAGAATTAGATAATGGAAAAAGTGTTTCTGAATTGGCCAGAATACACTAAAATTTGAACTCACCAGTTAATATAATGTATATATATGAAGTCTGGGTTTTCTTGAATGTAAACAATCTATTTTTCCGCAAAAATTAAACCTAACCATCGCGTCACATCGATGATATTAGAGAATTTGTAGGGGTGGAAATTATTTTTATCTATTTACTTTCTATCCCGTTATATGCAACAGCAACACGTACAGACGCATACGGATTGGCAAAAAATAACCCAAGGCAATAACTTCAATGCCAATCGTTGGTAATGAAAATAACTCTTCCCCTTTCCTCTGTTTGCTTTTCATAAGCGATAAAATTTGATTACAATACAATAGTCGGTTGCCCCCAAAAATAACACTTCTCGCTAAAGTAAAAAAAAACTACAATCCTACTCAGATCTGAGTCACTATAATTCTGAAAATTTTGATGAAAGAATCATATCTCAATAATGGTCAATTTTAGAAAGGATGAATCTTAACCAAAGATGCTTGAAAAATATTGTCCTCTGATGAAAAAAAAAAGCACTCCAAACCATTTGAATTAGCAGTCTTAGTTGATGTCTCGTATAACCGAAAGTGATACCGATCTGAAAACGATTGCAAATTGTAGATCAGTATCCATTTACTCTAACGTCAAAATTTGAAATTAATTAATAAACTCCTAGATACTTCTAATGTGTCCTTTCATCGAGGACAATCTGTATTGAACAAAATGACCGCCGTTTTGTGCATACGCCACTGATCAAATCAAAATATCTTCAATTCAAAATGAAATTTTTTTACGGGACTTTACCCTTACTCCGCTAAGTTTGGTTGTACCATTCAATAGCCCATTGAAAATCATTTAACCATGTGTTTCAATTCTTCCAATCGCAAAAAAATAGAGGAAATATTGTTATTGGCGTCTTTTAGGAAACACCGTGTATAAAAATAGAAGCATAGGATCACTTGCTATAGTTAAATCGAAAAAAGTGAAAGATACATCCTTCCACTAAATCAAAGTGGCCCCTCTAGATCCCTGATCCTTCCTGTCTAGGGAATTTCCACCTGACAAACAGTTAACAATAGACGATTGTTTTCACGAATTTATAGTTTTGGTCGAGAATCTGTGAGAAACTAGCTGGTCGAAGACCACGTAAATTATACCGTGGGCTGCTGCTATGCCCGCAAGAAAACTAAGCTGGCCACGACGAAGAATGTTCTGTACCCCGAGGGCGCGACCGCCGAGGTTACCGGAATGGTGGGCGTGATTGTTTTACGGAGATCTGTGGACGATCATTACAGCGGCACATCGAATAAAGCCCTTAGTTAATGGCGCATGCAATGTTCCATCGAGTAAACTCGAACGGAGAGGTTAGGAACTATGAACCTGATATTGGCGAACACTAAATGAAGAAATCGCAAGAAATATGAAGTTTTTACATAAAAACTTCCCTTTGTTGAGGTTTTGTTGCAAAGTTAGATTGCGAGTCGAATAATAATTTTATTGTTAGAGTTCTTATGTGGTTGGAAATTCGATATACCTATAATAACTAGTAGAGACGTCTGTAAAGAATAATTGCTTTTTCTTTTCACGTTCGAAATTCATTCTTTGGATATAACTTCGTATACGAAGGAAGTCTTTTATGCTTCGCATGCTGGTACATAGAGACACCATTAACCAACTGTTAATTGTTCTGTGTTTTAGCCACTAGAAACTGTCAAAGTTGGCAAGATAGTCGAGAAATGGAATTTAACCATGAGCATTTTCGCGCAATAATTTTTAGCAATTTTCGAAGGCAATTATTTCTGGGCAGACTGGTTTCTGCTTTCGGTATTGAAGCACCACAGCAGTAATGCGAATGCAGAGCGTAAGCTTATCCAGGAAGATCGGCATGAAACATATCGAGAAATTAAGGCATCATTGTTGACTTCAAAGACTCAAATAAGAAATTTCGCACGAAGAATCGCTTCCCGTTGGACGCAGCTGCAAGGGTGAATATGTGCCAAAAACTTGTAAATGTAATTAGTGATGACTCTTGAATTTACTCATACGAGTCAGAAACTAAGCGCAAATCATTTGTTTGAGTGTTCCCAGGGTAAGAAAAACCGACAAAAGTCATCCGTGGCTTAAGTGTCACAAAAAAGGCTGTCGTGACGTTTTCAAAAACAGGTCATGTAGAACCGATTTCTTTACAAGATCGAAGAACAGTTGCCGATTGGTACACAACTATTTGTTTACCGCAAATAGTAAGTGAGCTTCCAGAATCCAACACCGAACGGCAATCATTCTTCACCAAGAAAATGGAAGTTCGCATGCATCCCAGAGAAGAATTGAATATTTAACGCAACAAAATATCGTGGTCATATTGAATGTAGCAGCGAACTATTGGAATAATTGCTTCCAGAATTAGTTCGAACGAATGCAGAAGTGTATTAATCTTCGTGGAGAATACTTCGAAAAACAATAGTTTGTAAAAGCTCTCAATCAATTTGTTCTAGCTGTATATACAGAACTAAAAGACATCCCTCGTATATTCGAAGTTGTCATTATTGAATAAGCACAAAGAAAAAAGAAGAAGCAATAACTGATTCTGTAGTCCATTAGAGAAATGATTGATCTCCAATTAGAGGTACATGGAGTCGAAAGAGTATATGACGTTATGACCTATGACAATTTAAAAGGAAAAATATTGTTACTTCTCTGTTCAAATTCTGTTCGATGCAGATGCAATTTTATAACAAAATTTCACGCATATTCGAGAGATGTTGAGCGCAGTCACAATTTCAACGGCAACGTCCCTAGTCTCCGAGCAATAAAGATGAACATAGGTCGCACGATCGTCCAATTAGAATATTTCAGCCAGCATTTCAGAAATTCCCGCGATTTGATCATGCCAAGAACGTTTCGTTTTGAATTTCCACACCTCCACTGCGGAATGAAGTTTGACGCGAAAGAGGAGTAGCTAGAACTCTCATAATTGTCACTGACGTAATGAATGTCATTAGACAAAGTACGTGACTCTCCTATCGCTTGGTTCGAGAGCGAGGGTCGTTTAATCTTCGTTTTTCCGATGTAGGAAAAATGAAGTATCTTTGTTTCTGGCATAGAGTTGAATTACCGAGATAGAATTTAATTTACATGGATATTCATCCATCGAGGAGGAATATACAGTATGTCTCACTTTGGGATTATTTACTGAAATTTCTATATGTTGGAGTTTTTAGTTTTTGATCACAACGATGTATTTTTAATTAAATATTAGGTTAGATAAGCCAAAGTTCGACATTTATATATATATATATATATATATATATATATATATATATATATATATATATATATATATATATATATATATATATATATATATATACCATCAAACATACCTAACTCTTATATGTCCAAACTCACTTGAATCTAAGAACTTAACTAATGCTCCTCTGTTCTCTGTTCTTCAACAGGGAATATCTCATACACCTTTTGGGAATGAAGCCCTACGGGGGTGTAGCCCTTGCCTTATCAATATACACCATGGGAATGAAGCCCTAAGGGGGATCAGTCCTATCCTCATATAAAAATTCAACTAATGCTCCGCTGTTTTTCAACAGGCAACATCTCATACACCATTCGGGGGTGTAGCCCATAATAACCTCAAGATTGAAAACTAATCTCCTAAATAGATTAGAAGTTCTCTACCCAGTTAATGAAATCATCTAAACGGAATAAATTTCTTGAAAACCACCCGTAAAATGGTAAATAGGACAATCGAGGACTAAATGTCTCTGTGTTTCTTCAACTGCGCCACATTCTCATGCCGGACCTGCAACCCCTTTGGATCGAACCTCTATGAGAACTTTATTGAAAATATCAACTTCCTGCCATTCAGTTTTCCAAAGATCAACAGCCTTCACCCATGTACGCAAAAAGTCAATCGGCCAAATAGCGATGGTAAAGCGTTTGAGGGGTCTTATTTTGAAATTTTCAATGAGGTTATATCAATAAATTGCTTCTCTGGTGTATTCCCATCTACTACTTTATGATTCTTCACTTCAACGAAAAAAGAAACTTAAAGTGTTCTATCCAGAACCCGAGATGTAAAATCAGTGTTCTGGAATTATGCTACACCCTGTGTACGAAATATCTCTGGAGCAAAGTAACCAGAGTGTAGTCCTACAAGAACCAGCTGATTAGTCTATAAAAACGGGGGTTCAAAAGATACAAAGTGCAAAAATATTGACCAGACGTAGACAGGGCCAAATGTATCTTGTGTATCTTGAAAACGAGTTATACAATTTTCTCAAAAAACCCATTATTATAAGCAAGAAGCGGAAAACTACAACATATCAAAATATGTTGTAAATGGTCGAATAGATTTGACCATTTTCTTCATTGTAAGGATCCTTTAGAACTTTCAGTTTTTCTGAATTGAAAATCGAGAATTGTAGCCACTAGAGAAAATTGAATTCTTTTTGACTTGTTACCTGACTATTAGTTCACTCTATTTATCGAACTTGGTCCATCCTGTACAACGTTTATGACATAAGGACGTAAAGGGTATACGTTTCGATCAACGGAGAGCAATTTCAATTTCAATTTTTTCCTTCAATATCGTGTTATACTGCGTCGAGAAATTAACGCACAAAATCAAAAATTAGAATTTATTCAGAAGTTCAGATTTGATGAAAAATTATTTTTCCAGAAATCCAACTGCACAAAGGACTACTTGAGAACAATCGAAATGAAAAGAGTACTCGTTGAAATTGAAACGAAACTAATAATGAACATTGTAAAACTTTTGGAGAAATTTGAGTTGATACTTTTGGAAAAATATATACTCAAAAACAATGGCCTTATAGCATTCTGATCCATTTCACTCCAAATTTCGATAAATCTGTTCCGACTTTCATTCACCGTAGCTGGCTGGTTTTGTTAACTTCTTAATAGTCTATTGAGAATGTCCCACACATGTTCGATATTATTGAGGACTACGCTTCTCACAGGCCATTTTATTGAAGTGATAGTATTGGGGACCTCTATAGCGTCAACGCTGAAACAAGTTCGGTAACGTCTGCAAAAGTACGAACCTTACACAAATCAATTCCTCAAAAATAGCTGCAGCGTAAAGAAGGAAAAACACGGGCCCCTATACAGATCCCTGCAGCACCCAGACGTCACAGGAATGGCGTCGGAATTATCGTATCACTTGAAAATCTAGCCCACCTGAATTTCGGACCAAGTAAATATAACAAGACAAGTGCCGCAATTATGCTACAATCGACACCACATCCAGAAGCAAGGTTAGATTTTACAATATTGTTAATAATAACTCAGTCAACTTACGTGTAGCTGCCGTGGGTGTTATGACATTTTCCATGGACGCATGGATTCCTTCTACATTCATCCTTGTCTTCTTTACACGAAGGTCCCGTAAAGCCCGACGCACACCGACACTTGTACGAATCACCGACCGACGTACACTCGGCGCCGTTTCGACACGGTTGAGAAGCACAGTGGTCCTGCTTTTCGCAATGTTTCCCTGAAAAATAATGAAGAAAAGTTAAAAAACACTTTCACGAACTAGACAGGGCGTTTCAATAGAAATATCTTGAATAAATTCTCAACAAGCTGAAAATTCGCATGAACGTTAGGAACACGTCTTCATCGATACCATGTGAGCTAAAAACTTTTATCCGAGGTTAAAATTCGCAAAAATAGGTTTATCGAATTTTTCAGCGAAAGTGTAAAAAAACAGACAAAATTTGTAGATGATGCTATTATCCACGAAAATTATCCTCATACTGTTTTTCATAACAATCATTTTTGAGAGAAGAAGGACTCCAAAATAAGAAAATCATCTACTTTCTGTTAACTTTTTGGCGTAAAAATTTGTCGCTTCGTGGAGCCCTCCTGGAATATATAGTTAATAAGATTGAGAGAGAAGTTTGAAAATATTGATATTTTGTTCACAATAATTTTAATTTAGTTGAAATAGACAATTTTCGGGTTTTCCTAACTAAAAAGAAACTATTATAAACAGAGTAGTAATATTTTAAAATTTCTATGACGTAAATTCGTTAACCATGCATATTTCCTAAGAAGTTTTTGAATGCATAATTAAAATGATTGAATAATAGAAAATTTGATTTACATTTATTTACTTTATTTGTTTCCACGAACAGCGTCTTCATCTGACATACAAAATGAAAACAAAAGGTACAACAAATTATACATATATGACTTGCAACACTGAAATTAAAGCCGGAAACAAATTATCATCACTATTGAGGAACGTTAACTTTGGTGGGATACGAGATACCGTTCAATATTTCTCTTTGTCTCTCAAGCATCATCATAATTTTATAGCGATGAAATAATTAAATATTTATGCAAAATTCTCCTCACAGCGAGTCGACATGTTCAATCCAGTTGTATGTTACTTGGTAGAACGTGATGGTGAATGTTCGTCAGCTGCCCTGATTATCTGAGTCTTCTCATAGCTTTAGAAATTTTTGTTGAACCAGTATTCGTGCAAATGTTGAGGCTGCGATACACAATAAGACTTCTTATCACCAACACAAGGTGAGATCACTGCTTTTTTATTTCTTAAATTCCCTGTGAAAACCTATATCGATCCTGCCCTGTGACTTAACCAGGGAGCTCGAACCATTATTCATTTGCAATGAACACGATGCTCATCATTACTTCATTGAGTTTTTCCATATAATTTTGTTAACCCCAAAACAACGTTGTTCCAGGTATCATTATTCGAATGAGATAAAAAACACAATGTTTAACTTTAATCTACACTTTATTTGAAAAAAAAATTCGACGACGTTTCGCTGACAACAGCAGCTTTATCAAGAATGAAAAACAGAATGAAGAGTATGGTATTATAAACAAATCGTAGAACAAGTTGGATGAATAACAGGAAAATCCACACCGAGCCATTGTACAGTTAGTATGAAAGGTAATAAAAACTAATTAAACAAGTTAAGTAGGGGTGAATAATTCACGTCTACCTGCTCATTCAAAAGCTTGTCCGAATGTTTGTATCTATTTATTTCTAATGCTTCTAGGAGATCTAATTTTGAACTTTTTGATTTTATATGTAATATGTCAAAGTTTTTATTGAATGAATGGTTTTCTTTTATTAGGTGGTTTGAATAATTTGAATCAGATTTATTTTTATCGAAGCTACGTTTATGTTCAGATGTTCTTATACCAAAACTCCTATAGGTTCTACCGATATAAATTTTATCACAAGAACCGCAATTGAGTTTATAGATTCCTGATTTACTTGATTTTTCAACACGAGATTTATTATTTTCAATATATTTACCTAAGTTATTAGAAGTTTTGAAAGTTATATTAAGATTTTGTTTGACGAGAAAGGATTTAATATTTGTACTTGCAGAACCGCAGAATGTTAAACTGTTGAATATTTTAGTCTTTATGAATAGGATATACTTCATTTATTGCTTTCTGATACAGTTTTTACAAATGATTAGATCTATCATATCCGGATTATATGAATTATAAATGGCTATCTGTTTGATGATGTTTAACTCTTTATTATAATCTTCTACTGATAAAGGTAAATTGAGTAACCGATGTACCATGCTGTTTAAAGCTGCAACTTTGTGTTGAATTGGATGTAATGAGTAGTTATGTATAATTGTATCAGTATGTGTTGGTTTACGAAAGACCGAAAAACATGATTATTATTTTGTTTAGTGATTTTTAAGTCCAAAAATTAATGGAATCGTTCTGTTCAATTTCTATCGTGAATTTAATGTTCAAATGGATGGAATTAATGAAATTAAGAAATAAGTCTAATTGACGAATAGTTCCAATGAAACATACTAAGATGTCGTCAACATATCTATACCAATAAAGAAATTTGGACATTTGAACATTAAATTCACGATAGAAATTGAACAGAACGATTCCATTAATTTTTGGACTTGTAAATCACTAAACAAAATAATAATCATGTTTTTCGGTCTTTCGTAAACCAACACATACTGATACAATTATACATAACTACTCATTACATCCAATTCAACACAAAGTTGCAGCTTTAAACAGCATGGTACATCGGTTACTCAATTTACCTTTATCAGTAGAAGATTAGTTTTAAGATTTTTGAAGTTATTTCTGTAAGAAAAATGACTAATTTTACTAACGCCGAATTGGCTAATATTCATTACATTTACGGTCTGGCTGACGGAAACACAACAGAAGCTAGGCGATTATATCAGGTGTGCTTTCCAAATCGAGTAACACCAGACAGGCGAACATTCTCAAATATTCACAGAAGGTTGAGGGAAATTGGTACTCTTACTGCAAATAATCATTTAAAAGGTGCAACTCAAACTTTGAGAATTCCAGACATTGAGGAAGCAGTTTTGAATTGTATTGGTTTGAATCCTCATGTGAGTACAAGAAAAATTGGAAATCAGTTGAATATTTCACATGTTCCAGTTTTGAGGATTCTCCACGACTTTTGTGTATCGCAATTAATATTAAGTTCAAGTATATTGATTTGAAGTTTTTGAACTCATTACGTTTATGTTCACATTTTAATTGAAACTTGAATTATTCCATAATCCAGATTATTTCATATTTCGTATCGGTTTGGTTTTAATTGATCGACCTCTGCATTATATTGTAAAACTGATTAGAATCTGACGAGAGGATGCTGTTTTTTGTTGTCTTGAAATTAATTTTTTCTCTTAAATTTCGCAATCGAAGCTGTAGCTCACCTCTGGTTTGTCCAAACACGTTTTGTTTTCTATGTTTCACAATCAATTTCTTTCACATAACTTTTTTCCATTCTCCATTCAAAAAAGTCCATGATAGGAATATTTGTTGTACCAGCGGTTGATCCTTGCAGAAAAATATTCTATTCTAAGAAAACAAGTCGTATAAAAATCCGAGAAGCCAGTTTCTTTGAAATTCGGTCAAGACGATCAGATATAAAAATGAAAAAGCTAGTCTATCTGCTATATTTTTATCGTTCCATATCTGATAGAGATTTGATTCGGTTATTTATCTGATTCAACAATCTCCTCAGTTGACGTTGCCATACGTTAACTCTATAAGGAAGTACAGAGTAATAAAATTGACAATAAAATTATCCGAATGCGATAACAATATATTTTCTCTTCTTTATTAGACTTAAGGACGCGACTATATAAGTCGAATCCTCCATTTTCTAATTATAGATATACTAGGTGGTTTTAGCTAAAGTTTGAAAAAGTGGAATACGTTCTGTTATGGCGAATGTTGTTCGACTTTACAAGGTTTGCGCGTCTGAAATATTTCTTTGTCTCAAAATGAGTAAATTCAAAGGAAAAAAGTAACTGATTGAAGATTTTCTTGAAATTTCATATAGTCTAGTTGACAAGTGAAAATAGTGATAATGCTTCTAGAAAATGTTGCTCATTGGATTCAGAATGATATCTAGAAAAATATACCGGAAGTGTTTATTAGTACAAAGAGAATTGCAGAAGTTATAAACGATTAAAGATGAAAAAAATTCCTCTTTAACAAGAGGAATTTTTCATTTAAATAGTCTCAACTCTCGGAGCTCCATTTTCATTATTTATAATTTTAATTTCACGCTGAAGATAGTTATAGTTTATTGGTAAAGACGTAGAGTAATAAAAGCTCATTGAGTATGCAAATCCCTTAGGAATATGGTACGTGGACAAATTCAAACATAAATGTAGTTTCTATGATTTTGTCTTGGAATAGGCATCAATTTATTGCCGGATCTTTGATAGAAACCCTCGTATATATCTCTGCCTGACTACGATCTTTTGTTTTTCTTGTTGCTTGCGAATATTGTTGTCCTCGTTTTAAATGAAACGTTTATTTTAGACGTCTAAAGTTTGTAGTCAGAAACGTAGACGAATATGTGTTTTAGTTCACTTTGAAAATGAAATTGAATCAATTGAACACTAATCTATATAAAAACGATAATAATTTAATGTGAATATCTCGATAGTTACGTTTACCAAAAACAGTTATTTCATGAATTTCATAAATACGCAACTTCCGCTTAATTCTATACGTTAGAATATATAAAAATTGAATAATGTTAATGATATTTCAGATGACTCAATAATTTCAGTAAATTATGGAAATGAACATTTATTTTATATTATAGTAGACTTAAGATCAATTTTCCTTAAGGAACGTCAAACAATATTTATAAATAATTTCAGGCCTCTACAAAACGTCTAGTTCTAAATTCAATTTCTTTCTACACTTTAAAATTATAAAATTGAAATAATGCTTGTCAAAATGCTCATTCATATTTTAAGCTGCAATATATTCATGAAATATTTACAGTTCATCCTGTGATGATGTATCTTCGTTACCTAAATTCACTATAACAGGATCTATCATGGCATCCATAATATGATCCAGTTCCTACATTTTATTTTCTTCTTTAATGACGTGGTCTTAACAATTTTTCCAGTTTCGGGATGTAACACTTTTTATTGCACTCTTGGAATTAAGTCTTTTATCTTGAAACTTGTGTTCTTTCTAGCCACTTCACCCTATACCTGTGCCCATATTTCGGAAATTTATTTCCAAAAATAAAAATAATGCACAGTTTTTCGAATAGAATTCCTAGTCCTCATCGATAACCATTCGGTTATACCTTCCTGGAGAAGTTTTTGGAGGTTTCACTATAAATCCATTTTCTTTCCTTGAGAAGCTTGTATACTGTGGACTGTCCAATTCCCATCTTCTCAGAACACATTTTAACATTTTTATCGATTTATGATGGACTTGATGAATATCGTATACATTCAATATAATTAATTTTTCACTTTGGGAATGTGGTATATTTTTAGCACGTGTAACAGGGGTAACATTAGAAAACTTTTCTTCATTTGTGAAATGAACAAAACACTTTCACTAACTACTAACTGATCAAACAAATTATAAAACTATTTCA
The DNA here is from genome assembly GCA_013387265.2 of Cryptolaemus montrouzieri. Classification (NCBI taxonomy): domain Eukaryota; kingdom Metazoa; phylum Arthropoda; class Insecta; order Coleoptera; family Coccinellidae; genus Cryptolaemus; species Cryptolaemus montrouzieri. The sequence continues at coordinate 31,737,352 of JABFTP020000103.1, forward strand.
AAAACTCTTTTGATGTAATAATTACCTTTCTTGGGGTTAAATTTGGAGAATATACTTTATAATACTCTTTATCCGAGTGGACAATTGTCTCAACATGCATGGCGAGCGGTGGTACCTGTGTACCAGTGAGTAATCAAAACTGTTTTGTTTACTCTAAATTATTGATGATAGGAATTACTCATCAAATTTACATCTACAATGATCTCATATACAGGTTATCGTGTAAGATGAAAATGGTTTCCATGTCAGTTAATGGGTATTCAACTGAGTGCTTATGAAAGTTTGGGAAAAATAGAGATGAGAGCCACCTGAATTAACAATATCCGAGTGGCACCCCTATGACCATCCTGTCTCCTAACGATTTATTACTCTACGGCTTTACCAAAACGACACCCTTTGTTATTTCACAGGAGTTATTTCAGCTCCTGTGGTTAAGATATCTCATTTGTTAATTAATTTGATATTGCCGATTTAAATCCAAATACTTTATCAAAAATTCCTATTAACTTAAAGATGAAATATAAAATATTGTAACGATATCCAATCGTCCCTGAAGCTGACGCTGTCACCGCCCGGCGGACTGATGAGTACGGAGCACTTTCGGGAGACTTCGAAAAAGATTTAAAGGTTTAAGCACCGTATTAAGAAGAAATCAATGTTGTCGAAGTTAAACGTTCTAGAACAATTCGTACTTGAATGTAAGAAGATAGCGCAAAGCGCAGTAGATGAAGTTTGAACACAGAGCGCGAATAAGTGTACAAAGTGTTAGGGATAAATCAAGCATCAAGCAGTATCGATTGTGTTATATAAATTAGTTTAGTGTTATAATTGTTCAGTCTACGTGTAAATTAACTAGTTAAAGTCTTGTAACGTTGAAGTGTTTGATTTGAACCCACAAATAATTTCAAGAACTAAGAAACCTTGATATAATATACATATGCTCCATACTGCCAAATCTGCTTCATTTGATGTCAATAACTCAATTCAAAGTATATAAGTATTGAAAAAACTATGGAATTTAATGACGTGAACCCTTTGATCTAACAATTCAACACGACATACATATTGTTGTTACTAGATTTGTGTAAACCGAAATTATTTTGTTTTTGAGATTTCATTTTACTGTTCGATCGACGGCCTTATAATGGGAGATGCACTCAGTCCCGTATTAGCAGAAATTTCCATGGATACAATATATAACAATCCTTTAATTAAACAGCTTTTATATTGGTTACGGCATGTGAATGCTATCGTGTTGAATTGAAAAGTTTAGGTTATTAAGTATAGTTATGTGAATAGTCGAAACGTGTTACAAATAAAGTGAATAAATGTAAATCAACTTTTCTTTTATTTATCATTTGTGCTGGTATTCAATTTTCAGAAAAATGAAGCTATCATTCGAAAATCCCAAACGGACATTGAACATTGTTAGCTGATGCGACTTCAAGAATTTGAATTCGCAAACAAGATATGCGTAAATGTATCGGTATGTAAATCAAACCATAATCATCAACATGTTCATACAATTCTCATGTGATTTCTTTCCAAAGTCGTGTTACATCAAGATAACTCAAAGGTGGCATGCATACATTATGGGAAAAACGATTTACAAATTTGAAATTACTAGTCAGACAATAGATGTTAGTGGCGATAATAACAATATATTATTTCGTTTGGGTCAAGCTTCAGCGATTCTCCTCGCCGTAGTACCATTATTATTATTTTATCGGACGTATTACAGTTGTTAGCCCGCGGGACGTGTTTGAAATTCATAATTTCCTTCGCTGCCTGACGTACTCGTTTCGAAGTTTCTACAGAATTTGATGGTTTTATAGTATATGTACGGGGGGAAGTCATGAAAATTCCCGATTGAATCACGCTTATTCCAGTCTACCTGCCAAGCTTGAGTTTCATCAACATAAAGTTACTCTGGGATGAGTATAGATGCACTAGTCAACACTAAAAAATTTCCAGAATGATTGGTTTCTTTTTGGTTAAATTTACGTTACGAAAATAATACAGTATACTTGCGAAAATGTCAACTCAAAAAATTCGGGGCTGTTAGCAAATCGACATGTTCATATCAATGAATGAATGAATGAAATAGAAAAACGCATTTACATATTCTTCCATTGTTTGAGGATGTACATACATATACTCATACTTTTTGACATCATCTGTTTGTATACATACTGAAACGTTTCTTAGTTCTTGAAATTAGTTGTGGGTTCAAATCAAACTAACACGTAGACTAAACAATTATAACACTAAACTAAATGACTAATTTATATAACACAATCGATACTGCTTAATTTATCTCTAACACTTTGTCCACTCATTCGCGCTCTTTATTCAAAGTTAACGATCTGCGCTTCGCGCTCTCTTCTTATATACAAGTAAAGATTGTTCTAGACAATTTGCGTAACTTCGGCTCTGATCCAGATATGCGGTCGTGAACCTTCCGGAAACGGCAACACTGATTTCTTCGTAATACGACGCGCTGAAACTTTTAAATCTTTCTCGAAAGTGCGCCGTATTCGTCAGTCCGCCGGGCGGTGAAAGGGTCGGCTTCAGGGACGATTGGATATCGTTACAATACACATGTATTTATTTGAAAAATTAACTTATTTTAGTTTAAATTCTTTTTTCGGTGCAAATGACTGCTCTTTCCTGAATTCGTTTCAAAGTCATCAGATTTTCTTGCTCTGCCCAGTGTGAAACAATTTTTACAGGTGCGATAAATCGGAGTGGGAAATCTTTTGTTGTCATATAATAAAAACTTCACAGTTGCTATCTTCGAAACTAATAGTCCCCTCATCTGCTCCCAGGTCAGCCTCATTATTTAGAAGGTAAACTTCTTGCATTATGTGCCCAGAAGGATCAATAGCATGTAAGTCAAGAGCATCGTTAATCATGGTTTCCGGTACATTTTGTCTCCAAATTTCGCGAAGCTTAGCTTCATTGTTTTTTCGTAAATTATTATGTCAACACTATTGTTGTTCTGTCCAGTCATTCCCCAACCGTATGTAAGTGTAGAGAAGCACCTTGCAATGTTATTTTAAAAGCATTTGTAAGTCTATTACCTACGGATATAACAGAGCAGAGTAGGCTTTCTCTGAAATGAAGTTTCAACACATTTTGATCCATAGGTTAAATAAGGGGAGTGACATTAGGTGAAGAAAATTAGATAAAAGTATCACCGCCAGGTATTCTCTACTCCTCTACTGATGAATGGATATCTAACAGAGGGATAGCTTTGATAGGAAGAAAGTTTTAAGCTGTAAATATGTTTGTTTGCTGAATTATAAAGTCGAAAATATATGTGAAAAACTCATTTCAGGAAAAAAACTGCTGAAAGAATCAGTTTTCAAAAGTTTCTTTGGTCCTTCATGCATTTGTGTTTTTTTAGACGAGAGGATTGTTGATCACAGATCACATCTAGGTCACTGCTTTCCTGATTATCATATCATTATTGTGTTGACACATCCTAGGAAAGTAATTCGTTGCTTTGCTAATTTCAAGCCAGGAACAGTCTTCGCAAGAATCGAAAAATAAGTATCATCAGTAAGAAGTTTCCAGTATAAACTGGAAAACTGTCTCATTGGAGACAAATCTCCAATGATCAGATATTCCACAATCAAGGATTTCAGAGAAATGTAGCAAGGAAGGACGATCTTGTCCTTCATACCCTAATCTAGATATCTGAAAAGAAAGATTTCAAATAATATGCCAACAAAGCAAAATGGACAAGGTAGTGTCAAAAACCAATTTTCACTCACTCCGAAGCAAAATTGGGAATAACCATTATTTCTTATCTATTTTAGATGACTTAACACTTTCTAAAATAATTTGTTCCCTTTTCTAGGAGGCCTCGCGAAGATCGTTATCGAATTTGTTTTTATCTCCAACAAGACATCTTGTCAAGTTGACGTTCATCCATTTTTGGGTTCACCGAATGGATTCTACCTTAATGGGTTGCTTATACCTCCACTCAGGTAGAAGCAACATTTCCAACAACCGCCTGTTCGCTACTAATTCAAAACTTCCTGAGTATAAGACACCTATGAAATACATTTCAAAGGAACCCTGTTATTTATAGCAATTATAACGTATAGACTTGTAATAAAATTGTTTCGAGTTCATTGGATCTTTAATGCGAGAAACCGAAGTGACACATTCTTCCTTAACATCAACGAGATTATATTATGTAGGTGATGCCAGTATAAGTATCACTATTTAACAATAATTTGACATTATCAATTGAAATAATTTTCGATGAACTTACCCGTATATCCTGGGGCGCAAGCGCACTGGTACTCTTCGAGCGACAGCAAGGAACACACCCCTCCGTTCAAACATGGCCGTCGATCACAGCTGTTCGGGATCGGAATTTCGCAAAGGGACGCGCTGAAACCGAACGGACAGTTGCACTTGAAAGATGGCGATCCGTCAAACGAAACGATCACCTTGCACGATCCTCCATTCTGACAGCGTGGTCCGGTCTGACAGGGGTTCAGGTGTTGACAGTATTCCCCCACATATTTGGATGTACAACTGCAAGAGGAAATATATGGTAAAACAATTATGCATGGTAATGAGAAGACTATAACTGCAAAATTAATATTCATTAAATTCGGTTTCATATCATAAAATCTGTCACCTGTCATCAACTGTTACTGTCTGTCAACCTACCATTAGTGCCAACATAATTGGGGCGATAGATACTCTTCTTTCAAAGATATTAGTTAATGAAAGAATATCCATCCAGTATTGCACAATTTTGATTATCTTTATTGAAATATAAATTCAAATGAAACTGTATGCCTATATTTCACTTTGTGATTAGATGGATTATACTGATATGAATTCAAAATTTTATGTTGTTATTGTTTGAAAGTGAAAAGTCAAAATTCAAGAACAATCGCATTCTTTGTGAAAATTGTTACTAACCAATTGATGAATCGTTATTTAAACTTGCAATTGGCGAATCAGATATTTGTTTCTGAAATAACCCAGAAATATCAGGATACACAATTATTGGAATTAGTTCAACATAATTTTAGTGGATGTTAAAGTAGAAGGTTAACGAAAACTCATTGATATCTTAATTCAATTTTGAAATTGAAAATGGAAAATTTTTTGAATCTAGGTATCCATTTTACAGGAATACTGAGTAATTATATTAATGAGAAATCATCAATTGTTTCACATCTAACCTTCTTATTCAAAGGGAAAGTATCATAACCATTACTGGCAACTGAGTGTATAATAATAAAACACAACCGAATAATTATCTGGCGTGCCTGCCTCGTAGTGCAATTTACGATGGTTCTGTTTTGATTCCGAGTGTATAATGTTCCAAACAACGTTCCCTTTTGTTTCCAAGTAAGAACATACCCGTAATTACTCGACTGAAGTATTTAATTGATGACGATGCTGTGGACGCAGATGGTCGAATGATTCTCTACTCGCAAACAAATTGTAAATAGCTTGAGAATTCCGAAACCAATCGTTTGTTCTCATTGATTCTTGAGGTTCCATGAAAGGACTTGAGAATGTATCAACCGAACGCTTTCTGCCAGACTCCAGTAAACAGGGAAAACTGTATTGTCTCTACGACACTCGAGTCGTCGAAGACTTGAGTAGTGGACGAACAGCCTTAGAGACAGTGCTGCTTCTTCTTATTTTTTTATTCTTAACTCCTGGGAGGATGTTGAATCAGTATCATGCCGCCCAAGATCATTTAATGAATGGTGTTCACTCGCTTCATGAAAAGTAGCCTAGTACACAAAAGAACTTCCATAGAGAGGTACGTGGTGTTGCTACTTAGACCGTCCACTGATGAGTTTTTAGCAAACCTTGTTTCTCTTTGAAAATTAATACCACGCCGACCGAGCCCTTAAGAGCATTTGCCATGGAAGTGAAAAAGAGAAAGGTCAGCAACCTGACCAGTGTATAAACAAAAATCATTTCATAGATTTCGAGAATATCGAACACATGCATCCAGGTAATAAAGGAAAAAGGATAGACATCTTGCAGATTATTGAAATTACGTCCGCTCATAGGAAAAAACAGCCAATTTGCCAGGACCAACTAGACTTCAATTTACCTCCTGTTGTGAATGCCATTATACATAAGTGAAATCACTCATTTTGAATTTAATATTGTAATACTCTTCATAATGGGCTAACAACGCGAAACATATGTATTTTTAATAAATATTTGTGAAGCCTTTGCAAAGTGACTAACCAATCATTTAAAGCTGATCATGGTCTATGATGATATCAGTCTAGATACATGCTATTATTATTGTTTATTTTTTTACTGTTGAAGTGCTAGCTATAGGTGCATATCATGAACAAGTTATTCTACATTATTTTGTGAGTATAAATGTTTTTTGAGATAACTTTGGTTTAAATGTAATTAATAAGTTGAAAATATGTGAAAAATAGTACTCAAATTTTTTCTCTCTCAATAAACTTTTATTATCATTGAAATTAGGGAGATAAGCACTGGCCCCAACAAAAAAACTCGAAAATTGATCAAGGAAACAAGGAAATGGTCAGTAACATACTGAAAAAAGTTATGCAGGGAAAATTATTCCCCTCTAAATTTTCATACTAAATTGAACCGCCGTGTAGGACCTCAAGAGTTGCCTACTTCTCAGAATCAAGCCAAAAACGACGAAAAGTAAAAAATTATATTGGCAAACGAAGCTATTTTTTACAGCCTCCATCATTACACTTCCTAAATTTTAACTAGAACCTACAAGGTGTATTCTTTTCCGTAGCCATGTCTTCTTTTCCCTCTCTAACTTTTTTGCAGTACGCCACTGATCAGCATGCAATCAATTTTCGTCATCCTCGTACAATTGAGAAACTTTTCTAACATATGTAATTTTTTTTTGTATCTCCGACCGTTCTCGAGCAAAAATTATTAAACGATTGTATGCATTCGCTGCATATATATATATATATATATATATATATATATATATATATATATATATATATATATATATATATATATATATATATATATATATATATATATATATATATATATATATATATATATATATATATATAATTGAAAGCACTTCTAATCAAAAGAATGACTAGTAGGCTTTGATTTTTTCAATTATTTATTCATTTTGACAGTTGCTAAAGTTGAACCAGTGTCTGCTCGAATAGTTTATTAAATTAACGATTAGTTTGAAAACTTTTGAAGTTATTGCTGTAAGAAAAAATGGCTAATTTTACTAACGCCGAATTGGCTGATATCCATTACATGTACTGTATGGCTGACGGAAACACAACAGGAGCTAGGCGATTATACCAGGTGCGCTTTCCAAATCGAGTAACACTAGACAGGCGAACATTTTCAAATATCCACAGAAGGTTGAGAAAAACTGGTAATTTTACTGCAAATAATCATTCAAAAGGTCCAACTCAAACTATGAGAACTCCAGATATTGAGGAAGCAGTTTTGAATTGTATTGATTTGAATCCTCATGTGAGTACAAGTAAAATTGGGAATCAGTTGAATATTTCACATGTTCTAGTTTGGAGGATTCTCCACGACTTTTTATTGTACCAGTTTCATATTCAACGCGTCCAAACTCTACTTCCTCGAGATTTTCGTTCAAGACTGAATTTCTGCCGAAGGTTCTTAGATAAAATGATCATTTTGATAGTGAAATAATGTTCACAGACGAAGCTAACTTTTCGAGAACTGCTATCACAAATTTTCACAATAATCATTATTGGGCTGAGGAAAACCCCATTTGATTGAAGAATCTCATCGTCAAGAACAATTCTCACTCAAATTATTCATTTATTCAACAAACGAAACATCTTTCGAAATCATTTTTCGGTTTTCACATTTTCTGTCTGTAGCAGTTAGTGTACGACACCCCATGTATTTTTCTCTTATATTCAAACGAACCGGTGTGGCTTTATTATAAAAATTGTGTTTCATGTGGCAAGAACGCCGATTCATTTTGCTGTGTAGCGTATCGAACAACAATAGAACGTAAAATTCGAATCTCATGTTCTTCATTGAACCAATTTTTTAAGACGTGATCGTAGACTATACAAACATCGACGTTTCTGTTCGATTATAAACCTCGCTAACAAAGAGCATACTATATTCTTAGCGGAATTATTTATTGTTATTGTCAAGTAGAAATAATGAAGTATTTCTGCATAGGTTGACGCTTTGCTGTGAACAATCGACTTTTATATACCATAAACATTTTAACTGCTCGCTGTAGTTTTTACAGTTGCATCTGAAGAATGGAATTCAAAGTGAATATTGTCGTGGACTTGAAATGAGAAAGACAACCGAATTATTTGGTTAGTCATGGAGTAAGAATGATTTCCCAACATGCTGGTATTGTTGAAATAACACATCACTCTATGAATTTTTAAAGTGACTAATACATAGAACATTAGTTCTATTACTAAAGTCCACAAACATATAGTACTCAATGATAATTCGTTTGGAATCATCGGTTTACATTTTCTTTCTTTAAATACTCGTGATAATGTGAACTCGAAAAATTCAGGGCTGTTAGCACCTTTGATATGTTCACACCGTTGAATGTTTGAATCAAACAACAAAAATGATTGAAATATTCTTCAATCTTTATAAGTGATGTACATACATACCACATGTAACTGAAACTAGGGCCACCCCTGTAACTTTTTTTCTATTTGGAATATTTTGATGCAATTTGGGAATCGGATAGAAGACAATATTTTGAATTTGATAACATTAATATGTTTGACATTTCGTTTCCGGTTATGCCGGAAACGATACCATCTTTCGATTTTCAAATGGGACACAATGCAAGATGTTGAAAATGAAGGAAGACATTTTAAAATATGAGATTGACCTGGGAGCAGATGAGGAGAGTGATATTTCTGGAGATAGCGACTTTGAAGATTTTATTATATCACAACCAAAGATTTCCCACTCCGGAACTATTGCAGCTATCAAAATCAAACTAAAATAACGTTTTTCTAATAACTACATATATATGATGATGTCAAAAAGTATTAGTATATCGGCTGTGACTGAAACTACGACCATCCCTGTATTTTTTTTTCTATTTAGAATATTTTGATGAAATTTGGGAATCGGAAAGAAGACAATATTTTGACTTCGATACCAACTTTCGAATTTCAAATAGGACACCCCGTATTCTTTTGCTTATTTTAATTGTTCATCTCGTCCTACGACCTTTTGACATATTTTTGAAAGAAAAACAAAACACAATCTTCTTTTTTGCAATTTTCATCTTTCGTTCTAGAAGGCCATTAACAGTGACAATTGGCTTAGCTCAACATCACGAAAATACTATCTGATAATTTGATTGCTCTTTTTTACGGGACGTCGAAGGTTTAAATTTCAGTTTTTTTTTTAAATTGGTTTTCTTCTGAGAACCATACTACTACCTAACCATACGTCACTTTATTCTTAACGGAGTTCTAGTGGAAAATACCTAAGCAATTTTTGCTTAGGTATTCGCTTAAAACAATAACTACGTTGGCGATGCAAAATTTTTGTTCATACTTGTAATACTCTGTGATCATAAAAATATCATTGTGACGTTTCAAAATTCCATTGTTGTGAATTATCGACATTGCGAATTAGTGAATTCAGTTTTGAGTATGAATCAATACACCCAGAGTGAAAAAGTCAATATGCTCCTCATTTATGGAGAGCGCAGACAAAATATGGTTCAAGCTAAACAATGATACAGAGAGCGCTATCCGGAAAGACTTTATCCGAATAGAACCAATTTGTCTAAAGTTGAACGAAAATTTCGTGAGGTGCAACCTGCTGAAGAGGAGGATTTCTTTATCGACGAAGAAACTGAAATAGATGTATTGACATTTGTTGATATTAGTCCAACCACACCAACAAGGGAAATTGGAGGAGCTTGAAATAGCCACCAAGGCGCATGGAGAATTTTGAAAAAACATAAGTACCGCTCATTCAAATATCAACTACACCAACACCTGTATGTTAACGACAGTGTTAGGCGACTCCAATACTGTAAAGAGCACCTTAGGAAAATAGAGGGTGATCCACAATATCCTACAAAGATTTTATTCAGTGACGAATCACGTTTCACGAACAATGGGATGTTTAATAGGCAATATACCAGGTACTGGTTGCAACAAATGAGCACAGATATTAAGATGGAAACTTCCAAGAACGTTTTGGGATCAATGTCTGGATGGGGATGATGGAAAGATATTTAATAGGGCCTATAATTTTTGAAGGTTCATTGACAGGGGAGAGATATTTGGAATTTTTGAGAATCCAAATACAAGATGAATTGGACGAGTTGCTATTAGCTGTTGTGATTGAAATATATTTTCAACAAGATGGTGCACCTCCTCACAACACAAGGGAGATCTCGCAATATCTCGACGAAATTTATCCCGAAATGGATAGGTACAAATGGTCCCATAAGATGGCCGGCTAAATCGGCAGATTTGAGTCCACTATTTCTTCCTGTGGGGCCATTTGAAGAATGAGGTTTACCAAACACCTGTTAGAACCCAACAATAATTGGAGAACCGTTTGAGACAGGCTATTGCAGGCATTACACCTCAACAGTTAAATAATGTTGTGAGGGGAATCATCAATCGTGTACGATGTTGTGAGATTGGTGGTATTTTTGAACATTTATTATAATTATTTCATTTTCGCTGTAAGTTCTTTTGTTATTAACTTTGACACCGTAAAAAATGAGCAATTAAATTTTTATATACAATCTTGTATTTTTGTGATAGATGTTGAGCCGAGCCAATTGTCACTGTTCATGGCCTTCTAGAACGAAAGATGAAAATTGCAAAAAAAAGATTGTTTTGTTTTTCTTTCTAAAATATGTCAAAAGGTCGTAGGATGAGATGAACAATTAAAATAAGCAGAAGAATACGGGGTGTCCCATTTGAAATTCGAAAATTGGCATCGTTTTTAAATTCTAAATGTTGTCTGCTATCCGATTCCCAAATTTCATCAAAATATTCTAAATAGAAAAAAAATTACAGGGATGGTCGTAGTTTCAGTCACACCGGATATACTAATACATTTTGACATCATCATATATATGTAGTTATTAGAAAAACGTTATTTCAGTTTGATTTTGATAGTTGCAATAGTTCCGGAGTGGGAAATCTTTGGTTATGATATAATAAAATCTTCAAAGTCGCTATCTCCAGAAATATCACTCTCCTCATCTGCTCCCAGGTCAATCTCATATTTTAAAATGTCTTTCTTCATTTTTCAACATCTTGCATTGTGTACACAGAAGGTGCCAGAGCATGTTGAGTGTATCGTTAATCACGGTTTACTGTACCCTTGTGTCCAAATTTAGCGAAGCCTACCTAAAGGTGAATCTTCATCATCTTCATTTTTTTTGCGTAAAATATTATGCCAGCACTATCGTTGCCCTTTCCAGTCGTTACCAAGCCGTTTATAAATGTAGAGAAATATCTTTCTATGTTATTGTCTTAGGAGCATCTGCTAGTCCTTACCTTTAGATAAAATAGAACTAAGCAAACTTTTTCTGTAATAAAGTTTAGTAAGTCTTCATACATTAAATTTGACAAAATTATCTTCGTCAGGCGTTTTTAATTCCTCTGGTGATGGATGGGATGAAGCATTATCTAAGAGAAGCATCTTTCAATGTTGTTGTCTTAAGCGTATCTGCTAGTCTATTACTTTTGGACATAACAGAGTTAAGCAAGCTTTTCTTTTTCTTATCTAACAAAAAGATGGCTTTTATAGGAAGATTTCATTTTTCAAGGAAGTTTTAACCTGTGAATATTTTTGTTTGCTAAATTATTTATATCGAAAAGATATGCGAAAAACCGACCTCAGGAACAAAATGCTGAAGAACCAGTTTTTGAAAATTTTCTTTGGTCATTCCTGCATTTTTAGTGTTTTTGTAGACGAGAAGATTATTGAAATGTTTGAACCATTTAGGTGACTGCTTTCACGATAATAAACAGTGTTAATTGTGTTGATGCATTAACTCCTCTTATGGAAGTCATTTGTTGATTTGCTAATTTCGAACCAGGGGCAGTCTTTTTAGAAATGGATTCATAGATTCTAACAGATGAAAGTTTCCAGTATAAACCAGTCTCATCTGCGTGGTACATTTGTTGATCAATCAAATTGAGTGCGATAATTATATTCGACAGTTCTTCTATGAATGGATGAACTAATTCATGTTGTAGAACAGTTTTCCCTTGCGATTTTCAAAAGTCACATCCCATAGGAATTTTTCGTTAGGTGACATCAACTTCTCAGGCAAATGCAGAGCTTTGCCTTTGAGCTTTTCTCCCAATCGGGAAAGTTTCGTTCTCTCAGCTTCACGAACCATTTGTAGTGTTCGTATTTCAACAAAGGATATTGAGCTTTTTCAGAATACACTTCTTGATCTTGCTTGTTTTCAAACCGTCATTAACTATTTCCAAAATTTCTCTTCGTTTATTTCTAATGGAGCATACAGTGAATTTGGCAACCCCGAACTTTTTTGATAAAACAGTGACACTGACACACAAGTTGGATCCTCTTCACATAAAGATGTCGATTGTTCACACTACGGAGGGCTAATTTTTGTCTATTTACAATATTTCACAAAAGCCGCATTACTGAAACATCGAAATTTGTTCACCCTGTACATAATAATTAATGTTTATTAAACTTGCCTAGAAGTATTTGAAACTAACATTGTAATTACTGAAGTACTTAACCGTATTATAATTAAATTTATCTAAATTCTGACTTAATCAATAATGATTTCATAAAGGGATGAACTTAATTTCATGATAATTTCAGTAAGTCAGGTCAGAAAGCGATACTGCTTTCTCTGTCGTCGTATTCATTATCGACTGGGCAGAACCTCATCTAAAATCATTCTTACCACTAAAATTATCAATTAATGGTCAGCGAACGTTAAGATGACGTTCTTAACGATCAACGGCAGTTCCAGCAATGAGCTTCTTGCAATTTCACGGGAATTACTCCAGTCAATTACTTTGACATAGGATAAGAAGAACGAGAAGATTGCCTGTCGATTCCGAACCCTCTCTTTCATTACAGGCCAGTGCTGTTGCTAACATTGGGTTCTTCTTCTATTTGTGTGTTAGTATTATCACAGCTACTGTATTGGTCTATAATCTTTATAAATTGGTTGGTGGGAAAAATTAATTGAATAAGAGTCTGCAAATCATCTGAGGTATCAGAGACTTGTAATTATTGTATTATTGGTCGATACAATAAGAATTTAGAATTTCCTAGTCAAAGAGGTTATGATTTCGTTATGCGCTACCTTGCGGCAAACTGTGAAACCCTATATGCGGTAAATGTGCTCAAAGTTTTAATCTAGGTACTTATTTAATTCTACGATTGTTACAGTAAGTGAATTGAGTTTTTCGTTTTGACAAAAAGGAAGTTACCCATTTCAGCGTGGCTATCTTCGTTATAAACCTTAGTTCAAAAATTAGTAATGGTCCTTGATACCTACTCCAAATAATGAATACATCACGCAGAACATTTGTGAACTTCAAGAAAACCTTACCAGTGTTTGCACCATGATAAAATTTCAATGAAATAATAGTTTTAGACAAATGTTAAATTGAACTAAATCTAGAAGTGACCTAAAAATTTCAAATAAATACACCTGGTGTTCCGTGAAAACGCACAAAGAAATGGATTCTAAAGTTGTTGATCGATTTCAATGAAATGACAACCGAATTGCATACTGAATGATATTATAACAGCCTGAAACATTTTCATTGGTCTGTCACTTCCAGGATTCAATTTCACTGTTTTTTCGATTACTTCTTCGACTTTCCTGTGGACAACTATCGCTCTATATCCCTGTTCCCTGCACTGTTCAAAGTCTATGAATACTGTTTCTTGATACGCTATTGTAATTAGAGGATTGTGACAAATAGTCAATTTGGTTTCAGACATAATCTGGGCACGGTAGATGCAGTGTATACTTTTATGGCTGCTGTTGTGCATTGTCTCGAATCTACTGAATAGGACTAATCCTGCCAAGTTCCTTGGTCTGTATATTGACAAGAACCTAAACTGAAGATATTTATGTTTCCGTCAAGCTCAATGCGATATGTTTCCTGATCAGAAACCTTAGAAGAGTTCTCACCTTGGAGCAACTTGAATTAGTATACCATGCAAAAGTGGCATCGAGACTAAGATATAGAGTCGTGCTTTGGGGAGCATCGATTAGAGCAGATGAAGTAATTCTCAACCTAAAGTGGGAAATTCGATGTATGATGGAAGTCTCACAGATCGAGCTGTGAACTTCTTAAATTATCGAAAATTCTCACCCTATCATCAATTTGTATTCTTGAAATGACAAAGCCGATATTAAAAAATCGGGAAGAAATGAAATACTATTCTTTTAATCACAAATACAATACAAGGAATCAGCACGAGCTTGTCCTATCAAATTTTAAATTCAGAATAAAAAAACAATCAATTTTGTATCTTGCCATCCAAATTTTCAATATATTGAATGCTGAAATGAATTCCTCAGGATCCTTTTATATTTTCAAGAGGAAATTAACTAATTATTTGATTGACAGCATTGATGAATTTCTTCTCTTGTAATTAGAATATCATCTATTAATAAGTGTACCCTATGATTTTTCATAACTCACTAGCATCCTCGACGGCTTCGCACGGTTATTAAACAAACATTTTTTTTGTTTATAATAGTAATAATTTTTACACACACTCTACCATACATACTTTCTTGTTTTTGCGTGGTATTATTAAAAAGAGTAAAATGAAGAAAATTCGAATATGAAATAATATTAATTTTATTTTATTTTTTCTATCATTTTTTTAAATTTTTTTTGTTTTTTCTTCCATATTACACTTTTAATGTTTGTAAAAAGGCTACTTTTCTTTCTTTGCTCCTGAAAATCAATTCTTTGAGTCAGAGCTTCCTTGTAAACGATATTTGACGTTAATTTATTTTGTGGGAACAAGATACATTGATTTTTAGGACCTCCGACCAGCGATAGACCAACAAACAGTTGGCCATGAATAAAACACTTTTCATAGGTCAATCCCTACTAATTCGAAAGTTTGGAAAAGCACTTATTACAATATAACTATAATATTAAGACATATGGTGTGGCGATATTTTTTGTAGATAATTATATGTTCTGCAAATTCGTTGTATATTATTTTGTTTTATAATCAATAGTTTTCGCAGAGCACGCGATCTAAGAAAGTATTTTGGTAATTTTTTCACACCTTGGGTTGCATTATTGGAGTTTTAATATAGATCCCTATTTATTTTGAAAATTTAGTAAAGCTTATGGTCAACGAAAAGAGTGTAGCTTTCCAACAGTGAAAGAATTTTTCAAATCGGTCTAGTAGTTTCAGAGCCTATTCAATGCAGACAAACAAACAAACCATCAAATCTTTCCTCTTTATAATATTAGTATAGATTTATTTTGACGTGATGTGTTAATATTCTAAGAGTTATTATTATTATCATTCAATTCTGAGTAGCTTCTGCTAAAAAGGATCACTTAAAGATAGAAAAAAAATTATCGAAAAAAAACTCTCATAACCGATGTTATTCGTAGAATGGGTGACTGTTTAAGTTTGTAATGAAATTTTTCTGCCCTAAAAAATGTTTATTCCAGTTCGGATAACATTATTTTGAATTTTGGATGAAAAAAATTCAAAACACAAGATTCTAATGAATCGAAAAGTAAGCCCTGTGGTTGAATAACATTGAAAATCACAGAGCAATCTTCATAGAATACATTTGCCATTTGAAACCATTAACGAGAAATTATGACAGATCATGTACCTACCCGCAAATTCTCGTTGTTTAATTTCGAGTCTTCTTCACGGAGAATGAATAAGTCTGGAAGACGAAAATCAAGTGAATATAGACATTATGCAATTTAATTTTCAATCTAACACAAATAGTGCTTGAGCATAACGACTCTATCGGGCACGATTTCCAGATGGTGATGAGCTAGAGCCCTGCAAGTGTACCATACTCGAAAAAAATTAGAAAGTTGAGACATCTGTTCTAATGAACCGAAAAACATCGAAACATATCATATATCAAAAAATTTTCCATAAAAATTGATGAGAATGCTGTTGAATACACAACTAGAATCTCCTGAATACGACACAAGTATTCAAAACAGCATCTGGAGGAATTTCTAGACAGGCGATTCTCATTCTTTCTTTCAACACGTCCGAACTTTCTGGTGGAGAGCTGTAAACTCTAACCTGTTGGTAATTCCAGAGCCAAAAATCATGAGGTGTCAAATTTCGGAAGCAGGTAGGCCACCTAACAGGAGCATTTGTCCCTATACATTGATCGCCAAAATTATTGTTCACATACAAAGCTACGTGATGAGGTGCAGCACCATCTTGTTGAAAGTAGATTTTTTTTCGTTCTTCTGGAGGAAGATCATCGAGCAAGTCTTGTAATATTCGAAAAGGAATTTCATTGTAATTGTTCTAATTCAAGTTTTCTCAATGATAACTGGTTCCAGCGATTCGAACAAATGGTGCACCCGACATTCACCGAATCTATGCTAAAAACTACTGTTCATTATATTATGCGGATTCTGGCTTCAATGTTTGAAATAATTTCCATTGAGATAGATTAAACAGTCCTCCCTGCCGTCCCGGTTTCTGCAAAAATTCGTCGAACAGATGTTTCTGGGTTCATTTCTTCACTCTAATTTTTTAGTTACAGATCTTATAAATTATATATATATATATATATATATATATATATATATATATATATATATATATATATATATATATATATATATATATATATATATACATGAGGTAACTGATAAGATAACAATTCATGAAAAGTTGTTGAATAGGTGGTTCCATAGAAACTAATTAAAATAACCGGGATGGTTTCACATATCACGTCGAAATTTCGATGGAAGAATTATGGCATTCTGTTACATTTTATGTTTTTAATGTGATTATTTTTCAGAAATTAATTTTATATTGTATGCCCTATCGAGTCACCCTATATATTTGGAAACCAGTTCATGAAATATTTCCGTGCCGCGCTATTCTTAGCGATGATGGAGAGACAGTGATGTCTGCACTTTTGGACAAGTTCTCAGATTTCCTATCTCTCTCTGTGGTAACTTGGATTCCATTATCAAGCATATATTAGCCACTTAAGGTTTTTCGAATAATCTACCAGGTATTTAATGAGCTATTTCGAATTTTTACTCACGTTTCGTTAAGTTCTTTAGCCGTTAAAGATTGGAAGGTGACTACTAAGCATACGAATTATACTTTTTCATGTTCAGTTCTCCAGAATATTTCTTCAATCTATCAGGTGTTTCGTGAAAAAATATTTCTGTCCTAGAAAGTTTTGCTCATTATTTCAGTTCGACTTTTGGGTAAAAAAGACTACAAAGATAGCAATATTCTGATCTATTCTAATAAATCAAGTAAGCTCTGTGGGGAATACCATTCAAAATGACAATCTTCACAGAATTATAATGGATGTCATTATAAATGAGAAAATATAACAGATCAGGTTGCTACCCGCTAATTCCTGATTGTTTTCGTTCCGAATCTTTTCAACGAAGATTTGATAAGTACGGAGGACGAAAATCAGATGAATACAGACGTTATACTAGTTTGTGAGTCTAACAAAAAAAGTGTTTGCGCATTTCGACTCTATCGGGAACGATTTCCAGATCGTGATGAGCCTGAGAGCTGCAAGTTTCCAGACTCGAAAAAAGCAAACACGGTTCATTCAAAATACCGAAAACTCTCGTAAGGAAAATCAATGAAGGGACGAAATGGAATGTCTTGTTGAATGTAGAAACGGTCCTATACATCTAATCAACAAATTTCTGCAAAAAATGGGACGTCAGCGACAAGTGTTCAATCTCTTCTACGAAAACATGAATACAAGCCTTATGATTTCCAAGAAGTTCAAACTCTTGAAGAGCATGACAGTGTTTCTCACCACGCCTTCATAATCTTGAAAAAAAACAGAAAGTAGAAAATATCTCGAGTTGCATGAGCACCCTTGGGCTCCATACTCTCGCCACCTCTTTTCTGTTGCAGATGATCTGCTCCCCTCCACTGAAAATATTTTGGTTTGTGGACGGCTGTATACTGCTGGCCCCATTTTCTTGTCAGGTTCTTATAACTCATAAGGAGACTCGCCGAAAAAGATACCAACAGAACATGTCACTGAATTCAAACTTGGAAAAGATATCAAAGTGGGGTCGAACAATACGCAATCAACATCGTTGTCGAGAAAAATTACCGTCTCTAATCATGAAAGGATATCGAATTTCCTCGCTCAAAGGCGAATCTTTCTCTTTTTTACCGATACTTCCATTGTAAATACTCTGATGAAAGGCTTCGTCCTGAAAAGAGTCCAGTTCATCCACATACATCTCTGTAAAAATTATCTTGATTACATTGCTAGTGTGCTGAGGAACTCGCTTCTTCTGAAATATAACCTGCAGCAAGCAAATCATGAAAGTGACAATAGTCAACGTGAAGTATTTTTCCCAAATGAAGAATTAACCGTAAAACAGTTGTCATCTGATTATACAGATGTTGATTAAAAAAACTTCAAGCAATAAAGCCAGAATTACTTTCCTTGAACAAACTGTCATCTAAACTCTGCTTTTACGATCATAATCTGAAAAACATACTAGTTTCATCTGGGTGTCAACCTATTAAGAATGTAAGAATGTCGTAGAGGAAGTCAAGACGCAGAAACCGATCGAAAAAATACCAAGGAATAGAATTTCAGTCTCATGTGTTCCTCATTCACGCACGGTGGCCAATAACACGACAGACAAACCATATGTAATACACATGACGTTCTTTCCAACAAGTTGTTCAATTCCTGATGTTGTGTATCCAACTCGTAATCCTATAAATAGCTACACACCGCCTGTTCATGGAGGATAATAATGTTAGGAACCACTTGTAAATAATATTAACTTTATTTGAGGGGGAGCGCAGGTTTAATATGTAAAACATGTTTTATAACGGTCCATGGATTTTCTCGACGACGCTAATGTATTCAGTTTCTTATAAAATAAAAACGTGTTTATCTCAGAAAAATGGTTAAGAAATTCTTTACGTTTTATCCCTGTTTTTAGGAGAATATTTGTCTAGCTCACAAGTTCATACCGACTTCAATTCTTCATATAAAGAGTACAAAAGATAACCTCATTGGACTTAAATAAATGAAAATGATATTCAGTTTTTTGCAAATTATTCAAAAATTGTTAATAATTAAGATTTTAAAGACACCGAAATTTCCGACAACACAAAGAATGTTTGAGTTAATGATCTAAGAATCTTTAATTCTCAGAAACCCTTCTCACATACAAACCTGAAAGTTGGAAAAATTTCTCTGATGAATGATTAAGCAAGAAGCTTACCACAATCAATTGTTCTGGTTTATTGAATAAATACGCCTCTAACTCGAATAAAACAAAATTATTTTGAATTATTTTTGATTATTTCTGGTAGATTGAAAATAAGATTCTATGACGTATGGATTCATTTCATTTCGTCCTCCATACTGATTAATTCTCCATTAATGATTGAGTTGTGGCACATGATATCAACCTAATTTTTTATGACGATTTCAAATCCGTGATTAAAACTTTTGTATCAGCTCCAGTTCAGAAAATAAGTAACATGGCCGATTTTACACTAAAACACAACTTCTTTGAAATTGAACTTACTTTATTGAATTCTTGAAATGAAAAAAAAATTCTTTTGTGAGATTTTGTTGCAGATATTGTAGTCAGTGAGCTGTTTTGAAGGCTCCAACAATACAACCATCATGTGTGCGTTCCAGTAGCCTTGGTAGCATTCCTCCATAGGTTCTAGTGGAAAAGCTTAACCTGCTCTTCACTTAGATCTCCAAGATAGTCTAGGTGGTGTTGCAGAAAAAATAACATGATACTCATGTTACATCCATGCCTTTGAAAGTGACTTATTAGTTGTTTTTGAAATTTTCTTATTTCTCAAAAATTCCGAACAAGCCAAACAAACTTATACCATGCATTTTTCCCAATCTCTGTCATAATTCCCGTAAAACTTGTTTCTTTAATCAATGATCTAATCTGTGGTCCATCAAAGATGCCCGCTTTTACCTTTTCTGCATTTAGCTTTGGGAACTTTTGGGACAAGAGAAGGTTAGTTATGCAACGGAGCCAATATTAATGGATACCTCCATAATAAAGGTGGATTTATCTATCACCTTTTGTTGTCCTGGAATTAGCGCTCGAGTAGGCCAATTCTTTTTAATTCAATTTTTAGCTCTACTATCCCACATACAGAGAAAACAGGGATATTTTGTGTAATCACTCTGTCGGCATAAAAGAAAGTTGATCATTATTAAATCAACACATATGAGCCAGTTGTTTTCTGAATACTTAATTTTGTCCAAAACCTAAGCAATAGATGAACGAGGATGGATTGATAATTTTCCAGCCTGACCAAGAAAAAGAACAATTTTAATTTTTTTTTGTTTCTCAACATAATCTTCTTTAAGGCTGATACATTTCCCATAGCGGTGTTCTAGTCTAGTAATGGCATCTCTATAGGCTGATTCGTCAAGTTCCTCAAGATACCCATTTACAGCTTCGATTACTTCTTCATTGCCCGCAAATCTCTCACCGCCAATCCATGTTTTGAGGTTAGGAAACAGATAATAGTCACTCGGGGCTAGGTTTGAACAGTAGGGAGGGTGCGGCATCAATTCGAACTTCAGATCATAGATTTTAGCCATGGCAACGTGCGAAGAATGCGCTGGTGCGTTATCGTGATGAAACCAAATTTTTTTCTTTGCCAAATGAGGTCGTTTAATTTTCACCTCGTGGCTAAAACGTTGCAATAAGTCTGCGTAGTATTGACCAGTGAAAGTTTTACCATTTTCAAGGTAATCAATGTATATAATACATCTTGCATCCCAAAAAACAGTAGTCATACTCTTGTTTGACGATAAAATTGGTTTTAACTTCTTTGGAGTTGGTTCTCCTGTTCCAATTCACTATTTAGACTGTTGTTTGGTTTCAGGAGTGTAGTGGTGGACACAAGTTTCGTCAACAGTAACGAATTGATGCAAAAATTTGCTTGGATTATGCTTATACAGTGCCAAATTGGCGGTAGAAATGGTTTTTCGAATCAATTTTTAGTAAACGCGGCACCCATCTTGCACAGAGCTTTTTCATATGCAAATGTTGGTGCAAAATATTTTGCACACGTTCATATGACATCTTACAGGTCTTAGCTATCTCACGCACTTTTGATCTGCGGTCTTCCAGCACTATTTTATGAATTTTTTCGTGTGGGTCATCAGAGGTGCTCACACGACCCATTTTAAACTCGTAAATCAACTGCTTAACGGTTGAATATGATGGGGAGGACGTCCCCAGTGTTGAATGAATCTCTTGTTTGATTACCTTCAGCGTTAACCCTTTCAAATAAAAGTATTTGATGACAGCACGCTTTTCTAATTTTTCCATTTTCACAAACAACACAGAGGCGTCTTATTCAACATGCTCTCAAACGTAAACTAGGACGGCGATCGGGCTGAAACTATACCTACAAGCTATCTAAGGATGGTACTGTAGAAAGCCACCTCCGAAGTAGTCCTAGTGGCGCCATGTCTTGGTCAGGCCGGAGACTTATCAATCCAGCCTCGTATATTAGTAGAGTGTGAAATCGGCAACAATCCTAATTTATTCCCATTGTGTAATGAACTCATTTCAGACTCTGTTTTGACGAATCTATGAACAAACGCTCTTCATTAGGAAAGTAATCTGGCAAACCCATTGCAGTCGTTAAACCAGGTGCATCTTTTTAAAATACAAAATAATCATCTTCATCAAAATATTTTAGTAAATCCTGTTCTCTAGTGCGTTAATAAGAAACGTTTTCTATTGTCACAAAGTTCCTTTCTTTTAGCCTAGAAGCCAAATTTTCTGAAGCATACGCTGACAGTCCCAGATGTCTGATTAGGTCGAACACATTTTGCACTAATATCACGATCACGATCTGCCTATTTCAATCCACTGCTGGATGTAGGCTTTTCCCATATTGAACCATTTCTTTCTGCTAATAGCTTCTCTCATTCAAAGAAGACCCACTGATTTTTTAATATCGTCTCTCCACCTTGTGTTTGGCCTGCCGATACTCCTATGCCCCACTCTTGGCTTCCATTCCATGAGCCTCTTGGTCCACCGATTGTCATTTCTTCGAGCTACGTGACCTGCCCATGACCACTTTAGTTGAGCTGCCCTCTCCATGACATCTGTCAGCTTGGTTTGTTCTCTTATCCAAGTATTTTTTATGCGATCTGATAGTTTAATATTTAATATTATTCTCTCGTTGGCTCTTTGGTTTTCGTCAATTTTGGGCCAACTTCTTAGTAAGACACCATGTTTCGGCTCCATATGTAGGCACAGGAAGAATGCATTGGTTGTAGAGGTTTTTCTTGAGGTTGTGGGGTATGTCTGATGTCAGGACGTGTTTTAATTAGCCAAATGCCGCCCACGAAAGGGACACTCTTCGTGTAACCTCGTCAGTCATGTTGTCTTTTTAAGTAGTTAGTTTTTGTCCCAGGTATATGTAGTTTTCGACATTCTCTAGTTGTTGACCTTCTACGTGGATTACGGGGTTATTGTTTGTGTTAGTCATTATCTTCTGATGTTCATTTCTAGGCCAACATTTTTTGAATGGTTGTTCAAGTCTAGGATCATATCTTGTAATTCTTGGACGTTACTACTTATTAGTACAATATCGTCGGCAAAGCGTAGATGATGTAAAAGTTCGCCATCAATGTTGATTCCTTTCTTATGCCAATCCATTTCTCTAAAGATTTTGTTCAAAGCTGCAATAAATAGCCCCGGTGACACTGTATCTCCTTGTCGAACACCTCGTTTTATTGGAATGTCGTTGGTTTTATTCCATAACTGGACATGCATTATGGCGGAAGAATAGATTTTTTTATCAGGTTCGTGTATCTGCTGTCCACTCTACATGCATTAAGAGAATTAAGGACTGCCCAAATTTCTATACTGTCAAAGGCCTTTTGGTAGTCTATAAAGGCTATATAAAGATCTAAATTATACTCATTGCACTTTTCTATTAGGTGTTTAATTGCATGAATATGATCCAGCGTACTGAACCCAGATCTAAATCCAGCTTGTTCACGGGGTTGCTGAAAATCTATTTTTCCCGTTAATCTTTTGGTAATTATTTTGGTGAATAATTTATATAGCTGGAATAAAAGGCTTATTGGTCTATAATTACCAAGGTTTCTTATGTCGCCTTTTTCTGGAGAAGAATTACTTCAGCCTCAAGCCATGCTTGGGGACTTGACTTTGATCCAAGCATTTGTTGAACAATATTACCAGTTCTTGTTTTAGGCGAGGACTTCCACATTTGAGCATTTCTGGAATTATGCCATCTGGTCCAGCCGCCTTGGAATTTTTAAGATTATTCAGGGCTGAGTTTAATTCATTAACAGTAATTTCGGGAATATCCTCAGAACCGACATTACATATTTTCTCTTTCCATCTTCCTTTTGTTGTGCGTTTGGTTGTAATTTGGAATCATATAATTCTCTATAAAAGCTTTCTATTAATTTGAGCATTTGATCTCTATTTGTAATGACCTTCCCAGCTTTGTCTTTAAGTGATGTCATTTCTCTTCTTCCTACATGTCTATTAAAATTTTTGGGCCTTTGTTATTCTCAATAGTTTCTTTTATGATCTTGGTATTAAATTTCCTAATGTCTTTTCTAATTTCTCTTCTTATTAATTTGTTCAGTTCAGTCCATTCGATTAAGTTCCTATCTTTGTCTGGTTTCAGTTTCCTTCTTTCTTCAAATAATTTCGCTGCGTCACTTATGTTTCTTCGACTTCTTTTCGTCACTGTTGTTACCTCACTTGCGCTTTCTTTAATGATGTTGCTTAATTCATTGCATGTGTATTTAAGTCGGTATGTCTTAGAGTTGGGGGTGCCTTATCAATATTTTCGCACTAATATATGGGGATTGAAAATAGAAAAGAGAAATGAACGTGCGTGTAATACATGAACAATTTCTGAAATATTGTAGTTTTCTTCTTCTTATTTACAATGATTTTGTAAAATCATAATTACTTTTTATATGCAGGACATCAGAGTTGGATATTTGGCCCTTTCTATTTGTAGCAATATTACTAGAATTTTTTTCTTTCAAACATTCTGTATATGCTTTTATGAACTGAATAGTTGGTTCTTCCAGATTAAGGTTAGATTTCCCATGAAAATGTTTTGGTTTTTGGTTCATTGAAATCGACCAACAATTGTATGAGGCATATTTTGCGGCGTTTTTCACGCAACACCCGATATAGTTGGAGATGAAGGGGCAGGAGTTCCTTCGCCTCTAGCCCGTAAATAAATAAACTTCTTAGCACGGACGTGTTAAAATCAAGAGACCGTTTTAATGCCTCTACCTGTTCGTATTTCTGTATGTTTACCATTCGTCCCTTTTGTATTTTCTTTTCCACGAAAGTCTTCTTCACAACTTGACTGTATCGTTTGTACGGATCTAAAAGGAATATTTACGCACAGTCTTCTGGTTATGTTTGAATAATAGAAGCTTCTAGTCGTGGAGAATATTCCGCTTAATTGAGTTGATAATGTTGATAAGTTCGAGCAGGTGCAGAGATGAGCACACAGCATTCTACCTACGCCATTCTTTCGATAGCAGAGACTTGTCATTACTTATGGTTAGACAAAACATTCATTATTATGTGAAGAGAGATTCGTTGAATATTTCCTTATTTATTGGTATTTATTTGAACGTTAGAGTATTGATTTTAAAATAATATTTCATAAAAGGTTGTTGAACGTTTACCGAATCAACATTTAGAGAGAATTGATTGAAAATCATTGAATAATTGGTGTTTAACATAAAGTTTTCTAGTGAAATTGCCATACCGACCATGAGAACCGCCTCACGTCTGTCCAGAAATATTTGCTGACATTCTTATAAACCGTGTACCTATTTGTTCAATTGTTGCAAGGCTCTATTCATTGATGAAAACAGATGCGCCGATGTGTTTTGGTTTTCGAGTTATTCCCGTTTTCTCCATTTTCTACCCAGTCAGATTTTTCTCAAAGATTAAATATATAGGCAAACCAATAAAGATATAAAAGTGTTGAAACAACAAAACTTTAGAAATTGTTTAGCTTTAGCGAACTAAAATGCATTCTAGTGTTTCTGGACGTTGCAGTTCTTGCATTTTGAATAATGGAAATACTGAGTATAGTTAGCAAAGATAGTTTTTATTTGTTTTTTGTTACTAATTTTTTTTGACTTGAGTAATAAATAACTTTTATTATTATTATGAGTGTGAAAGCAAGATGAGATAACTGGGATCTGTTTTCACAAGTTATTTTTCGCTATTTACTGTGTTTCAAATAACTGCCGTACTAAAACCTAGAACTGTACTGACAAAATTACATTCTCTGTTTGTTTGAATTTTCCGGTTTGTCTTGTAGTTCCCACAATTTTTTTCCTCCAACAAGGAACAAATCAAGAAGAGTTGAGAATCTTCAAGATTTAATTGTCAGGTTATGCCCAAGAATTCACGTTGTCTTCCTTTCATTTTTTGCCGAATTTTTTAGGTTTTTTAACCATTAAACGCTTAACGAATGTACAGGATATTCCTAAATATCATGTAGCAACGCAGTTGGGAGTTTTCTTGGTTAACTTTACGACTAAAGTTTTTAATAGTCAGCAAATTTAGAAATAGAGTTAAACAATTGAGTAAACTAATTTCTTCACTTATTCGCAAAATTTTTTATATGGATGTCTTACATAATGATGCCCCAATTTCTCCATATGCTGCTGGATAATATTACTCACAGCATCCACACTTTCCTGAGTGACCACTGATTTTTTGGTTAATTTTATGATTAAAGTTTTAATTATTCCGCAAATGTTAAAACAAAGTTACACAATACGAGTACACAAGTGAAATGGGCTTCATTGTTGTAAACTTAGGATTGGAAACATAAAGGCTGTTCTCTATAAATTTGCGCCAGCGCAGTAAATGACAAGTGCCCGTAGAATGTTGAAATAGTTTCACCTAACTTTGATAGCAATCTAGATATTGGCATATGTCTAAATACCGAAAAATCCGGAATAACTCGAAAACAAAAGAAGATAGCTGCGATCTGTTTTACCAATGAATTTTCCTTAAAAATCGAGGATGTAGATGTGGGGATTATTTTTGTTAATTTGCAGTATTTCACATAGCATACTTATAAAGACATTAAAATGAGACACCCGTATACCAAGAATTAGTTAAGATAGATTATATTCACTACTGATGAGTAATAAATAACTTTCGTTTGGTCTTATTATAAGTGGGCTTCGTTGTTGTCAGCATAGAATAGAAATAATTGGGATTTTTTGTGTAAATTCCCACCAGTATACGAGGGATGTTTTTAAGTTTTGCATATAGACCTAGAAAAACTTGCTTTTCGACGCATTCTCCGCGAAGATTAATACACTGTTGCAACAGTTAGAACCAATTCTGGAAGAAGTTACTTCAATCGTTTGCTAGTCCATTAAAAATGGCCTTTTGGAAAGCATCACCAGCTTCTTCTGAAAACTGAAACCTTTGAATAAGCAGTCCGTTCTTGATTTTGAGATCGTTGGGACTAACGACAGCTCACAAATGTCTTGCGGTAAACAATTGGTTGTGTATCTTTGATTGTTGCTACATGACCTGGTTTTGAAACGTTGCGACCATCTTCTTGGAGACATTTCAGCCACGGATGACTTTTGTCGGATTTTCTTCTCCTTCGAACACCCAAACTGAAGAGTGGCGCTTATATTCAGACTCGTATGAATAAATTCAAGATTACTCACTACTGACAATGTTGTAAACTCTTTTAGACTTTCCAAAGTTAAAATGGTCTTCAGATTTTGACATCAGTTCACTCTCGCAGCTTTCTATTCTCCGGTCAATAGAAGCGATATCCAACGGAAATCTAATTTTTCACACGCAATACTTCGTTTTGTATTCAGGTCACCAAGACCCGCAATGATGCCTCAATCTCTCGATATGTTGCATATCGATCTTCCTGGACAATCTTGAGTGACCATTGTTTTTGATCACTAAACCTAACACTTCTGCGTTCAAATTCATGGAGAGTTCAAAACGAACAGGAACTATTGGATGAAAAGGTGTTTCAATACCGAAAACAAAAACCAACTCGCCGAGACATTCTTGATGAGATAATTGTCTGATTCCATTTTCAACCTTGACACTTTGTTGTGGCTAAAACATTTATATTAAGAAATCATAAAGGTTCATTTTTAGTACCGCCAGTTTAATAAATGGGGTTCTCTATGTACCAGCATGCGAAACATAAAAGGCATCCCTCGTACTAGATGAAATCACAGGATGTCCAAAGAATTTTTATATTTGGAAATACATTTCTCAGGAATGTTTTCTATATTTGAAAAGAGAAATAGTCTCCCTATTTTGCCCAAATTCTTGAATGGCTTATATTTAAAAAACACAAATTTATATTATAGTTCGAAAACTAATAAACAAAAAAAATACCTCCTTGCATTTCACTCATAAAATATTCCTAGAATAGTTTCCAGCTAATTTTGATACCAACCGAGATAATGAGAAATTCGAACTAACTCGAAAACAAAAGATAACTGCGAGCTGTTTTCAGCCATAATTTTTCTCAAAAATCGTGAAAGTGATGGAGGGGGGATCACTTCTCTATTTGCAATATTCAGATAGCTGCCGTAATAAAACATCGGAAATGAGACACCCTGTGTAGTTCTCTAGATAGTCATGAAATATGTTTATTTAAAATCGTCTCGTTCTCTCTCAAACTTAATCACTCTGTACATAACTTATCAAAAATGCCTGATATTTCCCCGCTTAAATATCCAGGAGCAAAAAGTATTGAATTCTTTCACTTGCCTGAAAACAACTTTCGCTATGATGAGAGATGAGATTGAACACAGATGATAAGAATTAACAAGGTGAATAAGAAGATAAATGTCTTCTCACAATGTGTAATTAACAGATACTTGATTAATTTGATTTGAAAGTATCAACAACGAACAATAACTATAGTGTTGATGTATAATCATCTGTGGAAATAATCAAAAGATATTTGAAATCGCCATAAATAGCTGTCAATTATAATCTTTCATCAGTCTGAAATTATCATCTTCGAATATTCTTTTGAGAATCCATTCGTGTTAGAAGTTAGGAAAATTGCATTTTAACCAAAGAAACGTAAGAAGTTAATATGAAAGATAAAAGCTCTCTAGTTTTTAAAAGACTCATTTCCTATTATATAAAATTCAACCTATTTATATAGACATCTTTGAGTTAACTATTTTAATTTTGTTAATATCATTTTTTATTGCCATTCTAAGCTTTGATATATTCTTTCTATCAAAAATACGGAGATTACAGTGAAGGACCGACAACAAAGATGATTAGGCAGCGTTTGGTCGTTAAAGAACCTGAACAAATCGAGCGTGAAAGGATGTCTTCTCCTTAGTAGATAATGTGTAGGTGAACCATATATACATGAAATTGATCGACAAACCTGTTTATATCTTTAGCGTACGTCTGTATGGTTAAAGATAATACTACGGAATATATAATCAATAGCCCCAAGTACGTCAATATATTTTCTCATTTCTAAATAACTTCAGCAACTTGATACCACAAAAACGCCGAGATGCACTGGTTATTTTTTAATACATTCTACAAACTTGGCGTTGTTACATGCATTCTCAGGAAAAATATTGGGTTTCACGAGCTCTTGGCCAGGTAACAAGATACAACATCCTATGAATCGAATAACTCGATAACTACCTTATCTTTCTGTCCCATCAGTTACGCAGAATGATGCAAATTTTTGTTGATTTATAAACCTCATAACTGCTTAAATTACAATTTTGGCATATTCTTATCTTATATCGAGAATCTGCTATATGAACACATCCAAAAACATAATTAATTCATTCATATTTTGTCAAAAATATGAATATATTTTCTTGCCGATCGGTTTCCGAGTTATGAAGCAAACTTGTGTTTCTACAAATACGAACTATAGGTGATTTTGGTATCAATAGAGAGCATTACTTTTTTTCTTTCCAAATATATCACATGCTATATCGATTCCTTCGAATAATGCCTTTTAAAAAAAAATGGAAAATTCATATCTATTCACTCGGGACATATTCACAATTCTATGGTAGAAGAGGTTCGTCTATTCATTCATTCAATTCTGTGATCACTTCTTATAACATAGATTTTTTTTGTTGAAAACTTAGTTTTCGAATTTGGGACAATTTATGAGACCAAGAATTTCGAGAAAAAGAACGGAAACACGAGGGCGGAGCCAGTCCCTCTCCTACTGTCCCTTAAATCGTTGTTCAATGTCGGAAGTGAGCTTTACCAACGTATAAAATTTAATGCTCTCTCTCTCTCTCTCTTGAATGAAAATAGTGAGATCAAAAGTTAGTAACTTTTACTACCACCAACATAATTTCGGTACTACCAACATCTAGAATATAGTGAAATATCATTACATCTAATCGAATCTAAGTGATAATATGAGACGATCTGTGATAAGTAATTCCGAATTTTATTTGAAAGAAAAGTTTGACGAAACTTGAAATAAACTTTTAAAGGTAAGTGAACGTAGTTTGATGTTTATTTAATGCATTTTATGTGTATTTGGTTGAAGGAAAGAAACGACAAACTCTCAAAATTGATAAATTTAACATTTTGTGGTTATTCTAAGCTGAATAATGTGATTCAAACGGAATATTATAATAAAAAGAAGTTAAGGAGCCTTACAATAATTTTTGAAAGGTAAGTGAATGTAATTTGAGGTTTATTTATTAATTTTAATGTATATGTAAAAGTAAATGAGATTCAATGTGTTTGACAATGTTCAAGATTGAACCAAAGAAAAAAGATCTCAAATTTACACAAAAGGTAATTACTGTGTGTTCCTTCTATTCATGACTCATAGTTACTGTTTCTCAGAAAATTTTATCAAGGTTGTTGAATGAATGACAGGTTCTCCTCATTGATTTGAAATTGACAGTTTCTCTGTTATAGGTGTCTAACAGTGGGAAACATGATTTTCAAATATGTAGAAGTAGCATACGAAGTTTCATTTTGGACAACCGCAACTTTCAATCCAAGATTTATGAAAGTCACAGGAAACATGCTGCTGATTATGCGAATCGAACTCTGGAAAAAATTCAACTACTACTTGAAGAGTGATATGCAATTTGACAATTTTGTTATAGATAGTTGTTTTTGATCTTTCCAGAGCCATTCTGAATAAACTGTACAACTTAGGATTTAGAGGTGTTTTTCTGGATTGGATAAAAAGTTACCTGTCAGACAGAGTTTTTCGGGTTAAGGTACAGGACAGTTGGTCCAGTGATTACAATGTAAACTTGGGGTTCCTCAGGGTCCGTGCTGGGACCTTTGTTGTTTCTTCTTTTCATTAATGATCTACCAGATCATATTATAGTAGAGATATTAATGCTAATCATTATTTTTGTTGATGACACTTCATTTGGTGTCACAGCGCGGAGTCCTGAGGAGCTGGCAAGTGCTTGTAAAAAATTGTTAACTCTTTCAACTGTTGGTGTCATGATAATGCTCTAATTTTAAATGTTGGTAAAACTGAATGTTTGTTCTTTGGTTTGAGAAATGCTGATGAGAGATATCTGATTGTGGACAGTGCTTTAACATCTAAATCATGCACAAAATTTCTTGGTATTCATGTCGACAGTGGACTGACATGGTCAGAACAGGTTGAGCATGTGTGTAGGAAATTGAATAAAGCTTATTTTGCTTTATGTAAAATAAAAGATTCGCTGCCAGTTACGTCCCTGATGACAGTGTATTACAGTCTTGTTCATAGTCATTTGTCTTATAATGTTGTATTATGGGGAATTCAGTGGATGTAAATAGGTTCTCATTCTTCAGAAACGAATTCTGAGAATGATGTTCAATATAAACCTCAGAATGTCATGTAAACCTGTTTTCATTGAGAATGCCATTTTGACATTTCCATGTGTGTATATTTATAGATGTTTAGTGTATTTAAAGGATAATGAGGCTAACATTTCGAAACTCTCTATGTATCACGATTATGCAACTAGAAGTCAGTCAACTCTTCTCTTGCCGAAACATCGTACTTCAAAATTTGAGAACTCTCCAACATACCAGAGTATCAAATTTTTCAATACTTTACCTCACCATCTGAGAGTTAAGCCTACAAAAGTGTTCAAATCTGTTCTTAAGTCTTTTCTTCTGAGAAAGGCATATTATTCTATTAAAGAATTTATGGAGGATGATACTCTCTCATGACATGTCCTATATACCGATGTATCTTGTAGGATAAATAAATATTATTATTATTATTATTATTACTATAAGTATTTTATATAATTGTCTAAAAAGAGGACGTTCATCACGTAATATGGAAATATGAAGTTGTTTTAATGCAATTTCTTCCTTTCATTTTCATTTCACAGTATATTATGAAGTTTCATAAGAAATTTCAAATATAGAGCAAGTTTACATGAAGCTGACATTCTCGAAAACAGCTGCCAACTCGACAGTAAGGATCTAGGAAATTAACAGTTACAAGAAATAGTTTTACTGAAACTGATATAAAGTTAACATCATTGTATTGTATATGAGGGTCCATAATGTAATTAACAAATTTGTGAATGTTTCAATCTCATTTCTGCTTTTCACGAGAACACTTCAATTCACAAGATGTTTGTTCTTTCTGGAAGCAAATTGTGTTAATTTTGGTCAATTTGAATTTATGCAAAATAGTTATGAATAGGGCAATCACATAAGGTGAAATTTCTATGTATTCAGTAGTGTTCCTTTATTTGATTTCTCGCTTTTGTCTTTTGGATACTCTCAAGAAATTTTAATTTGAGAAGCACTTTCATTTTCAATTTCATTGATATACTTGAGAAGTAATTCTTCCATTTTGCTGTTTTAAGCTCATATTTGTTTATTATAATTCATGAATCTTATTCGATTTTTATCTGGTCAAATTCGAATCAGAAGTGTTGAATTTTTATCTAGGGATAGAACAATTTGTTTTTCTGAATCGATGTTGGATTTTTTAATTTCCTCTTATGCTATCTCAATTGAGAGAGTAGAAATTTTCAAATTGAATGTATCTCTTTGAATTGGGATAGTAGTGAATAGTGCTGAAAATTGTATGGTTGATGAGTCAGTACCTATAAAACAATACTGGAAGTTGCGTTACCCTAAGGATGTGTCAGGCGATATATGAGAGAGTTCCATTTAGCTAAAAACATAAGGACTGATGAGTATGAAGATCAGTGAATATAATGAGGCATTCAGTGTAAATAGAGTTGAATATGAAAAGAAGTTCAGTATATTTGAGGTTAAGTATATTAGGCGCATAGTGTATTAGGCGTACAGTATATAAGGCGTTCAGTATGGGCTCACTAAATTTTGGTATATTATAAAAAAATCTGCTAATTTCAAGGAAATAAGAACACTTACTTAGTTTGTCAATACGTTTTTGAAGGAAAAACTTATCAAATTCAAAATATTGGAAAATTGACAATTTTGTTTTACCGAGTAAAGAACTTTACTCCAAGCCTGTATCAATCAAATACTACTACAGGTAGATCTGTAGTTAAAACGGCGCCTTACGTCAACAACCAGTCTCAACAAACGTGTGGGTCGTTAACGTTGGGCATAAATGGGTTAGGACACAATTTTAAAATCGGAGAAATTTCATTTCAAAATCAGACAATTTTTCCGGTAAGATTCGCCTAATTCCTTTCTGACGATATTGGTTTATATCGGATATAGCACAGGACCGGAGGACTCTACCGAAAAATGTACGAGCTGGAATCAGAAAATAAGAAACTCTAAGTTAAAATCTTTCAATAATAAAAAACAAGTACTGTGTTTTAAAGAATTTTACTTAATAATTGCGATTCGTAACGCGTTTCACTACACCGTAGCTTCTTCAGACGAATGATTATGCAGAAAAATGTAAATGAGAATATAACTATAAATGTTCTTGAGTAATTAAAAGCTTATTGGTCGGCTCCTCCTAAGTGGTTATTATGGCAGGTATATCCAATAAAATTAAGGAATAGATTGCTCCCCGAAAAGATTCAATAGAGGTGAAGGGCTTAAATCGACTTGTTCATTGATGAGTCTACCTGAGTGTTTGTATTTATTTATTTCTAAAGTTTCCCAAAGATCTACCTTCCAATATTTATTATCTGTATGCAAAATTTCAAACTGTGGGTCGAAAGAATGATTATTTTCTAAGAGATGATTCGCGTAATTTGAATCTGATTTTTATTTGAAAAACTGCGTTTATGTTCCGATATTCTAATATTAAAATTTCTATGTGTTCTACCAATGTAGAAATTGTCACAGTCATTGCAATTCAATCTATAAACACCTGATTTATTGTTTTTACCTGGTTTGGTTTTATTATTTATTATATATTTGCCTAAATTATTATTAGTTTGGAAAGCTATGTTGAAATTATTGCTACTTAAGAATGATTTCAGTTTCTCACTTGTAATGCCAACGTAGGTTAAGGTGTTGAATTTTTGTTTCAATTTATCGACAGGGTAAACTTCATTCAATGCGATTCTACTTTGTTTTTATTTAAAATATTATTTATTAGTTTGGGATTGTAACCATTATTTTTGGCTATTTGTTTAATCAAATTTAGTTCTTTGTTGAAATTTTCTGGTGATAGCGGGATGTTAATCAATCTATGAATAAAACTATTGAATGCTGACATTTTATGTTGATATGGATGACACGACGAGTTATGTATTATAATATCTGTATGTGACGGCTTATGGTAAATTGCGAAAACATGTTTTCCATTTTCATTCGAAATTGTTACGTCTAAGAAATTTATCGAATTATTGCTTTCTATTTCGGTTGTGAATGCAATTTTGGATGTAATGAATTTATATGATTTTCGAAAATTTTCAACTGTCTATCTGTTCCTGTGAAGCAAATAATGATATCGTCTACATAGCGATACCAGTATAAACAATATTTACTGAATGGATGATTATGAATTAATTTCTCTAAGTTATTCATGAAAATTTCTGCTAACAAAGGACTCAACGGATTGCCCATAATCAAGCCGTCTTCAATAGTATAATATTTGTAATTGAAATGGAAATAATTTTGATCTAAACAAATTTTTAATAATGAAAGAATATCTGATTTAATGATAGTATTGACATGATTCCTTTCTAATAATTCTTCAACTAAGTAATACGTATCTTTTGGAGGAATGTTGGGAAATAGATTCTTAACATCGAAAGAAATAAGTTTGGAATTAGGTGGTATAGTGGTATCTTTGATATTGGCAATAAGTTCGTATGAATTTTTGACCGAAAATTCAGATTTAAAATTGCAATGTTTTATTAGCAAGTCGTTGAGGAATTTTGAAAGTTTGAACGAAGGTGCCGTTACATAAGAAACAACAGGTCTAATAGGGTAATTAGGTTTATGAAGTTTTATCAACGAATATAATTCGGGGGATTGTGGATTGGAGTTAATGAATTTATATTTTTCTTGGTCTGTAATTAATGATTTTGCTGTCGAAATTATGTTTTTAACAACTTTCTGAAATTTTGCGGTAGGATCCTTAGTTGATGTTATATAGTTTCCGGCTGTTAAGAATTCTTCAGTTTTAGAAATATAATCGGTTTTACTAATCGCAATGACGGTGTTACCTTTATCTGCTTTAGTGAATACTAAATCGTTCTTGGTACTATTTTCACGAATTGTTTTTATTATCTTATAATCGGAATTGCAATGAGGTGATAATTTCGAAAAGTCTTCTTTGATGATTTTTGCTGTTTGATGTTTGGCTAAAATATTATCTTTGGAGTTTTTGAGAATAATTTCGGAGTCTATGCCTAACTGTTCAAAATTAGTTTTATTATGTTTTGGATGTAAATTATGTTTGAATCCTTTTTCTAATAGATCTTTTTGTGGTTGTGTAAAATCGGTATCAGTTAAATTAGTGAATCTTTCAAAAAATTTATGGTCTGAAAATTTATCAGTTGAAGATTTGGGTGGAGAAATTTTGAATTTAAGTGAATTCAACTTTTTCTGTTGTTGCTGAAACTTTTATGAATTAAAATTTTGACATCGTATCTGGATTCAGAGTCTAAAATATCAAACTCAACAGGGTGCAATCTAAACAATAATTCCGTATGGATTACCTTCAAATATATGTTTGCAACGTCCCTTCTGTTGTACTGGATCTTCATATCCTCTTTGAGCCATATGCGTTGGCCTTTCTCAATTGCTCTTCTTGCTGGTCCACTGTTGTTATGTGTCTTCAACCGTATGTAATTGGGAATCAACCTGTTTTTCAAGCACATTGAGTAGAACCATATATTCTGCGTGTGAACTGCACATCTTAGTAGTATTTTGAAATACCACAAAGCCAAAAAGCCGGTATCAGCTTTCTTTAACATTTGAATTTGGGAGGCTTTTACTTGGTAAAATTCCATTATCAATAATAAAAAATAAGTACTGTGTTTACATGAAGCTGACATTCTCGAAACCAGCTGCCAACTCGACAGTAAGGATCTAGGAAATTAACAGTTACAAGAAATAATTTTACTGAAACTGATATATAGTTAACATCATTGTATTGTTTATGAGGGTCCATAATGTAATTAACAAATTTGTGAATGTTTCAATCTCATTTCTGCTTTTCACGAGAACACTTCAATTCAGAAGATGTTTGTTCTTTCTGGTAAGCAAATTGTGTGAATTTTGGTCAATTTGAATTTATGCAAAATAGTTATGAATAGGGCAATCACATAAGGTGAAATTTCTATGTATTCAGAAGTGTTCCTTTATTTGATTTCTCGCTTTTGTCTTTTGGATACTCTCAAGAAATTTTAATTTGAGAAGCACTTTCATTTTCAATTTCATTGATATACTTGAGAAATAATTCTTCTATTTTGCTGTTTTAAGCTCATATTTGTTTATTATAATTCATGAATCTTATTCGATTTTTATCTGGTCAAATTCGAATCAGAAGTGTTGAATTTTTATCTAGGGATAGAACAATTTGTTTTTTTGAATCGATGTTGGATTTTTTTAATTTCCTCTTATGCTATCTCAATTGGAGAGAGTAGAGATTTTCAAATTGAATGTATCTCTTTGAATTGGGATAGTAGTGAATAGTGCTGAAATTTGTATGGTTGATGAGTCAGTACCTATAAAACAATACTGGAAGTTGCGTTACCCTAAGAATGTGTCAGGCAATATATGAGAGAGTTCCATTTAGCTAAAAACATAAGAACTGATGAGTATGAAGATCAGTGAATATAATGAGGCATTCAGTGTAGATAGAGTTGAATATGAAAAGACGTTCAGTATATTTGGGATTAAGTATATTAGGCGCATAGTATATTAGGCGTATAGTATATAAGGCGTTCAGTATGGGCTCACTAAATTTTGGTATATTATAAAATCTGCTAATTTCAAGGAAATAAGAACACTTACCTAGTTTTTCAATACATTTTTGACGGAAAAAACTTATCAAATTCAAAATATTGGAAAATTCACAATTTTGTTTTACCGAGTAAAGAACTTTACTCCGAGCCTGTTCAAATACTACTACAGGTAGATCTGTAGTTAAAACGGCGCCTTACGTCAACAACAAGTCTCAACAAACGCGTGGGTCGTTAACGTTGGGCATAAATGGGTTACGACACAATTTTAAAATCGGAGAAATTTCATTTCAAAATCAGACAATTTTTCCGGTAAGATTCACCTAATTCCTTTCTGACGATATTGGTTTATATCGGATATAGCACAGGACCGGAGGACTCTACCGAAAAATATACGAGGTGGAATCAGAAAATAAGAAACTCTAAGTTAAAATCTTTCAAATAGGGATAAATCATCAGTTATTTCTGTTTATGAATTGAATGAAATGTTTGGAGATAAGATGCTGTTTCATAGCCATATAGATCTCTCAATCCTAATCCTTTGGACTTTTTCCTATGGGGACTAATGATGAATAAACTACCAACTACTTTTTTAATTAACGATTAAGTATGTAAGCTTGTCACCTATTTCTCACCGAATTAATTTATATGCATCATTGAATTTTGCCCGTATTTTAATAATAATCAGTTTAATTGAGGAAAATACGAAGAAATGGATATTAACAAGGTATCATCATGAAGAAACTGGTTGTAACTTCTGCTCTCATTCCATAATATTGGCAGAATATTAATGAATATGGTAAAACGGAATATCAATATCATTTGAAGTGCGTGGTCGGAATGTAAATATAGTGGCTTCTTTATATGAATATAAATGTAAACGATAATTATGTACATTCACCTCAACGGTTTCTAGAATGTTTGTCTAGAATTTCCACGTTTGGGTTGAACTTAACGACGAAGTTTATGTAGTCTTTGAGAAACTTATGAAGTTAATGTTATTTGAATTGTGGAGGCCGTTACTTGATGTAGATCCATGATATAAATGAGATAAAAACACAAGGTTTAACTTTGATCTACACTTTATTTGAAAAAATTCGACGACGTTTCGCTGACACAGCAGCTTTATCAAGAATGAAAAATAGAATGAAGAGTATGGTATTATAAACAAATCGTAGAACAAGTTGGATGAATAACAGGAAAATCCACACCGAGCCATTGTACAGTTAGTATGAAAGGTAATAAAAAAAAAAAAACTAATTGAACAAGTTAAGTAGGGTGAGTAATTCAAATCTACCTGTTCATTCAAAAGCTTGTCCGAATGTTTGTATCTATTTATTTCTAATGCTTCTAGGAGATCTAATTTTGAACTTTTGATTTTATATGTAATATGTCAAAGTTTTTATTGAATGAATGGTTTTCTTTTATTAGGTGGTTTGAATAATTTGAATCAGATTTATTTTTGTCGAAGCTACGTTTATGTTCAGATGTTCTTATGCCAAAACTCCTATAGGTCCTACCGATATAAATTTTATCACAAGAACCGCAATTGAGTTTATAGATTCTGATTTACTTGATTTTTCAACACGAGATTTATTATTTTTAATATGTTTACCTAAGTTATTAGAAGTTTTGAAGGCTATATTAAGATTTTGTTTGACGAGAAAGGATTTAATATTTGTACTTGCAGAACCACAGAATGTTAAACTGTTGAATATTTTATAGTCTTTATGAATAGGATATACTTCATTTATTGCTTTTTGATAGAGTTTTTACGAATGATTAGGTCTATCATATCCGGATTATATGAATTATTAATGGCTATCTGTTTGATGATGTTTAACTCTTTATTATAATCTTCTACTGATAAAGGTAAATTGAGTAACCGATGTACCATGCTGTTTAAAGCTGCAACTTTGTGTTGAATTGGATGTAATGAGTAGTTATGTATAATTGTATCAGTATGTGTTGCTTTAATTAAAGCAATAGATAAATACAAATTAATTTTACCAAACCCTCAACCACCTCAACTGTATTCACTCATTAAATTGCATAAAGTTAATAACCCCGTTAGACCAGTCGTATCTTACGTTACAGCCCCAGCCGTGAAATTGTCGCACTACCTTATAGATATTATTAAAAATTATTGTTCATTCAAATCAAAATTTTCTATAAAAAATTCATTCGAATTGATAAATAACATAAAAACGTTAACCTACCACCTAACGCAAAACTTATTTCGTTTGATGTTGAGAATTTATACCCAAGTGTTCCTCCAGGTGATGTCAAAATATTAATCGAAAACATGTTGAATTCGAATCATGTTAACCACATAATCAAATCAGAAATATTGAATCTGTTGGACGTTTGCATTGAACAAAATTATTTTTCTTTCAACAACATCTATTACAGTAGTGAAAATGGTTTGATCATGGAAATCCTTTGAGTCCACTTTTAGCAGAGATTTTTATGAATAATATTGAACAGAAAATTCATACACATCCACTCATTTCCAAATTTCTTTATTGGTATAGATATGTTGACGACATCTTAGTATGTTTCATTGAACTACTCGTCAATTAGACTTATTTGTTAATTTCATTAATTCCATCCATTTGAACATTAAATTCACGATAGAAATTGAACAGAACGATTCCATAAATTTTTGGACTTAAAAATCACTAAACAAAATAATAATCATGTTTTTCGGTCTTTCGTAAACCAACACATACTGATACAATTATACATAACTACTCATTACATCCCATTCAACACAAAGTTGCAGCTTTAAACAGCATGGTACATCGGTTACTCAATTTACCTTTATCAGTAGAAGATTATAATAAAGAGTTAAACATCATCAAACAGATAGCCATTAATAATTCATATAATCCGGATATGATAGACCTAATCATTCGTAAAAAACTCTATCAAAAAGCAATAAATGAAGTATATCCTATTCATAAAGACTATAAAATATTCAACAGTTTAACATTCTGCGGTTCTGCAAGTACAAATATTAAATCCTTTCTCGTCAAACAAAAACTTAATATAGCTTTCAAAACTTCTAATAACTTAGGTAAACATATTAAAAATAATAAATCTCGTGTTGAAAAATCAAGTAAATCAGGAATCTATAAACTCAATTGCGGTTCTTGTGATAAAATTTATATCGGTAGGACCTATAGGAGTTTTGGCATAAGAACATCTGAACATAAACGTAGCTTCGACAAAATAAATCTGATTCAAATTATTCAAACCACCTAATAAAAGAAAACCATTCATTCAATAAAAACTTTGACATATTACATATAAAATCAAAAAGTTCAAAATTAGATCTCCTAGAAGCATTAGAAATAAATAGATACAAACATTCGGACAAGCTTTTGAATGAACAGGTAGATTTGAATTATTCACCCCTACTTAACTTGTTTAATTAGTTTTCATTACCTTTCATACTAACTGTACAATGGCTCGGTGTGGATTTTCCTGTTATTCATCCAACTTGTTCTACGATTTGTTTATAATACCATACTCTTCATTCTATTTTTCATTCTTGATAAAGCTGCTGTGTCAGCGAAACGTCGTCGAATTTTTTCAAATAAAGTGTAGATCAAAGTTAAACCTTGTGTTTTTATCTCATTTAAGTTAATGTTAACTTATTCGTTTTTTATTTGATTTATATTCGCTTAATTCGTCGGTGTTTTGTCGGTAATTAATTATGGAGGAGCTATTTGATAGTTCTTCTGAATAACAGGATGTATTGGATTATAAATCATGAATTGAGAAAGAACGTGCGTTATATGAGTGTCCCAAACAGACTTTAGATCAGTATTCGCCATTTTTTATTCTCAACTCTAGGGAGGAAGCAATGTCTGTCATGCCATAATCGTGAAAAAAAAACAATGAAAAAAATCAATATTACTGATATATACTACACTGCGCCAAGATATTGATGCACAATTTCAATAATTTGATAGGCACTTAATTATTAACACGTTTCTTTTGGATATACAGTGCAACCTCGATATAACTAATCGGAGGGGAACAAGTAAAATTCGTTATATCAAGTAATTCGTTGAATTGAGGGTTTGTTATGTTGAGGTTAGGTTGGTCTAAAATTGGTGAAATGAGGTGAAAAAATAGTTAAATCTTCACGTCAACATTACGTTCTCATTTTGTTATAGCGAACAACTTCTACTAATAAAAAACACATTTTTATCAAATCTGTATGTAATTTCTATTTGAAAACAATTAAGGTAAACGCACCATTAGCTGACCCTATACCAGTGACACCTATGCTTTTATTAGGCATTATTACGACTTGGATGCTTCTTAGCGCATAGAACTCTGTAAATAAAAAAATTTCCCGCCAAATCTATGCACTTCGTTCGGTTGCGCGCCGCTGTCATTCCGTTGTGCGTCAATTCACAAACACGCTTGCGTTCGTATCCAGTTTAGATATCAAATTAAGCAGTTTTATTAAGGAGGTAACTCCACGAAATAGTGTTTTTTCGTATTCATTCTTAATAACTAATGTTTTGAAATATTTTTACGATCAACTTGGTGGTGGAGAATTCAAATTTTCTACGAAAATTTAAGATATAACCTATATTTAACCAAATTCATTGGATGTCATCTATAGCAACTTAATTTCTTTGAAGGGTCCAAAGGATGACACAGGTGTCATGTATTGGTACAATAGCAATATTTGAAGCTAATCGTTTTTCTGAATGCATTCAACCACAAGATTTCATCCTTATTATCAAATTCGGCCTGAGTGCCTAAAGCTGACACCCGGTGTCATCTATAGGAACATGATGTATCTGTACATGATTTTAGCACTTATATTTTAAACTAGTTGAAAAGTGAACTGTTTTGATTCGCATATTTGTCAATAAAAAAGTGAACGGTAATTTTTATTGCAGAAATGGATTCAAAAAAAATTTCTATATCCGGAGGAAGCGATGAAAGATGGTCTTCAAGCTGTAAGAAATGGTATTCCAGTTAAAACAGCCTCAAGAACTTTCAACACTACTCTATAAATTTGAGGCGATTAATCCCGAAGCACGAAAAATGGGGCCTGCAACTATATTTTCTAGAAAAGAAGAAAATCTTCTTCTGCAATGGCTCCTACAGATGGCTAAATATGGGTATCCCATATGAAAAATAACTTCCTGACGAGTGTTTCGAAACTATCACGAGAGCTTAAAAAAGAGTTCAAGAATGCATTCCCCGGAAGATGGTATGAGGGCTTTTTTCGCCGACATCCGGAAATAAGTCTTCGTAAAAACATCCAATTTATTGGCATATCTCCGGACATATCCAGAAAAGATGTGTTGAATTAGTTGCCTATCGAAAAATAAATGTGAAACATTGAAATTGAGAAAGATTTCGTTTCAGGCTTGATTTTCATTTCCATTTCGAACTTTAACTCGTAGCACACGTAGCGAGAATACCTAAGCTTCCATATTTCTTGAATTTGCATAACAAGTTCTCTGTATAACTCCGTATAAGTAGTGACATTTCTTTTATTCCGATCGTCCACTTTGCAATGTCTACCAGTCCGATGATGACACCTTATTAGTTGGACTTGAAGAATTACGGTTGAGTCCGAAGCTGAATAATCAACGAATACGAGGGAGTGTTGTTGGTTTTATGAATATTTAGTAAAAGAACTGGTTGATAAGGAACTTGTTGAAAATTTTTTGAATACATTTACGCTCCATTAGGTAGGTCGTTGATTCCGAATCAATGGAGAATTGAGAGATACGTTAAATTTATTTTTCGTCAGATCGATGACATCCTGTGACATATTTCTTGAGGCTGATTCGATATAGCGAGAAGAATTTTTTGATCGTTAGATAAAATTGTGAGGACTGACGATCTATCCATTACACACAAATCGACGCTGAAACAGTGATATAATTTAGTCTAGTCGACAAGTTCCAAATGGTAAAAACTAGTAATACTGCTACTAAATATAGATGTAATAACCCAGTGGATCCGATGGTCCTAGCAATATGTGCCGGAAGTGTGTGTATATTAGCACATCAAAAATTGCAAGAGTTATAGATAATTAAAGATGCAAGTGTGAAAACACTTTTGTCGGTTTTCCAGTTTTATTTGTTACTACACAACTGGTCATTTTCAGGTGATGAATAATAACTAAGGTTCAAAGATGATTACAAGATATATTCTTTCCTTAATAAGAGTAGTTAGTTTGTTCATTTCCAAACTTTCTAACAAATTCATTCTCCTTACTTTATTGACTTTGGGGGGGACTTTCAGATTGATGAAACTATTGTGTGGTTTCTCGATTGAATGTGCTCAAACATCAGGGATTTCTTGTCTGATGTTATATGTTTTTTGAATCTGCATTCAAAATTTCTACCCTTTTTGATCTACATAAACTGAAGGGCATTCGTTGCATTTGATTTTGCAAATACCAGATTGTTTGAGTTTATCTGTTTGCAATAAAAAGTAATTTGCTAAGACTTGGACCACTTGAAAATGCGGTGGTTATTTGAATTTTTGAATATAATATTTTATTGAGAAAGTGGACTGACATAATTGAAACTAACATATCTTTTTTTATTGAATGCTATATAATAATTGTGTATTCGATTTTGTTATATGCGTCTAATGGTTTCATTTATGAAAGAGGATGGAATATTGTGGGTGGAGGCTTTTCTTATTATGATAATTATTTTTATTTTGGAATCATACCCTTTAAATTGCAACGACATTATGCAAAAACTCTTCCTAATTAAAATCATTCATAACTTCAAGCTTATTTCATTTAGTTTCAGATATTTTCATAAAAACCAACATATTCCCACATGTCCTCGAATTTTGCAACCTACTAAAAATCAAAATAAATTCTTTGAGCAAAAATCAGGACTTTCTATGGGATCCGGACTTAGCTCCTTGTTGTCAGATATTTTCATGGACAACTTAGAAAACACATTCACTACTGAACAGCGACCTAGACGAAAAACATATCATGTTCTGGTATTTTTCAGGCTTTTTTGAGTGCAAAATA
Source organism: Cryptolaemus montrouzieri (assembly GCA_013387265.2). NCBI lineage: Eukaryota > Metazoa > Arthropoda > Insecta > Coleoptera > Coccinellidae > Cryptolaemus > Cryptolaemus montrouzieri. The sequence goes on from JABFTP020000103.1 coordinate 31,781,073, forward strand.
ATAGTTGTGTAATTCGAATCTATCTGTTCTACGCGTCTAATAATTGTATTTATGAAAGGGCTGATATTTTGTTGTTGGAGGCTATTCTTTTTATATTTATTTCCGATAGAAATCTTAAACTGAGAGGAGATAGTGAAAGCTATGTAGACCATAGAACTGTAGGCGGCGAGTTTATGATTTAAATGATCGATGAATCCATGGGGATTGTTGCGTCTGATTCTTTTCTATAGATGTTATGAATTAGGGTATTGATTATGTTCGTTAAAGTTAAATCGAGAAAATTTATAAAGTTCTTAGTTTCAACTTTTTTCAATGATGGTGAGTTTTATTAGAAATTGCAAAAATGTATCTAATTGTCTATTTGAGCCATCTCAACCAATCAAAATATCATGAACGTACCGAAACCAGAACAGGATAAGTTTTTTGGCTAGGTCGCTCGCACGAGTAATCTCCACCCTGTCGCTCAAATGCGGCAGATACATCCAAGGTAAATGCTCTGGAGAACTGATAGGCCATGAAATTCTCTATATAAAAATTCGTTTATTTACAGGGCTAGTGTAGGGGAGACCAGGGCTAGTTTTCGCACGAGGCAAGTTTTCGTAAAGGCATTATATGTATCTAAACTCCATCTCCTTTTCTCGGACGTTTCAGCGCTTTCGGTAAGAGTGTGGAGGAATGGCTACAAAAGTGTTGTTTTTGACCCGAAAAGTAAATTTTTGAGCGCCTCAAATATTCGCTGATAAAACTAACAGGTGATTATTAAGTGTTTCAACTACATAATACATTGAAAGATATACTCTTTCTTCAAAGATTCATGTATGTTAGGCATATTTAAAAGTATCTTTTCATATGTGTACACGCAGATGTACTTCAAATCTTGGCTTGGGTTAGTTAGCACGTTTTGGCAAAATATGTGGGGTATGTTTTCGCATGATACAAAATGAAAAAATTGCGTTTTTTGCAGATTCTGTCGGTTCAAAATGGTTCGTCACTACAAAAGAAAGAGTTATACCATGCAACAAATAAATCTTGCTTTTGAAGCATTTAAACTAGGCTCCAGAATTCTTCGACATACTTCTCAGACAGACCATTACCACTTGAGCAAAATCAAACTACTTCTAGTGGTAATTTGTCTTAAGCTATTGGGGCTCAACAAGAAGCAACAAGTGATGATTTGACATTAGCTCCATTAACATTAAATCCATCTCGGGTAGTTTCTTCTACTTCAGTTGTAACTAATTCAACGTCAAACTTTCAACCGATTCCTTCTACATCGTCAGAAGTTGTTCTTTGTCCAGAAGCCATACGAAAAAGCAGCTTACCGCAAGCTGACAAGAATTTGGAGGAAGAAAAGATCCACGGAAATTTTAACTGATAATCCAATGCGAAGACAGTTAAAATTAGATCACGATATTTCAAAGAAAAAAAAATTCTTTTTCAGCAAAAGAAAAATAAAAAGAGTAAAAATTCGAAAATAAAAGGTCAAAAAGTATCTACGCAGTGCAGTGATGAGGAAGAAGACGATTGTTTTTGTATTTACTGCCTTGATTCTTATGAAGCATCCAAACCATGTGAAGAGCGGATTCAATGCATCGCTTGTAAAAAATTGGCTCTTGAAAAATGTCTCTTGAAAGCCAATAGTGCATATTTTGTTTGCAACAACTGCAATGATTCAGATGATGAATGAATCTTACTACAAACTCGTTTTTCTTAGCTTTTGAATAAGTTTTAATCGCAAAAGCATATTATTTTTTTTAACATATCAAATAGTCAAACATTCAATCAGTATATATTCAAATGATCTCATTGAGATAATTCAATAAGTATAGTTTAAGATTACTTATAATTTAAATTTAGTTTTAAAACTGAGTGTATCATTTCAATAAATAATAGTATTATAAATCTAAACACTTGTAATAATATATTGTCATAAATAAGTTTCAAATTTTGAATTTTCAGGAATGCGAAAACATGCCCCATACCAATTTTCGAAAATGCGAAAACTAGCCCCGTCCACGGGGCTAGTTCAGAATTGAAAAAAAGAAAACTTCGAATGAAAAAAACATGACTTAATATAAATCAACAGCTACAATTAAACAGCCTGTGTATTTGAAGGAAATTTTGCAAGGAGATTGTGAATGTATTACATCAATATATTCTTCAGAAACAAAAGTTTGAACCCATTATACACTAAGTTGACAATCGGTTTACCGGTTTTATATTTCACACTTTATGGTTGAATGCAAAATAATTTTCATAGTCGTGTAGAAATTTAAATTAGCTTTCCGATAAGGTATCACTCGACCTATTTTCCGTATTAAAAAAATTAAGGGAATCGCACCCCTGCTATAAGCGTTGTTGTTATAGATGACAATTTTATGTTAAAAAATGCCCCATTTAAAACAAAATTCAATCAGTTTTTGTATTTTATCCAGAAATGAACAGTTTAGCAATTATCGAGTTTCTTTTGTTCTCATTACATATCTAAATTATGGAGACTTTAACGATGCGTTAAACAAGAAACCTCCGAGTTTACTGCTCGTTTCCATTCCATGTATGTTGATCTCTTGTTCATGTTGACATGAAAATATTGATATTTCTCAAATTTCTTTCGAACTCTCATAAACTCGGTAATTAGCACTACTTCTTATTCCAACAAGTTCAAAGATTGTCCATAACACACGAACGTCAAGTCAATGAAAACGCCCCTTACAGAAAAAGTTCTAATTGAGCTGTAACAATTAGCTTTTAATGCGCCGGAACTTCTATGGTCCTCGGAATGGCCGTCTATGTATTACTCGAGTAGCCAGTGCCAGTCGATATTGCCGTACAACCGAACAACCGACACTGTCGTGATGAGGTGATTTTATCTCTAGCATATCTCGGGTTCTGATGTGTGTTAATGAACAGTATGGTTATATTTCGTCACCTTGCACGGGGCTTTGTGGCGTTACACAAAACACTTTCGACACTCGTTCTTGATTAGTAGTGTTTGATGGTCGTAAGAAATAATAAGTTTGTACGGGGTATTTCGGAGAAGTACCCCGTGTCTTTCTTAAACTGTAAATTCTATGAATGGGCATAGAGTTAATAACTAAAATTAGGGAAAAGTTATACAATTTAAGTTTAAGGATTCCGCAAAAATATCAATAGTTGCCCAACAATTGCTAACCACTCATTGAAGCCTTGGCAAAATTGATGATGTCGATTATTTCTATTGAAGAGTCCATCACGGATTATCCTAACATCATCGGTCTAAAAATCTGCATTTTCGAGACATTTCTTTTTCGAAAGATTACAGAAATTAATTAATCCGGCGCTGAAAATCCCCAGGAAAAGCTGGTGATTCAATTTCATCCCATATACTTTAAATTTATGTTTTTTAATTTTCTTTGATTACGGTATTTTCAAATCAACAGTTACATATGCTGGAGGGACCAGTAATATTCAAAGAAGAACTGAGCAAAGCCACCAATCAGACAAAAATGAGTTACCATCGGAGGTCGTGAAGTTGAAAGATATAGACGCTAGCAACGTTCTTCTTTGTTTGTTCGATAAAATGTATGACACTCGAGTAATACCCCCAGACTGACTCAAATCTAAGTACTTTAATAACGATATCCAAAAAAACGAATGCCAAAAACCAATGATTTCCGGCTCATTAGTTTGATGAGTCATACCCTAAAGATATTTCTCCGGATAATTCACTCCCGATCATGGAGAAAAATAAATGAGGGGATTACTGCAACCCAGTTCGGATTTCGAGGTGGACTTGGAACAAGAGGAGCGTTGTTTTTGGTGCACGTACTCGTGCAAAAATGTCTAGACCAGCAAAGAGTGGTATACATCTGTTTTATAGATTTCGAGAGACCTTGTGGAGCTACTGAAAGGTATCAATCTCGATAGTAGAGACATAAATATTATTGTAAAGCTATACTGGAACGTAAGTGCACATATAAAGGTTTGGAAACAGAACAACTGGCAATATCAAAATAGAGAAGGGCGTGAGGCAAGGATGCATATTATCTCCACTTCTCTTCAACCTTTATTTCGAAAATATCTTCAGCCCTAGATAGTTCAGAAAAAGACATCAAGGTGAAAGGCCTTTGGATAAATAATATCAGATATCAAATGATCTACAGTTCCTCCTGGATAGAGTATACAATGCAAGTAGAGAAGTAGGGCTCAATATGAATATCTCCAAAACGTCATGACAGTAAAAAAGACAAACACTCCTAACCATCTCATGTAAATCAAAGGAAAACTATTGAACAAGTAAGACGTTACAAATACTTTGGTTCCTTCCTCACATAGGACTGGAACCCAGATACTGAAATCAGACCAAGAATAGAAATCGCAAGCAAAAGTTTCTTCAGAATGAAATATGTAATATGCAACAACACCATCTTACTCAACCAAAGATGGCGAAACACCCAATGTTTCGTGCTCCCGGTACTTTTGTATGGTTGTAAAGAATGGACTATGAAAGCTGCAAACATGAACCGAATTGAGGCCTTTGAAATGTGGATGTACTAGCGAATACTCAAAATTCCTTGGTGGACAGGTTTACTAACGATAAGGTCCTTAAAAGAATGAACAGATCCCGTATGCTCCTAAAAGAAGTAAAAATAAGCAAGGCAGCCTATTCGGTCATATATTCAGATATGGTAAATACTATCTAATGTAACAAATCATGGAAGGAAAGATCGAAGAAAAACGAGAACTAGGTCGAAAAGGATTTTCATGATTCAAAAAATTAAGGGAGTGGTTTAATATCAGAAGTGCAGAGAATCTTATTGAACTGGCACAGAACAGTGAAGAATATAGGGTGATGGTCGCCAACCTCCATTCAGGTGACGGCACTTGAAGAAGAAGTTACATCGGCTATTTCTGTCGCCGATGTTTTAGGATTTTCGATTAATACTAAAATTTCATTCGTTATTTTCTGTAGCATATTCTTTGGAAGATCCATAGGTACGTGATTTATTTTCCAATCTTTTGAAAATATGTTTGTCAGGCTGATGTTGATCCGGGAACTGCTCTTGATGAAGATGATCTGCAGCTTAACTAATATTTCTGCTTTCAAAGAAAACATAAATTATATCATACTCCCGTCGTTCCTTTGTTCCATTTCGAAAAACCTTTCAAACTTTTACAAACCCTAACAATACAAAAATTCTAGAAATGGGCAGATAATAATTAAATATTCTAACAATGATGAAGCGTTCTCTGTGGTTTCACCAAAACAAATACTCCTTGTTCAGTATCAAAAAATCTTCTCTGTGATATTTCCATGTTCACAGATTTATTCTATTGATATTACCTTGGAGAATTATTTTGTAAATAACAAGATTCCCATCACAATACGAGATTCGGTTGGAAATGACTTTTCCTCTTCTGAAAAATACACCATAAAAATATTATCATGATATTATATATTTGGGAAAAGAAAACAAAACACAAGTATATTTTATATTTCGAAAACCGTTGGATAAAAAATTTTGATTGATTTCTTGGATTCTGCTCAAGAAAATACCTCGAAATGTGAAAATATTTTTATGTAACTTAATAAGCACCCGACATATGGTCATTTGCTCAAATCTAAATTACCGAAATAACTTGAAAACAAAAAATGATAACCGAAATTGGTTTTCACCAATAAGTTCTTTTGAAAATCGAGAACGAGAAAGGTAGAGTCATTTTTTTCTACATGTAATGTTTTACATAGCTGCCCCACAAAATCATCGAATTTGGGAAATCCTGTATATGTACAAGAAAATCCGAACAAGTGAAGTGGAGAAATAGCACGAATAATGATCTCTCCTTAAAGAACTGCTCCCAAAATATATTAAACGTGAAATCAAATCGAGTAAGATATAAATGAGTACTTGAATTTTTACGGTAAAAATAGAAACAGAACAACTAATGTCTATTTAAATAATCGCTTATATTATTGAAAGAGATCGCCGTTGTGGTTCTATATTGAAAACTCGATGACGTAAATAGCCCGAAAACCAGAATTCAAGGGGCGTCATGTCTAGCAAACGAGGAGGCCTCTGCTTCGTTTGTTCATATAAATCTTCGTCCAAACATTCAACCAATTAGTATCTTAATTCGCATTATGCGAGGGCACCATCTCGTTGGAAAAATACAAGCATCACTTCCACCAGCGAATGTCGTTAAGATTTTGAGTTAATAAATTATTGTACTTAACATCCACGCTGAACTTTATTTGAAATTTGTTTTTACTTCATAAACCTCAACTTGTACCTTCATCAACTTTCCCTTTCTCGTCCCTGAATACCACATACGGGTTCGTGGTTGCTAATAAGAGACACTTCCGATTGTTTGGATCACTTGAAAAACGCAGTCCGATGAGCTATGTGTGTTGTGGGGAAAGACGATACCTCCTTCGTGGATTTATCCCTTCCCACCGGGATCAGATGTCTCGGTATTATTTCATAAGCCTTTTTCCTCTCGTCGCGCACGATCTTCTTTGTTTGGACCCACATGACATGGGGCAACGCCGTCGATATTGAATGAATCGGGTTCGAAAAATGGCAATCGCAAACAATACTTGTCCATCTCAACCCTCCCATTAACTGTCTAATTGTGGATCCGAAGTTACGCTTATTAATTGAGATGTTTTGAAAACAAGATAATTGGTTCTGGTAGAAGGGAAGCTCGGAAATTGTTGATTATTAGATTAGATATTATGAAAGCGAAAGCAGTTCTGGTAGCTCATATAAATTTTCTATAAATTTCGGAAAGAAATGAGTAACCTGTTGCGGACATCAGCATAAAGAATTTAAAAGATTGTCAGTGTTCGAGAACAATCTGCGTTGCTTTAAGTGGGATAAATAGCATTTTAGTTTTCGAGTTATTTGAAAATTGAGAAAATTTTCGGAATAACTCAAGTGCCAATACCTAGGTTGTTTTTGAAGTTATCTAAAGATAATTTTGACATTCTACAGATACTTTTCATGTAGAATCGAACTACTCGCGGAATTTTCTTCTTCATTGGTAACTTTGATTTCGTTCAAAAGCTTTTTCCCTATCGAAAATATATCACTTGTGGACCCAACTTTAAATCCAGGAAATGTTTTCATGAAAAATCGAAAATTGTAAAGCTTTTCTCCTGATGTCATCTTCTTCCTCCATGTACATTCAGAAAATTTACACGGAAATATTGAAATAGCTTAAGTATGTTCTGTGTTATCATTTGGAAAGTTCGCAAATTAATTCTTGCAATGACAATTCAGATAAATTATGCAATGTTTTTTCATCGTTTCACAATTTTTGTGTGAATGTAGTATCGTTTGTAACAACGAAACGACCATGCCGTACGAAAATTTTGAAAAGTATCAAGCAAACGTTATTGAAAACAGAAAACTAACGAGATATTTAAGTATGAAGAATGAAATTCAATATCAATAATCAATGTTGGTATTCGAATATATCACCTTTATTCTGTATACATAATTCACAATGCCTGAGGATACTCCGACACGCATTGGAAAATTGAATATTGGTAACCAAAGCAGAATAATGTCTGAAATTTTGCTTCAACTCTTCAATAGTTCGGTCAGCTCTTCTATATAGCAGAATCTTGATATATCCCCAAAAGAAAAAGTTCAGCGGCGACAAATCCGGAAACGGACTGGCCTTCTAATTGGTCCCCTAGTTTCAATCCAATTTCTGCCAAAATTTGAATCAAGTAAATCAACAACGGTCAAATTTTGATCAGAGGGTGCTCTATCATGTTAAAATTGGTTTATATGGCTTGGCAGTTGCAATAATTCTTGAATCTTCTCCATCGACTATTTCATAATTTTTTCTCTCAATTAACCAAATATATTTCTATTGGATTATCGCCTCATAGGAAAACAATCTGAATAAACAGCTTCCACAGCACCATAATTATTTTGAATATAACATTCAACCATATTGAAGTTTTCCAAATATTTGTATGGCATTAAATAATTGATACTCGAATAACTCGAAAACGAAAAAGCCTAGCTTGAATCTGTTGGCGGCAATGAAGCTGTCACGCAAAAAGAACACAGGGACGGGAGGTTAGATAAGATCATTTTTCTCTATTCACAATATTTCACTCAGCAGTCGTAATCTGTCCATCCCTGTACATAAAATATTGTAAGATACATCCTGAACTGAATAACCATGCAAAAAATTCTACAATAGACAACTTACTCGTTTCTCTTAAAAATTTAAGTGAAGCTACAAAGCTGTGGTACACCCTGTAGTCAATATTCGCCTAATCTCCATTCTCAAGTTCCTAGTTTGTTCCCAATGAAGATGTCTACGTATACTTAGATAATTCAGTATAAACATATGTTTATCCTAAAAGACAATTCTAAAAAGAGCACCAATTCTTTTGGTGAATCAGAAGTCATACCTATCAAAGTTTTCGCTCTATTCTATATTCTGCATTCCGAAAGACTTCGAATATATCCGTGACTGATCAAACAATCGATAATGAATCACCAGGTCTGTGTCCAAGTCTAAATACCGATTGATTTATGTTGCTCGTTCAAAGAAGAGATAGCAACGAAAGACAATCACACAGCCGTTTAATATCCAAGGAAAAGAATGTTGAATTCTTCCGTTACCGTTCTATCCTAGTTCTCTTTGTCTTTTCCGTCTATTTGAAGTCCTAATATTGACACTACTTCTCACATTATTTTCTTTTAATATTTCCTTCAGACTTGAATAGAGTGACCTGTTTTAAACTTGTACGAGTTGTTCACAAATTGAAATTTTTAAATTTTGCACATCGTAAATAGTTCATTAATGGTAATTTCATTAAATAATCTTCTATGGACGTATTCGATTCTCTTTTGTTGAGTGGTTTTCGAATTATTTAAACTTATGTTTTTTTTTAATAAAAACCATGAGTGAATTTGGATCGATTACATATCATATTTATATTCAGAGCAGTATTCTATTCGATCGTTCATCACTTCACACAAAGAAACCTATGAATGAGTAACATTCAGTGTTACTTGACTAAGGTCCGTACACTGAATTTTTCAGGGCAGAAAGCCTCTGACACTATTCGTTGGTACATTGATGTCATTGTCTGATGATGCTATAGTTTGTATATATTCTGGTAGATTGATATATTCTCATAACATTTAACGTTATCCGAATATATAACTATTCCCGGATATGTTTTGCTTATAATCATTGCCTGGCAATGGTGTCAATTACCGGGTGGTGGATTTATATTTTTCATGAAATCAGTTTGATCGCATGAACAGATATATGGGCAACTCGTCGAGGTATAATATATATATATATATATATATATATATATATATATATATATATATATATATATATATATATATATATATATATATATATATATATATATATATATATATATATATATATATATATATATATATATATATATATATATATATATATAATTTTTTGGAAATGAAAATTCTTGGAACACTCTGTGTTTCGATCAATAAACTCCTGCGAACTTCGACAAAACACACCAAATGTTCTCAAATCTATGCTCACAAGAATGAAGTCCAATTTTAATATGGATAAATGAAAGTTGTTTATTACTCATGAGTCAGGAAATATCAAAGCTATAAACTAACAAAAAAATAAATGAAAACTATCATATATACTCAAAAGTATTTCCGTTATTCAAAATGCAAGAATTGCAACGTCCAGAAAGACTTACAAGTATACAATTTGAGTTTGAACTTTGGTCACTGAAGCTAAACAATTCTAAAAGTTTTGATTCGACTCTTCAATATCATTATGGGTTTGTCTATTAAATTCTTGACATAACCCCAGAGGAATAACCTAATGGGGTTGAATCTGGTAAACGAGGTGGCCATCTCACTGGTCCTCTCGTTCCCATCCAGTTATGATCGATGGTTTAAAAGTTCTGAGACAATTGTTGTCTGGTGTGAGAGCGCTCCATCATGCTAGAAATATATTAACCTTCTTTGAGCAGGGAGAATTTTATCCGAAAAAAAACCCTCGGCAATGTTTACTGAATCATGATAAAGATTTCAGCACAAATGACGTACGCTAAACAACGGTGCTTCATTAACGTGCATCCAATATTTAAACTGAATCGCCCTTGGTGTTGAATACTCATTTCAAATTAGTTATATCCATTATTGCAATTGAATAATCCCACACTGTTATCCCCTACTTCATGAGTCCCTATAATATACTGGTAAAATTCTGTATTTTCTCTTTTCTCTTCCTGATACCATCGGCAAAATTCTAGCCATTAATCAGACCCCTGAATGTAGAAAGTAAAATCTCCTCCTCTTATAAGATTGAAACATATCTTTTCTAATGACTCGCGAATCCTTAGATTTTGACCTCTCACCCTGTTCCAAATTGCCAAAACTTCATATGTAACTTCTTAAGTGTGTTTATTCTAATTTTTTCTCATTCTTTTTTGCTAGTCAATTTTTTGAGCATAGACTTCGTTGTGAGCATGGAATTGGAAATATTAAGTATGTTTTGAATAAATTTGCACCAGCATACTATGTGAAACTAGAACAATTGTCATTTCTATAAAAATTCACATTTTTGTGTGCATATTATACATATTTGACTATTAACTGTATTTCACGTAGCTGTCGTACTAAAACATCAACAATGAGAGTTAACATAAGAAGATATTCATGTAAAAGGCCAGCCATCGATTTTCGTAATGGACGCTATCGAGAAATGGAAAAATGAAAAAAATTCGATTTCAAAATCATTTTTGGACACTTAGTGTTAATAAATTGACACGTTTCTTTATTATCAAAATAGTATACTAATCTTTGTGATAATGTTGTGATGTGATGGTTGTGGTTGTGTTGTTGTGTAAATTGTTTTGATTAGATCCTTAAGGGCCACTGGAAAAATACGCTATATTTCTTAGAAATATCAGTTATCAACACAAATATATTGACGATCCTCATAAATTCCCAACGATAATCTTAATCTCCACTCCAGTCAAGATTGATGCCAATCATCAATTCACCATCAACCGAATTTCATTCGGTTACCAGTAACGAGGTAATCAAAAACAGTGAATAAGGCTCACATAAAATCTTTTTACGACACACTCATTTACTTTATATTTTTTCCTTTCAAACATAAATGATGATGCCCAGAATATTTTTCAGTGATTTGCATAACATGTTGCAGGTAATGATATTCTCTCGTTTTTCAACTGGACCATTATCGACTTTCCTGGTTCTTCGAGATGACACTTGATCAGTAAGGAATTATAAGATCTCGAACGCTTCTAATTATGCGTAATTTTATGTTCAAGGGACTGGTGAGTGTGAAATAATATACTTATGTATGTCTTGGTGACGTACGCATCCTTGAAATGAGAGATTGATTTCCGGTGAAACCAGAAATGGAAGGCTGTGATCGTTTAGGAATTATGGTAGCATATCGGACGTTCTTGTCCGCCACGATTTAAAAAAAGAGGTATGTCCTTTATGTTTTGCATTCTGGAACACAGATCAAAAACATCTATAGAAATGCCACTTTTCATGTTAAAATAGACGATGATTTAAGAACAGATAAAATACCTCTAGAAAAAGGTGTTCGGCAGGGCGTTACCATTTCTCCCTAACTCTTCACACTAGCACTGGAAAATATCTTTAAAGAGCTGTATTGGGAGAAAAAGGGGCTGAATATCGACGGAGTGTACCTGAGCCACTTGAGATTGTTTTGATTAGCTCCAGCGAAGAAGAATTGAAAGCAATGCTGACCGAGCTCAACAATGATTCCAAAAGAACAGGACGCAAAATGAATTTGAACAAAATGAAAATTATGAATAATAGCAACATCAGAATCGATATTGACACGTCATCTTGGAAACAGTGGACCATTATAAATATTTAGACCACACAATAAAAAACGGTAAGGAAAATCAAACTGCCGAAATAGAAGGCCGAATCCACCTAGCATGGACCGCTTTTGAGAAACTTAGTTTCATTTAGAAGGACCGAAATATACCAATTTCTCTTAAAAGAGTAAATCATAGCTGCATAATTCCTGTGGCTACGTATGGACTGGAAACCATGTCCATAACGAGAAAAGTGGCGGACCAACTTAGAGTCATGCAGAGAGCTATGGAGAGAGACGACATGCTAGGGGTATCATTACGGGATGAAGTGTGAAACGATGACATACGAAACAGAACCAAAATAACAGATATCATGGAACGGGTGGCGAGCTTGAGTGGGTTGGACATGTCGCTAAACAGGGTGCAGATAAATGGACAAATAAAACAACATTCTGGAGACCAAGAACAACGAAGAAAGGTGTAGGAAGACCTCAAAAAAGGTAGCTAGACGATGTGAAAGTCATAGCGGGAAAGCAATGGATAAGAACTGTTAGAGACAGAAATGCATGGAAGAAATTAGAAGAGGCCTATATCCAACATTGGATGAATGAGGCTGAAAAGAAGAAAGAAGATTCTGGAACATAGAGGACACCTTTAAGTGGTTACATGGGTTTCACGGTTTCAAAAAATTTTTTGTCTTATTAAATTCTATAACATCTCTAGAATATTGTCCTAAATTCTCAAGTTGATCCGACTAATAGTTTCGGAGATACAGCCTTGAAAAGGTGGACGCTTGAGGTCAGGTATAGGCTGAGGGCGCAATAGGTATAGCGCAGCTGCAGCTCATCTATTGTTAGCCGTAATTATTGTCCCTTTTTTTTTTATAATAAGGTAAACTACTAGAAAATATTTCATTTGGTGATTTCTCATTAAACTACGAAGTTCATTTTGAGTTTATGTGTTTGTTGTGAATTTTATTCGATAAAAAATGCCGTTTAAAGTGTCTAGAACCCAGATAACGGAAGGTTTTCGTAGAAAAGATAGACTTAAGAAGAGGAAACAATCGTTTAATCCAAAAATCCTGAGGTAGATGATAATTCTTTCAAGAGTAGGTCGGCGAAAAAATTAAAAGGCGATGACAAACAGCACGTGCCAGAGGAAGCCACGCTACCTTCGTCCAATACCTAGTTTATTGTCTTTACTAAAACACGTATTTTTTATTTTTATTTCAGATGATCCTGAAAGAAGTTCTGCTGACAACGCGAAGGCACCTTTTTTCCGAGAGACTGCCGGAAATGGCGTCGTAATGACCGCCATTTTGATATATTTTTTTGAAAATTTCACTAAATGTTTATTAAATATGCATCTTTTAAATAAAAAAAAATTTCATTAAAATATTTCATTTTTTATATGTAAAAAAAATTATTGAAAAAAGGCCGTTTTTTGCCCGAGGAAACCCATGTAACCCCTTAAGCAACTATCAGTACTAGAAATGAACCTCTATGATTGTTAATATAAATCCAAAATTTCAGTTCTATTCGTGATGTGTTTCAACCACAACAAACTGTTTAAGTTGGCAAATTAGATGAAAAATATAATTAAACTGTGAGCATTTCCAATGAATAATTCTCTACAATTTTCAAAGTCTATTCTCTCAATAAGATTGTCTGTTTTCGGCATTGAAGTACACACCAGTCAATAGTTTCCAGTTGGTATAGAGAATTTAAACGCGAATGCGTTAGCTTTAGCGACGTACCAAGGTCAGTGCAGCAAAAACAGTGCAACATTGCAAATGAAGAAACCCTGAACACTCGACATGTTAGAAGGATATTTTGTTATGGCAAACATGGATGAAAAATTTTCATTTATACATGGTAACGCCAGACTTTACTAAACTCACATTCTTAGGAGCTACCTTCAAGATCGCAAAATCATTTCATTGGAGTGGTCTGTACAGAGACCTCGACCCCATCTGGGGCATTCTAAAAAGAAGAAACCAGCAAAACCTGCCAGCTACCTTAAATGAGGTTCGGAACGGACTAATCGAAATTTGGAACGCAATGGATCAGAATGCTATGTCATTGATTTTGAATACACATCGTAGATGTCATGCAGTAATCCTCGTTTTCTCAGTTTCTTCCAAAAGTTTTCCATTTTTCGTTATTAGTTTCATTTTAATTTCTATGAGTACCATTTTCATTTCGATTGTTCTCAAGCATTCCTCAGTTCCGGTGAATTGCTGGAAAAATAATTTTTCAGCATATCTAAGCTTCTGAATAAATTTGAAATTTTGTACGTTAATTTCTTGGCGCAGTGTATTAACCCATTAGTGCATAAGGTTGAAAAATGATGAAAGTTCAGTTCTTTTTTTATTTTCTTAGTATTTAGTAGTCATAATAATATAATCAACAAACAAAATACATTAAACTTTCATCTGAAAAAAATTAAGCCTCACTTAAAATGTATGACAATTTTTGAAACATAATTTGGGATGTAATCCAACTCCACATTTTGTGCAAATGAATTTGCTCTCTCCACCGCAAAATCTGCAGTGTTTCGGTAGTAATGTATTCTGGCCAGTGATTGAAACCATCGTTCATTAGATTTTTCATCAGCTTACCTTTTGCTGAAGGTTTACCGTAAGTTTGTAGAAGAGACTTAGATATATTCCTCCCAAAAATCAGAAAAGAAGCACAATCATTTCCTCCTGGACAGATTCTTTTCAACTATAACCAAAAATTAGTCACCGATACATCCAATAAGTAGCAGAATATTGGCCACCACCATTTTTTTGACGCATTCTTGTTCTACAATTAGAAACCAATTGATCCATTATATCGACGCCATCCATGCCATGGTTATAATTCACAAAAAAGTTTGGTTGAGTAACAGATATTTTTTTACTTCCTTTAGACCATCTCGAACACTTTGTTTCTGCAATGGTATCGAAATTGGTCGCACAAGTAACTACCTTGTTATCCTTCCATCTGACAAGGCACACTGCGTTTTCACTATCCGTCCTGAAATCATAAGTACCTCTCTCCTGTTTTTTCGTAACACATTTTTCTGTGAGGGGACATTTACCAACTCTATTGTCACGGATAATTCCAGTTACGCAGTATCCAGTCGATGTCAAGTGCTGAAATAACTGTATTGAAGAAAAGTATTTATCAAAAAAGAACTTATATCGTTGATTCGGCGGAACACTCGCAGAATTTATTAGACAACGAACAATATCGCCGCCGATTCCAAATTCTTTAACCTTGTCACTTTTTCCTGTGTATAACTCGAAAGAAACCAAGTAACCATCACCAATTTTTTTGAGTTTATATTGTTGTGTATGTTTATATGTTAGTTCAGTTACCTAATTGATGAATCCGATAAATTGGATTGTATGCACTTATGGGTTAAGATAAAAATGAAATGTTAAGTTCAAGGATTGCAAGAACCGTGAAAGCTGCAAAGGAAACTTATGATTGGAATAACATATTTAATGCATATTGTGTTTTATTTTATTTTTTGTAGTCGTTGAAATTTTCTTAGGCAGAATTGGTATAATCACAAAAGCAAATCGTTAATTGTTATTAATAATTAATTAACGTAAAATGAATTTCTCATGGAAACAATCAATTCCGGAGTTATTCATTGATTAAAAGTATACAATACAGCAAACGAAAAATTGCACAACTTGCGTATAAATAAAATACCTACAATGAGAGAACGCCTCGTAGATTAATATCGAGTTCCCACAATCTACTTACGCGTCAAATAATCTCTTTTAATAATACCACCATTATATAAGTTCATCGAATCCAGAGTACTGCAGCGTTATGAATGAATAGTAGCCTGTCAAGGTTGGATCAACTCGAATTATCTAGTAGCTTTATGTGATAAAGCAACGATAGAATCGTTCACTCTTTCAATAAAGTTTCCATGAATAGTGGTATGTTTGTGCAATCTGGGCCCACCAATCATACATAACCTCTTCAGAAAGTTGTAATTTATTTTGAGATCTGGTTGGAATAGGAAGATGTAGAAAATCTTTCGTATCAAGATCAATGGCATAATTTTATATGTTTTCAAACGTTGTTTTAACAAACGCTAGAAATTGAATTTAATTGAATATTTTGTATACTTATCAAGAACTGATGATGATACAAACTACAAAAGTTTAAAATAATTTTCAATTATTGAGAAGTTGAAATAATGAAATAATTTTCAGAGTTGTAGTGATTTAAAAAAATTTTATACAGGAAATTTGGAGTGTTCGAAGTCACATTTCATTAGTTGCTTTCTCAAATACTTGTCGCTATATATAATACATAAATAAATTCCGTACGCGTATTGTATCCATGAACTTAACGCACAAAATCGATAATTCATGTTGAAGAATTATTCTTCCAGTAATCCACTAGTACTAAGGAATGCTTGGGAATAATTGAAATGACAAAGGTACTCATGGAAATGAAAATAAAAATCAATCAGATTATAGTATTTAAGGACAAAATAAGGAGATTTATATCCAAATAGTATCAAGGAACAGGTAGGAATTATGGATGCACCGAGCAAGGGTTTTCAAGAAAGGCCGAGTACCGAGCTCTCGGCCAAACAAAATTACTGCATACCGAGTATCACGGCCGAGAGCTCGGCTGGCCCAACCGGACCCTTGGTGTATCCCTAGTAGGAATATTATTTTAAACTTTTCTCGAATTTATACCAATTTATCCAAGGTATTTTGTAGGAAAGAGAAAAATTATTAGAGAAGCAGAGAATCTGATGTTGAAATCGCAGTGTATAACTGGTTTCTTCAACAACGTAACGCACACGTACCAATTTCGTCAGACATATTGAGAGCAAAATCCAAGCAGTTTTATGAACAAATCACAGGAAAAAAGGTTTTCTGGCAAGTTCGGGATGGTTAGATAAATTCAAGCTTAGACATGGAATTCGTTTCTTGAAGGTTTATGGTGAAACACTTTCCAGTGATGTTTCCGCTGTGATACCATTTAAGGAAAATTTTCTATCGGTTGTTGAACAGATGGAATTGAGCGAAGAATAGGTATATAATGCTGATTAATCGGCCATTTTTTGGGGATGTTTACCAGACACAACTTGGGTTCATCGAGGGGAAAAATCAGCAGCAGGTCGAAAAGTGTCAAAAGACCGCTTAACATTCATGCCATGCTGCAACTCGGCTGGAACTCACCAATTGCCTTTACTAGTCTTGGGAAAAGCGGCAATTCCACGAGTATTCGAAAACGAAAGTTCACTACCAGTTGTCTACAAAGCATCTACCAAAGGGTGGATGACCAGACTATTATTTAATGAATAGTTTAAAACATCTTCTATCCCCGAGGTGAAGAATTTTTCAACTAAGATTAACAAGCCCTCTAAAGCTCTGTTGTTGGTAGACAATGCACCATCGTACCCACCTGAGGAAGAGGTTAATACTGATCGAAACTTCAGAGTAATGTTTTTGCCACCCAACTGTACTGCTGTTCTCCAACCTATGGATCAGAATTTAATTCAAAATATTAAAGTGTCGTATAGAAAATGCCTTCTTAATCATATCATTGCGCATGAAGGTGAAGAGATAACTTCCATTTTGAAGCAGTATAATTTGAAAGATGCAGTGAACGATCTTGCCCAATCTTGGAAAGCCACTACTTCAAAAAATATTAGAAAAAGTTAGACAGAATTGTCGCATGACACTACAGAAGTAGAAGAATCAAATGAAGAAAATATTCCACTCACAGAGCTTCAGAAGAAACTTTTCAGTGAAGATGATTTGAAGGTCATCGATCCGGAAAATGTCTTAACCATTGAAAACATTACCAACTGGGCTGTGGGAGACAAAGAGTTTGTTATCGATTTGACTGAAGAAGAGATTATACAGGATGCTTTAGGAAGGAATCTTCTGACTCAGAGGATGGTTAATTAGTATGGTAAAAGTGAAACATGCAGATACTGTCAAAGCGTTCTCCCTGATTATTAGTTGGGCCGAACAGAATAATCTTCCTATAGAAGACGTAGTGCTCCTGAAAAGGCTCAAGGAAAAATCAGTTCAGATGGCAGCATCGAGAAAGTTTCAGAGTAAAATCGATGGATATTTAAACGTCATAAGGAAGAGCATGTCGCTTATGTGCACTAGCTTATATTTAAATTCTATATTTTCTAGGAGGAAAGATTATAATGAATTGAAATTCTATAATTTGATTCTGTTTTATAATAGAAACTATTTTTTGTTCAACTTTTCGATATTTTTATAATAAACTCGTCTCTAACAGATTTTGGGTTGTTTCTATTTTGAAAATGAAACAAATACAAGTCACTTCAGAAATTCGGGCATTTCGACAGTCCGGCTTACGCCGGAACGATATCTGCCCGGACTAGTGAAGTTGTACTGTACCTCGTAAGATTGGTGAGGTCTGGCGTTATTATTTAAAAACAAGGTTTTTATCCATTACTGCCAAAAATAGTACATGTTCTTCTGAAACGCCAACACGATTATTGAACCTCCACCAAAGCAATAGGCAGATAAAAGCTTGCAGTAGGCATATCTCTCATTTCGAATTTTTTACACTAGAGAACGTCGACCGCAATAAAAAAAGGCAAAATCTCGACTCATCTAGAAGGAAGTCTCTACCAGTCAGCTTCTTATCAATTGACAACTTCCCTGGCAAAACTAAATCGGGCTTTTCGACGTGCCACGCTTAAAGCTGGACCTAGATCTGTGAGTCGCATTCTCAAATCAATTTCCCTGAGACTTTGTCGAATCGTTTCAGTGCTAATTTGCTTCTCACTGTTCTAGCGAAGCTGCATTCGAAGTTGCCTTGCAGTGAACCATTGTCTCAACGAGTAAATTCTTGAATAATGGTCATGGATCACCGTTGTTGCTCGAGGCCTTCCTTGCCCAGGCCTCATTTCATGACCACCAGTCTATCTGTACCTGCTGATCATTTTAGAAATAATTGAATGGGACAACCCAAGTCCAACTTAGGTCATCTAACACCACTGCTTCAGCACATTCTGCTGGGATCAAATTCCGCCATTCGCGTTGCATTATTACCGGAAATTAAAATTTTCAAGAAGAACAAACATTACTCACAAAAATTGATCAACGACTGCTGTCATCGATATGAGATGATTTCTTGCAAAATATCGAATTATTTCTTTCATTTTATTTCACATAAGAGAAACATATGTGCTAAGGAAAAAAACATGTGTTAAAAATTAGTTGACTGCCAAAAAAGAAATTTGAAGTAGTAAAGTAGAGGTAACGAGAAATGATATGATTTACTGTAAAGAACTAACTGATGAATGTGTACATTGAATAGAAAACAGCTTATCCAAGGATATTATTCCAAAAAACCTTTTTATTGGCTACTTTAATGAATAAAGCGATGCGTGAATCGATTCAGAACACATTCGCTTCTGAAACTACCTGAATCACTTCAAAAAATAAATAGAAAAAGCGAACAGATGTTCTTCGGTCGGTAGGTACCTATCTGCCTGGTTTGGGGACAGCATTGAATAGCGTCTTGTATACTGAACAGAAATCAACCTATTGAACAACGTTGCCATTTACTTCAAGAAGTCTTTTCTGGGAAGTTACACAAATATTTTGGATAGGATTAACTATACTTATAATGAGAAAATTTTCAATTCTGGAGGAACTGAAACCATTTGGAATCATTTGATTTGATAATTCAATGTTGAGTTGAGTTCGAATCAAATTGTCATCAATAATCTATCCAAGTCATTGGATATCTATCTGAAAATATTTTTTACGAATTTCTTTTTGAAGAGACTCTGTATGAGTTATCGACAACGCTTCAAACTGAAATTAACAAAAAATAATATTATAATATAAATAAGGTTCCAGGACAGGGCAAGGTCTGCCAGGTCCGCTAGTTTTTAATATTTCTTAGGGAAAAACGAAATGTTTTCACGAAACTCAAACGTTTTCTTCAGAATTTATTAATACTTTGATTTTTTCTGATTTTCAAGTTATAATCCCGAGAAAACTCACGAAAACAAAAATTTGATACACTTAGAAGCGAAACACGAGGAATGTGAGCAAACTACAAGAATCACCAATTATATATTCTCCATAATAACTAATGGAACAAAGAGCAAACTGTTTGAAGAATATGGAAAATTATCAAATCAACGTCTTCGAATAAACTTCTTTTTTCCTCAAATAGTTAATTGATTCCGCCGTAACTACGTAAAAGTTAACCATGTTGATAATAAGAAATTAAAGTGAGTATTATTCTATCACAAGAGAATTATTGGAAATCAGGATTGAAACAATGGTGTCTCTTCAAAGTAGAGAGAGAGAAAATCGATAATCTAATAGGTTCACTTTTTTGACCTAATAATCACTCATATTAATAACACACTAAGTTTTGATATATATCGAAAACCCACCATTACTGTTATTTGTATCCCTTTCGACTGAACACACCCAAAATCTCATAAATACGTTGCATTTAATTCAATGATTCATAGTGCTTTCTTTCTGCCATTATCTGAAGAAAATATATCCAAAGAAGTGTCAACTATTAAAGAAATAGCTCAGAACAGCGGTTATCCCTCAAATTGTTGTTCTATATGGATTGCGAAGGCGTCTATATAGGTCAATCTAGTCGTTCATTCAAAACGAGATACAAAGAGCATCAATCAGATTACAATAACCAGAGAACCGACGGATCTACTTTCCCTTCACATTGTATCGAAAATGGCCATCATTTTCCACCCATAGATCAACTTTATTATTTACAGAATACCTAAGGGACGATACTTAGATTCCTTGAAACCATGGAAATTTTCAAACTGCAACAAACCCCCCAGAGATAATTTTCCGAACGAGTAGTATGGCCCGGCTTATTCGTCCCTATTTGAAATCTTTAAGTAATTCCTGCTTTTATCATAATTAGTTTATTACCTTTAGTTTGCACCCTTAATAATTTTGTATCTACCTCTTCAAGTATGTATGCTTTTTCAACTTTAGTTCAATACTCGTTGTCACCTAAAGATGGTCGAGAGACCGAAATTACAATACTGATTATCGAATAAATCTCTTGTGATGGTATAATATATAATCAATTTTCCACTTAAAACAAATATTAAAAATACCCTAATGATGAAAGAACAATTATTCCATCAGCAGAACATTAAGAATGCCCAAAGTTCCAATAAATTTCATAAACATGGCAACAGTGCATTACCAACATCAATTCAACGAGTCGAGCATGTTCAAAGAGATGGTCTGCAGACGGGGCTTCAGGGGGACAAGGGCGTGCCCGGCCATGCTCGAACACTCGCCAAGAGACTAGATAATAGATAACCCTTTGCAGCCCACTCAGATTCTTTATTCCCTTACTCTGTTATTCCCTTGTTTTACTTTCATCTTCAACTCTATCACTGGTTTGCAATCTTTTGATTGAAGCTGTTTTAACAGATAATTTTTCATTTATCACATTATATAGAAACCCAATTTGAAGCTATCATAATTAGTTACATTGCAATAAAGATGAAGTTCTTCACAAGATAGATTGAAAAATTTCTCCAAGGGGAGTTATAGTCTCTCAAAAATGCCACACCTGAAATGGGGCTTTTAAGATATGTATTTAAGCCTGAAACGTTGAATAACCAAACCTAGAATCTAAGCATTATACATTGCGCCAGGAAATTACGGCACAAGTTCAATATTTCAATTTCTCTTTTGGCAACTAATTATTAACACATGTGTGGTACTTATTTGAGAGTTTCTTCGTTGAACCAACTGTGGAGAGAGAATTAGCACTGAAACGTTACGACAATGTCTCAAGGAATTTGGTTAGAGGCCTAGTGTATAACTCAAGGTGCAGCTCTAATCGCAGAACGTCAAAGAACCCGATTGAATTTGAAGTTGTCTGGAAGAGAGTAGTTTACGTACTAGGGGGCACGACAGTGCCCCCCTGAAAAAACAAACACTGGCGGACCTCTGGATAAGACTAGAACGCATTTAGTAAGCTATAATCACATACTTAAAATCCAAAATTGCAAGTCTGTAGGTCATTTAGTTAAGAGAAAGCAACGTTTCCCATTTATGACACTCACTCACTCATGATCATCAGAATAGAACTAGTACTTCATATTAACTCAGAGAGCTGAAATTTGGTACAGAGTTAGGGTTTAATGGCAACATAAAGGGAAAACTATATAAACTAGGATGATCGAAGATCTGGAATACCTGGTGACCCTGATTAGAAAACACAATAGCCCAACCAAACTATTCTGTATGAGATCGTCATACCGCCTTCACAAAAAATATTCAACCCTGAATGCTCGGAGGTACGTTATAAACATTTTAGAAGAACAGGTTGTACCATGGATGAAAACTTTCAGTTCATGCATAATAAACTCACCAAGCTCATATCGTTACGAACTACCTTCAAGTTCACACGGTATAACATCTGATCGTTTCCGGTTGCAAGCAAGAGTATCTAAGGGATCCATTCTTTCGCCAACCTTGTTTCTGTTGCAGATAAACTATCTTCTGTCATCTACAGAGAACAAGATCTTCGGTTCTGCTTGCGATTGTACCCTGGTTTCGTCTTTCAGTAATTTGCGGTCGATTACAGCTGCGGAATCTCAGCGTGAGAGAAGTCAGATTTATAACTCAAACTCTGACTTACTAGGATATCTGAGTGGGATCAGTTGAAGCTGGTGAGCTTCAACGCGAGCAAGACGCAAGCAACTATGTTTTCTAGAAAGGTCCCCACTGGAGAACCTCCTCTAATCATCCAAGGCCAACAAATTGCATCCAAAGGTTCGATGCACCTTTTCGAAATAACGGTCAACTCCAGGTTTTGCTGGCATGAACATGTATCAGCAATAGCTAAGTCGGCATCAGCTAAACTTAATTTTCTTTTCAGAGCCAAGCGATACTTCACGACATCTCTGCTGTTGCTTCTATATAAGGCGCAGATTCGACTCATGTATGGGGATCTGCGCCCAAACATTCGTTGCGGATGTTGGATAGCGTGCAAAAACGGGATGTGCACCTGGAAATTACCCGCGACCTCCAACCGCTGGCTCTCAGAAGACAAGTTGCTGACTTTTCTCTGTTTTACAGATACTTCCACGGAAGATTCTCCAAGGAGCTGAACGACCTTGTTCCGGGAAAACTTATGTTTTGCCGCAACACTGGGCTGGCAAGGAGTTCTCATCGTATGGCGGTACATTTAACTACCCCTCGAACCTCTCTCTATAAGAATTCCTTCGTTTACAGGGCCGGTGAGCTGTGGAACTCACTTTCGTCCAACATCTTCCTAACATTCTACAATCTAACCTCAATTCTTCCTATGCGCCCACTAATGTGGTGTAACAGGTTCGCCTATTCCTCAGAAGCGCGCATAAAAAAACAAAATCACTTCAGGGAAGTGGCCTGCACGGAGTTCAGACCTCTCATAGAACACGACTGGAGCATTCTTAATAGAAGATTAAGAAGCCATCAGAACCAGCCAACTACTTCCAAATAGACTTATCGAAATTCGGATCAGAATGCTGTAAAGTCATTGATTTTGAGTATGAATCATAATATATCATGCAATAATTCTCGTCAGGGATGGAAATATTTGGTATCAATAGGCTTTTCGGGACTTTTTCCAGAAGTCTTACATTTTTCATTATTAGTTTTATTTCAATTTCTATGAGTACCATTTTCTTTTCGAGTCATTTCTAAGTGCTGGTGAATTACTGGAAAAATAATCCGTTAATATATATACATACAAATATATTAAACTTCTTCTGAATTTGAATTTTCGATTCTGTACCTGAATTTCTTGTATTCGCATATAATTACTCGTTGCTTTAGTGAAATTCTAGATTGTTTACTGTATATCAAGAAGGTGAATATTGCAAACTTGTTATATAAAGAAGTATTAATTTTTTTCTGTATAATTTAATTTAATATATACTTGCTGCATACAACTTCACATATTCAACGCTATTTTAGTCAGTGAGTAAGGGTTTTATTATTATTATGTATTTCCAGTACTGCGTACTTTGATTCATTACTTTCTCACAGATCAAAAATAATGATCAATGGGTTTAATAAATACTACATACTACTGGACAGGAATTGTTTTCTCATTTCAAAGCTGTTATATCCCGCCAGGAAATGAAATTGACAAAGGAGAAAAAATTTCTTTTCCATTAGTATCTTCCTCAACCGTCTAATTACCACAAAACCCTCTCAAACTGTCAAGAGTAAACAAAGAAGAGGTGCGAATCGACATTCCGGCCATCATCGACTTTTCATGAGTACTTAAACAAATGTTTTAAGAGTACAACACGGCACTCAAAATACTAATCAAAGTATACCGCGTCCCATTCCGTCATTTAAATTTTATCCGATTCATCATCATCAAAAAACCATTACGTGTATCCATTATCCTAGCAGGCCGTTTTTAGAACCACTTTACTTTTCGTACTACGAGATTCAATGGGCTGGCCGACCGCAACGCACGAAGAACACGAAAAAACTGGTAACGGCTAACATTCTTGTAAGAAGTAGCACAGAAGATCGACGTTACTCTGCTACTTTTATATTGTTTTTCTAATGGAAGGCTGTGGAACTATTTAGAATGCATTTAAATATAACCTTTTTTGGATAAATAATGTCGCAATTTGTCGCGCATGTATTTTTGATTAACCGAAAAGTTTGTTATTTGTTTTTTCGAGAATTTCTGTTATTCGAATTGAGAAGATATTAAACTGATATTGGACAAGGTATAAGAAAAAATCGAACAGGTCCACTGGAGTAAATCGTTAGCTATTTCAAAACAGTTTGAACGTTATTAAAATACTCATACAGAGTGTTCACCATTTTATGACAAACAACTTGGTTATTTAAAGGAAATAGATCAGATTTTCTATAATATTTATGTAACATAAAAAACAAAATTGATAACATAGTCAAGAATACGATTTCAATGAGATACTTTACGACGATTAACTTCAATGTCGAAATGAAAATGGTTCTATGGTTCTGACAGAAATTGAAATAAAACTAATAATGATAACATTATGGTCAGGAAAACAGGATATTTCCACCCCTGGCTGCAAAACATCTACGATTCATACTGAAAAACAAAAATATATCATTCAATCATTGCGCATGTTCCAGACATGTTCGATTGAGTTATGGACTTCATGCAGGCAACTCCATCGAAATGATTCCGTGATCTTGAAGATTGTGGCTGTACAGGTACGGCAACAAGGGTTCAGCAAGTGAACTTAACTTAATGCTTTTACAAGTAGCAGGCTTTCAAGTGGCGCGAAAAAGTTTGATGTCGAGTCAAGCTTTTGGCTTGCAAAATCAAGCCAAGTCAGATCATTGATTTTACAAAGGCTTGCATTTCAAGTCAAGTCAAACTTTTCGAAAGATTTTCAAGCTACTTGAAGTGATGGAATCATAATCACAGGACGCCTATTTAAAATTTGTATTAGAAGCTGCCAGGCGTAGGCGAATGAGGGAGAACGAAAAATGTCCCTAAACAAAAATCAACCTGTTTTAGGAAATTCACAGAAAAATTAAATCAGCCAGGTTATTCATGATATATGCGACACTAAACACCTCAAAAAAGTCTAGGGAACACTTACCAATTTCTTTAAAATATGAATTTGATGATTCGAATTTATAGAAATCTTTCGGTTTTGTTAGGATGTATTCTATATAATGTATTCTCAAGAAAAAATAATAATTGACTTCTCCAGAGCACCTAATATTTGAAAAAAATTGAAATTTGAAAATGACGAAATTTGGTAAAACTAATATTATCGAAACGATATGGAAGCACCTCTGTTATTAATGACACTTTGGCATCGTCGCGGCATGCTCAATATTAAATTGTCTATTACATTTTGGCCTAAGTCATTCCAAGCCCCCTGAACTACTAATCGAAGCTCTTGTTCATGATGGAAGACGTTTTGACGCAGGAGATTTCTTTTTAGGGTGTCCCACACATGCTCGATGGGATTCAGATCTGGGGAGCAGGATGACCACGGTAGAAGATCGATATCATTCTCTTCAAGAACGTTCAAGACAACTCTTGCACGATGAGGAGGAGCATTATCTTGTTGCAAGAGTGGATTTTGACCCATTGTTTGGAGATACGGTACCACTACAGGTAAAACTATCTCATTTGCGTAAGAATTTCCCGTGAGGTTGTTCTGTATGAAAACGAGGTCAGTTCTTCCACCAAGGCGTATACCTTCCCAAAACATCACTGATCCGCCTCCCTGTCTAACAACTTCTCGAGCATGCTGGAGACGGTTTTGCTTTCCAGGTTCCCTCCATATTCGAATTCTTCCCGAATCGGGATAATAACTAAATCTAGATTCATCACTGAAGAGAACTGTGGCCCAACTCTCTTGATCCCAGTTTACGTGTTATTAGCACCAAGCTAAACGAGCAGCGCGATTTCCATGGGTCAGTTGTGGAACTCTTAAAGGACGTCTGGAGTGGAGTTGACCTTCGTGCAGTCGATTTCTCACAGTTTGGTCGGAAATTTGTAAATTATGAACTCGAGATAGCTCTTGAGCTAATTGAGATGCTGTGGTAGTACGATCTCTTTTGGCTTGTAAAACCAAAAATCGGTCTTGGGCGACTGTAGTAATCCTGAAACGTCCTGTATGGCGTTCTTCTACGCTACCTGTTTCATTGAAACGCGACCATGAACGGTTTATGACACTTGGGCTACTTCCCAGAACCCTGGATATTTCCCGTTGTGAGCTCCCAGCTTGGAGCATGCCAACGGCTCGTATCATCTCTTCTCTAGTCAAATGTCGTATTTCCATGGTCGAATCACAAAACTTGAATCTTTTATTTGTGCGTACAACAGAAACAAAGAGCCAACTAACTGATTTCAAACACTGAATACATAAAGCAGCGTCGCATCTGCTGCATTTTTAGTTTTTTATAAAAAAAAACTGAAATCTGTTGCGGCACTCTACATAATTTGGTGAGAAATTGATGCAGGTGTTCATTTCTTAAAAAAAATCATCCATATTGATCGTTCTGGATACGATATATCGATATTCAGAAGTGTGCCCTAGACTTTTTTGAGGTGTTTATATACAAAATGGTCTTTTCATCACGAAGCCAACATCCTCTTTAATCTCTAGTACAGCGTTTAGTCTAGACGAATAGATTAAGTAGCGCCAAATATCGAAACTAATATTTTATAAAATTACCTATTTCTTATACGTAAAATAGTCTCAATTTATTCATTCAGAAAAATATATATTTATATTTACAGACACGTCGATTAACTCAACATTCTTTCCACATCCTTCGGGCATTCACGACTTTAATTTGACCATCCATAGCCGACTAATGCATTCGATGATTTCTCCAAATTAGAGAATAAAAAAGTTTATAATTATGCGTCGGAGAAACGGAGTTGCAGGCAAATCGTTTTGGTTTCGAAATAGAATTGCTAACATCAATCAAAACTGTCCAAACACACGGATATGATGATGTTTTATTAACTGATGATAGCATGTGGGGATCAATATGATTTGTTGAATTTTAATGAAATTTACAGAAGATTTTTGTAATTTAAATCGTCAGAGAACAAATCAGCGTTTTGCTCACTACTTTAGGCTTATGGAGATTCGAATAGAATAATAAAGGCAAACTAAGGCCGGTTGTATAACATGAATACCACGTAATTTTAAATTTTGTTGTGACAATTTTATTTAACATCTGATAATTTTATTATTTTAAGAAATAAGAGGGCGTAAACGACCAAAAATAGTCAAATTGTGTTGTGCTGCTTCAAACTATTATTTTTGGTTTTGCTGTTTCAGGAAATTCACAGAAAAAATCAAACCAGACATTGTTCAGGGTGGTTTATTTTTGTTGAAACACACCAAACTTGCGTACAGGAAAAAAATGCATTACCTAACAGAAGTCAAATTGCTTATGTTCCGTATTAAAAAATACAGTTAAGATCATTTTTTTAACTACAGCAGCCTCGCGCTACTGTGAACTCGAAAAATGTCTCCATTCTAATTTTCAGGTGACAAAAGGTGCAAGAGCATGTTATAATTCAAGAGTATCGTTAATCAATTGCGAAGTCTAGTTAAATGTAAATCTTCATCAGCTCCATTGTTTTTTCGTGAAATATTATTATGCTAACACTAACTAACGTTGCCCTTTCCAGTCGTTCCCAAGCCGCATGTAGATGTAGAGAAGGATCTTGTTATTGTCTTAAGAGAGCTGAGCAAACTTTCTTCGTAATAAAATTCAGTCTGAACTCATTCTGATTCATGTATTGCTTAAGGGGTGTGATATTAGATGGCATAAATTTGACACATCAGGTGTTTGAAGCATTATTTATCAGATAGATAGCTTTGATAGGAAGATTTTAATTTTTCAAGAATGTCTTAACCTGTGAATATTTTTGTTAATTAAATTATGAAGTCGAGAGGATATGTTCAAAGATCATCTCAGAAACAAACTGAGGAGTTGCGGAGGAAGCAAAATATCTGGGGGTTACGATGGATAGTAATCTCACGTGGAATTTGCACAATACACAAGGATAGACATTCTTATGAGCAAGTCAAACGACCTGTGGAAAGAAATGGGGTCTTACTCCAAAGCAACTTCAGTGGCTTTATGTGATGGTGGTGATACCACGTATCCTATTCGGCTTGGTGGGAGTGCAGCCTCAAAAAGCAATTCCTACTTAAGCTCTCTAAATTGCAAAGAACGGCCTGCATTATAATTACAGGAGCTTTTCGCTCTACAAACACAGTCATGGAACTAATACTGAGCCTTGCTCCTTTTCACCTGGTGATTAAAGGACCACCTAGAATGGCTTCTTAAAGATTCCATCACCTTTCCCAAAATGGCAAGGGTATGTTTAGCGCTTTACAATATTAAATCGAGGACAACAAGATGCTGAGAATGATATCTGACATAGCAATACCTAAAACCAACATAAAGCTAGCATTGCAGATCATCATTCCTAGCAGACAGGAATGGACCAGTTTCAAGGACCTTCTACTTAAAGGTTCCTGTTGGTACACAGACGGCTCCAAAACTACAAAAGATGTTGGAGCTTGTGTATATGGTCGAGGTGCTGCCAAGGAACAGCCGATCTGTCTTGGCGGGCTTGCGACTGTTTTTCAAGCAGAAATATTCGCCATTAACCACTGTGCTAACCTCTCGCTTGTGGGGGGAATCAACAGATAGGTCAATAAAAATCATCACCGATAGCCAAGCTGCACTGAAGACATTGACATTCGATACCTGTACGTCACTTATGGTGCAGGAATATCGCTCCAGCCTTGCCGAATTGGGAGAATGGAGTAGGCTCCGTCTGATATCGGTACCCCGATGCTCGAGCATTGAGGGGCAATGAGAAGGCCGCTCATCTCTTGCCATCAGACGACCTTCCACTGCAAGAGAATGCTTGCCTCAAACTCTCCAGACTGGACCTGAGTGCTCTAACTGCCAACTAACGGGGCACTATCGTCTCAGAAGTCACCCAAACAAGTTAGGATTGCTTGAGGATCCTTCATGTAGACTATGTGAAGAAGAGATAGAATCAATGAAACATGTTATGTGCGAGTGCCCAACTGGGGATAAACTCAGGATGGAGGATCTTGGATCTAACAAACTCAAGCTGACTGAGCTTATTAAGCTCTCGCACAAAGCTTATATCATTTACAAGAAGGATACAGCTTGTGAGTGGAATTTGAAAAGAGTATGCCACAATGGACCACTGGATCGCAGAGGCCGGGTTGCTATGCAAACCTCACCCATAATCTGTATATCTATCTATCTAGAGTTCAGTTCTTGATCTTGGTTCATTTCAAGCTCTGATTAACTAGTTTCTAAATGTGTCTTTCTTTATTTCTAATAGAGCATATAGTGGATTTGGCGATCCCGAACTTTTTTGATAAAGTAGTGATACTGAGCTCTTCTGTATTACAAGATTCGTCATGAAAAGCCAAAAACTTTTTTGTTGTTCCATACATTATTTCACCAGCGAAATCAATTCCCAAACACTGAGTACATTTGAACAAGTCAATTCCTGTTCACATAAAGGTGCCGATTGTTCACACTACAGAGCGTTAATGTAAAAGATTTTAAGTTCACGTTATTAAGCAGTTCATTAACACGAGTTTATGTAATGATGTTTCACTTAGCTAACGTACTAAAACATCCAAATATCCCACAAATCTTTCTCGAACTCGACGATTTTTTGTATGATAATGGCAATACATTCAGAATTGTATACAACACTTCTAACCACTTCTGTATAGTAATTGCGGACAAATTGCAGCATAACCAGAGTTATCGGAATCTAAGCGATTCGAAAAATTGCATTAAATTAATCACTCACTCATCTCAAATTTAAAGAACGGAGAAATATACCGCTTGCTTATAATCGTACGATGATCTACGTAGCGTATCTTTTTGCCGATGAACTGTCAAAGAAACTGTCATGTTAGGGACCAATTAAGCCACTTTTTGTTCTGTGATAACCAGACGTACGTAGCAACCTTCTCGTTTTCCATCGAAAATAATCGTAGGAGAAACGACTACCGAAGTAAGATGTAGTTCCCATGGACTGGAATTCATTTCCTGACCAACTAGGATTATAAGCTAGCGGACTCGTTAGACAACTTGATAATGATCAACTTATAAAATACCCACTCACTACAAATATGAGAAAAAAGCGAGTTACGTATTCGTCATATAAAGATAAATGTAGTTTAATCCCGCGATTATGGACCTTTTTGTCAGAGAAATCTACAGCGAATTACAGTTTAATGATTTCCGAAAGATGTGGAAGCTATGGGAATATGATGTAATGAAGAATATTGTATTGTGGGGTAATCTGCCACGTTCATTTATTCCTTAGAATGAAAAAAGAAATAATCAAATATCAAAAAAAGAATTATATCGCCAATGTCAAATTTTGATGTAGAAAAAAGATCGGAAGAAAATACAGGGTGTCCCAAGTTCGATAGTTTTGTGGGTCTGCTATCTAAAGCATTGCAGATAAAAGAAAATGACCCCCCTTCTCGGTCTCCATGTTTGGGTGAACCTTATAGATGAAAACCAATTTCAGTTATCATTTTTTGTTTTCGAGTTATTCCGGAATCTTGCCTGGTTTTAATATTCAGAAGAAGCTTTTGATGCCTTCCCAAAGGCCATTTTGAATGTAGCAGCAAAAGATTGGAATAACTGCTTCCTGAATTGGTTCGAACGAAGTGTATTAGTCCATATGAACCCACGAGAGAGAAGTAAAAACCTTTAGCGAAATATTCTTGTTCAAAAAAAGTTTATTGAAGGTCAACCAAACAAACAATGCTCAGACGTGATATATTTCAAAAGTTTCTATCTAAGAATAAATTAACATTACATTAGACACATCCCCAACGTGCTTTGAAATTACAAACTTCACACCATAATTATTTGACCGCCTTCTTCTCGTATAATACTCTTAGGTGTCGAACTCGTAGACGTCTTTTTAAATTTCCAAGCACTGATGGCAGCCCCGTTGACCATATGTTTGAAAAGAAACCACCACTATTTTTTTACCGAATAGATTTTCTGTTGTTGTTAACACTTTGATCCAGGAGATCAACATCCCCTATGAAAGTATTATATTTCTATAAGAGAAGCTGTGGAACATCAATCTTTTGCTTTCTAATTGAAGACCATCTCTTTACTTTTGCCAGAGATCCAACTGAACTGTAAATTTTTGGGTCAATTATCCTCAATGTCTTCTGTGTTTCTCATCAGTGCTGATGAAACGACTCTAGAACCAAGAGGTAATAAAACTTTCACTTCATTTTCCTCGCTAGAAGAAGATGGTTTTGCACCACAGTAGGTTTCGAATTCGTCTTTAATGCTTAATCGAACAGACTTTCCTCTAACAAACTGTTAGATTGTTAGATTTGATCATAGCTTAGTCTATAGACAACTGAGAATGAAAAATACCCCACTGTTAAAAGTTTCTATTCAGAATTTCAGGTCTTACTTAGTATATTTTGTCTTCTTATCAAGTTTTGAATTATCAGCAAAATGCAAGAATTTTTTTATTCCCTGAAAACGATTTCTTAACATAGCTTTGGATACTAATGGTATAGACAGATCTTCATCTAGACACCAAAACAAATGTTTCCTAGGTAGCCTGTCGTATCCACTAAAGAGTAATATACCGACAAAAATGTTGATTATTCTGCTATGAGTTTTAAAATATCTTCATCCATCAGTTCTTCGAAGTTTTTACCGGAGTTTCATTTTTCAATTGTCTTTTTCGAATATCTAGACAGTTGATATAATCATAATGTCAATTGTATCCTCAGTCCCCATTGGTTAAACTTTTGGAGTTATTCTTTTTACATGGATTAGATTCGAAGTTTTGTTTTGTTTTATCAATAATAAAAACAAGTTGTGTTTTGAATTTTTTAATAATCATTTACTTATTAAGTAAAATTCTTGTTTTTATTATTGATAATGAATTTACCAAGTAAAAGCCTCCCAAATTCAAAAAAAATTTTGTTTTATCTATTCTGAAAGGGGCATATTATCTTCATCGTCGCTCTCTTAAAATTTGTCGTAATGTAACCCTATTTCTCTTGTTTGCTTGCATCTTTTAACAATGTGCTCGGGAACTTAGCTCATTTACACAGCTGGACCTACAGTTTATAGTGGATTCCGAACCACTCTCCTAGACCGTGCAATGATAACTGCCACCTCAAGGATTACAAGTTATCTGGTCGTCGGAAGTTTATGCCCTCTTTAGGCGACTCTTTCAAATTCAGCACTTTTTGCTCAAGGACAACATCCATAACCTGACTCCGGATTCGAACCAGGAGCCTCGACTTGGCAGTTCCAATATGCTTGCGCACTAACCGTGCAGCTGCCGAGGCTGTTAACCCTATTTTTCCTGGTACATCTAGAGGCAGGTCGGAAGGATCGCATTCATTTTCATCCATATCTTCTCCTTCAGTCAGTCCATCTACTTCTGGGGGTATTACAACATCATCTACGTTATGGTAATTTTGATTACTGATATCTCATGTGTCGTGTCAAGCCTTTTGAAGTGCTTTCCATGAAAAAATGCAGTATTTAGCGCACCAAATTAATTTGGATCAATTATAAACTGAGAATTCGAATTACAGTTTGATCCCACAAAAATCCATTGTCCTCGAACGAAGACAGAAGCTAAATAAGAGCAAAAACATTAGAAAAAAAATGAAAGTAATTTCTAATTTTTTACAAAAAATATTGTACTAGACACCTGAGGAAATACACTCCCCACAAAAATTGTCGCATCACCCTACTTTTATGACAATACTATATTAACTTTTAGGTTGGTCATTCAAGGGTAGCTTGCTAACTTTCAGAAGTGTAAAATAAGAAGATATCATTCGAAAGAGATGAGTTTATGATGGAAAATATGAACAATTTTCGAGTTAATGAAAAATTAAAAAATTCTACCATCTTCAAACATTCGCGAAGAAATCAATTAACTAGCATCGAATGGTTAGTGATCATTTTCAAAATCGAGTGTTTCCTCCCCGGGCCCTAATTACTGCCAGTATACGTCTCGGAAGCCAAACAAATTTTGGATGTACTCTTGAGTCACTGAGTTCCAAGTTTCAGGAAGCAGATTTTCTAGTTGTTGAAGTGTTCTACAAGGCATCCTACGTTGCTGAATTTGCCACCCCATGTGGTCCCAAACATGTTCTATGGGATTCAAGTCGGGACTTCTGGCTGGCCATCTTGAAATATCAATTTCGGCATTTTGCAGAAATTCTGTAACTACTCCAGCTGCATGAGGCCGAGCATTATCATGCATATAAATGAAGTTTTCGCCAATCAATGGACCAAAGGGTACAACATGGGGTTCTAGAATATCTGCGATGTATCTGGCCGCTGTCATTCTTCCATTATTCACTAGGACTAACTCAGTTCGACCATGGAAAGAAATGCCTCCCCACAACATTACTGAGCCCCCTCCGAAGTTTTCTGTTTGCCGGATATTGCATTGCTGGTACTGTTCCCCAGGTCGTCTGTATACAGGCATGCGTATATCATTTGATAT
Organism: Cryptolaemus montrouzieri; assembly: GCA_013387265.2. Classification (NCBI taxonomy): domain Eukaryota; kingdom Metazoa; phylum Arthropoda; class Insecta; order Coleoptera; family Coccinellidae; genus Cryptolaemus; species Cryptolaemus montrouzieri. The sequence goes on from JABFTP020000103.1 coordinate 31,815,066, forward strand.
TACACACAACCTGGACTCGTCGGAAAAGAGAACATTCGACCATTCTGGAATACCCCAATTTGCATGTTCCCTCGCAAACTGAGTCTTGCAACTCGATGCTCCCTGGTGAGACGTGGGCCGGTAGAAGCCACCCTTGGTCTGATATCGTCTTCTCTGAGCCTGTTCCTAACAGTATGCAATGAAACATGCACATTTCTGGAAAATGCAAGTACATTTTGTGGCTTTGTAGCATTCCAGCCGTACAGTGCCGAACTCTTAGTGCAGTTAAACGAAGCGAACGATCATCAACTGGCGTTGTTTCTTCTCTGTCCGGCCATTCTTCCATATTCCCCTGTTTCGTGGTACCGATTAATTGCTCTTGAAATAGTGCTTTGGTTAACATTCAACAAGTTAGCCACGTAACGTTGGCTTCGCCCCTCCACTAGAAGTGTTACAATTCTTACCACTTCATGATCACTCAAATAGCGTCCAGGACGTTCAGCAGCCAATACAATAAATTCAAAGATTCGAAAATCAACAAGAAACACAGAAAACTTGCATTAATTTAGCGTGAAAACTGAAGAGAAATTGAATGAATACTGATACTCAAATAAACTCATTCTTGTTTCAGACGTGTTCGAGATCATATGGAAACAAATGTTACTACATAGATAAGATTTTCCCCCCTCATATGTCGAAAAACATATGTTGACAAAGAAACTGCGATCGAGCTGCTTAATCGATTGTGGAATTCAGAATACCAGGTGATGCGACAATTTTTGTGGTGTGTGTATTTACTACCTTAGAACAAAAAAAATATAAATAAACAATAAGCACAGTCCACCCCAACATAACAATAAAATCTAACAATTGGATATCCCAGATTTGCCTGTTATCTTCGTATTCATCTTAGGAGCTCTTTATATTGACTTGGTATCCAATTTCACAACTAGGTGTCTCCTGTAATATTATTTATAGTACATTTGGGTATAGTTGGACCAAACGGATCAATCTTCGCGGAGAATACGAAAAACAATCGTCTTTTAAAGCTGTTCTATTCTAGCATCTATAGTCAAAACTTGTCTTGTAAAACAGAACTTCAATATAAAATTCCTCATCAATTGTGATATAATTCAAGTGGAGACATGTTGAAATTGACAATGCATATACACAATGGTCCAATCAAAATATTCGTGGTTATGTTTTATAATCAATCTAATACTCTCATGCTTACATCACTAATACTTGATCTTCGATGAGATTTTGTTGGTTATTGTGCAAGTCATTTGCCGTCGTGTATAGTAAGTAGCATCATAGTCATTATTCTCTAATATTGGTAGCGCGAGAATTAATTTTTTTATCTCTACGATCGTAATCGTAATCACGAATCACTTTCTGTTAATTCAGACATTAACATTTCGTGATGGTCGTAGAGTGGTTCAGACGAAGTTGTTATGAAAATATGGATTAACATATAATGGGTGTGCAAGATTTTGGTTTCTGAGATCGATGTAAATCGTGAGTCAAGTTAAAATGAATTTCAGAGTTTCAATGAAGAACCATGATGGTACAGCCATAGTCAAAAATTGTAATTCTTTTGATTTCTGAATGCTTTTGTTTTGTTTGTTTTATTGTATACCCAATTCTTCTTCCCATAAAATCAGTTTTAGTCACGACGAACGGTCAAAGTTGACAAGTGAGTTGAAAAATCGAATTGAACCGTAAATATTTTCGTGCAATAATTTTCTTAAATTTTCAAAGACAATTATTTCAAAAAGATTGTCTCGGTGACAAAGGCAGGTGCACCAAAAACAGTGGTCACTCACGTGCGTAATATTATCCAGAAAGATCGACATGCACCTTATCGAGAGATTGAGGCATCATTGCGGATTTCAAACACCTTAATACAAAAATTTCAGACGAAGAATTGCGTGTGAAAAAAATGTTTCATTTGGATTGGTGTCATGAAGCTCTGGACTGTTTTAACTTTGGAAACTGTTCACAGCATTGTTAGTGTTGATGAATCTTGGATTCACTCATAGAGCCAGAAACTGAGCGCCAATCTTTCATTTGGGTGTTTCAAGGTACAGTGAAGAAAAACAACAAAAGTCATCCATGGCCCAAGTGTCTCCGAAAAGATGGTCGCAAGGTTTGTTTCAAAACATGTCATAAAGCCTTAATTCCTTAACAAGATCAAAGAACTAGGTATTCACGTATTAACACCACCGCAGCAAACTTCTGCCAATGGCCAATAAATAGAAATGTTGTTCTCTTATAACAATCTTCTTTTTTTGCACACAGCAACCTTGTTGTTTGTATACGCACGAAGTTATCGTTTGGTTTTCTTGTTACCATGTTGTTTGCTGATTTTTAATCCCAATTTTTAGTGCTACAAAATGTGTATTTAAAATTTAACCAAGAACAGAACAAGATGCAATTTAATTTTATTAGGAGCGAAATATTTTACCTCAAAAACGGAAATGTACCAATTCCTATGACATGAAGTTTCATTTTGGTAAACGTAACATTTGGAAATGTAATTTAGGACAGTGTGATTAAGAAGTGGGACTTGGAAATGACAAGTTGTGTGAGTTGAGCAGAATTCCATTCTGTTGAGCTTTTTAATAAAGTTTCTTGGACTTCTAAAGTTTTTTCGTGTAAAATAATTTTGTCGATAAAAATTAAGGTTTGAATTGTCCGCACTTACTAACCATTAAATTTCTGCTGCGGTAGCGTTAATAAGTAAGTACCAAAATCTAAAGCCGATACACAACAATTTGTTCACTAGAAGTTAGTAGGTTCGAAAACCAATCTCGAACGGCGAATCATTCTTCCTCAAGACAATGCAACATCGAATTGTTACATCATCCTGCGTACAGTCCGGACCTAAGTCCCAAAGATTTTTTTACTCCTCCCAAAATAAAAAACAGACTGCACAGTCGAAGGTTTCAGTCTTTAGAAGAAACTGTTGATGCCTTCCAAAGGACTGTTTTGAATGTAGCAGCAAACGATTGGAATAACTGCTTCCAAAATTGGTTCGAACGGATGCGGAAACAAGTATTTATTTCTAGCTTCATATTCAAAACTTAAAGCACATCCCTCGTATATTCTTCATTTCTAATTTTGAAGGAACGACCAGTTTGACATTCGTAGAAATTATTGCAGATTAGACAAGGTAACTTATAAACTCCTGATTGGAAATCGGTAACAGTGATCTAATGAATTATTTGTTGGTATTTAAAACGTAGTAGAAATTCCAATGATCCTTAACTACCAAACAGAAACGTATACAATCCATACAATGCAGGAAATTTTATATGAAATGTCAGAATTCTATGAAAAATCTGAAAATTGAATAATGTACAGGGTGCATATTACTCGTATCTGCATACTCATCATTTCAATATAACAAGTGGAAACAGTGAACCATACTCTATTCCTATTCAATCGCCACATGTTACTGTACACACTTACAGACCGAACAATTCGTAAAAAACGAAACACATGTGTTACTCTCATGTTAAATGTTTACCAAAATGTTCAAAGTCCATTGAACAGTACCGTAAGCTCAACGACGAACAAAGGATATAAATTACATTAGGGTGATCTATCCGGAATCAACATACCATTTGAAAAGATCCTGCCGAATTAAAAACTTAACAATCCTTATTGTTATCGAGACGGACGGGCACATATGTTATAAAATACTGCCGGGGCTTGACAATAGATTTGTGCAGGGCCTGATTAGATGTTTGGAAAATATTATGCGGCACCCTTGTAACGAAGAACTTGAACGATATGCAATATTCCTTCTAATACATCACAATAGTCGCATGGACTGTTGGAGCAGACCAGTGGAACTTGTCAGTTCTGGTCTATCGCATCATCACCTAAAGAGAAAATGTATCTCTACAAAAATGTTTTCAAAAAATTCTCTTTTAGATACATGAAATGCAGTATTACCAATCATCCCACATGTCCAATTTACTATGACTGAAATAAAATTCGGAGTGCGTACGGTAAGGCGCGTTCTTCAACAAGTTAGCACTGATCTTAATCGCCTATTTCAGATTCCGTATGAGAGCCAGACGTTTTCGGATTGTTGGAAAGTTGCAAAGAAATGGAGGAAATGCCTACCTCAAAATTACCGTCCAATCGCATGGCCCAAAGTCATAGAAAGAATGATAAGCAGCGATGAGCTCATGAAACGTTCGAATTACAGGGTATCATCAGTGATCGGCAACACGGTTTCTTAGACAACGATCAAATAGTGTCCTCCTTACATACGTTACGCATTTATGGACATCAATGATCGAAAAACATTGCGAATCGAGAGCTATTGCTATTGAAGACCTTCGAAGGGTTTGGCACGCAGCATTGATGAATAAATCAATCGCATATGGACTTAACATAAAATTGCGTGGTTAGGTTAATTGATTAAGGTGTTAGTCGATGGTGTGACAAGTGAATCCTTTCAGGTTAATGTAGCGGTACCCCAGGGTTCCATACTCTCGCGAACTCTTTTTCTGTTCAGTTTGCGGACGTCTGTTCTCTGGTGTCCTTATTTTCTCGCCAGCGTCCTATAAATGCTGTGGAGTCAGGCCGAGAAAGATATCAATAGAGTAGGTCACCAAATTCAGACTAGAAGAAGATACTAGACTGGGGCTGGTTCAATCATGCAAGGATATTGAATTGCCTCAGAAATCACAGACATCAGCGTAGTTTGCAGGCATAACCATGTGTCAGCAATTCCCAAATTTATTTCTGCTAAACTAAGATCTCAGAGCTAGAGATCATGCGTGATCTCCAGCCCCTCGCTTGAAAACGGCATGTTGCTGATCTTTCTCTATTTTGCAGATATTTCCATCGCAAATGCTCTGAGTAACTAAAAAGTTCCGGAAGGAATCCAGTTCTGAAAAAAACAGATTTGATGAAAACTTTCAGTGGACGGTTCAACCAGCAACATACCTCCTTCTGTACAAAATCTTTTGTATATCTAGTGTGCTGTGGAACCCGCTTCCATCCGTTATCTTTCGAATAACTTAGAATTTGGTCCTCTTCAAGAAGCGAGTAAACACACGCATTGAATCATTTTGACCGGCCACAACTGTGGCATGACATGCATATCCTTCTCCCAAGAGTTGAAAATAAAAATAAAATTGCCAATGTTTTAAAAGTGTTCAGCTACTTGAGTAATTTCGGAATAAAGACTAAGCTACTTCGAGCGTAATCACACTATCGTCTTATTCTTAATTATGCCGTTTAGTTTTGTCACTAAGCTAGGCGTATTTATTCCAGATCGTTCTCAAGTTCTCGAACACTGACCCTCTGGTAAATTCTAGCAGGTGCAGCATGATGACGTCGCTCATCGCTATGTTGCTTTTATAACATTTTTTCCAAAAGTTATGTAAAATTATTATGAAAATTATGTTGTGAGCTACAAGGTATTGACTTCGCGAGCTACTGGTTGTAATCGACGGGTTGCCAATCACTGTGTTAGAAGATCACCAAGTGAAGTTGGAAAAGATGGCGAAGACTGAATATCCCATCTGAATGAGCATTCTAGCTCATATTTTTTCCAGAAATATATGCTCATGTGAGCATTAACAGTTTGTGGTATTTAACGGTGAAAGTTTTCAGCGAATGGTTCTGCATATGGTAGCACAGGGAGTTGTTATTAAGAATAATAGTAGTTATACGATTGAAAAATGTTTCCCAAACCATTACCATTACCGCATTACCTTCTATCTAGCAATTTATTTCCTGAGCTTTGAGTCAATGTGGATAAACAATGAATAAATTCATGAAAAAACAGGGCTTCGTTCATATATTTGGAATTTATAGGTAATTATTGTGATATACTTACATTTTTGAAATGTGTGCATATTTCAAGTTGAATACGGATCTGTATTTTCGAGAATAATAGTGACAATACAGGATGAAGGTCGCGTATGGTTGAGGGCAATTCAATTCAATAATAAATAAATTGTTCTATTCTTGAGTTCAGACAAGGGTCAGGTCCTGGACGCATGTTCTATATGTGACTGACAACTCTGGGCACAAGTGTAGTGTGAACAGATATGGACCAATGTGTTAAAGTGTTGTAATGGGTGCTAATGAATCTCAGACTTCACTCATGCCGCTTTTATATTCAACGTCTGATAGGGTTAAGTAGCATTTCCGTTAAAGGAACACTACAAATTCCTAGAGAGTACATACTAATGATGATTTAATGATCATGCTTTCATTTCGGACAATCTCAATACGATTCAGGGGTTGGTACTTGATGAAATAAATATACACATATAGGAAAAATGTAGATAAATGTTGTATTTCTAGGTTCTCTATCTTCATTTGACGAACTATCCATAAATAATCTGTCAATGATTTAATTCTGAGCATGCCTAGAAGGTATAGGGCTCAAATCAGTCAAATCCTGTGAAAGGTCATCTTTACGTAATACTGGACTCACCTTACAGTTTATTCAACACGCTTTTTCTGTTTCAATACTATTTCAAGAAAAATTTACAAAATTTGGATTCTCTATTAATTTTTCTAGAAGCAGAGGCATCCGGATTTTGTTTTTCTCACTGATTTGTACATAATATACTTTAATTCGTCGTTTTTAGTAGTTTTTTAACACTCTATACCAATAGTTCATTATTGTAAAATATCCTACATTTTCACCATCTGTGTAGCTTAAAGAACGGATAATTATCTGAGCTGACATATTAAAAACTATAAATCCAAATAGAAAAAGGAAACAAACCAGATAATATAAAACACTTTTGTCTGATTTCCACAATGTTTATTTTAATACACGACCGGTTTCGGCAGTGTCTAAAGCGAACAGTTGTGAGAAAAATGTATCAAGTATACCTATTTTACATGTTAAGCAGTAGGGATTTCACCTGCATCAATTTCTCACCAAATTATGTAGAGTGCCGCAACAGATTTCAGTTTTTTTTTATAAAAAACTAAAAAGCAGATGCGACGCTGCTTTATAATCATTTCATATATTCAGTGTTTGAAATCAGTTAGTTGGCACTTTGTTTCTGTTGTAAGCACAAATAAAAGATTGAAGTTTTGTGATTTGACCATGGAAAGACGATATTTGACTAGAGAAGAGATGTTACGAGCCGTTGGCATGCTCCAAGCTGGGAGCTCACAACGGGAAGTATCCAGGTTTCTGGGAAGTAGCCCAAGTGTCATAAACCGTTCATGGTCGCGTTTCAACGAAATAAGTAGAGTAGAAGAACGCCATACAAGTCGTTTCAGGATTACTACAGTCGCCCAAGACCGATTTTTGGTTTTACAAGCCAGAAGAGATCGTACTACCACAGCATCTCAATTAGCTCAAGAGCTATCACGAGTTCATAATGTACAAACTTCCGACCAAACTGTGAGAAATCGACTGCACGAAGGTCAACTCCACTCCAGACGTCCTTTAAGAGTTCCACAACTGACCCATGGAATCGCGCTGCTCGTTTAGCTTGGTGCCAAGAACACGTAAACTGGGATCAAGAGAGGTGGGCCACAGTTCTCTTCAGTGATGAATCTAGATTTAGTTATTATCCCGATTCGGGAAGAATTCGAATATGGAGGGAACCTGAGAAGCAAAACCGTCTCCAGCATGCTCGAGAAGTTGTTAGACAGGGAGGCGGATCAGTGATGTTTTGGGGAGGTATACGCCTTGGTGGAAGAACTGACCTCGTTTTCATACAGAACAACCTCACGGGAAATTCGTACGCAAATGAGATAGTTTTACCTGTAGTGGTACCGTATCTCCAATGGGTCAAAATCCACTCTTCCAACAAGATAATGCCCCTCCTCATCGTGCAAGAGTTGTCTTGAACGTTCTTGAAGAGAATGATAACGATCTTCCACCTTGGCCATCCTGTCCCCAGATCTGAATCCCATCGAGCATGTGTGGGACACCCTAAAAAGAAATCTCCTGCGTCAAAACGTCTTCCATCATGAACAGGAGCTTCGATTAGCAGTTCAGGGGGCTTGGAATGACTTAGGCCAAAATGTAATAGACAATTTAATATTGAGCATGCGGCGACGATGCCAAAGTGTCATTAATAACAGAGGTGGACCTTCTGGGTACTGAAAAATATAAGTGCTTCCATATCGTTTCGAAAATATTAGTTCAGGATTTTTTTTTGTGTTTTACCAAATTTCGTCATTTTCAAATTTAAATTTTTTTTATAATAGGTGCTTTGGAGAAGTCAAATATTATTTTGTTTTCTTGAGAATACATTATATACAATACATCCTAACAAAACCGAAAGATTTCTATAAATTTCGAATCATCAAATTCATATTTTAAAGATATTGGTAAGTGTTCCTAGACTTTTTGAGGTGTTTAGATGGTGTAGAATATTAAAAGGTATAAGGTATAGGGCGTTTAGAATGTTAGGCATTTAGTAAATTAGGTGTTCAGTTTATTATGCGTTAGATAAAAAAGGCTAGTGCAACGAACTTACTAGTATATATTATTAAAATCGTAAAATTATATAATTAGAACAATATGTTCAGAGCACTACCGCAATTTTGCCAAACAAAAATACGATTCTTACAATGCAAATCAGCTGTCAACAGTCACACAACAATGGTACCAACGTCAAAACAGACAAAACACAATCCGAATAGGCCAGAATACTCAATATCATAATTTCGTTCATGATGAAACGATAATTTAACTCATTCAAAACTGACTGATATCGAGCCAAATCACTGGAGTGCATCCAAACAAACCACATTGTAATTGTTGTTAATTCGACAACATTAAAAAATTTCTTGCATCACGAAGCATCACTAAAACTATTCACTTAACGCCTTTAATGAGTGAAAAAGTGGTATAATCACTGTAGCATCACTTGGATACGCAACCATAACGATAAAATATAATACTTGAATGCCACTGAAGCTGAATCTACAAATCACGATTCGGAAACATTCTTTCTTTCGGTAACAATTCCCAGAATGTCCGAAAGGACGCTCAACGAATAAGAATTGCTTTATCTGTGGCATCTTTTCTGGAAAATGTTTTTTATCTGAATAAGACGGCCACGAACAAGGTAAAACGAAAAGATGTGATTTTCTTTATGTTGTTTCAAACTCTATAGTTTTATATGTTCAGTACTTACTTGCAAAAAGAATCGCCTTTCAGTGGAGACTGGCATATTCCCCCATTTTTGCAAGGACTAGGAGAACATGAGACGAATCCTAAAACAAAAAAAAAATCAGTTGTTTCCTTGAAGCAAACCAAATTTGAATGAAGCACGCAGTGTAAAACATTGAAAGTTTAAAACTTTGTTTTGCTCTTTTTCTTTCTGTGCATACATGTCGAGAGAATTCTGTCGAAATTTCAAATAAATCGGAATAAAATCAACAAAATGCCCGAGTAAGAGAATAGCAAACTTTTTCTACCGATGTTACAGATACCATAAAACCAATCTACGAAACAATTGAGTTGTGAAAAATGATACGTGAGTTCCATTTTTTATGTCTATAGTTAAAGACCACATCTTCATGAGATTTTAGGATGGTCTTCATTCCAGATAATTCCGAACTTTCTCTACGCTAATGTATATTCACAAGACTGTGTCCTGAAAGTCAGAAAATAAAGATAAGTACAGTAATTGCCTTGTAGGTTATTACACAAGATCGTGGTAGACGACTGCTGAAGAATTCATGAGTATAAAAACGCACAAAAACATAACTGATCAAGTTAACGTACTGTCAGGTCAAATGTCATGGGCGTACGTGAGATGAATGAAATACGTAATAAAAGCAATTGCGGCTATAAAAAGTTATGATCGTATAATCTCGGATAAAGGGGATCTCGCGTAGTTATACAATGCTTTCTTAACGGATAACATTGTACTAAAAAACTAAATCAACTGTTACCAGAAAAAGGCCTTTTGAGTCCTTAGTTTATCCAAACGTTGACACAACCTCATCTGACATCTTTTCAAATTTTATAACAGCAGACTGAACTCCAAACGTTACTAGAAAGTCACATTCACTTAATCTTGTGTTTTCGATTGTGCAAATGTTTAAAAGATGGGGGAAATGTGTCGATCGTCCATAGTCAGCTTACCAAAAAGGGACGTCAAATAAATGTTGCGAAACTATATACAGTAGAAACTCGATTAACCGAACTAATTGTTGTCGACAGGCATTCGGATAATCGAATGTATGAAGAATAATGTCATGTGTTTAATAAAAATAACAAATACATATCAACGAAAATCGATATTTGTTAAGAAATTAACACTTATTTATGTATGTACATACATATTTTCTTAGATTACATACATAATACTAAACTACTGCATATTTTTCGAAGGACTGTCAAAATTTGTTCGCATATTTTTCTTTATATTAAGTTCCACGAAGAAATAATATATGAGCGATGTCAACCCAGATTATTGGGTCCATAATGATTCTAAAACATCTATAGATCATAATCGGCATCACTTGGAAGACTGAACCTAGCCATCGGGGCTCTCTCGGTCAAACAAAGATGGAATTTGAGGAAATATCGCAGGTTATGTATTTTTTTATTATCTCCTTAGTCCCTTTCATGTCCTTGCTTGCTATGTAAAATCTTTTCTTAGATTTGTTTAGACATATAAGAAGTTTGATTGTTGAAATATTTTTCTGCTGGTTTTCTTTTTCCATTGTACAGATTCCTGCCCCAAATCCCCTTCCTTTCACCCTCGTTTTTGGACATCATGGAATGCAAGAGAGAATGAAGCGGCTAAGCAGAAATATCTTTGGTACTCTTTATGTACGCACGACACTAACACATCATAAACAGACAAGCTATTGCTAGTGCAATAGCGACAGGGAAAAGAGTTTTTTCCTCAGGTTTTCTCACTCGTTTATTGAATCATATACAAGTTAGTATGGTTCCCCTGTTACATTTCCTGAGCTCACACTTGTGTTTTTTTTCTGACACACACCAAAATTATAGATATAAGCACTTATTGTAAATACAATTATTCAAATTTTATAAATATATTTAAATATAAATATATATATATATATATATATATATATATATATATATATATATATATATATATACTGCAGCATTCAGCATTAATCATGAAATATTTAGGTACGTATGTACGAATAATTTGTTTACAATATGTATTTGGTAATTTGCATTTGGTAATCATGAAATAAGTAGGTAATAAGTTTAATTTGGTTTAAATTATTTGGTAATTGTCATTTCACGTCATTGCTGCTATATCACGAATTCGTTTTAGCTGTAGTAAACTCACATTATCACTCTCTGTTTGTTTTTCAAACCACTTAAGAGTTATTTCCAGGGCATGAAATGCTACATCATGAGATGGTCCTGTATCATTTTCCACGTCTATATTTTCTTCTGTTTCATCTTCTTGCATTTCCTGCTGTTCATTTATCTGTAATATGTTTTCTACGATTTCATGATCAGACATAATTTGGAAGCTTTGATCATTACTGTCACAAGTGGCCCATTCTTTCATATCATCATCATCACATCTGACATATTTGTAGCTTTGACATTACCTCATTCATATCCTCCAAAATAGAATTATCCGTATTGGTTATTGAATTATCATTCTCCCGATTAAGTAACCTATTCCAAGCCTTGTTTAAAGTCTTCGTTTCAATCAAATCCCATGCATCTACAAACATGTAACACTCCTTCAAATTCTTTCTTTAAAAAATGATAAAACGACTTCTACATTATCTTCTTCTACAGATAACAACCTACGTAGAAGTTGTTTTCTATAAAGTCGTTTCAATGTTTCAATAACACTTTGATCCATTTGTTGTAGCAAGGATGTCACATTAGGATTCAAAAATTCTACTTTAAACTTTCCATTTTCCAACAGTTCAGCTGAAGGATATGAAGGCGCATTATACAGTAAAAGTAGTACATTTCCTTGTTTGCCAATTTCGTTTTGTTTTCTTTTTACTTCAGGTATAAAAGTGTTGTCATACCAGTCAATGCATATTTCAGAGTTCATCCATGCGCTTTTTTGATTTTTATAAACTAAGGGTACCCTGATATTTTTAAAACATCTGGGTTTCTTTGATTTTCCTATGAGGAGCAAAGGTATTTTGTGGGTCCCAATAGCATTGTTTTATATCCTGGAGCTGAATTCTCTCGCCTAGAAGCTAAAGATCAGCATTATAAACAAAATCCAAGTCATAGTTATTTTCATTCAATTTCTTCTTGAAATTATCTTCAAAAGAGTTTGCTGCATCTACATTAGCTGACAGTTTTTCACCTCGTATTTCCAATTCACGAATTCCACGACGTGATTTAAATCTGTACAACCATCCGTTACTTGTCACAAACCATTCATCGCCGCCTAATTTTTTATTTAACTGTAATGCTTTTTCACAGATATCGTTTTTACAAAAACCAACAATACAGAGCTTGTTCTAAAAGTTCATTTTTCGGTCTCTTCATCATTTTCCAATTTTTTCTCCCGCCTTCACTATCTAATTTGCAGGTGTACAACAAAATTGAATCGGTATTCTTCTCAATATCATTTATCGTGGAGGTAGCTACACCATACTTATCAGCTAACTTACGGACGGTTTCTCCTTTTTAATGAATCAATAATATTTATATTGTCTTTGTCGATAACACCACTCTCTTACGCTTTGACATGTTTCAATATGTAGACGTGTCACGCACGTCAGAAAGGCGTCACAATTACAAACGAACTGAAACAATAACGAAACGCGCGGGGAAGCGATCCCACACGGCGCGGGCGGGATATGCAAGTTCCGACCCGTTCATGCTTGCATAAATTCGACTTGTAGGTACATATAAATTGGTCGCGGTTGGTAGTCCGGATAATCGCGAATCCGTATAACGGAGAGCTGGATAAACGAGTTTCTACTGTATTGCAATAGTATCCTTGGCCATCCTGCTCTCCAGACCAAAATTCCAACGTGCATGTGTGGAACACCCTACGAACTCAAACAGCATTGCTGCTCTTAATGTCAAAAGTTATTGAAAGAGGGATAAACGATGATCTCATAACACATCTAGAGTTGCAGGTTTTCATCAGTGATCGACAAAGATCAACTGGTGACCTTCTTACCTGCCTTAAGCATGAGTGGACATCAACAATCGAAAAGCATGGGGAATCAAGAGCTATTGTTCTCTAGTGATCTTTCTCTTCTTCTACAGATAATTCCATGGTAAATACTCTGAAGAATTGAAAGCCTTAGTCCCGGAAAGAATCCAGTTCCAAAGAAAAATTAGGCTTGCAGAACGGTTCAACTAGCAATGCCAAGTACTTCTCTTTATAAATTCTTTTGTTCACAGGGCTAGTGTAGTGTTGAAATAGCTCCCATCGGACATCTTTCCGATAACTTACAATTTTGCCCTCTACTAGAAGCGAGTGAACACACACATTAAATCATCTTGGGCGGCCACAGCTGTAGCTTGGGATATTTAAGACCGAAATGATTCGATAATGCAATTTTAAGTATGCCAAGACATTTTGGTATGCTACCCGTAACTGTAAAGTTGGTGCCAAAGGAATCAATTTTATGCAAAAAGAGTTGACAGCACTACACAATATTGTGCAACATTAATTTTCACCAGAACCTCATCTAAGATACGTTCAAGAAAGGAAATTCATCAGCTTTGAGCACAAATGTATAAGAGATACTATCGAACATTCACCGAATTCCTCTGATTTGATTTTTTGTGACATTTATCTGTTTTAAAAGCGTTTTAAAAGCTGTAGAACATAATGAAGAAACATGTCTGACGTCTTTGATGACTATGCCAAAATCTAAGTAAAGAAATGTTCGCAGGATTGGTACTAATGAAAGAATATTTGTTTTGAAGTCTCCTTGAAGGAAACAATGTAGAATAAACTTGTATTCTTTATTTCATACATAATCTTTGAGCATTGAGATAGAGATGGTGATTCAAAAGTTACTTCAATGATTCCATGAAATTGGACGGACATGTGTTCTTGAATAAACAGGAAAATAAGGAATAGATAACAAGTTTTATGTATTTATTCACATCTTGCTCCCCATGTTTGAATTACCGTGCAAATATTACTTTGAAAATTAAATGAAAGAAATGGGATCACGCTTTCAAGTTCGAACTTGTCTATCATATATGAAAGCCATGTTATCGCCCTTTTTTTCTTATACATCGATAAGTCAGGCATGATTGATACAAATATTTGTTTACCTAGTTTCTATTTCTCAACTTCGTTTGCTTTCCATTAAGCCTTTTTCAATTAAAGTATATATTCAGGAGATAATACACTATGCCAAGAAATGAACAAATTCAATATTTCAATTTCTCTTTTGGTAGGCAACTAATCATTGACAAATATTCTCTTCCAGATATGTCCAACGATATGCCAAAATTATTCGATGTGTTTTCTTGACGCACATGTCCCTTTCATAAGAAAAAAAAATTGGGACTTCACAAGAAGCTGCCATATATTGGTAACAGCAGTTGTAGATCAATTTTTGCGAGTAAAGTTTGTTCTACTTGAGAATTTCAATTTTTGCCAAAAATACAACGCAAATCACAAAATTCGACCCCGGCAGAATGTGCTGAGGCAGTGCTGTTAGATGACCTAGGTTGGACTAGACCAAATTGTGCAAATTACTACTGAAACAATACCGCAACGTCTCAGGGAGTTTGACTTAAGGCTTCGTATATAAGCTCGAGGCCCAGTTCTAACCCCAGTACATCGGAGAGCCCGATTGAATTTTGCTAGTGAACATGTCAATTGGTTATCAGTTGTCTGGGGGAGAGTTTTGTTCACAGATGTATCGAGATTTTGTCTCATTGCAGTCGATGTTTTTTAGTGTAGACGTCGAAATAAGAGATATGCCCAGTGCAACTTGTTATCTACTTATGATTTTGCAGAATGTTCAATAATGGTGTGGGAAAGGATTTCTTTGAACGTCTGCACTAATCTGGTTATCGTAATTAAGAGATCCCTGAATGCTCATAGGGATGTATAGATATTTAAGAAGAACATGTTGTCCAATTGCAGCAAACATTTATGAAAACTTTTTATTTATGCATGATAACGTCAGTCCTCACCAAGCTCATATCGTTAGGAACTACCTTTCAAGATCATGAAACACTGGAGTGACCTGCACGATGTCCAGACCTCAATTTCATCGAATATGTCTGGGACATTTTCAATAGAAGATTAGTAAACCCGCAAAACCAGCCTGCCACCGCGAGGTTCGGAACAGAATGATCTAAATTTGAATCGAAATAGATCAGAATGCTATGAAGTCATTGATTTTAAGTATGAATCGTAGATGTCATGCAAACTTTGTTCTATTTTTCAATTATTTTCATTCTTCATTATTAGTTTTATTTCAATTTCTACAAGTAACATTCTCATTTCAATTGTTCTCAAGCATTCCGTAGTGCTGGTGAATTGGTGGAAAAATAATTCTACATATCCAAACTTCTTCTGAATAAATTTGTACTTGCGATTTTGTTGCGTTAATTTCTTGGCTCAGTGTATCCATAGAAAATTTAATGCAATTATGCGTTTCAAGACTCTGATTATTCTTAGTTACAAAAATTCATATTCGAATCTATAATAAGATATTTTATTCTGGAAACCAGAATCGAACTGATGATACACAGGGGGTCCCACAAAAATTTTCCAGTAGAAGTAATTCGTTTTGACGAAGTTTTGGTTCTTCTTCACCATAAATGATCATATGATTTCAAAATTCCAATTTTTTCAATTTCAATAATTATTTCAAACAATTATGAAATGAATTTAGTAAATCTAACCTAACCTAACATAAAAGGGTAAGATGTACTTTTTTCTACATGTTTGTGAGATTTTCAAAATAATTGATTATTCGAACATGGTGCAATTTAGTCGAGGAGTAACTACTCAAAAATATCTTAAAATTAAATGGGGAATTATAATATGAAATGAAAAATGGGGATTTACCATGGAAATAAGAGATTTGGGAACTAGTTCCGATAGAACCGGTAGTATTAAAATGTTTACAATAATCAAGTTAGCTAGAACATCCCCAAAAGCTCTCGTAGACAAATTTTCATTTAAATTGATTAATTCTGAGATATTTCTACCGGAAATCCCGTCGGGCAGCAGGGGTAGTTAGAATCACATGTATTTGAAGTATTATGAATTCTTCATCAGGCTCCAAGAAATATGAACGATTGCATTCAGTTTTACAGAAATTATTTATAATTTGGAAATGACCAACCAATACTGTTAAAGACTAAAATTTGAATAAAACAGTCCTAATTGTCAAAATTTCTCTTTAAATTATCCATTATTTATTATTTAACGTTGAAAACAGTATTCCGGGTGGCCTTGACACTAGCGCATAACCTCCAGAGGATTGGAACTGCTAAGTCGAGGCTCCTGGTTCGAATCCGGGGTCAGGTTATGGATGTTGTCCTTGAACAAAAAGTGCTGAATTTGAAAGAGTCGCCTAAAGAGGGCATAAACTTCCGACGACCAGATAACTTGTAATCCTTGCGGTGGCAGTTATCATTGCACGGTCTAGGAGAGTGGTTCGGAATCCACTATAAACTGTAGGTCCAGCTGTGTAAATGGGCTAAGTTCCCGAACACATTGTTAAAAGATGCAAGCAAGCAAGCAATAACCTCCAGAGGAAGTACAGAGTGGACCATCAATGATTCGTGTTGTTCTATGACTGAAAACCCCATATTTCTTAGGTCCTGTCCCAGACCATGGTTTTTTCTAGTGTTTAATTTGATTCAGAACATGATAATTATCTGTAGTGTAAGAGGTTAAGTGACAATCAATTCTGTTCTTCATGAATCTCCGACTCGTAGTACAGAATGTCATTTCAGATGAAAATGAATTTTTCTGAATTCCCAAATTTCCCCTCCTGAAGTTAGAACATAATTATGTGCATCGCACCTACGTCTCCATTGAAATCACCAAAAATGAATCAATATTGCACCATCGTTAATTAAATTTTTTTAATACTCTTCAATTTGAATCAATAGTACAATCATAACCAGCAATAAATTCGTTAACTTCCTTGCATATCTATGTGTCATTCTATTTCAACCAATGCGACCAACCGATCTTGCTCAGATACCTTGCAGCTGCTCCGTTATGACGTCAGATATTCCCCTCAGCCACCGCCAATGCCCTAGGTTCTAACGGTTCTGACAGGTGGTAGCTATCTCGCGCCCTGCACGGGACCTGAGCACCCCACGTTAGATCGTCGCCCTATATATTATAGTATACGTTGGTAAAAGTGAAGAGAATTTCTGAAAGGTCGTTCGAACAACGTCTGGGGTTCAGACCTGTTCTATATTGATATTTAAGACTCAATTTGTCTAGATTGGACAGAACTATTAAAATTCTTTATTATTTCCAAATAATCAATTTTCGTAGATGCGTAATCATAAATCTATTTTAATTGTTTACGTGTGGCAACCCTTCTCTCTGTCAAAAAATATAACCTCTACATTAGTGGTTCTATGAATTCTCCTATTCTCTGTTCTAATATTTTAGCTTCAATGGAATAGTTGAAATGAGATAAAAGTACAACATATATATTCATATGTTCTGAGCTAGAATGGCGATGCATTTTACTTAAAGTCAATGTTGTAGATATTTACAGTTCCTATAGGTCGCTTCTTACTCTTTTTATGACATTGAGAAACAATATCTATAGTTCATAATTCTGCGACAAATGGAATCAAAAATTATTTTATATGGACTAGAATGACATGAGTAATAAGTCAAATTTAAAATTTCGAGTTTGAAGTAACTGGATTGAGAAATTATCTAAAAATGTACTTCAAGTTTCCAGTCACCGCCCATAAGGCAAACTATTGCAAATTTTAATTTTGTAACATTCAGAGTATGTCTAAAAAGATGAACTGTTAAAAGCAAGTTTTTGCCTCTAATGGCTATGCAAAATGTAAGAAGTATCATTTGCATATATATGACAGTGATAATAATAAATGCTTCAGCATAACATCATTAATTTGCATACATGAACTTCAAGTATATCGAAAGAAAATTATTCACCCTAGAAAATATCTTGAAGTATTAATTCAGCCTCAACAAGCTTTCGATAAAATCTGATGTAATACATTAACATAACGTCACGTTCATCTTCCCAACTAAAATTAAATTGACCACTTAGAATGTATATATTATATATTTCAATATTAATTATTAGATTTTGAATTTTGAGGTTAGGATGATACCATAGAATACTATATTCGGTAAACTGTCAGTGGTAGTCACAGTAGAAAGTAAATATTTATAGTCTTGCAGGTCTTCATGGATAGTTACCAAATAGTTAGTTGAGCAGATAAGTTTACAAGCTAAATACGTCCCATTTCCTCTTCTAAAACAACTAGATTTCAAATGATTATCGCCAAATGGCTAATTATAACCACGACAAGAATTACAAGTATTTCCAACGTAACTTTGTCGGCTCTTCACTAATCATGATGATATGTGTAGAGGTGGAATGCAAAGCAAGTGTTCGCTATTCGTTATACCGAAAACAATTAAAGTAAATTAAATGAGCTAAGCGAACGAATGGACATAAGAACGTAGGCCCGTGCCATATTACATATTATAATAATTGTATGTGCTATCCAGAGTCCTTGTTAATGAGTTCATCCGGGATATGCGTTCACTTAAATAATCAAACCAATGGTATCGTCAACTCGAGTTGAAGCGAATTCACTCGAATGGCAACTATTCGATTTTGGACAGTGGTCAGCCACTTGGACCATAGTTTTTGAATTACCGTCGACTTGCGTTTTCCGTAATGTTCACTAGAAAACCAAAACCCTAAACCAGATTGAATTTTCCAGTTCAGGAATGTTTGAAGAGTTGAACTATAACTAATAGAACATGAATGAAACATTTCAGCATTCGTCCTTTACTAGTGAAGAAGAAACTTTCCATAGTAACAATCGTTTTCAACAACCAAGCTCTTGAATAATCTTTGAAATTTTTGAAATGAGAAAACAATCTATGTCCAATAGTATGCCCTTTCAGTGGAATGAAGTTCGAAAGTTCTTCTCTGATCGTAAAATCGCTGAAAACGATCATGAAAACTACATCTGTCGATTGATTGATTCAGTTGGAGTGAGAATAAACATAGTTATCCAAGTCAATTGTTACTTGTAAAAATTATAATTGCTCATTAGTTCTACTTGTCGCATCACTGTATTAGCAGAAAGTTGCATAAATTTTGTTTCCCTTAATTCAGATTAGTTTATTTTTAGAAATTTTTATTTCAAGATTCTCAATTCTTAATGTAAGGTAATTCTGGAATAGAATAGAGTAGATTCAAGGTGGTCTGTAAAGTTTCCGACCTAACAAAGTAATGAGATATCTTTTCTGAATATTTTTTTTTATTTTTCAACATAGTCTCCTTGGTACTCTACGTACTAGCGATAATCCCATCGCTGTAACCCGTTGAAATAGTACTCTCAGTTTTTCTTTTAGAAATAGTGGTTCACGAAGATGATTGCCTCTTCATTTCATCTTTCCTCTGAGCGCAATTTTTAGATGAGGAAATAAAAGTAAGTCGCTTGGGGCTGGATCTGGTAAGTAAGGCGGATGGTCAAGCAGTTCAAACCGTAATTCGTGGATTTTCGCTATGACAACCGCTGAAGTGTGAGACGGTGAGTTCGCTTAGTGAAACTGGATTTTCTTTTTCTGTAACGGCTTTTAGCTTGTCAAAAATAATGATGCGCAGAATACTCCAGAGATGGTTTTCCTTTTTGAAGGTAATCGACTGGAATAACTCCATGACTATCCCAAAAACAGTCACGACTACTTTCCAAGCCGAGAAAATTATTTTTTTTGGAACCGGTCCCCTCTCTGCAGACTGTTTGGGCTATATTTTTGTTTCTGTCATATAATGGTGTATCCAAATTTCATCTACCGTAATTAATCGGATCAAAAACTCGGATTTATTGTCCCCAAACTGCTCCAACAGAGCGTTGGAAAAGTTTATAATCTAATGTGAGCAAACGCAGCACCCAACGCGCGGACAGCTTTCTCATGTGTAAATGTTGATTTTATATGAATGAATGAATGAATCTATATTTAATTAGCTTCTGCTACTACAGTACAATAACACATAATTATGTAGTTCACAAAAAAATGATACCAATGTATATCCCATCGTAACCTATACTACCGTACCAATTAATCAACTGAAAAGAACTCTTTAAGTCTTGACTTAAATGTCCTTAAAGAAGAAGAAGTCCTTACAAGCAAAAGCAATCCATTGAATATTTCCAAGCCATGGTTGAACAGAGACTTTTTTAAACACTTCAATGTATCGATATTATAATCCTCCCCGGTCCCCAGGTCATACGATATCATGGTTGATCTTTTTATAAGAAAATGAGAAAGACATGGTGCTGCCAAATTATTAATGGTTTTATAAATGCAAACTAAACTAGCTTCCTCTACCATATTTTGGATTTTAATGAATTTCAAAGAACGCAGCATGTCGTCTATCCTCGTGTACTTATTGCACCCTAATAGAACCTCATTGCTCTGTTTTGTAAAATCTGCAATCTTTCTATATCTTCTTGATTGCATCCCAACAGTAATGATATGCAATATGTTCATTGGGGATGAACTATCGTATTATAGACAATTCGTTTTGACCAATCAGATAATCTCCCGGATATCCTACGAAAATAACCAATTTTCTCCAAGTTTTCTACACATATAATTAATATGGGTACTAAGTGTCAACTGCGGATCCAAATGAACTCCAAGATACTTAATATCGCTCACTTGTTCTACAGTGTCATCCCCAATACTAATTTTCAAGTTTTCATCTTTAAACAGCCTACAGTTCTGCCGTGATCCAAATACAATGAACTTTGTCTTTTGTGAATTTAACTTCAATTTCTTGAGAGCAAGCCAATTGTAAAAAATTTTCAATTATATTTTCAATATCTTAATAATATCTACAAAGTTCGAACCAGAGACTGATATAAGGGTATCATCAACGTACAAACTCATAAAACAGTCACATAGATACTCACTCAGGTCATTAACATACAATATAAACAACAATGGCCCTAGTATACTCCCTTGAGGCACACCATTTAGTATTTCAGCCTCAGATGAGATATTAATTTTTTTTATGTGACGAACACGTTGTTTTGATATGTTTATAACCTCTTCTATCTCTCTCACTTTAATTAGGCGGTCGGGTAGCACCATTTCGTGAACTTTAGCGATGTTTACGTCGATAGTTGCTGTTCATCGTCTCCCATGCACTTACGGCCAGGTTTAAATTAAGTTGCCCAAAATTTCAATGTAGTAAATGATGGTGCAAGGTCCCCATATACAGAATCCAACTCATATTTAATTTGAATAGGCGTATTGCCTTTCAAAGACAAATATTTATTGACAGATCGATACTCGATTTCATCTATTCTCAAAAATCACTCACATCAACTCACCCAAACGACTGTTCCATAACAACTGCGCACACAAAATGGCTGAAACTTTGGTGAGTAACTGTCCAAAGATGAGCAATAAAAATTCACTAGCTTTCATTTAAGAGTGTTGCCATCTTTAGATGGAGTTCGGAAACTTTTCAGACCACACTCGTAAACTCTTTGTCGGTGCTTTTCAAGGTTCATTATCGCTAAGCGGAATTTTTTATATTTCATAATTTTGTTTTAGGGTTCCATGAAGCTAATAAATCGTTGATCGAAAACGAAAGTCGAATTGCATTTTGAATGATATTCTAAGAGCCTGAAACATTTTCTAAGGTCCTTCACTTTCCAAAATACCGAAAGTTGATCATCACTTGGTCATTTTAAATGTTAACCCTGCCCTGCTGTCCTCATTTTTACTCAGCGTCTTATAACTGCAGACACTGAATTCAGACTTGAAGAGATATCAGAGTGTGGTCGGGTGAACTTGGTCTATTTTAACGCAAACAAGAAGCAATCAGCAACGTTCTCCAGAAAAGCCACTGCTGGAGAACCTCCTTTAATCATGCAAGAAACGAACATGCACATACTCAGCATCACAATGACCACTGCAATTTGCTAAGATGACCATGTGTCAGCCAAATCTGCTTCTGGTTAATTCTGTTTCCCCGCAACCACTGCACCTCACTCGGAGATCATGCGGGATTTTCAGCTTTCGTGATCTTTTTCTTTTTCACAGATGCTTCCATGATAAATGCTCTGAAGAACTGAAAGGATTGGTTCCGTAAAGTATCCAGTTTCAAAGAAAAAGTAGGCTAGCGGAAAACGCTCATCATCGGACGTCACGTACACCTCTTTTATTTTGTCTACAGGGCTAATATGATGTGGAACTCGGCTCCATCGAACATCTTTCCAATAACTTTAGCCATCTTCAAGAAGCGAGTGAACACACATATTAAATCATCTTGGACAGCCACAGCTGTAGCATGACAAGCTACGACTCCTCTCAAGAGTTCAGAATTTAAAGAAATCTATTTTCGAAATCTTAAATATCAAATTCCATTGAAGTAACCTCCAATCATATCATTGTTTTAAGTGATAACCTCCACAATCAAAAAATTTGCAGCTTCTAAAACACCTGTTTTATGTTTTTCCTTTTTGTTTTAGTGTACTGACTGTTGTCCAATTTACTGGTTCTTCAATTGTTTCAAATTTTCCTCTCTGGTGGCAGAATGTTTGTTCAAATTGGAATGTACAGTTTTTTGATGATTCTTACTATTTCCTTTTTTATCAACTGAAACAGAAGACATATACACACCACAAAAATTGTCGCATCATCTGGTATTCTGAATTCCACAATCGATTAAGCAGCTCGATCGCAGTTTTTTTGTCAACATATGTTTTGGGGCATATGAGGGAAAAAATCTTATATGTAGTAACATTTGTTTCTATATGATCTCAAACACGTCTGAAACAAGAATGAGTTTATTTGACTATCAGTATTCATTAAATTTCTCTACAGTTTTCACGCAAAATTAATGCAAGTTTTCTGTGTTTCTTGTTGATTTTCGAATCTTTGAATTTATTGTAATGGCTGCTGAACGTCCTGGACGCTATTTGAAGATCATGAAGTGGTAAGAATTATAACACTTCTAGAGGAGAGGCGAAGCCAACGTTACGTAACTAACTTGTTGAATGTTAACCAAAGCACTATTTCAAGAGCAATTAATCGGTACCACGAAACAGGGGAATATGGAAGAAGGGCCGGACAGGGAAGAAATCGGATAACAACACCAGTTGATGATCGTTGGCTTCGTTGAACTGCACTAAGAGTTCGGCACTGTACGGCTAGAATGCTACAAAATGAACTTGCACTTTCCAGAAATGTGTATATTTCATTGCAAACTGTTAGGAACAGGCTCAGAGAAGACGATATCAGACCAAGGGTGGCTTCTACTGGCCCACGTCTCACCAGGGAGCATCGAGTTGCAAGACTTCAGTTTGCGAGGGAACATGCAAATTGGGGTATTCCAGAATGGTCGAATATTCTCTTTTCCGACGAGTCCAGGTTCTGTCTAGTATCAAATGATAGACGCATGCCTGTATACAGACCACCTGGGGAACGGTATCAGTAATGCAGTATCCGGCAACGAAAACTTCGGAGGGGGCTCAATAATGGTGTGGGGAGGCCGAGTGAATATTGGAAGAATGACTGAGGCCAGATACATCGCAGATATTCTTGAACCCCATGTTATACCCTTTGGCCCATTGATTGGCGAAAACTTCATTTATCTGCATGATAATGCTCGGCCTCATGCAGCTAGAGTAGTTACAGAATTTCTGAAAAATGCCGAAATTGATATTTTAAGATGGCCAGCCAGAAGTCCCGACTTGAATCCCATAGAACATGTTTGGGACAACATGGAGTGGCAAATTCAGAAACGTAGGATGCCTTGTAGAACACTCCAACAACTAGAAGATCTGCTTCCTGAAATTTGGAACTCAGTGACTCAAGAGTACATCCAAAATTTGTTTGAGGGGCTTCCGAGACGTATACTGGCAGTAATTAGGGCCCGGGGAGGAAACACTCGATTTTGAAAATGATTAGTAACCATTCGATGCTAGTTGATTGGTCTGTTCGCGAATGTTTGAAGATGGTAGAATTTTTAATTTTTCATTAACTTGAAAATTGTTGATATTTTCCATCAGAATCTCATCTCTTTTTAATGATATCTTGTTATTTTACACTTCTGAAGGTTACCAAGCGACTCTTGAATGACCAACTTAAAAATTTATATAGTATTGTCGTAAAAGTAGGGTGATGCGACAATTTTTGTGGGGAGTGTATTTACGTTCAAATCTGTGAAGAAATACCGTTTCTTCCATTCTCAATGAAAATTGTCTTCATTTTATTTCTACAGTTTTTCATATTTTTATTGTTCTCACTCTGTGAACGTTGATTTTGCCGTTCAATATTTAATTGATCGCGATGTCACCATGCCTATTTATCCTTTTCAAAACAATCCAGATCATTCTCAAAGTTATGGAACATTAACACTCAATTTTCCGAAATTTCTGGAAAATTCAAATAAAAATTGTGTTGTGAGGTACCAGAATTGTCCTAGCGACCTACCGGTAGCTCGAGATCGACAGGTTGGTAATGACGTAGAGTAACAGAGGGATAAATATTTCCTACTTTCCTAAGTTATATACTTTCACGAAACAAACCATATCTGCTTCAATTAGAGCAATCAAGCAAATTGTCATCTCTAAAATAACCCTGGAGGTATCTTTTCTCCGTTCACTCTACATTAACGGATGCTTTTTAATATGTATTTTAATAGAGCAATCTTCGATAAATTTATGGCAGCAACGAAATGATCTTACATTATTTTATGTTCTAGTCCAAGTCGTTTTAATAACGTAAAATTACGGTGAAGCTATTTGGATTTTCATATTAATGCATACTGGATTATTGAATATTTAATGGACGGCAAAAAGGGGGTAATGGTTCAATTCAATACAAACAGAGCACTAAAAACAACCAAACACAGTTCAATGATGTGAAAATTGTTTGATCGGATTATCGTTTAGTGTGGTTATATCGACCTCCCACATGGTAATAGCTTCTTTACACTTTAAGTGAAGCTGAAAATGATGCTAATGAAAATTCTTGAATTAATCTAATTTCGAAGAAGGTTATGCTGACAAACCAAAGTATCAGAACAAAATACGGTTATTTTATGGAAATTTACTGATTCTTCGTTTCAATGAATTCAATATCTCGTCCGCTTATAATATATATATATATATATATATATATATATATATATATATATATATATATATATATATGAATGAAGGTGGTTTCATAAAAATTCCGGTGGCACTAACTCCGTGCGACATTACACGGTAAATTGATGAAGAAGATTTGAAAAAAAGGATTGTTAACATTGGTCTCAAGTAACTGCAAATTTTATTTTTGATGGTCTGGAAAGGGGGTGTCTGTGGTGTATACAACAAAACGGTGGTCATTTTGAATAACTTTCATAAGCAGCTATTTAAATAGTCATTAGTTGATCTATGAGTGTATTTTTGTCTCAAAAATTCAAGTATTTATTCATGTTACACTCGTTTTCAGAATGTTGTGATCTTCAAAATAACGTTTCTTCTCAATTTCGAGACATTGCGTTCAATTGATATCGTCTTCAATGATCATGTAATTATGTGATTGTAATGTAATTTTTCCTAATATTAACCGTTTCTGAGAAATCACAACAATTTCTGCAGCTGCAAAAAATTGTATTAATGAGATTTTCTGATTCAGGTGAAAGTAGAGTGTGGATTTGTTCCAATACACACAACCAAATTTATATGGAATCACCTGATATTTTGAATATTACGTCAGGAATTTTGGAAATTTCGAAAGATTGTTAGAATTGATCCTTTTTGAGATATTTCAATTGAAAAAAGAAACAAATTAAGGTTTATTTTAAGAAAGAAACAAATAAAAGAAATAAGAGACTCTTTCCGCATGTAGTAAAAAAAATTGAAAATAGTTTTCTCAAGGCCACTCTTCTATGGCGGCTTGGATAAGCTGTTGTGGGGTTCTTGCATTATCCTGGTGCGATCTAATTTTCCTTTTGAGATTATACAACAAATGTTTGATAGGATTTAGGTCTGGAGAGAAAGCTGACCAGTCCAAAATAGCGATTCCCTCTGTTTCAAGATAATGTCGCGCTAGGTTGCTGGTATGCGAATGAGCATTATCTTGCATAAAAGTGAAATTCTCACCGTGGACACCTCGCAAGAGTCTCACCATGGGCTCTAGCACTAGGTCAACGTAATTTTTAGCCGTTACACTCGCAGGAAACGAAATCAAATCTGTTTTGTCTCCCAGCATAATGCCACCCTAAAACATCACACTGCCCCCTTGGTATTTCGGAATTTGTCTTGCTACTCGGAGTCTAGCTTGTCTTCCACGACCCCTTAAAACCCGAATCTGGCGGTCATCTGATCGAACACCATTTCTGGTCCCATCCGAAAAAAGAACATTTCGCCAATTCTCAGCATTCCAATTTTGGTGCTCGATACACCAATTAAATCTGTTAATTCCTTGTTGTCTGGTTAGCTCTGGAACTCTTAAGGGCCTTCTGCTGTATAAACCCCACCACTAGGGTCTCTTCTTGCAATTTGGCACAAAAAGCGGTTTTGTTCTTCAGAAGTGATCTTCCTACGACTTCTTCTAGGCCTATCTTGCAGAGACTGTAGCTCCACGTATCGGGCGTAGGTTTTGTAATCACTCCCTGTGATACCTCCATTGTGGCCAACGAGAGCAATAATTTGACCCCTCTGCACATCGGACAATTCAAAGCAATGCATTTTCAATTATGATTATAGGCTTTTTAAAATTTTGAAATTTATAGTTTCGAATCTCAGTGACCACTGAGTACAGTATCCCGAACATGTGGTGATAATTCAACATTTCTTATCATACTTTCTAGTTTTTTTTACAACAAAAAACTTCATTCTTCACAAATAGTCGAAGATCCATGTTTAAAAACAATCAATTATGTGAAATACCGAGTGATTGCATATAAATTTGGTGTGTATATTATTAATTAGCTTCTAACCCCAGTCATATGGGTCCAGATGATTACCAAGTCACACATTAAGTAGATAATATACAGGATAAAAATGTTGGTGAGCATAAGCCGCAATTGGAGGAAGACAAGTTAATTTCACGCAATTTCTATTACTTGAAATATAAGTGACGTAACTATTCTATGCAATAATTTTTATTGGAGCTCATACAGAAAGAAACTCAAATTATCACTTCGGGGTAGCTGTTTTGAATCGATAGAAGACATAAAAGTTAGTTAACTAATCATCAACATATCCCCCTCTACTCCACTCGCCACCACACATGTTATATCTGAAACGTTCGCAGCTTCTTTTAGACAAGTTAGACATTATTCCTAGTCCAACCATCATCAGATCCGTCCCTGCGCTGAGTGATATTCAAATTACCACCAGTGATGTTGAAAAACATCTTGAACAGCTTAAAACATCTTCCGCGCCGAGTTACGATAGTATTTCTGACGCATCCTTAAAAAATTGTGCTTCGTCACCCTTGTCTCTCATTTTTTCCAAATTCGTCTAACCTAACCTTGGCTCTTTGCTCTGGTGACACCAATTTTCAGAAAACGAGATGAATTGGATGCCGACAACTACCGTCCAGTGAAATTAGTCCCAATTGTGGCTAAGATATTTAAAAAAATTATTCTGCAATGGCTTCTCGACTTTGCAGTGACGAACCGTATCATACCAGGTAACCTACATGGTTGTATGCCTGGTCGTTCCGTAATTACAAACCTGCTTAAATACGTCAATGATGCTTGACAAACAAGTTCCTGTCGACGTGATTTACTTATTACTTTTCCTGACCCGTATCCCGTACAAGAGACTTTCAATTAATCTGGATTTAAAAAGCAACTTGTTGCTTTGGATAAGAGCATTCTAGAGTGATCGAACTTTTCGCTTCAGAGTTGGTGATGCTTTGTCGGTTCCCAAACTAGTTAGCAGTGGTGTCTCTCAAGGCTCTCGTTTCTTTTACTTCTTTTCTTTCTTTCAACTAGTCAAACTAATGGCTCTTGCTGTTAAACTTCTCTGGGTGTAGGGTCATCCATATGGGTAAAGTCAGTCTTAGACTTTCAGGGTCTGTGATCCAACCTGACAGCCAGTACTCCGCCTAACGCGTCATCATTACTAACGATCCATCTTGGTCTGCTCATGTTCTACACGCTGCCAACAAATCAAAGTTGCTGTACTTGTTGAACGGATCCTTTGCTGGGTGTGATCCGAACACTTGAGGTATTTTCAACAAAACGTTTGTCAGTCCTATATTTGAGTTTGGCGCTCCCGTATGGAGTCGCTTACTCACGCGCAACTCAGTCCTACTCGAAATCCAACGCCCGGCCACCAGGATTCCGTACAGTTTCATTCGTCTCAGCTATAGGGAGAGATTGCGACTGATGGACCTCTCAACCTCTGCCGACCATCCAAAGCGTGAGGAACTCATTATTGCATACCTTGCCCTCTGTTTGATGAAAATCTAAGTTCACTTCTCCTGATGAATGACGACGCCCGTTTACGGGGTTATAGCTTTAAACTCTTGAGAGAAAATTTCAGAACTAAATGTCGGGAAGAGTGTCTCTGTAACCATGGGGTGCATTACAGACGTTTTAGAAGAACATGTCATACTATTTACGGCAAACATGAGTGAAAGCTTTTTGTTTATGCATAATAACGCCTGACCTCACTATGCTCATATGGTTAGGAACTACCATAAAGATCACGAAATCACTTGAATAGACTGGCCTGTGAGAAGTCCAGATATCAATCCCATCGTACATCTCTGAAACATTTGCAATAGAAGATGAATATGCCAGCAAAATCAGCCAGCTACCGTGAATGAGGTTCCGGAATACATTAATGGAAATTTGGAATAAAATTCCAGAAGTTTTACATTTTCATTATAATTTTATTTTCCTTTCAAGGTGTACGGTACAATTTCCTGTATTCCCCAGGCTCGCCTCAAGGTATTTCCGAATCTTATACTCGTGATAAGAACTACATTGATCTATAGTCTGCGATTCATTCGCTGACTGAACAAATTTTCTCAAGCTTTCACTATTTGCTCTTTAGCACGATCACGCCCATTCGAGATCGAGAACACACTAGCAACTCTTGGTTTATACATTTCATATCTGTTTCATTACAATGCATATTTATATATTTTCATAATTTAACAGTTGATTCATGAATGTATTCAGAGTAGTATTAGCAGAGAAGAATGAGAAATACAAAGGGTGGAAAAGTACATCATTTAATATACTATGATATATACATAGGGTGTTTCTAAATGCCATTCACTACCGCAATGTTAGTGTTGAAATTGTGTGAATAATTTCATACTTATTAGTTTTCTTTTATATCTCCCCAATTTTCGAGACATCCACCTCAAATTCTGCAATGATGTTAAAGAATATGAGATACATATAAATTTTTATAGGAGTGATGTCACATCCGCAGTTTTTCCAAGAAATAATTTAAACTAATGAAGTTCACATCAGTAGTGATGTAATATTCAATAGTCGAACTGAAAATTAGTGTTCGGATGTAAGTCCACATCGCCATATTGATATTAAACGTAAAGGCCGATATGGATTCAAAATTTTCGTACAGCATGGTTGCTTCGTTATTACAAACAATATTATATTCACACAACAGTTGTAACTTGATGGAAAAACCCTGAATAATTTATCAAATTGTCATTGCAAGAATTAAATTCGATCTGTCATAATGAGAGCACAGAACATACTTTCGGTTTTTCAATCATTCCGTGTAAATTCTGTGAATGGACACAGTACTATTGGATAAAATTAGGGAGACATTATGCAATTTTAGTTTTTTTATGAAACACGTCCACGGATGAAAAAGGTGAGTACGCATGTAGTATATTTTTGAAATGAAAAAAATTTATTCAACGAGATCACAGTTATGGTT
The DNA here is from genome assembly GCA_013387265.2 of Cryptolaemus montrouzieri. Lineage (NCBI taxonomy): Eukaryota > Metazoa > Arthropoda > Insecta > Coleoptera > Coccinellidae > Cryptolaemus > Cryptolaemus montrouzieri. The sequence goes on from JABFTP020000103.1 coordinate 31,845,115, forward strand.
TATATTTAAAACGCAAGTTTACTTGTTAATAAAGATAGGATTGCAGTTTTCGCTAATATCGACTAAATTTTCGTGAAACTTGAGACCCCATAATATATATTTTCGTAATTAGCTTTGTTTATGATATACAGGGCAAAGTTGAAATAATTGCATTTTGAGACCCTCCTCGAATCTCGCTTATCCTTTAACCTATAGGAAAAATGAAGAGCTTTTTCTCAAATAGTTTATGACGTAGAGATAAGGAAGACACTAAAATTTTCGATACGAGCTGAAATCATTCAGATATGATATCAAGTTATATTTTTCTAAATAGGATACCTATATATTCTGTATATTCTTTGATATTGAAGACAAAAATTCTCTGAGCTGAAATATGTACACTTATATTATCTTGAGTTTTTTCGTCAGTTTCTGTGAATATGAGGCAAGACGTCGGACAAGATTCTTCCCATCAATAAATTTTCACTCTTTAAGCAGTAGTAATCATAAAAATTCTAAAGCATCGGCATGGAAAACAGAATTCAGTGCACAATGCTTATTTCGCTGTCGAAGTTTACAAATTTCAACCCATGGCGAATAATAATCTAGAATACCAAAACTGCGAAAAAAAAATGATATGTTCGGACATATGCCAACAAAATTCGATGTTTTTTCAAGGCGCATATTCCTCTCATGAAAAATGAAATCAAAGGAATAAATTGAGATTTTGCAACAAACAGAATGTGTTGAGGCAATGGTGTTAGTTAAACTACGTTGGACTTATAGAAGAATATGCCGAAGGCTTAGGGTGTCCCTTTCAACTGTTATCAAAATGATTCCCAAGTACAAGGAAACTGGTTGTCATAAAAGGGGATCTAGCGAGGACGACCTCTAGCAACAACGGCGACCCATGAGCGTTATTCAAAAATTTCCACGTAGAAAAAAGGGTTCGACTCTGCTAAGCACCTTCAAATGCAGCTTCGACAGAACATTGAAGTGCAAATTAGCACTGAAACCATACTCAGGGATTTCAGTTTGTCTTTTGTCGCAGCTCGAGGCCCAACTCTAACAGCAGCAAATGGAAGAACACGATTGAATTCTGCCAAGGAACATGTAATCTCGTTAGAAACTGACTGGGAGAGAATTTTGTCTTTTTCATTGCGATTGGCGTTTTCTAGGTCGAAATCACAGATGTGCCCAGAGAAACTTTTCATCTACTATGGTTTTGGTGGAGGTTTAATAATGACGTGGGGAGGAATTTCTTTGAATGCTCGCACTGAACGTGGAATGTGTGACCTTATTCCAAATGTTAACGATATCTCAGCAATTGCAAAAGTTATAAAAAACCCGAAAAAATGTCAAAATTACAACACACTTACATCTCGTACTTTAGTTTATTAAAAATTTAGTCATAAAATCACCCATTTTCGTTAATACATGACATTAGGAATACCCTATAAAGAGTTCAATGTTTCCTACATCCAATTTCAGATTCAAATCTAAGAATGAAAGGTATTTTTCCAAGTTTACAAGAAGTACAAGACTTAATGACGTGCGTGATCTGATTTTCAAGCGTTCTCGAGTTAGTTGCATGACTAAAAGTATGTATTTGCGCCCAACAAGAATACACCTGACTGCATTATACAAAACTGTCTAAATTGTAGTAATCAAATGACAGATGTCTTGGAAAATTGGGTTCAATTGTCCACTATTATTTCACAAAATATCTTTTTATCAGTGAATGAATGAATATTCATGAAGGAATAAAAGAAAACATTCATTTTGTATAGATCGCCATGGAAATTCTGGTATCTCACAACATAATTTTTATAAATCATAGAATTTTCCATAAATTTCGGATAAAATTCCCATAACACAACGAGAGACCTGTTGCAAATGTCATCTGGTGAATCTGCTTCGAGAACGATCTGGGTTGCTTTGAGACGGCTAAATACGCATGGCTAGGCAGATTCATTCATTTTTCTCCACAACACAATTACAGATATATCAACGACCAAACATACTGTGCTTTTAATCGTTCCTGTTTTGATTCACACCAAAACTCGACATGAAGAGTATAGTTTTTTGTTATGTAATTCTCTCTTCTTTCATTCGAATAAATGAAAAAATATAGAGCTTTTTATATGCAGATTAGCAGATTTGAACCTATTCTCCGAATAAATGATGAAAATGTAAGAACAGAAATCAAAACGCGAATATTTGAACAAAAGGAAGCTTAAACATTTCAAGTAATTAGAAATAGAGGCAACATTTCTTTGTGCTTGTAATCTAAGTAGAAGTACTTCCTTTCCAGTTGGACTAAACAATGATATCTTCAAGCTTTCGGACAAATGTTACCAAAAGTTTGATTTATAAGAAAATAACTGAACAGCTGTGTAAAGAAGTGGGGGTTGTATAACATTCATGAATCAAAGTTCGAAGAACGTTCTTCAAGAACAAGAACACAATTTCGAAGATTTCTCTGTTTATTAGTGACGCTCTATAGTTATCTCAGATAAACGAACAAACCTGTTGCTTCTGGTATCTGTAGTATAAGAAGAACGACTATGGAAGATGCTATAATCCGAAATGTGTGGTAATCCTTATTCTTATAGTCCGTAAACCACATTTTAGTTTAACTTCCCTCATGGGGCACACTGATTCAAACACTTAACACCATTCACTGAAAATGGGACGAATTTCACTTGCACTAGCTCGAACACATATTGTTTAGTGATGGAAAACGTGCTTTTATTTAAAAAAAAATCACTAAAACACTCGATTCTGTGTAACGTACGGCTCAATCACACGTCCGGTTCTGAGGTCTTCGTGCCCTGTGACTCCCCTCTCGCTAAACACTGGATGCGCCGTAACTAGACGCAGAAGTCGCCTAACGAAAAGCTTTGTTCAAGACGCGCATATCAAAGATGGCAACCAGTGGTTGTTGTATTCCTACGCCAAAGCTCAAAGCACACTCACTCTAATAATTTTCAATTAGAATGACTTAAACGCAATTCCGTACTAAAGGAACATGAAGAAATACAATCATTTCATACAATTTTCTTTCATTTATTCCTTAAATTCAACTTTAACAAACTATAAAGCGCGTGTGAAAATAGTAGGTTTTACTTTTTGCCGAGTAGGTTTATTATTGGAATACTTCTTGAGATAGAAGAACAGAAACGCGGTTGTTAGCTCTCTTCTACTACTTGTTTGATCTGAATGGGTTCTCTCTCTAGAGCTTAGTTGGTTGAATTGATGCATCGGTAGGTATTGAACATAGTGCCGAATGTCACGGCAGTAGCTTCAAATTAGTCTATTAGCGAATCAGATAAGATTTTAATGATGTGGTAGAGTGGTTACAAGATAGCAGAAAATGGTTAACGTATTATCATTCTCATTTAGTCTTCAGTGAATCCATTTTGTCGATTAAATTGATTTTTAGAGTATAAAGGATGCTCATACTTAATATGATATCCGTGTCTTCTACGTAATTTATATTGCTCAAATTCCAAAACGAAACTGAAGATGAACTTTGATTTAAGACCTACTTGTGGAAATTCAGAGAAAGTACATTCAGGAATGTTGATATTTCAGAAATGGAATTAAATAAACACTGATGATCTAAAACAGTTTCAAGAAATAACATTCTTATGGGATACTGAACCCTAAAACTTGAGGAAGTTGTACAGGCTAGACAATCACTCCATTGGGGTGATTTTGAAAGTAGTTCCTAACAATATGAGCTTGTTGAGATCAAAAATAAATTTTTCACCCTTGTTGCAGCAAACGGTTCCAAAATCTATGTGACATACATCTGAGGATTGAGATTATTCACGATGACAGATCAGTGCAGCCGTTCAAGAAAATTCCTCCCGACACCATTATTAAACCACCACCAAAACTATAGGTAGATACAAGGCTTCGACGTCTGTACAGGGTGTCCCAAATTCGATGGTTTTGTGAGGCAGCTATGCGAAACATTGCAGACTGAAAAGAATGACCCTTCTTTCTAGGCCTCGATGTTAAAGAAAACCTTATTGGTGAAAACCAATTTCAGTTATCGCATTTTGTATTTTAGTCATTCCGGAATTTTCGATTTTCCGAGATTTTAGCAAATGACCATATCTCGAGTACTAACTGAATTACTTATCATTATTTTCAGATTCGTGAGATGCTTTATTCAATAGACCCCAAGAATGCATTCGAAAGAATATTTTACCCAACAGTTTTCGAGCTGAAGATGAACTTGTGTTTTTTCTTTACAAACCCTACGCGAAATTGGTCGCGTTGAGTAGAGTGTTTTTTTTTCTTTTTGTAAATATATAATATGATTATGATAATATTATCACGTATTTGTCAAGAAATGAAAAGTCTTTCTCAACCGAATCCCGTTATAAGATGGACATCTTGTCATTCGCAAAATAATGCTCTATGGCAATATCAGTAGAATCAATATGGAAATATCACACAGCAGTACTTTCGATATACACTGAATAAGTTGTAAATGTGTTTGGTGAAACTATATTATTATCTGACCATTTTTAGAATTTTGTATTGTTAGAAAGAGTTTGTGGTATTTTGAAAGATTTTCATGAAATGAAATATAGAAACAACGTATGATATGATTTCTTGTTTCTTCGAAAGCGGAAATATTAGTGAAGCTACTGGTTATCTTTATGAAGAGCGGTTCCCGTTGCGGTAACAGCCTGAAGAACATATTTTCAAAAAGTTGGGAAAAAATTTGCGAATCTACGAATCTTTCAAAAATCAAGGATGAATATGCTAAAAAATAATGAAGAACCTGAAACGAATGTAATTGTAGCAGCAATTGAAAATTCTGAAACATCGACGTTATAAATAGCCGATGTAACTGGTGTTTCCAATAGCCCCAATCAGAAAATATTGAATAAACATAATATTGATCATATAGGATGAGACTGAATCACCAGCTTTTTCTGGCGATTCTGAGCGGGGAATTGATTTCTGCAGATTTTCCAAGAAACTTATTTGGAGCGATCAAGTAAGGATAAGCAGTGATGGACTCATTGGTCAAATTGGAAAGAAAGAAATCGTCAAGGTCTCTTTGGCTTTAATGCGTATTTGGCATTTAAATTATGACCATATATTTTCGAGGAATCCATAAACGCGAAAATGTATTTGAATTCGTTCAGCCATATATATATATATATATATATATATATATATATATATATATATATATATATATATATATATATATATATATATATATATATATATATATATATACTGGTGATTCACCAGTGGCGCGGTGCTCTGTAGCTCGTACACTCTTGAAGATTTCATTTTTGTTCGAACGTTATTGTATTTAGAAAGTGAAAATCTACTTCAGCAATTTATTTTGAAGTAAAGAGGGTGACCCAATTTTCTATGAAAAAATCTTGGGAGGTTTTTTCAGATTGGAAGACCACTTTTTTGTTGAAGATTCAAGAGCGTCATAAACTCTGCTATAATGTCTTTAAGTAATAAGTTTTTTTGGTGAGTAGTTTCGTCACGATATTTTTTTTCCGTAAAAATTCATGAAACTAGGCTCTTACATTATCGCATGCTCATTCGGCCTGAGTGGATGAATACTTTTTTCCTTTCGTTTTCTTATTCATTGATGAATTGAAATAGATTATCCTCATTTTATACAGGAGTGACTCTAAAAATTATTGAATATTGTAACTTTAAAATATTATATCTTGACTTTTTCAAAAGGAACGCCCTGTATTTTATTATCCATGTCAACGCATAAAATATTGTGCTAAATTTTTGCAGAAGTAACCTTATCTTTATCTTCGATCATTTTCGAAATATTCGATTATTTGTAAAAATTTTTGATGAATATTCTACAAACCGTATCAAACTCATCAACATGCAACATTATTCGCAAAGAAGTTTTTTTCTGTTATGAATCAAGTAGGAAAAATGAAACCTAAACAAGATAATTCTTTTAACGAACGATAAAATCAAGATGATTAAAACGTAAATCGAGGTATGTGTTGACATTTTTTTTATTTGTGCCTTCTGTCAGGTGTCCGGACATATCATATTCTGCATTTTACATGGTGAACTTATCAGTGTTACGTTATTAAACATTGTTAAAATCAGGTTTCAAGAGTTCATAGCACGAGAAAAAATGCCTGCATGTCTCATCTTCAATTGACTGCCGTGAAGTTCTCCAAAGGAGAAATGGTTGATATGATTTTTATTCTGGGTGAGTGTGATAGAAATTCGTTTTGGCATTTTGATACAAGATGCTTTGAAAAACTTCTAATTAGATTTATCGAAATGGGTAATGCCGCTTACGAAAAAACATGAAAAACCAAAAACTGCTACAGCTGAAGACAACCAGTTATCAGTTTAGTTGACAGTGACAGAGGACCCATATATAAGCCAAAGAGAGATTTCCCAGTTAACAGATATAAATCAAACTTTCGTCCAGAGAATCTTGAAAGTGAATAAATTTCACGTATATCATGTACAGCTGCACCAGGAACTGAACAATCAAGACTATGAAAATCGAATCAATTTTTACAATTGTGCAAGTGTCAAAGTAGCGGAAAATCCAACTTTCATTATTACGCCACGGAAAATCCACACCTCATGAGACAAAAGGATCACCAGCATCGTTCGTCCTTGAATGTATGGGCCGCTATAGTAGATGGATATCTAATTGGGCCGCACTTTTTCGACGGCACTTCAATAGTGAAATGTATTTAGATTTTCTGCAAAATCATCTACCAATGTTACTTGCCAATGTACCAGAGCATATAAGACAAGATTAGTGGTTTCAACAGAATGGAGCACCGGCACATTACTCACATCAGGTAGGGAGCATTTGAATCCTGTATGTCCAAACAAATGGATTGGTAGTCCTGTTACATGGCCAGCTAGGTCTCCGGACCTTACAAGTCTAGATTTTTTCTTGTGGGGTTATATTAAGGGCATCGTTTACCAGATTCCTTCTACAACACAGTTGGATATGAGGCAGAGAATAGTCGACGTCTTTCAGTCAGTTAATCCGCAAACGTTGTCGAGAGTTCAACGATCTTTCCTCAGAAAGATTGAGTTGTGTCTACAAAAACGGGCAACATTTCGAACACTTATTGAAATAGTTCAACACCTTATAGATCATCTCACCAAAAACCAATCTATTACGTATTTCATATACGACTACCTTAAAATATCTCCATTTCTCTGATCAAGTATAATGATATATACTAATAGACTCTTCTTTCGCAACCTCTGATTTTATTATTTTAGTTTATTTTCTTTATGCGTTGACATGAATAACAAAATACAGGATGTTCCATTTGAAAAAATCTAGATATGATATTTTTAAAATTAGAATATTCAATAATTTTTCGTCACTCCTGTATAAAATGAGGATAATCTATTGCAATTCATCAATGAAGCTATCCTCGGGCAATAAGAAAACGAAAGGAAAAAAGTATTCATCCTCTCTGGCCGAAGGAGCATGCGATGATGTGATAGCCTATTTTCATGAATTTTTACGGAAAAAAATATTGTGACGAAACTACTCACCAAAAAAACTTATTACTTAAAGACATTATAGCAGAGTTTAGGACGCTCTTGAATCTTCAACAAAAAAGTGGTCTTCCAATCTGAAAAAAACTCCCAAGATTTTTTTATAGAAAATTGGGACACCCTGTTTACTTCAAAATAAATTGCTGAAGTAGATTTTTACTTTCTAAATACAATACCGTTCAAACAAAAATGAAATCTTCAAGAGTGTACCAGCTACAGAGCACCCAGTATAAGTCTAACCTAGGTCATCTAACACACAGCACAATCTGCGTGGTAAATTTTCACGATTCGTGTTGCAATATTACCGATAATTAAAATTTTCAAGAAGACCAAACGTAACGCGCAAAAATTGATCAGCAACTGCTGTGATCAATGTTTGGTTAAATTAGTTGCCACCAAAAAAGAATTTATTCATTTGTATCTAAATATAATCCCTACGGTAACATAAGAATATCATTTCAAATCACCAAGGTGACCTCTATAATTTGATCAATAACCGTTAAATATAACCCACTCTGTTATACTGCTATCAGTGTTCACTGTGAATTTGAGGACCAAATTTGTGATAACAATGCCAAAAACAGCACAAGAAGAAACAATTAAACATAATCTTTCATCAATCAACAAACAAATACTGGAAGTGAAAAAAAAGATTCAACTATCAGGTAAATTCTTTGATCACACATTTATTTTTTCTTCTTACAAGAAACATAAGGAATTACTCGTCTCAATCGTTCGCAATCTATATTCATAAAAAAGTCTTCTCTTGGAAAACATAGTCTGAGATTCTACCTCGTACTAAAATCATTTTTTCTTGTAGAGGGACAAAGGAAAGCACTGTTTGAGGATTGTGAAGCGGAAAGAAGAGCTAATATCGAAGAAATAGCAAAACTAAAGAAGGAAAATTCTGATCTAATAGCCTCACTTCATGAATATACAAGTTCAACAGCGAAGTTGGATGTTCAGAAGAGAAAAATCGAACATTTAATTGGACCTATAGATAACAAAGAAGGAGATGAACTTCAGGAACTTCTAGACTTACAACTTATAGACAAATCGAAACAATTGGATTTGTTGCGGTACAATATGAAAAAAGTAATTTTATTCTATTTAGTAGATGTTATTACAGATTTCATAATTTGCTAATACGATAGCTATAACACTTATTGATATGCTATTTATTTTCTCTGTTCTGATTTCAATTAGATTGAAATTTTTTGCACAATATGCATCTCCAACTGCCATTAACAAATTTAAAATCTCATTTTATCTCAAGCTGTTTTGAAAAAATTCAATGTTCAGTCTTTTCTTCAATTCAACTAATTTATTGTGGTTAAAAAACTCTGTTTAGTAAAATGATCTCGTCCATCACTCCCCTGCACATTGTTGAATATTTCTTAGCATCCTGTATATCTAACTCTATTCTACAGGTGTTCTGGATTAAATATCCGTCTTTGGAGCTGAAAATAGTTCAAATAATATGAAGAATTGGCAAATAATAATAAAAATATATATATATATATATATATATATATATATATATATATATATATATATATATATATATATATATATATATATATATATATATATATATATATATATATATATATATATATAAAGATGTTTAGATTTATTTTTTCAGTAATCCACCAGCACTAAAGAATGCTTGAGAACAATATAAATTAAAATGTTACTCATAGAAATTTAAATAGAGCCAATAATGAAAAAAGCTTCTGAACAAATCTCCAAACTCCTGTTAATATCGGATATTTCCAATCCTGCCGCGAATTACTGTATGACATCTACGATTCATACACAAAATTCCTTATCTCATTTTGATCCATTTATTTCCAACTTTCGTTCAGTCTGTTCCGAATCTGTTCACGATAGCTGACTGGTTTTGCTGGTTGCTTAATCTTCTACTGAGAATGTCCTAGACATTCCATGGGACTGAGGTCTGCTCATCGTGCAGGCCACTCCATTGAAGTGATTTCGTGATCTTGAAGGTAGTTCCTACTGATAAGAATTTGGTGAGGTCTAGCGTTATCATGCATAAACAAAAAGCTTTCACCCATGTTTGCCGCAAATAGTACAACGTGTTCTTCTGAAATGCCTGCACTAAACAATTATTTACTATGATCAGATCAGTGCGGGTATTTAAAAAATTGCTCCCCACGTCATTTTTGAACTTTCACCAAAACCGTATCGAGTTATCGACCAAAATCTGCATTACCGAACAAACCAACGTTTGATTTCATACAGAACGTTATTATTTTACGGTTATTCAAAACCATTTTGATCTCCTGCATTTTTCTCGTTTGTCACCGTTTTGAAGGTATTAATTATTGAAAACAACTGGATAGTATTCCCCCATACTGAAAGCTGGAAGATATTTTTCCAAAATTCCTGCAATTTTTGAGATTTTGAGCTCGAATTCAATACACGGGTCAATTACGGAGATCTGCAACACTATATAAGCCGAACGTATAAACACCTCAAAAAAGTCTAGGGAACACTTCTGAATATCGATATATCGTATCCAGAACGATCAATATGGATGATTTTTTTTAAGAAATGAACACCTGCATCAATTTCTCACCAAATTATGTAGAGTGCCGCAACCGATTTCATTTTTTTTTATAAAAAACTAAAAATGCAGCAGATGCGACGCTGCTTTATAATCATTTCATGTATTCAGTGTTTGAAATCAGTTAGTTGGCACTTTGTTTCTGTTGCAAGCACAAATAAAAGATTCAAGTTTTGTGATTTGACCATGGAAAGACGACATTTGACTAGAGAAGAGATGTTACGAGCCGTTGGCATGCTCCAAGCTGGGAGCTCCCAACGGGAAATATCCAGGGTTCTGGGAAGTAGCCCAAGTGTCATAAACCGTTTATGGTCGCGTTTCAATGAAATAGGTAGCGTAGAAGAACGCCATACAGGTCGTTTCAGGATTACTACAGTCGCCCAAGACCGATTTTTGGTTTTACAAGCCAGAAGAGATCGTACTACCACAGCATCTCAATTAGCTCAAGAGCTATCACGAGTTCATAATGTACAAATTTCCGACCAAACTGTGAGAAATCGACTGCACGAAGGTCAACTCCACCCCAGACGTCCTTTAAGAGTTCCACAACTGACCTATGGAAATCGCGCTGTTCGCTTATCTTGGTGCCAAGAACACGTAAACTGGGATCAAGAGAGTTGGTCCACAGTTCTCTTCAGTGACGAATCTAGATTTAGTTATTACCCCGATTCGGGAAGAATTCGAATATGGAGGGACCTGGAAAGCAAAACCGTATCCAGCATGCTCGAGAAGTTGTTAGACAGGGAGGCGGATCAGTGATGTTTTGGGGAGGTGTACGCCTTGGTGGAAGAACTGACCTCGTTTTCATACAGAACAACCTCACGGGAAATTCTTACGCAAATGAGATAGTATTACCTGTAGTGGTACCGTATCTCCAAACAATGGGTCAAAATCCACTCTTCCAACAAGATAATGCCCCTCCTCATCGTGCAAAAGTTGTCTTGAACGTTTTTGAAGAGAATGATATCGATCTTCTACCATGGCCATCCTGCTCACCAGATCTGAATCCCATAGAGCATGTGTGAGACACTCTAAAAAGAAATCTCCTGCGTCAAAACGTCTTCCATCATGAACAGGAGCTTCGATTAGCAGTTCAGGGGGCTTGGAATGACCTAGGCCAAAATGTAATAGACAATTTAATATTGAGCATGCCGTGACGATGCCAGAGTGTCATTAATAACAGAGGTGGACCTTCTGGGTACTGAAAAATATAAGTGCTTCCATATCGTTTCGAAAATATTAGTTCAGGATTTTTTTTTGTGTTTTACCAAATTTCATCATTTTCAAATTTAAAATTTTTTTTATAATAGGTGCTTTGGAGAAGTCAAATATAATTTTTATTTTCTTGAAAATACATTATATACAATACATCCTAACAAAAACCGAAAGATTTCTATAAATTCGAATCATCAAATTATATTTTAAAGATATTGGTAAGTGTTCTCTAGACTTTTTTGAGGTGTTTATAAGGTAATATTATCTCCCGGGTTATCCCTTTTCATCCCTTCAACTTTTTTGGTGCGCCCTTGACATTCTGTATATTGAATCTAATTGTCCTATGAATTTAAACTCTTGCATGTTATCATATCTGTTACTGTTCATCAACAAATGTTTTTGTGACTAATAACAAAAAGAATAATTTTCAGAAACGAAAAGATTTATCGGAACTGGGAAAGAAGTATCAAATTCTCCTGTCGGAACAAGCAAAAAGAGAAACGATACTAAAAGTAGATGTTCCAGTTAAAAAGGTAGGCATGAAAGAATAAACTTGGGTTATTCTAACAATCGAAAGGTATAGCGAGTCAAGGCATTACTCTTGTAATCTCAAACGCCTTCGACAGACAGCCTTGGTGAAATAATTAGTCGCATATGGACTTACCGAAAAGTTGCGTGGTTGGATTAATAGCTTTATCTTCAGTAGATCGATTCAGGTGGTAGTTGATGGTGTAACGAGTGAATTGCTTCAGGCTAATACAGGAGTACCCCAGGGCGCCATACTCTAGGCAACTCTTTTTCTGTTGCAGATTGATGATCTGCTCCACTACTCCGAGAACAGAATATTTAAATTTGCAGACGACTGTACATGGGTATCCTCATTTACTAGTCAGCGTTCTATAACTACTGTGGAGTGACACAGGTAAAGATACCAGAGCATGTCACTCAATTTAAACTTGGAGAAGATATCAGAAAGGAGCTAGTTGAACATCGAATTCCTCTGAAACAAATATGCATCTATTTGGCATCATAGTGAACAAACAGAGTTTGTTCACTATGTTGCTGAATTTGCTTCTGTCCGTTTTCGTTGCAGGACTAAGCAGTACTTGTAGTACGTTTATACAGAGCAAACGTGTGACTTGGTCTGGAATAATATTCCCATGTGTGGAGCTCTACACCCAAATATTCATTACATCTATTGGTTAGTGTCCAGAAGAGATCAGTATCCCTCATCGACCTCCTGCCTCTCGCTCAAAGGCAACAGGTTGCTGGTCTTTCTCTTTTTCATAGATACTCCCATGATAACTACTCTGAAGAACTGAAAGGCTTGGTTCCAGAAAGAATCCAGTTTCAAAGATAAACAAGGTTTGCAGAAACCTCATATCACCGGACGGTCCAACAGCAACGCCAAGTGCCTTTCTCTATAAAAATTCTTCTGTTTACAGAGCTATTGTGCGTGGAACTCGCTTCTATCTTTCCGATAACAATTTAGCGCTCTTCAAGAAGCGAGTGGACATACACATTAAATCATCTTGGGTGGCCACGGCTGTGGCATTGGAGGAAGAGCTTCCCTCAAGAGTTGAGAATAAAAAAGAAGATATCAAAGAAAAAAGTTTATTATTTCATTTCAGGCAGCTTGTGAAATCCAAAATAATATCCATGCAGTTGAAGTGCAGCTACGAGAAGCGGAACATATCAAGAATCGCTACCAAGTCATTAAGACAACTCTTTTGGAAGATGCGGGTAGATTTGAGAGTAGAATCAAAAAAATAGAAGATGATTTGCTGGCTCAAAGAAATGAAATTGATAAACTGCAAAAAGTGAGTAACCCAAACCGCTTAAAAGCATAAACAGTTTTACAAACACAAACTTTTTCATAGAATATTCGAAGTTTATGCATTTATTTGTCATTTTAGCTAAATAGATCGTTTATAATTAGAAGAATATTTTGACCGTTATGAAAAGTTCGAATTTTAACTGAAGTTTTAACAATAAGAAGTGAATGTATCAGGGAACCACCGGAAAATCAGGTAGCGCTCGAGCGATAGCCTTTTTTGCCTGGTTGTTTTCACAACCCATTCCTTATCACCACAACAAAATTATGGTAATCCCTAAATGCAATATTCCCAAGAAATGACGGCGCTAATATAATTATTATTCAGAAAAAATACCTGAGAATGATGTTTTGGGTAGGCTCTTTTCAAAGTTTCTAATGAGGATATATGAATGAATTGTACCTCTGGTCAGTTACGTATTCAGAAAAAATTCCTTAGGCAAAATCCAAAATGTATGGAATTGAAATTAATAGAGGGTGTTTCAGGTGTCATTAATTTCTATAGAAGACTCCTCGTCGAAAAGCATGAATATATGTCCAGTGGTCCTCTGTTCTCGAGATACAGAATGTTGAATTTCATATTTTTCCCGTTGGTAACTCTTGTAGTTTCTTAGGAATCTATCTTCAATTCGCAGAAAATGATTTTTTCTCATCAATCTATTTGACGTGTTCAGTAATTGCGAAAATACAGGGTGTTACATAATTGTATGTCACAACTTGAAGGGTAAATCTACGTGCAAATCTACGAAAAAAAGTTTATATAAACATAGCTCAGTAAAACTTCGTTACAGAGCTACAGGGTGTTCAAAACTTCAAAACTCCTGCAGTTTTTGTAATATTCCGCCCAAATTTGAAATTCAAGCTATTTTTTCTTTTCCGGAGCAATGTCTTCTTTTTTTCTTTTAAATTTTTGTTTCAATACGCCACTGATCAGCGTACAATCAATTTTCGTCATCCTCATTCAATTTAGAAACTTTTTTGACACTTGTAAATTTTTCATGTCTCCAGCCGTTCTCGAGCAAAAAATTATTAAACGATTGTATGCATTCGCTGAATTGAAAGCACTTCTAATTAAAAAAATGAGGCTTTGATTTTTTTCATTTATTTATTTATTTTGACAGTTGCTAAAGTTGAACCAGTATCTGTTCGAATTGTCATTAAATTAACGATTAGTTTTAAGACTTTTGAAGTTATTGCTGTAAGAAAAAATGGCTAATTTTACTAACGCCGAATTAGCTGATATCCAAATAGAGGAGACTATCTATCGCCCTGAGCTATTCAAGTATTAGTGCAAAAAAATGGAACAAATTCATTCCAGATCGAAGGCTGTCATCTTCCGAAACACTATTCACATCTCAAATCTCAACAGTGGCTCACTCTGTATCTTCTACAGTTTTCAATCAAAAATGAAAATTCTTTCCCGGGGATGCAGACAAAGATAAGCTTTCTTTCGAGGTATCACTCGACCCATCTATCCTCTTCCAAATTTTCAAGGGTGGTCACCCCTGCTCTAGGGGTTGAAATTCGAGATGAGGATGGTACTTGATGATGACTGCCATTGATCAGCATGGATCTGTTCCATTTCACCTCACTGAAACTTGAATAGTTTCAGGGAAATAGTCTTCCCTGTCTTACAGTTGCTCACCCTGTAACTTTTAAAGTTTTCAATTAAAAATGGAAATTCATTCAAGGTAATGTGGACAAAGATACCATCTTTCTTTTGCGTCATCACTCGACTCATCGTTCCTATTCAAAATGTTCAAGGATTGCAACCCCCGCTTAGGGGGTTGATATTTCAGACAAGTTTTGTACCCCAAAAGATGTCCCCCTTGAAACAAAAATTGACCTGTTTTTGCGTTTTGATCATAAATGAATATCTTGGTAGATATAGCCTCTGTTTAGTTTTTGTTGAAGCACCCTGTATATTAGATCGATTACATAAATATTTTAACTATCAGATTCTCCGAGAGGCTATTGAAATGAGGAACAACGCAAAGAAAATTCTAATTCAAGAAGAAAAAGAAACTCTAGACGCCGTTAAGCAGAGAGAAAAGCAAATTGATCAAGGTAAACATTTAGTTTCCGCTAGAAAAGCCGAGTTAGAAAGTTTGGAAAAGAAAATTTACTTGAGCGGAAAAATATCTGCAAGACCAGAGCCAGAAGGTGCCGAAGAAATGGCCAATCAGAATGACGACGATAAATCGGACTCGACTATGTGCCCGATTGTTGTTTTGGAGAAATCTTTCGAAAAGTTGAAAACAGCAACAGGTAAACATAGAAGTTTTTTATATTACGAAAGGGAAACAATTATTGTTGTATTTATTCAAATCTCTTTGAGTGCAGGAGCACCGACAGCTGAGAAAACTCTAGAAAAATTCAGTATTCAGAAAGATACTCTCAACAGATTGGAGGATTTGAGGAAGAAAGCTGAGGCTGAAAAAGGAATACTAGAGAAGAAAGTGGAGAGAAAAACAGCAGAATTGGAATATCAAAAATATGCACAAGTGAAAGAAGCAGAAAGGTAATATACTTAGTGTGAAACCGCTCCATTATATTGCTCTTCCTGTTGATTGAAGAATTATATATAGAAAAAAGTTGAAACGTAATTTGCAGCATGTCCTAAATTTATATTCAAATATACAAGGTTCCATAAAAAATTACTTTTCGAAGGTACTTTCATATGTGTTCGTTTCAAAAAAATCGATCAACAATTGTATGAGCTATACCGTATACGCGTTTTTTTATGCGCGCTTTACAGGAATAGGCGAACCTGTTACACCACATGACTGGGCACCTGGGAAGAATTGAAGTGTCTATTTACTCGCTTCTTCAGCTAGTCTGTGAGTTAGTTGTGAAAAAAGTGTGAATTTGTTTTTACGTTTCATTCTTCATTCTAACTAGATTCTTGATTATTATTTGGATGGTAGCAATCTGAAAATTGAATAGAAAATGGCAAAAAACCACTCGGAGGCAAAATTAGCGGAACACTCGAAAATTTAACCAAATTCGAAGTCCGATATTTTTCCTAATTCTCAACCGATTTAGATGATTTTTTCGGCAAGTTATAGATCAACTCTTCTGCTTTGTAGAAATTATAAGAGAAAACAAAAAAATTTGAAAAAATTTTATACGGGGGCAAAACTAAAAGTGTTTTTTTTGTCAAAAATTCGTAACACCCTGTGGAATTCCGTGGTCCGAGTTGAAACGTACAATATCATGGTCTGTCAAGACACATCTTCCTACAGTAACGCCCTTCTTGTTTTATGCATTTATCTCTATTTTTACAAGAGATATCCAATTTGAAGCGAAAAGTCACAAATTTCAAGAATTTATTTTTAATCTTGCGTAGGTGCATAACATCGGAGGTTAGCCAAAAAATAAAATCGAAATTAGAGAAGTGGAAATCTAACGAAATGAAAATTTTTGAAATTCACTGGCCAATTTCACGCTCCGGGAGAACTCGAAGTACACTGGAAAAATCGTTGATTTTGCACATTTATTTTTGAATTTTTTTGTGTGACACTATAATAATTATCATTCCTGTCCAAAATTGAGAGCAGGTGTGTATCCTGGCGATACACTCGTGAAATGAAATGAACATGTTGAGAAAAATGTTCATGATGACCCACAAAAAAACATTTGATTTTAGTAGCGAGTATGACCCCCCCGAGCTCTTATTACAGCGCGCATACGATTTCGCATACTCCCAATGATGTTGTCTATCATCTGTTGAGGTATGTTGTCCCACTCTTCCACCAAAGCCAATGTCAGCTCTTCAACGTTGCCTGGATTCCGTTGTCGAACCCTTCTTCCAAGAATGTCCCAAACGTGTTCGATCGGGTTTAAATCCGGTGACCGCGACGACCAGTCCATTCGTGTGATCCCAACTTCATTGAGATATTCTATCACTATGCGCGCAGTATGAGGGCGCGCGTTATCGTGCATAAAAAGGAAATTTTCCCCTATGTAAGGAGCAAAAGGCACAACATGGGGCTCCAAGATTTCTGTTATATACATATTCTATCTCTACCATCCACGAAATTCATACAATATCGGCTCTCATCACTAAATAAAACTCGTCTCCACTGATTGATTGTCCATGCTACATGCTCCCTAGCAAACGCCAATCTTGCTACCCGATGTGCTCTATCGAGTCTTGGTGCTCTTGCTTGCGCGTATGATCTCAGACCAACTTCATTTAATCGTCTTCTGACTGTCCTCACACTAACGTTAATGTTATCCACTGCTTGTAAAAGGTTACTTGCCTGAACAGCAGTAAGACGAGGATTTCTTATGGTTTGATTGACGATGAAACGGTCATGTATAGCGCGGGTTGCCCGATTTCTTCCTTGTCCTCGCCTCCTCACGTACAATCCAGTTTCCCTGTAACGTCGGTAGATTCGATGGATAACCGACGTCGAGACACCCAACATGGTACCGACTGAGCGGTAGGTGCGCCCTTCCTCGATCAATCTAACTGCCCTTGCTACTGAGGTTGGTGGTACATCTCTCATTCGGAATGAAATATACCGTTTCGAATCATAAACAGTAAAAGAATCACAAAACACCGCAACCGATCGAATTAGTATCAAATCAAAGAATGAAAAACTCTCATTCTTTAAACAAGTGCAAATAATAATAAGAAAATTCCAAATTGATAGACGAATTTTAATGACAATTTCTTGATTCAATGGAATTTCTCCAAAATGGTGATTTTCCACTTGAAATTAAATATATTTTGCAAAAATAGAGGTAAACGCATGAAACAAGAAGGGCGTTACTGTAGGAAGATGCGTCTTGATAGAACATGATATTGTACGTTTCAACTCGAACAACGAAATTCCACAGGGTGTTACGAATTTTTGACAAAAAAAACACTTTTAGTGTTGCCCCCGTATAAAATTTTTTTCAAATTTTTTTTGTTTTCTCTTATAATTTCTACAAAGCAGAAGAGTTGATCTATAACTTGCCGAACAAATCATCTAAATCGGTTGAGAATTAGGAAAAATATCGAACTTCGAATTTGGTTAAATTTTGAGTGTTCCGCTAATTTTGCCTCCGAGTGTACATGGTGATATTAATAAATATCACTTCTTAGTACCAACCGAAATTAATAGAGAATACTTCAGCAGCAAGATCATACATAGAGAGATAATCAAATAGTACATAACCTGTTACACTATCCCTTTCATAGCCAATACTAATCCTCGGCCGCAGCATGTGTTAACTGCAAAGTGAATACTTCCACTCCACTTTATCTTGCCAATTTCCAACTACTTTTGTCTGAAATAAAACACATATATATATATATATATATATATATATATATATATATATATATATATATATATATATATATATATATATATATATATATATATATATATATATATATATATATATATATATATATATATATATATATATATGACATTCAAAATTATTTCATAGGAAAATGTCAATATTAAATCCTAACTAAGTAATTTCATGACCGCTTTCTTTGTGTTATGAATTGCTGAATGAAAATGATTCTGACGATAATATAAGTGATAAAAAGAATATAGATGATGGAATTTTCAGAGAATATAGATGATATCAATCAATCAAATAGTACATAACCTGTTACACTATCCCTTTCATAGCCAATACTAATCCTCGGCCGCAGCATGTGTTAACTGCAAAGTGAATACTTCCACTCCACTTTATCTTGCCAATTTCCAACTACTTTTGTCTGAAATAAAACAATATATATATATATATATATATATATATATATATATATATATATATATATATATGTGACATTCAAAATTATTTCATAGGAAAATGTCAATATTAAATCCTAACTAAGTAATTTCATGACCGCTTTCTTTGTGTTATGAATTGCTGAATGAAAATGATTCTGACGATAATATAAGTGATAAAAAGAATATAGATGATGGAATTTTCAGAGAATATAGATGATAAAATTGTCAGCAAATCTTCTGTGAAATTAATATGACTTCTTAAGACCTAAAATTTGAAATTTGTAGATAAACACTTCTCATTTAGAGATTGTTCTTTTGAGAATTTTAGGCTCTACCTTTCGATATTACATATTTCATATTTCAGTGCAACATCATCAATTATTAAGAACCGATGAAAGAATGCAGCAATAATAAACCTGAGTGGAAGCACACCTTCATTGAAAATAAAACTTGTAAAAAATGCAAGAAATTCTAAGACTAACTTCACTTCATCTTGTATGGCAAGAAATAGGCCATAGTTAACCAAAAAATTTTCTGAAATTTCAGTTTCTTAGATGCCACGGAAATAGTCCTAAAACACCACGGTCTTACGACATAAATCCAACATTTCTATTCTATGAAAATAAAATGAACTTGTAGTTCTCATAAATTTTATCTTACAATATTATTGTCGAGACACAAACACGAAGTCGGTGCACATGCAATTCTCCAAGCATAAATTTAACGCATATGAAACGTAGATTTACTGACTGAAGAGGGCCAAATTGTAGGATGTTGGGAAGATGTTGGATGGTAGCGAGTTCCACAGCTTACCGGCCCTGTAAACGAAGGAATTCTTATAGAGAGAGGTTCGAGGGGTCGTTAAATGTACCGCCATATGATGAGAGCTCCTTGCCAGCCTTGTTTTGCGGCAAAACATGAGTTTTCCCGGAACAAGGTCTTTCAACTGCTTGGATCATCTTCCGTGGAAGTATCTGTAAAACAGAGAAGGATCAGCAACTTGTCTTCTGAGATCAAGCGGTTGGGAATCGCGGGTGATCTCCGGGTGGTCGATGAGGCGCACAGCCCGTTTTTGCACACTATCCAACGATTGTTTGGGCGCAGATTCCCATTCCCCCTTCCCATGAACAATATTCCAAAGCAGGTCGAATCTGCTCCTTATATAGAAGCAATAGCTGAGATGACATGAAGTATCGCTTGGCTCTGAAAAAAAGTTAGTTTATCTGATGCCGACTTAGCTATTTCTGAAATGGTCATGCCAGCAAAACCCGGAGTTGACCGTTATTCCGAGAAGGTGCATCGAATCTTTGGATGCAATTTGTTGGCCTTGCATCATTAGGGGAGGTTCTCCAGCGGGGATCTTTCAAGAAAACGTAGTTGCTTGCGTCTTGCTCGCGTTGAAGTTCACCAGGTTCAACTGACCCCACTCAGAGATCCTCTGGAAGTCAGAGTTCAAGTTATCAATTTGTTGACATCTCTGACGCAGCTGTAATCGGCCGCAGACTGCTAAACGAAGAAAACAGGGTACAATCGTCTGCAAAACCGAAGATCTTGTTCTCTGTAGATGACAGAAGATCGTTTATCTGCAACAGAAACAAGGTTTGCGATAGAATGTATCCCTGAGGTACTCCAGCTTGCAACTGGAAACAATCAGATGTTATACCGTTAATTATTTTCGTAATAAAGGTCTCCCTTTTCGAGCAATCTAGTTAAGATTTGTCCTATCTAAAAATATAATAAATTATAGTGTAATCTCCTGTACCCAAAAAAATTGGCTCAGATTTGAGTAAGATAATAACTTTTTATTTAGTTTAACGTACATCTTGTTCCGATGTACTAGTAGGAGCATAGCCATGGATGATCTGTTAATTATATCTTTTGTTCATCTTTAAGATGGCATAGATAACACGGTTTGAAATTGCTTCCTTTTTCACAACTAAACTTTTTATCGGTTTGTGAAATATGAAAACTACTCATCCGAGATGATACGTGGTATCTGAGTTTTTCTGGTATAAGTCGTGTCCTGATTTGAGGAGGGTTGTTTTCTCCCTCAGAAGTCTGGTTTCGCATAGTCCCACCACTTGCCATTTTATCCGGTCCAGCTCTTGTTCCAGACCTTCCGCTGTTCTTGCTTACTCATTGTTCTGATGCTGTAAACAGATATGAATAATTTTGTTTTTGTATCCTTCTTCTACTTCTTTTGGGTAGTAGTCAAATTTATGCCTCCCCAGAATTCGTGAGGCTTGCCGGCGATGCCGGGCGAGATTCTGAGCTATGTGCTCTACTCGCCTGTGGTAATATATTAATTAAACTTGACATTTCATGTTTTGGAGGGAGTTGGTTTAGTTCCCCACGCTCGCCGTGCGGGTTGGTGACGGTTTAATTTTGAAGTTTTCCTTCTCCTTGATGGGTTGTATTTCTAGACTTACGGGGCTCATCTCCCCAGGAACGCTTTTGTGGCGGCGTGAATCGCCATTGTCGCAGATTCACCATCGGCTTGTGTGGTTTTTAACGCCCCCCGGATTCCAAATTGGACAGCCCACACCTCAAAATCTACCGCTGCCTTGTTCAGGGACTGCTTATTTATGTGTATCGCAGCTAACCTCTATATCTAGAGTCCTATCGCTATCCGCCACCTGCGACCCTGTATGGTAGCCCGCAGCTTGAACATTAATCACTTGCAAGACCAGAGACCATACATGGTCAATATCAACAAATAATGAGTCGAATTTGTAAAACATTTAACGAAAACTACCCGAATATACAACCAATCTGCAGAAAACAATTTTGAATATTAGAATCAAATTTTTTCACAACAACAACAGCGTTTAAGGGTAGAGTTAGTTTCATTACCAATAGTGAAGACACTACAGTTAACGTCTTGTGTTTTTATGCCAATTTGTATGCGTCTATACGTGCTGCTCTTGTAGATTTGGAGATAGCACGTCAGGTAAAACTTTGCTAATCGGTGATAGTTTGGTTTTCTCACCAAAGAATTATATTTAGAGATCGTATTTTAACGAAACTACAAAATACAATACAGCATGATATAATCCTGCCCTACAAATATGCAATTATGAAACTCAAACAAATACTATTATTAAGTATCTATAAACGATTTTTGCTTTCTGGAAAAAAAATATTAAGTAATTTAGTGATAGTACAGTTATTATGTGATATGAACTTGATCAACTTGTGATATGCACTTGGTTAACTTGTGTTATGTACTTGGTTAACTTGTGTTATTAGACGTTATAAGCAAGAATCAACAGAAATATATTTAAATATACAATGTTTATTATTACACATTTTACAAAATAATCTTAGCTTGGAGTTTTCTACAAAATAAAATAAAACCTATGAAGCATAACAATAACGTCTAACTCTCAGCTGTTACCTGAAACACTATCACAATTTACAATATGTAAAAACAAAAGGTTTACCATCAAATAGCAAGGCATTTATGTAACATAACCTGCACATAAACTTCGAAGCAGGGTTATCTTGGAATAGTTTAAAGCTATTGCAGATTGAAAAAGCTAAAATTTTGGTCTCTGGTTTAATATATTCAATATCAAAATAATTAGTTCTGGTGATAAGAATTTTACCATAATACACAGAATCTCTTACCCATTTTTGGTTCCCTTTCGGTTTTCCCATTATTTGAGTATTTATGAAAAATCGGCGCAAAATATCTGACACTTCATGACTTTGACGTTATATTTCGATGTTGCTAACTTCACGACAATCGTTCAGGAATTCTGTATTCACTATTCTATACTTTGTGATGAGCCCTATCTTTTGACTACTTAAGGAAACAGCAAGTGTTAGAGTGATGAAATTATAAAATATTTTGCATCTATCACCGATTAACCAACTATCACAGATTATCCAAGTTTTACCATACATCAATTATTCAAATTTCCGACAAAAATAATTTTCACCCCTACTAATTCTCAGTAATATCATCGATGAATCTAGAAGATGCGGCGATTAGGATTCATTTCTGCGAAATGTTGATGGTCCACATGTATGAAAAGCCAGAGTTTTTACAAAACATAATATCGACCGATGAGTCCAAATTTTCGAAGGAAGGTATTTCTAACCGACTTAATTCTCATATCCACATCAAACACGGGAGCAAAGTTTCCAACATTGTTTAGCTCCAATGTATTCAGTCCAATATACAATGGCAATATTTAATTTATAACGGAAATTGAAAACATGTGAAATATTCAGAGAATTTAACTACATTTGTTTCGGAATTCCTGGACAATTTCCGGTTGAATACACTTGTTTCATGTTGATACCAATTAGAGGGTACTATGACCGATTGCACACCTCAGGTATCGGAAGAATTAACCAGCTTGTTCAACGACAGATAAATAAGAAAAATGGTCCATGGAATTGGCCTGCAAGATTTCCGGATCAAACCCCTTTGGATTTTAATTTACAGTTCAGAGATAAATTCGCCGGAGGATCTCGAATTGAAAGTAAGATGTGCGTTTCACAGCATCGATCCCAATCAAGTGTAGACAGCAACTATTAATGAAGTGTCCTCAATGATAAAAAAAATGTTCAGAAACCAAAGGTGGACAATTTGAATATTTAATTTGATATCAAGGTGTTTATGTTCGAAGTGAGCAAACGCTATACTTTTCAGTTTTAGGTATTTCAAAAGTGACAAAATTTGGTTGTGATTTTTTAAGTTCTTTTCTGCATATTGGTAGTAGTTCGGGTACTTTTCGTTAAATGTTTTGCAAGTTTGACTTATTATTTGTTGACGTTCGAGTATTCATTTGACATTTTATTCAACAAAAAAACTATACACAATTAAAATTAGTGTAACTGAGACCGAAAGTCATAGAACGTTACATAGAACATTGTGTAACATAGAAACTGGCAACGGAATTAAATCTACTTCGTATGTTTCTATGTTCCACGGCTCAATTATTCAATTTTCCGAAGGAACTGTAGGTATTTAATAAAATAAATAATATACGGTTGTGATAAAGTAAAAAAATAGGTTCTCGTATTTGAAAATAAACGTGTTTTTGAAAATATAGTGTTACTGTATATAAAATATTATAAAATTGCGTCGAGAAGTGGTGCTCTCACAAGTATTCCTTTTCTCGTTAAACTAAAAAAGTTATAATTTTAGTCAAATCTGAGTCAGTTTTTTGGGGAGCCGATGATACTATAATTTCGAAAAATAGCTCAATGGTGGTAAATTTAAGATGCACCGTTCATCAGACTTATGGCAAAAACTCCAGTTTCGCAACAGGGAACACCGCCAGTTCCTCCAGTTGGATCAGATGATGAGGAAGAGGTCCCTTCCAGAGGTCATTTAAAGAGGCAAGCTCAGTTAGTTGTTGATGCCAAATCTCGAAGAAAAAACTTAAAGATGCAGTTACCAAGAAGAATATAAAATAGATACATTCAAAAATACTTTAAAATAATCAGAATTAATAATAATAATAATAATTTATTGCCAGTAATATTAATATACAGATAATGGGCCCATCGATTTCCTTCAACCCACATATATTTTCAACTATGTATTTGAATACAATAAAAAAAAAAAAGAGATTATAAAATTTTGTCATTTCGTGAAGTGTATTCTCTGGGAATTTCCGTGCTGGTCTGTCTCCTGGTCCGTGGTGGTATAGTGGTGTGATGTCTGTGAGTTTTGTTAATCGCCTGCTAAAGTTTTTGTTCAGTTTGTTTATTCTGTCTGTGATCGGTTGTATTTCTGTAAGATTGTACAGTAGATCGTTTGGTGGATTCTGGAGCCTGTTGTTGGGATGCCTTATTTTGGTTATGAATCGTAAGGTGGCTCTTTCAGCGATTTCAATATTCTTTAAAGCGTGTGGTCTGCAGTTGTCGAAGATAGGGTGAGCGTCAAGGACGTACCCAGCGAGGGGCAGAGTGGGGCAGCTGAAATGATAGAGATAATGACCAAATCGATCAAATTATACTACCGAATTCATAGGACAGATCTTAACAAAAGATGCTCGAAAAAGGAAGTTGTACCGCTCTGAAACAATTGCAAATTGCAGATCAGTATCCATTTACAACTAAAATTTAAATAGCCTTGTCCGGAAACAATGTAGTATAAATGAAATTAAATTTGAATTTGGGAGGCTAATAAAAAATCAGATTCAAATTACGCGAATCATCTCTTAGAAAATAATCATTCTTTCGACCCACAGTTTGAAATTTTGCATACAGATAATAAATATTGGAAGGTAGATCTTTGGGAAACTTTAGAAATAAATAAATACAAACACTCAGGTAGACTCATCAATGAACAAGTCGATTTGAGCCCTTCACCTCTATTGAATCTTTTCGGGGAGCAATCTATTCCTTAATTTTATTGGATATACCTGTCATAAATAACCACTTAGAGAGAGTAACCAATAAGCTTTTAATTACTCAAGAACATTTATAGTTATATTCTCATTTACATTTTTCTGCATAATCATTTGCTGAAGAAGCTACGGTGTAGTGAAACGCGTTACGAATCGCAATTATTAAGTAAAATTCCTTAAAACACAGTACTTGTTTTTTTTATTATTGAAATTAAATTTACTGTTCAAATCATCCACCACTGGACGCAAATTGTAGATCAGTATCTATTTATCATAATCCCAAAATTTGAAATTGATTGATAAAGCTTTTACCCAGATACCTTGAGTACGTACACCGGTGTATGTTTTATTTTCTCTTTATCAACAAAATAGTTTGACAAGACAGAAATATTGACGTAGCTCTTCAATTTCAGGAAATCTGGAGAAATGGAAAAGAAAAATAAGCAGCTGAAAGAACTCCAAGAGGAATCTCGTAGATGCAAAGAATCTAGTAAACAAATTGAAGCCACTATGCAATCAACACTCGCTAGTCTACAGAAACTTTACATACATATGAATCCCATTGCTATTATTCAGAAAGAACCTTTGGTGGTTGTGGAAAGTATCAAGAGGGAATCGAAAAATTGATAGAATCTTTGAAACGTCATGCGGAAATGGAGTATCTCAGTACAAGGGTACGGCAAACTTCATCAAATTCAAAAATCAGTCTAGTTAGAATGAATAGGCTGAACACGTTCCAAGCTCTGAAAGTTTTCATCTTTCTTCTTCTTCAAGTGCCATCTCCGAGTCGAAGGTTGGCAATCATCATCGCTATTTTTACTTTAGAAGCGGCCGATTTAAAAAGTTGGTTCGAAGTGCATCCAAACCACTCTCTCAGGTTCCTCAGCCATGAGATTCTTCTCCTTCCTATACTTCGTTTTCCCTGTATTTTGCCTTGGATAATCAGCTGTAGGAATTTATATTTTTCACCTCTCATAATATGGCCCAGATATTCCAATTTACGTTTCTTGAGTGTGTTAGCAACCTCTCTTTTCCTGCCTATGCGTCTCTGAACTTCTGCATTTGTTACTCGATCCATCCATGATATTCTAAGAATCCTCCTATACACCCACATTTCAAATGCTTCAATCTTTTTAAGAATTGCGGCATTCACTGTCCATGCTTCCGCTCCATAAAGGAGAGTAGAAAACATAACATTTAGCTAAACGATGTTTTAATGCCATACTTAGATCTTTACTACGAAAAACTTTGTCCATTTTTATGAAGTTGGCTCGGGCTTTTTCTATTCTTATTCTTATTTCTTGGGTGTATTCATTTGTGCTGTTCACCATTGCTCCAAGGTAAGTATATTGCTCCACTCTTTCTACATTTCTGCCGTTTATAGTTAGACTAACATTTACTGGATTGTTCTTTGAGATTACCATGAATTTTGTCTTTTTTATGTTTAGTGATAACCCATATTCCTCACTGTAAGTAGATACTCTGGTCATTAGTCTCTGCAGAGCTTCGATACTCTCCGCTAAGATTACTGTGTCGTCCGCATATCTTATGTTGTTTACCCGTGTTCCACCAACTGTTATCCCACATTCTTCGTTTTCCAGAGCTTTCTTAAGTATTTCTTCAGCATATGCATTGAAGGGTGTCGGCGATAGACCGCATCCCTGTCTTACCCCTCGTTGTATTTCAATTTCTTCTGATGTGATATATATCTTTCCGAAACTCGTAGGAAGTTCTATGATTATTAAAAATTATGTTGTGAACTGTCAGAATTGGCTTCACGATAACAGCTTTATACCAGGGAGGTTTTGGGAGTTTTGCATATATAGCTAGAATGAAGCAATCGAGAACTTTATTGGCTTTCGTAATATTCTCCGCGAAGATTATTACACTTCTGCCTTCGTTCGAATAACTGGAAGCAATTATTCCCATCGTTTGCTGATACATTCAAAGTGGCCTTTGGGAAGGCATCAACAGCTTCTTCTAAAGACTGAAACCTTTTACCAAGCAGTTCGTTCTTGATTTTGAGAAAAGTGAAAAAATCGTTGGGACTTAGGTCCAAACGGTAGGGTAAAGATGCCTAATATGAGATAGGCGCTAAATATGAGATAGGAAGATATTGGTCAAACTACTCACGTCAGTCATTTGGCGCTAGTGTGGCTCGGATTGACACATCAACAGTGCTAAACGTCTGTCAGTTCGCGCCGGCTAACGGCAATGTAAGAACGTGTGCGTGTTGGTTATTTCAACATCGTAAAACCAAATATTTTTCATCAAATGTTTACAAGGTACGTAACAACTTTATTATTACGTTAAACGCATTTAATTTATGTTTTGTTTGTAGCTTATATGGTAAATTTTAAGTTATGAATGCAGTTAAATTGTATTTTCTTTTGGAAACAAAAAAAAAGGCAGCCATTTGCTAAAACTGTTGTTTTCCTAATATGAGATATGCTAGGGTTCCTAAATTGAGATATCTCATATTATGGTACACTAAAAAGAACAATTATCATGGGTGTTGGGTTAAACCGTATATTTTTTTATTTTAGATGCCTCCCATCAAAAGAAAGACCTGGGACCACGCTGCCATGATACAGGCTGTGAATGCAGTACGAAGAAAAGAAATTGGTTACTTAAGAGCAGCGAAACAATTTGGTGTTCCTAAGGGTACCCTTGAGCGCTATGTGAAAAAGGATGTCCGCGCAGAAGATCTTGTCCAGGTTCGTATGGGAAGACGGCCAGCCTTGCCTATTGATTTAGAAGCCGAGCTGGAAAGCTATTGCAAAGAAATGGATAGAAGATTTTATGGCTTACGTCTGCAGGACATTAAATACATGGCGTTTCAATTGGCAATTAAAAATAATTTGAGGCATCCTTCAGTGTTACTAAAGCTTCTGCTGGTAAAAATGGCTTCGTGGATTTTTGAGGAGACATCCTACATTATCTATTAGGACACCTGAAGCAGTTTCTGCTGCTAGAGTAAAAGGATTTAATCCAGTTGCAGTCGCCAACTTTTTGATTTGTACGAGCCTGAACTTGATAAGATAAAATCCGCTCCACATAGGGTATACAACGTTGACGAGACAGGAATAACAGTAGTTCAACATAAACGTTCCAAAGTTGTCAGTATGAAAGGCAAAAACAGGTCGGTGCGTTGACATCCCTGGAAGAGGAAAGCTCATGACCATAGTGACCTGTATGAACGCTTGTGGTACCTACGTGCCGCCATTAATAGTTTTCCCAAGGAAAATATGGCTCAAGACCTAATGGATGGTGCACCAGCAGGTTCCATTGGCGATTGTCATCCGTCAGGCTGGATCCAGACACACCTATTCACAAAGTGGTTTCAGCATTTTATCAACTTTACAAAGCCAAGTAAAGATGATCCAGTTTTATTGGTTTTAGATGGCCACTACACACACACGAGAAACATCGATCTTATTAATTTAGCTCGAGACAACAACGTAATTATAGTTTGTTTACCGCCACACTGCACTCATAGAATGCAACCAATGGATGTAGCATTTATGAAGCCACTAAAGCTTACTACTCCCAAGAAATTGAAACTTGGCTGCGTAATAATTCGGGGCGCACTCTAACAAACAAATATGTGGCTAGATTGTTTGGTGCGGCTTATGAAAAGCTGCTACCATGACCAACTCCGTTAACGGTTTTCGCAAAGCTGGGTTATTTCCGTGCAATCGACATATTTTTACAGACGAAGAGTTTTCAATCTTTAATGATGGGGATGAAGAGCAAGATTTACTTAATGTTCAGAGAAATGATGAGAACGCAGATCTGGAAGATACTAGTTGTGTGCTTACTTCGATTGAAAACCAATCAGAGCCAACTGAAATCTTACCCAATAGCGGAATTACAAATGACAATCCTTCAGATGAGTACCAAGGATTAGCATCTTCTAAAACAGCCTCAACAGCTAGTGTTTATGACAATCCAGTACCCAGTACATCGTCTTCTGTCTCCCCGTTTGCACTTAAGCCAGTGCCCAGGCTACCTAAGAACAATTCTTCTTCTAAGAAAACCCGAACTGGAGCAGCTTCTATAATCACGGCATCTCCGTATAAGAAGTCATTAGAAGAATCCCTAAATAAAAAACAAGAAAAAGAAAATAAGAAAGGACAGAAGAAACAATCAGTTAAAAAACAGCAGACAAAGAAAAAAAATCCTATTAAAAAGAAAAAAGCTGAAGAAGTTAGTTCCAGTTCCGAAGACGATGACATGCCTGAGTTGGCAGATAGCAGTGGGGATGAATATGATGCTGAATGTCCCTACTGTAGCGGTAACTTTTCGCAGGATACAAGAGGAGAAAAATGGGCCAAATGTGATAGTTGTTTTAAATGGGCTCATGAAGATTGTGGAGATGTAGCATCGAATCGTTTTTGTGTTCATTATGTTTAGATGTGTAAGACATGGTAAGACTAAAAATAATTTAGAAAAGATTTTAATTTTTTATTGTTTATTATATTCTCTTTGTTTGATAACCTTTATTTTAAAATTTTATTAAAAATGCTAATTTTATTATGATAACTGAGTTCTGCTCAAATCTTTGTTAAGTTTAAGTAAAGTAAAAATTTTGAAGACTGATGTTAGTCTAAAATTTAATAATTAATGTACCAAACTGCTAAGACTGATTTGTCTTAATATTTAATTAATAAGTTACCTACAATAAAAACGTGATTATGACGTTAATATTGTTTTTTTTGTTTGTTGACCCTAAAATTTATGGAACCTAATATAAGATAGTATCTTATATTTAGAACCCCTAATATCTCATAATAGGCGCCCTTTGCCTTGGAATTTTTTTCTGATATTTTTCACTTTTTACAGCATAGCCAAAAATAATATAATTTAGCCTAAAATAGCTAATATACATTTAAAGTACATTAAATTTTCTATCTAAAAGTATATCTTAGAAAGCTTTAAATGTAACAGTTTTTTTTATACCCAAAAATGGAAATGGTATCTCATAATAGGCATCTTTACCCTACGCAGGATGATGTAACAATTCGATGTTATCTTGCTTTAAATGTTCAATTGTTTTCCGGGCAGTGTGCAGTGCTGGGATGAGTACAAAAAAAAGGATTCGAGTATGAGTACAATTACTTTGCTCGAAATAGTATTCGAATACTGTACTCGATTACTTTCGTGAAAAAGTAAGTGAGCACTGATTACAATTGTACTCGAGTACTTGTTCGAATACTTATATGAATACTTTTGTGTTGGTGAAGCACAGTTATAACTATTGTGTATCATTATAATGGGTTAACAGTGGGTAATGAATATCAGTGAAACAAAATATCAAGTTTTATTGTTATAATATGAAATTGTTGAAATTTGAAATGAATGAAAAAAAAGAGCACAACAGCATAGACATGCTCACTAAACTGATTCGAAAATACTTGTATAATTTGCTCTCAGTAAAACTAGTTTATTGAAATTTTCGTCACTTAGAGCATAACGCCGTGAAGCGTTTACTATGGATGCGAATGAAAATATTCGTTCAGCAGGTGCTGACGAAGGTAGCACTGTGTTGAAAGAAAAGTTTTTTCAAATTCAATATTTCAAAATTCTTCCGGTTGTCATTTAAATATTTGACAAGCTCTAGTTTTCGTACACTGTACTTGTGTTGTATTTTGAACAGGAGATCTGATGGAACTGGAATTTTCTCTGGAATAGTCTTCATTGAAGTCGTAAACATCATCATTGGTGGGGGTCGAGTTACTCTCCGGGTGAGGTTAGAGTTCAGCAATATTTTTAGCACACGGGATGATAATTTTTTCTATATCTTCAATTGATATACTCGACTTCGTTATGCAACTGAACCATCTCAGTTTGAATTGAGGACATAAAACAGATGATATAATTACATGTGTGGAATTCAAAGTTAAGATATTTATAAATCGCTTGTTTATGCCGGCCAAAATTACTGAGAGCAGAATTTCCCCATCAAATTTAAAATTTTTAGTTTCATTTGTTCTAATTTATTCACCAAAGAAATGTAAATTTCTTTGGTAAATAGCCTTAATAGTTTTTTTCCCCTTGAAGAAAATCTAGAGTAGACGTTAATGATGCCATAACTTGGGCATATTCTTCCAGATATTGGATTTCTGTTTCTCTGAAGTAAGTAATGCCCAATGTGCTGCAAAGAGTAGGCAGTCTATGCCTACTAGATCGAGCAATGGAATTAAAAGAGGAACTCGTGAAAAACGAGCCAACGCCAACCAGTTGCAACGAATTCTTGAGGAGACTGGCGACTGCCAACTTTGTAAATACTTGACAAATCACGTCGGTGCATTCGACGAACTTTTCGTGGGAGGGATGGTACGATTATGTACTCATGGTTACTAACTGTACTCATGAGTACATTTTGTAATCATGGGTACTGAATTGTAATCAAAAGTACTGAACATGAGTACTGAATACAGTTACTTCATTCCCGAATACTGAGTACACTAAAAGTAATTAGTTACTGTACTCGAGTACAAAAGTACTCGAGCACTGGCTGTGTGCGAACTTGTAGAATGATGATACGCTGTTCAGGGTTGGTTTACACAACAAATGGTTATGTGCCAATCGGCAGTAACTGTTCTTTGAACTTGTGAAGGAATTGTTGCAACTATTTTTGAAACCAACTTCTTGTTGACTTTCTTGTTGGAGACACTACGGCCACCGATGACTTTTGTCGGTTTTCCTTCCACTTGGAATACTCAAACAGAAGATAGGTACTTATTTTCTGATCCAAGGTTCAAGGTTCATCACCACTGACAATTTTGTACACGCTCTTAGACTTTCCAAAGTTAAAACGGTTTCCTGTATCATTCTGTTCTTCGGTCAACAAATGCGGTATACAACCGGAAAGTAATTTCTTCACACGCAATTCCTCGTGCAAAATGTTTTGGATTGGTTTCTTTGAAATTCGCAATGATACCACAATCTCTTGATATATTGCATGCCAATCTTCCTGGATAATCTTACGCACAGCATCCACATTTTCTTGGGCGACTACTGTTTTTGGTGCACCTGCACTTCTATCTTCATTTTTGTTGAGATAATTGTCTCTGAAAATTGTCGAAAATTATTGGGCGAAAATGCTCGCGGTTTAATTCCATTCTGCAACTAACTTGTCAACTTTACAGTTTGTTGTGGCTTGGATTTATATCAACAAATCATAGAGGTTGATTTTTACTACTGACAGTTGATTAATGGTAATAATAATAATAATATATCTTTATTTCGACAATCATTAACTAATTGATACACACATTAGTAAAAATGAAGACGAATAGCGTCACAAACAAATGAGAACATAAACATCTAGTTTATTTCATGGACAGGAACTCTGCTACATAATATGGTTCCATCTGAATTAAAATCCTGTAGATTTCTCTGCGATAAACCGGCTAATCAGTGATGTCTCGTATATGTATGGGTAGTGCATTGAACAATTTAATACACATATAATTGCAGTTTTTCTCTGCTAGTGTGAGATTATGTTGGAGATCATCATCATCATCATCATCATCAAGCAGCTCGTTCTGTCCACTGCTGGACATAAGCCTCCCGTAAACTATGCCACATCCTTCTGTTCTGTGCCGTCTGTATCCAATTCGTCTGGATGCGTTTTATATCGTCAGACCACCTTGTTGGGGGACGTCCTATACTTCTTTTCGCTTCGTGTCTTGGTCGCCATTCTAGAATTTTCTTGGTCCATCTTCCGTCGGTTGTTCTTGCCAGATGTCCGGCCCATTTCCACTTAAGTGTGGCGATCCTACTAATAGCATCCTCAACCCCACTTCTTTGCCTGATTATGTCATTTGATATTCGGTCTCTAAGGTATAATCCGAGCATGCATGTCTCCATGGCACGCTGGGCCACTCGAACTTTATTGGCCGATTTCTTAGTCAGAGTTAAAGTTTCCGCGCCGTAAGTCATGACAGGCAACACACACTGGTTGTAAACTTTTCGTTTCAAACAAATTGGGATATCTGATTTTAAGATATTGCTCAGTTTACCAAACGCTGCCCAAGTAAGGCCAATTCTTCTAAAGATTTCACAGGTTTGGTTGTCTCGACTTATTTTGATTTCATGTCCAAGATATTTGTAGGCTTGGACTTGTTCAATTTCAGCATCACCTTTCTGAATATTTCCACTTGTAACGAGATTGGTCATATATTGTGTTTTAGACGCGTTCAGCTTTAGTCCAACCCTTTCAGAAGCTTGTTTGAGCCTTTCAAGCATTTCTTTTGCATCTCCTATGTCGCCGGCAAACCTAAGGTGGTTCAAGTATTCCCCATTAATATTTATACCTATATTTTCCCAGTCTATCCTTTTGCACATATACTCGAGTAGGGTTATAAAGAGTTTTGGCGAAATCGGATCTCCCTGTCGCACGCCCCTCTGTATTTCGAATGTTTCTGTTTTTGCGTGAAGTTTCACACAAGCTGTGGTATGATCATATATGTACTTTATCTGTGCCATGTATCGATGGTCTATGCGACACTCAGCTAGAGCCTCTAACATTTTACGTTGGTTTATGGTATCGAATGCCTTTTCATAATCTACAAAGATGAGAACCAGGGGTTTATTGTATTCGAGGCATTTTTCTATTAAGGTTTCAATAGTTTGTAGATGATCATTCGTACCAAATCCGCTCCGGAAACCAGCCTGCTCGTAGGGCTGGTAGAAGTCAAGCTTGACTGTCAACCTTTTTGTAATAATTTTCATATAGAGTTTGTGTATGTGCGATAAAAGGGTGATGGGTCTATAGTTGTTAAGGTCAGTGATGTTTCCCTTTTTGTGCATTATCACCACCACGGCGTTGTTCCATTGGGTTGGAGTTACACCCTCCGTAAGGCATGCATTGAACAACTTCTGGATCTCTCGCAGCAGAGTCCCTCCTCCTGCTTTCAGAGATTCTACCACAACCTCATCATCACCAGGTGCTTTATTATTTTTCATCTCTGCTAATGCCGTTGATATCCCATATATTGTTATATCTGGTATATCTTCTGACCCAACGTTTAGTATTTTAGGTAAAGGGTTTTCTTCTGTTTGGTTTTCTCTTAGTCGATAGAGCTCTTGGTAGAAACCTTTGGTAATTTCAAGGATTTCATCTTTATTCGTTGTTACGTTCCCTTCCTTGTCCACTAACTGCCAAATATTTTTCTTTCCTGAACCCAATCTTCATCTTAGTACTTTCAAACTCCTGTTCTCCTCAATCACTCTCGTAATCATCTCTGTATTGTAGTTTCGTGTCTCTTCTGATAGCTTTCGAAATATCTTTGTTCAGTTGTTTTAATTTGCCTATATTTGTTGTTTGTTTATTTTTAAGTTGTCTTCTCCTTTCCATAAGTGTCTTTGTTGTCTGACTTAATTTTCCCTTGTCTCTCGATGTTTTGGAACTACAACCTTTTTCGGCACTTTTAATGATCTCAGTTAGTTGTTGGTTTTGTTCGTCAACAGTTTTATATGTTTCGTTTTCTAGGTTTTCCAGGTTTGTTTCTATCAGCTTTTGGAATTTGTTGATATCGTCAGGAGATGTCCATTTCATGTGGTTTGTCTTATTTATCATTCTTGATCTTGCTGTCTTAGTATTTATCACTACTTTTGCTCTGACCAATCTATGGTCGCTTCCTATAGAGCAACTATTCAAAACGGTAACATCATGGACTATTTCTTTTTTGTTGGCTATTATGAAATCTATTTCGTTTTTGGTTTTGTTGGGGATACATTTTGGAAAGAAACTTAAGACTATATATATATATATATATATATATATATATATATATATATATATATATATATATATATATATATATATATATATATATATATATATATATATATATATATATATATATATATATATTTCTCATTCAAATTTTCAACCATTTTCTTGAATGTTTGGTTCACTTCATTCCTTAGTATAGGCATAAGATCTTGGTAATGTGGGTTGGGATGCTCAATTTTTTGTGTATCAGTAGAAGGGTTGAGTTGCTTAACACTTTCAGATTTCTCATGTCTGAGTGATTTGTTTTCATCTTCAATAGATTGTTGTCGCTCTTTCAGATTGCTTAAACAATTTTGTAGACGAGCATTTTCCTCCTCAAGTTCCATGAACCGTTTTTGTAACTTTTCATTGAGACGTATTAATTCCTCATCTGTAGACACTTGCTCAGAAAGATCTGCTTCGAACTTATTTTTCAGAACATCAAATTCAGTTTGCATTTCAGTAATGATTTTTTTAATGCATTATTTTCTTCTAAAATTTGAGTGCATCATGCATTTAAGGATCTCATTTTCCTGTTTGAGTTTCTTATTTCTTTGCACTAAATCAATATTGCCTAATTCTTCGGTGCATGGTAGACAATATAATATCACTCGTCGTTTAGCTAACGTAAAGCATCTCTCATCCTTGGTATCCTTTATGTCTATCATGCAAAACAAAAATAACATTCCTCGTACACCATCCAATAGCTATTGAAAAGGAGTAAGCAAATTATCTACAACAGTTTGAGATTGAAAAAGTTAGCGAATAAAGGGATGAATGGTTTAGCTTTAAAAGTTTCTTTCTGAATGTCATTTGAGTCATAGAAACGTAATGATTTTATCAAGTACACCTTTTAGGAGGAAGCTGTATTCCAAGACGAAAAATGGTTACCTGCACCGTACATCAGACTTATGGCAAAAACTCCAGTTTCGCAACAGGGAACACCGCCAGTTCCTCCAGTTGGATCAGATGATGAGGAAGAGGTCCCTTCCAGAGGTCATTTAAAGAGGCAAGCTCAGTTGGTTGTTGATGCCAAATCTCGAAGAAAAAACTTAAAGATGCAGTTACCAAGAAGAATATAAAATTAATTCAAAAAATACTTTAAAATAATCAGAATCAATAATAATAATAATAACAGTAATTTATTGCCAGTAATATTAATATACAGACAATAGGCCCATCGATTTTGAGTCCTTCAACCCACATATATTTTCAACTATGTATTTGAATACAATAAAAAGAAAAAAAAGAGATTATAAAATTTTTTGTCATTTCGTAAAGTGTATTCTCTGGGAATTTCCGTGCTGGTCTGTCTCCTGGACCGTGGTGGTATAGTGATGTGATGTCTGTGAGTTTTGTTAATCGCCTGCTAAAGTTTTTGTTCAGTTTGTTTATTCTGTCTGTGATCGGTTGTATTCCTGTAAGATTGTACAGTAGATCGTTTGGTGGATTCTGGAGCCTGTTGTTGGGATGCCTTATTTTGGTTATGAATCGTAATGTGGCTCTTTCACCGAATTCAATATTCTTTAAAGCGTGTGGTCTGCAGTTGACGAAAATAGGGTGAGCGTCAAGGGCGCACCCAGCGAGGGGCAGAATGGGGCAGTTGAAATGGTAGAGATAATGACCAAATCGATCAAATTGTACTCCCGAATTCATCACAGGCGGATGATGAGAGTTCATCACGACTAGAGATACAAGAAAACTTTTTTGAAAATGACATTGGCTTTTATGTTGAGAGAGCTTCTGGGCTAACGACAGAAATGAGAAAAAAGTTGTTGCAAAACCCTTGGATTCCACCAAAAATTATGATTTTGCTAGTGATGCGACTAGTTTGAAAAGAAAATTCATCTACTCCTGGTTAGATCAATATGCACCTTGGCTATTTTATTCTAGTCGCCTGAAGGGTGCTCTCTGCAAACAGTCTTGGTATCCTTCATAGTAAAACTGGATTTGAGGTTCAAAGATATTCATGAAGACTGTCGAAAACATCTTGATAGTCAGTACCACAAAATTTCAACCGCTTCAGCAAAGGCTTTCCTTGAAAATGTTCCTGTTGATATTCAAATGCAAAATTCCTACCAGAAAAAGGTTGAAGAATATAGAAAAATCTTTTCATCAATTATTTATTGCATACTAATTTGCGGTACACCTCTTAGAGGCAAAGAACGGGATAAAAGAGTTTCCTTCGATATTCTACATTTAACAATTGGTAGTGGTAGCGAGACACTGGAACATCATTTAGAGAAATGTCGTAAAAATGCCTCCTATATATCATTCAAAATCCAAAACGAATTGATAATCTTATGTGGTGAAGTAATCAAAGATAGTATTATTACAGATGTGAAACGAGCCAGAACTTTCGCTATCATGGCTGACGGAACAGCAGATATAGCTGGAAAAGAGCAGCTTTCTATCATATCATGTTGTTTCACAAACAGGCAATTAGAGTCATTCAAAACATTCATTAACAAAATTAACGATAATATTAAATTCACGTTAGAGATAGAAACAGAAAACCCCATTAACTTTCTGGATTTAGCTATTACTAAAATTAACAGGAAACATGATTTTTCCATTTTTCATAAGCCATCGCATACAGATATTACTATTCACACCTCATCTACACATCCTTATCCACATAAATTAGCAGCTTATAATAGAATGGTACATAGACTCATTAATATCCCAATGTCACAAAATAATTTCATAAAAGAGCTAAATATAATTAAACAAATAGCAGTCAATAACGGTTACAATCCAACTATGACTGAGAACATAATTTCACGCAAAAATTTCGAAAACAATCCAGGAAGTATTTCCAAGTATAAAAAGTTCTAGCACAAAATACAACAGCTTAACTTATATTGGTAATCCTAGTCTAAAATTAAAATCATTCCTCTCGCATTATAATTTCAATATAGCATTCCGAACTGATAATTCTTTAGGCCGACATATCAAAAACTGCAAATCTAAAATTGATAAAAGTAATAAATCCGGTGTTTATAAACTGTCTTGCGGGGATTGTAATAAAATTTATATTGGTAGAACTTTCAGAAATTTCAAAGTTAGATTATCCGAGCACAAACGTAGTTTTAATTATCATAAATCAGATTCCCATTATTCTAATCACTTACTCGAAGAAAACCATAACTTTAATGGTAATTTCAAAATTTTACACAATGAAAATAACAGACAAAAACTCAATCTATTAGAAATTTTAGAGATCAAGAAAGAAAAGAATTCAGGTAGGTTACTTAATAGTCAATTAGATCTAAATCCTTCTCCTTTACTCAATCTTTTCAATTCATAAAGTAAGCAACTCCGATGGGTTTTCCAACATACCCCTTGTACTTGTACCTATTGTAATATTAAGTAGGAAATAAGACTAGTATATAAGGAATAACTCTGTTCGTTAGTTTGTATCTATCTGATGAAGCCACAGTGTGGTGAAACCGGTCATAGTTTTGTTAATATAGTGAAAATCTAAATCTTCTTCTTTTTCAGTCCTTCTCTGTCCACTCCTGAACATAGGCCTCCCCTTCTAGCTTCCATTGTCCTGTGCTATATTATACCATCCTCTTCCTACTTTTTCCTTTTTGTCATCCAGCCACCTTCTCTGGGGGCGCCCCACTCCCCTTTTGTATAAGCGTGGTCTCCATTGAGTTATTCACTTAGTCCATTTTACATCCTGTTGTCTTGCTACATGTCCAACCCATCTCCACTTCAATGCAGCTATTCTCGTGATAACGTCCTCTACGCCTGTTCTCCTTCTTATTTCTTCATTACGTATGTGATCCCGCAGGCTCACTCCAAGCATAGTTCTTTCAATTGCGCGTTGTGTGGTTCTAAGTTTGTTAGCAGATCTTATTGTGAGAGTCATGGTTTCCATGCCATACGGTAACACTGGGAGAACGCACATATTAAAAACTTTTCTTTTGAGGTTAATGGGGATTTGTTTGTTTTTCAAGACAAATCCTAGTTTTCCAACAACAGCCCAAGTCATTCTTATTCTTCTTGACAATTCTGCAGTTTGATTGTCTTTACTTATCTTTATAGTGTGTCCAAGGTATAGATATTCATTCACTTTCTCTATAACATTGCCGTCGACTTCCAATATTGCGTCCTCCGTTGTCATTATTTTAGTTTTTGTCAGATTCATTTCCAATCCTACTTCTTCCGATGTTCTTTTGAGTTCTAGCATCATTTCGTGGAGTTGTTCTAGGTAATCGCTTATTAGAACTATATCATCTGCAAACCGGAGATGGTTCAGGAATTTTCCATCCACATTTATACCTTTTCTATCCCATTCCAACTTCTTAAACACGTCCTCCATTGCAAGTGTGAACAATTTTGGCGATATCACATCGCCTTGTCTCACGCCCGTATTTATCGGGATTTTTTTGGTTTGCATGTCATCGTCTAGTCTCACCTGAATAGTCGCTCGTTCATATATATTCTGTAGGATGTTTCTATATCTCGAATCTATTCTAGCATTATCGAGGGCTTGAAATACTGCCCACAGTTCTATAGAATCGAAGGCTTTGTTATAGTCTACAAATGCTAGGTGTATTGGCACTTTGTATTCGTGACATTTTTCAATAAGTGTACGAAGAGTTTGTAGGTGTTCTGTTGTGCTATATCCTCTGCGAAACCCTGCTTGTTCTGCCGGTTGATAGCTGTCAAATTTGTTTGTCAATCTGTTTGTGATAATTTTTGATAACAATTTATAAGGGTGTGGTAAAAGGCTAATAGGTCGGTAATTATCTATCTTAAATTTGTCACCTTTTTTGTACAACAACACAACGTGTGCATTGTTCCATCCTTCCGGAACACTACCTTCTGTTAGGCATTTATTTAGTAATATTTTTATTGCTTCCAAAGTGACCTGTCCTCCCAATTTCCAACACGTTTGGCCAGCGTGGAAGATCAAGGCCATTATACCCCTAAAATGGCGAAAATCTAAATAC
This sequence comes from Cryptolaemus montrouzieri, assembly GCA_013387265.2. Lineage (NCBI taxonomy): Eukaryota > Metazoa > Arthropoda > Insecta > Coleoptera > Coccinellidae > Cryptolaemus > Cryptolaemus montrouzieri. Next base: position 31,885,180 of record JABFTP020000103.1, read on the forward strand.
TTTAGTTTTATTTCATTGAAAATATGTATATCGATTTTCATCAAGTAACGACTTCCTCGACCAAATTAGCTTTCTATCAGTTTGCGATTTTATGATAAAGATAATCCGTGAAGAATTTATGGGTTTCGTAGAACTGAAAGGTCAAGATGCCTCATCGATAGCAGAAGCAAATGACAACTTCATCGTAAACCAAAATCTTCCGAAGGAAAATTGTCGGATTTGGTTTCGAAGACTGTTCTACAAGGCGGAGTGCAGGCAATTCTCAGGAGAAAGTATTCTCGATCATCATTTATCCACTGCTCAAGCCACAGATTGAATCTCGTAGTGAATGCTACTAACAAAATACCGGAGATTAGAAACACAATAGCAACAATCAAGGATACTATAAGTTCCTTCAGGGAATCGCCAGCTCGCAAAGGCTCGGCATCTAATCTATCGAGACTGTGTGAGACAAGATGGTCTGAGAAAAATAAGAGCATAAGAAAATTCCTCAACATTTCCCAGAAGTGGTTAAATCTTTGGAAAACAATAGCTGCAGTTGGAAATTGTAGGACAAGAAAATCTGCTTACCAACTTCATGCGGCTTTAACAAAGTCTTCATGTGTTATAGCATTTGTGATAATTGAGAAATATTCTGCCCTTCTGGAAACTGTAGCTAATGCTCTTCAAGCGAAACCCATTGACCTCATCATGGTAAGAAACCATATAAAACAAATCTTCAAATATTGGCACAATTACAACACCAGAAGTGCTTAAAAAATTTTCAGATTTATAACCATTTACACCAACAAAGACCAATCTATCTGTAAGATAGGATTGGATCCACTTCAACAAGCCAAAATCCACACCCACCTCAGCCAGTTTATTGATTATAATATCAATACTAATTTTATCGAAAGCTTTCGAAAAGTCAGTGTAGGCGGAGTCTGTTTGAATTTGAGAGGCGTAATCAAGTTTTTTACGTGGGAGAAAATATATTTATAGATTATTTTTTCAAAAACTTTTGCTATAATTGACAGTTTATTTATAGGTCTATAACTAGAAATTTCTGCTTTCTCACCACTCTTGAAAATAGGAATAATAGCAGACTCTTTCCACCTCATAGGAAAAATACTCTCTCTTATAAACTCGTTGAATAAAATTGAAAAGGGCTAGCTCAAATTATGGGCTCAATTTTTCAGAAAAATGGCTGGGATCTGAACCCTTAGATACATCAAGAGAGGAAAGAACTTTCTCCTGCTCAACCTTATCAAAATGCAAATCAGTTAAAATATCATTAGGGCAGTTGTCAGTACCTATATCGCTAGCAATCCGCTGGTCTCTAGGGACAAACACACTCTTAAAATAGCTAGCGAAGAGATCACATATCTGCTTGCTGTTGGTGGCAGTTATACCATTATAGTGCATCTCGTTAGGAATTGAACACTTTCCGCCGTTCGAGGAGACATACTTCCAGAACATTTTTGAGTTTGAAGATAGATCATTCTCTATCTTAGAGGTATAATTACACAGATCTGAGGCAATCATTTCCTTAGAACTGACACGCAGCTGTTTAAAGATATTGTAGTCATTGAGATTTCTGCTGATTTTCCATTTTTTATATTTCAGTTTTTCTTTTGTGACATTAATTGAAGAATTCGAGAAATAGATAGGAAATTTTTATTTATTTTATACTTAGGAATGTTATTAGTAATAATTTCATTGATTGTGTCATAAATAATATCCTCTTTATCATCGATACTGACAGGTTTATCAAGCTCAGTGTACCAATTTACTTGAGATATTGCAATAATAACTAAATTATAATCTGCCTTTTTGTAATCAATATAAAAATCTTTCAATTGCAAATTCCCCATTCTCTTTCTCTCACTTAATGAAACAAGAAATTACTACCGTTGGCATTAGGAACATAATTGAACTGTTTAAGTTCAACAAATGCAAGAGTGTCTATCATTTCCGAATATTTGTTCTCAACATTAGTATGTATCAATAAGTTTTTATCACTAGTCACCCAGTCAACCGAAGAGCAATTAAAATCCCCACATATGAGAAATTTACTATCCGTATTAACCCTGTTTTCTTCCAATTTCCTTGCGAACATTTCACTGGCTGCAATATCACCTGGAGGTAAATAAACACAGCAAGTATAAAGAATTAAATTGTTCACTTTTACAGACATCCACACATCTTCAGCGCCACCGCTAAAACTGGGTAAATGTTGAGGGTTGTATTTATTGCGGACGGCTTTAAATTTAAAGGCTCCTCCACCATCCTTTCCAGGAGACAGTGACGATTCTCTGTCACGACGGAACAGAGAATATTCCTGTGTATCAATCAACTCACTATCATAAACGGAGCTATTCAGAAACGATTCTGTTATAAATATAACATCAAATAGACCGGATAGTGAGCTTATTTTGAAATTTTTTAACTTGGTACGAAGTCATTTGAATTTGGGAGGCTTTTACTTGGTAAAATTCCATTATCAATAATAAAAAACAAACAAGTATTGTGTTTTAAGGAATTTCACTTAATAATTGCGATTCGTAACGCGTTTTAATACACCGTAGCTTCTTCAGACGAATGAATGTACAGAAAATAAATGAGAATATAAATATAAATGTTCTCGAGTAATTACTTATTGGGTTGCTTCCTCTTAAGTGGTTATTTATGACAGGTATATCCAATAAAATTAAGGAATAGATTGCTCCCCGAAGAGATTCAATAGAGGTGAAGGGCTTAAATCGACTTGTTCATTGATGAGTTTACCTGAGTGTTTGTATTTATTTATTTCTAAAGTTTCCCAAAGATCTACCTTCCAATATTTATTATCTCTATGCAAAATTTCAAACTGTGGGTCGAAAGAGTGATTATTTTCTAAGAGATGATTCGCGTAATTTGAATCTGATTTTTTATTTGAAAAACTGCGTTTATGTTCCGATATTCTAATATTAAAATTTCTGTGTTCTACCAATGTAGAAATTATCACAGTCATTGCAATTCAATCTATAAACACCTATCTTATTGTTTTTACCTGATTTGGTTTTATTATTTTTTATATATTTGCCTAAATTATTATTAGTTTGGAAAGCTATGTTGAAATTATTGCTACTCAAGAATGATTTCAGTTTCTCACTTGTAATGCCAACGTAGGTTAAGGTGTTGAATTTTTGTTTCAATTTATCGACAGGGTAAACTTCATTCAATGCGATTCTACTTTGTTTTTTATTTAAAATATTATTTATTAGTTTGGGATTGTAACTATTATTTTTGGCTATTTGTTTAATCAAATTTAATTCATTGTTGAAATTTTCTGGTGATAACGGGATGTTAATCAATCTATGAATAAAACTATTGAATGCTGACATTTTATGTTGATACGGATGGCACGACGAGTTATGTATTATAATATCTGCATGTGACGGCTTATGGTAAATTGCGAAGACATGTTTTCCATTTTCATTCGAAATTGTTACGTCTAGGAAATTTATCGAATCCCCAATAAGTAATTACTCGAGAACATTTATATTTATATTCCCATTTATTTTCTGTACATTCATTCGTCTGAAGAAGCTACGGTGTAGTAAAACGCGTTACGAATCGCAATTATTAAGTAAAATTCCTTAAAACACAGTACTTGTTTGCTTTTTATTATTGGTACGAAGTCCTCGTACATTTTGATAACAAAAATGTAAGGCCATACTCGGTTACATTGGGAAAAAATAGAAATGATGAGTAGGAGTACGGTTCATAGCTTTTGCACTTCCGATTGTGAAGCGACTTCGAGTATTTTGCTTGTATCATCCTTTCTGGCGAGAACGTTTTCACTCTGAATCCAAATATATTTATAACATTTGAGCTTTGCTGCAGCCCGAACTTCTTTTTATAAAAATTTCACTGCAGAAGTGTTATGCTCATTTATGTACAGCCTTTCAGAAACGCCATCGATATTCAACCCAGGATCACTATTCCTGTTGAGACGACGTTTAGCCTTCGCGACCTGAAGAAAATCATCCCTTACAGTTTCCGACACAAATCGCACGACAATGTTCTTGGCTTTACCTTCAGCCTAGCAGGGACGCGAGTCACATAATCTAAGGCGTTTTGATCCACAGGAAAATTTAATTGACTTCCAGTACTTTGAATAACACTGACTGGATTCTCATTATTCTTTTCAGGGACATCTTGTATTTCAATATTCTTCGAACGACTGAAAGGTTCCAGGTTATCTATTTTTGCTTGCATGCTTACTCATTTCTTTTTTGAGCCTGAAATTAATTTTGATTCAAACTCAGTGATTTTGTCACTGCAGAAATCAACCGCCTGTTTCAGGTCACGTAGTTCTCCGCTGCTATTAACGCTACCAGAATCAGCTGAAGCTAACGCCATGCTTGCGCGCGGGGTCGGCTTATCGCGCCAGGTGAACCCGACAATTACTGCATTTACATTGACCTCAAGGAAGGTTATTGATAGCACTTGCCTGGTGTTTCGATACATCACAACTTTGCGTGAAAAAAATTTTCTCAGGGCCCAGAGCACTTCAGATTAGGGGCCTCTTTGGAAATTAAGTTATTGCACTCCACGCAGGCGTTTATTTTTTCACCCGCCATTATTCACTTCGAATTATATGAAAATAATTGATAAACGTGAAATTTAACATACGCGTGAACAAGACCCACTTATCAAAGAGAGACGAACAGGTGTTGATCATCTGACGGCTCAACTATTAATGATAAATGAAAAAGAGGGAGGTCATTTTTTCTTTAACAATAAATTTTCAAATAGCTGTCCTACGTAAAATGTATTTTTTATCCACCTGTACAGTTGATAAATTGCTAAGCATTCTTAACTGTTGAAAAAGTAACCCTTAATCAAAAATACATACATACTTGAATTTCCTATCTTGAAATTGAATATAAAAGTAGGCAAGTGTGTGAGGGAGGGGGTCTAAAATTAATTTTATAGTCAACAAGAGAACAAATAATTCCCATATTTTTTTTACAAATTTTCCATGAATTAAAACTCTTGTTATAAATATAATATGAAGATATGAAAGAAGGCATAAAATAATAAAAATCAAATTTCAGGGTCTTTATTCAAATTAACAATTAATAAAAATACACATTGACTGAAATTTTATGCATTTTGAAAATACATAATTTGATAACCTTATTTTCAATGTTTTTCTTTCAATTAGGAATAGGATAATCAATATTTATTTACAAAAATCTACAAGGGATTTAATTTTTACAATTAAATTAAAAAAATGTAACTAGTAGAATGATGTAAGTATCTACACCCAACAGTCAGTCTCATTAAGCTACAAAAATTGAATAAATTATAGAATAATAATTGATAAAGGCATGTATCAAATGGCTTAAATTTCGATAAATTTTTACTAGTACAGTACAGAAAAATCTAAATCCCAATTCTGCAATAATTCCTTCGATTAACAACAATTTTTCAAAGGAATAAGAAACAATTAAGCCTTTTGATAAAACCACAAACAATTTCAATTTACAAGAATAATTATGAATTCAGAAATACATAATACATCAATCGATATCAACTTCACAATTATAATTAAAATTTAATGCTCATCAAAGATAAATTTTAATCAACAAAATTTATTTACAATAAATTGAATAAAATTGTTTTGGGATCAGATGATGAATTTATATTATTGGTAGAAAAATATTTCCAATACCTATATTTTTGGTTCACTTTCACTATCCTTTGTTAAATAGAATTGAATTAAAATTAAACTAAAATATGGTGATGAATCTTAATTTATTCAGTCTATTTCAGAACCGAAATGATACAATAAATAATTGAAATTTTGTATACTCTCACGAATATGAATAAAACAGCCATTGACGCAGACCAAAATTCCCGAATATATTGAAAAATGAAAAAAAACTGTGAAAGTATGTTTTCTACAATATCAGACCTTAAGATTATTTGTACCTATGTTATCCGTAAGGGCAAAATTTCGTTTTAAATGTAATTCTGGATTTGAAAGTTTTTCCAACCTGTAGTTTTGGCTATTTCTAAGACAATAAATACTGAAAAAATTTGATTTACAATTTTAAACGTCTTCTTGAATCAAACAAATATTCTCCAGATTAGAATGATTGAATAAAATTAACTACACTGCGCGTCAATTGAGATGGATAATTGTAATTTTTTCAAATTTGTTAGGAAATAATAGTTTTACAAATTTTATTTCTAAAGAAAAATGTCGAGTCTATAGTTTATACCATTACCTCTTATATCAAACATGTATGTATGAAGTCATACGAATATTCCTACCCTAAAACGAGAAATATGGTCTTATACGCAACAAAAATTATGATTTTCTATTTTTGCCAACTCGAGACTAATTGACTAAGTTGCCGACAAACTTATGACGCGTTTCACCATACTGTGGCTTCTTCAGATAAGTAGTACATTCAAAGGGATGATGTGCTCTATATGATACATTAGTAAAAGCAGGTACTCAGCCAAAGAGGAAAATCCAACAAGCGTTGCTTCTATTAAGAACAAAAAAAGATTATGTAATGGTAACAAATTGACTATTAAGTTTATTTCCGGAATTTTTCTGTTTATTGATTTCCAACGGTTCCATAGGCTCAGTTTCAATATTTTATTCTCATTTTGTAAAATATCAAAATTATTATCAAATATATGGTTTATTTTTCTAGGAAATGATTTGCATAGTAGGATTTTTGTTGATAGAAGATACGATATATTAATACTGACATTCCTAAAAGTTCTACCGATATAAATTTCATCACAACTTCCACAAGAGATTTTATAAACACCCGATTTGTTTCCTTTATGAATTTTAGGTTTACAGATTTTGATATTTCTGCCTAGAAAATTATCCGTTCTGAAATCTATATTCAAATTATGAGATGAGAAGAATTACTTCAAATTCAGACTGGGTTTACCAATATAAGTTGATATATTATATTTTTGATTGTCTCTTCAACACTAGGAAAAACCTCATGGAATGCATGCTGAAATTGTTTTCGAGAAAGCGAACTGTCAATCATACTAGCATTATGTCATTCACATATCTAAACCAATAAATGGAGTGTTCCGACTGCGGATGATTATGAATTATTTTCTAAATGTTATCCATGAAATTTTCTGCTAGGAAAGGACTAAAAGGATTACCCATCATTAAGTCGTTGTTGTTCATATAAATTTCATCATTGAAGTTAATGTAATTTTATCCTAAACATTTTCAATTAAGATTTCTTCAGAACAAATGAAAAATAATAACATAGTGTACTACCATGAAAAGCTAACCTTATATCCTGGAATGTAGTTAATCTCTACCCTAGTGTTTCACCTCACCATTCATTGAAATTCGTTAACCAGGCACTGCAGAGTAATAATGTGAATCCCATTATACAATCAGAACTTATGAAGCTTTTAGAAGTAAAAATTAGTACGACAAAATAATTCATAATCATCCGCTGTCAAAACACTGGTTTCAGTATGTGGCTTTTGTTTTACAGCTACAAATAGACAATAAGATTCCCACAGTACTTTCATTAATTCAATTCACCCTAATATAAGATTCACTTTGTCAAACGAAACTGATAATTTCATTAACTTTTTGGATTGAACTATGACCAAAATTGACCTTAGATATGATTTTCTATTTTCCATAAACCATGCCATACAGACATTACCATTCACAATTCTGCCGCACATCCACATCAACATAGAATAGCTGCTTATAACAGTATGGTACATAGACTCACCACAATACCAGTGTCAGAAGTAGAACTCAGTATTATAACACATATAGTGGTCAATAATGGTAATAATTCAAGTATAATGGACAGTATGCTTCTTCGTAAACAAACAACATTTAATACATGAGGTTTTCTAAGTGTTACAAAGACTTATCAAAAATATAATATATTAACTCATATTGGTAAACCCAGAAAACTGAAAACCCAAAATTCACAAAGGAAACAAATCAGTTGTTCATAAACTCTCTTGTGGAAGTTGTGATAAAGTTTCTACCAGTAGAACTTATAGAAATGAGGTTTTCTAAGTGTTACAGAGACTTATCAAAAATATAATATATTAACTCATATTGGTAAACCCAGAAAACTGAAAACCCAAAATTCACAAAGGAAACAAATCAGTTGTTCATAAACTCTCTTGTGGAAGTTGTGATAAAGTTTCTACCAGTAGAACTTATAGAAATTAGGATATCAGAACATAAACACAGTTTTGACAATGAAAAATCTGATTCACACTATGAAAATCATCTACTAGAGGAAAACAAGTGTTTTTATACACTATGATATTTTACATAATGAAAATAATAGATTGAAACTGAACCTATGCTAAGCTTTCAAATTCTATAAACAGAAAAATTCCGGAAATTTACTTAATAATCAATTAGGTTAGGTGCTTTCTCTAATATAGTATAGGTATAGAGCACATAATCCTTTTAAATGTAATACTTATCTGAAGAAGTCATTGCGGTGAAACGCGTCATAAGTTTGTGAATATAGTAAAGATTTGCACATCACAGTTTTATTTGATTTAAAAAAACAGTTAAAGAAGAAAGCTGTAGATAATGAAAGTATCTTTCGATTCATAATCTTCTAATCTCTTATACATGTAACATCAGATATATCCAAAAACAAACCGACAAATATTGTTTTTATTTTTGCTATATCGTTATCGTAATTCAATGAATCTTTCGCCTGCTTCTGTTCGAGAAGCGATCGTAGAATAACAATCTTTGGCTTATTTTCTTTTCAAAGACTTGTATTTTCATGCAAAAATTTATTACGATTTTGTAATTTTTAAGTTCCAAAAAATTTGGTCTTTTTCGGTTGGTTTTCCAAGAATATCTTTTCCAATCTCTCTTGTAACGACAAGTCTCTGGTGCAACAAATTGCTGGCCTTATTTGAAGCCGAGATAATTTCTCTTTCTGAAATATTTTGAGGTTATAGCTTTCATCCTACAGCTTTGACCTTGTAGGAGATTACCCTTCAATAGTTATATTACAAAAAATAAAGCACTTCTACTTCGCGTACAAAATCCTTTGATACTCTGAGTAAGATAGCTGAACAAGAAAAAATGCTTGATGTGGTTTTATGGGTTTCCCGATGCACCGAATATGCCCATTGAACCATGGAACATTGAATGAAATGCATGCTCCCCGATGAATCGAAATTCTGCTTGTATCACAGCGATGGTCATATTTTAACATTGAAGGAAAATTGGTCAGCGTTTTTTCAAAGCCAATATGACTAACATATAGCATTCATTGCTGGACCTGTAAGAGTCTGGCATGGATTGAGTTAGTTATTGTTATTAGAGCAATTCTAAATCAACAAAGAAAAAACGAAAGATCATTTTACTAATTGTATTGCGATTTAGTAAAGGAATAGGTGTTGATATTTTCACAGAAACTCTATAACTCTACAACCAAATTCACAGCATGGATTGGCTAGCAAGATCCCCAGAACTCAATCATGTTGAGCACAAATGAAGTCGTTTCCAAAAACAAATTCATGACAGATGAACTTATTGAGATGCGAGATCGGTTAGATCAGGTGCTTCAGGAAGAGTGGATCTACATTGCTCGGTAAACTTAATAAGAAGCATGCCAGAACAATAAGAGTCATACAGGACCAACACAAGTAAATTTTTAATGAAATATGATAACAATATTTCGAAAAATTTATAAATCACAGAAATTGGTAAACTTACAGTATGTGCAAAACGAAAACAACGAATTATCCAATTTAATTGTCGCGCAGCGTATGTTAAATTCAAACATTTGACGTTACATGAAATATTCAAAGAACCTCTTTAATTTCAAAGGGCCTACAACATGAAACTTTCAGTGTACGACATCTACAAAACTCAATTAGTTGGTTAGACTGAACATGCAGATATTTTACATTTATTATTAAACCAACTGTGCGGCTAAAATACAGATAATGGCAGTGACACGTTAAAACTTGGCAGTTTTTATTAAGAAGCTATTCAAACTTGGCATCACTTCCGTGAAAAAATATACATTGGTCTAACTAATTCCCATTTCACTTACAAATATAAAAATAAAACATCATTACATGAACAAATCCAAGAAGATCAAGATTTGAGTTATGAAAATGGAAACTTTGATACGAATAATTTCGTTCTTCTTATATAGGGTAATTCTTTAAAGTGGACCATTAAAATATTTTTTAATTTCAATAGTCGTAGAAATGCTATATCTTTTCTATCTTCATATTCATCAAATGGACAACAATGTATTACTTTTAATGGCTTAAAATTGAAATCCATAGAAATGGGTGTCCCCCATAGCTCTCAAGTTGTGCACAACACAAGATCTTCAAATATCACCCGCTCACTTGAATCACTTGAACATCAAAAATTTCGTTTTTTTAAATGTAACAACCATTTTTCTCACATCATTGGAACCGTATCTAAATATAGAACTGAATTGTATGAAGTTTTCCTTGCCTAAAATGACTCGTTTAGAAGTTATTCGTTTATTTTTAAAAATTATTTTTTTAATAGGTTTTCCACAAATTTTTCAACACAAATTGAGACCAAATGCAAAATTTAGGAGTTCTATGACTATAAGAAGTCAAAAATATTCTAATGATCCAATTAAAAGAATCGCCCAAAGTATAAAATGTTTCGAGGAACGAAAAAATTCTTCTGGCCTACTTTGTCCGAATAAAATAGTTTTTGAAAATATGCGACTTCTTAGAATTGCTCAATGTCTTCGTATTTATACAAAATGTGTAAACAGTGACTATGAAAAATTATATAAAACGTTTTTCTGAAATGAATAAAAGCCAAGATATTCTAGACTAGAGAAATAATTCAACAGAAATGCCATTATAACAGTAAAAATTTCACAAATAGAATTTTTAATCATTTTTAGGAACATGGGAGGCTTGCACATTTGTGAGATAAATATATATGTACATATGAAAAATGTTTCGAGTTGAAATTCAAAATGAATTAATAAGAGCACAATCAAAGCCTAAGTTTTTCAAGAATCGAGCGTTGAAGATAAATTGCTGATAGCAATTGATTAATTAACATTCTTCAACATACTTTGTTCATATTATATCCCACCATTTCATAAAATTCTGCTTCATCCGCCATAAAATGAAAATGATAATCCTGGTCGATTTAAAATGATTTGAAAAAACGATGAGAAATTTTTTTTATTAGAAACAATTTAGTTCTAGTATTTCCCGTTATCATTTATTTTCAATCAAAAGTTTTTCTTCATATCTAACCTAAACAGATGGGAATGCATGCAAGGTACACTCAATTCAAGGAATGTGTGTCCTCCCATTGAAAAAACCTTTGCTCTCACTTCCTTATATAAAAAATTCATGACCGAATAACAGTTTCACAATCAATATGCCAATATTAAGGTTCTGAGCAATAATTTTATGTTAATTTTGTACAACAAACGTTAATAATAAGGAGACAATATCTTGACCATCTATTCATCTGAACCTTGAAAATATATCTAAAATTGATAATATTCATTTATTACCTGTATAACTAAAGAGTATTAACACTTCAGAATTTTGGGAAAATTTTGAGTTTTATATGTATTTGTGATCGTTTATTCCTGTAGAATATCACTTTCAAATTTCAGTTCAAAATTTAAACCGGTTTTCGAGTAATATATATATATATATATATATATTATATACAACCGGGCCACGCGTCGCCGGCGCTTTATAATACGCAGCGACGGCAGATGTTCTTTTTTTATCCCTTCTTTTGTTCCGTTTTCATGCTGGGACTTGAATTTCGACAAAAATATATCCATTAGTACGGTTTTCAGTTTTGTACATGTCAGAAGTATCAAAATTTTTTCGAAAATGCCACCGAAACAGGACAAAATTTATCATCCAACTAAAAAAGGAGCTAGAACGGTATTCGTACGTAAAAGTTCTCATAAAAAAAAGTAAATTTAAAGGTAATCAACATTCTGGAAATTCAAAATTGGAAAAAAATGTCGTGAGTGCATCAGCTAAAAAACTGGCAGGGTCCAGTGACCCTGACGGAGATTTAGATGTCGGGTTTGATAGCAAATTTGGCCATGTGATCCTAGCTTTCAGTTTAGTATTTTCCCACTTGGAAAATATTTCAAAGTGTAAAAAATGTGATGGTAATATTCAGTTTTTACGAAAGAGTGCTATTGGTTTCGGTTTCAAACTTGAAATTCAGTGTTCTTGTCAGCATCCAAGTTCGGTCAATTATTGCACTAGTACCTATAAAACTTATGAGATCAACAGGCGAATGGTTTTAATTTTCCGCCTATTAGGGGTTGGACTCAATGGCATAAATTTGTTCTGTTCCATGATGGATCTAGTTCGACGCTTCAACCAGAATTTGTACTACACCGCGTGCACAAATATCGCTTTATCGGCTGAATGTTTGGCTGAAGTTATATTTCAAAAAGCTGGAAGAGAAGAAAACGAAAAGAACGTTGAGCACGGATTCCTAAAAGGCGAATTGACTGTGTCCGGCGATGGTACCTGGGCCAAGAGAGCTTTTTCTTCTCTCTCTCATCGGAATTTGTACTCTACTTGGAAAATACACAGGCAAATTTTTGGATTGTTTCGTCTCGTCAAAAACGTGTAAGAAATGTGAAGTAAACAAAAAACTGATGGACCAAACCGCATTTTCAATGGAAAGACACGGAGCACGTCGATGAATGTTCTAAAAATTATGACGGAAGCTCCGGGTGAATGGAAGTCCAAGATGTTTTGTCGTTCGGAAACATTACATGGCTCAAAATACGCTCGCTTTGTTGGAGACGGAGATTTAAAAACGTCTCCCAACTTATTGGAAAGTAACCCGTACGGGGACTTCAATATTGAAAAATTAGAATGCGTCCTTCACGTGGGAAAAAGAATGTTTCGAAGGCTCAAGGATGTCAAAAGAACTCTCACGGAAATAAAAAAATTAAAAGAAAAAGAAGAAACGAAAAACGAAAAACGAAAAGGAAGAACCTGCAGCTAAAAGGAAACGCCGAAGCGAAATTACTCCACCTGAGGAAAAGAGAACCGAACTTACTGGGCGGGATTGTATCATAGAATTTCAACTAATGAAAAACCACAACATCAGTATTGCGACAAGAGCTGGTATAAGTATCTACAAAGCGTCGACCTTGTGCAAGAATACGTGAAGCCTGTTTTAGAAGACTTGATAAAAGATGAACTTTTGGATCGTTGTTTGGGAAAAAACACGCAAAACAATAACGAATCTTTTAATAGTACCATCTGGGGACTTGTGCCAAAACATATATATTCAGGAAAACAAATTGTCGATTTATCAGCCTGGATCAGTTGCTGCGTCTTCAACGAGGGATCCAAAGCAATTCTGAAATGAATGGAGATGATGGGACTCGACATTGGGCCTCATGCCTATGACTTTTGTCACGATAAAGATGCGTTGCGCATCAAAATTGCAGAAAAGCGATGTTCCGATCAGTCGAAGGAAGCGAGACTTGCACGGAAAAAAATATGGGCTTCATTACGGTGCAGGAATCGCTGATTGATCAAATGCCAGGTATTAATTTCATTTATTTTAATGTTATCATAAAAAAATTAGCAGTCGAAACTTTGAATGCGTTTTGTTTTATCAAATCGGTATCAGCCTTAGCGCCACGACGAAGTACCAGAATTTGACGTAACTAGGCCTATTTTATTGATAATTTATACCGCTTTATAACCTACCTAGAAAATTAATCAATTCAAAGATTCAACCTCTTTTGAGGGTTGCAACGCGTAAAAATGTCTTTTATTTCATTTTCCGAGGTAAAAAATATTTTGTATACCTACAACCGCAAAACCAATTTTTGAAGCGTCGTCATCACTTTCTACGAAGAACTTACATGCGGCGCCAAAAAATATTTTGTATACCTTTTTATGTATAACAACATGTAAAAAGTTTTTTGATACATAATAAAGATTTCTTTAAAAAATTCTAAACAAACCTTCCATTTTGTCATTCTGAAGTGATAATACCCCTAACGAAAATTTTTCAGTTTTTTCATATTACTTTCCACGCAGACATAATATTTGTTTATCAGGATTGAACCACAATATGAACTGCTTTTTCTGAATTCAAATTTTAAAGAAATCTAATCTCTAGATTCTGTTTCGAATGTAACACTGTATCAAAGGGATGCCAGTTACACAACAGAAATTTATCAATCCTAGCCGAGTTTTTTCTTTATTGAAATCGATATCTCCACTTTCTTGAGCTATTTCGAGTCAGGAAATTTTACGGCACTGTTTCCATCGCGATCTGGAAATCGTGTACGATAGAATCGAAATCCTAATGCATTTCTGTTAGATTGAAGAAAAGCTTGTATCAGGCCTGTATATATTTTATTTTCGTCTTCCCCACTTAATAATTCTTCAGTCGGTTAGGCTCGATATAAAACAATAAGAATAATTAATACGCGGGTATTTACCTAAACAGTTAAAATAAATCTATGAAGGTTACCCTCTAATTTTCAATATTCTTATGCCACAGCTCACTTCATAATTCATCAGATTTTCGTTCCGTTTTCAGTTGTTTCTATTAGAAGTTCTGAACAATGTGATTTACCAGAACTGAAATATTGATCAAAACATTCTACGGCTGCCAAAAATTATCACAAATTCAACAGTCGTATATTCTTCTCTTCCGAAATTTTCCAACAATTTTTTTCTCAGATAATATAGCGTTTTAAGTGATAGTCTTTTCGTATAAGGAACATTAAATTGTTTAAGTAATCGAACAAAAATTTAGTTAAAAAGTCCAAGTGAAGGTCAATAGAACTACGAAAACGTTTCAGGCTTTTAGAATATTAATTGAGATGCGATTCAGTATTATTTTCATTGAAATCACCAACAATTATAGGAGTTAAATCAATGATATTGTTGATGGATTATTTTATGGAAATTCACTTTAATATAAATAAGATTGGAACACTTCAGTGTGATTTCCACAATGTTTATTTTCAATACACTCCTCTGATTTTGACAGTTACGTCATTTTCAAATGTGTAGACCTAACAATTATTAGAAAAATGTGCTAACTATACCTTTTTTAAGTGTTGAGTGATTTAATTCTGGTTGACTATTAATTAAAAGTAGTAACTTATAGAAAACCAGAAAATAAATACGCATGTATAACTTTCATTGGCCTCTAATAACATCAGCAGTTCAATATTTAATTAAACGACCCAGTGATCCCAACATAAGCGAATTAGTATTCAATGCCAAACAAAAATCAATAAATTCAAATAGTCTGGAATATACAGAATTGAATGCAATGAATGCCCAAGAGCTTACGTAGGAAAAACATGTAGAAATTTTAAGTAAAGATTCTAAGAACATCGCTTCCAAAAACAAATTCGCAGTTTTGGAACATATTAAATTAAAAAATTCTCCACGAAAGTAATAAAGAAATGACTATGAATCTGTTGTAAAGATTGGACATTGACAAACTTAATGCAAACCCTAAATTCATCAATCTCCATAGCATAGCCAACAAGAATTAAATCACTCCCCACTACTCAACATTTCAAATAGATATAGTTGGCATATTCTTTCTCATAACTGTTAGCTCTAGACAATGTCAAAACTGGTGCATTAAAAATAAGCATTGTGGAAATCGGAAAGAAGTCTTTCATTTTATTCATATTCTAGGAGCTGAAGCTTAGGGAGTTTAAAAGACTCAATCTCCTGCTTCCTTATGAAAAAGAAAATAAAGCCATATTTTTCAAAGGATTCAAAACGAAAGATGAGTCAAAATTCAAAGGTCACCTGTATTATTCATCCAGCACAACGAATATTTTACAGTCTAGCTGTCTGGCAGTCAATAAAAACGAAAAAATTCAACATTACATTCTGATGCAAAAGAAAAACAGAATCAATCAGGTTAGGCCGCTTGTGCTCGGACCTTCCCACTCAATCAGGTATTCTACTTTACCGGTCGGGCTGAATCGTTTCGCCTTGACTGCGAACCTTTCGCCTGCTGCGATTCTATTCGCGGCGCCGAAGTAAATGTTAACGGAGCTCTTCAGTTCGTCCATACTTATGTCTGGTTCCTGAAATGAACGATAAGTTAAATTCGACTTCAAAGAGGTCGAATAAGCGGACACAAACTTACCGTCTTCACGGGACTAGGTTTGGGAGTGGGGGGATTCGATGTTTTCTCCTTCTCTACAGTTTTCTCTGGCCTCTGCCTCAATCTTCTACCTCCGAAAAAGTTGTCGTTGCTTGGTCCGGCACTCGTACAGGCCACGTTCCAATCTTTGTTATCGGGCTTAATTGGAACTACAGTTGCCGTCTTGCTTGCCGTTTGACCTGCCACGTAGGTACTTACGTGGTTCGACCTACTTCTTCTCAAACGTCTTCTCTTCACCTAAAGAAAGTTCATCATTATATGAGGAATATTTTTAAGTTTTGCATATAGAGCTAGAATTAAACAATTGAGAGTATTCAAAGACTTTATTGTTTTACGAAGTATTCTCCGCGAAGATTAATACACTTCTGCATTTGTTCGAGCCAATTCTGGAAGCACTTATTCCAATCGTTTACTGCTACATTGAAAATGGCCTTGTGGAAGGCATCAACAGCTACTTCTAAAGACTGAAACCTTTGACCACGTAGTCCGTTGTTGATTTTGAGAAAAGTGAAAAGAATCGTTCTGACTCAGGCCCATATTGTACGCAGGATGATGTAACAATTCAATGTTTCCTTGAGTCAAAGATTCAATTGTTTCCAGGCTATGTGCGAACTAGCATTGTCTTGGTGAAGGATGATTCGCCGTTAGGGCTGGTTTCTCGAATTGTACCAACGACATGCCTTAAACAAATGATAGAGTACTAATCGGCAGTAACTGTTCTTTGATCTTGTAAAGCCATTGTTGGTACATTGTTGGAGACACTTCGACCACAGATAACTTCTGTCGGTTTTTCTTCCTCTTAGAACACCCAAACAGAATTGTGCAAAAAGTTTTAGACTTCAAATAATTGATCGATGAAGCCTGAACTACGTGATAGTTGATATTCATAATGAATAATAAAATAAAACAAGTTACTATGTTTTAACTATCACTAATTTATTGTTGTAAAGAATGACAAAATTTTACATTGGTTGGACCGGTTTCGGACATACGTCTATTATCAACAACAAGCTAATGAAAACTGAATACTCATGTACAATACAGGAATTACCATCAATAAAATGCTAGAGAGATCACAGTAACTTGAATAATGGTGATTGGTAGGTAATTGAGTCTACCTGGTCGTTAAGGAGCTCAACCCTTTCTACCCTAGATGCCTTGAAAATTTCCATCGATTCAAAGAAATTGAGTTTATAAGATTTAGCACAGGAATGAAGAATTTTTATCTGTTGAAGTTCTGGAAAAGGATGACATTCATCCAGACAATGTGCAGCTAAAGCTGAATTATATTTCTGATGTAGGAATGGCCGGAAATGTTCTTTTTATCTAGCCTTGAAAGAGCGTCTTGTTTGACCTATATAAAAGGAATTGCACTCAGAACATGTTAATTGATATACTCCTGATTTTTCGAATATATCGGTTTTATCTTTTGTGTTGAAAAGCAGGCCTGACAATTTGCTAACTGGTTTGAATGCAATATGAGCTTTTTTACTATTTGACAAAACTCTAGCAATCTGTTCTGACGTCTTCCCAAAATATGTTAGAGACATACATTTTTCGGGCTTTTCTCTTGGATTGGGGATATATCATGTTGAATGTGTTGCGTATTTTTCGATTAATTAAACTATCTATTGCTTTTATATCGAACCATAAAAATCAAACCGACTCGAAAGATAAAATTTTAATCAAAAATATCAAACGCAAAATTTCTGAAAATTCATTAGTACTCGCGCGAGCAGATAAGTCGAATGCTATAATTGTTATTCCAAAAGTACAATATGAGGAAAGAATATAAGATTTCATTAATAAAGAAGCGCTTACACTCTTTCATAAAGACCCAACACCACTTATACAGAAACAACTTAGAGTAGCCGCTAATGATATGCAATCACTTTTTAGTAGTTTCAAGAGAAACAGATGCATTAAAATGAATCCTAGAATTCCTAGATTATATGGTCTCATTAAAACACATAAAGAAAATTCGTCCAGTGGTGTCATATACCAACAGTCCAACACAAATACTTGCTAAGCAACTAAATACCAAATTTAAATCAATTTCAGATTTTCATTCACAATATAGAATAAAAATTCATTAGAATTATCGAATAAAATCAATAACTTCCTCATACCAACAACCGCAAAATTAATATCATTAGATGTAGATAATATGTTTTCGAATATACTTGCAACATAATGTGTCCCTTTATTATCAAGTATTCTAGAGGCAAGATATCTCAACGTGGTCTGTAAAGATGAGTTAATTTCTCTGTTTGATTTGTGCTTGACCCAAAATTATTTTCAGTTCAATAATAAGATATATTCACAAAATAATGGTTTAGCTATGGGTTCACCCCTCAGTCCCCTTCTATCTGAAATTTTCATGTCTAATTTGGAAAACACTAAGATTATGACGTCACCTTTGACGAAAAGGCATATTCTATTTTGGTACCAATCTGTTGATGACATTTTAGCCTGTTTCATTGGAACGAATAGACAACTAGAAATCTTCCTGAATTTCATTAATAACATTCATCCTAAAATAAAGTTCAAAGTAGAAACAGAAGTCGATAGTAAAATCAATTTCTTAGATCTAACAATTACCCGGGAGAATAATAACCGTTTATCAATTAATATCTTCAGAAAACCATCGTCACGGACAATGTCATACCCATAGATTCATTTCACCCGTATTCTCAAAAAATAGCAGCCTTTAAATCCATGATTGACAGAGCGATTTCTTTGCCTTTATCGGACATGGACCGAAAATCAGAATTTAACACCATTACGTTAATAGCAGAGAACAACGGCTTCGATATAAAAGCAATAGATAGTTTAATTAATCGAAAAATACGCAACACATTCAACATGATATATCCCCAATCCAAGAGAGAATCTAACCTAACATATTTTGGGAAGACGTCAGAACAGGTTGCTAGAGTTTTGTCAGATAGTAAAAAAGTTCATATTGCATTCAAATCAGTTAGCAAATTGTCAGGCCTGATTTTCAACACAAAAGATAAAACCGATAAATTCGAAAAATCAGGAGTATATCAATTAACATGTTCTGAGTGCAATTCCTTTTATATAGGTCAAACAAGACGCTCTTTCAAGGCTAGATAAAAAGAACATTTCCGGCCATTCCTAAATTAGAAATATAATTCAGCTTTAGCTGCACATTGTCTGGATGAATGTCATCCTTTTCCAGAACTTCAACAGATAAAAATTCTTCATTCCTGTGCTAAATCTTATAAACTCAATTTCTTTGAATCGATGGAAATTTTCAAGGCATCTAGGGTAGAAAGGGTTGAGCTCCTTAACGACCAGGTAGACTCAATTACCTACCAATCACCATTATTCAAGTTACTGTGATCTCTACTAGCATTTTATTGATGGTAATTCCTGTATTGTAAATGAGTATTCAGTTTTCATTAGCTTGTTGTTGATAATGGACGAATGTCCGAAACCGGTCCAACTAATGTAAAAATATTGTCATTCTTTAATTCAATAAATTAGTGATAGTTAAAACACGATCTCATTGTTTCCAGTTGCAAGCAGGTGTACCTCAGGGATCCATTATTCCGCCAACCTTGTTTCTGTTGCAGATAAACGATCTTCTGTCATCTACAGAGGACGAGATCTTCGGTTTTGCAGACGATTGTACCTTGGTTTCGTCTTTCAGTAGTCAGCGGCCGATTACAGTTGCGGAATCTCATCGTCAGAGATGTCAACAAATTAATAACTTAAACTCTGACTTACAGAGGATATCTGAGTGGGGTCAGTTGAACCTGGTAAGCTTCAACGCGAGCAAGACGCAAGCAACTACGTTTTCTAGAAAGGTCCCCGCTGGAGAACCTCCTTTAATGATGCAAGGCCAACTAATTGCATTCAAAGGTTCGATATACCTTCTCGGAATAACGGTCAACTCCAAGTTTTGCTGGCATGAACATGTATCAGCACTAGCTAAGTCGGCATCAGCTAAACTTAGCTTTCTTTTCAGAGCCAAGCGATACTTCTCGTCATCTCAGCTGTTGTTTCTATATAAGGCGCAGATTCGATCTGCTTCGGAATATTGTTCCCATGTATGGGGATCAGCGCCCAAGCATTCGTTGCGGATGTTGGATAGTGTGTTAAAACGGGCTGTGCACCTCATCGACCACCCTGAGATCAACCGCGTTCTCCAACCGCTGGCTCTCAGAAGACAAGTCGCTGACCTTTCTTTGTTTTACAGATACTTCCACGGAAGATGCTCCAAGGAGCTTAAATACCTTGTTCCGGCAAAACTCATGTTTTGCCGCAATGAGTTTTGCCGCAACACTAGGCTGGAAAGGAGTTCTCATCATATGACGGTACATTTAACGACCCCTCGAACCTCTCTCTACAAGAATTCCTTCGTTTACAGGGCCGGTGAGCTGTGGAACTCGCTTCCGTCCATCTTCTCAACATTCTACAATTTGGCCCTCTTCAAGAACCGAGTAAACAGACACCTCAATTAATCCCAGGCGCCTACTCATGAGGTGTAACAGGCTGGCCTATTCCTGGGAAGCGCGCATAAAAAAAATAACAGGAACCAATTTATGCTCTTCAGTTCGGTCGTATTCGGTATCTCCACATCAAACTATCCATGATATGTGTTATACTCATGAATGATTTTAGGATATTTGACATCAATACTTCCTCCTTTCATTTCAAAACACTTCACACTAGTTACAGGCTCTTTGTCAGCAAATGTTTATAGTAACATATTTGTTATCTTTCATTGAGATAATTTACAAGAGGTTTGATTTTGAGTAGCCGATCATGACTAGGATCCTCCTTAGATAGACGCTAACAATTATCGTTGAGATGAATAAGATGTCATATCTTCCCAAACTTAATTACGGGCACCACATGTTCGTATCCTAGTTCTGTATTTCAATAAGGCACATTAAGCATGTGAACTGTCTGCAGGTAGAAGCAAATATCCATAAATTGTCTGTCAGTGGAATTGAAATTCGCTAAATTATTAGGATTCGCTTGTTTTATTTTATTATTCATTAGTTTAAGGCCTTCCAAAGTCCGGAGTTTATTCATACAAATTCGCCCTTACAGCTTTCTGTTCTTTAGTCAACAGATATCCAACGGGAAACTAATTTCTTCACGTGCAAATTGTTTTATATTGAGATCTTTGAAATCGGAAAATATCTCAATCTCTCGGAATGTTGCATGCCGATCATCCTGGATAATCTTACTCGCAGCAGCCACATTTTCCTGAGTAACCACTGTTTTTGATGCACCTGCCCTTGGATCGCCGCTAAGCCTAACCCTTTTGCGTTTAAATTATCCATACCAAAGGAAAACAGTTGACTGGTGTGGTGTTTCAATGCCAAAACAAGAAACCAACTCGCCGAGACATTCTTGCTGAGATAATTTTCTTAAAATTGTAGAAACGCAAAAATGCTTACGGTTAAATTCAATTTATTCAACAAACTTGTCGAATTTGACAATTTGTTATGGATAAACACAGCACGCATATGGACTGAAATTTTAGATTCATATTAGCAAATCATTGAGGTACATTTTTAGTACGGATAGTTGATTAATGGTGTCCTCTATGTCCCAGCATTCAAAACATGAAATACATCCTAAACATCATATACTTACAAAATGGTATAATTATTTGATTATTTCTTCTTATAAACTCAAGATAGCGAACGCTTCGTTATTTTTAAGGGTATCAAATATGAGACTTCCAACATTATTGCTAAAGATGTTTCATTTTAGTAAAATCTGAACAGTTGAATACTGTTCAGTTCAGTTTGTTGCAACTATCAAACTGCAGGTATTGAAGTGTGTCTAATGTTGAAAAAAGTTCTGCAACATATTGCAACAGCAATAAAATCAAAATTTTCAAGAGGAAACATTACTAGCAAGAATTGATCAGCTGCTGATATCAATATGTGGTGGTTCCTTGCAAATCTCAATTTATCTCCCATGAGATGAACCTGTGCGGAAAAAACCATCGAATTTTGTTGGCATATATCCGGACATGACAGAAAAAAACAAGTGTTAATAATTAGCTGTCTACCAAGAAGGAAATTTGAAATATTGAAACTGTGCTTTAATTTCTTGGTGCAGTGTAAATTCTTGGTTTTGTTTTCCAATTCGTAAATTAACGAAGGTACAATTATACACATACAAAACATAGAATTATCCAAGCGTTTAACATAGAAAGTGCTAAAGTTAATTCCGCAAACTTAGAACGATTGGCCTTGTGATTTTTGAGTCATCGCGAGTATTACTGCTCTATAAAATCGAATGTTCAAAATGAACGAGAAATGTAATTGATTTCGCACAACCAAAACTTCAGATCTACTACATTGTTTTACCAAAAAAATATTTTATCAAAACAAACACAACAAATGAATAACGATTATGCATTGCGCAATCATGAAGGCTTGCCGTAAAGGACATCTATTGAAAGTCTCATCCATACGGTTGATTTGTGTTTATCATAATTAATTTTGCTAAACCAACTCAGTATTGAGCCGAACAAAGCAAGAAAAAATTCAAACTGATAGTGCCACTATTGAGTATTTAACGCACCGCATTTGCTTTTTAAAAAGGGTAATTGATAAGTAGTAAACAATCTACGAAAGGTTGATGATATAAACCATAAACCATTTACAATTGAACCATATGCTATTAAAAAATTTACCATTTCTGAGTTATTCTTGTTTCAAGGTTTTTCCCAATAAGTTTTTTTCGAAAATCGTGACCGAGAAATGGGGGTAATTTTTTATAGCAGGCCCACAAAACCATCGAATCTGGCACACCATGCGAAACAAGATTTTCAAACACGACGAATGTCGAGGGCATTACAGATTATTGTAAGATATTGGTAGGATAAGAATCCTCCATACAGGAGAATTGAAAGAAAGCAATATCCTGGCCAGCTAGAAGCCCACACCTAATGCAAACGGATTATTAACGGTTAATTTTTTTCGATAACAGTAAATATGACTCAATTCGTTGCAAATGGTCCATACTATTGCTCCTTGGAAATTTGTTCACTACTTACCTATCACCCTGTATCTGAAGATTCAATTCTGATAGAATATTTCGATTTACTCACTTCGCCGTTTGGTCCTATGACGATATCTTTCTCGCTGAGTTGCCGCTTCATCGGCCTCACTTTGGGTTTACCCGGTATCACAGCTGTAAGGGGTAAGGGCAGTGTTATCGAATCTTTGCTCCTTCTTTTCTTCTGTTCTTCGTTGTGTCCTCGGAGCAGGGCGATAAACGGATTATTCTTACCCTCGAAGTCTTTGGGGGGAGGTATTATTAAATCTAGAGTGCTCTTGGATGATGTCTCGTCTCCCGAAGTATCACATTGGGCGTTCAGTTCAGTCAGACTGCTCGAATCGGGGCAGGGTTTAGCTGGAACAGATTCTCAATAATAAGAGATTCGCGCAACGAATGAAAGGGAAGTACTCACCCACTTTGACATCTTTCGCACTAGAACTCTCCAGGCAGTCGTTGCTCAGATCCGATACCATCGATGTGGAACCAGAAGCGGGTGGAGTGGGCGGAGCCGAGACTGAGGTAGGAGGGGTTGGTGGCAGTGAATCATTACTCTTATTACTAGTAGTTTTACTATCGAGACTGAGCCTAGTCAAGTAGGCACCCCGTCCTTTGTCCTTCTGCTCCTCATTTCCGAAGTCGTTTGTCGTTTGTCTCCTTTTTGGTTTACGTAGTACCCTTTCTCTTTGGGAGCTCATCGCCAGTAGCCGTTTCTTCTTCTGAAGGCTCATTTTTGGAAAAGGAACACTTTTTTTAACACAGCCTGCACCTATGTAATTACCTGAAAGAAAAATTTGGTCATGTTCACTCATGTTCAGCCACGTCTGCATTTAGTGTTGAGCCAATTTAGCTGCTAAATTATCAAGAAACTCACCTAATTTTAAAGTATTGTCAGATTGCACCTCTTCGGTTAAATCTGGACTGGGGCAAGGGGAATCGGTTTCCGACAGGGCCCCGTTCCTTTGATACGCCACCCCAGTCATCAAATTCCGCATTTGGAGATCCGAAGGAACGATCTTCTTGTTCGAGTTGGTCTCTCCGAGGGTGAGAGGCATCATTTGCAGTCTTCGATTGCCTTGCCACAATATCCTCAGATCGTTTTCCACTATGGGGCCGGTCAGTGGCAGTGACAAACAGGGGGCAGGTGGCGGCAAACGCACCCTCAAACCCCATATTGTGGTACGCTTTTTTATTTCCCTACCACACTTGAATCGATTTCGGTTGTTGGTGAGGATGGATAGGATGTGGCCCCTTCGCTCGTGTTTACCGACTATGAAAACCTGAAATGGACGTAATTTCAATATGGATTCATATTACGCTACTGCCGGAAAATTACAACCTCTTGAAAATTTTAGAGAAAAGTATTATTCTATTCAAGGAGACTAGAGCCAGTGCTAATTTAGAGGGGTCTAACAAGTAGGTCAATAAAAATTATAACCGATAGCCAAGCTGCATTGAGGATATTGGCATCCAACAACTGCACGTCACTTATTATGTAGGAATGCCGTTCAACCTTCGCCAAACTGGGCGAAAGGATGGGTTCCGTCTGATGTGGGTACCATGCCACTCAGGCAATGAGAAGGTGGATTCATTGAGCATTCGAGGAACAGCCTTGGGATTAACTGGACATAGCCTTGACTTGGAATTCCCCGGGAGATTGCAAGGATGGAAAAAAACCGGTGGTTGGACCTGAAGGTAGGATAGCACTGGCTGAACCGCACAGGTCTCAGACACTCTCAGCTTGCTACTATAAGAGCCAAGGCTTGGATTAAACTCTCCAAACTAGCATTTGAATTTGGGAGGCTTTTACTTGGTAAAATTCCATTATCAATAATAAAAAACAAGTAATGTGTTTTAAGGAATTTCACTTAATAATTGCGATTCGTAACGCGTTTTACTACACCGTAGCTTCTTCAGACGAATGAATGTACAGAAAATAAGAATGAGAATATAAATATAAATGTTCTTGAGTAATTAAAAGCTTATTGGGTTGCTTCTTCTTAAGTGGTTATTTATGACAGGTATATCCAATAAAATTAAGGAATAGATTGCTCCCCGAAGAGATTCAATAGAGGTGAAGGGCTTAAATCGACTTGTTCATTGATGAGTCTACCTGAGTGTTTGTATTTATTGATTTCTAAAGTTTCCCAAAGATCTACCTTCCAATATTTATTATCTGTATGCAAAATTTCAAACTGTGGGTCGAAAGAGTGATTATTTTCTAAGAGATGATTCGCGTAATTTGAATCTGATTTTTTATTTGAAAAACTGCGTTTATGTTCCGATATTCTAATATTAAAATTTCTATGTGTTCTACCAATGTAGAAATTATCACAGTCATTGCAATTCAATCTATAAACACCTGGTTTCTTGTTTTTACCTGATTTGGTTTTATTATTTTTTATATATTTGCCTAAATTATTATTAGTTTGGAAAGCTATGTTGAAATTATTGCTACTCAAGAATGATTTCAGTTTCTCACTTATAATACCAACGTAGGTTAAGGTGTTGAATTTTTGTTTCAATTTATCGACAGGGTAAACTTCATTCAATGCGATTCTACTTTGTTTTTATTTGAAATATTATTTATTAGTTTGGGATTGTAACTATTATTTTTGGCTATTTGTTTAATCAAATTTAATTCTTTGTTGAAATTTTCTGGTGATAACGGGATGTTAATCAATCTATGAATAAACTATTGAATGCTGACATTTTATGTTGATACGGATGACACGACGAGTTATGTATTATAATATCTGCATGTGACGGCTTATGGTAAATTGCGAAAACATGTTTTCCATTTTCATTCGAAATTGTTACGTCTAAGAAATTTATCGAATTATTGCTTTCTATTTCGGTTGTGAATCCTATTTTTGAATGTAATGAATTTATATGATTTTCTAAAATATTTAGATGTCTATCTGTTCCTGTGAAGCAAATAATGATATCGTCTACATAGCGATACCAGTATAAACAATTTTTAATGAAAATATTCAGTCTAACCCACAGTTTGAAATTTTGCATACAGATAATAAATATTGGAAGGTAGATCTTTGGGAAACTTTAGAAACCAATATATACAAACACTCAGGTAGGCTCATCAAAGAACAAGTCGATTTAAGCCCTTCACCTCTATTGAATCTCTTCGGGGAATAATCTATTCCTTAATTTTATTGGATATACCTGTCATAAATAACCACTTAAGAAGAAGCAACCCAATAAGCTTTTAATTACTCAAGAACATTTATATTTATATTCTCATTCTTATTTTCTGTACATTCATTCGTCTGAAGAAGCTACGGTGTAGTGAAACGCGTTACGAATCGCAATTATTAAGTAAAATTCCTTAAAACACAGTACTTGTTTTTTATTATTTCTCCAAACTAGACCTGTGAGTTCTAACTACCATATTAACGCAGCACTGTCGCTTCAGAAATTACCTAAGTTGAGATTGAGATTATGTGAGGAAATAGGATCAATAGAACACGTCATGTATGAATGCCCAGCTAGGAACAGAATCATAGGCTTGAGGAACTTGGATGTAACAAACTGAAGCTGACTGACCTTATTAAGCCCTCACCCACAAAACTTATATCCTTTACAAGAAGGATGGAGCTTATAGGCGAAATTTAGGATTTAGGTTAATCTGCTCAATCTTATCTTATACCTTGGATAATGTAACTCTTCATTAAATGAAATTTGTGTAAAACAATTATATTCTGTTGTGTAATAACTTAAATTCGTAAATTCTTGAAAATTAATAATAACTCGTACATTTAGTAACTTCATCGTGTCATCAAATTGACCATTATTAAGGAATAACTCACCTTTGCTGGTAATTGCAGTGCATGCCAGTTATCATTGATATACGGTATCAAAACATTATCTAAATCATAATATTTTTTACTATGATGCACGGTCAGATTGAACAACATCAAATGGACCAGGTCGTCCCATTTCATTTCCAATCTTCGCACAAATTCTTTGCCATGATTACATATTGAACACACAAAAACGTAAAACCTGTAACAATAATTTGAATTCGATAAATGAAATTGTTTCATGTTGAAAAAATTTTGAACTTACCTATCCCCACAATAAAGTGGATACTGCAAACACTGAATACAATTCTCATGGAACCACTGCCTGCATCTTCCGCACTGCAACATTTGCCTGTACCACTCCCCATTTCTTCCACAATAACAATAAATTTGTTCTACATTAACTCTATGATATGTGTCCCAAGTGAGTGATGTCAGCTAAAAAAAAAGAAATTCTGATTATGAAGAAATATAAAACTTGATTATTAATGTATAACTATTATTTCAAGTAGTGTTCGAGAAGATTAAACGATTTTGTATAATCAACCTTCTGATTACAATGTTTTTCAATAGGGACTCTTTCAAGTGACGAATTTGATACGACACTTACAACTGTTCCTACAGTACAGGGTGTCCCGAATTCAATGGTTTTATAGGCAGTTACTTGAAGGAGTGCATTTCTCGATTTTCGAGAAAACCTTATTGATGAAAACCAATTTCAGTTACAATTTTTTGTTTTTGAGTTATTCGCCAAACGATGTTATCTAGAAACAGTTGTTATATTTCTGAATGTTGGCCAAGAAGTGCTTAGAATCTTTTCCTACCCCATAAAATAAAGGGCGTAAAGGATCTGGTGGTGGGACCAAGTGTGGCAATATTACTTTGCTAGTAGATTCACCATTTATTTCTTCTTCTTCTTCTTGAACGGCGCCTTTATGGGCAGCACTCAGGCCTTTTGGCCCATTGTGCTTGCCGTGTTGTATTATTTTGTTTTGTGTCTTGGAAAAACTTTTTGATGAAACTTGCAAGACTGTTGTAGCTGGCCTCCTGGATCATCCGGGCCGCTGGGTGTTTCAGTCTGGTCACCTTAAGAGCGGGACATTCGAAAAGTATGTGTAACCACGGCACCGTGTGGTTTCCGATAGTCTCATGACGAGTAGGAGTTAGTTGAGTTGATGTCACGTCAATTCACGTCAATAGGCCAACTACTATCCCAACAGACTTTTTATCGAGGGACAATAGTTTATGAACTAGGGTATATGTACCTTCTTCTTGGTTGTGGCCCCTTTAAAGATAACCAGCAGCTTCATTAATATTTCCGCTTTCATTGAAACAAGAAATCATATCATACTTTTCACCGTTTCTCCATTTCAAAGAAATCTTCCAAAATACCACACACTTGTTTATACAATACAAAAATTCTAAAAATAGGAGAAAATTCTTATTTTAACAATGATTAGGCATTCTCAGTAGTTTAATCAAACTCAAATACACTTAATTTGATTTCGAAAGTTCTTTGTGATCTTTCCATGTTCACAGATTCTATTGATATTGCCATAGAGAATTATTTTGCGAATTGCAATATTTCCATCATAACGAGATTCGGTTTGAAATGACTTCATTTTTGAATTAATATATATATATATATATATATATATATATATATATATATATATATATATATATATATATATATATATATATATATATATAAATCGATTGCTGTTCCTTAGTGTGGCTAAAACTAGAGAATGGCTTAGTATGGCTAAAATATATAGATATATATATATATATATACACTATTGGCTAATATATATATATATATATTATATATATATATATATATATATATATATATATATATATATATATATATATATATATATATATATATATATATATATATATATATATATATATATATATATATATATATATAAATATATATATATATATATATATATATATATATATATATCATATATATATATATATATATATATATATATATATATATATATATATATATATATATATGAATAAATATGCTTTGGTAAACTAGAGAATGGCTTGAACACTTTGGCTAACAAAGGTTTAAAAGGTGAATAAATATGTAAATGCTCGGAACTAAATAAAAACAAAACAACAATTTTGTTTTTCCGTTGATGTGCCCGTTGTTCAGAAATCAAATTGAAAGAATAATTAAAATGAATAATTGAATATTTATATTTTCTAACTACATATTTAATAATAAAACAAGTAATGTGTTTTTGGAATTTTACTTAATAATTATGATTCGTAACGCGTTTCACTACACCGTAGCTTCTTCAGACGAATGAATGTACCGAAAATAGGAATGAGAATATAAATATAAATGTTCTCGAGTAATTGAGGTGAAGGGCTTAAATCCACTTGTTCATTGATGAGTCTACCTGAGTGTTTGTATTTGTTGATTTCTAAAGTTTCCCGAAGATCTACCTTCCAATATTTATTATCTGTATGCAAAATTTCAAACTGTGGGTCGAAAGAGTGATTATTTTCTAAAAGATGATTCGCGTAATTTGAATCTGATTTTTTATCTGAAAAACATAATTGCTGTAGTAATTGAAAATGAAGAGAGATAGCCAATGTAGCTGGTGTTTTGAAAAGCCACATTCAGAGAATATTAAAAAACATAAGGTTAAACCATATAGCATGACATTGAATCACCATTTCCAATTCCTGGCGATTCCGACAGGCGAAAATGCAGATTTTCCAAGAAACGTTATTTGGAGCAATGAGGTTAGGATAAACAGTGAGAAGTAATCGACATCATTGGTCAGATGAAAATCACCATTTTTTCCGAGAGAGAGATTCACCAAGGTAGCTTAGGGTTAAATGTGTGGTTGGCAATTGTTGAGCAACAAATGATAGGCTATATATTTTCAAAGTAAACGCTAAAACGTATTTAAATATTTTGACCGAATTTGTTGTTATGAATTCGGTCAGAAGATGCAGAATATGCATAGAGAATTTGGGGGGACAATCGAAGCATCTCTTTTGAAACTGGCATTTCTTTTTCATAAATCTTCATTTTTCATTCAAAAACTCAACACAGAAAAATCAAATACTTTGAAGGAGCTGAATTTTTTATACGATAAGATTTCTATTGGTTAACAGTTGGAATGAGTAAGTTGCACTTTTGTTATATCTGTTTGTAGTTTTCTACATTCTGAAGAATGCATCAGATTTCAGTTTTTCCAATAAATAGTGAATGTATTCCAAACTGATTTTCACTATTCCGCGGTTCTTCCGAGAATCGTGAACACATCGCTTTTGATGTGAAGATCAACCATTGCTCCACTTTCAATTGGAGCAGAAATTATATCGTATCATATTATAAACATGTTAACAAAATGAAAACGTTTTCTATAATTTTCTTCTTCACCTATTCAACATCGAGTGTTCATTCGAATTTTCTGTGATCCCTTTATATTCATAGATGCGAATGCAAAGATTCCCATCCCACAACGAAATTCGGTTGAAAATTACTTTTTTGTAAGTAAGTAAGTAAGTAATAATAATAATACTATTATATATATTATATATATCCGAGCAGAGATTCGGATAAACGAAGAACAATCGTTAAAAACAGGCTACTTTCTTCAGAAACGCTGCAAAGCTTACGAGAAGAGGTCATAATGGAACTCAGAAGCGAAAATGATACTCATAACGGTTTACCTGCTGGAGTCAATGAAAGTGTTACAGATAACATCGAAGCCACGGAAACGAATATTAACATCGAACGCCCTCCTGAGTCGAATCAGCAGAACGAATATATGTATTTAGCAAGATCAGAACTCAACAGAGCAATAACTGAATTCAGTGGTAGTAACCCAACTAATAGACCTAAACTGCCCAAACTCAAGACGAACAAGAACACCAATATCATCCTAGCAAGCGTAAACTCAGTGTTTGAAGAATATACCGACCAGAACACCTTGGAGAAGATTAACACTTTGATTTACTGTGGAGCAGTAGCGGTTCTTCGACTTCACAAACAACAAATCTCCACAACTCTGATTCAAGCTGAGCCAAAAAGCGTCAGAAAACCACCATGGCAAAAACGACTGGAGAAGGATATTGATAATATTAGAGCAGAAATCGGTCGCCTCACAGAATTCCTGAGAAACAGAAAACCCTCAAGGCGCTTGAAATCACATGTACGCAAAATTGACAGGAAAATTGGTACGAACACAAAACACCCTGATCACAAACAACACATCGACGTGTATATGGACACTTTGAAACAGAAACTCCAAGCAAAAGCAAAGAGGCTTTCAAGATACGTCAAGTGTACTGAAAGGAAACACCAAAACCAAAGGTTCCTCCAAAACGCAGCCAATTTTCATAAGGGAAATAACAAAACTGCGACCAACAATAACAGAGAAGTACCTGACGCACAGTGCTTGACCGACTATTGGTCATCACTATGGTCGAACACCAAAGAACACAAAAGAGATGCGGAATGGATCACGAATGAAAAAGAACGCCTCGATATCAGACATATGGACTTCGATGGAATAACGGAGGAAGAAATCACAACAGTAATTAGAGCGACCAACAATTGGAAGGCCACAGGTATAGATAATATCCACAACTACTGGTACAAGAAGTTTGATAAGCTCCATGGAGCCCTAGCGAAACAGCTCACGTATGTTCTTCAACATCACAAGAAAACACCCACTTTCCTAACGCAAGGCTTAACATATATGCTACCTAAGAGCGATAGAACACAGGATCCGTCCCAATATAGGCCAATCACTTGCCTGCCAACACTCTACAAAATACTCACCTCATGCATATCTAATCGAATATACCAACACCTTGACGACAACAATATATTAGCAGAGGAGCAGAAAGGATGCAGAAAGAAACACCACGGGTGCAAGGAACAACTCATCATCGATTCTGTGATAATGAAACAGGCACACGTAGGGCATCGGAATGTTCATTCAGCTTTTCTCGATTACCTGAAGGCATTCGATAGTACCACCCATTCTTGGCTTGTTGAAGTATTGCAGATATACAAAATTCACCCAGCCCTGGTAGAGTTCTTGAAGACAACAATGACACACTGGCGCACGTCTCTGCAGGTTAACATGAACAATAAATCAATTAAAATCGACGAGAAACCCATACGTCGTGGAATTTTTCAAGGAGATTCTTTGAGTCCACTATGGTTCTGTTTAGCAATGAACCCATTGTCCTCAATGCTCAATAGAACAGGATACAGATTTAGGATAAAAGCAGAAAGGAATTATCATACAATCTCCCACCTGCTATATATGGATGACATTAAATTAAATGCTTCGAACAAGAAGCAATTGGATGATTTGCTGAAAACTGTCAGTGAGTTCTCGGCAGATGTTCATATGAAGTTCGGGATTGAAAAATGTAAGACCCTGAACATTCAAAGAGGGAAAGTCATAGATGGTGAAACACAACTTCCAAATGGTGATATTATACTGTTCTGAAATCCATGTTGAACTAGGGGAATTTAGTCAAGGCAATTAACACCTACGCCATTCCAGTGTTGCTTTACTCATTTGGAATAATCAGATGGACTAAGACAGAACTGGATGATATTCAAAGGCAGACCCGAACGATGCTGACAAAGTACAACAATCATCATCCAAAACCGTCTGTGATACGAACAACTTTGAAGCGGAAAGAAGGAGGACGCGGATTAATAGATGTTGTCAATTTGCACACCGAACAGATAAAAAATCTCAGAGAATTCTTCTCTGCAAAAGCTTTCACTTCTGACCTCCATAGAGTGGTATCGTTGGCTGATATGGGATATACACCACTAAATCTTGCTACCAGAGATGATCTGCTGAATCTACCGTTCCTATCAGATACTGAAAAACAAGAGCAATGGTCAAGAAAGGAATTGCATGGACGACATCACCATGAGATTAATCAACCACACATCGACAAAGAAGCCTCCAACAAATGGTTGATGAAAGGAGAATTATTCGCAGAAACAGAGGGATTTCTTATGGCCATCCAAGACCATGTGATCGCTACAAACAATTACAAAAAATTTATAATGAAGGACAGAACATTACAAACAGATAAGTGCAGAAAATGCCATATAAGATCGGAGACTATACAGCATATTACGTCCGGATGCAAACAACTGGCCAATACGGAGTATCTTCACAGGCATAATCAAGTGTGCAACATTATCCACCAGAAACTTGCACACAAGTACGGACTTCTGAACACCTTCCAGCCATATTTCAAGTATCAGCCGGCGCCCGTATTGGAAAATTACTCTATCAGATTATACTACGATAGGCCTGTTATCACTGACAGAATGGTGACGAATAATAGGCCGGACATAGTTGTGTATGTTAAGAGAGCCAGAACAGCAATGCTGGTGGATATCGCCATACCGAATAATAAAACCGTGCTAAACAAGTTCCAGGAGAAAAAGTCCAAATACACAGACCTTGCTATTGAGATCAAGCAGATGTGGCACCTTGATAAAATAGATATTGTTCCTGTCATCGTATCCTCGACTGGTTTAATACCCAAAACTTTGCATGATAGCCTTAAGAAATTAGAATTGCATAAGAATACCTATATAGAAATGCAAAAAGCTGTAATTCTTAATACATATAGGATAGTTAGGAAATTTATGTCAAGTATATTGTAATCAAGCCTATTCCCTTTGATTGTTAAATCTGGGAAAGGTAAATTATATCCCGCTAACAGCTGAGATAGTGCATAAGTCCACGATAATAAATAATTATTACATTATATATTTTCAAAAAGAAAAAATTCTCTATTCAACGCGACCACTTTCGCTTAGGGCTTGTATCGAAAAAACACAATTTCACTTTATAGTTCAAAAACCATTGGACGAATAATTTTTCAAATGCCATGGATTCTATTCAAGAAAGAGCCTGAAGAATGTGAAAATATTTAATACATAACTTAATTAGTACCCGAGATATGGCCATTTGCTCAAATCCCGGAAAATTGAAAATTCCGGAGTAACTCGAAAACAAAAACTGTTAACTGAAAATGGTTTTTACCAATAAGGTTTTCTCAAAAATGGAGAGAAATGAGGAGTCATTTTTTTTCTATATGAAATGTTTCACATAGCTGCCTCACAAACCAATGGAATTTGGGACACTGTACAATGAACAGTTAAACAATTATCAGGGAAAAAAATTTGCATTTTAATTTAATTTGAATTTAATGAATTATCCTCTGGTAACATTTTCTGTATTTCAATTATTGAAAAAATAATTTTCATCAATTTTCTAATGAACGAAAGTTGGCAATGTAGTTTCATTACATACTCCTGAAATAAAACTTACCTCGTAAGGTAATACCTTAACAGTCGTAGAGGATGAAGCAGCACTTTGACCATCGCTACTAGCAGAAGATATGCTACGTAACGAATCACGACGGGAGTATGTATCATTCTTTCTCAATTTCTTGGGTTCATTTCGCAAACATCTGCTGCACATCCAATTTGCATCTAAACACATAAGTTATCAGAAATCAAAAGAATTTACTAATAATTAAAAACAAGGATCTCCATTCAAACTTCTGGCTTCCTTGATGTTTTACACTACAAAATTTTGACAATACATTTTGTTTCAGATTTTTCAAAACAAGCACTCTTCGAAACCAATAGATATATAGAACAAAAATACAATAAAATACAGTACAGTTATTAGAGCAAACTACAGAAAATCGTCCATTTTTTTTGATAGTTTATTAAATTCTCATTCATTATTACATGAAATGAAAAATTTGAAAAATTTTAAAATTCGTACAACCAAAATTGCAGAACTAGTCAAGGTATGAATAAAATTGTGAAAACATTCAGAACATTGAGTAACTATACAAAATAAATAACAAACAATGGCTTCATTCTAACAATACTTATTCAAACGAAGGTACTTAATTTAAAAACCTAGTATTAGCCAACTATCAAGTAGAAAATCCTGCACCTTATAATAAGTTTTCTAAAAGAAAATGGGAAGTTTCCATAATACTTGTTAAAAACATTAATAGCAGAAAAATGTACGTTTTTTGAAGGTAAGTATAATTGAATTTGTACACACAACCAAATTTATATGGAATCACTCGGTATTTAACATTATTGATTGTTTTCAACAACCATGGATCTTTGACTACTTGTGAAGAATAAGTTTTTTGTTGTGAAAAACTGGATAGTGTGATAAGAATGTTGAATTATCACCACATGTTCGGGATATTGTACTCAGTCATCATTGAGATTTGAACCTGTGAAGCTCGAAATTTAAAAAAGCCTATAATCACAATTGAAAATGCCTTACGTTGGATTGTACGATATGCAAAGGGGTCGAATAATTGCTCTCGTTAAAGAAGGGGTGACACAGAGGGATATAGAGGCCACAATGGAGGTATCACAGGGGTGATTTCAAAAACCTACGCCCGATACGTGGAGCTACAATCTCTGCAAAATAAGATTAGAAGAATTCGTAGGAAAATCACTTCTGAAGAACAAGACCGCTCTTTGTGCCAAATTGCAAGAAGAGACCCTAGTGCGTCGCAACCCATACTCCAAAGGCAATTTCTGGAAGCAACAGGCATCAGTGTACCAGTCGAAACAGGCATCAGTGTACCAGTCGAAACAGGCATCAGTGTACCAGTCGAAACGATACGTCAAAGACTTCGTTCAAGAAGTTTATACAGCAGAAGGCCCTTAAGAGTTCCAGAGCTAACCATAAAAACAATTAACAGACTTAATTGGTGTATCGAGCACCAAAATTGGTGTTCTTTTTTCGGATGAGACCAGAATTGGTGTTCGATCAGATGACCGCCGCATTTGAGTTTTAAGAGATCGTGGAAGACAAGCTAGACTCCGAGCAGCAAGACAAATTCCGAAATACCAAGGGGCAGTGTGATGTTTTGGGTGGCATTATGCTGGGAGGCAAAATAGATTTGATTTCGTTTCCTGCGAGTGTAACGGCTAGAAATTACGTGGACCTAGTGCTGAAGCAAATAGTGAGACTCTAGCGAGGTGCCTACGGTGAGAATTTCACTTTTATGCAAGATAATGCTCCTCCGCATACCAGCAGTCTCGCGCGACATTATCTTGAAACAGAAGGATCCGCGATTTTGGTATGGTCAGCTTGCTCCCCAGACCTAAATCCTATTGAACATTTGTGGGATAATCTCGAAAGGAAAAGTAGATCGCGCCAGGATAATCCAAGAACCCTACAACAGCTCACCCAAGCCGCCACAGAAGAGTGGCAGAATATCACCTCAGAGAAGGTCGAAAACCTAATTCAAAGTATGCCTAGACGGATTCCGGCTTGTATCAGGGCAAGAGGAGGTAAAACAAGCTACTGAGGTCGAGAAATAAACATCTACTCCGTGAGAAAACAATTTTCAATTTTTTTACTACATGCGGAAAGTCTCTTTTCTTTTGTTTGTTTCTTTCTTAAAATAAACCTTAATTTATTTCTTTTTTCAATTGAAATATCTCAAAAAGGATCAATTCTAACAATCCTTCGAAATTTCCAAAATCCCTGAGGTAATATTCAAAATATCGGTTCATTCCATATAAATTTGGTTGTGTGTATATTGCCCCTCAATGCTATGTGAATTCACTAAAGACAATTCAGCATTCCTAAATGTACTGACAAAGTGAAAATGTTCCTGTCGACGTAGTACAAGTTCTTTAAATCAACTTAGCTTAGATATTCATAAAATGTGTCTCATTAGATAAGATGGATCATGTCACATACATTTCTCAGAATTAGTCGAGTAGGATAAATCTAACATTATGCACACTTTGTAGATTAAAAATCATTATTGTTTAGGATGTTGACACTTTTACATTGTCTACCCTTTCAATAGTCTAAGACTAAGTAAGTTTCAGTAAAACTTAAGTTGCAACCTGCAGCATTTCTGGTAGTTCGAATCTAATATCACTACACGACGAAGATCTTCTCCATTTCCTGCGAATTTCCCCAAAAAATGATGCCATACATCAACCTTGATTCTACCAAAGCTCAGTAGGCCAGAAAAACTTCTCCAATGTTTATAGAAGAAGAAAAGACTTTGAAGCCTTTACAGTACCAATAGAAGCTGCAAGATATTCGATATGTCTTGTTCAATCAAGCCTGACCCCAAGAATGACTACTTCATCATTTTCTTTCACTTTTATATCTCCACATGAAAATTCAAAGATATTGTCAAACTTTCATGTTCATGCAAACCTGCTAAAAACCAATGCCACACTAACAGATGTGCATGCTTCAAATGTACTTCGATGTGTCATCAGAGTATGTCATGCGTCAATAAATGATGGAGTTTTCTTTTTCTGTTTATTGTTTTTTCATTATTTGTAAGAATAATATATTTATTATTAAATATTCGAAATGTTCCTTCCTAAACTCAAGTTAAAATTGTTCACTTTTAAAAACAATACAGTAGTTCCTTCCTAATTCTGATTTCTAAATACCTAAATCCTCACAAATTCTCTATTTAATGATATGGCCAAACGTTGATGGACAAATCGTCAAACGTTGAACATTCAATGATATGATCAATTCTAGTAGTGGTATATATCACAAAGAATATATATAGGGGATTTCACCCCGACGAGTTGCCCATATATCTGTTCATGCAATCAAACTGATTTCATGAAAAAATATAAATCCACCACCCGGTAATTAGTACCGTTGCCAGACAATGATTATAATCAAAACATATCCTGGAATAATTATATATTAGGTTAACGTTAAATGTTATGAGAATATATCAATCTACCAGAATATATACATACTATAGCATCATCAGACAATGATATCAATGTACCAACAAGTAGTGTCAGAGGCTTTCTCCCGTAGTTACTGTAATTCAGGTTTATCCATAAGTAGCTTTCTATTCGTTTTCGTCTTGATCCAACAGAACCCCATTACCCACTAAACTTTTCGAATGCTACCTCTTGATCCTGCATATTCATTCTCATCGACGAACTTTTGATGGATTCGCTTTAATGTGGGTAGGACTTTATAGACGACTTAAGAATTGACGACGAACCTACGTAGCAGAGCTCTATCGAAGTCATCGAAATCTGTTTTTTCGCTGATTTTCTTCTCTTTTTATCGGGTGCTGAAAACTGTTATTTTCCAATCTTCATTCTTCTTCAGCACGCTCGAAATTTTTTGCAGTCCGCAAACCTATTCCTGTTACGACAGCTACACGTTCTTGAACCTTTTTCGAAGAAATTACAAGTTCATTCTGCATCCCTTCTAGTTTCATAAAAAGAAAGACATTCGCAATTATTTCCCTGGATTGCCCACTCAATTAAACAATTGAAAACGAACTTCCTCCTCACCAAAACTTAGAAATTTCGAAATGAAATTTGCAAGATTTGGTCCTGTCCGCTTGGCTCTTCTTAAAGCTTCAAAGGTTCATTGAGAACTGAGCTCCTGCCAAGTGACCGGCAAAGTTAACGCGCAACAAGGGGAGGGGCTATTTCACCCACACAGATGTTCTTGTCAACCCGTACACTTCACATACATATTCATACCTACTTGAAAGATAAGACTCGATAAGCCTGAGGCAAGCGTGTCAAATGCAATATATGCTTTTAATTTCCAAACCAACTTTCAGTGATATACACTATCAAAGGCTTTTTTCAGATCCAAAAATAAAGCCGCTTGTTCTTCTCTATCATTTAAAGCTCCAATTACTTCAATAATAGCTGCTCTTCGTGCAGCAATTATTGAAGTATATTTATTATTACTAAATAAAGTATATTAATTACTTTAGTAATAGCTATACAAAGAGCAACCACAGTTGATTTTCCTTTTATGAAGCCATACAGCAGAATTGAGAAAGCTTCCAGAAATGAAGCTATTCTCCTAACAATTACGAGCTCACAAATTCTACTGAAATTAGGCAGAATTGCTGTAGGTTTTTCATTATGAAAGTCGTAGTTACCCTTCTTGTATAGAGCTTTGATTTTAGTTATTTTCAGATGTTCTAGAAAGATGCCTGAGGCCAGACTTAGATTTATAATATGTCTCAATGGTTCCGCAATGATGCAATTCATAAACATGATGAACTTAATGGGTATTTGATCATACCCTACAGACTTCTTGTTCTTCAGATCCCCAATGATATCGGAAACTGCATGCGTCCATGGGCTCCATAAATATAGAATTGGGAGGAATGTTTAAAATTTAATAAGACTGATTCATCCCAATGCAACCTCCTTGTTTACACAAAAATTTCATTTTTTTTAAACTTAATTTATTAATCTTAAAAACCCACCAAGACAACTACATGATGAATTAAAACTAGGCTTATAAATCTAATACAGTTCACTTTAGTTGGCTTGAAAATATATAAAACCAAAACTTGGCTTACAGTATTATTAACTATTTCTCTCACTCATTAGATATATTTTTACTTTGTTTGAAAAAGCATGTGAACTATTGCTGTTTGTTATGTCAGGGAGCTGTTTATTGAAAAGGGTTGCTGCATACAAGGTTATTCTACGTCTGCCTGTATTTGTGGATGTTGGTATTATATGTATTTTTAGGTTGTTTATAGTTATGTAATTATGTATTTTATAGTTATACTGCAGCCATGTTACTTCATTTCTTCAATTTGTATTTTATTCTTGCACTATCTAGATCAATAAGTTCATCTATTTTCAATATTTTCAATTCCCTATGAAGATTTGTTGTACTTTAACGTAAGTTTTTTTGGAATAAAGTTTTAATTGCTCGATTTTGAGCTCTTTGTAGTTTATCTAGTATTGTTTTGTTTGCGTGGCCGCAAAATGATGTTGAATAAATCAGGTGTGAATGGATACACAGGTAATAAATTTGAAATTTGGTTTTTTGGTTCAAATATCTTGCATTTCTATACAAATGATATGTGAAGGAATTCAATTTATTTAGCATATTTTCAATGGTGTTTTGAGATTCAATTTATGGTCTAAAGTAATACTCCGATATTCAATACAATTGGATTCTCCTAGAGATTCCTCGCCTACTTTTAGCTGACATAAAATGTAATCCTGAGCACCAAAAAACATATAATTGCACTTATCTACGTTGATCTTGATTCTATTCATGTTAGTCCACTTTTCTATTTTTCTGAGATCACATTGAGCCTTCCTTATAATTTCATCTTTGCTATCACCTATATAAAATATCACCGTATCATCTGCGTACAACAGTAGGATACCAGATACATCACAGCCACTCAAATCGTTTATGTATATCACAAATAATAGCGCGCCCAGAATGGACCCTTGAGGAACACCCGACGTTATCGGACAATTCTCACTTTCTGCTTTCTGAATAGTAGTAAATTGATGTCTTTTTGTTG
Source organism: Cryptolaemus montrouzieri (assembly GCA_013387265.2). Lineage (NCBI taxonomy): Eukaryota > Metazoa > Arthropoda > Insecta > Coleoptera > Coccinellidae > Cryptolaemus > Cryptolaemus montrouzieri. Next base: position 31,925,692 of record JABFTP020000103.1, read on the forward strand.
AATAATTTCTTAAGATACTTAGAGCTCTGCCAACAAAGCCCATTCTCTGCAACTTTTCGAGCAACACTGAGTGGTCGACCACATCAAAGGCCTCACACAGGTCTAAGAACGTAGCCAACACCAATTTTTTCCTATCGAGGCTGGTATATATTGAGTCAAGTAGTTTCATTATTGCTGTTTGTGTACTTTTTTTACTTGTAAATCCGTGTTGGAGAGAATTGAGAATTTTCATTTATTATTTTCTCATTAACAAGAAACAATTTTCACAGAAAACTTTCTGAATGCAATGTTCTAAGGTTTCACTTATGAAGAGTGCTCATTTTCGAAAATGTGAAAACTACAGTGCAATTCGAAAAAAAATCAAGTTAGCCTTGACTGAAGTTACATCATATTCAATACATGTTTACAAGCAAACCCTGTGCCTCATGATACTTCAATTTAGCATGCATATAGTTTAATATGTCAATTTTAAAAAGATACCCTTATCATATGATGCCTCCCGGCTCAATTGTTTTTGTAACATCCAAACTATGAGAAAATGATGGATGAAATCTCTGAACCATACATTTTAAATACCATATATTATACATAAACTCTCTTCCAAATTTTGTGAAAAATCTGAATACGTAAAATATACAGCATGAAGTATTTGAAAAAAAAAGCACGGTAATCCTGCTGTTTACGCTGACCGCTGTCGCGGATCCAGTGCCAAGTCAAACAGATGTTTCCTGAAAGTATTCGATTTGTAGCCAGTGTTCCCACGATTTAATTCACGTCGCAGATTTGATTACCTATCGTTGGAAATGAAATAGCAAAGGATGACAATCTGCCAGACCACAGAATTAAATCCAAAGCCAACATGGTCCAATGTGATATTTTTGACTTGCTAGGTGGTTGAAGAAATGAAATCATGAAATTAAAAAACTGTTTTTTATGATTGAAACCCTCATCATATCAAAATTTTTCAGGAGAAAAAAGTTTGATAATTAGCCTTGCTACTGTCTAGAACAGATTTGCTCAAACGCAGACAGTTGAAAAATAACGGTCGATTAAAAACACGTTCGAGTTTTTAGGGACACTTGTAAAACGTCAAGGTCATTGTGCGAATCACTAAAAAACGTGAATAACGCATCCGATTACGCATACCAAATATGGTTTCTATCGATCGAGTCGTTCTCGACTTTTTGAAAAATAAAAAAAAATCTTTGTATTTGGCGACCTCGAGCGGTCAAACGAAGGAACTTTTCATATAGGTAAGTTGGCCCAAATCGACTTATTTCGAATCTGTGTTATAACGTTGTACACGCAATTCACGGACATCCTGAATATATATACATGAAATTATGAGATAATAAACCGCAACGGTTTATTATCTCAGTTATTTACTGAGCGATTTTTTTGAAAATTGGTATTCCTACATTGCTAAACATAAAGAATTCAGTGTTGATATTTTGTGCTCGCTAGTGTCCAAAAAATGTGAATTTCAAATGTAACACCCTATATGTTTATTTATTTTAGATTCATAGAAAAACTTTTTAGAAATAATCAACCTTTAAATCTCGAGTTCATAAAAATTAAAATAATAAAATTTATATCACCTAAATCAAATTACTTTTGCATTAATAATCAACGGGACAGGTTGACAAATAATGTCAAGTATTTGTTGAGGTTTCGATTTTTGCACTTCAATTCCTAATAATGGTATTCAAGCGCAGTGAAGCAGAATGGATCGAGGTTTTGATGATGCGCGGATATGGTGACAGACAACGATCTTACCAAAAAGTTCGCAGTCTGTTCACCCAGATCATCAAATAGGTTAATCTACAGTATACAGAACTATTCAGCGATATGAAACAAGTCCGCAAGTGAAAGATATTCCCAGAGCAGGACGCCCTAAGTCTGCCACTGACGAAGAAACACAGTTGGACATTTTACTGGCAATTGAGGAAAATCCTCAGGTTTCTACAGATAAACTAGCCTTGAATCATGATATTTCTCAGAGGTCAGTTTGTAGGATATTGAAAACAGAAAAAATGAAACCATATAAAATCCATTTCGTCCATAAGCTTACTGAAGATGATCCTGATCGTAGAGTACAATTTTCAGAAACCATCATGGAAATTATGGCACATTCAAATTTTTTGAATAGAATCGTATTCTCGGATGAAGCTACGTTCTGCCACAACGGTACAGTAAATGGACAACCCACATTGGATTAGAGAGGTTCATACAGGACATCCACAAAAATTGAATGTTTGGGCCAGTATTATCGGTGACCACATAATTGGTCCTCTAACCTAACCTAACCTAACATAATTGGTCCATTTTTTATAGAAGGGGATTTGAATGGAGACCGATATTTGGAATTATTAAGAAATGAAATTGTGCCTGCCATAACAGCTATATTTCCAAATTTAAATAATCCGTTAAATCCAGCTGATATTGTATGGTTCCAACAAGATGGAGCTCCCCCACACTTTGCGGTAAATGTTCGAAATTATCTGGATGAGATTTTTCCAGAAAGATGGATCGGTAAAAGAGGTCCTATCGAGTGGCCCCCGCGGTCACCTGATCTATCGCCTCTGGACTTTTTATGGGGCCACTTGAAATGCCGAGTTTATAGAGAACGACCTGCCAATCTAGATGAGTTAAGGCGTCGCATGACAGAAAAATCAATTTGATACCCCCACAATTTCGGCAAAATTCTCTTAGAAATTTCAGTGATCGATTAGGTTATTGTCAGGAGGTGAATGAAACTCATTTTCAACACTTGCTATAGTTTCGATAAAGAAATTTCTCTCGTTCATGCAAAAATCAAAACTTCAACAAACACTTGACAATAATTGTCAACCTGTCACGTTGATTATGAATTCGAGAGTAATTTGATTTAGGTGATAATAATTACACAGTGCGTGAAAATTACACTTCCAAATTCTAACACGCGGGAGACATATCTAGTAAACCTATATCGGGTATGCTGAGTCCAGTGGTAACCACCGTTTTTGAAAGTTAGCTCTTGTTTAGGAGATATTCGCCTTTGAAGTTAGCTGATTTTAGTAGGGTTCGTCGCTTATGACTTCAGTACATTATATGCACCGTTTCTTAACAAAATGTCCAAAAAACTCCATTTCTTTGCAATTTTTTCGTCTAAATAATAGAAAAATCAAGGGAATTTTGCTTTAAAATCTTGAAATAGGAAAAGAAAACACATTTTCTATAGTTAAATCAAAATAATTAAACGCACAATCATGACTTTTCTCAAATTTCTCACAGATGTCACTGTTAATACGTATTTATCAGTATTGTCACTGATGTTACTATGTATTTTGTTATGTATTTGTGTGCCATTTTTCATAGTCTTAGTTCTGATATTTCTCAATTTGATATTTGATATTTCTTGTTGAAGTTTCTTTGTTTACACAAGTTATATATTTAGTAGAAATATCAAAATGAATTCATGCAGTAAATTTAATAAATTTTGCTACATTTGTGGAAAGTTTACTATAATGACAATCAAGCCTTCAATTTCTGAAGAAATTGCTGAATCGTACACACAATATTTCAACCAAACTGTAATCAAAGATGTGAACTGGGATCCAAAAATCGTTTGTACTGGCTGTGTCATAAGATTGAGTGGATGGAAAAGAGGTAAAATGAAATGATTTATCATTTATTTCAAAATTATATCAATTGAAGCTATTTTTATTACAGGTGAATTCCAATCTATGCATTTTGGCATTCCAGTAATTTGGACAAATCCTCAAGAACATAATCCAGATGACTGTTTTGCTTGTGTTAATGAAATTGTCGGATTGAACAGAGCTAAAAGACGAAAGTTGAACTCAGAGGAACTCGGTTTGTTCAGTTGCCGTTACCACATTCGGAATCTTTTCCAATACCGAAAAGACCCAGATCGACAGAAGAGTACATTCCATCTACTTTTGATACTATTGGCGAAACGTCTGCATTGGTTTATGTACCATCAAATGTATCTCCACAATGTAATCATCCCGAATTTTCTCAAAAAGATCTGGGTAAAATTATTCGTCGATTGAAATTATCGCAGCGTCAGTCCATTATTTTGACTCAGGACTTGAAAAAAAAGAATGTGTTAGCACCTGATGTGAAAGTATATGGAGTAATCGGCTGTCATAGACAGTTCACTGCTTTATTCAAATCCATTGAAGACAATTCATTCGCGTACTGCACTGATATCAAGGAATTGGTATTAAAAATGCATCATGAGTATAAACCAGAACACTGGCGTCTTTTCATCGATTCGTCCAAAAGTAAAAGTAAAAAGGCGGTTTTGCTTCATGTCACAAACTCAAAAAACAGTGTCCTGATTGCCATCAGCACAAAAACGAAAGAAAATCATCGAAACAAATCTTTGAAAAAAATCCTTGATTTGGTGAAATATGAAGACCATCGTTGGAAGATTTGTGCAGATTTGAAGGTGATAACTCTTTTGAGAGGAATGCAGACGGGATATACGAAAAACATGTGTTTTATTCGTTTATGGGATACTCGATATGCCGTCGACCAATATGCCAATAAAAGCTGTCCTATGAGACAAGGGTTCAGATTGCGTCGAGAAAACATCGTTGAAATTCCACTTTTGCCAATCAAAAAAGTGTTGCTTCCACCTCTGCATATCAAGCTTGGGATTGTTAAAAATTTCATCAAAGCCCTAGATCCTGAAGGCAATGCATTCAATGAGTTGAAGCGAATTTTCCCAAGATTGAGTGGAATGAAAATGAAAGAAGGTTTGTGTGAAACTTTATACGTACCAATCAACCTAACTTATTCAATATTTAACACATATTTTTTCGAATTATTTTATTACAGGCATACTCAATGGACCTGATATTCGACGCTTGATGAGAGACCAACAATTTAAAAACAGTTTGTCGAATTTGCAGCTCGTTGCTTGGGATTGCGTCAAAGGAGTCATCGAAAATGTACTTGGAATTCATTGTGACGAAAACTGGCGCATACACGTTGAAAATATGCTCGTTGCTTTCCGTAACATCGGTGTAAAAATGTCTCTGAAAATTCATTTTTTACATTACCATGCAGACAAGTTTGCCAAACAATCACCATGTGAATAAGATGAGCATGGTGAACGGTTTCATCAGGTGACGGCTAGGCTTGAGCACTGGTATAGTGGAAAAAAACTTGATTCTCTATTAGGAGACATTTGCTGGAATTCACAGTAAGATGAAGATGGAGAGAAGAAGAATGAACATGAATTTATATGTTTATTTGTTGACAATTGTTGGAATTGGCATAAAAATTTGAGTTGAAATCATGATTGTGCGTTTAAATTTTTTGATTTAACTATAGGAAATGTGTTTTCTTCTCTTATTTTGAGATTTTAAAGCGAAATTCCCTTGATTTCTCCATTATTTAGACGAAAATTAACGAAAAAATGGCAAAGAAATGGAGTTTTTTGGACATTTTGTTAAGAAACGGTGTTTGAATGAGGTTTTTCTATGTTGGTATATTCAGAAAAGTTGTTGGCCATGACAATAGCTAAAACTTTGCCAAAGACAGTAAAGCGATATTCCGAACGGTTTGGGAATTACAAGCATATAATGTACTGAAGTCATAAGCGACGAACCCTACTAAAATCAGCTAACTTCAAAGGCGAATATCTCCTAAACAAGAGCTAACTTCCAAAAACGATGGTTACCACTGGATTCAGCGTACCCAATATAAGTTTACTAGGTATGCCTCCAGCGTGTTAGAATTTTGAACTAGCACAGTGTTATTGTCGTTTTGATTTTTTTATGAACACGACATTGGAGGAAAAGCATTTTTCTTGTTGTTTCTAAGGAAGTGTTTTCCTCGGAATCTAAAAATAAATAAACATATAGAATGTTATATTTGAAATTCTCGTGTTGTGGTCATTTCCGGCTACACCGGAAATACTATTGAGCACAAAATATTAACACTGAATTCTTTATGCTTCACAATGTAGAAATACCGATTTCCAAAAAAATCGCTCGGTAAATAACTTAGATAAGTACCGTTCTGGTACTTTTGCCTAACCCTGTATATATAAATTACATTAGCCAGTCTGGATACATAACCGATAGGTTGGGTCCATAACCTCCTGAATCCAGATAACTGGTAAACGTCAATTGAAAATCTTTCAAGATCACCATTAACAAGACCAAAACCAAAAAATTCAATGACAAAAAATTGAAATTACATTTTATGTCTATGTCAAGCAAAACAGGCGAAAAATTCGGCTCATCCACTGGCAATCTACTCATAAAAGTGGCTTAACAATGTGAAACTACTGTTTATGTAACTTCAATAATTACCGAGATATTGAATAACTCAAGAATCACATAAGTTCAAAAAATCCTCCAGGAAAAGGGATCTGGCAATACTGGCTGAAACTTGAAACATTTGGAAATATTTCCCGTCACCTCAGTACACATTGAGCGAAGTGGTCAGCATAAACATCAAAATTACCAAAAGCACAACTTTAACATAATTCACGATAATATTGTTGTTATTCAGTCATGTTCATTTTCTTTACATAAATGTATCATTTTCTAGCAAAATAAGAACACTGACTTCATAAGCAAGCGTTTGTAAAAAAAAATTAAGTACTGACCATTCTTCTGACAAACAAACGGTATCTCTGGCTGGTGACATTTCTTATGGTACCCTCTTCCACACTTATCGCAACTGATGATTTCCCTCTTAATTTTGGGAGCTGATTTCTTACATACAACACATAAAAGATCTTCTTGCTCTGGTGTACTGAGCTTAGTCAAATCTTTGAACCCAGCCCAGTGGGTGGTGTTATCCCCAAACTTCACCAAACACTTTTCTTGTAAAACATTCACTTCTACAACTCCCCCAAAGAAGAATTTCTCAATCTTCTCCTTTTCATCTATCCGTTTAACAAGGACTTCCTGGCCAGCACAAAACTCATTTACATCTTTTTCTAGGGTTGTGGTCGAATCAGGCTCCGGAGTTTGCTCGACTTCTGCATTTATCTTCTTAATTTTACTGGGATAATTTGATGAAACTATTATAGAAGTCATGTTGAATGTTAAAAACTCCAGGCGACGCCTCCACTGAAATACAAATTCCCAGATGAGCCTCTAAATTGTAGCAATACTAGTTAAATTTAATCAAGTTAAGGAAATCACTGAAGTAATAACAACATACACTCTTCCTGTCACGGTAAGCGGCATCATCATCTTTGTTGGGTTTTAAATAAGGGAAAAAATCTATAAATTAAATGGCATCCAACAAATTACCGCTTACCAACGTAATTTATTATGAAATAAGATGTCAAATTTAATAAATAGTATGATTTACCTAAGACAACTTCCCCTTTATTATAAAATTTCCATCAAAACCCAACTGCACTCGCGGCCATTGGGAACATTTGTTTGCTCCCAAACGACGGGCCCGCCAAAGTCAACTGACATTTCATAATTCAAAAAATGAACTATTGCATACCAAAAACATTTCTAATTACTGAATGAACACTTGCTATTCCTTTTATTTCAAACTATTTATTTTCTGAAACGTTTTTTTTTCACTCACTCAAATACAACAAACTGGAAAATACGTTTATTAATAAAAATAATCATTAAAAACATCTACCTTTTCATTCCAAAGAGACTGCCATTTACATGTTATGGCAAACTTCTGTGAGCGTTGGTTGTACTGCGACCATAGAAAAATAATAATACTAACCTTAGACAAAAAAAATTTCAACCAGCATCAATTAAAATGAATAAAATAAACAAGAAGAATTCGGGGACTTCCGATTTTACTCTTGTATCGGTAAGACGTATTTGTATGTCAAGAAAGTCCACCTTTACTGAAAGATATTGTAATATGACTATATGTTCGTGAAATTATTATAAAGTATTATGAATGATAAAAAAGAGTGAGAATACCTAACAACTGTTACAATACTAGTAAAAAGTTGTCAAAACAAAATAATAAAATGCATCCCGTACGGTTATCGCAAAGGCAAGGCTCCTTCTCCTGGGTGGCAATTTGTAGCCACGAGAACCTGTCCACATAGCCTAGTAACTGGGTCATAGAAAGAAGAAGAAAGAGAGAGATGAAAGAGTAGCAATAAGCTACCTCTGTATGTTTATACTGGAACTGCTTAGCTAAGGTGGCTGGTTCGAATATGGGTTCAAGTTATGGATGTTGTTTTTTGAACAAAAAAGTAATACTTGCAAGAGTCGCCTAAAGAGGGCATTAGCTTCCAAAGAGATAACTTGTGGTGGCAGTTATCATTTCACTGTCTAGGAGAGAGGTTCGGAATCCACTATAAGCTGTAGGTTCACCTGAGTGGATGGATTAAGTTCCCGAGCACATCGTAAAAAGATGAAACAAACAAACAAGCAACAAACCTTTGTAGGTTAATGAGTTGATAGACTGACTATTGAGCAGATAGTCAGGGTGTGGCATGGGTATTGTGCTTGTCCTTAGATTTAAGTTTACATATTAATTATATTTTATTTATTCATAGGTATTTTATCTCGTACACCGTCTTTTTAGAGCAATCATTTATTTTAAATATAATTGGGGCTCTAAAGTTTCGTCCATATTCTCATCCGCCATTTTGGCCCCCATTTCCTAACCTATCTATCAAATTGTACAGTCGAAGAAAAGTCGGGTTTCATTCCGAGCTACGCTCGAGACTTCATCTACCGAACGCCTGAAGATAACAAGGGACAACCTGGCGAAACGTCGCCAAAATCAAAATGGACCACGGAATAAAACCCGTAAGCCATCAAGTCATAGATGCTTCCGTGATATATATATATATATATATATATATATATATATATATATATATATATATATATATATATATATATATATATATATATATATATATATATATATATATATATATATATATATATATATATATATATATATATATATATATATATATATATATATATATATATATATATATATATATATATATATATATATATATATATATATATATATATATATATATATATATATATATATATATATATATATATATAAATAAAACTTTTTACAAAACTTTTTCAATATATTTCTATGGATTTTCGGTTGCGGCAAAGGTACCGTTAAGTTTATTACACTGTGTATTGTATAATGTAAAGTGTGAAATTTCATTTAAATTTGAAAGAAGAAGAAGAAGAAGTGTGAAATTAAAATATAAATAGAATCCACTAATTACTAACTTTCAGCTGTTTTACTTATAACATACAAAAGGCAATCTGTATGGAATGAAAAAGGTAGCTGTTATCAACCGTTATTTATACTAATAATTGTAAAAGATAGTATTCCAGGCTTTCGTAAAACTACCTATAGAAAAATTATATAATTAATTATTAGGTTATGCACTACGAGTGACTTCGACCGTGTGCTAGGGTTGCTGATGAATTTTATCATATTCTTTGGAATGGAATAATAATTTCGAAAATCCAAAGTTGCAATACATTTCTCGAATTCTATTCTTTTCTATACATTTTGCTATTAGTTTCTTCATAAATATTTACTGTAGTGTGAATTAGTCCAAAACTTTCTTTTTTATTATTGATATGTATATATAATTTAATTCCGAACATGCTAACAGAGTCATGGTTCCTTAATTGAATTGTGTCTATCGTCTTCATCGTATATATATTTTCATAATTTTATGTATTGAAAATTGAGCATTAGTGACATTAGTACTTGATGCAAACCCATTTTAAATGATAAATAAAAGAAAATTTGATTTACACTTATTAACTATATTCATAAAAACTAAGGTACAATAACACCAGATTTCTTTTCTTTATCTGTTTTCTCTCATTATTATACATCTTTGGTGTGTTTGGGATATATTTATTATTAGTTCGGAATGAGATGTATAATTGGAACTTGTCTCATATTTTGGCTAACTTCACCAATGTGAGGTTATTATATCTGGAGTATATTCATTATATTCCTTTGTGTTAAGTAATTTGACAATGATATTTAGATTCTAACTCCTATTTAGGAGCTATTTGTTCAATAATACCAAGTTCTTTTTCAAAATTATCTGAACATGAAAAGGCATTTAATAATCTGTGAACTATTTGGTGGAAAGCTGGAAATTGGAAAAACACGTCTATTATCAAATTTGGTAATAGTTAAACGTAAATAATTGATCGAATCGTTTTGTTCAATTTTGGAAATGAACTTTAATTTTGTACCAGTATAAAACTGGTCAACTAAAGGACTATTGTGTATTGAAATCTCTTTGTTATCCATGTAAATTTCAACTAATAGAGGGCTAAGTGAAGTGAGTCAGTTATAGTATTAAACAGGACACATTTGTTTGTTTGTTCTAAAAGGACCTACAGTCTATAGCGGACTCTGAACCATTCATTTAGACTGAATTACTTTGGATTACAAGTTATCTGGCCTTTGATAGTTATGGGTTTAGCCGTTAGGCTATGTACTCCATCTCAATGTATATCTTGGAATGGACGAAGATAAACAAGCTAACCCTGAATAGTGAAAAGTGCCATATTATAAACTTCGAGAATAAATCGAAAAAACATAATATAAACATATATCTAAATAACAACAAAATTCTTGAACAATACACTATTAAATATCTCGGCGTCACGTTAGACAAGAATATGAAATGGACTCTCACATCAGGCAGCTTGTCAAGAATCTTTCCTATTACAGGATTAGCTCACAAAATTTCGGACGTCCTACCTATGAAAGAGAAGAAAATGGTGTATGAAGCTTACATTAAAAGTAAGTTAACTTATTTGATATCTTTTGGACAACAAGAAACGTAATAGAAATAAAAAACTGCAACGAAGCCAAAATAAAATTATTAAGGTCCTGTATAAAATTCCTCAATGACACCTACGAAGGAAGTATATAAACGAACAAACATTTTGACCATAGAAGAACTGAGGCAGCTTGAAACTATGAAATTGGTGAGAAAATTTCTCGACAATGAAATACAAGATGATGATTTTATTTTAACAACTAGATCTGAAGTACATGACCACGCAACCAGAAGAAATGAAGAACTGAATTATTTAGCTCACAGAACCAAGGTGGGGAAAGACGCATACTATCTGAGGGTGTCAGACTCTATAACAAGCTTCCCGTGAAGTGAAGGAGATAACGCACACAAAATTTAAAAAAATTGCAAGAACACTTGATACAAATTCGAATGTAAATCTGATCATAAAATAATCTTATATTTTGTAACTATATCTGTCAAAACCTGAAAGGGTTATTTAGATATTATTTTTCAATAAAAAAAAAAAATCTTCGTCAAATTCTCTTCTTTGATCAAGGACAACATCCATGATTCAAACTTGAATTCTAACCGAGTACCTGGGCTTTGCATATTCCCACATGAAAACCTACATTTCTAAAACAATCAATTTCTAAACTTTCAAATTTTATCCAAACATTCTGTTGATATATCTAAAGAATTCCTAATTAAAATTAAAAATTTATTAAACATATAGAGTTTCTTTATATGACAGCCAAAATCAAACTTACTGTAAATAACTAGACCAATGTCTGTGGCCTGGTGGAAAAATCACACGCTTTTCACTTTGCACAAATGCGACTGCCAGTTCAAGTCCTGCAAAGGTATGGGTGTTGTATATGTGCATGAGTTTGTAAGAGTCGCCCTAAAGAGGGCATAAATATCCGAAGGCCAGATAACTTCTAATCCTTGTGGTGGCAGTTATTATTGCACAGTCTTGGAGAGTGGTTTGGAATCCACTATAAACTGTAGGTCGACCCGTGTGAACGGGCTAAGTTCCTCAGCACATGGTTGAAAGAATAAAGGAGAAGAAAAGGAATAGCCAAATAGCTCCTCAATGAAACTATGCCAAGAAATTAACGCAGAATTTCAATAATTCAAATTTCTTTCATGTCATGTTTTTTCTTAGTGCATATTTCCTCTTATTAGAAATAAATTTAGATTTTGCAAAAAACTGCAACATATTGATACCAGCAGTTGTTGATCAATATTTGCGAGTAACGTTTGTTCTTGAAAATTTTAATTTTCGCAAATCACGAAATTTGGCCCCAGCAGAATGTGTTGAAGATCAACTTGGTTGAACTTATACAAGAATAGGCCAAAGGGTTGGGGGTGTCAACTTTCAACTATTTTCAGATTGATGTGCTGGTACAAAGAGACTGATAGTTATGAGAGAAGAGCAACAACAGCGATTCATTACCGTTATTTAAGAATTTCCTTATTGAAACCGCGGTTCGCTACTGCTAGGCACCTTCAAATGCTGCTTTGACAGAACAGTGGATTACAAATTAGCACTGAAACGATAAGACAACGTCTCTATGAGAATTTGGCTTGAGGCCTCTTGTCGCAGCTCGAGACCCAGCTGTAACTTCAGCACATCAAAGAACCCGATTGAATTTTGCCAGAGAACATGTTAATTGGTTAGAAGCTGACTGGGAGAGAGGGTTGTTTACAGATGACACGAAATTTTGTCTATTTCATTGCGGATCGACGTTCTCTAGTATTCAGACGATGAAATGAGATTGCAACTTTTTACCTACCTATGGTTTTCGTGGAGGTTCGATAATGGTGTGGTGAGGAATTCCTTCGAACGCCCGCACTGATCTTTTCATCGTATATAATGGAATCCCAAATGCTCGGTGGTACACTACAAGAACATGTTGTACCCTTTGCGACAAACATGGGTATTAAATTCGAATTTTCGAGTAAATTGCTTAGCGCGTAGATATAGTAGCTACACACCGACAAATCTAACCTAACCAAAATTACTGCACAAAAGTTCCAATTATACATTTCATTCCGGATAGAATAAATATTGAGAAAAGAAATCTGTTGTATACAAACTGTGGTAATTGTAGTAAGATGTATACTAATGGAATTGACACTAATTTCACTATTAAAATCAATGAACTATTGTAGTTTCATCAATAAAAGAACTAATTTTAATTACGCAAATTATTTATTTGAAGAAAATTATCATATCGACTGAAATTTCAAAATTTATTATTCATCTAATAAAAACCTAATTTTTTTCTTTTATTTATCATTTTATACAGGGTGCTTCAACGAAAACTAAACAGAGGCTATATCTACCAAGATATTCATTTCTGATCAAAACGCAAAAACAGATCAATTTTTGTTTCAAGGGGGACATCTTTTGGAATACAAAACTTGCTTGAAATATCAACCCCCTAAGCGGGGGTTGCATTCCTTGACCATTTTGAATAGGGAATATGGGTCGAGTGATGATTCAAAAGAAAGGTGGTATCTTTGTCTGCATCCCCGTGAACGAATTTTCATTTTTGATTGAAAACTGTAGAAGATACAGAGTGAGCTACTGAAAAGTAGAGGAGACTATCTATCGCCCTGAGCTATTCAAGTATTAGTGCAAAAAAATTGAACAGATTCATTCCAGATCAAAGGCTGTCATCTTTGATCTAAATGAATCTATTCCAGTTTTTCGCACTAATACTCCAATAGTCTTGGGGCGATAGTCTTCTCTATTTTTCAGTGGCTCACTCTGTATCTTTTACAGTTTTCAATCAGAAATGAAAATTCTTTCACGGGAATGCAGAAAAAGATATTACCTTTCTTTCGAGTTATCACTCAACCCATCTACCATCTTCCAAATTTTTATGGGTTGTCACCCTTGCTCCAGGGGTTGAAATTAGAGATGAGGATGGTACTTGATGATGACTGCCATTGATCAGCATGGATCTGTTCTATTTTACCTCACTGAAACTTGAATAGTTTCAGGGAAATAGTCTTCCCTACCTTTCAGTTGCTCACCCTGTATCTTTTACAGTTTTCATTAAAAAATGGAAGTTCGTTCAAGGCGATGTAGACAAAGATACCACCTTTCTTTTGAGTCATCACTCGACCCATCTTCCCTATTCAAAATGTTCAAGGATTGCAACCCCCGCTTAGGGGGTTGATATTTCAGGCAAGTATTGTACCCCAAAAGATGTCCCCCTTGAAACAAAATTGACCTGTTTTTGCGTTTTGGTCAGAAATGACTATCTGGGTAGATATAGCCTCTGTTTAGTTTTCGTTGAAGCACCCTGTATATTGATGATATGGAGATATCTCAAATTAATTTTAAGAAATTCTTATAGAATGGACTGAACAAAGATGGCAAAATGGATATCAAAACACTTACAGCTTGAGCAGAGGGAGTTTGATAGAAGAGCAATCACTTCATCTTAAACACAAAGAAATCAAACCAACATGACAAAGGAGGATTCTCCTATGAGAGATACAAGTCAAATATCATATGATGATCAGCATAGTCCTTACTCTAAGCTAAGCGATCAGTTGAATTATCAAAGTGATATGGTGGAAGCTTCCAAATATAGACACCAACATGATAGTGACAATGAAAGTCAAAGTAATGAATCGGGAAGTACTAGCGAGGATGAAAAGTCTGCAAATAATGAAGATTTATTAAGACTTATACGTACAGGTTCATCAGAAAATGAAATTGAAAAGGCCCTTGCAAATAAAGGAGTGGATATTAATTACCAAAATAGCAATGGGGATACTGCTTTACATGTGGCTAGTAGAAAGAAATATGAAAATATTGTCAAATTATTAATCCAGAGAGGAGGAAATGTTAATATTGCAAATAAGAAAGGTAAAAGACCTTCAGATATAGTTGAAAGGAGAATGAAGAAGAACCCTAATGTCGAGTCGAGGCATTCTGGAATGAAGGGATCTTCAGGTAGTTCAAGAAGTCATTCTGATAGTATAAACGCTGAAGTGGATTTTGAAGCAAGCGGTTTGAAAAGAAAAAGTACAGATCTTGAGACAACTTCAACTAAGAGACGAAGAACTGACCCTTCATTAGATAATGATACTACTTACGCTGCCTCAGGAGTAAAACGGGCGTTAGATGGGACCATTTATCAATCAAAACTACTAGGCCTCTTTACAAAAAGGGCAATAGACAAAGAATACGACTTTCGTTTGGCTACAGAGATGGACGCGGCAGAGAAATTCGATGATGTCGTCTTCAAATATCAAGAAGAAGGAAAATGGACCTACAGATTCTTGCAAGCTAAGCATAAGCAGAATCCCCAACGGGATAAAATCACTGTTAAGGATTTAAAAACAGAACAAAAAGGTAATTTTAGTCTACAAAAATACTTTGTGTCTTTTTGTAAAATCAAAAAGAATCCACTTTTTCAAGGTGGCAATTTAAAAAATTTCATCATTGCCACCAACACCGATTTCAACTTCAACAACATAAACAGGGAGTATAAAAAAAACGGTCAAGAAAAGAAATACAGTAAAGAGCGGAATGATATTTTAGAAAAATGGAAAAATTTCTTCGATTTTAGAGATCTATCGAATGCTGATGAGATTTTATATTTCGGTAAAGGAGAGAAATCGGCTCAATTTAAGAAGGATGCTGAGACAAAAACTGCCTTAGAAAAAGAAATCAAAACTAGTTTAGAAAAGAATATAGAAAGGATCAAGAAAAAATTTTCGAAAGAAAAAACCAATATAGCCTTACAGAAAGAGTTGAGAACTTCACAAAACATATTAGAAAATAATTTTACCACTAATATTCATGATTTTTTAGAAAAACTAATTTTTATTACGAATTACCCCAATGAAAAAGAATTAAGTGGTTTCATTAAGAATGAATTAGGAAAAGAATTTGATTTTCTCAATGCTGATTTGGTGAGTGACTCTTTTGAGAAGGAGATGCTCGATTTTCTTAAGAGCTATAACAAGGGAAAAGCTGCATTCTACTCGTGGAAAGACGGAGAAAAATTCTTCAAGGCTTTGAAGGAGAAAATTGATACAATGATGACTACTGGCTTAAGCAAAACCTATCCAGGAAAGCTTACAAGCTATGGAGTTTGTTTTGAAAAAACAGGAGACTTCAACAATGTTAAAAAGTGCTTGGAAACCTTTTTGTCTACCGAAGACAAGCAAATCTTTCATATATCCACGAAAGTCACGCGATTAAGTGCCATCAAAATTCTACAGATTTTAGAGGATTCTGAGATTCAGAACAAGCACAATTATCTTGGTAGAGAGGACGGTTATATTTTCATGCGTTTGAAGACACTATTGCTTCAAGAAACACAAAAGTATGTCACAGAGGCTTTTTCTTCAGATCAAGCCCATGATCTGTTGGTGATCGAATGCCAAGATAAAGATCGAGAGCAGAGAATGGAGAGAGAATTGTATGATAACTTATCAGAAAAGTTAAGTAACCTAAAGAAAAAAATTATTTTGATCGCTCAAGATCGGGATATGTTAGCAGGTAAGTACATAAAGTACCATCAGAATAAATATCAGAAGAAACATGATGAAACTTCATTAGATGACTTTGATGAGGATTCGCAAGTTAACGTACTAAAACACAAGATTGTTTTCCAAGGAAAAGATTTACGTTTAAATCAACTCATGGATAAGAAATCAGCCAGTGAATTATTTGATCAAGTCAATTTATCCAGACTCCTTGAAGGGGAGAAGATTCAAATAGGCAATGCCAAAGCTTTCTCTTCTATAGGTTATATTCCTGATTACTATATCAAAAGAAAATTCGATCGTCAGAAAATCAAAGCTAAAATCCTTAATCTCAATGAAGATCAAGCTAGAAAACTGGGGCTAATTTTCATCACCGGTGCCAACGAAGAGGATTTAACTAAGATGAATGTCCAAAAAGAGAATATTTATATATGGGAAGATGGCCAACCATACGATAAGGCAATTATTTTACCTTCTTTAGGTCAAAATCCTCAAGAAATATTTCAGAAGCTTGAGAAGAATATTCATTGGCTAGAATACCACGAGTGCAATCTATTCTGGAGAGCTTCTAAAGGTAATTTATCAACCTTGAAAAATTGCATTGAAAAGAGAAAAGAGAAAAATGACGTCTCGAGTTCCCTAGAAGAAAAATATTTCAATCAACCAGAAAATCTCGAACGGAAAGTTGTTATCATAGCGAATAATGCCGGGGTGGGTAAGTCGACGGTATTAACCAGCATAGCTTGTCAGATGAAACAAGAAAATCCATCGTTATGGGTGGTGCGTGTGAATTTAAATGACTTTGCTGTGGAGAAAGAAAAACCACAAAGTCTTTTCAACATAAAGTTAAAGGAGAATGAGACTAATAAAGCCATAGATTTCGTAACAGAAATGGTAGTTCCGGACGACCTTAATGATTCAGACATTGAATTGCAACGAAAACTCTTCAAAGCAGGACTTGAATATGATCGGAATCCTAAGATTATAATACTCTTCGATGGTTTTGATGAGATCTCTCCCTCTTATAAACCTAATACTATCAAGCTGATCAAGGCACTAAAAACAAGTAAGGTTATTCAACTTTGGATCACCACTCGGGTTCACGAGAAAACGTATTTAGAAAAAAAACTCCAGTCTGCTGCGTATATCTTGAGTCCTTTGACTAAATCAGAGCAAGCAAATTTTCTGAGTAAGTTTTGGAAGTGGAATTTGAAATTTAATGATCACCCAAATAATGAAAGATGTTATAAAGTGATTGTTAATTATCTAAAGATCAGTCTAAGAAAGATAAAATTATTAGACGAATTTCTATTAACTGAAAGTATCTCCAGTATTCTAAAAGTTCATCGTGTTGAAGCTGTTGATAAAACAGTTAAAGTGCTCAGAGAAGCCATCGATGGTTTAAATTTCTCCGAATATACTGAGGGATTACTTAATGAATGGAATAAATCAATTGGCGATAAAATGAGGACTTTACTCTTGTACCTCTGAACCTTAGAATGTTGGCTGAGGTAGTTTTTAAGAAAAAATTTCAAGTACCAGAAAACTTGGGATTAATTGACTTATATGATGAATTCATAAAAATCAAATTAAGTATTTATCATCGAGAAAAAACTGACACTTCAGTAGGCAATGTGGGTGCGGCAATTAAAGATGAAATATCCTCGAATACGTTACTTGGAGCCCATCATGAATTAGCTCTTCGCATTTTCTTCAAAGAAAATTCATTACCTAATTTAAACAAATTAAAAGAGCTTGTGAAATGGGCTGGAGGGGAGAAAAAGGCAAGACAAGAGCTTGCCAGGGTCGGCCTACTAAACCTGAATAGAAATAAACTTGAATTTATACATCGCAGCTTTGCTGAATACTTCTTGAGCGTCTATCTGATTGAAAATTTACAGGATGGACAAGTACAGAATCTCCTATTGAAATACATCATGCTTAAAATGGACTATGAACTTATCCGGAAATTCTTCAACGGTCAACTAAAAAAAAACACTTCATTAGGGAATATATTGAAGAAAGCTATACAAGAATCCATTATTGATACTAATTCCTCTGAAGATATAGCCACAATAGCTGAAAAAATTGCTGAAACTTTGCTTTGGAGGTTCAACGAGCATCCTGGCACCTTCCATGAGTTGCTACTAAGATCTCAAGATAGAACCGTGTTAGAAATGGCAATAGAGGAGGGCGATAATCGAAAAATTATCGCATTGGTAAAATGGGTGAGAAAAAATATTGGTAAATGTACCCTCGAGAAGCTTGTGAAAGATGGATCTAGCTTTTTGATAAGTGAAAATCACGAAGTAATAGATTGTTTATTAATTAACGGACTGGAGGCTAAAGTTCTTATTCCGTCAGAAATAGAATATTTAATGGAAGAGGACGACTCTGATGACTGTAGTAGTTTTAGTGAAGATTCTGAAGAATACAGTGAATCTGATATGGATTTAGGTGATGAAGAAATGTCTACATTCAGTGACAATAAATCTGAATTTACTTCTTTTTCAAAAGTTGGGCACGAAAGAGGGGAGCAATTGTTACAATTTCGTGAAAATTTAAAAAATGTTCAGCATAATATAAAAAACAGCTCTTCTCAGAAGAAAATATGTGAACTTATAGATACTATTGAAAAAAGGATTAGTGGAAATGAGAAAGGTTTTTTAGAGAAAATTGAGCTATACTTCGAGTCTGCAATTAGTGAGGAGGAATTAGACGAAGATCAAAAATCTTCTCTGAAGAAAATTAGTGAAGTTATAGATACTATTGCAAAAAGGATTAGTAAAATTGAAAAACCTTCGTC
Source organism: Cryptolaemus montrouzieri (assembly GCA_013387265.2). NCBI lineage: Eukaryota > Metazoa > Arthropoda > Insecta > Coleoptera > Coccinellidae > Cryptolaemus > Cryptolaemus montrouzieri. Next base: position 31,944,813 of record JABFTP020000103.1, read on the forward strand.
AGAACCAAGTGAGCTACAATTGGAGTGTGCAATAAGTGAGGAGAAATTAGATGAAAATCAAAAATCTTCTCAGAAGAGAATTGGTGAACTTATCGATAATATTGAAAAAAAGATTAGTAAAATTAAAACTGCTTTGTCAGAACAAATTAAGCTACAAGTGCAATCTGCAATTAGTGAGGATAAATTAGATGATAATCAAAAATCTTCTCTGAAGAAAATTAGTAAACTTATAGATACCTTTGAAAAAGAGATTAGTAAAATTGATAAAGCTGTGTCAGAAAAAATTAGGTTACAATTGAAGTTTGTTTTCAGTGAGGAGAAATTAGTTGAAGATCAAAACTCAGCTTCAAACCATGCTAATTTCTCTGAAGATATAGCCACAATAGCTGAAGAAATCGCTGAAACCTTGCTTTGGAGGTTCAACAAGCATCCTGGCACTTTCCATGCGTTGCTACCAAGCTCTCAATATACAACTGTGCTAGAAATGGCAATAGAGGACGGCGATAATCGAATGATTATCGCCTTGGTGAATTCGGTGGGAGAAATAATCGGCAAGGATGCCCTCAAGCAGCTAGTGAAAGATGGATCTAGCTTTTTGAAAAGTGAAAATCACGAAGTAATAGATTGTTTATTAGTCAACGGGTTGAAGACTGCAATTCTCATTCCGCCAGAAAAAAGATATTTACTGGAAGAGGATAACCTTGATTTCATTTCAGACGACTCTGATGACTTTTCTAGTAGCACTACTAATAGTTCTGACAGGTCTAGTGAATCTGAATCTGATATGGGTTTAAGTGATGAAGAAATAAGAAATAAATCTTCATTTATTTCTTATATGAAAGTTGGGCACGAATTGAGATTGCGATTGGTACCATTCCTTGCAAATTTGAAAAATGTTCAGGCTAATATAAAAACCAGCTCTTCTCAGGAGAAAATTAGTGCACTTATAGATACGATTGAGGAAAGAATTAGTGAAAATGTTAAAACTCTATCAGAAAATATTAAGTTACAATTGGAGTCTGCAATTAGTGAGAAGAAATTAGATAAAGATATAAAATCTTCTCTAAAGAAAATTAGTGAATTTCTAGATACTATTGAAAAAAATATTACTAAAATTGAAAAAGCTTTGCCAGAATATATAGAGCTACAATTGAAGTCTGCAATTAGTAAAGAGAAATTAGATGAAGATCAAAAAATAGCTTTGAACCAAAGCTCGGAAGGCTCTAATGATTATTCTCCTGATGCTGATTCATATTTGTCAGAGACATATTAGAATTGAAGTTCCTCGATGCAGGAAAGGACCTAGATGTCTTAGCATTCAGAAGAACTGTGTAAATGAAACACGTCAAACCAATTGTTGGCAAAAATCCTTAAACTTATTACTTGCTATGTTATGTTTATTTTTTTAAGTAAAGCAATCCAATTGCAATTGCCGAGGTATTTAACTACAGAGCAGGAGATCATCTCAGAAGTGAAGGTTTTCGTGTGAGAGTATGCTGAAGTATCGGGTCTCTTTACAAAGAAGATTCAAGGAACTTCTCTTTTGGGGTATACCTGCCCGAAGCTTTTGACATATTGAATAGTAGTTTTTAGTACGAATTGTATTCAATTAGATTAAGCACGTCTTGTGAATGATTCACAAGAAGGAATGAGAGAGGATCTACCCAAGATCCATAAGGTGCAATTTTTTATTCAGGTAGACATACTATCTCTTAGTACTTACAGTGATGTAAAAAATGTGTTAACTTTGTAATGCAAAAGAGCTATTCAGTTCAAGAGACTTTGAAGAAAATTTGAGCGTTCGATACTCTTTTCACTTAACGTAAACTAAGATCCGCACTTAAGGTCCCTCCGATGGTGGTACTGAAGGAATTATCCAAGCTTACGAATCCTTACACTTGAGCGGGTCAGGCACGATTTCGGTCCAAGTTTCCAAGGGAAACACTTCTACATTCTTAACACATTGAATATCAAATGATGTCTATTTTGATAACTGAAGATTCTAGCGAGTCTATTGAATTATATAACTATGCTTGTGAATATGAATTGATACGGTTTCCTATTATATAATGCAGAAAAATATGTAAATAGAATGAAAATAAATTTGCAGGTATTCCTTTTATTGAAGCTGAACTTGCATTAATATTGTAATAGGAATCATTTCTGCGATTTTTAAAGAATAATATAAGAAGCAACTTTTCTCAAGAGAAAATGAGTGAATTCAGATGTAATATTCAAAAATGGATTAGTGAAAATAAATATAATTTGTCAGAACAATATAGAGACTACATTCAAGTTTACGATTAGTGAGAAGTTGAATGAAGATCCGAAATTAAATTAGATCCAAAGCTCAGAACGATCTACACATGGTTCTTTTGATCTTAAATACCGTTTAGAGGACGGTTCTCGAAACTCAGAGGTAACGCCTTCAGGGGTTAACTTTTGAGAGAGGTAGTTACTCCATTACGGGAACGTATCGAGGAGTTTCAAGATATAATAGTGGGTCTTCGTTTTAGAGGTTGGTTACTTCTCGAAATAAATCCATAGGCTGCTCGAGTGAATAAAGATTTAAAAAGGGATATGGGAAAATCTCCTGAAGATACTCTTGATGAATAAGAAGTCATTGAATCAATTTTTTTGCAGAAGCGCGTTGAGCGTATCGGCCCTTACTTCAAGGAGATTCTGTTTTGAAAACCTCTTCGAGAGATACTAGATATTGGGTTGAATAGCAATTTTTAGTACAAGCTGTATATAATTGGGTCAGACATGGCTTTTAAGAAGGTTTAGGATGAATTTTCTCCCAGATATAACACATTGACTGCCACATAAAAAAAGTCTTTCTGTGCCATATTTAACTCTCCGGATCTCATTGAAATGTGATTTGCTGCAAACTTCTTTAGAATCTTCATTTCAGCCAATGTTGCCAACAACTCAAGCAACCTTGAAACTAAACATGATGCCAATATGAATTTTTCAGAAAAAAAATTTGGAAAATACTATAACAATTACACAATTCAAAGATGTTGATTACGGGTGCTGGAAAAAAATTAAAGAAATTGAAGAAAAAAATTGTTACTTGAAGAAAATAATCAAAAAGGTGCATTGCTTGTTATGACAAACTGAGGAGAGTGTGCAATTAGAAAATGTAAATGATCATATTAATGTAAAGGTTGTAATTCAGTTGTGTTGATTGTTTTTGTGTGACACACAAAGGTTTAAAAATATATATTATTGATTATTATATCTCCTTTAATTATAAGAATTTAACTTAGATATTTTGTTTTATATACATTGAAAAATAGAGAATTAATTCAGTTTTTATATATGACATACTTTTTAGAGAATAAAAATTATCCATGTTCATGATTTTTCATTCACCGCAGAAGATGTTCTCTGATGTTTGTAAAAACATTTTTTTTAACAAAAATTGGACCCGATTTCCAAAAATCTGTCAACCATGCCAAATATGAAGCTTTCCATTCAGCTTAGGCTGCGTGCAATATATCTCACGATGCCTATTAATCAATATAGATATTTGAATTACGTGTAATCCAAAGCTTTTACCGCATATTTTCTTTAGAATAATGTCAGAATCAAGGAGTGAATACGTAGGTATAGAATTTCAATATATTTATCCTTTAGGATAACAGGTCCTATCTCCAAGCTATCGTACCTTTGATAGTTTAGGAATCGGACCATTCAAAGCGAGGAAAGGGTGTACCGTTGTAGGTGAGTGGAGAAATTCACATAAAGATGTAGAGTATACTTCCTAATATTATCGAGTAGCTCTATGTAAGTTCACATGTTTCGATTGAAATAATTTAAGTATGTTCTGTATTCTGATTAAGGTACAAAACTATTGTGTGGATATAGTAACCAGAGGGAAAGAAAATTCTTTTCTCTGATAGTATCGTTTAAAATTACCAAGAGACAATGACGTACGAAAATTAAAAGCATTAATAGATAAATATTAAGATTATGAAGCATCATTATCTCGGATTGTGTGTTATAGGTAATCCCACAGAACAGAGGTCTGTTCTGTGGGTAATCCTGTTGTTTACGCTGACCATTTCGCGCATCCAGTACCGAGTCGAACAGATGTTTCCCGAAAGTTTTCGAATTGTAGCCAGTGTTGCCACAGTTTATCTCACGTCGGAGATTTGATTACCTATCGTTGAAAATGAAAAAGCGAATTATATCTAAATAAACAGATACATATTTTGACTTCTTTCAGACAGGTTAGTGCGGTATAGCACAAGATGTTTTCAAAATCCAAAGAGTTACCAAAATATTTATATGATATTCGAATCTGACTTATCATTTCAGTAATTCAATAAGTTCAACATGATGGATGAGGTTAAGGAAAATATTTCCCTTGTTTGGTATAAATTTTCTGATAATCTGAATGCAGAATATGAATAAGAATGTATATTAGCTTCTGCTACTACAGTACAATAACAAATAATTATGTAGTTCACAAAAAAAATTATACTAATGTATATCCCATTATATTATTATAATTATATTATAACCTATACCACCCTACCAACTTATCAACTGAATAGAGCTCTCTAAGTCTTGCCTTAAATGTCCTTAAAGAAGGAGAAGTCCTTACAAGCACAGGCAATCCATTGAAAATTTTCAAGCCATGGTTGAACAGAGACTTTTCTAAACACTTAGTCCTCAATTTACCGAGATTATAAACCTCCCCGGTCCTCAGGTCATACGATATCATGGTTGATCTTTTTATAAGAAAATGAGAAGGACATGGTGCTGCCAAATTATTAATTACTTATAAATGAAAACTAAACTAGCTTCCTCTATCATAGTTTGGATTTTAATTGATTTCAAAGAACGCAGCATGTCGTCTATCCTCGTGTAATTATTACACCCTAATAAAACCCTCATTGCTCTGTTTTGCAAAATCTGCAATCAGTCTATATCTTCTTGAATGCATCCCAACAGTAACGATATGCAATATCTTAATTGGGGATGAACTATCGTATTATAAACAATTCGTTTTGACGAATCAGATAATCTCCCGGATATCCTACGAAAATAACAAATTTTCTTACCAAATCTTTTACACATATAATTGATATGGGTACTAAGTGTCAACTGCGGATCCAAATGAACTCCAAGATACTTAATATCGCTCACTTGTTCTACAGTGTCATCCCCAATACTAATTTTCAAGGTTTCATCTTTAAACAGTCTACAGTTCTGCCTTGATCCAAATACAATGAACTTTGTATTCTGTGAATTTAACTTCAATTTCTTGAGAGCAATCCAATTGTAAAAAAATTTCAATTGTCTATTCAATATCTTAATAACATCAACAAAGTTCGAATCAGAGACTGATATAAGGATATCATCAGCGTACAAACTCACAAAACAGTCACATTAACATACAATATAAACAACAATGGCCCTAGTATATTCCCTTGAGGCACACCATTTAGTATTTCAGCCGGAGATGAGATATTCTCACCGATTTTTGTCTTTTGTGTTCTTCCTTGTAGGTAGTCCTCTATTCATTCAAGTACCACTCCCGTCACCCCGTAACTTCAGATTTTTTTGTAAGCTATACGACTATTTACCTCAGACTACGGGGTAATAAGTTGACAATTGTACATTGTACAATATATTCATTTGGAGGCTGCCACTAACAACAACTCAGTCAGAAATCTAACTTCATGTATTACCCAAAAAATTTATGCACATTTGGAGAATTAAAATATTCTTTCCGAACAACAATAAGGATGTAGAAAAGAACACCTTGGTATTGAAGAGCAACTTGTAATTGATTCTGTTGCTTTGAATCAAGCTCAAACTAAGAAGAGAAATATTCATACAGTCTTCATTGATTACCAATAGGCTTTTGATAGTTCTCCTCATTCATGGCTTCAAGAAATTTTGGAAATTTATAAAATTGATAAGACATTCGTCTTTTTCTTGAATTTGTAATGAAAAATTGGAGAATCAATCTTTATTTAAATATTTCAAAACAATCGTTAACATCCGAAGTCATTCCAATCCAAAGAGCATTTTTCAAGGTGATTCATTAAGGTTTTGTCTTTGCCTTAATCCATTATCTCATGAATTAAATGCTACTAGTTTCGCCTTCAAAATGAAGAGTCTATCAACTGAATTTAAATTGACTCACTTAATTTATTCAGATGATATTAAATTATATGTCGGAACAAGATCTCATTTGAAAAGTCTACTTGAGATTACCTTCAACTATTCCAATGATATTCATATGAAATTTGGGCTTCCAAAATAAAGAAATCTTTCTATTGAAAAGAGAAAGATCACCTCTGATTATATAAAGATTTCCAATATCGAAATCGAGCCAATGTATCAAGGAGATACATATAAATATCTTGGATTTGTTCAACAGAAGACAATTAACCATAGCAGCACTAAAGAAAATATTAGAAGTGCATATTACAAAAGACTTAGAATTATCATCAAGAGTCATTCAACTAGTGAAAACCTTTTCAGAGCTATCAACTGCTATGCTGTTCCTATTGTTACATCTTCTTTTGTAATTATTAAATGGTCTAAAACTGATCTAAATGAATTGTAATGTCAAATGAGGAAAATGCTTTGTAAATATCATAATCAGCTGTTCAGAGAGTTACACTAACTAGACATCTTGGAGGTCGTGGATTAAATGATTTGAGTAATCTTCATAGTAAACAGATTTTTCATCTACGTTCCCATTTTCATGATTAACAGAAAACGTCTGAATTACATGATATTGTTGTTGCTTCAGATTATAATCTTACACCTCTGAACTTGACAATGCAAAAGGTAGATTTTGATACATTTGATAATAATTCTAAAAGATAAAGTTGGATGCAGAAGGAATTACACGGAAAGCACCCTAAAGAATTGAAGAATGATTATATTGATGAAATCCATCAAATAGATGGTTAGTTTCTGGAGAATTGTTTGCTAAAACACAAGGCTTGGCAATTGCGATCCAGGATCAGGTTGTTTTCACGAGGAATTATAGATGTATATATATATATATATATATATATATATATATATATATATATATATATATATATATATATATATATATATATATATATATATATAAAATGAAAAATAAATTTAGAATTAAAACAAATTAGGGGACAAGGTCATGATAATGGGACAAATATGAAGGGAAAAATGTTGGGCTTCAAAAACGCATTCTTGATGCGAACCCGAAAGCCCTTTTTTGTACCTTGTGCGGCTCATACTTTGAACTTAACAGTAAATGACGCTTCTAAGGTGTCAGGTGTTACAATAAACTTTTTTGATCTTGTGCAAGAGTTATATAATTTTTTTTGTCATCCACAAAAAGGTGGTATGTTTTGAGAAAAAATGTCCCCGGGTTAAGTTTGAAGCCTCTCAGTGAGACAAGATGGTCCAGCAGAATTGACGCAATAAAGCCCCTTAAAGTTTATTTAATTAAGGTTTGCGAAAGTCTTCTAGAAGTGGCTGAAGATAATTCCTTTCACATTGATGCAAGACATGAAGTGAGTTCCCTCTTAACGTCTGTACAAAATTTTCAATTTATTTGTGGAATTATTATTTGGCATGACGTTTTATTTCATATAAATATTGTCAGCAAACAAATGCAAAGTGCTACAATTAATATTAAAGTATGCCAAACCTACCTAAAAAATTTAGTTGATCACTTCCAGCAATATAGATCTGACTGAATTTCAAGAAATTCTTGTGCAAGCGAAAGAAGTAGCATCCTCTCTCGAAATTGAAGAAGACTTTCCACCATTACCAACGGTTAGGAGGAAATTTAAACCAAAACTGTTTCGCTATGAACACCGAGATGAGACCCCTCATGAACCAAAAACCGCAAAATTAGGTTTTTCTTAAAAATTATAGATCAAACTATAACCTTTCTAAAAACCCGATTTGACTTATAGAATGTAGTATAATATTTTCGGATTTTTTAGCGACATATTCAAATTAAGCGATCTTTTAAAACATTGTTCTATTCTTGAAGAGCGACTGACATATCAGGATAATAAGGACTCCAGTAATCTGTTTAACGAAATTAAAGCGTTAGAGTTGTTTTCACTACCTGATGATACTGACCCCTTTAGTATTTTACTTAAAATGGGTGTGAAGAAGAATTTATTTTGTTATGATTTTGTTTGTTTCATTTTGATATTCAGTCTACAAATAAATATGTATAATATATAATTATTCCAGGATATGTTTTGATTATAATCATTGCCTGGCAATGGTATTAATTACCGGGTGGTGGATTTATATTTTTTCATGAAAAACTACCTACCTACCTCCTACCTTAAAAAAAATAAGAAAACATGATCCAAAATGCCTTAAGGGGCGCTAAAATCCTTTTTTGCACACAAGCCCCCGTAAGGGCTTTACGGGGGCCCTGGCGAGGGTTGGATTAATGTCCGAAAAACGAACTTGAATTTGTACACCTCAGCTTTTCTGAATACTTTCTGAACGACTACCTGATTGAAAATTTACATGTTGGACGAGTAAAAGAACTCTTATTGAAAGAAATCATGCTTGACGAGGAATATCAACTCATTCCCAAATTTTTCAATGATCGATTAGAATTCAAGAATGCCATGAGATAATTAATTATTGAGGCTAATTCCTCAGTGAATATAGAACAGCGATCAAGAAATTGCCAGGTTCGAGAGGCACCCTGACACTTTCAGTAAATTGGTGTTAGGATCAATTCAAAATAAAACTATTTTAGAAATGATAATCAAAAGATTATCGCAATGAAAAACTGGGTGTCAAAGAATCTCAAAAATGTTACCCTCAAGGAGCTACTGGATGGATATGGACCAGCTTTTGTAAGAAGTGATGATCACAAAGTAATAAATTGTTTATTAAATAAGGGGATGAGTATTGACAAACTGATTCAATGAAATTCTTCTTATCTAATGAATCCTCAGAGTTGAAGATTGTTAAACATACTAAAATAAACAACTTTTTTGAAGAGAGAATTAGTAAACCCATAGATGGAAGAAGGGATCAGTGGGGAGATATGATATAACAAAACAGTATAAGAATGTTATGGAGATTTGTGAGGGACAATCACATGAAGATCCAGAATAACATTCCAATCAAAGCTCAGAAAGTAATTCAGGTTTTTTTTCTGCTCCTGAATAGAGGTCAGGGGACGCTTCAACCTAAACTAACTCCGTTTGTAAGGGGGGTATTATTGGGTGATTGTCTCTCAGGTAGAAAACCTAAGAGTTTTAAGATTAAAAACAAGAGAGGTATGTAGTTACAGGATTCACAACTATCATCAGATAGAAGAAAAAAACTTGGCAAAACAAGAAATATATTCATCTTTCATCATTATAAACTACATAAATTATAACACATAATCTGATATTCAAGAATTTTAAAACAAAAACTTTTATTAATAAATAAATATGGTAAGATTAATGATATCGTTGAAATGTTTATTTTATGGAAATTCATTTGAATATAAATAAAATGGTATACTTTTGTCTGATTTCCACAATGTTATTTACATACACACAGCTGCTTTCAACTTCATTTTCAACTGTCTTAGAGCTAATAGTTGTGAGAGAAATCTAACCTAACCTAATATAACCTATCTTTAATGTTGAATAGTGGCAAAATGATTTATATATATAAAGTTTGTTAATTTACAAACTTTCCCAAAGAAAGTCATGCCTTTTTGCATATGTGGAGTATTCTAAAATTATTTAATGTAATTATGTGATTTGTAGATTCAATATGTTCAAACTGGATTTGTTTTCTAAGGAGAGTTATTCTTCTATTCTTGATTCAAAATTTCATCCTGTTTGTCCTACGTAAGCTGTTGAACATAAATTGCATTCAATTCTGTATATTACGGACTGTTTGAATTTATTAGTTTTTTATTTGGCATTGAATAGTAATTTGCTTGTGGTAGGATCACTGAAGAAGGAAGTTGTTAAATTAACCCTAGAGCACTAACCTCCGTCGAAACGACGACGCGGTCACAAAAAAAGCGGTATAAATTATGAGTGCGTCGTCGCACGCATTTCAGATTACGGCTAATCTCAGTCGACCTCACAGAACAGACCATAATTAATTAGGGTCTGTTCTGTGGTCGACCTGCAGCCCGCGCGGCGCACGTGTATGTTTTTGTGTAGGAGCCCTGTATGCGCCGTTCCACGCACCACGAGTCATCGGAAACAAACTTGACACTTGTCACAAATGTATTAATCAATAGTTTTTTCTAGAATGTTTCTTTCTTTTGTTGATTTTATTACTTAATTTTAATATTTTTTGAAGTCTCTGTTTTTCTAGTTCATAAGATTTAAGCATTCAAAAAACAAAAATGTTCAAATGAGTAAAAAGTCTGATCTCATTTGAAAGATTGTCAAAGTGATTAAAATGTGATTTTAGTAAATAAAAAACTCATAAATATGTTATCAGATGATTATTGTTATAAATAAGCAAAACACATATAAATATTTTATTCCGTAAGCCTTTAGAAGCCTCCCTTTTACACGGATAGTCGAAACGACGAAGGTTAGTATTAAGCGTTGTAAAATAAGGTTAGTGATCTAGGGTTAAATTTGGTAAGATAATTGCTGATGTTATTAGAATCATAAATTCTAGACAGTTGTTTCTGACTATGACTGATACTCTCAAAAGTTGAATAATTCACCATGTTTTAATGATGAAACCCAATAATAGAATAATGATGATACTAGACTGTTTGCCACCAAAAAAATGGCCGCTAATACTGAACACAGCACATACTACGCAGCTTGTAGTACTAGATTTACGTATCCAGCCATCACCTTCATTTAAACTATATGTATATTTAAAGGCTAAAATATGAATTAATCCTTGCATAAATAACCATACAAATAACTGTAGATTTTGCTATAGAGAATTAGTATTCAACTCATTACTAAATTTATTTCAATTTTTTTTCGATCTATATGCTAATAATTAGTTTTTGATAAATTAATTTTATCCTTTGTATTGTGATTCGTCTATGGTATTTAGCAGTATCATAGACTAATATAAATCATCTTTGGCAGTATGCACAGAAAATATTTTAACCTTTCCCAACAGTCAATTTTGAAAATTTCAATAGAATTGTTAAACCGATAAATAAACTTTGTAACTTTAAACTCTTCAAATGTCTTTGATAAACCATTTGATGGTCGAGGATAACTCAAGATGATTCTGAATATTTTAATTTCAACCAAGAATGCAGTGACATACTTCTTCATCGTGAATTATAACATAGGACAATTTATAGTTTCGACTTTATGCTTGGTTATAAAAACTTTGTATGTGGCTGCAGAGAAAATATACAATCTTCTCAAGATTATATTTGTGGATTTCCATATATTCGTTCAAGATGTGTATAGAGAAATCATTAATATAACGAATTTCTTAGGATATGCAGTGGATGAGATCTATAACTTTTGTCAATGGGCTGTAGATGAAACTTTTATATCCTTTTAAATGGAATAACAATTACGAAACTCGAAAGTTTCAATTTTTTTCACAAATTTCAATTCTCATCAAAGATCTTATATTGTGGATTTGTAATTTCATAACATTATGTGGTTCAGGAGTATGGTTCCTTTTAACTGGGGTTCCAATGTTAATTTACTGTTTTTGTATAAATTCTATCAGTTTTCTCACTAACATTCATGTTATTGTAAAAAAGCAACTGGACTGGAAACTTTCCATTACTATTACTAATATTTATAATTTTTTTGTCGAGGTGCCTATCGAGTCACTGACTGGATTACTGTCTATCATATTTATTATTTATGTACTATCAAGATTTTATATTTTGATATTTAGATACCTAAGATTAATCTTAAGAAATTCCTATCGAATTTTGACTGAACGTTATATACTTATGAAATTTCAGATAAAGACATTTTGGTTAAAATGTATCAGAAGAATATTTACTAGAAGACTTGTAAATGTAGAGAAGAAAGACTTAGAGCAGTTTTGTATAATTTGCCAAGAAAGGTCACGATGTATTGTAATTTTGCCATGTAGACATTTATGCTTATGTAGGGAATGCAATGTGGTACTAAGAAGGTATCATAGTAATTGCCCCATTTGTCGACAAGAAATTGAACATACAATGAAAGTATTTTTATAACCATCAGTGAAATTATTTTCATGAAACAATGGAATTGATATTCTTCAAAGTTATTTAGTTGTATTAAAACACTTTGGAATAACATTTAAAAGTATAAGAAAATTATTGATCCCGGTTATTTCTTGATATATGATAAATAATAAATATGGATATAGGATATTTGTAAAATTAACTGCTCACTTATCTTAAGTATATGAATGAAGATTTGCCAAAGATGTATCATAACCTTGGCTTTGTAAGTATGATTTTATTTGAATAAACAATTTATTTTTAATTATATTATTGAAACTTATCTTAAGAGGGAGAAAGGACAAAAATTGATTTCCTTAATTAATATTCTGATAAGCGACTTATTTTAGGATAACTGTTTTGTAGGAACTGCTCTCACCTGTTTCTCCTTTTCATAGAAATGAATACACCCATTCGTTCTAGTTGTATAAATATACCAGATTCTAAGTGTCAGTTTAAACACTACACTGATATATATATATATATATATATATATATATATATATATATATATATATATATATATATATATATATATATATATATATATATATATATATATATTCTTTTGAAAAGAGAGGATTTACAAAATTCGAATAATTGTATTTACAATAAATGCTTATAGCTATAATTTTGGTGTGTGTCAGAAAAACACAATCGTGAAAAACAAGCGAATAAATAAAATACCAGCAGAAAAAACAGACCATTCCCGTTCCTTAATTAGGCATCTAAACTCGCATCATGTCTCCTACGATTGCCCCTAAAGCGTGAGCACAGGAAATGTAACAGGGGAACCATACTATCTTGAGTATGATTCAGTAAACAAGTGAAAGAAACTCGTTTCCCTGTCGCTATTGCACTAGCAATAGCTTGTCTGTTTATGTTGTATTAGTGTCGTGTGTCCAAAAAGAGTACCAAAAATGTTTCTGCTCAGCAGCTTCATTCTCTCATTGTCATCTTGCACTCCATGATTTCCAGGACTTCTTCACGAAAACAAGGGTGAAAAGGAAGGGGGGTTGGGACTGGAGAAATCTGTAACAATGAAAAAAGAAAACCAGCAGAAAAAAATTTCATCAAAACATACCTAACTCTTATATGTCTAAACTCACTTGAATCTAAGAACTTAACTAATGCTCCTCTGTTTTTCAACAGGGAACATCTCATACACCTTTTGGGAATGAAGCCCTACATGGGTGTAGCCCTTGCCTTATCAACATACACCATGGGAAAAAAACAGTAAGGGGGAGCAAAAAACTAATCTCCTAAATAGACTTAAAGTTCTCTACCCAGTTGATGAAATTTCTGAAACGGAATGAATTTCTTGAAAACCACCCGTAAAATGGTAAATAGGACAATCGAGGACTAAATGTCTTATTGTTTCTTCAGCTGCGCCACATTCACATGCCGGACTTTCTACAGTATTCCATTTGAACAACATACTATTATTACGATCATGTCCTGTCCTGAGACGATATAATATACACCAATTTTTCCTACTTATATCGAAACCTGCAACCTTTTGGAAGGATCCTCCATGAGAACTTTATTAAAAACATCAACCTGCCATTCTGTTTTCCAAAGATCAACAGCCTTCACCCGTGTACGCAAAAAGTCAATTGACCAAATAGGTTTCCTAGATTTCAATCTCAGGTTAGGTGGATTTTGAAGATCGCGTATTATCGGAAAAATTTCTGGAAATGAGTGATACTTATCCCAAGACGATTTAAGAGCTAATTTCCTGCGAATATGGGAAGGAACTATATTACAAATAACCGGAAGCCATTGGGTAGCAGTTGAACTGATACATCCACTTATAACTCTCATAGAACAGTTCAACTGAGAATCAATCTTATTGACATGAGCACTATTCAACCACACTTGACAGCAATATTCTGCTGCTGAATATACTAAAGCTAAAGCAGTAGTTCGCAAAGTAGAGACTCCGGCGCCCCAATTAGATCCAGCTAGTTTATGTAGTATATTGTTTCTTGTTTTCAACTTCTGACATAATTTATCAATATGAAATTTCAAAGTCAAAGAACGATAAAGCTTTACACCAAGATATGTTGGAGTGAAATTATGAATTAATAGTGATTGATTGAAGAATACTCTTAGTTGCCTATCCTTCTCATGATTATTCAGATGAAAACAAGAAACCTCAGTTTTTGAAGGATTTGGACATAAACGCCATTTTTTGAAGAAAATGTTCAGAATTTCTAAATGAGAAGTCAGTGTTTGCTCAATTGTTTCGAAGTCATAGTGTCGAAAAACCAAAGCAATATCATCAGCATAAATAAACTTTGTAGAGGAAGTTTCAGGGATGTCAGACATATATAAATTCAAGAGAAGAGGTGCAAGAACAGATCCCTGAGGTAGGCCATCATTGAGAGTGTAAAATCTACTGCTTTTCTCACCGATAAAAACTCGAAGTCTTCTATCAGATAACATATTTTCAATCAACTTTACAATTTTTCCACATTGAACTACTTCAAAGAGTTTATAAACTAAACCATCCTTCCAAACTGTGTCATATGCTGAAGAGAGATCTACAAATACAGCGCCTATTTTAAGTTTACTCTGAAATCCTGTCTCAATGAAAGTGGATAAACCTAAAACCTGATCAGAACAATTCCAGTTTTTTCGAAAACCTCCCTGAGAAGTGGACAGAGCTCTGTCAATGATTGGTTCTAACCTCTGATAAAGAAGTCTTTCTAAAATTTTGAAAGAAACAGAAAGTAAGCTGATAGGTCGATAACTACTAAGAAGTTCTGAATTTTTTCCAGGTTTGAGAATGGCAATAACTTTAGCCTTTCTAAATTCAACGAGAATACTACTTGAGCTGAGTATGTCATTGTAAAAGGATAGTAGCCACTTTTTAGCGTTATTTCCTAGATGTTTAAAAAATTCAGGGAAAATGCCATCAAATCCTGGAGCTTTACGAAATTTAGTAGATTTTATTGAAGATTTGAGCTCTTCTTCCTCAAAAGGATTCAATAAATCCTCAACCGTGATAGCATCCCTCCTCCTTTTATGTAAGATTCGTTTCATTCTATTCCTGTCATATGTAATATTCTTCACACTTTTAGAGACATTAACAAGCCTAGATGCTACAGAATTCGGATTCATATTAGACGGAGTTTTTGAAACGGGATCAGCATTGCCTAATTTCCTCAACAAATCCCAGGAACTTCTACTAGAATGACGAAAATTCATACCATTCATCAACTCATTCCATTTATTCTTTCTGCTATCATTCAAAGATCTAAGGAATGCATTGGCTTTCTCTCTGGAAGGATTTTGCTGATAATCCTTATAAAAAACATTTGATTCCTCTGACCACCCAGGTATATAATCTGTTCGAAAGCCTCTGGGAATGTTTTTTAGCAGCGTTTTTGACAACTCCTATAAACCGGAAATAATTTCTACCCAAGGGGGGAACCCATCTCAAATCACTATCTACCTGTTTAGTGAAATCATTTCAACGAGCTTTTTTGAAATTCCATCTTGGTTTTTCTAATGAATCTGCAAATGTAAATTGAAAACCTAACGAAATAATAACTGGCCTGTGTTGATTGTGAGGAAAAGCTGAAAGTACTTTACGACGAACAGGAAGAGGAAACAATTCAGAATCGTTAGAAACCAGACAAAGATCAGGATTATAGTCGCGATTCCATCTGGTAGAATGAAAAGTGCCCTTTGCCTTCGCATCGAATACAAGTTGAAAATCATTTGTTTCCATCCATTCAACTAATGAAATACCACTCCTGTCGTTTTCTGTATAACCCCATTGATTGTGATGGCAATTGAAGTCACCACAATAGATAGCAGGGTGGGGAAAAATAATACCGAAATTGATGGGCCAGATTTCGCCAGGAGGTTTATAAATATTAACAACAAACACATCAAAAAATTTGAACGCAATATAGAAAACACCACTCAACATACCCTTCTGTACAAGTTGAATATGATTGAATGATGAAGATTTTACATAGCAAGCAAGGCCATAAATAGGACTAAGGAGATAATCAAAGAGTACATAACCTGCGATAATTCCTCTTTCGCGGAGATGTTATTCCGTCGCAGTGTGAGTTTCCTGAAGCATAATTACTTCCACCTTGTTCTTGCTTGCCAATTTTGAAGAATAATCGCATTTATCCTTGGAAATCCCTTCAATATTTAAACTCACCAAATTATTTCCCCCCTTGTTTGACCGAGAGAGCCCCGATGGCCAAGTTCGGTCTTCTAAGTGATGCCGATTATGAACTATAGATGTTCTAGATTCATTATGGACCCAAAAATTTGGGTTGACATCGTCCATATATTATTTCTACGTGGATCTTGATTAAATTATAGAATAAATTTGCAAAATTATTTTGACATTCGTATTTAAATTATGACAAATGTCATAAGTATAAGTTTATTTTATTATTTCTAACCCACATTATTTCTTCAAAAACAGAACATCAGTAGAAGAACTTGATCTCCAGGCCATAGATGAAAAGGACATGAATCAACACTTCTACTACATTGCTATAGAATATGCTGGTACGAATATGAAAAATAGGATGGAGGTTTTTGATGTTAATTCAAGCTTAATTGATAATTCTTGCCTGAGTGAAGACCACATGAAACAACTGAATATGTGTCATATTAACATAGAATCTTTAACTTCTTGTTTCCAAGACGAATACAATTTTGTACATTCACATAATTACCAATTGTTTAGAAAAAACAGGCTTTCGCGGAATTGGCGTTTTCTGGTGGGTCCATTCTGGGCTATGAGCCAATGAACTTCCTTTTGGACACTGGGCTGGGGCAATTATGGATCGGTCTTTGCATTGACAGGGTGGTACACCACCTGGTAAGTGGATGATTTGGAGAAAGCAGTAAGTTTCATGAATCATGAAGGTGATGAAATTATTTTTGCTGGCGACCTTAATATAAACGTCCCTCAGGAGTCTGTGCTGAAGAAGCAGTTATTTGACATTTTTCACATTCACAATATAAAGCAAATATTAATGAACCTATAAAAATAACTGAAGAACCAAAAACGATTATTGATCTTATATGTTGCAGCACAGATATACAATACTCTGACTGTAGATAGGTGGATTTGTACAGCATGACAGATCACATGCTTGTGGAACTGCAGGTTCAAATTAATGAACAATCCCATTAAAACTTGGGAGATGCTGCATGTATCGATTGGGACTTAATTTGCCACATGACTGATATCATTGATCAAGTTAGTTTCTTAAATAATTATCTTTTGTCAATATTTGATGTCCATGCACCAACTAAAACGGTAACTTAGCGGAAACCATCACATCCATACATTACATATAACATAAGGGAAATAATACATCAAAATGAAAAAGAAAGCCAATAAGCGTTATGAACATAGTCGTTCTCTTACAAATTTTGCATATTATAGGAAATCAGAAACTATATTATTGGTCTTCATTAAATGAATTAAATATTCACAAAAGTAATGAGGTATCTATCACACCTGATTATTTTGGAGCAGAGGATTTTTATATTGATTCAGTACCTAGTTCTGTTATTGATGATCAGTTATTTCAGTTTTATTCAAGAAAGGAAGGAATTCCAGATGGTTTCAGGTTATTTGAGGTGGATGAAGGATTTGTTGAGGGAACATTTTCAACGATTCTATTCAATGCAACTGGATGTGATCAACTTAATTTACCAATGTGGAAACTGGTGATATTATCTTTCTCTGCCAATCATCTTACACATATATTAACCGCTTCATTGTCCACAGGGATGGTCCTAATAAATGGAAGATTAGGCAATTATTAAGCCAAATGGGCTAGTTGATGTATGTCCAATTTGTACTCTGCCAGTTGTATCTAAGATTCTTGAAAAAATGGTAAATGAAGAAATTCTAGAACATCTTAATAATTTTGTACTTCCCCCTGCTCAGCCAGGATTTAGGAGAAAACATGATACGAATACTGCTTCGCTAAACATTGATAATGATGTTGATGTTACTGATTCTGCTTGGCTACAGCAAGGCATTTGATACAACGAATCATCAGCTTGCTGTTGCCAAAGTCCGATACTTTTTCTTTCATCTATTGGTTGGTGATAGGTTTCTTAATTATTTTTCTGAAAGGGGGCAGTTTGTAAGCATCAGCGGTTCTTTGTCCTCAATCCGTCATTGATCCAGGGGATTGCCGTAGAGTAGTACAGTGGGCCCTTTGTTGTTCTTGATCTTTACTGCAGATATAGAAGGCGCTATTAGACGAAACAGAACGTCTATACGCTGATGATGATACAAATTTATAAAGCATTTTCCACCTCTGAGATCAATACTGCAATTGATCACATAAATTCGGACCTATCTTCAATTGAGTGCTATTATCGTCAAAATGATCTTTTGCTTAATCTCCCAAAATTTGGTGAGTATTAGTAAAAGAAATTTGAGGACAAAGGCGTTGTTTTAGGAATTGTAACATAATGTTTAATGGATCTATGACTTATAATCAAGCTATTAAGAAGTTGGGTGTGTTATTACAAAATTATCTGAATTTTGAAAACCACATAAAGAATCGTTTCCTCAATCACAATTATTACAAAGTAAATACAACCTCTATTTGAAACACATTTTGCATGGGCCCAGTTTTTACAAAGATTACATTGTATCCAACCTTCGCCTGGAACGCTGTCACTGTAGTTCTCGCAGCAAATCAAACAGAAGTATTTATCATCAGAGCTGGAATCACTATAATCCTCTTGTAAAATTGATTTTTTCAAATTGCTGTACTTTCTTATTTACTTTCAATTTCTTGTTTATATCGTTGGTCTTTTTTATTTCTTTTTCAGGTGTATCCGTATGAGGATCGACCAATGTCTCACCAGTGTCAACCTCTGCGTCATACGATTTTGGTTGCTGCGGATCCGACGACATCGATGGCTGTGTATCGGACAACAGTGGTGGAAAAGAAGCTGACCCGTGACATAACTTGGTGCAAAATCAACGTTGCTAAATTTATTTTGGTTGTTGGGAGATATGCCAGTTTTTTCAAATCCACTCATTATGTTACTTGGTGTCAAAGCTAAAGGTAAAGCAGTGCGAACGATTCCAGGGATATCATATATCGTCATTGTCTACCCAGCATTATTCCGCATATGCATCTTGAGGTGAAGACAGATATACGTATACCGCCACATCAAGCGGTTGTAATTTGTGGGAGCAATGTGGAGGAAAATAAAGCATCATAACACCGTTTTCTGTAGCTAGATCTATGGTGGATACAGATAAGTGTGAAGAGTGGTTGTCTAAAACAAACAGAACTGGCGATTCTTTACTAGGCCTGTCGTTCTTGATAAAATGCTGGATAAATATAAAAAACTCGTCATTAGTAATCCAGCCGTTAGAATTTCCAGCACCAATGCTACACGTAGGACCATCCCGAATAAAATTGTCTTGAAACTTTTTGCTAAACATAGGTGGAATGGATGAACCTGTAGCTGAGATCGCTACTAATAGAGTTACATTAGTTCCACGTTCACTTGATGTTACAGAACCAACATTTCGCTTTCCTTTGGCAGCAATTATTTTTGATGGTTTGGTGACAGTCGATACACCAGTTTCATCAGCATTCCATATAGAAGAAGCTGTAAGTTTAGTCCGATCCATAACTTCTCCTAATTTCGAGTAAAAGTAGTTTTGTTGAATGATGTGGACATCCAATCGCTACCAGCCATTTTGTTTGTATGCCACGTGTCTGGTATTCTAACGTTATATCTAATTGAACAGTCATAAGCCATACGACGAACTTCTTTAGGACCTATATCATGAAAACTGTGTGCATGTTTGAACAAGTATTCTGTGAGACTGGGTTCTTGTTATTTATTAAATATCTGCCTCGGAGTACCATAGCCAAATCTCAAAGTTACAGGATCATCCTTCATTCGCTTTATAAATCTTGATAATATGAAATTTTACTCAATTCAAAATCACGACATACCACCCTTAATGTTTTATTTTTATGTAAAACTAAATGTGCTGTACGTTGCATCAATTCCACAGATTTTGTGTCACGTTCTGTTTTTCTTGTATAGTTCCGCATACTAAAACAAATAAGAAAGATTTTATTACCTATATGTCAATAATGTGTAAAAAGGGCCAACTGGACCTTTTTTACCCCAACCACGTGTAAGTATTTATAGAGGTTATAAAAAAAACCGTTCAATGTAGCTTAAAAATAACAATAAACCTTAAAAAACATTAAATAGCGTATACTTAAAAACTATGTTCAGGCATCATAAACTAAATAACAATCCTCGAAACTAAAAACATTAACAAGGGAAAAAAATACTTACGTAAAAATTTTGGCACAAGCCTGTGTATCTCCTGCTAGCGGCGTAGCCCGACTGCCGTCAATGGCACGTTATACCCCCCGTGGCCGCTTCATTACGCTCGTATCATTAGAAAGAACGATACGTCACTAGTGGTTGAGATACTTATGGTGAACCTTTTTACCCGCGGTCCTTTAAGCCCCGCCCAATCTAATAAAGAACTTTTTTGCGAAGTGCCCCAACAACAATTCAAGGAATTTTGTGATAATAAGTCTAAATTAACGTATCCTTCAGTAAAAGTTTCTAAACCTAATCTAACCTACAATAAAGTATTGTTATTAATATTTATGAGACCAGAAAATTAAAAGGAAAACCAAAAAAAAGGTATTTGGAAAGATAGTCAAACAAACAGCAATTTAATTCAAAACAATCCGAAAATGTTGAAGTCTTGTGCAAGCTCGTCAGCAAAAGAATTGAAAATTGATTGTTCCTCATTCGTCCTGAAAATGAGTTCGTGGACAACAATATCATTTAGAAAAATATTCTCAAACAAAAGAGTTACGACATTTTGCCAAAATCAAACAATTTAGGACGTCTTGTATACTAATGTTTCAATTTTTTTTACAAGATTCGTCAGCTTGAGTATTTTTTCATTATCTTGAGAAGGTCATCATACAAAAGCTCTGTCACGTCTTTGGCTATCAAAAAATCATAATGAGTCCATATAGGTTTTCCTTTGAAACTGGCAGGTTCTATGTGTTTTGTACCAAGCCGTTCCACGAGTTTTCGTATATCATTTTCTGAGCAAAATATATCTCTGTCACCACACCATAATAGTTGAGTAGAATTCACATTCTCCAAATGAAAGAGTGGCGGTTCGGTAGAATTGTACATCCTCATGTTTATCTTTGGTCCATGATCATATCTTGCAAATCTCCCTAAAACATTGAATCATTTTTATTTCATATCACAAATATGATAAGATACAAAATGTATCGCCATATGTGTATATACATTGAAGAGTTTTATTCAGGGAACAATATTCAACCTTCTGTAGAATGTTAAATATCCTTCCCTGAAGGAGCTGGTTTTCCGATCCACTCTTCATAGTTATCCTTCAGGGAAATATATCTAACATTTTTCTGTAGGTTAAAAATTGTTCCCTGAATAAAAGTCTTCAATGTATGTACACATGTAGCAATAAATGTCGCTTGTTATCATTATTGAGATTTGAGATCGACCTCTGCATATATTTCAACCTCATCCAATAAAATGGAAGCTATATGGAACAGGATAAACAACTATATAAATAATAAATAATATTCTGAAATATTTAACCTATGTGAATATGATTCCCAGGAAAATCTGGTTGACAATATAAATGAAGCGTCTGTGAAGATAAAAACAAGGAAACAAGGGAAAGGATTTACCCAACCAAAACTTGGACTCTATAGTCAAATGAAGTTTCAAACATCAAAAATCTCTGAAAAATAAAAAGTCAGTTGGACATGATGAAATACTAATTAAACTCATCAGATCTGTAAATAACTTCATTGCAGAACCTCTAAGTCATATAATCCGCCTGAGTCTAGTCTCAGCTGTATTTCCAGATGATCTCAAAATTACGACAATTGAAGCTACATACAGGGTGCTTCAACGAAAACTAAACAGAGGCTATATCTACCAAGATATCCATTTCTGATCAAAACGCAAAAGCAGGTCAATTTCTGTTTCAAGGGGGACATCTTTTGGAATACAAAACTTGCCTGAAATATCATCCCCCTAAGCGGGGGTTGCCATCCTTGAACATTTTGAATAGGGAAGATGGGTCGAGTGATGACTCAAAAGAAAGGTGGTATCTTTGTCTACATCGCCTAGAACGAATTTCCATTTTTAATTAAAAAGTGGTGCTCATGCGAATTTCAGTGGTCGTGTCCGACAATATTTTGATGCAAATTTGGGGTGAATTGACAGAAGAAGAACAGTTGAGTGGTCAGTTACGTCACCTGATTTGAGTCCTTCAGATTTCTTGTTATGGAGTCATCTTAAATCGAAAGTTGAATGTAGGCTATTAACACCAGAAGTTCTTCAAAATGTTATAAGAGAATTCGTGAATCATTTGTATCATTGTATGGAGGTAGGAGGTCATTTTGAGCATTTAATTCGATTTTTGGCATTGCCAAATATTCGTTGGAACACAAATTTTCCTTGTGTTTGAACTATCTGTAGGCTGTTAAATGTTCATTAAGATACTATTTTTGAGTAGCGAATTAAAACACTTTTTCAAATATATGCCACTCGATTCACTTTCCTTATAATCAATTTCGACCTATGTACTGCTGAGGATAGGGCGTTGATTCCACATCTCCGAACCAACACAGAAATTGACGTGTCTCAACTTTTTCCGCCAAAATCAGTCCATCTTGAGATGGAGGAGATCGCAAATTTTCGTTAGAATACACTGCATTTTTGTCAAATGGAAGGTGGAAACTCCTCCCATTTCTCTGGCAGTACACTCCGCTACCAGATCCCTATTAGAGCCATCTGTGTACAAGATGTACTCATCACGTGGCTAGTTATTTTTCCTTTCCTCCCACTCTTGCCTGCATGGGAATTCAATAGCAAATATCTTTCATATTACCGAATTTCGAGAATGAGTTTCATTTCCATTCAGCAGAAGCTAGAATTCAGATCCAAATCGCCAATCTTCATCATAAGAAGGCGCAAGAAGAAAACAATTTATACTGAGATATTCTCTTACCGGAATTTCCGACTTGCATAAAATGGAAAAACTCTCTTGCGCTTCCACCACATAATGTCTTGTCGATGGCATAGCTCCAATCTTTCTGGAATAAAACAATTATGAATTTATCCGTTACTAAACATAATCAAAACACGAGTCCCTATTCGTCACTTGGCAGCTGCAAGAACATTGTCATCGAACGGATTGAGAGCCCATCTTCTCGATAAATCATTGTCACTTAGAAAATATTCGAGTAACCGAATCTTCAATTCACCTAAATGCGTTTTCATGCTCTGCACCAGGCGCTCAATAACTGAATTTTCTAAATTCGAATTTTCGTTAATATAATGATAAGTTACAGAAAATTCATCAAAATTTCTTTTTTCAAGGCGTATAATCCAAATACTAAGCTTCTCGATAAAGCTGTTGACTTCATCTGTCATGAGTAAAATTATTTACGGTCGTGTAAACTTGTATTTAAGTAATTCAAATGTAGAAATATGTCACTCGAGTAAAAAAGATTCTTCATCTTATAGAAATTCTAAAAATGAACTATTTTTATCAGTAAACGAAAATGTTCAATTCGTCTCGCAATTCAAAAAGACTCGCAAGAACGTTTCCACGCGACAACCAACTCATCTCAGTATGGGAAAGCAGTGAATGGTTCTTGGTACCCATTTCTCGGCAGAATGTCGAAAGCAATATGATATGCAACGGTCAGCTTTTAATGAATTTTACAATTTGGACAGCTTGTTATTAAACATTTTGTAAATTGATCGGCATCTTTTTTGTTGCAGGCGCATGTCTGTGAAAGCAGTCCGTCCATCCCACTTTCGGCATAATATCTTTCAATTTTCCTATCACGTCACTGTTCTTCCTTCGTCGCTTTTGCGCATTGGTATAATCTACAATGCATTTATTCCAGTCCAAGTGTTCGTTTTGTGTTGCTTCAATGAGCGCGTTAAAAAGTTCATCGCCTGATGCTCGTCCAGGAATTGATTTGCAAAATAGAATATTTTCTTTAAAAGACACCCCACATTCATTTTGAACAAAACATAAAAATTCACACCTAACCACCTACGAGTCGGAACCGCTGCTTTTGTGAAAATATATTGTAACAAGTTGACGACAAATCTATATTATTTTAGTTTATAATTATTATTGTAACGATTTTTTCATGTCGTAAAATATCCGAAAAGGTCAATTTTAATATCATTTTGGGAAGAAAATTTAAGTGAAAGTGTAATCAAAATCGGTTCACTAAATCGGACTTCATATATGTAATTCTCGTACAAAACCCCAAACTATTTTCAATACTCTGAAGTTATCATTGGTTATTTTTCAGTAAAATGCCAATAGAAATCGAATCAGCCGTTTCAGAGATTGCTCCGGATTGACAAAGTTTTAAAAACTTTTATTCAGTTTTAAGTACTAAGCGTATATACTTTAATAGAAACTCAGTGAAAACGACTTTTTTATTGCAAACATTTACATGATGTATGCACCTTAATTGATGGAACGAGACGCCGCTGGTCGTATAGACAGACAACTTTCCTAGAATTATAACGTCCCTTTGTAGGTAATATAGACACCGACGGACAGTAGCTCCGATTAGCCCGCGAAATGAGCCCTATATTCTAATGTTTCACTTCAATAATACATTTTATCCTTTGCTATTTAATTTTCAACGATAGGTATTCAAATCTCCGACGTGAGATAAATCGTGGCAACACTGGCTTAAATTTCAAATCGTTCGGAAACATTCCTCGTCGACTCGGTGTACACGAAGCGAGTGCGGGCAGCGTAAACAGCAGGATTACCAAAAATCCACTTAATTTAACGTTTTTATTATTTAATTTTTAATAGAATTACAGGTATTAAAGACTCATTCACCGAAGAGACGCTGAAGTAAACCAGAATGAGCATATTCCTAACGAATCTGAATTAAAAATAATTACAATTAAGAAGAAATTACGAACTTACTATGCTATCATGGAATGTGACCCAAAATCTTTCAAGGGAATAATGGAGTTGGGTATACCCTACATTGATCTGTCTGTCTGTCATGTATATGAGCCTAAGCTTGTTGAGATGTTATCAGTGCACTGGATACCATCACATAACTAAAGAATGTGAGAAACCCCAAGTATGTTTTACATGCGGAGTGAACTCTCACCATACAAAAGATTGTCAAAACGATAACAAGAAATGTCCAAACTGAATGGACGTAAATACCAAATTTAAAATGAAACTATGCACAGCCCACAGACCCTTCGATGAGTGCTGCTACGTTTTGCAGAGGAAAACAGAAGAGTAGAGATCCAAAACCAATTATATATAGCAATCAACGAGAGCAGTATCCAACACACGCAATGAACCTATCCTGAAAAAATCTGAATCACATAAGAGTTCATTAAGCCTGATTCATCAGAACATCCAATCAATTGGTAATTCATATTTGCGGCTTGAACATTGTGTAGCAGAACATCAACCAAGTATATTGGCTCTGACAGAACACTGAAAAACTGAGGAACAACTGAAGCATTCGGACTGAATGGGTATCAACTTAGAGCTAGTTTTTGTCGTGAAAATAACCTACATGGGGGATGTGCCATCTACACAGAAAAGGGCTTGCCCTGGAAGAAGAGGATGGATATAGATTACTTAATAGTCCATGATGTCTGTGAGTTTTCTGTAATTTCTGTTAACTTGAATGACTGTAATTTCCTTGTATGTTGCGTTTATAGACCTTATACGCCTCCTCTTGCGAACGTTGATTTGAGAAGCTTTCTTTGATTATTGACAAATGTGTTGATGAAAATATAAAGTGTGTGGTTTCTGGTGACTTTAATATCGACATTCTCGCAAATAGTAAGGAGGCAAAAGATTTCCTATCACTTCTGGAAAGTTACAACATTAAGCATTCAATATACTCGTATAGATGATATAGATCTGCAACTTGTTTGGAGAATATACTCTCACTAACATAGATCATTTTGCGTCTGAGGTTTTTGAGGCACACCTCTCAGATCACCTAGCACAAAAAATTGTTTTTGAAACATTACCTAATTTTCATAAGCCTAAAATCTCCAAAATGAGAAAATTTCATGAATATAGTTATTTGCTCAAATTTTTGAAAGAGTTTTAGCGGACCGACTTTTGAACTTCTTCAATAAATTCGGTATCATTACAAATAAACAGCACGGTTTTGTGAAAAAAAGAAGTACTAAAACAGCAATTTACGAGCTTATCACCTTGATAATTACCGCACTGGAGAAAGGGGATATCCCTCTTGCGCTTTCCTACATATATCAATGACTTGCCTGATGGCTTTGATGTTGGCTCATGCAGTCCCATCCTACATGCTGATGATACAAACTTACTCATTTCTACACGATCTTTGAACACATTGCATGATGTTGTTCGACGATATTTGGAAGCTACTGGAAACTGGTGTGGCTGAAATGGTTTGAAATTAAATGTGAAAAAGACTGAGTGCCTCCTTTTCATCACACATAGGTCTAATATCCAAATATCTAAAACCATCTCCTATGATGGTGGGAGTGTTCGAGTCAGCAGCACAGCTAAATTTTTGGGGTTGCATATTGACAGTCAACTGAATTGGTTGGATCACGTTCAGTCTCTGAAGAAATGAATTGAATTCAGCGGTTTATTCTATGAGGATCTTGAAGGATATGTTGCGAAATCTGTATTGTTGTCAGTCTACTATGCGAGCTTTCAATCTTGACTGAGCTATGGAATTGTTTTCTGAGGCAACAGTACTGGGGCGGGTCAGATTTTTGTAACTCAGAAGCTGGCTGTGAGAGTATTGCTGGATTTCAACTATAGGGAGTCATGCCGTGGACATTTTAAGGAGAATGATGTGTTAACCTTGCCAGGTCTTTATTTGTTTAGAATTCTTTTGTTTGTACATAAACGTGAACATCTCTTTGTTTCTCACAGAAACGCAAACTAGACAAATTATTTATTTCAATTATCCAACACATAGGCTGTCCGTGTTTGAAAGATCAGTTTTGTATTCTGGAATAAGAGCTTTTAATGCAATTCCTAGAGAGATGAGAGCTGTAAGTGATTATAATTCTTTTAGAAAAATTTTATACAGATATCTTTTAGATCGTGAAGTGTACTCCATAGGTGATTTCTTTTGATCATCTTTTTTAACATGTTGGCGTATATAGTATTTTGTGTTTTTAATGGTACCTACATAATTGCTTAGCAATTGATTTTTTTGTATCTGTGTTTGAGCAATCTCTGTAAAATCTTCTGTTGTTTCCAAACAACACGTCCAAAAACTGCGACTACCAACGATAACAACACCAAAGTTCACCAAATGGTGCTAGACGACTGCCGAATTGAAGTGGGAGAAATAGCAGAAGTTGTGAACATGTCAAAAGAACGTGTTTGTCACATTTTAGATACATTTACATATGAGAAAGTTGTCCGTGCGTTGGGTGACAAGTTCGTTCAGGTTGGTCCAAAAACGTGTTCGAATGAACTTTTCTAAATGTCTGTATACGCAGTTTGCGCAATAAATCCGAGTTTTGGAGCCGAATAATTATTCTAGATGAAATTTGGATACACAATTATACGCCAGAAACAAAAACACATTCCAAACAGTGGACTACACGCGAACTGTTTCCAAAACGATATATTATTTTGATCGATTATCTTCAAAATAGAAAAACAATCACAGGAGCATACAACGCATCATTGCTTGACAAGCTAGAATCAAAACTTAAAGAAAAACGCCCACATTTACAGTAAAAGAAATCTTGTTTCACCAAGACAATCCACCGTCCCACACCTCAGCGGTTGCCATGGCAACAATCCACGAATCACGGTAGGAACTGCTTGAATATCTGCCTTTATCACCAGATCTTTCTGTTCCCTCATATAAAATTTGCGCTCGGAGGACACAGATTTTCGTTAAATGAAAAGAAAATCACCTTCGTGAACCACTATTTTGCAGAGGAAAACGCCGAATATTATTTGAATGGGTTACATAGATGAAAACATCGCTTCGAAGAGTTTATAAAGGTACAAGAAGACTATGTTGAAAAATAAAAAAAATATTCAGAAAAGATGTCTTGTAACTTTGTTAGGATGGAAACTTTTCAGACCATCCTTGTATGTGATTTACACTCCCTCGCTACTCGCAGTACTACTAAGTAAGATGTATGAAGTTCTACAGTCTCATTATGACTAGATTTTTTCATAGCAATTTGTTGATTTGATACTTACTATGTGTTCGATTTGTTCTGCCTCCTGAAAAAGCATCTTGATTGCTTCATTGCAAGTAGTTTTGAATATATCATATTTGCAAAATAAACTTAGAAGCACTCGAAAATCAGCTATTCGAAGTAATGAGACCAATCCTAAGGTATCAACTAACTGCTGCAAATAATAATTATTCATAAAAAAAAACTGTTAATTCAGAATTGTTTTGTACTAGATAAAAATTAGAATGGAAAGGATCCAGGATGTTATTCAATTATGTTATGCATTTCACTTTTTGTATCATTGGAATCGATCAATAATTGTAGGAGTTACAACTTGTGGAGTTTTTCACGGAATACCCGATATATGTATAAAATAGACAACCTTTTAGAAATAAACAATATCACAACAAAATTTTGAATGCATATCAACAGAGACCGTATTGTATGCAGCCAAAAATTTTGAAAATGACCGCATTATTATGCAAAATTTTTTCAATTATGTCATTAATCTCACATCAAATGTAGAAAATAGGCTTTCTTGAACGCTTTAATAATGGAATAATATGAATACAAGATGAATTTACAAACATCAAATGAAAAACGACACGTATACTACAAATCTAAATATATCATCCTAAAATTTATATCTTACTTCTACTCATACTTAATTTCACATTCTGACTCGAGATATTCAAAATTTTCAACACAATAAAATAAGTTCTTCTATTCAAATACATTTGATAAACGATGAGCTCATGATATATCTCAAGTTGTAGGGTATCATCAGTGATTGACTATGCGGTTTCCATTCAAAACGATTAACTGGTGAGCATATGTTAAGCATTTGTGGACATCAACGATTGAACGAATCGAGAGCCTCAGAGGCGTTCGGCCGGGTTTGGATTAGTAGCAGATTTTTTGTGGTAATTGAAGGTGTAACGAGTGAATGGTAAATGCAAGAGTACCCAAGGCTCTATACTCTCGCCATCTCTTTTCTGTTGCAGATTAATATCTGCTCCACTCCACCTTAAACAAGCGACTGTACTCCGGTTTCCTCATTTTCTAGTCCGCGTCCTATACCTGCTGAGTATTCACACAGACAAAGACCCCGACAGAGCATGTCACTGAATTCAGACTTGGAGAAAATATAAAATTGGGTTTGACGGTTGAACGCGAACAAGACGCAATTAACAACGTTTCCCAGAAAAGTCACTACTGGGAACCTTCTCAGATCATGAATTTTCTCTCAAAAACGAAAATGCACCTAATCGGAATCACAGTCAACACCGGAGTTTGCTGGCCTGACCATATGTCACTATTGCCAATGTGTTTCTGATAAACTCAGATTTTATTTCAGGACTAACCAGTACTTCACGCCATCACAGCTGACGCTTTTATAAAAGGTTGACTGTGCGAACTGGTCAGGAATACACCCATGTGTTGGGCTCCGCACCCAAACATTCATTACTTCTATTGATCTCAAGCCTCTCGCTCAAAGGCGGCAGGTTGCTGATCTTTCTATTTTTTATAGATACTTCTATGGTAAATGCCTTGAACAACCGAAAGGCTTTGTCCCAGAAAGAATCCAGTTCAGAAGAAAAACTAGGCTTGCGAAAAACTCTTATCAGAAGACAGTCCACCTAGCACAGGTACGTACCTCTCTGAAAAAAAATGTTATCGAGCATCTTTCCAGTAACTTTCAATTTGGCACCCTTGAAGAAGCGATGAATACACACATTGAATTATTTTGGTCGGCTACAGCTCTGGAATGACAGACATCGTCTCCTCCCAACAATAGCTTCTTCTTACATTAACTCTACATTCGACGAATTTTCTTCTACGATTTCACCTCTTAAAATTTGAGCAACTTCATTTAGAACTACAAAGCCTTTGTTTTTTTGGGGTATCGATTCTAGTTTCGCTTCAATCATTTGACCAATAACATTCAAACACGAAGAAGCAACTAAATCTAAAGATGTTTTTTCTAAGCTCTTCATAGAAAGAGTGATAAAACTATAGTTACATTTCAAGAAACATAAATGTTGAGGAACCACCCTTGATGCTGAACAATTTTTGAGAATCCAGTATGTCCTCAGTGGAGCATTCAAAAATACTTTCTTTTATTTTGCTTATCAAATCATTCACCAAAGGAAATAATTCGGCTTCAAGAAGATGAGACAATTCTGCAAAACATTATATGGTCTGATGAAGCCAAGTTCAATGAAAGTGGAATAACCAACAGGAGAAATCGACATTTTTGGGTCACAGAAAATCCACATTTCATTGAGGTTATTGATTTCCAAAATAAATTCAGCGTGAACGTTTTTGCAATTTTAATGAATGATTTGTTGGCTTATCACATTTATGAGGAAAATCTTAATGGACAAAGATACCTGGAAATTTTAAGAGGAATATCAGCAAATTTTTTAGATGGATTACCCCCTAACATTCTGAGAGATTGCTATTATCAAATGGATGGTGCACAAGCACATAAAACACGAGCTGTAGAACGGCAGCTAACAGAAATGTTCGAGGATAGATGGTGGGGTAGTCAAGGACCAAATTTATGGCCTCCGCATTTTTCGGACCTGACGCCCCTTGATTTTGATTTATGGAGTAAAATCAAGAGTGAAGTGTATCTTATTCCTGTAAGAATTAAAGAAGAGTTACTAGAGCGCAGTAATATTGATCCTGAGGAAACTAGGAGGGCAACTCATCATGTTCGTATACGAGCTGTCAAGTGTATTGAGCAAAATGGGGCCCATATTGAACATTTATTCAGATCGTAAATTAGTTTTCTCCTATGATGTTTGCTATCATATATTCGTATCAATGTAATTATCTTCGATGATTGATTTTCGCTTAGTTCCTACAATTTTTATTCATCCAAATTGTAGAAAATTGCTTCTAATGCTTCGAAATTTTATTTTACTCATAGACGGTAAATTTGGAAATTGGTTATTGAATTGCCTGCAATTTCTACCCACTACTTTTTGACTTTCTAAAATGAATTTAAAAAAGATTAAATATATTTTCGTTTGAATAACCAGTGGTTTTATTCCAAATGTGTTGTATTTTTTGGATATTTTCAATCTGAAATAACGACAATTCTTGTTGAAATATCAAATTTGAATGAACGAAGTGACAAGTACATTAATTTTAGGCACCTGTCAGGTGTGAGCGTAGCCAGTTCAGCTACTTTGATTCTTTGTTAGTTCTTGCAAAATCATCAAAATTCAATATATTCACAAATTATTTCGGAACTATAAGAGATGGGTATAGTACATGTTCATACAATTCCATCTGAAATTTGACACTTCATCTGATGGCGATATAAAAATTGGCACGTACAATTTGAAAAAATTGAGTTATTGCTGTTTGAAAAAGGCCAAATTGAAAAAATCATACAAAACAACCCAATAAACATTTGACATATGTAGACTGCTTAAAAAATTCCTTGATCCTTCTTCTATTCACCCAAGCAAAAATTGTGTCTGTAGTGCAAGAGATCTACGAGTTACAATTTTTTTAAATGTTCCTCAAAAATCGAGTTTATAACAGACAGATAGATAAGTGCCAACAACTTGGGTATTTTATGCCTTGCTCAAATGTCGGTTCTAGATGTATAATAAAAAAGGTAGATTGCCATTTGAAATAACAAAGTGATGACCCACTTTCGGTATAACCGGAAATGGTATCAGTTCGAAAATATTTCACTCCAATTGGAAATCGCTAGTTATGGCCGCGTATAAAATTTCAGCTTGATATTGTAATTGGAACTTAAAAAGTTTTTTAAGGACGGTCCCGGTGGATATCCCTGTATAGGTAGTGTTAACGTCTCGTTTTCTCAAACTACTTTCTTCCGGAATATTGAACAATGTTTTGGCAAAAAACATTTGAAATGTTGATTAGCAAATTCATTGAGGGGAATATGCACAGCTAGTAAGATTAGTAGTAGGCATAGATCTTCATTGAAAACGTGCTCTGATTTCTTTTAGACAACTTTTAAGTATTGTTCAAACGATTGTTGCCTCATGCCTCCAACCTCTATTTGCTTCAATTTGCTGATATGCAAAGCCATCGTAACGTGTTGAGTAACTTGGAATTTTTTTGTGCACGAGATCTGCAAGCAGAAGTAGAATATTATCGAATGATATATAATATTTTGCCATATTTTAATTGTTGAACATTGGAATAAATAATTCGAAATCTCAAAAAGAAAATTCGAAATGTATGAAAACCTATTTTTTTTGGGAGGGCTTTGAAATATATTGAAAATTATTTCTCAAAACAAAAAGTTACTATATGCGAGATTTCGCAATGGAAATTGGTGTAGACACATCGAAGAAAATTATTATTCAAGGAACAATATTCAACTTTCCGTAAAATGTTTTGAGATGTTTGTGTATGCCTGGTTGTAAACCACATAGGAATGAGGAGCGTTGGTCCTTCGACGGCCGCTTCTGTCTGATACGTGAGTGTCGCATAGCGGTATGTTATCGAACTAGTGTGACCACTTAACGTTTTCCTGTTTCATCTGCTCTTCGTTTTCACCGTTTCGTGGGGTGCAGTGACATTTACATGTTTAGGTTCGCTCCAACGAATTGAGATGAGTAGGTGACGGCATAGTCTGGTGTTACGAATGGGTAGACAATGCTGACGAGGCCAAACGAGACCGAAACTGCAGACCATTGTTCCTATTCGTGACATCTGGCCGAGCTGTACCACTTCCCGGTGGCCCGGGTTAACGGTGATTATGAAGAGTAGATCGGATAACTAGTTCCTTCGAGGGAGGATATCTAACATTCTACGGAAGGTTGAATATTGTTCCTTGAATAATAATTTTCTTCGATGTGAAAATTAATTCATAAATACTTACAATTTTTCTGTACGCAGGAAAGGCTACTAGCAGTAGTACAAGTCACTTTCGGCATAATTAAAAAGATTCAATCAACTACATGCCAAAGTTGTATACAAATTGCAGAGAAACACTCACGAGATTTGTTGATACGAACTAAGAACAAAGGGTTGTGTGACGTTTTGTTACTTTTACTATGTTCGGAAATTCGGAAGTATGTAAAGTGACTTGAATACTCCCCTTGAAAAATAATGGGATTATTTTTGATGTCAGGTGAGCTCGCTCACTCAGAGACCCTGAATTTCAAAACTAGGTATTATAATTAAGGAAGGAATTGTAACAAAGCATATACACTTTGCATAAAATCCGGTCGTTATATATAAGTATAATCCAACTTTTTACAAAGTGAGATGTAGGCACACAATTTTAGTGAGGTTTTTGAGAGCGTTTTATTTCAATAAACGTAATCAAAAATGTACAATTATTTCTTTTAATTATTTAGCAACTTCGAAAGAAAATGTGAACAACATTTCCCGTTATTACTTATAATACTTTCTGTTTGATTCAAATTATATTTATTCTATACAACTCAACAAATATATAAGATGCATTGTGGCCAAGTTTCTTGCTCAACTTATAGGATTTTATGTCTTCGATCAAGTATTTCTTTCGTAAATTTTGACTTATCCAGGAATTCATGATAACTGATGATGTGTTAACGAAACTTGCATCGAGTATTGGAAAATTAAGTTTTATAGAAATGATACGAAACGATGATTTTTGTTGATTGAACTTCATATTCTGAATTTCTAACATCATAAACGTTTATTGATGGAATACTCACTGTAATTAACGTATAAGATTTACAAAGTCCACGTATGAATGGATTTGTGGAACAGTTTTCGTGAAAAACCGATACTCCCCAATGCACAGCGAGGGATACCTTTGTATTGTACTGTGGCAAATCTGATAGTGTCACGAATATTATTGTAGATCCTTCAGAATGGCCTACCAGAATAAGTTTTTCATGTACATTATTCTCTAAAACCATATCAATAGCAAGAGGGAGATCGATAAGTCCAATTTCCTGCCAACTGTGATATAATTTCAGATTAGTTTTCAGATTCCAATTTAAATGTAATACAATTATTAGAGAGTGTTTCAAGTGTGCTGTGATTAGTTTTAGAGAAGATTCCCTATAAAATCAACATGAAAAAGCTACACATGAATATATGTCCAACAGTCCTCCGTTCTCGAGATACAGGGTGTTGATGTTCAGATTTTTTTTCACGTGTTGCAGGAAAGGAAGTTTTCTACTCATCAATTCATTATATGTGTCCAGTAGTTGCGAAACAATATACTGGTATTTTTCTAACAAATGCTACATTTGACCCTAACCAAATCATCTTTCAATTTCGAAACTTTTTCTCGGAACCACACCCGTTTTCGAGTAAAAAAATGATTTACAAGAGAAGGCACGCGGTTTTTTTTTAATGAACTGATGGTCGATAATCCATAAGACAACCGAGACATTGGAACTGACCTCATAATTTTCACAAAAACTAGAAAAATAGCCTATTGGCAGGGAGCGGAGTAAATTTCGAAATAATTCGAAACTTCTCAGATCAACCCCTACCCCAGCAACCCTAACTTTGAAATTCATCATAGGGAATAAGGGTCGAGTGGCACCTTACTGAAAAGGTCTGTCAATTCTCCACCTTGATTTGTCATTTTAGAATTTTAAATTAACATACAGGGTGTCCCAACCAAGGGTGAAGTTGAATTCCTGGAAATCCCAAATACTAAATGAAATAGATTTATTTTGGCATAATGCAAGCGCAGGTTTATGCTCGGTCTAGAAAAACGACCTACACTTGTGAATTTGGAGTTGGTGCAATCAACCCCTATTTCCAGCATCCCCAACTCAAAAATCATTCGATCGATAATAGGTCAAGTGGCACCTCGTTGGAAAGGTACTGCAATTTTTCTTCGAATTTGGTATTTTCGAAATTCAGAATCATCATACAGGGTGTCCCGAAGCAGGAACATTGAAAATCCAAATAACTTTTTGAAACTGGTTCATTTCGGTATACGAGAACATGTTTGATCCGAGAATAGGACTTTCTTGTGTGGTTATAGAATTTTTGCAATCAACCCTTCCATTCAGCATCCCCAACTTGAAAATCATACAAATAATTCAAGTGGCATATCTTCAGAAAGGTTTTTGAATTCCAGAATGATTAAAGCATTTCATTCAGTTCGGCTCTCCATACAGGATGTCGCTTTCGAAAAATTCAATATCGTCATTTGAAATTATCAACTAAAATTAATTCGAAACTGTTAAAAGTATTGGGGTACGATGTGTTGAGCATCAATTACGAAGGAATAAAGCTGATTTCTGCATTGAAAATGTTCACATTTTTTCATTTCCATCTGGCGTGTAGTCATCTGTTATTTCTCATTTTGCAATGAAATATTATTATTATTCAGATCAGTTCCTCATTATTGTTGTTGTTCGTCAGTTGAAATTAATCTGAAAATGGTTTATTCCACTGAGGAAAGGGTCGAAATTGTATCGACGTATTTTCGAAATAACAGTTGTGCCAAAGAAACGGCAAGGATATTCGATAGGAACCATCCTGAAAGAGAAAGGGAGTAGTCACCAGTACGTTAAATATTTGGTTGACAAATTCCTAGCTACGGGTTCGGTGGCAAACAAAAACATGAAGTGGCATGTCCTGTCAGAAATGAGGCAACGGAAGTGGCAGTAGTGGGTCATCTACAAATGGAGAATACTACTTCGATCAGAAAACTACCTCGTCTGACTGGTGTATCAGCTACAACTGTCCATAGAATCGTGAAACATCACAAATTTCACCCTACAAGGTAAAATTAGTGCATGAAATAAACGAAGATGATCCAGATCGTCGTTTACAGTTTTGTGAAAATCTAAGTGAAAACCTAAACGCTAATCCAAATTTTCTGAATAACATCTGTTTTTCTGATGAAAGCACCTTTATGCTCAGTGGTCAAGTGAATAGACATAATTGTCGATATTGGGACACACAGAATCCTCATTGGTTTAGAGAGGCCCACACGCAAAGGCCTCAGAAGTTAAACGTTTGGGCAGGAATTTTGGCAATCATCTAGTTGGGCCTTTCTTTATTGAGGGTAATCTGAATGGAAATGGCTACCTACAGTTGTTAGAGGAACACATACATCCTAGATTGACAGAAATTTTACAGAACGATCCAACTCTTTCTGAGGACGAAAAATGCGTTTTCAACAAGACGGTGCTCCTCCGCATTATGATGCTCGGGTGCGCCAATATTTAGACGAAAATTTCCCAGGAAGGTGGATTGGTAGAAGAGGACCTGTTGAGTGGCCAGCCAGGTCACCAGATTTAAATCCCCTAGATTTTTTTTTGTGGGGCCATCTAAAATCTAAAGTTTATGCCACAAGACCAGAAAACCTGGAGGAGCTGCGGATGAGGATTATCACAGAATGCCGACTTTTGACTCCTGAAGTTTTCGCTAATGTGAGAAGAGAGTTCGAAAATCGTCTGTATAACTGTATGGAGGTGGGCGGAGGTCATTTTGAACAATTGTTGTAATAATCAAGTTAGTTTTTTGTTTTCAATTGAATACAAGTTCAATAAATCTCGTTTTCCTGTGATGATGAGAGATGAGATGAGCATCCAATCAGTTTCTCCATCATCCCCTCATCCTGATCCTCACGCCAGAAAACCTCGATTGCCAAACTGAAACCAATGCCTCAGTGATTCAGAAAATAGAAAAATCTTTCTGGAACTTTGCCACTCAACCTGTAATCACTTGTATGATTTTTTGAGTTGGGGATGCTGAATGGAAGAGATTGATTGCAAAAATTCCATATTCACGCAAGAGAGTCTTATTCTCGAATCAAACATAAACATGTTCTCGTATTATACCGAAATGAACCAGTTTCAAAAAGTTATTTGGGTTTTCAGTGTTCCTGCTCCGGGACACCCTGTATGCTGATTCTGAATTTCGAAAATACCAAATTCGAAGAGAAAATTGAAATACCTTTCCAACGAGGTGCCACTTGACCTATTTTCGATCGAATGATTTTTGAGTTGGGGATGCTGGAAATAGGGGGTTGATTGCACCAACTCCAAATTCACAAGTGTAGGTCGTTTTTCTAGACCGAGCATAAACCTGCGCTTGCATTATGCCAAAATAAATCGATTTCATTTAGTATTTGGGATTTGCAGGAATTCAACTTTACCCTCGGTTGGGACACCCTGTATGTTAATTTAAAATTCTAAAATGACAAATCAGAATGGAGAATTGACAGACCTTTACAGTAAGGTGCCACTCGACCCTTATTCCCTATGATGAATTTTCGAAATTAGGGTTGCTGGGGTAGGGGTTGATCTGACAAGTTTCGAATTATTTCGAAAATGCTCCCTCGAAACAAAAATCGACGTGTCTTGGTGTTTTTCGCTAATGTTACTCATTTCGGAGTTATAGGGGGGGTCAAATTTTCGTTGGAACACACTGTATAGTGGGGACAGCTGAATCGATCACAGCGCTCGATGTGGTCAAATTATCGTTAAATCATGCTTTTATCATAAATAAACACGTTAACATTAAATAAAAATGATCCATAATAGTTGTTGTGTTGTTGATTGCAAAAATACAGGTAGAAACAGTAAATGTAAATTTTACACATTTCCAGTGGCCAAGTGGAAATAAATGGATGAAAGAAATAAATGGATGAAAGAAATAAATGGATAAAAGAAATAAATGGATAAATGATGTTAAAAGAAAAACAAAGAAGTGTGTAACATTATTCAGTAACAATGCAACTAGGGTAATGTATGTTCAAATTACGATTCGCAATTACATTGCCATTAATTTTTTATTTTATTTCTGAAAATCATATTAATAATCAACTATTTTTGTAATTTTTATTATTGCAGTTGTCATGTATTAAATTTGTTTACATTTCACTGGTTAACCCCATGGGATTCTAAAACTTCTTTTAGTTATTCATAAACATTTTACAAGCTTTTATTTAACTTGCAATGTATGTATGCTTG
This sequence comes from Cryptolaemus montrouzieri, assembly GCA_013387265.2. NCBI lineage: Eukaryota > Metazoa > Arthropoda > Insecta > Coleoptera > Coccinellidae > Cryptolaemus > Cryptolaemus montrouzieri. Next base: position 31,983,246 of record JABFTP020000103.1, read on the forward strand.
TATGTTCGGGTGAAATCTTACAACTCAGTTTTAAGGTACTTCATCGCAAGCGATTGAGCTGAAATTTTGTATACACGTTTAGTTTGTATGACAATGCATGATTAACTGTGTGACGTCATTCTAAATCCAACATGGCGGCGTACCCAGGATGGTGGGCCAATTATTCTTAATGCAAAACGAAATGGCGGATAATTTTCTTTTATTTTTTCCTACAATATGGATACCAAATGAAAGCTTGCCAAGAATAACTAGAAAATAAAATTAAGTTTAAAAAATTCTTTAAAAACAAGCTTTTATTTAAATGCGATAAATAGAAAAAATTAACTTTCACACTAAATCTTTTACTGTTAACTTATAACGTCATTTCAAATTTAACACATTTGACACAATTTATATATTATGCCTACCTGTTAAAATTTCAAACTGATAAAGTGAATACGAGTACTTATATCTCGCGACAAGCGAGAGCTTGTTTTCAAATAATTTTTTTCCTTAATTTTTGATACACACTTTTTCCATCGTAATGAGTTTTTCAATTTAAAAACACGATCACAGATTTTTATAACACATATTTATTTTAAATTCATTTTTTGAAACAATTCACTGTTATTTATACGGATCTTTCACATGTCATACCATTGCCGAGCATGATTTTACGCTACCATCAGATGTCGCTTTCGTCGTGCTCCCTGCGAATTGAAGTAGTTCTCATGTCATTTTGAGATTGAATATCAGAGTGGAAAGTGAAATGTAACAGTAACTTTCTGGGTTATATTACGGGTTATTTCAAGTAAAACCTCTTCTTACTGGTCTACACAGTAACATAAAGGAGACTTTTTTTTTAAGGAAGGAGGGATACGGTAAAATTGGCACGCGTCCTTCCTTGACCTTATAGGCCATGGATTTGTCCTTTAAGACATTCTCCAACAGAATAATTTGTGTAAACTAGATAAGGGGCAAACACAACACCCAAGCCTTTGCCGGAATCGAACCGGCGAACTGCCGTGTCACAGTAGGGACTTCTCACCACTGCGCCACTACTAAAGGAGACTTGTCATAATTGAAGTGGATTTTTGTGAATAATACATAGTTTAAGGTATTTTTGAAAATTAAAATGGAACATCGTGTGGACTAAATTTAATGTTTTAGTATGGCAGCTTCGTGATATATTGTAAATGGAGGAAAATGATCCCCCTCTCTCTGTAGCTCTTCTAGAAAAACTCATTGGTAAAAACGGATTTCAACTATTTTATTTAGTTTTCGAGATATTTCGGAATTCTGTATTTTTCCTGATCTCGAAATCTGACGATATCTGCAACCCTATTAAAATCAGGTAAAAATATTTTCACATTCTACAGCCACTTTTTATAGTAAAAACCAGCGGCGTATTCGAAAAATTTTTTTGCCGATCGGTTTCTGAGTATTGTGTGCTTTCAAATACGACCTATAAATGATTTTGGTATCAGTAGAGAAAAATTCTGTAGAAGATCGGTTTCTCAGGACAACGATGAAGAACTTATTCTTGATGAAATCTACAATGTGTTACATAATAGTATGTCACAACTTGAGGGGGTAAATTTAATTGCAATTTCAAGAAAAAAAGTTCATATCAACATAGGTCCGCAAAAGCTTCGTTACGGAGCTACAGGGTGTTGAAATTTCCGGAAGAAATTGGTTTTTTCGTCGAAACTCCTGCAGTTTTTGAGATATTTGGAATGCAAGCTATTTTTTACAGCCTCCATCATTACACGTTCTAGATTTTAACTGAAATTCACAAGGTGTTTTCTTTTCCGAGGCCATGTCTCCTTTTGCCCTCTCAAACTTTTTTGCAGTACGCCACTGATCCGCGTACAGTCAATGTTCGTCATTTTCGTTCAATTTATAAACTTTTTTGATATATGTAATTTTTCGTATCTCCAACCGTTTTCTAGTGAAAAATTATTGAATTTGAATCATTTGAATTGTATGTTATTCGCTAAATAAAAAAAAATAGAAATACTCGATAGGTAGGCCCAAAATTTGCTTTTATTTTGATAGCTCGTCTTCTGAGACTCAACTTAAACGTATTCAATATCAAACTAAAAAAAAGAACAATTAAAAACTAAATAAATTGCTGGAAGTGTCCTCATCTGCAAGAATACAGGCCACTGTCCTTCTTCGCATATTATCACGCACTCTTTGAAATATTCCTGGGGTATTTCTTATTGTGTCACCCGAGGTTATTATTCGATCTCTCAATTCTTCTACAGTGTTAACTGGAGTGGCATAAACTAAACTTTTGAGATATCCTCATGAGAAAAAGTCTAAACTATTCAAGTCCGAGAATCTAGGAGGCCATGGTTCTGGTCCACCTCGACCTATCCATGGGTTGCTGAATGTATTATTTAAGAAATCCCTAGATTCTCCACTAAAATGTGCTGGTGCCCCGTCATGCATGAATCACATTATGTTTCTCACCAAAAGTGGCACATCCTCGAGCAATAAAGGTAACTCCTTCCGAAGAAATTGCGATAAGCGAGACAGTTCAGTCTGTTAGGCAAAAAATGGCCCAATCAAATAATTTCCAATTATTCCGATCCAGACATTTAGTGAGAATTGTTCTTGATGATGAGATTCTTCAATCAAATGGGGGTTTTCCTCAGCCCAATAACGATCATTGTGAAAATTTGTGATAGCAGTTCTCGAAAAGTTAGCTTCGTCTGTGAACATTATTTCACCATCAAAATGAGCATTTTCTCTAATTTTATCTAAGAACCATCGGCGGAAATTCAGTCTTGAAGGAAAATCTCGAGGACGTAGAGTTTGGACGCGTTGAATATGAAACGGATACAATAAAAAGTCGTGGGGAATCCTCCAAATTAGAATAACTGATTTCCAATTTTCTTGTACACACATGAGGATTCAAATCGATACAATTTCTCAATATCTGAAGTTCTCATAGTTCAAGTTGCACCTTTTAAATGATTATTTGCAGTAAAAGTACCAGTTTCCCTCAACCTTCTATGGATATTTGAAAATGTTCGCCTGTCTAGTGTTACTCGATTTGGAAAGCGCACCTGATATAATCGCCTAGCTTTTGTTACGTTTCCGTCAGCCAGACCGTACGTGTAATGGATATCAGCCAATTCGGCGTTAGTAAAATCAGCCATTTTTTCTTACAGCAATAACTTCAAAAGTCTTAAAACTAATCGTTAATTTAATAAACAATTCGAGCAGATGCTGGTTCAACTTTACCAACTGTCAGAATAAATAGATAAATGGAAAAAATCAAAGCCTTCTAGTCATTTTTTTAATCAGAAGTGCTTTCAATGCAGCGAATACATACAATCGTTTAATAATTTTTTGCTCGAGACGGGCGGAGATACAAAAAAATTAAAAGTGTCAAAAAAGTTTTTAAATTGAACGAATATGACGAAAATTGATGGTACGCTGATCAGTGGCGTACTGCAAAAAAATTTGAAAGGGCAAAAGAAGACTTGTACATTCTAGTTGAAATTTAGAACGTGTAATTATGGAGGCTGTAAGAAATAGCTTGGATTTCAAATTTGGGTTGAATATTTCAAAAACTGCAGAAAATTTGAAGAAAAAAACAATTTTTTCCGTAACGAAGCTTTTGCGGACCTATGTTTATATGAACATTTTTTGTTGAAATTGCACGTAGATTTACCCCCTAAAGTTGTGACATACTATTATGAATCAACCTGTATAATAATCCAAGAATCAGCACTCGAAGGTTATCTCAACAAGTTGGCGTATCACATTCATTTGTTCGGAGAGTTCTGCATGAAACACTATTATATTCTACTATAACCAGAAGATTCAAACTCTCACAGCTGAAGATCTTCCTAGGAGACTTGAATTTCGCCAATGGCACCTACAAATATGTGCTGAAATGCCTAATTTTGTAGGAATATTTTGATTACAGACGAAGTAGGGTTTACGCGAAAGGGTATAATAAAATACCACAAAGTCATCGTGAGATGACAATTGAGCGTAACCATCACGAAAAGTTTTCTATCAATGTTTCGGTCGGTTGGTATGATGGCAGATTGTTGGGGCCGGTAATGCTACCAAACAGATTGAATTCTCTAGCATACCTTGACTTCTTGCAAAACACTGGTTGATTTTTTCGATGATGTGCCTTGTGCAAATAGAAAAAGAATATGGTTTATGCATGATGATGCTGCCCCGCATTTTGGACTAATAGTGAGGAGTAATTTGAATCAAGCATATCCCAATGGATGAATTGGCGGTCCTGTAGCTTGAACTCCACAATCTGAATCTCCTAGACTACCAGGCTGGATTGATGAGTCTCCGGCCTGACCAAGAGATGGCGCCACTAGGCCTACTTCGAAGGTGGCTTTCTCAGGTACAATCGTTAGATAGCTTGTAGGTAAAGTTTCAGCCCGATCGCCATGTTAGCTCACGTTTGAGAGTACGCTGAAAAAGACCCCTCTGTGTTGTTTGTGAAAATGGAAAAATTGGAAAAGCGTGCTGTTATCAAATACTTTTATTTGAAGGGGTTAAGAACAACAACACTGGGGACATCCTCCCCATTATATTCAACCATTAAGCAGTAGGTTTCCGAGTTTAAAATGGGTCCTGTGAGCACCTCTGATGAGCCACGCTCAGGACGCCCCGTTGAGATCATAACTCCAGATATAATTGAAAAACTTCATAAAATAGTGCTGGAAGACCGCAGATCAAAGGTGCGTGAGATAGCTGAGACCTGTAAGATGTCATATGAACGTGTGCAAAATTATTTGAATATGGAAAAGCTCTGTGCAAGATGGGTGCCGCGTTTACTAAAAATTGTTTCGAAAAACCATTTCTACCGCCAATTTGGCGCTGTATAAGCATAATCCAAGCAAATTTTTTAGTCAATTTGTTACTGTTGACGAAACTTGGGTCCACCACTACACTCCTGAAACCAAACAACAGTCTAAACAGTGGATTGGAACAGGGGAACCAATTCTAAAGAAGGCAAAAACAATTTTATCGGCGAACAAGGTTATGGCTACTGTTTTTTGGGATGCAAGAGGTATTATATACATTGATTAGCTTGAAAGGGTGAAACTATCACTGGTCGATACTACGCAGACTTATTGCAACGTTTTAGCCACGCGGTGCAAATCAAACTACCTCATTTGGCGAAAAAAAATTTTGTTTCATCACGATAACGCACCAGCGCATTCTTCGCACGTTGACATGGCTAAAATCTATGATCTGAAGTTCAAATTGATGCCGCACCCTCCCTGTGTCTCCAGACCTAGAACCGAGTGACTATTATCTGTTTCCTAACCTCAAAACATGGCTTGGCGGTAAGAGATTTGCGGGCAATGTAGAATTAATCGAAGCTGTAAATGGGTATTTTGAGGAACTTGACGAATCAGCCTATAGAGATGGCATTACGAGACTAAAACACCTCTATGAGAAATGTATCAGCCTTAAAGGAGATTATGTTGAGAAATAAAAAAAAATTCTTAAAAACGTTATTTTTCTTGGTCAGGCCGGAAACTTATCAATCCATCCTTGTGTTTTGTCTGGGAGCATTTGAAAAGCTGAGTTTACTCACATTTTTTGCACAAAACAGGAATTGCATGCACACTTTTTGGATGAATGTGAAAGAATAAAAAATATGCCAGAAATTTTCGATCGGGTGTTGGCATTCGAATAAATAAAATGAACACTTTGTATATCAAGATGTGGTAACAGAAATGACTTCAAAAGACTGTTTTCCTAGTTTTTGTAAAGGTTTATGAAAACAGGTTCTGCTCTCATCTTTGAATTACGAATTATTGACCCTCACTTGAGTGGATCGAAAAAACTTTGCCTTTTCATGTTAATCATTTTTTTACTCGAAAACGTTTGCGATTCCGATAAAATTTCAATGGATAAAAATAAATCGAAATATCTTTAGAATATTTTTTAAATGACCAGTGGCGTACTACACTATGATTTCGACGGGGTGAAAGGTAGCATGATCCAAAATCATACCAATCTGTACATATTTGCAACTACTGAACAGAGTTACCAACAGAAACGTGAAACAACATCTGAACTACAATACCCTGTATCTCGGGGACGGAGGACTTTTGGACATATGTTTTATGGTATTTTTTCATATTTTTGATGAGGAATCTCGTGAACCACTCTGTACATGCATGTGAAATGATGGAATAAAATATACTCTACCTAAATAACCAAAATTCTTTTTCAGTGGTAGAATTCCATATAGAATGAGTCAAAGAATGTTCGGTACCTCGGGAATTTAGAAACCAGATATCATAGTCGTTATTTGCGAAAACAACGGGAGCAGAATTATTCTTATTGACAAAAAAAGTATCAGCACAAGCACTCAGACCATGAACGAATAAAATTGGCATCATCTCGTTAGCTCCTTTCCTTTTTATCCGAAGTATCTTAAGAATATATCCATCTTTGGTAGTAACAAACCGTGTTTCTAATCCATCGAACCCAAACTTCCTTATGAGTTCTTCCTATGATTGGAGAACATTCTAACATTAGTTCACGTACAGGTTAAGCAAATCACTATAGAAAGCAGATAGAAAAAACACGTGTGAAACAAGAATGATTTTATTTGACTGTCCAGGCCAGATTAATATCCTCCAAGATCATTTTTCGATTAAAACTCCATTTTTTCAAATGACACCATATTGGTACCTAGGTAGGGTAGACCGAGGCGAATCGGATCACAGGGCGAATCGGATCAAAATAAGAAATCTGTTGATAACTCAAATATCGTATGCATTAAGAACGCACTCAACAGACGTTCTGCGTCTCCCCTCTCACCCCACACCGTCCGACATAGGCATGATTTCGACCGCGCTTATGAATCATTATCGTCGCCGCTTGTCAGCGACTTGGTCGTTTGTGTGTGTCGGAATTTTGGCGCTCATCTAAGCTACGTACTTACGATTTCTTTGTGTTATTTTACAGATTTGTGTTAAAACTCAACCATATTGGTTTATATTGAAGAGCAAGGTGTCTATTTTAGAGAACCAATTCGCTTTTAGGTATTATCTTAGAGGTTAACGTCTAAAATATTTATTTAAAAAGTCTTGATTATGGGGCTAATCGGATCATATCGCCAGGGGTGAATCGGATCACACTTTTTAACTGATTTATTATATGTTTGTGGTTATTAATTCATATTTATTGTATTGTAGATGGTTCGCACGCACAAAAGAAAGACTAATGGCGGAGAATGGTCTCAAGAAAAAATGAAAGAGGCTGTAAATAAAGTACAGAACAAAGAGTTGACCTTACGTAAGGCTGCTGAGATTTTTGCAGTACCGTACACGAGTTTGCAGAGACGAGTTAATTTGTCGAGGGGTATTGTTAAGCGTCGAGGTGAACAGCCAGCTTTAGATGAGAACGCAGAAACTAAATTAGCTGACCGGCTATTGCACTTGGCAAGTCGTGATTTCGGAATCACACCGAAAGCAGTACGTAAGTACGCGTTTGAGTTTGCAGAACGTCAAAACATAAAACACAAATTTGACAAAAGTTCTGGAATAGCTGGCCAGGACTGGTTTCATCGCTTTATGCAAAGAAATAAAAAATTAACTATTCGGAGGGTCTGTCACTAGCAAGGATTAATGGTATGAAGAGGGAAAAAGGGCAGAATTCTTTAATACTTTGGAAACAGTAGTAGATGACAACAGTTTAAGAGGAAGACCTGAATGTTTATACAACGTCGATGAAACGGGGATGCCGCTTAATAACCGCCCACCCAACATTATAGCCCAAAAAGGTGCTAAAGATGTCAGCATGACCATTGTTGAACGAGGGAAAATGTAACCGTTCTAGCCTGTATGAATGCAGCAGGACAGTACATACCTCCATTTGTTCTATTCAAAGGTGTGCGTAAACGTGACGATTTTCTCCTAGGTATGCCACCTGGTACTGAAGTTGCCATGACGGAAAAGAGCTGGGTCACCGAAGAAGCATTTAAGTTGTGGCTGCAACATTTCAATCGCTACCGAACCTCAGGTACAGTAGTTCTAATTTTGGATGGACACGCCTCTCACACCAGCTATTCAGTGGTGGACTTTTGCGACTCTTTCGAAATTGAACTTGTACTTCTTCCTCCACACATTTCACATGCCCTGCAACCACTCGACGTATCGTTTTTCAAACCACTCAAAACCTATTATCACCAACAAGCTACAGCATGGCAACATTCACATCTGAATCGAGGCATCACCAAAGTCGCTTTCGGAGCACTTTTCCAACGGGCTTGGAATCAGGCTGCTACTGTTGGGAATGCTACAAAAGGATTCGAAAAGACTGGAATATTTCCACTTAACGCCAATGCCATACCTGACCACAAGTTCATCGGTAATCAAGAGTCAGACATTGTAGAGTCCCAAGATCAGTCTCCAAGTTCCCAACAAATGCAGCCACAAGACCAAGTCACAAATACAAAACCGCCTGATAATATTGTGCCATCCACAAGTTCGCAATCACAATCTGACGAAGCCCAGCCTCGCACCTGTGTAGAAATAATCAAAGAAATTATTCCATCACCTTTAAAGTCACCAATGGCTTCTAAAAGAATTCGTAAAGTTTCAAAACCGACCTTACATTTAACATCACCTCAGAGTAAGATTAATCTTCTCGAAAAAGAAACAAAGAAGAAATTTAAGGTAGACAACAAAACCAAAGAAACTAAGGGTAAGTCTGTGGGCAAAGAAAATCTTATGAAGACGAAGAATAAAGCAAAGCCTGCGATAAAAATTAAGTGTTCATCTGCAAAACAGAGGAAGTGGCATTGTATTTACTGTTCCGAAATATTCGTTCATCCACCATCAGAGGATTGGATTCAGTGCAATGCTTGCGAAGAATGGTGCCACGAAAAATGTGCTGATATGGGGGGAAAAAAGGACCATATATATGTGATTTATGTGCCGATAATTTAAATTGATCTCATTGTTAATGTTTTATTGATTCCAAAGTTATAGTGTTAAGAAACTCAAAATTTTCTTTCTTACGTATTGTGTACGATCCGATTCACCCCGAATATTGGGGCGATTCGGATATTTTTCTTTTTTTAGTTTTTGATACCTAATTAAAGGAATATATGTATGATTTAAGTTTTCAAATGTTTATTTCATAGCTGATTGTTACTTCTTACGATTTTAGCAATAAAAATGACATTAAATAACACTTTAGTATGATTTGCTCATCCTCAAAGAAAAAGTGATACGATTCGCCTCGGTGTACCCTACTATTAGGAGCTTGATACTATGGGTAAACAAATTCTGTAAACAATTTTTGTAAAAATGCAAACAAATTATGATAATGTAAAAATTTTCATTTATTTTTTTCAATTCGTGTAAGTAAATCCAGAAGGCTATGGAAAGGAACATTGAAGGGAAGCAATCCCCACATTCGAGGAAACATTGAGAAATAGACTCATTTACTTGTATTACGTCAAATCTAGGGTACATACCATAAGAAAACTCAATTTCTTTCTCTAAGAATCCAAAACAACAACAATGAATCCCAAAACAAGAAATATAATCTGATCCATAAGAATAAATCATGAGCAGACGAGAAAACAAATTTAGAAGCATAAAAAAAATCATAAGAATTGTTCGAAATGTTGACCATTATTGTCTACTCATTTTTGAATCCGCTATTGCAAATTTCTAGTTACACTGGTCAATTGTTCAGGTGTTATACTGCCGATGGCTCGTGTGACTCTATCCTCTAGATCTGCATGCGTAGTAGGCGCTGTTGCGTAAACACAATTCTTTAAATAATCCAAAATGAAAAAGTCTTAACAGAGTTAAATCAGGTGATCTAGCGGGTCATCTTATTGAACCATTCGTTGCAATCAAATTTTTCCTAATCTCTCGCGCAGGTATTCTGAGACAATTCTTGCGTTGTGGGGGGTGCACCATCCTGTTGATAAAACATTACCCTCTCAATCGCCAATGGTAGATTTTTCAAATATCCCTCAATCTCATTCTGAATGAATTGCAAGTATCTAGCGCCAGTCAACGGCCCATCAAAAATCACGGGACCAATTATTCTGGTACCAATCACACCTAACAAAACATTATAACCGAATTGTTCCTGGAAACTACCCTGGTTGAATGTTGATTCACCTGAGACCAATATCTTGTGTTTTGTCTGTTGAATAACCCTAAATAAGTAAATCTTGATTTATCTGTAAACAAGATTATTTTTAGGAAATTATGGTGTGGTTGCACATTACTTTGCATCATCCAATTGCAGTATTCTATCCTCCTTGCATAATTACCTTCATACAAATGCTGATACAATTGATATTTATATGATTTATAATTATATTTCTTCAAAATTCGCTTTCACGACTTATATACAGCTCAAACGCAACTTGCCTTGTGGAAATGGTTTGATCAATTTCCACTCGCGCTAACACATTAATTACAGTGTCTTCTCCAATGATGAACTTTTCTTCAGAATCATTATTGGGTTCTCTTCTAAATTGATCCTCCAAGCGACTAAAATAATTTCTTGCGGGGCATTGTCGATGGGGGTATCTTTCGGCATACAAATTGACAGCACCTACTGCATTCTTTTGGCATTCCCCGTAAATAAGTAGCATATCCACTTTCTCATTCCTTGTGTATGTTTGAGGCATTTTAAAAATAATAACGCTTCAGTACTTATTAAATTGAGTATATATATATATATATATATATATATATATATATATATATATATATATATATATATATATATATATATATATATATATATATATACTTCAGAAACAGTTTTTCATATATTATCATCTTGCTCAGTCCTTGCTTCAACAGATTATTCAGAAAGACATAATGCCGTCGCTAATATTATTCATTTTAATCTAGGAATTAAACATGACCTAATTCCCAAAAAAGAAAATTTTACGAATATGAACCTGAGATTATTTGTGAAAATGACAAATTTAAACTTTATTTTGATAAAACAATTCTTTGCAACAGAGTCATAAAACACAATAGACCAGATATCATTCTTACTGATAAACAGAATCAAATAACATATATAATTGATATTGCTATACCCGGCACACATAATATACAAAATAAATACAATGAAAGAATTTCTAAATATATGATGCTTGGCGACGAGATTAAAAAATGTGGAAAATGAAAAAATTTTTATTCTACCGATTATTATTTCCACAACAGGTGTTATTCCTAGGAATCTTCACATAAGTATATTTTGGGTCTGAGGAAAAATTTGTGTGAATAGTTACAAAAGAAAAGTCATCAAATCTTGTAATATTCTTCGTAGGTTTCTTTCCGAAAAAAATAATGAGGTAGAGTCATAGGTTTTCTCTTTAGCTTATACTGCTCAGAATCTCATTTCATATTTTATTTATTTGTTTATATAAATGTAATATAATTTTCTGACAATTTTGTCATATTTATATTCAGAGCAGTATTCTATTCGATCGTTCACCACTTTACACAAAGGAAATTATTAATGAGTAACATTCAGTGTTACTTGACTAAGGTCCGTAGACTGGATTTTTCCGGGGAGAAAGCCTCTGACACTACTCGTTGGTACATTGATATCATTGTCTGATGATGCTATCGTATGTATATATTCTGGTAGATTGATATATTCTCATAACGTTATCCTAATATATAATTATTCCAGAATATGTTTTGATTATAATCATTGCCTGGCAATGGTATTAATTACCGGGTGGTGGATTTATATTTTTTCATGAAATCAGTTTGATTGCATGAACAGATATATGGGCAACTAATATATATACCATTGTATTTACAATAAGTGCTTATATCTATAATTTTGGTGTGTGTCAGAAAAAAAACACAAGTGTGAGCTCAGGAAATGTAACAGGGGAACCATACTATCTTGTATATGATTCAATAAACGAGTGAGAAAACCTGAGGAAAAAACTCGTTTCCCTGTCGCTATTGCACTAGCAATAGCTTGTCTGTTTATGATGTGTTAGTGTCGTGTGTACATAAAGAGTACCGAAGAAGCTTAGCCGCTTCATTCTCTCTTGCATTCCATGATTTCCAAAAACAAGGGTGAAAGGAAGGGGGTTTGGGACAGGAATCTGTAACAATGGAAAAAGAAAACCAGCAGAAAAATATTTCAACAGTCAAACTTCTTATATGTCTAAACAAATCTAAGAAAAGATTTTACATAGCAAGCAAGGTCATGAAAGGGACTAAGGAAATAATAAAAAAATACATAACCTGCGATATTCCCTCAAATTCCATCTCTGTTTGACCGAGAGAGCCCCGGTGGCCAGGTTGTCTTCCAAGTGATGCCGATTAAGATGTTTTAGAATCATTATGGACCCAATAATCTGGGTTGATATCGCCCATATATTATTTCTTCGTGGAACTTGTTTAATATAAATTCGAGTGAAATCGACCGATGCAAACTCTACTATCCGGATAACTTTTATATTGGAAACGTCAAAGTCGTTTGTTTTCATAGCCCTCTTTGTTCGAAAAATTAAAATCCCTTCAAAAATAATTCTGATTTCTGAATTATCCATTGTGAGGTATGGTTGAATTTGGAAAATTATCTGTAATCCGCATATGCTAAAATATACAGGGTGTTCTCCATTAGCCTACTGGATTTACTTACACGAATTGAAATAAAATTAATGAAAATTTTTACATTATCATAATTTGTTAGCATTTTAAAAGTGTTCATAGAATTTGTTTACCCATATTATTAAGCTTCTAATGGTACCTCAGTACCAATATGGTGCCATTTGAAAAAATGAATTTTTAATTCAAAAATGATTTTGGGAAACATTAATCTGGCCTGGACAGAGCAAATCTGAAATTTTGACGTCAGTTGCTTTTTTAAAGTGTTTCTTTGATCGAAGGTAAATTGGCAATATTCATGGCACCCCAGATTGAAAAATAAAAACCGAACCAAAAATAACTTTGACGTCTAAATATCAATTGTGAGGTATGGTTGAATTTAAAAAATTATTTGCAAGCAAACTATGCAAAAATATACAGGGTGTTTCATTTAAAATCTTCATTAAAGGTAATTTCTGGTGACACCGGAAGTGGAAAAAAATGTTTCAGAAGGTGGTACCATTCTTTCGAGTTATCACTCGACCCATCTACCCTCGTCCAAATTTTCAAGGGTGGTCACTCCAGCTTTAGGGGTTGAAATTCGAGATGAGGACGGTACTTGATGATTACTGCCATTGATCAGCATGGATCTGTTCCTTTTTTCTTCACTGAAACTTGAATAGTCTCAGGAAAATAGTCTTCCCTATCTTTCAGTTGCTCACCCTGTATCTCTTACAGTTTTCAAATAAAAATGGAAATTCGTTCAAGGCGATGTAAACAAAGATACCACCTTTCTTTTGAGTTATCACTCGACCCATCTTCCCTATTTAAAATGATCAAGGATTGCAACCCCCGCTTAGGGGGTTGATATTTCAGACAAGTTTTGTACCCCAACAGAAACAAAAATTGACCTGTTTTTGCGTTTTGATCAGAAATGAATGTCTTGGTAGATATAGCCTCTGTTTAGTTTTCTTTGAAGCACCCTGTATATACCGGGTGACACAGGATCATGGTACACCCCTCTTAGTCCTATATTTCTTATTTCTGCAAGTAATTTATTGGAATTTTGTGATTCGATCAAACTTATGAGACGCCACCTTCTGGCTTTTGAAACATTTTCTTCCACTTCAGGTGTCGCCGGAAATTACCTTTAATGAAGATTTTTAATTAAAACACCCTGTATATTTTTGCATAGTTTGCTTGCAAAAAGTTTTCTAAATTCAACCTCATAATTGATATTTTTGACGTCAAAGTTATTTTTGGTTCGGTTTTTATTTTGGCATGTTTAGTTTCCGTTGAAGCACCCTGTGTGATCACTAGCGAGTAGTTTTCCCAAAAGAGATCACAAAAATTTTTATGAAATATTAATTTTTTTGTAAAAATTATTATTATCAGAAGATTTCGACAACATTGTTTCAGCTTGAAAGGGATTAAATGAAAAAGAATTAGTAGGACTTCTTCGCAATACTCATTTGAAATTACATACCAGTTTCATATCAGTATATTGATCGTAAATTTCTTTCCAGCTTTCCATTTCCACAGCGAACAACACAACAAGGAAAAAATAAAAATAACGTTAACTTTCATTGTGACAAGGAATCTTGTATTACTAAGAAGTTGAGATGGGGTATTCAAAGGTTATATACCCAAACAAACATATTATTTATAATTTACGTACCCATATTAATGTTCATGTAAAATGAATTTTATTATAAAAGTTACGCGACTTCAATTTTGAAAGAGTGGTAATTAATGAGTGTATGAAGTGATTAATTGTGTTCGGTTTTGGATAAGTTTGTTATTAGAAATGTTTTTTTACTTCATTTCTTATGTTTAGATCTTAAAATTACAAATACATTGTTTAATTATACACTTACTATTAGTTCCACTTCTTTAATTAATAAAATAAACAAACAAGTGCTGCTTGTATACTTTTATCTGTGCCCGGACCCTAAGTCCCAATGTGTACACTAGGGTGGAGCGATTTCATTTAATATGTTTTATCGCTTCGGTATACCTGTAAAAAGTTGCTATTTTAGGTCAACACTAAGCACAAAAAAAATCAGTTGGATTATGCTATGTTTCAAGGAGCCTCCATCGTCATAAAGTTCTGAAAAATTAAGGCAAATTATGAGTTTTGCCAACATTTTTCAAAACATCGCAAACATTTTATAAAACTCCTGAGCGACAGTTATTACCGGTAGAAACATGCGTGTTGAGACTCTAAGGTAGCGAGACGCGGGGGAAGGCGAAATACCCCTTCCCCGCGCCTTCATACCCAAACACCCATGGAGTGACATTTAGTAATTTCGCGCGCTTACAGCAGTTCATCTGTTCCCTTTCATTTATTTGAGGCAACAAATTGTATTAGTTTATCTTTAACTGGGATTGTGACGTATATTGTAAGTAGTGATTTTCATATTTTATGCTTGTAGTTTAATTCCTGACTGTAATATTAGAGTATTTATTATTTGTATTTATTGCAGAAATATGTCTCAAGTTAAAACACGAAAAACAACGAGATGTCCTGTCTTTGGTTTGTCGCAAAAGTTACCAGCATCGCAATTACCAACTTATAATGATGTTATGAATAATAATCTGTTCATAAAACATGAGTTGAAGCCTGATAAAACAACAAAAGAGCCAACAGTTCATGAAATATCTGAAAGATTGGCTCACGAAGTTATAAAATCATGGCGAAAATCGTCGCTGCATACTGTGAGTGTTAAACGAGTTATAGAACTGATTCGTGTCTACCACGACAAATATAGAAGCTTAATGAAACCATATCTTGGCCGTCAAACTAATGTTAAATACCAAGAAAAGATTAATACATTTATATCAGAGTCCCATAGACTGTTTGATATTAGCAGTTGCAAATGCAAAGTTATATGTGATTGTAACTGTGTAAAAGTACTCGTGTTCCCAAGGAGGAAGCAAGTTTCTTAATTGACCAAAGAACAGACAAAAAATTATGATAGGCGGTATCGATGTGATTGCAACTGTGAAAATCAAGAAGAAACAAGAAAGAAAAGGAAAAAGTTTATCGCGGAACAGAGAGGTAAGCTATTTTGACAAACCTTGTTGTTCCCGTTCTTTGACCGATGATTCTTCGATCGAAAGCAGCAGTTCATGCGCTAGCTCACCCGTATTATCTTCTAGTCCTTACCATGAAAACTCAGAACAGGTCAAACTAAAAGGTTCACCACCTCAGAAAAAAAAGAGGTTAAACTTACCATCATTAGCCCTTGCATGTGATCGTACTGGAATATCCGATAGAACCGCTGCTATTATAGCTTCTTCTGTCTTAAAAGATGTTGGTATTATTGCCCCAAACGATCCCAGTCGTGTCATTGATCGTTCAAAGTTGCGCCGTGAAAGAACTAAGGTCAGATCAACTTTACAAGAAACGGACTGCAATAAAATGCTTCTCGGTTTATATTTTGATGGCAGGAAGGATAATACTTTGGTTCGTATTGAGAGAGAAGGGAAATTTTACAGAAAACGACATATAGAAGATCATTATGTAATTTTATCACAACCAGGAAGCAACTATTTCGGGCATGTCTAAAGGTATTAAAGACACTTTAATATCTCACTTAAAATCTAAGTCAGTAAAGCTGAGTTAAATAGCTGTTGTTGGCTGCGATGGAACATTAGTAAATACAGGTTTTGAAGGTGGCGTTATTCGTCTGATGGAAGAAGAGCTAAACAGACCATTACAGTGGTTTATCTGTTATCTGTTATCAGGTGCCATTGGATCTCAATTAAAAAATTGTCAAACAATACCAATAGTCGCATTCTCCGTTATACCCACAATATTACCTGAAATTACTAGGACAGAGCTGAGTACCGACCAAAAATATCTATACGATATTATGACCGCTATCAGTACTGGTATATTTACTTCTGATTTAGCTAATATAGAACCTGGACTCCTTAACCATTCTAGATGGCTAACAACCGCTAATCGAATTCTAAGGTTGTATGCCACAAAAACTGTTCCTGAAGAAAAATTAGTGGTATTAGCCACGTACATAATGAAAGTTTATGGACCGATATGGTTTACAATAAAATGTAATTCCTCGTGCATCGATGGGCCTAAGCACCTTTGGCAAACTATTAATCTTAGTTGCTATTTGAACCCCGATATGAAGGCTATCATTGACAAAGTAATCCAACGAAATGGATATTTCGGTCATCCAGAAAATATCATCATTGCCATGCTTGGCGATGACAGAGAGGTTATCCGAGATCTGGCATATCGAAGAATTATAAAAGCAACATCACAGAATACTCGAGGACTTCGAAAATTCAAGGTGCCGGTGTTCAATTTCGATGCTGAAGACTATACTGGCATCATTTTGTGGCGTGACTGTGACATAACTGAGCCACCTCTAACTTCAAATTTATCTGATGAAACCTTGAAGGAAATTGTAAAAAATGGCCTCGGCACATGTCAGGATAATAAAGATTTTCCATGCCACACCCAAGCCGTGGAGCGCTGCATTAAGTTGGTGACAGAAGCATCGCGTGCAGTTTGTGGGGAAAACAAACGAGATGGTTTTATTAGAGCAAGATTACTATCTCGTCAACGTATGCCTAGTTTTAACCCAAAGAATCAATTTAATATTTGAACTGTATTTTTAATGTTTCTGGGTATTTCTTGTGATAAATAATTAAAACATAAAAAAATGTTTTTCGTTTGTTTTTCATCCCTGCTGGGGCACCTCAGAACGTTAAGATAATTGTGTGATATTTTCTATGTTTGTTCAGTATATAACAAGGCAACTTTTCATCGCTATGCCGTTGAAAAAAAATATTTTTTTTTAAATTTCATATATTTTCGCTCCACCCTAGTGTACACCCCTGGTACACAGTGGAACATTATTCATGATTTTAAAAAAATTAATAACATACAAATGTGTTTGAATAAAACAAAGTTGTATGCTTCAGGTAGTAGCCAGATAAGCTATTGTAAGTACAAAATAAAAAATTAAAACTTATCAAAATTCTTGAACTACCATTGAAATTCAAAAAACTAGTCCCACTGTGTACCTGTCTCCCCTACACTTCAAATGAATATTCGTATAACAAGACGAACGATATCCGGCTCGGTGGCGTAGAAGATATGATGCTCGTCTCCTGCGCAGAGTGAATCCACACAAAGTCGGTGCGATTTTTCGGATTCTGGAAATCGCTTGAGTATCCATCTTTCGAAGGAAAAGTAAAGCCGTCGGTCCTGTCTAACAGAGATTTGTTGGACATTACAGATCCTTTCCCTGGACACGAGAGGGTATCGGCAAAATTCCCGGGTTAGAGAGGTGACAGAACTCCCCGGCGTGTCATTGGCCGAAAGGCGGAAACAGAGCACGTTAAAGGATTAACAAACAAACAAGACGAACGATGCCAAAGTAAAACGAATCAGTCCTTCAATATAACACTTTTAGAATCAGGAATATTCTATGAACAGAACAACAGATAAGTCTTATTATTACTATACAATTTTCAAAGGGGGCAACATGTAAGAGCAGCTGCTGCAAAACAAAAAATGAGTCGCCTTAATACTTTAAAGGTATAGTGTCGGTCAGAGGAGCTATTTAGGAACATCCTGGATTGAAATGACCTAACCTTTAACAGTTCAGCACTGTCGCAGACTGTCACGAGCCGCCAATGCCTTATATCCATCGATCCGACGTTTCAATTACATTAATATCTCGCTATACGCGGTTAAACTCTAACGCATTGTGCGAATTGCTCACTCAAAAATATGAATGATATAATAGGTTTGTTCCAACACAGAATCACAGACCTGTTTCTGATGCGTTCCTGACATTTCTCAAAAAGTAACAGTGCGCAGGCGTAAATATTTATCAATTTCAAACTAGTAAGGAATTCCTCTTGGAACACACTGATTCTGTGACATAACAATAAACATTGAGTAAAGATATCGGCTTGTGTAGATACTTTTCGTTTTCATTAAATTACTACAAAATATAAACGTCATGGATCACGAATGTAAGTATTTAGTTTTTTATATTTTACTCCTTGGTCCTTGACCATTTTATTTTATATGGATCGAGGTTGCTCAAAAAATATATCATCCTTTTCAATATTCTATGAAGACAGCTAATGCTGATATTCTGATATTGAACCTATCAGCAACATCACGAAAGCTTGCAGTTTGGTGTCCTGCAAACCACAGGAAAATATGTGTATGTTGTTGTGGGTCAATTTTTCCATTAGGTCCAGATTGCGTATGGAAAAAATCACTGACGCTCAATCGTTGAGCAATATCTGCAGCAACTTTCCTGCTCACTCGAAAGTGTTCCATAAACTCAGCATTATCCATTAGAGGAACTATTTCTTCTAAATAAATTTCATTTTTCGGTCTCCACCGTCCTTCAAGTAGATCTTCTAGATCACTTTCAGAATCACTTATCTCAGATTCATCATCTGAAGATGATGAGATATCGCTCATTTTGACGCCAATAAAATTCCAAAAAATGAACACTAACCAAACCCCAAAACTACAACACAATAAACAAGTTTATCACTCCTCCCGAAGAAAAATTCAACCACAGAACAAATTTAACTTGTTGCACTGCTCATTGCGCAGGTTTGCGACACTTGATTTGCTTTTCGTCAGCAAACTCGTCTGACAGTCATAATTTAGTCCGAAAATTCAGTTGGAACACCCATTTCATAGTTTGAGCCGAGTTTGAAAAATACCAGAAATGCTCTTGGAACGTACTTTAACACACTGTGCACAATCGTGACAGTCCGTGACTGTTTCTGATCGCTGTAGGAACAAACCTAATGTAGTCATTGGCTACGGGAATTCCCGCTTCATTCGACCATTCTGATCTCTGTTTTATGGAGATTCCCTCGATTGTTTCATTTGTTCCTTGCGTTTATCTCGGCTGGCAGTCGCGTTTTAACGTTTTGTGGAAATTCATAATTCAACACTTCGTTGAAAATGCCACCTATGAAGAAAAAAACGTAAAGGCGTGAGTTTAGAATTGAGAATGAAGGTGTTAAGAAGAATGGACGATGGTGGTAGATTGGTGGAGGTTTTCTGACTCCCTAAATCGACTGTAAGAACCTGATAAGTGCAACAAAACTTTCTCGTTTGAGATCCTCTATCCTAGATGGTATCTAAAAGTCAAGAAGAATGCACCATTGAGTCGAGATCTCACATGCTCTTATTTGTCTTACAGTGAGTTTTACCTGACTGTAAGTAATTTTTTGTTGATTGAGATTGATTCTTTGTTTAACACTGTTTATTTACACATATATACATTCGACGATACATAAACACCTCAAAAAAGTCTAGTGAACCCTTCTGAATATCGATATATCGTATCCAGAACGATCAATATGGATGATTTTTTTAAGAAATGAACACCTGCATCAATTTCTCACCAAATTATGTAGAGTGCTGCAACAGATTTCACTTTTTTTATAAAAAACTAAAAATTCAGCAGATGCGACGCTGTTTTATAATCATTTTATGTATTCATTGTTTGAAATCAGTTAGTTGGCACTTTGTTTCTGTTGTAAACACAAATGAAAGACTCAAGTTTTGTGATTCGACCATGGAAAGACGACATTTGACTAGAGAATAGATGTTACGAGCCGTTGGCATGTTCCAAGCTGGGAGCTCACAACGGGAAGTATCCAGGGTTCTGGGAAGTAGCCCAAGTGTCATAAACCGTTTATGGTCGCGTTTCACTGAAACAGGTAGCGTAGAATAACGTCATACAGGTCGTTTCAAGATTACTACAGTCGCCCAAGACCGATTTTTGGTTTTACAAGCCAGAAAAGATCGTACTACCACAGCATCTCAATTAGCTCAAGAGCTATCACGAGTTCATAATGTACAAATTTCCGACCAAACTGTGAGAAATCGACTGCACGAAGGTCTACTCCACTCCAGACGTCCTTCAAGAGTTCCACAACTGACGAATATGGTTCTCTTCAGTGATGGAACCTCGGGAAGAATTCGAAAGCAAAACCGTCTCCAGCATGCTCGAGAAGTTGTTAGACAGGGAGGCGGATCAGTGATGTTTTGTGGAGGTATACGCCTTGGTGGAAGAACTGACCTCGTTTTCATGCAGAACAACCTCACGGGAAATTCTTACGCAAATGAGATAGTTTTACCTGTAGTGGTACCGTATCTCCAAACAATGGGTCAAAATCCACTCTTCCAACAAGATAATGCCCCTCCTCATCGTGCAAGAGTTGTCTTAAACGTTCTTGATATCGATGTTCTACCGTGGCCATCCTGCTCCCCAGATCTGAATCCTATCGAGCATGTGTAAAAACCCGAAAAAGAAATCTCCTGCGTCAAAACGTCTTCCATCATGAACAGGAGCTTGGAATGACTTAGCAATTCAGGGGCTTGGAATGACTTACGATGCCAAAATGTAATATATAAGTGCTTCCATATCGTTTCGAAAATATTAGTTCAGGATTTTTTTGTGTTTTACCAAATTTCGTCATTTTAAATTTCAAATTTTTTTATAATAGGTGCTTTGAAGAAGTCAAATATTATTTTGTTTTCTTGAGAACACATTATATACAATACATCCTAACAAAAACCGAAAGATTTCTATAAATTCGAATCATCAAAATCATACTTTAAAGATATTGGTAAGTGTTCCTAGACTTTTTTTGAGGTGTTTATAACGTTGTACTGAAAATGGACTGTATTGACGATACAATAAGATGAGGAATAGTGAATGAATATAATGTAATGATCTTAGTTACGACTGAAACAGAGTTTAGTTACAGTGTGTGTGTTACCTAGTGAATGTTAGATACTGAATTATAGATCGATGATGAACGATAAATGATAGAAGAATGATGATAGATGGACGATAGAAAAGTAAAAGTGATATGTTTTAGGTCTGTGCATTTTCATAAATAGTGTAGAAAAGGAGAGAGTTAGGATTGTAAAATTTAAATATTCTTAGAATAAAATAGGATAAATGAGCAGGTATGTATTGTTTACGACCGAAACGTACCTAAAGGGACAAGAACAGTATAACCTTTACCGTAATGAAATGGCCGACAAGAGGATTACAATATTCGGTGTAAATGTAAATGGAAATTATATGATTCAAAATTGTGGGAATTACTACAACAAAAGGAGAATTATAGTACACACACCACAAAAATTGTCGCATCACCTGGTATTCTGAATTCCACAATCGATTAAGCAGCTCGATCGCAGTTTCTTTGTCAACATATGTTTTTGGACATATGAGGGGAAAAAAATCTTATCTATGTAGTAACATTTGTTTCCATATAATCTCAAACACGTCTGAAACAAGAATGAGTTTATTTGACTATCAGTAATCATTCAATTTCTCTTCAGTTTTCACGCTAAATTAATGCAAGTTTTCTGTGTTTCTTGTTGATTTTCGAATCTTTGAATTTATTGTAAAGTAACACTTCTAGAGGAGAGGCGAAGCCAACGTTACGTGGCTAACTTGTTGAATGTTAACCAAAGCACTATTTCAAGAGCAATTAATCGGTACCACGAAACAGGGGAATATGGAAGAAGAACCGGACGGGGAAGAAATTGGATAACAACACCAGTTGATGATCGTTGGCTTCGTTTAAGCGCACTAAGAGTTCGGCACTGTACGGCTAGAATGTTTCAATGAACTTTCATTTTCCAGAAATGTGCATATTTCATTGCAAACTGAAACAGGCTCAGAGAAGACGATTTCAGACCAAGGATGGCTTCTACCGGTCCGCGTCTCACCAGAGAGCATCGAGTTGCAAGACTTCAGTTAGCGAGGGAACATGCAAATTGGGGTATTCCAGAATGGTCGAGTGTTCTCTTTTCCGACGAGTCTAGGTTCTGTCTAGTATCAAATGATAGACGCATGCCTGTATACAGACGACCTGGGGAACGGTATCAGCAATGCAATATCCGGCAACTAATAGTGTGGGGAGGCATTTCTTTCAATGGCCGAACTGAGTTAGTCCTAGTGAATAATGGAAGAATGGCAGCTGCCAAATACAAAGCAGATATTTTTGAACCCCATGTTGTACCCTTCGGCCCATAGAACATGTTTGGGACAACATGGGGTGGCAAATTCAGCAACGTAGGATGCCTTGTAGAACACTACAACAACTAGAAAATCTGCCTCCTGAAATTTGGAACTCAGTGATTCAAGAGTACATCCAAAATTTGTTTGAAGAGCTTCCGAGACGTATACTAACAGTAATTAGGGCCCGGGGAGGAAACACTCGATTTTGAAAATGATTAGTAACCATTCGATACTAGTTCATTCTCTCTCTTCACGAATGTTTGAAGATGGTAGAACTTTTTAATTTTTCATTAACTCGAAAATTGTTGATATTTTCCATCATAATCTCATCTCTTTTGAATGATATCTTCTTATTTTACACTTCTGAAAGTTACCAAGCGACTATTGAATGACCAACCTAAAAGTTTATATAGTATTGTCGTAAAAGTAGGGTGATGCGACAATTTTTTGTCGGGAGTGTATTAATGTTTGTTTCGTCATTAAATTTTAAGTTATATTATAGCCAGAATTGTTTAACCTAATCTTAAGGCACGCAACACGTGCACAAAAGTAAAATCTTTGTATGAGATCCTAAAAACAGAAGAAAGGAGGGAGTTCCATTCCGACTTTTGCTTGTAGGAGAAGCTGATTTCATCGGTTCAATCAGAGTTTTATTTTTCACAATATCCTCAGGAGCACGGACAGTCAGGCTGCAGTTAAGTTTTAAGAGTTCATAGCACGAGAAAAAATGCCTGCATGATATGATTGTTATTCTGGGTGAGTGTTATAGAAATTATTTGTTGGCAAGTAGAGTTTATGCACAAAGGTTTCCTGATAAGAGGCATCCTGATGCAAGATGCTTTGAAAAACTTCTTGATTATCGAAACGGGTAATATCAGTTGAAAAAAACATGAAAAACCAAAACTCCTACAGCTGAAGACAACCAGTTATCAGTTTTGTTGACAGTGACAGAAGACCCATATAAAAGCCAAAGAGAGATTACTCAGTTAACAGATATAAGTCAAACTTCCGTCCAGAGAATCTTGAAAGTGAATAAATTTCATGCATATCATGTACAGCTCCACCAGGAACTGAACAATCAAGACTATAAACATCAAATCAATTTTTGCAATTTGGCAAGCGACAAAGTAGCGGAAAATCCAAATATGTTTAGCAGAGTTCTTTTCTCGGACGAGGCAATTTTCCACAAGAATGGGCTTGTTAACAGGCATAACATTATTACGCCACGGAAAATCCACACCTCATAAGACAAATAGATCACCAGCATCGTTGGTCCTTGAATGTATGGGCCGCTATAGTAGATGAATATCTAATTGGGCCTCACTTTTTCGACGGGCACCTCAATAGTGAAATGTATTTAGATTTTCTGCAAAATCATCTACCAATGTTACTTTCCGATGTACCAGAGCATATAAGACAAGATTAGTGGTTTCAACAGGATGGAGCATCGACACATTACTCACATCAGTTAAGGGCGCATTTGAATCATGTATTTCCAAACAAATGGATAGGAAGTGGTGGTTCTGTTAGATGGGCGGCTAGGTCTCTGGACATTACAAGTCTAGATTTTTTCTTGTGGGGTTATATTGAGGGCATCGTTTACCAGATTCCTTCTACAACACATGTGGATATGAGACAGAGAATAGTCGACGCCTTTCAGTCAGTTAATCCGCAAATATTGTCGAGAGTTCAACGGTCTTTCCTCCCAAGATTTTTTTATAGAAAATTTGTTCCCATGTCTGGGGATCTGTACCTAAACATTCGTTGCGGATGTTGGCTGTGCGCCTCATCGACCACCCGAAGATCACCCGCGATCCCCAACTGCAGGCTCTCAGAAGACAAGTTGCTGACCTACACTAAGCTGGCAAGGAGTTCTCATCATATGGCGGTACATTTAACGACCCCTCGAACCTTTCTCTATCAGAATTCCTTTGTTTACAGGGCCAGTGAGCTGTGGAACTCGCTTCTGTCCAACATCTTCCCAACATTCTACAATTTGGCCCTCTTCAAGAAGCGAGTTAACAGACGCCTCAATTGTTCCCAGGCGCCCACTCATGTGGTGTAACAGGTTCGCCTATTCCAGGGAAGCGCAAACAAAAAAAAAGACTACATATGTATGTATACAAACTGATGAAAACCTAATAAAAATTGATTAATATGTAAATGTGTTTTTTTATTTGATTCATACATTCACTTTTCATCAGTACTGTAGATAGATGTTTGTTTGAAATCATGCGAATCAAAAGTAAGCAAACAGAAGAGACGATATCAGTAAACATAGAGATAGATCTGATCCTACTAATTTCTTGCTCTAATTCTACTGAAATATTTGTGATAAAGTTCCTCAAAAGTACACTGATATCTTCATCAATCATTCTGTCTTTTTTAACCAATCAAACTTAATTTAGTTAACAAGATAACGTAAACAACGTGAACAAAACATACTAAATGATAGTCAAACACGTTCCTGTCTTGTGAAAAATAATATATCCATTCGCGATTTTACAGTCAGTTTGTTTACGTCCATAGTTCAAGTCGGTCTGGCTTTCTAAAATTGTTTTCGATGCAACTGTGATTGGCGCAACGGTGAGTACCTACTTTTAATAGACATAATATTATACTTTATCATCTAAGTCAACTTAATCTTTAACTTTATTAATCATAGTTACGATATTCGCGAAATATTGCGAGTAAAATTATTTTCAAAAAATAAATACTTCTCCTACTTGGAGAGTTTTGTAATTTGTAATAAATAAACTTATTTGTGAACTGATATTTTTGTTCATTCCTAATTGCAAGTGATGAAAATTTGAGGATAGATATTAAGTTTCTCGATCCTAATCTTTGTTCCTTTGTAAAGGTAAGTGGAAAAGTTCTTACTGTTAACTTTTAATTCATTAAAAGTGTAATCAAATTGTTGAACAAGGTAAACTACGAACGTAAATGTCTGATAAGTTAAATAAGGAACAAATAGAATAGTATCAGCTGATATCTAAATAGCTACACTTTGAGGATAAAAAATTAAATTTAAATGTTAAAAAAGAAGGAATCAAGAGGATAATGTGACGGAATATTCGACCTTGGCGAAAATTATGCATGGTTTGATACTGATGTTGACATCATCATAATAAAATCATTTCAGTAGTTACACCCACTTTTAAGAATACAGATAAACTTGCATAATTTTGGGGTAAACATGGTAATAATAGAATGTTTTTTATATGTACAAAGTGTCCCATTTTCGATGTTTCAGAACGGCAGCTATATGGAATACTGCAAATAAAGGAAAATGACGCTTCACCTCCATCATCAATTTCTGGTGAAAACAGATCGTAGCTATCTTTTGTTTTCGAGCTATTCCAGATTTTTCGATTTATCAAGATCTCGCTAGCTATCAGAGTTAAATGAAAACATTGAAAACAATTTTGACGTTTTACGGGCTTTTTTGAATAGAATGAAGGGATGTGTTCATTTCCTTTGTGTTGAAAGGTTTTCGAATTATATAATAAACTTCTGTTTTTTAAATGTAAACCATAAGTGAATTTGGTTAAAAAGGATGAGTATTTGTTTCTCTTTCCAAATATATACAGGGTGCTTCAACGAAAACTAAACAGAGGCTATATCTACCAAGATATTCATTTCTGATCAAAACGCAAAAATACGTCAATTTTTGTTTCAAATGGAACATCTTTTGGGCTACAAAACTTGCCTGAAATATCAACCCCCTAAGCGGGGGTTGCAATCCTTGAACATTTTGAATAAGGAAGATGGGTCGAGTGATGACTCAAAAGAAAGGTGGTATCTTTGTCTACATTGCCTTGAACGAATTTCCATTTTTAATTGAAAACTGTGAAAGATACAGGGTGAGCAACTAAAAGATAGGGAAGACTATTTCCCTGAGAATATTCAAGTTTCAGTGAAGTAAAATGGAACAGATCCATGCTGATCAATGTCAGTCATCATCAAGTGCCATCCTCATCTCGAATTTCAACCCCTAGAGCAGGGGTGACCACCCATGAAAATTTGGAAGAGGGTAGATGAGTCGAAAGAAAGGTATTATCTTTGTCTGCATCCCCGTGAACGAATTTTCATTTTTGATTGAAAACTGTAGAAGATAAAGAGTGAGCTACTGAAAAATAGAGGAGACTATCTATCGCCCTAAGCTATTCAAGTATTAGTGCAAAAAAATGGAACAGATTCATTCCATATCAAAGGCTGTCATCTTCCGAAACACCATTCACATCTCAAATTTCAACCCCTAGAGCAGGGGTGACCACCCTGTGTTATTTTTAAAGCAGAAGATAGGTCCTGTTATAACCTTCTATGAAAGGATTTTTGTTTGTCTCCACAATGGTGTGCAAGTTTTTGTTCTCCATCAAAATTACTGGGTGAGCAGCTGAAACATTGGAATGATTATGAAGAATTATGAACCTTGAAAGAAAACGATAAAACTATCAGTCATAGAACTCCATTGATCTTTGAACATTCGTTGTACGATATGCGAGCAATGCATCTAGAGTTGGGTTCACATGTACATGCGTTTTTATCAGTTGACTGAAAGGAAACTTTTTTGTTTTCACCGGTGATACTGTATGATCATCGTGCTCATGTGAAATGAATGAAATTATTTGACGATATGAATCAACACTACGAATCAGAAACGCAGATATTACAATGATCAGATTTCTTCAACAAAAAAATTGATTTTCAATGTTTTCGTACTTTTTGTATTCAATTTCATTGAACATGGTTCAATCACTTTTGATATAACGGAGAGAAGAGAAATTGGTCTGTGGTTCCCTGGCACCAAGCAGTCACCTCCTTTGATTATAGGAATTACTTCAGGTGATTCAAGCAAATTTGGATAAATTGCCTTTTCAAAGGAGAGGTCACCCAATAAGGAGGACATAATATGTTTGAATTTTGCCGATTGTATCAGGATTGTCACGAGAAAATTCCGAATTCGATTCCAAGTCTTCTTCTCGTCCTCTGGTTTGCCTCATGGTTCCCATTTAGAACCCTTACTGTTCATTATTTATTTATATATAATATATTTACCGATGACCTCAAGATTTTCATGAAAATTAATCACTTTCGGGACTGTCCAACTCTTGAATTGGACAATTTCACCCACATTTTTTTGAACAAAATATCGAGCAATGTCTGATGTCTATGGAAGGAATATCTTGAGATATTCTTACACTTTAATTATCACTCTATTATCTAGAATGAGCACATTAAAAGATCATGGGTGGTATTTGATTCAAAACTTTTGATTATTGGTCATGTCAACTATGTCATCAATTCTGTAGCCGAATGTTGCTTTAGCTAACGAGACATTGTACGAGGGAGGTCTGTGAAGTTTACGATCTAAAAAGATACAACACTTTTTTCTGAATATTTGTTTTATCTTTGAACATGATCTCCTTGTAACTCTACATACTTTTCCCAGTGATGTTCCCACTTCTGTATCCCGTCCGAATAGTATTTGGTATTTTTCTCTGTGAAATAGTGGTTCACAAAGGTGATCACCTCTTCATTTGACAAAAGATCCAAAAGAAGGTCAGAGAAGCTAAGCAACAAAAGAGGAAGAAAAAAGCCGGGAGCTGGAAGCGCTACAAGAAAGGCATGAGCCTTCAATCTCCACAAGACGGGAAACGTTGAGAAAGAAAAGAGGCAACGTCACAACAGTTCTCAAAGACGCAAATGGTAACCCAGTGTACGAAATGGAGGAGAAGAAGCGAATGTGAGAAGAGTACATACAAGAGCTATTCAATGATGTTAGAGAGGAGGCGCAGTGTTTGGAGGGGGCAAGCACAGGATCAGAAATCATACTTGATGAAGTGCGGTATTCCGTCAATTAGCTGAACGAAAAAGCTCTGAAATTTCTAACTCAGTTATTCAACATAGTATACAGAGAGAGAAGACTGCCAAAGGACTGGTTAAAGTCCTATTTTGTGACTTCCGAAGAAAATCCATGCAAGCACATGTGAGGACCACCGTACCATTAGCCTTATGAGCCACGTTCTCAGGGTCTACCTAAAAGTTATTTTGAAGATAATTTACATACAGTGTGATGAAAATGTTTCCAAGGAACAATTCGGTTCCCGAAATGGTTTTGGGACGAGGGACGCATTTTTTGGACTGCAAGTTCTGGCGCAGAGGTGTATGGACATGAATGTGGATGTGTTCGTCTGCTTCATCGACTTCATCGACTTCATCGGTAAGAATGTTGGCACAATAGCATCTCTCTACTGGAACCAAGTAGCATCAGTGCTGATTGAATCAGAAGAGACAAGAGATATTCCAATTGTACTCGGGGTTAGGCAAGGATGCGTTCTTTCGCCTACCTTATTCAATTTGTATTCGGAAAGAATTATGACAGATGCTTTTGATGGTGTGAATGATGGGATATCTGTTAACGGGCAATTGATTAACAACTTAAGATATGCTGACAACACTGTCCTAATTGCGACATCAGCAGAAGGGCTGCAACGACTTCTGGATAAGGTGCAAGAGGACAGCCGTAACTATGGCATAAATATTAATGTCAGAAAAACTAAGCTGATGGTGATCAGTAAAAAGGAGGGTATGCCTGCAATGCTGCAGTTGTCCTGTCAGCAGATTGAGAGATGCACTAGCTTCAAGTACCTTGGCTGCATGCTGAACAGCAAGTGCAAGATGGGTTAGGAAATACAGTCGAGAATTGAACAAGCCAGGAGTGTGTTCAACAAATTAAAAAAACTGCTAACTAATCGCAACCTAAGCATAGAAGTACGAACAAGAATGGTTAAATGCTATGTATTTCCAACAGTACTCTACGGCATGGAAGGCTGGACTCTCACGCAACGTCTTGAAAATAAAATGTGGGTGTACCGCCGAATGTTGCATATCTCATGGCGAGATCATGTAACCAACGCAAAGGTTCTCCGAAGAATTGGCAGGAGTTGCTGACAACAGTGAAGACGCGAAAACTGCTCTATTTCGGCCACGTGATGAGGAATAACAAGTACCAACTTCTCATTCGAAGACGAATCGAGGAAAGGCGTGCTCCAGACCGACGAAGAACATCATGGCTGAAGAATCTGCTCCAGTGGCTTGGAAGGAGTACGCGTTCACTGTTCCGGGCAGCCGTGTCCAAAATCAGATTGCCAGGATGATCGCCGATCTTCGGTAGAAGAAGCATTTTAAGAAGAAGAAGAAGAAGAATTACAAAATAATTGCCTTAGCCAGTTGTCATTTTCTGTTCCATTTTTCCGAAGGTATGTCGATGATATTTGTACTTCAGTTCCATCCTCGACTTCAATTTACTGTTGAAGTTGAGGTAAGAAATAAATTGGCATTCTTAGATGTTCTCCTCATTAGAGACGAAAACAAAATTAAAACAGATTAGTACCACAAACCCACTTTTTCAGAAATATTTTTAAATTATTATTCGGAACATTCCATATCACAGAAACTAAATATTATTCAGAATTTGAAACAAAGGGCTTCAAAATTGTCAGATGATACTTTTCATATCACCTATATCAACAAAATTCGAAAACTTCTTTTAAAAATAATTATCCTCCTACACTCATCAATAAGATTTTAACAAGAACAGAAAATGACACTATATCCGACAGAACTGAAAATAACAGTAATTCATATATATATATATATATATATATATATATATATATATATATATATATATATATATATATATATATATATATATATATGTTGTTCAAAAGCAGAAAACGCAAATGGAAAGTTTTATTATAAACTGGAATCAATCAATCCAAAAATCAACAAACCAATGTTATTTATGAGATTCCATGAACAAATTGCAATAAAGTTTATATTGGTCAGACGGTACGCTATCTAGGTACACGAATCTTAGAATATCAGAAGGATGTTGTTAATGTTCATAATCCTGTGAAACGAAAACTGAATAACACCCTTTTGGCAGAACATGCCTTGAAAGAGTTACATACTTTCAATTTCAACGATGTGAAAGTACTCGGTAGACAGAACATTTAACAGAAAAGGTTGGTTCATGAAATGATTGAAATCAGGAAAGAAGAAAACTCTCAACAAAAGATCAGATATTGATAACCTAAATACTTCTTATTTTAATCTAATTCAAAAAATTAAGAGGTAGAATAGTTGTTAATTTCACGTTTTTATTTTATCATTGATTGTCTTGTCGACGCGATACGTAGCCATCCCCTACAGACGGGCGGCATGATAATTCAGTCTGTATCATGCTGTGTTTGGTAGAAGAGAGTAAATGCACCGTTCGTTCGTTCGTTCTTTTATTATTAATGGTAACTCATAAAACCAATTTGTTATGTAAATAACTCTTTTCAAATCTTTATAATTAGTAACTGTCCTCGTCAATCATAAATGTTTTTACTGAATTTTTATTTATACATCTATCAGTCATTTTTATGTATGATTTACATGATTTTTAGACTGTTCTCTGGTTCTCTTGAAAGTTTTAGAGAAAATTAGTTTTTCAAATATTTTTAAAAATTCAATATCCTTTAATATCTTATATTCTTTATATTGTTTCGAGATGTACAATTTTTTATTTTTTTTATGAATCCTTCTTCATTCTTAGAGCCTTGAAGAAGATTTCAAATGAATCGAAACGTCGGCGATTAACTGATCTGGTTTTAGTCATTCGACCTGACATCCACTCATTCAACTGAAGAACTGATTATTGGTCGTACATCCATTTAAATGATGAATTTTAATTATCTTTTATTTCATTTTAGAGATGTTAACTTCCACCACATCTCGGCCGCACTGGACCACACATATGGACGTATTTTTGATAAAATCGATTCACCTTAATCCTTTGGAAACATTTTCAGCGGTTCGGCACACTAAATTCCATTTGTAATACAAAATTTGAAACTAATTCTTTGTTCGAAATTTTTATCCACTTTAAGAATCGCAAAACACACTTATGAGAACTAACAGAATCTAGCACTGTAAACAAACTAAATCAATGATAGATCGCGTTCAAACTCCGCGTCATTATAAAAAACAGTTGGGCCAACTTAGCAAGAACAAAAACACAATCCCCATAAACAGAATCAAACTTATCTTCAATTTCCATAGGCGTGCCTTTCAAAAACAAATATTTGATGATAGCTGGATACTTGATTTTGTCCATTCTCACAAAAACACTCCTATGAACTCACTCAAACGACTGTTCCATAAGGAAAGTGCATCCAAAATTGCTGAAACTTTTGTAACTATCAACAGATGAACAATGAAAATTCACTAACTTTTATTAGCGATTGCTGCCTTCTTCACTTTGAGGTCATAAACTTTTTAGACCATCAGTATATATTTTAATAACAGGAAAATATTATTAGCCCTCTATTTTGCCTATATTTTTGGTAAACTAAACATTGTTTCGCCTGTTTGGATTCCTCCAGTTCATACTGATAGGCATGAAAAAGTACGAAAAAGGTTCTTGAAATTTCATGGCTCTAAATGTAACTCGCTGAACATTGAGTAACCCTGACAATTAATCTCTTCGACTTGCGCATGAATTCAAAATTCGCGATACATTTTGAACAAACCTCATATATCACACCTTTTTATAGATCATGCAATTCTCAACAACACGTTTTTTTTCAAAAATCCACCCTTTTTGAGATAAAATGGTTTTAGCAATATAATATTGATGATCTGCATAATAAATATTAAAAATTATAAGCTTTCCGGACTATGCACTTTTCGCAATCTTTACTGCTTTCCAATAATTCGTTAACCTTGTATTGTCTCATTGATATTCCTTATTCAATAAGTCAAGTTCCAAATAGATTTTATAAGGAAATGAATTATTAATGAACGAATTTGAATACGCGTCCGGTTTTTTCATATTGTATACTCTTTCATAAAATTGTTTTCCCACAAGATATTAACCTTCAGTGTTTTTGTAATTTCCATTTCTGATAAATTAGTCGTTTCATTTTTGAATGTGTACAACTTTAAATAACGGAGATGCTATTTACGTACAATGCGAATATATCTATTGAAACAATTCTTTATAAAGAAACATTACCTGAAAAGTACTTCCACAAGGAATGGGAAGCAGAAGTGATTTCCCTTCCGAACTATCTTATATGGATCTTATTCTTTTCACATTGAATTATATTTTACAGAACAAACCAAAATGTTATCAACTCTACGAGGAACTATAAGACTGATCCAAAATGAAAGTCTGAAAAAAAATGTGTTTAGTCCAAGTAAACGTTCAACAAGTAGCAAAGAAATTATACAAAGAGAAAAACAATATGTTGCTCAAAATTACCATCCATTGCCGGTTGTATTAGCAAAAGGGGAAGGTGAGTTTAAAACAGTTCTTTTCAAGTTTAGTTTGAGGAAAATGCACATGACAATTGCACTGATTTCTAGTGATTCCACATTTCCTCAATAGGTTGTTTTGGAATTTAGCAACATTTGATATTAGTCGTTTTGTTACGACAGCACCTACTCAAGATATGGGGTATACCGTGTTACGCGAAAGTCCTTAATAAATTCCTCAATTTATCATAAAGAGTGAGTTATCAAAAATCAAGATCAATCTGGGCGAGCGTCTTTGCTAAAAACCGACAATCAATAAATTATGAATTTTATTAAGGACTTTCGCGCAACCCGGTATATCTATTCCTGTTCTATATGCGCATAAAGGTGATTTTCCATTAGAGCGTTTTGACGCTCGTTTCAAGCGTCAAAATGGTCATGTGACCTATTTTTCTATGAAATCATGACGCTCCCACGAAAAGGGATTTTCAGCGTCAAAACATGTCATTTGTCACTTATTTTAGGTTAAAACACTTAATTGATGAATATGAACTCTATTTTTCATTGATTTGGTATCATATCTGGAATCTTTAGTGTTATATATAGCGAGATTCTTTTTTCAACCATGTTTTCTAACTATGTTGTTCGAGTATCGAAAACTAATATGGCGCAATAACTGGATGACTATAAAAAGAGACTAAGCCATTTTGTATCGATGAAAACTGGTTGCCCCAGGGTTTTTATTGGCAACCCTTGAAGACAGAAAATATAAACTTGTCACTTGTCTCTTCTAGCGTCTGACGGTATAAAGTTCAGAAATCTCAACTTTCTAGCGTCAAAACGCTCTAATGAAAAGGAACCTTTAGAAAATGTGAAATTCACAGAATATGGGAATTTTCTGTGATTGTATTTGTTCTTTTTCTTCGCTTTCTGGTGAACGTCATTCGTTTATTAATATCTGTCAATTATTATTTTCATTTTGAAAATGATGTCTTCACATTATTAAATGTTTAATGATACCTTGAAAGCGATTCATTTCATGAAATAAATGAACACAGAGAAATTCTCTCCTTTTCTTTCATTCTGGTTCGCAGCAAATGTCTTAACATCAAGTCTATAAACAGGATTTATTATGACATACATATAGATGATTTAATGAAATTATTTCAGGTGTTTTCGTGTGGGATGCAGAAGGAAATAGATATTTTGACTTTTTGAGTGGATATTCAGCAAACAATTTTGGACACTGCCATCCGAAAATAATAGAAACTCTAATTGAACAATCCAAGATTTTACATCACACATCTAGGGCCTTTTATAACAATGTACTTAGTGATTTTTCAAAACAATTAACCGAATATTTCGGATACGAACGATTCTTACCAATGAATACAGGTGATATTTTTCTTTAATCCGAGGTTTTATACAGGGTGATTGATAAATAATGAACAATCTCCAAGGGGTAATAGCATGGACCTTTTGTAACAAACTAAGTATAATTACCGCTATCAAAAGTGAACACTTCCAAGTTATTCAACTTGCTTAGATTTCTGTCTACCCATGTCACCTGACGAAGAGAAGATTCGTTAATTGAATAACTGCTAAAAACAACAGGATTTCAAGGAATTAAATATCCGGGAAATATTCACAATGTCGTCTGGAAAAGCTGCCAATCTCACTAAGTCGATGATGTGTTTGGGAAAATGCTCCGATAGCTGGAACACGTCGATTCGGAAATTGAAGTCGACATTCATTTTGACGACACTAGTATTGCTCTTCACAAGACCGTAGAAACAGAAGAAAAAAGACACTTCGAAACACAACACCAACAAGAAGAGTATCTGTCGAACAAATAAATTAGGTTCACTAACAAATTTGCAACAACGGACCTCTGATTTTTTTTACTGCTCCTATTATTCGGCTGATATTTGTTTCTTTAGCCTAACTATGTTGAATTGTTATACCTCATAACCATAACTTCCTTTATCTTAATGTTTCAAGTTAACTTTCTTCTGGGGAAAACCTCGAAACAAGAATAACTCAAAAAAGGTTCAACTGATAGCAGTAAATATGATTTAATTTGTTGCGAATGGTCCATATTATCACACCTTAGAAGATGGTTCACTATTTCGTAATGACCCTGTATAACAAAAATCAGTATGATAATATTTTGTAAAAGCAGAGTTGTCAATTTTCTTCCAAAAGCTAACTGCAACAGAAGTTTATCTTTATTTAATTCCGTGACTTTTCAGGTGTTGAAGCATGTGAAACTAGTGTGAAAATATCAAGAAAATGGGGTTACACTAAGAAAAATATTGCTCCGGATGAGGCAAAATTTCTCTTCGCAACCAATAATTTTTGGGGACGTTCTTTAGCAGCATGTTCAGCTTCAACTACACCAGAAACATTCCAAGGATTCGGACCGTTTTTGCCAGGGTTCCAATGCATTCCTTACGATGATCTTACTGCTCTAGAGGTGAGAACCGGCACAATAAAAGTAAAATTTATACATAAAAGTTATCTTAAACTAAGTGCCTGTACATACTTACATAAATACTTAGTACTAAAAAAAGAGTGAAATGCCTATCGATTAATGGTATTAGAGCATGAATAAATATATCAACACAATGCTATATGACTTTCCAACGATTTCCAGATAGCTGTTCAAGATCCTCTTGTATGCGGCTTCATGATAGAACCGATCCAAGCTGAAAGTGGTGTTATTGTCCCATCAGAAGGTTACCTAAAAGGAGTGAGAGCAATATGCAGTATGTATAATGTTTTATGGTCCGCTGATGAAGTTCAAACTGGTATGGGTAGGACAGGAAAACGTTTGGCCGTAGATTATGAAAATGTTCTGCCAGACATTTTAATATTAGGAAAAGCCCTTGGGGGTGGTGTTTATCCAGTATCTGGATGTTTAGCTAACGATATTGTTATGTCTGTTATAAAACCTGGTAGGTAAAAACATCTACAGACAGCATTAATCAAATATTATTCTTAAAATTCAGAATATTAAATTCGTTTGAAGGTACACATGGTTCAACATTTGGAGGTAATCCATTGGGTTCTAAAATTGGAATGAGAGCTATAGAAGTACTACAAGAAGAAAACTTATCGGAGAACTCTTTCAAGATGGGTGAGATTTTTAGAAAAGAGCTAAATGATCGACTCAACAAGAAAATTGTGATAACAGTTAGAGGCAAGGGTTTATTGAATGCTGTTGTGATTAATCCAAGTAAGTTACTAATGCAACTCAACGTCACTTTAATTATTCCTTCTGAATTTTTGATTGAAACTCTATAGAAATGTTTATCTAGAAATATAGAAAAATTATTAATTTTTAGATTATGCCAAGGCTTGGGATATCTGTTTGAAATTAAAGGACAAGGGACTTATTTGTAAACAAACAAGGGATGATATAATAAGATTTTCCCCACCATTGATTATAAATAAAGACCAAATATTGGAGTCTGCTGATATAATTATTGATACTATAAATGGTTTAATATAAGTTTTACTTTCATTTGAAGCTTAATTTTTATCCCCTAGTCTGCGAAAATAGTATATTCATTTTAGGTTATTTCTGAGAATATGTTCAGTACTTAATTTCCCAAAATGAGTTCATCATACCGTACCAGATAACTATTTCAACAAGTATTGCAATAAACAACCAATCTTAATATTGTTACGCAGCCATTATTTCTTTTCTATGGTCACATATCTTTAGACCAGTCTGAATTGACATTTGAATAGTTTGACAGCTTCGCTCACAAATAGAGCAGTAAACAAATCCAGAAATGGTTCCTATAAACAAGTTTTCGAGACATAAGTTCCCGAGTTTTTTCTTGGATTTCTGAATTAGTGAAATTTTCAACATTGATGGAACAACAAGACGCTTTTTCGGTAACGACGAATTGCAAGCTAGCTTATTTTAAAATTAGGGAATCATGACGACTAAAGCCCGAAGATTGGGAACAGTTCAAGAAGTTAACTGAATTCATTCAATCATTTAAAAGATGAATTGGAAGCTCGTTTATTTTCTTTTTTTATTCCTATTTAGTGAAATAATATTAGGAAATGATGAGTTCTGCCCTTACAAATGTGAATGTAAAAGAAGCAACGCCCAGAAAGGGTTAGCGGACTTTTTGAAAATAAAATGTGGGGATACTGAGAAGATTACTGAA
The DNA here is from genome assembly GCA_013387265.2 of Cryptolaemus montrouzieri. NCBI lineage: Eukaryota > Metazoa > Arthropoda > Insecta > Coleoptera > Coccinellidae > Cryptolaemus > Cryptolaemus montrouzieri. Next base: position 32,020,410 of record JABFTP020000103.1, read on the forward strand.
CTAGAAGAGCTTGATCTCCTCAACATAGCCAGTGAAATAATTCAATTGTAAGTATTTCACTGTTGATAACTATACAAATGACAACTTATTTCTTTTTAGTAATCTCTCGAATAATTTGCTCACAACTTTCACGCCAAAGGTACAACTTATAGCTTTACAAAAATTGTAAGTAACATAAAGCAATTATTCATAAAGACTTATCAATTTCAACTTATGTTATTTTGTAGGGATCTCAGCAGGAATCACATAAAATATCTTTCCAAAGATCAATTCTCTGAACTTCCTAATTTAAGGCGATTAGACATATCTCAAAACCTCATATCTCAGATAGATGTCTTAGCCTTCAATAATTTGAAGAAATTAGAAAGATTGAAATTAAACCAGAACCAAATCAGTTTCATTCTTGAAGGAACTTTTGATTCTCTTATTGATTTGAAACAACTGTAAGTAGTATTTCACATTCAAATATGACAAAGAAAATTTCATTCCAATTAAAAAATTGAACTATTTCACTATCAACAGAATTTCGAATGTAGAGATTACAGGAAAAAGTTAAAACAAAAACAGAACATGTTCGAAGGAGATTCGCTACCCAGATTTAACATTTTCTGTAAAATCTACTTCGCATTCAGTAGCTGAATTGCTTACATTGTCAAACAATATTTTGCTGTTTAGCTTTTAGCATTCCCAGTATTGCTTTAATTAAATGTCATCAGCAATATATTGTAATTTTTGCCATTCCATACTGCAAACTGAAATTTCATTAATTCTACAAAAATTGATAAATATGAGAACTTGACAAATAAATCGATAATTATTTTGATATTAATGACACATTATTAAAATTTCGTCATTATAAAAGTTACAGAAAATTGAGTTTGATATTCTACAGGCATATTTTTGAATAAAACTAAGTGGTGCGGAAAAATTTCTCAGCAGTTTTCGAGTTTAATGGAAATTTTTTGATCCTGTCAAATACTATGGTTCCTATGATTTGATCAAATTCAGACCTTATGAGCAGCACTCTGGCCTTGTGCTTGACGTGAAATGTTGGTATGATCACTCTTGCATAATCTTTGTAATGAAGTTTGCGAGGCACTTCAGAGATTCATGAAGAACATAATTGATTGTTAACCTCTAAGACCACAGATAAATACTATGGTTTTCATTTAATCAAACCATAGAAACAACTATGTTCTTAGACAGAACCTAAAAATCTGAGGTTTTCAATCATAGAACACTATAAATCGTTGATGGACAAACACCTTGTGTATGTTATTGAGACAATTTCAGGTTTTTCCTTTAAAAGAGAAGTGAATGCAAAAATTCGCTGCATATGTTATATATTTTTGAAAAGGGAAAAAAATACTTAACCCAACAAAACTGAAATCGTCCATGGTTCGTATTCAAAAAATTATGTTTACATCAAATTGAAATGACAGATTATTTTGTGATCCTCCTCCAAAATGTCCACAGAAGAATTCTACTTATATTGTCATAGAGAATTATTGCTCTGGAAAGATTTGGACTTTGAGAAAGAGAAAGTTTTTATTATATTTTAATATATTTGAGTAAGGATCATTTTTCTGACAAATTATTTGACAAAATAAACATTTGTCATCTTCTTTCATTACAAACTTTGAGAGAACACAGAATAATCAAAATTTGGAAATGGAAACAGTGATGCTCTGTGTTTATATGTAAACCTTATGTACATTATTGAGACAATGTCAGGTTTTTCCTTAAAAGAGAAGTGAATGCAAAATTCACTACACAAACATATTATATATTTTGAAAAGGAAAAATAATCAACCCTACAAAATTGAAATTGTATATGGTTCGTATTGAAAAAAATTGTTTGCATTAAATTGAAATAACTTTCAGATTATTTTGTGATCCTCCTCCAAAATGTCCACAGAAGAATTTCACTGATATTGTCATAGAGAATTATTGCTATGGTTGAATATTTGGACATTCAGTAGCTGAATTGCTAACATTGTCAAACAATATTCTGCTGTTTTAGCTTTTGAAAATTTGAATACCAGGCTGTTCTCAATCCCAGTATTGCGTTACTTAAATGTCATCAGCAATAGATTGTAATTTTGTCATTCCATACTGCAAACTGAAATTTCTTGATTCTACAAAAATTGATAAATATGAGAACTTGACAAATAAATCGATAATTATTTTGATATTAATGTCACATTATTAAAAATTTCGTCATTATAAAAGTTACAGAAAATTGAGTTTGATATTCTACAGGCATATTTTGAATAAAATTAAGTGGTGCGGGAAAAATTTCTCAGTAGTTTTCGAGTTAAATGGAAACATTTTTTTTTAATACGAACCATAATTGTCACAATTTAGGCATTCCACAAATTTTTTGATCCTGTCAAATACTATGGTTCCTATGATTTGATCAAATTCAGACCTTATGAGCAGCACTCTGGCCTTGTGCTTGACGTGAAATGTTGGTATGATCACTCTTGCATAATCTTTGTAATGAAGTTTGCGAGGCACTTCAGAGATTCATGAAGAACATAATTGATTGTTAACCTCTAAGACCACAGATAAATACTATGGTTTTCATTTAATCAAACCATAGAAACAACTATGTTCTTAGACAGAACCTAAAAATCTGAGGTTTTCAATCATAGAACACTATAAATCGTTGATGGACAAACACCTTGTGTATGTTATTGAGACAATTTCAGGTTTTTCCTTCAAAAGAGAAGTGAATGCAAAAATTCACTACATATGTTATATATTTTTGAAAAGGGAAAAAAATTCTTAACCCAACAAAATTGAAATCGTCCATGGTTCATATTCAAAAAGTTATGTTTGCATCAAATTGAAATGACAGATTATTTTGTGATCCTCCTCCAAAAACGTCCACAGAAGAATTCTACTTATATTGTCATAAAGAATTATTGCTATGGTTGAATATTACACAGATTTAGAGAGAGAAAGAGAAAGTTTTTATTATATTTTAACATATTTAAGTAAGGATCATTTTTCTAACTATCTATTCTAATTATTCGACAAAATAAACATTTGTCATCTTCTTTTGTTACAAATTTTGAGAGAACACAGAAAAATCGAAAATTTGGAAATTGAAACAGTGATGCTCTGTGTTTAAATTAATAGTTGGCAAATATTGTTCACTTGATTTTGTAAAATGTTCATGCACAACAAAAAAAGAATAAATGGACTAATGGAAGAAGAATTTTTTCAAGGACTCTACAATCACCGTGTCATTTACAAATTTAAAAAAAATCATTTTTATAAATGTCACTATTTAACATTCCCTTTGTTTGTTTCAGAGAAATATCTAATAATCCTCTAATATGTGACTGCAGGTCACTATGGATATTAGAATGGAGTCAAAAAACGTCTGTTAAACTAGTATCCAATCCAAAATGTGGTTCACCTCTATCTCTCAAAGGTCTACCTTTGAGAAAATTGAAATTATCTCTCGATAGAGACTGTTCTTCTCATACTAACTATGGGGGAACTTCCGTTGTAATTATGAAACCTTCTGATAAACAAATAGTGTTTCAAGATGATTCCCTTAGGTTGCAGTGTACAGCACCAGCAATAATTGATAGTGAGGAAGCATCTATTATATCTAGAATAGAATGGACTTTTTCGAATAAGATTATACCATTTCCTAATGTAGAAATAAAAAATCAACTACTGAGTAGTTCAGATCTCATAGAAAGTAGTTTAAATATACCAAGACTCTATGAGAATCATACGGGCGATTGGAATTGTATATATATAACAAACCATCAAAATTATTCAAGAAGTGTTGATGTTTATGTTATAACAAATGAAACAAAATATTGCCCATTAGACGTAACGTCAAATAATAAGGGTACGTATACGTGGCCAGGAAGCATTGTCAATAACACTGTCAGTATCACTTGTGAATCCTTAAATTTGAGTCTGAATGTGTCAGAACAAAAGGTGCATTATTATTGTTCTATCAATGGTACATGGGAAAATTTGAATACATCTGCTTGTCCATACGTTTCGGAACCTACAAAAATCCTTCAACAATTTTCCCGTGTTAATACAAGCATTTTGGAGAGTGCTGAGTTATTCAGAAATTATACGTCTAATTTGAAAATATTCCAAGACGTTATGGACTTGAGTTTTGCAATCGATACTATTAGAAATTATATCAGTAATATGCCAGTGGAGCAACTTGGTGCGATACTTATGGATGTGGTGAACAATTTGCTGGATTTGCCGAAATTTTACATCGCCGAAACGAATAAAGAAGAAGGGGTTTGTGGAAAGCTGTTGAGTATTGCGGAAAGATTAGCAGGAGTGACTTCAGCTTCCCAACTTCATAAGGTAATGATTTTACATTTATTTTTCAGGTGTTTGTGAAGTATTCTGGAATATTGATGTGAGCGATTCATAGTTATAAACTTTGAAATTATTAGAAAATACTGGAACCGGCAGACGTTGTCCTGCTCTGGAACTCGAATTCGCATTAGAACATGATGGACATTTTAATATGAATAAAATGAAACACTTCTTTCTGATTTCCACAATGTTTATTTTGAATACGCATGACCAGTTTCGAGAGTTACGTCAGTTTCAAGTGTCTGGAACTAACTGTTATGAGAAAGGTTTTTTTGATATAAAAAATATGCACCCAAACCTTGCAACAGAATATCCGCCTCTAATGAAATAAATTTTAACCAAAATAACAATCTAACCTTATTACACATTATTGATCACTTTTCTATTATTTTAGAGATCTGTTTGTTGCAAAATTATTTCCAATTTGAATCAAAATTCTTCAAACAAACCTCAGGACTCCCCATGGGATCCCTACTCACCCTCTTATTAGCAGATATTTTTATGAACAATCTTGAAAATCTATCATGAACAATAAATTAGCACGAAAACATATCATAGATCACAAAAGACCAGTTTTTACATTTTCTAAATAAAATGCATAATAAAAGAACATTCACTGCTGAAATTGAACATAACAATTCAATAAATTTCTTAGACATAACCATCTCTAAACTAAATAATAATCTCACCTACAACATATATTGAAGAGAAACATTTACAAAATTACTAATTCTAATAGATTCTTTTAACAACATTACACATGAATTTGCTGATTATAATTCAATGATTCATAGAGCTTTTTCCATTCACCTATGCACAACATACTTTGATACAGAAATCAATATCATTAAGAAAATTGCATCAAATAATACTATTCCAGTCCCCATCATGAACAGTATTATTAAAGCCAAAGAACAGAAACAAATTTCCCAATTACTATATTCTATTACAGAAAATAAATAGGCTTGTTTAACATACATTGGCCTCCTCTCTAATAACATTAGCAGTTATCTTTCGAATTCAATTGTCTAGTGGTCCCAACATAGGCAAATTAATATTAAATACTAAACAAAACACTAATAAATTCAGATAATCTGGAATATACAGAATTGAATGCAATGAACACTCACCAGTTTATACCGGCTGTAACTGAAACTAGGGCCACCCTTGTAACTTTTATACTATTTGGAATTTGGGAATCGGATTGAAGACAACATTTTGAATTTGATAACTTTAAAAAGTTTGACATTTCGTTTTCAGTAATGCCGGAAACGATACCAACTTTTGATTTTCAAATGAGACACCCTGTATTTTTTTGCTTATTTTAATTGTTCGTCTCATCCTACGACCTCTTGACATATTTTTGGAAGAAAAACAAAACACAATCTTTTTTTCTGCAATTTTCATCTTTCGTTCTAGAAGGCCATGAACAGTGACAATTAGCTTAGCTCAACATCTCCTATCACGAAAATACAAGATTGTATCTAAAAATGTTATCAAAGTCAAAATGTTGTCTTCTATCCAATTCCCAAATTTCATCAAAATATTCCAAATAGAAAAAAAGTTACAGGGGTGGCCTAGTTTCAGTTACCCCCGGTATAGTACAAACAGGTCAAAACTTCGAATCTAGATTCAAAGAACATCCCTCCTCAGATGAGAAATCCACAGTTTTTGTACATTATAAATCTACAAATCACATAATCACATTAGATAATCTAAAAATTCTTCACAAATGTAATAAAGAAATGACAATGAATCTGTTGGAAAGTTTGGAAATTAATAAACTTTGTAAAAACCCAAAATTAACCACTCTCAGTAGTCAACTAGATATAAATCACTCCACTACTACTCAACATTTAAAATAGGTATATTCTTTCTCACAACTGTTAGCTCCATACACTTGATAATGACGTAACTGTCGAAACCGGTCGTGTGTATGGAAAGTAAACATTGTGGAAATCAGTTAAAAGTGTTTTATTTTATTTATATTAAAATGAATAACCATAAAATAATTCTATCAATAGTATCATCAACTCTGAAGTCAATATTTTTCTTGAAGTTCATTAGAATATGAAAATATACTGCAATTTTCATCATGATCAACCATTAATTTGATTATTTTCGAACTTACCAATTTATGGTAAATCTTAGGAATTCGTATTAAATGAACTGGAAAACTCGAGGAATTAACTGTACTTTTCTGACAAAAAATAGCATAATTAATAAAATATTTGTTACTGCAACATAAGCAAATGTTTTGTTTATCTAGCAGGAGCAGGTGTTTACATATTTTTTTTCTCAAAACATGCATTCTTCGGGGAAGCACAAGAGACAAAAATGTTTTCTATTATGGTTTGAGGAAATAATTATTTCATAATCAAATTGTGCATTTCAAAAAAGTTCTAATGAAAAAGCGAGAAGCGAATTTCACCCGTTTGCAGAAAATTTGGATGAATGAGAAAATACTGATATAAAAAAATCCTTGTCAAAAATGAGAATTTTTGCATGATTCCAAGCTGAATGTTTTCTTCGTTTATGAAGAAAAAATTGAAAACCAAGTTTTATCCACAATTTGAACAGGCATATCTCGGAAAATCTTTCCCATTTTAGCTGGAGAATCTTCACCTGAAGTTGATCTGCGCACTTTGAAAATCTGCGTATCAACGTTAGTTGAATATTTTAATTTTCACAAATACTGGATTCAAAAATATTCTGAAGGTTCATTTAATTTTCAGACAAACATAGCCTTGGAAGAATTTTCGGTCAACAAAGATGGCTTCATCGGAATGAAATGTACGTGGTACGTGAATCCAGATTTCAAAGCCGATCGTCTCTTTTACTGTGTAACAAACAGTCTGGCAGAATCAACTGCAATTAAGGGTAAGATAATCGAGGCGTCAATAACGATTCCAGAAACGCTTTTTCAACAAATACCAGAAGTCGATCTGAATTTGACATCAAAGATTCATAAAATTCTCATAGCCGTTCACGCTGATAATAAGTTGTTTCCCATGGATGAAGAGCGGAAAGATACAGAGGACGTCACTTCAGCTATAATAGGTACAAAATTAGGTATGCACTCCTAATCTTAACCCACTAATAGTGTACAATATAATATTTCTTCATTCCAGTTAATTTCACAATCACCAATCTAACAGATCCGGTGTCTATAATGATCAAAACACCGCCATCTGTTGCCTATGAGATCATTCCTTTCACCCCAGTTTGGTGGGATCCAACCTTGAATAACGGTTCGGGAAGTTGGTCAACTGAAGGATGTGATTTCAATTATGCCCTACAAGATCATCTGGTTTTTTCCTGTGAACAATTTGGGTACTACGGTTTATTACAAGACATCTCACAAATGCAAATGATTCAAGTTTCTGCTAAATTCAAATTTTCCCATCCAGGAATATACGTAGGGAGTATAGTATTGTTTATAACTTTTTTTATTGTAATAATGACTTATTTGCTTTGTTACGATTCCATTCAAATGCCAAAGAAGGCAAAACATTCATTGATTAATCTGTGGATGGCCATTTCTTCCTTGTGCTTTATGTATGTTTTCGGTATTTACCAAACTGAAGATTTAAGGTTATGTCAAGTTGTTGGTATATGCTTACACTATTTTACTTTATCTTCAATACTTTGGATATGTGTTGCTATTAATTGCATGTATAAACGGCTGAGTAAGAATATGACAATAGAACTACATGATGATGAATTGCCTTCAGACCAGCCTATTCGAAAACCTATATTAGGTTTATATTTGGTTGGTTGGGGTATTGCTTTGATTATATGCGGCATTTCAGCAGCTATCAACATAAACGATTATTCTTCTCCGAATTATTGTTTCTTAAAAGAAGGTCCTCCAATAAGTGCTCTGTATATACCATTTGTCATACTATCTCTGTTCATATTTGTATTTTGTTTGTTGGTTCGGTGTGCCATATACAATTTGGATGCAAACGGTCATTTGAGTGAAGGCACCCAAGCAACAGAAAACGTTGATTTGGATTTACTTGAACCAACATTTCCAAACGCGGAATGTCGAAGTATACGAAGCACGTCAACCAAAACAACCAGTGAAATCGAAGATCCCGAGCATGCGCCCATCACTCAACTCAAAGCGCATGTCATATTCTTCCTCTTGTATATTTCAACATGGGTGAGTTGCGCCTTTTCAACAGTTCAACCATTTCATTTTATAAATTACGAAGAGGAACTTTTTAGTTGGATATACGCCGTTTCAGCAAGTTTAACCTCAGCATTCACATTATTTTTCTACTGTATAGCACGTAATGACGTTAGAACTCAATGGGGATTCTTCTGCAGATGGATGAGGAGAAAGAAAAAGTGTTTCAGATCTAGAAATGTTTCGGATAACTCACCGAATGTTCCACAAATTCAAATACAACCCTTACCTTCGATACCGAACGGTAATGAAGTTATTATCACTTCCAGGTCTAGTAGTAGAAGCTCGAATAATACCAAAAGTAACTCTCATAATAGTAACGTACTTAAAGCTGCCACAGATTTAAACGGTTCATTCACAGATAGTCAAGGTGCCAAGATTAATAACGTCAATCTCATTGCTTTGCATCGTCAACAATATAGGATGCATGGTATACCAAATATTATCGAAAATCCAACTAGTGCTGCGAATGTTTTTTACAATCCGCATCAGAGTACAGTCGCAAGGAAATTCTTCCGAAGACAACGCAGGCATTTGATGAAACGTACTAATCTAAATCCAAGAAACCACGATCAAAGTAGCGACGTTTCAGTTTTATCAGAACCCAAACGATTACGTGACGATTCCAGTATAGATCAGAATATATTCGGTACAAATTCCAAAGTTAACAACACGAATATCCACGTAGAGTATATCAAGAAGTTCAAACAGAAAAATCCAAATATTTTCTCGGATAGTACTGATGATTTCGATTCCTCTAATCAAGTTTCCGTAGAAAACATAGTGAAAAATGCTGAGAGACTTAGGAAAAAAGAATTATCTAAACAGAGGAATAAAAAGAAGATGAATCAAGCGAACGACCCACCTTCTATCGAAAATAACATGCGATCAGTATCGCAACAATGCACTTTAGAATATAGTTCTGAAAATATATCGGATTCGATTTTAGACAAAGCGAGCCCAGATAAGCTTTTGATACCAAACGAAGATGAACACTTTTTAGTAGCGGAAACTAGTAAAAATATATCTAGAAGGCGAATTAGTACCATAGAAAGTTTATTGACAGAAGAGGACCCGACTTATTGTAAAATAAACGACGTCAAAGCTGAAATAGCTAAACGGCAACGAAACTACGCGAAAGAAATACATCCAGTCAATTTTACTCATAGACAATTTCATGGGACCAAACTGACGCAGTACGAACCAAGTGACATGAGTTCCGATATTCTAGAGGGCACTTCTGTTGAGAAATCAACATCTAGAGTGTTCTTAGATTCTGCGCACGAGCATCTGTTGAGAAGGGGACAGATGAGTAGGGCGAGCAGTGTTTCAGCAAGTGATCTTGATGAACTTTATCAACAAATACGACGAGGGCCTAGAATGAAATATTCTACGTCTCAAGGTCAGGTTGAATTGTGTAAATCTAACAGAAATGCTTGTTTGTCTGATTCGGAAATTTCGTCTTACATCAGATACGTTAAATATAAATACGAGAAGGCGCCAAGTATTGATAATTTGAGTGATAATGTTGAAACAACCGTTTAGTTTGGATTATTTTTTATTTCATCAAGGTGTTCATCATTCCATAAGTACTTGGAGTTGGAAACTAAGTGATAAATTTGTTTATTTGTATGAAAATCTCATTAGAAAAATTCATGCTCGAGTTTCATGAAAAACTCATACAGTACAACTTCACTAGTCCGGGCAGATATCGTTCCGGCGCATGCCCGGACTATCGAAATGCCAGAATTTCTGAAGTGACTTGAGTTTGTTTCATTTTCAAAATAGAAACAACCCAAAATCTGTTAAAGCCGAGTTGATTATAAAAATATCGAAAAGTTGAACAAAAACTAGTTTCTATTATAAAACAGAATCAAATTATAGAATTTCCATTCATCATAATCTTTCCTCATAGAAAATATAGAATTTAAATATAAGCTAGTGTACATAAACAACATGCTATTCCTTATGACGTTTAAAATATCCATCGATTTTACTCTCAACCTTTCTCAATCCTGCCATCTAAACTGATTTTTCCTTGAGCCTTTACAGGAGCAATAAGTCTTCTATAGGAAGATTATTCTGTTCGGCCCAACTGATAATCAGGGAGAACATATTGACAGTATCTGCATGTTTCACTTTTACCATACTATTTAAACCATCCTCTGAGTCAGAAGATTCCTCTACGTTTTCAATATTCCTTCCTAAAGCATCCTGTATAAGCTCTTCTTCAGTCAAATCGATAACAAACTCTTTGTCTCCCACAGCCCAGCTGGAATACTTTCATCATCTGATTCTTCTACTTCCGTAGTGTCATGCCACAATGCTGTCCAAGTTTTTCTAATATTTTTTGAAGTAATGGCTTTCTGAGATTGGGCAAGATTGTTCACGGCATCTTTCAAATTATACTGCTTCAAAATGGAAGTTATCTCTTCACCTTTATGCAAAATGATATTATTAAGAAGGCATTTGCTATACGACACTTTAATGTTTTGAATTAAATTCTGATCCATAGGTTGGAGAACGGCAGTACAGTTGGGTGGCAAAAACATAACTCTGAAGTTTGGATCAGTATTAACCTCTTCCTCAGGTGGGTGCGATGGTGCATTGTCTACCAACAACAATGCTTTAGAGGGGTTGTTAATCTTAGTTAAAAAACTCCACCTCGGGGATAAAAGATGTTTTAAACCATTCATTAAATAATGGTTTGGTCATCCACCCTTTGGTAGATGCTTTGTAGACAACTGGTGGTGAACTTTCGTTTTTGAATGCTCGTGGATTTGCCACTTTTCCCAAGACTAGTAGAGGTAATTGGTGAGTTCCAGCCGCGATGCAGCATGGCATGAATGTTCAGCGGTCTTTTGACACTTTTCGACCTGGTGGTGATTTTTCCCCTTGATGAACCCAAGTTGGGTCTGGTGAACATCTCCAAAAAATGGCCGATTCTACAGCATTATACACCTGTTCTTTGCTTAATTCCATCTGTTCAACAACCGATAGAAATTTTTCCTTAAGTGGTATCACAGCGGAAACATCACTGGAAAGTTTTTCACTACAAACCTTCAAGAAACGAGTTCCATGTCTAAGCTTGAATTTATCTAACCATCCCGAACTTGCCAGAAAACTTGTTCTTCCTGTGATTTGTTCATAAAACTGTTTGGCCTTTGCTCTCAATATGTCTGACGAAATTGGTACGTGTGCGTTGCGTTGTTGAAGAAACCAGTTATACAATGCGATTTCAACATCAGGATTCTCAGCTACTCTAATATTTTTCTTTTTCCTACAAAAATACCTTGGGTAGAATAAATGCGAAAAAAGTTTAAAATAATATTCCTTCTATGGATGCACCGAGAGCCCGGTTGGGCTAGCCGAGCTCTCGGTCGTAATACTCTGCATGCAGTATATTTAATTGGCCGAGAGCTCGGTACTCGGGTTTTTGTGAAAACCCTTGCTCGATGTATCCCTAATTACCTGTTTCTTGATACGATTTGGATATAAATCTCCTTATTTTGTCCTAGTTCTTTTTATGTCAAACACTGTTGATTTTGGAATAGTGAACTTTGCTACTATCCGACGAGTACTCATTCCATCGTCAATAAAATCTATTTTTGATTTTTCTGCCTGTGTGAGTGTTTTATGATTTCTCTTGGTTGGAGCCATTATGCACACCACCAGCGAGATTGAAATGCAAAATGCAACTGTAGAACGATACCCGCCACTCTTAGATAGTACAAGTACATACATACATGTACAGACAGGAAAATTATTATTGTTTGTATATCAGCCGTCGTCGACGTGCCCGGATTATAGAGGTAAAATTCTCAAAGTGTCGGAATGAGTCGCGTGCCCGAGTTACTGTAGTGCCCGATATAGCGAGTGTCCGCACTAGTGAAGTTGTACTGTAAATGGGAAGAGCTGGGCAATGGGAACAGTTGGACACCATAATAGACATGTTTCCATTCTTCACATTGCTTGACATTGAAATAACTCAATATCCAATTTATAGAGATGGCCATATCATTGAGGATTGTTCCCAGATTTGTAGATTTTAGAGATTAACTTGGTTTCTCAGACGAATTATTGATTATTGATCTTTTATGAATTTTTTATTTGTATCTTCATTATATTGGGATCAGAAAAACAACAAATATGTACGTCAAACCATTTGTTGTTTTGCATAATATTAATTTTAGTATTAACAAATTTCTGATAATATAACTTTTAATTTTAGTACTGCTTTGCATTGGGGCATGCTCACACCGGTCAAAAATGCATTAACACTCTTGGCTTTGGTCCCAATCATATATGAAAACGCTATGATCCTCTTACGATTTAGTCATCCCTTGCCTTTGGCCGAAATAACAGACAATACCACAACACTTACTGGGTGATTAATTCTTTCCGTCTGCTCTAAATTATTCTCCAGGGCGTCAATTGACAAGAAATTTCATCAAACAAAATGTTGAAAAGTTGTCTCGTCGGAAAAACAAATCTGTATAATCGAAATTAATGAAAGAAAAGCGATTAACGATTCATCACACTATTCAATACAATTATATCTACACGATTTCAGTCTGTAATTGTCATATTCCTGTGTTGTCAGACTCTTTTTCATGTCTCTGTTGAGGCGTGGTTTTCTGGTTGACAGGCGACCCATCAGATTCTCCAAACGCCTTTGAACTGTTCTTTCGGAGACAACAGCATCGTAGTCAGAAGTGCAACGATTTTCAAAGCAGATGCCCTTATTTTCCTATCTGTATGAGGAGTGGTGATCTTATTGCTACATGGTCCGAAGATACTTTATTATCTATTTTAATATTAATACAGTTGACAACAGTTTTTGAAACAAGTGCAATAGTTGCTATAGCTCTTTGAGAACATGTGTAGTGCAATAATGTTTGGATATCAGTACATTTCCTTGTAGAAGTGTATGAATCCTTGCCCATATTGACAAAAAAGCGAATTTTAGTTTTCTCGTCAAACTGTTAACAAAATTTTGATTCACAGTTGATTTTGTTGGTAGCCATTGTTTCAGTATACTATTCAGATTTTTCAATCTTTTATTTGAATAGTAAACTCAAATACTTGAGCTGCTACACAAATGCGAGTGTGATTTTTGGAAATAAGCACACGAAATTCCATCAAATGTATGAAGTAGATATTTGTTGGGCTCTGCAATGTCAACACTTTTAAGGCTAATTTGTTTACAGAAACAATTGTTGTAAACTAGAAATTACACAAATATGAGCAATATCTCTAGTATTTTGGCCATCTACTGTAATATTTCTCGAAAATAGAGAAGAATATAATTTCAATAACGAAATGATGAACATCTAACTCTTGAATACTCAGGAGGCAAACGATTATGTTAAATTATTTAATTTCCAAATCAAATAAGCTTAACAGATCTTATTTCTGAACATTGAAGATGCTGTAAGATTGATTACCTTTCTAAATATGGAAATCTCGCTTCACACTTGGTGAAACATAATGAATGAATAATCGATTAAAACACTTGGCAAAGGTTTCACTAAAATATATTGAAATACTTGACATATGTTTCGGGTTATCAGCCCATAATCAACAGTAATATATTACTGAAAGACGAAATTAGTGGTTGTACCTAAATATAACGTCATTTACAACAGGAGATAGATCGAAGTCTGTGTGTTTGTTACAAATTGGCTGGTTTTTCCTACGAGCGGACGTGGTTTTCATCATCTTTAAAACGACCAATTTCTTTCCTTTATTACCTGAACATATCAAGTTCAATTGTCTCGAAATCTATGAAATGATTTATATCTATACAATGCTCAGAAAAATCATTAAAATTTCTTTTTGGAATAATGGATCTTTTATGTTATGTATCTTCAATTATCTTCCGGAATGACCTATATAGAAAATCTCCCTTTTCTGCAGAGTATTTTATATACTCCACTTTGATCCAATAATTTCATTTTATATTTATTATTAAGTAACAATGAACCCATTTTTTATTAGTACCGATAGTTTTAATTTTATTTTTGTGCAATCTATTACATATCTTGTAGCTTATATAAGGAATATAATTAATTAGAAAATTTCTATTCGATTTCTCACTATGCATAGGATGAATGCTCCTCAATAAAAGTTTATGTTGTTTTTGTTTTATCACGATGTCAATTAAATTCGGTTTGAACTTCATTCTCGAAATCAACAGCTGACAAAGGAATAGAGAGTAATCTGTCATCACATAAATGAAAAGTAATTAATTAGATATTCTGGGATTAAGATCTTCTGTTATGAATCAAGCTGTCTGAATGAGTTGGATTTTCTGCATATTTTGAATGTAAACGAATCATGATCCTTACTAATTGAGAAGTCCAAGATGATAATTTTATTTTTTTTTTGAATTGCCATTGTAAATTGAATAGATCGATGAAAAGAATTTGAAAAATGTAAGAAACTCTTTAGTTATCTGACAATCCAATTCCATTATTTCCATTATTTAAAACAAAAATTACTGCTTTTTCTGACCATTGTATAGATGAGAATCATTTCATAGATTCGAGACAATTGAACTTATACATCAAGGTAATAAAGGGAAGTGATACGGAAGGTATCCGGGGATGTTTAAGAAATATTAAAATAGTTATTAAACTGTTTGTGAGTTTATTTTATGATTATATGTTAGAAATAATCAACTGCATTTTATATATATATAACGTCAGCCGGCAACCATTTTCATATATTTTTTTATTTTTCAACTTCTAGTTACAAACTAACTACTACCAACTACTGAGTAGAACATCAATAACTTAGAAATAAACCCTGTTTATACCAACATGAAAATATTAAAAAAAAAAGTTTGCTATTGAATACATAGATGTCGCTAGTAATCTCTAACAGGAAGAAGTTGGACATTTTAGAGATGATGGAAATCTCGTTCGCTTGTAGGAAAAACTAGTCAATTTGTAATGGGCCAAAAGACTTCGGTCTATCTCCTGTTGTAAAAGCTGTTATATTTAAGTGAAACTACTCATTTTACCTTTCAATAATGGGCCGATAATCCGAAACATATGCCGAGTATTTTAATATATCCTTGTGAAACCTTTGCCTAGTGTTTCAATTCATAATTTACTTATCTTTCTGTCAAATTAATTATGAACTATATACGTAAATTGTGCATTGCAAAATTTGTGCCGAAGCTTATGATTGTAAGATGTATGATTTTTTTGATGCGAAGTGTAGTCGATATATATTTTTTGTAAACGTTTTCGAGGACCGCAGTTAAGAAAAAACGTACATCGAACTGTGCATTATTAATTAAGATTAAGAGGTTGTAAAGAATATGCGTATTCAGGCGGAAATTTTGTGTTAATGATAGGTTTACGAATTAGAAAATTAAAACGAGAATGTTTCATGGTTATTTGAAATTCTGAAAAAGACGGTGTACGTCTAATTTCTAATTTTGTTATAGTTTTTGTCTTCTTGATTACAATGACTTTTTTTTGGTAAAATCGTATAACTAGTTCAAGAGATATAGGAGCAAATGGATATTTGACTTGGATT
Source organism: Cryptolaemus montrouzieri (assembly GCA_013387265.2). Lineage (NCBI taxonomy): Eukaryota > Metazoa > Arthropoda > Insecta > Coleoptera > Coccinellidae > Cryptolaemus > Cryptolaemus montrouzieri. The sequence continues at coordinate 32,036,533 of JABFTP020000103.1, forward strand.
TCTTTTCTGAACCCTCTGTATATGGGGCGTTCCACGCCATTTTTGATTTTCATTAGTTTTTCATAGTTTTCCGTGCTCATCAAAAGAACCTTCTTGGTAAGTTTTGATTGCTTGTTCGTAGATAATGAACATTCAAAAAATCCGCTCTTTTATTAGTTTTTGTTCATAACTCTTTTAATAGTAATCCAAACTGAGCCTTTTCTCAAAATCTTCGTTTGTTCATTGCCTTCTCAAAAAGAATAAAGGGAATATTTAAGCAGTTTTTCAAGTTTTACGAATTGAATTGTGTTTTTGAAAGCGAGTGCTTATTTTTATTTGTTTCGAATTTTCTTATAGCAAACTCTTGATTTTATAGGTCATCCTGGTGGTGGTTTTTCTACCAGAACTTAGAGTTATGCTTTTTCAATTTTCTGATTCTGCACTATTATTAAAAATAGAAATTTAGGAGGTGAAAGGCCCAAGATAAAGAATTTATGTAGTGTTCAGGAATTTTGCTCCCTTCTGTTTATAAAAGTTCTTTTGGAGCAGATTGATCAAAGCTTAAATATGTGAGAATCAGCCGGGTGGTCGATGTGCCTCACCGCCCACCTGGCTCTCTTCTGTAATCCAATAAATGTAATGAATGTTCGGATGCGGAGCTCCACACATGGAAACAATTTTCCAGACTAGGTCGAACCTGTGCTTTGTATGAAGGCCTCAGCTGATATGTGAAATACTGCTTAGTCCTGAAAAGACAACTGAGTTTGAAAGAAGCAGATTTGGCAATGGCTGACAATTGGTCATGCCAGCAAACTTCGGTGACTGATGCTTAGTAGGTGCAGGTTAGTTTCATAGGAAATTCGATGTCCTTGTATGATTGCAGGAGGTTCTCCAGTAGTGTTTTCTGTGGAATGTTGTTGATTGCTTCTTGTTCGCGTTAAAATTGACAAAGTTCTACTGGCCCCACTCTAGGTCTGAATTGAGTAACATAACTCCGTATGCTATTGGTTTAGCCATCAAGGCTGCGTGCCAAACCATGTTGAAGGCCAAGGTCAAGAGCAATGGCTCTTGATTCGCCATGCTTTTCGATCGTTGATGCCCACAAATGCGTAATATATGCAAGGAGATCATCAATTGATCGTTGTCTACATAAACCGTATTGTCGATCACTGATGGTACCCTGTAACTTGAGATATTTTATGAACTCATCGTTTATCACTCTTTCCATGACTTCCGATATAATGGGCCACAATGCGATATTATAATGTTGGGATAGGCATTTCTACCGTTTTTTTGAATTCACTCGTTAAACCATCTGAATCGATATACTGAAGCTTTTAATACACGGAATACGTATTGTCGATCAATGATAATGCCCTGCAACTCGAGATGTTTTATGAGCTCATGGTTTATCGCTCTTTTCATGACTTTCGACATAATGGACAACAATGTGATTGGATGGTAATTTTTCCTTTTCTTTAGAATCGGTTGTACTTTCGGAACTTTCCAACACTCTGGAAACGTCTGGCTTTCGTATGAAATCTGAAACAGACGATTAGGAACAGGTGCTGACTCTCGAGCACATTTCTTCAAAACGATTGGTGGTATTCCATGCAGACCTCCCCAATAATCTTCAAATCATATATCGATTAACTGAGTCAATAGCAAAAAGCCACAAATAATATTCTACAAAAACTAGCTGGGTCTACTTGAGGTCTTCGAACTACTGTTGTTGCTTTGGTCTTTTCAACAGCAGAGTACTGTTATTCTGTTCGGCTAAATAGTGCTCATCTGCAGAGAATAAATTCCCAATTGAATTATCCTCTGCAACATAAAAGAAGTTCAAACGTTAACACAATCATTCTGTTCCCACTTTTTATTCACAACAAATTGAAAGACTAGGTGTTACTCATGTATCAGCTATAAAGGGGACAGAGTTTATCCTCAAGTTTTTGTCACCATTCTCGTGAATCAAAAAATTACGTATGGTTCACCTGTTGCTTACACTTTAGGGAGGATCGTGGGAGAGTGCGTCTTTTGGATAATTATCTATTCTACATACTGATTTCTCCCATGTTGTTTGACTCGTATATGTAATTCTGTCTTCTTTCATTCGTATAAATAAATAAAAAAATACCAAGATTTTACTGAATAATGCATTTGTAATCAAGGATTCATAAAGAAGTTAACTAAGTACAACAAGTAAGATACCATTAAAAGTTCATACACCTTTCAAAAAAGTTGATTACAAGTAACTTTAGTTGTATTTACAGATACCAATTTCTATCAAACATTCTCGTCATTTTGTGTGGCAATTGTATAGTATAGAAATATTGAACCTGTGATACTTTAAATTTTTAAGATTCATCTCATATATTTAATTTATGGCTCTTTCGAGTGTATCTTCTAGTATTATTTCTAAGATATTCAAATTTTTGTCAATCGGTAACAGTTATTCTGAAGCATTACATTTCAAGGGTAGATTGATAAGACAGGTGAAAATGAAACAAGGACGTCATTTATTTTTCACTGTAATCTCCTTCAGATCTATAAAGTTACTTAGGCGATGCTGGAATTTTTTATGCCTTTTTGTAGTAATCTTTCTCAAGGCCCACAAATACGCCTTTGTTTCGTAGATTACTTCCGAATCTTTTGAAGTTTTCGTTCTCCCAGCTATATTTCACGTTTGAAAACAAATAGAACCACTGAAAATCAGATCAGGATAATATGGTGGCTGAGGTAGCAATCCATATGGTAACTCCACCAGGTCGGCTCTTCAATGGCGTAGTACTTTCTATTAATGATCTTTTATTTTTGGAGAAAATCAATGAAGATAATACCCTTCCATTCCTTACCCCAGCAGACTCAATAGGGCTTTCCGAATCATATGCTCCTAGTATCTATCTTCAATGGAAACACCGAAAATGGTGATTTATGCCCTCCTTGAGCATTGAGACAACGGCTTTAATCATAAGCGTCCCAACTTGTTTAACTCCCACCTGAGCATTTATTATGTTCGGTCTTTGAACTGTCCTAACGCAAGTCTCGCCAATGTTCCATATGTCTGGCAGCGAAAAATTATGCTTGGAATAGGTTATCGAAAATGCTATTAACGTTATGTTCGTTATAGCTTGTTACTTGAGGGCTTATGAGCTCAGGAGTTCTGCCAACTATTATTTGCCAGCCATATGATTTTCGTTCCAGTTTTCTGGAAATATATTTTCATATTCAATCAGATTCCGTACTTCAGCTAGAACCAAATCGAAATAAATATTAGAGCATAAGATGATATAGTCTCGTTAAATTGTTTCATCTTCTGAAGTGATAATTTGTTTGGCAGAACAATAGCTTTCGCGTTAGTATTTCTATCTTGAGTTTTTGTATATATCTATATAGAATGTCCCCATTCGTAGCCATGGTATAATGATTAAGAATGCTATTCAGACACATTACTTTTGTACACCACCCAATTTCTGCTATTTCATGAAACCTAACCTCAAAATAGCGCTTCATGAATCTTAAAATAGAAGGAGTTGGAAGAAAATGAAAACGCATAAAACTCTGATCGCTTCCAGAATCTTCATTTTTCATAAATACTGAAAACTAAACAAAAACTTACCTGTGATACGTAAATCACTTAATGTCTACTAACACAGCCTTCTTTTGCGAAAACGATGAGCAGATAAACCCGTACGATAGAGGAAAATATTCAACTTTGGCGCGGGTGATATTGAAATATAAATGTCTACATTTGTTACTTTTGTCGCCGGTATTCACCTGACTTATTCATTTGCACTCTTGAAGTTGTCACTTTATATTCTTTATATTTTAACACAAACAAACTCATATTTTGTTCTAAAAACCAAATTCTCTTTCTACGTAAACTACCCATAATGTTGGGTGAAAGAGATAGAAATATAGGACCAAAACAATAGTATGAAAAACAGCGTTACCGCCTGACAGCTCTCTATACATTCTTTCCAAATACTCATTCTCAAATAGTTGAACTTAATTTTACTGTTTAGAAAACCATTCGTCAATACGAAATATTGTCTGGCTTGAAGCTTGAAACGTGGTTATGATATTGCCTTTATAAAATACTCAAAATTGGGTGTATTCTCTGTATGAATTAATTGTTCATATCAGTACAGTCTGATGTAATATTAAAATGTTAAAAATTTGTACAATTATTTAAAGACTGTTGATAAAAAGTAAGCTATACATTATAAACGATAATTGATAGAAGCGAGTATATAAACTGATTATTGTAATCCAGAGATTGAATATATAAATGTAAATGCAGAAGTCTTTCATTCTCATGTGAACCCTGATGTACAGGGTGGACAGTTATGTGAAATATTGCGAATAGAGAAAAGTTACCTCTGCCAGTGTTCTTTTTGCATAAGCAGCAAACAGATTTATGATAGCTTTTTTCGAGTTGTTTCGAAAATTTCCGAAATCAGTCAAGTTTGTATTGTTTTTGAAGTTTCGTAAAAACTGTTTTACGTAGGATCGAATTGTGCAGTTTTTTTTTGTCTGGCGATTTTTGAATTATAATGCAAACTGGCGTTTTTTAAATATAAACTACAGGCACTTTAATTTCGTTAAGTAGTTTTTTTTCTTTCCAAAAATGTGTCTCATGTGCACTCAAGTTTTCCATCTAGGGCGTGTGTTCATGAAAAACCGAAAATTGTATATCTTTTCCCTGATTTTATCCGATAACTCTATGTTCATTTAACGAATTTATACGAAATGATTGAAATAGCTTAACACGTTCGATGCTGATAATGTAAACAACACCGGTTCTTACACGGGCGGCGTGTGATACTTGAATTTTTTAATGATCGTCACTTGATCTAAGCGATTATGCAACCCGCATAACAGGTACCTTCATTATTTTGTGAAATGCGTATTTCCATAGATATCTGGAAACGTTAAAGGTGGGGACCTTGGGAATGCAATAAGATCGGGCGCGCACACCGTGCGTCACCCGCCTAGGGAACAAGGATATTCCGGCGCACACCGTGTGTCACCGGCACTGAAAGTTTTAAGTATATTCTGTGCTCTCATTATAACAGTTCTTAAATACATTCTTGGAATGATAATTCAGATAAATTGCTCATTTGGATCGTTTTCCTGAGGCGACAACCTGATAGAAGTATATTCGATAAATTGAGGGAAAAACTCATAAACCATGGTACATTCGATCGATAGATTTTCTGACACCTATAATCATATTGTTCAACTTTTTTCTATGCGAGTTTTATTTTTTCCTTCATTTGCAAGAAACCATTTCAATTTTACGAATACATTATGTTATGAAGGACATCAGTGATCCCATGAAAAGAATGTCTTTTTAGAATTTGTTCTTCTATTCGACCATATTTTCTTTTCTATTAAAAACTTATTGATCGTTTCATTTCAAAACTATTTTCTTTTCCACAAAAGAACTTACATCGACTTACTCAAGCAATTGTCAAAGTGTGTGTCTAAAACGGCTGACATTTTGATGAGTATCTCTTGAAATATGTGAAGCTACATTTCCTAGGCTTTATTGATAAGTACTATTACGTTAAGATTAGATACTTTTGAACTATCCTTGTAATAATAAACATTGTATGGATACACACGTGTATGTATACATATGCTAGATAGAAACAGAAAAATGCGAATTAGTTCCAGTCATTTCGATGAAAATCTAGTAACATAGAAATTTAACAAAGAAAACACCTTATTAATATGTCATTTAGGAATGTTATTGTCAACATTGCGCTTTATAATTATTTACTCAATGTTAAACATTCAATGTACATCAGTTTGCGTTGGTCATGAGCATCATCTATTACAATAATTTGCATGTGCGTTCATCGCCATAAAAAGTGTTATCTTTGTTATTTACTTTAACAGGTTATCATCTTCGCGGTTACATTGTGATGTTTTGAAATTTTTGAGTGTCGAAATGTAAATTTATCTATGAAAGCAGGGTTTTCAATTAGTTATTACTATGGAAAGAAACAGAGGTAAGTTTCTAAAGAATTCAAAGTAACTATTAAAAATATGTTAGTAAAGAGTTAAAGGTCGATACTAAGGTTGATTCTTGATCATTGAAGTTTTATCATCAATAAATTGGCAGATGAATAAATTCGATATAAACTGGTTAATGATTGAAGTGTCTCTAAAAATTTTACAAAATTCACAATTCCATAAACTACTCGCTACATGAATATGATTTTTTCAAACTAAGCCTGGTTTAACTTTTTTTTTCTTGAAAATTAAATTTCTTCTTTTCTTCAGTAAAAGGTGCAGGTTGTCCCAAAATCGATGGTTTTGTGGGCAGCTATGTGAAACATTGCAGATAGAAAAAAACGACCCCCTCTTTCTCGGTCTCGAATTTCGAGACAACCTTATAGGTGAAAACCAATTTTGAGTTATGATTTTTGTTCTCGATTTATTCCGGGATCTGAGCAAATGATTATATCTCGGTAGTATGTAATTATTAAGTTAACTTATTTTTTTTTTTATTTTGAATATAATCCAGGAACATTGGAAAATTGTTTTTAACCAACGGTTTCGAGCTATAAGGTGTGTTTTTCAATACAAACCATATGAGAAAACTGCCTCGTTGAGTAGAGTATTTTTTTCCTTCTCAAAAATATACAGTATGGTAATATTCTTTATTAAGGCGTATTCTTCAAAAAATCAAAAGTCATCTCCAACCGAATGTCGTTATGAGATAGGAATCTTGCCATTCGCAAATTAATTCTCTATGCTAATATTAGTATATCTATGAATATGAAGACATCACAGAACAATTTAGATGGACTATCGATGCTGAATAAGTGAAAATAAAAACCACAGAGAACGTTTACGTTTTATTAGAAAGATTTCGTGATATCAGAAAAGGAATTCCGTAGTATTAGAACTACAGAAAATATAAAATAATATGATATAATTTCTTATTCAATTGAAAATGGAGGCAATGGTTGAGTTGCTGATGAGTTTTATATCAAAAGAGATGTGTTCACAATTCCTCTGAAAACCAGTTTCGAAAACTTTAACTACTCATTGGAAAAACTTAAACCTGACGCATTCTTAAAATTTCGTATTTGAAAATGTTTCAGAACTTTGAAAACTTCGAACGCAATTTCGAGTTAAATTTTTAATCCGGAAATTTCCGAAATATAACAAAGGTGCCATTTTCTCATTCTAACTGTTAGCCAATAGAAATCTTACCGTATGAAAAATTTAGCTCTTCAAAAATATTCAACGTCCCAAGAAAAGAAGAATATGAAGTAACTGATGGAGAAGATACAATAATTGATGTAATAGGGAGTATAACTACCAACCCATCGATTTCGAGCAGACAAACTGGAGTAGAAACAAGGTATCTAAGAGCCGAGCGCTCAGTATTCTCAAGGAAAACCATAAGATTTTCAACGCTGACTCTATTTTTACAATTGGTTCCTTCAAAAATCTGCAATGTTTCCGAGAAATAATTTAGACTGATGAAGTTCACGTCAGTAGTGATGGAAGATTCAATCGTTAATTATATTAATATTCAACGTCAAGGGCAATATTGGTTCAAGATTTTCGTACGGCATAGTCGTTATTATATTCACACAATTGTGGTACCATGATGAAAAATCATTAGATCTATGTTAGGTTAGAATTCTAGTCATAATTTAGTACCTCAATGATTTATTTTAATTGCCATTGCAAGAATTGATTCTCGACTGCCAATGAGAGCACAGAACATGTTGAGCTATTTCAATCATTGCATGTAAATTCTGTGAAAGGACATAGAGCTATTAGATAAAATTAGGGAAAAGTTATCAGTTTTCGGTTTTTCATGAAAACACACCGTGGATGAAAAAAATCGAGACACATGTGATATATTCTTGAAAAGTAAAAAACTATTCAACAAAATGAAACTTGTCTATGGTTCACATTGAAAAAACGCAAGATCCTTGGACAAAAAAAAAATGTCCGCACGCAAAAAGAACATGGGAAAGGGGGGTCATTTTCCTCTATTGACAATAGCTTCAGTACTAAAACGTCAAATTATGTCCACCTGTACAATATAACTTCAACAGGATATTCTAAAAAGAACATCTAATGTTGAATAATTGACCGAATTATTAATTGTTTCAGATGAAAACTTCAGTGTGCTAGTATTTATATTTGTAACAATAATTATATCAATCATAGTAACAATTGGCATCCTCGTTTCTATATACCTCGAAGAAGAACTAGCAAAATTGATACTTCTATGTCTGATTGCTCTAACAATAATTATTGGAATTGGAAGTTTACTGGTCCTGGAATTACATAGACATCATTATTCCAAACGATTAGCAAGACAAATCAGCAAAAATACGTCGTGGGCTTATAGCAGATCTACAACTGTTGAAGCTTAAAAATGTTTCAGGTAAACAATGTGTGTTATTTATTGTGACAATGAAAGTTGAAGTTATATATTTAATTAGTACTTAAAAAATCTGTATTCCTTGAAAAACATGTAAAAACTTCAGTTAAAACTATTTATGAAATATGAATGAATTCGAAATAAAATTTTTATTTACATAAAACAATAATGAATAATAAATATATCAGACAGTACATTTTGAATACACTTGATTATCATGAAATTCCCTTATTTTATAATCGTTCTGGTATATGCTGCTGGCGCAACTTTGTTAAGGAAGTCACCCGCATTATTTCTCTCTTTTGGATGTTCAGCGGCATTTGCAACAGAAGATTTGTATCTGAAAATCAGAATTCCGATGAGAGATAGAGTAAAGAAAATGGGAGTGAAGAAATTTCGCTTACCCTTCCACAATACCGCTTAAAATTGAAATGAGCTGTTGGTCTTCTTCATTTAAAGTATATTTCTTTAAATATTTCGATCTTTTAGGTTGAACATCCATAATAATATATACTGATAACAATTTTATAATTTGACAGAACTAAATCATTAGTAGTCATTCGTAAATTTGGTAACTTGATAAACCGAGCCATTCGTTTTTTCAATTTCTCTGAATTGAATTATGAAAAATTCTTTAGGAGGTCAACTTCCTTTATTTTCAAGTTTCAAGTTGATAGATTTTTTCTGTGGAAAACCTTGAAACAAAAATAACTCAGAAACGGATCATTTTTGGATAGCAGTAAATATAGTTCATTTTGTAGCAGATGGTCCAAATTTTACCTCTTCAAAGATTGTTCACTACTTACCAATCAGCTGTATATCATTTGTATAATATGTAAAAGCTTGGTAATGCTTGAAAATTATGGCTGAATCTATTACCATTCTTCTTACTTCACTTCTATGACATGCGAATCTATTCATAACCTAAAAAAATTTCAAACTAAAAAACTGTTTTCTTGATAAAACTGAAAATAAGTAATTTCGTGTGAATCTCAATTTGTAAAAATTTTGTCAAAATGGTAACAGTAGGAGATAGTGTGATTCTATTAATATAAATAAATCATACTCATTTTTAGGAGGTGTTATCTCGACCTGCTGATGAATTTGAAAATGATCAATCCCTCGAATTCTTATGGGCTGCCAAAGCCTATGAGCACAGTGAAGTATATTTTAATGTAAGTTTCATAGTTTTTCATATCTTTCAACCTGATAATTACAATTTTGTACCTTATTTTAGCTGCTGTGTTCTGTTGATCCAAAACTCCTAAAAATCACACCTATTGATGATTTAATCTATAAATTATTCCGTGAAGAATTTCCGACGATGGATCTTAAGGTAATCGTTGAAAGCCATTTGAAAAGCACGAAAGAAAAGGAAAAATGGAGACCTTTTTGTGAAAGATTCAAAAATGTGTTGGAAGATTATAGTTTTGGAACTCTTCTTCGAGCAAATGCTGAAGAGGATAATCGAGAAGAAAACACTATGTTAGTTACAAGAATACAATTTTGTTGCATTGAGATTGCCAGAAATCGTGAAGGTGTTAATGACATTTTGAGGAAAAAGTTTCGACTGCAAGAAACTGAAAAAGAAAACTTGTCAAAGCCAACAGAAGAGACTTGTGGAACTAAAATATCCTCTAGTTGAAGTAATGATTTTATGTTTTTGTATCTGATTTTTCATTAATAAATGCCTTTTGTTATTTATGACAGATTTTAGTTGAAATTTAAATTTAAGCTCAATTAAAAATTCATCTAGTTTCATACAAACTCCTAAAAAGAACAGATTTTATGTCTAGAAATTTCTACATTGACACAGCAGGGCATGGGAAAAATATACAAATGATAGGTTTTCTTATTTTATTTATATATAAACGAATAATACAACTAAGAGCTCTCCACAGCAGATGCAGATTCTTCAGTGTATTTTCCCTTGTCCTTTCCAAGAGCAAGGGCACGTCCTTTAGCCCTCCTATCGATAATGTTTTTCCTATCCTTATCCATTTTCAGTTTGACAATAACAACCTACAAAATAACCAGATTTTAAAACACTGAAAAGTATTGTTAAATTTTTATATTTCAAAATAAATTAGTCAGTGCCATTTCTTCACCATGATGTACCCAGAATTTAATGGTCAATACAGACTCGGTAAGAAAACCTTACCAACCGTATTTAACTACTAAACCTTTGATACAGTCTACGAATGGTTTAAATCATCATACCAATTACCAAATACTCAAATATTCATTGAAGACTAATAACATACCTTTGATGGATGGATTCCTACATATACACTGGCTCCATTCGCCTTTTCCCTTTGAATCCTTTCAATATAGATAACAAATTTTTTTCTGTATACTTGTACAACTTTGCCTACTTGTTGTCCCTTATAATGTCCTCTGACTACTTGAACTTCATCGTCTTTTCGGATGGGAATGGTGCGTACATTGTACTTTTGCCTAAGTTCTTTAGAAAGTGGTGCTGACATCAAGCGTCTCTTGATGTGTGAAGGGGCAGTGAAATGCCTCTTTCTATTTTTGCTCCTTGAAGCTGTCACGAGTTTGTTAAACTTCATGATTTCTGATTAAGTCTGAAAATGAAAAACAAGTGAAATGGGGCACTGCAAAATCCTCAACTTGAGGTTATATATTCATTATGATTTTCTTGATTATTCGATACTATAAATTGAAAATACGTTATTAAATACGTAGAACTTAACCATAACTTAAATTGAAATAATAATTTATCATGAAAAGTTTTAATACAGAAGAGATGTTTCTCAATTAAAAAATACTTTACTAACACTTACCGTAATATACGACAGAAAGATATTATTTTTGACAGACCTAAGGGTCCATAGAACGCAGACTTATACACAATACTATAATTCTATGTTAAATTGACTGAGCGTATTTTCTTATACCTACTGCTACCGATATAGGGTCACACGCAAGAAGAAAGTTCTGTGGTTGATACCCTAAACTTTCAAGGTTGCTAGTTCTAGTAGATGATCTACTGAATAAGATCTTTTCTGAACAAAACATGAAGAACAGATATTGTTTAATACAGAGTTTCAGCATATTTTAAAATGGCAAATTCTTGAAAATTTTGTGAAACTCAAGCTACACATAACCATAACTACATTAATAACAAATGGCTGGTACACTTACACTGAATAAATAACACAAAGTATACAATTAGTGCAATTAGTGTATACTTAAAAACGAAAATATGACAAATAGGGCACAAAACAGAACCAATATCTGTAGACTATGTGAAGCCGTCACAAAATATTACCACTGAAAACAATCAGCATCAAATCGACAATTTAAGTCAACGAACTTAAATGTATGAGAGGAATGATCAAGTAAGTATTAACCGAACTTTTTGTATGATACACATTATTTGCTATGTATACCCGCTGTAAGGTGGCAGTGTTTTTCATGATATCGAGGTACTCCTTCTGTAGAGTGGGAGTAATTCCCGCATTATGACGATGACTTCTTCATCGTCTTCGCCTTTACATAAAGTACGGCTATGCGTTATTGTTCACACTAATGATACTCCAATTAACATTGGAACAGAAACGTCTGAAAATCTACGTTTAGTTAATATCGGTTTGAGTAATAATAAATAATACAGAGTAAGTCATAAAGAATGGGACACTACAAATTAGCTAAATTTATGTTATGCCCAAAGGTATTAATGACCGAGATACAGGGTGTCAAAGTGTAAAAATGATATCAGATTTTCTTTGATATGTTTCGACTCCTACAAGCTAAATTTTCGTAATCTGGTATATGGAGGTCTTTCAGCAAGTTCAACACATATTTCATCTAATTTCATGGCAGAGAACTCGGATATTGATATCTTAAAACTTATTGGCCTGCAGCCGATTTTCAATAACCTTGCCATGACCCGAAAAGATTATATAAGTAAATTAATTTGTCCATATGTCTCATTTTAATCTTGATTGTATATATTTCTTTGTCCTATTCTTTAGTTCACAATATAAATATATAAATCTATGTGAGTTGCACAGAACTTTTACCTTGTACACGGTATCAATTTATCAATTTTATAGTAAAATTTAAAAGTAAAGTATGTCTTGTGATGATAACCCCATATTTATATATCCACGGAGAAAAATAAGTAAACACAAAGCAGATTTGAAAAAAAACAAAAAGTGAAGCACTTTCCGAAAGTCCTTTGACTGACGAACAAAAATCAGGGGTTATAAGGTTTGTAAAGACTTGCAGCTTGATATTTCCTACCATTCATAATATGTTTTTCAGTCAAATCGAAAAGGCCAAGGAAGAATTATTAGTATCAGATGTATTTCATTCAATAATAGCATCTCTCAGAGAAGGTTTAACACTATTGGAAGAACCAAATTTGCATGAAATTATTTGTTTAGGGTTAGGTAAAGTTGCGTGGTTTGTGAGATGTAAATATCAGTTAGCTTTCTTGCTATGTCTCCGCGATATTTACGAAATTGAAGTGAAAGTTTTCGATCCAGTATTTATTGAAGATGATCATTTTATTCTAAATCATTTTAACATTACCGTACTCACAGAAAATCTCGAAGGAAAATATAAAACTGATAAAAATTCAACGATATTTTTTTTACCACATTGTTCGCAGCAGTTGAGCAATAATATAATTTGGGCTAACTGGGGTGTAAATTTGCGTCATTGCATTCTCATTTGTAATAGCTTCTCTTCGATGATAGAAAATACTCCTAAATCATTCTGGGCAGAATATGAACACATAATAAATATATATTCACATGTTGTAGAATTAGCTATTGCGAATACTTTCAAATATTATGATATATTTAATGATACTTCTATTCATGTATTTCCTCCAAGCAAATTGAAACTCTTGCCAAGTGATTTTTGGACAAATTGTTCCGTTCCAAAGTATTCTAAAGATGACAATGATTTTATAAGAAAGGAAAAATAGCTGGTAGGTAAATCATTGTTTGAAATCTATATTAAACTATTTGAATATTGGAAACTAAATATTTGAATGTTATAAATCATGCAAGACTTCCTATGAAAGATAGTTTAATAAAAACCAAATATAAATTCAAAGATTTTAAAATAGAACCAAAATCAATATTTGAATAATAATTATTTACTCAGTATGGAATTAATATACAGGGTGATTGGAAAATAGAGAACAATCTTGAAAGGTATAGTAAGAACCATGTGCAACAAATTGGCCCATATTTACTGCTATCAAAAAATGAACCATTTCCGAGTTATTCTTATTTCAAGTTTTTCCTCAGAAAAATTCTTTTGTCATCTTGAAACCTTAAAACAAAGGAAGATATGGCTTTTGAAAATGTTTTCTGTAATTTTTGAATTAATTGTATCTCAAATACATAATTAAAATCGATAAACGTTCATTATTCATGTAATTTTTTAGACGCAGTGCCTTGAAGTTTTAGAGATAACAATCAATTGGTTATGTGTTGAAAATGCTACTTTAAAACAAAAATTCATCACAACAGTTTCACCATTTGCTCTGTAAAATACTCTTCTTGACATGAAATTTTGGAACCAATGAGTGAAACAGTTATTATTGCTTATGAAATGATTGAAAAATTATTTCAAATTTTCACTTTTCTCTTTTATTTCAGCTTACAGTGAAAAGATGTCTACTATAAGGCAGATCATATCAGAATTACGTAAGGTAGTTCCTAAAGAAAATATGAAGAATAATTTAGCTCTCCGTTATATTGTTAATCAATATAAAAAATATCAAACTACAGATCAACAATTGTGTAAGGCTAAGGAAGAAATGGATTTTATGGCAAAAACTTATTTATGCTATCTACAAAGTTCAAGATTGTGTCAAGAAATTCATGATGAATTTCATAGCAAGGGGGAACGTACCGTCGAAGAAACTGCTAAAATGGTTGGATTCAAATTACCCCATGATCCTAAATGAGTTTTTCAATTTTCTTCTGTAGTCATATTTCTTGAATAGAAAGTTATTGTTAGTTTTTCTAGTTCTTTGTTTTGAGTTATAATTCATGAGTTAGGGTGTTGCTATATTTTATTTAAGTGTAAGAATTGAAAATAGAAAGTTTGACTAGTTTCAGTCAAATCTTTCATTTGGTTCAGTGATCATCAACCCGTCGATCGCGAGTTACAGTTAGCTCATATCATAATTTTTTTAAATCATAGGATTTTCCATAATGTTGTACTAAATCTCATAATAAAATCAAGCAGCAGTAACCTTTTGCCGACGTCATAACGTTACAACAACGGATTGTAGTAGAGTGTAATCCTATAACCTCTGAAATGCTACGTTATGTCCGGGAACGTTTCTAGCAAAATCTGTATTTGTGGTTGGAAGTTGGCAGCGAACACTTTGAACATTTATTCGATTGATACCCAGTTGACCTATAAAATGTATCAGGTATAATAAATTCAATTGTTTTTTCAATTTTTCCCTACTCACCAACATGTAGGTAATTCTATGAATAAGCTCTATTATTTGAAAACCTAACAAATGTGTTCTGAATCTCCAACCAAAATCAGTAGACCTTGCAAACACTGTATCGCTCTCTATTAATTCACCCTGTATCTTCATCACAATGCAGAAGAAGCAAAAATTTTGTCTACAATATTCTAGAAATTCTAAAACCTTTCTAATAGGTTATCACTCAAACTAAATTATCAATTCGAAGATTTGAGGGGTTGACACCCTCATCTGAGAGGGTGTAGTGGAAGCACCACTGTTTAAAGATAGTTTTCCCCAAAGTACAACAGTATTTCGGTGAATGTTCATTCGAAATCAACAGATTTTGCAATCACTGAAAATAACTCGTCTTTTGACGAACCAGCCTGTATCTTCTTCCGGATATTTCAAAACTCAAAAATTATTACACATTTGTGTTGAGAGTCAAAAGAGCTTTCCGATGAGGTATCACTCGACCTATCTTCCCTAATAAAAAAATTGAGGTTTGTGCACTTAAGGGGTAGATGTAAAATAAAATCACCGTGTTTTGTTTCTGCTTTTTGTCCGGAAACGATTAGTTTACCAGTTATGGAGTCTTTTTCGTTTTAGTTGCCCCACCGGTATATATATATATATATATATATATATATATATATATATATATATATATATATATATATATATATATATATATATATATATATATATATATATATATATATATATATATATGTGAAAATTAAAATTTAATTAATTTGAATCATAAAATGAAATAAGACAATGTTGTCTTTCGACATTTTAGTTTTAGGAACACGGTTTCGCATTTTTACATAATTTAATTTAATTAGTATTTACTTGAAAACGAACTAAGAGTCGAAACTGTCTTATTTCGTTTTATAATTATTATTGTAAAGGTTGTTTTCGTCTCATAAAATATCCTATGTCAGTTCTAATATCATTTTCGAAAGAAAGTGATAGAATAATAACAAAATTCAGAATGGCAAATTACCAATTACGAGCAAAGTCTTTAATGCTAAGTGAATATGATGTATTGAAATTGAATTATTTGCTTCCTACAGAAATATAAGCGAAACAATCTAACAGGGTAACAGACACGAACAAATAAATGATAGAATCGCCAAACTGATACGAAGAATTCCTACTACGTATTTCGTCGCTGCAACAAGTTAAGGACGGAGCAGTCGAGTCCGTAATTGCTACATTAAAATGGAAGTTCACATTTCGCTTCAAGGCGCTGGATAGGTGTAAAATCACAGATTGACCCACCTCTAATCTAATTAGATACATAGAGAAAGATAATTGCGATATATGGCTGTGCTCAAAGGTTGGCAGAACTGGGTACAACTATTGAGTGGATCACGATCTGCTCCGGCAGTCGGGCTGCTCTGGGAGCGCACACAGGATTACTTCTAAGTTGATCTGGGAGTGCGCTCAGTCACTAGAACAACTGGCGGTGTACAACCATATTAATCTCCTCTAGGTTCCGGGACACTCCTGGATCAAAGAAAATGAGATTGCAAATAGGTTGGCTTGTGTAGGGTCTAAGAATAGTCTAATGGAACCAGGTTGGGAGCTCAGCCTGTGCAAGGGTGGGTGACGATCAAGCGGAACAATGCTGGGTATCATCAGTAACTTATGCACGGCTCCTGGCACAGATAGTGAAGGGGCATGGCAAGTTCATATATCAGCTTTGCAAGATAGTACTGGAGAATAAGTGCAGGTGGTGTGAAATAGGGGTCAAAATACCAATTCATTTGATCACCAAATGCCCGGCATGGACCCGGAAGCGGAAGTATTGGAAATGAGTGATCTGCCGAAGATAACCCTTCTTCTCTATTAGAGACTTCATAAATCAGGCGTTTTAAGAAGCTATAGGTTTGTTATCTGACAACTTAAGAAACAAAAACCAGATAGTTTCAGCTATAACAGCTATGCAACTTTCTGTTAATCCGGTGATGAGTGTAGAAGTAATGAGCGATTATATTTTGCTACAATTCAGAAATGACTTAGATAACTGTTTATTTTTGTGGTTGACCCCTCTTAGATGGAAGCGTACGTCAGTGACTTTACGATTAAAAATAACTGAAAATACGTACTACTGAACAGAAATTATTTTTCCATTTCAGAAATTTTATATCTGAAGAAATTCCAATAACAAAAATTGTAGTTTTGACAACCGATGGCGCCCCAAATTTCGTGAATTTTGATAAGGATCTGGTGTCGTTCTCCCATTGCATTATCCATCAGCAAGTCGAACAACACAATGAACCGATTTCGGAATTGGAAAATTCAATCTGGCTTGGAAATTTTTGTTTTCGTAAGATTGAAATAAATTGAAATCGCCCGTATTGGCTGATTCGTAAAATCAGCTGAACACCCTGCGTGACTAGGTTGTCATAAGCCAATAGGGGCGAAATTCCATTTCTCCAAACCTCTAACGCACAGAAGTAGCTTCTGAGAGAGATGAAGAACTACACTGCGCACAAAAATTAACGCACATTTTCTTTTTCGCTAGGTAACTAATTATCAACACATGTTTTTTTTTCGCAAATATCCGGATATATGTCAACAAAATTCATTGTTTTTTTCTTGGCGCATATTTTCCGCCCATGAGAAATAAAGTGAAAGGAGTAAATTGAGATTTTGCAACAAACAACCATATGTTCTTTAAAATTTTAATTTTCGATGATGATGCATCGCGAATCACAAAATTTGAACCCGGCAGAATTTGCTGAAGCAGTGGTGTTAGATGACCTAGGTTGGACATAAACAAGAATAGGCCAAACCCTTGGGGTGTCCCATTCAACTGTTTCCAGAATGATCCACAGATACAGGGAGACTGGTAGTCACGAAAGGAGAACTGGGCAAGGATGACCTCGAGTAATAATAGTTTGAAGAGGTTGGACATTACTGCTTTATAGAAATAAAAGTTTATACAGATAATTTTCATATTTATATAAAGCACATTCTATAACTATTAGTAAAAATTAAATTATATATTTTAAAACGCCGACTTTCTATGCTAAAAATTAACACATGGTAGCACTGTCGATGAAAATGTAAACGTTATATTCTGTGGCTTATTCTCACTCCAAAATTTATGAGTCGTTAATGACTGATATCGGAAAAAAAGAAAATTTAATATGAATTTCAATACGAAGACTTTCAGTGCCAATTCTTATTTTTATTTCAATAAGCTGATTCGTAGAATGACGTCGATACAGAACAATGATATGCAAAACTCGTTTTGAATCAAACTGGATCATTTTGTATTGAATATTCAAATGTTATTCATCAATGTGTTTTCAAAAATAACCAAGCTTGTTTTCAATGTGCATTACCTTGATATCATGGTTGTGTCATCTTTGAAGTGAAGTTTTTCGAATGTTTGATTTCGTGGAAATATATAAAATTTTATTGGTTTTATTATTTATTTGTTCATCAGTATTAAAGGGTATACTACCTAATTGTATTACAGTTCTTCAGTTGGTAGGTCTTGTGCACTCTAGATTGCTGATCATGAATATTCAAAGGAAATTCGACCAACTGAAATTATGATATCATTTGTAGGACGCCCGCTTCCCAACGAATAGTCTTTGGATTTTGAAAGTTTTCACATTTACATTACTCTAAGTGTTAACTCTCACACTATGTTAATCTTAAAGTTCACTTTCGAGAAAATTGCTGCCACATTTTCTTCGCAGGTTATTATTCCATGAAACATTGCGCTCTTTCAGTGTCACACCAGCTGATGGAAATATTTTGATATTCTCAAAACAATAAGTTTTCAGTATCTAACTTTCATAATGTTAGTTTGTTTGTTTGTTATTCCATCTTTAATGTCCAACACATCTCTGTTAGACAGGACCGACGGATTTACATCTCCTCCAAAAGATGGATACTCAAGCGATTCCCAGAATCCGAAAAATCGCACCGACTTTGTGGGGATTGAACCCAGGTAACTTTGCGCAGGAGACGAGCATCTCATCCCCTACGCCACCGAGCCGGCACAATGTTAGTTATCAGAAAAATTCTGATACAACTACCGGGGGAGTTGAACATGGAGTCATCAATGATGCATTTTAACATCTAAAGCATAGAACCTTTGAGGTAATTCTCCTTTCTGTTTCATCTTGAATATTTCAAATTCGTCCTATATGCAAACTTGTTTTAAATTTTTTCTTGAAAGTGATTGACACTACAGCAAAATTTCAATAGACAAGGAAGTTTTCTACTAAAGCAAAAAATCAAATCATTCAATCAAGATGGTCATTGACATATGCAAGAAATGTTTAGAAACAAAATGGTATATTACTTCAGAAAACTAACTGTCACTTTTCGATGAACAAATTGAAATATTAAATCTTATGATAAGTCTGCCAAAAATAACTTCCATTAAGAAATTCAGCAAATTACTTCGAAAATTAAATGAGATATTGAATAAACAGAAATGATCCTGAGAAGTTTAAAGTCAATTATGAAATATTCATTATAAGGCTGAATAAAACCAGTTTTCTTTACTACAAAAATTCCATACTTCTAATATTCGGAAACAGAACGTAGAATAGGACGTAGCAACATTGAAACTTTTTTTCCATACTGGTTTTGCTTATTTGCTTTGAACAATTCTTGCTTTGAATGTTGTACGTTTTTTTCACTACGAATTTTTAATCCAATTACATTCTCGATAGTAGATTATGCTTGTTCGTCCACAGATTTTGTAGGTCTTGTCAAAAACCGTGGTTATTTGAATGGTTTGATTAAATTAAGACAATAATAATTGTATGTGGTCTAAGATTTCAGTGAATACAAAAAAAAAACAAAAGTTTGTTCAACCGCGTGTGTTGTTCTTTTGAGATGCCGAATAAACAACATCACTACGAAAATAATGATGAATTTGACATAATAGAGTATTATATTCAAGGTGGATATAATTTAGCTGCAACGGCAGAAAAGTATTCGAATCGTGTAAGACACCAGCCTGATAAGTCAATTTACCAAAGATTGGAAGACAATCTTATCAATAGTGAATCGTTCAGAATATCAAGAAAAAGGAAAAATATAGAGTAATAGATAAAGAAGAATAAGCAACAACTGAAGTAATAGGATCTATAAGAGCCAAACATTTCATTTCAAGCAAGCAAATAAAGGCAGAATCTGGAATTTCGAAACGTCTTGCACTCGGTTTTCTGAAAAGAAGCAAAATGCGAATATCACAATTTTTGCTTTTATTCGTTGACCAAATGTCTACAATTGGAATATATGAAAAAAATATGAGATTTTGGATGCAAACTTCTACAACCTTCTGTGCAACCATACTACTTCTACGTTTTTTGTTATTCTCAACTCTGGGATGATGCGATGCCTGTCATGCCATAGTTGTGGCAAGGGCTGACGCATGGTCATACCATAAAACTTCGCTGTTGACTATGATGCCGAGCAGATGTATGTTCATTCCGGGGGAAATTCGATGTATTTGCTTAATCAAAGGAGGTTCTCTAGAAGTGACTCTTCTAGAGAACGTTTTTGGTTACGTCTTGTTCGCGTTACAATTGACCAAGTTCAACCGGCCATTCTGATAACTTCACCAAGTCTGAATTCAGTGACATGCTCTGTTGGTATCTTTGTCGGTGTGTCTCACCAGGAGATATAAGACGCTGACTAGTAAATAAGGACACCAGGTAGTCATCTGCAAACCCAAATATTCTGTTCATTGATCTGCAGCAGAAAAAAAGTCGATTCAAGTATGGAGCCCTGAGGAACTCCTGCATTAATTTGAAAAGATTCACAAGTTACACTATCAACCAATCGATCGATTGGAGAGAAAGCTACCAATCCAACCACGCAACTTTTCGGAAGTCTATATGCGATTAGTCTATTCATCAAGGCTGAGTGCTGAACCCTGTCGAAGGCCTTTGAGATATCGAGAGTAATGTCTCTTGATTCGCCATGCTTTTCAATTGTTGATGTCCACACATGCGTAACGTATGCAAGAATGTTATCAGTTGATCGTTTTCTATGGAAACCGTATTGTCGATCACTGATGATGCTTTTGCAACTCGAGATATTTTATGAGCTCAACGTTAATCATTCGTTCCATGACTTTTGACATAAAGGGCCGCAATGCGATTGGACGGTGATTTAGGGGTAGGTATTTCTTCCCTTTCTTTGGGTGTACTCTTGCATATTTCTTACACTCCAGAAACGTCTTCTTCACATACGAAATCTGAAATAGACGATTAAAAACGGGTGCTAACTCTGAAGCACATTTCTTCAAAACAATTGGTGGTATTCGATCAAGATCCACTGCATTCATACATTTCAGTGCCTTACCTCCTTACTCCTTGAATTTTACTTCAGACATAATGGATGGAACATTTGGGATGCTTGGAGGTATTGTATTTGATGTATCTTAGGTAGAATTTTGCGAAAATTTTTCTGCAAAGAGATTCGCCTTTGCTTACGGCGATGATGCGATAGAACCGTCATTCCTAATCAAAGGTCGGGAGAATGAAATGCATAAGTTGCCGTTGACTGCCTTCGCCTTAGACCAGAACACTTTATCAAGTGTTGAGTAACAAATGCTCCTGAAACGCACATATTCAGCTTTAGGTTCATCTATTGGATTCTTCTTCCAGTTTTAATTAGATCTGTTTTTAACTATGGCAGCTTTTTTTATGGTTCTTAGTAAAAAGTTTTTCGTGCGGATGTTTTTTCGCGGAGTGTGAGATTCTACAAGAATCACTTTAGTGATGGACTCAGTGCAGACATTAATGTCAGGATCTGAAAAACATAAATCATTGAGTGGCTCGGTTGTAATGCCATATCTTCCTGGAAGGCGTTGTATCTTTTTGGCGTGGCTGTACGAAGTTACCAATGGCAGAAACAAGATTGTGGTCGGAATTGCCTAAGTGTGCTGAGACTTGAAAGCAGAAATCATATGGATCTGAAACAAAAAAGAGGTCAAGGGTATTGGGAAAATCGGTTATATTGTCAGGAATTCTTGTCGGCTCATAGACAAGTTGTGTCAAGTTGCGGCTGATCACAAATGCCTCAGCTTGCCCTTTTGCTTCGTTGGTCTTAATTGAGTGTTGGAGCCAGTTGATGTTGTGGACGTTGAAGTCTCCTATTACAATCACCTCAGCTGACGGATATTCGGGTTATGTCTACCTTGTCGCTAGATACTGAAATAATCTAGAGTAGTTGTTATCGTTAGGAGATCGATAGAGACAACAAAGAAACATGCTTTTGTTATATAAATAGATTTGAACCATGCAAAGACGAAAGCGTCATCCTCCAACGTATCCCCTCTCTGGAATGCGACATTTGATCTGGCAAAAACACAAAGCTCTCTCTTAAACCGAAGCCTTGAGTGCAATAGATAGCCATTGAAGCAGAGGTAGGCGGTGTCTGCTATTGACATTTGTTGAGTTTCCGTTAGAGCTGGGACATGAAGTTGCGTGTCTTGTAACTACTGGTGTACTGCTCTCACATTCATGTTGCTGTGTCCTAGTCCTCTGATGTTGCAAAACTCAATAACGAATTGGCTTTTCTCATCGGATTTTGAGGGACTCCGTAAGTCCGCAGAAGACCGTTGTTGTTGTTGTCTTGATCCTCCCGAGCCACCCTACAGATCCGACTGGGGAGTTCACCTCCGCATAATTTTGTCATGCCTCATTTGAAAAATCAAATGTACGGTGCTGCACACGCAATTTATTCTTATCTAACCGATTCAATTTATTCCATACCTTTGCTATTTCGTATAAATTCAGTCGTCCTAGTCATTGTTTGCACGAGAACCGGTCGGCAGTCAATTAGCTGCCCTTTCAATTTCCGGTTAGGCCTCTGGTTACTTTAACAATCACCTCCGCCGACATCAACAACACAAAGGAATTAAATGCAGGTTTCTTGTTCTTAGCATTGCTTGGTTGCACGCATGCATATTGTACGCTTGAATGCTTACGATTTCTAGAGAATCGGAAAAGGGGGAGAGGAGATCACTCCCTGTTGTGATTGAAAGAGCTTGTACTTGTGTTAAAGGTTGCATGCTGAAATGAATTTTAGGATTATTAGATAAAAATTATTTGTTGTTGCATTGCATAAACTGTCATTGATTAAAGATCTCCCACCACAGTAAGAGTTATCTTAAGATAAGTATGAACATACGGTGAAAGATTTTCTATATCACCTATACTCTAGCATTAGATACAAATATACATGTCTTAGTGTTCTCTGAAATGGATAAATTGAACGTAGTATCGTAATAAGTATTCTTAATGAAAAAAGGTTTGAAGACATTGAAAATTCGTAAGGAAATGGTAAATGTGTTGACTGATGATGCAACTTCAAAAATAATGGTGTGCAAGTGAAGATTGGTATTTCAAAGTGACCACACAAGACTTGAAGATGATCCTCGCTCAGGACGTCGAAAAGGTATTACTACTGCAGAAATTATTATTATTATTATTATTTATTGAAATAAGAGTGGAGGACTGAGTCCCATACTCTCAAGAACAAATGACTCAAACATATGTGAAACTAATACATAGTGTAAATGTGGAGAGAAGATAACAAAAATGTATGTATAAAAATTAAACAATAAGTAATAAACCCTGATACACTATAAACTATCCAACGATAGTTTAAAGTGTTACTATTTTTGATACTATTTACGCTTTTGCAGTTTACCACACTCGGGGGGACTTGGTTCCACCATTGGAACACACGGTTACAGAGAAACTTCCCCCCACATGTAATTCTAAAATTTTCCCTCAGGAGTTTAAAGTTATGGCCCAGTAAACGGATGTCTATATTCATGGGGAAAAGTGAACTCAGATTCAGACCAAATAGACGGTGGAGGTATCTAGTAATGCGGTTCCCACGCTTCCGACAGTCGCAGTCTCTCCTCATAGATGAAACGAATGAAACCCTACGGAATCCTAGTGGCCCGGCGTTGGATACTTTCGAGAAGGTCTGAGACAACCAAACTCACATGAGTTTGGTTGGATAGACAAACATTTTGTAGAGAGTACTACAAGTTCTCGGATCACACCCACACATCTCGTCAAGTAAAGACACTTATTTGCTTTGTTGGTAGGGTGCAGAACATGATCAGACCAAGAGAGATCGTCAGTAATGATGATACCTAAGTCAGAGTGCCTATTTTTGGATTGGATCACGAACCTTGAAAGTACATGTTGCCTTCGAGGATTAAGTTTACCCATATGGATGACCTTACACATGAGAAGTTTAACGAAAAGAGCCATGTATTTCACTATTTCATAATATTGTCAAGGTCGTTCTGAATTACGTGACCCCATGTAAGGGGATTGTTGTAGATCTTGGTATCGTCATCGAATATGGAACATTCTGAATTAAGAGAACGATGGGCTTCAAAACAAAACCTTAGGGAACACCACTGATAACTATTTTGGGAAGGGACAAAGCATCACCAAGCCTGACACGAAAAGTTCGATCACTCAAGAATGTCCTTTTCCATAGCAACAAGTTGCCTCAAACCCAGATGTTCCAGTTTATTTAAGAGTTTCTTTTATGGGACACGGTCGAATGATCGAGAACTGATTAATTCTGTACATGAAATGCGTATGTAGAGATATTATACTGACAATATAGTAATTTTTCTCAAGCATAATTTATTTTTTCACTTGCGCTCTACGAGTTTTTCTACTATTAATAATGTATTTGAACTAGCGCATCTCATATAATCTTGCCTTGGGACAAACCAAGACAAGTTTCAACACGTTTTAGCTTATCACTTTGTTCCTAGAGTCACTATCGTGAGATCGTGTTTGCCGCATCTGTCGTGCAAATTAGATTTTGAACAACACGTACTTTTCAAGTTGAAAAAGAGTGGCAAAGAAGGTCATGAAATGTTAAAATCTGTCAAAACATTACTGTCATGGTCGTTGTTTGTTGGGCATAGTGTGATCAGAGTTTCTTTCCGAGGCAACTTGTAATCTCTAAGTTCTGAAGCGATCGTTAAACGACCCGCGATCGTTATCACGAGCACGCATTGACACTTTTAATTCTCGAGTTTTTAGCTGATAAACTTACTGCCTATCCACATCCGCCTTACTCACTGTATTTAGCACAATGCGACTTCTACCTCTCACCAAAAGTAAAAAATGTGGACACCATTTTAAGATTGCCACTATAGATAAGCTGAAGCCATTTCTAAAAACTCTTCCCAAACATGCATCCAACATTAAGATTAGTGCATTTCTAACAAAGGGCAGTACTATAAAGAATATTTAGTCGAATTTGTTTTCAATAAAATAAGTAACTGTATTTTTTATCACACTTGGTATAACGTCATATAATTTATATATTACGATTCCATAATTTTTCCACCTAGGAAATTGAAACAAGCAAAAATTAAAATGTTTTATTCAAACCAAAATAATTTAATTTAATAATATTAATCTCCTGATGAAGCAAAAATTAATAATGAACATTTTTAAAACCCGAAAATCCATTCTTGAAAAAATTACCAAACTTCCATTTACTTGTCGTTTTTAATAGGAGCTTAGATTTGTTACTCCCTGCAGCAGAGCGTACCAATACTATCAATGTTTATTTATAATATGCAGTTTTTCTATAGAAGATGATATATATATATATATATATATATATATATATATATATATATATATATATATATATATATATATATATATATATATATATTATATATAAATATATTTTTGATATTTATCGTACTTGGATTTATTCAGAAATTCAATCTCTAAGAAGAATAGAATATAAAATATCACATAGAACTGAAAATGAACTGTCAAAATTTCATAGAAATTCAATGCAGTGGCTATGCAGCCACTTTTGTCCTTCAGTCGGGACTAACCTTTAGAGATCACACGTACGTACGGTACCGCCGCACAGTTTGTTCGTTCATTTTTATTCCCATTCTTCTACTTCTCGATTTCTCATCCTCCCTCAAGTTTCTCATTCTCATTCCACCACACGTTCTCGGCTGGAGCACGAGTAAAGCGCGTTCGATATATGACGACCGGTGGCGTCCGAAATGTGTATCTTCTGAACTGTCATTTGCATTTGGAATTGGCGATTTCATGTTGTTTTTTTTTATTATTTGTGTTACTGTGTTTCCCCCTTGTAGGACATAAAATTTCGATAGGATTTTGTGATTATTTGTGTGGTTTTCATTTTGATTTTAGAGAGTTAATGAACATTCGGTGAAGGGACGGAAAACTGTTTCCAATTAACCTAGGTAAGTGTTGTTTGCTTTCGCAACACATGTTTGAATATCTGTGAAGTGGAGTCTAGCTAGAACCCTGTTTTTTACCGTAGGAAAATTTATTGCACAACTGACTTTATTATGGTTTATTTCTATTAAAAATATGGTTGTAATGGTACTAAATTATGGATAGAGACAAATGTGTTATGATTGTATTTCTGCAATATGAATTTCTTCATCTAGTTATATTGGCCTAAAATTGATAAAAGAATTTTATTCCATATACATATCTCCGAAAGTAGGTACCAGTTCTCAAATTCCAATTTTGAGTCTAGATTCCGTTCTGCTTATAATTTTGGTCCAAGAAAATGAAGTTCAATATATTCTCGAGGTTTTGCTTATCGAATAATTTTATAGCTGATATTGAATATTCAAATGAATCTTTTTGAAGTAGGCATATATTAAACACATATAAAAGATTCACAAATAGAAATACGGTATTGGATTTACTGTAATAATTAGCTAGTATTCAAATTTTATGGGAAATGCTAGAACAAGTATATTTTGGAGAAAATTTATTTGCTCATTTGATGACTTCGACATTTTTCTACGAAAAGCTGTTGTTTTACACTGTACGTTCCTAGATTTTTGTGTCACTCTGTCGTGCCGTTTCAAAATGACACACTCGGTATATACAGGGACCATTTTTTTGTGTCAGGACTGTTGATAGGTTAGATCCTAGTTGAAAAAACAACTTTGATATGAATCATCTCTATAATGGAATATCCTGTATATTTGAAAATAATTTTAGGACGTGCAGCAAATTACCGTCTATTTTTTCTTTATATTTGGCTTTTCAATTTATTCATTTATGGATCGATTAGCCGGTAATTTTCATATGATGTCATAAATTCATTCCAAAAAAAAGTGAAAAGATATTCAGAAGGTAATATTAATAACACTTTATTCGAACATCTTAATAACAAAATATACTGATTGTGAGAAAGACAGCCAGCGAAAAAGTATATGAAATATATTCATTTATATTCTTTTACGATAATTGCTGAAAATTTATCTGGTATATCATTTCTTTCTTATCATCGTAGTTTCCTTCGATAATATACTCAATCCGCATGAAAGCCGGTTTTAAAATTCCAAAACTAGTTCGAAGGTTCTAGGAAACATTCGATGAGATGTGGAACACTTGATCCATCAATTTAAAATACGAACGCGACAAAATTTCAAACAAAAAACTTGTATCATTTAATTTGAATTCCTAGTTTGATCTTTTTATAGAAATCTTTTTCACCCCTGTCCTATATTGTGCTACAAAAGTTTGAAAATCAATTCAAATATTCGTTAATTTACTGCTTACTTATCATCGGCAAAATATCAGATGAGAAGATAGGTGTATGTTTTTATGACAAACATGGACAAATGACCTCTGGATCGTGAACGAAACCAGTAAGTCGTCACGAACTTCCTGAAGACGTTTGTTACCGGCTGAACAGTGAGCCATTGTTCACAGTGTCTTTTTCGACAGATAATCAAAATTATGTTGAATTTGGTTCATGGACGAATAGAATTGTGCAGAAGCTATTGCCTTTGGGAACACAAATAAAATAGAAATATGAGCGGATTGAATATAGTCGCATATCTGTTAATAGCGACCCACGTTCTGGGCGACCTTCGGTGCTAACATCGAACGCCTGTGTGCGAAACTTATTGCTTGCTGGAGCAGACGTTTAGGAGATCCTGGAAATTTGTGGTTTTGGACCTCGTGTAGCAATATGTGACAAACCATGTTTTACACCTACGTCAGCCTTCGTACAGTCCTGATATAACTTCCTGGCACAAGATGTAGATGAAGACCAGATAAGCAATATGAAGGTAGCTCGGATATTTTCGGACAACACTCGTAGATATTACATAATCATTTCATTCTTTTTTCTTTCTTCCATTAATATTACCGAATTCAAAGAGAAATCTGGAAGAGCTGTATGAATTTTTGGTGAGACGTTTGTACGGGCCGGGAATAGTTAGAAATAATTACTCGACTTTTGCTTTTACATCGTGATGTTTGGGTTTCACGAAAAGTTGGCTCCAAGACGTGGTCGATTCATGGATAATCGTTCTTAATCATGAAACATACGGTCTAAGTCTCCGACGAACTCAAGTGACTAATGGATTATTTACATTTGTTGAAATATTACTCATTCCTTGGTTTTTCGTTTTTAAGACGTTCTCAATTATAGATATCCTCGATACGATTATCACGAACGACAACGTAGTTTCTTGCACAGTGTTGCTTCAAGATGAATAAATTCAGTACAAAGTCAGGTAATATTTTTTATGAAATTTTATGAGAAACGTCAATTTATATTATAAATCGGTTATGTTTTGAAAGTAATTTGGTTATTGTAGAGCCGTAGAGGATTCTGGATTTCGTAGAGGCCACTCCGTTGAACTGATTTCGTGATCTTGACGGTAATTCCTAACAATATGAGCTTGGTGAGGTTCGACAACAGTTTTCATTCATGTTTTCTGCCAATGCACAAAATGTTCTTCTAAATTGCCAGTCATGTACCTCTTAGCATTCAGGATTCCATTATTTACGATGAGATCTGCGTTGGCGTTCAAAGAAACTCGTTCCCACTTCATTATAGAACCTCCACCAAAACCATAGGTAGGTAAAAAGTTACACTTGGCACATCTCTCATTTCGACATATGTACAGGTGGACCAAATTCGATGTTTTAGTACGGCAGCTATGTGATATACAGGGTGTCCGTAAATTTAGTGTACAAAGTTACAGATTCTTCTGCTCAAAATAAGTCGATTTAGGCCAACTTACCTATATAAAACGTCTCTTCGTTTGGCCGCTAGAGGTCGCCAAATCCAAAGATTTTTTTCTTATTTTTCAAATAATTCGAGAACGACTCGATCGATAGATACCATATTTGGCATGCGTAATCGGGTGCGTTATTCACGCTTTTAGTGATCCACTCAATGACCTTGACGTCCCTAAGAACTCGAACGTGTTTTTAATCAACCATAATTTTTCAACTGCCTGCGTTTGTGCAAAACTTTTTCAGACATTAAGTAGCTAGACTAATTATCAAACTTTTTTGTCTCTTGAGCAATTTCGATATGAATAACGCTTCGCTATTCCTAGTAGCTTTAAATGCAGCTTCGACAAAACCATGGAGTGCAAATTAGGACTAAACCTAAAAAGAAAGATATTGTATTTTCATTGTGATTTATGGCCTCTAGTATACAGGGATATCCACCGGGACCATCCGTTACAAACTTTTTGAGTTCCAATTAGAATATCAAGCTGAAATTTTATACGCGGCCATAACTAGCGATTTCCAATTGAAGTGAAATATTCTCGAAGTGATACCATTTCCGGTTATACCGAAAGTGAGTCATCACTTTGTTATTTCAAATGGAAATCTACATTTTTATTATACATCTTGAACCGACATTTGAGCAAGGCATAAAATACCCAAGTTGTTGGCACTTATCTGTCAAAACTTTTGACAGCTTTAATTATATTTGTTAAAAACTCGATTTTTAAGGAACATTTAAAAAAATTGTATCTCGTAGATCTTTTGCATTACAGACACAATTTTTGCTTGGGTGGATAGAAGAAGGATCAAGGAATTTTTTAAGCAGTCTGCACATGTCAAATGTTTATTGCATTGTTTTGTATGATTTTTTCAATTTGGCCTTTTTCAAACAGCAATAACTCAATTTTTTCAAATGGCACGTGCCAATTTTTATATCGCCATCAGATGAAGCGTCAAATTTCAGATGGAATTGTATCAGCATGTACTATACCCATCTCTTATGGTTCCGAAATAATTTGGGAATATATTGAATTTTGATGATTTTGCAAGAACTAACAGAGAATGCTTTGAAATATTTGAATCAAGTAGCTGAACTGACTACGCTCACCTGACAGGTGCCCAAAATTAATATAATTGTCACTTCGTTCATTCGAATTTGATATTTCAACAAGAATTGTCGTTATTTCAGATTGAAAATATCCAAAAAATACATCACATTTGGAATAAAACCACTGGTTATTCAAACGAAAATATATTTAATCTTTTTTTAATTCATTTTAGAATGTCAAAAAGTAGTGGGTAGAAATTGCAGGCAATTCAATAACCAATTTCCAAATTTACCGTCTATGAGTAAAATAAAATTTCGAAGCATTAGAAGCAATTTTCTACAATTCGGATGAATAAAAATTGTAGGAACTAAGCGAAAACCAATCATCGAAGATAATTACATTAATACGAATAAATGATAGCAAACATCATAGGAGAAAACTAATTTACGATCTGAATAAATGTTCAATATGGGCCCCATTTTGCTCGATACACTTGACAGCTCGTATACGAACATGATGAGTTTCCCTCCTAGTTTCCTCAGGATCAATATTACGAAAAGCATTATGAATGCGCTGTAGTCTACTATGTAGTATAAGATACACTTTACTCTTGATTTTGCCCCATAAATAAAAATCAAGGGGCGTCAGGTTCGGAGAACGCGGAGGCCATAAATTTGGTCCTTGATTACCCCAAAATCTATCCTCGAACATTTCTGTTAGCTGCCGATCTACAGCTCGTGTTTTATGTGCTGGTGCACCATCCATTTGGTAATAGCAATCCCTCAGAATGTTAAGGGGTAATCCATCTAAAAAATTTGCTAATGCTCCTCTCAAAATTTCCAGGTATCTTTGTCCATTAAGATTTTCCTCATAAATGTGATAAGCCAACAAATCATTCATTAAAATTGCAAAAACGTTCTCGCTGAATTTATTTTGGAAATCAATAACCTCAATGAAATGTGTATTTTCTGTGGCCCAAAAATGTCGATTTCTCCTGTTGGTTATTCCACTTTCATTGAACTCGGCTTCATAAGACCATATAATTTTCTGCAGAATTGTCTCATCTTCTTGAAGCCGAATTAATAAATTTTCACAGAAATGTAGCCGCTTGGGAAGGTCAGTTGGTTTCAATTTTTGTAGTCTGATAAAAGAATACGGGTGCATGTTATGTTTCTTAAGGATCCTTTGAATGGAAGTATAACTCAATCCAATATCCATTGATGCTGACTTAATGGACGCATGTGGATTGGCACGAAAATACGCTAACGTATTAATTTGATTGTCGTCGTCCTCGAGAATTGGTTTTCTTCTAATTTCTATGTATTCTGTTCCTCCAAATTGCAGAAAATTGCTTCTAACCTTTCGAAATTTTGTTTTACTCATAGGCGCCAAATTTGGAAATTGGTTATTGAATTGCCTGCAAGTTCTATCCACCACTTTTTGACATTCGCCATGAATTAAAAAGGGATTAAACATATCCTCGTTTGAATAATCAGCCATTTTATTATCGATATGGTGTTTTTCAAAAATATTCACTTCAAATTACTAACAATTCTTGTTGAAATATCAAATTCGAATGAACGAAGTGACAAGTACATTAATTTTAGGCACCCGTCAGGTGAGCGTAGCCAGTTCAGGTTGATTCAAATAATTCAAAGCATTCTCTGTTAGTTCTTGCAAAATCATCAAAATTCAATATATTCCCAAATTATTGCGGAACTATAAGAGATGGGTATAGTACATGCTGATACAATTCCATCTGAAATTTAACGCTTCATCTGATGGCATTTGCCATTTGAAAAAATTGAGTTATTGCTGTTTGAAAAAGACCAAATTGAAAAAATCATACAAAACAACGCAATAAACATTCGACATGTGTAGACGTTTAAAAAATTCCTTGATCCTTCTTCTATCCACCCAAGCAAAAATTGTGTCTGTAATGCAAGAGATCTACGAGATACAATTTTTTTTAATATTCCTCAAAAATCGAGTTTTTAACAAAAATAATTAAATCTGTCAAAAGTTCAAAGAGAACAAACGTTACTCGGAAAAATTGATCAACAACTGTTGTTTCAACTTGTGGTGGTTTCTTGCAAAATCTCAATATATGCCAAGAAGAAACATAGAATTTGTTGGCATATGTCTGGACATATCCGAAAAACATTATGTTTTAATATTCAGTTGCCTACCAAAAAAGAAATTTGAAATATTGAAATTGTGTTTCAATATTTTGGCGCAGTGTAGAAGTGTCTCTTATATTTTGATAAAAACAACAGAAATCCATGTTACTCATAACTCATATTTTTCCTACTAGAATTTAATGTTAAGAGCACCAGAGTTTTCTTCGGTTGGATTTCAAATCAAATTTGGTGTTAAAGGTTGATTCGGTGCATGTGCAATCAACGCTCCATATTAGTATCCATAAAGTTAACATTAATTATTGGGAAAGTAGAAAGTCTTTCAATACTCAAATACTTTATGTCAAAACGATTCAGAATAACTTGACAGTAGATATTCTGGTGATGGATGGAAAAAACTCGACATTTTTATGCCGTCTCCTAATTGAAGAGAACTTGTTATATTGTTAGGAATTGTTTTCAAAATACAGCATGACTAACATAGGGTCTTTACACTCGCTCACGCTAATTGTCTGAACGTGTCAAACCACCCTTACTTCAGTGTATTATGTACTCTGACCAAAGCAGAAACTAGTTTTGGTTTAGGACTCAGGTAATATCAGGAAATATCAACGCCTTCTTTTATCAATATAAGCTCTGCCAGGTGCTGAAATTAGAGATGCACTTCTTGAAACAGGTGTACGTTGTTAATCATTAGTGTATAAAGCTTTCTGGAATATTGCGGAAATTGAATATTACGCATTTAAATTATAACCGATATTTATGAGGGAAATGCATGTTTGCATTCAAATCTGATAATTTTCATTTGAGATAAAATTTTGAAATTGATAACTTGCATTTTCATAAAGGTTATTTGTACAAGTATCACTTATCGGTATTTTAGTGTAGATAAGTGCGATATAGACTACAAAAAAAAGGAGAGATTCGTATATCTTGCCTACATATAACCAAATTTATATGTTATCACCCGATATTTTGAATATTACCCCAGAGATATTAGAAAATTCGAAGGATTGTTAGAATTGATCCTTTTTCAAATATTTCAATTGAAAAAATAAATAAATTAAGGTTTATTTTAAGAGAGAAACAAATGGAAGAAAATGAGAGAATCTTTCCGCATGTAGTCAAAAAATTGAAAATTTTGTTCTCACGGAGTAGGGTTTTTTTATCGATCTCGGTAGCTTGAATTACCTCCTCTTGTCCTGATACAAGCCTGAATCCGTCTAGGCATGCTTTGGCTTAGGTTTTCGACCTCCTCTGGGGTGATATTCTGCCACTCTTCTGTGGCGGCTTGGATGAGCTGTTGTGGGGTTCTTAGATAGCGATTCCCTCTGTTTCAAGATAATGTCGCGCGAGGTTGCTGGTATGCGGAGGAGCATTATCTTGCATAAAA
Source organism: Cryptolaemus montrouzieri (assembly GCA_013387265.2). Lineage (NCBI taxonomy): Eukaryota > Metazoa > Arthropoda > Insecta > Coleoptera > Coccinellidae > Cryptolaemus > Cryptolaemus montrouzieri. The sequence continues at coordinate 32,070,091 of JABFTP020000103.1, forward strand.
GTGAAATTCTCACGTGGGCACCTCGCCAGAGTCACATTATGACTTCCAGCACTAGGTTCACGTAATTTCTAGCCGTAACACTCGCAGGAAACGAAATCGAATCTGTTTTGCGTCCCAGCATAATGCCACCCAAAAACATCACACTGCGCCCTTGGTATTTCGGAATTTGTCTTGCTGCTCGGAGTCTAGCTTCTTTGTCACGACCCTTAACCGAATCCGTCGGTCATATGATCGAACACCAATTCTGGTCTCATCCGATAAAAGAATATTTCGCCAATTCTCAATATTCCAATTCTGGTGCTCGATACACCAATTAAGCCTGTTAATTTTTTGTTGTCTGGTTAGCTCTGGAACTCTTAAGGGCCTTCTGCTATATAAACCTCTTGAACGAAGTCTTTGACGTATCGTTTCGACTGATACACTGATGCCTGTAGCTTCCAGGAATTGCCTTTGGAGTATGGGGTGCGACGTACTAGGGTCTCTTCTTTCAATTTGGCACAAAAAGCAGTCTTGTTATTCAGAAGTGATCTTCCTACGACTTCCTCTAGGCCTATTTTACAGATATTTTAGCTCCACGTATCGGGCGTAGGTTTTTGAATTCGCCCCCTGTAATACCCCCATTGTGGCCGCTTTATCCGTCTCTGTCACCCCTTCTTCAACGAGAGCAGTTATTCGACCCCTCTGCGCATCGGACAATCCAACGTAATGCATTTTCAATTATGATTATAGGCTTTTTTAAATTTCGAAATTCACAGTTTCAAATCTCACTGACGACTGAGTACCATATCCCGAACATGTGGTGATAATTCAACATTTCTTATTCTATCCAGTTTTTTCACAACAAAAACTTCATTCTTCACAAGTAGTCCATGATTAAAAACAATCAATAATGTGAAGTACCGAGTGACTCCATATAAATTTGGTTGTGTGTAAATATAACATGTTTAACAAATTTCTCCAAAACTGTGAATTTTTCCAGAAATGAAAGTTCTTTGAACGTTTTGTGGTTTCATTTAGTGTGATGAAGTAAATTTACACAAAAAATCGAGAATATTTTCAATTCTATGCTAACAACAATGAAGCACACTTATGAGAAGAACAAACGAAATCAATTATTACACTGGTCTACAATGGTTTTGTTGCCCTAGATATGAAAATGATTTTGGGTCTATTTATGCACACAATTCGTGAAACTATCAATGATTTTGTAGGATTTGCTCTGATTTCTTTTTAAATCTTTATTTTCATTTTACATAACAAAATCGTAAAACAAGAAACAAAATAACAGATATATTTATAATGTCAGTTATGTTTTGAGAAATTCGGATACATCGAAGTAAATAAAGAGGAAAATGTCGAAAATATATTTCATATTTCCATAAAACGCCTTTTATGAGCTTTTCTTCTATAATTTTTCAGGGGACAATCTCTTTTCAAAGACCAGCAGTAATCTGCCATCATGTGACAATCCCATCGACCTTGATACCTTTCTTCCATTACTTTTAGATCTTGATGAAACCGCTCTCCCTGTTCCTCACTATAATTTCCTAAATTATCCGGAAATTTATCTAGATGATTGCGGAGATAGTGTAACTTAATACTCATATTTGCTCCTAAAGTCTGAAAGTTTGTCAGCATATTTTGCACAATTTCTTCATAATTTGCTGCTTTATGGTTACCTAGGAAATTTTCGACAACCAACACAAAACTTTTCCAAGCTTTACTTTCCGGAACAGTCATAACTTTGATAAAATCTGAGTCTTTCATCAATTGCCGTATTTGAGGACCATCAAATATTCCACCTTTCAATTTTTCCATATTAAGCTTCGGAAATTTTCTGCAAATGTAATTAAAACAATTTCCGTCTTTGTTCAACGCTTTTACAAATTGCTTAATCATACCTAACTTAATATGTAATGGTGGAAGTATGATTTTGTCTCTGCTCACCAGCGGCTCCCTTATTACGTTGGCTTTACCGACAGTTAAAGAATTTCTTACAGGCCAAACATCTTGTTCCCAATGAAGTTGCTTTGCTCTACTATCCCACATACAAATAAAGCAAGGGTATTTTGTATATCCACTTTGTTGGCCAAGTAAAAAATTAACCATTTTTAAATCCACACAGATCGGCCATTGATGCTCAGAGTATTTAATTTTCTCTAAAACTAATTTTACATTTTCATATTCTTCTTTGAGTTTCGTTGAATGGGCAATTGGAATTGATGCAAATTTATTTCCATTGTGCAATAAGACGCATTAAACTTCTTTGCAACTATCAATAAAAGGCGCCATTCAGTAGATTTGTACTCTTTTAAACCCATGTCTATAAGCAGCTTCGCGATATCATTACAATACACTAATCCTTCATTTTCACTAAAAATTGTGATAACTCTTTTCTCGCGTTCTGTATGTTGTAATTGTTACTGTTGGTGCCAATAAATTTTTTTCTTTCAATCTTGAGGCCAACAGTTTTGATCCTTGTTTTGATAAATTGAGATCACGTATTAAATCACTGAGTTCATTTTGAGAAAATAACTTTGGCGTAGATGTTTCACCTTCCCATTCACTTCCACTAGTAGATGGTCCCGATTTCTGTGAATTTGGTAACATCATTGTTTCTGAGGGCATGCGAATTACTTTTGAAATGTATATGGGCCGAGGGAGATTTTCACTGTGTAGAACCGGACATTTCGTAGACTGTAAGTCTGGGTATCTCCACGTTTGATTTCGATTAAAACCTTTAACATCTACTACGCAAAAGTAACAATCATCTAAATGATTCGTAGGCTCCGTCCAGATCATAGGAATACCAAAGTCTAATCCAGAACGTTCACCTTTTTTCCACAACCGTAAAGACTCAACACAGGACTTTATTAGGAACCCATGGTTTACCTAATTTGTCCATTTTGAAACCAAAATATTCAACATAAGTCTCCTTGACAAAGTCTGTGATATTCCTTTTTTGTTTTTTTGGTATATAAACACCGCAAATATAACAAAATAAATCACTACAATATTTACACTTTCTTCGTAACGAACTCATATTTTAGACTAGAAGACAAATATATAAGAATGGACATTCAGTAATTGAAACAAAATATTAATCCATGACACTTTATCCAGATTTACGTGTATATGTACTTCAATATTGTCGAATAACTGAGATCTCAGCTGTTCTGTGGAGCAAGGGGTCTGAGAGTGGGGATCAGGTGATGTTGGTATGCGCGAAAAAGTTGCGCAGAAGCCTAATCATGACTGGAAAATTAAATTTTATTTCCAACAAGCTTATAATTGTTCAAAATATAAGAAATGCAAAAATCATGAAAATACGAGCACATTGAGAACTTTCATGAATATATTCGTAATCTGGGCACTTGAAAACATAAAAATTTGCGATGATATCCAGGGCAACAATAAAGAAAATTTTTTTTGTAGAGCTGTGTTACTCATGACAAATATTGAAAATAACACAGGTCAACATTTTATCTACGAGTGAAAATGGGGGACAATGGATTCTACGGTTTTCGGAATCGCCGATTACAATGAGAGGATCAGTTAAACCCATCGAGTCAGGTTCAAGGTGATTTGAATGTCAAATCGAGAGGTCACGTTCAAAAAATCTGAGAAAAATTCATTGTATTTGTATTTCGTCTTGTGTCATCAGAATTTGGTACCACTGTAGCCATTCAAGGCTTATAGTGCTCCTTCCTTGACAATCATATCTGAATGCCAGGGTAATCTCCTTAACAAGGTTTAGAATCTTTTTCTTTCATTTATCAGGTCCCTTTCGCTTAGTTCTTCGTTCCTGCACACGCGGGGCATACCATAATTGAAGAACTGATCAAAATACTGAGTATGGAGAATTATACGATTAGTGAAAAACTTACAGAGACCAAGGAGTATGAAATGGTGATAGACTGGAACAATTGGCTTGGCTCTGACTGCCGTAAACACAAATTGGTATACGGACGGTTCCAAAATGGAAAAGGGAACTGGAGCTGACAATACCATTGGAGGCTCACGCAACTATCTTTCAGGCACAATTATAAGCCATAACAACCTGTGTTAGTTAGAACCTCAAAAGACGCTCTAAGAACAGGCGGATAAACATTCTCTAGTCAGGCGGTAATAAAACCTCTGGGTGGGTGGGAAACCCGGTCAAAGCTTATATGGGAATGTATGTAGTTACTATCTGAACTGGCGAAACGGAACTAGGTAACTTTGGTCAGGATGCCTAGGCACCGTGACATTGCTGGCAACGAGGAGGAAGATTCTCCTACTAGGGAAGCGCCAAGACGAGATTTATTGTCCGGAACTAGCTCTCGGTATAACTAATTCTCAAATCAAATCAGATTTATTTGCTCCTAAGACTACAATGAGTCACATTCAAGCATGTCAATAAACAAAACACAATGTAAAAATATTCGACATAAAATACTAATATTACAAATTTCTAGAAAGAGTTCTCATCAATGCAAGAAAGATATTATATTACAGCTGTCATATGTGTGCTTCAAAGAATTCTGCCACTGTATAGAATGCACCCGAAATCAAGAATTCCCATACTCTCTGCTTAACTGCACTCTTGGATTTGAAATCATTTATGAGCGGATATATGTGATTGAAGCATTTGATCGCAATATAGTTAGGATCATTTTGACCCACTCAGTCTTGAAAATGGTAAACGCAAATAGCTTCTTATTCTGGTGGAATAATCATGCACTGTATCATTTGCATTAAATAGATGCTTGTTTTTCCAAATATGCAAAATCAAATGATACAAATATAGAGGAGGGAGGGTTAGGATCCTTTCAGTTCTAAATAGCTGCTGGCAATGACTCGAGCAAGGGTGTCCGAACATAATGCGGATTATCTTCTTCTGTGCTATGAAAGCCTCCTGCATATGTGCTGAAGATCCCCAAAAAATTATTCCATATGCCAGTGTTCCCTCAATCCTTCCCTGGTACATCAGCTTCAGAACCCCCAAACTCACCACATCTCTCAAGTATCTAAATGCAAAAGCTGCCCTGCTTAATTTACAGGCCAAGAGAGATATATGGTCCTGCCATGTTAATTTTGGGTCTAACGTAATTTCCAGAATTGTGAAGGTACCTGCGGCAGAAATGCTTATTTCGTAAGCTTTTATAAGGAAAGAGAAATCAATTGATGCATTTATCGGCATAAATCTCATGTAATGGGTCTTTGAAATATCACAGTCAATCCATTATAGAAGCATCAGTCAATGAAATTTTGAGATGTAACATTGCTCTGACGAATAACTTGTATCGATGGCTCAGCAGCAAGCATACTTGCATCATCAGCATAAAGAATTAGTCTACCCGACTCAATATTTATATTAAATATCTCATCCAAAAATACGATGAAGAAAAGAGGTCCAAGAATTGAGCCCTGGGGCACGCCTTGTCTTATGAGATGTTTTCACGATCTCACTCCATCCACTACAACAGTCAGTCTTCGATCCGATAGATATGAATCAGCCCAGTCTCAAGAAATACCTCTAACTCCAACACTATAAAACTTGGGTCTCTGCAGTTCATGATTCATACATTCAAAAGCTCTTTTCAAATCATAAAAAATACCGACTATTGGATTTCCTTCATTTAGTTGTTAATAAATATGTGACATGATCTCCAGCAGAGCAGAAGTTGTTGAACCTTCCGCAAAAAATCCATGTTGAGATGTATGAAGTATTCCCATTCCATCCGAAAAGCTATAAAGACGACGAAAAAATATAGATTCCAATAACTTTGCAAACTGCGTTTGAACACAAACAGATCTATAGTCTTCTACTTCCTCTCGAGATCCCTTGTTCTTGTAAAGCGGAATGCATTTAAACTCTTTCAAAGCATCAGGAAAAATACAATACTCATTTATGAGATAAGCTAATGGTCCCGATACCTCTGCTGCCACTGTCCTAACTGCTCTTCCGTCTATTTCATCTATACCTGGTGAGGATTTCTTTGATGTTCTCTGAATGACCCCGAAAACCTCCTCTTCCGAACAAGGACTTATGAAAAACGTTTCCTCCCGTATGTTTAGATGGATATTTTCGAGCTGTGCATTACATGGAGGCAAATATGAGAATAAATTGGAAAGGACATCTGCCACATCCTGTGCACCCAAAATCCTCATCCCTGTAGCATCCCTTATCTCAGGTATTCCCTTTGGCCTCTTTGGCCAATTTATCACATTCATAAGTCTTCTATTATACCCATCCTTTTGCCTACTCAAAATTACCTGTCCATAAAAATATTTAAGTTGTTCATATCTGTTCTTATAAAATTCAACAATGTTTTGACAAACGGTGCATTTCATTGAGAAAGGAATGAAACTGTTTTAAATCCTTAGGAATTTTCTTCCTTCGATTGTCTGAGATTGCAACTTCAGGAAAACTTGTTTCATAATACTCCACAAATCTTCCATGAAAAAAATTGAACTTTTCATTTAGGTTTCCTCTTTCCAGACCATCGCAGTTTGCATTCAACATACATTCTCTAAATCGTTTTGACCTTATGCACGTTTACTGTTCTTACAGTTGGAGAATCAAAGCTCAACAGTTGATAACAGTGATCAGAAATGAAAGTGGAATCCACCCTGACGAGATAATTAATGACATTAGAAAAAATATTGTCAATACATGATGCAGTTTTCGCAGATACTCTTGTTGGCTCAGATATCATTTTTTTCATATCAAATTTTGCGAACAAATTGATATACTTTTTACAAACCTCGAATCTTCCTAAAAGTTCATATTAAAATCGCCACAAACAATATAAATGTTCTCTTTTTTATTGAGTGCATTCAATAAACGATATAAAGTTCAGGACAGGATCTACACCTGAATAGTAAAGCCACAAGCTGACAGGTGGGTTTTCATTCTGGTGCATAGACAAACCAAACTTCTGCTGGAAAACCTAGCAAGAAGTTCACTCAAGAATCTCTTAGACTCAGCAGAGAAAAACTAAGCACCGTAACGGGTCTGATAACTGGACATGGGAGGATAAGGAAACATTTTCACACAATAAGCATTTATCGTGAAAAACCTATATGCAGACTATTCAACGAAGAGGAAGAAATAGCCTATCAAAATGTAAACAAATGCCAAGATCTAGTCTGGAAAAAATAAGAAACAGCGGTACGATATGAATTGCTAGTTCATCCACCATCTGGTTCCCTGTGGTTTCTATTTGTTGCAAAATATGAACCGATAGAGATTTCTAATGAATTCAGAAATCAGCATCGCTTGAGCAAGTGTATGTTTTTCCTGAATGTAGATTATGCCGAAAAATCAATGACAAAAAGGAAACTACCTTCGTTTCTTACACTCGAAATTGACCAGATAAAAATCATATTAACTCAATATCTAATTGGCAATTCAATTCACATTCATGCGATTGTTAAATGTCCTTTCATTACAGTGGATTCAACAACACTATACCCGAAAGATATCGGTCAAACAAGTGTCAGAAGTTCAGAACAGGTTTCGAGTGTTGATAGCATCGAGTAGCACTTTAGCCTTGAACGGTTCTTCATCTGACCGTTTCCAATTCATGAGGAAGTATTTTATTCTTATTGATAAATGAATGAATATTCATCCGGAATGATTTTGAATGTGACGAAGATTTTGATAGACACTTTACCATCAAAATCATTGAAAAAAACGAAGACCTTTCTAGCATCTAACGCTCATCTTTTTCATACAGAGTGTTTCATGATAAGATCAAATTGATTCGAGTTGATTTCAAGGAAAAACTTCATATAAACATGTCTCGAAATCAGTAGATTCGTGTTAATGTGAACTTGCGTAACGTGAACTAGTCGAAAATAGGCCTTACTATCGATTTTTCTCGCAATAAGACAGATTTTAATGCAGTTTCGTGAGAATCTACAGAAACTTTGTGAACTGATCTGAAAATGAATCCAAATCTGTTACTTGGGAGTTTTGAGGTCGCTGTACCTACGAGGCGAGAACCTACGGAGTACCTGGTGCCTGTAGCGGGTGTTTTGAACGGAGTATTATGTACATTTGTCATAGAATTGGCCCAAACTTGTTATTCAGGGGGTTTTCGATGTCGTTATGAGTGAACTCCCCAATTTGATAGGGAATTATTAAGTGTATCTGAAACATGATTGCTCTTTTGATTCTCAGATTTTTTTCAAATTTGGCGCTTAAATTCTTAACTTATTTGTTATAAAAACAACAAAATGTGAGAATACACTGTGAAATTTGAAATAAAACGCAAAAATCTTAATCTACTTCAATATTCATTGAATCTCCTTCAAAATATGCTCCATTTAAAGCAAACCACATGTGCCAACGTTTTTTACAATCATCGAAACATCTTTATAGGCGCTTCAGGGAACTCCGTGAATTTTCTCTTATGACGTCTATGTAATCAAATCTGGTTCCACGGAGCGGCAATTTCAGTCTGGAGAAAAGAAAAAAGTCACACGGAGCTAGACCAGGCGAATAAGGCGGCTGCTCGATGGTATTTATCGAGTGTTTGGTCTTAAAGTCGTAATAACCGTTGCTCGATGAAATGGTGCGTTATCGTCATGCAAAATCCACGAATTGTTTTGCCACAAATAAGGCCGTTTACGGCGAATATTTTCACGCAAACGTCTCAAATCGGTTGAATAGAAGTCCTTATTAACCATTTGACCATTGGTGAGGTTTTTTTGGTTTCCCACCCATTCCGATGATAGTTGGCTCGTTAGTGTGTCGTATTCATAGACCCATGTCTCGTCACCAGTTATGATCCGTCGCATAAACGTGGGATCAGAATTCGCACGATCCACCATGTCTGCAGCTATCTACATCCGGTACTGTTTTTGACTAAAATTCAGCTTTATCGGAACGAGCCGAGCGGCGATGCACCGAATGCCCAATTGGTTCACCAAAATTAAACGAGTGGTTTCACGAGAGATGTTGAGTTCACGAGCTATCTCTCTAACGCTGGCATGACGATTTGGAGCACCATTTTCTTGATTTTTTGGACGTTACCGTCGGTTGAAGAGGTCGAAGGTCGTACGGAACGACGCAAATCTTTGAAGATCTCACGACCGTCTTTAAAGGCTTTGTACCATTCGTTCACTTGGGTTTTCGATGAAACAGAGTTTCCATAAGCCTTTTCCAGCATTTGCAACGTTCAAAACACAAAATTTGAAACAAACTCCCTGTTCAATATTTTCCATTGTTAAATTCGCAGTGTACCACTGACGTGGACTGTTTTCAACAGCTGTCGTAAACAAACTAGTTGACAGATCGCGCTCATGTTTGGCATAGTAATTAAGAAAAGTCCTACCAATATACAGAAACTTATAATACTTAAAAATACTCAACGTGGGCAATTTGAATGAGAATGTCCGAATACTTTTTAGTCACAGTGTATATTTCCATACAAATTATTATTATTATTATTTTTATTTTATTTTGTTTTCATTTTTGTTATTTTTATTTTATTTTGGTTTCATTATTATTTTCATTTTTTGTTTCTATTTTCATTTCGTTGATTTCGAGTGTAGCTAATTTTATCCAAAAGGTCATAATACTCCATAGGAAGACGTTAACACTCCCGTTGCGGGCACCAGGTACTTCACAGGTTTTCGCCGGCCACGTATTCGTGTTCAGCGATCCCGAAGAACCCAGAGGAACAGATTTGGATTCATTTTCACGATTATTAACTGATTTTCGAATATTTTATTATTGTCTACTGCTGAATGCAATTCTGAAATGCATTTCTTTTATGCACAAATGCAATTTAGATTTCTTCATGATTAGATTACTTCACAAAGTTTCTAGAGATCCTTACGAATCTAACGCACCATACTCTAGTCCGTCTTACTTCGCAAAAAATCGATTTCTTTATAATGCCTAGACTAAACACAAAATCTTTTGCATAGTGCTCTGTAGGATGAATAATCGGCACCTTTATGTGGGCACGAATATAGTTTCTCAAACCTGCAGTATTAAGGGGATGAAAGGACACCTATCACTCTACCAAATACACATGTACTCATTTTGTGTTGGAGTTCAGAGACAGATGTGCCTAGTGTTAGGGAATTGATTTGGCTGATGAAATAATGGCTCAAATAACAAATAATTTTGACTTTTTATGAGAAGTCTATAATTAAAGAAGAGCTTAGAAAGGATGTCAGTATCCCTACTCTATCGAAAAAGTTCGGGGCAGTGTATGCTCCATTAGAAATAAACAAAGAAAATTTCGGAAGTAGTTAATCAGAGTTTGAAACCTAGCAAGATAAAGAAAAGTACTCTGAGAAGAGCTGAATATCTCTACAAATGGTTCGTGAAGTAAAGAGAACGAAACTTTCTGTTTCGGGAGAAATGTTTAGAAGCAAAGCTCTACATTTGCATGAAAAGTTAATGTCAACTAACGAAAAATTCAATGCAAGCAGTGGATAGTTGCAACGTGTTTCGTTGTTTCGTCACAATATTTTTTTTCCGTGAAAATTTTTCTATTATTATTCTTTCGTTTTCTTATTGATGAATTGAAATAGATTATCCTCATTTCATACAGGAGTGACTCAAAAAATTATTGAATATTGTAATTTTCAAAATATCATATCTTGATTTTTCAAATGGAACACCCTGTATTTTATTATTCATGTCAACGCATGAAATATTGTGCTATATTATTGCAGAAGTAACCTTATCTTTATCTTCGATCATTTTCGAAATATTCAATTATTTGTAAAAAGTTTTGATGAAAATTCTACAAACCGTATCAAACTCATCAACATGCATCATTATTCGCACAGAAGTTATTTTTTCTGTAATGATTCAAATAGTGAAAAATGAAACCTAAACAAGATAATCCTTTCAAAGAATGATAAAATCAAGATGATTGAAACGTAAATCGAGGTATGTGTTGACATTTTTTTTATTTGTGCCTTCTGTCAGGGGTCCGGACATATCATATTCTTCATTTTACATAGTGAACTTATCAGTGTTTTAAACATTGTTAAAGTAAGGTTTGATCCCAATTTTCTCAATTGACTGCCATGAAGTCCTCCAAAGAGGAAATGGTTGATATGATTTTTATTCTGGGTGTGATAGAAATTCTTTGTTGGCAAGTAGAGTTTATGCACAAAGGTTTCCTGACAAGAGGCATCCTGGCGCAAGATGCTTTGAAAAACTTCTAATTAGATTTATCGAAACGGATAATATCGCTTACAAAAACCATGCAAAACCAAAAACTGCAGCTGAAGACAACCAGTTATCAGTTTTGTAAACAGTGACAGAGGACCCATATAAAAGCCAAAAAGAGATTTCTCAGTTAATAGATATAAGTCAAACTTCCGTCCAGAGAATCTTGAAATTGAATAAATTTCATGCATATCATGTACAGCTGCATCAGGAACTGAACAATCAAGACTATGAAAATCGAATCGATTTTTGCAATTGGCAAGTGACAAAGTAGCGGAAAATCCAAATATGTTTAGTAGAGTTCTTTTCTCGGACGAGGAAACTTTCCACAAGAATGGGCTTGTTAACAGGCACAACTTTCATTATTACGCCACGGAAAATCCACACCTCATAAGACAAATAGATCACCAGCATCGTTGGTCCTTGAATGTATGGGCCGCTATAGTAGATGGATATCTAACTGGGCCGCACTTTTCGACGGGCACCTCAATAGTGAAATGTATTTAGATTTTCTTCAAAATCATCTACCAATGTTATTTTCTGATGTACCAGAGCATATAAGACAAGATTTGTGGTTTCAATAGGATGGAGCACCGGCACATTACTCACATCAGGTTAGGGAGAATTTGAATCATGTATTTCCAAACAAATTGATAGGACGTGGTGGTCCTGTTTAATGGCCAGCTAGATCTCCGGACCTTACAAGTCTAGATTTTTTCTTGTGGGGTTATATTAAGGGCATCGTTTATCAGATTCCTTTCACAACATAGTTGGATGTGAGGCAGAGAATAGTCGACGCCTTTCAGTCAGTTAATCCGCAAATGTTGTCGAGAGTTCAACGGTCTTTCCTCAGAAGGATTGAGTTGTGTCTACAAAGAAACGGGCATCATTTCGAACACTTATTGAAATAGTTCAACACCTTGTAGATCATATCACCAAAAACCAATCTATTACGTATTTCATACTCGACTACCTTAAAATATCTCCATTTCTCTGATCAAGTATAATGATATGTACTAATAAACACTTCTTTCGCAACCTCTGATTTTATTATTTCAGTTTATTTTTTTTTATTTCGAAAATGGTCGAAGATAAAGATAAGGCTACTTTTGCAAAAATATAGCACAGTATTTTATGCTTTGACATGAATAATAAAATACAGGGTGTTCCATTTGAAAAAATCAAGATATAAAATTTTTAAAATTACAATATTCAATAATTTTTTTGAGTCACTCCTGTATAAAATGAGGATAATCTATTTCAATTCATCAATGAAGCTATCCTTGAGCAATAAGAAAACGAGAAGAAAAAAGTATTCATCCTCTCTGGCCGAAGGAGCATGCGATGATATGAGAGCCTATTTTCATGAATTTTTACGGAAAAAAAAAATTGTGACGAAACTACTCATCAAAAAAACTTATTACTTAAAGACATAGCAGAGTTTAGGACGCTCTGAAATCTTCAACAAAAAAGTGGTCTTCCTATCTGAAAAACATCCCAAGATTTTTTATAGAAAATTGGGACACCCTGTTTACTTCAAAATGAATTGCTGAAGTAGATTTTTACTTTCTAAATACAATACTGTTCGAACAAAAATGAAATCTTCTAGAGTGTATGAGCTACAGAGCACCGCGCCACTGGTAAATCACCCAGTATATGATAAATAAATCCATTAAACAAGTTATCTTTATTTTTTGTTCATTTTTAAGTATAATTTCACTACTTGGGTCTGATCTCACCCAAAGCACGGCGACGTTTGTGAAATTAAAGACCTTCTGAAGATTAAAGCAAATTGAGGTCGTTGCAATAGAATTATAGAACAGGACAACGTCTGTCGGGTTAGCTAGTAAACAATAATGATACGATTAACACATTATCGCAATGATTTAAAATCACCATATCCAGCTAGTTGCACGTATCATTTTAAATTAATTTCGACCACTCCTATATAGAAGTCTTATTTTCCTTTCAACATTCTACAAGTTCGTTTTTTTCTAATACACTGTTTTATATAATAATAATACAAGAAATAAATCGGATATTTCCATTAGATAAACACCTGTCTTGAGTGACGTATATATCGAACTAGTTCTGAAGGATTTAATTCGTTGTTGCAATCAAATCGTTGCTACTTTTTATTCCAACGATGTAGTTAATGATTGTTTATGTTTTCGTTCTGTATTTCGTGTGGAAATAATGTAAGAATGCATGGAAAGGCGTGTTCTTCGAATTACGTTTGAAATTGTTTTGTTTACGTAAGTTCCCTACTACGATGAAGGAAATTAGTGATCAAGCAATCAAGTAAAAGACTAGTCTTTAATCTCGTTGATTTTTGGAGTTTCGTAGATTCTTCAAATATCCCTAGCAGAATCAACATCTTTTACTTAAGGACTAATATATTTGAGTGTAAACCTTAAACATAGATCATATCCGCATATTCTTCATTAACGGAGGAATACATTTTCAATCCGAAAAATTTAAGGTTTCATATCAATAGTTACACACGTCAACATTTTATCTACGAGTGAACATAGGAAACGGTAATAGATTCGAGGGTTATCGAGGTTGCTGATTACAATGAGAAGATCAGTTAACAAGCATCAGGTTTTAACCGCCTTGGTAGCTGCACGATTAGTGCGCAAGCACAGCTAAGCCCAGATAACTGGCTCGAATCCGGGGTCAAGTTATGGATGTTGTCTTTGAACAAAAAGTGATATTCGACCAAAGCTTCCCAATTTGTACTGGCAAATTGCCTGAGTAGCAAAGCCATTAACCACTGAAGGCCAGATAGCTTGTAATCCTAAGAGATGACATTTATTATTACACAGACTAGGTGAGTGGTTCGGAGTCAACTATAAGCTGTAAGTTCCTAGCATCAACAATCAGCCATCAGGTTAGATTCCTAGATGCCTTTCAAGGTTATTTTAGAATGAAGTCAAACAATGGATTTTTTCTGTCAGTTTTCTGACTGCACTTAACTTTTCTGGTCCCATAGAACTTTAGAATGACCTTGAAATAGCCTTAAGCGACCACTAGGAAACGTTGCACAAATGAACTGGCCCTTGATGCCTACTAAACTTATATTCAGATCCTGTGGCTTCAGAAACGTACACTCGCTTTTATCAATTCGTCGAACTGTTTTCAAAATTTCTATTCCTTAGAATGACCTTCAAATAACTTTGGAATCACCTTGAGTGATCTTTAGCAAACATCACACAAATAAACTAACCCTTGAAATAGCCTTAAATGACCACTAGGTAAAGTTGCACAAATGAACTGACCCTTGAATCACATTAAGCGCTCTTAAAAACAATATGAATATTTTTAAATTTTTTCGGTGATGATTCTCTCGATTTGACCTTCAAATGACCGTAAAACGGAGGTGATGAAATTTTTTTATTCCGTAAAATGTTTTAATGACCTAATAATTTTGAAATTACCTTGAGTGATCTTCAGGAAACATAGCACAAATAAACTAACCCTTGCAATAGGGGAAGTTGCCCAAATGAACTGACCCTTGATTCATACTAAGCCGTCTCAAAAACTTCGATATGAATTCTTTCAGATTTTTCGGTGATGATTCTCTCGGTTTGACCTTCGAATAACCATAAATCGGAGGTGATGAAAGTCAACAGAACTTGTATTCGGATTCTGTAGCCTCAAAACCGTACACTTAAATCTTTAAATTCCTGTTCTAGAAATTATCATTTCATAAAATTTTAAAATAACCTCAAAATAACCTTGAGTGATCTTTAAAAAACATCGGACAAGTAAACTAACATCGAGTTCGTATTTTTCGACCTTAAAATCATACATATGAGTTTCCCATGATGATTCTCTTGATTTGACCTTCAAATGACTTTGTACCTGACGTCAATGAGGTCGAGAGAGCTTGTATCCGGATTTAGCGGCGCCAAGATCGATCAAGGAATTTTTTCTGATTTTCCCAACAGTTCTAAAAGTTTTACCTCGTAAAAATTCAAAAATAATTAAAATAATTGTGAAATAACCTTGAATGACCTCAAGGAAAGGTCGTACAAATACATTAAACACATATTCTTACTCAGTGTGTGTGAATTTTTTCGAATATTTTTGTCGCGATCTCTCGATTCGACCTCCAAATGACCTTGAATCTGACCTGATCCTCTCATTGTCCGTTTCCTATGATCACGCGTAGATAAAATGTTAACATGTGTATCTATCGAAAAGATTTTCTGATATTTATCAAAAGTGACTCAACATTTTTGATAATTATTTTAACATGCTTACGAATGTCACTTTCTATACAACAAGGCATGTGCAGTAGATTCTTATTGATGTGAACTTGCCTAATTCTGGAGAGCTCAATAACGTGAAGACAGAATCTTTGGTATCGTCGCTCTGTAGTGTAAACAATCATCACCTTCACTGAATAGGAATTAACTTGTCCAGACCTGCAGTTTTATGGGAATGAAAGAAGACCTATGTACCACTGTATCAAGTACACATGAACTTATCTTGTGTTTGTCGGAGCTCATAGACAAATATGCTGTGTTTGGGAAATGATTTCGCGGATAAAATAATTGCTAAAACATAAAAATGAGTTTTTGACTCTTTATGAGAAATATTTAATTATAGAATCCACTTTAAGCTCCATTAAAAATTTCGGAAGTAGTTAATTAGACTTTGAAACCAAACAAGATTGAGAATTATATTCTGAGAGAAGCTGAATATCTTTCGATGGAAAAAAAACTCTACCAACGATTCGTGAAGCAAAAAGAACGAAACTTGACATGATGACTTTAAAACTAATCTAGGAAAGAGCTGTCATTGCAAATTTGTACCAAAAAAAATTCAAACTATAACAACTTAATTTTTCAAATAACTATGTTTGATGTCAAAGTGTGAGTATATGTACACACAACCAAATTTATATGGAATTTTGAATATTATATCAGGGATTTTGGAAATTTCGAAGGATTGCTAGAATTGATCCTTTTTGAGATGTTTCAATTGAAAAAAGATAAGCTAAGGTTTATTTCAAAAGGAAACAAATAAAAGAAAATAACACTTTCCGAATGTAGTGAAAAAATTGAAAATTGTTTTCTCACAGAGTAGGTATTTTTTTCTCGACCTCAGTAGCTTGTATTACCTCCTTTTGCTCTAATACAAGCGTGAATCCGCCTAGGCATGCATTTGGATTTGGTTTTCGACCTCCTCTGGTCGCCGATCTAATTTGCCTTTTGCGATTTTTCCATAAATGTTCAATAGGATTTAGGTCTGGAGAGCAAGCTGGCCAGTCGAAAATAGCGATTCCCTCTGTTTCAAGATGATATCGCGCGAGGTTGCTGGTATGCGGAGGAACATAATCTTGCATAAAATGAAATTCTCACCATGGACACCTCGCCAGAGTCTCACTATGGGCTCCAGTACTAGGTTCACGTAATTTCTAGCCGTTACACTGGCAGGAAACGAAATTAAATCTGTTTTGCCTCCCAGCGTAATGCCATCCCAAAACATCACACTGCGCCCTTGGTTAGATATATGCTATATGCCTCTGTGTCACCTCTTCTTCAACAAGAGCGATTATTCGACCCCTCTGCACATCGGACAATCCAACGTAAGGCATTTTCAATTATGATTATAGGCTTTTTCAAATTTCGAAATTCACAGTTTCAAATCTCACTGACGACTGAGTACCATATCCCGAACATGTGATGATAATTCAACATTTCTTATCATACCTTCCAGTTTTTTGACAGCAAAAAACTTCATTCTTCACGAGTAGTCAAAGATCCATTGTTGAAAACAATCAATAATGTGAAATACCGTGTGATTCCATACAAATTAGATTGTGTGTATGTTCATTCCTAATAAATATTGAAGAATATTCAAATGTGTTTTTTCATTTCATACATACAATTTCTTCAGGAACCACCTATCAAAGTTTGTCATAGAGCTTGGGAACAAAACTCGTTATTTTGAAGTCAAGAAACTAACAGCGAGCTAAGCTCGAGCGCTTCTTTTAGAACAGCCGCTCTGCTCGACAACTCTTCGAAATTCGAATTATGGTGGTGGTGACTTGTCGTAAATTTCTCACGTCATTACCGAACCTTCAGTTCACTTGTGACTTTACAAAGTATAAAAACATCAACCTTTCTTCCATTCCCATGATTCATGAGACATAATTCATGCACAACATAATAACATACCTTCTCCTATCGTATATTGTGTCATAAATGTCAGATTAAATGGAAAAAAATCGAACTGTTTGTGGAAGAAAGCAAACATCGTCTCCTTATCTTTCCTCTACACAATCTCGACTAAAATTCCATTTTCTCATATATATCAACCATAAACAAATCCGGTAAATATTTCTCATAAATGCATTAAAAATATGCGATAAAAGTAAGTATACTTAAACCACGATTATTGACAGGAAGTTGGAATGTAATCGTAGTGGGCCGTGAGGTTCTGTGAAAGTCTTATCGTCTTAAGTAAGTCTGAAAGATGAATGAAATAGCTGTGAATATATAAATAGATGGTGGGTATGTTTTTAATTGAATATGGGATGTAAATATATCCAGGAACCAGTAGGAGTCAATGTTTTGATGAATATATTTAGGCTTGTAATGAATTATGATTGGAATTTTATTGGGCAGGTGTTTGAAAGGGAATTGCGCCTAGATGCAGTTGAGCTTTGAGTATTTGAAGGATGACTTTCCTGATAAGTAACTGATGTACTCGAGAATACCTACTAGGAAATAAGGAAAACGAGAAGTCAGATTCAACACACACAATAGTAATTGATTTTGCACTTTTCCTCTCGGAATTCTGATCAGAATTACTTTGATGAGATTTTGAGATGGGTCTCGTATTGAGAGATCGAAATGCATTATTTGAAAGAGTTCTGGTCATACAGGGTGTTATATAAGAGGAAGTCACAACTTGAGGGGCTAAATCTACGTGCAATTTCAAGAAAAAAGTTCATATAAACATAGGTCCGCAAAAGCTTCGTTACGGAGCTACAGGGTGTTGAAATTTCCGAAAAAATTGTTTTTTCTTCAAAACACTGCAGTTCTCGAGATATTCAGCCCAAATTTGGAATGCAAACTATTTTTTACAGCCTTCATTGCACGTCGTAAATTTTAACTAGAATCTACAAGGTGTTTTCTTTTCCGAAGCCATGTCTCCTGTTGCCCTTTCAAACTTTTTTCTAGTACGCTACTGATCAGCGTACAATCAATTTTCATCATCTTTAGAAACTTGTAATTTTTTCGTATCTCCAACCGTTCTCAGCCTTTTTTTCATTTATTCATTTATTTTGACAGTTGCTAAAGTTGAACCAGTGTCTGTTCGAATTGTTTATTAAATTAACGATTAGTTTTGAGACTTTTTAAGTAATTTCTGTAAGAAAAAATCTAACCTAACGCCGAATTGGCTGATATCTATTACATGTACGGAATCACAACAGAAGCTAGGCGATTATATCAAGTGCGCTTTCCAATTCGAGTAACACCAGACAGGGAACATTATCAAATATCCACAGGAAGGTGAGGGAAACTGGTACTTTTACTGCAAATAGTCATTTAAAAGGTGCATTTCAAACTATGAGAACTCCAGATATTGGGGAAGCAGTTTTGAATTGAATTGATTTGAATCCTCATCTGAGTACAAAAAAATTGGAAATCAATTGAATATTTCTCATGTTCTAGTTCGGAAGATTCTCCACGACTTTTTATTTCACCTGTTTCATATTCAACACGTCCAAACTCTACTTCCTCGAGATTTTCCTTTAAGACTGAATTTCTGCCGATGGTTCTCAGAAAAAATTAGAGAAAATGTTCATTTTGGTAGTGAAATAATGTTCACAGACGAAACTAACTTTTCGAGAACTGCTATCACAAATTTTCACAATAATCATTATTGGGCTGAGGAAAACCTCCATTTGATTGAAGAATGTCATCATCAAGAACAATTTTCACTAAATGTCTGGGTCCAAATAATATTGGAAATTATTTGATTGGGCCATTTTTTTTGCCTAACAGGCTAAACGGTCCCCCTTATCGGCAATTTCTTGAGGAGGAGTTACCTTTATTGCTCGAGGATGTGCCACTTTTGGTGAGAAAATAATGTGGTTCATGCATGACGGGGCACCAGTACATTTTAGTGGAGAAGCTAGGGAATTCTTGAATAATACATAAAACAACCGATGGATAGGTCGGGGTTGTCCGGAACCATGGCCTCCTAGGTTCCCAGACTTAAATAGCTTAGATATTTTCTTATGGGGATATCTCAAAAGTTTAGTTTATACCACTTCAGTGAACACTGTAGAAGAATTGGGAAATCGAATAATAACCTCTTGTGAGACGTTAAGAAATACCGCAGGAATATTTCAAAGAGTGCGTGATAATATGCGAAGAAGGACAGAGGCCTGTATTCTTGCAGGTGAAGGACACTTCCAGTAATTTATTTAGTTTTTAATTGTTCATCTATTTAGTTTGATATTGAATACGTATAAGTTGAGTCTCAGAAGACGAGCTATCAAAATAAAAGCAAATTTTGGACATACCTATCGAGTATTTTTATTATTTTTTTTAGCGAATAACATACAATTCAAATTCAATAATTTTTTACTCGAAAAACCTTGTGGATTTCAATTAAAATCTACGACGTGTAATGATGGTGGCTGTAAAAAATAGCTTACATTCCAAATTTGGGCTGAATATCTCAAAAACTGCAGGAGTTTTGAAGAAAAAACAAATTTTTCCTGAAATTTCAACACCTTGTAGCTCCGTAACGAAGCTTTTGTGGACCTATGTTTATATAAACTTTTTTTCTTGAAATAACACGTAGATTTACCTCCCCAAGTTGTGACATACTATTATGTAACACCCTGTATAATCTGTGAATTCCAGGGTCCTCGCGCGAAAAATCGTATTTTGAAAAAGCGGACTTTTGTACCTTTGAATGTACTACGAAAAGTCAATAGAAAATCTCGAATTTTATCACTATACCACATGGACTGATGAAGTTGGGATGACGAGTGACGGATTATTCAATCCTAATAATGAACATCCTCTATCTGGAAGTGAATGCTAAACACCAAGCGATTCGGTTTTAATGTTTGGTGCTCGTTAATGAACCACTTTGTTTTGGCGTATGTTATTTCATTTTTCATTTTATCTCGATTGAATAAATGAAAACATAGGCGAGGTTTTTTTTGGATGAAATTCGATTTCAAAAGAACTAAGAAGTCTATTAGTCGGTAGTTTTTTATTTTCAAATGTTGTAGCGTGTAGGAAAATGCGGATTAATCCAGAAATTGTTAGAAAATCGGTGATGTGACTTGTCAAAGACATCAACATACAGGGTTAGGCAAAAGTACTGGAACGGTTAATTATCTCAGTTATTTACCGAGCGATTTTTTTGAAAATTGGTACTCCTACATTGCTAAACATAAAGAATTCAGTGTTGATATTTTGTTTTAGATTCAGAGAAAAAAACTTAGAAAAAAATAATAAAGATTATATCACCTAAATCAAATTCCTTTTGCAATAATAATCAACGGGACAGGTTGGCAAATTATTCCAAGTATTTGTTGATTCAATCCCTAATAATGGTATTCAAGCTCAGTGAAGCTGAATGGATCGAGGTTTTGATGATGCGCGGATATGGTGACAGACAACGATCTCACCAAGAAGTTCGCAGTCTGTTCAATGCTGTTCACCCAGATCATCAAATTAGTAAATCTACAGTATTCAGAACTATTCAACGATATGAAGCAAGTCGGCAAGTGGAAGATATTCCCAGAGCAGGACGCCGTAAGTCTGCCACTGACGAAGAAACAAACTTGGACATTTTACTGGCAATTGAGGAAAATCCTCAGGTTTCTACAAATAAACCAGCCTTGAATCATGATATTTTTAGGGGTCAGTTTGTAGGATACTGAAAACAGAAAAAATGAAACCATATAAAATCCATTTCGTCCATCAGCTTACTGAAGATGATCCTGACCGTAGAGTACAATTTTCAGAGACCATCATGGGAATGATTATGGCGAATCCAAATTTTTTGAATAGAATCGTTTTCTCGGATGAAGCTACGTTCTGCCTCAACGGTGCAGTAAATAGGCATAATAGCCGTATTTGGTCGAGAGATAACCCACATCGGATTAGAGAGGTTCATCCACAACATCCACAAAATTTGAATATTTGGGCCGGTATTATCGGTGACCACATAATTGGTCCAGTTTTCATAGAACGGGATTTAAATGGAGAGCGATATTTGGAATTATTAATAATCCGTTAACCCCAGCTGATATTGTAAGGTTCCAACACGATGGAGCTCCCCCACACTATCCTATCGAGTGTCCCCCGCGGTCACCTGATCTATCGCCTCTGGACTTCTTTTTTTTTTTGAAATTCCGAGTTTATAGAGAACGACCTGCCAATCTAGATGAATTAAACCGTCGCATAACAGAAGAAATCAGTTTGATACCCCCACAATTTCTGCAAAATTCAGTGATCGATTAGGTTATTGTCAGGAGGTGAATGGAACTCATTTGGAACACTTGCTATAGTTTCAATATAAAAATTTCTCTGCTTCTTGCAAAAATCAAAACTTCAACAAATGGTTGACAAAAATTGTCAAACTGTCACGTTGATTATGAATTCGAGAGTAATTTGCTTTAGGTGATAAAAATTATTGTCATTTTGATTTTTTTATGAACACGACATTGGAGGAAAAGGCATTTTTCTTGATTGTTTCTAAGGAAGTTTTCGTCTGAAACTAAAAATAAATAAACATATAGCGTGTTATATTTGAAATTCTCTTGTTGTGGTCGTTTCCGGCTACACCGGAAACACTATTGAGCACAAAATATTAACATTGAATTCTTTATGCTTCACAATGTAGGAATACCAATTTTCAAAAAAATCGATCGGTAAATAACGGAGATAATTAGCCGTTCCGGTACTTTTGCCTAACCCTGTATATTCAAGGGTGTGGGTATCATTTCAAATAATTACTGGAGGGATTTTTGTTTTGTATTTAAAATATTCAATATTGTAGTTTTTTCAATAGAATCATCTCAGAAATATTGGTGAACAGTATAAATACTTGGGAGAAATGAGACATTCAATATTCAACTAACGAATTTCAATAAATGTTGGACATTTCATTGAATATATGAATTTTCCAATTTTCTGTGAAAACAATAACAAAGATATTAAATACGACTTTTTATGTTCTATTTCCTCTTCATTGATCACTTACAACAGTTCACGATAGTTAGATTTTAACGGGTAGCAAAGCCATAGTTGCCAGAATTCTTCTTATTCTATTATTAGGGTGGTGCTATAAATTCCAGAAGTAATTTTAGAACGCCGAAAGTGCGATTCCGTCTTCCTGTACGATTATTTTGGGTATTTGATGAAGGAGATTTGTGTCAGACAGGTCAAATGCCGTTTATTTTTGAACTTTGATGCAGATGAAAATCGAAGGAACACAATTTTAATTATAATTACGGGGATGTTGATGGTATTACCATATTATTTTATTTAATCCCATAAATTATGAGTCAATCATTTCGAAAGAAAGTTTCTGATGATCACATGCTTCTATCAACATTCAAAAAAGTGTCAAGCGTATATTACCAGAGCGAAAAAAAAGTGGGTAAACTCTCATCATCAAATAGAAAATACTTCAACAGTTGGGACGAGAAGTCTGTAGACCAGGGGTGCTCAAACGGTCCATCGCGAGTGCTTTTTGAGTAGATCTCGAGGAGAAAAAATATTTTTAATGAGTAGGTAACTAAACTACAAAAATTTATTACGTAAAATAACACTGGTCTACAATGGTTTTGTTGCCCTAGATATGAAAATGATTTTGGGTTTATTTATGCACACAATTCGTGAAACTATCAATGATTTTGTAGGATTTGCTCTGATTTCTTTTTAAATCTTTATTTTCATTTTACATAACAAAAATCGTAAAACAAGAAACAAAATAACAGATATATTTATAATGTCAGTTATGTTTTGAGAAATTCGGATACATCGAAGTAAATAAAGAGGAAAATGTCGAAAATATATTTCATATTTCCATAAAACGCCTTTATGAGCTTTTCTTCTATAATTTTTCAGGGACAATCTCTTTTCAAAGACCAGAAGTAATCTGCCATCATGTGACAATCCCATCGACCTTGATACCTTTCTTCCATCACTTTTAGATCTTGATGAAACCGCTCTCCTGTTCCTCACTATAATTTCCTAAATTATCCGGAAATTTATCTAGATGATTGCGGAGATAGTGTAACTTAATACTCATATTTGCTCCTAAAGTCTGAAAGTTTGTCAGCATATTTTGCACAATTTCTTCATAATTTGCTGTTTTATGGTTACCTAGGAAATTTTCGACAACCAACACAAAACTTTTCCAAGCTTTACTTTCCGGAACAGTCATAACTTTGATAAAATCTGAGTCTTTCATCAATTGCCGTATTTGAGGACCATCAAATATTCCACCTTTCAATTTTTCCATACTAAGCTTCGGAAATTTTTGCAAATGTAATTAAGACAATTTCCGTCTTTGTTCAACGCTTTTACAAATTGCTTAATCATACCTAACTTAATATGTAATGGTGGAAGTATGATTTTGTCTCTGCTCACCAGCGGCTCCCTTATTACGTTGGCTTTACCGACAGTTAAAGAATTTCTTACAGGCCAAACATCTTGTTCCCAATGAAGTTGCTTTGCTCTACTATCCCACATACAAATAAAGCAAGGGTATTTTGTATATCCACTTTGTTGGCCAAGTAAAAAATTAACCATTTTTAAATCCACACAGATCGGCCATTGATGCTCAGAGTATTTAATTTTCTCTAAAACTAATTTTACATTTTCATATTCTTCTTTGAGTTTCGTTGAATGGGCAATTGGAATTGATGCAAATTTATTTCCATTGTGCAATAAGACGCATTTTAAACTTCTTTTGCAACTATCAATAAAAAGGCGCCATTCAGTAGATTTGTACTCTTTTAAACCCATGTCTATAAGCAGCTTCGCGATATCATTACAATACACTGATCCTTCATTTTCACTAAAAAATTGTAATAACTCTTTTTCTCGCGTTCTGTATGTTGTAATTGTTACTGTTGGTGCCAATAAATTTTTTTCTTTCAATCTTGAGGCTAACAGTTCTGATCCTTGTTTTGATAAATTGAGATCACGTATTAAATCGCTGAGTTCATTTTGAGAAAATAACTTTGGCGTAGATGTTTCACCTTCCCATTGACTTCCACTAGTAGATGGTCCCAATTTCTGTGAATTTGGTAACATCATTGTTTCTGAGGGTATGCGAATTACTTTTGAAATGTATATTGAAATGTATATCGGCCGAGGGAGGTTTTCACTGTGTAGAACCGGACATTTCGTAGACTGTAAGTCTGGGTATCTCCATGTTTGATTTCGATTAAAACCTTTAACATCTACTACGCAAAAGTAACAATCATCTAAATGATTCGTAGGCTCCATCCAGATCATGGGAATACCAAAGTCTAATCCAGAACGTTCACCTTTTTTCCACAACCGTAAAGACTCAACACAGGACTTACAAACTTTATGAGGAACCCATGGTTTACCTAATTTGTCCATTTTGAAACCAAAATATTCAACATAAGTCTCCTTGACAAAGTCTGTGATATTTCTTTTTGTTTTTTGGTATATAAACACCGCAAATATAACAAAATAAATCACTACAATATTTACACTTTCTTCCTGACGAACTCATATTTTAGACTAGAAGACAAATATATAAGAATGGACATTCAGTAATTGAAACAAAATATTAATCCATGACACTTTATCCAGATTTACGTGTATATGTACTTCAATATTGTCAAATAACTGAGATCTCAGCTGTTCTGTGGAGCAAGGGGTCTGAGAGTGGGGATCAGGTGATGTTTGTATGCGTGAAAAAGTTGCGCAGAAGCCTAATCATGACTGGAAAATTAAATTTTATTTCTAACAAGCTTATAATTGTTCAAAATATAAGAAATGCAAAAATCATGAAAATACGAGCACATTGAGAACTTTCATGAATATATTCGTAATCTGGGCACTTGAAAACATAAAAATTTGCGATGATATCCAGGGCAACAATAAATTTTTTTTTGTAGAGCTGTGTAATAACACTTTGCTAGCGGCAAAAGGCAGCTTTATCAAAGGAATGCGCGGTAGTTGTCAAAGAGAACCCGCGTTTTTTATTCTTGCTGGTTTTCTAGAAAATTTGGACGGCGCGTTTGACGGGAACATTCGAGACTTTCGTTCACGCCAAAATAAATGTTGCGCCTGCAGAAATTGGAGTCATTCTGAATTGTAACTTGAAGGCAATACTACGTCGATACAAAGTTTATCTTTAAATAGTACAAAATGAGTGCAGCGAAGAAATCTAAAACGTATCATTTTAATAACGATTGGGGGGAAGAATTTTTCTTTTGTATGGTGAAGGATAAGTGCATTTAAAGATCCCTTCCCTCGACACGAGAGGGGTTCGGCAAAATTCCCGGGTTAGTGAGGAAGATGCGTGGCGAAGATATATATGACGTTTTCTTCAATTTTGCAAAAACTAAAAGCTACCAATATATAAATAGTGTGCATTACCACCGAAGGAGCACCAACAATGACTGGAAACAAAAACGGTTTTGTGGCATTGTGTCGAGCTAATGAAGATTTCCCTTCATTTTTTTCATTCCATTCCACTGCAGGGTTAACCATGTGCCTAACATGAGAGAAATGATTATAATCCATCGATAACCTAGTTCTCTTATATATTCGTTGGCATATGTCCGCAGATTTCCGAAAAATTCCTTTAATTTCTTGGATCCTTGTATATAGAATCGATTACTTTACGAATTCGGTATCAATATTGAAAGATTTGTAAATAGCTTTTCCAAGAAATATTGTCCTAGGAATCACAATTGAGAAAGCATAAATTTCTAAAATTATTGCAACTTTCCACATTTTGTTTATACTATTCGAACGTTTTCCAATGAAACAAATAAGTCATTATTCGCGATAGATGTATTTGTCTATCTAGAAAAATATCCACTTCGAAAGTGACTACTCAGACAGATAATTTTCCGCTTGTAATTACGTGTTGAAACGTTCGTAAATATTTAAACAATTATTGGAAATTGTCTATCTGTATTAGTCACTTCGCGATTTCGATTAGTGCTAAGTTTATACGGATATTTTACGATTGTTAGATGATTATATCGACGATTTTATTTCTTTGGCGTTCCACTGAACTGCATTATTAAATTTTTTAATGGGATATTTATTGCATGTTTATATCAGTTGAAGTAATTGATTACGAGGAATGTAGGTTGAGCGGAAATATCGAATTAATCAGTGATTTATGTTGGAAACAATTGAGAAGAGATAGGAGAATTTGACACCCATGAGAGAATTCTTGAAGGAATCTTTTCGCATCGACGAGTATTTTCATAAAAAAAATCTTCGATTCTCAGTGGAAATATGTTTCTAGGTCTCTAACATCTTGAGAATATTCGTCCCAGGCGTTTTGTTCTACTAAAGTTGAAAAAATTACAGTAGAGTCGCGTAAATATGAACGTTATTGTGAAAACAGAATCTTTTGCATTAGTGCTCTGAAGTGTGAAAAATCGGCACCTTTATGTGAACAGGAATTAACTTGTACCTTTGCAGAACGACATGGATGAAAGGAGACCCATCACTCTATCAAATACACATCTGGCAGCTCGGTGGCGTATGGGATATGATGCTCGTCTCCTACGCAGAGTTACCTGGGTTGAATCCCCACAAAGTCGGATTCTGGGAATCGCTTGAGTGTCCATCTTTCGGAGGAGATGTAAAGCTGTCGGTCCTGTCTAACAGAGATGTGTTGGATATTAAAGATCCCTTCCCTCGACATGAGAGGGGTTCGGAAAATTCCCGGGTTAGTGAGGTGACAGAATTCCCCGGCGTGTCATTAACCGAAAGGCAGAAATAGAGCACGTTAAAGGAAAAACAAACAAACAAATACGCATGTACTTATTTTGTTGAAGTTCATGAACAGATGTGCTCAGTGTTTGGGAGTTGATATCACTAATAAAATACCAGGTTTATTGGTATTAACCCTAGATCACTAACAATTATTTTACAACGCTTATTACTAACCTTCGTCGTTTCGACTACTCCGTATGAAAGGGAGGCTTCTAAAGGTTTATGGAATAAAATGTTTATATGTATTTTACTTATTTATTACAATAAACATTTGTTAACATGTTTATAAGTTTTTATTTATTAAAATCACATTTTAATCACTTTGACAGTCTTTCAATTGAGATCAGACTTTTACTCATTTGAACATTATTAGTTAGTTTGTTTATTGAATTAGCATTTTATGCTATCTTATATACAATTAATTAACAGTTTTGCTGATTGAATTTCTTAGGTATATGTTACATTATACACTAATCCAAATTTAAATTGTTCGACTCAAGTGTTCCTTAAAAGACCTAATAAAGATTTCAACAATGTGAGAATTCTTAATATTCTAAGGTAAGGCATTAAATATTCTAACTTATCAACATTTTTTCGTTTTTGTCTTAAAAAAAAGCTCCTTTGTTTCAGATACATTGAGCATCAGTTTATTTAGATTTGTATTTTGCCACCATTTCCAAAACAACATTAATTTTTTCCACTGCCTCCTCAAAAGTATTACCAGTGCATGCTAAAAGAGTATCATCGGCAAAGAGGTCAACAAACAGTTCTAAGTCAATAAGATATAGCATAAACCAAAGTGGGCCTAATACACTTTCCTGAGGTACACCCATCTCTACTCTGATCTCATCTGACTACCTCACCAAATTTAACCCTCTGCCTCCTCCCCTGCAAATAATCGTTTAACCAATCATACACGACCCCAGCTATACCCATCCTGTTCAACTTCAAAAGTAAAATCATTCTATCTGCTGTTTCAAACGCTCTCTTTAAGTCTAGAAAAACAGCAATAACAAACTTCCCTTCATCGATATAAATTTTGAATGTATTTATCATGACCTGAATTACAGACTCACATGAAAAGTTTTTCTGAAACCAGACTGACGATCCATCAAAATTCTGAATTCCTCTGCTTTACACGTTCCAGCTATCTTTTGGATGGGAATAATCGTACTAATTTTTAATTCTTCAGGAATTCTTGCTGTATCAAGTAAAGTATTAATCAATTCCAGAATAACATGACCAACTGTCTCGGAAATAGCTTTGATTACTTTCGAATTTAGGATCTCTGAAGCTGAGCTTTTATCTGCCATTGAGTTTACAAATATTCTCAATTCCGCAAGAGACAATCTGCAAAAACTGTCGAATGGCAAATACAAGTTACAATTAACATTCTCCCATTGTTCACTAGGTTCAAGAAACATGTTTAGTGTTGTTGCAAGCATTTTTTGAGTTTGGCTTGGGTCTTCGTCTATTAAAGCCTGTAGTTCAGTATCTTCGAACTTTTTCTTTGCTCTTGAGTGTTCTTTGTCAAAAAACACTGAAATCATACGATGAAACTGATGCCAAAGTAAACCTTAATGTATGTTATATTATTGACAGATGTCAATGCTACATTTTAAGCCTCATTTACATTACATTGGTCATTAACGCTCAGTCTTTAGTTTAAAACTTTTATCAATAGAGGGTGTTTTCAACAGATACGCCTAATAAAACCTATATTTCACTAATAAATTCCGAATTACAGTGACATATATTCCCATGAAAATACTTTCTAAAATAAAAGTAATAAATACATATACATATAAGACTAGAACTAGTAACCGTAAAATAGGTTAATAAATTTCATTCAATATTAATTCAGTACTTTACATTTTACAACATAAAATCTCATCATTTTTACACGCTACTTATTTTATTTCTCGAAATTACAACGCAAGACTTCATACCTGAAGCGTATCGTTTGTGTTGAATCCTCAGAAATTCAAATAACATTTTTGATTTTCTGACAAGTTCAATCGAATGTATCGAATATTCTCTGTTTCTTATGATATCTGGTTTCCATTTACTTAAACGTATTCGTTTGTTCCAATCCTTGTGAATAAATGACACAATAAACTTCTTCATAGATTCTGGAATTAAATGATTATGAAAATGTAACACCTTGATCAGAAAGTTTACAGTAGTGTTCGTCAAAATTCTCTCTCTCTCTCTCTCTCTTCAGCGTGTGGATATCCACTCTTGGACAAAGGCCTCTTCCAAATCTTTCCATCTCTGTCTATTTAAGGCAATCTGAACCCAATTTTTTCCTGCTGTTTTCTGGATATCATCCCGCCATCGTTTTGGAGGCCAACCAACACTCCTCTCGGTCTGTCTTGGGCGCCATACCATTATTCTATGAGTCCATCTGTTTGATTCTTGGCGGCCTACATGTCCAGCCCAGCGCCATTTGAGTTCCGCTATTCTTCTCAAAATGTCCGTTACGCGTGTTCTTCGTCTTATTTCCTCATTTTTGATTTTATCTCGCAAACTAACGCCAAGCATCGATCTCTCTATTGCTCGTTGTCACCTGGAGTTTGTTGGCGTATGCGCGGGTAAGAGTCATTGTCTCAAGACCGTATGTGAGGACTGGCATAATACATGTCTCAAACGTTTTCCTTATGAGACTTATTGGGATTTCTCGAGATTTCAACACATGACCCAGTCTTCCAAATGCAGCCCAACCTAGTCCAATTCTTCTCGATATTTCAGAGCTTTGATTTTCCCTGCCTTGTACAATTTTATGCCCTAGATAAATGTATTCTATAACATTTTCGATCTCGTGGTTACCGATACTGATTCTTAAATTTTCAGGACTCATAACATTCGTTTTATCCAGGTTCATCTCGAGTCCATAGGTCAAGGCAGCCTCATATAGTTCTTCCAGCATCGTGCAAAGATCTTCGGCATCATCACTTATAAGAACTATGTCGTCCGCAAATCGAAGATGGTTCAGACGTACACCATCTATATTTATGCCACTTCAAACCCTTGAATACCTCCTCCAGAGCCAATGTAAATAATTGATAAGATTGACTGGGACTATATACAGGGTGCTTCAACGAAAACTAAACAGAGGCTATATCTACCAAGATATTCATTTCTGATCAAAACGCAAAAACAAGTCAATTTTTGTTTCAAGAGGGACATCTTTTGGGGTATAAAACTTGCCTGAACATTTTGAATAGGAAAGATGGATCGAGTGATGACTCAAAAGAAAGGTGGTATCTTTGTCTACATGGCCTTGAACGAATTTCCATTTTTAATGAAAAACTGTAAAAGATACAGGGTGAGCAACTGTAAGATAGGGAAGACTAGTTTCCTGAGATTATTCAAGTTTCAGTGAAGTAAAATGGAACAGATCCATGCTGATCAACGGCAGTCATCATCAAGTACCATCCTCATCTCGAATTTCAACCCCTAGAGCAGGAGTGACCACCCTTAAAAATTTGGAAGAGGGTAGATGGGTCGAGTGATACCTCGAAAGAAAGGTATTATCTTTGTCTGCATCCCCGTGAACGAATTTTCATTTTTGATTGAAAACTGTAGAAGATTTTCAAGGGTTGTCACCCCTGCTCCAGGGGTTGAAATTCGTTCAGTCCAAAATTTTCAATTAAGAAATCTTCAGATTTAATAGAAAAAATTCAATATACTTTACCAACCATATAATGCTAAATTTATGTCCAGGGATGTTGTTAAATTCCACCCTAGTGTTCCATCTCATGATGTATTGAAATTGTTTAACCAAGCTCTACAGAATAATGATGCGAAGCCAATTTCACAATCAGAACTTATGAATCTTTCAAGAATATGTTTAGAACTAAATTATTTTAACTTCAATGATGAAATTTACATGAGCAACAACGTCTTAACAATGGGTTATCCTCTCAGTTCTTTACTAGCAGAAAATTTCATGGATAACATTGAAAAAATAATTCATAATCATTCGCTGTCGAAACACTGCAGTTCTTGATTTAGATATGTGGATGACATAATCGGTTGTTCTACAAGGACAAATAGACAATTAGATTCCTTGAGTACCTTCATAAATTCAAGTCACCCTAATATGAAGCTCACTTTTGCAGAGGAACTACGAATTCCGTTAGCTTTTTAGATTTCATTATAACCAAAATTAACCACATACATGACACATATGTAATAATTATTCAAATTTTGTAAATCCTCTCTTGTGAAAAGAATATATTTATATATATATATATATATATATATATATATATATATATATATCTTTGAAAAGAGAGGATTTACAAAATTTGAATAATTGTATTTACTTATTGTAAATACAATTATTCAAATTATATATATATATATATATATATATATATATATATATATATATATATATATATATATATATATATATATATATATATATATATATATATATATATTCTTTTCACAAGAGAGGATTTACAAAATTTGAAGAATTGTATTTTACAATAATATTGTGTGTCAAGGCTGAAAGGAAGGGATTTGGGACAGGAATCTGTAACAATCAGAAAAATATTTCAACAATCAAACTTATATGAATAAATTAAGAAAAGATTTTACATAGCAAGCAAGGTCATGAAAGGGACTGATAATAAAAATCATAAGGATATTTCCTCAAATTCCATCTCTGTTTCTGAGAGAGCCTGATGGCCAGGTTCAGTCTTAGTGATCGATTATGATAGATGTTTTAGAATCATTATGGACCCAATAATCTGGGTTGACATCGGCCATATATTATTTCTTCGTGGAACTTGTTTAATATAAAGAAAAATTTGAAAAAAAATTGTGACAGTCGTTCGAAAAATGTGACAAATGTCATAAAATAACTTCGTGAAAGAAGTCAATAATGGGTATAATTCTAGTATGATCAACAGTATGCTTTCTCGTAAACAATTTTAACATGCAATCTATGAGGTTTTTGCTACTGTTAACGAGACAATTCATGAATATAATATTTCAACTTATATTATTAAACTTATCAAAATTTAAAGTCATTCTTCTCATCCCATAACCTATGGGGAGCATTGGAAATCAACAAACAGAAAAATTCCGAAAATTTACTTAGTTGACAATTAGCCCTAAATTCGTCACCATTACTTAATCTTTTCAGTTCTTAAAAGAAGCAACCCTGTGTGGATTTTCCTCCTATTTAGCTAAGTCCCTGCTTTAACTAATGTAATATATAAGGCACATTATAGTTTTAGATGTGCTACTTATCTGAATAAGTAACCGTGTGGTGAACCTCGTCATGAATTTGTGGATATAGTGAAGATTTGAATATTATAGTTTCATGCAATTAAAAAAAAACCTGAAAAGAAAGAAATGATTTCTTTTAATAAAAGTATTCTCGACGGAATCAAATGCAGCACTGTTATTTTAATTAAGTCTTTTAATATAACATAGTTGATGAATTGATCGTTATTCAGAAAGATCTCACGTCACCGACGAGTTGAATAAAAGGTTAACGTGAACATTTGCAAGTATAATTGAAGTTTTGGTAGACTAATCTGGCATTCTACTTTATTCGAGTCTGTCAAAGGAGAATGTACCATGTTTCCTGTATGAATTTGCCAAAATTTATGCTAATAAGAAGAAAACGTGTTATGATTCTGCTTTAGAATCATTTTAGACAGTTTCAGAAATCAAATTCGCTGGCGTACTGCGGTGTCACCTTTTGTACAGGATGTGTACAGTAGACTAGCGTTAATGTAAACAAAATCTTTCACATGAGCGCTCTGTAGTGTGAACAATCGGCACCTTGCGAACAGGAATTAACTTGTTCAGACCTGCAGTATCTAATACGCATGTACTCATTATGTGTTTGTTGCAGTTCATAGACAGATATGCCCAGTGTTTGGTTTTTGATTTTGCAGATGAAATAATGATTAAAACAACAAAAAAGTGTTTGACTTTCGATCGAAATCTCTAACTATAGAAGAGCTCAGAAAGGATCTCAGTGCCACTATTTTATACAAAGAATTCGGGGTATGGTTGCAACATTTCAAAAGTCGATATGGCATGCGATTTTTGAAAATCACAGGTGGAAAACTGTCCTCATAACCTGAATCAGCTCATTCACTCATAGAAAAACTGCGGGATGTTATTGCACTGAATTGAACAATTGATATACAACGCAAACTGGTTCATACTGGAAACTTCTTCCTTCTTCTTCTTCCAACTTTATTTTAGGCGAAACCGCCTGTTTATTCTTCGGTCGTTTGTCTGTTACGGAACGTTCAAGTTGTCACTCCACCTTTTTCGTGGTCGTCCCACGCTTCTGCGCCCCAGTGGAGATCTATCACGGGCGATTTTCACTATTCTTCTGTCATCCATTCTGTTTATATGGTCATTCCACTCCTGTTTTCTGTTCAATACCCAGTTGTTAATGTTGTCCACCTTGCACATGTTTCTAATATTCTCTGTTGAGCAGTGTTTTCCCGGCTATCCTGCGAAGTACCTTCATTTCGGTTGTCTCTAGTAGTCGCCTGGTTTTCGTTGTTTCTGGTCTAGTTTCTGCAGTGTATGTCATAATGGGCCTTACAGTTGCTTTGTAGATTCGTGCCTTGGCTTCAATTCCGATATGCTTATTGCGCCATATTGTGTCATTCAGACATCCTGCTACTCTTGTTGCTTTTGTTGCTTGCTCCCTTACCTCCGCCTCGACATCTCCGTAGCCCGAAATCTCTATGCCGAGATATTCAAATTTCATTTCCTGCTGGATAGATTTACCATCAACCTCAAGCTTGCATCTCAATGGTGTTTTCGATGTAGTCATGCATTTTGTTTTAGAGGCAGAAATTATCATATTAAACGATTTGGCTGTACGGTTGAACTGGTGTAGAAGGCGCTGTAAATCGTCTTCATTTTCTGCAATCAACACAGCGTCATCGGCGTAACACAGGATAGTTATCTCTTTGTCCCCCATTTTGTAGCCCCTCATTCCTCTTACTTTTTTGATTATCTTGTCCATGATGATGTTGAACAGAAGGGGGCTTAACGAATCTCCTTGACGAATACCACTTCTCACTGGTATCTGTGTGGTAAGCTCCCCGTCTAATCTTGCCTGGATCTTGTTCGCAGTATATATATTTTCGATAGTCTTTATTATATTACGTGGGATTTGCCTGTTGTAGAGCAGATGCATAATGTCTGATAATTGGACCCGGTCGAAAGCTTTGAGCAAGTCAACAAAACACATAAATGCTGGCTTATTATATTCTATCGACTTTTCTGTTACTTGTCTTATGACAAATACGGCGTCGGTGCAAAATCTTCCAGATCTGAATCCTTGTTGTTCATCAGCGAAAGAGGTGAGGCTATTTATTTTGTTTGTAATACACTTCGTAGTAAGTTTCAGCGTGGTGCTCAACAGATTTATTCCTCTATAATTCGAAGGTACTTTCTTGTCCCCTTTCTTAAACATAAGAATAGTAGTGCTTGTACGCCATTCATCTGGGATCCTGTGATGGTAAAGGATTTTTTGAATTAAAATTGTCAACTCTTGAGTAAGACGTTGTCCGCCATACTTGAGTAGTTCGTTGCTAATTCCGTCCTGTCCGGCACTTTTCCTATTCTTTAATTTTTGTAGGGCTAACTATACGTCATCCACATTCACCTCAGCATCTTCGCTCACTATTATTTCCGGTGTACTTAGGTCTTCTTCTGTATCCTCTGTCGAATATAGATCAGTTAGGTACTCGATCCAGGTCTCGCTGGTTATATGCTTTGTTTCAACCAACTCATTTATTTCTTTCCGTTGTGATCGGATTAGTCTCCATATTTGTTTTTGTAGCCCGTAGAAGTCATTCTCCATGCTTTTGGAATAAGTTTCCCAGTACTGGTTTTTAATTGAACGTACTAACGTTGTGGTCTCGTTTCGGATTTTTTGATATTGGAAACTTCTACCTGATAACACCTATTTTTTGAAGAGACTGCCCCTGGTTTGAAATTATCAGAGCAACGTATCAATGTATCAGATGAACACAAGTTATCACCGTTGATAATCAGAAAAACAAGTCTCCTAGATGTTTTAAAAATTTCAATAATCCTCATGTCTACGAAAACACTAAAAACGCGTGCAAGACCAAAAAAAAATTAAAAACTGATTTTTTCACAATGGGCAGATCAAGAAAATGTTGTCAGTGACATGACGAATTCAGAAAAGAGCAGTTATTCCAAATTTGCACCAATCAAATCAAACTAATATAACTTCATTTTTCAAATAACTACATATGTAGATAAACAAACTGATGATATTAAAATGTAATCACCTCAAAAAGTCTAGGAACACTTCTGAATATCGATATATTGTATCCAGAACGATCAATATGGATGATTTTTTAAAGAAATGAACACCTGCATCAATTTTTCACCAAATTATGTAGAGTGCCGCAACAGATTTCAGTTTATTTTTATAAAAAACTAAAAATGCTGCAGATGCGTCGCTGCTTTATAATCCTTTCATGTATTCAGTGTTTGAAATCTGTTAGTTGGCACTTTGTTTTTGTTGTAAGCACAAATAAAAGATTCAAGTTTTGTGATTCGACCATGGAAAGACGACATTTGACTAGAGAAGAGATGTTACGAGCCGTTGGCATGCTCCAAGCTGGGAGCTCACAACGGGAAGTATCCAGGGTTCTGGGAAGTAGCCCAAGTGTCATAAACCGTTTATGGTCCGTTTCAATGAAACAGGTAGCGTAGAAGAACACCATACAGGTCGTTTCAGGACTACGACAGTCGCCCAAGACCGATTTTTGGTTTTACAAGCCAGAAGAGATCGTACTACCACAGCATCTCAATCAGCTCAAGAGATATCACGAGTTCATAATGTATAAAGTTCGCACCAAACTGTGAGAAATCGACTGCACGAAGGTCAACTCCACTCCAGACGTCCTTTAAGAGTTCCACAACTGACCCATGGAAATCGCGCTGCTCGTTAAGCTTGGTGCCAAGAACACGTAAACTGGAATCAAGAGAGGTGGGCCATAGTTCTCTTCAGTGATGAATCTAGATTTAGTGATTATCCCGATTCGGGAAGAATTTGAATATGGAGGAACCTGGAAAGCAAAACCGTCTTCAGCATGCTCGAGAAGTTGTTAGACAGGAGGCGGATCAATGATGTTTTGGGGAGGTATACGCCTTGGTGGAAGAACTGACCTCGTTTTCATGCAGAACAACCTCACGGGAAATTCTTACGCAAATGAGATAGTTTTACCTGTAGTGGTACCGTATCTCCAAACAATGGGTCAAAATTCACTCTTCCAACAAGATAATGCCCCTCCTCATCGTGCAAGAGTTGTCTTGAACGTTCTTGAAGAGAATGATATCGATTTTCTACCGTTGCCATCCTGCTCCCCAGATCCGAATCCCATCGAGCATGTGTGGGACACCCTAAAAAGAAATCTCCTGCCTCAAAACGTCTTCCATCATGAACAGGAGCTTCGATTAGCAGTTCAGGGGGCTTGGAATGACTTAGGCCAAAATGTAATAGACAATTTAATATTGAGCTAAGGCGACGATGCCAAAGTGTCATTAATAACAGAGGTGGACCTTCTGGGTACTGAAAAATATAAGTGCTTCCATATCGTTTCGAAAATATTAGTTCAGGATATTTTTTGTATTTTACCAAATTTCGTCATTTTCAAGTTTCAAATTTTTTTATTAATAGGTGCTTAGGAGAAGTCAAATATTATTTTGTTTTCTTGAGAATACATTATATACAATACATCCTAACAAAACCGAAAGATTTCTATAAATTCGAATCATCAAATTCATATTTTAAAGATATTGGTAAGTGTTCCTTAGACTTTTTGAGGTGTTTATGAGTATATGTATGTACATCCCTGATAAAAGATTGAAAAACGTGTTTTTTCTATCTGATTCATACATCCATTGGTATGAATGTGTCGAAGGTGCGAACAGCACCGAATTTTTCGTGTTTCTAATATTGCGAGTCTACTTTATACCGAGTGTCAGTTCAGTAATCAGTCCATAACTTTATTCCTGTAGCAAATATTGAAAAGCATGTATATTAAGAGAAGTTATTGTCAAATATACACGGTGTTCTATTCAAGAGATTCATATCAAAGTTATATGTTTTTCAATAGGACGCCCTATGTTTCTCATCATTTCTGATTGCGTTAACTCGTAATAATTCATGTCATTATATGCCTCAACTGAAACGTTTGCTTATTAATCAACATTTCGTGAAAATATGACTTTTCTCGATCATCTGAATCTGATACAGCTGAAGGGTGTTCTATATTGGATGTTGAATTTTGTTTAAGTTAAAATCTTATTATTTATTTCAAATGGAACACCTTGGCACTAATGGAGAAAAGAAGAAAACTCTGGAGTGAAGAAAACTACAAAACAGTTGAATATGCGGAACTCAATAAAACAATCAAGAAGATGATGAAAGAAGATTTGAGGAAACATCAAGAGGAAGAAGTTGAGAAGATTCTGAAGAGGAATAGGGGATTGAATTGCTTGAGGCCGAAACAAGGGAAACTTATTATTACAGCTTTAAAAGACGAAAACAGAGAGGAAGAAAGAGATATAGAAAAAATCATATATATTTATTTTATTTTTATTTATTTAAGTACAATATAAGGAATGTCCACAGCTGAAGCCAAAATGAAATTACTAGATGAATTAGTTACATAGAATCTAGTACTCTATAAAAAAGTATAATATAAGACATTAATAGTGAGTTGTATTCATAGAAACAATGAAAAAGAAATACAAAATGAATATTATAAAAACGAACGATTGAATTAATTTGATGTTAGTCAGTAGAGAGCAAACGTAATGTTCTCTTCAAAGAGGCCAATGTGACCCCAAACAAATTGATACTCCTATGCGTGTTGCAGACACGTAGTATCCTATCGATAGGGGAGTTCTGTGCACTATTCGTTTTTCCAAAAGTTATAGAGAAGAGGTCGTGGTACCTCAAAGATTTCATAGGAACATTAAAAGTAACCATGTGCAAGATCTCAGGTACCTGAAGTACGCAGTTCAATATTTTAAACAAAACCAAAATATCAGATATAGTTATACGATTTTCAAGTGACAATAAATTGAAATATTTACGGGCAGGAGCGTAGTCGTGATTCAGGATAATAAAGTTAGTTTTGAATCATATGAACCTTATGAATCTATTCTGAATGCGTTCAAGTCGGTTGGAATAACAATCATAACGAGGGTTCCAAATACATGAGGCAAAATTTGATTTACTGTAGATGTAAGCATAATACAAAGTGATAAGTGACTTTACATATTTAAATTTCTTACTTTTCCTAAAAATATAACCCATCATTCGACTTGAACTATTTGCTATGCGATCTATGTGTGCATCGAAGAGCAACTTCGAATCGAAAGTGACACCCAGATCAGAAGCCCTGGACACACGTCGCAACAATGAATTTCCAATTGAGTACTGAAAAGTGATAGAGGAATGGTTTCTAGTACAAGTTATCGTGAAACATTTATTTAAATTCAAAAATTATTGGTTTTCTCTACAGTACTCAACCAAGTTATTCAAATCTAGTTGAAGATCAAGGCAGTCCCTTAAGCATCTTATATATCTAAAAACTTTCAGATCGTCTGCATAGAGCAAGAATCTGGAATGCCGAAATCATTTATCTATGTCATTTATATAAATTAAGAGAAGGAGAGGACCGAGATTAGTTCCCTGCGGTACTCCAGAAGTACTAATGAAAGATTCAGATTTAAAACCATTTAAACTAACGGAATGTGACCTATTCAGAAGATACGATTGGATCCACTCAAGCAACCCACCACTTACACCAAGTAGAAGAATTCTATAAAGACCTATACACCTCAGAGAAAAGCCAAGGGATGAATGACTGGAAAACATCAAAAGAGAAATAAAGAATGTGAACTCTGAAGAATTGCCCGAAATACAAGATTATGAGATCGAAGAAGCTCTAAAAGGATTGAAAAAAATAACAAAGCTCCAGGTCCCAACGGCAAACTGTCGAAGATGCTACAAGAAGGAAGGGATTTTATACTAATCACTTTGAGGACATTATTCAATGAATGCTGCATAGTGGTGGAATTCCAGAAGACTGGGCTAAAAGTGCTGTCGTTTTGCTATTCAAGGCGAAAAGAGTGACCTGAAAAACTATCGCCCAATACCACTACTGTCACAGATCAACAAGCTATTCATGAAAATGATCACTAACCGATTGACGGCCAAGATGGACTCCTACCAACCCGTCGAACAGGTTAGCTTTCAAAAGGGGTATAGTACAGCTGATCACCTCCTTCCTAAAAGAACTTTGATAGAGAAAGCAAACGAATTCCATCTGACTCTATACATGTCCTTCGGGGACTATGAGAAGGAGTTCGATATGACTGAGATATAGGCCGCAGAACAAGCTATGAACAACAGCAGAATTGATTCCAGGTATAGACAACTGATCCACAACATCTATCAACAATCCACAATGATAGTAAGACTAGAACACAAGTGTGAAACAGGAGACGTTATATCGCCTATGTTATTCACCTTAGCATTAGATGTATTTAAATCATTGAGTTGGGAAGGAAAGGGGATAAACAAAAACGGAAAAACATTGAGTCATCTTAGTTACGCTGATGATGTTGTCCTGATTTCCACCACTCTCGAAGAGTTGCAAGAAATGACTACAGAATTAGCTGAACCATCGCAAAAAATTGGTTTGAAAATGAACATGCAGAAGACGAAAGCCATGACTAACACAGAAGATAACAGAAGGATTACAGTTGGCGTACACTCTCTGGACATGGTGGATGAATATGTTTATCAAGGTCAAATACTCAAACTTAATGGAGAGAATCCAACAGCTTGGCTGGATTTGGAAAATTAAAATGGGTCCTTCAAAATAATAAGATACCACAATACCTTAGAACTAAAGTCTAGAATCAATGTATTTTGCCTGTACACTTACGGCTGCCAAACATGGACACTAACTAGAGCCATTATGGCTAAAATGTGCAAAACATGCTTGGAATAAGACTAACAGACAGGAAAACAAACACTTGGATTAGGACAGTCACGCAAGTTCGCAATGTCAGAGAAGAAATTGCCAGATCCAAATGGGGCTTTGCGGGTTATAATGCAAGACAAGGAGATGGCAGATGCAATGCCGAAATACAAAAATGGAGACAATATTTGTGCAAAAGAGGAAGAGGTCGCCCTCCAATGAGATGAGAGATGACCTGGAACGCACTGGAGGGCTCAAGTGGTATAAGGTAGCACAGAAAAGAGACCGTTGGAGAGAACTGGGGGAGGCCTATGTCCAGAGTTGGATGACAGATAGCTGAAAAAGAAGAAGAAGAAGCAACTCCTTGTATTTAGTGACTATAAATAAATGACCACTCCAATACCCATTGAAAAGTATTAGATGTTTCTATACCTATTTTCAATAGATTCAGAGTTAGAAATGATTTTGTATTTCATGCTAGAATTTATGAGTAACCTTTTCAAATTTGGTTCTAGAATTCTGAACAACATAACTAAGAACAATATCCGAACGAAGGGTAACTTACACCCTATGAAAAATGTTCAACGTGTCTACCTTCTTCTGTCCACGCATGAGATTTCCCTTCACTTTATGATAATGTCAGGATTAATATTATGAAATGCATCTTGAATTCTTTGCATCATATCATTCGTTATGATACACTCGGAAGGAAAATTAGCGGAACACTCGAAAATGTAACCAAATTCGAAGTCCGATATTTTTCCTAACTCTCAACCGATTTAGATGATTTTTTCGGCAAATTATAGATCAACTCTTCTGCTTTGTAGAAATTATAAGAGAAAACAAAAAAAATTTGAAAAAAATTTTATACGGGGGCAAAACTAAAAGTGTTTTTTTGTCAAAAATTCGTAACACCCTGTGGAATTTCGTGGTCCGAGTTGAAACGTACAATATCATGGTCTGTCAAGACACATCTTCCTACAGTAACGCCCTTCTTGTTTTATGCATTTATCTCTATTTTTACAAGAGATATCCAATTTGAAGCGAAAAGTCACAAATTTCAAGAATTTATTTTAATCTTGCGTAGGTGCATAACATCGGAGGTTAGCCAAAAAATAAAATCAAAATTAGAGAAGCGGAAATCTAACGAAATGAAAATTTTGAAATTCACTGGCCAATTTCACGCTCCGGGAGAACTCGAAGTACACTGGAAAAATCGTTGATTTTGCACATTTATTTTTGAATTTTTTTGTGTGACACTCTATAATAACTATCATTCCTATCCAAAATTGAGAGCAGGTGTGTATCCTGGCGATACACTCGTGAAATGAAATGAACATGTTGAGAAAAATGTTCATGATGACCCACAAAAAAACATTTGATTTTAGTAGCGAGTATGACCCCCGAGCTCTTATTACAGCGCGCATACGATTTCGCATACTCCCAATGATGTTGTCTATCATCTGTTGAGGTATGTTGTCCCACTTTTCCACCAAAGCCAATGTCAGCTCTTCAACGTTGCCTGGATTCCGTTGTCGAACCCTTCTTCCAAGAATGTCCCAAACGTGTTCGATCAGGTTTAAATCCGATGACCGCGACGGCCAGTCCATTCGTGGTGATCCCAACTTCATTGAGATATTCTATCACTATGCGCGCAGTATGAGGGCGCGCGTTATCGTGCATAAAAAGGAAATTTTCCCCTATGTAAGGAGCAAAAGGCACAACATGGGGCTCCAAGATTTCTGTTAAATACCGATGGGCATTAAGTGATCCATTGCCAATAATCTCCAGTTCTGTTCGTACTCCCAAGCATATGCCACCCCATATCATAACTGACCCTCCACCGTATTGCTCAGTTCCTGCGAAGTTCGCTTGATTGTACCGTTCCCCTCGATGCCTCCATATTCTATCTCTACCATCCACGAAATTCACACAATATCGGCTCTCATCACTAAATAAAACTCGTCTCCACTGATTTATTGTCCATGCTACATGCTCCCTAGCAAACGCCAATCTTGCTACCCGATGGGCTCTATCGAGTCTTGGTGCTCTTGCTTGTGCGTATGATCTCAGACCAACTTCATTTAATCGTCTTCTGACTGTCCTCACACTGACGTTAATGTTATCCACTGCTTCTAAAGGTTACGTGCCTGAACAGCAGTAAGACGAGAATTTCTTATAGTTTGATTGACGATGAAACGGTCATGTATAGCGCGGGTTACCCGATTTCTTCCTTGTCCTCGCCTCCTCACGTACAATCCAGTTTCCCTGTAACGTCGGTAGATTCGATGGATAACCGACGTCGAGACACCCAACATGGTACCGACTGAGCGGTAGGTGCGCCCTTCCTCGATCAATGTAACTGTGCCCTTGCTACTGAGGTTGGTGGTAAATCTCTCATTCTGAATGAAAAATACCGTTTCGAATCGTAAACAGTAAAACACCGCAACCGATCGAATTTGTATCAAATCAAAGAATGGAAAACTCTCATTCTTTAAACAAGTGCAAATGTGGTCATATACAAAAAACGTGTGTTGTATTTCATATTTGATAAAAAAAGGTGTGCACATGTGTAAATGAAAAGTTTTATCAATGGTCCCAGAATTCGGTTGTGTATTTTAATACCTACCGACTGTTATCTCCTATGAATTTCTAATTTTCACCAAATTAACCAAATTGTCATCAATAACTAATGCAATTCGAGCATAAAAATCGCAAACGACAATTTCGACACGCCTGAGTGATAATAAGAAAATTCCAAATTGATAGACGAATTTTAATGACAATTTCTTGATTCAATGGAATTTCTCCAAAATGGTGATTTTCCACTTGAAATTAAATATATTTTGCAAAAATAGAGATAAACTCATAAAACAAGAAGGGCGTTACTGTAGGAAGATGTGTCTTGACAGACCATGATATTGTACGTTTCAACTCGGAACACGAAATTCCACAGGGTGTTACGAATTTTTGACAAAAAAAACACTTTTAGTTTTGCCCCCGTATAAAATTTTTTTCAAATTTTTTTTGTTTTCTCTTATAATTTCTACAAAGCAGAAGAGTTGATCTATAACTTGCCGAACAAATCATCTAAATCGGTTGAGAATTAGGAAAAATATCGAACACCTCCGGTATGCCTACTATCCGAATTATTCACTACACTATTGTATCCATCTATTTGGTATTTTCCCCTTTCTATGTCAACGGTAATGTGAGTCTCAGTAACCACCAAGACAATTGGTAGTAAATATACTGCTACTTGCTGGATTTGCGTTAAATTTGTCGTCTATATTAATACATATTAAAAGAAAATTTCTATGGCATAGTATTAATTGAAATGTATTTGTCGTGAATACATATTTTCAGCACATACATAAAAAGTGATTTTACATTCTATTTATTGTCGATATGTACAAAAATACCTTTAAAGGATTCAAAACAGAGTTAAGTTAATTGTCGTTCAAAATGAGATATTCCTACCAATTCTGTTAGGATAAAAATAAATGAGGTAGTTTGTATTCACCGAAAGGCGTAACTATCAATCCAATAACAACAAGTAGATAAAGCTATTATTCCGTTATTATGAATAATTGCAACGCTTTCCCTTTCACATTGTTTCAGAATCTCACGTTTTCCAACAAAGCGAATTCCATATAATTTCGATAATTCCGATTATTGTTTACCGAAGAAAGCATTTGAAGCACATCCTTCGAATGATTGTGGGAAATATTTATTCTGTACAAGGTTAAAGAAATCATTGCACTTTTTCTGATGAGGTTCTTCTAAATCAGATTGGAAAAGAATCTCTTTCGGCAGAGCCTACAGGCAAAGGTAGATTTCGTTTTCCAGTCTGGAGAATTAACTAGGCAAAAGTATATATACTTTTGCAAATTATCTATTTTTTGTGGTCTCGAGAAAAAAAGTGTAAAAAAAATTGCGCACAAAAGATTCTGACAATAATATGCTAGAGATTATATGAAAACCA
The DNA here is from genome assembly GCA_013387265.2 of Cryptolaemus montrouzieri. Classification (NCBI taxonomy): domain Eukaryota; kingdom Metazoa; phylum Arthropoda; class Insecta; order Coleoptera; family Coccinellidae; genus Cryptolaemus; species Cryptolaemus montrouzieri. The sequence goes on from JABFTP020000103.1 coordinate 32,114,308, forward strand.
CATAGGCTTATCTAACTTATTACCGGAGATATGGCGATTTGAAAACTTTCAACCCTTCCTTCCCGATTCGAGTGATAAGGGCCGTATAACAAAAGTGTTTGATAATAGCATACCAAAGCATGATATAAAAACCGCATTGGTTTATCCTGATTATCACAGGACAAATAGCGATTTGAAAATTTTCATCCCCATCTTCCTTATTCGGAAGTTAAGTGTCGTATTAAAGCATTTTTGATGATAACGTGCCTAAGAATAATTTGAAAACCGTATAGGTTGTCAATTTATTTTCATCCCCTCCTATCATTACCCCTTTGGGCATACTACGATAACAACGCTAACTTTTAATCCGAGGGAGGTTTTGGGGTCTAGGGGTTATGATCGGTGAAGAAAACTCGAAATCTACCAGAAATTCCACCTTGAGAACGGCTGCAATAAGTAGTATTTTTTGCAAAATCTACTTAATCGGAGAATCGAGAAAAGCTGCGATAATTTTCTTCCATATATAACGCTCATTTTTACCAATCAACATTTATAGTGTCCGTATCAAAATAACTAATATAATGACTTCGCAATCTTAACATAATTCAATATTTGAAATGCTTTATTCCTAAAGATCGTTTAAACTTACAATGGAAATTAATATATCCTTATCATGTATATGTTATCCTGCGATTCACAAGTCATTATATTTGTTATAGAAATGAAAATGTATAATTTTAACATCAACACTATAAGTGTTGGTAGATAACAAATTAGATAACAGTTATTGAATACTAACGTCCGTTACTAATGCAAATCCATTTCAGATTATAAATAGAAGAAAATTTGATTTAGACCTATTCATTTTATTTGTAACGCGTTTCGAAGAGACAAAGCCTTCATCAGATACAAAATGAAAATTCAACTAAGGTACAACAATTAATACATGATCTACAAAATTGGATTGAACTAAGTATAACTACCTTAGGCAATTCACAGAATTATTATCTAAATAACTCAGCAAGAAACAAGTTAAGAGAGTTTATATCTATTTATTTCAAGGATTCCGGATAATTGAAATCAAGTTTTTCATTAGATGAATGTAAGATTTTAAAATTCAGATTTTCTTTAATTAAATAATTCGGAAATTAGAATTCGTTTCTTTATTGATGGAACTTCGATAATGTTCATTGTCTCTAATATTGAAATTTCTGTAGATTCTACCAATATACAATTTACTATCGCTGCTAAGTTTGTATACACCAGTTTTCTTTCCTTTATCTTTTTAATCTTATTATTTTTGATGTGTTTGGGTAGATATATTATATATTGATTCAGAATGAGATTTGTAACTGGAACCTATCTGCAAATGTTTTAAATTACGGTTAGGTTAGGTTAGATGGAATGACCGATTGGAGAAATTTTTTGTTGTTGTCTTGAATGTTATTCAAACTAAATTCCGAAAATATTTTCAATGCTGTGGCACTTCCGCTTATACCGGAAGTTGACAACATCTTATAATATTACAAGTTAGATGGTGTGAGCAAAAATAGGTAGTGTAATTTGAAAAAACGGACGACTGAGTGTACTTCGATTTGCCACATGCTTTAGAACAGGGGTGTTCAAACTTGAACTGCTGGCGATCTACCTTAATATTTTTAGACTACTTACGAACGACTCTGAGAGGCTGCAAGTATGGTTGTCGTACATACACGATACACCTTACCTACCTACCTAGCTAGGTAGGATGTACCGTAGCATACATAGATATTAGCTTTCCGCACAATATACATTATTTTAGTCAAGGTTTGGGTTAGGTTTAGTTAGGTTCTTCTTTATAATATCAATGAAAAAACTCATAATTATTCAAAATTGTTATAAAACAAAAGAGTTACATATGGTGTTAAACTTAACTAAGGAGTGACTTTGGATGTTGAAGCGTGGCACTGCATGTCCTCAGCATACTTTTCGTAAGATGGTACGTAATCACTGAGTGCTAATCGCTAGCATGATGACATATGATCGTCAGTTGGTAGATTGCGATATTCTGACTTTATTATCTTCATTCCAGAAAATGCAGACTCGCACAAGTAAGTTGACCTAAACGTTACCGTCAGTTGAAGGGCGATTCGCTTTAGATTCGGATATTTATCTTCAGATATGAAACACCAGATGCTGTAGCTTTGGGATGTATATCTGATATAATCTGCACCAACTCCTTCTCAACAGAACATGAATTCATATTAAACTGACTTACTATTTCAATAGCTAATTCCTCAAGGTTTTTACATGAAAAAGGATTACTCATAAATGATGCTATATTTGCCAATTTGTTGCAATCATAAAAACGCATTTCTATTTGTCCTAAAATATTCGATAAATCAGCCTCATACGTATCATAGTTCAACTGAAGCTCCAAGTTAGTGGTGTTTGAGTGCATTGTGATGTCAGTCAAAAATGCCAAATCAGTTAGCAATTTTTGTTTTACAACATCTGAGTGTTATCACCTCTTTCGTCTAGAAAAGCTGTTATTTCGGGCAATAATCCTTGAAACCTTTCTAGGAATTTTCCGCGACTCAACCGTGATGTCCGTGTGAAGAATTAAATCAGTGTGTTCAGCTGACTCCCTATCTTCCAACTACAACTTAAAGAGCCGCTACGTGCACGGATGGAATTCACAGTTTTCGTTACAATGCCCATAATTTTCTCTGTGTTTGAAACTTTTGAATACAAAATTTGTTGATGTATAATGCAATGGAATGAAAAAAATGAAGGGAAATCTTCATTAGCTCGACACAATGCCACAGAACCGTTTTTATTTCCAGTCATTGCTGGTACTCTATCGGTTGTAATACACACTAATTTATATATCGGTAGCTTGTAGTTTTATGCAAAATTGAAGAAAACGTCATATATATCTTTGCCACGGGTCTTCCCATTCAGAGGAAGAATTGTTAAAAATTCTTCCTTAGCCAACATGTCATTGAATACCATCCGAATAAAAATACACAGCTGGGCAGTGTCTGTCATATCGGTGGACTCGTCGAACGGTAAAGAAAATAATGTACATTTCATGATATCATGTTTTAATTTATCTGCCATGTCCTGACTCATGACTTCAAAACGCCTTGTGACAGTCGGACGAGAGAACTGAAGTTCTCTAATAGCAGACATGATTTCTGTTTTATTTTCAAAATCTCCAAAAAAAGTATCACCCTCTTCAATAAATGCTTCACTCACAACCGATCCATCTTCGAATGGTTTATTGTGTTCCGCCAATATAGGAGATATTTCAAATGCAGCGATCGTAGCAGCTTTTGATTGTTAGGTTGGTCTTGTGAACATGGTTTGTTCTGTTTCAAACAAGATATCAAATCACGTACTTTTCGTTTTCTTAATTCACTCTGTGGCGGAAAATCCTTTTCATAGTATTTATGAACCGTTTTTAGGTATTGCAACTGACGCACGAGAAATAAGACAAATGCACTTATCCTTCACCATATAAAAGAAAAATTCTTCCTCCCAATCATTATTAAAATGATACGTTTTAGATTTCTTCGTTGCACTCATTTTGTACTATTTAATAATAAACTTTGTATCGACGTAGTATTGCCTTCAAGTTACAATTCAGAATGACTCCAAATCCTGCAGGCGCAACATTTATCTCTGCGTGAACGAATGTTACCGTCAAACGCGCCGCCCGAAATTTCTAGAAAAGCGTCAAGAAAAAAAAACGCGGCTTTTCTTTGACAATTACCGCGCGTTCCTTTGATAAAGCCGCCTTTTGCCGCTAGCAGAGTCATTTTATTACATAATAAATTTTTGTAGTTTAGTTGCCTACTTATTAAAATTTTTTTTTTCTCGAGATCTACTCAGAGTGTCATCGAAACGCGTTGCAAATAGAGTAAATAAGGGTGAATCAAATTTTCATTCATTCATCATTAGATAACAATTTATGACACAGCTGTTGAATAGGTACTTTCATATATTCTAATTAAAATAACGGACTTGGTTTTATATGACATCTCACACATTTTTGCGGTGAAAGGACAGCTTTGGGAGATTTGACATATTTTCACATTTTATGTTCTTGATAGGATAAATCTAAAAGCTTCTAGTTTATGGGAGAATTATCTTACCGACTGAAGGGGCCACTTGGATTGAAAGTGGTATCAGAAGGAAATTATGGCTTTCTACGACGAAATGCATGTGTGTTCCAACCACACAGTATGCTCTTTACTCTTTGTCGGAATATCGCCCACCGCGTTCGATCTTTTAACCATAATGGAACCGTATATATTAGATGACTAATCTGGGAGATGTGCTGCCGTGGATTATGTCATTGATGTCTCAAGATGTAATCGGAAATTGTTTATGATTTAACGTGAGGGAACAATCACCTCAGCTCAAGGTGGGTGGATGTAAATGATTAATGATTATTATGATATCAAAGATCATTATAGATGTAAACTGAAAAACATTGCATGGTATCTTAACGACACTTTTTATATGAAAATAAAAATGCAACTCCCCATCGTTAAAGCGTATATTATTTATGAGATCGTGTGCAGATTCAGATCAAATACTTTTCTTTTATATTCCTTTCGGCGTGTACGAGGTATGTCTTTTAAGTTTTGTTTAAAGAGCTAGAATGAAACAATTGGGAACTTTTGTTTGTGGAAGTATTCTCCGCGAAGATTGATACTCTTCTGCATTCGTTCGAACAAATTCTGAAAGCAGGTATTCCAATCGTTTGCTGCTATATTCAAAATGGCCTTTTCGAAGGCATAAAGAGCTTCTTCAGAAGGCTGTAACCTTTGACCACTCAATCCGTTCTTGATTTGGGGAAAAGTAGATCAATTGTTGGGACTTAGGTTCGGACTGTATGCAGGATGATGTGTGCGAACACGGCATTGTCTTGGTAAAGGATGATTCGCCGTTCAGATTTCTGTTCTTCTAAAGGAATTGTTGCTAATTGACCTGTTTTTGAAACAACACTTCGGCCACGAATGACTTTTGTCGGCTTTTCATCCCCTTTTTTGCGAGCTTCCCAGGAATAGGAGAACTTGTTACACCACATGAATGGGCGCCTGTCTGGGAAGAATTGATGTGTCTGTTTACTCGCTTCTTGAAGAGGGCCAAATTGTAGGATGTTAGACGGAAGCGAGTTCCACAGCTCACCGGCCCTGTTACGAAAATAAATTCTTAAAGATAGAGGTTCGAGGGGTTGATACATGTACCGCCATATGATGAGAACTCTTTGCTAGCCTAGTGTTGCGGCAAAACATGAGTTTTCCTGGAACAATGTCTTTCAGGTCCTGAGAGCATCTTCCGTGGAAATATCTGTAAAACAGAGAAAGATCAGCAACTTGTGTTGCGGTTGGTGATCGCGGGTGATCTCAGGGTGGTCGATGATGCGAACAGCCCGTTTTTGCACACTATCATACATTCTCAACGAATGTTTGGACGCAGATCCCCATACATGGGAATGATATTCCAAAGCAGGTCGAATCTGCGCCTTATATAGAGCAACAGCTGAGATGACGTGAAGTATCGCTTAGCTCTGAAAAAAAAACTAGGTTAAGCTGATGCAGACTTAGCTACTGCTGATACATTTTCATGCCAGCAAAACCCGGAGTTGACCGTTATTCCGAGAATGTGGATCGAATCTTTGCATGCAATTGTTGGCGTTGCATTAGAGAAGGTTCTCCAGTGAGGACCTTTATAGAAAACGAAGTTGTTTGCGTTGAAGCTCACCAGGTTCAACTGACCTCACTCCGATATTCTTTGTAGACCAGGTTCTAAGTTATTGATTTGTTGACATCTCTGACTCTGAGATTCCGCAGCTGTAATCGGCCGCAGACTACTGAAAGACGAAACCAGGGTACAATCGTCTGCAAAACCGAAGATCTTGTTTTCTGTAGATGACTGAAGATCGTTTATCTGCAACAGAAACAAGGTTGGCGAAAGAATGGATCTTTGAGGTACTCCTGCTTGCTACAAGAAACAATCAGATGTTACCCCTTCGTTGAAATTGGCCTTTGCTCTTGAAGTTGTTAGGTTGCATACGTTCCGTATGCGTACGAAGGTTGTTCTTGTTTCCTCTGTTGGATTTATCTTCCATGACTTGTAAGCTCTGTTCTTGGCTACGGAGGCTCTTTCGCATTCTTTGTTGAACTATGGCTTTCCTGCTGTTGTTCTTTTCATGGAATGAGGGATGTAGAAAGCCATTCCTGCATGAATGATTTCTGTAACCGATTCAGTGCACACATTGATGTCAGGATCTGGAAGGAAACATCACTGAATGAAAAGCACGAAAAGAATTCACGCAGCTCATACCAAATAGCACGGTTTAGGTTCTTAATTTAGCGGCAGGACAATGGTTCCAGTAGCAGATATAAGGTTGTGGTCTGAGTTGCCTAGCGATGCTGAGATATACACTCCAAAATCATCTGTATCTGAAATCAAAAAAAGATCCAAAGTGTTAGGGAAGTCGGTTGGGTGATCAGGTATTCTTGTCGATTCGTCGACTAGCTGCGTTATATTATGGCTGATTGCGAAAGTTTCAGCCTCCTTCCCGCTTAATCTGTTCAATTGGAGTGGCGGAGCCTGTTAATGTTGTGCACGTTGAAGTCACCCAGTACAATGACCTCAGCTGCCGGATGTTGTAGAGGCTTTTGGACTTTCCAAAGTTGAAACGGCCAGGAGTTATTTCGTTATCCATCGAAAAAAAACTAATTTTTTCATACACAATTCTTTGAGCAGAAATTGTGAATTGAGATCTTCGAAATTGGCAATGATGCCTTAGTCTTTCGATATGTTGCACACTGATGTTCCTATGTGGCAGTGGGGTGCCTACCCCGAAACATGTTTGATACTATACAAAAGTTTCATGCTATCGATTATAGATCATGGCGTTTCAATATATTTCCCGAAAAATAAGAAAGGTATAAAAAATTGCAGACTACAGCTATCAGAAAAGCTCTTGGCTATAGAATTCTATCCCTACAAATATATTACTTACACAGATTTCACCAAATTGAAAATTATCTTCATTTCACCGTGGATCGTGATGTTTTGTGCCAAGCATTTGCAATCAACTTCGACATATTTACAGGTTGGAGTTACCACTCTCTTCCATTGGCGAAATTATTACTTATATTGAAGCAATTTCTATTTTCTCAGATGGAACTAAAACTTCGGACAACAACGCTGTGGTCTTTGCTTGCATCTGTTCTGAGTCAAAAGATCTTCAAAAGCCTACCGAAAATGTCCAGCATTTACACTGAAAATTGTGCTGCAATAAAGGAGGCCCTGAAACGAAATTTTGAAAATATATATGAAATAAAAATTTCGATATTTGTTCGGAGTCACAGAGTACCTTACCCAAATTTTCATATCAAACGTAACCAATACATCCTTGAAATAAAGGAAAAATATTTAACTGGATACCTGCTCATGAAGGTATATTAGGTAACGAAGAGGCAGATCGCTTGGCTAAATTAACTACCTTGACAGCACCTCAAATATTTGGAATTCCATATACTGATCTTTTTCAAGAATTTAAAGGCAACGCTTGTATCCAAACCAAACTTAATATTCTTCAGGCTAGCCGTAATAAGGGGAAAACATACTTTACGTCGTTTTATAGCAGCGGTCGGGGAACTGGGGCAAATTACCCCAAATGGGGTAAACATTAAATTTTTGGGGGTAAAAAGAAACTTTTGTGAGTAAAAATATATATTTTTAAGTTGCTATTTTATAAACCTGTTGGTATTTTTTTCAACTCAAACAATTTAGCGACACGTTATCTCACTACTAATCACTAGAGTGTTCTCGAGTTATATCTTTGCACAGTAAAGCACAGCCCCGTCTACCTGATCGGTCCGTGCCATGCCGTCAAGATACAAATACATTGGCGAGTCAGAGAGCGAATTTTTTACTAGTTAATTGCTGACTAGATCACCAGAAGATTCTTCAGGTTTGGCAGAAGCAATTCTTGAACTTCGATATAATACTGAAGCACCTATTCAATTTGAGAGAAAACCAAATATGACGTCTTTTTGGATTTCAAAAGCTTCAAAGGTTTTCATAATTGCACATGAAGAGGCGTTTGAATTGCTGCCATTTTGAACAACATATTTGTGCGAACAAGGCTTTTCCACTCTAATGAACATAAAAAACGAAGAACAGAAATCGATTTAACGCCGAAGACTGTATTCAAATCGCTCTTACATGAAAAAGACCTAATTTTGAAACAATTGTATCGAACATGACACACCATCATTTCTCCAAAACGTGAAGGAAGAATGTTTTCAATCATTCTTTTTTTATCTAATTTTTTTTAATTTGTACCGCCATTATTATTATTATTATTATTATCGTGGACTTATGCACTATCTCGGCTGTTAGCTGGATATAATTTACCTTTCCCAGATTCAGCAATCAAAGGAAATAGGCTCGATTACAATATACTTGACATAAATTTCCTAACTATCCTACATGTATTAAGAATTACAGCTTTTTGCATTTCTATATAGGTATTCTTATGCAATTCTAATTTCCACCAACATTGCTGTTCTGGCTCTCTTATCATAAACCACTATGTCCGGCCTATTATTCGTCACCATTCTGTCAGTGATAACAGGCCTGTCGTAGTATAATCTGAAGAGTCATTTTCCAATACGGGCGCCGGTTGATACTTGTAATACGGCTGGAAGGTATTCAGAAGTCCGTACTTGTGTGCAAGTTTCTGATGGATAATGTTCCACACTTGATTATGCCTGTGAAGATAGTCCGTATTGGCCAGTTGTTCGCAACTGGACGTAATATGCTGTATATTCTCCGATCTTATATGGCATTTTCTGCACTTATCTGTTTGTGATGTTCCATCCTTAATAATAATTTTTTGTAGTTGTTTGAAGCGATATTATTATTATTATAATTTGTTACAGTACCCCAAATTGTCAACCCGCAATTGTACCCCAATGGGTTTCAAATTGTATATATATATATATATATATATATATATATATATATATATATATATATATATATATATATATATACTTATATTACTATTATTAACGTTATGTATTACTAAGTATTACATTGATAAATTGAATAAATGATATTAAAATTGAATTTTTAGTTATTGCTTCTTTTCGGAATTATTATGGGGGGCTATAATATGAAAGATGCTAAAAAGTGGCGATTTCTTTTTTTTTACCGTTCGCCATGGGGTATAATATCAACACACATAAAAATATTTTGGGGTAATGATTGAAAAAGTTCCACGACCGCTGTTTTATAGGAACAACACATTACCCTGGCTCGCTAAATAGGGACTTTATTGTGGCATTAAATCGGCTGAGATCGAATCACTATGATCCCAAAGCATCGTTGTACCGTACATTGATACCGATCGAATTTGCGATTGTATTTCTTGTATCTCGAAATAAACAGCGTAGTCCTATTATCAACCTTTCTCCAGTGTTATTTTGATGCTCAGCCCTCATCTTTTATTCCAGATTATGATTCTCCATTCAATTTAAAGTGACTTTTGTGAACCATGCTCCTAGTCTAAATTTCACCATTCCGGGTAATTAGCATTTTAGAAATTTCAATGTGGAATGAAAATTGGGGGTTGATAATATATGATGAAAGGAAATTCCTTTAAACACCTGTTGACAAATCTTCTTCAAAGCTCATCTGTTATATTCCTGAAATATTTCTACTGGAAACTCTCAGTATAACGGCAAATCAATTATATGAACTCTATGTGTATTGAAACAATTGCATTTGCGAAGCAATTAAGTCCAAGCAATGCAATACATAAATCTATTAGTATTTAAATTCAAGAGCGATTTATGGAAAGAGGCCTATTAATTCTTCCATCATCATCTATGATCATACAACCGAATAAAAAATGAAGCTAATCTGTAGCCCTATTGCGTTACTGGACGTTAATTAATCATAGAATTATTTCATCATTACCTATCTGCAATCTTCCAGCCTGCATATGCCAGAACATCATAATAAGTCTTGAAAATAATTATTCAGGTGTTCAAGAGATTTGTCAACGAAGATTGACTTTCTAACCTTGTTTCTCGGCTCCAACATTCCCGACATTTAAACGTTTAAACTACGAGCTTCAAGCAGATAATTTCATTGTTGTTGAGCTCCTATTGAATATGTTTCAGTTCCTCAAACAATAGGATCGAGAAGCATCGATAATATACTTTTGTTTATGATTGCACTAAATAATCTCTTCAATTTTACTACTAATCGAAGAACAAGTCGTTTGAAGTGCTTTCTCTCCAACTATACTGCGCCAACAAATGAACGCACAATGTCTATATTCAAATTTTCTTTTGTTTTTTCAAGAAACCACCGCATATTGACTACAGCAATTGTTGATCAGTTTTTATGAGTAACGTTTGTTCTACTTGAAAGTTTTAATTTTTTTAATAATGCAGAGCGAATTACTAAATCTAATCCCAGCAGAATGTACTGAAGCAGTGGTGTTAGGTTGAATAAGTCTTGTATAAGTATAAGAATATGCCAAATGGTTGGGATGTCGCATTCAAATGTTTACAGAATGATCCGCAGGTATATGGAGACTTGTAGCCATGAAAGGAGACCTGGGCAAGGACGACCTTGAGCAACAACAGCAATCCATGATTATGGTTTCCTCGTTGAGAATGATCGCACCTTCAAAAGCAGTAAAGGGTGTCCAAATTCGATGCATTTGAATAAAATATCTTTTATTTTTGAAGATAGAAGATTCTAATTTCCACTATCCTATCTTATTTTTTCATGAGAATGAGGAATCCGTCAACACAATTTGAATATTATAATTATTGAAAAGGTCCAGTTTTAAAAAACCTTTTGTATCTCCGTTGTCTTTGAAGGTATCGTATAGGAAAAGATCGCGTTTTATAGAAAATTTCAAGTGCAATTCTGAACCAAATCTCAATTCTGTATTTACGTCTTAATTTTGTAAATTTAAATACTATGTGCGGGGTCTAGCACCATACCCAAGAGATTGACGCTAGAACCCGATGCAGCAGAGCTGTCCATTGAAGAGGAGATCGTTTGTGTCTTTGATGTGTTCAGCTTCAGAAGATTCATTTTGAACTAAGTCTCAGCCCTGGTCAAAGCACTCTCACTATTTAAATTCGAGGACCGCTCATCGACTCCAGTGCAACATAATGTTGCGTCGTCCGCATATAAGAAAAGCGGGAAGATCATTCACGTAAATCAGAAACAATAGAGGGCTCGAAACCGAACTCTGAGGGACACCACAATTTACTGGCAGATATCCAGATGAACCTCTCGCAATGCAAACACACTGACATCTACCCCCAAGATAAGACCGTAGAAAGTTATACGACAATCCCCTGAAACCATAATACTCGGCTTTCGTCAACAATAACACATGCGAAACTTGGTCGAAGGCCCTCGATAGATCGCACAACTTTAAGGATGGACACCGCCTCATTTCCAAACCCCAAACCACACACCCCACGACCCCCATCACAGCAGCCGTTGTCGATTTCCCAGCTCTAAAACCGTACTGCGCTTCTGTGATAATTCCATTTTTCTCCAAGAAGGGATAAATTCGATCCTTCAGCAGATGTTCAAAAATTTTTGACAGAATAGGAATAATGGAGATTGGTCTGTAGTTACTAGGATCATCTGGATCACCCTTCTTGTAGACCGGCAAAACCTTTGCAACCTTGAAGGCTCTCGGGAACACTCTTCTCTCCAGGCATTGATTATAAAGACAACAGAGAGGGGCTTCAGTAATCTGAATTGTGTGCTTCACTATCTTGCTGTTCATTTCATATATGTCTAGGCAAGTGGAGTTTGACATTCTCCCAATAGCTGCTTCCAGTTCATCCACGGCAATAGGTATCAAAAATAAAGATGAACTCACCGATCTGATATGTCTCAGCAGATTGTCACCCGAGTTTATGGGTGAATGAGTCATCATTTCTGCAACGGTTTTTTCGCCTATTGTTGAAAAATATGCATTCAAGATCTCCGGGGACAAATTACCCATTGTGGTTGTTTTTTGCTTATTTCTATCATTATTGATGAGCCTCCAAGAATCACGAGCTAAATTATTTGACTTGTGTAAAAAAAAACAATTCTTGGCATCGGACTTTGACCTTCTCAATTGCTGTCTGTAGTGTCTTCTGTGTCGAAGAAACCGTGCCCTGCTCTCAGGTTGACCGGATAAATTTGATATTAGCCTCAGGACATCAAACTGTTCCCTCAACTCATGGAGTTCCTCTGTAAACCAGGTGAAAGGGTTCGACTCTGAGGCACAGATTCTTTCTGGAAAATTCTCAATAATGTTTCTCTGGTATATCTCAATTACTCTCTCCGACACTATTTCTACGTCGTCCTCTCGCACAAAAGACCAGTCTGTGTTCTCCAAGTCCTCTGCAAAGGAGGCTGAACTTTTTCTATTAAACTTTCGTCTTATCACTGCCTTTTTTCCATCAGATATCCTCCTAGAAACCCTCAAAAACATTTCCTGTGCATAATGATCTGGTATACCCAGTGACACAACTCTCGTATGTAAACAACTAGAAGGTATATTGGTCAAGATGTTGTCGATGCAGAAGGATGTGGTCGCGGTTACTCTTATGTAATCATCTATTATAGTTCTTATATCAAATGTTTGAAGAACAGTAAGCAATTCACTTCGTTCTTTCGACTCGCCTTTAAAATTGACATTGAAGTCTCCCAAAAGCACAACCCCATCGAATTGACCACAGCAAAATTCAAAAGGCCTTCCAACTTACGCAGAAAACTATCGAATTCGCCTGACATCGACCTGTATACTGCCATCATTACATAATTTATTTTTTTAATTTTAATGGCACAACTCTGCGTTCAATTCCTCTGAGAATTCTTGCAAATCTACAGCATTCCTCCCGACGGTATATAAAAAGCAACCCCACCGTGTTTGTGCCTGCTTCTTGAGAAGTACGATAGTAATTCATAATCGACAATATTGGTCACTCAGATAGAGTGAGAGTTCATCTACCTTTTACTTAAGCATTGTATATTAAGATGACAAACCCCAAAATCTAGGAGCTGATCGGGAGCGAATGAGTGAGGCCTCTCAGGCACTATGCGCGGTCTGCTTTCCCTCCTCGCGATACAAAATTGTTTGTGTAAGATTGTTTAATTGTATTGTTCCATTTACATTCTGTATTGCTATTATTTGACTTGTTGTATATAGGTATTATTGTTGTTGTTCCAAATTGTTAATGTAAGATCTATTGATTGTTTTTGCGTTGCTTATACCTATAATTTTATTAAGATGACTTGTCCTACACATAATTTCTATGTCCTAAAAGATGAATAAATTATTGTTATATTATGATTATTATAAATTTTACCACCCTGTATAATTGTTCACTTTATTCTGCAAAAGAAGTTATTTATAGGCGGATCATTCAAATTTTGTACTCAATTCTTCCTAAATCTTTTCCCATTACATATTTTATCACCAATTCAACATTTATCGTATTAGAAAAGCACTGTTGATTTAGAATATTTATTTGTTTGTTTGATTTTAAAATTTCGTTTAATATTCAAGTAATTTGTCTTTTTCAGATTCCGTACACGACGTTTCCGGTATTTTTCTTTCGATAGCATGGGAAACGAAGTCGGACGTGAATAATTAAAAAGGAGAAATTTTACTTTTATCCATTGCCATCATTTCATGAAGATATTCCGTAAGTATTGTCTAATTTAAATGTATAAGCACAATAATTGAATAATTGGACATTCGCAGAATGGGTAATATTTTACCTTGCGTATTGCGAAACGAACTGACATTACATTTGAAAGTCACTTTGGATATTTAGCGCTAGTTTCATAGGAAATTTTATACCCTCTTTCGAGAGAATATATTTTAAATTGCCATATGCGTAGATAAAATATACGTGGCGAAATTCAATCCAAATGGTTCTATCAATTATGATTCGCTTTCATTGTTGTTACATGGAATTGTGCTAAATTTAACAAAATACACCATATGTTGATATCATGAGTATTATTACCTTCTAACGCTATACAGAGTAATACTAACGAAAAACGCTGAAATATTTTTGATTCAAGCAAATCACCTAATGACCAAGGCCGTGGTTTTTTTTCTTATTGCGTCAAGCAATCTTTTCCGAATATCCACGTAATATTTCTTGTTGATTGTCTGATATACAGGGTGTCCTAAATTCGATTGTTTTGTAGGAAGCTATGCAAAACATTGCAGATAAAAGAAATGACCTCCTTCCCCCTTCTCGATCTCGATTTTCGAGATAACGTTTCTGGTGAAGAGCGAATTTTCGTTCTCGAGTTGTTCTGGAATTTTCGATTTTCCTGGATTCAAGAAAATGACCATATCTCGGGAACTAATTGAGCTACAAAAAAACAAATCATACGCGAAATTGGTTGCATTGAGTTGAATATTTTCTTCCTTTCCGACAATATATAATATGATAATAATATTATTATTGCGTATTTTTCAAAGAATAAAAAGTTTTTTCCAACCTTTTTATGCTATGGGAATATTGCCATTCGCAGCATAATTCTCTATGTCAATATCAGTATATCTATGAACAAGGAGAGATATCAGAGTTATTCGGATGAACTACGAGAGCGGTTTGATAAGTCAGTGACTTTTTGAATAAAACAAATTTTTTTCAGCGTGCTTTGTGGCCGCTACTACTTTAACTGAATAACCTTTGTATTAACACAGTGCAAGTCACTTTGATTCTATGACCATTCATTCCGTGAATAATCCCCTCTACCATCGGCGACTATCGAAGAATGACAACTGAGAGAACACCGGAGTTCATTGATTTCCTATGAAGACTTCGTCGAAACCAATCGAAATTAATTAATCATAATAATTTGTGAATTGTTTAATAACCCTTTAAAATGAAAGGGTGTTTTGGAGATGACAAAACAAGAGCCATATTTTTTTGGAGAGGACAAAACAAGAGCCATATTTTTTTGGAGAGGACAAAATACCAGCTATATTTTTTTCGGAGAGGACAAATTCAACACCTCTATTTTTGGGCAGGAATAAAGTAAAGTTTTATTTTGTAGAGGACAAATTCAACACCTCTCTTTTGGGCAGGACAAAGGAGTTCAATCATTTTCTTGGATAGCCACCAACCTCTGTCATTTTTTAAAGAGATCAATCATTTTCTTGGATAGCCACCAACCTCCATTATTTTAGAGGAGTTCAATCATTTTCTTGGATAGTCACCAACCTGCTGAGATACTCTCCATTTTATGTGCTAGCTCATCACTATAAAGATAAGTCAATTTCTTAAATTTTATGAAGCCTAGATAGATATTAATTAAATAGATAATTTTAAATAAATTGTGTTCATTTTATTGGAAAGGAACTGTCAACATTGGATGCTTGAAGGGAACTAATATCCACGACCCATCTGAAACGACAGGGTAAACCACAAAGTGTGAACCTTTTGTAATTAGAGTCATTATTATTAGTTTACATCCTATTAGTAATTGGGTAGGTTACAAAACATTTTATTTTTCTACATAATATCCTTTTAGCTCGATACATTTAGTCCTGCGTTTTTCTGATTATTTTATGCCCTCCATATGATAGGTTTTCTCAAGGCTCTCAAACTACGCATATGTTTCGGTAATGACTTCTTTATTCGACTCAAATTTCTTACCTCTCAGCCATTTCTTTAGGTTTGGAAACAGAAAATAGTCGCAGGGGGCTATATCTGGAGAATATGCTGAATGGGGTAGCAGTTCGTATCCCAATTCATGGATTTTGGCCATCGTGACTAGGCAAGTGTGCACACGTGTATGGTCTTGATGGAACGGCATTTTGTTCTTCGCTAAATGCGGCCGTTTTTGCTTCAAATTAACATCGAATCTGTTCAAAAGTTCTGAATAATATTCGCCGGTGATCGTTTTACCTTTCTCGAGGTAATCGATGTGAATGACCCCGCATGCATCCCAAAAAACTGTAGCCATGATCTTTTTGGCTGACAGACTATGTTTGGCCTTCCTTGGTCCTGTTTAGATTGTTCCTCGGTCATTGAATTCCATTATCAATAATAAAAAACAGGTACTGTGTTTTAAGGAATTTTACTTAATAATTGCGATTCGTAACGCGTTTCACTACACCGTAGCTTCTTCAGAGGAATTCGTCTAACGAAGACACGAGCATCTGGAATTGTCCTAGTCGGACAGCGTATTCGATATTCACGAACTGGCGTTCCGCATTTCCATCAGAAAATCCATAACAAAAAGGAATATAATGTGCGTATTCGGCGTTAATAAAACACATATTCAGAATAATACTCAGAACACTAATAATAACTATAAGAATAACAATAATTAATAATAACAATAATATCAATAAAACAAATCAAATTATTAGAGAGCCAACAAATTTTCACTCATTCTTTGTCTCTGTTAATTTTTACAAATAAATATGTTCAACTGTTTTCCAAAGATCGCTTTTAATTTTTCACTTCATTCTATTTAGAATAAATACGCAGATATTCATTCTTGTTATGGATTTTCTGATGGAGATGCGGTAATCGTGAATATCTAAGACGCTATCCAACTAGAAGAATTAAGGATTAATCAGAGATTTACACCCTGGGGTTGCTGAAAAGAGAATAAGATTTTTGCCAGTAAACTGAACGGAAGAAAGAACTCTAATTTTTTGAACAAAATTCTCTGATCAGAAGAATCCTCTTTCACTTGACGTGGAAAAAACGAATTACCATAATATCCATGTGTTGGCACACAAAAATCCTCGAGAAATTCGATCAAAAAATTTGAAATAAACATAAGAATTGTCTTAATTCTAATTTTAATTTTTTACTCGCTAATGCTAAGTCGTACGGAAAAAACGAAAGTGTTTTCTTTCAAATCAATTGGAGAATCCAAAACTGATTTATATTAGAAATTAGAAATAATATTCTCGTAGAAAAACATACTCCCTAAACGGCAGTTAACGCCTACGAAATTTCATTCAAATATCTGCAGTTGTTTGGCAAGAATTAATGAATTTGATTTTTTAACCAAACCTGAACACCCTGTATTTCTTTAACGAAGCATTTCTTCGAATATACACTCGGTGGCAAAATCAGCGGGACACTCGAAAATTTAACCAAATTCGAAGTTCGATATTTTTCCTAATTCTCAACCGATTTAGATGATTTGTTCGGCAAGTTATAGATCAACTCTTCTGCTTTGTAGAAATTATAAGAGAAAAAAAAATTTTATACGGGGGCAAAACTAAAAGTGTTTTTTTTTGTCAAAAATTTGTAACACCCTGTGGAATTTCGTGGTCCGAGTTGAAACGTACAATATCATGGTCTGTCAAGACACATCTTCTTACAGTAACGCCCTTCTTGTTTCTTGCGTTTATCTCTATTTTTGCAAAATATATTTAATTTCAAGTGGAAAATCACCATTTTGGAGAAATTCCATTGAATCAAGAAATAGTCATTAAAATTCGTCTATCAATTCGGAATTTTCTTATTATCACTCAGGCGTGTCGAAATTGTCGTTTGCGATTTTTATGTTCGAATTGCATTAGTTATTGATGACAATTCGGTTAATTTGGTGAAAATTAGGAATTCATAGGAGATAACAGTCGGTAGGTATTAAAATACACGACCGAATTCTGGGACCATTGATAAAACTTTTCATTTACACATGTGCACACCTTTTTTTATCAAATATGAAATACAACACACGTTTTTTTGTATATGACCACATTTGCACTTGTTTAAAGAATGAGAGTTTTCCATTCTTTGATTTGATACAAATTCGATCGGTTGCGGTGTTTTGTGATTCTTTTACTGTTTACGAGGAAGGGCGCACCTATCGCTCAGTCGGTCCATGTTGGGTGTCTCGACGTCTGTTATTCATCAAATCTACCTACGTTACAGGGAAACTGGATTGTACATGAGGAGGCGAGGACAAGGAAGAAATCGGGCAACCCGCGCTATACATGACCGTTTCGTCGTTAATCAAACCATAAGAAATCCTCGTCTTATTGCTGTTCAGGCACGTAACCTTTTACAAGCAGTGGATAACATTAACGTCAGTGTGAGGACAGTCAGAAGACGATTAAATGAAGTTGGCCTGAGATCATACGCGCAAGCAAGAGCACCAAGACTCGATAGAGCCCATCGGGTAGCAAGATTGGCGTTTGCTAGGGAGCATGTAGCATGGACAATCAATCAGTGGAGACGAGTTTTATTTAGTGATGATAGCCGATATTGTGTGAATTTCGTGGATGGTAGAGATAGAATATGGAGGCATCGAGGGGAACGGTACAATCAAGCGAACTTCGCAGGAACTGAGCAATACGGTGGAGGGTCGAACACGTTTGGGACATTCTTGGAAGAAGGGTTCGACAACGGAATCCAGGCAACGTTGAAGAGCTGACATTGGCTTTGGTGGAAGAGTGGGACAACATACCTCAACAGATGATAGACAACATCATTGGGAGTATGCGAAATCGTATGCGCGCTGTAATAAGAGCTCGGGGGTTCATACCCGCTACTAAAATCAAATGTTTTTTTTTTGTGGGTCATCATAAACATTTTTCTCAACATGTTCATTTCATTTCACGAGTGTATCGCCAGGATACACACCTGCTCTCAATTTTGGACAGGAATGATAATTATTATAGAGTGTCACACAAAAAATTCAAAAATAAATGTGCAAAATCAACGATTTTTCCAGTGTACTTCGAGTTCTCCCGGAGCGTGAAATTGGCCAGTGAATTTCAAAAATTTTCAATTCGTTAGATTTCCGCTTCTCTAATTTTAATATTATTTTTTGGCTAACCTCCGATGTTATGCACCTACGCAAGATTAAAAATAAATTCTTGAAATTTGTGACTTTTCGCTTCAAATTGGATATCTCTTGTAAAAATAGAGATAAATGCATAAAACAAGAAGGGCGTTACTGTAGGAAGATGTGTCTTGACAGACCATGATATTGTACGTTTCAACTAGGACCACGAAATTCCACAGGGTGTTACGAATTTTTGACAAAAAAAACACTTTGAGTTTTGCCCCCGTATAAAATTTTTTTCAATTTTTTTTTGTTTTCTCTTATAATTTCTACAAAGCAGAAGAGTTGATCTATAACTTGCCGAAAAAATCATTTAAATCGGTTGAGAATTAGGAAAAATATCGGACTTCGAATTTGGTTAAATTTTCGAGTGTTCAGCTAATTTTGCCTCCGAGCGTAGTTCATGTAGCAAACTCATAGTTTGTATTGGTTTCTGAATTTTCAGCTTTAGAAACTGGACCAACCTGTGGAGCATGGAATGACTTTTTCAGAAAGATATCACACGACCCTTTTTCCTCTGTTAAAAAATTCGTGGTGGTAGATCCCAGGGGTTAGGGGTTGATAAGAAAAAACGAAACATATAGCGAAAATGTCCCTCTCCAGCGAAAATCGACTTGTTTCAGGAAATTCACAGAAAAATTAAACCAGCAGAGTTATTTCATTGGCAGTATTTCTGATATGGAAATAAATAAATCTTCTTTTCGAACTTCATAATGCGCAACTCTCGAATGTGGCATATTCCCTGTAATCAAAATGTGTGTAATTTCCGAATCAAAACATCCATAATCCTAACAAGGGACAGTCAGTTTGTAGACATGGAACGGTACTTATATGGAATGCAAAAAGCCGTTATGGAATTAAAATGTGCTAGTAGTGTTTCGTCTTCTATCTTACGTTTGGTATCATCCACATACACAACAGCTATTCATGACCTTGCTTTTTTTACAATAGCGTAGATTCCGCTAATGAACTTATGCTCGTGAGACGCTCGAACATTAAATGAGCCTCGAATTCAAGCTTACCTATGTTTGTAATTGTGATAACTGAACAATACCTAAAACCGTAAGGTTTTTGTTCAAAAAGTGAATGCAACTGTTAAAACGAAGAGAATTGTCACCAATATTGAAATTGCGGTATGTTCCACATTTGCGTCCTCTAATATACAGAAAGAAAATATGAGAAAATAAATTATGTGAGCACCTGCAACTAAAATTTCAGAAGATTAGAAAAGTGAATTGCTGTCATTTGTTGTTATTGTATTGTTACCTGTAATCTTTTTAATGGTTTTGATTTAATTCAATAATATACAGGGTTAGGCAAAAGTACCGGAACGGCTAATTATCTCAGTTATTAACCGAGCGTTTTTTTCGAGAATTGGTATTCCTACATTGTAAAGCATATAGAATTCAGTTTTAATATTTTGTGCTCAATAGTGTTTCTGGTGTAGCCGGAAATGACCACAATAGAGAATTTCAAATATAACACGCTATATGTTTATTTATTTTTAGATTCAGAGGAAAACACTTCCTCAGAAACAATCAAGAAAAATGCCTTTTCCTCCAATGTCGTGTTCATGAAAAAACCAAAATGACAATAATTATTATCACCTAAATCAAATCACTCTGGAATTCATAATCAACATGACAGGTTAACAATGGACCACAGGAGTTATGACGTAACGACGGCCATTTTGTTGGGATAGGTCAGTGTCTACTTTCCAAACAAAGTTAGAAGCAGTGTTAATTTCCATAAGGACAATTTCAAATCGTGATTATTTTTTATCCAGGAAGTTCCTGAACATGTGACTACATTTTATGATTGAACTATGTGATAAATTAAAGAATTTGACAAAGAGTAAACTCATTATGTCCTAAAAATATGTAATTTGCCCTATTTATTGAATTTGTGAGGTTAGGATTTTGGAGTTGCAATAATTGTTTTAATTTATTAGAGCATTTAATACAGCATTTTGTAATTTTCCGAGGTTTGATTTGAACTTTAAAATATTTTCCTCGCTCAACATACCATTCGTAGAAGTATGTGGCTTTGTTGAATAGAGTTCATCGATAGTTTGTACTGCATTGGTATGAGGTTTTCTGCTCTTCCATGTACAAGTTATATCTGTTACAGATATATTGTGATAACCAAAAATCGACAATGCTGCCATGTGATGACACACCATCTGACCTCTTGGGCATGTACAACTGGCTTCTTCGATACACTTGTCTGTGTCAAGTTTATCTAGAAAAGAATTTTTTTAGTATGCTACAGAACACATTCGCTACTTTGGTCTCATACCTCTACTTTATATAAACGATCCCGCATGCTAGCATGAACATTGCCGCGAATGATGAGAAGTTCTCCATCAAATGCCATGTCTTTCACATGACCGGACTCTACAGCATTTTCTCCTCGAGCTACAAGCTTGGCATCGTCTTTAAAGAACTCCAAAATTGAGGATAAATTGAGAACATGTTTAGATGCCATTAAAAATTCTTCTGAAATAGTTTCAAAAACACCAAATATGTAAAACGTATATAATCATCTACAGATCCTAACCTCACTAGTTCAATAACTAGGTCTAAATACATATTCTTACGAGCATAAGAATTGGCTATTAGTGAAATTCTTTAATTTATCACATAATTCAATCATAAAATGTACTCACATGTTCAGGAACTTCCTGGATAAAAAATAATCACGATTTGAAATTGTTCTTATGGAAATTAACACTGCTTCTAACTTTGTTTGGAAAGTGGACACTGACCTGCTTCAACAAAATGGCCGTCGTTACGTCACACTCCTGTGGTCCATTATTGTCAAGCATTTGTTGAAGTTTTGATTTTTGCAGGAACCAGAGAAATTTTTTTATTGAAACTATAGTGTGTTCAAAATGAGTTCCATTCACCTCCTGACAATAACCTAATCGATCACTGAAATTTCTAAGAGAATTTTGCAGAAATTGTAGGGGTATGAAATTGATTTCTATCTGTAATTCGACGCCTTCACTCATCTAAATTGGCAGGTCGTTCTCTAAACTCGACATTTCAAATGGCCCCATGAAAAGAAGTCCAGAGGCGATAGATCAGGTGACCGCGAAGGCCACTCGATAGGACCTCTTCTACCTATCCATCTTTCTGCAAAAACTTCATCCAGATAGTTTCGAACATCTACCGCAAAGTGTGGGGGAGCTCCATCTTGTTGGAACCATACAATATCAGCTGGAGTTTACGGATTATTTTAATTTGAAAATAAAGCTGTTATGGTTGGCACAATTTTATTTCTTAATAATTCAAAATATCGCTCTCCATTTAAATTCCTTTCCATAAAAAATGGACCAATTATGTGGTCACCGATAATACCGGCCCAAACAAAATTTGGATTCGTCACAATCCTTTCCATGATGGTCTCCGAAAATTGTACTCTACGGTCAGAATCGTCTTTAGTAATCTCTTGGACGAAATGGATTTTATATGGTTTCATTTTTTCTGTTTTCAGTATCCTACAAACTGACCTCTGAGAAATATCATGATTCTATGATAGTTTATTTGTAGAAACCTGAGGATTTTCCTCAATTGCCAGTAAAATGTCCAACTTTGTTTCTTCGTCAGTGGCAGACTTAGGGCGTCCAGCTCTGAGAATATCTTCCATTTGCCGACTTGCTTCATATCGCTGAATAGTTCTGCATACTGTAGATTTACTAATTTGATGATCTGCGTAAACAGTCTTGAACAGACTGCGAACTTCTTGGTAAGATCGTTGTCTGTCTCCATATCCGCGCATCATCAAAACCTCGATCCTTTCTGCTTAGCTGAGCTTGAATACCATTATTAGGAATTGAAGTGCAAAAATGTAAACTTCAACAAATACTTGACATTATTTGTCAACCTGTCTTGTTGATTATTAATGCAAAAATAATTTGATTTAGGTGATATAATTCTTATTATTTTAATTTTTTATGAACTCGACATTGAAAGGAAATGTTTTCTGTTGATTGTTTCTAAAAAAGTTTTTTTCTCTGAATCTAAAAATAAATAATTATATAGGGTTTTGTTTGTTATTCCTTTTAACGTGCTCTATTTCCGCCTTTCGGCCAATGACACGCCGGGGAATTCTGTCACCTCAATAACCCGGGAATTTTGCCGAACCCCTCTCGTATCGAGGGATGAGATCTTTAGTGTCCAACACATCTCTGTTACACAGGACCGACAGTTTTACATCTCCTTCGAAAGATGGACACTTAAGCGATTCCCAGAATCCGAAAAATCGCACCGACTTTGTGGGGATTGAACCCAGGTAACTTTGCGTAGAAGACGAGTATCATATCTTCTAGGCCACCGAGCCGGCTTATATATAGGGTGTTACATTTGAAATTCACATTTCCGGCTACACCGGAAACACTAGCGGACACAAATTGAATTCTTTATGTTTAGCAATGTAGGAATACCAATTTTCACAAAACTCGCTCGGTAAATAACTGAAATAATTAACCGTTCCGGTACTTTTGTCAGAAAAAAACTGCTCAAAACAATTGTCATAATGTTTATTGTTGCTAAGTTGGAACAACTGTTTTCTATACTGACGCGTTCTACCTTTCAGTTTGTTTACACTTGTAGATTTTGTCAGCTCTCACAAGTGTATTTTGCGATTTTTACGATGAAAAATCATATCGAACAAAGAATTTGTCTAAAATTGCCAATGAAATTTCGTATGCCGAATCACTGAAAATGTTTCAGAAGGGTTATGGTGAATCGACTCTATCAAAAATACATGCATATGAGTAGTAAAGTCCATTCAACAACGTCGATGAACTTTCTGTATCTCACGAATCAATTCCTAACATTTTGAACGATTGTTTGGGTATGAAACGCGTTGCCGCTCGACGCATTGAATTTTCTACAAAAATTGAATCGCGTAAAGGTCGCCGAAGACATTGTAGAACGAGTTAATTCCGAAACCAGATTCATAAAAAGCATTGTAACTGGTGATGAGACATGGGTTTATGAGTTTGGCATACAAACCAGTCAACAAGCTTCGGAATGGCGCCTTCCAACTGAACCGAAACCGAAAAGAATACGTCAAAGTCGATCAAAAATCAAGGTAATGTTGACTGTCCTCAATAATGTTTCTCTCTTCCACCATCATATGCACCTCCCGTTGTGATACCTCTGAACATAGACTGCATGCATTAACTCTATGATAAGCAAAAAATAATGAAATGTCATCAAGTTTTAGACGAGATCTGGTTTGAACTCAAACTTTATCTTGTAGTTGCTTGTTTTTGACGTTTGAAATTGTTAACAATGGTTTTAACAAATGGTAATAAGCATTTCATTGAATGTTTATTTATGCGTGGCTATACTGCTAGCAAATATTACACCAGTGTACAGGGTGTCTTCTTCTTGGAATATTTTTGAGATCAAAATGTCAAATTGTTCAGAAAAGATGAATTATCGACTAAATGCCCCATTCGAATTTTTTAGTGAAAAAAAACGTTCCAGCCATCTTGAAATATTGCTCATTTTCGAATGAGTCAGCCATATTGGATTTCATCGAAAGTGAAATTTCGATACAATTTCTGAAAAACCTAGTCCTTCGGCTTCCCAATGAAGCAAGAACGAATGATCTAACTCTAAAATTGCGAAAGTTATAACGGAATAAAAAACGTCCGGTTTTCTCTGGCGCACCTTATATTTTGTAATGATTGTCCTGTCTGTAGAATGTCAAAACAATTTTTACCAAACTTTGATAGCAACCGAGATATTGGCATATGGCGAAATCCCGGAAAATAGAAAAATTCAGAATAACTAGGGAACAAAAGCTGCGATCTGTTTCCACTAATGAATTTTCCTCGAAAATCGAGGTCGGAGATGGGGGAGACATATTTCTCTATTTGCACTATTTTACATAATTGCAGTATTACATTTACTACTTTTACATCGTGAATGGGACAATCAATATATGATTTATGAGGTATTGAATAGTTCTTGAAAAAGTGCATTGTTGTTGAATAGTGTAAATAACAAAAAGTTTTCACTGAGATTTTCGATAAATGATTGATAATAAACAATTCTTTAGATGTTAATTCATTATTAATTCCTTGAATTAATATCTCCGCATTAACCGCAAAAAGTATAAGAATAAATCTTCCGATAAGATTAGCTTTCTCTTATTTTTATTGATCATTCAAATTTTTTGCTCCCGATTACCATATGGCAGAGATCATTATTATTTTCTTCATAGTAATTCCTTCTTTTCATAATTGCTGTCGTGAACCTTTCTCTATGCAATACTCGTTGAATAATTACAAATTTTCACTTTCAATTTTAATCTTTCTTCCTTGTTGAAGGCAATTTTAAATGATAAGAAGACTAATTGCACACTAGTAGCCTTTATTTGATGTAAATCCAATTCAAATGATTAATAAAAGGAAATTTGATTTACACTTGATTCACTTTATTTGGAACGCGTTTCGACGACATAGCGTCTTTTTCAGACGGATACTAAATAAGGTACTACTATTTATACAGGGTGCTTCAACGAAAACTAAACAGAGGCTATATCTACCAAGATATTCATTTCTGATCAAAACGTAAAAACAAGTCAGTTTTTGTTTCAAGGGGGACATCTTTTGGGGTGCAAAACCCAAAGCCCCCTAAGCGGGGGTTGCAATCCTTGAACATTTTGAATAGGGAAGATGGGTCTAATGATGACTCAAAAGAAAGATGGTATCTTTGTCTACATCGCCTTGAACGAATTTCCACATTTAATTGAAAACTGTAAAAGATACAGGGTGAGCAACTGAAAGATAGGGAAGACTATTTCCCTGAGACTATTCAAGTTTCAGTGAAGTAAAATGAAACAGATCCATACTGATCAATGGCAGTCATCATCAAGTACCATCCTCATCTCGAATTTCAACCCCTAGAGCAGGTGTGACCACCCTTGAAAATTTGGAAGAAGGGAGATGGGTCGAGTGATACCTCGAAAGAAAGGTATTATCTTTGTCTGCATCCCCGTGAACGAATTTTCATTCTAACTTAACCCATCTACCCTCTTCCAAATTTTCAAGGGTGGTCACCCATGCTCAGGGGTTGAAATTTGATATGTGAAAAGTGTTTCGGAAGATGATAGCCTTTGATCTGGAATGAATCTGTTTCACTTTTTTTATATTAATACTGGAATAGCTCAGGGCTATAGTCTCCTCTATTTTTCAGTAGCTAACTCTGTACCTTCTACAGTTTTCAATCAAGCATGAAAATTCGTTCACGGGGATGCAGACAAAGATAATACCTTTCTTTCGAAGTATCACTCGACCCATCTACCCTCTCCCAAATTTTCAAGGGTGGTCACTCCTGCTCTAGGGGTTGAAATTCGAGATGAGGATAGGTTAGATTAGGTTAGATTATCAGCATGGATCTGTTCCATTTTACTTCACTGAAACTTGAATAGTCTCAGGGAAATAGTCTTCCCTATCTTTCAGTTGCTCACCCGGTATCTTTTACAGTTTTCATTTAAAAATGGAAATTCGTTCAAGGCGATGTAGACAAAGATACCACCTTTCTTTTGAGTCATCACTCGATCCATCTTCCCTATTCAAAATGTTCAAAGATTGCAACCCCCGCTTACTGTGTTGATACTTCAGGCAAGTTTTGTACCCCAAAAGGTGTCCCCCTTGAAACGAAAATTGACCTGTTTTTGCGTTTTGATCAGAAATGAATATCTTGGTAGATATAGCCTCTGTTTAGTTTTCGTTGAAGCACCCTGTATAATTTTATGTACCTTAGTTTATTTTTCATTTTGTATGTGTGATAAAAGCACGTTCCAAACATAGTAGTTAAGTGTTTATCAAATTTTATTTTATTTATCACAATATCTGCTTATGGGGATCGATCGCTACTATCAAGTGTTAGAAATAATCAACGTATGGTCAAATCATCCGTATCTGAGTTTCTAACGAGAATGCTAAAGCTTTGAAGCCAGTTTCTAATTTCCAAGAATACTCATAAACCCCAAACGCATAATTCACATTTTTATTTGAGCATAATCCACGGTTCACTGGACTTCTGACTGGCTCCAACATGGCCCGAAAACAAGTCGGGGTGTGTCTCTCATTCACATTAAATGTCAACGGAGAACGGCGGAACAATGGTACTCTGAATGATCGTCTTTGTTTCATGTCAGACAGATGCAATTCGATTTTAAGTGTGTCCATTAATCTCAATTTAGTAGTTCCTGGCTTAGAAACGGCTTCGATGGTTATTAATCTTGAAAACGTTTCAATTGCCCATTGTTACAAAGGAAATAAATAGGAAATGATTTTTTTCATCTCCTGATTGTTCGAATTAAATGTTGATGACATGTTAAGTTTAATACAGGGTGTTCCAGGTATGCAGTCATTAACTGTAGGTGTTTCATCATGGGAAAATATGAAAAACATACTACTTAAAATTACACCTAGCGGGTTAACCAATTCCGTCAAATTACACTGCGCCAAGAAATTAATGCACAATTTTAATATTTTAAATTTCGAATATGTCCGGATATACAGGGTGTTACATAATAGTATATCACAACTTGCGGGGTAAATCTAAATGCAATTTTAAGAAAAAAAAGTTCATATAAACATAGGTCCGCACAAGCTTCGTTACGGAGCTACAGAGTGTTGAAATTTTCCAAAAAAATTGGTTTTTTCTTCAAAACTCCTGCAATTTTTGAGATATGCAGCCCGAATTTGAAATGCAAGCAATTTTTTACAGCCTCCATCATTACACGTCCTAAATTTTAACTAGAATCTACAAGTTCTTTTCTTAGCCACTGATCAGGGTACAACCAATTTTCGTCATCTTCGTTCAATTTAAAAACTTTTTTGACGCTTGTAATTTTTTCGTTTAATTATTAAACGCTTGTATGTGTTCCCTGAATTGAAAGCACTTCTAATTAAAAAACGACTATCAGGCTTTACTTTTTTTAATTTATTTATTTATTTATTTTGAGAGTTGCTAAAGTTGAACCAGTGTCTGCTCGAATTGTTTATTAAATTAACGATTAGTTTTAAGACTTTTGAAGTTACTGCAGTATGAAAAAATGGCTAATTTCACTAACGCCGAATTGGCTGATATCCATTGCATATACGGTCTGGCTGACGGAAACACAACAGAAGCTAGACGATTATATCAGCTGCGCTTTCCAAATCGAGTAACACCAGACAGGCGAACATTTTCAAATATCCACCGAAGATTGAGGGAACTGGTACTTTTACTGCAAATAATCATTTAAAAGGTGCAACTCAAACTATGAGAACTCCAGATATTGAGGAAGCAGTTTTGAATTGTATTGATTTGAATCCTCATGTCATCAAGAAAAATTGGAAATTAGTTGAATATTTCACATGTTCTAGTTTGGAGGATTCTCCACGACTTTGTATTGTACCCGTTTCATATTCAACGCGTCCAATCTCTACTTCCTCTTAGATAAAATTGGACAAAATGCTCATTTTGATAGTGAAATAATGTTCACAGACGAAGCTAACTTTTGGAGAACAGCTATCACAAATTTTCACAATAATCGTTATTGGGCTGAGGAAAACCCCCATTTGATTGAAGAATCGCATCATCAAAAACAATTCTCACTAAATGTCTCGGTCGGAATAATTGGAAATTATTTGATTGGGCCATTTTTTTTGCTTAACAGACTAAACGGTCCCACTTATCGGCAATTTCTTGAGGAGGAGTTACCTTTATTGCTCGAGGATGTGCCACTTTTGGTGTGAAACATAATGTGGTTCATGCATGACGGGGCACCAGCACTTTTCAGTGGAGAAGCTAGGGAATTCTCGAATAATACATTCAACAACCGATGGATAGGTCGGAGTGGGTCAGATCCATGGCCTCCTAAGTCCACAGACTTAAATAGTTTAGACTTTTTCTTAAGGGGATATCTCAAAAGTTTAGCTTATACCACTTCAGTGAACACTGTAGAAAAATTGAGAAATCGAATATTAACCTCTTGTGACACGATAAGAAATACTCCAGGAATATTTCAGAGATTGCGTGATAATCTGCGAAGAAGGACAGACACCTGTATTCTTGCAGGTGGAGGACACTTCCAGCAATTTATTTAGTTTTTAATTGTCCTTTTTTTAGTTCAATATTGAACGTATAAGTTGAGTCTCAGAAGACGAGCTATCAAAATAAAAGCAAATTTTGGGCATACCTATCGAGTATTTCTATTTTTTTTTCATTTAGCGAATAACATACAATTCAAATACTTCAAATTCAGCCGGCTCGGTGGCGTATGGGATATGATGCTCGTCTCTTGCGAAGAGTTACCTGGGTTCAATCTCCACAAAGTCGGTGCGATTTTTCGGATTCTGGGAATCGCTTGAGTATCCATCTTTCGGAGGAGATTTAAAGCCGTCGGTCTGTCTAACAGAGATTTGTTGGACATTAAAGATCCCTTCCCTCGACACGAGAGGGGTTCGGCATAATTCCAAGGTTAGTGAGGTGACAGAATTCCCTGGCGTGTTATTGGCCGAAAGGCGGAAATAGAGCACGTTAAAGGAATAACAAAAAACTTCAAATTCAATAGTTTTTCACTCTAAAACGGTTGGAGGAACGAAAAAGTCACAAGTGTCATAAAAATTTCTAAATTAAACGAAGATCACGAAAACGGATTGTACGGTGAACAGTGGCGTACTGCAAAAGTGTTTGAAAGGGCAAAAGGAGACATAGCTTCGGAAAAGAAAACAACTTGTGAATTTCATGATGTGAATTCATGAACGTTGTGTTATTATGCTATATCTAGATGTTATGGATTTCTCGTTTTACAAGAGACGTGATCGAACATCGCAAAAAGTACAATGGATAATTTCAGTTCTTTCGTTTGTCTTTGTAAAAACTATTAAAATTGAATAAACATAATTCAGACTCGTGAAATAACCCGTCTATGCTCTGGAAGTCTTACATCATCCGTTCGTAACATCGCCATAATTTCTTCATGCCCTGCAGTTGGAATCGCCCGAAACCCCTGTTTGACGATGTTACAATACACGAACCTGGGGAATCCTATTATGTGTGGGAAAGCAATCGTGAACTCGCTTCGAGTAAATTATAAAGCTACAAGTATACGCGTGTGAAAGGCGAACATTCCAAGACGGGGATGCTATACTATCAAAAAACAACCGGAACAGTTAAGCCTCAGGCATAGGTGCTTTGGAAGCTGTTATTATAATAATTTCGGTCGACTCCTTTGATGCCCCAATTCATTAAGCTAGCCGTTCATTGATTTAGTTGGATTTGATAGTGTCTTCCATGGTAATACAGGGTGTCTGCGATCAAAAGTGTCTGGGATTTATCGATCAATTTGAAATTTTGGGAAAGAGTACATGGATACTGATCTCCAATTTGCAATTGTTTTCAGAGCGGTACTACTTCCGGTTATACGGGACATCGACATCAACTTTGCTCTTTCCAACGGCATGATGTACACTAGAGTGGATCGAAAATATATGAAATTTAAAAATATTTTTTTTTCAACGGCATAGCGATGAAAAGTTGCTTTGTTATATACAAAACAAACATAAAAAATATCACACAATTATCTTAACATTCTGAGGTGCCCAAGCAGGGATGAAAAACAAGCGAAAAAAATTTTTTTTCTTTCAATTATTTATTACAAGAAATATCCAGAAACATTAAAATACAGTTTAAATATTAAATTGATTCTTTGAATTAAAACTAGGCATACGTTGATGAGATAGTAATCTTGCTCTAATAAAAACATCTCGTTTGTTTTCCCCACAAACTGCACGCGATGCTTCTGTCACCAACTTAATGCAGCGCTCCACGGTTTGGGTGTGGCATGGAAAATCTTTAATATCCTGATATGTGCCGAGACCATTTTTTACAGTTTCCTTCAAGGTCTCATCAGACAAATTTGAAGTTAGAGGTGGCTCAGTTATGTCACAGTCACGTCACAAAATAATGTCAGTATAGTCTTTAGCATTTAAATTGAACACCGGCACCTTGAATTTTCGAAGTCCTCGAGTATTATATGATCTTGCTTTTATAATTCTTCGATATGCCAGATCTCGGATAACCTCTCTGTCATCGCCAAGCATGGCAATGATGATATTTTCTGGATGACCGAAATATCCATTTCCTTGGATTACTTTGTCAATGATAGACTTCATATCGGGGTTCAAATAGCGACTAAGATTAATAGTTTGCCAAAGGTGCTTAGGCCTATGGATGCACGAGGAATTACATTTTATTGTAAACCACATCGGTCCATAAACTTTCATTACGTACGTGGCTAATACCACTAATTTTTCTTCAGGAACAGTTTTTGTGGCATACAACCTTAGAATTCGATTAGCTGTTGTTAGCTATCTGGAATGGATAAGGAGTCCAGGTTCTATATTATCTAAATCAGAAGTAAATATACCAGTACTGATAGCGGTCATAATATCGTATAGATATTTTTGGTCGGTACTCAGCTCTGTCCTAGTAATTTCAGGTAATATTGTGGGTATAACGGAGAATGCGACTATCGGCATTGTTTGCCAATTTTGTAATTGAGACAATGGCACCTAAAAGCATTTCGGTGTAGTTTTCCACCTAACAGTAATAACAAAGGTCGCAGTGGTAATTCGTTAGAATGCAACTGGCAGATAAACCACTGTAATGGTCTGTTTAGCTCTTCTTCCATCAGACGAATAACGCCACCTTTAAAACCTGTATTTAGTAATGTCACATCGCAGCCAACAACAGCTATTTCACTCAGCTTTACTGACTTAGATTTCAAGTGAGATATTAAATTGTCTTTAATACCTTTAGCAGTCCCCGACTCACAAGTGACATGTCCGAAACAGTTGCTTCCTGGTTCTGATAGAATGACATAATGATCTTCTACTTGTCGTTTCTGTAAAATTTCCCTTCTTTCCCAATAC
This sequence comes from Cryptolaemus montrouzieri, assembly GCA_013387265.2. Lineage (NCBI taxonomy): Eukaryota > Metazoa > Arthropoda > Insecta > Coleoptera > Coccinellidae > Cryptolaemus > Cryptolaemus montrouzieri. Next base: position 32,146,139 of record JABFTP020000103.1, read on the forward strand.
GAACCAAAGTCTTATCCTTCCTGCCATCAAAATATAAACCGAGAAGCATTTTATTGCAGTCCGTTTCTTGTAAAGTTAATCTGACCTTAGTTCTTTCACGGCGCAACTTTGAACGATCAATGACACGACTTGGATCGTTTGGGGAAATAATGCCAACATCTTTTAAGACAGAAGAAGCTATAATAGCAGCGGTTCTATCGGATATTCCAGTACGATCACAGGCTAGGGCTAATGATGGTAAGTTTAACCTCTTTTTTTTCTGAGGTGGTAAACCTTTTAGTTTGACCTGTTCTGAGTTTTCATAGTAAGGACTAGAAGATAATACGGGTAAGCTAGCGCATGAACTGCTGCTTTCGATTGAAGAATCATCAAAGAACGGGAACAACAAGGTTTGTCAAATTAGTTTGCCTCTATTCCGCGATAAACTTTTTTCTTTTCTTTCTTGTTTCTTCTTGTTTTTCACAATTGCAATCACATCGATACCGCCTAACATAATTTTTGTGTCTGTTCTTTGGTCAATTAAGAAATTTGCTTTCTCCTTGGGAACACGACTACCTTTTACACAGTTACAATCACATATAACTTTGCATTTGCAACTGCTAATATCAAACAGTCTATGGGACTCTGATATAAATATATTAATCTTTTCTTGGTATTTAACATTAGTTTGACGGCCAAGATATGGTTTCATTAAGCTTCTATATTTGTCGTGGTAGGCACGAATCAGTTGTAAAACTCTTTTTACACTCACAGTAGACAGCAACGATTTTTGCCATATTTTTATAACTTCGTGAGCCAATCTTTCAGATATTTCATGAACTGTTGGCTCTTTTGTTGTTGTATCAGGCTTCAACTCATGTTTTATGAACAGATAATTCTTCATAACATCGTTATAAGTTGGTAATTGCGATGCTGGTAACTTTTGCGGCAAACCAAAGACAGGACAGCTCGTTGTTTTTCGTGTTTTAACTTGAGACATATTTCTGCAAACAAAACAAATAAAAAATACTCCAATATTACAGTCAGGAATTAAACTACAAGCATAAAATATGGAAATCACTACTTACAATATACGGCACAATCCCAGTTAAAGATAAACTAATACAATTTGATGCCTCAAATAAATGAACGGCAAACAGATGAACTGCTGTAAGCGCGCAAAATTACTAAATTTTGGTGTTTGGGTAAGAAGGCGCGGGGAAAGGGTATTTCGCCGAAATACCCTTCCCCCGCGTCCCGCTACCTTAGAGTCACAACAGGCATGCTTCTACTAATAACTGTCGATCAGGAGTTTCATAAAATGTTTGCGAGGTTTTGAAAAATTTTGGCAAAACTTATAATTGGCCTAAATTTTCAGAACTTTATGACGATGGGGGACCTTCAACCATGGCATAAGCCAACTGATTTTTTTTGTGCTTAATGTTGACCTAAAATAGCAACTTTTTACAGGTATACCGAAGCGATGAAGCATAAAAAATGAAATCGCTCCACCCTAATGTACATACAACCAAATTTATATGGAATCACTCGGTATTTCACATTATTGATTATTTTTAACCATGGATCTTTGACTACTTGTGAAGAATAAAGCTTTTTGTTGTGAAAAACTGGATAGTATGATAAGAAATGTTGAATTATCACCACATATTCGGGATATTGTACTCAGTCGTCACTGATATTTGAAACTGTGAATTCCAGTATTTAAAAAATTTATAATCTTAATTGAAAATGCCTCACGTTGGATTGTCCGATGTGCAGAGGGGTCGAATAATTGCTTTCGTTGAAGAAGGGGTGACAGAGGGATAAAGCGGTCACAATGAGGGTATCACAGGGGGTGATTTCAAAAACCTACGCCTGATACGTGGAGCTACAATCTCTGCAAAATAGGCCTAGAAGAATTCGAAGGAAGATGTACACGACCGTTTTTTGTGCCAAATGCAAAAAGAGACCCTAGTGCGTCGCATCCCACACTCCGAAGGCAATTTCTGGAAGCAACAGGCATCAGTGTATCAGTCGAAATGATACGTCAAAGACTTCGTACAGAAGTTTATACAGCAGAAGGCCCTTAAAAGTTCCAGAGCTAACCAGACAACAAAAAATTAAGACTTAACTGGTGTATTGAGCACCAAAATTGGAATATTGAAAATTGGCGAAATATTCTTTTTTCGGATGAGACCAGAATTGGTGTTCCATCAGATGACCTCCGGATTCGGGTTTTATGGGGTCGTGGAAGACAAGCTAGACTCCGAGCAGCAAGACAAATTCCGAAATACCAATGGGGCAGTGTGATGTTTTGGGGTGGCATTATGGTGGGAGGCAAAACAGATTTGATTTCGTTCCCTGCGAGTGTAACGGCTAGAAATTACGTGGACCCAGTGCTGGAGTCCATAGTGAGACTCTGGCTAGGTGCCCACGATTTCTTGAAACAGAGATAATCGCTATTTTGGACTGGCCAGCTTGCTCTCCAGACCTAAATCCTATTGAACATTTATGGGATAATCTCAAAAGGAAAATTAGCTCGCTAGGATAAGTCAAGAATCCCACAACAGCTCATCTAAGCCGCCATAGAAGAGTGACAGGAAATCACCTCCAGAGGAGGTCGAAAACCTAATCAAGATCATGCCTAGACGGATTCAGGCTTGTATCAGAGCAAGAGGAGGTAATAGAATCTACTGAGGTTGAGAAAAAACACCCATTCCGTGAAAAAACAATTTTCAATTTTTCTACTACATACGAGAAGGGTATCTTATTTTCTTTTATCTGTTTGTTTATTAAAATAAACCTTAATTTATATCTTTTTCAATTGAAATATCTCACAAAGGATCAATTCTAACAATCCTTCGTAATTTTCAAAATCCTTGAGGTAATAATAATAATATACAATATAATAAATAACTACAAAAAATTTATTATGAAGGACGGAACATCACAAACAGATAGGTGCAGAAAATGCCATATAAGATCGAAGACTATACAACATATTACGTCCGGCTGCGAACAACTGGCCAATACGGACTATCTTCACAGACATAATCATGTGTGCAGCATTATCCATCAGAAACTTGCACACAAGTACGGACTTCTGAATACCTTCCAGCCATATTACAAGTATCAATCGGCGCTCGTATTGGAAAATGACTCTATCAGATTATACTACGATAGGTCTGTTATCACTGACAGAATGGTGACGAATAATAGGCCGGACATAGTGGTGTATGATAAGAGAGCCAGAACAGCAATGCTGGTGGATGTCGCCATACCGAATAATAACAACGTGCTGAACAAGTTCCAGGAGAAAAAGTCCAAACACACAGACCTTGCTATTGAGATCAAGCAGATGTGGTACCTCGAGAAAACAGATATTGTTCCTGTCATCGTATCCTCGACTGGGTTAATACCCAAAACTTTGCATGATAGTCTTAAGAAATTAGAATTGCATAAGAATAACTATAAAGAAATGCAAAAGCTGTAATTCTTAATACATGTAGGATAGTTAGGAAATTTATGTCAAGTATATTGTAATCGACCCTATTCCTTTGATTGCTGAATCTGGGAAAGGTAAATTATATCCAGCTGACAGCTGAGATAGTGCATAATAATAAATCTATTGTCCTCTGACTGCAAATATTACAATACAATTACAATTAATGCAGGTAACATAGTATTGGACATATCAACAAGTAAAGAAAAGAAAGGTCCAATAATAAATGAACTTACATTCTATAATTATAATTGCAAAAATTCACATAATGTATAGAAACATTTTGAGAGCAAAAATCTCTCTACTGATTACCCAAACTGTCCTATATCATTGATCACCTTAAGATGTTGGGGTAGAGCATTAAATACTATAATTCCCATATATTTGCGTCCCTTCTTATAGCTAGATAAAGTGATTTGAGGTATGGCGAGGAATTCCGATGTTCATGTTTCATATGAGTGAAAAAATCCATTTGGCACAAACAAGTTAAAATTATAATGAATAATAAAATAAAACAAGTTACTATGTTTTAACTATCACTAATTTATTGATGTAAAGAATGACAAAATTTTTACATTGGTTGGACCGGTTTCGTCCATTATCAACAACAAGCTAATGAAAACTGAATACTCATGTACAATACAGGAATTACCATAAATAAAATGCTAGTAGAGGTTACAGTAAATTGAACAATAGTGATTGGTAGGTAATTAAGGCTACCTGGTCGTTAAGGAGCTTAACTCTTTCTACCCTAGATGCCTTAAATTTCCATCGATTCAAAGAAATTGAGTTTATAAGATTTATCACAGGAATGAAGAATTTTTAGCTGTTGAAGTTCTGGAAAGTGATGACATTCATTCAGACAATGTGCAGCTAAAGCTGAATCATATTTCTGATGTAGCAATGACCGGAAATATTCTTTGTATCTATAAACTTGTTTTATTTTATGATTCATTATGAATATCAACTATCACGTAGTTCAGGCTTCACCGATCGATTATTTGAATTTAAACTACGTTTTACATACTTAGATAATTCTAAAATATATATATAAGCCAATGGCAATAAGCCCAAATGTCGGAAGAAACTTCTACACGAAGTTCTACGAGAAACTCCCATTATATTTCTAATAGCTCTCTTCTGCAACTTGAATATTCTGTCACAGACATGAGAACCACCCCAAAACAATATCCCATACGTAATCCTGGATCTAAAATGTGCCTGATAATATGGCAGACACACCTCCCTATTGGTTGACATACGCAATCTGTGCAAAGCATAACATGCAGGAGACAGCACACAACACAACTGATTGATGTGGTGACACCAGCTAAGATTATGATCAATTGTGATGCCTAGGAACTTCGTTGACTGAACCTATTGGATTGATTGATTGTTAGCTCTTAGTAAGTAACTAGATGAATTAGTAGTAATTGAATTCTCGAGGGAAAATTTAAGAAAAACTATTTTTGATACCTCTAAGAACAATAAATTGTCATCGAACCACTTGGAAAATTTGTTCAGAAGAATTTGAGCTTTGTTTGTTGTTCCAGTAATAGATGTATCAGCACATAATAATGTATTGTCATCAGCAAACATGGTAAAACTACCAAGCCCGTTCAAAATATCTGGCATATAGTTCACGAACTGTAAAAAAAAGAAGCGGGCCTAGTACTGATCCCTGGGGGACACCACATTTAATAATAATATTCAAAATATCGGGTGAATTGGTACCAATTAGATGGTGCTCCGGCCTATTGAGCACTTCAGGTATCGGAAGAATTAACCAGCTTGTTTGATTAAAAGAAAACTGGGCCATGGAATTGGTCTTCAAGATCTTCAGATGTTACCCCTTTACATTTTTAGACGAAATTTGATTGTAATTCTTTTAATGGTTTTCTGTAAATGGTACTTTTCGTTAAATGTTCTGCAAATACTATTAGTTGACATTGAGCATGAATGATAAATAAATTCATAATATCCTCGTTTGAATATTTATTCGCCATTTTATTCAATAAAAAACTATACACAAACAAAACTAGTACTACTTCTTTTTCAAAATTATTTGTTAACGTCAAACTGAGGCCAAAATTCATAGAACCAAATGGAATATAGAAACTGGCATCGGAATTAAATCCACTCTGTCTGTTTCTATGTTACGCGGCCTAATGATTAAATTTACCAAATATACTGCAGGTTTTTGATAAAATCGCGAATTAAATACTGACACCACTATTTCCACCACTTCCGGTTTAACTGGACGTGGTACCGCTCTGAAAACAATTGCGAATTGTAGATCAATTTCCGTTCACTCTAATGTCAAAATTTGAAATCGATCGATAAACCCGTTCTCTAGATACTTCTAATGGACACTGACACCTTTTAGTACACATTGTGTAGGAAGATCGAAGAAAAAATGATATAGAAATAATACTTCGTCGAAAAATCATTGATGAAAGAAATTAATTTCTGGGAAAAGTTTTTTCCTCGTAATAAACAAAAGATGAACAACTCAGGAATCTGTAAAATTTTTTCATACACTAAATTTTACTAAATTAATCAAAATATTATGACAGCATGTCCTTCATTCCAAATACAGAAGTTCAATGAACAACCTGGGATAGATTTTAATATTCTCAGATTATTTTACACTTCGCCATTCACAGAAATACTTAATTCCTGTCTCGAAACAATACAAGGGATTCATATGTACACTTGACATACATTTGGTTTTGTGTTATGATGCTAATCAACTGTTTATATTTTCATGATCGTTTCATTAGATAACTGTAAAGAGTTTATGAAGGAGAAATATTTAATGTTCATTTTAATTTATTTATTTATTCATTAATACAAGCTCAATAGGATCACTCCCAATTACAAAGCCGAACAAGTATGGACCAATTTGCTTCAAACAAAAATACCGATTAAAAAAACTGTCAAAAACAATAATGACAGAACGCATTGATAATGCAAACTCAAACAATAGAAATACACATCAAACAAGCAAAACAATTAAAGTACGTGGACTAAGTTTTGCTAATAGGTTTCTTTTGAATGTAGCTTGAGAATGACTGATATCAATCGAAGAGGCCACCGTGTTGAAATAGTGGCAGATTCAATTGATGGTTGAGTTGAAGAAAACATCCGTAACAGCTCCCACGACATAAAAAATGACATTGGCTCTGCCAGCGAGCCACAGTACCAAAAACTTCAGTCTGTTTAGCAGACACGAACAAAGGATGGGGTTATTCAGAAGTCCATACAAAAACATGCAGCACAATATTCTGGTTTAAAGGTCCAACACGATCGGTTAATAGAAAACCTGGCATTCCTCGGATAGGATATACGCCATCCTGTTTGTATGCCAGGAAACTTAGGAAGGTTCTCTGGACGCTTTCCAATGCAATTTTATATTTCACATAGTATGGATCCCAGATAACACAGGCATATTCCAATCTAGACCGAACGAAAGCGAAATACAGAACCCTGAGAACAGCAGTGTTCTCAGGGTTCTTAGAATTCTTCACAATGAAACCGAACATTTTTCTTGCTCGCAGAACAACATTACCGATATAGTCCCAGAACGACCATTTCGAGTTGAGAAGCACCTCGAGATATCGAGAACAGAAAACACGTTCAAGCCGTGAGTCCGCCTCCGAATAAGGAAAGAACGGTGGCGACTGTTTGCACGTAATTAACCTGTATTCGCACTTAGAGACGTTCAAAGGCAGTTTGTTTTCTAAACACCACTGATGTATCATCACCAACTCTTCTTGAAGATTCTGACAGTCCCCGTTCGATCTTATTTCTGTGTAAATCTTGAGACCTAACCAAAACCGACTCCTGAGGGACTCATGAACTGGCTCCAAAATCCTGAGATCTAAATCCATTGTACATAACATGTTGCTTCCGCTCACTCATATATGAATAGAAATATCTGAGAAGGCTCAGAGGGAACCCTATCTCCTTCATTATTTTTATCTGAGCAACATGGTTCATGCGATCAAAGACCATAGAGAAATCCGTGAAGACCGTGTCCACCTGGCCACCCCGGTCCAAAACCTCAGTTTCGTATTCCGAAAAGTATGCAAGATTCGTTACAGTTGATCTACCGGAACATGTTGCCATGAAAGCAAGGATCCCTCAGTAAATTTGCAAATATAGCATCATTTATGAGTTATCCTTTCTCATGTAAAAGCATTGAGGAATTAGCTACTGAAATAGCAAGTCAGTTTAATATAAACTCATGTTCTGTTGAAAATGAGTTGGTGCAGATTATATCAGATATACATCTCAAAGCTACAGCATCTGATACAAATTTCTGGTGTTTTATATCTGAAGACAAATATCCGAATCTAAGGCAAATCGCCCTTCAACTGATGGCAATGTATGGGTCAACTTACTTGTGCGAGTCTACATTTTCTGAAATGAAGATAATTAAGTCAAAATATCGCAATTAGCACTCAGTGGTCACATACCATCTCATGAAAAGTATGCTGAGGACATGTAGTGCCACGCTTCATCATCCAAAGTCACTCCTTAGTTAAGTTTAACACCATATGTAACTCTTTTGTTTTGTAACAACCAATTAACTCGCAATTTTGAATAACTATAAGTTTTTTCATTGATATTATAGAGAAGAACCTAACTAAACGTAACCCAAACCTTGATTTAAATAATGTATATTGTGCGGAAAGCTAAAATCTATATATGCTAAGGTACACCGGTGCCTAGGTAGGTAGGTAAGATGTATCGTGTATGTACGACAACCCTGCATCACACATACTTGCAGCCTATCAGAGTAGATCGTAAGTAATCTAAAAATATTGAGGTAGATCGCCAGCAGTTCAAGTTTGAGCACCCCTGTAGTAGATGAAAGTGAGTTCTCATTTCATTTTTTCCTGACTTATCAATTCACAATGGTACAATAAAATAAGGAGAGAAAAAGAAAATCATTTGCTGTAATATAACGCTTAATTTTTTCAATTTTTGCGTTAAATCCTGTACGTATGCCCATATACCATGAAACAACAAAGAAGTGAAAGTAAATAACAGGAATATTTGATGATGCTCATAACCCATAAAACGTTATTTGAATGGGTGGATATTGCAGAAGAATCGTATGATAATAACCGATAGCCTCTTGTTTCTAGAATAATAATTTCTTGCATGATGAAGTTCAATTGTTTCGAATGTAACTTAATGATGAGTTGCATTCCATGTTGAGCAATACCTTAATAGCCCATATGTGATTACTGTTACGTTGATGGGTGTTTAGATATGCTAGACTCGTATTAGCGGAAAATTCGAACATTGCCCTTTTTAGGAAATTGGGAAATGTAAGATTGCTATTATAACACGTATATTGCATTGATTTTAATAAAGAAAGCGTTTCGTTGTTCGAGAAACTGTTAATAATAATTTGATAATTAATTTTTTATGATTTCTCAGGTACAGGGGCCAAAGTAGTTTCAATTTTTGTCTCGAAAATAAGCGAGAAGCGAAAAACACTTATATACAAATATAAAAAGAACGTTCAACAACAAATTTAGCATATTTACACTGGTTGTTATAGTTTCGTTGTCATTGGGGTAAACCCTAAAACTACTCATGATTTTGTACGCCAACTGATAGCTTCGTTATTTGAATAAATGATATGGGGTGTCAAATAAAAATTTAATAAGGACACTTCTTCATGCTACTAATTTCATATGGAGTGTCTCAAACTTTACTGTCACCCTGTATAGGATGAACCAAATTCCATGTATGTTGAAACATATTCAGTAACCGTTGCAGCTAGAAAAAAATGAGTGACACGTTTCCGAGCTCTTTTTCGAAGAAAATGAGATCCTATTCAGATTTTACGTTTTCCAATCATCATCGAAAATTGAATTTTATGATTTTCCAGATATGCTGAATTATTCATATTATTAGAGCTTGAGCTTTGGAATACAGACATTCTGCAGACACTATTTGATGCAGAATGCGTAGATATTATTTTAGGCTTTCGTTTGATAAGTATGACATAAAGTTGTATTATTATAATTTATTTAAATTGCCCAATTTTTCTCATTTCAAAGATACCTTCCGCCGATAGATTAAGGCAATAAATCGAAAATTTAAATCTATTCACCAGAAGTTTAGATATGTTGAAAAATTGTTTTTTCTGTTATTCAAAAGCACTAGGGAATTCTTGAGAACAATCGAAATGAAAATGATACCCATTGAAATTGAAATAAAACTAATGAAGAAAAATTTGAAACTTTTGGAAGAAATTAAAGTCCCCCAAAAACCTGTCTATACCGGATCTACGATTAATACCCAAAATCAATGACCTTTTAACATTGTAATCTATTTCGTTCCGAATTTCGATCATTCTGTACCGAATCTCATTCACGGTAGCTGGTTGGTTTTGCTGACCTCTTAATCTTCTATTGAGATTTTCGGTGCGATTGAGATCTAGATTTCGCCATTCCATTGAAGTGATTCTAGTTATCTTGAAGTTAATTCCGAACGATATCTGTCGATATCATGCATATGCAAATGGTATAATATGTCCTTCTGAAATGCCTGTAAGGTACCTCTGAGCATTCAAGGTTCCATTATTTACGATGATCAGATCTCAGTGGGCGTTCAAAGAAATTCCTCCCCACCCCATTATTATGAATCTCCAGCAAAACTATTGGTAGGTAGAAAAAAGCACTAGTATATTTCTCATCTCGACGTCTGTACCACACTAGAGATTGTCGATCGCAATGAAAAAGAGAAAATCTTGATTCATTTGTAAACAGCTTCTAACCAATTGACATATTCCCTGACAAAATTCAATCGGGTTCTTCGATGTGCTCCGGTTTGAGCTGGGCCTCGAGCTGCGTCACGAGACCTCAAACAAAACTGCCTGAGACGTTTTAGTATCGTTTCAGTGCTAATTTGCAAAAATTGATCAACTGCTGTTATCAATATGTGGTGGTTTTTTCCAAAATCTCATATTTTACGGCTGATTTTGACATTTTTCGCGCAGTAATATATAGTCTGTAGTGACTACAAACTAAAAATATTTTGGACTATATAGGGCAGGGGTGCTCAAACTTGAACTGCTGGCGATCTACCTCAATATTTTTAGACTACTTACGATGGACTCTAAGAGGCTGCAAGTATGTGTGATGAAGGGTTGTCGTACATACACGATACACCCTACCTACCTACCTAGGTAGGGTGTACCGTAGCATATATAGATATTAGCTTTCCGTACATATTTATACATTATTTTAGTCAAGGTTTGGGTTAGGTTTAGTTTGGTTCTTCTCTATATTATCAATGAAAAAACTCATAGTTATTCAAAACTGCGAGTTTATTGGTTGTTACAAAACAAAAGAGATACATATGGTGTTAAACTTAACTAAGGATGTTCAGCATAAGAGCGTACGTAACCACTGAGTGCTAATTGCAAGCATGATGACATATGATTGTCAGTTAATCGATTGCGATATTTTGACTTAATTATCTTCATTTCAGAAAATGTAGACTGGCACAAATAAGTTGACCCATACATTGCCATCAGTTGAACGGCGATTTGCCTTAGATCCGGATATTGATCTTCAGATATAAAAGACCAGAAATTTGTATAAGATGCTGTAGATTTGAGATGTATATCTGATATAATCTGCACCAACTCATTTTCAACAGAACATGAGTTCACATTAAACTGACTTGCTAATTCCTCAATGTTTTTACATGAAAAAGGATAACTCATAAATGATGTTATATTTGCCAATTTACTGCAATCATGAAAACGCATTTCGAATTGTCCCAAAATATTTGATAATTCAGCCTCATACGTATTATAATTCAACTGAAGAATCCTTGCTTTCAAAGACAGAAAATGTTTCAGATCCTTTCTTTTCAGTTGATCTATTATAAGTTGCAATTTACTTTTGAATGCGTTTACTGCGCTAATCATCTCAATAATAGTTTTTCCTTTACCTTGAAGCCCCAAGTTAATGGTGTTTAAGTGCATTGTGATGTCAGTCAAAAATGCTATTTTTCCATTTTCATATTTTCACATGTACCAGACCATATGAGACAAGATTTGTGGTTTCAACAGGATGGAGCACCGGCACATTACTCACATCAGGTTAGGGAGCATTTGAATCATGTATTTCCAAACAAATGGATAGGACGTGGTGGTTCTTTTAGGTGGCCGGCTAGGTCTCCGGACGTTACAAGTCTAGATTTTCTCTTGTGGGGTTATATTAAGGGCATCGTTTACCAGATTCCTTCTACAACACAGTTGGATATGCCAAAATTTCAGAACGATAGATTTATCCGTTCTCCATAACCGTTTAATAGGCCACCCAACTTGTTATACCCAATATATATTAGGTGCGGAACTAAGTTCTCGCTGTTTGTCAATAGATGGCTCCAGCAGTAAGTGCTGATCGCATATCAAGAACGTCTTGAACAAAGCTTAGACATATAGTTGTACATTAGTGACGTCATACTTTGAAGAAAAGATTTTTGCCAAATAATCGTCATTTCGGAGGTGTGGCCATATAATGTGACGAGTTAAGAAGGCCAAAATCTTCTAAGACCTGAATTGAAGTCTCGATGATGATTTTGCCAAACGCAAGAAGAGTTTACTTCAGCCTTATGAGTTACCTGCCAGTCCATTTCCAAGCGATTACATGCATTGAGAATGATTCAAAAGCAAGGAACTTGGGTTCCTTGTGATTTGAAGACAAGAGACGTTGAGCTTAGTTTTTTCGCCTGTGAACAACTGCTCCAGCGGCAAAAAAGAAAGGGTTTTCTTCATCGCATCGTAACGGGTGATGAAAACTTGATTCATTACAGCAATCCAAAGAAAAAAATATCTTGGGGTATATGGGGGACCAAGTCGGTGTTATTTATTATGAGCTGTTGAAACAGAATGATACCATCACTCGGGAACGTTATCGAACTCAATTGATGCGATTGAGTAAATCACTGCGCCGAAAACGGCCACAATACGAGCAGAGACAGGAAAAAGTAATTCTACAGCATGACAACGCTCGGCCTCACGTTGCCAAACCCGTTAAAACCTACTTGAAAACGGTCAAATGGGAAGTCCTACCCCATCCGCCATATTCATTCTCCAGATATTGCACCATCCGATTGTTACTTGTTCCGTTCGATGGCACATAATCTGGCTGATTAGCAGTTCCGCTCATATGAAGAGCTCGAAAAATTGCTTGATTCGTGGATAGCCTTAAAAGACGAACACTTCTACCGTCACGGTATTCGAGCTCTGCCAGAAATATGGAAAATATATATATATATATATATATATATATATATATATATATATATATATATATATATATATATATATATATATATATATATATATATATATTCTTGTTCCTATCAAATTAAAACATTCCTTCAACAAACACGTACACTTTTAGAATGTAATAGTAAATACATTCTAGAATGGGATATAAAAGTTTCTCAAAGAATTGCAAGAATGCAAATATATCAACCGGATTCAGAGAAAAAAAGATAATCAATTGACAATGACAGTCAGAAAAGTAAAAGTCATTTAATGAATTGGTTCACAACACACCTTCATCAAGTATTTAATTATCCATTACTTTTATGTTAATGAGTATATTTTATACAGGTTATTCAAGAAAATGGAAAAGGGTAAGAATGATTGATAGTACATATAATAGAGAAATAAAATTGATCTAAAATAATTTATTCAATATTATATAATCAACTTATTACTTCGATTAAATTGCTATGCGTTATAAGATACCCACAACAGAACATAAAATTAGAAGTAAATGGGCGATAATGACCTTTAAAGATTAGGTAACATCAATTTCATTAAAATCAATGCAATATCATTTGAATAAGAATAATTGAAATTTTATTTAAATAAGAGGCTGCAAGGGCGCCAGAATTCTGCAAACCATACACCTCTCACAAGAATTTATAGGTCTCAATGCAATTTTAAAATTTCCAATGCAGTATAAGTTCGTTTAATTTTTTTTGGTGAATATTTTTTGATCATGTCAACGAAGTTACATCCCTTTTAACCCTGCAGTGGTCGCGTGCAAACCCTCGTTCCGAATCGATGCAAATTCTTGGATATCCACCACCACGTGAAGTCATCCCGATTTATTTACCATCCTAAAATCGCGTGTATTATCCTAGTACTGAGTTTGAGTTTTATAAGTAAAGGCTACAGAAATTTTTGCGGAGTGAGAGTCCGATCGCGACTACGAGTGTTACAAATATTATCAAGATAAGAGTGTTTGTTATTATATTTTCCGGCTATTCGTGTTTGATCATGTAATGAATTATTCTTACGAAAATGAACATGAAAGATTGCAGCGTTTCTTAGATGAGTCTTTTCTATCCGATGACGATGAGGGTGAAGCCTATGATGATTCTGAAGATGAACAGGTGCCCGATGAAATAGAATGTGATGCGGCTAACAGAGATAGCGAGCAAGATATTTCCGAAAATGAACTCGAAATTGAAGAAACGGAAGTAAATGAAGGTCCAAAGTTTGTAGGCAAAGATGGCAAGACAATGTGGCTGAAACATAATTGAAATTGACAGACATTTCGGAAATAAAAGCACTCTGTGGATTGTTTTACTTGGCCGGAGTACTGAAGAGTAACCACCTGAATACCAACAATTTGTGGAAAACCGACGTCACTGCTGTTGAAATATTTCGACTTACGATGTCTGAGCGGCGTTTCAAATTTCTTTCGAGACACGTCCGTTTCGATGATTCGGAAACTAGACAGTTGAAACCAGCAACCGACAAAATTGCCCCAATCAGAGATGTTTTTGAGATTTTTGTTGATCAGTGGAAAAACGGTTTTAGTCCTTTTCATTATGTAACAGTGGATGAAAAGAAAGAGGCCTTTCGTGGAGGATGTGCATTTCACCAGTACATACCTAACAAGCCTAATAAATACGGCATCAAAATATTCGCGCTATATGATTCAAGACTATATTACACGGTAAATTTGGAAGTTTATGTTGGAGAACAGCCTCCAGGGCCTTATGAAGTCATCACTTCTCCACAATTTGTAATGGAAAGAATGTGCAAACCAATAAGAGGAACTGGAAGAAACGTAACTGTGGATAAGTGGTTCACAAGTTTTGATCTTCTGGAAAAATTCAAGGATTTCAAGCTCACTGTGGTCCGAACTATCAGAAAAAATAAGCGAGAGTTGCCACTTGATTTTTCTTGTCCTATGAATAGGCAAATAAAAAGTTCAATGTTCGCTTTTCACAAAAATATGATACTCGTTTCTTATATTCCAAAAAAAGGTAAAAATGTATTACTCGTCTCTAGTTTGCACCATGACGACCAAATTGATGACACTACTGGAAAACCAGAGATGATTATGATGTATAACACAACAAAGGGAGGAGTTGATACTGTCGACCAGTTATGTTGTACATACAATTGTGCACGTAATACGCGACGTTGGCCAATGGTTATATTTTACGCTCTGTTGAATATTGGTGGCATAAATTCCCTCATCATTTTCAAGATTAATAATCCGAATTCAAAAATTAAGCGTAGGGAATTTTTGACCGATCTTTCATTTGAGCTCATAAAACCCTATGCGGAGGTTTGAAGGTTGTCAAAGAGCCTACCAAGAAGTCTTACTACAAGAATGAATGTAATCCTCAAAAAAAAAGAATCCAACTGAAGCGCACTCGGCGAAGCAGCAACGACCAGAGCCGACAGAAAACCAACGAGAACGGTATGGGGTGTAAGATAGGGCGAAGAACAGACTCACGAGATATTTTTGCAAAAGATGTAAAATATTCTTGTGCCTTCAGCATGCCACTTTAGTGTGTTCGGAATGCTTTCAAAACAATCAAGAGGATGCCGATAGAGTTCGTTAATTTAATCACTTTCTTCAGCTTTTATGAAAATGAAGTTGAAGTTTTTTTATATTTTTCTATGTTCCAGTATCTTTTCATCTTGTTTTTTTTTGTTACTGTGTTGTTTACTGAGTATTGGGGTTATTGGGTTTTACTGCAATCTACCATATTGTTAAGGGTATGTGATAAGAATTCGGATGAATTATTTAGTATGTATACAGAATTTTCCAAAGCATGCCCACCATTTTGAATCCGCCATCTATAATTTGATTTCAGATTAGTTATCAGCGACCTTAAAAACCTACATGAAATATTTTCAGATATTTTCTACGATTCAATTAGATTTGACCCTGACCTTGAACTGCCTTTCAAGAAAGTCATATGACTTCAGATTCGGAATCAGCGATCCAAAAGACATAACAATATAGTGGTTTGGTAAAATACGGAGAACCATTCTTTATTTTGTAAGACTTGAGGTAATTCTGAGTTGAACAATTATAGATAACATTCTTATGTCCGTTATCTCCCATACCTTGAGAACCAAAGCTTATCCTCACCTAAAAATTCACCAAGTACATGTTCAAATAATGAACATGAAGGTGATGAACAATTTGGAAAGATTCTAGAGGATGGTTATTTTTGGAGTCACTATTTTGTTAAAAAAGTACACTATGCCATATGTCCGGTATAACCGGAAGTGGTACCGCTCTGACAACAATTGCAAATTGTAGGTAAGATACTGCTATGGGTCTTTAACGCGAACATCCTGTATAAATTATATTACAATTTGTGTATTAGTTTTGCCACTTTATTGATTTCTACCTATCTTTTCAATGCGCCTTTGTATTTCTATATATTTCGTCAATATCTTCGAGATTAGTCTAATTGAAAAGGCACTTTCCAAATATCGTCAAGCTGATCCATTATTATCAAGTACTTTCACAACTTTTCATTAATCCTATTTGGATACGAAACGTCGATAAAATCACATTGTCTACCAATTTCTGAAACTTAGAAATGCACAACAATTAAGAGATACTTTGGAATAATTGTTAACTTCTGTTGAATAAAAGAAATGTTGAGTTTGTCTCGTTTGGAGATCTAAAGAATACTTATTCTTTGGAAACAATGCAAACCATGATTTTCGAGCAAATAGCATGTCAATTAATATGTTGTTACATCACGATTAGGCAATTCCTTTCGTATACAAGTAGTAGTCCCTACCCATATTTAATACCAAGGTAAGACGATGGTACCTCGCGACCTTCTTGAAGCGTTGGGAAATGACTCCAGGAAATTCTTATCTGATTTGGATTTTAAGACATATATACACGATATTATTATATACAGGGTATCCGTGAATTGCGTGTACAACGTTATACCATTTATATATATTTCAGCTTGAAATAAGTCCATTTAGGCCAACTTACCTATATGAAAAGTTTCTTCGTTTGGCCGCTAAAGCTCGCCAAATCCAATGATTTTTCTTCTTATTTTTCAAATAATTCGAGAACGACTCGATCGATAGAAACCATATTTGGTATGCGTTATTCACGTTTTTAGTGATCCACTCAATGACCTTGACGTTTTACAAGTGTCCCTAAAAACTCGAACGTGTTTTCAATCAACCATAATTTCTCAACTGTCTGCATTTGAGCAAAACTGTTTTAGACATTGAGTAGCTAGACTAATTATGAAACTTTTTTGTTTCTTGAGAAATTTTGATATGATGAGCGGTTCAATCACAAAAAACAATTTTTTAATTTCATGATTTCATTACTTCAACCACATAGCAAGTCAAAAATTTCACATTTGACCATGTTGGCTTTGGATTTATTTCTGTGGTCTGGCAGATTGTCATTTTATTAGGCTTGACAACCAATTGTTGACACAACAGTGTTCCTTAAGTTCTTAACTAGGTATTTTGGTGATTTTTTTATCACTATTTGACATGGAGATGTACAGTAACTCTGAAATGGTTGATATGGTTATGGTGTACGGATTTTGTCAAGGCAATGGGCATGAAACCGCGAGAGTATATGCTGAAAGATTTCCAGATCGCATAGTGCCGAACCACCAAACGTTTGGAAACCTGGGGGGCAACAGTAAGAACGGTAGAACACGAAGAACAAATTTTGGACATGGTTGAGTGAAACCCACAATTAAGCACGCGGCGTTTATGTTTGCAGTTGGTCGTTCCTAAAACAATGATTCATGATGTCTTGAAGGAACAATTATTTCATCCTTATCACATTCAGAAAGTTCACGAATTACTTCCCAACGATCCTCTGGTTCTCATATTCGTGGATTACGAGAAAGCCTTCGATACCGTGATACAGGCGATTATGCTTAAAGCGTTGGCTGACTGCAGGATAGATCATAGATGCACTGCCATCATTAAATATATATATGAGCATGCCACTTCACAAGTGTGCCTTCACAATTCTACAGAAAAATTCAGGATCGGACGTGGAGTAAGACAGGGTGATACTATTTCCCCGAAGTTGTTCACAAACCTATTGCAATATATGTTGAAGCAATTGGAATGGGATCAGAGGGGATGGTGAGCGATTAAGTCATCTTCGTTTCGCCAACGACATCGTCATTATAGCAAACAGATTAGATGATGCAAATGAGATGCTCTTGCAGTTGTCTAAGGAATCCAGTAAAATCGGATTGAAGATAAATATGTCGAAAACTAAGATGATGACCAACTTAGTACCAAGCCAACCAGTTTCCATCGATGGTGAAATTGTTGAACAAGTAACGTCATACAAATATCTGGGGCATGAGATAACTATAGGCAGGGACAACCAAACAACAGAAATAGGAAGGCGAATAAGGCTGACATGGGCTGCATTTGGAAAACTGAGAGATCTGTTCAAATCAGAGATACCGATTTGTTTGAAACGTAAAGTATACAATCAATGCGTTTTACCAGTTTTGACGTACGGTGCAGAAATCCTGACCGTAACAAAGAAATCAGCTAATGAAATATGTGTTGCTCAGCGTAAGATGGAGAGAGCTATGTTAGGCATAACACTACGGGACAAAATTCCCAACCATATCATACGCCAACGAACTAGAGTCCAGGATGCTCTCGAGAGAGTTGCTAATTTAAAGTGGAACTGGGCCGGTCATCTAGCAAGAACCACGGACGGAAGATGGACAAAGCGTCTTTTGGAGTGGCATCCCAGAGATGAAGCCCACAGAAGTAAAGGACGTCCACCAGCTCGTTAGAAAGACGATATCAAGCGAGTGTGTACGAACTGGATAAATCCGGCCCAAAATCGCGAGGAATGGAGATCGTTGAGGAAGACCTATGTTCAGCAGTGGACTAGGATGGTTGACAGATGATGATGATGATGATCCTGAGAATCGCCTAACTTTGTGCCGATTTATTCAAGAGAAGAGAACTCAGGATTTCCACTTCAGTAGGAAAATTCTATTTACTGACGAATGCACTTTTATTAGGTCTGGCATCACTAACCTTCACAATGAACACGCTTACACTGTCGAAAATCCACAAGCTACACATCATCAGAAACAATTCAAAATTAACGTATGGATTTCAGTAATTGACAATTAAACGGAGAGGCATATTTGAATTTTTTGCAAGAATCTTTGCCGGATTAGTTGCACGATATTCCAGTATTCCTGCGTGCAGAAATGTGGTTTATGCACGACGGTGCACCTCCTCACTTTATTTCAGCGGTTCGCTAGTTCTTACATTCACAATATGCGAATCGTTGAATCGGAAGGAGAGCTGATGCTCCTGCAAGTTGGCCAGCACGATCTCCCGACTCGACACCGTGCGACTTCTTTCTTTGGGTGCTTTAAAATCTAGAGTTTTCTCTTCTCCAATTGACACCCGAGAAGAGTTATATCTGAGAATTTTCAATGCGGCCAACTCCTTCAAAATGACCCTGAAGTAATGCCAAGGCTCCAATTTAATCTTGAAGAGGATTAACTGCTTTATTCAGCACAATGGTGGAATTTTCTAACATTTACTATAGTTGAATGAAATTTTGGGTGTATTAACGTTATTCTGAACTGATTTGTTTTTTCTTATTTAGTTTCCAACTGGCCAACCTGTTTTCATATTTTTGAATAGTCATTGTGAAAAACTTTTTTCTTCGAATTTTTCGATATTTGTACTACTGAACATTCCTATTTTCTTGATCCGATTTAGCAACCTAGAAAACATCATTTTGTCAACAAGAGGTTATCAAGCATAATAAAATGACAATCTGCCGACTACAGAAACAAATCTAAAGCCAACATGATCAATATTTTTGACTAGGTGGTTCAAAAAATGAAATCATGAAATTGATTAAACCGCCCATCATATCAAAATTTCTCAAGAAACAAAAATGTTTGATAATTAGTCTACATACTCAATGTCTAAAACAGTTTTGCTCAAACGCAGACAGTTGAAAAATTATGGTTGATTAAAAACATGTTCGAGTTTTTAGGGACCCTTGTTAAACGTGAAGGTCATTGAATGGATCACTAAAAAACGCGAATAACGCACTCGATTACGCATACCAAATATGGTTTCTATCGATCGAGTCGTTCTCGAATTATTTGAAAAATAAGAAGAAAAATCATTGGATTTGGCGACCTCTAGCGGCCAAACAAAGAAACTTTTTATATAGGTAAGTTGGCTAGTTCGAGTAGTACGCTGCTTAATAAAGAAGCACGAAAATTTTTCATCAATCTCTTTTCAGCTGTTAACACTTTTTCTAGCCATGTTCCATAAGTTCGATAGTCTGTTTATAATAAGAGCTGTCGAATTTTGAACATAGTCATTAATTAACGGTTCACATTCTTCATCGAGCCATTTTTTCACGCCGGAAAATCTGAGGGGTCTAAATCTGGCGAATAGGGTGTATGAGGAAGCAATCGATACTTTAACTCAGAAATTTGACTGTTACAATAACAGATTTGTAAGCTAGGACATTGTCTTGATAAAACAAACCTGTTCTTTTTAGCCAAATGTGGTCTTGGGTTCCTATTTTTGTTGCCCATTTTCCAATTTGATGTAATAATCAAATGATCAATGCAACAGATTTCGACAATCGCAAATAAATGAGAAACTACAGGGTGTTCCCTAGATCTAGACTTTCCAGTAGGAATATCTCAGAAATAAGTCGAATGAGGTTTATGAAAAATAACCTATATGAAGCTGTTTTCGCGAACCAGAATTTTATCAACTTTCCACTACTGCCGGGCAAAGATATAACTCACTGTATATTATCACAAAAATTTGATAATTTCGATGATTGAGGAGTCTGTAGATAACTCTTGTGGTAATTTTTGCTGGAAAATTTTGAAAACTGTAGTTGCTATAGAAAAAAACTAAAACATTTTTGAATATTCAACATGTGCTATATCTCTCAAACGAAGCATTGTTCGCCCCATGTTTATATGAACATTTTTTCGCCACCTTGATTTACGGCATGCTATTATGAAACACTCTGTATAAAAAATGGTTAAATGTCGACGCTACAATAATCAACACAATCTCACACAGCAAAAAACACACAGTTTGAATCTAAGAAAATTTCGGAAACATGGAAATTCTACCATAATTTTAACTTGAATGGTTCATATAATTCGAAAAATAATTTCAGTCCAACATTACCTGATAAAAAATTACTTATAAACAAAAAAATTGTATCATTAAGGTTGGTCTTGACCCTCAGTTTCTGTTTCTGTTGAATATTCAGTCGTCATATCGGTAGCTGTAATAAGCAAACTATCCTCCTCGCTGCTGGGTTCTTCCATGATTTCATGATATTTGTCATCCCCAAGGAAGAAGGCTTCATCCCTCTCTTCAGGAGTTACTAGTTCTTTATTAATTCTTTTCAAACTGAAAGGAAGGAAATCATGAAATATTCTTTTTTCAAGCGTTTATAGGAAAAAGTAACGATTAATTTGAAGATGTTGAATTGCATTCGCAGTATATATATTTTCGATAGTCTTTATATATATATATATATATATATATATATATATATATATATATATATATATATATATATATATATATATATATTGCGCAATAATATTAGACGGGGAGCTTACCACACAGATACCAGTGAGAAGTGGTATTCGTCAAGGAGATTCGTAAGCCCCCTTCTGTTCAACATCATCATGGACGAGATAATCAAAAAAGTAAGAGGAATGAGGGGCTACAAAATGGGGGACAAAGAGATAACTATCCTGTGTTACGCCGAAGACGCTGTGTTGATTGCAGAAAATGAAGACGATTTACAGCGCCTCCTACACCAGTTCAACCGTACAGCCAAATCGTTTAATATGATAATTTCTGCCTCTAAAACAAAATGCATGACTACATCGAAAACACCATTGAGATGCAAGCTTGAGGTTGATGGTAAATCTATCCAGCAGGAAATGAAATTTAAATATCTCGGCATAGAGATTTCGTGCTACGGAGATGTCGAGGCGGAGGTAAGGGAGCAAGCAACAAAAGCAACAAGAGTAGCAGGATGTCTGAATGACACAATATGGCGCAATAAGCATATCGGAATTGAAGCCAAGGAAACAACGACGACTACTGGAGACAACCGAAATGAAGGTACTTCGCAGGATAGCCGGGAAAACACTGCTCAACAGAGAGAGAGAATATTAGAAACATGTGCAAGGTGGACAACATTAACAACTGGGTATTGAACAGAAAACAGGAGTGGAATGACCATATAAACAGAATGGATGACAGAAGAATAGTGAAAATCGCCCGTGATAGATCTCCACTGGGGCACAGAAGCGTGGGACGACCACGAAAAAGGTGGAGTGACAACTTGAACGTTCCGTAACAGACAAACGACCGAAGAATAAACAGGCGGTTTCGCCTAAAATAAAGTTGGAAGAAGAAGAAGAATTGCATTCATTTTCGAGTGGTACTCAAAAAATTAAAGCAAGATATCTAGGATGGACAGTTTTCAAAAGGTCACCTTGTATTTCGTGATGTATTACATACTCACTTTGGTAACATTACTAGAAGAGAAATTCTAACAAAATCCTTCTTTTCCTCTTCGGCGTCCACTTCCTCCTCCTCTTCCTCTTCTCCCACATGCTCTTGTCTCATATTCATCACTGGATTATCAAGAATAACAATAGTTTCCAGTTTTGGAAGACACGCCAGTTTCCTGAATTGCCTCATATGTCTAATATTATTATTTCTAACATTCAAATATGTCAGATTTCTAAGAGCAGCCGTGAAACCATCGAGCTTGTGAAGTTTATTCCCTCGCAAATGGAGAATTTTGAGGTTCACAAGTTTGGACAAATCTGGAAATCGCTGCGTCATATAAAGAAGCAACATTCTAAATCAAAACTTACCAGAAGCTATGATTTTATTGATTCTATTCATTCCCAAGTAGAGCTTCTCTGTAGAAACTGGAAAGTCGCCTGCTAATTCTGTAAGCTGATTTCCTGTTAATTCTAATAGTTTCAACTCTTTGAGGTTTTTGGATACCAAGCGTACTTCATAGATGCTGTTGTTACTGAGATCCAAGGTCTCTAGGTAGGGTTGAGTAATATCGTTGGTCTCTACGATTTGATTCTTATTTAGTACTAAAACTTGTAGATAGGGGCATGGGTTCAAAGCTGCTGATGTCAGTTTGTTCCTTTCGGCCTTGAGGAGAATCAAAAACGGCATTTCGCAAAGCACCTGGAGAATTTACACACACAAATTGAATGAATTTTTCAGCAACCTAAGTTGTTGGAGAATTGATAAGTCAGGTAAAAATTCTGTACTAGACTGTTTCACAACCTAAAGATTCGGTTGATCTGAGTTCAGTTCATAGAGGTTGGCTCGGTCCACGTTGAACAACGAATAGCTCATTTAATGTTATTATCAGATCAGTAAATACGGTTGCTTGATCCCTGAGGAGCTCCACCCAACAATGATTTGCTTGATTAGAGAGAAGATCTACTCAAACGCGAAAGGTCCTTTGTCTATTACATCGATTTACGTCAGAACTCATTTGGCAACAAACGTCTTGCCGATAGCTTGATCATGTATAAATCCTCACGTAAGATGTTAAAAACTACTTCATACCTGATGTTCACAGTCTTCGCTATATGTTTCAACTTCACTCGGCTATTATCTGATGGAACATCGTGGACTTTCGTAATAATTTCTGAAGTTGTTACTCAAACGTAACTTTCTAGGCGGGGGGCACAACTACACTGCGCCAAGAAATTAACGCACCATTTCATGTTTTTTTTTTCAGATATATCCGGATATATGCCACCAAATTCCATATTTGTTCATGGCGCACATCCATTTCTTCGGATAGAGCTTGTTCTTTTTGAAAATTTCATTTTTCGGTAATAATTCAACGTTATTCACGAAATTTGACCCCGGCAGAATTTTCTGAGCAGTGTTGTTAGATGCCCTCGGATGGACTTATACAAGAATAGGTCGAATGATTGAAAGGAGGCCTTGGCAAGGACGACCTCAAGCTACAACCGCGATCCATGACCATTATTTGAGAATTTCCTCGTTGAGACAACGGTTCGCTACTGCTAGGTACCTCCAAACGCAGCTTCGACAAAACAGTGCAGTCCAAATTAGAACTGGAACGATACGACAGGAATTTGGTTTGAGGTATCATATCGCAGCTCGAGGCTCAGCTCTAACCGCTGCACATCGAAAAGTCCGATTGAATTTTGCCATAGAACATGTTAATTGGTTATAAGGTGATTGGGAGAGAGTTGCCGAGATGATTCGATGTTTTTTCTTGGTGCACATCAATTTCTTCGAGTAACGTTTCTTCTTCTTGAAAATTTCGATTTTCGGTAATAATGCAACGCGAATCCGAAATTTCACCCCGACAAAATTTGCTGAAGCAGTGGTGTTAGATGACATAGGTTGGGCTGATACAAGAATAGGTCAAAGGCTTAGGTTGCTCTATTCAACTGTTTCCAGAATGATCCGCAGGTACAGGGAAACTAGTAGTTCTGAAGGCAGATCTGGGCAAGAACGACCTCGTGCGACAGCGGCGATCCATGACCGAATTGAAAATTTCCTTGTTGAGACAAAGGTTCGCTACTGATAGACACCTTCAAATGCAGCTTCGAAAGAACAATGGAGTGCCAATTAACACTGAAACGATACGACATTGTCTCAGGGAATTCGGTTTGAGGCCTATTATCTAAGCGCAGAACCAATCGCAGCACATCGAAGAATACAACTTGATTTTACCAGAGAACATGTCAATTGGTTAGAAGCTGACTGGGAGAGAGTCTTGTTTACCGATAACTCGAGATTTCGTTCCTTTTTAATTCAGATCGACGTTCTCTAGTATACAGACTTCGAAATGAGAGATATCCCCAGTGCAACTTTTTACCCACCTATGGTTTTGATGGAGGTTCAATAATAGTGTGCGCAATTTCTTTGAACCCTGAATGCTCAGATATACGTTACAGACATTTAAGACGAACATATTGTACCATTTACACCAAACATGGT
This sequence comes from Cryptolaemus montrouzieri, assembly GCA_013387265.2. NCBI lineage: Eukaryota > Metazoa > Arthropoda > Insecta > Coleoptera > Coccinellidae > Cryptolaemus > Cryptolaemus montrouzieri. The sequence continues at coordinate 32,171,026 of JABFTP020000103.1, forward strand.
TGAAAACTTTCTGTTGATACCAAGCTCATATCGTTCAAGATCACTAAAATCACTTCAATGGAATGGCCTGCACGAAGTCCAGATCTCAATCCCATCGAACATGTCTGGGACATTCTCAATAGAAGATCAAGAAGCCAGAAAAACTAGACAGCTGCCATGAACGAGATTCGGAACAGACTGATCGAAATTTGGAACAAGCTAGGTCAGAGATCTCGCCAGGGGTAGAAATATCCATCATTAACAGGATTTTGAGAACTGATATTTTCCTCCAAACGTTTTGAATTTTTCGGTATTAGTTTTATTTCAATTTATGAGTATCACATCCAATTCATGTGTTCTCCATATTCTTAATGATGGTTTACTGGAAAAATAATTCTTCAACATTACTAAACTGCTGAATAAATTTTATATTTTGATTTCTCAGCGTAATGTACTTACGGATCATTTCAGTGATGAATAAGAATCACTATGTGGGCGAGTTGAGAGATAGCCAGAGGATGTCTCAATCTATGTGTCATGGTGAAAAAATCTTAGAAAATAGTTCTAATGCTTTTTCTGAGTACTTTTCTAGTGTTTATGAAGATCCGCATAAACCTGTTCTAACTTTAGATTCTTCAGTCCTAACCATGATTATCAATCAAGTTTGCGTAATCACAAAATTTTAAGCTTGGAGCAGAGGAGAGTCCTTTTCGACACTGTATTTCTTTATCGAATTTTAAATCATTCTTTTAGTTTTCCGCTCGTTAATTATCTCACTTTCAATGTTCCCGTGTATCCTAATCGTCGAAATGCACACTTCAATGTTCCGAAGGCCCGTACTAGTTTTTTTTATTCTGTTTTCTTGCGAATTATGCGTCTGTACAATTGGCATATTGCCAGTATAGATATTTTTCATGAACCACTTTATTGCATATTTCATTAGATCTGAATCATCCTCATTGTAGTAGTTTTTAGTTTTCATGATATTTTGCTTGATTCTGTAATCTTTAGTGAGTCTTTTTTTCTCTCCTGAATTTATAATTTTCATTTCGTATGACAGTTTCACTTCTGTTTATTTTTCTATTATCATTTTATCATTATCATTTTGTGAATCCCAGTAATTGGGTCTATCCTGTAGGGGTTCCTATGTTTTGTAACAGTAAATAAATAACTATAGTGCTAACCAAGAGATCTTTTGGGTTCTGTGATGATTTTCTAGAAAAAAAAGGAAAACTTGTCCAAGTGAATCGGCTGTCAAATCAATACTAATTATTATACCAGTATAAAATTTCATGTTTGCACTTTCAAGGCAGAGTATTGTTCAAACATGTTATAGCTTGTATACTACACTCGGAGGCAAAATTAGCGGAACACTCGAAAATTTAACCAAATCCGAAGTCCGATATTTTTCCTAATTCTCAACCGATTTAGATGATTTTTTCGGCAAGTTATAGATCAACTCTTCTGCTTTGTAGAAATTATAAGAGAAAACAAAAAAATTTTATACGGGGGCAAAACTAAAAGTGTTTTTTTTTGTCAAAAATTCCTAACACCCTGTGGAATTTCGTGGTCCGAGTTGAAACGTACAATATCATGGTCTGTCAAGACACATCTTCCTACAGTAACGCCCTTCTTGTTTTATGCATTTATCTCTATTTTTACAAGAGATATCCAATTTGAAGCGAAAAGTTACAAATTTCAGGAATTTATTTTTAATCTTGCGTAGGTGCATAACATCGGAGGTTAGCCAAAAATAAAATCAAAATTAGAGAAGCGGAAATCTAACGAAATGAAAATTTTTGAAATTCACTGGCCAATTTCACGCTCCGGGAGAACTCGAAGTACACTGGAAAAATCGTTGATTTTGCACATTTATTTTTGAATTTTTTTGTGTGACACTCTATAATAATTATCATTCCTGTCCAAAATTGAGAGTAGGTGTGTATCCTGGCGATACACTCGTGAAATGAAATGAAAATGTTGAGAAAAATGTTCATGATCACCCCCCAAAAAAAAAACATTTGATTTTAGTAGCGAGTATGACCCCCCGAGCTCTTATTACAGCGCGCATACGATTTCGCATTCTCCCAATGATGTTGTCTATCATCTGTTGAGGTATGTTGTCCCACTCTTCCACCAAAGCCAATGTCAGCTCTTCAACGTTGCCTGGATTCCGTTGTCGAACCCTTCTTCCAAGAATGTCCCAAACGTGTTCGATCGGGTTTAAATCCGGTGACCGCGACGGCCAGTCCATTCGTGTGATCCCAACTTCATTGAGGTATTCTATCACTATGAGCGCAGTATGAGGGCGCGCGTTATCGTGCATAAAAAGGAAATTTTCCCCTATATAAGGAGCAAAAGGCCCAACATGGGGCTCCAAGATTTCTGTTGAATACTGATGGGCATTAAGTGATCCATTGCCAATAATCTCCAGTTCTGTTCGTACTCCCAAGCATATGCCACCCCATATCATAACTGACCCTCCACCGTATTGCTCAGTTCCTGCGAAGTTCGCTTGATTGTACCGTTCCCCTCGATGCCTCCATATTCTATCTCTACCATCCACGAAATTCACACAATATCGGCTCTCATCACTAAATAAAACTCTTCTCCACTGATTGATTGTCCACGCTACATGCTCCCTAGCAAACGCCAATCTTGCTACCCGATGGGCTCTATCGAGTCTTGGTGCTCTTGCTTGCGCGTATGATCTCAGACCAACTTCATTTAATCGTCTTCTGACTGTCCTCACACTGACGTTAATGTTATCCACTGCTTGTAAAAGGTTACGTGCCTGAACAGCAGTAAGACGAAGATTTCTTATGGTTTGATTGACGATGAAACGGTCATGTATAGCGCGGGTTGCCCGATTTCTTCCTTGTCCTCGCCTCCTCACGTACAATCCAGTTTCCTGTAACGTCGGTAGATTCGATGGATAACCGACGTCGAGACACCCAACATGGTACCGACTGAGCGGTAGGTGCGCCGTTCCTCGATCAATGTAACTGCCCTTGCTACTGAGGTTGGTGGTAAATCTCTCATTCTGAATATAAAATACCGTTTCGAATCGTAAACAGTAAAAGAATCACAAAACACCGCAACCGATCGAATTTGTATCAAATCAAAGAATGGAAAACTCTCATTCTTTAAACAAGTGCAAATGTGGTCATATACAAAAAAACGTGTGTTGTATTTCATATTTGATAAAAAAAGGTGTGCACATCTGTAAATGAAAAGTTTTATCAATGGTCCCAGAATTCGGTTGTGTATTTTAATACCTACCGACTGTTATCTCCTATGAATTCCTAATTTTCACCAAATTAACCAAATTGTCATCAATAACTAATGCAATTCGAACATAAAAATCGCAAACGACAATTTCGACACGCCTGAGTGATAATAAAAAATTCCAAATTGATAGACGAATTTTAATGACAATTTCTTGATTCAATGGAATTTCTCCAAAATGGTGATTTTCCACTTGAAATTAAATATATTTTGCAAAAATAGAGATAAACGCATGAAACAAGAAGGGCGTTACTGTAAGAAGATGTGTCTTGACAGACCATGATATTGTACGTTTCAACTCGGACCACGAAATTCCACAGGGTGTTACGACTTTTAGTTTTGCCCCCGTATAAAATTTTTTTCAATTTTTTTTTCTCTTATAATTTCTACAAAGCAGAAGAGTTGATCTATAACTTGCCGAACAAATCATCTAAATCGGTTGAGAATTAGGAAAAATATCGAACTTCGAATTTGGTTAAATTTTCGAGTGTTCCGCTAATTTTGCCTCCGAGTGTAGTATCACCAGTCAGTTCATATTTACCTAACTTAGCAATTCACCCAAACAATTTTTGACCACTCCATAGCAAAACAAACTTGCCTGTAATGCCTCGAGTTCCAAATAATTTCCACTGACGTCTACAAACAGCACATGTTTAAAGCAGGTTATTTTCGTTATATCAGTTAGTTTCATATCAGTTGCTGAAATCATCAGATAAGCATACCTCACGCCACTTTCATCTTTACCCAAATTGCTCAAACATTTTGAAGCTTCATCAAACGTTAAGATTTTAGGTAGAATAACACCTTGTAAAAGAAAATGTTTGTATAGATCATCTTCACCTGGAATGCCTTCTACAGCAGGATGACCTTCTCCTTGCATTGTATCTTATACTTCAAGTAAACGAAGTGAAAGTTCAAATGAATGTCAATCTTTTCTATGAAAAATTGTTGCGTTCGAAAATTTTAAGTTCTAGTTCAACAAGTTATTGCATAATATTCACATCAACAAAATTTCAGGGAACACTAACATCATTCAATTAAACGAAAACAGGATCTACATTAACGAAAACTCACTTGAATCAAAAAAAAATGAATTCTCATCAACGAAGAGCCATAAAACGGAATTCTGATTTACCTAAACGGATTTGATGGTTATGAAAACGGAATTAAGTATTGAATTTGAACCAGATTTTTATGTGCTGATCGAGGAAGAGAAATAGTACGATGGAAAAATGTTAATCACTTAGTTCTTGTAGTGTTTGAATTTTTCTAATTCTATTTTAAAATCAAAATACACCTAGAGGAAATTAGTTTTATAAAATCGTCGAAACATATTTGTAGCCGTTCGTTCTCTATGCAAAGGATATATCTAGCGAATCTCTGGTTATTGGGCCGAACGAAATAATTAAATCCCATTTTAACACCTTCTGTTTCGTTTATATCAGCTATTTTTTTCAATGAAAAATCGGAAAAGAATTAAACTATGATTTTCCAGAAAGCCTACTTCAAAGGAGACGAAAATACGTCTATTCGGGTAACCACTCTGTAAATGATCACATCCAAACTGGCCGGCTCGGTGGCGTAGAGGATATGATGCTCGTCTCCTGCGCAGAGTGAGCTGGGTTCAATCCTCACAAAGTCGGTGCGATTTTTCGGATTCTACGAATCGCTTGAGTATCTATCTCTCGGAGGAGATCTAAATCCGTCGGTCCTGTCTAACAGAGATGTGTTAGACATTAAAGATCCATTCCTCGACACGAGAGGGGTTCGGCAAAATTCCCGGGTTAGAGAGGTGACAGAATTCCCCGGCGTGTCATTGGCCGAAAGGCGGAAATAGAGCACGTTAAAAGGATAACAAACTGGCTCCAAATAAAGTTTTGTACTTGATGCCCGACAATAGTGGGATGGCATTTTAGGTAAATCATCAAAAACCTTATTTAGAAAGGTCACACAGTCTTTTGTGCTCCTCTGCGTAGTTGGTGGTGTCACTTATTGTTTTCTTGTCATGCCTTTTTCGGAATGTTCAATCCAATAACACACAGAATTTTCGGTAATACTTAAGAGTACTCAAAAACGTTTTCATACATGCTTGAACAAGACCTTGAGACTCAGTATTGCTTACTAACATTTCGTCTGGAGTCTGAATCTGTCTTCTTCAGTTATTTTCTATTTCAACATTAGAAACAACATACTTCTGTCTCTGAGACCAGTGCATTTATTTCCAAAAAATAGAAAAAATACCTTGTCATTCTGTCTCTGCTATGGTGTTACATCCACGAAGTTTGTAAAACTTTAAACTTTTCTTGTTTTCTATCTCGTCGATATCCCTTGTACTGCTTATTTGTCTTATCTTATTTTCTTGAATTCATTTTTGGTGCACTCTCTTTTGGTATCTGAATTTACCTCACCTTTAGATTTTCTCTAAGGTTTAAAATTGAGATCTCCACAAAATTCGTTGTTAATTGTTTCTTCGTTTTCATTAGCTTCTACAATATCAATATCTTGAATAATATTCTCTTCTCTATCACTTAGTCCGTCTGTTACAATTTGGGTCGTTTTAGCAAGTACTTTCTCGGTGCTTTTACGACTGTTCACCTTCCCCTGATGTGATAATTACATATTCAGTAATTATATTTAAACGATCGTCTGTTGAAATTAGTGATGAATTCTGTGTAACTAAATCGGAAACATTTGTATTTACATTGTCATGTAATATTAAAATAGGTAAATTATTTACATCCAAACTTTCAAGGTTTGCAATTAGGTATATAGTATTCTATGGATTAAATCTTTGTTTTAGGTTTTCGGTGGCATCTTAATTTTAATTCTTTATAAAGCCCAAGTATAATTTCATCCTCGCCACGGCTCCTTTTTATACTTTTTTCTGAAAATTGAACTAAAATAATTATCAAATACTGAATAAGTGGATAACATAGTCACACTAATTACAACGGAAATTATATTTTGAATTGTATGTTACTTAACTATTAACTTGAAATTCAAAATATGATCGTTGAAAACAACACCACTTAAGTCATTTCACCAACTTTCAATAGCATTAACTTACTAAAATATGCTTATATCAATATAAAAATATTGAAGTTAAACAGTAGAAATATCAGAAAAGAAAACGAAAAATACAAACTTTTAATAGAAAAATGATATTTTCCTACCTTTTTCCATTGATTGTTAAGAGTAACCAAGCAGTACGTTCCACGCTATGGAACTAAAATGACTTTCGTGCTGTTTCCAAATAAAACGCCGATTTGGTGGATCCCTTGTAGTAGCATTTTCTTAATTTCACGAGGTTCTATTGGTCGATACATGCTTCTGATTGGCTAATACGATGCATGATCCGAATCTCTAGCGAATTGCATCAAAATGTCCAAATATCCAAAAAGTGACTTACGTGGTGTTAGAACTTCAACGACGATATGTACGAGGATGGATTGATAAGTTTTCGACGTTTTTGAGAATTTTTTTTTATTTCTCAACATAATCTCCTTTGAGGCTGATACATTTCTCATAGCGGTGTTCTAGTCTAGTAATTCCATCTCTAGGCTGCTTCGTCAAGTTCCTCAAAATTCCAATGTACAGCTTCGATTAATTCTACATTGGCCGCAAATCTCATACCGCCAAGCCATGTTTTGAGGTTAGGAAACAGATAATAGTCATTCGGGCAAGGTCTGGTGAGTAGGGAGGGTGCGGCATCAATTCGAACTTCAGATCATAGATTTTAGCCATGGCAACGTGCGAAGAATTCGGTGGTGCGTTATCGTGATGAAACAAAATTTTTTTCTTCGACAAATGAGGTCGTTTAATTTGCACCTCGTGGCTAAAACGTTGCAATAAGTCTGCGTAGTATTGATCAGTGATAGTTTTACCCTTTTCAAGGTAATAAATGTATATAATATCTCTTTCATCCCAAAAAACAGTAGCCATAACCTTGTTTGCCGATAAAATTGTTTTTGCCTTCTTTGGAGTTGATTCCCCTGTTCCAATCCACTGTTTAAACTGTTGTTAGGTTTCAGGAGTGTAGTGGTGGATAACAACGTCAACAGTACATTACATTACATTATATTGGAGGGGGTCGTTTGGCTTTGCAAGCCTTTCCGAATTGCGACCAAGTTGGTCTTTTGTTCGTAACCCTTCTCATTCATTTCCCTGTAGATCTAGTTTCCTTACAAAATTAAGAATCTCCCTGGGAGCTTTCGCTTTTACTTCGTGCGGCTCTAGCTTGTCGCTACCGAAGTGTATATCGCCCTCTTTACACATTCTGCTTGTTGCTGTTTCCGATTTACCCATTTTACTGAGATGGTATCTCAGTGGGCAGTGTACAGTAAGGAGGCCTGTTATAGTCATCAGCTCGTCCCTAGAGAGATCGAGAAGCTGTTTTGTCATCTTTGGCGAATATCTTTGAACTTTTTCGCTTGCCTTTGGCCTGGAGTTTTCCTCTAGTACTCTTTTTGCTAGATTCTTCCCACCATTCCAGTTCCTGTCGTCTGTGCGGCTTGCTTAGACCGCAGAACGGTTCAGGTCCGATGGGTGGGATTCCAGCATCTGATCTAGCCAGTTCGTCAGCGGCTTCATTTCATCGATGCCTTCGTGGCCAGGCACTCACCACAGGAAAAGTTTGTTCCCCTCAGCAAGTTGCTTCAAGGATTAACGGCATTTCCAGACAGAGATGCTCCGATAACTGTAAGAATTTAGAGCTTTAATCACTACCTGACTGTCCGTTAAAATGTAAATCTTTGCACCTTCAAGTTTCCTTCGTAATCCCTCCTGGCAGCATAGGTTTACAGCAAGTCTTTCTGCTTGCATGTTTGTGGGAGTAGAGCCCAGAGGCACTGATGACGAGTACTTAGGTCCATATATGCCTGCTCCTGTTCCATCAATCGTTTTTGATCCGTCCGTGTACCAGATGGAGGATTTTTGGTCTAATTGATTTATTTTTCCCTTTACGATGGTGCGGTCTTCTATGGCCACTTCGAAGGGTGTGTGAAAATCAAACTTAAGCGGCATTATATCCGATGGTTGTGATAAGATTTCTGGCGCTAAGTAACCTAGAATCCCTAGGTGTCCCTTCAGATCACCAGTTCGTCAACAGTAACGAATAGGCGCAAAAATTCACTTGGATAATGATTATTTAGCGCCAAATTGGCAGTATAAATGGTTTTTCGAATCAATTTTTAGTAAACGCGGCACCCATCTTGCACAGAGCTTTTCCATATGCAAATGTTGGTGCAAAATATTTTGCACGCGGTCATATGACATCTTACAGCTCTCAGCTATCTCACGCACTTTTGATCTGCGGTCTTCAAGCACTATTTTATAAATTTCTTCGATCATATCTGGAGTTGTGATCTCAACGGGGCGTCCTGAGCGTGGCTCATCAGAGGTACTCACACGACTCATTTTAAACTCGGAAACCCACTGCTTAACGGTTGAATATGATGGGGAGGATGTCTCCAGTGTTGAACCAATCTCTTCTTTAATTTCCTTCGGCGTTAACCCCTTCAAATAAAAGTATTTGATGACAGCACACTTTTCCAATTTTTTATTTTCACAAATAACACAGAGGCGTCTTGTTTAGCGTGCTCTCAAACGTGAACTAACATGGCGATCGGGCTGAAATTATACCTACAAGCTATCTAAGGATGGTACTGTAAAAAGCCACCTCCGAAGTAGGCCTAGTGGCGCTTGGTCAGGCCGGAGACTTATCAATCCAGCCTCGTATGTATACAAACTGATGATGTTAAAATGTATGAGAATATGTATGTACATTCCTAATAAAAACTGAAGAACATGTAAATGTGTTTTTTATCTGATTCATACATTCGATGTGAACATGTCGTAAGGGCGAACAGTCCCGAAGTTTTCGAGTTCACATCACCTGTAAATGTTTATATATGTTCTCTACACTTCTCCGATGTTAAAATTATTCATTAGAAAAGCGTTGTAAAATTCTTAGACTAACAATCCGTAAAAGAATGTTAATTCTGACAACACGACATAGATGTTTGTATAGAAATCTCACAAAACCAAACCTTTCAAACACTTAGATTTCATTGAAAGTTGAATGGTTACTCTCGCGATATAAATTCGGTTTCTCTTTTCCTAAACGATCGCATCGCGATTCATTAAAAAACGCATAGGACGAAACCTTAAACGAAGATGATAGAACGCAATCAATTCTAAAAACAACCCGAGGGCAGTCGAAATCATTTTTCACCGGCTATGGCTTTCACGAGTGTGTCGCTCTGGTAGCCGTAAATGGTAGAACGAGTTCGACATCTGGGTCAATAAACCATCACCTTTAGGCTATGGTAGTACTCGCAACAAGTCTACGGTATGCTGTAATTGTGGGTAACGTATTCTGCTATCGAGGCGGTCTACAACTTTTGATTTTACGATTTTGAATAGGCTTTTTGTTCGAATGAAGGGTAATTACATTGAGCTATAAGTGGTGAAATAATATAGGTAGAAATAATCGAGTTCCGATGTTTTTTCTTGGAACTAATTTAAACGTATATGCGAATTTTGCTATTACTTTAACTTGGAAGGTACATTAGTACAGGGTGTCCCAAATTCGATGGTTTTTTGTGGCATCTATGTGAAACATTACAGATAGAAGAAATGACACCCCTTTCTCGGTCTCGATTTTCGAAAAACCTTGTTGGTACTGATTAAAATATTTTCACATTATTGAGGTACTTTTTTTAATAGAATCCATGGTTGCATAAGAAAAATTTTTCACACAACGGTTTCCGAGCTATAAGGTAAACTTGTGTATTTTCAATACCAACCATAAGCGAAATTGCTCTCGTTGAGTAGTCATCATCAAGTACCATCTTCATCGCGAATTTCAACTGCTGGACCAGAGGTGACAACCCTTGAAAATTTGGAAGAGGGTAGATGGGTCGAGTGATACCTCGAAAGAAAGGTATTATCTTTGTCTGCATCCCCGTGAACGCATTTTCATTTTTGATTGAAAACTGTGAAAGACACACAGTGAGCTACTGAAAAATAGAGGAGACTATCTATCGCCCTGAGGTATCACTGGATCGAAATATTACCCCTGTTCTAATGATTGAAATTCGAGATGAGGGTGATTTCGGAACATGACAGCTTTGATCTGAAAAGAATCTATTCCAGTTTTTCGCACTAATACTCCAATAGTCTTGGGGCTGTCATCTTCCGCAACACCATTCACATCTCAAATTTCAACCCCTAGAGCAGGGTACTTGAATAGCTCAGGGCGATAGATAGTCTTCCTATTTTTCAGTGGCTCACTCTGTATCTTCTACAGTTTTCAATCAAAAATGAAAATTCTTTCACGGGAATGCAGGCAAAGATAATACCTTTCTTTCGAGTTATCACTCGACCCATCTACCCTCTTCCAAATTTTCAAGGGTTGTCACCCCTGCTCCAGGAGTTGAAATTCGAGATGAGGATGGTACTTGATGATGACTGCCATTGATTAGCATGGATCTGTTCCATTTTACCTCACTGAAACTTGAGTAGTCTCAGGGAAATAGTCTTCCCTATCTTTCAGTTGCTCACCCTGTATCTTTTACAGTTTTCAATTAAAAATGGAAATTCGTTCAAGGCAATGTAGACAAAGATACCACCTTCTTTTGAGTCATCACTCGACCCATCTTTCCTATTCAAAATATTCAAGGATTGCAACCCCCGCTTAGGGGGTATGATAATATTATCATGGCGTATTTTTTAAAGAATTAAATGTCATTTCCAACTGAATCTCGTTATGAAATATGAATCTTGCCATTCGAACGTTTTCGTTTTGTTAGCAAGATTTCGTGATACCAGGAAAGGAATACCGGAGTATTGAAACGACAATAAATAAAATATAAATAATTTCTTATTCAATTAAAAATGGAGGCGATGGTTGACCTGCTGATTATCTTTTTATCAAAATAGATATGTTGACGATTCTTGCGAGAACCTCGCAACAGTGGAAACCACTTTAAGATTCGATCGATTTTTCACGACCGCCTTTCCAAAAATTGATGAAAAATCTTATAACAAAATTAGCTTTTTTTTCTTCCAAAATATTTAAACCCCTAAGTGTTATATACCGGGAGGCGCACCACATTCGCGACGAAAGATTAGACATATTTTACGACCTATTTTGAGAATTTTTTCAGCGCAGTAATATGTAGTACTGTAGTGACTACAAATTAAAAATATTTCAGACTATACTAAAGGAATGGAGCTGATGATAATTTTATCTAACAAAGTATGGGTAAAAGAACGTATACAAAAGACTGGGAACTGGGCATAATAATACCAATTCACAAGGAATTTACTTGGAACACTACAAAAACATATGAGAGAGTCCTTGAGGGAAAGTTGAAAAAAGTCATAGAGCATCAATTAAATGATTCTCAGAGTTAATTTAGGAAGGGACATAGCATCCAGGATCACATATTTTCAATCAAACAGATAATAGAAGAAATTCTTTATCGGGACTTGGAAGCTTCCATCGCTTTCATAGATCTTGAGAAGGCTTTCGATAGGATAATTAGAGATATGTCCTGGAAAATCCTGAAGAAAAGAAAAGTAAAAAGTGACCTCATAAGAACTATAAAAGCACGTATAGAAGATGTAGAAATGTGGTGAGAATAAACGGCACTGAAACAGAAGAGTTTATAACTAGACAAGGATTGAGGCAAGATATCGTTCTAAGCCCTCTTCTGTTCATTATGGTGATGGAAGAAATAATAAAGGAAGTAACACAAAAAATTTAAAAATCGCATATAGGGTACAAAGACTTAAGTAAGGTGGAGATAGGGTAGTGTGCGTTCGCAGATAATTTAGCAATATTTACAAGTAAGGAGGAAAAACTACAATTTTCACCAAAAAAGGGCTATGACTGTTTTCCCCCTGACTCCTAATAGTTAAGGAATTATTTTTCGAGTAATCCACCAGCAATAAGGAATGATAGGGAATAATCGAAATGAAAATGGTACTCATACAAATTGAAATAAAACTAATTATGAAAGTCCCCGAAAACCGAATATTTTCTCTCTTGGCGAGAATTACTGCATGACATGTACGATTCGTACTCAAAATTAATGACCTTATAACATTTTGATCCACTTCGTTCCAAGCAACTACATTGAAGTGATTGAGCTTGGTTATGTTTGGCGTTATCATGCGCAAACTAAAAGTTTTCTCACAAGTTTACCGCAACTGGTACAACATGCCCCTCTGAAATGTCTATAACATACTTGGAAGCATTCAAGGTTCCATTCTTAAGGACAGGGGTGCTCAAACGGTAGATCGCGATCGACTAGTCGATCGCGAGTGCGTTTTGAGTAGATCTCGAGAAGAAAAAAATTTTTAATAAGTAGGTAACTAAACTCCAAAAATTTACTACGTAATAAAATAACACTGTTCTAGCGGCGAAAGGAGGCTCTATCAAAAGAACGCGCGGTACTTGTCAATGAAAAGCCGCGTTTCTTATTCTTGCCGCTTTTCTAGAAATTTCGGGCGGCGCGTTTGACGGGAACATTCGAGACTTTCGTTCACGCCGATATAAATGTTGCGCCTGCAGGAATTGGAGTCATTCTGAATTGTAACTTGAGGCAATATTACATCGATACAAAGTTTATTATTAAATAGTCCAAATGAATGCAGCGAAGAAATCTAAAAGATATCATTTTAATAACGATTGGGAGGAAGCATTTTTCTTTTGTATGGTGAAGGATATGTGCATTTGTCGTGCGTCAGTTGCAATACCTAAGCGTGGCAACTTAGAGAGGCATCTAAAACGGTTCATAAAAACTATGAAAAGGATTTTCCGTCACAGAGTGAATTGAGAAAAGGAAAAGTACGCGATTTGATATCTTGTTTTAGAAAAGAACAAACCATGATCACAAGACCAGCCAAACAATCAAAAGCTGATCCGATCGCGTCATTTAAAATATCTCATATATTGGCGAAACACAAGAAACCATTCGAAGATGAATCGGTTGTGAAGAAATCATTTATTGAAGCGGGTGAGACTTTCTTTGGAAATTCTAAAAATAAATTAGAGAACTTCAGTTATCTCGCCCGACTGTCACAAGTCGTATTGAAGTCATGAGGCAGGGCATGGCAGATAAACTAAAACATGATACCATGAAATGTACATACATTTCTTTACAGTTCGACGAATCCAGCGATATGACACACGGATGATATTCAATGACATATTGGCTAAGGAAGAATTTTTGGCAATCATTCCTCTGAAGGTGAAGACGCGTGGCGAAGATGTATATGACGTTTTCTTCAGTTTCGTAGAAAACCACAAGCTACCAATATATAAATTAGTGTGCATTACAACCGATGAAGCACCAGCAATGACTGGAAACAAAAATTGTTTTGTGGCATTGTGTCAGGCTAATGAAGATTTCCCTTAATTTTTTTCATTCCATTGCATTATACATCAACAAGTTTTGTGTTCAAAAGTTTTAAACAAGGAGGAAATTATGGGCATTGCAACAAAAATTGTGAATTCCATCCATGCACGTAGCTTGCAATGGCGGCTCTTTAAGTTGCAGTTGGAAGATAGGGAGTCAGCTGAACACACTGATTTAGTTCTTCACACGGACGTCAGGTGGTTGAGTAGCGGAAAATTCCTAGAAAGGTGTAAAGGATTATTGCCCGAAATAACAGCTTTTCTAGACGAAAGAGGTGATAACACTTTGAAAAACGAAAAATTGCTGACTGATTTGGCATTTTTGACTGACATCACAATGCACTTAAACACCATTCACTTGGAGCTTCAAGTAAAGGTAAAACTAGTATTGAGATGATTGGCGCAGTAAACGAATTGTAAAGTAAATTGCAACTTATGATAGTTCAACTGAAAAGAAAGGATCTGAAACATTTTCCGTCTTTGAAAGCAAGGATTCCTCAGTTGAATTATGATACGTATAAGGCTGAATCATCAAATATTTTGGGACAATTCGAAATTCGTTTTTATGCAGTAAATTGGCAAATATAGCATTATTTATGAGTTATCCTTTTTCATGTAAAAACATTGAGGAATTAGCTACTGAATTAGCAAGTCAGTTTAATATGAACTCATGTTCTGTTGAAAATAAGTTGGTGCAGATTATATCAGATATACATCTCAAAGCTACAGCATCTGATACAAATTCCTGGTCTTTTATATCTGGAGATAAATATCCGAATCTAAGGCAAATCGGCCTTCAACTGACGGCAATGTTTGGGTCAACTTACTTGTGGGAGTCTACATTTTCTGAAAAGAAGATAATTAAGTCAAAATATCGCAATTGACCAACTGACGATCATTTGTCATCATGCTTGCGATTAACACTCAAGTGGTGTTACGTAACATCTTATGAAAAGTATGCTGAAGACATGCAGTGCCACGCTTCAACATCCAAAGTCACTCCTTAGTTAAGTTCAACACTATATGTAACTCTTTTGTTTTGTAACAACCAATAAACTAGCAATTTTGAATAACTATGAGTTTTGTCATTGATATTATAGAGAATAACCTAACTAAACCTAACCCAAACCTTGACTAAAATAATGTATAAATATGTACGGAAAGCTAATATCTATATATGCTACGATACACCCTACCTAGGTAGTTAGATAGGTAGGGTTTATCGTGTATGTACGACAACCCTGCATCACACATACGTGCAGCCTCTCAGAGTCGATCGTAAGTAGTCTAAAAACATTGACTTAGATCGCCAGCAGTTCAAGTTTAAGCACCCCTGCTTTAGGATATCCAGAAAAGGTAGATAAAAGTCCACTGGGCATATCTCTCATTTGGACGTTTGCATACTGGAGAACGTCGATCGCAATGAAAAAACAGAATCTCAATATGTGATGGTTTCTGCAAAATCTGCAATTTATTTCTTTCACTTTATTTCTCATGAGAGAAACATGTGCACGAAGAAAAAACAATTTTGTTGGCAAATGACCGGACATATTCGAAAAAGCTTCTGTTCAAATTAGCTACCTGTCAAGAAATTTGAAATATTGAAATTGTACATTAATTTCTTGGCGTAGTGTATATATTTCTTCCTTAAATTCCAAATATGTTCAATTTCACTCAGAATTATGTTCAATATTCAACCACTGAAAATAAAAATTTCATAAATATTTCCTTCTTTTGTTTCAGGATGTTGAGAAAAAGGAAGTGTTGTACATAATGTCGTCTGTGATATGTCAAAATTTCGTGCAAAATGCTTGGAAAAAGGAGCTGTGCTCAAATTGTTTCAAGTCCAAGAATGAACATCAGGAACGAAACGTCTTGAAACCTCTACCGTTGTTTTCGAAGAGAATCGAGAGCATAATTAAAAATGGAAAAAAATCGAAGATGAGGTAAGAAGAATATTTGAATTTAATATTATCATCGTTTTTGTCAAATCTCTTTTACTTTTCCAACTATTTTACTCAAAATTGAAACGTAGGTTACTGTTATGGGTGTTTCTATTTGTTGAAAACTTCTACAGGTGGTATTTTATCTGGAGTCTCTTATGCACCACGCCACTGACCGTTTTTTATCATGAGTGACTGATTTCTTATTTCCTTAATTCTCAGGCAGAATTTTCACGTTGTACTAGAAAATTTTCTCACGAAAAGTAAAAGAATATTAGAAAGATATTCAAAATTTCAACTCCCCGTATTCTACTCTGGTGCAAGACTATTCTTCATATTTTTTTGTGAATTCTTTTCAAAAGAATATATATATATATATATTCTATTCTTCATATTTTTTTGTAAATCCTCTCTTTTCAATATATATATATATATATATATATATATATATATATATATATATATATATATATATATATATATATATATATATATATATATATATTATATAGTTCGTCCGCAGTAGCAAGATCGGTTACTTCATGCACAACACCCTGTAGATACTTTTTGAAAATTTCTATTGCTTCGGTTGATTTAATCGGCTAATTATCTGGTACCAGGAAGAATGAAAAATGAAAGTAACCTAATGTTCCACATAACATTTGTTCTAATCGAGTTGTCTTTCAACTATTTATCGTATTAATTGATACAAGAAATAATTTTGTTCCAAAGACTCACAAATTGTTGATTTAGACAGTAGTTGTTAGTGTTCAATACACTCTGAGTGATAATAAGTGTTTGTTTTCGAATTGAAATGTGTGTGTAAGCGTATTTTGGAGTTTGTTCCGAACTCTGTAGATATATTATTCAATTTTGAAAAGAATCCTTCCCTAGCAGTTTGCCTTATAACTTGGAAAGCGTTAAGTCATATTTTTATAAACGCTACTGCTTTCAAAAAGTATGTGTGTAATCTTAAAGATGTTTCTTAACTCAGGTAACTGATGTTAACTTTCCTTAAAATTGCGAAAAATTTGATATTATTCCATTTCCTTTTCGCACTATACAGGGTATTTCACCAAAGTGTTACATAAAACTTTCGAATTCCAAGTGCACGAGTATGAAACTGAAATTCTGCATACGCCAAAACCATCAGGCAGAACATCGTTCTGAAATGTTGAGCGGTACCCATCCTCTTCTTCTTAGGAGTGCCTTAACCGTTCCGGACATTGGCTAACATCATGGCAATTCTCACTTTGTTAACTGCTACTCGAAACAGCTGAGTTGTAGTCAATGCGAACCAATCGCACAAGTTCTTCATCCACGAGTGACGTCTTCTTTCAGGGCCTCTTTTCGCCTGAAGGATTAATTGTAGTAGTCGATATTTGTCGTGTCGCATTATGTGGCCAAGATATTGAAGCTTCCGTTTCTTCAGTGTTTGAACAATTTGCCTCTTCTTGCCCATTCTATTTATGATCTCCTCGTTAGTAACATGCTGCGTCCATGAAACTTTGAGAATACGTCTGTAGCATCACAACTCAAAAGCGTTCAGTTTATTAATAATTGTCTCATTGACAGTCCACGACTCTACTCCATACAACAAAACAGAGAAAACATAACACCTGAGCATTCTGATCTTAAGATTAAGTGTTAGATCTCTGGCGATAAACATCTTTTTCATTCTTAAAAATGTCGCTATGGCCTTCTCAATTCGGCACAATACCTCTCCCTTGTAGTCCCACGAATCATACACAGTCGTTCCCAAATAGCTAAATGTGTGGACCTGCTGTACTCTCTCCCCATTGACAGTGAGATATCCCTGTATGCCTATTCTTTTGGTTACGAACATATATTTTGTTTTTGATATATTTAGATTCAGGCCGTATCGTTCTGAGTGTTCTTTAACCCTTTCTACTAGTTGTTGCAGATCTGTTAAGCTACTGGCTATGATAGCAGTATCATCTGCGTAGCGGATGTTGTTTATAGGTAGTCCATTAACTTTTATACCTTGTTGACCTTCTAGGGCTTCACGAAAGATTCCCTCTGAGTACAGGTTGAACAGTGTTGGAGAGAGAACACAGCCCTGTCGTACTCCACGACATATTTCCATTTCCTCCGAGATGTTCACATTATCCAGCTTTACTGTCGCACGCTGTTCCCAGTATAGATTGGTGATAACTCTTATATCATTTTCGTCGATATTAGATGTTTTTAATATCTGGATGAGTTTGTCGTGCCTGACATTATCGAACGCCTTGGAGAAGTCAATGAAACAAATGTGCACATCCTGGTACATATCTCTGCATCTCTGGATTAGAACTTGCAACGAGAATATGGCCTCTCTGGTCCCAAGAACCTCACAAAAAACCAAACTGCGTCGCAGAGATATATTCCTCGCATCTGCTGTATATTCGTCGTGGATAACCTTCAGAAAGAGCTTAGTTATATGATTCATTAAGCTTATTAGTCGGTAGTCGTCACATTTTCTAGATGTCGTCTTATTTGGGATGTTCAGGAAAGTCGAAATAAGCCATTTTCTGGGAATTCGGCCAGTATCATAGACGTCGTTAAATAGTCCTGTCAAAAGATCCAGGAGTCCGTCATTGTCATCAAAGAGCTTTAACAATTCAATATAGATGTTGTCTGGGCCAGGCACCTTCCCATTTTTTATTGTCCTCAGAGCATGTAGTACTTCATCACGAGTTATTGATGGTCCGGTGGTTGCTTGTGATGCACGTATTTCAGAACGAGTGTCTCCGAAGAGATTTAATATGTAGTCTTTCCATATTTCTAATTTATCACCGTCGTCTATAATAACCTTGCCGTCGTTGTCCATTACGGTTGCTGTTTTATATCTATTTTTCCCACCATCTGTTTTACTTTTTTATGTACACCAGCATAGTCGTACTTTTGTTCCAGTTCTTCTATTTCCCGGCAGTTTTGGTTCATCCATTCCTCCTTTGCTTGTCTTATTTTGATTTTAATTTCCTTGTTGATATTTTTATATCCTTGTGAGGCTCTATTCTTTACAGTTCTTCTTCTGTCCATCATGTTCTTAATCTCATCCGTCATCCACTCCCTGTCTGGTCGTTTGTCTCTCTGTAAGTACTGCTTGCATGTTAAATCCATTGTTTTGGTTAGGTTTTCCCACTTGTCTCCTGGAGTTATTTCTTGTTCTTCCTCTAGTTTTCTCAAGCATGTGCCAATTGTATTCCTGACTTGTTCTCTGATATTTTCATGTCTTAACCTTCTGATGTCAATGCGGTTCTCTGGGAGAGCTTTGTTCAGCCTTTTGAGTTTAATCTGAAATTGAGAAATAACAGGGTTGTGGTCTGACGCAATGTCTGCAGCAGAATAGGCCTTCGTTGATTTTATTTCATTACGAAAGCTTTTGTTGATGATGATGAAGTCAATTTGATTTCGTATTATGTTATCCCATCTCGAACCCAAAATGACCATATCGCCCAATCACCCTTTTCAATTACTCTTAGAAAATACCCATCTCGGCCCAGAGTTTCACAAGTAAAAGGTAGGAAATAATCTCCCCTAACCCCAATCATTATTTCAATGATCATTAGTAATTTATAAATATAACGGAAAATGAAAACTAAATGAATCAGATTTAGAAAGTTATTGCAAGGGTTACTTGAGAAAAGGCAATGTTTGAGAATAATACTGCTCCAAGTTGGAGTGAAAAGCTCAAAGAGGAAAAATTATCTCAGTTCATAAGTCTTTCAAATATAAAGAACATAATAGTGAATTAGCATCAGGAGAATCTAAATGAAGGTGCGTTAAAAATTAATGTCCAGCTCTTGGTGAATCTAGAAACCGTGTTCTAACGAATTCGAATGAAACCCATTGCTACAACGACAAAATATGAACTACTCTGTTAAATAAAAGACGCAAGCAAGATGTATGTGAAAAACCGTAGAAATCCTCAGACAAGAAATGTGAGAAAGTGAAGCTAACATTGTTTAACGACGAATAATCTACACTGCGTAAGGAAAAATATTTATTGAACACCCCGTAAACTTTACCAGCTTAACCAAAATGTATCCAAGAAATAGGCGTGTCGATAGTATGACATAATCAAAGATTCAATTACTTTAGGGGAAAATACACATTCAAAGGATTCGAAAAACTGATTTAGTTTAATTTAAAAAATTGAGATTAATAAAATTTTCAACAAAATAAAAGAGTAAAATACTGCAATCGGCCATTTTGACTGAAACACCAATCACATCGCATGACGTCATACTTATGTAAGCTTTACTGTGTTTTGATTACCTACTACTGATTGCGCGTTATGATTGATTTTATATTTGTTTTTGTGGTTCATCGACTTTAAAACACGAATCTATTTATAATAATGGAACCAGGCTTTCTTAAGGAAAACAGCTTGAACTTGCCCAGGATCTATTGATTGATGTTGGGCGAGTTCCTCGCAACAAATAATGAATTTTACTCGTCCGAATTTAGAAACGTGAAAACCTCTTTGTAAGTATATTTTATTTGTATTTATCTTCAACACTAGATACAAATATGACCAAGTAGTATTCAGACTCGTTGCTTGATTTAAGACCTTTGAAGGCTTTTGTACTTCAATTTCTAAACAGTCTATTATACAAGTCACCTTATGATATTTATACCTAAAAGCCATAGGTAATTTCTTTTTATCAATTCTTTATCTAATGATACAATAAAAGTACGCATTACACTTGCTATAATAGATACACTTTTAAAGAAAATTTTGCTTGGATAAGATCTATCAATAGCGAAGACATCAGCAAGTTCACGGAATGAATTGTTTAACCTAATTTTTTTTAGACGTGGTAAAATATGGTTAAACGGTATGCCTGTCTGTTCTTGAATCAAGTTAACTAAATAATAACAATTTAAAGGAATGCCAATATAAGAACGGGGGCTCTTCTTAATTCTCTTCAAAGTGCACTCTAAAGCGATTAAATATTCTCTCCTTTTGTCATCCTCTAGCATCTCGCTACAGTCAGATGTAGACTCCATTTGAAGAAATTTTTTGGATGATGACGGTTCATCAGAGGGAGTATAAGAAGTAACACTGTCTGATCGTTCTATTTGTTTGACTATTTTACTCAAAACATTTATACTTGGTCTTGATGGGTTACTATTAACATCATGATTGATTTAAATGGTGATGTAGAAACAGAATGTAGACACGGCATCAATTGTGATGTCATCTGATTTACCAAATTAACTTTTGTTTGGTTAGCTTTACTTCTAAATGTTTTACATATGTGTACCTGAATTGCGTCATCCAACATTCTTGGTGGTAATTGGGGAAGTTCTTCAACAATCTGCTGAACTTTGAAACAAATGTTTTGTTTTTGTTATTTAAGTTATTTAAATTACTAGGTTACAAAAAAATTTATGTAGTTTTATAGCCAGTATCACAGAATGAATCTCAAACGTAGATCATTTCTGGAGATTTGTACAAATGGATGCCGCTATATAGATAATCTGTAATACGGGCCTAAGTATACCAACAATGTATGCAATAATACTGAATTAACATTCTAATAAATAAGTTAGTAAACTATACCTAAACTACAAGATGCAATTTCTTTTGAACTTGATGCCTCTTTAACTATATTACTTTCTTCAAATTGCTTTTCACACTCTTCAAGAATCATCATCCTTCGTTTTTTAACTATATAGGGTCGCTCTGTTGTGTTAGATGTTTGTGTTTTCCTGTCTGGTTGGTAAGTAAATTTTGTGAGCATACATCCTGGTTTCATACGTACTTGTGATATCAACCCCATCACATGGTATTCCATATAATTTTCCATATCATTTGGCAACTGAAAACTGCAAAGGTAACGATTAAAATTGATAATAAGAATGATAACCAAGACTAACACAATCCTAACCTAACCTCAATAAATGACTAGTTATTCCATAGCCTCTACATTTCAACTATTTCACGTCAAACAAACATTAAGTTAAAAATCCATCAATACACGATAACATACTCACATCAAAGTGATCTTCACAGAAATAAAGTGGCGAATTTGTCTTTACATCGTTCGGGTTTGGCCGTGCAAGCTTTAACCATTTACCTCTTATTATTTTCTTGTATGGGAGATGTACAAACACCTTGTTGGGTGTCGTTATTGATGTATTTTTGCACTAAGGTATTGCATACCAATTATAAACTTTAGAATTAATTTTTAACACAAGAAATACGCAACGTTTGTTTACTTTGCTGTTTAGCTGTGCGTAAACGAATTTGACGTTTACGTAAGTATGACGTCACACACGACGCCATGACACGGCGAGCTGTTTTGGCGCAATATTTAAAAATAATTATAAAAATGGCTTTAAACTTTCAAGAACTTTAGTTTATTACTGAAAAAAAGTGTTGTTGTAAAGAGTAGATGTGTATCCGCATTACGGAAGAGGGTTTCAAAATCTTTCGTCATGCCTATTCATGAAGCATTGGATAAACTCAACCTGATAACCAAACGATGAATTTTTATCAATCAATAACGTTTTTTCGTGAAATTTTTTTATGCGATTGCAAAATTATTACTATAAACTGTTCACTATCCATGGATTTTTCAACGGTCATTGCTTTTTCTGATGTTGTGTCTGTCAAAATACAAATCAACCGACACACATGAATTGTACTTATCAAAAATCAAAAACTACTGTTCAAGATTAAATATTATATTATCTCCAGCAGAAGTACGAGGATGGTCTGAAAAGTTTCAAACTTCTTTACGCTGAAATTTCACTATTCATCTGCTGACAGGAACTCACCAAAGTTTCAGCCATTTTGGACACGCAGTTGTTATGGAGTGAGTGAGTTGAGGCTATGAACATGTCAAAAGGACGTGTTTGTCCATTATTGAATCAACATATATATATATATATATATATATATATATATATATATATATATATATATATGAGAAAGCTGTTGGGTGCCGCGTTTGTTCACATTAGACCAGAAACGTGTTCGAATGAACATTTCCAACGCTGTTGGCGCAGTTTGGGCGAAAATATAATCCAAACAGTGGACTGAAAAGGTGGAACCGGTTCCGAAAAAACAAAAACTGTTTTTTCGGCTGGAAAAGTGATGGCGACTGTGTTTTGGGATAGTCATGGAGTTATTTCAAACGATTATCTTCAAAAAGGAAAAAAATGATCACAGGAGCAGCATTACTTGACGATCAAAAAGCATGTTTCATCAAGACAACGCAGTTTTTCACCTCAGCGGTTTCCATGGCGAAAATCCACGAATACGGTTTGAACTGCTTGGCCATCCGCCTTACTCAGCAGATCTAGCCCCAGGCGACTTCTTTTGGTTCTCTCATCTAAAAATTGCTCTCGGATGAAAAACGCCGAGTACTATTTGGGTGTACAAGGAGACTATGTTAAAGAAAATATTCAGAAAGAATGTCTTGTATCCTTGTTAGGTCGGAAACTTTTCAGACCACCCTCACTTTGGCTAGCTAAATGATCAAATGCAAAAATCACAGGATGTAGGTTTCAAATCAAAATATTAGGTTTGACTTCCGATTATAGAGAAAAGCTCAGAAAAGGCAAATGTCTCCGATATTGTTTTGGGCTTTTATTTTTGAAGCCCGAGGAGGTGGAATATTTTTATTTCTCCGAAATGTACGAGATCGAATCACAAGATGAAAGGTTAGAGCAATTCCCGGGTTACTTGTTTGAAAATTATTCAACCAATTATTTTAGATTTCCACTATCAATCTGGGCAAATGTATCTGCTGCCTTGAATAAAACGACAAAAGCATGTGAATCATTTCATTCTCATTTTAATAATTCTATGTATTTTACTCACCCAACGTTTTTCTCAGCATTCAATCCGATGTTTATGCGAGATGTAATAGTATTCACCTTCCTCATTTTAAAAATATTAGAAAAACACATGGTATCAAAAGAATATGTGCATTATCCAGGATGGATTACATTAAACTATTATAGTTTTTTCTGTGGTATGTCGTACTATCGTATTGTAACCTTATTTAAAATTTTAAAACAGAATATACTAATAAAAAATATCACTAATATTCTTGGGCATGTTTTGTTTTCTGAACGAACAATTGGAAAATATTACAATCATGAATACATTAAGGATATGGGCTGAGATAGACATACAGATTATACTCTTGAAATTTACTTGGGGTCGAGATGGCACTTTCCAAATCCTTATACCTTGGTCCTGGGCCAAAATAGGCACAACAGTTTGGAGCACTCCGAATACAGGTGTTCTATTTGAAATAAGATTGATTGCATTTCGCGAAATTATGAAAATATTTTAGAACTAAAGTTCGCTGGATTTTTATACCGCTTGCAAAATTACAATTTCATACGAGTACTGGAAAGAAAGCGAATCACTTTGTAATCACACTGTATATGTGTAGAATGCTTTAATTCGATTTCTTTGACAAGAGATGGACATCGACATGGTATTTGGAAGCTCAATATATGTCACTTTAGATTTCTCTACTGATGTAGCTGTTGAATAACAAATTCTATAAATTCATCGTTGTGAAAATGAAATTTTCGCGATACTACCAAACTGCTTTGGGGAGAATGCTGCAAAGGTAATTTTATTTTATAGGAACTTTTTGAATATGACTAATTAATCTTAAATACTAGCTTAAACTGTGATAAGTCTATCATTTAATGTTCTTTTTTATTACATTCCTTTGTGTTTATCTCTATTTTTTGGAAAATTTTCGAGGACCATAATGAACAAAACGAGAAGAAAATCAACCATAAATGTCGTTCCTTCTATTTGTTACGATTTTTCCTGTTTGATCTAATTGTCCAACTTTGCTTCATTATTTTCACAATTACAATCTTAAGAATAAAACCTTTTAGACAATAACCAAGAAAAAATTAACCATTTCAATATTTGAAATCATGATGTACGAGGGTGAACTGATAAATCAGTTGAAAATGGATGAAATTGTGATATTAGTTACAAGTGAAAAATAAATTTCAGGAAGTTTATAAAAACGATGAAGTGATTGCCTATTACTTTTGAATAACATCTTTTTTATTTAAGCTTACCTAATCCTAAGTTGATAAGATCTCATTAGTCGAAAATTATTTAAAATTTTCAAATTGGACCTACTATGAGGGATTGTTTTATGTATTATGCTAGGACATAAAGGACACAATTAATCAACCGTTAGTACTAAAATGAACTTCTTTGATTTGTTAAAATAAATATATTTCTATCCGTGCTGTGTTCTAGCCACAAAATTATTAAAGTTGACAATTTTTGGAAAATGGAATTAAACCGTGAGCAATTTTTACTATTTTCAAAGACAATTATCGCAACAAGAATGTTGAGATAATTATCGAGTCAGAAAATAATTGCCAATCATCAGTTTGGATTTTCCAACAGGAATAAAACCGACAAAAATCATCCATGGCCGAAGTGTCTCCAAAAAGATGGTCGCAACGTTTGTTTCAAAAGCAGGTCATTAGGAACAATTCCTTTATGAGTTCAAAGAACAGTTACTGCTGGTTGGTATACAACCATTTGTTTACCGCAAGTCATTAGTAAGCTTCGAGAAACAAATCCCGAACGGCGAATCATCCTTCACCAAAACATTGCAAGTTCGCGCACAGCCCAGAAAACAATTGAATATTTGAAGCAAGAAAACTCTAAATTGTTACATCGTCCTTCGTACAATCCGGACCTAAGTCCCAACGATTTTTTTTTACTTTTTCCAAAATCAAAACGGACTGAGTAGTCAGAGGTTTCAGTCTTCAGAAGAAGCTGTTGATGCATTCCAAATGGCCATTTTAATGTAGCAGCAAACGATTGGAATAACTGCTTTCAAAATTAGTTGATTGGAATGCAGTAATGTATTCATCTTCGCGGGGAAAACTTCGATAAACAATACAGTCTTTAAAAGCTCTCATTTGTTTCATTCTAGCTCTAAATGTTGTTTGTTATTCCCTTAACGTCCTCTATTTCCGCCTTTCGGCCAATAACACATCGGGGAATTCTGTCACCTCACTAACCCGGGAATTTTGCCGAACCCCTCTTGTGTCGGGGGAAAGGATGTTTAATGTGCAACACATCTCTGTTAGACAGGACCGGCGGCTTTACATTTCCTCCAAAAGATGGATACTCGAGCGATTCCCAGAATCCGAAAAATCGCACCGACTTTGTACGGATTGAACGCAGGTAACTCTGACCAGGAGACGAGCATCATATCCTCTACGCCACCAAGCCGGCCTAGCTCTTTATGGAAAACTTGAAAGACATCCCTCTTATAAAAGCGTGTTTTTCAATTTTTTAACCTATAATTTATTTTCCAAATTTTAAGTTAATTAGATGCTTATGTTTCTGTTACCGACGAGTAGATGGCGCTTTTTGTATTACGTCGCACTGTATTATTGCTGATGTTTTAGGTTTGGTCTACTCGTTACTAGAGAGCATCCCTAATTTCTGGTAAAGATTATTTATTTTCTAAATTAATAGTGTTGGATATTGGAAAACTTTATCGAATTAATATATTATCATCGGTCTTTACTAGTCGTGCAGAGTTTCAATTAAATCTGATGCCTCCTTCAGGTGAATTTTTACACATTTTACATCACGGAACCCAAAAGATCTCTTCATTTGTCATATTGTTATTCTTCTCCATCACTTAATGTGATTCATTAGTCATTTACTGGGTTTTGTTGCTGAAGAACGTGCACGGATATTGTCCCCCGCCCATAACGCCCCTTTGAGGTTACTAATTCCGTAAATTATCAGAAAATTCACGAGTTGTTAAGTTACAACATAACAGAAACATAAAATTAATTTTCCTAGGCTAATTTCAAGCCCTTTGAACGAAAACCAGATACGAGAATACCAGAACACGAGCAACTGACTACAGTTTCGTTCTTCATTGGAATCGTCATTCACACCAACTTTTTTTTTTAGACAAAGAGGAGGAAAATCTTCGAAAGATGCACCCCGGAGACGGAGCCAATGTCGGATTCCTACCGAATAAAAACCTCCTCTTTGGGTTCTAGTCCGAAGGCTATAGTCCCCATGCGGAGAGAAAGAAGGTGGCGGAAGAAGAAGGATAACTCGGATGTACGAGGGGAAGTCTAGTCGATAATGCCCGATGCTCCGGAAGTCATGCAGTCCGGAGAGAGACTGGGCGTAAGCCCCAAGCTTTCCATGATCGCATCTAATTTTCAATTATAGTACTGAAAAGTACAAAAAGAATGATTCACAACACTCTGTTATCCTTGAATTTTTATGAGGGTCGAATGTCTATCCTTTTTCCTCTTCATCTCGCTTATTTTACATCTCCTTGGTTTGTCCTGGTGTCCTACTGGTTGATTATCCTCCTTCTTTTATGTTTTTTGTTTGTTATTTTGTTATTCCTTCAACGTGTCGGTTGTAGTTCCATTATTTGGTTGTTCTCTTTGTTTTCGTGGTCTTCCATCTGGTCGGTTGTGTTCGTCGTTAGTCGAGTGATGATTTCTTCTAGTGTGTCGATTTCCATTTCCTCCTGAGTTGGTCGTTGCTTATGTACATGGGGCGTTTGTATCGATCTTGTTGAGTACTGCTTGTAGATTTGTTCTCTAGATGCCAAATTTGTTGTTATTCCTGGGATGATTATTGCCTTGATTATCTTGATTTTGTTCTCCAATGTGAGTTTGCTTCTTCCGTTGAGTGGAGTTTTCGTGTGTTGCTATTGTTTTCCTTTAGTTTTCTCGATGTTCCTCTTGTAGTTCAGTTGGTCGTCCAGAATTAGCCGAGATATTTTGCTTCCTTTTCCATTCGATTTGTTGTCCTTCTATAGTGAGTATTTCCGGATGTCTCCTCTTCTTGTGGTCGATGTATACTGTCTTCTTCGGTTGACCTTGATCCCCATCTTCTTGTTGATATCTTCTTGTAGCCATTTCCTACTGCCTCTTTGTTCCTGTGGGATTATGCTGCCGTGTCGTCTCGACTGTTCTATCTTCAGTGAAAATAATTGCCAATCATCACTTTGGATTTTCCAACATGTGGAATAAAACCGACAAAAGTCATCCATGGCCGAAGTGTCTCCTAGTTTGAAAAGATAGTCGCAACGTTTGTTTCAAAAGCAGGTCTTTAGGAACAATTGCAACCTTTATGAGCTCAAAGAACAGCTAGAGGACTTTTCGGTCAACTTGATATTGGGTTAAATATTGTACATATTTTCAGTTTAAGCTAATTTACCCACTCAGAAATCCACTATTTAACCATTCAATATGGCGAAGAAGAATTTTATACGTTAACTCATTTTTTTTCTATTTTCAATAATCCAATATTCAATCTTTGCAGGTCGGTACGTTTTCTGAACCAATTAACAGAAGTCATTGGATATGGTGGTGAAGATTGGTCTTCTGATAACGAAGAAGACCTCAACGAATCCAACGAAGATAGCTTTGATGATGATTCGGACGACTCTGATGAAGCGAATGCGGAACTACAAAAAATCACAAAAGCTAATACCGACTACAACACCACATCTTTACTCGAAGAACCAGAAAATAAAAAAACCTTCGCCTCTTTAATGTTAGGAAAGCCCCTTGTAGATTCAGATGGGAAGAAAAAAACGTTGTTAATATCAGTAAAACCGTTCGGGGAAGACGTGCCTCCTCCCAGAAAAATATCCAAAAATCTAGCGCACACTTCTATATCGAAAAATAACAAAGAAAGCATAACCGAAACTAATACCAATGTAATATTAACGTCATACACCAAAAACGAAGATTTACAACAAGAAAAATCATTATTGGATGAAATAACTGAAACCTTAGAAAACTCCAAAAAGGATGCTGTTCAAATCATATCTAGAAAGAAAATTGAACAGGAAACAACACTGCCCAACAAAGAAACGAACAAGGAAAACATTGAAAATGAATGTATCAAAAAGGAAGTACAGAAATCTGAAAAGAAAATAACATTAACTAGAACACCAGCTCTCAAACGAGAACATGCTTTGTTTTATCAGACAGCGGTTGCTAAAATAGAATTAATGAATAGTAAAAATTCTAAATTGAACAAAGATAACGGAAACAAAGAGTTGAAAAAGACTGAATCGGTATTAGATAATAGTGAGAAAGAACAAAATATTGACGAAGATATTATTACAAATGAAACGGCGATAAAAAATGAGATTAGCAAGGATTCCAGCTGGGAGATATCCAATGGGAAAAATAGCGATGAGGACAAAAGTAAGTAACCAGTCTATTACTCATAGTTCGATAAGAAAGGTATAGAAGCAATTAGTATTATCTTTCGTGAAAGGGCAGGTAACAAAATCGGTAGGTCAGTTGTATCCTGCACTTTAGGGTTAACAGTTAAAATTGTAGTTTCTATAAGTTCGAAGCAAAATGATTTTACAATTGTCTAACGAAATTCAATATATCAAGGATCATATCGAATGTGAGTAATTTCAATTCCTATCTTTTATGTAGTATTATTTTGTGTCAGCCAAGGAAAAGTAATATAAGTAAACATGGTATTTCCTCGAATGTAAACTTTTGATGTTGAAGGAAATAATTAAGAGTAAACACTGGTATTGTAGCTCTTGTCGAAGATATTGAAGAATATTTATGAAAAAGAAGTTAGATGCTAATTTGCTGCATGTCCCAAAATTATTATCAAATATACAACGTGTTCCATTATAGAGACAGATCAAAGTTAAATGTTTTTGATGGATAGCCCCATGTTTCTCATAATTTTTGAACGTGTTAACCCGAAATGGCGTTAGTTTTCCGATGAGTATATGCCTTAACTGAACCCTCTTCGAATTAATCGATATTTTGAGAACCTACGATTTTCATATCTACTCGAATCGTGCTGGAATCTCAATTTTAATACAAAATTATTGTCATAAACCTAAATATCCATCCAATAAATAACACATCTACATTTCATCTACAAATGAACACGGGAAACGAGGATGAATTCTAGTGTTTTCGGAGTAGCTGATTACAATGAGAAAATCAGTGAACACCCATCAGGTCAGGTTGAAGGTCAAATCTGAAAAAATTCACACATGTTTTCGAGATCGCTGAGTATGAATCTACGTTTAGGTTAGGTTAGTCGTGCCACCTTTCCTAGAGTTCGTTTAAGGTTATTTCAGGATGATGTCAAACAATACATTTTTTTGAGTTTCCTGACTGTGTTTAACTTTTCTGATCCTAGAACTAGAATAACCTCTAAATAGCATTAAATAACTACTAGGAAACGTTGCACAAATGAACTGACCCTTGATTCATACCAAACGGTCTCATAAACCTTAACATGAATTTTTCAGATTTTTCGGTGATGATTCTCTTTATTTAACGTTGAACTGGACGTGAAACTACTTCATATTCGGATTCTATGGCCTCAAAAACGAACACCTGCCTTTTACTCATTTTTCCAACTACTGTCATAATTTTCATTTTATAAAATTTTGAAATGACCTGCAAATAACCTTGAAATTGCCTTGAGTGATCTTTAGAAATCATTATACGAATCAACTATCCTCGGATTCGTATTTTGCGTCCTCAAAAAATTTTGAATTTTTGGTGACGATTCTCTTAATTTGACCTTCAAATGACCTTGAACTGGACGTCATGGAGGTCAAGAGAGCTTGTACTGGGATTCAACGATGTCAAAAACATACAGAGATATCCACCGGGACCGTCCGTTAAAAACTTTTTGAGTTCCAATTACAATGTCAAGCTGAAATTTTATACGCGG
The DNA here is from genome assembly GCA_013387265.2 of Cryptolaemus montrouzieri. Taxonomy (NCBI): domain Eukaryota; kingdom Metazoa; phylum Arthropoda; class Insecta; order Coleoptera; family Coccinellidae; genus Cryptolaemus; species Cryptolaemus montrouzieri. Next base: position 32,201,417 of record JABFTP020000103.1, read on the forward strand.
CCATAACTAGCGATTTCCAATTGAAGTGAAATATTTTCGAAGTGATACAATTTCCGGTTATACCGGAAGTGGGTCATCACTTTGTTATTTCAAATGGCAATCTACCTTTATTATTATACATCTAGAACCGACATTTGAGCAAGCCATAAAATACCCAAGTTGTTGGCACTTATCTGTCAAAACTTCTGACAGATTTAATTATTTTTGTTATAAACTCGATTTTTGAGGAACATTTAAAAAATTGTAGCTCGTAGATCTTTTGCACTACAGACACAATTTTTGCTTGGGTGGATAGAAGAAGGATCAAGGAATTTTTTAAGCAGTCTACACATGTCAAATGTTGATTGCGTTGTTTTGTATGATTTTTTCAATTTGGCCTTTTTCAAACAGCAATAACTCAATTTTTTCAAATGGCACGTGCCAATTTTTATATCGCCATCAGATGAAGCGTCAAATTTCAGATGGAATTGTATCAGCATGTACTATACCCATCTCTTATAGTTCCGAAATAATTTGGGAATATATTGAATTTTGATGATTTTGCAAGAACTAACAGAGAATGCTTTGAAATATTTGAATCAAGTAGCTGAACTGGCTACACTCACCTGACAGGTGCCTAAAATTAATGTACTTGTCACTTCGTTCATTCGAATTTGATATTTCAACAAGAATTGTCGTTATTTCAGATTGAAAATATCCAAAAAATACAACACATTTGGAATAAAACCACTGGTTATTCAAACGGAAATATATTTAATCTTTTTTTAATTAATTTTAGAATGTCAAAAAGTAGTGAGTAGAAATTGCAGGCAATTCAATAAACAATTTCCAAATTTACCGTCTATGAGTAAAATAAAATTTCGAAGCATTAGAAGCAATTTTCTACAATTCGGATGAATAAAAATTGTAGGAACTAAGCGAAAACCAATCATCGAAGATAATTACATAAATACGAATAAATGATAGCAAACATCATAAGAGAAAACTAATTTACGATCTGAATAAATGTTCAATACGGGCCCCATTTTGCTCGATACACTTGACAGCTCGTACACGAACATGATGAGTTGCCCTCCTAGTTTCCTCAGGATCAATAATACGAAAAGCATTATGAATGCGCTCTAGTAACTCTTCTTTACTTCTTACAGGAATAAGATACACTTCACTTTTGATTTTGCCCCATAAATAAAAATCAAGGGGCGTCAGGTCCGGAGAACGCGGAGGCCATAAATTTGGTCCTTGATTACCCCACCATCTATCCTCGAACATTTCTGTTAGCTGCCGATCTACAGCTCGTGTTTTATGTGCTGGTGCACCATCCATTTGGTAATAGCAATCCCTCAGAATATTAAGGGGTAATCAATCTAAAAAATTTCTAGTGTTCCTCTCAAAATTTCCAGGTATCTTTGTCCATTAAGATTTTCCTCATAAATGTGATTAGCCAACAAATCATTCATTAAAATTGCAGAAACGTTCACGCTGAATTTTGGAAATCAATAACCTCAATGAAATGTGGATTTTCTGTGGCCCAAAAATGTCGATTTCTCCTGTTGGTTATTCCACTTTCATTGAACTTGGCTTCATCAGACCATATAATTTTTTGCAGAATTGTCTCATCTTCTTGAAATTGAAATTGAGCCAGCTCGAGAAGGTCAGTTGGTTTCAATTTTTGTAGTCTGATAGAAGAATACGGGTGCATGTTATGTTTCTTAAGGATCCTTTGAATGGAAGTATAACTCAATCCAATATCCATTGATGCTGACTTAATGGACGCATGTGGATTGGCACGAAAATACGCTAGCATATCAATTTGATTGTTGTCGTCTTCGAGAATTGGTTTTCTTCTAGTTTCTATGTATTTTGTTTCCCCAAATTGCAGAAAATTGCTTCTAATCCTTAGAAATTTTGTTTTACTCATATGCGCCAAATTTGGAAATTGATTATTGAATTGCCTTTAAGTTCTATCCACCACTTTTTGACATTCGCCATGAATTAAAAAGAGATTAAACATATCCTCGTTTGAATAATCAGCCATTTTATTATCAATCTGGTGTATTTCAAAAATTTTCACTTCAAATTACCAACAATTATTGTTGAAATATCAAATTCGAATGAACGAAGTGACAAGTACATTAATTTTAGGCGCCTGTCAGGTGAGTGTAGCCAGTTCAGCTACTTGATTCAAATATTTCAAAGCATTCTCTGTTAGTTCTTGCAAAATCATCAAAATTCAATATATTCCCAAATTATTTCGGAACTATAAGAGATGGGTATAGTACATGCTGATACAATTCCATCTGAAATTTGACGCTTCATCTGATGGCGATATAAAAATTGGCACGTGCCATTTGAAGAAATTGATTGCTGTTTGAAAAGGCCAAATTGAAAAAATCATACAAAACAACGCAATCAACATTTGACATGTGTAGACTGCTTAAAAAATTCCTTAATCCTTCTTCTATCCACCCAAGCAAAAATTGTGTCTTTAGTGCAAAAGATCTACGAGCTACAATTTTTTTAAATGTTCCTCAAAAATCGAGTTTATAACGAGAATAATTAAATCTGTCAAAAGTTTTGACAGATAAGTGCCAACAACTTGGGTATATTATGCCTTGCTCAAATGTCGGTTCTAGATGTATAATAAAAAAGGTAGATTGCCATTTGAAATAACAAAGTGATGACCCACTTCCGGTATAACCGGAAATGGTATCACTTCGAAAATATTTCACTTCAATTGGAAATCGCTAGTTATGGCCGCGTATAAAATTTCAGCTTGATATTGTAATTGGAACTCAAAAAGTTTTTAACGGACGGTTCCGGTGGATATCCCTGTATAACTTGTGTCATACCAAGCAGTGGGCACAAATACTCTTTTAGTAATTATAACATAATCAACATCAGTAACAGTTTGTCTCTTGAACCATCAAGAGAATTCTTTGTACTTGTGATCATACAGAACAATAATTATAACCTAAGTATTGTGTCATACCAAGCAGTGGGCACAAATACTCTTGGAGTAAATAAAGTTGTATAGTACTGTTAATAAACAATTAAAAAACTATACTGGTCCTTCGATCTCACAAACCTACTTTTGTGTTGAGATTCACTCAACACATTTTTATCGTCTCTTGTGATAATTCAAATAGAACATCTTCTGTTTTTAAAGGAAAGACAATTCTATTATTTATTGAAATGTATTTGTTTTCCTTAATATGTTCTTAACATATACATTATCAATGAGTTTATAATATAAGGTACATAATCTTACCTTAGAAATCATTCTAATATTTTTTAAATAGTGATTAAGTTTTGATTTCTCATTTTCGAAGTTATCCATTATCTCATTATTATTTCGAACATTTTTAATTTTCAATTTTGTTTTACAAAGTAGATTGTACATATTGAATTCTTTCATTTATTTTCGGATTTTTTCCTAGTTTTGCGTTTTATATTCGATAAGCCATTAAATGGCGAACACTTCTTGCGATTTCTTTGGATGGAGCACTTCCACATTTTTTCATTAATATTCGAAACGTTAAACGCCATGTAACATTTGTCAGGAAAATAATATGCAGTAATCCCCAAGGTTTAACATCCATGTACTTTTATTCATGCTCCCATGAATAAAAGTACATGAAAGAAGTTGAATACAAGGAAGGCTGTGGGGCGAAGAATTCGAAATGTATTCTAGATCATTACTCCGGGCAATCTCAATAACTTGATGAAAAATTATGTACGTCGAATTGAAGTTTGCATCCGAAAGGAAAATAATTTGACCTTCAAATGACCTCGAACTCGACCTGATGGATGTTAACTAATTCTCTTTATAATTAGCTTCCCCGAAAACACTAGAATGCATTGCCCGTTTCCCTATTCACTCGTTGATAAAATGTTGACATGTGATAATTTTTCAATACATTTAACAGGAACAAAGTTATAAACCGATTTTGTACAAAATGGAAACCAGGTATAAGCAGAATGGCAAAATGTGTTATAAGTTTGTAAATAGAGTGAAAATTTGAACAGCAAATGATTTATCAAAATAAAAAGATCATCATATAACCTCATAACCACCTCTTCAACCTACATATACTGGAAAGCTAATACTTTCATTTTTAATATTTCAGGTTCCTCCCCTGACTCAAGCCTGACATCTACCTCCTCCAACAACGACTTAACATTCCCCCAAAGTCGCGAACAAGCCGGAGAGCCTGATGGTCGTGCAGATCCAGACCATCTAGAACCACCAGCTCTACCTTTGACCCCACCTCCTGTCCTTGAATCGCCCACATCTTTCCTTCATTCTTCCAACGTTGCCATACCTACAAAACCGAAAATACCCTCCAAACCAAATACTGTACTGATAAGAAAACCGGTGATTATCCATCATATGGAAGCTAAAAGTCAAGTGTTGACAACTTTTGCATCTGAACCTTCTAAGGAACCTATAAAGGAGTTAACCAAACAAAATTCTACAGGTTCAGACGTATCAGTTCACATCTCTAATAAAAGAAGGGCTCCCCAGCCACCGGAAGAGGATGGATTGTTTTTAAGAAAACCTTTGAATTGTGTAAATAATGAGTCACCTGTTATTCGTGAAAAAGAAAAAAGGGAAAGAGCATCTTCTTGCCCTAAACTTCCAAATATAGTCGCCGCTAGTCCTAAAGTTGATGCTGAGATAGCTCCAGCACCTGCACCAAGGAAATCTTTATCAGTCTCAACAGATAGTTTGGCAACTGTGGATGATATTAAGCGAAAAGAAAAAATTAAAGGAAAGTTTTCATTGAAGAAATTCTTAAGGATGGGATCAAATAAGGACTTGAGCAAGTTACCCTTGGAGACCTGCAAGTTTAATGAACTGGATTATGCTCCAATGCCCAAACCAAGGTATGTGAATCTCAATATACAGGGTGCACAGATTTTGAAGTTTTAGTACTGCAGGTATGTGAAAAATTGGAATAGTGGTAAATGGCCCCACTAAAAATTTCTGGATTGTTTCTATCTGAGATGTGTAGTTATTATTATGGGGATATAGATCTCAGATATATATATATATATATATATATATATATATATATATATATATATATGTCTACTGATATAGCCCAACATTTCATTGCAGGAGGTTATAATAAAGTCGATGTGGGGATCGAAAATAAGTTTACTATCAAATATTACTCCCAGGTTTCTGACAGAAGATTTTCTGGGCAGCAGACTACTGCCAATTTTGTATAGAAAATATTCCACCGATTTATAACAAGTGAAAGGCACTTATTAACATTCAGAAACAAACTATTCTGTTGGCAATATTCAGTTAGACAGTCTAATCCATATTAAGAGCGACGTAATCTTATAGGCTGCGAATTTCATGAAAGAGCTTAAAGTTGGCAATGAAGAATAAGAATTTAAATTTCTTAAAACACCTGGTAATCGAGTTTATATTAATGATAAAGAGTAAGGGACTTGAGTGAGAGCCCAGAGGTACACCAGAATTATTTGTAAAGCATCGAGGCTTGATTCAATCCATCGCAGCACAGTACCACTCATCTACATCTAGCAGCCATGATAACAAAAGCAGATCGATCTTATGATAATCAAAATGTCATGCGCTGGTCAAGGCAATAATTCATGTTGGTCTCAATGGACTTTAAAAAACATTTTGCTGCAGCACTATTTTATGTTTACCGACATAAAAATATACGCAATAATAATTAATTCAAACGCTTTACCAAAAACATAATTCGCTTATAGGTTTGCTTATTTACGCCATTTTTGGCCACTTTAAACATTGGCAAAACACAAGCGTTTTGCCACAATGTCAAAAAGATACTGTTGCGTAGAAAATTATTAGAAATGATGAAGAGACATTAATCGAGACACTGCAAGAACAAGCCGTTATACCATCAGGTCCAGCTTCCTTATTCTTGTTTAGCATAGACAGATGATCTCTCAACCTCCCAGGTATCTAACTGAATTAAGTTGAGATCATGTACGCTATCATTAATGCACTAGGAGATTGTTTCCATTCATGGACGATGGTTCACTATAAAAACTCTTAAACAATTTCGCAGACAAGTTGCAGATGAACCAGCAGATTTATCGCCATACACCATGTTATTTCCCTCTATTCACAATATTTTACATAACTGCAGTAATAAAACATCGAAATCTGTCCATTCTGTACAATAGAAATTATTAAAACTTAGTAGAAACAGAATGACAACTTCTTTTTTAAGGTTGGTGATAGTACATCCATCTGAATTGAATGGTTCGAAAGTAGAAGTCGTTGCAAAACCTTTGGGCGCAAATCAAGTGGATGGAGGAAGAGTCAGCAATGATTATGAAAATGTTAGTATTAAAACTTCTAAACCTCCTCCACCTCCAAGGAATTTAGATGAAAACTCCCAGAAACCTCCAATCTCTCCACCACCAAAATCTGCAGATGTTCTGAATATTCAAAAACAGGTAAAGTCTTGGATTTATCATATAGAACTAATTAACGGCATTAAGAAATAAGATTGACTTAGGAGATTATATATTACAGGTGTCTAGAAATAACTCCTTGAATAAGAAGGAAGAAACTGTATATGCAAACATAGGAGAGGTGAGGTCTTCAATTGTTCCAAACAAACCCGTTCGGACAGCCAGTATGAGAGAACGAGAGGCCCAACAACAGAAACAGAAAGAAAGAGAACACAATGGTTACAGTTCTTCCACTCTACCGAAAAGAACCAATGAGAACTTGTATGAATATATAAATAGTGCTAGATCGAGTTCGCCTGATTCTGACTCAAGTCGAGAAAAGAATAGTCCAAAAACCACCAAATTAGTCAAACTAAACAAAAGGTCTGAGAGCAACATAGACGTTTCTGGAGACTATTTCAAATACAACAACATACCCAGATCGGTATCACTTACATATTGTGGAAGCGAAACTGAGTCTGAAATTTATTCACCTTATGGCTTTTATGGAAGTGAGACAGAGGTGAGTTTTCCATTTTCAAAAAAATTGAGAACACAAAAATCTTCAAGATGTTCCTAAATGTCATGTACTAAAGGAATGTAAGTAATGATAATGTTTATAGATTCTTTTCATGGAAATTCATTTTAATATAAAAGAAATTAAACACTTTTGTCTGATTTCCACAATGTTTGTTTTCAATACACACGACCGGTTTCGACAGTTAGGTGATTTTCAAGAGACTAGAGCTAACAGTTATGAGAAAGAATGTGCTAACTATACCTACTTTAAATGTTGAGAAGCAGGGAACGATTCATTCTAGTTGACTATCGAGAGTGGAGAATTTTTGGTATTTACAAAGTTCGTGAAATCTGGTCTATTTGTCTGTTTGACCCATGAGAACTCACAAGAATATGATCAACGTATATGTACCAAAAAAATGTTTTTGTTTAACTTATTATTGATTATAGATTGTTCATTAGATATCTGCTAATAAGGGGTTGAGTGGGCATCCACTGGTAAGTCCCGTGTATTATTTAAAAATTTGCGATACAAAATTTTTTGTGGGGTGATTCGTTAATTTTATCACTAAAGTCGTGATAGATTGATTGAATATGATTCATGTTTGATATAGAAAAAACATTCTCCTTTCGAAATAAAATCAATAAAACCATTTTTTCCTAAAAATTTTGAAGGAAATTGCAACCAACCATTTCAATTGACGCGCAATGTACTTGAAATGCTGATTTCAGATAAAAGGTTCCACATTTCATCTTTCATTTTCTTATAGGTTACTGAAGATGACCATGAATGGATACAAAATGGTAGAACTCATAAGTTACGGTCGAGAAAGGGGAGGAGTATTGTTCATAAAAATCTCGAAGATAATTACGGTGCTGTGATAGTCGCTAATCATGAAGCTCTTGCCCAAGTTTTGGAAAACGTAAGATTAAACTAATTCGTTCTCTTTCTGAAATTATATTTCATTCAATTTTTTTTTAGATTCAACAAACTGTTCACATCCCCCAAATTCTCAGAGGATTAAAGTCATCTGCTAATTTGAGATGGAATGATTTCAATGTAAAACTTTCAAATCCAGTGATATTAGGCAAACGGATTTTCCATCAAGCTCTCTGGGGTACACATCACGTCACCCTTTCTATTAATCGTGGATTAGCTCCGTCTTGTACTTTGTCCTTGGGTACTTTCAATCTGACTCCTGTAACTGAATTCAGCGATCTAGTTCCTGTCAAATATTTCGGTGAAGAAGATGCTGATGAATCTACCCAAGTCCAAGGTAAATCATATATTACATATTTAAACTTGTAAATTAGACTAATAACTACACCAGAATCTATACTATGAAAATCAATAATTTCAGGCTCACCAAATTCATTCACAGTTTTAGTTTTGCAAATCACAAAACATAATTTCATGATGAACTAATTATAGAAAAACTTGAACAAGAATTGTCGAATCATGCTTAGTATTTGTCAGAAACTTCAATACCACATTCGGCGTCATTACACTGCATGACGATTCATCGTCTGGTACAAGAAGAAGTTATATAACTAATAACTGAAATGGACACAACTGCAATCCTGATTTATCATGTATTGGTTTTATCATAACAGACCTCATTTACTCTATTCATCGATAAAATTGTATATATATATATATATATATATATATATATATATATATATATATATATATATATATATATATATATATATATATATATATATATATATATATATATATAAATGTTACTACAAATATTGTTTTGCCATATAAATTTGTGTTGAGTACTTTTGAGGCTATGTAAATCACTTAATTAACTAATCGAGCGAAATATACGAAAGAGCGAAAGATACACTGAGATAGAAAAATGATAATTGTAAATGTTACTACTACGCTTGATGCATAAACAATAGTAATGGCCGAAAACTGTGGAGGTAGTGACAGAAAAGTTATAGTGTGAAACAGGAGACCGGCTTCGGTCTCATCCCTAGTCCGTGCTATTTACTGTGTAGTGACACCCGTATAATCTGGCAAATGAATGTTGATCCACAAAAAAAGCACAGGAAATTTGAATTTAGCTTTGCCGTAAGCTCAGGGAAATTTTAATCGTATTAGAGTGAAAAACATTCACAAAAATAGTTATCGAGTGGAATAAACAATGATTAAATTATCTATTGAAAAATACGGGTTAGTGATAGAAGGGTGAACATTTAGAGTAATATGTATTTTTCAATGCCAATAATAAAAAAATTAAAATTTGTCCACAAAACTAAAAATAAAATGTTAGGGGAAGACAACTCTTATCACTTAGGGTATTAAAAGGGGTAGTAGCCGATCCTCAGACCTAGTGAATCTTATATAAAATTCTCTTGTCACAATGTTTGTAACAATACTCCTCCGAAACGGCTTGATTAATTTTTATGAAATTTTATATGGTCGAAAAATGGTAGAAGGGTGAAAATTTAGGGTTATATGTATTTTTTAATGCCACATTATTAAAAAAAATGAAAAAATAAAAATTTGCCCAAAAATTAAAAATAAAATGTTAGGGGTGGACAACACTTATCACTTAGGGGATTGAAAAATAGATAGTAGCCGATTCTCAGAGCTACTGAATACGCATATAAATTTTGGTAGAAATCGATAAAGCCGTTTCGGAGGAGTACAGTAACTAACATTGTGACAAGGAAATTTTATGTATAAGATATATACATATAATTACAAAAACTCAATTTATTTCCAGCAACAATCACAGTTTTATCCTGGACCCAAGTGAACACCATCCAAAGTTTTGCTACTTCATTAAAATCTAAGTCATCAGTGGATGATTCCTGCAAAGATGCCTTCTTTGTTTTGTTACAATTGGTTAACGCCCTGAAGAACTTGCAGGCGCAGGGAATCGAAGAGCTGCCAGTCTCCTTGAATTCGTTCATTTTATGCAAAGATGTGGAGAGAGATGTTCATCAAAAATTATTTGTACTTCAAGGGTAAGTACAATACCAAATTTTCTATAATGTGAAATACTGAAGGGTGTTTGAATACTCGTTGAACTTCGTCGAAAGGAGACCATTATTATCATTATTATTTAAATATTTACCATGCCAGTGATTTCAACCTGTTTGCTATTAAGTGGCCCATTATAGCTGATAGAGTGCACCATTCTTCTTATCTGGAAAACGACCCTAACCACGTTCATAATGTGTCACACGTTTCACTATTTTGCAAATCAGGCCACAGCTCTGTTATCAGGGCTACAACTTCCTTTTCCCAAGCTATGCAAAAGAGAGTACAAAAATATTAAAACAGTCAATTACCAAATCCTATAGAATAAGCTCACCGAAATCAGCTGGAACTGGTTAGTAGAGAGCTTTACTACCGTAGAAGATATGTGGTCCAAATTTGTTCAGACTCTCCAAAGCCGGATCGATACCTTGCTCTACTTCACGCACTGTTGTAGCGGTTCCTTCTAAGCCCTCGATCGACAACATTTTAAAAATAAGCCGGCACAAACATTCAATGTAGCAGAGATATAGACGACGCAAACTACAGAAGGATTACCTTGTGTCAGTAATCTAACTTTTTATCAACCACCCTTAAGGCAGCTGAAGAAAGGTTCGAACCAAGGCTTACCTCTTTCACGGATCGAAAACGTTTCTCCAAATATTCAAGATCCAATCTCAATTCTAAAGTCACCATGACCCGGATCAAGAACAAACAAGGTCACATGTGCACTACTTCACTTACCACTGCAAATGCATTATCTGAAACATTCTGCTTCTTTCATAGACGAGCCAGACGTTCTTCCCAGTTCAACCACCATTAGATCCGTTTCTTGCTTTGGGTGATATCCAATTTTCCACCTGTGGCGTTGAAAAACACCTTAAACAGCTCAAAACATCTTCCGCGCAGGGTTGCGATGGTATTTATGCCGCAACCTTGACAAATTGTGCTTCATCAGTGGCTCCATCTTTGTGCCTTTTATCCGAATCCTTCTCATCCCATTTTTTGGTTCCGTGCTCTGGTGACACCAATTTCAAAAATGTGATAAATTTGATGCCGGCAACCGTCTCGATTTGGTCCCGATTGTGGTTAAGATATTTGAAAAAATTATTCTTTAACAAGTTCTCGACTATGCACTGACGAACCGTATTATACTAGACAACCGACATGGTTTTATGCCTGGTCGTTCCTACTTAAATACGTCAACGATTGGAGTTCGATGCTTGATAAACAAGTCCTTGTCGATGTGATTTACTTGGACTTTTTCGAGCAGTCGACCGTGTCCCGCGCGAGTGACTTTGCTGAAACTGGAACTTCTGTGTTTGAGAGTCAACTAGTTGCTATGGATAAGGGCATTCTTGTGTGATCGAACTTTTCACACCTGGGTTGGTGATGCTTTGTCCATTCCCAAACTAGTTAGCATGGGTGTTCTCCAAGATTTTGTGGGTCCTCTTCTTTCTTTTATACACCTCCCTGCCCCGTTCTCTTAATTCAGAATGTTCCATGTTTTCCGACGATACCAAGATCTGCAACAGCCTCCTTAGATGAGGTCATGTGATTCAGAACGTGCTCAACAAAATTGTGAACTGGTCAGACGAATGGCTCTTGCTGTTAAACTTATCTAAGTGTAAGGTCATCCATATGGGTAAAGTCAATCCTCGAACGCAATTCGTTCTTTCAGTGTCTGTGATCCAACCTAAAAGCCAGCACTGTGACTTAGATAGCATCATCACTGACGATCTTTCGTGGTCTGATTATGTTTTACACGCTACCAACAAAGCAAAGAAAGTTCTAGACTTGTTGAATAGATCCTTTTCCTGGTATGATCCGAGCACTGGTAGTACACTGTACTATCCGTCATAGTATAGACTTGAGTTTGGCGGTCTCGTATGTAGCCCTCAGTTACAGGCGACTTTGACCTTCTCCAAATTATCCGGACCACCAGGATTCCGCATGGTTTCATCCGTCGCAGGGATGAGGCGAGACTGCGACTGATGGGCATCTCAAATTCTGCCGACGGAACCTCATTATTAAACTAATTAATAAATTAAAATTTTCTTTTCAACCATACACATCTATTTGTTTGTTAGTCATTTGTTTTTGTTTACTTTTTTTCTCTAAAAAAGTAGGTATACTTTTTTAAGAGCCACAATTTCTGAGATGATTTAAAAGTTGTAATCGTTATATTATGCATAAGTACGCAATGTAATTTGAGAAGTAGAACCATCGTTGTTGTTGAAGATGGTAATTCAAGTATTCAACAAAATATTTGAAAATATTTGAAACAGCAGAAAGGTTTAGAAGGAAGAAATTGGACATAACTCCTGAAAAATATCGCCCTGTAAATTCTGTTATCAATATTACATTTACATTTATATAACTCATATATTGTGTAACCTTATTCCCAAATTTGAGATAAATACCTCAAAAACTGCAGTTTTATAGCTATATAGAGCAACATCCTGTAGATCCGTAACCTTCATTAAATTTATTAGAAACTTTTAGTCAAAAAATTAAAATTGAACGGGACTGTCCCTGTTCTCGCTGGATATATTGATCGAAACGTGATACATTCACTGCAATAAATGTGAAGAAGTATTTGACGAATTTACATTAATTTCAAGCTACGTCACTTTCCAAAAAATAAACGACAATTCGAAAGTCTTCACAGAAACCCGTTGGGTGAAAGTATTCAAACACCTTCTTAGTAACAACCTTCAACATGGAAAATGTTTGTATTTTATTTAATATTCAAGGCAATTTTATGTTTACCTATTACAAATTCCCTCTAACCAATAAATTGGGGACGTCTGTAAAAAAAGAGGTTCCACCTCTGAAAGCGATATTGAACTAAGGTCAATATAGAAAAAAATGCCAAGAATTTTATTTTTATTTAATATTACCACCAACTTCGAAGCAAAATTTTCACCTGATAAATATAAATACCATTAAAAGATATATGTAATTTAATAATTACTTTGCTTTAATGAAGCTGGTGAACTAGTAATTGATTTTTTACAATTTGTTATAATAAAATAAATATAATTAATATGAACTTTTTCAAAATAAAGAAAATCAAAAAGTAGTGTTCATTTTCATTGTTAACCTGCCAACTGAGATTTGAAAACGTATGTTCCGATTTGAGTTAAAAAATAAATGGTTGTTTATGTATACAAAAATTAACTTTTGAGTAGTTTTCCATGGAAATATTGTCGCATTAACAATGTAATTATTTTCTATTTCAGATTGAGTGAGGAACTTTCCCACAAAAACGAAAAATCCGTAACTCTCTGCAACTGCGCATCTAAAGCACTTCAAATCTTGCAACCGACCTCAAAAATAACATCACTCATTCAGTCTTTACTCAACAACGAACGTGCAACTTCCCTTACGCAAGTAAAATCAGTTTTAGAATTTTCACTTTGGGGTCCATCAGATGTCGCTTTGGGTAGCACGATACGTGAACGAGAATTGGCACTTCAACGGTGGCTTGATTTACAGAGAGCCACAGTTTTGCACGGATTGGTATGTACTAGGGTACAACTGACAGTTTATGAGGAATATCACTTATTGTTCTTGGTGAGAAGTAATGCCAGGATGATGTGTGATGCTTCTCTGCTCTTAGAATCTAGTAATATGAAGCAAGCTGTTTTGAATGGAACAAAGTAATTGTTATAATTCAATTTTGTTAAATTTATACTGGTATTATAAATGTTCTTCGTTATTTAAAACTGAGAAATGTTCTATTTGCAGCAATAAACTAAATAAATATAATTAAAAGTTCATTTCTTGATAGGAATTACACTTTTATGGTTTGATATCATTTTAAGCAGTCTATTTTCTTATAAAAATACTCATTTTGTTTATTGGAATATTAAGATTTTCTACGTTACTTAAAATATTTGTGAAGTTAAAGTTTAAATATTAGTTTTAGTATTTTACTCAAATATTTATATTAAATTATTTTTTAGTGTATATGTATGAATTTTTGGATCATTGTTATTTGTTCTGCTCATAATACTGATGTATAATTTGTATATTATGGACATTCCTATTTGTATATATTAAAAGTGCCTTATCGGAAATATTTCTCAAGTATCTATGAAAACAATAAGTTTAACACTTTCATTATAAAATATCGATGATAATTAAAGAATTAAATTGATAAAATACCGTACTATTCTTTTAATTTCACTTTCATTACACCCAACAATTAATTATGGTTCTTCAAACAGAACATCTTCAATTATCTACAAAGTACAATAATTGAGATTGAACCCAGGTAAGTCTGCGCAGGAGACGAGCATCATATCCTCTACGCCACCGATCCGGCTTCTCTCTAGTTCTCCCAACAGAGATACACAGCGAATAATAAGAAAATGTTGACTATAGTTAGTTATATAACTTTTAGCCCTGAACAGTGGTGTATATCTCGTCAGTCCTTGAGGAAGATTGAAATTAATTAAACCCATCCAAGTCCAACATACCATTAATTAGTTTGAAAAAGAAACGGTAAATCAAATATAGTTCTACGCCTTTGTATAGAATCCATGTCAAACCTAGCCCTTACTGAATCTATGTCCTGATCATAGAGATCTTGAATGCCAGATGACGTAGAAATTTTCGTTGAACTCTTTCCAAACAGTCAATGTCGCATTTATAATGAGGAGACCAGATGCAGGTTCGAGAATTGATCTCACCAACGAACAGTAAAGAATTTTGACTATACTTGGACCAAAGTACCTTGAATTCCAAATAATGAAACTCAGCATCCGGTATTCTCTAGCTGTTGTCTTGCGAATATGTTCCTTGAAATTTAAATGACTGTCGAGAATCTCTCCGAGGTCCTTTATATCATTAACTCTACCAACAGTTCATCGCCCATTGCATAGTCATGTTCGATTGGGCTCTTGGTTTTATGAAATGTGATCACACAATATTTATCGAAAATACGTTTTAACGAATTCGAAGTTGACCAGTTCATCAGTCCATCAATCTGCTTCTGCAGAATATGTACATCCTTAACATCTTGAACTTTTCAGGAACAACTTCATATCATCTGCAAACAACAAAAATTTACACTTTATAATTTCCTTCACATCATTAATGAACAGGTTGAAAAGAATTGGGCCCAAGTGTGAACCCTGTGGAACTCTCAAAGTGACAAGTATCTCTCTGGAAAGAAACGATTTGTACCTGACTAATTGAGTTCGTTCACCCAAGAAGCCCCGAAACCAGGACAGAAGTGGGTCAGATATACCCAGTGACTCCAATTTTGCCAACAGTAAATTATGGTTTACCCTATCGAATGCTTTTGAAAAATCTGTATACACAGCATCCAACTTGGAGCCTGACTCAAAGCACTCGATAATATCCTCGACATAAAAAACCAGATTTGACACAGTGGAGCGACGCCTTATGAAACCATGTTGCTCCTTGATTATAAGAGAGTAACAGTGCCAGTATAAAAAATGATACATCAGACCGTTAAACATTTTGGGTATCGCTGATTGGATTGATATACCTCGGTAGTATTTGATAGAGGATTTTTGCCCAGATTTAAAAATAGGAACAAATTTGAAAACCTGCCTGATGCAAAAGATAAGTTGAATATCGAACAGATCGGCAAGGTCAGGGTAGTAACACACGGTCTGAGAATAAAAGTAGATATTCCATCCACACCAGTGCACATACTAGATTTGACGTATATATACAGTCATAAATCTCTGAAGGAGAAAATTGACAATTATTTATGTTTACAACGTCGTGGTACTTAAACTCAGGAGGAACTATAACTTCTGAACTATATACTTCAGAAAAAAAATCTGCAAAAATATCAACTATAACCTTGCCATCAGAACTCTCAACACCATTAAAATCCATACAATTTGGAAGGTTATAATTTTTCTTTTTTGCATTGATGTGGCGCCAAAAGCTTTGTGGATCAAATGTTATATAGTTTTCAATTCTACTTATGTATTCCCTATAAAAAGCATCAGACAGGAATTTACATTGGAATCGCAAATCCCGAAAAGAACAGTAATTTGAAGCGCATCTATCTTTTTATGTTTAATATGAGATTTTTTATTTTGGAAATTAGTCTGACCGTCAAAATTTCATATTGGTCCGTGGGTCTGAAGGAGTGTGGCGCTTTGTGTGAGTCTGGAAGTTGCACCTTGATGTGGGTTCGAATCCGGGTGGGCACTTTTATAAAGAAAGTGTTGAATGCATCTTCTATTTTTAGTGCCTGTAATAACATTATCTTTTTCATCTACAAGTGATATAATCTTTCTGAATTCCATGTTATTTATATAACTCTTTTTCATTAGGTTCCACATTGCTTTGTTTCTACTGAATTTTTCTATTCGGGAGTTATGATAAATTTTCATAAGTCTTTTATACTGGTTAGTATAATAGTAGCTCCCAGTATGTTTTCTTATATCATTCATCTCTATAAGCATACTTGACAGTTTTTAAGTTCTCGGATTTGCGGAAAAATGTTTTCTCCTACATTTAGGTTTTACATTTGTCAGAGGAAAGCATTGATGAAATAACGTTATAATTCTCTGCCTTCTTGAGTTCCGATTTGATCTTCCTATTATCCTCCAATTGCTCCTCAAACCTATTCATCAAATAACAGTACTTCTCATCCATACTCTCCAACTTGCTCATTATATCCTCCAAAGTTACTTTTCATTTACGTATTTCTTGAAATATTGGCTGAATTAATATCAATATTTCTACAATTCAAGCATTTCCATCCATGTTCGCCTTTCATGAGCTTAGCGAAATCCGTTTCACTCAAATCAGTACAATGCTTATGAAACCACGAATCGCAAATCCGACACCGAACTTTCTCCGCGCAATTCCAGCAGTTTGATGACATTGTGGAAGGCAACGCCGCTTTAAAGATGAGATATCGATGGATGTTCAAATTTAATCTGATTATGATCTGATGTTATCAATTGTTGCAGACAAAAAAGAATTCGTTGACAAGAACGTGTTGCTGTTGATATCTTCGAATTTTATCACGCAAATCAATGGAAGAATGAATCCTGACCGCCTCAGTAGCTGCACTGTTAGTGAGCAAGTATGTAGGAATATGCTTAGCCGAGGTGCTTGGTTCGAATCCGGGTTCAAGTCATGGATATTGTCCTTGAATAAAAAAGTGAATTTGACAAAGACATACATAGAGATTGGATTCATAACCATAGTTGTTGGTCCATAACCTCTGAAGGCCAAATAGCTTGTAATCCTGAGAGATGAGAGTTATCATTGCACGGTCTAGGTGAGTGGTTCAGAGTCCACTATAAACTGTAGGTCCATAGAAAAAACAAACAAGAATTAATCCAATACTAAACTTCAGAAATTGCGAATGAACTCGTTGCTGCCGCAATCTTCAAACTTGAAATTCCAAATATACAATTGATTCATGAGTAATGTGCGAGTGCCTCACTAAAATTCGAAAATTTTGACTGTGAAATACTACTATAATCGCATAAGAACCGAGTGCTCGTAATACATGTGATCACTTCAACAAATATCCAAACTTATTTATTATTATTTTCTTTGTGTAAAATAGGTTATCAAAATAAAATTAAATTGATTTAAAATATTTTTATAACATTTATACACCGTGTATACATCGAATCAACAATTGAGAGAATAAATTATTGCATTAGATATTATAGCTTAGTAACAAATAGAACAAAGAGGTAGCATAATTTATTTTGTTTGTTGCAAACTATCTAATTAATAAATAAAAGCTACATAAGTGTAATTACAATTGCTCTGTGCCAAAATAGAACTGAATAGAAAAAGTTAACAAGTAACAACCAGTGATATTGCTATAGAGAAGAAAGTGTAGATATTAACAGTATACTCAAAGATAACTAAAATGATTAAAAAACTTCCCAGTTATATCTGTAAAAATGTTTGGAGACAGAAATGTTATAAAATATTTCAACATCCAATCTCATTATTTTCTAATTTGAGTTCTATACTATGTTCATAATTATTATTGTCCAATTGACTGTTCTCATATTATTTTTGTTTTCTTATTCGTGAACATAAATTGGAACAAGTCTATTCAGATACATTTTCAAAATTAACTTTAAACACTTAAGTACTTTGAATGTCTTGATGTTTTATTGTCATAAAAAATAATGCAAAGCAAATGCATCTTTCAAATAATAATTGATGTAATAAAAGTTTTGTATTCTTACGAATAACTTCATTAGATTAGATTCATTTTATCTTACTACACCAAATATAACGTTAATTTCCATAAGAATTTTTTGATGTAATAATTGACGGATTTTTGATTTATACAAAAGAACCAGTAAAGTTCAACACAATTCATATTCAACACACAAGATCCAATAAATAGACTAACATAAACAGATATCAAACATAAACAGTCAATTTCAACAGTAGTCTTACTACATCATTTGTTTAGAATCAAAAACAGCTCCCACACAAAAAATTCAGCTGAGAACTGTATTCTATTAAATTATCGATTTAAATGTAAACTGAATTTGATTTTAATACAATGAATATTCTTTGCTCATCCTAATACCCCTCCAGGAGGTGCACAACAAATCCGTAATTTCCTAAAGGGAAGTCGATTCAGAATATCTAAAAGCATGCTAGTATCTCAGGTGTTTCCCCTTAAAGCCCTTTGTTGAAATAGATTTTTTCGGGTACTTTACCGTTGCAGTTCTTCTTCATTATTTCGTATTCTTCGGGTTCGAATTTTTCTACTATTGATGTGCTGAGGGAACTGCAATTGAGAAAAAATCTTTTACTGCTGTTTTTATCTGGTTGATTCAAGATTTTCAAGCTTTAAATTTTCTCAAAGTAATATTTTGTGCATGGAACTGGCATAATTTCCTAGACAAAAAATTATACAAGCCCTTGTAACCAAAATTTCAAAATGTTAGAATTGGAAAGAATCAAGTAGGCTACTGTCATTTATTATTGACAAGTATTGTTATCTTTGTCTGACATCTAGTGACTTTGTGGTCGATTTCACATTATGCATATCAATAATTTATTTGATACAGTGTACTTACCATCTCTGTGGAAACAATGAGCAGGCCGCAGGTACCATAAATGACAAGCTGAAATTAAAAAAAAATTGCTGCAAATCATGTCAAACGATAAAATGGAATTTATAAAATTAATACAATATTTTTAATCTCAACTCACAAGCAGCCGACTCCCATAACTTGTATTGGAGCATGTAAGAACTTGATTCTTTGCATCCAAGCATATGGCTCTATTCTTTCCATTATAACTGGTAAAACCAACATTCCTGGAGCACACATAATTATTCTTGATACTACCACTTGAGAAATACCTTTAACAGCTGCCAATCTAGACTGCCCCACTATATTTCCATGTTCGTCAGTGCAATCGATTCCATTTATAATTTCAGTTTGTCTCATTAGTGGAATGTTGACACAATTTGCTGCAGCGACTGCAGCAAATGGTACATAACGCTGCAAACAAATTTAGTTTCAGAGAATATGTAAAAATATATAAAAAACTTACTTGGAAAAAGGGGCTGGCCTTCTTTGCTAGAAAAGCTTTATAACCTACAGCAGTTAGCATAGCGCTTGATGTTGCTGACAAATACGCAATAACAAGTTGATTGGTAGAAGTCGGAGACTTTGCATTTCTGTTGGTATAGTTAACAAGAGCATTGAATGACTGATTAACCCACTGCCAAAATATAACAGCTGTTGATGTCCTAGAAATCATCAAATTTGAATCAAGTTATTTTCAACAAATCATTACCTGTAGAATTGAAGCATAGCTCCAGTAATAGCCATTCCTCCTGGAACTTGGAACGACATCCTTCCAAAAACATTCTGTTTTTCACCACTGTCAGGATGAAAAGCACTCTCATATAATTTCTTCGCGTATATTATTTGATCTGTGGTAGTACCCGGAGGCTCCAAACCTTTCCGATATTGCTCAACTAAAAGTTTTGCCTCATCAAGGCTTGCTTCACTTGCTATACAAGTTCTAGGATCAGTAACCCACAAGAAATGCTTAAATCTACCAACGAAGGTGCTTTGATCCCAGAGTGGGGCATCAATGTTTAGTCTTTCTGGCATGATTACCTAATAACTGAAAATTTGATATATCCTTGTTAATGTATATGAATATCAACAAATTTTTTATTTATTCTGGGCATAGTCCATTCGTATCGGATTGTATGAGAAAAATTTAGAGTATTTGTAAACAGAGATAAGGCTATAATAGTTGAAATTCCAACTATTAATCCATTAAATTACCTTGAAAATCTTTTGGCAATTGCAGTTCTCTTGTACCCCACACCTCTCGCGCTGTCTCTTTCTATCAAAGTTAGAACTGGCTAAATTTAAATTCGAAAATTACCAAATATACGAATACTATCATAGAATAAAGTTATTTATATAGCCATACCATAGAAGTTTTCGGATTCTGGGAATCGCTTGAGTGTTCATCTTTCGGATAAGATGTAAAGCCGTCGGTCCTGTCTACCAGAGAAGTGTTGGGCATTAAAGATCCCTTCCCTCGACACGAGAGACGTTCGGCAAAATTCCTAGGTTAGTGAGGTGACAGAATTCCTCAGCGTGTCATTAGCCGAAAGGCAGAAATAGAGCACGTTAAAGGAAAAACAAACAAACAAAACAAAAATACCGATCTGAGCGCTCGTGGTGAGCAGTGTTGGAAACATTGAACAACCGTTTATGTCACATCATTTTCTGATGAAAAAATAAACATGGGCCATGATGATTTTGCTTCCGGAATATTTAGTTTCAAAGTATTTCTTGTATCTATCTCTTATATTAACGGAGATACCATTCAAAAGTATCACAAATGGGACACCTATGCACTATAACCATTTTAGAAAGGTTAACTGTTTCATAATTTATAAAATCGATTTTAAAAGTCATATTAGCTCAATGTTTTGTTTGTGTGTGTCATTTGTTAAAGTAATAATCGCCAATAGTTAATTAGTAAAATATGTATGTCGAAATAACAGTCTATTGTTTCATTTAGGTTAACTTATCCCGTTTACGACTAATTGGCTCACTGGTTATTCCAAAATTATCAAAGTAGTTGAAATCTGTGAGCATTTGCACTACGGGTTCATAAACTAACTCGAATGTCATTCTAAATTAATTTCATAATGAATTAAATGAATAAAATATTCATTCAATTCAAAAATTGCTTTGTTTCTATTTTAATAGATATAATGTTTTTACGTAAACGTTAAGATCTCTTTCGATTAGTGTAGGTATTCGTCAAGAATCAACCCTGAATATTAATTTGACACACTAAGCCAGTGGTAATTTTCTTTAAGTAAAATATTAATTTTTCTGTTTATATATTAACAAGTTTAAGCTTTCTAGAAATCGAAATATATCACCTTTAGAATCTTTTTACATAATGACATGAAATAACAACTGATTACTTAGAATTGATTTTTCTGTATTTAGTTGTTAGTCTTTCTTAAATCAAATATTTATTTGATGTATCCATTATTTGATACATGAACCAGTACAGCTAATCGATAACAAAAACAATTCAGTTTTTGCTAAGATATTAAAAATATGAGAAAGAGTGCCAAATTGTTATGTGCTCAAAATATCAATATTTTTTCGCTACGATATATCGTAATGTTGTATCGATAGTTTGTGATATATCATACAAATATATCGTTATTTATGATATATCGTGAATAATTTGCATTTAACTAGTCGATGATGCAAACATATCAGAAACGGGAATAAGTTGATATGATTGAAAATTGAAATACGCCAGGGTTAAAAAACCAACTTTATTTCATCAAAAGTTTCAATTTCTTTTGTAAACCTTGTAAAAACAAATTTTGTTGTTTCTTTTGCTTGGTGTCTGCTTCTCTGCTGGGTTAATACCTGTGCGGCTTTTGAAAAAAGTATTTCGTATGGAACAGAGTTAGCTACTATTATCAAGTGTTTAGATGCTACATTCTAAATTTTGTGGAACTCTACTTTGTCTGTTTTATTTGATTTCCATTTCTAGCCCAGTCATATAAGGTAAAAACAGGGGTCAACTTTGGAAGAAGTTCTACTAAATGTTGTCTCAAAAGTCACAAATATTATCGTGTCTGTGTCTTAAGAGATTGAACTTCAAAGGTCATAAAATTGGGTTTTTTGTGAATATATCGCTTCCTCTTGCTTAAATAAGATTTGCTCCTATTATAAAATAAAATGAAATTTATCGACATGCTTGTTGAAAGATATTCAACTGATAATATCACAACAAAGTAAGCCAGAGATGGTGCCGATGTTCTCATCATCGACACAGCTATTGTCTGACTGCCGTCATCATAGAAGAAGGTTACAATGCCCAAATAATGGAAATTGTTTTAATTATAAGTTTTTAGTAAGAAGTTGACATTATACAACGTACTGATAACTGTAACTTACGTTTGACCTTGCATTAGGCCATATATGACTGACTGTACGCTGCTCACTCTTCGCGCTCTACCACAAAAACAGTTGATTATAGGTGCAAATCTCATTTAAGCGGAACTGAGATATTCGCGAAAAATCGATTTTTATAACCTTCAATCTTCAATATCTTAAGTCCCGCACACGATAGCACTTGTGACTTTTGAGACAACATTTAGGACGGCAAAACAAAGGTGTATACCAACTTACAACTTATTATCTTTCATTCCAAGGTGAAACCCCTAATATGACTGGGCCATTCCGCTGAATCGGTTTATGGAGATCACTCTAGATACGATAGTCATTTTTGTCGGAATCATTTAGTCAGATTGTGCAGAAGAATCTGATTCATCCTGCTAATTTGATCTTATCAATCTAATATATATATATATATATATATATATATATATATATATATATATATATATATATATATATATATATATATATATATATATATATATATATATATATATATATATATATGGATATATTTATATGGAATATCGATACTTATCGAGCACCCTAATTGTCATTGACATGTGTCATATTGAAAATACTTTCGCTGACGTAGCCATGTTGTTTAATATGTAATTCAGTTGTTGTGTGGTATTTCTTGTCATATTATTTTAAATACAAGCAACAAAACAAAGGAGTTATAGTAAAAATGGGCTCAAGACATCGGGAGAGAAGTAGAGATCGTGATAGGGACAGCAGCAGAAGAGAACGACGTCGGAGTCGTGATCGTGATAGAGATCGTGACCGTGATAGGCATCGCGATAGAGACCGGGATCGAGATAGGGATAGGGATAGGGATAGGAGAGATAGGGATCGCGACAGGGATCGTAGTAGTAGAGACCGAAGTCGAAGCAGGGAGCGAAGAAGAAGTAAAGAAAGGTCTCCAGAACCTGACGGCAAAAAGCTAATAGCAGACACTCTAGCAACTTTGGCAGCCACCAGAAATTTTACAGCTTTGTTCAACCAACGCGATGATAACTCAAATACTTCCACAGGTACAGTAGTCTTATAACTCAAAAGACATATATAATGTTTATGTATCCTTAGGGAGCCAAGACGATGATGACAAAAAGAAAAAGAAGAGATCTCGTTGGGGTGGCAGTGAACACGAGAAGATATTCATTCCAGGAATGCCCACAATCTTGCCTCCTAATTTGGATAAGAATCAGGAGCAAGCATATCTACGTAAGTATATTAAGAATATTTCACTCTAGTCATGAATTTGTCCATTCTTGTCGTTATTAGCCCAAAATATTTAAAAAGTTCTGCAGGTCCGTATTTACAAAGTTGGTAGATGGTTTTTGTAAGTATTTAATGTGTCAAATATTATAGCATTGTTTCACAAACTATCCTTCAATCTAATACAAATTAATAGCTTGCTTTGCAGGTGACTAATTTATTTTCAGGGAATTCCTAAGCAGTAGGCATACAGCAATTCCAAATTTGAGTTAAAATCACTAATTCATTTGATTTTTTGCTTTTATACACAGAAAGTTCATTCAATTCTTTAGAGATGGATAGAACATGGGGAACTGGTCTCGTAGCCTGCATGTTCCTCAGATCTAACTCTGTTAGACTTCTTTCGAGGATACATTAAAGAAATACTTACAGAGTTCCTTTAGAAACGTGAGAAGAAATTGCATTGAAAATCAGAATGCTTGTAATGATTTGGAGAAACAGAAATTTTATAGCTGTTGAATGTCGTTATCATATGTTGCAAGTTTTTTCAAGAATATTTGTTTTTGATTAATGAAGTTGGTGCATACCTTGTTATAAGTCAGTTAAATATTAATAAAACTAGGTATAGTTAAAATTTTAGTAGTAATTTTGTAGATTGAATAGAAGAAAGTTTTTATCATTTTTGATTGAAAACAGTTGCAGTTATGACAAAAATGTAAGAGATATAAAAGTTTCTGATTTAGAAATCAATTAATGCCATAGGAGGTATTGAGTGACGCGTGGCAAAAAAGTTTGGAAGTATAAAAGACTAGATGACCCAAAAAAAATTACCGTCATGTAGATGTTCGCTATAATATTGAATTAAATTAAGTAGAACTAAAAGGGTGACCAATGTTTCAAATTTGAGGCCATATCTCGTGAATTGCAAAAGTAGTGAATAAAAAACAAAAATTTGTACACCTTGTATCTTGAAAACAAACTTTTTCCGGACCTTAGTTTATATGAGGCAATTGTCTTAAAATAAAGTATTCTATCAACTGTTGAAGTCTTGCGCCTCATTTTGACAGTAGAAAAAGGTTTCTTTTTAGTGAAATCAATGTTTGTGTTTACTTCCCAATTTCCAAGAATATTGCGATTACATTTTTCTGCCCAAGATTTGTTGGTATATTTCGGTGTTCTTTATACTTTTTTCGGCAAATTTGAAATAGGAATTCGTATATGCCAGTTTGAATTTTTATATTCACATCGAAACAAACAACATTTATTAATAATGAATCTTCTATTTGTTAAAAATATGAAATTTAAAATTGAGTCACTTATGATGATGAACAAAACAATCTAACAATAATGTGTTGTTTGAATTCTAGAAAATTTGGGCCTAATATTTTGACCGATTTGTCGGATATTGTAAGTTTCTTATATTTTTCATACATTTTTTCTTCGAATCCAATAGTTTTCACAATTCTAACAGCTGGGCTTTTGCCCTCTCCTAACCCGTTTCATTACAGTTCAACTGCAGATTGAAGAAGTCAGCCGAAAGCTACGCTCTGGGGACCTGGGAATACCTGCCAATCCGGAAGAAAGGTGCAGTTTTATCATCCCTTCACTAGTACAACCTAAACCTAGCCATTTGATGTTCCTACGCCATCGATGGTTTTGCAACGGAAAAACAGTCACTATGAGAAAACAATTTTTCTTAATATTTTCATTAAGATAAGATCGTTGAAAAAATGAGTTTACAATCGTAACAAGAACAAATTGAATGCAAGGTCTTCAGATTGAATGATTTTACTTCTTCTATTTGCCAATACTTTTTTTCAATTTTATACTAAAGTATCAATGAATCAAATTCTGTATTGAAATTTTTGTCGATGAGATAAAAGTAAGTCTTGTAGAAAACGTTTTTAAACTCATGTAGATGAAATTTCATTGATGTGTCTGCTAGTGAACAAAATTCATTCAATGAAATAAGGTGTGATAAAATAATATGGCGAATGATTTTTTCTTCAAGAGCTTGAACTTTTTAGAAGACTGCGTCTTGCAGAACAGACAGTCGTCACTTACGTCCTAATTTCTGCAGAAACTTGTCAAACAAATGTTTCTGGGTCTGCTTTTTCACTTGAATATCTGGTGTACCGGTATGAAGTTAAGGCACAAATGTGTTGGTAGAGAACATTTGTTGTGAACTACCCTTAATTTTTTTGTATGTTGGATTGGCATGACATCTGTCAAAAATATTCAATATCCTTACAGTCATTGAACAAATAACATATTGTTTTTATTTTGTTGAAAATGTCTGATTTTGTACTGAAAAGTGATAATTTGCGGAAAGCTTTCTTTTTATGTTTCCATTTGAACAAAAGTGCTGCAGAGTCGCATCGAATGCTTGTTGAGGCATAAACACCTCAAAAAAGTCTAGGGAAAACTTACCAATATCTTTAAAATATGAATTTGATGATTCGAATTTATAGAAATCTTTCGGTTTTTGTTAGGATGTATTGTATATAATGTATTCTCAAGAAAACAAAATAATATTTGACTTCTCCAAAGCACCTATCATAAAAAAAATTTGAAATTTGAAAATGAAGAAATTTGGTAAAACACAAAAAAAAATCCTGAACTAATATTTTGAAACGATATGGATGCACTTATATTTTCAGTACCCAGAAGGTCCACCTCTGTTATTAATGACACTTTGGCATCGTCGCGGCATGTTCAATATTGAATTGTCTATTACTTTTGGGCCTAAGTCATTCCAAGCCCCCTGAACTGCTAATCGAAGCTCCTGTTCATGATGGAAGACGTTTTTACGCAGGAGATTTCTTTTTAGGTTAGGATGGCTACGGTAGAAGATCGATATCATTCTCTTCAAGAACGTTCAAGACAACTCTTGCACGATGAGGAGGGGCATTATCTTGTTGGAAGAGTGGATTTTGACCCATTGTTTGGAGATACGGTACCACTACAGGTAAAACTATCTCATTAGCGTAAGAATTTCCCGTGAGGTTGTTCTGTATGACAACGAGGTCATTTCTTCCACCAAGGCGTATACCTCCCCAAAACATCACTGATCCGCCTCCCTGTCTAACAACTTATCGAGCATGCTGGAGACGGTTTTGCTTTCCGGGTTCCCTCCATATTCAAATTCTTCCCGAATCGGGATAATAACTAAATCTAGATTCATCACTGAAGAGAACTGTGGCCCACCTCTCTTGATCCCAGTTTACGTGTTCTTGGCACCAAGCTAAACGAGCAGCGCGATTTCCATGGGTCAGTTGTGGAACTCTTAAAGGACGTCTGGAGTGGAGTTGACCTTCGTGCAGTCGATTTCTCACAGTTTGGTCGGAAATTTGTACATTATGAACTCGTGATAGCTCTTGAGCTAATTGATATGCTGTGGTAGTACGATCTCTTCTGGCTTGTAAAACCAAAAATCGGTCTTGGGCGACTGTAGTAATCCTGAAACGACGTATGGCGTTCTTTTACGCTACCTGTTTCATTGAAACGGACCATAAACGGTTTATGACACTTGGGCTTATTCCCAGAACCCTGGATACTTCCCGTTGTAAGCTCCCAGCTTGGAGCATGCCAACGGCTCGTAAACATCTCTTCTCTAGTCAAAAGTGTTCCCTAGACTTTTTTGAGGTGATTATGGTGATTATGCTCTAATAGAATCAACATGCAAAAGATAGTTTCAACAGTTCAGAGATAATGGTTTCGATGTGAAAAATGAAGAAAGTGGAAGACCACCAAAAGAGTTTGAAGACGCCGAACTGCAAACAATAGATAGATAGATAGCTTTATTTCAAAGAGACAAAATTACAATAAATGTAAACCATGTCTAGGGAAATAGACGTCACAAAAATATTCAACAAACGCCATAGTAACAAGATGATAAAATATAAACATCATTCACTTTAGACTATGGCACAATTTAGCAAGCATTTAAAATATCACAGGTTTCAATAATCACTAAGAGAGTATGGTTCTAACAACAATTTGGTTACTTCCTTTTTAAAATCATAAATACTTTTGATCTGTTTCGCTGCGTTAGGTAACTTATTAGATAGTCTAATGCAGCTATAAAAAGCGCCTCTCTCAGTCACGGTAAGCCAGTGCTTAGGGTAATAATAATTTAGACTTCTAGTGCAGTAAGAGTTCTGAGGCAAGAATTCCTGAAAATAATGTCTTGTGTTTAAAAAAGAACAACAGGCACTCATAAATATAAATAGCTGGGATAGTTAGAAAATTATTGGCTCGAAATTTGAGTCGACATGATTCGTTTACTTTCATACACAACATAATTCTCACAGCTCACTTCTGTATCAAGAAGACTCGCTCAATATCGCGAGAGCTGCCATAGAACATCACCCCGTACCGAACCAAAGACGCAAAATTGGCGTGATACACCATCCTTAATGTCTGGTAGTTGATATATCTCGCCAGCACCTTGAGGCTATAATATACAGAGCCCGCTCTTGAACATATATGTTCTACGTGAGAGTCCCACGTTAGAGTGGAGTCAATGTACTTTCCCAGAAACTTTATAGATTTGTCAAGTTTGAATGTAGTGTCAGCAACATCTATACTGTTGGGTAAGTCAAGCTGAGAATGATTAGTTGTAAATATCATGATGTTCGTTTTATCCTTGTTGCATATCTGCTTGTTCATTAGGAACCAGTTATCGACACATTTCATAGTGGTGTTGCAAAGTAGAAACAAATCAGGAAACAGAGGCGACCGCACCAAGATATTCGCGTCATCAGCGAAGTTGTAGAACAATATGACGAATTCAAGTCCATTAAAGTGGAAGTCATTTATGTAGACTGAATGAAATTGGCCCAAGTATACTGCCATGTGGTACTCCAGTTTTTAGTGATTTTTCAGTAGATGTTGCAGTAACATCTTTTTGTACAATCACCTTCTGTCTCCTACCTGCAAGGTATGACTTGAACCACTCAAAACCGGTCCCCTCACTCTGTGCCTCTCAAGTTTGAACAGGGCCGCTATCAGGCCTCCCTCCTCCAGAGCTTCAAGTATACACTTGGTGAACTGTAAGACGGACCTGCCCTTTTGATATGCATGTTGATTTTGACTGAGTACGTTTGAAGCAACAAGGATGTCTACCAATCTGGTACACATTGCTTCTTCAAATATCTTGAAGGATGGCAGTAAGCTTATGGGCCATATTGGATGAAGATAATACTTTGAATCAAAAGTAAATGGCAGACATGTTAAATGTTGCACAACAAACAATTTCAGACCGTTTGAAAGCTATGGGAAAGATCCAAAAGTGTGCAAAATAGGTGCCACATGAATTGAATGAAAGACAAATGGAAAACCGAAAAAACACTTGTGAAATTTTGCTTCAAAGACTCAAAAAAATCAGTTTTTCATTGAATTATCACTTTGATGAAACATGGATTTATTTTAAGAATCCTTTACGGAGAAAATCGTGGGTTAATCCGAGACAACCATTAACATCGACTGCAAAAACAGATCGATTTGGTAAGATAGCAATGCTGTGTGTTTGATGGGATCAGAAGATTATGGTATATCATGAGCTTCTAAAACGTTGTAAAACTGTTAATGCTAAGCTACAAACAACAAATGATGAATTTGAACGATAGATGGATCGAAAACTGACCAGAAGGGGCTAGAAGACGGCAAGGTAATCTTATTACACGACAATGCACCTGCACACAAAGCAAAATCGGTTCATGATACAATCAAAGTACTTAGCGGAGAGGTGCTACCCCACCCGCCGTATTCACCAGACTCCACTCTTTCCGATTACAATTTGTTTTCATCGATGGGACACGCATTGGCTGAGCAGCACTTCAATTCCTATATAGAAGTCGAAAATTGGGTGTCTGATTGGTTTGCTTCAAAAAACGAACATTTTTATCGGCGTGGCATCCACAAATTGCCAGAAAGGTGGTCAAAATGTGTGAAAAGCAATGGTCAATACTTTGAATAAATTTTTTTCACTTTTCCATTCAAAATTAGTATTTAATTTTCACAAAAAACGCTAATTTCATTCCCGTACACCTGACAGTTTGTTGAGCAATACCTTCGAAGTTTTTTTCAAGTCAGGAAAACTTGCGGCGCTCTATTTGATGATGTGGAAATAGTGTTCGATAGAGTCGAAATTTTCGAGCACTGTATCATATCTCAATTTACTTGATTTTCGTCTTTCATACTTATTAATTCTTCAGATTAATCTGTTATTTTTAACGTTCTCTTGTCATAAAGTTTATTTCAACATTTTCCAGAGGCTTTTGTTCCGTTTGCAGTCGTATTTTACATAAAATACAGAATAGGGTTGAAGTAATTATCACAAACTCAGTCATCCATTCTGCGAATGATTCTTATGAAGTGGAAGTATGTTTTCTTCCGAAAATTTCAAGAATTTTTCCTTTTTGAAAATACAGCATTTTAAGTAATACTCTTTCTGCAGAACTCACTCAATTGAATGTGTAATCGAACAAAAAATATGTAAAAATAGTTCAAGTGAAGGTCAACTTCCGATATTTCCGAAGTGACAACTACAAAAATAATACAGGCTGTTAAAATATCATTTTAAGATGAAATTTGCGTTATGGATTCAAGTTTAGAATTAGTGTTAGTCAAGGAGATTAATTGAAATTTGTCTTTTTTTCTAATAAAATAATTCACAGTATTTCTCACACCTCAAAGATAAAACAAAGGAATACCAGACCCTTATAGAATGATGAATCTATGGTAGTCTAAAAAATAATAAATATTTTAGGCCATATTTCCAATCAAATTCAATGAAAACGAAGCAGAACAAAATGAAGTTTCATCTTCTCCAAATAACATTCTAGATTTTATAAGATGAGCCATCTGTTAGTATCTTTTTGAAATGCGTATCACTGGCAACAATACCGCAGTTTAATACATACTGAAAATCTAATGTGTTGGCCAGAGTATCATTACATTTGTAATATTTATTTATGTAAGTACAAATACATAGACTAATTCTTAGCCGTCTCTACTATCTAGCCATACTGAGTAGAGGGGTATCTCTGCAGTTCAAATATTCACAAAAGTACGAGATATGACATAGTGAGACGGTAATTGATAATTTCTCGAAAGTTTTTTAAAGCAGAAAAGATCATGAAAGCCAAAACTGTTTCTGTAGCATTTTCAGAGTTTGAGGCTTATTCTAATATGTTCTCTGAACTAAAAACCTATTTGTAGAAATATAAATTTCGTTGATGAGCAGCATACTTTTTTCCTTGGCAGAAAAGGACGTTATATCTACCAAATAATGCTCGTTTACTTCTACAACAGAGTTGTGGGAGGTTGTCATATTTGAGATTTTGTTTTCAACAAGTTAT
This sequence comes from Cryptolaemus montrouzieri, assembly GCA_013387265.2. NCBI lineage: Eukaryota > Metazoa > Arthropoda > Insecta > Coleoptera > Coccinellidae > Cryptolaemus > Cryptolaemus montrouzieri. Next base: position 32,232,454 of record JABFTP020000103.1, read on the forward strand.
AGATTGTGATTAGCATAAGAATATCGGTTTTCATCTCCCATGTCAATTGCTTTTACCTAAATTTATTGAAATGTAGTCTACTAACTACAGTAGATTAGAAGGCGAGAAATTATGTTTATGTACTAAACGAGCAAAGCACAATCATAAATCGTCAATCTTCATTCTAGATTGTAGAGACGGAATTTAATCAATAAGCTGAAAATATAACATTCATCTAACAGTAATTTCAAACAAGAACTCACAGATGCTTTGCCTTTCATTACTTTCTCTGGTTATTGCCTTTTTATCCCATATAGATTCAATCTAGAATGTTATTTTACTCGTCTAGTTGTAAGTAGTCGAAAATTAATCACATTTTTGTTTTAGAAACATGAGACAACTTTCATACTTAATATAATAAAATACTATTCAGTTTCAGCCATTTGTTAAATGGGCAATAATGACTTTAAATTTATTACAGCAAATTAATCATTAATCCGCTTTTTCTCCTCAGGAAGAATTTTGACGAACATATCTTGTTATATGAAAAATGACACATTTTAGCATTTTCATATAACATTCAGTCTCTTCTAGAAGTTAAGGCTTTATATCTTTTGCTGCACTATTTAGTCTTCCATGTTTTTATAACCACAGTACAATTCTTTGAAGGAGTATCGAAAGTTATAAAAATATTCCAATTCACATTGGATAATGAAATTTTTATGTTCTGGGACAAATTTGTCTTAAGAAATGCTCACAAAGTTATTGCATTCTATTTGAGTTTTAAATATTCCTTGACTAAACAGTGTTCAGCAGAAGGGTTGCCACTGATTATTTATGTGGAGCTCCTTTCTGCAGATCGCCATCCCCTGAACCGATTTACAGCAGCGATGGAAAGAGATTGAATACCAGAGAGTTCAGAACTAGAAGACGATTAGAAGAAGAGAGACATGCATTGGTGTTAAAAATGCAAGGCATTAATCCGGAATTTAAACCGCCACTCGATTACAAGTAAGTTCTGGAAGTAAAGCATTGGGGCGTAACACTTTTAAGAGACTTTCATTTTCTCAGAAACTTATGTTGCAGAGAACTATCAACTTATTCGGTGTGTAGATATAGAATATCCTTCCAAAAGAACGGCAACCAAGTATGGGACACCCAAACACTAGAACTAATTTTTTTTTCTGAAATATCTCGATTTATTATAATCAAAATTTTTTAAAGTATTTTTACCCAGTTCTCTGTATGTGAAATTTTATCAATGCTGGAAAACTTGTTTCTGAAATCTAACCTTAAGAAAGAATAATACACTGCAATCACATATGTCTCATGCATAAAGTAGTAGTTTTCAAAAAGGAATTGTTTTGATTTAGTTATTAATTTTTTCCTTTTATTTTCTGTTAGACCTCCAGTGATTCGGGTCAGTGATAAAGTTATGATACCACAAGAAGAACATCCCGAAATCAATTTTGTTGGGCTTTTGATTGGACCAAGAGGAAATACTTTGAAGAGTAAGTTGTGCTTCAGATATAAAAATTCATCAATAATAAGCTAATCTTATTCACTTATGAATTTTTTTTTGCTATTCATGATCATGAATGTTATCAAGTCTATGAGTGGGAAAGAAACTTTTCGATATTTATCTGCTCTGGAGACCTACAACATTATAGAGGGTTTTTTCCTAAATACGCAGCTGATAATTTTTCAGTTTTTTCCATTTTGCGCGAGTGGAAAAGGAGTTGGTGGGGATAACAGCAAACGGTAGACTTTCGCTATACCCCCACCAACGCAGCTTTCCGTCCTTCTCTCTAGTCTTGATGCAAAGTAAAGCTACAAACTTATTTAGGATTATTTGTCAGTTAAACCGCAATAGAAATATGACTGCCTTGTTGATTTATCTATATTTCGATCTGGTTGGTTCATATTTCTGTTATTCGAATCAGAATAAATGCTGAATATTTATTTGGAGCAAAACAGGCCTTTCAAAGGTTTGTTACGCGAACATGAAATTATAAAATACCATTGAATATTATATATAATTTTTTTCATCAGTTTTGAGAATTTTTTCATCTGTTCTGAATAGTCGTGAGCCATTACTAGAAGTAATATAAAATCGTATTTATATGAGAATCGTTTTCTAGCTATGGAAAAAGAAACTGGTGCTAAAATTATCATCAGGGGTAAAGGAAGTGTCAAAGAAGGCAAAGTAGGTAGGAAAGATGGACAACCACTACCAGGAGAAGATGAACCTCTTCATGCTTATATAACAGCAACTAATCCAGAATGTGTTAAAAAAGCAGTAGAAAGGGTGAGTAATTGCAAGTCATGATTGTAAAGGATTATTGTTTTATTCCAGTCTTTATATATTCATCTCCAAAAATTCTATACCGGAATGTCCAAAATCTAGGTAGTGGGAGTGTTCCAATTTCGACCGAAAATTTTTGAAAGAAACGCTAATGTACCGTGCATTGCACATCTGCCACTTTCCTCGAACCAATGAAATGAGTGTATAGATTGCTCGAGCACATCTATTGGCAGACCAGACGACAGGTTAACCAATAAAATTGCTTGGCGCATGGCACGTGATCAGTTGGTATCTACGTACGCCTTTCCAATGTCCTTTGAGCAATGAGCTTTTAAAGACTTTGTTTTTCGAAGTATTCCCCACGAAGATTAATACTCGTCTTTATTCGTTCGAACCAATTCTGAAAGCAGTTATTCCAATCGTTTGTTGCTATATTCAAAATGGTCTTTTGTAAGACATCAACAGTTTCGTCTGAAACCTTTGACCACGCAGTCCGTTCTCGGTTTTGGTTAAATTAAAAAAAAAATCGTTGGCACTTCGTCCAGACTGTACGTTAAAAACTACAACAATTTGATATTTTCTTGCATTAAATATTCAATTGTTTCCCGGGCTGTGTGCGAAAATTGCCTTGGAGAAGAATGATTCACCCTTCGGGGTTGGTTTCACAAAGCTTACTAATGACTTACGGTAAACCAATCGGCAGTAACTGCTCTTTGATGTTATAAAATAATACCCCTTGGAACATCCAAACAGAAGATTGGCGCTCATTTTCTGGCTTGTATCAATAAATCCAAGATTCATCATCATTGACAATATTGTAAACGCTTGTAGTCTTTCCAAAGTTAAAACGGTCCAGAGTTTTTTGACATCAATTCACCCTCGCAGCTTTCTGTTCTTCGGTCAACAGATGCAGAGTCCAACGGGGAAATAATTTTTTCACGCGCAATTCTTCGTGCAAAATTTGTTGTATTGAGGTCTTTGAAATCCGCATTGATTCCTCAATCCCTCGATATAGTGCATGTCGATCTTCCTGGATAATCTTACGCATACCATCCACAATTTCGTGAGTAACCACTGCTTTTGGTGCACTAGATCGTCGCTAAGCGTAAAGGGAAACTGTTGACTGGTGTGGTGCTTCAATACCGAAAACAGAAACCAACTAGCCAAGACATTCTTGTTGAGTTAATTTTCTTTGAAAATTGTACTTTGTTATTTGCAATTTTGCTGTAGATAAAACACAGCACGCATAGAACTGAAATTCTAGATTTATATTAACAAATCATAGAGCTTCTTTTTTAGTAGTGACATTTGATTATGGTGTCCTTTTTGTCCAAGCTTGCAAAACATAAGAGACATTCTTCATAGTATATGAGTATAGTGTTCTTGGTATCTCCATGCCTTGGATTTGACATCTATTTACATTTCAGATTAAGGAGGTTATTAGACAAGGCGTCGAAGTACCAGAAAATCAAAATGATCTGAGGAGAATGCAACTTAGAGAATTAGCGCAACTAAATGGTACTCTACGTGAAAATGACGGAATGAGATGTAATAATTGCGGTGCTACTGATCACAAATCTTGGTTGGTGAGTATTGCTGAAGAGTGACCATCGCTCGGAGTCTTCTAATAATTTTCAATTTCAGTGTCCTGATAAGCCAAATGTAACAAACAACATAGTATGCTCGAGTTGTGGAGCTGCAGGGCACATAGCGCGAGATTGCCGACAAAAACGACCAGGTCAAGGAGGCCCGCCGTTACCAGGAGACAAGGCCAAAATAGACGAAGAGTACATGTCGCTGATGGCCGAATTGGGGGAAGCTCCACCGCCGGATTTAGTGAAGAGTACGACCCAAAACCAATCAGCTAAGAGTAATGGATTCAACATATTCCAGCCGCAGTTAAATCCCCCACGATCTCTAATGGCGCCTCCACCAATAACTACACAAAGCATGCAGGTATGCTAACAACTTTATTTTGGGTACATTTTAACATAGTTTCTAATGAGATGAACCCTTTTACAAATTGAAGAGAAAAGAAGAAATTAAATAAATAATAAATTGGTGAAAGATAAGTAGAACCTAATATGATCAAAACCATCGTTTCTCAACCATTTTTATGTCGCGACCAACGAAAAAGCCAAAAAGTGAAATGAAAAGTCTTTTAACCCCCGTCGCTATAAAATTATATTTCAATTAATAGTTTATTTGTATCATTTAAAAGATGCGTAGGTTTCAATTTTTGAATGTGAATTAAAATATTTTTTTAGGGCTCCCTCATCCGACAAAAATGGAAAATCGCACATTATAAAAATTTAAATGTAATAAAAATTATCGCGTGTGTAAATCGCAGCCTCCTATTTGAAAGTCTATAGTCTGTTCACGTAAGTTTAAAGTGACGTCATCAACCAGTTTTCTCGGATGTTTCCAATGTTTCCCAAAATTCCTATTTCTTTATTTTTGATTTTCGTGCAAAACGCTCAGACAGGTTATATTCAACTCGAAATTATTTGGAAGAAAAAAAAGATATGACGTCATCGACCATTTTTTAAAATTACAACCCAAACTTTTCTCTCATTATTCTACAAAGATTATATTAATGAGTGTTTTGATGCCTATAGTAGGGGTTTGAGATGCTTATTTTCTGAAATACAGGCTGTTTCATTCAAGAGGTAGTGGTATGAATTTTTCTCAGAATAAATTCGATTGTCATTTCGACTTTTTTCTTGAGAAAACTTTGTCTGATGTCAATTTGCGGCATATGAAATTAATTCGCGACCTTCCTTTCCCAAAAATAAAATTTTTCAATAATCATTCATATCAATAACTTGAATGTAGCATCCTGTATATCGAAAACTACGAATCTCAGACCCCTAGTATGGGGTATCAAAACATTCAGAAAAATGATCTCTGTACCTTCAAAAATTTCGAGTTGAAAATAAAAATCGACCGAGATGCAACACATGAGGCATAATCCAATTCAATTGTGTTCACCGTTGTTTAATATAAAACAGGAAAAAGAAGAAATTTTCATTATGTTCAATAAAGGTTTTGAGCACTGACCATCTCATTGAATTTGAAATACAATGTAAAAGAATAAGGTTTTAGAGAAAATCAGGTCCAAAATTTAAATCAAAACGTCAATTTTTGACTGATCAAAAATTATTTTTACTAGGCCATGAAATAATAATTATTTTCGAAATATTTCAATCTTCCAACAGAAACTAGAATTTAGTCTACTTGGCACTTGCAGATTCAAATAAGGAGCACAGGTAAAACTATCTAATAACAGAAATCAACAAAATCATTTATTTAATGATAATTTTACAAGGAAAGGTTGAAAAGTTAAAATTAATTGAAAAATAAATACTCCATTTTACTCTGAAAGTTCTTCTAAAAATATTTCACTGTTATGTCATTCTCGTCCATATTTATTATCAAAGGGGGAACATCTTCAAGATCACAATGAAGTTCTTTTTCTGTATGCTCAATAGTTTTACTCCATACCTCTGGAGTAATTTTCTAAAGAGCTTGCTCAGCAGAATTCCTTTCCTTCCCTACATGGTTCCGATAATAATTTGTGGTTATACCCCAGATATTTTGAATTGAGTTGAAAATGCAGTGGTAGGGAGGAAGACGTAATACTTCGTGTCCATATTCTTAAGCTAGATTATCAATCTCATATATTGGTTTTGGCTTATTCCTGTGAAACATATTCAAATTGAAAACACTCCTACTCCTTGAAATATAATCCTATTTGAATTCAGTACTCACATTTTAACTAGACTCAATAATTGTGGTTTCAAATCCCTTTCTTTATAAGCAATATTATTGCTTCTTAACCATTCTTGAATATCAACCTTTTTAGTTGCTGTTGTGGGGGCTTTGTTCAAAATAGTTGTATAATAACTTGCATTATCGAGTATAATCTCTCCTCTATTTTTCAGTAGCTCACTCTGTATCTTCTACAGTTTTCAATCAAAAATGAAAATTCGTTCACGGGGATGCAGACAAAGATAATACCTTTCTTTCGAGGTATCACTCGACCCATCTACCCCTCTTCCAAATTTTCAAGGGTGGTCACCCCTGCTCTAGGGGTTGAAATTCGAGATGAGGATGGTACTTGATGATGACTGCCATTGTTCAGCATAGATCTGTTCCATTTTACTTCACTGAAACTTGAATAGTCTCAGGGAAATAGTCTTCCCTATCTTTCAGTTGCTCACCCTGTATCTTTAACAGTTTTCAATTAAAAATGGGAATTCGTTCAAGGCGATGTAGACAAAGATACCATCTTTCTTTTGAGTCATCACTCTATTCCCTATTCAAAATGTTCAAGGATTGCAGCCCCCGCTTAGGGGGTTGATATTTCAAGCAAGTTTTGTACCCCAAAAGATGTCCCCCTTGAAACAAAAATTGACCTGTTTTTGCGTTTTGGTCAGAAATGAATATCTTGGTAGATATAGCCTCTGTTTAATTTTCGTTGAAGCACCCTGTATATTCTGGAATGTCTCATTTATGTGAAACAGAACCTCGATTCTTTTAATCTGCACGGAGATACCCTTACTCATGACACCAGGAAGAAGTCTGATATAAAAAAAAAATTACTACCAACTCAGCAAGTCGCAGAGAAATTTCAGTTTCCAAGCAATAAGCTTTTTTTTTAACCTTTTACCTAGTGATATAAGAAATCTTTCTATCAAAAAGTTTAAAAGTCGAATGAAAATTATTTTACTTAAAAATCCTCTCTTTTCCTTCGATGATTTCGGTAGGATAGATTTTACTCAGAAGTATTAACAATAGTCTGACTTGTCTCTGCCTTGTGATGTCTCTAATTTATTATCAGGCGCTTCTGCTTTCATAAGTACCTGTTTTTGTCTTTTGAAAAATAAAATTTTAATTTTTTTTATTTGAATTTTTCGTATTTCAATATTTTTATGTCTTTATATTGACTGCATTCTCAATTGTTGTATGCCATGCCTTTGTTTATTATCAGACGTGTGTAAACTGATTATGTATAAGTAAAGCAAGAAATACTATCTATCTATCTATCTATCTATCATAGCCGTAACAAAAATATTTTACTTATGACAGATAAAGTCAATGGCTTTATCAAGAAGCTTAATATTTAGATTATACGTCTTGAAAAATAAACATTCACTGTAACTTCTGATTATATCAAAAATTTAGGAAATGTAGTTGTTGACTGTTGGTTTGAGAGCATAAAAATGCATTTAGGTGAATCAAAGATTCAGTTACTAGAATATTTTCCAAATGACAGTTGCAAACAGACTCAACAATCAACTCATTGAATTATCGGCTGATAAAACTTCACAACTGAAATTTTTATCTCAAGAATCTCATAAATTTTGGCTTACACGACGGCGTGAATACGAAAGCTTCGAAAACATTGATATACTTCGCTACTTCTTATTTATATGAAAAAGATTTCTCGTCTATGGTAGTTTTGAAAACTATATGCCGAAATCGTATGTTATCACTCGAAAATAATTTACTTATGAGAGTTTGCAATGATCCTCGTATAGAAATCCTTTAAGTAAGAACAATGTCAAACATTGCATTAACCAATTAAAATTCATGAATATTCATTTTAGTCCTCAAAATTTCATCTTGTTATTACATTTCAATATTTAATTTTATAACACTACACTAAAATTTATTCCTTCATCTTTTGTAAGTTTTTGAAAATGGAATAAAATCTGAAACATTTTTATTCGTTATATTTTATGAAACTTACGTGTTTTTTCTCAGTTGCTCAATTATTTACACTTCTTTTTTCAAACACAATTTTTTGACTTTGTTAAAACAGTATTCTTGGAATTTTATATTATATATTCCAATAATTTTGGTATTTTCTCTACTGGATGTGTTCAATATTTTCTGATTACTTAGCTGAAAATAATTTTAGAACTTTTGAATTTTTATAACTTCAATTTTTCAAGATTCAGATCTTGATATGTAAGGCAAATGAATTTCAAGTATCAATTTTTGTAGGTTCTTAGTGGAATGCCGCCACCACCTTGGGGCTCCACCCCGCCGAACATGCCGTGGCCTCCAAGTGCACCTGGGGTTTTACCTCCACCATTACCCCCAGGTGCTACAAGTCCAGGTCAGCTGTTACCATGGATGGCTGCTCCACCGGTTACACAGCCACCGCCTCCTGGTTCATCATCGACTACAAGTACAAGTTTACCTCCTCCAGGGGCAGTTCCATGGGGACAAATGCCACCTTTTGCTTGGCCTCCAAATAGTTGCCCGCCTCCTCCACCACCTGGAATTGATGTGAATTCTCTTTTGACAACACCTCCCCCACCTCCGCCGTCATAAGTTATAATTAAGTTGATTTTCAAGTTATAATAAATCTGGCATTACTTACAACTATACATATTGTGCATTTCAATGTAATTCAGAGAATGAATATTATAGAGATCATCCTCATACACTGATTTTTTTTTTATAAAATTGTACAAGGGTCTCAAAATGATTGATTTTGGAAATTTCACCAAGTCCAGGACTCGGTTCCCATGGAACGAAAAATAGTTCATTGATTCCGCCGTTACTACCTGCTAGTTAATCATGGTGTGGTAAGAAATTAAGCTATATTACACCATCATAGAGATTTATTGAAATTCAATATTACAATTTCTGTCTCTCGACCATCTTCAGCTGACAACAAGTACAGAACTAAAGTTAAATATGATGCATACATACTAAACAAGTAGATACAAAATTAATAAGGGTGCAAAAAGTGGTAATGGTGATTCCATTCTAACTGTGATTTTAATAGCGTAATTGTTTGTTCTTACTGGTCATTAATTAATAATCTATTGATGAAATTTTAGTGTTAATTGGATAATGATAAACACATTTCACCATTATCTTTATATAATATAACTTGCCTCTCTGAGATAACTTATAATATATCACCTAAATGTCAGTACTGTGTCATGTCCATTTCTAGAATTCACCTATCAATTGTTAATTTTTTTCAGTTTAATCATAAACATTAGAATTTATGAGATAATTAGTTTAAATAATTTATTATGACAAAAAAATTAACAATTTATAGGTAAATTCTAGAAATGGACATGACACAGTATTGACATTTAGGTGATATATTGTAAGTTATATCTGAGTGGCAAGTTATATTATATAAAGACAATGTTGAAATGTGTTTATCATTATCCAATTGACACAAAAATTTAATTAATGACCAGTAAGAACAAACAATAAACGACATTAAAAATCACAGTTAGAATGCAATCACCCTAATAAACTTATGATAAAAGCAGATATTATTTAAAGATATCAAATGAGGACGAATAAGCTGGGCCAAATTGGTCGTTCAGAAGATTATCTCTATGGGGGGGTTGTTGCAGTTGAAGTTGATCTGTGGGTAGAAAATGATGGCCATTTTCGATATAATGTGAAGCGAAAATCGATTCGTCAATTCTTTGGAGATGCTCTTTGTATCTAGTTTTGAATGAACGTCCAGTCTGACCTATATAGACGCCTTCACAATCCATGCAGGACAACTCGTAAACTCCAGTATTGTCAAATCATCAGTTTTATATATTTACTATTGGAAAAATCTTGTGAGAGTTTCATGTGTGTTTTGAAAGCTACTTTTTTATGCTATTTTGAGATCTATATCTGCCTGTTTATGTATGTATGTATGCATTTTCAACTTTAGTTCAGTATTTGTTGTCAGCTGAAGTTGATCAAGAGTCCGAAATTGCAATCCTGATGTTCAATAAATCTCCTATGATAGTGTAATAACATAGTTTAATAGATAGAGGTTGAACCAAACCAGTTTTCAGATCATGAACTCATAAATATATCTATTTAAAAGCTCCAGAAAATCTACAAAAAGTATTTTGAATGAAAAAGTATTAGATAAAAATAAGTTTCAAAAAGAATTCAAAAGACAGGTAGCAAAAATCAACATACAATCTTTCGAACAACTTATAAACATCATAAATGAGTCCAAATCAAATTCCTCCAGAATAACAACCAGGCAAGGAAAAATGATAATGGAAAAGATTTCATCAATTACTATTGTAATTGAGGCCCCTACTTTATAAACTATATGTATTGATCTAAAAATTGCTAACCTAGAAGCAAACTACTATACATTTGCGGATAATACAATACTTGTCTACAGCGGCGAAAACAAGTTGAAAATGAACACTAAAAAGACAAACTATATATTATTCAAACAAAAAAATAAAAGAGAAGAAAATATTGAGCTGAAAATTGGTGATTGTATCATAAAGTTCCAACTTCAAAATATCAGGGTCTAACATTCTTAGTCAATATTTCTTTTTCCAATGATCAGTTCCCTGAAAGGTTGGAAATATCTAAGGTTATACCTCTCTACAAGAAGGGTGATTGCGAGTCAATGAAAAATTATCATCCCATATCATTTTCACCAGTTTTGTCCAAAGTTTACGAGTACTGTTTTCTTGATCGGCATAAGATTCTGACAGGGAGTCAGTTCGGTTTTCAACCGGATTTGAGTAGGGCGTTTGACCTTGTCACACATGCAATTCTGTTGGGAAATATCGATAAATGCGGGGTTCGAGGCAATGCATCTGAATGGTTAGCAAGCTACTTGGGAAAACGGCAACAACTTGTGTCTATTGACTATGCTGAAGGAGATACAAGAAAAACATCAAATTCGAGTTTGTTGAGGTCCGATATGGGTGTGCCTCAAGGTTCAATTTTGGGGCCTGTACTATTCCTTTTGTACATAAATGATATCGAAAGTGAACTCGACTGCAAGGTCTTTCTCTATGCAGATGATGCGTTAGCACTATTATATCAATGGTTCTGCAGGAACAGACTACATATCAATGCTTTCAAGACCACCTATTTAGTATTTCATAACCAAAATAGGATAATTGACATCAGTGCATCATTAAACGATGCTCAGCTTGTCAAGGCTTATTCTACCAAATTCGTAGGTCTGCATATAGATGTTAACCTAAATTGGAAGGACCATTGCGCCTATGTATCATCTAAGGTGCACTATATGTGCTATCTCATGAGAAATTTGAGGAAAGTTTTAACAATAGGTCAGCTCAACTCTGTGTATCATGCTCAGGTTACATCGAGGCTGCACTATGGGGTTTTATTTTGGGGGATTCTGTTGGTGCTGATGAATTGTTTCTTGGTCAAAAGAAAATCATACGTTGCATGCTAGGTGTTTCACAGACTAATTCGTGTCGAGAACTTTTCAAAAATTTGAGAATACTTATTTTACCATGCATCTGTATTTTAGAAATGGCAACAGTGGTTTTTGAAAACCGTAATGAAATGATACGTAATGGTGACTATCACGATTATAACACACGAAACCAGCATAGCTTTGTCCCACCCAATTTCAGACTAAGAATAGGCAGACAGTCGTCTACGTACTTAGGAGTTAAAATATTCAACAAACTAGACAATGAGATTAAGACATCTAGTTCATGTTCCTTGTTTAGGAGGAGACTGACTGATTTTTTGCAAGTTCAGAGTTTTTATAGTATAGATGACTTTTAATGAATTTAAAACAATTTTTGTTATGTGATTTTGTATTCCTAAAACTCCGTATGTTCGTTTTTTTATTTTTGTTTTATTTTAGAAGGACTTTGTAACTCTGCTTGACCTTTTGCATAATGTGTATCACATTCAGGAGGAAATAAAGTTGAAAAAAATAATAATTATTATAGACGATAAACTGACCTGGCAAAATCACTGCGAATATCATACCTATGATTGGAACAATGTTCAGATATAGAAAGCATTTGGACGATGACTCTAAATACAAAATTTATAACGCATATTTTGTTTCAAACATGAGATACCTAATAAAAGTATGGGGCAACTGCGCTAATTCGTTATTTGAAAAAATGCAAAGACTACAAAATGACTTTGTTAAAGTTCTATTTCAATTGAATTATGACACTCCTAGAATTGAAGTGTATGATAGATTAAACTCCTGCCATTGAGATCCTTACAAAAACTGGAACAATATAAACAGATTTACCAAGAATCTGCAAAAACGCATAAAACCAACACAAAGATGAATAGACGATATGACATACATGCATATAATACAAGATTCAACAATAATTTTCATTTGGACCATGTGCGGACTGTTATCGGTTAAAATGACCCGATCGAAATATGTATGCTTGCATATTATGAATTACCTGTTGAAATAAAGCAGATTCAAAGTTATAAGATATTTATTGAAAGGCTGAAGAAATTTTTGGGTACAACAGCACAATTTAATATAACTTCTTGAAGAGCTCTGCTGCAATTAAGTAATTTGTACTTTATCCTATTGTTTGTGGAGTATATGGGGAATAAAGAAGAATTGTTTTTGTTTCTTTGTCAATTTCCCTGAAATTTTCAAAGATATATTGTTATACACATGTACTCATTAGGAAATATAGTATATTAAAGCAAAAAAATTCTTATTATCATAACGAAAAATAGGTTTATTTGCATGCGCATGATCAAAATAACGTCCCCACATTCACTAGTCAATTGATTCGATTTATAACTAATTCGGAATTGGTTCTCACCGTCGTGAGAATTTTGTTAGGATTAAAAATTCTATTCTGGTAATTGACATTTCACGCCCGTACAAAGTTAACCTAACCGGCTATTTTAAATGTGTGGTGTAGTTTTTTGTGCTAATTCAGAAATATGGGTACTTTAATTTTAGAGCCTAATAATCTTTTGGTGTTGATTCTGAATATTTTTGAAAGGAAAATTTGGCAATTCAAATACTTTATGCAATTGTAGTATTTATACTTCAAAAAATTAAGATTTGCCATACCTGACAAACAAAATGTAGAAAACTACAACGCCACTGTTATTCATTCAGAAACGTGTCCAAACAATGTAAAAATATATTTTATGTAAATTGAATATAGATTGAGATATTGTGTATAAAACTTCGGAAAATTCAAGAATTGCCAATATATATATATATGGAAAATTATGATTGGCTATATGCATTCGTGTAGAAAAATAGTGAAAGGTTAGATCTTAGGGTGAAAATCTCTACTCAGTAGGACCAATATTAACTTAAATGCCTTAAATGGTACCCTCCAACTGGGACATACTGTACATATTATATACAAGTGTCCGCATTGAACGCCCCATTAGAAGTATCTGAGGAACGGGTTTATCGGTCAATTTCAAATTTTGGCATTAGAGTATATAGATTCTGATCTACGATTTGCAATTGTTTTTCAGAGCTATACCACTTCCGGTTATACCGAACATCCACTACAAATTTGCTATTCCACATAGCATGGTGTACTTTATAATTTTTGTTAATAAAGGGCATTCTTTGTTGAGTTTTGTCCCATCTGGAATTAACCAGTTATCTTTTTTTTGTCAAATTTTTTTGAATAAGGGACACCTTTTTTGCCCGAAAAAATTGACTCAGATTTTACTTTTTTATTAGTTTAACGAGAAAAGTTTTATTTTTGTGGGCAACGTTATTTCCGAAACTATTTTGTATACAAGGTGCTCAAAAATCACTTGGCAACTCAATAAAACTAAATTGGCAAAATAGCGTATTTTATTTTCAACTGCAAGTAGTTAGTTTTTTTGTCAATTTAGTTTCATTGAATTGACAAGCGATGTTTGAGCACCTGTATATAAAATGACATTGGATAGTACACTGCTGTAAAAAATAACACTTTTCTCGTTAAACTCAGAAAAAAGTTATAATCCTACTCAATTTTTTTGGGCAGAGAAGTTGATACTATAATTTCAAAAATTTTGATTAAAAAAATGTTTGTTAATTTTAGACAAATCTTAGTCAACGATACTTGACAAAAGATGACCTTAATAAAAAAAAATAAAAAGTACACCATGCCATTCGAATTAGTAAAGTTGTCATCGATGTCCGATATAACCGGAAGAGGAAGAATTGCCAATTTGAAAATGATAGATAAACCTGTTTCCCAGATACTTCTTCTGTGCTCTTTAGCGTAGACACCCTGTATATATTCAATTTGCATCATTACTGAATAGGAAATTAGATACTCTACTAATAGATCAAACTAAATTTACAAACTCATGAAAAAGCATAATCTTACTCAAATCTGAGTAAATCTTTTTGGACGAAGAAAATAACACTCTTACTCAGAAAAGTTTAACAAAAAGGGATAATAGCTCGATTGTTGTTAATTTCAGATAGGACAAGACTCAACAAGGATGGCCTCTAATGAAAAAAATTGAAAAGTACAGCATGCTATTTGAAATAACAGAGTTGTAGTTGATGTTCGGTATAACCAGAAGTACCACTCTGAAAAGAATGGCAAATTGCAGTATCCATATACTCTAATTCCGAAATTTGAAATTGATCCATAAACCCCTTCCCCAGATACTTCTAAAAGGACTTCAGCGCGCACACCCTGTATATTATATAAGAAACCTGAATAAAACAATAATTTTTATAAACAAAAACTTTAATAGTAATATTCAACAAAGTCATAATATATACAGAGTTCACACTTAGATGAAAAATTCAGTAAAACGTCGGGCAATATTTTTCATAAAAATTCATGACATTTCTGTTAAAGTAATGATTTGCATGTAACTTCGTTCTTCTTGGGTCATAAAGAGGGTTTGAATAACCCCTAACTTCTTTTTAATGTAACAGCTTGGTACTCGAGTCTGTAGAACCAGTTGAGATTTACAATGTAATAAAATCACTAAAGAATATCAAATCCACCGGGTGTGACTGGTATACTGATGTATACCAGTATCACTCATCAAGCATGTGGCGGGACGCATATTATTATTATTAACTTTCATCTAGAGTGAGGTTACAAAAACCTATAAAACTCAAAAAAAACAAGATGTGGAAGAAATCTAGTACTAGTAGTAGCAATGTAAGAACAATTAACAGAAACTTGAACTTCTTACAACCAAATATCAGAAGGATTCACCCTGGGATCTACCATAATACACTACTGTGTGGAAAGAAATCGATCCAAACCGTTCTTAAAATAATTCACACTAGGCGCCCGCACAACCTCTTCAGACAGCGAACACCACACCTCAAACACCCAATTAGGGAAAAAACTTTCTCTGCACGCAGTATAAAATCGTTCGCGGCTCAATTTCAAACTGTGACCGCCTAGGTGAACGTTTTCACTGAGTTCGAAAATGTCAGAAAGATCGACGGAAAAATCTTCATGTAGAACGCGGTAGGTCGTTTTGAGCAACTTTACTGCTATATCTTCAGAGGGCTTCGAGAATACTTTTACAAATAGAAAAGTTTTTCTTCTTGCGTCATTGCAGGCTTTTTCTATATGTGAAGACCACAAAAGGTCCCTCGACATGATGACGCCAAGTTCACAATGCTCTTCAATACTTTCCAGTTGGGAGCCGTTCAATCCAATATGTAGTAAAACGCATTTTGAGATATTTAACGGGGCTGCTATATATATTTAAAAAGGAATAGGTCCCAACACCGACCCTTGGGGTACGCCACTGGCAACCTGGTGACATTCCGAGTATGAATCACCTATTTTAACTCCGAACTTTCTGTTGGATAAGAACTGTTTGATGTTTCAATTTTTTGATAAGCCGTTTATGAGGAACTTTATCAAACGCTCTTTGAAAATCTAGGTATATTATATCTACTGGAAAACTGATATCGACAAGTTTCGTTCAATTCTGAAGACATTGCAACACATTAGTAGTGATGGATCTCCCAGGGAGGAAGCCATGCTGCTGATTTGGAATTATTGTGTTTTTCAGAAGAAAATGTACTAATGCGTCAGCAATTATTCTCTCCATTACCTTGACCTCTGTACAGGTGAGACTGATTTCTCTGTTAATCTCTTTAAGTCGTTTGTCTTTTTGACTTTTGCATAATCATCGATAAGGGCAGAGAAAGAGAGGAGGCGCAGTTTTTGAGAATGTTAGGTGGCAAACCACCAGGACCCGCAGAAGAAGTAACTTTCAGTAAATTCAATATATATCCTGGTTAAAAGTGACAAAGTCGAAAAAAAGGCACATCTATGACGGGAATTGGACCAAGTGGTTCCTCTGAATAATTTGTGGTGAAAAAATCACCAAATATCTTTGCAGTATAAGAGTGTGTTCTAGTTAATAGACCGTTCTGCGCTCTCACTCGGGGAACGGTGACAGAAGAGGATAGAGATCTTCTCACATAGAAAAAAAGTTTTGTGTCATGATTTGGCATGATAAATTCTTCGGCTTAGCTGATTGGAGAAATCTCTGTGGGTAGCGAAGTCTTTGACATCACTCGAACGTCTGAACCGCCTCCAAAGTATTTT
Organism: Cryptolaemus montrouzieri; assembly: GCA_013387265.2. Lineage (NCBI taxonomy): Eukaryota > Metazoa > Arthropoda > Insecta > Coleoptera > Coccinellidae > Cryptolaemus > Cryptolaemus montrouzieri. The sequence goes on from JABFTP020000103.1 coordinate 32,249,080, forward strand.
TGTATATCATATTAATTGCCAAATATTTTTACCTAACCAGGTTTTAGAAGTCTGTTTGAAGAAAATTTTTCTCCGGTGCTGTCTCATATAATGAACTTAATGTTCGCCTCAGGCAAATACCCTGAAAAGTTGAAAGTAGCCAAAATAAAGGCATTATATAAAATGGGTAACAAAGATGACATGTGAAACTATAAGCCGATTTCACTGCTCAGTAATGTTAACAAAGTATTCGAGAGGGTTATCCATAATAAAATCGTTGAATTTTTTGAAATATACAGAGTACTATCTGAGCACCAAACTGGATTAAGAAAAGGAAGAACAACTACAAGAGCCGTATACATAGCACTTACAAACATACTGAACAGCCTGAATAATGGTAGGGTGACGGCCCTAGCATGCTTGGAACTAAGTAAAGCCTTCGATATGGTAAACCACGAGAAATTTATAGAAAATCTGTACAGGGTGGGAATCAGGGGAACGCCACTACAGCTGTTGAAATCATATTTAACTGGCAGAACTCAATATGTCAGTGAGCGGAACCCAATAACACATGAAGAGATTATATCTAAATCGATCCCTGTTAGGAAGGGGGTGCTACAGGGTTCACTATTGGGGCCGTTACTTTATATCATTTATGATCTATCTGATGCTGTACCTGATACGATGGTACAGTATGCAAATGACAACAGTGATACTTACTGATAAAACTTCTATTGATACAAGAGTAAGTGAAGTCATGAATACCGTAGCAACATGGTTCACAAACAATAACTTGATGATGAACGAGAACAAGACGCAGCTGCTACAATTTGATTATAGCACAGACTGCGAGCACAAAAAAAACTATCACTATAGTGGCGGTAGGATATTAACTACACTACTCTAAAAATTCTTGGGGTCATTGTGGATCATTGACTGAGTTGGGGTGCACATGTTGACTTCGTTGCCCGAGACATGTCCAGGTATGTGTATGCACTGAGAACGCTTGCAAGAATTGTTAGTAAAGAAATGGCTATATTAGCATATAATGCATATGTAAGCAGTAGACTGAGTTATGGTATTATTGCCTGGGAGAATTCGGCATATTCGGAGAGACTGTTCATTCTGCAGAAAAGGTGTCTGAGGGCAATATTAAACCTTAGACAAAGAGAAACCTGTAAAGCATACTTTACGCAAGCATCTATACTAACAATAGTTGAACTCTTCATCTATGAATGTATTATGTTTATCATCAGTAATAGAGAATTATTCATAGAAAGGGGAAATATCAACGCCTATATCACAAGGAGGACCAGGGATGTTGAGCTGCCTCTTATGAAGTATGTGTATCACCAAAAACGTCACCTATATGACAGCTAAAATTTATAATCACCTACCACAGAAAGTGAGAAATTGGCCGGCACAACAACTTAAAAAAGGATGGAAGAAATACCTTGTGGAAAATCCGTATTATGATATCAGAGAATATTTTAGCGCAAGAATAATGATGTAAATATCTTAGTGAATATCTATGAAAACTCATTTACCTAATCTGTTTGTATGTTTATTTTTGTATATTATATTAGTATGACGTGTTCTACAACATTATTTGTTATATGGAACAAATATTATTAATGGCATTTTTATCATATGAAACAGTCTTTTCAAGACAAATGTAATTAACTATTTATTTTAATATTATCTTATATTTTCAAAGAACATAAATCAAATTATGTTAAAAAAATCTTTTTTCTTCATTACTTTTATTGATATGTGGGATCTTTTTGTTATAAGTGAATAAGTTGATAGCATAGTATCGTTTATTTTGATCATATTTTCCTGTGAGTTTTTGAATTACTGCGTTTTTTGTGTAGTAATAAATAATGCATCTAGCCAAATGGATTACAATAGAAATTTTGATGATTAGTTAAGGTTTGGGGAAATGCATTCAGATTTACCTCCAATTAGCCAACGACTATAGGTGAAATTGAGGCAGACAATCTGTTGTTGACTAACACATTAAACTGAATGATAATTTTGCTAACAAGTGAATTGGAAGAAGAGTATCGATAGAGTGAGACCCAGATCACCAGATTTTAGCCTATTGGATTTTTTTACGATGATATCTGAAATCAAAGGTTTTTTAAATTAAACCTGATTCTATTAAGGTCTTTTTTGGTAATTGAAGCACATTTTGAATTCTCTTGTACATTTATTATTATTTGATTTAAATATCTGTTTATATGAAATTATTAGAAACGTTGTAAGATAATGTTAAAATAAATAGTCCTTCACATTTATCTCTAAGACATATTTCCCGCGAGGTGTACCATGACATATCAAAATATTTGAAAAGAAAGTTGGAGGTGTTCCTGTTCCAACCTCCTTAATGACCCAAAAAGAATGAAATTACATGTCAAACAATATTTCACTAAATTTATTCCATTCAACATTCACATTTTTCTGTTATCTTCTTCATCAGAATTCCCATAGTTGATTGCTAAATTCGATCCAGTATGTTCAAATTTAGAACATCCAATAACAGTTTTCGATTTTGGTACAAAGGACTTACGAAACTTCTTAAAATTTATCATGTTCGTGGAATAGTTCATTGATCTCAAAGAATTCTCCACATTTTCATTATCCCTTTTTATTAAAGATTTAACAACAATAGACACAGACTCATTGAATCGATCACACCATTCTTTTTCCTTATCACTAAGATCACTATTTGTAGGTTTCAATTCTTCTTGAACGCTAGCATAAAGCCATATTCCTTCTGATATATCAGGTTTCAACATTGAAAAATTTACAGAAGATTCACGTACTTCATATTTAACTTTCTTGCTTCTTGTCTTTGTATTTCTACTATTATTTACTAATTCCACATTTTTTTCTGTCATACAGTTATCAATATTGATATCAACTTTCGATTTATTCTTTTCAATTCCAGAATCTTTTACATCGAATATCAGATCTGGTTCACTATCTATTTCATCTGTTTTTAATTCATCTTGTAAATTTTTCTGTTCGAAGAGATTATTCGACTGATCCAAGTCGCATTCATTTTTCACCATCGAAGAAAAGGGGTTATTAGTGAATGCTGAACTGTTTAAAACAGAAAACGGATTAATCTTTGAAGATTTTTCCTCTACTTTGATTTTTTTTGATGGGAATGCAACAACATCATCATTGGGTCGCTTGAAAAAAGAACCTGAAAAATGGAAACTTTTAGCAAGTCTTTATTGCTGAAAAAGTTACAGTCACGCTACCGGGGCAAGAGAAGGAGAATTATACCATATTAGATATAAGAATGGTGGGTTTTCATTTAACAAAAGAAGTCCCAATCAAAAGACTCTTCTTGGTAAATACATCAGCGATGCTGATCCCTGATATGAGGTGATCATATCAGGCATCATCCTTTAATTACAGACAGAAAAGTTTTTGAAGAGTAAAAAAAAGAACAGGTCCAAGGAAGGATTGCTATGGCGCTCCCAAATTCAGGTTGTATCCAGTGGTTAGAGCCATCAAGTCTGACAGATATACATCCACCCTCCAGGTACCTGTGGAGTCAAAAACATGCCACGGAAACTGAGGTTTTAACAATTTCTAACTATGAATTCATAAGATAAACTATCAAATGTTCCGGAATGGTTGAAAAATAATCATAAATCAAATTTATTGTCAATTTCTACTTTAAATAGTTTAAAAAGTCAATAAAGAATACTCAGTAAACAAACTAGCATCACTGTAACGGAATCATAGCCTACTGCGGTCTATTATTTTCTCTGTCATTGCTCTCCATAATATGTGCATCTTGTGGATTTCGCATATCTTGTCTCAGAGACCTGACTGTAACATCTTTGAATAGATATTAAGTACATTTTATGACACCCTTCCAAAATACTGAAGGAAACAAAATACCCACTCACAATATATTTTTTTTTTATAATGAAAATTATTGGCACGTTTTGAAAACATTAGCCAGCAGGTTATTATGTATTTATAGGGATATATAGGAGGGATTCTCTATGGTCTTTGTACCTAGCCTGATCCCATTAGGACAATTTAGAAGAATTCAAGGGGAAAGACGTGGATACATAAGCTAGGGGGCTTGTCAAAGCGATTTTTATTCTTCATACACAAATAGGTAGAGCCGCGGAAAGGTAGTTAACATATAAGGGAAAAAAACATTGGGAAATACGACAGCTATAAAAGAGATTATAAAGTTCATAGAGATTAAGGATTAAGGGAAAGATAGGATATAACGTTTCAATTAGAGGGTAATTCGAAGTTTTTTAATAAATTTGTATATTTCTAGATAAGTAATGTAGTTTTGCGTTTGATATTTGTGGATTTTTGGATAATCGAAACTAGGGAATTGATTTTTAAATGGTAACGTTCACATTGAAGGATAACATGGTCTAACGATCCAATTTCTCCACACTCGCACAGAGGAGTGTCTTTCTTTTTGATCATATGGAGGTACTTAGGGCAAAGAGCGTGACCGCTCCTTAGCCGAGGCATTGTTCGAATGAAGTCCCTATGATGTAAATTTTTCTGTTCGAAGAGATTATTCGACTGATCCAAGTCGCATTCATTTTTCCCTATGAAAGAGAGGGACGTGTTCCTTTTCGGGGTATAGGTGGTGAACATTTTGGAACCAAAGTTCAGTAATGGGCTCTGCGTGAATGGATTTGTAAAAACAAGCCTTCGAACTATTTCGAAAATCGTTTATCCATTCAGCCTTTATATTTTTCAGAAGAAGGGGAATAATGTCAGAATATACGCAAGGAGAAGGGTCTATTTCGTCTATTTCTAAGGCTTTGTTCGCCAGATAATCGACTTTTTCGTTACCAGATATACCAGAATGAGGCTTTGTCCACATGAAAGAGACTTTAAGTCCCAAGTTTCTTAAATATTCGAGTGATTGGAGGATACCACAGTGAATGAAATTCAGCTTCGTTTCTAATTTGAGGTGACTAATGCTCAGGAGACTGATTTGACTGTCAGAGAGTATCAAAATATTTTTAGATTTAAATCGCTTGAACGAAGATGAAAAATAGTGCAAAGCCATCCAAATCGCGAAAAGCTCTCCTGAGAAGATAGTGAAGTTGCCATTTAGGCGGTATTTGACAGCAGATTCTAGATGTGGGTCATAAATAGTGCATGATGTTTTATCAAGTTGTTTTGAAGCGTCAGTATAGATTCGGACTCACAATATATCTTACCATGTCTTCTATTATTCCTAATTCTTTCTTGTGTCACATCATAATCATCAGGCTCTAATTTTATAGTTTCCTGTGATAACTCTCGCAAAGGGGACTTCTCAATAGCAGATAACTTTGAAGTACTTTCCATGACTATATCAGGATCCAATTTGATTCTTTTAGCAGGTACAGAAATTTCATCTGCTATTATCAGTGGTTCTTCATATGATGCGGGAATTACACTAAAATGTTGACTCGATTTGACATCATGCTGAGTTTCCTGCGACTCCTCAATTAAAGCTTTTGCTGTATGTTTCTTCTCAGTTTCTTTTAAAAAAACTGTATGAGTTCTATTAAAATTTGGATTACAATTTTCTTCGCAAGAGCACTGTAAAATTGCAAACACTACTTCTTGTACAGGAATCAACCTTTTACCTTTATTTTTATATGCTGTTAAGGCTTTGAAAAATGTTTTTTCTATGCTGGGATCTTCAGGGTCCATCGCTATATACTTATCCATCAATTTTAGTAACTCTTCTTCATCTGAGGTATTCTTTACAAGAAGTACAGTGTCACCACCAGCTTTCTTTATGATTTCATGCATTCTTACCCTTCTCTTTTTTGTCCAAAATGCAAATACCTTACCTTTAAATATTTCTTTTCTAGCAGGATTATATTCTAAATGCTTTGAATTGATCACATGTTCACCAAATGGTGGATAAAACTCAGCTGGATCAGGCGGTAACTTATTACTTTTAATATTTTTCAGGTATTCTTTCCAAAATTGTAGCGTAACTATTTTTTTATTATCCATAATAGCATGCAAAAATTTTATACTTATCAAAATTTCATTTGTTGTTAAATAGGAGCATGTTTCATTCCATTCCTTTAAATACGTACCACCTAATTGCTCTATAATTGAAGCCAGATCTTCTTCACTACCTTTTAATCCGGTTGCACAAGTAACTATTTTATCCATTTTATGAAAATTGAATGTCAACTCGCCGAATTTAATTTGGACTTCGTCTTTCAGTTTTACTTCCTCATTGACAAGAAGAATTTTTCCATTGCATTGTGTGGAATATTTAGAATTACAGTCACGAAGAAATGATCCATCATTTCTTATTTCTATTTCTGCATGTTTTCGACTAATAGAAGGGTGTTTTAGCACTATATCTCCAAATATTCTGCCTATTTTGTATAATCCATTTACAAGAAAGAACGTTAAATTATTTCCACTAAGAGTATACATATTTTTGCAGACTTTTGGAACTCTTATCAAAATATTTGCATGCATAACCTAACAAAAAAAAAATAAATACTTAACACAGAATTAAGATCTCAATTCACTGAGGTACGTTTCTTCTTTTTAGGGTAACTCGTTAATTGTAATTGCCAAAGACGAGAGGTTACGTAACTTATGCCTTGTTTAGTATTGGCGGCCTTTGTTTTGGTGTCTGACATACCGGTGACATCGTTATTATCTTTGTATTTTTGTGTAAATATGAGTGATTTTCATCAATAAACATATGGCGAAATGTTCAGTTTTTGGCTGTAAGAACCATAAATAGTGGCTGGAATTACTTTTCACAGGTGAATAATTGATAATAATTTAATAATAATTTCAAACAACGTTCTCATAATACATAATTGTTTTCAAACAATTGAAACTAGCTTTTGTGAACAACTTAATAAAGAAAAACTTGCTGAATATAGAACAATCAGCTTTGCTGACTAGTAAAAATGTGATAAATGTGGAAATATTGAGGACGAAAATCCTTAAAAATGTATTTATCAAACATCACCTCTTATAAAATTGCACAATGTAATTGTATGAGATCAATTAGAAAATATTTTCGAATAACATAATTATAAAGCAAATAAGCTATAACTATTAACAGAGTTCGTCAGAAATTATTATATTCATTAGTGATTTTGTAGAGAAACATTTGCTCAAAAATTTGAAATGCGAAATTTGTTTGTCTAGTTTGATATGTGATCAATTAATAAAATAATAAAATTATATTCATTTATTAATAACACGAAAGAATAGTGATGACTTAATTTATACTTCCAAAGATGTTATAAATATGTGTAAAGAATCTTAACAGATTTTTCTAACAAATAGAGTCCACAGGTATTGTCAAGACAATATAATTTTTAATATATTTCTGAACATGTCCTTGAAAATGCAAATGTCTAACCATAGGTATTTACAGTACATGTTATCATTGAAATCTTTTTAAATAAAGAATATTCATTCCTATTTCATTTATTTATGATTGCCTGCAAAGGTAGAAATCAAATTACTGAATAATGCCTTGGCTGCGATAAGATAACTATTCCATTCTTCAACAAAAGTTTGACCCTCACTTTATTCTTGAGGAGACGTCACTGGTTATGGGTCTGTTCTGTGGTTATCACCTATCATGGATATGTTTGTTTGTTGAAGCAGAGAAAAGATATATTTGTCAGTTCTGTGGTACGAAGTCACGAAGGACGAAACAAATTAAATAATGTGAGGTTATGTTAGTAGTAGTTAAGTTCTTGAAGAAGAAAGAAACTTGAAAGTATGGAACACAAGTAAGTGAAATATCGAATAAACCCTATAAAATACAGTAATTCAAAACAATGGGCAAACAGAGAAATCGCCGATACAAGTTTCATCTTTCCACAAATTCTGGAAAAGATGTTAAAAATGAATTATCTACGGAGAAAACATCTGAAAAGCTTCCAATTGAAGCTAAAAATAATATATTCGAAGGGCTAGATATTTCTAGCTTATTTAATAATTCTCCAAAAGCAGATGATTTGATAAGTGTGAAATCTTATATATCAAGTAAATCTTTGAAAGGGGAAAAGTGTTACCAAAGAAAGAGAAATTAAAGCTTCAAGAGAAATATTCTTGAAGAAAATCGATACAGTGAATCAGTTGAAGAAAGAACAGAATGAACGATCAAAAAAGAAAACAATCTGTTATAGGGATACTAAATCGTTACTGGATAACTTACCATCACTGGAATCATTGTACAAATTTAAAGATAAGGAAAAGATTCAACATGATATTATGAAGGTACCAAAGAAAAGAAAGCTATTGAAAAAAGTAAGAAAAGTCCAAAGAAGATAATACAAAACATATCTATCTATAAAAACTACTCAAAAATCCTATGTTAGTAAAAAATCCTTTCAAGTGATATCAGATCATTTAAAAGCAGTTGTAGAGCAGGAAAGAGATTCTGTTAAGAAATTGCCATTAAAATAATCATGAAGAAGTTGTTGATATATTTTGAATTTGATATTTTCAATATACTATAAGTATTGTACCTTTTCAATTATACTGTTTTTGTTTCTAATTACTTGCTCATTTTCATAAGTGGAACTTATGATAAATAATCTGATAAACTTGAAAAATGCATTTTACAATATCCTTTTATATGGTAATGAGAAGCTAAAACACATATAACTTTTTACACATATATACATATTCATCACAAAACACTACTTTTTCCGTAACTTATGATGTTTTGGAGATTCATTAATTTTGAAAAATTCAGTAGGAATATCTCATGAACCAAACAACTTTAACAGATGTATTTAATGTTTTTAAGTTTAGAAACAGAAATATTATCGAATTATTTTGTTAAATAAAAGGTGTTCTATACAAAATAAATTGTTATGCATTTTTGATGTAACCTGAAGTTTTGTGAAGCTGAAAATAATACACAAATAGAAATTCTAATAAGCTGATACAGTTGTTAACATTATTAGAGTTACAGATTTATCAGTATGTTTGACAATTTTGTGTATTTTCATTAGTTGCTTAGAAAACTGTACAAGAATATGAAGAAATTAATTTTATTTATTCAATAAGTATATGGAATACCCTCATTTGGTGTTTACAATACAAGAATATTTTAGTAAGCAAGAAATTTCAGTGTAGCAAAAAGGACCATCTACAAAAATAAACAACTCAGGGCATTCTACATAGTACCGTATCATCATATAGATAACATCTTAAATTATACAGAAGAAAAAAAAATTTCAAGAAAAAGAAAATAAGGAACTGTAAATATTTTCACAGAAGAGATTTTTCAGTACGACCTTGAATCTCTAGCCTTTGTTATTCCGGTGAATTCCAGACCCAAAGCAGAGTATTCATTAGCCAATCTCATACAACGAGTCATAGTGCTAAAGTGACTCACTTTGGCTGTGGCTGAAAATCTTCCGTTGTTACAGGAAGAATTACAAACAAAAGCTGATAATAGACAAGATCCCTTAACTCGATGTTTATTTATGAGAAATTTCTTTTAAAATCACACATTTATAGTCTTCATGATTAAGACCTCGATTATCAAACCTTCGTCATCTATTCATTCCTTATAGAATCCAAAACTGGAAAGAGAAAAACTAATATTACATATTCGAAGTAAATTTCTACTATATTTTGTAAACGGTAGTTGTTAGATGTTATTTTATTATACCTAGATCAACAGTCACCAATACCAGCAATTTCTCTATAATTCACACATCACTTTGAGAAAGGCCCTGGACGACTAAACTAAAATTCATTTATTTTGCGACAAAATCAGTAAATTTGTACAATTGTTTCAAACTTGCTCTGATTGCGCATGTGTCGAAGCATCTATATGGCCGGTCAAACACACTATTGGTTGTAATGACATAAACCTCTTTCCAGATAGCCGAAAATTCAGCAATTAGAGAAGTGACGAAAACTTCTACATAAAATGTTTCAATCAAAAAAATGATATCTCATAGAGCGCGTTATTTGGCCAAAAATGAGAAATTTGCATTATAGAAAACGTTACAACAGCTGTCTTTAAAATATTTTCATGCTAATCATTTTGATATATTCGTTAAAGACATTGACTGTTTTGTGGTATTTTACATTCTAACGAAAACGGCAGCGGAAACTTGTTTATGAATGGACCCTTATGGATAATGACTAGTGTTTGATAAAAATAAAATTGCATAGTTCCATAGCTATTGACGTTTACATAGTAACTCTGTGAGATAAATTAACAAATAGGGTGTTGCCTAAAAAATGCCGATCGCAATGGCTCCTGTATTTTTCATCCAATTGGAAAAATTAGAACTCATGGTTGAATGGTTTTTAAAGGGTTCATAAATGGCTACACCACATCTTTTTACGAAGTAAGGGGAAAGCCCCACAAAAAAAGTTCTCATTTCAAATTTTCTTTTTCTTTGTGTAGAAAACTTTTCTCAAATATAGATTTCTTAGATTTTATACACAGAAATGATATTTATAAGTATAATTTTTAAAGAAATTCAATTGTTTCGGAGGGTCTGTTGAACACACACACAGTACGAAATTTTGAGCAAACATAAGTTCATTGCACAGAAATTTCATGCTTCAAAAAAATGTTGATCCAAATTCCAGACTCTAATATTGTTTTTTATTCAAACGGACTACAACAAAATCGCAATTTTAGAAGCAAAATTAAATGGATCCATGTATAACAACTATCGATGCTCATAGGTGGGTCAATAATATGTCAAATCAAAATGTTGAAATTCCCGCGATATATGTAGTAGTTTTATTTTTCCTTAAAATTCAATTAAAACATTTTCTGAATGTGGTATGCTTGGAAGTTTTAGTTTTCGTGAATGTTTGATCTTCTTGTGTGTATTAAATTTCCTTCATTACTTGTCAGATACACATCAAGACAACAATGTTTCTCCAAATATCAAATGAAAATATATACATACATCTTGAAAGTTACACAATAAAGTCTGAAAATATAGGTAAAAATCAATTGGAAAACACTTTGAGTACTGAATTGAACTTTTCATGAGCTCCTTGATGATGTACTATGCATTCCTGTACATCTGCACAAAAGCTTTCAGTTTAATTTTCATAGATTTCATCTGTAGCGATCTGATGTGACATGGGACTCTTTTGTATAGACGAACCGCCATAAATTCCGGCTTATCAAGGTATCGCTTTTTATTGTCTCATATTGATGAACATCTCCATGCCTCAGAAAGATGCTAGTTTTTCTTAAGATACATGCTGCAGGAGGGATTGAATATTCATGGAAAAGTTAGTATATCAAGCTTCACAAAGGCATATTTTGAACCCAAGATCAGCAAGAGCATGTATATCTCCTTATGCATGCATAACATTAGATCGGCACATCAACCCTCAACTTCAACATACCTCACTGATTATGTGCAACGCTGTTGGAATGTTTGTATTTAAATCTTTCAGTCCATGAAAAGGCTACTTACAGGTACGATGTGGAAATTGACATTATATTCAACGATTAAGATATGCGAAACAAGTATGTGCTATGTGTGCCCTCCCAAATTCGAAGGCAGACTCAGGCATGTTGTAGGGGTATTATACATTAATGCTTTCATTGATTTTTTAAATTTTATTTCATTTTTGTACAATTGACGGGAAACCCCCTTTGAATATTAAATGTACAAAAATATAAAATTATCCCCACCAATGAAAAACAAGGGGGGTATTGAATACAATGAAAAAACAAGATGATACTTATATATAAGAGTAACATACATACAGATTCTATGGTAATAATAATTGTTATTTGTTACAAAAGTTTACTATTAAAAAACATTCTGCCAGCGTCTAACTTCAGATTTAAATCTCTGCAGAGAGATAGAGAAGAAATCACATCTTGTACAGAACTTGTTGGCTAAAGGTATGACACGATCACAGTAAGAATTGGCGCTATAATTGAATTTGCAGGTTTTAGGAACGAACACAGATGTACTTCTATTTAGTCTTTGAGGCACGTTGAAATCAATCTGGGCGAGTAGGTCTGAACAATCTATCAATCCGTTAACTATTTTGAATAGTTGTTCCATTTTTTAAAGTTTATAATCATTTAACGTGTAATTAAACACTAGAGAAGTACGTGATTTACAAAAAGATATGATGCCACACTTATCAATATTGAGATCCAAAGAGTTGGAAACAGACCATTCAAAGAATTTATTCAATTCCTCCTGTAAGACAGAGGCATCAGAAGATCCGCGAATGACCGAAAACTTCTTCATGTCGTCCGAAAATACCAGAAACTTGGTGGTAAGAGCAGTTTCAAGGTCATTAATGAAGATATTGAAAAGAAATGGCACCAAGTGTGACCCTTGCGGAACACAAGATGAAACTGGAAACTCTGGAATAAAATCGCTGATATCCAACGATCTGTGACCGGCCGTAAAGGAAACTTCTGAAACACCGAAAGAGCGAGCCTGAGATGCCAACGGCCTCAAGATTAGCAATCAGAATATTAAAGTTGACCCTTTCAAAGGCATTTTCTGAAATCAGTGTTTATTGCATCAAGCTGGTAGCCCGACTCGAAGCAATTATCTCATTAACAAAGAGTATTAAACAGTGCTGCTCATTTCCAGGACAAAAAACGACAAACCAAACTGTCCAGCATTTTCGGAATGGTAGATTGCACCGCTATACCTCTGTAATTTCTTAAATTAGACTTTTTGCCGGTTTTAAAAATAAGGACGCCAACACTGCTTCCACACAAGGAAGGAAAGTTGCCAGTGTTGAGCGAAATATTAAACAACGTACTAATGGGTGAAGAAAGCGTGCTCAAACAATTTTTTAAAACAAAAGACGGGACCAGCTAATAATTTGGGAAACCCTGGAACATTTCGTAAACCAAACAACTTAGAAGTATTTAGCGTTTTCGAGTTTCAAATAGAAGTATTATCCAACTATTTTCTCCGATACAAAATATTAGTTCCCTGTGTAACCCAAAGCTTTATTACTTTTCCGTAAAACACCAAGTAGGCCATCTCATACTTATATATAGGATTGCTAACTTCAAACTTCAGAACTACGTCATTATTAAAAATTTGAGAAGTTTTTCAAAATTTTATTTCATACCTAGATACATAAAGATTATTTTTGTTCATCACCAAGAAATTTTACATGCTATTTTCTTACATAATAAACCTGACTTAAAAAATTACATATCCAAACTCACAACACTTTCAAATCTGAATCTCTCCAAAGTGTTTCCATGAAAAAATTAACTGAACTTCAGTTCTGAATGGAAAATTGCAGAAAATTGAAAAAATATTCTCATAAGTTGAAGTTGAAAATAAAACCACTTGAATACACATAGAAAATGAAATATTTTCTGTAATATCCCACTTATGAAACATTAAGTAACAACGCTCGCTCAAAATTCTGATTACAGCCTTCTACGGCCCCCTCCAAATCCTCCTCCTCCTCCACCACCACCACCGCCGCCCCCGCCAGAAGAATTCAAAAATAATTCTATGTATCTGTGCTGCATGTTGCTCTTATCTTTACTCATGGCACGGAGGGCGTCCTCGTGAGATGCAAATTCAACATCTGCTTCTCCAGATGCTCTTCCTGAATGATCTTGAAGAAGGCGGATGCTGACAGGAATTACTGGCTTGAAAAACTGAAACAAATGAAAGATGTGAAAATGTAGTTGTCACAATTTTTAATTTCAATTATTAAAAACAAACAATAGTCAACAAAAGACCTCACAAACACAAAATATACACCTAGTTCCAATACATTCAAACCACTTAGAATTTATGGCAGTCATATTAATCCATTATCTCATGAGATAATTCTTCATATAGTTTTTGATACAGTGCATATTGGGTTTCTTTTAAGAATCTGAGATCATGTTGTACCCAAAATCTTGAAATGCTGTCTTGATCAGTCGACTTTGCAATGTGATAGTTTTTCTGGTTCTAGTTGAATGATTATGTAGACGGTGATGCTGAGGATGGTTGGACTCATTAAAGTACATAAAACAAAGCAAGATGTATCCACAAGACAGTCAGTACTTTATACTATTTGAATAATTTCCTGCAACTGAATATTGGTTGTACTTGAGTCGATATTCTCTTTTGGGTCTTCTTTGGTTCCGTTCAGCATCTACCAAAGCGTCCCACTGACTATGGAACTGTACAAAGTGTGTTATTAAAGCTTCACTTTCACCAACAATCCTTCCAATTCTTCTCACAGCAAACAGGGTTGCAGAAAGTCTTTTGCAGAACTGTGTGTCATGTTGAGTCCAGGATAATGACATATGGTGAACTAAAGCTGCTTATTTGCCTTTATTTAAGCATCATCCAATGATACATCTTGGAGATAAACACCTTTTGTGGTTCTACTGATAAAGTTGGTGTCATCAGTAAAGATTTTTGTGTACTCTGACCTCACATTATATGTTATATAATCCAGAGATTAAAAAAGACTCGGTCCTAGTATAGACCCACCACGCAATTTTACATCTTGAGGACAACACGCCACCCCACTCAACCAGCAGACACCAACTCTGGAAGTATGATCTAAATAAGTTTTAGAACAGGATCCCTCGATCCAAAATGCTCAAGCTTCCTCTCTGCTATCAAAAGTCTCAAATACAAATTAGACCAGTTCAATAATTGGTTCCCTTGTTCAGCAATGATTTTCCTCTACATAGTCTACCAATCTCCACTTTATAATCGCTTCAATGGTCTTCGAAAAAGCTGATAGAATTGAAATTGCGCGTTAGTTTATAGTCATTCAAAACACCCTTCTTGTTTAAAATTAAATTTCAATTTTTCCTTACGTAATTAAATTATTTCACAGCCAACTTAACAAATATTCATTAAAGCATTACCATTTTATATTTCGACAGTTGACATTGCAAAGGTTATTTGATTTTACTCAATAGATATTATTGATCTGCCAAATATGGACAGTCGAAAGCAGAATTTTCGACAGTTCACGAAAAAAAAGTATCGGACTTTTGTCTTACGTGAATGCTACTATAAAAACTTAGTACTCACATCGGCGATATCTAACTGGCTGGCTTTGAAAGGCAGCCCTCTCATATGAACGCAATGCAAACCGCTACCGCCACCTCCGGAACTGTTGCTCCACGGATCCATATCGTAGCGATTTCCGCCATTCTGATTACCTCCACCTGTCCAATTTCGATTATAATTATCATCATCTAAAATATAACGAATTAATTCAGTAGTTATTATATTTTGCAAAATTTCATAACATAGGACAGAAAATTATTTTTTACACTACCTAGATCCATTGAAAGAAAAATGAGATGCTGTTATTTTTTTTTAATTAAATAAAACTATGATGACAAACTTATGACGCGTTCTGCTACACTGCGGCTAGTACATTTAAAAGAATATGCATTAGCATTATATTGCTAAGCGCAGGTACTTAGCTCAATAGAAGGAAAATACAAATAGGTTGGCTTCTTTTAAGAAGTGAAAGAATTAAGTAATGGTGACGAATTTAAGTCTAATTGATTATTAAGTAACTTTCCGGAATTTTTCTGTTTATTGATTTCCAATGCCTCCCATAGGTTCAGTTCCACAAGAGACTTTATAAGCACTTTATTAGTTTCCTTTATAAATTTTAGATTTATAGTTAGTATATCTGTTTCAACAGTTATTTGTTCTGAAAGATATATTCAAATTATAAGATTAGAAAAATGACTTCTAATTCAGACTGGGTATACCAATATAAGTTATATTATATTTTTGATTAGTCTCTTTAATACTAGGAAAAACCCCATGTTTAAATTGTCAATGATACTAGAATTATAACCATTATTGAGCTTTATTTATTCAATAATATTGAGCTCTTTCAAGAAATTATTTTCCGACATTGGTATCATGGTGAATCTATGTATCATTTTGTTATAACTAGCTATTTTATGTTGAAATGGATGTGCGGAAGAATTATGAATAGTAATGTCTCTATGGGATGGTTTATGAAAAATAAAAATCATGTCTGTGGTCAATTTAGGTTATAGTTAAATCTGAAAAGTTAATGGAATTCTCAGTTTCCATTTCCAAAGTGAACTTTAATTAGGGTGAATTGAATTTATGACGGAACAAAAGGAATCTAAATGTCTATTTGTACCTGTGAAACAGATTTCGCCATTCACATAACTAAGTAATAAATGCAGTGTTTTGACAGCGGATTATGCATTGTTTTTTCAATGTTATACGTGAATATTTCTGCTAGTAGAGGACTGAGAGGATTACCTATTATTATTATTATTCTCAAGTAAATCTCATCACTGAAGTTAAAATAGGATGCTGTCATTGGCGCATCTCCCGAATTCGCTTTTTTTTCGAAAATCAGTAATAATAATAATAAATTAAGTTTCATGGAAAAAAACATTAGAAAAATCTTAAAAAGCAACTCTCGAAATCAGTTCATTTGTAATGATGAAATTTTGATTTCCTTTAAATCCAAGAAGTAAATTTGACAACTTCCACTCAACATTTTCCGAAGTTTCCTTTGCATTTACCTCTTATTCATGAAATTTTGGATCAAGATGTTACACATTTGTCATCTTGGAAAAAAAAACCAATTTTTTAAATTTTGTATCGCTTACCGTTGGAAAAATTCGACCCTTTAAAACTCCTTGAACCTCTACTTTGAAATCTGCCACCACCGCCGCCGCCGCCATAACGGTCTCCTCGATCGTACGGACTGGGTCGAGAATTGTACGGACCCGGTCTTCTACTGGGATATCCCAAGGCACTTCCCACTTCGGACAAGCTGCTTCGAAATATTTCTATATACCTGAATGGGAATGAAAACAAATCAAATTAGTTACCAATGCACTTTATGAAATAAATCGAGTGCAACTTTAAATTTTAAACCCTTCAACTTTTTCAGAACAAATTCGAGGGTGTTCAAGCGGCAGTAAATTTTTTCGCCATTACCCAATATTAATTTGAAATTTACATTGTTGCATTGAGTGAAGTCTCGCATGAACGATAGGTGAAATTAACTTAGAGGTACCTGTGATCAAAACGTAGGAAGACTTTTCAAATGATTTGACGATTTTCGGCATACCCTCGAGGGCCGTTGATGCAAAATATTGATACCTTGGAAAAATTATCATTATTTTAATTTTCGTACGGGTCTCAGATTTTTTAAAGATTTACGAGTAAATAAAGCTCACGTCACTGATATATGTAGCTTTCCATAGGTAAAAGAAATGGGTAGATTGTTTGAAACGACAAAAAAAGAGTCGCATGCTCTCTTGAACGCTTCACCATTACAAACAAAATCCGAAATGTCCTTCGTCGGGATGCTGGAGGGAAGTCCACGTCTGTGAATTTTCCGCGTAACTATCACGTAGATTAAGCATACGTCGCCAGTCGTCTATCGCGGTTGGGAGCGAGCAGAGCCGCGTGTTTTAGCCAATGATTTTGAATATATTATCATAGCCTATTAAAAACTCAGGAGTTTAAAATTGGAAAGTCTTCCTATTATTTGGTCATGGTAGAAAGAATTATTATTAATGATAATCATAACAAAGTATCATTTAATTTCATCTACAGTTATCTGTTACATCACTTTCTCGTTTGAATCTAAATTGAGTCGAGTATTACTCATTACAAAATTATTCTATATAAAAAAACTTGAATTTTAACCTGTTTTTAACTTGACCTTGTACATATTCAGTTCTCCATCATCTTTCCTGTTCAAACTGTGTTTTAACAAAAAAAATTGTCTGCTCTCCAACTCTGGAAAGAGTAATAATAAAAAAGACGCTGAATCAGATCAATATTTTATTCGTGGGGGACGAATTTTGGGAGTAATCTGGGCCATGTGTCATCAACTCTCAACATAGCCCAACTCAAAAATTATTATAGGGAAAAAAAGGGTCCAGTGCCACTTCTTTGAAAAGGGTTTTCAATAATTTACTCGAATATTCAATTTTGAAAAATTAAAATACTACAAAGGGTGTCTCGTCGCAGCGAAAGTTATTGTACCTTGAACTCCAAATACTTTTAAAATGAGATGAATCACGACAGGTTCAAGCCAATTTCAAAAGTGACATTTCCCTTTTTTGGAACTTGTGGCACTGTGTGAGTGTATCTCGCTTGAAAATCATACTGGCCTAAATAGAGAATTGCACCTTATACAATTAAAATCAAATCAAATTTACTTTATTGTATAACATTGCACAAAAGGGAAACATTCGCTTTAGGCGTTCGCCCATTCCCCCTGAGTTAATAAAAGTATTTTAAGAAGTTTCAACATGAATTAAAAATTCACATAATTACAAAAAAGGAACACTTTGAAATCCTAATTTTTCATAGTGTATTAAAGTTCCTGGTGATTAGTTTCTATTTAAATTTGTTGAGGGAAAAGCTAAGTAGACTGTGGGAATCTCCACCATTCAGGTGATCAACTAAGCTACATGCAAAGCATCCCTCAAACTTAGCTGTTCTATGCATAGGAATCTCAAATCTCCAGTTTATTTCTCTTAGTTCTCTTGAATGGATGCAACTCCTAGTTACCCAATCATTAACAAGATATTTTGGTTCACCACTGCAGAGCTAAGCCCATTTTATGCCTATCTGACATCTTGAAGTATTTATTGGCTATGTATCTCATATCTCAAGCATCTAATGCAAGAGTTCCGAGCTATATGCAATTTTCCCCTAAACTGGGCAGTGAGGAAGTTATAATACACTCGTAAGCAGTAATCAATGGTAGGGTACAAGAGTGACTGCACAATCTTGTATTTTGCCTGCTCGCATAAATTTGTACCTATTCGAAGACTAAAGTTTCATGTAGAGAGCTCCTATCTTTTCGTATTAAGGCATTCGAAATTAAGTTGATCATCGAATATTACAAAGTTCCTACAAGCATTTTCTGGGATAGCTCTACATCATTTATGTGTAAGGTGTTAAAGTAAAAATTCAGTACACACTGCTGAATTGTTCTGGTTCCAATCAGTATATAAGAGCATTTTGGGGTATTCAACAGGAGTCGGTGGCCACTCAGATATTCTATTCAGGTCATTAACTGCCACCAGTGCCGAACTTATATCCTGCGGCACAAATGATTTTATCGCCTGGGTATCATCTGCATAGATATAAACGCCACAGTTCTGAACAACACTGGGCAATAGGTAAATAAAAATGCTATAGAGTATGGGACTAATAATATTCCCCTGCAGAACGCCTTCTTGAATCATTAGGCTTTCACAATCCATCTCCACAACCTACCTCCCAACAAGACAACCACTGAAGCACTGGCGACTCACATCTGAAAGCCCATAATGTTGGATAATAGTATCCATGCCCCAAACAGACTAGTTGGGAGAGATCAATTGCACGAACAATATGTGTGGTAACATTTGCAACCGTACTATGCCCAGAAAAAAATATAATACTTTCAGATTGTCTTTTCATTACAGAGCGCCTGTATTGAGTTGTTTCCATTAAAACTCAATTTGATTTGAAACAACCTGATGGTGTTCTGGTGAAAGGTTGTGATAAAAACGAAATAAGGGAACATTCTGATTGTTTCTTGAAACTTAGAACAGAAACTTTATGAACTTTTTCTCACTCTACATAAATTCCAAATTCACGTGGGAATCCCTCTTTTGATACGAACTATCTATCCAGATATTTTCTCCAAATCAATCAGTTTTAAGAAGTATATCAAATTTAATGAATAATAACTTTCGCTTCAACGGAATCCTGTATAAACTTAACTTTTTAAAGAAGAAATATTTGACAAAGTGCTGCTTGACCCTTTATACCTATGATTATAGACTTTCAGACTGGAGGGATGCTGATCAACCTAAAAAACATTTTTCCTCCAATCAAAAATTCACACGTTTCAGCGTTTTCGCTAGTATCACTCTTCATTAAAGAGTTGGAGGGAAGGTCAAATTTTTGTTGGAACAGAGTGTGTAATGATGTTCTCTTCTGATGCAACATAGTATACTTTTATATTTGAGGAAATGTATCATAAAAAATCCGGAAACATTTTTTTCAGTATAAATAACATGATTCGTTCATTTCAATAAAATCAGAGCATTTATTTCAACCATTGCACCAGTCACCAATCTTGTATCTTGTATATACTTTGTATCATTTCAAATGGCCACTCAGTACATCTCAGTCTCCCTTACAAAATAAAATGAAAGGAAATATTTGACGTCACATGGCACGTCGAAACTCGGCTCATACAACTCTGTGAGCATAGAAACTGCTCCGTTGTGCTCTTGCGCTTGAATTGGCGCTCGAAAGCAATTCATTACGATCGTAATTGATTGATATTCGTTCAAATTTGGGTTTGCGATTATTAAATTGAATTTATTTCATCAGTGTTTTAAGATAATTCGGCATGCCGAAACATTATAGACAAAAGAGCAGATTCTTATTCAGAAGCTGCTCAACTACTTTCAACGTGAGAAAGAAACTGAACAACCACTTTTACCATTCAGTAATGCATATAATGTAAGTATATATGATTTAAAATGTAACTTTTATAGCGTTATGTATTATTATTATGAAACCACACTGAAATCAATGGAAATCTACGTATTCTTCAACGAAGTGGATATAATTTTTTGACGTTATAATATAATAGCCAGCAGCACCACAGAAGTGTATGACAAATAATCTTTTTCTGCGAAATTATGTAGTATGTAGGACATACGTTCGACTGAATTATTGCAAAAGAAATTGATCAAGTTGGCGATGAGTGGTCATTTGAAACGATACAAACTATACCATGGTCATTGTTGATAATTTTTTTTGTATCATTAAATATACATAAAATATCCAAGACATTCGACTTTTGAGACCAAAGTACATCATAAAATATTTTAAATATTTGCCTATATAACGATTATATTCACATTAGTCCTGGGTGAATGTGCAATGGTTGTAAACAAAATCAATGCATCAAATCAAAGGAAATAGATGAATATATATAAATACATAATAAAAATAAAAAGGAGGACGTCCCACCGTTCCCTCCCTGTCTACCCCACCTGTGTCCTATTTTTTCCCGGTGTTTCTGCAGAGCTTTCTCTGCCACATCTTTGTTAACAAACTGAACGTATGCCTCCCCCGAGCTCCGCCCCGAGTAGTCAGTCAGTAGGGTGATACCGTTCGGCACTATCTCCAACCCTTTAACAACCCACAACAACAAATATCAAAACCCATCGAGAAATTGCAACCAACCAACCAGCCCTTGAACTCAGAATTAAACAACATCTCAAAAATACACAATTATTCAGACTGTAAATTTATCATGCAGAAAATTTAGACATTAATTGGGGTAACCAGATCAATAATTTCAGGAAACTGCCCTTTTGGGATTGACAATTTAACAATGACTAATAAAGTGCAGCATAAATTTCAGTGTTTTAGTACGTAGCTAGCTGAAATATTGTAATTAATGAAAAATGACATCCCATCGATGTTTTACAGGGACCTACAATTGAAATAATAGTAAGAAGAAGAAATGATAGTAGTTATAATGGCCAAACCTTCTATTTCAAGTAGGCAAATAGAGGCAGAAACTGGAATTTCGTGACGTCGTGCGCACGGTATTTGAAAGTTCAAGCCCTATAAAATTCGAAATTTCGAATTTCAGAAGAAGTAACTTTCAACTGAAATTTTGTAGTACGAACCACAGATTCATGAAGAACTGAAGTGATTATCAAACTCTAAGACCCCATATAATCATTATGGTTCGAATTTAATCAAACCATAGAAACAAGATGGTCTTGGACAGGACCAAATACATCTGTGGTTTTTCCAGCCATAGAACAAAATGAATGTAATTGATGAAATGGTTCTAATTTGAAAAAAAAAAGCATGTTTGCATTATAATCTGAAAACCACAGAGCCCAATTTTTTTTCCACGCCATTGAATTTTACTCAAACAAAATGCTTATGAAATATGAAACTCATTTTTGCCGGATATTGAGATATCCCCTAATGAAGATTTTCCCAAAATTCGAGAAATTTTGAATAATTTGAAAATGGAGATGGCGAAAAAAGAATAGAGTGAGATTTTTGTCGAATTTATAATATATCATCTAGCTGCCATACTAAAACATTGAAGTTTTCACAATGTACAAAGTATCTTAAAAATGCAAGAACAATTTGTGATTTTTTTATGTCTGAGCATATAACCAAAACAAAAATATAGTTCAAACTCTTTAGATTTCAAGTTGATTCAAAAACATGTTTTGGATGAATGTTTGAATGGACCAAATATTCAACATTTTCATTTCATGCACGAACATCAAATTATTCATTAAGTATTATTTTTATAATTTTAAATTGTAAGGAAGTCAACTTTTTCTAAAAATTCTCAATTTTTTCTATATCTCATCTTCAAAGTGCTTTCTAGACAGCATTTTATTAATGAAGCAACATATTACAAAAATAAATATTTTACAGAACCATTATTGTGCAATGATATAGAAGTATTAGTAGCACTTCAAATGGTATGTAAAAATTGTTTCAATCTGTAAAGTAAATATCTCCTGAAATATTTGATCTCTCAAAAATTAAAGTTTCAATGAATGTACAAAAACAACATGAAAAATTTAAAATCCACAAACTAGATCTAAAAAAACCTCATCTGACCAACATAATAAAATAAATTCAATTATAGCTATATTAAAAATATTTCCACCCTGTATTTGTACATATAAACTTGTTAAATAAACCCTATAGCTTTGTGAGATACAAGGATCTCTAGAAAGAATATATTGCTAATATTGGTAATCCTGCTGTTTACGCGGCCCACACGCGCACCCTGTACCGAGTCGACGAGGAATGTTTCAACGATTTGAAATTTAAGCCAGTGTTGCCACGATTTATCTCACGTCGGAGATTTGAGTACCTATCGTTGAAAATGAAATAGCAAAGGATAAAATGTATTATTGAAGTGAAACAGAATATAGTGCTCATTTCGCGGGCTAATCGGAGCTACTGTCCGTCGGTGTCTATATTAGCTACAAAAGGACGTTATAATTCTAGGAAAGTTGTCTGTCTATACGACCAGCGGCGTCTCGTTCCATCGATTAAGGTGCATACATCATGTAAATGTTCGCAATAAAAAGTCGTTTTCACTGAGTTTCTATTAAAGTATATACGCTTAGTACTTAAAACTGAATAAAAGTTTTAAAAACTTTGTCAATCCGAGCAATCTCTGAAACGGCTGATTCGATTTCTATTGGCATTTTACTGAAAAATAACCCATGATAACTTCAGAGTATTGAAAATAGTTTGGGGTTCTGTCGAGAATTACATATATGAAGTCCGATTTAGTGAACCGATTTTGATTACATTTTCACTTAAATTTTCTTCCCAAAATGATATTAAAATTGACCTTTTCGGATATTTTACAACATGAAAAAAATCGTTACAATAATAATTAAAACTAAAATAATATAGATTTGTCGTCAACTTGTTACAATATATTTTCACAAAAGCAGCGGTTCCGACTCGTAGGTGGTTTTCTAGTAAATACATTTCATGAGAAAATAAATCAAACATTTATACTCTTATACGAACGTGAAATTTAAATGAACTTCAGGTAAGGGATCTGGCAACACTGGCTTGAAATTCAAATCGTTCGGAAACATTTCCCGTAGACTCGGTACAGGGTGCGCGTGTGGGCCGCGTAAACAGCAGGATTACCCTAATATTTTAAATATTTAAACCTCATTAAAATGTCCTTCAATGATCCTCCAACATCTCACAAAATCTAACACTTAATACAAAAATACAGGACAGTCTAAACAACAACGAGATGGAAATCAGAGATCATACCTGTGAAAAACTGTGCGATTTCTTCCTTTGAGCAACCAAATGGTAAGCCCCTCAATCTAACACAACCATCATCATTTGATCCATACGATGGCCCAGATCTTTTTACCATCCACTCCATTTCAGATTTTTCTACTTTAAAAACTATAAGAGAACATTTTAAGTTATTAGTTGAATTATACAATTTGATCTAAATAAAATTATGAATTCACCTTCGATATATCTACTTCCTATATGATCTCGGTCTTTCTCCAAAGCCTTTTCCAAATCATCTGCAGTTTCTAATTCTACATATGCTTCTCCACTGGGTCTTCCTTCCCTTGAAGAAGTCATATGGACTCCACTTTTCCCGTCCAAAACGTTACATTCTCCAAAGAATTTGAGTATATCATCAGCAGTCGCAGACCAGGGTAAGCCCCGCAATTTGACAACGTATCCATCATCTTCTTGATCTCCACCCCCAGACATTATATATCTGAAAAAGTAAAATATAACAATAATTGTATCTCGAACTTTTAGTATCTATTGAGTAAACATAAAACATATTACTAACTTTATCTACAGAAAAGAATTTAAACTACTTTAAGAAGCCCCAAACAAGCCGATACGCTTTCAATGACGCTTCGTATGGGAAAGACAAAATGGCGGTAACAAGTAATAGAAAGAAAAAAAATGTTCTGTGACCTTAGTGCTCTTTTTTTATTTAACGATGCAATTTTATTTTGATTGCAATAATATTAATCAGCAATGCGACGTAGGTTCAAAAATTAATTAAGTTTATAGAACTCAAGTATAAAGAATCAGTTGAAATTTTCAAATTACTCCTAAGGACAGCTCAACGGATAATGGACGACTAGACTGATTTATTTAAATTCATAATTTTCGATGTATTCAAATAATAATTACTTCTGAATAGTTTGTGGACTGTTTGGTTTTTCAAATTCAATAAGGATCCATTTATAAATACTTTTACACTTTATACTTTCACACTGTCAAACGATGAACATAAGTTCGAAACCGTGGTAACAGCGATTTATTAATTTATTTGTAGGTAGTTGTAGGTAGTAAAATTATAGAAAAAAATCCATTCGTGTTACAAATCTTTAGATGCCTTTTCCCCAAAATGGTCAATTTTGGGTTCTACCCCTATTTATCTTCAGTAACAGGTGCAATATTCCCTTAACAGAATATATACTTTCACGAAACTTCTTCGATATTATATAATAAGCATTTCTAAGCAGTTTTTGCAACTTCATTTTTACGGTAAGATATTTCAATTAAAACTTGACAGTACTAAATGACATCTGAAATTTACTGTCATGTGCAATGAAATACGCCCAATGATAAAAATAAACATTTGTGATGTGTTGATCATTTGATCGTGTCAAAATAAAATACCAAAGAATAGGAATAGCAAAGCTTTTATCAACTTCGAATTACTCATTTTTGATTTTAAGAATGTCATCATTTTTCGGGAATGCTTTGGGGGGAATTGGAGGTAATCCCTTTTCTACTCCAATTGGTATTAAAATTGAACAAGCTACAGATGGATCACTGGCTTCTGAAAATTGGTCTCTGAATATGGAAATTTGCGATCTTGTTAACGAAACTGAGGAAGGACCGAGGGACGCCATCAAGGCAATAAGGAAGAGATTGACGCAAAATGTTGGCAAAAACTACACTATCATTATGTACACTTTAATTGTACTTGAAACTTGCGTAAAAAACTGTGGAAAACGATTTCAAGCTCTTGTTTGTACAAAAGATTTCATTCAAGAATTGGTAAAGTTGATTGGTCCCAAAAATGATCCTCCTACTGCTGTTCAGGAGAAAATCTTGAGTTTGATTCAAGCATGGGCAGACGCTTTTCAAAATCAACCTGATTTGTCTGGCGTTGTATCTGTCTATAAAGATTTGAAAGCTAAAGGAATAGAATTTCCTGCAACAGATTTAGATGCCCTCGCGCCTATTCATACACCAAAACGTACCGTGAATGATGTACCAGTTGAACCTACTGTTCCAGTTGCGACTTCTCCCAATCAGGTACCTAGCCCTGCTAGTGCTTTATCTCCAGAACAGAGAGCGAAAATTCAGTCTGAATTGGATGTTGTGCAAAGTAATATGAATGTACTTGGTGAAATGCTGAATGAGATGAAACCCGGACAAGAACTTGCCGATGAGTTGGAATTACTGCAGGAGTTAAAGGCGGCATGTCACTCAATGCAAGATAGATTGATGGAATTGATTAGCCGATTATCAAATGATGAACTCACTGCTGAATTGCTGCGGATAAATGATGACATGAATAATTTGTTTCTTCGTTATAGCAGATGGGAAAAGAATAGAGAGGCAAAAGGACAATCGGCTTCTACCGTTTTAGCCAAAGTGCTACCCCCAATGTCGGAAGCAGGTAAACCACCTTTGGAAGCATCTGATAGTTTGATAAATTTCGATGATGATTTACCGAATCAACTCAGCAAACTTACAACTTCTGATACCACTGCTTCGAGTCAGTTGAGTAAAATAAGCTCTGTTACTGCAAAAAATTCTGGTAAACAAGACGATGAGTTCGACATGTTTGCCCAATCAAGAAATGTTACTTATGAATCTTCTAAAAAAACTGGGAGTTCTTATCAGGATAATTTAGAACCTGATCAGGTATCGGGCGGTTTGAGTTCGATAACATCACAACAGAAATCCGAGGAAATGGAATTCCACGAAATGGCTAATTGGTTAGGAGCTACAGGGGGTGCTGAGGAATCTGTAACAAGCAGTGAATTTGAAAGGTTTTTGGCTGAGAGGGCTGCAGTGGCAGAATCATCAAGTGTAGTACAGGGTACGAATGCATCAGGAAATCAGAGTTCGGTGAGTACTTCCCAGGGCAAAAAAGCAGAAGGTCAGTTTGCATCATAGGTTTTATTCTAGAATATAACAATATATTTATATATTAAGGACTGAAGCATAATGTAGTAATTGTTGAAATTTTTTGTTGTCTTATATTTTTGTTAACTGTTTCATAAAATTTTATGGTTTATAACGAATGGGCTTTTATGTAGTACTCATTATTTATTTGTATTGATGAAAATAAGCATAACAATTTCGTTTGTTCTACCAATTTACTTATATTCAAATAAAATGATGCACTGCATATTACTTGTTAGAAAAAGACGCAGTGATTCTTATATTCTTTCCAGACTTATTCGCAATTATTTTTCTGAAATATTTTTGAATGGAGACTAAATAAAAATAATTTGTATGAGAAGTTATTTTGAATATTAAACTTTCATCATAAATGAAGTAATGTTTTGATACTTCGTCAAGTTTGTTCTTAGATCTCTGATAAAAATTTTTGTCATCAGATTTATATTATGCGTATTACTAATACTAAGTATTCTTTTTCTATAATTTTTTTATCATGTTTTACATTACAAAATATCTTGAAATAATCTCATGAGACAAACTAGAGAATATGAGTCACTCTAATTTTTTTTGAAGAATATAACATTAATTTTTCACTGTATGGATTCAGCTATTTCTATTTAGTAGTTAACCCATTAATACCTGAGTAATTTTTTTTCGCGAAAATTGATGAAATTGAAAAAACTCCTTCCTTTATTGATACAAAATACGAGAACAATACTTTGAGATACTAGGAAAGTATTCTGAAATGATGAAGACAACATTCATGGTCGTTTGTGATATAACACGAAACAATCTTTTGGGTGAAGTCCAACATTGCACTTGGAACAAATGAACATTTTTTACACTGAGCGCATTGTCTATGAGTTGGAATCCAAGAAACTAAGTGATCTACCCCATCAAACCTCACTTCTGTCAAAACATTTCGACTGCATTTTGGTTTTGGTCCAGACATATGTTCAGGACTAGTCAGAATAGATAGAAAGACTCTTCTGGTGAATTCCAATAAACTGATTTTTGGAAAAGCATGTCGATAAAGGATCCACATATTTACCATTGCTCCGTTTATACAAAAACGAATGGCCTATACCATTTTTTGGAACGTATACGGATACGGTAAAGTCCCCTCATTTGGTCGAAAATATCGACCCCGCCCATTCCTTGGTTATATATATTTATGAGGTAGGTTGATCAACCTGCGTATATGATTTTTCCTTTTTTTGACCAACGCTTGCATTTTACTTACTTAGGCACAGCTGATAGTTATTTATGTTCGTTGTTGTCGTTCCACCTTATCAATGAAATTGACTTATCAGAATCTTGTAGAACATGGAAGCTTCCTCGTGGTTCTTTCTTCAATTCTTTCAAGGGCGCTTTTTCAACTCTATCGGAACGAATGGTACCTATGCAATTTATGTTTTCTTCCTTCAATATATCTAGCAACTGTAAGGAGTTGAAGAAATTGTCCATAAAAACAGTACTACCATGGGCCAAATAGTGTAGACATAGATTTTCTGATACCGACGAACCCAAAGTTTTCCCCTCCTTTTTATTTCCTGCACCACAGTATGGATCGAATTTCAATAAATAGCCTTCAACTGTTGTTAGGCACCAAAATTTGAAACCGTATCTAATTGGTTTCCCTCTTATGAATTGTTTCATATGATGGTGACCGAAATATGGCTCCATTGCTTCATCTAAGGAAAAATTTTCTCCCAACGGTATAGCCAAAGTCTGAGAAATAGGGTTCAGTTGATCTATCAGGAGTTGAACCTTATACAGTTTGTTATTTTGAGCTATTGTGTTGTTGTCATTGAAGTGTAAGCAACGATGTATAGCTTCAAATCGGTCTCGTGATATGCTGTTAGCCACTAGGGAATTGAAAGTATCAGACTTTGTTTGCCAAAACAATCTCCTGCCGGCAACTTGCAATAATCAGATAAAATCAATATTCCCAAATAGATATACATTTCTCGAGTGGTAACAGAAAACGAATGATTGCCTTTGAAGATCGCATACCTTTGTGTTTCGTCGCAAATTTTTGAACAAATGTTTCAGAAAAAAACATTTTCAATAAATCAAGTGGTATTAAATTTTGATCCCTTATAGTATTGACTATGTTGGGCGCCGGAGTTTTTTCGAGAGAAGTTCTCTCTTCGCGTTCGTTCAAAATGTAATTATGCCAGTTCCTCTTCTTTCTATTCTTTATTGTACGCTCACCCTGACGTCGTTCGTTAGGTGGGTGCTCGTTTGTATTCGTACTCTTTTTGAATTTCTTTGCTAACTTTGTCAAAGGTAAGTTATCATTATCACTATCAAGACTATTCTGAGGAACATTCAACTCAAACATTTCAGTATCATTATCATCACTATTCTGAGGAATATTCAACTCAACCATTTCAGTACCATTATCTCCACCAACGGCGTATATTTCCATCGTTTGTCTCAGAACTCCTTTGCCAATATCCTTTAGTCCAAAATCTCCTTCTTCGTCGCTTGGACCGTCATCTCTATCGCTGTCTCGTACATCTTCAGGTGGAAATAACACAAAGTCGAGATGATCACAATTTTTTACATTCGAATAATCTTCATCCACTTCGCTCAATTCGAAAATATAATTCATCAGCTCCTCGGGGCATCTCGAGGATTCCTCGGGGCATCTCGAGGATCCTCTGGGTTATACTTGCGTTTTCTGCAATAGAACGAACCCATTACTTCCTATGATATGATATATCATGTGCTAATATTGCGAGCTCCTAGCTCATACATATGTCCAAAAATGAACTTTCTGAGCTCGTAATCTGATAAAATGAACCTTCATTGTTAAAATTTCAGAATGGAAATAAAATGAGATCAATTTTAGTAGGAAAAAATGAATCAAATCTCATTTTAGCGGCATCGTTGAAGCGAAATAAAATCTCTCCTCACTTCCTTCGGGTGTAGAAACTTTTTTTACGCACTATACTTCCCCGTCCCGCACCGAATCGAAGACAGACTTGTACTAATGCTAATTCGTTACACGAATATCGAACACAACGGATGGTTCAGACATGTCGTCACCTGTAAAGCGGTCGTCTCTGGGATATGATATATCATATCATAGGCATTAATGGGTTAAGCATGATTAAAACGCAAATGGAATTTTTACAACCAACAATAAATTAATACATCATTATTACTGAGGTTTTGAACTATCATTCATCATAATTTTTTTTATTTTCTTTGAAAATATAACATTTTGTAAACACGTTAGTCATTACAAACACAAGCAAAACACAAAAATAAAGATAAAATTACAAAATACAAAAACATTAAAGACCAAAATTACATCCATAAAAACCTTCAAGAGTGTATAGACAGTTCTCTGTGAGCAAAGTTTTACAATATTTATCGAATGACTTTTCATCTAGAGCTCTCACTTGTGGAGGTAATGCGTTGAATATGTATATAGGAATTGTCTTCTTAAATTTTAATTTAGGTGTAACTATTGAATCCCTATTCCTAGTAGTGTAATCGTGAGTGTCTGACATTTTATTAAACTTATTTTGGTTCCTCTTGATAAACAGCAAATTTGCATAAGCTATGAGGAGAAAATAATGTCATTATTTTGAGTCCTCTGAAAATAGGAGCACAGTGATCTCTAAAGTCAGCACGCACTATACATCTAACTGCAGATTTTCATACTGGTTTTTGATAAACGATAGTTTTGAAAGTGCAGTAACAGTGAGCTATTAATTTATATGAAGGTGTTAAAAGGCTAGTAAAAATTCCACTTGTGTTTTAAACATTATTTTTTCTTTAAGGGATTATATATGTTTGAAGCCTAAACATGTCAATTTTTTACTTTTTGTGAATCTGGCGTTTTTAGATAATGATACACAAATGAAGATGGATGGATTGAGCAACTTCAGAAATATTAAAAAAGAATTATTAACTTAAATTTACTGAATGGCGACTGTAAGTCAGTAAATACAAAACAAAATTTAAGAGAATATTGTTGAGGTATACTATGAAAAATTCACTTCAATTATTTATGTATATTGTCTTATATACGGATCGTGAAAAGTGTGTGTACTCAAAAGATAATAGAATATAGAAGCTACAGTTCAGAAGTCGATTCGATTGAAGGAAAATTTTTCGAGTTCTACTGAAGAGACAAATTACTACAAGTTTGAAGAAAGAACAGTATCTCCAGAAACATTAATTTTCAGAAGACTTTCTAAAATGCTTCTGAATTATTCATTATAAATCTAGGAAAGTTATGAGGCGATTCAAGCTAATAAAAAAATTAAAATAGATATGGCACTACGTATAATAAATGATTTATAACATCAAAATCTCATTTTGATCTTGGAATTTAATCGCTATCAAAACTTCTTGGTTTGATTCATTGATCTATTTCTAGATTTTTTGGGAACACAATGTGTCTAAAGTACTTCGTTTCCGAGATACAGGGTGTCTAAATTGGCATTTTTTAAAACAAAATTACAACTTCGGAATCCTAAATTGCAGATTTTTGAGCTTTGGCTTATTTGAAGCAACATTTATGCAATAGAGTAATTCGCAGAGAATAGAACCAGTGGCATACCATGATATTCAACAACTTTTTCTTTTCAGATAAGGCTTCTACACCCTTCTGTATAATATTCAATTTAGGAGTTTTTCGATTTCAAAATAAAGCAATTCGAATATTGAAAAAGTATTTTTCTTTAATGAAATAATTTATTTGCTATTTTTATTATGATGATGAAAGCATTCCAATTATTGAATTTATCAATCTGCCACCTGCAATACCTGTTGTTTATATTTGAACCTCAATTGTACTGAACTTCTATTATGATGGTATGTTTCCGAAATTATTTTTTTTAATGTTATGTTGTATAATTTTCTGTAATTTATATACATAAACTCCAATACGAAAATATCATGTTTTAAATTCAGTAAAATATATTTCAGGTAATGGAATGATACAATATATAGAGACAAACCAAACATAAATAAACAGAATTATATGAATTGTAAGTCAATTGAAGTTTTTTTGATTATGTTGAACATATTATATATAAACTGGTATTGTTTCTATTCAAATATATTTGTTATTCACCCAAAAACTATACATTCTTAATTTTGTTTGTTAATTTGATACTTGACAGTATGAATTCATTATGACAAACATTTTTCGTTGAACTATTATTTTAATTCACCGAATTCTCTCGAATAGACTAAAATAAATATGAAAATTGTCAGAAGAAATATTATCTATCATTTCCAAGCCCTAGTCTTGATTGATGTAACGAGTGATTTAGTTATATATGCAAAGAAATGAAGTATTATTTCATTTATAATATATATATGTTTAGGTATAATAATAATCAGTACGACCTATATCTTAACTAATTGTTATTTCAGCTTTCGATTTATAATAGGATGTCTTATTTTTCAATAAAGCATTATTACAAAAAAGTGTTATATATTATAAGATATGCTTCCAAGTTTTCAAATGAAATTCCTCATGCGAGCGATATTATTAGTTTACCGTACAAATTTAAACCCAAATGTGAACCGAAGTGAAACGAGAGCTAAATAAAGCGTAATTTTGTTACATTTTACTTGAATCATTCTTAAAATAACGTAAGTTTCTAATTAAAATATATTTATAAAAGAATACATTTAGTCCAATGATTGCATTTTTGAATGAGCAAATTTTATCATTCACGAAAATCGACTTATCAACCACAGAAAAATGTGATATTGTGGCCTTTTAGATGCTCGAATCATAAAATGAAAACAATACTACGTTTGCCTTCCTTTGAGCTGATTGAAACCAGTGAACTCGAACTATATAACTGGAACGCCATGCGAAAACATAATTGTTTTATCACATTCTAATTAACAGTAGTGGCATCACTATATGAGCACTTCGGGGTTGACCGCCTCAGTAGCTGCACGGATAGTGTGCTAGCATATTGGAACTGCTAAGCCAAGGTGCTCGGTTCGAATCCGAGCACCTTGGCACAACATCATAGATGTTGTCCTTGAACAAAAAAATGAATTTGACAAAAATATACATCAAGACGAGGGACATGGCTAACTGCTAAACCTATAACCATCGAAGGCCAGATAACTGTAATCCAGAGTGGTGGCAGTTATCTTTGCACGGTCTAGGTGAGTGATTCGGAACCCACTATAAACTGGTGGTCCCTAGAACAAAACAATCAAACACTTCGGGGTTAATAAAGCCACACAATAGAGTAGGTTGTTTGTTTCGTCTTTTAACAATGTGCTCGGGCACTTAGAGGGGACCTACAGCTTATAGTGGATTTTTATCCACTCTCCTAGACCGTGCAATGATAACTGCGACCACAATGATTATAAGTTATCTGGTTTTGGAAGTTTATGCCCTCTTTACGCGACTCGTTTTAA
Organism: Cryptolaemus montrouzieri; assembly: GCA_013387265.2. Lineage (NCBI taxonomy): Eukaryota > Metazoa > Arthropoda > Insecta > Coleoptera > Coccinellidae > Cryptolaemus > Cryptolaemus montrouzieri. The sequence goes on from JABFTP020000103.1 coordinate 32,282,262, forward strand.
GTATCATTTTTTGTTCAAGGACAACATCCATAACTTGAACTCGGATTCGAATCAGGCACTTGGGCTTAGCATTTCCAAGATACTTGCTCACTAACCGTGTAGCTACCCAAGCGGTTTCACAGAATATAGTACAAACTACCAAATTTATGTGGAATCACTCGATATTTCACATTATTGATTGTTTTTAACCATGAATCTTTGACTACTTGTGAAGAATGAAGTTTTTGTTGTAAAAAAACTGGATAGTATGATGAGAAATGTTCGGGATATTATACTCAGTCGACAATGAGATTTGAAACTGAATTTCAAAATTTAAGAATGCCTATAATCATAATTGAAAGTGCCTTAGGTTGGATTGTCCGAAGTGCAGAGGGGTCGAATAATTGGCCTCGTTGAAGAAGGGGCGACGCCGAAGGATATAGTGGTCACAATGAGGGTATTAAAGGGGGTGATTTCAAAAATCTACGCCCGATACGTGGAATTGCAATCTTTGTAAAATAGGCCTAGAAGAAGTCGTAGAAAGATCACTTCTGAAGAACAAGACCGCTTTTTGTGCCAAATTGCAAGAAGAGACCCTAGTGGGTCGCATCCCATACTCCAAAGGCAATTCTTGGAAGCAGCAGGCATCAGTGTATCAGTCGAAACGATACGTCAAAGACTTCGTTCAAGGGGTTTATACAGCAGAAGGCCCTTAAGAGTTCCAGAGCTAACCAGACATCAAAAAATGAACAGACTTAATTGGTGTATCGAGCGCCAAAATTGGAATATTGAGAATTGGCGAAATGAGACCAGAATTGGTGTTCGATCAGATGACCGCCGGATTCGGGTTTTAAGGGGTCGTTGAAGACAAGCTAGACTCCGAGCAGCAAGACAAATTCCGAAATACCAAGGGGTCAGTGTGATGTTTTGGGGTGGCATTATGCTGGGAGGCAAAACAGATTTGATTTCGTTTCCTGCGAGTGTAACGGCTAGAAATTACGTGGACCTAGTGCTGGAGCCCAAAGTGAGACTCTGGCGAGGTGCTCACGGTGAAAATTTCACTTTTATGCAAGGTAATGCTCCTCCGCATACCAGCAACCTCGCGCGACATTATCTTGAAACAGAGGGAATCTATTTTGGACTGGCTAGCTTGCTCTCCAGACCTAAATCCTATCGAACATTTATAGGATAATCTCAAAAGGAAAATTAGATCGCGCCAGGATAATCCAAGAACTCCACAACATCTCATCCAATCCGACACAGAAGAGTGGCAGAATATCACCCCAGAGGAGATCCAAAGCATGCCTTGACGGATTCAGGTTTGTATCAGGGCAAGAGGAGGTGATACAAGCTACTGAGGTCGAGAAAAAAAACACCTACTCCGTGAGAAAACAATTTTTAATTTTTTTACTACATGCGGAAAGTCTCTTATTTTCTTTTATTTGTTTCTTTCTTAAAATAAACCTTAATTTATTTCTTTTTTCAATCTCAAAAAGGATCAATTCTAACAATCTTTCGAATTTGCAAAATCCCTGAAGTTATTCGTTCGTTCGTTTTTCTTTTAACGATGTGCGGGAACTAAGCCCATTTACACAGATGGACCTAAAGCTTATAGTGGATTCCGAACCACTCTCTTAGATCGTGCAATGATAACTGCCACCACAAGGATTACAAGTTATCTGGTCCAGGAAGTTTATGTCCTCTATAGGCGACACCCAAACCTTCGCCGGAATCGTACCGGCAGCCGCAAGTGTACAAACTGGGAAGCGTGTGATCTTCCCACCTGGCCACAGCTGTGGTTATCCCTGAGGTTATATTCAAAATATCAAGTGACTCCATATAAATTTGGTTGTGTGAATATAGTTTTATGATATATTCTGTTCTGTGATAAAGTATCAATCATAGAGCTATAACATATGATGTATTAAGGATTATCGTTATTGAAAGGAAATAGTGGGGCATTCTTCAAATAATCACATTTTCGTTCAGAAACCTCATTTCGAATATAATCTACGATGCACATATTACAAAGTAACTATATCAAAATCGTGGTCACTGGGCTCGAGAGAATGGAATACTACCAGCAGTGAAGACTTCGTTATAATTATTATTGTCGCAGTATCTTTCATTCTTACGATTTATAAATTAAGAAAATGCCAGGAAAGTTTCAATTTCAATTAAATTCTACGATGCTTCTATTTCGAGTATATTAACCATAGGTATAGTAGTAACGTTGATGCATAGTTCCGCAAAAAAGTGCCTTGAGCGTATTGAACTGGCCGTATATCTAGCCACAGCAGCTCGCAAATTCTGTCATAAGAAGACATATGACCGGGTTTTTTGTGAAAGCATGACTAATTTCTGTGTATTGAAATGAAAAGGTCATTGACAAATCTGTCCAATTTCTGGTAATGGTCAATGGTGTAATAGTGAAAACGTTAAGTGGAAATCCTCCAAGAAATAGAAATCTGTTCGAATTCACTTCTTGATTCTTGGTTGGTTTCCAACGCAAGCTCGAGGATGAGTTTTCTTTTGTAAGTATTTTCAGACAAAGTTAATGATTCTATTTTTAACTGCAATGTTCTTAAGCACAGCAAGTTTATTATTATTTACTTGGTACTATGTGTCATAAATTGAAGTGAATCATTACGAATTTTTTAGTGGAAGCCGCTCATCCAAAACTTTTAAACCTAAGAAAAATATTCCTGAAGGCACTCATCAATATGAATTGATGAAACATGCTGCTGCTACTTTGGGTTCAGGGAATTTGCGATTGGCTGTTATGTTACCAGAAGGAGAAGATTTGAATGAATGGGTGGCTGTGAACAGTAAGTTGTTGAATTCTTCATTTATTTTATAAATAAGCAAAGTTACCATTGGTTTAATATTAATATTTTTTTGCAAACTGGTATACCAGAAGCAATACTTTTACCTTCATATGTTATGAACAAAACATAATAAATCAAAATTGATGATTGTTGGGTTACATTACATTACATTACATTTGTGGGGGTCAATTGGCTTTGCAAGCCTTTCCGAACTGCGACCAAATTGATCTTTTGTTCGTAACCCTTCTTATTCATTTCCCTGTAGGTCTAAATCCCTTGCAAAATTAAGAATCTCCCTGGGAGCTTTCGCTTTTACTTCGTGCGGCTCTAGTTTGGCGCTACCGAAGTGTATATGTCTTTGACGGACAGTTGCAACTGTAAAGAATATGTTCAGCAGTTTCATCACCCTCTTTACACATTCTGCATGTTGCCGATCCGATTTGCCCATTTTATTGAGATGATATCTCAGTGGGCAGTGTCCAGTAAGGAGGCCTGTTATGATCCTCAACTCGTCCCTAGAGAGATCGAGAAACTGTTTTGTCTTCTTTGGCGAATAGTCAATGAACTTTTTCGCTTGCCTTTGGCCTGGAGTTTTCCGCCAGTATTCTTTTTTTGCTAGATTCTTCCCATCGTTCCAGTTCCTGTCGTCTGTGCGGCTTACTTAGACCGCAGAACGGTTCAGGTCCGATGGGTTGGATTCCAGCAGCTGATTTGGCCAGTTCATCAGCGGCTTCATTTCCTCGTATACCTTTGTGGCCAGACACCCACCACAGGAAAAGTTTATTCCCCTCAGCAAGTTGCTTCAAGGATTGACGGCATTCCCAGACAGAGATGATCTGATAATTGTAGGAGTTTAGAGCTTTTATCACTGCATGACTGTCCGTTAAAATGTAAATCTTTGCCCCTTTGAGTTTCCTTCGTAGTCCCTCCTGGCAGCAAAGGTTTACAGCAAGTGTTTCTGCTTGCATGATTGTGGGAGTAGAGCCCAGAGGCACTGATGAAGATTACTTGGGTCCATATATGCCTGCTCCTGTTCCATCAATCGTTTTTGATCCGTCCGTGTACCAAATGGAGGATTTTTGGTCTAATTGATTTATTATTCGATTTACGATGGTGCAGTCTTCTATGACCACTTCGAAGGGTGTGTGAAAATCAAACTTAAGCGGCATTATATCCGATGGTTGTGATAAGATTTCTGGCGCTATGTAAGCCAGAATCCCCAGGTGTCCCTTCAGATTAACAGGTAATAGTTTTTTGTGTCTTGGAGCCGTAATGCCACCATCAACGCCTCCTTTTTCAATTTTATATGAAGAGGAGGGAGATTTAGCATTACCTCCAAAGTAATAGTCGGGGAGCTTCTCATAGCACCTGTTATGCCCAAGCACGCTAGCCGCTGCAGTTTTTGCAGCTTGTTTTGCGTAGTTATTTCTGATGTTTTCGTCCACCATACTAATGATGCATATGTGACAATGGGTCTTATAACCGCTGTGTATAACCAGTAGGTTATTTTTGGCTGTAGCCCCCAGGTCTTTCCGAAGAGTCTACAGCATGCCCATAGGCACTATGTAGCCTTGGAAAGAGTTTTGTCAATGTGTAAATTCCAGTTGAGTCTCTGATCTAGGGTTAACCCTAGATACTTAGCCTGTTCCGAAAATTTCAGAGTATGTCCATTCAAAAAGGGGGGCTTTAAGCTCAACTTTCTACGTCTTGTGAATGGAATTAGAATGGTTTTGTCTGGATGGATGTTGAGTCCTTCTTCAGCACACCATTCGTTTACGATGTTAAGGGCTTTTTGCATCAGGTTCGATAAGATTCCATCATGCTTTTCCATAATGATGATAACTAGATCATCAGCATAGCCTTGTGCGTTGAAGCCAGCGTTGTTCAGTCTTTCTAAGAGGCCATCAACAACTACTGACCATAGTAGCGGCGATAGGACACCTCTTTGAGGGCATCCTTTCACTGCTGACACCGATATTTCGGTGTCTCCAAAAGTGGCCGTTATGATCTGGCCTTTGAGTATTTCTTTGATTCATTTGATGGTGGGTGTTTTGACATCCTTATTGTTTGCACCATTGCTGATGGATGTATAGAAGGTATTATCGAAGGCTCCTTCAATGTCTCCAAATAGAACTAAGGCTATTTCTTTAGCCTCTAGTGCTCCTTCCATTTCTTTGACTAGATCGTATAGGGCAGTGTTGGGTTGAAAATGTATATATATTATTTGGATATAACTAATGGTTTTTTACTCCTCAGTTGCATTTGTTTTGGATTCATTTCATTTCATTTCTTCTTACCTACAAATTTAGGAAGAATATTGCTTTGATTGTGATTGTGTTTGACGTTTCAATATTTTTAAATTAAAAAGTAATATCATTAATAATAATAATAATTATTGCAAAACTTGAAGAAGCGAGCAGTCAGATGCAGGAGCGTATCGTTGAGTGTACAGATAGGGTACTTCAACAAGAAACGGAAACTAAGAACATCCGTGAGGGAATCACACAACTTAGACTTGAAGCGAAGACATCTATTCGAAAAACTAGTATAAGAAAGACAGTTAAAGAGAGTAACACAGAGAGTTTAGGCAAGCAAACTGAGAAGGCCATTAGCGTGAGCAATATGTCAGTTCAAACGGAAGGAATGTCTTGTGAAAAACAGGTTGATAGGATGAATAACTCTACTCAAACCAATCAAGTTAAGGAGGCAATGATGGAATTACGTCTGTTTGAGAAACTTCAAACTAATCTGCTCAGATATGTTGAAGAGAGGGTGGAGAATACCATATTCCGAGTAAATGACTACAATGAGAATGAGCACAGAGTAACAAGACGAACAGAAAAAAAGCAAACTCAATTGGTATATGAGAATGGCGCAAAAAAAACAGAATGCGCGAGTAGAAGCAGATGAGAGTACATTGTCACAATCGAAATCTGGAAAAGCAAAACACACTCCTGCGGTCTCAAAATATGTAGTCACATCATCGCTGGTGTCCACAGCTATAAATCAAGTACAAAAATCGCTTAGGAGCGAGGGGTATAATGCCAATACGTGTACTTTATCTGACAAGGAGGACAAGCATATGGATGGTACAGATCAGGTATTCTCGGTAATGCTAGACCCTACTCATGTATTCACAAGTAGAAGAAATGATATCAACGCCGAAAATAACTCTTGCAAGGATCATAGTAGATGGAGGTCTAGAACCTATAAGGGAAATTACAATAGGAATTTACATAATAATAGAATGAACAATAACAATAGTATTAATGGCTTATCGAAGACTGGCTATGGATATAGAACCAGAATAATCACAAACAACGAGTTAAAACAAAGGGAATATAAGGAATCTCTGACTGGTTGGAAACCAAATTTTTGGAACTTGACCTCGAACTATGATCTTTGTCCTCACATGACGCTCAGTATTTCGGATTGTGTGCTGGGCCGAGAAGGACTGCTGCGCGGAGACTGGTGAAGCGAAAGGTGTACTCTCAGTCAAAGATGATCAGCTTCAGATCTGAGTTGGGAGGTATTGATTGGACAGCTTTGTATCAGATGTCTGATCCTGATCTGGCATATGACAGATTCCTAAGTGTCTTCCAGGAATTAAGTCATCGCATTTTTACTTTAAAGGCAGTTAGCTCAACAAAGACAGGTAAATCATGGATCACAAATGGCATAAAAGTTTCCTGTAAACGTAAGATGCAAATGTACTTGGCTGGAGTCAAGGACGAATATTATGACAGATACTGTAAGATTTTGAGACGAATTATTCAAATGGTAAAAAAGATGGATAACAGTAGGTATATATCTAATTCCAACAACAAACAGAGAGCTACCTGGAGACTGATTGAGACGTACACAGGAAACAAGCCTAAGAATGTTTCCGTCTTGAATGAGATCTCAACTAAAGATAAAACCAGTGAGGACATCTTAAATGAGCTAAATGCATATTTCGTTAGTAGTGGTAGGTGTGGACACAGTAACGTTGACAGGGTTGGTGTTGGCTGTGGAAGTCCTACAAGTAGTCTGGTACTAGAGAACACAGATCCAGCCAAAGTCTTCAACATTATAATGACTCTTAAGAATACTGGTCCTTGCGGCTTTGACGACATTCCTGTAGCGCTGATCAAGACAGTGGCCCAGGAGATATCTCCGGTATTGGCACATATCGCTAATATGATGTTCGAGAGGGGCAAATATCCTGACATCCTGAAAGTGGCTAAGATGAAGGCAATTTTCAAGAAGGGCAACAAAAAGGAAATGGCGAACTACAGACCGATTTCGCTCTTGAGTAATATTAGCAAAATATTTGAAAAATTAATACACAGCAGAATTGTCAGCTTTTTCGAGACGTATAAAGTGTTGACTCAAAGTCAGAATGGATTTCGAAAAGGGTAGATCAACTACAAGAGCTATATATGTCGCTATTACAAATATATTGAAGAACTTAAATAGTGGTAGAGTCACTGCTTTGGCATGCGTAGACCTGAGTAAGGCATTTGATAGTGTCAATCATGAAAAACTTTTTGATAGATTGTACGCGGTCGGTGTGAGGGTAAGCCACTAGAGCTTATTAAGAGCTATGTAACAGATAGAACTCAATATGTTGCTGAACAAAATCAAGAAACAGGTGACGAGGTAAAGTCTAAAACACTCTTCAATGAAACTGGAGTGACACAGAGCTCTGTCTTGGGGCCACTTCTGTAACATACATTGTGTATACCAATGATTCGCCTGCTGCGGTACCTGAGCCCATGATTCAGTATGCGGATGACATCACCCTGATGCTTTCAGATAAAACTTCGATTGATGCACGAGTGGGCGGGGATGACCTGAAGGAGTGGTTTTCGTGCCGTGATTCACGAATGAAAAAGGATAAGACGTAGTTGCTGAGGTTTTCCTATGGCAAGAGCGAAACATTTCAGTGTAGGGACTCTACGGTTACAACCTCCGGAAGGCTGAGGATGCTGGGGGTGACTGTGGATTATCTGAGCTGACTGTGGATTATCTGAGCTGACTGAGCTGGGTTGAACATATCGATCTTGTTGCCAGAAATATGTCTAGGTACATATACGCGTTAAGGACACTGTCGAAACTTGTTGAAGTGGATGCTGCTATCTTGGCATACCATACATATGTGAGCAGTAGGTTGCGGTATGGCATCGTTGTCTGGGGAAACTCTGTGCACGTGGGGAGGCTGCTCGTTCTGCAGAAGAGGTGTCAGAGAATCGTGTAGACCATATTTCGGGAGAACATCAGTGCTCACAGTTGTTGGATTGTACATATATGAATGCATTGTTTTCATCAAGAATAATGGAGAACTTTTTGTTAAAAGAGAAGAATTTAATCCACACATTACTAGAGGAGCCAAGGATATAGAACTGCCCCACATGAAGTCTGCTTACCTGCAGAAGAATGTTTCCTACATGGTTGCGAAAATTTTTAATCACTTGCCCCTACATGCAAAGAATTGGCCAATAAATAAACTGAAAACAAATTCAAATAAACACCTTGTGCAGAACCCCTACTACTCACTTGATGAATATTTCTCTGGCGACTTACTGAGAATGTAAATGTCTGATTGTGAGGATTTTGATGTAGTTTGTAGTTTGTTTGTTTGTGAATTCTCTCAAGTTGTGTATTATTCTTTTCCTCTGAATATAATTGGTTTGTATTTTTAACTTTATAATTTGTATGTGAATATGTAGATTGTGAAATACATGATCATGTATTTTAGCCAGTGATGTGAAATATTCACCAACTTTTTGAAATTTATTATATATGCTTTGTATATATTTGCTGTTTTATTAGCTCGTAAGTATTTTGTAACTTCGCTTATTGGACACGCCATGACGCCATGTAGGATTTTGATGGCAATAAATTTATAAAAAAAAATAACAAGCACCTCCTTCAGTTATTTTAGAAAAATATTACTGTATCCATCCTTGCTGATTTTTAAGTTTATCCACACTCTACAAAGGTAACCTTCAGAAAAGAATCCTGCTAGTACCTTGATGTAGAGATAGTTCTTGCAAGGTTTCTTCTGCTACATTCACATAAAATGAATGAATTAAACTGTTTCACACTTATATCAGAGACAATTGGATCACCTTTATTTCCAAGGAAATGTCTTGCAGCCTTACATGTTACCCTGCTTTATTATCTGTGTTCGGAATAAAATTAGAGTTTGCTCTAGTTCACACACACACACACATATATATATATATATATATATATATATATATATATATATATATATATATATATATTGTTCGATGAAGATTTACCTGACAGAAGTAAATAATCGCGTTTCTGAAACACCTTTATAGTACCGTCTCTGAAACTACTAGCATTTTCAGAATTTTTCCTCCGTTGAATTTATTTTGAACAAAAAAATGAATTTTGAATCGTTAATTGGACATCATTTTCACATACCAAATTTAGGAGCACAATTCGAGCATCACCTTTGAGTTAATCCCTTTTTCAAATATATTGAGTTTCGTATCTTGAATGGAATATTTCCACAGAAGACTTTTACTTATTTTACCATAGAAATATTTGTATGGAGATGGAAATAAAACTTTCAATCAACCTGTGATAGTGATAATGAGAATTGTGTTGGAAAGAATTTGGAGCGCCGCACGGCGGTCGTTCCACACATTTGGATCAGGGTGTTACATTTCGAAAAATTTGTTTGTTTCGTATTCACTCTTAATATTAATCAATTAATCATTTTTTCCAGCTGTGGATTTCTTCAACCAAATAAACATGTTATATGGTACGATAACAGAGTTTTGTTCTGAAGATAGTTGTCCCATTATGTCCGCGGGTCCGAAGTATGAATACCATTGGGCAGATGGACACACAGTAAAGAAACCGATAAAATGTTCAGCGCCGAAATATATCGATTATTTGATGACATGGGTGCAGGATCAGCTGGACGATGAGACGCTTTTTCCCTCGAAAATAGGCAAGTAGCTTATGAAGTAGAGCACTAACTCATGCATTCTCCTTTGTTTTGTAAGGGAAATTCAGCTGTAATGATACATGATAGGATTTTTTATTCATGCTGATATTAGATGGTAAACATGCTTCTGATTTTGAGAATGTTCACTATATTCAAGAAGCTTTGATTATTGTAGGGTATTTGAAAAAATTTTCAATATAATTTTCAATTATTCTTTTTGAATAAGTACCCTGCACACATCTAGACCAAATTATAAGGATTTGTCTTATAATTCTTTTTTCGATGATAACGTTCATTAGGAATCAAACTCTCTCCAGGGATAAAAATAATATTATCAAGTCGTAACTTTCGAGTAGGTATTAATATGTATGTGATGTAGATATAATTGGCAATGAAGTTGTTCGTGCTAAAATTGAGTTACCTACGGGTGTACCACAAGGTTCTATCTCAGGAATTCTTCTGTACATCATTTATGCAAATGACATACCAGAAGAAACAAAGAACTCAATCATCCAGTTTGCTGATGATACATCCTTGATTCTCACATACCAGAACATTGAACAATTTGAAAAAAAGGCACCGGAAAAGTATGAACACATTGGAGACTTGGTTTGTTCAAAACAACTTCAAACTAAAATTATGTAATAATCGATGTCTGCATTTCAAATATTATAAGTCTGACAGTATCTTTGAATTTTCATATGGAGATATAAAAGTAAAAGAAAGTTACAAAGTAGTCTTTCTTGAGTTCAGTCTCGAATGGACAATGCATATCGAATAATTTTCGGGTTCCATTGGTAAGTATAGTTTGTATCATTTCAAATGGCCACTCATCGCCAACTTGATCAATTTGTTTCGCAATAATTCAGTCGGACGTATGTCCTACATACTACATGATTTCGTAGAAGGAAGAAGATTATTATTCATACACTTCTGTGGTGCTGCTGGCTATTATATTATAACCTCAAAAATTTATATCCACTTCGTTGAAGAATACGTAGATTTAAAATGATTTCAGTGTGGAAAATAACGATAAAATAACTTACTACCAAATACAACCAGACATAAAATAGAATAAGAATCTGCTCTTTTTCGCTATAATGTTTCGGCATGCCGAATTATCTTAAAACACTGATGAAATAAATTCAATTTAATAATCGCTAACTCATTTGAACGAATATCACTCAATTACGATCGTAATAAATTGCTTTCGAGCGCCAATTCCAGCGCAAGAGCACCAACGGATGCAGTTTCTATGCTCACAGAGTTGTATGAGCCGAGTTTCGACGTGCCGTATGACGTCAAAATGATTTCCTTTCATTTCATTTGGTAGGAGAGAGCGAGATGTACTGAGTGGCCATTTGAAATGATACAAAGTATACTATTATGGGTTCAGAGTTCTTTCTTCTCTTGTAGAAATTGGAACAGTCTTTTTGGCCTACTCAGCATTTGTTGAATCAAGATTAAGGTAATTTTTCGTGAAAATTCGCAGGAAGTGGAGAGTATTTTCATCTTGTAGAAGGGATGTATCAGATCGATATTAAATGATAGATTCCCGATAGTTCGAGAAAGATAAAGGTTGCACTTTGTCGCCATGAACATTTCCACTTTCCCTGGTCTGTCAGTACATTTTTGAATGCTCAATTTTCTCAAGAGGACACTTAGTAAATATACACATAGTAGTGAGGATTATATATAACACAAGATATAAATCCAGCTTGAAACATAGATTCGGTTATACTTACCTTCAAAAAAAACCTGCATTTTTCAGCAATAACAGTTTTTAACGTTTCCAGAAGCATTTCGGAAATTCCGAATGACGACATTTAAAGTTGAATTGAGAAATTTTCTTTTCAACTAAGCCTATTATATGGCGCAGGATTTTCTACTTGCTAGTTGGAGGATAAGGGGGGATTTTCTGTAGTTTGTTTCAATAATTGTATTTCATTGTATTCCTTTTTGACGTGTTTTATACCTGTGATGATTTTATGAAACAAATATATTATCTATCTGTCGATATCAACTGAACTAACATCTTTACCCAAAAGAAGGCCTTGTTTGCGTTCATATGAATTCAATATTGATAATCATTTTTTCATTTTTCTGAAAAACAGGTTGGATAAAAGAAAATTCAAACATGTGTTGCTTACAAGTCTATACATTAAAACCAAACTGAAGTTTCTAAATTGCAGTTAAGATGAATACCAACAATATCCTCTATTCTGTAATATATCTATGAGCCAAATTTACAAACTACAATCAGTAGAGGAAATTACGTTTGCTTGCGTGTGACATCACAAATAAAATTTTGAATATTATTAATTAAAATGAACTGAAAGGATGATCATAAGTTGTGTATTTTTGATATTGTCAAATAGTCTTATATTTTCATTTTGCAGGTGTTCCATTCCCAAAGAATTTTCTATCTATCGCTAAAACGATTTTAAAAAGGTTGTTCAGAGTGTATGCACACATTTACCATCAGCATTTCAGGGAGGTTGTGCAACTGGGGGAGGAGGCACATTTAAACACGTCTTTTAAACACTTCATTTTCTTTGTACAGGTGAGTTAAACTTGGAAATCGAGTAGTTTCAGTTGAAACTATAAAACATGTGTACAATTTTAGGAATTTGGCCTTATAGAAAGACGTGAACTAGCACCTCTCCAAGAATTAATCGACAAATTGACGGCCAAAGAGACTCGATGAACGATATTAACGACAAGAAGTTGATAATTATTGCCTTGACCTCTAAGCCAGCATTTATTTTGCCTGTAATAATACGCCTTAACCTTCGACACACTGTAGAGGAGAAGCGTTGAGTTTAACTAAATCAGTTCTCAGTTTACGAGCACTGTTTCGGACACATGTAGATTTTTTGAAACTTAGAATGAACGAGAGGATCAAACAACATATCGATTTAATTGAATGTCTCGGCGGATTGAGTTGGTAACGCTCAGAGTTGTTCAATATATTTTCTGTTGGAGTAAGAGCGAATTTTGCAAAGTGATATTTGATTAACTTGATCTCACTGAATAGCTAAATGTGGAGGAAGTATGTTGAGAGATTTGTAACCTTTTGCGTTTTATCATAAACGGAATTTATTTACTTGCGACAAAAAGAATCTAATATTAACATACTTGCGAGAACTGTGAGTCAAAATGTTTCAAAATATTTGGTTTTAATTCAGTTATAGTATCGAATGAAGTTTCACATTTTATAACATAAAAGACGTAATTTCTATAATGTATTATTGATTAAAATGCAAGGAGAATGTAAAAAATAAGTGTTTCTTATTAAAACTTAATTTTCCGTTTTGACAGTAAGTTGAGCGGTAGTGATGGTGCACACCTGACAGAAATAATAATTACAAGATTTGGCAATTTTATTCTTCAATATAGTTATCGCATTCATCCCATCGGCGCTCAAACATTTCAATAGCTTCCCTGAGGGAATTTCAGAAAATAAATTTGGGATTATGGCGGGTGTTTCAGAATTTTGTGCTGGTGAGGTGTCCTGATGAGAAAGCACATCTTTTCTCAACTTTTCCTCCTCTCTATTCAGGTATTAATTTCGCATAGTAAGAGTTTGTTATTAGTAGCTCCTTCTTCTAGATAGTCATCATCATCCCAGAATATTGACGCTGTAACTTTTTTGGTTGACGCCACATATCTGAATTTGTTAAGAGAAGGTGAACCACTGTGTTCAAGAGCTGTTGACATGTTTCATGGCTTGGACATGAATGTAATGTTTTGAACTTCATAAAACAAAACCCTTTTTCTTTCACAATATGATTTAGACACCTGTCGATCTTTAAGAACTATATGAATTTTTCTGGCATATTTATCTGTTGGTATGGTGATTGATGGACATCCACCATACTCACCTTCATGTTTCCCTTCCACATTTAAATATCAGAACGTTTTAATAATGTTATAAGACACAGCATACTCCCTTAATATTACTGTTGAATCTGCAGGATTCCTTTTAGAGAGAACTGCCTTTTCATCAAATATTAATAATGCACCTCTGCTTATTTGGGTCTATTTGACATATGCGCATTTTGGTGGTTCTATGAAGTCCCCAAAGCTGGATCTAACAGGCTCATATGTGGTCAATATATAAGCAATGCTTTGTATTGAGTATCAAGGTTCTATCTAAATGAAACTAGGTCAGGGATCAAGCCTCGTAACAATATAATAGAGTATCAATGTCAAAGTTTGGTATGATCTAATTTTACAGATCATATAGAATTTCGAAAAGATCCAGCGGTAACATTGGTAGGTTCCTCATCGATCATTTCAGGTTCAAATGTTTATAAATCAGATTTTATAACTCAATTTTGAGTATGAATCATACTCATCACTTTCAGTGACCTCTATTTGTATACAAGGTCATCAATGCTGTTTAGACCTTCTCTTATCCAGGTTCTTTCTCTTCATAGTTGAAGAAGGCATTATAAATTGTTTCCATTTACACATTTTCATTCTTTATGAATTATTTTAAAACAAAAGGGTTATATTTGAAATATGCCTTTAATTTTCGAATTTGTTTCAATGTCAAATTCGGTTTCACAAGTAGAATTTGTTATGCGCAATGAGGAAAGGGCCCTTAAGGTGCAAAAATCTATTTCTTGATTACAATCGTATTTTATCAATTGAACAAAGCATTGGTGAAGTCAGAAAACATTCTATATATAATATTTTCCGCGATATGAGCATTTGTAAAATAGCACTTGTTTAAGTTAAAGGGAGGAAGAAATATCGGAAGAGTTGTATCAAGTCAATCACTTTGCACTTCTGAGAAATCACGCTTGGACACTATGGGCCCTTTTTACGAAGCGGGTCACGTTTGTTGATAAATGTTTAACCTTTGTGTATGGATTCTGAAATTGAGGTAAAAATCTTTCCATTACTCCCTTTAAATTTAGTTATATTTTGAGATTAATATTTTCTCATCAAATATATTTGGAATATATTAATTTTTAGATAATTTTTCAAAAATTTGGTGGTGTTGGAAGCTTCATATATATATTTTTTGATTCACTTTTTACCCACCAAATAAACTTTTTATGTTGATTGAGTGAAGCTTTCTAGGACTACATCTACTCAATAGTTTGTATCTTTCATTTGATATACTCTAATGATTTAAACATAAATTTTATTGCAATGAATATATTACTCTTGTTTGAGAAATTGAATTTTGTTGAATCTTGATGAAAGTGTTTACATTGAAAAAGTATTACTGTTAATGTTCAAGATTCAAATGATTTTTTTATTTGTGTCAACAGGAAACACCCAGATTCACTCCAAGAGTTTTTAGTTTTGAAAGAAAATCTACATGATCCAAACTCTTGTGAATAACTGTTGTTGATCTATTTGTATTAGAATTTTTATCACTTATTTATTGATCTTTTCATATAATTTGTTCCATAGATTTCGTTGACAAGTATACAGGGTTCCTTCCAACATCATTGTGTATTCTAACATATACAACTTGTTCGTAATAAAAAATATTTATGTAGCACTTAAGAATTCTTTAGGATTCTAGTTTGTTTTATAAAATAGTTGATTACTTATTAACGCTTGCTTTTTTATATATAATTTATGGAAAGATGAAAAACATATTTTTACATCATGATATTCATATTGTAATATCTTATTTTTTGTCATTAGAAATATTATCCAAATACCTAGTAATTGTGCTGTTATTCGTAAATCCTATTAGGATTATTTTGATAAGCACCGTGCAATTTGTAAATAGAAATAAATTTCGTAAAATATGACGAATATATTAGTTTTGACATTTTGTTACCTCGTTTATGGTTGACGTTGGGGGAAAATTTTCGGTAGATGGCTTAATGTTGGCAACAATGTTTACGAGTTTGTGAGGAATTCCCGAAATTGACAACGTTTGAAATGAGCTTTTTTTGGCACGACGATAATGAGAAATCATCCAACAGAATTCATTGACAACAATATTTAAATTGGCTGCTGGAATATCCTAAATAGTCCAGTGGTTTTAGTAAAATTCACTAGGTGACCCAAAAATTTTTTGTAGCTTATTTGAAAGAGTTTTGTATGGAAACTATAACCTTGGATTTCATAACTAGGGATCTGATATGCAATGGACGAAAGCTATATAGGGGGAAAAACCGACTAAAAAAAAAGTGCGTATTGAACTGAAAAATAGCATGGAAAGACATAGCGCAGAATTCACTTACAGAGTTCTTCTAAAACATTCGACATTGAGTTTACTTAAAAAAAGTTCTATAACAAGGGGTCTCAGATAAATTGGAAAGAAGCGACACTCAGTGAAAATGGCCAATTTTCAGTACATTGACGGTTAAACTTTATATGTTATGAATTGAAGAGTACAATCAGATGAGTGTGACGACTACTGGACGTTCACTATAGGAGGATTAGAATTTAAAAAATTTTGTGTTTTATTGTTTCTTTTTGTCATTAACTCCTTTTTTTCTCTTCATACATTTCAACGAGTATTTGAATGTTTTGTATATAACAGTGAGTGAAATAATGAGAAGGAATAAAATGATTCCTCCAACATCTAGTAAATAGTATTGATACCAAACTAAATCGACTGATTTGCTTTTGAGTTGTGGTGCACCCTTATGCCTCAAAACATATTCTATCCAGTAAACAGCTTCATCTAACGGTTTTTTTGGTCTATCCTTGAATTCTTCAGATAATTTCTTCGCATTTTGCTTGTATCTGTTAAATAAAAATGATTTGAACAAAACATTTTCCCACTCCAGTAAAGCTTCAATTGATTCATTGCGATGGTCATTTTCCAGAAATACTTTATTATACTTACTTGGGATTCTCTATCAATTCTTTCATTAAATCAGATATTAGATTGGAAACTTTATCTAATTCTACAGCTATCGCAATTCCTTTATCTTGAACATTCTTGGAATTGAGAAATTGATCGGCAAAAAGCGGAATGCTGAGCATTGGAACACCACAATAAACTGCTTCTTCGGTACCCATCAAACCACTATGAGTCATAAAAAATAGTATATTTGGATGACCTAAAACGAAAAAAATATCAAGAAATTTTTCAGTAATTCATTTGGTGTTCTCTTTGGAAATTAGCTCCTTGAAATCTTTTTGAGAAACGGGTCAAAAATTGCTCAATGAAATTAGCTTTCTCGTATATGTTTTGCTGTAGTGTTTATTTATTTATTTGTATAATTGACGGGGAAACCCCTTTGAATATTAAATGTACAAAATATAAAATTATGCCCACCAATGAGAAACCTGGTTGGCATTGAATACAATGAAAAAACATAAAGATAATACTTATAGATAAGAGTAACATACATACAGAATCGATGGTATTAATAATTGTTATTTGTTACTAAAATTTACTATTAAAAAACATTCTGTCAGCGTCTAGCTTCAGAATTAAACCTCCGCAGAGATATAGAGAAGAAATCACATCTTGTACAGATTTTATTGGCTAAAGGTATGACACGATCACAGTAAGAATTGGCGCTATAATTGAATTTGCAGGTTTTAGGGCGGAACACAGGTGTACTTCTATTTAGTCTTTGAGGCACGTTGAAATCAATCTGGGCGAGTAGGTCTGATAAATCAATCAATACGTCAACTATTTTGAAGAAAAAACATACGTCATGAATTCGTCTTCTGACCTGAAGCGTATCCAAGTTATGATGGATACGTAAATTTTCCATATTGAAAAATCATTGACTTAACACATAGGTATCGTAGAAATTTTCGCTTTCCAAGTCCTTGATATCGCACGAATAGTGAGGCGACCAAATACATGACCCATATTCTAAATTAGATCTGACTAGGGAACAGTAGTGAATCCTTAACGTCGAAGGGGAAAACTCGGTTGCATTCCGGGTGATAAAACCAAGTATCTGGTATGCCCTCGTAGTGATACTACGAAAATGTTGCTTGAAGTTCAACTTAGGGTCAAGAATGATACCTAGCTCTCGCACATGTTTCATCTTTTTAAGTTGTTACAGTTAGATTATTTTTTTGTAGTTTTTGCAGTCTACTCCATTTAATTCCAGTCTTTAAATATTGTAGTAATTTGAAAAATTTACGTATTGCCATTCAAATTATATTTTCTCTACGACCAGAATTGCATGAATTGTCTCCATGTAAAATTAGTAGTTTTATTGTATTTTTGGGCATATTATTAGCTACTGCTTCTTATATATTTTTCAGTAGCAGTGTTTGACGTTTATTTAAATGTGTGAACACATGCGTGCAGATAAATAGATAAACGTGCAGTTTATCTATTTCTTTCAGGCTGACAAAGTGTGAATTAAAATCATTCATTTAATAATACTTCTAGTATTGTGTTTATTCACATATCAAATTACGAGTCTGAAAACTGAATCATAAGATGGAGTCCACGCGTTTCTTTAAGTTTAGGTTAGATCTTGCGTTAAAGAACACTAACCTCCAGCTAAGTTTGAAAAGTTTTTCAGAAAATATTGTACATATGGGAATATTCCAAATGATCACCTGCTGTCTGCTTTACCAATAGATGCATTTAAGCATCATTGGTTCGAAGAATACGATAGACGCGTAGTGTCACTTGACATTTACCGAATTTCTAGAGAATTTTTGGTCAAAATTAGGACATCCCCTCTTAATTTTAAGTTTAATTGGAAGTCCTGAGTATAGTATTCTTGTTGAGATGCTGACAAACAGGTGGAGAATTTATTAGAAGTAAAAAATTGGAATTCCGAATTATTTACATTGATTACATAGTAATTTTACATAAACACCTCAAAAGAGCTTAGGGAACACTTCTGAATATCGATATATCGTATCCAGAACAATCAATATGGATGATTTTTTTTAAGAAATGAACACCTGAATCAATTTCTCACCAAATTATGTAGAGTGCCGCAACAGATTTCAGTTTTTTTTTTATAAAAAACTAAAAATGCAGCAGATGCGACGCTGCTTTATAATCATTTCATGTATTCAGTGTTTGAAATCAGTTAGTTGGCACTTTGTTTCTGTTGTAAGCACAAATAAAAGATTCAAGTTTTGTGATTCGACCATGGAAAGACGACATTTGACTAGAGAAGAGATGTTACGAGCCGTTGGCATGCTCCAAGCTGGGAGCTCACAACGTAGAAGAACGCCATACAGGTCGTTTCAAGATTACTACAGTCGCCGAAGACCGATTTTTGGTTTTACAAGCCAGAAGAGATCGTACTACCACAGCATCTCAATTAGCTCAAGAGCTATCACGAGTTCATAATGTACAAATTTCCGACCAAACTGTGAGAAATCGACTGCACGAAGGTCAACTTCACTCTAGACGTCCTTTAAGAGTTCCACAACTGACCCATGGAAATTGCACTGCTCGTTTAGCTTGGTGCCAAGAACACGTAAATTGGGATCAAGAGAGGTGGGCCACAGTTCTCTTCAGTGATGAATCTAGATTTAGTTATTATCCCGATTCGGGAAGAATTCGAATATGGAGGGAACCTGGAAAGCAAAACCGTCTCCAGCATGCTCGAGAAGTTGTTAGACAGGGAGACGGATCAGTGATGTTTTGGGGAGGTATACGCCTTGGTGGAAGAACTGACCTCGTTTTCATACAGAACAACCTCACGGGAAATTCTTACGCAAATGAGATAGTTTTACCTGTAGTGGTACCGTATCTCCAAACAATGGGTCAAAATCCACTCTTCCAACAAGATAATGCCGCTCCTCATCGTGCAAGAGTTGTCTTGAACGTTCTTGAAGAGAATGATATCGATCTTCTACCGTGGTAATCCTGCTCCCCAGATCTGAATCCCATTGAGCATGTGTGGGACACCCTAAAAAGAAATCTCCTGCGTCAAAACGTCTTCCATCATGAACAGGAGCTTCGATTAGCAGTTCAAGAGGCTTGGAATGACTTGGGCCAAAATGTTATAGACAATTTAATATTGAGCATGCCGCGACGATGCCAAAGTGTCATTAATAACAGGGGTGGACCTTCAGGGTACTGAAAAATATAAGTGCTTCCATATCGTTCCTAAAATATTAGTTCAGAATTTTTTTTGTGTTTTACCAAATTTCGTCATTTTCAAATTTCAATTTTTTTTTTATAATAGGTGCTTTGGAGAAGTCAAATATTATTTTGTTTTCATGAGAATACATTATATACAATACATCCTAACAAAAACCGAAAGATTTCTATAAATTCGAATCATCAAATTCATATTTTAAAGATATTGGTAAGTGTTCCCTAGACTTTTTTGAGGTGTTTATATTACATTACATATTAATTAGACTGTCCCGTCCTCGCACCACTAGATCGGCAGCCTTGAACGGTGCCGGCGCCGGTTCCGGTACCTCGGAACATCCAGCACTTGAATCTTTGACGAGTGGTGTTGTACCTTCACCGGGTCCCTCCACTACACCATCGGATGATGTCTCGATATTGGTGAAGAGACTGATCTGCAAGGTGCAGGAGTCTGTGACCTTCTGTTCGGATAAGGTTTCAGATTTCGAGAGCAAACTGTCTACGCTGGACGAATACTGCAAGTCTACTGATATATTAAAAAAAGAAAATGCCAAACTGAAGTCTGAGTTTTCTTCGATGAGCAAAAGGTTGGAAAACCTGGAGAACTATAATAGAGGATATTCAGGATATTCCGGAGAAACAGGCAGAGAATCTGTTAGACATTATTTCCAAGGTCAGAGGGTTTCTGCACTGCCCGGTTACTAATGAGATGGTCGACTCAGTTTTCAGAGATCCATCTCGCAATGCTGACAAGCCGAAAAATGTCGTTTTGAGGTTAGGTTAGGTTAGGTTAGATGAATCGCGATCGTTTTCTGTACGCTGCAAAGATGGCTCCCAAGTTAACAGATACGGTTTCAAACTGGATAGTGTATCCTAGAAATTTTTCATAAGCGAACACCTATCCCCATCCTCAAAACTCAAAAATGCTCGTGAATCAGCTAAAATTAAACAGTTTAAGTTCGTCTGGGTGCAGAACGGTAACGTTCTCCTGAGGAAGTCTGAGAACTCAAAAATCGTTCAGATTTCGTGCGACGACGACCTCAGGGGACTGCAATAGTTGAGTTAGTAGAGTGTGTATAAAATTTTCATTTTCCATATAGTTACACTTGAATATGTCATAAAGTGTTGTTTATCAGAACACCAGAGGCCTTCGAACAAAGTTTTTCTTAAAACTCATGTCACAGTTAACCAACCTGATATTTTATGTGTCACAGAGTCTTGGCTCAATAATTCTGTTTTTGATGACGAAGTTGTAGATGTTAGTGATTACTGCTTGTTCAGACGTGACCGGGAGTCTACCGCGAGTGTTAGAGCTGACGGAGGGGGTGCACTCATTGCGGTTCGTGAAAAGTTCAAACCTTGTCATCTACCAAATCGAGTGACGCCGAAGATGTATGGATATCCATACAAGTGAATAATTATAAAGTGTTTATGTGCTGCGTATACCTTCCTCCGGATGACGGTGTTGCATATGCAGCGTTCTGTTCCAAACTTATGTCAATTGAGCTACCGGAGGACAACGTTGCATTGCTTTGTGGCGATTTTAATTGCTCCAGCACATCTTGGAGAAGTTCGAGCGATGAATCTTGCTGGATTGAACCCTTCAATGTGGAAAATAAGTACTCTTGTTTATTGGTCACTGGCTCGTTCCTGAATCTCAAACAATTTAATCATATCACCAGTAAGTGAACTGGATCGGCACTTTTGAGGGAAATTCAGTAGACCAAAATGTCGATATATTTCACGCTATCATTCGACACATAATTAATACGCACGTACCGCGCTAACGAAAAAACAAAAAATTTCCACATTATTATTCGCGTAATACGGTGAGGGTCATTCTGGAGAAAAACAAACTACACAAAGATGGAAACGATTCAAGGTGCCGAGTGATTATAACCTTTTCTCTTCTCTGAGGATTCGTTCGAAATCGCTGATTGAGGCGGATTTCAGAAGATTTGTGACTTCATTTGAGGACGGGATTCGTGTCAATACGAAATCTTTCTGGAATTTTATGTCATTGAAAAAACAAAATTCGGCGAATTTTCCCTCGGAGATGCGGCTGGATCAGGAAACTGATAGCACTGATGAACAGATTTGTGAATTGTTCGCTAAACACTTCAAGAGTGTGTTTGAACCTGAAAAGTTTCACTTCAATATAGACAACATATTAGATTCAGAAAACTGTAATCTGTTAAACTCGATTCATTTATCAGAAGATGAAATCGGTGGGAGCTTACATGGCATTGACCTCAGAAAGGGCGCTGGCTCCGACTTGATTCCCGCTGTATTTTTGAGGGAATCTGCTGAAACTATTGTTGTACCTCTGTACTTATTATTCAACCAGTCCTTGGCGAGTGGTAAGTTTCCTAGTAGTTGGAAGAACGCAACTGTTCTTCCGACCCTTAAAGTTAGACGTCAAAAAGTACCGACCAATATCCAAATTATCATTAATTCCCAAATTGTTTGAAAAATTGATATACAATTATTGATTTCCATGTGTAAAACATCTCATCATACCTGAACAACATGGTTTCTTGGAAGGTAAGTCTGTTGAAACGAACATGTCTATTCACGTACAGTGTCTTGCAGAGGTCGATTCCTACTTGAGCAATCGATCCTAATTCGTAATTCGTATTAGTCGAGGTATTCGAATCTGAGAGTTATATTTCTTTGTCTGGAGTATCCCAGGGGTCCCACTTGGGTCCCTTGCTGTTCTTAATATTTATAAACTCGATCAAGAAATGTTTTAAGTTTTCGAGGTTTTTAATGTTCGCAGATGACCTAAAAGTCTTCCTACGGATAAATTCTCTGACCTATTGTGAGAACCTTCAATCTGATCTGGATCGTTTTTTCCAATTGTCAACAAAACAGTCTATTTTTAAATACAACTAAGTGCTATATTACGTTCACTCGAAAGAAATCAAATATCGAATTCACCCTCGGTGACGTTAATCTTCAGCTCGTTGTGCGCGCAAAGGATTTAGGTTTTTATTTTGGATTCCAAATAAATACTTGACGTCCATATCGATTATATTCCAACAGCAGCATCAAGAATGTTAGGATTCATAATGAGGAGAACTAAATACTTTACAAATGCGCAGACAGTTGTTGTTCTGTACTATGCATTTGTGTTTAGTATGCTGAGTTTCGCTAGTGTGGTTTGGTGCCCCCAGTATGGGATTTATAGGTCTCGAATTGAATCTATTCAAAATAGATTTCTTTACCAACTTTGTTCTAGTTTTGGTTTGAGTTTTGCTGGTAGGGTAGAAAAGGGTAATAGGAGTCACTTAAGCAAGTTTTCAAATAAAAGCTTATTTCAAAATTAAATATTTATTGCTAATGTTTTGTAACAAAAAACACTTATTTGTCTAATAATTGAGATCAGTTTTAATCATCTTGTATATCAACTTTGGGAAAAAATTAAGTTTAAAAAAAAGTAGGTTTGACTCCCATTGCACTTACTTCGGGACAATGGTGGTCAGCCTGTGGGAAATGAGGATCAAGCAAAACTAACACATATCGCAGACGTACCCTTCGGCAGAATCCCATCCAGTACATTCTGCGTGTGCCCACAATCCACATGTGGTACAGTGGTACCACATCTCGTTGTTTCGTCCAAATTCACTGCATATTAAACATCTATTTCCTGCGTCTTCTGCATCATCATCCTGGCATAAGTCGTTAGTGTTAGTACTTGAGACTGATGTATCGTTTGAATCCTGAAGAACCTGTCTCTTTGCCCTTTTGGGACCATCACCGTTCTGCACCTTAGTCTTCTTCCCCTGACCCTTACATTTCCATTTCTTTTTTCTTTCTCTTGCTCTTTCTGTACTTTTTTCATCTTTTTATTTTCCTTTTCTATCAAATCTTTCTTCAGTGGAGTTGAGGTTAATACAGTAACATGCTGCTTCTTTCAGCGCTGTTTCTCTTTAGCCACATGCGTTTTCTTTGGTAATTTTATAAAATCGGATAGTTGAACATTTGACGGAGGATCAGACGACTATTTGGCCTTTGATGTCGGGGATGAGATAACTATTTGCTCTGATTCACTTACAGCTGATAAATCTAATTGTTTTGATGTGCTGGGAATGACATTTGAATCTTGTTCTATGCCACAAGTAGAAATGGTAATAGATTCATTGCAAACGACTATAGAGTCAGATTGGAGAATCTCAGCAGCCATAAAATCTTCTTTAGAAAATACTTGAGGATTTATTGGAAAAATATCTGTTGCCCTAAATCCCGATTCCGCTTTGTTAATAGACGCAACGGTAATATATGCTTTCCTCACCAATGATGCTACATCATAAGGAGTTATGTGTTCCAGGCGATTACTTTTCATATATAAATCACATTCCTTTTTGTATGCGGTTTTAAGAGGTCCAAAGAATGATACGCTCAAAGGCTGCATTCTGTGGAATGTGTGTGGTGGCAAGGAAAATATATGAATATAGTTGCTCTTGCAAAATTCGTAGCGAGGTAGGGAGGAATGACTAGCATGATTGTCTAAAATCAAGAGAACTGGTTCGTCCATAGAAGGTTTAGCATTTTTTTTTAAATGTGCGAGCCACTCAAGAAAGAGACTTTCATTTATCCAACCATTGTCGGAGCATTTGTAAAGTGCTCCTGATGGACCATCCTTCTCAAGTAGAGGAGTCATTCTCTTGCGGGGATAAATAAACATAGGTGGGATGAAGCCACCTGCAGCGCTCATCGCAAACATCAAAGTTATATTTTTGCCTCTCTCCCAACTGGTGATAGATTCCACTCTCTTCAGTCTTGAGTTGCGGTACAACCATAAAATATATTAGCCATCTTTTTTATCACATCAGCTAATTTTTCTTCTACTTCAGGCGTAAATACTGTACATTTTCCAAGACGTGGTTCTTGGATAGTCTTCTTTTTGAATCTTTTTTGTAAGCTCGAAAATGGGATACCAGTAGATTTACTAGCTTTTCTTATAGAATAACCCTCTTGTTCAATAAGAAGTATGGCTTTTTGGAGAGACTCGGATGACCAATTGGCTTTTTCGGTTGTCCTTACTCGTACTTTTGGCATCTAGAAGCAAAAATATTAATATTAGTCTTTTGCGGGTAATGGTAATCACCTGCGGACAATGGGGGTCACTTGACTCTCAATAGCCGCTATTATACTGCCAAAGAAATAATAATAAAACAAAAAAAATCTAAGTTTGAACTGTAATATAAGACGCTAATCACAATTTTAAACATACAGACTACCTTTCTACAATAAACTAAATATGGTACACTTAAAAAAACGACACTCACCTCTAATGATATTTTTGCGTAAATTTACAATGACGACGCGCGAAAACAAAACACTAGTATCACTCAGCGACGTGCGGCGGTAACTGGCGCGAGGCGTTCGCGACGGGGCCGGCGGGTGAACAGGGGGGTGTAAAGACTATGTTCCGAGGTTTCGGGTGCGTAGTTTTGTAGATATGCGTGTGATTCCGATTGCCCGCTGACTCCAATTACCCGCCCTTCCCCTAACCACTCACTAGCCAGAAGACACTTTAACCTCATAAGCCTTGAAAATAGACGCAAAGTAGCAGACATAGTATTTCTATGCGGATTGTTTCAGAATTCTGTTCAGAGTGAGGAATTGCTCGCCGCGATTGGCATAAACGTTCCATCTAGGGGACTGAGAGAGTCTGAACTATTTACTATTCTTTTCAAGAGAACGTCGTGATCGCAGAACTCCCCTTTAACAAGAATAAACAGAAATGCAGATGAGTTTTCTAACATCGTGGATGTCTTTTTTATGTCGAAAGCCCAAGTCAAGGGCAGGTTGACGGCACATTTTCTGGAACGGACATAGATTCTGTTCTTTGTTCTTTAATATGTATTAATGATTAATATTTTTAAGTTACCGTTTCTTCTTCTGGTACAGTTTGTTTTTTTGTATGTTTTAAGTGATTATAATTGTTATATATTTTTACTATCATTTCATAATATTGTAATGTGGATACTAATTATGGGGCAACCGGTCAGTATCCCAAAGGATCTTGAATAAAAAAAATATATACAAAACATTTGTACAATATTGTATATTCATTACTTATTTACTCACATAAAATGTCCAATTGCGGCATCCACCGCTTTGTATATACATTTTTAGGAACCACAAGTCCTTTTGGAATATCTTTCTTGTCTGCTTTCCACAAAACTGGGTAATTAAGTTTCTCGAATGCGTCACAAATATGTTGCAGTTTATCCGTAGTTATTGCTTCAGATTTAAATACCGAACCAAAAGAGAAATATATAAATTTGGAATCTCCAATGATATCTAAGAATTCCTGATTAAATTAAAGACAAAATAAATCAATCAAGACATAAAGATATATATAGCTGTACTTACTTATATTGAATTTTTTGCTTGCATCCGCTTGCGGATTTTATGGGCAATAATATATCCTATGAAGTTACTTACTTTTGATAATGGTTTGAGTTCGCCTATGTGGAGACCGGCAACTTCAATAACATTAGGTAGATTTGGTCTCGCTTGATTCAAACTGAAATGGCTATTCAATAGAAAAAGGCTAGTATTGGAAATGATGTTATTCAAAGAAGGAACATCACTGCCGAAAAATTCTTCTGCTATCTGCTGCTGAGTTTGTAAACTTAATCGGTGCCTAAGAGAAAAATATTGCAAATAAATACTTCTCAAATGTCTAATGTCTTCACTTGTGAAGTTGCTTTGATGTCCTTGGAGATTGCGAGACGCTCTGAACCCTTGAATCGGGGCCCAAAAACCACTCAACTTCAATCAGTTCAATCAACTTGTAATGTAGCGCATGCTTAAGAGGTGAAGGATTAATTCAATGTGATGTACTATTCTATAATCAGTAGTTGGCTCATAAAATGAATCCAAAGATTTACAGCTATATTTATTTTGATTACACCGTCAGTATAGTAAGTGGTGAGAACTTAATTCAAAAACAAAAAAATTGTAACATAAAACTCTTACCTGTATTTTCCATACATAAGAGCGAACGTGTTGTAAATCCTCTCAAAAAGTGTCATATCTTTCCCTAAGGATGTATGATATATCGGTATATAAGAAGGATTATCAGGATTCCCGATTCTGTTAGCCCCCCACGGTAAGTCCACACTGGAGGTCATCGCCACTATTGGTGCTTTAATCGAATGGGCAAATCCGAAAAAGCAATCATATAAAAAAAGTTCGATTAATATAAGATCGTAATGTTTCTTGGTGTTTCGTAGTTTGTTCATGACGTCATTACTTGTGGAAAGAATATTTCGACATTGATCGTTGCCAGCGTTGATATATTCGAACATCGCTGTAATTCTTTCAACTATCGATATTTTTTGCGAACCTATAAATTCAGATGGTAGTATCATGTCTTTTGCATCAGGAACTAGAATCTGATTTATTCTGCAAGAAGAAAAACAAATGATCATTTAAAGATCTTACTTATCTAATAGTTTATTTGTGTTTTGTATTATTAAGATGCAATGTGTCCCAATCTAGATGAAGGTTATTTTAAACACCTCAAAAAGTCTAGGAACACTTACCAATATCTTTAAAATATGAATTTGATGATTCGAATTTATAGAAATCTTTCGGTTTTGTTAGGATGTAATGTATATAATGTATTCTCAAGAAAACAAAATAATATTTGACTTCTCCAAAGCACCTATTATAAAAAAAATTTGAAATTTGAAAATGACGAAATTTGGTGAAACACAAAAAAAATCCTGAACTAATATTTTCGAAACGATATGGAAGCACTTATATTTTTCAGTACCGAGAAGGTCCACCTCTGTTATTAATGACACTTTTGCATCGTCGCGCCATGCTCAATATTAAATTGTCTATTACATTTTGGCCTAAGTCATTCCAAGCCCCCTAAACTGCTAATCGAAGCTCCTGTTCATGATGGAAGACATTTTGACGCATGAGATTTCTTTTTAGGGTGTCTCACACATGCTCGATGGGATTCAGATCTGGGGAGCAGGATGGCCACGGTAGAAGATCGATATCATTCTCTTCAAGAACGTTCAAGACAACTCTTGCACGACGAGGAGGGCCATTATCTTGTTGGAAGAGTGGATTTTGACCCATTGTTTGGTGATACTGTATCACTACAGGTAAAACTATCTCATTTGCGTAAGCATTTCCCGTGAGGTTGTTCTGTATGAAAACGAGGTCAGTTCTTCCACCAAGGCGTATACCTCCCCAAAACATCAATGATCCGCCTCCCTGTCTAAGAACTTCTCGAGCATGCTGGAGACGGTTTTGCTTTCCAGGTTTCCTTCATATTCGAATTCTTCCCGAATCGGGATAGTAACTAAATCTAGATTCATTACCTAAGAGAATTGTGGCCCACCTCTCTTGACCCAGTTTACGTGTTCTTGGCACCAAGCTAAACGAGCAGCGCGATTTCCATGGGTCAGTTGTGGAACTCTTAAAGGACGTCTGGAGTAGAGTTGACCTTCGTGCAGTCGATTTCTCACAGTTTGGTCTGAAATTTGTACATTATGAACTCGTGATAGCTCATGAGCTAATGGAGATGCTGTGGTAGTACGATCTCTTCTGGCTTGTAAAACCAAAAATCGGTCTTGGGCGACTGTAGTAATCCTAAAACGACCTGTATAGCGTTCTTCTAAGCTACCTGTTTCATTGAAACGCGACCATAAACGGTTTATGACACTTGGGCTACTTCCCAGAACCCTGGATACTTTCCGTTGTGAGCTTCCAGCTTGGAGCATGCCAGCGGCTCGTAACATCTCTTCTCTAGTCAAATGTCGTCTTTCCATGGTCGAATCACAAAACTTGCATCTTTTATTTGTGCTTACAATAAAAACAAAGCGCCAACTAACTGATTTCAAACACTGAATACATGAAATGATTAGAAAGCAGCGTCGCATCTGCTGCATTTTTAGTTTTTTATGAAAAAAAACTGAAATCTGTTGCTGCACTCTACATAATTTGGTGATAAATTGATGCAGGTGTTCATTTCTTTAAAAAAATCATCCATATTGATCGTTCTGGATACGATATATCGATATTCAGAAGTGTTCCCTAGACTTTTTTGAGGTGTTTATACAGTATGTATCGCAACAAAGATAATTTATACTTAGTCAATGATCGCAATCAAGGACAATTGCCAACGACGCATGCGTAGTTAGTACGAGAATAGCAACCTTGGAGAAGGAGAGAGATACTCTACCAAAAGAAGTAACCAGCGCTTACATTTTGGTGCTTATAGACAGATTCAAAATGTTTTGTAACTATAAAGAATTGATTTATTCATTTCCATTCATATATTCATCATACTTAATTACACAATGTAATACAAATTTATTGAACAAAAGAAACAAAGATACAAAATTTATCACTAAAACTATAGTTGTTCTCGTGTAAATACGTAGATCTATGAAATGCAATGACTGCATTTTCAAAATTAAACCTGAGAGAATTTATGTAAACCCATTTCTAAATAATTTGAGCCAGGGGAATTTTCACGATCGAATACAATTGAAAATTACGATCATATTGAGGCAAGGTGAGACCCTTGACGTACCCCAAATGTTACCAGAACCCTGGAGTAGGCGTTTTTTATTTTATAATGTGTGCTGTACCATATAGAAAACCGTTATGCGAATTATCTTTAGTAGGATAAAGAATTATTCACAAATTATTTAACCTCATTTCAATAGTCTTGAAAGGTTATAAATACTTACCCTTCACCTAGCTTTCCATCTCGAAAACCATTGTAGAGATCTACAGTGTGACCATTGGCAGATAAGCCTTCTGCTATCTTCATTGCCATCGTCAAGTGGCTCTTGAGTCGAACAGGAAAGATAGCCAATATATTTGCATTTTCAGCATTTCCTATGTAACATATAATTTGCAAAATATTGCAAAGGAGAAACTTTCGCATATTCTGCAAAAGATACACTATACAATTTAAAATAATACAACCATAACAGTGAAATGATTTCCGTAGGTATTTAACTTATGGATTTTCTACATTCTACTAGGGAGAAAAGAAAAATCGATAGCGACACTGGTTGAGCAAATTATCATTTTACTTACCTTCTCAATTTTCATTTCATTAATCATAAATAGTGACTTTGCAGTTGGAAATTTAAGATTATGTGGGCGTTGGAATAATAACGTTAGATAAAGTGAAAAAATATCGCAATTAATATAGATAAACATATTCTCAAGAGATGAAAACAATACAAATTCAAATAATTTATTTGAAGAGTGATAACCCAAAAGATAAAGAATTCCTATAAGAAAACATTATTGAACTAGTTTTCTGATGATGAAGGTAACAAAATTGAATCATAAAACAAAAATATTTCTCTATCACTACCTTCAGTTCGTCTAAAAATGTCAGCAATTGGTATTCGTAAGCGGTTATTATAGAACATGGAAAATTGTAAGAAAAACTTGATTATTTCAGTCATTTTCGAATATTTAAAATTGATATTGTTACTTGATTTGCTAGTGATCTATGTGCGTTCCTTTTATCTCAAATGAATTCATTTGTTTGAAAATTTCACTCAATATCAAGTAAAAACACACAATCATAATGATCTTGCTCCTTAACAGAAAAAACAATTCAATTTATATTTTCTATATTTCATGGGTCGTTTTCTGAGTGAATGTTTCAATGTTATCCGGAAAAGTTCGATGTTGATACGGAATGAAAACTTATTGAGTAATTTGACTAATTGATAACTGTACCCTGTTTCGGCTGTTTCTATGATCTGCTGGTCTTGTCAAAGAATGTGTTGCATTCTTTTTATACAAATGAGGAAACTATAATCATAAAACCAGGGAACAGAGTGTATCTAACTTCACTGACAAAATATAACCTTGGGGTGTAACAGTCTCGGTAGCTGCACGGCTAGTGCGCAAGCATATTGGAACTGCTAAGTCGAGGCTCCTGGTTCGAATCCGGGGTCAGGTTATGGATGTTGTTCTTGAACAAAAAGTGCTGAATTTGAAAGAGTCGCATAAAGAGGGCATAAACTTCCGACGACCAGATAACTTGTAATCCTTGTGGTGGCAGTTATCATTGCACGGTCTAGGAGAGTGGTTCGGAATCCACTATAAACTGTAGGTCCAGCTGTGTAAATGGGCTAAGTTCCTGAGCACATTGTTAAAAGATGCAAGCAAGCAAGCAAGAAGATAACCTTGGGGTATGTTCTGAACCAAAGATGATTTATATACACTAGATAAAGAAACACAGTTCATCGTAGTGTTAGCTCACAAAAGAATATATTTTGCGTGAAAAACAGTCCGTCTACCGGCGCCCTACTTGATAATGAACTATATGTGCGGGACTATATCTATAAGTGCAGTGTTCTGCACTAATACGACAACATAATAAATGAATCATTCTGATATCGCACATAGATGACGTGTAAAATCGAAACAACATTTTCGTTGACATAAGCGTAATCATGATCAGAAAGAAAGGGTTTTACTCATTTTCTATATTCCGTAGTCAGGCTTGATTATTGAGTCGATCAGAAATGAAAAAATTGAAAATAGACACAATTATATATCAATAGCATTCCTATATATGTTCTCACAAATCCATATGTACTTGAACACATAATATAATAAATATCCATTCTACTTAGGCTTCTCTTTTCTGGGAGCTGCAGATAATATATGAATGTTTCATTTTCCAATCGAAGGAGGAAGGAGTAAACATCTATAAAAATGAGTCCGAATACAAGTAACACGCATTTTAATTTAGATTTCTAAAAGAGTAAAGCATGCTTTTTTCAAAATAGAATTGTAAAATTAAGAGTTCGATTTCAGAAAATAAATTTTAGTTTCAAAAATGCAGTCCCCAACTTTTCCTCCCAAAAATGCTTTGAGAAACATGCGGCTAATATTTTACTGTCCAATTGCAGCAAAAAGCATAGTATATTATGCATTACAAATAAGGAAATAACAACCGGGACCAACCGACCGATTCTTCAGGCCTCTTCATGAAAACTATCCCTCCATAACCCACATCTATACCTAATCCTTCACAGATAACTGCTTATGTTTCAGATAAGTCTTAAAAACATCCTCGGAATAGTACTTCACCCTCGTAAGAGTATTCCAGTGAGATACCAAGGATTTTTGTTTCGTAATTAGGAGTAGAAAAATATTCGAAAAGATGTAACCTATCTACAGAGTCTCAGACCTCAGGCTAGAGCCTCCATACAGGAAGAATATGCGTTAGATGGAAATATTGAGCCCAACATACTTTCACTGAGATTAGGCTTGAAAACTTAAAAAAAGATTCCTGTTGAGAGATGAATCCTAAAGTGTTTTGTCTTGATGGGAACTTCCTGATGATCAAACGTGACACGTTTTTCTCAGCCGAACGCTCAAATTCTCAAATATGAATGACTCGACTCAGACGACTTGACGTCGACTATGAATTTAGTCTGTGACGTCGAAGATTTCCATCCCATAGGCTAAAGTATTGGAAGAATTTGATTGAAGTTTCTTCGGAATATTGAACACAATATGCTGTCACACTAAAAAGTGAGTTAGAGGGACGATATCTTAAAGATTTTATATCTTGATGAGAACTTCGAGACTCGAGAAGAAAGATTGAGAAGAAATCAAGATAATAATTAACCCATAACGAAGAACCAGAAAGGAAAATTTTAGATATTTTGTCACAGAAAACATGTGTTTTCAAGGATTTTTGTTTCATGATTAGGAGTAAAAAATTCTTTGAATAGATGTAACCCATCTACAGAGTTCTAGACCGCAGGTATAGCCTCCATATAGGAAGAATTGGCGTTGGATGGGGATTTTGAACTCAACATGCTTTCACTGAGATTAGTGGTGAAAACTTTGAAAGAAATCCCGGTTGAGGGGTGATATCGTAATGTTCTTGGTTTTGGTGTAATTGCATAGCTCAGGAATAACGATTGAGAGGAATTTGAGATATTAGTTGGGACATTGCATGTAATTAGCGCAGAAAGTTCAAGTATTTCGCCACAGAAAACATTAGGCCAATATCATTCTGTCGAATTGTAGCAATAAAATTAGTGTATTATACATTACAAGTTCGGCAAGCAAGGATGACCAAGAGCTTTTAAGCTTTTTAATGCAGTTTCTTGAATAGACACATATATAGTTAATCCTTTAAAGATAACTTTGGCCTGTCAAGAAGAACTAAGCCGCTGCTAGAAAAAATCATCAATCAAATTAAATCTTTAGATTTAAGTGTTCTTAAACAAAACAATTCTTACTTTCGATATATATCGTAAGCCTACCTACAAAGACATTTGCATTCCTTCTGATTGCTCTCATCGTATTCAACATAAATTGGCTGCCTTCAATTCTACGATTCACAGAACTTTCACATTACTTCTCTCTATTATAAATTTTCATAAAGAAATTTTATTAGGTAAAACTATCGCAAAAAATAAAGGCTATTCTCTCAATGATAGACAGTATTCATCCTCAAAATAGTTCTGACAGCCACACACATCAATATTCCTCATTAACCTACTTCGGCCCAATTTCTAAAAAAATCGCAAATAACATCCAATTCCCCAATGTGAAATCAGCCTACAAATCCATTACCAAACTATCAAATATATTTTTCAATGCCAAAGACAAAACTCAAAAATGAGATAATTCAGGAGTGTATGAACTAACATGTCCCAATTGTAAAGGAATTTATATTGATCAAACAGGTAGATCGTTTAGAATTAGAAATTTTGTGAAAACAAAACAGATTCCACATTGGCACAACATTGCATAGAAAACAACCATATTTTTCCATCAATAGAAAATCTACAAATCCTATACAAAGCACAAAAAGTATAAAACTCAATTATCTTTAATACTTATACATTTTCAAAGCCAAACACAATACAGGCAATAATTAAATATTACTTAACGACCTGACTCATTTCTGTTATTCCCTAATATTAGGGATTTTAAGTAGTTCTCAATTATGTATTAGTAGCTAATGTTAACCTCTAATATGTATTTTACCTGTTCTGTTAACCCATTTCTCTGTACCTATATAAAAGAAAATTGCTATTTTTATATTTTAGTGTCAAACTCATACTTGTTTGATGATGAGCGAAAGTTCGAATTGGCTATAACGTTAAATAAACTTTTCCATCTTAAACAGTGAAATTTTTAAGTAGTAATATTCGCAATCCTCATAATGAAACTATTTTAAATTTTTAAAGTTGACTTCTAAAAAGCTTTGTTATAATTTTGTTAAAAAGTCATATCTCAAGTTTGTAATGAGAATATAAGTGTTTACTCTTCTATCCACTGTATAAGAAAAACTACGCTAATGGATTATCATTGTAAGATATCTTTGAAACTTTTAGCAGCCATCTGATAGTAGTAATTGAAAATAAAAATTTATAGTATTCTGTTTCATCAAGAGCCATCTATGAACCTTATCTCAATCTTTCAATCCTGACCTATCCTAACCAACCAGAATTTGAGGTTCTGGCTGGCATAGAAACTTCAACTAACTCTATGGGGTGCGTTTTCTTCCAGTATACTTAATTTTAATTAATGTCTGTTTTAGTTAATGTCTGAACTCAAAATTGCAAATGTGTATTTAGTCCCTATATATTCGTGTAAATTGAGTTGATATAATATTTCACTAAAAAAATTGATAACGTATCGATTTTGAATGGGTTCTCTTGAAGACTCTGAGGAACTCTTTCCAATAGAGGTAAAATATTTTTTAGGAAAAACTTGATATCAGGTTATGGGGAGTATTTATAGTTTACATTATCAACTACTACTACAGTACCTTCTTATTATATGTGATATATGAGTCTGACATCCTTCAATACTTATCATTTATAGTATGGAGTTCCAACAATTGCATTCGCTTATGATGATCCCCTTTCATATTCTGGAGTCATAAAAGCAGTTATTTTAGATGATCTAGAACTTCTACAAGAATTAGTGTCTCAAGGAAAAAGTGCTCGCATTGTAGACAATCATGGCAATACACCCTTACATATTGCTGCATATAGGGCTACGTAAGTTTGAGAGAAAAAAGGAATCAAAGTTTAGCACGAAAACTTTTTGTTAGTATTATATAATTATATCAATTCTAAGCTGTATACTTAAAGTTCTTTTTATCAAATTATCATACTTTCAGAAATCTTGAATTAATAAAATATCTACTTTCTCTTGAAGAAGTTGATATAAATGCCAGAAATCATTATGGGCACACACCGCTACTTTTGAGTGTACTGAAATCCAAAGAAACTTCGGCTTATATTCTAATCAAAACTGGAGCCGACGTTAATATAGCTTCAAATGAAGATATAACTCCCCTTCATCACAGTGTGAGATTTAGTACAAAACTGTCTGAAGCTTTAATTCTTGCTGGAGCCATAATCGATCAAATTGACTACGATAAAGATACTGCTCTACATGATACAATAGTTTTTGGAAATATGGAAACACTTTGTATGTTGCTATATTATGGAGCTGATACATCTATAAAAATTCAGGTAAATACTATCAATATATAAATGAAAAAAATCTGGGTATGGCTCTTATTTGTGTTTTATGCAAACATAACAAATAATTTCTCTGAGTGTATTATACACTGGGTTCTAAAGAAATTTTGATCCCTCTTTAACTTTAAATTCTGTAAGATCCCATATAAAACCAAGTGAGTTATTTTATATACTTTGGAAACATCTATTCGAAGAAATTGGGATAACTTATTATCCAATTAGTTTTCATTTCAGAAATGTAACTCATCCACATTCATAGTGACTGTACGGTAGGGGTGCTCAAACAGTCGATCGCGAGTGCTTTTTGAGTGGATATTGAGAGGAAAAAACTTTTTCATATGTAGGTAACTAAATTACGAAAATTTATTCCGTAATAAAATAACACTGCTAGCGGCAAAAGGCGGCTTTATCAAAGGAACGCGCGGTACTTGTCAAAGAAAAGCCGCGTCTTTTATTCTTGTCGCTTTTCTAGAAATTTTGGGCGGCGCGTTTGACGGGAACATTCTAGACTTTTGTTCACGCCGATATAAATGTTGCGCCTGCAGGAGTTGGAGTCATTCTGAATTGTAACTTGAAGGCAATACGTCGATACAAAGTTCATTATTAAATAGTACAAAATGAGTGCAGCGAAGAAGTCTAAAACGTATCATTTTAATAACGATTGGGAGGAAGAATTTTTCTTTTGTATGGTGAAGGATAAGTGCATTTGTCTTATTTGTCGTGTGTCAGTTGCAATACCTAAGCGTGGTTACTTAGAGAGGCATCATAAAACGGTTCATAAAAACTATGGAAAGGATTTTCCGCCACAGAGTGAATTAAGAAAACGAAAATTACGTGATTTGATATCTTGTTTGAAAAAAGAACAAACCATGATCACAAGACCAGCCAAACAATCAAAAGCTGCTACGATCGCGTCATTTAGAATATCTCATATATTGGCGACACACAAGAAACCATTCGAAGATCGATGGGTTGTGAAGGAAGCATTTATTGAAGCAGGTGAGACTTTATTTGGGAGATTTAAAAAATAAAACAGAAATCATGTCTGCTATTAGAGAACTTCAGTTAACTCATCTGACTGTCACAAGGCGTATTGAATTCATGAGTTAGGACATGGCAGATACACTAAAATATGATATCATGAAATGTACATACTTTTGTTTACAGTTCTACGAATCCACCAAAATGAGAGACACTGCCCAGGTGTGTATTTTTATTCGGATGGTATTCAATGACATGTTGGTTAAGGAAGAATTTTTGACAATCATTTCTCTGAAGGGGAAGACCCGTGGCGAAGATATATATGATGTTTTCTTCCAATTTTGTAAAAAACTACAAGCTATCTATATATAAATCAGTGTGCATTACAACCGATGAAGCACCAGCAATGACTAGAAACAAAAACGGTTTTCTGGCATTGTGTCGAGTTAATGAAGATTTCCCTTAATTTTTTCATTCCATTGTATTATACATCAACAAGTTTTGTGTTCAAAAGTTTTAAACACGGAGGAAATTATGGGCATTGCAACAAAAAATGTGAATTCCATCCGTGCACGTAGCTTGCAACGGCGGCTCTTTAAGTTGCAGTTGGACGATAGGGAGTCAGCTGAACACACTGATTTAGTTCTTCACAAGGACGTTAGGTGATTGAGTCGCGGGAAATTCCTAGAAAGATTTCAAGAATTATGGCCTGAAATAACAGCTTTTCTAGACAAAAGAGGTGCTGACACTCTGATGTTGAGAAACGAAAAATGGCTGACTGATTTGGCATTTTTGACTGACATCACAATGCACTTAAACAACCATTGACTTGGAACTTCAACGTAAAGGAAAAAAACTATTATTGAGATGATTAGCGCAGTAAACGCATTCAAAAGTAATTTGCAACTTATGATAGATCAACTGAAAAGAAAGGATCTGAAACGTTTTCCGTCTTTGAAAGCAGGTATTCCTCAGTTCAATTATGATACGTATGAGGCTGAATTATCAAATATTTTGGGACAATTCGAAATGTGTTTTTATGATCGCAGTAAATTGGCAAATATAGCATCATTTATGGGTTATCCTTTTTCATGTTAAAACGTTGAGGAATTAGCTACTGAAATAGCAAATCAGTTCAGTATGAACTCATTTTCTGTTGTAAATGAGTTGGTGCAGATTATATCAGATATACATCTCAAAGCTACTGCATCTGATATAAATTTCTGGTGTTTTATATCTGAAGAGAAATATCTGAATTTAAGGCAAATCGCCCTTCAACTGACGGCAATGTATCAGTCAACTTACTTGTTCGATTCTGCATTTTCTGAAATGAAGATAATTAAATTAAAATATCGCAATCGACTAACTGACGATCATATGTCATCATGCTTGTGATTAGCACTCAGTGGTTACGTACCATCTTATGAAAAGTATCCTGAGGACATGCAGTGCCAAGCTTTAACATCCAAAGTCACTCCTTAGTTAAGTTTAACACAATATGTAACTCCTTTGTTTTGTAACAACCAATAAACTCGCAATTTTGAATAACTATGAGTTTTTGCATTGATATTATAGAGGAGAACCTAACTAAACCTAACCCAAACCATGACTAAAATAATGTGTATTGTGCGGAAAGCTAATATCTATATATGCTACGGTACACCCTACCTAGGTAGGTTAGGTACACCCTACCAACTTACCTAGGTAGGTAGGTAGGTAGGGAGTATCATGTATGTACGATAACCCTGCATCACACATACTTGCAGCCTTTCAGAGTCGATCGTAAGTAGTCTAAAAATATTGAGGTAGATCGCCAGCAGTTCAAGTTTGAGCACCCCTGCTGTACTGCAATTTCACAAGATAATCTGGATACATGCCCTTTTCTCGATGTAATATAATATACAGCATTTTCATTCATGGATGCTAGTACTGGTAATTGGTACTAGTGCTCGTGTCTTTTGTAGAAATTCAATAGAATATCTCATAGCTATGTTTTCAGACAACTGGGAATTTCCGATAAATAAGAGTGGATGGTTATTTAATTACAATCAAATTGAGTAAAGATAGATTTACCTCCGATTTAACATTTGGAAATTATTTAAAGATGGCAGTAACACTAATTTTGTTTGTATATAGTTCTTTTCGTTAAATGAAAATGGCAAATAAATAGTGAAACGAAGATATTTTAATTTATTGATTATTCATGGTCAATGTCAATAAATAAGTTGAACTTATAGAACTTTAAAAAAAGTACCTGATTTACAAAATGTCTAACATTTATGAAAAATAATATTGAAAGAAAAACTGTTAACAAACAAATTTTATCTAACAAAAACTATACACATACAAAATAAGTGTTATTGATATTTTATAATAATAAGATAAAATAATAACCATTTTAAGTATAGGTTACCATAATACCATTCAATACTAATTGAAAATATGGTTCTTATTAAGTAAAAGAGAATAGGCACTCGTATTTGAAAAAAAAACCTTCTTTTTCTTGTTAAATTAAAAAACTTATAATCTTACTTAATTCAGAGTCAATTTTTTGGGCAAATGATAAATTCCGAAAATCATAGCTCACTTTATATGGACAAAATCTTAACGAAACATGCTTGAAAAAGGATGCCCATTAATAATAAAATTGAAAAGTACACTATGCCATTTGAAATAATAAAGTTCTAGTTTGTTACATTATTAAAGATAATACTGTATATAACATATTATTTTAGAACTGAATGAACGCGATGTTTTTTTATTGATATATTTCGACTGCTACCTAGAACACATGTTCAATATTGTACGATACTTATTCGAGTCTGAATAATAAACTTGATGCATTCACATCGCAAATACAAATTTGAATATCCTTATTTTCGACTTCCAATTTCCGATTACTCAAAGGGTGCAAATATCTAACAATTGGCGACGAAGATAATTAATATATATATATATATATATATATATATATATATATATATATATATATATATATATATATATATATATATATATATATATATATATATATATATATATATATATATATGCAAAATCACAATTACGGGAGGCGAGGCAACAAAATCAACCGCTCCGCAAACATTATTGGACATTTACGAGAATTCGACGTCCACAACAATGACTGGTCTATCTTCAAGCCACGTTTGACGAATTTCTTCAACGCAAACGAAATTAAGGATGAGGAGAGAAAACGGTCAATTTTTAAAAATATTTTGTCAGAGGATTCGTACCGACTTTTATTCTACTTATGCATGCCTGAAGCTCCAGAAGATAAATCTTTCAAAAATTTGATTGAAATTTTCAATAAGCATTTTGGAAGTCAACTGTGCATATTCGCAGAAAGACTAAAATTTTACAATGCCGTTAAATTATTAAATGAAAGTTTGAAAGATTGGACAGCACGTGTTCGTAGTTTGGTCATAAATTGCAAATTTGGTGACGAACTTCAAGTTGTTTTGAGAGATCGTTTCATCATGGGACTCGAAAAGGGGCCTGTAAGAGATCGTTTATTCGAAGAAGGCAAGGAAATTTCATTCGACGAAGCCGTGAGGATCGCTCTCAGTAAAGAAGCATCATCTTGCAAGCCGGAAGTCACAGGTACGCCATTGTCTACAAAGAAGGAACATGATATTTTTCAGCTGCTCAAGTATCGACAGCCAGGAAATACATCATCAAATACGTCATCGCGGAAACACACGTTATCATCAACCTCATCATCTTGTTATGTTTGTGGTAGGAGGAACCATACAGCTACACAATGCCGCTTCAGTGACTATATTTGTCATGTATGCAACCGCAAAGGACATCTGGCACCTGTTTGTCCTGATTCGCGTAAGAAAAATAATAAACCGATTAAAAATGGTAATTTTGATCGCAAAAAAAATGGTTATAATCAGAATTTTTTAGAAGATTTCAATTCTTTATAATCGATAGTTGATTATGGTAACATAAAACCAATAATGGTAGATGTTATGATTGATAATATTTTATTTTCTTTTCAATTAGATACAGGGGCTAGTATTTCAGCTATATCGACTAA
This sequence comes from Cryptolaemus montrouzieri, assembly GCA_013387265.2. Lineage (NCBI taxonomy): Eukaryota > Metazoa > Arthropoda > Insecta > Coleoptera > Coccinellidae > Cryptolaemus > Cryptolaemus montrouzieri. The sequence continues at coordinate 32,322,658 of JABFTP020000103.1, forward strand.
ATTTTTCTTTGATAATTTCGCTAATGATGAAATTCATTCCTGTAATTTAATTTTACATGTTGATAATGGTGATGAAATTGAGCCATTAGGGTATATTGAACCTGAAATTACTGTCAATCGATCGAAACATTTCCTAAAAATTGTTGTAATTGAGAATGGTGGCCCACCAATTTTAGGTCGAAATTTTTTATCTGAATTTAAAGTTGACTTGAAAAATACATGTTATAGTTTAAACTCTCTGGATACTAATTTTATTGATGAATTCAAAAATTTATTCGACTCTGGTTTAGGCACTTTCAATAAGTCTAAAGCAAAATTAGTTTTGAAAAATCCTGACAATGTTCAACCTAAATTTTTTAGACCATGGACTATTCCATATGCTATCAAGGAAAAAGTTGAACAAGAATTTAATAGACTGTTGGAGTTGAAAGTCATTGCACCTATAGACTATTTAGATTGGGCAACTCCTATTGTGCCAGTTCTTAAAACTTCAAGCTTACAATTAATCCTTATTTAGAGCAGGATGAATATCCACTTGTAGCTCGAGAACTCTTTGATAAACTAGGTGGGGGAGAAGAATTTTCAAAAATTGATTTGTCTAATGCATATTGGCAAGTTGAATAAGAAGAAGAATCTACAAAATTGGTCGTTATCTCTACTCACAAAGGTTTATTCAAGTTTCTGAAACTACCATTTGGTGTCTCACCAGCTTCAAAAATATTTCAAAAGAAAATTGAATCGCTATCAGTAGGTATTGAGGGAGTAGTAGTTATGCAAGACGATATTGCAATTACTGGAAAAGATAAGCAAGAACATTTGGCGAGACTCAGACGAGTAGTACAAATTTTGTAAAACGCTGGTCTCAAAGTAGTTAAGAAAAAGTGCAAATTTTTTTAAACTTCTATTGAATACTTCGGTCACATAATTGACAAAAATGGAATTCATCCATGTCCTTCAAAAGTTGAAGCAATTCAAAATGCAACCATTCCGAAAAATATTACACAATTGAAATCTTTTTTAGGTCTAGTGAACTATTACGGCAAATTCATACAGAATCTTTCATTCATTTTGCATCCTCTTTATTCTCTTTTAAAGAAAAATAATGAATGGAATTGGTCAGGCGAGTGCCATAATGCATTCAATTTGGCAAAGAATTCATTAACTTCTGATAATGTCTTGGCATCATATAACCCAAATTCGACTCTAAAATTAACTGTCGATTTATCAGAGTATGGGGTTGGCGTCATTTTGAGCCAAATATCAGAAGAAAGCGATGAAAAACCGTTAGCTTTTGCATGTAGATTGCTGAGTAACACAGAACGCAGCTAGTCTCAATTCGAAAAGGAGGGACTTGCAATCATATTTGGTTCATATTTCTAGTGAAAATAAAGGACTTCCACAATATGCTGCTAACAGAATTTGACGATGGGCGGCATCTATTTTATCAAATTATAATTATTCCATCGAATATGTGAAGTTAGATAAGAATATTGCAGATTGTCTATTACGTTTACCAATTCCCGAAAAAAATTCTTCAGATGTTTGGATAGATTTGGATTTCAGTAACATAAATTTCTTTGAAAATTCTGGATTTGATATAAATTTCGAAAATATCAGGAAAATTTCGAACAAGGATAAAATTTTGGTGAATATTAAAGAATTCGTTCGGACCAATAAATGGCCTACAAAATTTCTTAAACATGAACATTACAAGCATTTTGCTTCAAAAAGATTTGAGCTTTCACTTGAATTGGAATGTTTATTATGGAAAAATCGATTAGTTATACCTAAAATATTACGTAGAGATATTCTTAGAAAATTACACCCATTTTAGGCATAGTAAAATTGAAAGGAATCGCAAGATCCTACATATGGTGGCCGAGAATCGATAAAGATTTGGATAATATTGTCCGAAGTTGTGAAATTTGTAAATTAAATGGACAAAATCCTCCAAAAAATAGTAGACGCACATTCAAAATGGCTCGAAGTATTCCCAATGAATGTTATCACGGCGATGCTTCAATAAAAATTTTGAGATCCACTTTTTATCGTTTTGGTATCCCCAAAGTTATAGTTTCTGATCAAGGACGACAAATTGAATCTAATCTTTTTCAAATTTTTTTAGAAAAAAACCGAATTAAATTTATTGATGTTACAGCTTATCACAAAAGCTCTAATGGACAGGCTGAATCATCAGTAAAAATAATCAAGCAATAACTCAAAAAAGCTATTGCATCAAACTTAACTGATTTTGATCTCGCACTTTCTAGATTTTTATTCGATTATAGAAATTCAATTCATTCACTACTGGTGTTAAACCTTCTGAATTGATGTTCAGACACAAAATAAATGACAGATTTAGTTCAATTCTTTTGCCTAACTAATCAATATTTAGTAGGATTAAGGAAAAGCAAAATGAACAAAAAGATACTTTGATGGGAAAAGAAATATTTCATTTGATATTGATGATACAGTCTCAGTTAAGGCTTTCAGGAATAATAGAGAATATTGGGAAAAAGGTATCATAAAAGGAAAATTAGGAAATTGTATATAAAATTTGGATACCAGAAAAGGTTTATTTCTGAAAAAGCATATTGATCAACTCAAGAAAAACTATTTATCTGAATTATCAGTACCAGTATCAGATATTCTGAATCCTAATACTCGTGTTATAAAAACGTCAAAGTTTGCCTTTAGCTTTTAGACGTGAGAGGAGAACTGTAAAAATGTACAAAGACTTGGTTTTGAATAGATTTAATTGAAACAAACTCAATATATATATTTGTAATTATAAGCAACCTATTGTACAATAAATGGAGATATTTAATAATAATAATAATATCGAATATTCATAGAATAATGTATATTTGAAAAATGTAAATAATTCAAGGGGAAGATGTTACATTATTAAAGATAATACTGTATAAAACATGTTATTTTAGAACTGAATGAACGCGATTTTTTATTGATATATTTCGACTGCTACCTAGAACACATGTTCAATATTGTACGATACTTAGTCGAGTCTGAATAATAAACTTGATGCATTCACACAAATAAAATAATAACCATTTTAAGTATAGGTTACCATAATACCATTCAATACTAATTCAAAATATGGTTCTTATAAAGTGAAAAGAGAATAGGCACTCGTATTTGAAAAGAAATCTTCTTTTCTTGTTAAATTAAAAAACTTATAATCTTTCTTAAATCAGAGTCAATTTTTTGGGCAAATGATAAATTCCGAAAATCATAGCTCAGTGGTGGTTCACTTTATAAGGACAAAATCTTAACAAAACATGCTTGAAAAAGGATGCCCTTAATAATAAAATTGAAAAGTACACTATGCCATTTGAAATACCAAAGTTCTAGTTTGTTACATTATTAAAGATAATACTGCATATAACATGTTATTTTAGAACTTAATGAACGCGATGTTTTTTTTATTGATATATTTCGACTGCTACCTAGAACACATGTTCAATATTGTACGATACTTATTCGAGTCTGAATAATAAACTTGATGCATTCACATCGCAAATACAAATTTGAATATCCTTATTTTCGACTTCCATTCCGATTACTCAAAGGGTGCAAATATCTAACATAGTTGATGTCTGGTATCACCGCAAGTGGTAGCGCTCTGAAAATAATTGCAAATTTGAAATTGATCGATGAAGCTGTTCCCCAGACACTTCTTCTAAGCCCTTTAGCGCGGACATCCTGGTATATTCAATTTGAATCATTACTGAAATGGAAATTAGATACTCTACTAATAGACCGTACCAAATATACAATATCTTAATATTTTTTGTCAAATCTTGTTTTAATTTTATGAACATAAATCAGATGGTATGTAATTTTGCCGATGAAGTACACGTGACGAGATTGGTATATCTAATTATCATCCATGCAGCTGTTCTGACTTATTGATTTTTTTTATTGCAATTATTGGTTTGAGTATTATTCACTAGTAATGTTGTTTGGATAATTTTAGGACATCATTCAAACAAACATATGTATTGTAAATATTTCTTTTTAGGTACTTACACTTACCTATCATCTTCTTCACTTTAACATTTGAATTGTGGAGGCCGTTACTTGATGTAGATCCATGATATAAATGAGATAAAAAACACAAGGTTTAACTTTAATCTACACTTTATTTGAAAAAATTCGACGACGTTTCGCTGACACAGCAGCTTTATCAAGAATGAAAAACAGAATGAAGAGTATGGTATTATAAACAAATCGTAGAACAAGTTGGATGAATAACAGGAAAATCCACACCGAGCCATTGTACAGTTAGTATGAAAGGTAATAAAAACTAATTAAACAAGTTAAGTAGGGGTGAGTAATTTACATCTACCTGTTCATTCAAAAGCTTGTCCGACTGTTTGTATCTATTTATTTCTAATGCTTCTAGGAGATCTAATTTTGAACTTTTGATTTTATATGTAATATGTCAAAGTTTTTATTGAATGAATGGTTTTCTTTTATTAGGTGGTTTGAATAATTTGAATCAGATTTATTTTATCGAAGCTACGTTTATGTTCAGATGTTCTTATGCCAAAACTCCTATAGGTCATACCGATACAAATTTTATCACAAGAACCGCAATTGAGTTTATAGATTCCTGATTTACTTGATTTTCAACACGAGATTTATTATTTTAATATGTTCACCTAAGTTATTAGAAGTTTTGAAAGTTATATTAAGATTTTGTTTGACGAGAAAGGATTTAATATTTGTACTTGCAGAACCGCAGAATGTTAAACTGTTGAATATTTTATAGTCTTTATGAATAGGATATACTTCATTTATTGCTTTCTGATACAGTTTTTTACGAATGATTAGATCTATCATATCCGGATTATATGAATTATTAATGGCTATCTGTTTGATGATGTTTAACTCTTTATTATAATCTTCTACTGATAAAGGTAAATTGAGTAACCGATGTACCATGCTGTTTAAAGCTGCAACTTTGTGTTGAATTGGATGTAATGAGTAGTTATGTATAATTGTATCAGTATGTGTTGGTTTACGAAAGACCGAAAAAACATGATTATTATTTTGTTTAGTGATTTTTAAGTCCAAAAAATTAATGGAATCGTTCTGTTCAATTTCTATCGTGAATTTAATGTTCAAATGGATGGAATTAATGAAATTAAGAAATAAGTCTAATTGACGAGTAGTTCCAATGAAACATACTAAGATGTCGTCAACATATCTATACCAATAAAGAAATTTGGAAATGAGTGGATGTGTATGAATTTTCTGTTCAATATTATTCATAAAAATCTCTGCTAAAAGTGGACTCAAAGGATTTCCCATGATCAAACCATTTTCACTACTGTAATAGATGTTGTTGAAGAAAAATAATTTTGTTCAATGCAAACGAAAATGGTTTGATCATGGGAATCTGGCATTGAACACGTAGCTTCAGAAAACCATTCATTCAATAAAAACTTTGACATATTACATATAAAATCAAAAAGTTCAAAATTCAGAAGAAAATTCAATTAAAGTTGAACCTTGTGTTTTTATCTCATTTCTTCACTTTACTTTAGAAAAATTACATATCACACATCACTCCTTCTTGTAAAAGTGGATCCTACAAAACGATTGAGATTCTATCGAAAACATTAAATGTTAATTTGAGAGCACGTAGTCAACAACTTTGTCATAAATTGTTATCTACCAACATTCATAACGCCCTTTGTAAAATTAGACATAGTTATTTCTGTAACAAATGTAATGAGTTTCCAAGTTAATATATTTGTTGTAGAAATAAAGATATCTAATTTTGATACGGGCACTATAATGATGGAATGTTACAAAGTAGATAACAATTTATGACAAAATTGTTGAATAGGTTAGATTCATTATTACTACTTAAAATCACTGACTTGGTTTTATATGACTTTTAACTTTTTGGGGTGATAGACTTGTTTTTGATGGGGTAAAATGAAATTATAAATGTCACATTTTTTTTCAGCTGGTCTCACACCTTTCATGCAAAGCTTAGCTGCAGATAAGTGTCAGTTTGCAGATGAGTTGTTTGAATATGAGATAGACTTCAATAACGTAACTATAGATGGCATGAGTACTCTATTTCTAGCAATTGCCACTCGATACTCCCGCACTGCAGAAATTATAGAAAGAGGGGCTGATGTGAATTTCACCAATGAGTATTATAATATCTTTAATCTTGGGGTAGCTCCAAGCTTGGATGTGTTCAGGTGTATATGGAAACGTTTTGACTATGAAAAAATTTGGCTAAAGGATTTACCGAATATTCTAATATTCATTTTGAATTATACTAACCTGAATTTAGATTGTTCTGAAGAGGACACTATCAATTATAAAATGGAAGCTTTAAGAATAATACTTGAAGGTGACTTTGACAAAACATATCTAACAATGGAGACTGAAATATTTGCATTGATGCATCCTTTAGTCCTTAAATTAGCGAAATTAAAGGCTTCACATGATGTTGTTCACACCTTCTGTTGTATACTACTCTCCTATAATTTGAAAGTTTATGATATTGATCTAGATATGGTTTATGAGTTTTACGGATATTGTGAACTCTTTAAATTGTTGTTGCATATGGATATCTTTCATGCACCTATAGAAAGATTCACTTATTTCCCTCAAATTATTTACGAGTTCGATCGATATTATGAAAGAAAAGCTTTTTCTGTTAGTGAAAAATCATATTTAAAACTAGACTATGAATATATATTCGACCATTTACTTGCGATAGATTTAAAAAAAAAATTGAAAGATCTTGACGGGGAAAATCTGGAACATTTGCATAAGTATATATCTGCTTTTCCCGAAGTACCGTTGCTGCAAGAACTTGCACGCGACGCTGCTAGACAATTATTATGTGATAAATATAAAATAAAAAATTCCATGCAATTTTATACAATTCTCAAACACATAGATATTCCTGATATAACTAAAAAACTTATTGCATTCGAAATACCAATTTATCGAAAGTATTTGACGCCTGCACTTTTTCGTTATAGGAATGAATTTAAACAAATCAGATTAGAAGAACTTTATGAATTTGAAAGTCTTATCTATGATGTTGTATTGGGTGATTACTAGAGATTATTCAAGAATTGATACTTTGTAGAATTGTTTTTTTTCAATTTGAATATATTTTTGATTAAATGTGCGTTTTTATTTAACGGATTCAATAAATATTCCTTTTCTACCATGTTATACAGTTTACACAGCGGATAAATTAGAGACCAGTAGAGAATTGAGAAAATATGATTTTGCTATATAAACTATATTCAACAATTGCTTCGTTGAAGAAATACAGGGTGTTCAAGTTCGGTAAAAAAAATCAAATTTATTAATTGTTGCCAAACGACTTCAGATAAATGACTGAGATTTCGTAAGCGTTAACTGCCGTCCAGGGAGTATGTTTTACAATAAAAATATTATTCTAAATTTTACCTGTGGTGTCCGTATTAACACGTAACTCGATATTTTTAAACAAAAAATTAGTACGCCATTAATTTTTCACAAAATAAAAATCAGTTTTGGATTCTCCATTCAACTTGGAAGAAAAAAAGCACTCTTTCGATTTATCTGTAGGATTCAGCATTTGCGAGTAAAAAATTGAAATTAGAATTGAAAGAATTTTTATGTTAATGAAACTACAAGGACAACAGATATAATTAATGGCGTTAACAAGATTAAATAAATTGTTCGAAATGCAGTCTAACCATCTCGATTGTAATTTCTATGATTTCTGCTTTGTTCATGTAGACTAAAGTTATGAAAATTCTGATGCGTCTGGAAATCTAGTTCGATAGCGTCGTCGATCTTCACGAACTGCCGCTTTTGCATTTTCAACTGATTTTTATGTATTTAGGTGTTCTGAAAACAAAAAACATACTCAAAAAATTCCAGAATGTAAGGTTATTTTACAAAACGCAAAATTTTATTACAAGAAACGGATTTTTTGTGCTAAAAATGGATTAACTTGTAGTATAAATGATAGGTATAATTTTATTTTGATTACTGTTTTAAAATGTTTACAGGACATAACTATCATTAATTTCTAAATAAAGAACATCCCCTCTTTGACCTACATTAACAAGTATAAACATGTTGAAACCTGAACGTGCGCGCTCCGATAGTGTAGAAGTGGCGCGGGACAATTACGTATTAACTCATCATTGTTTTATAGATCTTGGTTCAATACAGTGCAATGTCGTCTGTGCGGAAGTGTGTGAACTCTTCGGATAGTTCCTGTTACATTTGTGGAGAATATATGACATTAAAGCAACAAGTTAATATTACGGACTTTGTAAAAAAGTATACTTCGCGTGTTTTGGCTTCAAACTTTGAGATCAGGATAAAGTATGGGCACCTCATAAAGGCTGCAAACGATGTGTTGAAGACCTTAAAAATTGGTTTAAGGACAAGAAAAAAGCTTTCCGATTTGCGATTCCTATGGTATGGCACGAGCAAATGAACCATAGTGATGATTGTAACTTTTGTTCGTGTAATGTGAAAGGGTATGATTTAAAACGGAAGCAGTCAATTTCATACCCCAATCTGCAATCAGCTATTCGTCCCATCCCTCATGAGACCGAAATACCAGTGCCCAAGGTCCCTGCTACCTTGGAAGAGGTTCCAAGTTCTGACGAAGATGGTGCTGTACCTACACCCGATGACCAGTCAACTTTTGAATTTGAAGATGACAGAATTCCAAAATTGTTTTCCCAAGGCGAGCTTAATGATTTGGTAAGAGACTTGAATCTTCCCAAAAACGCTGCTGAGTTGCTTGGATCAAGGCTCAAAAGCAGAAACTTACTTTACTGGTTAAGATATCGTGAAAAGCAGTTTACTTCATACTTTGCCCAATGGGACGAGTTGGTTTATTGCACCAATATTGAAGGTTTGATGAATACATACAAGATCTCATACGACCCAGAAGAGTGGCGCATTTTTATAGATTCTTCAAAAAGAAGCCTTAAAGCAGTTTTGCTTCACAACGGCGGTTTCTATGCTTCCATTCCTGTCGGCCATTCCGTACACCTCAAAGAAACCTACAAGAACTTGGAATTGATTCTTTGTAAATTAAAATATGAAGACCACGGTTGGCAAGTGTGCGGTGATTTCAAAATCTTGGGCATGGCGCTCGGACAGCAATCTGGGTTTACCAAATTCCCTTGCTTTTGGTGTCTATGGGATAGTAGAGACCGAACAAATCACTGGACCAAAAAGTGTTGGCCTGCGAGGGAGCTTAAAGTTGGCGAAAAGAATGTCCTGCATGAAACTTTGGTGCCTCCTCATAAAGTTCTTTTACCACCGCTTCACATAAAGCTGGGATTGATGAAGTAATTTGTAAAGTCACTTCCAAGAGATGGAAATTGCTTCAAATATTTAATATCAAAGTTTCCTGGCCTCTCGGAGGCAAAGTTGAAGGAAGGTGTTTTCGTTGGACCAGATATTAGACGGCTTATGGCTGATCCACTATTCGTCACAACCATGACGGATCCTCAAAGAGAAGGGTGGAGTGCCTTTAAGGAAGTTACAACAAAATTTTTAGGCAATAACAAAGACCCTAACTACAAACAAATCGTCAAAAGAATGTTAAAAGCATTTCAAGCTTTAGGTTGCTTAATGAGTTTAAAAGTACATTTTCTTCATTCCCACCTCGACCATTTTCCAGAAAATTTAGGAGACGTGAGTGAAGAGCAAGGTGAACGATTTCACCAAGATATTAAGGAGATGGAAAAAAGATACCAGGGAAGATGGAGCATCTCAATGATGGCAGACTACTGTTGGACGCTTAAAAATACCTTCCAGATGCTTCACACAAGCGAAAATGTACCAAAGGAAGTCTCACTGGGAAAAAGAAATGTGTTTAGTACTCACTAATTAATGTATTTTAGATAAGAAAATAAGTTTTGATACGCAATTATAAATTACTTTATTTAAACGAAAATTGTGTTTTATTTTAAGATAATAACTTGTTTAGCATAGACACCTACATTGTCAGAAAACGTGACAAAATGAAAGTGATTTTCGAATTCAGAACACCCAAAAACATAAGAGTTACACAAAAAAACCAAAACAGCTCTCAACTTTTTTTTGCATACTTGTGTAATCCATGGAAGAACTGCAGCATATTTGGGATACTTCAGGTAATTTGGAATACTTCGATATCAAGATCAATATAAACGCCATCTGTTAATTTTTGCCGTCGAGTATTAAAAACAGGACGCCATCTTGACATTCCGGCTACCAGCCCCAAAAGAACGAGGCGCCTGCTTTGAAACTTTTTCGGTAAGAATGCAATCAGTGGTAATCATTTACTGTAATAGTTCAAATCTTCATTCTGATTATTTACACTCTTAAGTGACCTTGTTAATTTATGATATTACACTATAATTTTGAAAATATATCTAGAATAAAAATGTGACAGAATTTTTATGTTAGGATGATATGTAATTAATTTGGAATACCGAAAGTAAATATAATTTGGAATATTCCAAATTATATGCACATTTTTATGAGTAGATATTAATTAAATGGCAACATCTCACGAAGAACAGAAAGAGGTGGGAAAAAGAGGAAATGGCCGCTGTCAGAGAAAAGAAAATGGGATATTTAAAGACAGATAAACTGTTCAACGTTCCCAGGTCGACACTTTTTCGATTTGTGACAGATAAATAGTCCGATTGAGGCGATAACACATAAAGTAATTAGTCGATGGCCAGTTTTTGGTCAAGAAATAGAAAACCTGTTAATGGAGTACGTGTAATGGAGAGTAAGTTTTATAGGCTGACCAGAATGGATTTGCGCCGTTTGGCATATCAATTGGCTTGGTCTCTCCATAGTCCAGAGTAAAATACCAAAAATTGTAGCTCGAAAGAGGATCGTTAATTACTATTGTAATCTGTATGAGCCCTGCAGGAATATTTGTCCCTCCCATGATTATATTCCCGCGTAAAAATACACACACCACAAAAATTGTCGCATAACCTGGTATTCTGAATTCCACAATCGATTAAGCAGCTCGATCGCAGTTTCTTTGTTAACATATGTTTTAGGACATATGAGGGGAAAAAAATCTTATTTATGTAGTAACATTTGTTTCCATATGATCTTAAACACGTCTGAAACAAGAATAAGTTTATTTGACTATCAGTATTCATTCAATTTCTCTTCAGTTTTCACGCTAAATTAATGCAAGTTTTCTGTGTTTCTTGTTGATTTTCGAATCTTTGAGTTTATTGTAATGGCTGCTGAACGTCCCGGACGCTATTTGAGTGATCATGAAGTGGTAAGAATTGTAACACTTCTAGAGGAGGGGCGAAGCCAACGTTACGTGGCTAACTTGTTGGATGTTAACCAAAGCACTATTTCAAGAGCAATTAATCGGTACTACGAAACAGGGGAATATGGAAGAAGGGCTGGACAGGGAAGAAATCGGATAACACACCAGATGATGATCGTTGGCTTCGTTTAACGGCACTAAGAGTTCGGCACTGTACGGCTAGAAAGCTACAAAATGAACTTGCACTTTCCAGAAATGTGCATATTTCATTGCAAACTGTTAGGAACAGGCTCAAAGAAGACGATATCAGACCAAGGGTGGCTTCTACCGGCCAGCGTCTCACCAGAGAGCATCGAGTTGCAAGACTTCAGTTTGCGAGGGTACATGCAAATTGGGGTATACCAGAATGGTCGAATGTTCTCATTTCCGAATAGTCCAGGTTCTGTCTAGTATCGAGTAATAGACGCATGCCCGTATACAGACGACCCGTGGAACGGTATTAGCAATGCAATATCCAGCAAACCGAAAACTTCGGAGGGGGCTCAGTAATGGTGTGGGGAGGGATTTCTTTCCATCGTCGAACTGAGTTAGTCCTAGTGAATAATGAAAGAATGACAGCGGCCAGATACATCGCAGATATTCATGAACCCCATGTTGTACCCTTTGGCCCATTGATTGGCGAAAACTTCATTTAAATGCATGATAATGCTCGTCCTCATGCAGCTAGAGTAGTTATAGAATTTCTGCAAAATGCCGAAATTGATATTTTAAGATGACCAGCCAGAAGTCCTGACTTGAATCCTATAGAACATGTTTGGGACAACATGGGGTGGCAAATTCAGCAACGTAGGATGCCTTGTAGAACACTCCAACAACTAGAAAATCTGCCTCCTGAAATTTGGAACTCAGTGACTCAAGAGTACATCCAAAATTTGTTTGATTGGCTTCCGAGACGTATTCTGGCAGTAATTAAGTCCCGGGAAGGCAACACTCGATTTTGAAAATGATTAGTAGCCATTCGATGCTAGTTGATTGGTCTCTTCGCGAATGTTTGAAGATGGTAGAATTTTTTAATTTTTCATTAACTCGAAAATTGTTGATATTTCTCATCATAAACTCATCTCTTTTGAATGATATCTTCTTATTTTACACTTCTGAAAGTTACCAAGCAACTCTTGAATGACCAACCTAAAAGTTTATATAGTATTGTCGTAGAAGTAGGGTGATGCGACAATTTTTGTGGGGAGTGTATGTCTGCTGTTTCAATGAGAGGGGCTCCATTTGAAAGCACATCCATCGAAATGGATCCAAACTCACTTATTTATGCAATGGTTTAAACACTTTGTAGAATACAGGAAAAAAATATTACTACACTACCGCCTCATTGTACACATAAAGTTCAACCGCTAGATCGCCTTCGTGGGACCCTTAAAATCCTACTATAGTGAAGACGTTCGGGTGTTTCTCAGAGAAACTAATAGACCCTAATGTGAGTTATTCGGAAAAGCCTACATCAAGTGCCGAACTGTAGAAATTGCTGCTAATGGTTTCAAAGTACGTGGCATATATCCATTTAATCGAAACAAATTTACTCAAGCCGATTAAATAGCCGCTGTTGAAGATTTTGAAAAGGATCAAAACTAAAAATATTTCATCGAAGCACGCCTCCCCCATAGTAGCTTCTTTTGAGATTGGCGAATTTTGATGACTCAGAGCGAGGGCCGTCAGGTAGTGGTACAGGAATTCACTCTCTTGTAACTCCGTTTCATATTTCTAACGTACCCACAATAAAAAAGGGAACTAGCAATAGAGGCCGTAGTCCAGCAAGATCGGCAATAATCTCAAGTTCTTCTTATAAAAAAGACATTTAGAATGCACAAATTAAAGCAGAACACAAAAAAAAAACATTTGGGGAAAGGGCGAGAAGAAAATAACAGAAAAGACAAGAAAAGAGATATAACACTGACTCAGTGATTGATAACCTAGTGAACTAAAGACTATTAAACTGTTACAAAGATAAGAAATCTATTAGTTTCTGAGAAAAAGTGTAAGCAATTGTCAAACAAAAATGTGCATGTAATTTGGAATACTATATTCCAAATTACCTGCACCCTAAGTCAATCTCGTTTTTGGAGTTTTTAGTTTGATAGGAATTTTGACTAGTTTCCGTTTTTGTTACATTTGATTGTTTTTATTATTAAAGTTTAATAATTGTCCTTATAATTTTATGTATTTTCATCGAGCCATCCTTTCCTCTTTACATTTATTCTCAATATACAAACTAGTATTTCAAATATGCAGTTCCTCTCACAGAAATGAATATCTGTGTATTCTTTGTGACAAAAAAGCATTTTCAGAATAATACTTTGAACACTAATAATAACGATAACCATAGTACAAAAAATCATTTAGACTCACTTCTGAGATTTGTTCATAGGGCAAGTACTGATATTGGTATGACATTTGGAATTGCAAAGTGTCAAACTGTCACCATACAAAGAGGTTGCCTGAAGGAGAGTGATGGTATTCAATTGGATGAGCACACCTGTGTGAGTAGTATGAGAGACGAGCCCTATAAGTACCTAGGCATTCTTCAAACCAACAAAACAGAAGATAAGAAAGTCAAAAGGATTCTCACTAATCAGTTCACTGAAAGACTTCGGGCTCTGTTGAAATCTAAACTCAATTCGGGGAACCTTGTGAAGGCCATCAACTCTTATGCCATTCCCAGCTTGAACTTTTCTTTTGGAGTCATTAAATGGACTGAAACTGAGCTGGACTCCTTCAACCGAAAAATCAGAACCTGCCTGACTGAAAATCGCATGCACCACCCAAAGGCTTCGGTAGAAAGAATAAATATACCGAGAGAACATGGAGGCAGAGGAATAATAGATGTGAAAATGGCTTGTTATCAGCAGATCATCAATCAGAGGGAATATTTAAAATCCAAACAGAATAATTTATATAAGACTCTCTGTGATGCAGACATGGGTTACACACCATTAAATTTAAGCAATAGAGAGTACGAACCATTAACTCCTAGAAACGTGGAAGAACAACTCACCTCATGGTCATCCAAAGAGTTGCATGGCCGGTTTTGTAACGAGCTGCGGAGGAGAGCGTTGACAGCGTAGCATCGAATGAATGGCTCAGATCGGGCATCCTGTATCCCGAAACAGAAGGATTTATGATAGCCATTCAAGATCATGTTATAAGTACAAGAAATCATAGAAAGTACATTCTGAAAGAACAAATATCAGACAAATGTCACAAATGTAATGATAAACCAGAAACTATTGAACACGTACTATCTGCATGCTCTTCGCTTGCTGGAACTAAATACGTAGACCGACATAACAAGGTCGCAGCAATTGCTTACCTGGAGATTCTGAAGAAGCTCAGTATACACTTGGATGAACCCACGCCTTACTATAAAATTACACCACCACCTGTAATTGAGAATGAAAATGTGAAGATCTACTGGGACAAAGGAATTATTACAGACATCCAAATAGTACATAATAGACCAGATATTATTGTGTTGTATAAGAAAGAACAGAAAGCTCACATTATTGATATATCTATCCCAAACAATAATAATCTGGAAGATAAATACACAGAGAAGGTGGAAAAATATAAGAACCTCAAAAATGAAATCATGCAGATGTGGGGTTTGAAAACTGTAAAAGTTGTACCGGTTGTGATTTCATCGACATGCATTATAACGAAAAATTATTCTCAGCATTGAACGAATTAGGCATTGATAAGAACACTTACCGTCTCATGCAGAAATCTGTAATCCTCGATGCAACTCATATAGTTAGGTCCTTAGGTCCTTTCTAGCATCGTAAGCCCAGAGCAGTTCCTGCAATAAGCCGAACTGCGCTGACAAACCAGGAACACCTGTGATGAAAAAAAAAAAAAAAAATTAATAATAACAATAACAATAAAAAAATCAAATTACTACAGAGCTAACTAATTCTAACTCAGTCTTTGTCTCTATCAATT
Organism: Cryptolaemus montrouzieri; assembly: GCA_013387265.2. Taxonomy (NCBI): domain Eukaryota; kingdom Metazoa; phylum Arthropoda; class Insecta; order Coleoptera; family Coccinellidae; genus Cryptolaemus; species Cryptolaemus montrouzieri. The sequence continues at coordinate 32,337,986 of JABFTP020000103.1, forward strand.
TTGACAAATAAAGGGTACCCCCCGATAAGATAGGGGAAATGCCCTCACTCGCGAAACCCTTTTTTCCTTGATAACATAATAGGAGGGGTCAAAAGAAAAATATTCATCGATATATTAGCCTCCTTCCCGCTTCTCTCCCACCCCAGCCATCAAAAAACATGTTTTTTGCATTTTATTTTTTCCTCGGTTTCTGCTGGCTTAAAAAATCTGAAAAAAATCATGAACAACCTTAGTCACCTCACAAAACATACAGAATTTTTTCGTAATAATCGATCAATTTTTTCGGCGTTTGATTTCAGTTATGAAAGAGTATTTCTATGAATTTTTTCAGATTTTTCCTGAAGGTGCGCCACTTCCAAAAACGCGAAAAACCATTTTTTTTTGCATTTAAATGCGGTAAATTCAACATCTCAAAACAAAAAGTTACTAATTACGAGATTTCGCAAAGTGTAGACATATCTAAGAAAATTATTTTTCAAGGGACAATATTCAACCTTCCGTAGAATGTTAAATATCCTCCCTTGAAGGAGCTAGTTTTCCGATCTACTCTTCATAATCACCGCGCAGTGATATTTATATTATTGCGTTCGCTCCAACGAATTGAGATGCATAGGTAACCGCATGGCCTTTTGTTGCGAGTGGGTAGATAATGCTGACGAGGTCAAACGAGACCGAAACTGCAGTCCATTATTCCTATTCGTGACATCTGACCGTGCTGTACCACTTCCCGGTAAACGGTGATTATGAGGAGTAGATCGGAAAACTAGCTTCTTCAAGGGAGGATATTTAACATTCTACGGAAGGTTGAATATTGTCCCTTGAAAAATAATTTTCTTCGACGGCAAATTCAACTTTTCACATGTCCAGGAGTGCGGAAATTATGTTTATAGTTTATTTCGTCACAATTTCATAAATATAAGAGTTAGCTAAAGAATTTTTAACTTAAACATAATTTTCAGAGACCATTTTTAGTCATTTTTGCCCATTATTTCGCTTAGCGGCCCCTTGAGTGCTGAAAATTCAACTTTTCACATGTGTCGGAGTGCGAAAAATAATGAAAATAGTTTATTTCTTTACAATTTTAAAAATATAAGAGTCAACTAAAGACGTTTCAACTCAACCAAGTTTTTTAGAGACCATTTATAGTTATTTTTGACTGTTATTTTGCTTGACGGTCCTTTGAGTGCTGAAAATTCAACTTTTCACATATCTCGAAGTGCGGAAAATAACGAAAATAGTTTATTTCTTCTATACTTTCATTTTAAGAATATAAGAGGCAACTAAAGATTTTTAACTCTAACAAGTTTTTAAGACCATTTACAGTTATTTTTGACAATTATTTCACTTTACGGCCCTTTGAGTGCTGAAAATTCAACTTTTCACATGTGTCCGGAGTGCGAAAAATAATGAAAATAGTTTATTTCTTTACAAGTTTTGAAAATATAAGAGTACTAAAGACGTTTCAACTCAACCAAATTTTTCAGAGACCATTTATAGTTATTTTTGACAATTATTTCGCTTGACGGCCCTTTGAGTGCTGAAAATTCAACTTTTCACATATCTCGAAGTGCGGAAAATAACGAAAATAGTTTATTTCTTCTATACTTTCATTTTAAGAATATAAGAGTCAACTAAAGATTTTTTAACTCTAACAAGTTCTTTAGAGACCATTTATAGTTATTTTTTACAATTATTTCGCTTTACGGCCCTTTGAGTGCTGAAAATTCAACTTTTCACATGTGTCCGGAATGCGAAAAATAATGAAAATAAGTTATTTCTTTACAATTTTAAAAATATAACAGTCAACTAAAGACGTTTTAACTCAACCAAGTTTTTTAGAGACCATTTATATTTATTTTTGACAATTATTTCGCTTTACGGCTCTTGAGTGCTGAAAATTCAACTTTTCACATGTGTCCGGAGTGCGAAAAATAATGAAAATAGTTTATTTCTTTACAATTTTAAAAATATAAGAGTCGACTAAAGACGTTTCAATTTAACCAAGTTTTTTAGAGACCATTTATAGTTATTTTTTACAATTATTTCGCTTTACGGCCCTTTGAGTGCTGAAAATTCAACTTTTCACTAATCTTGGCTTGTGGAAAAAAATAACAATAGAATATTTCTCTACTTTTTCATGATTATATGGGCTAACTATAGATTATTTGTTAACTTATTGTTCATTTAATTTACGTTTATCTATGCATCACATTATGTTATGTGAAAGATGTAATGAAGAAATTTTAGGAATTGGGATGAATGAACCAAAAAATCGAGAAACAAAATTTAAGGTATCATTAGTATTAAGATTTTTTAATAAAAATATAATGATTTTCATTACTATTTGTAATGCTTATGCGTCTGTTTGTGCTATGTGAAGATATGAGTTTGAGTGAAAAATGTATAATAAAATATTTCGAAGTACGAAACTTTATGAACGGCATTAAACATTAATTTAATAATTTACATAATTTTCACTCATTATTTCAGTCTTCTTCACTATCTTCATCTATTACAGGTATTGTATCTCTGTTTGTAAATATATCAGTTAGGTGCTCAGCCGGTTAGTACATAACACTTGTATGTACTACTATTGATATGCCGTGATTTTACTTCGAATCTAACGATTTGCGGCTACTCTTTGGCGAAACTCAAAAACAATGTATCGTCTTCTTCAAGCATTTCTGCTAAGTAAGAAATTGAGACAATTGGTACGATCCTGTAAAAGTAATTGAATATTTCGATAATTATTAAAAATTAGAGTATTTTATTAGAATGAAAAGTTTGAAATGATACACACCTGTAAAGATTATTTTCAACTTATCTTTCACATAAGCAGACAATGTATTATTCAAATCTTTCGTCACCCTGATTCTTTCAATTATTGCACCTGCACCTTCTTCATCTGAATTCAGACGTTTTCCGAATAAATTGTACAAGCAGCAAGCAATCTGGCAATAGATTTGAGCATTCTGTAGCAAAGAATTGTGAAGTTGGTGATGAAGGAGATTGAATTTTTGTCCTACTATGCCGTCCACAGCTTCCACTACCCATCTTACTTTTGTTACTAATCAGGAAGCATTGGACTCCTCTACGGTCAGTTGATTTCTTTTACCTTTAAGGCCTGATATCAGAACCTTGTATCTTTTGCTTTCTAATTCTGCTACTCTATCTCTGATTTTTTCAATAGACTACTTAGCCCATTTGGTACCTCCAATATTTCTTTCAATATTTGAGCATCATTTTTTGTGTCGTAGAAAGGACCCTCTACGTTTACTACGAAACCATCTGTAGTAGTAATCGTAAATGGTTTGCATAGGGATTGTTATTTTTGCCCTGTGGTGGTTTCATGTATATTCATTAAATCTTTTTCATAAAATCTATTTTTAATCAAATATTTTTCGCAGCATCTTCTTCTCCTCCGTATAAAAACACGCTTTTTAACAAAACTTGAATTCGAGCATTAAAGGGTACATCGTGATGTGCATAGAAAACAATATGGATGAGTCGAAATAGTTCTAGGAAATGGTAAGTTTACCGATTCTTTTGGAAGTTTATCAAGTATTATATAAGAGAAGCCTGAAGAAACTGTTGTCCTACAAGTCCAAAATCTTCAGAAGAATCGTAGTTTTACGAAACGTGTACTTCAGATAAGGATAAACTTTCAATCGGAAAATTATTCAAATATTGATTATCATCATTGGAATCAGAGTTTGCAGGATAATCAGTTTGAAAAGTTTCTTTATTTTTGTTAACATTTTTTTGCTTTCGGGAAATGGAGCAACATTTACTGCAAATACTATCATCAATCGAGAAATATTCATTAAAATCTTGATGATTGTAATGTTTGTTCACGTTCGTCAACTGTTTTATTTTTTTTAACTGGAGGTTCGTCAATTGTACCAGACATTTCTCCATATCGAGAAATATTTTTTTTTAAATCAATTATCATGATAAGTTCCAAGTATTATAATTAGTACATTTAAATAATTGGCAAAATGACTAAAATGGTCTCTGAAAAATATGTTTAAGTTAAAAATTCTTTAGTTAACTCTTATACAGGGTGCTTCAACGAAAACTAAACAGAGGCTATATCTACCAAGCTATTCATTTCCGATCAAAACGCAAAAACAGGTCAATTTTTGTTTCAAGGAGGACATCTTTTGGGGTACAAGACTTGCCTGAAATATCAACCCCTAAGCGGGGGTTGCAATCCTTGAACATTTTGAATAGGGAAGATGGGTCGAGTGATGACTCAAAAGAATAGTGGTACTTTGTCTACATTGCATTGAACGAATTTCCATTTTTAATTGAAAACTGTAAAAGATACAGGGTGAGCAACTGAAAGATAGGGAAGACTATTTTCCTGAGACTATTCAAGTTTCAGTGAGGTTAAATGGAACAGATCCATACTGAAAATTCTTGAAAATTTGGAAGAGGGTAGATGGGTCGAGTGAATACCTCGAAAGAAATTTATTAACTTTGTCTGCATCCCCGTGAACGAATTTTCATTTTTGATTGAAAACTGTAGAAGATACAGAGTGAGCTACTGAAAAAAAGAGGAGACTATCTATCGCCCTGAGCTATTCAAGTATTAGTGCAAAAAAATGGAATAAATTCATTCCAGATCAAAGGCTGTCATCTTCCGAAACACCATTCACATCTCAAATTTCAACCCCTAGAGCAGGGGTGACCACTCTGTGTTATTTTAAAGCAGAAGATAGGTCCAGTTATAACCTTCTGATAAGGGATTCTTGTTTGTCTCCACAATGGTGTGCAAGTTTTCGTTCTCCATCAAAATTACTGGGTGAGCAGCCTAAACATTGGAATGATTATGAAGGATTATGAATCTTGAAAGAAAATGATAATTTTCAAGATTGGTCACCCCTGCTTCCTTTCAAAAATAACCGAATTGGACAATTTGAAAGTTTCCGAGAAACTTGTTGAGTGGAAGTATCTATCGTATCAACAACTTTCAACTTCAAAATTTTTGTATTTAAATTGAATATATATTTTATATCTACGTCGTAAAGATGTTCCAATGAAAGAATCTTTTCTCTTATGAATGAATTGTGGACGTCTGAAAAAATCACTCACAAGTTCCAGTTTTGAAGGCGATGTTAATAACTTAGATCAATATTGCCAATAACATAATTTTCATTCGAAATCATCAATTTATCGAAGCACAGGAACTCTGCTTTGATGAAGCTGGTGAACTGGAGACAGATTTTCTTTCACAACTTGTCATAAAAAGATTAATATAATGACTATAATTATAATAATAGTGAATACCAATTGCATTAAGTTACACATTTTCTAAATGAAGAAAATTAGAAAGTTGTGTTTATTTTCATTGTTAACCTACCAACTGAGATAAAAAACCTTATGCCTCTTTTTGAGCTTTGGTCAGTTTAATCATATATGATAAAAATATTGAATAGGGTCAAGTAAAAATAAAGACCCTCCTAAACCACTTTTTTTTTTTTATTTCAGATTAAGTGCTTCGATTGCAAAGACCATTAGCACTGACGGTACATATTTTTATAAGTTTGTTATGGAAACTACTATAACATATCATATAAATTGATGAGTTTGAAATAATTGAGAGTATCATATATATTGGTGACATTGTTCCCAAGAGCATCTTGTAGTGTCGGCTTTAAGTTTGATGCAAGTCTCTCCTGGTCATATTTCGGACATTATACAATGATATGCCTGATGTCTAACCTTACGTTGCATAGCTCACAGTTTAGAGGAGGCTCCTTCGCCATTAGGTGTTGGTGGGTTAGACGAGTATGGCCTAATCGAAGTCTCGATATTTTAACTTGATCTTTCCTTTTCTTTGGTAAATCAATAATTTCGTAGCTCCTTGGTTTAATCAGTTTCAAAAATGTCTCTGATTGGGACCATTGGGTTTGCCAAATTTCTCGGACTCTCTTCTTGGCCATGCACTTGAAATCATCTGGAGTTAATAATTGGAGATTAGGTGTTCCTTTGGAGGCATTCTTTGCGGCAATATCGGCTTTTTCATTTCCAGTAATTCCAACATGAGAGGGCGCGAATACGAAAAGTAATGACATATTGAGCAGGTGAATCTGATGTCTCCGTTGGTTTATCTGTTGCACCAAAGCACAGTTTGAATATAACTCTGATAGCTTCTGAATTGAGTTGAGTGAATCAGTACAGATGCAGTATGAACATTTCGGGTTATTCAGAATATATACCAAGGCCTGGTGAATGGCCAGCATTTCTCCAGTAAAGACAGTACTATTTTCAATCGCATATGTTTGGGTTCCTTCGGGTGTAATAACAGCAAGGCCCACCACACCTGTGGATGTATTTAGCGATGCATCGGTGTAGATGAATGTGGCCTCTGGATGTTTATGTAATTCTTCTTGGAATAGTGTCCTCAGAAGCTCCGGGCTGGTCTCAGATTTTATGTATTCAGCTAAGTTGGTAGTTTTATCCATTCTATGTACGCACCAGGGAGGTATGGAGGATGAAGGTAGGGGTAAGTGAGAAGGTTCAGGAATTTGCAGTTCTTCAAGTGTTTTATTAAGTCTTTTATAAAAAGGACGAATAGAGTTTGCATTTGTGATTATATCATTTTGTCGGCTCAATGTAATATATCTCCTGTTACAATGGTTAACTGTATAGCTGATTTTGGATGCATATATCAACGTATTGATTTGAATACGATATTTCAATGGCATTTCACCTACTAAACAATGTAGACTTTGAATTGGACTTGTTCGAAAAGCTCCACTTACAATCCGCAGTCCTTGGTTTAAAATAGCTTCCAATTGCTGGTGATAGCTTTTCCTAGCAGTTGAATGAGCAAGAATTCCATAATCAATCTTTGATCTAATTAAACACCTATATATGTCTAAAAGGCTTTTCGAGTCTGCTCCCCATTGTTGACTTCCTAGGACCCTCAATAGATTGAGTATTTTATTGCAATCAGTTTTAATTGACTCAATATGTTTCCTCCAATTCAACTTTTCATCGAACCAAATGCCTAAAAGTTTCACGCTACTTACAAATTCTAAATTCATATTATTTAATGAAATCACAGGATATGTTTTGTTTCTCGTTGAAAAAAGAACACATTTCGTCTTTTCTGCAGAGAATTGAAATCCACTAGTAAGGTTCCATTGTGATATAATATTTATCGATTGCTGAATTAGACTTCGCATAGTTTCAACATCCACGCCCTTCACAAATAATTGCAAGTCATCTGCGAAGAGTTGGGCCTTTACTGGTGCAGAGACACCGCTCAATATGTCGTTTATTGCTATTAAGAAAAGGGTAGGACTTAGAACGCTTCCTTGAGGAACTCCATTCTCTTGATTTCTTTCCGAGGATAATTGATTATTTACTTTCACTTGAAATATTCTTTTTTCTAAAAAATTTTTAATAAACGTCAAGATGTTTCCTCTTATGCCCCAACTATTCAATGATCTGATGATATTGTGTTTCCACACCATCTCAAAAGCCCGGTGGATATCAAAGAACACGGCCAGCACCATTTGCTTTCGACTGAATGCTTCATGAATTTCTGATTCAAGGTTCACGATATTATCTATTGTAGCTCTATTTCGTCGGAACCCATTTTGACCAGGAACAAGTTTATTGTTAATTTCCAAAAACCACTGTAATCTGTTGTTGATGATCCTTTCAATCAGTTTACACATTGTGCAAGTAAGAGATATGGGTCTGTAGGATTTTGTGTCATTCTATGGCTTATTCGGTTTGAGTATAGGAAGTATCATTGCTCTTGACCATTCTGGGGGAAACATTTTTTCAAGAAAAATTCTATTGAATATATTGAGAAAACTTTTTTGCCTTTGCTGACAGATTAATTAAAAACGAATAGGGAATGTTGTCTGGTCCTGGACTCGAGTCTTTACATTTTCCGAGGGCGTAGAGTAGCTCATCCATGTTAATAGCGATATTCAGGATGTCTTCTTTGGAAGAATTTTCGGATATCAATAATGGAACACTTTCTTGTTCTTTTTTATACCTTGCAAAATCCTGATGAAAATTGCCATCGCTGGAATTTTGTTCGTATGTAGAAAAAATCCTTGTATTTAACTGCAAATCGAAAAATCAACATTATTATCAATTTTTGAATGTTCATTTTCTATTTCTCCTTAAGATTGTTTCTTATCGTATATTTTTAAGTAAATATTGGAGAACTTTACATGCTGTAAGAGTTGTCACTTTTTCTGAAAAGTAAGTGAAAAATTATTTCATTCCAATATTGCGAATGAGAAAAGGAATATGAAACGGGTATAAAACTACAAGGACTTATCTTATTAACTGATTGTTGATTGATTTTCATAATCATTTCAAACTTATCTTTAAGGGTCAACTGACTTTAATAAGTAATCATTATAGCTGAAATAATATTGTTATTGAAGATAATGAAACAGGTCCGCCTTTAAATCTACACTGCCTCAAGACCTTAACGCACAAAATCGAAAATTCAAATTTATTCAGAAGTTTGAATTTTATGTTATTATTGTTTTTCCACTAATCCACCAGCACAAAGGAAAGATTGAGAACAATCGAAATAAAAAAAGGAATCATAGAAATTGAAATAAAACTAATAATGAAGTATGTAAAACTCTTGGAAAAAACCTCTAAATACCGGATATTTTCACCCCTGGCGAGAATTACTACATGATATCTACGATTCTTACTCAAATCAATGACCTTATAGCATTTCGTTTAGTGTGTTCCGAACATCATTTACGATAGCTGGCTGATTTTGTGTACGTCTTTATCTTCTATTAAGAATGTCCTAGACATGTTCGATGGGTCTGAGGTCTGAACTTCGTGCAGGCCACTCCATTAAAGTGATTTCGTGATTTCGGAGGTAGTTTTTAACGATATGAGCTTGGTGAGGTCTGTCGTTATCATGCATAAACAGAAAATTTTCAACCATGTTTGCCGCAAGTGGTACAACCATTTCTTCTAAAATATTTGTAACGTACCTCTGAGCATTCACGGTTTCATTATTTACGATGACTAGATCAGTGCGGGCTTTCAAAGAAATTCCACCTTACATCATTGTTAAACCTCCATCAAAACCATAGGTAGGTAGAAAGTTCCACTAGGCATATCTCTCATATCGACGTTCACTAGCGAACGTCGATTGCAATGAAAGACAAAATCTCGACTCATCTGTAAACAAAACCTCTTCCAGTCAGCTTCTAACCAATTGACATGTTCCCTGGTAAAATTCAATCGAGTTCTCATATGTGTTGCGGTTAGGGCTGGGGCTCAAGTTGCAATACCAAATTCCCTGAGACGTCATATCGTTTCAGAGCTAATTTGCACTCCACTGTTCTATCGAAGATGCATTTTAAGCATCTAGCAGTAGTGAACCGTTAACCGAGGAAATTTTCAAATAACGGTCATGGTTCGCCGTCTTTGCCCAGATCTCCTTTCACCACTATCAGTCTCCACGTACTTGCGGATCGTTCTAGTTGAATGGAATACCCGAAACCTTTAGCCATCTAAAATGTAACCATTGGTTACATTATTACCGAAATTGAAATTTTCAAGAAGAACAAACGTTACTCGCAAAAAGTAATCGATAACGGCTCTTATCAATATGTGGTGGTTTCTTGCAAAATTTCAATTCATTTCTCATGAGAGGAGCACATGCGCTAAGAAAAAACAACGAACTTTGTTGGCATATGTCCGGACATATCCGAAAAAAACCTGTGTTGATAATAAGTTGTCTATCAAAAAAAAATTTGAAATATTTAATTTATTGCCGAATAGTATATAAATAAATATAAAATGCTGTTCGCCGGTGACCCATCCCTCGAGAACGGCTGGATCGATTTGCATATTTTTTATTCGGAATTGTCCGTAGAGGTGCAAATTAGATTTTATGGAAGAAAAAATTGAAAAAGGCCGGATGAATTATTTATAAAGGGAGGTTTCTCCGAACTCAGAGTAGTTGTCATTTGGGTTGATTAAGAAGTATATGACATACCCTCCTTATACAAAATATTTTTATCTTGCAAAATAATAAATAATATTTTGATATCTGTCACAAAATAATAATTTTCTTTCAATTATCGGTATGTATACAGGCTTGTGTATTTGCAACAAATGGAGTCATATTTATTGCTATTAAATAATGAACCATTTCTGAGATATTGTTTAAAGGTTTTTCTCAGAAAAATTTTTCTCTCAACTTGAAACACTTTCTGAAGAATTTTTTATTAATTTCGAATTTGAATTGTTTTAAATGTACGTACTATTACTCCTTCGATTGTTCACTATTTACCCTGTATATTTAAACATATGAAAAAATTAATCTACTAGCGTCAATTCATATATGGAAGAAATAGTTAGAATTAAAATTGATCTTCAATTTATGTTCATTTAAAACAGTCCATCCCTGTTTTCTCCAAACGATCTAAACATGATTATAAGAAGATATTGATTGAAACTTTCGAAATGTACATTCGGTCTTTCTTAACAATTTGAGCTTTCTACAAGCTATAATGCAATTTTTCAGTAAGACTAAACCATTAAGTTATTGTATCAAAACTTACATTTCAAGAAATATGTCTGGGGAGTATTTGATAAATAATCCCAAGTATTCTTTCCTCAAAGACCTCGGTTTGACAGCTACTAATTTTGGTGTTTATAATGGTAAATGGGGAGGTTCAGGAAAGGTAAGTAGACACTTTTCATTTATTCCTCTTGGCTTAAGAGAAGCCAGAATATATATTCATATACTTCAAGAGTGTTTACAATTTTTTCAATTTTTAGACAGTTAAATCACTTGATCCAAGCACAGGAAAAGTAATTGCTGAAGTTAAATATGGTACAGTTGATGATTATATAAGTTGTGTAAATGAATCTGAAAAAGTTTGGGAACAGTGGGCTAGACTTCCAGCACCAAAAAGAGGTGAGATAGTGAGGCAAATAGGAAATGCTCTCAGAGACAAATTGGTGCCATTAGGAAAACTTGTTTCGCTTGAAATGGGTAAGTTGTTTACACATTTGATAGCACAACAGTTTCATTAATGAATGTCATGAATCATTTTTTTCTTCGCTAGATGAAGATATTTTTCATCACTTAACTCAAATTTTATAATAAGGATAAGAATCACTATTGTGATTCTAAAATCAACGGAACATTCGCTATGATTTCAGATTATCCTTCAAACAATCTTCCCAACCAATGCTGATGTAAATAATATACACACACCACAAAAATTGTCGCATCACCTGGTATTCTGAATTCCAGAATCGATTAAGCAGCTCGATCACAGTTTCTTTGTCAACATATGTTTTTGGACATATGAGAGGAAAAAATCTTATCTATGTAGTAACATTTGTTTCCATCTGATCTCAAACACTTTTGAAACAAGAATGAGTTTATTTGATTATCAGTATTCATTCAATTTCTTTTTAGTTTTCACGCTATATTAATGCAAGTTTTCTGTGTTTCTTGTTGATTTTCGAATCTTCGAATTAATTGTAATGGCTGCTGAACGTCCTGGACGCTACTTGAGTGATCATGAAGTGGTAAGAATTGTAACACTTCTAGAGGAGGGGCAAAGCCAACGTTACGTGGCTAACTTGTTGAATGTTAACCAAAGCATTATTTCAAGAGCAGTTAATCGGTACCATGAAACAGGGGAATATGGAAGAAGGGCCGGACAGGGAAGACATCGGATAACACACCAGATGATGACCGTTGGCTTCGTTTAACTGCACCAAGAGTTCGGCACTGTACGGATAGAATGCTACAAAATGAACTTGCACTTTCCAGAAATGTGCATATTTCTTTGCAAACTGTTAGGAACAGGCTCAGAGAAGACGATATCAGGCCAAGGGTGGCTTCTACCGGCCCCCGTCTCACCAGAGAGCATCGAGTTGCAAGACTTCAGTTTGCGAGAGAACATGCAAATTGGGGTATTCCAGAATGGTCGAATGTTTTCTTTTCTGCCGAGTCCAGGTTCTGTCTAGTATCAAATGATAAACGCATGCCTGTATACAGACGATCTGCGGAACGATATCAGCAATGCAATATTCGGCAAACCGAAAACTTCGGAGGGGGCTCAGTAATGGTGTGGGGAGACATTTCTTTCCATGGTCGAACTGAATTAGTCCTAGTGAATAATGACAGCGGCCAGATACATCGCAGATATCTTTGAACCCCATGTTGTACCCTTTGGCCCATTGATTGGCGAAAACTTCATTTCTATGCATGATAATGCTCGGCCTCATGCAGCTAGAGTAGTTACAGAATTTCTGCAAAATGCCGAAATTGATATTTTAAGATGGCCAGCCAGAAGTCCCGACTTGAATTACATAACACATATTCGGGACAACATGTAGTGGCAAATTCAGCAACGTAGGATGCCTTGTAGAACACTCCAACAAATAGAAAATCAGCTTCCCGAAATTTGGAACTCAGTGACTCAAGAGTACATCCAAAATTTGTTTATGGGGCTTCCGAGACGTATACTGGCAGTAATTAGGGCCCGGGGAGGAAACATTCGATTTTGAAAATGATTAGTAACCATTACCATTAGCCTCAACTATTTCACTTAGTCTCAATCTTCAATCTTCCACCACGATTTTACGTTTTCTGTTGGTTATTTCAACAATGAGTTACAGTCATCAGAACTCGTGTAACCTTTGTTTATATTCATCAATCCACAGTTTTACCATTGAATATGATGGGGAAGAGTTTGTATTATTGAATCAATGTTTTTTATGGCACTGTATGAATTTCGCTGTTACTACACTCCGCCTAGAAATTAGGGCACAATTTGAATATTTCAAATTTCGTTTTTGATGGGCAACTAATTATTAACATACTTTTTTTTTCGGATATGTACGGACATGTTAACAAAATTCGATGTATTTTCTAGGCACACATGTTCCTCTCATGAGAAATAAAATGAAAGAAATAAATTATTTTCACAAGAAACCACCACACGATGACAGCAGTTGGTGATCAATATTTGCGAATAACGTTTGTTCTTCTTGAAAATTTTCAGTAATGAAACAATACGAATCACGAAATTCAACATCGGCAGAATGTGTTGTGTGTCCCATTTAACTGTTTCCAGAATGATATGCAGGTACAGGAAAACTGGAAGTCATGAAAGGAGACCTGGGCTGCTGTGTGGGTACGAGGCCTGACCAAGAGATGGCGCCACTAGGCCTACTGCAGAGGTTGCTTTCTACAGTACCATCCTTGTATAGCTTTAAGGTATAGTTTCAGCCCGATCGCCATATCAGTTTATGTTTGAGAGCACGCTGAACAAGACGCCCCAGTGTTGTTTGTGGAATTGGAAAAATTGGAAAAGCGTGCTGTCATCAAATACTTTTATTTGAAGGGGTTAACGCCCAAGGAAATTAAAGAAGAGATTGATTCAACACTGGGGACAGCCTCCCCATCATATTCAACCGTTTAAAATGGGTCGTGTGAGCACCTCTGATGAGCCACGCTCAGGACGCCCCGTTGAGATCACAACTCCAGATATAATCGTGAAAATTCATGAAATAGTGCTAGAAGACCGCAGATCAAAAGTGCGTGAGATAGCTGAGACCTGTAAGATGTCATACGAATGTGTGCAAAATATTTTGCACCAACATTTGCATATGGAAAAGCTCTGTGCAAGATGGGTGCCGCGTTTACTAAAAATTGATTCGAAAAACCATTTATACCGCCAATTTGGCGCTGTATCAGCATAATCCAAGCGAATTTCACGTCGATTCGTTACTGTTGACGAAACTTGGGTCCACCACTACACACCTGAAATCAAACAACATCTAAACAATGGATTGGAACAGGGGAACCAACAACAAAGAAGGCAGAAACAATTTTATCGGCAAACAAGGTTATGGCCACTGTTTTTTGGGATGCAAGAGGTATTACATGCATTGATTACCTTGAAAAGGGTAAAATTATCACTGGTCAATACTACGCAGACTTAGTGCAACGTTTTAGCCACGAGGTGCAAATTAAACGACCTCATTTGGCGAAGAAAAAAAATTTGTTTCATTACGATAACGCAGCAGCGCATTCTTCGCACGTTGCCATGGCTAAAATCTATGATCTGAAGTTCGAATTGATGCCGCACCCTTCCTACTCTTCAGAACTAGCCCCGAGTGACTATTATCTGTTTCCTAACCTCAAAACATAGCTTGGCGGTAAGAGATTTGCGGGCAATGAAGAAGTAATCGAAGCTGTAAATGGGTATTTTGAGAAACTTGACGAATCAGCCTATAGAGATGGCATTACTAGACTAGAACACCGCTATGAGAAATGTATCAGCCTTAAAGGAGATTATGTTGAGAAATAAAAAAAAATCTTAAAAACGTTGTTTTCTTGGTCAGGCGGGAAACTTATCAATCCATCCTCGTATGTCGAAATTTTATGTGAACGTGGCTAATTCGAATCCTCGGAAATACATATGCACATGCTACTAGGTTTTTTGAAGATGTTGACGTTAATTTTGCTATTCGAGTAGAAAATTAAGAGATTACAAATGATATTTGATCTTTTTCATCTTTCGAATTTAAATTTTATTTTCGGATGGATAGTGCTGGATCTAATAACATCTGATTTTTCCAAATATAAATAAGGATCTATTCATTAATACCTCTCCACTTTTATTTAGTTCCATACTCTCCAAGGAGAATCAAGAGTTTATAAGTTCTGTAACAGCGATCCATTAATTTAATTTATGTGTTGGTTGTAAAAACAACTTATTCTAAATAATGTTAAAACTCTCAAATAGAAGCACTTGATCTATGTTCTTCCCCTTTTTCTCTTCTAAGAGTGCACTTGTTGTAGAAGCTAGGCAGAAACGGTAGTATACAATGCGATTGAAGAATTAGACCTGATGATGCAATCTAAGAACAATAATAACAATCTGCAAATAACATTGGTTAGTTACAATATTGAGTCCACATATCTTTTAGTCTAAAGTAAACATATTACTTCGAAAACAGTCACAACACAAATTTATAACTCATTTTAGGGAAGATACTACCAGAAGGAATAGGGGAGGTTCAGGAATATGTCGACATTTGTGATTACGCAGTTGGACTTTCAAGAATGTTGCCTGGCTCTATATATCCATCAGAAAGATCCAACCATATTCTGTTAGAGAAATGGAATCCACTAGGTACAGTTGGAGTAATATCTGCCTTCAATTTTCCTTGTGCGGTTTATGGATGGAATAGTGCTATTGCAATGGTATGTTGAGTTAATATTTTGGTTTCTCTCAGTGATATACATTTTCCAAAGGTAACTTTGTTTTCTACAGCAGACTCTAGTTTCCTCCTTGTTATGACTAGATCAGGCAAACTGAACTTCCCCAAGAAATTAACACACAATTTCAATATTTCGAATTTTTGGAAGGTAATTAATTGCTAACACATGTTTTTTCGGATATGTCTGGTAAGATGTCCCTTATATGGAAGAAATTTTTTTTTTTGAAAATCGGAAGGCATACCCTCTAACTTTTTTACATCTACCTAGACTTATCTAAATACAAAATTTTATCTTCCTACGCCATCAGAGTTTCAAAGTTTCAAGAATTTGCAGTCTTTAACTTTATGGCATTATGGAACTAAATCAATTAATATTATTTCTTTTAATTCATAATAAAAAACAAATTTATTTTAGATGTTTATTTATTTTAAGAAGATGAAGTCACAAACATAAGGTCACAAAATTGTAAATAATTAGTCCTGATAGAAACTTCGGAGGGGGCTCAGTAATGGTGTGGGGAGGCCGTTCTTTCCATGGTCGAACTGAGTTAGTCCTAGTGAATAATGGAAGAATGACAGCGGCCAGATGCATCGCAGATATCCTTGAACCCCATGTTGTACCCTTTGGCCCATTGATAGGCAAAAACTTCATTTATATGCATGATAATGCTCGGTATCATGCAGCTAGAGTAGTTACAGAATTTCTGCAAAATGCCGAAATTGATATTTTAAGATGGCCAGCCAGAAGTCCCGACTTGAATCCCATAGAAGATGTTTGGGATAACATGGGGTGGCAAATTCAGTAACGTAGGATGCCTTGTAGAACACTCCCAACAACTAGAAAATCTGCTTCCTGAAATTTGGAACTCAGTGACTCAAGAGTACATCCAAAATTTGTTTTATGGGCTTCCGAGACGTATACTGGCAGTAATTAGGGCCCGGGGAGGAAACACTCGATTTTGAAAATGATTAGTAACCATTCGATGCTAGTTGATTGGTCTCTTCGCGAATGTTTGATGATGATAGAATTTTTTAATTTTTCATTAACTCGAAAATTGTTGATATTTTCCATCATAAACTCATCTCTTTTGAATGATATCTTCTTATTTTACATTTCTGAAAGTTACCAAGCGTTTCTTGAATGACTAACCTAAAGTTTATAATCTGAAATCATTCTTGAGTAGCAATAATTTCAACATAGCTTTCCAAACTAATAATAATTTAGGCAAATATATAAAAAATAAAACCAAATCAGGTGAAAACAATAAATCAGGTGTTTATAGATTGAATTGCAATGACTGTGATAATTTCTACATTGGTAGAACACATAGAAATTTTAATATTAGAATATCGGAACATAAACGCAGTTTTTCAAATAAAAAATCAGATTCAAATTACGCGAATCATCTCTTAGAAAATAATCACTCTTTCGACCCAGTTTGAAATTTTGCATACAGATAATAAATATTGGAAGGTAGATCTTTGGGAAACTTTAGAAATAAATAAATACAAACACTCAGGTAAACTCATCAATGAACAAGTCGATTTAAGCCCTTCACCTCTATTGAATCTCTTCGGGGAGCAATCTATTCCTTAATTTTATTGGATATACCTGTCATAAATAACCACTTAAGAAGAAGCAACTCAATAAGTAATTACTCGAGAACATTTATATTTATATTCTCATTTATTTTCTGTACATTCATTCGTCTGAAGAAGCTACGGTGTAGTGAAACGCGTTACGAATCGCAATTATTAAGTAAAATTCCTTAAAACACAGTACTTGTTTGTTTTTTATTACTGATAACACTAATAATAATCAGACGGTAATTCATTATATTTCTTGTATTTCTAGATTTGAATATGGGTGTAATGAAACTAGACCATTTTTTAGGAAAAGATCCACATTGAATCGACATATTAAACAATAAGCACAAAGGAACTGCCAATGTGTACACTGCTTGAGAAACAAGGGAGGTATTCCATCGGGCCCGCAACTCTTCTTGTGTGGGAGACCCAGATATTTGGCTTCAATTTCACCTGCGCTAACCGTGAAACTACAGAAAATAGATTCATGTTCAACATGAGAAGGTATAGATGAAGGGGTATCGTTTCGATATCTTCTTCTACTTCTTATCAGACTTCTCGCGCCCAAATTTGAGCATAGACCTCCCTCCTCTCTTTCCTATTCTGTGTTGTCGCTATCCAGTTCAGTCCTGCCACCCTTTTTATACCATCATACCACCGCATAATTGGTCTTCCTCTTTCTCTCTTTCCTATCCATGGTCCTCATTTAATGATCTTACTGTTCCATCTTTCATATCTGATTCTTGCAACATGGCCGGCGTAGTCCCATTTAAGATGTGAAATGGTGTATACTATATCTTTTACTTTTGTTCTGTCTTATCCACTAGTTTCACTTTTTATCCCTCAAAAAGATGCTCAGCATTGATCTCTCCATTGATCTTTGCGTTACTTTCAGCTTGTTTATTGACTGTCTCGTGAGAGTCCACGTTTGTGCACCGTATGTTAGAACCGGGAGCACACACTGATCAAATATTTTGGTTTTCAGATATTGGGGGATTATTTGTGTTTTTCAATATATGTGAGAGCTTCCCGAACGCCACCCAATCTCTATCTGTTGTCCGAGGTTTATATATATATATATATATATATTCTGTGACATTCTCTATGTGTTCACCGTTTATCGTAATATTTTGTTCAAGTTGTGTGGACTCATTACTTTCGTTTTTTGTAAATTTTGTAAATTGACTTTCAGATCGATTTTCTTTGGCTCCTGTTCTAATTCTGTGAGCATCTTCCGTAGGTCTTCTTCATTTTCTGCGAATAGAACGATGTCGTCCGCAAATCTTAAATATGACAATCTTTCACCGTTTATGAATATGTCCAATCCCTTCCACTTCAACCCTTTGAAGATTCCATCCAAGGCTAGAGTGAAAAGTCTGGGCGATATTGTATCCCTCTGTCTTATGCCTCGTTTGATCATTATTTTTTCGGAATCTTCATGTAGTCTGATTGCTGCTGTAGCCCGACGGTTTATGTTTTTCATTAAATTTTTGTAGCGATGGTTTATACGTGTTTTGTCTAGTTCTTCCATGATTGCCCAGTGTTCGATAGAGTTAAAGGCTTTTCAAAGTCTACGAATGCCATGTGTAATGTGAGATTATATTCTGTTATTTTTTCTATCAGTATCTTCAGTCATTAAGACATCGCACGTACTGAAACTCTTCCTGTATGCCGCCTGTTTAACTGGTTGGTAGTATTATAATTTTTTCTCTATTCTATTTGCTATGACCCTTATGAAAAGTTTGTAAATCTGAGACAATAAACTGATCGGTCTATAATTAGTCAGAAGTTGTTTATCTCCTTTCTTGAATAGGATAATGATGATGGCGTTATTCCAGTTGTCTGGTATAGTTTGTTGTTCTAGACATTCGTTGAATAGATTCTTCCGTTCTGGAACGATTATATAAAGAGCTTCCTTGATCATTTCAGCCAAAATATTATCTTCTCCTGGCGATTTATTGTTTTTAAGTGTTTTTAAGGCGAATGGGATCTCTTCTTCATTTATTTCTGGAGTGTCTTCTGATCTAACGTTCAGTATTTTAGTGGCTGTTGATGTTCGAGTTCGTTCGATTTGTGTGTTGTATACATTTTTATTATATTATTTTGTCACCTCTATTATTTCATTCCTATTTCTTATCTCTCTGCCATTCTCTATTTTTTAGAGCTACTATTTGCTGCTTTTCTTCCTTTCTTCTGAGACATTTGAGGTTTTTGCTCTTTTCTATTACATTTTCTGCAAATTTTCTGTTATGTTCTTCTAGATCTCTTCTAATCATCGTTCTTGCTTTTTTTTCGTTTGCCTGTATCTGTCTGTTCCATACTGACCTAATCTGTATAGTTGTTTTCTTTCCTGTATTTTCTTCTTCGTTTCATCTGAAATTTTATTCTTTATTTTTCCTTTCTTCCTTGCAACTTCTTCTGATTCTGACTTTTATTAGTGTTGTTATGATGTTTTGTGACATTTTTCATACGATACATATGTATCGTATAATTTCTTCCTGGTATAAAATTTTATTTTCACTCAATAATTCTATATCTCTTGAGATCTTTCTGGATGTTTTGTATTTAGTTCGATTGGCTATTTTCTCCGTAATTAAGTTCGCTCGGACAAGTCGGTGGCCACTTCCTGTATTGCACGAGTTTAGAGCTATTACATCAGTAATAAGTTGTTTGGAGGAAGAAAATATGAGATCGATTCCGTTTTTCGTTTTTCCATCAGGGCTGAACCATGTCCACTTTATCTGTGGTTTTCTTTTTCGAATAATGTATTCATGGCATATAGTTTCTGTTGTTCCAAAAAGTTGGCAAGCATATGTCCTCTCTCATTTCTTTCTCCAAGTCCGTGCTTTCAAATATATTCTCCATTTTCCCTTTTTTGTCGCCCTATCATAGCATTGAAGTCTCCCATGACTATATCTTCTTGGCATTTATTTTCTTTTCTAGCTTTGGAACTTTCCTCGTATATAAGCTCAACTTCTTCGTCGTCATGAGTGGATGTTTGCATGTACACTTGAATCAGTTTGATTCTTTGTTCATCTGATATTTTCAGGGTTATGTAAGCAATTCTATCTGAGATTCCCTTTGTGCACTCAATCAGGGGAAGTACTTTTCTGTTGATGAGGAAGCGTACTCCCTTCTGACTGCCAGTGTCATTACTTATGTGGAATAGCTCATGTCCTGATTGCAAAATGAATAGTCCTTTTTTTGGTCTTCTCACTTCGGAAAGGCCTATGATGTCCCATTTGATATTGCTTGTCTCATTTTTGAGATCGAGGAGTTGTGCGTCGTGTCTAAAGGTTCTGCAGTTATAAGTGGCGATCTTTAAGTTATTGTATTGTTTTGCCGATTTCATCCCTCCCCCAGAATTCTTGAGGCAGACTGACTTTTTGTTAGTGCGGAATTGTGAGCTGTGTTCTGTTTTGATTCGATATACATTCGAAAAATGCTCAGCAAACAGATTGGCTATATCCTCACCTGACGAGCTTGTTACACTTTCCAGAAACATTGTGAAAGGAAGAGAAATGTGATTATTCTTTTTGTTTATTAATGATCAAAAGTTTATAGGGTCTGATTTTATTGAGGACTCGCTAGATTCTATAAACTGTAAATAGCATTCATGCATAACAGACTTACATTGAAATCTCAGAAGGCTGAAGGTATGAATATCGGCATCATTATTTGATGATTTGTATTATTCATGAGCAATTCCCTTGTGTGCGATGGGATTCTTGAGTTCCGCAGACAACCGTACAGTATACGATAAAATCAATAAGGTTATAAAAACGCTCCACACAGGCGTCCAAACCACTATTGCGGTACTCAGCTGGTAAATTTCGAATACCAAAATAGTTTTTCCATTTTATTTAGAAACGTTTTGTCCTCTTATAGTTCTTTCGTAACTTATACTCTTATAGAAAAAAGAAATAAAAAATTATTGCTAGATTAACATTTTTTTTAAATGATCTCAAGTAGGCAATGACATTATTTTCAACAGCCAGTAGATCAATAATGAAGCCTTTCCTTCAAAATATCCTGAAGAATGTTCGAATCTTTTACTATGAGAATAAATTATTTTTCTACAGGTTTGTGGTGACAATGTTCTTTGGAAACCTTCTGAAACAACTCCGCTTATATCAATTGCTATAACTAATATTCTGATTGAAATTTTGGAAAAAAATAATTTTCCTGGATCAATTACTACTTTATGCTGTGGAGGAGCAGATGTAGGAAAAGCAATGGCAGCAGATGATAAAATAAAGCTGTTATCATTCACTGGAAGTTGTGCTGTTGGACAACAGGTAAAATATTCCTCGGCTATTTCATAATGTAGAATAAACAGTTATTTTGCAAATAACTGCTTCACCGAGAATTTTGCCGGTATATTTATAGTGTTTTTAAATGGTATTTTCAATATGTTTTAGGTTGGAGTGGAAGTGCAAAAAAGATTTGGAAAGCACCTGCTGGAGTTGGGAGGAAATAATGCATTGGTTGTAGCAGAAGATGCAGATCTCAATATGGTAGTTCAAGCCACACTCTTTGCCTGTGTTGGAACAGCTGGTCAACGATGCACTTCGACAAGAAGGCTTATATTGCATAAATCGGTGCGTATTTTAAAATACAACAGAACACTCGATATTAGGAATTTCTATACCAATAACAGTTATTGCGCATTTTCAGAACGACGAGATTTTTTCTTGGTTGACGAGGTCCTGGTAGGAAAATGTATTAACGAGATCAAAACTGATGCTTGTGGTATAGATGAGATCAATATTCGCTTATTGAGATTGGGTTGCCTCATTATAATAAAGTACATTGTTCATATAATTAATTCTTGCATCATTGATAACTATTTCCCTAATTTATGGAAAAAGGCTGTAGTATGCCCAATCGCTAAATCTCACTCAGTGAGCGAGTATAAAGATCTACGTCCGATTTCTATTTTACCAACCCTTTCAAAAGTTTTGTTTTACCAGATGATGGAACATTTGAATAGTTTGGGCGTAATTCCCGAGGTTCAATCAAGTTTCAGGGCAGGTCATAGTTGCACAACTAGTTTACTAAAGATCACCGATGACATTCTGACAGCTACTGATCTCGGCTGTATAACTATAATGGTCTTATTAATTAGACTATTCCAAAGCATTTGATACCATCTATCATGATATACTTGTAGCGATTGTGTCCCTCGTTGGCTTTTCTGGAGGTGCAACAAATCTCTTCAAGAATTATCTGTCCAACAGAACCCAACAAACAAAGATCTGCGGCAGTCTATCTAGTACTTTGCCTGTTACTGCTGGTGGACCACAATGTAGCATTTTAGTTCCTCTGCTCTTTGTGCTTTATATTCACAGCTTTCAATGCTACTTGAAACAGTTCATTTTTATGCTAATGACACGCCCTGAGAATTTTGAAGACGCCGTTAGTAAGGTACAAGAAGATCTTGATAGTATTGTTAGAGTATCCGAGGTTCATAGATTAATTATTAACCCAAACAAGACCAAAGCTATTCTATTCGGCAACGAAGTAACGTGGTATCATTTGGGAGATATCATGAGGCTATCTATCGGTGGGGAGTACATCTCAATTGTAAAGACATTTCGTAACTTGGGTCTCATTATGGATAATTCTTTTAGATATCGCGCACAAATTGCCAGTTGTATTCGTAAATCTGTGAGTATTCTACGTCTTCTGTATTCCCATAGATAATCACTGCCTCTAAAATTGAAAATATCCTTATGCAATACCCTTGTGCTATCCAGTTTCAATTATTGCTAGCAAGTTTATTATTCTTGCCTTGATCAACAAACAATGTACACTATTCAGAAGATTCAAAACTCCTGTTTGCGTTAATTTGACCGAATAAGTCACAAGTTGGTGGAAGCAAAGTGGCTCAATATGACCAATAGATTTCACTCAGCAGCGTTGATTTTATATCACAAAATAATGATTATCGGGAAGCCTTCCTGTTTGCACCGGAAAATCACTTTTAGTTCTGATGTTCATAGTCTAAACACCAGTAGTAGAGATCTCATTTCTCCTCCTATGCACAGACTTGTCATTTTCGAGAGATCTTTCTCGTTCGGCATCTATATACTCTATAATGAATTCATAGCTGAATACTACAGGTCTTCATCTGTTGCCTCGTTTAAGTCTCGTGCTTGGACGATCTTATTCGAAAAACAGTGTGTGCGCCTTAAGTGATTGTAGTTCCGTCATAATCATTTTCTTTTTCTAATTTCTGTAGTTGGTTTCCCGAAAAGGGTTCGCTTAATAATAGGTAATATTATAATTTTTTTTTACATCAGGGTTTGAGTGGAAGAGCAGAGTGTGCCCATGGCAACTCTCTGAGCTCCGCCCTGTGATAATGAAATGAATTGTAATTTGTTTTCTTCCTTGTCCTCATGAATTGTTCAATAAAGTCAATTATCTAATTGAAAGTAGAGTCTGATTGATTTATTTTGGACCTAAAGAGTTTGAATTTGTTTTCAGGTATATGACGAAGTTCTCCAAAGACTCACTAAAGCTTATGCTCAAGTACTGAATAGAATAGGGGATCCCCTGAACGAAAATACCCTAATTGGTCCATTACACAGTGAACAATCCTTGAAAAAATATGTTGACACTGTCGAAGAAATCAAAAAACAGGGAGGAAAGATTGAATTTGGAGGAAAAGTGAATATCATTAAATAATTTTAATATTTTCTATTCATTTAGTTTAGGTTTTAGGAAAAGAAGGATATTTTGTAGAACCTACCATTGTGACTGGTCTGAAGCATGATCATCCATTGGTCCATAATGAATGTTTTGCTCCAATAGTATACGTCCTTAAGGCAGATAGTGTGGAGCAGGCTATTACATGGAATAATGAAGTACCTCAAGGACTTTCTTCTAGTATTTTCACACAAAATGTTGGCCATATATTCGAGGTAAGACAATGTTAGAAAAGTCAGACTGTCATTAGAACATTAAAAGATATTTAAATGAAAGTTAGGTCAAAAGTTTCTTTATTGTATTGGAGTTACTCTTTTTCAATATATTAAAAAAAATTGATTCATTATTAGAAGGATTCGAGTGGATATCAATTGATAGCCCATTTAGTAGCTAAAACACTTTCTAGATGAAGTTATTGTGCATTCATAAATAAGAATGAATTAAATATTTAAAAAAACCTATTTTCAGTGGGTTGGACCCAAAGGATCCGATTGTGGAATAATAAACGTAAATATATCAACTTCTGGAGCAGAGATAGGTGGGGCTTTTGGTGGTGAGAAACACACAGGAGGTGGTAGGGAATCTGGAAGTGATTCATGGAAGCAATACATGAGACGGTCCACCATTACAATCAACCATTCTAAAGAAATGCCATTGGCACAAGGGATTAAGTTTGAATGATTTTTAATTTTGTTATATTGTTTTTACAAATGAAAAAAATTGAGATGTTTCATATGTATTTTAATTGCTACATGCTGAAATGGAGGTCATTGAATAATTAACTTTTTGTATTATAACATTCCAACGTATAACCTATCAGAATACATTAATAAGATCAAAATATGACTTCTTTGTCTTATAAATATGAGCTGAAAATGATTTTGATGTATAGGGTGAGTTTCCTTATAAAGAACTTTCCCAAATTTCGACATATTGTACTCAGATTCCACACCTTAGGTTACTTGCTAAGATATATGATTTTTGATTCCTTATACAATTTAGAAACCTATCGCTTCGAAAATTTTGACAATAGGTCTGGTTTTCAAGTAAAAATATAATTTTCTTCCCAGTATTTTTCTGTACCTTTAACTTGAGCATGTAAAAATTACCCGAAAACAAGAGGTTAAATCAAAATATTGTGAGACAAAAAAATTTCTAACAAGGAAACAAAACAAAAACAGTCAATGGCAAACTGAATGGGCAAATTTCGATGTTTTAGCATGGCCGCTAAGTTAAATATTATGGAGAAAAATGACTCCTCTCTCTAGTTCTCTTCTTCAGGGTCTCTTCATTTTCGAGTTATTGAAAATTTTGATTAATTCAAAAAGAAAAAGAGATATCGCAAACATTTCAACCTCACTAAATTGTCCCTTAAAAATATGATATGATATATATTTGCACCTTCTAAATACAATACAAGATAGGTCATCTAATGAGTCAATGAAGAAATATTTCTGCTTCGAATAAAATTAAAATATACACTGAAATATTCAATTACAAACACTAAAAATATTCAATAATAATATAATAAATACTAAAACTACACAAAACTGATGTCTGCCAAGGACAGTCAAAAGAGTATCATCACTTTTATTGCTCGTTTTTTTATCTTTAAGTTTATCACTTTCCAAATCTCTTTACTCCTATTCTCCGCGTTTCGTATCGCTTTTGCATCCTCTTCTGTAATGATTTTTTCAACTTCATGTTTCAGGCATTTCTTCATTTGCTTGTAAAAATTCAAAGAATGGTCGTCCTTCCGCACTCAGTGTATTGTGTAAGCTGCTTCGACCTGGTTCTGCTGTTTCTGGATTTTCCAAATTATTCCATATATTCTTTTCCTTCGCTTTCGCCATCTTAACCTTCTTCACTGGAAAGCACTCCTCGAACATAGTACCCAGTGTTATATAAAAGCTCTCATAAGATTTGGGAGCGCTATTTTTTTTGTGGAAGTCCCAATTTGTATCTCTCAAAAGTTCAATGAAGGGACAGGTGTTTGCCTCATAAATAACTCTGATTCTTTTATAGGACTTCTTTATTGCTGCCGAGCTACTCTTGATTCCGATTCTCTGTGTCCTGTTATGGTCTGATAGGTGAAGGTTCTTGGTCGATTTACGGTAAGTATCTGGAAGCAGATCTGTGAAGATATTATCCACACACGTGGATGAAGTAGCTGTGACCCGGGATGGCTCATTGAACAATACATGCAAACCATACAAAATAGAAACTCTAAGATATGTCTTTTATTACTTTGTACCAAGAAATCTAAATTAAAATCAGCAGAAACCACTATGTTACCCTGGTATGATTCCTGAATAGCACCCAATTCGAGGTCCATTTGTGTAATAAACTTATCCAAGTCACCTCGTGGTGTTCTATATACGCTCATAAAAGTAATACCCTTCTCTATAACATGCATAGCTGCTATTTCAACATGTTTTCCTTTTGAGAGTCCATTTACAGTATCCAGTGCAGTGCATCTAATGCCCTCAATTGCAAAAATCAAATTTGAAGAAAACTAATCATATATTGGAAAGTAAACTGGCGGAAGATGGTGAATTGTTAGATCAACAGAATCAAAAAATCATTAAGCTGAAGGAAGAACAGAGAACATTAAAACAAGGGAATTTGACACTGAAAAAGGAAATTGATCACTTCAAAAATCAAACCCATAAAGAAGATAATATGATTCCAAGCATCCATGCTTACAAGGGTGATCTGGATAAGCGATTTATGAGTGTGGAAAAAGATCTTCAGAATATCAAACAAATTTTGCAGAAATAACATATGGAAAATGCTTGGTCCAGCCAGAAAAAGGGAACCAGAACAGTGATGATACTAAAAAGGAAATTAAATGAACTATAAACCCTGCAAAATTGAAAGCCGCAATTTCAAAAATGGTTCCAACTAAAAAGGGTGGTATCATAATAAGCTGCACTGACAGGGGTGAGAGGGACATTGTTAGAGCAGAAACTGAAAGCAAGCTGGAAAATGATTATAAAATAAGGACAACGATGGGAATACTACCTCAGCTCAAGATTGTTGGCTTAGGAGGACCATTGAGGAGGAAGAATTAAAACGATGTCTGATGAACCAAAACCGTAATATCGATCAAAATGCAGAAATAAAACTTATAGTGACTAGAAAAATGAAGGCTCCATATCTTGCAATTATTGAGGGACTTTTGCTACGTTGCTGGAAGCTGGTTTTGTATGGTTGAATTACGATACACATCCAGTTTTTGAACTTGTTAGTGTAACCCTTTAAGTGTGGGGGCTTTGATCATATGGCCAAAAACTGTGTACATCAACAGATCTGTCTGAAATGTGGCAGCAACGATCATTTGTCTACGGTTTGTGATAATGAGAATATAAAATGTCACAACTGCCTGAACTATAACGAAAAATTTGGGCTTAAATTAAAGGTCGATCATCATACGTTTGACAGAAATTGCGAAATAAATATTCGAAAACGAGAGTATAAGAAGCGAATGGTAACCAGGGTTGACTATCAATTAATGCAGGAAGAGGAGTATGAATTGAGTGATGTAACGGTTACACATGGAACATTGGCATCGAACTACAGGAAGGGCACAATTGAAAACGAGTCCTTGTAATCGCCAAACAATTTGAATATTATATATGCAAATATTAGAAGTACTAGAAATAAACTAGATGAACTAAATATCATAACAGAGGTGAATCTGAGGAAGTCCACATTATAGTTCTAACTGAAACTTGGCTAGATGAGAATGAAACAGAGAATTTTGGAATTGAGTCATATTCAGCCGTACATGACTGTAGACCCACCCGAGGAGGTGGGACCAGCATCTACATCAGAGATGGCATACGTTTTGTGTCTAACTGTACAAGTCAGCTGACCCCTGGAGACTGTAACATCTTGTCTGTGGATCTGATTGATATTGGCTGTACCCTATGTAGTATTTATAATCCTCCAAATGGAAATGAAAAAGATCATATTAGTCTAATGGACAGAATCATGGAAATACAGACAAGGGATACCATCATCATAGGAGATGTTAATTTGGATCTGCTAAGCGAGAAAGCGTCAGTAAGAGAATATAAAAATGTAATTAGTGTTAATCATTTTGAGATTCAAAATCGAATTAAAAAAGAGAATGCCACAAGAATTCGCAAAACTTCTCAGACTATACTGGATCATGTAGTTGCGAGCAAGAGCCTAACTTGTACTGTGGGAACATCGATCATTTTATCTAGGATCACAGATTGCTGAGAATAAAAGTTAGCAAGAAAGTTCAAATAGGAGCCAAAGAAAAGAAAGCATTCAGAAAGTTAAACCGCAGAAGATAGCTCCAGAAAGCTGAAGAACTTGATCAGAGTGAAATTTATTCCTTCAGTGATCTTGCTGAAGTATTAGAGTCTACCAAACAGGAGTGTACCAGAATGTATGCTGTTAAAATTGGGATTGGAAATAGCTGGATAACTCATGATTACCTAGATTTGATAAAAAAAAGAGACAGAGCGTATGTGAGATGGAAGAAGTCAAACAATCAGTTCACCAGGGATGAGTTCACACAGATGAAAAATAGAACAAATAATCTGAGGAAGCTGCTGAGACGACAACATGTGAAGAAAAACTTTATGAAGCCGGGGGTAACGGCAAGAAGACCTGGAAAATACTTAATGGAATTATTATCTATACCTTCCAGCTCATGTGTTGTTCAATTTTCTGCTCGGCTCATTTATATGCTGACGACTCACAGCCCTATTTACAGTTTTTACGCGACTCACTTGATGAAGCTCTAGAAAAAGTTAATATAGATTTGGATGACATCTTTAACTTGTCTGAGAGTATGTGTCTAAGCATTAACCCTTCAAAAACTGTAGTTATGCTATTTGGAAGGAAGGTCATGAGAGAGGCATGTAAAGATCTAATTAAGATATCTGTGAATGGCGCAGTTCCTCCTCTGACTAGCGAGTAACGTAATTTGGGTTTGATTATGGATAGCGATTTGAGGTTTGATTCTCACATAAACTTGCTACTTAAAAGAGCTTTCGTGAATATCAAATTGATTTATGGTTGCAAAGACTTTCTGGATATTCGACAAAAAAAAATGCTTTGTGAAGCGCTGGTGTTGTCTCACTTCAATTATTGCGATACCGTATATGGCCCATGTCTGACAAAACAGAATGTGACCCGAGTTCAGAAAATTCAAAACTGGTGTGTTCGAATTGTTTTCAACCTTAGACGTACAGATGGCACGTTCTGCAGGCTGCAGCAATTGGGTTGGTTGAACATGGCGAATCGAAGAAGGTTGCATGTGCCGAGTCTGTCTTACATGATTTTGAATGAGAAGAAACCCTCCTATCTGCACCGACGAATCAAATATAGAACAGATGTTGATAGCATCAACGTCAGGTTCAGGCATAAACTTGCCATACCGCGTTATCGTGCTTCCATGATTCAGCGTTGTTTTTCTTATATAATTGTAGATGAAATCAATAAAATACCGAGTAGTCTTAGGTTTAAGTTTGGATGCATTTGAGAGGAGGGTGAGGCATTGGCTTTTTGAGAGTCAATTAAATGAGGTGTAGTATTTCCTTGTTTCCTAATTTTTTTTTCACCAAGAAGAAAAGATCTTTAAATATGGAGTGCATGAATTAATTTTGATTTATTTTAGTTTTTAATTCTTGTTTTCGAGATGAATAGTTGGTAAGATTAGTGATAAATATCTCTTACATAACGATGTTTCCTTATAATTGTGGGTACACTTGTCTAGTATTTGTTTCTATTTTATTCAGGTTGGATTAATCAGCTATGCTGTATCCTACCTTTTGATATCTCTCAATGTACAGAAACACTTACTCATAGTAAGTTTAAGACCTTTAATGTAATTGATAGTTATAATTATTATTTCTGTACAAGATGCCAATAAAATGCTATTATTATTATATAAATAATGATCTAGATCTATATTATGATTGGCTAGTTTGCAATAGATTAAGCATAAATATGGATAAAACAGTGTATGTCATGAAGCAAAAAAATAAAAAAAACCTGTGATATTAACATTAACATTAAGGGAAAGAAGCTTCATGAGGTCTCAGAGTATAGATATCTTGGTTTAACTATCGCGGAAGACTTAACTTGGAATAGTCATGTGGAAACATTGATGTCAAAGATAGCTCCAATGGTTGGTGCAATTCATAGATGTACCTATATGTTGACAGATTCCACAAGACTCATGTTATATAATAGCTTCATTGAACCGCATTTCAGATACTTAATTACATGCTGGGGAAACTGCTCGAAATATCTGCTCTACAGGCTTCGAAATAAGGCTGTCAAGGTAGCTTTTGCAGTGGATTTTAAAACGCCAATGAATCAACTTTATAGAAATACTAAAATTCTCAATGTAGAAAATCTGAAAAAACTTGAACAAGCCAAACTGATATATTCTATCCAAAATAGGCTACTCAAAACTGAAAATCAATAAAAAAAAGTTAGGATTGTCATTATTTTAATGTAAGAAATAAACAAATATACAGAACCATATTTGCTAAGACTAATAGATCACAAGATTCTCGGATTTACAGGAGCATACAAACATTTAATAGAGTCCTAGAAAATTGCTTGTTGACCTCGACTGTGTAGTGGTTGTTCATACTTTTGTACTTTGTTTAGTTTTTGTATTTGTTCCTTGTACCTTGATATCAGTTTATTACTGTTTTAAGGGATATTAAATATATTATCATTATTAAAAAACTACCATCATGAAAAAAGTTTTCATCCAGAGATCGAGAGAGGTCATTCTTTTATAATTATAATGCTTCACTTAGCTGCCGTAATAAAACATTGAAATTTAAACACGCTTTACTGCAAAAAATAAAAAAACCATATTTGATCTCACCAATTAATTCTGAATTTTGCATTTTAAACCTGAAACATCCTGTATATTTCTTTTCTTGATTTGTATAGTTTTTTTTGATGTTTCCAATACCATACTTATTTTTCTCTACTTATTTCAACGGTTAACTTTTCCATTCTATTGTCAATTTCCCCACAGATATTTCAATAAGGCTTCGTCCACTGAAAATCAGAAGTTTTTGACAACTGCCAACCTAACCAGGCATGCAACATGGCAACTAGTTTGACAACCAACTTTGTTATTTATAATCTCTAAATGTATTTTAACATAAACGAAATAATACAAATGTAAACAAAAAAATGTTAAAATGGCAAATGTACAATGTTAAAAGACGTTTATTCATCAACAGCCACAATCCAAAAAACATTTTTGTGGTGAATTTCATACCAATATTTGAATCAAATCAACTTCAATATCAACGGAATCTTTTTTGTGAAATTTGTAAGTGGAAGGCAAGTTGTATTTTAATTCAGCAAGTATATTCACTTCTTTTCCCAAATTTTCCCCATATTTTTCACATAATTTCTGAAAAAAAATTAAATCAATTCTTGGTACTGATTTTGAATGAAAATTAGTACCTTGTCGATGATTTATGTAATGAATATACTGCATTACTTGCTAAATTAACACCTATTTTTAAAAATTCCAAATCTATCCCTGCATTATGTTTGGTACCAAATGGTGGATTCATTATTACAGTATCAAACATTTTCTCAAATCTGAAATAGCGATAAGAATATATATATATATGTAAAAAATACCTAAAAATATTAATTATTCTCTTTACCTTCTTGGTATTTTCTTAACATCACATTGTATAGCTTCAATATTAGAAAGTTCAAATTCTTGTATATTATCTTGAAATATACTTAGAGCATCAACATCTATTTCAAATCCGTAAACCATGGATGCTGCTAATGTAGCTGTACCGATTGTTAAACAACCTGCACCACAACCCAAATCTGCAACTATTTTACTAGAAATATCTTCATGTTCAGACTGCAATAAAAATTCAAAGAAATATTCTCTAATTTAATCAAAGCAATTTGAAATTTCACCTGGATGTGATGCAGCATACAAGCTGCAATATGTGGTGGGGTCACATATTGCTCCAACAGTATTTTAGGATTTCGAAAAGGCTGAACACTTGACAACTGGTATTCTAAATGCTTCAATTTCATTGCCAATTAATGTTTATTTAACATCGAATCTTGGTAAAACAGGTAAAATCAAATTGCCAAATGATGAGTCTTGGGATATGAAAAACCCAGTTGATTGGGCATTAGCTTGAATTAATGCTTGTCTATGATGAGAATTAACTGGATGGCTATCTGTAGAATGAACTACAGCAGTGGATCCTAACACTGGTAACGCTGTAGCACTAAGGGCAGATGCTGTGCCTTGTTTGAGAAGTATTTGTTTTTTCAAATGAAGCTCTTCTAAAATTTTACGATTTGCTAAATCTGAAAAAAAGATATTCATTCGAGTAATGAAGTAAAATAAATATACAATTCAACAAACCTCGTTGATTGTTTGAGAGAGGAAAAGCCATCAATTATATTAATTTGATTTATAAAAGAAGGAACAATCTTGATATATGAGAAATTATTTATGTAGCTTTGATGTGAAGAAATATTTATTTGTTTTATTTAATTCAGGGATGTACTAATCCATTGAGACTATTTACTTACTTCAATGTTTCATTTTTCGATGTAATCATCGATAATTATTGAAACATTGAGGTTAGTAGCGTTGACGTTCTTTTTCTCCACTGAATGGACCTTACTATTATCTAGCAATAAGCGACCTTATTATCACAAATATAATCCAAATATGACTGCTAATGATTAATCAATCAATGACAAATGCTGGAAGCTTGAAACTTTATCGATTTTGAAGTCTAGAACATGTAGGTCGGTTAGGTGGTTGCACGCACTTCTTTTATATTACTCTCTATGGAAAATGAAAAAATTTTAGACTTGAATCTCATTCGATTCTATGGTTCTAGGTATTTTCTGGAAAATTTTATGTTATATTTCTTCTTCATTAGTAAAGTTATCTCAGACATTTTCATTCTTAACTAGAAATATCATAGAAATCACATAGATTTCGAAAAGTGAGACATTCCATTTATAAAATTACCTAACTGTTTTATGCCATCAGATTATGATTTTTTCTTTATTCTTTTTCTTTTATTCAACAATTTATGAAACTTGAAAACACTTTATTTTTTGAGAGATATGATATCTAATATCATATTGACAGAAAGAAGATATGGAGTAGAATGTAGAAGTTTACCAAAATATTGATAGTAGTTCTGCCAGGTAAGATAATAAATTATATTAATCAAAATAACGGTACCAAAGTAATGTATGCGATTACAAACTATTTTATATAGCTTTATGCGATAATCGAATCTGTTTCTTACACAATAATATTTGTTACAAATCAAAATATTGCCCTGGGTGTGATTGCCATACCGCCTAATATCTATAGATATGTGGTTAACACTCAAATGGGTACAGTAAATTGAACAATTAACTCAAGCACGTTTCAAAAGATTCATAAATCAGTTTCTAAAGATCATGGTCGGAACTGTTATTAATAAGGATATTATTTATTGTAATAGAAAGCTCTATGTAAAAAATTTGGATCAATTATTTTATTATTATTATTATTTGTTGGGTCTTCATGGTTTTAAGAATTCCGTAAATCAAAAGGAAAAAAAGAAATCTTGTTACTAGTCATATTTTTGCCATTTCCTCATTAACGACTGTAATACCGACTTATACCAGAAGTTTTAATGCATTCCTCGACGTGAAATGGAAATACGAACTTATAAAATAGGACTTTCGTTTTGTATTCCTTATAAATACTTTCCTCTGATAGTCGTAATACTAATGTGGAGTGAAATTGCAGTTATAACCGAGTGAAGTGAGATTCTATATAAGGAGAATGACTTCAGCTGTTGTATGTAAACTTTTTGCTAATGTCGGGGTTCAATGGTCTGTGAATGTCTAGTTCAGGAGCGGAAGATTTATTTGAATTCAGAATATTCTCGGTAGTCAAATTTGTATCATTCACTAGAAATTGAAGTATTTCTGATGCTATATGTCATTTTGTCAATTTTCAGTTGTATCGTCAGTTTATTGGATGGCATTTTCAATTCTTATTCAAATAAAAGAATCAATTATTTTGGGGAACACATGGCGTTTCAGCAGAATTTGAGCATATAATAACTGAAGTGTGTCTGCCAATTGCTCAAAGTTTTCTGGCTGTGGTTAATGCACACGAAGTGCTCGTCTAAGTGAATCCTAGGCACATACTTTTATAATTGACAGTTTGTTTGAAAGGTAATGTCGAGTTATCGTCATTGTAAAGTTCCTAGTTTTTTGTTATTCGAAATGGTGAACATTACGAGAATAATTATGAAGTTAGAATTGTTTATTGGTAATATACAGGATGTCCGCGCTAAAGGGTTCATTAGAAGTATCTGGGGAACGGGTTTATGGATCAATTTCAATGTCTGGCATTAGAGTAGATGGATACTGATCTACAATTCGCAATTGTTTTCAGAGCGGTACTACTTCCGGATATACCGGATATCGACTACAACTTTGCTATTTTAAATTAAAACAAGATTTGACGAAAACGGTCTATTAGTAGAGTATCTAATTTCCATTTCAGTAATGATTCAGATTGAATATATACAGCATGTCCGCGTTAAAGGGCCCAGAAGAAGTATCTGGGAAACAGGTTCATCGATCATCAAATTTGACTACAACTTTGGTATTTCAAATGGCAATTGTGTACTTTTCATTTTTTTCATTAAAGGGCATCCTTTTTCAAGCATGTTTTGTTCACGTGGTATGCCGACGAATTCCAGATTATTACGTCAGTTCGAAAAATACGTATCCGACTTTGTTCGATTTAGTGCAGACTCCGTTCGTTTTAGTGATGGCCACTAGAAATTCTATGATAGGTAGAACTTGACTCTGTGGAGATATTTCAGAAAATATTACGCTCAGTTATCTCAGCTTTGCTGTGATTTCGGCAGATCGTAGTCGAGCAATTACTGATACTGTAAAATTTCACACTGTTCAATAGATGAATAGTTGTATAAAGGAATAGAGGAATCCAGATTTTCTGTAAATCATTTAAAATAAAAATATCGCACAGTATGAGTACTGTACTATATTCGTAGCAAATAACTTTGTTTATAAAGGAAAGCAATAACATAATGTTCTGAACTGATAATATACAGCTTGAAATAGGTTGAGACCGGCAAAAAATTTTTGATTTGTCTGAAGTATATGAATATAGTTATTGATCGATTATGTTACTCGTATCATTTAGAGATGAACATTGCTTGCTGACAAGGGAACAGTAGTTAAGCTACCGCTTACCAATCATAATTGGAATGTTCCATTATTGAGTTTTTCTCAGAATTACATTTAATATGTTTTATATCTAACTTCTCTGTTCATTGAATTTCGCTAAACAATAAACATAGCAAATTTAGAAATGAGTTGTAGAAAATTGATAGAAGTGATCATGAGTAATTTAGGTAATTCGGGGTTCAATGTACACTAGAAGCTTCCTGCATAATATATTTTTGAATTAATATATTATTATGATGATTACTTGGATCATCATGATTGAATGATATAAATATTGTGATACTTAATATTGAATTTTCGTAGTTCATTCTTTTTCATTTTACAGTTTGGGAATTTTGAAAGTTTTTTGTTCATTTTAGCTTGAAAGTTTTGGAAACTAATTTTTTTGTTCATATCTCTCAACCTTATGTAGGTACGTGTCCTACTCAGACATAAAACAACTTCATAAGGTACTGACGAAGATAATTTGAGCATTGTTTTTTCGGCTAATTTTCTGAATATGTGTTTTTCTTTGGATAACGTTGTTCCATGCATTGTATAAATTTCGGCATCTAATATTCGAGCTGCTTCGAGTAATTCACCACTAGGAGTTAATAGTCCCTCTCTAGAAAAGAATTCTATCCAGTCATGTGGAGCCACAACATTATCTACTGGGAGAGAACATTTATCTCGTAGGCTCCTATATTCATTCTTGAACTTATATGCTTCGTAGCCAGCAATATATTTCAAAGCTTCATCATTTATTTTCTCTTTGCGTTCGAATTCATCCAGCAGCTTCACACAAGCAGTACTGGTATCTGAAAGATACATATGATAATGTGGGCCTATGAACGTATGAGCAGTTATTGTGTTCTCTTCCGACTCGGGGTTGAGTATTTGGTCTTTTTCCATTTCCAAATTTTCTAACATACATTCCGTTAAGCATGGGACCTTGTTCTTTTTTCTCTTGGAACATATTCCAAGGGATCGAGTAAACATATTTCGCCTTGTTCTTCGGTGTTGGTATTTTCTGTAAAAATTGCCGCTGAATTTTTTTCTACTAAAAACCATCTCAAACGACACACGAAATCAAGTGGATGTGGATGATCATTGGTTGCTCCCATTCCTTTAATACATGAAGACAAATTCTCTATAATATCCTGATTAAGTCTTCATTTCAATAAATATTCAACAATATAATTTGACTTCAAATAAGTATATAACACAGCTCTACAAAAAATTTTTTTTTTATTGTTGCCCTGGATAACATCGCAAATTTTTATGTTTTCAAGTGCCCAGATTACGAATATATTCATGAAAGTTCTCAATGTGCTCGTATTTTCATGATTTTTGCATTTCTTATATTTTGAACAATTATAAGCTTGTTAGGAATAAAATTTAATCTTCCAGTCATGTTTAGGTTTCTGCGCAACTTTTTCGCGCATATAAACATCACCTGAACCCCACTCCCAGACCCATTGCTCCACAGAACAGCTGAGATCTCAGTTATTTGGCAACATTGAAGTACATATACACGTAAATCTGGATAAAGTGTCATGGATTAATATTTTGTTTCAATTACTGAATGTCCATTCTTATATATTTGTCTTCTAGTCTAAAATATGAGTTCGTCACGAAGAAAGTGTAAATATTGTAGTGATTTATTTTGTTATATTTGCGGTGTTTATATACCAAAAAACAAAAAGAAATATCACAGACTTTGTCAAGGAGACTTATGTTGAATATTTTGGTTTCAAAATGGGCAAATTAGGTAAACCATGGGTTCCTAATAAAGTTTGTAAGTCCTGTGTTGAGTCTTTACGGTTGTGGAAAAAATGTGAACGTTCTGGATTCGACTTTGGTATTCCTATGATCTGGATGGAGCTTACGAATCATTTAGATGATTGTTACTTTTGCGTAGTAGATGTTAAAGGTTTTAATCGAAATCAAACGTGGAGATACCCAGACTTACAGTCTACGAAATGTCCGGTTCTACACAGTGAAAATTTCTCTCGGCCCATATACATTTCAAAAGTAATTCGCATGCCCTCAGAAACAATGATGTTACCAAATTCACAGAAATCGGGACCATCTACTAGTGGAAGTGAATGGGAAGGTGGAACATCTACGCCAAAGTTATTTTCTCAAAATCAACTGAGTGATTGAATACGTGATCTCAATTTATCAAAACAAGGATCAGAACTGTTAGCCTCAAGATTGAAAGAAAAAAATTTATTGGCACCAACAGTAACAATTACAACATACAGAACGCGAGAAAAAGAGTTATTACAATTTTTTAGTGAAAATGAAGGATTAGTGTATTGTAATGATATCGCGAAGCTACTTATAGACATGGGTTTAAAAGAGTACAAATCTACTGAATGGCGCCTTTTTATTGATAGTTGCAAAAGAAGTTTGAAATGCGTCTTATTGCACAATGGAAATAAATTTGCATCAATTCCAATTGCCCATTCAACGAAACTCAAAGAAGAATATGAAAATGTAAAATTAGTTTTAGAGAAAATTAAATACTCTGAGCATCAATGGCCGATCTGTGTGGATTTAAAAATGGTTAATTTTTTACTTGGCCAACAAAGTGGATATACAAAATACCTTTGCTTTATTTGTATGTGGGATAGAAGAGCAAAGCAACTTCATTGGGAACAAGATGTTTGGCCTGTAAGAAATTCTTTAACTGTCGGTGAAGCCAACGTAATAAGGGAGCCGCTGGTGAGCAGAGACAAAATCATACTTCCACCATTACATATTAAGTTAGGTATGATTAAGCAATTTGTAAAAGCGTTGAACAAAGACGGAAATTGTTTTAATTACATTTGCAGAAAATTTCCGAAGCTTAGTATGGAAAAATTGAAAGGTGGAATATTTGATGGTCCTCAAATACGGCAATTGATGAAAGACTCAGATTTTATCAAAGTTATGACTGTTCCGGAAAGTAAAGCTTGGAAAAGTTTTGTGTTGGTTGTCGAAAATTTCCTAGGTAACCATAAAGCAGCAAATTATGAAGAAATTGTGCAAAATATGCTGACAAACTTTCAGACTTTAGGAGCAAATATGAGTATTAAGTTACACTATCTCCGCAATCATCTAGATAAATTTCCGGATAATTTAGGAAATTATAGTGAGGAACAGGGAGAGCGGTTTCATCGAGATCTAAAAGTGATGGAAGAAAGGTTCAAGGTCGATGGGATTGTCACATGATGGCAGATTACTGCTGGTCTTTGAAAAGAGATTGTCCCCTGAAAAATTATAGAAGAAAAGCTCATAAAAGGCGTTTTGTGGAAATATGAAATATATTTTCGACATTTTCCTCTTTATTTACTTCGATGTATCCGAATTTCTCAAAACATTACTGACATAAATATATCTGTTATTTTGTTTCTTGTTTTACGATTTTTGTTATGTAAAATGAAAATAAAGATTTAAAAAGAAATCAGAGCAAATCCTACAAAATCATTGATAGTTTCACGAATTGTGTGCATAAATAGACCTAAAATCATTTTCATATCTAGGGCAACAAAACCATTGTAGACCAGTGTTATTAGCTACGTTTTTATTTCTCGAATTGAAAAGGACAAACCATTTATTTATCACTAAGGTGAAGCCAGCAACATTTTACCACGGAGAATTTGAAGGGATCAATTCATTTTGTCCACAAAATGATATAGCTTTTGAGATGATTTCTGAACATAGCTGAACCGCTGGTCTGACCTTTTGCCGTTCTGATCCCCTCTCTTCCAAATGGTACCTATTGATTTTGTAAGCTATCGTTAATTCACTGTTTGATATTTTAAGCAATTTTTCAGAACAGCTTTTATCGATTAAAATACCATTTGCCCAAAACCCGTTGTGCAAAAGATGATTTCTCATTAACTTTATTAGATGTGGTACATCAGCAAATACGAAAACCTTCAAGAATTTGTTTTTCGGATGTTCAAAGAGCAATTTTTGCCATATCCTATATTAAGATGTTTCTAGAGCTTTACGTTGGTTGGACAATACCTACAACGGTGAAACCAGCTTCATACAAATTAAAAATAATAGTCAGTAATATATCTTTAATCAAGGATTGATAGAAATCATAACAAACTGGCTGCTTCCAATTACTTATCAAACCCCGTACCATAGCTGTTTGGCAGCTTTTATGTGGACCTATTACTCTCTGCTTCTTCTTTTCTATATCAACTCTGTTAGATAAATATATTTCATCGAAAGACAAAACACATAATTTCTCACTTTTCCATTCCCCATTTGCTTCGATTTTTTCTTCATCAATACCATCACGTCACTCACTATACCTTGGCTCATTGATATAGTGGGAGCCCACTTCCTGAGTGTAGAAAGGGCGGGTAAAGGATGTCCATCCTTTCTTAAATAGCGATAGCCTTTCGAAGTTAGACTGTGCAAGGATATTGCAGAAGCTATATCTTCTGGAGTCCACCTGCGCCATTTCTTTTCAGGTTGCATTATTTTTTTAGTTGACCATTAGTAAAGATCTCTCTAATTTCAATTCGGTAATGCGGCGCTCTTGCTTCATTGTCTCTATTTTGTTCACTAAATCTGAATTTTCTTTTTCCAATTCAGCAATTTTTTCTCTCAGTTTCGATGTTTCACTTTCTCTGCAATTGAAAATGGATAAGCAAAAGTAATTGACTGTAGCCGATAAATGCTTCAAAACATACTGCTCATTCGTATTTGAATTCCGTTGTCGAATGCAATATCATCTTCGACTTCGTTACAAATGAATTCTGTGAGAGAATACTGGGAAATTGATTGAACATCTTCCAGTAATCGTGGTCTCTTGGCAACTAGGAAAATCGTCTCAGTTTCGTCATTCGGTAAATATAAAGTAGGGACGGCTTCGAATTTCAAATTTCGAACATTTTTTGGAAGCTCCATTAAAGATTGTCGCACTGATAAATCTTCAAAGCAGTCGGATTGAAAGTGAATGGAACATGTACAGGCTAAAAATGTTCATATTCATCAAAGCTTATTATGTGTGAATACAATACTCACTTATACCAACGGTATAACTAACCATTTTTCAAATTTATTTGATCCTCCCGACGACAAGAAATTTCCCAAAGATTTGAATATTTAATATCTTTCAGAAATTTAAAATACACACACCACAAAAATTGTTGCATCACCTGGTATTCTGAACTCCACAATCGATTAAGCAGCTCGATCGCAGTTTCTTTGTCAACATTTGTTTTTGGACATATGAGGGGAAAAAAATCTTATCTATGTAGTAACATTTGTTTCCATATGATCTGAAACACGTCTGAAACAAGAATGGTTTATTTGACTATCAGTATTCATTCACACTAAATTAATGCAAGTTTTCTGTGTTTCTTGTTGATTATCGAATCTCTGAATTTATAACAATGG
This sequence comes from Cryptolaemus montrouzieri, assembly GCA_013387265.2. NCBI lineage: Eukaryota > Metazoa > Arthropoda > Insecta > Coleoptera > Coccinellidae > Cryptolaemus > Cryptolaemus montrouzieri. The sequence goes on from JABFTP020000103.1 coordinate 32,378,252, forward strand.
CTGTTGAACGTCCTGGACGCTATTTGAGTGATCATGAAGTGGTAAGAATTGTAACACTTCTAGAGGAGGGGCGAAGCTAACGTTACGTGGCTAACTTGTTGAATGTTAACCAAAGCACTATTCCAAGAGCAACTAATCGGTATCACGAAACAGAGGAATATGGAAGAAGGGCCGGACAAGGAAGAAATCGGATAACAACACCGTTGATGATCGGCTTTGTTCAACTGCATTATACGGTTAGAATGCTACAAAATGAACTTGCACTTTCCAGAAATGTGCATATTTCATTGCAAACTGTTAGGAACAGGCTCAGAGAAGACGATATCAGACCAAGGGTGTTGTTAATCCGTAGTTCGTTGAAGGCGCAGAATTCCGTTAGTAAATCCCCATTTTCGTTGGTCACTCCTTCGTTAAAACGTTGTTTTATTCCATTTATAACTTGATCTCCAATTCTTGCATTTAAGTCTCCCATTATTATGACTTTGTCGGATGTGGGCATTGGACCATAGGTCTTCTGTAACGCTTCGTAGAAATTCGCCGATTCTTCTCTAGGCTTGCTTATATCTGGTGCGTAAACAGATACTTCATGCAAGGAGGTATTTTTCAACTTGAATTTAACTCTGAGGATTCTGTCATTGATATATTGTATATCGTCTATATCCTGTTCGAACTTCTCATGGACCAGTATTTCCACTCCAGACTTCTTCTTTCTTTTTGCCGCTGAATATAAGTATATAGTTCTTATATCGACTTTTTCCTTGGCCCTTCTTTTTAGTCTCCGATATCGCGCAGAGGTCTATCATATGTTGGTTCATTTCAATGATTTCTTGATCTTTGTTATTCCAAGAGGCTATGTTCCAGCATGCAATCCTGATTGTGTTTTTTCTTCAATAATCTTTTTTTCTATTCCGTGCATTGGTCGTCATCGTTGTAGGCAGTCCATTTTCCGAGGCTCGTTTCCTGGTTCTTTGAGCACAAAGATTTTTTCCTATGGGTAGGCTGCTAACCTTGCCCATAAACCTCCAACCTGTAGGACCAGTCCAGTTTTTGTTTCACAGTGAGTATTTTATATCCTCACTACCTTCCCACACAGCTGGATTGCTGTGCAGGTGAGCTTTCCCCAATTCCAATGGGGACGCGCCCGATGGAGGTAACTGGTAAATCACTGGTGAAGAAAGTTTAACATCAAATTATTTACAGTGAAGCGTGAAAACCTTGCCATGAAATAACTAAGGTTACAAAAAGTCTTACACTTCTTCAATTTCAAACGTATATTTAAGGACCCCAAGATCCTGAATTGATAGTAGCAGAGATACTGGAGAAAGCTAACATATCTCTAGAGAATGCCGAAAATGCTGCAATGATAATACAGAAAGCATTCCGTAGTTTTCTACAGAGAAGAGATCGGGAAAAACAACTTCTTGGTGGGATAATAGACTGGAGAGTTGCCGCGAGAAGCGCTATTGCCCTTTATAGAAAAACTGGAGCAACCTATCAGGAGGCCCATAGAGCTGCCACACTGATAAAGGTAACTTTTAGAGTTTAGTTTGAATATAGTACATTATAATTAAGATTATACCCTCCATAGTTTAAACATTTCATATTTACATCAATGTGATACTCTTGATCAATCGCATTACACTCCTGTACCACAGCGTGGAATACATAATTTCTTGTTTGAAAAACCTAGCATGTTCTCAAGGCTTTAAGTTAGGTGATTCAATAGATCAATCCAAAATATTTATAACATACTTTTCTGGTAATCTCTGCATGCATATAGATGAAATTTTGTCCTACTTAGCTGCATTCGAAATCGGTGGTGCCCATCTCAGCCCAGGACGCAGGAGATTGATTCAGGTGTTAGTTGATGGAATAACGAGTGAATCTTTTCAGGTTATTGCAGGAGTACCCCAGGCCTCCATCTATCGCCAATTATTTTTCTGTTGTAGATTAATGATCTGCTCGACTTCACCAAGAACAGAATATTTGGGTTTGCAGACGACTGTACCCTGGTGTCCTCATTTTCTAGTCAGCGTCCTGTCACTGCACAGAAATCTCTCGGTCAAAGGCGACATGTTGCTGATCTCTTTTTCACAAATACACACACCACAAAAATTGTCGCATCACCTGGTATTCTGAATTCCACAATCGATTAAGCAGCTCGATCGCAGTTTCTTTGTCAACATATGGTTTTCGACATATGAGGGGAAACAAATCATATCTATGTAGTAACATTTGTTTCCATATGATCTCAAACACGTCTGAAACAAGAGTGAGTTTATTTGACTATCAGTATTCATTCCATTTCTCTTCAGTTTTCACGCTAAATTAATACAAGTTTTCTGTGTTGATTTTCGAATTTTTGAATTTATTGTAATGGCTGCTGAACGTCCTGGACGCTATTCGAGTGATCATCAATTAATCGGTACCACGAAACAGGGGCATATGGAAGAAGGGCCGGTCAGGGAAGAAATCGGATAACAACACCAGTTGATGAGCGTTGGCTTCATTCAACTGCACTGTTCGGCTAGAATGCTAAAAAATGAACTTGCACTTTCCAGAAATGTGCATATTTCATTGAAAACTGTTAGGAACAGACTCAGAGAAGACGATATCAGACCAAGGGTGGCTTCTACCGACCCGCGTCTCACCAAATAGCATCGAGTTGCAAGACTTCAGTTTGCGAGGGAAGATGCAAATTGAGGTATTCCAGAATGGTCGAATGTTCTCTTTTCTGACGAGTCCAGGTTCTGTCTAGTATCGAATGATAGACGCATGCCTGTATACAGACGACCTGGGGAACGGTATCAGCAATGCAATATCCGGCAAACCGAAAACTTCCAAGGGGCTCAGTAATGGTGTGAGGAGGCATTTCTCTCCATGGTCGAACTGGAATGAATATACATATATATATATATATATATATATATATATATATATATATATATATATATATATATATATATATATATATATATATATATATATATATATATATATATATATATATATATATATATATATATATATATATATATATATATATTGTCTTTAAGTTATGAGTTTTTAGGTGAGTAGTTTCGTCATAATATTCTTTTCCAAAAAATTCATGAATATAGGCTCTCACATCATCGCATGCTCCTTCGGCCAGAGAAGATGAATACTTTTTTCCTTTCGTTTTCTTATTGTCCAAGGATAGCTTTATTGATGAATTGAAATAGATTATCCTCATTTTATATATGAGTGACTCGAAAAAATTATTGAATATCTTGATTCTTCAGATGGAACATCCTGTATTTTATTAGTCATGTCAACGCATAAAATATTGTGCTACATTTTGCAGGAGTAACCTTATCTTTATCTTCGACCATTCTCGAAATAAAAGAAAAATTAACTAAAATAATAAAATCAGAGGTTGCGAAAGAAGAGTTTATTAGTACATATCATTATACTTGATCAGAGAAATGGAGATATTTTAAGGTAGTCGTATATGAAATACGTAATAGATTGGTATTTGGTGAGATGATCTACAAGGTGTTGAACTATTTCAATAAGTGTTCGAAATGTTGCCCGTTTTTTGTAGACACAACTTAATCCTTCTGGGTAAAGACCGTTGAACTCTCGACAAAATTTGTGGATTAACTGACTGAAAGGCATCGACTATTCTCTGTCTCATATCCAACTATGTTGTAGAAGGAATCTGGTAAACGTATAGTACAGTATAACCCCACAAGAAAAAATCTAGACTTGTAAGGTCCGGAGACCTAGCTTGCCATCTAACAGGACCACCACGTCCTATCCATTTGTTTGAAAATACATGACTCAAATGCTCCCTAACCTGATGTGAGTAATGTGAAGGTGCTCCATCCTGTTGAAACCACAAATCTTGTCTTATATGCTCTGGTAAATCGGCAATTAACATTGGTAGATGATTTTGCAGAAAATCTAAATACATTTCACTATTGAGGTGCCCGTCGAAAAAGTGCGGCGGAATTAGATATCCATACATTCAAGGACCAACGATGCTGGTCATCTATTCGTCTCATGAGGTGTGGATCTTCCGTGGCGTTATAATGAAAGTTGTACCTGTTAACAAGCTCATTCTTGTGGAAAGTTGCCTCGTCCGAGAAAAGAACTCTGCTAAACATATTTAGATTTTTCGTTACTTTGTCACTTGCCCAATTGCAAAAATTGATTCGATTTTCATAGTCTTGATTGTTCAGTTCCTGGTGCAGCTGTACATGCACAAAAATATAGCACAATATTTTATGCGTAGACATGAATAATAAAATACAGGGTGTTCCATTTGAAGATATCAATATATGATATTTTTAAAATTACAATATTTAATAATATTTTTGAGTCACTCCTCTATAAAATGAGGATAATCTATTTCAATTCATCAATAAAGCTATCCTTGGACAATAAGAAAACGAAAGGAAAAAAGTATTCATTCTCTCTGGCCGAAGGAGCATGCAATGATGTGAGAGCCTATTTTCATGAACAGTAAAGGTTTCATGACAGACCCATAAGGAACTCCATGTTTAATAATCAAGGCATTATATATCATTCCTCTAGAGTATTTTGGGTTCTGACACTGAGATAGTTTTTCATTAAAGCAAGTTGAGTCTGTCTGAATTCCCAAAATTTGAGTTTCATAATTAGTATACTGTATCAGACAGGAATCACACACCTCTGATAAATCATACTGCTCTCCATATGTTCTTCTTTCTCAATACCCTGAATAATATGCTTCAGCTGCAACATCACAGTCGCGGTTGTTTACTTTTATTTTCTGATGTCATATTTGTTTTTGTAAAATGAAATATTTTTATGAAAGTATGCATAAATTTGTTACATTGAAAACTGAATCCTTTAACCACGCAGTCCGTTTTTGTTTTTGAGTAATGTAAAAAAATTGTTTGGACTGTTAAATATTCAGTTGTTTTCCGCGCTGTGTGCGAACTTGTATTATCTTGGAGAGGAATGATTATCCGTTGGGGGTTGGTTTCTCGAAGCTTATTAAAGACTTGCAGTAAACAAGTAATTGTGTAACAATCGGCAGTAAGTTCTTCGATCTTATAGGAGGAATTGTTACTACATGACCTGTTTTACAAATAGGTCATGTTGCGAGATGGTTGCGACCATCTCTGTGGAGACACTTCGGTCACGGATGACTTTTGACGGTTTTTCTTTCCCTTGGTGCACCTGAACAGCAGTTTGGCGCTTTATTTTCTGGCTATGATAAAATGAATATGTATGAACTTATACAAGATTCATCACAACTCACAATGTTGTAAACATTTTTAGACTTTCCAAAGTTAAAACGGACCAGAGTCTTTTGACACTAATTCACCTTTGTAGCCATCTGTTCTTCCGTCAACAGATTTTTTCACATGCAATTCTTTAAGGAAAATCTTTGTATTGAGGTCTTTGAAATCCGTAATATCTCAATCTCTCGATATGTTGCATATCGATCTTGCTGAATAAGCTCACGCAGAAATCCACATTTTCCTAAGTGACCACTGTTTTTGGTGCACCTGCCTTGGATCGTCGCTAAGCCTAATACTTTTGCGTTAAAATTTTCTGTACCAACAGGAAACTGTTCTGGTGTGGTGCTTCGAAAACAGAAACCTATTCACCGAGACATTATTGTTGAGATAATTGTCTAATTCCATTTTGCAACTAACTTGTCAATTTTGACAGTTTGTAGTGGCTAAAACACAGCACGCATAGAACTGATATTTCGATTGATGGTGCCCTCTATGTTCCAGTGAGCAAAGCATACAAGACGTCCCTCGTATAGGTGTGTAATTTCCCACTTTAGTGTAGTACCTCTACTGTTACACTGGTTTTATCTTTGTCCTCTTGCAGGTTCTAGGGAAAATAACCTCTCTTACACAAGAGTTCAGTAAATGTGTTAGTGGTACAAAAAGTACCTGCTTCTAACCTGACTTCTACAAAAGTAACCTCCTGAAAAGATAATCCTTCTACTGATAGCTGGATGCTCTGACTCTGAAGATATCATTCAAGCGTAGTAAATGTATCTGACAATTCATACAAAATTTGGTCTGCTACATTTTCAAAATATAAATTAAACTCTTGATCTATTAAACTGGGTTTTATTCATTGCTCAATCAAAAGCGAATGTAGCTCTACACTTCAATACTTCCACAATGACTATGCCAAATGTCATTTAGAGAGGAGTTGACGACTCTTAGCCGAAGAAGAAGTCTTGTTAGTACCATGTTCACCAGAATAGACCAAAGCATACTGCTGTATAGACAATCAATAAAAAACGATTCAATTTTAGACTTTACTTTTTATTCAAATATTCGTAAAATATAGCGAAACAACATTGAGTACAGTTTAATATCTATAAACATAAACATCATTAACTAACTTTTATTATTATATATACATGCCTTAATTCTCTACAATTACAATTAATAAATCTTCAATAAATATTGTATTAAGGGCAAATTCAGCTCCTTTCATTTGGTAAGTAATCGATTTTTAAGGCACATGAAATAAAAAAATATAAGAATAAAGAATGGATCTACTTGGATTGCATCGACCTCTGTATTGCTTAAGGCCAAACGTTACCTTGAATTTCAAGTGGCAATGATGAACTACTTCAGTTTTGATGATGCATCCTAATTGGTACGAGATGTAACAAATGATACAAGATTTATAAAGGTATCCCTACACGTAAATATTATTCTTTGAAATAAACGACAGATATTTTAAGTAGCTAGAGTTCAATAGAATATGCTATTTTGGAGACATTTATTACGATGTCAGAGAATCTGTTTTGGTTTATCTTTAAATTTGGAAGTATATTTCAATGATTATATGTAATTTTGGACTATTCTGAAATTGATGGTATAGTATTGCGGGTAATATGTTAATTTAAACTTTGTGGATCCACCGGTTCAGACAACGCTTTTCTTTTTATATTGATATTACCATTACTGACGTCTGTGCCAGATTATATATATATATATATATATATATATATATATATATATATATATATATATATATATATATATATATATATATATATATCTATTTCTGCGATTTTTAAAATGTCTGATTTTGTCGATCAAGGAAGTGCTATTAATTAGTAGTTGATAGCAATTTTTGCACGAAATGTGGAACACGATTGTTATTAACTTGAATAACTTTCTAATATAAACGCGAGTTAATTTATCTTCATGTGTGGGGACACCTTTAGAATCGTCTAACGTTAATATAGAGCGAGACATTCCTCGCTGTTGGCTATAAACGTTTTGAGGTTATGCAATAGGGCGTGATCGTTTTTCAGAACATAAGTCGGTGCCTCCGGCACAGCCTTTGCACTTTCACTCATGGTTTACATTGCAGAGGTCACCCATATCCCCCGTATCAAAATCAGTTCTATTATGTATTGCGTACATTGATTATCTTAAGATCTTGCTATACCGATAAGAGATTTCTTGTTCCATATTCTGCATCAATTTTAATTTACGCATTTGAAAGTACTGATGCAATATGAGTAAAAAATTATAATGATCATTTAATATATTTTAGAAATTCCTAAACCTAAAACTGAATATTGTGCCCCCTCAAAAATGCTGCTAAGTGACCCCCCTCTTGCTCACCCTGAGGCTGGACATAATAAAATTGTTGAGCAGGTCTGTGTTGCAACTGATGCTGATGCTGTTGTTGTTGTTGTTGTTGTTGTTGTTGCTGTTGCTGCAAAGCTCTGGCTTTCTGTTGTTGTGCGTATAATTGCGCGGAGTTTTGGAACTGTGTCTCAGCTTGTTGCTGTTGATATACTTGTTGGGAGTTGGGTTGAGGTCTTAGATGACTTGTGTAGAGGGGGCTTTGAGCTTGAAGTTGCTGAATGTTGACAGTCTGAGGTCTTTGCGGTTGGGCAACGTACGGTTGGATTCTATGGTTTAAGCTGAAGTCTCCTTGTGTTTGAGGGAGTGTTTGGTAAAGTTGGGTGTTGTATTGACCCGTTGAAGGGTCGTAGACTAGAGCTGAGGAGTAGATTCGTCCTGCGTTGCCTGATTCTTTGGTTAGTTTTGGAGTCGTCTTGATGAGTGTGGAAGGAGTTGGGGAAGCGATATGGTTATCAGTTTGGAACCTGGAAAATTTGTTAATATTTTTTTTCCTACAGTTTTTCGAAATACTTGACAACTCATCAATCTTAACTTGTTGAACTATCATCTTACCTTTGAAATTCGGCATCAAAATCGATGTTTCCCCTTGCTGGAGAGGCAGTTGTAGAGGCGCTTGAAAGCCCTTTTGTATAGAGTAGTGATGGCCTAGGAGTCACTGCAACTTGTAGCAGCTGTGGTCTATAAGTCGTAGCAGGTAGTTGAGTTTGGGAGATAGTTGATGCAGTAATGGGCCTTGGAGTTATGTTCACAGGCTGCAGACTCTGTCTGTATACTAAAGACGCAGGAGTTGTCGAAGGGAAATGTTGTGCTCTTTGGTAGGATGGTGAAGTATCTGCGTTTGCTTGAATGTATTGGGGCCTTGTGATGTAGGCAGGTCGACGAATCGGCTGAAAGAATGGGAATGTTAGTCATATTGGTGCAAGGCATATCCTGTAGAGAGCTGGAAATCTCATCCAGATAAGAGTGGGAGAAAAGATTCCTTGTGTAGAGGGTATATCTGGTACCTCAGATGATTCAAAGACTAATGAGGGATAAGCTAGCGGAGTTTACTGGCGGAGAAATCGAAGAGGTTTTAACCTTCCATTAGATAAATATACAACAGTTTTCTAGTCGGAGATCATAACGATACTTGGCAGTGATCTAAGTCTGGTTGAACTGGGTATAATTTATGTGTGGATCACGATTTGCTCCGACATTCGGGCAGCTCTGGGAGAGGTTGGCGCACAAAGGATTACTTCTAAGGAGGTTTGAGAGTGCGTTCAGGAACTGGAACAACTGGTGGTCACGCCAGGATCAGAAGTAATGAGATTGTGGATTGGTTAGCTTTTCTTGGAGCTAAGAATATTCTAACAAGACTAGTGCCGTGGTCGTAATCTCAGCCTGTGTTGTTAGGGCAAGGCTGAGGGACTGGCTAGCGGAATATCATAAGGTCACCTGGTTGTCGCCATAATCGAAATAATACAGGCTTCTATCATAGATAGTGACAGAGCATGACAAGTTCAAATATCACCTGTTAAGATAAGACTGGCGAAAAATCCTCAGTGGTGTGAAATTAGGATCGAAACACCAACTTATTTGTCCATCACATGCCTGGCATGGATCCGCCTTAGTCAACCAATTTCCTTGTAAGGATTAGGCAGGGGTATAGTTACAAGGAACGGGGACACAGAGTGCCATAGGCGCAGATGTCGATATTTATGACGGTCCCCTTGATATAATTCCTACTATAAGTTAACTATTTGGTTCTTGTACTAGGAAATTCCAAAATTATTAGTTATATTGATTGGATATAAGGACAATCTTGGTTTACAGGAGCCTAGCTGTACGTAGTTACTGATAAGGTACTGCGATAGTTGGGGTAGAATTTCTTACAATCGTAGAACTGTTCTGGTTAGCAACATTCTGAATGCAAGCTTCTACGTTCACCAGATTTTTCAAACCACTGTATCAACGAACTCGAAAAATGTAAATGTTCTATCAAAAATCTTTGAATTTCATAAAAAACGAATGCAACAGAAAATTATTCGACATATTTTCGATTATTACATTTACATGACCTTCACTTTTCAGGTTGAACATCTCATATTGGCATGTGAAAGTCATGCGCATTTGAAATAGACTTCCAGCGTTCCATTACACAAGTCAGAATACCGAAAAAATATCTAAAACAAAGATGTCCGACTTTGATGAATACATACAAATGAGAATTGATGTCAATAGAGATTGTAGAATTACGTTAACTACGATTGATATCTTCATTTCCAATCGTCCCATTTATTGTACATTAAATCAAGTTTATTGGGAAGAAGAAGAATTGTGAATTCACCTTAGTAAAGGGCAAAGTTACATTTATTTTTCTTCAGATGAAAGAGACTTGCAATACCAATAAAATCTTCAAGGCTCTCGCTCTGTTAACTTGTGAATTGAGTGCTGTTAGTATCGATCACATTCGAAAGATCGTGTACGAATAATTGTTCTTATCGAGTCCGTTTTGAAAATGGATCACGAATTGTATTCTGAAATACACTGCTCGAAGAAATTATCGCAAGACTTATGTTTTTTTGAATTATTTTTCGTGTGTGTCGAGAAAAATAAGGAAATGAATTCTGGAGAAGATTGTGATCAGAACAATCATTGCTCGAAAAATCAAAAACTGACATGCTAAGTCAGTAGTCGCCAAATATTCCACTGTAGATATACTTTGGGCATTTTGGAGTAGACAGTGGGCTACTTGGTAGAAAGCGACGTGAACAATGGCTCAAAATGAGCTTCTTGTTTTAATCAAACACTGCTATTTGATGGGTCAAATTACGATACAAGCCTAAAAATGGCTTGAAGAGCGTTACCGAGAAAATTCTCTGTCGTAAACAATCTTTTGCGGATGAAAGAACTTTCTTCGTAGAGGGTGTCGCGTTTCATCACAGTGGAACGAAAACAACAACGAATTTACGATTCTGTGCGTTGTTTGAAGCTTTTGAAGCGCAATGAAAAGGATTTTTGCGTCGTTATATGACCGTGGATGAAACATGGATTCACTACAACACGCTAGAGTCAAAAAGAGCATCTGTTGAGTGGAGAGTAGAGGGGGAAAGCCGTCCAAAACATCAACGAACCCAATAATCGACTGGCAAGGTTATGGCGTCTGTATTTTCGATACGCATGGAATATTGTTCTTCGCCTATCTGAAGAAATACCACATGATCAACAGTGACTATTATATAGCCTTATTCGATAGATTTAAGACGAGATTAGGTGCAAACGACCTCATATGGCAGATAAAAAACATTGTTTCATCAAGACACTGCACCAATCCATAAATTGGTGAAAACCATTGTAAAAATCAACGATTTATGCTCGAATTTATAATCGCAGATACCCTCTTTTCCAGATTTGGCACTCTGAGATAATTGGCTCTTTGCTGATTCGAAAAGAATGTTCCAGGGAATGAGTTTGGGTCGGACGAAAAGATGAATTCAACAGAGGAAACAAGAACAACCTTCGTACGAATACGGAACGTATGCAACCTGACAACTGCAAGAGCAAAGACCAATTTCAACGAAGGGTTAACTAAAAAACTCCCTGAATAGGCAAGCGGGACTGGACAATTCTGGTCTATGTCGAAGACTGTGAGTGATAATTTCTGCAAATCTGCGTTCCCGCCTCTTGTTAGAGAAGACGGAAATATAGCATCATCTCTGAAAGAGAAAGCCGATCTCTTTGCTTTCTTGTTCTCAAAGAACTTTGTGCTGGATTCATCTAACGCAATACCACCGAACATTCCACCTACAAATCTTCCATGACAGAAATCAAGTACAGAGTCCGTAATGTTAGACGGGCTCTCGAGCAGCTGAACTGCAAGAAGGCAGTAGGTCTAGACGAAATACCGCCAATCGTCCTGAGAAAGTATGCTCCTGAACTGGCACCCATTCTTAACCGTTTGTTTCAGATTCCTTATGAAAGCCAGACTTTTCCGACCAGCTGAAAAATAGCGAGAATTCAACCGATCTCAAAGAAAGGAAATAAGTCGTTACCCCGAAACTACCGCCCTGTTGTCCTTCTTCTCATTATGTCCAAATAATGGAGAGAGTCATAAATGATGAACTCATCAAATATCTTGAGTTGCAGGGAATTATTATAGATGGTCAGTATGGTTTTCGAAGGCAAAGATCGACAGAAGATCTGCTCGCCTACGCCACTCATGTTTGTACATCAACGATGGAGAAACATGGGGAATCTCGACATCTCTAATGCCTTCGATAGGGTTTGGCATGCAGCATTGTTGAATGAACTTGCTGAATATGGGTTTTCCGAAAAATTTCGGGGTTGGATAAGTAGCTTTCTTTCAAATAGATCAATAGAAAATGTGGTCGACGGTATAACATCTGATTGTTTCCAGTTGCAATCAGGAGTACCTCAGGGATTCATTCTTTGACCATACTTGTTTCTGTCGCAGATAAACGATTTTCTGTCATCTACAGAGAACAAGATTTTCGGTTTCGCAGACGATTGTTGCCTGGTTTCGTCTTTCAGTAATCTGCGACCGATTACAGCTGCGGAATCTCGTCGTCAAAGATGTCAACAAATTAATAACTCAAACTCTGACTTACAGAGGATATCTGAGTGGTCAGTTGAAGCCTGTGAGCTTCAACGCGAGCAAGACGCAAGCAACTGCGCCCAAACATTCGTTGAGGATGTTGGATAGTGTGCGAAAACGGGCTGTGCGCCTCATCGACCCCCCGGAGATCACCCGTGATCTCCAACCGCTGCCTCTCAGAAGACAAGTTGCTGACCTTTCTCTGTTTTACAGATACTTTCACGGAATATGCTACAAGGAGCTGAAGGACTTTGTTCCGGGAAAACTCATGTTTTGCCGTAACACTAGGCTGGCAAGGAGTTCTCATCATATGGCGGTACATTTAACGACCCCTCGAACGTCTCTCTATAAGAATTCCTTCGTTTACAGGGCCGGTGAGCTGTGGAACTCGCTTCCGTTCAACATCTTACAATAAGGTCCTCTTCAAGAAGCGAGTAATCAGACACCTCAATTCTTCCCAGGCACCTGCTCATGTGGTGTAACAGGTTCGCCTTTTCCGGGGAAGCGCGCATAAAAAAATTATTATTATTGAAATGAGAAAACAATTCCTGACAAATATATTTTAATTCCAGTGGAATAAACTTAAAATATTCTTTTTCAATCGTAAAAATCATTAAAAATCTTCTTGACGTACACGGCCATCTGAAGGAATCAATCACATCTGACGGTTAATCTAGTTGGAGTGAAAAATAAACACATTCAACATCTGAACAAAATTAGTACAGTGAGGTGATCAAAATGTCGGAAATCTAACTCCCTCTCACTGAGGGTCTGAAATCAGTAATTAACATGAAGCAGTGGCTTAGTTAGCGTTCCTTCAGAATGCTCGTGAAAAAAATTTGTAAACTGCACATTGAATTTCTTCATAAGAATCTATTTACTACATGAAAATTAACGGTTAAATACACTCCCCACAAAAATTGTCGCATCACCCTATTTTTACGACAATACTATATTAATTTTTAGGTTGGTCATTCAAGAGTCGCTTGGCAACTTAAAATAACTGTAAAATAAGAAGATATCATTGAAAAGAGATGAGTTTATGATGGAAAATATCAACAATTTTCGAGTTAATGAAAAATTCTATCATCTTCAAACATTCGCGAAGAGACCAATCAACTAGCATCGGATGGTTACTAATCATTTTCAAAATCTAGTGTTTCCTCCCCGGGCCCTAATTACTGGCAGTATACGTCTCGGAAGCCCCTTAAACAAATTTTGGATGTACTCTTGAGTCACTAAGTTCCAAATTTCAGAAAGCAGTTTTTCTAGTGAAAGCAGTTTTTCTAGTTGTTGGATTGTTCTACAAGGCATCCTACGTTGCTGAATTTGCCACCACGCATATAAATGAAGTTTTCGCCAATCAATGGGCTGAAGGGTACAACATGGGGTTCAAGGATATCTGCGATGTATCTGGCCGCTGTCATTAGTTCATTATTCACTAGGACTAACTCTAACCTAACCTAACCATGGAGAGAAATGCCTCCCCACCCCATTACTGAGCCTCCTCCGAAGTTTTCGGTTTGCCGGATATTGCATTGCTGATACCGTTCCCCAGGTCGTCTGTATACAGACATGCGTCTGTCATTTGATACTAGACAGAACCTGGACTCGTCGGAAAAGAGAACATTCGACCATACTGGAATACTCCAATATGCAACTCGATGCTCTCTGGTGAGACGCGGGCCGGTAGAAGCCACCCTTGGTCTGATATCGTCTTCTCTGAGCCTGTTCCTAACAGTTTGCAATGAAATATCCACATTTCTAGAAAGTGCAAGTTCATTTTGTAGCATTCTAGCCGTACAGTACTGAACTCTTAGTGCAGTTAAACGAAGCCAACGATCATCAACTGTTGTTATCCGATTTCTTCCCTGTCCGGCCCTTCTTTCATATTCCCCTTTTTCGTGGTACCGATTAATTGCTCTTGAAATAGTGTTTTGGTTAACATTCAACAAGTTAGCCACGTAACGTTGGCTTCGCCCCTCCTCCTGTTACAATTATTACCACTTCATGATCACTCAAATAGCGTCCAGGACGTTGAGCAGCCATTAGAATAAATTCAAAGATTCGAAAATCAACAAGAAACACAGAAAATTTGCATTAATTTAGCGTGAAAAATGAAGAGAAATTGAATGAATACTGATAGTCAAATAAACTCATTCTTGTTACAGACGTGTTTGAGATTATATGGAAACAAATGTTACTACATAGATAAGATTTTTTTCCCCTCATATGTCGAAAAACATATGCTGACAAAGAAATTGCGATCGAGCTGCTTAATCGATTGTGGAGTTCAGAGTACCAGGTGATGCGACAATTTTTGTGGTGTGTGTATGATGTCGAGAACAAAACTGGAGAATAATTGGACCAATACATTTGATTTGTATTTTTGAAATTTACATTGAAGACAAGGAAGACTTTATGTAGAGAAAAATAGCAGATTCCTCGGAATGTCGTGAAAACAAAGTGTTTGTTTCATAGGGATAAAAAATTTCTATGAACTCTTTCTGAATAAATTTCGTTCTGTATCCTCGTAAGATTGACGCAAGAAAAGGAAACAGGAATACGATATAGCAAAAGATAAATATGTTCTGTTATCCGAGTAAGCTCTCACGTAAATTGCGTAAATTATGGCAATCGTATAATTTTCAAACATTTTTCACCATTAATCCGAATCAATTAGAAGTAAACCTTGAGGATAACTCATTATTATTCGATGAATGTGCATGAAATATTTCACGATTCATATTTATTGCAAAAAATATTTCAAGTTATTGCTGACTCAAATATACACTGCACCAAGAAATTTAAACACAATTTCTTTATTTCAATTTTTTTTTGGTAGGCAACTAATTATTAACCCACTTCGAGAAGACTCTAAATCAAACAGCCTGTATATGGAGAACCAATTATACTACAAAGTGTACAACTTTGCATCTGCCGTTTGCAATAGATGGTTGTTGTGGTAAGTGGTACTTGAAATAAATAGATCATAGATGTCATAAATAAGCTTAGGTATTTGTAAACATAACGCCATCGAAATATTAGTCGATTTGTGTCTGTGTTATTCCCGATTAAACATGTCAGCTTACAAGCTAAATTCTCGTCGTTGCGGGAGGTTTTAATTTTCTGCTTTAATATGAAGAAATCTGCGGTTGAGGCTCATTGAATGCGCTGAAATACCTATGGCAGGGGTGCTCAAACGGTCGATCGCGAGTGCTTTTTGTGTAGATCTTGAGAAGAAAAAAAATTTTAATAAGTAGGTAACTAAACTACAAAAATTTATTACGTAATAACACTCTGCTAGCGGCAAAAGGCGGCTTTATCAGAGGAACGCGCGGTACTTGTCAAAGAAAAGTTGCGTTTTCTATTCTTGCCGCTTTTCTAGAAATTACGGGCGCCACGTTTGACGAGAACATTCGAAACTATTTATTCAACTCTGACTACTGGTACTTGTGTAAGTACCTCTTCATCGGAAATAAAAGCCTCTGTTGGTATAATTCTCCTGATGGGGATAATCAAAATGCAATCCTATGAGGACTAATGGGCGAATGCTACAAGATACAAGCAATAGCTGATGTTATGCCTATTAAGAGATTTAAAAAAATTTGTAAACTCCTACATTTCCAGAATAACCAGGCTGATCCAAATGGAGGCCGTTTATTCAAAATTCGTTCTATACTCAGTGCCATAAAAGAAAAGTGTATGGGCATTGAAAATGAAAATTTAGATTCTATAGACGAAATTATGGGAACCAATGCAGGTAATCTCCGCCAATACTTACTAAAAAAAAACAAAAAAGTGGGGATTCAAAATGTTTGTTAGGGCAGGAGTCTTTGTCTATGATTTTGTCATATATACAATACAATAATAACAATAATACTTATACTTTCGACGGCACACATTTTACTAATACTGAAAATGATTTGGGTTAGGGTGGAAAGGTTGTAGAAGAACTGTGTAAGAGTTTGAAGAATCCTCGAGGGACAGTTTACTTCGATAATTTTTTTACCGCTCATCGAACTATTGAAAGCAGAGTATGGAATTCATAGCTTGGGTTCTATTCGAAGTAATCGTTTGAGAGGTTGAGAGTTTGAGACAGATAAAAATCTTTTGAAGAAAGGATGAGGTAGCTTCGACTACATAGTTGATAACTCTGCAGGATTAGCTATAGTAAAATGGGCAGACACAAAGTGTGTTACACTAGCAAGCTCATGTGTGTCTCATTCTCCAACTATTGAAGTAAACAGATACAGCAAGGAAGAGAAGAAAAAGATTACTGTTGAGTGTCTCCAGATAATAAAATAGTACAACACTCATATGGGCGGAGTGGATCTAGCTGATATGCTCATTGCTCTATATAGATCACCCTATCAATCAAAAGAGATGGTATATGGGGATATTCAGTCAACTAGGTGATATCTGCATAAACAATGGCTGGCTACTCTACAGAAGACAAATGGATGCCATGGGGCAACCAAAACAAGACAAAACAGAAATTGCAATTTCCCTTATAAGAGCGAAAAATCCAGAAAAGACGAGGAAATCAGATTTCACAAATGACCAACCCTTCAAAAACTCAAAGTGCCTCTCGCCTCCAGGCCAAGCGATGACATCAGGTACGACGATGTAGCGCATTTCCCAATATTTGTGGAAAAAGGCCGCTGCAAATTATGCACAAATGGTCAAACCACTATTTTTTGTGAAAAATGTAAATCACGTCTTGTGTCTCAGGAAACAATACTAGAAATCGTTTCACGATCTATCACAAAAGAAACCTTGAATGGGCAATGTATACTGTGAGATACATTTCGTTTTTTTCTTATCACAAGTTTTGAAATTATAGAAATTTTTTATTCGTGTTTCATTTGATATAATAAACTTACATTTGAGGTGAAATTTTTGTTTTATTGAAGAAAAAATTTCTGCCCGATTAAGGGTTAATAGAAGAGACCAAGTGAAAATAAATCGCTTAAGTGTAGCCTACACAGCATTGACATAGCCACCTTATTAAGCGTGAACCACTTGATATTTGCGAAACTTGTGGTGTCCAAATAACTATAGCTCAATCTTGTGCGCTTGTTCTAAATAAACCGTTGAGAGCGAGATTGTGAATTACTAACCTCGAAACTGTTTGTTTGTTTGTTTGTTTTTCTATGGACCTACAGTTTATAGTGGACTCCGAACCACTCACCTAGACCGTGCAATGATAACTGCCACCTCTCAGGATTACAAGTTATCTGGCCTTCAGAGGTTATGGACCAACAACTATGGTTATGTGTCCAATCTCTATGTATGTCTTTGTCAAATTCACTTTTTTGTTCAAGGACAACATTCATGACTTGAACCCGGATTCGAACCAGGCACCTCGGCTAAGCATATTCCTACATACTTGCTCACTAACCGTGCAGCTACCGAGGCGGTCAACCTCGAAACTTCGATATCAATTGACATCTAACCTAACATTGAATTTCTTTAAAAAAAAATAAACCTGTACCGAAAATTGTAAAACAACTACATTTCACCACTTATTATTATGTCTTGTATTTTGTGTGCACTGTACTCTCCGCTAATTCCGCTTAGCGGTTGATGTGGCTTATTTGAAATGAAAAAACCCTGAGGGACACCATTGTAAATGAACTAAATCTCTTGAAAAACAATTGAAGTATGGTGATTATTAGACCAACTCTTTGGGGTCAAAAGATTTCTTCCAATGTATTGTATTGAACTGGCATCAGTTTAGGCTGTGATACATCAAGAGAGGAGACTACTAAAGCTACTATCAACGAGGAGAAATATACCTACAAATGACAATTACGTTTACCTTGCTTCAATCTCCTGAATCAGTTAGAGAGACCATCAATTTTTATTTGTATAGTGATATTAATGCTAAATTCCTGGTTCTCAATAGTCTCAAAGAAACATCGCTACTGGGCGCTAGATGCACTGACGAGGGGCACGCTAGTAGTCGGTGCGAGACATTGTTTCCCGAAGCTATTAACAGAGAACCTCCCTTGGATGAACTCGGTTAGAACCACGCCAAGATACCAGTTAGGTGATAGGATCGACGAGAAAATCCTATCCAGATAAGAGTGGGAAGAAGAAAAATGTTCCTTACCAGGTACAGGGTACATCTGGTACATGGAAGGCTGGAAGACTAAAGTACTGAGTACAACTTATTAGTGTTGGCTGCTCTGGGAGCTCACATGAATACTTCTTAGGTGGTCTGGGAGTGAGTTCGGGCACTGAAACAACTGGCGGCAAACAACAATATTCGACACACCGGCATAAGAAAAAAATGAGATTAAGGACTATATAGGAGCTAAGAACAATCTAATATGCCACTTGAAAGCAGTCGAACTAATACGGAACATGGCAAGTTCAGATATTATCGGTCTAAGATAAACTGGGGGAAGTTCTAAGTGCCAGAGGTGTGAAATTGTCGTTGAAATACTTATTCATTTTATCACCTCATGCCAGACATGATTCTGTCTTAGGCGTAACCGTCTGGGTCCAAGAATATTGGAAATAAGTGATCTGCCGAAGCTAACTCCTCGCTCTATTAGATGGGGACATAAAGGCCATAGGTCCAGGTGTCGATATCCATGAAGGAAACCTTGATATAATGTCTACTGTAGGTTGACTATTCAGTTCTTGTAATAGGAAATGAGAATTTTCATGGCAGTTAATAAGCATATCTAAGATTAATTGAGCATGTCACTCAAGAAAATTCATATAATGTCAGTGTCCAGATTCCTGAGCTAAGTTACTCACCTGTTGTCTCAAGACCTGTTCAGGCTCGGGCTGTTCTTCTTCTCCTTGGTCGTAATTATTCTGGTACAGAGTGACAGGTTTCGGCGCAGGCGTCACCGGTCTCAAAGGCCGAACTGGCCGGGTCGGATAGTTAGCTGGACCATGGTCTGGTTCGTTCGATTCCGGTTCTCCGGATTCTTCTTGTTCGTCTTTCGGAGCGTTAGGGTCGCAGGGATTACCCGATACGTAGGTGAATTCTCGTTTGTTACCGTCTGGGTCGACGTAACCGTATTTACCACGTACTACGCAGTCGGTACCGCGGGTTTCTTCTTTGAAGCTTCCATCAGCTGCTTCGTAACCGAAGGTGAAGGAACCGTCGTCGTTTACTTTGTTGTAGTTTCTTATCGTTTGTACTGGGGGAGTTTTTGCAGGTTCTTTCGTCCTTGCTATGGATGATGAGCTTGGTTTAGATCTAGGGACGTAATCTTCGTTGCTAGCTCTTGAAGAAGCTGTTGGCTGGCCGAAAAGGCCGTTGTATTGGTCTGATGATACATAGACTACTTGTTGGTTGTCTTCTTGAGGTTCTGCTGAGTAATAGTGAACTGTGTCTTCAGGTTCTTCTTCTTGAGGTAAAGGTCGGACACGAACCCTTCGTGCTTCTATACTTGAGATGATTGTTATTGAGAAGACTAAGAGTAGAGAAACCTGTAAAAAAATTGAGAGTGAAATGACGTATTTTGTCGATTCTTCATCGTGTTGATTTCGTAAGGGTTCTAAACATGTTTTCAGAGGGAAAAAATTGGTGAGTTACACAAGAAGTTGAAAGAATCATATAAATTCCTAAAATAATAATTTCTATTGAGCATAACTTTCGTTGATTATTTCTTCTTTTGTTCCTTGGGTTGGAATGAAAAAATTGTTTATAAATTCAATGAATGTTGGACAAGTTGATTAGCAATGATTTCAATTTCGTTGAAACGAATTGCTTGTTTGTTTGTTTTTCCTTTAACGTGCTCCGTGTCTGCCTTTCGGCTAATGACACGCCGGGGAATTCTGTTACCTCACTAACCCGGGAATTTTGCCGAACCCCTCTCGTGTCGAGGGAGGGATCTTTAATGTCCAACACATCTCTGTTAGACAGGACCGACAGCTTTACATCTCCTCCGAAAGATGGACACTCAAGCGATGCCCAGAATCCGAAAAATCGCACCGACTTTGTGGGGATTGAACCCAGGTAACTCTGCGTAGGAGACGAGCATCATATCCCATACGCCACCGAGCCGGCTTTGAAACAAATTAATTTGTGACGTTTATATGGCGTAAGTCAGGAGATTTTTTTTGAAATCTTAGTTCATTATGGGTTACAATTTAAAGAAACTATATCAGACTATACAGGGTGTTTCAGGTATGCAATTATTAATTTCTACCGGAGATTCTGCATCAGTGTGCATTAAAAAGGTTCCCAGGAACACATGGCCGAAAGTCCTCCGTTCTCGAGATACAGGGTGTTGAAGATTTTTTTTGCTAGTTTCTGTTGGCTAATATTATAGTTTCTAAGGGATCTAGCTCCAATTGGCTGAAATGTTCTTGTTCATCATCAATTCATTAAATGTGTTCAGTAGCTGCGAAAATATACAGGGTGATATTTTTTCAGGGTCGTGCTATTTTTGAGCCTAACACAATCATAGTATAGTGCGCCTCTGGTCATTTCTAAAATATTTCTATCTTTTCTTGTACCTTGAAATTTTCTCGAAACGTAACCGTTTTCCAGTAAAAAAATAATTTACATCTGAACAACACTTTTATGTTTATAGGATTTTTTGTTTGTTTTTTTATGAGGAATCTCCTGTAGAAATTAATAACTGCATATCTGTTCCCAAAAATGTGTGGCACATCTTTTTATATTTTTATTTTTATCTTGATGCCTTGGAATATTTTTGGGCATATTTACCATGTACCAATTTGTACAGAGTGTGTAAAATAACGTGGTATTTTTCCATAGTTTAAAATAGCAGGAACATTTCTATTTCAAATAGAACACACCATTTTATTTAATTAGGAAATTGGAGTACCGTTCAAGCAGTATTGGGGGTTTATTAAAGCAATTCAATGGTTTTCATCTAGGAATGATTTCTTGTAATTGAAATGCAATATTATCATTTTTCGAAATTTAAGTAAGTAGATATCGAGAATCAAAAATGTTCAATATTTAATTATTACTTGATTTTCTAGATTTAAATAACCCCTAATTCTGTTCCATTCATTATGATAGTTTCCCTCTTAAAGAAAACGTGGATATGATTGTAACGATTGGTGATTCCTTGAAAAATTATTTGGAAGAGTATCTCCGAAGAGAAGTGTTCCTAGAAAGAGTCTCAAAACATCCTCTACTTTTCAAACTGAACCAATGAAACGTTGACTCAGTTATTTATCAATTTAAAATTTCACTTTTTCTTGAAACCAAGGATATTATCACAGAAACAAAATTAGTGTTAACCGCTAACAGGTTAGATTTCGGATTATAGAGTACTGGTCAGTCATCAAAAAATTTCATTTCACTAGTCAATTAAATGGTAATTTGTAATAAACTATTTGTTCTGCCAGTGGACATTTTTAGTTATGAAATAATCTGAAATAATTATGTGGTCATTTCCAAGATACAGAAATATTGATGGTTTTAGAACGGAATAATTTCGATAATTATATCTGTATAATGTAATAGAATACTTTCAGTTTTACATATAGATACGCTTGGGTATTCCGATTTTTTTCTTGGCTTTTCCAGAAGCGATTGAAATTATGGTAATAAGAAATGCACTGGTTTCTTGTTGAATGTTGCAGTTACTTTTTGACATGTTGATTTATATTATTTGAAATGTGCATTAATCATATTCGTGTGAATATACTTGGTGATTCACCAGTGGCGCGGTGCTCTGTAGCTTGTACACTCTTGAAGATTTCATTTTTGTTCGAACGGTATTGTATTTAGAAAGTAAAAATCTACTTCAGCAATTTTGGGAGGTTTTTCAGATTGGAAGATCACTTTTCTGTTGAAGATTCAAGAGCGTCATAATTTCTGCTATGATGTGTTTAAGTAATAAGTTTTTTTGGTGAGTAGTTTCGTCACAATATTTTTTTTCCGTGAAAATTCATAACAATAGGCTCTCACATCATCGCATGCACCTTCGGCCAGAGAGGATGAATACTTCTTTCCTTTCGTTTTCTTATTGCCCAAGGATAGCTTCATTGATGAATTGAAATAGATTATCCTCTTTTTATACAGAAGTGACTCAAAAAAGTTATTGAATATTCTAATTTTAAAAATATGATATCTTGACTTTTCAAATGGGATATCCTGTATTCTATCATTCATGTCAAAGCATAAAATATTGTGCCATATTTTTGCTGAAGTAACCTTATCTTTATTTTCGACCGTTTTCGAAATAAAAAAATAAACTAAAATAATAAAATCAGAGGCTGCGAAAGAGGAGTTTATTAGTACATATCATTATACTTGATCAGAGAAATGGAGATATTTTAAGGCAGTCGTGTATGAAATACGTAATAGATTGGTTCTTGGTGATATGATCTACAAGGTGTTGAACTATTTCAATAAGTGTTCGAAATGTTGCCCGTTTCTTTGTAGGCACAACTCAATCCTTCTGAGGAAAGACCTTTGAACATTCCACAATATTTGCGTATTAACTGACTGAAAGGCGTCGACTATTCTCTGTCTCATATCCAACTATATTGTAGAAGGAATCTGGTAAACGATGCCCTTAATATAACCCCTCAAGAAAAAATCTAGACTTGAAAGGTCCGGAGACCTAGCTGGCCATCTAACAGGACCACCACGTCCTATCCATTTGTTTGGAAATACATGATTCAAATGCTCCCTAACCTGATGTGAGTAATGTACCGGTGCTCCATTTTGTTCAAACCACAAATCTTGTTTTATATGCTCTGGTACATAGGCAAGTAACATTGGTAGATGATTTTGCAGAAAATCTAAATACATTTCACTATTGAGGTGCCCGTCAAAATAGTGCGTCCTAATTAGATATCCATCTACTATAGCGGCCCATACATTCAAGGACCAATGATGCTGGTGATCTATTTGTCTCAAGAGGTGTGGATTTTCCGTGGTGTAATAATGAAAGTTGTGTCGTTAACAAGCCCATTCTTGTGGAAAGTTGCCTCGTTCGAGAAAAGAACTCTGCTAAACATATTTGGATTTTATGCTACTTTGTCACTTGCCCAATTGCAAAAATTGATTCGATTTTCATAGTCTTGATTATTCAGTTCCTGGTGCAGCTGTACGTGATATGCATGAAATTTATTCACTTTCAAGATTCTCTGGACTTATATCTCCCTATGGCTTTCATATGGGTCCTCTGCCACTGTCAACAAAACTGATAACTGGTTGTGTTCAGCTGTAGTAGTTTTTGGTTTTCCATGTTTTTTGTAAACGATATTGCCCGTTTCGATTAACCTAATTAGAAGTTTTTCAAAGCATCTTGCATTAGGATGCCTCTTATCAGGAAACCTTTGTGCATAAACTCTACTTGCCAACCATTTCTTCTTTGGAGAACTTCATGGCAGTCAATTGGGAAAATTGGGTTCAAACCTCATTTTAACAATGTTTAATAACGAAACTCTTATAAGTTCACCATGTAAAATGCAGAAAATGATATGTCCGGACACCTGACAGAAGACACAAATAGAAAAAATGTCAACATATACCTCGATTTACGTTTTAATCATCTTGATTTTATCATTCGTTAAATGAATTATCTTGTTTAGGTTTCATTTTTTACTACTTGAATCATTACAGAAAAAAAACTTCTGTGCGAATAATGATGCACGTTGATGAGTTTGATACGGTTTGTAGAATTTTCATCAAAAACATTTACAAATAATCGAATATTTCGAAGATGATCGAAGATAAAGATGGGGTTACTTCTGCAAAAATATAGGACAATATTTTATGCGTTGATATGAATAATAAAATACAGGGTGTTCCATTTGAAAAAATCAAGATATGATATTTTT
Source organism: Cryptolaemus montrouzieri (assembly GCA_013387265.2). Lineage (NCBI taxonomy): Eukaryota > Metazoa > Arthropoda > Insecta > Coleoptera > Coccinellidae > Cryptolaemus > Cryptolaemus montrouzieri. The sequence continues at coordinate 32,402,324 of JABFTP020000103.1, forward strand.
AAAATTACAATATTCAATAATTTTTTTGATTCACTCCTGTATAAAGTGAGGATAATCTATTTCAATTCATCAATAAAGATATCCTTGGGCAATAAGAAAACGAAAGGAAAAAAGTATTCATCCTATCTGGCCGAAGGAGCATGCGATGATGTGAGAGCCTTATTTCATGAATTTTAACGGAAAGAAAAATATTGTGACGAAACTTCTCACCAAAAAAACCTATTACTTAAAGACATTATAGCAGAGTTTAGGCCGCTCCTGAATCTAACAAAAAAATGGTTTTCCAATCTGAAAAATCCACTCAAGATTTTTTTATAGAAAATTGGGACACCTTCTTCACTGCAGCCTATTGTTATGAATTTTCACGGAAAAAAAATATTGTGACGAAACTACTCACCAAAAAAACTTATTACTTAAACACATCATAGCAGAAATTATGACGCTCTTGAATCTTCAACAGAAAAGTGATCTTCCAATCTGAAAAACCTCCCAAAATTGCTGAAGTAGATTCTTACTTCCTAAATACAATACCGTTCGTACAAAAATGAAAACTTCGAGAGTGTACGAGCTACAGAGCACCGCGCTACTGGTGAATCACCCAGTATACGGTGTCAAGAAATTAACGTACAATTTCAATATTTCAAATTTCTTCTTTGGTAGACAAATAATTATTAATATTTGTTTTTTTTTCTGATATGTCTGGACAAATGCTTACAAAATTCGATGTTTTTTTTGGTGGACCGTTCCTCTCACTCAAATTGACATTCTGCAAGAAACCACCAGTTGTTGATCAATTTTTGCGAGTGACGTTTGTTCTAGGTTAGACTTATACAGGGAGACTGGTAGTCATGACACATTTTAGACGAACATGTATCATTTGTCACAAACATGGGTGAAAAATTTTTGTTTATGCATAATCTAACCTAACCTCACCTAGCTCATATACTTAGGAAATACCTTCAAGATCACGAAATCACTACTATGCAGTGGCCTGCACAAAGTCCAGATATCAGTAACATCGAACATTTCTGTGACATTCTCAATCGAAGATTGAGAACCAGCCAGCTTCCGTGAATGAGAGAAGTACACATTTCATGTTGCAACTTATTGATGAAATGACGCAATCTTTGCAAAAATATCGCCTTCAGCTAACCAATATTAGCAGATAACTAAGGGGAACCATTGAAACTGTTTTGAAAGTAAAAGCCAACAAGGAAGCCTCAACCACAATCGAAAAATGCAAAGAAACAAAAAGAACCTATTGTTCTTACTGTGACTACAAAAAAGAGAAAACGACGAAGTCTTATTGCGATATGTGTTCGAAATCAAGAACGGACTGCGTGGTCTAAGGTTTCAGATTTTAGAAGCACCTGTTGATGCCTTCCAAAATGCCATTTTGTATGCATCAACAAACGATTAGAATAATTTTAGAAGTGTATTAATCTTCGCGAAGTCTTTAAAAGCTCCCTACTGTTCATTCTACCTCTATATGCAAAACATTCCTCGTATCATGCCTTTGGCTCATGATATTGAAGAGAATTTCAAATTTTATGAAGATACTGCTTCTCTGCATCCTACCCGAAACGTATGTATAGCCCTGCAAGAGTGGAATATTGCTCATATTCATCACCCACGATTAAAATTCGATCAAACCGGCCTGTTATAAAGGGTACTGGAAGAATGTCAGCTAGCACCATAGAACCTTAACTAAATGAAGGACATTTTATCGCTTGTTTGGGAAAATTTTAGGCCGGGTAATTCTGGGAACAACCTTGTCAAAGAGAAGCTTATCAATTTCTTTCACATAAGCTACTGAAAGTGTTTCATTTAAATGAAAAACTAGTGAATCTTCTCAGATTAATGCAGGAGTATCCAAGCGCTCTATACTGTTGCCAACTCTTTATCTGTTGCATTTCCTCTCTTTCTAGTCAGCGTCCTATTATTGTTGAGGAGTTACATCGACAAAGATACCGACAGAGCATGTCACTGAATTCAGACTTGGAGAAAATAACAGTCGGGCGGGTTGAGCTAGGTAAATTTAAACGTGAACAACACGTAATCAACAACGTTCTACAGAAAAGTCACTGTTGGAGAACACCATCTAATCATGCAATGACATCGAATTTCTTCAGAAATGAACTTGCACCTTCTCGGCATGACAGTTCACACTAGAGTTTGCTAGCAAGGCCATTGACAAATCTGATTCTTTTCATTTATTGGATAGTGTCCAGAAGAGAGCAATACGCCTTATCGACTACCCAGAGATCTTTCTCTTCTTTACAGATAATTGCATGTAAAATGTCCGGGAGAACTGAAAAGTTTGGTCCCAAAATGATCAAGTTCCAGAGGAAAACTCGCTCGCGTAAAACTTTCATCTGCGAACGGTTGTACTGGCGAAGCCAAGTACTTGAAAATTCTTTTGTTCACAGGACTAGTATGCTTTGAAACTCGCTTACATGGAACATCTTTCAGATAACTTACAATTTGGCCCTCTTCAAGAAACCAGTGAACACACTCATTAAATCATCTTAGGCACCCACACCTGTGGTGTGACGGGCATCGCTTTTCCCATGAGTTGAGAATGAAAAAAATTTTTTTGATTTAGCCACCATTTTTGAACTCATTCTGTAGATATTTTATCAAGCGAGATATTCCTTACATCCGTTAATTGTTATGTTGAAATAACATCAATTTCACAATAAAAAAATATTCCGCCCATTACAAATAGGGCTGATGATTACTTGCATATTTCATGAACGAATGTTTAACAAATATTTCATTTTGAAATCAATAGATTAATTATACGATCAAATTAGAAATTCGACAGATGAATTACAGAAATTATCGGGATCATTTTGCAATAACAAGAATTTCGATGGCCGATATTTATATGCCGAGAACGAAATAATGGCAGAAATACGAAGCCTTGCTGCTTTATTTACCGATTTCATGAAATTAAAGCTTGAAATTACCAGCTGTATTTTTTGTTGGCATATTGGGTCATGTAATTATTCTATCTGTATAAAATGGTTGCGGAAGATAGTAATTTGTATTCATTCTGGGTACATTTATTTTGAATGTTTAGTCTTTCAGAAAATTAAATATTAAAATATGTATGAAATTTTTACTGTTTGAATACATCAAAGATTTAGGATTTCCATGAATCAGTCATTATCTGTGAATTGTTATACCAAAGTTATCTGAAAATTTCAACAGTTTTAACAGTACAATCCACTATTGCACTTGTAAATTCCAGGAAATGACCGATTAGATTTCTTTAAAACCATCATAAATTCAGCTTAATATATATAAAGTTCACTGAAATGGAAATTGAGATTTTCATTAACATAGATTCAATTTTAACCGAAATTGACCATATATACATTAACAAAAGTCGAACTTTCACGTTATTATATTTTTAATTGAGAATTATTCCGATCTAATAGGAAAAATTCAACATACTGTACTACCGAATAATGCTAAATTCGTCTTGGGATGTAGTTAATCTCTACTCTAGTGTTTCACCTCACGGTCGATTGAAATTGATTAACCAAGCTTTGCACAATAAAAGTGTGAATCTCATTATACAATCAGAACTTCTTCATATTTTAGAAATACACATACCACAAAAATTGTCGCATCACCTGGTATTCTGAATTCCAAAATCGATTAAGCAGCTCGATCGCAGTTTCTTTGTCAACATATGTTTTTGGACATCTGAGGGGAAAAAATCTTATCTATGTAGTAATATTTGTTTCCATATAAACTCAAACACGTCTGAAATAAGAATGAGTTTATTTGACTATCAGAATTCATTCAATTTCTCTTCAGTTTTCACGCTAAATTAATGCAAGTTTCTTGTTGATTTTCGAATCTTTGAATTTATTGTAATGGCTGCTGAACGTCCTGGACGCTATTTGAATGATCATGAAGTGGTAAGAATTGTAACACTTCTAGAGGAAGGGCGAAGTCAACGTTACGTGGCTAACTCGATGAATGTTAACCAAAGCACTATTTCAAGAGCAATTAATCGGTACCACGAAACAGATGAATATGGAAGGAGGGCTGGACAGGGAAGAAATCGGATAACAACACCAGTTGATGATCCTTGGCTTCGTTTAACTGCACTAAGAGTTTGGCACTGTACGGTTAGAATGAACTTGCACTATAAAGAAATGTGCATATTTCATTCAAACTGTTGGGAACAGGCTCAGAGAAGACGATATCATACCAAGGATGGCTTCTACCGGCCCGCGTCTCACCAGAGAGCATCTAGGTATTCCAGAATGGTCGAATGTTTTGAACTGATTGATTGTGTTTGCACTAACCACCGAACTAGGCAGACGATTCCACAAGTCATAGAACCTATTTCTCTAAAGTTGAACGAAAATTTCGTGAGGTGCAAGCTGTTCAAAAAGATTTTATTCAGTGACGAACAATGTTTGAAAAGAAATTCTGGCGTAGATTTGACTCAAAATTTTCTTTTCGTCAGTCAGTTCGAGAGTGGCAATCTGGAACACACAGACTCTCTACAGAATGGGAGTGCTGAGGTCACTACTGAACATCGCCAATGAATATAGTTTGAATGTTCTGGCCCTTCAGGAAATGTGCTGTGTAGAAACAGGCGTGGCCGAAAAGAACTCACACAACATATATTACAGCTGCAGAAACGATGTACCTACTGAAGGTGTGGGTTTTGTAGTGAAAAAAAAGAATGAGAGAACAAATGATAGGATTTAAAATATAGAATACGGGGGAAATTTTTCAATTACTCTTTTATTAATGCTCATGCACCAACAGAAGAGAAACCAGACGAAGAAAAAGACAGATTCTATGAAGAACTTGAAATGGCTTACCATCAAGGCCCCCAAAATGATATCAAAGTAGTGCTGGGAGATATGAATGCGAAGGTGGGTGAAGAGCCCTTTTTCTATCCAACAATTGGAAAATATAATGCCCATGACATTTGCCACGACAACAGGGATCATCTAGTCAACTTCGCAGCATCCCTCACAATATCCACAAGGTGACATGGGCATCCCCAGATGGATTAACGCAGAACTAAATTGACCATGTCTTGATAGACTCGTGACATGGAACGGATATAAAGGTCTGTAGAAGCTATAGAGGGGCTAATATTGACTCAGACCAATATTTAGTGACATCTACCCTTAGAGCCCGTATATCGAATTCCAAGAACCTAAGTAAGACAGAAGGGAAGAAATATAACATGGGAAGTTTGGAGAACCCACAGATTAGGGCTGATTTAGAAGGAATATGAACACCAGAATACAAAGTATCTATGAGAACCCGAATACGACATCACCCCATGTAAATACCTACTGGGGAGAAATCAGAGACACAATCAAGTCGGTGACCGAAGAAATAGTGGGCATAGGTAATACGACAACAAAAAATCAATGGTTCGACGAAGATTGCCAAATAGTAACAGAGAGAAAGAATCAGGCTGGGAAGAAGCAAACGCGAAGAACGAGTATAACGACAGAAAGTTATAGGGACATGCGAAAAGAGGAGAAACGAATTCATAAACAGAAAAAGAGAATGGCTCAATAGACAATTCGATGACATAGAGTCAGGACATTTCATGAGAAAGTCAATAGATGGGTGAAGTATTTTCAAGGCATATTTGGCTCGGGGCGCCCAACCATCGGTGATGAAGAGAAAGGCAGGGCAGAAGGAAATCATGAAGAGGGGGATCAATTGGAGCTTCCTACTCTACAAGAAGTGAGAGAGGCCATCAAAAATTTGCCAAACAATATAAGCCCAGGAAGCGACAGCCTACCTTCAGAAGTGTTCAATTCTGAAGAAGAAGAACTGATTCAGTGAGTGCACAAGGTGATAGTGAAAATTTGGAAGAAGAGAGAACAACCCGACGAATGGAGCCTGGGAATCATTTGCACCATACATAAAAAAGGAGATATATGGGAGTGCACAAACTATCGTGGTATCACACTTCTCAACACGGCATATAAGATCTCTGCCAAACTCCTGTGTGACCGCTTACGACTGCATGCTGAGAGAATAGTAGGAAAGTACCAAACTCTACCCTACGATAAATACTTGAAAAATCACTGGAGTATGGTGTTGAAACACACCATATTTTTGTGAATTTTAAAACGGCCTACGACTCCATAAAAGGCAGCCATGAGAGAGTTTCAGATACCATCACACTTGGTGTAACTGATAGAGCTTACCATGGGCAGGGTAGAGTGCAGAGTCAGGATAGGTAACGAGCTGTCAGAAACATTTGTGACGTATAATGGCCTAAGGCAGGGTGACTCTCTTTCCTGCATGTTATTCAATATTGCACTTGAGAAGGTCGTCAGATAGTCAGGTATAAACACAATTGGAACAATATACAACAAATCGGAACAAATACAAGCATATGCCGATGACATTGATATTATAAGCAGGTTAGAGAGAGGTGTGAAGGAGGCATACAGAGCCCTGAAAAATGCTGCCCTAACAATGGGTCTGCAAATAAATACTGAAAAAATCAAATACATGGTTGCAGCTTCTACCCCTAGACCTCGTGGATTTCAACATTAAATATAGATATGGAGACGATTGAAAGCGTAAAGGAATTCACTTATCTTGGTTCCGTTGTTACAAGCGATAACAACTCGTCGGCCGAAATAAAACGTAGAATTCTATCAGCCTCTAGATGCTACTTCTCTCTCATGCCACAACTAAGATCTCGGAATATTTCAAGGCCGACCAAAGGCAAGCTAAATAAAACACTCATTAGGCCTGTATTAACTTACGGGTCAGAGACGTGGAATCTTATCAATAAAGATCAGCAACCAACTTTGAGAGAAAAGTTCTAAGGCGAATCTGTGGGGCAGTAGAAGACAACGGCGTGTGGAGACGAAGATTCAACCACGAAATCTACGAAATATACCGGGAACCAGATATCGTGAAGGTGATCAAAATCGGTAGGTTGAGATGGACGGGTCACGTGCTGAGAATGGCTGAACCCAATCCAATTAAAGCGGCACTATTGAGCACACCGGTTGGGAAGCGTAAACGAGGACGACCTAAGATCCGGTTTCTGGACAACGTCGTAGGGGATGCTACGGAGTTGGGAGTTAGAGGTTGGCGGTACAGGGCGTTGGATAGGGACGACTGGAGATGCGTACTGAGGACGGCTTTGGCCCACCGAGGGTTGTAATGCCAGTATGATGATGATGTCCCATTTGAAAATCGAAAGTTGGTATCGTTTACGGCAAAACCGAAAACGAAATGTCAAACATATTATTGTTATCGAATTCAAAATGTTTTCTATCCGATTCTCAAATCCTATCAAAATATTCCAAATTGAAAAAAAAATTACAGGGGTGGCCGTAGTTTCAGTTACATCCGGTATGTTTATACTTTATTTTCACACCCAGGAACGTATCCCTATAATTATATATAAATTACCATTTCATATTCTCGATTTTTGTATTCGCGTCATATTTACGGAACATATACCTAGGAATAAAGATCGTGCTGTTATCTATCAAATTAATTTATTTGTTGGTAATAAAAGCATAGCAAAAATTTCATTTGTCGTATTTTAATCACATAGATACTGAAGTGGGACATTCAATCTCCACCAAACATAAATCAGTGTTCATTTCTATTTCCGCTTCTTGAAACTATTTAATTTTATTTGCGTTTGCAATTTCTATTATTGAATAGTCACAAACACCTAACTTGTCCTTGCCTCGTAGCCTAACAAAGTTTTTTACATAATACTTTAAATTCCATTAACCTTAACGCGTGAATCAACAGGAGAAATTTGAACAAAGAAACCGTTATTCTAAAGATACTAGCATGTTTTGCGACTGTTTTACTTTTACTTGAAATAAAACAATTCATATGACTTTTTCAGTTTCAGAGAAAATATTCAAATGAAAATGTAAATATGAGCTTGTGAATTACATAGTTTACTTTCTCAGAAAAACAATGTTGAGGTATAAAAATATGATAAAGATTGATGGAATAACATTCTCTTCTAGTTCCGGAGTTATTGTGTATGCACATTGTTTTAGAAAGGATTTTTTATAAGATTACAAGAATGTGTAACCATTGCTTCATATATTGTTTTTCGAGATACGACAGATCTTTATTCTGCAATAGTCTGTTGATATATTAATATTTATATCGGGTGGGGCAACTAAAACTCAGTAACTGCTTAACTATTCGTTTCTGGACAAAAAGCAGAAACAGGTCAATTTTAGTCTGAAGGGGGACATCTTTTAATACACGGTGATTTTATTTTACATCAATCCTATAAGCAGGGGAGCACAAAACTCAATTTTTTGAATAAGGAAGATAAGTCGGGTGATACCTCATTGGAAAGCTCTTTTGATTTTCAATACAAATGTGTAATAATTTTTGAGTTTTGATATATTCGGAAGAAGATACAGGCTGATTCCTCATAAGACGAGTTTTCAGTGATTGCAAAATCTGTCGATTTCGAATGAACATTCACCGAAATACTGTTGTATTTTGGGGAAAGATATTTTTAGGCAATGGTGCTTCCAGTATACCGTCTCAGACACACCTCAGATGAGGGTGTCAACCCCTTAAATCTTCGAATTGATCAGTTAGTTCGAGTTATAGCTCATTGGATATGTATTATAATTATCTGATTATAGTGAACGAATTTTCAAATCCGATTACATTTCAATGAGGATACAGGCTGGATCATAAATAAATCCATACACACCATAAGAGCCTCTTCACAAAGAAGCGATCGTCGTATTTGAAAAGCCTCTAACAGCATGGTATCCAACGTTGAATTGAAACGAACTCAAGTAAAGTTCTTGTTACAGAAAAATATTCATTCGAGATCACACAGGTGTAATGCAGATTTCTCATCAACAAACGCGGCAGGTTTTGTTTTTATTTTCCAGATTGCTTGTTTCTCATGAATGAAATTCATGAGATAATGTTTGAAATAAAATGTTTGGGTTGACATCTATGGGAATCGTCTGATTGCGCCATTTTTCTTACCAGGAAATCTGACGGGAGAAATGTATCTCCAACTACTTAAAGAACTAAACAATCTGAAATTTTGGAAAATGATCATAGCTATTTAGAAGAGGATGTTGTGTTTCAGCAGGAGGGTGCCCGCATTTTACACTTCCTGTTCGACAATATCTAGATCGAGAATTTCCTGATCAATAGATCGAAAGAAGAGGCCCTACAGAATGGCCACTACGTTCTCCCGACTTGTCACCATTGGACTTTTGTTATGGGGCCACTTAAAGAGTCAAAGTTATAAAACTGATTCACCAGATTTGGTGGATCTACGACAACGGATTGTCAAGTGTAATCGTATTACCCCTGAAATGCTACGTAATGTTCGGGAACGTTTCGAGCAAAATCTGTACTTGTGTTTGAAAGTTGGTGGCGAACACTTTGAACATTCGTTTGATTGATACCGAGTTGACCTATAAAATGTATCAGGTACGATAGATTCAATTTTTTTTCAATTTTCCAATTTTCATTTTCAATTTTTCCCTACTCACCAACATGTAGGTAATACTATGAATAAGCTCTATTATTTGAAAAACAAACAAATGTGTTCTGAATCTCCATCCAAAATCAGCAGACCTCGTAAACACTGTTACGATCTCTATTAATTCACTCTGCATCTTCATCACAATGCAGATGAAACAGAAATTTTGTCTGTAATGAGTTATTACCCAAAGTAACTGATCAATTTGAAGATTTGAGGGGTTGACACCCTCATCTAAGGGGATGTTGAGGGGGTGTAGTGGAAGCACCACTGCTTAAAGATATTTTTCCCCAAAATATAACAGTATTTCAGTGAATATTCATTCGAAATCGACAGAGTTTGCAATCACTGAAAACTCGTCATTTGACGAGTATGTCAACACTCAAAAATTGTTATACAGTTGTATTGAAAATCAAAAGAGCTTTCCGATGAGGTGTCACTCGATATATCTTCCCTATTCAAAAAATTGAGTTTTGTGCATCCCTGATTAGAGGGTTGATGTAAAATAAAATCACCGTGTGTTAATAGATGTTCCCCTTCAGACAAAAATTGACTTGTTCCTGCTTTTTGTCCAGAAACGAATAATTTAGCAGGTACTGAATCTTTTTCGTTTTAGTTGTCCCACCTGGTATAAATGCGGTTGTTCGCACTGTATTGCTGATTTCCATAAGAACCACAACATTACAGGATGGACAGAGGAAAGTATGCTAGTTCCTTCGAATTGTTATTTCCATTAAGTATCCTTGTCCTGAAGTGATTTAACGAAAGTGTTCTAGCTAGTATCTTTAGAAAAAAATTATGTTGTATATACATGGTGATTCAGGAAAGATTGTACATAGAAAAATTGTAGTCTTAGTGCACCTATAAGTTTAACATCTCGACAAATAACTCGACTGAACCAGCCTAAGAATTTTTCAAATTTTTCTCAGTATCGTTCAATATTGCTACTTAATCTCCGGGATGTAGCATCTGGACTGTCTGAAAATGAATTAAGGGGATACATTTTTCTTTCTTCAGACATGACATACTCTACTCTGATCTAAGTTCATTATTCTCGCTTCTCTTCGGGTTGTTTGTTGTCCACGATACCGTTGAGATTTTTGATTTCAATGTTTTCTGTCTTCTAGTTTTTAATGCTTAGCAGAATAAGTGCGGTGTTATACAGGGTGTCCGGGAAAATCCGGGAAATCTCTCGGATTCAGATAGAACATGGAAAAAGAATATGACAAGTTTTTACTTTTTTTGTCTTAGGCCCTCCCTACGGAAATATGGTCCCTTAAAGAACGATCCTGGAAATTGGTTTTTCTCTAATAACTTTTGAAGTATTTTACATAATTTAATAAAAATTAAGAATGATGTCCAGTAGTAAGGACCCTTTAAAATAGTATTCTTGCAATAATTTTAGCTTTTTTGGTTTATCAGGGGCGGACTGAGTATAACACTGTAATGCTTATTCTTTCAACACCCTGTATGATAAAGACCTAAAAAAATGTTTTCTGATAGCTTGAACTTCTACTAAAAAAGTAATATTTTTTACTATTGATAAAATGAACCATTTTCGAGAAAAAAACGAAAAAATGTTTCACTTTTAATAAACTATTGAAAACAAAAATCAAGTCAGTGCATTTTAGAAATTATCATGTCACATCGCTGACATATTGATTGATTACTTCAATACCTATTAATTTCTGGATTGTCGGATTTCGTGGTAAATTTTATTGTGAACTTATTCGAAATATGGAATACACTTTTATTGAGTACGCATAAACACCTCAAAAAGTCTAGGAACACTTACCAATATCTTTAAAATATGAATTTGATGATTCGAATTTATAGAAATCTTTCGGTTTTGTTAGGATGTATTGTATATAATGTATTCTCAAGAAAACAAAATAATATTTGACTTCTCCAAAGCACCTATTATAAAAAAAGTTTGAAATTTGAAAATGACGAAATTTGGTAAAACACAAAAGAAAATCCTGAACTAATATTTTCGAAACGGTATGGAAGCACCACATTTCATTGAGGTTATTGATTTCCAAAATAAATTCAGCATGAACGTTTTTGCAATTTTAATGAATGATTTGTTGGCTTATCACATTTATGAGGAAAATCATAATGGACAGAGATACCTGGAAATTTTGAGAGGAACATTAGCAAATTTTTTAGATGGATTACCCCTTATTATTCAGAGGGGTTGCTATTACCAAATAGATGGTGCATCAGCACATAAAACACGAGCTGTAGATCGGCAGCTAACAGAAATGTTCGTGATGGATGGTGGGGTAATCAAGGACCAAATTTATGGCCTCCGCGTTCTCCGGACCTGACACCCCTTGATTTTTATTTATGGGACAAAATCAAGAGTGAAGTGTATCGAGCAAAATGGGGCACATATTGGACATTTATTCAGATCGTAAATTAGTTTTCTCCTATGATATTTGCTATCATTTATTCGTATTAATGTAATTATCTACGATGATTGGTTTTCGCTTAGTTCCTACAATTTTTATTCATCCGAATTGTGGAAAATTGCTTCTAATGCTTCGAAATTTTATTTTACTCACAGACGGTAAATTTGGAAATTGGTAATTGAATTGCCTGCAATTTCTACAGACTACTTTTTGATATTCTAAAATGAATTGAAAAAAGATTAAATATATTTTCGTTTGAATAACCAGTGGTTTCATTCCAAATGTGTTGTAATTTTTGGATATTTTCAATCTCTGTTAGTTCTTGCAGAATCATCGATTCAATTCAATATATTCCCAAATTATTTCGGAACTATAAGAGATGGGTATAGTACATGCTTATACAATTCCATCTGCAATTTGACGCTTCATCTAATGGCGATATAAAAATTGGCACGTGCAATTTGAAAAAATTTAGTTATTGCTGTTTGAAAAAGGCCAAATTGAAAAAATCATACAAAACAACGCAATGAACATTTGACATGTGTAGATTGCTTAAAAAATTCCTTGATCCTTCTTCTATCAACCCAAGCAAAAATTGTGTCTGTAGTGCAAAAGATCTACGAGTTACAATTTTTTTAAATGTTCCTCAGAAATCGAGTTTATAAGAAAAATAATTAAATCTGTCAAAACTTTCGACAGATAAGTGCCAACAACTTGGGTATTTTATGCCTTGCTCAAATGTCGGTTCTAGATGTATAATAAAAAAGGTAGATTGCCATTTGAAATAACAAAATGATGAACCACTTCCGGTATAACCGGAAATGGCATCACTTCGAAAATATTTCACTCCAGTTGGAAATCGCTAGTTATGGCCGCGTATAAAATTTCAGCTTCATATTGTAATTGGAACTTAAAAAGTTTTTAACGGACGGTCCCGGTGGATATCCCTGTATATTATTATATATTATAATATATTTTATTATTTTTTTTATTATTTATTATATTATATATTATATTATAACCCAAGAACCATAGATTCATTTTTATCTATGTATCATATTTCATCTAGCTTGAACATCGAAATTGCGCTACCTACTACTATAGGTGTTGATTTTGCGAGGGTGGTTCTAAATATCGTTTACATCGCATGAACAGTTTGAGTTGATATGAAGCAATCAAATTCGTGATTACGACAATACCCGCTGTCAATAAATAAATATGTTCGATGGAGAACAAGTAGCGGGTTAGTACTAGAGAGAGTGACCGCGATTTTTGATAATATTACTTTTCTCTGTGATGTTATACTACTACTCGATCTTTATGTTGCTCTCATTATCTAATTAACATAAAATTTATAGGTTAACGTTAGATCATTTGTAAACTAAGATTTTCAAAACATTGAACACGAATATTTTTGCGGAACAAACATTGCGCGCCAAAATACTTTACTAGCGTATGGCAAACTCCAATTGACTTTGAGGTATTTATTCGCCTAATTGAATTATCATTTTTCTGTTTAATTGAAGGAAACTTGCTGATTGAATTAGTTTTTAAAAGAGTTATTTTTTGATTTATAAACATGGTTATCAAGGTGTACTCATACACAGTATTAATAAAGTCAAAGTTTATTAGTTCATCTAGCCAAGTATATTTCAGTCTCGGCAGTAGGAACGTTACGTAATCGACACCCATTGCAAAACCAAAGGTCACTGGTTCAATCCCGACTAGGGAAAACACTAAACAATGGTTACTGGTATCATGTGTTCTCACGAGGTAACAGAACATTCGTTCGTAATTATTTTATTACAAAATTTCGAATCTGCATTGTTCTTTAAAAGACTTTTCGCAAATAATGTAAATGTTTGTAATAGAGCGATGGTTTTATGTACGAATGGCAGATGCTCCTTGGAAAAAACGATATAAGTTGAATTTACGAAAGATTCATTGTTAGATGAAGGATATAACTTAATTAAGAATGTGTGACGATACGTACAGATTGTTCTCATAATCTCATGTCTATGAATCGGGTTAGCCAAAAATTATTGCACTTCTGGTAGACAATTACAGATTTAATTATAATAACATATATAAAGTGATCCAGTGCATGATAAGGAGAAAAATGAATCAATATGATCATATAATCAATTTTTATCGAAAATATTTGCATACTTGAACCCACTGTAGCGAAACCAAGAAGTAGCGTTATGTATTTTTGACCTTTATATTCAGGATGGAAAAAGTATGGAATTAGGTTCTATTTTTCATTCTTCCTCTTTCTAATGAAATTCATTGGCATTCACATCTGTAGAATATTATCGACATTTTTTTATTTGGAAATGACAGGGTATAATTGAAAGCTTTTGTTTCGCTCTGTATGTTTCTTGATTTTCATGCAATCCTACCGAGTCGTTTTCTTCTTATTCCAGACACGTGATGAACATTTCATCTATTACAAACCCTATACGAAACAAAATAATCCCGTTTCGGTAAGGGCTACAGGTAAAGGTTTCGTTCTATTCTAAGGAATCAGCTTAGCAAATGTTTATAGACTTTTGTTGAATATCTAACTTCTGTATTCTAGAAAAGGAGGAAAGAAGATTCTCCAACTAGAGGTCTTTTAAATGAAAAAACTGTCAAAATTGCTACAAAAGAAACTGTGAAGTATCTTGGAGTACTAATTGATCAGAATTTAAGATGGGACTATCATATTGAAGTATTGGTTAAGTCTCTGAGGAGTTTGCTCTACTTGTTTATATTCCTTGCTAAGTTTGTCGATTTTCGTAGATTGAAGATGATTTATCACGGCCTTGTAGAATGCAGAATTAGATACGGCATCACGATATATGGTGCTGCAGCAAGCTGTTATCTGAATAAAGTGGAAATCTTACAGAAAAAAATTCTGAAAATAATTTCAAAAAAACCAAATACCTACCCCTCAGATGACTTATATAAACAAACTGGTGTATTGGATGTCAGGCAGCTGTATTTCCTTGATTGTGTAACACAAATTCACAAAAGTAAAAACAAACTTCAATATGTTGATCATGGATATGGGACCCGATCTTGTTCACAGGCAAAGGTCAAAACCCTTTTCTTTTCGAGAACTATGTCTCAACGTTCTTTCGATTTTAATGCCTATAGAATGTATAATTTCCTTCCACTAAACATAAGAATTGTACCCAATATAAATAGTTTCAAAAGGAAGGTCAATTGTTTTCTCAGAATGAAAGATAGAAATGACATCCATTGTTTGTTTTGATCCATATAAATTTTTTTTTTTATTGATTTGTATTTCGTTGATCATAGCATACCTTTTGTGTTTCTCTGTTTGTAGTTGCGTACCCACACACTGGCTTAGCCTTAGTGGGTAATCCTTGATGTGTTTTGTTCATTCGTCATGGTCATAATTTGTGTTTTTTTTTACAGTTTGTAATGGGAGGGAGGTTTTCACATTGTGATTATGATTGAGTGAATAAAAATTATTATTATTATTATTATTATTATTTAAAATAATATTCCTAAGGACAATATGAAATCCACAAAGGTCAACTTTTATTATTTGCGGAGATATGGCGATTTGGAATTTTCAACCCATATTGTCATATTGAACAATTTTTGAAACAAAAACTTTCGATAATAATATGCTTCAGAATAATATGATATCTATAGTTGGTTGGGGTGGTAGTTGGTGGTGTAACGAGTTAATATTTTCAGATTAATGCAGGCGTACCCCAGGGTTCCATATTCTGACTAACTCTTTTTCGGATGCAGATTGATGAACTGCGTCACTTCACCGAAAACAAAACTCTTGCGGACGACTGTACTCTGGTATCATCATTTTCGAGTCAGCGTTCTACAACTGCTTAGGAGTCATAACGATAAAGATACCTACAGAGCATGCCACTGAATTCAAAACTTGAGGAATATATCAGAGTGGGGCCATTTGAACTAGGTCAATTTTAAGATGAACAAGAGGCAACCTGCAACGTTCTTCAGAAAAGTTACTTCTGGAGAATTTCCTTCAATCATGCAAGAACATCGAATTTCCTCAGAAAAGAACATGCATCTACTCGGCATCACAGTCAACACCGGAGTTTTCATGACCATCAAAAGGCATTACCGAATCGGCTTCTGCTGAACTCAATTTTCTTTAACATTTGAATATCAACATAAAATGTCAGCATTCAATGGTTTTATTCATAGATTGATTAACATCCCGTTATCACCAGAAAATTTCAACAAAGAATTAAATTGATTAAACAAATAGCCAAAAATAATGGTTACAATCCCAAACTAATAAATAATATTTTAAAGGAAAAACAAAGTAGAATCGCATTGAATGAAGTTTACCCTGTCGATAAATTGAAACAAAAATTCAACACCTTAACCTACGTTGGCATTACAAGTGAGAAACTGAAATCATTCTTGAGTAGAAATAATTTCAACATAGCTTTCCAAACTAATAATAATTTAGGCAAATATATAAAAATAATAAAACCAAATCAGATAAAAACAATTAATCAGGTGTTTATAGATTGCATTGCAATGACTGTGATAATTTCTACATTGGTAGAACACATAGAAATTTTAATATTAGAATATTGGAACATAAGCGCAGTTTTTCAAATGGAATATGAGATTCAAATTACGCGAATCATCATTAGAAAATAATCACTCTTTCGACCCATAGTTTGAAATTTTGCATACAGATAATAAATATTGGAAGGTGGATCTTTGTGAAACTTTAGAAATCAATAAATACAAACACTCAGGTAGACTCATCAATGAACAAGTCGATTTAAGCCCTTCACCTCTATTGAAACTCTTTGGGGAGCAATCTTTTCCTTAATTTTATTGGATATACCTGTCATAAATAACCACTTAAGAAGAAGCAACCCAATAAGCTTTTAATTACTAAAAAACATTTATATTTATATTCTCATTCTTATTTTCTGTACATTCATTCGTCTGAAGAAGCTACGGTGTAGTGAAACGCGTTATGAATCGCAATTATTAAGTAAAATTCCTTAAAACACAGTACTTGTTTTTTATTATCAATTTTCTTTTCAGTTCCGAAGAAAAACCAGTCTCGCGGAAAACTTTCATAAGCGGACCCCTCTCTTTAAAAATTTTTTTGTTTACAGGTCTACAGGTCTAGTGTGCTATGAAACTCGCTTCCATCTATTGTTTTTCCGACAACTTATAATTTGCCCCTCTTCAAGAAGCGAATGAATACATCCATTGAATCATCTTGGGTGGCATGATCCCTTATGGTCAATTGTGTCCAACCCTCGCCGAGCTTTAGGCACCTTGAATGACACTGTAAAGTTTGATGGTGGTCTGACCATGACGGAAGTTATCGTGGATACAAAATCAATAGCTATATATGAAGATACATATGTATATACACTGTGCCAAGAATTCAATGCACAAAATCTAAAACTCAATCACCAGCTCTAAGGAATGTTTGAGAACAATCGAAATGAAAATGGTATACATACAAATTGAAATAAATGTGATAATGAAAAATGTAAAACTTTTGGAAAAAATCGAAGCATATAGTGTCGGGTATTCTCACCCCTGGCATGACATATTCGATTCATTCTCAAAATCAATCAGCTTATAGCATTCTGATCCATTTCGTTCCAAATTTCGATCAGTTTGTTCCTAACATCATTCACAGTAGCTGGCTGGTTTTGTTGGCTTCTTAATATCCTATAGAGAATATCCCAAACATGTTCGATGCGATTGAGGTTCCTAACGCTTGGTGAGGTCTGGCAGTGTCATGTAAAAACAAAAAGTGGTATTTATTGACGCCACCGCAGCGAAAATTTGATAAGGTTAGGTTAGGGTATCCAGAATAAAGTGTAATGTTTTCGGCAAATCCCAAATACGCATTTTCGTAGTACTAAGGAATGGGGTTAAAAATTGGCAAAAAAGGTTGCTATAAGCGAACAACAATATTTCCCTATATTTGCTGTTGGCAGAATTTTTACTGCTGTGGCGTTGATATGAAAATACTCAAAAAATTTTCAACCATGTTTGTCCGAAATAGTAAAACATGTCCTTCTGAATTGTCTGTAAAGTTCCGCTCAGAATTCAGGGTTCCACTATTTACGATGATCAGATCAGTGCGAGCGTTCGAAGAAATTCGTCCTCACACCATTACTGATCCTCCACCAAAACTATGGGTAGGTGAAAAGTTGCATTGAGCATCATTCGTTTCGACGTCTTTACGCTAGATAATGTTGATCGCAATAAAAAGACACAATCTCGATTAATCTGTAAACAAAGCTCTCTCTCCCAGTCAGCTTCTTACCAAATGACATATTCCCTGGCAAAATTCAGTAGGTCTCTTCGATGTGCTGGGTAAGAGCTTGGCCTCGACACAAGGCCTTAAATCAAATTCCATGGGACGTTATCTTCTGTCGAAGCTGTATTTGAAGGTGCCTAGCTCGAGGTTTTTACCCAGGCCTTATTTTTATGATTAACAGTCTCTCTGTACCTCCAGGTCATCCTGAAAGTAGTAGTCCCTTGGCCTATTCTTGTCTGAGTCCAAATCTAGGTTACCTACCCCCAGTGTTCCAGCACATTCTGCCGCAAAAACTCTTCAACAACTGCTGTTATCAGTATGTGGTGGTTTCTTGCGAAATCTCAATTTATTTCTTTTCATTTCTCGTGAGAGGAACATGTGCCCCAAGAAAGAATATGGAATATTTTCAGTTTTCGAAAAAAACATGTTGATAACACCGCACAACATCAATTTTGATGATTGAGCTATGGCACATGGTATGAACCTAATTTTTGATGACGATTCCAAATTTCTGTATCAGCACTAGTTTTGAAAATATGTAACATGACCCATTTCGCAATGAAACACAACTTCTTTAAAATTGACCTTATTTTATTAAATTCATAAATCGAAAAAAACTTTCTTCAGTTGGAGTTTCATGTAGATGTTGTAATCAGTGAGCTATCATTAAAGCTCCAACACTAGTCAGCCAATATGTGTGCGTTCCAGTAGCCTCCATAGTCCGCAAGTCCTGGTGGAATCGCTTGCTCTAGTCTAGGTGGTTATGAAGAAAGTTTAACTTGATGCTCATGTTACATCCAAACATTTGAAAGCGAATCATTAGTTGTTCAACGTGTTGAGAATAGTGAGGATTTTTCTGATTTCCCAAAAAATTCGAACCAAGCCCAAAAATCTCATCCCATGCATTTTTCTCAATCTCTGTCATAGTTACCTCTTTTATTAATGATCTAATCTGAGGCTTTCATCTTTTCAGTACTCAGTTTCGGAAACTTTTGGGACAAGAAAAGGAAATAATTTCCATTTTTGTTAACAGCTTTAACAAATTATTTAATGAGTTCTAATTTTAGATGCAACGGAGGATATATATATATATATATATATATATATATATATATATATATATATATATATATATATATATATATATATATATATATATATATATATATTATACTTTAGGTAGAATTGTTTGACCTAGGCCAATAGGCAAACCGTGAATGAGTATATGCGACTGGAATTCAAGGTTAAGAATGGGGTCTACTACCTGGACAAGAAATTATCCCTTGGAAATATGACTAACTGCCGGAAGAGATAATGAAGATAAAGACAGGAACGAGGACATGGATCGTTGCGAATGTCAGGGACCCATCAACATTTAATCGGATGATTTTGGACGCCATACAGCAAGTATATTGGGCGCCAAGCTGGGAAAGAGCACTAACGATGGAGAAACATAGATGCCCTATTGCCTCGGTGCGAATAGCAATCCTCTTCAGGCAGTATATTGCGTACCAACATTTGAAGTGGAGGCGGCCCAGGTTATCTTGGGCATGCTCCCAATAGTCTTATTGGCTGTGGAAAGAAAGAGAGCATTCTTCAGTATCCAGCGGCTCCAGCCAGGATGCATAAGGCAACTGAGGAAAAAGAATTAAATAAGAGGCAGTTAAAATGGGATACACATGAAGCGGAGGCTTGTACCATGAGACAGATGCTGGGTGTGCGTTATGGCTATGCGTTATTTGTGACATATCGGCATAAGTGTACCTACTACTGGTTCATGCAGTTCTTGTCTTAGCAGGGATCATTCCAGATGTTCTGTTACAGAATTGGCAAAATGAAAGAAGATGGGCGCAGGGCGTATTAATTGATAGATAATCTATAACTAAATGTGTCAAACTGCAGCAGATAGGTCTCAAAGAAACCATCTACAGTACATCTTTAGCGGTGCCTTGGAATACTAGGAAATGGTTTCTGAAATGCGCCAGGATGGGTAAGGAACATAAATGAAGGAAAGATTTCAAATTCATAACGAGCATGATGAAAACGAAGGAGATACAGGGTAAAGAAGATTACACGATTCTTCCGTAAATGATAACCTTTCCATAGTCATTGTGTGGGCCGTGAAAACCCATTGTGGTGCTGTGGTAAAATAAATAATGATTGGGTACCGTAGGAGGAGGTTTAAGGTAAGTTATTGAGAATTCTACACTCGCTGTATTATTGCACTACCCAAACTGTAGTTAGTCCTGGGATTAGCGCTTCCCGATAAGGTCAACCCTTTTTAACCCAGCGTTGATTTTTAGCTCTACTATCCCGAAAACAGATAAAAGAGGAATACTTTGTGTAACCAATTTGTTGGCCTCAAAGAAAGTTGATCATTTTTTAATCAACACATATGAGCTAGTTGTTTTCTGTCTAAATGGTTTATTACTTGGCAAAGGTTTCACAAATATTTATTAAAAATACTCGACATATGTTCCGCGTTGTTAGCCTATTATCAAGAGTAATAAATTCTGAATTCGAAATGAGTGATTTCACTTATGTATAACGGCATTCACTACAGGAGGTAAATTGAAGTCTAGTTGGTCGTTGCAAATTGGCTGGTTTTTCCTATGAGCGCACGTTATTTCAATAATCTCTAAGCTGTCCATCTTTTTTCCTTTATTACCTGGATGCATGAGTTCGATATTCTCGAAATCTATGAAATGATTTTTGTTGATGCATTGGTCCGAAACGCCCGTAGAATTTTTATTTTGGAGAATAGAACTTTTATGTTCTTCAACTCTCTTCTCGATGCATCTTCCGGTTTGGCCTATATATAATGTCTCACATTCACTGCAGTGTATTGTATATACTCCGCTTTCATCCAATAATTTTGTTTTATCTTTATTATTAACTAAGAATGAACCCAAATTCTTTTAATTAGTGCTGATGGTGTTAATATTATTTCTGTGTAATCTGTTACATATCTTGTTGCTAATATTAGGAATATAGTTGATTGGACATTTTCTGTTACATTTTTCAGTATGCAACGGATAAATGCTCTGCAATAAAAGTTTGTGTCGTTTTTGTCTTATTAACGTATCAACTAATTTTGGTTCATATCCGTTGTTCTTAGCGATTAATTTCAAAACTCGAACATCATTCTCAACATCGACAGCTGACAAAGGAATAGAAAGCAATCTGTGCACAAATGAATGAAAATCACTCAATTTGATACACTGGGATTGGGAACTACTGTTATGAATCAGGGTATCCGAATAGATTGGTTTTATGTATATTTTAAAGGCGAGTGAGTCATGAGCCCTACCAATCCACTAGTCGAATAATAAAATACATCAACAATTAGATGGTTTACCTATGGGCTCTCCATTGTCTACGTTATTAAGTGAAATATTTATGACAAATTTAGAAAACAGAATTTTAGTTCCACCAACATTGTAATTAAGAATGTATTTTTATGGAAAAGATATGTAGATGATATTTTCTGTATTTGGATTGGCACAGACCGTCAACTCAATAGTTTCTCATGGTTTTTACATTCTTTTCATCGATCGATTCAATTTACAATGAAAATGAAAGTAATGAAAATTTTTTGAACTTCTGAAAGAAAACCAACCTATTCGGATGCCTAGATTCATAACAGTTTACACAGATTGCTTTCTATTCCTTTGTCAGCTGTCGATTTCAAAGTAGACCTTTCGAAATAATACATTTACGCTAACGAGTAATCCAAATATCAAAATAGTTCGCTGCGAATTTTCATTTTAATCGATTCAGAACGGATACCTAGAAGAGGTAATTTGAGTTTTGGAAAAAGAAAAAAGGCAGCCGGAGCCATATCAGGTGAATACGGTGGTTGTACGATGGTATTTGTTGAGTATTTGGTCAAAAATTCATTCGCAATGATAGCATTGTGAGATGGGGCATTATCGTGGTGCAAAACCCGTGAGTTTTCTTTCAACAAATCGAAGAATTCGCTCTATCAAACGCCTCATAACGTTTTTTATTTACCTTTTGATTTTTTGACGAGAATTCCGAGTGCACAACACCGAGATAATCAAAGAAAACGGTCAACATTACCTCGACTTTTGATCGACTTTGACGTATTTTTTTCGGTTTTTAACAGAAAACTAATACGTTAAATAAGTGTATTTTAATGAAAGCTATAATTCGTACACCAGAACTGTTAGGAAACAGTATATTTAGAATCAGCGACGTCAAATTAGTTAACATCAAGTGACATACGTCATTCATCAGACGGAAAGTGCAATTTTGTTGTCCACTGTAATTAGTTGCCTACCAAAAAGTAAATTTGAAATATTGAAATAGTGCGTTAATTAATTAATTGGCGCCGTGTATTTTTAGAATTTATCTAGAAATAAGTAATTCATAACATTTGTCTTGAAGAGAAATTAATTTTGCAGTCACGTTCGAAATAGTATTTCCTTAGAACTTGAATAATTATTAACTATTAGTGATTGAATATCAATTATGAAAACTTTCTACGATCCCAGTTTGATTCAATTTATTGGATCCGTGTCAATATCGCCATCGTGACACATTAATTGTACGTTTTCTGCTAAACCATCGACAGCAATTATTGTAATCATTTAATTTCAAAGTGGGCAATAATATCAGAATGGAACTATTCGTAAGACCACTAGTTATTAGGGAATCTAAGAAATATCACCTACTTTCTGCAATATCATGGCTTCAAGAGAAAGAACCGAAGAGTTAATAATTGTAATTATTAAATTTATCAGAGCGGAAGTATCGACCTACGTGTTTTGTCTCTTAATAGCGTCGTGTGACATCTTTGTCGAAGAAATGGAAAGTGATGTGTATAGTAGACAAAACAGCTTTCTTAGTGATGAAAGTGACACTTCGATTTCATATTACAGCATTCTTTTGTTTTGATAATTATGATAATTATAATTATAATTATAATAACGGAAAATAAACATATTTTTATATCAGTACGCCTTCAAATAATATTCCTAGAACAAGAAAACGTCCAGAATCACATAAATATCAGATTCCATTATGTTATAGTTTCATTAAAATTATATACAGGGTGTTTCAAACTATTTAGTCAAGTTCTTTCGTTAATTTAGTTCTAACCAAAACTAGATTGTTTGTCTATAAGAACGCTTCAAAATAGAGCGAAACACTTTTATAAACTCGTCTCGAAGAATCGCTTAATAATCACACTGTTCCAAAGAAATTAACTCCCAATTTTAATAATTTAATTTTCTTTTTGGTAGACAACTAACTACACTCCCCACAAAACTTGTCGCATTATCCTGTTTTTACGACAATACTATATAAACTTTTAGGTTGGTCAACTTTTAGAAGTGTAAAATAAGAAGATATCATTCAAAAGAGATGAGTTTATGATGGAAAATATCAACAGTTTTCGAGTTAATGAAAAATTAAAAAAATCTACAATCTTCAAACATTCGCGAAGAGACCAATCAACTAGAATCGATTGGTTACTAATCATTTTCAAAATCGAGTGTTTCCTCTCCGAGCCCTAATTACTGCTAGTATACGTCTCGGAAGCCCCTCAAACAAATTTTGGATGTAATCTTAAGTCACTGAGTTCCAAATTTCAGGAAGCAGATTTTCTAGTAGTTGGAGTGTTCTACAAGGCATCCTACGTTGCTGAATTTGCCACCCCATGCTGTCCCAAACATGTTCTATGGGATTCAAGTCGGGACTTCTGGCTGACCATCTCAAAATATCAATTTCGGCATTTCACAGAAATTCGGGAACTACTCCAGCTGCATGAGGCCGAGCATTATCATGCATATAAATGAAGTTATCGCCAATTAATGGGCCAAAGGGTACAACATGGGGTTCAAGAATATCTGCGATGTATCTGGCCGCTCTCATTCTTCCATTATTTACTAGGACTAACTCAGTTCGACCATGGAAAGAAATGCCTCCCCACATCATTACTGAGCCCCCTCCGAAGTTTGCGGTTTGCCAGATATTGAATTGGTGATACCGTTCCCCAGGTTGTCTGTATACAGACATACGTCTAGGAAGCAGATTTTCTAGTTGTTGGAGTGTTCCACAAGGCTTCCTACGTTGCTGAATTTGCCACCCTATGTTGTCCCAAACATGTTCTATGGGATTCAAGTCGGGACTTCAGGCTGGCCATTTTAAAATATTAATTTCGGCATTTCGCAGAAATTGTGTAACTACTCTACGTTACACCATTACTGAGCCCCTCCGTTTTTCCGGATATTGCATTGCTGATACCGTCCCCAAGTCTTCTGTATAACATACAGGCATGCGTCGTGATACTAGACAGAACTTGGACCCGTCGGAAAAGAGAACATTCGACTATTCTGGTTAACATTCAACCCCTCCTCCGGAAGTGCTACAATTCTTACCACCTCATTATCACTCAAATAGCATCCAGGACGTTCAGCAGCCATTACAATAAATTCGAAGATTCGAAAATCAGCAAGAAACACAGAAAACTTGCATTAATTTAGCGTGAAAAATGTAGAGAAATTGATGAATACTGATAGTCAAATAAACTCATTCTTGTTTCAGACGTGTTTGACATCATATGGAAACGAATGTTACTATATAGATACGATTTTTTTCCCTCATATGTCCAACAAAGAAACTGCGATCGAGTTGCTTAATCGATTGTGGAATTCAAAATACCAGGTGATGCGACAATTTTTGTGGTGTTTGTATTAACATTATTTCTGATATCTCCGGACATATGCTAACAAAATTCGATGTTTTTTCTTGGTGAACATGTTCTCATTTCATGAAAAATGAAATGAAATCAACAAATTGCGGTTTGCAAGAAACCTTCCTCTTTGGAAGGTTCAATAATGGTGTGGGGAGAAATTCATTTGAACCGTCGTACTGATTTGGTCATCGTAAATAATGATATGATCCAGACGTTTTAGAAGAACATGTACCATTTGCGGCAAACATGGTTGTTATCTTTTCGTTCATGCATGATAACTCCAAACCTCACTAAGCTCATTTCTTTAGATATGAAGATTAAGAAATCACTTCAATGGAGAAATAGAAATTTGAAACGAGATGGATCAGAATGGTATAAGGCCATTGATTTTGAGTATGAATAGCAGATGACAGGTAGTAATTCACGCCAGGGGTGGAAATATTCGGAATAAACAGGTTTTTGGGATATTTCCAAGAGTTTTAATTTTTCATTCAAAGTTTTGATTCAATTTCTATCAGTACCATTTTCATTTCAATTGTTCTCAATCATTCCTTGGTATTGGTGGACTACTGGAAAATAATTCTTCAAAATATCTGAACTTCTTCTGAAATTATTCAAATTTTCAATTATGTGCGTTAATTTATTGGTGCAGAGTAAATGAAAAAATAAATATATCAAGTCAGCCATATTTCGAAAAAATTAAAATAAAACCTTTTGACATTTGTCGAACAGAGCTGAATAAGTGTGCGTTAGGGTTTTATTATATTTGATCATTTTGTTCAAATGACAATTGTGTTAAAAAAATAGAAGACTTTATAGAGACTTTTATCATAATCGTTTTCCCGAACGTCCAACGCCAATGAAAATACATCTGCGAGCATAGAATTCGTATTGCGGCAATGTCATTTCCGAACTTGAAACGGAAATAATACCAATAAAAATTGGTATCGAAAAAAATACCTTGAATTTTTAGATTATGTACTTTCATCCGCAATACACCATTTTGAATTTTGAGGACCTGAGAATAAACTTTCGATACAAGTGTGTAATAGATAGATGAATGGAAAAGACTATGAATGTTTCTCTCCTACAGGGTGCTACATAATAATATGTCACAACCTGAGGAGGTAAATCTACGTGCAAATTTAAGAAAAAAAGTTCATTCAAACATAGCTCCGCAAAAACTTCGTTACGGAGCTACAGGGTGTTGAAATTTCCGGAAAAAATTGTTTTTTTCTTCAAAACTCCCACAGTTTTTGAGAACAAGCTATTTTTTACAGCCTCCAGCATTACACGTCCTAAATTTTAACTAGAATCTACAAGTTATTTTTTTTCCGGAGTCATGTCTTCTTTTGCCCTTTCAAACTTTTTGCAGTACTCCACTGATCAGCGTACAAATCAATTTTCATCATCTTCGTTCAATTTAGAAACTTTTTTGACACTTGTGATGTTTTCGTATCTCTGACCGTTCTCGAGCAAAAAATTATTAAACGATTGTATGCATTCGCTGAATTGTAAGCACTTCTAATTAAAAAAAATGAGTAGGCTTTGATTTTTTTCATTTATTTATTTTATTTTGACGGTTGTTGAAGTTGAACCAGTGTCTGCTCGAATTGTTTATTAAATTAACGATTAGTTAATTTAGTTATTGCTCTAAGAAAAAATGGCTAATTTTACTAACCCCAAATTGGCTGATGTGCATTACATGTACGGTCTGGCCGACGGAAACACAACAGAAGCTAGGCGATTATATAATGTGCGCTTTCCAAATCGAGTAAAACCAGACAGGCGATCATTTTCAAATATCCACAGAGGTTGAGGGAAACTGGTACTTCTACTGCAAATAATCATTCAAAAGGTGCAACTCAAGCAGTTTTGAATTTTATTGATTTGATTCCTTATGTGAGTACAAGAAATATTGGAAATCAGTTGAATATTTCACATGTTCTAGTTTGGTCTCCACGATATTTTATTGTACCAGTTTCATATTCAACGCGTCCAAACTCTACTTCCTCGAGATTTTCCTTCAAGACTGAATTTCTGCCGATGGTTCTTAGATAAAATTAGAGAAAATGCTCATTCTGATAGTGAAATAATGTTCACAGAGGAAGCTAACTTTTCGAGAACTGCTCTCACAAATTTTCACAATAATCATTATTGGGCTGAGGAAAACCCCCATTTGATTGAAGAATCTCATCATCTAGAACAATTCTCACTAAATGTCTGGGTCGAAATAATTGGAAATTATTTGATT
The DNA here is from genome assembly GCA_013387265.2 of Cryptolaemus montrouzieri. Classification (NCBI taxonomy): domain Eukaryota; kingdom Metazoa; phylum Arthropoda; class Insecta; order Coleoptera; family Coccinellidae; genus Cryptolaemus; species Cryptolaemus montrouzieri. The sequence goes on from JABFTP020000103.1 coordinate 32,429,558, forward strand.
GGGCCATTTTTTTGCCTAACAGACGCGCTTTTTCGCTTATCCTCCTTCTTGAGGAGGAGTTACCTTTATTGCTCTAGGATGTGCCACTTTTGGTGAGAAACATAATGTGATTCATGCATGACGGGGCACCAGCACATTCCAGTGGAGAAGCTTGGGAATTCTTGAATAATATATTCATCAACCGATGGATAGGTTGGGGTGGGCCAGAACCATGGCCTCCTAGGTCCCCAGACTTGAATAGTTTGGACTTTTTCTTATGGGGATATCTCAAAAGTTAAGTTAATACCACTTCAGTGAACACTGTAGAAAAATTGAAAAATCGAATAATAAACTCTTGTGACACGATAAGAAATACCCCAGAAATATTTCAAAGAGTGCGTGATATAATATGTGAAGAAGGACAGAGGCCTGTATTCTTGCAGGTGGAGGACACTTCCAGCAATTTATTTAGTTTTTGATTGTTATTTTTTTAGTTTGATATTGAATAAGTATAAGTTGAGTCTCAGGAGACGAGCTATCGAAATAAAAGCAAATTTTGGCATACTTATCCAGTATTTCTATTATTTTTTTTTATTTAGCGAATAACATACAATTCAAATTATTCAAATTCAATAATTTTTCACTCAAAAACGGTTGGAGATACAAAAAAATTACAGGTGTAAAGAAAGTTTCTAAATTGAATGAAGATGATGAAAATTGATTGTACGCTGATCAGTGGCGTACTGCAATGAAGGTAAAATGATACATGGCCTCGGAAGAGAAAATACCTTGTGAACTTCAATTAAAATCTAGGATGTGTGATGATGAAGGCTGTAAAAATAGCTTGCATTCTAGATTTGGGCTGAATATCTCAAAAACTACTGGAGTTTTGAAGAAAAAACCAATTTCTCCAGAAATTGCAACACCTGGTAGCTCCGTAACGAAACTTTTGCAGACTTATATTTATATGAACTTTTTTTCTCAAAATTGCACGTAGATTTACCCCTCCAGTTGTGACATACTATTATGTAACACCCTGTATATAGGTAGTCAGATTAATATTGAGTTTAGTGATGGTTATATCAAGAAAATTTATTGAAAAATTACACAGGGAAGAAAATCTCGCCATGCCAGTTATATCCTACATAAACACACCTACAGGTAAATTAGCAGGCTTCTCAAATCACAAACTCATGAAACTCACCAACTCATCCGGAATTGAAATTCTGTAGAACTGATATATAAACTTTCGACATTTAATAGTTTTAATTTTAAACTTGTCCCTTTTGATATAAGAAATAAATAATATGAACCCAAACATTCCTACAGATGAATGTCGGCCTCTTATAAATGAAACCTTCAACCGAAAGAACATTTCACCACACATTATAGATTGTAATCTTTCAAAGACCTGTTTGTCGCAAAATTATTTACAATTTGTATCAAAAATTTTCAAATAAAACTCAGGACTTCCAGTGGATTCCCCGTCCAGCCCCTTATTAGCATATATTTCCATGAATAATCTTGAAAAATCTATAATGAATAATGATTTAGCACAATGACATATTATTTTTCATGTACAGATACGTTTATGATATTCTCTCGGGTTTTCAAGGCTCAAAAAAACAAATAGATCAGTTTTTACATTTTCTAGATAAATTGCAGAATAAAATAACCTTCGCTGCTGAAATTGAACGTAACAATACAATGAATGTCCATGACATAACTATCACTCAACTCCTTAATAATGTCAACTACAACATATATAGAAAAGAAAAAAGGCTCAACAATCCCAATGGATTCTTTTAACCACATTACACATAAATTAGCCGCTTATAATTCAATGATTCATAGGGTCTTTTCCATCCCCTTATCCATAACTAACTTCAATAAGGAAATCAATATCATTCAGAAAATTGCATCAAATAATCATATTCCAGTCTCACATAAACACTTTTATTAAACGTAAAGATATAATAAAAGGATGACAATGAATCTATTGGAAAGTTTGGAAATCATCATACTTTTAAAAACTCAAAATTTTCTCTCAATAGTCAACTAGAATTTAATAATTACTCAACAAATTTTTTCATTCATCCGGTTCCAAGTTGATTCAATCTCAACATGGGGTTTTCAGAGGTAGGTCGGTGTTAACTAATTTAACTCCTTACGTTCATTTCATATGTAGTTTTGTTGTGGGTTCTAGAGGACTTCGATGTGGTCGGGTCCTCACTGAAATGGATAGAATAGTATCTGTCGGATAGACTGCAGTATGTGGCACTCAATGGCACTCATTCCGGTTTCGTTCGTGTCACCTCAGGTGTCCCTCAAGGGTCACATCTGGGTCCCCTTTTATTTACAATTTATAGTAATGATATTTCGGAATGTTTTCTTTATACAAAACATGATTTATATGCCGACGATCTTAGAGTGTACAGTGCTATTCGGTCCTATGATGATATTTTGCGGTTTTAGAGTGATCTTGACAGACTTTTCTCTTTTTGTCAAAGTAGGTATTTTCAATTAAATATTGATAAGTGTAAGCATATAAGGTTCACAAAGAATGTCAATGTCTTCGATGCTATTTTTCCTGTTGGCTTCTAATTGGGAGGGTAAACCAAACTAAGGATCTTGGTATATATCTTGATTCTAAACTGTCCTTTGATTATCATATTGATCATATAGTTTCTAAGGCTTTCAAAATGTTGGGTTTTGTTCTAAGAATTAATAAAAGTTTCAGTGATTCAAGGTCTTTAAAAATGATATATTTCTCGTTGGTGAGGAGTAATTTGGAATATGCTGTACCTGTTTGGTCCCCTCACTATTACAAGTATATTGACAGAATTGAACGAGTCCAGAGAAAGTTTGTCAAAAGTTTCAACTTAAGATTTTTCAGTCCTAACCATGATTATCAATTAAGTTTGCGTCATCACAAAATTTTAAGCCTGGAGCAGAGGAGAGTCCTTTTCGACTTATCTCACTTTCAATGTTCCCGTGTATCCTAGTCGTCGAAATGCACTATTCTATGTTCCGTAGGCCCGTACTAGTTTAGTTTTTCATTCTGTTTTCTTGCGAATCATGCGTCTGTACAATTGGCATATTGCCAGTATAGATATTTTTCATGAACCTCTTTCTTCGTTCAAAAAAAATGTTATTGCATATCTCATTAGATCTGAATCATGCTCATTTTAGTAGTTTTTAGTTTTCATGATATTTTACTTGATTCTGAACTTTTTAGTGAGTCTTTTTTTCTCTCCTGAATTTTTATGAAAGTTATAGTTTTCATTTCGTATGACAGTTTCATTTCTGTTTATTTTCCTGTTATCATTTTTTGTGAACCCCGGTAATTGGGTCTATCCTGTAGGGGTTCCTATGTTTTGTAACAATAAATAAATAAACATTCAAAATAGGTATACTTAGCACATTCTGTATTACAACTGGTAGCTCTAGGCATTCGAAATAGACGTAACTGTCGAAACCAAACCTGTGTATCAAAAATAACCATTGTTGAAATCAGACAAAAGTGTATCATTGAGATAATTGGCTTCAAGTGTTTCAGTTGTGAAAGCTTCTGTTACAATATTGCTACATTGATTTAGGCTGGGTTTTCTTTGAACCATAAATCTCAATTTTCATCATCGTGTATTTATTTTATCTCAAAATATACAGCGAATAAACCGCAAAATAACTGAGAAAGAAAAACAATGTTATTGATACGACACAGTGAAAGAGCAACATCATGTTCTTATATCACAGTAAACATATTGAATAATCATTAAACTGGAGCATTGAGATTACGCGTTGAAAAAACAAGTTTTCAGCATACCCATTTCAGTGAATCACTGGGTGAAGGTCGTTTTCAAAAGGCGTGGCCTCCATTTATCGAGATGTATGATGATTAAGGAAAAATGGCAAGGTGAAGATCCTGTTAATGAACCATTTAACTGCGTCATGATTAAAAAATTGGTCTATAAATCAGTACTGAAAAAAATTGTAATATTTCAAAGTAATTGATTTTGTATCCTTGTATGTTCAAGTTGGGTATTGCTAAGATTGACTTGAATGAATATTGAGTGATGATATTTCTGGTCCGTTGTACATATTCAGAGGATTTATTATCATATTTTGATAATTAAATGAACTGGTTCGTATCCTGGTATCTCTGGCACAAATCTTGATACCCTTTGATAAGTCTTTGATATTCTTCGCGATCATTAAATTCATAATGAATGTTTATATTCAAGTTCTTTGTTTATTTTGGTGCAAGAATTACAAAATTATTCAAGAATCTCTTTGCCTCATTTTGGTAAGTAGGTGATAATTTTGTCATTCAAAATTAAAAAACATATATAAATCAGGAGTTTATGACTTAATTTGTCTAGATTGCAATAGCGTTTATATAGTACAGATTGGTCAAATATATAGATATTCAGTATAGATCCACGAACTGTTTTTCTTGGCGTACATGTTCACCTTATGATAAATAAAAGAATGAAATAAATTGAGATTTTGCAAGAAACCAGTAGTAGTAGTAAGAGTAGTTGTTGGTGAATTTCTGCAAGAAACGTTTGTTCTTCTTGAAAATTTTAATTTTTCAAGGATACGACGACGTCTCAGAGGATCTGGTTTGATGCCTCGTCGCAGCTTGAGGCCCAGCTCTGCGGTTAGAGAATTTTGCATGAGGGAGCATGACAATTGGTTAGAAGCTGATTGCGGGAGGGTTTAGTTAACTGATGCGGTTCTGTTGAAGGTTCAATACTGGTATGGTTCTTTGAACGCCTGCACTGATTCGACCACCGAAAATAATTCAATTCTGAATCTTCAGTTACAGTCATTGAGGTACACGTTGTACCATTTGCAGCAAACATGGGTGAAAACTCTTTCAATTCAATTTCGGAATAGACTGATCGAAACTTGGAAAGAAATAAATTAGAATGATGATTTTGAGTATCAATCGTAGACGTTATGCAGGAAGAATAAAACACTTTGTCGATTCTAGTTAAAATTTAGGACGTGTAATGATAGAAGCTATAAAAACAGCTTGCGTTCCAAATTTGGCCTGAATATCTCAAATACTGTAGGGGTTTCGAAGAAAAAACCATTTTTTCCGGAAATTTCAACACCCTGTAGAATATATATATATATATATATATATATATATATATATATATATATATATATATATATATATATATATATATATATATTATTTTTCGAAGCCATGTCCTTTTGCCCTTTCAAACTTTTTGCAGTACGCCACCGATCAGTGTACAATCAATTTTCGTCATCTTCGTTCAAGTTAGAAACTTTTTTGACACCTGTAATTTTTTCTCCAACCGTTCTCGGGCAAAAAATTATTAAACGATTCTATGCATTCGCTAAATTGAAAGCACTTCTAATTGAAAACATGACTACTAGGCTTTGATTTTTTTCATTTATTATTTTATTTTGACAGTTGTTAAAATGAACCAGTGTCTGCTCGAATTGTTCATTAAATTAACGATTAGTTTTGAGACTTTTGAAGTTATTGCTGTAAGAAAAAATGGCTAATTTTACTAACGCCGTATTGGCTAGTATCCATTACATGTACGGTCTGGCTGACGCACAAACAAGTTTATTCCGAAGAGTGAAACAGTCTTCCTGGTTCTTTTAAAGTTACAATAAAGAAGATATTGAAGAAGTTATAATATAAGTTATGGGAGCTGTTACTGTATATTTCTTAATTTCATTTCGTGTAGACAACTTGAAACACAGAGTGCCATACTGAAATCTAAGGTTTCGTGAATCATAGGCAATACGTTTCAATCTTATGAGAAGAGGAAATATCAGTTTCTTCAGCCAAGGGATTTTTATCGACGCCTATAATTTTGCTTTAGATCCAGTCCGAACCAGTCGTTCGGTGATAACTGGATGGAAACGAGAGGACAACTGAGATGTCCATCTCGTTCACCAGATTTCACCTCATAAGTTTTTTTTCTGGGGCTATATCAAGGATTTATTATGCACACAAACCCATAATGATAGGAAAGATATTTTGTATTTAGGACTTTTGGGTACTGAAATACCTTCTAAAAATATTTTTAGTGTTGTACTTGTTCAGATTATACCGAAAACCAAACTCAAATCTGTTATTTTGAATGGCATGATATATTTTCCTATTTTTGATGTAGAGAATAATTTTTAAAACAATTTTCGTCAATTTGCCAGTCCGTAAAATTAACTTCGAAAGAGATATATCTTGAATCAGAGTTTTCGAACTATAAGAATTGGTTTGGTTCTTTTGGAGATAATTTTATGTGTATTAGATTGAATTTACCCAAGTATAGGAAACAATAAAACATCAACAAATAATTAAAGTTGAACATTTGAGCTCGAGCGCATACTTAATATATATATATATATATATATATATATATATATATATATATATATATATATATATATATATATATATATATATATATATATATAGGGGCTTTACCCCGACGAGTTGCCCATATATCTGTTCATGCAATCAAACTGATTTCATGAAAAATATAAATCCACGACCCGGTAATTAATACCATTGCCAGGCAATGATTGTAATCAAAACATATCCTGGAATAATTATGTATTAGGAAAACGTTAATTGTTATTAGAATATATCAATCTACCAGAATATATATATACTATAGCATCATCAGACAATGATATCAATGTACCAACGAGTAGTGTCAGAGGCTTTCTCCCCGGAAAAATTCAGTGTACGGACCTTAGTCATTCTTTACATGAATAAATTAGTGATAGTTAAAACATAGTAACTTGTTTTATTTTATTATTCATATATATATATATATATATATATATATATATATATATATATATATATATATGGCTGTTCAAGTACACTCTACTAACAACTGAAAGAGGATCGCAGTTTATATCACATAGGGTAGAGATAGAATAATAAGTACTGCACATGAAATCTCGGCACTGCAAACCGTAAAATAGCTAACAAAGGGGTCAATCTAGTTTATTATGTAGTAAACTGAATAAAAACTTCAAAGCGAGAAAGTCCTTCTAGTTTTGAGAGTTATTATCCCAAATCTAGCCAAGAGTGGTCGTGATCACATCCTCTCATTGGATAGATACCATCCTCTCTCCAAGCAAGGTACACAACAAACTTTCTCTGTATGGCCTCCAGATGATATGAATGATAAAAATGAATGGGATGCCAAATAATTGACCCATATTCAAGCTTGCTTCTGACAAGGCTTTTAAAAAGGCGGATAAGAGTAAAATGATTTGTAAATTGTTTACCGTTACGTATTATGAAACCATACAGTTTGGAAGCAGATGAGAAAAGATTATTGACATGTGGTATAAAGCTGAACTTTTGGTCAAATATGACACCAAGGTCTTTAATTTCACTAGAGCGTCTCAAAACAGTTTCGTTCATTTTATACTCGGAAGTTTTCGTATTTTTTTTCTACTAAAGCTCACCACACTGCACTCAGATCCAGACAATTGCTCAGGCACCAGTCAGATACAAAAATGATGACTTCTTGTAGTCTCCCACAGTCACATGTGTTAGCCACCTCCAAGAAAAATTTCAAGTCATCAACGTACATCAACGTAAAGATATTAATTATTTCCAGTTGAACAAATTGCCGCCGACAGACAAGATAAAATTTGAGAAGAGCTACAAGGGCATTCGAAAGTCCAAATCGGGTCCTCAACTTATGCAGAAGTATTTGATGATTTACCCTATCAAACGCTTTCTGGAAATCTGTATAGATAACATCGACCTGGCCTGCACCATCCAAAACTTCATATTTTAAAGATATTGGTAAAATATGTGTTGTGAAAAAACGACTAAATTACTAGTGCTCGATTTACCGGACATAAAACCGTGTTGTTCAATGTTTATTCTAACGCTAATCGAGGAATAAATACAGTTGTACAGAATAACTTCTAACAGTTTTGAAAAATTACATAAAATAGCAATAAGCCTATAATTACCAACAAGCCTGGGGTCTCCCTTCTTTAAAACAGGCATTATTTTTGCTACTTTCCATCTCGACGGTTATATGCAAGTTCTTCAGATCAAATTGAAAATAGGAGCATGCAGAAGTGTTTCTGGACGTTGCAATTTTTTTATTTTCAATAATGAAAACACTTTTGAGTATTCAAGATTTTATTTTTTCGCCACTAATTATTTTTGATATTTCTTCACTCATGAGTAATAAATTATTTTCACTTGTTCATATTATACGAGGGATGTCTTTTAAGTTTTGCATATAGAGCTAGGATGAAACAAATGTTTTTCAAAATATTTTTCTCTAAGATTGATACACTTCTGCATTTGTTAGAAACAATTCAGGTAGCTGTTACATTCAAAATGACCTTTTGCAAGCATCAACAATTTCTTCTGAAGACTGAAACCACGCAGTCCGTTCTTGATTTTGCGAGAGGAGAAAAATCGTTGGAACTATACGCTGGATGATTCAACGATTCGATGTTTCTTGCGTTGAATATTAAATTGTTTTCTGAGCTGTGTGCAAACTTGCACTTGGTGAAGGATGATTCGCCGTGCGGGGTAGGTTTTTCGAAGCTTGCGATAAACAAATATTTGTGCACTGATCTACAGTAACTGTTCTTTGATATTATGAAGCAATTCATAACGATGACTTGTTTTTAAAAGAAAAGTTGCAACCATCTTTTTGGAGACTTTGCCACGGTTGGGTTTTGCCAGTTTTTCTTCCTTTTGGAACACCCAAACGGAAAATTGACGCTTATTTTCTGGCTTGCATTAATAAATCCAAAATTCCTCATGTTGACAATGTTGTAAACGCATTTAGACTTTCCAAAGTTATGACGGTCCAGAAGTTTTTTCACACCAATTCACGCTTGCAGCTTTTTGTTCTTCGGTCAACAGATGCAGTATCCAACAGGCATTTTTTTTCTCACACGAAATTCTTCGTGAAAACTTTATGTAGTGATGCCTTTGAAATCCGCAATGATGCCTCGATCTCTCGATATGTAGCATGCCAACTTTCCTGCATAATCTTAAGCACACCATCCAAATTTTCCTGAGTGACCACTGTTTGTGGTGCACCTGCCTGGGATAGTCGCTAAGCGTCTAACCCTTTTGCGTTGAAATTCCCAATATCAATGGGACACTGTTGACTGGTATGATATTTCAATGTCGAAAGATACCCAGACATTCTTGCTGAGATAATTGTCTTTGAAAACTGTAGAAAATCATTGCGGGAAATTACTTTCGGTTTAATTTCATTTTTCAACTAATTTGACAACTTTGATAGTTTGTTGTGGTTAGAACTCAACACGAATGGAACTGAAATTTTGAATTAATATTAACAAATCATAGAGGCTCATTCTTAGTTTTGACAGTTGGCATTATTGTGAGTGAAGAATTAAAAACATTTGGGATATTTTGCGTACATTCGCATCAAGCATACCAGAAGAAACCGTAGAATGTTGAAAAAATTTTAGTTTTTGGAAAAATTCAAAATTTTGAAGAAATCGTTTCGTTATCGTTATCATATATATTTGAAAAGAGAAAAGAACTCTTTCTATTCATCCAAATTCATCTATGGTTTACTTTGGAGAAAATACAATTTCATTTCATAATATATTTCGAAAACCATTCTATAATAGAATTAAATACGTGCCTAGCCGGCTCGGAGGCGTATGGGATATGATGCTCGTCTCCTGCGCAGAGTAAGCTGGGTTCAATCCCCACAAAGTCGGTGCGATTTTTTGGATTCTGGAAATCGCTTGAGTATCCATCCTTCGGAGGAGATGTAAAGCCGTCGGTCCTGTCTAACAGAGATGTGTTGGACATTAAAGATCCTTTCTCTCGACACGAGAGGGGTTCGGCAAAATTCCCGGGTTAGTGAGGTGACAGAATATCCCGGTGTGTCATTGGTCGAAAGGTGGAAATAGAGCACGTTAAAGGAATAACAAACAAACAAGTACGCCCCTGAATTCTACTTCAAAATTTTCTTCTAGAATATCAAAATAGCTTTCATCTAAATCGATAGCAACCGAGATATTGGCATATGCCGAAATCTCAGAAAATTGAGGAATCAAAAATAAAAAAAGGAAGCTGCGATCTGTCTTCACCAATGAATTCCCTCTGGAAACCGACGACTGAAATGAGGAATCACTTTTCTCTATTTGCAGTATTTCATATATCTCCTGTAATGTTCGAATGTGCAGTCACAGTTATAATTTTTGGTATAAACATAAATTATTTTTCAATCATCGATTCGTCTCTGCATTTTACATTATTGTAGACAACATTCATTTCTGATTGTTAATCACGAAAATATTCAGCGATTTCGCCATTTTTTCCGACAGGAAATATAAAAGTTAACAAATTATTAAATCAATTAAAAAACAAGGACACCAGATCGCGAATTTCTGAACAGGATGCCACATAAAAAAATCTCTTTGAACGCCTTGATATTTTGTAGCGGATCAAATTCGTCAATTTTCATGGTATTAATTAAAACTAATCCCGAACTATTTGTCTATTGAAATGGTTGTAACAGGATATGAAATTCTTCAAGTTATATGAATGAGAAATTTGATCGCACTTAACTCTGTACTAGTTTCATTTTCAAAGCATTCAACAGTACTGCAGCCGGCGATGTAATTACTGTTTACCACTGTTGATATTTATACGTTTTAGTTCTAATTGAGTAATATTTGGTGAGATTTTTCCAATAGTTTACATATTATATGAATACAAGGCGTTTCCTAAGTAGGGTACGTAACTTCGGAGGGTAATTTCTTAAGTAATTTTGGAAAAAAAGGTCCAATCGCTTTCCGAAAATTCGTACCATACACGATGTTTTAGGTGCGGAGTCATTAATTTCTATAGGAGATCTTTCATTGAAAACATGAAAAATATAACCATGAACATATGTCGAAAAGTCCTCCGATCTCCAGATACAGGCTGTTAAAGTTCAGATCTTTTTTCACAGTTTTGTTGGTAACTTTTGTAGTTTTCAAGATATTTACATCAATTTGCTGAAAAAAATTTTTTTTGACTCATCAATTCATTAGATTTGACCAATATTTGCGGAAATATACAGGCTGATATTTTTTCAGAGTCATGGTACATTTTACCCCCATCAAAATCATAGTTTAGTGCGCCGCTGCTCTTTTAAAAAATATTTATTAATTTTAAATTTTTTCGTTCCTTGATATTCTTCTCTTAATCGCAATTGTTTCTAGTAAAAAAAGAATAGAAGCAATAAACGAAAAAACCTTTTTTAAACTAATACCATTACCAGCAGATCGGCCATAGAATAGATTAAACCAGCTAATTCTTGAAAGGTGTACTTCACCTAACTTTTCAAAATACCAAAACTTATGTCTTTTTGACGAAAATTTACTTGAAATATGGCAACTCTCCTGAATGTTACTGTGGATAGCAGCAACATTAGGTTTTACTCAAAAGCACTCGTAATATGATGTCCTAAAAAGTTACTTCACTAAATAAAATGAACACTTTGATATTCAAACATGATATGATGTGAAACTACTTCAAAAGGCTTTTTTCTTAGTTTGATATCTATCCCTTGTTTTCACGGTTTCCTAGTGCCGATGGTAAGTGATCTCTGTGTCAGTTCATGGGAAGGAGCTTATACATTTACATTTCTTGATGCGCTCCAACGGATTGAGATGAGTTGGTGACGCAGGCTTGGTGTTGCGAATGAGTGTGCATCACTGACGAGGCCAAATGTGACCGGAACTGCAGTCTAGTGCTTCTTTTCATGAAATTCGACCGGACTGTAACACTGCTGTGTGGACATGCTTGACGATGATTCAAAGAGTAGATCACAAAACCAGCTTCTGCAGGGAAGGATATTCAATATTCTACGGAAGGTTGATTATTGTTCCCTGAATAAAAGTCTTCAATGAGTTTCCACATATAGCGATAAGTTTCGCCTTTTATCTTTATTGAGATACTAGCTGACCCGGCAAACGTTGTTTTGCCCTATAAATTTGTGTTGAGTACTTTTGAGGTTATGTAAATCATTTAATTAACTAATCGTGCGAACTATACTGAAAATTAACTGATTTTTATAAAACTTTATATGGATGAAAAATGATTAAATTACCTATTAAAAATAGTGATTGGTGATAGAAGGGTGAAAATTCAAGGTTATATGTATTTTTCAATGCCACATTATAAAAAATAAAAATTTGCCAAAAAATAAAAATAAAATGTTAGGGTGGACAACCCTTATCACTTAGGGGTATAAAAAATAAATAGTAGCCAATTCTCAGATCTACTGAATACGCATATAAAATTTGGTAAAAATTGGTTAAGCCGTTTCGGAGGAGTACGGTAACTAACATTGTGACATGGAAATTTTATATATAAGATGATATTTCTAAGTTTCAATGAAAATTATGAGGACAGTTCCTATCTCTCGTTGGTATTACATCACTTCAGTTGATTCAAAAAAAAAGTATGCCGTGTATGTTAATCATTTTTCATTCGAAAAGGGATACAATTTCTGGAAAATTTCAAGAGAAAAAAGTATCGAAATAGGAAGATTTTTTCAATAAAGTGGCGTACTTTACTATGACTTTGATGTGGCCAAAGGTAGTATGACTTTGAATGAAATATCACCCTGTATATTTTCGTAACAACTGGACACACTTAATGAATTGATGAGTGAAAACAATGGTTGTTTCGCAATTGGGATCTAGATCCCCTGAAAACTGCAAGAGTTACCAACTGAAACGTGAAAAATATCTGAACTTTAACAGCCTCTTTCTGGAGAACTTCTGTTCAGGGGCAGTTTTTCATGTTTTAGGAGGGGAATCTTGTGTAGAAATTGATGGCTGCATAGCTGAAACATATTGTTTATTGAAATAAATTCTTTTTGAAAGTTTTCCATCAACTGTAACATCAGAATCTTCTATTCCAAAGTAAACTGTCTCATCGACTTTCATTTGAATTTATTATATCTATGCACTAGTATCTCGTATGCCATAAATCAGGGTAATCTATATTCTCACTACAGAATTTATTCGTTCACTGCAATTATTACATGTATATTTTCCAAGTTGGAAAATTCAATTTGAATTGAAAGGAAAAACTGGAAACAATAGCAATTAAACTTTCAGTTTATTGCATTTAACTTTTCTGAATAATTTAAAACCATTTGCTTGAATTAAACATCTGGTATAAATATTTTTCTTTTTAGTAAATGAGAAAAAAAAAGACAAATTGTAATGTTTTTACGCTTTCAATTAACATCTACTTTTTATGCAAAATGAACTTTTTACATGAAGTACAGGGTGTTCTGTCGAGAGTTTCCTGTAATTCATCAAAAATGTATCGAATGAATTTCATGAAAATTTGTCATCGGTTGGTATTCTGAGGTGCTTTTGCGAACTGGAAATAGTGGAACTTAGACTGGGGGTATAATACATAAAAATCACTTGAAATTGAACAGGGTGTGATAAAAAATGGGTCTCTAATTCAAAATAGGAAAATTGTGGGACAGTTTCGATAGAACCGTTAATAAGATTCTAATTGTCGAGAACATTCGATAAACCCCCGTGTATAAGTTTTTATAGAGTTCATACTATTCATTTCCGAAATATTTTTACTTGAAATACTGGGAAGGACATCCTGTATGTTGACATTCAAATTACTACTTTATTTTGGCATACGAATCACAGAAAAATTATTCGTAAGTAATACCACAAGAGTTTAGATTTGGCCGGATATTTTTCTATGCTCGTTTTCGAATACTTACGTGCAGGCAATTCAACGAGAACAGTTCGAGTTGAACTACCGAAAAGTAAGTATGAGAAAACGAGATTAGAAAAATGTCCTGCCAAATCTGCCAAATCTGAGATCTCGTCAATCGAGTGGTATTTGCTGATCAGCTGTATTTTGTGTGCAAAATTTCGCGAATGGCAAAACATACAAAATGAACTTTATTGAGAAATGCACACAAACTCAACGAGAAAATCATAAAGCATTCATTACAAACATGTTCAGTTACTATTGGAACGAGCAGTTATTGAAAATGCAATTACTATAAACAATTTTTTCACTCCAGGTCGTTTCTATATGGGACGATGCCTGAGGAATTATGGAAGATTCAGCATTCCCAGAAGTTTTTCGAAGACTTGAAACAAGATTCAAATGATGCTCATTGTTCAGTTGCAAGTAGGGCTTAATAGAGCTTGCCGTAGAGTGTCCGGTTTGTTTGATCAATTCTTGTTCACTGACACATAGGTTCGAAACAGCACTGGATCTATGAGAATGATTTGTGATCTTTTTATTTTTCGTATACAGTCCAACTTTCTCTGCTGAAATTTTTTTCCATTTGGATATTTCATTTATTCCCAAAGGCATATTTTTGTACCAACCCTTAGAAGTACTGTTCTTCTAAAATTGATTGGGAGCCAGAAATAATCTATCACTTGTATCTTATGAAACAACCTCACAGGACATAAATCTGGGTTTTCCTTATTTTTTACTACCCATTTACTATCACTGCACTTTTTTGAGCCGCCTTGGCAAGTTTTCGAGAATACTGGGTTATATTCAATACGACCAGTCACTTCTCCGTTATTAAATTTTTCCTCTTTGGAAAAGTGTACCTTGCAAGCTGCTGCTTCACCGCCATGGTAATTCATAAGCAACAATATGGGAAAATTGTTTCAACAAACCTATCGGGGCATTTTCGTCCCAGTGCAGAGCCATGCTATCAATTTCAGTTCTTGTTAATGTAACGGAATTTTTTTTGCGCTTTTCCACATCCCCTTGTAACATTTTAGAATTGCGAGCTTCACGAGCATTTCTGAATGCTGAATCGGTAAAGGGGTTGAAACTCATGTTAAATTTTTCGAAATACATATTCTGCAGTTGTGTTCCACGTTGTTTTGACAACGTATTCTTTGTAATCTTGTCCATTCATTTGTTTCATATTGAAACCCCAATCCATAAGAATTTCTGCAATATCTTCAATAGAATGCTGTATATCCAAATCGAACGTTCGTTCCTTGCAGAATATACTGAATTGATTCCAAATCGAGCTGTGCGTTTTTCTTGCATTTTTGGGGATAGAATTCTGTATAGAACTATTTATTTCTGCTTCATTTGTGCTTCCAAAACGAGAAATTTTAATTTATATCGGCGGAAACTTTACAACAGGTACTAAAATGGCTGTTCTTGACAGTTTTAAAACCGTGCTATTTGTTGTGAATGTTGCGTTGCTATGGAAACGCAAGGATTCTCTATGGGCAAATTTATCCACTAATATCATACCGTCCTTCCTATTTCTATGCAATTCATCCGATATCAAACTCGAATTTCTGTGTTCTTAAACGTGCATTTTGACACATGAGTGGAATTGTCGAGAATAAATTCATAAATGAATAGGTAATAGAGAAGAAGATAAATATTTCCATTCAAGTAATGTTACCACCTTGAAGTCAAAAAGTGGAGGAGGAACATATATACTTGCTTCCAATACAAGTAGCCTCATTTAGGTGTAGTACAGGGTGGACACAATTCGACGTTTTAGTACTGCTGCTAAGTGAAATATTGTGAATAGAGGAAAATGATTCTCCTTCTCCGTGTTCTTTTTGAGCGAAGAATTTGCAAACGCTGCAAACAGATCCCAGCAACTCATTTTAGGAGTTATAAGGAAATTTTGAAAATTTTTGGAATAAGTCAAGAGCTAATGTCTCGGAAATTTTTGAAGTTTTGTGAAAATGGTTTCAGCATTCTACAGGATTTTGTTCACGTAGAATCGTTTCTTTTGCAAAAACCATAAACATAGATCATGTCTGCATATTCATTATTACAATACAATTTCAATGCAAGGAATTCAAGTTTTCGAAACGATAATTATCTATCAAAAAGATATGACATTTATGTATCAAAAGTAACCAAATATTCTTGATAATCATTTTGCTGTGACAAATTTCGTCTGTACAACGTGATATGTATTTCATTCCATCTTTGGCATTTCCCCAGAATCGCTCATATATGATGAAAATTTTGATTTCAGGAGCGGTGAGGATCAAATTTTTAAAGCTGAAAATCACCGAATTTAAAAAAATTCCAACCGTTTTGTTCTTACTTTTTTGTCTTGAAATTGCTTCAGGAATCACCTCTCAAAGTTTGTCATAGCGCTTGGGAGACCGTTTTTTTCACAACAATGTTAACAAACTAATCATGCAGAACTGAAACAGTGACTTACGATTTAAATTTGTCGCCAATATCACGAACATTGGAAGAGTTATCAACAAAAACAAAGATTTTCTTTGAAAATTCAGCATCTTGTATTTCGAAAAAAGTGTTTTTGGACCTACGTTACAAGGAGAAACCGTCTTGAATGAAGCGTTTTTTCAACTGTTGAAAGAGTGAATCACCCTGTATACATATAGACAAACTAGAACAGCTAATTCAATTGAAATAGTTCAGATATTAAATCATCATCGAACCCCAAGAAAATAAATAGCGAATGATCGGTGAAGCAATAAGGCTGGAAGCAACAATAGATTTTCTCCACCAGAACCAATCATGCCAATATATAACGATAACTAATGTAATTAAGCCAACATGGGTGTCAACATTCAATGGTCGAATTTACGGAAATGAGTCGTAAAAAGTTCCGGTAATGACACCATGTTATAGTACTGATTTCCTTATGTAATTATAGAGAAATTTCGGTTCCAATTGAGCTGTTCTCTCATGAAATTAGCTTTAGCTCGTGTACCATATCATTACAAGAATCCTAGACCGAAAGCAGGCAGACCTCCGGCAATTGATTATGTATAAGGAGGCATATCGTAGTCAGAGATTATTCAATTCCTTATATGCATTTTTGAGATGAGGATCGTATTACATTTGTGAATCATTTTTATGAATGTGATTTTCCTTTATTATTCATATTTATTGAACTATGGTGTCTACACTAAAGCATCCATTGAAAGTATCTGAAGAATAGATTTATCTATCAATTTCAAATTGCGAAATTAGAATAACTGGATTCTTATCTACAATTGGCAATAGTTTTCGGAGCAGTACCACTTCCTGTTATACCGTATATCGACTACAATTCTGCTATATCATGGCATGGTGTACCTTTTAATTTTTTCCATTCAAGAGCATCCTTTCCCAAGTATCTTTCGTTGAAATTTGTTTTATCTTAAATAAACCACCATTGAAATAGGATTTTTCCATCAAAATTTTCGGAATTATAGTGTCGTTCTGTTTGTCCAAAAAAGTACTTGTCAACTGAATAAAACTAAATTTTAAAAATTCAAAAAAACGTTTTTTCTAAATACGAGTACCTATTTTGTCAATTATTCAAATTTTATTTTAAATTATTATTGACTGGTATTAGGTCCTCTCTACCTAAAATAACTCGTTTTCATTTTATTCCCGATTTTATCAAAACCAGATTTTTTTTCAGAAATTTTAACCATTAAGCCGTGGAATAGAGAAACATACAGAGTGGATTTAACTCCGATTCCAGTTTCTGTGTTGATCAATGTACTATGTAAGATTCTAAGAATTTCGTTTGGAAATTATTCAAAATTGGCAACAACACTAATTTTATTTGTGTATAGCTTTTTCGTTCAATAAGATGGCAAAATAATACTCAAACGGGAATATTATGAATTTATTTATCATTCAAGGTCAATCTCAACAAATAATAAGTTGAATTTGCAATATCGCAAAGTAATCGAATTTGCGACCAATTCACAGAAAACAATTCATTAAATTACAATTAAATTTGGCCTTTAATAGAGAACAGACAAAGAAAAGCGGTAGAGTTAGTTTTATTACCAACAATGAAGACATTGCAGTTACCGTCTTATTTTTATGCCAATCCGTTTGCATCTGTATGTGCTGCTACTGCAGATTTAGGGAAAATAGGTACATAAATTAATGAAATTTCAGAAATGTTGATGGTTCACATTCCCCAGACTTCTGAAGAAACATTATATGGACTGATGGGTCAAAATTTTCGAGGGGAGGTATTTTTAATTGGGTCGTCAAATTCACATCAAGCACGGGAGCGAAATTTCGAACGTCGTTATACTTTAATGTATTCAGTTCAATGTACAAAAACCAATGTAAATATTTAATTTGCGAGGACAATTCAAATGGCGGAAATATTCAGATTTTAACTACTGTTTCGGAATTCCTGGACAATCTTAAAGAACAAGGTTTATAGTACACTGATAAATTCGCGAGAGGATCTGGAATTGAAAGTGGGACGTATCTTTGACAGCATCGATCCTAATCAAGTTCAGAAAGAAACTATTAATAAAATGCGCTAGCCGATTGAAAAATGTTCAGAAAACAAGATAAATGCTAGAAATTTTCTTTCATGATTTATGTTGCCAAAACGACATATTTCTCCTTTGAAGTGAGCTAACGCTACTCAATTCAGTTGATTGTAGTTTATAACTGACCAAATTTGGTTGTTATTTTCTAAATTGTTTCCTGCAAATTAGTCGTAAATTCAGATGCTTTTTCTTTAATATTCTGCAAGTTCGACTTATTATTTGTTGACATTGATTATGATAATAGAAAATTACAGAGAACAGAATATCTTCACCTGGGTAATAATTCGCTATTTTATTCAACAACAGAATTATACACAAACAAAACTAGTGTTATTGCTGTTTTAAAATAATCTCCAAACGACAAATTTCATCCAAAACGCATGAACAAATTTCAACCAAAAAGGATGCCCTTCAATAGAAAAAATTAAAAAGTATACCTACATTACTATTTGAAATAGCAAAGTTGTAGTCGATGTCTGGTATAACCGGAAGGTTCCGCTCTGAAAACAATTGCAAATTGTAGATCAGTATCCATTTACTCTAATGCCAAAATTTGAAATTGATCCATAAACTCGTTCCCCAGATACTGCTTATGGCTCTTTAGCATGGACACCCTGTATCTGCCTGGAGAGTAATCCATTCGGAAACCTACATTCAAATTATGAGCTGAGAAGAATGATTTTAAATTTAGATTGGGTTTACTACACTCGGAGGCAAAATTAGTGGAACACTCGAAAATTTAACCAAATTCGAAGTTCGATATTTTTCCTAATTCTCAACCGATTTAGATGATTTGTTCGGCAAGTTATAGATCAACTCTTCTGCTTTGTAGAAATCATAAGAGAAAACAAAAAAAATTAAAAAAAAATTTCATACGGGGGCAAAACTAAAAGTGTTTTTTTTGTCAAAAATTCGTAACACCCTGTGGAATTTCGTGGTCCGAGTTGAAACGTTCAATATCATGGTCTGTCAAGACACATCTTCCTACAGTAACGCCCATCTTGTTTCATGCGTTTATCTCTATTTTTGCAAAATATATTTAATTTCAAGTGGAAAATCACCATTTTGGAGATATTCCATTGAATCAAGAAATTGTTATTAAAATTCGTCTATCAATTTGGAATTTTCTTATTATCACTCAGGCGTGTCGAAATTGTCGTTTGCGATTTTTATGTTCGAATTGCATTAGTTATTGATGACAATTTGGTTAATTTGGTGAAAATTAGGAATTCATAGGAGATAACAGTCGGTAGGTATTAAAATACACAACCGAATTCTGAGACCATTGATAAAACTTTTCATTTACACATGTGCACACCTTTTTTTATCAAATATGAAATAGAACACACGTTTTTTCGTATATGACCACATTTGCACTTGTTTAAAGAATGAGAGTTTTCCATTCTTTGATTTGATACAAATTCGATCGGTTGCGATGTTTTGTGATTCTTTTACTGTTTACAATTCGAAACGGTATTTAGCATGACCGCTTCATCGTCAATCAAACCATCAGAAATCCTCGTCTTACTGCTGTTCAGGCACGTAACCTTTTACAAGCAGTGGATAACAATAACGTCAGTGTGAGGACAGTCAGAAGACGATTAAATGAAGTTGGTCTGAGATCATACGCGCAAGCAAGAGCACCAAGACTCGATAGAGTCCATCGGGTAGCAAGATTGGCGTTTGCTAGGGAGCATGTAGCATGGATAATCAATCAGTGGAGACGAGTTTTATTTAGTGATGAGAGCCGATATTTTGTGAATTTCGTGGATGGTAGAGAAAGAATATGGAGGCATCGAGGGGAACGGTACAATCAAGCGAACTTCGCAGGAACTGAGCAATACGGTGGAGGGCCAGTTATGATATGCTTGGGAGTACGAACAGAACTGGAGATTATTGGCAATGGATCACTTAATGCCCATCGGTATATAACAGAAATCTTGGAGCCCCATGTTGTGCCTTTTGCTCCTTACATAGGGGAAAATTTCCTTTTTATGCTCGATAACGCGCGCCCTCATACTGCGCGCATAGTGATAGAATATCTCAATGAAGTTGGGATCACACGAATGGACTGGCCGTCGCGGTCACCGGATTTAAACCCGATCGAACACGTTTGGGACATTCTTGGAAGAAGGGTTCGACAACGTAATCCAGGCAACGTTGAAGAGCTGACATTGGCTTTGGTGGAAGAGTGGGACAACATACCTCAACAGATGATAGACAACATCATTGGGAGTATGCGAAATCGTATGCGCGCTGTAATAAGAGCTCGGGGGGTAATACTCGCTACTAAAATCAAATGTTTTTTTTGTGGGTCATCATGAACATTTTTCTCAATATGTTCATTTCAATTCACGAGTGTATCGCCAGGATACACACCTGCTCTCAATTTTGGACAGGAATGATAATTATTATAGAGTGTCACACAAAAAATTCAAAAATAAATGTGCAAAATCAACGATTTTCCCAGTGTACTTCGAGTTCTTCCGGAGCGTGAAATTGGCCAGTGAATTTCAAAAATTTTCATTTCGTTAGATTTCCGCTTCTCTAATTTTGATTTTATTTTTTGGCTAACCTCCGATGTTATGCACCTACGCAAGATTAAAAATAAATTCTTGAAATTTGTGACTTTTCGCTTCAAATTGGATATCTCTTGTAAAAATAGAGATAAATGCATAAAACAGGAAGGGCGTTACTGTAGGAAGATGTGTCTTGACAGACCATGATATTGTACGTTTCAACTCGGACCACGAAATTCCACAGGGTGTTACGAATTTTTGACAAAAAAAACACTTTTAGTTTTGCCCCCGTATAAAATTTTTCTTGTTTTCTCTTATAATTTCTACAAAGCAGAAGAGTTGATATATAACTTGCCGAACAAATCATCTAAATCGGTTGAGAATTGAGAAAAAATATATAATAATATAATAATATATAATATATAAATTTCGAGTGTTCCGCTAATTTTGCCTCCGAGTGTAGTTCAAGTTGAAATATTATATTTCTGATTGGTCTAGGAAAGCTTTTTGGACTGCATGTCCAAATTGTTTACGAGAAAGCATACTGTCAACCATAATACAATTATAACCATAATTGACTGCTATTGCTTTTATAATATTGATTTATTTCAAGAAATTATTTTTTGACATTGGTATCTCTATGTATCATACTGTTATAAGCAGCTATCTTGTGTTCATGTGGATATGCGGAATGGTAATATCTGTATGAGATAGTTTATGGAAAATGGAAAAATCACGTCTGTGCTAAATTTTGGTTATAGTTATATCTGAAAAATGATGGAATCCTCAGTTGCCACTTCCAAAGTGACCTTTATGAAAGGGTAAATTTTCATTTGTAGGCTTCATTTGTTTCTATAACGAAACAGATTGTGTCATACACATATCTAAAATGCAGTATTTCAATAGCGTGTGATAATCAATTATTTTCATCAAGTAACAACTCTCTTAATCAAATTAGTAATGGAAGTAGTTTGACTGATATCTAAAGATATAGATATAGCCTTATACACATTTAAATTGCCAAGCAAATCTTTTGCACATCGAAATAAATTGAAAGCATATTATTGAGCTATTGTGATATTCAAACAATGCCCACGTGCTGTCGATATCATCGCGCCTCCTCAGGTAAAATTTATAATATACAGCATACATTAACCGTCGTTTCGTCATAACCACTGATCGGCAAGCATAAACAAGGGCGTATCCTATTGCATTATTTACCAACAGTTGTCTTGTCGTGAATAGGCATCCACCTACTTCTGCCTTCATTTCACATGAGATTACGATCTAGAATTCTAGTTGAAAGGGTAGAACTTGATCTACTAAAAACTACTGTCCAGTTTATGAATACTTTAATGGTACTCTTAACTGACAAAACAAAAAAATAGGGGAAGAATTAACATTATCTATGGTTAGAATTATGTTGGCACCAATGCTGGGTTGGCCGCACTTGCTTATGCGTTACTAGATGTTTTTAATGCCTTTCTTAATGCCCTCGAAATACGACGTTGTTTCGGGGAGGACATAGGGATCTCTTGAAAACCTCTCCGAGCCATATTTCCATGTTTGTAAGCTGAAGAAATTATTAGGTGCCAGTTCAGGGGAATATGGTGGATGAGATAGCAATTTATATCTTAACTCTACAAGTTTGGGCGAGTTGTTGTGAGGGAACAGGCCGTTCTCTTTTGATTTTCTCGTTAAATTGGTCCAACAGTGATGAATAGTACTCTCTCTTTCTCTTCTTAGAAAACCAATGTAGATAACGTTCTAGAAGACTGTAGCCACCACCTTGCTACTCGATGGAACCATCTTAGCTTTCTTGGGTGAACTGGCACCATCCCCTTTTCACTGTTTGGATTGCTGCTTCGTCTCAGGCATGCAGAACTGAAACTTATCTGTGTTCAAAGAGCCGAAATATCATATCTTATTACCAATTATAACGCTTGTGTCGACATACTATAGACTTTTATCCAAGAAGTAATAATAATAATAATAATTTTTATTCACTCAATCATAATCACAATGTGAAAAACCCCCCTCCCATTACAAACTATAAAAAAAAACACAAATTATGACCATGACGAATGAACAAAACACATCAAGGATTACCCACTAAGGCTAAGCCAGTGCGTGGGTACGCAACTACAAACAGAGAAACACAAAAGGTATGCTATGATCAACAAAATACAAATCAATAAAAAAATTTTATATGGATCAAAACAAACAATGGATGTCATTTCTATCTTTCATTCTGAGAAAACAATTGACCTTCCTTTTGAAACTATTTATATTGGGTACAATTCTTATGTTTAGAGGAAGGAAATTATACATTCTATAGGCATTAAAATTGAAAGAACGTTGAGATATAGTTCTCGAAAAGAAAAGGGTTTTGACCTTTGCCTGTGAACAAGATCGGGTCTCATATCCATGATCAACATATTGAAGTTTGTTTTACTTTTGTGAATTTGTGTTACACAATCAAGGAAATACAGCTGCCTGACATCCAATACACCAGTTTGTTTATATAAGTCATCTGAGGGGTAGGTATTTGGTTTTTTGAAATTATTTTTAGAATTTTTTTCTGTAAGATTTCCACTTTATTCAGATAACAGCTTGCTGCAGCACCATATATCGTGATGCCGTATCTAATTCTGCATTCTACAAGGCCGTGATAAATCATCTTCAATCTACGAAAATCGACAAACTTAGCAAGGAATCTAAACAAGTAGAGCAAACTCCTCAGAGACTTAACCAATAATTCAATATGATAGTCCCATCTTAAATTTTGATCAATTAGTACTCCAAGATACTTCACAGTTTCTTTTGTAGCAATTTTGACAGTTTTTTCATTTTTTTCAATTTCGAGTTCTTTGAAAAGGGGTAAACCACTGCTATAGCAACTAAACGGCATAAAATATGTTTTATCATAGTTAACAGTCAATAACATTTCATCAAATGCGTTCAATATTTTACTTAAATCCATTTCTGTCTTTTTCTCAACAGCTTCCCATGACCTATCTGTATAGAACATATCCGTGTCATCCGCGAAACTAATGATTGTACCCTCTGTTTCAGCTTTCAAAATTTCGTTCATGTAAATTATAAATAGAATCGGCCCAAGAACAGTGCCTTGGGGTACTCCGTATTTAACGATCTTTTGGGAGCTCAGTGTGCATCCAACCATAACATATTGTTCTCGTCCTTCGAGATAACTTGCCAAAAGTTTTCCAGCAACGCCTCGTATTCCCAAGTCTTGCAATATTCCTAATAATCTTTCATGATCGACAGTGTCGAAGGCTTTGCCAAGGTCTAGGAAGATTGCCAAGGACCGTTCACCCTTCTCAATACTTTCATGAATTTTTGAAATAAGACAATTGATAGCATCTTGCGTCGATACATGTTTTTGAAAACTGAACTGCTTAGGAGACATCAGTTGATATTTTTCTAAAAAGTCAACAAGCCTTTTTTTCAAGACCATTTCGAAAATTTTCGATATTTTACTTATTAATGTAAGTACTATTTAACATTCGGTAAAATGTTTAATGTCCCTCATTGAAGACTACTATTTGTTTTCATTGTTTTTTCAGATAGCTTCAGGTAATCTTCTGTGAAGTTTCGTTGAGGGGCGCAACGCATATACGAGGGTTGTGTTTCATGTTTTGCATGCTGGACATAGGGGACTTCATTAATCAACTGTTAACACTAGAAACGAACTTTTATGATTTGTTATATAATCTGAAATTTCGGTTCAATGCAAGCTGTGTTTTAGCCACACAACAAACTGTCAAAGTTGACAAGTTACGTCAAGATTGGAATTAAACTGAGAGCAATAATTATCTACACTTTTCGAAGAGAATTAACTCAAGAAGCGAGTTACTTTTTATTTTCTGCATTGTATCACCACACAAGTCTACAGTCTCCCTCAATGGGTTAGGTTTAGCGACGATCCAAGGGCAGGTGGAAAACAATGTTTACTCATGAAAATGTGGATACTGTGCATAAGATCATCCAAGAAGATCGACATACAACATATCGAGAGATTGTGGCATCATTGCGACTTTCAAAGACCTCAAACGAAAAAATTGGCACGAAGAATTGCGTGTGAAAAAATTAGTTTCCTATTAGACTCCGCATCTGTTGACAGAAGGACAGAAAGCGTCAAGGGTGAAGTAGTGTCAGAAAACTCTTAACCGTTTCAATTTTGGAGGATCTAAAAGCTTTTAAAACATTGTCAGTGGTGATGAATCTTTGATGTATTCATACGAGCCAAAAAATGAGCGCCAATCTTCTGTTTGGGTGTTCCAAGAAGAAGAAAAATCAGCAAAAGTCATCAGTGGCCGTAGTGTTTTCAAAAAATGGACGCCACGTTTGATTCAAAAAGAGGTCATGTAACGAAAATTCTTTCACAAGATCAAAGAGCATTGGCTGCTGATTGGTACAAAATCATTTGTTTACCGCAAGTCGTTAGTTTCCAGAAATCAACTCCCAACAGCGAATCATCCTTCACTAAGATAATGCAAGTTCGCATAAAGCAAAAAACCACTGAATATTATCGCAAGAAAACATCGAATTGTTACAGTTCCAACGATTTTTTACTTTTCGAAAAATCAAGACTGCGTGTATATTAAGTAAATTAATCTTCGCAGAGTATAATTCGAAAAACAATAAAGTCTTCAAAAACTCTCAATTGTTTGATTCTAGCTCTAGATGCAAAACTCTTATGTATGTATATCCCTTTATTCTGTACTTTTCAACAAATTGATACGAATAGGTGGCATTCAGATTCGATATTCTGAATGCAACACTGATGAATTCAAACATGAACGAAACTGCATTCTCCTGCAATCTGACTAGATTGCACCATTACTATTGTGGCTGTGACAAATTCGGCCTCCTCATAACTATTCATACTTAATCTCTTAGAGGAACATGAAATTTTGAAAATTTTAAGAACTTGTTATAGTTTTGAATCGATTCATAAACTTCCAGATAAAATTTTGCCTTCAATTAAAGAACGATATCTACGTCGTTGAAAGTGCACTTGAACTTTGCACTTTTATTTTTGCTACATTGCTTTATCGAAGAGTTTCAGAAGCAACTGCAAGTTGATCTGTCTGATTATGCAATATCAGAAGGTTCAATTTTTATTCATCGCTCAAGGCATTCGAGTTTTGTCTTCTTTTTGTACTAGTCAGTGTGTTTCAGGATACTGTGATTCATCGATTATGAGCTTAGAAGTATTAGTAAATAAATACATAATAAAACTGATATCTAACCTTGCAATTATAGCATTAGAACATGAAACTTTTAATAAACCTTCCTTTTTCATTCAATTCATTACAAAGTTATTAAAGAACTTGCTTATAGTAGCAGAAAATTCGTGTTGTAAAGATTACAAAGATTGTTTTTACGTAAGGTGGATGCAATTGGTGAAAAATATCAATATCTGTTAATTAGTTTGTTCACAATTAACATATTTCAGAGTAAACCTTCCTGAAGAACTAAATCTCGAATTTGCCTACCGTGGCTGCCAACAAGAGCTGCATAGATGTAATGCAATGAAGCAGAATGTCGAAAAATTAATCTACATACTGCAGTTTCATCGTCAATTGGAGCTGATCAGTGTCGCATATCTCTTTTCAGCATCCTAACACAATAACGATTCCAGACAGGATGCACCACGAATATACACGTGTATGCCTCATCTGTAAACAAAGCTCGGCTCTAGTCAGCTACTAACCAATTGGCATGTTCCCTGGCAGAATTCAACAATCAAATTATAATCGCTGAGACGTTACCGTATTGTTTCAGTGCTGATCTGCATTCCATTTCTATCGAAGCTGAATTTGAAGGTGCCAGCAGTAACGAACCCTTGTCTCAACGAAGAAATTCTTGAATATGATGGATCGCCGTTGATGCGCGATGTGGACCTTGCCCAGGTCTCCTTTCATGACTACCAGTCTCCTTGTACCTGCGCATAATTTTGGAAACAGTTGAAAGGGACACCCCACGCTTTCGGCCTATTCTTGTGTCAAACGGACCTAGGCTGAAGCACCACTGTTTCAAAATATCAAAATAGCTGTTATTTACATGGGTGGTTTCTTGCAAAATCTCAATTTACTTCTTTCATTTTATTCCTTATGAAAGAAAAAAGATCCAATTTTGTTGGTATATTTTCTGATATATCAGGAGAAAAACATGTGTTAATAAGTAGTTGCCAAGCAAAAAGAAATTTGAAACTAACCTAACCTAGGTTGGAATTATACAAGAATAGGCCAAAGGCTTGGGGTGTCCCATTCAAGTATTTCCAGAATGATCCAAGGGTGCAGAGAGACTAATAGTCATCCTTGACTGTTATTTAAGAATTTCCTTGTTTAGATAACGGTTCGCTACAGCTAGGCACCTTCAATGTAACTTCGACATAGTGGAGTGCAATTTAGCCTTAGAAAGATACACCAACGTCTCCGGGAATTTGGTTTGAGCCTTGTGTCGTAGCTCGAAGTCCAACCCTAATCTCATCACATCGAAGAATTCGATTGAATGTTGCCCGGAACAGATCAGTTGGTAAGAAGCTGACTAGAAGATAATTTTGTTAACAGATGAGTCGAGATTTTGTCTTTTTCATTGCGATCGCCGTTCTCTAGTTTACAGACGTACAACTCTTTACCTATCAATGGTGTTGGTGGAAATTCAATTATGGCGCGGGAAGGAATTTCTTTGAACGCCCTCACTGATCTGGTCATCGTAAATAGTGGAATCCTGATGAATATGTTGTACCATTTATGGGTGAAAACTATTTTTTATGAATGATAATACCATATCTCACCAAGGTCATATCGTTAGGAATTTTCTTCAAGATCACGAAATCACTTCAATGGAGTGGCTTGCACGAAGGCCAGACCGCAATCCCATCAAATAAATGAGACATTCTCAATAGAAAATTAAGATGCCAGCAAAACTATTCAGCAACCGTGAACAAGGTACACTTCGGACTGATCGAAATCTGGAACGAAATGGATTAGAATGCTATAATCATTCAGCCCTGAACTGTCCATTGCTGGACATAGGCCTCCCTAAGGCATTTCCATCTTTCTCTATTCTGTGCGGTTGCCATCCAATTGGTGTGTATTCTTTTCAGGTGATCGGTCCATCTGGTTGGAGGTCGGCTTCGGCTTCGCTTATTTGCTCTTGGTCGCCTTTCCAGAATTTTCCTCGTCCGCCTTGCACCTCCACTTAGCTCCTGTTACTCTCTCCAAAACATCATCCACATTTGTCATTCTGCGAACCTCCTCGGATGATCGATCGTTCCATCTTGCGTTGTGGTTTTTGTAGTTTTCATGCCGATGCTTTGGTCAGGGTTAAGGTCTCTGCACCGTAGGTTAGAACGGGTAGAACACACATATTGAAAGCCTCTCTCTTCAGTTTGATCGGGATATCGTTCTTGGACACATCACGAAGTTTGCCATTTGATGCCCATCCTAATGTTGTTCTTCTGAGCAGTTCTGATGTTTGGTTGTCTCTATCGATCCTCACTTCTTGCCCCAGATATATGTAACTATGGACCATTTGTATCTGATTGTTGTCAACACTTAATAGCTTATTGGGGACTTGATTGGTCATCATCTTTGTTTTTTCAAAATTTATCCTCAGTCCGACCGCCTGTATTGCATTTTTTATTTCTTGGATCATAATAGCGGCTTCTTTTAGATTGTCAGAGATGAGTACGATATCGTCGGCGAATCTAAGATGATTGAGTCTTTCTCCATCGATACTGATGGCCTTCTTTTCCCATTCTAACCTTTTGAGAGCATACTTTAGGGCAGTGATGAATAGTTTAGGCGATAAAGTATCACCTTGTCTCAAACCTATTTTGATTTTTTTGTCTGGGAGTGAAGGTTGATCGTTGTTGTGGCGTTGTTTTATAGATTTTTTATGACATTTATGTATCGATATTCGATTTGGCATTCATTCAATGCTTTTATAATGACCGTTAATTCTACCCTATAAAACTCTTTGTGGAAGTTAACAAATGTCTGGAGTAAAGGTCTATTATATTCAATAGTCTTTTCGATCAAGATTTTCCAGCACTCTGCGTTAATTTCTTGGCGTTGTGATTTTACGAGGAACTCGCTCTACGGCTATATCTATATTAATAATTAAAAATAAAAGTTGAAAGTTCGGTAGTCCCGAAGTCTCGAAGACTGGTTTATATTACAGCAATGAATGAAGAAGATTGTGCATCTACAATAATAGATGGAGTAAGAGTTATGCATTCATCTAAAAAATAAATACATATTAATAGGTGCTTAGATAAGCGGTCACTATATATTTTGTAAGATTATTTTTATTGTTAAAATTCAAATATTCATTTCCTACTCGAATGCAAATGTTGAGAATCACGAGTGAATTTATACTTTGTATTCAAATTTCCATACTTTTGGATATTAAATATACAGGGTGTTCCTAAATGTCATGTACGAACACGGCTAAAGTTTTCATTGAAGTTAGATACACAAACGCTTCGTTACGGATCACCGAGGTGTTAAAATTTTTCAGTTTTTTCTACAGGGTGTTACATAATAGTATGTCACAACTTGAAGGGATAAATCTACGTGCAATTTAAAGAAAAAGAGTTTATATAAACATAGGTCTGCAAAAGCTTCGTTACGGAGCTACAGGGTGTTGAAATTTACGGAAAATTGGTTTTTTCTTCAAAACTCCTGCAGTTTTCGAGATATTCAGCCCGAATTTGGAATGCAAGCTATTTTTATAGCCTCCATCATTACCTCTCCTAGATTTTCACTGAAATTCACAAGGTCTTCTCTTTTCCGAGGCTATGTCTTCTTTTGCCCTCTAAACTTTTTTGCAGTACGCCACTGAGTAGCGTTCAATCAATTTTCGTCATATACGTTCAGTTTGAAAACTTTTTTGAGGTTCGGTATAATAAACACCAATGTTTTCCGCAATTGGTACAAGTTCTCATACCATTATTGAACCTACGCTCAAATCATAGGTAGGTACAAAGTTATAATGGGCATATTTTTCATTTTGTCGTCTGTGCACTACAGAGCGTCGATCGCAATAAAAAGGGCAAAAGCTCTGCTCATTCGTAAAGAAAATTCCTTCACAGTCAGCTTCCAACCAATTGTTATGTTCCCTTGCAAAATTCAATCTGGCCCTTTGATGTGCTGCTATTAGAGCTGGGTCCCGAGCTGCAACACGAGGTCTCTAACCAAATTTTCCTGTTCACCCTGTACAGAAGTCTGGCTTCTTCCGCATTTTCATTCGTAACCATGCATAATAATAGTTATTTCAGAATTTATACAATTTGAAATTGTAACGATATTATAGCGAGTATTCAAAACAATTTTACACTTTACAACTCCTTATTAGTGTGTAAAGAATCTGCGATTTAAAATTTCAGATGTCGCAATGAATAAATATCCAGATAATGTCATCAACAATTTAACGATAATGGTGGGAGATACGAAAAAACGTAAGATGACAAAATGTTCCTAAATGAAATGGAAAAACGC
This sequence comes from Cryptolaemus montrouzieri, assembly GCA_013387265.2. Classification (NCBI taxonomy): domain Eukaryota; kingdom Metazoa; phylum Arthropoda; class Insecta; order Coleoptera; family Coccinellidae; genus Cryptolaemus; species Cryptolaemus montrouzieri. Next base: position 32,459,949 of record JABFTP020000103.1, read on the forward strand.
TTTTGGTATATAGACCATACCAAACGGAGCATAACTTATGAAAAAATATCACTCTGTAGATTCTGTTGGCTGTTAGACATGTAGATTCAACTCATATTCTGTAACGATATATCAAAACTTGAGGTGACTATTTCAAAATTGCTGAAAGAAGAACTATAAATAAAAATATCGAAATTTCAACACCCTGTGGTATCGTATCGCAGTTTTTGCAGAACTGAGTTCATGAGAAACTTTAGCCATAAAATTAACCAGAAAATCAACTGATTTCGTTAGTACATGATATTTAGGATCACCTTGTACATAAGCATTCATGATTTTTTTCAATCGATTCATGCATTATATAACTTTAATGTCGATGAAATCTCAAGTACTTTCATTCAACATCTGTAAAATGGTGAGTCAGAATATGAGAAACTGACTTTCCTTCCAGTAATTAACAAAATTATAGTTGACTTATTTGTCCCTCATTTTGATATAAATACAACCAGACTGAATTGTTCCAGGTGAACAAAAATCGAGTCGATCACGTTTTTTAAGTGTCAACTACATTCCGAAGCTTACCAAAAACATGATCATGTTTTCATTAGCTCAGTCAAAATATAAATACCATATTTCTTGAATTGTTACGAAATAATTGGTACGAAATTTTGTATCTGGATTTTTTGAATAATTAATTGGAAGTTATAATTACACGATTGACAAACGCAAGAGCAATGAAAACGGTCTATTTCTATTAATCGTCGATAATTTACAAATGAGATAACGTGATACGAAAAGGGAATGCCTGTTACTTTCGAATCACTTCGTGATGAATATTTCCCAATTAATTGGTATTAGGTATTTCGCATTCTTCTAGACTAAAAAGGAGAATAACGAATGCAAATCTTTTAATTCGTATTCCAAGGTGAACTTTTGTTACATACTTTCTTTGTGACAGTCTCTGCAATTCAGACTAGGAAAGTGACTGAAAAGTAAAGATGAACTTCAGAATTTACCTGATATACAGAACGCGTACTTCAAATGGAATGAATTCAATTATTTGAGTTGGGAGGTAGTTCCTTGATTCAAACTGATATACGAGCATGTCTTTTAAGTTTTGCATATAGAGCAAGAATGAAACAACTGGGAGCTTTTGAAGACTTTATTGTTTTCGAAGTATTCTTCGTGAATAGCATTACAGTTTAGCATTTGGTCGATTCAATTCTGATAGCAGTTATTCCAATCGTTTGCTATATACATTTTGGAAGGCATCAACAGTCCATCCTTGATATTGGAAAAAGTAAAATAACCTGTTGGGTCTGGACTATACGAAGGATGATGTTACAATTCGATGTTTTCTAGCATTAGATATTCAAATGTTTTCCGGGATGTGTTCCAACTTGTATTGTCTTGGTGAAGGATGATTCGCCGTTTGGTTGGGTTGTCAAAGCTTACTAACGACTTGCGGTAAATAAATGGTTGTGTACCAATCGGCAGTAACGGTTCTTTGATCTTTTTTAAGGAATTATTGTTTGTTGTTTTTGAAACAAACGTTGTGACCATATTTTGGGAGATATTTTGCCACGTATGACTTTTGTCGGTTTTTTCGCTTGACACACCCAAACAGAAGAGGGAGCTCATTTTCTGGCTCGTATGGATGAATTCATCACCATCTACAATGCGCACAGCTTTCAAATTTTTCTTTTCACATTCAATTTTATCCTTGGGTGACTCCCATATCTCGTTCCTATAGAAAATCACCGTGTCGTCAGCAAAGGAGACAATTTCTCCACATACGGGTAGGTTAAACATATCATTAATATAGATACAAAACAGGATAGGACCGAGGGCAGTTTCTTGCGGCACCCCATAGCATAAACGCTTTCTGGAGCTCTCGACGCTGTCCACCGCGACAATCTACTCCCTCTCATTTAGATAATTGTTCATAAGTTCATAAGCATTATCTCTGAATCCAATATTCTTCAGTGACGGGAGCAGATAATGATAAATAGCCTCTCGCATTAAAATAGAAACGTCTTCATTCCATAATGTGAACAAGATAGACTATATCAAAATAGTGGAGAGGCAATAGATTTCCTGATTGGTGAATAAAGAAATGCAGTTGTTGAAGATATATGCGATTATATGAAATTTTTTCAGTTGATTATTGCGCTGATGTTTAGTTGAGCGAAATACTAATACAAATAAACTGTTTCTGTAATAAATTGCTGCTTGAATTAAAATAGAAATGTTTTCATTCTATTTTGTGAGCAAGATAGAAAATATCAAAATAGAGAAAAGATAATAGATTCTGATTGATGAACATAGAAAGGCTGTTCAAGATATTCGCTATTATACAAAATTTTTCCATTTGATTATTGCGTGAGCTTTTCAAGAGTTTATATTTCAGATAAAATCTTCAATTATATGTTAAAATATCGATAAAATCTTGATTACTTTCATTTAAGAGATGTACAATGATAATTTGAATAATAAGAATACATGAAGTACTGTTTTCGTTACTTTTATATAATTATAATACCCGCAATTTTCGGCTCGATAAATTCATGAAATGGTTGCTTTTACATATATTCTACATTTCTTCTAGGTAATTAGTAAAAGTTTGGAGGAAATTTCACTTTATAAGTCGAACATTTTGTAGAGAGAAGATATCTGATAATCAACAAATATTGAAATACATGAAGAACTCGAAGAAATGTTGGCGTTTTTTTCCATTTTGGTGTCTCGATATCCATGTCTATATTTTTGGTATCAACACTGCTCCAATGAATCAACGCACAAAATCGGAAAATCTTATTTTTTTACACAGGGTGTCCGTGAATAGCGTGTACAACGTTATACCACAGATTTTTCAGTTCGAAATAAGTCAATTTAGGCCAACTCACCTATATGAAAAGTTTCTTCGTTTGGCCGCTAGAGGACGCCAAATCCAAAGATTTTTTTCCTATTTTTCAAATAATTCGAGAACGATTCGATCGATAGAAACCATATTTGGTATGCGTAATTGGCTGCGTTATTAACGTTTTTTAGTGATCCACTCAATGACCTTGACGTTTTACAAGTGTCGCTAAAAACTCGAACGTGTTTTTAATCAACCATAATTTTGAAATTGTCTGCGTTTGAGCAAAACTTTTTTAGACATTGATGACTAATTATCGAACTTTTTTGTCTCAAGAGAAATTTTGATATTATGAGCGGCTCATTCAGAAAAAACAGTTTTTCAATTTCATGACTTCATTTCTTCAACCATCTAGCAAGTCAAAAATATCACATATTAACCATGTTGGCTTTGGATTTGTTTCTGTAGTCTGGCAGATTGTCATTCAATTATGCTTGACAACCTTTTGTTGACAAAATGATGTTTTCTAGGTTACTATATCGGATCAAGCAAATGGGAAATTTAATGTTCAGTAGTATAAAAATCGAAATATTCGAAGAAAAAACTTAATGAGTTTGTCACGATGACTATTTAAAATATGAAAACAGGTTGGCCAGTTGGAAAAATAAAAAACAAATCCCTTCAGTATAACGATTAATTAGTTCACTCCCAAAATTTCATTCAATGATAGTAAATATTCAAAAATTCCACCATTATGTTAAATACAGGAGTTAATCCTCTTTAAGAAATCAAATTGGACATTTCATGTCCCCATTAAATGTTAAAAGCCAATTGTTAAAAAGTTCTGTTATCATCCAAGCTTTTTTGTTAGCACGATAATCAGTAGGAAACGATATCACTCCTTTGAAAGATCGCGGTTCAATTAATCCTATAACCAAGGGTTTACGTTTTTCTGATTTATCCATATTTACTGCAAGTAAAACTGTCAACCTCTCTTTACTATGTTTACTATGTTTTCCCCCATGACATTTTTCATCTTTAAAAGTAAGCGTCTTGTCCAGTAAATATTTGAAAAATAGGCCAGTTTCATCAGTGGTGCTACCGTCGCATGTTGAGATACTTGGGTACACCATGTGACGAATGAAATAGTTCTCGAACCCATGCACAAGGATATAGAGGTTATGGAAACTATTGAAGAGAGAAAACTAGCATACTTTGGGCATATAATGCGGAATGATTATTATGAAATCCTCCATCTGTTCATGCAAGGAAAGATTGACGGTAAGAGGGGACCTGGAGGACGAAGAATCCTATGGCTAGCCAATCTTAGGCAATGGACCGGGAAACATATTAGGAATTATTTCGAGCTGTAGTCAATAGAGTAATATGATCCAAAATGATCGCCAACGTCCAGTGATAAGGCACAGTGAGAAGAAGAAGAGTTTATCATTAGTTGTGTACCAGAAAACAAATTTGAAATATTGAAACCGTCCGTTAATTTCTTGCAGCACTGATGAAATGCCGATAAGGTGGAAAAATTCCGAATTTCGACTGAGTTATTATTATTATATCAAAAAACTGATACATCTTTCTCCCTTACTTATTTTTCGTGAATAAATAGATAACCGTGAACAAATGCGACCTAATTTTTTAGTTCTTTCGGATTTGGTCAAGTGAAAACACCTCACTTATTCCTGAAGTCAAGTGTTCTTAAAAAATTGAACACATTATATAAAATGGAAAAATCATTGTATGTGTTTTGAAGCCAGGTGATCTACATATATGATTCTACTGAAAAGTTAAATTGTTGAATATATCGTTTAATGTTGGCAATGAATGACATTTCAAAATTACATTCAACCTTTCAGTTGATGTATTTTATGGGTATTAATAACTTCAAGAGATAGTTGAAAGAACTTATTCTGTTACTGTTATTCGGTATTCAGGATCGTATTTGTAGAAGATGAATGAATAATTGATTGTATCGGCATTTAAAGTAGTTACTAACAAGACATATTTACGGTGCACTTCAAACATTCACTGTTTTGACTAAGAAATATCGATAGGCGTTAGTGCATTAAGAAACAGTTTGAGGAATTGATTAACACATAACCCACAATTTAACTGCATGATGTCTCAATTCAGAATTTATGAATTATATAAAATTTTAATTTTGAAAGATATTTCATTCGAAAACATTTTGTAGGAGCTTTTAGTCTAATGAAAAAATACTTGTAGGAATCTTTTGAATAGGGCAATCTATCAAAAAAATATGAATGATTTCTAGATTTTTCTTCAGATCTTTCGAATTTTTTTCAAACATTAAAAACTAGAAATAAGTCTAACTGAGAAGTTCACGTACACTGTGCCGAAAAATTAACACACAATTTCAATATTAAATTTCTTTTTTTGTTGGCAACCGATCATTAACACATAGTTTTTTCGGATATGTCCGGACATATGCCAACAAAATTCGATGTTTCTTTTTGATGCACATGTTCCTCTCATGAGAAATAGAATGGAAGAAATAAATTGAAAATTTTACTTCTCGGTATTAATGCAACGCAAATCACGAAATTTTACCTCAGCAGATTGTGCTGTAGTAGAGGTGTTAGATGACTTAGGTTGGATTTATACAGGGTGCTTCAACGAAAACTAAGCAGAGGCTATATCTACCAAGATATTCATTTCTGATCAAAACGCTCCAAACGTTTCAAGGGGGACATCTTTTGGGGTACAACACTTGCCTTAAATATCAACCCCCTAAGCGAGGGTTGCATCCTTGAACTTTTCGAATAGGGAAGATTAGCCGAGGGATGACTCAAAAAAAGGTAGTATCTTTGTCTACATTGCCTTGAACGAATTTCCATTTTTAATTGAAAACTGTAAAAGATATAGGGTGAGCAACTGATAGATAAGGAAGACTATTTTCCTGAGACTGTTCAAGTTTCAGTGAGTTAAAATGGAAGAGATGCATGCTGATTAATGGCAGTCATCATCAAGTACCATCCTCATCTCGAATTTCAACCCCTGCAGCAGGAGTGACAACCCTTGAAAATTTGGAAGAGGAAAGATGGGTCGAGTGATAACTCGAAAGAAAGGTATTATTTTTGTCTGCATTTCCGTGAAAGAATTTTCATTTTAGATTGAAAACTGTAGAAGATACAGAGTGAGCCACTGAAAAATAGAGAAGAATATCGCCCCAAGACTATTGGAGTATTAGTGCGAAAAACTGGAATAGATGCATTTAGATCAAAGATGACAGCCTTTGATCTGGAATGAATCTGTTACATTTTTTTGCACTAATACTTGAATAGCTCAGGGCGATAGATAGTCAACTCTATTTTTCAGTAGCTCACTCTGTATCTTCTACAGTTTTCAGTCAAAAATGGAAATTAGTTCACAGGGATGCAGACAAAGATAATACCTTTCTTTCGAGGTATCACTCGACCCATCTACCCTCTTCCAAATTTTCAAGGGTGGTCACCCCTGCTCTAGGGGTTGAAATTCGAGATGAGGATGGTATTTGATGATGACTGCCATTGACCAACGTGGATCTGTTCCATTTTACTTCACTGAAACTTGAATAGTTCCAGGGAAATATTATTCTCTATCTTTCAGTTGCCCACCCTGTATCTCATACAGTTTTCAATTTGAAATGGAAATTCGTTCAAAGCAATGTAGACAAAGATACTACTTTTCTTTTGAGTCATCACTCGACCCATCTTCCATGATGGGGATTGCAACTCCCGCTTAGGGGGTTGATATTTCAGGCAAGTTTTGTACCTCGAAAGATGTATCCCTTGAAACAAAAATTGACCTGTTTTTGCGTTTTGATCATAAATGAATATCGCGGTAGATATAGCCTCTGTTTAGTTTTCGTTGAAGCATCCTGTATAAGAATAGGACAAAGGTTTGGGGTGTCCTATGTATTTGCTTCTAGAATGATCTGCAGTTACAGGGTGACCAGTAGTCATGAAAGCAGACCGGGGCAAGGACGACCTTGAAAAACAACAGCGATCCATGACCTTTATTCCAGAATCTCCTCGTTGAGACAAAGGTTTGAATAGGCCAGGCACCTTTATATGCAACTTTGACAGAACAGTGGAGGGTAAACTAGTACCGAGACAATACGACAACATCTCAAGGAATTTGGTTTGAGGCCTCATGGCATGGATCGAGGCACAGCTCTGACCTCAGCACATCGAATAGCCAGATTGAATTTTTCCTGGCAATATGTCGATTGGTTAGAAGCTGACTGGGAGAGAGTTTTGTTCACATATGAGTCGAGATTTTCTCTTTTTCAATGAAATCGACGTTCTCTGGTGTACAGACGTATGAGAGATAATGAGAGATATACCCAGTGCAACTTTTCACCTATCTATGGTTCTGGTGGAGATTCAATTATAGTGTGTTGAGGAATTCTTTTGAACGCCCGCATTAATCTAGTCATTATAAACAATGGAACCCTGAAAGAGCAGAGGTAGGTTACAGAAACATCAGAAGAACATGTTGTATCAAGTTTAGACCTTAATCCTTTCTAACATAGCTAGAACATTCTCAATTGAATATCAAGAAGCCAGAAAAACAAGCCAGGTGCAATGGATGAGGTTCAGAACAGACTGATTTTGAATTTAAGGGAATTTAAGGTTTCAAAATACTAATTATTAATAGAAAAAGATGTATTTCATGACATTTATGGTGACACCACAAGATCGCTTTAGTATATTGAAAATTGTGATTTCAGGACCCGTGAGGATCAAATTTTTGAACCTGAATATGTCCGAGTTTGAAAAGATTAGGACCGTGCTTTTCTCACTAATTTGTCTTACACTTGCTTTAGGAATCACCTTTCAAAGTTTGTCTGCGCAAAAGACATGGAATTGAAAAGAGACCGTGCTTCGGAGAAGTTTACTGATCTTCTGCAGAGCTTCAATCTACATGAAACAATTCACGAACCTACCATAATGACACGGACGTCCAAAACCTGATAGATAACATTTTTGTCAGTGATGAGGAAAATAACATAGTTGGTAGAGAGATGATATCGGCTTTCTCAGATCATCACGCATAGATTACAGAGATCCCTTTAAATGAGGAAGTACCAGTAAGGTATAACTATAATAGAATTTTTTTAAAGAGGAAACTAGATCAGTTTGCCGAAGCAATGGACGAAGTGGATTGGGGGGGTAGATTTCTTTCTTGTGAGGATGCTGAAATTTTGTATGACACATTCTCGACAATCTTGTCTGATCTTTCAAACATAATATTTCCGCGAAAAAGAAGCCTTGGAAAAGAGAACTGGATTACTACAGGTATAAAAATATCATGCAGAAAACTATTCGATGATAAACTTTTGGGTTTAGTATCAGAAGAGCATTATAGAAACTACTGCAATATTTTGAAAAGTGTAATTACTGCAGCAAAGCAGCGGATCAATGTAGAATGTATATCGAATGCAAAGAATAAGAACAAAGCTACTTGGAACCTCATCAAAAAATACTCTGGTAAACAACCTGCATCTAATCAGAATATGTTTGAAAACTTTCAAAATGTAGATAAGAAATCCCTGGTTTATTTCAACAAATTCTATGTGCGTTGTGAAAAAGACAATAATGCTGAAAGTGAAGTATATCCTATACAGGAGGATCATCATGCTAGCATATTCTTGGAGCCTACAGATGAACGTGAGGTTCACCAAATAATAAAAAGCTTAGGGAACACCAATGCTGTTGGAAGAGATGAGATTATCATAAAGTGTCTCGAGCATATACCCCACATCATCACAGCGCTGCTCTGTCACCAACTCGACGCTCTCCACTGAAAATTTCCCTAGTAAACTGAAGATTACCAGAATTGAGCCTGTTATGAGCACGTTATCCTTAAGAGAGTAATGAACTTTCTGGAAAATTTTGCTCTTCTGAAAATTTCACAATATGGTTTTAGGAAACAAAAATCTACTGTCGATGCTATATATTCAGCAATTAATCAAATAGTCAACTCTTTGGATTGAAAGTATATACTCTTGCTTTGTTTTTAGACCTCAGCAAGGCATACGAGTGTATGCCATAATAAATTGTTGAAAAAGCTGGAATGGTATGGGATACGTGGGGTGGCACTGCGACTGGTGAGGTTTTACTCGTCTAACCGCAAGCAGTATGTTCCAGAGGCAAATGATGCGGGTGAAGTCATTGAGCCAGAAAGTCTTGAAGTTTATAAAAGTGTTACTCAGGGATCTATATTGGGAGCTCTCCTGTACCTAATATACACGACTTACCTGAAGAACTACAGAACAATATACAGCAATATGCTGACGACACCTCACTGGATTTATCTGAACATGATGTTGAAGCCCTCAAAACAAAATCAGTTGATACCTTAAACATCCTGGAAAATTATTACTCTCAGAATGAGCTTCAACTAAATACATCTAAAACTCAAATAATCTCATTTGAATTCAGATAGCCAACAGAACACTGAAGCATAGTATATAACAATGAAACTATAACTGCAGAGGATACTGTCACTTTCTTGGGAGTAAGGATCGCCTCCACGTTAGACTGGGTATGTCTGGTGAACCATGTTACGAAGACCATAGTTAGAGCTTGCTATGCGCTGAGGGTATTGTCAAGAATGGTTAATAGAGAGGCAGTGCTTTTGTCCTATCATGCGTATGTAAAGTCCCACCTTAGGTGATGTTGTATTTTGGGAAAATTCGATGATGAGTGAAAGAGTGTTCATTCTGCAGAGGAGATGTCTTAGGGATTAAATCCAAAAGAAAGCTGCAGGAAGCTTTTTGCTACTACACGTTACAGAGACAACCTATCAACCTATAGGCACAATTACACATATCTGCAGAAGAATGTAGTGTTCATGTCCATTCAACTTTCAGCATTCAAACGAAATCTTAAACAAAAACTATTGGAGAAGGCTTATTATGCAGTTCAGGATTTCTTAGACGACTCATTTAGTAATTGATTTTATTGCATTTGCTGTTTTTTATGTAATGTATTGTTTAATGCTTTTGTTTATACATTGTCTTTGTTTCTTCTCATGTTTTTGACACAATCACTGTACGCATATGTACCAACTTGAACAAATACAAATGATCTATCTATCAATCTATCTAATCATGAGATTCTACCTAGCAAAAATTCGTTGAAAGAAAAATCCGAAAAATTTCCAGAAAATTTCCTTGTTTTGATTTTTTGCAAATTAGAAAGATATAGAGGAGGTAAGTGAGTCAGCGGACAGCCTGATTAAAAAATTGCGTCAGTTTCCTTATAGCCTTGAACATTAACTTAATACTGCTAATTTGTATAATCGGTACATGGTACATTAACTCTTGATCGGTTATGTAAACAGTACTTAACCGTGAAGAAATTTCGAATAGTTCCGCTGATTTGTAGGAAGTGCAACATATTCTGAACGGAGAGATTAACGGAAAAAGCGATGAAAGCTTCCAAATATATAATTTAAATTGTTACTTTTTTATCGGGTGTTCTAAATGAAAGGATATATTCTGAATGTGATTAATGGGTTAATTATATAAGTTAAACGTCATGTATTTTATTCATTCGGTAATTAGGTGTCGAAATGTTAATTATATCAAATCTCAATGATTTCTAGTTATTTTTTAGACCATTCAGTTTTTCGAATTAAGTTACACTACCCCGGGAAATTAACGTAATATAATGGTTGAATTCTTGTATTTGCATCAAAGTAACAGAGGTTCTTATAATGTTTTTGTACGGTAAGATATACCTTCTCAAAATAATTTGATTAATGCACAATTTCATGACAAATACTACATAGCGCAGTCTTCCTCATGGCGAAATTTCCAGCGGATTACCCAAAACCATCCCTTGTTCAAAAAGTTTATACATACAGTTTATCCGCGCTAAGGGGTTTATCCATCAATTTCAAATTTTAGTATAAGTGTATATGAAACTGATCTACAATTTGCAATTATTTTCATGGCGGTACCCCTTCTGTATTTATACCGGATATCGATTACAAATGGCATGGATTTTAAGTTTTTTAATAGGGGGCATCCTTTTTGAAGTATCTTTTGTTGAGATTTGTCCAATCTAAAGTTAATCACCATTGAGCTATGAGTTTTTATCAAAATTTTCGGAGTTATAGTGCCATCGTCTCTGCCCAAAAAGCTGATTAAGATTTGAGTACGATTATATAGATTCTATTTTAAGTTTAACGAGAAAAGTGTTATGTTAGATTAGGGCGACGTAACTTCCGATGCTTTTTTATATATAGGGTGTTTAGAAATCATTTGTCAACTCAAAAAAAACGATTTGCAAAATAAGGTTTTTTTCGAAGATGAGTACCTAGTTTTTACTTTATAAAAATAGATAAAATATATAACTTAATATATGCTAAACTTCAGAGAATTCGAAAATATGCAATATTTTGTTTTAATTTTGCATATTATATCAGTTATCGTTTGTTGTTTTTGTTGTTATACTTCTGCAGCTTTGCTACTACAATATACAGGACGTTTGTATGGTGTATTCTTTAATCGTTCTTCATTAACAGACCTTATTCGTTAAAATTTGTCTCATCTCAAAATTAAATACCCTTGAGCTATGATTGTTTTCAGAGCAGATCCACTTCCGGTTAAACTGTACATCAACTAATAGTTTGCATATTCAAATGGCATTGTGTACTTTTTATTTTTTTTGCTAAATGATTTATTTTATCTTAAATTGACCACCGTTTAGCTACGATGTTTTCATCAAAACTATCAGAATTATAACCATCTTCTTCGTCCAATAAAATTGACTGAGATTTGAGTAAGAATATAACTATTTTAGTTTAACGCAAGAAGTGTTATTTTGAGGGCATCGTACTTTCCGAAGCCATATTATGTATTATATACATGGTGCTCAAAACTTATATGTCAACACAATCAAACTCAATTATCTAAGTTTTTTTCAAATAAGAGTGCCAATTTTTTATATTTTATTTGAACCGTATTTTGAATTAGTTTTGATTGATATTCAGTCTCCGTATAACTCAAATGGCTCGTTTTTATTTTAGTCGTGAATTTATAAATCAAATGTTTCATTACCAACCATGAAGACATTGCAGTTACCATCTTAGGTTATTTTTATGCCAATCCTTATGCGTCTGTATGTGTTGAAGATTTAGGGATAGCACGCAGAACAATCAATACAACTCTTGATAAAAATAATTTATACCCTTACAAAGTCTCATTAATATCATCGATGAATCGAATAGACGCGGTGATTAGGATTAATATCTGCGAAATGTTGATGGTTCATATTCAAGAAAACTCAGACTCAAAATTTTCGAGATATATTTTTAACCGGCATAATGCTCAATTTTGAACCGTCGAAAATCCGTATCAAGCACGGGAGCGGAATTTCCTACATCGGTTTAGCTTTAATTTATTCATGAGATAAAAACACAAGGTTTAACTTTGATCTACACTTTATTTGAAAAAAAAAAAAAAAAAAAAAATTCGACGACGTTTCGCTGATACAGCAGCTTTATCAAGAATGAAAAATAGAATGAAGAGTATGGTATTATAAACAAATCGTAGAACAAGTTGGATGAATAACAGGAAAATCCACACCGAGCCATTGTACAGTTAGTATGAAAGGTAATAAAACTAATTGAACAAGTTAAGTAGGGTGAGTAATTCAAATCTACCTGTTCATTCAAAAGCTTGTCCGAATGTTTGTATCTATTTATTTCTAATGCTTCTAGGAGATCTAATTTTGAACTTTTGATTTTATATGTAATATGTCGAAGTTTTTATTGAATGAATGGTTTTCTTTTATTAGGTGGTTTGAATAATTTGAATCAGATTTATTTTTGTCGAAGCTACGTTTATGTTCAGATGTTCTTATGCCAAAACTCCTATAGGTCCTACCGATTTAAATTTTATCACAAGAACCGCAATTGAGTTTATAGATTCCTGATTTACTTGATTTTTCAACACGAGATTTATTATTTTTAATATGTTTACCTAAGTTATTAGAAGTTTTGAAAGCTATATTAAGATTTTGTTTGACGAGAAAGGATTTAATATTTGTACTTGCAGAACCGCAGAATGTTAAACTGTTGAATATTTTATAGTCTTTATGAATAGGATATACTTCATTTATTGCTTTTTGATAGAGTTTTTTACGAATGATTAGATCTATCATATCCGGATTATATGAATTATTAATGGCTATCTGTTTGATGATGTTTAAACATCATCAAATTTCTCGAATTCCTCGTCAATCTCTCGTTGAATGCATAACCAACTTCTTTGACAATAGGAGAATAAGAATACTAGGTCCGTTGAATTGGCCTGCAAGATCTCTAGATTGCACCCCTTTAGATTTTATTTATAGGGGTACTTAAAAAACAAAGTTTATAGTTCGCCGATAGATTCGCGAGAGAATCACGAATTAGAAGTGAGACGCTCCTTTGACAGCAACGATCCCAAGCGAGTGCAAAAATAGCAGCAATAAATAAAGTGCACTCGTGGATTCAAAAATGTTTAAAAAAAAATGGATGACGATTTGAACATTTTATTGGATTTCATTTTCACTACGTTGTTTATGTTCAAGATTTTTTAATTTTATTTCTTATAAATATTAGAAATTTTATTTCACGATTCATGTCGCCAGAATCACATATATAATAATTTTTCAGTTTTCTGTATTGTAAGTATTGATAATTGATTTTTGAGTACCTATTACCTGTATTAATAGCATCGGAAAGTTCAAAATCTGATTCAATTTTTCTGGTTAAGAAGATGACATTACCCAGTACGAACATTTTGATGAAAAAAAAATATAGTTCAATTTTAGGTAAAACAAATCTGAACAAAATATGAACGAAAAAGGATTTTCTTTGATGAAAAAAATCAAATAATACACCATGTCATTTGAAATAGCAAAAATGTATTCGATATTCGGTATAACCGGAGGTGGTACCGCTCTAAAATAATTGCAGATTGTAGATCAGTATCCATTCACTCTAATGCCAAATTTTCAAAATGAATCAACAGATACTTCTAATGGTACCTTTATCGCGGATACCCTGTATTTTGTGAAGGTAAAACTACAAGTATAACAATAGAAACAACAAAAGACAATATGCGAGAGTAAACAAGTATTGCATAGTTTCAAATTTTTTGAAGTTTATCATATAAGTTATCTATATTATCTAAAAAAATTTTCTGCGAGCTAGAATATTTATAAAATGATAAGACTTGATAAACATTAAGACAAAAAGATCAGAGGTACTTACAGAAGTACGGAGCCGCATCGTCTCGAACTGAAATCCAATTCTCACAAGTAAATGGAACTAACACACGAGATAGTTGAAAAATTTTTTTAAAACAACCGCGATATCAGAGCGAGAACGAGAGTGAGAGTGAGTATACCTGAATGTTTCTTCAAGAAGAACGTTACTTCTCTTTATAACCTACGTATGGTCTTCGAGAGGGGAAAGTATTTGAAATTGAACACCGACTTCAATGTGTAATTCATTTTATGTTCCTATTAATGTTTTATTAGAGCAATGTTCATTCAATTATATTTTAGGAAATTCTTTGAAATATATTAACATTCTGTTCAGTTCTTCAACCATGTTTGATAATTTTAGTGCAACGTTTGAAAAGATTAAGAGAAAAATTTAGCAAAAATGCAAAATCCTCTATAGAAAATATGAAGAGGGCACCAATACATTTCAATGGGCATAGGAAATGTCTTCCATTTGCAACCACTAAATACAGGATGAACTATTTGAAATAAGAAAAATAATTAGGTTTGAAGCAAAATTTGACACCTATCGTAGTATTGTTCATGATTCAAGTCACATCTTCACTAAACATGGAGTAATTTAGAATTAAGATGCAGATTCACGATTAAGGCAATACTGATCCGAAGAAATTCAGCTTATTTCGTGTTAGCTAGCACGATGAAAGATGATGAGAAACATTTAAAAATCTTTGATATAAATTTTTGTAACGGAACACTCTGTATATTCGAGAATAATATCAGCACCTGCAATAAATCAGTATCTAACCTTTCTATAACTATGCTTCTTCCATATACAGGGTGTCTGTGATTAAGATCTGGGAACGGAAGTTAATCGATCAATTTCATTACAGTAAACGGATGCTAATCTATAAATGTTTTAAAAGTGGTTCCACTTCCAGTTATACTAGACATAAACTACAATTTAGCTATGTCAAATGACATGGTGTACTTATTATTTTTTTCATAAGAGGGCATTCTTTTTCAAGCATCTTTTGTTATGATTTATTCTATCCTAAATTAACCACCATTGAGCTACGAGTTTTTTATAAAAAATTTTCGAAATTCTAGTGTCTTCTTCTTTCCCTTAAAAAATTGGATCAGATTTGAGTAACGTTATAACATTTTCTTCTGTTTAACGAGAAAAGTGTTATTTTTGAGGGCAATGTAATTTTCTATACCTTGTCAACACATAAAACTGAAACGCCAAAAAAAACGTTTTTTCAAATACGAGTACCTATTTTTCTTCTTTAAATCAACCATATTTTTAGGTTTGACTTTACTTGTTTTTGCCACCCTAAAGCATGAGTTCACATCGAGCTTTTTCAAGCTGCTTGACAGCGTGATACTTGTAAGAACATACAGTTAACTTAACTTGCTAATAGTTTGTTGCCGTATCCGTACAAGTGAAAAAGAAGTAGATTGTATCTCCAGTCATAGAGAATTTTTTGATTGGCTCCGGCACACTGAGATTTCAAAACTTATTACGTTTGATTTAGTCAATTCGTTTCGCAGCGCAACAAGTAGATACAAAAAGCTCCGTGTGGGAATTTGCTCATTTCAAAGGAAAAAAAGAGAAGAAATCAACCAGGAGTCATTTCAGAAAGGATTCTGTATTCACCAACAGCACTCAACAAAATATTGATGTCGCCTGCAACCTACAATAGATTTCTATATAATATAGAATAGATTCAAATAAAATGATTCTTTCAGAGGTTTTTGGTATCATTCGTTAAAAACTCATAGTAGGAGATTCGAGCCTACATCGACCTTTACCGAGCTGATAATAGAATGGAACATATTTTATAACGAATTTAGTATATTAGAAAATATTTTGAAAATGGGTGTGCTAAACAAATCCTGCACAGACTATTTTCAATTATTTAAAGAAAAAAATGATTTTTAGTTAAATGTTGGCATGTCGATGCCAGTTATCTTCACTTGATTGGATAATAGAAAAAATTTTATATTAATATAAGCGCAGTTTCACTGCAAACACGTTGATATAAAATTGTCTGTAAAAAACTTGGCCCTAATAGAGGATTTCGAATTTTACAGATTTCAATTTTAACGTGAGTGGAAATGTGTGACAAAGAGGTCCGAGTTGAGTATAGCGTGTTATAATACAGGATACAATATTGCAGTCCCACGTGATGGGACCTCGAAGAAAAGAAAGTGCGCATGCTCGGTATTCATACGTCAGAGAATGACAGCAATACTTCAGTGAACAGTGATTGGCATTTTTGACATTTAAGTCGCAAAAAGAATAATTAATTAAATACATAAAAAAACAAATATATTAATTATAATAGTAAAATATTCAATATTCAAACTTGAGATAAAAAGAATTATTCAAAAATCCGTAGATCAATGAATAATCCTTCCTGACAAGAGCTAGTTCCCAAATCTGCCTGCCATGCACGCAGCCCCCAAGAGCCACAATAGTGCAACTAAGCAGGAAGCCGAGAAAAGAACCGGCAGACTCTCTGCTGCTTTGTTTCTTCGTCTTCCTCCCTACCAATGCATTTTCAACTCACTTGAAAATATTTGGAGTATAACCAAAAACTATTATCGGGACCATGTAGGGAAGGAAGGAAGTTCAGCTGAACAATCACTTTCTGTATGGAAAGAAGCTCTTCTCTCTCTCTCTCAATATCATTGGGAACACGAACTTCATTTTGATCTTGAAGATGTTCCCTTTGATAATAAATATGGACGAGAATAACCTTGACAATGAAACATTTTTAGACGAATTTCAGAATAAAATGGAGTATTTATTTTTCAATTAATTTTAACTTCTCAACCTTTCCTTTGTAAAATTATCATTAAATGAATGATTTTGTTGATTTCTGTTATTAGATAGTTTTACCTGTGCTCCTTATTTGAATCTGCAAGTGCCAAGTAGACTAAATTCTAGTTTCTGTTGAAAGATTGAAATATTTCGAAAATTATTATTATTTCATGGCCTAGTGAAAATAATATTTTATCAGTCAAAAAGTAACGTTTTGATTCAATTTTGACTTATTCAAAAACCTGATTTTCTCTGAAAGCTTATTCATTTCCATTGTATGTCAAATTAAATAACCAGTGCTCAAAACCTTTATTGAACAAAGTGCATATTGAAAATTTCTTCTTTTTCTGTTTTTATATTAAAGAAAGGCGAAACAATTGAATTGAATTATGCCTCGTGTTGCATTTACAGGTAAGTACTAATATTCTGAAGATCCATCATGATCATCAGGCCGATTTTTATTTTCAACTCGAAATTTTTGGCCAAAAAAATTTTTTTTTCTTACGTTATTTGAAACCTACAGAGATTATTTTTCTGAATGTTTTGATACCCCAAACTAGAGGTCTGAGGTGCGTAGTTTTTGATATACAGGATGCTCCATTCAAGAGGTATTGGTATGAATGATTATTAAAAATTTCATTTCGGGAAAGGAAAGTCGCGAATGAATTTCATATGGCTCAAATTGACATCAGACAAAGTTTTCTCAAGAAAAAAGTCGAAGTGAGTAATTTATTCTGAGAAAAATTCATACCACACCTCTTGATGAAACAGCCTGTATTTCAGAAAATACGCATCTCCTCCCTACTATGGGTATCAGAACACTCAGAAAAATAATCTCTATAGAATAATGATGAAAAAATATGGGTTGTAATTTGAAAAAAGGTCGATGACGTAATATCTTGCGAATTACAAAAGAAAGAAATTTTGTTTTCTACCAAATAATTTCCAGTTGAATATAAAAATCGACCTGTCTGAGGGTTTTGCACGAAAATCAAAAATAAAGAAATTATGAATTTTATTCCATACTTAACAGTCGCACTGAATAGGAATTTTGGGAAACAATGGCAACATCCGAGAAAACTGGTTGATGACGTCACTTTAAACTTAACGTGAACAGACTATACCTGACAACCCAGTAGTGTGTCCAGGTAAATAATGGGCAACCTAACAACAGCACATTCTATACGTTCGATATTTTAAGTCAGGGTAAAAATTTTCTCAATATTCTGATGTTACAACATTTGATCAAAAATCATTTTTCAAAAATAATTAGAAATTGTCCGTCCAAGATTTGTTGAGCTAACCTATTTTTATATATGTATTCTAATATACTGAATTTGTAATATTAGGCCCGCAATAAAGTTCTCGCTGTTTTTTTATGAAAATACAATTTTATTGTAAAAAATGATTACAAATGAATCATTCAAAATATTGCCCATCGCTAGTTACAGCTTTTTCCCATCTTTCTGGCAGAGCTCGAATACCGTGACGGTAGAAGTGTGCCATCGAACGGAACAATTAATTATCGGATGGTGCAATATCAATAACCAAGTAGGTTTTAACGGCTTTGGCAACGTGAGGCCGAGCGTAGTCAAGCTGTAGAATTACTTTTTGGTGTCTCTGCTCGTATTGTGGCCGTTTTTCGCGCAGTGCTTTACTCAATCGCATCAATTGAGTTCGATACCGTTCCCCAGTGATGGTTTCGTTCGGTTTCAACAGCTCATAATAAATAATAACACCGACTTGGTCCCACCAAATACACAGCATAACTTTCGCAGAGTGAATATTCGGCCAAGTCGATGACGTAGAAGCATGACCGTGCAGTCCCCAAGATTTTGTTTTTTTGGATTGCTGTAATGAATCCATTTTTCACCACCCGTTACGATGTTGTTTGTTTGTTTTTCCTTTAACGTGCTCTGTTTCTGCCTTTCGGCTAATGGAATTCTGTCACCTCACTAACCCGGAAATTTTGTCGAACCCTCTCGTGTCGAGGAAGGGATCTTTAATGTCCAACACATCTCTGTTAGACAGGACCGACAGCTTTACATCTCCTCCGAAAGATGGACACTCAAGCGATTCCCAGAATCCGAAAAATCGCACCGACTTTGTGAGGATTGAACCCAGGTAACTCTGCGTAGGAGACGAGCATCATATCCCATACGCCACCGAGCCGGCTAAATGTTACGATGTTATGAAGAAAACCCTTTCTTTTTTGCCGCTGGAGCAGTTGTACACAGGCGCAAAAAGGACGCTCAACGTTTCTTGGCTTCAAATCATAAGGAACCCAAGTTCCTTGCTTTTGAATCATTCCCAACGCATGCAATCGCTTGGAAATGGCCTGGCGGTTAACTCCTAAGGCTGAAGCAAACTATTCTTGCGTTTGGCACAGATCCTCACCGAATAATGTCTCCAATTCAGGGTCTTTGGAGATTTTTGGCCTTCCTTCACGGATACGGATGTCCTCATCGAAATCACCGTTTTTGAAGCGGCAGAACCAATCCCTGCACGTTGTTCACTTAGAACAGCATCTCCGTCAATATTTTGAAGCTCTCTATGAGCTTCTGCCGCTGTTTTCTTCGAATAAAAGAAGAAAATCAACACTTCCAGCAAATGACGATTATTTGGCACAAAATTAGTCATTATCTCACAACTAAAAGTATATGGCACAAAAACAAAATCACTAATGTGTCACAGTGGTTTGTTTACTATATGTCTAAGCTTTGTTCAAGACGTTCTTGATATGTAAAAATCGACCAGCACTTACTGATGGAGCCATCTATTAACAAAGAGCGAGAACTTAGTTGCACACCTAATAAAATATGGTTCATTCTAGTATCAGCTCGGTGAAGGTCGATGTTGGATCGGATCTTAGACTATTAATATTAAAAAATATATAGAAAACTGAAAGAAATTTATGTAGTGTCATCACTTAGCAGTCAAAAAGTTAAAGTTCACTACGTTTGGCGATATTCATCAAAACCCGTTCGGAGAGTCAGTGAATCCTGTAGAATCGAGATTGAAGGTTGATTTCCCGAAAACCAAGAGTCTGGGGAATCCAGAGACTTACACGAAACTCGTTTATGAAGAAATTATATATAAATTTATGAAAAAAAACTATAAGCATATAAAAAAATATTGAAATAAATAAAAAATTTGTAGATTCAGAAACAGAAATCTAACCAACCTATCAACGATCTGAGGAAGTGGGTATGTAGTTTCGCTTATTCTCAATCTTTTTACAGTTTCAATGTAGATATTTCTTTCATTTTCACGAAGTTTAATTCAGTTTAATTTTCAGAAGTTTCTTTCAGTTGTTTTATAGAAAATATATTTATTTTGATTTTGTGATGTAATGAGCGTGTTTTATTCATGTACATTTCATTTTCTCTTGTTCTTGTTCTGTATTTGTTTGTTCCACAACTTTATAAATTCTTTTCAGGTTCTTGTGTTAAATTTAATTAAAATATTTCCCGATCAAATATTCAGAACTATCTGAAACTTTATTCACGCTCTTATAGAATATAAGAAGTTCAATGTTTTGTTGCCATTATGTTCTGATTCAAGCTTTCGGGTTAGATCGCATTTCAAGAAACTTAAATTTTCCAGATTTTGTGAGAGAGGCTTGATTTTCAAGTCGAGCCGTGAATGTCTAGTATTATGTTTTCCCATACATAAAATGGCTCGTTTTCATTTTATTCGATATTTTATCAAATAACTGCAGTTTCTTTAGAAAATCAAATCATTAGACCATGGAATACAGAAACAGAGTGGATTTAGTTCCAATGGCAGTTTCTATGTTCAACAATATTCTATGTAAGGTTCCATGAATGATTATTAATAAATAGCATTATTATTAATTTTGTTTTGTGTACTTTTTCGTTAGATAAAATGGTAAATAAATATTCAAACGACGATATTGTCAATTTGTTAATTAATCATGGCCAATGTCAACGAATAATAAGACGAACTTTCAACGAAAAGTATCTGAATTCACAACCAATTTACAGAAAACAATTCAGAAAATTACAATCAAATTTTGTCAATAGAATACAGAAAACGGAGATGAGTAGAGTCAGCTCACTTCAAACAATAAAGATATTGTTTTAGCGACATGAATTATGGAATAAAATTTTTTAACATTTATGGAAAATAAAACAGCAAAATCCTAAACATAAACATATCTCATTTAACAAAAAAATATTATATACAAACAAAATAAATGACCTAACCTAACGTCAAACTGAGGGCGAAATTCATAGAATCTTACGTAGAACATTGTGGAATATACAGGGTGCTTCAACGAAAACTAAACAGAGGCTATATCTACCAAGATATTCATTTCTGATCAAAACGCAAAAACATGTCAATTTTTGTTTCAAAGGGGACATCTTTTGGGGTACAAAACTTGCCTGAAATATCAAACCCCTAAGCGGGGGTTGCAATCCTTGAACATTTTGAATATGGAAGATGGGTCAAATGATGACTCAAAAGAAAGGTGATATCTTTGTCTACATTGATTTGAACGAATTTATATTTTTAATTGAAAACTGTAAAAGATACAGGGTGAGCAACTGATAGATAGGGAAGACTATTTCCCTGAGACTATTCAAGTTTCAGTGAGGTAAAATGGAACAGATCCATGCTGATCAATGGCAGTCATTATCAAGTACCATCCTCATCTCGACTTTCAATCCCTGGAGCAGGGTTGACAACCCTTGAAAATTTGGAAGAGGGTAGATGGGTTGAGTGATAACTCGAAAAAAAGGTATTATCATTGTCTACATTCCCGTGAAAGAATTTTCATTTTTGTTTGAAAACTGTAGAAGACACAGAGTGAGCCATTGAAAAATAGAGAAGACTATCTATCGCCCTGAGCTATTCAAGTACCCTGCTCTAATGGTTGAAATTTGAGATGTATATGATGTTTCGGAAGATGACAGCCTTTGATCTGGAATGAATCTGTTCCTTTTTTTGTACTAATACTTGAATAGCTCAGGACGATAGATAGTCTCCTTTATTTTTCAGTAGCTCACTCTGCATCTTCTACAGTTTTCGATCAAAAATGAAAATTCGTCCACGGGGATGTAGACAAAGATAATACCTTTCTTTCGAGGTATCACACGACCCATCTACCCTCTTCCAAATTTTCAAGGGTGATCACCCCTGCTCTAGGGGTTGAAATTCGAGATGAGGATGATACTTGATGATGACTGCCATTGATCAGCATGGATCTGTTTCATTTTACTTCACTGAAACTTGAATAGTCTCAGGGAAATAGTCTTCCCTATTTTTCAGGTGCTCACCCTGTATTTTTTACAGATTTCAACTAAGAATGAAAATTCGTTCAAGGCATTTCTTTTCAGTCATCACTCGACCCATCTTCCTTATTCAAAATGTTCAAGGATTGCACCCCCCGCTTAGGGGGTTGATATTTCAAGCAAGTTTTGTACCCCAAAAGATGTCCCCCTTGAAACGAAAATTGACCTGTTTTTGCGTTCTGATCAGAAATGAATATCTTGGTAGATATAGCCTCTGTTTAGTTTTCGTTGAAGCACCCTGTAGAATCTAACCTATCTGTTTCTATGTTTTTTGATAAAATCGCAAATAAAATGAAAGAGCACCATTCAAGGCATAGAGAAATCTTATACCAATTAATACTAATGTGAAATACAATTCAAACAGAATAAAAAAATAGGTACTCGTATTTGAAAAAATGTTTTTTTCACTATTTACTTATATTGAAATGACAAGTGAGCACCCTGTTTATGAAATGTCATCGGAAAGAACGTTTTCCTCGAATATAACATTTTTCTCGTTGAACCAAAAGGAAAGTTTCCGTCTGACTCGAATCTGAGTCAGAGAAAATGACACTATACTTCCAAAAATGTTGATAAAAAAAGGCATAACTCAATGATGGTTGATTTCAGATAGGATAAACCTCAACAGAGGATGCCAACATCAACGAACAGGAACCCATTAGAAATCGGATAGACTACATTCTGGTGAATAAACGTTTTAGGAACAGAGTGAAAAGAATAACAACCTACGTTGGAGCAGATGTTGGCTCGGATCACGTACCCTTAGTGGCAAACATAAAACTAAAGCTTAAATAAGAGTGCAAAAAGAGACTCTGTGAAGCACTAAATCTCGAGAAACTAGAACAATTGGAAGTAAGAGAAACAGTTCAGCAAGAGGTAAATGCTGAACTCAGCAAATTGAAACACAATAACATAGCAGAAGTTCGACTGAAGAGCACACTGACCAAGACATGTAAAAGTCACCTATAACCATCAAGGAATATCAGAAAAAAAAGGTGGATAACCGACGATATCTTGGATGGAAAGAAAAAGACAGATTAAAAGTAACAAACAAGAATTTAAAAGACTGCAGAAAATCATCAAGTACGAAGTCAAGAAAGTCAAGAAAAGATGAATGAAAAAAATGTGCCGAGAAAAGGAAGAACTTGAAAGAAAGCATAATTATTTCCGCATACATAAAAAACTGAAAGATATTTCTGGTATACACAAGAAATTACAACCAACTACTCTGTTTGATTCATCAAATCTACCTATAATAGATGAACAGGAAATCAGACACACATGGGAAAACTATATAAATGAATTATTTGCCAAACAACAAAGGTCCAGAAATACTTAACGAGGAAGTACTATATGCCATCTCTGCAGCATCTAGCCGAGAATCAACAGGCCCGGACCAAATACCGACAGAGATACTGCACTCATAAGTGCGAGAGTAACATTAAACTAGTTACAAAATTATTTGATTCGATATGAAACACCGGGTTGATCCCAGATGACTGGTTCAGATCCACCTTTGTGGTAATCCCCAAAAACCCAGACCTGAAAAATGCAGTGACTTTCGCTTGATAGGTCTGCTGAGTCATCTTTTGAAAACATATTTACGAATTATACATGCCAGAATCCGCCGGAAGTGTGAATTCGATCTTGATGACGCTCAGATGGATTTCAGGAATGCTTTCGGAACTCGTGAGGCTTTGCTTGGTATTAACATTCTTCTCCAGAAATGTCGAGATCAGCGTGAAGATGTTTTAGCCTGTTTCGTAGATTATGAGAAGGCATTCGAGTGCTTCACTCTAAGCAGATGTCGGTGCTTCGGAAATACAACTGGACAGCCGAGATATACGAATAATTGAGAACCTATACTGAGGACAGACGGCGGAGGTGCGTATAGAAGGAAAAATAACATCTGGTCTTCAGATACGATGGGGAGTCCGGCAGGGTTGTATCCGCTCACCCCTACTTTTCCACCTCTACTCAGACCGAATATTTAAGGAAGCTTCGGAGGATGTGGACCATGGAGTGAAGGTAAATGGCGTCCTGCTCAATATTATTAGATTCGCAGACAACACAGTTTTCTTATGTGACCAAATTGAGGATCTTCAAGAATTATTAAATTAAATCAATACAGTGGGAACAAGTTATGGTCTTAACATAAATACCGATAGAACAAAATTCATGATATTTAGCCGCGATCCACACAAAGACATCGAGCTGTTTCTGAATAATTCTCAAAATGAAAGAGTTGAGAAATATAAGTATTTGGGAAGTATTCAGACAGGGCAGTTAGATCCGGATACTGAAATCAAGTGTCGCATTGAGACAGCCAGAAATTGCTTTCAGATCATGAGAACGGTCTTTTGTAATTATACCATTAACCTCAAGCTTCGGCAACGACTAGTCAACTGATACATCTGGTCAGTTATTTTGAACGGTGAAGAGAGCTTGACCCTCAAAGTACGCCCGATTAATCATCTGGGGAGTTTTGAGCCAAATCTTACCTAGGTCATATAATACGAGAAGACAAATACCGCTTGCTTCAGTTGATCATGAAGGGCAAAATAGAAGTAAAACGTGGTGTAGGTCGAAAACAGATTTCATGGCTTAGTAACATAAGATCGTGGACCGGCATTCGAAATGCAGGTAACTTTTTAGAATGGCAGAAGATAAAGATGCACTCTCCACAGTAATCGTCAACGTTCTGGGGAAAGCAAAAGTGATATATCAGAGTTGTAGTCGGCATCTGGTATAACCGGAAGTGGTACCGATCTGAAGATAATTACAAATTGTGGATCACTATCCATTTATTCTAATCCCAAAATTTGAATATAATCGATAAATCCGTTCCCTAGATACTTCTAATGGGCTATTTACATGAACATCCTGTATTTGCGTTGTCAGTTTAGTATGACTCTCCTGGGTCATTCATCTTTGATTACAACTGTATATCAGCGGTCTATTACAAAGTATATTTCATAACAAACCCTTTTCACAGAATAAAATAACAATACAAATTGGATAATTACAAGACTTTTCCTTCCTCATTCATTCTAATTCGTGTATTTCCCTTGAACATTTAACTCATTATAGACTAATTCAAGGGTGCTATTGTTCCAATTACTTCTTGCATTAAAGCATATTTGGTTACTTTGCGTCCAGCATACCGTTGAAAGACACATAATTGGAGTAGAATTGGGTGAAGTTTTTAATGAGTGGGTGTCTAGTCCGCAGAAGGCAATCCGTAAAGTTCAACCTTGAGCGTAAATTATATTATAATGATTAGCAGCTTTGAAATGGTCACTCCCACGTTTCGGTTTTACCCAGGAAAAATTGAACAATCATTCATTAAACTCGATTGACTCAATGTCTGAGGAAATATATCGAGACAGTTAGTGAACTTGAGCAGTAATATTTCGAGTGGAATGAAAGGGTCAATCGTGAAATAATCAAGGAGGGAAAGGATCTATATTTTATACAAATTAACTCGAACTTGGTGTTTGGAATAACAACTTTCAATTATTATATTGGGTGTGAATGAAAAAATAATGATTTCGAGAGGTGATTCCTCAGGTAATTTTATGAGGAAAAGTTCCTATGAATATGCCCACAAAAGCTTCGTTACCAATCTTAAGGATACTCAAATCTTTAGATACTCTGTATCTAACATTTTATGATGTTCTTCTTCTTTACGTGCCGTCTCCTTTAAGAAGGTTGGCTATCATCATGGCGATTTTTAACTTTGAAGTTGCGGATCTGAACAAATCAACAGAGCTACTGTTGTACCACTGTCTTAGGTTGTTCAACCATGAGATGCGATGCGTCTTCTTCCTATACTTCTTTTAACCTGTATTTCTCCCTGACCCAGATATTGCAACTTTCTGATTTTAATTGTATTGATTATTTCTTTCTCCTTTCCCATTCTTCTTAATACCTCCTTGTTGATTGTTCTGCTCACCCTGTTTATTCTGAGGATTCTTCGATATGCCCACATCTCGAATGCTTTCAGCCGGTCAGTGCCGCACTTCTTAAGCGTCCAGGCTTCCATTTCATATAATAGTACTGGAAATACGTAGTATTTAAGCATTCTGATTTTAAGATGTAGACTAAGATGTGTTCTGGTTAATGCATTCCTCATTTTATTAAACACCGTTCTAGCCTTTCCGATTCTTGATCTTATTTCTTGTGAATTATCATTATTGTCATTCACAATTTTTCCCAAGTACTTGTATTTGCAGATTTTCTCCACTGGCTCCCCTTTGATCCATAATGTTTCTCTCTGTTTTTGGTATTTTCTGATTGTCATAAATTTAGTCTTCTTGGTGTTAAGTGTGAGCCCCGTTTCTTCGCTGATCTGTACTAGTATATCTATTAGCCTTCGTAGTTCTTCCAGGGTTTCTGCTATTAGTACTGTGTCACCCGCGTATCTAATGTTGTTTATAACCTTCCCATTAACTCTCACTCCCGTTGTTTTTTGATTTTGCAGTGCTTCTTGTACTATATCTTCTGAATACAAATTGAAGAGTAATGGTGAAAGCCCGCATCCTTGTCTTACTCCACGTTTTATTTTTATCTCTTCTGAAAGTTCATTTTGCACAGAAACTTTGGCAGTTTGGTTAAATTAGAGATATGTTATTATTCTGATATCATTCCTGTCAATGTTTCAATCCCTCATGAGTTTTATGAGATGATTATGGCTTACTTTGTCGAAAGCTTTGTTATAATAAGGAAGGCTACATATATTGGCTGATTGACGTCCATGAGTCTTTGAGACAACACATTAAAAGCATTTCTGAAGCCAAATTGTGTTTCGCTAATATCTTGCTCAATCTTTCTAATAATTCTTTGATGTATAATTTTGAGGAATATCTTGAGGGTATGGCTCATTAGGCTGATCGTTGTTTTTTTGGCAGTGTAATAAATGTTGATTTGAGCCATTCTCTAGGGATGATTCCGGTGTTATTTACAGTGTTGTACTGATCTACCAGTACTCCAATTTGATCTTCTGCAATTAATTTGATAATTTCTGTTGGAGTTTCATCAAGTCCTGGAGCTTTATTGTTTTCAGCTGTTTTAACGGTATTCATAACTTCTTCTTTTGTTATATTTGGGCCCTGTTCCTTATCTGTGTCTCCATCTATTGTTTCCTGTTGTCTCTCATCTTCGAACAATTCTTCAATGTACTCTTTCCATCTTTCTAGTTTCTCTTTGGTGTCTGGAATTATCTTACCGTTTTTATCTAGTAGAATATTGCTTTTGTTTGTTCTTTTAATGCCCGCTAGTTCTTTAATCTTTTTATTGAGATTGAAGTCTTCATGTATTGCTTGGAGTTCTTCTATTTCTACGCATTTTCCTTCGTACCATTTATCTTTGGCGTGTCGTATTTTCTTTCTGTATGGTCTTGTATGCACTTTCGCCTCTACTCTTATACGACCTTCTGATTTCTATTAATCAATGTCATCATTCATCCATGATTTTTTCTTGTTTGTATCCTTGATTGTTGCTAATAGGTCTGTGGTTGGGGCCATAATTGTAGTTTTAAGAGTTTTCCATTTTATGTTTACATCGGAGCTCGGGGTTGAGTCAATTTTGCTTAGTTCTTCATTTATTTTTGCTGTAACTTGTTGTTTTACCATTGGGTTTTTCAGATGTGAAACTGGGAGCTGCTTTTTGTTAACTATGGCTGCTTGCTTCTTCTTTTATGATGTACTAAGATGAAATTCGCAATATGGGTGTCTTGTTTGGGTCCACATTATTCGACGAATGAAGTTATTATAAAAATATGCAAGGTTATAATTTTTCTGGGGTTACGTGTTCTTTTTGATCCTCAAACTTTTCAGTACTATGTCCCTGGTAATGGAAAAAAATGATAATGAGTATTTCGTCAATTCGAAAATTTTTTTCTCTTCTGAATATTCATACTTTTGGCCGATACCACTGCCAAAAATCAATTATTGAATTTATAATTATCTTTTACTTTCTATACCAACAAATGAAAATACCTCTCAAATATATACTAATACAGAGTGTTTCTGTTAAGCTGTCGTAAATTTCACAGGAGATGCATATGTACAGGATGGTGTGTAATGGCAGGGCGTTTTTGGAACGGGTAGTACACGTAACGGTGCGTGATTACAGGGGAGGGGCTGATGTCATTCGACCCAGGAGGAGTTACCATTTAGTTCACGATGGTTATCTGGACGAGAGAGCACCGTGCGTTCGCAGTTGAAGAGTATTTAAGATCGGGAGAGTCTATCATGGTCGTTCAGCGGTGCTTTCGCCAGCGTTTCAACATTGGTCCACACAACAAAGTTCACACTGAAACGATTACTGAAGAATTCTAAATAATCTTGAGAGTTATTGCTGGAACTTCCATCCTCTCCTAGAATCAATACTGTAGAGTATACAGGGTGTTACATAATAGTATGTCACAATTTGAAGCGGTAAATCTACGTGCAATATTGAGAAAAAAGTTCATATAAACATAGGTCCGCGAAACCTCCGTTACGAAGCTACAAAGTGTTGAAATTTTCGGAAAAATTGGTTTTTTCTTCAAAACTCCAACAGTTTTTGAAATATTCAGCCCAAATTTGAAATGCTAGCTATTTCTTACAATCTCCATCATTACACGTCCTAGATGTTAACTGAAATTCACGAAGTGTTTTCTTTTGCAGTTCGAGACCATGTCTCATTATTTTTGCCCTTCTTTAAACTTTTTTGAAGTACGCCACTGATCCGCGTACAATCATCTTTCGTCATCTGCGTTCAATTTAGAAACTTCTTCAGCACGTGTAATTTTTTCGTATCTCCAACCGTTTTTTGTATGTTTTTCGCTGAATAAAAAGAAAATTTATAGAAATACTCGATAGGTATGCCCAAAATTTGCTTTTATTTTGATACCTCGTCTTCTGTGACTCAAATTATACTTATTCAATATCAGAAATAAAGTAAAGAACAAATCAAATAAAAACTAAATAAATTGCTGGAAGTGTCCTCCATCTGGAAGAGTACAGGCCTCTGAACTTCTTCGCATATTATCACGCACTCACACGTATCACAAGAGGTTATTATTCTATTTCTCAATTCTTCCACAGTGTTAACTGGAGTAATATAAACTAAACTTTTGAGGTATCCCCATAAGAAAAAGTCTAAGAAATTCAAATCTGGGGACCTAGGATACCATGGTTCTGGCCCACCCCGAGCTATCCATCGGTTGTTGGATGTATTATTCAAGAATTCCCTAGCCTCTCCACTAAAATGTGCTGGTGCTCCATCATGCATGAACAACATTATGTTTCTCACCAAAAGTGGCACATCCTCGAGCAATAAAGCTAACTCCTCCTCAAGAAATTGCCGATAAGCGGGACCCTGCAGTCTGTTTGGCAATGAAAATGGCCCAATCAAATAATTTCCAATTATTCCGACCCAGACATTTAGTGATAATTGTTCTTGATGATGAGATTCTTCAATCAAATGGGGGTTTTAATCAGCCCAATAATGATTATTGTGAAATTTTATAGCAGTTTTCGAGAAGTTAGCTTCGTCTGTGAACATTATTTCACTATCAAAAAGAGCATTTTCTATAATTTTATCTAAGAACCATCGGCAGAAATTCAGTCGTGAAGGAAAATCTCGAGGAAGTAGTGTTTGGACGCGTTGAATATGAAACGGGTACAATAAAAAGTCGAGGAGAATCCTCCAAACTAAAGCATGTGCAATATTCAACTGATTTCCAATTTTTCTTGTACTCACATGAGGATTCAAATTAATACAATTCAAAACTGCTTCCTCAATATCTGGAGTTCTTAAAGTTTGAGTTGTACCTTTTAAATTCTGCTTTAACTTTAGCAACTGCCAAAATAAATAAATAAATGAAGAAAATCAAAGCCTACTAGTCATTTTTTTATTTAGAATTTCTTTCAATTCAGCTAATATATACAATCGTTTAATAATTTTTCGCTCGAGAACGGTCGGAGATACTAAAAAATTACAGGTGTCAAAAAAAAGTTTTTAAATTGAACGAAGATGACGAAAATTGATTATACGATGATCGGTGGCGTTATGCAAAAAAATTTGAAAGGGCAAAATAAGACTTGGCTCCGGAAAAGAAAACACCTTGTAAATTTTAGTTAATATTTAGGACGTGTAATGATGGAGGCTGTCAAAAATAGCTTGCATTCCAAGTTTGGAATGAATATCTCAAAAACTGCAGGAGCTTTCAAGAAAAAACCAATTTTCTCCGAAAATTTCAACACCCTGTAACTCCATAATGAAGCTTTTGTGGACCTTTGTTTATATGACTTTCTTTTCTTGAAATTGCACGTAGATTTACCCCTTCAAGTTGTGACATACTATTATGTAGCACCCTGTACATCTTCCTCATATCGCCGACTTAGGTTCTTTTGATATCATCAACTTATTTCCAAGTATCCCTTCTAAAGACCCAATCGGTATTATTAAAAAGTATGGAACACAGAAACGAGAACACTTTAAATCTCAACACGAAATATTGTTATTTACCTTTCGGGCTAGGGCCTAGTTAGGGAAAAGTCACTCAGCCCTCTATTAGCATAAATTTTATGGATAACCTACAAATAGTTATACATTACAACCCTATAGCTAAACAGTTTCGTGGATGATCATGTTTTAGTGGTACTTAACGTTTCGAATATTTTGGTTCATAAATTTAATTCATTCAAAAAGAAATTCACTACTGTACTTAAACAAGAGATTCAATCAATACTTTAGAATTGACTTATACCAAATTAAATAATGGACATGAATTCTTCATCTTTCATAAATTATCTCATACGGACATCGTAATTCACAATAAGTCGTTACATCCTGTCTAACATAAAACAGCTGGTTTCCACATTATGTTTTACAGATATTCAAATATTCCTTTATCGTAACATAATTTCGATGAAAAACTTTGTATTATTTATCAAATAGCTCTAAATAGTGGTTATAATCCAAATGTTATAACTGAATTATCTAACAAAAATGGAAACTCAAGACAATACAATTGGTGTACCCAAAATCTCAAGATTAAAACAGATATACCTCACATACTCACATACGTTCGGAAAATAAGCTGTAATTTAAACCATTTACTGGAAAAGTTCCAGGTATTTATCTCATTCGAACTAATAATAATCTATCTAAACACATAAAAAATTAAAATCTAATCAGAATTTCAACCAACATTTTAAAACTTTACATTCATTTAATGAAAAACTTCATTAATTTGATTGAGGAGGTTGTTACTTGATGAAAATCGATATACATATTTTCAATGAAATAAAACTATGGTATTTAGATTTTCACTATATTAACGAAACTATGACCGGTTTCACCACACTGTGGTTAGATAGATACAAACTAATGAACAGAGTTATTCCTTATATATTATTCTTATTTGCTACTTAATATTATATTAGGTACAAGTACGAGGGTATGTTGGAAAACCCAGCGGAGTTGTTCACTTTGTGAATTGAAGACATTGAGTAAAGGAGAAGGATTTAGATCTAACTATCTATTAAGTAACCTACCTGAATTCTTTTCTTTGTTAATCTCTAAAATTTCCCATAGATTGAGTTTTGTCTATTATTTTCATTGTGTGAAATTTAGAAATTATCATTAAAGTAATGGTTCTTTTCGAGAAAGTGATTAGAATAATGGGAATCTGATTTATGATAATTAAAACTACGTTTGTGCGCGGATAATCTAACTTTGAAGTTTCTGAAAGTTCTACCCATATAAATTTTATTACAATCCCCGCAAGACAGTTTATAAACACCGGATTTATTACCCTTATCAATTTTAGATTTGCAGTTTTTGATATGTCGGCCTTAAGAATTATCAGTTCGGAATGTTATATTGAAATTATAATGCGAGAGGAATGATTTTAATTTTAGACTGGGATTACCAATATAAGTTAAGCTGTTGTATTTTGTGTTAGAACGTTTTATACTTGAAAATACTTCCTAGATTGCTTTCTGAAATGTTTTGCGTGAAATCATGTTCTTAATCATACTAGGACTGAAACCGTTATTGACTGCTATTTGTTTAATTATATTTTGCTCTTTTATAAAATTAACTATAAATAAAATTATTTTATTTTGTGACATTGCGATATTAATGAGTCTATATACCATACTATTGTAATCAACTAATTTATGTGGATATGGATGTGTAGATGAGCTGTGAATGGTAATATATGTATGAGATGACTTATAAAAAATAGAAAAATCATGTTTGCCGTAAATTTCACTTGAAGTTTTGGAGCTGGAGCTTAAAAATATGAAACTACTGGTCTAATGGGAAGGCCTGTGTTATGGAGTTTGACGAGGGAGTAAAGTTTTGGCGATTGCGGGTTGTCAATGAAAAGTTTAAATTTTTGGTTGGTACGTATTATAGACTTGGCATACTCTAAAGTGTTTTTCACTATGGATTAAAATTTATTAGTTGAATCTTTATCAATTTTTTCATAACTAGTTTTCAACCTAAGAAATTCGAAAATACACCTTTAAAGTCCGCATCTGAAGATAACATATTCACCAAAGCAGACATACAGTCATAGCCTTAAATAAAGCAGATTATTTATTAAAAACCCTAAATTTCATTGAATCAGGTAGTTATGGCAAAATTGATAAAGATCCAACTAATAAATTTCAATTCATAGTAAAAAACGCTTTATAGTATGCCAATTCTATAATACCTACCAACCAAAATAAACTCTTCTTTGACAACCCGCAATCACCAAAACTTTACTCCCTCGTCAAGCTCCATAAAACAGGGCATACCATTAACCAGTAGTTTCACATTTTCAAGCTCCAGCTGCAAAACTTTCACGCTTTCTCATAGACATCATTCAACAGTACGCTAATTTTGAACCTAAATTCTCAATAAAAAACTCTTCAGTCTTAATAAATAAAATTCAGCACATGATACTACCACCGAACTCTTAGATTATATCATCGGATGTAGTGAATCTCTCCACTAGTGTTCCACCTAGTGATACAGTGAAACTCATCAACTCGTTAATTCAAACAGAAATCTTACACCCTTTAGAAATCTGTTCAGAACAAAATCATTTTAAGTTCAATGGAGTATTAGATAATAGTAAAAAAGGTTTAATCATGGGTAATCCTCTCTCTACTCGCGGAAAATTTAATAATATTAAATTCACGTTAGAGATAGAAACAGAAAACTCCATTAACTTTCTGGATTTGACTATTACTAAAATTAACGGCAAATATGATTTTTCTATTTTTCATAAGCCATCGCATACAGATATTATCACTCACAGCTCATCTACACATCCTTATCCACATAAATTAGATATCCCAATGTCACAAAATAAATTTATAAAAGAGCAAAATATAATTAAACAAATAGCAGTCAATAACGGTTACAGTCCTAGTAGGATTGAGAACATGATTTCACGACAAACATTTCAAAAAGCAATCCAAGAAGAATTTGCAAGTATAAAAAGTTCTAACACAAAATACAATAGCTTAATTTATATTGGTAATCCTAGTCTCAAATTAAAACCATTCCTCCCGCATTGTAATTTCAATATAGCATTCCGAACTGATAATTCTTCAGGCGGACATATCAAAAACTGCAAATCTAAAATTGATAAAGGTAATAAATCCGGTGTTTATTAACTGTATTGCGGGGATTGTAATAAAATTTATATTGGTAGAACTTTCAGAAATTTCAAAGTTAGATTATCCGCGCACAAACGTAGTTTTAATTATCATAAATCAGATTCCCATTATTCTAATCACTTACTCGAAGAAAACCATAACTTCAATTATAATTTCAAAATTTTACACAATGAAAATAATAGACAAAAACTAAATCTAGGGAAATTTTAAAGATTAACAAAGAAAATAATTCAGGTAGGTTAGTTAATAGTCAATTAGATCTAAATCCTTTTCCTTTACTCAATCTTTTCAATCCATAAAGTAAGCAACTCCGATGGGTTTTCCAACATACCCCCCGTACTTGTACTTAAAGTTATATTAAGTAGAAAATAAGAATAATATATAAGGAATAACTCTGTTCATTAGTTTGTATCTATGATGATGAAGCCACAGTTTGGAGTTTGGTGAAAACGGTCATAGTTTTGCTAATATAGTGAGAATCTAAAAACTTCATTCTAGTTTTTGGGAATCCCTTGAAATCAATAGATTTAACCAGTTTTAACTAATATACAGTGTTTGAAAAAGCAATATTCAAGGAGGTGTTAGCTGAAGTTATTTCATAAAAATAATTAACATGAACATAGGTCCGTAAATATTCCGTTACCGATTCACAGGGTGGTAAAGTTTAATGAAAAGATGTAGTTAAATTTGAATTTTTGTTAAGCCACTTGAGATATTGAGGTGAAGTTTTGGGGTATCGGAAACTTTCGGAAACGCATGATTTACAACACGAAAGAATATTTTTGACCCACCTATGTTGCGCGTTTGGGCACAACGCAGGTAAATCAAGAAAAACTAGGATTCTAATGATAATAGCTGTTTTATGCTCAGCCATAGATGTGTTCAAAACTGATTGACGTCAGTGTCATTTGAGTGTTTCTGTTGAGTAATTTTGAATCTATTGAATTTGAATGTCGAATCGGCTATCATGAATCCTTATACGGTTGCTGAGATGGCCGATGGCAGATGATTTCTGCTTCTACAAATGTATTATAAGAGAGTGATCTGAAAAGTTCCCCATCTAACAAAGATACAAGACATTCCTTCTGAATATTTTCTGATTTTGCAACATAGTCTCCTTGTGACTGTACATACTTTTCCCATCGATGTTCCCATTTCTGTAACGCGCCTAGATAGTACACGCCGTTCTTCTCTGCAAAATAGAAGTTCACGAAGGTGATTGCCTTTTCATTTTATGAAAATCTCTGTCTTCCGATCGCAATTTCTAGATGAGGGAACAAAAAGAAGTCACTCGAGGTTAGATCTGGTGAGTAAAGCGGATAGTCAAGCAGTTCAAACTGTAATGCCTGGATTTTCGCCATAGCAATCGCAGAGGTGTGAGACAGTGCGTTTACTTGGTAAAACAGAATTTTCTTTTTCTGTGAATGTGGCAATTTTTCCGCAAGTTCTTCATGACTATCCCAAAAAAAAGTCGCTATCACTTTCCCAGCCGAAAAAACAGTTTTTGCTTTTTTTTGAACTGGTTCCGCTCTGCAGTCTACTGTTTGGATTGTATTCTTGTTTTTAGCCAATAAAAGTGTACCCAACTTTCATCTACAGTAATTAATTGGCGCCAAAATTTGGATTTACCGCTCCCAAATTGTGCCAACAGAGCGTTTGAAATGTTTATTCGAATACGTTCTTGGCTAATGTGAGCAAACGTACCCATTGCGCAAACAGCTTTCTCATGTGTAAATGTTGATTCAATATGAGACAACCAAACTCTTTTGAAATGTTCATAATTTCTGAAATCTCTTTCACAAATAGCTAAAACTTTGGAGAGTAACTGTCAACAAATGAACTAGCTTTTATTCACGAGTGCTGCCATCTTCACGTAGAGCTCTAAAACTCTTCAGACCATCCTCGTATCAGATACGCCATCCTTTCAAATGTACTTATTTGAAGAAGCCACAATGTGGTGAAACGCATCATAAGTTTGTCAATATAGTGAAAATTTTATTTTTCATTGATATCGTCATAGCTTCGAATCGAAAAACTGATATGATTCCGTTAAATATCATCATAAACCAGAAGATTGGAGGAATAATATTATTACTCCCAACGATGCACGCCTGGTCGATGATAAGTTATTTTTTCCGAGCATTATATTATCGTTATTAACAATATGAATATTTCATAACATGCTTTCGTTCTTTTGTAACGGTTGGTCAATGGTTAGAAATAAATCGAACGTAATCGATTCTGAAGAATGTGGAATGAATACCGAATATTCCGTTCATTTCGTTCCGTTCGTTATTTAATATTGCTCGGGCGTAGGAGTGAAATGAGTCCATTGCATTAAGTATTGCGAATCCTTATCATCGATGACAATGACTTATTTTATGTCATTTTTACGACTTTTCAAGAAGCTAGGTAAAGGTGATTCTTGGTTTTGTCATGGCTGAAACGTCAGTTGCCTTTCATAGGCGATTCGATCGATACGAGGGTTTTCTTTCATGTTTTGCATGCTGAGACGTAGAGAAATCATTATTCAACTGTCAGTACTAAAAATTAACCTCTATGATTTGTTATTGTAAATCCAAAACAGTTCTATGCTTGCTATATTCGAGCCACAACAAACTGTCAAAGTCGACAAGTTAGTTGAAAAATGTAATCCAACTGTGAGCATTTTCGCGCAATAATTTTCTACAATTTTCAAAGACAATTATGCCATTAAGAATGTTTCGCCAAGTTGGTTTCTGTTTTCGGCATTGAAGCAGCAGTCAACAGCTTCCCGTTATTATAGAGAATTTAAACGCAAAAGGCTTAAACTTAGCGACGATTCAAGGGCAGGTGCACCATGTGATAGAATTGACAAATTGACTTCAACAAGGCTTTATTAAACTAAAAGAACGAGTGTACTTTTAAATGTTGCGATTAAATGACTTATGTCAGAATGACAACTAAGAAACAATATCTAATTCACCCCCATCCTTAAACTAATGGTGTTCATAATATTCAAGATAAGTAGGAGTTCTTCGAGCTCTGGAGCTTCGTCGGAGGAATGGAGAATTTCTTGGATCAATAGTTTGATTAATTAAATTGGTCCCATTGCCCTCAACGGATTCACTGATAGTATCATCTAAAATCGATCCATCATTTTCTTGACTTGTAATCTTATCTTGGGGTTCAGACAATTCTGCATCTGTTATAGTTGAATCTGGGAGAGTCTCCTCTTCATCGTTTCGCATTTGAGCGATATGCCGAGTTGAAACAGTAGATT
The DNA here is from genome assembly GCA_013387265.2 of Cryptolaemus montrouzieri. Lineage (NCBI taxonomy): Eukaryota > Metazoa > Arthropoda > Insecta > Coleoptera > Coccinellidae > Cryptolaemus > Cryptolaemus montrouzieri. The sequence goes on from JABFTP020000103.1 coordinate 32,497,131, forward strand.
CTCTTCCGTCGGGATGTTCGATGTGAGCGTATTCAGCATTTCCTTTTAAGAGCGTTACTTCCTTTACAAACGAATCAAATTTTGAATTTCTAACTGGGAATCGTAAATAAACAGGGTCATGTTCAAGTAACCAGGAAGATGCTGACTGACCATTACTAGATCGTCTAGGATGGCGGAACATTATTTCATGAGGAGTCTCATTTGTTGCAGTACATATTAAGGATTTGATTGAGTGGAGAGCATCAGAAACTACAGTTTCCCAATTCTTTATTTGGTTTCCTTTTGACTTCAGTGCACGTCTTCCATGTTATGCCATTATACCTTTCAACCTGTTAGTTTTCTTGAGGATTGTATGCTGTTGTTCTACTAGTTGCAATACCATTCGAATTAAGAAAAGTTTTGAGTTCGTGGGACAGTAATGAAGTTTCCCTATCCGAGTGAATGTAAGCTGTAGTACCGAACAGCGAAAATATAGTCTTCAAACAGGAAATAATTGTTTGTGATGTTATTTCTGGACATGTTATAGTAAAAGGATACCGTGAATATTCATCAACTGCCGTTAGTAGGTACTGATTATTGGAACAGGATGGTAAAGGGCCTTTGAAATCTATACTCAGGTATTTGAATGCATATGTAGTTTTTATGATGTGCCCTTATGTTTAAAGAATCTAGGTTTCAGTTCAGAGTATACTGAGCAGCTACGAACCCAATGATACATTCGGGGGATTCCGGGATGACATAGAAAATCATGAAGTTGTGCAAGGCGGTTTTTTTCTGATATCATTGCTGAGAAAATTCGTGGGAAAGCATCAGCTGCTTCATTTTGTTTTCCAAGTAGTTTTAAACTTACTAGAAATTTTGCCGTCAAACATAAATGCGACAGATCTCTGATCAGTGATGATAAAGTAGCGGCCCATAAGATAATGGCGCCATTTTCGTGTAGTTTCAACTATAGCATATGCTTCCTTCTCTACAGATGAGTGTCGACATTCAGTTCCAGATAGCGTTCTTGAAAAAAATGTCACAGGCCTATGTAATTGAGAGAGTGTTGCACCTATAGCATTTTCAGATGCATCTGTTTCGACCGTGAATATGGTATCTTCATTGTTAGGAGCAAGTGCAGCATTCTCTATGTCTTGCTTCAGAGGAATGAGAAGTTTCGAGTGCTTCTACTTAGAGAGAAAAGGAATGCGTGAGAGTATCACTATCTTCTGAGAATATCTTGGAATACTAGTTGAAAAATGTGCGAACATAGCTACAGCTCTTTTTAGATTCGCTGCATTACCTGGAGGAGGCAGCCCCCGTAAAGGTTTCAGCTTCTCTGGATCTGGTCTTATAGTCTTATTTGATGGAAAATCCTAACGCGTTGATTGGTCGCAGTGAGAAAAAACTTTTTTCATTATTTAAAATTAAATTGTACTTGCTGGCAGCTTCCATGAAACGCTTCAAATTTTTATCATGCTCCTTTTGATCTCTTCCACATAAAGTTATATCATCTAAATAGGAGTAAGTATCCATGAGTCCCTCACTTTGTATTATACTATCAATTCCTCTTTGAAAATCTGCTACACCGTTAGTCACACCAAATGGAATTCTTCTGAATTGATACAGTTCATCACATGCTTCGAATGCGGTATAGAGTTCGTACTCTTCATTAATAGGAAAATGCTGGTAGGCACTTTTCAAAATTATTGTACTGAAAACTTCATAATTCGCTATTTTATTGATTATGTCTTCTATACGTGGTAGCAGATAAGCATCTAATTGTATAAATCTATTGATTGTTCTCGAGTAATCAATGATCATTCGTTTTTTTTTGATCTGTCGAAGAAGTAATCAGTACTTCACCCTCCAAGGTGAACTACTTGTTTTAATAATACCTTCAGATAGCAATCGTTCAATCTCCGCTTCTATACATTTCGCGTCACTATCTATTTGTCTTCGGAATTTTATAGCAATTGGCTTACATTAGGGAGACAAATTTTCAAGAAGAGTAACTGGACTTACGTTTGTTAGAGCTGAGCAGCAGATATCTCGGCAATTATTCAATGAATTTCTAGATCCTCCAAAAACTACTCCAACACTTTCATGATTCTTCATAATATCAAGACCATTAATTATATCCGAACAAAGAATTAGAAGAACGCAAAGGCGAACTAAAGGTTATATTGGTGTTCACAAATAGTCAGATTTACAAAACGCTGGCCAGCAGTAGTCGAACGAAGAGACATGGATGACATTGAAACTTGTTCTCTTGATGAAAATTTATTTAGGCACAATTTTCCTTCACAGCGATCGTTAATGAAACTGCAGGAACTTCCAGTATCAATAAGGGCTTGAAGCTCAAATTCATTCACTTGTACTGAAGTTAAAGCTTTTGACCGACTTGATGAGGCAGATGTGTTGTAATTAGTGGCGACTGTATTAACTGAGGCTGACTGTGTTGAGTTATCATGAGGTTTCCGGGATCTGTAAACTTTTGCATAACGTCCCTTCTTATTGCAAAGAATATTATTTCTTACAAAAATAATGCTTTATCCAGGATGGATTACATTAAAATGATTTCGAAGCATTGTAACCTCATTCAATTGTTTGTTCTATGGATCTACAGTTTATAGTGGACTCCCTTCACCTAGAGTGTGCAATGAAAACTGCCATCTCATTGGATAACAAGTTATCTGGTCTTCAGTAGTCTTTTAGCCACGTATTTTTATTCTTGAATCTTCAATTAGAAAATATTTTAATCACAGATTATTTACGTAAAATTTACTTGTGCCGAGATGGGTACCTATTAAATCTTCATACCTGGGTCCTGGGCCAAGATGGGCCCTACTGCACCATATAGGAGTCCCAAAATAATGAAGGCTTATTCTAGTTTATTTACGTTTTGTGTTATATATGTAGTTCGAACAAAAACCAGATTATTCATCTATAAGAATTCTTTAAATTGAAAGCAAAATTTGATCCTAACGCTAAAAACACTCTGTCTAATTTTTATGTACCTGTTTCAAGATTTTTTTATTCATTACTTTTCAACAAGTATCTTAATTTAGGAATAAATGTAGAATTTTGATATTATCAGAATAAGAAATGTAAAATTGAAGATTCTCGATGGTCATTTTAAATGGTATATATTTTTCTACTTATTTGTGAAATTATCAGAATGATTAATTGATCGAAAATGGTGAAATTCAGTAGAAGGTACGAAAACTACATAAAATTGAATGGGAATCATAATCTGGAAAAAAAAATGGGTATTTAACATTGAAATAAGAGACTTGTGAACTAAAAATAGAGAAGATTTTTATGTATGGTCACATAGCTTAAGTCCCAATGTGAACAGTGTATTTGTGAAAGGTTTTAATACTGCAATGAGCTGCCTACATGCATAAAAGCAGCTGATCATATGTATATATATATATATATATATATATATATATATATATATATATATATATATATATATATATATATATATAAACAGCTCTACAGGCCAAGTAGGCCCATGGCTTCATTACACGTTCTTCCTTCTCCATTTCATTCTATTCATAACTGCTCCTTCCAGTCCTTCACTCCTAGCTCTTCAATATATTTCTCCACCATCTTGATCCATTCTGTGCGTGGTCTTCCCCTGCCTCTTCTTCCCGTTAATCCCCTTGTCAAAACTTGTCTTGTTGTTCTATCGGTCTCCCAGTCGGAAAACATGGCCAAGCCATCTCATTCTTTGTGCTCTAGCCACATTTGTTATTGAGGGTTGTCCATACAATTCTTGAAGCTCGGCGTTCGTTCTCCTTTCCCAACGATTTTCTACTTTTTTTCCACCATATATTCTTCTGAGTATTCTTCTCTCGAAAACTTCTAATGTATATTTTTCCCTCTGATTCAGCTTTTACAGTTCGCAACCGTATGTTACCACAGGCCTGATGATCTTCTGATAAATTTTCTTCTTCGCGTTTTTCGACATATTTTTGGACCTGAGCACTCTGTATAATCCTCCTTAGCATATTGTTCCTTTAGCTATCCTTTCCTGTATTTCTACTTTCAGCTGATCATGAATTTTCGAATTTAAAAGAAACGAATATGTTCCTCAGAAATTTCAATAAATTGTTTGTTTGCTTTGTGATAAAAATTGTAAAAATCACCAGCTTAAGGTAAATAAAGTTTATAACTATTATTATTCAAAGACTCATTATCCATTCTTAACAATTCCTCCATTTACAGAGTCAATTGCAATAATTAACATATTCAATATGTTAGCTACATTTCAACGGATCTCGATCTTTATAAATCATTCATAAACAAAACGAGCACTTAAATATAACTTTCTTATAATTATAATTAATCGTTATAATTTTCTCTGAGCCTCATGTGGAAAATATGAAGACAATCCAAATGAAATACGACTAGAAAAATTAACAATAGTGTAAATTTGTTCTTCATGGAAAACGGTTTGGTATAATAATCAAATACGAACAATAAACAAAAGAATTTTATTCCATTTCACATCTTTTAGTGACCTTGCACGTGACAACTTTCCACGATTAATTAGATTGCTTTTGAATTAACAGCAATCAACGAAATTTCATCTCATAAACTTAATGAAGAATCTCATAAAACTGTCCTTGGTTCATTACATTCATATTCATATATTATAATTCGGAAACCATTTTAAAAAAAATATTTGGGGTAGGCGATACCTATGTAACCTAAAAGGACATCTTTTTTAATGACTGTTAGAAAACCCCCATAAATAGACATTCGTCTTTTCTGTTGATTTCATTTTCCTTATGCAGTGTAGATCATCCGTTGTCAAACATGAAATGTTAGCTTCAGTTCGACTCATTTCTTGTCTGTAGATTTTCAAAAATGTTCCACATACATCGAACTCTGTCTTTCGTTCAACACAGGAGCTCATGGTTTGTCGTTTTCATTCGAATTAGTTACAATAGGGCCCCCAGATTCACCAAGTTCCAAGAAATGCTGGACCTTCATCTTTAAGCCACCTCCATTTAGTTTTATCTCATGCAAATTCACGATTATCTTCTTTAAATTTGAAACACTTATGAACTAAGAGGCTTTTTCGTCTTTGCACACTTGTCATGATTTTCGAAATCTGATTGATTTTATTATTGTTATTTTGGGTTATATTTATGAACTATATGATTTAATCAGTTCAGTGGTATCACCAATCATTATAATAAAATCTTGGATTTGATTTTGTCGAATTCTACTGATGTGTCTTCTGTTCGATGTTGTTCGCCTTCCGTTCCAGAGGAACAGCACCTTAGAAGTGTATGCAAAATTTTTCTTGGATAAAACTCCTAGCAAATCTAGATCGATGTACAAACTTTTCAACGCGGACTATGTAGCGATAAATTCGGCAATGTCAAGTTTGAATTGGAAAACTTTGTTATGTTCTACCAATGTGAAAGATGTGTTGATTCATTTTATTCTGCTTCGAATTATTTTCAACAAATCTTTAGTTCAAGGTGTCTTTCCAGACAAGTGGAAGGCGGCAAAGATCGTACTTATTTTCAAAAGTGGTAAGAAAAATGAAGTAAGTTGTTACCGACCTGTCTCTATTCTAAGTTATTTCGGTAAAATTTTTGAAGCAATAGTAACTGATAAATTTTTTGATTCATCCGGTTCCAAGTTGATTCAATCTCAACATTTTTCAAAGGTAGGTAGGTGTTAACTAATCTAACTCCCTACGTTTATTTCATAAGTAGTAGTTTTGATGATGGTATTCAAGTTGATGCCGTCTACACAGACATGGCTTAGGCCTTCGATAAGGTACATCATGCAACTTTGTTGTGGGTTCTAGAGGACTTTGGTGTGGTGGGGTCCTCACCGAAATGGATAGAATCAATGGAACTTATTCCGGTTTAGTCCGTGTCACCTCTGGTGCTTCTCAAGGGTCACAGCTGGGTCCCCTTTTATTTTCAATTCACATTAATGATATTTCGGAATGTTTTCTTTATACAAAACATTTTTTATATGCCCACGATCTTAGAGTGTACAGTGCTATTCGGTCCTATGATGATATTATGTGGATTCAGAGTGATCTTGGCAGACTTTTCTATTTTTGTCAAAGCAGGTATTTTCAATTAAATATTGATAAGTGTAAGCATATAAGGTTTACAAAGAATGTCAATGTCTTCGATGCTATTTTTTCTGTTGATGGGCTTGTAATTCAGGGGGTAAACCAAATTAAGGGTCTTGGTATATATCTTGATATATGTATCATATAGTTTCTGAGGCTTTTAAAATGTTGGGTTTCGTTCTAATGGGCGATCGTATGTTGAAAATTGAAGGTCTGCTCGATAGGATCAGAAAATTGCTAATAGTTTCAGTGATCCAAGGTCTTCGAAAATGCTATATCTCTCGTTGGTGATGAGTAATTTGGAATATGGAATATACTTTTTGGCCCCTAACTATTACAAGTATATTGACAGAATTGAACGAGCCCGGGTGTAGTGTGTTCATCTGAACATTTTCTCAGTGACGTGCGTGTGAGGTACTTGGCCAGAAAGTTTGTCAAAAGTTTTAACTTTAGAGGTTTTTCAGTTCTAACCATGATTATCAATTAAGTTTGCGTCATCACAAAGTTTTAAGCCTGGAGATATCAACATTATCAAATCCACAAAAAACTATGTGGTATCCCATCAATTCTGGAAAAATCCCAAATCCCGAATCAAATCTCTTGTTTTGGCTGATGCATTCGGTGATCTTTTCATTCAGGTTCCTGATCGAATTATTGAGAGGAGAGTCCTTTTCGACGCTGTATTTATTTATCGAATTTTAAATCATTCTTTTAGTTTTCCGCTTGTTAATTAACTCACTTTCAATATTCCCGTGTATCCTAGTCGTCGAAATGTGCTCTTCTATGTTCCGTAGACCCGTACTAGTTTATTTTTTCATTCTGTTTTCTTGCGAATTATGCGTCTGTACAATTGGCGTATTGTATAGATATGGATTTTCATGAACCTCTTTCTTCTTTCAAAAAAATGTTATTACATATGTCATTAGATCTGAATCATGCTCATTGTAGTAGTTTTTAGTTTTCATGATATTTTACTTGATTCTGTAGTCTTTAGTGAGTCTTAATTGAGACTCATTTAAAGTATGGCATCTTACTGTGGGGAAATAGTAGTGAATTCATGAATTTTTCTCTCCTGAATTTTTATGAAAGTTATAATTTTCATTTCGTATGACAGTTTCACTTCTGTTTATTTTTCTGTTATAATTTTTGTGAACCCCGGTAATTGGGTCTATCCTGTAGGGGTTCCTATGTTTTGTAACGTAAAAATAAATAAATGAATAAATTGATAAATAAATGAATGAAGAAATAAATAAATGAATGAATAAATAAATGAAATAAACAAAAATACTGATTAGGGTTATGGTAGATTATCCCTTACCTTTTACTCGATAAACTCTGGGTCGACATAGACTCTTCCAAGTGAAGTGAGATACCACTTCATGTTTTAGGATGTTTCGAACGGCTTCATCCAGTAAAATATTACTGAACTAGTGTGAAAAAATTTAAAAATGCTACATTATTTTCCATTCAACTGTTATTTTTTGAATAATATTCCATTACTTGACGAGAAATCCTAGCCTTTTGTTTTTAATATCTTAAAACCATAGCTTCTGTTTTATCAGACAATATTGAATGAATTTAAAAATTGAAAAACATTACTGTCTTTGAGAAAGACTGAAATTCTCAATTTTGCAAAAAGAGAGATTAATATTCAGAAGAAAAACCAATGGAATGAAACTATTCTAGAAAGATGGGAACAGAAAAGACGTGCGCAGTTGGGGTAAGACGGAGTAAAAGAGACGGACGCAGTGCAGGGCCGGCCCTGCCAACTCGACCCGTGCATGTAAAAGGTTCAAAAGGTAAAGGGGCCGAGATGGTGATTTTGGGGCTGAAATGAGAACCGCCCAAATTTAATTATCTGTACGGCATTTTATGCAGAATCATGAGTAATAATAATAGAAAAATTCATTGCGGACTTCAAAGAATAAGTACAAAACGAAGACATTCGTATCAACGCCCCCTCGAGTTTATATAGAAAATTGGTATGGAAAATTCAGTATAAAACATACACAGTGGTTGAAATGTGTAAAAAAAACGATTTTACATTCTTTGATTTCCACAGGTCAATATATTTTTATAGGCCTTTTTGAAAGATTTAGCGAACAACCAAGAAGACAGGAGAATTCATCTGTATTCAGCACATGTACTGTACTGTAAGCAAAACATCTCGTGAACTTAGCTGTACTGTGAGAAAAAACTTTCAAATCGATTATCTTTCGCCTTCCATGAATTGTACTTCTTGGTATGCACAAGTCATATAAATATTTTGGCTTTTCATTTTTATATGTTTTGAACACCATCAGGGCCAATGCCATTTTGTGACAACTCTCGATCTTCAATATACTTTTGTCATGGTACCATGAGCTCAAGTGTTCATATTTTGGTATTAAAAATGTAAATCTGAGCCAACTGAACCTTATGCTTGTAGTCAACGGTGAGGAAGCTGTAATATACCGATAGACAGTAATCCCACTGTGGGTACAATAGAGACTGTATTATTCTGAGCTCGGTTTGTTCATTCAGGATGTATTTGAATTGTATAAAGCCTTAAGTTTCACTTACAGCATACTCAGTCTCTTCATTACATGCTTTTCAAAGTTTAGCTGACCATTAAATATAACTCCCAAATTCTTTGCATTATCGCTTTCCGGGAGTGCAACGTTATTTATATGGAAAGTAACAAAATTATTAAACATAGCAATACTCCGTGCAGCCGTTTTACCAACTAACATGAAACAACTCTTCAAGGCATTCAAAGTTAGTCCATGGCTAACTGATCAGATATATATACGGTTGATATCTTCATATACTGCTTGTAGTGCCATACTAATTCCTGAAGGAGAAAAAGATTTTATAATCTGTGTGTTCTCTACATATAGTTGTATCTTGCAATTTCGAACAACCTTTGGCATAAGTGAAGTGTAGATGTTGTAAAGGGTAGGTTCAAGGATGCTTCCTTGTGGTACGCCTCTTTTGACAATGTTTGGTTTTGATCTATCGATTTCAACGGTTTGTGTTCTATCTACTAGATAGATCTAACCTTACCTAACCGAACAAGCCCACGCATCGTCCAGAGACACCAAAATACTGCAGCATAGCCAACATAAGGCTATGATCTATAAGGTTGAAGGTCTTGGTGTAGTCTAATAAAACTAAGCATGATATCTCTGAACGGTCCATTGCAATGTCAACTCTTTTGACGGCTGTAGCAGTACTATGGCCAGCGCGGAAGCCAGATTGCTCATAGGAAATAATATCATTCGTATTAAGATACTCCAAGAGAATGCCATGTACAATCTTCTTCATCATTTTGGACAAAACAGGGAGGATGCTTATAGGTCTAAATTCATTCAGTGACTCAATGTTACAGACTTTTGGGACTGGTCTCACCAATGACACTTTCCATTACTATTACTAAATATTTCAGTCTTAAACACCAAATTAATTTAGAATGTAAAACCATTTTCTATATAGGTTAAATCTGCGATATGTAGTAAGAATCGAAAGTATCACCCAAAAATCGTAGAGAAATAATTGTAAGGTAAAAACGAACACGAATTTTTATATATAATTTCTCTTCACCCGAATGTATCAGTTAATTCTTGAAGAAAGTGAATTTCAACGATTAATGATAAAAACGTTTGCGTAATTTCGTTATTAGAGTGGATTCACCAAATTCATTTGCAGATACTGACCTGAAATTGTGTTTTGCTTGGATGCTCTACTAATTTATAGCTGTTCAGCAACTAATGATAGTACTTGATTGAATAGTTTAATGTTATTTTCACCTTGTCATAAAATAAATAAGAGATATGTAATATCACTGAAACATGGTTAGATGAGGGATAATAATTTTGAAACTAGTAATAGAAAAATGCTGAAAAATTCAAATCTAGCGAGATTTTTGTAGTGTTGGTGCAAATAATAGACTTTTATCATGTGTTGGCACATTTTTCAATGTTTCATCCGACTTCAGTTTTGTATTGTGACGAGCATTCAGATATAAAACTATTGATTCTATTCAATAAATTAGCTTTAGTTTCATTGAGGAAGGCAGCCGTAAGGTTCTCTACAGCAGACTCTTTCTTCGCAAAATTTTTCCCTCTATACCAATTCACCAAGGTCCACATGGCTTTTCCTAGGTTTTTTGCTGTTTTTATGTCGAACAAATCTTCTCGTCTGTTTGATTTTTATATGACTGATCTGAGTATCTTCCTGTATTTCTTGAACGTCTCTTCTCTTATGATAGCTTCCTTAATTTTTGTACATCTTCCTTTTTGCATTAATGAGGTTTTTATAACACAAGTCATCCAGTCTTGGGATTTAGATTCGAATTTCTTATAGTTTTTGGGAACCGTATATTGAAATACATGGTAAATGTGTCCTGGAAAGTATCATATATATATATATATATATATATATATATATATATATATATATATATATATATATATATATATATATATATATATATATATATATATATATATATATATATATATATATATATATCATTTGGATCTTCTAAAACAGGGGTGCTCAAACCTGAACTGCTGGCGATCTACCTCAATATCTTCAGACTACTTACGATCGACTCTTAGAAGCTGCAAAAAATTTCAAATCTGAAAAAGATATTGAGATGATTGGAAGCCCGAAAAATGGGATGATAGGAGATAAAATCTCAATAGCAAATAGCTTCAATGAATACTATAGTGAAATAGGCGCAGAATATGCTAATAAGATAGAAGAGCCAACTAATATTAAAGAGTATAAATTTTGTTTGAGGGAAACTTTTTTTTATCTCCCACTGATCCCTGATCCAATGGAGGTTGAAAAAATTATATCTGAGCTTAAATCAAATAAAGCTCCGGGATTTGATGGGTTACGCTCTGAGACGCTGAAAGAGATAAGAAAGGAGATATTCACTCCATTTTATGATCTCATAAATGAATATTTTAGTATAGGATGTTTTCCAGAGTGTTTGAAAAACGCCATCATCAAGACACTACATAAAAATGGAGACAGAACTAAAATGTCGAATTATAGACCAGTTACCCTCATTTCCAATATTGCAAAAATTTTTGAGAAAACCATTGAAGAGAGCATGGTAAGCTTTCTGGACAAACACAATCTTTTGTCGGAGAACCAATATGGGTTCAGGAAACACAGATCGACTGAGGACGCAATAAGGGAGTTAACTACGTATATTTACGATCGCATAGATAGAAACGTACCGCTGCTTTGCATATTCATGGTGAGGTGTGGCATTGAAGTTATTAACAAGTTATTTAAATGGTAGGAAACAAGTGGTTAAAATTGGAACTGATTTAAGCGATGAAAGGCAGATTACTTACGGCGTTCCCCAGGGAAAGGTATTGGGCCCGTTATTATTCATATTATACGTGAACGACCTTCTTCAAATGGAACTTCGTGGAAGTGTTTTGAGTTTTGCTGACGATACCACAGTACTTTATGAGGCCAGCACATGGGAAAATCAACAAAAAATAGCGGAAGAAGATTTCGTGGAAATAGGGAAGTGGTTGAAACATCATAAACTAACACTAAATGCAGAAAAATCAGTATACTTACCTTTCACCTCTTACAAATCCAATCTTCCAAAGCAAGGCGCAAGCATATTATATCACGCATTCGTGCAAGTACATCTTACATATGGGAATGTTGGGTGGGGAGGAGTGTATGACTGCCATGTTGAACAACTAAATATTTTGCAGAAATGGATCCTGAAAATCATGTATGGTAAAGGGCGCATATTTTCGAGTGAAGAGATTTTTGCTTTGTCAGGAATGCTTGACATTAAACAGTTGTATGCTCTGAAAGTAGTAACTCAAGTATTTACGAGTAAGATGAATGTAAACCCCATTGATCATAAATATGATACAAGGGGAAAAGACTCAGACTACAAAACACTACGCTCGAATGAAAGAATAGGACAAAGATCCAGCAAATATCTGGCACCACGAGTATATTTGCGTATACCAGTAGACTTGCGAATCTTAAAAAACTACAAATGTTTCAAAAAGAAAGTGGAGCTTTGGATTCTTTGTGCCGGAAGAACAAAAATAGACAACTTAATTAATCAGCGGAAAAACGAAAGTGTCTAGTTTAAATACTGAGTTCAGAAATTTCACGCAGTGACTTAAAAAAAAGAGAAGGAAAAAATATCTAAAATGTGAGGAAAAAAAACCTAAGTTGTGACTAAAATACCCTAAATTGTGACTAAAATACCGGATTTGACTAACGCCCGATTGTGAAAAAAAAACCTATCGTGACGAAGAATTCAAGAAACATAATGACTTTTTGCTACGTAATTACGCGCTGTGAAACTAACTTTACTTTCAAATAAAAAAAAACATTCCACGCAAATGAAGTTGTTATAAATTTAAATTTAACAAAATATACCTATCTCAAAGGCGAACAGGCGAGACATTCTTCGGAATGATTAAGCCTCTGCTTTTTCATTGTTTATTACTCTGTATGTATGAAATCAATTTTAATAAACTTTATTATTATTATTATTTTCTTTTAAGTTGATCTATCATGAGTTGCAATTTGGTTTTGAATGCGTTTAATGCGCTAATCATCTCAATAATAGTTTTTCCTTTACCTTGAAGCTAATGGTTTCAACCATTTTTCGTTTTTGAACATCTGAGTGTCATCACCTCTTTCGTCTAGAAAAGCTGTTATTTCGGACAATAATTCTTGAAACCTTTCTAGAAATTTTCCGCGACTCAACCACCTGACGTCCGTGTAAAGAATTAAATCAATGTGTTTAGCTGACTCCCTATTTTCCAACTGAAGAGCCGCCATTGCAAGCTACTTGCACGGATAGAGTTCACAATTTTTGTTGCAATGCTCATAATTTTCTCCGTATTTAAAACTTTTGAACACAAAACTTGTTGATGTATAATGAAAAGGAATGAGAAATATGGAGGGATATCTTCATTAGCTCGACACAATGCCACAAAACCATTCAGAGGAATGATTGTCAAAAGTTGTTCCTTAGCCAACATGTCATTGAATACCATCCGAATAAAAATACACATCTGGGAAGTGTCTGTCATATCGGTGGATTCGTCGAACTGTAAGGAAAAGTATGTACATTTCATGATACCATGTTTCAGTTTACCTGCCATGTCCTGACTCATGACTTCAATACGCCTTGTAACAGTCGGACGAGATAACTGAAGTTCTCTAATAGCAGACATGATTTCTGTTTTTTTTTCTTGAATCTACAAATAAAGTCCGCTTCAATAAATGCTTCCTTCACAACTGATTCATCCTCGAATGGTTTCTTGTGTTTCGCCAATATATGAGATATTTTGAATGACGCGATCGTAGTCGTTTTTGATTGTTTGGCTGGTCTTGTGAACATGGTTTGTTTTTTCCAAACAAGATATCAAATCACTTATTTTTCGTTTTCTTAATTCACTCTGTGGCGGTAAATCCTTTTCATAGTTTTTATGAACCGTTTTATGATGCCTCTCTAAGTTACCACGCTTAGGTATTGCAACTGACACACGACAAATAAGACAAATGCACTTACCCTTCACCATACAAAAGAAAAATTCATCCTTCCAATTCTTATTTGAATGATTAGTTTTAGATTTCATCGCTGCACTCATTTTGTACCATTTGATAGTAAACTTTGTATCGACGTAGTATTCCTCCTAGTTACAATTCAGAATGACCCCAATTCCTGCAGGCGCAACATTTATATCGGCGTGAACGAAAGTCTCGAATGTTTCCGTCAAACGCACCGTCCGAAATTTCTAGAAAAGCGGCAAGAATAAAAAACGCGGCTTTTCTTTGACAAGTACCGCGCGTCCCTTTGATAAAACCGCCGTTTGCCGCTAGCAGAGTGTCATATTATTACGTAATAAATTATCGTAGTTTAGTTACCTACTCATTAAAAATTTTTTTCTTCTCGAGATCTACTCAAGAAGCACTTGTGATCGACCCTTTGAGCATCCCTGATCTAACACCACTGCTTTAGCACATTCTGCCGTAGTCAAATTTCGAGATTCTCGTTGCATTTTTACCGAAAACTAAAATTTTCAAGACGATCATATGTTATTCGCAAAAATTGATCAACAACTGCTGTTATCAATATGGGGTGGTTTCTTAGAGCATCTCGATTTATGTCATTGATTTTATTTCTATGAGAGGAGCATAAACTATTGAAATTGTGCGTTAATTTCTTGGCGCAATAATCCAAACTAATATGACATCAAATTCGAACTAAATTGTTTATGAATAATGAACTGTTTTCATCTGCATCTTTCTTAAGCATTAATTAACAGCCACAGTAAGATTTCATTAAAAAATTGCTAAATCAGCCAAGTAATTTTTAAATCGTGGAAACTTTGCATCACCTTTGTACTTGTACTTTGAATGTCGATTGTATTCAAATTGCTATGCAATTAAAGAAATGCATTTGTCATAACAGTTTCAATCTATTATCTTAATAATCTAAATAGCAGTTTTGTATGTCACATTTACTATTTCTCAAATAAGCAATACGACTATCCTCAGGTGTGTTCGTTTTTTGAAGTTTGTGTCATGGTTGAGATGTTGAGATGGATAATTTACGAAATTGAATAGAGAGGTGTCTATTTCGAAGGTGTTGATTTGAATTGTTTATATATGATATTTTATAAGGAATTATGTTTTCAATTAATAACTTTCAAAAGAGATAAGAGTGAATTTAATCTTGTACCTTTGTATTCACGACTGAAAATTAGTATACTTATTTTTTTGAAATTTTTTAATTCTCTCTATATTATTATCTGCATAAAGTATTGAACTGAATATTCATTTTGTATTCATCGTATTATTTTCATAAAATTAAAAATTGAGTTCAGCTAAAAGTTAAAGGACATTCATTGACTGTTAGGAAGGATTATTCATTGATCTACTTATTTATGAATAATTCTTCCTGTCTCAATGTTTCAAATGTAGAATCTTCGCGAAGTTTATTGCGGAAAATATTTGTCTCATCATATACAGGGTGATCCACGTAGACCGGCCACTTGAAATATCTCGGAAACGAAAGAAGATACGACCCTGAATCTTGGGAAATGGACATCGAAGACTATATTCTTTCTGTCCGAAATATTTTTAAGTATATATGACTTCCGGTCACACCGGAATTCCATCATAATTCTCTATTTTGCAACGCTCACATACGTTCAAATGTTATATATATTCAATACAAGATTTCGATCAACTTTTCTCCATGAAACTCCCCTCAGGAATTCACACCTTTTGAAGAAAAATCCACAAATTTTTCGATCCAGCACCTGCCTGACAAATCTGTCCGCATTGAAGCTGTGAATAACACAAACTCCTAGAATTCTTTCTAATGGGCAAGAGAAAGCGTTACGAATGCCTTCCAAATACAAATATCTTCAGAAATATGCACAGGGTGATCTTCAAAAGTATCCAATTATGACATTGAATCTCCAAATTTTCAAATGAATTGTAACTTTTTTGCTATTCCACTCAATACTACACAGAACATAATTCATTTTAAAATGTACATTACATAAGAGTGAGTACGGAAATGTAAAATTGCAGTAAACAATTCATATTCATCATTCACATATTCTTTTGGAGAGATCTACTTGTTGGGGAGGAGGAAAAAATTACAACGATTGAGCAAGTAGATCTCAATCAATTAATTCAGCAGGTAGAGGTATGTGTTGCATAAGAGGTGTGATCAAACCATACGGTCAATAATTCAACGAGAAAATTTCATTTTCATGAACAGGTCATAATTGACCATTTTTGAAGATAACCCTGTAGATATTCTGAAAATATTAATGCTCAGGAAGTATCCTGAACTCTCCTTCTTGCCTACCTGAAAATTTTAGGAATATTGGGTCATTTGTAACTCCAGTGCAGACCGATTAATCAGAGGGATTTAGCATAGAAAAATTTGTGGAAAACTTTTTTCTTTTCTATTTAATGGGTGGAAGTTGTTCAAAATATTGTATTGAATATAAAAGTTGAGATTTACTTCCGGTGTAACCGGAAGTCACAGTTATTCGAAGATATTGTGGACAGAGAGATAACACCCTTTAAGGACTATTATTCAGAATTCAGGATCATATCTCTTATCGTTCACGAGATATTTCGAGTGGCCGGTCTACGTGGACCACCTTGTATATATATATATATATATATATATATATATATATATATATATATATATATATATATGTTATATATAGGGGTTTTACCCCGACGAGTTGCCCATATATCTGTTCATGCAATCAAACTGATTTCATGAAAAAATATAAATCCACCACCCGGTAATTAATACCATTGCCAGGCAATGATTATAATTAAAACATATCCTGGAGTAATTATATATTAGGATAACGTTAAATGTTATGAGAATATATCAATCTACCAGAATATATACATACTATAGCATCATCAGACAATGATATCAATGTACCAACGAGTAGTGTCAGAGGCTTTCTCCCCGGAAAAATCCAGTGTACGGACCTTAGTCAAGTAACACTGAATGTTACTCATTAATAGTTTCCTTTGTGTGAAGTGGTGAACGATCGAATAGAATACTGCTCTGAATATAAATATGACAAAATTATCAGTTAATTAAATTACATTTATATAAACAAATAAATAAAATATGAAATGAGATTCTGAGCAGTATAAACTAAAAGAAAACCTATGACTCTACCTCATTATTATTTTCGGAAAGAAACCTACGAAGAATATTACAAGATTTGATGACTGTTATCTTTTGTAACTGTTCAAACAAATTTTCTTCAGACCCAAAATCTCAATACTTTTGTGAAGATTTCTAGGAATAACGCCTGTTGTAGAAATAATAATCGGTAGAATAAATATTTTCTTCATTTTCCACATTTTTTAATCTCGTCGCCAAGCATCATATATTTAGAAATTTTTCATTGTATTTATTTTGTATATTATGTGTGTCGGGTATAGCAATATCAATTATATATGTTATTTGATTCTGTTTATCATTAAGAACGATATCTGGTCTATTGTGTTTTACAGCTCTGTTGCACAGAATTGTTTTATCAAAATAAAGTTTATATTTGTCATTTTCACAAATAATCTCAGGTTCATATTTTTGAAATTTTTTCTTTTGGGAATTAGGTCATGTTTAATTCCTAGATTGAAGTGAATAATATTAGCGACGGCATTATGTCTTTCTAAATAATCTGTTGAAGCAAGGACTGAGCAAGATGATAATATATGAAAAACTGTTTCTGAAGAACAGAAACATCTACGGCAAGAATCATCTATATTTTGTTTGATGATATGTTTTCTATAATTCCTTGTAAAAACAACCTGGTCCTGGATCGCAATTGCCAAGCCTTCTGTTTCAGCAAACAATTCTCCAGATACTAACCATTTATTCGATGCAATTTCATCAATATAATCATTTTCAATTCTTTAGGGTGCTTTCCGTGTAATTCCTTCTGCATCCAACTTTCTCTTTTAGAATTATCATCAAATATATCAAAATCTACCTTTTGCATTGTCAAGTTCAGAAGTGTAAGATTATAATGTATATATATATATATATATATATATATATATATATATATATATATATATATATATATATATATATATAATCATTCACTAAATTTTTATTTCACTTACTGAAATTTCAATACAATATCTTGCTAACAACAGAAAACTTGGACCAAAGCTATTTCGAATTATAAGGTTTGAAACATTTTATACAAAGTCCTAAGTCGCATTTCTGGCACATAGTGCCGATAACAGATTAACATGCGGGCCTGCACATCTTCGCCTTTTACAGTTGACTACAAAATAATCAGTGCGATCGAATCTGACGCCCGGAATAAAATTTTTGGCCAGGGAAGTCCTTCCAGCCATCTTAGGAGGTGTTCCATATGTCGTCAAATAAACTTGAACAATCTCTTTCCTGAATTACAAATTCGAAACGTTTTTATTTTTTCTTTAGAGAAACCAGGAATTTTGAATTGCTGCAACAATTTCTAAAATCTAAAACGTATCATTTTAATAACGGTTGGAAGGTTGAATTTTTCTTTTATATGGTGAAGAATGAGTGCATTTGTCTTATTTGTCGTGCGTCAGTTGCAATACCTAAGCGTGGTAACTTAGAGAGGCATCATAAAACGGTTCATAAAAACTATGAAAAGGATTTTCCGCCACAGAGTGAAGTAAACAAACGAAAAGTACGTGATTCGATATCTTGTTTGAAAAAAGAACAAACCATGTTCACAAGAGCAGCCAAACAATCAAACGCTGCTACGATCGCGCCATTTAAAATATCTCATATATTGGCGAAACACAAGAAACCATTCGAAGATGGATCGGTTGTGAAGGAATCATTTATTGAAGCGGGTGAGACTTTATTTGGAGATTTTTAAAATGAAACAGAAATCATGTCTGATATTAGAGAACTCCAGTTATCTCGTATTCCGACTGTCACAAGGCGTATTGAAGTCATGAGTCAGGACATGGCAGATAAACTAAAGCCTGATTTCATGAAATGTACATACTTTTCTTTACAGTACGACGAATCCACCGATATGACAGATAATGCCTACCTGTGTATTTTTATTCGGATGGATATATATGACGTTTTCTTCAAATTTGTAGAAATCTTCAAGCTACCAATATATAAATAAGTGTGCATTACAACCGATGAAGCACCATCAATGACTGGAAACAAAAACGGTTTTGGTGGCATTGTGTCGAGCTAATGAAGATTTCCCTTAATTTTTTCATTCAATTGCATTGTTCAAAAGTTTCAAATACGGAGGAAATTATGAGCATTGCAACAAAAATTGTGAACTCTACCCGTGCAAGTAGCTTGCAATGGCGGTTCTTCAGTTGGAAAATAGGGAGTCAGCTAAACACACTGATTTAGTTCTTCACGCGGACGTCAGGTGGTTGAGTCGCGGAAAATTCCTTTAAAGATTTCAAGAATTATGTCCTGAAATAACAGATTTTTTAGACGAAAGAGGTGATGACACTCAGATGTTGAAAAACGAAACATGGCTGACTGATTTACCATTCTTAAGTGACATCACAATGCACTTGAACACCATTAACTTGGAGCTTCAAGGTGAAGGAAAAACGATTATAAAGATGAAAAGCGCAGGAAACGTATTCCGAAGTAAATTGCAACTTATGATAGATCAACTGAAAAGAAAGGATCTGAAACATTTTCCGTCTTTGAAAGCTAGGATTCCTCCTCCTAGCAAGTTAGTTTAATATGTACTCATGTTCTGTTGAAAATGAGTTGGTGTAGATTATGTCAGATATACATCTCGAAGCTAGAGCATCTGATACAAATATCTGGTGTTTTATATCTGAAGATAAATATCCGAATCTAATGTAAATCGCCCTTCAACTAACGGCAATGTTTGGCTCAACTTACTTGTGCGAGTCTGCATTTTCTGAAATGAAGATAATTAAGTCAAAATATCGCAATCGACTGACTGACAATCATATGTCATCATGCTTGCGATTAGCACTCAGTAGTTACGTACCATCCTATGAAAATTATGCAAAGGACACGCAGTGCCACGCTTCTACATCCAAAGTCACTCCATAGTTAAGTTTAACACCATATGTAACGGTTTTAGTGAACTTCTGCTGTGATCGCAGCTCACCAAAAGTAGATATTCCCGGATTCAATTCCTCCAGTTGTGAAAGATTTCAGGGGATAATGGTAGACGAGGTTTGGAGCTTCGAAAATCATACTAAGCTTCTCACCAATAAGTTGAATTCGGGTTACTATGCTCTGACACAAGTCAGAGGATCACTGGATCAACCTGGTTGGATCATAACGTATTATGCCCTGATGACAAAGGGAATGATCCTGGAATGGCTCAATGATGGACACCAGAGGGCACGACTGCATCAGTCTCAATGGTTTCTGCAATGCGATAAGAAAGGCAAGGGGAAACCATCTCATAAAACTTCCCAAGAGAACTAATGGATAATGTCACAGAAAGTTATAGATCAGTCAAGCGATCCGACTGACAACCGGCGCTACCTTGATTCCGGGTCGAGTAGTGTGAAATGGGCGACCGGCCAGACAGGAGTAGGGAATCAGGCTTCGTCTGGAAATTCAGCTACTGGAACAGCTTTACAACTGAGGAAAGAACTTCATGTTGGCACATGGAACATTAGAGGTCTTAAGAACCAGACCGGAAAATTAGCGCTGATAGAGGGAGAAATGAAGAAACACCAAATAGACATCCTGGGTCTCGCAGAGACGCATTGGATTGGTCAGGGATTTTTCCATACGAGTAACAACAACTTTATCCACTTTGCATCGGACGATAGACAAAATTTTGCCGGAGTAGCGGTATTAGTGACACCCAGAATACAAAGCTTCCTAACAGACATCCAGACAATCAACAACCGTATAATAAACATAAGACTAAACACAAAACCAAGGGCACTGAATATATTACAAGTGTATGCTCCCACAGCTAATGCAAGTGAGAACGATATAGAAGATTTTTATATAAAACTTTCATTGACGCTTTGCAAGATTCCCAACAGAGAGGTCACAATGGTTATGGGAGATCTTAACGCTAAAGTAGGAAACACTAATACAGATGACCATATCCGAAACATTGTCGGTAAATACGGAATCGGTGAGAGGAATGAAAGAGGGGACAGATTAATACAATTTGCTATTGACAATGAGTTCACAATCATGAACACTACTTTCACGAATCATATTAGAAAACTTTATACATGGAAAAGTCCAGGCGATAAGTTCCGAAACCAAATTGACTATATCATGTTTAGAACTAGATGGAGATCTTCGGTAACAAACTGCAAGACCTATCCGGGAGCTTGTTGCGGTACAGACCATCAACTCTTAACAGCTAAAATACAGTTGAAACTCAAAACACCCGTGACGAGAAAGCCTGAAAAAGATTGGTCGTAGGGCCTGGAAACAGCTTCCAAGACACTTTGAGGACAACTAAGCCAACTCTGATAGAAGAAACAACTCCGGAAGAAAAATGGACAGAAATAAAAACTGGATCAGAAACGCCGCAGAGACAGAACGTTCAAAACCTCCTCTCAAACGAAAACATTGGATCTCTGACTATACATTGAAACTGGTCGAAGAAAGAAGAAAAATTTCAAATAAAGGAAAGGTTGATACTAACAACAAGAAAGCCTTCAAAGAGATAAGCGATGAAATTAAGAGTTCATGTAAAAGAGATAAAAACGAGTATTTTTCCAACATATGCAAAGAAATAGAAGTTCATAGCCATTCTAACCAACCACGAGATCTTTTCGAAAAATTAAATACTTGACCCGAGAATTCAAACCAAAAACATGGCCTATAGAAGATGAAAATGGTAAACTTGTTACAGACAGAGAAGACTTGGAGGATCTATTGCGAGAAACTCTACGCCGAAAACGAGGAAATTAATGAACACGAAATAAAAGAATACGAAGAAGAACCTTTCATACTGCAGAGCGAAATTACGTCAGCTATCCATAAACTTAAAAATAACAAATCTCCAGGCAACGATAAAATAACATCCGAAATACTAAAAGGAATAGGAGAAGAGGGCACCCGAAGCCTACACCACTTGTGTAATAAAATATGGAAAACAACACAATGGCCAAGAGATTGGACACAAGGCACAATTATCACAATTCACAAAAAAGAGTAACAGAAAATGCGAAAACTACAGAACGATAACACTTATTTCATATACGAGCAAAATAATGCTGACAATAATCAACGAAAGACTGAAGAACTTTTACAACACCAAATCCCGGAAGAGCAAGCAGGATTTGTTAAAGGAAGAGGGACTAGAGAGCATTTGATAAATTTAAGGCAAATAATAGATAAAGCCAGAGAGTTCAATATACCCTATACATATGTTTCATTGATTATAAAAAGCTTTCGATAGAGTGAAATGGAATAAGTTGTGGATCGTTCTAGGAATATGGCTGTACCGGATCACTTGTGTGCCTTAATCATCAACCTATATAATGAAACCAGGGATACTGTGAAAATCAATGAAATACTGTCATCAGAATTCAAACCAAAGAGGGAGTGAGGCAGGGTGTATTCTTTCTCCTCAATTATTCAACATATACACTGAATACATAATGAGAAAGGCATTAGACGGATGGAAGGGCGGCATACCAATTAACGGAAGATGTGTAAATAATCTGAGATTCGCGGATGATATGGTCCTCCTGGCAACAAGTGAGGAAGAACTGACTGAGCTTGTTAGCAGAGTGGAGAGAGAGAGTACGGAACTTGGCTTGGAACTGAATGTTTCTAAAACAAAAATCATGATCGTGGACAGGATGAACAACAATCAACCAGAAAAAAGCAAATTGATAGGTTTGATGTAGTGCAAGAATATCTTTATCTGGGATCCTTGATAACAAACGTAGGAAACGTAGAACGAGAGGTTAAACGTAGATGCGAACTAACCAAGGTAGCTACGAAAAAAATGAATAAAATTTGGGCCGATCGAAATATCGCTATTTCCACTAAAACCAGGCTTATGAAGTGCCTCATCTTTCCAATTCTCACATACGGCTGCGAATCTTGGTCCCTTCGAATGAGCGAAAGAAGAAAACTCGACGCGACAGAAATAATGTGTTGGAGAAAGATGCTTAACATCCCATGGACACAACGCCGAACGAATACATCGATTCTAAAGCAATTCCGCATAAAACAAAGACTTTCGAATGCAATTCAACTCAAAATATTGAGATACTTCGGACACATCATGAGAAGAGGACCAGAGAATTTGGAAAAAATCATTATTCAGGGGAAAGTAGATGGAAAGAGAGGAAGAGGAAGGTCCCCAACACGATGGATGGATCAAATTACAGAAACAACAGGCCGACCCATGCATTCTCTAGTTGTAATGGCACAGGATAGAAAGGAATGGAAAACTTTCATTGATGACATTTCATTAGTCGCTACATCCTCAGGAGAGGATAAAGAATGAAGAGAGAAAAAATAGTACCCACAACGAGAGTATATTTATGTTACAAAAAAGGGCCATGCGACTGTTGGAGTGAACAGGAGAGATAGGTGTAGGCCTTATTTCATTGCACACAGACTATTGACTCTGCCAAGCCTATATGCTTACAGGTTGCTTCTGTAAATAAAATTGAGCTCGGGCAGCCACTTCTTATCATAATTACATCACACCAAAAGCTGATCACTTCTCTATCGAGTAGCATTCTCTCAGTAAAACTGAACAAACCCCTAGCTACATAGGAGAGTAATTTCACAATGAACTCCCTCAAACACTAAAAATAATGAATTTTGGTCCATTCAAGGGTGCAGTCAAGAGGAAGCTTCTCGATAGGGCATTATGTACGGTGAATGAGATGGCTGATAAACGTGAATTGTTCTATAATGGTTATAATTGTATGAGATTTTATGTGAAAATCAATCTATACTCTATATGAACTGAATTCTATATTTTATCTATTGTTATACTATACGAGCACACCCGTCATTACGGCTTTAGTGCAAACTAGCAGCCACCTATAACAGAGAAACTTTCAACTTCAAATCAATGAGGAATTCCTGTCATTCATTCAACAACCTTGATAAAATTTCCTGAGAAAGAGTAACTATGAGTTATGCATAGAAGGAACTCACAATAATTACCTTTTTATGCAAATTTGGGATCTTATTTTCTTTGGTTCAAACTTGAACATTGTCAAACACATTGAATTTCAATAACTTTTAAATTTGGATAATTGTAGAATGGAAATGTACATGACATTCAGCTTCAAATATTTTAATAAGATATAGCCTTTAGTGGATAGCATTCAATATTCATATGATACATAATCTAAATGACCTAACGAAAACTTTATCGAGTTCCTTCCAGAAAAATATTATTATACAAAAGAGCTCAATACCTATTAATAGCAACTCAAAGGATATCCCATCATTTTGTAAGATCCTCCAATTGATTCGTTAAAAATCCTAGTAATTCCAGAACATTTTTCTACGCATAGAGGTTAAAATAACCATGAAAGTGTTAATTCTGAGTACGTTTCTTGAGCATGCCTAAATAATATACATTAAAATACATGAATAAACCTCAAATTACATTCACTTACCTTTCAAACATTATTGTAAGTCTCCTTAACTCCTTTTTATTATAACAATCCGTTTGAGTCATATTGTTTAGGTTAGAATAACCACAAAATGTTAAATTTATGAATTTTGATAGTATGTTGTTCCTTTCCTTTAACAAAATATACATTAACATGGATAAAATGAACAAAAAACTATGATCATTTTCCTGTAAAAGTTTATATCAAACAGTTCAAGAATTACAAGATCAAACAGGTTTCCGATTCAAATAAAATTCGGAATTATGTTGGTGAAAATTAAAGTTACTGACTATTTCCATTTCTATTTTCGTTCAGAAGAGAGAGCATTAAATTTTACACGTTGGTAACGCTCACTTCCGACATAGAATAGCGATATGAGGGGCAGATGGAGCGGTGACTGGCTCCGCCCCCGTGTTTCCGGTCTTTTTCTCGATAATATAGGTCTCAAAATCGTCCCAAATTGGAAAATTAAGTCTTACAGTAACGATTTCTTTTCGTGGATCCGATCTCGAGATATGTAGGAATCGTTCGAAAGTCGAATGCTTTCTCCCGGTGACTCCGTTTAAGTAGGATGGTTAAAACAAAAACCCCTATTTTGACAGCTCGAGGTTTGCTAATTTCGCGAATTTCTGGACGTCGGAGATTTTCGGAATAAGAAAAGTAAAGGTAAAATTTGCCAAATTCGGCTGATAGCTTTTCGTTCGATGATTTTTCCGTTTTCCCGTGGATTTCTGAGAATCTAACTATTGCGGCGCGAAATGCGAAACTCGAGGCTTTTCCGTCGTCCAGGTTTCGTAGCGATCGAAGGAGATAGAAATATTTGTATAGCAACGAAAGTCCATAGAAATTATCCCCTCCATCCCCGAGATTTCGGAGACGTAATTTATTTTCGCTCCTTCAGAACATTTTCCCGGAATTTTCGCTCGATCGACTTTGCCGATAGCCATCCGAAAGATCCGAGTTATCGATTCCGAAGAAATCTAGCCGTTTCGACATTTCGTTCGTTCGGGGCGATGTTTCGGCGAAATTTTTCGAAAAATCGTCTCGCCTGCGTCGTTCGAGCTAGGGACTCCGAATTTCGCGCGGATCTTCCTCCGACGTTTCTCTAGCGGAAAAAAACTATACGCGGGAGCCTAGAGCCACCGCTTTTCCCCGCCGTCTCATTCTTCTCATCCAGTTCAAACTCCAACCGTCCCCTCCACTTTCCTCGAAATAAGCCTTACTGCTTTAGTATCATATGGATAAAGTATGTTTTATGTTTTATATGCTGCGGTACACACTACCAAGGATGGTAGGTAGGTAGGTAGGGTGTATCGTGTATCTACGACAACCCTGCATCACACATACTTGCAGCCTCTCAGAGTCGATCGTATGTAGTTTAAAAATATTGAGGTAGATCGCCAGCAGTTCAAGTTTGGGCACCCCTGCCCTATACTATATATCAAGTGAAACAGATTTCAGGCAGTGATTAATTCATCAATTTAATCACTGTGTTCATAATCCATGTTTGCTCTAATACACATTAAAATTATTCATTCCTAACAGCTGAAGAAAATCACAATTAACGTTTTCAATTGACGTGCAGTGTATTTCTTGTTCACTCATGAATTGTTACCATTATTCCTGCAAACTCAATCGTCTGAAGACGTTACAGTATAATGAAACGCGTCAAAATTAAAGGAATTTTCAGTAAAAATCTTCAAACTCAGAAACTTATGAAATATTCTACCTAATGTTTGGTCATTGAAGTACAAGAAATCGTAAAACCATGGGACCCCATATAGTATTTTCATTCATAATTTCAATGACTCGTCGTGTATTGTATGCAAATTTGAATAAAGATCTAATCAGTGCCTTGACACTTTGAGGTATTGCTACAAAGTACCAAAAATATTTTCGTAATATTACAACGTATTTAGGTAAGTGATAATTTCAAATCAAGTTTGACCAGTCGTTTCTTCATGAAATTCATTGCTCTTCTTCGAATTCCTACAAGTGGATCATTTACGTAAGATGTCAAGATACTCACAAAATATACACACGATATCTGGTTTTTTCGGCATTTTTAGTTGAAAAGGTCAAGTTTAAACTGGCGTTTATGTTCATGATATAGAACAACTATGCTAAATTAATTGAAAACTGATTAGTAAATAAAATCAACGGATGGAATTTGATATTTTCAATCGAGTTCAGTTACGATGTGTTAAAATACATATTTGTCACATTCGCATGAAAATTTATGTTCGTGGTTTTACTAAAGGTAAGTCCTAGAGCAAGTTCTGCATGGAGGTGAAAATTAGCATTGTTATTAATAGGCTACACACTGTTCTCGCCAGAGGACCGGTACTGCCTATTGGATCTGTAAAAGGTCCGGTTATACAGTTTATGGACTCTTGAAGAGAGACGTTGAAGATTCTTGGGGGGACACATTTCACCGTCACCCTGAAGGGTCCTGCTAAAAGGCTTAAAAAGGACAATTGAAAAAATGCAAAACCGATCATCAAGCCCAGGGCAGTTACGTGGGCAACTCGCTTCTGGGGATGATGTCACCACGCCTGCCTTGCTACGGCAGACGGTGGGCATCCTCCTTCCATACCTCATTAGGGTCCTCCAGTCGAGCCTGGTCTGGAATGCAGTCCCAACCAACAGGCGGAAGGATAGGTTGTACACATCCCAAGATGCTTAAATTGAACTCACAGGCTGAATTTTTCAGATAGACAAGTCTTTATGTATTGCGTTCTGTAAACCCTGAACAAGGTGTTAAATGGATTTATTAAGACCGAGGTGTTTTCGATGAAGCTCCTGAGTGTGCATCATTCTTATAAGAATGAATCAGCTGAACTGGTAGTTAACAATCTAGTCGGAAGGATCAGTGAGTCTCTGGATCGCAAGGATGGCCTTCATTGACATGAAGGGTGCATTTGATGAGGACTCTACTAGCTCATTATCTGGAGCTGCGAGAGTCAGAGTACTAAATATTTTTGAATGGATTAGCACCATGCTAAAAGCCAGAGTGATCAACACTTTCGCCTAAGGTGAAGAAGTCAGTTTGAGGCAGGGGATGCCCTCAATGACGAGTATAAATCGTCATCGTTAAGTCGTTAATAAAATAGTCGCACTGGACCTTTATGTACAAGCGTACGCTGACGATATAGTCATTCTGTCTGGCGAAGATGAAAACGACGGACGTCTCCGACAGGCTTCAGGAGGCTATTTCAGATATCTAGGAGTATAAACCCCTACAAAACAAAAAAAGAAGGATATAAGTATCTCCCCTGATACTGAGTGGTTTGTTTATTCCAGTTGCAGAAGAAGTAAAATATCTGGGAGTTACCTTGGATAGTAAGGTCACGTGGAATTCGCACCTGCAAAACATAACAAGGCTAGACATTCCGTATGAGAATGTCAAATGCCTGTGGAAAGAAATGTGGTCTTGCCCAAAGCAGCTTCAGCATTTGTTTTGGTGGTGAGAACCCGTATACTTTAAAAAGCAATCCCAACTCAAGCTCTCTAAATTGCAGAGATCGGACTGCATGATGATCACTAGAGCCTTTCACTCTACACCTGGTGATCAGAGGAGCAGCTAGAATTGCTACCTACAAATTCCATCACCTTTCCTGAAATTGGACGAGTATGCTCAGCTTCATGCTCGGCGCTTGACAGTTAAAAATTGAGGACAACGAGATGGTAAGTATGAAGTCTGACATAGTACAATCTAACGCAAAAACACCATGTAGTTGCCGTTTTAAATCATCAATATTCGCGGACAGGAATGGATCACTTTTAAGGCCGTTGGCCCCTGTTGGTCCGCAGACGGCTCCGAACCCAATGTGTTGGAGCTGGTGTAGAAAGTCGAGGTGCTGCTTAAGAACTGTCGATCAGTCTTGGCTGACTTGCTGACTTTTTGAACAGAAATATTAGCCAATGGCCCCTATGCTCTTGCTTGCGGAGGAATTAACAAGTAGGTCAAAGAAAACTATAACCGATAGCGGAGCTTCACTGAAGGCATTGGCATTCGACAATTACACGTCACTTATTGTGCAGAAATATTGTTCAACACTCGCCAAACTGAGATAACTTCATAGGCTCTGTCTGATGAGGGTACCGGGCCACTCGGGCATTAGGAGCAATGAGGAGGTGAACTCATTGACAGTTCTGCAAGGATAGAAAATAACCGTTGGTTAGAGCTGAAGGTACGGGAGCAGTGGCTGAAACTCACATGCCTGAGATATTCTCGGATTGTCATCAGTGGACCTTCCACTGTGCGACCCAAGGCTTAGCTTAAACTCTCCAGAATAGACCAGGGAGTTTTAACTGCCATATTAACAAACACTGTCGCCTCAGAAATCACATAATTAAGTCAAGATTGATTGAAGACCCTTCATGCAGACTATGTGAGGAGGAGATAGAACCAATAGAATACCTCATGTGAGAATGATCAGCTGGGGATAGAATCAGGCTTGAGGAACTTGTGTGTCACAAACTGAAACTGACTGAGCTCATATACCTTATAGCCTTCACAAGAAGGATGGAGATTGTAGGTAAAATTTAAGATAGACCACTGGGTCGCAGCGGCGGGACTGTTAATTAGCACACAATCAAATTATATATCTATCTATCTACTAAAAGTATATTTATATTTCTTTAACAGATCAATATAAAGAAAATACTTTTGACGCTTTTGAAAATTTCTTCGGAAAAAGCATATTTTTTATAAATGAAACTTGTTCAGTGAAAATAACTTGAATGAAAAAAATATCTGTGTAGTGTCATTAGGACTCGCGCACCAAGGTTACATATACAGGGTGATTCTTCAGGAAAGATAATATATTCACTTGTGATAGAAGTTATCCGTGAGGTGTCGGTATAATATATTTTTTTGTCATCTTCGTTGTCTTTTCGAAAATATGGTGTGTTTTGTGCGAATATAGTCATTCTGTTTCTATTCAGTCGTTTCAAACTTAGTCATTTTCAATTTCTTCTAGTACAGAGTCGAACTCAAAGAATCTTATTTCACTGTAGAATGTCCAAACAACACTCTTTACATCATCTGAAAGAAATTCTGAATTCATATGCGTAAACTATATATGCTAGAGTTCAAGCGTATTTAGATAACATTCTTATTGCCACTAAAGTTCTTTATGAAAATCAATTTGAATTTGTGCAGTTTTGGCACAATAAGTCCTAACTCCATCTTGAGGTGAAAATCTAGATTGATGATCGATTTCAATCAAAATGTCGAGGTTTGATGCTATTCAGAAGTCCCATATCTAGCTTTACAAATTTTCTTTCTACTACGGAATGTTAAACAATACCATGTATATCGTAGAAACTTTAAAGACCAGTGTTCAAATTTGTCCAGGGTGGACAAATTTCGACGTTTTAGTACTGCAGCTATGTGAAATATTAAGAACAGATCAAAATAACCCTTGTCTTTGAGGACATGAGGAATTTATTACGCATTCGTTTGAATCATTTGGAAATTTTGAAAATTATCAGAATGAGCAAAGTGCCAATATTTTGGTTATTCTTGAAGTTATGTATTAATAGTTTTGGCATTCTACAGGCACTTTTTCACGTTGAATCGAACTAATTGGGGATTTCTTTAGTCCAACATTCAAAATTGATCGATAAACCAGTTCCTCAGATACTTCTATTTAGCGGGGAAACCCTGTATTGAGGAGATTCTGAAATGAGAGATTTAATACTGGTTCGAACTTCAATAAAGTAAATGAGATAAAAAACACAAGGTTTAACTTTAATCTACACTTTATTTGAAAAAATTCGACGACGTTTCGCTGACACAGCAGCTTTATCAAGAATGAAAAACAGAATGAAGAGTATGGTATTATAAACAGATCGTAGAACAAGTTGGATGAATAACAGGAAAATCTACACCGAGCCATTGTACAGTTAGTATGAAAGGTAATAAAACTAATTAAACAAGTTAAGTAGGGTGAGTAATTCACATCTACCTGTTCATTCAAAAGCTTGTCCGAATGTTTGTATCTATTTATTTCTAATGCTTCTAGGAGATCTAATTTTGAACTTTTTGATTTTATATGTAATATGTCAAAGTTTTTATTGAATGAATGGTTTTCTTTTATTAGGTGGTTTGAATAATTTGAATCAGATTTAATTTTATCGAAGCTACGTTTATGTTCAGATGTTTATATGCCAAAACTCCTATAGGTCCTACCGATATAAATTTTATCACAAGAACCGCAATTGAGTTTATAGATTCCTGATTTACTTGATTTTTCAACACGAGATTTATTATTCTTAATATGTTTACCTAAGTTATTAGAAGTTTTGAAAGTTATATTAAGATTTTGTTTGACGAGAAAGGATTTAATATTTGTACTTGCAGAACCGCAGAATGTTACACTGTTGAATATTTTATAGTCTTTATGAATTGGATATACTTCATTTATTGCTTTCTGATACAGTTTTTATAAATGATTAGATCTATCATATCCGGATTATATGAATTATTAATGGCTATCTGTTTGATGATGTTTAACTCTTTATTATAATCTTCTACTGATAAAATAAAATTGAGTAACCGATGTACCATGCTGTTTAAAGCTGCAACTTTGTGTTGAATTGGATGTAATGAGTAGTTATGTATAATTGTATCAGTATGTGTTGGTTTACGAAAGACCGAAAAAACATGATTATTATTTTGTTTAGTGATTTTTAAGTCCAAAAACTCAATGGAATCGTTCTGTTCAATTTCTATCGTGAATTTAATGTTCAAATGGATGGAATTAATGAAATTAAGAAATAAGTCTAATTGACGAGTAGTTCCAATGAAACATACTAAGATGTCGTCAACATATCTATACCAATAAAGAAATTTGGAAATGAGTGGATGTGTATGAATTTTCTGTTCAATATTATTCATAAAACATTTAACATTCTGCGGTTCTGCAAGTACAAATATTAAATCCTTTCTCGTCAAACAAAATCTTAATATAACTTTCAAAACTTCTAATAACTTAGGTAAACATATTAAAAATAATAAATCTAGTGTTGAAAAATCAAGTAAATCAAGAATCTATAAACTCAATTGCGGTTCTTGTGATAAAATTTATATCGGTAGGACCTATAGGAGTTTTGGCATATAAACATCTGAACATAAACGTAGCTTCGAAAAAATAAATCTGATTCAAATTATTCAAATAATTCAACCTAATAAAAGAAAACCATTCATTCAATAAAACTTTGACATATTACATATAAAATCAAAAAGTTCAAAATTAGATCTCCTAGAAGCATTAGAAATAAATAGATACAAACATTCGGACAAGCTTTTGAATGAGCAGGTAGATGTGAATTATTCACCCCTACTTAACTTGTTTAATTAGTTTTATTACCTTTCATACTAACTGTACAATGGCTCGGTGTGGATTTTCCTGTTATTCATCCAACTCGTTCTACGATTTGTTTATAATACCATACTTTTCATTCTGTTTTTCATTCTTGATAAAGCTGCTGTGTCAGCGAAACGTCGTCGAATTTTTTCAAATTAGGTGTAGATTAAAGTTAAACCTTGTGTTTTTTATCTCATTTATATCATGGATCTACATCAAGTAAAGTTAAACCTTGTGTTTTTCATCTCATTTATATCATGGATCTACATCAAGTAACGGCCTCCACAATTAAAATCTTCAATAAAGTGTCTATTGTGTTTCAAAATGGAAATATTCTAAATAGATTTCGCTCATTTTGCCAAGAAAAGAATGTTAAGCTTTTTTTGTCGACAAATTGTTCATCATGGGACATAAGATGATTAGTGGCAGTACAATATGTTCTCAAAATCAGACGCACCTTCACTCAATCCTAATTGGAAGTCGTTGATTGGTACAGAGCCCATCACTACAAGATAAATGATCGATAATCGTTCAACAGTTCATGTGTAGGCGGAACACCAGAAGCAATTATTCCCATACAATAAGAATAAATTACAATCCACAATTCTTGCAGAGATTAATCATATATACAAACACATATACCATATCACATATAACTTTTTTCAGTTTCGAAATACGCCACAGTTTTCGCATAGATGAAAATAGCGTTAAGAATACGCCAATTAAAGATTACATGAATTACTGGTGCGATCATATTATATAAAACGCCTTAGATGGCGTGCATTTCCTTATTATTTGTTATTGAATCGATTGTTATACGAAGTGAAAACTTGTATTCTGAGTTAATTCCCATCTATCTGTATTCATTCTCTGGCACAATTACGTATCGAACGAAATCTTATTATTTCATCAACGGGATACTACAAATTAGCACTGATTATTGGAGATTTGTGTTTACACCTTGAGTCTTTGATAATACGTTTTATTTGCTAGTTTATATGCTTTCTGAAAGTTGTTGTAAGTATGTTCATATCTACACCTTTTCCTATTGTCGAACAGACTACTTTATGAATCATCTGAAAAACCTACCTTTTTTTTTCAGCAGCACGGCATCAATAAAGATTGACGGGTCAAGACTGATAAGAGGACTACACTGTGCTCAGAAATTAATGATCAATTTTAATATTTTAATTTTTTTATGTTAGTCAATTATTTCTCAACACATGTTTTCTTTTCTGAAATGATAGCATTAATTTGATCATATACACAAAACCAAATTTATAAGGAATCATCGTAAATTTTGAATATTACCTCAGGGATTTTGGAAATTTCGAAGGATTGTTAAAATTGATACTTTTGAGATATTTCTATTGAAAAGAGAAATAAATTAAGGTTTTTTTAAGAAAGAAACAAATGAAAGAAAATAAGAGACTCATTCCGCATGTAGTGAAAGAAATTAAAATTTGTTGTAGGTTTTTCGTGACCGCAGTAGCTTGTATTACCTCCTCTTGCCCTGATACAATCCTGGTTTTCGACTTCTCTGGGGTGATATTCTGCTACTCTTGAGGCAGCTTGGATGAGCTGTTGTGGGTTTCTTGGATTATCCTGACGCGATCTAATTTTTCTTTCGAGATTATCCCATAAATGTTCAATAGGATTTAGGTCTTGAGAGCAAGCTGGCTAGTTCAAGGTTGCTGGTATGCGAAGGAGCATTATCTTGCATAAAAGTGAAATTATCACCGTGGGCACCAGAGTCCCACTATGGGCTCCAGCACTAGGTCCACGTAATTTATAGCCGTTACACTCGCAGGAAACGAAATCAAATCTGTTTTGCCTCCCAGCATAATGCCACCCCAGAAAATCATACTGCCCTCTTCGTATTTCGGAATTTGTCTTGCTTCTCAGAGTCTAGCCCTTAAAACCTTCGGCGGTCATCTGATTGAACACCAATTCTGGTCTCATTCGAAAAAAGAACATTTCGGCAATTCTCAATATTCCAATTTTGGTGCTCGATACACCAATGAAGTCTGTTAATTTTTTGTTCTCTTGTTAGCTCTGGAATTCTCAACTCTTAAGGGTCTTCTGCTATATAAACCCCTCGAACGAAGTCCTTGACGTATCGTTTCGACTGAGATACACTGAT
Organism: Cryptolaemus montrouzieri; assembly: GCA_013387265.2. Lineage (NCBI taxonomy): Eukaryota > Metazoa > Arthropoda > Insecta > Coleoptera > Coccinellidae > Cryptolaemus > Cryptolaemus montrouzieri. The sequence continues at coordinate 32,530,921 of JABFTP020000103.1, forward strand.
GGCTGTTGCTTACAGAAATTGCCTTTGGAGTATGAGTTGCGACGCACTAGGGCCTCTTCTTGCATTTTGGCACAAAAAAGCGATCTAGTTCTTCAGAAGTGATCTAACCTACCACTCCTTATAGGCTTATTTCGCAGAGATTGTAGCTCCACTTATCAGGCGTACGTTTTTGAAATCACCCCCTGTGATACCCCCATTGTGGCCGCTATATCACTCCTTCTTCAACGCGAGCAATTATTCGAACCATCTGCACATCAGACATTCCAACGTAAGACTATTTCAATTATGATTATAGGCTTTTTTAAATTTTGAAATTCACAGTTTCAAATCTCAGTAACGACTGAGTAGAATATCTCGAACATGTGGTGATTATTTACAACAAAAAACTTCATATTTCACAAGTAGTGAATCCATGGATGAGAACAATCAATAATCACCGAGTGATTCCATATAAATTTGGTTGTGTGTATACCCATTTCGGTGAAAAATGACTTACAAATAAAATCGAAAATATACCTCACATTAAGAACTTATAATGACAATTAAAATGAGTTATTAAGACATCAGTAAATTAACTATGACATTACTATAGCAACCTAAAATTCATCACTAGTAATACAAGTAAAATATATACATAGAGTGAACGGATATTCGCTATTTTCGAAAAATTCTATTAAATTACAAAAACATATATTAATCAAAAACTATTGTTTCAATGATAAGGCCCTTAACGGATAATACGTTTTATTTAGTAGTCTATATGCTTGCTGAAAGTTTTGTAAATATATTTATATCTATACCATTTCCTATTGTCGAACTTAAACAAAATACTTTGTAAATCATTTAAAAAACCAAGCTATTTTTTTCAGCAGTAGGGCATCAATACACATTGACGGGTTAAAACTGGTACGAGGACAATACTGCGCTAAGAAATTGAAGCACAACTTTGATATTTCAAATTACTTTTTTGTCAGGCTACTAATTATCAAGGCATTTTTCTTTTCTGAAATGATAACATCAATCGAATCTGCGCCTTATATAGAAGCAACAGCTGAGATGACGCTTGGCTCTGAAGAGAAAATTAAGCTTAGCTGATGCCGACTTAGCTATTGCTGATACATGTTCATGCCTGCAAAACCCGGAGTTGACCGTTATTTCGAGAAGGTGCATCGAATATTTGGATGCAATTTGTTGGCCTTGCATCATTAGAGGAGGTTTTCCAGCGACGACCTTTCTAGATAACGTCGTTGCTTGCGTCTTATTATTATATAGTTATTAATTTGTTGACATCTCTGGCAGTGAGATTACGCAGCTGTAATACGCCGCAGACTACTGAAAGACAAAACCAAGGTACAATCATCTGTAAAAACCGAAGATCTTGTTCTCTGTAGATGATAGAAGATCAGCAATAGAAACAAGGTTGGCGAAATAACGGATCTCTGAGGTACTCTTGCTTGCAACCGGAAACAATCAGATGTTATACCGTCGACCACAACTTGTATTGATCTATTAGAAAGAAGGGTACTTATCCAACTCCGCAATTTTTCGGGAAGCCCATATGCAGCAAGTTTATGCAGCAAGGCTGCATGCCAAACCTTATCGAAGGCTTTAGAGATGTCGAGGACTATTGCTCTAGATTCCCCACGCTTTTCCATCGTTGATATACAGAAATAAGTGACGTAGGCGATCTGCTCGCCTATTGCCTGTCGGTCTCTGTCTGCGAAAACCATACTGATGGTCGTTAATAATTCCCTGCAACTCAAAATATTCTCTTCATCACTTCGGACATAATGGGAAGAAATGAAACAGGGCGGTAGTTTTGGAACTTCCTTTCTTTCTTTGGGATGGGCTGAATCCGCACTATTTTCCAGCTGATCGGAAAAGTCTGGCTTTCATAAGAAACCGGAAACAGGTTAAGAATGGGTGCCAGTTCGGAAGCACACCTTCTCAGGACGATTGGTGGTATTTCGTCTAGACCAACTGCTTTCTTGCAGTTCAGCTGCTCGAGAGCCCGTCTCACAGTGCGGACCCTGAACTTGATATCTGCCATGGAAGCATTTGTAGGTGGAACGTTCGGTGGTATTGCGTTAGATGAATCTATCACAGAGCAAAGAGATCGGCTTTCTCTTTCGTAGATGATGCTATACTTTCGTCTTCTTTAACAAGAGGCGGAAACGCAGATTTGCAGGAATTGGCACTGACAATCTTCGCCATAGACCAGAATTGTCTAGTCTCGCTTCAATGAGTTTATTAGTTACCTCTTCGTTGAAATTGGCCTTTGCTCTTGCAGTTGTCAGGTTGCATATGTTCTGTATTCGTACGAAGGTTGTTCTTGTTTCCTCTGTTGGATTTATCTTCAATGACTTGTGGGCTGCAGAGACTCTTTCGCAGTCTTTGTTGAACCATGGCTTTTGTGCTGTTGTTCTGTTCATGGAATGAGGGATATAGAGATGCGTTCCTGCATGAATGATTTCTTTAACAGATTCAGTGCACACATTGATGTCAGGGTCTGAAAGGCAAACATCACTGAATGAGAAGCACGAAAAGAAAACACGCAGCTCATCCAATTAGTGCCAAACGCGTCTGGGTCGTTTAGGTTCTTGGTTTAGCGGCAGCACAATGGTTCCAGCAGCAGATATAAGGTTGTGGTCTGGGTTGCCTAGCGGTGCTGAGATCTCCACTCCAAAACCATTTGGATCTGAAATCGAAAAGAGATCCAAGGTGTTGGGGAAGTCGGTTGAGTGATCAGGTATTCTAATTGCTTCATCGACTAGCTGCGTTAGATTATGGCTGATTGCGAAAACTTCATCCTGTCTTCCTGCTTTATCTGTTCTATTGGAGTGGCGGAGCCAGTTGGTGTTGTGAACGTTGAAGTCTCACCCAGTACAATGAATTCAGCTGCCGGATGATGTGTCTGAATCCAATCCACCTTATCACTGAAACAGTCTAGGAAAGTGAATATCGTTTGGTGAGCGATATAGACAGCATAAAAACAGTGTTTCATCCTGCAAACAGATTTTAAACCACGCAAGGTCGAAAGCGTCGTCCTCCATCGTGTCTTCTCTCTGGCATGCAACATCCGATCTGACGAAAACACTAATCTTACCCCTTTAAACCTAAATCTCGTTTGTAACTCATACCCATTCAAACGTAAATACGTTGTATCGGTTGTTTGACTTATTTGGGTTTCGATAAGGGTCAGCCCATGGGGTTGTGCGTTTTGCAGATGCTGGTAGACTGCATCGACATTCACGTTGTTGTGCCCCAGAACTGTATCAAGAGCTTGCTTTCTTTTCTAGAACGTGAATGAATTAGTGAACTCGCCGGAGGAGTGCTTGGTTTACCCTCATCATGAAACCCTCGAGGCAGTCTCCCCCGGAGATCCGAATGGGAGACTATTTCAACTCCGGATGATTTTGTCCCAGAAGTCCCCTATAGCTGGAAATCATCCGCCTATAGCTGGATGTGGTGGTATCACACCGGGCGATGGGGGTGAGGCCGCCTGCCACTAATAGAAGATTAAGAAGCTGTGTTAATCAGCTTGCTACCGTGAATGAGATTCGGAACAGACTGTTCGAACGAAATGGATCAGAATGCATCAAGGCCATTAATTCTGAATATGAATCGGAGATTTTATTAATTAATTCTCGCTATGGGTGGATAAATCCGGTATCAACAGGATTTTTATCAGTTTTATTTCAATTTCTATTAGCATCTTTTTCATTTCGATTATTCCCAAGCATTCCTTAGTGCTGGCGGATTGCTGAAAATATAATTCTTCAACATGTCTAAACTTTTTCTGAATAAATCCATCAGTGGAGATATAACTACTAATGAAATAACAGATCTATTAAAAGTGGTCAAGAAACAACAGATTATATTTGTGTTCTGTTTGCTGGATCTGTTAATCGGAATTAAATGCTCAGTAGATGATTAAGTCTTGATGTATTAGCTTAAACAGCTAGTTTGATCCAATCGATCTGTGAATGACATGATTGGACTAATTCTCGAATAACTTAAGTTGTTGGATGGGTTCAGAATAGAATTTAATCCTTCGAGAAATCATATTGATAGATATATAGATAGAAAAATATATATTTCCTTCAATAATTACAAGGACTGTCAAAGGAATATCAAAATACAAAATTCTGGTATATTCTGAAAACAGAATCAAACAGATTATTCAAAGTGAAAACTTTTCTGTTCCTTGTATTTTCCGTATCTGCCACCATTTTCGAGATATTAATCAATAAAAATAATCGTATAGTCCCTTCCGTATTGAAAGCTTGAAGATATTTTTCATGTTATTTCGGCAATTTGTGAAGACCTTGAGCTCGAATTTCAAACGAAGTTCACATTTTAAGATCTGCACCACTAGATTGGTAGGATTTATGAGAAAGTATAAAGGGTGATATCATTTCCCTGATCATTGAATTCGAATTCAAAAATGTGTTTTATTGAGTGTATAAATCGGAAGTAAATGAATAAACAACATAAATAATCGCGAATGATTTCAATAACAAAAACTCATAATGATGAAAACAAAAATTGAACAAACAGAACAAATCAAAGAGGATGTTGAAAATGTCCTCCACCTGAAGGAATACATGCTTCTGCTCGTCTCCGCATATTAGTGCGCACCCTCTGAAATATTCCTGGGGTATTTCTGATGACGTCACATGATGCTGTAATTCTATTCCTCAATTCTTCAAGTGTACTCACGGGAGAGCTATAAACCAAAGTTTTCAGATGTCCCCAAAGAAAAAAATCCAAACTGTTTAAATCTGGCGACCTTGGAGGCCAAGCTTCTGGTCCACCACGCCCTATCCAGCAGTTATTGAATGTCATATTCAGATATTCTCTAGCTTCCATGCTGAAGTGCGGTGGTGCTCCGTCATACATAAACCACATTCTATTTCTAGTTTGCAGCGGCACATCTTCTAGCAACACAGGTAAAATCTCTTCTAGAAAGTGGCGATATAAGGCTCCATTCAGCCTGTCTGGCAACAAAAATGGCCCGATCAGGAAATCCCCAATTATTCCAACCCAGACATTAACCGAAAATTGTTCTTGATGGTGACATTCCTCAATCATATGGGGATTTTCTTCAGTCCAATTTTGATTGTTATGAAAGTTCCTGATTGCATTTCTCGAGAAGGACGCCTCATCTGTGAAGATGATTTCGCTATTGAAAAGGGGATTATGAGCAATGTTATGAAGGAACCATCGGCAGAAATTGAGTCGCAGAGGAAAATCGCGGGGTAGTAGAGCTTGGACGCGTTGAATATGGTATGGGTAAAGCAAGAAATCATGGAGAATTTTCCAGACCAATACAAATGAGATATTCATTTCTCTTCCAATTTTTCTTGTACTCAGCTGAGGATCCTCATCTATACAATTTAGGACTGCCTCTTCGATTTCCGGGGTCCTTATTGTCCGATTTGCCCCTTTCAAGTCATGATTCGGTTTGAATGTACCCCGTTCTCTCAATCTTCTGTGGATGTCAGAAAACGTACGCCTATCAGGAATGATTCGATTAGGGAAGCGTTCTTGATACAAACGCCTTGCGAGCACTGCGTTTCCTTCAGCCACACCGTACATGAAATGTATATCGGCCATTTCTGCATTAGTGAAAACCATTTCAAAGATTATTGGTTACTACTTACAGCTGTTTCAAATGTAGGCACAACAAACTGAATGACAAAACTTACAATCATTGAAGTGTCAAGTTTTTTTCTATGATTTCATTTGCAAAATTGTATCAGAGTCTACTAAGCCTTTTGAAATCACCAACGTGTTCTGATATGAGGAAGACCCGATAAATTCTGATGATTTTCAATTCAAAACGGTGAAAGACATGAGGATCAAGATGAGCACAAAATTATCTGAATTGAATGAAAAATCCGTTTCTGATTACGAAAACGTCAGTTATGCACCGAAAAAATATACGGAGGCAAAGGGTAGCCTGTTCGGGCGTTGTTGATTAATTTTTCGAAAATGGTGGCAGATACGGAAAATACAAGGAACAGAAAAGTTTTCACTTTGAATAATCTGTTTGATTCTGTTTTCAGAATATACCAGTAGCGCACCACAAAAAAGTTCAGGGGCAAAAGAGGAAAATGCACGTGAAAAATAACAGTCTGTATACTGTCAAAATATAAAACGAAAAACAAACAAAACAAAATATTCATGACGACCAACAAGTTCTACATCTTAGATATCTAAAGTTCATAAACTCCGCTGTGCTATAGAAAACGTTTTCTAGAAGCAGCTTCCTCATAGCTTTCCTGAAGGATGGATTTCTGAGAGACTTTGCTTGAGGTGGGAGCACGTACATTTTTGTACTTCTGAAGTCGTAAGATTTTAGTGTTCGTTGTAGGCGTCTTTTTGGTAATACATAGTTTTCTCTCGCTCTAGTTGAATATTCATGCTGTGCAGAGTGCGTTTGACGATTTTCTTTATTTTTATGGAAGTGTGTCAGGCATGCTTCAATGTAACCGCAAGGTATTGTAAGTATACGAAAGGATTTGAATGATTCACGGCAACTGTCTGTTTGTAGGATATTTGCAATAACTCTCACAGCCTTTTTCTGTTTCTGGAACACTCGTATAGCCTCAGAGTGACCCACAGACTAATGACATATGTCGCAATGCTGTGAAAATATGCATGATATGTGATCAGTGATTCCTGTTCTTCCATCAAAGTGTTTATTCTACGAATTGAAAATAAGGCTGCTGATAATTTTTTACACACTGAGTCTATGTGGGGTCGCCAATTTAATGAGCCATCTATCAGGAATCCCAACAAAGAGATGTGGCTTGTATCCTTTGGGCTTTTTGTGGATGAGGTTAGTTTTTGTGTTTGATTTGCGTTGAGAATCATTTTGTTATGATCGAACCTAGTCACTGCACCCCTCATGGCAAACTCTGCGCTGAATAATTCAATTGAGCCTCTGTTTCTGCCCTGGTGATAAATGTTGTGCCATCTGCATAAATTTTCATTCCGTCTACTTTAACATTATGTACCAAATCAACGATGTACAATATAAAGAGGATCGGGCCAAATATCGATCCTTGGGGACTCCGCAGTAGAGTGTCCGAGCCTTAGACTTCGTCCCATTCCATTCAACCACCTGGCACCTATGCGAAAGGTATGATGAAAACAGCGAATAGGTTGTTCCGCTTATACCGCAATGATCTAACTTCGACAGAAGGCGCTTGTGGTCCACATAATCAAAAACTTTACTAAGATCTAAGCAGATAAGCATCGCTTCCTCCATATCATCCAGAACTTCACTTCATCATGGCTGTTATAGTACATCGATTCTTTCTGGCGCCATGCTAATTTCCACTGATCAGATGATTCGACTCCAGATAACTAATAAGTCTGGATTTTATCAACGACTCAAAAATTTTCGAAATAGCCGGCAAGATCGAGATTGGCCTATAGTTTCCACATTCACTTGTCTCTCCATTCTTATGTACTAGGACGACTCGAGCGATCTTGAGCTCTTCAGTAAAATATCCATCTTTGAAGCAACTGTTCGTTCAAAAGACTTACCGAGACGCGATAAATATCAGTGGAGTCTCTATTCTTAAGCTTAGATGCTTCTTCCTGAACCTCTTGCGGTGTCACAGGCGGAAGGAATATCGAGTGCGGGCCAGCAACCGATTTGGCCGCTTTACTATACATTGGTATGAAATAAAACACCGGCCTCTGTAGATTATGTGGAGAGGCTTGAGAGAAAGCATGATTTCTACTTAACACTGTTGACTCGTTGTCCCCAGAGGATTCGCTACAGAAATTTCCGAACAAAAAATTGTTTGTCGTGTCCTATAAGCTGAAAGACTTCAAAACAGAGCGAGTAAGAATCTCAGGAGAAACGCAAGGAATGTTGAATAATGCTGGTTATCGTATTCTGTCTAAAATCTTGAAGTGACGTACGTTTTATTTTTCGATGTTTCTCTCTGCCAAGAGAGCCGTGGGAGGATATACGAAGATAACCCAACCCCAACCATTGTGAAGAGGCAAAGATCTTTCAGAAAAATTATGTACACAGTTGCTTTTCGGTGTTTAGGATTTGTGAAAGCAATTAGGCTTGGAAATCAACGTGCAGAGATAACCAACTAGTACACGACAAAATGTTTATCCGCAGTGATTAAATCAGTCTGGATTCGCGAGATAATATTGCATCACGACAATGCATCGTCACACACGGCACAACAAACATCAATAGACTTTTTACGTGAACATAAAGTGAAAGTAATTCCACATTTGCCCTACTTACCTAATTAACTGATATGATTCATCTGATGGGAATACCAGTTGGACACGATCTATTCTGCCGAAAGAGGGCATCCTACAGTATCTGGCTCAAGAAAAAGACTACAAACTCTAATTTAATAAAGGCCATTTGATCCATTATTAAGCCTCATTCTTATCTGCTTCGCATAATAACTTTTTTGTGAGAGGAGACAACAACTTGAAAAAAAACAAGCTGAAGTTTCTCTGTGATTAAACTATTGTTATTCGGCTTGCAGTAGCTAACATGAAAAATAATATTTTTTCTCTCCAAATTGTATACGTCAACTCGTTATTCACGGTCTGGCAACAAGATAGTGAGGAAGAAGAAAAATACACGTGCTTATCATGATCGTTGAATTACTCATAATTATTTTCGCCACTTTAGTAGCAACTTTCATTATACTTGTTTGAATAGGTGGTAGTATACTTTCGACTTTGAATATTGTTTCAGCATTCAGCCGAACATATTTTTTTTGATATGTTGTTTTTCTCGTTTTTCGTTAATTTCACAACTTTTCAACTGATTCATTGTCATCCGTTCACTGCATTCGTGGAGAACTTTCAAATTATCTAAGGTTATTGTGGGAGTTTTTTATTTAATTATGTTGAAAAACAGCGCTTTTGTTATTTGAGGAGAGATGTTTTTTGAATCTTTGTTCAAATTTTCGACCTGTCCTATGTGAGCTGTTTGGCATTCATTCCTTTCAATTCTATTCGTTAGTTTTTGGTTTGGTATTCAATGATAACTTTCTGAACAAAATTCACACCTCTCCATGGGATCTATTCAGTGTTCAATTAGACGAGAAGGTGGTAATAAGGCCGCTACTTTGTTTTTTAGGCCTCAGGTAAAAAATACAAGACTAAGAAGTATAGGAAACACGTTAAAGTCGTCTTTATAAACTTACATATACATGTCATGAACGAAATTAAAACAGAATGATAAAAAACATATGTATCATAAAAATAATCAAATTTGGCAGTTTAAGATCAGGTGAGGGTCATATGGCACCCTGGGGGCCATATAAAATGTATGAGCGTAATCACAACCTAACAGCGAAAATCGCAGATATAATATTCGCCTTCAAGACCTGCACAGGCTGTATGAGCCCATAAATTGCAACTCTGGCACTCTATCCACTCTTTCCCACGTCTGTCGTTAGAATAACTAGTTTCACAAAACATGCAGTTCGTATCTGCGTTTTCTGGGATCCTATCTGGATATTGACTGTCGTCTTCTCTGGATCTGTTTCTATTACTACATCACTCCCAGAGCTACTGCTGAATGATCACTGAATGACTCTCTGGCGCTGACGGGCTTTGTTGCTGCTGCTTGTTCCAGCTTGACTACATCCGGTACCGCGCCCACGCCCACGTCAACCATGAGTTTCTTCTGAGCGCAAAGATTCACTTAATTCATTATTGTATGGATATGATGTGATTGATTTTGCTGTGGTAGTCTTTTTTCCACGAATCTTATCTCCGGGGATGGGCTGAATATCCTCCGGCAGAACCAAACGAGCTTGCGACTCTTGTGCTGCAACATACACACCTGACGCATCTTGATGAGCAACAGGACTTGTATGGCGATTAGCTGGGTTTTGTTGGGGGCAAATTGGTGTTCATTATTTGATGTTTCCATCAGGAAATCGACTTCCGTAAAAATTTGCGGATTGAATACCTGTCGCACGAAAACCATTTATAGCCCCTGTGGTGCTCTTGAGATATGCTCGACCAAAAAGCTCAGCAATATCATAAGGCTTCAGCGTTCTTTCAGAATGCAGAAGAAACTTACGAATCTCCTCACTGTAGTGACTCTTAAGTGCGCCCATAAAAGTCTTATCAAACGGCTGTAGCTTATGAGTGGTATGAGGTGGAAGACTGATAGTAGTGACGTAATTTTCTCGCACCAGTTCTATTAATTCTGGATTGCTAGTGTGACTATAATGTCCATCAAAAATGAGCAATAAGGGAGAAACCTCGCTGGGTTTTGTTTTTTCAATAAATGTCCAAACCAGTAAGTGAACAAATTTGATTGGATCCAACCAGATGGATGAACTTTTCCAATCAACTAGGTGGCGCATCTTTTATTAAAATATCAGTAAAGTTTTTCCTAGGAAATATCATCATTGGTGGCACAAACATACCAGAAGCATTCATCCAGCAAACAAGAGTTCATAGTGACTCGCGTTCTGCAGCAGTCAAGGCTCCAATCTGTTTTTTCCCTTTTACACCTACAATCTGTGATATTTTAGATTGCACAGTTGTTAACCCAGTCTCGCCTACGTTAAAAATTCTGGGGGATAATTCTTATTTCTCATTTCAGTTTCCAATATATCGAAAAATTCTTTGACTGCTTCACGGTTAAAACCTTGAGCACGAGTGTACGAAGTCCCCATTGGTCGGCGTAATGATAAATACTTCTTATGACGCTCCGAAAAGTGATCCAACCAAACACGCCCAGCTACTTCATTTCTAAAAGTTTCGATGTTGTTTCTTGAAGCTTAAGCCATTCGTCTTACATCCAACCTTTTCAGTGTAGATTTTGATACACAAAATATTTTTACAGCCTTTTTATACCCCATCGTCTTTTTCATTTGGTCAGGATCCCAAGTTAAAAAAAGATTAAAAAAATGACATGATATATTTATGTCGTACATCATATATGGCCCCCCGGGTCCATAATACAAACAATGTTAGGGGGCAAAATTGCATGTGTCGAAGAATATATAAACAAACCATATTAGATATATCAATGAGAAGTTTTTTATAATTACCTTCAAAATCCGACAGGAAAACGTTCACCGAACACAATGTACAAATTACAAGATCTAAGGATCAGTATTTCCGGAAAAAATGAATAAAATGCACAATACTGATTTAGAAGTTTGGCAGTTGCGCGTTCCGACTTGAGCGAATGAAAAAAGTACGTAGCGCCCTCGTCTGAAATTTTTGGATACTAATTGCCACATACACAAGAGCTACGCGTTCGAACAAAAATTGACTAGATGGCGTGCTTCTAAATTATAAATATCGAAGGGGGCCAATATACCTGCAGGGGCCACAATACTACCTTTTCCTCTAGCAAATATTTTTATGAACAATCTTGGTAAAACAATAATGAAAAATTCGTAACCAGAAAAACATTATTTTTCAATGTAGATACATTGATGGTATTCTGGTGGGTTTTCATGACTCAAGCAGACAAATACATCGGCTTTTACATTTTATGAATGAAATGTATAATGAAACAACGTTTACTGATGAAATTGAATGCAACCATTCAATAAATTTCCTTGACATAACCATCCTTAAGCTCCATAATTAACACACAAACACTATATATGAAAAAGAAACATTTAAAGACTCAACAATTCAATAGATTCTTTTAACTACATTACACATAAATTAGCTGTTTATAATCTATGATTTAGAGCCTTCTCCATCAATATCATTAAGATAATTGCATCAAATAGAAATATCCCGGCTTTCCACATGAACAGTATTATTAAGCGTTTTAGTAATATTGAGCGCAGTATTATTAAGGAAACAAAACAAATTTCTCAATTAAAATATTCTACTATAAAAAATCAGAAAATGAATATGCATGTCTAACTTACATTTGCCCCAGCTCTAATATTATCAACAATTAGCTTCCCAAATTTAATTTAACAACCTCCTTCCCCAGTGGTCCCAACATAATCCAATTACTATTTAATGCCAAACAAAAAACTTATGAATTCAAACAGTCTGGAAAGTTGGAAAGCTTGGAAATTGACAAACTCCATAATAACCAAAAATTCACCACTCTCATTAGTCAACTAGAATCGAATCACTCCCCTCTACTCAATATTTAAAATAGGTACTGTTGGCACATTGTGCCTCACAACTATTAGCTTTAGACACTTGAAAATAAGTGAACTGTGGAAACCGATAGTGTGTATAAAAAATAAACATTTTGTAAGTCAGACAACATTATATCTATATTTTGTAAATGAAGTCAATGTTGGATTTATAATCCCGTCTACATCTAAACAATATAGTGGGATTTCGATAGACAGAAAATATCTGTTTCCCTCTGTCACAGTCCTACTCTGTCTTTGACTCTATGACTAGGTGATTTACTGAAACAATTTTTCCATTATTGTAATGTTTTATTAAGTCCTAGATCAAATATTATATTGTTCATATCAAACTGAACAGTCTTGATTTAAAAAAACACTTAATCCATTAACTTATTCACAAGAATCATCTAAGACTATATATTTACAAGACATATTTATTGTTAGAAGTGACCATTTCAGTATTCAATGTTTTTGGCAAGTTTTGCAGAGAAAAAAATAGTTAGTAACGAGCAGAATCAAATCAGGGAGAGAAAGAGTAAAGTATTGAAGCTTTCCAATAAGAAAGGATAGCGTTTAGAAAGATGAGATAAAAGTGAAGAACGATTCAAAGTTCTTCAGAAAGAAGAAAGAGTAAGGAAGTTACAGGGAAATAGTAAAAAACTCAAACGAATTTATGCAAAAAGTGTAAATTTTGCTGAGAATTGAAAAGACAGTGACATAAAAATTGATCCCTAAGGAAGAAGAAATATAAAATATATAAGAAATAGTTGATAAAATTGCATATACAGAAAAAATTATATCAGTTTCTAAATGAAAATCTTTTAGCATGGAATATTCACTCAATTGAAAAAACATAGGTGATCAATTTAAGTAGAAAAACAAATTAATTATGTTGTATATTTTCACAGTAATTATTTCTTTGAATTTGGAAGAACTTTAGATATAACTTATTGTATTCAAATTGAGTGTGTAGAGATTTTGAGGAGGAAAAATAAATGGTTACCTTATGGAGAAGAAATACAAAATACACAAGAAAAACTTAATAAAATTGAAAGATTCACATAAAGAATTATCATCAGATCCTAAATGAAAATCTTCTTAGAGTTGAATATTTACGAATTTGAAAAGAGTAGAAGAATTTGTGTGTAATTATTTCTATAAATTTGAAAAACTTGAAAGATAACTTATTATTGAAATTAGAGGGTGATGAGATGATTTTTAAGAAGGAAAAAGGCAGAAAAATGTTATCAGAATAGAACAGAAAGAAACTAGATACTTGAAGAACGAAAAGAACAAGAACAAGAAAAAAGAGAATTTATATTCAGAAAAATCAGAAGAAAAAGGAGAAGGAAGAAATATTAGCATTTTGGAGGAAACTGAACCAACAAAGTAATAATTTCTTTGAATTTGGAAGAACTTCAGAGATAACTTATTGTATTCGAACTGAAAGTGTGAGGAGATTTTGAGGAAGAAAATTAAATTGTTATCTAATAAAGAAGAAATACAAAACACATAAGAACAACTCAATAAAATTCACATAAAGAATTACATCAGGTTGAATGAAAATCCTCTTAGAGTTGAATATTTACGAATTTGAAAGGAATAAAAGAATTTGTGTGTTCTTTTCAAGTAATTATTTCTTTAAATTTGAAAAAACTTGAAAGATTACTTATTTTATTGAAATTAGAGGTGTGATGAGATTTTTAGGAAGGAAAAGGCAGAAAAATGTTATGAGAATAGAACAGAGAAAACTAGATACTTGAAGAACAAGAAAAAGAAAAAGAGAACTTATATTCCGAAAAATCAGAAAAAAAGCAGAAGGAAGCAATATTAGCATTTTGGAGTAAACTGAACCAACAAATATTAAAAGTAATTATTTCTTTGAATTTGGAAGAACTTTAGAGATAACTTACTGTATTCAAATTGAAAGTGTGAAAAGATTTTGAGGAAGAAAATTAAATGGTTACCTAATGAAGAAGAAGTACATAAGAAAAACTTAATAAAATTCACATAAATAATTACATCAGATTCTAAATGAAAATCTTCTTAGAGTTGAATATTTACGAATTTGTAAAGAATTTGTGTGTTCCTTTCAAGGTAATTATTTCTTTGAATTTGAAATACTTGAAAGATTACTTATTTTATTGAAATTAGAGGGTAATGAGATTTTTAGGAAGGAAAAATGTTATGAGAATAGAACAGAAAAAACTAGATACTAGATGAACAAAACGAACAAGAAAAAGAAAGAAAGTCTCACATTCAGAAAAAACAGAAGAAAAAGAAGAAGGAAGAAATATTAGCATTTTGGAGGAAACTGAGCCAACAAATATACACTAAAAAATTATAGCTAGGTACCTCCTTAAAATGTCCTTATATTTTTGGAGCATAATTTCATCATTCAGTAAAATTTCGTGGTGTTTAATAGTAACTAAAACGCATGAACAAGAACAGCTCCCCCTTAGAGTGCTCCGAAGCTCAACTTCCAATAGAGCTTTGAGTAGCTTTCGAAGTAGCAGTAATTGGAGGTGGAGCAGGTCGATGTCTCGATGGTCGCTTTGACTCTGACATAAGTCATTCTTGAAGAAGTTTTCATTATTAGCATTAGATTAGGAAGGTTAGATTGGAAAAGAGTGAATCTGTCGGTGAAGGAGTTCAGGTAATCATTCGTTTAAGTAGGAAAACTTGCAAATGAAAGAAAATATTAAGAAATTTTAGAGAAGACATTTTGGAATGAGTATTGAAAAATTAGTTGATTGCGAAAATAATAAAAGAAAATAGTTATGCTTTTCTCTAAAAAAAAATTTGAAATCAATTCATAGCACTTTGAGTATGACAAAACCAACAAATATACACTAGGGAATTAGAGGTACCTCTTCAAAATGATCTTCATATTTTCGGAGTATAATTAAAATGTTCAATAGTAACCAAAACTAATGTCATGAAGAGGAGCAGCTCCACCTTCAGGTAAAGCATAATCCCTAGAAAGTTGATCTAAAATTCCTCCAGCACTACGTCCTCCAACAGAGCTTGGAACAGGTCTTGAAGGAGCAGCAACTGGAGCTGGAGCAGGTTGATATCTTGGTGGAGGTCTTGACTCTGGTACATATTGCGAAGGCAATGGTGCTGGTTGGGCATAAGTGATTCTTGGTGCACTTCTTATTGGTGCTGTTGATTCGAAATCATCGAAAGAGAACTGCGAAGGAGCTGGACGAGGGTTTGGTGCAAAACTTCTGACGGATGCTGGAGCTGGTGCTGGTGCTCTTTGTGGGGGTCCAAAGTCGAGTGTGGTAGTTTGAACGGCTCCTAAAATTTTGATTTGATATTTTTAGATATATACTAAGTGTCATGATTATTATAATTATCTCTTCAATATAATATACACTAGGCCAAGAAATTAACGTACGTTTTACTATTTCAAATTTATTCCTTGGTAGGCAATAAATTATTAACACATTAACGAAAGATATAAATTGATATTTGGCAACAAACTACCACAGCAGTTGATCGGAAGTTGTCCCCGGAAACATTTAGTGTTAGATGACCTAGGTTAGGCCAAAGACTTGGAGTATTATATTCAACTATTTCGAGAATGATCCGAAGGTACAAGGAGCCTGGTAGTCATGAAATGAGATCTGCACAAGGATGACCTCGATTCACAATGGCGATCCATGACCGTTATTCAAAAATTTCCTTGTTGAGACAACGGTTCGCTTCTGCTTCCTTTAAATGCAACTTCGACAGAACAGTGGGGTGAAAATAAGAATTAAATAGATACGATAAGGTGTCCAGGAATTTGGTTTGAGGCCTCGTGTCAGTTTTGTTTACAGATGAGTCGAGAACGTTACACAAATTTAGGAAGAACATGTACAATTTGCAGAAAACATGCAAGAGAGTTGCCATCTACAGTGGATGAGGTTCGGAACAGACTGATCGAAAGTTGCAACGAAGTGGATCATAATGCTTGTGATTTTGAGTATGATTCGTAGATGTTAAGCAGTATATTTCGCCAATGGTGAAATTATCAGGAATTAATAGCTTTTGGGATAATTTTTCCAAAAGTTCTACATTTTTATAATTACTTTAATTTCAGTTTCCATGAGTACTAAGTTCTTTTCGATTGGTACCAAGCATTCCTCAGTGCTGGTAGATCTAAACTTCTCTCAAATAAATTTTGTGTGCTAATTTCTCGAGGAAGTGTATCTTTAAATTCGATAGAAGTAAACACAACTCACCAGGAATTTGAGCTCTAGGTGGCAGTGGACCTGCAGATCTTTGTGGTGCTGGCGCTGGTGCGAATTGAGGAGCTTGGAATGGTTCATATACTGGTTGTGGCCTTGGACGTGGTCTTGGTGCTGCTCTTATTGGTTGTTGTTGTTCTTCAGGCTGGTAGTAGTTGTTCTGATAGTCTTGAATGGAATTTCCATTTCTATCAGTCGTGTCATCAACCAAAGTTGGAGGAGGAACGGTGATTCCTTCACCAGATGGAGCGAATCCATGCTTGGTGGCTCCGTATTCGATGGTTCTCACTTTACCCGTATCGTCGACGTAACCGTATTTGCCTTTTACTTCACCAGTTGGTAGCTTAGTTTCGATTTTGAAAGTACCATCCGCGGATTCGTAGCCATATGTGTATGAACCGTCTTCATTGTGTCTTAAATAAAAATAAAGTAAACTTTGAATATAATGGAAATTAGTTAAGTTAGAATAGAATGCGGTTTGACATTAATGGACAGGATTAGAAATGAGGTTATTAGGGAGAAAATTTCCATAAAAACAACAATCATGGTCACAATCATGACCAAACAACTCAAATGGTACGGTCATTTAAGAAGGATGACAGAGGAAAGTTTGTCGGGAAGAATTCGGGAATGGGTTCCAGCCAGGAGAAGAAGAGGGAGACCTAGAAAAGAATGGATGAAATACATTGAAAAAGAAATAACTAACAGAAGGATCAAACCAGATGATTGGAGAGATCGGAGGCTATGCTTTAAGATGCGAGAAGCTGCAACCATAAAGCTGCAAACACTCCCTATACATATACTGTGTGATTCACCAAGTGGCGCGGTGCTCTGTAGCCCATATATTCTTGAAGATTTCATATTTGTTCGAACGGTATTCTATTCAGGTAGTAAAAATCTACTTTTATTTTGAAGTAAAAGTAAATTTAACCCAATTTTTAATAAAAGAAATGTTGGGACGTTTTTTCAGATTGGAAGACCACTTTTTTGTTGAAGATTCAAGAGCGTACTGAACTATGCTATAATGTCTTTAAGTAATAAGTTTTTTCGGTGAGTAGTTTCGTCAGAATATTTTTTTTCCGTAAAAATTCACGAAAATAGGCTCTCACATCATCGCATGCTCCTTCGGCCAGTGAGGATTAATACTTTTTTCCTTTCGTTTTCTTATTGCCCAAGGATAGCTTTATTGATGAATTGAAATAGATTATCCCCATTTTATACAGGAGTGACACAAATTATTGAATATTGTAATTTTGAAAATACCATATCTTGATTTTTTCGAATGGAACACCCTGTATTTCATTATTCATGTCAACGCATAAAATATCGTGCTATATTTTCGCAGAAGTAACTTCATCTTCATCTTCGACCATTTTCGAAATAAAAAAGAACTAAATTAAAATAATAAAATCAGAGCTTGCGAAAGAAGAGTTTATTAGTACATATCATTACACTTGCCTTCGTTTGGAAATCATGAAATGCAAGAGAGAATGAAGCGGATAGGCAGAAAAATCTTTGGTACTCTTTTCGTACACACGACACTAACACAACATGAACAGACAAGCTATTGCTAGCGCAATAGCGACAGGGAAACGAGTATTTCCTCAGGTTTTTTCACTCGTTTATTGAATCATATACAAGATAGTATGCTTACCCTGTTACGTTTCCTGAGCTCACACTCGTGCTTTTTCTGACACACACCAAAATTATAGATATAAGCATTTATTGTGAATACAATTATTCAAATTTTTGTAGATGATCTACAAGCTGTAGATCAATATTTCAATAAGTGTTCGATATGTTTCCTGTTTCTTTGTAGATACAACCCAATGAGGAAAGACCGTTGAACTCTCGACAACATTTGCGGATTAACTGACTGAAAGGCGTCGACTATTCTCTGTCTCATATCCAACTGTATTGTAGAAGGAATCTGGTGAACGATGCTCTTAATATAACCCTACAAGAAAAAATCTAGACTTGTGAGGTCCGGAGACCTAGCTGGCCATCCAACAGGACCACCACGTCCTATCCATTTGTTTAGAATTACATGATTCAAATGCAGTAATTTGCCGGTGCTCCATCCAGTTGAAACCACAAATCTTGTCTTATATGCTCTTGTACATCGGTAAGTAACATTGGTAGATTATTTCGCAGAAAAATCTAAATACATATTACTATTGAGGTGCGACCCAATTAGATATCCATCTACTATAGCGGCCCATACATTCAAGGACCAATGATGCTGGTGATCTATTTGTCTCATGAGGTGTGGATTGTCTGTGGCGAAATAATGAAAGTTGTGCCTGTTAACAAGCCCATTCTTGTGGAAAATTACCTCATCCGAGAAAAGATTTCTGCTTAACATATTTGGATTTTCCGCTACTTTGTCACTTGCCAAATTGCAAAATTGATTCGATTTTCGTAGTCTTGATTGTTCAGGTCATGGTGCAGCTGTACATGATATGCATAAAATTCATTCACTTTCAAGATTCTCTGGACGAAAGTTTGACTTATATCTGTTAATTGAGAAATCTCTCTTTGGCTTTTATATGGGTCCTCTGTCACTGTCAACAAAACTGATAACTAGTTGTCTTCAGCTGTAGCAGTTCTTCGTTTTTCATATTTTCTGTAAGCAATATTACCCGTTTCGATAAATCTAATTAGAAGTTATTCAAAGCATCTTGCATCAGGATGCCTCTTATCAGGAAACCTTTGAGCATAAACTCTACTTGCCAACAAAGAATTTCTATCACACTCACCAAGAATAAAAATCGTATCAACCATTTCTTCTTTGGAGAACTTCATGGCAGTCAATTGAGAAAATTGGGTTCAAACCTTATTTTAACAATGTTCAATAACGAAACACTGATAAGTTCACCATGTAGAATGTAGAATATGATTTGTCCGGCATAAATAAAATAAATGTCAACTCATACCTCGATTTACGTTTTAATCAGGTTGATTTAATCATTCGTTGAAAGAATTATCTTGTTTAGGTTCAATTTTTACTGCTTGAATCATTATAGAAAAAAAACGTCTGTGCGAATAATGATGCATGTTGATGAGTTTGATATGGCTTGTAGAATTTCCATCAAAATTTTTACAAATAATCGAATATTTCGAAAATGATCGAAGATGAAAATAAGGTTACTTCTGCAAAAATATAGCTCAATATATTATGCGTTGACATGAATAATAAAATACAGGGTTTATTTAAAGAAATCAAGATATGATATTTTTAAAATTACAATATTCAATAATTTTTTGAGTCACTCCTGTATAAAATGAGAATAATCTATTTCAATTCATCAATAAAGCGATCCTTGGGCAATAAGAAAAGGAATGGAAAAAGTATTCATCCTCTCTGGCCGAAGGAGCATGCGATGATGTGTGAGCCTAATTTCATGAATTTTAACGAAAAGAAAAATATTGTGACTAAACTACTCACCAAAAAAACTTATTACTTAAAGACATTATAGCAGAGTTTAGGCCGCTCCTGAATCTTGAACGAAAAAGAGGTCTTCCAATCTGACAAAATCACCCAAGATTTTTTTATAGAAAACTGGGACACCTTGTTTACTGCAAAATGAATTGCTGATATAGAGTGTTACTTTCTAAATACAAAATGTGTAATATCTTCAAGATTGTACGCGAGCTTACGAGCTACAGAGCACCGCGCCACTAGTAAATCATATATATATATATATATATATATATATATATATATATATATATATATATATATATATATATATATATATATATATATATATATATATATATATATATATATATATATATATATATATATATATATATATAATAGAATGTACATTTCGAGACACTTTTTCGTCTAACTTGGGGAAATAGTTTAATCTAAATGATAAACTATTCCAAATTACTCTCAGAGACCTCGACTGCTGAAAATAATGTAGTATATTTTACCTGTTGATTTGTTTTAGAATTGGTACTGGCGTTGGTCTTGGTGCATTACTTTGTGAGGGTCCACTATAATTCGGTCGCACTCTATGTGGTGCTGGTCTAGGTTCATCGTAGTCATAGTCTTGAGCAAAGGTCACAGCTACAATCATAGCAAACACAGCCACCTGAAAAAAATTAATCATATTTCTCAAATGGGAAGAGTTTGAATTCAAAATAAATTCTACATCATAGAATTTGGCTTCATGGTTAGTAATAAGTATATAAAATCCACTGCAGTGAATGCGAGATATAGATCAGACCGGAAGATGTATCGAGGAGAGAATTGAAGAAAATGAAAAAATCCATCAAGTCCAAAAACCTAGTGGTTTTTCTAAGCATTGTTTAGATAAAAATCATTCTATAGATTTCGAAAGAATTGAGCCTACATATTTAAGTAGTAAAGCGAAGAGGATGGACATTCTGAAAATGATGAAAACCATGTAAGCTCGTAGGAAAAACTAGTTAACTTGTTTGTAATGAGCGAACTTGATTTCGTTCTATATCCTGTAGTAAATGTTGTTATATTAAAGTAAAACCACTCATTTCGTTTCTCTGTATTGTATTACTCTCAATGATGGGGTAGTTTGGTTTTTATACAAAATTATTCTCATAAACCTAGATATTCATGAACAATAAGTAATTGTTGATACAGTTATACAAGGTGTTCTATGATGGATATCAAATTTTCTTTAGATTCAAACCTCATTTTATAGATATTTCGAATTGAATATCCTGTATTTGATGTCTGCAAATGAAAGACAATTCCGATACCTACTTATTTATTTAGTATCCCTATACTTATTCTCAGTAGAGTTGAGAATAATTTCACCACAAACATGGTCTTACTAGGTAACTTACGCACGTCGTAAAGAATATTCAAAATCTTCCATGAGAAGAATCTTCACTCTTCAATGACCGAATGATCGAAGAAATGAGGCTCAACCACATAATAATGTTTTTTGTTTGTTTGTTTGTTTTTCCTTTAACGTGCTCTTTTTCTTCCTTTTCGGATAATGACACGCCAGGAAATTCTGTCACCTCACTAACCGGGGAATTTTGCCGAACCCCTCTCGTGTCAAGGGAAGGGATCTTTAATGTCGAACACATCTCTGTTAGACAGGACCGACAGTTTCACATCTCGTCCGAAAGATGGACAACTAAGCGATTTCCAGAATCCGAAAAATCACACCGACTTTGTGGGGATCGAACCCAGGTAACTCTGCGCGGGAGATGAGCATCATATTCCCTACGCCACCGAGCCGGCTACATAATAATGTTCAATTCCTTCGCAGACATCGAGCGAGCATTGATGTTGAAAATTTGTTTGTACTAACTTTGTGGATTTTAGCGACAATTCCACTCATGTGTCAAAATTCATGTTTTGAAATTTGAGTTTGATATCGGATAAATTGCATAGAAATAGGAAGGGTGGTAAGATATTAGTGAAGAAATTTGCCCATAGAGAATCCTTGCGTTTCCATAGCAACGCAACATTCACAACTAATAGCACGGTTTTAAAACTGCCATTTTAGTACCTGTTGTAAAATTTCCGCCGATATAAATTAAAATTTCTCGTTTTGGAAGCACCAATGAAGCAGAAATAAATAGTTCTATACAGAATTCTATCCCCAAAAATGCAAGAAAAACGCACAGCTCGATTTGGAATCAATTCAGTATATTTTGCAAGGAACGAACGTTCGATTTGGATATACAGCATTCTATTGAAGATATTGCAGAAATTCTTATGGGTTGGGGTTTCATTATGAAACGAAGGAATGGACAAGATTAAAAAGAATACATTGTAAAACAATGTAGGACACAACTGCGAAAATGATGCAGAATATGTATTTCGAAAAATTCAACATAAGTTTCAACTCCTTTACCGATTCAGCATTCAGAAATTCTAAAAGGAAGATGTTACAAGGGAATGTGGAAAAGCGCAAAGAAAGTTCCTTTGCATTAACAAGAACTGAAATTGATAGTATGGCTCTGAAAATGCCGAAATGCCGCGATAGGTTTGTTGAAAGAATTTTTCCATATTGTTGCTTATGAATTAGCATGGCGTGGCGGTGAAGCAGCTACTTGCAAGGTACATTTTTTCAAAGAGGAAAAATTTAATAACGGAGAAGTGACTGGTCGTATTGGTTGGCTCAAAAAAATGCTGTGATAGTAAATGGCTAGTAAAAATTGAGGAAAACCCAGATTTATGTCCTGTGAGGTTGTTTCATAAGATATTGTCGAAAAGACCCGATCATATTACGAGTGATAGATTATTCCTGGCTCCAAATCAATTTCGGAAAAATAGTACTTCTAAGGGTTTGTACAAAAATATGCCTTTGGGAATAGATGAAATATCCAAATTGACAAAAATTTTAGCAGAGAAAGTTGGACTGGATACGAAAAATAAAAAGATCACAAATCATTCTCATAGATCCAGTGCTGTTTCGAACCTATCTGAGGCAGGTGTCAGTGAACAAGAATTGATCAAACTAACCGGACACTCTACGGCAAGCTCTATTAAGCCCTACCTGCAACTGAACAATGAGCATCATTTGAATTTTGTTTCTAATCTTCGAAAAACTTCTGCGAATGCTGAATCTTCTATAATTCCTCAGGCATCGTCCCATATAGAATCGACCCGGAGTAAAAAAAATGTATATAGTAATTGCCTTTTCAATAACTGCTCATTCCAATAATAACTAAACATGTTTGTAATGAATGCTTTATGATTTTCTCGTTGAGTTTGTGTGCATTTCTCAATAAAGTTCATTTTGTACGTTTTGTCATTCGCGGAATTTTCTCAGCAAACACCACTCGAGCTCAGATTTGGCCGGATATTTTTCTGAGCTCGTTTTCTCATCCTTACTTTTCGGTAAATTGCTTGCACGTAAGTATTCGAAAACGATCATACTTACGATTATAGTATTGAAAGTTCTGTTCAATAACGAAGCCATTCTTATGCGCACAATTTCAGTATTTCAGATATTATTTTTAGTAGGCAACTAATTATTTACACATATTTTTTCGGATGTTCCGACATACTTCAAAAAATTCGACGTTATTTCTTGGCGCACATGTTTCTCTCATGAAAAATAAAATGAAAGAAATACATTGAGATGCAAGAAACTATCACATGCAGATAACAGCAGTTGTTGATTAATTTTTGCGAGTAACGTTTGTTCTTCTTAAAAATTTTGTTTTTCGTTAAAAATGCAACACGAATCACGAAATTTGAGCCCATCAGAATGTGCTGAAGCAGAGATATTAGATGACCTTGTTTGGACTTATACGAAAATAGGCCAAGAACTTGAAGTGTCCCTTCCAACTGTTTCCAGAATGATCTGTAGGAAGGTTAGAAGTCATGAAGCGAGACTCTCCTCTCCAAGATACAGCTGATATTTCCTGTCACAAACAGGAGATGCTGCCAAACAATACAATCCTCTAATTATCCCGATTTGAACATGAGGCTTGACGAGATCGATTGGACTGGTTTGTTTCAAGATTGCGTGGACATGGAGTTTATGTGGAACTCATTCCTGACTCCTCTAAGGGAACAAACCACCAAGTGTACTACATCCAGAACCGTTGTCACCATCCCATATAAGCCTTGGATTGACAGTAATGTACTTAAGATGATTCGCCACAAGAAATCAATTTGGCAGCGATACTCTCGGAGAAAGTTGGATGTTGATTACCTAGCCTACAGAGAAAACTTAAAAATATGCTTTCCAACCGAATTAAGGAGGCTAAGAAGAAATTTGAAGCACAATTTTCATCTCAAGGCGACCGCAAGAGGCTTTTCAAATGATCCTAGTGGACGCCTCTTGAAAGAGCTAACGTACTGGCCAATTCGTTCACATCATCTTTCACCATGGAACCCTCGACTCTCCAAACCTTGTCTTTGCCACATCAGTTGTCTGAGATCGAATTCTCTCCTCTAGAGGTAAGGAAACATCTTTTGAATCTCAAAAGTTCTTCTTCTCCAGGCTGCGACGGCATAACGGCTGTCACTTTAAAAAGTGTGCATTAACCTTCTCTCTTCCTCTATCGATTATCATCAAGTCGTTTTCCTCTGGCTGCCTGCCATCCGATTGGTTAAGCGCAATATTTACTCCAATTTTCAAAAAGGAGATAAACGCAACCCGTAAAACTACCGCCGAATAAATCTAGTCCCTATCATAGCCAAAATCTGTGAGAAAATTATCCTTGAAAGAATACTCGAATTCATTCTGCTGAATAAAATCATTCCAGAAAACCAACACAGATTTATACCGAGTCGTTCAGTAATTACCAACCTTCTGAAGTGTGTGGATGCTTGGTCGAAAATGCTTGGCCACCAAATACCTGTCGATGATCTACCTGGATTTCATCAAAGCATTTGACTGTGTCCCTCACCATCGGCTTCTTTACAAGCTCGAACACCTAGGTATCTGTGGCATTTTCTCTCCTGGATGAAGGCATTTATCACCAACCACAACTTTCGCGTGAGAGTGGGAAAAACGCTATCTTCTAAACAGTCAGTTTCCAGTGAGGTCCACAAGGATCAGTCCTCGGCCCCCTTTTATTTCTTCTCTTCACCCCTAACCTACCATCAATAGTAAAATCTGAGTGTCCACTCTTTGCAGATAACACCAAGTTGTATTGCGACCCACTCTCGAGCGCTGCTGCCCTTCAACGTGACCTCAACTCTATGCTCAAGTGGTCCGGAGATTGGCTCCTGCCACTTAATTACTCTAAATGTCGAGTCCTCCACATGAGTGAAAACAACCCGTGTCATTCATATAGTATTTCTGGAACAAACTTCAGCACTACCAAAGTCCATTCTGATCCGTTTCCGATGACCTAACTTGGACGGAACATATAAATCAATCATCCTCCAAAGCGAAGAAAATGATCTATATGATTCAAAGGTCGTTCTCTGGCTGAATTCTCGCTACTTGCAGTGCTTTGTACAAAACTTACGCCCTATAATAGAGTTCGCCGGTCCTGTCTGGAGTCCGACTTTTATCCGTGATGTCCAGTGCTTGGAGAGTGTACAGCGGCGCGCAACTATGATGCCTCATGGTGTGAGACGGCCAAATTATATGGAGAGACTTCGCCTGCTAAATCTGCCCTCATTTTCTGATCGATGACTCCGTGGGGATCTCATAATCACTTATCGTCCTCTACGTCACCATTTAGGTGTGAAACTCGACGACTTATTCATTTTAAATACCGACGAACGTCTACGCCGCCACAATGTGAAATTGGGCAAAGAAAACTACAAAGTCTCATGTCGGAAGAGTTTCCTGAATAACAGGATACTTGGAACTTGGAACAAATAAATCACGGAGGTGATAAGTTCGGAAATAGTGAATTCTTTCAAGAATGCTCTGGACTCTTGGTTAGAATCTGACCAATAGTACTGGTTTATATTCGCTCTATTCCTCTATTTGTTTATTTCTTCTATCCATTCTGAACCCTAGTCTGGCACGATGTGTTCTCACTGCTTAGCTCTTCTTGTTTTCTTTCAAATACCTATGTTAATTTTTCATGCTTGAACTCTCACCATGTAATAATAATAATAAATAAAATAGGATAACCAACGGCGACCCATGACTGTTATTCAAAAATTTCTTGGTGCAGACAATGTTACTGTTAGGCACATTCAAATGTAGCTTCGAATGAACAGTGAAGTACAAATTATCACTGGAACGACAGGACAACTGCTCAGAGAATTTGGTTTGACACAACTCGAGGCCCTACTCTAGCAACAGCTCATCAAATTTTGCCAGAGAACATGTCAATTGGTTGGAACCTGACTGGGTGAGAGTTATTTATATTTGAGTCCAGATTCTGTCTATTTCATTGACATATATGTTCACTAGTGCACAGACGTCAAAAAAAGAGATAAACGAAGTGCAACCTTTCATGTACTTATGATTTTGGTGAAGGTTCAATAATAGTATGGGTATCACGAAGGCACTTCAAAGTATTGAGTATGAATCGTAGATGTCATGCAGTAATTCATGGTAGGTTGGAAATATCAGGTATTCACAGGTTTCTGGGACTTTGATTTTTCCACAACTTTCTTATTTTCTATTATCAATTTTTTTTCTATTTCTTTGAGCAGCATTACGATTGTTCTGAAGAATTCTTAGTGCTTGTGGATTATTGGAAACATCATTCTTCAACATATCTGAATAAATTTGAATTACCGATTTTGGGCGTTACTTTTTTAGTGCAGTGTAGATTAATTTGAAATCGGTTCAGTTAAGGCATATACTGATCTAAAAATCATGTCGTATTATTCTCGCAAATGTTTTTAAAAGTTGGTATCTCTGAGATATTTGGGAAAGAGTCATCCCAATCTTGTTCCTAATGACCCTGTTGTCCGAAATGTTTCCTCAAGATCATAGATTGTACTTCTTTTGTAATTAGGGGCTAGAAATTGGCGTAATATTTGCCTAGCAGTATAGCCACGCACAAATAAACATTCAATGAAACGCTTATTCTCATTTGTTAAAATCATTGTTAACAATTTTAAACGTCAAAACAAGCAACACCAAGATAAAATTAGAGTTCAAACCAGATATGCTCTGAAACTCGGTGACATTTCATCATTATTGTTTATCATAGAGTTAATGCATGCAGTCTATGTTCAGAGGTTTCACAACATATGATCGCGGAAAAGAGAAACATTATTGACGACAATTGGCACAATTCTGAATCAATATTCGAGTTCAACCCTTCAAAATGATGAGAAAGGTTTAATCTATTGATTAAAATTACGATCGCGAAAACTTTTTTTATGCGCGGAGAAAATTGTTAATTTTTGAGGAAGTCGGCGGAAATCAAATATTAGGTTGGTTTTAGAAAAAATGGTTTTTGTCTTCCTAGAACATCCGTGATAGACACAACAACTTCAGGAAAGCCAACGTTATGAGGTGAAAAATATATTTCGACTTCAGCTGAAAATCAGAATGAAAAAATTCTTCACGCTACTTTTCTACCAATTCTTGGAATATTTTAAAGATTAATACGTAAATATGTTCATATTGAAATATTGCTCATTTTAGTATGAGTCAGCCATATTGGCTTTCACCGAAAGTGAAATTTCGATAGAATTTTCGAAAACCTAGTCCATTCGATTTCCAATGAAGCAAAAACGAATGATCTAGCTCTAAAATTGCGAAAGTTATAACGGAAAAAAAAATTGTCCGGTTTTCTCTGGCGCACCCTATATATTTCCTCGATATATGCAATAGGAACAATGTTAGGGACTGATTACGCACAAAATAGACACTCAGTATAAAAATAAGTATAAATCAGAAAAATTAACTTTTTTCATCAGGTTTCTGAAAAATAAAAAATGTTTCAGATCACAACAATGTATTGACTTTACTTTCTCGTTCATGAAATAAAAAATAGAACGTACTGTGAAAATTAAAATTTACGGTCGATTATTACAATGCCTCGACATTCTCTTGAACGAAATCGGTTGTTGGAAATCTTGCAAAAATACAACACAATCAGTAGAAAGGTCGAGAGCGATTATATAACCCATTCGTCCATAAAAATGGTCTAATTAAGAATCGAGATTCAATTGAGAACGAAACAATCGAAGCACTTCAGTGAACGCCCCACATGTGGTTCACATTTTTACTGTGGTCTAAATTTTACTTTCAGTGTCTTACAAACCCACTAAACAAACATCTTGCTTAATAACCTGAGAAACCAGAATCAGATCTGGTTCAGTTTATCGTTGCATATGAAAGGTGTTGTTTTTTTTGCGGTAAGATCAACTGTCTATGAAAGATATCGAAGATAAAACGCTGGTTATCAAATCACCGAATTTGAATGTTGTTCTTGAAAGTTAGAATGGTGAGGTTTTGGAACGAAATTTGCTTTAGATTTCGATACTGTCATAATGTTCTCAAATAGCTACATAGCAATTTTCATATACACATAAAATATCTGATCTAAAGAATATAATGAAAATGGGAGGCAAATAGAAAAAAATCAAACAATCTCGATGAGACCGACTTACACCTATGTTTAGATTCCTGGTAATTTCATGTATTGTATAGATGAAGAATATATACGTTTCTTTACTCAAATAAAACAATGATGTTCAAATTTTCACTATAATGGCAAACTTATGACGCGTTTCACCACACTGTGGTGATGATTATTTAAGTAGTATATTTAGAAGGACGATGTGCCTTATACACACAACCAAATTTATATGGAATCACACGATATTTTGAATATTACCTCAGGGGTTTTGGAAATTTCGAAGGATTGTTAGAATTGATCCTTTTTGAGATATTTCAATTGAAAAAAGAAATTAATGAAGGTTTATTTTAAGAAAGAAACAAATAAAAGAATATGAGAGACTTTCCGCATGTAGTAAAGGAATTGAAAATTGTTTTCTCACTTGGTAGGAGTTTTTTTCTCGACCTCAGTAGCTTGTATTACCTTCTCTTGCCCTGATACAAGCCTGAATCCGTCTAGACATGTTTTGGATTAGGTTTTCTACCTCCTTGGGGTGATATTCTGCCACTCTATGGCGGCTTGGATGAGCTGTTGTGGGGTTCTTGGATTATCCTGGCGCCATTTAATTTTTGTTCTGAGATTATCCCATAAATGTTCAATAGGATTTAGGTTTGGAGAGCAGGCTGGCCAGTCCGAAATAGCGATTCCCTCTGTTTCAAGATAATGTCGCGCGAGGTTGGTATGCGGAGGAGCATTATCTTGCATAAAAGTGAAATTCTCACCTTGGGCACCTCGCCAGAGTCTCACTATGGGCTCCAATAATAGGTCCACGTAATTTTAGCCATTACAATCGCAAGAACTAAATCAAATATGTTTTGCTTCCCAGCATAATGCCACTCCAAAAGTTCACATTGCCCCCTTGGTATTTCGTAATTTGTCTTGCTGCTCGGAGTCCAGCTCGTCTTCCACGACCTCTTAAAACCCGAATCCGGCGGTCATCTGATCGAACACCAATTCTGGTCTCATCCGAAAAAAAACATTTCGCCAATTCTCAATATTCCAATTTTGGTGCTCGATACATCAATTAAGCCTATTAATTTTTGTGTTGTCTGGTTAGCTCGGGAACTCTTAAGGGCCTTCTTCTGTATAAACCGAACGAAGTCTTTGACGTATCGTTTCGGCTGATACACTGATGCCTGTTGTTTCCTGAAACTGCCCTTAGATTATGGGGTGCGACCCACTAGGGTCTCTTCTTGCAATTTGGCACAAAAAGCGGTCTTGTTCTTCAGAAGTGATCTTGCTGCGACTTCTTCTAGGCCTATTTTGCAAAGATTGTAGCTCCACGCATCGGGCGTAGGTTTTTGAAATCACCCTCTGTGATACCCACATTGTGGCTGCTATATCCCTCTGTGTCACCTCTTCTTCAACGTAAGCAATCGGACAATCCAACTTAAGGAATTTTCAATTAAGATTATAGGCTTTTTTAAATTTTAAAATTCACAGTTATCTCAGTGGCGACTGAGTACAATATCCTGAACATACTATCCAGTTTTTTTACAACAAAAAACTTCATTCTTCACAAGTAGACAAAGACCCATGGTTGAAAACCATCAATAATGTGAAATACCTAGTGATTCCATATAAATTTAGTTGTGTGTTTATTACATTGGTGAAAGCAGGTACTTAGTGCAATAGGATGAAAACTGCTTCTTCTAGGAACTGAAAAGATTGAGTAATGTTGAGTAATTTTGGTCTAATTGACTATTGAGTAAATTTCCCGGATTTTTCAGTTTATTGATGTCCATTCTTACTGTAAATTCAGTTTAAATCTATTATTTTCATTATGTAATATATCAAAATCACTATTGAAAGTATGGTTTTTCTAGTAGATGAGTTGCATAGTGAGAATCTGGATTTTGATTGTCAAAACTGCGTTTGCTCTGATAACCTTATATAAATATTTTTAGAAGTTCTATCTGTATAAATTTTATCACAACTTCCATGAGACTTTATGAACACCTGAGTTGTTTTCTTTATTTTGAATTTACAGTTTTTAATATATCTGCCTACAGGGTTATCCGTCTGAAAGATATATGCCAATTATTAGATAAGAAGCATGGCTTAAAATCTAGACTGGGTTTACCATAATAAGTATATATTGAATTTTCTATTGGTCTCTTTAACATAAGGACACACTGCTTTATATTAGGAAAAACCTAATGCATTATATTTTGAAACTATCTACGAAAACATGATGCCAATCATAATAGAATTATAACCATTCTTTGTTCTATAATATTGAGCTCTTTCAAGAAATTATTTTCTGACATTTGTATCGTGGTGCCATTATGAGGAAGAATTGAAAATCGTAATAGCTGTATGCGATAATTTATGGAAAATATAAAAATCATGTCGGTGGTTTATTTTGGTTATAGTTGAATCTAAAAAGTTAATGGAAGTTTCCATTTCCAAAGTATCCTCTATATTAGGGTGAATTGAATTTATGAAGATACTAAAGGAATATAATTGTCTATTTGTACCTGTAAAATATATTATGCCATCCACATACCGGTGTCTAGGCGAGATGGGACATTAAAAGTATATGAACAAAGGAATGACCGATTGGAACAATTTTTTGTTGTTGTCTTGAATGTTATTCGAACTAAGTTCGAAAATATTTTCCATGCTGTGGCACTTGTTATTTCGAATGACAAGATCTTTGTTTTTTCAAACGACATAAAATTAAATTCTGAACAATTTTATCATATAATTGCCACCTGAAATCAACTGAATGGAAGTATGAAATTTTTCAATACGAATTTTGCGATTTTTGTTTTTTCCTTAGAAGGCATCATAAAACTACAAAAGATCTTTCCATATCATTTATTTTTAACTCGTTGTAAGTAAAGTGGTTCATTCAGCTGAATTTAATGTGTATAGAGGCCTTACGGTATACAGGGTGCTTCTAAAGCATGTGGCAAATCGTAGTAGTTCGAAGGTACAAAAATCAAATTTGACTACCTATTTTTGCCAACACTGATCTGTTTAAGATTTCCCTTTACCTAAAATGCATCGTTTCCAATGTGGAAAACGTTATCATTCGGGAGAGCTTGGTTAATACATTTCAATTGATCGATCGTGAGGTAAAACACTAGGGTGGATATTAAATACATTCCAGAACATGACTTTAGCATTATATGGTAGTACAGTATGTTGAATCTTTTCTATCAAATCTGAGAATTCTTAATTGAAAATTCTGAACTAAAATCACATGAATGTTCAATGATGTATGAGAAAGTTTTGGAAATCATCAAAAAATCAAGAAATATTCCACTGTTACATACCAAACCAATATCGAACACACCTTAGAGTGCCAAATAGCGATTTTCATGAAAACACGTCATGGATGAGAAAATTGAGTTAACATGTGATATAAGTTTTAAAAAGAAAAGAAACGCTATTCAGCAAAATTAAAATTGTCAACGGTTTGTATTTAGAAGAAAACAAGTTTGCATTAAAACTCAAAAACCGTTGGAACAAATTGATACACGCGGTTCGATTCTACATAATAAAAAAATAGAATGTCAAAATCATCTTAACATAATTTCAAAAACAATCGAGAAATTGGCACTTACTGAATCCAATAATTTTCAAAATTTTTAAATAACTCAAAAATGAAAAAAGATGCCTTGAATCTGTTTGTCGTAATGAATTCTTCACGAACAGAGAACAGAGGGAATGGAGGTCATTTTCCTCTATTCACAATATTTCACATAGCAGCAGTACTGAACCTCGAAATCTGTCCACTTGTTCATTAAGCGAGGTGTTTAATGAATGAATTGCAACAAAATTCGACGATGAGTTAGAATCGAGAGTCTGTGTTTAAAACGCGCTACTAAAACCACTAATGATTTCTTCATTTTCCTGTACTCATTTCAGGAAATACTTGTGGTTGAGAATCATTGACCAGAATAATTTTGTGGGTCACATCGTGCCTGTTATTTAGACCGAAAAGAGTTTTTCACTCTAGAATTAAAAAAACAAGGTAACATTTAAAGACGATAAGTTTTTATGTGAATTTATTCATTGGATAGTCATGGAATTCGATTCAATAAAACTCAATAGTTTTCAACGTTTCAATGAATTCATGTACGAGGACAATTATTTATATATTAGCTTGTCGGAATTCATATTGACCAACTACAATGAAAAAATACTTGAGCAAGTTCCATGTTTGAATTTTAATGAATAATCATCAGAATGATAGACAATTCAGGGTTGATAATTTTCCACTGAATCATAATATCTCTCTTAGTGTCACATTGGAATTCTCATTAAGCATTAGGAATTCAACTATTTACGACTACCAGCAAGTTCCATGTTTGAATTTTAATGAATAATCATCAGAATGATAGACAATTCAGGGTTGATAATTTTCCACTGAATCATAATATCTCTCTTAGTGTCACATTGGAATTCTCATTAAGCATTAGGAATTCAACTATTTACGACTACCAGATCGGTGCAAGCGTCAAAACCATAGGTAGGTTTAAGAGTTGCATTCGGCATATATTTTATCCCGAAGTCTGTACACTGAAGAACTCCGATCGCAATTTAAAAGACAAAATTTCGACTCATTTGTGAACAAAACTCTGTTCCAATAAGCTTTTGAACAATTTACATATTCTCTGGCAAAATTCAATCGGACTCTTTGATGTGCTGCGGTAAGAGCTGGGCCTCGAGCTGCGGAACGAGGCCTGAAAACAAGTTCTCTGAGGTCGTCTTTGCCTAGGTCTTCTTTCATGACTACCAGTCTTCCTGTACCTGTGAATCATTCTGGAAACAGTTGAATGAGACACCCCAAGCGAAAGCTTGACTTGTCATAAAGTTTCTTTAAGCTAATTGAAAGCTTGATACTTGTAAGAGCAAACAATTAAGTTCAGTTGGTAATCGCTTGTTGCCGTACCCGTACAGAATTGTCTTTCACAATTGATGTGTGCTCGCCTTTCAGTATGCGATGGTAATATGGGATAACTGCCAATTTTATAGATGCAAATGGAAGCTTCATTTCCTTCGATTTTGTTAAAACTCATGGTCAACCTTCCGTTAGCACAATAGTTTGCTATCTTACCATCTAGAAAATTCAGTACAAAGAATAACAACCGATAATATGAATAGCATTTTACTTTCATCATTGAATTGTGCCTGGCACACATTCTTAACTTCGGAGCAAAATTGTAGTTTAAGATAATGCTGAAATAAGGATTTTGAAACTACTCAAGTTGACAGACATAGATTGGTCATTGATTTAAACTCCTAAAAATCTTCAAAACTATTGCAGCAATAATAGAAGACGAAACCTACTGTATGTGAACTTCCTCTGGTATTTATTGACATCAATATGGTTTTAGATAAATTACAAAACTTGGCTATAGAGCTTGACAATAAACGAGAAAAGGATAAAATCAATGATAGATTAAGACGCAGCATGCAGGAGACGAGGGATGAAAGTGTTGAACATTATAAGAAAAGAAACCGAATATACTGTGTAGTTTAGATTTTGGACCCTCCCATAAGGTTTTCCACCATTTCTAAGTTCTAGTTGGGAAAAGGATTTGTAGGTTAAAACAATTTTTAACTTCTAGAGAAATTATAAAACAAAATATTTTAGGCCCAAATCAAGCTCACAAATTTCACCAACAACGTCTGCATCAAAGAAGAGCGAATGCTAATTCGCGACAGACCTACCAGGTATATACAAGAATTGTTTTGTACCTGCACCGAATGATGATAT
This sequence comes from Cryptolaemus montrouzieri, assembly GCA_013387265.2. Taxonomy (NCBI): domain Eukaryota; kingdom Metazoa; phylum Arthropoda; class Insecta; order Coleoptera; family Coccinellidae; genus Cryptolaemus; species Cryptolaemus montrouzieri. Next base: position 32,565,057 of record JABFTP020000103.1, read on the forward strand.
GTGGCGATCAGAGATAGATGAATACCTGAGTGACTCTCGTGCAGAAAGATTGGAATACATTTAAGAGTGGTGGAAAGGGCAGGAAGCTATATTTCTAAATTTGGCAAATATGGCAAGAGATTTTTTGGCCACTCCTGTAAGTGCGGCTTCTATAGAGATGCAGTTCTCTAGAGCTGCGTTTACTATTACCAAGACTAAAAACTGATTAAGGCACAAATCAATTAGGTTAGGTTAGATGTGTCTCAAATATTGGTTCAGAAATAGCAGATTATGAACTGTCTGATGAAGTGGTTATGTAGTTTCGCTTATTCTTAGTCTTTTTGACTTAAGTTTCAATGTAGGTATTCCTTTTATTTTCACAGAAGTTCAATCTGGTTCTTTTTATATCACTTTCATTTTTGTTCTTGTTCTGTATTTGTGTTTCCTTCAACAACTTCATGAATTTTTCAGATAATCACGTCGAATTTCATTCAAATATGTCACGATATAATATTATATTCAGTATTATTTATACTTTCAATCTCGCTCTTCTTGAAGATAACAGGAAGTTCAATGTTTTATAGCAATTATGTCCTGATTAAAGCTTTCAAGATTTGCGATTCAAGAAGCTTGAATTTACAAATTTTTTGGGAGAAAAAGCTAGACTTGATCTGAATTCTGAAAAGAAAAGCTTGACTTGATTCAAGTCAAGTGAAGTGAATCCATACCCAAAGCCTGTACCCTATTTTTCGAACCTAGGTCACCTAACACTACTGTTTCAGCACATTTACTGGAGTCAAATTTCCTGAGTCCAGATGCATTATTATCGAAAATCAAAATTTTCGACAAGAACGAACGTTATTCGCAAAAAATTGATCAACATCTGCTGTTATAAATCTAAGGTAGTTTCTTGCGGTGTCAATTTATTTCTTTCATTTTATTTCTCGTGAAAGGGACATGGTCGCCAAAAAAAACATTAAATTTTGTTGGTATATGTCCGGTCATATCCGAAAAAAATCTGTTAATGATAATTAGTTGACTACCAAACAAAAACGTGGCATATTGAATGTGTGCGTTAATTTTTGCCGCACTGTAGTTTTTTGTTTGATTCGAATAAAATAATAAATAAATATTAATTTGCAAAAAGCATCAAAAAATTGTAGAACTATTCCAGAAGCATGTAAGCATTCCAATTGCTATTTCATTTCCGTCTGCGAATTATTTATTAATTATTGTTTTCACTGTTCAAACGAATAGTCAATAACATTTTAAGGATCGATTCCGCACAAATGACATTGAAATTAACTTTTGCCTGGGAGGGGTCTACAGAGAAACGAGAAATTGATAAATGAAAGACTCAAGGATTTCCTCGTACCTAAGTATAAGACCTATAACATTTTATATTTCGTTTAAATAAAGGCAACTGATCTTGATATATATTATAGAAATGCTTATGAATAATTGATGAAGAATGAAATGTAATTCTGAGTTGAGGTGTTGCGAATGCCACAAGAATTATACCATACGACTATAATGATACATATCTGGTATGAAATCCTTGTTGTCATGACCTGGGAGGAGTTCCGGAATTCCTTTTCGTGAAAAGGTGACTAGTTTTAATGATGACAACAATAAAGCACAACACAACATAAAATACAAGACAATGTTTTTGATGATCGAAGTATATTCTAGACCTTCTAAAGGAATTTAATTGTCTATCAGTAAATGTCCGAATACAAAATATATCGTAAACATATATTTTCCAATAAAGAACGTTATTAACTAAAATATTAGATGAAGAGAAATTCTATTTTCAAGATTGGTCATGAAGATTTCGCTGGAAAGAGAAGAATGTGGAGAATCCATGAACAACTACATGTAACTTTTGTTATTGAACTTAAAATAACTCTGCTTCAAACAAACTTTTACACACAGCATATTATTTCTAATCTGATTTGAGAGGCTCAATGTTGAATGTATGTAAACATGGTGTCAGAAATACTGAACTGATTTCAATGAAATCTAATCTAAATAAAAAAAGAATCAGATACCATATGCATATGTTGAAAACCATCTGGAAATGGAGATATAGGACAGTTCAAGACTAATTGACTTATAGTTTCTTCAACCTCATCAGGCTCGCAATTTGTATTATCTATAGAATCCCACTTGATAGCCATACTCATACAAAGCCCATGACCCATTCTCAAACGATTTATGAAACACTAAACTTTCTTCTAAGGCACAAACCAGACAACTAGGATACTATATGAGGAACTTATTGGAAAAAAATCAAGAAGAAAGAGATATTTGCCCAAACGAATATATGCATGAATTATATTGTAGACAATATATAACCAGTAAATTGGGGTTGAATTATACCACTTATAATTCTACTTGGAAATCAATTCTTTGCACTATTTAGCCAGACAGATCACTAGTACTCTGCTGTAGAAACAACTGGAGATAAAGCAGGGACAGTACAGAAAGTACTGATTTCAAGAACGTTTTTACGTTTGGTGTAAAAGGACCGAAAGGGAATAGAGATTGATTTCATATGAGTTTTTTTCGCTCAATTGAAATCTACCTGAGTAATAATCCGAAAATATTGATCTTGCAGTTCCCAAATTCTTTGACTTTTCTTTATTTATTCTGGATTTTATTTTCCTTAAATTGTTTTTTAAAACAAAATAAAATGATTTTCAATGTCAGAAAACAGAGTTGCGACCTTGATTTGATTTTTCCTTGTTTTTCCAATATTTTAAAGTAAGAAACATCTCAAAAATCGAATAATATTACATTGTTATTTATACAGGATGTTTCTTGGATACGCTGATCTACTTCAGATGGTGTTACATCTGATTGTGTCCGCGCTGAAGGGTAGTTGTATCTGGGAAATGGGTTTATCGATTAATTTTAAATTTTGGGATTAGGGTAAATGGATACAGATCCACAATTTGCAATGACTTATATAGCGGTCACTTCCGGTTATACCGGAAATCGACTATAACCATTTCAAATGTCCTGGGGTACTTTTTAATTTTTTTTATTGAAGGTCATTCTTTTTCAAGCATCTTTTATTTGTCCTATCTAAAATAAATCACCATTGAACTGTTATTTTCTTTGCCCAAAAAATAGACTCAGATTTGAGTAATATAATAACTTTTTTAGTTCATTTCTAAGGGCAACATCCTATCTGATGTTATTTGTCGACGTGACTATGAATGATGAATAAGTTCATATTATTCTCGTTTGAGTATTTAGTTGCCATTTTATTTAACAAAACAAACTATACACCAACGAAATTAGTGTTATTGCTATGTTTAAGTAATTTCCAAATGTCAAACTGAGATCGAAATTCATAGAATCTTACATAGAATATTGTGGAATATAGAAATTGGCATCGGAATTATATTTCTGCCTGTTTCTAAGGTCCAATGTCTAATGTTTCAATTTTACACAGAAACTGCAGGTTTTTGATAAAATTCATGAATGAACTGAAAGCGCGCCATTTTAGGTATAGGGAAACCAAAGAGCACCCTGTATACAAAAAAACCCTCAAAAATATCACTTTTCTCTTTAAACTCAATAAAGAAATAATCTTATTCAAATCTGAGTCAATTATTTTGGGCAAAGAAGATAACACTATAATTCCGAAAATTTTGATAAAAGAATCAAAGCTCAACGGTTAATTAAATATAAGACAAACCCTAACAAAAGATGCTAGAAAACTCAATAAAAAAATTCCAAAAGTACAATTAGAAGAAGTAGAATTGTAGTCGATGTCCGATATAAACGTATCTCTCTGAAAATAATTGCAAATTGTAGATCAGCATCCATAATGCAAAATTTGAAATTGATCGATAAACCCGTTCACCCTTTAGCGCAAACACCCTGTAGTATGTTTCATCGAAAATTTTAATTTCCAATGATTGTGAAAATGTGCAGGGTAATATTATTTCTAGGGTCATTCTTCTTTAATCCTATCTACGATTACCATAATTGATTCGAAAAAGTTCTTAAATTAGGTCGATGCAATTTAATGAACATAAACCCCGTGCACGAATATATTCCCTCAGAAATAGTGTTAAAATTGAAAATTAAAAAAATGTCATTGTTCAAAAAGTGAAAGGAAAAAAGATAACATCAAACTACAATAAGTAAATATTCTAATTGATCCAGCTTTTTTTTCACCCTGAAAAGAATTTAAACTTCTCAAATAAATAATAAACTTCTTCTGATCAAATCAATTATGCAGACGATGTGCCAAAAGAAATTAAATCAATTTCAAATTCATCGCACTCTTCGATCACTTTTACTTTCATCACACTAATCGAGCACGTTTTCCGGCCACGTGATTTCAACGGATTTTCTTCGATATGGGATTGTTCTGAGCTAAGTCGACCTTGAAAGGAAATTGAATGAAATGGAGAGTAAAAGAACTACTCACGTTCTTTGTGAAAGGCAACATATCGACGGTTTCGCAGGCACAGCACTAAAGCAGTGCGGGGGCAGCAAATTGCCTTTTATAACGTTACTATGTCGCGGGATTGATAAGAAGGGGACAAGGTTTTTGCAAGTCTCGACTGTAAACTGAGCCTAATGTGGGGCGCCGGGCGGGACCAGGATCAGGACGATGGACTAAATAATTTCAAGAATGCTTTGAAGATCCGATATTTCTATGCAGTACGATCAATAGGTTTTGGAGTTTCTAAGATCTTAGTAAAAAACAAAAAAAAAACGTTCGTAGAAAATGAGGAATTATAAGATAGATTCTATTTTTATATTGTTTTATCACGGTAAAAAACAATGACAACAATTTTGACAATCTTGAGTGTCTAAAACTAACCAAGTTTTTTATTTGATTGACAAAAATGATAGGTCGAGTGGTCTGAAGTTCTACTGCAATGACTGCAATAAATTTTACATTGGTAGGACCCATAGAAATGTGAATATTTGAATTAATGAACATAAACGAAGTTTTTTAGATCCGAAATTGAATTCAAATTACGTAAGTCTGCTTTTCCTGAATTTGAAATCTTTCACGTAGATAACAGTTATTGGAAAATAGTATTTCGAAAATTTAGAGATTAATGAACGCGCGTTAGTTATTAGTTCATTTGGGAATTTTATCAATATTTCTTGTCGATTATTCTACATATAAAAAGGCTATCATAATGTTGAAAAAGTCATTGTATGACTGTAGTAGTTACTTTTTTTTGTTGAGTGTGATGATAATACAAATTTAATATTTTGCTATGTTTTTACTACTAACCAATAAATTGGAGATAGCTATTACCACGGTTTCGAACTCTCATTCATCGTCGGACAGTATGAAGACCAAGTACAAAGTATATATATATATATATATATATATATATATATATATATATATATATATATATATATATATATATATATATATATATATATATATATATATATATATATATATATATAGTCAAATATCTTCCGCGATAAACTTTGCGTGGAGTCTATGTATGTAAATCTGAGACAAGACGAATTATTCAAAATCCGTAAATCAATGAATAATGAAAAGATGTCTCCCAAATGTTTGGAATTTTTAACGTTTCCACATCTGTTTGTTACTGTTCGTATCTTTCTAGAAGTCCGGTAGCGGGTTCGCCGTGTCGGTCCATAGAGGGCGACTCTCGTACGTATGTACGAGGTGCGTCCTTTCTGGAATTGATGGGGTACCCCGATGTAGCTTGGTAGGATGCTGAGAAGCGATATGCGACACTGATGAGCTCCTAATAAGGGCGAAACTGCAGTCTGCTGCCGCTTCGTTTCTCGGCATCCTGCTTGGTTGCACTATTGTGGCGCTTGGGGGCTGCGTGCATGGCGGGCAGATATGGAAACTAGCTCCTGTCAGGAGGGATTATTCATTGATCTACGGATTTTGAATAATTCGTCTTGTCTCATATATATATATATATATATATATATATATATATATATATATATATATATATATATATATATATATATATATATATATATATATATATATATATATATATATATATATATATATATATATATATATATATATATATATATATATATATATATATATATATATATATATATATATATATATATATATATATATATATATATATCATTATTTGAATTTAGGAAAACCAGATATTGGGTATGCAGCTTACTAACTATCAATAGGAGTTACTATTAGAATACATCGAAAATTTGGTATATACATTGATCAGTCTGCTCGTTCATTATCACAGAGTTGTCATTGGAAAGTGATTTGAAAGTTTCAAGTGATTCTAGGTAATTGTGTTTCCTACCCTTTGGAGCAATCTATAGCACATTCAGTTTATCAACGATCAATCAAATCAAGAGATCACTATCACGGTGGTTTTGAAATTTCGTTCATCCCTGGACAGTATAAAAACCAAGTACAAAGCATGAAATATACAGGGTGTTAAATAATAGTATGTCACAACTTGAGGGGGTAAATCACGTGCAATTTTAAGAAAACAAGTTTATATAAACATAGGTCCGCAAAAGATTTTGTACGGAGCTACAGGGTGTTGAAATTTCCGGAAAAATTGATTTTTTCTTCAAAACTCATGCAGATTTGGAGATATTCAGCCTAAAATTGAAATGCAAGCTATTTTTACAGCCTCCATCATTACACGTCCTGAATTTTAATTGAAATTCACAAGCTGTTTTTTTTTCCAAGGACATGTCACCTTTTGCCTTTCAAACGTTTTTGCAGTACGCCACTGATAGCGTACAATCAATTTTCGTCATCTTCGTTCAATTTAGAAACTTTTTTGACACATGTAATTTTTTCGTACCTCCAACCGTTTTCGAGTGAAAGTGTATTGAATTTGAATTATTGGAATTGTAGGTTATTCGCTAAATAAAAAAAAAATAATAGATATACTCGATAGGTATGCCCAAAGTTTGCTTTTATTATTTTGAAAGCTCGTCTTCTGAGACTCAACTTATACTTATTCAATATCAAACTAAAAAAAAGAACAATTAAAAACCAAATAAATTGCTGGAAGTGTCCTCCACCTACAAGAATATAGGCATCTGTCCTTCTTTGCATATTATCACGCACTCTTTGAAATATTCCTAGGGTATTTCTTATCGTGCCACAAGAGGTTATTATTCGATTTCTCAATTCTTCTACAGTGTTAACTGGAGTGGAATAAACTGAACTTTTGAGATAACTCCATAAGAAAAAGTCTAAACTATTTAAGTCTGGGGACCTAGGGGGCCATGGTTCTTGCTCTTTCCCAACCTATTCATCGGTTGTTGAATGTATCATTCATGAATTTCCTAGCTTCTCCACTGAAATATGCTGGTCCCATGATGCATGAACCACATTATGTATCTCACCAAAAGTGGCACATCCTCGAGCAATTGCCGATAAGCGGGACCGTTCAGTCTGTTTGGCAAAAAAAATCGCCCAATCGAATCATTTCCAATTATTCCGAACCAGATATTTTGTGAGAATTGTTCTTGATGATGTGATTCTTCAAGGGGACCTAGGAGGCCATGATTCTGGCCCACCCCAACCTATCCATCGGTTGTTGTATGTATTATTCAAGAATTTCCTAGCTTCTCCACTGAAATGTGCTGGTGCTCCATCATGCATGAACCACATTATGTATCTTACCAAAAGTGGCACATCCTCGAGCAATAAAGGTAACTCTTCCTCAAGAAATTTCCGATAAGCGGGACCGTTCAGTCTGTTAGGCAAAAAATATGGCCCAATCCAATAATTTTCAATTATTCCGACCCAGACATTTTGTGAGAATTGTTCTGGATGATGTGATTCTTCAATCAAATGGGGGTTTTCCTCAGCCAATAATGATTATTGTGAAAAATTTGTGATAGCAGTTCTCGAAAAGTTAGCTTCGTCTGTGAACATCATTTCACTCATCAAAATGAGCATTTTCTTCAATTTTATCTGAAAACCATCGGCAGAAAGAAGAAAGAAAAGAGAAAAGAAAATAGCAGTATTTACACAATACAACAAGGATAATTACTGAAAACAAAAAAGGTGGTCCAAACATTTTTACTCACTTCAGTCGTCGCGTAAGGTCGCTCGGAGCCCGACTCAAAAACACGTTTATATCTCACGGCGCTTCTGCACAAACTGACCTTAAAAGCAATGCGCGTTTACTAATATCCTTTTTGAGAAGGTGCTCAAATGTTCAGAGCGCTCGTATAAACAAAAATATAGAAATTTGACACATTCCTTGGACCTAGGCTTTCAAAGACCCCGTGCGACGGATCGAGTGTTAAAAAAGTATAAACTCAATTATGGAAATAAGCGAAATATTCATTTCCAGTAAAGCTCTGTCGAAGATGTGAATATTTCAAATTCAACGAAATAGTTATCCAACGATGATTTCGTATGTTGGAGGTGCAATCTAGTAATTATTCAATGAGAATATTTGGTTTCTGCCCACGGAAAAATATAAAATTCCATTAGGCAATGAATGATTCGTTGAAATAAAGTAGTTCAACCACAAATTCTAAATACGTAGAAAACTGCATATTGAAGTGATTGCACGACAGATACATATATATTACTATTGATTTAGTTTCGATTTAACGTTATTTCCAAATCCATACTGTTATAACACTCGTATAACTGGAAATGAACAATATCTGAAACTGTATACACCCAACTTCGAACAAATTTCATTTCTCTATTTGACGAAAGCGGTTCAGCTACAAACTTTATTCATCGCAGTTTATAGAAGAATTTGCTATTGGCGTGAATGCATTTTTTCAAAGAAGAAGGGACATATGGCGAATTATTCCTTGAATATTCAGATTCAGATTTGTCATCACTAATCCAATATTCAAATCTCATTTGAACTTATAAAGACATATAGAACGCGCATAACTAACAATTGAGTTGAAAAGTCCGGAAACTACATAAATACTTGAAAATACCTTTTATTCCTTCGCAATTGTCTCCCCCGAGTTGGAAGTTGTTGGAAGCACATGCTGAAGACAATTTTCCTTATACATGTCGGTTAACTGTTTCATAATTGCCACGGAAGTTTCGCCGCGTTTCACCAAAAATCTAATCACTATTCTTTGCTCAGTTATTTTATCACTCATCTTCACGACGGTGGGTCAAAACAGGTCGATGTTCAAAGGGCAATAAAACACAAAGTACAGGGTCAAGTCTAAAATACGACACTTTCCTCAATTTTTGCTGGTTGTCCCAAATATTTCGATCAAAACGGAATTGAAATTTTGAACATTGTACAAAAACAGATTTACAGTGTTCTCGTGGAATCGGAAAGTGCTTGAATAGAGTATTTTCGACACGAAAAAAATTAAACTTTGTCTTATTTTTAACCAGCATTTGGGGTAAATATGAGACTCAAATGGAGAAAAATGAGACAGGGCTTTATTTCGCCTATTGCCGAACAAAGTTGTATAAATATAAGCTTCGAAATTAATTTTTAATAGACAAATATGAAGTAAAAAATGCAAAATGAATAACCATTCCATAAAAGTAGTAGATACAAAATCTTATAAGCGTAAAAAAATAATAGGAACTTAGGATACTCTTCTTCAACATTTAAGTATTTATTGGGTACTGAACGCATCAAAGTTGAAAATTCAGTTGCTGAGACATTCGGGCAGTTCCTCCCTGGCAAGTTGGGGGAGATAGTTTCATGACTGTGTCCTCTCTAGAAACAATGTAGTTATTCATTGCTTGTTTTATGAAATTCTCTAGCGTTTCCTACACACATTCGTCATTAATATCTTTCAATTTCATAATTAAACTACGAAAAGTAGATGGAAGGTAGAAGATGATCTGTTCCTGAGCCAAATTGCCTTTGAGATTATTAATTTCTTAATTTTAATTTGCAGATACAGTCTGACATTCAGCCTTCAATACAGCTGGGTGAAAACTTGCGTAAACAGTGTAACTGTTACGCTCGAGACATCTTCACCAAACGCCTGAAGATGACAAGGACAACCCGTAACACATCAAATCATAGATACTTCCGTGAAAATTTATATATATATATATATATATATATATATATATATATATATATATATATATATATATATATATATATATATATATATATATATATATATATATATATATATATATATATATATATATATATATATATATATATATATATATATATATATATATATATATATATACAGGATATCCACCAGGACCGTCCGTTAAAAACTTTTCAGTTCCAATTACAATATCAAGCTGAAATTTTATACGCAGCCATAACTAGCGGTTTTCAATTGGAGTGAAATATTTTCGAAGTGATATCATTTCCGGTTAAACCGGAAGTGAATCATCACTTTGTTATTTCAAATGGCAATCTACCTTTTCTATTATACATCTACAACCGACATTTGAGCAAGGCAATGTTTTTTTCAATTTGGCTTTTTTCAAACAGCAATTACTCAATTTTTTCAAATTGCACGTGCCAATTTTTATATCGCCATCAGATGAAGCGTTAAATTTCAGATGGAAATGTATAAGCATGTACTATACCCATCTCTTATAGTTCCGAAACAATTTGGGAATATATTGAATTTTGATGATTTTGCAAGAACAAACAGAGAATGCTATGAAATATTTGAATCAAGTAACTGAACTGGCTACGCTCACCTAACAGGTGCCTAAAATTAATTTTCTTGTCACTTCGTTCATTCGAATTTGAAATTTTAACAAGAATTGTCGTTATTTCAGATTGAAAATATTCAAAAAAATACAACACATTTGGAATAAAACTACTGGTTATTCAATCGAAAATATATTTAATCTTTTTTTAAGTCGTTTTACAATGTCAAAAAGTAGTGGGTAGAAATTGCAGGCAATTCAATAACCAAATTCCAAATTCATCGTCTATGAGTAAAATAAAATTTCGAAGCATTAGAAGCAATTTGCTACAATTCGGATGAATAAAAATTGTAGGAACTAAGCGAAAACCAATCATCGAAGATCATTAGATTAATATGAATAAATGATAGCAAACATCATAGGAGAAAACTAATTTACGATCTGAATAAATGTTCAATATCTGCCCCATTTTGCTCGATACACTTGACAGCTCGTATACGAACATGATGAGTTGCCCTTCTAGTTTCCTCAGGATCAATATTATGAAAAGCATTATAAATGCGCTCTAGTAACTCTTCTTTACTTCTTAAAGAAATAAGTAACACTTCACTCTTGATTCTGCCCCATAAATAAAAATCAAGGGGCGTCAGGTCCGGAGAACGCGAAGGCCATAAATTTGGTCCTTGATTACCCCACCATCTATCCTCGAACATTTCTTTTAGCTGCCGATTTACAGCTCGTGTTTTATGTGCTGGTGCACCATCCATTTGGTAATAGCAACCCCTCAGAATGTTAATGGGTAATCCATCTAAAAAATTTGCTAATGTTCCTCCCAAAATTTCCAGGTATCTTTGTCCATTGAGATTTTTCTGATAAATGTGATAAGCCAATAAATCATTCATTAAAATTGCAAAAACGTTCACGCTGAATTTATTCAACCTCAATGAAATGTGGATTTTCTGTGGCCCAAAAATGTCGATTTCTCCTGTTGGTTATTCCACTTTCATTGAACTTGGCTTCATCAGACCATATAATTTTTTGCAGAATTGTCTCATCTTCTTGAAGCCGAATTAATAAATTTTCACAAAAATTTAGCTGTTTGGGAAGGTCAGTTGGTTTCAATTTTTGTAGTATAATACGGGTGCATGTTATGTTTCTTAAGGATCCTTTGAATGGAAGTATAACTCAATCCAATATCCATTGATGCTGACTTAATGGACGCATGTGGATTGGCACGAAAATACGTTAGCGTATTAATTTGATTGTCGTCGTCCTCGAGAATTGGTTTTCTTCTAGTTTCTATGTATTTTGTTCCTCCAAATTGCAGAAAATTGCTTCTAATTGGAAATGGTGGGAAAAACAAATTTTTGACCCTTACGGTGTAAATATAATACTAAAAAATTATCTTTCTCAACCTTGTCGACAAGTGCGACATAATAAAGAAGTTTTTTCTTTGTAGAAAAATATATGTTCCAGGTGTGATGTTATCATCGTCGTTTTCCTCTTGATCAAAATCTTCTTTACTCACAAGATCTTCTAATGTAACATTTTCCAAGTCACTCTCGTCATGTAATGACAAGGTCTTAGTATCGCTTTCTGAATCACTTTCTAAATATTTTTGTTGCCGCATGCATTTCTTTGCTTTCTGCATCTGTGGAGTTTCAACTTCACTGAACCCGGAATTCTTTATGAACTGTGTCATTTGTATTAATTTTCTTTGATTTCGAAGTCCCTTTTGTATGTTTCCTCCTCTACTCTTTTTTCTCCATTAGTTTTAGGTACTCCTCACTTGTAAGTACTGCTGATTCACCATCAATTTTACAACTTTCTGTAGTCTCAACTGTTGTTTTATTAAATTTACTCAATATAATGCTTTTAAATGAAACAATTGAAGTAGATGGCAAACCATTATCTTCTTTTATGGGAGCAGTTTCGGCAGTTTTTTTGTCACTATGTTGCTCTTCTCCAGTTTTTACTTCATTGTTTGTTTCTTCTTCGGTTTCCGAGATATCCAGGGGTTCTAATAAGGTAACTCCTGTATATCTCTGCAGTTTTATAGGATCAAGTCGATCTTTGGGATATTTATCCCGGTCGCATGTGTAAATTCCTGTGTTTTTGAGGAATTCTTAATGGCATCTTCTGTTATGCCTAGGTGCCAGAGAGTACAAATTTTGTCGGCAAATTCGCTCTTTGTCATTCTTCTTTGGTTTTCTCGCAGCCACATTATGAGATCATGATTCCATCAAAGCTTCCAAGGCCCAAAGCAGCAGTCTTTGGGACACCATAGCACAAAATTTTATGAACCAATTATTGAAGATTGCAGTGGTCATCCAACCTTTTTCAGATAATGCATAACAAGTATTCCCAATATTATTAGTACCTCTCCATGAACTCCACAGGTTTTGGCCTTGAAATATTATCAAAGGCGGAAATAATTGTCCACTTACGGAAATGCATACTATTGTGGTAATATTTTCCTTTCTAGAACCCCCGATATTTCGGTGCACTTTTTGACCTTTTGCAGCAACGCCCCTGATTCGGTTAGGCTCCATGGAGAAACTATTTTCATCTAAATTAAAAATATGCGAAGGCTTATCTTCTAAACCTAGCTCAGCGATGGTTTTATTGAGAAGTTCACAAGAAACCATAAATGTTAAAAGGATCACTGGTTACTTTCCCCCTACACTTGTCTAACTGCTCCATATTTTTTCGGCTCAGACTGTTTCTCTTACAAAAAAGACGAACCCAATCATCGCCAGGTTTTCCGTCTTTAAAAACTGTTGAAATATTAATTTCACTCACATAGATTTGAGCTACTGACTTAACTTCTTCTTCAGTTAGTGCGCACCCCCACTTAGCCATTATAGTTATTTTTTCTGTAAGGTTCTTTTCGTCTTCTCCGGAGAAGGCCGGTTTTCTTCCTTGCCTCGAAACGGATTTGTTATTTAAGATCCGTCTCAATTTGGATTTGTCAATTCTAAAGCGTACTGCTGCCTTTCTGATAGTTAGTGTTTTTTGGTGCATCAGAGTAAGAGCTGGTCGCTAATCTTTCTCTGAACAGCATTTTGACGTGATATCTGAAATTCATATTAAAGGTTAGTCTCAGATTTACCCCAAGTGTTGTCTTATATTCACCCCACAAGATGTCTCAAAATTACCCCACCCCTCCCATCGAGGGAATCTCCCGAAAGACAGAATCAGACTGACTAATTCAACAGCACAGTGTTCTACTTAGGTATACCGATTGATCGCGATATGTACCGAGCAACGTGCGCCCTCCAACCGCCAATAGTATCGAAAATTAGCGACGTGTTCTCAAAGTTTCATTGCGCAGAATATAAAGAATTCCACATATATTTTTTTAGGTCATTTACTGTATTGGAAAACGGTGAACTTATTCTAGGAGTATAATAGTACCTCCAGACATTATTTTCTATTTTTACAGCTTCATCAAAGCTTCCGGCATTTGTAAATATCATTTTCTTATTTTTACCCATAATTTTGTATGTCTCATTTTAACACCACTGACCCTACTTCCAAGTGTATCATAACAATTCATACCATTCGAAAAAACAGGAGCAGTTGCTCCCATTGCCTAAAACTAACAGGCAAAACTGACTAGAAATAAATTGAAGTTTCTTGTAAAATTTTATGAAAAATATCTACTGATGTTTTACTGTTACTCATTAATACATATGTCGGTTAATACCAGATATGACATTCTACTCATAATCAGTCATCTTCATTCGCAACATTCGTTATTAAAATTAAAATAATTTCGATTCAAGCAAAAATGTATCAATGAAAAAAAATCCGATTCAACAAGCGAATTACGAAGTTCTTTTGCCAAGTGAAATAAGTGAATTTCATCTTGTAGTTCCACATGAATAATTTTCTTTTTGAGAAGAATAAGCTCCAGAATTTCTTAATTGTAACTCTTGTATGCACGGATTTAAATTAATACGTATTTATATTATAATTAATTTGTGGCTAGTTCTTCGAGCATGTCATGAACAAGAGTTGGTCGAGTTAGTTGTTACGGACATTCGAAATTAATCAAAATAGAATAAGATTTCAAGAAAGTCGAAAATATAAAGTTCAAGACAAGTTATAAGGGGAAAATGTCAGATGAAAATAAAACAAAAACTTCATTCTCTATTGGCTGTCATTTATATTTGAACAAAATGACCTTTCATGAATAGAATTGAATAGAATATTATTTAATCACCATCAAAAGAAATTACATGGTACGTCAGAAAAATATCACAGATAAACAATATAATAAAACAAACAACATTCATTGTAAAAAGAACATGTACTCTTCTATGCTGTACAAGGCATTTTCTAATAAGAAATTTTTAATTTTTTATTGAAAGTACTTGCCTTAAGGATCTTGAAGTAGCCTGGTAACGTATTACATTTTGATTCCCCAGTACTCATAAGAAGTCTGAGTTAACTTTTTCTTGTGCAAAGGAATAACCATATCTTCCTTATGTCCTGTATTATACGTATGGCGATCACTTCCAGTGGCGATTTCTGCTTTATTTGCATGAAGTTGTCTTAGTGCTCTTTATATATATATATATATATATATATATATATATATATATATATATATATATATATATATATATATATAGATATATACCAGCTGCCTCACTTGCCTGGGCAAGAAGTTACGAAGTAACAGAATACTGAGGCAGTATTAGATTTTCTCCATGCCTTGTAAAATAGTCATGGAAATTGTTGTGGGACTCATATTTGTGTTGATGCCCATGAATGTGACACAACTGTTGATATAAATTGGGAGGAAATTGTAAGTATGCCTAACTGTTTGAAAATACCTCTGCAGCTTTGGATCTGAGGAGCACCCACTATTGCTCTGACCGTTCTCTTCTGTAGCAGGAAGACACGTTGGCCTCCGACAAGGCACCGCAAAGCACTATGCCGTAGGTGGCAACACTATGAAAAATTGCAAAATATGTGATGAGTGCGGCTCTGTCATCGATGGTGTATTTTATTCTACGGATGGAATATATTGCAGAGGACAATCTTCCACTCATGGAATATATATGATAAACAAAATAGGTCCCAAAATGGAGCCTTGCGGAACTACTCGTTTGACTTCAACTGGGGAGGATAGTTGATCTTTCCACTGAACCACCTGGTATCTATCCTTCAAATAGAAGTCACACACACTCAATGCCCTTCCTCTTATGCCCAGATGTCCCTACTTCTCAGTCAGAATCTGCCTCACTACTAGATCGAAAGCATCTTCCCTCTTCTCTAGTGCTTGCGTTATCGAATCGACTAGTTGCGTTAGCGCAGAGACTGTGGATCTGCCTCTGCTAAATCCGTGCTGTTGATCTGATAGCAATTACTTTGTTTCCAAGTAGTCTAGCAGTCTTTTTTTCAATAGGGCTTCAAAAATTTTAGAGATTACAGGCTGTAGTTGGACCATACATTTTATCACCTTTCTTGTACACAGGTATTACCTTAGCTTATTTCAGTTCTTTGGGAGATAAACTTTGTTCAAAGCACTGATTCACTAGTACGCATAATGGTGACACAATGGTGGAGATAATTCTCTTCAAGAGGATGACACTGAGGCCATAGATATCTTTGGAAGTTTTGAGTTTCATTCTTGATACCTGAGCTATTATTTCCTCCTCTTTCACCTCAAAAAGCATCATAGTGCCGGACCCAAGAACAGGGACGTCATTGAAAATCCTTCTGGACTCATCAAAATTGATGGCTGCTTCTGGTGCAAGACTTTCAGCGATAGATGAGAATTTTTCATTCAAATATTCTGCATCAATGCTAGAATTCTCTTCAGAGTATCCACCGGTTTTATGTTCTCATTTATTATTTTCCACACCATACTAGTTTTGTTATCCGATTCACTTATTCGCTTGAGGTTCTCGTTTTTTATTGCCTTGTCAATCGCAAATCTAAGTTGAGTTTTGAGAATTTCAAGGATCTGCCAAGATGTTTCATCCTTTCTGACCCTGGCTATTGTGCAAGCAGCTTTTACCTGATTTTTTAGTAGATTTATCTTCTCATCGTCAACTATTTTCATATTTCGACTTCAGCCAACTTGGACCCTTCGCTCAGGAAAAGAAGCAACATAGAAGTTAATTAGCAATGAGTAGAAACTGGACAACTCTACCTTTTCAATTGTCATCTCTCTCCAGTCTATCTGCTCCAGTTTCTGTATGAACCTTATAATATTAGACTCACGCAAATCTCTAATGGTAGCAAATCTATATTGCGTTATGATGACTCCGGAAAAGTCACCAATTGCGCTTCATGGTCGGAGATATGTGGATTCATCGTTCTTTTCTGTAGGTTTTCCTATCCACATTAGTGAATATGTTGTCGATACACGTGGAAAATCTCTAGAGTTTCTTGATGGACCCATGAAAATATTATGGAGATCATAAGATCGTGCCAAGTCCAATAGATGTTTCTTTGCTGAGAACTCAGTCATCATATTTATATTGGAGTCTTCCGCAGTATGATGTGTTCTATGGATGTTTCAGTAATAACCGCAAGCGCAGCATCTAGCTGATCAATGAACCAATCAATCCTCCCAGTAGGCGGGCGATATGTAACCAGCATAGCGGTGGTCAATTTCTATGTGTCTGTCGACTGAAAGTTTCTCAATCATGTCTACAGGTTCAAAAGTGGTGCCACTGCGGTGAGAATCATGACACCTCCATGTGTGGAGTTAGTTCGGGTGTAACATCGAGCAACCTCATAACCTCTTAAATTCAAAGTATTATCGTTACCTGCGGCAAGCCAGTGCTCTGTTATACAGGCTATTCCTATACTTTCTTACAACAAAAACTCACTCAATAAATCCCTCTTGTTTGTTATACTTTGAACATTAAGATTTAGCAGATTGAAAGACTTTTTATTTTGGGTCGCTTCTTGGAAGTTCCTGTCCTGGTAACCAACATTCGCCGCCTTGTAATTTATAAATTGCTCTGATTCAGCCCGGAGCCTTCTCCTAAGAAATCAAGGCTTCCGCATTGAATCTCCGTATAGCCACATTTGCAGGCCAGAACGCTGTGTCATAGAGCTCATCTTTTTTGTGCATAGGAGCAGCTAGGACAAATTGCTTCAAGTTGTTTGAACTAGGTAATTTCCATAGTGATATTTCAGTCTCTTTAAATGAGAGTTTATCCATAATGTATTTCTCATATCAACAAAGACTTGACTTTTACATCTGAATAGATTTATCCATACCCTTCTGTCCACACTGCAGAATCCTCTCGATGTTCCTTCTGAGGGAACATCGGCCGTACCAATTCTTAGCTTCCATTGTTTTTTGGATGGAAGTCTATTTTCTATTTGTGTTTTAGAATAATTCTGATGGTTTTTAGCACCCTTCGCGGCTCCCGTTCCAACTGCTGCATCACTTTGGATCACTGGTCTCTTAACAACAGTGATGGGTGTCGCAGTTGGATTTTCACATTTCTTTTCATTTTCTATTTGCATCTTTCCTCTATATTTCTTGTTCTGTTCTTGCCATGATAATAAGTGGAATTTTCTACTGCAAGAACCAAATAGTTAACTTACACTAGAGATGATATCAAGAGATCCGTCATTAATATCAACACCTGGCCTACAGCTCTCTGTATCCTTCTCCTTGCAACTACTTCTCCTGCTCGATCTTTGAGAAGGAATCACTGATAGACCGAGGGGTAGTCTTCAGCAGATCACTCACTTCCAGCATTTCTGCGCCCGGTTGGTTACGCCTAAGGCGGATCCATAACAAGCATGTAGTAATCAAATAACTTGGTGTTTCGTCCCCAATGTCTCATCATTTTCACTTGGGATTATTCTTAAATCCTATACCGCTAGTTGTTCCAATGCCGGAAGTATCACTGTATGCGTCCTGGCTTTTCAGATCAGCCATATGGTCGGAGCAGACCGTGATCCACTCATTAGTTGTACTACTTCTATCAGTCAAGTATCGCTATGATTTCCGACTGGAAAACTCTCCCATTTCTCCAGCAGTATGCTCCGCTACCTGATTGCTATTTCTTCGAGTCATCTATATAACCTTCACATGGCAAGGAATCCTTCCATTCGCCCCCCATTTATCTGGATGGGATTTACACCTTGGTCTTATGACCAAAGTGGTACGTTTACGTTGGTTCTATCCAAGTTCATCTGGAGAATGTGGTTGATGTTAATAGCTTCAGGAAACAGGTTATGTCTCACACAGACCACTAGAGCTTCCCTGTCAATATCCTATAAGCAGTCAAAACTGCCTTGGTAATAATTGTGAAGTGCTGTGCTTTGGCAATTAACGGTGCACCTGTACCACAGTAGAGGTGTTTCTCTAAGCACCCATCACACTTCTCACCATCAGCTCTCTGAGCTGCTCTAGAACCTGCTTCTCCTTCTGTTCTTCCACCATCGTCCGCCAAATCTGCAAAGCGAAGGTGAGTCCACATACTAGAGGTTTTGAGGAATCAAATCAGCATGTGTGATTGCTTCAAACTCACGTGCCGTTGATGGTCCTCGTACAATGCATGAGGGCGGCAGAAAACCTACCAGTTTGGAGCTCAAGATGCTAAGCCCAACTAAGCTTGAACAAGGACAACCTTCACCAAGCACCTGATGCAGACCATGCACCAGACAGTCAGCGACACCACTTCTCCCTGAGGACAGCAGGGGTAACGTTCTATGAAAGGAGGGATATTAAGTCCCTTCGGAATGGCATCCAATACCAGATAACAATAAGGTTACATTCTGGAACCTAGATATCTCATGTCGTCAGCCCCAGACATATTAATGGCTTATAACATCTACCCTTTGCTGAAATATTGTCGATCTATAACATATTCAAGTCCATCTTTTTGTTTGTTTCATACCACCACTACAATTTGATAGCAATAGCAGACATTTTTTTCCTCAGAAAACTCTTGTAACTCCGGTCCAGAAATATTGCGGCAGATTAAATTTCATCAGACGATATAAATAAAACCGGAGCAATCTGGTACACCAGAAATTTCCTATAATTAGCATAGTTGTACAGTTTCAACGTGATAAATATTCAACAAAATACTGACGATACAAAATATACATACTGTACCGCCTAGGACCTGAAATGGAGCAAGTGACCTTTACCTTAATTGTTTTATAGATTTATGTAGTTGTTAACAGGATGGATATTTCACAAATATATAATATGAACAACAGGAGTCTAATATAGTTTCCTTTCTTGTTCATTGAATGAACCAATGGATTGAAAAATTGTTTCTATTTTCATAAGCTAAATTTTTTCATCAAACATTCTTAGAACATTGTACGGGGGTGTTCCCTAAAAAATTGTGTTTTCATCAAAATAGAAAATACCCGGTTGAGTTCAAAATTACCTTGATGAAGCTGGAATAGTTATTGAAACATGACCTTCGCGCAATTCTGATCTGAACTCGATTGAACACATACGTGATTCCATCAAAAAGACACAACGTACCATGAATACACCATCCTACAACTCTTCAATGTTATCTGGTAGAATTTTGTACGTCAATACACCAGGTCTTAGTAAAATTGAAGAAGAAAGTAAGTAGAGATAAAAAATATTCAGTACTGATAGCTTGGAATATGTAGAGTATGCAAGAAAAACACAAGAAATGAATGCTTACAATTATCTCGGAAAAATCAGAAGAGTCATTAGAAAACTTAAAACTTAATGAACAGAATCACACTGAAACAATGACATCTATTACAACCAAATTACACAATAAAGATCTAATTCCGGAATTGTATAGTGTACCTCGAAAACAGCTCTGCTTTCAGCAAATGCTTCACCTCTCGAGTGATAGTAAAGTCGAAGCAAGGTATATTTGGTGTGTGTAGGTAAAAGAGCTTTTTGAGGCCATGGATTGCCTTCATATATTCGAAAGTGTGAACGACAGAACACTGACATCTTCTAAGATTTTCTCATTGAGAAATTCAGGAATTTATGTTTTAATGAAGACATTTTGCAAGCCACTAGCTCAGGTTATCCACTGATGGCAAATCGTTTCAGATACACGATTTCGTCTAAAGTTTATTTGAATCTATCTGTTCCTTTTGATTACACGCGGATGGTTTCCCAAATATGTTTGTGTGACAGAAATGTTTGAGAATATATTCTAGGGAGTATATTATAAAATTGTGTTCGGTGAAATATTCACGGTATGTAACATGAACAGGACTCTGACGTCTGAGCATTGTTTTTTGAATGCCCGCCATTGAGGGCAATATTCGGGAGTTTTTGTGACGCGAATAATGTTTCTGAGCTGGTTCGATTTTTGAAAGGTCTTTCGGAGGCCTGTCAAGTCCGGAGATTTGGTGGACTCGTCTCACTCTGCTCAAAATTAGATCTTTTATAATATATGAATGAGCCCTCTTGGTGTCTTGGAGTTCATAGAATCGCCCTTTTCGAATATTTTGATTATTAATATTGTTCAAATGAATAAATTCAACAATATTTTTCTTTCAGTTTTTGCCACAAGTGCTCACATTGTTAGCTCTAGATATCTGGCAGAATTGTTGTTTTGTATGTCAGTCGATTATATTTCATTCGTTTAAGTTTTGTAAGTACAATTGTTATATTATTATAGGCACTCCGATTGAACTGTATCTTCTGGGGTTATCAATAATTTTTTTTTATTTTGTAATGCTTGATAGGGGAATAATATCATTATATCATGTTTTGTACACTTTCACACCAGCGGACTTCTCTTGAAGCCCCAGTGTAATTTTTTTGTAACTATTCGTTTATGAAAATTGTAGAATTCCGGAAAACAATAAATTGAATTGAATTGAATTGAATTCTATTAAAATTGCACTATGATTTTCAATGGTATTCCGCCAGAGCATACTTCATGACTCCTTGAAATCGTTTAGTACATTTTGAGTCTTGTCTATCCAAAATGCGAATAATGTGAGTAATTTGAACTGAAATAATACAAAACATTTTGTAGGACAGAAAACTCGAACAGTTGCCCATTTTACAAATTACATAGATGAATTATAAAGGAGTATTTTCTTCCGAAATTCATCGAAAATTTCTCTATTCCTAGAAAAAACAGCGCTGCATGTGATATTTTTTTTTCCCAGAAGGTACTTAAAACCGAATAACAAAACAATTCATTAAAGAAATGAAACAAAATTAGAACAATTGAATAGTCTAGTACATTCAGAATGGGAGAAGGAGAAACATATTTCAATGAACACCAAAGCTCCAAAATTATACGGTCTAATCAAACCACACCAAGCGGAGAACCACAGCACGCAAGTTGTATTTAACATAAGCCCACCTTCTAACCATAGTCTTAAATTTTGTGGAACTGAATGATATATTTTCGATGCTTAACAATTTCAATTTTAAATTTGTCTCTTTCGATATGGAAAATATGTACTCAAACATTCCAACATATGCGTGTCTGTTTCTACTAAAATAAATCTTTCCAAAATAACACTTCATCACATATTATGGATGAATATTCTAATCGTTCAGAGCCTTTTGTTACAAAATTATTTCCAATCTGAATAGAAGGTTTTCTATCAAAACTCAGGACTCATGAGATCCTCACTGAGCCATTATCAGATAATTTTATAAATAACCGTAAAAATCTATAATGAATGATAAGTTAGATTAAGAACATATCATTTTCTGATATAAAAATAGATAAATAGACCATTTTGCTGAATTTGGGGCAACTATTCAATAAGACATAATCATCACTAAACTCAATAATAATCTCACCTACAACATATATAGAAAAAACATTTACAGACTCAACAATGGATTTTTTCAACCAGATTAAACCATAAATTAGCCGCTTATAATTTAATGATACATAAAGCCTTTTCCATTCTCCTATCCATAACAGACTTAAATACGGAAACCAATAATCATTAAGATCAAATAACAATACTCCAGTCTCTCACATAAATGGTATTATTGAACGCAAAGAACGAAAAAAATGTCTGAATGAATTACTTTATTCCATTTTAGAAAAAGCAGAAAATAAATACACAGGTCTAACTTACACTGGCCTCCTCTCTAATAACATCAGAAATTATATTTCAAAATTTAATTCAACAATCTCCTTTTCCAGTAATTCCAAGAAGTAAATCATACAATGCCAAACAAAAACTAATGAATTCAAATAAGAATAAGATTAATTTATTTCGTACTTTTGACCCATAAGGGTGTACATATCATTTGAAATAGATACTTGGTACAGTTTGCTTACAAAATAAAAACATCGAAATACATGGAAAAAACATCACAAAATCATTGCAAAAGTGATAAGAATTACAATAACTTATCCACACTTTAGAATTCATCGAAGGAGTAGAGTGCTCCTCCAATTAAATAATTCTTTATGGCAGCTCTGAACATTTCGTAATTATTATTATTATTTCATTATTATTATTATTATTGAAGTTATTTAAGGCTGAGGACAAGTCCTATAAAAGCCTAATAAAAAAATAATTTCTATAGTATTGCAAGCACAGCTTAGCCATAATTAAATCTGCACACATATATAATAACTAAATCCACTTATGTCAAAAACGAAATCTAATTAAACAAAAGAAAGTCCAACTTAATTTTGAATACATTAACCGAATTTGAGTCCACCACATCACTAGAAAATTGTGTTTAATTATACGATAGCACAAGATTAGATCTCCGCGATGTCTTCGCTGCTCGAAGGTTATGAGACCAGCTCTAGCCAATCTTTCATTATATGAAGGACGAACGACCCCAAAAGTCATACGTGTAGCACGGCGCTGGACACCCTCAAGCATGCTTTTATCCCGAGCGAGCACCGGGCACCAAACCGAGCCTGCATACTCCAAAATAGGACGCACATAAGTTTTATAAAGTGTAACCGAACTAGAGAAGGACAACTTAACGAACGATCTACGAATGAGATAAATTAAAGAATTAGCACGTTTACAAACACTTAGGACATGTTCCGACCACGTAAGGTTTGAAGTAACGGTTACTCCTAGATCTACATATGAAGTAACTGAGCGAAGTGGATGATTGTCAATCGAGTATTGACGGGATGGATTATTGGGTCCTATATGGAGCACAACACATTTATCAACATTTAGTGGTAGGAGCCAGTCGTTGCACCATCGGTTTATTGCGTCAAGATCGTCCTGGAGAATCTGTCTCTCGGTGAGCGGGTTTGCATACAACTTGGTGTCGTCAGCGAAGAATGACTTGCGAGATTTAATGTAATGAAAGATCGCTGGCGAAAATGACAAATAAAAGTGGCCCCAGGACGGATCCCTGAGGCACTCTGCTCACAACCGGTCTTTCCGACGGAAGAACCCCACCAACCCTCACCACGAATGTTCGCTGCGACATATAATTAGTAGTCCAGAGAAGCAACTTCCCGCGAATACCAACGATGTCCAATTTGTGAACTAATCTTCTTACTGTGACTCTGTCAAAAGCCTTGGCGAAATCGAGGTAAATGACATCAGTAGGGATCCTTTGATCATAAGCATGCGTCCAATCATTAACGCAAGACAAAAGATTTGTGGTAGTTGACTTTCCCTTTACGAAGCCATGTTGTTCTGACGGAATGATTTTTGTCAAGAACTCGGTTGTCACTTCGACTATTATGGATTCCATCACTTTTGATGCAACAGACAGAAGGCTTATTGGTCTATAGTTACATGGGTCCAGTTTATCACCTTTTTCAAATATAGGAGTGACACTTGATTTCTTCCAGTCCAGAGGAACGCGGGAGGTCTCGAAAGATGTTCTCATAATCAAGGCCAAAGGATGAGAAAGGACGTCGGCAAACTTCTTCAAGAAAAAAGGACTGATACCATCAAGTCCTGGAGACGAATGATTTTTTAGCTTGAGTAGGTGCTTTTTTATTGTGCAAGAATCAAACTCTACGTGTGTTAGACTATTCTCAAGACGTCTAGTTGCAGAGTAGGGCATCTGATCGTTATTGGGCTCAGTTGTGAAGCAACTGGCAAATGCATCTGCCAAAATTTCCGCCGATTCGGCATCAGAGCCACACATGCTCCCATCGTCTTTTCGTAGCAAAGGGGCACTGACCTTCGATTGCAAATTGGCACGAATAAATTTGTAAAGTTTTCTGTTATTGTCGGAGGCAGCAATTCATTCCTCATATTCACAGCGTGCAGAGCGCAGAGCATAAGTCACGTGATTAGAAAAATCTCTATGACTTGTAAAATCTTCAGAATTTTTAGTTCGTTTATATTTCTTCCAGAGACGTTTTTTGTGTTGTATAAGTGATAAAAGTTCCGAGTTTATCCATGTTTTAAGAGGGTTCACACGTGAGGTCCTTCTCCTGGAGTGTCTATCTATAAGGGACAGTAACGTGGAATGGAATTTTTTCCACATAATATCAGCGTCGTCTGCTGGATTTAAGAGTCTTTGCCAGTTTACATGCTGAAGCTCCTCTGAGAGCGAATCAAAGTTGGTCACGCTGTATTCAACGCAATTGGATTTTTTAGGTATAGTAATATTAAGCTGAAGGGTTGAAGTGATAGCTGCATGATCGGAAATGCCAATCGGTGGATGGTATTCAGGGTGTGTAATGAGTTGTTCTTCGTTGGTTAAAATGAGGTCAAGTGTTGAAGGCTCATTGTTTCTTCTGAATCTAGTTGGCTCATTCACCAACTGGATAAGATTCGAGTCAGCAACAAATCTCACAAAGTCGGCAGCAGGGTTGGACGCCTCAGAAACGTTCGCTATTGGCCAGACGATATCGCGATAATTGAAATCGCCAACAATAATTAGATTAGTAAATGATGAAATTAGGTCCAAATATTCGATGAGCTGGGTATTTGCTTCACGGGAGACGTCACCAGGTCGATACACACACACCAAATTAATGTCAGTATTATTTCTAGATAATCGAACATGTAACGCCTCAATTCCAGAAATTTCGACTGCTTTTGGATAGATCGCAAAATTATGAGTTATCTCATCGCTCAAGTAGACACATACACCTCCACCAACACGATTCTCCCTATCACGTCTATAGATACTGTATCCATTGATATTCACTAGGTTATCAGGATCCTTTCTACCCAGCCATGTTTCAGTTATGAATATTATGTGTGGTTTAAGATCATTGGTTACGCAAATTAAATCATTATATTTAGGTTTAATGGCGCTAATATTGGTGTAAAAAATAGCCAGTTCAGATAACTTGTTGAAGAAGAAGAAGAGTTATTTGCGAAAAGTAGGGTAATTTTGGACATCCGTTTATGTATTTAATTGTTAAATTATCTTCTCCGTTCATCTTTCTTCTATCCAACTCGCCACGAAGATCCTCCAACACTTTCAACTGAATTGGTGTTTGATCGCATATAATGAATAGCCTTGATGTTGTTGGGTTTTCAATCATTTTTTCTTATTTCTGAGGATATTGCGAGCATCATATTCGGTAGGCATAGAGAGTTTCAACATGCGGGGTATTTGCTACCCGTTTTAGGCTTACCTACCCGAAATAGAGCGACCGGAGTGGCAGAGCACCCGACTACGTCGAGAACCCCTTGTATCACCTGTTTGTCGTGATTTTTTCTAGCATCGTCCTCGCCAGCGACCTCCGGAATCCCCCTAATAATTACATTTTCAGCACGGCTAAATCTTTCCATCGCCTCTTGTGCAATTTCATCGGTGAACTGAGCAGATTTCAGTCTCTCGACAGTTGCGAGGGTGCCATTAATTTGTTCTATTTTAGCTTTAAAGTTTTCAAGCTCTTGGCGCATGTCGTTCTTCAGCGATTCCAGCATCGTTCGAATATCAGTTAACGAATCCATCGCCGAGCAGCAAGTGTTACACACAATCTTAACAGACAGGAGTTTCTGACGTGTTAAACGATCGTCGCCGGCAGCGGCAAGATCGGTACAGGCGACGTATATCCATCTTTTGCAGCCGTCACACTGGAGTTTAGAAGCATCGCGATCGAGAATTTGCCTCGAACAGTTGGCACATGTGGTCACCGGCATTGTTACTGTTTGATAAGAAAATAATATGGGCTCACCAGAATCAATCTAATTTACGATATTTATATCCAATTTTAGCCTTCCTAATGTCACCAACAGAAACTATTCGTAGCTTCAAAATACTCGCAAGCACTTCAGAAGCACTGTCGCGTTTTAGCGAAGAAATAAACTTCAAATTTACCCAAAATATAGATGATTATTGAGCAGACAAAACGGTTCACTACTTTCAGCTGTGTTCACTCAATCAATTCCTTATTGATTTTAGTTCGCCTGGCAATCTATTGTAAAAGTAGATTGCAGAGAAGTGAGGCGATTTTCTGTACATTGTGGTTTTATGCATAGGGACTGACAGGACATCACAATTTCATGTTCCAATATTATGGAAATGATTTAATTTCTGCAGTTCATTGAGCCTCTTTTTTGCGAAAGATACAGCCTTGAGAACGAATACAGATGGAAAGGTCAAAATTTGCTGCTCTTTGAAAACATTACGGCATGATACTAATGGAGCCAGGCCGAACATTAAACGAATCTCTTCTGTAATATGAAGACTCTGGTCCAATGAACAGAATTGCTCTAAACCAAAACATTATAATCTAAATAGCTATGAACTATAGAGTAGTAAACACTTTTGAGCCCATCACAATCAACACTCGACTTCAGTTGTAGAAGTGCAAAAAATCCTTTGTTCAATTGTTTACAAACAAAATGGGTATGTTTATCCCAAGACAGATGAGAGTCGACGTTAACACCTAGATATTTAGTCACAGTAGCAAATTGAAACTCAATCAAAGGCAGAGGCTTTCTATTGCAAAAATAAAGGAAAAGTTTTATCATTATTAATTATTAGCCTATTTCTATTGCACCAGTTAGTCATCTTCTCTATAACTCTATGCAGCGCAACCTGAACCTCCTCAGGAGTCCGTCCCGAAACTACAACAGCTGTATCTTTAGCATACATTACTACTTGGCCCTTGGTGATGAAGTTGGGAAAATCATTGATAAACAACATGAATAAAATTGGTCCCAGGACAGACCCCTGAGGAACTCCAAAACTCACGTCCCTGGTTGCCCAAAATTAATTTGATACCTTAACAGCCATTTTTCGATTCTCAGGATAGGATTCAATCCATCGTGAGCACGCACTTCTAATGCACATATGATAATACTTGTTTAGAGCAATTTTCTTCATCATCAAGTCAAATGCACGACAGATATAGAAAAATACATTCAACATATTTATCACCATCTAGTTCCTTATACATGATATTGAAAAGATCGTAAGATGCCGTTTCAATAGATTTACCTTTTTCAAACCCATGTCGGGCATCCGATATTATTTCAAATTGATTCAGAAACCCCATAATTTGGTCGTACATCAAATATTCAATAACCTTGAAAATCACACTCAAAATGGAAATCTGTATGATTTTAGAAATGCTAGTCTGATCATCTTCCTTTGGTACCGGCACATTAATTGCCTTTTTGAGTACCTGGGGAAAGACACCCTCCTTACATGATCTATTATTCAATCTAGCAAGTGGGGAGCTCACTATAGATGATAACCGTTTGATTATTATGGAACTCAGATCATCAGAACCACAACTTTTTGTTGTTTTTAATTCAGCAATGACGTCCAAAAAAATTGTCTCAGCAACCGGGTGTACGAATATGGTTTCCCAGTTAAGTTCCTGGCAAGTAGAGGGCAAGGATAAATTCATGCCAAAGTGATGAAATAGCAAAGCATCTTCCGTATTAGAGAATGTTCCACAAATGCATTAGCAACTTTCTCCCGGGCAGTCACCATATAACCGTTCAACACAAGCTTCAGATCACGAGACCCTATATCCCTATTTAGCTGCTGCTTTACAATTTTTCAAATTTCATTATACTTATTGGATGAACTATTATTATTAATCCTGCCGAAGAAGTATCGTTGTTCGGCTAGAAGTATAGATTTTTTATGTTGGTTTCTTCTTAATGAATATTCTGCCTTTAGTTCAGGGTACGCAGTTAACAGCCAATGCATATTATACAGCTCTTCACTTTCACGGAGAATGTCGGGAGTGATCCAACGCTTATGTTTTTCACTTACTTTAACAATGCGATCAGACGCCGGACAGAATTGATTCAGACGTCCCTGTATAACTTCTACAAACGCTTCAAAAGCTGACTCGACCGACAATCTATCCACAAATTCCCTTTTATCCTTAACTGTCATTAATGATTCAAGAAGCCTGAAAAATTCTCCTCCGAAAAATTTCTTCTGTGTCACAATAGTTTTCACAGGCGATGATTTTTTCGAAAATGTTTTAAGTTCACATATAATTGCCCGGTGATCCGACAAGTTGAAATTATCAACTTTAACCTTGAAGCCATCTACAGGCTCATTCGAAACAATATAATCTATTACAGATTTACTCGTATAGCCTCTTTGATCAGTAAACACCCTAGTATATACAGGTATATCCACTGGGATCGTCCGTTAAACACTTTTTGAGTTCCAATTACAATATCATGCTGAAATCTTATACGCGACCATAACTAGCGATTTCCAAATGAACTGAAATATTTTCGAAGTGATACCATTTCCGGTTATACCGGAAGTGGGTCATCACTTTGTTATTTCAAATGGCAATCTATCTTTTTTATTATACATCTAGAACCGACATTTGAGCAAGTCATAAAATACCCAAGTTGTTGGCACTTATCTGTCAAAATTTTCGACAGATTTAATTATTTTTGTTATAAACTCGATTTTTGAGGAACATTTAAAAGAATTGTAGCTCGTAGATCTTTTGCACTACAGACACAATTTGTACTTGGGTGGATAGAAAAAGGATCAATGAATTTTCAAACAATCTGCACATGTCAAATGTTTATTGCGTTGTTTTGTATGATTTGTTCAATTTGGCCTTTTTCAAACAGCAATAACTCAATATTTTCAAATGGCACGTGCCAATTTTTATATCGCCATCACATGAAACGTCAAATTTCAGATGGAATTGTATCAGCATATAATATACCCATCTCTTATAGTTCCGAAATAATTTGGGAATATATTGAATTTTGATGATTTTGCAAGAACTAACAGAGAATGCTTTGAAATATTTGAATCAAGTAGCTGAAGTGGCTACGCTCACCTGACAGGTGCCTAAAGTTAATGTACTTTTCACTTCGTTCATTCGAATTTGATATTTCAACAAGAATTGTTGGTAATTTGAAGTGAAAATTTTTGAAAAACACCAGATTGATAATAAAATGGCTTATTATTCAAACGAGGATATGTTCAATCTCTCTTTAATTCATGGCGAATGTCAAAAAGTGGTAGATAGAACTTGCAGGCAATTCAATAACTAATTTCCAAATTTGGCGCCTATGAGTAAAACAAAATTTGGAATGATTAGAAACAATTTTCTGCAATTTGGAGTACAAAATACATAGAAACTAGAAGAAAACCAATTCTCGAGGACGACGACAATCAAATTAATACGCTAGCGTATTTTCGTGCCAATCCACATACGTCCATTAACTCAGCATCCATGGATATTGGCTTGAGTTATACTTCCATTCAAAGAATCCTTAAGAAACATAACATGCACCCGTATTCTTTTATCAGACTACAAAAATTGAAACCAACTGACCTTTCCAAGCGGCTAAATTTCTGTGAAAAGTTATGAATTCGGCTTCAAGAAGATGAGACAATTCTGCAAAAAATTATATGGTCTGATGAAGCCAAGTTCAATGAAAGTGGAATAACCAACAGGAGAAATCGACATTTTTGGGCCACAGAAAATCCACATTTCATTGAGGTTAGGTTAGGTGAACGTTTTTGCAATTTTAATGAATGATTTGTTGGCTTATCACATTTATAAGGAAAATCTTAATGGACAAAGATACCTAGAAATTTTGAGAGGAACATTAGCAAAGTTTTTAGATGGATTACCCCTTAACATTCTGAGGGTTTGCTATTACCAAATGGATGGTGCACCAGCACATAAAACACGAGCTGTAGATCGGCAGCTAACAGAAATGTTCGAGGATAGATGGTGGGGTAATCAAGGACCAAATTTATTGCCTCCTCGTTCTCCGGACCTGATGCCCCTTGATTTTTATTTATGGGGCAAAATCAAGAGTGAAGTGTATCTTATTCCTGTAAGAAGTAAAGAAGAATTACTAGAGCTCATTCATAATGCTTTTCGTAATATTGATTCTGAGGAAACTAGGGCAACTCATCATGTTCGTATACGAGCTGTCAAAGGTATCGAGCAAAAACATTGAACATTTATTCAGATGGTAAATTAGTTTTCTCCTATGATGTTTGCTATCATTTATTTGTATTAATGTAATTATCTTCGATGATTGGTTTTCGCTTAGTTCCTACAATTTTTATTTATTCGAATTGTAGAAAATTGCTTCTAACGCTTCGAAATATTTTACTCATGGACGGTATATTCGGAAATTTGTTATTGAATTGCCTGCAATTTCAACCCACTACTTTTTGACATTCTAAAATGAATTGATTGAATATATTTTCGTTTGAAGAACCAGTGGTTTTATTCCAAATGTGTTGTATTTTTCTGATATTATCAATCTGAAATAACGACAATTCTTGTTGAAATATCAAATTCGAATGAACGAAGTGACAAGTACATTGATTTTAGGCACCTGTCAGGTGCGCGTAGCCAATTCAGCTACTTGATTCAAATATTTCAAAGCATTCTCTGTTAGTTCTTGCAAAATCATCAAAATTCAATATATTCCCAAATTATTTCGGAACTATAAGAGATGTGTATAGTACATGCTTATACAATTCCATAAGAAATTTGACGCTTCATCTGATGGCGATATAAAAATTGGCACGTGCAATTTGAAAAAATTGAGTTATTGCTGTTTGAAAAAGACCAAATTGAAAAAATCATACAAAACAACGCAATAAACATTTGACATGTGTAGATTGCTTAAGAAATTCCTTGATCCTTCTTCTATCCACCCAAGCAAAAATTGTGTCTGTAGTGGTTCCGGTATAACCGGAAATGGTATCACTTCGAAAATATTTCACTTCAATTGAAAACCGCTAGTTATGGCTACGTATAAAATTTCAGTTTGATATTGTAATTAGAACTTAAAACGTTTCTAACGGACGTTCTCGGTGGATATCCCTGTATTTTCGAGGTGTTTTTGAGTTCAAAGGCACTGAGCATATCAACTAATAATTTTTTATTGTTACAATTACTATCAAAATTTATATTGAAATCACCAGTAAGGATGATGAAATCACATTTACGTGAAACTTGAATCAAAATTTCGCTTAACGTGTTTAAAAATAGTTAACATCCTCACTACATGGACGGTAGGCACTCAAAATACATGTTTTTTTTCATTTGAATCGATAATAATACCAACAAATACAATAGCCTGGAATACACAGAATTGTTTACGTAGGTCCAATTTTGAATCTAGCTTCAAAGAACATCTCTTGTTCGATAACAAATCCGCAGTTTTTGAACATACTTAATATACAAATCACATAATAACATTAGTTAATTCAGAAGTTTTTCATAAATGCAATGAATGGATGACAATGAATCTGTTAGAAAGTTTAGAAATCAATAAACCTTGTAAAAACCCGAAATTCACCACCCTCCGTAGTAAACTAGAATTCCTCCTCACTACTCAAAGTTTAAAATATGTATAGTTAGGACATTTTGCTTATAACTGTTAGCTCTTGACAATTGAAAATGACGTAACTATCGAAACCGGTCAGGTGTATTGAAAGTGTTTCATTTTATTTATATTAAATTGAATTTCCATAAAATAAATGCATCAAAGATTATTAAAAATTTGAATGGAGAAATAATATCTTGGGGCAGAGTATATTTTGGCCATACCATATGAATTAGAAACTTTTTACACATGTGTAGAAATGTCATACTTTTAGACAATACTAACATTACTATATTCTGTTACATCTTCACCACTAGACCGGAAAAACGACTGCTTTCCGTACAATCATTTGCATTCGTGTAGACTTTCAAGTTCTATTACAATTCACTTATATTTCACCATATTTGATGAAATTTGTGATTTATGTTTTTTGAAGGTTTTTGCAGATCGCCTTTTAGATTGATTTATTTATTCAAATATGACTTCAAATCAACCAAAGCTGTTAACATAGAATTTTATATTCAAGATATATGTATTCTGATACGACAAATCAGCCAAAAGAAAGAATACTTAAAAGGATACAATTTAAACTTAGAAAAATAATTTAGTTACTAATGTTCATTGATAGAGTGTTAAATGGTCTTGAACTAAATATTGAGAGAATTCCCAGTTCGGCCCAAACTTTTTTGAACAGATAGCATGTGAAGTTCGTGTTTCGTAGGTATGTTTCATATAGTTTTTGCTGATGGCATTAGAGCTCTTCAACAATTTATTATCCAACTTGAAGATTAATTTGCGTTGTTCCAATTCTTTCAACTTGTCCAATCTCATAACCGGTATTTTTTCGTAAAGTTCGTTGGTACTTTAGTCGTAAGGCAGGTTGAATATAGACTTTGAGGCTTTATTCTGCAGTCTCTGAATTCTGGACAAGTTAAATTTGAAGGTGTTGGACTATATCACCATAAAATACGTGAGAACAGATTGAATATTTGAATAGTATAGTGCCATTTTAAAAGGATTGGTTAGGAACATCGAGATGTGACGACAATCACCTACAAATCCACCAGTCTCAATCATAAGACTTAGATAGTTGTACATCAACCTGTTTAATTGGGATATTATTTATTTTAAGATTTAATGAGTCAGAATATTTATTTTTATGTTTTAAGATGCATGAATACAGTTTTTCTTCGTTTAATATCAACTTGTTATCAGTTAACCATAAGTAAAATTTATTCAGGTCTACATTTATGAAAGTTTCCATTTTCTTTATTTTTTCCCACTTTAAGCCAATACAGTATCATCTGCAACGATAGAAAGGCGCTACGAAGTCTCACCAGTGACAAGCTTTCGACATAAATTAAATACAAAAGCTGACCGAGAACTGCGGTGGTAATCTTAGCTTCACTGCTCTTATATTCATTAATTTCAGTATACTGCCACCTGTCTTCTAGAAATTATTTCATGAGTTGAAAAAAAAAGGTCCCTTCACTCTCATTTTGTATAACTTATTTAATAGAATAGAGATATCTAGTGTATCAAAAGCTTTCCTGAGGTCGATAAATACCAATATCACTATTTCAGCATTATCCAGTTTACTTATGGTGAATTCGACGAGATCTATAACAGCACCTTGTGTGGAGCTTCCAGAGTGGAAACCGTATTGCGCCGATAATTTTATAAACTCAACTAGTCTTTGTTTTATAACTTTTCCCAGAATCTTCGCAAACACCGACGTAATCGAAATAGTTCTATAGTTTCCTGGGTCAATTGAGTAACCCTTTTTGAAGACTGGTTAAACTTTTGCTACTTTACGGCTTTTTGGAAAAGGACCAGACATTAGACATTGATTTATTTTATTAAGAAGAACATCTTTTATTGTAAAGAATATATTTCGAATATCTTCTGCGGGAATCCCATCTACTGATGCTGTGCTTTTTTCAAGAGGAAAACAATTTTTTATTATTTTCATTGTGTAAAATTTTGAAATTATCATTAAAATGATAAATAAAAAAATTTTTCACACAATGAAAATAATAGACAAAAACTCAATCTTTGGGAAATTTTAGAGATTAACAAAGAAAAGAATTCAGGTAGGTTACTTAATAGTCAATTAGATCTAAAACCTTTTCCTTCACTCAATCTTTTCAATTCATAAAGTAAGCAACTCCGATGGGTTTTTCAACATACCCCTTGTGCTTGTACCTAATGTAATATTAGGTAGGAAATAAGAATAATATATAAGGAATAACTCTGTTCATTTGTTTGTATCTATCTGATGAAGCCACAATGTGGTGAAACCGATCATAGTTTTGTTAATATAGTTAAAGAGTAAATACCACAGTTTTATTTCATTGAAAATATGTATATCGATTTTCATCAAGTAATGACCTCCTCAATCAAATTACCAAATCAATTTTGTTATGTTGTTGAAATTCTCTTGTTTTTTATTTAGTCTAAAGTTTTATGCGCCAGGTTTTCTGCAGATTGTTACCAGCTCGTATGATAATAAGACTCCTATATTTATACTTTTTGTGGCGAATTTTTAAAGTAACTTTATTCTTAAAATTTGTAAATTGATTTTTCATTGTTATAGAATTTTTTTCCTTTGAAAGTTTTTGTATAACTTATCTCTTTCTTTAATTAATTTGTTCAGATAGAAATCATAGTTTGTTTTCTTTTTTTTTAAATGTCCTTATTTTTGTTGATAATTATTCTGCTTGCATCAGCTTTTCCGTCAGATGTCTTGGGAATATTATCTTGGTGCAAGTCTGAATGCTATAATCTAACTCTCCTTCAGTCTGAAATGGAATGACCACCTCTTCTTGGAAACAACTCCTGCTTTTTTTTATTGTTTTGGACATTTAGACTGAAACTGCCCTTTTTCTCTTCTTCCAAACATTGATCTTGTCGTTGTGGGGTCTACAACCGTTATTATCATTGAATTCTCTCAAAAAAATATAGAAGGCTAGCCAGATGGTTCTGGAGATGAAGTATCCAGTTTGTGAATATCTGGGCGATGGTTTAAGTTAAGCGGAGGGATGGGCATTGTAAATGTGTATAGTCAGCCAAGTAATGCAGGCTATGGAAGATGCGTCTGTCGTGTTAGTCACCAAATCGAGACCAAAAGTGGTAGTAGGTGTTCTGAATTTGTATAAGTCACTAAAGTCTCAAATTCACATAGAGGAAAGTTGGATTGCTCGCGCATGGAAAAATTATATCAATAGCACAAGGTGCTATTTCGATAATATATCAAGAAGGTGACTAGAAGCTTTGTAAGGTTAATTATGATGGGAAATAGGACAATCAGCATAATTTGCAATAAAAAGAGATAAACCTCATGATTAGTTCCAAATTTTCATTAACAGCAGACTTAATGGTTGTTTTAGATTTCAATTTCCTAATGAATTAATAAAAGAGTCTTGCACAATATGTTACTCGTAATTCAATTTCTTCGAAATCACTTATCCTTCTTGGAAAACTTTCGCTCACGTGCAATGAAATGAATATATTTATGATAATTATAGATACATAACGGATTGAATGCGACATAGGTTGAGGTAATTGGACCGGAATGGGAAACGATAAACTGCAAATACCCTGTTTTATACCGCCTTGTCCAGAAAGTTTCAAGAATGACCACAGTGTGGCTCTACAAATCATCCGATCAAAATTTTTTCGGTGGATTTACACATCTATCATTTCATTTAAAATTGGCTGTCATAAATTGATATTTGTACAAACTATCTCCATCTACCTCTTTACAGACTTTCAATTTATTGTGATTTTGAAAATTTTTGACATTGCATCAAGAAGCTCATACGAGGAAAAATTGATAAATTATGCAAAAATGAAACAAGAGCTGGGTAAGATTTATTTCTCATTGGCTGGTGCAGCACCAACCTATTGCGTCCCCAGGTGGTTGATAGGAGATCGACCAATATGTAAAAAAAATACAAAGTTATTAGCATAAAAGTTACAATTTTCATAACAAAGCAATATATACTTAATTCAAATTCATAAATATTTCTTCTTAACTACATCACATACCAATCTCCTAAATAGCGGCAACTTATCACAGCTTCTGACAAAAGTTACCTACTTTTGTAACTCATTATACAAAACCATATTACTCGATCCCTTAGTGTTGTATCTGGGAACATCATTGACAAAATTTATTTTTACTGATAAGTAATGTAGCAAAAGACCATTCATCATTTTATATATAAATCTCATTCAACAGAATCAGCCTCTGAATAATATGTATGAAATACATGCACTCCAGCATACCCCTAATCTTTGAGTATTTATTCACTCCCAATATGGCCCACATTGCTGTGTTTTGCAACCGTTGTAATTCACTTTTAATACCTGAATTGAAATAATAATATAGGATTGTGGGGCAGTATTCAAAATGCGGCGCTATTATGCTCTTATATACTAGTATTCTCGACCATAATGATAAATTCCCACTAAACCTTTAAAAATATCTCAATTTTTTACTTATTTTGTCTTTTACATAGTCAGCATGATCCTTAAATTTCAATCTCTTGCCAATGACTACTCCTAGATATTTATAATTTTCTACATATTCCACCTCTCCATTTAATATTTTGACTTTACAAATGTCACCCTCAAATTGGCTCATAATCATAGATTTAGATACAAAGAGATTGCTTTCATCTAACCATACTTCTAATTTATTAAGCTCTCCTTCACTTTTGCTATGATACTATGTACAGACACATCACTAACATATAAAATAGTGTCATCTGCCAACAAATCTAACATCGCATCCCTCTCCACACAAGAGACGATATCTTTTATGTATAACAAGAATAGGCCCCAAAACGGAACCTTGCGGCACTCCATATTCTACCCCTAACTCAGTAGAAATTTCACTTCCCACCTTTGTTTTTTGCTTCCTATCACTCAAATAATTTCCAAACCAAGCCTTAGCCTCACCCCTTATTCCACACACATCTAGTTTGCGCAACAACAAGGATCGCCATATAGTCTCAAACACTCTCTTAAAATCAATGAATACAACTATCCCTATCTTGTTCTCATCCAGAACTTCCCTCTTTTTAGATATCACAAGCTGTAATGCCGATTCACAAGAGTGATGTTCCCTAAAACCAGATTGTTTCCTTATAAATATTATTATATGTAGATGACCGCTTGTCATACTGTTGGTCAGCTAGGCCCTAAGAAGGCTCGTCGCATGTAAAATTGGGACCGGCAACCCCCGAAAACATTGCTACGGACCAACTTATCCTTATATACTGTCGTGTCGTGGCTTATGGGTCTGGGCAAGGATTAACGGTGCCGACGACCGTATGTGTTAGCTACGCTAATCACAGCGGAGTCAGTATCAGGCATGTGTCAAGATCTGTGATCATACCTAACGGTCGGCATGAGGGGGACTAATTCCGAGTATAATCGCCCGGGTCGAGAGAAGTAAACCTTATCAAAATCTCTAAGTTTACGGTGGAACTTCCTATGTCTAAGAACATTCATCCCTGGGGGGGGGTGGCACGTTGCGAAAGATGGGTCGCGAATAAGCGGGCTCCGGACACCATCCTCCTGTTTTAGTTTATCTTAAGAGAGCACTGCCCTGGTGGACTTTTATTTCTTCCCAACTCGTGGGATTTATATAGATCCACCAAACTTAAACCTTAGCCTGACTAGGGTAGTAACTTTGATCCTCGAACAGAAGAAACCATAAGGGTGGAGGAACAACTTCCACCGACCAACTTGGCGGGTAGCGGTTAGCGACTGTTACTAAGGCTGAAGCGGTGATTGGAGAAGCAGCGGTGCTGCTGGTTCTTTCATCTCCTCAGCCGCTGCCAAAGTCGAGACTGAGGGACTCGATCCAAGGCACAAAAAGCTTGGGGAGAGCTGCTAAAAAGCGGCTGAAGAAGATGTTTGTCTCAGACATCAAATATTCGATTGCATGGTATGGCAATCACAAGAACAAATTCGAGTGGAAAGAAGCACCCAGGGGCAAGACCAACATCACCCTCGGGTGCATTCTCGACTGCTGGAAAGCACCTCAGAATCAAGGCGCAGACTGTTTCAAAATAGACCACTAAGTCGCAGAGGCAGGGCTTTGCAGCAGCTCACACACAACTTTATATCTTATCTATTTATTATTCAGCATAATCTTTTTTCAAAGCAGTACAGAAGGACAAAATAGAAAAAAATGAATCCTCCTTCCCCGTGTACTTTTTGCTCGAGGAATTCATTTTCGCCAACAGATTCAAGGTAGTTTTCTTCGTTATCGAAATATTTGAGAATCTCGATTGTTTCTGAACCTATGTAAAAATGGTTTCAACATTCTAGAGGCACTTTTTTAGGTAGAATCGTGCGGAAATTTTTTTTGCTCGAACGGTTTTTGAGTTATAATGCGAACTTGAATTCTTTTCAATGTGACCTTTAGGTGATATATACGTTTTTCATTGATGACTCTTTTAATGAAAAACTGAAAATTGTCGTTTTCCTGATTTTATTCTAGAAACTCAATGCCCATTTACAGAGTTTACACGGTATGATTGAGACAGGTTAAGTATGTTCCGTGCACTCATTATGAAAGTTCGAAAATCAATTCTTGCAATGACAATTCATATGAATTATTTAATGTTTCTTCATCGAGTTACAATTATTGTATGAATATAGTATCGTTTGTAGAAACGAAGCGAACATACCTTACAAAATTTTGGAAAGTTCAATATGATTGAATTTTATATTCAAAATAATTATGATGCTCATGCTATAGAACAAGCTTTTTGGATCGTTTTTCTGAGAAGCGACAACCTCATAAAAATATGTACGAAAATTTAGGGAAGAGCTTGTGAACAATGGTAGGTGATGAAGAAGATGCAACAATTGATGTGATAGGTAGTGTAACAACCCATCGATTGCGACCAGGTAAATTGAAATAGAAATAGGGGTATCTAAGAGTAGAGCAATCAGTATTCCCAGAAAAAATAACTATAAGTCCCAAAAAGAATGGGAATATCCCAGTTTTTGCAGCCAGGAGATTTCAAACACCGGTTCCAAGATTTGCTACATGTTTCTGCTGAAATCTGAAGAAAATCCGGGACTGACGAAGTTCACATCAGTAGTGATGGAGTATTCAATCTTAGAAATGAACATTCGTGCAAGGTTAGGTTAGATTCTCCTATCAAAAGCTAGGATAAATATCTTTCTCCCGGAACTTTCCAATAATTCATGAACTTCGGAATTCCCGTGTTTTGAGGTCGCAATCTCAGGAATCGATCTAATTTATTTGATGATGACACTTGTCAAGCCATCCTCCATGCATCGGGTCACATTGGCTTCCAAATACGCACGATAATTTCTTTCTGGCGGGTTCAAAAACAGTGGTAGGAAAAGTGAAATTTCATACTCAAGATTTAATTTGCTAAGCGATTTGTGACAAATTGTGTGCCTGTTGTTGCGATTATGATCTATAAATGCTTTAGAATCATTATGGACACAATAGTTTGCGTTGACATCGCCCATAAACATTCTAAAACATTTATAGATCATAATCGGCATCACTTACAGGGCTGAACCTGGCCATCGGGGCTCTCTCGGTCAAACAGAGAGGGAATTGTTTTGTTGAGTTTGAAAATTGAAGGGTTTTTTGCGATTATACTTCAGAATTGGCAAGCAAGAACAAGGAAGTGATTATGTTTCAGGAGACTCACACTGCGACGGAAGAACATCTCCGCGAAAGAGGAAATATCGCAGGTTATGTACTTTTTGATTATCTCCTTAGTCCTTTTTATGGCCTTGCTTGCAATGTAAAATCGTTTCTTAGATTTGTTTAGACATAAGAGGTATAATTGTTGAAATATTTTTCTGCTGGTTTTCTTTTTCCATTGTTACAGATTCCTGTCCCAAAACCCCTTCCTTTCACCCTTGTCGTCGCCTGGAAATCATGGAGTGCAAAAAACAATGAAGCGGCTGAGCAGAAAAATTTCTGGTACTCTTTATGTACACACGACACTAACACAACATAAACAGATAAGCTATAGCTAGTGCAATAGCAACAGGGAAACGAGTTTTTTCCTCAGGTTTTTCCACTCGTTATTGGATCAATGCAAGATAGTATGGTTCCCCTGTTACATTTCCTGTGCCCACACTTTTGTTTTTTCTGACACACCAAAATTATAGATATAAGCATTTATTGTAAATACAATTATTCGAATTTTTGTAAATCCTCTCTTTTCGAAAGAACACAATGTACAAGATTCACAATCTCGTTTGCTTGCCCCAGTACCTGGCAGAAACCTTTCTGTTTTATGTCTGTTATTGTGCAAATACCAGCAAATGACTGTTTTATATTTTTGTAATCCCTTAAACGTTACTATGGGTTAGGTCGGTATACCTGACCCTTGGTTTTCCTAGAACTTAAGAAAACTAAAACACATTTTGTAAAGTAAACCAGGAATCATTCTTGTATCAGTCTTCGAACAAGCAAGACATTCAATTTATACTTATAATAAATTCTTAAATCAAACTTTTATGTTTCTACTACCAAACCTTAAGAGGTAATCAACGGTTAAGTGCAAAATACTCCTGCGAACCTCAACTCTAAGATAAAATTTTTAATATTTTAATTTCAAGAAAGATTTTAAATCATGATTAAGTGAATCCTGAAACTCTCCGAAACTTTGTGATTCTGCAAAATTGATCTTTTTCTGAACGAATGAAATTTCCGGAGATAAATGAAAAAACTGTATTTCCAATTAGCAAGTGTAACATGGAATCGTATACATCCGGTATAACTACTAAAA
Source organism: Cryptolaemus montrouzieri (assembly GCA_013387265.2). Classification (NCBI taxonomy): domain Eukaryota; kingdom Metazoa; phylum Arthropoda; class Insecta; order Coleoptera; family Coccinellidae; genus Cryptolaemus; species Cryptolaemus montrouzieri. The sequence continues at coordinate 32,606,175 of JABFTP020000103.1, forward strand.
TATTTCTTTATCTACACAATACTACCATTCAAGAAAGACTTGTAGGAGAAGTGGACCGCAACATATAAATGCCGCAGAATGTTATTCAAGGCCTTTTCCGACTACACCTTCTTTTAGCCATAATACATTCATAACCGTTGCAAATTCCAAAGGATTGCGTGGAATTCATTAATCTAATTTCGCCTTTCTTGGGACATAATGAATTAATCGAAATCAAATTGGATAAACTTGAAATAATTTCATAATCGACCGTGAAATTCTTAAATATTCAAGATGAAAGGAGAAAATAAGGCACATCATGATATTTATCACTTTCCCAATTTATTTCGCATATTCAATAAACTTATTTACATTCTTAAGATAGCTTATACAATAAGGAAAGGACTAGGTTGACTTATTAAATCAGAACAATATTCTATAAAAATTCAAATTTTAGTTATTGAGTTTCTTCTAATCAACGTATATTGATGCATAATATCAGCAATTCGAACAGTAAACAATAATTCAGGTAAAAAGCCATTATATTACAGGATGATTTTGATAACTGGACCATTAGAATAATTTTATTTTGTCATAGTCGTAGAATTGTGCTGAAAAAGCTGTGGAAAATATTTTCACAATCGAATCACCTTAAAATACACCGAAAGTTGACTGCACTTTAGTTATTGTAAATGGCATGACATATTTTTATATTTTTCCTGAAGAGATTATATTTTTGAACAATTTGTTTGCATTATGGACATCAATAAGCGAAAAGTATGTAAATCAAGAGCCATTACTCTTTATCTCTCAAAGACCTGCGACAGGGTTCGGGATGCAGCCTTGATGAATAAACTAATCGCATATGGACTTCCCAATAAATTGCGTGGTAGGATTAGTTTATTTCTCTCCTGTATATAAATTCAGATAGTAGTTGATGGTGTAACGAGTGAATCTTTTCAAATTAATGCAGGAGTACCTCAGGGCTCCATACTCCCCATAACTATTTTCCTGCTGCAGATTAATAATGGTATCCTCGTTTCATAGTTAGCGTCCTGTCACTGAATTCTTACTTGGAGAAGAAAGCAAGGTGGGGCTGATTGAAAACCTCCTTCAATCATGGAAGGACTTTGAATGTCCTCAGAAACGAATAAACATCTACTTGAAATCACAGTCATCACCGGAGTTTGCTGGCATGACTATGTGTAAGCTATTACCAAATCTACTTCTGTTAGACTCAGTTTCCTTTTCAGAGCCGAGCAGTATTTTATAGCATCACAGCTGATGCTTTCATACAAAGCACATATGTGACCTGATTTGGAATACTGTTTCTATGTGTGGCATACAAACATTCATTACATCTATAGGTTGGCGTCCAGAAGAGAGTAGTGCGCCCCATCGACTTCCTAGAGATGACGCGTGATCTCCAGCCTCTCGCTCAAAGCCGACAGGTTGCTAATCTTTCTCTCTTTTACGAGTGTTTGAATGGTAAATGCTCCGAAGAATTAAAAGACTTGGTTCCGGAGCGAGTACATCCCAAAGATAAAACAAGGCTCGTGGAAAACTCTCATCAGCACACGGTCCAACTAGCAACGCCACGTACCTCTTTTTATAAAAATGGTTTTGTTGACAGGATTAGTTTGCAGTGGAACTACCTTCGATCGAACATATTTTCGATAACACTCAATTTCAAGAACTGAATGAATATAGAGATTAAATCCTCTCGGACGGCCACAGCTATGGAATGACAGGCATCTCCTCCTCCCATGAGTTGAGAATAAAAAAAACTTCATCTAACATTGGTTATACCAGAAACTTTACCGATGAAGTGATATAATTTTTTTCAATCTTTCAGAAATTTAGTATTGGGTTGAAACTACAAATTAAGTTATTTGAATTTGTCTGAACTATTTCTATTCTTCCCAATAAATAGCGGATATAATTGGAAATGTGAAAACACAGGATATTTGAAAGTCATCAGCCAACTTGACTTATTTTGAATATCAGTGAAAGTAACTGAAAAATATTTGATTTTCATCATCAATAAAGTTCTGCAAAACCGAAGATAAATCATAAAGATGCACGATGCTTTCGTTCTCAGAAACTGCAGTCTTAGTGGCTCATTCTGATCTAGAGCATTCATACGTATTGATTTTCTGGAATTAATTTTGCACATCTCTGGGTTCATTGTCATTAACTACTTATTTCATTCAACCGGATAAGAACAATTCAGAAGTATTGCATAGGGAATTGAGGTGGCGATGGTCCAATATTTCCTCACCTCACCTTTGAAAACAATTCTCAATTTTGTAATCACTGGTCTTATGTCATGAGGTACCGCACATTTGATATGTAAATTATGATTTTTCCATCCATTTCCAAAGGAGTCAGAAAGGATGTTAGAGCGTATATCTCAAACATGATCACTAAGGTAATTGAAGGTAATAAAAGTCAAAAGGTTCTCAGACGGAACATGGCAAATGGTAAAAAAATATCTGTAAAATAACGAACGCACAATGTGAACTAGTCACAAATAGAAACGATATTCCTTCAATAGTGGAAAATTTCTATGAAGAATTGTTCAGGCGTCATCCACAGCTCAGAAATAATAATGAAATCGGGCAAGTCGTGAACCAAGGCTCAGAAAACATCCCCGAAATAACCATTCCTGAAATACGAACTGCACTCATAGAAATAGAAAATAATAAGTCACCAGGTGATGATGAGATAGCAATTGAAGCAGTTTAATCAGGTGAAGAGAAACTACTAGATGCATTGAAAACACTTTTTAAGGAATGTTTCCACACAGGAACTACGCCAGAACAGTGGAATAATGCCATTATTGTACTAATACACAAGAAAGTTAACATAACAAAATTAGAAAACTATCGATCAATAAGCTTATTTTCTCATATTTATAAGTTGTTCAACAGAATTCTGACTAACAGACTGAACGCAAAGCTTGAGTTATACCAACCAAGAGAGCAGGCTGGATTCAGATCAGGATTCAACACAAATGATCATCTCCTAGTAGTGAAAAATCTTATTGAGAAATCAGTTGAGTACAATAAACCACTAGTTCTTATATTCGTGAATCACGATAAAGCGTTTGATATGATTAATCAACATAAGATGCTTGAGGCCCTAGCAGACTGGAAAATAGATTATCGGTACACCATAATCATAAAATATATTTATGAAAATGCAACTGCGAGTGTCCCACATCATGAAAATGCAGCACAGATTCCAGTTGGAAAAGGTGTACGGCAAGGCGATACTATCTCTCCAAAATTGTTCACTGCGCTTCTTGAATATGCTTTCAAACAAATAGATTGCGAAAACTTTGGTATAAATATTAACGGCTTAACTCATCTCAGGTTTGCAGACGATGTGGTTTTTTTTGCAGATTGCATTGAAAAGGCTAAAAAATTCTCTTCCCAACAAGTATAGCTAAAGATAAATGTTTCGAAGACTCAACTGATGACAAATCTTGTTCTAAGCGAAAATATGAATATTAATGGCCTCCCAATAGGAATGACAACATCTTATAAATACTTAGGTCATGAAATACGGTTAGGTAAAGATAATCAGACATGTGAACTTGATAGGAGAGTGGGGTTGACATGGGGAACCTTCGGAAACCTAAGACATATTTTCAAATCTCACCTTCGAATATGCCTGAAGAGAAAGGTTTACAACCAATGTGTTCTCCTCGTTCTCACATATGGTGCAGGGACATTAACATGAAATAAGAACTACACAGCGTGCAATGGTAAGATCGATGCTATGTTTATCGCTTAGGGATCGAATTTCCATTATAGAAATCCGCATAGTACTGGAGTGATAAATGCCATTGAGAGGATCGCAACTTTGAAGTGGAAATGGAAGATGCTTGTTGCAGAATGGGCGATAATAGATGGACAAAATGGCTCATAGAGTGGAGGCCTAGACAGGAAGCGTTGAGAAGACCACCAACCAGATGGGCTGACGACCTGCGACGAATTCATACTAATTGGATTCAGTGTGCGCAGGATAGACAGTTTTGGAAGCATTCACAGGAGGCTTACGTCCAGCAGTGGACAAACTTATAGGCTAACGATGATGATGATTATAATGATGATTTTGTGAGAATTTATATTTTGTAAAATTTTGGAATATGGTGGAGTAATTTTCTCAGTTTTGGCAAGGTAGACACTCTGCTAATTTATAATGATTTATAATAGTATTAAAAAAGTAGGGTAGTAGATTTGAAAAAACGGTGCTTTTGATGTTCAAAATCAATCGAATGGACGGGCGGTATTCATACAATCTCTATTGTAAATAACTACAGAGATTTGCCATTCCTAATCATTTTCAAACGAATTCAAATAACTCATTTCGTTACTAAATCAGTACTAAAACTGAAGAATCTCGAAGAAAAATAACATCTTTTTCTGGATAAATTTGAGGCGTAATAAATGTTAGATGAAGTTGTTCGAAAATATTTTCCTTCAGGAAAAAAAAGAGAAACATACTTGCCACTTTAATTATCAAATTTCCATTGTAACCGGAAAAGCCCAGATTATAAAAATATTTTCTACAAATTTCAATTCTATTAGAAATCGAAAATATTTTTGGTTTACTGAAAAAATCACCCTGAAAATTTGAATTTCTTAGATTTAACTTTATGATTTTTATGGTTCCATTATTATAATACAAAGACAGTTTTTCAATTTTGTGAAAGACCTTTTGTATGTAAAATACTCTGAATTCCAATGCTGTTGAAATATGCATTATCAAGAATGATTTTATTGATACAGATCGATTCCTAATCATAACTGAATAAAATTTAAAAATTCAATTTGAAAATAGTTTTACGAAATCATTGAATATCAAATAATGCCCTTATTTTTCACGTTTATTACTCTTAATGAATCACTTGTGGGTAAGTGAAAATTTTATCAATACATGTGAAAGGGAAAGTAGAACTTTCAGCAATTTCCTGCCGATTACTCCCACATATATAATGATGTCGAATAATTAATACAAATTACCGAATAAGAGGCGGTCCTAAAAACCATGAACGAATTAATAACGAGAATGAAAGCAAAAAGAAATTATTTTAAGAACATTGAATCCATGCGTTGGATATGATACATTTTGTCGTCTGCGTTCTTTTTCGAATACATAAGCTGTTTTGTGTGTGTGCTTGGTCTTATTCTCAAAACTGAGCACATAATTCGAATTAATTTTCGTAAGAAACGAAATATGCGGTAGAAATGAGATTTGAATAAACTTGAGCAGTCTATGTAGGTTACGGATATGAAATCAGATTTTCTTTTAGGTGATGTACAGGATATTATTCTAACATTCGACGTCAAAATAAGGTTTTTGGGGTTAGAAACTAACTGTACTAGAGAAAAAATGTGAATTGCTATGTTTGAAATTTCTGAAAAGAAACAAATTTAGAAATTTTCATTTATATTATTATGATACGTTTCAGAGTTATGATGTCCGAAATATTACATTCACACGAAACAGTCTGTATATACGAAAACAGATGACAAAAATCAATATCATACCGACAGCGTTGAATAACTTCTAGTACAGGTAAAAATATTTTCCCCTCTTTTAGAATCACCCTGTTTAAGAAAATATGGAATCAATACAGTATGTTCCATATTGGAGATGCTACTTAGGACAATTATTACGGGTGCTAAAGAATTGGAGATTTCGCTTTTCTACAGCATCATGTGAAAGATATTTTAACAGTGTCTATACATTTTTAGAGTGTTTTACAGGAGTATAGTCGAATGTTTTTTTCTTCATTTTCTTTGACAATTATGACATCAAATTTCGCACACAGTATATTTTTATGAAGTTTTTGAAAGACTCAATTTTGCTTCTTCTCAAAATTTACACATGGTGAGTCCTAAATAGGCAAACCTACTCAGATTATGATTTCTCAGCTGAAACGAGATAGATTCGTCAAAAAATAAAAATAAGTTCGAATTTTTTTTTGCGTCAATAGCTTTTTATTCATCTAACCTTTCTGCAAATGGGTGAAATTTACAACTCCTAATATGCCCATGATATTATTGTTTTGTCAATCCCTTTTTTCATACAGAACTTTTTTGTTCGTTGTTTTCTTCTCGAAAAATGCATATTTCCTAAGAAAAAAATGATGTTTATCTGAATCAGTATATCTGTCGAAGAGTGTGTGAAAAAATTTCGAAAATTTGAAATAGCTCGAAAATCTTAAATTGCTATATGAATTAGTGTTAAAAAAGTAACTGTGGATTGTGAAAACCTTCTTTTGCCAATAGTAATTGAGCTGCCCTAAATAAGACCTCCAAAATGGCACATAGTGTACCTTTAAAATGAAGTTCACTTGCCATGATCACAGTAAATTTTACGGTTTCTACTTACTATACGTAAGAGAAATTCCTATCGGAGCTGAAACCGAAAAAATTTTGACAGCTTCAATAAATAGAAATATTCTGCTTTCTTTATTTCGTTTTTTAAACAGTAGTGTATCACCATTCCTATCATATAGTTGTGGGTTAATGGAGAATTTCGCCAGATATGACTCTTGTGTGTTTGCTCTTCCAGTAGTGTTTTCACAAATGGGGTTGGGTAAAATATCATGCATGAAACTCTAAGTATAAGAATGATCTTAGAGCGAAAAGAAGAGAAACAATTGAGATGATTTTTCTCATCAGATACAAGACAAATTTGGAATGGATTGTTGCAAAAAGAAGACTGGACATATAAAGCCATAAAATATTGTGAATATTCCCTCAGGAATCGTATTTGTTTTCGATGAGAGATTGATATTTTCAGGAAGAGGAGTAAAATATATATATTATGATATACTGATTGATCTCTTAACTAACATGATTATAGTAAACTGATTGATCTCTAAACCAACAAAGGAGACGAAACTAATTGGAAAAAAATGTGAAATATTGTAAATGAAGTGCTGATACCAGAAATAAAAATTTTGGGAAGCGATATTCAAATGACTATTGGCTAACGGTAAAGTTAGCAGAATTGGGAGAAGATATGATTAATTTTCGACATCGACTCCAAAATCTGGTTTCTTGAAAATTGATTGAATGACTCAAATATTCCCCCTACAGTTCAGTAATAAAATACGTTGATGAATATATATATGATGTAATTTCATATCATCCATTATACGTTGATTAATTTTCGTTCATTATATATTGATGTAAGATTAACAAAATTTTCCTAAGAGTCTCCGCTTTGGCAAGACGTTCATCCTTGCTCATGTTTCGCTATTGTTCAAGGATTTTCTCAAAACCTTACAACAAAAGTTCTTATCCAATATGTACATCGACAGTCTTGATTCTCCTACACTTTATCTCCTGTAGTTCACAGAATAAGAACCAGTCCATATATCAACATTGGAGGCAGGATGGCCTTGGAATTGGTTCCAACCGGAATATTGATTTGGTGGATTGTAATAGTTTTGACGATTGTACGTAGGCTGTGGAGCAGGAGGCTGGTAATACTGTGGCCTTGGTTGTTGGTATTGAGGTTGATATTGATACTGTGGTGTGTAACGAGGAGTTGTAGGTTGTGGAATGTTCCAGTTGAAACTGAAATCAGATTGTGGTTGTGGCCTCAATTGAGGTTGGGGTCTATATTGTTGATATTGATTTCTGTTTCTGTTCCCCTCTTCGTTCTGATAGTAAACACTGGGGTCTTCTCTGTATTGACCATCATCAATCTCATTAGGAGCTAAAGGTCTTGCAATAGCATCCGGATTCTGCCTTAAAGTTGGTGGAGGAACCTGAATATCATTACCGTTAGGTTCGAATCCACGCTTGCTGGCACCATATTCGATCTCACGGAGTTTTCCAGTGTCGTCTACGTAGCCATACTTTCCATATACCTCACCGTCTGGATACTTTGTTTCTATTTTGAAGGTACCATCAGCTGCTTCATATCCGTAGCTGTAAGAACCATCTTCATTATGTTTGTTTATTTGCTTCAATATTGGTACGGGGGTAGTATATTGGTTCTTCTGCGCAAAAGTTACTGCAAATGAGGTTGCAAGCATTAATATCTGAAAAAGAAGAAATGCATGAATGAGTTTAGATTAAATTTTGGATGTATTCATGAATAGTTTCCCTTTGGTACATTTTATGTTGGTGATGTTACTATTCTATTTTCCTTGAATTTGAGTAAAAGTTCCAATAAATCTTACAACATTCCATTGACAATAACTTTTCATGATAAAAGGTTGGTGAGGTGGGAGATTTAGAAGTAATTGTGTGATAAGTCAACATTTGATGTACATTACTTTCCACGCCAGTACAATGAACTAATACATATTTCAACACAGAAACTTTCTAAAAAGACACTGTATGCCAAACGCCGCAAGAACCTCATTTGGATCTTTTCTAGAATCGCACTATTAACCATATGGAATTGAGACCATATACTTGAGCTATATTCGGAATTAAATCTAGCGTGAGAACGGTATAGAATTTTTATAGTGAAATGAGAGAATGTCCACCCATAGAAGCGAAGCAACAACCTAAGATTGTGAATAATCTGAGACATGTGAATTATTATCAATTGGATAAAATTTTGAATCGTCTGCAAAATACGAGAATTTTGGCCGAAATAAAGTATTGAAGATCAACAAAAAGGTTGAATAATAGTGGGCCACAGTGAGGCACGTATGGCACACCAACTGTTACTAGTATCTCTCTTGAGTAGAGTAATACTATTTCACAATCTGTGTTTTTCCATATTGAAAAACTCAATGCCACCGAAGCAGAAAGTCACATATTCCCAAAGCATCAAGCTCACACATCGGTACATTATGGTTAATTCTAGCGAAGGCTACATGTTACATATGTTAACAGAAATCCTTACTCAAAGCAGTTAATGATGTCTTTCAAATATGGCGGAGATTGGTTATTGTCGAACTATTCTTTCAGAGACCATACATTGATACAGGATAATTCCCATAATAGGTAGTTGCAAACCAGCAATCTAATAATTTAGGTAGAGTAGATTGTAAACAAAAAAGAGAAATATTAAGCCGTTCGTTGAAGGGAATTATGTCGCTTTGCTTCTAAACTGCTGGAAATTCACCACTATTCAATGATAGGAAGTGCTATATCAAAACCATGGTTGAGATTCTATCGCATTCCCTAGATAATCTTGCTTCCAAGTTGCCAATAACCTCTATAACTTCGGTGGGTATATCAACATCCAAAAACATATGATGTTCAATTTTGTTTATGCAATTACATCTCAACAGTATACCTTCTAAAAAAATCAATAAATAAGTCAAACACAAGTTTACCACCCCCACTAGAAAAGTCCTCATATTTCATACAAATAAAATATCATTCTGATGTATTCTTTTCAAAGTTAATAAATTCCGAGAATGGATGGAATTTTCAATACTATTCTGCATCCAATATAAGGCTTATAAAAGTTAGAAACAAGAATTTAGGCTGTAGAAACAAAAGACCAATTGCATGCAGACAGATACACGTTGAGGCCAATAAAATCGGTCGTACGTAAGTCGAATGATTTCACACAAAATTATTGAATTAACCGTTTTCCTATGGATAAGCGAAAATATGCGGTGTGTCGAATCAGAATTAAATCAGCCAAAAACTCCGAATGATATTCGCGATATTCGTGATTATTTAATTTTTTTATGATAATTTATATGAGTGACCGTGTGCATCCCAAGAACTGTGACTTAGTTGGCCAACAGACACAACTAAGTTTTCATTTGGTGCACATTCAATTGAAGAAACCTACTACTATAATTGCAGTTTAATCTCTGGTGTTTTGTGATGTATCCATGTTTCGAAGCCAAAACTAGTACAAATTGGGGCTGAACATTCCCGGTGGAGAAGCCAACGCTTCAATCATCTTACGCACTTTCATTCTAGATACGTCGAACATCATTCTATGAATTTTATTCATTATTTCTGACGGGAAGCTCTTTTTTGAGCCACCTGAGTGTTGGACGTGACTTATGCTGCTGGTACGACCACGGTAAAAATCAGTTAACCCTTTCTTCACCATTAAATTGTTGGTGCTGAGTTTCCATAGTATTTATCCAAGCTTTCCATGATTTCGCCGATGGTTTCTTTGCATAAAAATAATACACCTTTTTTCCATTCTTGTTGAAATTCGAATAACTGTCAGATGTAAACTTATTGACAGTTTCTTCCGAATCTCACGGTTGATGGTGGTTGAAGACACATGTTAAATTATTGTGCGGAAAGTTCAGAAAGTCTTTGCCTTCCCGTATTTAAATTGATGAAAGTATTTCTGCTCTTTCTAAACATTCATGAAGCAACGAGATATCATAACTACATCGCGTGCATCCCAAAGAACTGCGACTTGTGGGCCAATAGAATCGACAGAAAAAAACCACTGTTATGATTGAAATTCAATCTTTACTGTCTTGTGAAGTATCCATGTTTCGTCAATGATTGCAAAACATAGCCAAAACTTGTACGAATTGGGGCTGAACATTGGCAGTTGAGAAGCCCATGCCTCAGTTATCTCAAGCACTTTCATTCCCGTTTCGTCTAACAATATTCTATGGATTTATTCATGATTTCTGTCGAGAAGACCTTTTTGGGCGACCTGAGCATTAGTCGTGATTTGTTCTAGGACGACTGAAACAAAAATCAGTAAACCCTTTTTGACTATTGAAATTGTTGGTGCTGAGCCCCATAGTATTTATCCAATTTTTCTGCGTAAAGGATAATATACCGAGTTTTTTCATTTTTCGTTGAAATTCGAATAGCTGTCAGATATAAACTAATTGACAGATTACTACAGATCTCACTATTGGTAGTTGAAGACACATGTAAAATTATTGTGCGGAAAATTCAGACATTCACCGCCTTGCCGTATCTCAATTGATGAAAGTATTTCTGGTCTTTCTATACTTTCATCAAGGAATGAGATATCATAACTACATCGCGTGCATCCCAAAAACTGCGATTTTGTGGACCGATAGAAACAACTTGGATCTTCTTTGGTGCAAGTTCACCTGAAGAAACCTTCTGTTATGATTGCACTTTGGTCTTTGGTGTTTTGTGTTGCATCCATATTTCTATAATGATTAAAAAATGGAGCCAAAATTCCTTCGAATTGGGGCTGAACATCGCCATTTGAGATTACCACAGCTTCAGTTATCTCACGCACATTCATCCTCGATTCGTCGAACAACATTCCATGGATATTATTCACGATTTTTGGCCTACCTAAACGTTAGGCTTGACTCGTTCTGGTACACAAACAAGGGAAATTAGTAAACCCCTTCTTAACTATTGAAATTGATGGTGCAGAGTCCATATAGCAGGGGTGCTCAGACTTGAAATGCTGGCGATCTACCTCAATATTTTTAGATTACTTACGATCGACTCTGAGAGGCTGCAAGTATGTGTGATGCAGGGTTGTCATACATACACGATACACCTTACCTACCTACCTACCTAGGTAGGGTGTACCGTAGCATATATAGATATTAGCTTTCCGCACAATATACATTATTTTAGTCAAGGTTTGGGTTAGGTTTCGTTAGGTTCTTTCCTATAATATCAATGAAAAAACTCATGGTTATTCAAAATTGCAAGTTTATCGGTTGTTACAAAACAAAAGAGTTGCATATGGTGTTAAACGTAACTAAGCAGTGACTTTGGATGTTGAAGCGTGGCACTGCATGTTCTCAGCATACTTTTCATAAGATGCTACGTAACCACTGAGTGCTACTTCAAGCATGATGACATATAATCGTCAGTTAGTCGAATGTCATATTTTAACTCAATTATCTTCATTTCAAAAATGCCGATTCGCACAAGTAAGTTGACCCAAACATTGCCGTCAGTTGAAGACGATTTGCGTCAGATTCGGATATTTATCTTCAGATATAAAACACCAGAAATTTGTATCAGATGCTGTAGTTTTGAGATGTATATCCGATATAATCTGCACCAACTCATTTTCAACAGAAGATGAGTTCATATTAAACTGACTCAGTATTTCAGAGTCCGTTAACTCGGAAGGTTTTTCAGGTCCCTGAGTACGAATGTTTGAGCCATAGTTGTTCTGTGATCAAACTTGTCGTTTGAAATGATGTCGGTAGCATATGCACACTGGTATACACTAAGACGATCCAAGCAAAATATTGTGTTTCTCTTGTTATTTAAGTTTGAGTACTAGATTTGCTAACATTATATGCACTATGTACATGAATTGATATAATTGAAGTCGAAAATACGCTCAGAGGTCCAAACTTTACTAGTCAAGGTCTTCCTCAGGGTGGCATATCTCCTTTACTTTATATCTATTTAGAAATCCGAATATGAAAGCTAATAGCTCAATGTTTACATAAGAAAGGATAACTCATAAATGATGATGGCTATATTTGCCAATTTACTGCGATCATAAAAATGCATTTCGAATTGTCTCAAAATATTGGATAATTCAGCCTCATATGTATCATAATTCAACTGAGGAATCCTTGCTTCAAAGACGCAAACTGTTTCAGATCCTTTCTTTTGAGTTGATCTTCATAAGTTGCAATTCACTTTTGAATGCGTTTACTGCGCTAATCTTCTCAATAATAGTTTTTCCTTTACCTTGAAGCTCCAAGTTAATGGTGTTTAAGTGCATTGTGATGTCAGTCAAAAATGCCAAATCAGTCAGCCACTTTTCGTTTTTCAACATCTGAATATCATCACCTCTTTCGTCTAGAAAAGCTGTTATTTCAGGCAATAATTCTTGAAACCTTTCTAGGAATTTTTCGCGACTCAATCACCTGACGTGCGTATGAAGAATTAAATCAGTGTATTCAGCTGACGCTTTATCTTCCAACTGCAACTTAAAGAGCCGCAAGCTACGTGCACGTGCACCATAATTTCCTCCTTGTTTAAAACTTTGGAACACAAAACTTGTTGATGTATAATGCAATGGAATGAAAAAAATTAAGGGAAATTTTCATTAGCTCGACACAATACCACAAAACCGTTTTTGTTTTCAGTCATTACTGGTGCTCCATCTGTTGTAATGCACACTAATTTATGAATTGGTAGCTTGTAGTTTTTTAAAAAATTGAAGAAAACGTCATATATATGTTCGTCACGGGTCTTCCTTCAGAGGAATGATTGTCAAAAATTCTTTCTGAGTAGTCAACATGTCATCGAATACCATCCGAATAAAAATACACAGCTGGGCTGTGTCTGTCATATCGGTGGATTCGTCGAACTGTAAAGAAAAGTATGTACATTTCATGATATCATGTTTCAGTTTATTTGTCATGTCCTGACTCATGACTTCAATACGCCTTGTGACAGTCGGAATACGAGATAACTGAAGTTCTCTAATATCAGACATGATTTCTGTTTTATTTTAAAATCTCCAAATAAAGTCTCACCCGCTTCAATAAATGATTCTTTCACAACCAATCGATCTTCAAATGGTTTCTTGTGTGTCGCCAATATATGAGATATTTCAAATGACGCGATCGTAGCAGCGTTTGATTGTTTAGCTGGGCTTGTGAACATGGTTTGTTCTTTTTTCAAACAAGATATCAAATCACGTCCTTTACGTTTTCTTTATTCACTCTGTGGCGGAAAATTATTTTCATAGTTTTTATGAACCGTTTTATGATGCATCTCTAAGTGACCACGCTTAGGTATTGCAACTGACGCACGACAAATAAGACAAATGCACTCATTCTTCACCATATAGAAGAAAAATTCATCCTTCCAATCGTTATTAAAATGATACGTTTTAGATTTCTTCGCTGCACTCAATTTGTACTGTTTAATAATAAACTTTGGATCGACGTAGTATTACCTTCAAGTTACAATTCAGAATGAGTCCAATTCCTGCAGGCGCAACATTTATATCGGCGTGAACAAAAATCTAGAATGTTCCCGTCAAACGCACCGCCCAAAATTTCTAGAAAAGCGACAAGAATAAAAGACGCGGCTTTTCTTTGACAAGTACCGCGCGTTCCTTTGATAAAGCCGCCTTTTGCCGCTAGCAGAGTGTTATTTTATTACGGAATAAATTTTCGTAATTTAGTTACCTACTTAGAAAAATTTTTAGTCTTTCCTTGATTTCGTTATGCAAAAATAATGCACCAATTATTTTTTTATTTTTGTTGAATTGGCTGCCAAATATAAACTAAATGACGCAGCTTGCTGAAAATCTCATGGTAGATGGCAGTTGAAGGCACATGTGAAATTATTGCGTGGAAAATTCAAAAATTCTCAGACTTGTTGAGGTCCTGATATTTAAATTGATTAAAGTATTTCTGGTCTTCCCATACTTTCATCAAGTAATGAAACATCATAACCATACCGAGATTTGTCATTTCCATTTCACAGTAGATTGAACGTACATTTCTCAATATTAATCAGTTCTAAGATATTAATCTCCATATTTGAATATGGTATTATGCATGACCTAACCTTAATAGTTATACATAAATGACATTGCAATAATCGATTCTTTTCTTCAACAAGCGTTGATTAGAGTTTATTACAAAATTCTTTAACAATTCAGTTAGGAAATGTCGAAAGCATGAAAGCATAATTATCAGTAGCTACTAAAGACAACGTAACTGATACGTGTATGAACTTGAAAGGACGAAAAAATATTGGAAAGTATAGCAAACTGAATTACATAGTTTCTTCAGCAGTCAGAACACGTACTTCCTGTCTATTACAGCTGACGTTATGGACGTTACCCGTTAAGAAAAAGCGGAAGTGGTATCGCATGGTACTAAAATGAAAAAAGTTGAATATTTTCTGACAAATTTTTATCGTCATTGAAAGCAAAGTACGGCTTTGCTTGAAAAACGAAGGGAAATTTTACAATGTTTTCTAACTCTCGTCCATCATCGAACAGTATGAAACTGAATATAAAGTGCCACGGTATTATTAAATGAGTCATTTTTGTTCTTACATAAGCTGTTATTAAGACGTTATTAGAAAATTGGAACTGCTTCTTCGAAATTGAGTTTTCAACTTTTTGGGACCAAATGTAGAATTTTCAATTCATGAATAATAAGAAAACAGTTGCCACTTTTGATGCAGTTCTTAGCTGATGTCGAGTTCCGTTTATTTTCAAAGAATGAAGTTTGATGTTCTTTATATCTAATTCTGAAGGAACGACTGGATTGACTTATATAGAAACAATCGCAGTCGATACGAGGGCGGTCCAGGAAGCCTTGACCTAACCTAACAATGGCGGTTCATAACAGTGTTCATATAATACTACCATGATCAGGAATTTTGTAATTTAATCTTGAAACTCAAAACACAACATTTACATCAAAATGCAAAGTACTCGATTATGTTAACGTTCGATCCATTCAGTTTTCGGTGTGGCAATCCGAGCTTTCTTCGATTTTTCCATTATCTTCTTTCGTTTGCTGTGATAGTTTTTTGACTTGATCAATGAACAGAAAGAAGTCGCAGGAAGCCAACTCAGGTGAATTTGATGCCTGGTAAATCGTATTCGTTTTGTTTCCGCTCTCAAAAACTGAAGGATGAAGATGGCATTGTACGTATTATTTTTTCACGAATCTTTTTTTAGGCGAACTTCTTCATGCAAACGTTTCACGTCACTTAAATAATCGTCTTTATTGAGAATCTGACCTTTTGGTAAGAGTTCGCTATGCACACAATCGTTGTGAGCCATGAAAACCGTAGGAGTTGTCTATTTTTCACTGAAAACGACGTAGTTCTTTCGGTTTTGTTTCATTGGGTGCACGCCGTTCATTCGCCAGATATCTGAATTGCATGCCATACTCGTATACCTACTCTCCAGTACGTCTGATAAATGTTGGATCGGATTCGCCAATGGAAATCATGTTTCTAGCGATGTCAAAGCTTTTTCTTTTTTCGAAAAAAATTCGAGTCTTTGGCGATCAATCTTGTTGGAATACGAAACAAACCCAAATCATCGACTACAATGTCTCGAACAGATACATAAGCAATATTTCAGTCCTCTACCAGTTCTCTGATAGTAAATTTGCGGTTATTGGCCAACAGTACTTTTACTTTCTCGATGTTTCGTCAGTTTTTGATATCGATGATCTGCGTTCCTTGATGGACTCTCGATAGTTTCTAAAGAATTCGTGCCACTAGCAAACAACTGCATTTTTCGAAGAATCATTGCCGAGAAAATTTCCAAACATTTTCCAAGGTGTTCACACTTTTGAATCCGACTTTACGAGATATGCCTTTTATGTTTTGCATCCTAGGACATAGAAGACTAAGAAAGATGATTTCAGTACTAAGTATATGTACTGTGTTTCAGGTACAACAAACTGTCAAGTTTGAAAAGTTAGTTGAAAAATAGAATTAAAACGAGAGCATTTTCGCATCACAATTTTCGAAGTCTATTATTCAACAAGAACATCTCGGCAAGTTAGTTTCTGTTTTCGACATTAAAGTACTGCACCAGTTAACAGATTCCTATTACTATAGATAATTCAAACGCAATAGGGTTAGACTTAGCGACGATCCAAGTGAGGTGCACCAAAAGCAGTGGTCACCCAAGAAAATGTGGATGCTGTGCGTAAGATTATCTAAGACGATCGACATGCAACATATCAAGACTTTGGTGCATCATTATGGATTTCGAATTTCAATACAAAAAAAAATTGCACGAAGGATCGTGTGTGAAAAATTAGTTTCTCGTTTGAATCTGCAACTATTGACCGAAGAGTAGAAAACAGTGAATTGGCGCCTAAAAACTCTGGGCTGTTATAACTTTGGAGAGTCTGAAATCGGTAACAACATTGTCAATAGTGATGAATCTTGGATTTCGTCTGCATGGGTATTCCGAGAGGAAGAAACACCGACAAACCTCATCCTAGGCCAAAATGTCCACAAAAAGATGGTCTCAACGTTTGTTTCAAATCAGGCTTGTTGCAACTATTCCTTCACACGATCAAAGAACAGTAACTGCTGATTCGTTTACAGCTATTTGTTTATCGCAAGCGGTTTGTAAACCCGAACCAACGCCGAGCGTCCAATCATCCTTCACCAGGACAATACATGCTCGCTCACAACATAGGAAACAATTGATTATTTCAACCAAATCAATATTGAATTGATACATCATCCTGCATACTGATCAGACCTAAGTCAGAATGATTTGTTACTTTTACCAAAATCAAGAACAGACAGCGTGGTCAAAGGTTTTAGTCTTCAGAACAAGATGTTGATGTTCTCTAAAAGGCCATTTTGAATGTAACAGTAAACATCCACCACCCGGAGATCACAGGCGATCCCCAACCGCTGGCTCTCAGAAGACAAGTTGCTGACCTTTCTCAGTTTTACAGATAGTTTCACGGAAGATGCTCCAAGGACCTGGCTGGCAAGGATTTCTCATCATATGACGGTACATTTAACGACCCCTCGAACCTCTCTCTATAAGAATTCCTTCGTTTACAGGGCCGGTGAGCTACGGAACTTGCTTCCGTCCAACATCTTCCCAACATCCTACAATTTGGCCCTCTTCAAGAAGCGAGTAAACAGACACCTCAATTATTCCCAGGCACCCACTCAAGTGGTGTAACAGGTTCGCCTATTCCTGGGAAGCGCGCATGAAAAAAAACGATTGGAATAACTGGAATACTATCATTAACAGCGCTAGCCTCTGATAATTGCGGGAACCTTTTGATCAAGGTGGTATGTTTCAACTTTGAAGAAGTAATGTTGTTTGGTTGCCATCAATAGTTAACGAGAAGTTTTGAAACTGATCTGTTTTAATTTTCATTTTCCACCTTCAGATAAAATTTATATTCTCTAACACCTTTCAAACATATGACATAATTGAATTTTTTTGAATAGCAAATACATTGATATGGTTTTAGTATGAAGACCGGGTGATAGAAGAAGAACTAAAGAAGAATACAAAAGAGAAAAATCAAAAATGAATTGATACAGATGAATTGTGAGATTTCAGGTCATCTTGAAAAGAAGACCGTTCACAGTTGAACAATCGCATAGTCTAGAACTGAATTTTTCATGAGTTTAGGGAATATTTTGTATTTCTGTTTCTATATAGCATTCTAGGTCTTCAATATTTCTCGTTGCTCTAGAACTCAAAGATTTTTCTGAATTCAAATCTTTTGTCGAAGCTATTTAATCGTTACAAGCGTTTGATTTTGTTACCATTGAGTTTTCTAATTTTTGTAGCCAAATTTTATGCAATAATGTATAACTCATTTTCGTCAATAGCCAAAAGATATCGAACTGAATATTGTCAGCTACTATCGATCTTCAGCGTTTAGTTACAGTTTTAATATAACCATGTTCTTCGTATCTTTCCAAAATTCTGCAATTAAACTGCGCCAATAAACTAACCCATAATTTCAAAATGTCAAATTTCTTTTTTGGTAGGCAACTAATCAGTGACACATTTTTTTTCGGATATGTCCAGACATATGCTAACAAAATTGTTTTTTCTCGGAGTACATGTCCCCCTCATGAGAAATAAAATGAAAGAAATCATTTGAGCTTCTGCAAGAGACCACCATATATTGATAACAGCAGTTTTTTGAAACTGACCTATTTTAATTTTCATTTTTCCACCTTCAGATAAACTCTAACGCCTGTCAAAAGTATGACATAATTGAATCTTTTTTGATAGCAAATACATTGATATGGTTTTAGTATGAAGACCGGATGATAAAAGAAGAACAAAAGAAGAATAGAAAAGAGAAAAATCAATAATGAATGGATGCAGATGAATTGTGAGATTTCAACTTAGCTTGAAAAGAAGACCGTTCACAGTTAAACAATCGCTTAGTCTAGAACTGAATTTTTCATGAACATTCTTAGGGAATATTTTGTATTTCTGTTTCTATATAGCATTTTAGGTCTTCAATATTTGTCGTTGCTTTGGACTTCAAACAACCCCATTAAAAGAAGTCTACAGCAGTCATATCTGGTAACATGGCTCCCCATCCAATAGCTCCCCGTCATCAAATCCATTTTCTGGAAGTTCTTGTCAATCATCATCATCCATCTAGTGATTCCTGAATTCAATGTGGATTTTCTTTCGAGCAATATAGGAAATTTTGTCGTTGTTGTAAAAAAGATGCTTCATCGGAAAATAAAATATTTCAGACTTACTCATCTCGATCACATTTTGTTCCAATATTTTGCTGAATTCAAATCTTTGGTCGAAGTCATTTAACTGTCATTGAGTTTTCTAATTTTTGTGGCCAAATTTTATCCACTGATGTATAACTCATTTTCGAATCGAGCGCAGTTTGTCGAACCGACACTCTGTGGTTTTTCCTCAATAGCCAATAGATATCGAGCTAAATATTGTCAGCTACCATCGATGGCGTTTAGATACATTTTTAATATGACCATGGTTCTCATTTGTTTCCAAAATTCTGCACCAATAAACTAACCCACAATTTCAATATGTCAAATTTCTTTTTTCGTAGGCAACTAATCATTGATACATTTTTTTTTCGGATATGTCTAGACATATGCTAACAAAATTGGATGTTTTTTCTTGGAGTAC
Source organism: Cryptolaemus montrouzieri (assembly GCA_013387265.2). Classification (NCBI taxonomy): domain Eukaryota; kingdom Metazoa; phylum Arthropoda; class Insecta; order Coleoptera; family Coccinellidae; genus Cryptolaemus; species Cryptolaemus montrouzieri. The sequence goes on from JABFTP020000103.1 coordinate 32,625,720, forward strand.
ATCTCCCCCATGAGAAATAAAATGAAAGAAATAATTTGAGCTTCTGCAAGAGACCACCATATATTGATAACAGCAGTTTTTGATCTATTTTTGCGAGTAATGTTTGTATTTCTCGAAAATTAAAATTTTCTGTAATAATGCAACGCGAATCATGGAATAAGACCCCGGCGAAATGTGCTGAGGCAGTGTTGGACATGTTGATTTACACTAGAAATGCCAAGGGTGTCCCATATAGGCTGGTGGTCATGAAGAACAAGCAGAGCTGTGGTTACGACGGTCTCACAACAAAAATCATCAAGGAATGTATTCATTTGATAGTTGCACCATTATGTTCTCTAGTGAACTCATCTCTGGTAAGTGGAATCTTTCCAGATGACCTCAAAATAGCTGTTGTGAAACCCCTTTATAAAAAGGGAGACAAAAACGATGTCAACAACTATCGACCCATAATTTTGCTCTCAATTTTTTCGAAGATTTTTGAATCAGTGGTTTCTGACAGAATTATCAAATTTTCCAACAAAAATAAGATTTTCAGCAAACATCAGCAGGTTTCTTAAAAGCAAAGGGACAGATACGGCACTATTTGACTTCGTCCAGGCAGTAATATCAGCCATAGAGGAAAAATTTAGAGCGTGTGGGATATTTTTGACTTGTCAAAGGCATTTGACACTCTGAACTATAAGCTTCTCCTTTGGAAACTTGAGAGGCACGGGTTACGCGGGGTTTCTTTCGGCTGGGTAAAGTCTTATTTATCGTCAAGAAAGCAGAAGGTATCAGTGATGCTCGGCTCGGAATCTTTAAACTCAGGCTATGTTAAACTCAGGGCTGGTGCCCCACAGGGCAGCATATTGGAGCCACTCCTGTTCTCAATTTTTATAAATGATATTTTTGAGTGCTCATTGCCAGATGCCACTCTCGTTACCTATGCAGATGACACATCTGCAATTATTCCGATTGAGAGGGGCTCCGATGGTTCCACTGGCTCACACAAAGTCAATGCTCAGCTAGAACTCCTGCAGGAGTGGCTTAACACACATAGATTATTATTAAATAAAAAAAAACTATTCTTGTGATTCTTCAACCTTCACAGGCTAGCGATGATCAACAAATGCCTATTCGTCTTCGGGGAGAACCCATAAACACAGAGAATTGTTGCTCGGCATTCATATTGACAGTAGTCTCAGTTTCGATGTTCAGGTGGAGGTCACTAGTAAATAGTTGTCTCAGGCATGTTATTTAGTTGGAGTTATTCAGAGACAATTATCTCACTATGTCTACTTTGGATATGTCTATCCCATATTGAAGTACAGTGTAATCATTTGGGGAAGTAGTGTGCATTACAAGCGTATTTTTATAATTCAAAAAAAGATCATACGGATTATGTTCAACATGGCGTTCACTCAGACTTGTAGAAATGTTTTCAGATCAAGTAACTTGTTGACTTTTTCGGGTATCTACATATATGAGAAACTTTTATTCATGTTTAAAAACAAACCCAATTTTCCAATTATTTGATAAATCACGACATTGCAACTAGAAACAATAATATCAACTACAATACACCGTTCATAGACTCAACATGACTGAAAGATCACCTCTCTATACGGAAATATTGTTTTATAACAAGTTGAAGTCTGAAATCAAACGTACAGAAATCTTCAAAATTTTCAAATCTCAAATATGCAAATATATCCGTGATATCGAGCCCTACGCCATAAGTGAGTTCCTTAATGCTTAATGAGAAAAGTTTAATTATATGCGATGTGTGTTGTTATTTCAATGTTATTCTGTAAGATGTTTCATTTTCGTTTTTGTTTTGTTTTATTCTCTGCTATTGACGAATTGTACAACCATGTGTGTTAGACAATTATTGGAAATAAATATTCAAACGAAACCAGAGCAAGGAGGCCTAGACAAGGACAACCTCGAGGAACAACGGCGATCAATGACCGTTATTCAAGAATTTCCTCATTGAGAAAGCGGTTCGCTACTGCTAGGCATCTTCAAATAGCTTTGATAGAACAGTTGAGTGCAAATTAACACTGGAACGATACATCAAGTCTCAGGGAATTGGGTTTGAGGCCTCATGTTACCGCTTCAGGCTCAGTTATAACCACAGTACATCGAAAGCCCGATTGAATTGCACCAAGAAACATGTCAATTGTTCAGAAGCTGATTGGCAGAGAGTTTCGCTTGCAGATCAGTCAAGATTTTGTTTTTTTCTTCACGAAGTCACTTCAATAGAGTGACCTGCACGAAGTCCAGACCTCAATCCCATCGAACATGTCAGGAATATTCTCAATAGAAGATTAAGAAACCAGCATGTATAATATTCGGAATAGACCGGTCGACATTTGGAACAAAATGGATCATTGATTTTGGGTATGAATGGTTGCTTATGCAATAATTCTCGCTAAGGGTGAAAATTATCCGCTATGAATAAATTTGAGTTTGAGATATTGTGTGATAATTTCTTGGCCCAGTGTGACCTTACCCTATCAGATCTAAATTTTTTCTTTTTTTTGGTGTTCACAATCTAATTCACAACGACATCGCGATGTGGTTGTGAAGAATAATATTTTTGCTGGATCCAGCTTTAGGGAAAATTTCACAACTGCACGGTGACCATTTTGGAAGCGTACGACAGAGTCCACAAAAATCTAAGACTTATATGACAAGAGCTTCTTTAAGTTGTGTTGCCATATACATGTATTTAAAAATGTTGATGACGTCATATTTTTGACAAATGTCACCGAAAGAGCAGAGAAATTGTAGCAGAAGGTGAAAAAAAACTTTTTAAATATACTCATGTACTTGAAGACTAACTAGTTATTAGGAATAGGAAACTCCATATTATTTTTCATGCTATATAGATTACAACGTTTGCAGCGAGCTGTAAGAACCCTCTCTAGATTTGAATTCATTTGATGTTTTTTATTCTGGGAAAGGCACTTCGTGACACCATCAGGTATTACACTATTGGAAAATTTCGTATAAAGCTTGGATGTTCATATGCGTAGTATACCAGAAACGATTATTGCAGTTATTAGAGTGGAAGTTCCAACTTTAAAATTGGTTTATTTTTCATACTAGATTGTTTACGTTTATTTTAATATAATACTATGAATGAAAACCAAAAATAGCACATGAGAAATTACTTTTACAATGTGATTCAAAAATATTTTTATTCGTGTAACAGTAATGTAATATCAATAATAATTATCGGAATTTAAAACTTAAAACATGAATCCCCATGATGCATATTAAGACAACAATTTGATACAAAGTTTTTCATTATTTATTATACGGAAATCCAAATTAATTCCAAAAAAAATTTAAAAGCGGAATATTCGAGTTCACTATTACTATCGACGGTCGTTCTTCGTCACGATCGAAAAAAAAATGAACTACTTACGTAAAACTTCATGTTCGCGGTCACAACGACGGCTGTGGAATTAACAAAGAGGTGTAAACAAAACAGGCGCGCCTGTAGTTTTTCCAAGCTTATATAGAATAGGTCCCCACGTTATTCATGCAAGACAAGGTTGCCAAGGTAAGGGAGTTGTATTCTTTACAAGCAGCATGTTCGAGACGTTTCCTTCTGCTGTTTCTGAAAATATGGATGCGTCGGACAGTCAGACAAACATTCCGTGATGTAAATATCAGAGAACGTCTGGAAATGGAAAGGTTATTGGTCGAATTTCATATCGCACAAGATTGTTTTGTGATCAAAATTTTCGAAGATAGAAGCGAAAACGAGAAGACTAATAAATATTTGAATTGATCCCAAATAAATTGAAAAACTAATGGAAATATACAAAACTTCCGGCCGGTAATAATTTATCAAAATTATGCTGAACATTTCAACAATTGCTGGAGCTATTGAGAAAACACCTTCGAGCATTTATCAAGGCCATTGATTTTATGAACATTCAGATATTTTCAATATTATCATCTCGAAAATTGGCATATATGACAAAATAAGACGAAATAAGAAAGTTTTTAAATTAAATAGTTAATTCGATTTCATTCATACGAGACCACACCGGTCACGCATCAGAAAAAGTTGGCAATGAAGAAGCTCAATCCAGCAAAACATATCTCCCTATACAGGGTGTTATACAGGAGTATGTCACAACTTGAGGGGGTAAATCTACCTGCAATTTTAAGGAAATTATTTTATATAAACATATGTCCCCATAAGCTTCGTTACGGACCTACACAGTGTTTAAATTTCCGGAAAAAATTGGCCTTGCTGTTTTTGAGATATTCAGCCCAAATTTGGGATGCAAGCTATTTTCTACAGCCTCCATCACATTACACGTCCTTAATTTAAACTAGAATCTACTACTAGGTGTTTTTTTGTTCGGAGCCACGCTTCTTTTGCCCATTTAAACTTTTTGCAGTACGCCACTGACCAGCGTACAATCAATTTTCGTCATCTTCGTTCAACTTAGAAACTTTTTTGACGCTTATAATATTTTCGTATCTCAAACCGTTTTCGAGTGAAACATTATTGAATTTGAATTATTTGAATTGTATGTTATTCGCTATATAAAAAAAATAATAGAAATACTCGATAGAAATTCCCAAAATTTGTTCTTATTTTGATAGCTCGTCTTCTGAGACTCAACTTATACTTATTCAATATCAAACAAAAAAGAGTAATTAAAAACTAAATAAATTGCTGGAAGTCTCCTACACCTGCAAGAATATAGGCCTGGGGTATTTCTTATCGTTTCACAAGAGTTTATTATACGATTTCTCAATTCTTCTACAGTGTTCACTGGAGGGGTGTAAACTAAAATTTTGAGATATCCCCATAAGGAAACGTCCAAATGATTTAAGTCTGGGGACCTAAGAGGCCTTGGTTCTGGCCCACCCCGACCTATCCATCGGTTGTTGAATGTATCATTCAAGAATTCCCTAGCTTGTCCACTAAAATGTGCTGGTGCCCCGTCATGCATGAACCAAATTATGTTTCTCCCCAAAAGTGGCACATCCTCGAGCAATAAAGGTAACTCCTCCTCAAGAAATTGCCGATAATCGGAACCGTTAAGTCTGTTAGGCAAAAAAAATTGCCTAATCAAATAATTTCCACTTATTCCGACCAAGACATTTTGTTCTTGATGATGAGATTCTTCAATCCGATGGGGTTTTTCCTCAGCCCAATAATGATTATTGTGAAAATTTGTGATAGCAGTTCTCACAAAGTTAGCTTCGTCTGTAAACATTATTTCACTATCAAAATGAGCATTTTCTCTAATTTTATCTAAGAACTATAGGCAGAAATTCAGTCTTGAAGGAAAATCTCGAGGAAGTGAAGTTTGGACACGTTGAATATGAAACGGTTACAACAAAAGTCGTGGAGAATCCTCCAAATTAAAACATGTGAAATATTCAACTGATTTCCAATTTTTCTTGTACTCACAAGAGGATTCAAATCAATACAATTCAAAACTGCTTCCTCAATATCTGGAGTCTTCATAGTTTGAGTTGCACCTTTTAAATGATTAATGGCAGTGAAAGTACCAGTTTCACTCAAACTTCTGTGGATATTTGAAAATGTTTGCCTGTCTGGTGATATAATTGCCTAGCTTCTGTTGTGTTTCCGTCAGCCAGACTGTACATGTAATGGATATCAGCCAATTCGGCGTTAGTAAAATTAGCCATTTTTTCTTACAACCATAACTTCAAAAGTCTTGAAACTAATCGTTAATTTTATGAACAATTCGGGCAGAGACTGGTTCAACTGTAGAAACTGTATAACTAAATAAATGAAAAAAATAAATCCTACTAGTCATTTTATTAGTTAGAAGTGCTTTCAGTTCAGCGAATGCATACAATCGTTCAATAATTTTTTGCTCGAGAACGGTCGGAGATACAAAAAAATTACAAGTGTCAAAAAAGTTTCTGAATTGAACGAAGTTTGAAGAAAATTGATTATACGCTGATCAATGGCGTACTGCAAAAACGTTTGAAAGGGCAAAAGAAGGCATGGTCCGGAGAAGAAAACACCTTGTAGATTCTAGCTAAAATTTAGGAGATGTAATGATGGAGGCTGTATAAAATAGCTTGCATTCCAAATTCGGGAGGAATATACAAAAACTGCAGGAGTTTTGAAGAAAAAACTAATTTTTTCCGGAAATTTCAACACAATGCAGCTCCGTAACGAAGCTTTTGCGGACCTTTGTTTATATGAACTTTTTTTCTTAAAATTGCACGTAGATTCACGCCCTCAAGTTGTGACATACTATCTTGTAACACCCTGTATAGTCATACAAACGTTTAGTTTGGTCAGAGATGTAGATTTTTGTAGGTGAATCTTATCAATTTCGAATACTATAGTTACCAAAAAAATTGAACACTATTGGCCGTTACTTGATGCAAATCCATTTTGAATGATGAATGGAAGAAAATAAGATTTTTTACCATTTGCAGTATTTCACGTAGCTGCCTTACTAAAACATTGAAAATTGACCACCCTGTACTGAATGATGTTCTTAATGTTATATTGAAATTCTTTGATGATTTCGCTTTCAGATTACAATGTTATCCCAGGCGCGATTTGCAAACGTAGTGAGGGAAAAATATAAACTTAACCTGATAATTGTTTTGTTTTTGTTTTTCTATGGACCTACAGTTTATAGTGGACTCCGAACCACTCTCCTAGACTGTGCAAAGATAACTGCCACCTCTCAGGATTACAAGTTATCTGGCCTTCAAAGGTTATGGACCAACAACTATGGTTATGTATCCAATCTCTATGTACGTCTTCGTCAAATTCACTTTTTTGTTCAAGGACAACATCCATGATTTGAACCCGGATTCGAACCAGGCACTTCGGCTTAGCATATTCCTACATACTTGCTCAGTAACCGTGCAGCTACCGAGGCGGTCTGATCCTGATAATTAGGTAATATACTTTGCTTTCTTGCTAATGACATCTGTCATAAATATGACGTTATTGACATTTTCTATTTGCATTGTATGGCGTGTAATACACACAACCAAATTTATATGGAATCACTCGCTATTTCACATTATTATGGATTGTTTTTAACCATGGATATTCGATTACTTGCAAAGAATGAAGTTTTTTGTTGTCAAAAAACTGGATAGTATGACACAAATGTTGCATTATCACGTCATCTTCGGGATATTGTAATCAGTCGTCACTGAGATTTGAAACTGTGAATTTCGAAATTCAAAAAGCCTATACTCATAATTGAAAATGCCTTACATTGGATTATCCGATTTGCAGAGGGGTCGAATAATTGCTTTTGTTGAAGAAGGGGTGACACAGAGGGATTTAGCGGCCACAAAGGGGTTATCACAGGGGGTGATTTCAAAAACCTAAGCCTGATACGTGGAGCTACAATTTCTGCAAAATAGGCAGAGAAGAAGTCGCAGGAAGATAACTTCTGAACAACAAGACCGCTTTTTGTGCCACATTGCAAGAAGGAACGCTAGAGCGTCGCAGCCTATACTCCAAAGGCAATTTCTGTAAGGAACAGGCATTAGTGTATCAGTTGAAACGATACGTCAAAGACTTCGTTCAAGGGGTTTATACAGCAGAAGGCCGTTAAGAGTTCCAGAGCTAACCAGTCAACAAAAAATTAACAGACTTAATAGGTGTATCGAGCACCAAAATTGGTATATTGAGGATTGGCGAAATGTTCTTTTTCCGGACGAGACCAGAATTGGTGTTCGATCAGATGACTGCCAGATTCGGGTTTTAAGGGGTCGTGGAGGACAAGCTAGACTCCGAGCAGCAAGACAACTTCCGAAATACTAAGGGAGCAGTGTGATGTTTAGGGATGGGATTATGCTGGAAGCAAAAGACATTTGATTTCGTTTCCTGCAAGTGTAAAAGCTAGAAATTACGTGGACTTAGTGCTGGAGCCCATAGTGAGACTCTGACGAGGTGCCCATTGTGAGAATTTCACTTTTATGCAAGATAATGCTCCTCCGCATACCAGCAACCTCTCACGACATATTCTTGAAACAGAGGGCATCGGCTATTTTGGATTGACCAGCTTGCTCTCTAGACCTGAATCCTAATTATACTCATAACAGGAAAAACTGAATCACTCCAGAAATTGTTTTGGCCAAATGTGACCTACAAAATCTTCATTGGTTACATTCTAATATAAAAACTCAATCCTCTAATGATTTATATAAGAAAGCCAAATCCTATTATAAATCCTTAATCCTAAGAACCAAATACAATTTTCACAGTGAACTTATTGATAAATCTGTAAATAAAAATAGAACTGTGTGGAATCTAGTAAATACTATGACTGGTCGAAAACGTATGGAACAAAATTCTATTGCACTGGTTATTGATAATGTTACGCATAACGATCCCAAGGATTTGGCTGAGATTTTCGCTAATCATTTCACTACAGATGCCGAATCTTCCCTCAACAGTTATTATAAAGACTCAATGTCATCCTCATGTACGACGTCACGTATGTTAGACACAACCTTTTTCTTCCACCCAGTCCTGGAGCATGAAATCCATGATGTTATAAGATCACTCAAAAACAACAAAGGTTCTGGTGTTGATTTCATCTCAGCACGAATTCTGAAGATGATAGGTACCGATATCAGCCGACATGTCGCTCATGTTATTAACCTGTCAATTAGCACAGGCGTATTTCCTCGTATTCTGAAAAAAGCAATCGTCATTCCTATTCATAAAAAGGATGATGTACACGATATCATGAACTATAGACCTATATCTATCTTAAGTGTCTTTTCCAAGGTTTTTGAAAGAATATTGTTTGATAGAATGATGAAGCACCTAGATAAATTTCAAATACTTATACTGCACAACATGGTTTCAGAACCGGCCGCTCGACTCAAACTGGAGCATTGCAGTTCGTGGAGTTCGTCTATCGTTGCCTTGATAATGGTCAATATGTTGCTGGATTGTTCTTTGACTTGTCTAAAGCGTTTGATAGTCTTGCTATCCAGTTTATATTGGATAAATGTTATAATCTTGGATTCAGAGGCGTGTTCTTGAACTGGATTCGTAGTTATCTGGAGGACAGAACTGCCTCAATCAGGGTTCACGACTCGTTCTCAAATGAATAGTACTGTAAATTAGAGTACCCCAGGATTCTGTCTTGGGGCCACTTCTATTTCTGTTATTCATCAACGATCTGCCACCAAATTTGAAAAAAATATTCTACAGAAAATCTAATATTCGCAATTTATTATCAAAAATAATCTGGTTGATACTGTTCGCTGATGACTCTTTCATAGCTATTACTGCTGAGACTCTTGAGGAGCTTCAAAAGTTATGCGAGCTGCTGGTGGAGAGTTTCGTAGAATGGTGCCATTTTAATGCTATTATGATCAATGTCAACAAGACGGAATGCATTCACTTCACTCTGTCGTCTTGTGATCAGGGTAGCATAACAATAAGGTATTTAGATACAGTCATCTCTTCGAAGTACACCACTAAATTCCTCGGCGTTCACATCGATAGGAATCTGAAGTGGAGTGCACATATCGATGCGATTTGTAAGAGGCTGAATAGTTCCTATTATGCCCTAAATAGAATCAAGAGTTCACTACCTCTAAGTTCCTTGTGAACGTTTATTACAGTTTGGTATATAGTCACCTGTCCTATAATATTTTACTGTGGGGAAATTCCTCAGACGTAGGTAGAGTTTTCATCATCCAGAAAAGAATTCTGCGAATGATGTTCGATACAGCTCCACAATCTTAATGTAGACCGTTGTTCCTGAAGAATGGTATCCTCACATTGGCGTCTATTTTCATTTTGAGATGCCTCGTTTATATTAAAGAGAATGAAAGTAACATGACTAAACTTTCTAACTTTCATTCCCACAATACTAGAAATAAGGAAACATTATGTATCCCTAAACACAGAACTTCTAGATTTGAAATGTCGCCCTGTACCAGGGTATCAGATTGTTCAATCATTTTCCACGGCATATACAGGGTCTAAGTGTAAATAGATTTAAGGTAGCAGTTAAGAATTTACTTTTAGCAAAATGTTTTTATACTGTGAATGAGTTTCTATGTGTTGATTTAGATAATGTCTAAATGTCTTTTCTATTGACCTGTCCTATACATACTTGTGATGTCTTAAGGGATCAATAAATTATTATTATTATTATTATTATTGAACATTTATGGGATAGTCTCAAAAGGAAAATTAGATCGCGCTAGGATAAGTCAAGAACCCCACAGCTGCTCATCCAAGCTGCCACAGAAGAGTGGCAGAATATCACCCCAGAGGAGGTCGAAAACCTAATCCAAAGCATGTCTAGACGGATTCGGGCTTGTATCAGGGCAAGAGGAGGTAATACAAGCAAGTGGGGTCGAGAAAAAAAGACGCACTCAGTGAGAAAACAATTTTAAATTTTTTACTTCATGCGGAAAGTCTCTTATTTTCTTTTATTTGTTTCTTTCTCAAAATGAACCTCAATTTATTAATTTTTCAATTGAAATATCTCAAAAAGGATCAATCCTTCGAAATTGACAAAATGCCTAAGGTAATATTCAAAATATCGGGTGATTCCATATAAATTTGGTTGTGTATATATCATTGAAAACTTCTTGTTGTTTTCCTTACGTTCCTAGATTTTTGAGCTACTGTGTTTTATATTAGTCGCGATCTTAAAATCAATAGTTCATCATAAACTAATAAATGACGTTAATGAAATCTCAACTCAAAATTAATGACCTAAATGCATTTTGATCCATTTCGTTCCAAATTTCGATCAGTGTGTTTCGAACTTCATTAAAGTAGTTAGATGATTTCGCAGGTTTCTTAATTTTTCATTGATAATGTATCAGATATGTTCGATGAGATTTAGGTCTGGACTTCGTGCAGGTCACTCCATTGAAGTGATAATATGGAAATTGTTTTTCAGCTAACTTCGATAGCAACCGCTTTAATTGCTTACGCCGAAATTCCTGAAAATCGAGAAATCCGAATTAACTCGATAATAAAAGAAGATAGCTGTGATCTGTGTTCTCACCGATGAATTGTCTTTGAAAGTGGGGTACTAAGATGGGGGGTCATTTCTCTCTATTGGAACCCATGTATTGATTGATGTGCCTCATGTAGTGTTGAAATTCACTCATAATTTCGCTTTCAGATTACAGTGTTATCTGAGGAGCGATTTGCTAACTTACTGGACAGAATAAATATACGTCATATCGACATGTTTCAGTAGCATTATATGCCGTGTAATATATCAATGAAATGATCTTGTATCTTTTTACGCTTCTAGATATTTGTACTACTCGATCTTAACCCTTCAGGTTTTTATTAAGGATCATCTGAAATCCATAGTTTATCATAAACCAATAAATGACGTTAATGAACTTAGAAACTCCATAATTGATTATTAGAAATAGTTTTGGAATTTTCTAGAAGGTCCGCCGATTTCTTAGAAGAAGACGAAAAGCCTGCATTAATGTCATCAACATTTAATAATCTTTATATTACATTCATATATATGAAATTAAATGGAACACATGGTAACTTTCAGAAGTGTGAAATAAGAAGATATCATTCAAAAGAGATGATGAAAAATATCAACAATTCTCGAGTTAATGAAAAATTGAAAAATTCTACCATCCTAGCATCCTACGTTGCTGAATTTGCCACCCCATGTTGTCCCAAATATGTTCTATAGGATTCAAGTCGGGACTTCTGGCTGGCCATCTTAAAATATCAATTTCGGCTTTTGCAGAAATTCTGTAACTACTCTAGCTGCGGGAGGCCGAGCATTATCATGTATATAAATGGAGTTTTCGTCAATCAATGGGTCAAAGGGTACAACATGGGTTTCAAGGATATCTGCGATGTATTTGGCCGCTGTCATTCTTCCATTATTCACTAGGACTAACTCAGTTGGATCATGTAAAGAAATGATTCCCCATATCATTACTGAGCCCCTCTGAAGTTTTCGGTTTGCCGCATATTGCATTGCTGATACCGTTCTCCAGGTCGTCTGTATACAGGCATGTGTCTATCATTTGATACTAGACAGAACCTGGACTCTTCGGAAAAGAGAACATTTGACCATTCTGGAATACCCCAGTTTGCATGTTTCCTCGCAAACTGAAGTCTTGTAACTCGATGCTCTCTGGTGAGACGCGGACCGGTAGAAGCCACCCTTGGTCTGATATCTTCTTCTCTGAGCCTATTCCTAACAGTTTGCAATGAAATATGCACATTTCTGGAAAGTGCAAGTTCATTTTGTAGCGTTATAGCCGTACAGTGCCGAACTCTTAGTGCAGTTAAACGAAGCCAACGATCATCAACTGGTATTTTTATCCGATTTCTTCCCTATCCGGCTCTTCTTCCATATTCTCCTGTTTCGTGGTACCGAATAATTGCCTTGAAAAAGTGCTTTGGTTAACACTCAACAAGTTAGCCACGTAACGTTGGCTTCGCCTCTCCTCTAAAAGTGTTACAATTCTTACCACTTCATGATGACTCAAATAGCGCCCAGGACGTTCAGCAGCCATTACAATAAATTCAAAGATCAAAGATTCGAAAATCAACAAGAAACACAGAAAATTTGCATCAATTTAGCGTGAAAACTGAAGAGAGATTGAATGAATACTGATAGTCAAATAAACTCATTGTTGTTTCATACGTGTTTGAGATCATATGGAAACAAATGTTACTATTTAGTTAAGGTTTTCTTCCCCTCATATGTCCAAAAACATATGTTGACAAAGAAACCGCAATCGAGCTGTTTAATCGATTGTGGAATTCAGAATATCAGGTGATGCGACAATTTTTGTGGTGTGTGTATTAATATCATTATGAACGACAGTAGCCCTTTTGAATTTATCAGAATTCGGGGTTCTTGAAATTTTGGTTGCAAGTGCTTATACCGGATGTTCCGAGAAGAACGCCCCAAGCTTAGGCTATTAGAATTGTTGATCCTTTTCAATGAAACAAAATCCGAGTTGGTCCTCGAATGATACTCTGACAGTCTTACATTTTCATACGTTTCTCACTTCCGGAATTGTCGGAAGTTGACCTTTATTTGAACATTATGAATGTTAACCCCATGTTCCCATTTTTTTCGATTACTCATTGAATTCTGAATACTTTCTGGTGCAAAAGTATCACCTAAAAAGCTATAATTTCTGAGAAAAAATTGAAAAAAGAATGAGCGACTGTTTGAGTTTGTGATACTCTACAAATCAACCGTTAACATTTATTATCATTGAATCTATCTATTGAAAATATGGCCTAATAACCTACCTTCTTTTCCTATAATTCAATGGTCACGTTTAGTTTTCACGGTCTATGATATTCTATCATGCGCGGAGGATTCTCCAAAGCCGACATCGTAGAAATTTTGTGGTAATTTATGTAATTGTTGACAACATTCCAAAAAGCCAATCATTTCTTCACTACTCCCCTTTTTCTCTTACCCATAACTAAGCAATTTCATTGCTTGAAAAAGTTCTTCATGAATGAAGAACTGATAATATTTTGATCTCCCCAGATAAACTGCCAATTTCTTTAATCGCAAGATTCTATTGAATTCTATTGAAAATGAAATGCACTTGAAATATTAGGTTATGTCACTTTTACACTGATAGGCAACTAATTCTTAACACATATTCTTCGGATATGTCCGGATATGCCAACAAATTTCGATATTTTTTCTCGACGCACTCATGAGGAATAAAATGAAATAAATAGAATGCGATTTGCAAGAAATCACCACATATTAAATTGAAAGTTTTGATTTCCAGTAATACTGTCACGTGAATCACAAAATTTGACCACCTCAGAATCTGCTGAAACAGGTTGAACTTATACAAGAATGTATACTTGTATACTACTACTGATAGGCACCATCAAGGGCAGCTTTAACAGAACAATGAAGTGCAAAGTCTACTCCCTGTTAAGAGAGCCGAAATGCCCACAATCGCGAAGTCCTTTTTTCTTCGATAACATCATTGAGGTGACCAAAATAAAAGCTTTCATCGTAATTTTAGCTTTTCTCCCCGATCCTCCCTCCACAACATCAGAAAACGTGTTTCTTCTCATCTCATTTTTTTCCTCACATAACATGCAAAATTTTTTCATAATAATTGGGCCTCCAAAAAATTTTTTCCCCAAAAATGTTTTCCCTGTGCTTAATGGATGTCTGGGCAGCTCTAGCTTCTACGGCGTTTGGTTTCTGTTGTTGAAAAGTACTTTTTGAATCTTTTCAAATTTTTCCTGATGGTGCGCCACCTGCAGAAACGAGAAAAACTATTTTTCGCTTTCTAGTGCGGAAAAATAAATTGTCTACATGTCTGTGTGTGCAGGAAACAATGAAAACTGTTAAATATTATAATATCCTACAAACATAATATCCAACTATAGAATTTTTCCTCGAAAAAATTATTCAGTAATGATTTTTTGCCAGTAATCTTACTTTCTAGCCGCTTTTAGTGCGAAAACTAAAGTTTCCCACTTCTACGTTTGCGGGAATGAATGAAAATAGTCTAATACTATGCTATTTCTAGTTATTTTTGCCATTCATCTCACTTTTCCGTCAAATTTTTGCTTGAGCCTTTGATTATTTATGAAACCACAAGTGTGATAGACAAAATTCAATTAAGTTTTTTAGGTTATACCTTCAAATAGTAGTTCCAATTGACTCTTTATGTTCTCGAAACTTCTTTAAATTATTTTGTAATAGAGATTGTGAAATACGATATCACTAGTCATTTCTTCTTTGTCGCTATAATTTTTGTTGTAGTATAGAATACCTCTTCTACGTTGACCCTAATGTCGTAGTGTCATTACGCAATATCAATGAATAAAACAAAATATTGAAATGTATTCAATTAATTTCGTATAGAAACTAAAGTTCGATTTGATTGTCAGCTGTTGCATAAACATATAAACAGCGAGGCTTACTACGTGAGCAATTATCGAAAGCTGTGATGATGTTTCACGATGTGAAACGTCCACGTACCCTCAGCTGCAGCTATGTTGCAGTCGTTGGCTGAGTATGTGAGCGCGGCATCTATCTTGCTCTAGCGCGCGCTGGCGCACCTCTGCAGGTGCAGCGGGACAGTTAGCGATACCACAAGGTCTCAGGGAATTTGGTTTGAGGCTTCGTGTCGAAGTTTGAGGCCCAACTATAGCCGAACCACATCGAACAGCCCGATTGAATTTGCTTCGGAAAATGTCAATGGCTTCCTGAGTGGTAGTGAATTTTGTTTTCAAATTAGTCGAGATTTTGACTTTTTCATTTCGATCGACGTTCTTTGGTGTACAGACGTCGAAATGATAAGCTCAGTGCAGCTTTTTAGCTATGTGAAGGTTCAATAATGGGGTGGAGGAAATTAGTGGAGGTTGCCTTCATGACTTTCTGTATTTCTGTACCTACGGATCATTCTGGAAACCTTTGAATGGGACACTTCAAGCCTTTGGTATATTCTTGTATACGTCTAACCTAGGTCATTCAATACCACTGTTTCGGCACATTCTTCTGGTGTCGAATTTGACAAAATCTCGATTCATTTGTGAGCAAAACTCTTCTAACCAATTGACATATTTTGTCGAAACAGCATTCGAAGATGCCTGACAGTAGCAAATCGTCCTCTTTACGAGGAAACTCTTGAATAACAGTTATGGAACGCCGTTGTTGGTTGAGGTTGCCCAGGTTTTCTTTCATGACTATCATTTTCCCTGTACCTGTGGATCATTTTGGATAAAGTTCAATAGGACATCCAAAGCCTTTCGGCTATTCTGATGTAACTCTAACTTAGGTCATCTAACACCACTACTTCAGCACATTCTGCCGGGCTCAAATTTCGAGATTTTCGTTTCATTATTTCCGAAAATTAAAAATTTTCAAGAAGAGCAAAACAAAAATTTATTAGAGAAAAAAATTGTTATATCTCCCATTTCATTTTCCATGAGAGAAACAGTAAGCGTTAATAATTAATTACCTACCAAAAAATGAGTTGAAATTGTTAATGTCTTGGCAGAGTGTAGAAGAAGGCCAAAATATGGATATATTGAAGTTTAACGAATGAATTATGTAACAGCATCTATACGTATCTGAAGAATCGACAAAGATGCAATATTCACACGATAACATCATGACTTTACATTTGACCTTTCTGGTATGGCACGATATACTATATGTCAAATATCCAATTGCTAGATGAGTAATGGTTAAGTTTTCTATTTATCTATTATAGTTTCTGCAGAGTGGTTTCAATATAAAGCATTTGATGTTTGCTTTGGAAAAAAATGTTTGATATAAATATCAGGAAAAGATAAACGAAAGTCTTCTTATCCATCAAAAATATTCGTCTTAGCCTTATTGTCCTAAAAACGATAAAACAAATAATAAGAATTAATAGATTTCAAAACTACTCAACAAAGAGTATGACCTTAGTAGTTGATGAGGGAACCGCATCGCCGCATTCTGCATAAAACCAAATCATTTGATTTGATTGAGGAGGTTGTTACTTGATGAAAATCGATATACATATTTTCAATGAAATAAAACTATGGTATTTAGATTTTCACTATATTAACAAAAGTTTGATCGTTTTCACCACACTGTGGCTTCATCAGATAGATACAAACTAATGTTATTCCTTATATATTAGTCCTATTTCCTACTTAATATTACAATAGGTAAAAGTACAAGGGGTATGTTGGAAAACCGTTTATGAATTGAAAAGATTCAGTAAAGGAGAATGATTTAGATTTAATTGACTATTAAGTTGACAACCCGCAATCATCAAAACTTTACTCCCTCGCCAAACTCCATAAAACAGGGCATCCCATTATACCAGTTGTTTCATATTTTCAAGCTCCAGCTGCAAAACTTTCACGCTTTCTCATAGACATTATTCAACAGTACGCTAATTTTGAACCTGCATTCACAATATAAACTATTCAATCCTAATATATAAAATTCAGCACACGATACTACCACCGAACGCTAAACTTATGTCATGGTATGTAGTGAATGTCTTCTCTAGTGTTCCACCTATTGATACAGTGAAACTCATCAACAACGACCTTGAAATTAATAAAGTCAATCCGGTAATTCACCAGAAATCTTACACCTTTTAGAAATTTGTTTAGATCAAAACTATTTTAATTTCAACGGAGTATTATATAATCATGGGTAATCCTCTGAGCCCTCTACTTGCTGAAATTTTCATGAATAATATTGAAAAAACTATCCCAGAACTTTCGTTATTCAAACACTTTTTTATTGGTTCAGATATGTCAACGATATCACTTGTTGTTTCACTGGTACAGACAATTAGAGTCATTCAAAGCATTCATTAACAAAATTCACGATAATATTAAATTCAGGTTAGAGATAGAAATAGAAAACTCCATTAACTTTTTGGATTTAACTATTACTAAAATTAACGGCAAACACGATTTTTCATTTTTCATAAGCCATCGCATAGAGATATTACTATTCACAGCTAATCTTCACATCCTTATCCACATAAATTAGCTGCTTACAATAGTATGGTACATAGACTCATTAATATCCCAATGTCACAAAATAATTTTATAAGAGAGCAAAATAATATTAAACAAATAGCAGTCAATAATGGTTACAGTCCAAGTATGATTGAAACATGATTTCCCGCAAAAAATTTCCAAAGCAATCCAGGAAGTATTTCCAAGTATAAAAAGTTCTAACATAAAACGCAATAGTTTAACTTATATTGGTAATCCTAGTCTAGAATTGAAATCATTCCTCTCGCATTATAATTTCAATATAGCATTCCGAACTGATAATTCTTTAGGCAGACATATCAAAAACTGCAAATCTAAAATAGAAAAAAGTAATAAATCCGGTGTTTATAAACTGTCTTGCAGGGATTGTGATAAAATTTATATTGGTAGAACTTTCAGAGATTTCAAAGATTATCCGAGCACAACGTAGTTTTAAGTATCATAAATCAGGTAGGTTACTTAAGAGTCAATTAGATCTCAATCCTTCTCCTTTACTCAATCTTCTCAATTCATAAAGTAAGCAACTCCGATGGGTTTTCCAACATATCCCTTGTACTTGTACCTATTGTAATATTAAGTAGGAAAAAAGTATAATATACAGGGATATCAACCGGGACCGTCCGTTAAAAACTTTTTGAGTTCCAATTACAATATCAAGCTGAAATTTTATATGCGGCCATAACTAGCGATTTCCAATTGAAGTGAAATATTTTCGAAATGATACCATTTCCGGTTATACCGAAATAATTTGGGAATATATTGAATTTTGATGATTTTGCAAGAACTAACAGAGAATGCTTTGAAATATTTGAATCAAGTAGCTGAACTGGCTATGCTCACGTGACAGGTGCCTTAAATTAACGTACTTGTCACTTCGTTCATTCGAATTTGATATTTAAAACAAGAATTGTCGTTATTTCAGACTGAAAATATCCAAAAAATACAACACATTTGGAATAAAACCACTAGTTATTCAAACGAAAATATATTTAATCTTTTTCTAATTCGTTTTAGAATGTCAAAAAGTAAAGGGTAGAAATTGCAGGCAATTCAATAACCAATTTCCAAATTTACCGTCTATGAGTAAAATAAAATTTCGATGCATTAGAAGCAATTTTCTATAATTCGGATGAATAAAAATTGTTGGAACTGAGCGAAAACCAATCATCGAAGATAATTACATTAATACAAATAAATGATAGCAAACATCATAGGAGAAAACTAATTTACGATCTGAATACATGTTCAATATGGGCCCCATTTTGCTCGATACACTTGACAGCTCGTATACGAACATGATGAGTTGCCCTCCTAGTTTCCTCAGGATCAATATTACGAAAAGCATTATGAATACGCTCTAGTAACTCTTTCTTACTTCTTACAGGAATAAGATACACTTCACCCTTGATTTTGCCCCATAAATAAAAATCAAAGGCGTCGGGTCCGGAGAAAGCGGAGGCCATAAATTTGGTCCTTGATTACCCCACTATCTATCCTCGAACATTTCTGTTCCATTAATTTAAGCACCTGACAGGGGCTTAAAATTAATGTACTTGTCACTTCGTTCATTCGAATTTGATATTTCAACAAGAAATGTTGGTAATTTGAAGTGAAAATTTATGAAAAACACCGGATTGATAATGAAATGGCTGATTATTCAAACGAGGATAGGTTTAATCTCTCTTTAATTCATGGCGATTGTCAAAAAGTGGTGGATAGAACTTGCAGCCAATTCAAAAACCAATTTCCAAATTTGGCGCCTATGAGTAAAACAAAATTTCGAGGATTAGAAGCAATTTTCTGCAATTTGGAGGAATAAGAAACATAGAAACTAGAAGGAAACCAATTCTCGAGGACGACGACAATCAAATTATTACGCTAGCGTATTTTCGTGCCAATCCACATGCGTCCTTTAAGTCAGCATGAATGGTTATTAGATTGAGTTATACTTCCATTCAAAGGATCCTTAAGAAACATATCATGCACCCGTATTCTTTTATCAGACTACAAAAATTGAAACCAACTGACCTTCCCAAGCGGCTAAATTTCTGTGAAGATTCATTAATTCGGCTTCAAGAAGATGAGACAATTCTGCAAAAATTATATGGTCTGAAGCCAAGTTCAATGAAAGTGGAATAACCAACAGGAGAAATCGACATTTTTGGGCCACAGAAAATCCACATTTCATTGAGGTTATTGATTTCCAAAATAAATTCAGCGTGAACGTTTTTGCAATTTTGATTAATGATTTGTTGGCTTATCACATTTATGAGAAAAATCTCAATGGACAAAGATACCTGGAAATTTTGAGAGGAACATTAGCAAATTTTTCAGATGAATTTAGCATGAATTTAACATTCTGAGGGATTGCTATTACCAAATGGATGGTGCACCAGCACATAAAATACGAGCTGAAGATCGGCAGCTAACAGAAATGTTCGATTATAGATGGTGGGGTAATCAAGGACCAAATTTATGGCCTCCGTGTTCTCCGGACCTGACGCCCTTGATTTTTATTTATGGGGCAAAATCAAGGGTGAAGTGTATCTTATTCCAGTAAGAAGTAAAGAAGAGTTACTAGAGCGTATTCATAATGCTTTTCGTAATATTGATCCTGAGGATACTAGGAGAGCAACTTATCATGTTCGTATACGGGCCCATATTGAACATGTATTCAGATCGTAAATTAGTTTTCTCCTATGATGTTTGCTATCATGTATTTGTATTAATGTAATTATCTTCGATGATTGGTTTTCGCTTAGTTCCAATAATTTTTATTCATCCGAATTGTAGAAAATTGCTTCTAATGCATCGAAATTTTATTTTACTCATAGACGGTAAATTTGGAAATTGATTATTGAATTGCCTGCAATTTCTACCCACTACTTTTTGACATTCTAATATGAATTAAAAAAGATTAAATATATTTTCGTTTGAATAACTAGTGGTTTTATTCCAAATGTGTTGTATTTTTTGGATATTTTCAGTCTGAAATAACGACAATTCTTGTTTTAAATATCAAATTTGTATGAACGAAGTGACAAGTACATTAATTTTGGGCACCTGTCACGTGAGCATAGCCAGTTCAGCTACTTGATTCAAATATTTCAAAGCATTCTCTGTTAGTTCTTGCAAAATCATCAAAATTCAATATATTCCCAAATCATTTCGGAACTATAAGAAATGGGTATAGTACATGCTTATACAATTCCATCTGAAATTTGACGCTTCATCTGATGGCGATATAAAGATTGGCACGTGCAATTTGAAAAATTTGAGTTATTGCTGTTTGAAAAAGGCCAAATTGAAAAAATCATACAGAACAACGCAATAACCATTCGACATGTGTAGTTTGCTTAAAAAATTCCTTGATCCTTCTTCTATCCATTCAAGCAAAAATTGTGTCTGTAGTGCAAATGATCTACGAGCTACAATTTATTTAAATGATCCTCAAAAATCGAGTTTATAACAAAAATAATTAAATCTGTCAAAAGTTTTGACAGATAAGTGCCAACCATTTGAGTATTTTATGCCTTGCTCAAATGTCGGTTCTAGATGGATAATAAAAAAGGTAGATTGCCATTTGAAATAACAAAGTGATGACCCACGTCCGGTATAACCGGAAATTGTATCACTTCGAAAATATTTCACTCCAATTGGAAATCGCTAGTTATGGCCGCGTATAAAATTTCAGCTTGATATTGTAATTGGAACTTAAAAAGTTTTTAACGGACGGTCCCGGTGGATATCCCTGTATAAGGAATAACTCTGTACATTAGTTTGTATCTATTTGATGAAGCCACAGTGTGGTGAAACCGGTCATAGTTCTGTTAATATAGTGAAAATCTAAATACCATAGTTTTATTTCAGTGAAAATATAAAACCAATCTTTGATGTATTTTTTGGACCAAGTTATAACGTTCATTGTCCATAACTTCAAATACTATGAGCCCAAATTCAACCATCATGTGACTAAAACAGAATCAACTCTGGATAAGTTTGAAGCAAAAATTAATTCAATTTTTATATTAATTTCGCATATAAGAAAATTCGAAATTAAAACACGTTTCCACTAACAATTTACGTAAATCATTGCCAAGCTTATACATAAAGATTCTGAACAATTCTTCCTTGATCGTCATCCATGACTTGAATTCTTCGACTTCTTGATAAAGAAAAATAATTTTACGTATCCCTCAAATAAATTATTTATCTTTTATCTGTCAATTTCAAAACCGTACCTATTACTTAATAACTTTCATCATTTGGATTAGACGTTTATGCTTTCGCTTTTCATATGATGAATTAACACACTTTTCGGTGACGTTTGCTTTAACATTTTTATTGCAATACGGTAGCAGAATTCTAAATAGTCGAACGACTTAATGCGTCATAACACGATCAACCCAGAAGAGACCATATCACTAATCAGGTGGAGAGACACGCCTTGTTGTCATACAACATGTTGATGTTATATACATTCTATTATCGGTTCGTTTATTAGTAATCAAAGAATTTCACCTTCAAATAATTCAATCACTAGAGGTATTCCAGAAGATACAAGAACTGCAAATTAGAATAGGTGCGTCATGAAATAGTTTCCTCTTCCTACAAGAATAAGAATAATCATTCTCTACTGATCTTGTTCACAAGTTGAAATCGGTAATTTTACTTGCTCAAGATCCTGAAACTATGAAGATAGGCTCATTGGAGATGGCAGAACTAATTAACGAATTAAGATGAAATTCATGAAGTAACTTAGTATTGATTTGGAAATTACCATTATACCCGCATTCATGGAAATTGATGTAAAACTAATAATGAAAAACTTTGCAAAGAATCAAAGACCCCGAAAACCTATTAAAAGCGGATATTTTCGGTTCAGACCAGAATTACTTCATCACATTCATACTCAAAATTAATGACATCATAGCATTCTAATCCATTTCGTTCCCAATTTCGACGTCTATTCGGCACCTCATTCACGATAGCTGGCTAATTTTGCTGGCTTTTCAATCTTCAATTGATAATATCCAAGATGGGGCTGAGGTATGGACTTCATGAAGGCCAATACTTTGAAGTGAATAAGTGATTCGTTTATCACTTGGCGAAGGTTTCACAAATATTTATTAAAAATACTCGACATATGTTTCGGGTTGTTAGCCCATTATCAAGAGTAATACAATACTAAATTCAAAATGAGTGATTTCACTTATGTATAGCGATATTCACAACAGGAGGTAAATTGAAGTCTATTTGGTCGTTGCAAATTGGCTGGTTTTTCCTATGAGCGGACGTAATTTCAATAATTTCCAAGATGTCCATTCTTTTTCCTTTATTACCTGGATGCATGAGTTCAATATTCTCGAAATCTATGAAATGATTTTTATTGAGGCAGTGGTTCGAAAAAACCGTAGAATTTTTATTAAGGAGAATAGATCTTTTATGTTCTTCAACACTCTTCTCGATGCATCTTCCGGTTTGGCCTATATAGAATGTCTTGTCCAGAGCTGTACCAAGAAGAAGAAACAACTGATACATGGGTGAACGAAGACGAAACACCAGATGATGTTTTGATAACTGAGAAAGAGCTGAGAAAAAGAATACAAAAGCCAAAAGACAGGAAAGCCGCGGGAACAGACAACATCCCTAACGAATTGCTAAAATATGGGGGAAAGAAACTCACCGAGAAGCTGCTAACTCTTTTCAATAAAATTTTGAACACATCACAGATTCCTGAAGAATGGAGCAGCAGCATCACTATTCCTATCTTCAAAAAGGGGCAAAAGAATCACCTGAAAACTACAGGGGTAAAACCCTGCTAAGTACGTCCATGGAACTGCTCACTGGCATCCTATAAGACAAATTGGAATCACGTATCAAGAATAGAGAGGAACAGTTTAGATTTCGAACAAATAGATCAACAACGGACCTTCTCTTCATAATAAAACAACTAAAGGAAAAATCAATAGAGTTCAACAAGCCTGCTTACATCTGCTTTATAGCCTTAACAAAGGCATTCGACAAAGTGCGCTTGACAAACATCCTACAAATTCTAATAAAAAGACAGTCCCCGTCCCAAATCACCAAACTAATTAAAACTTAAACACCGGAAATGTGACAAAGATCAAGTCAGGCGAACATACTACACCTAACATAAAAACACCAGGCGGAATTAGACAGGGTGACAGCATGAGCCCTTTCCATTTCAACCTCTTGATGGATGAAATAATACAACAAGTCACAACCTTAGATTTGGGATACATAATGGACCACTCTGAAATATCTGTGGTCTGCTATGCTGACGACGCAGCTATTATAGCAGAAACGGAGAACGATCTTAAGAGACAGCTCTTTAAATTCTATCAAGTCAGCCAACAACTCAACATGGTAATTTCAATATCAAAAACCAAAGCCATGACATTCTCCAGAGAACCTGTCAGGTGTAAAGTGGTTGTGGAAGACAAGTCAATCGAGCAAGTCAATGTCTTTAAATATCTAGGCATGGACATCTGCAGCTACCACGATCCGGCGAAGGAAGTAAGAAGTCTTATAACTAAAGCAGCAGCTCTGTCAGGGTGTCTTAGAGATGTGATATGGTCAAACCAGCACATGGGAACAGATAGAAGGGTGAAGATCTATAAGACTTGCATCAGACCTATCATGACTTACGGCATAGAAGCACGCAAAGACACAAACAAAACTAAAAGTATGCTACGCGCGGCCGAAATGAAAACCCTAAGAACTATCCTCGGCAAGACCAGACTGGACAGGATAAGAAACACTGACATACGAGCTCAATACGGCATAGTAGACATAGTCAGATGGGGCAGACAAAGACGATGAGAATGGTATGCGCGCGTGCGAAGAATGCACGAAAACAGATTACCGCGCATAATGATGGAGAGCAAGCCACATGGAAAGCGCCCACCAGGAAGACCCCCAAAAAGGTGGCAAGAAAGCTGACAGTCCACCTCGCAAGAAACCATCCAGAGACGGCTTCGGCAAGCAACAGACCAATAGGTCTATTTAAAAGAATAAGAAGAAGAAGAAGAAGAACAATGTCTCACATTCACTGCAGTGTATTTTATATACTCCGCTTTAATCCAATAATTTTATTTTATCTTTATTATTAACCAATAATGGAACCGAATTCTTTTTATTAGTGCTGATGGTGTTCTGTGTAATCTGTTACATATTTTCTTGCTAATATTAGGAATATAGTTAACTGGAAATTTTCTGTTAGATTTCCCAGTGTGCAACGGATAAATGCTATGAAATAAAAGTTTATGTCGTTTTTGTCTCATAAAGGTATCAATAAATATACAGAAGATATCGTCTAAATATCTTTTCCATAAAAATACATTATTGATTAGGATGTTGGGGAACTAAAATTCGGTTTTCTGAATTTATCATAATTATTTCACTTATAACGGAGACAATGTAGGGCCAATAGGTTAATCATCTAATTGTTGATATATTTTATTATTGAACCTGAAATAACTTTTTGAAGACAAAGTTATATGAGTGAGGCTTAATGTACTATTGGATTGAAGTTGTTGATTAATTGTGGCTTTGACATCAGGGCAGGGTGTGGACAGATATAGATTAATTATACAAAAGATACTAATTTAGTATTTATCGAAATTTTAGAGATCTCAAGTGATTGGTTAATTCTATAGTTTTGTATTGAGCAAACTGGATTCTGTTGTATCAAATTTGGAATTATATTGTTCAAATATTTACATAATTTAGTAGCTTACATATGAAACAATAGGTCTCATGGGACAATCTACCTTGTGAATTTTGTGTAGTGATTATAAAATTGGAGCTTTCGGATACATAACAGTCAATTTCAACCCATCTTTCTGCAATAAATTCGTTCACCTTTTAAATAGAGATTTAAATTTGTTAGTAGGATCATTATATAATTCTATAAATTCTTCTGGAATGAATAGTCTTTCTGTTTTTCAATATATATATCCGTTTCTAAAATCGTAATACTGTTACCTTTGTCAGCTTTACAAGGGGTTAAATTATGATCTTTAAGTTTTGTTTGTATGGATCTAACAATTGGTAATTCCCTATTGTTTTTGGTCAATCAAGAATGTCTTATATATTTAGTATCGACTACTTCTTCATGAGCTTCATCGTCTACAACTTCTATTGAGCTAAGAGCTATCTCAGAGGACAATATTTCAAACCTTTCTCTAAAAGTTCTGTCTCTTTTTCATTGAAAATAATATTTGAAAATTCTAGGTGAAATTGAAATTCTGGAGTGGGTTCACTATTAGTCAACAATGAAGACTTACTGTTTTTGATGAGGTGTTTCAACTTATTCTGTTGTTTCTTGTATTGTTCATGGCACAGGTGCTCGATTTCTTCTCTTATATGCTGATCGAGAAGGTCAAATAGTTCCCCCAATATCCTAATTAATAATGTATTTTATGGAAAAGATATGAAGATGATATCCTCTGTATTTTGATTGGCACAAACAGACAACACCATAGTTTCTTACAGTTTTTAAATTCTTTCCATCAATCGATTCAATTTACAATGGAAGATGAAAATAATGAAAAATCTTTGAACTTCTTGGACTTGTCGATCAGTAGGGCTCATGACTCACTCGCCTTTAAAATATGCAGAATACCAACCTATTCGGATACCCTGATTCATAACAGCAGTTCCCAATCCAAGATTATCAAATTAAGTGCTTTTAATTCATTTGTGCACAGATTGCTTTCTATTCATTTGTCAGCTCTCGATTTTGAGAATGAAGTTCAAGTTTTAAAATTAATCGCTATGAACAACAGCTTTGAACCAAAATTAATTGATACCTGAATAAGACAAAAACGACATAAACTTTTGTTGCAGAGCATTTATCCGTTGCATACTGAGAAATCTTACAGAAAATTTCATATTAACTATATTCCTAATGTTAGCAACAAAATATGTAACAGGTTACACTGAAATAATATCAATACCATCAGCACAGATGAAAAGAATATTTGGGTTCATTATTGGTTAATAATAAAGATAAAACAAAATTATTGGATAAAAGCGAAGTATATAAAATTCACTGCAGTGAATGTGAGACATTCTATATAGGCCAAACAAGAAGATGCATCGAGAAGAGAGTTGAAGAACATGAGATCTATTCTCCAAAAAAAAATTCTACGGGTTCTTCGGACCACTGCATCAATAAAAATCATTTCATAGATCTCGAGAATACCGAACTCATACATCCAGGTAATAAAGGAAAAAGGATTGACATCTTGGAGATTATTGGAAATACTCTTGAAAATGGGCTAACAACCCGAAACATATGTCGAGTATTTTTAATAAATATTTGTGAAACCTTCGCCAAGTGATAAACGAATCACTTATTCACTTCAATGGAGTCGTCTTCATGAAGTCCATAACTCAGCCCCATCTTGGACATTATCAATTGAAGATTGAAAAGCCAGCAAAATCAGCCAGCTATCGTGAATGATTTGCCAAGTGATAAACGAATCATTTATTTATTATGTTTCACCAAGTGTTAAGCGAGAATTCCATACATACCATTGAAGTGAATTTGTGATCATGAAGGAAGTTCTTAAGGATATGAGCATGATGAGATCTGGCGTTATCATGCTTAAACGAAAAGTTTCCACCTATATCAGCATTATGTGGTTAAGCATGTTCTTCTAAACTTGGCTCAAAAACTGAAGCTTAGTTGATTAGGCTTCAGAGCTGACCCTGTTTTCGGAAAAAGAATCATTTTTAGTGATGAAGCTCATTTCTAATTGATTGAATTTGTAAACGAAGTTATTAGTTGGAAGACGATTCCGCTCTCGTAACCCGATTTAATACCACCACATCATGGTAGGCTTCCTGAATTGGTCATTTCTGACTTAATTTCGGATGCTTAGCATTTGTTCCGGTCTCCGGAGTGGGAAGGATTTTTCAGATAAAACATGATGAGCTCTCTTAGAATAGAATTATCCGAAGGTAAACGCGTTCCCCAGTCGGTTCTCCGGAAGGCTCCGACTAGGGGAGCTCATGATGGTAACACGACTAACAACGTTCCTGTGGCGAATGCATGGAATCCCCAAGAATCTGATGAAAGAAGCCAATTCATTATTGAGTTTTGTGACATAAGAGGACTAGGACACACCAATTTCAAGACATGCAAGCTCATGTCCTAGCTTCAAGGAAACTTGAATATTACCAACAACATACACCACTCTGTTTCAATGGCTATGAGCTGCACTTGAGGCTTCGGTTCAAGGAAGGGTTTGTGTTGTGGCCAGATCAGGTGCAGCATACCAAATTAGAGGATGACGCTTTCGATCAGGCATGGTTAAAAATCTGTTTATATAACAAAACCATGTTTCTCTGTTGTCTGTATCGATCTCGTAACGAAAACAGATAATTTTCGTTTACAGGTCTTAGGCAACTCCGACCCCAAACTCGTTTCTGCTACTGGTAATTTTATGCAGCCACGCAATAAAGATCTAACGCCTCCCAGGAATATATAGCATTACAATCGAGCTAGCTGGGAGGAGCTGAGCGAGTTATTTTTGCTTGAGTGACCTCTCAAGGAGAAAAACCACGGCACAAAAGCCTTGGTTCACTAAAAATTGTCAAAAAACCGTCACAGTTAAAAATAGAGCTTATAAAAACTGGAGGAAAAATCCATAAGATGAATCTCAAATATATGCGTTTCAGGAACATTTGTAACTCGACAATTGATAAAGCGAAAATCTACTTTAATGAAAGAATTAGGAATAGACTCTTGAAGCAGGCCAGTGGAACTCGTCAGTTATGGTCTATGACGTGGGCAGCAAGCAACAACTTTTGCAAGTCATCTCTACCACCTTTGATTAGGAATGACGGTTCTATCGTATCATTACGTGAAGCAAGGGCGGATCTCTGTGCAAAAATGTTTTCGCCAATTTTTGTTTCAAATATATCAAATGTAGTGCCCCCATTCTTCTCACGTGTTCAATCGAATACGTCTAAATGAAATTCAGAATGCGTACGTTAAGCCGCGTTCTTCAACAACTGAACTGTGAGAAACCAGTGGGTCTTGATGGAATATCACCGCTTGATTTGAAGAAATGTGAATCAGCATTAGTACCTGTTTTTAAAGCCACACGTTTCCTGAGTGTTGGAAAGTTGCGAGAGCACAACCGATTCCAAAGAAAGGGAAGAAATACTTACACCAAAAT
This sequence comes from Cryptolaemus montrouzieri, assembly GCA_013387265.2. Classification (NCBI taxonomy): domain Eukaryota; kingdom Metazoa; phylum Arthropoda; class Insecta; order Coleoptera; family Coccinellidae; genus Cryptolaemus; species Cryptolaemus montrouzieri. Next base: position 32,654,463 of record JABFTP020000103.1, read on the forward strand.
TATCCTCTAATCGCATTGTTGCCCATCAGCCCATTACGTCGAAAGTCATGGATAGAGTGATAAACGATAACCTCATAAAATATCTCGAGTTACAGGGTATCATCAGTAATTGATATTACAGTTTCCGTATACAAAGAGCGTCGAAAAGCATGGCCAATATAGCCATGCTTTTCGACATGATTTGGCACACAGCGTCCATGAATAAGCTAATCGCATATGGACTGTCCGAAAAATGGTGTGGTTGGATTGCAGATTCCTCTACAGGAGATCGATTCCGGTGGTAATTGATGATGCAACGAGTGAATCTTTTCAGGTTAATGCAGGAATACCCCAGGGCTCCATAATCTCGCTAGCTCTATTTCTGTTGATGATTTATGATCTGCCCCACTCCATCGAAAACAGAATATTTGAAGTTGCAGCCGACTGAATTCTGGTGATCTCATTTTCGAGTCCTATAACTGCCGAGGAGTCACACCGACAAATATACCTACAGAGCATATCACTGAATTCAAACTTTAGGAAGATATCCGTGTGGGGTCGGTTGACAGTCTTCAGAAGAGAGCAGTGCTCTCCAGGACTAGTGTCGTGTTGAATCCGCTTCATCGAATCTTTCTGATAACTTTCGATTTGGCCCCTTCAAGAAGCAAGTGAACACACACATTGAATCATCTTCGTTGGCCTCACCTGTGGTATGAAAGGCATCACTTCGTCTGAAGAGGTAGAATAAAAAATTAGACGGACGAGGGTCGTTTTGCTGTAATTTTTGGTCAGTCAGAATTTTGGTTCCTTTAAGATGCGCAAGTTAATACTCTGATAGTCAATGCTAATGATTATTATTGCCTAGGATAGATGATATGTATCTCACAATCATCTAATTCTGACTACTGCTATGCTGTACAGACATATCGAAATCATTGATACCAAATACGTTCGTCATCTTGCTTGGGCCGGATAACCATCGAAAAAATTTGATATCTTGCGTTGAAATTGGGTATCACTTCTGAGAAGATGTGCTCCAAAATGGGTGTGCCAGGATACATCACTTGGGGCCTACCCAGGGCGACCATTTAATTAACATTGCAATAAAAAATGATGTCTACGAATGTTTTTGTACAATGAACCAGAAAAGATGAAAATATGACCTACGTAGATTTCGTTATTTGTTATTTCCAACAAAAGATTCACCAACTAATTCAAGTTACGTATTTTTGAGACAAGCATTATCCAAGAACATCTTTATCTTTCTTTCCAATTTCTGATGGAAGTAATTCTTAACCAGTTTCTAATTTTCCGTTTTCCTTCGGAGATAGGAGAACAATACCATTTTTCATTCTAATTCTATGATATCATTTTTCATCTAAAATCAAGAAGGATTCCTCAGAAATTGATTATTCTTGTGAGCGACCTATTCGAATTATAAATTTCAAGTTTCTTATATGTCAAACGTAATTATGTCGATCGAAGATGAAATACAACTCTGTGCAAGATCATTGTAGTATTATAGTGGTCTTTTAAGCATAAACAAAGAAAACTAACTGCATTTACTATGTCCTGTATATTCAAATGAAATATTTCTTAAATATCGATACACCATGCCCCATAGTCTATGCAACACTTAATACTCATACTAGCATGACGTTTGGCGTGCATACTCAAGTTATATTACAGAACATTTGATCAGCAATAATTGGAAAGAAATTTTCTTAGTGAAAAAATTCAATACATCATAAATATCGTGAATCATAAAATGAATTTCAATTTTCCAATTTCTTTAAAATATTCCAAAAGAATTTTTCTATTAAAAAATCAGGCATTTCTGTTTTCTTAATCCTTATTGCCTTAACATAAAATGAGTTTCCCCACAGGAACATGACGTTCAGTTATTCTTGATTGCAAAAGTTCTGAGGGACTTTTTCGCTTTGTGATTCAATGAAAATCTGAGGAAACTATTACGAATATTTTAGGGTAAGAAAATTTTTACTTCCATTGAGATCGGATGAATGGTCTAGTAAAATACAAGTGTCCCCAAACTCTATGACAAACTTTGAGAGAAGTATTTCTAAGAAAAATTAGTGAAAACGGCACACTCCTAATCTTCTTGAATTCGGAGATATTCAGCTTCGTAAATTTGATCCTAACGGGTTCAGAAATCACAATGCTCAACATATGAGAGCGATTGTGTAGTGCTATCATAGATGGAAGGAGATACGTATTTTGTTGTACAGAGGGTGATATTCTTTACCATAGTGAATTGATTATCAAGAATGTCGAATAATTACATTTGATAGATACATGTCAGAATATCTTTTTCGATAAATAATTATTGTTTTGAAATCTTGAATTCTTCGGTAATTAATGTATTCCTTCAATAATGAAGAATGTATATGATCTATCTTTATAGGTTTTGCGATGAGAACACACGATAAGCTGCTACAGAATACCATCGAAGATTCCTTCGAAGAATACTCCGAAAAACGGGAACACTAGAGACAAAATATGTATGACCTTTTCTAGTCAACATAAAAAATGGGTAGGTTAGGTGCATTGAAGATAATCCTTCGATAAGTATTCGGCGTATTGGAAATGAGTTGCAAATGCCGAAGTGTCATGTGGTGTGTTTCGAAAAGAGATTAACTTCACCCTTATATTCCACAGAAAGAGCTGGCATTGAATGCAGAGTACGAGCAGCATCAACTCACATTTTGCTGCTAGATTCTGTAGCAATATGTTCAAAATCAGGTTTTCATCTGCCACATTTCATGGTCTGACGTATAATGCTTCACAGATGGTATAAATAATTTCCCTAATGATCATTTATATGATCGTTTATAAAAATGGCTTATTGCCATTTATATTTTGAATAATAGAATGAATGCCTTATTCAAATTTTCTACAGAACACACGTTTATCAATTTAAATGATGATGATAAATTTTATTCAGAATAGTTATTATCAACATGACCGAGAACCTTCTCATCAAGAAAGAATGGTAGGGGAATGATTAAGTGAATATTTTCCAAATAGGTGGATTGATAAGGGCGGTTTTGTGAAGATATATCAAAATCATTTTTATTGAATGAAGTCCTATGTTATTCCCTTGTGCTGCCGAGGTGTGTTAAAATATTGAATTTTGAATAATACTTTCTCACTTATATGAATACGAGGGTGAATTGAGTTGATGCTCTCTTTGCAGTGATCTCTGACAAGGATCTCGAAGTATGCTTTTGTATGGGAGATGATTTACGAATCTGCAGAAAATATTCGTTCTCTGAGCCATATTCTTTTGTTTGGAAACAAGAAGAAATCACTGGGAATAGTATTTCATATTGTAACTCGACCTTTGGAATGGCAGAATAAAGAGCAGGGGCATTGTTCTTGTGGAAATCGGAGTTTATTTTTGACAAGATGTGGTTACTTTGTTTTGGTTTTCTTGTTCAATTGGACTAACAGCGATTCGTAGTGCTGTTCATTTATGGTCTTTCTTTTTTGGAAAATATCTATGAAGATAATGCCCTGTACGTCCCAGACTACGAATTCACATATCAGAATCAAATTTCGAGCCATTTTGTTGTTCAAACCTGTTATATTTTGTGTACAAGTATCACTTCTCGATACATTTTTATCTAACTTATCAATTCACCCTTGTACATCAACTTAATCAAAATCTTACCCACTCTTGACTATAGGAACAAATATTTTCATTACAAAGGAATGTAGATCTTTGCTATGCGATTAGATCAATTTCCTAGAATTCTACCAGACGTGATATACATAATGTTCGATTGCGAAAATTTTGGTTTCACTGGAAACGAATGAGAATTTTCGAAGAAATACGTCTGGTATAAGGAATATTGAATAGTTTTATGTTATCATTTGAATATCCCAGATATTCGTGACCGATAACATAAATTATATATTATATAATATATTATATTGTACCATGTATATTCCTCAACCCGTTGTAAACTGAAAATTTTGCTGAAACACGTGCAATGATTTTATTTAGGGGATTTCTTATGACGCTCTAACCCAGGGGTGCTCAAACGGTTGATCGCGATCGACCAGTAGATCGCGAGTGTTTTTTGAGTAGATCTCGAGGAGAAAAAATTTTAATAAGTAGGTAACTAAACTACAAAAATTTATTACGTAATGCCACTCTGCTAGCGGCATTCGATACTTTCGTTGACGCCGATATAAATGTTGCGCCTGCAGGAATTGGAATCATTCTGAATTGTAACTTGAAGGCAATACGTCGATACAAAGTTTATTATTAAAAAGTACAAAATGAGTGCAGCGAAGAAATCTAAAACATATCATTTAAATAACGATTGGGAGGAAGAATTTTTCTTTTGTATGATGAAGGATAAGTGCATTTGTCTTATTTGTCGTGCGTCAGTTGCAATACCTAAGCGTGGTAACTTAGAGAGGCATCATAAGACGGTTCATAAAAACTATAAAATGAATTTTCCAGCCCAGAGTGAATGTAAAGTACGTGATTTGATATCTTATTTGAAAACAGAACAAACCATGTTCACAAGACTACCCAAACAATCAAAAGCTGCTACGATCGAGTCATTTAAAATATCTCATATATTAGCGAAACACAAGGAACCATTCGAAGATGAATCGGTTGTGAAGGAAGCATTTATTGAAGCGGGTGGAATTTTATTTGGAGATTTTCAAAATAAAACAGAAACCATATGTGTTATTAGAGAACTTCAGTTATCTCGTCCGACTGTCACAAGGCGTATTCAAGTCATGAGTCAAGACATGGCAGATAAACTGAAACATGATATCATGAAATGTACATATTTCGACGAATCCACCGATATGACAGTTACTGCCCAGCTGTGTATTTTCATTCGGATGGTATTCCATGACATGTTGGCTAAGAAAGAATTTTTGACAATCATTCCTCTGAAGGGGGAGACCCGTGGCGAAGATATATGACGTTTTCTTCACTTATAATAAAAACTACAAGCTACCAATGTATTAATTAGTGTGCATTACAACTGATGGAGCACCAGCAATGACTGGAAACAAAAATGGGTTTGTGGCATTGTGTCGACCTAATGAAGATTTACCTTAATTTTTTTCAATCCATTGCATTATACATCAACAAGTCTTGTGTTCAAAAGGTTTAAACACGGAGGAAATTATGGTCATTGCAACAAAAATTGGGAATTCCATCCGTACACGTAGCTTGCAACGGCTGCTCTTTAAGTTGCAGTTGGAAGATAGGGAGTCAGCTGAACACACTTATTTAGTTCTTCATACGGACGTCAGGTGGTTGAGTCGCGGAAAATTTCTCGAAAGGTTTCAAGAATTAATGCCTGAAATAACAGCTTTTCGAGACGAAAGAGGTGATGATACTCAAATGTATCACAATCCACTTAAACACCATTAACTTGGAGCTTCAAGGTGAAGGAAACACTATTATTGAGTTGATTAGCGCAGGAAACGCATTCAAAAGTAAATTGCAACTTATGATAGATCAACTGAAAAGAAAGGATCTGCAACGTTTTCAGTCTTTGAAAGCAAGGATTCCTCAGTTGAATTATGATACTTATGAGGCTGAATTATCAAATATTTTGGGATAATTCGAAATGCGTTCTCATGATTGCAGTAAATTAGCAAATATAGTATCATTTCTGAGTTATCCTTTTTCATGTATAAATAATGAAGAATCAGCTACTGAAATAGCAACTCAGTTTAATATGAACCTATGTTCTGTTGAAAATGAGTTGGTGCAGATTATATAAGATATACATCTCAAAGCTACAGCATTTGATACTAATTTCTGGTGTTTTATATCTGAAGATAAATATCCGAATCCAAGGCAAATCGCCTTCAACTGAGGGCAATGTTTGAGTCAACTTACTTCTGCGAGTCTGCATTTTCTGAAATGAAGATAATTAAGTCAAAATATCGCAATCGACTAACTGACGATCATATGTCATCATGCTTGCGATTAGCACTTAGTGGTTACGTACCATGTTATGAAAAGTATACTGAGGACATTCAGTGCCCCGCTTCAACATCGTAAGTCACTCCTTAGTTAAGTTTAACACTATATGTAACTGTTTTGTTTTGTAACAACCAATAAACTCGCAATTTTGAATAACTATGAGTTTTTCATTGATATTATAGAGAAACACCTGACTGAACCTAACCCAAACCTTGACTAAAATAATGTTTATTGCGCGGAAAGCTAATATCTATATATGATACGGTACACCCTACCTAGGTAGGTTAGGTTAGATCCCTATCCCTGTATCACACATACTTGAAGCCTCTCAGAGTCGATCGTAAGTAGTCTCAAAATATTGAGGTAGATCCCAGCAGTTCAAGTTTGAGCACCCCTGCTCTCACCCTTTCTGAAGCTCATCGAAGTCAACGGTGTATGAGAAAGGTAATTTGGACGAATCGTTTTCGAGAAAAAATAATTTTTCATCTCAAATGTGCAACCTTGAATATTTTGGCTATTTTCAAGATTAATGCAAAAACGGAAAACTAATCAAGTCTTGTTTTGTAGGGAATCTTTTTAGGGTATTTAGAGTTTGGAAATGCATAAACTTTGTGAAAACGAAACCCGTTGTGTGTATGAAGAAGGAACATTGTGTAAATCAGAAAAAAGAATTTCATTTTATTTATTTCAAATTGAGGGAAAAGGTTATTTTCTTATACACCATTCAAACAATGGTTTCTAAAAATTCTTGAACATTTTAACTGTTTTATTTTTTCTGAAGCTATAGCGAAAATTAAAACCGAGCCACGCTGTACATTTGAATGAAGTGTTTATTTCATTTAGATTATAGAGAATCATTCGCCTCAACATTCTCCAAGAATTTAATGAGCATTATATGTCCGCAGTAATACTCGTAGAAATATTTACATTTCGAAGAAATAAACATTTGGATGCTTCGCGTGAAGCTTTTATTGCCAGTCACTGTTACTCGAACGATTAAATGAAACTTTATACCTGCGAATACCTGCAATTTCTTCTTTGAAAATGAGGCTTATAGGGAATGTTGCGTATTACACTTCATACCAACTAAAACGATCATTTTGTAAGCGAGAATTCAAGTATTCACTTATGCATATAAATGAAAATGAAATGTTCTTCATTAGTAAGTGTACATTCTGTCAAAAAAAATACGGGAATTGATCAGCGAAATACAAAACATTTATTTTCATACAAAATTATTGTATCGCCTTTAAAATAGACCGATTCTGAAATAATACATTTACGCCTACGAGTAATCCAATCATCAAAATCATTTCTCAAACGCTTTTTCGGAATCGACTTCATTTCTCGCCGTACTCTGTGACAGAAAAGTATTCGGAAATTCTCATTTAAATTGCCCGCGTTTAGTATTTTTAAGTATTTTAAGTTTCTCTATGTTGGTACTACTGTCCTTAATTACTATGCCAAATATGAGCGTGATCTGTTTACTAGTTTGTTCATGACCTCTGTTGAAACCAGTCGACCTCAGTGGTACTCTGCGATTTTTACAATGGAAAAAATATTAAACAAAGAGTTTATCTAAAATTTTGTGTTTTGACCGTGTATTGAATCGTTGCTTATCCCTTTCAGTCTCACTGGGATATATAGGTCCCAGAAGATTTAAAAAAAATTGCAGTGGGAAACGTACTCTAATAATTCAAATCGATCGATGTCCCTCTGGTACTATACATCGTATCGCACCTTCCCCCACCAAAAAATAGTTCGCGTGTATTTTCTTTTGATGGTTACTCGACACTCAAACTTTGGTTGGAGCACGTGCTGTTTGTTTACATGTGATTTTCATCGTTTTTTCTCGCAATTCTTTCACAAAAATGTCCAGGTAAGTGTATTAACTCCGCCTTTGGTACAAGCTGGATGGATTGAGTAGTCCAGCAAGTGCTAATGCCGGTCCCAAGCCCGGATCAAGGAGGAGGGTTCCTAGGAAAGGTTAGCAACCTGCCTAGGGTAAAACAATTCATTGCTCAAAAGCACCGGAGATGCAGCCTCGGAACAAGGACAGAAAACACGGAATACGACCCGCGCGCGAAATAGGAATAAACTCTACAGGAAGAAGCATCAAGTAAGAATAGCCTGCTGGAACATAAAAACTCTATTCTCCAAAGACCACGAAATAATCCCTGAAATGAACGAACACAAAATAGATATATGTGCACTTGCCGAAACCAAAAGAAGGGAAGAGGATTATCAAAATTAAACAATTACATCTTAGTATACTCTGGAGTAGAAAAGACCAAAGAGCAACATCGGGAGTAGGACTACTAGTACATGAAAAATACGAAGAAAATATGGTAAACGTAGAATATGTTAGCGATAGAATCCTGAAAGTCACAATGTTGTTCGACCGTCCGCTACATATCCTATCAGTATACGCACCTGACATAAGCAAACCAGAGGAAGCGGCGGTAGATTTTTATGAAAGTCTTCAATCACAACTAGATAAAATACCAACTAAAGAAAAGATAATCATATTAGGAGACCTGAACGCTAGAGTAGGTAACGAAGTAGTAAACGGGTAAAACAAAATATAACGAAGACGTAATTAACAGAAACGGCGAAATGTTGACGGAATTTTGTGCACAGAACGAGTTGCGAATTAATAACACTTTTTTCCCTCACAAAGAACAGCACAAATATACTTTCTACAACAACAAATCCATAATTGATTACATTATCACTAACCGAATGTTTCTACCCCAACAAATCTTAGATGTAAGAGTTTTGTCATCGGCTAACATTGAACAGACCACAAGCTCGTTCTAGGAAACTGAAGATGACAACTCAATTAAAAAGAAAACACCATCTGTAAAAACTTAAAATTTAACGTAGAATCGCTCAACAATGAGAGCACAAAACAACTTTATTCAAACCGTTGCAAACAGTATATAACTCGTAATCCAATATTGCAGCAAGATAACCCCGACATAGCATGGCTCAAACTAAAAGAAAACATATACAAGGGTGCCACAGAGGCCTTGGGAACCCTCACGGTATCACAGAACGGCAAACCTAATAATAAACTCTGGTTCACCACTGAAGTCAAAAACATTACAAAGGAAAAATAACAAATATATCTAGAATATAAGAACCATCCGATACCAGAAAACCGAAATAGATACATAGAAATAAGAAATAGGGTGAATAACAGAGTTCGGGAAATTAAAGAAGAATACTGGCAGAGATTTAGTGCTGAAATGGAAGTGGATATATACGGAGCGCAAAAACGAATTTGGAAATTATTAGGGGGCATGAAAAAGGACACCAATGAAACTATACAGCTGAAAACAATCACAAACGAAACATGGGAAAAATTCTTCAAAAATCTTTACACCGAATCAGAATATGAAGAAGAACCCCCAGAAGAAGACTTAGAGAACGACATTATAAATGAACCGGTAACAATCACGAAAGAGCAAGTAGCTATGGCAATAAGTAAACTTAAAAATAGGAAAGCTCCAAATGAAGATAAGATAACAAATGAGATGATCAAATATGGCCATGAGAGAAGGGTACACAAAACTGTTTAACATCATAATTCAACACGGAAAAGTACCAGAAGAATGGAAAAGAAGTGTAACAGTGCCTATCTTTAAAAAAGGAGACAAAACAAATCCTGCCAACTATCGCGGAATAACCTTATTAAGCACCTCTTTGAAACTGCTTGCAAAGATTCTTGCCGATGACATAACGTCAACAATGCCAATCAGCGAAGAGCAACAAGGCTTTCGAAAAAACCGGTCCACGGTCGATGCACTATTTATAACAAGGCAATTAGTAGAAAAGTCTCTTGAATATAACACTCCAGCATATCTTTGTTTCATAGACTTAACAAAGGCCTTCGACAGAGTCCAACTGAAGGATGTAATCAAGAAACTGGAAAACAAAGAGGTATCCAAAAATATATAAGACTCATAAAAGATCTGAACACTAATACAACAACGCAAATACGAACAAACCACACCCTAACGCAGCATTTCGAACAACGTCGGGCATCCGCCAAGGTGATAGTCTTAGCCCTCTACTATTTAATACTGTTATGGACCAACTTGTAGAGACCGTTAAAATTTGGGACTAGGATACCGCATGGGAACCTACAAAATTAACATCTTATGCTATGCCGATGACGCCGTACTCATTGCAGAATCAGAAGACGACCTACAAAGTATGTTATACGCCTTTAGCAAACGCGCAAAAATTTCAATATGGAAATCTCAACAAGTAAGACAAAATGCATGACCATAGCTAAGGAACCCTGCGCTGCAAGTTAAAATAGACAACGCCACTATAGACCAAGTCATGTCATTCGAATACTTAGGGTGCAAAATAACAAGCACAGGATACCTTGAAGATGAAGTGAGGAGACAAGTGAACAAAGCAGCTGCAGTATCGGGACATCTTAAACAACCAATTTGGAGAAATAAACACCTCAGTATACCATGCAAATCCAGAATCTACAAAACATGTGTGCGACCAATTATGACATATGGGGCAGAAACAAGAGCGGAAACGTCGGTAACAAAGAGGATACTAAGAACAACAGAAATGAAAACGCTAAGAACTATAACCGGTTACACATTGAATGACAGGCAAAGAAATACCGACATAAGGGAAAAATGTGAAACAGACGATATTGTTAGATGGCTAAGAAAAACAAGAAGAGAATGGAACCAGCATGTAAACAGAATGACCACAGATAGAATAGCCAAAATCGTATATAACAACATACCACACGGAAGAAGACCCGTTGGACGACCACTAAAACGATGGCGGGACAGTTGGCAATCAACTTCACAAGAACTGCTGCAGGGAAACCGGAACTAAACAGGCGCTACGCCTTCTACACGGTGAAGAAGAAGAAGTGTATTAATAGTTCATTATCACTTTCAGATAGTCCTTTGTTTTTGCACGGAAGATTGTGAATAGTTTTTCTCAAAAAACTGACGGCTGACAGAGAGATGGTTGATTTGGTACGCAGAAAAATGTTTTGATATTGAGGAGAAGGAGAGTTGTTCAGTGTATGAGCAATCTTCGGGGCGATCATCAGAATCTTCGAGTGACGAATTTTCGGGATCTTTAACAAGGAAAAAGAGAAAAGGTAATAAAATCCAGAGTTCCAAAAATAAGAGAAGGACAGGTGAATCCAATGAGGATTCATCCTCTACTGAAAGTTTTTTTGATGAAAATGACGATACTGAGCCAACTAATGTTCCCATAGTAGTTTTGGACAAATGGAAACCTGTTGGTAAGAATTTTGTGCCAAGAATGAAGATACGGAATGAAAAACCCTGTTTAATTATTGCAACGCTGAACAGAACTGCTACTGAACTTGATGTTTTCTTCAAGCTATTTTCCAAGAGCCTCTTCATTTGGATAGCCCAAAAAACAAACGAAAGACTAAAGATACCTCAGTCAGAAAAAAAACACAACAATACAGGAAACTGATCAGTATGAAATAATGATTGTTAGTGGTTGTTTCTTCATTATGTCCTACAATAAATCGCCAGCACAACATTGGTCTACTAATTCTTCACTTGGCAAACACAATGATTAAACAAACTATTTCTAGGAATCGATTTCAGCTCTTCCAAACTCCATTTCAACTCGCCACAAAAACCAGAAGGTGCCCATTAAATTTTTTATATGGAAGAAGTTCTTTCGAGTTCGAAACAGACTTTCGTTCAATCGAGAAGTGAAAGTACTTTCCAGAGGATCGATGAGGCTATGGCAAAGTTATAGAGGAGAAGCTGCCCCAACCAATACCTTCCTCTGAAACTCATAAAAAGAGGTGTAAAGCTATGGGTTAGATGTGATTCGAAAACTGGCTACACATATGATTTGAATATATACTCAGGGAGGGAAGAAGACAGGAACGAAAAATCAACTTTAGGAGAAGATGTTGATGAGAAATTAGCCGCGATGATACGAGATCCAGAAACCACCTTATGCTTCGATCGTTTTTTCACAAGTACTCAACTGATGAACAAGCTACCTTTTGCTGCAGTGGGAACGTCGATTGTGACAAGAAAAAATATGCCAAAATTTGAAATCGACAAGAAACGTGAAAGAGGAGCATCTGAGTTTTTGTGCAATGAGTATGGCACCCGCGCAACCTCTTGGAAGGACACGAAAGATGTCAACGTTCTTTCAAATCATCAGACCAATGAAATGACCGTAGCGAGAATAAAAACATAGGATATCATACAAACTTGTCCGCAGATGATGGAGTTCTATAACAAGTACATGAGGGGAGTCGATCTCTCAGATGAGCTTGTTGGACTATGACATGGATCGGAAAAGTAGCAAATGGTGGAAGAAAGTTTTTTATCGACTGATTATGTGTGTGAGAGTGGGAAAAACTCTATCTTCTACACAGTCAGCTTCCAGTGGGGTACCACAAAGATCAGTCTTAGGCCCCCTTATATTTCTTCTCTTCACCTCTGACCTACTATCAATAGTACCATTCGAGTGTTCACTCTTTGCAGATGACACCAAGTTGTACTACGACCCACTCTCGAGCGTCGCTACCCTTCAACGTGACCTCAACTCTATACTCAAGTGGTCCGGAGATTGGCTCCTGCCACACGACACTACTTTAAGTGTCGAGTCCTCCACATGGGTAAAAACAGCCCGCATCATTCATATAGTATTTCTGGCCAAAACATCAGCACTACCAAAGTCCATTCAGATCTGGGAGTACTCGTTTCCGATGACCTAACTTGGACTTTACATATAAATCAATCGTCCTCCGAAGCGAAGAAAATGGTCTATATGATTCAAAGGTCGTTCTCTGGCTGCAATCTAGCTACTTACTGTACTTTGTACAAAAGTTACATTCGCCTCATAATAGAGTTCGCCAGACCTGTCTGGAGTCCGACTCTTATCCGTGATTTCCAGTGCTTGGAGAGTGTACAGTGGTGCGCAACTAGGATGCCTTATGGTGTTAGACGGCCCAATTATATGGAGAGATTTCGCCTGCTGAATTTACCCTCGTCTCCGTGGGATCCTATAATCACTTATCGTGCTCTACGTAACCTGTTCGGTGTAAAACTCGACGACTTATTCATTTTAAATACAGGCGAACGTCTACGCGACCACCATATGAAGTTGCGCAAAGAAAACTACAAAGTCTCATGTCGGGAGAGTTTCCTGTGCAACAGGATATTTGGAACTTGGATCGTCCTGACCGCAGAGGTGAAAAGTTCGGAAACAGTGAATTCTTTCAAGAATGCTCTGGACTCTTGGCTAGAATCTGAACAATAATACTAGTTTATATTCGCTTTATTTCTCTATTTGTTTATATCTTCTATCTATTCTGAATCCTAGTCTTGCACGATGTGTTCTCACTGCTTAGCTTATTTTGATTTTTTCAAATATCTATGTTAATTTTTCATGCTTGAGTTTATAGGTATCTGAACTCTTACCATGTATCAATAATAATAATAGAAATTGAGCTGTCCTAGCATTTTCCACTTATCCTAAAATGAAAGTTTTTAACAGGAACAAAATTATGGACCAATTCTGCACTAAATGGACACATGGTATATTCATCATAGATGAAAAATCACCACCTGAAATAGGTCTGCGTGTTCGGGAAACACCCTGTAAAACCTCTGCTGGAATGAACAAATGTCACCTGCAAATTATACAATCAATTACACAAACAAGTAGACTTGATATTCATCTTTTTTACCACATTGAACGAGTGGGTTACATCCCTAGATTTATGTAGTACTATGTGCAATACACGTGAAGTCTTGTAAGCGATATTGAAAAGCGATGTCTGTCATGTCTTTAGTGATGAATTAGCTGAAAGCTGAACAAGTACAGGACCGTATCTGTAGAAGTTGGGATAGTAACACATGGAACAAAATTTCTCAGAACTGACCAATAATAATACAATTTACTCACGAAATTCAAATTTATTCATTTATATATACTCCTCCTACTATCATTCCAACGCTTCTCGAAAATTTATTTATTTTTCTTTTAGAACGATTCAATCTTGCCCTCGAAACAGACACTAGTTTCGGCAATAAACTCTTCATATATCTGTCTGATAGTTTTTTTGAGTAATTGAGGTGTTCATTAAATTCGGTGCAGAACCATTATTTCTTACGATCAATTTTGATATTTACTCTTCAATCCCGAAATCAACAGTTGACAAAGCAATAGAGAGTAATCTATTAACAAATGGATGAAAAGTACTCAATTTGATATTCTGGGATTGAGAACTTCTATTATTAATCACACTATTCGAATAAATTTCTTTCCTGCATATTTGAATGCCTTTATTAAACGAAACAATATAAACAAAACCTTGTTTCTTTGCTGTCTGTATCGATCTCCTAACGATAATATTTAATCGAGACTGTTTCAGTATCTGGGCAACGAGATTGACACAATCCAAATACAACATCCGTCAGCTGAGGTGATCATAACGTCCACAACACCAACTGACCTCGCCATTCAAATAGGACCGTCGAAGCAGGAAGGTAAACGGATGCCTTTGCGATCAGCGGAAACTTGACTCAACTTGTCGATGAGCCGATAAGAATTCCTGAAAATATCTCCGGTTTTACCAATATTCACGATCCTTTTTCATTTCAGATCCAGATGATTTCCGTTTACAGGCTCAGCACACTTAGGCAACTCCGACCACAACCTTGCTTCTGCTATTGGTGGCTTCGCACAGACACGCAATAAAGATCTAACGAATACCAGGAAGATATGGCATTACAACGGAGCTAGTTGGAAAGAGCTGCGTGTCTTCTCCTTTTAACGAAGTCTGTTTCTCAAATCTTGATATCAATGTCTACACTAAATCTTCCACTGAAGTTATTCTTGCAGGCATGGACCTCTACATTCCAAACACAAAAGCCTTGGTTAACTCAAAACTGTTAAGAAGCTGTCACAGTAACAAACAAAGCTTACAGCAACTGGAAGAAAAAGCTAACAGATAAAACTGAAGTTGAATATATGCGTTTCAGGAGTATCTGTAAGTCAATGATTCATAGAGCAAGAACATTCTTCAATGAAAGAATTATGAATAGACCCTTAGAACAGACCAGTGAAACTCATCTGATCTGGTCTATGACGAAGTTAGTTAGCAACAACTTTTGCAAGTCATCCTTCTCAGCTTTGATTAGACATGACGGTTCTTTCGCATCATCACTTAAAACAGAGGCGAATCTCTTTTTCGAAATTATGTTTTAGATACATCAAACGCAGTACCACTCAGTATGCCACGTGTTCAATTATGTCTGAACTGAATTGTAAGAGAGCAGTGGGTATTGCTGGAATACCACCAACTGTTTTGAAGAAATGAGCTTCAGAGTAAGCACCTGTTCTCAATCGTCAGTTTCAGATTTGATATGAGAGCCACACGTTTCAGGAGCGTTTAAAGATTGCGACAGTACAATCGATATCAAAGAGAGGGAAGAAATGTCAACCCCCAAATTACCGTCGAATTGTTGCCTATTGTATTTAAAGTCATGGAAAGAGTGATGACCGATGAGTTCATAAAATATCTCGAGTTATAGGGTATCATCAGTGAGAAACAATATGTTACGCATTTGTGGACATCAACAATCGAAAGTCATTGCTCTTGATATTTCAAAGGTCTTCAAAATGCACCCAGCCTTGACGAAAACTAATCGCATATGGACTTCCGAGAAATTGTTTGGTTGGATTAGTAGCTTTCTCTTCAGGTAATCGATTCAGGTGGTAGTTGATGATGTAATGAAAGAATCTTTTCAGGTAAATCAGGGAGTACTCCAAGGACTCCATACTCTCGCAAACTCTTTTTATTTTGTAGATTGTTGATCTGCTCCACTTCACCGACAACAGAAAATGTGGTTTTGCAGACGACTGTACCCTGGTGTCTCCACTTCCTAATGAGGTTCCTATAACTACCGAGGAGTGACACTGACCAAGATAGAAAAAGATAAATCACTGAATGCAGAATTGGACTAGATATCAGAGATTCGGCAACCCATGTGTGGGGTTCCGCTCCGAAACATTCATTTCATTTATTAGCTGGGTCCAGAAGATAGTAGTATGTCTCATCAACCGCCTGGAGATCACACGTGATCTCCAGCCTCTCGCTCGAAGGCGACTGGTTGCTGATCTTTCTCTTTCTTCCATAGTAAACGCTCTGAATAACTGAAAGGCTTGCGTCCGAAATAAATTCAGTTCCAACAAAAACCAGGCGGAAATCTCTCATCAGTGTTTAAACTAGCTTTCCGATAACTTGTTAGAAGCGAATGAATTCACACATTAAGTCATCTTGGGCGACCACAGCTGTGACATGACAAGCTTCGCTTCCTCCCAGAAGTAGAGAATACGAAAAAAACAGGAATTGCATGGAGCACGTGTATATTATTTCATTGATGACGAACTTAACAACAGTTTCCGTACGAATGGATAGGAAGGAATGTTCAATGGCCCTCAAGGTATCGACATTAAACAACCATGCACTTGTTTATTCATGGAAAGCATTAAAAACTATTGTCAACCTTGATGAAGAAAATACAAGGGAAGATATGATGCAAAGAATTCCAGATGCATTTCGTAGTATTATTCTGGACAACCTCAATAACAAGAGTACTTTGGCCGTTGATTTAAAATCTGTATCTGAGAAAAAAGTAGACATTTTGAACAACATTATTTCGAATAAAGTTCCTAATTGTTTGGGAAAGTGCAAAATTTGATAAGATTATGTAAAAATGCAAGCATAAAATTCGAGATCATTTTCAATTTTGAATCTTTCGAGAACGGGTATGAGGTTACGTAATACACAAACCGCCAAAAGTCTTAGCCACCCCAGGTATTTCTGGAAAGGGAACGTAAATGGAAAATTTCACTTTATTTAGAGATGAAACAATATCTTGTCTCATTTGTGTTTTCAGATTCGACACAGAAAACTTCAAACACTTCAAAGAATAAAATAACCGAAAGATCGCTAAATTAGTACCCGGTATGCATGCCAACAAAAAGGGTAATCGATGGTTCCAATGGGGATTCTATTCCATTCTTTCGTACAGCGTCTGTGAGGTTCTCCATTGTCACGGCGGGTATTCTCTTGTGGTGTTCTCGCGACCATATGTCACATATGCTCGATGGGATTCATATCTGGCGAGTTGACAGGCTACTCCATACTTCGTACGTTTCTTCTTCGAGTATTTCTGCGACCCTTATTGTTCTATGAGATGTGGCATTATCGTCCATAAATGTGAATTGGTGTTCAATTCCGTTTCGTAGTGGAAGAACAATTGGTCTAGAAACATAGATGTTATCCGTCTTTGTTTGTGTTTGTGGTACATGAGTGGAGTTAAACGACACCATACACTTATCCATTCCAAAAAGTAACGGATCCATCCTCAAAAGGAACAACCTCCATTTCTTTTCTCAACGATTGTCACTCAACAATGCAAGTCTTGACTCTTTCAAAAAAAGCTTATTTTTCCATTGTGATTAGAGCTAATTCATATGCCTTCGAGCCCATTGTAGATGCGCCGTAATATGTCCCGGCATGTCGTTATCCTTAGAGGCCTTCTTGATCTTCTTATTAGGGAGGTCAGAGAGATAACCCGAAGGGAACTTCGAAGTATCGGAACCAAGGTTCTCCTATTGGTTTGTCTCTTCGTCGCCTGACAGAAATGTTTCAATTTTGAACGTACTTATAGACTATCTTTCTCACAGAAGTTTTCTTTTTCAAGGCGCTGTGCAATTTGATGTTGGGACAGTCCCATTTCATAGAGAACTACTATTAAATTGGCTGACAATATTTCCTAGTATTGTAACCATTGTTTTCACTCTAATGAAACTAAAGAATACTGAATTTGTTGATGTAGAAACACTCAAAGATGATTAGCTCTGGGTATTTGACAACTGTTCTTTACTATGATATTGTAACCGGAGAAGATTTGTTTAATCTGCAATGGCTGTTTAACCACAGAGGACTATTTATGTGACTACATAGGGTAAATTATTCATGGAAGGTAATGATTCACAAAATTATAGAGGTTGAATTCCTAAAAAGAAAATGAAGATTATATACATAAATGCTCCACCATCCAATATTTATCTATTAGGAGACAGAATCTAACAACACCTCTTATTTATTGATGATAATGTCGGTTCATAGCGGAAAACAAGACTTCAAGATGTCTCAAGTCTCTCAAGATGATGCAAAACAGGGTGGACCTCCTATTCTGCACTATCTTAAGGGGCTTGAGAAGCGGTTACTAAACCGCGAGTTTTCAGTTTTTCCTATTTGGTTTGAAGTTTTCAAGTTGGAAATATATATATATATATATATATATATATATATATATATATATATATATATTTATATAATATTTGAAAAACAAATAATCAAATGAAGAAAAGTATTGTTTCATCTCCTAATGAAGTGAGCAATAAAACCTGTATAAAATTTTTTCCATTTATGTTCCCTTTCAGAAATATCTAGGTGGCCAAGTCTTTTGGCGGTGTGTGTATTTTTCAATATGTATTGGAATTGTTTTCCATTTTCAGTTACTAAATACAGAGTATTCTATTTGAAATAGGAAACGTCATGAGGCTTGAACCTAAACAAAATTTGACATCCATCACTGAACACATTGTATAGTTGTATCACTAATTGCTTATTGTCCTTGATAATTGAGAGTTATGAGCATAATGAATATTCAAATAGAAATTCAAAGATACAAGAGAGGTTCGAAAAAAGTCGTATTTTCCCAAAATGTCGAATAATTTGAGAGCTGTCCAGTTAAGACAAATACTGATCCGAAAATATTCAGCTTATTTCGGGTTACCATGTAGAAGAATGGTTACGAACATAGGTCTTCTTATGTTAAAGATGTAACTGTGATATAAATCTCTATACTGGAACACTCTGTATATTTGAAAATAATTGTACCGCATCAAAACTTTTTTCAATATATACTTCTTAAGTACTTTTGTTTGTTTGTTTGTTTGTTTTTCCTTTAACGCTCTATTTCTGCCTAACCCGGGAATTTTGCCGGACCCATCTCGTGTCGAGGAAAGGGATCTTTAATGTCCAACACATCTCTGTTAGACAGGACCGACAGCTTTACATCTCCTCCGAAAGATGGACACCCATGCGATTCCCAGAATCCGAAAAATCGCACCGACTTTGAGGGGATTGAACCCAGGTAACTCTCCGTAGGAGACGAGCATCATATCCCATACGCCACCGAGCCGGCCTTAAGTACATTTAATAGGAACAAATAAACAGACCGATTACCTACTGAGTGGTATACACCCTGTATAATGAGCTGAAAAAATCCAGGAGCAAGTCTAAGAGGAATAACAATATTGATATGGAATCCCTCGGTATTTCACATTATTGATTGTTTTTAACCATGGATTTTTGACTACTTGTGAAAAATGAAGGCTTTTGTTGTAAAAAAACTGGATAGTATGATAAGAAGTTATGAATTATCACCACATGTTCGGGATATTGTACTCAGTCGTTAATGAGATTCGGAACTGTGAATTTCAAAATTTAAAAGAGCCTATAATCATAATTGAAAATGCCTTACGTTGGATTGTCCGATGTGCAGAGGGGTCGAATAATGGCTCTCGTTGAAGGAGGGGCGACACAGAGAGATATAGCGGAAACAATGGAGATATCACAGGGGGTTCAAAAACCTAGGTCCGATACGTATAGCTTCAATCTCTGCAAAATAGGCCTAGAAGTAGTCGTAGGAAGCTCACTCCTGAAGAATAAGACCGTTTTTGTAATAAACGATACGTCAAAGACTTCGTTCAAGGGGTTTATACAGCAGAAGGCCCTTAAGAATTCCAGAGCTAACCAGACAACAAAAAAATTAACAGACTTAATCGGTATATGGAGCATCAAAATTTGAATATTGAGAATTAACGAAATGTTTATCTTTCGGATGAGACCAGAATTAGTGTTCGATCAGATGACTGCCGGATTCGAGTTCTAAGGGTGGTCGAAGACAAGCTAGACTTCGAGCATCAAGACAAATTCCGAAATACCAAGGGGACAGTGTGATGTTTTGGGGTGGCATAATGCTGGGTGGCAAAACAGATTTGATTTCGGTTCCTGCGAAGGAAACGTAGACCTAGTGCTGGAGCCCATAGTGAGACTCTGGCGAGGTTCCCACGGTGAGAATTTCCCTTTTATGCAAGATAATGCTCCTCCGCATATCAGCAACCTCGCGCGACATTATCTTGAAACAGAGGGAATCGCTATTTTGGACTGGCCAGTTTGCTCTCTAGACCTAACTCCTATTGAACATTTATGGGATAATCTTGAAAGAAAAATTAGATCGCGCCAGGATAATCCAAGAACCCATCAACAGCTCATCCAAGCCGTCACAGAAGAGTGGCAGAATATCACCCCAGAAGAGGTCGAAAACCTAATCTAAAGCATGCCTAGACGGATTCAGTCTTGTATCAGGGCAAGAGGAATACCTATTCCGTGAGAAAACAATTTTCAATTTTTTTACTACATGCAGAAAGAGTCTCTTATTTTCTTTTATTTGTTTCTTCCTTAAAATAAACCTTAATTCATTTCTCTTTTCAATTGAAATATCTCAAAAAGGTTCAATCCTAACAATCCTTCGAAATTTCCAAAATCCTCAGGTAATATTCAAAATAACGGGTGATTCTATTCGAATTTGGTTGTGTATTTGTATTTTCGTAATAAGGAAATATATTTTGAAATCATAGCATGACGGTTTTTACATTTCTTATTGATTTATTGTTTCAACCAATGATTTTCCTCGTCCAAGTAATGCATTCTACATTTAAATTAAATTATTTCCTATCTACAATAAACAATAATTGAATTATATGCAATAATTATCGTGTGAAATAAACATTCCCATAAAACATTATTTATTAACGTTGAAATTGCTATTTTATTATTCAATTCTAATTAAATTTTTCGTTACTGGGTATTTCAGATATTGATTGATGTAAAGTAGGTGTACTGAACATCCTTTTGCTTTTACTGGAGCTTAGATGTTTTACAACTGAGATCATAATGATGTTTTCAACTTCAAATGTCAAAATAGAGATGGTTGAAGGAGGCCATTAAAGCATTTTTGATATGATTTCTGAACTACTGCTTTGGAATTAGCTGTTTTGGTGGAGGAGCCTGGAAAATAACACCGCACAACAGAAATTCTGATGATTGAGTTATGGCACAAGGTATTAGCCTAATTTTAAATGACGCTTTCAAATCGTGATTGAAACTTCTGTACCAGCCCTAATTTAGAAAATATGTATTATGATCCATTTTACAATAAAATTTCTTTGAAATTGGTCCTAGTTTAAGAATTCCTAAATTAAAAAACTTTCTTCGGTGAGATTTTCTTGCAGATGTTGTAGTCAATGAGCTGTTCTGTTTCAACAATAGTCAGCGATCATGTGTGAATTCCAGTAGCCTGGACAGGGTTCCTTTATAGTCTGAAGGTCCTGGTGGAATCGCTCGCACTGTTCTTCACTTAGACCTCCAAGATTAGCACGAAAACAGTATAGTTGGTTGTGAAGAAAGTGACTTGATGCTCATGTTGAACCCAAGCATTTGAAAGTGATTAATTTGTTGCTCAACGTGTTGAGAATAGTTAGAACTTTTTTCATTTCCAAAAAAATTCTGAACAAGCCAAATAAACTCATGCAATGCTTTTTTCTCAATGTCTGTTATAGTTCCCATAAAACTTGTGTCTTTTATAATTATAATAATAATAATAATTCAGTGGTAGTAACCCAACTAAAAGACCTAATCTGCCCAAACTCAAGACGAACAAGAACACCAATATCATCCTAGCAAGCGTAAACTCAGTGTTTCAAGAATATACCGACCAGAACACCTTGGAGAAGATTCACACTTTGATTTACTGTGGAGCAGTAGCGGTTCTTCGACTTCACAAACAACAAATCTCCACAACTCAAATTCAAGCTGAGCCAAAAAGCGTCAGAAAACCACCATGGCAAAAACGACTGGAGAAGGATATTGATAATATTAGAAAAGAAATCGGTCGCCTCACAGAATTCCTGAGAAACAGAAAACCCTCAAGGCGCTTAAAATCACATATACGCAAAATTTATAGGAAAATTGGTACGAACACAAAACACCCTGATCACAAACACATCGACGTGTATATGGACACTTTGAAACAGAAACTCCAAGCAAAAGCAAAGAGGCTTTCAAGATACGTCAAGTGTACTGAAAGGAAACACCAAAACCAAAGGTTCCTCCAAAACGCACCCAATTTTTATAAGAGAAATAACAAAACTGCGACCAACAATAACAGAGAAGTACCTGACGCACAGTGCTTGACCGACTATTGGTGATCACTATGGTCGAACCCCAAAGAACACAATAGAGATGCGGAATGGATCACGAATGAAAAAGAACGCCTCGATATCAGACATATGGACTTCGATGGAATAACGGAGGAAGAAATCACAATAGTAGTTCGAGCGACCAACAATTGGAAGGCCACAGGTATAGATAATATCCACAACTACTGGTACAAGAAGTTTGATAAGCTCCATGGAGCCCTAGCGAAACAGCTCACGTATGTTCTTCAACATCCCAAGAAAACACCCACTTTCCTAACGCAAGGCTTAACATATATGCTACCTAAGAGCGATAGAATACAGGATCCGTCCCAATATAGGCCAATCACTTGGCTGCCAACACTCTACAAAATACTCACCTCATGCATATCCAATCGAATATACCAACAACTTGACGACAACAATATATTAGCAGAGGAGCAGAAAGGATGCAGAAAGAAACACCACAGGTGCAAGCAACAACTCATCATCGATTATGTGATAATGAAACAGGCACACGTAGGGCATCGGAATGTTCATTCAGCTTTTCTCGATTATCTGAAGGCATTCGATAGTACCGCCCATTCTTGGCTTGTTGAAGTATTGCAGATATACAAAAACAATAAATCAATTAAAACCGACGAGATACCCATACGTCGTGGGATTTTTCAAGGAGACTCTTTGAGTCCACTATGGTTCTGTTTAGCAATGAACCCATTGTCCTCAATGCTCAATAGAACAGGATACGGATTTAGGATAAAAGCAGAAAGGAATTATCATACAATCTCCCACCTGCTGTATATGGATGACATCAAATTATATGCTTTGAACAAGAAGCAATTGGATGATTTGCTGAAAACTGTCAGTGAGTTCTCGGCAGATGTTCATATGAAATTCGGGATTGAAAAATGTAAGACCCTGAACATTCAAAGAGGGAGAGTCATAGATGGCGAAACACAACTTCTAAACGGTGATATTATACAGTGCATGAGAGATGGCGAAACATACAAATATCTGGGATACCAACAAGTCAGATTGCTAGACCAAAAACAATCAAAGGAGAAGATTCGTTCGGAATACAGTCAGCGTCTGAAGTCTGTGCTGAAATCGATGTTGAACTCGGGGAATCTAGTCAAGGCAATTAACACCTACGCCATTCCAGTGTTGCTTTACTCATTTGGAATAATCAGATGGACTAAGACAGAACTGGATGATATTCAAAGGCAGACCCGAACGATGCTGACAAAGTACATCAATCATCATCCAAAATCGTCTGTGATACGAACAACTTTGAAGCGGAAAGAAGGAGGACGGGGATTAATAGATGTTGTCAATTTACACACCGAACAGATAAAAAATCTCAGAGAATTCTTTTCTGCAAAAGCTTTCACTTCTGACCTCTAAAGAGTGGTATCGTTGACTGATAGGGGATATACACCACTAAATCTTGCTACCAGAGATGACCTGCTGAATCTACCGTTGCTATCAGATACTGAAAAACAAGAGCAATGGTCAAGAAAGGAATTGCATGGACGACATCACCATGAGATTAATCAACCACACATCGACAAAGAAGCCTCCAACAAATGGTTGACGAAAGGAGAATTATTCGCAGAAACAGAGGGATTCCTTATGGCCATCCAAGACCAAGTGATCGCTACAAACAATTACAAAAAATTTATAATGAAGGACGGAACATTACAAACAGATAAGTGCAGAAAATACCATATAAGATCGGAGACTATACAGCATATTACGTCCGGATGCGAACAACTGGCCAATACGGAGTATCTTCACAGGCATAATCAAGTGTGCAACATTATCCACCAGAAACTTGCACACAAGTACGGATTTCTGAACACCTTCCAGCCATATTACAAGTATCAGCCGGCGCCGGTATTGGAAAATGACTCTATCAGATTATACTACGATAGGCCTGTTATCACTGACAGAATGGTGACGAATAATAAGCCGGACATAGTGGTATATGATAAGAGAGCCAGAACAGCAATGCTGGTGGATGTCGCCATACCAAATAATAACAACGTGCTGAACAAGTTCCAGGAGAAAAAGTCCAAATACACAGACCTTGCTATTGAGATCAAGCAGATGTGGCACCTCGATAGGATAGATATTGTTCCTGTCATCGTATCCTCGACTGGTTTAATACCCAAAACTTTGCATGATAGCCTTAAGAAATTAGAATTGCATAAGAATACCTATATAGAAATGCAAAAAGCTGTAATTCTTAATACATGTAGGATAGTTAGGAAATTTATGTCAAGTATATTGTAATCGAGCCTATTCCCTTTGATTGCTAAATCTGGGAAAGGTAAATTATATCCAGCTAACAGCTGAGATAGTGCATAAGTCCACGATAATAAATAATAATATTCTTTATTAGTTCATTATTGACCCCAGTAGGGTATTAAACATGTCAAAATAATTTTAATTTTAATAAAGTCAGCGATACTTAGTAGTAAAACTAAAATTGGCGAATTAATGAAGAATAAGGGTAATTGACATCACTTGCATCAACAAACAACAAAAATATAAAGAGTAAATTTGGAATGAAACCGAAAACACATTGAAAATATTTATACATATTATGATATGAGTCTTCAAAGGATTCCTCCAATGTATAAAGTGGTCTTTCTTTTAAGTAACCAAAAGGCTGCTCTTCAGTTTCATCTTCGAAAGGTATTTTATTTCTTCTGGAATTTTATTCAATATTTTAATCACCACATTCTGAGCATGCTTCTGAAGGTAGGTGAAGTGCAGTTTAGGGATTTCCAAGAACACTCTCATAAATGTAAAGGCAAACAACAGTAAGTACTGGCTTTTCCACAAATATGCTTCTACAACTCATATCGTAAGGCAACCTGAAAATACTGCGAAGACATCGTTTCTGCAAAATAAGAATTCTGTATATCTCTGAAGAATTCCCCGAGAATATAATCCCATACCTTAATTTAACCTGCACGTAAGAATGATATGCCAGTAGATGAGCATGAGTACTCGCTGAATATGCTAGAGTCCTTATTGCATAAGTATAGCTCGTCATATGCTTGCATAAAACATCAAACATGAGATTTACAACTTAGTCTGTGGTCCAAGTGTATGCCTAAAAAGCATACACTTTCAGAAGTTTTAAGCGATGCTTGTTCATCATTGGTGTTTGTTATGCTCTTGAACCCTGTGCCGTAATTGAAATTTATAATTCATTTTCAGTGAACTATTGCTCAAGCCTTTCTAATGATTTGAATATTGTAGAGTTTATTTCTCCACTGTTTTTCTATAAATGATCTAATCTGTGGCTCACCAAAGATGCTCGCTTTTATCTTTTCTGCTTACTTTCAGATTTGGAAAGAAAAAGGAACAATTTCCATTTTTGTTAAGGTCTTCAACAAATTGTTTCATAAACCTAATTTTTTATGCAACGGAGGTAATGTTATGCGATTACTCGATACGCGATAGATTTATCAGGTTTTATTGTCCTGGTAATAGTGCATCCTGAGTAAGCCAATCTCATCTTACCCAGTGTTGATATTTAGTCTATTATCCCACAAGCGCAGAAAATAGGGAGACTTCGTGTAGTCACTTTGTTAGCCTAGAAGAAAATTGAATATTTTTGAATAAACACATATGAGTCAGTTGTTTTCTGTATATTTTATTTTCTTCGGATCTTAAGCAATAGATGTATATTTTTCGTTTACTTTATTAGAATGTGCAATCGGCTACGAACCAAATTTATTTCCGTTGTGTTAGAGAACATATTTTAGACTCCGTTTGGACGAATCAATGAACGAACTTAATTTCGTAATCCCATTACAGCCATTAAACCAAGTCTTTACAAAAACAAAATCATCTTCTTCATCAAAATATTTCAGAAAATTCTGTTGTCTGATGCAGTAATAAGAAACTTTAGTTCTTTTTGTTAGTTCCAACTTAGAAGACAGGGTTTTCGAAGTAGACTTTGACTGTCTCAGATCTCTGATTAGGTCGTTCAAATCACCTTGTTCGAATAATTTCGGCACTTTCAGGTCACATTCGAAGTTATTATCACTTCTATCGGTTTTCGTCTCAATGTCAGTTAACTTCAGCTGTGAAACATTTGTTTAATGTATAGGGGAATCTGTAGGGCTAAGAATTAGTCTATAAGCTGATTGTATGGAGGGATATTCCTGTATTACCAATTTTTTCGGTTAATGCTAGTTATGTTCAACGAACAAAAATAGTAGTCGTCATAGTGGTTAACGGGTTATTTCCAGATCATAGCAGTCTCGTACCGGAAAGACTTTTTTTCTCATTTGTCCATGAATATAGAAAATTAACGCACATTTCACGAACCTTTTGAGGAAGCTAAGGCTTATCACCCATTTCCAGCAGATGCCCAAAGTAATTTTTGTAAGCTGCACTTATATTTAACCCTTTTAAACCTAATGTTCTTTTAAAAGGACTGAGGTTGTCAACCTAACTCGTTTCGGATGAAGTACTCGATTCTAGATGGCGCCACCTGTGTAGCATAACAAGTGATCTATTCAAACGAGTTAAGACGCGCAACCGTTGCAGACGTAGAAGTTACTTGTGACTAGCCAGTGTTGAAGCGTAGATTAATTATATCGATCGAGATGTTGAAGAGGTGTAAAGTCAATTGATTCATTTTTTAGAACACGAATTCATTTCATCTGATATTTGCGTTCAACAGAGTCCTCCGAATATTTCCATCTGCATAACCTCACATTTTTTTTTATACTCCGCTAAATACGAGACAATATAAAAAGCTGTCCTTTTAGGACATCGACTACCGTCGACTCAATTGTAAAATTATTGTTTTAGGTACAAAGATGATCGTTTTAGGCCTTTGAAGTTAGCTGGAATAATGGCAGAGATCGGATAAATTGAGAATGAGGTTTCATAAGAAATAGTTATTTTTCCTCATGATAACGGCAATGATGACTGCGATACAGATGAAGACTCTGGAGATGAAAACACTGTCTTATTGGACAATTTACAGGGAACTCAATTCAGACCTCTGCTTAAGTATGGATGCAAACTGAAGATGACTAGGAAAGCGGCGATGATAAACCTCTCTCAGAGTTTGTAGAACGAAGACCAATACTTCTGAAAACTTTTGATTACAAGAAAAGTGATTTGGACTAGGAAAAATAGCCTCTGCCGCAATGGACACCAATATCATCGGCGGATAACAATCTTTCACCAGCTGCTACGTTCCAGTTATCCTCGATGAGGAAGTGATCGATCTTATTCTCCAATTCTCAAATACCTTCGCCCAGCAGAAGAATCATACTGTGGATATCACAGGAAATGAGCTACTTTGTTTTATTGGAGTTCTGGTAGAATAGGGATGACACCAACAATAAAATGGTATGTGAAGCTATATCGCGTGATAGATTCCAGCATATAATGAGCAGCATTCACTGCAATGATAATATAAACCTAGATTTGAAGGACAAATATTCGAAAATGCGACCATTCTGAACTCAAAATTTTTTGAGCATGCCCATGTCGAAGAAAATCATAGTATAGACGAGTCAATGATACCATATTTTGGACGTCACACTGGAAAGCAAAACACCTATCAGATGGGGATATACGTTTTGGATTGGTGCTCTCTGACTAGGTTATGTAGTTCATTTTGACCCATACCAAGGTTCTTCAAGTACGTTGCCAGATAAGTAGAAACATATGGGTCTTGGCGCATCAGTAGTTTTACAATATGCAGATATATTGAAAAAGATGCCTTTTCAAGGATTTCATTTATACCTCGACAATTACTTCACCTCACTTTCGATGCTCAAAGAGTTGAAATTGAGGGCCCTAAAAGCTACTGGAACGCTGATGGAAAACCGAATCCCTTCATCTACCCTATCTATTTCAAGTTTACTAAAAAAAAATACAAATTCTTTTGAGCTTACTTTGGCGGATGACGAAATCATTATCACCAAATGGAATGACAACAATGTTGTGAATATAGCATCAAATGCTTCACTAGTGTTTCTGGTAATAGGACAAAGAGGTTTTCCCAATCTGAGGAGAAATATATTTATATAGATCAACCAGGCTTGATAAAATCTCAAAATGTGAATATGGAAGGGATGGAACGTGGCGATCACAATTTTGGTGACACTAGAGTTAGCATCAGGGGAAAAATGGTATTTTCCTTTATTTGCTCATTGCATTGATATGGCTGTAAAAAGCTCTTGACGCTTACATAAGGACAATGGCGGAAAACTCGACCAACTAGAATTCAGAAGATATATATCAACGGAACTATTAGAATCTAACAAGAGAATGAAAAAAGAGGACATTCCAAAGCTCCTAGAAATTTGCACGAGTTTGCACGTTATGACAGACTGGATCGTCTCATTGTTCATAATAACAATCAACGACGATGTGCAGTACGCCATAAAAAGCAAATTTTCTTTGTCAAAAATGTGATGTTGGCTTGAATTCGAAATATTGTTCTGTTGCTTATCATACTATTTAATGTTTAGATGTTCTTTTGATGAAAATAAAGACTTTGTTTGAAATCAATCAATAATTGCTTCTGAGCCCTTTTAAAATGACGCATAGTTTCGACCAATGGCAACACTCGAAAATTTAAAAAAATGGTGGATTATACTTTATAGTCCCCCTTTCAACCTCAATCCACGAAAAAAGTTCCATTTGTAAAAAAACGATAGTTTGAGGGTTATATGGCTTAAACCAGGGGTACTCAAACTTGAACTACTGGCGATCGACCTTAATATTTTAGACTACTTACGATCGTTTCTGAGAGGCTGCAAGTATGTGTGATGCAGGGTTGTCGTGCATACTCGATACACCCTACCTACCTACCTAGGCAGGATGTACCGTAGCATATATAGATATTAGCTTTCCGCACAATATACATTATTTTAGTCAAGGTTTGGGTTAGGTTCAGTTAGGTTCTCCTTCATAATAGTAATTCTAAATTGCGAGTTTATTGGTTGTTACAAACAAAAGAGTTACATATGGTGTTAAACTTAACTGAGGAGTGACTATGGATGTTGAAGCGTGGCACTGCATGCCCTCAGCATACTTTTCATTAAATGGTACGTAACCACTGAGTACTAATCGCAAGTATGATGACATATGATCGTCAGTAAGCCGATTGCGATATTTTGACCTAATTATCTTTATTTCAGAAATTGTGACTCGCACAAGTCGACTGACCCAAACATTGCCGTCACTTGATGTATAATGCAATGGAATGAAAAAAAGGAAGAGAAATCTTCATTAGCTCGACACAAGGCCACGAAACCGTTTTTGTTTCCAGGCGTTGCTGGTTCACCATCGGTTGTAATGCACACTAATTTATATATTGGTAGCTTGTAGTTCTTCCCCTTCAGAGAAACGACTGTCAAAAATTCTTCCTTAGCCAACTTGTCATTGAATACCATCCGAATGAAAATACACAGCTGGGCAGTGTCTGTCATATCGGTGGATTTGTCTAACTATGAAGAAAAGAATGTACATTTCATGATATCATATTTTAGTTTATCTGCCATGACCTGACTCATGACTTCAATACGCCTTGTGACAGTCGGACGAGATAACTGAAGTTCTCTAACAGCAGACTTGATTTCTGTTTTATTTTTAAAATCTCCAAATAAAGTCTCAACCGCTTCAATAAATGCTTCCTTCACAACCAATCCATCTTCGAATGAATTCATGTGTTTCGCCAATATATGAGATATTTTAAATGACACGATCTTAGCAGCTTCTGATTGTTTGGCTGCTCTTATGAACATGGTTTGTTCTTTTTTCAAACAAAATATCAAATCACGTACTGTTCGCTTTCTTAATTCACTCTGTGGCGGAAAATTCTTTTCATAGTTTTTATGAACCGTTTTATGATGCTTCTCTAAGTTACCACGCTCAGGTATTGCAACTGACGTACGACAAATAAGACAAATGCTCTTATCCCTCACCATACAAAAGAAAATTCTTCCTTCCAATCATTATTTAAATGATACGTTTTAGATTTCTTTGCTGCACTCATTTTGTACCATTTGATAATAAACTTTGTATGGACGTAGTATTCCTCCCAGTTACAATTCGGAATGACCCCAATTCCTGCAGGTGCAACATTTATATCGGCGTGAACGAAAGTCTCGAATGTTTCCGTCAAACGCACCGTCCGAAATTTCTAGAAAAGCGGCAAGAATAGAAAACGCGGCTTTTCTTTGACAAGTACCACGCGTTCCTTTGATAAAGCCTTCTTTTGCCGCTAGCAGAGTGTTATTTTATTACGTAATAAATTTTTGTAGTTTAGTTACCTACTTATTGAAAGTTTTTTCTTCTTGAGATCAAGTCAAAAAGCACCGTTTGAGCGCCCTTTAGTTAAACGGCATTCTTTAAATATACAGGGTGTTACATAATAGTATGTCTCAACTTGAGGGGGTAAATCTACGTGCAAGTTCATACAAACATAAAGTCCGCAAAAGATTCGTTACGGAGCTACAGGGTGTTGAAATTTTCGGTTAAAATTGGTTTTTTCTTCAAAACTCATGCAGTTTCTGAAATAATTAGCCCAAATTTGGAATGCTAGCTATTTTGTACAGCCTCCACGTTCTAAATTTTAACTAGAATCTACAAAGTGTTATCTTTTACGGAGACATGTCTTCTTTTGCAGTTCAAACTTTTTTGCAGTACGCCACTGATCAGCGTATAATCAATTTTCGTCATCTTCGTTCAATTTAGAAACTTTTTTGACGCGTGTAATTTTTTTGTATCTCTGCCTTCCTCGAGCAAAAAATTATTTAACGATTGTGTGCATTCGCTGAATTGAAGGCACTTCTAATTGAAAAAATAACTAGTAGGCTTTGATTTTTTTCATTTATTTTAACAGTTGCTAAAATTGAATCAGTATCTGCTCGAATTGTTTATTAAATTAACGATTAGTTTTGAGAGTTTTGAAGTTATGGTTGTAAGAAAAAATGGCTAATTTTACTAACGCCGAATTGGCTGATATCCATTACATGTACGGTCTGGCTGGCGGAAACACAACAGAAGCTAGGCGATTATATCAGGTGCGTTTTCCAAATCGATTTACACCAGACAGACGCTTATTTCCAAATTTCCACAGAAGGTTGAGGGAAACTGGTACTTTTACTGCAAATAATCATTTAAAAGGTGCAACTCAAACTATGAGAACTCCAAATATTGAGGAAGCAGTTTTGAATTGTATTGATTTGAATCCTCATGTGAGTACAAGAAAAATTGGAAATCAGTTGAATATTTCACATGTTCCAGTTTAAAGGATTCTCCACGACTTTTAATTGTACCCGTTTCATATTCAACGCGTTCAAACTCTACTACCTCGAGATTTTACCTCAAGACTGAATTTCTGCCGATGGTTCTTAGATAAAATTAGAGAAAATGCTCATTTTGATTGTGAAATAATGTTCAGTGACAAGGCTAACTTTTTGAGAACTGCTATCACAAATTTTCGCAATAATCATTATTGGGCTGAAGAAAACCCATATTTTATTGAAGAATCTCATCATCAAGAACAATTCTCACAAAATGTCTGAGTAGGAATAATCGGAAATTATTCGAATGGGCCTAAACCGTCCCATTTATCAGCAATTTCTCGAGGAGGAGTTACCTTTATTGCTCGAGGATGTGCTACTTTTGGTGAGAAACATAATGTGGTTCATGAATGACGGGGTACCAGCACATTCTAGTGGAGAATCTAGGGAATTCTTAAATAATACATTCAACAATCGATGGAAAGGTCGGGGTCGGTCATAACCATGGCCTGCTAGGTCCCCAGACTTAAACAGTTTAGACTTTTTCTTATGGGGATATCTCGAAAGTTTACTTTATACCATTCCAGTGAACACTGTAGAAGTATTGAGAAATCGAATAATAACCTCTTGTGACACGATAAGAAATACCCCAGGAATATTTCAAAGAGTGCGTGATAAAATGCGAAGAAGGACAGAGGCCTGCATTGTTGCAGGTTTTGGACACTTCCAGCAATTTATTCAGTTTTTAATTGTTCTGTTTTTTAGTTTGATAATGATTAAGTATAAGTTGAGTCTCAGAAGACGAGCTATCAAAATAAAAGCAAGTTTTGGGCATACCTATCGAGTATTTCCATCATTTTCTTTTATTTAGCGAATAACATACAATTCAAATAATTCAAATTCAATAATTTTTCACTCGAAAACGGTTGGAGATACGAGAAAATTACAATCGTCAAAAAAGTTTCTGAATTGAATGAAGATGAGGAAAATTGATTGTACGCTGATCAATGGCGTACTCCAAAAAAGTTTGTAAGACAACAGGAGACATGGCCTCGGAAAAAAAAACACATTGTGAATTTCAGTTAAAATCTAGGACGTGTAATGATGGAGGCTGTAAAAATTGCTTGCATTCCAAATTTGGGCTGAATATCTCTAAAACTCCAGGAGATTTGAAGAAAAAACAAATTTTTCCAAGAAATTTCAACACCCTGTAGCTCCGTAATCAAGCTCTTGCGGACCTACGTTCAGATAATTTTTTTCTTAAAATTGTAAAGTGTAGATTTACCCCCTCAAGTTGTGACATACTACTATGTAACACCCTGTATACATTCCGCAAATGAAATTAAAATGATTTGAGGCATTAACACAAACTGTTCTTGACGATGCCATATCAAATTATAGTAAGTTAAATCAATATTTTTTAAATACCAGCAAACTATTTCAGTAATTGAATGTTTTTATAAAAGCTATAACTCGTAAACAGAAGTTGTAAGAAAACGAATGATGTTATATTCGGAATCAGAGACGACAAATTAGTAAACATCACAAAAACATTTTGTTGTTACCGCGTGGGTGCAGGTTAGTGTACAAGTATGTAGGAATATGCAAAGCCCAGGTGCCTGGTTCGAATCCGGGTTCAAGTTATTGATGTCGTCCTTGAACAAAAAAGTGTTGAATTGGAAAGAAAGAGGGCATAAATTTCCGAAGACCAGATAACTTGTAACCCTTGTGGTAGCAGTTATCATTGCACGGTCTAGGAGAGTGTAGATCCATCTGTGTGAATGAGCTAAGTTCTCTAGTACATTATTGAAAGAAGAACTAACAAACAAAGTTTGTTGTTCAGTGTGATTATTCAACGAGGCCTGTTTAGGAAATAATCGAGTTTTTCTTGGTTTTCTGTTAGACACATTTTTTGTAATCATTTAAACAAACCATGAGGAATTATCTAGTACGGAAATAATTTCGTTCTTTCAGTGATAATATGGATAACGTTTTCTCCGATCTTTATTGCTTGTATTGTTCAGGAAATTTCACCGATGTAAATATGCTTTAACGAAAAACATCAATGAATCAAATTAAAATCAAATATGATGATATAAGTAAAGTCGAAAGCGAGTACGACCATATTGACGCTGGCGGCAAAAGGAATCAAGTCATATGTTATTGGTTTACATTGTTTTCTACCAATTAACTATTGAACTCGAGAGCATGTTTCATTCTGTATCATACAGCCAAAAAATTGATGAACAAACTGAGCGAATTGAACATGTGAAAACCTGACTTGAATGTATAACTTTGATTGTGGAGTGAAGTTATATATTTCTTAAATAATTTCTATTATCTGTGCTCATTCTTTTTCGAGCTGAATCTTGGCTCAACTCGACATCAAGTAAATCATCAAGATAAGTTACATAGCAATGGATGTTGTTCCATAGGCGGCGTAACTCTCTTTGAAAAAATTATCTGGGATAGGAAATATGTCAATCTCAAAAAGTAAATGTATATATTTTAACCAATCAAATCCATCTATTTGGGAAATATTCATTAGGCCATTTAACAACTATTCTTTCTTGTTGTGTTTCATTTTAGCGGAACATCATTAACTTAACTGAACTATCAACTATTATTTTAAAGGCCAACACAAACGGCCTAACCGCATTAGGTTAGATGCAGAACAATAACTGCAGGGCCCATAGATGATCATTATGGAAATTATTACAAGCAACTCTTGTAAAGCATTCATTCATCACACAATAATATGTAGGAAATGAAATCTGGATCTTGAGCATATTGTTGCCGAATCGAGTGACAACATGTGAGTCGATGCTGCTCGTCCCCTGCATTCAATGCCTGCAATCCCTGCAGATGATAATAATAATAATAATAACCCTCAGGGGCTCAGGAACATTGTTTCTGAGTACGGGCTTAGCGAACCCGAGGTACCCAAGCTGAACCTGGCAGTAGGTATAAAATGCAACCTATCCAATGATGTACAATCTAAGGAATAAACGGGTGAATCGACATTGTACCACCATAACCTCTTGTCGCGTTCAAGATTTAGGAAGAGGGTCTTGTTCGGAAAGTGAGTCACAGTCTCCTCGGTTAGCGACGGAAGCAGCGTGATATCGAGTAGGGATACTGCAACACAAAACCGAGTGGGAAATAACATCAACACCTCTCAACCGACTCTTGATGTTTCAACGGCGGCGCAAGCCATTATGCCTACGACCACGAGAGCCGGACTCCTAGGAAACGCATGAAGTGGACTCCAGAAATGAATACCTTCATTATGCGTTCCTATTACAAGATTACAAACTTGGAATCGGAAATGACAGCATACAGATACGCGTTACATCTTGCGTTCATAGAAAAATATCCTGAATTACAGCACATATCCGAGCAGAGAATTTCGGATCAACGAAGAACAATCGTTAAAAACAGGCTACTTTCTTCAGAAACGCTGCAAAGCTTACGAGAAGAGGTCATAATGGAACTCAGAAGCGAAAATGATACTCATAACGGTATACCTGCTGGAGTCAATGAAAGTGTTACAGATAACATCGAAGCCACGGAAACGAATATTAACATGGAACGCCCTCTTGAGCCGAATCAGCAGAACGAATATACGTATTTAGCAAGATCAGAACTCAACAGAGCAATAACTGAATTCAGTGGTAGTAACCCAACTAAAAGACCTAAACTGCCCAAACTCAAGACGAACAAGAACACCAATATCATCCTAGCAAGTGTAAACTCAATGTTTGAAGAATATACCGACCAGAACACCTTGGAGAAGATTCACACTTTGATTTACTGTGGAGCAGTAGCGGTTCTTCGACTTCACAAACAACAAATCTCCACAACTCTGATTCAAGCTGAGCCAAAAAGCGTCAGAAAACCACCATGGCAAAAACGACTGGAGAAGGATATTGATAATATTAGAGCAGAAATCGGTCGCCTCACAGAATTCCTGAGAAACAGAAAACCCTCAAGGCGCTTGAAATCACATATACGCAAAATTTATAGGAAAATTGGTACGAACACAAAACACCCTGAGCACAAACAACACATCGACGTGTATATGGACACTTTGAAACAGAAAATTCAAGCAAAAGCAAAGAGGCTTTCAAGATACGTCAAATGTACTGAAAGGAAACACCAAAACCAAAGGTTCCTCCAAAACGCTGCCAATTTTCATAAGGGAAATAACAAAACTGCGACCAACAACAACAGAGAAGTACCTGACGCACAGTGCTTGACCGACTATTGGTCATCAATATGGTCGAACCCCAAAGAACACAATAGAGATGCGGAATGGATCACGAATGAAAAAGAACGCCTCGATATCAGACATATGGACTTCGATGGAATAACGGAGGAAGAAATTACAACAGTAATTGGAGCGACCAACAATTGGAAGGCCACAGGTATAGATAATATCCACAACTACTGGTACAAGAAGTTTGATAAGCTCCATGGAGCCCTAGCGAAACAGCTCACGTATGTTCTTCAACATCCCAAGAAAACACCCACTTTCCTAACGCAAGGCTTAACATATATGCTACCTAAGAGCGATAGAACACAGGATCCGTCTCAATATAGGCCAATCACTTGCCTGCCAACACTCTACAAAATACTCACTTCATGCATATCCAATCGAATATACCAACACCTTGACGACAACAATATATTAGCAGAGGAGCAGAAAGGATGCAGAAAGAAACACCACGGGTGCAAGGAACAACTCATCATCGATTCTGTGATAATGAAACAGGCACACGTAGGGCATCGCAATGTTCATTCAGCTTTTCTCGATTATCTGAAAGCATTCGATAGTACCGCCCATTCTTGGCTTGTTGAAGTATTGCAGATATACAAAATTCACCCAGCCCTGGTAGAGTTCTTGAAGACAACAATGACACACTGGCGCACGTCTCTGCAGGTCAACATGAACAATAAATCAATTAAAACCGACGAGATACCCATACGTCGTGGAATTTTTCAAGGAGACTCTTTGAGTCCACTATGGTTCTGTTTGGCAATGAACCCATTGTCCTCAATGCTCAATAGAACTGGATACGGATTTAGGATAAAAGCAGAAAGGAATTATCATACAATCTCCCACCTGCTGTATATGGATGACATCAAATTATATGCTTCGAACAAGAAGCAATTGGATGATTTGCTGAAAACTGTCAGTGAGTTCTCGGCAGATGTTCATATGAAATT
Organism: Cryptolaemus montrouzieri; assembly: GCA_013387265.2. Classification (NCBI taxonomy): domain Eukaryota; kingdom Metazoa; phylum Arthropoda; class Insecta; order Coleoptera; family Coccinellidae; genus Cryptolaemus; species Cryptolaemus montrouzieri. The sequence continues at coordinate 32,691,360 of JABFTP020000103.1, forward strand.
CGGGATTGAAAATGTAAGACCCTGAACATTCAAAGAGGGAAAGTCATAGATGGTGAAACACAACTTCCAAACGGTGACATTATACAGTGCATGAGAGATGGCGAAACATACAAATATCTGGGATACCAACAAGCCAGATTGTTAGACCAAAAACAATCAAAGGAGAAGATTCGTTCAGAATACAGTCAGCGTCTGAAGTCTGTGCTGAAATCGATGTTGAACTCGGGAATCTAGTCAAGGCAATTAACACCTACGCCATTCCAGTGTTGCTTTACTCATTTGGAATAATCAGATGGACTAAGACGGAGCTAGATGATATTCAAAGGCAGACCCGAACGATGCTGACAAAATACAACAATCATCATCCAAAATCGTCTGTGATACGAACAACTTTGAAGCGGAAAGAAGGAGGACGCGGATTAATAGATGTTGTCAATTTACACACCGAACAGATAAGAAATCTCAGAGAATTCTTCTCAGCAAAAGCTCTCACTTCTGACCTACATAGAGTGGTATCGTTGGCTGATAAGGGATATACACCTCTAAATCTTGCTACCAGAGATGACCTACTGAATCTACCATTCCTATCAGATACTGAAAAACAAGAGCAATGGTCAAGAAAGGAATTGCATGGACGACATCACCATGAGATTAATCAACCACACATCGACAAAGAAGCCTCCAACAAATGGTTGATGAAAGGAGAATTATTCGCGGAAACAGAGGGATTCCTTATGGCCATCCAAGACCAAGTGATCGCTACAAATAACTACAAAAAATTTATAATGAAGGACGGAACATTACAAACAGATAGGTGCAGAAAATGCCATATAAGATCGGAGACGATACAGCATATTACGTCCGGATGCGAACAACTGGCCAATACAGACTATCTTCACAGGCATAATCAAGTGTGCAACATTATCCATCAGAAACTTGCACACAAGTACGGACTTCTGAATACATTCCAGCCATATTACAAGTATCAACCGGCGCCCGTATTGGAAAATGACTCTATCAGATTATACTACGATAGGCCTATTATCACTGACAGAATGGTGACGAATAATAGGCCGGACATAGTGGTGTATGATAAGAGAGCCAAGACAGCAATGCTGGTGGATGTCGCCATACCAAATAATAACAACGTGCTGAATAAGTTCCAGGAGAAAAGTCCAAATACACAGACCTTGCTATTGAGATCAAGCAGATGTGGCACCTCGACAAAATAGATATCGTTCCTGTCATCGTATCCTCGACTGGTTTAATACCCAAAACTTTGCATGATAGCCTTAAGAAATTAGAATTGCATAAAAATACCTATATAGAAATGCAAAAGCTGTAATTCTTAATACATGTAGGATAGTTAGGAAATTTATGTCAAGTATATTGTAATCGAGCCTATTCCTTTGATTGCTAAATCTGGGAAAGGTAAATTATATCCAGCTACTAGCTGAGATAGTGCATAAGTCGACGATAATAAATAATAATAATAATAATTTCTTTATTTCAATCACTCTACAGCATACGTATCAATAATATTCTAGTATGTTTACATAGAATGTGGAACAACTAATACAATGAAACAAAGACGTAAAATTGAACTTAATATTATTCTTTATACCTAATTAAGCAATAGAAAACCATTGAAGGTAGCCCTTGTGCATGGTTTTATATGCGGTAAGTATTTAACAAAGAAGCCTTAGTAAGAGAAATACAAAAGAAAAATTCGACCAATACAGAACACGAAAAAAGAAAAATAACCATTCCCAGTGAAAACAATACAATTTTTTTTGTAGGCGGTTGGTTTTGATTGATCTATCTGATTGGAGCATTTTTAATGTCGACCATAGATAACATCAATGAGCGTGGATTCGATAGTAGCCACTTTTTAACTTTTTTCTTGAACAAATTTATAGAGACTAAATTTCTTAACTTTAAAGGTAGCATATTAAAGCTCTGGGCGCCAGAAATGTGACACATCTCTGACCCACTGTTTTAGCCATTCTAGGAAGCAAATAACTTCCTGTTGCATATCGGGTCCGAAAACCATGAGAAATTAAATGATCCTCACTTTTATTGCTTACAAAATACACAAGCATTCTACTACAAAAAGCTGTCTCAAATCCAGTAGCTCAGCTTCATGAAATAATTCGTCTGAGGGTAAGTAATATTTCTTCCCAATATACATTTAATGACTCTTTTATGTAATACTTCTAATTTCTTTAGGTAGCAAGTATCTACACCACCCCATACAAGGATCCCATAAACCAACAAAGACTGAACCAATGCCGAGTAGAGGACCTTCAATTGAGTCACATCACAGAATTCCCTACAGTATTTGAACAAAGGTAAGAGATCTCGTACTTTCCTTGACACTAACAATACGTGAGAGTCCCATCGAAGATGACAATCCAACACCACCCCGAGGTACTTGACTGATCTTGTCTGTCTTATTTGAATAATATCATTCTCCACTTGAATATTTAAATGATTGTAATCTGGCAATGAGGTTATATAACTCGCAAAAGGTACATATACAGTCTTTTCAGGATTATAAGTGAGACCCTTCTCCCTCAGAAAACTCAAGATCAATTCAAAATCAACTTCACACTTCTCCTTGAGAGATTTCCAAGAAATATCTTGGTAAAGGATAGCTGTATCATCAGCAAAAGATATTATTTCCCAGAAGTATTCAAGGCAAAGAGGTCATTAACAAAAATACAAAACAATATTGGTCCTAAAACTGTCCCCTGAGGGACTCCACATTGAACTATTGTCTCAGAGCTTCTGACACCGTCTATCTCTACAACTTGCTCTCTTTTACTCAAATAATTTCTCATTAACTTATGAGAGTTACCTCTAAATCCAATATTTTCTAGTGTTTTAAGCAAATCACAATGACAGACGGTGTCAAAAGCCTTCGATAGGTAAACAAATATACATAAGACTGGGACGCCTCCATCCATTGCCTCATAAATTTTTGATAAGGGCTGATGAGGGCCCAATTCTTCTCTTTTGATACACGATACACGTCACCTCAGATATTTGCAACTGATGTGCAATGCGCTGAATACTTATCAGAGGATTATCTTGAACACAGTCTATAATGTTCTCCTTATTTTGTATGTTGACTTGATGAGGTCGTACACCTTTTGGCTCAAGTGTTCTTCTCTAAGTTTTCTAAACACCGAAGTAAAAACTACAAACAGGAGGATGTTTTGAAGGAAATAATGTATACAGATTCTTAGAAAGATTCACGAATTATATTCTGTAGAAAAATCAAAATGAAACGCGAATTCAACCACCCGATGAATGCTTTCTGGATAAGTTTAGGTGTTGAAGATACCCAACGAAGTGTAGTATTATCATTTTTCAAACATTTTCTTTCATTCAAATCTTTACTTGACAATTACTAATACCTCATAGAAAGAATTAACTTTATATAAGCCGCTGTTCTGAAGTAAGGTCCGTACATACATTTGGTAATTAATTTCTATGTATACAGGGTGTTTAAGGTATGCAGCTTTTAAAATCTACAGGAGAGTCCTCCTAAAATTCATGATACAAATGCTCATAAACATATGTCCAAAAGTCCTCCGTTTTCGAGATGCAGGTTGTTGAAGTTCAGATTTTTTTCGCGTTTCTGTTGGTAACGCTTGTAGTATCCTAGAGATTTCTTTTTTTCTTCTATACAAACCTTGTCGTATCAATAACAAATGAAAAAAAAGAATAATCTAATTTGGTGCAGTCGTGTGGAACATTTGCGCGTACATACATTCGAGAGATTCATTTTTATTTATCTGAATTAGTTGGTAATTGATACTACCGAGCTTTTCTATTATCTATATATATCAGTGGTTTTAAAAAATCTAAGTTATTTCCTTTGGTTCTCACATTCACTACGATCCGCCACTGTGGTGGACCCAATTTAATTGACTCATCATCATGAAATTTAACTTATTCACATTCGTGGTTTCAGTCACCATTAAATTAATATTAAACCACTCACAAGAAATCTTGGTTTGGTGTCGTCGACCCAGCTTGTGATATGTTGTTTAAAGACGTGACACAGCATTTTGACTTGACCAGGGAAGGGATAATCATGAATAATTGTTGAAGAGTCAAGATTTAATATCAGAATAAAAAAACTGTATCACTGAAAGACGACAAGCCGAAATATATAATAAAGTTTTGATGTTGAAGTAAAAAATCTTCCTTCCTTAATACTCAAATAGTGATAGCTCATTTATTAAATATCTAGTAGTCTCAGTTGATGAGAATTATTTCATTAATGAATTGCTGATTTTACTTTCTCATGTTTATTTAATATTTAAAGAAAAATCACTAGGCTTGAGTTTCACTATATATAATGAATTAAAATAAAATAATAATTTATTAACGGAAGCCTTTGAAAACACATATAAGTACAGTGCTAGGGAGCAATTATAGAAACCAATATTTTCAAGAACTAAGAGGAAATTAACCCATTTGGTTCTACTGTATTCTAATGAGGGCACTTTATAAATAATATTACTAGAGACATCTAGTTGCGAAATTTGATACAACCTCAATAGAAACGATACATATTAAGATAACTTGCGTTCATACATTCATTTGATTTTTCAAAAAACACGGAAATCACACGGGATTCCCAACTGTTAGATTCTAGTGGGTGAGTTGCAGTTGACTGTGCTCATTGTTTATCTGTATTTTTTTGATTTTGAGTTTGTTGATATTTTCTCAGGTAGGTAGTACTTCATGAAAATAACTCTACAGTGCGTGAAAACGACACTTCAAAATTCTAACACGCGGGAGACATACCTAGTAAACCTATATCGGGTACGCTGAATCCAGTGGTAACCACCGTTTCTGAAAGTTAGCTCTTGTTAAGGAGATATTCGCCTTTGCAGTTAGCTGATTTTAGTAGGGTTTGTCGCTTATGACTTCAGTATATTATATGCTTGTAATTCCCAAACCGTTCGGAATATTGCTTTACTCTCTTTGGCTAAGTTTTAACTATTATCATAGCCAACAACTTTTCTGAATATACCAACATAGAAAAACCTCATTCGAACACCGTTTCTTAACAGAATGCCCAAAAAAACTCCATTTCTTTGCCATTTTTTCGTTAATTTTTGTCTAAATGATGGAGAAATCAAGGGAATTTCGCTTTAAAATCTCAAAATAAGAAAAGAAGACACATTTCCTATAGTTAAATCAAAAAATCCAAACGCACAATCATGATTTTTACTCAAATTTTTATTCCAATTCCAACAATTTTCAACAACCAAACATATAAATTCATGTTCATTCTTCTTCTTCTCCATCTTCATCTTGCTGTGAATTCCAGCAAACGTCTCCTAATAGAGAATCAAGTTTTTTCCACTATACCAGTGCTCAAGCCTAGCTGTCACCTACATTTTTAATACCAATTCCTTGATATCAGTGCAGTAAGCCAATAAATTGTCTTCGAAGGATTTGAATAAAGCAGTGAACTGTCTATGACGGCCGATTGCTCCATATACGTTTACATCAGGTGCTAAGACATTCTTTTTTTTTCGATTCCTGAGTCAAAATAATGGACTGACGCTGCGATAATTTCAATCGACGAATAATTTTATCCAGATCTTTTTGAGAAAATTCGGCATGATTACATTGTGGAGATACATTTGATGGTACATAAATCGATGCAGACGTTTCGCCAATAGTATCAAAAGTAGATGGAATGTACTCTTCTGTCGGACTGGGTCTTTCGGGTATTGGAATGGATTCCGAATGTGGTAACGGCAACTGAACAAAAACTGTTCGGAATATCGCTTTACTGTCTTCGGCAAAGTTTTAGCTATTGTCATGGCCAACAACTTTTCCGAATATACCAACATAAAAAACCTCATTCAAACACCGCCTCTTAACAAAATGTCCAAAAAACTCCATTTCTTTGCCATTTTTTCGTTAATTTTCGTCTAAATAATAGAAAAATCAAGGAAATTCGCTTTAAAATCTAAAAATAAGAAAAAGAAAACACATTTCCCATGGTTAAATCAAAAATTCAAACGCACAATTATGATTTCAAATTAAATTTCTCACAGATGTCACTGTTAATACGTATTTATTAGTATTGTCACTGATGTTACTACGTATTTTGCTATGTATTTGTGCGCCATTTTTCATAGTCTTAGTTCTGATATTTCTTAATTTGACATTTCTTGTTGAAGTTTCTTTGTTTACACAAGTTATATATTTGGTAAAAATATCAAAAATGAATTCGTGCAGTAAATTTAATAAATTTTGCTACATTTGTGGAAAGTTTACTATAATGACAAGCAAGCGTTCAATTTCTGAAGGAATTGCTGAATCGTACACACAATATTTTAACCAAACTGTAATCAAAGATGTGAACTGGGCTCCAAAAATCGTTTGTACTGGTTGTGTCATAAGATTGAGTGGATGGAAAGGAGGTAAAATGAAATGATTTATCATTTATTTCAAAATTATATCAATTGAAGCTATTTTTATTACAGGTGAATTCCAATCTACGCTTTTTGGCATTTCAGTAATTTGGACAAATCCTCAAGAACATAATCCAGATGACTGTTTTGCTTGTGTTAATGAAATTGTCGGATTGAACAGAGCTAAAAAACGTAAAGTTGAGCTCAGAGAAACTCGGTTTGTTCAGTTGCCGTTACCACATTCGAAATCCATTCCAATACCGGAAAGACCCAGTCCGACAGAAGAGTACATTCCATCTACTTTTGATATTATTGGCGAAACGTCTGCATCGATTTATGTACCATCAAATGTATCTCCACAATGTAATCAAACCGAATTTTCTCAAAAAGATCTGGATAAAATTATTCGTCGATTGAAATTATCGCAGCGTCAGTCCATTATTTTGACTCAGGAATTGAAAAAAAAGAATGTCTTAGCACCTGATGTGAACGTATATGGAGCAATCGGCCGTCATAGACAGTTCACTGCTTTATTCAAATCCATCGAAGACAATTCATTCGCTTACTGCACTGATATCAAGGAATTGGTATTAAAAATGCATCATGAGTATAAACCAGAAGACTGGCGTCTTTTCATCGATTCGTCCAAAAGTACTCTCAAGGCGGTTTTGCTTCATGTCACAAACTCAAAAAACAGTGTCCCGATTGCCATGAGCACAAAAACGAAAGAAAATTACGAATCATTGAAAAAATCCTCGATTTGGTGAAATATGATGACCATCGTTGGAAGATTTGTGCAGATTCGAAGGTGATAACTCTTTTGAGAGGAATGCAGACGGGATATACGAAAAATATGTGTTTTATATGTTTATGGGATACTCGATATGCCGGCGACCAATATGCCAATAAAAGCTGGCCTATGAGACAAAGAAAACGAGAAAACGTCGTTGAAATTCCACTTGTGCCAATCGAAAAAGTGTTGCTTCCACCTCTGCATATCAAGCTTGGGATTGTTGTAAATTTCATCAAGGCCCTAGATCTTGAAGGCAATGCATTCAATGAGTTGAAGCGAATTTTCCCAAGGTAGATTAGAAGAGGGTTTGTGTGAAGATATATACGTACCACTCAACCTAACTTATTCAATATTGAACACATATTTTTTCGAATTATTTTATTACAGGCATACTCAATGGACCTGATATTCGACGCTTGATGAGAGACCAACAATTTGAAAACAGTTTGTCGAATTTGCAGCTCGTTGCTTGGGATTGCGTCAAAGGAGTCATCGAAAATGTACTTGGAATTCATCGTGACGAAAAGTGGCGCATACACGTTGAAAATGTGCTCCTTGCTTTCCGTAACATCGGTGTAAAAATATCTCTGAAAATTCAATTTCTACCTAACCATTCAGACAAGTTTGCCGAACAATGACCATGTGAATCAGATGAGCATGGTGAACGGTTTCATCAGGTGACAGCTAGGCTTGAGCACTGGTATAGTGGAAAAAACTTGATTCTCTATTAGGAGACATTTGCTGGAATTCACAGCAAGATGAAGATGGAGAGGAAGAAGAATGAACATGAATTTATATGTTTATTTGTTGAAAATTGTTGGAATTGGAATAAAAACTTGAGTTAAAATCATGATTGTGCGTTTAAATTTTTTGATTTAACTATAGGAAATGAGTTTTCTTTTCTTATTTTGAGATTTTAAAGTGAAATTCCCTTGATTTCTCTATCATTTAGACGAAGATTAACGAAAAAATGGCAAAGAAATGGAGTTTTTTGGACATTTTTTTAAGAAACGGTGTTTGAATGAGGTTTTCCTATGTTGATATATTCAGAAAAGTTGTTGGCCATGATAATAGCTAAAACTTTGCCGAAGACAGTAAAGCGATATTCCGAACGGTTTGGGAATTACAAGCATATAATGTACTGAAGTCATAAGCGACGAACCCTACTAAAATCAGCTAACTTCAAAGGCGAATATCTCTTAAACAAGAGCTAACTTTCAAAAACGGTGGTTACCACTGGATTCAGCGTACCCGATATAGGTTTACTAGGTATGTCTCCCGCGTGTTAGAATTTAGAACTAGCACAGTGTTAGAGATTAATTTTATTTTTATCAAATTTTTTGCTCGTATCTTGCTGCTGTCCTCGTTTGAGCACAATGGGTTTTAGTGGGATCAAACTGTAATTCGTATTCAATTTATTGTAGACTCAGTTTATAATGGATCCTGATAAATTTGGTGCGCTTAGTACTGTACCTTTTTATGAAATGTGCTTCGAAACGCTTGATACAGCACTTGAAGATATATTAAAAATCACTATTATCATAACATAAATATTTTTATAATACCTTCTGAAGTAGGTGAACTAACGAATGAAGAGGATATAGATGAAAATCAATGAGATCTTCACGACCTGCCCCAAGATCAACCAGGGGAAATTTAGTTACATTGAGACAAATTTCAAGACGACGATTAAGACCTTTCGGAATGGATAAAACATAACAAAAACTTCGAATCTAATCTATCTAGAAAAAGAAAATGAAGCGAAAAGTTGAACCAATATGCATTGGGGATACTGATGACCTCAGTATGAATGAAACGCATGGTTATATCAACTGTCCAGATATTCTGAGAACATAATCGAAAACCAAACTCCAGTAAAAATCTTCGAAATGTTGATGGATAAAAATATTTAAAACTTATAGCAGAACAATCATAATTATATGCAACTCAGAAAAACAATCATTCGTTGTGTGTAACTCTTAGTGGATACCACAGGCTACCTAAGGAACGTTTGTTTTGGAGTCTAAATGAGGATCTGTCTATACTATTGGTGCCCAAAGCTATGTCAAGAAACCACGTTTAGGAAATAAGAAAATTCTTGCATTTTGCCATTAGACCTCTTATGGAAATTCTGAATAGAAACACTCAACAATGGGGAATATTTATTCTCTGTTATCTATAGATGAAACTATGATCAAATATTTTGGTTATCATTCTCAAAAATAGTTCTTTAGAGGAAAGCCTGAACTCGATCTGCAGCTTCAGTGGATATTGTTACAAATTTGAAAACTTCTATTGGGTAATCCATCTATTGTAAGCGGGAAATGTAGTGAAAAAATCTAGAGTCGTTTTGGAACTATTAGAATGTGTATCTGTTTCGTCAGACTACATTTTATTTTTTAATAATTATTTTACCAGCCCTGCTAGGTTAAAAACATTGAGAGAAAGAGGTTTTAGGTCTAAAGCACCATTAGGTATAATGGCCTCAAAAAGTGCACTTAATCATCCTTTCCCCAAATGAAAAAGAAGAACGTAGATGTTTTCAATATATTTACGACTCAATGAATAAATTGTTGTTTGTCCGATATAAATACAACAATAATGTGGCGATGGTAACAAATCACGATTGATGTTCCACAGTCCCTTCTTTTTTCCAAATATAATACTTTCATGGGCGGGTTGATTTCCTGGATCAAGGTGTTAACAACTTTTCGCACATATGGTCTACGTGGCTGCTGTAAATGCTTGGAAAATTCATAAAGTGTTTTGAGCAGGTGAAGAAGAGTTAATAACTTTTTTTCGATATCTGCGAAGCTTTCCAAAATCTACACTCTAGGAGCAGATCTTCTGGTTCTACTTAATATTTTACAAGAAGGAGGTAATTTTCCAGTGAAAATTTAAATTAACTATGGTGTGAAGATTATCATTCCAAAGCACGTTGGGGATGTGTCAAATGTAAAGTCACTTCGAAGAAAACGGTTTTGAAATATATAATACGTGCTCTCAGCAGGAGTTTTTGGTTGACCTTCATTAAACTCTTTTTATAATTTCATTGAGAAGTTCGTTACTTAATGAAAATCGATATACACATTTTCAATGAAATAGAACTATTGTATTTAGATTTTCACTATATTAACAAAACTATGACCGGTTTCACCACACTGTGGCTTCATTAGATAGATACAAACTAATGAACAGAGTTATTCCTTATATATTGGTCTTATTTTTTTACTTAATATTACAATAGGTACAAGTATAAGGGGTTTGTTGGAAAACCCATTGGAGTTGCTTACTTTATTAATTGAAAAGATTGAGTAGAGGTGAAGGATTTAGATCTAATTGACTATATAAAGTAACCTACCTGAATTCTTCTCTTTGTTAATCTCTAAAATTTCCCATAGATTGACTAACCTAACCTAATGATATGAGCTTTGTGAGATCGTTATCGTGTATAAATAAAAACTGTCCACTCATTTTTGGCGTGAATGGAACAACACATTCTTCTAAAATTTCTGTAAGGTACCTCTGACTATTCAGGACTCTATTACTTATGATCACCAGATCAGTACGGGCATTCCGAGAAATTCCTTCCCATATCATTCTCAAACCTCCACCAAAACCAAAGGTAGGTAATAAATAATATTAAGCACATCTCTTATTTCGACCTGTGTACACTGAAGAACGTCGATCGTAATCGAAAGACAATATCTTGACTCACCTAACCTTTTGAGTATCGTTAGTATAAATAAAACGTCCACTCATTTTGCTATTCTATTTCTGTACCTCTGCTATTGCTTATGGATTAGATTCGAGCTAAGGACCTGTGTAGACGTCGATCGTAATCGAAAGCTATCTTGACTCGAGGTCTCAAGCTGGACCTAGACTGCACGAGGTCTCAAACCAATTTCTCTGAAACGCAAATTTGCTCTCCATTGCTGTATTTGAAGCGTAGTGCATACCAGTAGCGAACCGTTGTATCAACGAGGAAATTCTCACTCGATGTCGTCCTTGTCCTCCTTTCATGACTACCAGTCTTCCTGTATTTGACGATCATTCTGGAAACAGTTGAATGGGACACCCCTAGCCTTCGTCTTATTCTTGTATAAGTCCAGCCTAGATCATCTAACACCACTGTTTCAGCATTTTCTGCGCAGGTCGAATTTCGTGAGTCTTGTTGCATTATTACTGAAAATTCAAATTTTCAAGAATAACAAACTTTACTCGCAGAGTTGATAACTGCTGTTGTCAATATGGTGGTGGATTCTTGCAAAATCTTAATTTACTTCTCTCAATTTATTTGTCATTAGGGGAACATGTGCACTAAGAATATGTATGTTTATATCCAAGAAAAACATGATCTAAGAATAAGTTTCCCATCAAATAAGAAATTTGAAATATGGAAATTGTGCGTTAATTTTTGGTGCAGTATATTCAACTATAAATATTCTAAATGGGTAATATAGATATCAATTCATGACAATCCTTCTAAAATGTCGATCTAAATTATCCCACACATTAACAATAATGGATTATTCGTGCATGGGTGGAATAATTACCATGAAAATCCCAAATGCTGGTTCAGATTATATATTATTAGATTTACTGGCTCTAATTTCCGCTGACATTGATCGATTTTTATTTTAAGTGTTTAATACTGGTATATCATATATTTGTTTGGCAAATGCCAAATTTGTTATCTTTAATTATTACCACGCCTTCGGAAAGAATGCTGAATTGAGTATATCGATTAAAATTGCAGAAATATATACGAAAATGAATATGAATTAGGATAATTATGTAAAATGATGTAAACAAGATAAATTATTAGTGGCCGTGAGTATACCTTGGTCAAGTGAGGTAGCTAAGAAAACGTGCATATTTAAAATTGAATCAAAACGGAACTAATCGAATTTATATTCATTGGTATTCCATGTTTTACTTCGAATCAAGCTAATTCGTCATGTTTTTGAGAGAAACATGGCTTTTACTGAGAATGAGGATGGAATTACCGATGGTTTTTATGTTGACCTCGGATAACTGTTATTTCTGGTACGACCTTTGTTTTATGATGAATTTTTGTTTGATTGCTCATCGAAATTTTTTCATGTCTTCCGAAATATAACGACGGACTACAGGAATTTTGAAGAGTACTACATGGACAAAATCTGATTTTGTATAAATCGTAATCGTAATCGTAATCATGAGAATGTTATTTAATTAATAAAGGTGACCAAAAAAGGGTCATTTCATTTCATAAAACGTAGTTTTTGATGTTTATAGTTAGGCAAGTTGGCGGGTGATTTCTGAGCATCCTGTGTTATAAGCAACTCGAATAAAGCTTCTCATTCTTTCTTCTGTTGCTTGAATAGAAATATTTTTCGTTGAAATTAAAGTGAGTTATTTCTGGTTTCTAGACCAATCTAAAAAATTTCTACAAAAAATTATATCAATTTTTCGGTAAATTATTTGTTATTCCTTTAACGTGTTCTATTTTCGCTTTTAGGCCAATGACACGCCGGGGAATTCTGTCACCTCACTAACCCGGGAATTCTGCCGAGGAAGGGATCTTTAATGTCAATACATCTCTGTTATATATATATATATATATATATATATATATATATATTAGGGGTTTTACCCCGACGAGTTGCCCATATATCTGTTCATGCAATCAAACTGATTTCATGAAAAAATATAAATCCACCACCCGGTAATTAATACCATTGCCAGGCAATGATTATAATCAAAACATATCCTGGAGTAATTATATATTAGGATAACGTTTAATGTTATGAGAATATATCAATCTACCAAAATATATACATACTATAGCATCATCAGACAATGATATCAATGTACCAACGAGTAGTGTCAGAGGCTTTCTCCCCGGAAAAATCCAGTGTACGGACCTTAGTCAAGTAACACTGAATGTTACTCATTAATAGTTTCCTTTGTGTGAAGTGGTGAACGATCGAATAGAATACTGCTCTGAATATAAATATGACAAAATTGTCAGTTAATTATATTACATTTATATAAACAAATAAATAAAATATGAAATGAGATTCTGAGCAGTATAAACTAAAGAGAAAACCTATGACTCTACCTCATTATTATTTTCGGAAAGAAACCTACGAAGAATATTACAAGATTTGATGACTGTTATCTTTTGTAACTGTTCAAACAAATTTTCTTCAGACCCAAAATCTCAATATTTTTGTGAAGATTTCTAGGAATAACGCCTGTTGTAGAAATAATAATCGGTAGAATGAATATTTTCTTCATTTTCCACATTTTTTAATCTCGTCGCCAAGCATCATATATTTTGAAATTTTTTCATTGTATTTATTTTGTATATTATGTGTGTCGGGTATAGCAATATCAATTATATATGTTATTTGATTCTGTTTATCATTAAGAACGATATCTGGTCTATTGTGTTTTACAGCTCTGTTGCACAGAATTGTTTTATCAAAATAAAGTTTATATTTGTCATTTTCACAAATAATCTCAGGTTCATATTTTTGAAATTTTTTTCTTTTGGGAATTAGGTCATGTTTAATTCCTAGATTGAAGTGAATAATATTAGCGACGGCATTATGTCTTTCTAAATAATCTGTTGAAGCAAGGACTGAGCAAGATGATAATATATGAAAAACTGTTTCTGAAGAACAGAAACACCTACATATATATATATATATATATATATATATATATATATATATATATATATATATATATATATATATATATATATATATATATATATATATATATATTTGAAAATGAAAGGATTTACAAAAATTCGAATAATTGTTAATTGTATTTACAATAAATGCTTATTTCTATAATTTTGGTGTGTGTCAGAAAAATACAAGTGTGAGCTAAGGAAAATGTAACAGGGAACCATACTATCTTGCGTATGATTCAATAAACGAGTGAAAAACCTGAGGAAAACTCGTTTCCTGTCGCTATTGGACACACAATGCACAAGCATTGCACTTGTCTGTTTATGTCGTGTGTACATAAAAAGTACCGAAGATTTTTCTGCTTAGCAGCTTCAATTCTCATCTTGCACTCCATGATTTCCAGACGAAGACAAGGGTGAAAGGAAGGGTGTTTGGGACAGGAATCTGTAACATTGGAAAAAGAAAATCAACAGAAAAATATATGTGTCAACAATCCTACCTGACTCTCATATGACTGAACACACTTAAATTTGAGAGAAGATTTCACATAGCAGGCAAGGCCATAAAAAGGACTAAGGAGATAATCAAAAAGTACATAACCTGCGATATTTCCACTTTTGGCGAAGGTGTTCTTCCGTCGCAGTGTGAGCCTCCTGAAACATAATCACTTCCTTGTTCTTGCTTGCCAATTTTGAATTATAATCGCAAAATCCCATCAGTATTCAAACTCAACAAAACAATTTCCTCTCTGTTTGACCTAGAGAGCCCCGATGGCTAGGTTCGGTCTTCTAAGCGATGCCGATTATGATCTATAGATGTTCTAGAATCATTATGAACCCAATAATTTGGGTTGATATCTATCATATATTATTTCTTCGTGGTTTTTCTTTAATTTAAAGAAAAATTTACGAAAAAATTTCGACAGTCGTTTTAAAAATATGACAAATGTCATATATACGTTAGACAGGACCGACGGCTTTACATCCCCTCCGAAAGATGGATACTCAAGCGATTCCCAGAAATCGAAAAATCGCACCGACTTTCTGGGGATTGAACCCAGGTAACTCTGCGCAGGAGATGAGCATCATATTGTCTACGCCACCGAGCCGGCTAATTCTGTAAATTTAAGATAAAGTAAATGCTAGACGAAGTCGTTTGAAAAAATGATACACAACGCTATTTGAAATAATAAAGTTGCAGTTCGAACAATGATTGATTGGATCAGATCCGCTTCCAGAATGCACTTTCATTTTTTCATTGCATTTTTTCCGTAGACGTTTTATTCATATATTATTTCAACCGAATCCCTACTTCTTTTAGTTTTCGAAAATGTAAAAAAATATTAAAAAATGCTTTCAATTAATTCGGCAAAAAGAGGTCTCATTATTTCCTGATTGCTTTATATACACACAACCAAATTTATATGGAATCACTCGGTATTTCACATTATTGATAGTTTTCATCCATGGATCTTCGAGTACTTGTGTATAATGAAGAAAAGTTTTCGTTCTAAAAATTCACCACATGTTTGGGGTATTGTACTCAGTCGACACTGAGATTTCAAACTGTGAATTTCAAAATTTAAAAAGCCTATAATCATAATTATAAATACCTTACGTTGGATTGTCCGATGTACAGAGGGGTCGAATAATTGCTCTAGTTGGAATGGTGGTGACAACAGGAGGTGATTTCAGAAAACCTACGCAGGGATACAAAAGCTACAATCTCTGCAAAAGAGGCCTAGAAGAAGTTGTAGTAAATCACTTCTGAAGAAATAGATCGCTTTTTGTACCAAATTGCAAGAAGAGACCCTAGTGGGTCGCTCCATACCCCAATTCTTGAAATATCAGGCATCAGTGTATCATCGTCGAAACGATACGTCAAAGACTTCGTTCAAGGGGTTAATACAGCTGAAGGCCCTCAAGAGTTCCAGAGCTAATCAGACAAAAAAAAATTAACCAATTTATTGGAATATTGAGAATTGGTGATGTTCTTTTTTCGGATGAGACCAGAATTGGTGTTCGATCAGATGACCGCCAGATTCGGGTTTTAAGGGATCGAAGAAGACAAGCTAGACTCCGAGTAGCAAAACAAATTCCGAAATACCAAGGGGGCAGTGTGGTGTTTTTGGGTTGCATTATGCTGGGAGGCAAAACAGATTTGATTTTGTTTTCTGCGAGTGTAACGGCTAGAAACTACGTGTACCTAGTGCTGGAGCCCATAGTGAGAGTCTGATGAGGTACCCACGGTGAGAATAGCCCTTGACATCTCTAAAGCCTTCGATACTTACTGCATATGGGCTTCCCGAAAAATTGCGGGGTTGGATAAGTAGCTTTCTTTCAAATAGATCAATACAAGTTGTGATCGACGATAAAACATCTGATTGTTGCAAGCAGGAGTACCTCAGGGATCCATTCTTTCGCCAACCTTGTTTCTGTGGCAACTAAACGATCTTTGTCATCTACAGAGAACAAGATCTTCGGTTTTGCACACGATTAAACCCTGGTTTCGTCTTTCAGTAGTCTGCGGTCGATCACAGCTGCGGAATGTCATCGTCAGAGATGTCAACAAATTAAAAACTCAAACTCTGACTTACAGCGGATATCTGAGTGGGGAACCTGGTGAGCTTCAACGCGAGCAAGACGCAAGCAACTACGTTTTCTAGAAAGATCCCGCAGGAGAACCTCCTCTAATAATGCAAGGCCACCAAATTGCATCCAAATATTCGATGCATCTTCTCGGAATAACGGTCAACTCCAAGTTCTCCTGAACATGTATCAGCATTAGCTAAGTTGGCATTAGCTAAACTTTGTTTTCTTTTCAGAGCCAAGCGATACTTCACGTAATCTCAGATGTTGCTTCTATATAAGGCGCAGATTGGACCTGCTTTGGAATATTCTTCCCATGTATGGGGATCTGCTCCCAAATATTCGTTGCGGATGTTGTATAGTGTGCAAGAACGGGCTGTGCGCCTAATCGACCACCTGGAGATCACACGCGATCTCTAACCGCTGGCTCCCAGAAGACAAGTTGCTGACCTTTTTCTGTTTTACAGCTACTTTCACGGAAGATGTTCCAAGGAGCTGAAAGACCTTGTTCCTGGAAAACTCATATTTTGCTGCAACACTAAGCTGGC
Organism: Cryptolaemus montrouzieri; assembly: GCA_013387265.2. Taxonomy (NCBI): domain Eukaryota; kingdom Metazoa; phylum Arthropoda; class Insecta; order Coleoptera; family Coccinellidae; genus Cryptolaemus; species Cryptolaemus montrouzieri. The sequence goes on from JABFTP020000103.1 coordinate 32,708,430, forward strand.
AAGGAGTTCTCATCATATGGCGGTACATTTAACGACCCCTTGAACCTCTCTCTATAAGAATTCATTCGGTTACAGGGCCGGTGAGCTGTGGAACTCGCTTCCGTTCAACATCTTCGCAACATCCTACAATTTGGCCCTCTTCATGAAACGAGTGAACAGACACCTCAATTCTTCCCAGGCGCCTACTCATGTGGTGTAATAGGCTCGTCTATTCTTGGGAATCGCGCATAAAAAAGAATTTTCACTTCTAGCAAGATAATGCTCCTCCACATACCAGCAATCTCGCGCGACATTATCTTGAAATAGAGGGAATCGCTATTTTGGACTGGCCAGCTTGCTCTCCAGATTTCAATCCTATTGAATATTCATGGGATAATCTCGAAAGGAAAACTAGATCGCGCCAGGATAATCCAAAAACCCCACAACAGCTCATCCAAGCCGCCACAGAAGAGTGGCAGAATATCACCCAGCGGAGGTTGAAAACCTAATTCAAAGCATGCCTAGACGAATTCAGGCTTGTATCAGGGCAAGAGGAGGTAATACAAGCTACTGAGGTTGAGAAAAAACACCGACTCCCTTAGAAAACAATTCTCAATTTTCACTACATGCGGAAAGAGTTTCTTAGTTTCTTTTATTTGTTTCTTTCTTAAAATAAACCTTAATTTATTTCTCTTTTCAATTGAAGTATCTCAAAAAGAACAATTCTAATAATCTTCAGAAGTATCCAAAATCTCTAAGGTAATATTCAAAATATCGGGTGATTCCATAATAACATATTTTTGTATACATTGTTCTTCTTTATTATGTCGAATCTAGTAAAATTAATTTCATTTATGAACTGCACTATTTATATGAAAAATATACGAAAACTTAACGATAACATAAAGACTCAAATCCAAAAATAAACCCTTTATTTATATTTTTATTTAGAAATTTACGTGTCTTGACATCATGGTCATTGACACGGGAACCAGTAAGTTACATTTTGAGTTATTTGAATATTACATTTTGTATAAAATATATGACAATGTTTGTGTATTGTAAGACTAGATGCTATGGTATAGTTGCATATCTTTGAGGTAGTCCAATATATTCTTCAGTTCTCCGGTGTTGCTGAGTATTGTACCTATCGTTCCTCGGATGTTGTGCTGTTCTCTCCTTTCAGAATACTTAGGGCATTCGGCAATAATGTGCTTGACAGTAAGAATTGTGTTAGAACATGATCTGCATTGAGGAGATGATGAGTAGATTTCGTGTGGCCTATTCTCAATCTTCTGATTTTTACTGTATCTTCTCTTGACATGTTGGGTAGTTTGATTGAAGGTAGAGTTGGCTGCATTTGTCTGAGTCTGTTTTGTTCCGTGCTTCAAGTTTCTTTCCTTGTTTTCGTGATAATTTTTTGTGTTCCTCTTTCTACATCATCAACTATGTACGCGGGGTAATTGGGACATAATGCTTCTTTCGCAGTCTTGTCTGCTCTCTCTCGTTGCCAGCTATTCCGACGTGGGGTGGTGTCCAGATGAGTGTAGTTTTAGTGTTGTGTCTTGCAAGGTCATTGATAATTTCATGTATTTGTTGAACTAGTATACGTTTCGTATAAGAATCTTGTATAGATGGATGCTATTGAGTCGGTGCATATTGCTAAATTCTTGGTTTCCGGAGTGAAAGTTTTGAGTGCTTGTAGAATTGCAAAAAGCTCGCCCGTGTGCACGCTGGTTGTTTTATTCAGCAGGTCTTTTTGTACAGTACTGTCCAGGCTAGTGACTGCTGAGCACACTCCTTGTTCGTTTTTGGAGGCGTCCGTATAAACAATTCTGTCGAACTTTTTTGTGTAGTATACCAATGAACTTTTATGAAGCAAGTTCGTCAGGACCTTGGAATTGTGAAACTTACAGAGTGTTGTGTTGATGTTAGGTAAGATTTCGGTCCATGGTGGCATAACTGAGTGTCTTATTGTGCCAATTTTTGATAGATAGTTGTCTTCTATGTAAGGATATAATGCTTGAAATACTGATTTGCCAGGTCTTAGTGTGTCACTATCATCTGGGCGCAATACTGGGGATGTGAAGAGTTTGTGGACAGGATTATGTACATTACAAAAGACATTGGCTGGGTAGGATAGTAGAAGTTATTTTCGTCTGAGCCATTGTGGAAGCTCATTTGCTTCACAGCATAGACTTGTGGCAGGACTGGTTTTGAATGCATCTAGACAGTAACGCAGGGCAGGATTCTGTACTGTATTCAGGGATTGCAAAAGTGATTTGCTAGCAGTTGCGTAAATAAATGATCCATAATCTAACGTGGTACGTATGACAGACCTATATACACGGCAAAGTGTTTGTTCTTCTACGCCCCATACATAGTGTGATAGTGTCTTAATGATGTTCAATCGTTTCATACAGTTAGATTTCAATTCTTTGATATGCTTTTCCCAGGTGATTGCTAATATAAATAGTGTTGTACTCAATATAAACCCTTTATTTAAAAATTACACCATCAAGAAGCATTGCACAATCTAACCTCTTCTTTATTATACTCAAGTCATTCAAATAGTTGAATAATTCAGATTATAATCTAAACTGCATCTTTCTCGTGCAGTTCACGTCTACTTCATTGCTTATTCTGGAACATATTATTCTTTATGGACAAAAAATCGAATGCGCAGTTTAACGAGAGAAAGACTTTTTCTTGAAACTTCCGGAAACGTGTGCTGTTATAATGTATAAACATATTTGAATTCTACATACAGCGTGTTCCATTTGAATCAAGTCGCCTTGAATATTTGAACTATTTTGAAGATTAGGTGGTGGTATATTCGTAGGCATCAACAGAAAAATTAAGGCTGATGGTGTAACACTAAGCAATATGTCATTAGTGGAGGATGTATGGGTGAAGGTGTCAATTACAGGAAATAGGAAAATATTCTTGGGTGTTTGTTACTTTCCGCCAGATATAAGAAGTGAAGATTTTATCGTATTTTTTGACAGTGTGACGTCTCTCATGAAGTCGCTTCAATGATATCTTCATGATAGATTTCAATCTCGGATCACTTCATGGACTTCTGATGGCAGTGAGTGAGGCTTCATCAGTGATGTTGTTCGTGGTGATGCGTATTCCTCGTTCAGAGATTTTTCTTGTTATAATTCCCTTAATCAGTTCAATGGTATCACCAATCATTATAATGAAATCTTGGATTTGATTTTGTCGAATTCTACTGATGTGTCTTCTGTTCGATGTTGCACGCCGTTCGTTCCAGAGGCCGGCACCATCCCGCCTTAGAAGTGTATGCAAAATTTTCTTTGGATAAATCTGCTAGCAAATCTAGATCGATGTCCAAATTTTTCAACACGGACTATGTAGCGATAAATTCGGTACTGTCAAGTTTGAATTGGAAAACTTTGTTATGTTCTGCCGATGTGAATGAATGTGTTGACTCATTTTATTCTGCTTTGAATATAGTTATTGATAAATATGTACCTCATAGATCTGTTAAGTGTGATAAATTCCCTTCGTGGCTTGGTAAAGACATTATTAAATGCATTAACGATAAAACTAACTTACATCAAAGATTTGAAAAATTCAAAGACCGTTTTCTGTATGAAAACTTTTGTATTTTGCGTAGACAATGTGAAATCTTAATTGAAAGAGATCATAAGAAAAATATTGCTTCTGTGGAGGGCGGAATTGTGAAAAATCCTAAGCTCTTTTGGTCTTATGTGGGCGAGTTGGGAGATAGCTTGAGGATGCCTCAATCCATGTGTCATGGTTAGATCTTACATCTTAGAAAATAGTTCGGCTATATCTAATGCTCTTTCTGAGTTCTTTTCTAGTGTTTATGAAGATCCGCATAAATCTGTTCTTTAACAAAGTAGATATAAATCTTCTTCATCTATTACATTAGCACGATAGATCTGAAGGATGTCAAAGCTAAAATCGAGGTACTGAATGTCACCAAGGGTCCAGGTCTAGACTCCACCTCATCAATTTTTATAGAATCGTGTTCCGCTAGTTTGGTGACTCCACTTTTTTTGAACAAATCTTTAGTATAAGTGGAAGGCGGCAAAGATCGTATCTATTTTCAAAAGTGGTAAGAAAAACGAAGTAAGTAATTGCTGACGTGTCTTAATACTAAGTTATTTCGGTGAAATTTTTGAAGCAATAGTAACTGATAAATTTTTTTATTCATCCGGTTCCAAGTTGATTCAATCTCTACATGAGTTTCTCAAAGGTAGGTCGGTGTTAATTTAACTCCTTACGTTCATTTTAGTAGTAGTAGTTTTGATGATGGTATTCAAGTTGATGCCGTCTACACAGGTATGGCTAAGGCATTTGATAAGGTGCATCATGCAACTTTGTTGTGTGTTCTAGAGGACTCTGATGTGGTGGGGTCCTCACTGAATCGGATAGAATCGTATCTGTCGGATAGACTGCAATATGTTGCACTCATTCCAGTTCCGTTCGTGTCACCTCTGGTGTTTCTCAAGGGTCACATCTGGGTCCCCTTTTATTTTCAATTTACATTAATGATATTTCGGAATGTATTCTTTATACATAACCTGATTGACATGCCGACGATCTCAGAGTGTACAGTGCTATTCCGTCCTATAATGATATTTTGCGGTTGCAGAGTGATCTTGATAGACTTTTCTCTTTTAGTCAAAGTAGGTATTTTCAATTAAATATTGATAAGTGTAAGCATATAAGGTTTACAGAGAATGTCAATGTCTTCGATGCTATTTTTTCTGTTGATTGGCTTGTAATTGGGAGGGTAAACCAAATCAAGGTATTTATCTTGATTCTAAGCTCTCCGTCGAAATCATATTGATCATATAGTTTCTAAGGCTTTCAAAATGTTGGGTTTCGTTCTAAGAATTACTCAAAGTTTCAGTGATCTAAGATCTTTAAAATGCTATATTTCTCGTTGGTGAGGGGTTATTTGGAATATGCTGTATCTGTTTGGTCCCCTCACTGTTACAAGTATTGACAGAATTGAACAAGTCCAGAGAAAGTTTGTCAAAAGTTTAAACTTTAGATTTTTCAGTCCTAATCATGATTATCAATTAAGTTTGCGTCATCAGAAAATTTCAAGCCTGGAGCAGAGGAGAGTCCTTTTCGAAACTATATTTCTTTATCGAATTTCAAATCATTCTTTTAGTTTTCCGCTTGTTAACTATCTCACTTTTAATATTCTTGTGTATCCTAGTCGTTGAAATGCACTCTTCTATGTTCCAAAGGCCCGTACTAGTTTATTTTTTCATTCTGTTTTCTTGCGAATTATGCGTCTGTACTATTGGCATATTGCCAGTATAGATATTTTTCATGAACCTCTTTATTCTCTCAAAAAGAATGTTATTGCATATCTATTAGATCTGAATCATACTCATTGTAGTAGTTTTTAGTTTTGATGATATTTTGCTTGATTCTGTAGTCTTTAGTGAGTCTTTTTTCTCTCCTGAATTTTTATGAAAGTTATTATTTTCATTTCGTATGACAGTTTCACTTCTGTTCATTTTTGTGAACCCTGTTAATTGGTTCTATCCTGTAGGGGTTCCTATGTTTAAATAAATAAATAAATAAAAATTACAGAAAAGAGAGAAAACGAATCATATTTTGTCTTGAAGGGTAAGTATTTAGCGGCTAACTACCCATCATTAACCAGCAAATATTATTGATAAATAGATTTTATTGTTTCAATATGTTAACATTAAAAAATGAAATCCAACAATTTCAAATCGAATGTTAGATGTCCCCATTTAACAATTCCATACGATACATTATACAGTGGAAATCGTTCCTAGCATACGCAGCGCTAAGAAATTAACGCACAATTTCATTATTTCTTTTTTGTACATAATTGTTGTATCGAATAGGAGTAAATATATATATATACTGTTATTATGGAAAAGATATATTGAACAGGAACTGGAATATGAATACCATCTCGTAAAAATGTAAAATTGAATAATTGCAATCGGAAACAGTTGTTGGTAGGTTATAACTAATGTAGAGGGCGGGAGTTAAAACAATCACTGCAAGTAGTTTTTGAAACTACTTATTCAGAAAACTAAAATGCTATGAGCAAGCTTGACTTTACTTTGTAAAATCTGAATGTGAAAAATCTTGTTTGGCATTCGACGCAACAAATAGTTATAAGATTTCCCTATCCAAAAAATTCATGCTCACACGTGTGGATGCAGCTGCAAAGCCGCAACTCCTCAAAGTCAGCTGAAAATATTCATGGACATTTTCAATTCACATGAAAACAAGACAAATGATTCATAACCAAATGTGGTTATTTAATTATTTATATAATAATGGAAATAATTCGGAGGGGTATCGATCCAACTTGACGGCTAAGAGTGTAATTGAGAATTGATAACTGATAACTGATATGTCTAACTATCTGGTTCTATTTTATGTATTTCGTCTATCCGGAAAAGACATGGGCGCATACAGAAACATTACCCTAACTATGTAACTACACTCGGAGGCTAAATTAGCGGAACACTCGAAAATTTAATCAAATTCGAAGTACGATATTTTTCCTAATTCCCAACCGATTTAGATGATTTGTTCGGCGAGTTATATATCAACTCTTCTGCTTTGTAGAAATTATAAGAGAAAACAAAAAAAAATTGAAAAAAATTTTATACGGGGGCAAAACTAAAAGTGTTTTTTTTTTGTCAAAAATTCGTAACACCCTGTGGAATTTCGTAATCCGAATTGAAACGTACAATATCATGGTCTGTCAAGACACATCTTCCTACAGTAACGCCCTTCTTGTTTCATGCGTTTATCTCTATTTTTGCAAAATATATTTAATTTCAAGTGGAAAATCACCATTTTGGAGAAATTCCATTGAATCAAGAAATTGTCATTAACATTCGTCTATCAATTTGGAATTTTCGTATTATCACTCAGGCTTGTCGAAAATGTCGTTTGCGATTTTATGTTCGAATTGCATTAGTTATTGATGACAATTTGGTTAATTTGGTGAAAATTAGGAATTCATAGGAGATAACAGTCGGTAGGTATTAAAATACACAACCGAATTCTGGGACCATTGATAAAACTTTTCATTTACACATGTGCACACCTTTTTTTATCAAATATGAAATACAACACACGTTTTTTTGTATATGACCACATTTGCACTTGTTTAAAGAATGAGAGTTTTGCATTCTTTGATTTGATACAAATTCGATCGGTTGCGGTGTTTTGTGATTCTTTTACTGTTTACGATTCGAAACGGTATTTTTCATTCAGAATGAGAGATGTACCACCAACCTCAGTAGCAAGGGCAGTTACATTGATCGAGGAAGGGCGCACCTACCGCTCAGTTCGTACCATGTTGGGTGTCTCGACGTCTGTTATCCATCGAATCTACCGACGTTACAGGAAAACTGGATTGTACGTGTAGAGGCGAGGACAAGGAAGAAATCGGGCAACCCGCGCTATACATGACCTCTTCATCGTCAATCAAACCATAAGAAATCCTCGTCTTACTGCTGTTCAGGCACGTAACCTTTTACAAGCAGTGGATAACATTAACGTCAGTGTGAGGGCAGTCAGAAGACGATTAAATGAAGTTGGTCTGAGATCATACGCGCAAGCAAGAGCACCAAGACTCGATAGAACCCATCGGGTAGCAAGATTGGCGTTTGCTAGGGAGCATGTAGCATGGACAATGAATCAGTGTTTTATTTAGTGATGAGAGCTGATATTGTGTGAATTTCGTGGATGGTAGAGATAGAATATGGAGGCATCGAGGAGAACGGTACAATCAAGCGAACTTTGCAGGAACTGAGCTATACGGTGGAGCGTCAGTTATGATATGGGGTGGCATATACTTGGGAGTACGAACAGAACTGGAGGTTATTGACAATGGATCACTTAATGCCCATCGGTATATAACAGAAATCTTGGAGCCCCATGTTGTGCCTTTTGCTCCTTTCATAGGGCAAAATTTCCTTTTTATGCACGATAACGCGCGCCCTCATACTTCGCGCATAGTGATAGAATATCTCAATGAAGTTGGGATCACACGAATGCACTGGCCGTCGCGGTCACCGGATTTAAACCCGATCGAACACGTTTGGGACATTCATGGAAGAAGGGTTCGACAACGGAATCCAGGCAACGTTGAAGAGCTGACATTGGCTTTGGTGGAAGAGTGGGACAACATACCTCAACAGATGATAGACAACATCATTGGGAGTATGCGAAATCGTATGCGCGCTGTAATAAGAGCTCGGGGGGTCATACTCGCTATTAAAATCAAATATTTTTTTTTGTGGGTCATCATGAGCATTTTTTCCTAACATGTTCATTTCATTTCACGAGTGTATCGCCAGGATACAACCTGCTCTCAATTTTGGACAGGAATGATAATTATTATAGAGTGTCACACAAAAATTCAAAATAAATGTGCAAAATCAACGATTTTTCCAGTGTACTTCGAGTTCTCCCGGAGCGTGAAATTGGCCAGTGAATTTCAAAATTTTCATTTCGTTAGTTTTGCGCTTCTCTAATTTTGATTTTATTTTTTGGCTAACCTCCGATGTTATGCACCTACGCAAGATTAAAAATAAATTCTTGAAATTTGTGACTTTTCGTTTCAAATTGGATATCTTTTGTAAAAATAGAGATAAATACATAAAACAAGAAGGGCGTTACTGTAGGAAGATATGTCTTGACAGACCATGATATTGTACGTTTCAACTCGGACCACGAAATTCCACAGGGTGTTACGAATTTTTGACAAAAAAAAACACTTTTAGTTTTGCCCCCGTATAAAATTTTTTTCAAAGTTTTTTTGTTTTCTCTTATAATTTCTACAAAGCAGAAGAGTTGATCTATAACTTGCCGAACAAATCATCTAAATCGGTTGAGAATTAGGAAAAATATCGGAATTCGAATTTGGTTAAATTTTCGAGTGTTCCGCTAATTTTGCCTCCGAGTGTAGATTCAAGTATCGTTTTGATGTTAAAGATACACAACAGTCTTCCCCACTTGACTGATACTAACATACAAATAACATCATGTAAATGAAACCAAATGAAACAATAACTATTTTAATTTTGAAAACGCACTGGGGTTGCTTCACTCGGCTGGATTGATGAAGTGGAACTGAATCTTCAACAGGCCTTAGATCAGAGATAAGTAGCTTAGGTTCAGGGTCACTGTTGACACATCTTGTAATTAGAAAAGACTGGGTTGGACCAAAAGTCACATGTCTTTCATTTTTACGAACCAACGTTTTATGTAGTTGTTTGATGTGGCATTTGAAATATCGTTTTGAATCTAGTTTGACTATATAATGATACTGACCAACTTTCTTTTGTATATTTCCAAATTCCCAACACTGTCGATTGTTTTTCCATACCGATGCTTGAACACTCTTCCCTATTTAAAAAGTTCTCTTCGGCTGGGTTGAATTTGAAGAACTTTCTTGAACATGAGGAAATAATGCATCAAGTTTTATTCGAATCCACCGTTCTAAGTACATTTCAGCTGGAGACTTTCCACAAGCCAATGGAGTTGCCCGGAATCTGAATAGTAATTTCTCCAATTTCTTATGGTGTGTTCCCGGTTCATTCTCGCATGCATGCAATTTTCGCTTGAAAGATTGTACATTTCTTTGAGCTAATCCATTGGCCGCAGGATGCCCTAGGGCATACTGAAACAGTATGAACGGAATTCAGTGCTTGTAAATATGGAGGATTTATCAGAAACAATATACTGTGGATATCCATGTACTGGCAAAATTTCGTCGAATAATTCTTCGAAATAACTTTAATTTCAGGCCATTTCGATCTCGCATTTATACAGATAAGAAAAAAGTGATATCCATTGTATGGGCCTTCATAATCAATATGTACTCTTTCCCAATTATCATCTGGAACATCCTAAGGATGAACTGGAACTTTTGGAGGTGAAGATTTGAAGATTTCACATTACCCTACCAAGGATTCGATGTCTTGATGTGGATAACTTTCCAGTAAATATATCGACGTGCCAGTTGTTTCATTTTTTTGTGATATCAATATGTGTTCTATGAAAATGTTTCAGATCCTTTTTTTCAGTTGATCTATCATAAGTTGCAATTTACTTTCGAATGCGGTTACTGCGCTAAGTTAATGGTGTTTAAGTGCATTGTATTGTCAGTCAAAAATGCCAACTTAGTCAGCCATTTTTCGTTTTTCAACATCTGAGTGTCATCTTCTCTTTCGTCAAGAAAAGCTGTTATTTCGGGCAATAATTCATGAAACCTTCCTAGGAATTTTCCGCGACTCCACCTCTTGACGTCCGTGTGAAGAACAAAATCAGTGTGTTCAGCTGACTCCCTATCTTCCAACTGCAACTTAAAGATCCGCCGTTGCAAGCTACGTGCGTGGATGGAATTCACAATTTTTGTTGCAAGGCCCATAATTTCCCCTTGTTTAAAACTTTTGAATACAAAACTTGTTGCATGTTTAATGCAATGGAATGAAAAAAATGAAGGGAAACCTTCATTGTTTCCAGTCATTACGGGTGCTTCATCGGTTGTAATGCACACTAATTTATATATTGGTACCTGTTAGTTTCTTAGAAAATTGAAGAAAACGTCATATATATCTTCGCCACGGGTCTTTCTCTTCAGAGGAATGATTGTCAAAAATTCTTCCTTAGCCTACATGTCATTGAATACCATTCGAATAAAAATACACAGCTGGGCAGTGTCTGTCATATCGGTGGGTTCGTAGAACTGTAAAGAAAAGTATGTACATTTCATGATATCATGTTTTAGTTTATCTACCATGTCCTGACTCATGACTTCAATACGCCTTGTGAAACTTGGACACTGTCACAGATAACTGAAGTTCTCTAATAGCAGACATGATTTTAGTTTTATTTTTAAAATTTCCAAATAACGTCTCACCCGGTTCAATAAATGCTTCCTTCACAACCGATCCATCTTCGAATGGTTTCTTGTGTTTGCAACTGACGCATGACAAATAAGAAAAATGCACTTATCCTTCACCATACAAAAAAAAATTCTTCCTCCCAATTGTTATTAAACTGATACGTTTAAGATTTCTACGCTGCACTCATTTTGTACTTTTTAATAATAAACTTTGTATCGACTTCAAGTTACAATTCAGAATGACACCAATTCCTGCAGGTGCAACATTTATATCAGCGTGAATGAAAGTCTGGAATGTTCCCGTCAAAGGCGCCGCCCGAAATTTCTAGAAAAGCGGCAAGAATATAAAACGCCGCTATCCTCTAACAAGTACAGCGCGTTCCTTTAATAAAGCCGCCTCTTGCCGCTAGCAGAGTGTTATATTATTACGTAATATATTTTAGTAGTTTAGTTACCTACTTATTATACGCGATCAACCGTTTGAGGACCCCTGCTCTAAATGCATTGAATTCTGCTGAATGAAACTCTTTACTCACAACGAGGTAGAAAAAATCGATATTGACTGATCTTTAGTAATTTTATGATGCCTTCTAAGAGACAACCAAAAATCCCAAAATTCCGATTGAAAAATTCATTTCGTTCTTTCGGTTGATTTCAGGTGGCAATGATATGAGAAAAAAATTGTTCAGAATTAAATTTTCTACAATAAAACAAATCAAAACATATATTATGTCATTTGAAATAACAAAGATCGTGACAACTTCCAGTATAATCGAAAGTGCCATAGCATTGAAAATATTTTTGGAACATTCAAGACAACAACAAAAAATATCCAATCGGTCATTCCTTTCTCCATATACTTTCAATGTCCCATCTTGCGTGAACACACGGTATATTGATTCCAATAACTTGGTTATAATATGATATGTAATGAAGTTTAATATTGATTCGGAACTTAACTTTTATAACTCAGAAAATTGATTTGATAGAAATGTTACGAAATTAATTTATATCGATTCATATCTTTTGCTTCATAATTTGATGAATGATATATTTGAATGTGAGAAACATTCAATATTGATTCTTATCCTTGCTTCAATAATTGGCCAATTATCTATTTGAAATGTCATAATCCATTTATTCACTATTTGTAGTTATTTCACTTTTAGCCGAAGATTTACTTGAACTGTAACGAAGATATTAATAATTATCCATTGTAATCGAGTGGTAAATTGTTTAACTATGAGAAAGGCGCTTACTTTCAAATATTGATTTGAAGTCCGATACTCTTAAGCTCAATAAGGTAAACTTCCTCTGCGTTAAGATAATAATCGCCTCTGAATTTTAACCTGTTTCATTAGTATAAAGAAATTGATTTAGAGACATTAGGGCTTGTATGTTCAGTCAGTATGAAGGTTTCGAAGAATATGAGTTGGTGGGATGTATGTGTGTTTATGGTACATATATGTGTACGATTAGAGGGCATGTTTTTCAGGTTGACCAATCCGCGAATATGAAAATAGAGTATGCTTCGGAGTCAGATACATATTCTGGCCAGTTGGCGCTTAGTTGTGCAAAAAGTGCATATACCAACCTGGTAGGTGTTCTCTTAGAATTTTAAAATCAAATCTCTCAGTTTTGAGTATCAGGACAATGACCCATACATAAAACATTATAGCAATTAACCAAATCCTTAGAGCAGGGGTGCTCAAACGGTCGATCGCGAGTGCTTCTTGAGTAGATATCAAAGGAACGCGATGTACTTGTCAAAGAAAAGCCGCGTTTTTTATTCTTGACGCTTTTCTAGAAATTTCGGCGGCGTGTTTGACATGAAAATTCGAGACTTTCGTTCATGCCGATATAAATGTTGCACCTGCAGGAATTCGAGTCATTCTGAATTCTAACTTGAAGGCAATACTACGTCGATACAAAGTTTATTATTGAATGGTACCAAATGAGAGCAGCGAAGAAATCCAAAACGTATCATTTCAATAACGATTGGGAGGAAGAATTTTTCTTTTGTATGGTGAAGGATAAGTGCATTTGTCTAATTTGTCGTGCGTCAGTTGCAATACTCAAGTGTGGTAACTTAGAGAGGCATCATAAATCGGTTCATAAAAACTATGGAAAGGATTTTCCGTCACAGAGTGAATGAAGATAACGACAAGTACGTGATTTTGTATCTTGTTTGAAAAAAGAACAAACAATTGTCACAAGACCAGCCAAACAATCAAAAGCTGCTACGATCGCGTCATTAAAAATATCTCTTACATTGGCGAAAGACAAGAAACCATTCGAAGATGGATCGGTTGTGGAGAAAGCATTTATTGAAGCGGGTGAGACTTCATTTGGAGATTTTAAAAATAAAACTGAAATCATGTCTGCTATTAGAGAACTTCAGTTATCTCGTCCGACTGTCACAAGGCATATTGAGTCAGGACATGGCAGATAAACTGAAACATGATATCATGAAATGTACATACTTTTCTCTATAGTTCGACGAATCCACCGATATGACAGACAGTGCCCAGCTGTGTATTTTTATTCGGATGGTATTCAGTGACATGTTGGCTAAGGAAGAATATTTGACAATCATTCCTCTGAAGGGGAAGACCCGTGGCGAAGATATATATGACGCTTTCTCCAATTTTATAAGAAACTATAAGCTACCACTATATAAATTAGTGTGCATTACAACCGACAGAGCACCAGCAATGACTGAAAAAAAACGGTTTTGTGGTATTGTGTCGAGCTAATGAATATTTCCCTCCATTTTTTTCATTCCATTGCATTATACATCAACAAGTTTTGTGTTCAAAAAATTTAAAAACGGAGGAAATTATGGGCATTGCAACAAAAATTGTGAAATATTACCCGAAATAACAGCTTTTCTAGACGCAAGAGGTGATGACACTCTGATGTTGAAAAACGAAAAATGGCTGAGTGATTTGGCAATCTTGACTGATATCACAATGCACTTGAACACCATTAACTTTGAGCTTCAAGGTAGAGTAAAAACTATTATTCAGATGATTAGCGCAGTAAACGCATTCAAAAGTAAATTGCAACTTATGATAGCTCAACTGAAAAGAAAGGATCTCAAACATTTTCCGTCTTTGGAAGTAAGGATTCCCCAGTTGAATTATGATACGTGTCAGGCTAAATTATCAAATATTTTGGGAAATTTCGAAATGCGTTTTTATAATTGCAGTAAATTGGCAAATATAGCATCATTTATGAGTTATCCTTCTCCATGTAGAAGCATTCAGCAATCAGCTACTGCAGTAGCAAGTTTAATATGAACTCATGTTATGTTGAAAAGTCTACATCATCTGATACAAATCCCTGGTGTTTTATATCTGAAAATAAATATCCGAATCTAAGGTAAAACGCCCTTCTACTGACGACAATGTTTGGGTCAACTTACTTGTGCGAGTCTGAATTTTCTGAAATAAAGATAATTGTGTCAAAATATCGCAATGGATTAACTGTCGATCATATGCCATCATGCTTGCGATTAGTACTCAGTGGTTACGTACCATCTTATGAAAAGTATGCTGTGGACATGAAGTGCCACGCTTCAACATCCGAAGTCACTCCTTAGTTAAATTTAACACCATATGTAACTCTTTTATTTTGTAACAACCAATAAACTCGCAAGTTTGAATAACTATGAGTTTTTTCATTGATATTATAGAGAAGAACCTAACTGAACCTAACCCAAACCTTGACTAAAATAATGTATATTGTGCGGAAAGCTAATACCTATATATGCTACGGTACACCCTACCTAAGTAAGTAGGTAGAATGTATCGTGTATGTACGACAACCCTGCATCACACATACTTGCAGCCTGTCAGAGTCGATCGTAAGTAGTCTAAAAATATTGAGGAAGATCGCCAGCAGTTCAAGTATGAGCACCCCTGCCTTAGAGGGTCAATTACTATCATAATATGGATGAGGGCTGATTAGGCTTGTTTATGATAATCCAATATCCCAACTTCCACTCATAACATGGGTGAGGTCCAATTAGGTTGGGGTAGTCTCTTAGTGAATCAATGTCCCTGTAAATTGATTTAAAGACGCCAAAGATTGCAAAGAGAAGAATGTACTATGAATATTGCAAAGATCGAAGAGACATTGATTTTTAATAATCTTATTTCTTTACCTATGGTTTAAACGACGAAGAATTGGTCGTATCACATCGAATATCGCATGAAACAACTTGGATATGTTACTACAAATACAACACACAACGAAGTATCTTATTTTATAACAAGAAAGGTAAGTTCAAGTACTAGATGTTCAAATAGCTTTTCGTTTGAGCGTCTCAGGTGTAATTAATATGTAGGAGAAAATATAATAATTTAGGTATTGCAATTTACATAAAAGAGATGTATTTCTCATTCCTTGAAATACCGAGGTATGGGTTGTTTCAGTGTATCGCACTCTAATGTCTCCCTTTTCGTTTTTTCTTTTAGAAGTGGATTATATCAACAAAATCAAGAAGATTGGAATATTCGGTCTACCTTAAATTATTAAAAACTTTTCTATATAAACATTAGGACCATAAATAAGATATACAAATTTTGTTATTTAAATCCAAACATTTTTACTGAGATAACCTCAAATATTGTATATCGAACACAAAATATTTTTAATCGTAATTGCCTTGAAATTCCCTAAAGGTCATTCCAATGTATTATTCGTACAACACTGGTAGCTCAGCAGATATCTGTATCGAATCGATGTTAGCTGTAGCATCATAAAAACGAATGACTCTTTTAAATCAAATCGAACTCTGCGGGAAGAACATCACAGGTGATGAGATATTAAGACATCAAATTTAACGGTACGATTAAGGCGCTGCTGTTTGAAGAGCGTAAAATCGACGATTTGGTGAGAAGTTGAGATGTTTCGAGAAGACCACCAAAGTTGCTGAATATTCTCGATAATTATCATCGGATTGAGAAGTATCTTGCGTGATGATATGTGGAAAAAATTATGAAAATTAAATTAATGAATGCTATTGATTTCATAAAAGAAATTGCAGTACGATCGATAATTACACTATGATTACTTCAGGAAAATTATACTAAACATTTTGAAATGTTGAAATTTATATAATAAATAACAAGCCACCCTATATATTTCTTATTCTGTAGTGATTGTAAAAATTTGCAGAAACACGTCGAATGAATTTGTTAGGGACAATCCTTCGACGAATATCAGAGGCCCCTTATTTCAAAGCTGTCCGAAGCCTTTTTACAATGTATGTGAAAAGCAATTGTATGTGCGATATATAGAGAAAGTAATTTCGACTATTCTTCCTAGCTGAAATTCATTTTTACCTCAAACGAGACACTTGGAAATCCAACCAATTGACACGTTCCCTGCGGTTAGAATTGAGTTGCGACACGAAGATATAAACCAAATTCTCTTAGACGTTGTCTTATCGTTTCAGTGCTAATTTGCACTGCATTGTTTTATCAAAATTGCATTTGATGGTGCTTAGCAGTAGCGAACCGTTGTCTTAACTTGGAAATTCTCAAATATAGGTTATGTGTCGCCGTCGTTGCCCTGGTCTTCTTTCTTGACTACCAGTCTGTATGTTGCGGATATTTTTGGCAACAGTTGAATGGGACACCTCAAGATAATTAAGTCAAAATATCTGCGAATATGGGAAGGAACTATATTACAAATAACTGGAAGCCATGGGGTAGCAGTTGAATCGATACATCCAGTTATAAGTTTCATAGAACAGTTCAACTGAGAAACAATCTTATTGACATGAGTACTATTCAACCACACCTGACAGCAATATTCTGCTGCTGAATATACTAAAGCTAAATCAGTAGTTCGCAAAGTAGAGACTTCGGCGCCCCAATTCAGCTGGTTTTTGTAGTATATTGTTTCTTGTTTTCAACTTCTGACATAATTTATCAATATGAAATATCAAAGCCAAAGAACGATCTAGCTCTACTCCAAGATATGTTGGAGTGAAATTATGAGTTAATAGTGATTGAAGAATACTCTTAGTTGCCTATCCTTCTCATGAATATTCAGATGAAAATAGGAAACCTCAGTTTTCGAAGGATTTGGACATAAACGCCATTTTTTGAAGAGAATGTTCAGAATTTCTAAATCGGAAGTCAGTGTTTGATCAATTGTTTCGAAGTCATAGTGTGGAAAAACCAAAGCAATATCATCAGCATAAATAAACTTTGTAGTGAAAGTTTCAGGGATATCTGACATATAGAGTGAAGAGAAGAAGCTCAAGAACAAATCCCTGAGGTAGGCCATCATTTAGGCTGTAAAATCTACTGCTTTTCTCACCGATAAAAACTCGAAGTCTTCTATCAGATAAAATATTTTCCATCAACTTCACAATTTTTCCACATTGAACTACTTTAAAGAGTTTATAAACTAAAACATTCTTCCAAACTGTATCATATGACGAAGAGAGATATACAAATACAGAGCCTATTGTAAGTTTACCCTGAAATCCTATCTCAATGAAAGTGGATAAACCTTAAACCTGATTAGAACAATTCCAGTTTTTTCGAAAACCTCTCTGAGAAGTAGATAGAGATCTGTCAATGATTGGTTCTTACCTCTGATAAAGAAGTCTTTCTAAAATTTTGAATGAAACAGAAAGTAGGCTGATAGGTCGATAACTACTACGAAGTTCTGGATTTTTCCCAGGTTTGAGAATGGCAATAACTTTAGCCTTTCTAAATTCAACGGGAATACTACCTGAGCTCAGTAGGTTATTGTAAAAGGATAGTAACCACTTTTTAGCGTTATTTCCTAGATGTTTAAAAAATTCAGGGAAAATGCGATCAAATCCTGGAGCTTTACGAACTTTAGTAGATTTTATTGCAGATTTGAGCTCTTCTTTCTCGAAAGGATTCGATAAATCCCTTACCGTGATAGCATCCCTCCTCTTTTTATGTCAAATTCGTTTTATTCTATATCTGTCATATCTATCTTCTGGATGTCATCTCCCCATATGAGCCGTGGTCCTCCTACGCTCCTTTTGTTAGTCCTTGGTCTCCATGCGAGCGGTTTGTTCGCCTATTTCGATGGATCTTGGCTGGCTACATGGCCAGCCCATCTCCATTT
Source organism: Cryptolaemus montrouzieri (assembly GCA_013387265.2). Taxonomy (NCBI): domain Eukaryota; kingdom Metazoa; phylum Arthropoda; class Insecta; order Coleoptera; family Coccinellidae; genus Cryptolaemus; species Cryptolaemus montrouzieri. The sequence goes on from JABFTP020000103.1 coordinate 32,726,461, forward strand.
TAAATGTGCTATCCTTCTTAGCACATCAGTCACTCCAGTCCTCTCTCTAACATCCTCATTCCTCACTCTATCTCTCAATGAAATTGCCATCATGGGTATCTTCATAGCTCATTGTGAAACTTTTAATTTAATGGCTGATCTTCGAGTTAGAGATATTGTTTCAAGGCCATATGTAGGGACCGGAAGAACACACGAATTGGAGACTTTTCTTTTTAGGTTGATAGGAATATTGCAAAACAAAGCCCAGTTTTCCAAATGCAGCCTAGCCCAAACCCACTCTCCTGGAAATTTCAGAGGTTTGATTTTCTTTCCCAAGTTTTAGTTTATGGCCTAGATATATGTATTTGGTCACATTTACTCTCACCTGATTTTCAATGGAAATGTGTATGTTTTCTGCACTTTGGTTTTATTGAGATTCATTCGAATGCTGACTCCTCTAGATTTTTGGTGCAGTTCTTCTAGCATGTTTTTGAGTTTTTCAAGGTTTGTGCTAATAAGAACTATATCGTCTGCAAACCTCAGATGATTCAAATATACTTCATCGGTGTTGATTCCTTTGTTGTTCCATTCTAAACCTTTGAAGACGTCTTCTAGGGCCAGCTTAAACAATTTCGGAGAAATAGTGTCGCTTTGACGTACTCCCCTCTCTATGCGGATTTTATCTGTTATCTTGTTCTCATCCAAATGAATTGTGATGAAAGCATGATCGTGAATGTGTTTCAGCAAATTCGAGTACCGAGAGTCGACTCTTGCATTATCTAAACATCTCATTATTGCCCACATTTCTATAAGACCGAAAGCTTTCTGGAAGTCTATAAAAGCCAAGTAGATGGGAATATTGTATTCGGAACACTTCTCGATGAGAGTACGAATTGCTTGTAAATGATCAAAGGTGCTGTAACCTGCTGGGAATTCGGCTTACTCGACAGGTTGGTATAGGTCTAATTTGTGGGTGAGTCTATCTGTGATAATTTTAGTGAGCAGCTTGTATAGGTGTGAAAGAAGGCTGATGCGTCGAAAGTTCTCCAGGTTGCTCTTATCCCCTTTTTTGTGAAGTGAATTACTTCAGCATTTTGCCACATTTATTGAAGAGAATTTTCACGGCATCCAATAAATCTACGCCACCCATTTTCAACATTTCACAAATTATCGTATCGTCGCCTGGATGTTTGCGGTTTTTCATCTGTTGAAGTGCTAAGTTTAGTTCTTCTATTTCAATGTCTGGGATTTCTTCAGAACCGATATTCTTCACCATTGGTCTTTGAGATGTATTGGGGCCACTTGTGTCCGAAGTATAAAGACATGTGTAAAACTACTTAACTGCTTCAATGATGTATGATCTATTTTGCACCAAAATGCCCGCTTTGTTTCTGATGCTGTTAAGTATTGGTCTTCTGTTGGAGCAAGGGAGCTTGAATTTTAGAGCTTTCATATTCTTATTGTCTTCAATAGTATCCATTATGAGTCGTGTATTGTAGTCCCTTAGATCTTTTCGAATGCTTCGGGATATCTCTCTGTTCAGTTTTTTATAATTTTCGTCATTCCGGAGGATTGTTCTTCTCTGCTGTAAGCATTCTCGTATGTATACTGATCTTTGTGTTAGTGTCTTTTTGTCTTGTGCATATTCTCTTCGTTAATGTCTTTAAACGGTTTGTTATCATTTCTGTTAGGTCGGTGATGGTCATTTCTGAAAGACTTTTTCTGTTTGATAGTTTCTGGCTCAGTGTAATTTGAATTTGTTCCTTGCTCTCAGTTAACACTTCTGAAGTTGGGTATGGTTGCCCTTTGAGGATCATGCTGTTTCTCTCTATTTTTGTGTTTATCTTGAAAGTGCCTCTGACAAGTCTATGATCGCTTAACGTATCGAATTGATTCAGTACTGTGACATCTTGGCAGATTTCCTTCCTATTAGTGAGAATGAAATCTATTTCATTTTTAACACTATTATTTGGACTACGCCATGTCCATCGTCTCTGTGGAGGTTTTTGGTAGAAGGTATTCACACAGAATAGGTTTTCATTTCTGCAATAATCAATCAATATTTCTCCTCTTCTATTTCTACAACCGAATCCAAATTTGCCAACGTGTGGGATATCATCATCCAAATTTTCGCCTACTTTGGCATTAAAGTCGCCCATAATTATCACGAACCTGGCGTTTGCCCTACTTTTTGCAGTAGTGATATCTTAATATAATTGTTCTACCTCTTCGTCTTGTGCAGCAGAGGTTGGGGCATATATTTGGATTATTTGTAGAATGTATCTCTGGTTTAGTTTAAGTACAACATATATGACACGATCTGATATTGCAACAAACTGCTCTACTAGGTGTTTCATTCTTTTGGTAATTATGAGTGCCACTACGCCTATGTGATTATCTGTATCTTTATTTTTTTGAAACAACAGATGCCCCGAATTTGTAGAGGTTGTTGCTTTTCCCTTCAATCTTGTTTCACTCAGACCCAGAACATCCCACTTTATCTGTTCCTCCTCTAATCTTTGCATATGTTCTTGGGATCTCAATGTTCTGATGTTATAAGTGGCAACCTCGAAGATATGTCTTTGATCTCTTGCTTTGGTTTCCACTTTTATAGTTGAGGAATTCTGTTTGTCCTTTCGAAATTGTGGAGTCGAGTTATAGCCTCCCCCAGAATTCATGAGGCAGACTGACACTGAGTCTGTGCGGGATTCGGAACCAGAGTCTATACTCGTCTGGGATAATGGTGTTGTATAATTCAACATTTAGGATAGTTTGGAAGGTTTTGGCATTGACACACCACGCTTGCCGGACAGGTTGGTGAGTTTAAATTTCAGCCGCTCGATACGAGTACAGACGCTGTTGGTAGCTGTCCATTCTGGATAATACTCTACTGTGCGAATACGCATTATGCGTATTCAAAGCTAATCGCCCAGTACAACGAGTTGCCCGTAGTGATTTCCTGGAAAAATATGCTTGGAAACTTATAAAACCTGAAATCGAGTTTAGGGCAACAATAGAACAATTACCTGCAGAAATGAGGCGGGAAATGAAAGGGGTAAACATTGGTAGTTTTCAAGCTTGTAAATATTTTTTCATTAGCTTGTTATCCGTTCTTTTCAGTTTTATACTGCATCTTTTTTCACGTTCATGTATCTTTGAATAAATGGAAAATATATTGAGTTATGGCTAATAAAGGATTTTCTGGTTCTTTTCAATTCCACAGAGAAAAATCGATATTTTTCATCAGAATTGAAACAATTTCAATCACAAATGATCAAAGGAACTATTTCATTTCAAATACGTATTAAAATGTATGATATTGATTTGTTTATGTCAAAATGAAAATGGTCTATAACACAGGTCTGCAACAAAAATGCTGTCTGGATATTTTCAACTGATATCTATGAATTTAGATGTTCTGAAAACAAAAACATACTCAAAAAATTCCAGAACGTAAGGTTATTTTACAAAACGCAAAATTTTATTACAAAAACGGCTTTTTTGGGCTAAAAGGATTAACTTGTAGTATGAATGATAGGTATAATTTTATTTTGATTACTGTTTCAAAATGTTTACAGGACATAACTATCATTAATTTCTAAATGAGGAACACTCTGTTTGACCTACATTAACAAGTATAAACATGTTGTAATCTGAACGTGCGCGCTCCGATAGTGTAAAAGTGGCGCGGGACAATTACGTGTTAACTCATCATTGTTTTATAGATCTTGGTTCAATACTGTGCAATGTCGTCTGTGCGGAAGTGTGTGAACTCTTCGGATAGTTTCTGTTACATTTGTAGAAAATATATGACATTAAAACAACAAGTTAATATTACGGACAAATGATGTGTTGAAGACCTTCGAAATTGGTTTAAGGGCAAGAAAAAAGCTTTCCGATTTGCGATTCCTATGGTATGGCGCGAGCAAAAGAACCATAGTGATGATTGTTACTTTTTTTCATATAACGTGAAAGGGTATAATTGAAAACGGAAGCAGTCAATTTCATACCCCAATCTGCAATCAGCTATTCGTCCCATCCCTCATGGGACCGAAATACCAGTGCCCAAGGTCACTGATACCTTGGAAGAGGTTCCAAGTTCTGACGAAGATGGTGCTGTACCTAACCCAATGACCAGTCAACTTTTGAATTTGAAGATGACAGAAGTCCAAAATTGTTTTCCCAAGGCGAGCTTAATGATTTGGTAAGAGACTTGAATCTTCCCAAAGACGCTGCTGAGTTGCTTGGATCAAGGCTCAAAAGCAGGAACTTACTTTTGCCGGGAGTGTCTTCCTCCTGGTTTAGATATCGTCAAAAGCAGTTTACTTCCTACTTTGCCCAAGAGGACGAGTTGGTTTATTGCACCAATATTGAAGGTTTGATGAATACATTTAAGATCACAGACGACCCAGAAGAGTGGCGTATTTTTATAGATTCTTCAAAAAGAAGCCTTAAAGCAGTTCTGCTTCACAACAGCGGTTTCTTTGCTTCCATTCCTGTCGGCCATTCCGTACACCTTAAAGAAACCTACAAGAACTTGGAATTGATTCTTTGTAAATTAAAATATAAAGACTACGGTTGGCAAGTGTGCGGTGATTTCAAAATCTTGGGCATGGCGCTCGGACAGCAATCTGGGTTCACCAAATTTCCTTGCTTTTTGTGTCTATGTGATAGTAGAGACCGAATAAACCACTGGACCAAAAAGTGTTGGCCTGCGACGGAGCTTAAAGTTGGCGAAAAGAATGTCCTGCATGAAACTTTGGTGCCTCCTCATAAAGTTCTTTTACCACCGCTTCACATAAAGCTGGGATTGATGAAGCAATTTGTAAAGTCACTTCCAAGAGATGGAAATTGCTTCAAATACTTAATATCAGAGTTTTCTGGCCTTTCGGAGGAAAAGTTGAAGGAAGGTGTTTTCGTTGGACCAGATATTAGACGGTTTATGGCTGATCCTCAAAGAGAAGGATGGATTGCCTTTAAGGAAGTTATAACAAAATTTTTAGGCTATAACAAAGACCCTAACTACAAACAAATCGTCAAAAGAATGTTAAAAGCATTTCAAGCTTTAGGTTGCTTAATGAGTTTAAAAGTACATTTTCTTCATTCCCACCTCGACTATTTTCCAGAGTTTAGGAGACGTGAGTGAAGAGCAAGGTGAACGATTTCACCAAGATATTAAGGAGATGGAAAAAAGATACCAGGGAAGATAGAGCGTCTCAATGATGGCAGAATACTAATAGACCTTCCAGATGCTTCCCACAAGCGAAAATGTACCAAAAGGAATCTCACTGGGAAAAAGAAATGTGTTTAGTGCTCACTAATAAATGTATTTTAGATAAGAAAATGCGTTTTGATACGCAATTATAAATTACTTTATTTAAAAAAAATTATGTTTTATTTAAGATAATAACTTGTTTAGCATAGACACCTACATTGTCAGAAAACGTGACGTGCTAGGACAAACTGAAAGTCATTTTCGAATTCAGCACACCCAAAAACATAAGAATTACACAAAAAAACCAAAACAGCTCTGAACTTTTGTTTTTGCAGACTTGTGTAATCGTAGACTACGCGAGTAAATATGTTCGAAAAGAGGGCGCGAGGGTTAATGTCGCGATCTACAAAGGACTGTACCAACCACAGGAAGCGTTTTTGGAGGTACCAAATTCTTTATGCATGATTCATCAAATTTCATAAAATGCAATGAAAGCGAAAGAAGGTACTAACACTGAACCCTGAAGTTAGCAAATCAAGGCTAATTCCCCATCCCAATAGATTCTTGGATAAGATGAGTTTCAAGTATTAGTCTGCAATGTGCGTCTACTCCTCTTTAACGATCGTTTTCCGGACGGCGTCATCTTGCAGTCCAGCGTCCTCGTCCTCCGGAGCCGCTTACTCCGACGCACTAGGTGCCAGCAGTGACGAAGAAGTGTTACCATTGTTACATTGTTCAGTTGCACACGGTGATCGGTGGGTCGCGGACCGCCAATAGTAACGGATCGTATGTGCGAAGTGGTGAGACCGGCGCAGAGCATCATGGTGTGAGGATACGACGAACATGTGTGCCGTCGTTACAGTCAACCCCAACGCCCTGCCTCTTCTTCTAGCCGCGTTCACCCTCACGATTTCAGTAAGTTCAAATTATTCAAAAAATGTTCGAAATATTCGTGAAAATATTCAACGAGAACAACTAAATTTAGGTCTTTGATACCAAAAAATGCATATTTTGGTGATTTTTGAGTATCTTATTTATTAATATTTTTGAATTTATTGTACAGGGTGAGCAAATTTCGATATATGTGTACGGCAACTATGTGAAGTATTGCAGGAAGCAAAAAATGAACCCTGCTCCCTCGATCTTATTTTAAGAGACTAGTTTAGTGCTGCCAAAATTTTTCTGATATCTCTTTCCGTTCTGGACTTATTCAAAATTCCTCGAATTTTGTGAAAATCGTCCATTTCGGATATTTCGATCATCATTAAAGTTACATGTAAATAAATTTGACATTCTACAGGCATTTTCTTCAGTAAAATACAGTGCTGTGCAAAAACATTTTTTTAACTCAACGGTTTTCGAATTTTGGTGCAAACATGCTTGTTTCAAATACAACCACAGGAAATTTGACCTTTATTGGGTGCAGCAATTTTTTTTCCTTAATAAACAACAAGTACTGTGTGTTAAGGAATTTTACTTTATAATTGCGATTCGTAACGCGTTTCACTACACCGTAGCTTCTTCAGACAAATGAATGTACAGAAAATAAGAATGAGAATTGAAATATAAATGTTCTACAGGCACTTTCTTTAGTAAAATACAGTGCTGTGTAAAAACATTTTTTTAACTCAACGGTTTTCGAATTTTGATGCAAACATGCTTGTTTCAAATACAACCGTAGGAAATTTGACCTCTATTGGGTGCAGCAATTTTTTTCCTTAATAAAAAACAAGTACTGTGTTTTAAGGAATTTTACTTTATAATTGCGATTCGTAACGCCTTTCACTACACCGTAGCTTTTTCAGACGAATGGATGTACAGAAATTAAGAATGAGAATTTAAATATAAATGTTCTTGAGTAATTGAAAGCTTATTGAGTTACTTCTTCTTGAGTGGTTATTTGTGACAGGTATATCCAATAAAATTAAGGAATAGATTGCTCCCCGAAGAAATTCAATAGAGGTGAAGGTCTTAAATCGACTTGTTCATTGATGAGTCTACCTAAGTGCTTGTATTTATTGATTTCTAAAGTTTCCCAAAGATCTACCTTCCAATATTTATTATCTGTATGCAAAATTTCAAACTGTGGGTCGAAAGAGTGATTATTTTCTAATAGATGATTCGCGTAATTTGAATCTGATTTTTTATTTGAAAAACTGCGTTTATGTTCCGATATTCTAAATTAAAATTTCTATGTGTTCTACCAATGTAGAAATTATCACAGTCATTCCAATTCAATCTATAAACACCTGATTTATTCGTTCGGTTTTATTATTTTTTATATATTTGCCTAAATTATTATTAGTTTGGAAAGCTAGGTTGAAATCATTGCTACTCAAGAATGATTTCAGTTTCTCACTTGTAATGCCAACGTAGGTTGAGGAGTTGAATTTTTGTTTCAATTTATCGACAGGGTAAATTTCATTCAATGCGATTCTACTTTGTTTTTTATTAAAAATATTATTTATTAGTTTGGGATTGTAACCATTATTTTTCGCTATTTGTTTAATCGAATTTAATTCTTTGTAATCTATGAATAAAACTATTGAATGCTGACATTTTATGTTGATACGGATGACACGACGAGTTATGTATTATAATATCTGTATGTGACGGCTTATGGTGAATTGCGAAAACATGTTTTCCATTTTCATTCGAAATTGTTAAGTCTAAGAAATTTATTGAATTATTTCTGTTGTGAATCCAATTTTGGATGTAATGAATTTATATGATTTTCGAAAATTTTAACTGTCTATCTGTTCCTGTGAAGCAAATAATGATATCGTGTACATAGCGATACCAGTATAATCAATATTTACTGAGTGGATGATTATGAATTAATTCCTCTGAATTATTCATTCCTTAAAACACAGTACTTGTTTTTATTATTGATAATGGAATTTTACCAAGTCAAAGCCTCCCAAATTCAAATTTTTTCCTTTTCAGAAATATATAACACTTGTAGACAATTATTGCATTCAATATCTTTTTCATAGAAAAACCTGAAATGTCCACAATTCCATTCATTAGGTGCATGCCCATCAACGATTCATATTGTTTTATCACTGAAAATCACATATTTTAAAGATCCTTCTTAAGATTATGGTTATTTATATGGTTTGATTCGATTTAGATCATAGTTATTAACACTGGTTTTAGAGTTCGACAATCACTTCTACTCTTCCTAAATCGAATTATAGATGAACATTAAATTTTTGAAATTCGAAACTTGCCAACCCGACGAATCTACGTAACATATGAGTCCATGCATGTTGCTTTGGTAATATTAGAATGATTAGAAAGTTATCTGAGTAAAAAAAAATATATTATTATGAAAAGCAAGACCTATGACATTAAACTTTTCCCAAACGAAAACCAAAAAAACATACGAAAATCTTTAACAGAAACAAAAAGTCCTAACGATATAAATGGGGGAAACTACTTTATCGCAAATATTCAATAGTGTTGCCATTGTTTTCAATGCATTAATTACATCGCCGAGAAACACTACGACAGTCAATGTAAATTTGAATATTGCTAACAGAAGCAAGCCATTCCCTGAAATTCTGCTTTAACTTTTCTGAATTGTTACTATTCCCTTATAGAATCCTCAACATGACCCCAAAGGAAAAAATCTAGTGGCGTCAAGTAAGGGGAACAAGGCGGCCATCTCACAGGACCTTTAGTCCTTATCCAATTATGTCCAAAATTCAAATTTAACAAATCAGTGATGGCCCTTGTTTGGTGAGAAGGGCCACCATCGTGTTGAAAGAAAAATTTGATCTTTGCGCTAACGGAAGTTAATCGAGAAATCCTTATTTTATATATATAATATGTAAATGATATTATTGTTGACGATTTCTTCATAACGTGCTCCATTCAAATTTTCAAACGCCAAAACGCGACTATGTTTCAGTTTACACCACATATCTTCCTTGATACTGCACTTCAATATGACAATATGGGAGTGATGCAGACTTCATCTGTCCATATAACTTCTCTTAAAAAAGTCTGGGAGTTCTTGGATATTTTCGAAATACCAATTGCAGACATTTAGTCGGCGAGGGGGATCCCTGGCTGCAAAAATTGGGAGACTCGTATTTTGTAGGGTTTAAACTGGTTCTCCTTCAGTATGCTGACTCCCCGACGTTTCGAAATTCCTGTTTCTGCTACTATTTGTCTACACGAAATTGAAGGTTTCAGGTGAACAAATTCTCAAATGTAATAGGTGGAATATACAACTAACAAGCAGCTATTTCGATATTCAATAAACATTAATACCTATACTGAAACTGGAATCGTAAGTGTCAAACTCTGAGATCCCAGTTAATTACTATGGTCTGAATCGAATCGAACCACAGAAAAAACCATGATCTTCGAAAGGATCATTAAAATCTGTGGTTTTTCAGTCATAGAATAATATGAATCGTTGATGGGCATGAACCTTATGAATGGAATTCTGAAACGGCTCGGTGGCGTAGAGCCCCATAAAATCGGTACGATTTTTCGGATTCTGGGAATCGATTGAGTGTCCATCTTTGGGATGAGATGTAAAGCTGTAGGTCCTGTCTAACAGAGATGTGTTGGACATTAAAGATCCCTTCCCTCGACACGAGAAGGGTTCGACAAAATTCCCGGGTTAGTGAGGTGAAAGAATTCCCCAGCGTGTCATTGGCCGAATTGCGGAAATGGAGCACGTTAAAAGAATAACAAACAAACAAATAATGTAATTGTGGCAATTTCAGTTTTTTCTCTGAAAAAAGGTATTGAATGCATTAAATGACTATAAGTGTTACATATTTTTGAAAAGAAAGAAGTTACTGCATTCAATAGGTGTAAAATTTCTTATGGTTCGACTTAAAAAAAGCATGTTTGCATAAGAATTCAAAAACCGCTGAGCTGAAAAAAATTTTTACACACCACTGTATTTCACTCAAAAAAATGCCTGCAGAATGTCAAGCATATTTATATGTAACTTTAATAATGATCGAGATAACCGTGAAGGACGATTTTCCCAAAATTCAGGAAGTTCTGAAAAAGTTCAGAACGGAAAGAGATATCAGCAAAATTTTGGCACCACTAAACTAATCCCTGAAAATAAGATCGAGAGAGGGAGATTCATTTTCCTTTATCTGTAATATTTCACATAGCTGCCGTACAAATACATCGAAATTTGCTCACCTTGTACAGGGTTGAAATATTTCTACGTTATAGTACTGCAGCAATTTGAAATATTGTGAATAAAGGAAAATGACTCCACCTCCCCGTGTTTTTTTGGGCGAGGAATTCATTCCCGCAATTCTAGCTACCTTTCGTTTTCGAGTTATTAGGAAATTTCGAAGAAATTTTGGAATCAGTCAAGTGCCAACATGACGGTTTCTTTTTGAAGTCATGTAAAAATGATTTCGAAATTACATACATACAGTCATATTGTCACGTAGAAAATAACGTGCACATTTTTTTGCACAATACTTTTTGTGTTATAATGCATTCTTGCGTTTTTTCAAAACCATAGATAATTTTAATTTAGTTAAAGAAAGTTTTCGTTCTTTCCGAAAATATATCCAATTCTCACGAAAAACTGAAAATAGTATAACTTTTCCCTCATTTTATTTAATAACTCTATGTCCATTCACAGAATTTACACGGACTGATTGAAATAGCTCAAGCATGTTCTGTACTCTCTTTATGACAGTTCGAGTAATAATTCTTGAAATGACAATCCAGTTCAATTATTTAATGATTTTTTTTCATTATGTGAATATAGTATCGTTTGTAATAACGAAGTGACCATGTCGTATAAAAATTTTGAACTCATATCAGCCTTGACGTTGAAAACACAGGCCCACGAAAAAAAGTTTTGTTTGTGTTTAAGGTCGATAAAGTAGGTGATGTACAGTTTATCGCCGTACGTCATTTTAACTCAGCTTCTGTTTACCTATTGCTCCCATCTTAAATTTTTGCCGGTTCTGTACGTAAATTGTCCAAATTACAATAACATCGATGAAGTTTATTTTAATATTTCATTATGATTAATACGTCCAGATGTTGTGTTAAAAATCCTGATATGGTATGTTTGTGGTGAATGCGTACTAAAGGATCAGCGTAAATCGATTAGAAAAATGGTAGAAAATGATACATAAGACTGAAGTTTGGAGTATCTATGATACGTCGAAAACAAAACAGCATTATGATGACTGTTACTTTTGTATAACTAATATAGTGGGCATCAACGAAAACAATCGCCATACATGGAAATACCCTGATATCTCTTCAGAGCAATGATCTGCTCCTTATCCAGAAAATGTTTCAATAGCAGCTTTTCACCAGGTTGTACAACAATCCTAGGAGGATAAAGGTGAAATATCTTTTTCCTAATTAATTAATCTTAAACCATTTCCGCACAATGAGCTTGATGACCTCATCAGAGACATAGATATTTTTAAGGGACGTGCTGAAGTACTAACGTCAATATTAAAAGAAAAAGTTGCCTTTCCTCAGACGTTCGAGTGCCTACATATCGCACGAGAGAACGAATCTTATTGAATTTCTTTCATCTCACAAAAATGTTGTGTATTGCTGTAAGGTGAGTGGTTTGCTGACTTTCTTGGATTTGATGATCTATCAGTCCAATGAATTGGGGTCTCTTTATTGACAGTAATAGTCTTGAAGCAGGCAATTTCAATTCTATTACAGAATATAGAATATTTTGAACAACGTGTTAATGTCGACAGTCGACCTAAATCACATCATTGGACTCGAAAAAATGGCCTTGGAGAAATGCTCTTGTTGAGAAAAAAAAATGTTTTAAATGAACCCTTAGTTTCAAGAAGAGAAATCATTCTTCCGCCATTGCATATTGAAAAATAAAATACGGGTATCTTTGATGGACCTCAAATACGTTAATTAATGAAAGACACTAATAATTTTCAGACTTCAATGAATGATCTGGAAAAGCTTACATGGAACTCTCTTACAGCTGTTGCACAAAATTTCCTTGGAAATCATCAGGTTGACAACTGTATTAAAGAATTAGTAGAAGAAGTGGAGAACAAGAAGGAAGGTTCCACCAGACATAAAAACGATGGAGAATAAGTATCAAGGAAGGAAGAATATGATCGCCGACTATTGCTGGGGAATCATGCGAGATTGCCCAAGCCAGTTGCATTCTAGAAAATCACTCGAAAGGCAATCTGTAGATGTTTGATGCCAATAAAATATCATTTATTTGTGAAACGTGTATTTTTTATCTCAGCAGCAGAGTTGACAACAAAAACTGGTAAAATTTTTCATGTAAGACATACTTAAAATTGGGTCTAGAATCCCTGGAAACGAAATTGTTGTAGGCCTGTGATATTGATGCGATGTGAGTTTATATCTTACTCACGCCCATGTTGCCGTTTGGATATTCCATTACTACTTGTGAACATCATCCAAATTATTTCTTGAAAACACTGCGGATTTTTTCAGATTTTTGCAGAAACCACTTGTAACATCGAATCGAATTTGGAAATCTTCTGGCTACAAAAACCAGGTTTTTTTTTGTTCCATAAGATATACATCCATTTTTCTTCAGAATGTTGAGCGCTCAACTATTAGATATCCTTGTTAGTTGCACTCTCTATTACATCAATTGTTGCTTCTTCTCCATTAACTACTTTTTATTCTTATTCCGTTGGTTCATAACATTTTTCCTCAATTTATCGAATATACTCTTATGAGCGTATTGCTTCTCAGGAAAACGATCCAAATAGGCTTTTGTACTATAAGCATCATAATTATTTGTGATATAACATTCAATCAAATTAAATTTTTCAGAATTTTCATAAAGCATGGCTGCTTTGTTTACAATTGATATTGTATTACCAATAATTGTAACTCGATGAAAGAACATTGAATAATTAAGCTGAATTATCATTGCCAGAATTATTTCTCGAACCATCAAATTCTGTATATCTAGAGTTACCAGATGAAAAAGTTATATATATTTCAGTTTTCCATTAAACCACGTCCAGGATGAAAGAAATGAGTGCATATGTGATATAGTTTTTGGAAGAAGAAAAAATGCCATTCAACAAAATCAAACTTGCTTATGGTTCTCATTTAAAAATATGCAAGTTTCCATTATAACTCAAAAAACTTTGGACAGGAGAATGTACCATTTTTACATAAACTCGAAAGAAATCCAAATATTTGTACTTGACCATTTAAAAAAATTTTCAAACTGTCCAAGTAACTACTCGAAAACGAAAAAGGCCGGAAATCAATTGCTCTCGCAGAAAGAACACGGTTCTTTTTCCCCTTTTCACAATATTTCACGTAACTGCATCGACATCTATACATTCAGTACATCATTGAGCATTATTCGAAGAATATTATGTTTCAATTTCATGAAAAAACATTGAAAATTGAGAAAGTGCTCAAATACGTTAATTAATGAAAGACACTAATAACTTTCAGACTTCAATGAATGATCTGGAAAAGCTTACGTGGAAATCTCTTATAGCTGTTGCACAAAATTTCTTCGGGAATCATCAGGGTGATGAAGAACAAGAAATTTCTCGGAAAAACTGTGGATTTTTTCAGATTTTTGCAGAAACTACTTGTAACAGCGAATCGAAATTGGAAATCTTCTGGCTGCAGAAGATTTTTTTGTTCCATGAGATGTACATCCATTATTCTTGAGAATCTTGAGCGCTCCACTCTTAGACATCCTTGTTTCCATTCCCATTTGCTTGGTCGAAATAGATGGGTAGGCAGTTGCACTCTCTATTACATCAATTGTTGCTTCTTCTCCATTAACTACTTCATATTCTTATTTCGTTGGCTCATGACATTTTTCCTCAATTTATCAAATATACTCTAATGAGCTTATTGCTCCTCAGAAAAACGATTGTAATATAACATTCAATCATATTAAATTTTTCAGAATTTTCATACCGCATGGTAGCTTTGTGATTACAATTTATACTATATTACCAATAATTGTAACTCGATGAAAGAACATTGAATAATTCAATCTAGGATCTAGGATAAAAAATGAATGCATATGTGATATAGTTTTGAGAAAAGAAAAATGGTATTCAACAAAATCAAACTTGCTTTTGGTTCACATTAAAAAAATGCAAGTTTTCATTATAACTAAGAAAACGTTGGACAGAAAAATGTACCATTTTTGCATAAACTCGGAAGAAACCCAAACATATGCACTTGACTAATTAAAAAAATTTTCAAAATTTCCAATTAACGACTCGAAAATAAAAAAGCCAGCAATGAATTCCTCTCGCAGAAAGAACACGGGGAAGAGGGGTTCATTTTCCCCTATTCACGAACTGCAGCACTGAAATATCGACATCTATACATTCAGTACATTATTGGGCATTATTCGAAGAATATTCTGTTTTAATTTCATGAAAAAAATATCGAAAATTGAGCAAGTGATAGTGATGACAAACTTTTATGAAGTGAAAGTAACCGAGAAATACAACTACTTATGTCGCTTTCTGCTAAAATTTTGGTCTCTCGTTCTATACGGAAATACATTAAATCTTCACCTACCACTCTCCATTTTCACATTTGTCGAAGCACCAATATTAAATTTGTATTTCTCTGGCAAATCGGAAACTTGTTTTAAATTCATGTTTGCTTCGGTGAGTGATAGTTACAAAAACTAATTACTGGATTTTCTTTATTGAATATAATAACCTATCATATTGAAAAAGCTGTGACCATCAATGATATAATTAGTTGGTATTTGTTAATGTATTCTTAGCCTAATGACTGAATACTGGATATATCAATATGCTATGCATAAAATGTTAGACTGAATATTATAAATTTTCGTATTTTCGGACGATAATTTCATAAAAATAATACCTTGTACTGGGTGTCCGATTTCGACGCTATAGTACGCCCGCTATCTTAAATACTGCAGATTGAAATAATTGCGTTGAAATGTGTGGGTTCATTTCTCCTGATACCAATGAAATAAATTTAAAATTAAAATTGTTATATGTCGAGAGTTTATCCATCTACAGAATTTCGAACTTTCATTCGCAATATACCATTTAAGGTTCTATGAACCTGATAGGCTAACTCTCGAAACTTAATAAATTCAAATTTGTCTCATTTGGTATAAAAATATGTACCCAAACATTTCAACAGTTGAATATCTATCTCTATCTATAATAAAAGAAATCTTGATCCGGAAATACATCACAATTTACAGATGACTTTCGTTATCTTTTAGAGATCTGTTTGTGACAGAATAATTTTCAATTTGAATCAAAATTTTTCAAACAAAACTGAGGACTCCTCATGGGACCCCACTGGGCCCCTTTTTAGCAGATATTTTTTTCATGAAAAATATATAATATATAAATGCACGAAAACTTCTTGTGGGTTTCAAGGCTCAAACAGACGAATGAACCAGTTTTTACGTTTTCTGAATGAAATGCAAAATAAAATAATCTTCACTGCTGAAATTGAACGTAACAATTCAATAAATTTCCTAGAAATAATCATCGCTGATCTCAATAACAATTTTACCTACAACATTTGTAGAAAAGAAACCTTTACAAGCTCAACAATCCTAATGGATTATTTCAACCACGTTACATATAAACTAGTCACTTGTAGTTCAATGATTCATAGAACCTTTTCCATAACAAACTTCAATATGGAAATAAATTCCAACATAAGACATATCCAATTCGAACTTGTTCTTCTACTTATCAGCTTTCTCGCGCCCAAATTTGAGCATAGTCCTCCCTCCTCTCTTTCCAATCTTTCCTTTTCTGTGCTGACGTTATCCAGTTCCGTTCTGCCACCATTTTTACATCATCATATCACAGCATAATTGGTCTTCCTCTTCCTCTCTTTCCTATCCATAGTCTCCATTTAGTGATCTTACTGTTCCAACTTTCATCTGTGATTCTTGCAATATGTCCGGCGTAGTCCCATTTAATATGTGAAATGGTGTATACTATATCTTTTACTTTTGTTCTCTGTCATATCCACTCGTTTCGCTTTTTACCCTTCAAAGAGATGTCTAGCACACGGGGCGTACCCAGCGAGGGGCAGAGGGAGGCAACTGACCTTCCACCACCCCCGGATTACCCTGGCACAAAAAACGAGGTTTTGCGAAGAAATCGAAATGAACAGTTCAAAGTGAACTTCACACCATAAGTAGAGACAATAAAATCGAAAGTCAGCATTCCATGAAAATTTACTAAACTTGTGTTATTATCATGGGTTTCTTCAACATCTGGTACATACTCATAAATTCGTCGAATTCAGCCAGGTTCTCATTTCAAAAAAGATGATCAATGAGGTTCACTTCATTTTGTAAAGAAATATCTTCTTCTTCTTCACCGTGTAGAAGGCGTAGCGCCTGTTCAGTTCCGGTTTCCCTGTAGCAGTTCTTGTGAAGTTGATTGCCAACTGTCCCGCCATCGTTTTGGTGGTCGTCCAACGGGTCTTCTTCCGTGTGGTATGTTGTTATATACGATTTTGGCTATTCTATTTACATGCTGGTTCCATTCTCTTCTTCTTTTTCTTACCCATCTTACAATATCGTCTGTTTCACATTTTTCCCATATGTCGGTATTTCTTTGTCTGTCATTCAATGTGTAACCGGTTATAGATCTTAGCGTTTTCATTTCTGTTGTTCTTAGTATCCTCTTGTTACCGACGTTTCCGCTCTTGTTTCTGCCCCGTATGTCATAATTGGTCGCACACATGTTTTGTAGATTCTGGATTTGCATGGTATACTGAGGTGTTTATTTTTCCAAATTGGTTGTTTAAGGTGTCCCGATACTGCAGCTGCTTTGTTCACTTGTCTCCTCACTTCATCTTCAAGGTATCCTGTGCTTGTTATATTGCACCCTAAGTATTCGAATGACATGACTTGGTCTATAGTGGCGTTGTTTATTGTTAACTTGCAGCGCAGAGGTTCCTTAGTTATGGTCATGCATTTTGTCTTACTTGTTGAGATTTCCATATTGAAATTTTTTGCGCGTTTGCTAAAGGCGTATAACATTCTTTGTAGGTCGTCTTCTGATTCTGCAATGAGTACGGCGTCATCGGCATAGCATAAGATGTTAATTTTGTAGGTTCCCATGCGGTATCCTAGTCCCAAGTTTTTAACGGTCTCTACAAGTTGGTCCATAACAGAAATATAAGTGAAATATTTCTTTTTCTCGAATGGGAGTTGGATGTAGAAATCCCGAATTGAATTTCATCTGCAACACAGTTTTTATAATGTATAAGGCTCTCACTTGAACTAGTTACATGCATATTTTTGTTTTTATCAGAAAAATGTTTTTTGAAAAAAAGCGTTGCTTTTTTAAACTCAAATTTTCTTTCCATAGTGAACCCTATGAAACGAAAGAGAAATGGAAATGATAGAGATAATGACCAAATCGATCAAATTGTACTCCCGAATTCATCACAGGCGGATGATCAGAGTTCATCACGACTAAAGATACAACAAAACTTTTTTGAAAGTGACATAGGCTTTTATATTGAGAGAGCTTCTGAGCTAACGACAGAAATGAGAAAAAAATTGTTGCAAAACCCTTGGATTCCACCAAAAAATTATGATTTTGCTAGTGATGCGACTAGTTTGAAAAGAAAATTCAAATACTCCTGGTTAGATCAATATGCACCCTGGCTTGTTTATTCAAGCCGCCTAAAGGGTGCTCTCTGCAAACACTGTGTGTTGTTTCCTCCAGTTAGGGGAACTGTAAAGGGAGTTTGGGATCCTTCATAGTAAAACTGCATTTGAAGTTCAAAAATATTCACGAAGACTGTCGAAAACGTCTTGATAGTTAGTACCACAAAATTTCAACCGCTTCAGCAAAGGCTTTCCTCGAAAACGTTCCTGTTGATATTCAAATGGAAAATTTCTGCCAGAAAATAGTTGAAGAAAACGAAAAAATTTTGTCGCCAATTATTTATTGCATACGATTTTGCGGTACCCACGATACACTTCTTAGAGGCAAAGAACGGGATGAGGGAGTTTTCTTCGATCTTCTACATTTAAGAATTGATAGTGGAACATTGGAACATCATTTAGAGAAATGTCGTGAAAGTACCTCCATATATCACCCAAAATCCAAAACGAATTGATAATCATATGTGGTGAGGTAATCAAAGATTATTAGTATTATTAACGATGAGAAACGAGCCAGAGCTACCATGGCTGACGAAACAGCAGATATAGCTGGAAAAGAGCAGCTTTCTATCGGTTTGCGATTTTATGATGACATCCAAAACATAATCTGTGAAGAATTTATGGGTTTTGCAGAAGCAATTGATAACTTCATCGTCAACCAAAAACTTCCGAAGGAAAATTGTGTCGGATTTGGTTTCGATGGCTGTTCTACAATGACTATCAAGGAGAGCGGAGTGCAGACAATTCTCAAGAGAAAGTATTCTCTATCATCGTTTATCCACTGCTCAAGCCACAGATTGAATCTCGTAGTGAATGGTACTAACAAAATACCGGAGATTAGAAACACAATAGCAACAATCAAGGATACTATAAGGTTCTTCAGGTAATCGCCAGCTCGCAAAGGTTCGGCACCTAATCTGTCGAGACTGTGTGAGACAAGATCGTCTCAGAGCATAAGAAAATTCTCTCAACATTTCCCAGAAGTGGTTAAATCTTTAGAAAACTTATCTGTAGTTGGGAACTGTAAGACAAGAAAATCTGCTTACCAAATTCATGCCGCTTTAACAAAGTCGTCATGTGTTGTAGCAATTGTAATAATTGCGAAATATTCTGCCCTTCTGTAACCTGTAGCTAATGCTCTTCAAGCGAAATCTATTGACCTCTTTATGGTAAGAAACCATATAACATAAATCTTCAAATCTTGGATGCCATTCAAAAGGATCGCGAAGATGTTGAAAGGATATCTAAAGAATTGCTTGAAAACGCTCAAATCATTGCTGAAGCGGTTATCATTGAAATTTCTGTACCGCGCCAGGCACAATTATAACAACACAGAGGTAACCCCCCATCACAGACAGACAACGAGTACTGGAGGCGATCACTCATCATACCTTACCTTGACTCAATAACAACTTCACTCAATATGAGATTTTCTGAAGTCAACATCCCTGCTTTTGCACTAACAAAACTCCATCCATCATATGCTAAAAAAAGCATCACGGAAGTTCAACAGATAGCGAAATCTTTCATAAAGTTCTTACATTTATCAAATATCGTCGCAGAATTGGATCTGTGGTTTAATTTGTGGAGTGACAAGAATATGAATGAGAACAACTTGAAGAAGCTCGAAGTAATTAACCTTAATTAAGGCACGCCTTATAAATGTTGATAGCTTTGGCGTCAACTACTGCTTCTATAGAACGGTCTTTTATTACACTAAGGAGAGTTAAGACATGGCTAAGAAGCACTATGAGCGAGGAAAGACTGAGTGCGTTATGCTTAATGAGTGTACACCGAAAATTCGTCAAAGCTAATAGGAAAAGTATTGAACAGAAAGCTAACCCGAGGAAGTTATTACTTGTGTCTATTTAAGATTTATGAAACTCTCTTCATCAATCTTAGACTCAATTCATCAAATAGTGAGTGACTGCCGTGTGCGTGAAATGTGTTTATTGCCAAATTTGAGTTTTGAAAAAACATAATATATATACTTAATATGTGTCTCCTGCCCCGAACCCCGGCAGTTTCCGCCCTTAATTTTCGACTAATTTTCCTTGAAATCATGTGCCTGCCCCCCTCTTGCTGAACTTCTGGGTACGCCCTTGGTCCAGCATTGATCTCTCCTTTGATCTTTGCGGTACTTTCAGCTTGTTTATTGACTGTCTCGTGAGGGTCCACGTTTGTGCACCGTATGTTAGAAGCGGGAGCACACACTGGTCAAATATTTTGGTTTTCAGATATTGGGGGATTTTTTTGTTTTTCAATATATACACCTCAAAAAAGTCTAGGGAACACTTCTGAATATCGATATATCGAATCCAGAACGATCAATATGGATGATTTTTTTTAAGAAATGAACACCTGCATCAATTTCTCATCAAATTATGTAGAGTGCCGCAACAGATTTCAGTTTTTTTTTATAAAAAACTAAAAATGCAGCAGATGCGACGCTGCTTTATAATCATTTCATGTATTCAGTGTTTGAAATCAGTTAGTTGGCACTTTGTTTCTGTTGTAAGCACAAATAAAAGATTCAAGTTTTGTGATGCGACCATGGAAAGACGACATTTGACTAGAGAAGAGATGTTACGAGCTGTTGGCATGCTCCAAGCTGGGAGCTCACAACGGGAAGTATCCAGGGTTCTCGGAAGTAGCCCAAGTGTCATAAACCGTTTATGGTCGAGTTTCAATGAAACAGATAGCGCAGAAGAACGCCATACAGGTCGTTTCAGGATTACTACAGTCGCCCAAGACCGATTTTTGGTTATACAAGCCAGAAGAGATCGTACTACCACAGCATCTCAATTAGCTCAAAAGCTATCACGAGTTCATAATGTACGAATTTTCGACCAAACTGTGAGAAATCGACTGCACGAAGGTCAACTCCACTCCAAACGTCCTGACCCATGGAAATCGCGCTGCTCGTTTAGCTTGGCGCCAAGAACACCTAAACTGGGATCAAGATAGGTGGGCCACAGTTCACTTCAGTGATGAATCTAGATTTGGTTATTTTCCCGATTCGGGAAGAATTCGAATATGGAGGGAACCTGGAAAGCAAAACCGTCTCCAGCATGCTCGAGAAGTTGTTAGACAGGGAGGCGGATCAGTGATGTTTTGGGGAGGTATACGCCTTGGTGGAAGAACTGACCTCGTTTTCATACAGAACAACCTCACGGGAAATTCTCACGCAAATGAGATAGTTTTACCTGTAGTGGTACCGTATCTCCAAACAATGGGTCAAAATCCACTCTTCGAACAAGATAATGCCTCTCCTCATCGTGCAAGAGTTGTGTTGAACGTTCTTGAAGAGAATGATATCGATCTTCTACCGTGGCCATCCTGCTCCCCAGATCTGAATCCCATCGAGCATGTGTGGGACACCCTAAAAAGAACGCTTCTACGTCAAAACATCTTCCATCATGAACAGGAGCTTCGATTAGCAGTTCAGGGGGCTTGGAATGACTTAGGCCAAAATGTAATAGACAATTTAATATTGAGCATGCCGCGACGATGCCAAAAGGTCATTTATAACAGAGGTGGACCTTCTGGGTACTGAAAAATATAAGTGCTTCCAAATCGTTTCGAAAATATCAGTTCAGGTTTTTTTTTTTGTGTTTGACCAAATTTCGTCATTTTCAAATTTCAAATTTTTTTTTTATAATAGGTGCTTTGGAGAAGTCAAATATTATCTTGTTTTCTTGAGAATACATTATATACAATACATCCTAACAAAAACCGAAAGATTTCTATAAATTCGCAACATCAAATTCATATTTTAAAGATATTGGTAAGTGTTCCCTGGACTTTTTTGAGGTGTTTATGTAAGAGTTTCACGAACGCCACCCATGAGGATGGGTTAGATCATCCTATTGGTTTCGCCTCCTCCTATTGGTTTCGTTGTCCTTATTTTGTTTTCCAATCTCTATCTGTTCTCCGAGGTATATATATTCTGTGACATTCTCTATGTGTTCACCGTTCATCGTAATATTTTGGCTGAAATGATTAAGGAAGCTCATGATATAATCGTACCAGAACTGAAGAATCTATTCAACGAATGTCTAGAACAACAAACTATACCAGACAACTGGAATAACTACAGGAAGAGTTTGAGTACGTGCGATCACTGACTGACTGTGAAGATATTGATAGAAAAAAATAACAGAATATAATCTCCCATTACACATGGCATTCGTAGACTTTGAAGAAGCCTTTGATTCTATCGAACACTGGGCAGTCATGGAGGAACTACACAAAGCACGTATAGATCATCGTTACAAAAATTCAATGAAAAGCATATACCGTCGGGCTACAGCAGCAATCAGACTACATGAAGATTCCGAAAAAATAATGATCAAACGAGGCATAAGACAGGGGGATACAATATCGCCCAAACTTTTCACTCTAGCCTTGGAAGGAAACTTCAAAGGGTTGGAGTGGGAGGGATTGGTCATAAACATAAACGGTGAAAGATTGTCACATTTGAGATTTGCGGACGACATCGTTCTATTCGCTGAAAATGAAGAAGACCTACGGAAGATGTTCACGGAATTAGAACAGGAGCCAAAGAAAATCGGTCTGAAAGTCAATTTACAATTCGAACTAATGAGTCGAAATATACAGAATAGAATGCAATGAATGCCTAACAGCTTCTTTGCGACAAACAGGTCGATTTTTGAATCTAGATTCGAAAAACATCTCTCCTTAGATAACAAATCCCCAGTTTTTGAACATAATGAATCTACAAATCACATAGAAACAGTAGATAATTTAGAAATTCATTACAAATGCACTGAAAGGATGTCAATGAATCTTTTAGAAAGTTTGTAAACTAACAAATCCAAAACTCACCACCCTCAATAGTCAATTAGAATTAAATGACTCCCCACTACTCAATATTCAAAACAGGTATAGTTATCACATACTCTTTCATAAATCTTAGGTCTAGACACTCAGGAATGACGTAACTGAAAGCGGTCGTGTATTAGAAATAAACATTGTGGAAATCAGACAAAAGTGTTTCATTTCATTTGAATCTTCTCATCAAATCAACCACTATGATAATTCAGAAATTAAATTAAAGCTCTGGAAATTTGCTGAAGTAGAAATATGAAGACAAAACTTCTCATTGGTACCAATTTTTCTCGTTTTGAAATACAAGAATGGTTAACTACACGAAAGTTATAAAATTTAGACTAGAGATTTGCTATACAAAAAGCACTTAAAATTGAATGTGGAATGAAAACTTGGGGTTCACCATTGGAATAATTATGTAACAGGCTACTTTCCGTATAATTGATTGTTGTGGAATGTAGATAATATTCTAGTTCGCGAAAACATCCCTCGTACCAAATAGACCAATTTTTATTCGATTAATTACTGAGCTATCCTTACTGGGAACTTCCGGCGAGTCACCCTGTATCTTTCCAATTACAAACCCAAACTGCCTTTACAATGCTATATTTCATGCAGTTCTTTACCTGCTATTTCAGCCGGATATCAAATGAGATGCCATTTTTCCATATTATTTGTGGTAGTCGTCAGTCTCACTGCACGCGAAATACCACTTTAATTATCCGATTAAAAAGTAGTTTACCTTAAACTGCTCAATTTTTGTTGGCTTCCCGGTTTATTGAGAATATTATTTGTTTCTTTTTGTTCAATGGCAAGCCTTCCCGAAGAGGTATTAAATGTAAACTTATAGGACTTCAGTACCTGTATCTTTGGTCCATAAATATTTCACACGATCACATAAATACCATATCAATTTAAGTACCAAAACTAGAAGTCACAGTTCATAATATTTTCTTCATATATATGGATATTTCTCTATGAACTATGATAACTAACTCTTATTTTGCCTTTTATGTAATGATTTCATAACTTCTTGATTGATTTTTTAGCGCTATCTAGTAATGGAGGTAGGTTAGATTTATTAGTATCGAAACTGAATTTAATGAAATGTTAAATCTTCAAGAAAGAATGCTGTGTGAAAAATCATTAAAATTACTTTGTGTTATCACATTTTTGTATATTTAAATTTAATTCATTCATTCTCAAATATTGTTTTTTTTATATCTGTACAGGTTGAACAAACTTAGACATTTTAATACTTCAGGAAATATTGTGAATAGAGGAAAATGAACCCCTCTCACCGTGTTCTTTCAGCGGGAGAAATTTATTGTCGTATACATCCAAGTTAGCTATTCTAGTTTTTGAGTTTTTTAGAAATTTTGAACATTTTTGGTATCAGTCAAGTGCCAATATCTCGGTTGTTTTTGAAATTATTTAAAAGTGGTTTTGACATTCTACATGAACTTACGTAGAATCAAACTACGTGCGGATTTTTTTATACAACGGTTTTTGAATGCAAACTTTGCTTTTTCTTTAATAGAAACCTTGAGTAACTTTGATTTCGTTGAATAGAGATTTCTGCCCTTCGAAAATACATCGCATGTGCACTTAAGCTTTTCATCCATGGCGTGTTTTCATGAAAAAATTAAAATTCTATAACTTTCCCTAATTTTAACTAGTAACTTTATGTCCATATATATAGGGGGTTTTACCCCGACGAGTTGCCCATATATCTGTTCATGCAATCAAACTGATTTCATGAAAAAATATAAATCCACCACCCGGTAATTAATACCATTGCCAGGCAATGATTATAATTAAAACATATCCTGGAATAATTATATATTAGGATAACGTTAAATGTTATGAGAATATATCAATCTACCAGAATATATACATACTATAGCATCATCACACAATGATATCAATGTACCAACGAGTAGTGTCAGAGGCTTTCTCCCCGGAAAAATCCAGTGTACGGACCTTAGTCAAGTAACACTGAATGTTACTCATTAATAGTTTCCTTTGTGTGAAGTGGTGAACGATCGAATAGAATACTGATCTGAATATAAATATGACAAAATTGTCAGTTAATTATATTACATTTATATAAACAAATAAATAAAATATGAAATGAGATTCTGAGCAGTATAAACTAAAGAGAAAACCTATGACTCTACCTCATTACTATTTTCGGAAAGAAACCTACGAAGAATATTACAAGGTTTGATGACTGTTATCTTTTGTAACTGTTGAAACAAATTTTCTTCAGAACCAAAATTTCAATACTTTTGTGAAGATTTCTAGGAATAACACCGTTGTGGAAATAATAATCGGTAGAATAAATATTTTCTTCATTTTCCACTTTTTTAATCTCGTCGCCAAGCATCATATATTTAGAAATTTTTTCATTGTATTTATTTTGTATATTATGTGTGTCGGGTATAGCAATATCAATTATATATGTTATTTGATTTTGTTTATCATTAAGAATGATATCTGGTCTATTGTGTTTTACAGCTCTGTTGCAAAGAATTGTTTTATCAAAATAAAGTTTATATTTGTCATTTTCACAAATAATCTCAGGTTCATATTTGTGAAATTTTTTTCTTTGGGAATTAGGTCATGTTTAATTCCTAGATTAAGATGAATAATATTAGCGACGGCATTATGTCTTTCTAAATAATCTGTTGGAGCAAGGACTGAGCAAGATGATAATATATGAAAAACTGTTTCTGAAGAACAGAAACATCTACGGCAAGAATCATCTATATTTTGTTTGATGATGTGTTTTCTATAATTCCTCGTGAAAACAACCTGAGCCTGGATCGCAATTGCCAAGCCTTCTGTTTCAGCAAACAATTCTCCAGATACTAACCATTTATTCGATGCGATTTCATCAATATAATCATTTTTCAATTCTTTAGGTGCTTTCCGTGTAATTCCTTCTGCATCCAACTTTCTTTTAGAATTATCATCAAATATATCAAAATCTACCTTTTGCATTGTCAAGTTCAGAGGTGTAAGATTATAATCTGAAGCAACAACAATATCATGTAATTTAGACGTTCTCTGTTTATCATGAAAATGGGAACGTAGATGAAAAATCTGTTTACTATGAAGATTATTCAAATCAGTTAATCCACGACCTCCAAGATGTCTAGGTAGTGTAACTCTCTGAACAGCTGACTTTGGGTGGTGCTATATATATATATATATATATATATATATATATATATATATATATATATATATATATATATATTCGGGGATATCCACCAGGACCTTCTGTTAAAAACTTCCAATTACAATCAAGCTGAAATTTTATACGCGGCCATAACTAGCGATTACCAATTGGAGTGAAATATTTTCGAAGTGGGTCATCACTTTGTTATTTCAAATGGCAATCTACCTTCTTTATTATACAGCTAGAACCGACATTTGAGCAAGGCATAAAATACCCAAGTTGTTGGACTTATCTGTCAAAATTTTTGATGGATTTAATTATTTTTGTTATAAACTCGATTTTTGAGGAACATTTGAATAAATTGTAGCTCGTAGATCTTTTGCATTACAGACACAATTTTTGCTTGGGTGGATAGAAGATAGATCATGGAATTTTTCAAGCAATCCACACATGTCAAATGTTTATTGCGTTGTTTTGTATGATTTTTTCAATTTGGCCTTTTTCAAACAGCAATAACTCAATTTTTTCAAATGGCACGTGCAAATTTTTATATCGCCATCGGGTGAAGCGTCAAATTTCAGATGGAGTTGTATAAGCATGTACTATTCCCATCTGTTATAGTTCCGAAATAATTTGGGAATATATTGAATTTTGATGATTTTGCAAGAACTAACAGAGAATGCTTTGAAATATTTGAATCAAGTAGCTGAACTGGCTACGCTCACCTGACAGGTGCCTAAAATTAATGTACTTGTCTCTTCGTTCATTCGAATTGGATATTTCAACAAGAATTGTGGTTATTTCAGATTGAAAATATCCAAAAAATACAGCACATTTGGAATGAAACCACTGGTTATTCAAACGAAAATATATTTAATCTTTTTTAATTCATTTTAGAATGTCAAAAAGTAGTGGGTAGAAATTGCAGGCAATTCAATAACCAATTTCCAAATTTACCGTCTATGAGTAAAATAAAATTTCGAAGCATTAGAAGCAATTTTCTACAATTCGGATGAATAAAAATTGTAGGAACTAAGCGAAAACCAATCATCGAAGATAATTACATTAATACGAATAAATGATAGCAAACATCATAGGAGAAAACTAATACACGATCTGAATTAATGTTCAATATGGGCCCCATTTTGCTCGATACACTTGACAGCTCGTATACGAACATGATGAGTTGCTCTCCTAGTTTCCTCAGGATCAATATTACGAAAAGCATTATGAATGCTCTAGTAACTCTTCTTTACTTCTTACAGGAATAAGATACACTCCACTCTTGATTTTGTCCCATAAATAAAAATCAAGGGGCGTCAGCTCCGGAGAACGCGGAGGCCATAAATTTGGTCCTTGATTACCCAATCATCTATCCTCGATCCTTCTGTCAGCTGCCGATCTACATCTCGTGTTTTATGTGCTGGCGCACCATCCATTTGGTAATAGTAATCCCTCAGAATGTTGAGGGGTAATCCATCTAAAAATTTTCTCAAATGTATCTCAAATAGTCTTTTATGTCACAATAGACGAAACTTGATTTCACATGGAAGTGAAAACGAGGATTTTTGGCGCAACTGCGAGGCTATACAAGCGAGTCTTATATTTCCAGCGGCACTATGCGGTCGATAGTACTCTCTGTAGCAGACTGGTTGGCGCGCTACCCTGAGGCACAATTTCCATTCTCAGATGTGCGGGAAATTGAAAACAGATAAAGAGTGCCAAGACAATATATATTTGAATTTTAATTTAATGTAACGAATTTTGAATGCCGCGAAATCGGAAGAAAAAGTTCTCTCGCTTAACTTCCAGTCTCATGAAAGCTAACACAACGAAAAAATGTACATTAAAAAATAAGTTGGTTTGTACCCATATCAATGTTTAATGTAAAAAAAAATTAAAAATTCTTGAACTCAAAATTGAAGACGAAACACAAATCTTGAAATCAAAATTTCTCCAAACTGACTTGCAGTATGTGTAATATCGACTTTCTCTTCCTCGCCAAGTTTGATACTAGCCTGATATAGGTACGTACGTCTTTAATATTGAGGTAGACTTCATTTCCTGAATTATTTTCATAATGCTAATGTTCTCTTGTTTTCCTGAAACATTGAAGAGAACATGAGTGAGCCAATAAAGGATGAAATTTATATCGATATAAGAACATATTTTCTAACCTCTCTCTATTCATTGCGAATAATTGGTGTGATGACTTCTCTGATCAATTTCTTAATATTTCTATATAGCAGACTGAAAAAGGCAATACCGACCGAAGGACTATTGACATTATCAATTACTCTTCCTAGAATAATTGATAATTCTATCTATTCTACCAGTTCAATTATGTCAAGGAAGAAAGAAACATGTAGGAGAGCTTTGTTCCTACTTCTTTCTAGGAGAATATGAAAACGACACTACCGAAGCAATTCTGGGCTTCCTCAAACTAATTTAGCATGGAACATCAGCCCACTTTTTTCGGATTCACAAGGAAGCTATCTTTATTTGTTCCAAATTGCGGTAACTGGGAAGTTCGCTCTCAAAATTTCCAGGTATCTTTGTCCATTAAGATTTTCCTCATAAATGTGATAATCCAACAAATCATTCATTAAAATTGCAAAAACGCTCACGCTGAATTTATTTTGGAAATCAATAACCTCAATGAAATGTGGATTTTCTGTGTCCCAAAAATGTCGATTTCTCCTGTTGGTTATTCCACTTTCATTGAACATGGCTTCATCAGACCATATAATTTTTTGCAAAATTGTTTCATCTTCCTGAAGCCGAATTAATAAATTTTCACAGAAATTCAGCCGCTTGGGAAGGTCAGTTGGTTTGAATTTTTGTAGTCTGATAAAAGAATACGGGTGCATGTTATGTTTCTTAAGGATCCTTTGAATGGAAGTATAACTCAATTCAATATTATTGATGCCGACTTAATGGACGCATGTGGATTGGCACGAAAATACGCTAGCTTATTTATTTGATTGTCGTCGTCCTCGAGAATTGGTTTTCTTCTACTTTCTATGTATTTTGTTCCTCCAAACTGCAGAAAATTGCTTCTAATCCTTCGAAATTTTGTTTTACTCATAGGCGCCAAATTTGGAAATTGGTTATTGAATTGCCTGCAAGTTCTATCCACTACTTTTTGACATTCGGCATGAATTAAAAAGAGTTTAAACATATCCTCGTTTGAATAATCAGCCATTTTATTATCAATCTGGTGTTGTTCAAAAATTTTTACTTCAAATTACCAACAATTCTGGTTGAAATATCAAATTCGAATGAACGAAGTGACAAGTACATTAATTTTGGGCTACTGTCACGTGAGCGTAGCTAGTTCAGCTACTTG
Source organism: Cryptolaemus montrouzieri (assembly GCA_013387265.2). Classification (NCBI taxonomy): domain Eukaryota; kingdom Metazoa; phylum Arthropoda; class Insecta; order Coleoptera; family Coccinellidae; genus Cryptolaemus; species Cryptolaemus montrouzieri. The sequence goes on from JABFTP020000103.1 coordinate 32,755,718, forward strand.
ATTCAAATATTTCAAAGCATTCTCTGTTAGTTTTTTCAAAATCATCAAAATAATTGTTGGCTCAAGACATTTGAAAATGACGTAACTTTCGTAACCGGTCGTGTGTATTAAAAATAAACATTGTGAAAATCAGACAAAAGTATTTCATTTTCTTTATGTTTCAATACATTTTCCTAGTTGCCATTTCGAATCCAATGAACTATCGCACATATTTTCATACATCAAGAATGACATTTGAATTTGTGAACTAAACTGATATAATAAATTAATTCATTTGGATGTATATGCATGATACTCCATAAATGATTGTTACAATTTAAATTCAACAGTTAGTAATACTTATGGTAATAATAATGAATTGCGATGGTGGTTGACGCGTTCAGTGAAATAGGCGCGGTCGGGTTTTCTAGCAGGAGTATACAGGACGTATAATAAATTGGTAACATTATATCCAGCGATGCTTTGTCATTGTTGACAGCTATGTTACATAAACATATTAGATGGGAATAGCTGGAAGTTTTTCTTCGTGTGTGGCTATGAATATATAGTCTAGGATTGTATATGCATTATCCACCTGTGTAGTACGCGGAAAAAGAAAAAGTGTTCTTCATCGATTGATTGATGAATTGAATTTGTTGTTTACAACTGAGTGAAAATGATTAGATGGACGGTTCATTAATTATAGAGAACCTTGATTCTTATGAGATTCGCATTTACAAAATAAAAGCGCAGGATCAGCTAGTACACGCCACACGAAATGCAGACAATGTGGATATAGCTACAATAATACCAGCTGATATCAACAAAACTGGGGTTTACCAGCGGAACTGGAAATATTTGTGGGGCAAAAGTCATGCTACGGTCCAATATTGACGTTTCAAAGGGATTAGTAAATGGCGCTATAGGCTACATCACCGAAATCGTTTGGCCTCAATTTCGTCGAACTCAGATGTATGCAACAGATGAACCTTCCGTCCGAATTGATTTCGCAAGAGACGGAGTACATCTTATACACCCGAAAGCCATACAGTTTCCAGCTAAGTACAATTATGGGACAGCTGAAAGAAGAATGTTGCCTTTAATACTATCATGGGCTTCTACAATACATAAAATGCAGGGCAGCACTGTGGATCACGCAGTCGTAACTGTTTGAAGAAGGTCAAGCCTACGTGGCTCTTAGTAGAGTAAGATCTTTGCAGGGACTACGTATAGAGGAGTTGGATTGCAATAAACTAACGGGCAAGAAACCTTGCAATAATGAAGCACTAAATGAATTAAAAAGAATGCGAAATAAAAATTAAAAACTAGAAAATAAAAATAGGTAAAAAAACTTTTTAAGTTAAACGGTTTCATGTTAAACATACATTGCACTGTTTAAGATAAATGTACTAAAAACCAAAAAATAATAAAATAGATACAGTCGTGGGAATTATAAACATATGCATAGACTAGACTAAAATAAAACCGTGGGGCACGTCAATTGTCTACAAATTATCGACTTAATGTGCGATAGAAGAATCGTTTATTCGTCGTTAGGCAGTTGGCCCGCAGACGGTGAGGAAATTATTTACTATTTTCTTGCTCATGGAAATTCTAATAGTTATACACTCCATGTGAATAAAAGAGATGTTTTAACTAGTTTATCGTTGGACATTCACACTGCTGGCTGGCGAGGAATCGTTTCACTGCTTGTTGTTTGTCTTTAATCGATTCTAAGGTGCATTCAAATACTTAATAATTCAATGAATAAACAATGGCAGAAAAAGACTATGCCTAAGTTTCACAAAATATGTATAAGCTCTTCTTCAGTCAAATCGATAACAAACTCTTTGTCTTCCCCAGCCTAGTTGGTAATGTTCTCAATGGTTAAGTCATTTTCTGGATCGATGACCCCTAATGATTCGCCAATATTTTTCAAATCATTTTCACTGATTGGACGAAGTTTCTTCTGAAGCTCTGAGAGTGGAATATTTTCATCATCTGATTCTTCTACTTCTGTAGTGTCATGCCACAATGCTGTCCAACTTTTTCTAATATTTTTTGAAGTAATGGCTTTCCAAGATTGGGCAACATTGTTCACGGCATCTTTCAAATTATTCTGCTTCAAAATGGAAGTTATCTCTTCACCTTCATCCGAAATGATATATTCTATACGACACTTTAATATTTTGAATTGAAATCTGATCCATAGATTGGAGAACGACAGTACAGTTGGGTGGCAAAAACATAACTCTGAAGTTTGGATCAATATTAACCTCTTTCCCAGGTGAGAGCTTTAGAGGGCTTGTTAATCTCAGTTAAAAAATTCTTCACCTCGGAGATAAAGGTGGTTTAAACCATTCATTAAATAATAGTCTGGTCATCCACCCTTTGGTAGATGCTTTGTAGACAACTGCTCAATATTTGCCGTTTTTTCCAAGACTAGTAAAGTGAAAAATGTTACACTTTGGAAATAGCAATAGTCGCTTTTTTGTCCTTGGATACTCCTCTGCCATAGGAATCCACAGACAGCACTAACTTCTTGTAATGGGCTGGTCACAATTTTTTTATGTTTATAATATCTTCAGTTTCAGCCTTTTATTTTATTTTCGCCGTGCTTTCGATAGCCTTAGTCAAGCGGCTCTGTGGAAAAATCTGAACATTGTTGGCTTTCCAAAGAAAATCATCAACATTCTGAAAGAACTTTGAGAATGTTCAACATGTCGTGTCCTTCATAGGCGTAAAATCTCAGACAAGATCAAAGTTAAGGCAGGGGTCGTGCAAGGCAGTCTGCTATCGCCCATACTCTTCAACATGATGGTCGATTGGATGATGAAGGAAGTTAACAACGAAGAAAAAGGAATTACTGGGGTCTAACCAGGAGACTTGAAGATCTCGACTATGCGGACGATATCTGCTTACTATCTAGCACCTACCAAGACATGCAGAACAAGATTTATCATCTGAGCAATATAACGAAACGAACAGGTCTCCAAATCCATGTTGACAAAACAAAGTCTATGCATATTGGCGCTGCAAACGTACAACCTTTCTCGATAGATGCTGTCCCCTAGAAAATGTCGACTCTTTTTGTTACCTGGGCAGCCTAATTACGAGGGTCCGATGCCGATGTCAGAAGCAGAATATCTAAGTCAAATCAGGCTTTCGCAATGCTTAGAACTGTGTGGAGAGCAAACACTATCACGAACAAAACGAAGATACGCATCTTCAATTCGAACGTCAAATCAGTCCTTCTTTATGAATGCGAGACCTGGAAGCAAACGAGATCAATCGAGCAGAGCCTCCAGGTCTGTGTAAACAAATGCCTCCGTAAAATCCTTCAAATTTACTGACCAGAACGGATAACAAACGAAGAACTTTACAACATCACCCTACAGAGAAAAAATCAACAACGAAATAAAGCTGCAAAAATGGAAATGGATCGGCCATATCTTGCGAAGAGAAACAACGAACACCGCCGGACAAGTACTAGAATGGAACCCACAGGGGACAAGACAACGCAGAAGACCCCGAAGCACTTGAACAATCCCAAAATAAACGAAATAAAAGGGCTGGCCAAAATAAGACCGAAATGGAAAACCTTTCTGGAGGCCCTATGCTCCTAATAGGAGTTCAAAGGACAAATATATATATATATATATATATATATATATATATATATATATATATATATATATATATATATATATATATATATATAGGTGCTTCAACGAAAACTAAACAGAGGCTATATCTACCAAGCTATTCATTTCTGATCAAAACGCAAAAATAGGTCAATTTTTGTTTCAAGGAGGACATCTTTTGGGGTACAAAACCTCCTAAGAGGGGGTTGCAATCCTTGACCATTTTGAATAGGGAAGATGAGTCGAGTAATGACTCAAAATAAAGGTGGTATCTTTGTCTACGTAGCATACAATTTTCATTTTTAATTGAAAACTGTGAAAGATAAAGGGAAGGCAACTGAAAGATAGGGAAGACTATTTCCCTGAGACTATTCAATTTTCAGTGAAGTAAAATGGAACAGATCCATGCTGATCAATGGCAGTCATCATCAAGTACCATCCTCATCTCGAATTTCAACCCCTAGAGCAGGAGTGACCACCCTTGAAAATTTGGAAGAGGGTAGATGGGTCGAGTGATACCTCGAAAGAAAGGTATTATCTTTGTCTGCATCCCCGTGAACGAATTTTCATTTTTGATTGAAAACTGTAGAAATTCAGAGTGAGCCACTCTAACTATGGAACTCAATGAGAATAGAATTATTGCGAGCAGTCATGAAGGCAATCGAAATCCTTTACTTGAAAGGTATCACTGGATCGAAATATTACCGCTGCTCAAGGGGTTGAAATTCGAGATGAGGGTGATTTCGGAAGATGACAGTTTCTGATCTAAAATGAATCTATTCCAGTTTTTCGCACTAATACTCCAATAGTCTTGGGGCGATAGTCTTTTCTATTTTTTAGTGGCTCACTCTGTATCTTCTACAGCTTTCAATCAAAAATGAAAATCATTTCACGGGAATGCAGACAAAGATAATACATTTCTTTCGAGTTATCACTTGACCCATCTACCCTCTTTCAAATTTTCAAGGGTGGTCACCACTGCTCTAGGGGTTGAAATTCGAGATGAGGATGGTACTTGATGATGACTGCCATTAATCAGCATGGATCTGTTCCATTTTATTTCACTGAAACTTGAATAGTCTCAGAGAAATAGTCTTCCCTATCTTTCAGTTTCTCACCCTGTATCTTTTACAGTTTTCAAGTAAAAATAGAAAATCGTTCAAGGCGATGTAGACAAAGATACCACCTTTCTTTTGAGTCATCACTTGACCCATCTTTCCTATTCAAAATGTTCAAGGATTGCAACCCCCGCTTAGGGGTTTTGGCAAGTTTTGTAGATTTTTATATGCGGTTGGAGGGTAAATCCTATCATTTTTTTGAATATGTCTCTTTGTTGTCCCAAACATTCTATCATTCAACAGGAATGAATGACTTTTTCTAGGTATGCAATATTGTATGTCCTTTATATTATTACTTTGGTCAGCTACCAGTGACAAAAGGATTTGGATCATAGTACAATTTCGATTTTGGCCGGCACAACCATTTGAAAATAGATGCAGTTTTCGGCATCATTACCAATATTTCTTTATATAATCCAGCATGAAAGTACCTACTTCGTTGGGACCTTTATTAGCGACTCCTTCACAATAAGAATAAAAGACTGATTTGTCATATACGCAAAACTCATATAACCACAGTTGACGTATATGAAAAATGTCCAAGATAGGAATATGTGGCAGTGGCAAATTTTGCATAAAACAAAATACAATTCCATTACCTTAGAATCATTCTTGCACTTATTTTCAATCTCCTGTATTTTTTAGTGAAATTTATTTGATTTCCTTTTGTGAATCTCAATATCTGCTTGATAAGTTCTTTTTGCATTGTCATTAATATGTGGATTTCTTAATGTAATCTTTAACTCCTGACACAGTGCACAGACATCGATTTGCTTCTACCGAAAGATAAGGTAAAATTTTCCTGAAAATATTTTAAGTGAAACTTATATTTTACCTCATGATCTGGATAGTTTTGTGTATATAATGTGTGCATAATTTTAACATTGAGTTTTTCATCTGAATAATAAGATGATGTATCTTCATTATAGTAGTTCACATATTTAACAGGAAATGACATACTTTACTTAATGTATCACTAGATAATGCATTGCTCCGTGATCCCTCTGATTTACCTCTTTTATCTATAAGTTGCTCATTTGTTTTCACTAAATCACATAGTCGTTTAACTTGTTTCACAGAAATTCTACGGACACTGCTGCAAAAAGCTTCCAAAAGTAGATTGTACGAAAACAAAAGTAAAGCAAAACTTGTGGAATGGTATTAGAAAATATTGCAAATCGCAAAGAAATAAGATTTGACAAATAGCCTGTAGCACAATTTTCTCACGTCGCTCCCATCGTTGGGATTTTCCATCTTTCTCTTTTGCTTTAACTTTATTCTGTCGGAGAATGTCCAACCAAACTTTCATGTAAATCTCGCACTCGTTCTTGATTTTACTACTTATTTTATGTCCACCATTGAATTGAAAATTTTTGTGTTACATATCGGAAAAGAAAGCCTTCCTCAGTTATTCGGAAAAATGTCGTGAAGGAAGGTTATGTAAGGTGCAAAATATATTCATATCTGCTACACATAAAGAGGAATTTTGTGTAAAAACCTTTTTTCGGGAATTGAGCCATCTTTATCACTTCGTATGAACGCACTTTCTCATTCATGTATATGAAATAATACAGCAACGGTTCTCTAGCAAGTACATAGATTTATCTACTATTCAAAATGTGTCAACTGAAGATGAAGATATTCATGTATTAAGCAAAATAGATAATAAAAATTGAAGTATTCTTTTCATTTTGATCAGTAGCATTAAGATAATAACCGACGCTTGATTCCAGGAATCATACTTCCTCTTTCGTTGCTAAATTGTGTGGTGTGTTTCGAGCATGGAGATGAAACCATTTTCACTACCATCCTTTTCTGTTATTTGGTTTTGATGTGATGACGGAATACAATATACATTACCTCTTAGTGAAACATAAATCACGAGTACAACCAAAGTCGGATTCATAACATTACAACAACAATTCGAACAGCTCACCCTATGTATTTCATCACACGGGACCTACACTTCATGACCTTGTGTATTGATTTTTGATTACGAAGATAAATCCTGTGAATGTACGACCTTAAAATTCCGTATAATCTTTTGATGTGTCATTCGCTATCGCAGAGAACACATCCTAAAATTGTTCACAATCTTTATATGACTGTAGAGCTTATAAATTTAATTGGTGATTACCACATTTTGATTAGCAATGACATTCAGTTTCAAGTTCAATGAAATGATCAGAATGACATGACATCTTGTTACCTTGGTGAAGCACCCAATATCGAGGAAATCAGGAATGTTTGATGAGATTATGGAATTTCCTCCCAGATTGTATTTGTTCATTCTATCAGAAACGGCAAAAAAAATTTAAAAATCTTGTATAAAAAATTAACATCTGCATTGAAAACCTCTCAATATGAATAATAAATACGTTGCTGATGACGACAAATTACTTTAAAATCTTATATGCCATTGAAACGTTCTGATTGTACAATTTTAGTTGAGAAAGTCTTATGTTACCAAGTTGAATAATATCATTTTTATGTTGCACAAAGTATGGTCCACCCACATTTTACATTGAGCTACTTGAAATGATTCAGAGTGAATTCCAGTACTTTATAATCGAAATTATTCATTTGAGTTCATTACTTTAGACCTGAGAATATACAAGGTGCGGTCAAGAATACTTTGAATTTGCGAATACAATTTGTATTGAATGTCTATTTTGAGTAAATTTTTTCATTTTCAACTCTTGGGAGGAACTGATTCGATAGCTGTAGGCGCTCAAGATGATTTAAGGTGTGTTTTCACTCGCTTCTTGAAGGGGGCCAAATTGTGAGATATCAGAAAGATGTTCGATGGGAGCTAGTTCCACAGCACAGCTGGGTCCTTTTAAGAATCAATTCTTTCAGTTCTTTAAAACATTCACCATGTACGTATTTGTGAGAATGAAAAAGATCAGCAGCATGCATTTGACTCGGAGACTGGAGACAAGTATTTAGTGGAGGTTCATTGATTGTGTGGGGAGGAATTTTCTTGAACGCCCACACTGAACTGGTCATCGTGAATAATGGAAACCCTAAATGCTGAGAGATATGTAACACAGATTTCATAAAAATTTGTATACCTTTTGCAGCAAACATAGGTGAAATCTTTTTGTTTATGTATGATAACGTTAGATTTCATATCGTTCAAGATCACGAAATCACTTCAATGAAGTAGACAGTATGAAGTCCAAACCTCAATTCCATCGAACATGTCTGGGACATTTCCAATAGAATATTAAGAAGCCAGCTAACGTGAATGAGGTTCAGAAAAGACTGGTCTAAATTGGCAACAAAATGGGTCAAAATGAGATGTCCTTTGATTATAAATATAAATCGTAGATGTGATGCAGTAATTCTAGCCAGGGGTAGAAATATCCGGTATTTCTGGAATTTTGAGCCTTTCCAAAAGCTTTACATTTTTGCGAAAAGAAGAAGCCTATTTTTTCTAGTATTGATTTTGCAATAACCATCTCTTCGCCAGTCAGGCGAAGCTTTTGTTCATATTCGAAGAATTTTGCTTGTCTTCGAAGACTGTACCACAAAAGCTCTTTCGAATTATGTTCTGGAGCGAAGGCTGGCCGGGGAAAGCATATATATTGTTTTTTCTCGGTACATTTTGTACTTCCATATGACCAATTGTTGAGACGTAAGGTAGCACTATTGGTATTAAAAAAAGATAAAGAAATAATTCTCGATGCATATTAACAACTTTCGTTCGGTATAGTTAATAGAGAATGCATCAGATTTTACATATTTCCTTCAAAAGCAACCGCACCACGCAACGACGCAGTGGCAATCCGTTGCGAAGTAGAAATAGTAGGAGTGGGAGTGGCAACATTCGCCAACTCTGATGTAAGTCATGAACTAGAGCAGACCAGCCGACCTTGTCGCCTTGACGAGAATGTTATCACTTCTTTGACTAACCTTCCGGTACAGAAGGAAATTACCATATTCGATGTTACGCCCAAAGAAATGAGATTGGCAATATAGAATGACGAAATTTGTTTAGATTTGAAGATATTCGAGGTTTTGCGATTGGTTTTGATACTGTCGAGTGAAGTTTCAATATTGTTAGTCTACGTTTTAATATAAATTGAAGAGGAGAAACGGGACAATGGATAACAATAACTTGGGGTGCTTTAGATACCAAAATGATAGAAGGTACCGCCAATGCGAACAAAACTATCAATGTAATAATTTGACAGCTGATACAACATGGTATATCTGTGAAAGTGTTTTAGATTTTGCGCAAAATTTCTTGTTTGGCACTGGATCGATTCATTGGAACTTTGAATCATTCGTAATTAATTCTTCTACACTTATACAGAGCATTAGTTCGAAGTAAAATCGAATATGGATCTATTTGCTTCAACTCTGCTCATTTTAGTGTTTTAAAATAATTAGACAGTGAAAAATACATCTATGCTTATTATATCAGGCGACGATCGCTCTAGCCCAATTCAGAGCCTCAGGGTCCTACTGAAAGAACCAATCAAGAATCTCAGAAAATAATTCTACCAGCCACCTAGCTTGGATTCAAATCTGTTTGCAGGATAAAACACTGTTTTTATGCTGTCTATATCGCTCGCCAAACGATATTCACTTCCCTAGACTGTTTCAGTATCTAGGTGATAAGGTGGATTGGATTCAGATACATCATCCGGCAGCTGAGGTGATTGTACTGGGTGACTTTAACGTTCACAACACCAACTAGCTCCGCCACTCCAATAGAACAGATGAAGCGGGAAGTCAGGCTGAAACTTTCGCAATCAGCCATAATCTAACGCAGCTAGTCGAACCGAAAAGAATACCTGATCACCTAACCGACTTCCTGAACACATTGGATCGCTTTTTGATTTCAGATCCAGATGATTTCGAAGTGGAGGTCTCAGCATCGCTAGGCAACTCAGACCACAACCTTATATCTGCTACTGGAACCATTGTGCTGCCGCTAAACCAAGAACCTAAACCACCCTGACGCATTTAGCACTATAACCGTGCTAATTGTGATGAGCTGCGTGAATTCTTTTAGTGCTTCCCATTCCCATTCCCATTCAGTGATGTTTGCCTTTCAGATCCTGACATAAATGTGTGCACTGAATCTGTTACAGAAATCATTCATGGAGGAATGGATCTCTACATCCCTCATTCAATGGAAAGAACAACGTTCATGGTTCAACAAAGACTGCGAAGGAGCCTCTGCAGCAAAGTGCAGACCTTACAAGTCATGGAAGATAAATCCAACAGTCAAGCGGGACTAGACAATTCTGGTCTATGGCGAAGACTATCAGTGCCAGTTTCTGCAACTCTGCATTTCCACCTCTTGTTAGAGAAGACGGAAGTAAAGCATCATCTCCGAAAAACAAAGCCGATCTCTTTGCTCTTTTGTTCTTAAAGAATTCTGTACTAGATTCATCTAACGCAATACCACCGAACATTCCACCTACAAATTCTTCCATGGCAGAAATCAAGTTCAGAGTCCGCACTATGAGACGGGCTCTCGAGCAGCGGAACTGCAAGAAGGCAGTTGGTCTGCGGAATCTGCGGAATCTCAGCGTCAGAGTCGTTAACAAGTATAACTTAAACTCTGATTTACAGAGGTTTGACATGCAGCCTTGTTGCATAAACTTGCTGCATATGGGCTTCCCGAAAAATTGCGGAGTTGGATAAGTAGCTTTCTTTCAAATAGATCAATACAAGTTGTGGTCGACGATATAACATCTGATTGTTTCCAGTTGCAAGCAGGAGTATCCCAGGGATCCATTCTTTCGCCAATCTTGTTTCTGTTGCAGATAAACGATTTCCTGTCATCTACAGAGAACAAGATCTTCGGTTTTGCAGACGTTTAAATCCTGGTTTCGTCTTTCAGTAGTCTGTGGTCGATTACAGCCGCGGAATCTCATCGTCCGAAATGTCAACAGATTAATAACTCAAACTCTGACTTACACCGGATATCTGAGTGGGATCAGTTAAACCTGGTGAGCATCTACGCGAGCAAGACGCAAGAAACTACGTTTTCTAGAAAGGTTCACGCAGGAGAACCTCATCTAAATATACAAGGCCAATAAATTTCATCCGAAGATTCGATGCACCTTCTCGGAAAAACGGTAAACTCCGGGTTTGGCTGGCATGAACATGTATCAGCAATAGCTAAGTCGGCATCAGCTACACTTAGTTTTCTTACCAGAGCCAAGCGATACTTCATGTCATTTCAGCTGTTGCTTCTAAACGAAGCGCAGATTCGACCTGCTTTGGAATATTGTTCCCATGTATGGGGATCTGCGCCCAAACATTCGTTGCAGATGTTGTATAGTGTGCAAAAAAGGGCTGTGCGCCTCATCGACCACCCAGAGATCACACGCGATCTCCAACCGCTTGCTGACATTTCTATGTTTTACAGATACTTCCACGGAAGATGCTCCAAGGAGCTGGAAGACCTTGTTCCTGGAAAACTCATGTTTTGCTGCAACACTAGGCTGGCAAGGAGTTCTCATCATACGGCGGTATATTTATCGACCCCTCGAACCTCTCTCTATAAGAATTCTTTCGTTTACATTTAAAATTTGGCCTTCTTCAAGAAGCGAGTAAACAGACACCTCAATTCTTACCAGGTGCCTACTCATGTGGTGTAATAGGTTCGCCTATTCCAGGGAAGCGCGCATAAAAAAAAAGATTCTTGTTCGAAATCAATGACATTATAGCATTCTGATCCATTTCATTCCACATTGCGATCAGTCTGCTCAGAACTCCATTCACAGTAGCTGGCTGGTCTTCTTGCCTTCTGAATCTCCTACTGAGAATGTTCCAGACAAGTTCGATAAGATTGGGGTCTGGACATCCTGTAGAACACTTCATTGAAGTGATTTCGGGATCTGAAGGTAGTTCCTAACGATATGACCGTGATGAGATCTTAAATGTATGTAACCTAGTCTCTGAGCATTTAGGGTTCTATTATTCATTAAGGAAGACCAGATCAGTGCAAGTATTGAACAGATTGCTCCTTCACCATTTTGCACCTACCCCAGTAACATATTTCTCATCTCGACGTCACAAGAGAACATTGATCGCAATTGAAAAGACAAAATTTCGACTCATCTGAGATCAAAACTTTCCCCTGTCAGCTTCCAACCAATTTACATGTGTCCTGACAAAATTTAATCGCCCAAATATTCCTTGCGCCTCATCGACCACTACTAAGGAGTGACTTTGCATAAATTTATATTTATATATATATACAGTGTGTTCCAACGAAAATTTGACCCCCTATAACTCCGAAATGAGTAACATTAGCGAAAAACACCAAGACACGTCGATTTTTGTTTCGAGGGGGAGCATTTTTCGAAATAATTCGAAACTTCTCAGATCAACCCCCTACCCCCAGCAACCCTAACTTTGAAATTCATCATAGGGAATAAGGGTCGAGTGGCACCTTACTGAAAAGGTCTGTCAATTCTCCACCTTGATTTGTCATTTTAGAATTTTAAATTAACATACAGGGTGTCCCAACCAAGGGTGAAGTTGAATTCCTGGAAATCCCAAATACTAAATGAAATAGATTTATTTGGAGTTGGTGCAATCAACCCCTATTTCCAGCATCCTCAACTCAAAAATCATTCGATCGATAATAGGTCAAGTGGCACCTCGTTGGAAAGGTACTGCAATTTTCTCTTCGAATTTGGTATTTTCGAAATTCAGAATCATCATACAGGGTGTCCTGAAGCAGGAACATTGAAAATCCAAATAACTTTTGAAACTGGTTCATTTCGGTATACGAGAACATGTTTGATCCGAGAATAGGACTTTCTTGTGTGGTTATAGAATTTTTGCAATCAACCCCTTCCATTCAGTATCCCCAACTTGAAAATCATACAAATAATTCAAGTGGCATATCTTCAGAAAGGTTTTTGAATTCCAGAATGATTAAAGCATTTCATTCATTCGGCTCTCCATACAGGATGTCGCTTTCGAAAAATTCAATATCGTCATTTGAAATTATCAACTAAAATTAATTCGAAACTGTTAAAAGTATTGGGGTACGATGTGTTGAGCATCAATTACGAAGAAATAAAGCTGATTTCTGCATTGAAAATGTTCACATTTTTTCATTTCCATCTGGCGTGCAGTCATCTGTTATTTCTCATTTTGCAATGAAATATTATTATTATTATTCAGATCAGTTCCTCATTATTGTTCTTGTTCGTCAGTTGAAATTAATCTGAAAATGGTTTATTCCACTGAGGAAAGGGTCGAAATTGTATCGACGTATTTTCGAAATAACAGTTGTGCCAAAGAAACGGCAAGGATATTCGATAGGAACCATCCTGAAAGAGAAAGGAGTCAGTCACCAGTACGTTAAATATTTGGTTGACAAATTCCTAGCTACGGGTTCGGTGGCAAACAAAAATATGAAGTGGCATGTCCTGTCAGAAATGAGGCAACGGAAGTGGCAGTAGTGGGTCATCTACAAATGGAGAATACTACTTCGATCAGAAAACTATCTCGTCTGACTGGTGTATCAGCTACAACTGTCCATAGAATCGTGAAACATCACAAATTTCACCCTACAAGGTAAAATTAGTGCATGAAATAAACGAAGATGATCCAGATCGTCGTTTACAGTTTTGTGAAAATCTAAGTGAAAACCTAAACGCTAATCCAAATTTTCTGAATAACATCTGTTTTTCTGATGAAAGCACCTTTATGCTCAGTGGTGAAGTGAATAGACATAATTGTCGATATTGGGACACACAGAATCCTCATTGGTTTAGAGAGGCCCACACGCAAAGGCCTCAGAAGTTGAACGTTTGGGCAGGAATTTTGGCAATCATCTAGTTGGGCCTTTCTTTATTGAGGGTAATCTGAATGGAAATGGCTACCTACAGTTGTTAGAGGAACACATACATCCTAGATTGACAGAAATTTTACAGAACGATCCAACTCTTTCTGAGGACGAAATGCGTTTTCAACAAGACGGTGCTCCTCCGCATTATGATGCTCGGGTGCGCCAATATTTAGACGAAAATTTCCCAGGAAGGTGGATTGGTAAAGAGGACCTGTTGAGTGGCCAGCCAGGTCACCAGATTTAAATCCCTAGATTTTTTTTTGTGGGGCCATCTAAAATCTAAAGTTTATGCCACAAGACCAGAAAACCTGGAGGAGCTGCGGATGAGGATTATCACAGAATGCCGACTTTTGACTCCTGAAGTTTTCGCTAATGTGAGAAGAGAGTTCGAAAATCGTCTGTATAACTGTATGGAGGTGGGCGAAGGTCATTTTGAACAATTGTTGTAATAATCAAGTTAGTTTTTTGTTTTCAATTGAATACAAGTTCAATAAATCTCGTTTTCCTGTTTAGATGAGCATCCAATCAGTTTCTCCATCATCCCTCATCCTGATCCTCACGCCAGAAAACCTGGATTGCCAAACTGAAACCAATGCCTCAGTGATTCAGAAAATAGAAAAATCTTTCTGGAACTTTGCCACTCAACCTGTAATCACTTGTATGATTTTTTGAGTTGGGGATGCTGAATGGAAGAGATTGATTGCAAAAATTCCATATTCACGCAAGAGAGTCTTATTCTCGAATCAAACATAAACATGTTCTCGTATTATACCGAAATGAACCAGTTTCAAAAAGTTATTTGGGTTTTCAGTGTTCCTGCTCCGGGACACCCTGTATGCTGATTCTGAATTTCGAAAATACCAAATTCGAAGAGAAAATTGAAATACCTTTCCAACGAGGTGCCACTTGACCTATTTTCGATCGAATGATTTTTGAGTTGGGGATGCTGGAAATAGGGGTTGATTGCACCAACGCCAAATTCACAAGTGTAGGTCGTTTTTCTAGACCGAGCATAAACCTGCGCTTGCATTATGCCAAAATAAATCGATTTCATTTAGTATTTGGGATTTGCAGGAATTCAACTTTGTTAATTTAAAATTCTAAAATGACAAATCAGAATGGAGAATATATATATATATATATATATAGGTTGCTGGGGGTAGGGGTTATATATATATATATATATATATATATATATATATATATATATATATATGATATATATTCATTACAAGTAATCAAAGATTGTATTTAACCATGGATCTTTGACTACTTGTGAAGAATGAAGCATTTTTGATTAAAACGCAAAAAAGAAATATGATGTATGATCAGAAATGATGAATTATCACCACATTTTCGGAATATTGTACTCAGCCATCACTGAGATTTGAAATTGTGAATTTCAAAATTTAAAAAAGCCTTTAATCATAATTGAGAATGCCTAACGTTGCATTGTCCGATGCGCAGAAGGGTCGAATAATTGCTCTCGTTGAAGAAGGGTGACACAGAAGGATATAGCGGCCACAATGCGGGTATCACAGAGGGTGATTTCAAAATCATCAGTATCAGTCGAAACGATACGTCAAAAACGTCGTTCAAGGGGTTTATACAGCAGAAGGCCCTTAAGAGTTCCAGAGCTAACCAGACAACAAAAAATTAACTCAATTGGTGTATCGAGCACCAAAATTGGAATATTGAGAATTGGCGAAATGTTCTTTTTTCGGATGGGACCAGAATTGGTGTTCGATCAGATGACCGCCAGATTCGATTTTTAAGGGGTCGTTGAAGACAAGCTAGGCTCCTAGCAGCAAGACAAATTCCGAAAAACCAAGGGGCAGTGTGATGTTTTGGGGTGGGATTATGCTAGGAGACAGAACAAATTTGATTTCGTTTCCTGCGAGTGTAACGGCTAGAAATTATGTGGATCTAGTGCTGGAGCCCATTGTGAGACTCTGGTGAGGTGCCAACGGTGAGAATCTCAGTTTTATGCAAGATAATGCTCTTCCGCTTACCAGCAACTTTGCGCGACATTTTCTTGGAACAGAAGGAATTGCTTTCTTGGACTGGCTAGCTTGCTCTCCAGACCTAAATCCTATTGAACATTTATGGGATAATCTCAAAAGCAAAATTGGATCGCGCCAGTATAATCAAAAACTCCACTACAGCTCATCCAAGCCGCCACAGAAGTGTGGCAGAATATTACAACCTAATTCAAAGCATGCCTAGACGGATTCAGGGCAAGAGGAGATAATACAAGCTGCTGAGGTTGAGAAAAAACACTTATTCCGTGATAAAACAATTTTCTTTTTTACTACATGCGGAAAGTCTCTCATTTTCTTTTATTTGTTTCTTTCTTAAAATAAATCTTAATTTATTTCATTTTTTAATATATATATATATATATATATATATATATATATAAGTATATATCTATATTTAATTGCATATTTCGGTATCTACTCCATTTTTAGAGCCAAAACATCAAAAATAATTTCACGTGGAATAATAATATTATCTGAAATATTGCAATCGTCCTATTATTTGAACAGCCTACCATTTGTAAAATGTTTTGAATCCAAGCTCTAGAAATTCAATTATCTGCATATCAATATTATTTATGATGTAATTAGTAAGAAAGTATTCATATTCTAATCATGCAAGAACTTCATCAAGTAGAACATTTTATGATAACTTGATCGTAGTAACCTAGTTAGAGAAAAATTTATAGATGCCTCTAGGCAGTTTACTAAAACTAAATTAACATGATTAGACAATCTGAGGATATTCACGTGATCTTTTCAGTTAGTCACGATGATCTAAATTATACTATAATTAAATGATTTCGATTGAATTATGACATTCCAGAACGTCATTTAGAATCTTTTGAGAGTACTTTTGTTGGGCATTTGAGGTTTATCTGGAGATCGATATATTTCTCATGTTTTCGGAAAATCAGGTTGGGTTTGTGGAAAATAATTGGAAAGTACAATTTTGTATTTCATTTGTCCAGATTCTGATGAAATATATTTATGATGACATAATTTCCTTAATGGCGTCATGGACGGTTCTTAGGGTTCCGTAACCCAAAAGGAAAAAAGGAAGCCGTTTTACAACTGTCTGTCCGTCTATCTGTCAAAATACTTTTCCCGGAACTAGGTATAGGAAAAATTTTTATTGAATACTCTAGTCTGTAATCTTTTGCAACTGTGGCAAAAGCCTCTGAGAATCCAAGAATCCATGGATACAGCCGTTAACATAGCATATTTTGACGTTTTTACAATCCTGTCGATTTTCAAAGAAATAAAACTTGTTACCAGTTACATCGGAAATACGGTAGTTCTAAGTTTTGAGATTTGAGAAATGGTTATTGATCTACAATTTGCAAATATTTTCAGAACGGTACCACTTCCGGTTATACCCGACATCGACTAAAACTTTGCTATTTCAAATAGCATGGTGTACTTTTGATTATTTTCATTAAAGGGCAACTTTTTCAAGCATCTTCTGTTGGGATTTGTCCTATCTTAAATTAACCACCATTGAGCTATGATTGTTTTCATCAGAATTTTCTGAATTATAGTGACATCTTCTTAGCCCCAAAAAATTCGGATTTGAGTAAGATTATAACTTCTCTTCAGTTTAACAAAAAAGTGTTATTTTCTAGGGTAACCTACATTGCGATACTATTTTATATCCACGGAACTCAAAAACTGTTATCAAAAGAATGAAACGGAATTTTCAGAAAAGAACAATTTCTTCGAATACGAGTACCTAGTTTTTACTTCATTACAACTTTTTGAATTAGTATTGATTGAAATTAGGTTTTTCCATACTTAAAAGGGCAAATAGATAGAATGGCTAACCACCTTATTATAATTTGACTCAGCTCCTTCAGTAGGATTTCTGAATGGAGTCATTAGGCATGGATCTATCCCATATCCATCATCCCCAAGTAGCACAACATTGTGCCTATTTCTTTATTGTAAGCATATTTGAGAATTTCTCCATATTCTTGAGTCCTGCACTGATCCAGGCCAGCTGACGTCAACACTCGTGGACATTTCTTTGGCATCACATATAGCTTGCATATTCATTGTTGGTTTTCCGTTTAGATTAATGTATATATCCCTATGAAGGTACGGTTTCAGAGTCCCTATATGGGTACAGTTGATAACGCCAATAGCTGTTGGAAATTGGTATTTGCTTTTTTAAGTTTTTCGCTTGCATTATTTCATTGTTGGTATAAGGAAACTCAATCCATTTATTTGCATGTGCATATATTTTGTCAATTGTGTCGGTGCGGGATATCGTAGTTTCTCTCAATCCAAGTGCTTGGCCTATACCTTTCTGATATCCTGGATCACTGAGGTAACGTAAACATATCTTCATTCTGTGGACCGATGACAAGGCATCACCTCGAGTTTCTTCACTAATTCCTGAAAACCTATTTGAAAGCCACTGTACATACATGGTATAACCACCATAAATCGCGAACAAGTGTAGGCCAACGGGGCATTTAATGTTTAACATCCCTGACACCCACAAGATCTGCTATTCTGCTTAGAATCGTACTGCATAACTTTTCACTTCGGAGTTGAGTCAGACACTGACCAAACTCAGCTTTTTCGAAGGATTTACTTTTCGCTGGAAGAAAATGGTCGCTATTATGAATACCCATTTACTCCTCTACGAGTATGAGAACTTGCTTGTACCCTTTTGGCAGTATAAGGATCCGCTCGAAATTATTACAATGAGCAAGATATCCTTTTCATTATGCCAATATAAGCATATCCTTTTTTCATGAATACGG
Organism: Cryptolaemus montrouzieri; assembly: GCA_013387265.2. NCBI lineage: Eukaryota > Metazoa > Arthropoda > Insecta > Coleoptera > Coccinellidae > Cryptolaemus > Cryptolaemus montrouzieri. Next base: position 32,774,105 of record JABFTP020000103.1, read on the forward strand.
CCCATTGTATACGGTGTCCTTTCCATATTTTTGACCAATTTGTAGTTTATATGATAAAATTGATTGAAATCTGAAATCTTTGAAACAGATCTTCTGTACTCTTTATTTTCACAAATCCTCTCACCAATGTTTTCTACTGTTCGGCCTTATATTGTTTTAACAATAATGTTGACCAGAAACTAATTTCTTATCATATATATTCAACCGATTGAGCTTATCCTTTTTCTGATGAAATTTCAAGATCTTACTCAACTGACCGACTTAATAATAAATATTAGCAAGCCGTCGATGTAACGTAACTTCGGTTTATATCTGGCAAGGAATTTATTCTAGCATAAAGGTGTAAAAAATCAAAATTAGAGGTAGTTTGCTTAAATATTATTCACGGATTTCTTTTGTCGGTACCGCGAAATATACTGAATTCGTCCTTGAGGTAATATTCAGTATATTATGGGAAGTGCAACGTTTTTGTAATACAATTACATTGAAATTCCTGAACTCAGATATTCGCTTTATATTCCGTCGTTTAGTGTACGAGGAATGATCGAAAAATCTCTGAAGAAAAAGTAGTTTTCATCACTATGAAATATACTGAATGATTTATTGTTAAAATAAATATATTTTTGAACGAATGATTTAGAAATGCCAAAACATGAAAGATCAGGGGCCCCGTATGTAAAATAAAATCTTTTTTTTCAATATGAATAGAGACAGATTTGAGTAGAAAGTTTTCATATAATAATAATTAAGAAGAAATATTCTTTCTTGAAATATCTTTCCAAAAATTGAAATGATATCCAGAAAATTATGGGTAAGCAATGACGTAACTAGAAATGGGAGGTTAAAGGGGCCGTAAACCCTAAGCGCAAGGTAAGGGCTGCGAAATAATTCTTATAAGTTTGAGTTGCTGGTATTCCACACATGATATTTGTAGGTATTTTCTTCAATTTTTTCCCCATGACAATGTCTCGATAAGACACTGTGTGCATCAGAATTATTATATCAGGTGCTCGAGTCATTTCTGAGGCGACGGGTAAATGAGAGACCATCTCGAGAAACCTCATAAAACCTATGAGGCCACCTTAGCCTTAAAAAAATTTGTTGAAGCTGCACAACTGATTTATAGAGTCAGACAAGATGATGCATCGAAAGAACTAGGCGGCATTTAAAAAAATAAGCTATTCCGTTGCGAAAAGGTAGGAAAATGATAATTTTATTCTGAAAGGGGGGAATATAACAAAGGCGATCTGGACGGTTATAAGATCACAGACTGGCAAAAAAATTGAAAGTACTCTGCAGGCAGACTCTCTTAATGGCTATTTTTCAACTATTGGCCAAATAACCGTTTCTAATTGCAGGCCACTTCAATGTATGTTACTCTTACGAATAGGGAGGAGCTTTTGAAAATAGTCAGAAATCTTAAGGCCAAATATACAATGGATATATATGTGGCATTAATACGATGCTCCTAAAGAGAGTGTTCCCTGTATTTGGTGATTTTATGTGTGAGATGATAAATCGGTGTATTGTACAGGAAATCTATCCATAAAAATTGAAGTTCACAAGGGTCATACCAATATACAGAAAGAGAGATATAAATGACGAAAAATTATAGACCAATATCTGTATTGCCTGCAATTTCCAAGGTTTTCGAAAAAGATGACTGACGAAATTTCTGGAAGATTACCTGAAAGGTCAACTAGTGTAGTTTTGATCGACCTAGTTGAGGGTATGGCTGGACCTTTCGACAATGACGAGAATCTATAGTTAGCATGCGATCTCAGCAAATCTTTTGACTGTGTCATTAGAACTATTTTGTAGAAGATGGCCATCTATGTGGTGAGAGATACGGCTGTACATTTGTTTGAAGCATATCTGCAGAACGGGATACAGGTAGTGGAGTGGAAGGGTATCAAATATTGGAGTAGAAGTAATAGTGTAGGCGTTCCGCATGGGATCAATTCCTGGGCCCTTATTATTCGTTCTGTATTTAAATGACTCACCAGCTAATATCACCTGCAGCAGAATATTCTTGTACGCCGATGACACGAGTTTTCTCAATGTCGCAACATCATACGCCCAATTGGAGCAGCTTGCCTCTTCAACCCTAGAGCAGGCTGAATCTTGATTTACAGCTAATGGACTGAGGTCAAATAGAAAAAAAAACAGATCCTTCTATTAGGAACGAAATTAGGAGATGATGAGTCACTCAGTCTGTTTGCTGTGATACTTGATGGAGAAGTAAATTCGGACAAGTATATTGATTCACTCACTGGTAGATTGTCAATAGCCATTTTGACGGTTTGACGTATGAAACAAATATATAGTCACCATGTCTGTAAGCTAACTTACGATGCTGATTTCCACTCTAAAGCATCTTATGGTATATTGGTGTGGGTCCATAACTTAAGAATCAAGAGGATCTTTCACAAACAAAAAGAGGCGATGAGAGCCATATGTGAAGCGTCCAAAACAACCAGTTGCAGAGAACTATTTGAGGAGCAAGGTATACTTACCATCCCATCGATGTTCATGCTCAATTGTGTGAAATTTGTACATGAAAATAAAAGTAAATTCAGAACTTTTTCGTAGCTACAACACTAGAAGAAAACAGGATCTAACCTCTGAATACCATCGATTACGAAGAACACAGATGGGAACTAACTTCCATTGCATTCAGTTGTTAATAAGCTGCCAGATGCCATGAAATGCATAAATACTAGTCAATTTAACAGAGATACTGTTGATGGAAGCCTATTATAGTATCGAGGAGTTTTTAAATAGTAATTTTTAGGACACTTTCTGGTTTCTTTCTTTTTCATCGATGTTTTCTGCTTGTAATTTCTTCTTTTTTGTATTTTGTTGTATTGTAACGGTATTTCCATTTGGTTTTTGAACCAATTCCTAATTATGTGATATTCCATGTACTATTATTTATGGTAATTGAAGAACTGAACTGAACTGAACAATAAGTGCATAATTAGTCCATAACTTTGTTCCTGTCAAATATATTGCAGAAGTATACAGAGTATGGTATGCAGTCATTAATTTCTGCAGAAGATTCCTCATCAAAAACATGATAAGAATGCTCATAAACATATTTTCAAAAGTTCTCCATTCTTGATATACCATGTTCAGATATTTTTCGTGTTTCTGTTGGTAACTCTTGTAGTTTTCACGGGATCTAGCTGAAATTTTCAGAAAAGAAGTTATCTTAGTCACTAATTCATTGGTAGTGTCCAGTATTTGTGAAAATATAGAGGGTTATATTTTTTTCAGGGTCATGCTAGTTTTGAACCCATCGAAATCATAGGGTAGTGCGCCACTGGACCTTTAAAAGATAATTTTTGAAAAGATCTTTCAATTTTGATTTTTTTTTGTCTCATGAAATCTTCTCTAAATTGCAACTGTTTTCAAGAGAAAAATGATTTACATGATAAGGCATGCGTTTTTTGAGGGTCGGTAATATAAATACAATTTTTTTTCAAGAAAACTGTGAAGTAGTCTTCATCTCATAATAAATAACATTTTTAGAGGTGATAATCCCTAATAATAGTCTTTGTTGCTTTAGAACCTCTTTCTCTCAATGATTTCAAAAGGTCACGGCTGGTAAAATAATTATCAAAATGATCTGGCGGATCAGATACAGATTGTAAAAGTTCCAAAACGACTCTAGAGCCAAGAGGTAATGAATTTTTCATTACATTCTCCCCGTAAATAGAAGATGGTTTTGCAGTATGTTTCAAATTTGTAACAATATCCAGTGGATCTACAGATCATTTAATCTTTAAAGCCACATCGCACATGTTTCCCTCTAATGAACTGGTTTGCAGAATGATGACCAAAATATTTGATCATAGCTTCATCTATAGACAACTGAGAATGAAAAATTTCCCACTATTGAAGATTTCTATTGAGAATCTCCATGAGTGTCTTACTTTGTACATTTTGATATTTTTATCAAGTTTAGAATTATCAGCAAAATGTAAGAATTTTTTATTTCCTGAAGGCTTGACATAGCTAATGGTTCTCATTTAGACTCCAAAACCAACACTGCCTAGGTAGCCTGTAGTATTTGGAAAATCTTGATAATATCTTACGCAGTAACATAAAACGATTGATTGTTTTTCTGAGTTGCATAAAATGGTGATTGTTCTGCTATAAGTTTCAAAATATCTTCAGCAATCAGCTTTTCAAAGATTTTTACCGGGATTCGTTTCTCAATTGTTTTTCCAGAATATCTAGACCGTTTATATAACCATGCGTTTCATTCATTTTGGGGTCAATTGTATCCTCAGTCCAGATTGGTTGAACTTTTAGAGTTATTTTCTTTTTTGCGATGGCTTAGATTCGAAGTTTTTGTTTTGTTTTATCCATTCTGAAATGGGCATCTTATCTTCATCGTCGCTATCTTGAAATTTGTCTTTGTAATGTAATATAATGTAACTCAATTTCCCCTGGTAAATCTTGGGGCAGGTCGGAAGGATCACAATCATTTTCATCTATATCTTGTTCATCCGTTAGTTCATCTACTTTAGGAGGTACCATAACAGTATCTACGTTATGATAATTGTGATTACTAATCTCTTTAAGTGCTGTGTCAAGCCTTTCGAAGCGCTTTCATAAAAATATGAAATACTAAGCTCACCATATTTATCAGGATGAATTTTCAATTGAATCTACAAAAATTGAATTTGAATTACAGTTTAACCCCACAAAATCCCATTGTCCTCATACGAAGACGCAGCAAAATATAAGCTAAACCATTATAAAACTAAAAGTAATTTCTAATCATTTACATAAAGTATTTTACTATATACCTGAGGAAATGTTTACAGACTCAGAACAGAAAAAATATAAATAAACAATAAACACAGTCTATCCCTACTTACAAAATACAATCTAACAGCTGAAAATCCCAGATTTTCCTGTTTTTTTGAAAAATTGAATGGAGCCATCTATTGTATAGATGAACAAGTGATCTAAGTATTTATCTTAGAAGTCCTTTATATTGACTTGGTATCAAATTTCACAATTAGATGCCTCAAGTAATATCATTTATAAAGTGTTAACATTTGAGTTAAGTCGGACCAAATGGGTTAAACGAAGTGAGTGTTGAAAATTATCACCATCCATTCTTACACATAGTCGCCAACAGCTGGTAGAAAATGCCTGGCATATTTCCTAAACCATCCATAACGGGTGAATACAATTCCTAAATGATGGCATTAACTTGTGAATATACTAGGCTTTTCACATGCCCTCAGACGAAATAGTCTAGAGGCTTATGATCGGGAGATCATGGAGGCCATGCTGCATGGCCGTCACTATAAATCCATCTATTGGAATAAGCTTGATTCAAGTGATTCAATGATCGGTTTATCACTTGGCAAAGGTTTCACATATATTTATCAAAATACTCGATTTATGTTTCGGGTTGTTAGCCCATTATCAAGAGTAATACAATACTAAATTCAAAATGAGTGATTTCACTTATGAATAACGGCATTTACAAAAGGAGGTAAATTGAAGTCTAGTTGGTCGTTGCATATTGGCATGTTTTTTCTATGAGCCGACGTAATTTCAATAATCTCCAAGATGTCCATCCTTTTTCTTTTATTACCTGGATGCATGAGATTGATATTCTCGAAATCCATGAAATGAGTTTTTTTTTGATGCATGGTCCGAAAAACCCGTAGAATTCTTATTTTGGAGAATAGATCTTTTATGTTCTTCAACTATCTTCTCGATGCATCTTCCGCTTTGGCCTATATAGAATGTTTCACATTCACTGCAGATTATTTTATATACTCCGCTTTTATCCAACAATTTTGTTTTATCTTTATCATCAACTAACAATTAACCCAAATTCTTTTTATTAGTGCTGATGGAGTTAATATTATTTCTGTGTAATTTGTTACATATCTTGTTGCTTATATTAGGAACATAGTCAATTGAAAATTAATTTAATGCAAGGGATAAATGCTCTGCAATAAAAGTTTATGTCGTTTTTGTCGTCTTAAGGTTTCAATTAATTTTGGTTTTTAGCCGTTTTTTTTAACAATTAATTTTAAAACTTTGAACTTCTTTCTCAAAATCGACAGCTGAGAAAGGAATGGAAAGCAATTTGTGCACAAATGAATGAAAAGCACTCAATTTGATACTCTGGGATTATGAACTACTGTTATAAATCAGGATATCCGAATAGGTTGGTTTTCTGTATATTTTAAAGGCGAGTAAGTCATGAGCCCTACTAATCGACCAGTCCAAGAAGTTCAAAGGTTTTTCATTATTTCATTCATTCGTGCACAGATTGCTTTCTATTCCTGTGTCAGCTGTCGAGTTTTGATAATTAAGTTCAAGTTTTAAAATTAATCGCTATAAACCAAAATTAATTGAAACCTTAATAAGACAAAAACGATATAAATTTTATTTCACAGCATTAATCCGTTGCATACTGAGAAATCTATAACTATATTCCCAATATTAGCAACAAGATATGTAACAGATTACAAAGAAATAATATCAACACCATTGTTAGTCAATAATAAATATATATAAATACACTGCAGTGAATGTGAGACCTTCTGTATATGCCAAACTGGAAGATGCATCCAGAAGAGAGTTGAAGAACATACAAGATCTATTCTCCAAAATAAAAATTTTACGGGTTTTCCGAACTATTGTACCAACAAAAATCATTTCATAGATTTCGTGAATATCGTTCGTTATACATAAGTGAAATCAGTCATCTTGAATCAAGTATTGTATCACACTTGATAATGTGCGAACAACCCGAAACATATGTCGAGTATTTTAATGAATATTTGTGAAACCTTTGTGATAAACCAATAATTTGTTCATTATATTCCACCAAGTGTTAAGCGAGAATTCCATACATATTATCAAGTGATTTCTCAATATTAGTCCAAAATGCCTGTATGGGGAGACACTATGATGCTTAATCCACATTTCTCTTTTACTATGAAAAAATCAACCAGAGAATGTCAAGGTATGCTAGAGAATTCAATATGTTAGGAAGAATTACTGGCCCAAACAATCTGCCGTTCTACCAACCAGCCCAAGCATTGACAGAAAACTTTTCTTCAGCCAACACATGATCGTTGTGAAATTCAGTTCTGGGTAGATCTTCAACTTTAAGGACTAGAATCATCTGGATATAATAGGGGTTTTCATGCCAAACACCCCAAACAGTCGAGTGTCAAACGCCAATCTGTAGAGATAGCCTTCCCGTGTTTATTCTTGGATTATAATGTACTTTATCCAAAATAAGTTCTTCATTTATTGGTGTTCTGACAAACCGATGGGGTCCAGAATTTTCCTTGGTTGGTCGAAGCCGTCCGGTTCCATGTAATAAACGGCCAATCGAAACGATAATTTTCCCAACCACTTGGGCAAGGACGACCTCTAGCAACCATGGCGAACCATGTCCGTTATTCAAGAATTTCCTTGTTGAGACAGCGGCTCGCTACTTCTAGGCTCCTTGAAATGCAGCTTCGACAGAACAGTGGTGTACACACTAGCACTGAAACGATGCGACAGCGTTTCAGAGAATTTGTTTTCAAGCCTCATGTCAGAGAATATCGAAGAGCCCGATTGATCGTTGCGATCGACGTTCTTCAGTATACAGACATCAAAATGAGAGATATACCCAGTGCAACTTCTTACCTACTTATGGTTTTGATGGGGTTCAATAATGGTGTTAGGAGGCATTTTTTTTAACCTTCCACACTGACCTGATCATCAATGGAGTCCATACCTCATTCCCATCGAAGATATCTTCTTTATTCCCAATAGAAGATTAAAAAGTCCGCTAACCAGCCAGCTATCGTGAATGAGGTTTGGAACAAACTGATCGAAATGTATCATGAAATGGATCAAAATGCTATAAGGTGATTGATGTTGAGTATGAATCGTACATGTTCGGTATAAACAGATTTTTTGGACAAATTCTTTCTTGAAGTCTTACCTTTTTCATTATCACTTTCATTCCAATTTCTATAAGTACCATTTTCGATTGTTCTAAAGCAATGGATTACTGGAAAAATAATTCTTCAATATATGTGAATTTCTTCTGAATATATAAATTTGAATTTTCAATTTTGTGCATTAATTTCTTTGTGCATTGTATAATTCAATAATAATAACGGATATATTTTATAATAATAAATATTTGATTGATCTGAAGAGATATTGGTGATGAAAATAAAACCCAATAATCTATGAATATAAATGTCCGTTTATATTTATAGCCGGACAAACCTACATAAATTATATAACATGAAACTACTTTTCATTTCAGATAATATAGTTTCAAGAACGCTGAACTAGCAACAGTAATAATTGCAATTTATCTTGTATGAACGAGCTAATAGAATAGCAGATAATCAACCAGATTACCCCAATGTTACTTTCAAAAGTACATTTACCCATATGTTTATTTTATTCTTTACTATCTTAAAGTGTCAAGGGCAAAACATGACATTTCTTCTTATTCAAGTATGCAATGAAGTAGTACTCGAGAAATTGTCAATGATAATTCTTTATAATTTCATTGTTTGAATTCTTGATTTTGTTGATCTAATCGATTCTGCTTGACTCAGTTCATCACTGACAAGGGTCTCAAAAGGACATTTAGAATGGTCTGCAAGATCTCATGACTTGTTTTTCGGGCATTCGAAATCGAAATTGTGTTATTGAACCCAAATCTGCAAAAGACGACAAAGTATTGTGCGTGTAATGATTTTAGCTTTTATGATTAAATGGAGTCGAGAAGAGGATATAATTAGGGGAGAGTTGGATAACACCGAGCGGTTGATAATTCCGCGCATCAGCATAATTCAAAAACTATCCACTAGTTCTGGGATACAGTGGGTAAACATCGACGCTCAACATGCATACGCCGTCTCCCGCGCATTGCCATTAGAGTCCGCGTGTTATAGAAGTTTTTCCATCAGTCCTTATAATTTTTTGTGCATTTTCGAAAAGAGGTAAGTGATACTGTATTTATATTTCAATACTTTGATACAATATATTTTTCAATCCTTTTATACTGTAGAATTATTGTCAGAATATTTTTTTACGTACTAAAATATCTTCTACAGGATGGGGCGTAATGGAAGGGCGTTTTTGAATGAGAATAACTCAGCTGTTTTACAACGTAGAACATTCTTAATTACGTAAAATGAAAGCTTAAATGCTACCATTTGGTGTAGAAGTGAAAAGAATCATCTTCTAAAAATGACATCAGGCAGGTTAGATTAGTGTTCCGCAATGCATTACTGTAGTCGCTTCTCAAAGTTCACTTCGTTCTAACAAATCGGTGTGGATTTCCCTAACTTCTCTCGTGATGGCATCTTTCAACTCTTGCAGATTTCGAGGTTTATCGACGTAGACTTTAAATTTCTCCCAAAAATAACCACAAGCAGTATGATCCGGAGAACAAGAGGAGACACGACACATCACCAAAGCGAGAGATTATATGACCAAGAAAAATGCGACGCACAACATCCATTGAGGCTCTGGCTGTAAGTGCCGTGGTACCATCCTGTTGAAACCAAACAGTTCCTCTATTCATTATTCGTCGTCGCAATTCTGGGATAAAAAAGTTCTCCAGCATAAAAACTTATCACTCAGAGTTTACAGCTACTGTTGCCTTCCTCTCATCCTCGAAAAAATATGAACCAATCACCACAAGAAGGCTCATAGCCCACCACACGGTGACTTTCTCACAGTGACATGGGGATTGATGCAATAGGTTGGGGTTTCTGTTGCCCAATATCGGCAGTTCTGTTTATTAACCGAGCCCTTATCACCCATCATTATCGCTGGCTCATATGCATCAACAATAATCATTGGCATTCCCTCGGCAAACTGCTGGGGTTGTGCAAAATCTCCTTCGTTCAGGTGATGGGCAACCTTGAGCTTATAGGTGAAAGTAGAGGATTTGCTCTAAAGTGGAGGATTTGCTCTAAATTCTGCGAACATTTCCACCCTCACGAAACTCATTACGTTTCGTTAATGCGCTAGCGAAAACACCGCTGCACGACAATGAGAGACTCTACCGATTTTAAATACTCTTCAACAGCGAACGCACGGTGCTCTCTCGTCCAGATAACCATTGTGAACTGAATGGTAACTCCTCCTGCGTCGAATGACCTCAACCGCTCCTGTCTACTCACTTACCGTTACGTGTACTACCCGTTCAAAAAACGCTCTCCTAGTACGGTCCACCCTGTATATCATTGCCTCAGGGGCACGGTATTATCAGTCAAGACGCAGAAATGTAACGTTTTCTTCACATTAACTTGTTATTACCCCCGATCAAAAAGTTATGTATGTGCATCTGTTTGTCTGTTGGTATTTTAGATCCCAGGCGGAAATAAAAGTTTGAGTAAATTATTGAATTTAAGACAAACAATTGTGTGTGATATCGATTGTTATGATTAATATGATTAATTTGATCAAACTAAATACGCAAATCGAAATAATGAAAAAAGAAGTCATGAAAACCCAAAAATATGACGGCTGCACTTGAGGCTATCCGAAACGGAAGTAAAATAAAGACAGCTGCTAGACACTTCCGTACCACTGAATCAACAATTACAGATCGACTTAAATTAGGAGATAATTATAACTCTCCCATTGGAAGAAAGGCTGCATAAATAAAAGAAGAAGAAAATAAAATGGTCTCATTCATAAGTCTAATGGCAAAGCAGTTTTATGGGATAACTCAGCAACAGTTGCAGAAATTTGCATATGACATTCGTTGTAAAAAATATCAAAAATATTTATGTGTCAGAGGAAAGGATGGCTGGAAAATGTTGGGTGTATTTTTCTTCGAAAAAAAATCCCTGAATAACGTTTAGGCTTCCCGAGCCAACTAGCCTAAACATGGTTTTGGGGTTTGAGAAATTCGAAATAGCCATTTTTTTACTGACCTAGAGACACTTACGACAGTGTATAACTTTTCAGACAATAGAATCTTTAATGTAAATAACACTGCCATCAGTAACGTTCAAAAGCCAGGTGAAATTTATGCTCCAACAGGACTAAAGCAGCTCGGAAAGGCTACAAGTGCAGAACGCGGCCAATGCGTGACAGTGGTATGTGAACTTAGCGCGACAGGTTTATTGTTCCTCGTATGTTCATTTATCCATGGCAGAGAACTAAATCTTCCCGAAGATTTGGTGGCCAATCAGAAGCACTATATGAATGCTCTCAATATGGGTAAATGAATGAAGAGCTTTTCACGAAATGGTTCCATCATTTTGCTTCAAATATTGGTGCTCATAAGCAAAATCCATCAGTTCTTGTTTTAGATAATCATTGCAGCCATCAATTGCTTGATGTATATGAATTATGTCGCGAAAATGAAATTCATCTCTTGTCCCTGCCTCCTCATATTTCACATAAGATGCATCCACCCGATGTAACATTTTGTGGCCCATTTAAATCAGCATATTATCGTGAGTGTGATTCATGAAGATGCATCCATTCGAAAAATTTTACATGACTATCAAGCTTCAATATTTAATCAAGCTTATACCCTAGTGGCTACGATAGAAAAGGCGGCCAAGTGTCTGGGATACACCTGTTGAATCCTCATATTTTCGACGACGAAACTATATTAACAGCTGATCCAATCATTGAAGGAGCATCCACCCCTCTTAGCCACGAAAGATATAAAATCCAAAATCACGAGACTGAAAAATAAATTACTAAATACATAGATCATGACTTGACGGATAGCGAGATCGACTGCTCTCAAACATAATTCTATATCGATAATGGATTTTAAGTCTTTATTACAGTGGAATGTGAATGGCTATCATAAACATTTAGCCATGCTACAGATTTTACTATCAGAAAACCATCCAGAAATTTTATGCATCCAAGAAACACACTCTAAAAATGGCTATTTCCACCAACTCAGAGGGTATCAATGTTTCCACAAAAACAGAACAAACAGAGAGCACGCAAGCGGCGGAGTTGCGTCCCTGACGCATTGGTTGCCGAAACCATTCACCTGAATTCTCCAATAGACGTAGTAGCAATAAAATTATCAGGCGAGCGAACTGTTAACATCTGCAACTTCTATATACCTCATGGTTCTATCAATTATCAAGATATATGCACCATTATCAATCAAATTTCACCTTCACGGATAATACTGGGCGATTTCAATGGACATAATGGCTAATGATGCCAGAGGTCAAATAATAGAGGACATTATAGACTTTTATAGTTTCTGTTTGTTGAACGATGGATAAAAGATACGTTCCAATTCTGCAAACGGCAACTCATCTCGCCTGGATCTGGCTTTTTGTGACTCAACAATTGCACTAACTGTCAGCTGGAGCACCCTACCCTACTTATATGAAAGCGATCATTACCCTATTTCAATCGAAAACACCAACGCAAATTATACCAAGGATCAGCCACCTCTCAAATGGAAAATAGACACGGCAAATCGGAACTCGTTCGCTGACTTAATAGATGAAAAACTAGAATCTCACCACATGGCTGAAAACATTAATACAAATTAAATATCATTGTCGAAGCTGCGGAACTGGCAATTGGTGAAACGAGAATCATTTTAGGTCGCAATACAGTTCTGTGGTATAACAATGATTGCGATAGAGCCATTAGAGCTAGCAAACATGCATTTAATCATTACAAACTACAGAAAACTTTGTCGGGTTCAAACGGTTGAGAGCCAGAGCGAGGTTCACTATAAAAACAGCAAAGAAAGAATCCTGGCGAAGATTTCTGATCTCGATAAACAGCTCATCCCCAATCTCCACTTTCTGGAAGAAGATCCGTAGCATTTCTGGCATTTACCAAAAATTATCAATTCTGGAACACGATGGAGTTATAGTTTTCAATCGGTATGAGATAGCTGAAACCTGAGACACTTACGAAAGCCACTCAAATAACTCCAACTACAACGATAATTTCATGAACAACAAAAACTTGATGGAATCCGAAAAACTGATAATTCTGGAGTCTGATGACCTATTGAATTCTGAAATCACAAGATTAGAACTTGATAAATGTCTAAACAAACTCGAAGATACCTGTGGAGGTCCAAACGATATACCTACCGTTTTTCTCAAACACCTATCCGAAAACGGCAAATAATATATATGGATTCACCAAGTCTTTCCGAACAAGTGGAAAGTGACAATTATCATACCGATCTTGAAGCCAAATAAACCAGAAATATCTTCCGCATCTTACCGACCAAAAAAAATAGTCATTAAACGTCTCCTATGGACTCTCGAAAAACAAAATCTTTTGATCCCTGAGCAAAGCGGTTTCAGACAAAAAAAGGTCAAGCCTCGACAATGTAGTAGACCTTGAAAGCTTCATTCACGAATCTTCCGCACTGAATCTCAAATGCATGGCAATATTTTCGACATACATAGAGCTTTCGAAATGACTTGGAGGTAAAACATTTTACAAACAATGAAAGATTGGAATATACAAGGACATTGCCTAGCTTTCATCAAGAACTTTTTGAGTGAAAGAACCTTCCGTGTTAGAATTGGCGAATATACTTCAAACGGAAGAACCCATGCTGATGGTACTCCTCAGGAATCCATTATAAGCCCTACGCTTTTACTCTTAGGCCTAAATGGTATACTCCAATACCTCAATGATCTCTTGAGAGCACGCCTCTATGCAGATGATCTTGTCGTCTACGTTAGAGGAAACCAGATTCGAACAATGGAAATAACTTGACAAACCTTTTTGGACAGCTTAGAGAATTGGAGCCAAAGTACCGGCTTTCAGTTTTCCCCCTCTTAAACGTACTGCTTACTCTTTTCGAAGACAACTACAGTCTACCAACCTAGCCTCACACTTCCTGACAAATTACGACAAACATCAATAGTATGAAGCCAGATGTCATAATGAAAATAGATTGGAAAATTCAACAAATCTCTCATCAGACTCTATGGGGCGATCGTGTAAAATATAGCGATTTACCAGAGAAACTTTATACGGACGCTTAAAGTCAATTTGATGTGCAATTGTCATACGGACAGACTCACAGGGATAGAACAGCTGCAGTCGATTTCCAACTCTCACTACCCGACCACTCACTTCCAGAGGAATTCCTGATAAATTAAACATAATGTGAACCCCCCATACAAACAAGTATTTTTCCTGCCAGAGGAATATATCCCCATACTACTAAAATCTCATCTTCATAAACCACCATCCTCACCATAAAATTTATAATAATAATAGTCACCGACTCACTCAATTCTATACACTGTTTACGACAAATATACCCAAATCACCCTAAAGCTCAAGAAATCCAACAACAACTAGATATTGCTGATAACTCAAACATTAAAGTCAAATTTATCTAGGCACCCTCACATATAGGCATCTCAGAAAATGAGGAAGCTGACAAATGCGCACGTCAGGCTGCTATTTCAGAGGATGAAAACACCATCAACTGTGTTATAAGTTCTGACTTGAAAAACTCATTGAAGAACAAAATCATTACGCAGTGGCAAGATCAGTGGAACCAGTGCGAATCGAAATTACGCGAAGTGAAGCCGTTATTTCATAAATGGTGCGTCTATTCAAAAAATCGCGAATCGCAATCGAAAATCTCACACATTTGTATTTTCTAAAACGCGAAGACTCCCCTCTGTGCGATACTTGCGATGATACAACCTTATCGGTGAAACATTTGTTGTATTTTTTGTGAATTTGTAATAATTACTTTTCGTTTAAATTCGGAAGTTTTTGTCACCCGGTATTTGTACTTGAATTACTGTTTCACTAGTTACTGAACTATGTTTCTTTTAATATCAAACAGTTTCCTATTTATAGGTCCAAATCCTTATGACACTCGGTATTATACAATTCTCTCCGTATACCAAAAATAGCTAGAAAGAGTACGAAATACAATACAAAATAAGAGTACTGATGCCGTAATTTTCATCTAATAGTTCATATTTTATAGACACGAGGGTATCTAAAAGTCATTTGATTTTTTGCTTTGATTTAATAATGATCATGGAAATACCTCGTGAACTTTTAAT
Source organism: Cryptolaemus montrouzieri (assembly GCA_013387265.2). NCBI lineage: Eukaryota > Metazoa > Arthropoda > Insecta > Coleoptera > Coccinellidae > Cryptolaemus > Cryptolaemus montrouzieri. The sequence continues at coordinate 32,789,191 of JABFTP020000103.1, forward strand.
TCGTAAAATACATTCAGACAGAGATATCTTAATATTCGAATGTGGGATATAGTTAATGAGATTTCGATAGTCGACGTCGATTTTATTCTTATTTCATTCAGAAAAAGATAATAACAGAGAAATGATAGACATAAATGTGTTCAATTTCTTTGTGAACATTTTAATTGTACCCGAGAAATATAATTTATGATATCGCGATTTTGATAACTAATGTGACTTAAAACAGGAAAATAAAATGTGGATTTAATACTTTTTTATGTACATTTATCATTAAAAAAATTGGACGGCTTGTTTGGTATCGTTTAAATTATTTCTTTTTTATTATACCTAGCGTCGGAATTGAAAATTTCCAAAGTTTATCTGATCTTGTTTGCATTAACTCAGATGTTATTACTTATATCATTTGGGAACAGGCACAGATTATAAACAGTGTCATCGCTGAAGGGCCCATTTGAAGTATCTAAGGAACGGGTTCATCGATCTATTTCAAATTTTGTCAATAGAGTGAATGGATACTTATCTATATCCAATAGTTATCAGAGCGGTAATACCGGACATCGATTACATTTTTGCTATTTATAATGACATGGTGTACTTCTCAATTTTTCTCATTGACGAGCATCCTTTTCAAGCATCGATTTTTGAAATTTATCCTATCCTAAATTACCATTCGGGTACTTCTCGTTTAATGTTCTTCAAGTTCGACTTATTATTTGTTGACATTCACCACGTACCACGACTTAATATTTGTGACATTCAGCACGAATGATAATAAATTCATATTATCCTCGTTGGAGTTTTTATTAGCCATTTTACTAAACAAAAATTTGATTTTCTATTTTTATTGAAATTTTGAATTATAGTGTCACAATCTTCTATGTTAGATTCTATGAATTTCGGCCACAGGTTGACGTTTGGAAATTATTCAAAACTACAAACAACACTAATTTTGTTTGTGTATAGATTCTGTTGTTAAACAACGTAATGAAAATTAATTCAAATTGAATGTTCAAATCAAATCATTATTTTCTAAACATTTTCTAATCCGCGAGCGTACTTCATTTATAGTTGCTTTTTGCACTAGATTAGCATGGATGCTGTCAAAGGCAGGTCTCACTTTTAATTCGAGATCCTCCCTCAATTCATCGGCGAACTATAAATTTTGTTTTATAGATACCCCCAATGATAAAAATTTAAAGTGCAGCAGAGTGCAGCAGAGATTTTGCAGGAATGCCGAAACAAATGTAGTTAAAAGCTCTAAATATTCTACACCATTCGAATTTTCGTCATGAATTGAATATTGACATTGGTTTTGTAATGAATATATTTAAGCCAGAAGAATGTTGAAAATTTTGCTCCCGGGTTTGATGTGGACTATCGATGGCCCAAGTAAAAGAATTCTGGACTCATCGATTCATATAATGTTTTGTGAGATATCTGGGTTTTCATGAATGTTTCATCAACATTTTACAGAAATTAATCCTAACCGCCGCTTCTCCTACATTCATTGATGATATTAATGAGGTGACAGTAACTGTAATTTCTTCATCGTTGATGTAAACGAACTCTTCTCCATTCCGTCCGCTGTTTTCTATAAGTGATAAGATTCAATTGTAATTTTCTGATTTGTTTTCTTCAAATTGGTCGTAAATTAGGGTACTTTTTGTTGAATATCAAGTTCGACTCGATGACATTGACCATGAGTGATAAATAACTTCATAATGACCTCGTTTGAGTATTTGTTTGGCATTTTCTTCAGAAGAAAAAACGTTAAACGAAATTCCATTCACAATACAAAATCTGAGACGAATTCTTTGTTCGATATTTTATCCATTGTGAAGATCGAAAACATACTTGTGAGAACTGACAAAATCGAGCACTTTAAACAAGCTAAATGACAGATCGTCTTCAAACTCCGCGTCAGTATATAAAAGAGTTGTACCAACTAAGCAACAACGAAAATTTTGTCAATCATCTAAAGCAGATTTTTATAATAGTCCATTCCCTGTATTTTTGACCGGATGTATACCCGATCTGACAATATTGCATTATCTCACTACTTTCTTTTTTATATTATTTTGTGAATAAGGTGTGAAATTGTGGTTGCAGTGCGCATTTGATGATGAAAGTTCATCACGGTCAACTATGTTTAGGCGTATAGTAAATTGAAAAGAGGAAGCCTATCGTTTCGTCATTTCACTTCCGCCTGAGAGTGTTCGGTTTTCTAAATGAACTATATTTTCAATATTTTTCGGATCTGGAAAGCTTCGGCCGCTCTAGTTCATTACGATCTGGAAATCGGGCTCGATTGAGTCAAAATACTGAAGCACTATTTCTGTTAGATTAAAAATAGCCTTGTGTCAGATCTGCACTGACTTGATAAATAAGTTATAAATTTTCGTTGATTAAAATTGCCATTCATTGAAAATCCATGCAAATTTTTTTGTGATGGAATAATGTAAAATAACCCAACTGAAATAATGGCGAAAGTCTTTATATTATCAGTTTTCTTTGTGATTCGCTGAGGAATTTTTTTTTCGCTGAGATTAATATGTAATCTGGACCGATAGACCAATGTGAAAATTATGGAACCATCGCTCTGATTCCGCATGCCAGCAAAGTTATGCTGCTGATATTGCAAGAGAAGCTGAAACCCTACCTACATTTCCAAATTCCGCTTGAACAGACAGGTTTCATGCTAAGAATACAATGTTCCTTTGCTGATTCTCTTCTTGGACTATATCAAGGCCTTCAATAAAGTTGTCTGGAATAATTTTTGGCAGGTTCTAGATGGGATGGGCACGCCAAAGCATCTAACGCGTGTTATCAAGAGACTTTATACAACCAACAAGGCTTTTGTGAGGGTAGGAAAGGGTGTAAGACAATTTATTCGACATATATGGGGAATGGATAATAAGGAAGGCGACAGAACGTTGGAATGGTGGTGTCTCTGTAGCGGGAAATGAAATATCTAACTTACGTTATGCCGATGACTCAACTCTTTTTGCATTCTCAGAGGAAGAAATATCCGATCTGTTGAAATGGATCGAAAAAGTCAGTGAGGAGGCTGGATTACTTCTCAACCTCTCCAAGTGCTCCCTGCTGGTGATTGATAGAGCAATTTCACTTCCGCCATTCAGAAACCTCATGAATGTTATTGAACTAACAACCGAACAATATTCATTGAAGCCAGAATAACCAACAACGGAGAATGCGAAGGAGAGATAACACCGATCACCAATAGCTAAGTCATCTTTAGCCAAATTAGGAAATGTGTAGAAGGACCATCACATAACGAAGAAGAACAAAGTCAGGTTGTTGAAATCATTAATATTTCCAATAGCAATGTACGGTTCCGAAACGGATTCGTTGGTCATATAATTCGGCAGGATGGATTAGAAAAATTGACGATACAGGGCAAGCTAGAGAGGAAGAGGTGAAAAGGCCGATCACCAAATATATTCATCGACCAGGTGAAAGACCTCACAACTTATCTCTCTCAGAAATAATGAGAGACGCAGAAGATCGCGAAAAATGTCGATCTAGTATCAATGGTGATACTGACGCATTATTAGCCACGACGTTCGAAATCGAACAACGATGGTGATGAGGAAGACAAGCTAGACTCTGAGCAGCAAGACACATTTCAAACTACCAAGGGGCAGTGTGATGTTTTGGGGTAGCATTATGCTGGGAGGCAAAACAGATTGCATTATGCTGGAGTCTATAGTGAGGCTCTGGCAAGGTGCCCACGGTGAGAATTTCACTTTTAGGCAAGATAATGCTCCTCTGCATACCAGCAACATCGCGCGAAATTATCATGAAACAGGGAATCGCTATTTTGGACTGGCCAGTTTGCTCTTCAGACCTAAATTCTATTGAACATTTATGGGATAATCTCAAAAGGACAATTATATTGCTCCAGGATAATCCAAGAATCCCACAACAGCTTATCCAAGCCGCCACAGTAGAGTGGCAGAATATCACCCTAGAACAGGTGGAAAACCTAATCCAAAGCATGCCTAGATGGATTCAGGCTTGTATCAGGCCGAGAGGAGGTAATACAAGCTACTGAGGTCTAGAAAAAAACACCTACTCCTTAAGAAAACAATTTTCAATTTTTTTACTACATGCGGAAATAGTCTCTTATTTTCTTTTATTTGTTTCTTTCTTGAAATAAACCTTAATTTATTTCTTTTTTCAATTAAATATCTCAAAAAGGATCAATTCTAACGAACTTTCGAAATTTCCAAAATCCCTGAGGTAATATTCGGAATATCAGGTGATTCCATATAAATTTTGTAGTGTGTAATTCGTTTTTTGTTTCATTGAAATTGAAAGATTGGAGGCTTTTTCACGGAGCATCCGATATATCGGATAGTAATACAAATGTCATATAACATCACGCACATCCACCGTTATTATTCCCTTTCTAAGTATATTTTCTTAGCGAAATATTGATATTGAATAATACTGCCTTTATTATTCACGCGGAACTATAACCAAAGGCGCGACAATGGCGGCAAACAATGGAATGACAAGGTTAGAAAGAAATAATTTCAATTAAGTACCGTCTATGATCAAAGTGGTACTTAACACGCGCATGAAAATTAAATCGGTACCTCGTAATTTCATTCAATTATTCTGTCTATCAAAACATTCAATTAAATTTTCATGTTTTGCTCATTAACAGAAATGCGAAAAAAATTGTTCTGATTTTGATTTTAAACGTAACCGAAAAGATAATCACGATTTTATTTGAGTTTGGTTTTGTTTTAATAGGTTACTTGAGGTATTCAACAAAACTCGGAAGTAATTGATGGATGTATGAGGATTTGCGTATTTGTCAGCAGGTAGGGTTGTGACCTCCTACCATAAAGTCGCCACATGATGACTATTTACGAGTCTGATATTAATAATTATAATGGAACCCCCTGTATATTTGAAAATGAATTCTCCAATAAAGGGTGTTTCAGATATGCAGTCATCAATTTCTACAAGGGATTCCTCATCAAAAAACATATAAAAAGTCTATAAACATAAGTTCTCAAGATGTTGAACTTCAAATTTTTTTTCACGTTTCTGTTAGTAACTACTTTTCGTAATACCTAGGTCCAATCTACAGGGGAGGAGTTTTTTCATTCAATTCATTGAATATGTCCAGAAGTTGTGAAAATATACACGGGGTGTTTTTTTCAGTATCATGCCGTTAACCCCCTCAGAATCATAGTGAAGTGCGCCAGTGGTTCCTTTTCATTAGAGTGTTTTGACGCTAATTCGGAAGGTCAGGTGTCCTTTAGCGTTGACGCTAGAAAGTTAGGAATTCCTTAACTTTATAGTAACTATAATCTATAAAAAATTAGGTTTTCGACCTCCTCGAGGGTGATATTCTGCCACTCATTTATGACGGCTAAATGAGCTGTTGTGGGGTTCTTGGGTTAATTGATGCGATCTAATTTTCCTTTCGAGATTATCCCATAGATGTTCAATATGATTTAGGCCTGGAGAGCAAATTGGCCAGTCCGAAATAGCGATTCAATCGGTTTCAAGATAATGTCGTGCGAGGTTGCTGGACTGCGGAGGAGCATTATCTTGCATAAAAGTGAAATTCTCACCGTAAGCACCTCACCTGAGTCTCACTTTGTCCTCCAGCACTAGGTCCAAGTAATTTTTTGCCGTATCACTAGCAGAAAACGAAATCAAATCTGTTCTGCTCTCAGCAAAATCTCTTCTTCTCGACGTGCCATCTCCATCAATGAAGGTTGGATATCACAACGGCATATCTCTCTCTGTCTTCAGCGGTTCTGATGAGCTCTTCGAAGTTCATGCCAGTCCACTGACGTATGTTCCTCAGCCATGACAGTTTTTTCCGTCCTAGACCCCGTTTGCCCTCGATCTTTCCCTTGATGATGAGCTGTGCGTAACGGTATTTGTCGTTTCTCAGGATGTGACCTAGGTATGCAGTTTTACGGACTTTTACAAGTTTGAATAGTTCTCGTTCTGTTCCAATCCTGCGCAAGACTTCTTCGTTCGTGGTATGCGATGTCCATGGTATTTTGAGAATTCTGCGATATGTCCACATCTCGAAAGCTTCTAGTTTGTTGATTGTTTGTGTTTTTAGGGTCCATGTTTCGACTCCGTACAAGAGAGTAGACCATACATAACATTTTGAGAGTCTTAAACGCAGGTCGAGACTGATTCATGAGTCGCAGAGGAGCTTTCTGAGTCGTACAAAACAGTTTCTGGCTTGTTCTATCCTCGATCTTATTTCTGTGTCTGGATCTAGTTTGTTGTCTATCCAGCATCCCAAGTATTGAAACCTATCCACTTCTTCTAATATCTTTCCGTTTATTTGGATTGGTTGTGGAACATTCTTTGACTTTTTGATTACCATTACCTTGGTTTTCTTCACGTTTATTTTCATACCGAACTCATTGCAGGTATTGCTAACGCTGTTGAGGAGTCGCTGTAGACCCTCATCCGAGTCAGCGATCAAGACAGTATCGTCAGCGTATCTGATGCTGTTTATGTTTACGCCGTTAATTTTGACTCCCTCTGAGATATCTGCTAAAGATCTGTCAAATATTAGCTCTGAATACAGATAGAACAGCAAAGGGGACAAGACGCAGCCCTGCCTGACTCCCTTGCCGATTCCGATTTGCTCGGATATGGATCCCTCTATTCTGATTCTAGCTCTCTGGTTCCAATATAGGTTCTGTAACAGAGTAATGTCCTTCCCGTCTAGGCCCACGCCGCGAAGCGACTCCATCAGCAGATCGTGTCTCACTCTATCAAATGCTTTTTCGAAGTCTATAAAGCAGATGAAGATGTCTCATGTTGATCATAGCATTTTTGCGCTAGTACCAGTAAGCTGAACAAAGCCTCTCTCGTGCCCATTCCGCCCCTGAAGCCAAACTGGTCATCTCCAATGTTCGCTTCGCACTTGCTAGAAATGCGGTTATGAATTATTTTAAGTAGGACCTTTAATGCGTGGCTCATTAGACGAAAGTCTCCGCAATCTTTTGGATTTGTTTTCTTCGGCAATGGTATGAAGATCGATTCTAACCATTCTTGAGGTATTCTGCCAGTTTCGTAAATGCGGTTATAGAGAGCGACAAGCAGGTCGGTGTTTTCTTTGCTTACTAGTTTTAAGATTTCGGGATAAATTTCATCTGGCCCTGGGCTTTTGTTTGCCTTGAGTTGTTTTATCGCATATTCTACTTCGGATTTCAGAATACTTGGTTCTTCCACATTAATGTCTGTTTGGTAGGGCTCTGCTCTAGCACTCTCAAACAGAGTCTTGATGTATTTTTCCCATTCTTGTAGTTTTTCTTCTGTGGAGTCCAATAATTTTCCGTCCGAGCCCAATATGTTGTGGACTGCAAATTTCCTGTTCGTCGCTGTAAATTCTTTCACCTTCTTATGTAGGTTGAAATGGTCATGGCGTCGTTGTAGTTCCACCATTTCCGAGCATTTATCCTCTATCCATTTCTCCTTAGCACGTTTTATTTTGTTGCGGATTATTCTGTTAAGATGTCTGTATTTATTCAGGTTACCAGCAGCTTTGTATTCTCTCCGTGAGTCCATCAGATTTAAGATTTCCTCTGTCATCCATTCTCTCCTGTTTCTTTTGGGAGTTGGTTTTAGATTTGCTTCTACGGTTCTATTCAAGATATCTTTTATAGTTTTCCACATGCTATCCACATCAGTGGTAAGGGCAGAGTCCCGAGAGACACTTGCGAGGTGCTCGTTCAGTTCTTGTTTGTTTTATTGTGACATCCCTCAAAAGTCCCACTTCTGGTTTTCTTGGGGGTTTTGGCTTTCTAGTAACTTTCCATCTCGGTCTCACTGTAGCTATAACAGGGTTATGGTCTGAGCCAATGTCGGCTCCTGGATAGGTTTTCACATTACGAACTGAGTTATGGAATCTTTTGTTTATCATAATAAAATCGATCTGGTTTCGGACTATTCTGGCATTTGTATGTTGTGGTGATGTCCATGTGTAAAGTCTGCGAGGGTGATGTTTGAACCAGGTGTTTGTTACAGCCATATTGTGTTGTTGGCAAAATTCAATAAGTCTTTCGCCTCTGTCGTTTCTGACGCCCAATCCAAACTCACCAATCAGATCCGACACTTGCCCTTGGCCTATTTTGGCATTAAAGTCGCCCATGAGCATTGTGAGACCTTGTTTCTTAGTCATCTTTATTAGCTCCTCTAACTCTGTGAACCAGGCCTCAAGCTCATCTGCGGGTTTATCAGCTGTGGAAGCATATGTTTGTATTATATTTATGTTCATTGGTTTTCCCGAAAGTTGAATTAGTAGATTTCTGTCAGAGACCGGTAGAAAATTGGTAACTGCCTGATTGTATTCTTCCTCCAAAATCACTCCTACTCCGTTGTGATGTTTGGGGTTATTATTGCCAGAATAATAAAGTGTTTTATTCATTGCTCTGGTTATTCCTGAGCCCGGCCATCTAACCTCGCTCAAACCGAGTATTCGGATGCCAAGTCTATCCATTTCGTGACATGCATTTGCGAATTTTCCTGCTTCAAATAGAGTTCTTACATTCCATGTCGCCATCTTAAATTCTGTTTGTAAGGTTTTTAACGTAGCCAACCCGGGGATTCTTCGCACCCCTTGGACATTTGAGTCCTGCCGGGGACTAGGGGCCATTGAATTTTGTTGTGTTGTCATTGTGATTTTCTTGGGAAAGGAATGCCAGAGTGGTTTCCCGTTGCCTTCTCTGGTTTTATTTCAGCCGCTCCTAACATGGAGAACAAACGCTGTCTGCAGCCGCCCACTCTGGGTCAGACGCTGCGGTTTCACCATATCTGGCTACCCTCACTTGGTTTAGCCTGTGGGTCATCACAGTGTACCGGGGTGTGGCGCTTGGAGCCAACAAGTGAGAGTTGGGGTCTCGTGAGGACCAGTTATCTGAAGCCTCCGCCCTTCTACGAAGCTTGGAGTGACCGCCCAGACAAAAGGTACTACCTCCCCGACACAATCCCTACACCCTACAGTCAGCAAAATGCCACCCAAAAAATCACACTGCCCCCTTGGTATTTTGGAATTTGTCTTGCTGCTCGGGGTCAAGCTTGTCTTCCACGACCCCTCAAAACCCGAATCCGGCGGTCATCTGATCGAACACCAATTCTGGTACATCCGAAAAAAGAACATTTCGCCAATTCTCAATATTCGAATTTTGGTGCTCGATACACCAATAAGTCTGTTAATTTTCTGTTGTCTGGTTAGCTCTGGAACTCTTAAGGTCCTTCTGCTGTATAAACCCCGTGAACGAAGTCTTTGACGTATCATTTCCATTATATATATATATATATATATATATATATATATATATATATATATATATATATATATATATATATATATATATATCCTTCTGAAAAGAGAGGATTTACAAAATTCGAATAATTGTATTTGCAATAAATGCTTATATCTATAATTTTGGTGTCTGTCAGAAAAAACACAAGTATGAGCCCAGCAAGTGTAACAGGGAACCATACTATCTTGCGTATGATTCAATAAACGAGTGAAAAAACCTGAGGAAAAAACTCGTTTCCCTGTCGGTATTGCACTAGCAATAGCTTGTCTATTTATGTTGTGTTAGTGTCGTGTGTACGTAAAGAGTACCGAAGATTTTTCTGTTTAGCAGCTCCATTGTCTCATTCTCATCTTGCACTCCATGATTTCCAGACAAAGATAAGGGTGAAAGGAAAGGGGTTTGGGATAGGAAATCTGTAGCAATGGAAAAAGAAAACCAGCAGAAAAATATTTCAACAATCATAACTGACTCTTATATGTCTAACCTCACTTGAATCTGAGAAAAGATTTTACATAGCGAGCAAGGCCATAAAAGGGACTAACGAGATAATCAAAAAGTAAATAACTGACTGATACACTGATGCCTATTGCTTCCAGAAATTGCCTTTGGAGTATGGGATGCAACGCACTTGGGTCTCTTCTTGCAATTCAGTAGAAAAATCGCTCTTGTTCTTCAGAAGTGATCTTCCTACGACTTCTTCTAGGCCTTTTTTGCAGAGATTGTAGCTCCACGTATCGGGCATAGGTTTTTAAATCACCCCTTGTGATACCCTCATCGTAGCCACTATATCGCTTTGTGTCACCCCTTCTTTAACGATAAAAATTATTCGACCCATCTGCACATCGGACAATCCAACGTAAGGCATTTTCTATTATGATTATAGGCTTTTTTAAATTTTGAAATTCACAGTTTCAAATCTCACTGACGACTGAGTACAATATCCCAACATGTGGTGATAATTCAACATTTCTTATCAACTGGATAGTTTCAGTGGTTTCACAACGAAAAACGTGATTCTTCAAATAGTCAAAGATCCATGGTTAAAAAGAATCAATAATGTGAAATACCGAGAGATTCCATATAAATTTGGTTAAGTGTACTGTAAGTTTCACTCGGGTGTTTTAATTACCTCTAAATAAATTGAACCTCTGTATATTCAAACTAAAAATGAGCTGAAAACTATACCTGTTCGGCTTTCTCCTTTGAATTACGGATTATTCAACCTCATGTCATCTCATGTGAATCATTTGTGTATTCGATAACTGTCAGATGATAAAAAATATTTAAGATTGGAGGATCCTTCCAATAAATGTTTTTGAGAGGACCAGTGGGGCACTAGATTATGATTTTGATGGGATCAAACGTAGCATGACCCTGAAAAATATTAGCCTGCATATTTTCGTAACTATTGGCATATCTAATGAATTGATGAGTACAAAAATTATCTTCAGCAAATTGAAACTAGATCCCTTGAAAACTACAAGAATTTTCAAAACATTAAAGAATCTCTCTTTCTCTCTCGAACGGATAACTTTTTCATAAATGTTATTGCCATTTTTTTCATGCCTTTCAATGAGACATTTCATGCGAGTGTTACTGACGCCATACCTGAAACACACTGTACATACAACGAGAACAAAATTATGCACTAAATACACCCGATATATAATATAAGTACCTGAAATCGATACTTGACTGGGACATTGGGTTAAACTTATCCAACAATCGTGTATTTACTATATCCTGTTAGATATGATTAAAAAATCAGTAAACGCCTTTTATCTTTAAGTAACCCACAACATTCTCCCACGATAATGATAAATTGAAAAATAATCCGTGTAATTATAATCAATTCTATTAATTATACCAAGGTGATTTAATTGCTAAATCATAACAAATTCTGTAATATATGGATGGAGAGCGCTGAATTTTTGAATCAAGTAATTGATATACAGGGTGTGAAAAATTATAGAACAACAAATTTTTTCTCAGGTGTTGTTTAGTTTGATAATTTATTTTATGAAATAAAATTATTTAATAATTCATTTTTAACACTGTACCAATATCTTCATTAATTAATTATTAATATATCTAATTCAGAATACAAGTAATCCTCGGAATTTTTAACATGCTTTAGATGCATTTATACCATTGAATGTACCTCACATCAATTTTATTCATTGTATCATGTAACATTCCACAGACATCACTTGATTCCGTGAACTCCTTTCGAATATTTATGGAGGAGTTCTCCAATAACTTGCTGTTCAGACGCCACTTCTGGCGCCAGCTTCAGGTGTTGGGTGGACCAAAATTCCAATGGAATTAATTTTCGAAACATAATTATTTAAATCACCAATATGTTTACCATCAAAATATGTTGGAATGATTGGAATGACAAGGTCGGTTATGAAAAAAAATTCTATCTATATTGTTGAAAATCGAGACGACAAAGGATGTCTATACAGGGTGTCTCATTTTCGATGTTTTAACGGCAGCTATGTAAAATAATGCGAATAGGGCAAAAATACCCATATAACCATTTTTGATGTTCGAGAAAATTTATTAATAAAAACAGATCGCAGCTATCTTCTTATGTTTTCGAGTTATTCCGGATTTACCGATTTTCCGGGATTTCGGCGTAAACCAATATCTCGGTTGCTATTAGTTAGTTGAAAACTATTTTAATATTATTTTCAAGTAGAATGGGATGTATTCAATTTTGTTTGTTGAGGAATTTTGAATTATGATATAAACTTGTGTTCTTTCGACTGAAAACCATATGTGAAGTGGGATAGATTAGGAAAAGTATTTTTTCTCTTTGCAAAAATATATGGCGTGTCTGACAAATTTCATTGAAAATGTGATTTTTTCCAAAAATGAAATTTCTCAGAGCATTTTGTGATTTCATCTAGTATGCTGGTCTGAATTTACTCAAAACATCCTCAATGCTTTGAGTATTTTATGCTCACAGCAATTAATCCAGTAATAATTAATAACAAAATAAAACAGATACTCAAAAAGTATTTCTATTGTTTGAAATGCAAGAATTGTCACTTCCAGAAACACTTCTTTATGCATTTAGAATTTTAATATGGATCACTGAAGCTGAACAATTTTTTTGTATCTACTCTTTTTGACATAACATAATGAAAAAATTTATGAGGTTGATTCTTGTTGAGAAGGAGGCCATTACACTGGTTCTCTCCTTTCCATTCACTCAAAGTCTGATTCGAAAGTTCTGAGATATTTCTTGTCTGACGGCACACCGTCTAATTGAAAATTTACTAATTTTCTATGAGCCAACAGAATTTCTACCAAAAAAACCCAGACTATGTCCTCATTTATCATATCACAATAAAGTTACTCTCCATGATTTCCGTCAGAAATGAGGTACTGAGATTTCACGGCTGGACTTGAAAGCAAGACGAGCTTTCGTTCTTATAATTCAACTGGAGTCAAGCCTTTTTCACAAATCTCTCACTCAATAAGGATCTATGTTTCAGTTCATCTATTGGCCTGAAGAAAAACGACGAGGATGGATGGTGGGGTAATCAAGGACAAAATTTATGGCCTCCGCGTTCTCCGGACCTGACGCCCTTGATTTTTATTTATGGGGCAAAATTGAGAGTGAAGTGTAACTTATTCCTGTAAGAAGTAGAGAAGAGTCACTAGAGCGCATTCATAATGCTTTTTGTAATATTGATCCTGAGGAAACTAGGAGGGCAACTCATTATGTTCGTATACGAGTTATCAATTTTATCGAGCGAAATGGGGCCCATATAGAACATTTATTCAGATCGTAAATTAGTTTTCTCCTATGATGTTTGCTATAATTTATTCGTATTAATGTAATTATCTTCGATGATCGATTTTCGCTTAGTTCCCACAATTTTTATTCATCCGAATTGTAAGAAATTGATTCTAATGCTTCCAAATTTTATTTTACTCATAATCGGTAAATTTGGAAATTGGTTATTGAATTGCCTGCAATTTCCACCCACTACTTCTTGACATTCTAAAATGTGTTGTATTTTTTGGATATTTTCAATCTGAAATAACGACAATTCTTGTTGAAATATCAAATTCGAATGAACGAAGTGATAAGTACATTAATTTTAGGCACCTGTCAGGTGAGCGTAACCAGTTCAGCTACTTGATTCAAATATTTCAAAGCATTCTCTGTTAGTTCTTGCAAAATCATCAAAATTTAATATATTCCCAAATTATTATTAACTATAAGAGATGGGTATAGTACATGCTGATACAATTGCATCTGAAATTTGACGCTTCGATATAAAAATTGGTACGTGCCATTTGAAAAAATTGAGTTTTTGCTGTTTGAAAAAGGCGAAATTGAGAAAATCATACAAAACTACGCTTAACATTTGACATGTGTAGACTACTTAAAAAATTCCTTGATCCTTCTTCTATCCACCCAAGCAAAAATTGTGTCTGTCGTGCAAAAGATCTACGAGCTACAATTTTTTAAATGTTCCTCAAAAATCGAGTTTATAACAAAAATAATTAAATCTGTCAAAAGTTTTGACAGATAAGTGCCAACAACTTGGGTATTTTATGCCTTACTCAAATTTCGATTCTAGATGTATAATAAAAAAGGTAGATTGCCATTTGAAATAACAAAGTGACGACCCACTTCCGGTTTAACCGGAAATGCTATCACTTCGAAAATATTTCACTCCAATTGGAAATCGCTTGTTATGGCCGCGTATAAAATTTCAGCTTGATATTGTAATTGGAACTCAAAAAGTTTTCAACGGACGGTCCCGGTGGACATCCCTGTATATAGCCACAAGACAACATTGATGAATTTTCTATAAAACAACCGAAATCAACTACTGTGAGAATAAAAACAAGTGAATTAAACTTCTGTGAGAATCTAAGAAATACCTTCATTGAAACTTGAGTCAGTAGGAATAAGAATAAACAAAATTAGATTCCCACTCCATCAGATAGTTGACACTTCTGTCTTTTTGAACCAAGAGTTAAGACAAAACAACGTCCTAACTGGTTTGTGACTCAATCTGTTTGGAGTCTTGGTAATAGTTAATATTGCTCTTAAGAACTGTCTCTCTTTGAGAGTCCTTGCAGGAGTGCCCAAAAAAGCTCTATTCTCGAAATTTAGAAATATTGCTTCGTGCCTTTTCCTTTTCTCTAATGGGAGTCAATCAGGTATTTATCTGAAAGACTTTTCATATAAACCTATTAGATGATGGGTTTCTCACTTAGTGAACTAGACTTCAATTTACCTCCTGTTTGTGAATGCCGTTATACATACGTGAAATAGGTCATTTTGAATTCAGTATTGTATTACTCTTGATATGGGCTAACAACTCGAAACATATGTCCAGGATTTCAATAAATATTTGTGAAATATTTGCCAAGTGAGAAATCAATCATTTATTCATCATGTTTACCCAAGTGTTGAGCGATAATTCCATACATAAACCTGTTAGGTCTATTTCCAATTGATTCGACTCCGAGTCGTTATTGGTGAAAGATGTGGGTTTGGGTTAGGCCTAAAATATTTTGTTTTATAAATTTTATCGAAATTAAAAACTGTTTCAACCTGCAATTCCCTTCCGCAACTATTTTAACATTTAAAAATGTTTCCAAGATTGAAACAACACAGTAGATCCAGTAGCTTTTCTTATGTTTAACGATTTTACCTCTCCTCCTGGATACGATGAATTTTTGACTGGCTGTTTTGAACCGTAGTCCTCATAAGAATCTGCCTCTATTTTCGACGAGATATCAGAAAAACCACTCCTTTTTATTCGATACACTAGAGATGTCTACGACATAGTTTTTCAAATAGTAATCAGCCGACTCGTACCCTCTGCTTTAAGTTGCCCACATGAGATTGAAGGATTCGTAGTAACAACTCCAAAAACTTCCATCGGAACTTCTTCATTATCTTGTTTAGTGTTACTTTTCTCTGAGTGCTTTGGGAGATGCAATGTTTATGAGATTCTGTTTCAATCTTTGGAAATTACGAAATCACGAATTAAATACGACATTATGGCTTTATTAGAAGTTTGCATATCTCAAAATTATTTTTTATTTAACGACTCTTTATAAAAGTGATAATAATAATAATAATTTATTTCCACAATGATTAGTTGAACATATTGTATGAATGAAATATTATTATGCTTTTCACAAAAAATACTACTACTCATCAGCCCAAAAGGCGCATAAGGAAAACTTCCGTTTACAAATTAACTTGAATTTTAACAATAATGTTTGAGATGTAATACATAATATAGACAGCAAAATACACACACACATACAAAAATTGAAATTAACATATATTTGACATTTTATTTGAACCCATTCTAAAAATGATCATCAAAATTTTTTCGTGAAAAATTCCGCAAGGGAATAAAACACATTTTGAACGAGAAAAGTCTTAAGCTGTCTCTTGAAGACAAGTAAGGAGTTGACTGACTGTGAGTGTTTGGGCGGATGATTCAAAACTTTTATGTCTGCATGAAGAGGTCCTTTTCTGGTCACCTTCAGTCTATAATCTGGCAAAATATAATTATTATACCGGGTGGTATAAGAATGTGTTGACTCAGAGGAAATGAATTTATGTTCTTGAATGGGATCAGAGCCAGTTTGTAAATATAGATTAGTCAAAGTGAATATTTTTGCTTTTTCGAAGTATTTTCTACAAGAGATTTATAAAAGTTTCTTTAGCGCCGGTGGAGTCACCCCAAAATTCCACACCATATTGCAAAATGCTCTGTAAGTAGGCGTAATACACGGTTTTGGCAGCTTCAAAGTTAACGTTCTGTCTAACGGTAAGTATGGAAAATGCTGCACAGCCAGTAAACTATAGAGGTTTTGGTTTGATCAAAAGCTGCATTGCAAATGAGTCTACCCAACTCAGATGCGACTTTTTCCGGGTTTCGATTTCATCATCAACTAAAAGATTAACTTCGGATACAGAATGTCGAGATTTACCTCGTTTCGTCAAATGATTGATAACATTCCAAGTTGTTTTCACCTTGTTTGAGGAACATGATATAATTGAATCGTAATAGAGACATTTAGCTCGTGAAATCACTGTTTTCAAACACTTACAGTATTCATCTACTTACTTCTTGAACCATGCATTTTTCAAATGTATTCTCATTGTATACAGTGCCCTTTTATTTTTACAGGAAATTTGTATTTTCTTTAACATTTACTTTCCAATTAATCTGGCTCAATAGATCCGTGAATTTGTTGTTACCGCCCTCGTTAAAACTTCTACCTATCATGTATCCTGCCGAACTCCTATCTACTATGTCGTCTATGTGTGTTATATTTAAAGTAACAATTTGACCATGATGGTCAGAGAACCCGAATTGTTTATTCACAATATGGCAAAATGATTTTCGATATTTGTAATAATATTATCTAGTTGCGACGAACCAGTAGGCGTAATTCGAATAGGCTCGTTTATTAAACAATGCAAATCGAACATTCTTAAAATAACTTCAAAATCGTTCTTGCACTTATCGTCCTTCAAATCTGATGTTTGTGTCTCCACACATCATAAAATTGAAATTACGGAAAAGATCAGATAATTGCATCATAATTTCGTGAAAACAGTTCAAGAAAATCGAAAACTTACTCGAAGGACTCCTGTACAAACAAATCACAACTATTTTATTAGCCCTATTCAACACACAACACACACATTCGAAAACTTTGTGCACTGACTCTACGTCCAAGCCTCTCACCTCCTCAAAAACAAAATTGAAATCAGAGTTTCCATTACACAATACACCTCCACATTTAAATTGGCTTCGACAGGATTGTGAAACTAGTTCATAGCCTTCAAAACCAAGAGACGGCAATTTCTCCTCTGCAGCGTAATGCTCTGTCAGACACACCAAATTCCTGTTCATCCCTGTTCCGCAAAAATATTGATAGATTATCGTGTTTGCCCTTACATCCTTGTATGTTTTGATGAAAAATGGTGAGTTTTCCTTGTTTCTCTAGCTATTTACTATTGTTTCTCAGTTGGTAGCATTGATTAGTGTGCGAATTATTGCGCTTTTTCTGAATGTTCGACTGACTATTGCTATAATTTCAGGAATTATTTCCAGCCAGCGGCTGGGAATGAGGAACTGATAATGGGAAACCCCTTAAGCCCTCTTTTAGCAGAGATCTTCATGGATAATATAGATAAAACTATTCATGAACACCCGTTCAGTAAACTTGTCTTATATTGGTATCGATATGTCGATGACTTTATTGTGTGTTTCACAGGAACACACAGACAGTTCACTGTATTCGAAAATTTCATCAACAACCTGCACCCAAATATAAAATTTCACTTCTAAAATAGAGTAGAACAACTCGATCAATTTCCTAGACTTAACAATAACAAGATCAAATAATAAACACCAGTTTTCAATTCATCATAAACCTTCCCACACAGATATCACAATTTATTATTCATCGGCACATCCTTACCAACATAAAGCTGCAGCATTTAATAGTTACATACATAGACCCTTAAGCCTCAAATATACGTCAAAAAATGCCCTTTCGACCAAAATCATTGGACGTGCTTCGGCAAATTTCTCCAATAACTACTGGATAAGAATCACACAGTGTGGCTAGTTTGAGATGGGACATCTGTATGTGCCAAGTGATTAGCATGAAAATTCTTATAAAACGTGTAAAGGCTTCCACAAATAAAGTCATGCACATTGCATTATTTCGAAACATTTGAATCATAAACTGCATAACCGACACAGGAATTCGGCGAACAGAAACGTTTCCATAGAAGAGTGAATACCATCATAACAAATCGCGGTTGCTGTGGCGCCCAATATACGGACGATGGCACCATCAAGTGAAAGAGCGAACAACATTGAACGGCCTTCAAGATTCACTGATCTTCGCGAGTTGTAACTATGTTATGCATTGTAATTTTGCACGAATATACGGGGGTATGCTCATCAGATTTTCACACTTTTGTATTTAACGAAACTTGAACCATTCAATTTTGTCCTCATTTTGGATACTGTTACGGATAAGAGTTATCGGTCATCCTTCATGTCTTCTATTTGCATTTTGTGAAATGTGGGCACGTTTGCATATTTCCAATTAGCATAAATTGATACAAATCTATATTATTCGTTTCAAAATTAATTCACATTAATATTACGTCAAATGCAAAAGAAATATTTCAAGTGAAGTAAGAATCGATGATTCTTATAATTTTCTCTTCAAGTATGTTTGACCAACTCACTTATGAAATTCACAGAAAGGAAACATTCACAGACGCATAGATCCAATGGACTCGTTCAGTAATTTAAGCCAGAAACTAGCTGCATATAACACCATGATTCATAGAGCTTACTCTGTTCCCCTTTCGACAGAAAATTTTCAAACTGAACTTAATATCATCAGGAAAATTGCCTCAAATAACAACATACCACAACATTTTCTAAATACAATCATTAAACGCAAAGACCAACGTATTACCTCTCAATTACTATATAGCATCGTAGAAACCCCGGAAAAAGATACACCTCTCTAGCAAAATCAGTAACTACTGTTCCAAATTGAACATACTTACTTCATTCTCTTTTTTTTTGACAAAGAGGAGGAAAATCTTCGAAAAGATGCACCCCGGGAACGGGGCCAATGTCGGATTTCTACCGACTAAAAACCTCCTCTTGGAGTTCCAGCCCGTAGGCTATAGTCTCCACTTATAGAGTTTGGATAGCAGGAGAAAAAGTAAATTGACCTAGGTCAAATTCAGCGCTTTCGCGGAACGGAGGGGCCTAATCATTTATTCATTTACTAGGGAACACGGACGCAAGATGATGTCGTACCGTTTTGGCTTACAGTTAGCTAATGCAGACACTGTAGTATTCTCGTGAACGGTTATGTTTTCACGGAGGTTGCGTGCCATTTTAAGCTTTAATTCGGTAAGTGATGGCATACCGGAGTCTTTAAGTATGTCGGAGTTCCGAACGTACCATGGAATGGAGAGCGAGGCTCGTAAAAATTTGGAATATGTGGATTCCAGATTTTAAAGCACTTTTTTGGAGCGGTGCCGTAGATTGGAATTGCATAAGTGATTATACTACGGATGATTGCATTAAAAGCGAGGAGTTTAGACTTAGGGTACACTTTCGGATTCCTGAAGAAAGGTTGAAGTTGCACAAAAGCGGCGCGAGCTTTGTTTTGTACAGCGGAAATTTGCTTATTCCAAGAGAGATGTTTGTCAAGATGGATACCCAGATACTTTATTGAACGTTTCCACGGAATAATAGCGTCGTGAACTATGAGATTTTTAGGCTCCTTCCTTCTTGAGGAGAAGAAAGTAGCTTCGGACTTTGATTCGTTGATCTGCAAACGCCATTTAGAGTACCATTCGAGAAGAATCGGCAGATGTTTTTGAATTCGTGAATTTCCGTGTACGATTTGTTTGCTAGATGAAATAAGTGCAATATCGTCTGCATACAGGGCTGTGAGGATGTTTGGGTCGGATGGTATGTCCGACGAAAATATATTGAATAAAGTAGGTGACAGCACAGACCCTTGAGGAACACCGGCTGTGATAATTCTTGGGCAGGATATGCTGCTACCAACACGGACAGAAAGATAACGGTTCGTTAGAAACGAACGAATAATATTTGTTAGATACGCAGGAAAATCAAGCTTTATCATTTTATAGGATAATCCATCGTGCCAGACGCGGTTAAACACCTGCTTGCTGTCCAGTGTGAGCATTGCCGTATACATACGTCTGTTGTAGCAATCGGTGAGATATTCGCTGACACGAAGGAGTTGAACTTCATTCTCAAGCGGCCCCAACTTAAGTAGATTATTATTCAATGCCAAACAAAAGAACGATAAATTCAAGCAATCAGGAATTTATCAAATCAAATGCAATGAATGTCAGGTAGCTTATGTAGGACAAACAGGGAGAAGTTTTGAAGCTAGATTCAAGAAACATTTTTCCTCAGATAAAAATTCGCCAATATTTGAACACATAAAATCAACTAACCACTCGATATCATTGAACAATCTTAAGATCCTTCATAAATGTAACAAAGGGAGAGATGAATTTTTTGGAAAGTTTCGAGATTAACAAACTATGTAAAAACCCACAATTTATTACCCTCAACAGCCAACTAGAGCATAATGGATCCCCACTACTCAATATTTAGGATAAATTTCATTCAGTACTTGTACTTGCCTACTCATGTATTATATTGTTATTCACTTGAAAATGATCGAAGGGTAGAAACCGGTCGTGATTATTATCGAATGAATAAATTATGGAAAAGTGACAAAAGTGTCTCGTTTCGTGTTACTTTAAAAATTAATTTCCATAAAATAAATATATCATCAATACTATCAATTGAAAAGAGTTTATGTAATCAATTATTATATTTCGGTCAATCCTTTTTGGAAAAGGTCGTCCTTTATTACACTTTTGAGGAACAATCAGATCAGGATCAATATCGCGTGCACTTTTCAGAACTCATTATTTTGGTCATATCCTAAAACGGAAACAATAGCAACTTTACACATCGTAACTTCTTCCCTTTTTTCCGTCTTCAAAGAATATGTGTAGGAATAAACTCGCCTACTTCATTTTGTCTTAAGGGTAGTTTTTCCTTTCAGTTTTTTTTTATGCAGCCTACAATTAATGCTCTTCTTTCATCTGTTGTCAACAACCACTATTGTTCATTTAGCTTAAACTTTCGCGTAGGGGCAATTTTAGACAAACACTTTTTTTGCATTATTTTTCAAATAATTTGATGACGTGTTCCCTTGTGATTTTTTCAGTTTTTTGTCTTTTTCTCTCCATAGGATTTTCATCGAATTTCTTTCTCTTCCTCAGCTCCCCTTCTTTCGTTATTTTCCATTTCAATTTCTTTCATCATCATCTCACCCTTGGTTATTCATTATTCTTTCACACCAATATGTACTTCGCAATAACAGTTTTATTGATTTTAAGATCGGCTAATTCATCAGGTATACACCCACTACACGCACAATAACGATTTATTTTGTAGGTTAGGATTTGATCAACGTCATGCTGTACAAATTCGAATGTCCAAAATGACATCGTTTTCAGTTAGGACATAGAAAATACTTAGCTTAAAAGTCCTATGTGTAACACATAGGACATATTCTATTAGGAGGATCGTGTAGCAGGGAAGAAATAAAAAACATAAGATGGAACAACAAGGAGATCAAGAATACAAAACAGATTTCTGGCGCCTTTAATGACTTCTTCGTGGGCATTGGGCCAAACTTGGCAAAAGGACTGAAAAGAAATAGATGTTTAAGAATGGCATCACACAAAGATTTTGTACCCCACAACTGAGGCTGAAATGCTCTCTATCATTAGACCTCTAAAATACAAAAAATCATACAGAATTGACCAGTTGAGTATTGTACTACTCAAATCGATAGGCACGTACATAAGTACACCTTGAAATATTAATAAACGATATAATTGGAACTGGGGAGTGTCCTGAACACTTCAAAGTTGAAATAGTGAAACCTATTTCCAAGGGTGAAGACATATCTGATGTAAATAACTACACTAACATCTTATTTGGAAAAGACATTTGAGTACTGAAAATGAGAAAAATGAATTTCATAGACAAAAACGAATTACTATACGAGAGGCAGTTTGGTTTTATCAAAAACAAAATACTGAGGATGCTATCCAGGTTTTATTGAAAAATATATACCATAGTCTGGATAAGAATAAAAAATCCATCTGCATTTTCATAGATCTTCGAAAGGCGTTTGATACTATCGACCATCTGTGGTTGATGGAAAAATTAGAGTAAATGGGTTTCTTACCTGCACGAACGGAAACAGATAGTGGAAATAGGGGGTACAAGAAGCAAACCAGAAGTTGTCCAGTGTGGTGGACCTCAGGGGACAGTGTTGGGTCCGGTGCTATTCATACTGTTTATTAATGACTTGTTCTTGCAGCAAACACGGGGTCTTTGAATGCTTTTGCAGATGACTGTGCTATTTTTTATGAAGAGAAAGAAAAGAACGGTGGAGGTCGATCTGAAAAAAACTTTAATGTGGTTTTCAGAAAATCTCCTCTCTGTAAATTTCGACAAAACATTTTATTTACCGTTCCACTGCTACTCTGACTCAATGCCTTGCTTCGATAACCTGAAAATAGATGTAGAATAAGATTCTTTTAAGCTGCTACCAGTGCAGCAGTTCACTTACCTGGGCGTATGCATCGCCAGCCACCTCAAATGGGATAAGCACGTCAACCAACTGATGAGAAAACTGAGATTTGTCCTAAGTAGATTCAAACTAGCGAAAGGATTTCTTGACCAGGGATTAATGAAGATGATTTACTATTCTCTCGTGGAAAGTATACTTGCATATGGAATTATCTGCTGGGGCTCAGTACTGAATAACATCTTGAGACTGAATATGCTGCAGAAACGATTTCTTGAAATAATGATGAACAGACCCTACAGGTATGCCTCAGATTAACTTTTCAGAGAAGCAGGGATAATGGATATTAGACAAATATATTATTTCAGAGTCTTGATGAGAATACACAGTGGGAAAGATGAAAGATTTGAAAAGAGCACCTAGAATGAATCTGAGCAAAGGCCAACGATCATACCAATATATGTCGCATAAGATGTACAATACCATTCCTGCAAATATCAAAATAACGATAAGCAGGAACGGATATAAGAGGAGAATTAAAACATTCATCCTGAGTGTCCGTAGAAACTTTTTTTACCGGTTGCTGGATGGGTTGCAGTAAAGTGAGGGGGGAGTACTTTTATTCTCCTTCTCTGATGGACTTTATCCAGACAACTCGTAACTACAAATAATTATCAATTATGGATTTTATATTATTTTTTTGCATTTTGTGCCCACTAGATTTAAATAGCTTTTTTAACCGTGATTGTATAATTTTTGAATGTGCAATTTTGTGAATATTGTTTTAGCTCACACACAAGTATCATTTCGTGAGAAATTTTTCTTTCATTCTTCATGAATTTTATATCTAGCAGAATAAATTATTATTATTAAAAAATGCAGAAAGATCATTCATATATAATAACTGATCATGTTTTTACACTAAGGACAAACAAATTAGAGTATTTTTCTAATAGAAACAGTTGAGATAGGACATTCAAGTCTGGTAAAGTGAAGGAAATGAGTGCACGGAAATCATATGGTACCATTATCAGTAATCTCAATTTCTTACATTTAGGACATTTTGTTTTAGGATCGCAGACTAGTTGATCACCGAATCGAGGAATATCAAATATTCTTACATTTTTACTATGCATGTTCAAGGGACGTACAGTATATCTTAAAACAGTTCTGAAAAGATTTCCTGACGTTAATTTAAAAAGGTTTCTGATACATCCCAAACGAATTTAATTCTGTTGGTTTTGATAATCTTGATTCTAGAATGGTTGTATTTAATGAAATAGCCTTTTATATGTTTTTAATACTTGATTACGATCCATCAGTTGCACAAATAATTAAATCTGGGTATGTAATTCTTTCCAATTAATTCACATAGCCGATAATTAAAGACAACTGCTGGTCGATAAATTATTGAATCTCAGTTTATAGCATATTTCGTTACGTTTTAAAACCCCATAACGCCTCTTTTATGTAACATGTCGGTCATTCATGTGGGATGAACTTAAAGCTACCAAAGTAGAATTGCTTAAAAATGGACGGTTGAAATTCTTCGAGAGAACATTGGCGAAAATGCGTTTATGTTGCCAACAATGATTTATGATATACAGCAAAAAAAGTACCTCAAAATGCAATTTTCGATTGCTAATGTTGGTACAGCACCATTGATCATTTACAAGCAATTCGTACTCTTATCGAAAAGTGTACCGAATATAATATTCCCATCTACTTGGCTTTTATAGACTTCCAGAAAGCTTTCGGTCCTATAGAAATGTCGACAATAATGAGATCTTTAGATAATGCAAGAGTCGACTCTCGGTACTCGATTTTGCTGAAATACATTTATGATCATGTTTTCATCACAATTCATTTGGATAAGAACAAAATAACAGATGAAATCTACGTCAAGGCGACACTATTTCTCCGAAATTGTTTACGCTGGCTCTAGAGGACGTCTTCAAACGTTTAGAATGGAACAACAAAGGAATCAACATCGATGGAGTACATTTAAATCATCTGAGGTTTACTAACGATATAGTTCGTATTAGTACAAACTCTGAAGAGCTGAATAAAACCAAAATTCTGAGTGCAGAAAACATACACATTTCGATTGAAAATTAGGTGATAGAAAATGTGACCGAATACACTCATCTAGGTCATAAAATAAAACTTGGGAAAGAAAATCAAAGCTGTGAAATTTCTTGGAGAGTGGGTTTGAGCTGGGCTGCATTTGGAAATCTGGGCTTTGTTTTGAAGTCCCGAAATATTCCTCCCAACCTGAAAAGAAAAGTCTTCGATTCGTGTGTTCTTCCTGCCTTACATATGGCCTTGAAACGATATATCTAACTCAAAGATCAGCCAATCAATTACAATTTTCACAACGGGCTATGGAGAGAACCATGATGGTAATTTCATTGAGAGATAGAGTGAGGAATGAGGATATTAGAGAGAGAACTGGAGTAATTGATGTGCTATGATAGCACAATTGAAATGGGCTGGTCATGTAGGCAGGTAAGACCCATCGAAATGGGCCAACAAACTGCTCGCATGGAGACAAAGAACTACCAAAAGGATCGTAGGAAGACCACAGCTCAGATGGGGAGATGACATCCAGAAGATCGCGGGGCAAAACTGGATGCAAACAGCTGCCGATAGCGACAGATGGAAAAATTTGGAGGCGATCTATATCCAAGAGTGGATTAATACAGACTGAGGAGAGAAAGGGAATGTTGGTATAGCACCGAAATAAACTATTCATGTTTAAATCTTCCTTTTTGAAAGAGACATTCATCGGAATCATCGTCGACGAACGCCATAGTAGCCTTAATACAATTTAGTTGTATATCGATATGTTTCGTTCTTGTTTGAAGTTGTCATAGTCGCACATCTATTCGCAACATGCAGATTGTAGCTAAATCCTATATAGATTCGGTGAGAGATCATGACACACTCTACGAATTAAAACAGGAAACCTATTATAGTTCACCTGCAAACAACGAAACCAAAGAGTGTAATAAGTAGTTTCATAATGTAACCTTAAAATCCATTAAATTGAAGTTTAAATTGGACAATACAGTAATGATTGACGCACATAAAGGTAATAATCTTATAGCATTGTACAAGGCAGATTATTTACTTAAAACAAAAAATTTTATTGAATCTGGAATAATCAATTACTAAGAAAGATCCTTCTCAAAAATTTTAATTCAATATTAAACACGCCTTAGAGAATGCCAAATCTTTAATAACGAACAATCAAGAATACAAACTTTCAGTTGACGATCCGCAGTGACCAAAACTCTATTCTCTCGTCAAACTTTTAAAAAATGGTTATACCTCTGACCAGTTGTCCTGAGGTATTATGGTACATTTATGTTTTTTCAATCAAAGATTTTCAATAGAGATTTCTTCAGTTCCAATAGAAAACAATTCAACTTACTGTAGAACAATATAAGGCTAAATGTATGTTCTGGAATGTAATGAATCTCTACCCAAGTGCTCCACCTGACGGTCCATTGAAACTGACTAACCAAGCTCTGCAGGATAATAATTTGTTTGTTTGTTTCGTCTTTTAAAAATGTACTCGGGAACTTAGCCCATTTATACAGTGGACCTACAACTTATAGTGGATTCCGAACCACTCTCCTAGACCGTGCAATCACAACTGCCACTACAAGGATTACAAGTTATCTGGTCTTCCGAAGTTTATGCCTTCTTTAGCGATTTTTTCCGAATTCACTTTCTTGTTCAAGGACAACATCCACAACTTGAACCCGGAGTGGAACCAGGCACCTGGGCTTAGTAAATTCAACATACTCACTCACTAACCGTGCAGCTACCCAGGCGATTAGGATAATAATGAAAATCTCGTTATACAATCAGAACTCTTTCATAGCTTTGAATCATGTTCAGAACAATATTATTTCAACATCAATGATGAAATTCAGATTTTACAGCTGCGTAGTAAAGCTTAGTTTTTTTAGCCTTTTATTAGCCGAAATTTTCATTGATAAAATTGAGAAAATAATTCATAACCATCCGCTGTCGAAACACTGCTTTAATTGGTTTAGATATGTGGATAACATAATCCGTTGATTCACAGACACGAAGAGATAGTTAAATTCTTTTTGTAACCCTATAAATTTAACTTATTCGAATATAGAGTTCATTTTGAAATGAAAACTAGAATTCCATCAATTTTTCTTATTTAGATTTAACTTGAATTGACTGCAGATATTCTTTTTGCATACACCATTCTGTACAGATATAATTCATTTATAATTCTTTCTCACATCCACATCAAAATGAAGAAGCTACTTTCAACAGTATAATACATACAACCACACGATACCATTGTAAGAAAATAATTTTTGAAAGAACTCAATATTCATAAAACAAATAACGGTGAATAATATAATTCTCAATCTACGATTGATAGTGTACTTTCTTGCAAACAATTTCAACATGAAATCGATGAGTTACTTCCTAGTGTTAAGGTGACCAATCAAATATATAAGATGTTCTTATTGGTAAATCCAGTCTAAATTTAACATCATTCTTCTCATCTTCTAATTTCAATATAGTTTTCAAAACGGATAACTTTCTAGGCAAAAAATTAAACACTGTATATCTACAATTCATAAAGAAATCAAATCAGGTGATAATATACTCTCTTGTGGAAGTTGTAGAAAAATTATATCGGTAACACTTTTAGAAATGTCAATATTAGGTTATTAGATCACTAGCGCAGTATTGAAACAACATCGATATTCTCTATGCAAATAATCTACTAGAAGAAAACCATACTTTCAATAATGATTTTAATATTTTACATGATGATCATAATAGATTGAAACTGGACCTATGGGAAGCAATGGAAATCAGTGAACAGGAAAATTACGGAAATTCATTTAATATCAGCATTACTTTATGATTTCAGATCTCAAAAGAAGCAACTTTGTTCGTATTTTCCTCCTAATGAGCTGAGTACCTGCTTTCATCACTGTTCACATCATTCTTTTATATGTACTACTTATCTGATGAAGCCAGATTGTGTTGAAACGCGTCGCAAGTTTTTGAATATTGTGGAAATTTGAACATAATTGTTTTATTTAAATCATATTAAGCCAATCCTGAATTTCAGAATAGAAATTTTCTAACATTCAGAATTTCCTCAATATATCCCTGAGTTTGGATACTAAAACCACGAAACGACAAGCAATGTATCGAGAATTTATATTGTAAAAGGAAATACGTTAAAATTTGAAATGCACTCGTAACCTTCGAACCTCTTACTACCATCTGCCCAGTCTACTTCATCTTTGTGGACCCATAAATATATTATATATAAATAAAAAGGTCTAACCCCGACGAGTTGGCCATATATCTTTTCGAGCAATCGAAGCGATTTCATGAAAAATATAAATCCACCACCAGGTAATTAATACTACTTCCAGGTAATGATTATAATCAAAACATATCCTGGAATGATTATATATTAGGTAACGTTAAATGTCATTCATAGAAAAGTGATGAGCGATATCTATATATATATATATATATATATATATATATATATATATATATATAACCTACGACGAATATTACTAGATTTGATGTCTGTTATCTTCTGTAACTGTTCAAATAAATTTTTCTTCATACCTAAAATCTCAATGTCATCATCTATATTTCGTTTGATGATGTGTTTTCTATTATTTCTTGCGAGAACAATCTGATCTTGAACCGCTATATATATATATATATATATATATATATATATATATATATATATATATATCAAGTTCATTGTCAAAAAAATATATATATATATATATATATATATATATATATATATATATATATATATATATATATATATATATATATATATATATATATATATATATATATATATATATATATATGCAATATATATTATGGACTATAACAGAAATGAATAGTCAATTTATACCCAAAGACTGTATATTTTGGCCTCATTTAGGCCTTCATCAGGAGTAGGTACGTTATGACGTTATAAAGTTATGCATAATATGCAGGTCCGGGTTAAATATTTCTTTGTTGAACAGACGAAACATTTGAAAAACTTTTAAAAAACAATCCTCGTTTGAGATGAAAGATTTGAAAACAGAAATAAAGTGGGTTCAAAACCGGATTAAAATACTTTAAAATGATTAAAACGAGTAAAAGGACAGTCAGACGTTATTTCAAAAGTCGAAACAGAGTCCTGGGAGTCTGTGCGATCAAAAATGTAACATTTGGTGATATTCAGCAGAACCGTTTCGGAGAATAAGTGAATCCTCGAGAATCGAAATTGAACGGTAATCCGCCGAGAGGCCTAGGAGTCCAGGGACAGTGATGTAATTGACATCTAGTCAAAAATAGAAGCAGATCCTTATGAGGATAATGGTTCAAATACCCAGACAAAATCTCACCGAATTCAAGAGGCGAGGGATAAAATCATAAAAAAAGCAACTGGATGTACTGTGTAGTTTTAATTTTGGATCCTCGCCATGTGGTGAAAACATTCCCAAACTGTAGTTGGAGAAGAATTCATAAAACGAAATATTTCAGGCCCAACCCAAACCCACATCTTCCACCAAAAATCGACGCAGGGCAAATTAAGTTACTTGGGGATGTATTAATTCGAGATAGACCTACTAGGTATTTGGTGTCCCGCACCGGAATAAGATATGTAGTGATATGGGACAGATAAACATTTAAGTGACTCCCGTGCTGAAAGCTCGGAAGACATTTTAAAGGATGGAAAAGGTATGAGGCTACATTTCTAAATTAGACGAATATGGCAAAAGATTTTTTGGTCATTTCTGCAAATTCGTATTCGATGTATTCGAATAATTCAAATTTTAACTCCCGTTCAAAATTTTGAGAACACATATCTAAATTTTTGTTTCTTCAAATCCAAATAACGACCTATTTGTATATATTTCACGTCACTTTGTACTTGGTTTTCATACTGTCCAATAATGGACGAGAGTTCAAAACCGCGGTATTAATGATCTATCAATTTAATTTATTTGGTGGTAGTAAAATCATAGTAAATGATTCCATTTGTGTTTTAATCCTGCTTAACTACTAAATAGTATTTTAGAAATCCATAGTGTTCATAAACCTGGTTTACATTCTTGATTTTGAAAAGTTACATCGTTTACAGTTCAGTACCAACAAGACATACCAAATAAAGCTACATTTCAGCCATGAAAGCATATCAACGAGGTAATGTGTGAACAAGAATAAGGAAAACTTCGATTAATCAATCTTCTGAGAAAAATAAAACTACTTTCTAAACAGTTGTTTATTTGCGGAGATACCAAATCGAATATAGAGATGTATTGAATCGTCTAGACATTTAAAACTGATAATATCTGTAATGATAACAATCCGTACATCAGAAATTTTTCGCGGTTAAGAATACAATAGCAACAGAAATGAATACTATTTATGGCATCTTGATATTTAAGAACAGGTTGGATTTATATACCTCGAATAAGTGGAAATTTTTATTGCCGTACTATTTTATCGCGACAAGTTGGAAAATATTCGCGGATCCTGGAGATTTGTAGATATGGTAATACGGTTGTTAAATTCTTCATCTGACACCTCTTTATCGTGGCTTATTTTAATATCAGACCACTTATAAAATTCCAACACCTTTTCAAATTGAATGGAATTTGAAACAGGTCAACTAGTATTTAAATGGAACCTCAAAAATAAATAATTATATCAACTAATTTTTGGGTGTTTTCTGAAGACAATAATATACAAAAAATTATGAAAAATAATTGGGGTCTAAACAGGAACTGCATATCTGAACTTTTATCTCAGATTATTTTTTAACTATTAACTCCTTGCTTCAGTTTCCTGAACCTTGGACGATCTACTGATAAAATCTTATTGAACCAAATGAACAACATATCTCAAAATCCGATAAACTAGCAAAATTTATCGCTTGGTAAATATATTGAAGACTTTTTCAGGGATGAATATTTAACCTTCTATAGAATGTTAAATATCAAAATCTCTAAAATTACTATTTGCGAGATTATCGCAAGAATTTTCATTCAAGGAACAATATTCAACCTTCCGTAGAATGTTAAATATCTCTCCTTAAAGCTCCTTTATCCACGGTCGCTTAGTAGAGGTACAATCTGGTCGGAGGTCATGAATAGGTGAACAGACTCTCTTTCTCTTTTATCTGTAGAGCAAGGTTGACCAGGCATCAACATGGTTTCGTTAAAAGAAAATCAGCTTTAACGAATTTAACTCATATATTAAATTCCTATCGAAATGTTTTAATGAGGGGTCACATGTTAATGCAGTATATACCGACATGGCTAAGGCTTTCGACAAGGTACACCATGAAACATTAGTAGCAATTTTATCCGACTTCGGCATGGTTGAGTTGTTTGCGGAGTGGATTCGGTCTTATTTATCGAATAGACTACAGTATGTAGCAATCAATGGTTCTTCTTCGTATACTTTCAGTGTTATTTCTGGCGTACCTCAGGGCTCCCACCTGGAGCCTCTTCTTTTTGCAATTTATATAAATGATATCTCAGAATGCTTTCCGAATACATTACATGATTTATACGCAGATGATCTTATAGTGTACAGTCTCAGGCAGATGTGCAGTCATTCCAGGATCACCTGGATAGGTTATACACTTGCGATCCAGATATTTTGTGCTTAATGTTGATGAGTGTCAGCATATTGTATGCACCAAGAACTTGAATATTATAGAGACCAACCTGTCTCTTAATGGACTAGTGGTTAAAAAGGTTGATCGGGTCAAGTATCTTGGAGTTATTTTTGATGAATAGCTCTCATTTGTTTATCACATTGAATGTATTATCTCGAAAGCTTTCAGAATGCTTGTGTTTATTTTGAGAATAACCAAAAATTTCAAAAACGAGAAAACTCTAAAAACTCTCTACTTCACCTCAGTCAGAACAAATGTAGAATATGCTACGCCTATTTGGAATCCATATTTTAATAAATATATAGATAGAATTGAGAAGGTACAGAAAAAGTTCATTGAAAACCTCAATAATAGATTCAATCCGATTCTCTTGGGTAGAGGTTATAACGTTGATCTGCGCCAGCATGGAATTCTCAGCTTGAAATATAGAAGAGTGCTATTCGATAGCACATTTCTATATCGCATTCTGAATATTGGTTTTGATTGCTTCTTGATTAATTGTTTAACATTCAATGTGCCGCAATATCGAAGTCGTACGAGTGCACTATTTTATGTTCCGAAGGCTCGTACTGCATTATATTATAATTCTGTATTATTGAGACTGATGCGATTCTGCAACTATCATTTGAACAGCATGGATCTTATCAGCGTTAATCTCCGAGCCTTCAAAAGAAATGTTATTTTGTATTGGTTGAGGAACTATCATTAGTTGTTTTTCTTCTCTTTTGTGCATTTATAATTTCTTTCTACTTATTCAGTGGAAACTACCTGAATTGTAAATTATTTTCAAATATTTTTCAATGTATAGAGAACCCCTGTTATTGGGATATCCTGTTGGGGTTCCTGTTTTCCTAATAAATAAATGAATAAACAGACTACAGTTTCTGTCTCGTGTGAACTAGTCAGTGATTCAATGCAATTGATAAGAATACTTGGCGGTCTAGCTTGATGTTGTGGATGAGTATGCAATACAGACGAGATCAAACAAGACCGAAACTGCAGTCTCTTATATTCATGACATCCAATTAATCTAATCGGATGTCTCTTACAGGCTCTACGATTTTAAAATCCCTTGATATTCTAGGTCGACTTGATTTCGTTTGATTGTTTTCGTTGATCCTGTCTCCATGAACTTCTACACCTATATTTTTAATTTAATCGACGGACCTGTATGCGTTGTAATGCAAGAAGAATCGTTGATCCGATAGTACTAGTTTCTGGATTTGCAACCTCTCGTCTCACCCCGCCGTGGATACGTGGCGCAGTTTCCAGAATGAATGTAAACAAACTTTTGATTCACCCTCTTGTGGATTTTATTGAGGAAAATGGTCATATGCAACCATTTTATCACCTCCATGTCGTTGTATTACTCTCTCCCTATTTCTCTATACTGGACCATCAATTGCGAAATAACATTTAGATTTTAACAATCGTTTCTGAAACTTATGTGGGATCCTTATAATCCCATTATAAACAGAAATTAGTCAGGAAGAACGTAACTGAATTGGGCTGTTAGCTGCAACAATTGTAGGAAAAGTGTTTGGTATACTCAGGATATGATTCTCCCAAAAAAATATCATTTACCTGAACAATATGCAACACAAAAGTGAATTTTTGGTGATCATTTCTATAATACACTCCCCACAAAAATTGTCGCATCATCCTACTTTTACGACAATACTATATAAACTTTTAGGTTGATCATTCAAAAGTCGCTTGGTAATTTTCAGAAGTGCAAAAAAAGAAGATATCATTCAAAAGAGATGAGCTTATGATGGAAAATATCAACAATTTTAGATTTTGCAATGCTTTATAATGAAGCCAGTTTGATGAGCGCGAGGAGGTTATATTATCTTCAGAGCATTTTGTGTGCCAGAAAATACCTGCTCAACCCCTCAAAAAGTTCACCATTATGGCACTGGACAAGTCGATCAAGTGCAGCTCCTTTTCGAAACTTATTTTGCACAAAAAAAGTCCGTCGAGATACAAAACTGAAACCAAACTCTACATTAACCGAAATGAAGAGAGATTCGCCATCGTTTTGTCGCAGTGATGTTTAAATTATTAAAGTAAATGTTTTAAATGAACTTTCTTCCGGGTCAGTCTTCCCAGTCAATATGGTTTTCTATACCAGAAACGAACCTCCTGCAGTTGATGAAATATTCAGCCTAAATTTGGAATACAAGCATTAAAATATTTTATCTAAATAAAGCCTACCATCTTTACGCGTCCTAAATTTTAACTAGAATACGGACATGGTGAAATTTCCGTAAAAATTGGTTTTTCTCTCCTGCAGTTGATGAAATATTCAGCCATGTCTCCATCTTTTGCCCTTTCAAACATATTCGGAGCTAATTCTTCTTTTGCCCTTTCAAAGTACTCCACTGATCAGCTTATAAACAATTTTCGTTTGTTTATTTCAATTTAGTCACTTCTTTGACATTTGTAATGTTTTCGTATCTCTGATCGTTCTCGAGCAAAAAATTATTGAACGAGTGTTTGCATTTGCATAATTGAAAGCACTTCTTATTAAAAAGTATGACTCCTAGGCTTAGATTTTTGATTTATTCTGACCAGTGTCTAACTAAACTGTTAATTAAATTAACGATTAGTTTTAGGACTCTTTAAATTATTGCTGTAAGAAAAAATGGCTAATTTTACTAACGCCGAATTGGCTGATACCCATTACATGTACGGTCTGGCTGACGAAAACACAACAGCTGAGCGATTATATCAGGTTCGCTTTCCAAATAGAGTGATAACAGACAGGCGAACATTTTCAAATATCCAAAGAAGGTAGAGGGATACTGGTACTTTTACTGCAAATAATCATTTTAAAGGTGCAACACAAACTATGAGAACTCCAGATAGTGAGGAAGCAGTTTTGAATTGCATTGATTTGAATGTGAGAACAAGAAAAATTGGAAATCAGTTGAATATTTCACATGTTCCAGTTTAAAGGATTCTCCACAACTTTTAATTGTACCCGTTCATATTCAACGCGTTCAAACTCTAGTTCCTCGAGATTATTGATTCATTTGAGAGACAAAATTCCATTTCTTTTTGAAGCTACTATTAATCATGGATATCAGAAATTTATTTTAGTGATGATCATGGAAAAATGTTATCGTATCTCAAAAACATCTAGACTTTATTGGTATAGGAAAAAATCCCACTTCCTATAGCTACAAGTGCTGGCCAAACAACTAAACACAGTTCGCCAGTTTTCATAATGAAAGTTTATTCAGGTGTGTCGACTTCTTCAAGAGTTTCATATATAGCGTCATTATGTGATTGAGCAACCGGAAGCTAGCTGTTGCTAGCCACCTTCAAATGCAGCTTCGACAGAACAGTGGACTGCAAATTAGTACTAAAACGATACGACGTCACAGGGAATTTGGTTTGAGGCATCGTGTCGCAGCTCAAGGCGAGCTCTAACCGTAGCATCGAACAGTCCGATTGAATTTTGCCAGGGAACATGTCAATTTGTTAGAAGTTGACTCGGAAAAGGTTTTTCACTGATGAGTTGCGATTTTATCTTTTTCATTGCGACGAACTTTCTTTAGTGTACAGACGATGAAATAATAGATATGCATAATGCAACTTTTTACGAACTTATGGTTTAGCGGAGCTTCAGAATTACGTTACAGACATTCTAGAATAAACTATTTTACCATTCGTGTCAAACATGGTTGAACACTTTTTGTGTATACATGATACTTCCAGACCAAGCGTTAGAAACTTCCTTCAAGATCACGAAACCACTTGTATGTGTTCTACAATAAGTTTAGACCTCAATTGTAGATCGAGAATCCAGCAAAAGTAGCCAGCTACCTTGAATTACGTTCGGAACAGACTGATCAAAATTTGGAACGAAATGGCATAGTTTTGAATGTTCAAAGAGTTTTATAAGTGCGTGATATACTAGCTAAACATCCAAAGGGCATTCACCACGCTTTTCGTCAAATTTAAGAACCAACAGGGTAAAGTAGATGTAATTACGATACTGAAGAGAGATATGCAAGAAATCGATTCACTCCCTTGATCATAACAAGTACCCAACTAATTCGATTCTTCACATCTATTTTCGTTCATGTGTAAATATCAAATCGGAATGCTCATTATCGCTCATATTTTAATTATCCTTGAAGCTTTTCTTTAGATTCACGAAGATGCATAATACACCATATTTAAGAACTAATCGAATACGAGTTGCACGTTTTTGTCTGATTGACCTTTGTTTCTGTAATTGGTGGCCATAAATAAAAAACAGCGATAAATAAAAAGTCATTGTTGGTAGCCAAGATATACGGTTAAGTAATACCGTTTTGTCTGGAATTTCAATGATAGGATGTATCCTTAGATTATGATTAATTCTTAATATTGCATTCGTAAAATTTTTTTTGAATTTATTCTTGTTTTAAAAACCATTTATGCTGTGCACAAACTGATCATTTCAAGGGGTAAAACTAACACGTTTCCATCGACGTTGAGATAATCCTTTATTATTATTATTCATTATCGTGGACTTATGCACTATCTCAGCTGTTAGCTGGATATAATTTACCTTTTCCAGATTCAGCAATCAAAGGGAATAGGCTCGATTACAATATACTTGATATAAATTTCCTAACTATCCTACTTGTATTAAGAATTACAGCTTTTTACATTTTTATAGAGGTATTCTTATGCAATTCTTATTTCTTAAGGCTATCATGCAAAGTCGAGGATACGATGACAAGAACAATATCTATTTTATCGAGGTGCCACATCTGCTTGATCTCAATAGCAAGGTCAGTGTATTTGGACTTTTTCTGCTGGAACTTGTTCAGCACGTTGTTATTATTCGGTGTGGCGACATTCACCAGCATTGCTGTTCTGGCTCTCTCATCATACACCACTATGTCCGGCCTATTATTCGTCACCATTCTGTCAGTGATAACAGGCCTATCGTAGTATAATCTGATAGAGTGATTTTCCAATACGAGCGCCGGTTGATACTTGTAATAGGGCTGGAAGGTATTCAGAAGTCCGTACTTATGAGCAAATTTCTGATGGATAATGTTGCACGCTTGATTATGCCTGATAAGATAGTCCGTATTGGCCAGTTGTTCGCAGCCGGACGTAATATGTTGTATAGTCTCCGATCCTATATGGCATTTTCGGCACTTATCTGTTTGTAATGTTCCGTCCGTTTTTTGTAGTTGTTTGTAGCGATCACTTGGTCTTGAATGGCCATAAGGAATCCTTCTGTTCTTGCGAATAATTCTCCTTTCATCAACCATTTGTTGGAAGCTTCTTTGTCGATGTGTGGTTGGTTAACCTCATGGTGATGTCGTCCATGCAATTCCTTTCTTGACTATTGCTCTTGTTCTTCAGTATCTGATAGGAACGGTAGATTCAGCAGGTCATCTCTGGTAGCAAGATTTAAAGGTGTATATCCCTTATCAGCCAACGATACCACCCTATGTAGGTCAGAAGTGAGAGCTTTTGCAGAGAAGAATTCTCTGAGATTTTATCTGTTCGGTGTGTAAATTGACAACATCTATTAATCCGCATCCTCCTTCTTTCCGCTTCAAAGTTGTTCGTATCACAGACGATTTTGGATGATGACACATTATTTTATTCATGATTGTTCCGTCCAAGTTAGGTCATCGGAAACGAAAACTCACTGATCTGAATGGACTTTGGTAGTGCTGATGTTTTGGCCAGAAATACTATACAGGGTGCTTCAACGAAAACTAAACAGAGGCTTTATGCACCAAGATATTAATTTCTGATCAAAACTCAAAAACATGTAAATTTTTGTTTCAAGGAGGACATCTTTTAGGGTACGAAACTTGCCTGAAATATCAACCCCCTAAGCAGGTGTTGCAATCAAACATTTTGAATAGGGAAGATGGGTTGAGTGATGACAAAAAAGAAAGGTGGTATCTTTGTCTACATCGCCTTGAACGAATTTCCATTTTTAATTGAAAACTGTAAAAGATACAGGGTGAGCAACTGAAATATAGGGAAGACTATTTCCCTGAGACTATTCAAGTTTCAGTGAAGTAAAATGGAACAGATCCATGCTGATCAATGGCAGTCATTATCAAGTACCATCCTCATCTCGAAATTCAACCCCTAGAGCAGGGGTGACCACCCTTGAAAATTTGGAAGAGGGTAGATGGGTCGAATGATACCTCGAAAGAAAGGTATTATCTTTGCATCCCCGTGAACGAATTTTCATTTTTCAATGAAAACTGTAGAAGATATAGAGTGAGCTACTGAAAAATAGAGGAGACTATCTATCGACCTGAGCTATTCAAGTACCCTGCTGTAGGGGTTGAAATTTGAGATGTGAATGGTATTTCGGAAGATGACAGCCTTTGATCCGGAACGAATCTTTTTTTACACTAATACTCAGGGCGATAGATAGTCTCCTCTATTTTTCAGTAGCTCACTCTGTATCTTCTATATTTTTCAATCGGTAATGAAAATTCGTTCACGGGGATGCAGACAAAGATAATACCTTTTTTTGGAGGTGTCACTCGACCCATCTTCCCTTCTCCAAATTTTCAAGGGTGGTCACCCCTGCTCTAGGGGTTGAAATTCGAGATGAGGATGGTACTTGATGATGACTGCCATTGATCGGCATGGATCTGTTCCATTTTACTTCACTGAAACTGCATAGTCTCAGGGAAATAGTCTTTCCTATCTTTCAGTTGCTCACCCTGTATCTTTTACAGTTTTCAATTAAAAATAGAAATTCGTTCAAGTCGATGTAGACAAAGATACCACCTTTCTTTTGAGTCATCGATCGACCCATTTTCAGAATGTTCAAGGATTGCAACCCCCGCTTAGGGGGTTGATATTTCAGGCAAGTTTGTACCCTAAAAGATGTACCCCTTGAAACAAAAATGAACCTGCTTCTACGTTTTGATCAGAAATGAATATCTTGGTAGATATAGCCTCTGTTCAGTTTTCGTTGAAGCACCCTGTATGAATGATGCGGGTTGTTTTTACCCATGTGGAGGACTCGACACTTTGAGTTGTTAAGTGCCAGGAGCCAATCTCCGGACCACTTGAGTATAGAGTTGAGGTCACGTTGAAGGGTAGCGGCGCTCGAGAGTGGGTTGCAGCACAACTTGGTGTCTTCTGCAAAGAGTGAACACTCAGATTTTACTATTGATGGTAGGTCAGAGGTGAGGAGAAGAAATAGAAGGAAGTCG
The DNA here is from genome assembly GCA_013387265.2 of Cryptolaemus montrouzieri. Lineage (NCBI taxonomy): Eukaryota > Metazoa > Arthropoda > Insecta > Coleoptera > Coccinellidae > Cryptolaemus > Cryptolaemus montrouzieri. The sequence continues at coordinate 32,827,695 of JABFTP020000103.1, forward strand.
AGGACTGATCCCTGTGGTACCCCACTGGAAACTGACTGTTCAGAAGAAAGCGTTCTTCCCACTCTCACACGAAAATTGCGGTTGGAGATAAATTTCATTATCCGAGAAAGAAGATGAAATCCAGGTAGATTACATCGACAGGTATTTAGTGGTCAAGCATTCTAGACCAAGCATCCACACACTTCAGAAAGTTGGTAATTACTGAACGACCCGGTATAAATCCGTGTAGGTTTTCTGGAATGATTTCATTCAGCAGAATGAATCCGAATATTCTTTCAAGGATAATTTCTTCACAAACTCTGGTTATGATAGGGACTAGGCTTAAAGGATGGTAATTTTGCGGGTTGCGTTTATCTCCTTTTTTAAAATTGGAGTAACTATTGCGCTTAACCAATCGGAAGGCAGGGAGCCAGAGGAAAACGAATTGGTGAAAATAATCGATAGACGAAGAGATAAGGCCGATGCACAATTTTTCATAGTGATAGCCGTTATGCCGTCGCAGGCTGGAGAAGAAGAAGTTTTCAAATTCAAAAGATGTTTCTCTACCACTAGAGGGGAGAATTCGATTTCAGACAACTGATGCGCAATTTTAGGCGAAGACAAGGTTGTGAGAGTCGAGGGTTTCAAAGTGAAAGATGATGTAAACGAATTGGCCAGGACGTTAGCTACATCGAGAGGCGTTTGACACAAGCGCCCACTAGGATCATTAACAACCGGAGACAGGCTACCTTTGTGCACGTAGCAGAACGAACGTATTTGAAAAACCTCTTGCGGTCGCCTCCAGAAGCAAATTGTGCCTCATATTTCTCCTTAATTCTGTTGGACAGCATATTTGAGTATTCTCTGTGGGCTAGGTAATCAACATCTAACTTTCTTCGAGTGTATCGCGGCCAAATTGATTTTTTGTGTCGAATTATCTTAAGTATATTACTGTCAATCCAAGACTTAGATGGGATGGTGATAACGGTTCTGGATGTAGTACACTTGGTGATTTGTACCCTAAGAGTAGTCAGGAATGCGTTCCACATCGACTCCACGTTCACGAAATCTTGAAACAAACCAGTCCAATCGATCTCGTCAAGCCTCCTGTTCAAATCGGGATAATTAGTGGATTGTATTGTTCGACAGCAATTCCTGTTAGTAACAGGAAATGTCAGCTGTATCTTGAAGAGGAGAGTCTCGTGGTCGGATCTTCCAAATGGTGGTAAGTGAATAAGCTCAGGAAATCAGGATCGTTCACCAAGATAAGGTCAAGTAAAGAGGGATTTTGATTGACTCTGAAGCGGCTTGGTTCCTTTACAAGTTGGTGCAAATCAGAATCGCGAATCATTTCGACAAACGGTCTAGAAGATGAACTGTATACCCTATTGGACGTAAGGGGCCACTGGACATCCGGTAAGTGAAAATCACCTGCGATGAAAAGTATCCTCCGAGAAACATACAACTCAGAGAGATACTCACACATTGACAAATCATTTGGGCACGGGCGGGGTCGGTAAATACACCGAATTGAGATAGAGGTTCACCCAGTATCCGTGACGTCGAAGAACAGGTTGTCTATGCCAAGATAGTCAATAGAAAATGATGCAACCAGGAAAGTCTCAACGATATCATCACTCACATAAATACAAACTCTTCCATGTCCAACCGTTACCCGACTGTCTCATCTATAAATCGTGTACCCCGGAAGGGAAATTTTGTTGTCTCAGAGATCAAGATGAAACCTGGCTCGTTAGCTTTCGCGAAGCAAAGAAGCTCAAGATATTTTGAATTCAAGGATTGAATATTTGTGTATACAGTCGACCACTCCCGGAGAACGTAATCTAGTTTTTTGAAGCTTGCTTCGATGTATCCTTCACAATCTCAGCAGCACCCTTCACATAAATGATAGTCAGATCTCGTTCGCCTGCATCCTGTCTTCAGTTAATGATTCATTTGAATATTGTCGAGATTCATGAGTTACAAAACAATTTTCCTGCGTCAACCTCATATCAGAAATCATTGGGGGTGGTGAGAATAATATTGTTAAAAATTGTATTTTATGGTCGACTAAATACCAGATATAGTCGCTCATTTAAAAGAGTTTATTCAGGTTTGAAAGGTTGATTTTAATTATCCATAATAACACAACTACCTGATACGATAGATATCAAATAAAAACCAAACATATTATTAAGGTATGATAATATTCTTAGTATATTCACTAAAATTATTTATTGCTTTAGGTGGTAATCATAAATTATAATGTATGCAAATATTTCTTCACTGATATCTTTATTTGTTGTGTTTGAAACATCATTCTAGATATTTGTAAAGGTGTCAACTAATAACTATATTTTGCAGACTGCTCTGATAAAACCGAACTACAGCAATTCTGATAATTGAGTTATGGCACATCATATTAGCCTAATTTTCTATGATGATTTCAAATCCGTGATTAAAACTTCTGTTTCAGCTCCAGTTGAGAAAATATGTAACAGGGCCATTTTAAAATAAAACGCGACTTCTTACGAATTCATCTTATTTTATTAAATGCTTGAATAGAAAAAACCTTCCTTTGTGAGGTTTTCTTGAACGTGATGTAGTCAGTGAGCTGTTCTGCATGCTCCAACAATAGTCAGCCATCATGTGCGCGTTCAATTAGTCTCGATAGCGTTCCTCCATAGTTCTGGTGGAATCGCTCGCCCTTTTCTTCACTTTGATCTCCAATATTCGCAGGAAAATAGTCTAGGACTTGGGTGCTAAAACTTGAACTGCTGGCAATCTACCTCAATATTTTTAGACTACTCACGATCGACTCTGAGAGGCTGCAAGTATTTGTGATGCAGTCTTTGTACATACACGATACACCCTACCTACCTACCTACCTAGATAGGTTGTACCGTAGCATATATAGATATTAGCTTTCCGCACTATATACATTATATTAGTCAAGGTTTGGGTTAGGTTTAGTTAGGTTCTTCTGTATAATATCAATGAAAAAACTAATTGTTATTCGAAATTGCGAGTTTATTGGTTGTTACAAAATAAAAGAGTTACATATGGTGTTAAACGGAAAATGTTTTAGATTCTTTCTTTTCAGTTGATCTATCATAAGTTGCAATTTACTTTTGAATGCGTAATCATCTCAATAATAGTTTTTCCTTTACCTTGAAGCTCCAAGTTATGGTGTTTAAGCGCATTTTGAGGTCAGTCAAAAATGCCAAATCAGTCAGCCATTTTTCGTTTTTGAACATCTGAGTGTCTTCAACTCTTTCGTCTAGAAAAGTTGTTATTTCGGGCAATAATTCTTGAAACCTTCCTAGAAGTTTTCCGCGACTCAACCACCTGAAGTCCGTGTGAAGAACTGAATCAGTGTGTTCAGCTGACTCTCTATCTTCTAAATGCATTATATATTGGTAGCTTTTAGTTCTTTGAAACATTGAAGAAAACCTCCGCCACGGGTCTTTCCCTTCAGAGAAACGGTTGTCAAAAATTCTTCCTTAGCAAACATGTCATCGAATACCATCCGAATAAAAATACATAGCTGGATAGTGTCTATAATATCGATGGATTCGTCGAACTGTAAAGAAAAATATGCACATTTCATGATATTATGTTTTAGTTTATCTGCCATGTCCTGACTCATGACTTCAATACGTCTTGTGACAGTCGGACGAGATAACTGAAGTTCTCTAATAGCATACATGATTTCTGTTTCATTCTTAAAATCTTCTAATGAAGTCTCACCCGCTTCAATAAATGCTTCCTTCACAACCGATTCATCTTCGAATGGTTTCTTGTGTTTCGACAACATATAAGATATTTTAAATGACTCGATCGTAGCAGCTTTTGATTGTTTTGCTGGTCTTGTGAACATGGTTTGTTCTTTTTTCAAACAACATATCAAATCACGTACTCTTCGTTTTCTTAATTCACTCTGTGGTGGAAAATCCTTTTCATAGTTTTTATAAACCGTTTTATGATGCCTCTTTAAGTTACCACGCTTACGTTTTTTCAACTGACGGACGACAAATAAGACAAATGCACTTATCCTTCACCATACAAAAGAAAAATTCCTACTCCCAATCGTTATTAAAATGAAACGTTTTAGATTTCTTCCCTGCACTAATTTTGTACTATTTAATAATAAACTTTGTATCGACGTAGTATTGCCTTCAAGTTGAAATTCAGAATGACTAAAATTCCTTCAGGCACAACATTTATATCGGCGTGAACTAAAGTCTCGAATGTTCCCGTCAAACTCGCAGCCCGAAATTTCTAGGAAAGTGGCAAGAATAAAAAATGCGGCTTTTTTTTGACAAGTACCGCGCGTTCCTTTGATAAAGCCGCCTTTTGCCGCTAGCACAGTCTTATGCTATTACGTAATAAATTTTTGTAGTTTAGTTACCTACTTATTAAAAATTGTTTTCTTTTCGAGAGCTACTCAAAAAGCACTCCGTTCGAGCACCCTTACCTTACGGTCTCTAATGCAAACGTCTCATAATTATTGACACCCGAAACGAGTTTTTCTCGTCTTTTCTCTTTAATATCTGCACTGATTTCGTTCCTGAAGTCATTGCGGACTTGGACCTTTACACTAGGCACTCCAAGATAAAAACATCCACACAAAAAACTGCTAAAAAGTTGCTAAAGTTGAAAACAGAGCTCATAAGATATGGAATAAGAATCCAACGGATGAAACTAGAGTTGAAACTGTGCGTTTCAGAAACATTTGTAACTCAACAATTGAAGAAGCTAAGACCTACGTCAATGAAAGAGTTAACCATAGACAATCGACCAGTCGATCGCGATCGACCGCTTGAGCACCCCTGGTTCTAGGTGGTTGCGACAAAAGTAAACTTGAGGTTCATGTTGAATCCAAGCATTTGGAAGTAACTCATTAGTAATTCAGCATCACTCTTAAATTTTCGTTCAAATTCGAGATGATAACACAAACTGAATGACGCAGCTTGTTCAAAATCTCACAATAGTTTGTCATAGATGACAGTTGAGGGGAGCAATGACGCATTAAAACTGCCCGGAAAATTCAGAGAGTCAAGTACTTATTAAATAGCTCCCGTACGTATATATGGATTTTTTAAGCTTGCGTTTGAGATAGGCACACAAATGAGATTCACTTAAGGTTTTACCAGTTTACAGAAACTTCTTGAATGAAACAACATCAAAGGTTCTCATATTCATTTTATCTATTGTATTCTTCGGCATTTGTTCCGTATTTTTTTGTAAATTGAAGAAGCCTATTGAACAATATGAAAATTAGTGTACCGTATCAGATAATGTGGAGCTAGGCATATTTCAAAATCTCCTTTATAGTATGACGTGAGTAGTCGTCCTTGCTGATAATCTGACCACATCTCAATACATGAAGTTCCTACTGCAATACACCCAATTTATATTTGAAATATGATTTATGCATTTCATATTGCTTGGATCTTGTTGGAATCATTAAAAATCGATAAATTCTCATCCTTCAAATAAGCATTGAAAAATACCTGATAAGAAATTCCCTGTTGATCAAAAAAATATCAATATGACATAGAGATGGTACTATTTTTTCTTCTTTGGTATATTATTATACCATCTTTGACAAGCTTGTTTTAGAATTTTCAGGTCTAGGGTTCCGTTGATATACAGGGTGTCCGTGAATTGCGTGTACAACGTTCTATCACATATTCTTCAGCTCGAGATAAGTCGATTTAGGCCAACTTACCTATATGAAAAGTTTCTTCGTTTGGCCGCTAGAGGTCGCCAAATCCAAGGATTTTTTTTCTTATTTTTCAAATAATTCGAACACAACACAACTTGATCGATAGAAACCGTATTTCGTATGCGTAATCGGGTGCGTTATTTACGTTTTTTAGTGATCTGCTCAATGACCTTGGAGTCTTACAAGTGTCCCTAAAACTTGAACGTATTTTTAATCAACCATAATTTCTCAACTGTCTGCGTTTGAGCAAAACTGTTTTAGACATTGAGTAGCTAGACTACTTACCAAACTTTTTCATCTCCTTAAAAATTTTGATATGATGAGCGTTTCAATCACAAAAACCAGTTTTTCAATTTCATGATTTAATTTCTTCAGCAAGTCGAAAATATCACATATTGACCATGTTGGCTTTGGATTTATTTCTGTGGCTTGGCAGATTGTTAGTTTATTAGGCTTGACAACCAATTGTTGACACAACAATGTTCCTCAACTTCTTAATTAGGTATTTCGGTGATTTTTTTTATCACTATTAGGCACGGAGATGTACAGTAAGTAAATGGTTGATATGGTTATGGTGTACGGGTTTGTCAAGGCAATGGACGTGAAAGTACGAGTGTATATGCTGAAAGATTTCCAGATCGCATAGTGCCGAACCACCAAACGTTTGAAAATCTGGAAAGGCGCCTCCGCGAGTATGATTTCTTCAAGCTCTGGAATTTGGATCGAGGACAACAAAAAACAGTAAGGACGGTAGAACGCGAAGAACAAATTTTGGACATGGTTGAGGAAAACCCACAAGTAAGCATGCAGAGTTCAGGTTTGCAGTTGGTCAGTCCTAAAACAATGATTCATGATGTCTTGAAGAAACAATTATTTCATCCTTATCTCATTCAGAAAGCTCAGGAATTTCTTCCCAACGATCCTGAGAATCGCCTAACTTTCTGCCGATTTATCCAAGAGAAGAGAACTCAGGATCTCCACTTCAGTTGGAAAATTCTATTTAATGACGAATGCACTTTTACTAGGTCTGGCATCGCTAATCTTCACAATAAACACGTGTACAGTGTCGAAAATCCACATGCTTTCACAAGTACACATCATCAGAATCAATTCAAAATTAACGTAAGGATTTCAGTAATTGACAATTTCATTATGGGTCCGGTCGTGACTCGAGATCGATTAAACGGAGAGGCATATTTCAATTTTTTGCAAGAAACTTTTCCGGATTTATTGGTCTATATTCCAGTATTACTGCATGAAGAAATGTGGTTTATGCACGACGATGAATCTCCTCACTTCACTTTAGCGGTTCGCGAGTTGAATCGTTGGATCGGAAGGGGAGCTGATGCTCCTGCAAGTTGGCCAGCACGATCTCCCGACTTGACACCGTACGACTTCTTTCTTTGGGGTGCTTTAAAATGTAGAGTTTACTATTCTCCAATTGACACCAGAGAAGAGCTACGTATGAGAATTTTAAATGCGACCAACTCCTTGAAAAATGACCTGAAGTAGAAGAGGATTGACTTCTGTATTCAGTTAAATTGTGGAATTTTTGAACATTTACTATAGTTGAATGAAATTTTGGGTGTAAACTGATTAATCGTTGTTCTGTGAAAGGATTTGTTTTTTCTTATTTGGTTTCCAACTGGCCAACATGTTTTCATATTTTTAAATAAGTTTTGTGAAAAACTCATAACATTTTTTCTTCGAATTTTTCGATTTTTGTACTACTGAACAGTGAATTTCCTATTTGCTTGATCCGATTTTGCAACCTAGAAAACATCATTTTGTCAACAAGAGGTTGTCAAGCCTAATAAATCTGCCAGACCACAGACATAAATCCAAAGCCAACATGGTCAATATGTGATATTTTTGACTTGCTAGGTGGTTGAAGAAATGAAATCATTAAATTGAAAAACTGTTTTTTGTGATTGAACCGCTCATCATATCGAAATTTCTAAAGAGATAAAAAAGTTTGATAATTAGTTTAGCTACTCAATGTCTGAAACAGTTTTGCTCAAACGCAGACAGTTGAAAAATTATGGTTGATTAAAAACACGTTCAAGTTTTTAGGGACACTTGTAAAACGTCATGGTCATTGAGTGGATCACTAAAAAACATGAATAATGCACCCGATTACGCATACCAAATTTGGTTTCCATCGATCGAGTGGTTCTCGAATTATTTGAGAAATAAGAAAAAAACTCTGGATTTGACGACCTCTAGCGGCCAAACTAAGAACCTTTTCATATAGGTGAGTAGGCCTAAATCGACTTATTTCGAGCTGAATAATCTGTGGTATAACGTTGTACACGCAATTCACGGACGGAGAAACTAAAAAGAGCACGTGGTGAAATGAATGCAGAAATGGATTCGGGATTTCATAAGTGCTTCCAATAAGGGTTGAGATCGAACGACACTCAGGTGATCCCTTGAAAATTTGAAATGAATTGAGGTTGAAGATTTATCATTATTTACATACTTTTGTGAATCAGTTGGTATATGTCGGGACATATCAGAAAAACAACATGCGTTAATAACAATTAGTTGTCACCGAAAAAAAATTGAAATTGTGCATTATATTCTTGGGGTAGTGTATTTCAAAACGTGTAGTCTTCCTATCCGGCAATGATAAAGAATTATCCCCCACCAATATTTGGATTCCAATTTTGTTGATCATCACCTGTACAATCGAGCTATCGGTACCAGTGAAGAACTTGTTGCGTTGACCGACATACTCCTACACTTAACTGGGGCACGACATTCCTCCATTGACTAAGGTTATTGAATATGAAAGTAATTGTTCATTGATTGTCTATTATTGTATAAAAGACAGAATCGTACTTTAGAGACCGTTTTAGTCCGGATAATTCAGCGATGAAAATAGTGATAACAATAACAAAATTTCTACAGAGCTGAATTTTGGTAGAGACCTCAGGTTCACCATTTTAAAGAAAATAAAAAAGTCCCCATGGTTCCATTCTGCAAAACAATATATTCAAGGTTTAAGATCAGAATTTTCGGTTTTTTGAATTTTTCCTGTAAACTGTTCGTTTCCCCAGAAAAACACTGAGATCAAAATTGTGTTATAAGATATGTACGGACCTTAGTCAAGTAACACTGAATGTTATTCATTAATAGTTTCCTTTGTGTGAAGTGGTGAACGATCGAATAGAATACTGCTCTGAATATAAATATGACAAAATTGTCAGTTAATTATATTACATTTATAAAAACAAATAAATAAAATATGAAATGAGATTCTGAGCAGTATAAACTAAAGAAAACCTATGACTCTACGTCATTATTATTTTCGGAAAGAAACCTACGAAGAATATCACAAGATTTGATGACTGTTATCTTTGTAACTGTTCAAACAAATTTTTCTTCAGACCCAAAATCTCAATACTTTTGTGAAGATTTCTAGGAATAACGCCTGTTGTAGAAATAATAATCGGTAGAATAAATATTTTCTTCATTTTCCACATTTTTTTAATCTCGTCGCCAAGCATCATATATTTAGAAATTTTTTCATTGTATTTATTTTGTATATTATGTGTGTCGGGTATAGCAATATCAATTATATATGTTATTTGATTCTGCTTATCATTAAGAACGATATCTGGTCTATTGTGTTTCACAGCTCTGTTGCAAAGAATTGTTTTATCAAAATAAAGTTTATATTTGTCATTTTCACAAATAATCTCAGGTTCATATTTGTGAAATTTTTTCTTTGAGAATTAGGTTAGGTTAGGTTAGGTTACTCCTACACTCAACTGGGGTACGACATTCCTCCATTGACTAAGGTTATTGAATATGAAAGTAATTGTTCATTGATTGTCTATTATTGTATAAAAGACAGAATCGTACTTTAGAGACCGTTTTAGTCCGGATAATTCAGCGATGAAAATAGTGATAACAATAACAAAATTTCTACAGAGCTGAATTTTGGTAGAGACCTTAGGTTCACCATTTTAAAGAAAATAAAAAGTCCCCATGGTTCCATTCTGCAAAACAATATACTCAAGGTTTAAGATCAGAATTTTCGGTTTTTGAATTTTTCCTGTAAACTGTTCGTTTCCCCAGAAAAACACTGAGATCAAAATTGTGTTATAAGATTATCCTCATACCTCATACCTCATACTGCGTTTCTAAAACTTGAACGGATCAAATTATATATATATATATATATATATATATATATATATATATATATATATATATATATATATATATATATATATATATATATAGGGGTTTTACCCCGACGAGTTGCCCATATATCTGTTCATGCAATCAAACTGATTTCATGAAAAATATAAATGCACCACCCGGTAATTAATACCATTGCCAGGCAATGATTATAATCAAAACATATCCTGGAGTAATTATATATTAGGATAACGTTAAATGTTATGAGAATATATCAATCTACCAGAATATATACATACTATAGCATCATTAGACAATGATATCAATGTACCAACGAGTAGTGTCAGAGGCTTTCTCCCCGGAAAAATCCAGTGTACGGACCTTAGTCAAGTAACACTGAATGTTATTCATTAATAGTTTCCTTTGTGTGAAGTGGTGAACGATCGAATAGAATACTGCTCTGAATATGAATATGTTAAAATTGTCAGTTAATTATATTACATTTATATAAACAAATAAATAAAATATGAAATGAGATTCTGAGCAGTATAAACTAAAGAAAACCTATGACTCTACCTCATTATTATTTTCGGAAAGAAACCTACGAAGAATATAACAAGATTTGATGACTGTTATCTTTTGTAACTGTTCAAACAAATTTTCTTCAGACCCAAAATCTCAATACTTTTGTGAAGATTTGTAGGAATAACGCCTGTTGTAGAAATAATAATCGGTAGAATAAATATTTTCTTCATTTTCCAAATTTTTTAATCTCGTCGCCAAGCATCATATATTTAGAAATTTTTCATTGTATTTATTTTGTATATTATGTGTGTCGGGTATAGCAATATCAATTATATATGTTATTTGATTCTGTTTATCATTAAGAACGATATCTGGTCTATTGTGTTTCACAGCTCTGTTGCAAAGAATTGTTAAATCAAAATAAAGTTTATATTTGTCATTTTCACAAATAACCTCAGGTTCATATTTGTGAAATTTTTTCTAAATTAGGTCATGTTTAATTCCTAGATTAAAGTGAATAATATTAGCGACGGCATTATGTCTTTCTAAATAATCTGTTGAAGCAAGGACTGAGCAAGATGATAATATATGAAAAACTGTTTCTGAAGAACAGAAACATCTACAGCAAGAATAATCTATATTTTGTTTGATGATGTGTTTTCTATAATTCCTCGTGAAAACAACCTGATCCTGGATCGCAATTGCCAAGCCTTCTGTTTCAGCAAACAATTTTCCAGACACTAACCATTTATTCGATGCAATATATATATATATATATATATATATATATATATATATATATATATATATATATATATATATATATATATATATATATATATATATATATATATATATATATATATATATATATATATATATATATATATATATATATATATATATATATATATATATATATATATATATATATATATATATATATATATATATATATATATATATATATATATATATATATATATATATATATATATATATATATATATATAGGGTCTCCGTGCTAAAGCATCTATCAGAAGTATGTGGGCAACGGTTGATCGATCAATTTCAAATTTTCCGATCAGAGTAAATGAATACTGATCTACAATTTGCAATTATTATCAAAATTGTATCATTTCTGGTTATACAATGGTATACAATGGACATCGACTATAATTCTGCTATTTCAAATTTCAAACTGAGATTTTTAATAAGAATTTTCGGAATTAATGCCATCTTCTGTGCCCAAAAATTGACTCAGATATGAGTAAGATTATAACTTTCTTCTAGTTCAACAAGAAAAGTGTTATGTTCAGATGGAAACAACTTTACCCATGCTATTTTATAAACAGGAGCTCGAAAATCACTTATCAACTCAATAAAACTAAATTGTCAAATAAGAGTAATTATTTTTTTTCACTTTATCAGAACCATCGAAATATAAGTACTGATTGGTATCCCTATACCTAAAAGGGCTCGTTTTCATTATATTAGCGATCTTATCAAAAAGCTGCAGTTCATTTGGATTAGAATTTAATGATAATTATGTGAAAATCGTCTACCAGTGCTATCTAAACATATTTTCATCCGCGTAGTTGCTTCTTGCACTTGATTGAGATCGATGCTGTTAAAGGCGCGTCTTTAATTCGAGATCCGCTCGCGAATTTATCAGCGAACTGAAAACTACAGCTTTCGGTACTCCCGTAAATAAAAATCTGAATGTGTAGGATCCGGAGATCTTCCAGGCCAATTCAGTGGACCTAGTTTTTTATTCATCTGAAGTCAAACAAACTGGTTATATCTTCTAAGGTGATAGATGAGATGTGCAATGTGCCAAAGCACCATATAATTGACACCAACATGTGTGTATATAACAGAAGATTGCCAGTAATTCCGAAACAAATGTAGTTGAAATCACTTTATATTATCACTTTTTAAATTATCTTCATGAATTAAATATTGGAATACATTAAAGATAAAACAGTATTGGAAATTTCACTCCCGTGTTTGATGTGGATTTTTGACTGCCAATATATGAGAATTACGCCAATTGAGGAAGGTATCAGTTTATATAATGCTTTCTAAGAAGTCTTTTCTAGAATGTGAAACATCAAGATTTCTCAGAAGTTAATCCTAACCGCCACGTCTCCTGGAATCTCAATGATATTAATGAGAATTTGTGGAGTGGAAATTATTTTTGTCCAAAATTCTTTTAATTTATGTACGGCTATCCCCGAATCTTCAGCAGAAATACGGATTGACATTAAAATAACCCAAGGCGACAACTTGAATATCTTCATTGTTGGTAATGAAACTAACTCCATCCCATTCCGCTCTCTGTTTTCCATATGTGATGATATTTGATTGTAATTTCCTACATTGTTTCCTGTGAATCTGACGTAAATTCTGGTACTTTTCGTACAAAGAAAATTAGTGTTTTGATATTTTTAAATAATTTTCGAATTTTAAACTGAGGCCGTTATTCAGAGAACCTTTCATAGAACATTGTGGAACACAAAAACTGGCATCGGTTTTAAATCTACTCTATCAGTTTCTATTTCAATTAAGTTGACAAGTGTCAATTGTCAAGTTAATTTGGATCACCCTGTATATCAAATAACATAGGAAATTAACAAACAAAGAAAATATGCTTGAAACAGGATGACCTTCAATCAATAAAATTGATGAGTACACGATGCCATTTGCATTAGAAAAGTTGTAGACGATATGCGGTATTACCGAAAGTAGTGCTGCTCTGTAAATAATCGCATCTGCAATATGCAATCATTATCCATTAACTGTAATGCCAAAATGTAAAATTGATCGATAAACCCGTCTTAATAAACCATTTAGCGCGGGCATCCTGTTAGTCTTTTCCAAGGAAAACGAAAAACGAAAAAGAAAAACGTTTTAGGAAATTCACAGAGAAATAGATCAGCAGAGTTATTATCAGCGAACTAAAAAATTCAGCCTTCGGTAACCCCATAAATTAAAATCTGAATGGGTTAGATCCGGAGATCTTCCAGGCCAATTCCATGGACCCAGTTTTTCATCCATCTGTAGTCAAACAAACTGGTTAATTCTTCTAAGGTGATACATGAGATGTGCAATGTGCCAAAGCACCATATAATTGACACCAACATGAAACACGTGCATATAACAGAAGATTGCCAGGAATTCGGAAAAAATTTAGTTAAAATCACTTAATATTTTCACTTTTAAATTATCTTTATAAATTAAATATTGGAATACATTTGAGATAAAACAGTATAGGAAATTTCACTTTTTTTTTTTCCCGTGTTTGATGTGGATTTTTGACGGCCAAGATATGAGAATTATGCCATTTAAGGAAGATATCAGTTTATATAATGCTTTCTAAGAAGTCTTTCCTTGAATGTGAACCATCAAGATTTTTCAGGAATTAATCTTAACCGCCGCGTCTTCCCTGGAATCTCGATGATATTAATGAGAATTTGTGGAGTGGAAATTATTTTTGCCCAAAATTCTTTTGATTTATGTACGGCTATCCCCGAATCTTCAACAGAAATACGTACAAACGCATACGGATTGACATTAAAATAACCCAAGGCGACAACTAGAATATCTTCATTGTTGGTAATGAAACTAACTCCATCCCATTCCGCTCTCTGTTTTCCATATGTGATAAAATTTGATTGTAATTTCCCAAAATGTTTCCTGTGAATTTGACGTAAATTCTAGTACTTTTCGTACAAAGAAAATTAGTGTTTTGCTAGTTTTGAATAATTTTCGAATTTTAAACTGAGGCCGTTATTCAAAGAACCTTACATAGAACATTGTGGAACACAGAAACTGACATCGGTTTTAAATCTACTCTATCGGTTTCTATTTCAATTAAGTTTAATTAAGTTGACAAGTGAAAATTGACAAGTTAATTTGGAACACTCTGTATATCAAATAACATAGGAAATTAACAAATAAAGAAAATATGCTTGAAACAGGATGACCTTCAATAAATAAAATTGATGAGTATACGATGCCTTTTGCATTAGAAAAGTTGAAGAAGATGTGCGGTATAACCGAAAGTAGTACTGCTCTGTAAATAATCGCATCTGCAATATGCAATCATTATCCATTTACTGTAATGCCAAAATGTAAAATTGATCGATAAACCCGTCTTAATAAACCATTTAGCGCGGGCATCCTGTTAGTCTTTTCCAAGGAAAACGAAAAACGAAAATGAAAAACGTTTCAGGCAATTCACAGAGAAATAGATCAGCAGAGTTATTATCAGCGAACTAAAAAATTCAGCCTTCGGTACCCCCATAAATCAAAATCTAAATGGGTAAGATCCGGAGATCTTTCAGGCCAATTCCATGGACCCAGTTTTTTATCCTTCTATAGTCAAACAAACTGGTTGATTCTTCTAAGGTGATACATGGATGTGCAATGTGCCAAAGCACCATATAATTAACACAAACATGAAACACGTGCATATAACAGAAGGTTGTCAGGAATTCCGAAACAAATGTAGTTGAAATCACTTAATATTTTCACCTTTTAAATTATCTTCATAAATTAAATATTGGAATACATTTAAGATAAAACAGTATAGGAAATTTCACTCCCGTGTTTGATGTGGATTTTTGACGGCCAAGATATGAGAGTTATGCCAATTAAGGAAGGTATCAGTTTATATAATGCTTTCTAAGAAGTCTTTCCTTGATTGTGAACCATCAAGATTTCGCAGAAGTTAATCCTAACCGCCGCGTCTCCTGGAATCTCGATGATATTAATGAGAATTTGAGGAGTGGAAATTATTTTTGTCCAAAATTCTTTCAATTCATGTACGGCTATCCCCAAATCTTCAACATAAATACGTATAAACGCATACGGATTGTCATTAAAATAACCCAAGGCGATAACTTGAATATCTTCATTGTTGGTAATGAAACTAACTGCATCCCATTCCGGTCTCAGTTTTCCATATGTGATAAAATTTGATTGTAATTTCCTAAATTGTTTTCTGTGAATCTGACATAAATTCTGGTACTTTTCGAACAAAGAAAATTAGTGTTTTGCTATTTTTAAATAATTTTCAAATTTTAAACTGAGGCCGTTATTCAAAGAACCTTACATAGAACATTGTGGAACACAGAAACTGACATCGGTTTTAAATCTACTCTATTGGTTTCTATTTCAATTTAGTTTTATAGAGTTGACAAGTGACAATTGACAAGTTAATTTGGAACACTAGTATATAAAATAACATAGGAAATTAACAAACAAAGAAAATATGCTTGAAAAAGGATGACCTTCAATAAGTGGTAAATGAGTATACTATGCCATTTGCATTAGCAAAGGTGTAGACGACGTGCGGTATAACGAAAGTAGTACTGCTCTGTAAATAATCGCATCTGCAATATGCAATCAGTATCCATTTACTGTAATGCCAAAATGTAAAACAGATCGATAAACCCGTCTTAATAAACCATTTAGTGCGGGCATCCTGTATACAGTCTGTTCCAAGGAAAACGAAAAACGCAAAAGAAATTTATTTCTTCAGGGTGGAATAACCCTGCTCTTCAATGTGAATTTCCTTTAACCAGCCGATTTTTGATTAGAGATGGACATATTTCGTTCTACCCGTATCAATTTCTTTCCCCTGGTAGCCTCCACTCCAAATTTTTTAATAGGGAAAAGGATAGTGTGATGCCTTTTATGAAGGTGATTTCAATCTCTATACGACCAGTTGATTATTTACTTTCTAAAATAACATATGACGAATTATAATCGAGAATTGTTTGGAAAATTTCCAAGTTTACATTATTGTGTTTGATCTCCTTTTGAGGAAAACACTTATCAAAATCGATTCTCTCATTTGGATGTTTGCGCATCATCCTCACCCTCGAAATTTATCATATGAGGAATGGGTTGTTAGATTTAATGTATGTCTTTTTTCATCGACGATCGAGCAAATCTTTACATTTCATGTTAAGATCTATCAAGTCGATTTTGTTTCGAAGAAATAATAATTCTGCTGATCTGGAATGTGAAACATGAATATCAATATTTCTCAAACTTTTATAGCCTTAACTTTGTATTGAGGAAGTTTGCTTTGAAATAAGTTTTCAACTTGAATGAATGCAAAATTCAATATTCATCATAATTTTTCCAAGTTTTCAAATTAACATTTAATACCTTAAAAAATTATTGAATGTGACATACTAGCTTTGATGGTCCGCCTTCAAAGTGAAACTGAGTAGCATAGGTAAGTCTTAATTAAATACTGGAGAGGACTGAATGTTTCCATTGGAAATTTTCTCCTCTTAAGAGTCAGAATCTTTCAAAATATTAATAGTTTCTGAGATACCGGCTAAAATACTGAAAACCGCTTTTTTTTAATCTTTCATTGTTTATAACTTATATAATTTTTCTGGTACATTTTTCTAGGCATCATTCCGGATCCAATGAGCTGTCACACATATTTTTAGGCGCAATATCATTATTTTTCACCTTCATCATTTAGATTAAACGATATAAAATATTTACCTCACACAATATACAAAACTGCAAGCTTCGTGAACTGCGTCGCCTTTGATCGCGGATTTCATTTTAATTAGCGTTGTTATTTGACGAATATAATAATCGTTTTTGTACTTATCTAAGACACGACGTGTTTCCTAATAGTCGATTACATAACTGAGGCGAATAATAGATTCATTGATTGTCGAAAGAAAAAAGCGTTGCATTATTAGCTGTAGAAAAAAATGACGATGCATTGATTGTTCCGAGAATTCAGATAGATATGCGCAAAGTTAATCAAGTATTATGAGTATGAACTACGATGTTGAAAAATTATCTCATAGATCTTTCATGATTTTCAATTGTCTGGTCTAAAAATAAATTTTATTGGAAAAGTCAAGTTAACTGTTGAATAATTATAAGTTCACGTCGTAATCTAATTAAAAATTAGAAATCGAGTAGCCCCTTTCAAAAATTTCATCTTTCATCGAATATAACTGACAAAATTGAATTGAGAAAAATGAGACTTGTAAATATCTTTGAATCCCAAAGCAATATTTTCCTGATGCCCCTGACTATTTAGGAAATTGTAAAGTTTATTGTGAATGTCTTCTATGAATTGAGAAAATTTTACTGAAGTAAAGTTAACTTAGACTTATCATCACAAAATTCCTTGAATGTAATAAAAGTGTGTTGTTGTTGGGGCTCTTCACAAAAAAGTTCCTCATTACATACTTGACATTCTGGGACTGCAATTTTTCGCAAAAGGTATCCTGCCACATAATAGGTATTGTAATTGTCAATTATTGGAGTTGGTAGATTTCCAAAGATCTCATTATATTCTTCATGAACAGAAGGTTCTGAATCATCAGAATCATTGAGTATGTTCTGTGAGCTAGTCTGAAAACAAAGACAAATCATTCAAATTCTCACAGACATCTCTTTTCAGAATTTTCATTAATTATACTGTGCTAGTTCGAAATTCTAACACGCGGGAGACATACCTAGTAAACCTATATCGGGTACGCTGAATCCAGTGGTAACCACCGTTTTTGAAAGTTAGCTCTTGTTTAAGAGATATTCGCCTTTGAAGTTAGCTGATTTTAGTAGGGTTCGTCGCTTATGACTTCAGTACATTATATGCTTGTAATTTCCAAACCGTTCGGAATATCGCTTTACTCTCTTCGGCTAAGTTTTAGCTATTATCATGGCCAACAACTTTTCTGAATATACCAACATAGAAAAACCTCATTCAAACACCGTTTCTTAACAAAATGTCCAAAAAACTCCATTTCTTTGTTATTTTTTTCGATAATTTTCATCTAAATAAAAGAGAGAACAAGGTAATTTCGCCTTAAAATCTCAAAATAAGAAAAGAAAACACATTTGTTGAATCAAAAAATTTAAACGCCCAATCAAGATTTTAACTCAAATTTTCATTCCACTTCCAGCAATTTTCAACAAATAAACATATGAATTCATGTTCATTCTTCTTCCCCATCTTCATCTTGCTGTGAATTCCAGCAAATGTCTCCTAATAGAAAATCAAGTTTTTTTCCACTATACCAGTGCCCAAGCCTAGCCGTCACCTGATGAAACCGTTCACCATGCTCATCTGATTCGCATAGTGATTGTTCGGCAAACTTGTCTGCATGGTAATGTAAAAAATTAATTTTCAGAGACATTTTTACACCGATGTTACGGAAAGCAGCGAGCATATTTTCAACGTGTATGCACCAGTTTTCGTCACGATGAATTCCAAGTACATTTTCGATGACTCCTTCGACGCAATCCCAAGCAACGAGCTGCAAATTCGACAAACTGTTTTTAAATTGTTGGTCTCTCATCAAGCGTCGAATATCAGGTCCATTTAGAATGCCTGTAATAAAATAATTCGAAAAAATATGTGTTAAATATTGAATAAGTTAGGTTGATTGGTACGTATACACAAACCTTCTTTTATTTTCATTCCACTCAATCTTGGGAAAATTCGCTTCAACTCATTGAATGCATTGCCTTCAAGATCTAGGGCCTTGATGAAATTTTTAACAATCCCAAGCTTGATATGCATAGATGGAAGCAACACTTTTTCGATTGGCACAAGTGGAATTTCAACAACGTTTTCTCGACGCAATCTGAACCCTTGTCTCATAGGCATAGGTAGCCGGCATATCGAGTATCCCATAAACATATAAAACACATGTTTTTCGTATATCCCGTCTGCATTCCTCTCAAAAGAGTTATCACCTTCAAATCTGCACAAATCTTCCAACGATGGTCTTCATATTTCACCAAATCAAGGATTTTTTCAATGATTCGTAATTTTTTTTCGTTTTTCTGGTCATGGCAATCGGGACACTGTGTTTTGAGTTTGTGACATGAAGCAAAACCGCCTTGAGACTACTTTTGGACGAATCGATGAAAAGACGCTAATCTTCTGGTTTACACTCATGATGCATTTTAATACCAATTCCTTGATATCAGTGCAGTACGCGGATGAATTGTCTTCGATGGATTTGAATAAATCAGTGAACTGTCTATGACGGCCGATTGCTCCATATACTTTCACATCAGGTGCTAAGACATTCTTTTTTTTAATTCCTGAGTCAAAATAATGGACTGACGCTGCGATAATTTCAATCGACGAATAATTTTATCCAGATCTTTTTGAGAAAATTCGGCATGATTACATTGTGGAGATACATTTGATGGTACATAAACCGATGCAGACGTTTCGCCAATAGTATCAAAAGAAGATGGAATGTACTGTTCTTTCGGACTAGGTCTTTTCGGTATTGGAATGGATTCCGAATGTGGTAACGGCAACTGAACAAACCGAGTTCCTCTGAGTTCAACTTTACGTTTTTTAGTTCAGTTCTATCCGACAATTTCATTAACACAAGCAAAACAATCATCTGGATTATGTACTTGAGGATTTGTCCAAATTACTGGAATGAGATTGGAATTCACCTGTAATAAAAATAGCTTCAATTGATATAATTTTGAAATAAATGATAAATCATTTCATTTTACCTCTTTTCCATCCACTCAATCTTATGACACAACCAGTAAAAACGATTTTTGGAACCCAGTTCACATCTTTGATTACAGTTTGGTTGAAATATTGTGTGTACGATTCAGCAATTTCTTCAGAAATTGAACGCTTGCTTGTCATTATAGTAAACTTTCCACAAATGTAGCAAAATTTATTAAATTTACTGCACGAATTCATTTTTGATATTTGTACCAAATATATAACTTGTGTAAACAAAGAAACTTCAACAGGAAATGCCAAATTAAGAAATATCAGAACTAAAACTATGAAAAATGGCAAAGAAATACATAGCAATATACGTAGTAACATCAGGGACAATACTAATAAATACGTATTAACAGTGACATCAGTGAGAAATTTGAATTGAATTGTGCGTTTAAATTCTTTGATTTAACTATAGGAAATGTGTTTTCTTTTCTTATTTTAAGATTTTGAAGCGAAATTCCCTTAATTTAGACGAAAATTAACGAAAAAATGGCAATGAAATTGAGTTTTTTGGACATTTTGTTAAGAAACGGTGTTTGAATGAGGTTTTTTATGTTGGTATATTCAGAAAAGTTGTTGGCCGTGACAATAGCTAAAACTTTGCCGAAGACAGTAAAGCGATATTCCGAACGGTTTGGGAATTACAAGCATATAATGTACTGAAGTCATAAGCGACGAACCCTACTAAAATCAGCTAACTTCAAAGGCTAAATCTCCTAAACAAGAGCTAACTTTCAAAAACGGTGGTTACCAGTTGATTTAGCGTACCCGATATAGGTTTACTAGGTATGTCTATGTTAAGCCATTTATGACAGAAGTTATTTAAGCAGCAATAAACTGGTTGCAATTAGGTTTTGTGTTCCATAGACCATGCTGTCTAATAATACAAAATAAATTTTCTAAAGGATCCTGGTTGAAAGACCGTAATGAGAAATACTTGAACCCTTCGGATCTCGAAAAATGGCTCCCTCGGTTACTTTTCTTTCCTCGCCATTCACAGGGGTCCTCTTCTATGGTATAGTCCTCTTCCGCCGAACGCCAAAGGGGTGAACGTCAAAATTAAAATAAAACCTATGAGAATTGGGTATAATCCAATGTAGGTACCGTAGAATCATTCAAAGCTCAAGCTGCACAAAGTATCAGCTAAAACTTCACAAACTCAATTTACTTGCTATAAATTCTCGAGAGAAATCCCAAAAATAAAAGAATTTAGCGGGAAACTGAAAACATTGACAGACAATTGACAATTCACTGTTCGGCGATTAAAGTTTGATTGATAGAGTTTGACACTTGACGTGGCTAAATTAGTGCCATCTATATGTATTATGGGGGACTAGATAGATAGGTGAGTAGTCGTGAGGGGGTGTTGAATGTTTTGGTCGGTAACTCGGTCTTCTTACTGAATCTTTTCTCTGGTACTAACACTAACCTAAAGTGAGTCCCAAATCATGTAGCTAGCAGAACGAGCGACGTCTCAAAGTTCATAGCAAAGAATATTCACGAAAAACTGTTTCGTCGGTCTCAAAGACATGTGCGTGGGTATAGGAAGGTTAATATTAACTTGTGTTTTTTTCAATGTAAACCATCGCTGAATTTGAATAAAAAAACGAGTAATTTTTCCCTTTCCAAATATATATAACATGTCTAACAAATTTTCAAAACTGAGAATTTGTCCTGAAATTGAAATTCTATGGTTTTATCTAGAATGCTGGTACGAATATACATAAAACGTCCCAAATGTTTTGAATTCTATGTTCAGAACAATGAAGCCCACTCAATAAGAACAAACGTAAGTTATACAGTACTTACGAATAGGGTAATATCAAAAATCATAGTACCATGAAGAAAACAAACCTTAAAACTACCTCTAAACGCGCCCAGAAATACTTCTGCCCTTCTATATCATCATGGGTTTGTCTATTTAATAAATTCTTGATTTAACACCAGAGAAAACGGGTTAAATCTGGGGAACAAAATTACCGTTTCACTGGTCCGAAGGACTGGTTCAAAAGTTCTGTGACACTTCTTGTCTGGTGTGGAGGCATGCTGGAAATATACTTACCTACTTTGAGCGTAAAGAAGTTCATCCAATAAACCCTTAACGATGTTGCCATTTATTACATCATAATAAAATTCCTCTTGAAGATTTTTGTCTTAAATGAAGCAAGCCAAAATGCGGCGGATCATTTAATGGCACCAAACACTAAAACCTAATTGCCTTTAGTGTAGAATATTCACTACCAGATGGGGATTAATATTAGACCAGTAATGTTCATTATTGCCATTGAATAATCCGTCACTGGTCACCTTCACTTCAAAAGTCCATATAGTACTATGATAGGATTCGGGATTTTCTCTTGACTTTTCCTGATACTATCGGCAAAATTCTAGCCATCGCTTGTATTGCTCTGTATGTAGAAACTGAGATTTCCACATTTTATAGGGTTGAAATTTATTCTTTCTGAGGATTCGCGAAACCTCTGGTTTTGCTATCGCACTCTGCTTCAAGTTGCCAACATAAAATTGAAAGATTCGCAGTAATAGCTTCCAAAACTTGTATTGATACTTCTTCACTTCTTCTTTATTGAACCTTTATTCTCAAAGTGCATTAAAAGAACCAAGGTTTATGAGATTCTACTTCAATCTTCTGAATAAAGATTTATGAGGTTGCCTTCTATCAAGAAAACGCAGAGAATAACTTTCTGAAACTGCATCAGCATTATATCAATTTCGAATGTAGCATTTCAACATTAAGAAACATTTCTCGATCCGAAAATTTTCAGCAAATTATTTGTGAATCAATCATGGCAATTGAATAATGAATTAATTTGGACATTTATTGTTGTGAGCATAGAATTGAAAACTCAAAGAATGTTTTGAATGAATTTGCTCCTGCGAACGAGATGAAACTACAGGATGTAGTTTCATTTCTGGAAAAAAAATTGTCAGGCAAGTTATATATATTTGGAAAGAACAAAAATTCTCTTTCTATTTTTATTAAACGAAAACCTATTTCATATTATAATTCGAAAACATTCAGCAAAATGATTTTTGAATACATTCCTGCATTCAATACTGTAACGTTTCTTAGTTTTTGAATTTATTTATGTGTTCAATTCAAACTCTTCAACGTTACAAAACTCTATCTAGTTTATTTACAATTATAACACTAACTAAATGACTAATTTATATATCACAATCGATACTGCTCAATTTATCTTTAACACTTTGTCCACTTATTCGCACTCTGTATTCCAACTTCCCCCTGCGCTCTCTTCTTAGATACAAGTACGAATTGTTGTAGAATATTTGCGTAACTTTGGCTCTGTTCCAGATCTTCGTTCGAGAACCTTCCGGAAACGGCAACACTGATTTCTTCGTTATACGGCGCGCTGATACCTTTGAATCTTTATCGAAGTCTCCCGAAAGTGCCCAGTACTCGTCAGTCCGCCGGGCGGTGACAGGGTCGGCTTCAGGAACGATTGGATATCGTTACAATACAAAAAGTCCCCTAGAA
Organism: Cryptolaemus montrouzieri; assembly: GCA_013387265.2. Lineage (NCBI taxonomy): Eukaryota > Metazoa > Arthropoda > Insecta > Coleoptera > Coccinellidae > Cryptolaemus > Cryptolaemus montrouzieri. The sequence goes on from JABFTP020000103.1 coordinate 32,851,146, forward strand.
TGTCACCATAGTTCTTTTTCAACTTTGATAACAATCGAGATATTAGCATGTGCCGAAATCCCGGAAAATCGAATAATTTGGTAAAACTCGAAAACAAAAGAAGATAGCTGCGATCTGTATTCATCAATGAATTTTCCTAGAGTATTAAAGACGGAGATGGTGGGACATTTTACTCTATTTACTAATTTTCACATAGCTGCCATACTGAAACATAAATTATGGGAGATCATAAACAATTCCACATGGAAAATGCAAACTACCCACCATTTTAAAAGAGAAACAGTTCTTTTTTCGATTCACTACACGTGTCCCAACTTTCCTATCAAGATTTTTAATCCAATGGGTACAAAGAGCGAAGCCTTCTTCCCGTCACACCTAATTGACAACTGAAAGGTGTTATTTCGAAACGAAAAATTAAGTGACTAAGCCCTTTAAATTATTGAATTTATCATAAATATCAAATTAATTTTGTCTCGGATGAAACACCCTGTATTTCCAGAATTATTCATCCTAGACCTCCACAATAAGGCATTCCAGAACTCATGATAATAATAGAAGAAATTGCAGTTCAAGTTCGAAAAAGGTCTATGACGTATATCTTGAAAAATCGATCTGAATATAAAAATTGTTCTGTCTGAGTATTTTTCTAATAATTGACATGAAAAAATTATGAATTTCATTCCATACATCACACTAGCACTGTATAATAATCAATTGATCTAATGATCTAAATATTTGAATTTGCTTCAATTTTGCATTAAAGAACACGGTGTATCGATATCGTACTGATGGGATATGGATATGTAAAAAATAAGTTCTTTTCTTGAGGTCATATTTGGATGAATTCTCAGATGAGGAAGAGAACTGAGGTAATCCAAGAATTGTTGAGCAATAATTGTGATATCGATACGAACGTGTAACTAATTAGAATTATGAACATTAAGCTTTCAAAATTCGGCTGTCAGATGATTAATTTGTATCCAATTAGCCTTGTCCGTTTAATCCACGAACAATTTGTCTGGATGTTCCTCATTAAAAGTTGAAATATTTTATCTGATAATCAATGCCACAAATCAAGATCTCCGTTATTTTACAATTGACTATCGAACAATAAGATAGCCGGTCGAATATTTTATACCAAAATTTAATTCAATCATTCCGGGATCCTTGACTTACATATGAAGGTTGGTAGTTTTTCATTTTCTCTCGCATCCCAATAATGAATATAACATTACATTTTTTATTGATAGCTCATGATACGCTGTGTTTATTCTAGAAATATTTGAAACGGTTTACAGTTTATACGACTGTGTTATTCAGAAAAAATTCAGCATTCTCAAGGCAATACAAATGATATCTAATTGTACAGGGTGTTTCAGGTATGCAGTTATTAATTCCTACAGGAGATTAGTCTTCAAAAAACATATAGAAAATGCCGAGTTCAAAATTCCTCCTTTCTCGAGATACAGGGTGGGGAAATCAAGATTTTTTCATGCTTCTGTTGGTAACTCACCTGGTTTTCAAGGGATCCAGTTCCGATTTGCATAAAATATTTTTTTACTCATCAATCCATTAGATGTGTTTAGTAGTTGCGAAAATATTCAAGGTTGTATTTTTTCAGGATCATGCTACATTTACCTCCATCATACTCAAACTGTAATGCGATTTTTTGAGAATATTTACTGAAAAGCTCTCTTAGTTCTAAAACTTTTTGTCTACTAAAATTCTCTCGAAATCGTAAGAGCTTTTGAGTGGAAAAAATCATTTGCATGAGGAGGCACACGTTTTTTGAATGTAAAGGTCGATAATTCGTAATACGAACGGCTAATCAGAACTGTCCGCATAATTTTCATAGAAACTAGGAAAATAACCTTTTGAAGTAGTTTTCACGTCATTTTGAGTTTGAAAATCAGAGTGTTCATTTTATTTATTGGTAATACCAACGAGGGATCGGAACTGTTCTTATAATTTTATATTCAGTAAAATTCCTCAAAAAATATTATTTGTTTCTGTTATTGATAATGGAATTCTAGTTAAGTAAAAGCCTCCCAAATTCCGCCGGCTTGGTGGCGTAGGGATATGATGCTCGTCTCCTGCGCAGAGTTACATGGGTTCAATCCCCACAAAGTCGGTGCGATTTTTCGGATTCTGGGAATCGCTTGAGTATCCGTCTTTCGGAGGAGATGTAAAGCCGTCGGTCCTGTCTAACAGAGAAGTGTTGGACATTAAAGATCCCTTCCTCGACACGAGAAGGGTTCGGCAAAATTCCCGGGTTAGTGAGGTGACAGAATTCCCAGGCGTGTCATTTGCCGAAAGGCGGAAATAGAGTACGTTGAAGGAAAAACAAACAAACAAGCCTCCCAAATTCAAATCTTATAATTTTCATAAAAACTAGGAAAATAGCCTCTTGAAGTAGTTTATACGTCATTTTGAGTTTGAATATTGGAGTGTTCATTTCATCTAGTAGAAATTCAAATGATCTGCAACTTCTTGGATACTTTTAAGTAAAACCTCATTTTTCCTATATCCACGGTAACATACAGGAGTTGTATCATAAATGAAGTTAATTTTTGTCAATAATACACTGTATGTTTTACTTGGAACTATCCAAGAAGTTGCAGGTCATTTGAATTTCTTTGGTATTCTGAAAAGTTTGAATGGAGTACACCTTTTAAGATTTCGCTGATAACACTGATTAATAGTAAATTTATTAAACGAAATTGAGTCATATTTTCAAACACTACTACCTTCCCGCATATAAATCTCATGCTTAGTTTTGTTCAATCACCCACAGTTTTCATAGAACATCCAGTTACTCGATTACGCGAATTTTGCTTACCGACGTGTGTTTCCGAATAAATTAACAGAAAAATATTGAAATTAAAACAGTTTTTTTATTCTTATTATTATTATTATGAACACAGTAAGAGTGAGGTCTTTAAGAGACCTATAAATTAAAAAAAAAACAATCATTCCAATCAAGTAATTTAAACTTAAAAATCAGAATTTCATTAGGATAAACTAAACTAAATAAACCAGCCTAGCATAATACAACTAACTCAACTCAAGTATCTATCCAGTCTATTCTTGAAGCAGTTTATCGTAGGGGCATTCACTACATCCTCAGGAAGGGAGTTCCAAGTGTTAAACACTCTATTTGGAAGGAATGCTTTTCTACAGGTGGTGATATACCGCTCATGTGTTAGCTTCAAACTGTGACCTCTCAGGTTGGAATTCTGAGCCAGTTGGGAAATATCTGCGAGATCAACAGAGAATGATGGATGGCATGTAAAATTCGGTCAGTGTTCACCAGGCATCCTCTCTCCAGTCGGTCAATTTGGGACATCATTTTTGTCATCAGCATTCTATCTTCATAAGATGGTCGATGAATTCCATATGGGAGACGGGCTGCGCGTTGAACTGATTCAATAAGATTCATGTCTCGAACATGAACAGGCGTCCAAACCGAGGAGTAAAACTCTTTCTAGGTCTTATACAGGGTGCTTCAACGAAAACTAAACACAGGCTATATCTACCAAGATATTCATTTCTGATCAAAACGCAAAAACAGGTCAATTTTTGTTTCAAGGGGTACATCTACTTGCCTGAAATATCAACCCCCTAAGCGGGGTTTCATTCCTTGAACATTTTGAGTAGGAAAGATGGGTCGAGTGAATACTCAAAAGAAAAGTGGTATCTTTGTCTACATCTCCTTGAACGAATTTCTATTTTTAATTGAAAACTGAAAAAGATATAGGGTGAGCAACTGAAAGATAGGGAAAACTCTTTCCCTGAAACTATTCAAGTTTCAGTGAGGTAAAATGGAACAGATCCATGCTGATCAATGGCAGTGATCATCAAATACCATCCTCATCTCGAATTTCAACCCCTGGAGCAGGGGTGACAACCCTTGAAAATTTGGAAGAGGTTAGAGTGATAACTCGAAAGAAAGGTATTATCTTTGTCTGCATTCCCGTGAAAGAATTTTCATTTTTGATTGAAAACTATAGAAGATGCAGAGTGAGCCACTGAAAAATAGAGAAGACTATCGCCCCAAGATTATTGGAGTATTAGTGCGCAGAACTGGAATAGATTCATTTAGATCAAAGATTACAGCCTTTGATCTGGAATGAATCTGTTCCATTTTTTTGCACTAATACTTGAATAGCTCAGGGCGATAGATAGTCTCCTCTATTTTTCAAATAAAAATTCGTTCACGGGGAAGATAAAAGCTTTCTTTCGAGGTATCACTCGACCCATCTACCCTCTTCCCAATTTTCAAGGGTGGTCACCCCCGCTCTAGGGGATGAATTTCGAGATGAGGATGGTACTTGATGATGACTGACATTGATCAGCATGGATCTGTTCTATTTTACTTCACTGAAACTTGAATAATCTCAGGGAAATAGTCTTCCCTATCTTGCAGTTGCTCACTCTGTATCTTTTACAGTTTTCAATTAAAAATGGAAATTCGTTCAAGGCAATGTAGACAAAAATACCACCTTTCTTTTGAGTCATTACTCGACTCATCTTCCCTATTCAAAATGTTCAAGGATTGCAACCCCCGCTTAGAGGGTTGTTATTTCAAGCAAGTATTGTACCCCATAAGATGTCTCCCTTGAAACAAAAATTAACCTGTCTTGATTAGAAATGAATATCCTTGTAGATATAGCCTCTGTTTAGTTTTCGTTAAAGCACCCTGTATCTAGGGAAGGGTTTAGAAAACACTTTTTTCAACAGAAACAATTTTTTTCTGTTATAATTACAGATGTTTTCGATGTGGGCTGTCCATGTAAGATCCTTAGTCACTATAACTCCCAGATCATTATGCTTTTCGACAGTTGAGAGGGGCATTCCATTGATTTAGTATGTGTGTTGGGGATTATTTTCACCGATATGCATCACCACACATTTTGATGCATTTAATGGAATAAGCCATTTTCTGCTCCACTCCATAACTTTGTCAAGGTCCATCTGAAGCTCTTGCCGAGCAATGAGTGGGTAAGAGAATTAAGAAGATGAAAGAAATTGGAAGATCTCTTCAATGAATATATTTTTTGATGACCAGTGGTGCACTACAGTATGATTGTCATGGGACTAAAAGTAACTCTGAAAAATATCATAGTGTCTATATATATATATATATATATATATATATATATGATGAGACAAATATCTTCCGCGTCCTTTCTGGAATCGATAGGGTACCCCGATGTAGCTTGTAAGGATGCTGAGAAGCGATATGTGACACTGATGAGCTCTTAATAAGGACGAAACTGCAGTCTGCCGCTTCGTTTCTCGGCATCCTGCTTAATTGCACTATTGTGGCTCTTGGAGCTGCGTGCATGGCGGGCAGATTTGGGAACTAGCTCTTGTCAGGAAGGATTACGCATTGATCTACGGATTTTTGAATAATTCTTTTTGTCTCAAGTTTAGATATGTAGACTCCTTGCGAAGTTTGTCTCAGAAGATATTTTTCCCATCAAATATTTGCCGACGGGAGGTGTTATTTCGGAAACAGAGGCCCAGAGCACCATTTCAACGGGATTATTTCGCTCGTTTTGTACCGTAGATGTGATTCACGAACTGGCGAAAGATGTTTCCAAAAATTGGAATTTCTAACGTTCTCACGTCTGTTTGTTATTGTTCGTATCTTTCTCGAAGTCCGGTAGCGGGTTCATCGTCTCGGGCCATAGAGGCCGACTCTCGTACGTATGTACGAGATGCGTCCTTTCTGAAATCGTTACGGTACCCCGATGTAGCTTGTTAGGATGCTGAAAAGCGATATGCGACACTGAATTATGAATTATGTCCCCGATTGTTTCTTATTTGCAAGACACCTTCCAATATTTTGGTAGCTCACTCCGTTCTCGAGATATATCAATTTTTTCGAAAAGAGAAATATCGTAAATCTTCAAGTAAAACTAGGATATTTCATGAACGAAACAAGTGTTTGGTGTTTTGTAATTGGAATAACAAGTGTTATCGAACCAGTCATTAATATACAAGGTATGCTATATTAAATAACAAAGTTACTATGCACTTCCGAAAGTGTCGTTTAGGTGAAAATATTTTATCAATGAAGCTTCGTACCAGCCGAATCAACTACTAAAATTTCAGAACGATAGCATTATTAGTTCTCCATAAACGTCAAATAAGCCACTCAAGAACATCAGAACAACATTCTGTATCTTGAGATCGGAAGACTTTTGTATATATGTTCATTGGCATTTTTCGATGATGACTACCCGTAGAAATTAATGACTACATACCTGTACACCCTGTATAACATTTCATATAAATGCACCATTTTCTTAATTGCCTTGTTATTGTCCAGCACATTTACCAATTGTCAATTTAATTTCATTGTATTCTCCAGATGAAAATATAACAATAGTCGAAAAGTGAAGGACGTCATAAAAATACCTGAATCGTTTCTTCAGCTGGTTATATATTTTTTTTAATCCATGCGGAAAACAACCTTGGGAATTTACCTAGTAGAATGCCAGATTTATTGTGAACCGTACTTCAAACTGAGCAGCGATTATTTCCTCACATCGACCGCACCCACTAATGTTGTTACTCAATTTGAATGAAATTTTATAATTTAACCCCTTTGCCATATGTGTTCACCGTTTCATGGAAGTTAATTCGATTGACGTGTTATGGTTCTTTAAATTTTATGTATCATAGATTTAGGACAACACTGAAAATTGCCTCATTTCAAGGCTAACCAAATTTTGGTGAAGAATAATCCTGGGTGTACTGATCTCAAATCTAATAAAGAATAGACTTGAATGGCATCTAGAAGAACAAAATTTATTCACTCTGAAAAAATTGTTTCAGAACTGCTCGGTCAATCTTAGATAATCTTATAACTTTGGAATCGGAAATCCTTATAGCATCATGAATGGAGCATGGCGAATCAAGAGCCATTGTTCTTGATTTGTCAAAAGCTTTCGACAGGGTTTGAACTAGTAGCATATCTACTTTCCGAAAAATTGCGTGATTGGGTTAGTAGCTTTTTCTTCATTAGATCGATTCGGATGGTATTTGATGGTATAACCAGTAAATCTCTTCAGGTATATGCAGGGCTCCATACTCTTGCCAAGTCTTTTTCAGTTACAGATCAAAGATCTGCACCGCTCCACTGATACCAGAATATTTGGCTTTGCAGACGACAGTACTCTGATTTCCCCAGCGTTCTATAACTGCTAAGGTGCGAACTGGTCTAAAATACTGTTCTCATGTAAGAGCCTCGGCACCTAAACATTCATTTCATCAATTGGATAGTGTTCAGAAGAGAGCAGTGCACCTCATCGATCATCCGCAATCACCAACCTCTTGCCCAAAGACGACAGATTGCAGTTGTTTCTTTTTCTTCTACAGGTTTTTCCATGATGAATGCTTCAAAGAATTGAAAGGTTTGGTTTCGGAAAGAATTCAATTTCAAAGAGAAACCAGACTTGCGAAAACTCTCATCAGAGGACGGTCCTTCCTAGATACTTCACGTACATCCCTCTATAAAAATTCTTTTGTTGACAGGGAAAGTAAGCTGTCGAACTCGATTTCATCCAACATCTTCCCGATAAATTACAATTTGGCTCTCTTCAAGACGCGAGTAAATATACATTGAGTCATCTTTGGCGGCCACATATATGGCATGACAGACATCGTTTCCTCCCAAGAGTTAAGAATTAAAAAAAAAATTCAAATATAATCAATCCATGGCGGCATTATTTTTGATATAATCAAATCCTTCAACCTGACTTATCCGATTATTCTGGGGAATACATGGAAATTTATAGCCTTCAATTTTTTACAAAAGAACCTCTAGAGTGAAGGCGTTATGATTGAATTCTCTACCATACGTGTACTTCCTGCAGAATACTCTGGTTGATTTTTTCAATGATGTCCCTTGTGCGAACAGAAGAATGCGGTTTATACCTGATATTCTTATGAATGGATCGGTAGTAGCTCGGCCTTCACGATTCCTTGAACTGAATCCCTTAGATTACTCCGTCTTGGCATTTGAAAAGCCTAGTTTGCTTACAACCTGTTGCTACCATAAAAAATTGCATGAACTCGTTTTGATTGGATGTGAGAGAGTAGGAAATATGCCAGTCATTCTTGATGGCGTGTTGTTGTCAAATAATAAATAAAATAATCAAAGGCTTCGACATGACATACCCTATTTATCTGGGGAATACACGGAAATTTATAGCTTTCAAAATTCATTATGCAAAATAGGTTATTTAGAGTGAAGGTGAACAACCACATCTCCACAGAACGGAAATTAGAGAACGGTACTCCTCAGGGACCCGTTTTGAGCACAAACCTCTTTCTCATAGCTATAAATGACATACTCAAAGAGGTCAGTACGCCAATCTGAGCAACCCACATTCATGATCACCAATACAACATCATCATTACTTCAAACATCAAAGAATGATCAAAAAACACAGCTTCTTGTTTTTCATTAGTCGCATTATGTCGTGTTTAGCGAAAAACTTTTGAGGGTAAACTAAAATTTACCCTTAATGGAGAAAATTGCAGCACAAATGTCTTAGTTCTAACTTTCGATAGTCAGTAGAAGGGCAGAAATACATTGATGAAATTCTCAAACCCTTTCAATCTGTTTTGAATATCCTAAGATTTATCTCTTATGTCTCGTAGGGTGCCGATTGAAATCATTTCATACATTTATATAGAGCACTCATTCGAAGTAAAATCGACTATGGGTTCATACATCTCTGCTTTTCAAGTATACTAAAAATTAGACATAGTACATAATGTATCTATCCGTACGTACTATAACAAAAGCCTATCGCTCTAGACCAATCCAGAGCCCCAGATAAACTTTTGAGATGGTAAACTTCCTACTATCAACCTAGAGCTTACAAATGTCCCCAAACAATCATTCACCCTAACCTTTATCGACAAAATTTTTTCTATAAACTTTATCTAAATACCAAGATTATACTTAGATATACACCAATGCTTCTAAAATGCAAAACCGAGCTATAGGGTCTGTAATTTCCGAAAAAACAAGAATACTTTCCGCCTTCCAAATAACTTGGTAGTGAAATTTGAACTATATTACAGCCTCTGAAAATATGTTCATCATCTTTTAGTACAAAAATTTTGATCACCACGGACTACCTGTCATCCAGCTCATCAAAAAGGAACTCCTCAATCGCCAGGGCCAGAACAAAACCGTTAAATTCCTATGGGTTCCCTCTAAAACGCGGATGACAGGCAACGAGTCGCCCGATCGGTTTACAGTGACCTTAGCGTTAAATTCGGATTTACACACCGATAGTAATAAATCGCCCCAAGCAGACAACGTACGGCTAATCGAATAACATATACAGGAAAAGTGCTGATTTGGAACACCACAAACACCCCACAAGTGTGTATTACCTACTTTGTCAACCAAACTTAATCAATTAAGTAACAGAAGAGACCAAGTAAAAGTAAACTGCTTAAGGATAGGCCACACAGCATTGACACATAGCCACCTTATGATGCGTGAACCACCTGATATTTGCGAAACTTGATGGTGTCCAAATAGCTATAGCTCGTATCGTGTGCGAGTGTCCTAAATTCACCGGTCAACGTAGTAGCTGGACAATTACCAACCTCGAAACTTCTTAATCAATCAACAAAAACTAAACACTGAATTTCGCTAAACAGAAAAAGAATGAATATGGGAGTATCACTCTCAACTGTACGTAACACTCGTGATCCAACGAGTTCGAGTGGCCTTGAAACTATTAAAATCCTTGCCGAGTCATTCTCAACATTCTATTGTGATAAACCTACAACTCCTCACCCCATTTCAAAACTTCAAAACATTGTGCAGACAGTCTATCTCATCCACTATCCATCATCTTTTCTTAATGACTTTGTTTTCACTCCCTTCTGAGCAGTTGGTTACAAGCATCTGTAACAACCGTTACAGTGACAAATTATCTCCCTTTAGTTACTTTCCAATCAGTTGAGTCCAGAAAGCAGTAAAAGTATGTGAAAAAATCATTTTCGAAACAGTGATGCAATTTGTTCTTACGAATTAACTGATTCCTGCAACACGATATGAACTTCTACCAGGTACTCAAGCTTCTTCTCCTCTGTGTGGGTAACTGGTCAAGAGCGTTTGATCTCGGTATTTCAGTTGACATAATTTATTTGGATTTTTCCGTGCTTTTGATCTTATACCTATAAAACGCTCATTTGATAAACTGGAGCATATTGGTAAAGAGGTTACCTCTTGAATTGGATAGAAACTATTTTGTATGGAAGGCAATTTTATCTTAGAGTCGGAAGCTCACGATCTTCTCAGCAACCTGTCCCCATCGGTGTTCCACAGGGGTCTGTTCTAAGTAATCTTCCCTTTCTTCTATATACTGCCGATCTTCCTGTTTCAATTTATTCTAATTTCTCAATGTTTGCCGATGACACTAATCACGATATTCCTCCCGATGATGTTAATGCTCTCCACCGGAATATTGACTCCATCAGGCAGTGGTGTAGCGACTGGTCCTTGACTTTGAATTAGGATAAATGTTCGGTTCTTCACATGGGTAAAAGCAACCCTCTCACTTGGTATACTTTTGATGACATGACTATAACTAGTACTACTTCCCATCGCGACCTGGGGGTCTTGATTAACAAAGATTTAACGTGGTCCGTTCAAGAGAACTTTTAATAACTGTCATCCTAGGCTTGCAGACTGCTAACAAAGTATATGTCAGGCCAATCTGACATGGATCCATTGGTGTCAGTACAGCGTAGGCCAACATGAATCTCTATGGCACCACACGTTCTCCGTATGAAAAATGATTCAATATTTTCGAGTTATACACTTCTCCTCCAGACACTCGCGAAGAGACCTGATACTCAGCTACAGAATCCTCCACAACATGTTCAATTGTGAGGCAACATTTCTTACCAAATAGAATGTTTCGGGAATAAATTGCCTTCAGACATTAATGAGGCGCCACCTGTCAATGCTGTTAAAAAACGATTTGATTTCTGGTCTTCATCGCAGCTGATGTAACAGTGAAATATATAATTTTTTCACTTGTATATTATTATATAGATCTAATTATAACTTGCTGATTCTATTCTAAAAGTGCACTTATTCTTTCAGCTTTATCACTAATGCCTAATCAATTTTAAATATTCTTAGACTTGCATATTCAATTGATTTTGATTGTCTTGCTTCTCGCTGTTGCTTTTGCGATTTAAGTCTTGTAATTTCTTATTTGAAGCATCCATAGGTCTTAGACTTCTGTCTCTCATCCCAAATATAATAATAATAATAATAATTATACCTAAAATTGTAAAACAACTGTACTTTATTACCTTATAACTGGTTAATTCGGCTAATTTAAAATAGAAAAAAAACATTCTTTTTTCTCAATTTTAAGATTGAATAAATCATTTTATGTCGAGTTGTGGCATTATTTTGAAGAGATCTAATTGCGAGTTGTTGATTTTATGGTATACTCTGGGGCACCTGTTTAATAACAAACATTGATTGAAAACGATTTGCCAAGAAGAAGAACGAACCCATATGATAAAGCGAAGTGTTCTTTCTTCAATGTACTGTATGCGTCAAGATAAAGTTTTATTCATCAAGTTTCCTGTTCTAAAATAACATAAAGTGTATACTATGTGAAATATATATCTCCCATCATAGAGTTTATAGCTATCATCATCATCATCGAATGGATCGGATAGATAATATAATTTGACATTGGGTGTTGTCATGGTCATGTGTTTATTATTTCCTTATCGAAACCAAAATACCATAATAGAAACAACGTATTACAAATTGTAACAATGTTGTCTTAGTCATGGTAGAGACAATAACAATTTAATTTTGCAGCTGTTTTTTCTGCTATATGATGAGTTCTTAGAGAATGTTGCTCTACATCATCGCTGATGATGTTACTATAAGAAAATCTTGTTTGCACTTATAAGTGTGCTTTTACTTGATAAATGTCCAAAATTAAATAACATAGTTTACAATTTTCATAGTTTTTACTGAAATTTGAAATAACTGTGACGGGTCTCATTCATTGTAGCTTCATCAGACGGTTGAGGTGATACAATAGTAACTAAATCATTAGAAAAATCTAAGAAATCTATTGTGAAGATTGCATTCTGATAAGATTCAATAAAGGTGAAGTATTCAAATTCATTTGTGCGTTGATAATATTTCTTGTACTTTTGTTTGTTGATTTCTGAAATTTCCCAATTCCTCCAATTACTTTTTCATTTCAAATTAGGCGCATCAACACTTAGGGTTTTAGTGGAGAATACAATACTAAAAAATACAAGAATAAATGGTGAAATGCACTTGCTTTATACTTTTTGGTAGAGGTTCATTTTTTTTTTGGGAAAGTTAATGTTTATGTTAATCGATATTGAAGTTTGGAGGTTAGTAAGTAATTCCTCTTCTACTGCGCTCAACGGTACAAGATATGTGTTATTTGGACACCACAAGTTTTGCTATTATCAGGTGGTTCATCAGGTGGCTACGTGTCATTGATGTGTGATATATCATTAAGCGATTTACTTTTACTTGGTCTCTTCTGTTACTATTGTCGATTGATGAAGTATGGAAGACGAAGTAGGTACTACTGAGAGAGAACTGGGTGTTTGTGGCGTTCCAGATCAATTTCCACGTTTCCTGTATATGTTTTTTGGTTAGCCGTCTAAAGTTTGTTCCAGGCAATTTATCGCTATAGTATGTAAGTCCTGATTTGACGCTGAGTTCACTGCAAACCTGATATATCCATCTGCGAGAGGACAGAGAAATTTTAGGATTTTGTTCTGATAGTAGATATTGGGGAGTTCTTTTTGATGAGCTGGGTGATAGGTTGCTGTATGTATGATTGCTTCAAACCTCTCAATGCACTGGGAGAGTCAGTGATGATAACCAATAAAGATGAACATATTTTCAAAGCCTACAATATAGTTGAAAATCCACCAGTGTATAGACTGAAGTTGTTCAGATTGGGGAAGGCATTTATTGTTCCTTCGGTTGTTAATCAAAATTGGACACTGAGGTCACTACAAACCGGTTGGTCTCATGATTGCCGGTTATTGTCTTTTGGAATGGACCCATAGCAATTTAACGTTTTATTCTGACCCTGAAGATTGAGGAGTTCCTTTTTACAGAGCTGGATCTTAGGTACGAATGTTAACTTCGTAAAACCTTTCATTGTATTGAGAGAGTTCATGATGATCAAAATTTTGGTACCAAATGATGATGAACATATTCCCAAGACTGTAATAGGGTTGAAATTTCACTAAGCTATTGGAAGCCGGAAGGTATTTCTTGTTTCTTCGGCTATCACAGAACCTGCTGCTCCGTTTTGTGTTTTAGATCGGTGTATATGTTAGCGTGATCTTGGTATTAGGATAAAGTTCGTGAAATAAATTGTGGATGAAGGTGAATTATTATTTGGGAAATTTTGTGAGCTTTAGGTTGATTCAAGCGGCATTATATCCGATGGTTGTGATAAGATTTCTGGCGCTATGTATCCCAGAATCCCCAGGTGTCCTTCAGATCACCAGTTAATAGTTTTTGTGTCTTGGAACCGTAATCAACGCCTCCTTCTTCAATTTTATATGAAGAGGAAAGGATTTAGGATAACCTCCAGGGCAGTAGTTGGGGTGTATTTCTTGTTTCTTCGGCTATCACAGAACCTGCTGCTCCGTTTTGTGTTTTAGATCGGTGTATATGTTAGCGTGATCTTGGTATTAGGATAAAGTTCGTGAAATAAATTGTGGATGAAGGTGAATTATTGTTTGGGAAATTTTGTGAGCTTTAGGTTGATGGAAGGAATTTTAACCATCCATGAAGGGAATGCTAGCTGATATGATAATGAGAGTTTGAATTGTTTAATATAAAACTTGGTTCTCAGAAAATCTTTCTGTTGAAGAATATTTACGGGTTTTGGAATTTCTGAAAATTCAAGAAAAGACGATCGTGGTTGATGTTAGATTTATTGTCTGAAATCCTAAATGCATCAAAACGATGGTTCTTCATTTTTTAGGTCTATGAGGCTATGAATTGGGTTAGATCGATATAAAACTTGGCTATCCATAATGTTAATAGCTGATATGATGACGAGAGTTTGAATCGTTTAATATCAAAATTGGTTGTCAAATTCTATAAAAATAATAAGATGATGGAGTGGTTGATTTTCGTGATTCTAGATACATAACACAACGATAAATATCCTCGACGGAGCTCTAGACGTGGTTTTTTTTTAGGAGGGCTCTGAGGCTCTGGATTGTGCTAGAACGAAGGGCTCCTGATAAAGTTTACATAGCTGTATTCTGTAGTATAGCTGATTTTTAGTATACTCAAATTAGTTGTCAAATGGACCCATAGTCGATTTTACTTCGAATTAATACTCTGTATAAATGTAGACGATGATTTGAATCGGCACCCCACGAAACATCAGGGATAATTCTTAGAATATTCAGAATAGTTTAACTTTGCTTTGCAAGCCTTTCCGAACTGCTACCAAGTAGTTGGTCTTTTGTTCGTAACCCTTCTTATTCATTTCCCTGTAGGTCTAAATCCCTTACAAAACTAAGAAACTCCCTGGGAGCTTTCGCTCTAGTTTGTCGCTACCGAAGTGTATATGTCTTTTTTTTTACAGTTGCAACTGTAAGGAATATGTTCGGCAGTTTCATCTCCCTCTTTACAAATTCTGAATGTTGCCGTTTCCGATTTGCCCATTTTATTGAGATGCTATCTCAGTGGGCAGTCTCCAGTAAGGAGGCCTGTTATGGTCCTCAGCTCGTCCCTAGAGAGATCGAGAAGCTGTTTTGTCTTCTTTGGCGAATAATCAATGAACTTTTCCGCTTGCCTTTGGCTTGGAGTTTTCCCCCATTATTCTTTTTTGCTAGATTCTTCCCATCGTTCCAGTTCCTGTCGTCTGTGTGACTTACTTAGACCGCAGAACGGTTCAGATCCGATGGGTGGGATTCCAGCAGCTGATTTGGCCAGTTCGTCAGCGGCTTCATTTCCTCGTATACCTTCGTGGCCAGACACCCACCACAGAAAAGTTTATTCCCCTCAGCAAGTTGCTTCAAGGATTGTAGGAGTTTAAAGCTTATATCACTGCCTGACTGTCCGTTAAAATGTAAATCTTTGCACCTTTGAGTTTCCTTAGTAGTCCCTTCTGGCAACAAAGGTATTTCTGCTTGCATGATTGTGGGGGTAGAGCCCAGACGCACTGATGACAAGTACTTGGGTCCATATACTTCGAAGCGTGTGTGAAAATCGAACTTAAGCGGCATTATATCCGATGGTTGTGATAAGATTTCTGGCGCTATGTAACCCAGAATCCCCAGATGTCCCTTCAGATCACCAGTTAATAGTTTTTTGTGTCTTGGAACCGTAATCAACGCCTCCTTTTTCAATTTTATATGAAGAGGAGAGGGATTTAGGATAACCTCCAGGGCAGTAGTCGGGGTGCTTCTCATAGCACCTAGCGCTAGCCGCTGCAGTTTTTGCAGCTTGTTTTGCGTAGTTATTTCATATGTTTTCGTTCAGCATACTAACAATGCATATGTGCCAATGGGTCTTATAACCGCTGTGTATAACCAGTAGGTTATTTTTGGCTGTAGCCCCAGATCTTTCTGAATAGTCTACGGCATGCCCACAGGCACGATGTAGCCTTGGAAAGAGTTTTGTCAATGTGTAAATTCCAGTTGAGTCTCTGATCTAGGGTTGAACCTAGATACTTAGCCTGTTCCGAAAATTTCAGAGTATGTCCATTCAGAAAAAGTCAGAACTATCAAACATGAGACCCAAGAAATTTGTGCAGTCGTTTCCCAATTCTGCGGAAAATCTCGAATTTTGGGTTGAACGAATTACTGCATTTCAAAAGATGGCTCGCATAGTTTGAATCCGATTTAAAATTTCGTTAGTGTTTTGTTACTCTATTATTAAAATTTCTATGGATCTAACTAATGTGAAATTGATTGCACACCCTGCTGCCAACTTGTAGACATTGAAATTATTAGTTTGTCGGACTTGGTTTTATTGTTTTGTATGTATTGGCTTAAACTATTGGTTTGGAAAACTATATTGAAGTTTGGTTGTACTGTCAGAGTAGGTTAACATATTGAATTTTTTTTTTGATTTAACTGTAGGATATATTTCATACAGAGCTGCTTCACTCGGTTTCTCTTCAAAATATTATTTACTATGCAAGGTTGTAACCATTATTGAAAGCTATTTGCTTCATTATATTCACTTTCATTGTAAGTTTTAGAGATAAAGGTGTGTTAAATAATCTATGGAAAAACTATTACAAATTTTCCGATCTACCCTCGTAGAACTACTTCGGAATCTACACTAATGGCTATTACACTTGAATTGTTATTTCATAATATGAAGAAATCTAATGAATACCGACGTTTTGTATATGAAATCAACCACCTAATGAAATCAGTTGGCAACTTAGAGCAATAATCTTGAACACTTTATGTCAAATTTATCTAATATATTATTATAACTGTTATTTATAATAAATTGTTTCTGCTTATGCAATGCACCGCTTAAGACATTATATGCACGAGATTTTACGAAGTTATTGATATAATTTCATTAATTATAGTATGATGTCAATAGCCCTAATATGTTGATATTCAACTAGATTCAAACTAATTTTCCTGTCTTGATAAACTCGATTATTACAAATATTTCAAGAATTGACCAAGAAAAGTGTTGTAAAAAATTGCCTTTCACTTTGTCGAAATGATTTCCATAGGATTTTATTGTTGATTCGACATATTTTAAAGCGAGTCATAACATGATAGGATAAAAGCATAGTGTTGAATGTAGCATCCAAAGCCTGCTATGCGTCCCTTGTTCGCCTGTAAAGAGGCGCTACCTTTCCTCCCCAGAAGATAATCAAGGCATTTTCCACCAAATGTAGTAACATTTGTTCGATTTTTAGTTTACGAATTATTACTCCGTCTGCTTTGAAATTAGATACGGAGAGAGTTGGAGAGTTTATCAATTTTTTCAAATTCCATTCGAAGTTTTCCTCAATTTCCTCTGTCATTTGTCACAACTCAAATTGGAAAATTCGCTAATGTATTCGATATTTTCGTTCTCTGAAAGTGTCCGATTGTATGTATGCCTATATGAACCAATGAGGATTCTGGATACCTCGATATCGACAATTATGGCTATTCACGTCACCATTGAGACTAAATGTACTTTCGTCAGAAAAAGAGTTATACAGAATATGTTGATTATTGTCATAAGGGTGAAATTAGCGATGTTTCACGATCTCGTAGTCTGTTGCAGCTGATACACCAGACAACGTAATGATTTACTGATGGAAGTAGTGTTTTCCATTTGTAGTTGGCCCAAAACTGTCACTTCAGTTGTTCGTTCCGTATAGGCCGATATTGAAGTTCATATGGTTTGTTAGCCTTCCGACCCATAGTTGAAAATTTCGTAATTAAATATAAAACATACTGGCGTCGTACCTATTTTTCTGGATGGTTCACATTGAAATTCCTTGCCTTTTCTCTGTCACAACTACTATTTCGATAATAATTCTAAGCAATTCTGATCGGCTCATCAGTTGAGTAATCAACCGTTATTAAAATTTCGCAAAAATGAAAGGCAAATGTAAAACAGTTTTATCATTACCAGTTGTTAAAAATAGTTGTGCGTTTCCTACAAAACATTGAAGTTTATCAACATCTCAGAATATTACATTTCCTTGAGAAGTAAAAACTTTCGTGCAGAGGACAAGAATCGTCATTTCAAAATGATATATTCTTGCATTATCTCAGGTTGTAGTGTAGTGGCGGCGCCTCGTTACTATTGGTCGGTGGCTTGACCCGTGGGTGTAGCTTGTTTGACTTGGCTCTAGGTGTTTTTCTGTTGGCGCTTAGTTGTCTTGTGCGTACTGTTACAGATTTCAACATAGTTTTCCAGATGGTAGGTATGTTTAACGCATCAACTCTTTTGTTCATTGTCGTGTGCTTCTTTATTTCGATGTTTTCTCTGATTTTTCCTTTTCAGAGTTGTTTTATTTTGGCTACTTGTGTCGTGTTGTCGTAGCAGATGTTGTGGCTTGTTGATTTTCACAGTTTTTGTATTCTTGAATCCAGATTCCCATTCTTCTGTTTGTTTGTCCAATGTAGACCAGCCCACAGTCTATACAATGGAATTATACGTTGTGTTTTTGCAGGATATTCTTGAGCTTTGTCAGTTCTTTGAAGATGTTGTTAGGTGAGCAGATACTTTTTGATTGGTGAACGAGTTTCTTGATAACTGAGTTAAGTTGAGCTGGATGTTTATGTGAGTTTCCATTCAGGTATCGGTTAGTGTGTGTTGTGTTCTGTATACATCAAAGTTCACAGTGCCCATTATCTATATATAAAATGGCTGGTGCGATCCAGCAGAAACGTCGTCAGAAATAATTGTCATTACCAGAATGAACGGACGAGAAAAAAGAAGAAACCACATTAAGAAACGTCATTAAAATCTACGAACCAACATCATCATCAAATGCAAAACATTTTTGTTTTTAATCCACGAGTACATCCGTTCGTTGAAATGTTTTTAATATGATGGAGTTCGCAGACATTTCGCAAAATCTCAGCATTTTCAATGCGTTCGTAGGTTGTCTATAGGTTACAGTTTGAAATCTAACCTAACCTATATTTCTTATATATTTATATTCGAAAAGAGTCGATTTAGGCCAACCTACCTATATGAAGGGTTTCTTTGTTTGGCCGCCAGAGGTCGCCAAATCCAAAGATTCTTTTCTTATTTTTCAACTAATTCGAGAGCAACTCAATCGATAGAAACCATATCTGGTATGCGTAATTGGGTGCGTTATTCACGTCATTTAGTGATCCACTCAATGACCTTGACATTTTACAAGTGTCCCTGAAAACTCGAACGTGTTTTCCGTCAACCATAATTTTTCAACTGTCTGCGTTTCAGCAAAACTGTTTTAGACATTGAAAAGCTAGGCTAAGTATTGAACTTTTTTGTCTCTCTAGAAATTCTGATATGTTGAGCGGTTCAATCACAAAAAACAGTTTTTTAATTTTATGATTTCATTACTTCAACCACTTAGCAAGTCAAAGATACTACATTTGATCATGTTGACTTTGGATTTATTTCTGTGGTGTAGCAGATTGTCATTTTATAAGGATTGACACCCAATTGTTGACACAACAATGTTCTTTAACTTCTTAAGTAGGTATTTTGGTGATTTTTTTATCACTATTAGGCACGGAGATGAACAATTACTCTGAAATGGTTGAAATGGTCATGGTGTACGGATTTTGTCAAGGCAAAGGACGTGATAACGCGAGAGTATATGCTGAAAGATTTCCAGATCGCATAGAACCGAGCCACCAGACGTTTGGAAATCTGGAGAGGCGCTTCCGCGAGAATGGTTGCTCAAGCCCAGGAATTTGGATCGAGGACGACAACGAACAGTAACGACGGTAGAACGCTAAGAACAAATTTTGGACATGGTTGAGGAAAACCCACGATTAAGCACGCGGCGTTTAGGTTTGCAGTTGGTTGTTCCTAAAAAATGATTCATGATGTCTTGAAGGAAGAATTATTTCATCCTTGTCACATTCAGAAAGTTCAGGAATCACTTTCCAACGATCCTGAGAATTGTCTAACTTTCTGCCGATTTATCTAAGAGAAGAGAACTCAGGATCTCCACTTCAGTAGGAGAATTCTATTTACTGACGAATGCACTTTTACTAGGTCTGGTATCACTAACCTTCACAATGAACACAGTGTCGAAAATCCACATGCTTTTACAAGTACACATCATCAGAGTCAATTCAAAATTAACGTATGGATTTTAGTAACTGACAATTTCACTATTGGTCCAGTAGTGATTTCAGATCGATTAAACGGAGAGGCAAATTTGAAGTTTTTGCAAGAAACTTTGCCGGATTTGTTGGACGATATTCAAGTATTACTGCGTGCATAAATGTGATTTATGCAAGACGGTGAACCTTTTCACTTCACTTTAGCGGTTCGCGAGTTCTTACATGTACAGAATGCGAATCGTTGAATCGGATGGGGAGCTGATGCTTCTACAAGTTGGCCAGCACGATCTCCTGACTTGACACCGTGCGGCTTAACTCTTCGGAGTGCTTTAAATTTTAAATGCGGCCACCTCCTTCAAAAATGACCCTGAAGTGATGCCAAGGGTCCAGTTTCTTAAAGAGGATTAACTCCTGTATTCAGCAAACTGGAGAATGAAATTTTGGGTGTGAACTAATTAATTGTTATTCTGAAGTGATTTGTTTTTTCTTATTTAGTTTCCAACTGGCCAACCTGTTTTCATATTTTCAAATAGTCATTGTGAAAACTTATTAAATTTTTTCTTCGAATTTTTCGATTTTTGTAGTACTGAACATTGAATTTTCTATCTGCTTAATCCGATTAACAACCAAGAAAACATCATTTTCCCAAGAAGAGGTTTTCAAGCATAATAAGATGATAATCTGCCAGACTGCAGAAACAAATCCAAAGCCAGCATGGTCAGTATGTGATATTTTTGACTTGCTAGGTGTTTGAAGAGATGAAATCATGAAATTGAAAAACTGTTTTTGGTGATGGAACCGTTCATCATATCAAACTTTCTTCAGAGACAAAAAGTTTGTTAATTAGTCTAGCTACTCAATGTCTAAAACAGTTTTGCTCAAACCCAGACAGTTGAGAAATGATGGTTGCTTAAAAACACTTGTAAAATGTCAAGGTCTTTGAGCGGATCACTAAAAAACGTGAAACACGCACCCGCTTACTCATACCAAATATGGTTTCTATCGATTGAGTTGTTCTCGAATTATTTGAAAAATAAGAAAATCTTTTGATTTGGCGACCTCTAGCGGCCAAACTAAGAAACTTTTCATATAGGTAAGTTGGCCTAAATCGACTTATTTCGAGGTGAAGAATCTCTGTATATATATTGGTCATTTGATCACTCCACTTTAGCGACAGTTTCCAGTATTGTTTACGTCATGCGTATCAAACGAAAGTATCAACAAAAAATGGAGATTAATCCCGATCAAAACAAATTTCAATATCAGGAAACAATGGAAACAAAAATTACAGAAACAAATTACACCATGTACCTTTTGCAAAACATAAACGTGTTGAAAAAAAACCATTTTCATCCTGTATATTACCATGTTCAAGTGTGACTTGATAATCAAGTAAACCCAGAAGAATGGTGTAGGAAACTAATCATTTGCCAAAAGAAGTGTAAGTCGAAATGCGGCAGCATTGCTTGTCTACCAGCATGAACCACTGGTCTAGACCAGTCATTTGTAACGTGTGCATTTCATGGAAAATACACGTAAAATAAATTTAAGAATTGGTTTTTCCAGAAAAGGTTAATGCTAATGCAGAAATATAGATTCAGAGGTGTGGCATTGAAGTTATTAACAAGTTATTTACATGGTAGGAAACAAGTGGTTAAAATTGGAACTGGAAAGGCAGAATACTTACGGCGTTCCCCAGGGAACGGTATTGGGCCCGTTATTATTCATATTATATGAACGACCTTCTTCAAATGGAACTTCGTGGAAGTATTTTGAGTTTCGCTGACGATACCACAGTACTTTATGAGGCCAGCACATGGGAAAATCTACAAAAAATAGCGGAAGAAGATTTCGCGGAAACGGGGAAGTTGTTGAAATATCATAAACTAACACTAAATGCAGAAAAATCAGTATACTTACCTTTCACCTCTTACGAATCTAATCTTCCAAAGCAAGGCGCACTGAATATCGACAAGGACACTATCATTAGTGAGGCCACTTCAGGCACAGTAAAATTTTTGGGCATTGTGCTTGACCGATATATGAGGTGGGATCACCACTGTAGTTATGTGGTAAAAAAACTTCGGAGGTTACTGGGCATTTTCAAATACTACAAAAGTGAAATGAATATAAACCATCTGAAAATATTATATCACGCATCGTGCAAGTACATCTTACATATGGGAATGTTGGGTGGGAAGGAGTATATGACTGCCATGTTGAACAACTAAATATTTTGCAGAAATGGATCCAGAAAATCATGTATGGTAAAGGGCGCATATTTTCGAGTGAAGAGATTTTTGCTTTGTCAGGAATGCTTGACATTAGACAGTTGTATGCTCTGAAACTAGTAACTCAAGTATTTACGAGTAAGATGAATGTAAACCCCATTGATCATAAATATGATACAAGGGGAAAAGACTCAGACTACAAAACACTACGCTCGAATAAAAGAATAGGACAAAGATCCAGCAAATATCTGGCACCGCGAGTATATTCGCGTATACCAGTAGACTTGCGAATCTTGAAAAACTAGAATTGTTTCAAAAAGAAAGTGGAAATTTGGATTCTTTGTGCCGGAAGAACAGAAATAGACAACTTAATTAATCAGCGGATAAACGAAAGTGCCTAGTTTAAAAACTGAGTTCAGAAATTTCGCGGAGTGACTTAAAAAAAAAGAGAAGGAAAAAATATCTAAATTGTGAGGAAAAAAAACCTAAATTGTGACTTAAATACCCTAAATTGTGACTAAAATACCGGATTTGACTAACGCCCGATTGTGAAAAAAAAATAAACCTATCGTGACGAACAATTCAAGAAACATAGTGACTTTTTGTTTCGTAATTACGCGCTGTGAAACTAACTTTACTTTCAAATAAAAAAAACATTCCACGCAAATGAAGTTATTATGAATTTAAATTTAACAAAATATACCTATCTCAAAGGCGAACAGGCGAGACATTCTTCGGAATGATTAAACCTCTGCTTTTTCTTTGTTTATTACTCTGTATGTATGAAATCAAATTGTAATAAACTTATTTATTACGTGGACTTATGCACTATCTCAGCTGTTAGCTGGATATAATCTACCTTTCCCAGATTCAGCAATCAAAGGGAATCGGCTCGATTACAATAAACTTGACATAAATTTCCTAACTATCCTACATGTATTAAGAATTACAGCTTTCTGCATTTCTATATAGGTATTCTTATGCAATTCTAATTTCTTAAGGCTATCATGCAAAGTTTTGGGTATCAACCCAGTGGAGGATACGATGACAGGAACAATATCTATTTTCTCGAGGTGCCACATCTGCTTGATCTCAATAGCAAGGTCTGTGTATTTGGACTTTTTCTCCTGGAACTTATTCAGCACGTTGTTATTATTCGGTATGGCGACATCCACCAGCATTGCTGTTTTGGCTCTCTTATCATACACCACTATGTCCGGCCTATTATTCGTCACCATTCTGTCAGTGATAACAGGCCTATCGTAGTATAATCTGATAGAGTCATTTTCCAATACGGGCGCCGGTTGATACTTGTAATATGGCTGGAATGTATTCAGAAGTCCGTACTTGTGTGCAAGTTTCTGTGAAGATAGTCTGTATTGGCCAGTTGTTCACATCCGGACGTAATATGCTGTATAGTCTCCGATCTTATATGGCATTTTCTGCACCTATCTGTTTGTAATGTTCCGTCCTTCATAATAAATTTTTTGTAGTTGTTTGTAGCGATCACTTGGTCTTGGATGGCCATAAGGAATCCCTCTGTTTCCGCGAATAATTCTCCTTTCATCAACCATTTGTTGGAGGCTTCTTTGTCGATGTGTGGTGGATTAATCTCATGGTGATGTCGTCCATGCAATTCCTTTCTTGACCATTGCTCTTGTTTTTCAGTATCTGATAGGAATGGTAGATTCAGCAGGTCATCTCTGGTAGCAAGATTTAGAGGTGTATATCCCTTATCAGCCAACGATACCGCTCTATGTAGGTCAGAAGTGAGAGCTTTTTTTCCGTGGCTTCGATGTTATCTGTAACACTTTCATTGACTCCAGCAGGTATACCGTTATGAGTATCATTTTCGCCTCTAAGTTCCATTATGACCTCTTCTCGTATGCTTTGCAGCGTTTCTGAAGAAAGTAGCCTGTTTTTAACGATTGTTCTTCTTTGATCCGAAATTCTCTGCTCGGATATGTGCTGTAGTAATTCAGGATATTTTTCTACGAACGCAAGATGTAACGCGTATCTGTATGCTGTCATTTCCGATTCCAAGTTTGTAATCTTGTAATAGGAACGCATAATGAAGGAATTCATCTCTGGGGTCCACTTCATGCGTTTCCTAGGGAGTCCGGCTCTCGTGGTCGTAGGCATAATGGCTTAATAAACTTTATTATTATTATTATTATTATTATTATTATATACAAAAAATTAAAGCAACAATTCTTTTAGATAATTTTATGTTCGCAGAAAAATCCAGTTTTGCGAACTCTGATCTTGAATGAATTTTTTTGCATACATGACATCGACGAGGGCTCTCCACAATTTCAAAAAAGCAAATTTACAGCTTGTTCGGAATTTATGCAAGGGTAAACGTCTAAATTTACCGAACTAATATCGGTCCCACTGTTGGTAAAACGTAATGCGAGTACACAATTCTATTCGCTTATATTCTCGAATTTGCAAACAATGGCGCAATATCGCCTTGTTCTTTGATAAAAAGTCACGGCTAGTAGACTTGCTTTTCATAAAGAGTCGGCGATTTGCTACCGTTCTAACGACACACTTTTTTAAAATTAGATCATTGTTTGTATACATGAGACGAAAGTAAATATAAAGTCCAGTCTTCTAAATCGCGTCGGTATTCCTTGAGCAGCCTCTGGAACAATATGTAAACCTACTGTTTACAATTCATGTGTAACAGCATTAATAAAAATCGAAGTGCAAACCTGACTCGGGTACAGATTTCCGTATAAACTTGTGTATACGAGATCTGTATAGCGAATTTTGGATTTACGCTGGCTACGTTTATTTGATTTTTCGTTTTTCGTTGCGTTAAGTTGATATTCACATCGCTCACTCAAGCTGACAAGGTTGGCTATTTTGAATATTTAATTAATTTTTCACAGCAATTATGCTTGGACATGTGTTGGCTTGTCTTCGATAAACTTAAGTGCGCGGACGCATTTTGAATGTTGCATTTAGCATATGGTGAAACTAGGAGGGATGTTAATGTAAATCCAAAATTTTAGTTCTATGCGTGCTGTATTCTAGCCACGACAAACTGTCAAAGTTGACAATTTAATTGAAAAATAGAATTAAATCGTGAGCATTTTTGTGCAACAATTTTTCATAATTTTCAGAGACAATTATCTCAACAAGAATGTATCGACGATGGTTTTTGTTCTCGAAATTGAAGTACCGCATTGATCAACAGTTTACTGTCGGTATGGAGAATTTACACTCAAAAACTCGATGTTTATCTAAGATCCAAGGGCAGGTGCACTAAACACAATGGTTTCAGGAAAATATGAAAGCTTTACGTAAGATTATTCAGAAAGATCGGCATGCAACATATCGAGAGATTGAGGTATCATTGCGAATTCGAAAGACCTCAATACGTGTGGAAAAAAATTTGTTTTCCGTTGGATATTGCATCTGTTGACCAGAGAACAGAAAACTGCAAGGTTGAGTTGTGGACCGTTGCAACTTAGGAAAGTCTAACAGCGTTTACAGAATTGTCAATGGTGATGAATGTTGGATTTATTCAAGCGAGCCAGAAATTAAGCACCGATCCTCCAAGAGGAATAAAAACCAATAAAAGTCATCTGTGGCCGAAGTCATTCCAAAAAGATGGTCGCGACATTTTTTCAAGAACAGGTCTGCAACAAAGTTCTGGCTGTTTTCTTTTCATGGAAATACAACTTTATTATGAAAAATGATTACTAATGAATCATTCAAATTATTGTGCATCGCTAGCTACAACATTTTCCCATCTTTCTGGCAGAGCTCAAATACCATGACGGTAGAAATGTTCGCATTTTGAGGCTATCCACGAACCAAGCCATTTTTCGAGCTCTTCATATGAGCGGAATTGCTGATCAGCTAGACCATGTGCCATCGAACAGAATAAGTAATAATCGGATGATGCAATATCTGGGGAATATGCGGGTGGGGTAGGACTTTCCATTTGAGCGTTTCCAAGTAGGTTGTAACGGGTTTGGCAACGTGAGGCCGAGCGTTGTCATGCTGTAGAATTAATTTTTCGTGTCTCTGATCGTATTGTGGCCGTTTCTAGCGTAGTGCTTTACTCAATTGCATCAATTGAGTTCTATACCGTTCCCCTATAATGGTTTCGTTCGATTTTAACAGCTCATAATGAATAACACCGACTTGGTCCCATCAAATACACAATACTTTCGCAGCGTCAATATTCGGCCGAGGCGATGACGTTGGCACTCCGCAAGATGTTTTTTGCTGTAATGAATTAATTTTTTATCACCCGTTACGATGCAATGAAGAAAACCCTTTCTTTTTTGCCGCTGGAGCATTGGTTCACAGGCCAGAAAACGACTCTCAACGTCTCTTGGCTTCAAGTCATAAGGAACCCAAGTTCCTTGATTTTTAATCATTCCCAACGCATGCAATGCATGAAAGTGGCCTGGCGGGTAACTCCTAAGGCTGAAGCAAACTCTTCTTGCGTTTGGCACGGGTCCTCATCGAGCCTCCAATTCAGCGTCTTCGAAGATATTTGGTTTCCCTTCACGGGGACGCCGTTTTTGATGCGACGAAACCAATCCCGGCACGTTGTTTCACTTAGAGTAGTATCTCAGTGAACTATTAGGAGCTCTCTATGAGCTTCAGTCGCTGTTTTCTTCGAATGAAAGAAGAAAATCAACATTTCCTGCAAATGACGATTATTTGGCACAAAATCGTACATTTTCTCACAACTAAAACTATATGACGCAAAAACAAAATCACAAATGTGTCACAGTGGTTTGTTTACCATATATCTAAGCTTTGTTCAAGACGTTCTTGATATGTGAAAATCGACCAACACTTACTGCTGGAGCCATCTATTGACAAACAGCGAGAACTTTGTTGCGCACCTAATATCAATTATTCCTTTATGAGATCAGAGAACAGTTACTGCCGGTTGAAACATAATCATTTATTTTCATTAAGTCATTAGTAAGCTTCAAAAACCAACCCCGAACGGCGAATCATCATTCACCAAGACAGTTAATATTTAATTGTTAGATCCTCCTGTGTACAGTCCGGACCTACATCCCAAAGATTCTTTTACCCTTTCCAAAATCAAAAACGGGCTGCGTACTCAAAGGCTAAGTCTTCAGAAAAAGCTGTTGATGCCTTTCAAAAAGCCATTTAGAATGTAGCAGCAAAACATTGGAATAACTGCTTCCAGAATAGGTCTAAACGAATGCAAAAGTATATTTATATTTGAAAAGCAGTAAAGTCTTTGAAAGCTCTCATTTATTCATTCTAGCTCTATACTAGGGTGTATCGTTTTTGACTTTTTTTCGAAATTCAAAAAAGTATAGTGCGGAAAAGTTGCATTTGGTGGTACCGAGCATCTGTGATTTTTTTCAGAATTTTTGAACAATACCTAGGGGTCGCGCAATGCCCTTAAAGTTTCTTCTGTTGTATATAGGCAACCCGCACAACAATTTCGCGATTTACAGTGTTTTTCAGAGGTCTAAAGTCGATTTTCTTGCAGTTTGTTTATGTATATTTGTTGTCTTTGTGGTATAAAGGAATAAAAGACTACCATGTAACGAATTAGAAGAAGAAAACAAGAAATTATAAATACCAGAGTGCTATTTTTCTCGTATTTGGTTCGGTAAGGTTCTTTATACTAAGTGCGTCAAGCAGGAACAGGCTACTCTTTTCTTATTAAATGTCAAGCATTGGCAACACTGGGAGTGGGGTAGCTGCATCGTTTCTTGGCCATGTTTCACCTTCATCAGGGTCCGCTGATAATATCGTCAAAAGTGTGCGATTTTTTTTTGATCAACAGAAAATCGATATTTCTAAATTAACAGTGCTGGGATGTGACGGCACTAACGTCAATACTGGTCGGATCCAAGGTGTGATGCGACTCATAGAGATAGCTATCAACGCTCCTGTGCAGCATGTTGTTTGTCAACTCCATTTGAACGAGCTACCTTTCCGACATCTCATGCGATATTTAGACGGAGAAACTAAAAATCCACAAGCATTTGGTGGACCCATTGGAGAAGCTATTTTACAATGCGAAAATCGACGAGTGACGAAGTTGGACGCCATCCCCGTTGATTGGATAGAAGACACGGAAGGTTTGACAGATATTAGCACCGATCAGAAATACCTCCTACGTTTATGTACCGCTGTCTCAAGTGGACATTGTCCAAAAGAACTCAGCAAGCAGAAAACAGGCCCTGTTGAACAATCTAGGTGGTTAACAACAGCTAGTAGAGTATTACGATTATACATTAGTACCGAAAAGCCTTCGGAGGCACTTCGCCAGTTGGCTTCGTATATAATGAAAGTTTACGCTCCCGTTTGGTAATCAGTAAGAAAAGAACCCTCGATTGTCCAGGGTCCAATACATTTATGGAAGTTGATTCGACTGTCACGCTACCTGCCTCTCACACTGCGGAATATTGTGGACAAGGTTATTCAGAACAATGCCTATTTTGGACACCCTGAGAATGTACTGTTCGCTATGATCAACGATGGCAATCCCGACACGAGAGCTCTTGCTTGGAGAAGGATAAAAAAGGCAAGATCGACGAAGACAACACGGAAGGTGGAATACGCGCCTTCGAATTGCCCAAATTAACGGTTATCACTACTACGATCTCATAGACTGCTCTTCGCACCCTGTGACCGAGCCCCTTCTAACCCGATCACTATCACCCAAAGAAATAGAAGAAAATATTAGGAGTCGAGCATTCTGTGATAAGGAATTAACCGCTTTCCCCTGCCACACTCAGGCTGTCGAAAGGCTGGTAAAATTAGTAACAGAAGCTTCTTCCTCTGTTTTTGGGCCGCAATCTCGTTACGCGTACGTGAAAGCAAAACTGGAGTCCTGACAACGGATGCCATCTCTACATACCAAAAAGGACTACGCCGTTGCACAAGAAGAGCGGAAGCGTCCATAGGAAATTCTGATTTTCAAAATTTAATTTTACCAAAGCTGCATTAACGTTAAATTGTATCCATGCTTTATTACCACTTGTTTGTAACAATATTGAATTGGCTTTAATTGTATTAATCTTCCATTATCATTTAATCCCAACAAAGCAAATATTATAATTAAAATTTTAATTTATAATGATGTTTAACTCTAATATTGTATTGTACAATATAAATAAAAAAGAGCGTAACAATACAGCAAAATCCTTCTTTCATTTATACTCCATAAAAAAACAACTAAAAACAAGAGAAAGAGTTCAGAAATGTGACTTTAGAACCCTAAAACAGCTTGAAAACGCAAGATTGTTGTGCGGGTTGCCTATACACAACATCAGAAACTTTGAGGGCATTGCGCGACCCCTAGGCATTCTGAAAAAATCACAGATGCTCGGTGCCACCAAATGCAACTTTTCCGCACTATACTTTTTTGAATTTCGAAAAAAAGTCAAAAACGATACACCCTACTCTATACGCAAAACCTAGAAGACATCCCTCGTACCTTGGACCAAATCAACGCTTATTGATGGTACAAAATGTTCTTAGAGAGCCGAAGGCATCGGTCCTTAAAAGTAGTAGCTAACGATATGAGCTTGGTGAGGTCTGGTGTAAACATGCATAAACAAAAAGTTTTCACCCATGTTTGCCGCAAATGGTACCATGTACTTCTAAAACGGACCTCTCCTAAACATACGTAGCATTCACGTTTGAAGTATTTACGATTACCAGATCAGTGCGGGCGGTGAAAAAACTTCTTCCCCGCATTATAATTGAACCTCAAGCAAAACCATAGGCTTGTAAAAGTTGCACTGGGCATATCTCTCATTAAGACGTCTGCATACTAGAGAACGTTAATCGCAATGAAAGAAACGGAATCTCGACTCATCTATAAACAAAGCTTTCTCCCACTCAGCTTCTAATCATTGGACATTGGACAAAATCAAATCAAAAATCAAATGAAATCATTCATTGAACAAAAGCCATATACTTGGCGTTCCTGATAAGAGTAGAAATAAATTAATGGAGACTGCCGATATGGAGAGCATCTCTGTACACCTTATATTTATGATCTCAGTAGACTCATAACAGAGTTACACGCTGTTTTTTGAATTTCGTCGAAATTTCGATCAGCCATATCTTCGTTACCAATTCATCAAATTCTATGAAACTTAGCAGGTGTCTTATTCTGCCAGATATCAACCGGAATCACTATCAAATTTTGAAGAAATCTAGGTCCGGATTGTCATGAATTGATACGAAGTACTTCAGGATAAAAAACAGCCTGTATGAATCATATTGAAAAATTTATCTCATAGTTAAGAACAACAAGAACTGTTGATTCAGAAAAACCAATAAAATATTTCGGCACACTGAAAGCCACCCAGAAAAAAAATTTATTCACGAAAAAAATTGGGAATCTCGTCTAGTCAATTCTTTATTGAATTTGAATTCGAGAGGCTTTTATTTGGTAAGTAATTATCACCTCATTGCAATTCCGATTATAAGATAATAAAACAATTCGTGAAAAAGTACCAAGAACGATTTAGTATTCACTAAATCAGATAAAGGTAACACCGTCATCGCGATCAGTAAAACCGATTATATTTCTAAAACTGAAGAATTCTTAACAGCCGGAAACTATATAACATCAACTAAGGATCCTACCACAAAATTTCAGAAAGTGGTTAAAACATAATTTCGACAGCAAAATCATCAATTACAGACCACGAAAATATAAATTCATTAACTCCAATCCACAATCCCCGAATTATATTCGTTGATAAAACTTCATAAACCTAATTACCCTATTAGACCTGTTGTTTCTTATGTAACGGCACCTTCTTTCAAACTTTCAAAATTCCTCAACGACTTGCTAATAAAACATTGCAATTTTAAATCTAAATTTTCGGTCAAAATTCATACAAACTAATTGCCAATATCAAAGATACCATTATACTACCTAATTCCATACTCATTTCTTTCGATGTTAAGAATCTATTTCCCAACATTCCTCCGAAAGATACGTATTACTTAGTTGAAGAATTATTAGAAAAGAATCATGTCAATACTATCATTAAATCAGATATTCTTTCATTATTACAAATTTGTTTTGATCAAAATTATTTCCATTTCAATAACAAATATTATACTATTGAAGACGGCTTGATTATGGGCAATCCGTTAAGTCCTTTGTTAGCAGAAATATTCATGAATAATTTAGAGAAATTAATTCATAATCATCCACTCAGTAAATATTGTTTATACTGGTATCGCTACGTAGACGATATCATTATTTGCTTCACAGGAACAGATAGACAGTTAAAAATTTTTGAAAATCATATAAATTCATTACATCCAAAAATTGGATTCACAACCGAAATAGAAAGCAATAATTCGATAAATTTCCTAGACGTAACAATTTCGAATGAAAATGGAAAACATGTCTTCGCAATTTACCATAAGCCGTCACATACAGATATTATAATACATAACTCGTCGTGTCATCCCTATCAACATAAAATGTCAGCATTCAATAGTTTTATTCATAGATTGATTAACATCCCGTTATCGCCAGAAAATTTCTACAAAGAATTAAATTTGATTAAACAAATAGCCAAAATGATGGTTACAATCCCAAACTAATAAATAATATTTTAAATAAAAACAAAGTAGAATCGCATTGAATGAAGTTTACCCTATCGATAAATTGAAACAAAAATTCAACACCTTAACCTACATTGGCATTACAAGTGAGAAACTGAAATCATTCTTGAGTAGCAATAATTTCAGCATAGCTTTCAAACTAATAATAATTTAAGCAAATATATAAAAATAATAAAACCAAATCAGGTAAAAACAATAAATCAGGTGTTTATAGATTGAATTGCAATGACTGTGATAATTTCTACATTGGTAGAACACATAGAAATTTTAATATTAGAATATCGGAACATAAACGCAGTTTTTCAAATAAAAATCAGATTCAAATTACGCGAATCATCTCTTAGAAAATAATCACTCTTTCGACCCACAGTTTGAAATTTTGCATACAGATAATAAATATTGGAAGGTAGATCTTCGGGAAACTTTAGAAGTTAATAAATACAAACACTCAGGTAAACGCATCAATGATCAAGTCGATTTAAGCCCTTCACCTCTATTGAATCTCTTCGGGGAGCAATCTATTCCTTAATTTTATTGGATATACCTGTCATAAATAACCACTTAAGAAGAAGCAACCCAATAAGTAATTACTCGTGAACATTTATATTTATATTCTCATTTATTTTCTGTACATTCATTCGTCTGAAGAAGCTACGGTGTAGTGAAACGCGTTACGAATCGCAATTATTCCTTAAAACACAGTACTTGTTTGTTTTTTATTATTCTTTATTGAATCCCTAATTAAGGTGATATCAATGCAATTGGGAGGCAAACAAATTGAGTTTCTCGAAATAATCAATTCGAAGTATTTTTCGTTTTCTTGCGACGAAAATGAGACTCTTTTATAGTGCAGGGTAGGACTCCAATGAAATATGTCCTTGTTCAAGAAATCGTAAGATTTCAGTATTTTTGCTCCAGATATCTTGAAATAAGATAACAAATGGATCATAGATCATGAGATGTTTCATTGAATGTTTTCGTCATATCCACTCTTTCAGAATCTAAGAAGTTCTAACAATGAAATGAACAGCTGAAAAGAACGATTTTTTCTAGGGCAAACAGATGAATGAAATAATCAGATATTTTCGCATTCAACATACATTTTTACCAGTTATTTTATAGTGACTGAAAATTCGATTTATAAATCTATTCGTTCTTCATTTCTTCTCGATCACCTTTCCAAATTAATAAAGCTCATCGTGTATTTTCCATTTTATGTAAGTACTATCTAATATCCGTAATCCAAAGTGAAATTCATGGACAAAACCTACTGTCATAAAACGGGGGTTGTCATATTATTGGTATTCAGTCAACAATAATTCAATTTTCACGAGTTTGAAATAACTTTTCCTTGCCCTTATTCTCCCATGAAGAATATGCAGACATGCTAATTGTTTATAGTACTTGTGGATGTAATGCCCTCGCTTCGAAGAGGAAATATCGCATTCGGGTTCCCTTCAAGCCAGTAGTTTAATAAGTTATATAAATTTCCTCGAAGGACCTGGCACTTTCCATCCGCTATAAAGAAACGATAATATGCGAAAAATAACCTAAATCAAGAAGAAGTAATTATTAATATGGCTCTAAATAATCTCTCTACTAGTACCAGAAAAATGGGAAATGAGTTGGGTATTTTCCACAAGAAAGAATGGAAGGTTCTTAGAAAGGAAAAGTTGCACCCTTATTATTTACAGCCAGTACAACAGTTAGAACCAGGAAATGAAGTTCCTCGACATAGAAGATCTATTTCGGGGATAATTTTCACAGATGAATTGCTCTTCACGAGAGATGGAATTCACAATTCACGAAATAGGCATCTGCGGGCTCGTGAAAATTCTAGAGCTGTTTACAAACGGCGATCCCAATACAAATTTTCAGTTAATGTATGGTGTGCGGTATTTGGTAACCAATTGATAGAATTCCACATATTTGAAGAGTCTTTGAATGTGTAGCGTTATTTGGACTTCCTTAGGAATGATCTTCCCGAACTGATGGGCCCAGCAATTAATGGAAGAAGAAGTATGTTTTTCCAGCATGATGGCGCAGGTCAACATTTTGCTTTGGATGTAAGAGCCCACCTAGATCAAAAATCCCTGATAGATGGATAGGTCGAGAAGGGCCTACCGCCTAGCCTGCTAGATCGCCAGATCTTAATCCTCTAGACTACTTCCTATGAGGCTATTTGAAGGAGGAAGTGTATCAAGGAGAAATCAGAACGAGGAATTAGTTGATCGGGAGGTTAAGACTCAACTGGGGCTTCTTGCGAGAATCTCCTAACATCATTAGAAAGGCAACAGCGAACACTTACAAAAAGTGAAGAGCTTGAATTGTAAAAGGAGGTCTTATTTCGAGAAAAAATTATGAACGTTCTCCTTGTTTATTGTTTGGTTTCATTTCTTTTTCATCGTTTAGTTTCAGTTTCAATTTTATTCGTGAATAATTTTTTTCTGGGTGGCTTTCAGTGTGCCAAGTTATTTTATTGGTTTTTCTTAATCAACAGTTCTTGTTGTTTTTTACTATCAGATAAATTTTTCAATAAGATTCATACAGGTTGTTTTCTATCCTGAAGCACTTCGTATCAATTCATATCAATCCGGACCTGGATCTTTTCGAAATTTGATAGTGGTTTCGATTGGTACTTAGTAGAATAAGAAACCTGCTAAGTTTCATAGAATTTGATGTATTGATAACGAAGGTATGGCCGATCAGAAAACAGCCTGTAACTCTATTACAAGTATGCTGTGTGTTCCAAGATGCTCTCCACATCGGCAATATATCAATGGAGTTATACTCGTACTCGTCAGGTTTAACATCATAGAATATAAATGTATATAAAAAATTATCACATATTACATAGTATACACCTATATAATAATAACCACTGTTTCACAATAATTTTGGTCGAGACGCTTTACTAAAGTTGTCATTAAGGTATTTCTTCTCGGTCTAACTCATTGAATACAATCTTATCAATAAAAGAGTCATCATCGGGATTTTCAATGTGCTGCGGTGTGAGCTGAGCCTCGAGCTGTAAAACGAGGGTCCAGAGCAAATGACCTGAGACATCGTGGTATCGTTGTAGTGTTAATTTGCAACCAGCTATTCTGTCAAAGTTGCCTAGCAGTAGCGAATAGTTGTCTCAACGAGGAAATTCTTAAATATCGGTCATGAATCGCCATTGTTGCTCGAGTTAGTTAGTTTGTTAATAATTAATTGTAAACACAAAAAGACATTGAAAATATTGAAACTGTGCGTTAATTCCCTAGCGTACTGTATTTCGTATAATGCATATTTTATTGATAAAGTGTAGATGAAACTAATTATTAATTTTGTTTGCAGATATTCTTCGAGGGAAAGTTGACAAGTGAAGCCTTGCCAATCATGAAGCAGGAGCGCAGTGTCGATGAAGGTCCTCTACATGGATCAGATTTTCTCTCAGTTTTTATAGATTCCTCTCTGCCCAAAAAAACGTTTCGGACATTCACAGAGTCTTCTAGAAAAGCATTTGACATGAGTACCGAACGAAGATTTCCTCGCAGCACTTTACAGGTGTCTTCATACACTGACGCTACCAGAAGAAAATCACCAACTGTTGGCAACTTCAAAATTAATAGAAATAGTAAAGCAACCAGTGACAACAAAAATAATGATGAGCTAGTGGTAGCTGTTAGAGTATCCGCGTCCGTAGGAAGAACATTAATAAACAAAAATGAACATAGAACAAGCCAGGAACAAGGAAAAAATGACATAGAGGAAAATATAACGCAATGGACCCCAACAGAAAAATCTAAGCTTATCAAAGCCGCACCAGAATATGTTCCTTCTAATGGAGAAACCCAAACCAACCCAAACCACATCACTGATGTAGTTGACCAAATATCCATAGCATCAGAAGAACATCCAAGTATCATAGCTGAATCGAATAAAAACGAATTCAATATTGAAGAAAAAGAACCAATAACGACAAACTCCGACATGATGAATCCCCATAACTCCTACGTAGATAACTTCCAACTATCACAGAGACTTCCAGATTTCAACCCGCCTCCAGATTTACTGGAGCGTGGTCAATCTCAGACCAAGGTACATCCATACCAACAAACTGTTATTTTCCACAACACAGGAACAGATCAGGCAAGATCAGTGTCGTATAGCACTGTTGCACAAGGCGTTTCGAATCTTGAAAACAAAAATTGGGATGGGGAAAACTGAGAAATCACGAAAGGCAAGAACGCCATTACGATGGATCTAAATCATCAGATCTGATCAATAACTTTGGAACTAATGAAAAGGAAGGCTACAACAGAACAGACCTACAAGATAGTGTAACTGAAACCTCAGAAAACCTTTGGGATAAAACTAAAATCTTCTCTTCTACTACCCCAAAATTCAACGAAAGGAACTGGAGTAGACCTTCAAGACCAACCTATTCGCCTCAACCCGAACAGAATTACGAAGTCGACGAGTCGGTCAGTGTCGTATCAAATGGTAGAGTGCATGGTGTTCAACCTAAAGAAAGTGACTCTAAAAATAAAAAAGACGATAATCAAAAAGTCGGTTATGTTGTCGAAGGAAGAAACTATCGGAAATATCGTGTTGAAGAGAGGACCTCTGATGGGTTCATTGTCGGAGAATACGGGGTTGTGAGTCATGATGATGGTTCGCTCAGAGGCGTGCGTTATACCGCTGATGGGACCATCAATCCCCGATTGATATACGACGCTTTGATGAAATTTTTGTCGTTGTGATTTTGTAGGAAAATGATGCCATAGGTTCATAATACTGTTAGACTTGGATAACTATCTCGTCTATAATGAGATTTATAAGTGCCATTTTCAGTTTTGTCGATATGTTTTTCATTTTACAACCTTTTTAATCTTTGAATTTTATTGAAAAATTAATTGTACAGGGTGCACAGATTTCGTACTGCAGCTATGTGAAATATTTTGAATAGAGAAAAAAGAACGCGGTATCTCGATTTTATGTAGAATCCAACTACCTTTGAAAATTTCTTTTTTGTCCATTGGTTTTCGAGTTAAAAATTATAAATTATTTTATGTTTTTTCATCAAGCTACAACTATTAATATAATATCGTTTATATGCTTTATAATCACAAAGCGTCCATGCCGCACAAAAATACAGAACTCTTATCGGCCATGACGATGAATATTAATATGACGAAGTAGTTTCACATCCGACCATCAATGTTCATTTTGAAGATTGAATATTCCATCACTACTGATATAAACTTCATCACTCTGAATTATTTCTCGGAAAAACTGCGGGATTTTTGGAGATTTTTATAGCAACCAATGAAAAAATCGAAATTTTCGGGCAGCACATACTCGGACGTTCTCTATTTATAAGGTTCATATATATTTTTCTTGAAAATGGTGAGCGTTCGACTCTTAGATATAACTGTTCCAATTCCAATTTGTCTGGTGGAAATAGATGGTTTGGTTACACTACCTCTAGCATCAATTATTACATCTTCTCCATCAACTACTTCAAATTGATTCATGTGGTTTTCCACAATTTATCGAATATACTTTTATGAGGTTACCGCTTCTTAAGAAAATGATTCAAATAAACAGCTTCTGCAGCATCAGCATCATGATTATTTTGAATATAACATTGAAATGATATCAAACTTTTCAAAATTTTCCTGCGAAATGGTCGCTTCGTTATCACAAACGAAACTATATTCATACAGTAGTTGTAACTTGATAGAAGGTCAAAACCATTTTCATATAACTTGATAAAGAAATGAGATATTGGCATTTCACTGATTCCGAAAATTTGCCAATAACTCGAAAACGAAAAAAGCTACCTAGAGTCTATTTGTAGGAATTAATTTCTCATGCAAAAATAACACGGGTCATTTTCCTGTATTCACAATATTCCACATCGTTGAGATATTAAAACGTCAAAATCTGTATAGCTTGTACTGTAATACCTTTTGGAATATTTTAAAGTGTTCGTCTGAAAAATAACTTCTGTTTCAATAAATAAAACTCAATTCTGATATTAAATCTCAACTTCACTGCGCCTCAATTGAAATGGAAAATTCATTTTTGAACTACAGCAAGCTCAACGGTTTTATGAATTATAATTTTTTCAAAATAGTGTGATCATATTTCAAATTCAACAACAATAAATTCGTCCCTATTATTGGGCTAAATTCTGATTTTTTATTTTCATACAAAAAATATGAATAGAATTTTTCATGAAAAATCAGAAAGAAATCCTTCTTCCATTCAATATTTGGTATTTAAAAATAAAGATGAACGCTGAACTGATGAATTCTTCAATCATTTGTTCTGTTCATAATTCGTGTTAGATTTAATGGATTATGGTTTTGAACACAAATATTTAAGTAAATATGTATTTTTCATTCGAGATGAAATCAGTGGACTCTTTTCCTAACTATTTTGAAAAAATGGAAATTTTCCATTTCACCTGACGGGCAGTGTATTTGTTGTATTTTTATCCATGTCTTTCAGTTTATAGTGAAATCAAATTAGCATATAAAATGAAAAAACTCAAATCTGAACTCATGGCAATTGTATTGGAGTTAAAGAACTAAATAGTGTAACAGCAGTGGGTTGAAAGAGGAATTTTCTTTACTTTCTGGAAAAAAAGACATGATCTGAAAAATATCATCAAAAGTTGTAGATCTTGAAAAAACGATCATTTTATACAGGTTCCCACAAAACCTAAATTTTCGAGAGAAATACGATTGAAAATATACTTTTTTAGTTTTTATTCTTCGTTTCCGGAAAAACAATATTAAACTTGAAAAATGGTCATCCTTCATGACCCAAATATTTATTTGAAAAATATTTTAAGGATTCATTTTTAGTTTCCTTCCTTTTCAAAATATCATTCAAAGTTCTGTGGCTACTAATTTTCGTTCCTAATTTTACTCAGGAATCAAATAAAAATTTATATTATTAATTATAGAACACCATCAATTATAAATATGTTAGTTCTTCAAATTGTAGATTATTATCAACTTCACCCAAAAGGATCACTGTCGAAAGATGAATTTTATTGCTCCTTTTGTATTCTGAACAAAACAAAATTTTCTCTCCTAATTCTGAAAGTAAAATTGAAACCGAAGAAAATAAGCATCAGCAGAACGTTATACGATAATTTTTCCAACACTCAATTTTATTGTAAAAATTGAAAGAAAAAGGAATATTTCTCACACCTCGAAATATTTTATTCCAAAAGAAACTACTGCAGATTAGGAAACGTAAAAGATGATTTCAGGACAAATTTCAATGAAGACATTGATTTTTGAGAAAATGAAAAATTGGAACGAAACAAATTATAAACTTTCAATCGTAATTTTCTATAAATTCTATTTCATGATTTGGAATACCCGTTTATTATCCCTTTGAATCCCTTGCTTGCACCTTCTTACCCCTCTTAACGATAAAGCGTCATGAGATTCAGGTT
Organism: Cryptolaemus montrouzieri; assembly: GCA_013387265.2. NCBI lineage: Eukaryota > Metazoa > Arthropoda > Insecta > Coleoptera > Coccinellidae > Cryptolaemus > Cryptolaemus montrouzieri. The sequence continues at coordinate 32,890,338 of JABFTP020000103.1, forward strand.
GAAGTATATTTTTATGAAAATTTCGGTAATTTGATTGCATTATTATTCATAAGATAGTCTATGGTTGTGATTTAGGTGCTTATGTCGCAAATTGACGTACTGCTTAAGTTAAGTTCCTCGAAATATATAGTTGACTGATTAAACAATGAAAAGATATTCCACAAGTTTAACTTGTATGCGATTATATGCTCTAGCTATTTTTGTAATTTCTAAAACAATTTTCTTTTCATTTTTCAATATTGTCAGTCCATATTATACTTCTCATAATATCGGGCCAATGTCGGATATTCTCCATTGCTGATACTAGGATATAAGTCTGGGCAATCGGGAGTCTCTGATATTCTACAGGTTATGCATATTGTAATTAGATGAAAATATTTGAGTCATTGTAATATTAATTATTAAATAAATGATTAAGAAGCAAGTTTTATTTTTACTTCTCTTTCTAGTGTTCAACGTTTTTGAGGGAGCAATGCTTGACGTGCCGGCACTGTGGCAGCCCAGCATTCATTTTTTTCTTCGAAATTGGATTCTTCCAGGAACTAAGCCATTCAGTTATGAGGTTAACCTACTGAATTTACCGACTATTATGTTAACACCCTATAAAGTAGGTGTACTATCTCAAAGTTCTACCAAATGGTATTACACCTTGGTGCCAACGGTTTGCTCAGTCGAAGATGGGGTTTGTTAGATCAATTAGAGAGGAAGGGGCGCCAAAGCATCTGTGAATAACATCAGTGTAATAATACTAGACTCCTTGCAGATCAAAAATTTTCAAAATTCCAATCCAAAATATGATTTACCAGGAGAACGATCAAGAAATACAAAATACTTAGGTTCAATATCTGAAACTCTCTCTTGCTAACTATACTAACTCACTTTACTTTAACTTGCTGGGGGTAACTATGCCTCTTCAACTATTGGGTAAAGAAAAGATGGTAAAAATTCAGTGTGAGAAAAGTTATATTATACAACTGACAATAAGTACGTATATAGGTTCTAAAAATTAAACTCAAATATTCATCAAGGTCTACACTAAGCACTTACCAATACAATGTACCACTCAAGGTACCCACAAGCACAGACGAACGTTTCCTGCACAGGGAAGACCTGGTCTTTTATAAAATTGAGTACATGAACGTCTGATAATGTCAGTTGAAAATAAGACGTAAGCACTAGTTATACAAAATATTATCACACTGAAATATTTCTATTGCATAAAGGAACTAAATAGAATATCTGTGGTACTGATTGAAATGTCTCTATTACCACCGCTTGGCTCTCAATAAAATAAAACTATGGGTAGATCTCACCGGTAGTGGACTTCGGTGGAAGTCTCAGGTCTCGCATCCAATTCCGATTAGAGCTCAAAAGCAGGAATAAACGAAACTCAAAACTCAAAAGGCCCTGAAAAGGAACTGATCCCTGAAGGATAGTTGAACGAAATGAAAAAGCCCTAAGGTTACTTACAAGGATGATGTGTGGCCTTGAGGCATGCCTTCGAAATTCTCAATACGATTCCTTATACAAGGTGCTTGTTGTCTCTATTCCAAATCCATTAAACTAAATACAAACAATGTCAAAAATCAGAAACACACACTGATTTTAATTAGAAGCGTCACTTAAGAATTCCAGAATGGCACAAGATGTCCGCTTGACTATCCAATAGCTGATAGATTAACCTAGGACAAGATCTAGAACAACCAGGAAACAACGTAAAACTCCTCAGAACCAATCAGAACTCAATTCCTCTCCGTGCATTCTATGACTCCCATATGAAATAGACCTATATGCTCTTCACACTTACTCTAATTCTTTATAGCTACCTTCCGAATAATACAACCATCGAACAGTAGCAATTCGAAAATAAAGCCCCAGAATTTGAAGATCGGAGTAAGGTAGAGTTGATAATCTCTCCTCCAATCCAGTACACATGGTGCCAGATCAAGCAGTACTAGTAGGTAGAACGAATCAAGGTTCACAGAACAAATAGAACTTTTCTATCAACTGTCAGATAGTTCAATCTCAGCAACATAAAAAAACAATGAGTTGAAAATTCTACAAGAAATGGAAATTCGAAGTGAATTATCAACTCAGATGTTCGAGAATAAATTCAAATGTAATCTAATAATGGAAGGAAAGGCCTATGAAATTCTGAGAGTCGAGAATTATTCCTAGATAAAACGAATGATGTGAGACTTAGTTTCCCCTCATTGAAATATCTTACAAAACCCATGAAACAGAGAGAAAAATACCTTAAGTAATCTGACAATTCACTATAGAGACCATAAATTCCAAAATAATAAGTAACGGCCAGAATTGAACGTTACACAGTTCTTTAGCGCATTCATCATGGAAGTATCTTTAAAGAGAGAAAGAACCACAATCTGCCGCCTTTGAGCGAGAGGTTGGAGATCACGCTTGATCTCCGAGTGTTCAATGAGACGTACTGCTCTCTTCTGAACACTATCCAATAAATGTAATGAATGTTCAAATGCGAATCCCCACTCATGAGAACAGTATTCCAAACCAGGTCCCACCTGTGCTTTCTATAAAAGCATCTGCTGTGATGGTGTTAAGTACCGAAAAGAAAAATGTGCTTAGCAGAAGTAGATTTTCTAATGGCTGAACACATGGTCATGCCAGAAAACTCCTGTGTAGGCTGTGATGCCAAGGCCACATCAGAGAAAGTTCTCCAGCAGTGGCTTTTCTGGAGGGCGTTGTTGACTGCATCTTGTTCCCGTTAAAATTGACCTAGTTCAACCGGCCCCACCCTAATATCTTCTCCAAGTTTGTATTTAGTGACGTGATTTGTTGGTATCTCTGTCAGTGTGACTCCTCAGCAGTTATAGAACTAGAAAAAGAGGACACCAGTTTACAGTCGTCCGTGGAGAAGATGATTAATCTGCAACAGAAAAAAAGTTGGCGAGAGTATGGAGCCTTGGGGTACTCCTGCATCCATCTGAAAAGATTCAGTCATTACATCATCATCTACCATCTGAATCGATCTACTCACCAGCTACTCACAACGCAAGTTGTTGGATTGGTTGATATGGAAGTCCATATACGATATTCTTAAAATCCTGTTGAAGACCTTTGAGAGATCAATAGCAATATCTCTTGGACCGCTATACTTTTCGTTGATGTCCACAAATGCGTAACGTATGCAATGAGGTAACTAGTTAATCGTGGTCTACGGCAATCGTTTTGTCGATCACTGTACCTCTAAATATTTTATGCGATCATGGTTTATCACTCTTTCCATGACTTTCAACATAATTTGCAACACTGCGATTGGATGGTAATTTTAGGGTAAGAATTTCTTCCTTTTTTTTGGAATTGGTTGTACTCTCACAACTTTCTAACACTGGGGAGATCTGGCTGGTTGACAGCCAGATCTGAATGAGGAGCGTTAGCCTTTCGACAGATCGCTTTCTTGCTGATACATTGTGTGTAGCGTTGCGGTAAATAGTCGAACTAATGTGACTTCTTGAGGTTTTCTGTTTATCTACCTTTTTTCGTGGTTTCCCGGTGGCGATGGTGGGTGGCCTCTGTGTCAGTTTGTTGGAATACCCAATAACATTTACATATTTTGTTGCGCTCCAACGGATTGGGATGAGCAGATGGCGGTCTGGCCTGATGTTGTGAATGAGTATGCAATACTGACGAGGCCAAATGAGACCGAAACTGCAGTGTATTGCTCCTATTCATGACATTCGACCGAGTTGTACCGCTGCGGTGTGGCCCTGGTTAACGGTGATTATAAAGAGTGGATCGGAACACCAGCTTCTTCAGGGAAGAATATTAAACTTTCTACGGAAGGTTGAATATTGTTCCTCGAATAAAAATTCTCCTTGAATGATAACTAAAACTTTTTGGGATCACCTGTATAATCTTTACGGAAAATTCCGACTCACAATATTGCACATAATTCTTACGAACAATCAATTACCTGTAATTTAGTCCCGTATCTCATGATGATGTAGGCCTGAAGATATAATAAAAAAGAAATCTATCCTTATTTATCACCACCTTCTTAAAGCTTATTTATGCTCTTCGGTTATTAGACGAGCCATCGAGTTGTTTTTCGGTTTTTTTGCAGGGGTTAAACACTTCTCCGGTCAGGTAACTCTGACTCTGACGTCCTTGCAAGGTTGCGGGTTCACGTAAGCTATTATCCAAATTTATTCTTCAATTTCGAATACCACATTCGTCTGGGATGGGATGTGGTTAAAGTCATAATTCAGCTTAATATACGAGTTGTGTCACAGGTTACGGGATGGTCTTTCTATGTTGAATCATACAGATTGTGCAAATTTCGATGTTTCATTACGGCGGGTTGATGAAATATTTCACACTGCGCTAAGAAATTAACGCAAAATTTCAATAATTTGTTTTTTTTTAGGTAGGCAACTAATTATTGACACATGTTTTTTATATATGTTCGGACAAATGTCAACAAAATCCGATGTTTTTTCTTGTATTTGTATTTTGTCTTGGGTAATCGCTTTGAAAAGGTTTAGAATGCTTCTTTTCAAGTCCCTTTCGCTTAGCTCTTCTGAGGTTTCTTTGTCTCCTAAAATTTTCCCTCTTTGTTTACAATATTATAAGTTTCTTCATCTTTGTTACATAGTCTATATATAGGTTCTTCATGATAAATGCCTTTTGTGTGCATACCAAGGGGGCTCAAACGGTCGATCGCCAGTGCTTTTTGAGTAGATCTCAAGAAGAAAAATTTTTTTAATAAGTACGTAACTAAACTACAAAAATTTATTACGTAATAAAATAACACTCTGCAAGCGGCCAAAGGCGGCTTTATCAAAGCAACGCGCAGTACTTGTCAAAGAAAAACCGCGTTTTTTATTCTTGATATTTTTCTAGAATGTTGCGCTTGCAGGAATTGGAGTCATTCTGAATTGTAACTTGAAGGCAATACTACGTCGATACAAAGTTTATTATTAAATAGTACGAAATGAGCGCAGAGAAAAAATCTAAAACGTATCATTTTAATAACGATTGGAAAGAAGAATTTTTCTTTTGAATGATTAACGATGAGTTCATTTGTCTTATTTGGCAAGCGTCAGTTGAAATACCTAAGCGTGTTAACTTAAAGAGGCATCATAAAACGGTTCATAAAAACTATGAAAAGAATTTTCCGCCACAGAGTGAATTGAGAAAACGAAAAGTACGTGATTTGATATTTTTGAAAAAGAACAAACCATGTTTACAAGACCAGCCAAACAATCAAAAGCTGCTACGATTCACGTCGCGAAAACACAAGAAACCATTCGAAGATGAATCGGTTGTGAAGGAAGTATTTATTGAAGCGAGTGAGACTTTATTTGGAGATTTTGAAAATGAAACAGAACTCATGTCTGCTATTAGAGAACTTCAGTTATCTCGTCCGACTGTGTTACGAGCAGAAATCCTTTTCGTAAATTTGTATTTTGTAACCGGTATATTTTGGTTCTAGGATTTTTCTTCTTTATTTTTTTTTTTTGAAAAACAAGGGCAAATAATATGTGTTAACTTCTTGGTGTTATTCTGTCATTCATTTGGGACAATTAAACTACCCACTATTATAAAGAGAAAGGGAAATAGGCTCCCAGCTAAGTCTCTCTGGGTCACTTTTGGTTTGGAACTTTGTGAAGAGTGCGATTTTGGATTGTCGTTTCGCAATTTTGCGGATTATCTCTAATCATCTGAATCAATAATCGTGAGAAATGAAGAATACCACGATTTGGTTGTAGTTTGGATTACAACCGATATTTTTGATTTTGATAAGCAAGTTCTCATCCATGTGATTGATTGGCCGCCGACTTTATGAGCGGTGAGTCTTTTCTTCTTCTTTTTTTATAGGCCTTTATTTGGAGCCTACAGTTTAACCCCTAAAGTAACCACCGATACAGGAATTCCGAGCAGTATGGTTTTGGGCCTTCACTTGCTTCAGGAAAAGAAGTAATTAGGAAGTGAAGTGGGCGAAACCCTACAGATAAGTGGCCACCCCAAGAATAAATATTTGTCATCAACTTTTAATTTCCTCTATTAATTTCACATTTGAAAAAAGCATTTAGTAACTTTGAGCGTATATCTATTTCTATATCCATTAATTGTCAGGAAATAAACGTTTATCTCCTCCAGTCCAACTTAGTGGTATATATATATATATATATATATATATATATATATATATATATATATATATATATATATATATATATATATATATATATATATAATTTAATAAATTGATAGTTGAGTTCCTTTCTTGCTTTTGTTTTCTTTTAGATTCATATAATATAGAATAGTGTTAGGAATCTGTGATTGAGTTATTATTATTTTTTTTCGAACAACCACTCCCTGAAGGGCCAATTAAATTAAAATTTGATTGGATATAACAGTTTTCTTTTCATTCTTTTTAAATAATATTAAGATTGGAATTTGGAAGGTAACAACTGTCACAAGGAGTATTGAAGTCATGAGTCAGGACATGGCAGATAAACTAAAACATGATTTCATGAAATGTACATACTTTTCGACGAATCCACCTATATGACAGACACTGCCCAGCTGTGTATTTTTATTCGGATGGTATTCAATGACATGTTGGGTAAGGAGGACAATCATTCCTCTGAAGGGGAAGACACGTGGCGAAGATATATATGACGTTTTCTTCAATTTTGTAAAAAACTAGAAGCTACTAATATATATATTAGTGTGCATTACAACCGATGGAGCACCAGCAATGACTGGAATCAAAAACGGTTTTGTGGCATTGTGTCGAGCTAATGAAGATTTCCCTTCATTTCTTTCATTCCATTGCATTACACATTAACAAGTTTTGTGTTCAAACGTTTCAAACACGGAGGAAATTATGAGCATTGCAACGAAAATTGTGAATTCCATCCTTGCACGTGGCTTGCAATGGCGGTTCTTTAAGTTGCAGTTGAAAGATAGGGAGCTAGCTGAATACACTGATTTAGTTCTTCACTCGGGCGTCAGGTATTATGTTCTGTTGAGTCGCGGGAAATTCCTAGAAAGGTTTCGAGAATTATTGCCCGAAATAACAGCTATTCTAGTTGAAAGAGGTGACGACCCTCAGATGTTGAAAAGCGAAAAATGGCTGACTGATTTGGCATTTTTGACTGACATCACAATGCACTTGAACACCATTAACTTGGAGCTTCAAGGTAAAGGAAAAACTAATATTGAGACTATTAGCGCAGTAAACGCATTCAAAAGTTAATTTCAACTTATGATAGATCAACTGAATAGAAAGTATCTGAAATATTTTCTGTCTTTGATACGTATGAGGCTGAATTATCAAATATTTTGGGACAATTCGAAATGCGTTTTTATGATTGCAGTAAATTGGCAAATATAGCATCAACATCCTTCTTCATGTAAAAACATTGAGGAATTAGCTACTGAAATAACAAGTCAATTTGATATCAACTTATGATCTGTTGAAAATGAGTGGGTGCAGATTATATCATCTCAAAGCTACAGCATCTGATGCTTTCTGGTATTATATATCTGAAGATAAATATCCGAATCTAAGCCAAATCGCCCTTCAACTGACGGCAATGTTTGGGTCAACTTACTTGTGCTAGTCTGCATTTTCTGAAATTAAGATAAATAAGTCAAAATATCGCAATCGACTACCTGACGATCATATGTCATCATGCTTGCGATTAGCACTCAGTGGTTACGTACCATCTTATGAAAAGTATGCTGTGGACATGCAGTGCCACGCTTCAACATCCAAAGTCACTCCTTAGTTAAGTTAAACACCATATGTAACTCTTTTGTTTTGAACAACCAATAAACTCGCAGTTTTGAATGACTATGAGTTTTTTCATTGATATTATAGAGAAGAACCTAACTTAACCTTACCCAAACCTTGACTTGACTAAAATATTTTATATTGTGCGGAAAGCGATTATCTATATATGCTATGATACACCCTACCTAGGTAGGTAGGTAGGTAGGGTGTATCGTGTACGTACGACTACCCTGCATCACACATATTTGTAGCCTCTCCGAGTTGATCGTAATTAGTCTAAAAATATTGAGGTAGATCGCCAGCAGTTTAAGTTTGAGAACCCCTGGTGTAGACATTTTCTTAGCCTCGCATGTCCAATTATTAAGCCTGGTACGGTGCTTAGTTTTTTTCTGCTCAGTTTAAGAGCTTCATTAGTGCATTTCTTGCTGGGTTTTTCCAGCAGAAGTTTGTTTTGTCTATGCCCTGAAGTAAAGGGTCAGCGTGTAGCTCTTCTATCCAGGTGTTGATCGTGTCCTATACCTTAGACTTAGTTATACCGAGAACTGGTTCCAGGCCAATAAATCGTTCTAGGGCGGCTCCCCTGGAGAGAAAATTCACCTCTTCGTTGCCTGAAATCCCGCTGTCGTTTCGTTTCGCCAGTTCGATTAGTAACTGTAGGCTGTCCAATATTAGCTCTGACCGAATTTTCTTCGAAGCCAGAGCATTCATTGCTGCCTGATTGCCCGCCTGTTCTTATAGCTTCTTTTGATGTTCTCACAAACACAGGTTATTATGGCAAAAACTCCTGTCTGAAGGATCGTTGCATGCTCCCCAATGGAATTATTAGTTGACATTCCGAGTTTTGTGCACTCCAGCCCCAGATCCCTTTTCCGAGTTTTGTAATTTATTTTATTACGGATTTCAGAGCCGACCTGATTTTTCCAACGTTTCACGCTCGTAGGTCTCGTAAGTTTTTTTATTATCATGTAATTAGGGACAGTAGAGGATTGGGTTTTCGATGTATTCCCTAATTCCAGAGTGCCCGACTGTCCGGTTTTTCAGTTTCCATTCATCTACTACCTGAATGCTGCTTCTCTAGGCTCACCCTTAATATGAATATCATGAACAAGTAGCTTCAGGATAAAATCTCTGCTTGCGGTTGGTGCTCTTCTCACGAGAAGTAATAAGTGGTTTTTGGTGACTTCGATTCTTTCCAAAAGTTTTACATTTTTCATTATTTGCTTTCCATTTCAAGCATTCGCTAGTGCTGGCGGATTATTGGAGAAATAATTCTTTAACATATCTGAACTTCTTCTGAGTAAATTTGAATTTTGGATTTTTCTACGTTGATTTTTTAGCGCAGTGTACTTATATAAGGAATAACCCTTTCTTTCTCGATTTCTTTCCAGAGATCAGTTCAATTATACTAACATTTTTCTGATATTTCAATCCGTTTTCGTGTTATTCAAAATTTTCCGAAATCTGAAAAATCGTAATTCGCGGATATCTTGGTTTTCATGAAAGTAAGGAAGGAATTATTTTGACATTCTACAGGAACTTTTTCGAGACTTTGAGATTGATGAAACAATTTTGCAACTCAGTGGTTTTCGAGTTATATACGAATCCAAGGTGATATGATTTTTGTTGGATGTAGTGTTTTTCTATTTTCATAAATAGATAACAAATGGATTCAAATTCCGCATTCACTATCTTTCATCATGAAAAACATGAAATTGTCTATGGTTTGATTAAATTAAGACCGTAGTAATATCTGTTGTGCTTTAAGGTTGGCAAACACTTCTGTTATTCATGAATCTATGATTCATACGATCAATTGAGGAGCACCATCCTGTTAAATGAAAGCATTCGACTTTTGTGCTGGAGTCAGTTCAACGAAAAATCCTCCAAAAATATTATTATTTATGATTTCTACATAACGACTTATACTTAGATTTTCATCAATAATTTCAGACGTTAAAACGCGGCATGATTTAGATAAACAACATTTTGATGCCCTTCCTTCTTTGATGCTGCACATCAAGTTTTGCAAATTCAATGCGAAATAATTTCACAATCCTTCGCCCATACACAGAGCTACTAAAAGATTGTAGAAGCAGTTGGTTTTCGGAAAAATATAAAATTCCATTCGATTGTAAATTTTCTTCAAAAAGGTAACTCCTTCGGGCCGGATTTGAACCAGCGACCTATGGATGACAGCTATTCATATTCCTCTACAGTCCACCGCTCTACCAACTGAGCTACCGAAGGTTGAAACTTAGTGGCCGTCAGACCGATATACAGCTACTCCATCTGAATTCAGTATACATTGATATACTGAAAGTAGGCAACACATTATTCAACAGTTATCATAGTATAATAAAAGTTATCCTATATTCAGATTATATTCTTATTTATATAAACACAATAAAGAGAAGTGGATTTTCCATCATAGGAAAATATTCAGTAGAATGTACCTCATTATGTTAACAATGAATTTTGAATGATGGAGGCTCTATCTATCAATGAATGTATGAACCATAAAGGCTATATTATAAAGGATTCTCCTTTCAATTACAACCGTATTCATGGATTTTGAAAATTTTTTGGTCATATTCGCGAAGCAAAGGAAAAACTATTGAAGTTGTCACAAACAACGGGAAAATTTATTCAGAACTTATCTATCTGACTGTATAGCAGTGCACCTAGTAAAGTTTTCTCTACATATCTGTTGATTAGTCTGTAATTTTCCGAAAAATTGATTGCAAAATTTTAAAAAACCATGATGATCTCGTTTCGTTTCTCAACAGGAAAGTTTCATTGATTTGAAATGCAAATTTGAAATTTTCAGTATTTTATGGGTAATATGATTGTATTATTGACTTATGCAACTCACAAAACAGTCGAGTCAATATATGATTGCATAAGGTTAAAATATTACTCTGCAGTCATTTGCTGGTTTATGTTTTTCTTGCCATCCTTATACTAGGAAAAATGGATTCAACTTCCAAGACTTCATTCACAGATAATTAATTTTATTTTTGTACAGAAAACCCCACACTGAATCAAATATTGTGACCACGGATGTTGATTCTTGTTAGTTGTCAGGTTATACAGAGTATCACAAATTGTGTCGCTTATTAGACGTTTATGAACAATTAATAATGCTATCGTTCTGAAATTGAAGTTGATTCAGCTGGGTTCAGTCCAGTCCAACTTTGTTATTTAATATAGAACACCCCTTATATTGATGATAGGTTCGATAACACTTGTTATTCAAATTACAAAACACCTAATACACAAGTCTAGCATGTCTCGTTCATGAAATACCCTAGGTTTACTTGAATATTATCGATTTTTTGCTTTTTGAAAAAATTGATATATCTCGAGAATGGCGTGAGCTAAATGCAGTTCCCCATACATACTCTATACCTGAGAGATTTCAAGTTTTCAAGTTATGGCGAAGGTGGTTTAGATTCCTGCACGTGCATAGACAGTTCCCAGAGCATTAACAAATAACTGTCCTTTCGCCAATTGATAAATTAAGAGAAAAAAAAGCAAAACTGCAGTTGTTGTTGAATTTCCAAACTCAAATTAAAAAATATCACAACGAATTAAATTCTATATTCCCAAATTTCATAATAATTGTTCAAATTGATGACCATTCACTTCTAGACAAAGTTCTACTCGACGCATAACACTCTGTGATGTGTCTCGCCTCAGTTCCTTTACATCCAACTGCATGCAAACATTTTGCATTCTATTATGCAAATCATATGTTGAAGTCTCAGGTTCAGAATGAATTTGGATTATCAGCGTTCCCCAAAGATAAAAATCCATAGACGTTACGTCTGGTGGCCTTGGAGGCCACAATTCGATAATTTTCATGTGTGCGATGGACTGGAGCTCAATCGCGTTGGTGCCAACAACGCCTTGATTCAGCTACTGATAAAGTGTCAACGAAGTGACTTACTAATGTCCCCAAAATCTCCATTGTAACCTCACCATCTAAGTTTTCATCATACACAAAATACGAAAATCTGATGTCCTTTAAAATTGCAAACACATTAAAACTAAATTTATTTTGAGGATTTCTTTCCCTCGTAATATGAGGATTTTGGTTGGCCCAAAAGTGTGGGTTATTCCGGTTAAAAACCCCCTCGTTACAAAATTTGGCCTCATCCGTCCAGATAGTCGTCTTGAGAAAATCGGGATCCTTTTGTGTTCTGAGAAGAAGGATCTCACACAGTTCTATTCAAAGCTATGAACCAATGAAGATGTGTAAGGGAAAGTTCATGTTTTTTTTAGAACTCTGTGGATACTACTATGAGGTAAATTCAGATCATGCTCCGCTATTGCCAATGATACACACGGATTAACATCAAAATAAGCTAGAACGGCAATTTCATTGTCTTCATTGTTGACTACAGGCGTTGAAAATTATGTCTTATTCTGAACCGTTCCAGTCGAAAGAATAGTTGTAACGTATCTGAATTTTTTAGCTGTTATAAACGGCATAATAATAATAATAATAATAATAATATATAATATATATAATATATAATAATAGCTTTACTCATTTGGAATAATCAGATGGACTAAGACGGAGCTAGATGATATTCAAAGGCAGACCCGAACGATGCTGACAAAGTACAACAATCATCATCCAAAATCGTCTGTGATACGAACAACTTTGAAGCGGAAAGAAGGAGGACGCGGATTAATAGATGTTGTCAATTTACACACCGAACAGATAAGAAATCTCAGAGAATTCTTCTCAGCAAAAGCTCTCACTTCTGACCTACATAGAGTGGTATCGTTGGCTGATAAGGGATATACACCTCTAAATCTTGCTACCAGAGATGACCTGCTGAATCTACCATTCCTATCAGATACTGAAAAACAAGAGCAATGGTCAAGAAAGGAATTGCATGGACGACATCACCATGAGATTAATCAACCACACATCGACAAAGAAGCCTCCAACAAATGGTTGATGAAAGGAGAATTATTCGCGGAAACAGAGGATTCCTTATGGCCATCCAAGACCAAGTGATCGCTACAAACAACTACAAAAAATTTATTATGAAGGACGGAACATTACAAACAGATAGGTGCAGAAAATGCCATATAAGATCGGAGACGATACAGCATATTACGTCCGGATGCGAACAACTGACCAATACAGACTATCTTCACAGGCATAATCAAGTGTGCAACATTATCCATCAGAAACTTGCACACAAGTACGGACTTCTGAATACATTCCAGCCATATTACAAGTATCAACCGGCGCCCGTATTGGAAAATGACTCTATCAGATTATACTACGATAGGCCTATTATCACTGACAGAATGGTGACGAATAATAGGCCGGACATAGTGGTGTATGATAAGAGAGCCAAGACAGCAATGCTGGTGGATGTCGCCATACCAAATAATAACAACGTGCTGAATAAGTTCCAGGAGAAAAGTCCAAATACACAGACCTTGCTATTGAGATCAAGCAGATGTGGCACCTCGACAAAATAGATATCGTTCCTATCATCGTTTCCTCGACTGGTTTAATACCCAAAACTTTGCATGATAGCCTTAAGAAATTAGAATTGCATAAGAATACCTATATAGAAATGCAAAAAGCTGTAATTCTTAATACATGTAGGATAGTTAGGAAATTTATGTCAAGTATATTGTAATCGAGCCTATTCCTTTGATTGCTAAATCTGGGAAAGGTAAATTATATCCAGCTACTAGCTGAGATAGTGCATAAGTCCACGATAATAAATAATAATAATAATATATCTTTATTGCATATAATTACAACCTATTGTTCAAACACTCTCCGTCTCAATTTAATTCTGTTTTATAAAATAACATTGAATTTTCCACACAATAAAGATCCAATAGCTACTCACAAAGGTTTATATACCTGTGGTGAGTGTTTATATTTTTTTCTACTATTTCAAAATAAAGTAATATACTCACAAAATATCTTTATGCACATGAATACTGTACACAATACTTACACACTATCAGAAACAGAAGGGCATACAAAACAACAATAATAACAATAATAATAATAATATGGGCACATGGGAGAGCTGAAGGAGGTCATATATTCCATTCAAATTTCATTTATTTATGTTTAAGTTTTCATGAATGTTATGATTTGAGTTGTGATCTATGTATTATTTTTCAAATCAATTAAACTAGTGATATAATCTTTATTCGTATTATTTATCCATCTCTTTAAACTTGTTTTAAATTGTTTGATATTTATTGTAATTCTTAGATTCAAAGGCAGTCTGTTGAACATTCTGGGACCAATAAAGGAGTAGCTCCTCTGACTAATTGTCTCAACCATTTTTTTAACAACAAGTGAAAATTTACTATATCGAGTATTGGAGTCGTGATCAGTTCGTGACACTCCATATTCTTCCTTATGTGATCTAAAATGGCCGAGCAAAACAGCTGTCTGCTGTCCCATACACCAGATATTTCATACAACATCTTAGAAGAAAAAGTGATGTCTTTCTGATATATAATTTTCAATATCCATTTTTGTTGAATATCCAACTTATTTAAGACATTTTTATAGGCACCACCCCATGCAATTATTCCGTAACGCATTTGCGACTCAACAAGCGCCGAATACACAATTTTTAGGCAATCTACGTCAATAACCCCTGAAAGATGCATATTCGGATATAATTCGTTAAATCTCCTACAAGCTCTACTCACATTCCGTCTCTCATCTCCATGAATAAAAAATAAATTAAGTATTTGCTCATTTATGTAGCTAGTCATTCTGTTCGAATTAATTCTACTGACAGTTAAAACAATATTATTTTGTTATCTATGCTCAGAAGCATGTCTATGCTCTGGGATATGTCTATGCACGTGCAGGAATCTAAGCCGCCTTTGCCAACTTTAGGTAGGTACGTGAAATTCGTTTTTTCGCCATAACTTGAAAACTTGAAATCTCAGGTATAGGGTATGTATCATTTAGTTTTTTACGGCGAATCTAATGAAGTGAAAAAATTATTGTTACAATTTGAAATAACGTAGATTTCGATGTTTCTTCGTTTCGAAAGAAGAGCAGCCTGTATATTGTCTGAGATTAAGTCTGATATGAATTATGCTCCGCATGGTTTCTTGTTTGCAAAACACCTTTCAATATTTTGGTAGCTCACGCCGTTCTCGAGATATATCAGTTTTTTCTAAAAGCAAAAAATGGATAATTTTCAAGTATTTATTTATTTATGGTATGGCAAAAGACACTCATAGGATTAAATTCAAAGAAAGAAGATAACGCACATATCAACATAAACATGTAAGGGCATATATAACATACTTCGGAGGTTACAAACGAACATCAAGTCCATTGATATATTCTATCGATCTGTCAGTTGCCAACAGAAAGTCTAAAGCATCATCACTATAATAGATATAAAAATTTCCCCGCAATCGCACTGGACAGACGGCAGTTTGCACCATTTGTGCAGAAAATATGCGCACCTGCCATGCCCAGTTCTGATTCTATTGAGTTTGGACCAAGTTTTAAGGAAAGATCAAAACCTGGTGGCGTTTCAGTTATGCACGGCATGTTATTAATTGAATACGCAGTCCATTCCTGGGTCCAAGCTCTACTAATATCAAATCCCTCGTGTAAAACCTCCCTCGCTGATCTTGTTGGTGGCTTTCTTGACCGAAGTCGGTTGTTGTTGGCTTCTGCAATATCTTGGTGGATTGGTAAGTCTGTATTATTCACACAGCATGTGTTCTACGCAACTGAGGAGGTGGAATATGGCTTAGTAATGGGAGCCATTTCATGGGAGTGGATTTGATTACGCAATCATTCTCATAGAGTTATTAAGTTGAGTATCCACCTTCCTCACATGCAGACGATTTAGCCAGGCTGAGGCACAATACTCGGCTGTGGAGAAAACAAGACCTAGAACAGAGGAGCGGAGGGTAGATACCGATGCTCCCAGGGAGGTGCCACATAGTTTTTGGAGAATATTGTTTCTTGTTTTAAGCTTCTCCGCAGTGTTTGACAGATGCGCCTTGAAAGACTAAGTCCTATCGAGACTAATGCCCAGGTACTTTGGTGTTTTGTTGAGGGTGAGCGGATGGTGAGTTCTTTTCTAGTGAGTTTGTTATTCAGGTGAAAACAGGTCACCTCTGTCTTGGAGGAATTAGTTTCGAGCCTCAACCTTTTAAAATATTTTCCAACATTCTCGAGATCCGTTGTAAAAATTTCTTCAGACAATTCGAGTGATGTACCCCAATCGTCAGCGTAACTGAACTTTTTGGATCTTGTCTCTGGCATATCAGCGATATACAGATTAAAGAGAAGTGGAGCAAGCACTGATCCCTGTGGAAGGCCATTTTTTAGTTTTCTCTGGGAGCTTATATCAGTTCCCATGACTACTCGAAACACCAGATCGCTTAGCATGTTCTCCAGCAGGCGTGCTGTCAATGAACAAGGGTTTGCACGTAGTAACTTGTAAATCATACCCTCTTGGCATACGGTATCGTAAGCAGAGGTTTTGAGTTTTCTGTGGGCCCAGCTTCGATGAAAGTGTTCAGTGATAGGACCTGGTCTGCGCAACTTCGACCTGGTCTGAATCCCGCTTGCTCCAATGGAATCAGCTCGAGCAGTCTTGGACTGATTCTATTATATATCAGTCTCTCCAACAGCTTGTAGACCGGAGACAGTAAGGCGATTGGTCTGTAGCTCTTTGGGCAGTCGGCAGGCTTGCCTAGTTTGAGCATGGCTATTATCTTAGTGCTCTTGAATTCTTGAGGAAAGCTGCCAGACTGCATGACGTCAGTAAGAAAATGAGCTAACCAAACTCTAGCATATCTGCAACAATTCACCAAGAACTCAGGATGTATGTTGTCAAACCCTGGAGCCTTGCCCAGATTGACATCTTTTGGATATGCTGAAATATCTTCACTGGAAAACGGGCCGGAGTATTCATTCTTCAAGATTTTCAGTTCTAGCTTCACTCTGATGGTAGGGGCTTTATCTGGGAATTCACCTGATCTGGGCTAATGGCTTTCCTACGACGATGTGCCGGAGCGCCAAGTCTCCTCATCAACGACCACGCTTTCCTGCTCGATGACTGGAAGTTAAGAGTTTCCACTGTTTCAGTCCATCGTTCTCTTCTTGTGGTCAGGGAATTGAGTAGCTCATCTGCAATACCCTGATCGCCAGCCTCGAGAAACCGCTGGTATAGTTAATCGCTGTTCTGCGACCAGCCTGGAACATACTCCTTCCGATACCCCCTCGGTATATGCGTCTTCGCTATGCTTATTACGGCACCAACAAAACGGTAGTAGTTTTGACTTGTAGGTGGAATTCAACCCAGCCACCTATCAAGATTCGCCGAAAACCCTTTCCAGTTAGCCTTTCTGAAGTTCCACCTTGGGCGAGGGAGACATGATATTAGAGGGATTTTGATACCTATTTCTATTAATATTGGTCGGTGCTGGCTATGTGGGAAATCCGGAAGAACTCTTCGTGAATCTGCTAAGGGCTGTCCACCGGTGTCAGACGAGACGAAACATAGATGAGGTGAGGATGTTCATCCTCGGCCCATTTAAACCAGTGCGTTGCCGTTCGCGTCACAATCTCTGCACTTCCACTACTCATGATTTCCGATTTTAGTGATTACGCTATGGATATCATCATCAGTAGAGGTGGAGACGATAGAGGCGTTTTCGATATGCGTCTAACATACGTGGCTACGCCATATGAGTGGTCAGATGTTGCTCCCAGTAATTCATAACCTGGTATATTTCCCCTTTTCTGCAGTTGTTCTTCTGTTCCGCAGTGAGTATGGCAACAAGGTCGACGTTGTCATTTTTCAAAATTTTCGAAAGATACTGTAACTTATACTTTCTATGTTTATGAGATAGATCCGAACTGAAGGCCTGAGATCTCTAGTCAAATGGTCGTTTGAAGGGACGTTTGATTCATCTGGTATCATACATTTATTGAAGAAGAAAGTGTCACTCAATCAAGTGAAACTAGGATATCTCAATAACAAAATAAGCTAGACTTATGTGTAAGGTGTTTTTTGTAATTGGAATAACAAGTGTTATCGAACCAGTCATCAATATACAGAGTGTTCTATATTAAATAATAAAGTTGGTATACACTTTCGGTATAACCGGAAGTACCATTGGGGTGCAAATATTTTAGAAATAGAGTTTCGGACCAGCTTAATCAACTACCAAAATTTCAGAACGTGAGCATTATTAGTTCTCCATAAATACCTAACAGGCTACTCAACTTGGAATACCCTGTATATATCGTGGATTTCTTATTGAAATGTGAGTTATTTTGATATTGAAATACTGTGGGAGAAATGCATCATTTTACCATGAAAATCTTTGAAAAATAATCTCGCTTCTGTGAACATGCGAGATTTACATTTTCATGAATCTACTGCTGTAGAATAAAGTATTCATGAAAGTCTAGATCAAGTAATATTAATAATAGTGATTGATTCAAACGAAAAAATTCAACACAAGCTTCAATCCATCCGGACATTATCATTACGTAATTTTTCGATTTATAAAGCTTCGAGATAGTACCATTTATGTAATCAAAATGAGAGCGGTACTTGAATCTACCAATAATAATAACCGGAAATTCATTCAACTATAGAATGGCCAAATGGTTCCTTTTATATTGTTGATGCAGCTCTTATGGCAGGTAAAAGTCCTGGCACACCAGTATAGTAGACTTACTTTACCAGAGCAATTTGTTTGACATAAAATTGACAAATTGACGACAATGTGACCCATTATATCTCCTTTACTATGCCAGATGAATTCATGAATGAAAATATTTACTGGCATGTAACTTTGGTCAATGAATTTCATTGACAGCGTGGAATGTGCTGAAGAATGACAAATGTCAAAAGGTGGAGAAATGGGTTTGTCATTGTATTTATTTGCTTTGGGGTTGTAGCTAATTTACGGTGCCTTTCAGAGCATTTTATCGAATTAATAGGATGTCTTAGGAATAATAATGAATACAATTTTTAATTATTCTCAACCGGGATTAGTTCTTTGGGATAGAAGGTATAGTTTTTTTTTACATAGTGTTAAATATTTGAAATTACTACCTATATCAAAAGCTATTGAAATCTCTTCAGTATAGCATTAAAATCATAATTAAATTCTTGCCAGACTTATATACACCACACTCATATAAAATAGGGATAACATGGAGACGCCCTCGCGTGGAGAAAAGACAAGCAGCGACAAAAGCTGGGTTTTGTATTTCAGGGGCGGCAGTTCATTTAATTGTCCCCTTGTGAAACGATTGCTCTTTTTAGTGTCACAATATATGAATTGGGGCTTTATTGTTCCAGTCATGGGTCGATTGGTGACGCTTAAATAAAATTAATACTGTCGCATTAATGATGTCAATCATTTCATGTAGTGATCCAGTAGTCGTCCATCTCTTCAAAGTGTTTAGCTATTTTGATAATTATCGAATAAGCAGTGACTTTAGCCGTAAGTACACTTGCTTCTGACATGCATACATCTATTTTTTACTGATTAATTAATTACAAATTAGTAAGAGGAATACAAATATCAGTAATTCATACTGTAGATACTTAATCTATACCGAAATATCATGGGTCTTTAAAAAGTTACGTATCATTTTGAAAAAAATATTTGCAAATTAAAATGCATGTTCAATGAATAGGTCGACAATCAGAGTTATCGATAATATTGTTGAGGTTTGAAGTATAGCCATTTGCTTTTACTTTCAAAGCAACACGACGAAGGACTGAATATTTATCTCTACTCATTATTCTGTTGCAGCGAAGTCTTCGCAATACATTTGCACGAAACCAGTAGCAAACTATTGAATATCAGTTTCCATGAAGGGTGAATAACAAATTTTGATACTGAAACATTTCGTTAAAATAGTTTAAACGAGTTTTGACGCTAGAAACTATTCCAACATGAGATTTACTATCATAAGATTCCAATGAATTTTGAGAAATCTATTTTGAAATGATGGGAAAATGGTTGACATCACAGTGGTTCAAGTTTTGTTCCCAAATCTCAATATTTTTGATAAATATTTTATATCAGAAATTATTTCAGCTAGTTCTTTATCTCTTTCCCCAAGCTGCAAATTGAGTTGTTCTGTAAAGTTCACAAGAAAATCAAAAACTTTCCCACTGAGGCAGCACAATACTGGTGTTTCACCGAAAAATCTCAGGGCGTCACAGTACTCGCAAACTTGTAAGTAGTAATCATGGCTGCAATCGTATCGAAATGCTGCTCTATATAAATCAGTACCTGATAGATATCTTCTTGTGCACAATGCGTAAATTATTAAGTTGTTCTTTTCAGAGGATTGCTCGACGATTTCGCATTGCCAGCCAAGCCGTTTTACGGGCTGTCTCACTTTGCTCTTGTGATTGAGGAGCACGAAGTCGAACCATACGCGGCGCTCTTCACGAGCGATTTCTTGTTTTTCTTCAGTCGTTTCAGTCGCAATGTTTTGAATCCTGTCTGCATTACAGCTGTTTCGGGAAAGATTTGATCGTCTTGGTCGCAGCATGTCATTTATGATAATATCGTATAATATAAGCTAATAGGAACTCGAAACTTATACATCAACCGGTCAAGTTCACAATTGTCAAAGTTTCAACCATACTTAACCATCCTAATTTCCTTCAGGTGTCAGTTGCGTTTTGATATTCTATGTTACTTGAGTTTTTATACTACGTTTTATGTGACGGGATATCACGGGATAAAGAGTATCCTATTTGTGTCTCCTGATTCTAAGTTACCTCTCCACCAATTTTCAGTCAAATTGGTTCAGTCGTTCTATAGTTATAAATAGTGAAAAAGTGTAACTTACACGACTCACACAAACAAATTTATATGGAATCACCCGATATTTTGAATATTACCTCAGGGATTTTGGAAATTTCGAAGGATTGTTAGAATTGATTCTTTTGAGATATTTCAATTGAAAAAGAAACAAATTAAGCTTTATTTCAGGAAAGAAACAAATAAAAAGAAAATAAGAAACTGTAGTAAAAGAATTGAAAAATTGTTTTCTCACAGAGTAGTTTTTTTTTCAACCTCAATAGCTTGTATTACCTTCTCTTGCCCTGATAAAAGCATGAATCTGTCTAGGCATGCTTTGGATTAGGCTTTTGACCTCCTCTGGGGTGAAATTCTGCCACTCTTCTGTGGCGGCTTGAATGAGCTGTTGTGGGGTTCTTGGATTATCCTGGCGCGATCTATTTTTCATTTTGGGACTATCCCATAAATGTGCAATACTATTTAGGTCTGGAAAGCAAGCTGCCAAGTCCAAAATAGCGATTCCTTCTGTTTCAAGATAATGTTGCGCGAGGTTGCTGGTATGCGGAGGAGCATTGTCTTGCATAAAAGTGAAATTCTCACCGTTGGCACCTCACCAGAGTCTCACTATGGGCTCTAGCACTAGGTCGATACGTCAAAGAACAAAGTCTTTGACGTATCGTTTAAACTGATACACTGATGCCTGTTGCTTCCAGAAGTTGCCTTAGGAGCATGGGGTGCGACGCACTAGGCTCTCTTCTTGCAATTTGGCACAAAAAGCGGTCTTGTTCTTCAGAAGTGATCTTCCTACGACTTCTTCTAGGCCTTTTTTGCAGAAATTGCAGCTCCACGTTTCGGGCGTAGGTTTTTGAAATCATCCCTTCTGATATCCCCATTGTGGCCGCTGTATCCCTCTGTATCAATCCAGATAATTGCACGAAGAAGAAATCCTCAGAAGATTATTCCAAATCTTTGTGGATGAAATAGATTGTTAATATATGAAGCTATTTTGTCACTCTTAAATCCTCCTGATGAAAGAGAGAATAAGTGATGAAACGCTTTGAAGAAGCCCTATCTGTCATAATGACGTGAATTTCGGACACAGGTGGTTTCATAGAAACGGACCTTGTATTTGGCCTTCAAGATCCCCCGACTTGATCTCCTAGATTTTTATTCATGATCAACAGTTAAAGACGCACTTGCTTACTTTAATTCTAACAAAAGCTCTACGACTACAGTTGAAGGCAGCACTTTGAGGTGTTTGGAAGCAAACGACCGGCATTTTGAATATTTGCTTTTAAAATAAATGGTGATAATAATATTCGTTTTAACCAATCATTACAGTACAATTTATATGGGGGAATCTCATCGAACTACCTTCACTCGCCATGAGAGAAATGAATATTGTTATTTCTTCTTCAGTTAATTACAAACATTATTTTCTGTATTTGGGTGATTCTCACGAACAGTGAACCTCTTAGTTCATTCCGCTTAAAAATGTGGAAAATGAATTTTCAAACCAACTCTTTACATCAGTCAGCTGCATTCATCTATTTTTAATGAAATGCGACATCATTATACTCTCCTTGTTATACGGAATAACAAATTTTTTCGGAAAACATCAGAGAATTTCCCCTTCGTGAATGTTCCTTCTGCGTGTTTCGAAATTCATTTTCATCAGTTTGTGAACTGATGTGAAAATTAATAAATAATAGGTATTCTATGGAATCCGTGAAGCTCAACTTATTTCATCTTTTGGTCTGTAGATGGCGAAAGCATTTGCTCATTCGGTGCCTTCTTTGAAGAGCATTTCCCGCCCTTTTATTCTGTTTCCAAAATCAGTTGTTGTTTGGATCTCACATAGTGAGGAGTCTTTGAGTGAGCCAAATTCGTGTTGCGGTTTCGACAGTGCATCTTGAAGATACCACTTTCGTGAAGGAAAATATAAAGGTAAGGACCAATTCTGCATACAAGATGCTTATCAAATTCGATGGATATTCATTTTCTTTCATCGTATTCATAGTATCAGCCCTTCAAGATATTATGAAGATCAGGTACTCACAAAAAACATTCGAAATCTTCACTTTCGGGATGCGAATATTCACGGAGTTGAGAGATGATTCATGGAGGTGACAATTTTTTCTCTCTGAGAGATAAGAACATGTTCAATAGTTCTTACAGCTATGGACAATAAGAAAAAGAAGGCAGATCATGAGAAACAAAAAAAAACTGCAGAGCGAAGCTATGCGGAGACTTCGACAAAAAAGAAAAGCCGAGCCACCAATTTATGAGGAGGAGAAGCGCAAAGAAAGAATGCGATATTACACGACTGTGTATGTTGCATACGAATATAAATTTAATGATAAAAAAACTGAGAGCATCGAATGTGATAAAGGAACACAGCTACCAGGAAATAGTAAAAAGTATTTGCTGTGAAGGCGACTTTTCCAGAGATGAATATCTCGAGAGGAAATGTGAAGATTGTAAAGATAGAGAAATAACACCGAATAGCTTCAGTTCTACAGACTCTCTTGCCTACGAAAAATGGGGCTCAAAACGTGTTAAAATAATAGTTAAAGGTATTGAAAACGTGTGCATGAAAATAATTGAAGAAAAGGTCGTGAGTACTAAAGGGGAAATTCTCTCACTTTTGAGAAATTCATTGAAACCATTCCTATTACACGTACAAAGCATAAACCACCAGTACAAAGAAATTCAAAGAGTCAAAGAGATACTAGGAAAAGAGGATCCACGTGGATTTTTCGGAGAATTATTCCTGCAAATACGGAGAGGAAGTCCAATCGGCTCCCTTCGGTGGATCGAAACCACAAATTAGTCTTCATACAGTGGTAGTATATTATAAAACTACTTGCTTAGACTCCTTAAGAAAAAAATGCTTTTGCACAGTTTTGAAGAACTTGCGCCACGATCCTGTGGCAATATGTGCTCATCTTGTACCCGTACAAGAAGACATGGAAAGAACTTTAGGCAACTTGAGAAATGTCCATTTTTAAGTTATGAACATTCAAATCAATACTGTATTCGTAAAATGTTCCACCTTGTCGCATACTTCATACCTGTAAAATTCCAAATAAACACTATAATAAGGAACTTTAGTGAAAAAGGCGATGGAAGCTCCAGATGGGGTTGGAGGTGTAGTTAAGCGCACAGCTGACGCTCTAGTAGCTAGACGAAGTGACATTTCTGACTCAGAAAGTTTTATAAGCTGTGTACGAAATAATTGCAAAGGTATAAATGTTATGGAAATACAACTAACAGAGCCTGTACTGGAAACAATCCTATCATACATACCATGGAACCTGCCAAATTTCAAAGGTATAATGCAGAACCATGAAGTCACGTGGGTTAAGGAGAATTCATTAATGAATATCCGCTAGTTATCCTGCCTCAATTGTGCCACATCCTCAAAATGTAATCACTATTCTGTCGGACTTTACCATATTGAGCAAAGTATCCTTTTTAATTTTTGTATTCAATTAAACTATCAGCATAAAATTTCAGAATAAGACTTGTGCTTTCTCCTTAACCATTACTTTTAGCTAATCATTTCCAGTTGCATTCAAGACTGGAATACGAAGAAATTTATTCCAGTTCGGATGAAGATGATGTGCCATTGATACAATTGACCAAAAGATTCGGACAATCAGTGCAAGGCGTAGTTGCAAGCCCAAACCAGAAGATGATGCAGTGGTGCAGTTTTGTGGAAAGAAATCAATCACACATTATGTTGGAGTAATTGAGGCGAATTTTTCTGATGAGTTCCTAGATGAATTTTATATGAGATTTTTAAGGAAAAGCAATAGGGCAAACAAATTTTTCAGACGCACAGGATGTTTCCTTAGTCAACATACGCGATATAGTTAGAGTTCTTCCTGCACCCATGTTTAATAAGAAAATTAAATACTCTGAGCATCAATGGTCGATCTGTGTGGATTTAAAATGGGAGATCAATACATGTTCAGTGCAGATTTGAGTTTGTTTCACAACTTATGTTGATGATACTATTCTTATTCTTAGGCAGAAGCAAGCCAGTTCCTTTGATTTTTGTGATACGTATCCTAAGTATTAAATTTAAGTTTTTGTATCTGAAGTTTTTCTATTAGTGAGTGATTTTATCAGAGTTGTTGATGAATGAAACTTAATTTTTTATTATGTTCAGTATCAATACATTAACTATATCTAGACCAGGGTTCTGTTGTAATATTTTTATTCACAAAAGTTGAACCATTTTGATGATGAAAAATTCCTACTACAAAATACATGTTTTCGGGAATAAAATCAATTTTCTTGGTATTAAGTAAGTCATATTCAAGTTTAAAAAGCATAGAAATGGGAGCTTAAAAATTAAACATTATTTAACGGGCGTAATTCTTTCTAATTGATATTTATCGATTACTATCCACTCCGTGAATATGTTATCCACCCCGTAAATGATGCATTCTAAAAATCCGCATTTTTTCGAGGAAAAAAGATTGAAGTGCTTAAACAATAGATTCACAATACACTAAAACGCAAATAGACATTGCGTTTTAGAGATTGCATAAAAATTCAATTCTCATTCTTCCAAAAAAATTTAATAATGTTATGGTCATTTGAACATCTTTTGTGAGAATCACCCATTTCTTCCTTTCTCAATGGCCGTCGTTGACAAATGTAACAATAATTTTTGAATTTTTAATTTTCGCGTTTCAACTGGATTGAAATTTTGAGGATAACAATGTTTTTGAGGTTTATCTATTAGTTGAACAATAAAAAGAACTTTGTTATTTGAAAAAACGGAGTTACATTTTTCAGTTCGAAATTCTCAATGGATTTTAACACACCTTGTATAATCTTAAAATTTCTTCGCCAATGCATACAAAACGCCGATATTTTTCTCACTGAAAGTGTCCGAACTTCTTCAATTGTGAAATAGTATACAGGGTGTTCTATTCAATTAAGAATAAGAATATATATATATATATATATATATATATATATATATATATATATATATATATATATATATATATATATATATATATATATAATCTTAACCCATTTCTCATAAACTTCTAATAAGTCATTTAACTTGGGTACCTTGATATTGGCTAGAAAAGCCTCGCTTAATTTGCTTTTCGTTCAATTAACCAAGCACTTTTCAAATCATCAAATCATAATCAATTCTCTCATCTTGTTCCCAACATTCACAGGTATTTCAACAATAAGCTCCCAGGCATTCATTAAAGGATGAAAGTCTACACCGTCGATTTGTATCGTCTTACCCTGCTCCTTTGAATAGAAATAGAAGTACTCAAGAGGGTACCAGGATGCTTACAACGATCGTACCGGTGCACAAACTGACATGACTATATTCTCTACTTTTAACGTCAAGACATTTTGTATGGAAGTCATTATGTAAGAGATGTGAATAGAAGATCAGATGTTTGTTTATATGAGGGAGATTCGAGAGTGGCGATTAGAACAGGGGCAAGATCGATGATAATTCTGGTTGTGGTCTTTTGTGGTTGTCGAAATACGTCGATGTGTCACTTATTCTGCCATATTCTTAACATAAATTTTGTTTCGATACAGTACAGAGTGGAGAGATTTCGACGCTTTATCACGTAGAATGGAACTAAGTGGGGAAGTTCTTTTTGTTCAACGGTTAGGTTGGGTTAGATAATGCAAATTTGCGTGTTTTTAAATTTGAATCATAGGTAACTTTGATTTTGTTGAATAAAATTTATTTCTCCTTCTTGAAAATATATCACATGTCCACTATTTTTTTTCCATCAAGGGCGTGTTTTCATAAAAACTTGAAAATGGTATCTTTATTCCCTAATTTTTTCTAGTAACTCTATTTTCTAATTGTGATGCGGATGCTGCAGCAGCTGCTCACTTGGATCGTTTACCTGGGAGGCGACAACCCCATAAAGCTATATTCGATGAGTTGTGGGAAAACTCATGACTCATGGAAAATTCAACGTCCCAAAGAAAACAGAATAAGAACTTGTCGATGGAGAAGATGTAAAAAGAAGTACCTACCCATCGATTTTGAGCAGGAAGATTGAAATGGGAACAGAGGTTTCAAAAAATGGAGCACTAAGTATAATAAATATAACCTTTATTAAATGAGAATATCCCTATTTTTGTTGCCACGACATTTTCAACGTCGTTTCGAATTTCACAACTGGTTTCTGCAGAATTCTGAAGAAAATCCGTAATTTTTCTAAGAAACAATTCAGGCAGCTGAAGTTCACATCAGTAGTGATGGAATATTCAATCGCCAAAATGAACATTGGTGAACGGTTCAACGGTTTAAGGTCGAGGCCGATATGAGTTCAATGTATTTTTGTATTGAAATATAGTTTATTACCTATGATTTTTTCATAAGAACCTTCGTGGTAAATTATATCATGAAATTGTGAACAACAACATTATATATGAAGAAAAAATATCTATTTTCAACTCTTCACCAAAATATGTCTGTTGCTATTTACTCAACTCAAATTTTGGCAATAATTGGATTGGAACAAGGAGGCCAGTAAGATGGCCGATCTGTTCCTATTTGTCGCTATTTCTTTTGAGGATATACCAAGGATCTATTATAAAGGAGCTAGTCGAAATATAGAAAAGTTGCAGCAAAATTTCAGTCATTCTTTTGCTTCAGTTAACAATATTCAAACTTCCAATGTGTCCGGGAGTATCCCCGTGTGAATTGTGCATACAGAATAATACAATACATTTGAATGCCTACATTTATTATTTCTATATTTCGTTCCTTATAATAGAATATCTGTTTTGCTTCAAACTTGAACACAATATAAGAGAAACATTCGAAAAACTTCGGCAGGTTTATAGAGCAAGTGTTTCATCAAGGACAAGGTTTTTTGGTGCTTTTAGATAATTTTAGAAAGCGGATAGTCGATTGAAGATGAACCACGAAACGAAAGGCCTTCAAGTTCAAACATGAATGAAATGTCAACACAATCAGGGGTCTCGTGCGTTCGGATCGACGGTTGACAGTCAGAAAGATGAAAGACTTCGAAAAAAAATCATGTGCGACCAAACATCCAAAACAAAACTGGGTGTCATAATGCTCATAATGGAGTTTTCAGCGAGTAAAAACATGCATGTGGTTCCTCAACCTCCTTATTCGCCAGACTTGAGACATTGTGACTTTTTATTCTTTCCGAGAATTGAAGATTACTTCAAGGAAACTCATTTTGAGACACTTGAAAACATCGAAACAGCCGTAACCGACCAGCTGAAGGCTGTTCCAATATCCAAGTTTTAGCAATGCAATGATGATCGGAAGGACTGTCTACAGCAGTGTGTATCTTACCGATTAAACTATTTGGACTGTTTTGAAAGAAACAATATTGCATTGTAATTATATTCGAATAAAAAATTTACGAAAATCAGTGTTATTTTCTTATTTACCGTCGTATTTCTCCAGTGTTGTTGGATGACTTCTTTAGAAGTCATGCCTTCGACTACATATTTTCTACCGAGTAAATTGAAAAATTCACTAGCATTTTCTAAAAACTGTGTATTCTGTCATCATTATTTCAATATTATTACATATTATTTTGCTAAAACAATTCACAAATTGCAAAACTTGCCGTAATTTAAAATGAAATTAATGAAATTTTCAATTCAATTGACTGGGAGTGTATTTCAGCATACACTATAGATATTAGAGTGGTTCTTTTTATTGATTTGCTAAATTTTTGTGCTTAGTTTTTGTGAATTAATTCTAACGCATTAAAGCTTTTATAATGATACAATCATTTCAACGCGTCTCTAATATTTATATGCCGTTTTTGTAGAACTATTCATCTTTGGCCACAAAATGATTGTTAGTTTCGGCAATAACCTTCTCGTCCGAGCTGGGTCTCTTTCGCTGCGATATCTTTTTCAAATCAGTTAGTAACCGATGGGTGCCAAATCTGGAGAATAGGGTGGGTATGGTAATAATTCCGAGCATAAGTCGTCGATCTTTGCCATGATTTTTACCGACTTGAGGATTGGTTCATTGTCCTCATGAAACAAAAGAGGTTTAATCTCGTCACTCAATCGGTTTAATGAGTCTTTATAATAGTCACTGTTAATTCTCTGGTCTTTCACCACATAGGCAATAAACAATATTCTATTTTCAAAATACAGACGCCATAACCTTGCCAGCTGATTGCTGTGTTTTTGGATGCTTTAGTTGCCTTTCACCCTCTGCTCTCCATTCAGCAGAGGCTCTTTTCGACTCTGGCTGGTAAAAGTGGATATTCATATATCGACGGGAAAAATTCTTTTTATCGTTCCTAACATTTCTCAGATTCGTCAATACGTTCCTGACTTTGTTGCACTGTAAGCAAACGCTGCACCTACTTCGAAGAAAGTAGTAATGCTTAAATTTTCAAGTAAAATGTTGAATACCTTGCCTTTTGATATATTTAGCGTGTTAGCTTGCACATATAGTCTTACTCCGCGATCACCTATAAGAATTTTCAATACTTTTTCGATATATTTCAGCGTAATTACCTCTTTTGGTTCCCAAAGCATTAGGTGTCTTCAGTGGTCTTACGATCGCATTTGAAATCAGCATACCGGCGACAAATGGTGGTTTTCGACGGAGAATTTTCCTGATAACACTCTTCGAGCCGTCCCTGGGCTTGTACATCAACAAATAGCCAAACAAACAGTATTGATTCATTGTTTACAAATTCACCAAAGAAAGCTTCACCTCAACCTAAAAATCCCGAAAACTACTGAACGTGATGTCATGAAATTTTATTACGTTTACTTTCTGGCGCCATCTTTTCTTTGTTATTCCCTTAACGTGCTCACTAACCCGGGAATTTTGCCGAACCCCTCTCGTGTCGAGGGAAGGGATCTTTAATGTCCAACACATCTCTGTTAGACAGGACCGACTGCTTTACATCTCCTCCGAAAGATGGATACTCAAGCATTTCCCATAGTCCGAAAAATCGCTCCGACTTTGTGGGAATTGAACCCAGTTAACTCTGCGCAGGAGACGAGCATCATATCCCATACGTCACCGAGCCATCTATTTATTAGTCCTGCAACTTTTCGACCCATGGCAATTTGTCAAATTTTCCATTAGGTAACATGGAATTACTTTCATAGTATAAATAATTCCCTTGGAAATAAAATTTTCAGCATCAACTGGAAATTTGATAGTTTTCTTCTCCATATGTGGATTTCCCACGAACTCCAGAACCGAACGTAAGAGAAGCACACAGAACACACATGATCTGAGGATATCAATTAAATTTTTACATCCTTGTCGTCTTTACATCCCTTCACAACGATAAATGTTTGTGTGCATTTCCAATAAAAGATATCACTTTGTATTGTCTAACATCGGAATAAATGACGTTCTATTTTCAATTGTGTTCCTTTCTTCAAAGTATGAACGCCTCCCAAACTTTTACTCAAACTTTTTGAACAAAGAAAACCTTTTTTAATTTGATTGAGGAGGTCGTTAATAAATGAAAACTAATATACATTTTTTAATTAAATAAGAGAATGATATTCACATTTTCACTATACTGAAAAACTTTTGACGCGCCACATTGTGGCTTCATCAGAGAAGTAGTACTTTTGAGAGAATAATTTGCCTTATTCAGGGCATTACATAATAGTATGTCACAACTTGAGGTAAATTTACGTGCAATTTTAAGAGATTTTTCTTCAAAACTCCTGTAGTTTTTGAGATATTTAGCTCAAATTTGGAATGCAAGCTATTTTTTCACAGCCTCCATCATTACACGTCCCAGATTTTAAGTGAAATTCACGAGTTGTTTTCTTTTCCGGGACCATGTCTCCTTTTGCCTTTTCAAACTTTTTTGAAGTATGCCACTGATCAGCGTACAATCAATTTTTTTTCGAGTGAAAAATTATTCAATTTGAATTATTTGAATTCTATGTTATTCGCTTAATAAAAATATAGATATACTTGATAGGTATGCCCATAATTTTATTTTGAAAGCTCGTCTTCTGAGACTCAACTTATACTTATTCAAAATCAAACTAAAAAACAATTAAAAACTGAATAAATTGCTGGAAGTGTCCTACACCTGCAAGAATGCAGGCCTCAGTCCTTCTTCCCATATTATCACGTACTCGTTGAAATATTCCTGGGATAGTTCTTATCGGGTCACGAGAGGTTATTATTCGATTTCTCAATTCTTCTACAGTGTTCACTGAAGTGGTATAAACTAAACTTTCAAGATATTCCCATAAGAAAAAAGTCTAAACTATTTAAGTCTCGGGACCTAGGAGGCCATGGTTCTGGCCCATCCCGATCTATCCATCGGTTGATGATTGTATTATTCAAGAATTCCCTAGCTTCTTCACTGAAATGTGCTGGTGCCCCGTCATGCATGAACCACATTACGTTTCTCACCAAAAGTGGCACATCCCCTAGCAATAAAGGTAACTCCTCCTCAAGAAATTGCCGATAAGCGGAACCGTTTAGTCTGTTAGGCAAAAAAAAATGGCCCAATCAAATAATTTTCAATTATTCCGACTCAGACATTTAGTGAGAATTGTTCTTGATGATGAGATTTTTCAATCAAATTGGGGTTTTTCTCAACCCACTAATGATTATTGTGAAAATTTGTGATAGCAGTTCACGAAAAGTTAGCTTCGTCTGTGAACATTATTACACTATCAGAATGAGCATTTTATCTAAAAACAATCGGCAGAATTTCAGTCTTGAAGAAAAATCTCTAGGTTAGGTTAGATGTAGAGTTTGGACGTGTTGAATATGAAACGTGTACAATAAATAGTCTTGGAGAATCCTCCAAACTAGAACATGTAAAATATTTAACGTCAGCCAGACCGTATATGTAATGGATATCAGCCAATTCGGCGTTAGTAAAATTAGCCATTTTTTACAGCAATAACTAAGTCTTAAAACTAATCGTTAATTCAACAAACAATTCGAGCAGACACTGGTTCAACTCTTGCAACTTTCGCAATAAATAAATAAATGAAAAAAATCAAAGCCTACAAGTAATTTTTTTAATCAGAAGTGCTTTCAATTCAGCGAATGCATACAATCGTTTAATAATTTTTTGCCTGAGAACGGTCGGAGATACGCAAAAATTACAGGTGTCAAAGAAGTTTCTTAATTGAACTAAGATGATGAAAATTGATTGAATGCCTGAGCAGTGGCGTACTGCAAAAAAGATTAAAAGGGCAAAAGAAGACATGGCTCCGGAAAAGGATACATCTTGTAGATTCTAGTTAACATTTAGAACGTGTAATGATGGAGGCTATAAAAAATAGCTTTCATTCCAAATTTGGGCTGAATATCTCAAAAACTGTAAGAGATATGAAGAAAAAAACAATTTTTTCCGGAAATTTCAACACCGTGTAGCTCCGTAACGAAGCTTTTGCAGACCTATGTTTATATGAACTCTTTTCTTGAAATTTCACGTATATTTACCCCCTCAAATTGTGACATACTATTAAGTGACACCCTGTATTATAATTTTGAGAAGTCTATCTAACACTAGAAAAAATTTCATGGCTTGCATGTTGAAACTGTTTACCAGAAAGCAGAGTTTGTCTCAAATTCCAATAATAAATTTGCTATTTCACATAATGAAAATAATAGATCGAGACTGAGTTTATGGGAAGAATTTGAAACCCTGTTTGGATTTTCATCATATTTAGCTAAATACCTGCTTTTACCAATGTAATATATATGGCACATCTTCCTTTCAAAAGTACTACTCATCTGGAGAAGCCACAGTGTGATAAACACGTCATAGATTTCTCAATATAGTGAAAATTTGAAAGTCATAGTTCTATTTAATCAACAAATAGCTTTTAACTCATGAAGGTTCTGATGTTCATTAAGATTTCATGTTCATTTGTGCGAACAACAAAAACTAATCGTCAGATTCTTTCTAATGAGAAGGAAATCGTGTTTCCTCGTTAGGATAGAATTTTCACTCAATTACTTTTTCTAACGGAACTGTGTTAGTACGACATGAGCAATTAGGTCATTGGATTCCTGTTTACGCCTTATCGGCAACGCACATTTGGGTGAAACAGGGGAGAGGGTTCAAAAGAATAATCCTGTATTTAGTCGCGAAGGCATAAAGGCAAAAAGGATGGAATATGCCTTTGCTAGCTGCCAATGTGTATGCCGCCATTGTATCCCTTCTAATGATCTAGGGGTATACAAAATTCACACATTTCTCAGCTTATCCATTTTACTTTTTTCTGCAACCATTTATTTATGTGTATATTTGCTTCATTAAAACGGAATTTTATAATTCTTATGTTCGTCCTCTGCAATTTTAGGACATTGAATTGAAAATAATTTAAAATCTCTAAATATCTATTAGAGAATTAAAACAAATGTCATCAACGTAGATGTAAAGCTCTAACGCAAACGTAAGAATCTGGTTACGTGGTGACATAAGGAATGGCTGTATTTTTAATTAAAGCATATTTACATCCGTTAGCCGATACCTAGGGACACTTCCTTCTCCCTAACCTCAAATCAGTGTTCTGCTTAAATTATTCCAAAACTTCAATTAGGCTAATTATGGAAGATATATTGGATTTAGGTCTTTTAATTGATGACAAAAATGATGACGATATAGAAGATGCCTTTGTGCTACATGTATTACACAACAATGAAAATTTAAGGAATCGTCGGGATTCATATGGACTGTTTAATTTAGATGATTTTCTAGAAAATCAGCAATTTGTTGTAGAAAATCATCCAATTCATTTACTTCCCTCTCAATCCCTGATCTACAAATATGATGAATATGAAGAGAAAAATGTCTGAGCTGAGTGAAACTAGATATGTTCACTTACTTGTATTGCATTTTTTATCATTAGCCAAAAACTTTTCCAATAAATTTTTGATTTTTTCCCTCAGTGTTCTAACACAAATATTCTTGCCTGTAATTTGTAATACATTAACCCTTATGGTGTCCCATCTCTTGGGATTTTCGTAGGGGTTTTGCCCCAGAACCTCTTTGGCCAGGTGTAAATCATCATCTTTTGTGAAATGAACCCTTTTATTACTCATAATTATACTACAAATTCACTATCGAAAGATGGAGCGTTTTGTTTTGATGAACCATAACCTAGAAATCTCATCTAGAAATGCTAACGCGTCGTTAAATTGTTTACTTCGGACGTAACGCAGAAAAAATCGTACTGCGCATGCTTAGCTGTCATTTCTCACGGTTACGTTTGCTTATGATGCACTACTTTAATTCTCTATTATATCTTCATCAAATTGCGTTAGCCACTAACCAATTATGGCTACGAAGGAAGACGCTGCTTAAAAGATCTATTAGTTTTTGTGTTATTTGAGGCGACTATACTATTACAAAGTATCGTTAATCAATCAGGGACTTCGTTAAATCTGAATACTTTAACTTAAACTACATTGCAATAAATACACTGCGTCGAAAAATTAACGAACAAAATCGAATATTCAAATGTATTCAAAAGAAGGTTAGATATGATGAAGAATTATTTTGCGACTTGAGAAGAATCGAAACGACAATTGTACTCTCAAATAGTGAAATAAGAAGAATCTGCTAATACCGGATATATCTACTCTTGGTGAGGATTACTGCATTATGTCTACGATTAATATTCAAAATCAATGACCTTATAGCATTCTGATCCATTTCGATCAATATGTGCCGGACCTCATTCATGGTTGCTGACTGGCTTTGCAGACTTCTTTACTAAACCGCTACAAAACCATAGGTTGATGAAAAGTTGTACTTTCTCTCATTTCGACGTCTGGATACTAGAAAACTTCGATTGCAATGAAAGAGACAAACTTTTGACTCATTTGTGAACAAAACTCTCTCCTAGTCAGCTTCTAACCAATTGCTTCCATATGCTGCGGTTAGAGCTGAGCCTTGAGCTGCAACAAGAGGCCTCAAACCAAATTACCTGAGACGTCATATCGTTTCAGTGCTAATTTACACTCCACTGTTCTGTCGAAGCAATTGAAGGTGCATTAGCAAACTGTTGTCTCAACGAAGAAATTCTTAAATACTGTCCCCTGTACCTGCGTACCTACGCCGAGGTTTTTTTTTCATGATTATCACTCTCCCAGTACCTGCGAATCATACTAGAGAAGTTTGATTGATCAAATCTTGCGGGGGAACATGTCAATTGGTGAGAAGCTGACTGTGAGAGAGTTTTGTTTACAGAGTAGTCGAGATTTTGTATTTTTCAATGCGATTGAAGTTCTCTAGTGTTTAGGGTGGACTCAACTCGATGTTTTAGTACGGCAGCTATCTGAAATATTCTAGATAGAGAAAAAGGTTCCCCCACCCATCTCGAATCTGGAGAAACACTGATTGGCGAAAGCAGATTTCACCCATATCTACCCACTCGAAACTTAGCAGATTTTGACAATTCTATGGTAGAATCTGTTTGCATCAAAAATCCCATTCATTTAATTCTGTGTTCTTAAACAACTTATGTCCTGAATTCGAAACCATTTCCGTTACTTGAAATTCAGGGGTTGCAATGCCTGGCAACACTTCTGCATACGTTTCCTATGTTATGATCACTCACATTTTTCAAACAAATACTAACATTTTGTTTTAGCTCACCTATGTTATTCGTTTTTCTTTAAATAATAAACTCACAACATTCCCCTAGAGGTAGAAATCTAGGAGAGTCAGATCTGGAGAATGGGCTGCCCATTCCACAGGTCCCCTAGTTCCTGATTAGTGGTCACCGAAATGTTCTTACAGAAGTTGGGAAACGGTTCGTTTCTGATGTGGTGGTATACCGTCAAGCTGTTAGCATTTAAATGTGCTTCCACGATATTCTCATCTATACTGCGATGGTAAATTTCGCCAATAAAGTTGTCGTTAAAAATAGTCTATGCCAATACACTATTATCTAATAAAGCATTGAAACCGTATCGCCCTTGGTGTTGAACATTCTATTCTCGATGGGCATTGACATCCGATCAACAATGCTCCTTGTTTTAATTACCTCAAGCTTTTGACCTATTCTTGAATATCCGACCCAGGTCATCTAACTGTGTTGTTATCAAAATGTAATGGTTTCTTACAAAATCTCAATTTATTTCTTTCATTTCATTTCACACTACAGGAACGTTATCCAAGAAAAAACATGGAATTTTGTTGGCATATGTCCGAATATATTTGCCTACCATAAAAGAAAAACCAAATATTCAAATTGTGAGTCATTTCCTAGGCGCGGTGTATTTCAGTGTTGACTAGTGTATTTAATAATAATAAAAGTATAGTTTTTTTTATTTTCTTTTATTCTATTCAAATTTTATGGAAAAAGTTCGAAAGTCGTTCTGATTTTCTCACCTTAAAATAAAATTTATTTGCTCTTTTAACACCTCTCATCATGACGCAATTAATTTTTTTTGAACAGTGTAATTCATTGATTTTATAAGACGCCGTTTTGAAATGGGATATGTTGCCGGTAAAATTTTATCCGATCATTCTTCCGTTTAGTAATTTAAATATCTGAGAATCAAATATTTGAATAACTTGTCTCTATCACAATTTGATCAGAAAATTTTGGAGTAATTTTGTTTTAAATCTATTTTCGTATTCAGCAATAGAGATTGATGATATAAATCAACCCCTTACACTGAGAAATATTTTCTCCAAAAAAATCAACCTACTTTGCCATTTCGTCCATAAAGAAATATTTTCACAGTTATTGACTTTGGTTGTTTTCGTTGCTCTACTCTGTATAATATATTACTATTTTATAGAATGAAATATAAATATTTCCTAGAATGGTAGTTATTCAAAAATTACTTGAAGCTTGAAAACAATATATAATCAATTGTAATGATCATTTGTACACCCCTAGCAAAAAAATTCCATCCCCATGCACATTGAAACTCAGATCAGTGAACCAAAATCATCCTCTGTACGCAGGATGCAACCTTCATCCCCATATACACTTCGTACGCAAAGGGGCCTTAGATCCTGTTATTGTTCCGAACCGACCAACCACCTAATGGGGATAACTGAAGTTAGGTCAATTCTTTTCAAAATCTTCATAAATGGATCCATCGCGCCCATCATTGTACCATCCAGGTGTGTGCGTTGTCTGTTCGTCCGCCCGTCTGCCTTTCGACGACTTTACCGACTTTACCTGAACCGTCAACCCATACATTAATTACGGCTACTTGGCCGGCTAGTTTTTCGGATATGTAATTTAGTCATTAAGTTGTCTGATGCAATTGAAGTTTTGGTATATATTAACGAGAATATTCATTCTGTCGAAAAAATTACCGGGAATTAATTATGTAAAAAATCTGCTTAATACGGTTGAAAATTTTCAATTCTTTGGGATGCTTTCCTTGTAATTCCTTCTGCATCCTACTTTTGTTATCAAATATATCAAAATCAACCTTTTGTATTGTCAAATTCAAAAGTGTAAGCTTAAAATCTGTAGCAACAACAATACGGTGCAATTCAGACATTCACTGTTTATAATGAAAATGAGAACGTAGAGGAAAAATCAGTTTATTATGAAGATTGTTTAAATCAGTTAGCCTACGACCTGCAAGTAGTCTAGGTAGTGATTTGCTGATTTTAATGGGTGTTTATGATATTTACAAAGATTTTTCCGCGTTTCACATTGTAGTTCATATGGATGTGTTCTAGAGCGTTTAATTAAACCAGGACACTAGAATAAGAATCGCATAGGGATTGATAGATCTGAAATGGTTTTTACTTGTTAAATGATTTTCGATGAAAATTCTGTCTACTATAATTTACACTTCTAATCTTTCGTAAGTGATGTTATTAATAACTATCTTTTCTCGTATTGGAAGATACATATTAATATGCGTTTCCTTAATGCATTAATTAAATATTAATCTAATCTACATGTTGTGATTTCCTCCGATTGTGTTTTGATTTTAGGACATAATCACTCACTCACTCTTTCATTAGAATAAATGAATAAATGATTCAACATATAATCGCCCATATACTGGGTGATTCAACAGTGGCGCGGTGCTCTGTAGCTCGTACACTCTTGAATATTTCATCTTTGTTCGAACGGTATTATATTTAGAAAGTAAGAATCTACTTCAGCAATTCATTTTGCAGTAAACAGGGTGTCCCAATATTCTATAAAAAAATCGTTTTTTTCAGAATGGAAGACCACTTTTTTGTTCAAGTTTCAGGAGCGTCCTGAACTCTGCTATAATGACTTTAAGTAATAAGTTTTTTTGGTGAGTAGTTTCGTCACATTTTTTTTTCCGTAAAAATTCATGAAAATAGGCTCTCACATCATCGCATGCTTCTTCGGCCAGAGAGGATGAATACTTTTTTCGTTTCGCTTTCTTATTGCCCAAATAAATTATACTCATTTCATACAGGAGTGACTCAAAAAAATATTTGAATATTGTAATTCTAAAAATAAAATATCTTGAATTTTTCAAATGGAACACCCTGTATTTTATTATTCATGTCAACGCATAAAATATTGTACTATATTTTTGCAGAAGTAACCTTATCTTTATCTTTGATTATTTTCGAAATATTCGATTATTTGTGAAAATTTTTGATGAAAATTCTACAAACCGTATCAAACCCATCAACATGCATCATTATTCGAACAGAAGTTTTTTTTCTGTAATGATTCAAGTAGAAAAAATGAGACCTAAACAAGATAATTCTTTTGACGACTGATAAAATCAAGATGATTGAAACGTAAACCGAGGTATGTTCTGACATTTTTTTTATTTGAGCCTTCTGTCAGGTGTCCGGACATATCATATTCTGCATTTTACATGGTGAAATTATAAGTGTTTCGTTATTGAACATTGTTTAAGTGAGATTTGAACCCAATTTTCTTAATTGACTGCTATGAAGTTCTCCGAAGAAGAAATGGCTGATATGATTTTTATTCTGGGTGAGTGTGATAGAAATTCTTTGTTGGCAAGTAAAGTTTATGCACAAAGGTTTCTTGGTAAGAGTCATCGTGATGCATGATGCTTTGAAAAACTTCTGATTAGATTTATCGAAACGGGTAATATCGCTTACAAAAAGCATGAAAAACCAACCAGTTGAAGACAACCAGTTATCAGTTTTGTTGACAGTGATAGAGGACCCATATAGAAGCCAAAGAGAGTTTCTCAGCTAACAGATATAATTCAAACTTCCGTTCAGAGATTCTTGAAAGTGAATAAACTTCATGCATATCATGTACAGCGGCACCAGAAAGTGAACAATCAAGACTATGAAAATCGAATCAATTTTTGCATTTGGGCAAGTGACAAAGTAGCGTAAAATCCAAATATGTTTAGCAGAGTTCTTTTCTTGGACGAGGCAACTTTCCACAAGAATGGGCTTATTAACAGGCATAACTTTCATGATTACGCCAGGGAAAATCCACACCTCATGAGGCAAATAGATCACTAGCATCGTTGGTCCTTGAATGTATGGGCCGCTTGAGTAGATGGATATCTAATTGGGCCGCACTTTTTCGACGGACACCTCAATAGTGAAATGTATTTAGATTTTCTGCAAAATCATCTACCAATGTTACTGGCCAATGTACCAGAGCATATAAGACAAGATTTGTGGTTTCAACAGGATGAAGCACCGGCACATTACTCACATCAGGATAGAAAGCATTTGAATCATGTTATTCCCAACAAATGGATAGGACGTGGTGGTCCTGTTAGATGGCCAGCTAGGTTTCCGGACCTTACAAGTCTAGATTTTTTCTTGTGGGGTTATATAAAAGGCATCGTTTACTAGATTCCTCCCACAACACAGTTGGATATGAGACAGAGAATAGTCGACGCCTTTCTGTCAGTTAATCGACAAGTATTGTCGAGAGTTCAACGGTCTTTCCTCAGAAGGATTGAGTTATGTCTACAAACAAAAGGGCAACATTTCGAACACTTATTGAAATAGTTCAAAACTTGTAGATCATCTCACCAAAAACCAATCTATTACGTATTTCATACACGACTACCTTAAAATATCTCCATTTCTCTGTTCTAGTATAATGATATGTGAGAATAAACTCTTCTTACGCAACTTCTGATTTTGTTATTTTGGTTTATTTTTTGTATTTCGAAAATGGTCGAAGATAAAGATAAGGTTACTGATAACAGGTTGTCTTCAGCTGTAGCAGTTTTTGGTTTTTCATGCTTTTTGTAAGCGATATTACCCGATTTTCAAAGCATCTTGCATCAGGATGCCTCTTATCAGGAAACCTTTGTGTAAAAACTCTGCTTGCCAACAAAGAATTTCTATCACACTCACTCAGAATAAAAATCATATCAGCCATTTGTTCTTTGGAGAACTTCATGGCAGTCAATAAAGAAAATTGGGTTCAAACCTTACTTTAACAATGTTCAATAACGAAACACTGATAAGTTAACCATGTAAAATGCAGGATATGATATGTCCGGACACCTGACAGAAGGCACAAATAAAAAAAATGTCAACACATACCTCGGTTTACGTTTTAATCATCTTGATTTTATCATTCGTTAAAAGAATTATCTTGTTTAGGTTTAATTTTGTACACTAGAATCATTACAGAAAAAAACTTCTGTTCGAATAATGATGCATGTTGATGAGTTTGATACGGTTTGTAGAATTTTCATCAAAAATTTTACAAATAATCGAATATTTTGAAAATAATCGAAGATGAAGATAACGTTATTTCTACAAAATCTGGCACAATATTTTATGCGTTGACATGAATAATAAAATATATGATGTTCAATTTGAGAAAATCAAGATATAATATTTTTAAAATTACAATATTCAATAATTTTTTCGAGTCACTCCTGTATGAAACGAATGTTGGGCAATGAGAGAGTGAAACGAAAAAATATTCATCCTCTCTGGCTGAAGGAGCATGCGATGATGTGAGAGCCTATCTTGATGAATTTTTACGGAAAAAAAAATATTGTGACAAAACTACTCACCAAAAAAACTTGTTACTTAAAGACATTATAGCAAAGTTTAAGTCGCTCCTGAATCTTGAACAAAAAGTGGTCTTCCAATCTGAAAAAACAACCCAAGCTTTTTTTATAGAATATTGGGAAACCCTGTTTACTGCAAAATAAATTGCTGAAGTTGAATCTTACTTCGTAAATATAATATCGTTCGAACAAAGATGAAATTTTCAATAGTGTACGAGCTACAGAGCACCGCGCCACAGTTGAATCACCCATTATGTAGGCGATTATATGTTGAATCATTTCTTCATTTATTCTAATGAAAGAGTGAGTGAGTGAGTGAGTGATTATGTCCTAAACAAAATCGAAGGAAATCACAATATGTAGATTAGATTAATATTTAATTATTGCATTAAGGAAACACATATTAATATAGCAGATCTATCTTCCAATCTAAAAAAACCTCCCAAGTTTACTTCACAATAAATTGCTGAAGTAGATTCTTACTGAATGCAATACCGTTCGAACAAAAATGAAATCTTCAAGAGTGTACGAGCTACAGAGCACCGCGCCACTGGTGAATCACCCAGTATAGTAGTCCTGTAAATGATGATATTCCTCTTCTGACAAATTGTTATTATCAAGATTTCAATGACTTAAACACATACGAGGGTGCGGAAGTATTATAAAGACCCATCTAAGCGACAGGCATCTTAGATGTTGGGGTATATTTGGTGGTAATAATAGAGGAAAATCAAATATGTTTTTATAGATTAATATCGGAAATTTGAAGAAACTGCACGCAAAACTTTTGGGTTTTTAATAGTTAAAGAAGAAAAAAGAAAAAGAGCGAAAATAATCATAATAATAATAATACTTTTGTTGAATTTACAAGTTTGTGAGAAATCCTTGCACATAATGCTGCAATATCTAAAATTCTTAAAATATATCCAAGGAATGTATGAAATATTTCAAAAGAATTCGAAGGCAGTCATTCACGATTATCCCTCCTTTTAGTTTTTATTAATATATTTCCTGCCTCTTCAAATCCTCTATTATTGTTACTCGGTAGGTAAGATAGTCAAGTGAAGATATTAATTTACATTATTCGAAAGTTTAAAGAGGAATAAAAGACAGGATAGGGGCGTGTTACTGTCGACACTACAGTCAATGGATTCTTCGAGAGCCTCCTGTGGCGACAGTCCCGTGGGACTCTGTGATGTTATCGATGGACACGAACAAACAGAGATCAAGAAAAAATTTATAAATGAGGGTGGTGTTTAGCTTGGAAAAGAATTACACCAGTATAAATTGAAATAATCAAACCATAAATTCTTTTACTTTTCGAATTTTAAAAATTTCTTAGTTTATTGACTACATTAGAAAGCCAATTGATGATAAGAAAACCATATTTACTTGCGTTTGACGTCAACAAAGTTGTAACCGATCACATCATAGAATGAATTTCACTTTTCATCAAATGATTTCAGAAATTGTCGAAAATTAGAAGAATGATGGCCAGAAAAATGGAGGTAACTCAAAAAGAGTATGCAGTACATTGAAAACTTCAATTTTCTATGTAATTATTAGGTAACAGAAGAGCCATCCTCAGAATTGAGGCTATCAGCGCAAAAGTGGTGTAAGACCAGGCTACTTTATTAAGAGATAATGAGGAATTAAAATTTGAATTTGGGAGGCTTTTACTTGGTAAAATTTCATTATCAATAATAAAAAACAAGTACTGTGTTTTAAGGAATTTTACTTAATAATTGCGATTCGTAACGCGTTTCACTACACCGTAGCTACTTCAGACGAATGAATGTATAGAAAATATAAATATAAATGTTTTTGACTAATTAAAAGCTTATTGGGTTGCTTCTTCTTAAGTGGTTATTTATGACAGGTATATCCAATAAAATTAAGGAATAGATTGCTCCCCGATGAGATTCAATAGAGGTGAAGGGCTTAAATCGACTTGTTCATTGATGAGTCTACCTGAGTGTTTGTATTTATTGATTTCTAAAGTTTCCCAAAGATCTACCTTCCAATATTTATTATCTGTATGCAAAACTTCAAACTGTGGGTCGAAAGAGTGATTATTTTCTAAGAGATGATTTCTATGTGTTCTATCAATGTAGAAATTATCACAGTCATTGCAATTCAATCTATAAACACCTGATTTATTGTTTTTACGTGGTTTGGTTTTATTATTTTTATATATTTGCCTAAATTATTATTAGTTTGGAAAGCTATGTTGAAATTATTGCTACAGAAGAATGATTTCAGTTTCTCACTTGTAATGCCAACGTAGGTTAAGGTGTTGAATTTTTGTTTCAATTTATGGACAGGGTAAACTTCATTCAATGCGATTCTACTTTGTTTTTT
Organism: Cryptolaemus montrouzieri; assembly: GCA_013387265.2. Classification (NCBI taxonomy): domain Eukaryota; kingdom Metazoa; phylum Arthropoda; class Insecta; order Coleoptera; family Coccinellidae; genus Cryptolaemus; species Cryptolaemus montrouzieri. The sequence goes on from JABFTP020000103.1 coordinate 32,933,309, forward strand.
ATTTAAAATATTATTTATTAGTTTGGGATTGTAACCATTATTTTTGGCTATTTGTTCAATCAAATTTAATTCTTTGTTGAAATTTTCTGGTGATAACGGGATGTTAATCAATCTATGAATAAAACTATTGAATGCTGACATTTTATGTTGATATGGATGACACGACGACTTATGTATTATCATATCTGTATGATACGGCTTATAGTAAATTGCAAAAACATGTTTTCCATTTTCATTCGAAGTTTTTACGTCTAAGTAATTTATCGAATTATTGCTTTCTATTTCGGTTGTGAATCCTATTTTTGGATGTAATGAATTTATATGATTTTCGAAAATTTTTAACTGTCTATCTGTTCCTGTGAAGCAAATAATGATATCGTCTACATAGCGATGCCAGTATAAACAATATTTACTGAGTGGATGATTATGAATTAATTTCTCTAAGTTATTCATGAATATTTCTGCTAACAAAGGACTTAACGGATTGCCCATAATCAATGGAATGATGAAAACATAAAAGATTGTCGACAAGTTTTTCTCCAAGGATTTCAGGCTCCGTCAGGAAAAGTATACCACCTCACCAAGGCGAATTGAAGTAGCTAAATCAACCCAAGTTTTAAGGTACAAGACGCTGAACCTCATTTCAATTGTGCAATGAAAAAGTATCACATTCCAAAACTGGACCACGTCATTAAAGAAGAAAATAATATGTGGGAACTGAATCATAATGGATGCCATGCTAGATCCTGTTATAGTGAATTGAGGTAATGAAGATATATCATCAAAGGATGAACTGTAAATAGTTAAGGAATATATTGCAGCTTAAATTATTATAATTATAAATAATGAGCATTTTAAAAAGCATTTTTTGATTTTTAAATTTTAAAGTGTAGAAAAAATTGAATTTAGAACTAGACGTTTTATAAAGTCATGAAATTATTTATGAACATTGTTTAACATTCTGTTAGGTAATGTTAAAACTTATGTGGAAAATTTAGCTTAGGTCTACTATAATATAAAATAAATGTTCATTTCCATAATTAACTGAAATTATTGAGTTATTTGAAATATCATAAACATTATTTAATTATTATATTTTTAACGTATAGAATTAAGCGTAAGTTGAGTATGCATAAAATTCATGAAATAATTAGTTTTGGTAAACGTAACTATCTAGATATTCCTTTTAAATTATTATCGTTTTGAATACATTAGTGTTCAATTGATTCAATTTTATTTCCGAAGGAACCCTCAAACACATTTTCGTCAACGTTACTGAATACAAATTTTATATTTCTAAAGTAAACATTTTATTCAAAACGAGGACATCAATATTCGCAAGCAACAAAAAGACAGAGAAAATCGTATGCAGGTAGTTGAGTTATTCCTGAAGATTCTTACGAGGGTTTCTATCAAAGATCCGGCAATAAATTGGTGCCTGTTCCATGACAAAATCATAGAAAGTACATGTATTTTTGAAATTGCCCACGTACCACATTTCTTAGAGATTTGCATAGCTAATGAACATTTATTACCCTACGTCTTTACCAAACAGACTATAAGGTTATCAAGCATTACCGCCGCTAAAAAACATTTAAATGACGGATCCTTTGAACAACGTCTCAACAATTCTACACCCCGGATGTGATGTCAAACTTACACAAGATAGAGATCTGAACCTGCACAATCGGAACCTTCGTACGTTTTCATGTTCCCATTATAGGTACCGAGTCTCGTCAACGTCGTTATTTTTTGTATGGGCGTGTTTACACCTGATTTTTAACTATACGATCGCCTTTTCATGTCTTACATACAAATCTTTTAGCTTCACATGTGAACTTTATTATAAGTTATTCGATATGTCTTTCGATTAGTAGAGCAGGGACGAATTATCCTCTCGTGGTAAGGTTTTCAGATCTGGCTAATTTTTAGAAGTCTTATCTTTTTCTACCAGAGCCTGAAAATCATTCTAATAACAGTGATGAGACATAACATCATTCCATGAGATTGTGTTTGAAAATAGAGATTTCACGAGCTAAATGTGTCTATTACGAATCGATTATATCATGTTCCTCAAAAAAGGTAGACTCTAGAAGAGAAGGGGGATTCGTTTGATAACTTTTTGCGACCTAACAGAGGCGTTCGACTGCGGCAATTTTGATATCTTGTTCGATGAGCATTAAGGAGTCAGAGGCGTGGTACATAAGTGGTTCGAGTCGTATTTGAAGAATCGTAAATTCTGGGTGGAAATCGAAACGTGCATAGCAAATACACTAACCAGAGTCAAATCCCCAGTTTACGATGTGAAGTGTGGCGTACCACAGGGTTCAATTTTGGGCTCCCTTCTTTTCCTCGAATATATCAACGATATCATAGTAAATTTTCCAGAGGCATTCTTCGTCCTATTTGCGGATGACACTAGTTATATTCTAAAAGATAACCTTCTTGGTAATCTCCCCCAACAATCTAATGACCTTATTTCAAGTATGTCTGACAGGTTCTTCGCAAACAGACTAGTCTTAAATATGAAAAAGACCCACAAGTTAGCAATCTGCTTTTCAAAAGATATTTCAGAGAGATTACTGAATGAATTCGGGTTTCCTGTAGCAGCGAGTGTCAAATTTCTGGGCATTATTATCGATCAAAACTTGAATTGGAAGACTCACCTTTCTGTCTTAAATACAACATTGGGCAGTGCAGCATTTGAAGCTGCCAAAATCGTGTATTACGCCTACTTCCAGAGCATTTTGCAATATGGTGTGGAATTTTGGGGTGACTCCACCGGCGCTAAAATTACTTTTGTAATTCAGAAGCGAGCAATCAGAAGTCTATTAATCTAACAAGGTATGACTCTTGTAGAGGATACTTCGAAAAAGCAAAAATATTCACTTTGACTAATCTATATATTTACAAACTGACTCTGATTTTATTCAGGAACAAACATAAATTCATTTTCTCTGAGTCATCACATTCTTATAACACCGGGCATAATAATAAAGTTTTGCCAGATTAAAGACTGAACATGAACAGAAAAGGACCTCTTTATGCAGGCATAAATGTTTTGGATCATCTTCCAAAACACTTACAGTCAGTCAAGTCCTTACTTGTCTCCAAGAGACAGCTTAAGACTTTTCTCAAGTTGATAATTATTTTGAGAATGGGTTTAAATAAAATGTCAAAAATATGTTATATACAATTTGTATGTGTGTGTGTATTTTACTGTCAATTATATGTTGCTGCTACAACTCAAACATTATTGTTAAAAATTCAATTTAATTTGTAAACTCAAGTTTTTCGTCATGCTCCTTTTGGTCTTTTATGTGAAAGCTTAATAATATTCCATTCATACTGTATGGTCAACTATACTCATGGTGGATATAAATGGTTTTTATAGTATTATTATTATTTCACCATGCTAGGAATTTTTTTGTTCTCCTTCACTTTTTCTGTTTTGGATCTTACTTTTTCTAACCAATTTTAGCAGCCATACTTCCAGCGGCGAATAAAAGGGCCTAGGTTTTCTTCGTTTTATTATAATAAGTTCAGGTTCTGTGCCACTTATTATTCTCTTCAATTCCTCTACATCTGTCTCAGCGGTGCTTTCTAGTAATAGCAGCAGCCCAAGTTGCAAATTTTAGAGGAAACCCTACCATAAAATCTAACGAATGTAACGAGTGAATATTTTCAAGTTAATGCAGGAGTGTCCTAGGCTCCATACTCTCGCCAACTCTTTTTCTGTTGCAGATTAATGATCTGTTCAGTTCCACCGAGAACAAAATGTGTGGGTTAAACGACGAGTACATCCTGGTTTTCCCATTTTCTAGTCAGCGTCCTATAACTGCTGAACAGTGCCATAAATAATGATATAAACAGAGCATGTCACTAAATTCAAACGTGGATAAGATATCAGACTGGGTCCGTTTAAACCTGGTGAATTTTAACGCGAACAGGACGTAATCAATAACTTTTTCCAGAAAAGTTACTGCTGGCGAACCTCTTTTAATCATGTAAGGACACAAATTTCTTTAGAAACGAACATGAATCTACTTTGCATCACAGTCAATACTGGAGTTTTGCTGGCATGATCATATATGAGCCATTGCCAAATCTGCCTCTTCTAAACTCACTTCACTTTTCAGGGCTAAGCAGTAATTGACACCATCACAGCGGATGCATTTATACAAGGCTAAGTTGTAAGCTGGTTTAAAATACTGTTTCCGTATGGGGCTCTGCACCCAAACATCTATTACATCTATTGGATGGTATCCAGAGCAGTGCGCCTTATCGACCACCCTAAGATTACGAATGATCTCCAGCCTGCCGCTCAAAGGCTCCAGATTGCTGACCTTTCCATTTTTACGAATACTTCCATGGTAAATGCTCTGAAGAACTGAAAAGCATGGTTCCGGAACGAGTCCAGTTCTGCTGGAGAACTAAGTTTCCGGAAAATTCTCATCAACTCTCTCAATAAAAATTCTTTTGTTTACAGGGCTAGTGTGGTGCCCGCTAGTGGAACTCTCTTCCAACGATGATCTTTACGATAGCTTACAATTTGGCTCTCTTCAAGAAGCCAGTGAGTTGAGAATGAAAATAAAATCTTGAGTGATAAAACCAGTGTTCTATAATATGCTTGCAGTACCTGTGCTGATGCCAAGAATCATCGTATTCCCCAATTCTTCCAGTGTATTAACAAGAGACCTGCAAACAAAAGTACTCTCATTTCCTCGATACAAAAAAAACAAGCTTTTCAAATCGGGATAATTAAGAGACCAAGGTACTGATCTATCACGGTTATTGGATGCAAAATTCAAATATCCTCTAGATTTCATGATGAAATAAGCTAGTGCTATTGAATGAAGATTTTTTTCAGTATAATGAGGATTAATTTCCTGATAGCGTTTCTTGAAACAAAGTCCTTATTTGCTAACATAATTTCGCTACCAAATAGAAAAATTCGTGGAAGCTGAAGAAATTTATTCGTAAAGAACATTTCTGAGAAAGGAGTGCTTGGATGCGTTGGGTACATTTAAAACAGCCTCTTTTATTCCCGAAGGTCCGATTTGCACCTTCCAAAATATGCATGTGGGCACCAAAAAACATTCTGTTGTTGAAAATTTGATCAATTTCGTATCTTCCTCTACATTTCAATCAGCAACACCATACTTGTAATGAATATGGGTCAACTCGGCACGAGTAAAAATTATTTCAAAGTGTGTATAAATTTTTTCTTGAAATCACGCAAGAATTTTTGTCTCTCATTTACGGCATCTTGTCATTTCACCCTGTATACGAGGAACTGTCTAAGCAAAGATTTCCAGGAACAGCCCATTGGCAATTAAATTATTCAATGTTACCACAGATCCCAATAATACTCTTCAACAGGACCTCAAAGTCATGGAAGCTTGGTGTGCTGATTGGATGTTGCCTCTCAACATTACCGCGTGTTGCACCTCGGCTCGAATAACCCTAAGCGTCAATATGTCATTGCTGGTAGTGTAGTTGAGAGCTGTTCTTCACATGTTGACCCGGGTGTTGTTATCAGTAGTGAACTTTCCTGGACATCTCATGTAATGCATACAACTAGTAAGGCCAAACGAAGCTTATTTCTCATTCACAAATGCTTCAGGAACTGTCATTTTTCGACAATATCTTCTCTCGCGCCACTCGAATACCCTTTGGTCGTCAAAGACCAAGCTATCAAGAGCGCTTTTCACTGATGAACCTCTCATCTTTCGTGGATTGCAGGCTTCGTGGGGACTTGGTTACTGCCTACAGGGCTCTTCATGGATTTTTCGGCGTTGATATGTCTCATCTCTTATCTTCAATTCAAATCATCTCCGAGGACACAATCTCAAACTAGCAAGAGAAAGATTTTTAACGAGATGCTAGGAAAATTTCTTGAGTAAAAGAGTCTTCAGCTGCTGGAATCGGCTGAACTCAAATGAGGTGGGCGCTCCTTCTATCAACGCCTTCAAAAATCGATTTGATAGCTAGGGAAGCAATGCATTTGTTTAACATTGTTCTTTTTATATTTTTCTAGTACTTAATTTAAATTTAATTAATTTACCATTTAATATTTTTGGTTCGTTTTCGATATCTTAAATTAAATTTTGAGTTATATAGAATTTATATCCTCAACTCTGTATTTTTTAATAATAATAATAATAATAATAATAATAGTTATATCAGCGTCTGAAGTCTGTGCTGAAATCGATGTTGAACTCGGGGAATCTAGTCAAGGCAATTAACACCTACGCCATTCTACTGTTGCTTTACTCATTTGGAATAATCAGATGGAATAAGACAGAGCTGGATGATATTCAAAGGCAGACCCGAACTATGCTAACAAAGTACAACAATCATCATCCAAAATCGTCTGTGATACGAACAACTTTGAAGCGGAAAGATGGAGGACGCGGATTAATAGATGTTGTCAATTTACACACCGAACAGATAAGAAATCTCAGAGAATTCTTCTCAGCAAAAGCTCCCACTTCTGACCTCCATAGAGTGGTATCGTTGGCTGATAAGGGGTATAAATCTAACCTAACCTCTGAATCTTGCTACCAGGGATGACCTGCTGAATCTACCGTTCCTATCAGATACTGAAAAACAAGAGCAATGGTCAAGAAAGGAATTGCATGGACGACATCACCATGAGATTAATCAACCACACATCGACAAAGAAGCCTCCAACAAATGGTTGATGAAAAGAGAATTATTCGCAGAAACAGAGGATTCCTTATGGCCATCCAAGACCAAGTGATCGCTACAAACAATTACAGAAAATTTATAATGAAGGACGGAACATTACAAACAGATAAGTGCAGAAAATGCCATATAAGATCGGAGACTATACAGCATGTTACGTCCGGATGCGAACAACTGGCCAATACGGAGTATCTTCACAGGCATAATCAAATGTGCAACATTATCCACCAGAAACTTGCACACAAGTACGGACTTCTGAACACCTTCCAGCCATATTACAAGTATCAGCCGGCGCCCGTATTAGAAAATGACTCTATTAGATTATATTACGATAGGCCTGTTATCACTGACAGAATGGTGACGAATAATAGGCCGGACATAGTGGTGTATGATAAGAGTGCCAGAACAGCAATGCTGGTAGATGTCGCCATACCGAATAATAACAACGTGCTGAACAAGTTCCAGGAGAAAAAGTCCAAATACACAGACCTTGCTATTGAGATTAAGCAGATGTGGCACCTCGATAAAATAGATATTGTTCCTGTCATCGTATCCTCGACTGGTTTAATACCCAAAACTTTGCATGATAGCCTTAAGAAATTAGAATTGCATAAGAACACCTATATAGAAATGCAAAAAGGTGTAATTCTTAATACATGTAGGATAGTTAGGAAATTTATGTCAAGTATATTGTAATCGAGCCTATTCCTTTGATTGCTAAATCTGGGAAAGGTAAATTATATCCAGCTACTAGCTGAGATAGTGCATAAGTCCACGATAATAAATAGTTATATATATTAATTGTTTGGAAAATATAAATCTTCCCTACTGTATCAAGATACTTTACGTAAACGAATCGTAAACATTCATTGATAGTTTACTTTCAGATCATACTATTGTTTGTCTTTATATTCATGTGCTGTAATAGCTTTAGTTTTTATTGATTGAATATGAATATTTCAATATATTATGTATAATTTCAAGGATATCCATAACAATACTGGAAATCAAGAATGGTGGACGGTCCAAGCCAGAAATAACCGTCGAATTAATTTCAAGAAATTGTGGTGAACAATAAACTAAATAAAATTTAATACAACCATTCATTTAACTTACTCAAAGATTTTTGGTTGTTATAATAAAATAAATAACAACTACAGCACTTTTCATTGAGTCACGAGCCGCCACTGGGTCACATTTCATCACCAACACATCAAGATATTGATATTTATCTTCTTCAAGGTCCAAATAAACCAAGAGTAAGCTATATTTCCTTATAGATTCATTCAATTCGGAAATGAATATATTTTAGAAAGTGAAAGATACAACTCTGAAATATATATCAGCCAACCCTGGTAAGTTATCTGATACGTCTTCCAGAGGAGCTTATTGTTGAAGGCAAGCACTTTTTAATTCCTCGCTTCTGTTTGAGACCTCCACAAGTGAACATTTGAAGTCGTAAACGTTTTTCGGATCATATAACTATGTTTCCGGTTTTTGCAAAAAAGGCACCTATTTTCAACGTTGAAAGGAAAGGAAATAGTAATGGAAGCCAAGAGGTGGTACCATCGGACTTGTTGAATACCTTTAGCAAGCATTGTTTGGTGAATGTCGGGTAATCCAACGTTTCACGTAGATTCAGCGTATGAGAAGACGTTAGAAATTCAGAAAAAAATTCCTGCTTAAGATTTCTTCCGCTCTGAAAAACTTGAACACATAAATGAAACTAATTGCGACATTGTCTATAATTCTTTTCTAAAAGTCATTTTAAAATCTGGAAATTCTTCAAAACTCAATACGAAATTTTTATATCTAACATAGAATTGACTCCTTTATAGGAATTTAAAATTAGCATGCTTAGCTGAAAATTCACAATTCTCTTCAACACTTAAACACTTGTTATACACGTGAGATAATCAAATCTTTGTTAACCAACATCCCTCCATGAAATTTTACATTTCAGTATAAGAATTTATTAACAGAAAAATATTCGGTCTTTTTTATGATGAATATAGTACAGCAGAGATGCTCAGAGGGTCGATCGCGAGTGCTTTTTGAGTAGATCTCGAGAAGAAAAAATTATTTAATAAGTAGGTAACTAAACTACAAAAATTTATTACGTAATAAAATAACACTCTGCTAGCGACAAAAGGCGGCTTCATCAAAGGAACGTGCGGTAATTGTGAAAGAAAAGCCGCGTTTTTTAGTCTTGTCGCTTTTCTAGAAATTTCGGGCGGCGTGTTTGACGGGAACATTCGGGACTTTCGTTCACGCCGATATAAATGTTGCGCCTGCAGGAGTTATGCGCTGCAGATGCACTCTTCGTTGAAGCCTTCCTGAGAAGACCGTCCACCAGCGTCAGCGGATTCCTATTCAGCATGGCTTGGACTCCCAGTTCAGCAAGACCTGAGAGGACTTTGGCACAGGTTACCGTCGCGGCCACTTTTGCGTCTGCCTGTGCACCACCGCTGGCGTCGGCTGAGTGAAGTGGACCACTACGCCAATTGAGGAAATTTGCACTTTTCAGTGCTAAAATTGAAAATTAGATAATTGAGAAAATTTGCACTTTTCAGTGCTAAAATTGAAAATTATATGCCAACCTGGATGTTTAGGGCATTCGCCCAACCGAATCGGGCATCCGCCCAGCTTAACTCCGGACTCCACGAGTTCCGGAATATCGGGTTTCCACACCCAGCCTTCCCCTCGGACATCCCATCCGAGTTTACCTATTTCTTCCGCCAATTTTCTTTTTATATGGGGACTATAGCCTTCGGGCTGGAACCCCAAGAGGAGGTTTTTAGTCGGTAAAAATCCGACATTGGCCCCGTCCCCGGGGTGCATCTTTTCGAAGATTTTCCTCCTCTTTTTCTAAAAAAAAAAAAAGTTGGAGTCATTCTGAATTGTAACTTGAAGGCAATACTACGTCGATACAAAGTTTATTATTAAATAGTACAAAATGAGTGCAGCGAAGAAATCTAAAACGTATCGTAACATAGAGAGGCATCATAAAACGGTTCATAAAAACTATGAAAAGGATTTTCCGCCACAGAGTGAACTAAGAAAACGAAAAGTACGTGATTTGATATCTTGTTTGAAAAAGAACAAACTATGTTCACAAGACCAGCCAAACAATCAAAAGCTGTTACGATCGCGTCTTTTAAAATATCTCATATATTGGCGAAACTAAAGAAACAATTTGAAGATGGATCGGTTGTGAAGGAAGCATTTATTGAAGTGGGTGAGACTTTATTTTGCGATTTTGAAAATAAAACGGAAATCATGCCTGCTATTAGAGAGTTTCAGTTAACTCGTCTGACTGTCACAAGGCGTATTGAATTCATGAGTTAGGACATGGCAGCTAAACTAAAACATGATATCATGAAATGTACATACTTTTCTTTACAGTTCGACGAATCCACAGATATGAGAGACATATCCCAGCTGTGTATTTTTATTCGAATGGTATTCAGTAACATGTTGGCTAAGGAAGAATTTTTGACAACCATTCCTCTGAAGGGGAAGACCTGTGACGAAGATATGTATGAAGTTTTCTTCAATTTTGTAAAATACTACAAGCTACCACTATATAAATTAGTGTGCATTACAATCGATGGAGCACCAGCAATGACTGGAAACAAAAAAGGTTTCCCTTAATTTTCATTTTAATTTCATTTCATTCCATTGCATTGATATCAACAAGTGTTATGTTCAAAAGTTCTAAGCCCGGAAGAAATTATGGGCATTACAACAAACATTGTGAATTCCACCGTGCACTTACCTTGCAACGGCGGCTCTTTAAGTTGCAGTTGAAAGATAGGGAGTCAGGTGAGCACACTGATTTAGTTCTTCACACGAACGTCAGGTGGTTGAGTCGCGTAAAATTCCTAGAAAGGTTTCAAGAATTATTGCCCGAAATAACAGCTTTGCTAAACGAAAGAGTTGATGACACTTAGATGTTGAAAAAAGAAAAATGGCTGACTGATTTGGCATTTTGACTGACATCACTATACACTTAAACACCATTAACTTGGAGCTTCAAGGTAAAGGAAAAACTATTATTGAGATGATTAGCGCAGTAAACAAGTAAAGCATTCAAAAGTAAATTGCAATTTATGACAGATCAACTGAAAAGATAGGATCTGAAACATTTTCCGTCTTTGAAAGCAGGGATTCCTCAGTTGAATTATGATACGTATGAGGCTGAATTATCAAATATTTTGGGACAATTCGAAATGCGTTTTTATGAGTGCAGTATATTGGCTAATATAGCATCATTTATGAGTTATCCTTTTTCATGTAAAAACATTGAGGAATTAGCTACTGAAATAGCAGGTCAGTTAATTATGAACTCATGTTCTGTTGAAAATGAGTTGGCGCAGATTATATCAGATATAGATCTCAAAGCCACAGCATCTGATACAAATTTCTGGTGTATTGTATCTGAAGATAAATATCTGAATCTAAGGCAAATCGCCCTTCAACGGACGGCAATGTTAGGGTCAACTTAGTTGTGCGAGCATTTTCTGAAATGAAGATAATTAAGTCAAAATATCGCAATCGACTAACTGACGATCATATGTGATCATGCTTGCGATAAGCACTCAGTGGTTGCGTACCATCTTATGAAAAGTATGCTGAGGATATGCAGTGCCACGTTTCAACATCCAAAGTCACTCCTTAGTTAAGTTTAACACCATATGTAACTCTTCTGTTTTGTGACAATATTATTGTTACATACATATTATAGAGAAGAACCTAACTAAACCTAACCCAAACCTTCACTAAAGTATATTGAGCGGAAAGCTAATATCTATATATGCTACAGTACACCCTACCTAGGTAGGTTAAAAAAATTATAATCCCACTCAAATCTGAGAATTTTTTTTTTTGATAAAAGATGACACTATAATTCCGAAAATTTTGATAACATAAATTAAAGCTCAAAGGTAGTTAATTTTAGACAGGACACATTTTAACAAAAATTATTTGAAAGAGGATGCCCTTCAAAAAAATAAGTAAGAAACATGCCATTTGAAATATCAAAGTTGTAGTCGTGTCAGGTATAACCGGAAGTGGTACCGCTCGGGAAACCATCACAAATTTTTATCTTGTATCATTTACTCTAAGGCCAAAATGTTAAATTGATCGATAAACATTTTTCCCCCAATGACTGAAGTGAATAACGCTTCACTTTCAAGGTAATATGATAAACAGGGTGCTTCAACGAAAACTAAACAGAGGCTATATCTACCAAGATATTCATTTCTGATCAAAATGCAAAAATAGGTCAATTTTTGTTTCAAGAGGGACATCTTTTGGGGTACAAAACTTGCCCGAAATATCAACCTCCTAAGCGGTGATTGCAATCCTTGAACATTTTGAATAGGAAAGATGGGTCAAGTGATAACTCAAAAGAAAGGTGGTATCTTTGTCTACATCGTCTTGAACGAATTTCCATTTTTAATTGAAAACAGTAAAAGATACAGGGTGAACAACTGAAATATAGCGAAGACTATTTTCCTGAGATTATTCAAGTTTCAGTGGAGTAAAATTGAAGAGATCCATGCTGATCAATGGCAGTCATCATCAAGTACCATCCTCGTCTCGAATTTCAACCCCTAGAGCAGTGGTTACCACCCTTGAAAATTTGGAAGAGGGTAGATGGGTCGAATGATGCCTCGAAAGAAGGGTATTATCTTTGGCTGCATCCCAGTGAACGAATTTTCATTTTTGATTGAAAACTGTAGAAGATAGATAGTGAGCTACTGAAAAATAGAGGGGACTATCTATCGCCCTGAGCTATTCAAAAAAATGGAACAGATTCATTCCAGATCAAAGGCTGTCATCTTTGATCTAAATGAATCTATTCCAGTTTTTCGCACTAATACTTCAATATTCTTGGGGCGATAGTCTTCTCTATTTTTCAGTGGATCACACTTATCTTCTACAGTTTTCAATGAAAAATGAAAATTCTTTCACGGTATTGCAGACAAAGATAATACCTTTCTTTCGAGTTATCACTCGACCCATCTTTCCTCTTACAAATTTTCAATGGTTGTCAACCCTGCTCCAGGGGCTGAAATTCGTGATGAGGATGGTGCTTGATGATGACTGCCATCAATCAGAATTGATCTGTTCCATTTTACCTCACTGAAACTTGAATAGTGTCAGGGAAATAGTCTTCCCTATTTTTCAGTTGTTCACCCTGTATCTTTTACAGTTTTCAATTAAAAATGGAAATGCGTTAAAGGAAATGTAGACAAAGATATCACCTTTCTTTTGAGTCATCACTCTAACCTAACCTAACCATCTTTCCTATTCTAAATATTCAAGGATTGCAACACCCCCTCAAGGGGTTGATATTTCAGGCAAGTATTGTACCTCAAAAGATGTCCCTCTTGAAACAAAAATTGACATGTTTTTGCGTTTTGATCAGAAATGAATTTTTTGGTAGATATAGCCTCTGTTTAGTTTTCGATGAAGCACCCTGTATATGAATATTTGCTTATTAGTAGAGACCAGAAACGTTTGTACATGAGGTTAACGATTATTTAAGTTTCGAATGTACACTTTTATGATCCTTTCCAAATATTTTTTTAGCGAACGAATTAGAAGTATTACATAACAAAAGCGCTCTTTACCTTTAAGTTCTGAAAATACATACTGTTCTTCCGAATGGAGGTTATAAGTCTTCACTTTCTCACAACTGGTTGTCATATTTTTCATTGCTCTCTACTCTCTACTAACCGAAAATCTGCAAGCTAATTATACCGTTCAGTTCTGAATCGTGCGTGGTCCATGTATTAGTTTCTTTTAAAAAACAATCCAGATTGTTCTCGAAGTTCCCGACCACTGACGCTCAGGTAAATTGTTGCAGATGCAGCATGATACCTTCGATAATAGATTTATTTATTTATTTATTTATTTATTTAAGTACAATATAAGGAATGTCCACAGCCGAAGCCAAAATGACATTCACTAGATGAATATTAGTTACATAGAATCTAGTATTCTAAAAAAAAGTATTATATAAGACATTAATAGTGAGTTGTATTCACAGGAAGAATGAAAAAAGAAATACAAAATGAATATTACAAAAACGAACGATTGAATGAATTTTATATCAGTCAGTAAAGAGCAAGCGTAATGTTCTCTTCAATGAGGCCAATGTGACCCCAAACAAATTGATACTCCTATGCGTGTTGCAGACACGTAGCATCCTATCAATAGGGGAATTCTGTGCACTATTAGTTTTTCTAAAAGTTATAGAGAAGAGGTCGTGGTACTCACTATAAACGATCAAATTAGTTTCCAGAGTCCTACCTTTAAAAAATCCGTGCTGTTGTGGGATAATGAAATTTTTCACATGGGAGAAAAGATACTTATAAATTATACGTTCAAATACTTTAGCAATGATCGAAAGCTTGTTAATAGGTCTATAATTAGAAATACCATTTTTATCTCCACTTTTGAAAATTGGGACAACGGCGGACTCCTTCCACTTTTTTGGAAATACACCATTAATCAGAGACTGATTGAACAAAATATGCAGTGGTTTACTTAATTTGTGAGCGCAATTTTTGAGAAAAATTGGTGGAATGCTGTCTGGACCTCAACCCTTCGACATGTCAAGGGATAAGAGGACCTGTCGAACCTCTTCCTCTTCTATGTGAATATTTGATAGTACATCATTATTGCAGTTTTTAACAGTTACACTACGACTACGCTGCTGACTTACAGGAACATATACACTCTCAAAATAACGGGCAAAAAGATTGCATATCTCTTTTCCATCTGATGAAGAAATATCCCCATACCTCATTTCATTAGATAGTTTAGAGACCCCCCCCCCATGAGACACATATTTCCAGAATGATTTGCTGTTCGTTGGCAGTTCCCGCCCAATGTTGGAGGTGAATTTATTCAAATCAAGTTCAATAAGTTCCTTCGAATGAGCACGAAGCTGTTTGAATATATTGAGATCATTGACATTTTTACTAATTTTCCATTTTTTATGAAATTTTTGCTTTTCTCTTATTGTAGCAATAGTAACTTTGGAAAAGAATGAAGGAAAACACTTAGTGACTCTTTTCTTAGGAACAACAGAACCGATTATGTCATTGGTTCTCTCATAAAAAATATCCAGATTTTCATCAATTCCCTTAGAGCTGCTGTTGAGCAGAAACTCCCAATTCACCAGCGATAATGAGGCATTAACAGCTTCATAATTCGCATTTCTAAAATCGTAGTAAAAATTTTGAATTTTCGAATTTTTCATCATCATCTCTTTAGACAAGGCAACTATAAACTCCAGTGTGGGATGATGTGTGTCCTCGTTTACAAACGGATGAGCACTTTTATGTATATTCGAGACAATTTCTTTATTACACAAGACTAAGTCAAGAATTTTATCGTTACTATTCTTCACATGATTGTATTGATTCAGTTCGACAAATGCAAGTGTATCTAATATATTTGAATATTTATTTTCAATATTAGTAGGTATCAAGTAACTCTTATCAGAGCTCACCCAATCAACCGAGGGACAATTAAAGTCACCACACACAAGAAATGGACATTTTATGTTCACTATATTGCTCTCCAATTTACTAGCGAACACATCACTTGCCACAGAATCCCCAGGGGGCAAATACACACAGCAAATATATAACTTCGAACTATTCATGTTCAGACATACCCAGATATCCTCCACGTCACTTCTGAAGTCATCCAAGAGCCGTGGGCCGAATTTGTTGCGAACGGCAATGAAAACTCCACCCCCATCCTTATTAGAAGACACTACACACTACAGTATTTCCGCTGCTTGTTTCTAGTGTGAGAATTTTTTCTGTAATTTATGGAAGATTCTATAATTTATAAAAATAATATTGTAAGCTACTGGTATTACATTCTCGAGCTAAGCGTAGCTTGCAATCGACTGAATAATCCATCACAGCAGTGTAAGGACGAAACCGTTGTTTCATAGGTTATCATTAGTAGATATTCCTGGTATGTTTTGTTCAATGAAGTATCTGCACTAAGTAAAATGGGAATCTTGGAATCTTCCAATTATATATTGTGAACATGAAATGACTTTGAAAAAAAAAGTTGATCATAGCCTAACAGTGATAAATTGCTGCGGTTCGCCACATACATCTTTCAATTCTTACAAAGTATCTTTTCTGGCTAACTAAAAAAAGAGATAAAGCTAGACTTTCAAAATGGTGTCTTCCATTTATGGACCTTTTTAATCATTTTACGAGCTCTGTGATATACCCCCGGCCATCTTCAACAGGTCAGACTGCTAGTAAGTCATAATTTCAGAACGATTTACAGCATCTTGGACCACACCCTCGAGTTGGTTCGCACCACCTCTTACGTTGTGCCAGCCCCGCGCGCGCGCGTCTCTAAAGGCCGGGCCTAAAAGCACTGACATAATTTGTGGAAAGCTGGAAAGCTGTTGATCAATCCATTATTTCCCAACAAAAGAGCATCGCATTTTCTGCGGTAATGCGGCGACCTGACAACAGGTCTGGAGTCTATTTTATTCACGATTATATCTGGGGTTGCTTAGGATGTAGGGGTGAAGGGATGGTTAGAAAATATGTGAAAATTGGAAGACAACATTATGATATTCTTTGTTCCTTTATTTTTCATGAAATATGGACAAAATTGTAAAACAGAAATTACCATTCTACAGGAACAATTTATTTTTTAGAAATGCGTTTTTCAAGGCGAAAAGGATAAAACGGTTGATTGTTGTTTTCTTTCTTGAAATTATACTTTAAATTCAGAGAATGAATTCACTGAAGAGATTTCCAAATTTCACTCTGAAAGAAAAGCATTGGTGATTGGTATTGTACATAAGTAAGTCTGTTTTTTTACTGGATTTGAGAATTGACACGAAGAAAAAGATGTGCTGAGGTACATGTAAAAATAAGTTGAAATTGTACAATTTTTCTCCTCATTCTCTAAATAATTTCTTCTTCTTCTTCACCGTGTAGAAGTTCTTGTGAAGTTGATTGCCAACTGTCCCGCCATCGTTTTGGTGGTCGTCCAACGAGTCTTCTTCCGTGTGGTATGTTGTTATATACGATTTTGGCTATACAATCTGTGGTCATTCTGTTTACATGCTGGTTCCATTCTCTTCTTCTTTTTCTTACCCATCTTACAATATCGTCTGTTTCACATTTTTCCCTTATGTCGGTATTTCTTTGTCTGTCATTCAATGTGTAACCGGTTATAGTTCTTAGCGTTTTCATTTCTGTTGTTCTTAGTATCCTCTTTGTTAACGACGTTTCCGCTCTTGTTTGTGCCCCGTATGTCATAATTGGTCGCACACATGTTTTGTAGAATCTGGATTTGCATGGTATACTGAGGTGTTTATTTCTCCAAATTGGTTGTTTAAGATGTCCCGATACTGCAGCTGCTTTGTTCACTTGTCTCCTCACTTCATCTTCAAGGTATCCTGTGCTTGTTATTTTGCACCCTAAGTATTCGAATGACATGACTTGGTCTATAGTGGCGTTGTCTTTTGTTAACTTGCAGCGCAGAGGTTCCTTAGCTATGGTCATGCATTTTGTCTTACTTGTAGAGATTTCCATATTGAAATTTTTTGCGCGTTTGCTAAAGGCGTATAACATTCTTTGTAGGTCGTCTTCTGATTCTGCAATGAGTACGGCGTCATCGGCATAGCATAAGATGTTAATTTTGTAGGTTCCCATGCGGTATCCTAGTCCCAAGTTTTTAACGGTCTCTACAAGTTGGTCCATAACAGTATTAAATAGTAGAGGGCTAAGACTATCACCTTGGCGGATGCCCGACGTTGTTCCGAAATGCTGCGTTAGGGTGTGGTTTGTTCGTATTTGCGTTGTTGTATTAGTGTTCAGATCTTTTATGAGTCTTATATATTTTTTGGGTACCTCTTTGTTTTCCAGTATCTTGATTACATCCTTCAGTTGGACTCTGTCGAAAGCCTTCGTTAAGTCTATGAAACAAAGATATGCTGGAGTGTTATATTCAAGAGACTTTTCTACTAATTGCCTTGTTATAGATAGTGCATCGACTGTGGACCGGTTTTTTCGAAAGCCTTGTTACTCTTCGCTGATTGGCATTGTTGACGTTATTTCATCGGCAAGAATCTTTGTAAGCAGTTTCAGAGAGGTGCTTAATAAGGTTATTCCGCGATAGTTGGCAGAATTTGTTTTGTCTCCTTTTTTAAAGATAGGCACTGTTACACTTCTTTTCCATTCTTTTGGTATTTTTCCGTGTTGAATTATGATGTTAAACAGTTTTGTGTACTCTTCTCTAATGGCTTATCCGCCATATTTGATCATCTCATTTGTTATCTTATCTTCATTTGGAGCTTTCCTATTTTTAAGTTTACTTATTGCCATAGCTACTTGCTCTTTCGTGATTGTTACCGGTTCATTTACAATGTCGTTTTCTAAGTCTTCTTCTGGAGGTTCTTCTTCATATTTTTGCGCTCCGTATATATCCGTTTCCATTTCAGCACTAAATCTCTGCCAGTATTCTTCTTTAATTTTCCGAACTCTGTTATTCACCCTATTTGTTATTTCTATGTATCTATTTCGGTTCTCTGGTGTCGGATGGTTCTTATATTCTAGATATATTTGTTTTTTTTCCTTTGTAATGTTTTTGACTTCAGTGGTGAACCAGGGTTTATTATTAGGTTTGCCGTTCTGTGATACCGTGTGGGTTCCCAAGGCCTCTGTGGTACCCTTGTATATGTTTTCTTTTAGTTTGAACCATGCTATGTCGGGGTTATCTTGCTGCAATATTGGATTACGAGTTATATACTGTTTGCAACAGTTTGAATAAAGTTGTTTTGCGCCCTCATTGTTGAGCGATTCTACGTTAAATTTTTCAGTTTTTACAGATGGTGTTTTCTTTTTTAATTGAGTTGTCACCTTCAGTTTCCCTAAAACGACCTTGTGGTCTGTTCCAATGTTAGCTGATGACAAAACTCTTACATCTAAGATTTGTTGGGGTAGAAACATTCGGTTAGTGATAATGTAATCAATTATGGATTTGTTGTTTCGGTTATCGTAGAAAGTATATTTGTGCTGTTCTTTGTGAGGGAAAAAAGTGTTATTAATTCACAACTCGTTCTGTGAACAAAATTCCGTCAACATTTCGCCGTTTCTGTTAATTACGTTTTCGTTATATTTTTGTTTTACCCCGTTTACTACTTCGTTACCTACTCTAGCGTTAAGGTCTCCTAATATGATTATCTTTTCTTTAGTTGGTATTTTATCTAGTTGTGATTGAAGACTTTTATAAAAATCTACCGCCGCTTCCTCTGGTTTGCTTATGTCAGATGCGTATACTGATAGGATATGTAGCGGACGGTCGAACGACATTGTGACTTTCAGGATTCTATCGCTAACATATTCTACGTTTACCATATTTTCTTCGTATTTTTCATGTACTAGTAGTCCTAATCCCCATGTTGCTCTTTGGTCTTTTTCTACTCCAGAGTATACTAAGATGTAATTGTTTAATTTTAATAATCCTCTTCCCTTCTTTTTGGTTTCGGCAAGTGCACATATATCTATTTTGTGTTCGTTCATTTCAGGGATTATTTCGTGGTCTTTGGAGAATAGAGTTTTTATGTTCCAGCAGGCTATTCTTACTTGATGCTTCTTCCTGTAGAGTTTATTCCTATTTCGCGCGCGGGTCGTATTCCGTGTTTTCTGTCCTTGTTCCGAGGCTGCATCTCCGGTGCTTTGAGCAATGAATTGTTTTACCCTAGGCAGGTTGCTAACCTTTCCTAGGAACCCTCCTCCTTGATCCGGGCTTGGGACCGACATTAGCACTTGCTGGACTACTCAATCCATCCAGCTTGTACCAAAGGCGGTGAATGAATTGGCAAAAGTGTTAAAATAAGCTTCCGAAAATTGAGGAGGGGGTCGAATAGTACCGAATTGGATGACACTGGTGCCCAAATTTTGGCAATTTCAGAGAAACAGATTGATCGTTTAACACAGGGGTTCCCTAACTTTCTGTACCACGCCCCTCTCTGGTTATTTGGAGACCCCCCCAAGCCCCCCTTTTTACGTATGATGAAAATTAAAACAAGTATTACATGAAAATCAATTATAATTACTGATACAAATATTAACATAGTAATACATATACATTTTCAATTTAAGGAAGGTAAAGCAATAGGCCTGCCTACCTACTCACAAAAACAAAACATAAAATGTAATTTAGTGAGAAGGGTGCGGTTGCATATTCTGGATAAATTGACAGATCCTGTGTTGAGTTTCAGACAAAGCACAGAGTAGGTCACTTTCGACATCAAGTTTGTTGCGGTACTTGATTTTGATCGCCACAAGTGTTGAAAAAGGCAAGTATATCTCAACAGCTTTCTCTGAAACACTGGGGTAAACTTTTAAGTACTTTAACCAAAATGAGGGCTTGTCCATTTTTTCAAAATCGTATCTTGCAGCAGAGTCATTTTTTATTTCTTTTCCCTCCTCTTACAACTCTTCTGGCAGCAACTGTATGTCCATGTTGAAAGGGTCGGTTGATAGTTTGTAAAGCTCATCTGACAAGTAAGGAAAGTACCTGCTGAACTCCTACTTGAGGTTTCTCAAATGGTCAATTAACAAGTTTTTCAAAAGCGGTCCTTCAAAATCGTCCTCAAAACATGCTTCTTCTGCGACTGACACTACTTTGTTGAAACTTGAATAGTTGCTGGGGTTCGTTGACACTTTACGTATCCACAGTTGTAGTTTCTCAACGTACATCTTGATAGAATCCCGATGTGTTACTATATTTGAATCTGCACCTTGCATTCTCAAGTTTAGGTTGTTTAACGTAACAAAAAAGTCTGATAAATAGGCCAAAATCACTTGATTACTGAGTTTCTTGAACTCTGCACTAAACTCGTTTTGTTTCTGCAGCGCCAGTGGGGTGGAAGGGGTGCGGGGACACTCGCACTCACACCACGGCCGAACCGAGGTATCGGTACACACGGCCGTTGCCGTCGACAGGGACGGTTTCGAGAATCTTGAACTCCTGTGTGCTTTGTAGTCTTAAAAACTTTAGCCTCCTTTGATAAAGTTCACAACTTATTGAAACCTTACAAATATAATTATGAAAACTTAGAAAGACTTTATTTAAGAGATTTAAGGATATGATTTTCGTAATTTTTTTATTTATTTTAATTGGGTGTCACGCCCCCGCCCCCCAGGGGGCGATGAACATTTGAAAACAAAGTTAGCTTTTAAAATATTTTTGTTTATTTCAGTACCATCCCTTGAGCTGATCTTACTTTATGCTCGAAGAGCCTTCCATTTCCTAAGCGTCTTAGAGAAGTTTTGCATGAAAGCACATCCCAAACGGTAATGTCCATCCCTAACGCAGATATGAAAAGGCGGCCGAGACTTAATTTTAAAGAACTATACATTGAAAAAATGAAAGAGCATGTTTTGAATCAAAATTGAAAGAAATCTCCATAATTTATAGGTTAAAATAATGAAAAACAATAAGAACTTTTCAAATGATCGATGAAATAGAACATTTTTTATTAATTTTTGTTTTCAACAAGTAGTAGAGTTTTATTGCGATTTCAGGACAAAGCGGATTCGCGCCAGATCAAAAACTAAATTTTTATGGCTGTACGCGCTGATACATTGTCATTGCTTTCATGATGCAATTCTGATTCATGTTCAAGTAACTCATTTTCTGCGTTATCAGGATAATCATCGTTCTGTAGAATACAGATGTTATGTAGCACTGAGATGGCAACTCTGCCGTTAAGAATGGATTAAACTTTTTGTCCAGCCCTTCAGACAAAGGAGAGAAATTATATCTTCAAAACACTAAAAACAACTTTCAATTGCATTTCTCGTACATTTGTATGCTCTTTCTCTCGCATTTGTTGGAGATAAAACTTGTGTAAGCAAGTACCTCTTGCAGGTATACCCGTTGTTTTCTGATAAATTATGATTGCCGTAGATGCCAGCAGCAAAAAAAGCACATAAAATGGTACTATCGTGGACAGATCCTGGCCACATTGTGTGGTTTCTAATTCTTAAGTCGGCATGGCAGATCTGTATTCAACTAATGATGATCTCCTCCGACAATCAGGCTGCTCTGGGAGCCCTGAGCGCACACATGATTACTACTAAGGAGGTCTGGAAGTGCGTTCATGCACTGATACAACTGGCAGTAAACAACCTTATTCTTCCCTTCTGGTTCCGGGTCACACCGAGATCAGAAGAAACGAGATTGCGCATAGGCTGGTCTATCTAGGGGCTAAGAATACTCTAATAGGACAAAGATTTGCTGTAGGGATCTCAGTCTGTCTTATTGAGGAGAGGCTGGGGCACCGGCTAGCGGAACAACATAGAGACAACTGGTTGAATGTTCGAAGTTGTCGGCAGTCTAAGACAATGCTAGAAAAGCCTAGACAAGGTTGGCAATTGAAAGCAGTCGAACTATTGCACGGCTTCTTGCTCGAATAGAAGCCGTCTGCCGTCTGGCAGCCTTCATGGATATTGAGGGTGCATTTAATACGTTATACACTAATTCACTATGCGGGGCTGCGGGAGCCAGAGGAGTACCAAATATTATTGTGGACGTAATTAGCAACATTCTAAATGCCAGAATGATCGGCACTTCCCTGAATGAGGAAGTAGTCAGTTTTGTAGCTGGCAGGGGCTGACCTCAGAGAGGATTATTATACTCTATGTTGTGGTCTCTGCTGGTTGATGACTTTCTGAAAATAATCTGCGGACTGGAGGTTTATGTGCAAGCGTGCGCTGACGACAGTCATTCTGGCTATCGGAGATAACGACAAGGTGTCCGACAGACTTCCGGAGGCTATGTCAGTAATTCAAGTGTGGTATGAGGATGAGGAACTTTGCATAACCCCTCAAAAACTCTTATGGTACCAGGAAAAGGAGAATATTTGTTTTTCCCCCGATTCTGGGTGGAGTGTTTATTCAAGCTAAGGAGGAAGCAAAATATCTGAGGGTTACTATGGATAGAAATCTCACGTGGAATTCGCACTTAGAAACTACAATACACAAGATTAGACATACCTTATAGGCATGTCAAATTACCTGAGGAAGGAAATGTGGTATTGCCCGAATGCAACTTCAGTGGCTATATATAAGGTTGGTGAAACCACGTATCACATACGGATACATTGCTTGTTGGGAGAGCAGCCTTGAAAGCAATCCCAACTGAAGCTCTCTAAATTGCAGAGAACTGCATGATGATTCCTGGAGCTTTTCGTTCTACACCCACTGCGGCCATGGAACTCATACTTGACCTTGCCCCTCTTCACTTGGTGATTACAAAAGCAGCTAGAACGGCTTCCTTCAGATTTCATCACCTTTCCTGAAATGGTACGGGTATGATCAGCTTTCTGCCCGACGCTTTGCACTCTGAATTCGGGGACAACGAGATGTTGAGCATGAAGTCTGACATAGCAATATATAAAATCAACATGAAGCTGCTATTCCAGATCATCATTCCTATCAGACAGGAATGGATCAGCTCCAAGGAACATCTATTTGAGGGCCCCTGTTGTTTTACTGACGGCTCCAAAACTGCAAAAAGTGTTGGAGCTGTCAAGAAACAGTCGATCTGTTTCGGCGGGTTTGCGACTGTTTTTCAAGCAGAAATATTCGCCGTACTACCATCTTGCTTGCGTGAGAATCAACAAATAGGTTAATAAAAATCATCACCGATAACCAAGCTGCACTGAAGGCATTGACATTCGACAACTGTACGTCACTTTTTGTGCAGGAATGTCGTTCCTTCCTTGCCAAGCTGAGAGAACAGGACAGGCTCCGCCTGATGTAAGTACCTGAACATTGTGGGCACTATAGTCTCAGAAATCACCTAAACAAGTTAGGCTTGATTGAGGATCCTTCATGTCCTTCATGTGAAGAAGAGATAGAATCAGTGGAACACGTTATGTGCGTGTGCCTAGCTGGGAATAGAGGCAGGCTGGGGGAACTTGGATCTAACCAACTGAAGCTGACTGAGCTTATTAAGCTCTCACCCACATAGCTTATATGCTTCACTAAAAGGATCGAGCTCGTGGGTGAAATTTAGGACAAAATGTACCAGAAAAGACAACTGGATTGCAGTGGTGGGACTACTAGGCAGCCCTCACTCATTATTTATATCTATCTAGGCGTAACCGACTGGGTAAGGAGATGCTGGAAGTGAGTAATCTGCTAAAGATACAACCTCGCTCTATTAGAAACTTCTAATAGACTTCTTGATATTATCCCTACTATAAGTCAACTATTTTGTTCTTGTACTACTAAATTCCATCTATAATTATTTCTAGAGTGTTCTCCAAGAGGCGTAGATATATTTTGTCGCCAATTGGTAACACACTTTGGCGATGATTTGACATACTGAAGATTTATGAATACCTATTTCATCACCAAATAGCCGCTGAAATGATCATATTGCAACGAATCTTAACGCGATAAGAAGTAGAAACTTGGCAAGAATGGACTGATTTCTTTGCGTTCGCGGTATCAAGTGATGGGAAATTAAATCCAAAATTTCGGCCAGTATTTTTGCTCACTCGATATTTTAATTTAATATTAAATTAACAAATTGTCTCGCAGCGTGAACAAGGTTGACTTGCGCTTCCAAATCAATATCATCACTCAAAGACGACAACCTGGTCATATATACTTTCTGAAAATTAAATTGTGATTGTAAGGACAAAATTCAATAAGTATCTACACACGATATTACTTACCTTCTATATTTGAGAATATTCTAATTTCGAAATATTCAATTAAATTATTTTCCTTTTATCCTCAACTCGACGAGGGACGAGGCAATACTTGTCATGCCACAGTTGTGGCTACTCAAGATGATTTTATCTGTGTGTTTTTCGCTTCTTGAAGAGGGCCAAATAGTAAGTTATTGGAAAGATGTTTGATGGAAAAGAGTTTCACAGCATACAAGCACTGTAGACCAAGTATTTCCCATAAGCCTGGTTTTTCTTGGTAAGTGGATTCTTTCCTGGACGAAGCCTTTCAGTTTTTCAGTGCATTCACCATGAAAATATCTGTAAAAAAGAGATAAGCAACCTGCCGCTTCTGTACAAGAGGTTGGAGATCACGTGTGATCTCCATCCAAGGGATAATGAATATTTGGATGCTTAGCCCCACACATGGAATAGTACATATTTCAGACCAAGTGGTACCTGTTCCTTGTCTAAAACTATTATCTGGGATGGCGTGCTGCTCAGCCTTGAAAAGGAAGCTGTGTTCAGCAGAAGCAGATTTGGCAATGGCTGGCACATGGTCATGCAATAAAAACTCCAGTGTCCTTGCATGGTTGAAGGAGGTTCCTCAGCGGTGACTTTATTGGAGAACGTTGTTGACTGCGTATTGTTCACGTTAAAATTGATAAATGCTGAATCATGTAATTTATCCTGATATTTCATGCTTACTTGGCTTCAAAAATGCTAAAATGTTATATAATAAGTAGTTAATCAAAGGGTACTAAAAGAGAAGTTTGAAATAGTGAAACTGTGCTTTAATTTGTTGGTGCAGTGTATTTCAGATAATTTCTACCTAAGCTACTAAAGTTAAAAAAATTAAATTGATTTCAAAATATTTTTTGCCAATCTTAGTAACTTCACTCTGTTTAACTTCGACGATAAGTTTCTACAATCCTTTCTTTAACATAAAGATAGAATTCTTACATATGCAAGCGCCGGCGCGAGTTGGCGTCGTCGATGACACACAGAGTCGATTTATACGGGGTCGTGGGATGCTCACCTCCTGGTTGCGATGGTGCGTAATGACGCTGGGGGGAATTGCGATGCCATGTGGTCCATTCGAGGATCAGGTCCGGTCCTAGGAATTTTCAAAACAGCGACGAGTGTCCACGTGATAATGTATATAACCTTCTTGAAAATGTGATAACACTTTTAATTATGAAAGGTATTTACAGTCTTTAACTTTTACATTTGAGTTCTCAAATGAAAAGAAAACAAAGTTTTGTAAATTTCATTTTCTTTCGCTTTTTTCTTGGAACAATCTTCCCCAATACCTTTGGGACGTACAAGGGTTCATGATGTTTCCTCTCCATTTATCAACTATACTTTTATGAGGTTGTTGCTTTTCAGGAAAACGATCCAAATAATTAGCTTTTGCAGCATCCGTATCATAATTATATAACATTCAATCATATCGAATTTTTCAAAATTTTCGTACGGCATGGTCGCTCCGTTAATACAAACAATATTTTATTCACTCAAAAGCTTTAATTTGATGAAAACACATCAAATAATTAACCTGAATAGTTATTGCAAGAATTAATTTCAACTATCATAATAGGATCGCAGAACATACTTAAGACATTCCAATCATTCCGAGTAGACGTGAAAACACGTCCATGATGAAAAAATTGAATGCACATGTAAAATATTTTTGAAAAGGAAACAATATTATATTGAAAGTCATCTAAATCACATATGGTTTAGTTAGAAAAACGCAATTTTTCATTATAACTTGAAGACTGCTGGACAAAAAAATCCACCCGTAGTTTGATTCTACGTGAAAAAGTGACTGTAGGATGCCGAAACCATTTTTACATAACTTCAAAACCAACTGAGATATTGGCACTTGAACGATTCTGAAAATTTTCAAATAACTCGAAAGCGAAAAAAGCCATCTTGAATCAATTTACGACAATGAATTCCTCACACAAAATAGGTACGGTAAGTTTCCTCTATTTACAATATTTCACGTAGCTGCAGTACTAGAATGTCGAAATCTATCCATCGTGTACAGGGTGATATTATTTTAACTCATGCTTTTTATGATCTCATCTGAATCATAGTGAGGCCATAGAAATATCTATTAGAAGAATTATTCAATTTCTAAATATTGTTTTGGTTCAATTTTTCGAAATCGAAGCCGTTCTAGAATAAAAAATTGGAGAATGCAGCTTTTTCTTATAAATACGATTAAAAATCGAAATTCCACAATAGTGTGAATATTCATGAATTTCACAAAAACTGTGAAATGTCTTTCAGAAATTGTGTTCATCCTACTTTAATTTGGAATATGCAGGTGCTCATTTTACGAGGATGGACTGAAGTGTTTTTGACTTCTGGTTGAAGATGGCAGTACTCGTAAATGAATGCTAGTGTTGGCGGTTACTGAAAACACCAAACTTCAGACATTTTAGGCGTGCAGCTGATATGTAACACTCGTTTCAGTGAGTTCATCTGAGGGTTTTTGTGAAAATAAACAAAATTGAATATCGAGCTGTCATTAAGTTTTTGTTTTTGAAAGGCAATACGCATATGTAAATTAAGGATGAATTGGATTATTTGTGTGGGGATTCTGCAGCATCATTTACCACAGTGTAATTTGGGGGTAGCTGAATGTAAACGACGCCGTAAGAGATTGAGACTCTATTAACGTTCGGGGAGTCCAAAAACTGCAATCACTGAAGATTACATGGCTAAAGTTCACCAAACACTGCTAGATGATCGGCGAACTAACGTGAGCTTGATAGCAAAGGTTATGAACATGTCAATAGAACGTGTATATCACATATTAAAACAATATTTTCACATGAAAAAGCTATCCTCGTGTTAGGTGTCGTGTTTTCTTACTTTAGATAGAAAACATTTCCTTTGGCGCAGGTTGGGCGTAACTAATCCGAATTTGGCACCGATTAATTACTGTTTATGAAAGTTGGATACACTATAATATGTCAGAAAAAAAATTTTCGTCAAATGAAATTCGGTGAATCACGTTTTTGCTGAGAAAAACGCTGAGTAATATTTGGACAGGTCACAGAAATGGAAATACCACTGGAAAAAGTTTGAAAAGTTACAAGGAGACTTTGTTGAAAAACAAAAGAAAATGCTGAAGAAATGTCCTGTATCTAGGTCAGAAATTTTCCAGATCACCCTCGTATTTTATGAATATGCAAACGAAAAGAAACATGATTTTTTCAAATTTCAAATTTAATGAAACCAATGAAATCCATCGTGGATATGATACACTAACAAATGTGAACCAGAGGTGTGTACATTACATAGAATTATTTTTATTCAAAGCAGCAGATGCATCTGCCCAGATAAATGGTAGAAATCGAGAAGAACTTGTTGAATAATTTTGAAACAAGAATTCCAACAATTGCTTGCGCCATTTATCCTAAGGTCTGATCTCGTACATTTCAAAGAAATGAAAATCTTCCACTTCTTCGGGCTTCAAAAGTAAAAGCCCATAACAATACATGAACCATTTGTCTTTTTCTGAGCAAGTCAAATCTAATTTTTGAATTTCGCGGTACCAAGCTTGTGTAATATTTAATATTGAGCCAAACATTTAGCGAAGCATAGTGAATAGCAATTTCAAAATCAATTGTTACTTCTGTAGGAGATGATACAATACTTAATCTTGAATAATAGTTTTTTATTTTTAATTAGCACAATTCATTTGTGTTAGTTGATTTGTCTTTTTTCAGACAAAAAGCTCAAAGAATGTAGTGACTGCAAAAGAATTAACGTTTTGATCACACGTTACCAAATTCTCAAACTCGTCATTGATCAATAGAAATTGATTGTTTATCAGACTGAGTTTATCCAATGCTTCATGAACTTCTTGGGTGAATTTTAGTAAAGCTGGTAACAGTTTACAACGTGCAAAATAAATCAGTCAGCTTCAATTTGGCACGTTTCTTGTCAGATAATTTCCGTCAGTTTTTCACATACATCTTGCGCTGCTTCTGTCTAACAGTGTAGCTCATATTATGTAGTTGTTCTTCTGGTTTATGGCATTGGTTTTCATTTGAATTGGTTATAACACGACTTGTGGATATCTATCTTTAACGCACCTCCATTTAGTCTACCCTGATGCTAATTTACGATTATGTTCTTTTTAATGGAAACACTTACAAACTGAGAAAATTTTTCCTCTTTGACTCAGCATTTTACACAAATATGGAGGACTATTGTTCATTGCCATTTATCACGTTATAATTGCACGAACTTTTGAAATCAGAATGATTTTGTCTTAATTTTCTGTTATATTTATAAACTACCAATGAACAGTAAACTAATGGGAAAATAATGTTTGGGGTTAAGGGAGATTACCCCTTGACTTTCATCTGTAGAACTCTGTGCCGAGATTATTTTCCAAGAGTCAATAAAAAGGGATAGGAGCCGAGATGGTCATTTGCAGGCCTAGTTCAGTACCGCCTAAAGCGACATCTTCGTAACCTACAGCTAACTTGTGCAATACTAGATGAGGAAAGTCAATTGTTTGCTTATCTTTTGGCATTCCTCAGGTAGAACTGAGTAACTGTAATTACCAGTAAAACAAGAAGGTACAGTGCAGTTATTGTGTTTAGGGTTTCAAAGATAACATTGAAAACCCATGTAATTTGTTTTCAATGCTACCACGCAAAATACGCTGATTAAATTAATGGTCGGCTTCCAATGCGGCCCTGCCTCATTTAATACACGGAAGAGGATGCTTGGGAACATTCACCTGTTACGGATTATCACACTCCTGATAGGGAGTCGATGTCGATTAGTGAAATCCTACGTCATGTATACCGAATGAGAATGTCACGTTCGGGTAACAGAGGGATGATATATTTCGTGTAATGTTGTGTTTCACGCCTCTCAATCATATTTACTAGTTGAGCCATTGATGGGAAGGTGAGGTGACATTATTTGCCGAACACCTATATAAAGGTAGACGTGCAAATCTTGCATATCATGACATTCGTTTGTTTCAATTTGATCGTGGTTTTGAAGAGATGACATTTATCATCTTTTTGGAAGACCTGCAGATGGGACATTTTTCTAACCTACTAGACCAGGGGTGCTCAAACGACTGGTCGATCGCGAGTGCTTTTTGAGTAGATCTCGAGTAGAAAAAAATGTTTACTAAGTAGGTAGCTAAACTAAAATATTTTATTACGTAATAAAATAACACTCTGCTAGTCCTAAAGACGGCTTGATCAAAAGAACGCTCGGTATTTGTCAAAGAAAAGCCGCGTTTTTTATTCTTGCCGCTTTTTTAGGAATTTCGGGCGGTGCGTTTGACGGGAGCATTCGAGACTTTCGTTCACGCTGATACAAAATTTATTATTAAATAGTACTAAATGAATGCAGCGAAGAAATCTAAAACGTATCATTTTAATAACGATTGGGAGGAAGCATTTTCTTTTGTATGGTGGAGGATAAGTGCATTTGCAATACCTAAGCGTGGTAACTTAGAGAGTAGAGAGGCATCATAAAACGTTTCATAAAAACTATGAAAAGGATTTACCGCTGCAGAGTGAATTAAGAAAACGAAAAGTACGTGATTTTATATCTTGTTTGAAAAAAGAACAAACCATGTTCACAAGACCAGCCAAACAATCAAAAGCTGTTACGATCGCGTCATTTAAAATATCTCATATATTGGCGAAACACAAGAAACCATTCGAAGATGGATCGGTTGTGAAGGAAGCATTCATTGAAGCGAGTGAGACTTTATTTCGAGATTTTAAAAATAAAACAGAAATCATGT
This sequence comes from Cryptolaemus montrouzieri, assembly GCA_013387265.2. Classification (NCBI taxonomy): domain Eukaryota; kingdom Metazoa; phylum Arthropoda; class Insecta; order Coleoptera; family Coccinellidae; genus Cryptolaemus; species Cryptolaemus montrouzieri. The sequence goes on from JABFTP020000103.1 coordinate 32,963,587, forward strand.
CTGCTATTAGAGAACTTTAGTTATATCGTCCGACTGTCACAAGGCGTATTGAAGTTATGAGACAGGACATGGCAGATAAACTTAAACATCATATCATGAAATGTACATACTTTTTTTACAGTTCGACGAATCCACCGATATGACAGACACTGCTCATATGTGTATTTTTATTCGTATGGTATTCAATGATAAGGAAGAATGTTTGATAATTATTCCTCTGAACAGGAAGACCTGTGGAGAAGATATATAGGACGTTTTCTTCAATTTTGTAAAAAACTACAAGCTAATTATATAAATTAGTGTGCATTACAACCGATGGAGCACCAGCACTAACCAGAAACAAAAACGGTTTTGTGGCATTGTGTCGAGCTAATGAACTTTTCCTTTTTTTTTCATTCCATTGCATTATACATCAACAAGTTTTGTGTTCAAAAGTTTTAAACACGGTGGAAATCATGGGCATTGCAACAAAAATTGTGAATTCCATCCGTGCACGTAGCTTGCAACGGTGGCTCTTTGAGTTGCAGTTGGCATATAGGGGGTCAGCTGAACACACTGCTGATTTAGTTCTTCACACGGACATCAGGTGGTTGAGTCGCGGAAAATTCCTAGAAAGGTTTCAAGAATTATTGCCCGAAATAACAGCTTTTCTGGACGAAAGAGGTGATGACACTTAGATGTTGCTGACTGATTTGGCATTTTTGACTGACATCAAAATGCACTTGAACACCACTAACTAGGAGCTTCAAGGTAAAGGAAAAAGTATTATTGAGATGATTAGCGCAGTAAACGCATTCAAAAGTAAATTGCAACTTATGATAGATCAACTGAAAAGAAAGGATCTGAAATATTTTCCTTTGAAAGCAAGGATTCCTCAGTTGAATTATGATACGTAGGAGGCTGAATTATCAAATATTTTGTGACAATTCGAAACGCGTTTTTATGATTGCACTAAATTGGCAAATATAGCATCATATATGAGTTATCCTTCTTCATGTAAAAACATTGAAGAATTAAATTAGCTACTGAAATAGCAAGTCAGTTTAATATAAACTCATGTTCTGTTGAAAATGAGTTGGGCAGATTATATCAAATAAACATCTCAAAGCTACAGCATCAGATACGAATTTCTGGTGTTTTATATCTGAAGAACCACTTACTTGTGCATTCTCTGAAATGAAGACAATTAAGTCAAAATATCGCAATCGACTAACTGACTGATGATATGTCATCATGCTTGCGATAAGCACTCAGTGGTTACGTACCATCTTATGAAAAGTATGCTGAGGACATGCAGTGCCACGCTTCAACACCCAAAGTCACTCCTTAGTTAAGTTTAACACCATTCGTAACTCTTTTGTTTTTTACGACCAATAAACTCGCCATTTTGAATTACAATGAATTGTTTCATTGATATTATAGAGAAGAACCTAACTGAACCTAACCCAAACCTTGACTAAAATAATGTACATTGTGCGGAAAGCTAATATATGTATATGCTACGGTACACCCTACATAGGTAGATAGGTAGGTAGGGTGTATCGTGTATGTACGACAACCCTGCATCACACATACTTGCAGCCTCTCAGAGTCGATCGTAAGTAGTCTAAAAATATTGAGGTAGATCGCCAGCAGTTCAAGTTTGAGCAACCCTGCCGTAGTCTATTTAGGAGCATTTCATCAAGCTAGCTTCACTCGCCATGAGAAAGTAAAATGAATGAAACCACAGCCACCAATCAGAATGATTTTTGAGAGTGTTAGTTTTGACAACTCCTAATGGATATAAATTCAGATAGAGACTATGTTATTAGTGTTGATCTTTTTTTTTAAAGTAACCTACTCGAGCAATAAATAACATACGTTGTAATTTGATAAAATAGTTTTTAAACATTTATCGGTTCTAACTTCTCAATTGATTTTGGCACACTAAATTATCAAAATATTATTCATACACCGAAATATTTTCTCTCTGAAACTGTCCTTACTATCTTTTTAACTTGTTTAATTTTCGAGCTATGATACTTTATCTGCGACACATCAAGATCAAATTGTTTCACAAATGGTGGATTATTTTCAAAACTATACAATTCATTCCTATGAAGTGATACATTTTCGAAATCAACAAGAAAGCATATAAATTGTGAAAAAATATGCAGGGTTGTCTATTCAAACAAGAAAGATTATGTCAACTTTATGTAACCGCAAATAGTAAAAATTTGATGATATTTTTAAAACGTCGTTTGTAAATAACAAATCTAATTGCTAAAATCTTGAATTTTCTAAAAGGTCATCCAGCTTGGATACACGGTAAAAACAGAATAATCAATATTATTCCACTTTTCACATTAGTTTCTTAGAAAACATACGTTTGAATATTTCAAATCATTGATAATTTCGTATTTCTATTGACACCTTTTTACAAACACAAGTTTCCCGAGTTCATCAGATTATCGAACTGGAAATCTTGTTTTTGCTATACTAATCTTTGGAACAAACTTCTCCACTCCCATCATAAGGATATTATAAAAATTTCAATCATAATATCAACATGTACAGAATCGTAAAACCCTCTGAGCCCTTCAAAAACACAAATTCCCACACATCATCCCTCTGGAACAACTGACGCACTATCAGCAAACCCTGATTAGTTTGGATCGCGATGCAGGGCGTCGATCGTTGCCCTACGAATCCAAATGGTTACGAATCATGGAAAGGGTGACATATGTTGTAACAATTATTTCATGAGAGCGACCAATTTGGATGAAATGATTAGCGGATGATAAATGTAACATCCTGATCATGCATGGGAATTTCATTAAGTTTCTATGTCCTGCTTTACGAGGATAATATCCGAAAAATGATTATTTCATGGGAACACATCGAAACTACATAATTGGTACGAATAGATAATTGGGTTCGTGTATTGTGTTTGTTCTCGTATTATTTAATAGATTTTCCATGTTTTGTATGTGTAACATTAACATAGTAGGAGCACTATAGACAAAATTCAAGTAAAGAGGTATTCAATATGTGTTGGAAGAAGTATGTGTTGGATTGCCGCGAGCTGTAAGCACACTACAGGGTATCCCAAATAACAATGACAAATGACTCCCGCAACCGCATCCTCGATTTTCGAGAAAAAATCAAAATAGGTAAGGTGAAAACAGATCGAAGCAGTCTTCTTCTGCTTTTGAGTTAATTTGTTATTTATATGCCTCAAATCGTTGCTAACTGTGATAGCAACTAATTTATGCCAAAATCATCATCAAACAAATGAAAAATGCTGCGGTCTGCTTTAACCAATGGTTTTTTCTCCCGAAAATTGAGGACGGTAATGAGGGAACATCCTGTACAGAATATTATTACTTGTGGCTGAAGTTTGTACGATTTTCAAAAGACCGCACCCGATAGGATCCATGATCTAGTGTTAGAAAGGCCAATGGAATACATCAGACACTAACTGAAGAATGAAGAAATAATTCGAAAAACTAGGGAATAAGCTTTCATTTCATATGGACTTCTTGAAAAATTGCGTGGTTGGATTAGTAGCTTTCGCTTCAGTAGATCAATTCAGGTGGTGGTTGATGGTATAACGAGTGGTTGATGCAGGTGTATCCCAGGGCTCCATACTCTCGTCAACTATTTTTCTGTTGCAGATTAATGATCTACTCCACTCCATCGAAAACAAAATATTTGGGTTTGCGAACGACTGTACAGGGTGGGCAAATTTCGATGTATTTGTACGGCAGATATTGCAGATAGAGAAAAATTAACTCTCTCTCTCGTTCTTATTTTCAGGGACTAGTTTAGTGGTGCCATAATTTTGATGATATCTCTTTCCATTCTGGACTCATTCCAAATTTCTCGAAGTTTGAAAAAATCGTCTTTCGAGGATATCTCGATCATCATCAAAGTTACATAAAAATAAGTTTGACATTCTACAGGCACTTTCTTGAGTAAAATACAGTGCTGTGTAAAAAAATTTGTTTAGCTCAGCGGTTTTTGAGTTATAATGCAAACATGCTTCTTCTTAATACGAAACATAAAAAATTTTACCCCATTTGGATTAAATAGTTTTGTCCTTTCCAAAAATATATAATACTTGTAGTCAATTATTGCATTCTATACCTTTTTTCAGAAAAAAGCCTGAAATTGCCACAATTCCATATATTACATGCATGCCCCTCAACGATTCATAATGTTCTATGACTGAAAACCACTGATTTTAAAGATCCTATCTAAGATCATGGTTATTTCTATGATATCATTCGATTTAGATCATAGTTATTAACTGTGGTTTTGGAGTTTGACACTTACGATTCCAGTTTCAGTGTAAGTATTAATGTTTATTGAATATCGAAATAGCTGCTTGTTAGTTGTATGCTCCAACTATTGCATTTAAGAATTTGTTCACCTGAGACTTTGGTTTTTCCAAGATGCAGAATAGAAATCATGAAAATTATGAAAAGTTCGATATGATGGAATGTTATATTCTTAGTGGGTATGATTCAGCAGCAATGGCCGAAACATATTTCTATCGGTATCCTAAATGGCACCAGCCAAATAAATTAATTTTTGAAGAAAGAAATAGAATCATATGGCTCATTCAGAAAATCGAGAAATAAAAATTATCATGTAAGTGATAAAGAGAAAGCAACGATCGAAGTTCAATTTCGAGCAGACAAATAGAGGTAGAAACAGGAATTTTGAGACTTCGGGCGTTCGGCATTCTGGAGGAGAACCAGTTTAAACCCTACAAAATGCGAGTCTCCTAATTTTTGCAGTCAGGAGATCCCCCTCGCCGACTAAATTTCAGCAATTGGTATCTAGAAGATATCCACGAACGCCCAGACTTTTTTAGAGAAGTCATATAGATTAGATGAAGTCCGCATCACAAGCGATGAAATATTTAATCGCCTTAATGAACATTTTTGGTCCGATGTGAATCCTCAACGCCAAATTGATGTGCAGCATCAAGGAAAATATGGTTTCAATGTGTGGTGTGCTCTGAAAGATACTCGCGTTTGAAATTTTTGATGGAAATCTTAATGAAGCACGTTATGAAGAAACCATGCGAGGGAACATGCAACATTGCAGAATGGTCGAATGTTCTCTTTTCCGACGAGTCCAGGTTCTGTGTAGCATCAAATGATAGACGCATGCCTGTATACAGACGACCTGGGGAACGGTATCAGCAATGCAATATTCGGCAAACCGAAAACTTTGGAAGGGGCTCAGTAATGGTGTGGGGAGGAACTGAGTTAGTCCTAGTGAATAATAGAAGAATGACAGCGGCCAGATACATCGCAGATATCCTTGAACCCCATGCTGTACCCTTTGGTCCATTGATTGGCGAAAACTTAAATATAATAAAAATAGCTTCAGTTGATATAATTTTCAAATAAATGATAAATCATTTCATTTTACCTCTTTTCCATCCACTCAATCTTATGACACAACCAGTACAAACGATTTTTGGAGCCCAGTTCACATCTTTGATTACAGTTTGGTTGAAATATTGGGTGTACGATTCAGCAATTTCTTCAGAAATTGAACACTTGCTTGTCATTATAGTAAACTTTCAACAAATGTAGCAAAATTTATTAAATTTACTGCACGAATTCATTTTTGATATTTTTACCTAATATATAATTTGTGTAGACCAAAAAACTTCAACAAGAAATGTCAAACTAAGAAATATCAGAACTAAGACTATGAAAAATGGCACACAAATACATACAAATACGTAGTAACATCAGTGACAATACTAATAAATACGTATTAACAGTGACATCTGTGAGAAATTTGAGTTAAAATCATGATTGTGCGTTTAAATTTTTTGATTTAACTATAGGAAATGTGTTTTCTTTTCTTATTTCAAGATTTTGAAGCGAAATTTCCTTAATTTTTATATTATTTAGCCGAAAATTAACGAAAAAATGGCAAAGAAATTGAGTTGTTTGGACATTTTGTTAAGAAACGGAGTTTGAATGAGGTTTTTATGTTGGTTTATGCAGAAAAGTTGTTGGCCTTGACAATAGCTAAAACTTTGCCGAAGACAATAAAGCGATATTCCGAACGGTTTGGGAATTACAAGCATATAATGTACTGAAGTCATAAGCGAAGAACCCTACTAAAATCAGCTAACTGCAAAGGCGAATATCTCCTAAACAAGAGCCAACTTTCAAAAACGGTGGTCACCACTGGATTCAGCGTACCCGATATAGGTTTACTAGATATGTCTCCCGCGTGTTAGAATTTTGAAGTGTCATTTTCACGCACTGTGTAATTAATACAATAGTTGGCATAGATTCCATAGAAGACGAGTAGTTTCCGAAACAATTGAATAAACATTTATCGAATTTGATTCCAACGAATTGAAAGGACAAATTTCAAGAACGATTTATTCCTGGAAATCATTAAAAGAGACCGCTATATTTCACTTGACAAGATCCAAAGGGCAACGAATAATGATCTAATCAAAAAGATAAATTCGTATTTTGAATTATCTCGTTCACAATGATTTCAACTGAGTGGATTCTGGGTAACCTGTGGGAAGAACACCATATGCGACGCAAAGGGGCTATAACTTCCGAATGTTACATGACTCTCTACGCAATACCTGAAAAACGTTAGTAAGCCCCTTCGTGGTGGAGCACTGCATCATCTTTTGTTCTCAGTATAACCCCTATAATTAATTACTGGGTTGAAACAACGCGGACGCCTCTCAACATGATTGACTCACACGCAAGCTTTCTGTGAAGAAGTTGAATTTATTGTAAGGATGAAAAAGAATATTTCTAGCGATTAATTTGTTCATTGTGCAAGCTTTTTCAAATAGTCGTCTGTAGGCGCTTGATCAAGCATTTTGGCATTTTCAGTAAAACATTGTGCAGTACCGTAAAGTATCATATGCCAAATGAGTTAAAATGCTTCACCAACAAGTTAACAAAATTTTATTCTAATTTGAATTTCGATTTTCATTCCAGCTCTTTCGATATCATGAAAAAAACTGCATAATTGATAGTTGACAACGGTCTTCAAAGGTGTGCAATTAAGATAACAAATTCCTCATCTTTCGTCCAAAATATATATCTATATATATATATATATATAAAATTGGAAATCTCCAGGTGTTGATGGTATTCATAACTTTTGGTTCAAGAAATTCTCTTGCGTTCATGAAAAATTGGCTGAATATTTTTCATTTATAATAAAGAACCCCTCAGCTACTCCTTTATTTTTCACACAAGGAATTACTTATTTAAAACCGAAAAGTGCTAATACTATTGATCCGTCTCAATATAGACCAATTACTTGCGTTCCAACAATATATAAAATTCTAACTGCATGTATTACCCAAAAAATTTATGCACATTTGGAGAATTATAATATTCTTTCCGAACAACAAAAAGGATGTAGAAAAAAACACCTTGGTACTAAAGAGCAACTTGCAATTGATTCGGTTGCTTTGAATCAAGCTCAAACTAAGAAGAGCAATATTCATATAACCTTCATTTATTACCAAAAGGCTTTTGATAGTTCTCCCCATTCATGGCTTCAAGAAATTTTGGAAATTTATAAAATTGATAAGACACTTCGTCTTTTTCTTGAATTTGTAATGAAAAATTGGAGAACCAATCTTCATTTAAATATTTCAAAACAACCGTTAAAATCCGAAGTATTTCCAATCAAAAGAGGCATTTTTCAAGGTGATTCTTCAAGTGCTCTTTGGTTTTGTCTTTGCCTTAATCCATTATCTCATGAATTAAATGCTACTAGTTTCGGCTTCAAACTAAAGAGTTTATCAACTGAATTCAAATTAAATCACTTAATTTATTTAGATGATATTAAATTATATGCCGGAACCAGATCTCATTTAAAAAGTCTACTGGAGATTACTTTCAACTATTCCAATGATATTTATATGAAATTTGGGCTTCCAAAATGTAAAAATCTTTCTATTGAAAAGGAAAGATCACGTCTGATTATATAAAGATTTCCAATATCGAAATCGAGCCAATGCATCAAGGAGATACATATAAATATCTTGGATTTTGTCAAGAGAAGACAATAGCAGCATTAAAGAAAATATTAGAAGTTCATATTACAAAAGACTTAGAATTATCATCAAGAGTCATTTAACTAGTAAAAACATTTTCAGAGCTACCAACTCCTATGCAGTTCCTATTCTTACATCTTCTTTTGGAATTATTAAATGGTCTAAAACTGATCTAAATGAATTACAATGTCAAACGAAGAAAATGATTTGTAAATATCATAAGCACCACCCAAAGTCAGCTGTTCAGAGAGTTACACTACCTAGACATCTTGGAGGTCGTGGATTAACTGATTTGAATAATCTTCATAGTAAACAGATTTTTCATTACGTGATTTGATATCTTGTTTGAAAAAAGAACAAACCATGTTCACAAGACCAGCCAAAGAATCAAAAGCTATTTCGATCACCTAATTTAAAATATCTCATATATTGGCGAAACATAAGAAACCATTCGAAGATGGATCGGCTGTGAAGGAAACATTTTTTGAAGCTCGTGAGACTGTCACAAGGCGTATTGAAGTAATGATTCAGGACATGGCAGATAAACTAAAACATGATATCATGAAATGAACATAATTTCTTTACAATTCGACGATTGCACCAATATGAAAGACACTACCGAGCTGTGTATTTTCATTCGGATGGTATTCAATGACATGTTGGCTAAGGAAGAATTTTTCACAATCATTCCTCTGAAGGGGAAGACCCGTGGCGAGGATATATATGACGTTGTCTTCAATTTTGTAAAAAACTAAAAGCTACTAATATATAATTTAGTGTGCATAACAACCGATAGAACACCTGCAATGACTGGAAACAAAAACGGTTTTGTAGCATTGTGTCGAGCTAATGCTAGCCAGCATCATTTATGAGTTATCCTTTTGCATGTGAAAACATTGAGGAATTAGCTACTGAAATAGCAAGTCAATTTGATATGAACACATGTACTGTTGAAAGCGAGTTGGTGCAGATTATATCAGATATACATCTCACAGCTACAGCATCTGATTCACATTTCTGGTGTTTTATATCTGCAGATAAATATCCGAATCTAAGTCAAATCGCCTTTCATCTGACGACATGGTTTGGGTCAACTTACTTGTGCGAGTCTGCATTTTCTGAAATGAAGATAATTAAGTCAAAATATGGCAATCGACTAACTGACGATCATATATCATCATGCTTGCGATTAGCACTCAGTGGTTACGTACCATTTTAGAAAAGTAGGCTGAGGACATTCAGTGCCACGCTTCAACATCGAAAGTTACTCCTTATTTAAGTTTAACACCATATCTAAGTCCTTTGTTTTGTAACAACCAATAAACTCGCAACTTTGAATAGCTATGAGTTTTTTATTATAGAGAAGAACCTAGATAACCTAAGCCAAACCTTCACTAAAATAATGTATATTGTGCGGAAAGCTAATATCTATATATGCTACGGTATACCCTTTCTAGGTATGTAGGTAGGTAGGTAGGGTGTATGTACGACAACCCTGCATCACACACACTTGCAGCCTCTCAGAGTCGATTATAAGTAGTCTAAAAATATTGAGGTAGATCGCCAATCCGGCTTTGGGCTATGAGCTACTCTCGTATTTTGTCTCAAAACAGGGTTGGCCTGTTTTGAGAGGAAATACGAAATTTCAGCAAATTTATACATGGGAAACCCCTCCTCGTAATGAAACCCTGAATACTCAGAGGTACCTCACACGCTTTTTAGAAGACTATGTTATATCATTTGCGACATTATATCAAACTTTTTCTTCATGCATGATAACGCCAGATTTCAGAATGCTATAAAATCATTGATTTTGAGTATGAATCGTAGATTTCATATGGTAACTCTCGCCTGGGGGTGTTACATACGTTACTACTTCAATATCACGAAATCACTTCAATCGAATGGCCTACACGAAGTCCAGACTTGAATCCCATCAAACATATTTGGGACATTCTTAATTGAAGAAAAATAGGAAAATTCAATCAGTTGTTCAGGGGGATTCGTTTTAATTGGATTGTACTGTATATTCAAGTGTCTCTTGTACCAGCAACAGTGTGGCAAGTATTTCCGACCTCTCGAAAATTCTGAGAAAACCAGGCGTATTTATCTTACATATCTTTTATGCTTCTTCAGCTACACATAAAATAATGTCCAATGTATGTGTCTGAAATTGTACAACTTTCTGCCAGAGAGTCAATCACTAATAAAAAATATTTGGAACCAAATTATCAAAGTTAATTTGTGAACCAGAGATCGTAGATGATCACTTGTTCAATTGTTTTTAAAGGATGTTTATTGTTTCTCTTTGATATATTCTAATTGTTAATTGTGTGTATTTGTAAATTTTCAGAAAGAATGAAGATTTGATTTCAAAATAGTAGTCAGGTGAATCTGGTGAATGAGGAAGTAATTCATATCGTAACTCCTTCAGGTTGACTGTTGGAATGACGGAAGAGTGAAAGTCAGGGTGTCTTGGTGAAACAGGATATTCTTCTTAGCAAGATGTGGCGGTATGGATACGATTTCTTCATGAAATAGATCTAACATTAACGCGTAGTACTCTTGATTTATAGCATATTTCATGATGATTGGCAATACGGTTTTCATAGACAACGATGAACTGGTCACCTCATTGCATTCGTGACGCAATTATGGACATCTACAATCGGAAAGCTTAGCGAATCGAAAGTTATTGCTCTTGATATCTCAAAGGCTTTCAATACAGTTTGGAAAGTTTGGACCTCCTGAAAAATTGCGTGATTGGATCAGAATCTTCCTTTTCAGTAGATTGATTCATGTGTCAATTCGTGGTGAAGCCTTTCAGGTTAATGAATGAGTACCCCAGGGCTCCATACTTTGGACAATTATTTTTCAGTTGCAGATCAATGATCTGCTCTACTCCTTTGAAAACACAATATTTGATTTTGCGGACGACTGTACCCTACTGACCTCATTTCCTTGTCAGCGTCCCATAACTGCTGAACCTCCACACCGACAAAGATACCATTAGACTTGGAGAAGATACCAGAGTTTGCAGGTTGAACTTGGTCAATTTTAACGGGAGCAAGACGCAATCAAAAAATGTTTTCCAGGACAATCACTGCTGTAGAATCTCCTCTAATCATGTAAGCACTTCGAATTTCCTCAGAAACGAAGATGCACCCACTCGCCATCACATGTCAACATCGGAGTTTGTTGGCATGACTATGTCTCAGCCAATTCCAAGTCTGCTTCTGTTAAACTCAGTTTTCTTTTCAATGCTAAGCAGTACTTCACTTCAAGCTGATGCTTTTATGCAAATACATGTTCGACCTGATCTGAAATATTGTTTCCATGTGGGGCTCCGCACTCAAACATTCATACAACTATTGAATAGTGCCAGAAGGGAGCAGCCCGTCTCATTGATCACCCGGAAATCAAGCGTCATCTCCAATCTCTTGCTCAAAGGCGGCAGGTTCCGGTCCTTCTCCTTATCACAAATACTTCCATGGTAAATGCTCTAAAGAATTAACAGGCTTGGTTCCGGAAAGAGTCCCGTTCCAAAGTGTTTAATGACAAGTCGACCTTGGATTGACTGTCACAATAAACCTTACCTGGTCAGAACATATTGCAAATTTCGCCTACAAAGCTAAGAGAACTATGCTACAACGAAGTTCTGGTGGCTGTGACTTGAGAACTGCCAAGGTTCTGTATCAAACATATGTCCATACAATCCTAGAGTAGACGGGGCCAGCTTGGTGGACCACATTAAGGGGCGATGAATTCCATTGACTTCGCCCAGATTATCCTACCCGGCTCTCAATGTTTGGAATTTCCACCTTGGGTCGGCGTGGGAGTTGAAACTCGCGATCTGTTCTTGTTAAATGAAGGTAATTTGCGTGGCCACTCGTATAAACTGAGGAAAGAAAACTTCAAGACAAGCCAACGACAGAACTTCTTTTCCAACAGAGTATTTGGAATGGGGAATCGTCTTCCTAGTCCGGTAGTGAGTGCTGATACTGTTAACCAGTTCAAGAATAGATTTGATGTTTGGAAAGAAATACACTTTCATTAGCGGACTGTCCAACCAGTTGAAGATCTGGTTAGAACAAGAATGAAGCGTAAACAAAGTAATTCATATAACATATTCTGTTCATTATTCACCCATAGATTAGCTGGTATTGATGTATCAGTATTTCATTAAGCTGTTTCTCACGGTTCTCTTGAACCATACAAAAGTTGGGATATGGTTCACCCGTTTCTTCCCATTTTCTAGAGCTTACACATAAGGGGCGATCGTAGAAGGCTTGGTAGGATTTGAGTGTTTATCCATTCCGAATAATTTACTTTCAAATATGACGTTATGACATAAGCTATGTAGTCCTCAAATTCAGTTACTCTTTTTTTCTTTCGAATAAATAAATATAAACTACTCAACACACACCTGTTGGCTCCGTTTATAGTTGTAGCACCAGTTGTATCATCAATTTAATTAGTACTATGAGTAAATATTACAAGGGGGATGCTTCAGTAAGCTCAAATTCCCACGCATAATTTTATCATTGCTTTGAACATCTGACGACTGTTTCGATCATCCCTGATTAGATATTGATATGCGGATATAGTTAGGGTGACATACACAAACATTATACCATTCTCTAATACAGGATGTATCAAGTGGAACAGTGAAGACTGATTTCCGTGAACCGAATATTGTGATGATTTTCATGAAAACATTTTAGCAGAACACAAATAGAAATTTAGTCGGAAAGAATTGTACAGGGTGTCCCAAATTCGATGGTTTTGTGGGGCAACAATGCAAATTATTGGATTGAAAAAAAACTATGCACCCTTTCTCGATCTCGATTTTTGATAAAATCTTGGAGTAAACTTATTTCTGTTTTCATTTTTTGTTTTCGATTTATTCTGGAATTTCGATTTTCCGAGATTATATCTCGGGTACTGATTTAGTTATGTGAAAAATATCTTCATATTCTCTAGGCACTTTTTTAATAGCATAGAGTAAAGTATTTATTTCTTTTCCACAATATACAATATAAATATAATATTATTATGGCGTCATTTTCAAAAAATGAATATCCATTTCCAACCGAATCTCGATATGAGGGAGGGAACTTGCTATTCGCAAAACAGTTCTCTATGATAATATCTATAAAATTAATCTGTGAACAAGGAAAGATTACAGAAAACTTTCGACATTGAACAAGGTGTATGTGTGTTTCGTATAACCTCTGAGAACACCTTATCATTGTCAAAATAATTAATCTCTTCATCTTCAGAATTTTTTCAAAGTAAGAAAGAGTGTGTAGTTTTCAGCAAGGTTTTTCGAAATGTAATATAAACACCTCAAAAAGGTCTAGGGAACGCTTACCAATATCTTTAAAATATAAATTTGATGATTCGAATTTATAGAAATCTTTCGGTTTTTGTTAGGATGTATTGTATATAATGTATTCTCAAGAAAACATTATAATATTTGACTTCTCCAAAGAACCTATTATAAAAAAAAATTTGAAATTTGAAAATGACGAAATTTGGTAAAACACAATAAAAAATCCTGAACTAATATTTTCGAAACGATATGGAAGCACTTATATTTTTCAGTATCCAGAAGGTCCACCTCTGTTATTAATGATACTTTGGCATCGTCGCGGCATGCTCAATATTAAATTGTCTATTACATTTTGGCCTAAGTCATTCCAAGCCCCCTGAACTGCTAATCGAAGCTCCTGCTCATGATGGAAGACGTTTTGACGCACAATATTTCTTTTTAGGGTGTCCCACACATGCTCGGTGGGATTCAGATCTGGGGAGCAGGATGGCCACAGTAGAAGATAGAAGAAGCAGATAGAAGAAGTAGAAGATCTTTCCAAGAACGTTCAAGACAACTCTTGCACGATGAGGAGGGGCATTATCTTGTTGGAAGAGTGGATTTTGACCCATTGTTTGGAGATACGGTACCACTACAGGTAAAACTATCTCATTTGTGTAAGAATTTCCCGTGAGGTTGTTTTGTATGAAAACGAGGTCAGTTCTTCCAAAAAGGCGTATACCTCCCCAAAACATCACTGATCCGCCTCCCTGTCTAACAATTTCTCGAGCATGCTGGAGACGGTTTTGCTTTCCAGGTTCCCTCCATATTCGAATTCTTCCCGAATCGGGATAATAATTAAATCTATATTCATCACTGAAGAGAACTGTGGCCCACCTCTCTCTTGATCCCAGTTTACGTGTTCTTGGCACCAAGCTAAACGAGCAGCGCGATTTCCATGGGTCAGTTGTGGAACTCTTAAAGGACGCCTGGAGTGGAGTTGACCTTCGTGCAGTCGATTTCTCACAGTTTGGTCAGAAATTTGTACAATATGAACTCGTGATAGCTCTTGAGCTAATTGAGATGCTGAGGTAGTACGATCTCTTCTTACTTGTAAAACCAAAAATCGGTCTTGGGCGACTGTAGTAATCCTGAAACGACCTGTATGGCGTTCTTCTACGCTACCTGTTTCATTGAAACGGTTTATGACACTTGTGCTACTTCCCAAAACCCTGGATACTTCCCGTTGTGAGCTCCCAGCTTGGAGCATGCCAACGGCTCGTAACATCTCTTCTCTAGTCAAATGTCATCTTCTCATGGTCGAAACACAAAACTTGAATCTTTTATTTGTGCTTACAACAGAAACAAAGTGCCAACTAACTGATTTCAAACACTGAATACATGAAATGATCATAAAGCAGCGTCGCATCTGCTGAATTTTTAGTTTTTTATAAAAAAAACTGAAATCTGTTGCGGCACTCTACATAATTTGGTGAGAAATTGATGCAGGTGTTCATTTCTTAAAAAAAATCATCCATATTGATCGTTCTGGATACGATATATCGATATTCAGAAGTGTTCTCTAGACTTTTTTGAGCTGTTTAGAAACGACAAGAAGCATGTTATGGTTTCTTGTTTAATTGAATGCGAAAATATTAGTGAAGCTGCTGGTTATCTTTATCGGGAGTGGTTCCCGGAGCAAAGCTAGCGTGACAAACGTATTTTCAAAAGCTTGGAAAAGAATCTTCAATAAATTGAGGGTCAAAGAATATGCTGAAGTAAGTAAGTAAGTAGGTAAGTTTATTAATGTTGAAACACAAATCTTACAGTGTATGCCAAGTCAAGGTAAAAATCATAAAAAGAATATAAAGACACATTTAAAAGAGAAACACTCGTATCTAAAAACTGTTTGGCGTCATATATCACTCTACTAATTAAAATCTTCATCATCATCAAAGAACGAAACTCTAAAGGCAACTTGTAATAAAACTTAACTGATTGAAAATCTGGACCATCTTGTGATCTCCTCAACCTGTATAGAGGACTGCGTTCGTCATCTTTGTGACGAGTATTATACGCATGGACATCACCATTTTTGGCTCAGCGACACATGTTTTTATGTTCATACAAAAGACCAATGTATGAAGTGCAGGAAGGGTTAATATATTTGAATTCTTGAATGAATTCTTGCAACAGTCGGTATACTTGAGGTTGGCAACAATCCGAATTGTTCTTCTCTGTAACCTGAAGAGCCTCCCTATATCAGCGCAGTTTCCCCATAACAAAACTCCGTAACTAATGTGGGACTCGCATAGTGAAAAATAAAATGACCTCAAAATACTCTGAGAAACTGAAGATCTAAGATTACGCAAAACAAAAATTTTTTCAGCAAGTTTTGGGGACAGATGGCCGACATGGACACTCCAGGTGAGTTTTTTATCCAAGTGCAGGCCAAGAAACTTAACACTGGACTTCTCAACATTTCTCAGGCTGAATATTATCTTCTCCGTCTTATCACCATTCAGGCTCAATCTGTTCCACCCGAACCAATCCAAGGCCGTACTCTCAAACAGCATCCCTCTCTGTGATAGATTATCACACGCTACGGATACGCTAGAGTCATCACCAAAGAGAATGCCTAAGCAGTTAGTTAGATATTTATGAAAATCTAAAACAGAAGTGGGCCCATAATTGAACCCTGTGGAACGCCAACAGATATCAGTTCCTTATCAGACCAACTGCCATCTGCAAAAACCACCTGATATCTTCCCATTAATAATGACTCTATTAAAGATGTATTAATATTATTGAATCCATTGCGTACAAGCTTAGTCAAGAGTGCTGAATGCGAGACACAATCAAATGCCTTGGTTAGATCAAGAAAGAGAGACAGAGAAAACAACCCCTGTTAAAAACTCTGCAAGGTGCTTTTCACAACTTCAACAATGGCGTCAACAGTACTCTTTTTTTCCTAAAACTAAATTGGCGGACTGATAAAAGACCATTATACTCAAAGTAATCAATAACTTGGTGATACATAATCTTTGAGACAACGGGCACCAGCGAAATAGACTTATAATTGGAAATATCATCCTTGTTTCCTTTCTTGAATAGTGGAATAATCTTTGCAATTTTCAGGCAATTAGGGAAAAAGCCTTCAGATAGGCATCTATTTATTAAGTCAGTAAGCGGATAAATTATATTATTGACATTCCTTTTAATGAGTACTGTTGAGAGGTCATAAAAATCTCTAGATTTACTATTTTTCATTTTGCGAACGAGAAAATACTGAAAAAACTGAAACGTGATTGAAGCAGTTAGCGAAAATCTTGAAACATTGACGAGGGCAATAGCCGATGTAACTGGTGTTTCGAAAAGCCACAGTCAGAATATATAAAAACCACATAAGTTCAAACGATATAGGATGAGATTGAATCATCACCTTTTTCCTAGCGATTTCGAGCGGAAAATTAATTTCTGAAGTTGGTTCGAAAAGAAATGCCTTGAAATGTAGATTTTCCAAGAAACGTTAATTGATCGATGATGTAAGGATATGCAATGATGGACTAGTTAATAGAAGTTATCGACATCATTGTGATAGGTAACTGTTCGGCAAAAAATGATAGGACCATATATTTTTGAGGAATCAGTAAACGCTAACACGAATTTGAATATTTCCACCGAATTTGTTGAGCAGTATTTGAAAAAATGTTCCACTTGCAGACCTCGAATCAGAGTGGTTTCAACAGGACGGTGCGCCTGTGCATATTGCAGACACTTTCTTCCAATAATAGAGCGACATTGTGAAAGATCAATGGATAGGCATAAACAAAAATAAAAACAGCATAAACAAAAAGTTATCTTCTGGACAGATAGAGTGCCGAGCTCTTCTCTGGGTTGATGGTGATCAGCCACTTGTTAAACCATTCCTCCAATTGGTCTGTGGCCTCTTGCAGTCTCCTGGTTATCAAGTGGGGGGCTGTCGATCTTGTCATTATGGCCGTGTCATCCGCGTAGAGGGCTAAGCTCGTATTGGGGATCTTCAGGACGTCCAAGGTGTAGATGTTAAACAGCAACGGCGCTAGTAGTGATCCTTGTGGTATTTCTGCTTCCATCCTCCTGGTGTGGAAGAGCGGGTATCTTCTATGCGTACCACGAAAAGTCTATTTCTCAGGTATGATTGGACCAAGCGCACCAAGGCAGGTGAGAAGTTTGTCTTCAACATCTTGAAGAGTAGACCTCCATGCCAAGTCCTATCGAACGCCTTTGCGCTGTCGCATAGTGTCATGCCGGTTGACTGGTTCTCATTGAATCCATCACTGATAAACTCAACCGCTCGGAAAAGTTGCTGTTGTGTGGAGTCGCTTTCTCGGAAGCTAAATTGCTCAGATGATTGCGTAGGCCTCCACATGGTCCTTCAGGTGTCGTAGGATGATCCCCTTTACAGTCTTGCCGATCGTTGACAAAAGACTGATGGGCCTATAGTGATGTGGAAAGGAAGCAGACTTACCTGGTTTCCTGATGACAATCTCATCCGCTGTTTTCAATTTTCAGGAAAGTGTTGTAGCTGCAGACTCGCGTTGGTGATTGATGGCAGCTGTCCTAGAGCTCGCTGAAGGAGGTTCATCAGTGCTCTGTTGCTGATCTCATCTGGTACAGGTGCTTTTCTCACTTTTGTTCGAGAGATTACGATTTTTAGCTCTTCCGTGGTGGTAGGTTGGATGATTTCCTCGTTATTTTGTACTCCTTGTAAGGGTGGCATGGGTGTCGTCTTTCGGGACACCCCAAGTTTATGGCTTATTCTTAGATAGTTCCAACCTAGGGCATCTAACACCACTGCTTCAGCACATTCTGACGGGTTCAAATTTCGTGATTCACGATGCATCGCTACTAATTTTAAAGAAAAATAAACGTTACCCGCAAAAATTGATCAACAAATGCTGTAATCAATATGTTGTGGTTTCTTGCAAAATTTCAGTTCATTTCTCACGAGGAAAACGCGTGCGCTAAGAAATTATATAAATTTTGTAAACATATGTTTTAATAGTCCAAAGAGAAAAAAATAACAAAAAAATTGAATCATTCAAATTGTACGTTAATTTATTGGAGCAGTGTAGATGAAACCACTGAATGTTCAAGAAATTTCCATTTCTGGAAAAATTCACATTTTTGAGGAAATTTGTCAGGCATATTATATATAGGGTGCGCCAGAGAAAACCGGACAATCTTTTTTCCTTTATAACTTTCGTAATTTTAGAGCTAGATCATTCGTTCTTGCTTCATTGGAAAGCCAAAGGACTAGGTTTATCAAAATTTCACTCTCGGTGAAATCCAATATGGCTGACTCATTCGAAAATGAGCAATATTTCAAGATCGCTTGAACGTTATTTTCTTCACTGAAAAATTCGTTCAGTCGATTATTCAGTCTTTTTTGAACAATTTGACATATTGGTCTTGAAAACATTCCAAGAATTGGTAAAAAAGTAGCGGGAAGAATGTTTTCATTCTGATTCTCAGCTGAAATCGAAATATTTTTTTCACCTCATGGCGTAGACACTTCTGAAGTTGTTGTGTTTTTCATGGATGCTCTAGGAAGAAGAGACCAACCTAAAATTTGATTTCCGTTCTAATTCAAAATGGCCGACTTCCTCGAATATTAACAATTTTCCCCGCTCATTAAAAGAGTTTTCGCGGTTGTAATGAATCAAATGCGTAATTCAATCACTAGATTAAACCCTTCCCATCATTTTGAGGGGTCCAACTCGAATATTGATTCAGAATTGTGCCAATTAACAGTTTTAGCTGCACCAATATCTGGTCTTCTTCCTAATGACCCCCAAGATCATAGATTGTACTTCTTTTGTAATTATGGGCTGAAAATTGGCGTAATATTTGCCTAGCAGTATAGCCACGAACAAATAAACATCAATGAAACGCTTATCCTCATTTATTGAAACCATTGTTAACAATTTCAAACGTCAAAAACATGCAACAGCAAGATAAAATGCGAGTTCAAACCAGATGTCATCTAAAACTCGATGACATTTCATTGTTTTTTTGTTTATCATAGAGTTAATGCATGCAGTCTATGTTCAGAGGTTCCACAACGAGAGGTGCATATGATGGTGGAGAAGAGAAACATTATTGACGACAAATTCTGAATCAATATTCGAGTTCGACACCCCAAAATGATGGGAAAGGATCAATCTAGTCATTGACTTACGCAGTTGATTCATTACGCGAAAAAATTTTAAAGCGCAGGAAAAATTGTTAATATTTGAGGAAGTCGGCCATTTTGAATTCGAACGGAAATCAAATTTTAGGTTGATTTTATTAAAATATGGTTCTTTGTCTTTTTAGAACATCCATGAAAAACTCAACAAGTTCAGGAGTGCCAATGCCATGAGGTGAAGAAAATATTTCGATTTCAGCGTTGAAAATCAGAATGAAAAAATTCTTTAAATATTTTTAAGATCAATATATCAAATTGTTCAGAAAAGACTGAATTATCGACTGAATGCCCCATTCGAAATTTTTATTGAAAAAAAAAACGTTCGAGCGATCTTGAAATATTGCTCATTTCCGAATGAGTCAGCCATATTGGATTTCAGCGGGAGTGAAATTTCGATACAATATCTGAAAAACCTAGTCCTTTGACTTTACAATAAAGTAAGAACGAATGATCTAGCTCTAAAATTGCGAAAGTTATAACGGTAAAAAAATGTCCGGTTTTCTCTGGCGCACCCTATATATTAGGAATGAGAAAACAATAATTCTCTTATTTCATCCAAATTCACTTATATTTTTGTTCCCATATATATATATATATATATATATATATATATATATATATATATATATATATATATATATATATATATATATATATATATATATATATATATATATATATATATATATATATATATATATATATATATATATATATATATATATATATATATATATATATATATATGCTACTAGTTTCGGCTTCAAAATAAAGAGTCTATCAGCTGAATTCAAATTAAGTCACTTAATTTATTTAGATGATATTAAATTATATGCCGGAACCAGATCTCATTTAAAAGTCTACTTGAGATTACTTTCAACTATTCCAATGATATTCATATGAAATTTGGGCTTCCAAAATGTAAAAATCTTTCTATTGAAAAGGAAAGATCACCTCTGATTATATAAAGATTTCCAATATCGAAATCGAGCCAATGCATCAAGGAGATACATATAAATATCTTGGATTTTGTCAAGAGAAGACAATTAACCATAGCAGCACTAAAGAAAATATTAGAAGTTCATATTACAAAAGACTTAGAATTATCATCAAGAGTTATTTAACTAGTAAAAACCTTTTCAGAGCTATCAACTCCTAGCTGTTCCTATTCTTACATCTTCTTTTGGAATTATTAAATGGTCTAAAACTGATCTAAATGAATTACAATGTCAAACGAGGAAAATGCTCTGTAAATATCATAAGCACCACCCAAAGTCAGCTGTTCAAAGAGTTACACTACCTAGACATCTTGGAGGTCGTGGATTAATTGATTTGAATAATCTTCATAGTAAACAGATTTTTCATCTACGTTCCCATTTTCATGATAAACAGAGAACGTCTAAATTACATGATATTGTTGTTGCTTCAGATTATAATCTTACACCTCTGAACTTGACAATGCAAAAGGTAGATTTTGATATATTTGATGATAATTCTAAAAGAGAAAGTTGGATGCAGAAGGAATTACACGGAAAGCACCCTAAAGAATTGAAAAATGATTATATTGATGAAATTGCATCGAATGAATGGTTAGTATCTGGAGAATTGTTTGCTGAAACAGAAGGCTTGGCAATTGCGATCCAGGATCAGGTTGTTTTCACAAGGAATTATAGAAAACATATCATCAAACAAAATATAGATGATTCTTGCCGTAGATGTTTCTGTTCTTCAGAAACAGTTTTTCATATATTATCATCTTGCTCAGTCCTTGCTTCAACAGATTATTTAGAAAGACATAATGCCGTCGCTAATATTATTCACTTCAATCTAGGAATTAAACATGACCTAATTCCCAAAAGAAAAAAATTTCAAAAATATGAACCTGAGATTATTTGTGAAAATGACAAATATAAACTTTATTTTGATAAAACAATACTGTGCAACAGAGCTGTAAAACACAATAGACCAGATATCGTTCTTAATGATAAACAGAATCAAATAACATATATAATTGATATTGCTATACCCGACACACATAATATACAAAATAAATACAATGAAAAAATTTCAAAATATATGATGCTTGGCGACGAGATTAAAAAATGTGGAAAATGAAGAAAATATTTATTCTACCGATTATTATTTCTACAACAGGCGTTATTCCTAGAAATCTTCACAAAAGTATTGAGATTTTGGGTCTGAAGAAAAATTTGTTTGAACAGTTACAAAAGATAACAGTCATCAAATCTTGTAATATTCTTCGTAGGTTTCTTTCCGAAAATAATAATGAGGTAGAGTCATAGGTTTTCTCTTTAGTTTATACTGCTCAGAATCTCATTTCATATTTTATTTATTTGTTTATATAAATGTAATATAATTAACTGACAATTTTGTCATATTTATATTCAGAGCAGTATTCTATTCGATCGTTCACCACTTCACACAAAGGAAACTATTAATGAGTAACATTCAGTGTTACTTGACTAAGGTCCGTACACTGGATTTTTCCGGGAGAAAGCCTCTGACACTACTCGTTGGTACATTGATATCATTGTCTGATGATGCTATAGTATGTATATATTCTGGTAGATTGATATATTCTCATAACATTTAACGTTATCCTAATATATAATTACTCCAGGATATGTTTTGATTATAATCATTGCCTGGCAATGGTATTAATTACCGGGTGGTGGATTTATATTTTTCATGAAATCAGTTTGATTGCATGAACAGATATATGGGCAACTCGTCGGGGTTAAACCCCTATATATATATATATATATATATATATATATATATATATATATATATATATATATATATATATATATATATATATATATATATATATATATCTTAATACCGAAACTATTACAACAGAGAAGTGTTTGAATACATATTTACATTTCACACAGAAAAGTGTTAAATAGTTTTCATTTAAGTTTGATTGCAACCAAAATATTGGCATATGCCGAAATCCAAAATAACTCACTTTGTTTTTATCAATCATTTTATCCTTGAAAATCGGGCACGGAGATGAGGGGTTCTTTTTCTATATTTGCAATATTTCACATAGCTGTCGTACTTAAACATTTCCAGAATATTATAGGACATTGAAAACTGAAAATTCCTACTAGTTTATTGTTGGTTCTATCCTATGTTAACATTCTAAATAATACACTGGAAGTTACTTCGTAACCTTAGTTTTATTTTTCCTGTCTTCACTTGTTGAATTCAAACTAAGTCCTTGTACTTTTTCTTGACGATAAACTCTGACCTTGTTTTATAACCTCTGAGCGGAAATCGACCATTGAACAACAAAGAAACATATTCTAACAATAATAAGATGTCTATAAACAGGTACAACTCTAATCCTTTTACAAAATTCATAAATGCAATTGTAAAACAGGCTGATGCCTTGATACTCACCGACTTGTTCGAAGGAAGTCCTATAAAACCAAATGACTTGGTTTTTCCATAGGACCATAAATCTAAATACTACATTCCTAAGGTATATCCTAATTTTCCAATGTTTTCAGCTCGAAAATTTGTAGGATAGAGAGTACATCAATAGTTAAATATGCATCTCCAAATGTAAAGTACATTATAGAGATGAATAACATATTTTGAATGAGGGAGGTTATTAAATAATAAAATTCAGACTTAGGGATTGATTTCATATCTAAAATATTAATAACTGAATTCCACACATACCTCACTACATCTAGAGAAGTAGAATGAACAAATGAATTCATTTCCCCAAATCGAAATAAGGTATTATTAATTTTAATCGTTCTTTTATATTGAGGTCGTGTTTGAAGGCTACCATAGTAAATTTTGATGAAGATGAAGATCAAAAATCAATTCAATAAACCGCTACAAGTTTCAATCTAATTGACAAATTAAAAATGCAAAAAAAGGCATACTGCACCTAGAAGTATGTGTTAAGGCTTTTTGCATCCTGAATGAACTCAGAAAAATTTACCGAAAACATATATTAGCACAGAAAAAACATTGCGAATATTTCAAAAATATGATGATGAAATAAAAGGTATTTCGCTTTTCATAGGTTTCTCAAAAACTGTTGACATTTAAGAAATTAGTAGTAAAACTTCTTAAATAGGTGGAAATTTCAAATGAAATACACTGAATTTTCGAAGCTCTATTCCTATTATTCATTATATTAATTCAACGCGTCAGTTTCACGAAGTGCAGCGTCAGAGAGAGTACGTCACATTACATCATTTTCTTAGGTCATTAAATATTACTATTAAAATTTAAATAAAATTTCCTCAAAAACTTTGAGGAATTCATTCCACTAAGAAATTCATTTCATACTAAATTTTTCAATAAGTTGGACAATTGTTAATTGGCACAATTTTCATGAAATTTTGTCTTTATTGTGAACCTAAACAAATGTTGAAATAAGTGGTATAAAATTTTTCTTCTTCGTGTAGACGTAGTTAATGGGATTAATGTTTGACTACACTGGAGAATAAAATTGCACTTTGTATGATGAATGACCTCTAAATAAACCCTCATTTGTTTTCTAACAGCTCTTGTTTACGATTTATAGCTTTCAGTGAGAAAACACTTAATTACAGCAATAATTTGTTGTTAATTAAAAAAGAATATTGATTTAACTTGCTACTATTAGATATAGCATTGTGAAGAAGAACTTGTGTGAATGAAACAAATCATTCTTGTTTAATTTGTGGAGAGTATATATTTGAGTACCATTCAGGTGTACCAGAGTTAAGACGTGAAGCTTACAAAAATTACTTTGGGCATCTGAAGGAAATGCGTGATAAGCCTCGGTTTCCTCAAAAGGTTTGTAAATCGGACGTTCTGTTTCTACGTTTATGGGCGAATAAGAAAAAAAGACTTTCCAGAACGAAACTGCTATAATCTGGAAAGAAAACGATAATTACATTACTGGCTTTAACCGCAAAAATCAAGCCAAATGAGAACTTCCTTCCATACAGTCGACACATAGTCGAATTCTGAGACCTTGAACTTCCTGTGTACCTACCTCAAGCTAATATTCACAGCAGAAGTTAATTAACATTGACACGAAAACTGCTGGTGGCTTTGAATTTGACCTGAAATTATTCAATCAAGATGATTTAAACGACCTAATCAGAGATCTGGGACTGTCAAAGTCTGCAGAATTCTTGGCTTCAAGGATAAGAGAAAGAAATTCAGAAACAAAAGCAACTAAATTTTCTCATTACCGCACCAGAGAGAAGAATTTCCTAAATTATTTCAATGAAGAAGATGATTTTGTACAATGTAAAGACGTACTTGGATCAATGGCTGCAATGGGATTACAAAATGACGTTTGTAATGAATGGCGTTTGCTCGTCAAAACGGAATCTGAAATGTTTTCTCCTACACTTCCGGATTTTTTTATGTGCGCTTCCCATGGATAGGCGCCTGGAAAGAATTGAGAATTTTGTTTACTCGTTTCTTGAAGAGATGTTGGGAAGATGTTAGTTTTTTTTATGCGCGCTTCCCAGGAATAGGCGAACCAAATAAAAGGGCACCTGAGAAGAATTGAGGCGTCTGTTGAATTGCTTCTTGAAGAGGTCCAAATTATAGGCTGTTGGGAAGATGTTGGACGGAAGCGAGTTCCACAGCTCACCGGCCCTGTAAACAAAGGAATTCTTATAGAGATAGGTTCGAGGTGTCGTTAAATTTACCGCCATATGATGAGAACTCCTTGCCATCCTAGTGTTGGTCAGCAACTTGTCTTCTGAGAGCCAGCGGTTGGGGATCGCGGGTGATCTTCAGGTTGTCGATGAGGCGCACAGCCCGCTTTTGCACACTATCCAACATCCGCAGCGAATGTTTGGGCGCAGATTTTCATAAATGAGAACAATATTCCAAGGCACGTCGAATCTGCGCCTTTTATAGAAGCAACAGCTGAGATGAAGTATCGCTCTGAAAAGAAAACTAAGTTTAGCTGATGCCGACTTAGCTATTGCTGATACATGTTCATGTCAGCAAAACCCGGAATTATTCCGAGAAGATACATGGAGTCTTTGGATGCCATTTGTTGGCCTTACATCATTAGAGGAGGTTCTCCAGCAGGGACCTTTCTAGAAAACGTTGTTGCTTGCGTTTTGCTCACGTTGAAGTTCATCAGGTTCAACTGACCCCTCTCAGATATCCTCTATAAGTCAAAGTTTAAGTTATTAATCTGTTGACATCTCTTACGCTGATATTCCGCAGCTGTAACCGGCCGCAGACTACTGAAAGGCGAAACCAGGGTACAATCGTCTGCAAAACCGAAGATCTTGCTCTCTGTAGTTGACAGAAGATCATTTATCTGCAACAAAACAAGGTTGGCGAAAGAATGGAACCCTGAGGTACTCCTGCTTGCAACTAGAAACAATTAGATGTTATACCGTCGACCACAACTTGTATTGATCTATTTGAAAGAAAGCCACTTATCCAACCCCTCAATTTTTCGGGAAGCCCATATGCAGCAAGTTTATTCAACAAGACTGCATGTCGAACCCTATCGAAGGCTCTAGATATGTCGAGGGCTATTGCTCTAGATTCCGCATGCTTTTCCATCGTTGATGTGCAAACAGTGACGTAAGCGAGCAGATGTCCTATCGATCTTTGCCTGTGAA
Organism: Cryptolaemus montrouzieri; assembly: GCA_013387265.2. NCBI lineage: Eukaryota > Metazoa > Arthropoda > Insecta > Coleoptera > Coccinellidae > Cryptolaemus > Cryptolaemus montrouzieri. The sequence goes on from JABFTP020000103.1 coordinate 32,989,839, forward strand.
AAACATACTGACGGTCGTTAACAGTTTCTTGCAACTCAAGATACTTGATGTGTTCATCATTTATGACTCTCTCCATCACTTTGGACGTAATAGGAAGAAGTGAAACAGGGCGGTAGTTTTGGGGTAATAACTTCTTTCCTTGGGGATAGGTTGAATTCTTGCTATTTTCCAGTTGTTCGGAAAAGACTGGCTCTCAAAAGAAATCTGAAACAGACGGTTAAGAATGGATACCAGTTCGGGAGCACACTTTCTCAGGACGATTGCCGGTATTTTGTCTAGACCAACTGCCTTCTTGCAGTTCAGCTGCTCAAGAGCCCGTCTCACAGTACGGACTCTGAACTTGATTTCTGCCATGGAAGAATTTGTAGGTGTAATGTTCGGTGGTATCGCGTTAGATGAATCTAGCACAGAATTCTTCGAGAACAAGAGAGCAAAGAGATCTGCTTTCTCTTCTCTAACAGGAGACGGAAACACAGATTAGCTGAAATTGGCACTGACAGTCTTCGCCATAGACCAGAATTGTCTAGTCCCGCTTGCCTGTTCGAGGAGTTTATTAGTTACGCTTTCATCTTCCATGACTTGTAAGCTCTGCTCTTGGCTGCAGAGGCTCTTTCGCAGTCTTTGTTGAACCATGGCTTTTGTGCTGTTTTACTTTTCATGGAATGAGGAATGTAGAGATCCATTCCTGCATGAATGATTTCTGTAACAGATTCAGTGCACACATTGATGTCAGGATCTGTAAGGCAATCATCACTGAATGGGAAAGAATTCACGTAGCTCATCCCAATTAGCACGGTTGTAGTGCCAAATGCATCTAGGATGTTTTGGTTCTTGGTTTAGCAGAAGCACAATGGTTCTAGTAGCAGATATAAGGTTATGGTCAGAGTTGCCTGGCATTGCTGAGATCTACACTCCAAAATCATCTGGATCCGAAATCAAAAAATGATCCAAGATGTTCGGGAAGTCGGTTGGGTGATCAGGTATTCTTATCGGTTCGTCGACTAGCTGCGTTAGATTATGGCTGATTGCGAAAGTTTCAGCCTGTCTTCCCACTTCATCTGTTCTATTGGAGTGGCTGAGTCAGTTGGTGTTGTCAACGTTGAAGTCACCCAGTAGAATGACCTCAGCTGCTGGATGATGTGTCTGAATCCAATCCACCTTATCACCTAGATACTGAAACATTCTAGGGAAGTGAATGTCATTTGGCGAGCGATATAGACAGCTTAAGAACAGTGTTTTATCCTGTAAACAGATTTTAAACCACGCAAAGTCGAAAGCGTCGTCCTCCATCCTCTCTCGGGCATGCAACATCTGATCTGGCGAAAACACTGAGGCACCGTTTACACCTAAATCTCGTATGTAACTCATACCCATTGAAATGTAAATAGGTTGTGTCGGTTTTTGACTTATTTGGGTTGTGCGTTGCAGATGCTGGTGGACTGCATCAACATTCACGTAGTTGTGCACAAGTCCTCTCATATTGCAGAACTCTAGAGTTTACTTTCTTTTCTAGAACGTGAATGAATCTTTTGCCGTTTGCACATTTCAATAAAGTAAAATAAGAATATACATCTATTATTGCTTTAGGTTTCGACAAAATTAAGTATACAGAAGATAACTGGCTCATGTTTAAAATGGTCAACTTTCTTTTAGATCAACAGAGTGGTTACACAAACTTTTGTTCGTTCTCTCTGCATGTGTGATAGTAAAGCTAAATTTGATTGGCCTACTTTGGAAGCGTTAATTCTACGACAATGAAACGTGATAAATCTATCTTTATTATGAAGAAATCGCATATTTCTTCCGTTACATCTAAAATTGAGATTCATGAAACAATTTGTTAATGCTCTAAAGAAAAATGGAAATTGTTTCCTTTTCTTGTCCCAAAATTTCCCAAAAACAAGTGCAGAAAAGCGGGCATCTTTGATGGGCCACAGTTAGATCATTAATAAAAGACACAGTTTTATAGAAACTATGAGAGAAATTAAGAAAAAGTTTTGGAATGAGTTTGCATGGGTTATTCGTAATTTTTGGGAAATAATAAAAGTTCTGTTCATTGTCAACACGTTGAACAACACTATTTTCCTGCTAATCTTGGGTATCTGAGGGAAGTACATGGCGAGCGATTTCACCAAGACCTTCGGTTTATGAAGCTACGCTATCAAGGATACAGGAACGCATACATGATAGCTGAATATTGTTGGAGCATTCAGATCAACTCACTGACCCCAACATCAACAAGAAGATCTTCAATTTGAAAGTTTAATAAAATAAGATAAATTTTAAGGAAGTTAGGTTTTATTGTAGATTGGGCTATCTTACATATTTTCTGAACAAGAACTGATACAGAAGTTTTAATCACAGATTTGAAATCATCATTAAAAATAGGTCTAATATGTGCCATAACTCAAGCATCAGAATTGCTGTTGAGCGGTGTTATTCCTTCGTATCTCTTAATATTCAAACTTTTGTTAGGTTAGAGTGAAAGAATGTCGCAAAAAGATCAAGGTAGCTTCTTTAGTTCTCGAGTTATTTGGAAATTTTGAAAAAGAGTTTCGAGATCAGTCAAGTGCCAAAATCTCAATTGCTTTTGAAATTATGTAAAACTGGTTTTCACATTCTACAGGCTTTTTGTAGAATCCAACTACATGCAGAAACTCTTCTTCGTCAAACAATTTTTGAGTTATAATGCAAACTTTTTTTAAATGAGCCATAGGCAACTTTGGTTTTGTCAAACAGAGATTTTTTCGTTTGTCACAAAGATATCGCATATTCACCCAAGTTTTTCTTCCAGGATATGTTTTAATGAAAAACCGAAAATTGTAAAATTTTTCCCTAATTTAGTTTGTCTATGTCATTATTGAAATATCTTGAGTATGTTCTGTGCACTCATAACGATAGTTCCCAAATTAACCATAGCAATGACAATTCCGATAAATTATTTAATGTTTTCAGCAAGTAACGTATCGTTTGTTATAACGAAGCGGCCATGCTGAACAAAAGTTTGGAAAAGTTTGAAATCATTGAACGTTTCATTCAAAATAATTTCGAAGGTGATGATGCAGAAGCTGCTTATTCAGATCAATTTCCTGAAAGGCAACAACCTCATAAAAGTATATTCCATAAATTGAGGAAAAACTTCATGAACCATGGTACATGGAACGTCTCAAGGAAAAAAGAATATGGATAGAGAAGTTACTATATAAAACTTTGGAAAATGGTATACAATTTTCTGTAAAAACCTGTTGGAAAAAAGTCTGCACATCGTTAGACTGTATGTAAAAAAGTGCTTGTATAATGTCAAAACCATGTTTACTACTTTAAATACAACCAAGATATTGGCACTTGATTGATTCCGATATCCTCTATTCACAATATTTCACAATGAATCATCGAAATCTGTCCACCTGTACGCATTTTCATATTTTCAATAGCTTTGAAATTTGAGCAACCTTGTAAAGACTGAATACAAAGTATTCCCAGTGGATACATGCCTGATATACTATATACAACAGTGTATCAATATGTCGAGGTCAGTCTTCCAACAGAAATCGTTCGACGACAGAACTCGATGTTCTGATTCCATTCAACCGTCAGGCTTGTCGTACAACACGAGCATCCAAAGCGATGTCAGCGTCCCCTTGGTGTGAACTGTAACACATGTCGTATATTGCCCAACTACACTCCGTCACATGCAAAGGATCTCCTCTAGGATGGTGAAACTATAAACTAGCCGTCGGCGACTTCTACCCAAGAGGATTCATGTTCACTGCACTAATTCAATTCAAATCCGAAGTTAATCGACACGTCCCTACTATAACCTCCAATTCGAGTGGTTTCTACAGTCCCTTGCCTTGGGGAATAATTGTCTTTGAAAGGGAATGTTACACAATAGTCTAATTTGATGTAAGAAAGTGGGATGGTATTTATGTAGCCCGTACTGGAAACACCAATGTTGTTAGGCGTCGTCTTGAAGAAAGTTTGTCTCAGCAGGTATGCGATCATGTGGGTCACATTTCTTCTTTAAAATAACTGAGGTTTCTTCTTACATTGATGATAGGCTAGAATCGTTCGTTTTCGAATTGAGATCAACATCGTGAGAGGAAGAATATCGCAGGTAATGTATTGTTTTATTTATAAAATTAAGAACTTTTCTTTGATATTCTTTTCAAGAAAGTCGTTGTACATCATACGAAGGTGGCACACCACGCAACTTTGTTTCATCATCATCCTGTAATTGATAATATTGCTGGGTCCATCGATTGTGATATAAACGCAGCTCATTCTCGTGGATTGTGTAAAAGCCTTCGATAGAGCGATCACTATTTACTGTGTGCAAAATAAAAGTCATTGTATTCTCAGCAGTTGTCGACATCCTAGATATTTCAATGACGTTCTGTGAGGAACTGTGTTGCAGTCTTTACTTAATCGTCTTTACACCGCCAATATTATTCGAGATTCGTGCAACGCTCGTGATTTTGCAGACGATACGCTTTTTAGGTAGATTGCGTAAGAGATATTACCTATTATAGTTATCCTCATAATGAGATTTCTACCGTACTTCTCCGCCTTTCATGATCTCCAGACCCAGTAACCATCCCCAATTCAAAAGTGTATATATACATATACAGGATATCACCCAAAGTCTATGACAAACTTTGAGAGAGCTGATTTCTGAAGGAATTCTGTAACAAACTGGTATGATCCTTTTCTTTTAAATTCGTAAATATTCAGCTCCTTGAATTTGATCCTTAAGACTCCTGAAATCGCAACTCTCCATATACGAGAGCATTTCTGTGGTGTTAACATAGATGGAGTAGAATACATATCTTGTTGTACAGAAGGTGATATTTGTAACCATAGTAAAATGATTATCAAGAATGTTGTGTTAGATAGATAGATGTCTGAATATCTTTTTCGATAGATAATTATTGTTTTGAAACCTTGAAGGTACCTCTCATTAATAAAATCGAAATGTCTGCACTCGCGAAATAGTTTTTTCCTTGATTTCAAAATTACGGTGATTAAAAGAAAAGCTTTCATCGTTATTTTCGCTCCCTTCTCTCGTCCCCTTTCAACATTAAATAATCTTTTTTCTCACATTTTATTTTTTTCATCGGATTTTGATCGCTCAAAAAATCTGCGAAAACACATTATTGGGCCACCTACGGGGGCTCTAAAAAATTTTTTTTCCAAAATTCCTTTCGTACGCTCAATGGATATCTGGGAGGGCAAGTTTCTATGGCTTTTGGTTTCTGTTGTTAGATAGCCCTTCTCTGATTTTTTCAGATTTGCCCTGATGGTAAGCCCTATCCAATAAGCAAAAATCTGATTTGTTGCCTTTTAGTGCGGAAAATTCAATTTTCCACATCCTTGTGCGTGCAGGACACAATGAGAATACCTAAGTATTATATCATCCTACAAACATAATGTCCAGCACAAGATTTTTCCATTAAAAAAAATTTGTAGTGAGGATTTTTAGATATGACCTGTTTCAGAACGAAAATTCAACTTTCCTGCTGCTTTGTCGATTTTAGTTATGTTTGGCATATATCTTACTTTTCCGCCAAATTTTTGCCTCCTAAAGTTGAGATTATAGTTTATAATACGTATTTTGTTGGAATTTGATTCCTGAAATTACACACAATTACAAAACAGAACATTCAACTAAATAATTCATTTCGGGTACATATATATATATATATATATATATATATATATATATATATATATATATATAATATTTTTTTTCTATTTCACCATTCAGGGGGTTTTCTCTAGAAAGACCGGGTCTATTGACCAAGGACTTCCTAGGCAGCAGTTAGGAACATTCGGACGATTCTTGTGGTCCAGAGTATCACCTCCTTCTGTGCTCTACTTATTACTTCTCTATCAAGTTCTAGGAACTCAGTGTTTTCTATCAGGTGGTTCTCAACTAATCCATTCGTGGATATTATAAGGGGAAGAATTCTAACCGATCTGAGCTAGTACATTTCTTTTATTTCAAAAGCTAGATCATGGTACTTCGTTAGTTTTTCCGTATACGCCTTGCTGATGTTAACATCCGCCGGGACGGTTATATCAATGATGGTAGCTCGGCGGTTTTCCTTATCGAAGATAATGATGTCAAGTCTGTTGTGCGGCACCGTTCTGTCTGTTATTATAGTGCTGTCCCAGTAGAGTTTGAACTCACTATTTTCTAATATAGGCTTGGGAAAGTATTCGTGCACCCTTCGAGAGGTAAGTATAAGTCCTACTTTTATGGCAATCGCTTGGTGATAAATTTTCGCCATAGCATTGTGCCGCTGGGTGTACTCTCTTGGTGCCAGGATGGAGCATGAGGATGTTACATGCTGAATGGTTTCCAGACCTTGGAGGCATTTTCGGCATCTATCAGTTGGAATGTTCTTCTTTGTGATATGCTTCATGTACGCTCTCGTTGGTACCACCTGATCCTGGATAGCAGCGAGACGCCCCTCGGTCTCCGAGAACAAATATCCGGATTTAAGGTAAGTAAGTGATTGATCTTTGTTCACTCTTTTGTCTTTCAGTGCCTCCGGATACCTGCATTGTAAGGGTTTGCTGTGCCATTCCTCCAGCATTTGTTCAGGTGATGGCGTCTGTGGTGGGTCGCTTCTGCATGCTAGATGTTTTGGTCTTCTTGGCATATCGGTTGGAGAAACGGTAAGTTTTTCGAGTGAAAATACTTTCTTAGGTAACCGCCTTATTGTGGGCCATCTCCACATTCTGCAAACCTCTACCTCCCTGGTGCCTCGGTAAATAAAGTCTTACTACCGATGCATGGGGGTGGTGAATATCATATTTGGACATTAGAACTCACACCCGTGTGTCAATCGCCTTTAAATCCGTGTTTGACCATTTGATCACGCCAAAGGAGTAGGCTATGCTTGGTATAGCCCATATGTTTATTGCAGTGAACATTGCCTTTGAATTTAGTTTACTGCGGAGGACTTTTTTTATTCTATCGAAGAATTTGTTCTTGAATGCTTCTTTTCGATCGAATGTTCTTATCTCCAGTGCTTGTTGCATACCCAAGTACTTATATGTTGCTTCTGGATCTAATTCTTGTAAAGCTACCTCATCTTGAATAAGCATTTCTCCTCCCTGTGTTAATTTCCTCCTTTTGACGTGTAGTATGGCACATTTGTCCAACCCCATTTCCATTCGTATGGTCTTTGTGAATGTTGTCACTATTTTCAGGAGGTTCCTCAGCTGCTCCTCATTTGCGGCGTATAGTTTGAGGTCATCTATGTATAATTGGTGAGTTATTTTGATATTCGACCTAGTATCTACGATATACCCGTATCGGTCGTTATTGAGCAATTTACTGAGGGGGTTCAAAGCCAGACAAAACCACAGTGTGCTAAGTTTATCCCCCTGGAAGATACCTGTTAGAATTTTTATTTCAGGCGTAACGTTTTTGCCAAATGTTAGATTCGATATATATATATATATATATATATATATATATATATATATATATATATATATATATATATATACAGTATCCTATCTTCGTTATAATTTATTTTTCTGTGTATATTAGCAATTGTACATTGCCCCGAATGTCGTATTGTTAAAATCATAATAAAATGAATAAAACAAAATATTGTAACATGTTCGATTCATTTTGTAAAGTTTTTTGTGAGAGAGGCTGAAAAGTAGTAAAAAGAGCTAAAAATAGTAACAGAAAAATTCTTTTGAGTTAAATGCAGCTGACGCTTATGTTTCTCAAGAGCGCAGAAGCGGAATGTGTTTTCGAACTAAAAGGGGCTAAAAATTAAGATGAATGGCAAAAATATCTAAAAATCATCACTAAAAGATTTTTTTTAATAGAAAAATCTTTAGTTGGATATAATATTTGTAGAATATTATAATATTGAACTGTTTTCATTTTTTTTCGCATGCACATACATATAGAAGATTGTATTTTTCATAGTAAAAGGCCAATAAAAGTTTTTGCGGTTATGGAGGTGGCACACCATCTAGAAAAATCGGAAAAAATCACAGAAGTACTTTTCAACAACAGAAACCAAACGCCGTAGAAAAAGACCTGCAGATATCCATTATCTATGATGTAATCAAGGAAAAATTGTTATCGCGAATGGGTTATTTCTCATCTCGACTATCTCGAAGGAGGGTAAGTTTAGATTTCCTCCAATTGAAAATGCATTCCTTCAGTAATTAAGAACATGCAGAAATGATCTAAGTTTATGGTTTTTGCGGTGGACGATGTTAGAGAATACCATCGAAGTCTTCCTCAAAGACATAATCCTGTTTATTCAGTTTCTACTTCATTATTTAGAAGACTAGAAGTGAAACGGGAAGAATTAAACCAAATAATGTCCGACTTCGTCAAGTGAACATACCAAATGAGAAGAACATTACGCACTGTGCTGAATGAAGCGCTTCAATAAGTATACAGCGCACTGCAAAGCAGTTGAAAAGGCCTAAAAGTGTCGTATGGCATGTTTTGAAAGAACAGGATCCTTATCATCGACAGCGAGTGCACGTATTGAATACAATGGATGAGCAGCATCGACTCATATTTTGCCGCTGGATTCTGTAGCAACACGCTCAAGATTTCATTTTCAATGATTTATGTTTGATGAATCATTCTTCAAACGAGATAAATAATTTTCCGAATGACCATTTATGGGCCCTGCGTTAAGGCAAATACGTTTCCAACCGAAGTTCAGTATCAACGTTTGGGGTCGCCTTTAGAATAATAGCTTCTTGCCCATTCTTATCACATCAAGGAAGTATAGTTGTTAAATGGCTGAATGAATATTTTCCAAATAGGAGGATTGGTAGGGGAAGTCCAATTTCTTGGTCACCATGGTCGCTGGATCTCAACTCGTTAAACTTCTTTGTAAAGGGATACATGAAACAACTCGTCTACGCGATCGCGAGTGCTTTTTGAGTAGATCTCGAGAAGAAAAGTAAAGTAGATAACTAAACTACAAAAATACTTGTACGCGTTTGATAGGAACATTCGAAACTTTCATTCGCGCCGATATAAATGTTGCGCCTGCAGGATTTGGAGTCATTCTGAATTGTAACTTGATGGTAATACTACGTCGATACAGAGTTTATTATTAAATAGAACAAAATGAGTGCAGCGAAGAAATCTAAAACGTATCATTTAAATAACGATTGGGAGGAAAAAGTTTTCTTTTGTATGGTGAAGGATAAGTGCATTTGTCTTATTTGTCGTGCGTCAGTTGCAATACTTAAGCGTGGATACTTATAGAGGCATCATAAAACGTTTCATAAAAGGAGTTTCCACCACAGAGTGAATTAAGAAAACGTAAAGTATGCGATTTGATATCTTGTTTGAAAAAAGAACAAACCATGTTCACAAGACTAGCCAAACAATCAAAAGCTACTACCGTCGAGTCATTTAAAATATCTCAAATATTGGCGAAACACAAGAAACCATTTGAAGATGGATCGGTTGTGAAGGGAACAGTTATTGAAGCGGGAGAGACTTTAAGTGGAAATTTTAAAAATAAAACAGAAATCGTGTCTGCTATTAGAGAACTTCAGTTATCTCGTCCGACTGTCACAAGGCGTATTGAAGTCATCAGTCAGGGCATGGCAGATAAACTAAAACATGATATCATGAGATGTACATACTTTTCTTTTTAGTTCAACGAATCCACCGATATGACAGACACTGCCAAAATGTGTATTTTTATTCGGATGGTATTCAATGACATGTTGGCTAAGGAAGAATTTTTGACAATCATTCCTCTGAAGGGGAAGACCATGGCGAAGATATATATGACGTTTTCTTCAAGATTTTAAAAAACTACAAGCTACCAATATATAAATTAGTGTGCATTACAACCGATGGAGCACCAGCAATGACTGGAAACAAAAACGGTTTTGCGGCATTGTGTCGAGCTAATGAAGATTTCCCTTCATTTTTTTCATTCCATTGCATTTTACATGAACAAGTTTTGTGTTAAAAAGTTTTAAACACGGAGGAAATTATGGGCATTGCAACAAAAATAGTGAATTCCATCCGTGCAAGTAGCTTGCAACGGCGGCTCTTTAGGTTGCAGCTGGAAGATAGGGAGTCAGCTGAACGCACTGATTTAGTTCTTTACACGAACGTCAGGTGGTTGAGTCGCGGAAAGTTCCTAGAAAGGTTTCAAGAATTATTGCCCGAAATATTGATATATTGATATTGAGAAACGAAAAATGGTTGACTGAAAAAACTATTATTGAGAACATTAGCGCAGTAAACACATTCAAAAGTAAATTGCAACTTATGATAGATCCACTGAAAAGAAAGGATCAGAAACATTTTCCGTCTTTGAAAGCAAGGGTCCTTCAGTTGAATTATGATACGTATGAGGCTGAATTATCCAATATTTTGGGACAATTAGAAATGCGCTCTATGATTGCAGTAAATTGGCAAATATTTATGAGTTATCCTTTTCATGTAAAAACATTGAAATAGTAAGTCAGTTTAATATAAACTCATGTTCTGTTGAAAATGAGTTGGTGCAGATTACATCAGATATACATCTCAAAGCTACAGCATCTGATACCAATTACTGGTGTTTTATATTTGAAGATAAAAATCCGAATCTGAGGCAATTGCATTTTCTGAAATGAAGATAATTTAGTCAAAATATCGCAATCGACTATCTGACAACCATATGTCATCATGCTTGCTATTAGCACTCAGTGGTTACAAACCATCTTATGAAAAGTATGCTGAGGATATGCAGTGCCACGCTTCAACATCCAAAGTCACTCCTTAGTTAAGTTTAACACCATATGTAACTATTTTGTTCTGTAACAACCAATAAACTCGCAATTTTGAATAAGTTTTTTCATTGATATTATAGAGAAGACCTAAGAAAACCTAACTTAAACCTTGACTAAAATAATGTATATTGTGCGGAAAGCTAATATCTTTATGTGCTACGGTACACCCTACATAGGTAGGTAGGTTAGGTGTATCGTGTATGTACGACAACCCTGCATCATACATACTTGCAGCCTCTCAGAGTCGATCGTAAGTAGTCTAAAAATATTGAGGTAGATCGCCAGCAGTTCAAGTTTGAGCACCCCTGGTGTAGAAATAACAAATTCAAGCAGTCACAAGAAGGGATAAACGATGCGCCAAAAGAACTGGAAATGAAAAAGTCAATCATATTTTTCTACAGTTACTTCTTCGTAAATGTGAGCTATACCCGTGAAAATTTTTGAAGCAGAATGTCAATATATCCGAAGATAGAAGGATTGGGACCATGGTATTCTTACAAGTTTGTCTTAGAATTTCTGCAGGAACCACTTCTCAAAATTTGCCTAGACTTTTTTCTTCGGCATTATGTAATGCCGGCGCTGGATAAAAAGACGTCACCCGAATATATAGTTTCCAATTCGATAATAATGGTCCATAAATCACCTTTCCGAGTTGCGGCAAGAAAGACGCGACAGGCTGAGTGCATCATTTACGGATATGTATCTCTTTGTTGACGCGATCTCCTGGAGTGTCCTGAAAATGGAATCATTGTATTATGATACATTTGGAGACAAAGTTCCTCGGTTTATAGCGTTCGTGATTTCCTGAGAGCGTATTTCATACACTACTCAATTTATATGAAGATTTCCTCAACTCATATTAAAATTATTTCTAGGACAGGTTCGGATTTTCTGCAACTTTCATGATCTGATTTTTCAAGCTTAGTTTTATAAAAACACTGGAAACTATTTTTTTCTGCAATAATGGTATTGGATGTTTCAATTTTTGAAACCGAGAGAATTCATTTCCACAAATGTGCCTACACATTCTGCTGGGATTAAATTTTGTGATTCACGTTGCATTATTGTCAAAAATTATAATCTTCAAGAAGAACAAACGTAGTGTGGAAAAATTGATCAAGAACTGCTGTTATATGACATTTGTCAAATTTTCTGGAACGTCGAAATTCTTTCGCAAATTTTTCTTTAAATTAAACAAGTTCCACGAAGAAATAATATATGGGCGATGTCAACCGAGATTATTGGGTCCAAAATGATTCTAAAACATCTATAGATCACAATCGGCGTCACTTGGAAGACTGAACCTGGCCATCGGTGCTCTCTCGGTCTCCTTAGTCCTTTTCATGACCTTGCTTGCTATGTAAAATCTTTTCTCAGATTTGTTTAGACATATAAGTAGTATGATTGTTGAAATATTTTTTCTGGTTTTCTTTTTCCATTGTTACAGATTCCTATCCCAAACCCCTTCCTTTCACCCTTGTCTTCTTTTGGAAATCACGGAATGCAAGAGGGAATGAAGCGGCTAAGCAGAAAATTTTTGGTACTCTTTTTATGTACACACGACACTAACACAACATAAACAGACAAGCTATAGCTAGTATATATATATATATATATATATATATATATATATATATATATATATATATATATATATATATATATATATATATATATATATATATATATATATATATATATAGGTGGACGTTTCCCACAAAATCTCAATTCATTCTTTTCAGTTTATTTGTCATGACAGGAATAAGGTCGCTGAGAAAAACTTTGGCTTGTATTTGGACATATCCGAAAAAAAATATGTGTTCATGATTAGTTGTCTATCCAAAAAGAAATTCAAAATTCAAAATATGGAAATATGTAGTTTATTGCATGTCGAACAAATTTCAATCAAATAAATTTTGCAAATTTCTATTAATTCTTAAGTTAATATCTTGAAATAAATTCGTGATTGAGATGAAGAAAATTCTCGATACTGTAAAATAATTGAAATTGAGAAGAAAATGAAAATATTAATTCATCAGTCTATCAGTTGGATAACAGTTGCAGTTTGTCTGTATTAAAAAGTTTTCGCACGCAGTTGGTGGTTCAAAAACTGAAAATATTCTGATCTATTTCCTTTGAATGTTGACAAAAATATAGTAGAGGAACTGCAGCATATTTGAGATACTGCAGGTTATTTGGAATACATCGATATCTAAATCAATATAAACGTTATCCGTTATTTTTTGTCGTAAATATATTGCTATACGACACACGAAGCTATCAAGTTTTAAAAATAAGCCGGCTCGGTGGCGTATGGGATATAATGCTCGTCTCCTGTACAAAGTTACCTGGGTTCAATCCCCACAAAGTCGGTGCGATATTTCGGAGGAGATGTAAAGCCGTCGATCCTGTCTAACAGAGATGTGTTGGACATTAAAGATCCCTTCCCTCGACACAAGAGGGGTTCGGCAAAATTTCCGGGGTAGTGAGGTGACAGAATTCCCCAGCGTGTCATTGGCCGAAAGGCGGAAATAGAGCACAATAAAGAAATAACAAACAAACAAAAAAGTATTAAAAACAGGACGCCATCTTGACATTCCAGCCCCAAAGGAACAAGACGCCTGCTTTGAAAAGTTTTTTGGTAAGATTGCAATCAGTGATAATCATTTACTGTAATAGTTGAAATCTTCATTGTAATTATTTACACTGTTAAGTGACCTTCTTAGATTATGATTCTACTATAATTTTGAATACCGAAAGTGAGTATAATTTGGAATATTCCAAATTATATGCACATTTTTATGAGTAGATATTGTCTGCTTTTTTAGAAATGGCAACATCTCACAAATACAAAAAGAGAAAGTGGTGGGAAAAAGAGGAAATGGCCAGTATCAGAGAAAAGAAAATGGGATATTCAAAGGCATCTAATCTGTTCGACGTTCCAAGGACGACACTTTTTCGATTTGTGACAAATAGAGACTCTCTGAGGCAATAACTAATGAAGTAATTGGTCTACGGCCAGTTTTTTGGTCAATATATAGAAAACCTACTAATGGAGTACGTGTTAACAATGTAGAGTAAGTTTTATGGGCTGACCAGAATGGATTTGCACCGTTTGGCATATCAATTAGCTTTGAAAAATAATATAAAATCATTTTGAGGGTGGGTGTGCAGGAAGATACTGGCTAAAGGGGTTTTTAAAATGACATGATAAAATTTCATCCATAAGACAGCCAACTGGGACTTCTCCAGCACGAGCTAGAGGGTTCACTAAAAAAAGAATGGATGAATTTTACGACAATTTTGAAAAAGTGCAGGCTGATAAGTCTTTCCCTGCTGCGCGCATCTTCAACGTTGATTAGAGTAGTCTCTCCATAGTCCAGAGAAAATACCAAAAATCATAGCTCGAAAAGGTGAAATACAAATTGGAGCAATGACGTCAGCCGAAAGAGAATCGTTAATAACTATTGCAGGAATATTTGTCCCCCCATGATAATTTTCTCGCGTAAAAATCTGTCTGCTGCTTTAATGAAAGGAACTCCAGTTGGCTCTATAAGAGAAGAACATCCATCGGGATGGATCCAAACTCACTTATTTACGCAATAGTTTCAACACTTTGTAGAATACGTGAAACCAACGGAGGTATCCCCAGTGCTTTTGATTCTAGATGGCCATTACAGTCACACCAAGAACATAGAGTTAATAGATCTTGCAAAACAACATTATGTGATTATGAATGTAACGTTCTGAAAGAAGATATCTCTGATCATCATGGAAAAAAGGTAGATTTCATGCATTTCTTTGATTCAAGTGTCGAAAAAGGGCCATGCATAATGAAAAAAAGTGTTTTCTCACGAGATAAATTGGCGCAATTAAATATCGAGTTGGGTAATATATGTTGGGAAAGAGTTATCCAATCTGAAGATGTTGATTCGGCATATAATAACTTTACTGAATCTCTAGTTCAAACATTAAGCAAGTATGTCCAATTAAATCATTTAACGTGAAACCTAAAACAAATCCATGGATTACGGAAGGCATAAGAATATCATGTAGAGAAAAACGAAAACTACTTTATAAAAAAGAACAAGGTATTGTTTCTGTTGCGCTCTATAAAACCTATTGTTTCATTTTGAAAAAATAATCAAGGCAGCTAAGATATTACAAAATAAAAGGTTCATAAATAACTCAGAAAATAACACTAAAGCGTCATGGGTCTTAGTAAAGCAAATTACTGAAAATCAAAGAAAAAGGGAGCCGGTCACAGAGGCTTTCTCTGATAAATTTCCAAACAGAAACTCCGCTTTGAACAACCTAAATAATTATTTTATCGATGCTGTTCCTGAGGAAAATTTACCTAGGGCAAAATTTAAGTTTGTCAAAAGATGCAGGGATTCAGTTTATTTAACACCTACTTCTCCTGAAGAAGTCAAAAGAATAATCGTTCATCTTAAGGGGAAAAAACGGTGGGGGAAGACGAAGTACCTGTTTCTGTTCTTAAGACTTCTGCTCATATTATATGTTATCCACTCGCACACATTTTGAACATTATGCTCAGTACGGGTAGGTACCCTAAACAACTAAAATTAGCACAAGTTATAGCAGTATTTAAAAAGGGAGCTACAAATGATGAAAATAACTACATCCTTTTTTCATTAATAATAATAATAATAATAATATGACACACTGGCGCACGTCTCTGTAGGTCAACATGAACAATAAATCAATTAAAACCGACGAGATACCCATACGTCGAGGAATTTTCCAAGGAGACTCTTTGAGTCCACTATGGTTCTTTTTGGCAATGAACCCATTATCCTCAATGCTCAATAGAACAAGATACGGATTTAGGATAAAAATATGCATATCCAATCGAATATACCAACACCTTGACGACAACAACATATTAGCAGAGAGGCAGAAAGGATGCAGAAAGAAACACCACGGGTGCAGGGAACAACTCATCATCATCGATTCTGTGATAATGAAACAGGCACGCGTAGGGCATCGGAATGTTCATTCAGCTTTTATGAATTCTGATTATCTGAAGGCATTCGATAGTACCGCCCATTCTTGGCTTGTTGAAGTATTGCAGATATACAAAATTCACCCAGTCCTGGTAGAGTTCTTGAAGACAACAATGACACACTGGCGCACGTCTCTGCAGGTCAACATGAACAATAAATCAATTAAAACCGACGAGATACCCATACGTCGTGGAATTTTCCAAGGAGACTCTTTAAGTCCACTATGGTTCTGTTTGGCAATGAACCCATTGTCCTCAATGCTCAATAGAACAAGATACGGATTTAGGATAAAAATATGCATATCCAATCGAATATACCAACACCTTGACGACAACAACATATTAGCAGAGGGGCAGAAAGGATGCAGAAAGAAACACCACGGGTGCAGGGAACAACTCATCATCATCGATTCTGTGATAATGAAACAGGCACGCGTAGGGCATCGGAATGTTCATTCAGCTTTTCTGAATTCTGATTATCTGAAGGCATTCGATAGTACCGCCCATTCTTGGCTTGTTGAAGTATTGCAGATATACAAAATTCACCCAGTCCTGGTAGAGCTCTTGAAGACAACAATGACACACTGGCGCACGTCTCTGCAGGTCAACATGAACAATAAATCAATTAAAACCGACGAGATACCCATACGTCGTGGAATTTTTCAAGGAGACTCTTTGAGTCCACTATGGTTCTATTTGGCAATGAACCCATTGTCCCCAATGCTCAATAGAACAGTATACGGATTTAGGATAAAAGCAGAAAGGAATTATCATACAATCTTCCACCTGCTGTATATGGATAACATCAAATTATATGCTTCCAACAAGAAGCAATAGGATGATTTGCTGAAAACTGTCAGTGAGTTCTCGGCAGATGTTCATATGAAATTCGGGATTGAAAAATGTAAGACCCTGAACATTCAAAGAGGGAAAGTCATAGATGGTGAAACACAACTTCCAAACGGTGATATTATACAGTGCATGAGAGATGGGATACCAACAAGCCAGATTGCTAGACCAAAAACAATCAAAGGAGAAGATTCGTTCAGAATACAGTCAGCGTCTGAGGTCTGTGCTGAAATCGATGTTGAACTCGGGGAATTTAGTCAAGGCAATTAGCACCTACGCCATTCCAGTGTTACTTTACTCATTTGGAATAATCAGATGGACTAAGACAGAACTGGATGATATTCAAAGGCAGACCCGAACGATGCTGACAAAGTACAACAATCATCATCCAAAATCGTCTGTGATACGAACAAATTTGAAGCGGAAAGAAGGAGGACGCGGATTGATAGATGTTGTCAATTTACACACCGAACAGATAAAAAAATCTCAGAGAATTCTTCTCTGCAAAAGCTTTGACTTCTGACCTCCATAGAGTGGTATCGTTGGCTGATAGGGGATATACACCACTAAATCTTGCTACCAGAGATGATCTGCTGAATCTACCGTTCCTATCAGATATTGAAAAACAAGAGCAATGGTCAAGAAAGTAATTACATGGACGACATTACCATGAGATTAATCAACCACACATCGACAAAGAAGCCTCCAACAAATGGTTGATGAAAGGAGAATTATTCGCAGAAACAGAGGGATTCCTTATGGCCATCCAAGACCAAGTGATCGCTACAAACAATTACAAAAAATTTATAATGAAGGACGGAACATTACAAACAGATAAGTGCAGAAAATGCCATATAAGATCGGAGACTATACAGCATATTACGTCCGGATGCGAACAACTGGCCAATACGGAGTATCTTCACAGGCATAATCAAGTGTGCAACATTATCCACCAGAAACTTGCACACAAGTACGGACTTCTGAACACCTTCCAGCCATATTACAAGTTTCAGCCGGCGCCCGTATTGGAAAATGACTCTATCAGATTATACTACGATAGGCCTGTTATCACTGACAGAATGGTGACGAATAATAGGCCGGACATAGTGGTGTATGATAAGAGAGCCAGAATAGCAATGCTGGTGGATGTCGCCATACCGAATAATAACAACGTGCTGAACCAGTTCCAGGAGAAAAAGTCCAAATACACCTTGCTTTTGAGATCAAGCAGATGTGGCACCTCGATAAAATAGATATTGTTCCTGTCATCGTATCCTCGACTGCTTTAATACCCAAAACTTTGCATGATAGCCTTAAGAAATTAGAATTGCATAAGAATACCTATATAGAAATGCAAAAAGCTGTAATTCTTAATACATGTAGGATAGTTAGGAAATTTATGTCAAGTATATTGTAATCGAGCCTATTCCCTTTGATTGCTAAATCTGGGAAAGGTAAATTATATCCAGCTAACAGCTGAGATAGTGCATAAGTCCACGATAATAATATTGTTTATTTTCCTTTACAATTTTGTGTGTACATGAGTTGTGAAAACCAGGTTGTTGACAATAAACTCATATTCATATATAACTGTCTGCAGTGTACTAATCTAATTTCTTACTTAAGTAAACCTAACACATCGACACTGATCCCTAAACAAAATAAAGAGTGAAAACAAAACTCAAACAGAATAACTCAGATTCAACAAAAAAATATATATATATATATATATATATATATATATATATATATATATATATATATATATATATATATATATATATATATATTTTTTTTTTTTCTTGCTGTCAAACATAGGTAAAATCTTTGAGAGAGTGATTTGTGATGGGCTAGTCAGTTTTATTGATAAGTTCTTAGTGATAACTGAAAAACAAAACGGATTCAGGAAGGGCAAGTCTACTAGTAGAGCCATATGCACTGCTCTAACTAAATGAGAAAAAAGCGACACTTGCACTATTAATAGATCTGAAAAAAGCGTTTAGTAGTGTGAATCATGAGCTACTTCTCAAGAAACGTGAAATGTTTGGTGTAAAGAATGTTGCCTTATATCTTATAAAATTTTATCTCACAGACCGAAAACAATGTGTGGTAGAAAATAATGATGATGGTAATTTGGTCAAATCAAACAGGATGACGGTCGAAAGAGGTGTTGTTCCACAAGGTTCTATCTTGGGACCGCTCATCTACATAATCTATACAAATGACTTTACAGAGTTCACTGATGAGCATACAGTTTTATATGCTGATGATACAACTTTAGTATTGAGTGAACAAGCTATGCATAGTATGAAAATTGAAATCCTTGAAACCCTAGAAAATCTTGATCGTTATTTTTCAGCAAATAATCTTGTATTGAATGTAGCGAAAAAAACGTTCTGTTATTCGGAAATTGGGCTGTTGATAAATTATCAAAACACTCTGATTGAATCGGTAGAAAATTCAGTTTTTCTAGAAAAATGCTTAGATAGGTGACTAGATTGGGAGAAACATATTGATAATCTACCAAAAAAACATATCTAGATTTTGTTATACTTTGCGAATTATAGCAAGAAACGTGGGTACGAATTAAGCACTAATGGCATATCATGCTTATGTCCATTCAAGACTGAAATACGGCATAATATTTTGGAGGAGCTCAACTTATGTGGATAGAATATTTAAGTTGCAAAAGAAATGCCTGAGATGCATCTTCGATCTGCTGAGTACGGACTCATGTAAACAGATTTTCATTCAAAACAGCATTCTGACTGTTTATGACTTGTATATTAACCAGTGTATAGGCTTTGTTATAGAAAATTGAGATCTTTTTGTTGTTGAAAGTGCTATGAAACACAATTACAACAAAAGGAAAAAATGAGATAAAAAACACAAGGTTTAACTTTAATCTACACTTTATTTGAAAAAATTCGACGACGTTTCGCTGACACAGCAGCTTTATCAAGAATGACAAACAGAATGAAGAGTATGGTATTATAAACAAATCGTAGAACAAGTTGGATGAATAACAGGAAAAACCACACCGAGCCATTGTACAGTTAGTATGAAAGGTAATAAAAACTAATTAAACAAGTTAAGTAGGGGTGAATAATTCACATCTACCTGCTCATTCAAAAGCTGGTCCGAATGTCTATTTATTTCTAATGCTTCTAGGAGATCTAATTTTGAACTTTTGATTTTATATGTAATATGTCAAAGTTTTATTGAATGAATGGTTTTCTTTTATTAGGTGGTTTGAATAATTTGAATCAGATTTATTTTTATCGAAGCTACGTTTATGTTCAGATGTGCTTATGCCAAAACTCCTATAGGTCCTACCGATATAAATTTTATCACAAGAACCGCAATTGAGTTTATAGATTCTGATTTACTTTACTATTTTTCAACACGAGATTTATTATTTTTAATATGTTTACCTAAGTTATTAGAAGTTTTGAAAGTTATATTAAGATTTTGTTTGACGAGAAAGGATTTAATATTTGTACTTGCAGAACCGCAGAATGTTAAACTGTTGAATATTTTATAGTCTTTATGAATAGGATATACTTCATTTATTGCTTTCTGATACAGTTTTTCACGAATGATTAGATGTATCATATCCGGATTATATGAATTATTAATGGCTATCTGTTTGATGATGTTTAATTCTTTATTATAATCTTCTACTGATAAAGGTGAATTGAGTAACCGATGTACCATGCTGTTTAAAGCTGCAACTTTGTGTTGAATTGGATGTAATGAGTAGTTATGTATAATTGTATCAGTATGTGTTGGTTTACGAAAGACCGGAAAAACATGATCATTATTTTGTTTAGTGATTTTCAAGTCCAAAAATTAATGGAATCGTTCTGTTCAATTTCTATCGTGAATTTAATGTTCAAATGGATGGAATTAATGAAATTAAGAAATAAGTCTAATTGACGAGTAGTTCCAATGAAACATACTAAGATGTCGTCAACATATCTATACCAATAAAGAAATTTGGAAATGAGTGGATGTGTATGATTTTTCTGTTCAATATTATTTATAAAAATCTCTGCTAAAAGTGGACTCAAAGGATTTCCCATGATCAAACCATTTTCACTACTGTAATAGATGTTGTTGAAAGAAAAATAATTTTGTTCAACGCAAACGTCCAACAGATTCAATATTTCTGATTTAATTATGTGGTTAACATGATTCGAATTCAACATGTTTTCGATTAATATTTTGACATCACCTGGAGGAACACTTGGGTATAAATTCTCAACATCAAACGAAATAAGTTTTGCGTTAGGTGGTAGGTTAACATTTTTTATGTTATTTATCAATTCGAAAGAAGTTTTTATAGGAAATTTTGATTTGAATGAACAATAATTTTTAATGATATCTATAAGGTAGTGCGACAATTTCACGGCTGGGGCTGTAACGTAAGATACGACTGGTCTAACGGGGTTATTTACTTTATGCAATTTAATGAGTGAATACAGTTGAGGTGGTTGAGGGTTTGGTAAAATTAATTTGTATTTATCTATTGCTTTAATTAAAGATTTTGCGTCATTTATTGCAATTTTAATATTCTTCTGGAATTTAATAGTTGGATCTTTGTTTAAAATTGTATAGTTTCCGGACGAAATGAAATTTGGAGTTTTAAATATGTAGTCATTTTATTTAACGCAATAAAAGTATTACCCATATCTGCTTTTGTAAAAATAACTTCATTTAGTTGAGATTTTTGTTTGATGGCCTTTAAAATATTTTGTTCTTTACTCGGTTTAAAGTCAGCTAATGATTCATTTTTATAATGTTAGATGCTAAATATTTAAGGTGAGTGTTATTAGGAATATTTTTCAGAGAAATTTCAGTATCTATGCCAAGTTCCTCTAAATCAGATTTTATCTTGTTTGATTTAATATTGTGTTTGAAACCTTTCTCCAAGAGATTTGTTTCATCAGTTGTGAAATTAGTATCAGAAAGGTTAACGAATCTATCAAAAAATTGATGGTCAGAAAATTTAGTTTTACGTGGAGTAGGTTCCGGTTTTCGTGACACGGGAAATTTTAATTTGCGATATTGGATGGTATATTTATTATGTATTATTGATCTAATTTTGAATCTATTATTGTAATCTAGTGAATCGAATTCAAGTGGATGAAGTCTGTACAATAACTCGGTATGAATTACCTTGAGATAAATATTGTAGATGTCTCGTTTGTGGAACAAAATCTTGCATTCTGATTTGATCCATATCTTCTGTCCAGAGATAACTGCTCTTCGAGCTGCATAACTGTTGTTGTTGGTCTTGAGTTTGATGTATTTAGGACACACTTCACTCTTTAAACACGTGGTTAGAAACCACAGGTTTTGGGATGTTATAGCATTTTTAAGTAACAACTTAAAATACCAAAGGGCCAAAAAGCTTGTATTCGCTTTCTTCAACATTTGAATGGATCTACATCAAGTAACGGCCTCCACAATTCAAAAACAAAAAAGGAAAACAGATGACGTAATAGATGAAAAATATAATTTTACATATTTACAAAAAATGCAAGATATACAATGATTAAATTATATGCTATACTGACGTTGTCAGCCAAAAATCTTCCTAAAATGAAATTAAAAGTGAAACTGAAAAACTACTTGAAAAGTAAAGCTCACTATAATTTAACTAAATTCTATGAAAACAAAGTTGTGATTGTTTTTTGGTGCATTTGATATACGCGCATTGGATTATACAGACTGTGACTTGAGCTCTCTTCATATATTGTTTTTACTTACCATTTCAATATTTCTTTCACATTGCTGTATATAAATTTCTCTCGACATGTTCCACGCCCAGAAATGGGTTTAATTTTGTTATTTTGTAACAAGGAATTAATAAAAGATTATCTATCTATCTATCTATCTGTCACAACCACTTCATTGTACACATGAAGTTCGACCGTTGGAACGCACTTTCATGGGACCCTTAAAATCCTACTATAGTGAAGAAGTTCTAGTGTTTCTTAGAGTAACTAATAGATCCTTAACACCACATGATGCTGAGCTATTCGGAGTATCCTATATCGAGTACCAAATTGGAGAAATTGCTGCTAATGGTTTCAAAGTTGGTGGCATATATTCATTCAATGAATTCATTTACTCAAGCCGATTAAATAGCCGCTGCTGAAGATTTTGAAGAGGATCAAAACTGTAAAAATATTTCAACGAAGCTTATCTCCCCCATGGTAGCATGGTAGGTTGGAGAATGACACAGAACCAGGGTCGTCAGGTAGTGGGACAGGAATTCACTTCCTTGTTACTCCGTCTCATATTTCTACCGTGCTCACAATAAAAATGAGGACTAGAATAGAGGCCGTAAGCCAGCTAGATCGGCAATAATCTCAAGTTCACCTTATAAAAAGACCTTGAGATGCACAAATTAAAAAAATTTGACAAAGAAAGCAGAACACAGAAAAAAAATATTAAGGGAAAAGGAAAAATAACAAAGAAGACAAAGAAAAGAGATATGACAGACAGTGACTCATTAGATCATTATCCTGAAAATCCTTTATCTGGAAATAACACAGGCTTTTCCGACGATGTAGCAATGAGAGATGAGACTACAGTTCCTACTAGCGAAGGCGCCGAGTATTTTTCTGTAACGGAAAATATAGTGATGATAAGAGGGGTGAAGAATGGGTACCATGCTGAAAGTGAGAGTTGTGGGTTCACGGTGCTTGTGGTGGTTATGAATCCGGCGTGTATATTTGTACTGCAAGAATAGTAACTAAGAGTAGTAAATTGTAAATTTAAACTGAACACTGATCTGTGATTATTGTGACTAATTATTTAATAATCAGAGGTCATTTTAGTCTATTTTGTTTGAAAAGATTGATAACCTAGTGAACTTTAGACTATAAAACTGTTACAAGAATAAGAAATCTATAAATTTCTAAGAAAAAGTGTTAGGAATTGTCAAAGCAAAATGTGAATATAATTTGGAATACTATATTCCAAATTACCAGCAACCTAAGGCAAAGTTTCCGGTCTTTGCTACATTCGATTGATTTTACTATTGAAGTTTAACAATAATTTCCTCTTCACATTTATTCTCAATAAACAAACTAGTATTCTAAATATGCTGCAGTTCTTCTATCTAATCACCGACTGGCGCCTGTTAATGAACAGAATGCGGAAATAGCAGCTTTAAATTTTCTAAAAGGATTACAATTGTGATCGATTGACCCCTTCCTACAGGTGACCCAAGCAGTTACCTGATTTCACTTTTACTACTACTAACTCAGGCCAACTCCATTCATAAAACCATTGACTAATAAGGTAACAAATGGACCTATAATAATCCCCTTAAACTCATTCATAAATTCTATGTTTACTATTTCATTCATAAAATCTGCCTAAAGGGTCGAGGTGATATGATTCAACACAGTTGGATCTTTCCTTGGAAATATTCTTGAAAATACGATAATTTGATTTTGAGAAGAATGACAGAGGTCGAAGGTATTCTTGAAAATATTTCTTCGAAGAAGTAAATTGATGTATCGAAATAAACTTCATTTATACATGTTCAAATCTTAATTTTTTCTCCTTTATATGTGTACTATTTATTTCGGAAATATTTTTACTACAGCATTTTGGAAAGACGTACAAGTGATAGTTTAAGACTTAGCCTATGGATAGTCGGGTCTCTGGAGAAACAGTTTATCGATCTATTCAAAATAATTTCTTTAAATTGTGAATATTTTCAGAGCGTTTCCTCTCCGGTTATACTGGACGTCGACTATTTAATTTTTTTAAATACATCCTTTGCAAGCTTAGGATTTTATGTTGTCTTAAATTCACCACCATTGAACTATCATTACTATTAAGGTTTAAGTTAGATGATAACATTTTTTAACGAAAAAAGTATTATTTTGAGGGCTACATAGTTTCTGATGCTATTTTGTAAACAGGGACAAAAAAACTTGAACGACTGTATAAAAATCAATTGACAAAAAACTTTTTTCAATACAAGTTTCTATTATTTTTACATTATGAAACCGTATTTTGAATTATCGATTAGAATTATGTTTCTCTATACATAAAATGGCTCGTTTTCATTATATTCGTGATTTTATAAGAAACCTGCAATTCTTTCGGAAGTATAACAAACAGCGGATTTAATTCCGATGTTAGTTTTATTTTCCACAATGTTCAATATAAGGTTCTATGAGTTTCAGTTTAATGTTTGAAAATAAATTAAAATATCAATAACTCCAATTTTGTTTGGGTATTTTTTTTATATGAACTGGCAATTAAATACTCAAACAAGGATATTATAAATTAATTCATCATTCATGAAAATGTAAACAAATAATAAGTTGAATCTTCAGATCAGTGGACGAAAAGTACTCGAATATACTTGTACTACTAATTGCAGAAAACAATTTAGAAAATTACAATCAAATTTGTCTCTTATGAAATACAGAAAACTAAAATGAGTAGCCTCAGGCTATATTTCTTGTTTGAGTATTTATTTGCATTTTACTCAGCAAAAAAACTATGCAGAAACGGAATTGGTGTAATTGCTATTCTTGAATGCTTTCCAAACGTTAAATTTATAGAACCTTACAATCAAAATGAGAATATTGCAAATAAAATGAACATGATCCATTTTAGGTATAGGAAAATCAGGAAGCAGATTTTCTAGTTGTTGGAGTGTTCTACAAGGCATCCTACGTTACTGAATTTGCCACCCCATGTTGTCCCATGTTGTTTTATGGGATTCAAGTCGGGACTTCTGGCTGGCCATCTTAAAATATCAATTTCGGGTACAAAAGGTACAACATGGGGTTCAAGGATATCTGCAATGCATCTGGCCGCTATCATTCTTCCATGATTCATTAGGACTAACTCAGTTCGACCATGGAAAGAAATGCCTGCACACACCATTACTGAGCCCCCTCCGAAGTTTTCGGTTTGCCGGATATTGCATTGCTGATACCGTTCCCCAGGTCATCTGTATACAGGCGTGCGTCTATCATTTGATACTAGACAGAACCTGGACTCGTCGGAAAGGAGAACATTCGATCATTCTGGAATACCCCAATTTGCATGTTCCCTCGCAAACTGAAGTCTTGCAACTCGATGCTCTCTGGTGAGACGCGGGCCGGTAGAAGCCACCCTTGGTCTGGTATTGTTTTCTCCGAGTCTGTTTCTAACAGTTTTCAATGAAATATGCACATTTCTGGAAAGTGCGAGTTCATTTTGTAGCATTCGAGCAGTACAGTGCCGAACTCTTAGTGCAGTTAAACGAAGCCAACGATCATCAACTGATGTTGTTATCCGATTTCTCCCCTGTCCGGCCCTTCTTCCATATTCCCCTGTTTTGTGGTACCCATTAATTGCTCTTGAAATAGTGCTTTGGTTAACATTCAACAAGTAAGCCACGTAACGTTGGCATCGCCCTTTCTCTAGAAGTGTTACAATTCTTACCACTTCATGATCACTCAAATAGCATCCAGGACGTCAGCAGCCATTACAATAAATTCAAAGATTCGAAAATGAACAAGAAACACAGAAAACTTGCATTAATTAAGCGTGAAAACTGAAGAGAAATTAATGGTTAAATAAACTCATTCTTGTTTCAGACGTGTTTGAGATCATATGGAAACAAATGTTACTACATATATAAGATTTTTCCTCTCATATTTCCAAAAATATACGTTGACAAAGAAACTGTGATCGAGCGGCTTAATCGTTTGTGTAATTCAGAATACCAGGTGATGCGACAATTTTTGTGGTGTGTGTATTTTAGTTTTATTGAGTTTTTTTGAGCCGCTGTATATATGATAGCAAGAAGATTAATAATTTTTCGGAAACTTTAGTAAATTTCTATAGGCAAAGAAGATGACAAAATAATTCCTAAAATTTTGAAAAAAAATCATAGCATATAGTGGTTGATTTTGAAAATTTCAAAATTGAATAGATATCATTAAAGAACTGCTTTTAAAATTTCTATGTTAATAAATTTATTTCCGAACTTTCTTAAATGTTAATATTAATTGTTGAAAATAAAAATATAAATCTTATTATCCAAGAAGTTATTACAATTTACGAAAAAAGGTGAAATACTCTTCTTAAAAATTGATTTTTCTCTATGGTTATTTCGAATTTTTGAATATTTCTTAAGAATTCATTACTCAAATAGTGAAATTTCGTGCACTGAGGGTCCGCAAACATACCTTAAGAACTTGATAAATATTATAAGTGTCGATTCTTATTTCTGATGAAATCTGATGATATACCAAAGATTTCTGACTGTCAAAAGAACCGCACATCTGTCATCAAATATCTGCTGGCATTCGAAGAAACTGTGTTTGTTTAACTCTTTCTCCCGTGATGTACTTTAAAATATTTGTTCTTCCAGAATTTCAAATTAATATATCAATGCAATCGTGTTAAAATGAAAATAAGTCATTATCGATTTTTTGTGATTCAACTAAAAATCTAGTTGACGTGTTTTTGATTTTCCTCTGGATGAAGCTTTCTTCAAAAGAAAATATCTCAATTCAATTTCAAATATCCCCAGTTTCCGAAATGCTTTTGGCAACATTTATGGCTGAAAATTTTTTTGAAGCTAAGTTTAATTGAATCTGTAAGTTTCAAGTTGGATGTTGTATATTGTGTTATACATAAGATTTTATCTGCCATGCGTATTCACTAAATATCTTTTTGAGAACATTGAGTATTTATAAATGTACAGACCAGGTAAAGTAAAAATTCTTTATGCCGACGAATTGAAAACTGCAGCTTTCTCGGTTGATCAATATCGATCTGATGCATCTCGGCAAAACAAAAATCTTCGCAACTTCCTGAAATTTCCCCAAAAATTGATGCCATACGTGAATCCTGATTCAATGCTGAGTGCGCCAGAATGACTGATTCAGTGATTACGAAAGAAGAAAGGACTCTGGTCTACACATTTGACATATGCTATTTGATTGTCAATAGCAGCAAACACAAATTGTTACCCAAAATCGAATACTTATAATAAAAACAAATTTCGTTGATCCTCTTGTCAAATTTATAATTTCTAAATTGCTTCATTTGAAATACATTTTATTTCAGGAATTACTTCAGGAATTGAAAAAATTCAGTTTTCATTTTTTTTCTGTAAGAGAAATATCATTGTACTAATTCCACTTGTGTCAATTACTATTCAAAAGCTAAAATCCTTATTTTCGAATGATCTTAGATATAATTTACGAGGACTTGTATGGAAAGTATTCCTCTGGAAGGAATAAATTTATGAATGAAACCTTCAGTTGAGGCACTCAAATACGATAGTATCTTTCAAAGATATAAATGGATAACAGCACCGTAATAATTTGTCCTTTCTTCATGGGGTGCTTCGGAAATACCAGATAATAATTATACTTCCGACTTGGTTGTTCATGAATGAATATTCCTAGAAAATATTTGTGGTACTTTCAACAATATACAGGGTCTGATCAAAGAATTAACAGAATGTATTTCGTGAATACTCAATTTTGTTGTTTCATATCATATCTTGATCGTGGATATATTGTTTTATGAAAAGTATTGAGTGTTAAAATTAAGATTCTATGACGATCCGTCGTTTCATTTGAAAAACAACTTTAAGATGAATTCTTGTAACGGATCACTGTATATTTGAAAATAATATTTAGAGAAACAGTAAATTAGAACCTTCTTTTTTCTTCTCCCATACATTGAACATTGATCATTCACACACTACATGGACACCTTGTATATTTCTAGTAACTTCTATAGCAAATTTTTTTAAATTATCAAACAATTCAAATATGATCAATTTTCATCTCGGAGTTACTTGAAAGTTTTGAAAGCAATCAGGTGCTAATATCTCAGTTGTTTTTGAAGTTGTGTAAATATTGTTTTGATATTTTACAGGCACTTTTATACGTGCTTATGCGATATATTTTCGGAAAGGAAAAATGTTTTTCAACAAAATCAAAATTACCTATGATTCATATTAAAGAAAAAGTTCGCATTATAATGCAAAACCGTTGGACAAAAAGAATTCCGCACTTCGATTCTATTTAAAGAAAGAACCTGTAAAATGTCAATTTTCAAAATATCTAAATAACTCGAAAATGGAAAAAGTTAGCTTGAATCTGTTTAGCAATGCATTTCTTACACAAAAATAACACTGCGAAGAGAACTCATCTTTCTTTATTCGCAATATTTCACATAACTGCAGTACTGAAACGTAGAAATCTGCCAACCCAGTATATACTCCTATGAAGAAAGCAGTTTGATTCATTTTACAAAGTAGTAATATTGAAAATTTTGTTGGTTCCTATTGAAAGCTGAACATGATGGTTTTGAACATTGATAAGAACTTCATATCCACTTGAAATTCGTCTAATTGTTTAGTCGGTATTTGCCTACCCTAAAGAGATTGAAGAAAATATTTAATGATTACAGCATGTCGAGACAAATTAACATCCTGTACGATGAATTTGCTACATAAATTATAGTTTTCGAAAAAAATAGAGATGATAAATCTCACAAACAATCTTATGGACCACTTCAAGAATGCTAGCGGATATGGATTTTTCCAAAGTTTAACATTTTTCATTATACCTTTCATTTCAATTGCTACGTCTAGCATTTTCGTTTCAATAGACAGCCTTAAGTGCTAGTTCACGGTGAACTATGCAGAAGCTGACCGTGACCACGTGGAGAGAACTGAAGCAGAAGTCCGGAGACGTCTAGCCGAAAACAACGAGGAATCATCCAACCCTAAAAGCTAAAAAGCGTAAACTCCTCACAAAAGTGAGGAAAACTATTGGAGCAGATGAGATCAGCAACATAACACTAAAGAACCTCCCACAGCTGGAATCAATCACCAACGAGAGTCTGCCGCTCCAACACGTTACTGAGAAATGGAAAGCGGATGTGATTGTCATCAGCAAACCAGCTAAGTCTGCTTCCTTCACAGCATTATAGGCCCATCAGTCGCCTGTCAACGATCGGCAAGACTGTAGAGGTGATCATCCTACGAAGCCTGAAAGACCACCTGGAGGCACATGAAATCAGACCAGATGAGCAATCTGGCTTCAGGAAAAGCCACTTCACCCAACAGCAACTTCTCCGATTGGTTGAATTCATCAGTGATGGCTTCAACAAGAACCAGTCAACCGGCATGATACTGTTTGACAGCGCGAGGGCGTTTGATAGGACCTGGCATAGAGGTCTCCTCTTCAAGATGTTGAAGACGAGCTTCACAGCTGTCTTGATTCTCTTAGTCCAGTCATACCTAAGAAACAGACCTTTATCGGTCCGTTTACGGAATATCCGCTCTTCCAACAGAAGGATGGAAGCAGGAGTACCACAAGGTTCTCTACTGTTCAACATCTACACGTCGGACGTTCCAAAGACCCCCAATACGACAGAGTGCATCGAACAAGCTGAAGCTTCATCAGGCTCATGAAGACATATGCGTCAATAGTCTGGGGATATGCATATCAAAATTTAAATGAACATACTATCCATCAGATCAAGGCTTTGATGCTAATTTTGTATTATATCCATTTTTTCATTGAGATGTCACGATAAGAGTTAGTTAACTGGTGCTTGAAAATAAAGATTTGGTCGAAGTCAAAGTCATGAATCATAGATGTCTTGCAGTTATTCTCGTCAGGAGTGGAAGTATCTGGTATTAATAGGATTCTTCCTATTAATATATAACCAATTTTGTTTTCAATGTCAAACCAGAGCTAATTCCATATATTTTGATTATCTTCACGCATCTCTAAGAGCTCCCATGTTTTCACCATCAAGATCTATATTTCTCACACATTAATCAAGACTTTATACACAAACTTTCATTTATTTCAGTTTTAAATTCAAATAGAATTAGCAAAATATTTTTCATCCCTATTTCATAGTTTTAAGGTGGAATTTCAAAAACATATCCCACGTTTCTCCTAGAAATAGAAGGTATCATCTCATCTTATTTCATTAAAATCCACCGCTTACTTACAATTTCAAGTGCATTTATAATTTGATGATCTCACAGGAACTTAAAATTTTTCAGGTACGAAAAATATTAAGATTTTTATAATAAACTAAATGTTTAAAGAATTTCACACAAATCGATTCAGCCGTTCTTCTTAATTGTGTAACAAACATTCAAGTATACGAATTTATAATATTCATAGAATAAATCAGGAAGAAACTTTCAAAAGCTTCACTTCAGTACCCAAATATGTTGCAGTAAAATCTTTTAAATAATGCATATTTCTCTCTGTGCATTTTAATATATTTTTATTATGATAATTAACGAAATGCAATCCTAACAAATGTTTGTGGTTCTCCACTGTTAGAAAACCTACACTATCATATTTATTCAATTTTTCATAGTGCAAACTTTAAAAAGTCCTTCAGGACCTTACATATTCTCTGAAATAATAATTTGCCCAAATGAGTTAAATTACACAAGAGCTGGATGATCTAATTCATTCCGAAAAGAAATTACCTGTCGCTGGTAAGACCTTGCGAAAGCCCTAAAGCTACAAATTCATCCCCCACCCCCATCAGGCCCAATTGGCTTCATTCCATTCGCCCTGTGGAAAGCCAGCAAGTGGGACGTCCTTAACACATCCCACGGCAGGGAAGGGACGATTTTCGCCAATCAGGAAGCACTTCCTACCGAAACAAGGGATGATGAATTTAACACATGTCCGAAAATTTGTTGGAAGCTTAAAAGTCTCTATAGGGTTGTTCACTTAGTCAGATAATCGTCAGTCCTTGAAGTCGTCGGTTTTTGATACGAACTGTTTTTTGGTGCAACGGTGAATAAAGTTGTTGATATGATTAGTGCAAGTGCTTCTATGCAAACTACCCCTGACAATTCGGTGTTTGGCGGTATGGATACTCATTTGCAGATGAAATCGCAATCGCAGTCACCAGCAGCATCCAGTAAGTCATTTATCTTAACATAATTTCTTTCTGAAACTTATTTGCCATTTTCAAACCCACGGTTTCCGCGCTAGTTGTTGGTTTAATTTTATTGAATTACAAAAGATGTAATCCAGTTTGCTTATCAAATCTTTTCATATTCAAAATTGTAGTATATTTCTTATACACTAGTTCATGTTTGAATTGTACATAAAATGAAGCAAATAATTACTCAATTAAGTCATTTCTTTTAACATAAAGTTCAATTAACATTAGATCCAATTATTTTTGTATTGAGATATGATTCGTCTTAAATTTTTATATTCAATTTCCATGTTTGCTGACAATCGATCAAATCAAAAATTTGAATGAATTAAGGTGCTATTTCATCTCTTGGAAGCTCGGAATCCCTTAGGAAAACAATTTTTTAACTAATTTTTCCTAAGGCTGGACGTTTTTGTTCCTTTCGGTCATGCAAATGATTGAATAATTATTAGTCTTAAAATGTTTAATTTCCTGTATCTTAGTTAACGAAATTCCTGATCAATAATTGAAAAACACTGCTTGATAAATTCTTTGTTCGTATTTCAATAATACTGATACAGACAATTGAATGATGATTAATGAAATTAGTACTCGTGAAATCGAAATAAAATGTAAAATATAAAATTTTTGAAGTGATATCAACAACTTGCTGTTATCATTATGTGGTGGTTAATTATCATGGGAGGTATATGAGCGCCTAGAACCAACATCGTCGGCATGTGTCAGTAAACTTATACGTACAGGGTGAACCAGATAATTAAATGATTTTCTTATCCATTTCAAAACTAAAAGAGCTAGAAAACAAAGGATGGAAAATTAGGGTTTCGAATTATTTCACTCAATTTTCTAAAATAAAATAGAAAAGGTTATATTCGAGTTTTCCCCATCAAATTTATCATCTTGATCAGTACTTGCTCAACAGATTATTCAGGAAGACATAATGCCGTCGCTAATATTATTTATTTCAATTAAGGAAGAAAACATCATCTCATTCCCAAGGAAAAAAATGTTTCAAATATGAACCTGAGATTATTTGGAAAAACGACAAATATAAACTTTATTTTGATAAAACAATTCTTTGCAACAGAGCTGTAAATCACAATTGGTCAGATTTCTTGATCTTGAATAGTACTTAACGAGCTTGGTGAAGTCTGGCGTTATCATATAAAAAAAATTGTTTTCATTTTTTTCACCGTTGTTGCTCGAGGTCGTCGTTGCCCAGGTCTCCTTTCATGATTATCAGTCTCCCTGTATATGCGGATCATTCTGCAATCGGTTGAATGGGACACGCTAAGACTTTTTACATATTTTTCTATGAATTCAGCCTATGTCATTTAATACCACCTCTTCAGCACATTCTGCCGAGGTCAAATTTTGTGATTTGCGTTGCTATATCACCGATAATTAAATTTCTCAAGGAGAACAAAAGGTACTCGCGAAAATTGATCAACAACTTACTGTTATCAATATGTGGTGGTTAATTCTCATGGGAGATATTTGAGCGCCGAGAACAAACATCGCCGGCATGTGTCAGGACATTTTCGAAAAGAATACAGGTTAATCATAACTTGCTCAACAGAGCAAATGGGGAAAATCAAAATCTCCTAAATCCTGTAAATAACGGATATTTTCACCTTAGCGAAAATAACAGCATTAAATGTACGATTCTCTTCTTTCATTGAGAATGTCCAAGACATATTCGATTGGATCGATGTTTGGGCCTCCTGCAGACCACTCCATTGAAGTGATATCAACAACTTACTGTTATCAATATATGGTGGTTATTTAACATGGGAGGTATATGATCGCCTAGAACAAACATCGTCGGCATGTGTCAGTAAACTTTTATGTACAGGGTGAACCAGATAATTAGATGATTTCCGGAGCCATTTCAAAACCCAAAGAACTAGAAAACAAAGGATGAGAAATTCGGGCTATTCCTTCGAGTTTTCTTTCACTCTTTTTTCTGAAATGAAATAGAGAAGGTTACATTCGAGTTTTCACATTTCTCATCTTGCTCAGTACTTTCCTCGACAGATTATTTAGAAATACATAATACCGTCGCTAATATTATTCATTTTAATTTAGGAATAAAACATGATCCCATTCCCAAGGGGAAAAATGTTGCAAATATGAACCTGACATTATTTGTGAAAACGACAAATATAAACGTTATTTTGATAAAACAATTTTTTGCAACAAAGCTGTAAATCACAAAAGGCCAGCTATCATTCTCACGGATGAACAAAATCGAATAACATATAAACGATATTACTATACCCGACAGACATAACATTCAAAATAAATACAATTAAAAATTTCTAAATATATGATGCTTGCCGACGAGATAAGAAAATGTGGAAAATGAAAAAAATATTCATTCTACCGATTATTATTACTACAACAGGTGTTATTCCTAGGAATCTTCACTAAAATATTGAGATTTTAGGTCTGAAGAAATATTTATTTGAACAGTTACAGAAGATAACAGTCATCAAATGTTGTAATATTCTTCGTAGGTTAGATTAGGTAGAGTTATAGGTATTTTCCTAGTTTATACTGCTCAGAATCTTATTTTATATATATATATATATATATATATATATATATATATATATATATATATATATATATATATATATATATATATATATATAGAAATGTAATATAATTTGCTGAAAATTTCATAATTTATATTCAGAGCAGTATTCTATTCGATCGTTTATCACTTCACAAAAAAAATTATGAAAGAATAACATTTAGTGTTACTTTACTATATATGCTTACATTCTATTCTTCTATTGTTTGTATATATTCCGGTAGATTGGTATATATATTTTCATAATATATATATATATATATATATATATATATATATATATATATATATATATATATATATATATATATATATATATATATATATATATATATTGAAATTGCAATTGGGCACAATCGCTCCAAGGGGGTGGAAATAGAAAGGGTTGAAAATTTTCACCATATTTTCAGTAATACCCAAAATACATCTATGTGGTTTTCATATTATCCCCAGATATATTATTAAAAAAAGATTTTGTCCTCGAAGGTTTTGGATACGACCCTTAACTACCGAAACGCAGTAGAAGGGGTTGAAATTTTCTAATCATCTCGGATTATAACAAAGATGAACCTATGAAGTTATCGTATTATCCTTTGGCCATGACTCAACTTCCAAATAGGGACGGAAAGGTTGAAAATTTTCTTTCTCAGATCTGAAAAGTTGAATAATTTACGAAAGTGTATATAATTTTGCTCAGCTGATTCTACAGACTGGAGAACGAAAACCTGTAACCTCTGCTGAAAGAGGTTTTTGTTTTTGCCGTAAGATTCTTTTGTACCGTGATACAGCCCGTCAAAAATTACCAAATTTTTTTAACAAATTTTTGCGGAAAGTATATTAGTAAGAAATAGCTTGACAGACGATACAGAATTCACCCAACTAGTTAATTTAGATCGTCTGAAGAAATATTCAACAGTCAGGTGCAAATTTTCCGTCCAGAATTTGCAACCACATTAGATACAGCATTGACTACTTCGAATATATTTCAGTTCAAGAGAGAACTCACGATAGAATTCAATGAAACTAAGCCGATTTATTTTCGTGTCGGTTCGGTTGCAAGTGACATCAAAGCTTTCCTTTTCGAATAATGCAGCTGAATCAGATATCTATAGGTTGCAACGGAGTCTTTGAAGCATCAAATTCTGGAAAGGTTGGAACGTAAAAGAACTTTGAAACTTTATTCTTATAAAGATTACAAATGTTTTGATACTAGTCTACTTTGGAAAAATATAAAACTTTTATCAAGTAGGTAAAATTTTAATATTACATTTTTTATGTGACGGGAAGATTGTTTGTCATTATATCTCTGTTGGTTGGTAACAAAGTATATGTTTAGTTATACCTTTTTTCCAAGGAAACTATTGAGTTTTTTCTGACATAAATGGCTTTGATGTACTCGGCTACAAATGGGGTGTTATTTCAGAATTACCACACGTCCTGAATATTTTATCAACAGCTGTATGATACCTACTTGTCCACATATCCATCAGAAACCGATAATGACTTTCGACCATCATCTCTCTTCAGTGTTATGAGGTTTCCCAAGCTCTTCTTAAAGTATAACAGACAATCTTCGGAATGAATCACCTGTATATGATTTACAATTTCCAAGGTTGAAGACAATCACTTACTGTTCCAGGTAATTTATAAAACTTATTTCTACCTACTACCTGATTGACACAATTTTCATTGCTATGTGCATAAAACAGGCGGTAATCTTTTCCTGCTGGGGACAAAGAGCTTTGTATATTCAGCCAAATTCAATAAATTCTTCAGTAATAACACATCTTCTTGTTTGCTTGAGTTTCAAAATCAATAGTGTTACAACAACGATACAACAACCTCAATCAGGCAGAGTTAAATTTCGTGTTTCAGTCTAGAAAATCAGCTTAGCAAAACTGTAGAGACTTTTGTGACTATTTAATTTTTGTGGTCTGAAAAAAGAAAGAGAAGAAAATTTTTCGAAGGTGTATCTTGGATATTACCAAAGAAATGTCGACTCAAAAATTTCAACAACGAATGTCTCGATTAGGAAGTGAAGGGTTGTATGCAAAAATTTTCCAAACAAAAATTTTGACAATAATATGTCATAGGATAATATGAAAATCTCAGATTAATCTTGGTTATTATCGGAGATATTCCGTTTCGGAAATTCAGAGTTGTATAAAAGATAATCAAATAAAATTTCGACAATAATATGCCTAGTTTTACTTGATTATTATTGGAGATATGGTGATTTGAAAAATGTTTTATGATTTTGAAGAAACAAAACTTCTACTATCGATTTCAATTCAAGAAATATTGTCCTTCCGCTTAAATGCACAATTCATACGAAAATATTCCAGGACATCCAATGCAAATTCGAAATAGGTATTTTTCAAGGAATATTCCTGAATATCTCCACATTTTAACGAAATATTTCTAAATATACTGAAAATCTTAGGAATATTTTGAGATATGTAAAAATATTTGCGGGTACACACAGACTTCTGAAAGTGATTTCCATAATATATTTCGAGTTGTTCCAAGAATATTCGTCGAATAGTTATAATTTGAAATGAAACTCCGTTCTTTCAGACGCTGTGCCAAAAGTATTTTTTGATTTCAATTCAAGAAGTATTGTCCTTCCGCTTAAATGCACAACTCATACAAAAATATTCCAGGACATCCAACATGAATTCGAAATAGTTATTTATCAAAGAATATTCTTGAATATCTGCATTATAAAGGAATATCCTAAGTATACTGAAAATCCTAGGAATATTCTGATATGTAAAAAATATTTGTGGGTATACACAGATTTCTGAGAGTGAACTTCATAAAATATTTCGAGTCGTTCAAAGAATATTCGACGAATAGTTATAATTTGAAATAAACTCCGTTCCTTCAGACACTGAGAAAAAATATTTCTTGGTTTCAATTCAAGAAGTATTGTCCTTCCGCTTAAATGCACAACTTATACAAAAATATTCCAGGATATCCAACATAATTTCAAAAAGGTATTTGTCAAGGAATATTCTTGAATATATCCACATCATAACGGAATATTCCTAAGTATACTGAAAATGCTATGAATATTCTGAGATATGTAAAAATATTTGCGGGTACACACGGATTTCTAAAAGTGTTTTTCATAAAATATTACGAGTTGTTCAAAGAATATTCGACGAATAGTTATAATTTGAAATGAAACTCCGTTCTTTCAGACGCTGTGCCAAAAATAATTCTTGGTTTCAATTCAAGAAGTATTGTCCTTTCACTCAAATGCACAACTTATACAATAATATTCCAGTACATCCAATACAAATTCGAAATAGGTATTTATCAAGCAATATTCTTGAACATCTCCACATTATAATGGAATATTCATAAGTATACTGAAAATCCTAGGAATATTCTGAGATATGTAAGAAATATTTGTGTATTTGGGTACACAGATTTCTCAGAGCGATTTTCATAAAATATTTCGAGTTGTTCCAAGAATATTCGTCGAATAGTTATAATTTGGAGTGAAACTCCGTTCTTTCAGACAGTGTGCCAAAAATATTTTTTGGTTTCAATTCAAGAAGTATTGTCCTTCCTTTTAAATGCACCACTTATATCCTTCGCTTAAAAAAATATTCCAGTACATCCAATGCAAATTCGAAATAAGTATTTGTCAAGGATTATTCTTGAATATCTCCACATTATAAAGGAATATTCCTAAGTATACTGAAAATCCTAGGCATATTTTGAGATATGTAAAAAATATTTGCGGGTACACATGGATTTCTGAGAGTGATTTTCATGAAATATTTCGAGTTGTTCAAAAAATATTCGACTAAGAAGAAAAAAATTTTTAATAAGTAGGTAACTAAACTACAAAAAATTTCACGTAATAAAATAACACTCTGCTAGCGGCACAAGGCGGCTTTATCAAAGGAACTCGCGGTACTTGTTAAAGAAAAGCAGCGTTTTTTATTCTTGCCACTTTTCTATAAATTTCGGGTGGCGCGTTTGACGGGAACATTCGAGACTTTCGTTCACGCCGATATAAATTTTGCCCCTGCAGGAATTGGAGTCATTCTGAATTGTAACTTGAAGGTAATACTACGTCGATACAAAGTTTATTATTAAATTGTACAAAATGAGTGCAGCGAAGAAATCTAAAACGTATCATTTTGATAACGATTGGGAGGAAGAATTTCTCTTTTGTATGGTGAACGATAAGTGCATTGATCTTATTTGTCGTGCGTCAGTTGCAATACCTAAGCGTAGTAGTTACCACGCTTAGAGATGCATCATAGAAACTATGAAAAGGATTTTCGGCGACAGAGTGAATTGAGAAAACGAAAGGTACGTGATTTGATATCTTGTTTGAAAAAAACAAACTATGTTCACAAGATCAGCAAAACAATGAAAAGCTGCTACGATCGCGTCATTTTAAATATCTCATATATTGGCGCGAAACACAAGAAACCTTTCAAAGATGGATCGGTTGTGAAGGAAGCATTTATTGAACTGGGTGAGACTTTATTTGGAGATCTTATAAATAAAACAGAAATCATCATGACTGCTATTAAAGAATTTCAATTATCTCGTCCGACTGTCACAAGGCGTGTTGAAGTCATGACATGGCAGGTAAACTTAATCATGATATCATGAAATGTACATACTTTTCTTTACAGTTCTACGAATCCACCGATCTGACAGACACTGCCCAGCTGTGTATTTTTATTCGGATGGTATTCAATGACATGTTGGCTAAGGAAGAATTTTTGACAATCATTTCTCTGAAGAGGAAGACCCGTGGTGAAGATATATATGATGTTTTCTTCAATATTCTCAGCTGAACACACAGATCTAGTTCTTCACACGGACGTCAGGTGGTTGAGTCGCGGAAAATTTCTAGAAAGATTTCAAGAATTATTGCCCGAAATAACAGCTTGTCTGGACGTAAGAGGTCACACTCAGATGTTCAAAAAACGAAAAATGGCTGACTGATTTAGCATTTTTGACTGACACCATTAACTTTGAATTTCAAGGTAAAGGAAAAACTATTATTGAGATGATTATCGCAGTAAATGCTTTCAAAAAGTAAATTGCAACTTATTAGAGATCAGTTGAAAAGATAGTATCTGAAACATTTCCCGTCTTTGAAAGCAAGAATTCCTCAATTGAATTATGATACGTATGAGGCTGAATTATCCAATATTTTGAGACACTTCGAAATGCATTTTTATGACTGCAGCAAATTGGCAAATATAGCATCAATTATAAGTAATCCTTTTTCATGTAAAAACATTGAGGAATTAGCTACTGAAATAGCAAGTCAGTTTTATATGACCTCATGTTCTGTTGAGAATGAGTTGGTGCAGATTATATCAGATATTCTGCATTTTCTGAAATGCAGATAATTAGGTCAAACTATCGCAATCTTATGAAACGTATGCTGAGGACATGCAGTGCCACGCTTCCACATCCTAAGTCACTCCTTAGTTAAGTTTAAGACCATATGTAACTCTTTTGTATTGTGACAACCAATAAACTTGCGATTTTGAATAACTATGAGTTTTTTCATTGATAATATAGAGAAGAACCTAACTAAACCTAACCCAAACCTTAAAATAATGTACAGCTAATATCTATATATGCTACGGTACACCCTACCTAGATAGGTAGGTTGGGTGTATCGTGTATGTACCACAACCCTGCATCACACATACTTGCAGCCTCTCAGAGTCGATCGTAAGTAGTCTAAAAATATTGAGGTAGATCGCCAGCAGTTCAAGTTTGAGCACCCCTGTTCTAAGGTATACAGACGTCGAAATGAGAGCTATGCCCAGTGTAACTTTGTATCCAACTATGGTTTTGTGGAGGTTAAATAATGGTCTGGGGAGTGAATGCTTAGACGTACGTTAAAGATATTTCAGAAGAAAATGTTATAACATTTGCGGCAAACATAAGTTTTGATCATGCATGATAACGTCATACCTCACCAAGCGCATATAGTTAGGAGCTACACTCGAGGTCACAACATTTCAAAAGAATATGTCAGGGACAGTCTCAATTAAGAGGTCAGCAAAACCAGCCAACTATCGTGAATGAGGTGCGGAACAGACTGATCGAAATATGAAACAAAATGGATCGAAATGCTATAAATTCATTGATTTTGTATGTTTCAATTTGAAATAGATTTTACGGGGCTTTCCCTTACTTCGTGGATTTTTATCCAATATTATCTGAACACAATTCAACCATGTGTTAAAAATTTTCTAATCAGATGAGAAATAGAGGAATTATTACGAATTGTATTTCTTGGAAGCACCCTGTATATTCTATATATAACTATATCTTTTCTTTTCAGGTAGAATCTTGGATATCCCATGTAAAGTTTGTGGAGATTTTTCTTCAGGCAAACATTATAACATTTTCGCTTGTGATGGTTGCGCTGGATTCTTCAAAAGATCAATTCGCAGAAGTCGCACCTATACTTGTAAGGCGAAGGAAGTAGGAAACTGTATAATCGACAAAGTCCATCGAAATCAGTGCAGGGCATGTCGTTTGAAAAAATGCGAGGAAGCTGGAATGAACAAAGACGGTAAGTTCGAAAAATACTGTCTCTCTAAACACGAATTCTACGAAATGTCTGCTAATTTGACAGCTACTTTCTAACTTTTCAACATTCAACCATCGAAAGTAGACTTCACGTTCTGTGAACCACCACTGAAATAACAGTTCGATTCATATATCTACCCTGCTATTGAAATGGCCCTCAAAATAAACACAGTAGCCAACAAAAATAATATTTGAGCGAATTAGGGAGGACTCGAGTGCCATTCAGTTTCTTATTTGCACCTGGTCACTTGGAAAGTCTTGAAGCTAAGAGCTAGTCTGAGTGAAACAATGTAAACTGCTTGGATTTTTCAAGTTGAACTTCGTTTATGCATAAAAAAGTTACAAGAAACATTTCTTGAGAGTACTCGTGCTAAAATCTTAATATTCTACAAGTCCTATAATCAAGTATTGTGGGGAAGTTTTTCATCCAGACTAATAAAGAATAAACACCATTAATTCAAAATTTTATTGTTCAGAAATCCTTGAGGATTGAAAATATTTTTGAGCACTACTGTAAGAAAAATGTATCTATGAACAACTGTCAAATTAATTTAATAAATGCATTTAAATAAAACAATTTTCTGTTTTACATAAATCATAATGGCTGAATTAACCGCCTTCGAATCCGGGTTCAAGTTATGGATGTTATCCTTGAACAAAAAGTGAAAATTCACAAAGATTTATACAGAGATTGGATGCATAACCTAATAAGTTGAGTATATAACCACTTAAGGCCAGATAACTTGTAATACTGAGAGTTGGCAGTTATCATGAGTCCACTAGAAACTGTAGGTCCTTAAAAAAAAATACACAACACACATCATTGCTGTATTGAAGTTTAACAAAAATTACATTCATGGGTCACATATAGTCTCTCAATTGGATTTTATAACCTATAATATTCATTCTTTTGTTGATACATTAAAATTGCAATAATATTGCATATCTTGTTACAGCTGTTCAACATGAACGAGGTCCAAGGAACTCTACTTTGAAGAAGCAACAAATGAATTATATCAACGAAGCTAATTCGAGAATGATCATGACTCCACCTCAACCGAGTGTACTGAACCTAACTATCGGAAAATCGGAGCCTCAGTCTCCCAGACTGGAACCAGTTTTTCCCTTCATACCTCATCCAGCCTTTTTCTACAATAATTCTGTGTCTTTTCCAAGGGTAAGTCAACGAATTCCTAGATTTGTTAAATGAGTTTGATTCAATGTCGAAACGAGCCTTAGTCAGTCTTAGTATACAGGGTGTCCGCGCTACAGGGCTCACGAGACGTATCTGGGGAACGGAATAATCCATCGATTCTAAATTTTGGCTTTAGAGTAAATAGATACTGATCTACAATTTGCAATTGTTTTCAGAGCGGTACCACTTTTAGCTATACCGGACATCGACTACAACTTCGTTATTTCAAATGGCATGGTCTACTTTTTAATTCATTTCATTTAAAGGGTATCCTTTTTCAAGCATCATTTGTTGAGATTTTTCCTATCTAAAATGAACTACCATTGAGCTATGATATTTCCAATAAGAGTTTGCGAAGTTAGTGTTATCTTTTCTTTCAAATTCAGGTTTGAGTAAGAAAATAACTTGTTTTAGTTTAACTAGAAAAGTGTTTGAGGGCAACGTACTTTCCTTTTTTATATACAGGGTGCTCAGAATTTACTTGAAAATTCAATGAGACTAAATTGCTAAATTTGTTGTTATTCTCAAATACAGTTACCTATTTTTGTTCCTTTATCAGAACCGTATTTTGAATTAGTATTGATTGATATTACGTTTTCTATATCTAAACGCCTAGTATTCATTTTATTCGCGATTGTATCAGAAACCTGCAGTTTCTTAGGAAAATTGAATCAATAGGCCGTGTAGAAACAGACAGAGTGAATTTTATTGAGATGCCAGTTTCCATGTTCGAAAAGATTCTGTGTAATTCTATGAATTTCGTCCTTAGTTTGACGTTTGGAAATTATTTACTAATAGCAGTTACAGTTATTTTTGATTATATATAGTCTTTTATTGAATTTAATGAAAAATAACTAATCAAACGAGGATAATATGAATTCATTATTCATGGTTTCAACAATTTAGAAAATTACAATAAAATTTTGATACCAAAACTAAACTAGTGTTATTGTTTGTTTGTTATTCCTTTAACGTGCTTTATTTCCGCCTTTCGGCCAATGACACGCCGGGATATTCTGTCACCTCACTAACCCGGGAATTTGGCTGGACCCCTCTCGTATCGAGGAAAGGGATCTTTAATGTCCGACATATCTTTGTTAGACAAAGATCTTTACATCTCCTCCGAAAGATGGATACTCAAGCGATTCCCAGAATCCGAAAAATCGCACCGACTTTGTGGAGATTGAACCCAGGTAACTCTGCGCAGGAGACGAGCATCATATCCACTACGCCACAGAACCGGCTATTACGACATCTTGCTATCGAGAAAGTTCCCTGTGGTTATCATATTCTCCTGTTCAATTAGTGTTATTGCAAATTTTTAAATAGTTTTCAAATGTCAAACTGAGACAGATATTCATATCGGAATTAAATCCACTCTGCCTGTTTTCATGCTCCTCGGCCAATTAATATTTAATCAAAACACGGTTCTAATAAAGCAAAATAGAAAAAGATACTAGTATTCGAAGAAACGTTTTTTACAATTTAGTTTTATATTCAGCACTCTGTATACAAAATAGCATCGGAAAGTACGTTACTCTCAAAATTTACACATCTCTTATCAAACTGAAAAATGTTAAAATCTTACTCAATTATTAGTCAGCCTTTTAGACATAAAAAATCAATGGTGGTTGATTTTATATGAAACACATCTCACCAAAAAATTCTTGAAAAAGGATGCCCTTTAATAAAAAAAAAGTACATCATGCTATTTGTTTGCTTGTTATTCCTTTAACGTGCTCTATTTCCGGAAAAAACAAAGTTGATGTCCGGTATAACCGTAAGTGGAATAGTTTTGGAAACAATTACATCAGTACCTATTTACTCTAATGCCAACATTTGAATTGATCGATAAACCCGTTTTCCAGATACTTCAATGAAATCTTGAGTTCGAACACCCTATATTCAGGGTGGTCCACGTAATAAAATATCAATAATCGATAGAAGTTTTTAAGACGATTTGAACATTTTCGAGAGGCAGGATGTTCAAGTTTCATATGAAATTTCATCTTTTTTTCATTACTCCGGTAATTTTGAAATATGCTGTTCTGATTTGTACATTAGGTCCCTTTTTTAGTTTCACACGATTTGGTATTGAAAATTGTTGTAAAAATCTACAGGATGGTATTTTTTCTTGGGTCATCTCTCCTTTCTGCAGTACGACACTGAATACATAACAAAGATTTCTTAATCTATTCGAGAATTCTTGTCACCTGTATTTTTGTCGTAACTTAAACCATTTTTGATAAAAATGAAAATTTCTACTGCTAAAATTTCCACTTTATACCAGTGTCTCGTCATTCTTGCAGGCTATTCGAAACAGCACAAAATGTTCTTGTAAATGCTGGCCGAAAATTTCTTCCTATAGGTACTACAGCCCCAGAACGTGCCACCCCTTAATTGCTTATTCTAACTTCTCGTGAATATTGTGAAAAAACCAAATCGGAGGTAGCAATTTTAGTGGGGTCTCAATTCCTTGTAGACGAATTTTTAGATCTCTGTTGAGAGGAACTTTGAGAAAAAAATTGTAAATAATCTGCACTCTTTGCGGAGTCTATCATGATAGAGGATTTCACCGAATAACATACTATGGACTGCTGAGCTTTCCAGGATAGGCGATCCTGTTACACCACATTTGAGATATATTGAAGGGCGCCTGAGAATAATTGGGATGTCTGTTTACTCGCTTCAGGAATAGGCGAACCTGAAGAGGGCCAAATTGTAGGATGTTGGGAAGATTTTGGACGGAAGCGAGTTACACAGCTCACCTGCC
Organism: Cryptolaemus montrouzieri; assembly: GCA_013387265.2. Classification (NCBI taxonomy): domain Eukaryota; kingdom Metazoa; phylum Arthropoda; class Insecta; order Coleoptera; family Coccinellidae; genus Cryptolaemus; species Cryptolaemus montrouzieri. Next base: position 33,034,672 of record JABFTP020000103.1, read on the forward strand.
CTGTAAACGAAGGAATTCTTATAGAGAGAGGTTCGAGGTGTCGCTAAATGTACCGCCATATGATGAGAACTCCTTGCCAGCCTAATGTTGCGGCAAAACATTGATGCTATACTTCCGTCTGCTCTAACAAAAGGTGAAAACGCAGATTTTCAGAAATTGGCACTGACAGTCTTCGCCATAGATCAGAATTGTCTAGTCCCGCTTGCCTGTTAAAGGAGTTTATTAGTTACCCCTTCGTTGAAATTGGCCTTTGCTCTTTCAGTTGTCAGGTTGCATACGTTCCGTACTCGTACGAAGGTTGTTCTTGTTTCCCCTGTTGGATTTATCTTCCATGACTGACTTCTAAGCTCTGCTCTTGGCTGCAGAGGCTTTTTCGCAGTCTTTGTTGAACCATGACTTTTGTGCTGTTGTTCTTTTCATGGAATGAGGGATGTAGAGATCCATTCTTGTATGAATGATTTCCGTAACAGATTCAGTGCACACATTGATGTCAGGATCTGAAAGGCAAACATCACTAAATGGGAAACACGAAAAGAATTCACGCAACTCATCCCAATTAGCACGGTTATAGTGCCAAATGCATCTGGGTAGTTTAGGTTCTTGTTTAAGCGGTAACACAATAGTTCCAGTAGGAGATATAAGATTGTGTTGCCTAGCAGTGCTGAGACCTCCACTCCAAAATCATCTGGATCTGAAATCAAAAAGAGATCCAAGGTGTTCGGGAAGTCGGTTGGGTTATCAGGTATTCTTGTCGGTTCGTCGACTAGCTGCGTTAGATTATGGCTGATTGCGAAAGTCCTGCAAAATCCTGCACACAGATTTTAAACCACGCAAGGTCGAAAGGGTCGTCCTCCATCGTGTCCTCTCTCTGACATGCAACATCTGATCTGGCGAAAACACAGAGGCCCCTTTAAATCTAAATCTCGTATGTAACTCATATCCATTAAAACGTAAATACGTTGTATCGGTTGTTTGACTTATTTGGGTTTCGGCTAGGGCCAGCACATGGGGTTGTGCGATTTGCAGATGTTGGTGTACTGTATCGACATTCACGTAATTGTGCCCCAGTCCTCTGATATTGCAGAACTCTATCAATAATTTGCTTTCTTTTCTAGAACGTGAATGAATTAGTGAATTCGCCGGAGGAGTGCTCGACTTACCCGCCTCATAAACCCCTAGAGGTAGTTCCCCCGGAGATCCGCATGAAATGATGTCCCCAAAAACCTTTTAATGCAGAATATTTTCACGCCTGGTGAGAATTACTGCATGACGAGATATACAATTCATACTAAGAATCAACGACCTTATGGCATTCTGATCCTTTTCGTTACAAAATCGTGACGAACCTCATTCACGGTAGTAGGCTGGTTTTGCTGACTTCTTAATCTTCTATTGAGAATGTCCATGGCATATTCTATGGGATTGAGTTCTGGATTTTGAGCAGGCCACTCTATTCAAGTGAAGTTATAACCTTGAAAGTAGTTTCAAACAATATAAGCTTTGGAAGATATTCATAAACGAAAATAATCACAATGTTTGCCAAAGATGGTACCACATGTCCTTCTTGAATGTCTGTCACGTTATTGTGTACATTCAGGGTTCAATTTTATCGATGACCAGAGCAGTGCAGGCATTTACTGGTCATATATCTCATTATGACGTTTATACACCCATCAAGAGAACTTTTTGATAAGTTTTTCGACGTTTTTACACTAGAGAACGTCAATCGCAGTGGAGAAGACAAAATCCTGACTCATCTATAAAAAAACCCTTTCAGTCAGGTCCTAACCAAAGACATTGCAATAGGGCTCTTCAATATGCTGCGGTTAAACTGGGCCTCATTCTGCGGCACGAGGTCTTCAATCAAACTTTCTGAGATATCGTATCATTTATGTGCTAGTTTGCACTTCACTGTTATGTGAAAGTTGCAGGTCCAGTTGTGAAACCTTGTCTCAACGAGGAAACTCTTACATAACTGTCATGGGTCGCTGTTGTTGTTCGAGGTCGTCTATACCCAGGTCTCTTTCCGCGACTACCAGTCTTTCTGTACTTGTACTAAATGTTTTGTCATATTGTTGTATAAGTCCAATCTAGGTGCTTCAACACATTCTACCAGGGTAAATTTCGTGATTCGCGTTGCATTATTACCGAGAATTAAAATTTTCTAGAAGAACAAACATTACTCGCAAAAATGAAATGATGATTTTTCTGTGATATGGATAGGTCGTGAGAAACCTGTCTCGTGGTTCGCACTTCTCCAAATTGAACTCTGCTAGTGTTTTCATTTGCTGGTATATTAAAGAAAAGTTAGTTAGTATGATATTTTGCGAAACAGAAGACGTTTGGCAAGCTTAGTGGTATTCTGGCTCAAACCTGCTAGGTTTTGATCTCAATAGAATTGAGTACTAGTCAAGAACAAGATCCAGAACTATTTTGGGCAACACAAATGGCAGTTCAGTGGCTATATTTCATATCTCTCAATTAATTAATTAACATATTTCTAAACTTCTACTTTTGTTACAGTTTCCTTCTCCGCCGGCTCTTCCTCCCACACCACCAGCAGCTATACCAAGTGTCCCTACGATAACAGTCAGTGATTCTTCAGCGATCTCCGCCATTTGTGAATCGGCTGCAAGGTTACTATTTATGAACGTGCAATGGGCTAGAAGTATAGCTTCTTTCACATCTCTTCCTTTATCCGACCAACTGTTACTCCTAGAAGATTGCTGGAGAGAACTATTCATTCTTGGTTCCGCTCAATTCCTTCCATTAATGGACATGACAGGTGGTTACTTCCATCGGGATTCACCGGCGATATTAACATTTTCGCGGGAAGTTAATGAATTTCAAGAAGTCCTGACTAAGTTACATCAACTTCAGTTGGATCAACACGAATTCGCGTGTCTTCGAACCATTGTTCTGTTCAGGACATCTTTGGATCTACCTGATTCTCCTGTAAAATCGGAAATAAGGGAATTGTCGGACCGTTCGAAAATTCTGATGATCCAAGACGATTCGTTAGCTACTTTGAATAAGTATATATCAACAGCACATCCAGATCAACCGTTGAGGTTCACGAAATTGATGTTGATACTTCCGTTGATGAGAAACGTTTCGAGTTATACGATAGAAGAATTGTTTTTTAGAAAAACGATAGGTAATATTCCCATTGTTCGAATTATTTGTGATATGTACCGATCACAAGGAATGACGTCATAACTTTAATTAATTCTGAGAAGTATACAAATGCTTTTCAAGTTTGTGTGGTGTTAGCAATAATTCTGAAATTTTCTGTACATACATTTCTTGGAATCCCTACTTCATACATTAGGCTGGACCTGTGAATGATTGAATGTGAAAGATGATTCTTGTGATGCTACAAAGCCTAGATTGTATGGTATTTCACAAATATGCATATATATCTTCTATAACTTTTCGATCCAAAAATTCTTTTTTCAACTTAAAAATACATATTCATTTCAAGAAAATTTACGACTCAATCAATTTTCTGAAATTTTCTTCCGAACAAAATTTGCATCAACGAAATATAATTTTTTCTATACTTTACACGGGCAAGGTATGTTTACGTCTTTTTATATACAGATATTCACCAATGACTAGCAAATTCTCTATACATATACTCGAGTGCAAATATGTACTGATTAGCAAAACTGTGATGTAAATAATGAATTGTTAAAGTTGTTTTCTTTATTTATTAATAATGTAAATTATTTCAATAGCTTTAGTAGATTTAAGCCAAACTACATAACGAAAATTATTTTTGTATACAAAATTATATAAGAAATAAATTAATTACACCCTAAATAATTGTTTGAATGACCAGACTTTGAGACGAGAATAAAATGGAAATTTCAGGTTGAGTCCTGTTTCTTTGAAGGCTATCTCTTGAGAAATGCCATCTAGTCAATTTATTTCTATAATAAGATATTATACAATGATAAAATATACACCGTATTTTTTGCGTCGAGAGTGGTATTTAAATGAAATATTTATCATTGAATTAGTATGAATTATAACGCATATTCAGTTCAGATCACTGTTTAGTGTTCACAGATAGAATAATGAAGACTGAATACAATATAGACAATAATACTATATCAATTGTATGAGCCTTTTAATGAAGAAAATGTAATGAGTTCTTCATGAAAACATAAATCATTTTCCACTAGAAGTTCTCATATAAACAAGATCAGTAATTTCAGTTAAAGTCTTTTGTTTTGTTTATTCTCAACTCTTGGGAGGAGGCCATGAGACCACTCAAGATTAATTATTGTTTCTGTTCATTCTCTTTTGAAGTGGAACAAATCGTTAGTTATTGGAAAGATGTCCGATGGGAGCGAGTTCCACAGTACATTAGTTATGTGAAGAAACGAATTTTTATATACGCTAGCCTGGATTTTCTATGGAACAGGATTCTTTCCGGGACCATTCCTTTCAGTTCCTTAAAGCATTTATCATGTAAATCTGCAAAAAAGAGGAAAGATCAGCAACGTGCCGACTTCGACCGAGAGGATACTATCCATTAAATGTAATGAATTTTTAGGTGTGGGGCTCCACACTAATAATAGTATTCCAGACCAGATCGCACTTGTGCCTTGTGTAAAAGCATCACCTGTGATGGAGAGAAGTACTGCTTAGCCCTGAAAAGCAAACTGAGCAGTTGGCTGATACATGGTCATACCAGCAAACTCCGGTGTTGACTGTGATGCCGAGTAGGTTCATATTCGTATCTGACCAATTCGATGTCCTTGCATGAGAGGAGGTTTAACAGTAGTGACCTTTTTCGGAGAACGTTGTTGATTGCATCTTGTTCGCGTTAAAATTGATAACTGGCTTCACTCTGGTATCTTCTGCAAGTCTGAATTCAGTGACATGCTCTGTTGGTATCTACGTCGGTGTGCTCAACAGTTGGACTAGAAGAATAGGGCAGCAGGGTACAGTCGTCTTCAAACCCAAATATTCTGTTTTCGGTGGAGTAGAGCAGATCTTTAATCTGCAACATAAGAAGAGTTAACGAGAGTATTGAGCCCTGGGGTACTCCTGCATCAACCTGAGGAGATTCACTCGTTACACCTTCAACCCCATCTTTATCGATCTACTGAAGAGAAAGCTACTAATCAAACCACACAATTTTGAGGTAAGTCTTTATGGGATTAATTTATTCTTCTTTCTAACTGCGTGCCTAACCCTGTCGAAGACCTTTGAGATATCAAGAGCTAAGGCACTCGATTCGCCATGCTGTTCGATTATTGTTGTCTACAAATGCTCATGCAATCCTTGGAAACAAAGATCAACAACAGTTTCGTATCCCTCAAATTGAAAAGCACTGCGTAAAATTATGATTGTATTATACTGTCGGAGTCACTTAAGATTACGAACTTGAGTTTATTTCATATTGGGGAATATGACTTACTTTATAATAATAGGAAATTCAATCGATGGAGTTGTTGTCTACATAATAAAAAATCCACTTATGAAGTTGAAATTATAAAATGGGTGTATTGAACGTACTTAAAATACTTGTTGGAGATAACCTCGAAATAATCCTAATAACGGGTATTTATAAATCACCTGATATTCCAGTTGGTGAATTCAATATCAATTTTCATAATTATTTGAGGGCAAAATGCCGTAACAGTAATCATCATATTATAGTAGGTGATTTAAATATTGATATATTAGCCGAAAATCAGTCTAGTTTGGAATATTTGTACATTTTATATGAGGAAAATTTCATTTCTGAAATAAATAAGCCAACAAGAGTCAAAGGAAATAGTGCAACTTGTATTGATCACATATTGATCAAAGACATTGACAATTATATTCCTGTCATATGGAAGACGTACACAATGGATCATTATTCCACAGTTTTGATTTTCGTTCAACGCGGTGTGTTGCTGGTCAAAATGGGGTTCATGAGCGGACAGTAATTGATTATGTTTCACTAAAGAGAATATTTCTGAAATAAACTGGAAGCCTTTTTATGAAATATCAGATGTAGAAACTCTCACTAATTTTCTCACTACAACCATTCAACAAAATTTTAAAAAATGTCAATATAAAGTTCATGAAAGGAGATTCACAGGAAGGTCTCATGAAATCCATAGGGACTCGCAATTTACTCATAAAAAATGGGAACATGACAGGGACATGAATTCATTGGATGTTTTTAGAGCGTACAGAAATAAACTGAGAAATCTTATTAAAACTGCTAAAAGTGAATTTTACATGAGTCGGGTTCAAAACGGTGAAAATAGCTATATGCAGATGTGGAAGGTAGTGCCTAAGCTAAATTAAAAAAAATCAGAAAATAAAATTGAATATCTGGAAGGAGAATCTGGTGAGTCGGATGACAACGCAGGGATAGCGCGAATTTTCAATGAATATTTCACCACAGTTGGTAAGGTGTTGGATGAGAAAATTAATAAAATGAAAAGAATAACTGTATCATCTGGAAAAACTTGGGAATCTGAATTTATTTTCACGCCTACTAATGAATAGGAGATAAGTAATTTCATTTCCAACTTTGAGAACAAAAAAAGCACGGGTATTGATAATATATCTTCTGAGATTTTAAAGGCTGGTTTGGCTTCATTGACCTCTCCAATAACGCACATGGTTAATATTATTTAAAGTGAAGGTGTTTTTCCGGTTATATTGAAGACTGCTGTAGTGGTACCACTTTATAAGGGTGGCAGGAGAGGGTAATGTGTCAACTACAGACAGATTTCGCTGGTTTCCAATTTGGCGAAAATCGTGGAGACACTTCTTATTTGCAGAAAAATAAAATACTATCTGATTCCTAGTTTGGGTGCAGGAAGGGTAAATCTACACAGGATGACATTGAGAATCTAACTGTGTTTGTAGATTTGGCCAAAGCCTTCGATACAGTGGAGCATGGCATCTTGTTGAATATACTTGAAGAATTGGGGATTGGTGGAGTTGGTCTTGTGTTGATCCGGAGTAATTTATCCGGAAGAAATCAGCTGGTTAAAGTCAATAGGGGGTGCTCAGTGAGATGAGAGTACGGAGTCCCACAGGGAACTGTCTTGGGACCGTTGTTAGTTACTATTTATATGAATGGTTTATTGTGTTTACAAACTGAAGGGCAAATAATCAGCTTTGCTGATGACACCGCGATTCTTTATTCTGACGAAAATTGGTCAGAATCAATAACGATAGCTGAAACAGGTTTTGTGATATCAAGCACTAGATGGAAGAGCATTTGTTGTCGATAAATTTCTCAAAAACAAAATACATTCCTTTTTCGATTGACAGGTGGACATTGCTTGGTGAGACGCCCTTGAGAATTTCTGACGAATCCTCAATTATTGAGATACCCTGTTCCTCTGAATGTGAGTACCTGAGCATAACCTTGGACTCCCATTTGAACTAGGATGCTCATATAACTAATTTGGTAAGGAAACTGAGGGGACTTGTGTCTGTGTTTAGGCTTCTTTCTAGCGTAGTTTACAATAAACACATGAAAATCGTTTATAAGGTACTTGTCGAGTCTCGGCTGAGATACGGAATTGCTGCGTGGGGAGGTGCCTATAATAACGTTGTCAATAAACTCATGATACAGCAGAAATGGATTCTCAGAGTTATACACAAAAAGCACATTCGTTTCTCGTCTGACTCGTTGTATAAATTGTCGGATGTTTGGGATATAAGGCAGCTGTTCTGCTTTGCTATATTAAATCATTTGAAAATGAATATGAATAAACAGGTGCTCATTGAGCACCCCTCGAATACGAGATACTGTCAGTTCTCGGTTGCCATACCTAAAGTCGATAAAACTCAAAGAACTCACTATTTTCTTGAACCTAAAATATTCAATAAACTCCCATTTAGTCTAAAAATTGTAAAAAATACTAAGAAATTCAAACAAGAACTTAAATATTGGATGTCTAAAGTGGATATAATTTGGATAAGTAATCTGATAGACATGAAGAACAGTTAATCCTGTTGTTTTCATTTTTCTTTGTTTTTTTTGTTCGAACTCCCTTTGTGTTTCGGGTTGGGTTCTCCCCAATACAAGAATAAATAGAAAGAACGTTTTCATAGAGAAACTCTGATTTCCATACTTTCTTTTCTAATTGAATTTTGAGTTCTTTTGGTGTGGAGTTCTTCTATTCAGATTTTGTTTCGATTTACATGTTGCTATTTATGTTTTTGTTACAGAGCTCGATTGATTATATTTCAGTGATCAAACATTTTAATCGTTAAGTTATTTTTTGGTAAAATACTCACCACAGGCTTTTACCTTTGTTAACTTGTCTTTATTGAAAATGTATTGTACTTCGATCAATCAATAAAGATCATTACTTATTATTATTATCATTATCATATCTTTTATTTCAACCCCTGTACACTAAAGAACGCCAGTCAGCTTCTAACCAATTGACATGTTCCCTGGCAAAATTATTTTATCTCTTCGGTGTGTTGCTGTTAGAGCAAGACTCAACATGCGGCCTCAAATCAAATTCCATGAGAAGTTATTGGATCGTTTCACTGCAAATTTTCTCTCTACTGTTCTGTAGAAGCTGGATTCGAAGATGCCTAGCAGTAGCGAACCTTTGTCTCAAAATATCCTTGAATAACGGTCACAGATCGCCATTGTTAGTCGAGATCGTCTCTACTCAGGTCTCCTTTCATGACGACCAATCTCCCTGTGTGTGGTAATTCTGGAAACAGTTGAATAGGATATCCCAAGGTCTATTCTTGTATAAGTCCAACCTAGGTAGACTGCTTCAGCACATTCTGTTGGCGTCAAATTACATGTTGCATCTGTTATTTTTGCTTCTATAATAACATATTATTCAACAATACAGTACACACCGTATTCTTTGCGTTGAGGGTGTTATTTAAATGAAATATTATTCATTGAATTAGTATTAATTATGATGCATGTTCTGTTCCTTATCATCACTGTTCAGTATTTTCCGATAGAATAATGAAGACATAACAATAACTCTATCAACAGTATGAGCCTTTAAATGTAGAAAATGTTGTGAGGTCTTGATGGAAACATAAACTCTTCACCGTTAAAAGTTCTCTTATAAGCAAGGTCAGTAATTTGTCAGTTAAAACCTTCAAAATCAAAGATCAACAACAATTTCGTATTCGGTATCTGCATCTCACTTTCAGATTCAATTGTAAACTGAAGACTTTCATTAAAAGAATTAAAAATTTGAAAAACTCTATCTTTGGTATTTTGTGGAATTGAAGTTGAAATGTTATCCACATACCTACAAAAAAATGGTGATGAAAGAGACAAAAGTTTTCACCAATGTCAGCACAAATGGGTGACAGGCAGTTGCCCATCCCCAAACCAAAAGTTTGTTGGTAGAAACAGTCCTCAAAATGAAAATAGTTATTATAAATACAAAAAACAAAAAAGAAGCAGAAAGTCCTCCATTAGGAGGTAGGGCCGTAAACATATCGATCTTCTCAGCCGTTCTCATTTTAACATTATTGGAAAATTAAGAACGAAATGAAATTCAGACTAATCCTTTTCGATACCTACTTGACGTGTTCTAGCATATTGCTTCCATGCATACGGCTGATATATGATCTTTAAGTTCATTAATTTTTTTTCAGTATTGTTGCGAATTTCAGACTGTGTGTGTTGTTTCGATTTCAAATTATAAATTTTTCATTAACGTAATATTTTGTCGACGTTCATTAGTTTTCAGACTGGGAACTTGTATTAAATGTAAGTAATTTTAATCAATATTCATGTTAACTGTTTTTAGATCTCATGTTTTTTGTACCCATGTAATTTATTTTATATATACATATACATTTTTTGTTGTTGCTGTTGAGAATACCACTGAGAGGGTTTATATTTGAACCATGCTGTTTTTTTTCATTATAGTTGCCTTGAAGAAGACCTAATAAAAAGGTCGAAACGTCGGCTCATTCACAACAATAACTTCTGTTCTTCTTTTGATCCTTCCTCCAAAAAAAAACCTACTGCATCATAGCCTCTAGACTTGTAGATTGACCCCTTATTGAAGTAGAAATTTTCTTTCTCTCAAGTTTTATTCTTATTCGGAAAACGTGCGGTGATCTGTTTCATCACGATATGGAAATCGTGCTTGATAGAGTCGAAAAGCTCGAGCTCTCTTTCTATTTTATTGAAAATAGATTCGTATCATGCCTGCATTTGCTTGGTTTTCGTCTTTCATAATTTTTTCTCGGAAAATATAGCGCTTTGAGTTACATTCTTCATTAGAAGCACCTTAAAATTGAAGGGGATATTAAAAAAGAAAATAAAACTAGGAAAATATCAGACAGACAAATATCACTTGGGACGATGAACAATTGTCAATATTATTTGGAAAAGCTTTGTCTTAAGTGCATTTTTCAAGAGAAATCCCATTTTTCGACATTTCCTTTTCTTATTCATTTTACTTCTGTCTTTTCATTTTTCATTAAAGGAATAAATTACTAATACCAAGAATACCGAAACGCACCAAAGAAAGAATGTTTCAGACAGAAGAATTTTATTAAAGGAACAATATTCAACCTTCCGTAGGATGTTAAATACCCTTCCTTGAAGGAGCTGGTTTTCTGATCCACCCTTCATATTCACCGTCAACCGGGGCCAGGGAAAAGCGGTACGGTAGGTCAGATGTCATGAATTGGAGCAATAGACTGCAGTTTCGGTCTTATTTGACGTCGTCATTATTGCCTACCCATTAACAACATCAGGCTAGACCGTCACCTATTTTATCTCAATCCGTTGGAGCGCTACAAAACATGTATATTTTATTGCGCCTCCAACGGACTGAAACAGAAGGTACCAACCATCGCCACAGGCTAACCATGAAAACGAAGAGTAGATAAACAGAAAACCTCAAGAAGTCACGCTAGTTCGACTAGGAGGATATTTAATTTTTTACGGAAGATTGAATATTGTTCCTGAATAAAATTCTTCATTATGTCCACACATACAGCGATAATTTCGCAGGTTATGATTGCGAAGAATGTTTTACCCTTGGCCTTCTGCATATGATATGTTTTCTTATTTCCATGGATATATATTTTTGGAATCAAATTTTTTTCAATTAACTGAAAACTTGTTGATGAGAACAAATCACTACTATCTTCTTTTGTTCTCAAATTTTTTGTTCGTTTTCATGACAGGTGACAACCTTGCTAGTTTATACTCCAAGAAATCTAACCTGACCCAGATAATGGCTTATGGCTGAGTCCCGAAAAAAAGATAAATCTGGAATAACTCGGAAACAAAAGAAAATATGTATAGATGCGATTCACCAATGAGTTTCGCTCGAAAATCGAAAACAGAAATGGGGGGACATTTTCTTTATTAGCAGTTCTTCACATCTAGATCGAAAATAGGACACCCTGTTCATATACCTTCATATCATAACTACGCAAAGAGTGTATTTAAAATGTAATACATGAAGAAGAAACTCATAGTTAACATTTTATGGAATTACAACCTTGAGAAAATCTCATCATGAAACAGAAGAATCAAGAGTAACAAACAATATATAGCAGACTTTGGAACGTCACCCTCTTGTAGCACATGTTGGTTTTCACACAATTTTCCCCGCATCCACTCAGGTAAAAATGATTGTCGGGTGAAGAGCAACTCATGTGGGGAGTGAAACAATTTAAAATACGAATTCATCTTTTTGATTGAATGACCCTTTTCACATTACGTCGTCCGCGGGATTATCGATTTGTGTGTGATGTGGGGGCAATCAGCTGTGTCGTATCCAGAATCCGGATACAAGTTGTCATTCCATGTCAAGTTATTCTCGCTTGGAAAATCATCCGATGCAATTCCAAACTGACACGTATTCCGTGGAAATGTGCTGAAAAATGTATCAGAACTTTTCATTAGATGGCGAATTATTGTTGACAGTGTTAATTGAAGTACACTGCGCCTATAAATTAACACAACACAATTTGAAATTTCTTTTCTGGTGAGCAACTAATTATTAACACGGTTTTTCTCCAGATATTTGCTAACGAATTTCGATATTTTTTCTTGATCTATTTTTGCGAGTAACGTTTCTTCTTGTTCTCTTTCTCTCAATTTTTTATCTCGGTTGAACTTGCTGAAGAAGTGATGTTAGATGAACTAGAATAGACTTATTCAAGGCTGGATATATATATATATATATATATATATATATATATATATATATATATATATATATATATATATATATATATATATATATATATATATATATATATGCAACTTCCTGCAACTTAGCCGAGAAACGAAGCGGCTGCAGTTTCGCCTATATTAGGAACTCATCAGTGTCGCATATCGCTTCTCAGCATCCACCAAGCTACATCGGGGTACCCTATCAATTCCAGAAAGGACGCACCTCGTACATACGTACGAAGCCTCTATGGACCGACACGGCGAACCCGCTACCGGACTTCGAGAAAGATGCGAACAATTACAAACAGATGTGGAAACGTTAAAAATTCCAAACATTTGGGAGACATCTTTCACCGTTCCGTGAATCAATCAACGGTAGAAAACGAGCGAATTAATCCCGCTGGAATAGTGCTCTGCTTCCGTGATCAACCTCCCGTCGGTAAATATTTGGTCAAATATCTTCCGCGATAAATTTCGCGAGGAGTCTTTATATGTAAATTTGAGACAAGACGAATTATTCAAAAATCCGTAGATCAATGAATAATACCTCCTGACAAGAGCTAGTTCCCAAATCTGCAGGCCATGCACGCAGCCCCCAAGCGCCACAATAGTGCAACTAAGCAGGATGCCGAGAAACGAAGCGGCAGACTGCAGTTTCGCCTATATTAGGAGCTCATCAGTGTCGCATATCGCTTCTCAGCATCTTACCAAGCTACATCAGGGTACCCTATCAATTCTTGAATAATTCGTCTTGTCTCAAATTTATATATATATATATATATATATATATATATATATATATATATATATATATATATATATATATATATATATATATATATGAAAATGATTATATTGATGAAATTGCATCGAATAAATGGTTAGTATCTGGAGAACATCAAACAAAATATAGATGATTCTTGCCGTAGATGTTTCTGTTCTTCAGAAACAGTTTTTCATATATTATCATCTTGCTCAGTCCTTGCTTCAACAGATTATTTAGAAAGACATAATGCCGTCGCTAATATTATTCACTTCAATCTAGGAATTAAACATGACCTAATTCCCAAAAGAAAAAAATTTCAAAATATGAACCTGAGATTATTTGTGAAAATGACAAATATAAACTTTATTTTGATAAAACAATTCTGTGCAACAGAGCTGTAAAACACAATAGACCAGATATCATTCTTAATGATAAACAGAATCAAATAACATATATAATTGATATTGCTATACCCGACACACATAATATACAAAATAAATACAATGAAAAAATTTCTAAATATATGATGCTTGGCGACGAGATTAAAAAATGTGGAAAATGAAGAAAATATTTATTCTACCGATTATTATTTCTACAACAGGCGTTATTCTAGAAATCTTCACAAAAGTATTGAGATTTTGGGTCTGAAGAAAATTTGTTTGAACAGTTACAAAAGATAACAGTCATCAAATCTTGTAATATTCTTCGTAGGTTTCTTTCCGAAAATAATAATGAGGTAGAGTCATAGGTTTTCTCTTTAGTTTATACTGCTCAGAATCTCATTTCATATTTTATTTATATGTTTATATAAATGTAATATAATTAACTGACAATTTTGTCATATTTATATTCAGAGCAGTATTCTATTCGATCGTTCACCACTTCACACAAAGGAAACTATTAATGAGTAACATTCAGTGTTACTTGACTAAGGTCCGTACACTGGATTTTTCCGGGGAGAAAGTCTCTGACACTACTCGTTGGTACATTGATATCATTGTCTGATGATGCTATAGTATGTATATATTCTGGTAGATTGATATATTCTCATAACATTTAACGTTATCCTAATATATAATTACTCCAGGATATGTTTTAATTATAATCATTGCCTGGCAATGGTATAAATTACCGGGTGGTGGATTTGTATTTTTCATGAAATCAGTTTGATTGCATGAACAGATATATGGGCAACTCGTCGGGGTAAAACCCTATATATATATATATATATATATATATATATATATATATATATATATATATATATATATATATATATATATATATATATATATATATATATATATATATATATATACGGACAATTCAAAGAACGATGAAGTCATGCAACGAGACATTTTCCTTTACCTTCGATGTGGAGGCACAGGTTTCTGAGGCATTGGGGGCAATCGCGATGACCCTGGTTCACAATAGATATCATTTGTGGATTTATTTGATGTTTTTTTTGCAGTATTAGTTGGTCCTAGTGACTCATTAGATTGCGATTCTTGGTTTTCAGTTTGGTGTTATCTTGTGACATTATCAATTTTTGCAGCTTCAAGATCAAGTATTGAAAAATCTGTGAATTGAGTGGCTCTACACCAGTTACTCTGAAAACTTTTATGGCATTGCTTACGGTTGCTGCTGTATTAAATGTAACACCAAATAGTTATATTTTTATAACGAATTGTTTGGTAAGGATGATTTATAGGAAAACCATTATGGGCGTGACTATATGCAATTTTTAAGGGCTCAAAGACGGACACATCCAGAGGTTTCACTCTGCGGCTTGTGTGGAAAGAATGATTATCCATAAAAAGTGAAATTTCACAAGTTTTGAGCATTCATCACATCAGATTCATGACCAACTGCAATTGACGCAGCTGGCTCACCCATCAAATATGCAGGCTGCATTCCAACTCTGGAAAATATAAAGAATGGAGGAATATATTGACCTGTTGCACTTAGACAACAAGAAACAGTACCATCAGTCGCTAGTTCTGCTGATGATATTTCAATTGCCTTTCTGATGCCCTTTGTACTTGAAACGGATGGTGTGTTAGTGGGAACACTAGTGCACCCAGAGTGGTCTATGTTAAAAATTTGCGGTTAAAAATCGTACTTTCCTCCAGTTCTTTGTGTACGCCAACAAAAATATTGTTATTGAACGCCACTAATCTAGCGATTGAGATAGGTCAGGTTTCCTTAGGGAAAAATTGTTCGGCAATAAAAGCTTACCCGCTAACTTCTTCGTTCGGTTGAAACGATGATCAATGGTTTCAGACTCGGCAATGTCATAAACAACTTCTGCAAAATCATTTTTAGTTAAACCTAACACTCCGTTATCTGAATCGGTTATATAATTTTGTGAATTAAAAAATGAATATATCTTACATTATTCTCATATTTTTTAAGTATCTTAGCAGAGTCAGCTCAGGGATTTACTATTTTTTTTGTAGCAGCATTAGTGCTAGATTATTTTCTCTGAACCCCGTTTATTGCCGCTACTATTGCGTCTCTGGACCATTCTTCTCGATTGGTTTTTTTGATATATTTTCTAACCATATTTACAGTAAATGAAAACAGTTAAAAGCAGGGAGAAATTTTCTGAGTGAAAGGAGCTCCCTTAATACATTCTAGCAGGTGAATGACGAACTCGTCAACTTATCCGCAACTGAATTCGTTATATTACTCTATCCCGCCATTTTAACATAAATCTTCGCCACTGAAATTGAGTAAACAATGAAAATTAAACCGAGAACATATTATAGTATCTAATGTTACTTCCAGTGTAAATTAATTTTGAATATTCTTATCTCTTTCAAGAAGAAACCTTATTTTCCAACGGTCAAATACACGCAACCAAATTTATATGGAAACACTCGGTATTTCACATTATTGATTGTTTTTAACCATGGATCTTTGACAACTTGTGAAAAATGAAGTTTGTAAAAAAACTGGATAGTATAAGAAATGTTGAATTATCACCACATGTTCAGGATATTGTGCTCAGTTGTCTCTTAAAAAATTCAAAAAAGCCTATAATCATAATAGAAAATGGCTTACCTTGGATTGTCCAATATGCAGAGGGGTCGAATAATTGTTTTCGTTGAAGAAAGGGTTACACAGAGAGATATAGCGCTCACAATGGGGGTATCACAGGGGGTGATTTAAAAACCTACGCCCGATACGTGGAGCTACAATCTCTTCAAGATTGGCCAAGAAGAAGTCGAAGGAAGATCACTTCTGGAGAACAAGACAGCTTTTTGTGTTAAATTGCAAGAAGAGACCCTAGTGCGTAGCAACCGACATGAGTGTATCAGTCGAAACGATACGTCAAACACTTAGTTCAATGGGTTTTATACAGCAGAAAGCCCTCAAGAGTTCCAGAGCTAACCAGACAAAAAAAACGAACAGACTTCAATGGTGTGTCGAACTCCAAAAATGGAACATTGAGAATTGGCGAAGCCTATAATCATAATTGAAAATGCCTTACGTTGGATTGTCCGATGTGCAGAGGGGTCGAATAATGAATGAAATGAAAAAGGGGTGACACCTACGCTCGATACGTGGAGCTACAATTTCTGCAAAATAGACTTAGAAGAAGTCGTAGGAAGATCACTGCTGAAGAACAAGACCGCTTTTTGTGCCAAATTGCAAGAAGATACCCTAATTTGGCACACCCTATACTGCAAAGGCAATTTCTAGAAGCAATGGGCATCAGAATATCAGTCGAAACGATACGTCAAAGACTTCGTTCAAAGGCTTTATACAGCAGAAAGCCCTTAAGAGTTCCAGAGCTAACCAGACAACAAAAAATTAACAGACTGAATTGAAATATCGAGCACCAAAATTGGAATATTGAAAATTGGCGAAATTTTCTTTTTTCGGATGAGATCAGAATTGATGTTCGATCAGATGAACGCCAGATTCGGATTTTAAGGGGTCGTGGACGACAAGCTCCGAGCAGCAAGACAAATTCCGAAATTCCAAGGGGGCAGTGTAATGTTTTTGGGTGGCATTATGCTAGGAGGCAAAACAGATTTGATTTTATTTTTTCGAGTTTAACGGCAACAAAATACTTTGACTTAGTGCTGGAGCCAATAGTGAGGCTTTGGCGAGATGCATTCGGTGAGAATTTCACTTTTATGCAAGATAATGCTCCTCCGCATACTAGCAACCTCGCGCGACATTATCTTGAAACAGGGAAATCGCTATTTTGGACTGGCCAGCTTGCCCTCCAGTCCTAAATTCTATTAAACATTTATGGGAGTATCTCAAAAAGTAAATTAGATCACGCCAGGATAATCCAAGAACCCCACAACAGCTCATCCAAACCGCCAAAGAATAGTGGCAGAATATCACCTCAAAGGAGGTCGATTCATGCTTATAGCAGGACAAGAGGAGGTGATACAAGCTACTGAGGTCGAGAAAAAAACATACTCCGTGAGAAAACAATTTTCAATTTTGCTACAACATGCGAAAAGAGTCTCTTATTTTCTTTTATTTGTTTCTTTCTTAAAATAAACCTTAATTTATTTCTTTTTCCATTTGCATATGTCCAAAAGGATCAATTATAACAATCCTTTAAAATTTCCAAAATTCCTGAGGTAATATTCGAAATATCAGGTGGTTCCATATAAATTTGCTTGTTTGTATAATAACAGAACACGGTCTTTATGGGTTTCCTTCTCTAACACATGAACAAAACTCTGTCGTCACTGCCAGTACTCGACATACTGGCGCTACGGA
Source organism: Cryptolaemus montrouzieri (assembly GCA_013387265.2). Taxonomy (NCBI): domain Eukaryota; kingdom Metazoa; phylum Arthropoda; class Insecta; order Coleoptera; family Coccinellidae; genus Cryptolaemus; species Cryptolaemus montrouzieri. Next base: position 33,052,365 of record JABFTP020000103.1, read on the forward strand.
TTGTGCTCCCCTCTTAGAAATAGACGCGATCGCAGCAATCAGTCATCTTTCCAGCTTGCCCCTATAAAAACATATGTATTTCATTCCATCTATGATAACACTACACAACCGCTGTCGTATGTTGAATATTGTGATTTCTGGACCCTTGAGGATCATATTTTTGAAGCTAAATATCTCCGGATTTGAAAGTATTCGGACCACTAATTTGTCTTAAAATTTCTTCAGGATTCACCTCTCAAATTTTGTCATAGAAGGGACACCTTGTATACAAAATTGGGCTTATCGCATGAATCACTTTATTTACACCGACATTCGCTTCTGAAATGCTCTTATAATTAGGGGAAATACAGTACAGCCATAGAGATAAAATCATATAAAGTTCAATGAAACTTAGGGAGCATCTGACGCATATAAAATCTGAGCTATCTAATGAGCATATGTAGCTTGGAAATCCATCTGATATGGTCCATACTTTATATACCTATTCAGGTTGAGCGAATAATGTAGATGAACGATAAAACTTAGAAGTAGATAACTTTAGGACATATCAATTATCTAATGGTTTGTCTGCGGCCATCGTGAAGCATATATTCGTTTTAAACGAGGGGTAAATTCATGAACCAGTGGTGTATCAGCGTCGCTTATGTGAATTCTCATCTACCCATAAAGGGTTATGAAATTTCTCAGTGAAATTTCTTGAAAAAATTGGCTTCGGCGATAAAATGGATAATCCATTAAAAGTTAGAGCTTACTGCTAGCTGATTAAGATACTGCAGAAATTAATCCTTAAAGAAAAATACGTGATACGGGTTCAGCAGAGAATCACGTTAAATATGCCTAACAACTCGATAGATAATATTCAATAACACGGAGATTTTTCTAGTCTCTACATTTTCTTTTTGAACAGTACATTTTTACCTGCATCATAACTGTTCTTTATAGAGGATCCCGTTTCCATAAGACGCCTATTAATATTCGAAACTGTTCATTGATCAGGTATTGATCTACACTGTGCCAAGAAACTAACGAACAATTCCAATAGCTCAAATTTCTTGTTCAATAGGCAACTAATTATTAACACATGTTTTTTGCAGTAATATTATCTCTGCATTATTAAAATTTACTAGTTCCATCAGCAACGCGAATCACGAAATTTGACCCAGGCAGAATGTGCTGAAGTACCTCTGACTTAGATTATACAAGCCAAAGGCTTGTTTCTAGTATGATCTGCAAATACAAGATGGCAACAATAATACATGACCCTTATTCAAGAATTCAACTAGCTCTTGTCAGGAAGGATTATTCATTGATCTACGGATTTTGGATAATTCTTCTTGTCTCAAGTTTACACACATATATATATATATATATATATATATATATATATATATATATATATATATATATATATATATATATATATATATATATATATGAAATATTGAAAGAGTCACGAATTATAAGAGTCGTCTTTTCTTGGATATTCTTTTCTTCATATTGAAAAAATAGACATAACATTTTGGAAAAAAGTTAAACCTGTACTTCAAATTAGCTGGATAATTTTGGGTCACCATTTTCAGAAAATGTGTTGTTTTTTGCGAATTTATGCAGAGGGAGACTCTGGTATGAACGTTCAGATTTTATATTCTCAGCTTATCATATTATGTCGAGAACTTGTTGTTGTAACTTACATGTCCTAGCCAAGGTGTGTTTTGTTTTTTTATTGAAGATTGTGAACATATAATGTAAGAAGAAAGAAAATTGGTGATTGTGATTGATTTGCAATTTTGCTATTTATGTCTCCGTAATTTCATGTCTCATTTAATTCCTGAAAGGGCAATATCTGTTAACTTGTAAGTAGTGTATTGTATGTCGTCAATTTGGGTGAGCAGTTTTATTTTTCTTATATTTTAGATCCTGAAGAAGTCACGAATGCTGACGAAATATTGATAATAAGTAAAGAAGAAATGTGAGAAAACTATTCGTTTTCCTGTCCCTAGACCACTACCCGATTTACAATTATATCAATTTTATATATATATATATATATATATATATATATATATATATATATATATATATATATATATATATATATATATTTATATTAAACAGATTTGAATAATCAGATTATGATATCTTACACCTCTGAACTTGACAATGCAAAAGGTAGATTTTGATATATTTGATGATAATTCTAAAGAGAAAGTTGGATGCAGAAGGAACTACACGGAAAGCACCTAAAGAATTGAAAAATGATTATATTGATGAAATTGCATCGAATAAATGGTTAGTATCTGGAGAATTGTTTGCTGAAACAGAAGGCTTGGCAATTGCGATCCAGGACCAGGTTGTTTTCACAAGGAATTATAGAAAACATATCATCAAACAAAATATAGATGATTCTTGCCGTAGATGTTTCTGTTCTTCAGAAACAGTTTTTCATATATTATCATCTTGCTCAGTCCTTGCTTCAACAGATTATTTAGAAAGACATAATGCCGTCGCTAATATTATTCACTTCAATCTAGGAATTAAACATGACCTAATTCCCAAAAGAAAAAAATTTCAAAAATATGAACCTGAGATTATTTGTGAAAATGACAAATATAAACTTTATTTTGATAAAACAATTCTGTGCAACAGAGCTGTAAAACACAATAGACCAGATATCGTTCTTAATGATAAACAGAATCAAATAACATATATAATTGATATTGCTATACCCGACACACATAATATACAAAATAAATACAATGAAAAAATTTCTAAATATATGATGCTTGGCGACGAGATTAAAAAATGTGGAAAATGAAGAAAATATTTATTCTACCAATTATTATTTCTACAACAGGCGTTATTCCTAGAAATCTTCACAAAAGTATTGAGATTTTTGGTCTGAAGAAAAATTTGTTTGAACAGTTACAAAAGATAACAGTCATCAAATCTTGTAATATTCTTCGTAGGTTTCTTTCCGAAATTAATAATGAGGTAGAGTCATAGGTTTTCTCTTTAGTTTATACTGCTCAGAATCTCATTTCATATTTTATTTATTTGTTTATATAAATGTAATATAATTAACTGACAATTTTGTCATATTTATATTCAGAGCAGTATTCTATTCGATCGTTCACCACTTCACACAAAGGAAACTATTAATGAGTAACATTCAGTGTTACTTGACTAAGGTCCGTACACTGGATTTTTCCGGGGAGAAAGCCTCTGACACTACTCGTTGGTACATTGATATCATTGTCTGATGATGCTATAGTATGTATATATTCTGGTAGATTGATATATTCTCATAACATTTAACGTTATCCTAATATATAATTACTCCAGGATATGTTTTGATTAGAATCATTGCCTGGCAATGGTATTAATTACCGGGTGGTGGATTTATATTTTTTCATGAAATCAGTTTGATTGCATGAACAGATATATGGGCAACTCGTCGGGGTAAAACCCCCTATATATATATATATATTTATATCTATATAAATATCGCGGATGTCCACGCGAGACGCGTGATATAAAAGTATATGTAGAAAGCAATGACCGATTGGAGAATTTTTTCTTTATTGTCTTGAATGTTATTCGAATCAAGTTCCGAAAATATTTTCAATGATATGGCATAGACACCATCTTTATTATTTCAAATGGCATAATGTATGTTTCTATATTTTTTAATTTAGAAAATAAAATTCTGAACAATTTTTTTCTCATATTATTTCCACCTGAAATCAACCGAAAGGAAGATATGAATTTTTCAATCGGAAGTCTTCGATTTTTGGTTGTCTCTTAGAAGGGCATCATAAAAATACTAAACATCATTCAATATTTTTATTATATTATTTGTAGCTCGTTGTGAGGAGAGAGGTTCAATCAGCAGAATTCAATGCGTTTTGAGGCTTCACGGCATACAGGGTGCTTGCAAAGCATGTGGCAAATCGTAGTACATTCAATGGTACAAAAGTCCATTTTTTCAAATTGGACTACCTATTTTTGCACACACCGTTTAACTCGTAATATTAATAATAGGCATCGATCTGTTATTGGTTTCCCTTCACCTAAAATTCATCGTTTCGCGGTTTTATCCAAAAAAAATTTGATTTTTCGCGCCAGAACCCTAAAATTTCCAGATTATATGACCGGAAATCTTTCAAATAATGCATTTCGATATCTAATACGAGACCCATCTCAAAACTTCATCAAAGTAATTCTGTTCAGAATTCCGAGAGAAAAAGGGCGAAATAAATTACTATCGAAGTGGATTTTATCTGGCTTCCCGTTTTTTTTCTTTTTAATAGGTATTCTCAATTAAATTAATTGCTGGATTTGGAGATGGGTATGATGAGATAGACAGCCAAACATTTCAAAATTCCGATTGGAAAGGTCATATCTTGCTTTCGGTTGATTTTAAGTGGCAATGATATGAGAAAAAATTGTTCAGAATTTAATTTTCTACAATAAAAAAAATAGGAACATACATTATGCCATTTGAAATAACAAAGCCACAGCATTGAAAATATTTTCGGAACTCAGTTTAAATAACATTCAAGACAACAAAAAAACTTTTTCCAATCGGTCATTCCTTTCTCCCTATACTTTTAATGTCCCATCTCGCGGGGACACCTGGTATATATTATAATTTATAATTACATTATTACATCGATCAATGTAGTTGTTATTGAAACCCTTCAATTGTTGAGACCCTTTTATTAAACGCTACCACTGGTGACTATGACAGGAAAGCACATAGGCCAAACAATAATAGGTATTTAGCAGAGTTGTCAGTTAATCTGTGGTTTTGTACGTAGATCAATAAGTGCTTTCAATGGAGTTGCAGCCGTCCTACGTATATTGGGGCTCTTTGAAATCAAATGCATCTTCTTTTAACCGATAATAAGTCAGTGAAGTTTTTATTATCTCAGTTACTACTTTCAATATTAAATGGGTTCAATGATAGTAGAGGAAACTTTTTCATTCATTTTAAACGTTGAATTATCTATTTGAAACATCACATTTGACGCAAGAAAACATAAGCATTTATTTACAAGTATTCAAGTACTTACTAGTAAAAGTATAACGTATTGCTTCCGAGTTAGTAACGATAGGATTACTATTGATAGAAGTGTATAGAAGACAATAATAACGTGATAATTTTACATTACTTAGACTTCAATATTTTCTACTCAATGAGTGCAATTGGAATTCAAGATCTTTATATTTGACATACAAAAACTATTTCTGTGAGGTTTTCTCAATTATAAAAACTCTACAAATCAACAGAAAGATACTATTATACTACAGTGTGTTCTATCGAGCATTTGTATCCCCACCGTCTTTCTCAAAATGGACTGACACGCGTCAATTTTTGATTGGAGGAGGACCAATTTCTGAGTTGGTCCGGAACATGTAAAATCAACCCCTCAGCAACATCTAAGTTGAATTTGATTATAGGGAAAGTGGGTCGAGTGACATCTTCCAAAACGTCTTTTAATTTCCTATTTGAAAAAGTACCAATATGAACATCCAATATCATACTGACACTTCAAATGCTAAAAATCAAATTAAATGCTCATAATTACCCCTTCCTACTTCCAAACACTAATATATATTCGATTCTCAAATTCTCTTCTAACATTTTCAAGAACTGGTGTTCATTCAGTGATGATTCTTCTTCAAATCGCTTCCAAGCTTTCAGGTTACGTAGCATGAACTCTCGATTCAAGATGACTCTATAAGAAGAAATCTATAGAACTCAAACCAGGTGACCTGACTGGCCAATCGACCTTGGTAATTTGAATTCAAATATTGTCACACATCGATCTGTGTAGGAGTATCTTCTTGCTAGAAACGTATCTCATTATCTGAAGGAGTTTCATCATTTTCCAAAAGTTCTGTGAGCCTGGGATTTTTTAATTCTCCAAAAATTACAAAAAAATGTTTCTCCATTGAGATTACCTTCGATGAAGAAGGATCTTACAACATGGTTTCCATAAATTCTAGCTCGAACATTCAGTTTCTGAGTGGTTGTGTGTATGCATGTATGAACCAATGAGGATCCTTGGTATCACCATGGTATTCACCATTGGGAATACAGGTACTCTTGTCAGAAAAACAAGTTTTTACAGATTATGTAGATTATTGTGAATATTTTCACTTAAAATTTCAGAAAATTGCAAGCGGCAATCAGGATCACATTTCATGAACTAATTTCACTTTATAAGGGTGAAATTGGTGACGTTTCACGATCTTGTAGACTGTTGAAGCTGATATACCAGGCACCCGTGATAATTTTCTGATTCCAAACTGCATTTCAGTAGCTTCCTTCCGTATAGACCAGTGTCTATGAATTAAATTATCGGTTAAATTATCTCAAGTGGGGTAAAAATGAAATTCAGTAGCTTCCTTTCGTATAGACCAGTGTCTATGAATTAAATTAGTTAAATTATCTCAAGTGGGGTACAAATGAAATTTTTTTGGGGTTAAAATGAATCATTAGTTTCACTAGTATTTAGAAATTTATCATTTGTATGTTTTCTCACAGAACTTATGCCCTGTTACTGTTCTTTCTTCTTTACTGATTCCTTTTAAATAAGAAAAACCAAAACATTTACAATTTAAAATAAAGAATAATTTAGGACTTGTTTTATTGCAGTAGTTTCACTAGAATTCAAAATTTTATTTTTAATAATTATTATGAATCAGCCGCCATAAATATCGTTCCCAAATTATCTTAGATCCTTGAGAAGTTTTTATATTAAATTACCTCTGACAAATGTCAAAACAGGGTACCCTTCACTGACATTCAACATTTCATTACTTCATTGATTTATTCTTATCAAGTTCACAAAAACCTGTTAGAACTCTAGAAATAAAATTTAATAATGATTGATCGAGCAAAAGATAAGTATGAATTAACATTAATTTTAGCATTTATTCATATATTTATTGTTATCTCTGAAAATGATCTTCTGACAGCATAAAAGAATAAGAATTATACTGTGTGTATGATTTTATGGTACAGCTAATAACTCCGTTATTTGAAGAGATGGAAGTCGAAAAACATGAGGATTAAATTCAAATTGCACCGTTTTATAGTTTTCTCATTTTTATTTGGTGTTGAGTAAATTGAAGACTTTGAGAAGAGCAAGTTATTATTATCACATTGACAATTTTACAGTATTTTCTTCGTCAATGATCAACATATGTCTCAGATACGGTCAGAAAAAGTCAAAATCTATCATGTTAAGTCAGATGCTCTGACTGACTGACTGACTAATTCATCAGCGCCGAGGCAAAACTACTGTAGCTAGAAATGAGATATTCAGTGTTTTCCTTTTGTGACGTATAGATCCACTAAGAAGTGGATTTTGCGAAATTCACCCCCTAAAGTGGTAAAAATATCAATGTTTGTATGTAACTTTTGTTCGTTGTCAGATCTGTATGGAAGTTTGTGATATTGCTCTTTGACATGATTTGGAACTTTGTAAATATATTCCTAAAAGAAATTAAGTAAACACCAACCACTAAAGCAGGGGTGCTCAAACGGTCGATCGCGATTGTTTTTTGAGTAGATTTCGAGAAGGAAAAAAAAGTTTAATAAGTAAGTAACTAAACTACAAAAATTTATTACGTAATAAAATAACACTCTGCTAGCGCCAAAAGGCGGCTTTATCAAAGGAACGCGCGGTACATGTCAAAGAAAAGCCGCGTTTTTTATTCTTGCCGCTTTTCTAGAAAATTCGGGCGGCGAGTTTGACGGGAACGTTCTTTCGTTCACGCCGATAAAACTGTTGCGCCTGCAGGAATTGGAGTCATTCTGAATTGTAACTTGAAGGCAATATTACGTCGATACAAAGTTTATTATTAAATAGAACAAAATGAGTGCAGCGAAGAAACCTAAAACGTATCATTTCAATAACGATTGGGAGGAAGAATTTTTCTTTTGTTTGGTGAAGGATAAGTGCATTTGTCGTGCATCAGTTGCAATACGTACGCGTGGTAACTTAGAGAGGCATCATAAAACGGTTCATTAAAACTATGAAAAGGATTTTCCGCCACAGAGTGAATTAAGAAAACGAAAAGTACGTGATATGATATCTTGCTTGAAAAAATTTTTTATAAAGTATTTTTTTCAACTTATACAATTGTGAATACCACGCCGTTTCACTACCCACCTCTAGACTGCTCTCGAATTATATCTCTGGGCAGTAAAGCACAGTCCCGGCTACCTGCTCAGTCCGTGCCATGCTGTCAAGATACAAATACATTGACGAGCCAGAGAGCCAGTTCTCACTAGTTAGTTGCTAACAAGACCACCATTTTATCATTAATCATCGATAAAAAAGGGTAAGCCGCAATTTAGAATTTAATTTAAGTATTTTACAAATATTATTTTCTGTCTTCCTTCGGCAGTAAATAGAAAAAGAACATATCAAGACGAATTCCATAATTACGGTTTTACACAAATAGAAGACAATGGTACAATGAAACCACCGTGTGTTGTATGTATAAAGGTGCTGACTTTAGAATATTTAAAAAAAAGTCAATTGAAGAAACTTTTAGATAATTTGCAGTCTCACCTGTACTCCAAACCGCGAGAATACTTTGCAAATTTAGAAATATCTGTTAAAAGACAAAGATTGAATAAAAACTTGTTTGGTATATTCGATCAGCGTTTAGCATCAAGGGCTAGCTTTGAAGTAGCCTGGTTGTTTGCCCGAAATAAGAAACCGTACAATATTGGTGAAGATTTGGTTAAACCAGCTGCTGTAAAAATGGCAGATATTATGTGTGGTCAAAAAGAAGCGAAGAAATTGAATTCAGTGCCCTTGTCTGCGATAATTGTGAAAGAACAAATTTCTATATTAGCAGAAAATGTGAAGGAACAGAATATTTTCGCATTAAAACAAAAAATTAATATTTTGCTATTCAGCTTGATGAGACAACTGATTTTAGTAGCAATTCATAGCTAATGGTAAATGTTCGCTACAAAGGTGCAGATAATTTTGAAGAGGAATTACCGTTTTGTTCTCTTCTGGAGTTGAGATCTCGTGGAATTGATGTCTACAATAAAGTAAATGAATACTTCAATGTATAAAGTTTCAAATGGAAAAACTGTATTTCTGTATATTTGCATAAAGCTCCATCTATGCTAGGTCATATAAATGGTTTTACTGCTTTCATAAAAACAAATAACCCAACTATTGAAGTTACTCACTATATGATCCATCGCCAGGCCTTAATGGTAAAATATTTAGAACCTACACTGGAAGCCGTCATGTATGATGTCATCAAGATTGTAAATTTCATCAAAGGACATGCACTAAACACGCGGCTATTTCGTGAATTATGTCAGTATGGTGAAGCTGCATATAGGGACCTACTTTATTATGCAGAAGTTAGGTGTCGGAAATGTAGTAAATCGAGTATGGAAGTCGAAATTATTATGGTTGATCAAAAAAAATATTCTCGCAGATATGTTTAGAAACTCTTCTTGGGTTGCATATCTCGTATATTTAGCGGACATTTTCGAGAGTATAAATATATTAAACGAAGAATTGCAGGGAAAGAATATCAGTATCATTTCAGCGAGAAAAATAGTGTCAGCGTTTGGATTAAAGCTGCAATATTGGAGACAGAAAGTAGAACAGAACAAGTTAGCTTCTTCTAAGGTTTTCTTTGTTTTTGGAAGATTGCGAAAATATTACTACTGCTGAATCAATACAACTGTAAGACATCCTATCAAACTCAGAGAGCGGTTTTCAGATTAATTTCCATATGTTGATACTCTACTATCAGTTGGATTGTAGACTTTTTTAAAATTGAAATTGATATGATACCAGAAGAACCTTCAGGTTTGGCAGAAGAAATTCTTGAACTTCGATCTATTACTGAAGCACGTATACAATTTGGGAGTAAATCAAATCTGACGTCTTTTTGGACTTCAAAAGTTGCAAAGACTTTCAAAATTGCACATGGAAAGGCGGTTAAAAATTTTCTGCCATTTGAAACAACATATTCATGCGAACAAGGCTTTTCCACTCTTATGAACATAAAAACGAAGAACAGAAATCGATTAAACGCCGAAAACTGTATTCAAATAACTCTTACATCAAAAAGTCCTAATTTGGAAGCTATTGTATCGAACATGAAACAACACCATTTCTCCAAAACGTGAAGGAAGAATATTTTCAATGCTTCTATTATTTCCTAATCTTTTCAATTCTAATTTTTAATTGTACCGCCATTATTATTATTTATTATCGTGAACTTATGCACTATGGCAGCTGTTAGCTGGATGTAATTTGCCTTTCCCAGATTCAGCAATCAAAGGGAATAGGCTCGATTACAATATAATTGACATAAATTTCCTAACTATCCTAAATGTATTAAGAATTACAGCTTTTTGCATTTCTACATAGGTATTCTTATGCAATTCTAATTTCTTAAGGCTATCCTGCAAAGTTTTGGGTATTAACCCAGTCGAGGATACGATGACAGGAACAATATCTATTTTATCGCTCTTAGGTAGCATACATGTTAAGACTTGTGTTAGGAAATTGGGTGTTTTCCTGGGATGTTGAAGAACATACGTGAGCTGTTTCGCTAGAGCTCCATGGAGCTTATCAAACTTCTTGTACCGGAAGTTATGGATATTATCTATACCTGTGGCCTGCCAATTGTTGGTCGCTCTAACTACTGTAGTGATTTCATTCTCCGTTATTCCTTCGAAGTCCATATGTTTGATATCAAGGCGTTATTTTTCATTCGTGATCCATTCCATATCTTTATTGTGTTCTTTGGGGTTCGACCATAGTGATGATCAATAATCGGTCAAGCACTGTGCGTCAGGTACTTCTCTGTTATTGTTAGTCGCATTTTTGTTATTTCCCTTATGAAAATTGGCCGCGCTTTGGAGGAACCTTTGGTTTTGATGTTTCCTTTCAGTACACTTGATGTATCTTCAGAGCCTCTTTGCTTTTGCTTGGAGTTTCTGGTTCAAAGTATCCATATACACGTCGATATGTTGTTTGTGATCAGGGAGTTTTGTGTTCGTACCAATTTTTCTATGAATTTTACGAATATGAGATTTCAAGCGCCTTGAGGTCTTTTTGTTTCTCAGGAATTCTATGAGGCGACCGATCTCAGCTTTAATATTGTCAATATCGTTCTACAGTCGTTTTTCCTTTGGTGGTTTTCTGACGCTTGTTGACTCAGATCTCAGAGAGTTAATGCTTGCTAGGATGATATTGGTGTTCTTGTTCGTCTTGAGTTTGAGCAGTTTATGTCGTTTAGTTGGGTTACTACCAATGAGTTCAGTTATTGCTCTGTTGAGTTCTGATCGTGCTAAATACATAAATGCGTTCTGCTGGTTCGTCTGAGGAGGACGCTTTATGTTGATATTCGTTTCCATGGCTTCGATGTTATCTGTAACACTTTCATTGATAGTAGGTATACCGCTATGAGTATCATCTTCATTTCTGAGTTCCATTATGACCTCTTCTCGTATGTTTTGCAGCGTTTCTGAAGGAAGTAACCTATCTTTAACGATTGCTCTTCGTTGATCCGAAATTCTCTGCTCGGATATGTGCTGTAATTTCGGATATTTTACTACGAACACATGATGTAACGCGTATTTGTATGCTCTTGTTCCCGATTCCAACTTTGTAATCTTGTAATAGGAACGCATAATGAAGGAATCCATTTCTGAGATCAACTTGATGCGTTTCCTAGGAATAGCTTGCGCCACCGTTGAAACCTCAAGAGTCGGTTGGGATGTATTGATGTTGTTTCCCACTTGGTTTTGTGTTGCTGTATCTCGACATCACGCTGCTTCCGTCGCTAACCGAGGGAGACTGTGACTTACTTTCCGAACAAGACCCTCTTCCTAAATCTTGAACGCGACAAGAGGTTATGGTGGTACAATGTCGATTCACCCGTTTGTTCCTTAGATTGTACAACATTGGATAAGTTGCATTTTATACCTACTTTCAGGTTCAGCTTGGGTACCTCGGGTTCGTTAAGCCCGTACTCAGAAACAATGTTCCTGAGCCCCTGAGGGCTTATTATTTTTATTATAATTGATTATTCATTATAGTGGACTTATGCACTATCTCAGCTGTTAGCTGGATATAATTTACCTTTCCCAGATTTAGCAATCAAAGGGAATAGGCTCGATTACAATATACTTAACATAAATTTCGTAACTATCCTACATGTATTAAGAATTACAGCTTTTGCATTTCTATATACGTATTCTTATGTAATTCTAATTTCTTAAGGCTATCATGCAAAGTTTTGGGTATTAAACCAGTCGAGGATACGATGACAGGAACAATATCTATTTTCTCGAGGTGCCACATCTGCTTGATCTCAATAGCAAGGTCTGTGTATTTGGACTTTTTCTCCTGGAACTTGTTCAGCACGTTGTTATTATTCGGTATGGCGACATCCACCAGCATTGTTGTTCTGGCTCTCTTATCATACACCACTATGTCCAGCCTATTATTCGTCACCATTCTGTCAGTGATCGTAGTATAATCTGATAGAGTCATTTTCCAATACGGGCACCGGCTGATACTTGTAATATGGCCGGAAGGTGTTCAGAAGTCCGTACTTGTGTGCAAGTTTCTGGTGGATAATGTTGCACACTTGATTATGCCTGTGAAGATACTCCGTATTGGCCAGTTGTTCGCATCCGGACGTAATATGCTGTATAGTCTGCGATCTTATATGGCATTTACTGCGCTTATCTGTTTGTAATGTTCCGTCCTTCATTATAAATTTTTGTAATTGTTTGTAGCGATCACTTGGTCTTGGATGGCCATAAGGAATCCTCTGTTTCTGCGAATAATTCTCCTTTCATCAACCATTTGTTGGAGGCTTCTTTGTCGATGTGTGGTTGATTAATGTCATGGTGATGTCGTCCATGCAATTCCTTTCTTGACCATAATTCATTATTATTATTATAATTAGTTACAGTACCCCGAATTGTCATCCTCAATTGTACCCCAATGGGTTTCAATTTGTTATATATATTATTTATGTTACTATTATTACCGTTATGTATTACTAGGTTTACGTTGATGAATTGAATATATGAAATTTGAATTAAATTTTTAGTTATTGTCTCTTTTCAAAATTATCATGGGGGGCTATAATATAAAAGATGTTAAAAAGAGGCGATTTCGTTTTTTTCACTCTTCGCTATGGAGTAATATCAACTGACACAAAAATATTTTGGGGTAAAAATTAAAACAGTTGACCGACTGCTGGTATAGGCCGATGTTGAACGTCATGTCTTCTTTTGGCCACCGAACCCGTAGTTAAAAATTTATTCACCAAATTGAAAATTCTAACCGTTTCTCTAAAACAGTTGAGTGAACCAATTCTAACTTTTGTCTAACAAACGAAAATTCTGATTAAAAGTACTGTGAAAATGAAGATAAACGTGAAACGGATTTATTATTATCAGATGGTTGTGATAGAAACAATTATGAGCTCTCTACACAACATTGATGTTTATCAATATCTCAAATTATTACGTTTCTTGGAGAATTGGAAACTAGGAATGATAGTAGAGAATTAGACATGTATCATTGAATTGATGATAAGGTCATTTTAAGATCTTAATTTAACTTTAAGCATTGTCAAGTTTTCGTAGGGAAACAAACTTTAGTTGTGTTTAGGCTATTTGTATTTTTAACGTTCATAAGGATAAAGTTTTTGAATAAAAAATTAAGAAACCTTTCAACGATATATTACTCGATCCAGTTTCTCAATAAAGAATTTCTATTTAGGAGCTGCTGAGGGTAGAGGGTTGATTTCACATGATCCGCACCAACTCAGAAATTAGTCCTCCTCCAATCAAAAGTTGACGTGTCTGAGCTTTTTCCACTACAATCAGGCTTTCTAGACATAGAGGAGGTGGCAAATTTTCGTTTCACTTGAACCTTTTGTGTGATATTGAATTTTGATAAAGATACCATTCTTGAATAAAGAATTAAAAGACGTTTACGAAGATATATCGCTCGACCCACCTTCTCTGTAATGAATTTTGATTTAGTGCTGCTATAGGTAGGTAGTTGATTTTCCATGCTCCGAACCAACACAGAAATTGGTCCCCCTCTAAACAAAAATTAGCATGTCTCAGCTTTTCCGCCAAAATCAGTCCATCTTGAGAAAAAGAGGGGGTACATTTTTAGGAACACACTGTATAAAATATACTATACTATTATATCATCTAGAGATAACTTAAAATTTCCATGATTGTAAAGTTTATTTCATTAACTTTTCTTTCTCTATATTTAATTGTTACCAGCGCATTCACCATTTTGCGAAATACAAATGTCCCATTTTTAATGTTTTATTATGGCAGCTATTTGAAATACTGCGAATAGAGAAGAATTATCACTCATGCCTTTCCTTGAGACTTTAGAAGAAAACTCATTGGTGTAAAAATATTGCAGCTATCTCTTTCTGTTTTCGAGTTAATCCGGATTTTTCGATATTGCGTTTGATTCGTTGTATGGCAATATCTCGGTTTTTATTGAAGTAAAACTATTTTACATTCAATTGGCACTTTTAGAGTGAAATTTTAATTTGCTGAATGGTTTTGAAATTATAATATAAGCAAGAGTTTTTTGAATGTAAATCCTATGTGAAATTGGATAATATAGGAAGAGTATTTTTTCTTTCCAAATATATATTACGCCTCCAAGAATGTGAATTATACAGAAATTTTCATCTTGTATGCTGGCGTGAATTGACACAAAACATCCCAATTGTTTTCAAGTATATTCTCACAATAATGAACTCCATTAATAATAAGAATCGAAAATAATCACTCACATAATAACAATAATTTATTGCCCAACCACTATCACTTTTGCATCGGGTGTCGTGGCTCTGTAAATTCAATCTTTTTGTAAACAAATCAAATTTGGTCGTGTATATAATACAAACAAGAAAAAATAACACAAGAGGGGAGAGCTAGTATACGATATTTAGCAAACAAGCCTCTAGAACTCTGAGGTTTCTGAGGACCAGCCAGCGATTTTGTTTGATGAAGGTTTTTTGGGTCTACACTGCAGTACCCCGTAAGAGGATACCGTAGGTGGCTATGCTATGAAACGTGATATGATATTATAGCCGTTCCTTCACCGATCACCTGCCTTGTTCTTTGGACTGCATATAACGCTATGGACAATCTCTTTTTCATTTACTCAATAAGTGGTCTATGCGTACGATCTATTTGAACGCGTTGAAGTTTTATTGGCTTCTTAACAATATCTATTATCATATTTGATTTTTATCAACATTTAAGTGTTGGTTGTTTACTATCTTTATGAAGCAAGGTTGTGTCATTAGCAAATATGCGTATTTCGTCCGAACTGACACTTAGAGGCAGATCTTTAATAAAGAGCAAAAACGATTGGCCCTGTGGTACCTCTATTTTCATCTCTTCCAGAGGACTCAAAGAATTTGTTCATTTCACCGATTTGGAATCTCCTTTCCAAATATGATCTGCGAATTTTGTGTATAGGACCTCTTAAACCATATTTTTCTATTTTCGTCTAGGAGAATGAAGCGATTCATTCTTTCGGAAGCTTTTCTCAAGTCACACCACAAAATGGAAGATACTTTTTGATTTTATAATGCTTCAATCATAAATTCTATAACTTCAACTAATGCTGTAGTTGTCGATATTTTTTCCTAAAATCATGTTGGGAGTGGTTTACTGTGCTAGGTTGTTCCATTTAATCAATTAAACTAGACAACAAAATTGCACTTTTCGATTGATAACATTTAAATCATTAGCAGCTTATAATTCAATGATTTATAGGGTTTCTTCAATTCCACTGTCAATGGCGAACTTTAGATATGAAATAAATACTATCAGAAAAATTGCCTTAGATAATAAAATAACACATTGATTATATTCCATAGAAGATAATTGAGAAGAGAACCACGCTGGTTCTCTCTTCAATAACTTGGGAAACTATTTTTCCAAACTTAAAACAACCACCTTTTTTCAAGTACTCTGAACTTGTACAAATTATTATTCAATACTTAACAAAAAACAAAAAAGTTCAAAAAATTAGGAGATTACAAAGTTTTTCGCAATGAGTATACAGTAGCTTATGATGGGCAGACTGGTAGGCATTTCGAAACCAGATTTAAAGAACACTTTGATAAGATTCTCCAATATGTGAACATATAAAAACCATAAAACATTCAATATCATTAGATAACATCCAAGTTCTTCATAATTGTGACAAAGAACATAAAATGAATCTGTTGGAATGTTTGAAAATCAATTAGCCATGTAAAAACCCAAGTTCATTGATACCTCTCCATTACTAAATTTGTGATTAGGCTAGTATCTACACACAACCAAATTTATATGGAATCACTAGACATTTTACATTATTGATTTTTTTAACCATGGATCTCTAATTACTTCTCTATTGTTCTCTAAATTTTCCGCTATAGAAGTTGGACCACCCTGTAGAACATGTCTTAGCTCTCAATGTGCCCAATTTCAGAAAATTATATTCGGACATGTTCTTTGAAGCATAATCTACGTAAATGTGCTATAGAAAGTGCGAACGATGCTATTCCGTTTATTGTAAAAGGTACGTATATTCACTTTCATAACGAAATACACACAACCAAATTTATATGGAATCACTCGGTATTTCAGATAATTGATTATTTTTAACCATGGATCTTTTACTACTTGTGAAGTTTTTTGTTTAAAAAAAAAATGGATAGTCTGATAAGAAATGTTGAATTATCACCACATGTTCAGGATATTGTACTCGGTCACTGTGATTCGAAACTGTGAATTTCAAAATTTAAAAAAGCCAATGATCATAATAGAAAATGCCTTACGTTGGATTGTCCGATGTGCAGAGGGGTCGAATAATTGCTCTCGTTGAAGAAGGGGTGACACAGAGGGATATAGCGGCCACAATGGGGGTATCACAGGGGTTGATTTCAAATATCCGATCCGTGGAGCTACAATCTCTGCAGAATAGGCCTAGAATAAGTCGTAGAAAGATCAATTCTGAAGAACAAGACCGCTTTTTGTGCCAAATTGCAAGAAGAGGCCCTAGTGCGTCGCACCCCATACTCCAAAGGCAATTTCTGGAAACAACAGGGATCAGTGTATCAATCGAAACGATACGCTAAAGACTTCGTTCAAGGGTTTATATATCTTAAGAGTTCCAAGGCTAGCTAGACAGCAAAAAATTAGCTGCTTTAATTGGTGTATCGAGCACCAAAATTTGAATATTGAGAATTTGTGAAATGTTCTTTTTTCGGATGAGACCAGAATTGGTGTTCGATCAGATGGCTGCCGGATTCGGGTTTTAAGGGATCGTGGAAGACAAGCTAGACTCCGAGCAGCAAGACAATTTCCGAAATACCAAGGGGGCAGTGTAATGTTTTAGGGTGGCATTATGCTGATTGGCAAAACAGATTTGATTTCGTTTCCTGCAAGTTTAACGGCAAAAAAATACTTGAACTCAGTGCTGGAGCCCATAGTGAGACTCTGGCAAGGTTCCTTCGGTGAGAATTTCACTTTTACCTAAAATAATGCCTCTCCGCATAACAGCGTCGCGCGACATTATCTTAAAACAGAGGGAATCGCTATTTTGGGCTGACCAGCTTGCTCTACAGACCTAAATCCTATTGAACATTCATGGGTTAATCTCAAAAGGAAAATTAGATCGTGCCAGGATAATCCAAGAACCCCACAACAGCTCATCCAAGCCGCCACAGGAGAGTGTCAGATTATCACCTCAGAGTAGGTCGAAAACCTATTCCAAAGCATGCGTAGATGGATTCAGGCTTGTATAAGGGTAAGAGGAAGTAATACAAGCTACTGAGGTCGAGAAAAAAACAACTAGTCCTTGCAAAAACAATTTTCAATTTTTTTACTATCATGCTGAAAGAGTCTCTTATTTTCTTTTATTTGTTTCTTTACTAAAATAAACCTTAATTTATTTCTTTTGTCAACTAATATATCTCAAAAAGGATATATTCTAACAATCCTTTGAAATTTTCGAAATCACTCAGTTAATAAGTACACATGTAGGTTTGTTTCCTGTAGTTGATCATTTGAAAATGACTTGACAGTCGAAACCGGTCGTGTTTGTGATAATGAAATGGTGGAAAGTATTAAATATATTTTATTGCAATTTCGATATTCAAATAATTTTAGTCTCATTTGCGGAGAGTATATATTTAAAGAATATCATTTAAATGTGACAGAGTTCGTAAGTGAAGATTACAAAAATTACTTTGGGTATCCGCTGGAAATGCTTGATAAGCCTTCGATTCCTCAAAAGGTAAAACGTTCTTCACTACGTTTATGGAGAAATAAGAAAAGAAAATCTTTCCGGAACGAAAAAACTATGATCTGGAAAGAAGCTGTTAACCACTACGATGACTGCTTTTTTTTGTTGAACGTTACTGTCATCAGATTCAGAGATTGTTCGAAAATCGATAAAGGCAAATTCCAGCAATTAATGATGGGACAAAAATGGGAGACACTTGCACTTAGGAAAATGGTGATCCAAAGTATACCACAAAGATTTTATTCAGTGACAAATCACGTTTCACAAACAATGGCATGTTTAATAGGCAAAATACCAGGTATTGGACGCAACAAAATGAGCTCAGATATCAAGATGGAAACTTCCAAGAACATTTTGGGTTCAATGTGTGGATGGGGATGATGGGAAGATATTTAATAGAGCCTGTAATTTTTGAAGGTTCATTGACAGGGGAGAGATATTCGAAATTTTGAGGACCCAAATACAAGAATAATTGGACGAGTTGCCATAAACTGTTGTGAATGAAATATATTTTCAACAAGATGGTGCACCTCCTCACAACACAAGGGTATCTCGACGAAATTTTCCCGAAAAATGGATAGATACTAATGGTCCCATAGATGGCTAGCTAGATCGCTAGATTTTAGTCCACTAGATTTCTTCTGAGGCCATTTGAAGAATGAGATTGACCAAACACCTGTTAGGACCCAGCAAGAATTGGAGAACAGTTCGAGACAGTCTATTGCAGGAATTACAGCCCAACAGTTAAATGACGTGGTGAGGAGAACCATCAATCGTATGCGATGTTGTGTTCGTTTATATTATCATTATTTTGCTGTTCGATCTTTTGTTATTAACTTTGACATCCCGTAAGAAATGATCAATTAAATTTTCAGATACAATCTTGCATTTTCGTGATAGGAGATGTTGAGCTAAGCCAATTGTCACTCTTCATGGCCTTCTAGAACGAAAGATAAAAATTGCATTAATGTTAACAAATTCAACAAGTTGTTCTCTATCCGATTCCCAAATGTTGTCAAAATATTCCAAATAGAAAAAAGTTACAGGGGTGGCCCTAGTTTCAGTTACACTCTGTATACAAATTAATTATGTCACTTGAGGGCTTCGCTATAATACTGATAATATTTTTGAGCACAGTGACGTTCAGGCCATATGTTTCGCATGTCGACATATCTGTCATTCATGAAGTCTCATGACTTCGTAAAGAGTCGTTGTGTGGAAAAACAAAGATGCAAAATTGAACAGTTGAATACCAAAATCAAAGCTTTCGATATTCCTGCGAAAAAAAAAATATCAATCTTATAACATGAAAAATTAATAGTTTTTACAGCCAGGGGATATGAGTGACGGCAAAAATTTTACTGATGGTATCAGAAAAAGTAAAGAAAAAATATGGACTTACAAAGTGAAGGTGACCAGTGATTATTCAATCACAATAAGGATCAATACTGGTCCGATCTCAATCCTCATCGCGATATGAATGTTCAACACCAAGGGCAATTCGGTTTTAATGTTTAGAGCGCGTTAATAAACCGCCTTATTTTGGCGTACATAATTTTTAAAGAAAATCTTCGTGAGAACATAGACGATGGTTTACTAGATGAAGTTTCCTTGGCTCAAAGAAGTTAGATATATTCAAATTCAAAATGTATTCAGACGTAACTTTGGACGTTGAAATTATTGGATTTTGAATAATTGATACACTTTTGAGTATTTAAAATAGTTTTAATATGTGTTTTCGGTACTAAATATTCTTGATACTTACCGTACTTTATTGAAAGCTTGGAAACAGTCGCTTAGAAGAATAAGAGTCACAACTAACAACTTCAAGTTTCCTACATGAAATTGAAGTTTCCAAAATTTCCATCGTAACTACTTCATTATCTTGTATTTTTGGTAATTCTGAATGCTTTGAAGAATATTTATGAGATTCTGTCATAATCTTTGGAATACTGCCCTTAAAATCTCATATTTTTTGAAGAAAAAAATTACCTTCTTATATTATACGAATTTAACAATGGTATATATTAAGAAAAACGCACACTTACATTAAAATTCGAAGACCATTCAATTAAACAAAATTGGAATATGTATCTACATTCTACTTTACAAATGCACGTGAAATATTAACAAAGTTTTCACCTAAGTTCTGTAACAACTGAGGTATTAGCATAGGTGAAAATCCGGGAAATCGAGAAATTCGAAATAACTCAAAAACAGATAAACATAGCTGTGATCTGTTTACACCACTAAATTTTTCCCTAAAATGAAGGAGGAAAATGGGGGAATCAATTTTCTCTGAATGTTTCCCATAGATGCCGTACTAAAACATCGAAAATGGAACTCCCTGTACTCGATAAATTATAGCGTTTGAAATTTAAATACATTTTGTCATTACAAATGCATTCTTGAATATTCCATTATGACATACAATAATAAAGGTAGAAGGTGCGTATCTCGACGTATAAAGGGGGATATATTCAAACGAAAGCATTCGATTCATATCTCAAATATTAATAAATGGATTCTTCGAATTCTTTTTGCTGCACCCTCAAGCAGAAATGTACATGGATATAAGTTATACAATCTTTAATTTCCGTGAGTAGCGGCGTATCTTGGAATCCAGCGTTTTTGCTAGTTCATTACGAAGAAGAACAATTGCCACAAATTAACTTTTTTGTAACATCTCTTACACCTTCCGGATTTTTCGTTCATTAACCTTTTTCTTGTGTAGGGTGCAAAAAAAGGGTTCCTAATGTGCGGTATTTACCAACAAGGTTTTTGCCTCTGAAATTTACTTTCGTTTTTTGTAAGTATAATTAAACTAGTGCTTTACAGTCTCATCTATTTCGTATATGTTGAATCTCTTTCCCTTTTCATTGAATGGAAGTGAATAGCTTAAATTTTTATTCCTGTAGAATTTTTTTGACGCTGTTTTCTTTATGAAATACTTAAAAAATAATTTGCTGTAATTTGGCATGAATCTATGCGGCTTTGGCCAATTTCGACTATGAACTGTACGAGGGTCAATTGATAAGTTCGATACTATTTAATAAGTTATAATACTTGGTGATTCACCAGTCGCGCGGTGCTCTGTAGCTCGTACACTCTAGAAGATTTCATTTTTGTTCGAACGGAGTTGTATTTAGAAAGTGAGAATCTACTCCAGCAATTTATTTTGAAGTAAACAGGGTGTCCCAATTTTCTATAAAAAAATCTTGGGTGGTTTTTTTAGATTGGAACACAACTTTTTTGTTCCAGATTCAGGAGAGGCCTAAACTCTGCTATAATATCTTTTAGTAATAAGTTTTTTTGGTGAGCAGTTTCGTCACAATATTTTTTTTCCGTAAAAATTCCTGAAAATAGACTCTCACATCATCGCATGCACCTTCGGCCAGAGATGATACTTTTTTTCCTTTCATTTTCTTATTGCCCAAGGATAGCTTTGTTGATGAATTGAAATAAATAGTCCTCATTTCATACAGGAGTTACAGAAAAAATATTGAATATTGTAATTTTAAAAATATCATAACATGATTTTTCAAATGGAATACCCTGTATTTTATTATTCATGTCAACGCATGAAATATTGTGCTATATTTTTGCAGAAGTAACCTTCTCTTTATCTTCGATTATTTTCGAAATATTCGATCATTTGTAAAAAGTTTTGATGAATATTCTACAAACCGTATCAAACTCATCAACATGCATCATTATTCGCACAGAAGTTTTTTTCTGTAATGATTCAAGTAGCTTAAATGAAACCAAAACAAGATAATTTTTTTAACACATGATAAAATCAAGATGATTAAAACGTAAATCGAGGTATGTGTTGACATTTTTTTTATTTGTGCCTTCTGTCAGGTGTCCGGACATATATTCTGCATTTTACATGGTAAACTTATCAGTGTTTCGTTATTAAACATTGTTAAAGTAAGGTTTGAACCCAATTTTCTCAATTGACTGCCGTGAAGTTCTCCAAAGAAGAATTGGTTGATATGATTTTTATTCTGGGTGAGTGTGATAGATATTCTTTGTTGGCAAGTAGAGTTTATGCACAAAGGTTTCCTGATAATAGGCATCCTAATGCAAGATGCTTCGAAAAACTTCTAATTAGATTTATCGAAACGGGTAATATCGCTTACAAAAAACATGAAAAACCAAAAACTGCTACAGCTGAAGACAACCAGTTATCAGTTTTATTGACAGTGACAGAGGACCCATATAAAAGCCAAAGAGAGTCAAATTTCCGTCTAGCGAATCTTAAAAAAGAATAAATTTCATGCATATCATGTACAGCAATTTTTTCGCAAATTTTTCTTTGAATTAAACAAGTTCGACGAAGAAATAATATATGAGCGATGTCAACCCAGATTATTGGGTCCATAATGATTCTAAAATATCTATAGATCATATTCGGCATCACTTGGAAGACTGAACCTGGCCATCGGGGCTCTCTCGGTCAAACAGAGATAGAATTTGAAGAAATATCGCAGGTTATGTATTTTTTTTATTATCTCCTTATTCCTTCATGACCTTGCTTGCTATGTAAAATCTTTTGTTAGAGATGTTTAGACGTATAAAAAAACTGATTAATATTTATATTTTTCTGCTGGTTTTCTTTTTCCATTGTTACAGATTCCTGTCCCAAACCCTCTTCCTTTCACCCTTGTCTTCGTTTGGAAATTATGGAATGCAAGTGAGAATGAAGCGGCTAAGCAGAAAAATCTTTGGTACTCTTTATGTGCACACGACACTAACACATCATAAACAGACAAGCTATTGCTAGTGCAATAGCGACAGGGAAACGACTTTTTTTCCTCAGGTTTTTTCACTCCTCTATTGAATCATATACAAGATAGTATGGTTCCCCTGTTACATTTCCTGAGCTCTCACTTGTTGTAAATATATATATATATATATATATATATATATATATATATATATATATATATATAGCTAAAATCCAAATATGTTCAGCAGAGTTCTTTTCTCGGACGAGGCAACTTTCCACAAGAATGAGCTTGTTAACATGCACAACTTTCATTATTACACCACGGAATATCCACACCTCATGAGACAAATAGATCACCAGCATCATTGGTCCTTGAATGTATGGGCCGCTATAGTGTATGGATATTTATTTGGGCAGCATTTTTACGACAGGCAACTTAATAGTGAAATGTATTTAGATTTTCTGCAAAATCATCTACCAATGTTACTTGCCTATGTACCAGAGCATATAAGACAAGATTTGTGATTTCAACAGGATGGAGCACCGGCACATTATTCACATCAGGTTAGGGAGCATTGTGATCATGTATTTCCAAATAAATGGATAGGACGTGGCGGTCCTGTTAGAAAGCCAGCTAGGTCTCCGCACCTCACAAGTCTTGATTTTTTCTTTTGCGGTTATATTAAGGGCATCGTTCACCAGATTTCTTCTACAACACAGGTGGATATGAGACAGAGAATAGTTGACGCCTTTCAGTCAGTAAATTCGCAAATGTTGTCGAGAGTTCAACGGTCTTTCCTCAAAAGGACTGGGTTGTGTCTACAAAGAAACGGGTAACATTTCGAGCACTTATTGAAATAGTTCAACACTTTGTAGATCATAAATGAACTAATAAACCCTTCTTTCGCAACCTCTATTTTATAATTTAAGTTTATTCTTTTTATTTCGAAAATGGTCGAAGATAAAGATAAGGTTACTTCAGCAAAAATATGGCACAAAATTTTATGCATTGACATGAATAATACAATACAGGATGTTGGATTTGAAAAAATCAAGATATGGTAATTTGAAAAACACAATATTCAATAATTTTCGAGTCATTCCTGAATAAAATGAGGATAATCTATTTAAATTCATCAATAAAGCTATCCTTGGGCAATAAGAAAACGAAAGGAACAAAGTATTCATCTTATCTGGAGCATGCAATGATGTGAGAGCTTATTTTCAGGAATTTTACGGAAAAAAAATAGTGTGACAAAACTACTCACCAAAAAAACTTATTCCTTAAAGGCATTATAGCAGAGTTTGGGACGCTCTTGAATCTTCAACAAACAAGTGGTCTTTCAATCTGGAAAAACCTCCCAAGATTTTTTTATAGAAAATTGGGACAACCTGTTTGCTTCGAAATAAATTGCTGAAGTGGATTTCTACTTTCTAAATACAATACCGTTCGAACAAAAATGAAATCTTCAAGAGTGTACGAGCTACAGAGCACAACGCCACTGGTGAATCACCCAGTCTATTTTGACAAAAGGTTGTTTTAGATATACAGTCATTAATTTAGAACTACCAAAAAAAAATAAATCGTCTGTTTCTGGTTTCAATTCGCAGAAAATGAATCTTTTTAGTCAACAATTCATAAGATGTGTCCAGCTGTAGTTGTAAAAATATAAAGTTCCCACCGAGTTTTGATTTCCACTGAATAAATGAACACTCTGTATATTCAAGCTCAAAACGAGGCGAAAACAATTTTGAAAGACTATTTCCTTAGTTTTGTAACAAATTATGAAAACAGTTTCGCTGCCACCTTCGAATTACGAATTATCGACTCTCTTTTGTTGAGTCAAAAAACGCATGCATTCTTATGTGAATCATTTCTGCTCAGAAACGTGGCCAATTGCTACTATACCATGATTATCATGGGGCCAAAGTTAGCAATACTCATCAAACATATCACCCTGTATAGAGGTGCCAACTCAAATGTGAAAAAAAATCAGAACTTTAACACCCTGTATCTCGAGAACGGAGGACATTTTGACATATGATTATTGGCACTCTTTTCATGTTTTTTGATGAGGAATATCCTGTAGAAATTATTTAATGAATACGCGAAACACCTTTTATATCGAGCATTGTAGTTTGGTAAGATTCCATGAAATATATCTCGAGAAGAAAAAATTTCAGCTTCAGATTGTACAAGTATGGAATCTTGAAAACCTAATTCCATTTCTCAAAGTTCCATCTTAAAGTGCCTTACTCGGTCAACCCAATTTGTCAACATGTTTTCAGTCAAAAAGTGGGCAAAGATAACGATCTAAAGTTAATGTCGGACGAAGAAAAGACCTATTTTGTTTAGTCGTTGAAGGCGCACCGCCATTTGTTTGCTGGCATAACAATACCCATTAGTGATGGCTTTTCTAGCCGAGGATTTACCTGTTATTAAGGATAATAGCCCGTATTCCGTTCTGTTCAACGCTAATCTCCTGCTTTTTCTTACATTCTCATTCTTTTTACTAGTCCAGTAGCCGGCGGTAGAGGATTAAATATTATATGTGTATTATTTTGGAGTTCCTGGAATTTTATCTATTTTAACAAGGATAACAATGAGAACCTTGCATTGTGATGTCTCTTACAAAGATTTGCTTTATAAAATTTGATCCGAGTGGGTTAAAAAGAAAACAGTCAGTTCTGAAAAAACTATTTTTTGAACATCATCTGAGATTCGAACATGCAAGGTAGTAACGCTTCAATCTCCATACTTCACAGCTGAATAGAGAATGGGAATTAATGTATCTTTCATAATAATCTCTGTCTCAAAATATTCATTTCTTCAAGTACAGAATATCAAACGTCGAATTATTGGAAGAATTGCACAAGGTTTAACTTTAATCTACACTTTATTTGAAAAAAATTCGATGACGTTTCGCTGACACAGCAGCTTTATCAAGAATGACAAACAGAATGAAGAGTATGGTATTATAAACAAATCGTAGAACAAGTTGGATGAATAACAGGAAAATCCACACCGAGCCTTTGTACAGTTAGTATGAAAGGTAATAAAAACTAATTAAACAAGTTAAGTAGGGGTGAATAATTCACGTCTACCTGTTCATTCAAAAGCTTGTCCGAATGTTTGTATCTATTTATTTCTAATGCTTCTAGGAGATCTAATTTTGAACTTTTCGATTCTATATGTAATATGTCAAAGTTTTTATTGAATGAATGGTTTTCTTTTATTAGGTGGTTTGAATAATTTGAATCAGATTTATTTTTATCGAAGCTACGTTTATGTTCAGATGTTCTTATGCCAAAACTCCTATAGGTCCTACCGATATAAATATTATCACGCTATTGGGTTTATAGATTCCTGATTTATTTGATTTTTCAACACGAGATTTATTATTTTTAATATGTTCACCTAAGTTATTAGAAGTTTTGAAAGTTATATTAAGATTTTGTTTGACGATAAAGGATTTAATATTTGTACTTGCAGAACCGCATGTTAAACTGTTGAATATTTTATAGTCTTTATGAATACGATATACTTCATTTATTGCTTTCTGATACAGTTTTTTACGAATGATTAGATCTATCATATCCGGATTATATGAATTATTAATGGCTATCTGTTTGATGATGTTTAACTCTTTATTATAATCTTCTACTGATAAAGGTAAATTGAGTAACCGATGTACCATGCTGTTTAAAGCTGCAACTTTGTGTTGAATTGGATGTAATGAGTTGTTTATAATATCATACTCTTCATTCGGTTTGTCATTCTTGATAAAGCTGCTGTGCCAGCGAAACATCGTCGAATTTTTTTCAAATAAAGTGTAGATTAAAGTTAAACCTTGTGTTTTTTATCTCATTTATATCATGGATCTACATCAAGTAACGGCCTCCACAATTCAAATGTGGAAGAATTGCCATATCTTTCAAACCCTTTTTTAAGCAAAGTTTGAAGTTGGTACTTCTGTATAGGGTGTCCCAAATTCGTTATTCTCGAACGGTAATTTTCAAACTGATAGAGATATGAGGAAGCGGTTTCCGCAGAGTGTTGCTACTTTTTATGAAACAATAAATTTTGTCAACAATACTTTCATAGCCCATATCGTCTTCGAAATTCAGGATGATTTTCGAAATCTTCAATTTTCAAATTCCATTCATAAGTTGGTTTCCCTTTAAATTGGTGCAAAGGTAAAAAGTATATCTTACAAAATTTTTACGGAGAATCCATTAGTGTAAAGAGTGAAATTTTCAAGTTATAGACTAAACTTGTAGTTTTTAATTCAAAACTCTGTATTTTCTTACGTAATCGAATTCTACTCATTGAAACTTTTATGAATATATAACACTTAGGGTTTAATTTTTTGGAAGGCGAAAAATGCCATTTAGATATTATAAATAGGAATTTCTATCATTTTTCAGAAAGGCGTCTGTGAAAATTGGTCTTATCATCAAGTGAAAACTAACATTACTTCGAAAATCAATGAATAACTTTTATGTTTTGATGGTGAAAATTCGTTTTCCAGTTATTGATAAAAGAATATAAAAAAATGGAAATTATTGCTATATTTGAAAAACTTCTTCCTAATGCTGAAGAACATGAAATTAAAAAGTTTTATTTTCATGTTTCCAGAAACTTTTCAGTCATTTTCAAAAATATAAAAACAGTCAGTAAAATTAAACACCTCAGTTAGGGTGTCCCCTATATGGGAGAAAAATTTTTCTTTCCGAAATCGGAATGCATATCCTCTAACTTTTTTACATCTACCTAGATCTAAATACAAAATTTTATCTTCTTACGCCACCATTAACCCGTGCCGACAGAGTTTCAAAGTTTCAAGAATTTGCAGTCTTTAACTTAATATGGTATTATAGAACTTAATCAATTAATATTACTTTTTTTGAATTAATAATTAAAAACAAAGTTATTTAGATGTTTATTTATTTTAAGAAGATGAAGTCACAAACATAAGGTCACAAAATTGTAAATAATTAGTCCTGATATTTTCTCTTGAGAGTGTCTTTTTCACAGTCTGGATATATATTTTTGTGTTCTTTTTTTTACTGCTTTTGCTCTTCCTTTGCCGTAATTAAACCATGTAAATCTTGCATTAGTTTGACAGCTCTTTCAGCTGTATCATTACCTGCTCTCAAAGCTAGAACTTTTCTTTTTGCCTCTAAATAGGCAACACCTTCTTCCCAGGTAGAGATTGGTTTCTGAAGGAATTTCTTATCGATTATTAATCGTGAAAATAAATTAGTGCTTTTGATTGATACAAAAACGCTAAATGATTCTTCTGAAACAACAAAAAAGCAGAATTAATTTCTTCCAACAAGCACCAAAGATGTTGGCTAAACTTGCTGAGAGCTGTTTTGTGGACAGTTTCATATTCCTTAAGCCTTTTTAAAAGGCACAAATCTCGATTTAGTGCCATCACCGCCAAACTACATTGAAACCATGGTTTTATAAAATCGCAATGAATTAACAAATGTCTTGAAGTGATCGTTTATCCTTAGCGCTCAATTTGAAGTGTGATTGCAATAAGGATATTTTCAGCGTATAAATATCTCTTGCCATCCAACTTGCTTGGTGCATCGCTCCAGGAGGTCTAATTTTAAATTTCTTCGAAATATCTCCTCCTAAAAATACAGTAGATAGTTCAATCAGCTCCCGATAATCGTCACGCACAATATATTGTTGTAGTTCTTTATTATAAAATGCCAGCAATTCTTGTACTATTGTTTCACTGAAATGTTGTTTGATGAAGACGGTGTTGATTTCAATAGCAGAAGGATGAATGTTTTTCCAGTTGTCTCTAAACTTTCTGAACGTCGGGATATCGGGGCTGCTTGTGACTGGGCCCACACCCAGGGCCAAAAAAAATATTAAAATTGAAGTTATGAAATTAAATAGGACTAAGTACAAATACACACGAAATTTTATTAGTATATCATCCAGTTACTGCCGATTCCTATGTTGCGAGAACATGTCAGGCGGCAGTTTCTTGATTTTTCCTGTTCAGACATGAATAACGCCTGGAGCGCTATAAAAGCGATGCATCGTCACAGGCGTTTTCAAATCAGTTAGTTCACTGAACCGTGCAACAAGTGAATAAAAACAAGTAGTCGTATTAATTTTTACATTTAAAGTTATTTTTATTTCGTCAAGTGTGGTGTTGTGTAGTGTAATATTTTGTTTACCACTTCTTTTTAAATTAAGTGCCGAATACCTGCTGACCGCAATTTCAACGGATTGATTTTTATAAAATGGTAAGAGTTCCCTACTTTATACTATCAACATTAACCCTTTATAGGATTCTGGTTATAATTAATATTTTAGCCAAATATCTTTTTATTAAGTGAAATGCCATGTACGAGTTTTAAAACATAACTCGTTTAGTATTTATGCTATTGATCATTTTAAAAAAATTTTGTACGGTTTTCAAGGGCTATAAGATCAAATTAGTTTAATATCTTTTTGCCTTTATTTTTGAAAGGATTTAAGCTGAAAGAGCTCGAACAAATTGATTTTTACTCAAATATGCAATATTGAATCGGCCATATCGTTTTTTTGCTTTTCTTCAAGTACCTACGTACCTATCTCCTACCTTAAAAAAATGAATAAACATGATCAAAAATCCCATAAGGGGCGCCAAAATCCTTTTTTGCACACAAGCGCCAGTAGCCCGCACGGGGGCCTTGTCCAAAAGATCCCAAAGCTGACTGCAGAAAAGATGAAAGAGAACATCTTTGATGAGCCACAGATTAGATCATTAAAAAACACAAGAAAAAACAAGTTTGACGGAAACTATGACTCATCAGATTGGGAAAAATTCATGGAATTAGTTTGTTTGATTTGTTTAGAGATTCTTGAGAAATATGAAAAGTTCTTAATATTCTCAACGCGTTCAACAACTAATGAGTCATTTTCAAATGCTTGGATGTAACATTACCATCTCACTCAACACAATATGGCGAGTCACACAATACCACGTGCTTTCGGTACTTTTGTATGGTTGTGGAGGATAGACTCTGAAAGCGGCAACCATCCCTTCGTTACTAACGATAAGGTCCTCAAAAAAATGAACAGATTCCGTTTGCTCCTAAAAGCAGTAAAAAATGCAAGGCATCTTCGGTCATATATTCAGAAATGGTAAATACGATCTACTGCAACTAATCATGGAAGGAAAGATCGAAGGTAAACAAGGACATGGTCGGAAAAGATTCTCGCGGCTCAAAAACTTGAGGGAATGGTTTAATATCAGAAGTGCAGATAATCTCATTAGACTGGCACAGAACAGTAAAGAATATAGATGGTGATAGTCGCCAACCTCCATTAATGAAGAAAGGATGTAACATTAGTATCAAGTTTTTTCACAACCCCTTAGACCAGGGGTGCTCAAACTTGCACTGCTAGCGATATTCCCCAATATTTTTAGACTATTTACTCGACTCTGAGAGGCTGCAAGTATGTGTGATGCAAGGTTGTCGTACATACACGATACACCCTACCTACCTACCTAGGTAGGGTGTACCGTAGCATATACAGATATTACCTTTTCGCACAATATACATTATTTTAGTCAAGGTTAGGTTCTTCTCCATAATATCAATGAAAAAACTCATAGTTAACAACAGAGTAGCATATGGTGTTAAACTTAACAAAAGAGTGTTGGATGTTGAGCCGTGGCACTGCATGTCATCAGCATACTTTTCATAAGATGGTACGTAACTACTGAGTGATAATCGCAAGCATGATGACCTATGATCGTCAGTTGGTCGATGGCGATATTTTGACTTAATTATCTTCATTTCAAAGAATGCAGACTAGCACAAGTTGACCCAAATATTGCCGTCAGTTGAACGGCGATTTGCCTTATATTCGGATATTTATCGTCAGATATAAAACTCCAGAAAATTTGTATTAGATGCTGTAGCTTTGAGATGTATATCTGATATCATCTGCACCAATTCATTTTCAACAGAACATGAGTTCATATTAAAGTGACTTCTACAATGTTTTCACATGAAAAAGGATATCTCATAAATAATGCTATATTTGCCACTTTACTGCAATCATAAAAACGCATTTTGAATTGTCCAAAAATATTTGATAATTCAGCCACTTACGTATCATAATTCAACTGAGGAATCCTTGCTTTCAAAGACGGAAAATGTTTCAGATCCTTTCTTTTCAGTTGTTCTATCATAAGTTGCAATTTACTTTTAAATGCGTTTACTGCGCTAATCATCTCAATAATAGTTTTTTCTTTACCTTGAAACTCGAAGTTAATGGTGTTTAAGTGCATTGTGATGTCAGTCAAAACTGCCAAATCAGTCAGCCATTTTTCGTTTTTCAACATCTGAGTGTACTCATCTCTTTCGTCTAGAAAAGCGGTTATTTAGGGCAATAAATCTTGAAACCTTTCTAGGAATTTTCCTCGACTCAACCACCTGACGTCCGTGTTAAGAACTAAATCAGTGTGTTCAGCTGGCTCCCTATTTTCCAACTGCAAGCTACGCGCACGGATGAAATTCACAGTTTTTATTGTAATGCCCATAATTTCAAAAGTTTTGACCACGAAACTCGTTGAGGTATAATGCAATGGAATGAAAAAATGAAGCGAAATTTTCATTAGCTCGACACAATGCCACAAAACCGTCTTTGTTTCCAGTCATTGCTGGTGCTCCATCGGTTGTAATGCACACTAATTTATACAGAGTGCTTCGAAGAAAACTAAACAGAGACTATATCTACCAAGATATTCATTTCTGATCAAAACGCTTAAACAGGTCAATTTTTGTTTCAAGGACATCTTTTGGGGTACAAAACTTGCCTGAAAGTTGAACATTGTGAATAGGGAAGATGGGTCGATTGGTGACTCATAAGAAAGGTGGTATCTTTGTCTACATTGTCTTGAACGAATTTCTATTTTTAATTAAAAACTGTAAAAGATACAGGATGAGCAACTGAAAGATAGGGAAGACTATTTCCCTGAGACTATTCAAGTTTCAAGTAAGATGGAACAGATCCATGCTGCTCAATGACAGTCATCATCAAGTACCATCCTCATCTCGAATTTCAACCCCTAGAGCAGGGGTGACCACCCTTGAAAATTTGGAAAAGCGTAGATGGGTCGAGTGATACCTCGAAAGAAAGGTATTATTTTTGTCTGCATCCCCGTGAACGAATTTTCATTTTTGATTGAAAACTGTAGAAGATACATAGTGAACTACTGAAAAATATAGCCTCTGTTTAGTTTTCGTTGAAGCATCCTGTATATTGGTAGCTTGTTGGTTTTTATCTTCGCCACGGGTATTCCCCTTCAGAGGAATGCTTGTCAAAAATTCTTCCTTAGCCAACATGTCATTGAATACCATCCGAATACAAATACACAGCTTGGCAGTGTTTGTCATATCTGTGGATTCGTCGAACTGTAAAGAAAATTATGTACATTTCATGATATCATGTTTTAGTTCATCTGCCATGTCCTGGCTCATGACTTCAATACGCCTTGTGACAGTCGAACGAGATAACTGAAGTTCTCTAATAGCAAACATGATTTCTGTTTTATTTTTAAAATCTCCAACTAAAGTCTCACCCGCTTTCATAAATGTATCCTTCACAACCCAACCGACCCATCTTCGAATGGTTTCATGTGTTTCGTCAATATATGAGATATTTAAAATGACGCGATCGTAACAGATTTTGATTATTTGGCTGGTCTTGTGAACATGATTCGTTTTTTTTTAATTGACTCTGTGGCGGAAAATCCTTTCCATAGTTTTCATGAACTGTTTTATGATGCCTCTCCACCATACAAAAGAAAAAGTCTTCCTCCCAATCGTTATTAAAATGATACGTTTTAGATTTCTTCGCTGCATTCATTTTGTTCTATTCAATAATAAACTTTGTATCGACGTAGCATTCCTTCAAGTTACAATTCAGAATGACTCCAATTCCAGCAGGCGTAACATTCATATCGGCGTGAACGAAAGTCTCGAATGTTCCTGTCAAACGCGCCGCCCGAAATTTCTAGAAAAATGGCAAGAATAAAAAACGCGGCTTTTCCTTGACAAGTACCGCGCGTTGCTTTGATAAAGCCCCCTTTTGCCGCTATCAGAGTGTTATTTCATTACGTAATGAATTTAATAAATCAATAATAAATAATAAAAAAAAATTTAGTTACCTTCTTATTAAAAATTTTTTTCTTCTCTATCGCGATCGACGCTTTCAGCACCCCTGACCTAGACTATTTTCCTGCCAATCTTGGGAATCTAATTTAAGAACAGGGCGAGTGATTCCACCAGGACCTTCTTATTATGGAACTCGCTGCAACGCTCATATGATGGTTGACTGTTGTACAGAACAGCACACTGTCTATATCTAGAAAATTTCATAAAATAAAGTTTTTTTTCAATTTAATAGTTTAGTAGTATTCAGCAATTTTAAAGAAGTTGTGTTTAAGCGTAAAATGGACCATGTTACATTTCTTCTAAACGTGAGCTAATACAGTAGTTTTTCATGGATTTTAAAGCGTCATTAGAAATTAGGCTAATATCATGTGCCATAACTCATTCATCAGAATTGGTGTAATGTGATGTAATGAACTTATCGTGCATTCAGAGATTCCACACGACCAGTATTCCTCTCCACTACATGCCTTGTCCCAATTTTTGTAAGATTAACGGCCTTACAGAAGAAAAAGTGGTGAAACTCTTCGAGTGTCCATCCCTATATCCCGGCTTGTTAAGGAAAAGTCCCATGTTTACACTTTTGGTAGCGTTCATGTTTCCCTTCCACTTGGGCACGTTCGAAAATCGAACATAACAAAATAATGTTCCAGCTTCGTGCCCAGTTAATCCATATTTTAACGAGAGGGATTTTGGTCATTCCATTTTGAACCATCGCATCGTTCAATTTTCACCCTTTATTGGGACAAGCGGCACATCACTTCCGACACGAAATGCAAATTGAAATTTAATCCCTGTTTGATCGGTGTTGATGCGGGACAGGGCGGTACGGACTCTCCATAATATAATCTGTCAAAATTCAAGAGCAATTGTTTGCTTGAATCCTCGTGGAGGACAGTTTGTCATACGATTATGATGAGCGTGCGAAACCAACAATAAAATTTTTGATATTTTTATCGTGTGACGTATGCATGGGTCTGGTTGGGTACGCGTAATCTCATGAACGTAAAGGATATTCGAAGATTATGCACAGTTATTATTTTCCATGGAAAATATGATTGGAAATATACTGCTTCTGAGAGGTGTCAATTAAACATGAGAAATTTCAAGTTTTGCTCAAAATTATCCACTTATAATGAATGATACTTCTAATTTATTATACACGGTGGTACACTATTTTGAAGCTGGACAATCGATAAAACTCCTTATTTGAAGGCGATTTATTTTTGTTATAGAGATAAAAAGTCACGTTTGCATGAAGATACTTAAGAAATTGTTAAGTCGGACAATTTGTCAACTCCATATCAAATTCATATTTTTGTTGCATTAAAAACAAAATTAGCATAAAATATCAGTGTAAATTAAAAGTTATTCATATTTATTTAAACAATCAATCGATTAGAAATAATTCAATTGATTATTTCGAAATTAGAATATTGTCGAATATAAATGGTAAGTAATATTGTATACAGATACTTGTTGAACTTTCTGCTTACAATTATTTTTTGAATTTCAGAAGTCTACGTCGAGCCTGTCATCTTTGAGTGATGATGATGATTTGGAAGCATAAGTCAACCTTGTTGGCCATGCAAGACATTTTACTACGAAATATAATTGTGATCATTTCAAATTGAAATATCGATTGAGCTAATATACTTTCACTGAAATTTTGGACTTAATTTCTCATCACTTGGAAATCTAACCTAACCTTTCACATTGAGATTCTTTGCAACAGAATCATTTCATCAGCTACCTGGTGGAGAACTAGGTTTTCATGAATATTCAACATGTTGTATCATCGTTAAAGTATGTTACCAATTTTCTGCTTCAAAGCCACAATATTATTATTATAATGTATTATTGTGGACTTGTGCATTATTTCAGCTGTTAGCTGGAGATAATTTTCCTTTTCCAGATTCAGCAATCAAAGGGAATAGGCTCGATTACAATATACTTGATATAAACTTTCTTACTATCCTACATGCATTAGGAATTACAGCTTTTTGCATTTCTATATAGGTATTTTGATACAAATCTAATTTCTTAAGGCTATCATGCAAACTTTTGGGTGTTAACCCAGAAATGATGACAGGAACGATATCTATTTTATCGAGGTGCCACATCTGCTTGATTTTTCTCCTGGAACCTGTTTAGCACGTTGTTATTATTCGGTATGGCGACATCCACCTGCATTGCTGTTCTGGCTCTCTTATCATACACCACTATGTCCGTCCTATTATTCGTCACCATTCTGTCAGTGATAAAAGGCCTATCGTAGTCATTTTCGGGCGCCGTCTGATATATATATATATATATATATATATAATATGGCTGAAAGGCATTCAGAAGTCCATACTTGTGTGCTAGTTTCTAATGGATAATGTTGCACACTTGATTATGTCTGTGAAGATAGTCCGTATTTGCCAGTTGTTCGCAGCCGGACGTAATATGCTGTATTGTCTCCGATCTTATATGGCATCTCCTGCACGTATCTGTTTGTATTGTGCCGTCCTTAATTATACATTTTTTGCAGTTGTTTGTAGCGATGACTTGGTCTTGAATGGCCATAAGGAATCCTTCTGTATTTGCGAATAGTTCTCCTTTCATCAACCATTATTTGGAAGCTTTGTCGATGTGTGGTTGATTAATCTCATGGTGATGTCGTCCATGCAATTTCTTTCTTGACCATTGCTCTTGTTTTTTAGTCTCTTATAGGAACGGTAGATTAAGCAGGTCATCCCTGGTAGCAAGATTTAGAGATGTATATCCCTTATCAGCCAACGATACCACTCTGTGGTGGTAAGAACTGCGAGCTTTTGCAGAGATGAATTCTTTGAAATTTAGTTATCTGTTCGGTATGTAAGTTGACAACACTTATTAATCCGCGTTCTCCTTCTTTCCGTTTCAAAGTTGTTCTTATCGCAGACGATCTTGGATGGTGATTGTTGTACTTTGTCAGCATCGTTCGGGTCTGCCTTTGAATATCATCCAGTTCTGTCTTAGTCCAACTGATTATTCCAAATAAGTAAAGAACAGTGGAATGGCGTAGGTGTTAATTGTGTTGACTAGAATACACGAGTTCAGCATTGACTTCAGCACAGTCTTCAGACGCTGACTGTTCTTTGAACGAATCTACTCCTTTGACGGTTTTTGGTCTAGCAATCTGGCTTGTTGGTATCCCAGCCATTTGTACTTTTCGCCATCCCTCATACACCGTATAATATCATCATTTGGAAGTTGTGTTTCACCATATACGACTTTTCCTCTTTGAATGTTCAGACTATTACACAAGTTCATATGAACTTCTGACAGTTTTCAGCAGATCATCTAATTGTTTCTTGTTCGAAGCATATAATTTGATGTCATCCATATTTAGCAGGTGGGAGATGGTGTGATGGTTCTTATCGGCTTTTATCTTAAATACGTATCCTGTTCTATTGAGAATTGAAGACAATGGGCTCATAGCCAGTCAGAACCATAGCGGGCTCAAATAGTTTCCTTGAAAAATTCCACGATGTACGGGTATCTCGTCGGTTTTAATTGACTTATTGTTCATATTGACCTGCAGAGACGTGTGCCAGTGTGTCATTGTTGTCTTTAAGAATTCTACCAGGATCGGATGAATTTTGTATATCTTTAATACTTAGACAAGCCAAGAATGGTCGGTACTATCGAATGCCTTCAGATAATCGAGAAAACCTGAATGAACATTCCGATGCCCTCCGTGTGCCTGTTTCAGTATCACAGAATCTATTATGAGTTGTTCCTTGCATCCATGGTGTTTCTGCATCCCTTCTGTTCCTCTGCTAATATATTGTTGTTGTCAAGGTGTTGGTATATTCGATTGGTTATGCTTCCTATAGAAGCCCAAAACAAATCAATATATGCTTAAATTAAATAGGATACAAAATAGTGTGTTTAGCTCTACCGACACAAACTTAAAAATAGGATGAGTGCATATTGGTAGAATGCGAAGAATTCTGCGAAAAGATTTTGGTCAAGGCCATTCTTGAATAAGTTCTACGATGAGGCGCCCGCAAGAGTCAAATATTCTGTTTGAAATGTTGGCAAAGCGTTGTCCTGAACACCTCCTTTCGTAACTTCAGCCTATGATTCCTCAATCGTGCATCATTGTTAGGCGTGAATATGCTATCCAGATTGGCATAGACGAACTTTAAGATTCGATAGGCGAATATGAGGTCTCCACGATGCCTATGCTAACAGAAAGGCAAAATGTTGTGTCGCGTAGGCGGTCATTATAACTTGGTCTAACCGTGTAGCATTACGTTGGCCTTTTTGTAATAGGTCCTTGTCACGCGCCAGAACCGGACACCAGGCTGGACCGGCGTACTCCAGCAACGGACGCACATAAGTTTTGTAGAGTTTTATGGAAGAACTGAAAGAGACTTCGGCGAACGACTTCTTGATTAGGTATATCAGAGAATTTGCACGTTTGCACACAGAACTGATGTGAGCAGACCAGGATAGGTCACTGCTGACAGTTACTCCTAAGACGACGTAGGAGGAGACTGCTCTTAACGTTGCACCATACAGATCGTAAGTTTCACAGGGATTGTTTGTCCCCAAATGAAGTGGTAGGAGCCAGTCAATGCGCCAGCGACTGATAAAGACTGGAGGAGTCGTGCTGGATATAGGATCCGCGTAAATTTTAGGCTCTTTAGCATAGAATGCTTTTTCACTCTGTATATGAAACGGCACATCGGAGCCCTGCGGCACACCACTGATAACGGGACGAACTGAGGAGAATGAGCCACCAACTCTCACCACGAACCTTCTGTTACTCAAATAGTTCCCAATCCATATCAGCAATTTTCCTCTAATACCACAGTGCTCCATATTATGAAGTAGACGCCGCGGAGGAGTGCGATCGAAAGCTTGCACGAAGTCAAAACAGATTATGTTATTGGGTATTTTTGAATCAAGCGCTTTAGACCAGTCATTGATTCACGAGAATTAATTGGTGGTGGTGGAATTTCCCTTTTTGCATAACTTGATGCAGGTATAGAAAAATGGTGATTTCATCCGCTACGGTCGATAATTAAGGGAGTCTAACTTATTTCCCTTCTTGAACACAGTCGTAATGTACTTCCAAAGGATGGTAATCGTCCCATTTGGAAGGAGGTCATTATTCAAGATAACGGATGGCAAAAAATATCTGCGTTGTTTTTGAGTAATTCCGAGGTGATTCCGTCCAATCCAGGGGATGAAGAGCTCTTCAGATTTTGAAGGTAGTTTTCTACTTTCTCTGGAGTAAATGATATGTCTGTGAGACTTTCCTCAACACAGGGTACAGTAGTGACGGGAGGAGGTCATCAGTCGGTTCCACTGTAAGTGAGCATAAAATACAAATTGAAGCTCGATTTTCCACTATTCGCTGTTTTCCAAGAGTAATTGATACTGTAGATGGTGATAATGCTTAGCACTTTAGGTAGAGGAAAGGTTATCCTTCTAGATGCAAGTGATCTGCGATGGAGACTTAAATATTAGAAATATTATTGGCGTTGGTAAGGATCTCTCCACGATATTTTCAATGACTCACCAATATGAGCTGATTTTGTCGCTGGAAACTACGGTACTGATTATTTCTTAGGAGACAATGGGTATTGTCAATTGTAACTCAACGAAATGCTAGAGAAAGGGTATAGAATGTAGCATATAGATCTACGAGGAATGAAATTGAATGTTGTATTTGTATTTTGAAGGCAAGATTTCCTTGTTTGTCTAAAGGGCTAGACATAAAGCTTATGACTACTCTTCATGTTATAGTTGCCTCCTCAGTGCTACATAATATTTGCATCCAATTGATTACTCGATAAAGAATCAGAATTGCATAATGAAGGCAATGGAATCATAGCAGTTCATACAGCCTTAATAAATTCAGTTTTGGATCCTGAATTTGTAATGAAATTTTAATAATTGTCAGCACAAAAATGAATAAATGTTCCATTGAAAGTTTATTTTCAAAGTTCAAATCTTCATTCTGACGTCTAAATTATGGGGATTCTATTTCAAAACTTGCAGTTTCATAATTTTTAGAATAATCCTTTGAAGTTTTGTTATTTTTAAACTCTATGTCTAGGGGGCTAGGCTTATCATATCAGGGTTAGATATAGGGTTAGAACTTTCAGAAGTCTCAGATCCACTGTCATCCAATTTGGAACTATAATGACCTGTAAGTCCTCGAACTAGCTAATTCCTCATTGCATTTTTCCACGAAATCTTCTGCCAAAGTGTACTTCTGCATTAAATGAAATTCTTGTAGCCAAGAGGAAATGGATGAATAGATAAGCACAAGGAATTGCTCAAAAAGAAAAACATTAGAAGAAGAACCATGAAGATGAAGATATGCAGAAAGCTACCAAGCTACAAAGACATGAAACTGAGATAATTGAAGTTAAAGTTTCTGTAGACTTTCAGATAATGATATTTAGCAAAATAATCATGCAAGAAAGATGTTTTCCTTTAAGTGTACAACTTTTGTATAATTCAATACTGTTGTTTTTAATTCAAATTTCATTGAAAAATAGACAAAAAACTTGTAGGTTGGTTGTTTTATGCTAAATTGAAAAGTATTCAAAATAGACATGGCCGTGAGATGAATTTAAAAAAAAGGTTGTATTTTATTCAGAAAATTGTTTAAAAAATCTACAAGACTTATTCAACTTCGAAATCAAGTGAATTGACATTGAAACCATGAACATCTTCTTCAATATTGGCATTACTTTTCAAATTTTTGTGAAACATTTGACAATCTGATGGAATAAGGTGCATCATTTCGTTAAGATTCTTGATTTTGGTTTCAGAAAATGGTTTTCCATTAGGCCATAAAGGAATCAGATCCAAAAATATAGTACCATCTTCTTGGGGAGACTTCTGTCTCGTTTCCTTCCTGAGATCGATTATATCTTCAGGTGAGTCAAATGAATTTTGTTGTTCAATGAGAAGAAATGGTTTGTCTTTTTCGATTCGTATGGATCTTATTTTGAGCCAATTGATTTTTTGGTATCCACTGAAGATTTTCTATTGACGATCTCCTTTTCGATATTCTGACTACTAAAATAATCATCAAATGTCATTTCAGTTACAACAGGTGGTTTTTTCTTCGACAAGTTCTCATAATTTGTATATACTCCGAAGGTAGGTACAGTCTTTACTGGTGATTCAAAGCTGACTCTATGTCACCAAAATCTGCATTGTTACGTAAGAAACTATGTCCTGAATACAGAAATTCTATAGTAATATCGCTTAAGTTGACAGAACTCTCCAGTATAGATTTCAACATGAGGGTCAGCTTTATGTTCCTGTTCTATCCCCCGCAAGAATCACTCTGTTTCGCTAGTTGGAAATCTTGCCTTCTTAACTTCTGGGCATTTTCTGCATTTTCTAAATGAATTGCATGTTCCTCTAAAAGTTCTTCCTTCTTAGTTGGATCCACCTCATTCTTTGTTTGTATATTGAGACTATCGCATATGCTGCAGGTATCTTCTTCAATGGCTTGAATTATAGATTGAAACGCGTAAAAAATAATTTTCATAAGATGACATACTGACAGGTTGTTAGGTTTTCTGTCAGTACATATTATACATTCAATACAATTCGATTCAATTCAATTTATTGTTTTCCGGAATTCTTCATTTTCCATAAACAAATAGTTATAAAAAAGAACAAACACAATAAATTATTGATAACCTCAGTAAAAACAATTCAATTGGAGCGCCCCACAATAGCCTATATTAATACAACAATTGTACTTACAAAACTTAAACGAATAAATTATAATCGATTGACATACAAAACAACAATTCTGCCAGAAAACTAGAGCGGATAATCTGAGCACATGTGACAAAAACTCAAAAAAGAAAACATATTTATTGTCAAGACACCAACAGGGCTCATTCATATGTTATAAAAGATCTAGTTTTGAGCAGAGTGAGTACGAGCCTACAAAATCTCCGGACTTGGCAGGCCTCTCCGAACGACCTTCCAAGAATCGAACCAGCTCAGAAACATTATTCGCTTCACAAAAACTCCCAAATATAGTCCTCAATGGCGGGAAGTCAAAATATTATACATTTTCTGCAAAGTCATTTCTGGGGCAGGAATTCGATTTTTGTTTGGTCTCCTCTATAATGTAACTTGTATTTAGGAACTCTATTAATATGTTCAACAACTTCTTCAAATTTATTTTCGTTCAGCTTGTTTTTTCCTCCTTGGTTTCGACCTCTTTCGTCTGTCATATGTGCGTCATTATTGAACTTCTTCATAACAGTGTTCACTCTGAAAATTCTTAATCCTAGAGTCTTGATTTACATTTTCGACACACAACTTTCTCTTGTAGTTTATAAACTCTCGAATACTTCCGCTTTTCCGAATGAGGATTCCTTCATACGTTCTTTTTTTTTTGGTCTGTTGCACTCCAGTTGAAATAAAATTGATCTGGCAGTCATAGGGTTTCAGAGACCAAAACCCTCGAACTCATTCTTCCGAATCTCCCGAGAAACATTCTCAGTACATCTCAAGGTGCCTTTGCAATCAAAGTCAAGAAATATTTTGGGTTCAATTTTTTCCTGTAGTATACTTCATTACTGTTTCTTTTGAGCTTTTTCTCACTTCTGTTTTGTTTTGCATCCTTTCTTTTTCTGCCTCTTTTTGGTCTTATTTTGGTCTATTCATTTTCATCAGGAATTATATCATTATCATTTTCAGCAACAATATGTTGAGGTACGGTCAGATCATTCTCTTCAGAGGTAGAGTTTTCATCTTCGTTCATAGTTGGGATCTTTGAGAGAGTCGTTATCATTTACCGACTCTGAAATATCGTTTTCCTGGCTCGAGTTTTCTTCTGCAGGAACTGGTTGACTAGTACGGGCAGGAAACTGCAGATCTATTCAAATTGCTTTCATTTATGGGAGGCTCTGAATTATCTACACAAAATTTTTCAATGTTTTCATTATTTGAAATATCAGATTCAATTAAACCGAGAATTAAACATTCTGGCATATTTCCATCGCGAGAATTTTCGTTGGTGATGATACTCTCGGGATGTTGTACGATGTTTGTCACAAATCTTTCTTGTTCCTCCTCACATTCTGAAACAATAGGTAAAAGTTCATGTTAATTTGAAGGAAGTTTACTACTTCAGATTCGTGCTCGGTACTGCATCCAATATTAAACTTTATCATAAAGAAAAGATTCGGAGCAAAGGTATCGAACACGTAGGTACTTCGGAGGGGCCTCGATGACCAAAAATCGAACCAGCTCAGAAACATTATTGGCATCACAAAAACTCCCGAATATAGCTCTCAATGGCGTGCAGTCAAAAGTCAGTTCATATTATACATTTTCTGCAAAGTCATTTCAGGGGGCAGGAATTCGATTTTTGTTTGGTCTCCTTTATAATGTGACTTGTATATAGGAACTCTATAAATATGTTCAACAACTTCTTCAATTTTATTTTCGTTCAGCTTGTTTTTCCCCCATGGTTTCGACCTCTTTCGTCTGTCATATGTGCGTCACTATTGAACTTCTTCATAACAGTATTCACTCTGAAAGTTGTTATTCCTAGAGTCTTGATATACATTTTCGACACACAATTTTCTCTTGTAGTTTATAAACTCTCGAATACTTCCGCTTTTCCGGATTCCTTCATACGTTCTTTTTTTTTGGTCTGTTGCACTCCAGTTGAAATAAAATTGATCTGGCAGTCATAGGGTTTCAGAGACCAAAACCATCGAACTCATTTTTCCGAATCTTCCGAGAAACATTCTCAGTACATCACAATGTGACTTTGCAATCAAAGTCAAGAAATATTTTGGGTTCAATTTTTTCCTGTAGTATACCTCATTACTGTTTCTTTTAAGCTTTTTCTCACTTCTGTTTTGTTTTGCATCCTTTCTTTTTCTGCCTCTTTTTGGTCTTATT
Source organism: Cryptolaemus montrouzieri (assembly GCA_013387265.2). NCBI lineage: Eukaryota > Metazoa > Arthropoda > Insecta > Coleoptera > Coccinellidae > Cryptolaemus > Cryptolaemus montrouzieri. Next base: position 33,095,619 of record JABFTP020000103.1, read on the forward strand.
TTGGTCTGTTCATTTTCATCAGGAATTATATCATTATCATTTTCAGCAACAATATGTTGAGGTACGGTCAGATCATTCTCTTCAGAGGTAGAGTTTTCATCTTCGTTCATAGTTGGGATCTTTGAGAGAGTCGTTATCATCTACCGACTCTGAAATATCGTTTTCCTGGCTCGAGTTTTCTTCTGCAGGAACTGGTTGACTAGTACTAGGGCAGGAAACTGCAGATCTATTCAAATTGCTTTCATTTATGGAAGGCTCTGAATTATCTACACAAAATTTTTCAATGTTTTCATTATTTGAAATATCAGGTTCAATTAAACCGAGAATTAAACATTCTGGCATATTTCCATCGCGTGAATTTTCGTTGGTGATGATACTCTCGGGATGTTGTACGATATTTGTCACAAATCTTTCTTGTTCCTCCTCACATTCTGAAACAATAGGTAAAAGTTCATGTTAATTTGAAGGAAGTTTACTACTTCAGATTCCTGCTCGGTACTGCATCCAATATTAAACTTTATCATAAAGAAAAGATTCGGAGCAAAGGTATCGAACACGTAGGTACTTCGGAGGGCCTCGATGACCAAAAATCGAACCAGCTCAGAAACATTATTGGCATCACAAAAACTCCCGAATATAGCTCCCAATGGCGTGCAGTCAAAAGTCAGTTCATATTATACATTTTCTGCAAAGTCATTTCAGGGGGCAGGAATTCGATTTTTGTTTGGTCTCCTCTATAATGTGACTTGTATATAGGAACTCTATAAATATGTTCAACAACTTCTTCAATTTTATTTTCGTTCAGCTTGTTTTTCCCCCATGGTTTCGACCTCTTTCGTCTGTCATATGTACGTCACTATTGAACTTCTTCATAACAGTATTCACTCTGAAAGTTGTTATTCCTAGAGTCTTGATATACATTTTCGACACACAATTTTCTCTTGTAGTTTATAAACTCTCGAATACTTCCGCTTTTCCGGATTCCTTCATACGTTCTTTTTTTTTTGGTCTGTTGCACTCCAGTTGAAATAAAATTGATCTGGCAGTCATAGGGTTTCAGAGACCAAAACCCTCGAACTCATTTTTCCGAATCTTCCGAGAAATATTCTCAGTACATCTCAAGGTGCCTTTGCAATCAAAGTCAAGAAATATTTTGGGTTCATTTTTTTCCTGTAGTATGCTGCATTACTGTTTCTTTTGAGCTTTTTCTCGCTTCTATTTTGTTCTGCATACTTTCTTTTTCTGCCTCTTTTTGGTCTGATCATTTTCATCAGGAATTATATCATTATCATTTTCAGCAAAAATATGTTGAGGTACGGTCAGATCATTCTCATCAGAGGTAGAGCTTTCATCTTCGTTCATAGTTGGCATCTTCGACAGAGTCGTCATCATCTACCGACTCAGAAATATCGTTTTCCTGGCTCGAGTTTTCTTCTGCAGGAACTGGTTGACTAGTAGTAGGGCAAGAAACTGCAGATCTATTCAAATTGCTTTCATTTATGGGAGCTCTGAATTATCTACACAAAATTTTTCAATGTCTTCATTATTTGAAATATCAGGTTCAATTAAACCGAGAATCAAACATTCTGGCATATTTCCATCGCGTGAATTTTCGTTGGTGGTGATACTCTTGGGATGTTGTACGATATTTGTCACAAATCTTTCTTGTTCCTCCTCACATTCTGAAACAATAGGTAAAAGTTCATGTTAATTTGAAGGAAGTTTACTGCTTCAGATTCGTGCTCGATACTGCATCCAATTTTGAACTTTATCATAAAGAAAAGATTCGGAGCAAAGGTATCGAACACGTAGGTACTCAAACAGGAAGTTAAAAATCGATAAAGAAGAGTAACGGATATACTGAAAAATACTTAAATGCTGAACTCTGTTATCGATAATTCAAGTAAAGTATCAATACATCACATTAACCAGATTTGCAAACTATAAGTATAATACTTCAAAATATACTTAACTTTTCGGTTCTTTTGCTCCTCAGCTTTCCTCAAGTTTTCGAACATTGGCTGGATCCTATTTTGATACATCTTGAAGAAAAACTTCAGAAATACACTAAGGAAACCACTAAGTACACATTAATATTTCGAGATTATGTTGCAAGAACCAACCAAGCCACTTGGGCGATGCGGGAAAACGACATAATGCAATTTATATTTCAACCAAGTGCGTTGAGACTATTCAGCACTAATGTAAACAGGACTTGCGTGAATAAATGGCTTGGTAGATATTATCCTCGGCTCATATTGCGACATCACATTGATTGGTAGGTTTCTGCAATTTGAAGAATAGGTTACAGAAGGTTTGTTTTCGTTACCACCTCAGTTTTGGTAAGATTGTTGGTTGGAATGTTTATGCATAACTACGTCCAATTAGAAGTATCAAGTTCCTTCAATAACACAAAAGGAGCAGTAATTAATACGATAAATCTATGGAAACATACTTACTTGCATACAATACTAATTAAAATTTGTTTCCTTCTCAGAGTGCAATTTACAGATCCCTCTACTGAACGCATTCCCTGAATTTATAATTTATTTTCAAGGCAGAAAGCAACAAACAACAGTTTCATCCTTATTGGCTCCAATTTCCAATATATTAATACCAACCTCACGTTGGTAAACAAAAAGTCACTGAGATTATATGTCAAAATTTGATAATTTCATATCAGCTAATAAAAAGTAAACAAATATTTGAACAACCCAATGAAATTGATTAACTTATTGCCAAAGTTGACTCGTTCTCAACTGACATAGAACTTAACATTACCGGGCCTTAATGTTTTTAAGAGGCATTGAGATTGCCTTTCATTTAGATTTATTAAATATTGAAATAATGAAAAAAAATGTTTAAAACCAAACTGAATTCAACATTTAACATAAAACACCATGTATAGCTATATCAAAATTGTTCATAATTGTTTCGGTTTATGATAATAATTAGGTATTATTATTGAAATTCTAAAACCATTCAAGTAAATACTGGAGATATTCGAACAAAATCATATTTTCATAAAATGTCAAAAAATTCAAAAATAGTTTCAGTTAAGGCATATGCTGATGTAAAAACTTCGGCTTAACACATTAAAACTGATGAAAAATACAAGAAATCAAACGTAACTTCAATAATAATCTCTGCACCCTGTTTATTTGAAAACTATTGTAAGACATGCAGCGAATTAGAATTTAAATTTTTTGTTGACTTTCGCAATATATTAAACAGGAACAAAGTTATGGAGCGATTACCCATTGAATGGACACCCGGTATAGATTTACTACGAGTATCAGAAAAATAAAAACCATAAGCAGAAAATCCACCATATTTGTCGTACAATTTATGGAAAGCCGTTTGATTTATTCAGAAACCAACCTAACGGCTCTGTCAGGATTATTACGTATATTTAACATAATATCGGCAAGGGGAAAAAGAGTCCTCAACCTATCAGCTGTCTCCCTGCCTCAGTAAGGACCATCCAAGCTATATCGGCAAACAATTGACTAAAAAGACTTCGATAACTGAGCTACTGCACGAATACATTTCCCGCTTTGTTGCCTTCAAACAATCAAACACTTTAAAACACCACAATGTCCCACAATGCTCGCCGTAACCCCTCATTTAAATCTCTGCTGCTCTTAACTATTTTACAGTAATTGTTTAGTTTACTTAGGCCCTTCAGAAAACTCTTCAATGTTTCATATTTTCAACGACCCTTTCCCCGTTTTGTCGTTTTATGAACGTTTTGTTTTTTTAATGATGGAGACTTTGCGATATGGATGGTAATTATTATATTCTTTCTGTGAGAATTTTAGAGAAATTCGTCAAAATTATATAACAGTCCACCTAGAAATCGATGCACAAAATTGAAAGTTTATATTTTTTCAGAACAAGTTTAGATATAAATGAGATAAAAAACACAAGGTTTAACTTTAATCTACACTTTATTTGAAAAAATTCGACGACGTTCCGCTGACACAGCAGCTTTATCAAGAATGACAAACAGAATGAAGAGTATGGTATTATAAACAAATCGTAGAACAAGTTGGATGAATAACAGGAAAAAACCCACACCAAGCCATTGTACAGTTAGTATGAAAGATAATTAAAAACTAATTAAACAAGTTAAGTAGGGGTGAATAATTTACATCTACCTGCTCATTCAAAAGCTTGTCCGAATGTTTGTATCTATTCATTTCTAATGCTTCTAGGAGATCTAATTTTAAACTTTTTGATTTTATATGTAATATGTCAAAGTTTTTATTGAATGAATGGTTTTCTTTTATTAAGTGGTTTGAATAATTTGACTCAGATTTATTTTTATCGAAGCTACGTTTATGTTCAGATGTTCTTATGCCAAAACTCCTATAGGTCCTACCGATATAAATTTTATCACAAGAACTGCAATTGAGTTTATAGATTCCTGATTTACTTGATTTTTCAACACGAGATTTATTATTTTAATATGTTTACCTAAGTTATTAGCAGTTTTGAAAGTTATATTAAGATTTTGTTTGACGAGAAAGGATTTAATATTTGTACTTGCAGAACCGCAGAATGTTAAACTGTTGAATATTTTATAGTCTTTATGAATAGGATATACTTCATTTATTGCTTTCTGATATAGTTTTTACGAATGATTAGATCTATCATATCCGGATTATATGAATTATTAATGGCTATCTGTTTGATGATGTTTAACTCTTTATTATAATCTTCTACTGATAGAGGTAAATTGAGTACCCGATGTACCATGCTGTTTAAAGCTGCAACTTTGTGTTGAATTGGATGTAATGAGTAGTTATGTATAATTGTATCAGTATGTGTTGGTTTACGAAAGACCGAAAAAACATGATAATTATTTCGTTTAGTGATTTTCAAGTCGAAAAAATTAATGGATTCATTCTGTTCAATTTCTATCGTGAATTTAATGTTCAAATGGATGGAATTAATGAAATTAAGAAATAAGTCTAATTGACGAGTAGTTCCAATGAAACATACTAATATGTCGTCAACATATCTATACCAATAAAGAAATTTGGAAATGAGTGGATGTGTATGAATTTTCTGTTCAATATCATTCATAAAAATCTCTGCTAAAAGTGGACTCAAAGGATTTCCCATAACGGCCTCCACAATTCAAAAGTTTAGATATGTTGGAGAATTATTTTTCCAGCAATCCACCAGCACAAATGAATGCAAGAGCAATCGAAATGAAAATGCTACTCATAGAAATTGAAATACTAATAATGGACAATCTAAAACATTTGGAAGAAATCAAAGTACCCAAAGATTGTTTAATGCTGGATATTACCACCCCTGATGAAAATTACTGCCTGACATCTACGATGCATACTCAAAATCAATGACTTTATAGTATTCTGATCCATTTTCTTCCAAATTTCGATTAGTCTGTTGTGAACCTTATTCATAGTAGCTGGCTGGTTTTGCTGCCTTCTCAACCTGTTTTTAATTGTTCTTCTTAATGTCCCAGACATGTTCGATTTGAAATCCAACGAAATTGGTGTGGTCATAATACATAAGCGAGAAGTTCTCAACTATGTTCTCCACAAATGCCACAACATATTCTTCTGAAAACCCTGCAAGGTAGCTCTGAACATTCAGGGTTCTATTAGTTACGATTAGCACACCATTATTGAATTTCCATCAGAACATATAGGTATATCTCTCATTTCGTTATCTGTACACTTGATAACGTCAATCATAATGATCAAGACAAAATCACGACTTATCTGCCAACAAAACTCCTCCTAGTCAGCATGACATGTTCCGTGGTAAAATTCAATCGGGCGAATCGTTATGTTATGGTTAGAGCTGGGCCTCAAGCTGCGACACGAGGAAATTCTAGAATAATGGTCATGACTTGACGTTGTTGCTCGAGGTCGTCATCGCCCAGGTTCCCTTTAATGACTACTAGTCTCAACGTACCTGCGGATTATTCTGGAAACCAATGAATGGGATATACCAACCTTTTCTTATTTTTTTATGCACGTGTCCCAGGAATAGGCGATCCTGTTACACCACATGAAGAGTGCCAAATTGTAGGATATTGAGAAGATCTTGGATGAAAGCGAGTTTCACAGCTAACCGGCCCTATAAAAACAGAAATTCGTATGAAGCTATGTTGCCAGCCTAGTGTTGCGGTAAAACATGAATTTTCCCAGAACAAGGTCTTTCAGCTCCTTGGAGCATCTTTCGTGGAAGTATCTGTAAAACAGAAAGCTCAGCAACTTTTCTTCTGTGAGCCAGGGGTTGGAGATCGCGGGTGATCTCCGGGAGGTCGATGAGGTGCACAGCCTGTTTTTGCAGACTATATAACATCCGCAACGAATGTTTGGGCGCCTATCCCAATACATGGGAACAATATTCCAAAACAGAAAAAAATCTACACCTTATATAAAAGCAACAGCTGAGATGAAGTGAAGTATCGCTTGGCTTAGTGTAGCTGATGCCGACTTAGCTATTGCTGATACATGTTCATGCAAGCAAAACTCGGAGTTGGCCATTATTCCGAGAAGGTGCATCGAATCTTTGGATGCAATTGGTTGGCTTTACACGTTAGAGGAGGTTCTCCAGCGGGGACCTTTCTAGAAAACGTATTTGCTTGCGTCTTGCTCGCGTTGAAGTTCACCAGGTTCACCTGACCCCACTCAGATTTCCTCTGTAAGTCAGCGTTTAAGTTATCAATTTGTTAACATCCCTGACACTGAGATTCCGCAGCTGTAATCAGCCGCAGACTTCTGACAGATGAAACCAGGGTACAGTTCTCTACAATACCGAAGATCTTGCTCTCTGTAGATGACAGAAGATCGTTTATCTGCAATAAAAACAAGGTTGGCGAAAGATTGGATCTCTGAGATACTCCTGCTTGCAGCTGGAAACAATCAGATGTTATACCGTCGACCACAACATATATTGATCTATTTGAGAGAAAGCTACTCATCCAACCCCGCAATTTTTCGGGACGCCCATATGCAGCAAGTTTATTCAACAAGGCTGCATGCCAAACGCTATCGAAGGCTTTAGAGATGTCGGGGGCTATTGCTCTAGATTCCCAATACTTTTCCATTGTTGATGTACAAATATAAGTGGCGAGCAGATCTCCTATCGATCTTTTCCTGCGAAAACCATACTGACGGTCGTTAATAATTCCCTGCAACTCAAAATATTTGTTGAGTTCATTATTTATGGCTCTCTCCATCACTTTGGACATAATGGGAAGAGGTGCAACAGGGCGGTAGTTTTGGGGTAAAGACTTCTTTTCTTTCTTTGGGATCGGTTGAATTCTCTCTATTTTCCAGCTGCTCGGAAAAGTCTGGCTTTCATAAGAAATCTGAAATAGACGGTTAAGAATGGGTGCCAGTTCGGGTGCACACTTCCTCAGGACGCTTGACGATATTTCGTCCACACCAACTTTTATTATTATAACTCCATTCTAGGTCGTCTTACACCACTGCTTCAGTGCATTCTGGGCGGATTAAATTTTATGATTCGCGTTGCATTATTACCGAAGATTTTCAAGATCAAACATTAGCAAAAATTGATTAACAAGTGCTGTTATCAGTATGTGGTGGTTTTTTTCAAAATCTCAATTTATTTCACTCGTTTTATTTTATATGAGAAGAATATCTACGGCAAGAAAAACATCGAATTTTGTTGTCCTATGTGTTAGTAATTAGTTGCCAACTGAAAAAAGAAGTTGGAAATATTAAATTATGCATTAATTTTCTAGAGCAGTGTATATTATGTGAATCACGAAATCAGCTCTCTTTTACTACCATCTTGTGGAATATCAAATTGTTTTCTTGAAAAAATCATTTATTTCCATCTTATATAACAGATTTATTTATTTATTATTTGTTTTTACATAACAAATGTCATATTTTTCGAACGACTGTCAAAATTTTTTAGCAAATTTTTCTTACTATTAAGCAAGTTCCACGAAGAAATAATATATGGGTGATGTCAACCCAGATTATTGGGTCCATAATGATTCTAAAACATCTATAGATCATAATCGGCATCACTTGGAAGACTCAACCTGGCCATCGGGGCCCTCTCGGTCAAACAGAGATGGAATTTGAGGAAATATCGCAGGTTATGAATTTTTTTATTATCTCCTTAGTCCTTTTCATGACTTTGATTGCTATGTAAAATCTTTTCTCAGATTTGTTTAGACATATAAGAAGTATAATTGTGGAAATATTTTTCTGCTGTTTTTCTTTTTCCATTGTTACACATTCCTGTCCCAAACCCCCTTTCTTTAACCCTTGTCTTCGTTTGGAAATCATGGAATGCAAGAGAGAATGAAGCGGCTAAGCAGAAAAATCTTTGGTACTCTTCATGTACACACGACACTAACACAACATAAACAGACAAGCTATTGCTAGTGCAATAGCGACAGGGACACGAGTTTTTTCGTCAGGTTTTTTCACTCGTTTATTGAATCATACACAAGATAGTATGGTTTCCCTGAGCTCACTCTTGTGCTTTTTCTGACACACACCAAAATTATAGATATAAGCTTTTATTGTAAATACAATTTATTCAAATTTTTGTAAATCCTCTCTTTTCAATTATCAAATTCGAATGAACGAAGTGACAAGTACATTAATTTTAGGCACCTGTCAGGTGAGCGTAGCCAGTTGTAGCTACTTGATTCAAATATTTCAATTTAAAAATTGGCAAGTGCCATTTGAAAAAATTGAGTTATGGATGTTTGAAAAAGGCCAAATTGAAAAAATCATACAAAACAACGCAATAAACATTTGACATGTGTAGACTGATTAAAAAATTTCTTGATCCTTCTTCTATCCACCCAAGCAAAAACTGTGCCTGTAGTGCAAAAGATCTACGAGCTACAATTTTTTCAAATGTTCCTCAAAAATCGAGCTTATAACAAAAATAATTAAATCTGTCAAAAGTTTTGACAGATAAGTGCCAACAACTTGCGTATTTTATGCCTTGCTCAAATGTCGGTTCAAGATGTATAATAATAAAGGTAGATTGCCATTTGAAATAACAAAGTGATGACCAACTTCCGGTATAACCGGAAATTGTATCACTTCGAAAATATTTCACTTCAATTGGAAATCGCTAGTTATGGCCGCGTATAAAATTTCAACTTGATATTGTAATTGGAACTCAAAAGGTTTTTAACGGACGGTCCCGGTAGATATCCCTGTATATACAATAGTTATGTTTGTCAATATGTTAAAATGTGTACAGCTCTTTTATAATATTTACTGTTTTTTTTGACTCCCCATGTAATTTTTTGATGGGTCCAGTTGTTCATCAATGTAATTCTTGTTGTACTCTAGACTGGATGAACAATAAATGAAATATCTCAAAGAAATATTCATCACTCTTCTTTTCATTTTGTCAAATATGATTTTTAATTTTTTCACACCATCCCAAAGGCTTAATAGTCAGTTTACTCATTATTAATAGTCCCTCTTACAAGTTAGAAAAGCACTAAATATGATACTTAAAAAATGACAAACTTGACTCTTGAACATACAAACAAAAATTCAACTGAATTAAACCAAAAATTTGAGAACTTCACTTTACGGAATATCTGGTACCTCCTTAGCTTAAAGGTCGATAACATATTATCAAACATTTTGAAGCTATACATACAGCTTAATTATCTTCAATTTAATGAAGAGATATATGAACAACCAAGCGGTCTTGCGATAGGATAGCCACAAATTACATATATTCATAAAAAAGAACTAAACTAAATTCTAACTTGGCTGTTCATTTTCATTCTTGGTATAGAAACGTCGAAGACGTACTTATTTGCCTATACAGTACACGTAACAATTTGATCATTTCATCAAGGTCATAACCAGAAAATATCTTTTTTCTTCCTCTGATAAGTCCACCGTGACTTTGCTCACTTTCCGAAAACGCTACTGTTTTAAGGATTTTTTAAAAATCATTGTTCGCTGATAGCCTTGTGAAGTTCTGAGTTATTCCAGCAAACTCTTCATTCAGACTGATCGAAAATTCGCAAAAATGTTTATTCATTCTACATTTGTGCTTTCCCGTATTGTATTTTGATTCATAACAAAATTTATCATTCAACAATATATTTGTTCATTTTCTTGTGAATCTCTTCAACATTCGAAATGAACAAATATATATAGATTCACAAGAAAATGAAGAAGAAATATATTGTAGAATGATAAATTTTGTTATGAATCAAAACACGATACGGGAAAGCACAAATGTGGAAAGAATAAACATTTTTGAATTTTCGATCAGTCTGAATGAACAGATTCATATATATATATATATATATATATATATATATATATATATATATATATATATATATATATATATATATATATATATATATACATATATTTATTTATTTATTTTGAATGTCGAAGAGATTCACAAGAAAATGAAGAAATATATTGTTGAATGATAAATTTTGTTATGAATCAAAACACGATACAATTTTTTAAATGTTCCTCAAAAATCGAGTTTATAACAAAATAATTAAATCTGTCAAAAGTTTTGACAGATAAGTGCCAACAACTTGGGTATTTTATGCCTTGCTCAAATGTCGGTTCTAGATGTATTATAAAAAAGGTAGAATGACATTTTAAATAACAAAGTGATGACCCACTTCCGGTATAACCGGAAATGGTATCACTTCGAAAATATTTCACTTCAATTGGAAATTGTTAGTTATGGCCGCGTATGAAATTTCAGCTTGATATTGTAATTGGAATTTTTTAACGGACAGTCCCGGTGGATATCCCTATATAGTTAAATAAGTTTTTCTAGAAATTTTTGTCATTGAAATATTCATCTAGCTTGTAGTAGGATTTCGATATCAGTCTATATTGAATCAAAATTTCGCCTCTTCAAGCGTATTTGAAGAGAGGTTATTCACCTCATTTATATCAGTGCCTACACCAGTACCAGTACACCATGGATGATCGTTCGCCACTGTGACTTTCCACTCTGGAACCATACTTGCTGAGATCAGTTGCTCAAATAGCTTTTTATGAGTTCTAAAGCTACGCCTCTTATACCGTAGTAGTTCAGTTTCCTCAGCATAGTTTGATGAACTATTCTGTCGAAGGCTTTGCTTGGATCGCAAGATGAGAACTTGCATTTTTTACTACCATCAAAGGCCCTAGCTATCTCGTCCAATATATGGGTTAGTGCCATTGTTATCAGAAAACCGTGCTGCTGCTTGCATAAAATACTAAATCACTCGAAGAAATCCAACAGTCTTTCTTTTATTGCCGATGCAAAAATCTTTGATACTGCTGGTAGAATCGATATTGGTCGATAGTTATCCGATGAATTTGGATCTCCTGTCTTGAATATAGGAACCACTTTCGCTCTTTTCAGTTGCTCTGGAAGAAATCCCTCTGCAAAACACCTGTTTATCAGAAAACTAATGGGTTCTGCGATGTATGGTATGATTTTTTTCAGCATATTAGTTGACATGCCATATGTGTTTTTTGTATCTTTCGGTTTCATTTTTCGGACTATTTTGATAACCTCGTTTTCTGTGACCTCTGAGGAAAATTGAATTTTCAACTTTTTCTTTGGCCTTTGTCAAAAGATTGAAGGGAATTTTTTTTGTGTTTGCACAACTTTCTGCTTCATTTTTCCCCACATTCAAAAATAACTCGTTGAGACTATCAGGCTCAATGCAGGATGAAGGTTTCTTTTTCCTATTACTACTTTGTGTTCGTATGATATCCCATGTTGCCTCAGTTCTGTTTTATGCTTCACCAATCTTTTTCGAATTATGGTTCCTTTTCATCTGCAGTAATTTATTTCTGTAGATTTTTTTCGAGATGTTATAAGCATTCCTACTTGTGGAATCCTTTTTAACGTCTTTAATCGTGGCAAGAGCATCCATTTGTTTTTTCAGTTCTATTATTTCTTTGTTTTTTCAACTTTGTCGACTGGTTTATTTTCCTGCTAATCCATCGTTCAGGGCGTGTTTTATCGAAAATTTCTATGAATACTTTCCAGAAAGCATCGAACGCTTTTTCTGCTGAAGGAGCCGATTTGCAAGTTTCCCAAGTTTTGATTTTGGGCTCTTCATTCATTTTACAGATATTTCCATCATTTATATTTCTCATCAATTGTCTTTCTTCTTTTACAGGTTTGTTCTCCGATTCAGCATTGCTTTACAAAAACAGGCCCCTGTGGTCAGACAAGTGTGGTTCAAAGGTAAGTATTCTAAAATTTTTTTCATCTGAGAAAACATTGTCAATTAATGTTGCAGATGTTTTCGTTACCCTCGATGGCTGGTTAAACATTAGTCTCAACCCGAAATCCTCAAACAGCTCCAGGAGATCTGCTCTTCATTTACTTGGAGTCAAAAGATCTATATTAAAACCTCCTGCAACATAAATTTGTGTATGCTTTAATTCACATACCTCTTCCAGACATACTTCCATCTTATGTAAAAACGTTTATGGTTTTTTTTAAATTTTTTGCCTGTTATTCCACAAACCTCCATAACAGCCACTTCCGAATGGGCTTTGAGATGTGTCAAAGGTTTGAATTCCATGCTTTTGTTCACAAGAATGAGTGCACCTCCATATCCATTTTCCCTAGAAATATGCGCTCCCATTTTGTAACTGTGAAGATATACGTTTTCGCAGACCACTACATTCAACCAATGCAATGCTTAATTTTTTGTCATTTAATAGTTCCTCAAGTTGGTCCAACTTCTCATTTATAGACCTAATATTTAAAGTTATTAGTTTGAAATTTCTTTTATTCTCTGGATCTTTCGCGTGATAGAAAAAACTGGTATCTTTTAACAATTGTTCCTGAAGGACACAATTTTTATTTGTTAATATTTCGTCGAATTGCTTTTGAAACGTAGTTCTACAAAGTTTTCAACCTTAAATTCTAGAATATGAAGCGACATGACATTTTTATATTTGCTAGACGATAATATAATGACCATTTTTCAAGGAAAGTTTATGATTCAAGAGAAACTGTTGATAGAACGACAAAGAAATTATTTCGTAGATCCTTTATATTCGACAGAAGTACAGAAATCACCTGGTTACACCGCGTTGAACAGACTCTCAAATTTCAACATCTCTGACTTCATAATGGTTTAAAAAAGTTCTAAGACAGCCCGCATACATCCTCGTACTTTTGTCGTTACTGTAGGAACTTTAAAACGAGCTCTTGCATTGTTACCCTTACAAATCCCTCTATTTAATGAACTGATGTTTTCTGAATAATGTGGGAAAACGCAACAGAATATACCTGTTCTAGATAATAGACAAAATGTGAACATAAGAAGGAAACGAATAACTTGTGGATGGTTAGATCTTTTTGTAAAGCCAATGGATAAGTGAACTCTTCGGCTTTTGCGGCGAAGCCAAACTGTAATTTTCTACGTAACTTAATAGGGATCAAAGAGACCGAAACTTGAGCTGTCCATTATGATTTTATGGAAACGTGGTGATACATCACTGATTAAGTCAGTGTAAATATACTAATTCATGAAATCATTTTGCCGAATTGTTTGTAAGCTTTTGTTTATCTTGTTTTACATGTTTTAACTTTCCGTGCTGATTCACACAGACGGGCGCACGGCGGATTTTGGCTTTCTTCTAATGATCAATTTTTTAACCCATATTTAGGCACCAGTGTTATCTATCGATTATTGATTTTTCAATAATAGGTATGAAAACAAATGTAAGAAAGAGGACCAGAAATATTTAATCAAATGAATTCGATTAGAATGGTTGTTAACAATATAAGAAAAAATTTCTATAACAAAGAAAATCGGTCTCTTAAGTAAACGTAGCCTTTCTTTCTAAATCAAGTATACATACAAGAACTGTAAGTAGAATTATTATCAATACAATATCTGAAAGGAGCAAATAATATCAAATATCTAATAAATATTTGAGCCATCAAAAAAGTAGGTAACAGAACAAATTACTAATTATTACTTATTGACTGAAAACGTGACTAGAAAATTAGTATTGTTTCTCTTCCTAGTCCAATTTTCTTTCGATCCTCACTTATCTTTTATAACAATCCCAATGACGATGAGAAAATATTCAACACTATTCGCACTTCAATGGTTTCGAACTTAATAAATGTCTTCTTGCTCTTGAGCATGTTCAACACATGAATTGCATGTAACTTTCTCTTCGTCGAATGTTTTCGCAAACATATTTGCTACATTCACAGCAGGACATAGAAGTTCTACTATTCTCTTACTACCGCAAAAAAAGGAAATCTTCCTTTCCATGGAAGGAATAGCTTCTGCTCGATTTGGTACTTCTTTTTATTTTTCTGAAAAAACCCTTATAACTCTAGGAATGTTATTGAGTGTAGCTGTTTGTTTCAAGTTTTCCTCCATGAGTGACAGAGCTAAGTTGAATGTAAATGTTCTTCTTACATTCTTGAGATTGGGATTATTGGCCCTTAATATCTTGAAATAATTGATTTCAGCCACATCAAGTAGTCGATGAAAAATAATTAAAGGCCACCTTCGAGTTGTTCTAGATGTAGAGCATCGAACACATCAGATCAACAGGATCCTCACCCCCATTTGTTGCATTCTAGTCCATTATATGATTAGGTTCACTTGTTGAAGCATCAGTTTCATTATCGTCATGCATAGTAGACAAAACAAGTACTAGTTGTTTTTCTTGATGACCATGGACACCTATGCTGTATCAAGTTGGGTACCAAATATGTAATTTCCTGGCACCACCCTGGAATATTTTTCAACAAACTGGGAAGGAATCTCTTTTTTGTTGAACCATTTCTGTTACTCTTTTTAGCGACTCTATCAATTTGACAACGATATCATGAGGCTTGTTCGAGGTAGCAAAGAGGCCAGTATTTTGTTGACCACAATAGATTTCAAGAGCATCACATATGACATACATTTTTATTCTATATTTAGCGGGCTTTTTTGCCATATATTGGATGAAACGGCAAAGACCACGGAAAGCTACCAACATTTTATCTATGTCTACGAACTCTCCTAGAGCATAAGAACGCTGACGATTTTGAATCAATTTATTCAAAAGTTCCATACGTTGGTTTCCTGAGGTAATCTCATCAAACCGTATACATCTTAGTGATAACCGAAATCATCTTTCGCTGAAATTAACCCATAATATCAGTAATTCCGTGCCGTTGTTTGTGAAAAAGCTCCAAAAAAGGCCAAGATTTCTTTTTTATTGGTAAATTTAAAATCTCTTTCTCGACTCTCTGGGTTTTTATTTCTCTTTTTTTGTATGTAAATGTTTGTATTCTGTGCAATGTCTTCGATGATGTCAGCAGACATGATTAGAAAAAACATTCAAGCTCGGACAAACATTGGCGAGCGGCCCTTGGGTCTAAGAAGAGTATTGATAATGTTTTCTTACCTTGTTTGGAACGTATGTGCCACAGGTTCATGTGCCCATATTGTTTTATTGTCTTTCCCAATATAAGTCTGAAAGTTTTCACCTAACTCGTGGTCACCTCCTGCATTGGCTCCCTCACATTCTTGTGCCGAATCACTGTCATGGTTGTTATCCTCAATCCTTTCTTTTTTTACTTATGTCTTTATCCCCATGTTGCATTCATTCTTCGTCTTCTAATTTTTGGAGTATTCTAACGATGTATTTCGATGAATGGTAACTTCTTTCCCTAAAAACCCCAGGTCGGAGTTCTCTAATTTTGTTTAGGGATGTGGAGTGTACAGAAATTGGATTTCTGTCCCTCCACATACCTCCTTCTCCAGTCTCAAAGTGCCCCTCATGTCTGCCTCCTCCACCATTATGTGTAATGGAGGAATGCCCAGAAGACACTCCATAGAGGCCGTGGGTGTGGATCTCAAAGCTCCCGTGATTGCTAGACATGCTTGCCTTTGGATCTTGTTTATTTTGTTCCGTTTTACCTCTTCAACCAGTGTAGGCCATCATACGATGGCCACATAGGCAGGAGCGGTCTTATCACTGTCGTGTATAGCCGATATATTATTTTATATCTAATCTTCGGCAGGCCCAGAGTGTGTTTTGCGCTCTTTGCGCTTGTCTTTCTATGTGATTGTCCCAATTTAGTTTGGCGTCGAGCATCACATCTAGATATTTCACTTGTTTTACTAGTATTAGTTTCTCGTTAAAAAGAATGCGTGCCTTGAAAGGCGGTATTTTCCTTTTTCGAGTGAATTGAATCATGGCTGTATTTTTTTGAATTAACAGACAGGTCGTTCTCTCTGCACAATTGTTCAGTCATTTGCAGAGCTTTCTGCGCAACTTCACATATGGTGCTGAGGTCTTTTCCACGAACAAGGTGGATCAGATCGTCGGCATAACCGACCGCAAAGTGCCCAGCGTGGGCAAGGGCTGCCAGGAGCCCATCCAGCACCAGGTTCCAGAGGAGAGGAGATATTTCTCCCTCCTGAGGACATCCCCTTCTGGCGGTCCTCCGGTCGGTCGACTCGCCGAGGTGAGCCTCGATGCGCCTGCTTGACAGCAGACGTTCCACTCACCTTGCTATGGTTTTGTCTACTTTTCTAGTTACAATATCTCTTTTCGTCTTTTCATGCAGTTGATTTCTCTACATTGAATGAGTGTAAGAGGGTGCAAACGACTATACAAGACATAAACTATCAAGCATTTCTATTTACACTTTAAGCGGTAACACTGATTTTTTTCGTATTCAAACTCGTTTTTCAATCTTTTGACGACATTATAAATTAGGAAGACAACGATAGAGATATTACTCGTTCATAATTTATCCAACGAATGGAAAAATGAACCATAAAAAACGCAAGGCGCTTTTACCTTTACCTTTAGCTTTAAGTACGAAACGTCTAAAGTGGCATTAAAACAATACACTTTATGCAATGAGAAAAAAGGTCGCTTGACTTAAACATTTTGTTTGTTAACTTTCTCAAAAACACCGACTGCGTCGAAAACAGCTTCTGTCAG
Source organism: Cryptolaemus montrouzieri (assembly GCA_013387265.2). Lineage (NCBI taxonomy): Eukaryota > Metazoa > Arthropoda > Insecta > Coleoptera > Coccinellidae > Cryptolaemus > Cryptolaemus montrouzieri. The sequence continues at coordinate 33,112,604 of JABFTP020000103.1, forward strand.
AGCAAAAGCGGAACCCAATGCCGCGCCGCGGTGATATTTAAAAACATACGTCAGGCGTAGTCATATTAAGATCTATTTTACTTTATTATTAGTCAATTTGACGATGCGTGTACCAAAGATACCGAATCCTATTCATTAATACATATGTATGCACCGATTAGATCCGCGAATGATATTGAAGTAATTGGGTCGCATTTTTTTCATCCGCAAATAGTGAAAACGCGGAGGTAGGAAGCGCAAATAAGGAGGTTTTACCGTAATCGAACAACGTGTGGGAATTTTGGAAGTAGTTGAAAGCGTATACTATTATATGACTGTTATTGGCTGAAATAATCGTATAGGTAAAAAAAAAGTGTCTAACAATTGAAGTTCGATATTTCGGAAACATTGACTTGAAGCAGGCAAAAGGATGACAGTTTGAAGCTGAATAAACTGACTAAAAACTCCTTACTATGGCGTAGTAAAAAATTCCACGCTCACAGAATGAACAAATAGAAAACTTCGTGAATTTATTTCGGGATATTTCGTCAAATTGTTTTCAAATCGTTAATGAATGAGTTATCACATGAGCACTCAATTTTTTCATCCAGGACGTGTTTTCGTGAAAAAACATAAATGGTATTAATTTTCCCTAACTTTATCTAGTAATTTTTCAGGCCCGCAGTAACATTTATGTTCAAAAATATATTCCCCTTCTAATATGTTAATGTCAAAAATCGGTTGATACGTCATAAAGCAAACCACAGAGCTCGACCGTGTGCACAAAAAAAGTTGATATCTCGCCCGAGGCGTTACTCGTAGAGCTCTAGACCCCATCGTTTTAAAATTTGGTTGGATGAAGCAGCCATTCATCAGTCAGTCATTCAATAGAATTCACTAGATAATCCTGGCCTAAACGCAACTCTTACGTCGACCCTCCCTAACCTAACATTTATTAAGTACGCCCTAGGGCGCTGAATGTCCCTTGCAGTAGGCTGGGGTTGCTAAATTTTAATTCGCTGTGATTTTTACGTCAATACCCAACGGCTGCCGGTTCGAGTAGATATGGATTACACAAATAAAATTATGATAATATGGGGAAGTGGACCAGAACCGCTGTTTGATATGAGTGTTTATGAACCGCGTCCATATTAAAAACCTGATTTATTCAAGAGAAAAAAAACTGTATTAGATAATTCGAAAGATATAAAAGGTAAGGAGAAGCATCAGATCAATTCGAATGAGCATTAGTTTAGTCAACTTGTTTGCAAAATTAACGATGATTCCTTCCTATATAACTATGAACCCATCATATAATACCAAGTAAGATGGCCTATTTGAAGTGTATGGAAAATGGGTTAACCTTATTGTTCCCACGAATTTTTTTAATTGAATCATGACATTTTTCACATGTTCAATATCTAAAAAGTAAAATTGAATCATAATAATGAAAAGAAAATTTTTTCAAACCATTCTAACAAACAGTTGGTGGACTCATTTGGGTCCACTGGGATATCTAGCGTTCTAGCGAAAAAGTTATTTTTGGCTATTTGTTTAATCAAATTTAGTTCTTTGTTGAAATTTTCTGGTGATAGCGGGATGTTAATCTATCTATGAATAAAACTATTGAATGCTGACATTTTATGTTGATATGGATGACACGACGAGTTATGTATTATAATATCTGTATTTGACGGCTTATGGTAAATTGCGAAAACATGTTTTCCATTTTCATTCGAAATTGTTACGTCTAAGAAATTTATCGAATTATTGCTTTCTATTTCGGTTGTGAATGCAATTTTTGGATGTAATGAATTTATATGATTTTCGAAAATTTTCAACTGTCTATCTGTTCCTGTGAAGCAAATAATGATATCGTCTACATAGCGATACCAGTATAAACAATATTTACTGAGTGGATGATTATGAATTAATTTCTCTAAGTTACATAAGTTTCTTATGTAACGGCACCTTCGTTTAAACTTTCAAAATTCCTCAACGACTTGCTAATAAAACATTGCAATTTTAAATCTGAATTTTCGGTCAAAAATTCATACGAATTTATTGCCAATATCAAAGATACCACTATACCACCTAATTCCAAACTTATTTCTTTCGATGTTAAGAATCTATTTCCCAACATTCCTCCAAAAGATACGTATTACTTAGTTGAAGAATTATTAGAAAGGAATCATGTCAATACTATCATTAAATCAGATATTCTTTCATCATTAAAAATTTGTTTAGATCAAAATTATTTCCATTTCAATTACAAATATTATACTATTGAAGACGGCTTGATTATGGGCAATCCGTTGAGTCCTTTGTTAGCAGAAATTTTCATGAATAACTTAGAGAAATTAATTCATAATCATCCACTCAGTAAATATTGTTTATACTGGTATCGCTATGTAGACGATATCATTATTTGCTTCACAGGAACAGATAGACAGTTGAAAATTGTCGAAAATCATATAAATTCATTACATCCAAAATTGCATTCACAACCGAAATAGAAAGCAATAATTCGATAAATTTCTTAGACGTAACAATTTCGAATGAAAATGGAAAACATGTTTTGCAATTTACCATAAGCTGTCAAATACAGATATTATAATACATAACTCGTCGTGTCATCCATATCAACATAAAATGTCAGCATTCAATAGTTTTATTCATAGATAGATTAACATCCCGCTATCACCAGAAAATTTCAACAAAGAACTAAATTTTATTAAACAAATAGCCAAAAATAATGGTTACAATCCCAAACTAATAAATAATATTTTAAATAAAAAACAAAGTAGAATCGCATTGAATGAAGTTTACCCTGTCGATAAATTGAAACAAAAATTCAACACCTTAACCTACGTTGGCATTACAAGTGAGAAACTGAAATCATTCTTAAGTAGCTATAATTTCAACATAGCTTTCCAAACTAATAATAATTTAGGCAAATATATAGAAAATAATAAAACCAAACCAGGTAAAAACAATAAATCAGGTGTTTAAAGATTGAATTGCAATGACTGTGATATTTGTTCAAAAAGGTTCTTTGATGGTCAACCGAAGAAATCCTACTAAGAGTACGTATGATGTATTTTGAAACAGTTTAGAACTAAGCATACTGTTACATTATATTTGACACATCTCCAACGTGAATTGGAATGATAAAGTTTACAACGTAATTGTTCTTCAACTTTTATTGGAAATGACCGCCCTCTTCATATACTATTGGGTGTAAAACCAGAAGGTCTGCTCCTGGAGTGTGATGAATTAGGAAAGCTCAGCAGATGATCACAGGTAATGTCCCGAACCAAAGCTAAATAATCGACTTTAGCATTGACGGTAGCCACGTTGACCACATGTGTGGAAAAAGAACACCACCATTTTTTCTCCAAATAGATATGTTGTAGTTTTTAACTCTACAGGAGATCAACACCCCTCATGAAAGTATTAAATTTGGAAAAGAGAAGAGACTGTTGAACAACTTTTTCTTTCTAATTGAAGACCATCTTTTTACGTTTGCTAGTGGATCAAACGAATCGTAATTTGTTACCATTGTCACAATATTGTTGCCATCCATCTGACAAACAATTTATTTTTTGAGTCGTAAATGTATTAAAAAGACCCACGTTCTTCTTTTTTCATTTGGGGAACTGTTGATTTTTCAGGCGATTATCCCTAATGGTCCGTTGTCCTAAAACCTCCCTCTTTCAATGTTTTTAAAAGGTCGGGACTGGAGCATAAAATATAATGTGATCTGACAAATCAGATACACATTCTAATAGTTCCAAAACGACTCTAGAGCTAAGAGGTGATGAACTTTTCACTATATTTTCTTTGCTTACATTAGATGGTTTTGCACCACAGAAGATCATTCAGTCATGAAAACCAAATCGCACAGGCTTTCCTCTGTTGCAGATTGATGACCATTTCATAGCTTCATCCATAGACAACTGGAAATGAAAAAGTCCCAACTGTTGATAGTCTATCCAGAATTTTCATGAGAGGTCTAACTTTGTACATTTTGTCATTTTAATCAAGTTTTGAACTATGCAAGATTTTTTTATTTCCTGAAAGCAATTTCATAACATAGCTTTAGACGCTAATGGTATATACAGATCCTCATCTAGCCTCTAAAATAAACGTTCCCTAGGTAACCTGTGGTATCCACTTATGAGAAATATTCCGACAAAAATTTTGATATCTTGTGCAGTAACATAAACGAATGATTGTATTTCAGGGTAGCATATAGTTGTGATTGTTATGCTATAAGTCTTAAAATATCTTCATCCATCACCTTTTCGAAGATTTTTACCGGAGATTCGTTTCTTAATAGTGTTTTCAGAATATCTGGAAGATTTATATAACCACGCGTTTCATTTATATTAAGGTCAATTTTATCCTCAGTCCAGATTAGTTCAACTTTTGGATTTATTTTCTTCTTTCATAAGGATTAGATTCGAAGTTTTTCTTTTCTTTATTTTATCCATTCTGAAAGGGCATATAAATATATATGAGATAAATTAAATTCAAATTACAGTTTTACCCCACAAAACCCATTATCCTCAAACGAGTACAGTTGCAAAATACAAGCACGAACATTATAAAAATAGAAGAAATTTCTAATTATTTACATGAAGTATAATACAGAGAAAATGTTTGCAATCTCAGAACCAAACAATATAAATAAACAAAAAGCACAATAAACCTTTACACAATAATATCTAACTGTTGAGAATCCCTGCCTTCGTTGTTGTTTGAAATATTAAATAAAACCATCTATTGTTTAAACACACAAGTTATCTCAAAATGTATCTTAGTCCTTCATATTTTATTGGTATTAAATTTCACAACTAGATATCTCTAGTAATATTATTTATGAAGTGTCCTCATTTGATTACAGTGGGACCAAATGGGTTAAGTTATTTTCCTGAAATTTTAGTTCGATTAGTTTTTTCAAACATTTCAGAAAGTTCAACTTCTTGCTATTTTTCGTTGGACCTGATTTGAGATTAACTTTCTTGTTTTGAATAGAACACCCTGTGTATGTTTGAACATTTGAATTGCTCACTTAGTACTGATTTCAAAAATGTATTTCTACATAGGAATAAACTGTCCGATTTTGAAAATAATTTTACTTCTTCTGAAAAATATTGATCTTGACCTGTCGCAGATTAAGTATCATAACTCGGCTAAAACACAAGATAGAAAAAAAAAAGAATATTGCATTATAAATTCATTCGAGAAAAAATCTTGAAAATGTACTTGACGTGCCAAAATTTGGCAAATAACGTTTTCTCAAATAATGTGTGCTTTTTACTGTTGAAGTGGATTTCTCTTGCAAAAATAAATAAACCTCAGAAAGATTGTCTATACCTAAATTTCAATCCAGTCAGAGCTATAACACGAAAACTAAAATTCCAAAAATTATTTTTAAATTTGGTAAAGAACGTCGTGCGTCTCTTCTGTGAAAGGAAAGAGCATAGAAAAGAATGTCTTGCAATCAACTGAAAAAGAAGAAATAACAATATTTATTTTTGTTATGGTAATTGAAGCTAGTTCGATAAGATTCTTCTAAAATGAGAAATAACTGTACGGTAATGATTATTAAGAACGAATATTATTATCACCATTGTATTTTGGCCGTTTGCATCCTCTCACTAGGAAATTCCGTTCAACAGCAGTTAAGCAGCTTGTCGTAATTATGTTAGGATTGAGATTAACAAATGCTTCATAACGCGGTTCTCCAACACCTCTGTAGTTTGTTTGTTTTTCATTTAACGTGCTCTATTTCTGCCTTTTTGGCTATTGACACGCCGGGGAATTCTGTCACCTTACAAACTCTGGAATTTTGCCGAACCCCTCTCGTGTCGAGGGAAGGGATCTTTAATGTACAACACATCTCTGTTAGACAGGACATCTCCTTCGAAAGATGGACACTCAAGCAATTTCCAGAATCCGAAAAATCGCACCGACTTTGTGGGGATTGAACCCAGGTAACTCTGCGCAGGAGACAAGCATCATATCCCCTACGCCACCGAGCCCGCAACCTCTGTAGTATTCACAAGAATTATACTGGGTGACTCACCAGTGGCGCGTTGCTCTGGAGCTCGTATACTCTTGAAGTTTTCATTTTTGTTCGAACGGTATTGTATTTAGAAAGTGAGAATCTACTTCAGCAATTTATTTTGCAGTAAACAGGGTGTCCCAGTTTTCTATAAAAAAATCTTGGGAGATTTTGTCAGTTTGGAAGACCACTTTTTTGTTCAAGATTCAGCAGCGGTCTTAACTCTGCTATAATGTCTTTGAGTATTAAGTTATTTTGGTGAGTAGTTTCGTCAAAATATTTTTTTTTCCGTAAAAATTCATTTAAATAGACTCTCACATCATCACATGCTCCTTCGGCCACAGAGGATGAATACTTTTTCCTTTCGTTTTCAGTATACCATCACTTTAACTATTGTCCATAAATAAAAATCTAGGGGGGGTCAAGTCGGGGGACCTTCGAGGCCTATTCTGAGTTCTATTCTACGAAACCATCTGTCTCCGAAAATCTTAGTCAAATTTGCTGAAATTTGTCAATTTGAATGCGTAGGAACACCGTCAAGTTGAAGCCAACTATTTTGCTGCATAGCCAGGAGCAAATTGTCTACACTTGTTCCAAAAATATAGAAATATCTCTCATATATATGACAAATCATATCTGACCATCCAACATTAAAGTAAGTCGATTAAAGCTGAATCGGTTTTAATGTCCGATTCCTTGAGGTATTTTCGGATTCTCGGTTTCCCAAATACACACACCACAAAAATTGTCGCATCACCTGGTATTCTGAAATCAACAATCGATTAAGCAGCTCGACCGCAGTTTCTTTGTCAACATATGTTTTCGGACATATGAGCCGAAAAAAATCTTATCTATGTAGTAACATTTGTTTCAATATGATCTCAAACATGTATGAAAGAAGAATGAGTTTATTTGACTATCATCATTCAATTTCTCTTCAGTTTTCATGCTAAATTAATGCAAGTTTTCTGTGTTTCTTGTTAATTTTCAAATCTTCGAATTTATTGTAATGACTGCTGAACGTCCTGGACGCTATTTGAGTGATCGTGAAGTGGTAAGAATTGTAACACATCTAGAGGAGGGGCGAAGCTTGTTGAATGTTACCCCAAGCTCTATTTCAAGAGCAATTACTCGGTACCACGAAACAGGGGAATATGGAAGAAGGGCCGGATAGGGAAGATATCTGATAACAACACCAGTTGATGATCGTTGGCTTCGTTTAACTGCACTAAGAGTTCAGCACTGTACGGCTATAATGCTACAAAATGAACTTGCACTTTCCAGAAATGCGCATATTTCATTGTAAACCGTTAGGAACAGGCTCAGAGAAGACGATATCAGACCAAGGGTGGCTTCTACCGGCCCGCGTTTCACCAGAGCGCATCGAGTTGCTTCAGTTTGTGAGGGAACATGCAAAATGGGGTATTCCAGAATGGTCGAATGTTCTCTTTTCCGACAAGTCCAGGTTCTGTCTAGTATCAAATGATAGACGCATGCCTGTATACAGACGACCTGGGGAACGGTATCAGCAATGCAATATCCGGCAAACCGAAAACTTCGGAGGGGGCTCAGTAATGAATAAGTAGTGAATAATTGAAGAATGACAGCGGCCAGATACATCACAGATATCCTTGAACCCCATGTTATACCCTTTGGCCCATTGATTGGCGAAAACTTCATTTATATGCATGATAATGCTCTGCCTCATGCAGCTAGAATAGTTACAAAATTCCTGCAAAATGCCGACATTGATATTTTAAGATGGCCAGCCAGAAGTCCCGACTCGAATCCCATAGAACATGTTTGGGACAGCATTGGGTGGTAAACTCAGCAACGTAGGATGCCTTGTAGAACACCTCAACAACTAGAAAATCTGCTTCCTGAAATTTGGAACTCAGTGACTCAAGAGTACATCCGAAATTCGTTTGGGGGCTTCCGAGATGTATACTGGCAGTATTTAGGGCCCGGTGAGGAAACACTCGATTTTGAAAATGATAAGTAACTATTCGGTGCTAGTTGATTTGTCTCTTCGTGACTGTTTGAAGATGGTAGAATTTTATAATTTTTCATGAACTCGAAAATTGTTGATATTTTCCATAATAAACTCATCTCTTTTGAAGGATATCTTCTTTTTTTTACACTTCTGAAAGTTACCAAGCGACTCATGAATGACTAACCTAAAGGTTTAAATATTATTATCGTGAAAGTAGGGTGATACGACAATTTTTGTGGGGAGCATATTTACTGTCTATATATTTTTGGGATTTCTTTCAAGAACGCATTTATAACGCCGTTATTTTTTTTCATCCGAAAGATTGCGAATTTTTTTATATCTTGTATAATTACGAGTTTTAATACTTTATCTGCGACTAGTCTAGAACAATTCTTTTCACAAAAACTAAAATTTTTCAAAACCTACAATTCATTCTTATGAAGTGGTATATTTTCATAATCATTACTGAGAGGGAAATTCGACTGTGGAAAATATACAGGGTGTACTATTTAAAATAAGATGTCAAGATTATGTCAACTGAAAACTAACCTAACCGGCAATGGCAAAAAGTTGAAAATATTCGGAAAATATAGTTTGTCAAAACCAAATTCATCTGTGAAAATTTCAGGAAAATAATTTCAACTTAACCTGTAGAAAATATACAGGGTGTACTATTCAAAATAAGTTCTCCATATACTTCTAATAGGCCATTTACTTTAGATAAACTGATATACAGGATATGTAGTTTCCCATAAATTCGAAGTTTCCACATCTGATCCCAACTTTACATTTTTATATCAATACTTCAATTCACTTCCTCTTCAATGACATCAGGATGTTGTTACAATCGTGAAGAGCTACCTCCTCACCTAATTACCTAATGGGGGATTCCGCTGTTGAAGAAAGTGTATCTGGGAACGCAGCAAGAATCTTTTCATAGGAAATGAATTGATTGTTTGGTTCACCACACACGAAGTTGAAGTGTTACTACCGGCTGATCTAGAAAGTACTTGAAATATCTCGGAAACGAGGGCAGGAAGTGCAAAACTAACCCGCATTTGTCAGATTATCAAGATTTTCCCATGGAATAAATTCAAGAATATCATCTACACTGAATGATGAACCATATTTTAATTATCAAAATATTATAAATTCAGGTATGCAAAAACATATCAATTTTAATCCATAGTCACAAAAATAGAAATAAATAAGATAGTTTAAATTGGTGCACTTATTACTTCCTAATTGAAAATAACCGATTTTTGGTTTTACAAGCCAGAAGAGATTGTTCTACTACAGCATCTCAATTAGCTCAAGAGCTATCACGAGTTCGTAATGTACAAATTTCCGACCAAACTATGAGGAAACGACTGCACGAAGGTCTACTCCACTCCAGACGTCTTTTAAGAGTTCCACAACTGACCCATGGAAATCGCGCTGCTCGTTTAGCTTGGTGCCAAGAACATGTAAACTGGGATCAAGAGAAGTGGGCCATAGTTCTCTTCAGTGAAGAATCCAGATTAAGTTATTATCCCGATTCGGGAAGAATTCGAATATGGAGGGAACCTGGAAAGCAAAACCGTCTCCATCATGCTCGAGAAGTTGATAGACAGGGAGGCGGATCAGTGATGTTTTGGGGAGGTATACGCCTTGATGGAAGAACTGACCTCGTTTTCATACAGAACAACCTCACGGGAAATTCTTACGCAAATGAGATAGTTTTACCTGTAGTGGTACCGTATCCCCAAACAATGGGTCAAAATCCACTGTTCCAACAAGATAATGGCCCTCCACATCGTGCAAGAGTTGTCTTGAACGTTCTTGAAGAGAATGATATCGATCTTCTATCGTGACCATCCTGCTCCCCAGATCTGAATCCCTACGAGCGTGTGTGGGACACCCTAAAAAGAAATCTCCTGCGTCAAAACGTTTTCCATCATGAACAGGAGCTTCGATTAGCAGTTCAGGTCAAAATGTAATAGACAATTTAATATTGAGCATGCCGCGACGATGCGAAAGTGTCATTAATAACAGAGGTAGAACTTCTGGGTACTGAAAAATATAAGTGCTTTCATATCGTTTCGAAAATAACAGTTCAGGATTTTTTGTGTTTTACCAAATTTCGTCATTTTCAAATTTCAATTTTTTTATAATAGGTGCTTTGGAGAAGTCAAATATTATTTTGTTTTCTTGAGAATACAGTATATACAATACATCCTAACAAAAATCGAAAGATTTCTATAAATTCGAATCATCTATATTAGATATTCATAAACAACACATAAAAGTCGAATATCATATTGAATTCGCAGCAAAAAACTATTCATTTACGTCAAAAAAATTTTAGTACATTCAACTAAACGCAAATATCAATAAATTTCGAGGAAAATGTTAAGTTCGATAAAAATCATTTGCTTGTCACTGAGAAGTCGTGACAAACTATCGCGCGAAGAAATTACCGTTTGTTCTTCTTAAAAATTTTAGTTGTCGTTGAAAATTCAACGCGAATCACAAAATCTGACTCCGGCAGAATAAGCTGAAGTAATTATGTTAAACTTCAACAAGATTAGGCCAAACGCTTATGGTGTCCCATTCAACTGTTTTCAGAATGATCCTCAGATTCGAAGAGACTTGTAGTCATGAAGGGAGACCGGGGCAAGGACGACCTCGAGCAACAACGGCAATCCATGAACGTTATTCATGAATTTCGTCGTTGAGATAATACTTTGGTACTGCTGGGCATCTTCAAATGCAGCTTCGAAAAATCAGTGGAGTGCAGATTATCACTGAAACGAAACGAGTCTTAGGGAATTTAGTTGCGACACGAGGCCCATCTCTAACCGCAGAACTTTGAAAATCCACAGGTCGATTGTGATATATAGAATATTAAATCCGAAAAACTGATCACATAGATGAAATCGCTTCGACTAGATGATTAGTATTTGGAGAAATGTTCTCCGAAACAGAAGGCTTGGCAATTGCAAACCAAGATCAGGTTTTCACAAGAAATTCTAGAAAACACATCATCACGCAAAGTATAGATTATTCTTGTCGTAGATATTTTTCTTCTTCAAACATATACAACTTTATCTGCATTTCGTTTAACAGAAAAGCTTATTTCTTTTCGTTGCAGCTTATGTTGCTCTTCTGGTTGGTGGCTATGGTTTCCATTTGAATCCGTTATAATATACAGCGTGTTACATAATAGTGTGTCACAACTTGAGGGGGTAAATCCACTCGCAATTATAAGAAAAAAGTTTTCATAAACATAGGTCCGCAAAAACTTCGTTACGGAGCTACAGGAGTTGAAATTTCGGGAAAAAATTAGTTTTTGCTTCAAAAATTCTGCAGTTTTTGATATATTCAGCCCAAATATGGAATGCAAGCTAGTTTTTACAGCAGTCATCATTACACATCCTAGATTTTACCTGAACCTCACAAGGTGTTTTCTTTTACGAGGCCAAGTGTCCTTTTGCCCTTTCAAACTTTCTTGCAGTACGCTACTGATCAGCGTACAATCAGTTTTCGTCATCTTCGTTTAATTTAGAAACTTTTTGACATCTGTAATTCTTTCGTATCTCGAACCGTTTTCAGTGAAAAATTATTGAATAGGAATTATTTGAATTTTATGTTATTCGCTGAATAAAAGAAAATAATAGAAATACTCGAGAGGTACGCCCAAAATTTGCCTCTATTTTGATGGCTCGTCTTGTGAGACTCAACTTATACTTATTCAATATCAAACTAAAAAACAACAATTAAAACCGAATAAATTGATGGAAGTGTCCTCCACCTACAAGAATATAGGCATCTGTCCTTCTTTGCATATTATCACGCACTCTTTGAAATATTCCTAGGTATTTTTATCGTGCCACAAGAGGTTATTATTCGATTTCTCAATCCTTCTACAGTGTTAACTGGAGAGGAATAAACTGAACTTTTGAGATAACTCCATAAGAAAAAGTCTAAACTATTTAAGTCTGGGGACCTAGGGGGCCATGGTTCTTGACCCTTCCCAACCTATTCATCGGTTGTTGAATGTATTATTCATAGCTTCTCCACTGAAATATGCTGGTCCCGTCATGCATGCACCACATTATGTATCTCACCAAAAGTGGCACATTCTCGAGCAATTGCCGATAAGCGGGACCGTTCAGTCTGTTTGGTAAAAAAAATGGCCCAATCAAATAATTTCCAATTATTCCGAACCAGACATTTTGTGAGAATTGTTTTTGATGATGTGATTCTTCAAGGGGACCTAGAAGGCCATGGTTCTGGCCTACCCCAACCTATCCATCGGTTGTTGTCTTATCGTGTCACAAGAGGTTATTATTCGATTTCTCAATTCTTCTACAGTGTTCACTGAAATGGTATAAACTAAACTTTTGAGATTAGAAAAAGTCTAAACTATTTAAGTCTGGGGACATAGGAGGACATGGTTCGGGCCCACCCCAACGTATCCATCGGTTGTTGAATGTTTTATTCAAGAAATCCTAGCTTCTCCACTAAAATGTGCTGGTGTCCCGTCATGCATGAACCACATTATGTTTCTCACCAAAAGTGGCACATCCTCGAGTAATAAAGGTAACTCTTTCCCATGAAGTTGCCGATAAGCAGGACCGTTCATACTGTTAGGCAAGAAAATGGCCCAATCAAATAATTTCTAATTATTCCGACCCAGACATTTAGTAAGAATTGTTCTTGATGATGAGATTCTTCAATCAAATGGGGGTTTTCCTCAGCCTAACAATGATTATTGTGAAAATTTGTGTAACATTTCAGTCTCGAAGAAAAATCTCGAGGAAGTAGAGTTTGGACGCGTTGGATATGAAACGAGTACAATAAAAGGTCGTGCAGAATCCTCCAAACTAGAACATGTGAAATATAATAATTTGAGTTGCACCTTTTAAATGATTATTTGCAGTAAAAGTACGTGTTTCCCTCAAACTTCTGTGGATATTTGAAAATGTTCGCCTGTCTGGTGTTACTCGATTTGGAAAGTGCACCTGATATAATCGCCTAGATTCTGTTGTGTTTGATATCAGCCAATTCGACGTTGGTAAAATTTTCCATTTTATCTTACAGCAATAACTTCAAAAGTCTTAAAACTAATCGTTAATTTAATTAACAATTCGAGCAGACACTGGTTCAACATTAGCTTTTAAAATAAATAAATAAAAGATAAAATTAAAGCTACTAGTCATTTGTTTCATTAGAAGTGCTTTCAATTTAGCGAATGCATACAATCGTTTAATAATTTTTTGCTCGAGAACGGTTGGAGATACAAAAAAATTACATGGTTCCAGAAAAGAAAACACCTTGTAGTTTCTAGTTAAAATTTAGGTAATGTAATGAGGGAGGATGTAAAAAATAGCTTGCATTCGAAATTTGGACTGAATATTTCAAAAACTGCAGGAGTTTTGAAGAAAAAAAAACAATTTTTTCCGGAAACTTCAACACCCAAGCTCTTACGGACCTATGTTTATATAAACTTCTTTCATAAAAATGCACGTAGACTTACCCCCTCAAAATGTGACATACTATTATGTAACACTCTGTATATAACTCATCAACTGTTCGAAGATATGCAGAACATTTATCTTTAACGCACCTCTATTTAGTTTACCTTGATGCTAATTTAAGATTATGTTCTTCATAATTGGAATACTTATGAACCTATACATTTTTTCCTCGTTGAATGATCATTTCACTCAAACTTGAGGCACCATTATTCTCAAAATTTGCATTTTTACACGTTACACTTGCAATAACTTTCGAAATCTGATTGATTTGTTTCCATATTCCGTTATATTTATAAGTTACCAATGCATAGTAAAATTTTGAGAAAATAATGATTGGAGTTGGGGGGATTATCACTTATCATTTACCTGTGGAACTCTGGGCCGAGATGGATATTCAAGAGTAATTAAAAAGAGTTAATTGATAGTAATGATGATTTATTTATTTTATGGAAATTCATCTTTAAAGTAGAACGAAATTAGACACTTTTGTCACTTTTCCACAATTCATTCAATAAGCACCGGTTTCGACCCTACGGTCATTTTCAAGTGTATAACAATATTATACATGAGTAGGCAAGTACAAGTACAGAATGAAATTTATCCAAAATATTGAGTAGTGGGGATCCATTATGCTCTAGTTGGCTGTTGAGGGTAATAAATTGTGGGTTTCTACATTCTTTTTTAATCGCCAAACTTTCCAACAAATTCATCTCTCTCCCTTTGTTACATGCATTTCATTTGATAAATCAGCAATCAGGAATTTATCAAATCAAATGCAATGAATGTCAGGTAGCCTATGTCGGACAAACAAGGAGAAGTTTTGAAGCTAGATTCAAAGAACATATTTTTCAGATAAAAATTTGCCAATATTTGAACACATAAAATCAACTAACCACTCGATATCATTGAACTTAATCTTAAAATCCTTCATAAATGTAAAAAGGAGAGATGAATTTCTTGGAAAGTTTGGAGATTAACAAACTATGTAAAAACCTACAGTTTATTACCCTCAACAGCCAACTAGAGCATAATGGATCCCCACTACTCAATATTTAGGATAAATTTCATTCTGTACTTGTACTTGCCCACTCATGTATTATATTTTATTCACTTGAAAATGACCGTAGGGTCGAAACCGGTCGTGATTATTAAATAAATTGTGGAAAAGTGACAAAAGTGTCTCATTTAGTTTTACTTTAAAAAGAGTTAGTTATAAAGTTAATACGAAATCAAAAATTAGACAAATTAGGTCAGTTGTTCTCAGCATACATTTACCAGCAAAATCGTTTCATTTTCGTTCAATTATTTAATTAATATAACCATAAACTCAGTGGAAGTCGAAATATCGAATAACTTCTCCATTTTGACAGCGTAGTTTTCTTTCGTGTCAGACAGAATGGCCATAAATTCTATCTGGATCAATTATTTCTATAGTTCCTGCAATTTCAAATATCGAAGACGAATCACAAACTATTGGTATGTCAATTTTCAAATTGTAAGTACAACGTGAGAACCCCAACAAATCCAAATAAAAATATCCGCTCTTGTTCAATTCGAATAAAACGCTGCCAAACTTGGAGAAATAAAATGTCAGAAAGGTCGATAAATACCGTAACGTCAACATTTCAACCAAACTTTTACATTTATTTACAAAATAAATAACAAAGAATTCGCCTCGCAAATCGTTCGACAATGAACTGGATTTCGCGTATGCCATAGTCCACAAAACTGACATATGCACACAGACGAATAACAATGGTAGGCTTAAAAGAAGGATCACATCTGTGCCAAAGAAGGCCCTTGTAGCAACAAGAGATTTCTCCTGACTAACTAGATTTCGTACGCGATGACAGTTTGTGATCGGGGAAACTTCCATTTGGTTCATTTGTCAGTGACGGATCAAATAATATAGCTCGGTACAAAGTGACCTGCCTTTTGAACACATCATTATTAAGCTATGCATTATCCCCAACTAGTAACTAAAACCCCATATTAGACTGTTCATTCGTTAGTGCAGGGAGTTGTAGTTTGGTTAGATTCATTTGTGAAACCATGATTTCATTAGGTGAATATTTCTTATTGATTTAATATTATAAACAGAACTGTATCTCTCTGTCAGGACCTTTCTCATTGGTGAAAACAGATCGCAGTTGTTGTTTTCGAGTTTTTCTGGAATTTCTACAAATGCCAATATTTCGGTTGCTATCAAAGTGTTGACATTCAATGGGCCTTTTTTAGAGTAGAATGCAGGGACGTATCAAAAATTGTAATAAAAACTGGTGGTTTTATCTCTTTTCAAATACACAGTGCGTTCCATGAAAACATTCTACCAAGCTCGGCTGGTTTGATTTTTAATGAATTTCCTGAAATAGGTGGATTTTCAATTGTGGAAGACATGTTTTGTTAATCAGTGATATTGTTGCTGGTTTATCATATAGAAATTTTTTGTTTCTAATAAATATGACCGGTTTTGACAGTTACGTCAATTTCAAGTGTCTAGAGCTACCAGTTATACGAAAAATGTGGTATTTATTTCAATTTTTAATGTTGAGTAGTTAGAAGTGATTTAATTCCTGTTCACCACTCGCCTTAATAAGCGAAGAATCAGTTATTTTCGGTTTATTTAATTTTTTTTTGGGTTTATAAGGTACATACATTTACTATCATTTTGAATAATTT
Source organism: Cryptolaemus montrouzieri (assembly GCA_013387265.2). Taxonomy (NCBI): domain Eukaryota; kingdom Metazoa; phylum Arthropoda; class Insecta; order Coleoptera; family Coccinellidae; genus Cryptolaemus; species Cryptolaemus montrouzieri. The sequence continues at coordinate 33,128,850 of JABFTP020000103.1, forward strand.
AAACTAATTTTACCGCGAAAACATGTTGACTTTTTTCAATACCTACTAGGACATATGCACAGTGAATGTGCTCTGATAACACAGGTCTGCAACAAAAATGCTGTCTGGATATTTTCAACTGGTTTCTATGTATTTAGGTGTTCTGAAAACAAAAAACATACTCAAAAAATTCCAGAACGTAAGGTAATTTTACAAAACGCAAAATTTTATTACAAAAAACGGATTTTTTGGGCTAAAAAGGGATTAACTTGTAGTATAAATGATAGCTATAATTTTATTTTGATTACTGTTTTAAAATGTTTATAGGACATAACTATCATTAATTTCTAAATAAGGAACACCTTGTATGACCTACATTAACAAGTATAAACATGTTGTAACCTGAACGTGCGCGCTCCGATAGTGTAGAAGCGGCACGGGACAATTACGTGTTAACTCATCATTGTTTTATAGATCTTGGTTCAATACAGCGCAATGTCGTCTGTGCGGAAGTGTGTGAGCTCTTCGGATAGTTTATTTGTGGAGAATGTATGACGTTACAGCAACAAGTTAATATTACGGACTTTGTAAAGAAAGTATACTTCGCGTATTTTGGCTTCAAACTTGGAGATCAGGATAAAGTATGGGCACCTCATAAAGTTTGCAAACGATGTGTTGAAGACCTTCGAAATTGGTTTAAGGGCAAGAAAAAAGCTTTCCAATTTGCGATTCCTATGGTATGGCGCGAGCAAAAGAACCAAAGTGATGATTGTTACTTTTGTTCGTGTAATGTGAAAGGGTATGATTCAAAACGGAAGCAGTCAATTTCATACCCCAATCTGCAATCAGCTATTCGTCCCAATACGTCCCATCCCTTATGGCACCGAAATACCAGTGCCCAAGGTCCCTGCTACCTTGGAAGAGGTTCCAAGTTCTGACGAAGATGGTGCTGTTCCTACACCCAATGACCAGTTAACTTTTGAATTTGAAGATGACAGAAGTCCAAAATTGTTTTCCCAAGGCGAGCTTAATAATTTGGTAAGAGACTTGAATCTTCCCAAAAACACTGCTGAGTTGCTTGGATCAAGGCTCAAGAATTAAGAAAAAAGAATGTCTTAGCACCTGATGTGAAAGTATATGGAGCAATCGGCCGTCATAGACAGTTCACTGCTTTATTCAAATCCATCGAAGACAATTCATTCGCGAACTGCACTGATATCAAGGAATAGGTATTAAAAATGCATCATGAGTATTAACCAGGAGACTGGCGTCTTTTCATCGATCCGTCCAAAAGTAGTCTACAAGGGTTTTGCTTCATGTCACAAACTCAAAAAACAGTGTCCCGCTTGCCATCAGCACAAAAACGAAAGAAAATTACGAATCATTGAAAAAAATCCTTGATTTGGTGAAATATGAAGACCATCGTTGGAAGATTTGTGCAGATTTGAAGGTGATAACTCTTTTGAGGGGAATGCAGACGGAATATACGAAAAACATGTGTTTTATATGTTTATGGGATACTCGATATGCCGGCAACCAATATCCCAATAAAAGCTGGCCTATGAGACAAGGGTTCAGATTGCGTCGAGAAAACGTCGTTGAAATTCCACTTGTGCCAATCGAAAAAGTGTTGCTTCCACCTCTGCAAATCAAGCTTGGGATTTTAAAAATTTTATCAAAGCCCTACATCCTGAAGGCAATTCATTCAATGAGTTGAAGCGAATTTTCCCAAGATTGAGTGGAATCAAAATAAAAGAAGGTTTGTGTGAAACTATATACGTACCAATCAACCTAACTTATTCAATATTTAACACATATTTTTTCGAATTATTTTATTACAGGCATACTCAATGGACCTGATATTCGACGCTTGATGAGAGACCAACAATTTAAAAACAGTTTGTCGAATTTGCAGCTCGTTGCTTAGGATTGCGTCAAGGAGTCATCGAAAATTTACTTGGAATTCATCGTGACGAAAACTGGTGCATACACGTTGAAAATATGCTAGTTGGTTTCCGTAACATCGGTGTAAAAATGTCTCTGAAAATTCATTTTTTACATTACCATGCAGACAAGTTTGTTCACGAATTATTGCCCGAAATAACAGCTTTTCTAGACAAAAGAGGTGATGACACTCAGATGTTGAGAAACGGCTGACTGATTTGGCATTTTTGACTGACATCACAATGCACTTAAACACCATTAACTTGAAGCTGCAAGGAAAAGACAAAATCTTTATTGAGATGATTAGCGCAGTAAACGCATTCAAAAGTAAATTGCAACTACTTATAATCGATAAACTGAAAAAAAGGATCTGAAACATTTTCCGTCCGCAAGGATTCCTCAGTTGACTTATAATACGTATGAGACTGAATCATTAAATATTTTGGGACAATTCGAAATGCATTTTTATGATTGCAGTAAATTGGCAAATACAGCATCATTTATGAGTTATCCTTTTTCATATAAAAACATTGAGGAATTAGCTAGTGAAATAGCCAATCAGTTTAATATGAACTCATATTCTGTTGAATGAGTTGGTGTAGATTATATCAGATATACATCTCAAAGCTACAGAATCTGATACAAACTTCTGGTGTTTTATATCTGAAGATAAATATCCGAATATAAGGCAAATCGCCCATCAACTGACGGCAATGTTTGGGTGCGAGTCTGCATTTTAAGAAATGAAGATAATCAAGTCAAAATATCGCAATCAACTAAATCATATGTCAACATACTTGCGATTAGCACTCAGTGGTTACGTAACATCTTATGAAGATTAGGCTGAGGACATGCAGTGCCACGGTTCAACATCTAAAGTCACTCCTTGGTTAAGTTTAACACCATATGTAACTCTTTTGTTTTATAACAACTAATAAACTAGCGATTTTGAATAACTATTAGTTTCTTCATTGATATTATAGAGATGCACTTAACCGAACCTAACCGAAACCTTGACTAAAATAATGTATATTGCGCGGAAAGCTAATATCTCTCTAATATCTAATATATATGCTACGGTACACCCTACCTAGGTAGGTAGGTAGGGTGTATCGTGTATGTACGACAACCCTGCATCATACGTACCTGCAGCCTCAGTCTCAGAGTCGATCGTAAGTAGTCTAAAAATATTAAGCTAGATCGCCAGCAGTTCAAGTTTGAGCACCCCTGCTTTAGACACTTGAAAATGACGACGACAACTGTCGAAACTGGTCGTGTATATTGAAAATAAACATTGTGGAAATCGGACAAAAGTGTTTCATCATATTTATATTATATATATTGAATTATAGTTACCTCAAGGTGATAATTTGTGTAGTTCAAACTCAAAAAAAGAACATATTTCCATTTTCCAAAACCAAACATACAAATTCACTTGATCGTAGTGAAGAAATAACGAATTTTATATTAAATGCAAAGCTTATGAAGAAAATCCGCCAAATGAGCGAACACTAAGCTTTCATGGGAACCCTCAATTCAAACTTTCGGTCGTCGTTCACCAAACTAAGGCATTTCCCATTAAAGGGTTTAAGTACCTGCTGCCAGTCGTCCATCTTGACAAAGCTTACAAGTTAACGGAAAAGCACTATCTCTGTTCACTTGAGCTTTTGCCTCTCGGAAAATTTGCATATTCCGGGCTGAGGTTTCCCACTTGTTTGATATTGAAATTGAGTTTCTTTGTCGATGTTCTCTACTGAACAACTCTTCTTGAATCTGTCTTGAAAACGGTAATTTCCTGATATTTTAATTCGTTTGATTTGATTTTGTAACTGTTTATTTGGAAAACTTTGAAATAATATTATCGTTTTGATTTTTCTTATTCGATTTGTTGTTTTCAGTTCCGTTGTAAACGCATGTAAAGCATTTAAGTTTCAATTATATTAGAATATTTGAGCAGAAAATAGATGTTAAGAATTGGGGGTTAATATGGAAAGATAGCCGGAGTTCAGGAAAGTAGCCAAATTTTTATAAATTTTGTGGACATCAACTATCGAAAAGCTTGGCGAATCAAGAACCATTGCTATAGATATCTCAAAGGCCTTCGTCAGGGTTTTAACAATGAACTAATCGCATAAGGACTTGAAAAATTGCTTGGTTTGATTTGTTGCTTACTCTTTAGCATATGGATTTAGGTGGTAGTTCATGGTGTAACGAGTGGATCTCTTCAGATTATTGAAGTTGCAGGAACAGAATGGGTTGGGGACGACTATATGTATAATATTGTGAGTCAGAAATTTTCAGTAAAGATTATACAGGTGATCCCAAAAAGTTTCAGTAATCACTCAAGAAGAAGTTTTTGTTGTTGTATTCCTTACGGTCTCTAATGCAAACGTGCTAATAATTATTGACATCCCAAACGAGTTTTTCTATTCTTTTCTCTTCAATGACTGCTCTGAGTTCGTTCCTGAAGTTATTGCGGGCATGGACACTTCGCACTCCAAGATAAAAACATCCGCTCAAAACACTGTCAAAAAATTGCTACAGTTGAAAACGGAGCTCATAAGATATGGAATAAGAATCCAACGGATGAAACTATAGTTGAAACTGTGCGTTTCAGAAACATTTGTAACTCAACAATTAATGAAGCCAAGACCTACGTAAATGAAAGAGTTAAAGATAGATAGATTGAGGATAGATAGATTTATTGAAATCAAAAAAATAAAAACTACATGGCATGTCAAAATATTAAAAAATGAAAGCAACAACAAACATTTGAAAAACATAAAGGCATGAACTCTCACAATCTAAAAATAATTTCAAGAAATTTATCTTGGTTGGAATATCATAAAATCATTGCTCATCCCAAAACTTCATAAAATTCTTCAGTTGAATGAGCAGCTCCCTCCAGCAGAAGCTCATGAATTCTCCTTCTGAACTGTTTATCAGGCAAGACTTTCAGCTCTCCAGGTAGCTTATTATATAGTCGTATTCCCCAATATTGCCCGGAATTCTGCTTGTTATTTCTCATGTATAGTGGTGTTAGGTAATGATTTCTTTATCTGGTGTTGAAAGGATGACTGTCGCCGTTTCTAAGAAAGGTGTTCTTGTTTTGGTGCATATTTATGAGGCACTCACGTATGTACAATGATGGAAAGGTGAGTATTTTTTGCCCTGTAAAAAACGGCCTGCAGGAGTCCCTATTGCCAAGCACGAACATGCTTCTGATTGCCTTCTTTTGTAGTATAAATACCGTTGATGATTCAGATGCTTGGCCCCAAAAAGAACTCCATATAGAAGGATGCACTGGAAATGAGCAAAATATACAGTTCTGATCATTTAGCAAGTGTCATTCAGTTTTAATCTTCTCTGCATGAACAAAATATTCAAGAGCTTCCTGCATGTATAATCCATGTGTGGTATCAAGTTAAGCTTGTTGTCAAGTAATATTCCCAAGAATTTGACACTCCGCAGTCCAGGTTCCTTATCGATTTCAAATGTTTCGGTTTTGTTTATATTCAGTTTTAGTGAGTTCTTCAAGAACCATGAGTCGACCTCCTTCAAAGCATTTTATCTTTTATGTGATATGTGATGTTCTTTTAGAACTGATAATTATTGAAGTTTCATCACAGTACAGGCATAAGTATTCACATTTTTCAATTGCGATGTCGTTTATATAAGTGATGAAAAGCAGGAGTAACAATATCGATCCTTGCGGCACTCCAGTAACAGAGTTAAGCTTAAAAGAAGTCTCTCCATTAAAATGGACCCTTTGCTGTCTTCCTCTTAGATAAGACTCAAGCAGTTTCAAAACCGTTCCCCTGAAACCATAGCTGTAGAGTTTTCTCAGCAGTAATGAATGCAACACTTCTTTTTATTGCCTCTATCAATGCAGTTGTTGTGTTCATCCCTCTTTTATATCCGTGCTGGTGGAGCAGAAGAGTGTAACTCGTCAGTGTTGGTCTACGTCAAAGGCAGTCAGCAAAATCAGCAACAACTATTACAAGTTATCCTTCGATCCTTTGATTAGAGATGGAAGTTTTTTCGCATCATCGCCTGAAGCAAAGGCGGATCTCCCAACAAAAATATTTTCGTAAAAAAAGTGCAGTGCTTAAAGCATCCCACATATTCAATTGAATATGCCTGAAGTCAAGTTGAGAGTGCTGATGGTAAGGCGCAATCTTCAATAACTGAACTATAAAAAAGTATTTTATGTAGATGGAATACCATCTACTATTTCGAAAAAATGTGTACCAGATTTCGACTCTGTTCCCGGAGTATTGGAAAGCTACGAGGGTAAAGGTAGTTCAAGATCTCATGGCACGTGCGTCACAACTATTCTGTTCGAGGGCGGCGCTTCAATTCGTTAAACTCGGTATTTCTAAAAACGTCTGTTCACTACTAACGCAGAGAGCGCTAAGCGGAATAATAATACAGTGCTGAACTTACCCAACCGATAACATGCGATAATTGCGCTTTTCGAATGAACTCTTCACCGTGGTGATCGTAATTGTTTTTAACACTATTCAAAGGTGGATATTCAGAGGACTTGATAATTTTTCCTCACGAAGTTTGATACTAACCTCATATAGATATGTACCTTTTTGATATTGAGGTAGACTTCATTTCCTGAATTATTTGCAATAAAGTATTTGTAATGCTAATGTTCTCTTGTTTTCATGAAGCATTGAAGAGAACATGAGTAAGCCAATAATCGGAAAATGATGAAATTTGTCGAGGGAGAGGTTAGAAAATATGTTTCCATATCGTTGGTCCTTTACAGAGTGGGATTTATCAACTGTATATATAAATATGCATTTGGCCCAGAACACCATTTCCAACGGAATTATTTCGCTCGTTTTGTACCGTTGATGTGATTCACGGACCAGCGAAAGATGTTCCTCAAGTGTTTCAATTTTTAACGTTCTCACATGTGCTTGTTAATGTTCGTATCTTTCTCGAAGTCCGATAGCGGCGTTCACCGTCTCAGTCCATAGAGGGCAACTCTCGTACGTATGTACGAGATACCTCCTTTCTGGAATCGTTAGGGTACCCCGATGTAGCTTGTTAGGATGCTGAGAAGTGATATGCGATACTGATGAGCTCCTAATAAGTACAAAACTGCAGTCTGACGCTTTGTTTCTGGCTCTTGGGATCTGCGTACAACGCAGACAGATTTGGGAACTATCGCTTGTCAGGAAGGATTATTCATTGATCTACGGATTTTTGAATAATTCTTCTTGTCTGAAGTTTCAAAAATATACATTTATATAAATAAATATATATATATATATATATATATATATATATATATATATATATATATATATATATATATATATATATATATATATATATATATATAGGGGTTTTACCCCGACGAGTTGCCCATATATCTGTTCATGCAATCAAACTGATTTCATGAAAAAATATAAATCCACCACCCGGTAATTAATACCATTGCCAGGCAATGATTATAATCAAAACATATCCTGGAATAATTATATATTAGGATAACGTTAAATGTTATGAGAATATATCAATCTACCAGAATATATACATACTAAAGCATCATCAGACAATGATATCAATGTACCAACGAGTAGTGTCAGAGGCTTTCTCCCCGGAAAAATCCAGTGTACGGACCTTAGTCAAGTAACACTGAATGTTACTCATTAATAGTTTCCTTTGTGTGAAGTGGTGAACGATCGAATAGAATACTGCTCTGAATATAAATATGACAAAATTGTCATATATTACATTTATATAAACAAATAAATAAAATATGAAATGAGATTCTGAGCAGTATTAACTAAAGAGAAAGCCTATGACTCTACCTCATTATTTTTTCGGAAAGAAACCTACGAAGAATATTACAAGATTTGATGACTGTTATCTTTTGTAACTGTTCAAACAAATTTTCTTCAGACCCAAAATCTCAATACTTTGGTGAAGATTTCTAGGAATAATACCTGTTGTGGAAATAATAATCGGTAGAATAAATATTTTTTCATTTTCCACTTTTTTTAATCTCGTCGCCAAGCATCATATGTTCAGAAATTTTTCATTGTATTTATTTTGTATATTATATGTGTCGGGTATAGCAATATCAATTATATATGTTATTTGATTCTGTTTATCATCAAGGATGATATCTGATCTATTGTTTTACAGCTCTGTTGCAAAGAATTGTTTTATCAAAATAAAGTTTATATTTGTGTTCATATTTGTGAAATTTTTTTCTTTTGGGAATTAGGTCATGTTTAATTCCTAGATTAAAATGAATAATATTAGCGACGGCATTATGTCTTTCTAAATAATCTGTTGAAGCAAGGACTGAGCAAGATGATAATATATGAAAAACTGTTTCTGAAGAACAGAAACATCTACGGCAAGAATCATCTATATTTTGTTTGATGATGTGTTTTCTATAATTCCTCGTGAAAACAACCTGATCCTGGATCGCAATTGCCAAGCCTTCTGTTTCAGCAAACAATTCTCCAGATACTAACCATTTATTCGATGCAATTTCATCAATATAATCATTTTTCAATTCTTTAGGGTGCTTTCCGTGTAATTCCTTCTTCATCCAACTTTCTCTTTTAGAATTATCATCAAATATATCAAAATCTACCTTTTGCATTGTCAAGTTCAGAGGTGTAAGATTATAATCTGAAGCAACAACAATATCATGTAATTTAGACTTCTCTGTTTATCATGAAAATGGGAACGTTGATGAAAAATCTGTTTGCTATGAAGATTATTCAAATCAGTTAATATATATATATATATATATATATATATATATATATATATATATATATATATATATATATATATATATATATATCTAGAGAGGTGAAAGAATTCGATCCCACAGTCAAATACCATCATTAATACCTTTCATTTGAGGTATTCCACTCGCAAATCCGTGAGTCTTTTGTATAGAAATAGAAGAAATAAGTTATATAGAATTGTCGCATAAATAGGAAATTCAATTGAACCTATAACTCAACAAATTTCCTCAAATCAGATACTCATCGATGATTCGAGGTGAAAACACTCGAATCAAATGATTCACGTTCAAGTGAATTCAAGTGAAAATTCGCATATCATCTTTCGGTAGCCGACTATTGATCGAGGGAGTCGAAAATCTTTCTGTGGTCTGCATTAAGAACTAGCCCACTTTGACATGATGTCTTTTATTCATTTATTCTTTCGAGAAATAGTTTTCTGAATTTCTTTTATAATTTCTTGAGGAGTATCTAATTTGAGTAAATTTTCTCGTAGTTGTGTGATAGGTTCGCTTGAATTTCCCATTAATACGATCATTCTGAATAACTTATTTCTTCTATGTCTATTCAAAAGAAACTAACCTATCTCCGGATTTGAGAAAACGAAATGCATTAATGATGATATTTAATGTTTGAGATCGAATTCGATATACAGGGTGAGAAAAAAATCACCAGGAAAACAATTTTATTTCCTCCATTTGATTTTTCATATAAACAGTATTCTCTGTACCAATACAGGTCGGAAATACCTACAATTTGAGATATCTTTCATCTCCTTAGGGCAAAAACAGATAAAGTTATGAGCCTGGGGAGTTTTACGTGGCAGACTCTGTATGTATACTTATAAGAGTATAATAGATCATTGAACGATCATCATACTTCAGAATTCTTTCTGAGCTGAAATTTGTAGAAATAATGATGAATATCAATGAAAATGTGTATTTGTAACCATGAGAATTTTATTGATAACACTGATAAACAGCGAATTTATTTACATATTTCTAAACACTACTACCTATCGGCAGATATGTTTCTGGACAGGATATCGCTTGCTTTGAATTTTTGTTGCAATTCAGCTGACATTATATTCCTGTGTGGTGATTTGAACGTTGATTTTTTTAAAACAGAATGTATGAACCGTAAGTTACTTGTAGATTTAATGAACTGCTATAATCTAAAAGTCTCATCAGATAATCCTACCAGAGTATTCACGAATATCACAGGTCACACATCAATTTCTAAGGTTGATTATATTTTGACCAATGCAGAATTATCAAATTGTAATGTACAAACTTATGAAGCCCATATCAGTGACCACCTTGCCCTCTCACTTGATCTATGTATTAGCTTCCATAAAAAAGCCGAAACTGTATCGAGAATGGTCAGAAATTTAAACGATCAAAATCTTAATAAGTTTTCATCGAGTATTTCTCTATGTAATTTTCAGGACTTATACATAGATTCTGATGTTGATGAATGTTTTGGGGCATTTGTAGATACCATTCAACATATTTTTGAAATTTGTTGCCCTCTTATGCGTAGTACCAATTATACTCATAACAGGAAAAACTGGATTACTCCAGAAATTGTTTTGGCCAAATGTGACCTACAAAATCTTCATTGGTTACATTCTAATATAAATACTCAATCCTCTAATGATTTATATAAGAAAGCCAAATCCTATTATAAATCCTTAATCCTAAGAACCAAATACAATTTTCACAGTGAACTTATTGATAAATCTGTAAATAAAAATAGAACTGTGTGGAATCTAGTAAATACTATGACTGGTCGAAAACGTATGGAACAAAATTCTATTGCACTGGTTATTGATAATGTTACGCATAACGATCCCAAGGATTTGGCTGAGATTTTCGCTAATCATTTCACTACAGTTGCCGAATCTTCCCTCAACAGTTATTATAAAGACTCAATGTCATCCTCATGTACGACGTCACGTATGTTAGACACAACCTTTTCTTCCACCCAGTCCTGGAGCATGAAATCCATGATGTTATAAGATCACTCAAAAACAACAAAGGTTCTAGTGTTGATTTCATCTCAGCACAAATTCTGAAGATGATAGGTACCGATATCAGCCGACATTTCGCTCATGTTATTAACCTGTCAATTAGCACAGGCGTATTTCCTCGTATTCTGAAAACAGCAATCGTCATTCCTATTCATAAAAGGATGATATACGATATCATGAACTATAGACCTATATCTATCTTAAGTGTCTTTTCCAAGGTTTTTGAAAGAATAGTGTTTGATAGAATGATGAAGTACCTAGATAAATTTCAAATACTTGATACTGCACAACATGGTTTCAGAACTGGCCGTTCGACTCAAACTGGAGCATTGCAGTTCGTGGAGTTCGTCTATCGTTGCCTTGATAATGGTCAATATATTGCTGGATTGTTCTTTGACTTGTCTAAAGCGTTTGATAGTCTTGCTATCCAGTTTATATTGGATAAATGTTATAATCTTGGATTCAGAGGCGTGTTCTTGAACTGGATTCGTAGTTATCTGGAGGACAGAACTGCCTCAATCAGGGTTCACGACTCGTTCTCAAATGAACAGTACTGTAAATTAGGAGTACCCCAGGGTTCTGTCTTGGGGCCACTTCTATTTCTGTTATTCATCAACGATCTGCCACCAAATTTGAAAAAATATTCTACAGAAAATCTAATATTCGCAATTTATTATCAAAATAATCTGGTTGATACTGTTCGCTGATGACTCTTCCATAGCTATTACTGCTGAGACTCTTGAGGAGCTTCAAAAGTTATGCGAGCTGCTGGTGGAGAGTTTCGTAGAATGGTGCCATTTTAATGCTATTATGATCAATGTCAACAAGACGGAATGCATTCACTTCACTCTGTCGTCTTGTGATCAGGGTAGCATAACAATAAGGTATTTAGATACAGTCATCTCTTCGAAGGACACCACTAAATTCCTCGGCGTTCACATCGATAGGAATCTGAAGTGGAGTGCACATATCGATGCGATTTGTAAGAGGCTGAATAGTTCCTATTATGCCCTTAATAGAATCAAGAGTTCACTACCTCTAAGTTCCCTTGTGAACGTTTATTACAGTTTGGTATATAGTCACCTGTCCTATAATATCTTACTGTGGGAAATTCCTCAGACGTAGGTAGAGTTTTCATCATCCAGAAAAGAATTCTGCGAATGATGTTCGATACAGCTCCACAATCTTCATGTAGACCGTTGTTCCTGAAGAATGGTATCCTCACATTAGCGTCTATTTTCATTTTGAGATGCCTCGTTTATATTAAAGAGAATGAAAGTAACATGACTAAACTTTCTAACTTTCATTCCCACAATACTAGAAATAAGGAAACATTATGTATCCTAAACACAGAACTTCTAGATTTGAAATGTCGCCCTGTACCAGGGTATCAGATTGTTCAATCATCTTCCACGGCATATACAGGGTCTAAGTGTAAATAGATTTAAGGTAGCAGTTAAGAATTTACTTTTAGCAAAATGTTTTTATACTGTGAATGAGTTTCTATGTGTTGATTTAGATAATGTCTAAATGTCTTTTCTATTGACCTGTCCTATACATACTTGTGATGTCTTAAGGGATCAATAATTATTATTATTATTATTATTATTATTATTATAATCCCCATACTTTGTTTTGTTTAATCACTGACGTGTGTTTCCGAATAAATTATCGAAAAATATTGAAATTAAAACAGTTTTTCTTTAGATTAGTGTTATACATCACACTAAGATGCCGAGAGTGTGTAAACCATCCTGATAACTTCTGTTATATTTGCTGTCAACATCGTAGTTTTACATCATTAGTTAGAAACTGTTATTTTAATTATTTTGGTTTTCGGTGCGAAATTTGAAGAAAACCTGGACTCTCAATCTTTACTGTATATAGTCTGTCACTTTATTAATATCATGGGCTAAAGGATCTCGTCATATGCCGTTCGCTGTTCCAATGACATGGACCGAACCAAAAGACTTTGTATCAGATTGTTATTTCTGCCAAACTTCTATAAAAGGTATTCATCACAAATCTAGGCACTCTTAGAACTATCCGAATCTACAATCTGCTTAAAGACCTATCCCTTACAGTGATGATTTACCTGTTCCTCGGCCTCCAGTAAACATGGTTGACGTGACCGAAGAAAATGTATCGGAGAGTTCTGATTCGAATTTTGAGCCCAGTACTTCAAACAGAGAATTTCATTTTATAACCCAAGACGATCTCAATGACTTGGTACGGGATTGGAGTTTTTTTTTTGGAGATGACAATATTCAGTGTTTTGCAGTGATATTCCCTCAGTGATGACGGAGTTGACGTTTGATTATGAAACATCCGACTAGTGGTTGTTTATAGATTCCTCAAAGGTTAGTTTAAAAGCTGTACTGTAACATAATGGTAATGAATACCCTTCCGTACCCGTCGCTCATGCTACCGAAATGAAAGAATCATATGAAAATATGAAATCACTGCTAGAACATATTATATAACCAATATTTCTAGAAAATATGTGGAGATTTGAAAGTAATTGCTATTTTGCTAGATCCACAGCTCGGATGTACGAAGTGTTGTTGTTTCTTCTGTGTGTGGGATAGTCCAGACAAAAAAATCATTATGTCAAAAGGAGTGGCCTAAGCGAGACGCTCATATAGCAGGTCAACGAAATGTTCTTCACACTCCTTTAATTTCAGAACTGTGGCATGACAGGCTCTTACCAAGAGCTGATAATTAAAAAAAATGGTATTGGTAGGAGATAGCCTAGAATTACACCTCTAGCCTACACCGATTTTTTCTACCAACGAGAAGTGATCATACAATTACATCATCCCAATTGGTCCAAAAGCTGTTACGAGTGATGATGTGCAAGTTTCTGACCAGATAGTCAGAGATCAGTGCATAAAGATCGATTCCCTACAAACAATTTTTGAGAATCCCTCGCCCACAGTTCGGTATCAAAAATACGGAGCACTTGCTCCGAAACTATTTTGGAAAGTTTGTTCGACGATTGTGGTTTCCAAATTCAAAGTCCTATCTTTGATCTTCTCGTTTTTCACATCCGACGCATGTGAATTATTTACTTTACTTTACGTGTTGTATAACAATTGAATTAAAACATTGTAAGATATGGAAATCAGAGTACAACATGTATTTTGTACTTGTTGAGCTTCGCAAGAGGGCGCTGATATTGACTAGGAATTTGTATATTTTGTTATCTAGTATTCCATATCTTAATATACGAAAACACCGAAATTTATCGCTATATGTAGCAATATTCAAACTTCCGAAGGATGATCCTTCCCTGAGAATGACTTGTCTTGAAGTTTTCTTTGTTTGATCTACTCCTTTTCTTCATCCAGTACCGTTGGCACTGTTTGTGCATGCATATATGATATATTTTAGAAAAGGAAGAAAAAACTCCAATAAAATCGAAGTTGCCTGAGGTCCACGTTTAAAAGAACGCAAGATTGTATATAAACCTGAAATCGTTGGACAAAAAAAAGTTCTGTACCTAGTTCGATTCTACGTGAAAACCATCTGTAGAATGCCAAATTATTTTAACATAAATACAAAGGTAATCGAGATATTGGCTTTTTCTGATTTCGAAAATTTCCAAATAACTCGAGAACGAGTTCCTTACTTGAAATGAACACGCGAAAGGACGGGTCATTTTCTTCTATTCACAACATTTCACATAGCTGCAGTACTAAAACGTCGAAATCTGTCCACCCTATACAGTTTCCTCACCAATTAGCCTGTATACGTGGTTTTATCGGATTTGATGTATAATTATAACGTTATTTTGATGGAGAACTCTATAAAGTTTATTTCATAAATAATTCCATAATAACGACATAATTACAGTTTATTGTTACATGTTTAGATTTACAAATACATATTACCACTTTAATTTCTAGAATTCAATCACAGTCATGGTTGACAATTCCCTAAACAATCTTGTGATATGATGTGATAATTTAAAATTACATCTTCGATTTTGTCTTCACGAGACGCCACTGTATGAAGTTTCGGTAATGTCCTATATTATGGAATGTTATGACTTATGATTTTATGTGTATTCGCATACTATAAATATTTGTACAGATTAAGTATAATTGAATGAAAGTTATTCATATCGATATATTTGTGTAATCAGAGGAAATATATCAAATATTGGGATGATGCGATAGAATATCGATCTTGAAGGCTTAAAGTTATTATACTGAGATATTTTATGCTATTAACTTGTGCGTATAATGTGGGTTAGATTGTTATTTTAATTATCTCAGTGGGGTGTTTAGTTGAAAATGGAAACGCGATAGTGAATGATGGTAGTAACAAGTAAGTTTGAAGTATTTTTATAATAAGATAAGATTGCAAAGAAAATTCAAAATATTGTCCCAATACCAAACGTACATGCAGAAATGTGAAATATATGACGCACCAAGAAAAGAACACTCAGTGTCCGACGGTGATATTGTTAGGAAAAGAAGTATATGGCGATTGAATCGATTCAACTCTGCAGATATTCCTTTTCCTCACACGGTACTTATAAATGTGAACGTAACGATAAAAACTTTCGATTTTCAGCGAAGCGACAGTTTGCAAAGGCACATAATAAATTCTAACTTCACCAATTGAAAGAACGATTTCAATTTATATAATACGTTTAGTTCATTGAAATGTTACATGAGCTTTGCAAATTTTATTATTATTATATTATTTGTAATTTTATTTTTGGAACATGTGGGGGAGTCAATAAAAGCTCAACCCCACGTTTGTGGGGTTGCCGCCCTTGTCCCCCGGCCGCCATCAAAGAAAAGGGGTGCAAACACCTTTTCCGCGATATCCCGGAAACTATACTTCCGGCGAAAAAATTGAAGGGACATAATTTGTAGCAAATCGCTTCACCTATAAATATGCTCCCATAACTTTTTGCCCTAAATTTGAAATTAAAGAATTTATAAGCAAAAAAGTGAGAAAATTTCTATTAACATTTTCTTTTTTGCTCTATAACTTTTGTTTTATACATTTTTCAAAGAAAATTACCTCAGACCAATGTAGATGGTCTTTTGAGGAAATTTTTCTCTGTAGTTTTTTTTCATTTCATTCATTTAAATCGATGTTACAGCGCTCCAACGTTGACCGATTTCATCAATGCTCATAAGAATCCGGTCAAAACAATAAGTTTAAATTAGTTTTATGATCTTTTTTTATTGTAAATACATTCCCAAAAATGTTTGTTAAATCCCTACCTACAATTTCACTTATTCATTGCTAGATTTTAATACAAGTGAAAAAAGCGGTGTATACAGGAATATCCACCGGGACCGTACGTTAAAAACTTTTTGAGTTCCAATTACAATATCAAGCTGAAATTTTATACGCGGCCATAACTAGCGATTTCAAATTGGAGTGAAATATTTTCGAAGTGATACCATTATACATCTAGAACCGATATTTGAGCAAGGCATAAAATACCCAATTTGTTGGCACTTATCTGTCAGAACTTTTGACAGATTTAATTATTTTTGTTATAAACTTGATTTTTGAGGAACATTTAAAAAAATTGTAGCTCGTAGATCTTTTGCACTACAGACACAATTTTTGCTTGGGTAGATAGAAGAAGGATCAAAGAATTTCTTAAGCAGTCTGCACATGTCAAATGGTTATTGCGTTGTTTTGTATGATTTTTTCAATTTGGCCTTTTTCGAACAGCAATAACTCAATTTTTTCAAATGGCACGTGCCAATTTTCATATCGCCATCAGATAAAGCGTCAAATTCTAGATGGAATTGTATCAACATGTACTATACCCATCTCTTATAATTCTGAAATAATTTGGGAATATATTGAATTTTGATGATTTTGCAAGAACTAACAGAAAATGCTTTGAAATATTTAATTCAAGTAGCTAAACTGGCTACGCTCATCTGACAGGTGCCTAAAATTAATGTTCTTGTCACTCCGTTCATTCCAATTTGATATTTCAACAAGAATTGTTGGTAATTTGAAGTGAAAATTTTTGAAAAACACCAGATTGATAATAAAATGGCTGATTATTCAAACGAGGATATGTTTAATCTCTTTTTGATTCATGGCGAATGTCAAAAAGTGGTGTATAGAACTTGCAGGCAATTCAATAACCAATTTCCATATTTGGCGCCTATGAGTAAAACAAAATTTCGAAGGATTAGAAGTAATTTTCTGCAATTTGGAGGAACAAAATACATAAAAACTAAAATAAAACCAATTCTCGAGGACGACGACAATCAAATTAATACGCTAGCGCATTTTCGTGCCAATACACATGCGTCCATTAAGTCAGCATCCATGGATATTGGATTGAGTTATACTTCCATTCAAAGCATTCTTAAGAAACATAACATGCACCCGTATTCTTTTATCAGGCTACAAGAATTGAAATCAACTTACCGTCCCAAGCGGCTAAATTTTTGTGAAAATTTATTAATTCGGCTTCAAGAAGATGAGACAATTCTGCAAAAAATTATATGGTCTGATGAAGCCAAGTTCAATGAAAGTGGAATAACCAATAGGAGAAATCGACATTTTTGGGCCACAGAAAATCCACATTTCATTGAGGTTATGGATTTCTAAAATAAATTCAGCGTGAACGTTTTTGCAATTTCAATGAATGTTTTGTCAGCTGATCACATTTATGAGGAAAATCTTAATGGACAAAGATACCTGGAAATTTTGAGAGGAACATTAGCAAATTTTTTAGATGGATTACCCCTTAACATTCTGAGGGATTGCTATTACCAAATGGATGGTGCACCAGCACATAAAACACGAGCTGTAGATCGGCAGCTAACAGAAATGTTCGAGGATAGATGGTGGGGTAATCAGGGACCAAATTTATGACCTCCTCGTTCTCCAGACCTGACGCCCCTTGATTTTTATTTATGGGGCAAAATCAATGGTGAAGTGTATCTTATTCCTGTAAGAAGTAAAGAAGAGTTACTAGAGCGCATTCATAATGCTTTTCGTAACATTGATCCTGAGGAAACTAGGAGGGCAACTCTTCATGTTCGAATACGAGCTGTCATTTGTATCGAGCAAAATGGGGCCCATATTGATCATTTAATCAGATTGTAAATTAGTTTTCTCCTATGATGTTTGCTATTATGTATTCGTAATAATGTAATTATCTTTGATGATTTAGTTCCTACAATTTTACTCATCCGAATTGTAGAAAATTGCTTCTAATGCTTCGAAATTTTATTTTACTCATAGACGGTAAATTTGTAAATTCGTTATTGAATTGCCTGCAATTTCTACCCACTACTTTTGACATTCTAAAATGAATTAAAAAAGATTAAATATATTTTCGAATAACCAGTGGTTTTATTCCAAATGTGTTGTATTTTTTGGATATTTTCAATCTAAAATAACGACAATTCTTGTTGAAATATCAAATTCGAATGAACGAAGTGACAAGTACATTAATTTTAGGCACCTGTCAGGTGAGCGTAGCCAGTTCAGCTACTTGATTCAAATATTTCAAAGCATTCTCTGTTAGTTCTTGCAAAATCATCAAAATTTCAATATATTCCCAAATTATTTCGAAACTATAAGGGATGGGTATAGTATATGCTGATACAATTCCATCTGAAATTTGACGCTTCATCTGATGGCGATATAAAAATTGGCGCGTGCAATTTAAAAAAATTGAGTTATTGCTGTTTGAAAAAGGCCAAATTGAAAAAATCATCCAAAACAACGCAATAAACATTCGACATGTGTAGTTTGCTTCAAAAATTCCTTGATACTTCTTCTATCTACCCAAGCAAAAATTGTGTCTGAAGTGCAAAAGATCTACATCGGATAATTATCGACCAATATCTACCTGCAGTATCAAAGATTTTTGAATCGGCAATAAAAGAAAGACTGTTGGATTTCTTCGAGCGATTCAGTGTTTTATGCAAGAGAAAGAAATCGATAACAACGGCACTAAACCATATATTGGGCAAGATAGCTAAGGCCTTTGATAGTGGTAAAAATGCAAGTTGTCATCCTGCGATCTAAGCAAAGCCTTCGACAGCATAGTCCATCAAATTATGTAGAGGAAACTGAACTACTACGGTATAAAAGGCGTAGCTCTAGAACTCTTAAAAAATATTAGAGCAACCGATCTCAGCAAGGTGGTTCCTAACCGGCTCGGTGGCGTAGGGAAATGATGCTCGTCTCCTCAATATATTCCCAAATTATTTCGAAACTATAAGGGATGGGTATAGTATATGCTGATACAATTCCATCTGAAATTTGACGCTTCATCTGATGGCGATATAAAAATTGGCGCGTGCAATTTAAAAAATTGAGTTATTGCTGTTTGAAAAAGGCCAAATTGAAAAAATCATCCAAAACAACGCAATAAACATTCGACATGTGTAGTTTGCTTAAAAATTCCTTGATACTTCTTCTATCTACCCAAGCAAAAATTGTGTCTGAAGTGCAAAAGATCTACGAGCTACAATTTATTTAAATGTTCCTCAAGAATCGAGTTTATAACAAAATAATTAAATCTGTCAAAAGTTTTGACAGATAAGTGCCAACCACTTGCGTATTTTATGCCTTGCTCAAATGTCGGGTTTGGATGTATAATAAAAAGGTAGATTGCCATTTGAAATAACAAAGTGATGACACACTTCAGGTATAACCGGAAATGGTATCACTTCGAAAATATTTCACTTCAATTGGAAATCGCTAGTTATGGCTGCGTATAAAATTTCAGCTTGATATTGTAATTGGAACTTAAAAAGTTTTTAACGGACGGTTCCGGTGGATATCCCTGTATAAGTTATATTGTAATGATTGTCTTGCTTCATTAATGAGTCAAACTGATCGTTTCATTAATAATTGAGTAGACGTATATAAAAATAAACAATTCATATTAAATTGCAACTGGTCTGTCAGAAATCGTGTAAACACGATAATCATCCCTCTTATTTCACAAAAACGCAAATTTTACATTGAGTAACAGAAGCAGGAGGATTGATAGAAAAATCTATCAATTATTAACGACCAGTTTAATTTCCATTTCTTCCCACTTGTCTCATCTCTTTCTTAATGAAAATGATATTGTAATATGTATTTTAATTTTCCTTAGTTTTGAAGATGGGATAAAATCCGAAACAAATGTCATACATATTTTTACTCATTATACACTACGCCAAAAAATTAAAACACAAAATCAGAAATTCAAATTCAAATCACTGAGGAATGTTTCAATCGAAATTAAAATGATACGCATAAAAATTGAAATGAAACATGACTTGGAAAGAAAAACTTTTTAATACCGAACAGTTCAAATCGTGATGAGAATTACTCTACGATTCATAATCAAAATCAATGACCATATAGCATTATGATACATTTCGTTCCAAATTCGACCAGTCTGTTGCACCCCTGCTTCGCTAAGTAGGGTGCACAAAACTCAATTTTTTTAATAGGGAAGATAGTTCGAGTGATATTTGATTGGACAGCTCCTTTGATTCTCAATACAAATGTGTAATAATTTTCGAGTTTTGACATATTCGGAAGAAGATACTGTCTGGTTCGTCAAAAGACGAGTTATTTTCAGTGATCTGTCGAATTCGAATCAACATTCTCCGAAATACTGTTGTATTTTGGACAAATATCTTTAAGCTGTGGTGCTTCCACTACTCTCCTCAGACACCCCTTCAGATGAGGGTGTTAACCCCTCAAATCTTCGAATTGCTCAGTTAGTCCAAGCTATAGCTCATTGGATAGGTATTTAGAATTATCTGATTACGAACGAATTTTCAAATCCGATTACATTTCAATGAGGATACAGGGTAGATCAAGGAGAAATTCATACACAGTATAAGAGCCTCTTCACAAAGAAGCGATGATCGCTCCGATTCATCGTTTGAATTGCAGAAAATGTTCCCCATCGGTGGACTGATGGAACGATGTGAAGACAACCACTACTAGGGTATTGGCCCGCACGCCTCACGACCGCATACTCAACCAATCGTCGTATGTGAATAGCCTCTAACGGCATTGTATCCAAGGTTGAAATGAAACGAACTCAAGTAAAGTTCTCGTTACAGAAAAATATTCACCCGAAATCACACAGGTGTAATTCAGAACTCTCAACAACAAATGTGGTAGTTTTTTTCCAGATTGCTTGTATCTGGTGATTGAAATTCTAACTAGTTAATTTGTTCATCTAGCTACTTTTCACACTCACGGGTTGCATCCATACCAGTATAATGGTTTACTCAATAGCAGAAAGAATAAGAATTATTGAAATTCTTTTCAGCAATAGAGGAGACGATATTTTCAATGAACGCCATGGCGAAAACATGTAAGAGCCAAGTACATTTTGGAGTTGGTGGAAAAATTTAGATAAACTGGCTCTCTTCAGAATAGGAAAAGAGAGCATGTCCGAAGACCCATACGAAATGAGGAAATGGAAACTGCGTTGTTGGGCAAATAATGATTGATCCCTCCGAGTACAAGAAAATTGGAAAGTCAAATTGGTGTTAATCGAAGAACTATTGCACGAGTTTTCAAACAATACAAATTTCATCCGTATAAAATGAAGATGGTCCAGGGATTGGATGAGGGTGACTTCGACCTTCCTCTACAATATTTGCTTCTCGGATGAATGTACTTTTCTTTGAATAGCACTCTAAATCGTCATAACTGTCGGTTCTGGTCGGACTCTAATCCCAGAATCTTTCGAGGAGTACATACCCAATATCCTGAAAAATTGAATGTTTGGGTTGGCATCTATGGAAATCGTCTGATTGGGCCATTTTCCTCACCTGTAAATCTGACAGGAGAAATGAATCTCCAACTACTCGATGAACTAATCAATCCGGCCATAACTGAAATTTTGAAAAATGATCATAGCTATTTAGAAGATGATGTTGTGATTCAGCAGGATGGTGCCCCCCGCATTTTGCACTTTCTGTTCGACAATATCTAGATCGAGAATTTCCTGATCAATGGATCAAAAGAAGAGGCCCTACAGAATGACCCTCACGTTCTCCCGACTTGTCCCATTGGATTTTCTTATGAGGCCACTTAAAGAGTCAAATTTATAAAACTGATCCAGCAGATTTGGTGAATTTACGATAACGGATTGTTGTCGAGTGTAATTATTTAACCTCTGAAATGCTACGTAATGTCCAGTAACGTTTCAAGCAAAATCTGTATTTGTGTTTGGAAGTTAGCAGCGAACACTTTGAGTATTTGTTCAATTGATACCGAGTTGACCTATAAAATGTATAAGGTTTAATAAATTCAATTGCTATCTCAATTTTTCAATTTTCAATTTTTCCCTACTCACCAACATGTAGGTAATTCTATGAAGAAGCTCTTTTATTTGAAAACCAAACAAACGTGTTCGGAACCTGCATTCAAAAATCAGCAGACCTCGCAAACACTGTATCGATCTCTATTAATTCACTCTGTATCTTCATCACCGTGCAGATGAAGCAAAAATTTTGTCTACAATATTCAAGAAATTCTAAAACCTTTCTAATGAGTTATTACTCAAATTAACTAATCCATTCGATGATTTGAAGGGTTAGGTTAGTCTGAGGGGGTGTAGTGGAAGCCCAAAGATATTTTTCCCAAATGCAACAGTATTTTGGTGAATGAGAATAACTCGTCTTTTGACGAACCAGCCAGTATTCTTTTCCTAATATGTCAAAAATCAAAATTTATTACAAATTTTGATGAGAATCAAAAAAGCTCTATAAAAGAAAATCCCATCAATCTGTTAACAAAGGCCAAAGAAAAGTTGAAAATTCAATTATCCTATCAGAGGTGACAGGAAACGATGTTATCAAAATAGTCCGCAGAATGAAACTGAAAGATACAAAGGACACATATGGCATATCAACTAATATGCGGAGAAAATCATACCATACATCGCAGAACCCATTAGTTTTCAGATAAACAGATCTTTTGCAGAGGTATTTTTTCCAGAGCAACTGAAAAGAGCGAAAGTGGTTCCTATATTCAAGGCAGGAGATCCAAATTCATCGGATAACTATCGACCAATATCTACCTGCAGTATCAAAGATTTTTGAATCGGCAATAAAAGAAAGACTGTTGGATTTCTTCGAGCGATTTAGTGTTTTATGCAAGAGAAAGAAATCGATAACAACGGCACTAAACCATATATTGGGCAAGATAGCTAAGGCCTTTGATAGTGGTAAAAATGCAAGTTGTCATCCTGCGATCTAAGCAAAGCCTTCGACAGCATAGTCCATCAAATTATGTAGAGGAAACTGAACTACTACGGTATAAAAGGCGTAGCTCTAGAACTCTTAAAAAAATATTAGAGCAACCGATCTCAGCAAGGTGGTTCCTAACCGGCTCGGTGGCGTAGGGGAAATGATGCTCGTCTCCTGCGCAGAGTTACCTGGGTTCAATCCCCACGAAGTTGGTGCGATTTTTCGGATTCTGGGAATCTCTTAAGTACCCATCTTTTGCAGGATATGTAAAGCCCACGGTCCTGTCTAAGAGAGATGTGTTGGACATTAAAGATCCCTCTCTCGACAAGAGAGGGGTTCGGCAAAATCTCCGGGTTAGTGAGGTGACAGAATTTCCCGGCGTGTCATTGGCCGAAAGGCGGAAATAGAGCACGTTAAAGGAATAACAAACAAACAAACGAGTATGTTTCCAGAGTGAAAAGTCACAGTGAACGATCAGCCATGGTGTACCACAAGGTTCCATCTTGGGACCGCTATTGTTTGTCATTTATGTAAATTATTTGACAGACAATGTGACATCATCTAGCTCAGTTCTTTCTGCCGATGAAACAAGCTTTTTGAATGTGGGCACTGATATAAATGAGGTGAAAAACCTCTCCTAAATACGCTTGAAGATGCGAAATTTTGGTTCGATACAAACAAACTGAAGATGAATGAAACAGAAACCCAACATCTAATAGTCGAATCAAAATCACAAATGAATACTTACCTTCGCTTTTTAGGCGTCACCCAGGAACCGGACCTGAAGTTTGCTCTTCACATTGAAGACCTAGCGCGTAGACTCTCGGATGCTTCAGAAAAGAAGGAATACTTACCTTGACATCTCCTCTCATACACGCGTATATACTTTTCATTCATATGATCACGGGCTTGACCTCCCAAGAAATAATTCCAATATCACCTACCCTACTAGAAATGCCGAAAAATTTGTTATACCTTTCCATAGAATAAATAAGTCCCAACTCAGTATAAACTACACCGTAATGAAAATATATAACAAGCTCCTAGAGGAGTATAAGAAAATGAAGAGACCACTGATGCAGAAAAACCTCAAAAAAAAATGATATCGAAATCCTACTACACGCTA
Source organism: Cryptolaemus montrouzieri (assembly GCA_013387265.2). Lineage (NCBI taxonomy): Eukaryota > Metazoa > Arthropoda > Insecta > Coleoptera > Coccinellidae > Cryptolaemus > Cryptolaemus montrouzieri. Next base: position 33,152,952 of record JABFTP020000103.1, read on the forward strand.
GATGAATATTTCAATTTATAGAAAAACTTTATTTTATGTCATTTATTGTTTATTCTTTGACTCCCCTTGTAATTTCTTGATGGGTCAAATTGTTCATTAATGTAATTATTATTGTACTCTAGACTTGACGAACAATAAATTAAATGAAATGAAGTATCACTCGACCTATCTTCCCTATTCAAAAGTTTTGTGCACCCTGTTTAGGATGTTGATGTAAAATAAAATCACCGTGTGTTAAAGATCTCCCTTTTCAGACAAAAATTGACATGTTTCTGATTTTTGCCCAGAAACGAATAATTCAGCAGTTATTGAGTCTTTTTTGTTTTAGTTGCCCCACCCAGTATGTAGGACATATCATATTTTCAACAATTCAGAATGCAGAATAACATTTATGCAATTCCATTGCAGCAAATAATTTAAAAATAACCGAAAGAAATTCAATTTCGCGAAACAACAGTTGAGGAGAAAATTTCGCGATACCTCCCCATAAAAACTCTCATCGAAAAAACCGAAGTAGTAAAGTAATGATATATAAGCCCCCGCGGTCTCCCGATATTATTATAATGAATTTAAAAATAATATTGGAACAGGTAATCAAAGAAAATCCACCCCAGGCAAATCACCTGTAGAATAGCTTTCCCTCGACGATTTTAATTTTATGTCAGAGAAATACGAGACAGGCATATTTATGTACTCGCTTCAATTTGTTTTCGCTTGGAAATTCATGGCTGGCTACGATGGTGATAAAAAAAACGCTCTTTTATTTGGCTTTGATTTGGAGACTGATGTTGATTTTAATTTCGTGAGCAAGGTGATTTTACGGCTGATAACTTGGTTCTTCTTATTATTTTTTTAACAAAGTGATTTTAAGAAAAATATGAATCTGCTTAGATTTTCGTGAAAAATATTTGTCCTCATAGACAGCTGAAAAAGAGAACAATTATATCAGTAAATTCGGGGTAGAATGTTTGAGTTTGATAGAAATTTTAGTTCTTAGAAGTACAATTGACGTTGAATTGATGAAATAATAATTTTTTTTCTTTTTAAATAAAGATAATCATTACAAGGGAGAAATGACTACATAACAATAGAATGAACATTATCATTTCCAATTCTTTCGGCAGCATTGTTTATGCGTTCTTGTAAATGCTCGAATTTCACTGTAGGTAAATTGTTTCAATTATGCAGATACATAGGAGTCTAACGGGTATAGATCCAGTGACCGTTGTGGCCAAGCAATTGGACTTTCCCTACTAATCCTCCTATATGGAAAAATATTCATTCATCCATTCAACAACTATTATTCCTTGATATATAGGTGCTCATGCATGTTGATAATACACATTCTGAATAAAATTTAGCGAAATATCATCAACTAAATTCAGCAACGTGTTCTATGGAAGATTTTGATAAGTAATGGCTTTCAATCTGCTATTTCTAATATAACTGATGAAGGAGCTATTATCATAAATGCCACCCCAAATATTGATAGTGAACCTTTTTTAGAAACGTATTGGCCTAATCGCATTTATATTCTGCAGTGCCCATAAATGATCATTATGGAAATTATTTATATCATCTCTTATGAAGCAGGATTCATCAGATCATAAAATGTTGGAAATGAAATCAAGATCTTGAGCATGTTGCTGCAGAATCCAACGGAAAAACGTGAGTCGTTGGTGCTTGCCCTGCATTCAATTGCTGCGCTCCTTGTCGTTCCCAGTTCCTCTCATTTCAAAGCACGCCACACGACACTTCGGACCATTAGCAAATGATTTGCAATGCCCGAATACTTATCGATGGATTAATTTCAACAGAGTGTAACGTTCTCCTTTTTCAGTTTGTTGATTTGTCTAGGTCGTACTTGTTTTGGCTCAAATGTTCCGTGTTAATACCGAAGGGAAAACCGTACGAAAGGGAGGATGGCTTTGAGGAAATCGATGGTATTCTCTAGTAGGTTCTCGTGCGTTTTTTTCACAAAAACCATAAACATAGATCATCATCTGCATATTCTTCATTAAGAAAGGAATGTATTTACAACTCGAAAAATTTGACATTTCAAAACAAAGATGATCTATCTTAAAAGTTATTCTGACATTCATCTATCAAAAATAATAATTTTTTTTACGAATGTCACCTTTCGTACAAAAAGATATAATTTTCATTCCATCTATGGTAAGACCACACAATCGCTCTCGTGAGTAAAGAATTGTGATTTCTGGACTTGTATGCTATTTATTTCAATTTTTTCTGTTGGTATCATATAGTATTGTATTTCTTTGTTTTTCCAATTCCTTCTCATCTCAATCTTTACCTTGGCCTTATGTTCTGGTTACACCAATTTTCAAAAAAAGGAGATAAAGTGGATGTCGAATAACATTTTGGTACCGATTCTGGCTAAGATATTTGAGACAACCAACTCGGTTTCGTGCCTGGTCATTCCGTAGTTACAAACCCGCTTAAATGCGTCAACGATAGGAGCTGGTTGCTTGACAAACAAGTGCCTATCAACGTGATTAACTTAATTTTTCTCAAGCATTCTATCGTACTTAAATTGGAACATCTGTTTTTAATAAGCAACTTGTTACTGTTGATAAGCGCATTGTTGAGTGATCGAACTTTTCGTCCAAGGTTAGTGATGGGTTGCTCATTCACGAACTACTTAGCAGTGATACCCCCCAAGGCTCGGTGTTGATGCCTCTATTGTTTCTTTCATACACCTCCGATCTGTCCCGTTCCCTTTATCTATAATTTTTATACTCGTAGATGATACCAAGATCTAAAACAACTACCTTACATGCGGTCACGTGATTCAGAACGATCTCGACCATATTGCAAACTGGTGAAACAAATGGCTCTTGCCGTTAAATTTCTCTAGTAGGGTCATTTATAAAGTTAAAGTCAATCCACGAAGGCTATACATACTTTCAGGATCCATGATACAACCTGAACGCCTTCACTCCTCCACTGTTCATGCTGCCAACAAAGCAGTTTATGTACTTGTTGAACAGATCATTTTATCTCAATCTTTTATATCAATAAATTATAATAATTATAATATGCTAGATCAAAAACTGTCGAAGGAGAAGTTTCGTTCAGAGTACAGTCAGCATCTGAAGACTGTGCTGAAATCAATGTTGAACTAAGGGAATCTAGTCAAAGCAATTAACCCCTACGCTTTACTCATTTGGAATAATCAGATGAACAAAGACAGAACTGGATGATATTCAAAGGCAGACCCGAAGAATGCTGACAAAGTACAACAATCACCATCCAAACTTGTCTGTGATAAGAAATACTCTGAGGCGGAAAGAAGGGGGACGTGGATTGATGGATGTTGTCAACTTACACACCGAACAGATAAAAAATCTCAGAGAATTCTTCTCTGCAAAAGCTCGCACTTCTGACCTCCACAGTGTGGCATCGTTCGCTGATAAGTGATATACACCTTGCTACCTAGGATGACCTGCTGAATCTACCGTTCCTATTAGATTCCGAAATAGAAGAGCAATGTTCTAGAAAGAAATTGCATGAACGACATTACCATGAGATTAATCAACTACATATCGGCAAAGAAGCTTCCAAGGAATGGTTGATGAAAGAAGAACTATTCGCAGAAACAGAGGGATTCCTTATGGCTATCAAAAACCAAGTGATGGCTACAAACAACTACAAAAATTTTATTATTAAGGACGGAACATTACGAACAGATAAGTGCAGAAAATGCCTTATAAGATCGGAGACTATACAACATATTACGTCCGTCTGCGAACAACTGGCCAATACGGACTATCTTCACAGGGATAATCAAGTCTGCAACATTATCCAACAGAAACTTGCACATAAGTATGGACTTCTGAATACTTTCCAGCCATATTACAAATATCAACCGGTGCCCGTATTGGAAAATGACTCTATCAGATTATACTACGACAGGCCTGTTATCACTGACAGAATGGTGACGAATAATAGGCAGGACATAGTGGTTTATGATGAAAGAGCCAGTACAGCAATGCTACTGAACAAGTTCCAGGAGAAAAAGTGGCACCTCGATAAAATAGAAATCGTTCTTTTCATCATTTCTTCGATTGGGTTAATACCCAAAAGTTTGCATGATAGCCTTAAGAAATTAGAATTGCATAGTAATACTTATATAAAAATGCAAAAAGCTGTTATTCTCGATACAGGATAGTAAGAAAATTTATGTATAATAAAGTATATTGTAATCGAGTCTATTCCCATAAAATTGCTGAATCTGGGAAAGGTAAATTATATCCCATAACAGCTGAGGTAGCGCACAAGTCCACGATAATAAATTATAATAATATGGAAACACCAGATAATACCTTGCACCTTGAGGGTTGCTTAGAAGAATCTTCATGAGATTTTCCTAACAATATCGGCTGTACCTACAAAACTACTTTATCTTATGGCACAACTGTGGTTTTGTGGGTTTTCTTAACAGCTTCATGTAACATCTTGAGCGGAATAAATCAAATTCAAGAACAAGAATTTAATGAAATATCGTCCCCCAGATGCATTTCTCTTTTTCATAAGATCAACTCCTAAATGGGATGCTATTTTTGACACTAGTCATTGTTAGCTGTTTAATAATGTCATTACGTTGTAATATTTTAATTTCATTCATTGAATTTTTCTAGGTATTATTCAACAATTATAACATTCATGATGTAGCCTCACAAATTTTTGAGTTCTATTTCATCATTTTTTCAGATATCTGCAGTGGACTTGCACGTCTGGAGTATGTTCAAAATTGAGAGCATTCAAAGATAACACAACAACTTTATTAACTCTTGAAACTTGTCGAAAAACATGTGTGAACAATCCAATTTGGCCCCAACCGAAAATATTAAAAAGTTTTAATAAGAAATATTTACAATTCGCAAAATCAAACATTAAACATAATTTTGATGCCCCCCCAAAAACACGCAACATGTTAAAATCATTCATGGAAATCTTTAAGGGGTATCTTAAGGAAAATGATACATCTTCACAAGGAAATATATTGAATATATATATAAGCATACAAGAAAAATCGGATATAGTGAAACTAGAACTAGGAACAGATGAAAGTTATAAACTAAGTGTTCAAGTTGGTAAGAACATAAATGTTACAATTATATCTTCCAATTATTTCGGTGCCAGGCATGGTTTGGAATCATTATCTCAACTAATTTGGTACGATTCTAATCTTGGAGGATATCAGATATTCAGTGATGTAGTAGTAGAAGACAAACCATCTTTCACATACAGAGGTGTGATGGTGGATACTTCAAGAAATTTTTTTCCTATATTCATGCTGAAAAAGATTGTAGATGGTATGGCTTTTTCCAAATTAAACGTATTACACCTTCATCTTACTGACGCAGTGAGTTTTCCAATAGTGCTAAAAAATATTGAATGGCTAGCAAATGGTGCCTATAATTCAGAATCTAGATATACAACAGAAGATGTGGAAGAACTGATAGAATATAGCATGATTCGTGGAGTACGAGTGTTATTAGAAGTAGATGCACCAAGCCATGTGAGTGCAGGTTGGCATACAAACTCTACCTACAAGAATCTAGTCATATGCGATGAAAATGATATACTGAGCGGCCATTTGAATCCAGATAATGAATTAAGTTTGAAGATTCTTCAAGACGTTTATCGGAATCTTTTAAACTTGATGAAAAATGACGACATTTTCCACATAGGCAATGATGAAGTTAACTTAGACTGCTGGAAGAAAACCAAAGCAGCAGAAAGTTACTTAGATATGACATTACTTTGGGTTAATTATACCAACACTATGATTGAAAAATTGAAAGTTGCAAATGAAAACAAACTTCCTAAGAACATCATTATGTGGTCAAGTCCATTAACAAACACTTATAGCGGTCTCAATGCCTTGAACCATAAGAAATCTATCATTGTACAATTTTGGTATGGATATCCAGGAACTTTTTTACATCAACATTTTCGGGTTATATTTTCTACTGTTGGTCATTGGTATCTAGATTGCGGATTTGGACCATGGAAACCAAGTCAAAGTAATGGAGTTTGTGATCCATTCACACCATGGCAAAAATTCTATACATACAGACCTTGGGACAATTTCTTGACCAAAAACTTAACAGAAGGAGGAGAGGTGTGCCTTTGGTCTGAGCAAGTTGCTGAAGAATCGCTGCAAACAAGAATTTGGCCCAGAGCTGCTGCGTTTGCTGAAAGAATTTGGAGCGATCCATTGGAATTCAAAGAAAATGTTTATCTAAGGTTAGATAATTTCAGAGAAATTATGAGATATAGAGGATTAGATGTTTCAGCGATTTGGCCAAAATGGTGTTCGTTGAATCCTGGTAGTTGTAAATGATTTAATTGAATATATTTATTTTGGTTCAATTTGATGGAATAGAACTAAATCATACTATCGGTTCTCATTACAGAATAACAGCTTAAAAGACACTTTGTATTCTTCAGGTATGACTCACGTCTACTTGAATATATATGCAAGATCCAGATGCAAGTTTTCATAAAACAATTTTGATTTGACGGAGTTGGATCTTGAGATTACTAGGTGTTTCAGGTAGCAAAGCCGCACCGAATTAATTTCCTTATTTCCCAGTATGCATCATTCTTCATCTTATATTTTTTCAAATGGAAGGTCTATTTGTGAAATCTCTTATCTTGATCTATGTGCAATCAACATCATCTCAACAGATGAATAAGTTTCCTGTACATTATTTATTGTTATTTCAAGAGCTGCCTACTGCAAGTAAATCTTGTGCCTCTAGCTTCTCCAGGTAAATTTCTGGTTTCTTCATTGCTTAACTTTTCTGTATATCTCCTAAAATGAGATAATCTTATTTCAAATACTCTGGTAAATATTCCCAAAAAAATTTTGATTTGATCCAGTTAGATTTTTCCATAAAATTCAAGATTCATCACGACGCCCAACAGGATAGATTTCACCAAGTCATTCGTTTAGATTTTCTTCATAACTCAGCGTATTCTATATTGATATTCAATACGATCAATTTTTTTCGCGAAAATTCGAGGTTCATTTCTAAATTATCTGTTAGGTGTTGCCTTTCTTCTAACATCATTCTTCATTTTAATTTTCATGTCATGGTATCTAATTTCTCTTCATTTAAATGAGAGATCTATTTGTGATTCAGCTGTTTGTTGTTTTCAGCAAAAAATGAATGGTTTGTATGCTAAATTTTTGTTTATATTTATTTATTCAACCAATTTCGAATCTCTTGCAATCTGGAAGCAGAGCCTCACTGGGGCAAGCAAGGGCTTTTGTCTACAGTCTGTTTCACTTGAAACATGAGATTGCTTGGTTTGCAATTGCCTATCTTGAAAATGCTACTCAACTTCAATCAATGCACAGCATGGTGTCTCCAAAGGTCATTCGACAATCACCAATCTCTCTCTTTATATGGGATACATCTTTGACTGCTTTGAGTTGGATTTCAATTATACTACACACGGATTTTCCCATAATATTCTTTTGTGTAAGCTTGAGGCTTTGGACATATTAGGTACTCTGCTTTAATGGCAGACATGTTTGTATATAGTAGAACACAGCTTATAAAATATAAAAACTCCTACTCGAGAGAGATTCTAGTAACACCATGTGAACCTCAAGGGTCTCATATTGGCCCTCTTTTATTCAACTTTTTAAGTCATGAGGTTGAAAATTATTTCGGCCAAATTTCTTATGTTTGCAGACGATTCTGAATTGTATTCTTTTGTGAAGAACTGTGTGATGGATGGACTTATATTCTTTCGGGTATAATTTTGAGATAAAAGTCATCGCATTTCATTGATCTATGCAATTCGACTTTCGACTCCCAACATAAAATCACCCATTTCACACACTCTCCTAGGTCTAATGAAAGAATTGTGAATTGAGCAAGTAATGTTTTGCTTACTATGATTTGATGGAGTAGGAGTTTACGATTATTGGTTATTTCATGTAGTAAGCCGAATTCCATTGAGCAAAAGTGTTTTTAATTTTCCTTGTTTCCAAGTATGCATCATTCTTTATCTTATATTAAATTTAAATGTAAGGTCCATTTGTTGAATCTCTGCTTGGTGTTTCCAGTGAAAGTTATCTTTATCTATGTGTTATCAACATCATCTCAACAGTTTCCTCTACAATTCTCATTGTCATTCCAAGAGCTGCTCAGAGCTAGCAAACCTTGAACCTAAACCTTCTCTTGGTGTAGTTACAGTTTCTACATTTCTCAACTTTCCTTTTTTCTTTGTATTTTCTAAAATGAGATAATCATATTTCACACTCACACTGCTAAGTATTTCTAAAAGAATTATGATTTGATCAAGTTAGATTTTCCGTAAAATTTTCCAGCTTAATATTTATTGCGAAAAACAAGGTCCATGACTATACTTAACGGGTGTTTACCAGGTATTTCGTTCAGGTTAGATTTCATTGCAATGAATTTTTTCATTTAAATAGAAGGTTCATTTGCAAAATATCTGCTTAATGTTTTCAGCAGCATCTGATGACAACTGATGCCTGCCATAAAAAATTATTCTTCAATAATTTTTGGTGCCCAACTCTTCTTTGTTTGAGTAAAAGATACCTTGTGATTCTGCTGCGTGATGTTTTCAGCAAGAATTAGATAGTTTGTATGCTGAATTTTTTTTTATTCAACCGATCATTAGATAGTGGTGAATTCGCTGCACTTTGGAGGCGGAGACTCATAATTCATTTTTCCAAAAATGGCCTAAGGTCACTCAGATCAAATTATAGAGCTATTTTTCTAGTTTGCTTTACTCGAATTATTATTCTTGCTTCTTTATAATTTGGATTCCTCATGTCTAGTATACATTTATTCTGTATCAAAGCATCTGAAATAGATTTCTACTATGTAAGTACAATAGTTAAAATTGATAATTTACTTGTAGAGAAAAATGCAACTATCTATTATCTGATTTTTTATATATGTTATCGAAAATGTAATGCGTGAAAATTTTATTCAAACATATGTCGAAGTTCATCGTTCAATATTTTGATTGAAAATAAACCATTTCAGTGATAATTGTTTTTTGTTCACTCAACTGAATTATCCAGCTTTCCTTAAACCTGCTTTGAAATATTCTAAAGGGAATATTGCAATAGTAGAAGTCATTCAATAATTCATAAAAACCAGATAAGTTTATGAGTTGAAGTAATTGTATACTCTTTCAAATATGCATGATTTTTATAAACTTTTAGATACTATGAAATAATTCTCTGAATAAACTCATGAGCGAATAATTTCAAGATTTGTTTCTTGAGTAACGGAATTTATGGATGTCCTGGAATAAATATTAAAACCGCATTGATGGGCCAAATAGAATATTGAAGTGCTTTCATCAATGGCCTATCTTGATCTTAAACTAAATCTTGTGAATGGTAGAAGACTGTTTAGACTGACGTGAGACACCAAATCCTTAGAATATGCGGTTCTATTACAACAATAATAAGCATTATCGCAAATCATGGAATTACCAACAAATATTCGTTCAACTCTTCATTATCGCCAATAATTGGTTTCCATGGGGCAGGGGGCAGTAAATCATATTTGCAAATTTAATCTCATAACGTCTGCCAAGCTTTTTATTTCTTTTTAAAAATTCTCTTCAGTCATAAAGTTGGCTACATTGCATTTGATAAGTCGGCCACTCTCGTGCAGTTATAACTGTTAAAGTCAACTGTACAGTCATACATGACAGTTGAAAATGTACATGTGTGTGTGTTTTTCAGTCTCAGTTCAACTCACCTGTACAGTTTAACTGGGGTAAATAAAATTTCAATATTTTCATTTGAAAGAACCACCTGAACTGAGAGTGTAGGTAGAACTGCACTGGAACTATTGTTCTGCCGCTAAAACAAAAACGTAAACCACCCAGACGCATTTGGCATTATAACCGTGCTGATTGGGATGAGCTTCGTGAATTCGTTTCGTGCTATCCATTCAGTGATGTTTGCCCTTCAGATCCTGACATCAATGTGTGCACTGAATCTGATACAGAAATCATTCATGCAGAAATGGATCTCTACATCCCTCATTCCATGACAAGAACAACAGCACAAAAGCCATGGTTCAACAAAGACTGCGAGAGAGCCTCTGTAGCCAAGAGCAGAGCTTACAAGTCATTGAAGATGAATCCAACAGAGGAAACAAGAACAACCTTCGTACGAATACGGAACGTATGCAACCTGACAACTGTAAGAACAAAGGCCAATTCGAAGGGTAACTACTAAACTCCTTGAAAGCCGATCTCTTCGCTCTTTTGTTCTCAAAGAATTCTGTACTGGATTCATCTAACGCAATACTACTGAACACTCCTTCTACAAATTCTTTCATGGCAAAAATCTAGTTCAGAGTTTGCACTGTGAGATGGGCTCTCGAGCAGCTGAACTTCAAGAAGGTAGTTGGTCTAGACGAAATACCGCCAATCGTCCTGAGAAAGTGTTCTCCCGAACTGGCACCCATTGTTAACCGTCTGTTTCAGATTTTTTAAAGAAGTCCTTACCCCAAAACTACCGCCCTGTTGCACTGTGACGAAGCACATTTTCAGTCAACGATTATATTTCATACAACCCATTCTTGATTATTCAGTAAGGGTTTTAGACCGAAATATAATAATGAAAGGAAACTTACCGTTCAAATAATTCCATGTTGGAAGTGCTTCAGTGATATATTCGTTCAATTTCATAAACATTCCTCTTTCTTATAATTTTTTGTGAGCAGCAAAAAGTCCGGTACGGTTTTTTGCCAGTATCATCTCATTCCAGGCAACCAATAAGGTTAATGCAAAAGGACTGGAAGGGTTACCAATCAACCTAATTTATTCCTCATTTAGGCATATTTATTCCGTTTTCCCGGCTTTTATTTTGAGTGGGAAACCGTGGATATAAATAGAGGAAATTCCCGAGACAAGGAACTTGTGTTCAGTTCTTCAAAGTGCTAGCATTGTTAAAACTTGAGTAGTAATTTAACTGAGAGTGGTGAGAGAATTTGTCATTCTTAGTTTCCGATTATGAGTGCAGAGTTACTACTTTAGTTTTCCAATAAATTTGTTTGATTTTTTTTCCGTTTGCTGACTATCCACAAGTGTACCAGTTTTCTGCAGTGAATTTAAGCTGTGTGGATCCGTCGTTAGAATCTTGTAGTAAGCATTTGTGCCTTTTCATCGTGTGAATTTCATTACCATTTTCCGTGCAAGAGTTAACAGTGTGCAATATTCGTTTTTATTAATTTCAATCGAAATCAATTTCGTTAATAACGATGTAATGATACCGGCTGTCAAAGTATAGCCTATAAAGTATAGCTTGCGCGAGCTCTTCATCGGGGTTGAGCTATAGAGATATTCTTCCTCCTTTGCGTCGCAGTACAGGGGTGAGTGCCGGTATAAGCAGTCCCCTCTTATCAGCCAACAGCTTAGGGTGGAGAAGCTGTTAAGAGCCGGGACACCCTATTGCCCTGGGATCGGGAAACCGACCCCGAAGGCGGAAGAACTTCTTGTAAGTCAACGGCATTGGGATGTAGAAGGCAAGGAGAAACCACTACATTAAAGATCCTCTAGATATCTCTAGTAAAATTATCATGGCTGAAAATCAGGAAGTAACGGCCCTTAGTCCCCGGCAGGTCTTCAGTGATCAGAGGGTGCTAAGAATGCACAATATTATGCAAGAAATGGACAGACTAAAAATTAATATCCTAGATGTTAGTGAAGTTAGATGGCCTAGCTCAGGGCTACTTACAACAAATAACAAAACAGTTTATTACTCTGGAAACAAAGACAATCAACATATACATGGAGTAGCTATCATACTAGACAAAACATCTACCAAAGCAGTCGTAGGATTTGTCCCAATTTTTGAGAGAGTGATGATAATACAACTGGAAACGACCCATACGAAATTAAATTTAATACAAGTGTATGCTCCAACAACACAGGCAACAGATGAAGAACTGAATACCTTTTACCAACAGCTTCAAGAAGCTCAAAAAATAGTAAATAATAGAGAAATTACAGTTTTAATGGGCGATTTCAACTCGAAGATTGGCAGCGGAAGAAGTGGGGAGTGGTTGGGGATTATGGATTAGGAGAACGAAATGAGAGAGGAGACCGCCTTGTAGAATTTTGTCAAGAGAAGAAGCTAATCATTACCAACACATTCTTCAAACTGCCGAAGAGAAGACTTTATACATGGCGCGCTCCTTTAGATGGACTTAATGATAAGATCGTTAGAAATCAAATTAATTTTATTCTCGTTAATGAGAGATACAGGAATGCCATTCAGTCGGTAAAAGCATATCCTGGTGCCGACGTTTTTTCTGACCACAATCCGTTGGTTGCCACTCTGAAGCTGAAACTAAAAATTCTTGAAAAACCAAAAGCTACAACACAACAAAACTACAAGTCCCAAGCATTAGAGAACAAGTCCAGAACAGAATCCATGAAAACTTAAATAGAATACAAATAGATCACGAAAATATGAACGAAGAATGGGAGGAATTAAAAAGAAATATAATTAACCCTTGTACAGAGATTCTAACTGAAGATAAAGAGAAGAAACAGGAGTGCATGACTGAAGACATATTAAAATGATGAACTAGAGAAGATGAGAAAAAAACACAAGATGAGATCATCAAAAACACAAGGTTTTACTAATTAAACAAGTTAAGTAGGGGTGAATAATTGACATCTACCTGCTCATTCATTATATCTATTTATTTCTAATGCTTCTAAGAGATCTAATTTTAAACTTTTGATTTTATATGTAATATGTCAAAGTTTTTATTGAATTAATCTACACTTTATTTGAGCAGCTTTATCAAGAATGACAAACAGAATGAATGCTGAAGTATGGTATTATAAACAGTAAATGTTAGTCTAACTATAAACGGCAGAAATGTAGAAAGAGTGGAGCAATATACTTACCTTGGAGCAATGGTGAACAGCACAAATGAATACACCCAAGAAATAAGAATAAGAATAGATAAAGCCTGAGCCAACTTCATAAAAATGGACAAAGTTTTTCGTAATAAAGATCTAAATATGGCATTAAAACATCGTTTAGCTAAATGTTATGTTTTCTCTACTCTCCTTTATGGAGCATGGACAGTGAATGCCGCAATTCTTCAAAAGATTGAAGCATTTGAAATGTGGGTGTATAGGAGGATTCTTAGAATATCATGGATGGATCGAGTAACAAATGCAGAAGTTCAGAGACGCATAGGCAGGAAAAGAGAGGTTGCTAACACACTCAAGAAACGTAAATTGGAATATCTGGGCCATATTATGAGATGTGAAAAATATAAATTCCTACAGCTGATTATCCGAGGCAAAATACAGGGAAAACGAAGTATAGGAAGGAGAAGAATCTCATGGCTGAGGAACCTGAGAGAGTGGTTTGGATGCCAACTTTTTAAATCGGCCGCTTCTAAAGTAAAAATAGCGATGATGATTGCCAACCTTCGACTCGGAGATGGCACTTGAAGAAGAAGACTGGGGTAGTTTTGCAGTAATCCTATAACTGGATGTTCGGATTCCATACTGAAGATAGTATTATGTGAAATAACTATTTCTGTTTCACTTATATCGACTATTCATATGCTATATATAGTAGCACTGCAATTGGGCACGTCACATATTGTAGTATACAGGGTGTTTTACTTATATCGACCATTCATTGACTATTCATAGTACCGCTGCAATTGGGCAAGTTACCTATTGTGTATATCGGCTGTATAACAAAACGCGACATTAAAAGCCGATCTTAAATTATTACATGTAATAGAAACCGGACGCAAAATAGAAGAATAGAATTCTTAAAGCTCAACACGCTGCATTTTGTTTTTGTTATTTCTCTTATACCGAATTGACACCTTCGTAAATCTGCATTCCTCTCGTACACATTCATATCACCTCGCCGTATTTATAGCACCTTATTTTTTACTGCATTATTACGTATTTTATCGTTTGACTGTTTTGTGATATCTGTAGATCTGTTTGTTATTATCACTTCCGCTTGCTCTCTCACTTCACAACTCTACGCTTCGCTACTCTCTGCTTTGCTTTACTGTACTACCTGCTAACCTCATTTCATCTAGCCTCATTAATACTGTTTTCTTTCTTTACCGTTTTAATTAGTGCATTTTATTTTTCTCATTTGATTTCATACTGTAGTTGGTTGAATTGTAATACAAATTTATTCAGTTATATTTATTTAGTTATTGGGTGTAATTGAAATAGTTTATTTTGAGTAGTTATTTGAATTGTATAATTTGATTTATTTGATTTTATTCCATATACAGTGAAGGTTTATCTTATTTATCTCTCAACGATCAACCTTAATCTCTCCAAATAAGTGAACTTAGATATCTGTAAGATCCAAAAAGGCAACAAGCAAGGTTTCTATCGGCTCTTAAGCGCTTAAAGACCGTTTAATAGTGAGAACAGCTGACCGCTACCACCTGGTCAAACTAGAACCCTTCTCCACTGAAGCTTACCCGGGATTCTCAATTGACTACAATATCTCGTGACGAGAGAAAATGCAGATACTCTCTCTGGCGCCTGAGGGTATTCCGACTATAGTTTAGTGAAAATATAAACAACTATTAGAGTCACCCGAATTGCACGTCACAGCACCAATTATATCCAAAGTGATGGAGAGAGTCATCATGAGTTGCATGGAATTATCTACGACCGTCAGTATGGTTCTCGTAGGCAAAGATCGACAGGAGATCTGCTCTCCTACGTCACTCATGTTTGTACATCAACGATGGAAAAGCATGGGAAATCTAGAGCAATAGCCCTCGACATCTCCGAAGCCTTCAATATTGTTTGGCAATCAGCCTTGTTGAATAAACTTCCTGCACATGGGCTTCCCTAAAAATTGCGGGGTTGGTAGTAGCTTTCTTTCAAATAGATCAATACAAGTTGTGGTCGATCGTATAACATCTGATTGTTTCCAGTTGCAAGTAGGAGTACCTCAGGGATTCATTCTGTTGCCAACCTTGTTTCTGTTGCAAATAAACGATCTTCTGTAATCTACACAGAACAAGATCTTCGGTTTTGCAGACGATTGTACCCTGGTATCAGCAATAGCTAAGTCGGCATCAGCTGAACTTAATTTTCTTCAAAGAGCCAAGCGATACTTTGCGTCGTCTCAGCTGTTGATTCTATATAAGGCGCAAATTCGACATGCTTTGGAATATTGTTCCCATGTATGGGGATCTACGCCAGAACATTCGTTGCGGATGTTGGATAGTGCTTTTAACTTTTAACGACCCCTCGAACCTCTCTCTATAAGAATTCCGCGTTTTCATGACCAGTGAGCTGTGAAACTCGCTTCTAGCCAACATCTCCCCAACATCCTACAATTTGGCTCTCTTCAAGAAGCCAGTATTAACCTCAATTCTTCCCAAGTGCCCAATCATATGGTGTAACAGGTTCGCCTATTCCTGGGAAGTGCATAAAAAAAGTTCTCAGTTTAATTTGAATCGAGAGTGTTTTTCTACTGTGAATAAACAAATTTTGTTTTCATTTCTGCTTGTTGAGAAATTCTTAATATTCGATTGAGCTTTAAAATCGTGTTTCCTTTTTGCTTGTTGTTTTGAGTCGTCGTAAAGATGACGCGTAAACAAAATCAAGTTATAGTAGATTCTATTTCCATTTATCAATCTGAACGTTGTCTATGGCAAGTTAAACCCTCCAAATACCATGACCACACTAAGAAAGATGCTGCCTACAATGAGTTAGTCAAAAAGTTAGAAGAACTTGAACCCGATGCAACAAAGAAATCTGTTGTGGCACAAATGAACAGCTTAAGATCTGCTTTCCGCAAGGAACGAAAGAAAGTTGAGGCATCAAAAAAGTCTGGAGCATCTGCGGACAGCATTTACAAGCCGGTTCTTTGGTACTATGACCTGTTTGATTTCCAACAAGAGCAAGACATTCAGAGAAAGTCATAGTTATTTATACAACGATCATTTAATGATAATCATGAAGACACGAGTATGAGAACTACTAAAAATAAATACGAGTATCTTAATGGTGAATCGTTAGAAATATGATACAAACCTCGATATAATAATTGATTTGTGTATCGAATTTATTTATTATCTGTTTAAAACGTGATTATTTTGCCATGGGACTTTCCCATCATTCATGAAGTAGTTCATTAAGTCATTTCTGGTTTCTTTTGCGACATTAGGAATATTTTCCCGACGACGATAAAGTGGAATCATGTTGAGAACTATCACAACCAATAGTTATTAGTTATTAGTATTTTATTAGTTTTTTCGGTCTTTCGTAAACCAACACATACTGATACAATTATACATAACTACTCATTACATCCCATTCAACACAAAGTTGCAGCTTTGAACAGCATGGTACATCGGTTACTCAATTTACCTTTATCAGTAGAAGATTATAATAAAGAGTTAAACATCATCAAACAGATAGCCATTAATAATTCATATAATCCGGATATGATAGACCTAATCATTCGTAAAAATATATAATGAAAAATGAATGAATAAATGAAGTATATCCTATTCATAAAGACTATAAAATATTCAACAGTTTAACATTCTGCGGTTCTGCAAGTACAAATATTAAATCCTTTCTCGTCAAACAAAATCTTAATATAGCTTTCAAAACTTCTAATAACTTAGGTAAACATATTAAAAATAATAAATCTCGTGTTGTAAAATCAAGTAAATCAGGAATCTATAAACTCAATTGCGGTTCTTGTGATAAAATTTATATCGGTAGGACCTATAGGAGTTTTGGCATAAGAACATCTGAACATAAACGTAGCTTCGACAAAATAAATCTGATTCAAATTATTCAAACCACCTAATAAAAGAAAACCATTCATTCAATAAAAACTTTGACATATTACATATAAAATCAAAAGTTCAAAATTAGATCTCCTAGAAGCATTAGAAATAAATAGATACAAACATTCGGACAAGCTTTTGAATGAACAGGTAGATTTGAATTACTCACCCCTACTTAACTTGTTCAATTAGTTTTTATTACCTTTCATACTAACTGTACAATGGCTCGGTGTGGATTTTCCTGTTATTCATCCAACTTGTTCTACGATTTGTTTATAATACCATACTCTTCATTCTATTTTTCATTCTTGATAAAGCTGCTGTGTCAGCGAAACGTCGTCGAATTTTTTCAAATAAAGTGTAGATCAAAGTTAAACCTTGTGTTTTTATCTCATTTATATTAGTATTTTATTGATACATGCAGTTTACAGGGGCGTACGTACTCGACAGAAGTTCAATCAAAAATTTATGCCATACACAAATAGCCATTACTACTTTCTCAATATTCCATGGTTCTAAATTAATAGGGGAGTGAAAGATACGAAAGCGTGAGGTAGGTATCCCAAAAACGTCCTACCCTAAAAGGCTTCAGAATATGAGTTCTGAGAGGGAACGCATCGTCCGCAACAAAAACAAATGGAATATTCTTGAAATTCTTCAGGTTGAGGAATATGCAGATTCTCTTTCACTATTTTTTCAAAGAAATATGTGTTCAGAAGAACACCGCCATCGGAAATCCGCCCATTTGTTCCATAATCTGCCAGTAGGAATCTGTATTTTGCGTCACCAATTGCTGGAAGAACCACACTGTGTTTGTCTTTGTACTTGAAGAAATAAGATCCAGAGTTATCATGGAGAATTATGTCAATGAGTTTGCCATCCATGGCACTGATGCAGTGTGGAAAATGCCATCTTACCCCAAAATTATTTACAAGCTCTTTCCATTTTTGTTGGAAGTTGGGAAATTTGAAAAAAGCACGTATATAACAAAAAAATGTTCAAATTACTGTTTTTTGTTTTATTTTTCATTATTTTGTACAGAATACTAATATTTTAACAATATTATCGTCTTCTCGTTTTTTTTAGGAATATATTGACAAACCACTTGAGAAAGAAGTGAATGGTGATACTGAAGGCTTTATATCAATTGCGAATGCTCAAGCTACACAATCAGAAACACCAATAACATCAAGTCCTGGTTCTAATAGAAAAAGAAAGATAAACACCTAGAGAATAATTTGACCGTTATGATCTAATTGGAAAAACTGTTGCTGTGAGACTAAGAGGTCTCGAATAAAGCCTGGCCCTCATTGCGGAAAAAAATTACGTTCTATTTGAGGCTGAGATGGGTTATTTACGCATCAGCAAGTCTCAGTTCCATACCTTCACCGTCACCGTTTACAATATACAATGTACATGGATCATTCCCTGAAGCTCGTAACAGTACAACTGTCTACTCATCGTTCCAATCTCTGGACAACACAACAGCTAGTTATTTTTCCCAATTTAGTGATTATCAAGGTACATAATTTGATTCCTATGTAAATATAAAACTAGTTTGCTAATAATAATGATTTTGTTCTCATTTCTCTATTAAATCTAATAGTAATCAATTAATTTAAAAATGTAAGATACATACCATCATATACTTCAGCAAAACTTGGTTCAAGGCATCATAATATTTCCAAGAGCTTGAGGTGATATTCTTGTAGAAAATTTGAGACACTCGTACGATCGTCCTGTTGCTAGAAATCTCAACGTAACAGTCTTTCGTGTAAAGATATTGCTATCCTCAAGACTGTATTTTTCTTCATAATCGAAAGGAAAACGAACTCAAGCAATTTTTGGTACAATGTTTGAGTCATGCGCAAATAATTGAGAAAGTCTAGTGGTTGTTCACTTAATTCTCTTAATAAACTGATGTGGGAAGATAGATTTAGTTCTAGTAATCACTTTTTGCACCACTGTTTTCGCTTTTGCTTTTTCTTTTGTCTAAAAATAGCAAAAAATAAACTGAGAACAACAACATCATCCAGCTCATTCGAATCCATGATGAAAACTGAAGGATTAAACTGTACGTGTGTGTACATCTCAGTTCGCAGTTTTAATTATGATAATTATAACTGTACAGTTGAAACTGACAGTAATAACTACACGTGAGTGGCCAGCCTAAGTCATATTCATAATAGTACTTGCAAAAATGACCATTATAAATATAATGTCTTCAGTAATATATATACATTTCAGTGTTACATCCTGTTCCAGAAACTTTTCGTAAATAATAATGATATAATAATAATAATATCTTTATTGCATACAATTATCAACGTAAGAACATTATTTATTTCTTTACTTTGGTCTTACTCTACGGTTTCGATATATTATAATGAATTTGTTTCTTTTTTAATTTTTCTCTGTTTTTTTTTGTTTTGTATAAGACAAAGATTTCAGAGTCACAAAAGTATATACGTGCGGTGAGTATCATCTATGGCTAATTAAATTCTATACCTGATTAAATTTCTAAAGTAATACCCAAACATACATACACGCATACACGTCAGCAGCAATTCCAAATTTGTCTTATATTTGGATATACATATATACACATATATGCTCTCGTAAATTCAGTTGAAAAAGAAAACATAATGCGGGCACACAGGAAAGAAAAAAAGTGTCGGTTCTAGTGTTAATTTTTGTTACCTTATATCTATTTTCTTTCTTCTTTTCATCATTGAAATTTATGTAATTTGTATACTTGTTGTTATTCAGGCATTGTTTTTAAATCTATTAAACTAGTGATATAATCTTTATCCATATTAATCCATTTCTGTATGTTAGTTTTGAGTTGTTTTATATTGTTCATATTTCTTAAATATGTAGTTTACTGAATATTCTAGGTCCAAGGAAGAAGTGACTTCTCTGACTTATTCTTTTAACCATTTTTGGGACAACTAATGAAAATTTACTATATCCAGTATAGAATGAATGATTAGAACTTGATTTCCCATATTTTTTCTTAAATGATTTGAAATGGCTGAGCAAAACAGCTGCCTACTGTTTCATATACCTGAAATTTCATACAGTAACTTAGATAGAAAAGTGATGTCTCTTTTATACATAATTCTTAGTATCCACTTTTGTTGTATATTTAACTTATTTAAGACATTATCATTAGCACCACCCCAGACAATACCATCTTCTCCTCTTTTTTTTAGGAATCTATTGACAATCCACTTGAGAAAGAAGTGAGTGGTTATACTGAAGGCTTTATATCAACAATTGCGAATGCTCATGCTACACAATCAAAAACACCAATAACATCAAGTCCTGGTTCTAATAGAAACAGAAAGATAAACACCTAGAGAACAATTTGACCGTTATGATCTAATTGGAAAAACTGTTGCTGTGAGACTAGGAGGTCCCGAATAAAGCCTGGCCCTCATTGCGAAAAAAAATTACATTCTATTTGAGGCTGAGATGGGTTATTTACGCATCAGCAAGTCACAGTTCCATACCTTCACCGTCACCGTCAACAATATACAATGTACATGGATCATTCCCTGAAGCTCGTAACAGTACAACCGGCTACTCATCGTTCCAATCTCTGGACAACACAACAGCTAGTTATTTTTCCCAATTCAGTGATAATCAAGGAACATAATTTGATTCCTATGTAAATATAAAACTAGTTTGCTAATAATAATGATTTTGTTCTCATTTCTCCATTAAATCTAATAGTAATCAATTAATTTAAAAATGTAAGATACATACCATCATATACTTCCGCAAAACTTGGTACAAGGCATCACATGTTTCTGTGATAATATTTCCAAGTGCTCGATGTGATATTCTTGTAGAAAATTTGAGACACTCGTACGATCGTCCTGTTGCTAGAAATCTCAACGTAGCAGTCTTTCGTGTGAAGATATTGCTATCCTCATGACTGTATTTTTCTTCATAATCGAAGGGAAAACGAACTCAAGCAATTTTTGGTACAATGTTTGAGTCATGCGCAAATAATTGAGAAAGTCTAGTGGTTCTTCACTCAATTCTCTTAATAAACTGATGTGGGAAGATAGATTTAGTTTTAGTAATCACTTTTTGCACCACTGTTTTCGCTTTTGCTTTTTCTTTTGTCTAAAAATCGCAAAAAGTAAACCGAGGACAACAACATCATCCAGCTCATTCGAATCCATGATGAAAACTGAAGGATTAAACTGTACGTGTGTGTACATCTCAGTTCGCAGTTTTAATTATGATAATTATAACTGTACAGTTGAAACTGACAGTAATAACTACACGTGAGTGGCCAGCCTAAGTCATATTCATAATAGTACTTTCAAAATGACCATTATAAATATAATGTCTTCAGTAATATATATACATTTCAGTGTTACATCCTGTTCCAGAAACTTTTCGTAAATAATAATGATATAATAATAATATCTTTATTGCATACAATTATCAACGTAAGAACATTATTTATTTCTTTACTTTGGTCCTACTCTACGGTTTCGATATATTATAATGAATTTGTTTCTTTTTTTAATTTTTCTCTGTTTTTTTTGTTTTGTATAAGACAGAAATTTCAGAGTCACAAAAGTATATACCTGTGGTGAGTATCATCTATAGCTAATTAAATTCTATACCTGAATAAATTTCTAAAGTAATACCCAAACATACATACACGCATACACGTCTGCAGCAATTCCATTATATTTGGATATACATATATACACATATATGCTATCGTAAACTCAGTTGAAAAATGAAAACATAATGCGGGCACACAGGAAAGAAAAAAGTGTCAGTTCTAGTGTTAATTTTTGTTACTATATCTATTTTCTTTCTTCTTTTCATTATTTATATTTATGTAATTTTTATAGTTGTTGTTATTCAGGCATTGTTTTTTAAATCTATTAAACTAGTGATATAATCTTTGTCCATATTAATCCATTTCTGTATGTTAGTTTTGAGTTGTTTTATATTGTTCATATTTCTTAAATATGTAGTTTACTGAATATTCTAGGTCCAAGGAAGAAGTGACTTCTCTGACTTATTCTTTTAATCATTTTTGGGACAACTAATGAAAATTTACTATATCCAGTATTAGAATGATGTGTGATTAGGACTTGATTTTCCATATTTTTTCGTAAATGATTTGAAATGGCTGAGCAAAACAGCTGCCTACTGTCCCATATACCTGAAATTTCATACAGTAACTTAGATAGAAAAGTGATGTCTCCTTTAAAACATAATGCTTAGTATCCACCTTTGCTGTATATTTAACTTATTTAAGACATTATCATAAGCACCACCCCAGGCAATACCATAAGTCTGTTACGCAGTTGCGATTCAACAAGGACCCAATAAATAATTTTTAGGCACTCTATATCGATTATTTTTGAAAGATACTCGAATCTAGGTACTAGTCCTATGAGTCTTACAATTAACCTACTTATATGTGCATCCCAACTCAAATACTTATCAATAATCACGACAAGATACTCGCATTACATCAATTGTAGATATTTCGTCCTTAATAGAAAGATGTAAACCATCCAGCAAAGATCTCCAATCTATGCAAAAAGGAATATACTTTGTTTTTTGAAAATTTATGATTAATAGGTGTTCTGCCATCCAGCTTTTTACATGCAAAAAATCTGATACTACTAATAATTTCAATTCTTTCCAGTTTTTAGCTGAATAGAAAATAAGTGTATTGTCAGCATAACTAATTATATCGTCCCCTGTCTGCATGAGCAGCAGTTCATTCAGATACAATGTGAACAAAATGGACCACAAGACAGTATCCTGTTGCATACCATACTCTACAGTGCTCAGCTCACTGAATTCACCGTTCAATTTGACTAATTGTTTTCAGTCATCAAGGTAGCTCTTCATCAACTCCAACCCAATACCATCAAAATCAATATGTTACAAAATATCCAACAAAATGCCGTGCTCCACTGTATCAAAAGCCTTAGCTAGGCCAACTAGAATATATGATACTTTATTTTCATCAAAGGGGCCATGTAAATCTTTTCAGTAAGTTTTGCGATGGCATCCTGCGTCAATCTTTTTTCCCTAAACCCAGATTATATGTTATTTTCACTTCAATAAAATGATAATCTCTCTTTTATGACCTTTTCTACAATTTTAGACAAGTTAGATAACAATGAGATCGGTCTGGTTATTACATTGCGATCAATCAACTCCTTATATAGCAGTATTATCACTGCAATTTTAAGTGCACTAAGAAATATGCCTTTATTCAGAATCATATTAACCAGATGCGTAATTGTTGAAACTAAAATATCAATTACAGTTTTCAGGATTTCCGCTGATTGTATCAATTCCACATCTATTTTTATCATCAAATTTAAAATTATATTAGTTATTTAGTTATTTCTTCTGTATTGCTAGAAGTAAAATATAACTGATAGTTTAATTTATCAGAATTGATCATTTGTTTTTCTTTTTAACGTTATTTTTTGCGCTAATGTTTTTCCTACATTGGTGAAGTATTTATTTAAAACTGTGGCCATTCCTTTAGAGTTCGTAATTATTTTATTATCTATTTCAAGATTCAAGTTTATATAGGGGTGTGAATTTTTCGCTTTGTACAAAGTCCGGATACCACCTTCCACATTTGTCTAGTGCTATCCTTACTGGAACGCACTCGATCCATATAAAATTTTGCGTTTGCACATTTTACAAGTTTGTTAAGTTTATTTCAATAGTTTTTGAAAATTTCCCATGAATCTTTATTTCTATTTTGTTCCCAAACCTTATATAGATCATTCCGCTCATTAATGTATTTCAGAAGCACATTGTTTATCCACGACATTCTTTTCAATGTGTTGTTTTTGGTAAAGAGGACATATTTTCTGTACAAAATATTTGAAGTGTTTATGACCACACAAAATATTGGTAATTAAATACCAAAGTATTATTATAACAATTGTACTGCAAAACCAAGTGTATAATACATATGCTGACATTTCAATAATACAACTCCACCAAGGAACCAATTAGGGTGTTGGTACTATCCATTTTGAAGAATCTGTTGAATAGGGAAAAGTCGAATCATTACTGTAGTGGAACCATTCAATCGAAGACAAACCAGGTATCACCAGTATGGATCAGCATGGAATGATGTGCAAAATTTTCAAGTAGATATATCTCCTGAAGCATGTAAGCAAAATTTTCTATATTGTATTGTAATACAGTAGAGCCTAATAGGAGATTCTACATATCAAGCATTATACCCCTCTTACGACCAAATCATTGAATATCATGCAGCATAATCTGTGCAAACAACCACTTATGAACTGAACCATACTTTAAAAAACCTTGAGAAAACTAATTTACTGTTATTCTTCATTTTCTGATCTTTTCTGCAAGTTCCTGAATATCTAGCAAGATTTATGTCTATGAAAGTTCTTAAAGATGATTATGTCCCAAAAATATCCCTGATTTGGAAAAGAAAGAAAATTTTGATATAGTTTCTGAGGAAAGTTTGAATTGATTCGCAAATGATAATGTAAAAATGGAATCTGTTTACTTTTCCTCCACCAGGCATTTATAATTCGTCCCAATTATCAACATGAATCACTTGAAATTCAAGATTGTATTCACATAATGATAAATATCTCATTTTGTTGTAAATTATGATATTTTGTGAAATTGAATGGATGTAATAAATTGCTTTTAGGTTATTCAATACTGAAACGAAGGTCAACATGTTTATTTGGAAAAAACAAAATAAACAACAAAGTGTTGAATTTCCATTCAAATTATATCAATTTTTGTATTATGTTCTTGGAAACTCTGATTCTGAGATTTATGAGTTCAATTAAAAATCTATTCAGAATGAAACGATGACTATGGGATTCAACCAATTAATTTGATTGCAGTTTTCATTGAAATGTTTCATATGATATATAGGTAGAGATGAATTTTTCATTACTTTTAATCTTATATCGATTTTCAGAACAAAGAAAAGGAAATATAAAAATCGAAACGTGTGGCTATTAAAAACTAATCACCAATTACACTAGATTAGTTCAAAGTTTTTTATGAACTACTTTCTATATTGATAATTCCTGTGAAAATGGATGATAAACTAGGGAATTCTTTTCTTACGGACAATTTAGATTGATGGATAGAAAGGTAGATATTAAAATTCTGTATGGGCTAATTAGCAGGCTTGCCACCGCAACGCAGTGGATCATTATTACACATTCTGTCCTAAATTTTACCTACAAGCTCCATTCTTCTTGAAAAAGCTATAAGCTTTGTGGATGAGACCTAAACGAGGTCAGTCAGCTCGAGTTCGTTGGATTCAAGTTACTCAAGACTGATTCTGTTCTCAGAAGAAAGCCCCCGGTGATTGATTTTCCCCAAGAGTGAAAAGCTATATATAGGAGTCATATCCAACACTGCGACGGTGAAAATCAAGCTGGTGAAGTTACTTCATCCACTGTACGAGGTATGTCAATCAAGTCGGCGGAAAAGTGGCCGGACGGTCCGGAAAATACCTTATATTCCTTCGCAATAGTCTCTCTCAAGTTCAATTCACCGGCGCCAGCGTTGAACCCACAGTTGGAAGTACACCCTGAACCCCCCGACGATAGGTGCCTCAGAACCGCCGTCGTGAAGCTTTAGACGTCCGAAACTCCGTCATATTTGTTTCCTTTGAGGTACAACTTCAACTGTGGGAACAGATGGAAGTCACAGTGGGCCAGATCTGTACATTGAGGGGAAGGGGGTGTGTCTAAGTGTGCCTTTTTGGATGAAAAATCTTGAACTGCGAATGTTGAGTGGGATGGGGCTTTCTCATGATGAAGCACTCTTCCGCGCTCCGCCAATTCGGCTCCATGAATATTCGAACACCCACGACTCATCCCCAGTGATATCATTCGTAAATCTGCTTAACTGTGAGCACTTTGAGCACCATTTTCGCACACAACATCTTCTTGGAGCATCTGCCGGATCGTCTCCTTGCCCAACTCGTCTTCCAACATTCTGAGGCTTACCCGTCGGTCTCCGAGTACTCGCGTGCGCAGCCGATCGAGGTTTTGTGCGTTCGAGATGTGGAAGGAGCTCCCTCGCGCGGATCATCCGGACTCTCTGCCGCTTCTGAACCGCTTTGCCGAATCGTAGACAGTTTCTCAGACAATGTTCCTTATACACGTCGGCTAACTGTTTTATAATTTTACTGAAATTTCGCCGCGTTTCACCAAAAATTTAATCACTATTCTTTGTTCAGGTATTTTATATATATATATATATATATATATATATATATATATATATATATATATATATATATATATATATATATATATATATATATATATATCTAAAACCGATCAACACGAAAAACTGACGCAGAAATGAAATCGCTTCAAAAAAAACTAATTCGAAGGCTGCATAGTTACCAACCGCCGCAGCATTGCCAACTTCGAGAACTTAATTGACATGCCTCTTCTGACTTCGTTCTTAGTGACCTTAAGAAAGGCTACCACAAATAATGCATCGTAAAACGAGTTCTTATTTCATTTTACCTGACTTATCAATTCACTCTCGTATGTCTCAAGTATGAATGATCTGTAGAAATCTTATTTAAAGTATTCAAAGTTAAATACTACAATACTAACACTGATGCCTGTAATCCAAAATGCAAGGTAACTTTATATGACTCAATGTGATAAAATACTCTTTGAAACTTTGGTGACTCGATCAACACGAAACTTAAACATGCTGACGCATTGAAATGAATTCTGCTTCAGATATTTAAAAACTAATTCGAAGGCTACAATAGATTACCAACTCAAAAAATAAGCAATATTACGCATGGTGCTCCAAAAATTGCGTGAATAAAATGTTTTCTGTTATATATTTGGAACATATTTTGTTCCAGAAACATTTTGTAAAGAACTCAATTGACATGACATAATACATCAACTGACAACATTTCTGTTATATATTTCCATCTGGGTATTAATTTTGCTACTGGAGTATACCAGCATATGGTATCTGTTATATATGGAAAAGTCATATCATAATCATGTTTCAACAATTGGAACGAAGCCCGTAAACAACTATCGCAAGAATTCATCAGCATTAATTGATACATCATATTTTCATTTGCAGACATATTCGATGCAATTGAAACATTGATTTTTTTGAAACTATGTTTCAACCCAATGCTCTCTAGTAACAAATCTTCTATATCAATCATTATGCCTTTCTTATTTGAACCATACCCTCCAGAATATGGAAGAGCATGAATAATGCAAACAACAAACGATGAATCAAACAATGTCTTAGTAAGTCCAGAAGAAAACCAAGATTTACTTTTATTTCCCATTTCAAGGAATTTTAGAAAAGAACCTGAATATTTTGGGACAAACTTTTGCTTACGATAATTTTCAATTATTTTTATGTTTCCTAACCCAGTATCCAGAAATATTATTTTTCTTATCGCATAATTTTCTAAGGAACGAAATACAGAGGAAGAAATGTTACTACATTCAAACAAAAATATTGCAGAACTTGATAGGAAAGGAGTTTTTGTAAGAGACCTTGAGAAATATTGAAAATTTTTGCCTTCGCAATTAATGATAAAAAAATTAAATCTACTTCCTCTTCTTCCTCCAGGTATAAACAACTTGTCCCAATCTTCAATTTGAATCACTGGAAACTCTAGTTTGTGTTCACTCCTAAACGTGGCCGTGTATATTTCCTTGTGTTGGGAATTTTCTATTACAACATTTTGTAAAATAGAATTAATGCAATAAACTGCATGGAGGTTATCGATCAGTGATATGGAGGTCAACATGGTTATCCTTAAAATTAAATCTAGGAGTTTTTATGAAAATATTCTAATACCATAAATACCTGATATTTATAAATTTATAGTTTATTATAAACTTGTTACATCATAAAATAGCTCGCTTCAATATTTACTTTTCAAATTGATGTGCCTTATGATCTCGAAAAATTATATTAATTTTCCTCAAACGCTTCACAAGTGTAAACTGTAAGGCAGTTTAGATCACAGTAAATCACGGGGTTCAGAAGATTCAATTTACGCTTACGCATTCAACCCGACGCATAATTGTCGTTTCGTTCGAAACTAGCGCAGTCAATAGAGACTTTGAACCTACAAAAATTTGGTTCTAAACTAACAGATCCACTTTCTTTCATTAAAACTTTGTCCTCCTCCAAGCTGCCATTTGAACTTTTTAGTTTTTTTCAATCAAACAAAGGTTTTGAAATGTCATTGCTTATAACCTTTTTTTGATATGATAGGTACATTTCTGTTGAAAAAATGTGCCATATTCAAACGACAAAGTTGTAGTGAATGAAATTTTCTACATTTTTCGTATAGAAAAGTTTGTTTTGCGACCTGCCACATGACCAGGTTTCAGACTGACAAAGATGACGTTCTCACGTGTTTTCTCAAGGCCCCACATGCCATTTTTCTGCAAGTTCAGTGAAAATTTTCTTTGGATGAATCTCTAGCAAATCTAGATCGATGTAGAAATTTTTTATTGCTGACTATGTAGCGATAAATTCAGCATTGTCAAGTTTGAATTGGAAAACTTCGTTATGTTCTTCCGATGAGAATGAATGTGTTGATTCATTTTATTCTGCTTTGAATAAAGTTAATGATGAGTATGTACCTCATAGATCTGTTAAGTGTAATAAACCCCCTTCGTGGTTTGGTAAAGACACTATTAAATGCATTAACGATAAAACTAACTTACATCAAAGAACTAAACAATTCAAAGACCGTTCTATGTATGAAAGTTTTTGTATTTTGCGTAGTCAATGTAAAGTCTTATTTGAAAGAGATCATAAGAAATACATTGCTTCTGTAGAGGGTGGAATTGTGAAAAAAACTAAGCTCTTTTGGTCTTATGTGGGCAAGTTGGGAAATAGCCAGAAGACGCCTCATTCCATGTGTCATGGCGAAAAAATCTTAGAAAATAGTTCGCCTATATCTCGTGCTTTTTCTGAGTACTTTACTAGTGTTTATGAAGATTGGCATAAACCTGTTATTTACCAAACTAGATATAAATCTTCTTCATCGATTACATTCAACACGATAGATCTGAAAGATGTCAAAGCTAAAATCGACGGATTGAATGTCACGAAGGGTCCAGGTCCGGACTCCATCCCACCAATATTTTAAAATCTTGTTCCGTCCGCTAGTTTGGCGACTCCACAAGGTGTCTTTCCAGATAAATGGAAGGCTGCAAAGATCGTACATATTTTCAAAAGTGGTAAGAAAAATGAATGAATTAATTACCAACCAGTCTCTATTCTAAGTTATTTCGGTGAAATTTTAGAAGCAATAGAAACTGATAAATTTTTTCATTTATCCAGTTCCGAGTTGATTCAATCTCAACATAGGTTTTTCAAAGGTAGTGTTAACTAATTCAACTCCTTACATTCATTTCATAAGTAGTAGTTTTTATATGTATGTTTTTATAATGGTATTCAAGTTGATGTTGTCTACACAGACAATTCTAAGGCCTTTGATAAGGTACATTATGAATACATTATTTTGTTGAGGGTTCTAGAGGACTTGTGTGTGGTGGGGTGTTCACTGAAATGGATAAAATCGTATCTGTCGGATAATAGACTACAGTATGTTGCACTCAATGCCACTCATTCCGGTTTCGTTCGTTTCACCTCTGGTGTTCCTCAAGGGTTACATCTGGACCTCCTTTTATTTTCAATCTACATTAAGGATTTCCGGAATGTTTTCTTTATACAAAGCAGGATTTATATGCCGACGATCTTAGAGTGTACAGTGCTATTCGATCCTATGATGATATTTTGCACTTTCAGAGTGATCTTGACATACTTATCTCTTTTTGTCAAAGTAGGTATTTTCAATTAAATATTGATAAGTGTAAGCATATAAGGTTTACGAAAAATGTCAATGTCTTCGATACTATTTTTCTGTAGATGGGTTTATAATTGGGAGGGTAAACCAAATTAAGGATCTTGGTATATACCTTAATTCTAAGTTGTTCTTTGGGTATCATATTAATCATATAGTTTCTAAGGCTTCCAAAATGTTGGGTTTCGTTCTAAGAATTACTAAAAGTTTCAGTGATCCGAGGTCATTAAAAATTCTATATTTCTCGTTGGTGAGGAGTAATTTGGAATATGCTGTACCTGGTTGGTCCCCTCACTATTACAAGTATATTGACAGAATTGAACGAGTCTAGAGAAAGTTTGTCAAAAGTTTCAACTTTAGATTTTTTAGTCCTTACCATGATTATCAATTAAGTTTGCGTCATCACAAAATTTTAAGCCTGAAACAGAGGAGAGTCCTTTTCGATACTGTATTTCTTTATCGAATTTTAAATCATTCTCTTAGATTTCCGCTTGTTAATGATCCTACCTTCAATGTTCCTGTGTATACTAGTCATCGAAATGTACTCTTCTATGTTCCGAAAGCCCGTACTAGTTTATTTTTTCATTCTGTTTTCTTGCGAATTATGCGTCTGTACAATTGGCATATTGAAAGTATAGATATTTTTCATGAACCTCTTTCTTCTTAAAAAATAATGTTATTGCATATCTCATTAGATCTGAATCATCCTCATTGTAGTAGTTTTCAGTTTTCATGATATTTTGCTTGATTCTGTAATCTTAAGTGGGTCTTTATTCTCTCCTGAATTTTTATGAGAGTTATAATTTTCATTTCGTATGACAATTTCACTTCTGTTTATTTTTCTGTTATCATTTTCTGTGAACTCTGGTAATTGAGTTCATTCTGTAGTGATTCCTATGTTTTGTAACAATAAATAAATAAAAACAGATAATCAAGTAGGCCAAAATTCGTCAACATTATTTAATCTTTTCAGTCCTTCAAAGAAGCAACCCTGATATTCCTCCATTTCGGCTATGTACCTGCTTTTACTAATATAACATAATATATAAGGCACATCTTCTTTTTAAATGTACAACATATCTGATGAAGCCACAGTGTGGCGTCATGATTTCGTCAATATAGTTCAAATCTGAATAGGATCGTTCTTTATATTTTTTTATTGTACTTAATTCGATCCTTAATTCCGTCCATGAAATATGAGCGTTAAATCTTATTATTGTATTGTAAAAAGTAGTTCAAACATTCATGATAAAGTTTTGTCTATTGCATATCCTCCTGGGTTTTCTTGATTCCAACATAGCCCTTGAAAACATTTAAACTACGAGTTCAAATTGCCTCAATATTGCGAAAAACAGAAGATGTATATATTGAAGAAGTTTGTCCCTTTATGATTCTTGATGAAGAAACGTGAACACCCGGTGTTTATTGAACCTCTAATTCAATGAAAAACAGAAAACAATTAGATTTTTAAAACTTTAGAAAAAATTCTAGATTTGAATTCAACTTGAAAGAATTCTAACGATTACATGAAATTGATTATAGCTACTTATGTTTTCTGGAGTTCCCATTAACAAAAACAACAAGAAAAATCACAAAGAAAAAGATGGTGATAAAAAACTTTATCTGCTTTTTTTTATTGAATTAAATATCCAAACTTTTACTATTACAACAAATGTATAACACACCTCTTAAATTATAGCTTCAAATACATTATCAATTCAACATCGATTAGAATATATTTGTACTACCTCAATACATATGGCACTACCTCAGACACTGTTTCAAGATCAGCGTTTTCGTTATCAGGTATTTTGAGAAATTATAATTAGATTTTTGACATAGATTTCCTCAATCTGCAGTCAATAAAACATCAGAGTAGTTTTGTGTGTTTCTACTTTCACAGCAAGTAAAACGAGTCATTATTTTTGAGAGCATTTCAGAACATAACCTGCTCCAAGTCTTTCACTTGTAGAAGCTTCGATTATTAAAGTACATTGACGTAGATAGCGATATACATACGTAAACCAATTGGCATCATATGACTCCTGTATTTCTTTGAACCCAAAAGAGTTTTCAGAGTACCCCTTATATAAAGGCAAGTTTATAAATTAGACGAAAATGAATGAAGCGGAATTTTTAACAGTTTAGACAATACAATATGTTGTCTTGGAAAAGACAATACAAAACTGGATTGGCCTTGCACGATTTTGAAATGAGGCATGTTTTCAACTTTGAAAATAAATTATCGACTAAGCATCGAATACAAAAAAGCGTTTGTTTTAAAAATGGCACATATCCAAAAAACAAACGCACAGTCAGCTTCAATACTGATGTGGTATTCACTGGAACATCATAATGAGTCTAAATTGATTGTACATCTATTAGAATGGCTCCGTAGGTTTCCTTCACATTTTTTCCAATGAAGGGAAATTTCACAGGCTAATTTTCAAATCTTTGAATAGGACCCAGATGTTTTCGCACGGTTTTATTCAGGCAGATGAAACATGGATTCAACAAAAAGGAAATAACATATTGGAGAGCTATCAGCCCAATTGAATGGATGAATCAAAACAAAACGACCACACCTTGCCTGAGAGAAAATGATATTTCACCACTACAATGCCATTGAACATTCTTTTACCACTGCAACAACCAAGCTTGTGGAGTTTGGATATGGAATGCTACTTCATCTGCCGTATCTGGTTTTTTAGGAATTTACGAGGTATGTAAATAAATTAATGAGACTGGCAATGTCGCTTCCTATACTATAACGCGTGATATGAGATACTTTGAGCAGGGTCAGGTTAATTTTGAGTAACGATAAACTATTGTAAGACAATGTAAGAGAAATATTTGAAAACTTCAGTAGGCTTCTGGTGAAAGTATTTTGTTAGGAATCAGATTTTTCGGTAGCTTAAGACATTTTCAGGAGGAAGCCTTCAAGAACAAACACCAATCAACAGAGTCCGAGTTCTTGTACGTTCAAAACGACGGTTGACTGTCAGAATGATAACGGAAGAATTGAATTTAATTCACACCTTCAGTCATCAGGTTTTGACCAATGAATTGAATAGGAAAAAAATTTGTGACAAAAAAGATCCCAACAAACCTTTCCTAAAACCAAAGGGATCTCAGGAAGGAAAGGACCCTTGACTTTTTGGGATCGATTTAAAGTACGACCCAGAAACTAAAGACGAGAATAAAATGTGGCACACGGCAACCTCTCTAAGGACATGAAAAGCACGAATAAGCATAGTTCCAATGCATGTTGATTTGTTTTCTGATAGCAACGGAATCGTTCATAAAGAGTTTGTACCTCAAGGTAAATGGTCAATCAGCACTTTTACCGAGATATAATCCAAAGAGTTCAATAAAGGCTCTTTTTTGTGCAACCGAACATCAAAAACAACTGGGTGTTGCATCACGACAATGCACCATATCAGACGGCACTCTCAGCAATGGAGTTTTTATCCAGCACAAACATTCCTACGGCTCCTCAGCCTCCTTATTCACCAAATTTGAGTTCTTGTCACTTCTTCTTCCTGTGAAATAAGAAATACCTCAAGGGCACTTATTTTGAGGTACTTGAAAATATCCAAATAGCTGAAGCAGAAGACTATTCCAATATACACGTTCCAGCTAATTGGAAGGATCGTAGCCAGCATTGTGCGGCTTTCCAAAGGATATAATATGAAGGAAACAATATTGCATTGTATTTGGATACAAAATTGTTTCATTGCGTTCTCTTTTCACCTCGTATCTTTGTTTCCAAACATGGATATGAGGATCGAAAGAGATTCTGAAGTAGGACTACTACAAAGAGGGCATCGAAAACAAGTATATAGCAATAAGATAAAGGAAACCTTGCAGAAAAAAAAGAGTTCTTTCATTTTTACCTGACATCAATTCACTCTCATATGTATCAAGCACAAATATTCTGTAGAAATCTTATTTAAAATATTCAAAGTTAAATACTACGATACTAATAATGATTCCAAAACTACATGATGCAAGATATTATATATGACTCTATGTGATAAAATACTCTTAGAAGTTTCGGTGACTGTTACTTTTAATATACTTTGAAATGTATGGAATTCTCGCTTAACATTTGGTGAAACATAATGAATTAATGAATCGTTTATCACTTTGCAAACGTTTCACAAATATTTATTAAAAATACTCAACATATGTTTCGGGTTGTTAGCCCATTATCAAGAGTAATACAACACCGAGATCTCGCACCTATTCTGCAAGATCAATCTCGCTCCCAAAATCATGCGCGATCTCGAAAGATTTGCAAGATTGGTATTATGTCAATTTTGGTTAGCTTTCAGTGCTTTCACATGTTGTTGTTGACTTATGTGAACAATGTATCTATTCCCGGCGGCAACACGTGGCGCTAGGGCCACAAAACAACAGGGATGAGTAAGGCGAGACGTTTTCCGGTTGTCGTGAATTTGTCATTGTTTTGCGAGCCTGGACGTTTCAAAGTGCATGGCAATCTTCAGATTCATAAACTATCCCAATAATAGTTGAAAATAGTTACTTGTGTGTTCAAGTTCTCTCGGTCTATTCGTTTTGTGTTGAAATGATAACAAAGGTAGTTTATAAAGAGTTTCAAAGTCGATCAGAGGCATGGAAATGCTTTTTGAAGGCAGAGCATGGACAAACTGCCCAGTGCAAAGTCTATTTTGAAAACAACGGCACGATCTCCCAAAGGCTTACATGTACATTTACTTTCCAAGCACAAAATTGATACTTCTCATAAAAAAATTACTCTGGTTCTACTCTCTTCGAGTCAGTAAGGTTACCTCCTCCAACCGGTACGAAGAGGCAGAAAATATCTGAATATTTTTAGTCCCTACAAAAAATTTCTTTGGACGAAAGAATTTCAAGGATGATTTCTAAAGATGGCATGACTTTTAGGTCTTTCTGCAGGACGAAGGAGTTGAGAGAATTATTTGTGGCTCGTGACTACAAATTACCTGCATCGCCTAACTGCATAAAACAGATTTATGGATTATGGCATGAATTTGTAAATGAAAGTTTTGCAGGATCTTATGAATCTAAGAAAGAATAACCATAGATTTAGCCTTATTTTCGATGATGTGATGAATGTGAATGTTCATATATTTTCAGAGAATAAAAATATGTTCTGGAATTCGGGTCTTATGCGCATGGTAGGAAGCATGCCTGCAGAGAGTTGCACAACTATTGTGAAGAAGAAATTATCAGAATATGGCTTGTCATTAGATGAAGATATAGTAGGTGTTACTTAAAAATGGGGCCAGTGTAATGGTGAAGGTTGGGCGACTCAAATCCTCTTCACCAGCTATGCCACCCTCACGGCATTCAATTGGGAGTTATAGATGTAATTTACAAATCAAAACGTGGAACCGAAACGCAAAAATAAAGTACAAAAGACAAAGTCGTGGCTCATTCAGATGTGGAAGAGTCGGACGATGAAGAATTTGATGACATTATTGAAAATGAAGGATTTGACTGCTGATTACTCACTGTAGATGAAGTTGACTCAGTGCCAAAATTTGATAACCTTATCAAAAAAGTAAGACAAGTACTAAAACCTTTAAAAAAATCACCAACGAAGAATGACATTCTTCAGAAATATATTAAGGACGAATTCAGCAAAAATCTACAACTCGTGCTGGACTGCAAAACACGCTGGTCTAGTCTTGCAGATATGATTTCCACATTCAATAAGGTGAAGCAATGTGTAGGCAAAGCCTTGATTGATTACAATGTTGGATCGAATACAAATCATAGTTTCTCATACGAAGAATATCGTGCTTTATCAGATTTAGAACTCGTATTTCAGCCTATAAAACTGGCAGTGGAAGTAATATGTCATCAAAATTCAGATTTTTTAACTGCCGAAAATGCTCTGCAATATGGTGAAAAAGTTAGAAGAACTCGTAACACCAGTAGCTCAAAAACATTCTGCATCCCTGAAGGCTCGGATTAATGAACGCCGAACCTTTATGACGGCATCATTATATTATTTGGCAGACCCTGTCCAATATGATGTATATTTCAATCGATCTGCTAGTGGACAAACTTTCGAACTGCCTCCAAAATCTTCAATCAAAAAAGAATTAATGAAGAAGTTAATCGGAAGATTACACAAGAACAGTACCAAAGATAACAATATTGCAGTCAATATGCAAAACAAACCCTCTACATCTTTAGTTGCAGATGAAGCCATGAATGAAAGTGATGATGGCAATTCAATTCCATTAGCTGCAGTGAAAAAAATTTAGAGCCTGAAATGGCGAACGCTTCTGTTAGTCTTGATGAGAAATTGGAAATGGCATTGAAAGAACTGTGGCGCCTTTGTGATGGTCACTTGATAGGATTTTGAAGAAAGAAATCAATTTGTACGAGTCAGGAGGATCAAAAGGACAAAATCTGCAGTTCGCTCACCAATGTCTTTCATCTGTAGTACCAACAAGTGTCGAGGCTGGTTATTTCCTCAGCTGGTTATCAGGCATGCAGCATTCGGAGTCGGCTGGCAGATGAAACCCTTGATACTTCATGCATTTTGAGGAGTTGTTCAAGTTTTAGAATAATACGTTACTTTTTGAATAAATTACTGATTACCTTGAGATTTTTTTTCTCTAGTTTGCTCCTAAAGAACAAGAGCACCAATAGAAATATAAATGAATTTTCGTACATTTTCGATGAACTTTTCTTTACAATGCAAGATCTTGCACAATACCGACATTTCGCAAAATTAGAATTCCTGAATCTCGCGAATACCGAGATTGATATTTAGATGCGAGATTGCATTCCCAATTCACAACAGGAGGTAAATTGAAGTCATGTTGGTCGTTGCAAATTGGCTGGTTTTTCCTATGAGCGGACGTAATTTCAATAATCTCCAAGATGTCCATCTTTTTTCCTTTATTACCTTGATGCATGAGTTTGATATTCTCGAAAACTATGAAATAATTTTTATTGATGCAGTGTTCCGAAAAACCCGTTGAATTTTTATTTTGGAGAATAGATCTTTTATGTTCTCCATCTCCCTTCTCGATGCATCTTCCGGTTTGGCCCATATGAAATGTCTCACATTCACTGCAGTGTATTTTATATACTGCCATTTTATCCAATAATTTTGTTTTATCTTTATTATTAACCAATAATGAACCCAAATTCTTTTTATTTGTGCTGATGGTGTTAATATTATTTTTGTGTAATCTGTTACATATTTTGTTGCTTATATTAGGAATATAGTTAATTGGAAA
This sequence comes from Cryptolaemus montrouzieri, assembly GCA_013387265.2. Lineage (NCBI taxonomy): Eukaryota > Metazoa > Arthropoda > Insecta > Coleoptera > Coccinellidae > Cryptolaemus > Cryptolaemus montrouzieri. The sequence continues at coordinate 33,190,022 of JABFTP020000103.1, forward strand.
TTTTCTGTTAGATTTCTCAGTATACAACGAATAAATGCTCTGCAATACAAGTTTATGTCGATTTTGTCTTATTGAGGTATCAGTTTATTTTGGTTCATAGCCGTTATTCATAGCGATTATTTTCAAAACTTGAACTCCAATCTCCAAATCGACAGCTGACAAAGGAATAGAAAGCAATTTGTGTACAATTGAATGAAAAGCACTTAATTTGATACTATGGAATTGCGAACTACTACTATTATGAATCAGGGTATCCGAATAGGTTGGTTTTCTGTATTTAAAATTTGTAATTTAAAAGCGAGTGAGTCATGAGCCCTACTAATCGACAAGTCCAAGGAGTTCAAAGATTATTCATAATTTTCATTTTCCATTGTAAATTGATTGAATTTAAAATATACAGAAAACCAACCTATTCGGATACTATGATTGATAACATTAGTTCCTTATCCCGGAGTATCAAATTTAGTGATTTTCATTCATTTGTGAACAGATTGCTCTCTATTCCTTTGTCAGCTGTCGATTTTGAGAATGAAGTTCAAGTTTTAAAATTGATCCCTATGAACAGCGGCTATAAACCAAAATTAATTGATACCTTAATGAGACAAAAACGACATAAACTTTTATTCCAGAGCATTTATCCGTTTCATACTGAGAAATCTAATAGAAATATTCCAATTAACTATATTCCTAATATTAGCAACAAAATATGTAACATATTACACAAAAATAACACACCAAATAAAAAGAATTTGGGTTCATTATTGGTTAATAAGAAAGATAAAACAAAATTATTCGATGAAGGCGGAGTATATATAATACACTGCAGTGAATGTGAGACATTCTATATAGGCTTAGCCGGACGATGCATCGAGAAGAGAATTGAAGAACATAAGAGATCTATTCTCTACAATAAAAATTCTACGAGTTTTTCGGACCACTGCGTCAATAAAAATCATTTCAAAGATTTAGAGAATATCATGCAAGGATGGACATCTTGGAGATTATTGAAATTACGTCCGTTCATAGGAAAAACCAGCCCACTTGCAAAGACCAACTAGACTTCAATTTACCTCATATTGTGAATGTCGTTATACACAAGTGAAATCACTTATTTTGAATTTAGTATTGTATTACTCTTTATAATGGACTAACATCTCGAAACGTATGTCGATTATTTTTAATAAATATTTGTGAAATCTTTGCCAGGTGATGAACGAATCATGGACGACTTGTAATTAATATCGAACCAACAATTATGAAATAAGTAGAGTCGTCCCAGTTTTCCACTGGTAATCTACAATTTTTCATCGAACATCGCTCTAAGAGTTACCAAATCCGTTGAATATGTTGATAGAGACATATACCTTTATTATAATAATATTATTATATATTACAAAATTATATTTCAGATATTTTTTAATTCATCGATCTCACTTATCGTAATTTTCGGTTGAGTTATGATCCGAACCTTCAAATTGTATTTCATCACAAATTGCAATAAATTGATATCGTTTGTGTACTCAAACATTTTACATTGGCGAACTATATTTAAGATAGTGCTCCCAAAAATCATAGTTGTGCTTAAAATGTTTATATATACAGCAGTCTACCCCATAAAAGAAATACTATAATGGGGAGTAATATCCATCATTATTAGTCCGGTGTTATGAAGAAATTTGAACGAGAAGAAAATACTGTTCATCACTACAAAACTCCTAAACATTCTTTTGCTACTGCAAAAACCATGCTGGTGGGGTTATTTCATTTAGCGTATTCTCCTGACCTGGTTTTAAGTGATTTATCTTTCTTTCCGATCAAGCAAATATGGCTAGAACGAGATTCTAAAGTCAGCAATGGACCTTAAGAAAGACTACCACAAAGAATGCATCAAAAACTTGCTTAGGTTCTAAAATAAATAACTCCTACAACAGAAAACCGAGTTCTTGTTTCATTTTTACATGACTTATCATTTTACTCTCGTATGTCTCAAGCATGATGATTCTGTAAAAATCTTATTTAAAATATTCAAAGTTAAATACTGCAATACTAATACTGATGCCAATAACCCACATGATGCAAGGTAACCTTATGTGACTCAATGTGATAAAATACTCTTTGAAATTCTGGTGATTCTTGTAAATCTTAATATATTGTGAAACGATTCTTTGAGCGAAACCATGTGCTAATAAATTTAGGATTTGTTGATTTATCAACGGAAAAGATGGATGGCCTGGAATAAATAGCGGACCAACATTTATGGGATAAACAGAATCGCCTATCCTTTTCACTAGTGGTCTACCTTTTTCATCGAAAAAATGTTGATAATTGTATAAAAATGTATACATCGATGTAAAGGTTACCAAATCCTTTGAATATGCTGTTCGATTAAGACATGAATCTTTATAATAACATTTTACGAAATTATTCTTCAGATATTCTCTTAATTCATCGTTCTGACTAAAGCCAATTTTCCATTGAGGTATGAAGCCAATCTTCAAATTGTTCTTCATCACGTCTTGCAGTGAATTGACATCGTTCTCAAAATTTTCTCCACTCAAAAAATAAGCAATATTACATTTGTAAATCATATTCATGATGGAGCTACCAAAAACAATAATCGTGAATAAAATGTTTTCTGTTATATATTTGGATTTTAGTTCCATATTTTGTTCTAGAAACATTTTGGCAAGAAAACTAAATTTTGCAGAAAGTATTTGATAATTCGGTGATTATATAAAATATTGTTAACTAGGTACCATGATATACATGTTGCCATCGTTGTGAAAAACCAAATGCATAATACATCAACTGACAACATATCAGTTATATATCTCCATCTTGGTATTGATTTTGCTACTGGACCAAACCAGACTGCGGTATCTGTTATATATGGTGTAGTCATATCATAGTCATGTTTCAAAAATTCAAATGCAGACCGGAAACAGCAGTCGCAATAATTCTTCAGCATTAATTGATACGTTATATTTTCATAAGCAGACATAGTCGATGCAATTGAAACATTGAGTTTTTTGAAACTATGTTTCAAACCAATGCTCTCTAGTAACAAATCTTCTATATCTATCAATATTCCTCTCTTATTTAAACCATCTCCTCCAGAATATGGTTCGGAAGAAACCAAACAAACTACAAACGACGAATTGAACAATTTCTTAATAATTCCAGAAGAAAACCAATATTTATTTTTATTTCCAATTCCATGGAATTTCAGACAAGAACCTGAATATTTAGGGAAAAACTTTTGGTCATGATTTTCGAAAATACTTATGTTTCCTAACGTAGTATCCAGAAATATTATTTTTCTCAATACATAATTTTCTAAGGAACGAAATACAGAGTAAGAAATGTTACTACATTCAAACAAAAATATTGCAGAACTCGATAAAATGGAAGTTTTGAAAGAAATCTCGAGAAATATTGAAAATTGATGCCTTCGCAATTAATAATAAAAAAATTAAATCTACTTCCTCTTCTTCCTCCAGGTAAAACCAACTTGTCCAAATCTTCAATTTGAATCACTGGAAATTCTAGTCTGTGTTCACTCCTAAACGTGGCCGTGTATATTTCCTTGCGTTGGGAATTTTCTATTACAATATTTTGTAGAATTGAATTAATGCAATGAGTTGCAATGAGATTGTCGATCGGTGATAGGGAGGTTAACATGATTATCCTAAAATTAAATCTAGGAGTTATTATGAAAATGTTTGAATGTCATAAATACCTGATATTTTTTATTTCCAGTTTATTATAAACTCGTTATATTATAAAGTAAGCACGCCTCTATATTTGCCTTCCAATTTAATGTGTCTTATGATCTCACCAAAATATATTAATTTTTCTCATACGCTTCATGAAGTCCAAACAGTAAGGCAGTTTAGATCACAATAAATCACGGGGTTCAAAAGATTCCATACACGCCTACGCATACAACCCGACGCATAATTGCCGTTTGGGACATACCCCTTTCCTACACATTTATCATCGGCACAGTATCGAAACTAGCGCTGTCAATAGAGACTTTTAACATACTGAAACACCCCCAACCCCAGTCTATGAAAGACGATGCAAAAAGCATCGTTTTTTCTGTAAATTGCAATACCCGAAATATCTTATTTTCTTCCCCATATTAATTACACCTGAGACCGACTTAAATCGGTCAAACGAAAAGCCATGTGATCGTCTAGTACCTGAACTTGCCTTGAAGTTCTCTTATATAAAATAGGACCCTTTTCTTTGTTGTGTTGTGTATTTGTAGTAACCTTTTCTGTTGAGGTTTGATGTGGTACGACCAATTCTTCGTCGCTTAAACCATAGGTAAGGAAATTAGAAAATCAAAAACAGATTCGGTAACAATGTCTATTTGATCTTTGTAGCATTTGTATTAAATTCTTATCCTTGCATTCTTTGGCGTCTTTCAATGAATTCAATAAAATATCAGATCATTAAGATAGAGGCCCAATTTGCCCTCACCCATATTTTGAGTGGAAGTTGATACATTAGATTATTATATACAGACCTAATTGTTCCTCACCCATATTACGAGTGGAAGTTGGAATATTTAATTATTATGAACAGACCTAATTGGTCCTCACTCATATTTCGAGTGGAAGTTGGAATATTTTATTATTATAAACAGGCTTAATCGGCCCTCATCCATATTCTGGATGGAATTCGGATATGAGATTATTATAGACAGGCCTAACCGGCCCTCACTCATCTTGTGAGTGGTAACTGACTCGATCTAAGGGTTTTGGTAATATGATATCATGTTTTCTGAAGAAGTCGTTGCCCTGATACTCCAAACTCTGGAAGATTTGCTTTTAAAATTCTAAGGAACACGTCCACAGCTGACAACTGAGCGCCAACGGGCAGTTTTATAATTATTTTATTGTTTTGTTTTGTTTGCGTAATATTAATTATATTGTGTCACTTACTCCGGATCATGTTCTATTCCTATATCGCGGATTTGCCAACCAGGGAATCATGCCTTCTGATCATACACCTGTATGTACCACAAACGTCACATACATTCCGCCAACTCAGACATTCTTCAAAACTTTCATACCGACAACATACAAGCCTCAATATCTGTGGTTCCATACATGCGTATCGTCCCTAAAGCCATTTATTTATACTAATAAGTAATGATATTATTCGTAGGTGATCATTACACCAGAAGGCAAGAAAAGTTCCCTTATTGAGCTTAAGAGTATCGGACATCAAATCAATAATTTGAAAGTAAGATCTTCCCTTAGTTGGATACAATGAAAATATAAACATATTCGTTACAGTTTAAGTATGTTCTGCTAAGTTATAAAATGAGATAAATAGAAATACCGAATGAAAGGATTATGATATTTCAAATAGATAATTGGCCCATTATAGAAGCACAGATAAGAATCAATATTAAATGTTCTCACATTCGAACGTATCGTTCATCAGATTATAACAAAAGATTTCTATTGGCGAAATGGTTAAGTAACATTCACTGCGATCAATTTTCTGAGTTACAAAAGTAAAGTTTCCCATCAGTATTAAACTTCCTAACATTTCAAGTTCAAATAATTCTCAAGGTTGTTGGAATCAGTACACAATAGCTTAATTACGTTTCAATATTGTTGCCAGTTTGATAAACAAACGTTGAAATCAATACTAAAGAATTTTAGCATACTTCAAAATAATGTGTTAAGTTGAAATAAGTGTGGAAATCAATATAAAATAAATTCAGTACATTTCAAAATTTACCAAGTTACGAAAGCAAAGGTCTTAAATAAGTCTATGAAAATAACTCTTCAAAATAAATATTAGAAATGTCAGTACAGTTCAAATAGATCATTTGCCAAGAAGAAAAAAATATATGAAAATAATTTGGAATTTGAGGAATGATTATTTCAACTCGTCCTCAAAGCGTTTAGAAATTACGTAGCATATACTTCAGGAAATTCATAAAGATTAAATAGTGAACAGAAATATTGAAGGAAATTCAGAAAGTAATCACCTGTGGGAACCAGCGGGAACGGCTTCTCGGAGAGGAACCATCTGCGTTTTCCATTCTTCTGGACTCATGTTATGCACGATTAATTAACTTAAATTTAATTCCGATTCACAAGAATGAGTAAATTCACTGAGCTTCGAAAGCTGGATAACTGAATAATAAGGGTAACTGCAACTCGGAAGAAAATAACTCAACAATAATAGTGATAATGATAATGATCCCTTAACGTCGCGATCGTGATCCTTATATATGCGTGACTCAGCAGCTCTTACACCCTCACTTCCCTCTGCCCATGGTACTCAAGTACCTGTTACATAGTCTTTTACAGACGCGTTCCTTCGTCGCGACGTGGGAATTGTTTTTCAGAAAATACCAGATGTGTGGAATCGTGGATATACGAAAGGGTGTTTAAGACCTTAGGTATTAAAGGCTAATATTGTTTTCGCTGGATTTCTTATCTGAGTTAAGATAAATTCCTTTGCCTCGATATTCACCCTTTTGGGTGATTTTAAGCTGCTTTAACGATACGTAATATTCCACCATATTGAGAATTTTAAAATAAAATTATTGAATCATTCTGGCAAATGACTGTCTTTTCACTGTAATTGTGAATTCAGATAAAAAATTTGAAATTTTTTGCAGATAGATCAACAAAATACAGTTATCACAATTGATAATAAAATTCAATTAGATAAAACCCAAGAAATATATGGATAGTTTTAGCCAATTAACAAAAAAAAAATTGACCCCGGTTCTGGGTCGTCTCAATACTAAAATTTGGTGTTTCCTGCTCCAAGCGGCCATTTAAAATTTTTAGTTTTTGCTGAGAAATATACGTTTTCGGATAAGAATAACAAATGACAAAGTTCTAGAGAATTAAATTATCTACACAAGTTTTCTAAATATCTTTTCTCATACCCTTCTCTCAATGAGATACCTAGGTGCATTTCTGTTGAAAATAGGTGCCATATTTAAATAGCAAAGTTGTAGTGGAAGAAATTTTCTACATCTTTCATATAGAAAAGCTTATTTTGCGACTTGCCACATGACAAGGTCTGAGGCGGATAAAGATGACGTTCCACGTGTTTTCTCAATTGGCAAGTGTGAGGGAGAGGGCAGTGACCATATCATTCTTCTGCATCTTTCTCGTTAAAAAATGGGTATAAGAAATGATTCATCAAAAATGTTGTTGAAGTAAAAAGTGTTGATAATTTAATTCTCTAAAATTTTACTGCAGAGTATTCTTCCTTAAAGTAACGACTCTCAAAAATGTAATTCCCCCATATTTTCCACAGTTAATGTTGTGCAGTTCTTTCAGTATAACTGCCAATAATAACTATGCCAATCTTCCAATCATCAAGAGCAGTTTCGTTTTCCAAAAAATTTCTGAATATTGTACTCAGAATTGTTCTTCTTCTTTTTCCCATATATTTCACCATCTCTGATGTTATCTCATGAAATCCTACTGATTTTCTCATTCTTAGGTTTTTCATAGCCTTTTTCACATTTGTGCTGCTCATATGGTCTTGTTCCTCAACCGTTTTATTGGTTGATTACTGTTGTTTCCCCATTAGTTGCTCTCATATGCGATTAACTCATTGAAGTGGTCTCCCCTTCTTTCGATTTATCCCTAAAAGTTTCCATCTATCTTATGTATGGTCTATTCTTAATGCCTCTTTTTAGGGTTTTAAGTACATCACGAAATAGCTTTTGGTCGAATTAGCTATTGGTATCCATTTTCTCAATTAATTCATTTTATTCCTTATAAATTTCACGACTTTTGTTGCTCAGATATTTTTTCAATAGAACTTTTCTGTTTGCTATTCTTGTTTCATTTCCACATTTAAAGAAGTTGTTTGCTTTCTTTAACTGTCTATTATGGTTTCACAGCTTTGTTCAATACTTTACATCGTCCACATTTTGTCTTCTAACTTTTCATTTCTTTATTCAATCTTCATTTCCGTTTAGAAATATGTAATACATAATAATCTGAGTATATCTCCATTGCTATTCCGAAATTTCAATTTCTCAACCTCACTCTTTTTCAATTCATGTTCTTATAAATCTTTATAATATAATCTGAAATGAAAATAAAAGGAACAAATTGCAATTGAAATCAAATTCATATTTCCATATTATAACATACAAAGTATACATATATATTATATATATATATATATATATATATATATATATATATATATATATATATATATATATATATATATATATATATATATATATATATATATATATATATATATATATATATATATATATATATATATATACCCGGTAATTAATACCATTGCCAGGCAATGATTATAATCAAAACATATTCAGAGTAATTACACTACCTAGACATCTTGGAGGTCGTGAGATTAATTGATTTGAATAATCTTCATAGTAAACAGATATTTTCATCTACGTTCCCATTTTCATGATAAACAGAGAACGTCTAAATTACATGACAATATTGTTGTTGCTTCAGATTATAATCTTACACCTCTGAACTTGACAATGAAAAGGTAGATTTCGATATATTTGATGATAATTCTAAAATAGAAAGTTGGATGCAGAAGGAATTACACGGAAAGCACCTAAAGAATTGAAAAATGATTATATTGATGAAATTGCATCGAATAAATGGTTAGTATCTGGAGAATTGTTTGCTGAAACAGAAGGCTTGGCAATTGCGATCCAGGACCAGGTTGTTTTCACAAGGAATTATAGAAAACATATCATCAAACAAAATATAGATGATTCTTGCCGTAGATGTTTCTGTTCTTCAGAAACAGTTTTCATATATTATCATCTTGCTCAGTCCTTGCTTCAACAGATTATTTAGAAAGACATAATGCCGTCGCTAATATTATTCACTTCAATCTAGGAATTAAACATGACCTAATATTCCCAAAAGAAAAAAATTTCAAAAATATGAACCTGAGATTATTTGTGAAAATGACAAATATAAACTTTATTTTGATAAAACAATTCTGTGCAACAGAGCTGTAAAACACAATAGACCAGATATCGTTCTTATTGATAAACAGAATCAAATAACATATATAATTGATATTGCTATACCCGACACACATAATATACAAAATAAATACAATGAAAAAATTTCTAAATATATGATGCTTGGCGACGAGATTAAAAAATGTGGAAAATGAAGAAAATATTTATTCTACCGATTATTATTTCTACAACAGGCGTTATTCCTAGAAATCTTCACAAAAGTATTGAGATTTTGGGTCTGAAGAAAAATTTGTTTGAACAGTTACAAAAGATAACAGTCATCAAATCTTGTAATATTCTTCGTAGGTTTCTTTCCGAAAATAATAATGAGGTAGAGTCATAGGTTTTCTCTTTAGTTTATACTGCTCAGAATCTCATTTCATATTTTATTCATTTGTTTATATAAATGTAATATAATTAACTGACAATTTTGTCATATTTATATTCAGAGCAGTATTCTATTCGATCGTTCACCACTTCACACAAAGGAAACTATTAATGAGTAACATTCAGTGTTACTTGACTAAGGTCCGTACACTGGATTTTTCCGGGGAGAAAGCCTCTGACACTACTCGTTGGTACATTCATATCATTGTCTGATGATGCTATAGTATGTATATATTCTGGTAGATTGATATATTCTCATAACATTTAACGTTATCCTAATATATAATTACTCCAGGATATGTTTTGATTATAATCATTGCCTGGCAATGGTATTAATTACCGGGTGGTGGATTTATATTTTTTCATGAAATCAGTTTGATTGCATGAACAGATATATGGGCAACTCGTCGGGGTAAAACCCCCTATATATATATCACGAACCCTGGACCAGTTATCTGAAGAATGGCACTCCAAAGCTTTGCACGGAAGATACCCGTGTAACCTGAAAAACAGCTCTGTGAATAAGGTAGAATCGGTTGCTTACCTGCGCTCGGGATATCTCTTTCCTGCAACGGAGGGTAGATTGATCGCCATACAGGATCAGGTTGTCTCCACTAGGGCCTATCTGAAGAATATTGCCAAGCAAAACATCAAATCAGATCAATGCCGCAAATGCCATCGTGGCCTATAAACGATACAACACGTAAAATCATCATGGGATCTTAAGATTACCTCGAAAGGCATAATTTCATGGCAAGGGTTTACCATCAGGCAATTGCAACTTCCGTCAAAGTGGTGAAAACCTTCCTGGAGAATGAGACCTTCAAATTATACTGGTACTCAACCTTCATCATGGGCAAGCCTATGGCACATAATAGACCTGATATTGTTCTAGTGGATGAACACAAACAATCTGCACTGCTGATTGATGTGACGATACCAGCTGACGAGAACCCATGTAAAGCGTACACGGAAAAGCTGAGTAAGTACCAGGATCTTGCCGTGAAAATGAAGGAAATCCATAAACTCAAGTCGATCGCCGTTATTCCGCTCGTAATGTCGACTAACAGACTGGTGGAATCAAATCTCTCTCGAAACACCGAACGCCTCGGGCTTAAAACTGATATTATATCTATTGCCCAGAAGGAGGTGATACTACAGACCACGAGGATGGTCAGAAAGTTTTTAACATGCTCGTGAAGCTGCCTTGGTTGCCTTGAAGAATAATCTTCCGGCAGTTCAAGTAATACCCATGATGGTAAAGGAAAAAAATATATGTGCCAGATTCTACTTTCAGTTCATTTCTTATTTCTTCCTTTTTCAATAAGTCTCTTTGTGGTGAGACTCTCTTCACTCTTTCGAGGTACCTCATTTTGATTTGTAGGGACAGGTTTAATTAATGGCTGAAGTAAGGATACTTTTGTTCTGTTCATTATTTCCCTGTTCTCCATAAATGATTGTGGTATTCTTTTGTCCCATAATTCATACCACCATCTTCTTGTATTATAACTCCTAGATACTTGAATGACATTTTTTACAGCTTCGTTTCAACTATTACCATAAATATTTGTTTCAACTACCTTTAAATGACTAGTACTTCTGTTTTCTTCGAATGATTTCTCATTATTTGTTTTGCAATTAGTATCTACCATCACATCATCAGCTAATATACTTTAAAATTTCAATTGAATGCTGGCTTCTATATCCTGTGTGAAATTTCTTCTGTACTTTCAGTATAACATCTTTAACCATGATGAATAACAATATATTAAACATTTTACCCTGCCTGAGAAATGAGTCCAATATCAAATTCCAGTCTCCAGATGGTTTTTCTCAGCTGTATACAGGTTTTGATATATTTCTCCATTTTTTGTCAAAAGCCTTCTCCAGATGCAGAAAAACCATAAATATTTTCTTGTCTTTCAGTTTGTTGTTCTCTATAAGGTGGTTGTGCGATCTATCTATGTTTTGATTTCTAATCGCGATTAACTATTATGACGCATAGTGGTAACATGGACTGAAATGTAGACGCAAGGACGAACCCCCCAGATCCCGGTGGAACAAAAACGGAGAAGTATATTGATTCCAACATTCACAATATTTTCACACCAAGCTTACTGTCACAATCCCTCAATTTGATAAACGATAAAGAAATAGATAACATCGAATTGTTCATCCAAATCAAATCACATTCAGATAGTCAAACTTCATCAATAAACAACACTCACATATCATAAAAAAATAACACTCAAACAAATGAGTCGCAAGCAAATTACAAACAAATAGTCTCTCTCGAAAACCACTTAGAATAACTTCTTTCGACATGACAGATATTGGCCCCTTTAAAATTTATTTAGAAGGTCAGGAAGGTGATATGGGTTCATTACATCCTATGGGTCTAGCTCGAATAATTTACACTGATAACAAACAGCTAAGCAAAAACATAATCACTATATCTAAGCTAGGTAAAAACCGTTTATGTGTAGAGGTGCTACAGCTCAAGGTGCTAACAATTTAATACATCTGCATTGCTTGGAAACAAGTTCAGAACCTTGTATTCCACAATTTTTATCAAGGCGGGTTGGTGTAGTTGAAAATGGTGCGACGGATATTACTGAAAACGAAATATTGGAGAATATTCAATCTTTAGATGCTAAGATGCTAAACAATTCAAAATTATAGAAGTTGAAAGAATGCAGAACAATATAAGAAATCAAATTAGCAAACGGACAGATAAATATTTATCTTTACCTATAGTATTAGTAATATTTAAAGGTAAGGAACTATAGAGGAAATTTTGCCAGTGTATTGGTTGAAATCTCATTTCATCACTCAGTCGAAGAAACCCAATGTTAGGAAATGTGAAGAGCACCGCACTATTAGTCTCAGGGGCCACGTCCTTAGAGTATATCTCAAGATTATACTCAAGATAATATACAGAAAATGTGATGAACACATCTCTAGCAAACAATTTGGCCACAGGAACAGATTTGGGACAAGAGATGCGTTGTTTTACCGACTACGAAAAAGGCTTTGACAAGGTCAGACACATTCCACTCATCGGGATACTGAAGGATGTTGGTATGGACGACAGAAATGTTTATAGTAACGAACCAACAAGAATTACACAAACAACAAAAACATTAATTGATAATATCTTTACCAACACTCCAACATATAGAAATAACTATAATATAAACTCACTTTTGTCGGATCATATGGCTCAATTCATAACAATGGAGTGTAATAATGTTGCCAATGGAAGAAAATGGATTAGAAAAAAGATTTTCACTGATTCTAAAATGCAGCAGTTTTTCAGCAGTCTGGAGGATGTATCTTGGCAGGGTGTATTGGGGCGATCGGATCCAAACGAGGCATACAACTGTTTCTCAGAGATAATGCAAATGTATATGAATCTGATATTTCCGGAGAAGAAGTGCTCAATGACTAGAACAATACATACATGGATAACAACAGGGATAAAAATTTCAAGTAACCGAAAAAGATCAATGTGGGAAGAAGTACAAGAAGGAATAATATCACAGGACTATTACAAAAGATATTGCAGTATACTGAAGCAGGTTGTGAAACAGGCTAAAATGATAAGTCATAGGAACTATATAACACAGTCTGAAAACAAAACAAAAGCCACATGGAAGTTAGTCAACACTATCACAAACAAAAGAATAATAATAATGACATAATTTTCAATTCATTTCCCCACCAAAATGAAGAAACTGTACTCAACCAATTCAATTCCCATTTTATCAGTTCAAATACAAGCAATAGTGGTATTGATGCGGACAACAATAACATCAAATCCTGCAACAATAGCATATTTTTAAGTCCACTTATAGAGCAAGAAACGTACCAATATATTTTACAATTAAAAATAAAAGTTCAGTTGGAAGTGATAACATACCAGTAAAAGTGCTCAAGAATTGTGCATCAATTATAAAAACTCCACTTACTCACATTATAAACCAGATTCTACAAACAGGAAAGTATCCACAAAGATTAAAAGAAGCAATGGTGAAACCCATCTATAAAAAAGGTAGCAAAGAAAATATTGATAATTATAGGCCAATATCATTGCTTTCCAATGTGAATAAAATATTTGAGCGTATAATTTTGACAAATTAATGCAGTTTTTGAAGCAAACAACATACTTGTGAAACAACAGTTTGGATTTAGACAGGGAAGGTCAACATTGAATGCAATATATCAAGCACTTACTTCTATCATCAGGTCACTAAATCAAAATAATACTACAGCGGCCCTCTGTTTGGACCTGTCAAAAGCTTTTGACAGAGTCAACCATGAGAAGTTACTGAATAAGCTGGAGAAATATGGTATAAGAGGGTAGCATTACAGCTCATTGGATCATATCTATCCAAAAGAACCCAAAAGACAATAAGTAGAGGAAAAACGGAAATATAATACGATCTGATTCCAAACAAGTATTAAACGGTGTACCGCAGGGTTCTATATTGGGACCTTTGCTCTAGATAATATATACAAATGATCTAGTTCAGACTACCAACAACGATGTCATAATGTTTGCAGATGATGCATCAGTAATATGTAAAGCTGATAATCAAAATGAATGTATGAAAAGTCTTGAGACTGACATGAAAAATATGAATGAATGGTTCCTTAATAACAACTTGATGCTAAATCTGGAAAAAACAAAACTTTTGTTATTCAGGGAAAAGAAAGAACAACTTAATTTAAGATTCCAAGACTGTGAAGATGAGTCAGTTGAAGACCTGTCTTTTCTAGGAGTGAATATTGATCGTAATCTCAACTGGTGTAGTCACGTTGAGAAGATTTCACCAATGATAGCACGCTATGGCTATGCATTGCGGACTATACGGATGATAGGGCTGGATGCTGCTCTGACTGCCTATCACGCCTACGTTCATTCTAGGATAAGATATGGAATCATCTTCTGGGAAGATCTACAGAAGCGGAGCGAATTTTTCTTTTACAAAAAGATGCCTAAGAATCATCTTTGGCATGAATCAATATGAAACGTGCAGGAACATATTCAAGAATTTCAACATCTTAACACTGTATGGTCTATATATCTATGAATCAGTGATGTTCATTTTAAATAACTATAATGATTTCAAAGATCTTCAACTCCAACATTCCTATAATACAAGAGGAAAAATATTCTTCAAGAGGATAAGCCCAACTATTCATATTTACAAAAAATGTAACTTATAGTTTACTGTCAGTGTGGAATAAGTTTCCAGAAAAATTTAAGTCATTATCAATTAAAGTGCAAAACAAAAACTCAAATATTTTCTTATTGATAAAAGTTACTATAATATAGGAGAGTTCCTACAAGAAAATGATTTCAAGAAATTATTGTGATCTGAATTTTGTGTATTTTCTACATGTTTATTTGTATTTTTGACTGAATCTACACCTGTATGGTTTTGATTTATTAAATTATTATTTATTATCGTGGACTTATGCACTATCTCAGCTAGTAGCTGGATATAATTTACCTTTCCCAGATTTAGCAATCAAAGGGAATAGGCTCGATTACAATATACTTGACATAAATTTCCTAACTATCCTACATGTATTAAGAATTACAGCTTTTGCATTTCTATATAGGTATTCTTATGCAATTCTAATTTCTTAAGGCTATCATGCAAAGTTTTGGGTATTAAACCAGTCGAGGATACGATGACAGGAACGATATCTATTTTGTCGAGGTGCCACATCTGCTTGATCTCAATAGCAAGGTCTGTGTATTTGGACTTTTCTCCTGGAACTTATTCAGCACGTTGTTATTATTTGGTATGGCGACATCCACCAGCATTGCTGTCTTGGCTCTCTTATCATACACCACTATGTCCGGCCTATTATTCGTCACCATTCTGTCAGTGATAATAGGCCTATCGTAGTATAATCTGATAGAGTCATTTTCCAATACGGGCGCCGGTTGATACTTGTAATATGGCTGGAATGTTTTCAGAAGTCCGTACTTGTGTGCAAGTTTCTGATGGATAATGTTGCACACTTGATTATGCCTGTGAAGATAGTCTGTATTGGCCAGTTGTTCGCATCCGGACGTAATATGCTGTATCGTCTCCGATCTTATATGGCATTTTCTGCACCTATCTGTTTGTAATGTTCCGTCCTTCATAATAAATTTTTGTAGTTGTTTGTAGCGATCACTTGGTCTTGGATGGCCATAAGGAATCCCTCTGTTTCCGCGAATAATTCTCCATTCATCAACCATTTGTTGGAGGCTTCTTTGTCGATGTGTGGTTGATTAATCTCATGGTGATGTCGTCCATGCAATTCCATTCTTGACCATTGCTCTTGTTTTTCAGTATCTGATAGGAATGGTAGATTCAGCAGGTCATCTCTGGTAGCAAGATTTAGAGGTGTATATCCCTTATCAGCCAACGATACCACTCTATGTAGTTCAGAAGTGAGAGCTTTTGCTGAGAAGAATTCTCTGAGTTTTCTTATCTGTTCGGTGTGTAAATTGACAACATCTATTAATCCGCGTCCTCCTTCTTTCCGCTTCAAAGTTGTTCGTATCACAGACGATTTTGGATGATGATTGTTGCACTTTGTCAGCATCGTTCGGGTCTGCCTTTGAATATCATCTAGCTCCGTCTTAGTCCATCTGATTATTCCAAATGAGTAAAGCAACACTGGAATGGCGTAGGTGTTAATTGCCTTGACTAGATTCCCCGAGTTCAACATCGATTTCAGCACAGACTTCAGACGCTGACTGTATTCTGAACGAATCTTCTCCTTTGATTGTTTTTGGTCTAACAATCTGGCTTGTTGGTATCCCAGATATTTGTATGTTTCGCCATCTCTCATGCACTGTATAATGTCACCGTTTGGAAGTTGTGTTTCACCATCTATGACTTTCCCTCTTTGAATGTTCAGGGTCTTACATTTTTCAATCCCGAATTTCATATGAACATCTGCCGAGAACTCACTGACAGTTTTCAGCAAATCATCCAATTGCTTCTTGTTCGAAGCATATAATTTGATGTCATCCATATACAGCAGGTGGGAGATTGTATGATAATTCCTTTCTGCTTTTATCCTAAATCCGTATCCAGTTCTATTGAGCATTGAGGACAATGGGTTCATTGCCAAACAGAACCATAGTGGACTCAAAGAGTCTCCTTGAAAAATTCCACGACGTATGGGTATCTCGTCGGTTTTAATTGATTTATTGTTCATGTTGACCTGCAGAGACGTGCGCCAGTGTGTCATTGTTGTCTTCAAGAACTCTACCAGGGCTGGGTGAATTTTGTATATCTGCAATACTTCAACAAGCCAAGAATGGGCGGTACTATCGAATGCTTTCAGATAATCGAGAAAAGCTGAATGAACATTGCGATGCCCTACGTGTGCCTGTTTCATTATCACAGAATCGATGATGAGTTGTTCCTTGCACCCGTGGTGTTTCTTTCTGCATCCTTTCTGCTCCTCTGCTAATATATTGTTGTCGTCAAGGTGTTGGTATATTCGATTGGATATGCATGAAGTGAGTATTTTGAAGAGTGTTGGCAGGCAAGTGATTGGCCTATATTGAGACGGATCCTGTGTTCTATCGCTCTTAGGTAGCATATATGTTAAGCCTTGCGTTAGGAAAGTGGGTGTTTTCTTGGGATGTTGAAGAACATACGTGAGCTGTTTCGCTAGGGCTCCATGGAGCTTATCAAACTTCTTGTACCAGTAGTTGTGGATATTATCTATACCTGTGGCCTTCCAATTGTTGGTCGCTCCAATTACTGTTGTAATTTCTTCCTCCGTTATTCCATCGAAGTCCATATGTCTGATATCGAGGCGTTCTTTTTCATTCGTGATCCATTCCGCATCTCTATTGTGTTCTTTGGGGTTCGACCATATTGATGACCAATAGTCGGTCAAGCACTGTGCGTCAGGTACTTCTCTGTTATTGTTGGTCGCAGTTTTGTTATTTCCCTTATGAAAATTGGCAGCGTTTTGGAGGAACCTTTGGTTTTGGTGTTTCCTTTCAGTACACTTGACGTATCTTGAAAGCCTCTTTGCTTTTGCTTGGAGTTTCTGTTTCAAAGTGTCCATATACACGTCGATGTGTTGTTTGTGATCAGGGTGTTTTGTGTTCGTACCAATTTTCTTATAAATTTTGCGTATATGTGATTTCAAGCGCCTTGAGGGTTTTCTGTTTCTCAGGAATTCTGTGAGGCGACCGATTTCTGCTCTAATATTATCAATATCCTTCTCCAGTCGTTTTTGCCATGGTGGTTTTCTGACGCTTTTTGGCTCAGCTTGAATCAGAGTTGTGGAGATTTGTTGTTTGTGAAGTCGAAGAACCGCTACTGCTCCACAGTAAATCAAAGTGTGAATCTTCTCCAAGGTGTTCTGGTCGGTATATTCTTCAAACATTGAGTTTACACTTGCTAGGATGATATTGGTGTTCTTGTTCGTCTTGAGTTTGGGCAGTTTAGGTCTTTTAGTTGGGTTACTACCACTGAATTCAGTTATTGCTCTGTTGAGTTCTGATCTTGCTAAATACGTATATTCGTTCTGCTGATTCGGCTCAAGAGGGCGTTCCATGTTAATATTCGTTTCCGTGGCTTCGATGTTATCTGTAACACTTTCATTGACGCCAGCAGGTATACCGTTATGAGTATCATTTTCGCTTCTGAGTTCCATTGTGACCTCTTCTCGTAAGCTTTGCAGCGTTTCTGAAGAAAGTAGCCTGTTTTTAACGATTGTTCTTCGTTGATCCGAAATTCTCTGCTCGGATATGTGCTGTAATTCAGGATATTTTTCTATGAACGCAAGATGTAACGCGTATCTGTATGCTGTCATTTCCGATTCCAAGTTTGTAATCTTGTAATAGGAACGCATAATGAAGGTATTCATTTCTGGAGTCCACTTCATGCGTTTCCTAGGGAGTCCGGCTCTCGTGGTCGTAGGCATAATGGCTTGCGCCGCCGTTGAAACATCAAGAGTCGGTTGAGAGGTGTTGATGTTATTTCCCACTCGGTTTTGTGTTGCAGTATCCCTACTCGATATCACGCTGCTTCCGTCGCTAACCGAGGGAGACTGTGACTCACTTTCCGAACAAGACCCTCTTCCTAAATCTTGAACGCGACAAGAGGTTATGGTGGTACAATGTCGATTCACCCGTTTATTCCTTAGATTGTACATCATTGGATAGGTTGCATTTTATACCTACTGCCAGGTTCAGCTTGGGTACCTCGGGTTTGCTAAGCCCGTACTCAGAAACAATGTTCCTGAGCCCCTGAGGCATTATTATTATTATTTATTATCGTGGACTTATGCACTATCTCAGCTAGTAGCTGGATATAATTTACCTTTCCCAGATTTAGCAATCAAAGGGAATAGGCTCGATTACAATATACTTGACATAAATTTCCTAACTATCCTACATGTATTAAGAATTACAGCTTTTTGCATTTCTACATAGGTATTCTTATGCAATTCTAATTTCTTAAGGCTATCATGCAAAGTTTTGGGTATTAAACCAGTCGAGGATACGATGACAGGAACGATATCTATTTTGTCGAGGTGCCACATCTGCTTGATCTCAATAGCAAGGTCTGTGTATTTGGACTTTTTCTCCTGGAACTTATTCAGCACGTTGTTATTATTTGGTATGGCGACATCCACCAGCATTGCTGTCTTGGCTCTCTTATCATACACCACTATGTCCGGCCTATTATTCGTCACCATTCTGTCAGTGATAATAGGCCTATCGTAGTATAATCTGATAGAGTCATTTTCCAATACGGGCGCCGGTTGATACTTGTAATATGGCTGGAATGTGTTCAGAAGTCCGTACTTGTGTGCAAGTTTCTGATGGATAATGTTGCACACTTGATTATGCCTGTGAAGATAGTCTGTATTGGCCAGTTGTTCGCATCCGGACGTAATATGCTGTATCGTCTCCGATCTTATATGGCATTTTCTGCACCTATCTGTTTGTAATGTTCCGTCCTTCATAATAAATTTTTGTAGTTGTTTGTAGCGATCACTTGGTCTTGGATGGCCATAAGGAATCCCTCTGTTTCCGCGAATAATTCTCCTTTCATCAACCATTTGTTGGAGGCTTCTTTGTCGATGTGTGGTTGATTAATCTCATGGTGATGTCGTCCATGCAATTCCTTTCTTGACCATTGCTCTTGTTTTCAGTATCTGATAGGAATGGTAGATTCAGCAGGTCATCTCTGGTAGCAAGATTTAGAGGTGTATATCCCTTATCAGCCAACGATACCACTCTATGTAGGTCAGAAGTGAGAGCTTTTGCTGAGAAGAATTCTCTGAGATTTCTTATCTGTTCGGTGTGTAAATTGACAACATCTATTAATCCGCGTCCTCCTTCTTTCCGCTTCAAAGTTGTTCGTATCACAGACGATTTTGGATGATGATTGTTGTACTTTGTCAGCATCGTTCGGGTCTGCCTTTGAATATCATCTAGCTCCGTCTTAGTCCATCTGATTATTCCAAATGAGTAAAGCAACACTGGAATGGCGTAGGTGTTAATTGCCTTGACTAGATTCCCCGAGTTCAACATCGATTTCAGCACAGACTTCAGACGCTGACTGTATTCTGAACGAATCTTCTCCTTTGATTGTTTTGGTCTAACAATCTGGCTTGTTGGTATCCCAGATATTTGTATGTTTCGCCATCTCTCATGCACTGTATAATGTCACCGTTTGGAAGTTGTGTTTCACCATCTATGACTTTCCCTCTTTGAATGTTCAGGGTCTTACATTTTCAATCCCGAATTTCATATGAACATCTGCCGAGAACTCACTGACAGTTTTCAGCAAATCATCCAATTGCTTCTTGTTCGAAGCATATAATTTGATGTCATCCATATACAGCAGGTGGGAGATTGTATGATAATTCCTTTCTGCTTTTATCCTAAATCCGTATCCAGTTCTATTGAGCATTGAGGACAATGGGTTCATTGCCAAACAGAACCATAGTGGACTCAAAGAGTCTCCTTGAAAAATTCCACGACGTATGGGTATCTCGTCGGTTTTAATTGATTTATTGTTCATGTTGACCTGCAGAGACGTGCGCCAGTGTGTCATTGTTGTCTTCAAGAACTCTACCAGGGCTGGGTGAATTTTGTATATCTGCAATACTTCAACAAGCCAAGAATGGGCGGTACTATCGAATGCTTTCAGATAATCGAGAAAAGCTGAATGAACATTGCGATGCCCTACGTGTGCCTGTTTCATTATCACAGAATCGATGATGAGTTGTTCCTTGCACCCGTGGTGTTTCTTTCTGCATCCTTTCTGCTCCTCTGCTAATATATTGTTGTCGTCAAGGTGTTGGTATATTCGATTGGATATGCATGAAGTGAGTATTTTGTAGAGTGTTGGCAGGCAAGTGATTGGCCTATATTGAGACGGATCCTGTGTTCTATCGCTCTTAGGTAGCATATATGTTAAGCCTTGCGTTAGGAAAGTGGGTGTTCTCTTGGGATGTTGAAGAACATACGTGAGCTGTTTCGCTAGGGCTCCATGGAGCTTATCAAACTTCTTGTACCAGTAGTTGTGGATATTATCTATACCTGTGGCCTTCCAATTGTTGGTCGCTCCAATTACTGTTGTAATTTCTTCCTCCGTTATTCCATCGAAGTCCATATGTCTGATATCGAGGCGTTCTTTTTCATTCGTGATCCATTCCGCATCTCTATTGTGTTCTTTGGGGTTCGACCATATTGATGACCAATAGTCGGTCAAGCACTGTGCGTCAGGTACTTCTCTGTTATTGTTGGTCGCAGTTTTGTTATTTCCCTTATGAAAATTGGCAGCGTTTTGGAGGAACCTTTGGTTTTGGTGTTTCCTTTCAGTACACTTGACGTATCTTGAAAGCCTCTTTGCTTTTGCCTGGAGTTTCTGTTTCAATGTGTCCATATACACGTCGATGTGTTGTTTGTGATCAGGGTGTTTTGTGTTCGTACCAATTTTCCTATAAATTTTGCGTATATGTGATTTCAAGCGCCTTGAGGGTTTTCTGTTTCTCAGGAATTCTGTGAGGCGACCGATTTCTGCTCTAATATTATCAATATCCTTCTCCAGTCGTTTTTGCCATGGTGGTTTTCTGACGCTTTTGGCTCAGCTTGAATCAGAGTTGTGGAGATTTGTTGTTTGTGAAGTCGAAGAACCGCTACTGCTCCACAGTAAATCAAAGTGTGAATCTTCTCCAAGGTGTTCTGGTCGGTATATTCTTCAAACATTGAGTTTACACTTGCTAGGATGATATTGGTGTTCTTGTTCGTCTTGAGTTTGGGCAGTTTAGGTCTTTTAGTTGGGTTACTACCACTGAATTCAGTTATTGCTCTGTTGAGTTCTGATCTTGCTACATACGTATATTCGTTCTGCTGATTCGGCTCAAGAGGGCGTTCCATGTTAATATTCGTTTCCGTGGCTTCGATGTTATCTGTAACACTTTCATTGACTCCAGCAGGTATACCGTTATGAGTATCATTTTCGCTTCTGAGTTCCATTATGACCTCTTCTCGTAAGCTTTGCAGCGTTTCTGAAGAAAGTAGCCTGTTTTAACGATTGTTCTTCGTTGATCCGAAATTCTCTGCTCGGATATGTGCTGTAATTCAGGATATTTTTCTATGAACGCAAGATGTAACGCGTATCTGTATGCTGTCATTTCCGATTCCAAGTTTGTAATCTTGTAATAGGAACGCATAATGAAGGTATTCATTTCTGGAGTCCACTTCATGCGTTTCCTAGGGAGTCCGGCTCTCGTGGTCGTAGGCATAATGGCTTGCGCCGCCGTTGAAACATCAAGAGTCGGTTGAGAGGTGTTGATGATATTTCCCACTCGGTTTTGTGTTGCAGTATCCCTACTCGATATCACGCTGCTTCCGTCGCTAACCGAGGAGACTGTGACTCACTTTCCGAACAAGACCCTCTTCCTAAATCTTGAACGCGACAAGAGGTTATGGTGGTACAATGTCGATTCACCCGTTTATTCCTAAGATTGTACATCATTGGATAGGTTGCATTTTATACCTACTGCCAGGTTCAGCTTGGGTACCTCGGGTTCGCTAAGCCCGTACTCAGAAACAATGTTCCTGAGCCCCTGAGGGCTTATTATTATTATTATTATTATTATTATTATTATTAGTATTGTTTGTATTCAAATCAAGAGATGTCAGTTCTCTTGGACTCTGATGAGACAAGAGACATCCCAATCGTAGGAGGAGTGAGGCAGCGATGCGTGCTTTCACTTACACTTTTCAACCTCTATTAAGAAAGAATAGTGGCTGAGGCTTTGGAGGGTGTGACTGAAGGAATTTCAGTGAATTGAATACTCGTCAACTACATCAGGTACGCAGATGACACAATTCTCATTACCTCGTCGGCAGAAGGCCTACAGCAGCTATTAGACCGAGTACATGTTGCCAGCAGAAAGTATGGTATCCAAATAAATGTCAAGAAGACGAAGTTTATGGTAATTAATAGAAAATATGATGTACCGGCTACGCTACAGCTGGATGGGCAACAAATTGAGCAGTGCACGTAGTTTAAATATCTTGGCTGCCTACTAATCAGCAAATGGGAGATGAAACCCGAATTTCAAGGCAGAATCGAACAGGCAAAAGCTGTCTTTGTGAAGATGAAGAGGCTGCTCACGAGCAGAGATCTCCGTCTCGACTTGCGTCTGCGGATGGTTTGCTTCAATGTAGAAGGCTTGCCTAGAGCTCAGTGTCTTAAGAGTAAAATATCTGCATTTGAGATGTGGGTGTACTAGCGAATGCTTCGCATCTCATGGCGAGACCACGTGACCAACGCCGAAGTTCTCCGAAGAGCAAACAGCGACACTCAACTACTCACCACTGTGAAGACGATGAAACTCCAATACTTCGACCACATTATGGGAAATGAAACAAATACAAACTGCTTCATCTCACCATTCAATGCAAGATCCAAGGAAGACGAGCGCCCGGCAAAAGAGAAACATCTTGGCTCATGAACCTACGACAGTGGTTCGCCAAGAGTACAAAGCCCTGTTCAGAGCTGCTGCCTTCAATGTGAAGATTGCCCTTATGATCACCGATATTTGTTAGAAGAGGCACCTTAAGAAGAAGAAGAGTTGATACCGAAGCTGCTTCGTTCATTATATCGATACACTTAGCTGTCTCTTCATCACAATTTTGTGAAGAATGATCTCCACCTCATTTTTCACATCTTTCATTTTGAGTTTTGCATTGGTCGGAAATGTGAACGTATCGCATGCAATTACGACATTGAATCACTTTTTGTATATATGATTCTACGGAACATGCAACTCCAAATATTGAATTGAATGTGTAACTATGTCCATTGATTTTCGCAGTTCGAATAATGATCTCTTTTTTTAAGCATATTCAACTAATAAACCTCCTTTGTATTTAAAAGCCAGTGCATAACTGATGGATGACCATCTTTTATTAGCAACCGTGTTTCGAACATTCTCCTCCCATGTACCCCATTTCGATTCTATGGCGTTTTTTATTATCATTATTACCTCTTTGAGTAATGAGTCAGACAGCTTTCCGAATGCATGACCGGAAACAGACGGAACAGATTTGGCCGGCGTGGTTGAAATTTCTTTCAAGTAAATCTCTTTAAACTGTACGTTTTCATCATCATATGAATAAATCTTTAAAGGATTATCTGTCAAGGTTATCAAAATCTTCCTTGTTTGATGCCATTTAGTCAGAGATTATACCGGGTGTAACTAAAACTACGGCCACTCCTATAACTTTTTCTATTTGGAATATTTTGATGAAATTTGGGAATCAGATAGAATACAACATTTTGAATTTGATAACATTAATATGTTCGACATTTCGTTTCCGGTTATGCCCGAAATATAACAAGGAAATTTCCGAGGAGCTTGAAATTAGTCAACAAAAAGCATGGAGAATTTTGGAAAAACATAAGTACGGCTTTTTTAAATATCAACTACACCAACACCTGTATGTTAACAATAGTGTTGCGACTTCAGTACTATGAAGAGTATACCTTAGGAAAATGGATGGTGATCCACAATATCCCACAAAGATTTTATTCAGTGACGAATCACGTTTCACGAACGATGGGATGTTTAATAGGTAAAAAACCAGGTACTGGTCGCAACAAATGAGCACTGATATCAAGATGGAAACGTACAAGAACGGTTTTGGATTCAATGTCTGAATGGGGGTGATGGAAAAATATTCAATAGGGCCTATAATTTTTAAGATTCATTGATATGGGAGAGATATTTGGACTTTTGAGGACCCAAATACAAGATTAATTGGAAGAGTTGCCATTAATTGTTGTGAATGAAATATATTTTCAACAAGATGGTGCACCTCCTCACAACACACGGGAGGTTTCGCGGTATCTCGACGAAATTTTTCCCGAAAATGGATAGGTACAAATAAAATGGTCAGCGAGATCGCTATATTTGAATCTACTAGATTTCTTTCTGTGGGGCCATTTGAAGAATTTGAAGAAACACCTGTTAGAACTCAAACAAGAATTGGAGAACCGTTTGACACAGGCTATTGCAGGCATTACAGCACAGCAGTTCAATAATGTTGTGAGAAAAATCATCATTCGTGTGCGATGTTGTATTCGTCAGAATGGTGGTATTTTTGAACATTTATTATAATTATTTCGTTTTCGCTGATCGTTCTTTCGTTATTAACTTTGACACCCCGTAAAAATGAGCTATCAAATTTTCAGATACAATCTTATATTTTCATGATAGGAGATGTTGAGCTAAGCCAATTGTATTTGTTCATGGACTTCAAGAATGAAAGATGAAAATTGCAAATAAGAAGATTGTATTTTGTTTTCCTTCCAGAATTTCGTCAAAATGTCGTAAGATGAAATGAACAATTAAAATGAGAAAAAAACAGGGTGTCCCCCGGTATTGGTAAAAACCGCGGTAACAGTAATCTATTTGTTGACAAAAATAACAAACTAAAGATGAAGAACGGCTAAATCAACACATTGTCTTAGGTACCACAATTTTATGCATAGTCTTATAAACTAGGTTTATAGTGAATATATCAAAAGATTCCAAAGTACACACAACCAAATGTATATGGAATCACTCGGTATTTCACATTATTGATTGTTTCTAAACATGGATTTTTGACTACTTGTGAAGAATTAAGTTTTTTGTTGTAAAAAAACTGGATAGTATCATAATAAATGTTGAATTATCACAAGTTCGAGATATTGTACTCATTCGACACTGAGATTTGAAACTGTGAATTTCAAAATTTGAGAAAGCCTATAATCATAAATGAAAATACCTTACGTTGGATTGTTCGATATGCAGAGGGGTCGAATAATTGCTCTCAATGAAAAAGGGGTGCACAGAGGGATATAGCGGCCACAATGGGGGTCACAGGGGGTGATTTCAAAAAACTACGCCCGATACTTGAAGCTACAATCTCTACAAAATAGGCATAGAATAAGTCGTAGAAATATCACTTCTGAAGAACAAGACCGCTTTTTGTGCCAAATTGCAAGAACAGACCCTAGTGCGTCGCACCCCATACTCCAAAGGCAATTTCTTGAAGCAACAGGCATCAGTGTGTCAGTCGAAACGATACGTCAAAGACTTCGTTGAGAGCTCCAGAGCAAACCAGACAACAAAAAGTTAATAGACTTAATTGGTGTATCAAGCACCAAAATTGGAATATTGAGAATTGGCGAAATGTTCTTTTTTCGGATGAGACCAGAATTGGTGTTCGATAAGATGGCCGCCGGATTTGGGTTCTAAGTGGTCGTGGAAGACAAGCTAGAGTCCGAGCAGCAAGACAAATTCCGAAATACCAAGGGACAGTGTGTTGTTTTGAGGTGGCATTATGCTGGGAAGCAAACCAGATATTGCTGGAGCCCATAGTGAGACTCTAACACGGTTCCTTCTGTGAGAATTTCACTTTTATGCAAGATTATGCTCCTCCGCATACCAGCAACCTCACGCGACATTATCTTGAAACAGAGGGAATCGCTTTTTTGGTCCGGCCAGTTTGCTCTCTAACCTAAATCCTATTGAACATTTATGGGATAATCTCAAAAGAATTATATCGCGCCAGGATAATCCAAGAACCCCACAGCTCATCCAAGCCACCACAGAAGAGTGGCAGAATATCACCCCAGACGCATTCAGGCTTGTCCCAGGGCAAGAGGAGGTAAAACAAGCTACTGAGGTCGAGAAAGAAATACCCACTCCGTGAGAAAACGATTTTCAATATTGTACTACATGCGGAAAGAGTCCCTTATTTTCTTTTATTTGTTTCTTTCTTAAAATAAAACTTAATTTATTTTTTCTTCAATTGAAATAGCTCAGAAAGGATCAATTCTAACAATCCCTCGAAATTTCCAAAATCCCTAAGGTAACATTCAAAATATGGGTTGAGTTCGTATAAATTTGGTTGTGTGTATGTTACTAGTTTAAATAGTAAAAAAAGTATTCATTCAACTGGTGTACGTGGTAATCAACAATTTCAGTAGCTTTCAATTAAAAAAAAATCAAATTATGGAATATCCTGAATAGAAATTGGGAAAAAAGTAAAATGGTCAAAGGTTTCAACCGTGCATATTGCACGCATGAAACAATTCTAATTCTTTGAAACAGCGAGAAGATAGACGGACCTATGAAATTGGAAATAGTAATTAAATCGATTTACTGAATCAGTTGTAATTGATAGAACATCATCAGAATTCGCCTAATACATAAGAAGTAGGTTTCCTTTCTGATTATCACGAGGAAGTTCCTGGCTTTGTACGAGGTTTTTTTATAGGAATATTAAGTTACAGATATATTTCTAGGGTTCTTAATTGATAATAGAACGTGATTCTCTCCAAAACAAAAATAATATTGAAACCAGATACATTGATCAAATTGAATACTGAAGTGCTTTCATCAATTCCCTATCTTGATCATCAACTAAATATTGCAAATTGTAACAGACTCTGTGGACTGAATTAATTCTATCTGTAGATCTAATCTCATAACGTCTGCCGAGCTTTTTATTCAGTTAACTCCATTAGATAATATTGTATTTGTGGACCATATTCATAATAATACTTGCAAAATGATCATTATAAACATTTTCTAAAGAGAATATATTTGCTGTACAAAATATTTGAAGTATTCGCACAAAAATAAAGGTAACTAAATACCAAATTAAAATTATGATAACAGTTGAGAAGAACCAAATGTATATCACAACTGCTGACAATATTTCGAACATACAGGGTGCTTCAACGAAAACTAAACAGAGGCTATATCTACCAAGATATTCATTTCTGTTCAAAACGCAAAAACAGGTCAATTTTCATTTCAGGGGGGACATCTTTTGGGGTACAATAATCTAACCTAAGCGGGGGTTGCAATCCTTGAACATTTTGAATAGGGAAGATGGGTCGAGTGATGACTCAAAAGAAAGATGGTATCTTTGTCTACATCGCCTTGAAGGAATTTCTATTTTTAATTGAAAATTGTAAAATATACAGGGTGAGCAACTGAAAGATTAGGAAGTCTATTTCCCTAAGACTATTCAAGTTTCAGTGAGGAAAAATGCAACAGATCCATGCTGATCAATGGCAGTCATCATCAAGTACCATCCTCAACTCGAATTTCAACCCCTAGAGCAGAGGTGACCACCCTTGAAAATTTGGAAGAGGGAAGATGGGTCGAAAGAAAGGTATTATCTTTGTCTGCATCCCCGTGAATGAATTTTCATTTTTGATTGAAAACTGTAGAAGATACAGAGTGAACTACTGAAAAATAGAGGAGACTATCTATCGCCCTGAGCTATTCAAGTATTAGTGCAAAAAAATGGAACAGATTCATTCCAGATCAAAGGCTGTCATCTTTGATCTAAATCAATCTATTCCAGTTTTTCGCACTAATACTCCAAAAGTCTTGGGGCGATAGTATTCTCTATTTGTCAGTGGCTCACTCTGTATCTTCTACAGTTTTCAATCAAAAATGAAAATTCTTTCACGGGAATACAGACAAAGTTAATACCTTTCTTTCGAGTTATCACTCCACACATCTACCCTCTTTCAAATTCTCAAGGGTTGTCACCCCTGCTCCAGGAGTTGAAATTCGAGATGAGTATGGTACTTGATGATGACTGCCATTGATTAGCATGGATCTGTTCCATTTTAGCTTACTGGAACTTGAATAGTCTCAGGGAAATAGTCTTCCCTATCTTTCAGTTGCTCACCCTGTATCTTTTACAGTTCTCAAGTAAAAATGGAAATTCGTTCAAGGCGATGTAGACAAAGATACCACTTTTCTTTTGAGTTATCACTCGACCCATCTTTCCCATTCAAAATGTTCAAGGGTTGCAACCCCCGCTTAGGAATTTGATATTTCAGGCAAGTATTGTACCCCAAAAGATGTCCCCTTTGAAACGAAAATTGACCAGTTTTATTCAGAAATAAATATCTTGGTAGATATAGCCTCTGTTTAGTTTTTGTTGAAGCACCCTGTATACATCCATCTAACTATGGTGGAACCATTCAATTGCCTTCAACCAAGTATCACACATATGGATCAGTATGGAATGATGAGCATCATTTCCATCAATAGATATATTTCTTTGAATATAAAAGCCGCAATTTTTTTATTGCATTGTAAACCAAGAGTGGCTTGTAGCGAATCTTAAATATCAAGCATTATTCCTCTCTCAGGACCGTTCATTCAATATGGTGCTGCATAAATTGTGCAAACAACCATTGACGAATTGAAACATTCACCAGAAATACCTGAAGAAACCCAATATTTACTGTAACTTTTTATTTTCTGAATATTTCTACAATTTCCTTATCTAACAAGATCTGTGGAAATTCTCAATGATGCTCCTGATTGAGTATTAATTAAAATCACTTTTCTGATTGTATAGGGAAATACTGAAGAAAACTAAAAAGGAATAATTCTAAGAAAAACTGTGTTTGGACTGATTCGCAATCGAAAACTTGAAAAGAGAATCTGTTTCCAATTCCTACCTCTGACACTCGTTATTCGTTTTAATTATCAATATGAATTACTGGAAATTCAAAAATGTATCCTCTTCTAAACATAAAGATAAATATTGCTTTTATAATATTCAATATTGAAACGATAGACAATATTATTGTATATCTAGTTTTCTCGAGAAAACAACAACAAACAAAAACGTGTTGCATTTTAAAATATATCAGATTTTATTGAATAATATTCCTGAAAACTCTAATTCTGAAATTCCTGAGTTCAATTTTAAAATCTATTCAGAATGAAATGATTGTGCACCTAGTTGGTTTTATTATAGTTCTCATTGAAATGTTTTATATAATACACATGTATATATGAGCACTTTATCACTTATACGCTTATATCGATTTCCAGAACAAAATGGAAATAGAAAATTCGAAACGTGTGGCTATTAAAAACTAATTACCAATTACACTAGAAATGTTTTCTCTGAATAATTTAATTCTCTCTATAAATATCTTATGAAAATGCTACACAATGTAGAGAGTTCACTATTTACGGACAATTAATATAGATAAGTAGATAGATATTAAAATCCAGGAGACTCTGCGGAATACCCACCTATGATGATTCGCAACCTGGTGAGAATTTTCAGGAGGAAACAGCTTCTACTTGTCATTGCATGTGATGCTAATGCACACCACTCGGTGTGGGGCAAGAGGTGGAAGTCGACTTTCTCATGGCAGAAGCCCTCATTCTTTTGAATAGGGGAGATGAACCAACCTTCGTGACGCGAAACCGCGCTGAGGTGTTAGACATTACGTTCTGCTCAAATTCCCTGAGCAATAAAATCTCGACGTGGGGTGTGTCAAATGAACCCTCGGGAGCTGACCACAGACACATTCAATTTACCATTGAATCTGGAATCAGACCATTGAATCCGGGAGCTGACCACAGACACATTCAATTCACCATTGAATCTGGGACCAGACCAGTGGTTGAATACAGAAACCCAAGGAGCACTGATTGGAACGGATATAGGGCCACCCTTAGTGCTCATTTGGGAGGTATTGTCACATCTACTACCAGTCGTGAAGACGTTGAGCGTATGGCTGAGGAGATATCCCGGTCGATCGGATCAGCGTATCACGATAACTATCCACTGAAGAGAAAGCCTGAGAATCCTGCCCTTGAAAATCGTGGAAGAGAAGTTCGGAAACTATTTAACCGAGCTAAAA
This sequence comes from Cryptolaemus montrouzieri, assembly GCA_013387265.2. Classification (NCBI taxonomy): domain Eukaryota; kingdom Metazoa; phylum Arthropoda; class Insecta; order Coleoptera; family Coccinellidae; genus Cryptolaemus; species Cryptolaemus montrouzieri. The sequence continues at coordinate 33,220,703 of JABFTP020000103.1, forward strand.
ATACCGGCAATTGGGACCATTATGGTTCTACTCTACCGTCATACTACAAAGAAATGAGGAGAGCAAAACGGTAGTCCTGGCGCCGGTTCTACGGGGAGGTGGAAAGTACCCCCGTTAGTACAAGGCTGCTTAGGGTTCTCGCCAGAGGCCCCGCGCTCCCCATCGGATCTATGAAAGCTGTGACACCGTCGCCCCGAAGGGCCTTGTGAAAAGGCCAAAAAAAGACGATTGCAAGAACGAAAGAATGATCATCAAGCCCGGAGCAATCAGGTGGGCGATTCGCTCATTTAAGCCATTCAAAGCTCCTGGAGAGGATGGCATCATATCTGCCTCATTACAACAGGGGGTGGATGTCCTTTTTTTATACCTCATTAGGCTCTTCCGATCGAGTCTTGCCTGGAATGTTGTCCCGGCCAGCTGGCGAAGAGTCAGGGTTGTTTAAGTCCCTAAGGTGGGTAAATCGAACTCAAAACCGAAATCGTTCAGACCGATTGGTCTTACGTCTTTTGTTTTGAAAACCCTGGAGAAGGTGTTAGATGGATTCATCAGGACCGAGGTGTTATCGCTGAGGCCTCTGAGTGAACATCAACACGACTATTAAAAAGGTAAATCAACCGATCTGGCACTAAACAACTTAGTCGGGAGGAACACCGCAGGGAGACTGCAGCTGCAGTCTTCAAGGATATTGAAGGTGCGTTTAATGTGCCCCCCACTGACTCACTGTAAGGGGCTGTGAGAACCAGAGGAGTACCAAATATTACTGCGGAATGGATTGGTAACATGCTTAATGCCAGAGTGATCAATACTTCACTGAAAGGAGAAGTATTCACTTTTGTGGCTGGCAAGGGCTGCCCACAGGGAGGAGTACTATCCCCTCTGCTATGGTCTCTGCTAGTTGGTGACCTTCTGGCAATAATTTGCGCACGGGATGTTTATGTACAAGCATACGCTGATGATATAGTCATTCTGGCTGTCGGATATGATAGCGATGTTTCCGACAGACTACAGGAGGCTATGTCTCCAAATTTAGGGGTGGTGTGAAGGAGAGAAACTTAGAATAAGCCCCTACAAAACCCTTATGGTACCCTTTACCAGGAAGAGGAGGATATTTGTTCCCCCCCGACCCTTGGCAGTGTGTTTATTCCGGTTGTGGAAAAAGCGAAATATCTGGGGATGACCCTGGATAGTAAACTCACGTGGAATTCGCACCTGGAAAACACAATACACAAGGCTAGACATTCTCTATGGGCATGTCAAAGGACCTGTGGAAAAAAGTTGGGTCTTGCCCCAAAGCAACTCCAGTGGCTATATGTGATGGTGGTTAGATCACGTATTACGTACGGCTGCATTGCTTGGTGGGAGTGCAGTCTTTAGAAGCAATGCCAACTCAAGCTCTCTAAATTACAGAAGACAGCCTGCATGATGATTACAGGAACCTTTCGCTCTACACCCACTGCGGCCATGGAACTGATATTGGGCCATGCCCCTCTTCATCTTTTGATTAGAGGAGTGGCTAGAATGGCTCTCTACAGATTTCATCATCTTTGCCGTAAGGAAGCGGGTAACTTCGGCTTTGTACAATGAAGTGCTGAATATGAGGTCGGACATAACAACACCTAAAACCAAAATGGAGAGGCCATTCCAGATCATCTTTCCGATATTCAGGAATGGATCAGCTCCAATGACCGTCTACTTGAGGATCCCTGTTGGTACACGGATGGCTCAAAGACTGCGAAAGGTGTTGGAGCTAGTGTCTACGGTCGAGGTGCCGCCAAGGAACAGTCGATCAATCTTGGTTGGCATGCGACTGTCTTTCAAGCAGAAATATTCTTCATTGACCACTGTGCTAACCTCTTGCTCACGGGAGGATTAACAAATAGGTCAATTAAAATCCTCACGACAGCCGATAGCTGTACTTCACTCATGGTGCAGGAATGTCGCTCTACCCTTGCCAAACTAGGAGAGCGGAGCAGGCTCCGTCTAATATGAGTTCCTGGCCACTCGGGCATTGAGGGGAATGAGAAGGCGGACTCATTGGCTCGAGAAACTAACCTGGAGTTCATAGGGCCGGAACCTAAGCTCGGAATTCCCCTGGAAACTGCAAGGATGGAAAACAACCGATGGCTGGACTTGAGGGTAAGTTATCATTGGATGAGCCTCCCAGGACTCAGACACTCTCGACGTGCCATCAGTGGACCTTCCACTACAAAAGCCAAGGCCTGGCTTAAACTCTCTAGGTTGGAACTGAGAGTTTTAATTTAGGATTGGTTGAGGATCCTTCATGGAGGCTATGTGAAGAAGATATAGAATCAATGGAACATGTTATGTGCGAGTGTCCAACAGGGGACAGGGTCAGGATGAAAGAACTTGGATCTTGCAAACTGAAGCTAACTGAGCTCATTACGCCCTCACCCACGAAACTCGTATCCTTTACGAGAAGGATAGAGCTCGTGGATGAAATTTAAGACAGAGTGTGCCACAATAGACCACTTGGTCGCAGTGGCCGGGCTGCTAGACAAAAACAATATCTATCTATCTAGATATCAAAATTCAGTGTGGGCTGATTGAAAGCCGTGTCACTGCAACCCAGTGATCTAATATGGCACACTCTGACCTAAATTTCACCTACAAGCTCCATCCTTCCTATAAAGACTGAAAATTTTGTGGGTGAATACCTAAAAAACCTAGTCAGCTAGAGTTTGTTAGATCCAGTTTCTCAAGCCATACTCTATCCTCAGCTGAGCATTCCAACATGAGGTATCCTATTGATTCTATTCCCTTTTCTCTTTCTAAATGAAGTATCCTGGATAAATCCTAACCCAATCAAGAGATTTCTGGAGCAACAGTGACCGATAATATGGCAATCAGAACTCTTTGATCTATCCTGGAGAGTTTCTGCTAAACTTTGGCTTTCGCAGGGGAAGGTCCACTGATGAGAAGCTCAGAGTGTTAAAGACTTATGAAGCTCTGCCAGAGCTCAAATAACTTCAGGTTTACCCACCGGTTATTCTCCATCCTTATAATTTAAATGGAAATTCGAAGCGCATAATGAGTCTGCATTCTCATTGGTCTCAAAGTTGTATCACAGTATAAATCATTCTTCATCTTATTTCATCATTCAAATTAAAGGACAATCTATTGATCCTCTGCTTGATGTTGATGATTCATCTTTGTCTAAGTGCTATCAACATTATTTCAACCGATGAATCAGTTTCTTCCATAATACTCATTGCAATTTCAATAACTAGCTCAGAACAACTAAATCCTGAACCTAATGCTCGTCTTGGCAAATGTCCAGTATCTCAATTGCTAAACTTTCAATTTCTTGAATATCTATCAAGATATTTATTTTTGTGAAAATTCCCAAAGATGCTTGTGTTCCCAGATTGATTATTAAGTGAAATAATTTTTCTGATAGTATAAGGAAATACTGGAGGATACCAAGAAGGAATATCTTCGACTTCTTTCTGTGCCTCTTCGTCAAAGAAGATTGGCGATCATCGTAGCAACTTGAACCTTGGAGACTACCGCTCTTGCCGTACTCTTTCCGAACCACTGTCGAAAGTTTTTCAGCCAGGGCGTCCTTCCCCCTCCAGGTGCACACCTCCTTTAGGTTTTGTCTTGGATAATTAGTTGTAGGAGCTTGTACTTTTCATTTCGTGAAACATGAGCAAAGTAGTGGAGTTTCCGTTTTTTGATTTCTGTGAGTAGCTGAACACCACGTCCGATCTTGCGAAGGATTTCTACGTTAGATACGTGGTCTCTCCAAGAGTTTCCATGCATTCTCCGTTATATCCACATTTCGTATGATTCAATTTTCTTCTCTAGACACTGAGTCAGCGTCCAGCCTTCTATACCATTCAGCACTACTAGGAAAACATAACAACGGACCATTTGCAACCTGCTCGAGCCTGTTCAATTCTACTCTGTATCTCAGGCCTCATTTCCCATTCGATGTTGACTAGGCAGCCGAGTTATTTGGATTGCGCACAGCGTTCGATTTACTGACCCCTCAGTTATAGCGGCAGGAACGTCTTCATTTTTGTTTATTACAATGAGTTTGGTCTTTTTAATATTAATATCAATGCCATATTTTCCGCTGGCCGCGTTTACACGTTCTAGCAGTAATTTCAGTCCCTCAGCGGTTGTTGCTATAAGCACTGTATCGTCCGCATATCGGAGGTTATTTATTAGTTTCCTATTCACAAAGATGCCTTCCTGGACTCCTTCTAAAGCTTGAGCCATTATTCTTCCCGGATACAAATTGAAGAGCGTCGGCCCAATCAACAATGACACCACTTGATTCCAGTACAAGCTTGCAATTGTATTCACAGTTCGATCATCTATCCCGACATTTTTTAGAATTTCGATGAGTGGAACATGTCTTACCTCATCAAATGCCTTCCCAAAGTCTATGAAGCAGGTAAACAAGTCTACATTCATGTCCATGCATCTTTGAACCTGCAGACTGAAGAGTGCATCCTTGTTCCGAACCCATTACCGTATCCAAATCGCTCGTTTGACACATTGACGATAAATTCTCATCAGCATCACTTTTAGATATACTTTACGAACGTGGCTCATGAGCCAATCTTTTGGCAGCTTGCCCTTCTTGTAATCTCTATTAAATAGCCTCGTGAGGTATGTGATGGCATTGTCATCCAAAAGCTTGAGAACCTCTCCATGAATGTCATCTGGGCATGCAGCCTTCCCAATCTTGAGTTGTCTGGTTGCGTAGCGCGCCTCATCTTCAATTATATCGGGGTCCGTGTTTGCTTCCTCCAATCCATGGTCTTCATCTCTAACATCCTGATTCAGCTGCTGGACATATTTCTCCCACAATCTCTTCTTGTCCAGTATATCAGCTGCAGGATTAACATCATTGTCTCGAAGCATTTGTATTTCTTCTTCTAATATTTTCGCGTATTTACTTGTGAAGATTGAAGGGGTCGTGACGTTCTTCCAACTGTTCCAGCTCCCTGCATTTCTCTCCTTCCCTTGCCTGCTTTGCTTCCCTCACTTTTCTTTGGATAATTCTGTGATACACACAATACTGCTCTCGGCCATTAAGGCTACTTTGAGACAAAGACCTGCTCATGCGTTTCTTCACCTTCTTTAGTCTCACACATACTTTAGCTACAATTGGTCAGTGGTCCGTGCCAATATATGCACCTAGATACGTTTTAACTGACACTACAAAACTCTTAAATCTTCTGTTGATTGATATGAAATCAATTTGTGAGGATAAACTCCATAAAATTTAACAACGATTTTTTATTCTCTTTTGTGTAGAAAATCTCTTGTCAAATGTAGATATGCATAAAATGTTAATATTTTCTTACTCTTTGTACAACCGCGTAATATTTAAGAAATATCAGAATTTTAAAATTTCTAGATTTGAATTCAATTTGAAAGAATTCTTTCGATTATATTTCTTTTCTATCTTCTTTAATTCCCATAAACAAAACATTATAAAGAAAAAGGTAGTTATGAAAATACTTTTTCTTTTATGTTCATTTTATTGAATTAAATATTGAAAGTTTTACTCTTATAACAAACCTATAACACACTTTTCAAACTATAACTTTAAATATAATAATATCAGTAGAACATTGATTAGAATATTTTAGTTATACCTCATTACATACAGCACTTCCTCAGAGATTTTTTATTGGTTAGCCTTTTCGTCATCGAGTATTTTGACAAATCGTTTTTAATCTTTTGAAATATGATAGACTTCCTCAATTTGCTGTTCACAAAATATTGAGGTAGTTCTGTGCATTTCCAACTTCACAGCAATTGAATGAATGAATTCCAGCTTCATAAATACCTCAAAAAAGTCTAGGGAACACTTACCAATATCCTCAAAATATGAATTTGATGATTCGAATTTATAGAAATCTTTCGGTTTTTGTTAGGATGTATTGTATATAATGTATTCTCAAGAAAACAAAATAATATTTGACTTCTCCAAAGCACCTATTATAAAAAAAAAATTTGAAATTTGAAAACGACGCAATTTAGTAAAACACAAAAGAAAATCCTGAACTAATATTTTCGACACGATATGGAAGCACTTATATTTTTCAGTACCCAGAAGGTCCACCTCTGTTATTAATGACACTTTGGCATCGTCGCGGCATGCTCAATATTAAATTGTCTATTACATTTTGGCCTAAGTCATTCCAAGCCCTGAACTACTAATCGAAGCTCCTGTTCATGATGGAAGACGTTTTGACGCAGGAGATTTCTTTCTATGGTGTCCCACACATGCTCGATGGGATTCAGATCTGGGGAGCAGGTCTGGCCATGGGAGAAGATCGATATCATTCTCTTCAAGAACGTTCAAGACAACTCTTGCACGATGAGGAGGAGCATTATCTTGTTGGAAGAGTGGATTTTGACCCTTTGTTTGGAGATACGGTACCACTACAAGTAAAACTATTTCATTTGCGTAAAAATTTCCCGTGAAGTTGTTCTGTATGAAAACGAGGTTAGTTCTTCCACCAAGGCGTATACCTCCCCAAAACATCACTGATCCGCCTCCTGTCTAACAACTTCTCGAGCATGCTGGAGACGGTTTTGCTTTCCAGGTTTCCGCCATATTCGAATTCTTCCCGCATAGGGATAATAACTATATCTAGATTCATCACTGAAGAGAACTGTGGCCCACCTCTCTTGATCCCAGTTTACGTGTTCTTGGCACCAAGCTAAACGAGCAGCGCGATTTCCATGGGTCAGTTGTGGAACTCTTAAAGGACGCCTGGAGTGGAGTTGACCTTCGTGCAGTCGATTTCTCACAGTTTGGTCGGAAGTTTGTACATTATGAACTCGTGATAGCTCTTGAGCTAATTGAGATGCTGTAGTAGTACGATCTCTTCTGGCTTGTAAAACCAAAAATCGGTCTTGGGCGACTGTAATATTCCGGAAACGACCTGTATGGCGTTCTTCTACGCTACCTGTTTCATTAGAAAGCAACCTTAAACGGTTTATGTTACTTGGGCTACTTCCCAGAACCCTGGATATTTCCCGTTGTGAGCTCGCAGCTTGGAGCATGCCAACGGCTCGTAACATCTCTTCTCTTTCCATGGTAGAATCACAAAATTTGAATCTTTTATTTGTGCTTACAACAGAAACAAAGCGCCAACTAACTGATTTCAAACACTGAATATATGAAATGATTATAAAGCAGCGTCGCATCTGCTACATTTTTAGTTTTTTATAAAAAAAACTAAAATCTGTTGCGACACTCTATATAATTTGGTGAGAAATTGATGCAGGTGTTCATTTCTTTAAAAAAATCATCCATATTGATCGTTCTGGATACGATATATCGATATTCAGATGTGTTCCCTAGACTTTTTTGAGGTGTTTACATGGTATATGTACGAGACCAATGCTGAAAATTTTAACGAAATTCCACAAAACTACAAGAGTGAGAGCTGGTAACATTGTATTATTAAAACTCCTCACCCATATCAATAACGGTCAGACTTCAATTGAGTCGCTGAAGATAAACAATAGATACAATATAAAAATCTATGCACCAACGGCTGATCATAGTGATGAAGAGATCGAGAACCTTTATGATGATAACAACAGAACCATGCAACACGACGCTGCATATTTTATAGCTTTCATGGGAGACTTCTACGCCAGACTTGGATGCAAGACAAGCGATACCGAATTTGCCATAGGCGCTCACGAGTACGGCCCCAGAAAAAACAGAGGAGAAATGCTTTTGGACTTTTTATCATCCAATGTACTGTTTGGTATTGTTTCGTTTTTTAGAAAAGGAAACCACCGTAAGTGGAGCTGGCAAGTCCAAATGGTGTCACGAAAAACAAAATTGATTTCATAATCTTGGACAAAAAGAGTATCCAATAGGTAACAGTGTTGAGTAAACTATCCATAGGCAACGTGCGGTAAGAGTAAGAGAACGAATCAAAATAAACCTGAAAAGGAAGAATTGATGGAAAGGCATAAGAGACAAAACATCTTACCAATAGGTGATAAAAAAGAGTCTCGATGATATTGAAATTCCGATAGAAGATGTTAACATTAATAAAGATGAAACAACAAAGTTAACGAAGCTCTAACATGGAAAATTTAGAGGAAGTGAGGGTAGGATCAACGAAAAACTCAGCCAGTCTTCGAAGGAACAGATGCATAAAAGAAGGGAAATGAAGGCTGATAATTCGACAACTTCCATGGCAGTGAAACAAATGAATAGACAAATTTCCAAGTCTATAAGAAAGGACATAGGCGAATACAACATTGAACAAATTAGCCAATTTATAGAAGACAACGAAAGTTCGAGAGTGCTACGAAGGACATTGGCTGAGGGTTAGAGGAATATTTGCAAGTTGAAAGACGAGAACGAAAACGTCGAAACGAATATGAAAAAAATTCTACAAATCGCCGAGGACTTCTATGCAGAACTCTATTAACAGAACTCTAAAAACATTAATTGTGGTCCACTTCCCATAATCCAAAATGTTAGCTCTAAATACATCTCAGACATCTCCATGGATGAATTAACACTCGCCCTCTTGGCAATGAAAAACAATAATTCACCGCGATGAGACGATTTAGTGATTGAATCAAAACAAAAGGAAGGCGCTCTGGGTACGGTCCAACGACCATTTAAAAGTTATCAAGTCCTTGACTGAAAAGTGTGTGGAGTATAACAAGCCACTTATTTTGATCTTTGTGGATTATGCGATAGCATCCGACTGCTTCGAGCTCTTGCAGACTGTCGAATCGATCATCGTTACACTGCTCTACTGAAGAACATTTATAATACAGCCACAGCAAGTATAAGACTTCCAAAAGATACAAATAACTCCAAAGTGACGCGTGGAGTCCACCAAGGTGATACAATCTACCCCAAATTATTCATAACCCTCCTCGAATATATGTTTGAACAATTAAATTGGGACCTCCTAGGAGTGAATATACATAGAAAAAATCTAAGGCATTTAAGGTTCGCAGACGACATTGTTCTCATATCAGATAGTGTAGATAAAGCTGCTGATTTTAAAAGAACTTCACCAAATTTCAAAAACGGTGGGACTGAAAATCAATATTCCTAAGACCCAGTTCATGACCAATTTGGTAGTAGATGGAAACATCCCTTGCGGAAAACAGAAAATTCATCAAGAAAATCTGTGGGTGGCTTTCGGTAATTTAGAAGATGTTTACAGAACGAACATTTCTATTTCTCTGAAACAGAAATTGTTTGACCAGTGCGTTCTGCATGTAATGGAGCAGAAACTCTGAACCTCATGAAAAATAGTACCACTAAAATAAAAGTCGCCCAGAGATCCATGGAGAGGTCTATGCTAAGATCTATCATCAGGAATAGAATACCAAATAAGGAAATAAGGAGAACGGGAATCATGGATGCTGTGTTGAAGTGGAACTGGGCCAGACACATTGACACAAGAACAGACAATAGACGGACCAGAAAATTTATCGAATGGAGATCCAGACAAGAGGCATTCTGAAGCAGAGGAAGCCCACCTGCCAGATGGTCTGGTGCCATAAATCACATCAAGTCAAACTGGATGCAGACGTCGAAGAATAGAGAGACTTAACATACTTTACGAGAGGCTTATGCCTAGTAGTGGACAAGATTAAGCTGACTAATGATGATGTTGAAGCAAATTTTCATAAGTAACCATTTTGACAGTAAGGTTCAATTTTAAATAATCCCCAAATTTTTCAATTAATCCGTTTTTCAAACTGTTTATTGTTTTTCATTTTTGGTGATAGTAGACTTTTAGTGAATAAATAACCACTTTTCTCCGTGAATAAAAATTATTTTCGACAAAAATTATGTGGGAGAGTAGGTAGTTATATTTAGCATGTTTTACAATCATAAAGCTTACATTTGTCAATTGAGAAAAAGAAAAAATTTCAATGTAACGCATCTCAGTGAAAGATAGTGCAAAAATAGAAAATAGACATATAAATATAAATAAACAGAATTAGCAATAAAACATTAGAAAGATATAAACACTTAGAGGACACCACTGTCGTTTAAGTTATAATTTGAAAATTTGTTCACATGATAAAAGGCATTTTTAATTAGAAAGTTTTTGAGAAATGGCTCAAACTGTTCTGAGAAAAGGTTGCGGATGTTTAGAAGTAACTTGTTCAAATCCAAAAGTCATCATCAAATCCATTATTTGTATGAAATAAAACATTGAAGTCACCGTTAATAATAATATCCTTTTTACATTTAACTAGCCATGTCATCATTAACTCGAAGATTTCAATAAAAATGTCAAAGTCACCTTTGGGAGGTTAATACATTATGACACAAATTTTCATTGCACACCTCGATCCCAGATACTTCACAGTGTTGATCCCTAGACATACGTCCCAGCCCAATATCCAAACAAACAAGGGCATGGTTGTACATAATGAGGCTACCGCCCCTTAAAGAATTCCTGTTGAAGGAAGATACAACTCTGAAATTTTCAATAGAGAATATGTCATTTCGCATTTAAGTATAAAATGCTCAGTCAAACATAATATATCAACCTTCTCTTTGGATGTGGTTTCGTTAACTAACGCGTTAACTTGGGATATTTTGTTCCTTGCGGACTGTGCATTCAATTGCAGAACCTTCAATTGATTTTGTTTACTTGATTCGGTCACTCTGTGGTCATCATGTGATGAAAAAATTATCGGACGTGAATTCCTTCAAGCCAGGTGCTGCTTGTTAAAGCTGTTTCCATTTGGTCTTTTCGAATTGTTACTTTGAAAGAAGCGTACATTTCAGAATTTCGAGATTCCAATTTTGGACATTTCAAAACATTTAGATGTGATTTAAGTCCATCGATAATTGATAGTATTGATGATTTCTTTATTTGATGGAAATTCATTTTTAAAGTAAAACGAAATGAGACACTTTTGTCACTTTTCCACAATTTATTCAATAATCACGACCAGTTTCGACACTACGGTCATTTTCAAGTGAATAACAATATAATACATGAGTAGGCAAGTACAAGTACAGAATTAAATTTATCCTAAATATTGAGTAGTGGGGATCCATTATGCTCTAGTTGGCTGTTGAGGGTAGTAAATTGTGGTTTTTACATAGTTTGTTAATCTCCAAACTTTCCAACAAATTCATCTCTCTCCCTTTGTTACATTTATGAAGGATTATAAGATTGACCGAGTGACTGCCGGTATAAGCAGTCCCCACTTGCTGGACAACAGCTTCGGGTGGAGGAGCTGGCAAGTGAAGGGCACCCTTTTGCCCTGGAGTTAAGAAATTGGCTCCAAAGGCGGATGAACCAATTAAAGGCCAACGACATAAGGATGTGTAAGGCAAGGGGAAACCAACACATTATATAATCCCAAGAAAGTAACAGCCAAAGAGAAATGGTTTTCTGAGAAATGCCAAGAAATAGAAAAACTGCAAGAACGTCATGACGACTTTCAACTCCATGAGAAGATTAAACAGATCACTGGCAACATTAGAAGGAGCCCTACCAACTTGCTCGTAAACGACAATGGAAGATTCTAACAACTCGAGAAGAAAAACAGGACGCTTGGAAATTATACATAGAAGAACTGTTTTCAAGTACGAGAACAGATAACTATGAAAATGATAATTATGTAGAAGAAGGTCCCGAAATTTTGAGAGCAGAAGTAGAAAAAGCCGTGAGACTATGCGCGGAGGGAAAATCTCCAGGTCCAGATAACATTAGAGCCGAATTTTTAAAACTGATGAATGATGAAGCTATTGAAATGCTTACCAGCCTGTTCAACATCATTTACAACTCTGGCAAGATACCCAAAGATTGGGAAGAATCAGTTTTTGTACCCATACCCAAAAAAGCCAATGCAAACAAATGCTGTCTACATAGAACAATCAGTTTAATCAGCCACGTCTTAAAAATATTTTTGAGAATAATATATGAGCGTATCAAATCGAAGTGCGAGAATTACGTAGGCGAGACTCAATTTAGTTTCCGAGCGGGTTTGGGGACTAGAGAGCCTCTTGTTGGTTTGACTGTTCTGGCCGAAAAATGTTTGGATATGAGACAAGATCTGTATGTCTATTTTATTGACTTTCAAAAAGCTTTCGACCGAGTGGAGCACACATATTTAATGGACATACTGTATCAGATAGGTCTTGATAAAAAGGACATAAATATAATAAAGACCCTTTATTGGCAACAAACAGCATGTGTTAGAATCGGCAACGACTATACAGAAGATATTGAAATAAGAAGGGAAGTACGCCAAGGTTGCATATTGTCGCCTCTGTTGTTCAATCTGTATTCAGAAAAAATAATGCAAGAAGCTTTATCGAATTGAACCGAAGGTCTGAAAATCAACGGTATGATATTAAACAACTTAAGATATGCAGACGATACTGTAATTGAAGTGAAGAGCAATTACAAGCTCTCTTAAACGCTGTGGGGCAGAGCTCTCGTCAAATGGGACTTGACTTGAACGCTCAAAAGACTAAAGTCATGGTGATCAGCAGAGACAAAAGAAACATACACATAAACTATAACAACACTAGAATTGAACAAGTAAATCAAACAAAATATCTAGGAAGAATAATAAATGATCACATGGATACAGACATAGAAGTTGAGTCTCGAATAGGACAGGCCCGCCAAGCTTTAATAAAAATGAAGGGAGCGATCTGCAACAACTCCTTGAATTTGTCATTGCGTGTTCGTCTTGTTAAGTGTTACGTATGGTCTACACTGCTCTATGGATGTGAGTCATGGTCACTCAAAACAAATACCATGAAACGACTTAGAGCATTTGAAATGTGGTCATATCGTCGCCTACTAAAAATACCATGGACCGACAGAGTAACCAACGAAGAGGTTTTAAAGAAATTGAATAAGACACCAGAAATAGAAAACATAATTAAAAGGTGGAAATTGACATACTTTGGACACATCGAAAGACATGACAAATACAATATCTTGCAATTTGTAATAGAGGAAAAATAGAGGGCAAACGGGCTAGAGGACGTAGAAGAACTTCATGGATGAGCAACCTGCGTAATTGGACTGGACTTAATAGAGAAGAACTAATACATACTGCCAGAGATAGATGAAGATATGCCATGTTATTAGCCAACCTCAGAATCTGACAAGGCACCAAGAGAGAGAGAGAGATAAGATTGTTCAATGATATCGAGTGCTTAATTGATTTTATGTGTTCAAATATTGGTGAATTTTTATCTGAGGAAATATGTTCCTTGAATCTACTTTCAAAACTTCTCCCTGTTTGTCCGACATACGCTACCTAACATTCATTGCATTTGATTTAATAAATTCCTGATTGCTTGAATTTATCGTTCTTTTGTTCGGCATTAAATAATAATCTGCTTAAGTTGGGACCGTTTGGGAATGAAGTAGTTATGTTCAATTTGGAAAAGTAGTTACTGATTTCGTTAGAGAGTTCGCCGGTGTATCTGAGACTAGTGTATCTTTTTTCCGGAGTTTCTATGATGCTATATAGTAATTGGGGGTAATACGTTGTTCGTTGCGTTTAATGATGGTATTTAGAAAATGTTGTGGTATGTTGTTATTGGAGGCAATTTTTCTGATGATATTAAGTTTAGTTTGAAAATTTTTTTTCGAAAGGGAAACAGAGTAAGCTCTATGAATCATGGAGTTATATGCAGCTAGTTTGTAGCTCAAATGACTGAACGAGTCCATTGGAATCGATGCGTCTGTGAATGTTTCCTTTCTGTAAATTTTATAAGTGAGTATATTTGAATTTGTAATGGTTAAGTCGAGGAAATTAAATGAGTCATTATTTTCTAATTCAGAAGTGAAGCTGATGTGGCAATGTATCTGATTCAGGAAATTTAAAAATTGCTGAATTTGTTTGTTTGATTAAAATTGTCAGAAAAGCTAGCACACACAGAATGGGAGAAGAGGAAACTGATTCCAATGAATGTTCAAGCTGCAAAAATGCACGGACTGATTAAACTACATAAGGAAGAAAAATCTGCAAGACCTGTAGTGTCATATATAAACACACCATCAAGTAAATTAGCAAAATTCTTGAATCAAAAATTTCTAGACCTCTCGAATTTTCAAGCATAATACACTATCACTAACTCTGTAGATCTCATACATAAACTTTCAAATCTCACAATCTCCCAAGATCTTAGGTTAGTCTCTTTCGATGTCAAAAATATGTACCCGAACATTCCAAGGAATTAGTGTCTTCCCCTTGTTACAGATATCTTTTCCGAGTCTAACACACCGCCATATATCACTAATGAATTTAGCAATCTTCTTCAAATATGCCTATCTTAAAGTTACTTTCAATTTCAATCTAAATTCTTCAAACAAAATTCACATCTTCCAATGGGTTCACCTCTTAGCCCTCTACTAGCTGACATTTTCATGAATAATTTAGAGAAAAACTCATTATTAAACACAGATTAAGCTAAAACACATTACTTTCTGGTACAGATATGTAGATGACATTTTAGTTGGTTTTCGTGGCTCAAACAGACAAATCAGCAATTTTCCTCTTCTCCCATTCTGTGTGTGCTAGCTTTCCTGACAATTTTAGTCAATTAGACAAATTCAGCAATTTTTAAATTTCCTGAACGAAATACATTGCCGCATCAGCTTCACTTCTAAATTAGAAAATAATAACTCAATTAATTTCCTCGACTTAACCATTACAAATTCAAATAACCAACTCACTTATAAAATTTACAAAAAGGAAAAAAATTCACAGACGCATCGATTCCAATGGACTCGTTCAGTCATTTGAGTCACAAACTAGCTGCATATAACTCCATGATTCATAGAGCCTACTCTGTTCCCCTTTCGAAAGAAAATTTTCAAACTGAACTGAACTGAACATCAGAAAAATTTCCTCAAATAACAACATACCACAACATTTTCTAAATACAATCATTAAACGCAAAGAACAACGTATTACCTCCCAATTACTATATAGCATCGTAGAAACCCCGGAACCCCGGAACCCTGAGACACTAGTCTCAGATACACTGGCTAACAAAATCAGTTACTACTTTTCCAAATTGAACATAACTACTTCATTCTCAAGCGGCCCCAACATAGGCCGATTATTATTCAATGACGAACCAAAGAACGATAAATTCAAGCAATCAGGAATTTATCAAATGAAATGCAATAAATGTCTGGTAGCCTATGTCGGACAAACAGGGAGAAGTTTAGAAGGTAAATTCAAGGAACATATTCCTCAGATAAAAATTCACCAATATTTGAACACATAAAATCAACTAACCACTCGATATCATTGAACAATCATTCATAAATATAACGAAGGGAGAGAGATGAATTTGTTGGAAAACTTGAACATAAGCAAACTATCTAAAAACCTACAATTATTACCCTCCACAGCCAACTAGAGCATAATGGATCCCCACTACTCAATATTAAGGATGAATTTCATTCTGTACTTGTACTTGCCTACTCTTGTATTATGTTGTTATTCACTTGAAAATGACCGTAGGATCGAAACCGGTCGTGATTATTGAATAAATTGTGGAAAAATGACAAAAGTGTCTCATTTCGTGTCCATCGATAATGTCTTGTTCGCTAGTAGAACGTTCAAATCTGTATGCGTGTATATGACTTATTTTAGGCACTGATTTGAATTTGTTTTGAGCATTGGAACTTTGTTGTCCAACTATCACTAAAGAAAGATGTGCACACATTGATGAATGTTCAATGTTAATAGATTTCTTCCCCAGTAACAGAAAAGTGGATTAAAATAATTGTTTTCAATTACTTTTCTCTCAAGAAAATCTTTTGATCCCTATCTTGCCAATAGCTTCTGATGACAAATAACCACATACACGAAAGAGTTAAACTTCCCGAGCTAATTTACAAACTTTTGGACGAAGCCCGAACATGGATTCATTTTCACACAACTGCAGCAATCAAATAGTAGGTGGAGGCCAACCAAAGTAATTTCAAACACCGGCAACGTGATGGCCAACGTCTTCTGGAACTCACAAGGATTAATCTCCATTGATTTTTCCCAAAAGGAAAATACAATAATGTAGAGTACTATGCAACACTGCTGGTCCAATTGATCAAATAAGTAAATCAAAACAAAATCCTGTTTCACCACTACAATGCGCCTGGACATTTTTCTGCCACTGCAAAAATCAAGCTGTTGGAGTAACTTTATCCAGCGTATTCTCCTGGCCTGGCTCTTAGTTATTTATCTTTGCTACCAAACATGCAAATACAAACAGTGCACTGAAATCTAACCTAACCTAACCTAAGCAATTATATAGCACTAAAATAAATAACACCTAGTTAAGAAAAACGGGTTCTTCTTCTATTTTTAGCTGACTCACACATCCACTCTAGTAAGTCCCGAGCATTATTCTGTAGAAATATTATTTAAAATATTCGAAGTTAAATACTACAAAACTAACAATGATTCCAACAATCCACATGATGCAAGGTAACTTTATATGACTCAATGTGATGAAATACTCTTTGAAATTTTGGTGACTTTCATAAATCTTAATATACTGTGAAACGATTCTTTGAACAAAACCATGTGCTAATACTTTCAGAATTTGTTGATTTATCAACGGAAAAAATGGATGGCCTGGAATAAATATCGAACCAACATTCATGGAATAAACAGAGTAGCCCAACCTTTTAACTAGGGGTCTACCTTTTTCATCGAAAAAATTCCGATATTCGTAGAAAAACTTATACGTCCCTCTAAGGGTTACCAAATCCTTTGAATATGCCGTTCGATTTAGACAATCATCTTTATAATGATAACATTCTACGGAATTATATTTCAGATATTCTTTTAATTCATCGTTTTCACTAATGGCAATTTTCCATTGAGGTATGAAGCCAATCTTCAAATTGTACTTCATCACGTCTTGCAGTGAATTAATATCGTTCTCAAAATTTTCTCCACTCAAAAAATAAGCAATATTACATTTGTAAACCATATTCATGATAGTGCTCCCAAAAACGATAGTCGTGAATAAAATGTTTTCTGTTATATATCTAGATTTTAAATTCATATTTTGTTCCAGAAACATTTTGTAAAGGAAACCGGATTTTTGCAGAAAGTATTTGAAATTTCGTTGGTTATATAAAACATTGTTTACTTGCTGCCATGTTACAGCTGTTGCTATTGTAGTGAAAAGCCAAATGCATAATACATCAACTGACAACATTTCTGTTATATATTTCCATCTGGGTATTGTTTTCGCTACTGGACCAAACCAGTATATGGTATCTGTTAAATATGGAACAGTCATATCATAGTCATAATTCAAAAATTCAAATGCAGACCGTAAACACCAATTGCAAGAATTCATCAGCATTAATTGATGCATTATGTTTTCATAAGCAGACATATTGGATTTAACTGAAATATTGAGCATTTTGAAACTATGTTTTAAACCAATGCTCTCTAGTACCAAATCTTCTATATCAATCATTATTCCTTTCTTATTTAAACGATCCCCTCCAGAATATGGTTGGGAAGGAACCAAACAAACAACAAACGACGAATCAGACAATTTCTCGGTAGTTCCAGCAGAAAACCAATATTCACTTTTATTTTCAATTTCATGGAATTTCAGACATGAACCTGAATATTTAGGAAAAAACTTTTGCTCATGATAATTTTCGAAAATACTTATGTTTCCTAATCCACTATCCAAAAATATTATTTTTCTCATCGCATAATTTTCTAAGAAACGAAATACAAAAATAGAGACGTTACTACATTCAAACAAAAATATTGCAGAAATTGATAGAAAAGGAATTTTTGAAAAAGATTTCAGGAAATAATGAAAATTTATAGCTTCGCAATTGATGATAAAAACATGAAATCTACTTCCTCTTCTTCCTCCAGGTATAAGCAATTTGTCCCAATCTTCAACTTGAATCAACGGAAATTCGAGTTTGATTTCACTCTTAAACGAAACTATATTCATTTCATTGTGTTGCGAATTTTCTATTACAAAATTTTGTAAAATAGAATTAACGCAATAAATTGCATTGAGATTGTCGATCAGTGATACGGAGGTCAACATAATTATCCTGAAATTAAATCTAGGAGTTTTTATGAAAATGTTTCAATTAATATTATAAATACCTGATATTTTTGTTGATATATGGTTCAGAGAAAGTTGTTATATCATGAAATAAGCACGCTTATGTATTTCTTTTCAATTCGATCTGTTTTACGATCTCGCAAAAACTATATCAATTTTTCTCACACTCTTCATGAAGTCTAAACTACCAGACAGTTTAGATTGCAGTATATAACGAGGTTCAGAAGATTCAATATACGCTCACGCATACAATCCGACGCATAATTGCGTTTATGGCATAATGATTTCCTACATATTCAGCGTCGGCACAATATCGGAACGATATTCACTTGTGTAGACTTTTTCAGTATCTGGGTGATAAGGTGGATTGGATTCAAACACGTCATCCGGCGGCTGAGATAATTCTACAGGGTGACTTCTACGTTCACAACACCAACTGGCTCCGCCACTCCAGGAAAACGGATGAAGCAGGAAGACAGGCTGAAACTTTCGCAATCAGCCATAATCTAACGCAGCTAGTCGACGAACTGGCAAGAATACCTGATCACCCAACCGACTTCCCGAACACCTTGGATCTTTTTTTGATTTCAGATCCAGATGATTTTGCAGTGCAGGTCTCAGCACCGCTAGACAGCTCAGACCACAACCTTGAATCTGCTGCTGGAACTATTGTGTTGCCACTAAAACAGGTACCTAAACCACCCAGATGCATTTGGCACTATAACCGTGCTAATTGGGATGAGCGTGAATTAATATGTGCACTGAATCTTTTACAGAAATAATTCATTCAGGAATGGATCTTTACATCCCTCATTCCATGAAAAGAACAACAGCACAAAAGCCATGGTTCAACAAAGACTGCAAAAGAGCCTCTTCAGCCCAAAGAAGAGCCTACAAGTCATGGAAGAGAAACCTTCGTACGAATACGGAACGAATGCATCCTGACAACTGCAATATTTCAACGAAAGGGTAACTAATAACATCCTTGAACAGGCAAGCGGGACTAGACAATTCTGGTCAATGGCGAAGACTGTCAGTGCCAATATGCCAAGACGGAAGTATAGCATCCTCTCCGAAAGAGATAGCGGATCTCTTTGCTCTCTTGTTCTCAAAGAATTCCGTGCTGGATTCATCTAACGCAATACCACCAAACATTCTACCCACAAATTCTTTCATGGCAGGAATCAAATTCAGAGTCCGCACTGTGAGACGGACTCTCGAGCAGCTGAACTGCAAGAAGGCAGTTGGTCTAGACGAAATACCACCAATCGTCCTGAGAAAGTGTACTCCCGAACTGGCACTCATTCTTAACCGTTTGTTTCAGATTTCCTATGGAAGTAAGACTTTTCCGAGCAGCTGGAAAACAGCGAGAATTCAATCGATCCAAAAGAAAGGAAAAAAGTCCTTACCCCAAAACTACCGCCCTGTTGCACTTCTTCCCATGGCGATGGAGGGAGTCATAAATGATGAACTCATCAAATATCTTGAGCTGCAGGGAATTATTAACGACCGTCAGTATGGTTTTCGCAGGCAAAGATTGTCAGGAGATCTGCTCGCCAACGTCACTCATGTTTGTACATCAACGATGGAAAAATATGGGGAATCTAGAGCAATAGCCCACGACATCTCTGAAGCCTTCGATTGGATTTGGCATGCAGCATTGTTGAATAAACTTGCTGCATATGGGCTTCCCAAAAAATTGCGGTGTTGGATAAGTAGCTTTCAAAGAGATCAATACAAGTTGTAGTCGACGGTTTAATATCTGATTGTTTCCAGTTTCAAGCAGGAGTACCTCAAGGATCCATTCTTGCGACAACTTTGTTTCTGTTGCAGATGAACGATTTTCTGTCATCTACAGAGAACAAGATCTTTGGTTTTGCAGACGATTGTATTCTGGTTGTGCCTTTCAGTAGTCTGCGGTCGATTACAGCTGCGGAATTTCATCGTCAGAGACGTCAACAAATTAATAACTTAAACTCTGACTTGCAAAGGAAATCTAAGTGCGGTCAGTTGGTCCTGTTGAAACTACGTTTTCTAGAAAGGTCCCCGATGGAGAACCTCCTCTAATAATGCAAGGCATCGAAAGATTCGATGCATCTTCTCGGAATAATGGTCAACTCCAAGTTTTGCTGGCATTAACATGTATCAGCAATAGCTAATTCGGCATCAGCTAAACCTAGTTTTCTTTTCAGAGCCAAGCGATACTTCTCTTCATCTCAGCTGTTGCTTCTATAAAAGGCGCAGATTCGACCTGATTTGAAATATTGTTCCTATGTATGGGGATCTGCGCCCAAACATTCGTTGCAGATAATGGATAGTGTACAAAAACAGGCTGTGCGCCTCATCGACCACCCGGAGATCACCCGAAATTTCCAACCGCTGGCTCTCAGAAGACAAGCTGACCTTTCTCTCTTTTACAGATACTTCCATGTTTTGCCGCAGCACTAGGCTGGCAAGGAGTTCTCATGATATGGCGGTATATTTAACCTCTCTCTATAAGAATTCTTTCGTTTACAGGGTCGGTGAGCTGTGGAACTCGCTTCCATCCAACATCTTCCCAACATCCTACAATTTAGCCCTCTTCAAGAATCGAGTAAACAGACACCTAAATGCTTCCCAGGCGCCTACTTATGTGGTGTAACAGGTTCGCCTATTCCTTGGAAGTGCACACAAAAAAAACTAATCCAGTCAATAGAGAGATTCAACCTACAAAAATTTGCACAAGCTATTTTTTGACGCAAAAAGTCATATTTGGTGTCAAATAACGGATCCACTTTCTTCCCCTGAAAATGATCACCCTTTGGGATGAACTTGAGAGCAGATTTCGAAGTCGATATGCACAGGATATTCTACGAATGTTGGATCAAATTTTGTCGGAGGAATAGGAGAATGAAGCTCAGGAAGCTGTTCAAAAAATTTAATAGGGAATATGCAGGTCGTATGCAGCTGTCATGCATTCAAGAAGGGGAATTACAAGAAATCAAATTGTATAATTATGAATTTGGAATTGCTGCGTTGTTTGTAATTTTATGTTACAAAATTGTTGTTTTTTATTTTCTCGTTACCTTACTTTGTAGGTTTGAAAATTGGGGAAATCTAAAATGATTGGTGGCTCAAAAGCTCAAAGTTGGCTGAAATAAGCATTGGCTGTCTTTGCCTTGAGTTTCACGTCAAATCAATGGATGAGGAACAATTCCGAATATTTCTTCTTCAAAAAAAGAAATTATTCATTTTGATTGAACGTTTTGCGAGATATCACAAAATGAAAATGCACCAAATTTCAGGAGAACCTCTTTATTATGGTTAAGTGTATTTATTTATTTCACAGAACTAAATTTACACTCTAAATGTTATTTGACTTAAAGTATTCAAGACAGAATATTAAACAAGCACTAATTATTCCAATTATCCAGATGAAACAAAGAAGTTTTATATGATGAAGTGAGATAAAATAACTTTTAAGGTTTACGTTTGATATTTTAGTCTTGGTATATTGTGAAATAATTCTCTGAACAAACCCATGTGCCAATAAATTATGGGTTTGTTGGTTTACCAACGGATACAATGGATGTCCTGGAAAAAACAACGAAACGAAGTTTAGGTTCCAAGCTGAATCTCCAAAAGTTTTCACCAACGATCTGCCATTCTCATCAATAACATTTTGGGAGTAGTACAAAAACTTCATATTTGATCTGAGCACAGCTATATCTCTGGAAAACCCAGCTCGATTGAGGCAATAATCACTCAAATCACAGGCAATAAAATTTTTTTTGAAATATTTCAATACTTCTATATCATTTTCAAAAACTTGTCTTCTCACAGGAACAAAACCAATCTTCAAATTACGATCCATCACGTCTCTGAGAGAATTGATATCTACAGCAAAATTCTGTCCACTTAAAAATAAGCAATGTTACATTTATAAACCATATTCATAATAGCGCTTCCAAAAATGATTATTGAAAATAAAATTGATTCTGTCAGGTATCTAGATTTGAATTCCACATTTTGTTCTACAAATAGTTTGTAGAGAAGGCACACTTTTGAAGAAGATATTGATAGTTTCTTTGGTTATATAAAATAAAGTTTACTAAGTACAACGTAAAAACTGTAGCAACTGATGTGAGAAACCAAATAGACAATACTTCAATTGTTAGCATTTCTATAATATACTTCCATCTAGGCACTAATTGAGGCACTGGAACAACCCATGTTATAGAATCAGTTACATGAGGAACTGTGAAATCAAATTTATGTTTCAACAATTCAACAGAAGCTCGCAAATAATAGTCACAAGATCTGTTTTTCAAGTACTTATATATATTATTTTCATATTTGGATTTATTAAATGATGGTGCCATCTTTATTCTTTTGAATCTATATCTCAAATCAATAGTTTCAAGTATCAATGTCTGTATTTCTATTATTATTCCTTCCTTTCCAAATTATGCACGAGTGTGAAAGGTGGATCAAAAAAATAACAGACAGTTAATGGAGAATTCAACCATTTTTTGTAAGTGATTGGAGCGAAAAATCTCTCATTCATTTCGCTCATATTCAAACATTTTCCTGAATATTTAAGTGAAACTTTGTTCTCGTAAAAAACGTCGAAGATACTTATATTATCCGAAGTATCTGAAAAAATAGCTGTGCTTATCAAATTTGTGTGAAAGTCAGAAAGTGACGAAGAAATGATACTTTTGCAATAGAATAAAAAAATGTCTGATATAGAAAACAAAGGAGAATATAATATGAACTCTAGAAAGAGTCGAATTTGTATGTCTTCACAATTAATAATGTAGAGATCATAATTACTTCCACTTCCACCTGTGAATATTTGTTCATCCAAATTTTCAATTCTTATACTGGGATATTCAAGTTTATATTCACTTTTTACCATGATGACATTAGTATGTATATTTTTGTTACAACACTCTGTATAATATTATTCATGCAATTTATGAATTGCAAGTTGTTTAATACGGTAACAGGCGTTAACATGTTAGTTATATTTCTTTCCTTACTTTCTGAATGAATTTTTATTCAAAAATAAAGTATTTTTTCAGATATCGATTAAAGTGTCACACAAATTATTCAGTGAGTGGTATAATATTTTTCAGTTCATTATATATGAAACGAAGATATGAATATTTTATTTTTTCAATGATTGCATTCACAGCAAGTACCGGTGTTCTATTTTCGATGTTTTAATACGGCTGCTATGTGAAATTCGGCAAATGGAGAATTCATTGGTGAAACAGATCGCTGTTATCTTCTTTGGTTATTATTACTAAGTTTCATAAAGAGTTGAGGTTTTGGAATCTATAATCTCAAATAGTAGACTAAATATTCAGTGACAAAAATAAAAGTGAAATGACAAAATGAGAATCAATACTTAAAGATAACTGAAAATTAAAAGCTAAAGAAAATGATCTGAAATAATTATTGGCCGATTTGAAATAAACTAAGCAACTCTATTATTAGTGAACCAATTGTCCAAAGAATTCATAAAGTCGTTCACTGATGCAGAAATAACTACACTACCGTTCATGTACTAACTTAAATTGATGTCCACGTAAGTTATTCATATTAAGTTTGAAAAGGTCAATAGGCCATGCATAATTTTGTAAACGACTATCAGATCTCCTCTTAGTCGCCTATGAACGAAAGTGGGAATCTTCATTATCCACAAGCGCTCCTCATAGCTTGGGCGTACGACACCATACGACATCCTAGTAGCCCTTCTCTGAATGGATTCTATAACCTTCACGTCATTATTTAGCCAAAGATGCCATACTGTACCAGATAACTCCAAAATTGGTCGGACGTAGGTCTTGTATAGTTCTGCACCAGTAGAAAGATCACATCCATGAAAAGAGCTTTGAAGTAAGTAAAGTGTACTTTTGGCCTTATTAGAACAGTGCATAACATGATGGCTCCAGGATAAATCTGCCGATACAATCACTCCAAGATCGTTGTGAATTTCTACACTTTCTATTTGGTGACCATTAACGAAATATACCAAATGAGGAGTGGAGAACCTTACACTTTTCGGTATTTAGTGGCAGGAGCCAGTGTTCGCACCAACGAGTAATAATGTTCAAGTCATTCTGTAGGGTGATGTGATGCAAGATGGGACATTTCAAAAGTTTTGTATCATCAGCATATGAGAGGCAGGCAGATTTCGAAGAAGAAGGCAAATCAGAAATGTAGACCAGAAACTGTAGGGGACCCATCACTCAGCCTTGGGAGACCTCACTTTCTACAAAAGTGAATACAGATCCTGCACCACCAACTGAATAATCTCTTCCTCAAAAAATACTTTGATCCACAGTAGCATATCTCGTCGAATACCAACATGCTGAAGTTTCTGGAGAAGTCCTCTTAGAGGAACACGATCAAAGGCTCTAGGGAAGTCCAAGTAGACTTTGTCCACTGGATCACCTATATCCAGAGACCTCGTCGACTGGTCAATACATTGAAGCAGACACGTCATGATGGACCCTCCTGGAATGAAGCCATGCTGCTCCTTTGGGATGATATCATGAGAAAACGGCAGCAGAGTAGTGACAACTATCCTTTCCATAAGTTCGACAGCAACAGAATTTATCGAAATTGATCTATAATTGTCTAAGGAGCATTTGTCGCCTTTTTTAAACACAGGAGTTACAGATGCCTTCGTCCAACAACTTGGAAGTGAATGTGTTTCAAGCGATGTTGACATTATCTGGGACAGTGGACCTATCAGCGAGCTGCTACAAGATTTATATAATTTGACGGATATTCCATCAAGTCCAGGAGACGAATTTCATTTCAGTCCCTTAAAGGCCGCTTCCACAAGTTCTGGAGATATGGTTACATCACTTATAGTATTTTGGTTTCTTCTGGTGGAGATCCTTGGCAGAGGGCCTGCAAGTTCTCTAGAGGAAGCTTTGGAGAAAGTATCAACGAAAATACTGGCAGATGTCTTATTATCAGTGGATAAATTCCCACGTTGTCTCGGACTGAAGGAATCGATACTTTGGTGTTGAGAGTGCTACGAATGTACTTGAAAAATTTCTTTTTATCCTTACTTGAATAGATCTTTCTCTCGAAATTCTTCTTAGCAAAGGATATACATACTGACAGACGGTTGGAAAATTATCGATGATCTTGGAAATCAGTATCGCGTCTATTTCTGATATATCTTTGCCACAGAGACTTTTTATAGCGAATCATTCGGATGATGCCATCATCAATCCAGGGTTTGGTAGGACTCTGACGCATCAATCTTGGAGAAGTGTTTTGGGCAACATGAAATTTGACAGTAGCATAAAATTTGTTCCACATGTTGTTGACCTCGTCTGGATTCTACAGCTCATTCCAATACACCAACTGCAAAGCCTCACTGACTCTTTGATAATTGGTAATTTCTAACTTCTTCACATTTTTTGAGTAGTTAGGGGTTTCATGAAACTGCATCTTCATATTGAGAACCACATGGTCCGATTTTCCAACTGGTGAAGAAAACAAGTTTCTATCATTGACAAGGATAAGATCCAAAGTTCTTGGGATTTGGTTGAGTCGATTACGAGTAGGTTATCTATTAATTGTAGGAGGTTGCAGTTATTCAGCGTCTTCAAAAATTCGGTGGAGGTTATAACTGGGGGACAAGAAGTAATAGACCACTTGAGAATACTTTAGTATTCACCAGCAAATAAAACATTTTGCTTAGAATTGGATAAATTTTCTAGGTGATCAAAGAGTAATGAGTCATAGACGCACGGACGGGGTCGATAAATACACCCTACGCAAATAGAGAATATTGGAGACTCTATGTCCAAGAAAATATTATCAATGCCAGGGGTCGCTATGGAGTGAGAACGAACAGAATAATTATTCACATCCGATTCACTAATGAATATACAACATCCTGCATAGCCAGGAGTGGTGGTTCTATCACAACAATAAATGGAGTAGCCGGAAATATTACATACAGAATCAGGCATATCTGGATGTAGCCATGTTTTTGTTACAAGAACTATGTTGGGTTTGTAGAAGTGAACAATAACAAGAAATTCATTCATCTTAGCCGAAAGTGACGAAAGGATGGTGTATATGATAGGCCAGTCACTCGGGACATTATTTAGTTTTTTGAAATTGGTCTACTTTCGTTACCTGGCACACAAACTATTGCCAGCTCTCAATGAACGTACTTAATGGTTATTTTTTCTCTCGTTTGGCCTGATCCCGCAGCTCGTTCAACCGGCGCAATAGAGATTGAGATTTATCGTCAGACAAGGAATATATCTTGAATGCAGAATGTGAACTAAGCAGATATTTGTTCCTCAAAACCAGTTTTCAAAGGTCTTGGATGAGGTCAAGCATGTGATTGATTTACTTCGCCGAGATGAGAGAGCGAAGCTACATGTGAATACGCCATTTCATCAATCATCTTCAGAACATCTTCCACAACCTTAACATCGACTGCCTGATCAGTTTCGTAACTTGTTCCGTTATTTCTCTTGCGTCAATCGAAGAGCCACGAGACACATTGCTAACATCAACTCCAGCTGAACCAATTCGCTGATCCATTGTCTCCAGTTTTGATTTCGTCTGCACTTCTTTCGTGATTATATCCTGATTGGTTCGTAGAACCTCCATGTCTTCATGATAAGCCGAAATCTGCTCTCCCTGGAGTTCGAGTTTCTCAGTGCATTTCCTAACCTTGTCCGCTAAGCTTTTCTGGGACTTTTTTATCGACGCTATGTCCTCCGCTATGGTGTCGAGTTTAGTCAGCTTTTCCATAATCGAGGCAAGCGTACTGTTCGTATCAAGCGTACTAGGTTCAGCGTTACTATAGTTACTGGCGTTACTACTAATGCTGTTTCTTCGAATGAATCTAGAACTGCTCTGACATGAAGTGCATGTGAACTTCTCTTTAGATTTTTCCAGATTTTGAACGTCTGAAGATCTCAAGTTAACGCATGCAGCGTTCGAGTTATTCCGGATATCCCAATTTTCTCGGGAATCGGCATACGCCAATATCTCAGTAGCAGTGAAAGCTAGGTGAAAACTATTTCGACATTATATGGTTTCATTTAGTATGCTGCTGCGAACTCGAATAAGATATCCCAAATATTGACAATTCTATTCTCACAACAATAAATCCGACTCGTAGTGAGATCGAACAACTCTACTCCTTCTGGAAATGCTTAAACTATGACAAAACTTGACTAAACTTTCTCCATAGGTCTGCCGAATTTTTTCAAATGTGTCTGTTCCATTGTGTCCAAGTTTAGAGCAAAACCGTTGATTCACATTGAAGGCATTTACTTTTAGGAGACACAAGAAAAAAACTGTTTGACGAAAACTAACGCAATGGACAAACAAATGTCTGTAGCGTATTCAAACTCATACTAGAGGCCTGTCACGTGTGCTCAAAACCTATCTTCACACGCGTTGCCGGATTGGAAGTAACATGACTAGTTCTCATTACTTTATTATAAATCTCATTTATTCATTAATTGGGTAGCTGAAAAAAGTAACCTACAAGCATATCGTGCATAACAACTGGATGTCTTTCAACAGAAAACTGTGCAGAATAACAAAGTTGATCAAAAACCGAAGACTTATTATGAGAACACAAAGCCTGACAAAATAGCGGAGAACTAATCTCATTGCACCATCATCAGTGAAGTTCAGGAGAGAGATACATAGTATGCTACTTGTATGGAACGGATTCAGGGATACTCTGTAAAATGAAACAGAATTCAAGCTATGAATACCACCAAGGAGAAACATCTCCAGAGTAGAACAATTAACCTAATCACAGACATCAGAGCTGTTCTGAACGGAACATGAGGCATGAAAACCAGATCTAAACTAGTATGTAAACCCTTTTAAAACCTAGCACTAAAACAGAGTCAGCCTGGGTACTGAGATATAAATATATGAAATCTGATCCGTTGGCAAACGACGCATCATCTTAAGAATTCGTATGTACACAACCGGCCATTGGCATTACCTCAAAGGTTTTACAGAATACCTTAGCAACCTGGATAAGGCAAGCACATGTCAAAAATGAAGAGAAAAAGAGCAGAAAACAGACTACATCAGGAATTTGTTGTAGAACTAAGTGAATAGCTTGTAGAGTAGCTCTATAATCAACTAGAGACCATCTTACGAATGGTGATGGGTTTCTTAAACGTACCTGTAGAGAATTTCAACATGAAGATCTACTGAAACATCTTATAAACCTTGCAAGAAAACCTAACCTTTTCAAATAGGAATGAGTACTTCCAAAGAGATACGAAACGCTTCTTGTGTTCAAGCCACGAAATGCACCAACACTGAAAAATGATTTATCCGTAAGACACGACCTTTGTACTGAACGTCTTCATAAATACAAATAAAAAAATATATTCAATAATTTATATTTCTTAAACAACTAAAATGGCAAAAATAACACGATAAGGTACATCAAAAGAATTAGTATCTGGCGTCGTATTGTGGCCTTGAATATCTCGATTGTTCATAAATTTCATTCGCTGCTAATGGTGGAGGTCTTGATCTTCTTTGTTGATAAATATCTGCTACAGCTGCTGGTGCAGGAGGATTATATGCAGGTTGAGAATCCCGGACATTGTACTGAGCACTATATTTCTTGGGAGCTGCAGGGTAATTCTGGTAAGCTGGTTGGCTTTGAAGACGTTGATTGGGATTTTCGTACTTTTTGGGATCGTAGGTGCCATCATCAGTTGGATCATCATTTATGTAACCTATTGATGAAGGAGTCAATATAAATTTAGAATATTTTTTGTTGTCTATGAATACAGAAAATATGATTGGCTGTACGGATTTCTTTCAAGCATTTATGAGTGTGGCGATAATTCATCAGAAACCGCAATACCTCTGCCATATCGTACAGACTGTCTCATTTTATTTTAGTCTCTGCAAAAAAAGAAAATTGACCGATATCTCAGCAAAGTCAAGAAATCCCGAATAACTTCAAAACAAAAGAAGATAGTGCGATCTGTCTGCACCAATTGAATTTCCTCGATAATGGAGGATGGATAATGAAGGATGCTCATTTTTTCTTTTTTCAGTACTTAAACAATTTGATGTTTTATTACGGCATCTATGTGAGATATTGTAGAGAAAAATTATCCTCCCTCTCTCGAGCTCAATTTTCGAGAAAAATTTATTGGTGAAAACGGATGGCAGTTATCATTTTTAGTTTTCGAGTTATTCTTGAATTCTAGATTCTTAGAAATTTCGATATGTGGCGATATTTCGAATCTTCTTGAAGTGAGGAAAAAGTAGTTAATTGATTCCGCATTACTACGGATTGTTAATTAATCATAATAATAATAAGAAATTAAACTATGTATTATACTATCACAAGAGATTTATTGAAAATCAAGATTGCAATTTCGGTCTCTCGATCATCTGCACTTGACAAAAAGTATCGAACTATAGTTGAACATACATACATATATAAATACCAGGTTGTTCAATAAGTTTTGTCGTTCGATAAGAAAAACACAATGTTATGGTTCAAAATACACTTTATTATTCAGTATAATCATTAATACACTTGCTCCAATCTGTGGATCCCATCCCTGAAGTGAGAATCTGGAAGGTCTGCAAAATACGCTTCAACGGCCGTCATGACCTCTTCATTTGATCAAAAACGCTTGCCACGCATCCATTTTTTGAGATCTGGAAACAAATGGAAGTCGCTGGGGGCCAAATCTGGTGAATACGTAGTATGCTCCAACAATTCGAACTTTAATTCATGGGTTTTAGCCATTGTCAAAATGCTCTTTTGACACAATGCATTGTCCTGATGAACCGGGTCTTTTTTCACGAATTTTTTCCTTCAACTATCCCAAAAGGTTACAATAATATTCAGAATTCATTGTTTTACCAGTTTGCAAGTAATCCACAAACAAAATTCCTTTCGCATCCCAAAAAACTGATGCCATAACCTCCTTGGCCGATTTCCGGACAAGAACTCGTTTCGAAGCCGAACAACCAGGTTCACACCACTCTTTAGCCTCTTGTTTTGATTTAGAATCATGGTGATAGACCCAAGTCTATCATCCATCCATCCATCTATAGTGATGAATCGACGAACAAAATCCACTATCTTTCTTTTTTAAGACGCTCGAAATGTTGCTGAGAAAGTCTCATTTTAATGTGTTTTTGTTTCATTGTTAGCGGATGATGCACCCATTGTGCACACAGCTTTCTAAAACCCAAAATTTCACTTGAAATATGTCTCACACTGACTAATGAGATGTGTAGAGTATCCACTTAATCCCTTTCAGTCAATCGACGATCTTCCAAAACCATATTCTCTATTTTGGCTATGATTTCTGGTGTTGATGCACTTTTTGGACGTCCTTCACGTGGATCATCTTCAAGGCTTGTACGACCACGTTTAAATTCAGCAACCCATATTTCTACTGTTCTAATTTTAGGCGAACAATCATTATACACTCTTAACATTCGTTCGTGAATTTCTTGTGGTGCTTCACCATCCTACAATGAGAATTTTATCACTCCACGATATTCAATTTTTTCCATTGTACAAAAATACTGTAACCCGGCGACACTAAATGACTTGTAAACAAATAATGAATTGACAGATTGAAATGAACCTTCACATACGTTCATATGAAGAGTGTACCAACCAAACAAAAACAAATTTGGACTAGTAGCACAAAATTATTAAGGGTGCAAACAAGAGGCAATAAACTAATTATGATAAAAACAGGTAATATCGAATAGGGACGAAGAAGTCGGTCCGTACTAGTGGTTTAGAAGATTATCTCTATGGGGGGTTTGTTGCAGTTTGAAAATTTCGATGGATTCCAAGAAATCTAACTTTCATCCCATAGGTATTCTGTGAATAATATGAAGTTGATCTATAAGGGAAAATGATGGCCATTTTCGATACAATGTGAAGCCAAAGATTCGTCAGTTATTTGTTATTGTAATCTGATCTGATCTTGTAACTAATTTTGAATGAACGACCAGTCTGACCTATATGGACGCCTTCACAATCCATCCAGGACAACTTGTAAACTCCAGTATTATCAAAATTTTCAGTTTTATCTTTACTATTGAGAAATTCATGTTTCATGTGGGTCTCGAAAGCTACTTTTTTTATTCTGTTTCATAATAACATTTGCAATCTTTTCGCTGATAGGGACAAAATATATTAATGAAATATATTTATCTGTATAGTTGATTCTGTACGTGGGTAAATATTATGAGCTGCTAAATGTGTTTTTTTTTCTTATCATTCCGTCTATTATATTTAATAAAAGGAGCGTGCTCAAAACTCTATAAATCATATTTTGATTGTTGAACTCAAAGAGTAATAATAAGCAATGCATACATGACATTATCTCTGATCCACAGCCCATTAAGTGCGGAGTTCCTCAAGGCAGCAAGTGTGGTGCCGGAGGCATCTTTGGTAAAGTATGCAGATGATACTAACGTACAAGTGAGAGAGAGAAGAACACTTTCCAAAGGCTCAAAAGGATACAG
Source organism: Cryptolaemus montrouzieri (assembly GCA_013387265.2). Classification (NCBI taxonomy): domain Eukaryota; kingdom Metazoa; phylum Arthropoda; class Insecta; order Coleoptera; family Coccinellidae; genus Cryptolaemus; species Cryptolaemus montrouzieri. The sequence continues at coordinate 33,252,360 of JABFTP020000103.1, forward strand.
ATACATTACTGACTGAGATCAAAAATTAGTTCTCAAACTATGGGCTAAGCAGGAATGATAAGAAAACAAATGCAATACTATTTAAGAACTCACATGCAGGATATGATACTCCCGAAAAACTACAAATAGCAATAGCAAATGTCGAATTGACACCTCATGCAATGTTCCTTGGAGTTTACGTTGATGAATCACTGAGATGGAATAAGCACGTTGACGAGCTTGCATCCACATGTCACTCACTATCTGTACTACTATACAATACAAAATATTTACCATGCTGTGTTTGAAACAAAACTAAGGTATGGAGCAATATTTTATGGAAATTCTTCAAACATAGGTAACATATTTGGGATCCATCCGGACAATATTTAAAATGAAAGTAAAGGAATCATGTGGTGGTAAATTTGAAAAATATGGATTGCTAACAATGACAGCTATACACATACAATAGTGCTTGTTATTTGCATTCGAAAACAGTTAAAGATTTGAGTAGTCGTCTTATAATACCAGAATAACACAATGGAAATAACCAAACCATAAATTAACACTAACCGAGAAAGGTCCTCAATATTCCTGTGTAACGCATGAAATGCTTTTGGGAGTAAGGGCATCTTTCGAAAGGAGAATACATTTATGCATAGAGCAAAACGGAGGCCATTTTGAACATCTTTTGCAACATTTCTATTGCTTCAATTCATGCAATTTTTTCTTTTCCGTAATTTGTAGTAATATTCTCCATCGTCAAACATTTTCACCCATTCAAAGCTTATTTTTTCCATTTTATTATGTTTCTCGAGAAATAGTTAATGAGCAGAAAAGAAATAAATTTGAAAAAAAAATTTATGAATACCTATCACCGGAAAAGAATGAGAGTTTACAAGGAGGAAAATAAGAAAAAAAAAAGGCATGCAGAGATTTTTTGATCATTTTCGACTTATAGATTCAAAACTGGTGTTTTGAGAATAATATCGTATACACTCTCGTTTTGTCTTATCAAGTGACATGCACTCCTCTTCAAAAACGAATGAAAACATTTCGAGATGAATATTGAGACACAAAGTATAGGAAAATTCGAGAAATCTCGGAAACCGTTAAATATAGGTATAGAGAACATGGGTATCGTTCGATAGGTATAAAAATTACTGATCATTACAGAGCATAAGATACAGGGTGTGTTATTCGATAAAATTGAGAAAATGAGGCTTGAAGAAAGGCGGAACGGAAATTTTGTGCTGGGCACCCTGTATCAATTTCAGAGTTTCCCAACGATGGTTACTCAGAAATGCATAATTTTTGCAAGATCACAATCGTAAAGACACAACGAGAGATGAAAAAAATTTTCAAAAAAGTTATCAAATTTCGAAAAATCTCAAATAAAACCATTGAACTTAGGTATAGAGAATATCGAACAAAGTAACCTTCATTTGATTTCACAAAGTTAAAATCATCAAAATATATAGGGTGTTCTATTTAAAAGAATATAACTTTGATTTGTTCCTCAGAAACAGAACACCCTGTATATACGAAATTATTTTGAATTGTGACCATAACAGAAGTTCATCATATTGCGAGAAAAAAATTTCAAAATCCGTTGTTTTCTTGGCATTATGCTACTTCCAGTGACTCGTGGGCCAACCTATATATATATATATATATATATATATATATATATATATATATATATATATATATATATATATATATATAGAAGAATTGCCACCAGAAAAAACCTTATCTCAACTGCTGGACAGAATTTAGGGACTTGTGCAATTGCCAGCCCGTTCCCCAGATCTGACTCTTCTAGACCTAACTCCTCTAGGTCTCTTTCTCTGGAGCATGTTAAAAATTTATTGCTAGAAGAAAATACGGAAAACAAAGATGACCTAAAACAAAATTTTAGGATTTGTTTGTAGAATTTTTAGCATTTTATATGATGGAGATGCTTTTGAATTCATAAAATAATTTGTTTATTCATTCAATTTATTATGTGTATAGTCACTACTTTTTGTCAAAACATATTTTCTTCAAAATCCAAAATAAAATTTTTCAACAGAAAAACTCTATGTTTTGATTACAGAGTTGAATAAATGGGATTTTTTACGCACACAGACGAACTTCTTCTATTGAATTGTGAATATCCGCTATGTTCCGAGTAGATAAATATGAATTCTCGATGTTCCTTTTGAAGAAGGCGTTACATGAAGGAATTGATGGGGCATGTGATATATATTTCGATAGAAAAAATTAATCTTCTCTATTGATACCTAAATCACCTATAGTACGTATTTGAAAAAACACAAGTTTGCTTGATAACTCAGAAACCGATCACCAATAATATTTTTCGAATACGTCTCTGCATTCTGTTCAAAAAATGAAATATCCCTGTACGTACAGTACTTAAAGTATCATATTATGAAGGATTATTCTGCAATTTTTTCACAGAAATCAATCACTTCCTTCACTTTAAGTATTTCAGGTCAAATATTTTCGTTAATGTGCAAATCATATTATATTTAATGGGGCTAAATTTTCCTTCCCCCTACCTTCTGACTGAAAAAGTTTCAGTCACGCTATTCAATTGAAATGAGCTTATAAAATATGTAAAGATAAAATTGAATCTTTTCCCTTCGGGAGTTTCATCGGTTGAAATGCACAGCTGGCTTTTTTACAAATTCCTCTTCGACTCGAAGCTTTTAATCCGATATGGGGATGTTCGACTTCGATGAATTGCAGAACAAAAGCACTTAATCCGGTAATTTCTCATTTCGTCTCTGAATTTATCTCGTTCAATCCTTATTGAATACAAACTTCGCCTTTTATTTAACGCCGGATTTTTTGAATCGCTGTTGTCGGAAAACTAAATCTATGTATATTAAATTAACGTTATTGCAAATATTTAAAATATGATAGGTGCTTTTTTCATTGTAGATTTAAACTACTCTGTTTTTCATTTTTGATTCTCCAGTTGAGCGAGATCACGTCAAGTGGACCCCCTATTTTCCACTTGATCATAAAAATTGAGTCCGTGTATTGTTTTCATAAGTAGTTACTGAAAGAAATTTATCCCCGAAACGATTTTTGAAAATTTTGAGTTTTGTTTTTTTTCACAATGAAAATTTTAGGTACTTTTAATTGAAAAATGAATGTTTAATCAACAGTTAAATATACATTAATGAAACTTTCAGGATTTACTGTCGACAATTCCACTCTTGTGTCAAAATGCACGTTTAAAAACACAGAAATTCGAGTTTGATATCGAATAAATTGCATGGAAATTGAATGGAAGGTAGGATTTTAGTGGATAAATTTGCCCATAGAGAATCCTTGCGTGTCCATAGCAACACAACATTCACAACAAATAGCACGGTCTTAAAACTGTCACGAACAGCCATTTTAGTACCTGTTATAAAGTTTCTACAAATATAATTTAAAATGTCTCGTTTTGAAAGCACTAGTGAAGCAGAAATAAATAGTTCTATACAGAATTCTATCCCCAAAAATGCAAGAAAAATGCACAGCTCGATTTGAAATCAATTCAGTATATTCTGCAAGGAACGAACGTTCGATTTGGATATACAACATTCTATTGAAGATATTGAAGAAAATCTTATGGATTGGGGTTTCAATATGAAACAAATGAATGGACAAGATTACAAAGAATACGTTGTCAAAACAATGTGAAACACAACTGCGAAAATGACAAAAAATTCAACATGAATTTCAACCCCTTCACCGATTCAGCATTTATAAAGGCTAGTGAAGCTCGCAAATCTAAAAGGAAGATGTTACAAGGAGATGTGGAAAAGCGCAAAGAAAGTTCCGTCGCATTAAAAAGAACTGAAATTGATACCATGGCTCTGTACTGGGACGAAAACGCCCCGATAGGTTTGTTGAAAAAATGTTTCCATATTGTTGCTTATGAATTAGCATAGCGTGGCGGTGAAGCAGCAACATGCAGGGAACACATTTTCAAAGTGGAAAAATTTAATAACGGAGAAGTGACTGGTCGTATTGAATATAACCCAGTATTCTCGAAAACTTGCCAAGGCGGCTCGAAAAAATGCTGTGATAGTAAATGGCTAGTAAAAAATGGGGAAAACCCTGATTTATGTCCTGTGAGGTTGTTTCATAAGATATTGTCGAAAAGACCCGATCATATTACAAGTGATAGATTATTTCTGGCTCCCAATCAATTTTGGAAAAACAGTACTTCTAAGGGTTGGTACAAAAATATGTCTTTCGGAATAAATGAAATATCCAAATGGACAAAAATTTCAGCAGAGAAAGTTGGACTGGATATGAAAAATAAGAAGATCACAAATCATTCTCATAGATCCAGTGCTGTTTCGAACCTATCTGAGGCAGGTGTCAGTGAACAAGAATTGATCAAACTAACCGGACACTGTACGGCAAGCTCTATTAAGCCCTACCTACAACTGAACAATGAGCATCATTTGAATCTTGTTTCAAATCTTCGAAAACTTCTGCGAATGCTGAATCTTCCATAATTCCTCAGGCATCGTCCCATATAGAATCGACCCGGAGTAAAAAAATTGTTTATAGTAATTGCATTTTGAATAACTGCTCATTCCAATAATAATTAAGCATGTTTGTAATGAATGCTCCATGATTTTCTCTTTGAGTTTGTGCGTATTTCTCAATAAAGTTCATTTTGTACGTTTTGTCATTCAGGTCGAGTTGAATTACCGAAAAGTAAGTATGAGAAAACGAGCTTAGAAAAATATCCTGCCAAATCTGAGCTCGGGTGGTATTAGCTGAGAAAATTGCGCGAAAGACAAAACGTACAAAATGAACTTTATTGAGAAATGAACACAAAAACTCAAAGAGAAAATCATAAAGCATTCATTACAAACACGCTTAGTTATTTTTGGAATGAGCAGTTATTCAAAATGCAATTACTATAAACAATATATTTATTCCGGGTCGATTCTATATGGGACGCTGCCTGAGGAATTATGGAAGATTCAGCATTCGCAGAAGTTTTCGAAGATTTGAAACAACATTCAAATGATGCTCATTGTTCGGTTGCCGGTAGGGCTTAATAGAGCTTGCCGTACAGTGTCCGGTTAGTTTGATCAATTCTGCTTCACCGCCACGCCATGCTTATTCATAAGCAACAATATGGAAACATTTTTCAACAAACATATCGGGGCATTTTCGTCCCAGTACAGAACCATGCTATCAATTTCAGTTCTTGTTAACGCAACGGAACTTTCTTGCGCTGTTCCACATCCCCTTGTTACATCTTCCTTTTAAAATTGCGAGCTTCACGAGCCTTTCTAAATGCTGAATCGGTACAGGGTTTGAAACACATGTTGAATTTTTCGAAATACATACACTCATTTTCGCAGTTGTGTTCCACATTGTTTTGACAACGTATTCTTCGTAATCTTGACCATTCATTTGTTTCATATTGAAACCCCAACCCATAAGCATTTCTTTAATATCTTCAATAGAATGCTGTATATCCAGATCGAACGTTCGTTCCTTGCAGAATATACTGAATTGATTTCAAATCGAGCTATGCGTTTTTCTTGCATTTTTGGGGATAGAATTTTGTATAGAACTATTTATTTCTGCTTCACTAGTACTTCCAAAACGAGACATTTTAATTTATATTGGCAGAAACTTTACAACAGGTACTAAAATGGCTGTTCTTGACAGTTTTAAAACCGTGCTATTTGTTGTGAATGTTGTGTTGCTATGGACACGCAAGGATTCTCTATGGGCAAATTTATCCACAAAAATCCTAACTTATTTCCTATTTCTATGCAATTTATCGGATATCAAATTCGAATTTTTGTGTTCTAAAACGTGCATTTTGACACATGAGTGGAATTGTCGACAGTAAATCCTGAAAGTTTCATTAATGTATATTTAACTGTTGATTAAAATTCATTTTTCAATTAAGAGTACCTAAAATTTTTGTTATAAAAAACCTTAAATTTAAAATTTTCAGAATTCGTTTCGGGGATAAATTTCTTTCAGTAACTACTTATAAAAACAATACATGGACTTAATTTTTATGATCAAGTAGAAAATAGGGGTCCACTTGACGTGATCTTGCTCAACTGGAGAATCAAAATGAAAAACAGAGTAGTTTAAATCTACAATGAAAAAAACACCTATCATATTTTGAACATTTGCAATTACGTTACTTTAATATACATAGAATTAGTTTTCCGAGAACAGTGATTCAAAAAATCCGGCGTTAAATAAAAGGCGAGGTTTGTATTCAATATTTTTGTAGCCCAGTTCTCGTTGAATTGCCTGCACGTAAGTATTCGAAAACGAGCATAAAAAAATATCCGGCCAAATCTGAGCTCTTGTGGTATTACTTACGAATATTTATATTTTAATATGATATTAATAATCAAAAATTATATGTTTATTATCATCCTGTTAATTATCTTTTAATTCAACAAATGAAAATTTTATTGATTTCTCGGTAAAAATATAAAATTTTCTTATGTCGGTTACATGCGCTATTCAAGTTTAAGATTCCGGAAGAAAATTTCACTGCTCGCAATTAATTTAGACAATAGCCGGCCCGGTGGCGTATGGGATATGATGCTCGCCTCCTACGCAGAGTTACCTGGGTTCTCTCCTCACAAAGTCGGTGCGATTTTTCGGATTCTGGGAATCGCTTGAGTGTCCATCTTTCGGAGGAGATGTAAAGCTGTCGGTCCTGTCTAACAGAAATGTGTTGGACATTAAAGATCCCTTCCCTCGACACGAGAGGAGTTCGGCAAAATTCCCGGGTTAGTGAGGTGACAGAATTCCCCGGCGTGTCATTAGCCGAAAGGCAGAAATAGAGCACGTTAAAGGAAAAACAAACAAAAAATTCAGACAATATGCATTTATTTATCACAGCGCGCCGGGCGCCAAGCGCTGTCAAAACACCTCGCTACCGAGCAAGATATATTGAATTTTATAGACACTCTTTATCGTTATTTATATTTTCTTAAACTTGTTAGTAAAAACTTTCCCATGTACTGACAATAACTTACATTACAATGATACATCATCCAACGGTTTATAATAATGGAATTGACCAGTATTTTTTATCGTAACTGCTCATTCGAATCATGGCTGATACTTTTGTTCAAGTAATTCATGATTCTTTTGGGTACAAAAAGAAAAATTAATTTTTTAAAATGAAACTTTGGCCAACTGGAATAAGAAAAGTGGTCTTGTTATGTGCTTATTATTGTCATGCTGAAGGCTAGCACGATATGACTGTATTTTAACACTTTCCGCTAAGCCATGCGAAGTGGCAAAAAACTCCACTCCACTTCAACATCAGAATCATTCCTGTGGTTTATTAAGTTGGCAGAGTTTTATTTATTTTTAGATTGCGAAGCTGCTCCATCGGAAAAGTATTCAATTTTTTTAACATTATCGGCACCAAATTTATTCTTCTTTAATTTTTAATAATAATTTAATAATCAGTTTGGTATTGAAGACATGTACCGAACTAGCGTCGTAACCAACTTTCTCTGAAATTACTACCAAATTTTCGTGCTCTATTTCTCCATTCTACTTATAATTATTTCTTCTTTTTAATAATTATTTAACTCATGTACGTATGAACTCATTCAAGGAATAAATTAAAATAACAACTAAAATTCTGTTGTTATCTACACGGAGACAGAAATAACAAATTAAAATCGTAACCGAGCAGTTCATTGTTTTTACTAAAATGGAGTACGTACTCGTAAATGAAAGCTTATTAGATTACCAAGCAAACATAAATATGAAATACACGTTTTTTTCGCTGTTTAATATATTAATGAAAAATGATTTTATTGCTGTTCATAACATTTTACAAGAATAAAGTTTGTGTAATAATATTGATAATAATAATATTATACCCTTCAGGGGCTCAGGAACATTGTTTCTGAGTAGCGAATCTTAGGTACCCACATTGTACCACCATAACCCCTTGTCGTGTTCAAGATTTAGGAAAAGCGTCTTGTTCGGAAACTGAGTCACAGTCTCCCTCGGTTAGCGAAGGAAGCAGCGTGATACCGAGTAGGGATACTGCAACACAAAACCAAGTGGAAAACAACATCAATACCTACCAACCGACTCTTGATGTTTCAACGGCGGCGCAAGCCATTATGCCAACGACCTCGAGAGCCGGACTCCCTAGGAAACGCATGAAGTGGACCCCAGAAATGAATGCCTTCATTATGCGTTCCTATAACAAGATTACGAACTTGAAATCAGAAATGACGGCTTACAGATACGCGTTACATCTTGCGTTCATAGAAAAATATCCTGAATTACAGCACATATCCGAGCAGAGAATTTCGGATCAACGACGAGAATAGGTCATAATGGAACTCAGAAGTGAAAATGATACTCATAACGGTATACCTGCCGGAGTCAATGAAAATGTTACAGATAACATCGAAGCCACGGAAACGAATATTAACATGGAACGCCCTCCTGAGCCGAATCAGCAGAACGAATATATGTATTCAGCAAGATCAGAACTCAACAGAGCAACAGCTGAATTCAGTGGTAGTAACCCAACTAAAAGACCTAAACTGCCCAAACTCAAGACGAACAAGAGCACCAATATCATCCTAGCAAGCGTAAACTCAGTGTTTGAAGAATATACCGACCTGAACACCTTGGAGAAGATTCACACTTTGATTTACTGTGGAGCAGTTGCGGTTCTTCGATTTCACAAACAACAAATCTCCACAGCTCTGGTTCAAGCTGAGCCAAAAAGCGTCAGAAAACCACCATGGCAAAAACGACTGGAGAAGGATATTGATAATATTAGAGCAGAAATCGGTCGCCTCACAGAATTCCTGAGAAACAGAAAACCCTCAAGGCGCTTGAAATCACATATACGCAAAATTTATAGGAAAATTGGTACGAACACAAAACACCCTGATCACAAACAACACATATGGACACTTTGAAACAAAAACAAAAACACCCACTTTCCTAACGCAAGGCTTAACATATATGCTACCTAAGAGCGATAGAACACAGGATCCGTCTCAATATAGGCCAATCACTTGCCTGCCAACACTCTACAAAATACTCACCTGATGCATATCCAATCGAATATACCAACACCTTGACGACATCAATATATTAGCAAAGGAGCAGAAAGGATACAGAAAGAAACACCACGGGTGCAAGGAACAACTCATCATCGATTCTGTGATAATGAAATAGGCACACGAAGGGCATCGCAATGTTCATTCAGCTTTTCTCGATTACCTGAAGGCATTCGATAGTACCGCCCATTCTTGACTTGTTGAAGTATTGCAGAAATACAAAATTCACCCAGTCCTGGTAGAGTTCTTGAAGACAACAATGACACACTGACGCACGTCTCTGCAGGTCAACATGAACAATAAATCAATTAAAACCGACGAGATACCCATACATCGTGGAATTTTTCAAGGAGACTCTTTGGGTCCACTATGGTTCTGTTTAGCAATGAACCCATTGTCCTCAATGCTCAATAGCACAGGATACGGATTTAGGATAAAAGCAGAAAGGAATTATCATACAATCTCCCACTTGCTGTATATGGATGACATCAAATTATATGCTTCGAACAAGAAGCAATTGGATGATTTGCTGAAAACTGTCAGTGAGTTCTCGGCAGATGTTCATATGAAATTCGGGATTGAAAAATGTAAGACCCTGAACATTCTAAGAGGGAAAGTCATAGATGGTGAAACACAACTTCCAAACGGTGATATTATACAGTGCATGAGAGATGGCGAAACATACAAATATCTGGGATACCAACAAGCCAGATTGCTAGACCAAAAACAATCAAAGGAAAAGATTCGTTCAGAATACAGTCAGCGTCTAAAGTCTGTGCTGAAATCGATGTTGAACTCGGGGAATCTAGTCAAGGCAATTAACACCTACGCCATTCCAGTGTTGCTTTACTCATTTGGAATAATCAGATGTACTAAGACAGAACTGGTTGATATTCAAAGGCAGACCCGAACGATGCTGACAAAGTACAACAACCATCATCCAAAATCGTCTGTGATACGAACAACTTTGAAGCGGAAAGAAGGAGGACGCGGATTAATAGATATTGTCAATTTACACACTGAACAGATAAAAAATGTCAGAGAATTCTTCTCAGCAAAAGCTCTCACTTTTGACCTCCAGAGGGTGGTATCGTTGGCTGATAAGGGATATACACCTCTAAATCTTGCTACCAGAGATGACCTTCTGAATATACCATTCCTATCAGATACTGAAAAACAAGAGCAATGGTCAAGAAAAGAATGCATGGATGACATCACCATGAGATTAATCAACCACACATCGACAAAGAAGCCTCCAACAAATGCTTGATGAAAGGAGAATTATTCGCGGAAACAGAGGGATTCCTTATGGCCATCCTAGACCGAGTGATCGCTACAAACAACTACAAAAAATTTATTATGAAGGACGGAACATTACAAACAGATAGGTGCAGAAAATGCCATATAAGATCGGAGACTATACAGCATATTACGTCCGAATGCGAACAACTGGTCAATACGGACTATCTTCACAGGCATAATCAAGTGTGCAACATTATCCATCAGAAACTTGCACACAAGCACGGACTTCTGAATACCTTCCAGCCATATTACAAATATCAACTGGCGCCCGTATTGGAAAATGACTCTATCAGATTATACTACGATAGGCCTGTTATCACTGACAGAATGGTGACGAATAATAGGCCGGACATAGTGGTGTATGATAAGAGAGCCAGGACGGCAATGCTGGTGAATGTCGCCATACCGAATAATAACAACGTGCTGAACAAGTTCCAGGAGAAAAAGTCCAAATACTCAGACCTAGCTATTGAGATCAAGCAGATGTGTCACCTCGAGAAAATAGATATTGTTCCTGTCATCGTATCCTCCTCTGGGTTAATACCCAAAACTTTGCATGATACCCTTAAGAAATTAGAATTGCATAAGAATACCTATATAGAAATGCAAAAAGCTTTAATTCTTAATACATGTAGGATAGTTAGTAAATTTATGTCAAGTCTATTGTAATCGAGCCTATTCCCTTTGATTGCTGAATCTGGCAAAGGTAAATTATATCCAGCTAACAGCTTAGCTAGTGCATAAGTCCACGATAATAAATATTATACTATGATAGCATACAGATACGCGTTACATATTACATTCGTGAAAAAATATCCAGAATTGCAGCACATATCCGAAAACAGGCTACTTTCTTCAGAAACGCTGCAAACCATAGGAGAAGAGGTCATAATGGAACTCAGAAGCGAAGATGATACTCATACATACCTGCCGGAGTCAATGAAAGTGTTACAGATAACATTGAAGCCACAGAATAGAATATTAACATGGAACGTCCTTCTGAGCCGAATCAGCAGAACTAATTTATGTATTTAGCAAGATCAGAATTCAGTGGTAGTAACCCAACTAAAAGACCTAAACTGCCCAAACTCAAGACGAACAAGAACCCCAATATCATCCTAGCAAGCGTGAACTGAGTGTTTGAAGAATACACTGACCAGAATCTCTTCGAGAAGATTCACGCTTTGATTTACTGTGGAGCGGTAGCGGTTCTTCGACTACACAAACAACAAGTCTCCACAACTATTCGAGCTGAGCCAAAAAGCGTCAGAAAACCACCATGGCGAAAACGGCTGGAAAAGGATATTGATAATATTAGAACTGAAATCGGTCGCCTGACACAATTTCTGAGAAACAAAAATCCCTCATGGAGCTTGAAATCACATATACGCAAAATTTATAGAATAATTGCTACGAACACAAAACACCCTGATCACAAACAACACATCGACGTGTATACGGACACTTTGAAACAGAAACTCCTAACAAAAGCAAAGAGAATCTCAAGATACGTCAATTATATTGAAAGAAAATATCGAAACCAAAGGCTCCTCTGAAGTGCGGCCAATTTTCATAAAGGAAGTACCTGACGCACAGTGCTTGACCGATTATTGGTCATCATCACCAATGAAAAACAACGCCTTGATATCAAACAAATGGACTTCGAAGGAATAACGGAGGAAGAAATCGCAACAGTAGTTAGAGCGACCAACAATTGGAAGGCTACAGGTATAGATAATATCCACAACTTCTGGTACAAGAAGTTTGATAAGCTCCATGGAGCCCTAGCGAAACAGCTCACGTATGTTCTTCAACATCCTAGGTAAACACCCACTTTCCTAGCACAAGGCTCAACATATATGCTACCTAAGAGCAATAGTACATAGTATTCGTCTCAGTATAGGCCAATCACATGTCTCCCAACGCTCTACAAAATACTCACCTCATGCATATCCAATCGAATATACCAATACCTTGACGACAACAATAAATTAGCAGCGGAGCAGATGGGGTGCAGAAAGAAACACCACGGGTGCAAGAAACAACTCATTATCGATTCTGTGATAACGAAACAGGCACACGGAGACAATCGGAATGTTCATTCAGATTTTCTCGATTATCTGATGGCATTCGATAGTACCGCCAATTCTTGGCTTGTCGAAGTATTGCAGAAATACAAAATTCATCCAGCGCTGATAGAATTTTTGAAGACAACAAGACACGCTGGCGCACGTCTCTGCAGGTCAACATAAACAATAAGTCGATTAAAACCGACGAGCTAGCCATACGTCGAGGAATTTTTCAAGGAGACTCTTTGAGTCCACTATGGTTCTGTTTGGCTATGAACCTATTGTCTTCAATGCTCAATAAAAGAGGATACGGATTCAGAATAAAAGCAGATAGGAGCTTTCTCATAATCTCCCACCTACTCTATATGGATGACATCAAATTATATGATCCGAACAAGAAGAAAATGGATGATCTGCTGAAAACTGTCAGTAGGTTCTCGCCCGATGTTCATATGAAATTCAGAATTGTAAAATATAAGACCCTGAACATTCAAAGAGGGAAAGTCATAGATGGTGAATCGCAACTTCCAAATGGTGAAATTATACAGTATATGAAGGATGGCGACACTTACAAATATCTGGGATACCAAGAAACTAGATTGCTAGACCAAAAACAGTCAAAGGAGAAGATTCGTTCAGAATAGAGTCAGCGTCTGAAGACTATGCTGAAATCAATGTTGAACTCGGGGAATCTAGTCAAGGCGATTAACACCTACGCCATTCCAGTGTTGCTTTACTCATTTGGAATAATTAGAAGGACTAAGACAGAACTGGATGATATTCAAAGAGAGACCCGAACGATGCTGACAAAGTACAACAACCATCATCCAAAATCGTCTGTCATAAGAACAACTTTGAAGCTGAAAGAAGGAGGACGTGATTTAATGGATGTTGTCAATTTACACACCGAACAGAATAAAAATCTCAGAGAATTCTTCCCTGCAAAAGCTCGCACCTCTGATCTCCATAGAGTGGTATCGTTGGCTGATAAGGGATATACACCTCTGAATCTTGCTACCAGGGATGACCTGCTGAATCTACCGTTCCAGCTCATACTGAAAAACAAGAGCAATGGTCAAGAAATCACCATGAGATTAATCAACCACACATCGACAAAGAAGCCTCCTACAAATAGTTGATGAAAGGAAAATTATTCACGGAAACAGAAGGATTTCTATATGGCCATTCAAGACCAAGTGATCGCTACAAACAACCACAAAAAATTTATAATTAAGGACGGAACATTACAAACAGATAAGTGCAGAAAAAAATGCGATATAAGATGGGAGACTATACAGCATATTACGTCCGGCTGCGAACAACTGGCCAATACGGACTATCTTTACAGGCATAATCAAGTTTGCAACATTATCCACCAGAAACTTGCACACAAGTACAGACTTCTGAATACCTTCCAGCCATAATACAAGTATCCACCGGCTTCCGTGTTGGAAAATGACTCTAACTGATTATACTACGATAGGCCTGTTATCACTGACAGAATGGTGACGAATAATTGGCCGGACATAGTAGTGTATGATAAGAGAGCCAGAACAGCAATGCTGGTGGATGTTGCCATACCGAATAATACCAACGTACTGAACAAGTTCCAGGAGAAAAAAATCCAAATACGCTGACCTTGCTGTTGAGATCAAGCAGATGTGGCACCTTGGTAAAATAAATATCGTTCCTGTCATCATTTCTTCAACTGGGTTAACACCCAAAATTTTGAATGATAGCCTTAAGAAATAAGAAATGCATAAGAATACTTATATAGAAATGCAAAAAGCTGTAATTCTCAAAACGTGTAGGATAATAAGAAAATTTATATCAAGTATATTGTAATCGAGCCTATTTCCTTTGATTGATGAATCTGGGAAAGGTAAATTCTATCCAGCTAAAAGTTGAGATAGTGCACAAGTCCACGATAATAATATTAATAATAATAAGCATAAGGATAATAACAAAATTTGTTTGATAGTTATATTTTAAATTGTAATTATAATAAGTAGAAGCTGCAATGTAGTCTGACGTTCGGCCGCGCGGTGTTTCGACAGCGGCCGGCGCCCTATAATAAATAAATTCATATTGTTTAAATTAATTGCGAGCAGTTAAATTTCCTTACGGAATTTTAAACTTGAATAAATAACGCATGTAGCCGATAACACCTTATTTTTTTACCGAGAAGTCAATAAAATTTTCATTTGTTTACTTAAAAGTTAATTAACAGTATGATAATAAACAAATAATTTTGATTATTAATATCATATTAAAATATAAATATTCGACAGTAAATCCTGAAAGTTTTATTAATTTTCATCTAACGGTTGATTGAAAATTCATTTTCAATTAAAAGTACCTAAAATTTCATTGTGAAAAAACTCATTGTTAAAATCAAAATTTTCAAGAATCGTTTGGAGGATAAATTTCTCTCATCAACTACTCATGAAAACAATACATGAACTTAATTTTTATGATCTAGTGGAAAATAGGGTGTCCACTTGACGTAATCTTGCTCAGTTACTTTCATTCTACCATCGACAATTCGTCAAGTGCAGAGAAAATTCATTTGATTTCTTTCATAACATAAAATTTTCATACCAGGAGCTCTTCTGGACCCAGCGTTGTAATTAAAATTAACTTTTAAGCCTGTTGGATCAGTGTAAGTGAAACGACCTTGAATTTTTCCATCTGGATTGCCTCTAGCTGCACTCGTAATGCCGTCTTCGGTTCTATAAAGGAATCCAAAAGTTCCATCTACTTTAGGTTCCAATCTACTATCCTGGAGAATTGAAGCTGGTCCAAACCTTTGGCTTGATATACCGTAGATACCTGCGGTAATAATTACCTGAAAAAACAATAAATCTAAAGTCCAGCAATTCCCAAAGTAGTCTCGACGGAGGTCTACGTTACGCGTGACAAAAAATGGCGGTCTGCAATTTTAAGCAGAGGAGCATAAATATTAATTTGGTTTAGATAGTGAAAACCAAACTGTTGGCTTGACTTCTCCTATCAATATAGGTAGATAATATTTTAATAAGTTCAGCGGCTGTAACTCGTAAAAACCTGTATAATCCATATTCATAGACGTGCAAATGAATACGTATATAAATACGAATGTCAAGGATAAACGTTACTCATTTATTTCCAAAATTTCATGAAGAAAAGTGAATCGATATTAGTGATTACCAGTTTCGGAAAAATAACCGACATACTTCGACGAAAGAACAGAAAGCCGAGACATATTGAACTTATCGTCTTTATTATTGCGGAGTTTTGATATCAAAATATTGTTTAAATGTTTCTTTAGAGTTCACAGAAATATATCGAAGTAATATAAATGAAATAGTAATTTTACATCACATGAAAATAAGTTCAGCTGTTTTCATAAATCTCTATCATAGATCTTAGTTATTCATTGCTTTAATAATTAGAAACAGTTTGACGCCGGAACTTCATAATATCGCGTGCTCAATGCTAAAAGGGGTCGCTTTTCAACATTTGTATTAAAACTTGATTTTTCCACGCGTTTTTAGCTTTAGACACTATTTTCTAAAATCTAAAAGGGCGCATGTCCTTGAGTAGCTATGTGGCCTTTCACTTGGCTGGCTATATATATATATAGGGTGCGCCTGAGAAAACCGGACTTTTTTCCGTTATAACTTTCGCAATTTTAGAGCTAGATCATTCGTTCTTGCTCCATTGGAAAGCCAAAGGACTATTTTTTTTTCAAAAATTGTATGGAAATTTCACCTCCGGTGAAATCCAATATAGCTAATTTATTCGAAAATGAGCAATATTTGAAGATCGCTGGAACGTTTTTTTTTCTTCTTCTTCTTCACAGTGTAGAAGGCGTAGCGCCTGTTCAGTTCCAGTTTCCCTGCAGCAGTTCTTGCGAAGTTGATTGCCAACTGTCCCGCCATCGTTTTGGTGGTCGTCCAACGGGTCTTCTTCCGTGTGGTATGTTGTTATATACGATTTTGGCTATTCTATCTGTGGTCATTCTGTTTACTTGCTGGTTCCATTCTCTTCTTCTTCTTCTTACCCATCTTACAATATCGTCTGTTTCACATTTTTCCCTTATGTCGGTATTTCTTTGTGTGTCATTCAATGTGTAACCGGTTATAGTTCTTAGCGTTTTCATGTCTGTTGTTCTTAGTATCCTCTTTGTTACCGACGTTTCCGCTCTTGTTTCTGCCCCGTATGTCATAATTGGTCGCACACATGTTTTGTAGATTCTGGATTTGCATGGTATACTGAGGTGTTTATTTCTCGAAATTGGTTGTTTAAGATGTCCCGATACTGCAGCTGCTTTGTTCACTTGTCTCCTCACTCCATCTTCAAGGTATCCTGTGCTTGTTATTTTGCACCCTAAGTATTCGAATGACATGACTTGGTCTATAGTGGCGTTGTCTATTGTTAACTTGCAGCGCAGAGGTTCCTTAGCTATGGTCATGCACTTTGTCTTACTTGTTGAGATTTCCATATTGAAATTTTTTGCGCGTTTGCTAAAGGCGTATAACATTCTTTGTAGGTCGTCTTCTGATTCTGCAATGAGTACGGCGTCATCAGCATAGCATAAGATGTTAATTTTGTAGGTTCCCATGCGGTATCCTAGTCCCAAGTTTTTAACGGTCTCTACAAGTTGGTCCATAACAGTATTAAGCTGGATGGATTGAGTAGTCCAGCAAGTGCTAATGCCGGTCCCAAGCCCGGATCAAGGAGGAGGGTTCCTAGGAAAGGTTAGCAACCTGCCTAGGGAAAAACAATTCATTGCTCAAAGCACCGGAGATGCAGCCTCGGAACAAGGACAGAAAACACGGAATACGACCCGCGCGCGAAATAGGAATAAACTCTACAGGAAGAAGTATCAGGTGAGAATAGCCTGCTGGAACATAAAAACTCTATTCTCCAAAGACCACGAGATAATCCCTGAAATGAACGAACACAAAATAGATATATGTGCACTTGCCGACACCAAAAAGAAGGAAAGAGGATTATCAAAATTAAACAAATACTGGTTTTTTTTTCACTAAAATAATATATATTCAGATAATTCGGTCTTTTCTGAACAATTTAACATATTGAACCTAAAAATATTCCGATAATTGGTAAAAGGGAAGCGTGAAGATTTATTTTCATACTGATTTTTAGCTGAAATCGAAATATTTTTTCACCTCATGGCATTGGCATTTCTGAAGTAGTTATGTTTTTCATGAATGGTCTGACAAGACAAAGAACCTTTTTTTACTAAAACCAACCTAAAATTTTATTTCCGTTCAAATTCAAAATGGCCAACTCAAATATTAACAACTTTCCCCATTAAAAAACTTTTCGCGGTCGTAATAAATCAATTGCTTAATTCAATCACTAGATTGAACCTTTCCCATCATTTTGAGGGGTCCAACTCGAATATTGATTCAGAATTGTGCCAATTGTCGTCAATAATGTTTCTCTTTTCCGCCATCATATGCACCTTCCGTTGTGAAACCTCTGAACATAGACTGCATGCATTAACTCTATGATAAACAATAATGATGAAATGTCACCGAGTTTCAGAGCATATCTGGTTTGAACTCTAATTTTATCTTGGTGTTAGCTGTTTTTGACGTTTGAAATTGTTAGCAATGGTTTTAACAAATGAGGATAAGCGTTTCATTGATTGTTTATTTGTGCGTGGCTATACTGCTAGGCAAAAGAATTACAATCTATGATCTGGAGGAAAAATTTCGGACAACTGGGTCATTAGGAAGAAGGCGAGGTACTGGTGCAGCTAGAGCTGTTAGAACACAGGCACTCGCCTTTTTCATAATCTGTTTCAAGCATCAATTCTACATTGTTTATATAACAAACTCAATTGACAATTTCAGGGTAATATTCAGTGAATTTCTGCATTAGCAGTCAGCCCTATCAGAACTCCAGAAACCAGTTGGACTGTTTCCCAAATGTCTCAGAGATGCCAAATCTCAAAAACCTCTGTGAGAAGAACTGGCACAATTCTGTATCAATATTCGAGTTCGCCCCCCCAAAATGATGGGAAAGGTTCAATCTGGTGATTGAATCACGCAATTGATTCATTACGACCGCGAACATTTTTTTAATGCGCGGCCAAAACTGTTAATATTTGAGGAAGTCGGCCATTTTGAATTCGAACGGAAATCAAATTTTAAGTTGGTTTTAGTAAAATATGGTTCTTTGTCTTCTTAAAACATCCATGAAAAACACAACAACTTCAGGAGTGCCAACGTCATATATAAAATATTTTCAGCTGAAAATCCTTCACGCTACTTTTTTACTAATTATTCATTATTTGGAATATTGTTAAGATCAATATGTCAAATTCTTCAGAAAAGACTGAATTATCGACATAATGCCCCATTCGAACTTTTTATTGAAAAAAAACGTTCCAGCGATCTTGAAATATTGCTCATTTTCGAATGAGTCAGCCATATTGGATTTCACCGAAAGTGAAATTTCGATACAATTCCTGAAAAACCTAGTACTTTGGCTTTTCAATAAAGCAAGAACGAATGATCTAGCTCTGAAATTGCGAAAGTTATAACGGAAAAAAAACGTCCGGTTTCCTCAGGCGCACCCTATATAATTACACAGTGCGTGAAAATGACACTTCAGAATTCTAACAGGCGGGAGACATACCTAGTAAACCTATATCAGGTACGCTGAATCCAGAGGTAACCACCGTTTTTAAAAGTTAGCTCTTGTTTAGGAGATATTCGCCTTTGAAGTTAGCTGATTTCAGTAGGGTTCATCGCTTATGACTTCAGTATATTATATGCTTGTAATTCCCAAACCGTTAGGAATATCGCTTTACTGTCTCTGACAAAGTTTTAGCTACTTTCATGGCCAACAACTTTGCTAAATATACCAACATAGACAAACCTCATTCAAACACCGTTTCTTAACAAAATGTCCAAAAAACTCCATTTCTTTACCATTTTTTCGTTAATTTTCGTCTAAATTACAAAAAAATCAAGAGAATTTCGCTTCAAAATCTTAATATAAGAAAAGAAAACACATTTCCTATAGTTAAATCAAAAATTTAAACGCACAATCATGGTTTTAACTCAAATTTCTCACAGATGTCACTGTTAATACGTATTTATTAGCATTGTCACTGATGTTACTACGTATTTTGCTATGTATTTGTGTGCCATTTTTCATAGTTTGAGTTCTGATATTTCTTAATTTGACATTTCTTGTTGAAGTTTCTTTTTTACACAAGTTATATATTAGGTAAAAATATCAAAAATGAATTCGTGCAGTAAATTTAATAAATTTTGCTACATTTGTGGAAAGTTTACTATGTTATGATGACAAGCAAGCGTTCAATTTCTGAAGAAATTGCTGAATCGTACACAAAATTTCAACCAAATTGTAATCAAAAATGTGAACTGGGCTCCAAAAATCGTTTGTACTGGTTGTGTCATAAGATTGATTGGATGGAAAAGAGGTAAAATGAAATGATTTTTCATTTATTTCAAAATTATATCAATTGAAGCTATTTTTATTATAGGTGAATTCCAATCTATGCCTTTTGGCATTCCAGTAATTTGGACAAATCCTCAAGAACATAATCCAGATGTTTTGCTTGTGTTAATGAAATCGTCGGATTGAACAGAGCTAAAAAACGTTGAGTTGAACTCAGAGAAACTCGGTTTATTCAGTTGCCGTTACCACATTCGGAATCCATTCCAATACCGAAAAGACCCAGTGCGACAGAAGAGTACATTCCATCTACTTTTGATGCTATTTGCGAAACGTCTGCATCGGTTTATGTACCATCAAATGTATCTCCACAATGTAATCATGCCGAATTTTCTCAAAAAGATCTGGATAAAATTATTCGTCGATTGAAATTATCGCAGCGTCAGTCCATTATTTTGACTCAGGAATTGAAAAAAAGAATGTCTTAGCACCTGATGTGAAAGTATATGGAGCAATCGGCCGTCATAGACAGTTCACTGCTTTATTTAAATCCATTGAAGACAATTCATTCGCGTACTGCACTGATATCAAGGAATTGGTATTGAAAATGCATCATGAGTATAAAACTGTCGTCTTTTTATCGATTCGTTCAAAAGTAGTCTCAAGGCGGTTTTGCTTCATGTCACAAACTCAAAAAACAGTGTCCCGATTGCCGTCAGCACAAAAACGAAAGAAAATTACGAATCATTGAAAAAAATCCTTGATTTGGTGAAATATGAAGACCATCGTCGGAAGATTTGTGCAGATTTGAAGCTGATAACTCTTTTGAGAGGAATGCAGACGGGATATACGAAAAACATGTGTTTTATATGTTTATGGGATACTCGATATGCCGGCGACAAATATGCCAATAAAAGCTGGCCTATGAGACAAGGGTTCAGATTGCGTCGAGAAAACGTCGTTGAAATTCCACTTGTGCCAATCGAAAAAGTGTTGCTTCCACCTCTGCATATCAAGCTTGGGATTGTTAAAAATTTCATCAAGGCCCTATATCCTGAAGGCAATGCATTCAATGAGTTGAAGCGAATTTTCCCAAGATTGAGTGGAATGAAAACAAAAGAAGGTTTGTGTGAAACTAAATACGTACCAATCAAGCTAACTTATTCAATATTTAACACAAATTTTTTCAAATTATTTTATTACAGGCATACTCAATGGACCTGATATTCGATGCTTGATGAGAGACCAACAATTTAAAAACAGTTTGTCTAATTTGCAGCTCGTTGCTTGGGATTGCGTCAAAGGAGTCATCAAAAATGTACTTGGAATTCATCGTGACGTAAACTGGCGCATACACGTTGAGAATATGCCCGTTGCTTTCCGTAACATCGGTGTAAAAATGTGTCTGAAAATTCATTTTTTACATTACCATGCAGACAAGTTTGCCGAACAATCACCATGTGAATCAGATAAGCATGGTGAACGGTTTCATGAGGTGACGGCTAGGCTTGAGCACTGGTATAGTGGAAAAAAACTTGATTCTCTAATAGGAGACATATGCAGGAATTCACAGCAAGATGAAGATGGAGAAGAAGAAGAATGAACATGAATTTATATGTTTATTTGTTGAAAATTGTTGGAATTGGAATAAAAATTTGAGTTAAAATCATGATTGTGCGTTTAAATTTTTTGATTCAACTATAGGAAATGTGTTTTCTTTTCTTATTTTGAGGTTTTAAAGCGAAATTTCCTCGATTTCTCTATTATTTGGACGAAAATTAGAGAAAAAATGGCAAAGAAATGGAGTTTTCTGGACATTTTGTTAAGAAACGGTGTTTGAATGAGGTTTTTCTATGTTGGTATATTCACAAAAAACGTTGGCCATGACAATAGCTAAAACTTTGAGGGAGATAGTAAAGCGATATTTCGAACGGTTTGGGAATTACAAGCATATAATGTACTGAAGTCATAAGCGATGAACCCTACTAAAATCAGCTAACTTCAAAGGCAAATATCTCCTAAACAAGAGCTAACTTTCCAAAACGGTGGTCACCACTGGATTCAGCGTACCCGATATAATTTTACTAGGTATGTCTCCCGCGTGTTAGAATTTTGAACTAGCTCAGTGTTATTGATCAATCATATTATGTTCAAATAGCCATATACTGTTAAGTTAAATCGCCTTAAGATTACTCAAACAAAGTTTTCTTTTAATTATTATATACAGGTAGGTAATTGATACGAATCATGACAGAATCTCAGAAGAAGTGTCGTCAGTACAGTGTTGAATATCTGAAATTTGGTTTTCTTCCATCACAGGTAGACAAACGATTGCCCACATGTCTTTTAAGCAACAAAATTTTGAGCAAGTACTCTATGAAACCACCGAAGCTGGAAGACCATCTAAGAAGGTGTCATCCTGATAAAATAGGTGAAGATATTTCCAAACATTGAAGGAAAAATATGAAAATGGACCCATTGTGCACAGTTTATTCGCTTCAACGTCTGAAAGCAACGATGATGGGTCACGGGTATCTTACAATATCTCATTACTTATAATTAAAGCTGGAAAACCGCACACCGTTGGAGAACAGTTAATTTTACCTGCTGTTGAAGAGGTTTTAAAAACTGTTCTGCAAAAGAATTCCTTTGATTACACAAACGTATTGATGAAATGAGCTGTAATCTTGAAAGTTTCTTGTGTGATTATCTGCAAACAATTCATTTTTCTATTCAACTAGACGAGTCATCTTCACCTGTCAACGAACCATTATCATTGGCATATGTTCGATTTGTTATGGGCGAAGAAATTCATGAGGAGCAGCAATTCACTGTTATCCACCGATATCTAGTCGCAAAAAGTTTGAATGATAAATTGCACCAATCTCTCAATTGGTGGTTAATGCAGTTAACAAAATTAAGAGCAATGCCTTGAATACGCGCTTATTTGCAGAATTCTGCGAAGAAAATGATGGAGACTTCCAACAAGCACTTTTGACTCAGTTTTACAATTTCTGGAAAGTAAAGAGAATCCTGTTTTGAAAGAAACCTAATCAATTTTAAAGCAGACATCGCGTATTTGACATATTTGTTCAAAAAATTTGACGACCTCTACTTACAATTTCGAGCGCACAGCCAAAATTTTATGAAAACAAAGAGTCTAATTTCAACTTTTATTGGAAAATTAAAATTCATAAAGGAGAAAAGTCGGCGCGAATTTCCACAGTTTTCAAACTTATAGCAGGTAGAATGCCTTGATGAAGATATTCAGACATACGTCCAACATTTGATTGCCCTACATGATGATTTTAAAATCACATTTGAAGACATTCCGTCGGTTGAAATAACACCACGGATCATTGGTATCATAAAGATTGTACGGGTATTGGAAAAGATGAATTTGGCGGAGTGAAAGAGGGAGAGGTGCAGTGGCGGTGCACTCCTTGTCGTGGGTATTATGTTTCAAAGGCACCGGCAGATGGGTCAGTTAATTTGGATAATTCTGAAATTACTCTGGAAGATATAATGGAAAAACTAAATGGTATGCGGAAAATGTATGGTCGCCTTCTGAGATGATTTGATGAACAGGTTACAATTAACGAGCCGCTTACATCGGAGCTCAATGCAGTTAAGAAGGAATTGGTGGTATTGAAGAATAAGGATATAACCTGCTCTCTGAGGAATTTATTACCGAATTAAATGACAGAATGTCAAGATCCAAGAACCTTTAAATTTTAAACTTGAATGTGTCGTCGCATGATAAACTGGAGAAACGTATTCGTTATGATAGTGACGAAGTGGTGATATTTGTATCTTTGGCCGGAGTTTGGGATTGAAGGAATCACCAAATCGCCCAACAAAGGTTATCTTTAAAAATGCTGAAGCTGTACGCCATTGCAAAATCTGCTTCTCCTAAACTCAGTTTTCTTTTAGAGTTAAGCAGTACTTTACGTCATCGCAGCTCAGCATCTAAACATTCATTACATCTATTGGATAGTATTCAGAAGAGAAGAGAGAAACTTTTCGATCCAGATGGTAAAATTCAAACTTTATATTAAATTGAATTGTCTATTTGTACCTATAAAATAACAGATTAAATTGTCCACTTATCTGAACGAATGAATGAGGTGCTTCGACAGCGAATGAATAATTATTGTCTCTATGTTACTCATGAAAATTTTTACTAGTAACGGACTGAAAGGGCTACGCGTTACTAAGCTGTTGTTGCTCATGTGAAATTGCATCATTACAAATAAAATATTTGTTCCAAACTTATATCTTAAAGATTCATATGTTGTGATTGATTAATGAGATTCACATTATTATTCTGTAGAGTTTAGTTAATCAATTTCAATGGATTGGTTGGAGCACTAAGGTAATTAAATACATGCTAAGGCACAAATTTAGCATTATAAGGTAATATGTTGAATTTTGCTGTTAAATCTGAATAATTCTTGAATGAAAATTTTGGACTGAATAAACATGAATGTTCAATGCGGTTTATAAGAGAGGTTTATAACGTGAGAGTTTTGCTGCTGAGTATATACGTAAAATGTATGAGACAACGAGTCTGTTGGGATAACCTCTTTTATGGAGTTTGACGAGAGAATAGAGTTTCGGTGACGGAAGATTATCAACTGAAAGTTTGTGTTTTTGATTTCTCGGTATTAAAGATAGGATATTCTCTAAGATGTGTTTGATATTGGATTGAAATGTCCTAGTAGAATTCTTCTTGAATTTTTTGGTAAAATCCAGATTCAATTCAATTCAAGAAAACAATTTGTTCAAAACAATACCCATGACATTTATGAGACTTAGTAAATACTACACTCGGAGGCAAAATTAGCGGAACACTCAAAAATTTAACCTAATTCGAAGTCCGATATTTTTCCTAATTCTCAACCGATTTAGATGATTTTTCCGGCAAGATATAGATTAACTCTTCTGCTTTGTAGAAATTATAAGAGAAAACAAAAAAAATTGAAAAAAAATTTATACGGGAGCAAAACTAAAAGTGTTTTTTTGTCAAAAATTCGTAACACCCTGTGGAATTTCGTGGTCCGAGTTGAAACGTACAATATCTTCCTACAGTAACGCCCTTCTTGTTTTATGCATTTATCTCTATTTTTACAAGAGATATCCAATTTGAAGCGAAAAGTCACAAATTTCAAGAATTTATTTTTAATCTTGCGTAGGTGCATAACATCAGAGGTTAGCCAAAAAATAAAATCAAAATTAGAGAAGCGGAAATCTAACGAAATGAAAATTTTTGAAATTCACTGGCCAATTTCACGCTCCGGGAGAACTCGAAGTACACTGGAAAAATCGTTGATTTTGCACATTTATTTTTGAATTTTTCTGTGTGACACTCTATAATAATTATCATTCCTGTCCAAAATTGAGAGCAGGTGTGTATCCTGCTGATACACTCGTGAAATGAAATGAACATGTTGAGAAAAATGTTCATGATGACCCACAAAAATAAACATTTGATTTTAGTAGCGAGTATGACCCCCCCGAGCTCTTATTACAGCGCGCATACGATTTCGCATACTCCCAATGATGTTGTCTATCATCTGTTGAGGTATGTTGTCCCACTCTTCCAGCAAAGCCAATGTCAGCTCTTCAACGTTGCCTGGATTCCGTTGACGAACCCATCTTCCAAGAATGTCCCAAACGTGTTCGATCGGGTCTAAATCCGGTGATCGCGACGGCCAGTCCATTCGTGTGATCCCACCTTCATTGAGATATTCTATCACTATGCGCGCAGTATGAGGGCGCGCGTTATCGTGCATAAAAAAGAAATTTTTTCCTATGAAAAGGCACAACATGGGGCTCCAAGATTTCTGTTTTATACCGGTGGGCATTAAGTGATCCATTGCCAATAATCTCCAGTTCTGCTCGTACTCCCAAGCATATGCCACCCCATATCATAACTGACCCTCCACCGTATTGCTCAGTTCCTGCGAAGTTCGCTTGATTGTACCGTTCCCTCGATGCCTCCATAATCTATCTCTACCATCCACGAAATTCACACAATATTGGCTCTCATCACTAAATAAAACTCGTCTCCACTGATTGATTGTCCATGCTACATGCTCCCTAGCAAACGCCAATTTTGCTACCCGATGGGCTCTATCGAGCCTTGTGCTCTTGCTTGCGCGTATGATCTCAGACCAACTTCATTTAATCGTCTTCTGACTGTCCTCACACTGACGTTAATGTTATCCACTGCTTGTAAAAGGTTACGTGCCTGAACAGCAGTAAGACGAGGATTTCTTATGGTTTGATTGACGATGAAACGGTCATGTATAGCGCGGGTTGCCCATTTCTTCCTTGTCCTCGCCTCCTCACGTACAATCCAGTTTCCCTGTAACGTCGGTAGATTCGATGGATAACCGACGTCGAGACACCCAACATGGTACCGACTGAGCGGTAGGTGCGCCCTTCCTCGATCAATGTAACTGCCCTTGCTGCTGAGGTTGGTGGTAAATCTCTCATTCTGAATGAAAAATACCGTTTCGAACCATAAACAGTAAAAGAATCACAAAACACCGCAACCGATCGAATTTGTATCAAATCAAAGAATGGAAAACTCTCATTCTTTAAACAAGTGCAAATGTGGTCATATACAAAAAAACGTGTGTTGTATTTCATATTTGATAAAAAAAGGTGTGCACATGTGTAAATGAAAAGTTTTATCAATGGTCCCAGAATTCGGTTGTGTATTTTAATACCTACCGACTGTTATCTCCTATGAATTCCTAATTATCACCAAATTAACCAAATTGTCATCAATAACTAATGCAATTCGAACATAAAAATCGCAAACGACAATTTCGACACGGCTGAGTCATAATAAGAAAATTCCAAATTGATAGACGAATATTAATGACAATTTCTTGATTCAATGGAATTTCTCCAGAATGGTGATTTTCCACTTGAAATTAAATATATTTTGCAAATATAGAAATAAACACATGAAACAAGAAGGGCGTTACTGTAGGAAAATGTGTCTTGACAGACCATGATATTGTACGTTTCAACTCGGACCACGAAATTCGACAGGGTGTTTCGAATTTTTGACAAAAAAAACACTTTTAGTTTTGCCCCCGTATAAATTTTTTTTCAATTTTTTTTGTTTTCTCTTATAATTTCTACAAAACAGAAGAGTTGATCTATAACTTGCCAAACAAATCATCTAAATCGGTTGAGAATTAGGAAAAATATCGAACTTCGAATTTGGTTAAATTTTCGAGTGTTCCGCTAATTTTGCCTCGGAGTGTATGTTGTCTGATTCACACTTAGGTCAAATGAATTTGAAGGTTATATTATCAAATCTATTAGGTTTGAAGCGAATTATTTATGGGCTTATATACATGGATGACATAATCTATTGTTTGACGTGTACAAATAGACAATTTGATTTCTTCAGTACCCTTATAAATGCAGGTCACTCTATTATAAAGTTCACTTTAGGAGTGGAAAATACAGATTCCATCAATTTTTAGATTTAACTATCACCAAAATTGACTACAGACATGATTTTTTTCATTTTCTATGAGCCATGCCTTATAGATACTACGATTCACAATTGTCGCACATCCACATCAATATTAAATAGCTGTTTATAACAGTATAATACATAGACTCACCACGATACTCAATATTATGAAACAATCAGTGGGCACTCATGGTTATAATTTTAGTATAATTAACAGTATCCATGAACAATTCCCATGAGCAATCGATGAGGTTTTTCTGATTGTTAAACAGACCAATCAAACATATAATATATTAATTCATATTGATAAACCCAGTCTGAATTTGAAGTCATTCTTTTCATCTAATAATTTGAATTTAGCTTTCAGAACGAATAACTTTTCAAGCAGATAAATTCAAAACTTTAAATCTGAAATTTATGAAAGAAACAAATCATTAGTTCACAAACTCTTGTGGAAGTTGTGATAAAATGTATATCGATAGAACTTTCAGAAATTTCAATATTAGGTTATCAGAGCGCAAACGCAGCTTCAATAAACAAAAATCAGATTCTCACTATGCAAATCATCTACTAGAAGAAAATTATGCTTCTAATAGTAATTTTAATATTGCACATAATGAAAATATTAGATTGAAACGAACCTGAGAAGCACAGGAAATCTGTAAACAGAAAATTTCCGGAAATTTACTTAAGATAGATAGATAGAAATATTTACTAATTGTCTGATACAAAATATAAAGGAGGTACAATACGTCAGAAAATAAAAGTTGCAAAATTAATTGTAGTATAAACATATCATACAAAAATGAATCAATCCAATAAGGTCTAGTATTTGAAACCCAAACGAATATGTTCTTCATCGCTTTGTCTACAATATTCTAGAAATTGTAAAACCTTACTAATGACTTATTACTGAAACTAACTGATCAATTCGAAAATTTGAAGGGTTGACATCCTCATCTGAGGAAGCACCACTGCTTGAAAATATTTTTCTCCAAAATAGAACAGTATTTCGGTGAAGGTTTATTCGAAATCGACAGATTTTTCAATCACTGAAAATAACTCGTCGTTTGACGAACCAGCCTGTATCTTCTTCCGAATATGTCAAAACTCAAATATTATTACACAATTGTGTTGAGAATTAAAAGAGCCTTTCAATGAGGTATCACTCAACCCATCTTCCCTAATCAAAAAATTCAGTTTTGTGCACCCCTGTTTAGAGGGCTGATTTAAAATAAAATTCTCGTGTATTAAAACATGTTCCCCTTCAGACAAAAATTGACCTATATCTGCTTTTTGTCCAGAAACGAATAGTTTAGCAGTTATTGAGTCTTTTTCGTTTTAGTTGCCCCACCCGGTATAAGACACATCATCCTTCTAAACGTACTACTTATCTGAAGAAGCCACAGTGTGGTGAAACCTTCATAAGTTTGTCAATATAGTGAAAATTTAAACATCATTGTTTTATTTAAGAATGTATATCAATTTTCATCAACTACGACCTGCTCAATCAAATTATTTACCAAGTAATGTCATAATATTCAATTATTTTCCACTTATTTTATTGTGAAAAATAAAATCAGGTATTATTAACGCTCAGAAAATCCATTACAAATTGTTCTCTGTAAGTTCAAAACTAAAATTAGTTATAAATGTTTAAATAACAATATCAAGTTCTTGAACAAAATTATATTGCTTCCATTTCATTACTATTATATAGAGCAATGAAAATTTATAGTGAAGGTCGTTAAAAAAGGTTGCGTAAACTAATTAAGAAGGTGATGAATTCCTAGAATACCTAGTTAGATTATAATAGCTTATACAGTTATAGTCGTAATAAGTGAACTTCTTTAATGCATTATTATTTATAGATCATTTAATAGAATAAAAGTTCTTTTCTTTATTTCGATTGGTAATTACCTTCTATATTCACAAGATCGCCAATTAGGAATTAACATAAACATCGAATAAATAATTTAATGTTATGCGGCGTCATGAAAACCTTTACCATTACCATTATAGTCTAGCTTAGTATAGTCCATATTTGTTTACGTTCTTCTACATTGAATTTAGAATAACTTCTCAAAAAATGTATGCAAATGGGGATGCCAATCCAACGATTTCTCAAAACCTCATTCAAGCTTCAAATCATCTTGATGAAACCATATTGATTCATGTGTTTAGGATGATTATCCTCAGCCAAAACCATTAACTCAGGCGATAAATATTTTCCTTCAAAACGAACGTGTTGCTTCATCAGAATAACTAATTGTGACTGATAGATTCAACAACTTGGAAATCTTTGTCACGCAAACTTCGGTTTTGAAAAAAAATTATAACTTTCAATTCTGGGCGATCCCTAACAAAAAAAGAATAAAGATTGAGTGACACGAAAATTAAAAGGTTTTACATACATTACTATGATATCTATCTATATATGAAAATAGACCTGTCCCAGTTTCATCTGCGAAAACTTGAGTTAAAATAATTATAAATTTAATTCCTCACTTTACAATCGTACTGTAGAAGGCACCGGGCAGCCTTCTCTATAGAAACATATAACTTTCAGATTGAATACAGCATGAAAAACAACGACTTCATAGTATTTAAATTTAATTGAAAAGTTTAATGAAGCATACTGTCTTTTGTACACGATGAACCATTTCCGATGTTTTGTACTGGAATACTGCGAGGGAAAAATTACCTCTCCCCCCGGCCCTGCCCTCTATTTTCGAGGAAAATTCATTTGTGAACACAGATCGCAGATATCTTCTTTTATTTTCGAGTTACTCCGAATTTTTCAGTATTCTAGTATTCAAGCATATGTCAATATCTAAGTTGCTAGGTGTAACACAAATAAGGCTTCAAAAAACTGAATAAGCTCAACGAAGGGGGATTCACTGATAACATTGTGCATTCTCTGAACACCAAATATCGCTAATTCTTATCCTTCTCCCAAACCCCAACTTATTCTCATTACCGAATAAGTCTGAAATTTCTGAATCTTATCCCTAATTACGTCATTTATTGGTCCCACAGTACAACAACTGTAGGCCACGAAGCAGTATGTATTTACATCATGCTCTATAGAGGGTGCTTCAACGAAAACTAAACAGAGGCTATATCTACCAAGATATTCATTTCTGATCAAAACGCAAAAACAGCTCCATTAATGTTTCAAGGGGGACATCTTTTGGGGTACAAAACTTGCCTGAAATATCAACTCCCTAAGCGGGGGTTGCAATCCTTGAACATTTTGAATAGAGAAGATGGGTCGAGTGATAACTCAAAAGAAAGGTGGTATCTTTGTCTACATTGCCTTGAACGAATTTCCATTTTTAATTGAAAACTGTGAAAGATACAGTGTGAACAACTGAAAGATAGGGAAGACTATTTCCCTGAGACTATTCAAGTTTCAGTGAAATAAAATGGAACAGATCCATGCAGATCAATGGCAGTCATCATCAAGTACCATCCTGATCTCGAGTTTCAACCCCTACAGCAGGGGTCACTACCCTTGAAAATTTGGAAGAGGGTAGATGGGTCGAGTGATAACTCGAAAGAAGGGTTTTATCTTTGTCTGCATTCCCGTGAAAGAATTTTTCATTTTTGATTGAAAAATGTAAAGATACAGAGTGAGCCACTGAAAAATAGAGAAGAGTATTAGTGCGAAAAACTGGAATAGATTCATTTTAGATCAAAAGCTGTCATCTTCCGAAATCATCCTCATCTCGAATTTCAACCCCTAGAGCAGGGGTAATATTTCAATCCAGTGATACTTTTCAAGTAAAGGATTTGGATTGCCGTCATGACTGCTCGCAATAAATCTATTCTCATTGAGTTCCATAGGAGTTAGAGTAGCTCACTTTGTATCTTCTACAGGTCTCAATCAAAAATGAAAATTCGTTCACGGGGATGCAGAGAAAGATAAAACTTTCTTTCGAGGTATCACTCGACCCATCTACCCTTTACCAAATTTTCAAGGATGGTCACCCCTGCTCTAGGGGTTGAAATTCGAGATGAGAATGGTACTTGATGATGACTGCCATTGATCAACATGGATCTGTTTCATTTTACTTCACTGAAACTTGAATAGTCTCATGGCAATAGTCTTCCCTATCTTTCAGTTGCTCACCCTGTATCTTTTGCAGTTTTCAATTGAAAATGGAAATTTGGTTGAGGCAAAGTAGACAAAGATACCACCTTTCTTTTGAGTCATCACTCGACCCATCTTTCCTATTCAAAATGTTCACGGATTGCAACCCCCGCTTAGGGGGTTGATATTTCAGGCAAGTTTTGTACCCCAAAAGATGCCCCCCTCAAAACATAAATCGACCTGTTTGTGCGTTTTGATCAGAAATGAATATCTTGGTAGATATAGCCTCTGTTTAGTTTTCGTTGAAGCACCCTGTATAATTAAGTCTATCTTCCTATTAGTCACTCCAGGTATAGACAACATATTTATAGACATTCAATTAAAGGGTTTAACTGGACCGTTTGGTGTGTTCACCAGCCCCCAGTATTCCAGTTGAATCAAACTCGGTTCGATCATCTTGGTTCTTTTTCAAATTCGAAGACATATTTTTTAGTGGTGGACGACTTCAATCTTCCCGACCCCTCAGGGCATTGATCTTTGGCCAAACAGGTATCCCCAAGCTGCTTGCTTCTTCGACATGATGCAAAACTCAGATGACAGAAGAACCTACTTGTTTTCGGGCGAATCAAATTCCATCTTTATAGACTTAACATTGGTCAACGAACGCGACCTCTTATCTACAATCGAATATCTTACACCCTTTGGAAAGTCTGTTCACTAGTTGCGAAATTTTACTAATACAGTCATCAGAAATGAAAAGCGTGGTTACCTTCGTTTTGAAACTGGGGCCATTACGAATCGTATATGGAAACATTTACAAGAGTTCTCAATAGGAATGCGACAGAAGGGTTTAATTCCTGAACCGATCAGTGACTTGAATGAAATGAGTAAATATATTTCTAGTGTTTTTGCTGACAATCCTGTTCCAATTTTCGAACTTTTGAATAAGTATGGTAATGGCTGGCTGAGGGATTCTATATCATTTCAAGTGTCAATGGTTACTGAAAGTCAGGTTTATGATGCTTTAACTTCCATTAAGTCTGCCTCGATGGGTTCAGATGGTATAAGTGTCAAGATGTTTTTGTTGTGTTCACCTTTTATCTTGAAGTTTATATGTCACATAATTAATTATTGTCTCGAGAAGTCAGTTTATCCAAGGTCTTGGAAAATGGCTCATGTCATTCCGATTCCAAAAGTACGCGATCCTAAGGATTACAAGGATCTCCGACCTTTAAGTGTATTGAGTGTCTTGTCCAAATTTTTTGAAAAACTTGTCGCTTCCCAAGTAAAAGCGTATTTGGAGTCGGAGAGTATTTTGCCTGATATCCAGTCGGGTTTCAGAGGGGGTCATAACTGTACAGTGAGCGAGGTAGTGGACCTTGCTCACTGTATTGGATGACATCATAAAGCCTGTAGACGATAATGAACTTTTGTTGCTCGTGGATTATTCGAAGGCATTCGATGAAATTAATCATGATTTGTTGTTGGCAATCTTTCATTATATTGGTTTCACTGAAGATAGGGTTTTATTGTTTGAAAACTATTCGACTGGCAGAACACAAAAAGTTCTGTACGGAAAAATTAAGTCTGATCCTATAGAAATCCCATGTGGAGTTCCGCAGGGATCCGTTCTCGGACTGATATTTTTTATTATCTATACTTTTCAGCTCATGTGTTGTTTAATTTTCTGCTCGGCTCATTTATATTCTGACGACTCACAGCTCTATTTACAGTTTTCGAGCGACTCACTTGATGAAACTCTAGAAAGAGTTAATATAGATTTGGATAACATCTTTAAGTTGTCTGAGAGTATGTGTCTGAGTATTAACCCTTCAAAACTGTAGTTATGCTATTTGAAAGGAAGGTCATGAGAGAGGCATGTGAAGATCTAATGAAGATATCTCTGACTAGCGAGTGTCGTAATTTGGGTTTGATTATGGCTAATTATTTGAGGTTTGATTCTCACATAAACTTGCTACTTAAAAGAGCTTTCGTGAATATCAAATGGATTCATGGTTGCTAAGACTTTCTGGATATCAGACAAAGATAATTGCTTTGTGAAGCGCTGGTGTTGTCTTACCTCAATTATTGCGATATCGTATATGGCCGATGTCTGACAAATTAGAATATGGCCCGAGGTCAAAAAATTCAAAACTGGTGTGTTCGAATTGTTTTCAACCTTAGACGCACTGTACAGATCGCACGTCATGCAGGCTGCAGCAATTAGGTTGGTTGAACATGGCGAATCGAAGAAGGCTGCATGTGCTGAGTCGGTCTTACATGATTTTGAATGAGAAGAAACCCTCCTATCTGCACCGACGAATCAAATATAGAACAGATGTTCATAGCATCAACGTCAGGTTCAGACATAAACTTCAATATAATCAATAAAATACCAAGTAGTCTTTTAGGTTTGAGTTTGAATGCATTTAAGAGGAGGTTGAGGCATTGGCTTTTGGAGAGCCAGTTGAATGAGGTGCAGTATTTCCTTGTTTCCTAATTATTTTTTTTCACCCAGGAAAAATCTTTTATATGTGGAGTGCATGAATTAATATTGATTTATTTTAGTGTTTAATTCTTGTTTTCAAGATGAATAGTTGGTAAGATTGGTGAGAAATATTTCTTACACATCGATAGTTCCGTACATCTATGGGTACACTTGTCTAGTATTTGTTTATTATTTATTCAGATTGGATTAATCAGCCATGGTGTATCCTACCTATTGGTATCTCTCAATGTATAGAACCACTCACTCATAAGAAGTTTAAACCCTTTAATGTAATTGATAATTATTATTTCTGTACAAGATGCCAATAAAATTCTATTATTATCATTATTATAAATTAGGCGTCCACCTAGTTTCCAGATTTAACTTTGAGCGACTTTATCTTACTACTGAATTTGACGCGGAAAGAAATGCGCAACTTTTATGGTGAGCAAACAAGAAGTAGATAATTCAATATTATTCATTCATCGCAATTCTCGAGTATATATAGTTTAATGCTCGATCACGGGAAAATCGTGTGATTCCAATATAACCAAGGTTGATAGCTTCATCTAGAATTCAAGAAGTAATTTAGATTCAAACGAGTTATCCATTAATCACTTCCTCATAATATTTTAAAGAAGAAAATCCTTGAGACAATTCCATGAATTATTTTTAGTGTTGAAATCAATTTGTGCCAACGCATTAATCCAAAAAAATTAATTATAGGTAGTTCACGTGAATTCTTTCATAAAAATGAATAAAAACCAATGGATAGATAAATGATAGTTTTGGAAATTCGATGAACAAATTGGATAAGTCGTTCTTGCTTTGAATTTCAATTTCATAACAAGAAATTAAAAGAAACAAGAAATTTTGTATGAAGTTGTCGAGATGTACAGAAGGTACTTAGGGAATACACACTGCAACCGTGGAACCTGGCGGTTAAGTTACTAGTTGCAATAAGTATTCTGTAAATTTCGATTGATTGATTGATGCATATTATAAAAGTAAATACTTCAAGTTCGAGCTGACATATGCAAAATAAAAAGTCTTTGATGATTTCATACACTTGAATTACTGAGTGTTTCTCACAAGAAAACCGAGCATTCTAGATGCTTTTTTACATAAAGAATCAACATGTTTGTCAAAAAGAAGCTTGCTGTCAATGATAACCCCCAGGTCACGAATCGAGTCCACTGAGACGAGGTTGTGTGATCCCAGGGTGTACTGAAAATGTATACTGTACTTTTTCCTCGAGAGGCTAATGGACTGACATTTATCGAAATTACCAAAACGTTGATTATCGCTACAATATTTCACTAGACGATCGAGGTCGTTTTGAAGCAATACGCAGTATGAGTGATATTTGATTATTTTAAAAATTTTCGCCCACAAAAGCTAAAAATAAACTATTCTCAAAGCTCTCCGGAATATCGTATAAATAGACCAAAATATCAAACGACCCAGATGACTCCCCTGCGCCACTCCCGATGTTGTGTTATATATGTCGGAACAGTATCCACCCAATGCAACATACTGGGATCTTTCAGACATACCAATGAAGCCAATGAAGCAGTGGGCCATGCACACCGACCTCAGCAAGCTTTCTGACAGATATACTCTGACAAATTTTGTTGAATTCCTTGTTGAAATCGGTGTACACAGAGTCCACCTGATACCTCCGTTCCAAGCTGTCAAGAAGAATCTGAACATATTCTACAAGGATTGGCTCTACAGATCTGTGCGAAAATAAACCGTGCTGCTAAATTGGCAGCACATGCTTCAAAGACTCAAAAAGAAAATCATAAATTAATGACTCGAAAAGTTTCGGTATTACCGACAAAATAGATATAGGCCTATAGTTGTTAACATCGTTCCTATTCCCGGATTTAAAAATCGGTACTATCTTAGAAACCTTCCATTTTACTGAAAAATAGCCCTCGTGCAATGACCTATTGAAAATAAGACTCAAATGATGCACCAAACTTGAAGCACATCTCTTCAAAAATACTGGCGGGATGCCATCTGGTCCCGGTCTTTTACTTTCGTCTATCTTGCGTAGCGCTTCTTGAATATCAGAGTCGCTTATGATATGAATATGAATATATTATCGCGGAGTTACCGACTAAACTTAGTTTTTCGATGTCGGTTTCAGTTAAAACATTATTTTTATTGACATATACTGAGCTGAAATGCTTCATAAAAAGGCTACATAATCCATCACCACTGTTGGCCAGCTGATCTCCATATCTGATCTCTTCACATAAAACGAAAAATCTATGCGAATAAGAAATTTACTTATACGTCTTACATTCTTAAATGTTACGAAATCAGCACTGTTTTTATATTTTTTCCATCTGTTGTGTACTTTAAGTTTTTACTTAATTATTTCAAGAGTTTACAAGAAAACTAGTTAGGAAACTTGACACGAATCATCATTTTTCGCGGGGTGAATCTGCTAGATCAGATGATTGTAGAAGATGTCAACACACTCGTCGATGCTTCTGTTTGAAAACGCTTGATTCCAGTCAACCCCATCAAGGTAGGCTACAACAGAAGGGTAGTCACACTTATGAAAGTTCATTGCTTGTGAGATAGGATTCATTCGAAGGGGGTTGAAATTGGAGATCCGACTTTCAAATTCCAGTGCAGGATGGTGGCGATCTACATGTACCAACGGGTGTAATGACCTGATCACTGATTTCACACTGTCACTATCATAACTGAGGATTAAGTCTAGACAGACGTTATTCATATTTTTCACGCAGAAGGAGATAGTATCAACAAAATGAGTACTAATGCGATCACCGCTGTTCACAGGGGTATTGATTAAAAAATCATGAGTTAGGTTCCAATTGATGATTGGTAAACAAGAATCGCCTCATATTAGAAACTTATGGTCAAGATACAAGCACAAATGCTCAAGATTCATCAAGAATGCTTTTAGAGCGTCACTGTCCTTCGGAGGTATATAGACGCAACATATATTCAGTTTACGTTCAGAGGTATCGCGGGGTGAACTCAATGGGACCCATACATTCTCCGCTGTAAAGTTCCATTTAGGTCTAGCGACAGTGACACCACGACCAACAGCTATCAGAACACCTCCACCGTACCTTTCATCTTGTGAGCTACGATCGTTACAAAATACGTTGTAGGTTCTGGAAATAAACTCATGGCCATGGCAGGAAACATTTAGCCACGTCTCAGTAAGACAAAAAATATCAAATTGTGAACCACTGGTTTTACTAAGAATACACGAGGATTTGGTCCGCAAATCACGGACATTTGATAAAAAATATTAAGAGTGTTCATCGTAATAAAAAAAATTTTTTTGGAATATTATCGAAATTTCAACAAGTATGGAGTGACAAAAATCTCCCAATCTCAGGTTACATCTTTCTTATATCGTCCTCAGTCTTTATTGGAATGAATTTTGAAGTATCATCTTTCCGAACATAGATAATGCAGTTCTTGGTCCAACCAAACTTGTACTTCAGTTCTCTGGCTGTTTCACGAACCCTTCTGAATAGATATTTGTTATTAGAAAATGGAACGAAACGAATAATAAAAAATGTGGAAAAAAATCAAACTCTGATTCATTTCGTCCCAACTTTCGATCAGTCTGCTTCGAACCTCATTCACGATAGCTGGCTGGTTTTTCTGGCTTCTTAATCTTCTATTGAGAATGTCTCGAACGTATTCGATAGGTCTGAACTTCGTCCAGGCCACTTGATTGAAATAATTTCGTGATCTTGAAGATAGTTCCTGACAATATTAGCTTGTTGAGGTCTGGTGTTATGATGCATAAACAAAACGTATTCACCCATATTTACTGCAAATGGTACAACGTGTTCTTCTCAAATATGAGCATTCATGGTTCTATCAAAACCATAGGTAGGTGAACAGATACAATTGGCTTATCTCTCATTTCAACGCTTATATACTAGAGAACGTCGATCGCATGAAGAGGACAAAATCTCAATTTATCTGTAGGCAAAACGCTCCCTCAGTTAGCTTCTAGCCAATTGAATTTTCTAGCAAAATTAAATCTGGCTCTTCGTTATGCTGCGAATAGAGCTGCAACACGAGGCCTAAGCCAAATTTCCCAATACATTGTTGCTCGAGGATATCTATGCCCAAATCTCCTTTTATGATTACTAGTTTCCCTATACCTGCGAATCCATTCTAGACACAGGGAATGGGACACTCAAAGTCTTTGGCATATACTTATATAAGTCTAACGTAGGTCTTCTAACATCACTGCTTCAGCATTATCTACTAGAATCAAATTACGTGATTCACATTGCATTTTACCTACAGTTATAATCCTCAAGAAGAACAAACGTTATTCGCAGAAACTGATCAACAACTTCTGTATTTTTTCATGAGAAGAACGTGTGATTCAAGAAAGAACAACTAATTTTATTGGCATATATCCGGAAATATCCAAACTAAAAAATGTAAATAATGGGTTGCCTATCAAAAAAGAAATTTGAAATATTGAAATTAAGTGTTGAATATTGGCGAACTGTAGAAGAACCCGATGAAAAATGCTTCTCCTAATCATTCGAAACTAGTATAGCCGGTAATGATCTGGATAGAAACAATATCTATAGTCCTCATGCTCTCCAGACCTTAATGTCATCGAGCATATATCGAACGCCCTAAAAGGAGCCACATTTTCTTTCGATATAAACAGAAGCTTTGCTCATCAGTCTAAGTCAAAATATCATACTGTTAGTTTTTTACGAATTGAATTTCCATCTTCTTTCATAATTTCACCCACGTTCACCTAGGTATTGAATCAACTCTTTTATTTTACAAATGCTTTGCCATCAGTATTTCTCATTGTATTACCGAGCTAGTGATGTAGAAAATAAAATTTTTGTTGTTTTACAACCAACAAATAAATTAAATTAATAGATCAGTGCTACCGAGGTTTCAAACTCTTGTTCAGTCTGACAATATAAAAACCAAGTACAGAGTGACATGAAGTACAGGGTGGTACATAATAATATGTCACAACTTGAGGGGGTAAATCTTCGTGCAATTTTAATAAAAAAAGTTCATATAAACATATAGCTTCGTTACGGAGCTACAGAGTGTTGAAAAACTCCTGCAGTTTTTGAGATATTCAGCCCAAATTTGGAATACAAGCTTTTTTTTACAACCACCATCATAACACGCCCTAAATTTCAACTATAATCCACAATGTGTTTTCTTTTCCAGAGCCATGTCTTCTTTTGGCTTTCAAACTTTTTTTGCAGTATGCCACTGATCAACGTATAATCAATTTTCGTCTTCTTCGTTTAATTTAGAAACTTTTGGATACTTGTGATTTTTTCGTATCTCCAACCTTTTTTTTAATGGAATATGAATTATTTGAATTGTATTAAAATAATTTAAATGAAATAATAAAAACACTCGAGTATTTTTTTCATTTGGGGTATGCCAAAAATTTGCTTTAATTTTGATAGCTCGTCTACTGAGACTCAACATAAACTTATTCGATATCAAATTGAAAAAGAAACAATTGAAAACTGAATAAATTGCTGGAAGTGTCCTCCACCTGCAAGAATGCAGGCCTCTGTCCTCCTTCGCATATTATCACCCACTCTTTGAAATATTCCTGTGGTATTTCTTATCGTGTCACAAAAGGTTATTATTCGATTTCTCAATTCTTCTACAGTGGTCACTGGTGTGGTATAAACTAAACTTTTGGGATATCCCCATAAGAAAAAGACTAAACTATTTTAGTCTGGGGACCTAGAAGGCCATGGTTCTGGCCCACCCCGGCCTATCCATCGGTTGTTGAATGTATTATTCAAGAATTCCCTAGCTTCTCCACTGAAATGTGCTGATGACCGTCATGCATGAACATTATGTTTCTCATCAAAAGTGGCCGAATCAAATAATTTCCAATTATTCCGATCAGACGTTTAGTGAGAATTGTTTTTGATGATGAGATTCTTCATTCAAATGGTTTTCCTCAGGACAATAGTGATTATTGTGAAAATTTGTGAAGCAGTTCTCGAAAAGTTAGCTTCTTCTGTTAACATTATTTCACTATCAAAATGAGCATTTTCTATAATTAGAATAGAACCATCGGCGGAAATTCAGTATTGAAGGAAAATATCGAGGAAGTAGAGTTTGGCCGCGTTGAATATGAAACGAGTACAATAAAATGTCGTGGAGAATCCTCCAAATTAGAACATGTGAAATATTCAACTGATTTCCAATTCTTCTTATACTCACATGATGATTCAAATCAATACAATTTTAAACTGCTTCCTTAATATCTGGAGTTCTCATAGTTTGAGTTGCACCTTTTAAATGATTATTTGCAGTAAAAGTACCAGTTTCCCTCAACCTTCTGTGCATATTTGAAAATGTTCGCCTGTCTGGTGTTTCTCGATTTAGCTTTTATGTTTTCGTCAGTACATGTAATGGATATCAGCCAATTTAGCGTTAGTAAAATTAGCCATTTTTTCTTACAGCAATAACTTCAAAAGTCTTAAAACTAATCGTTAATTTAATAAACAATTCGAGCAGATACTGGTTCAACTTTAGCAACTGTCAAAATAAATAAATAAATGAAAAAAATCAATTCCTACTAGTAATTTTTAATTAGAAGTGCCTTCAATTCAGCAAATGAATATAATGGTTTAATAATTTTTTTCTCGAGAATTTAGAAGATACGAAAAAATTTCTAGTGTCGAAAAAGTTTCTAAATTAAACGAAAATGACGAAAATTTATTGTACGCTGATCAGTGGCGTACTGCAAAAAAGTTTGAAAGGACAAAAGAAGATATGGCTTCGGAAAACAAACACCTTGTAGATTTCAGTTGAAATTTAGGATGTGTAATGATGGAGGCTGTAGGAAATAGCTTACGTTCCAAATTTGGGTTGAATATCTCGAAAACTGCAGGAGTTTTGAAGAAAAACCAATTTTATCCGGAAATTTTAACACCCTGTAGCTCCGTAACGAAGCGTTTGCGGACCTATGTTTATATGAACTTTATTTCTTAAAATTGCACGTAGATTTACCCCATCATACTATTATTTAACACACTGTGTGTATAAATAGATCGTTATTTTGTTTTGGAAAAACCACCATACTAGGAAAATAGTGGCCATTTTGGATGCAGTGGTTAGCACATGTTGAATCTTGTTTTTTTTCGAGGAATTTGATGTTCTTATATCTACTTTTGAATAAACGACAGCTCTAACCTATGTAGAAATTATTACAGTTTGGAAACAATAACCTATAAACTCATGATCTGTTTAAATTCTCTATAGGATTTTCAGCGTTGAAAATAGTAATGACAATTCATATTTCCCTCTTAATGCGATTTAAGCCTTCAATTTGGAGATTTTATTTGCAACAGTTTCACTTATTAGTCCAAAATATATTAAAAGGATGAATTTTTCAAATTTTTAGTACCTTTAATTCGATTTATTTGTTTCATAGCTATATAAGTTTTCCGTCAACTTATTTATCAATTAAACCACGATCAAAACCATTGTTGTGATCTACAGTTTCTATGGTTTCAATTGTCAAGTTTTTCCTAATAAAAAGTTAGCGAAAATGCTCTCTGTATCATTGAATTGTAATTCTAAATTTTCTGTAGATATGGGTAATTGGGATACTTAAAAATACATATATCTGTGCTTACAGGTTCTCTAAAGATGTTGAAGTTAATTTGGCTATTGTGACAAATATAAATTGATAATTAATGATTCTATTCTTTCTCGAATTTAAATTTTATTTTCAGATGAATGCTGTTCATTTACTTGAGAAAATGATCAAATTCTGTATGTGTACCGCTTAAGCGAATAAGAATGTCATCGACGAATTTATACAAAAAAAATAATTTCAACGCGTAAATTGGAATTCAGTGCTTTGTTTTCTATGCTAGACGTGAATATATCTGCTAACGGGGGCTTAGTGATGATCCCATCGCAAGACTGTCAGTTTGTTCATATATATTTTCATTAAATTGAAGATGATTAAGCTGTATGCATAGCACCAAAAAAATTTTAAAAGTTATCCAAATAAAGACTTTAAATGGGGTTTTCATGTTATTTACAAACCCCTGACCCATGCTTTTTTTCTGTAGCCCCAAAGGAGCAACTAATTATAAATTTTAAAAATTTACCCGAGAATATATCTCTGTTTTATTGAGTCTTACTTAAATATAAATATAGACTTCTAAAATGAAATTATGTGAAAGAAAATTCACTTTCTACCTTTACGAAGAAAGTTAGAAATAGAAATGGTGTTCACACTTTCATTCTATTACATACGGGTCGAACATAAAACTGATAACTTACAATCAAAGATAACCAATGCATCTCGAAAGTATTTGAACTTAACAATACAAACACTTTAACAATTCAATCGAAACGGTATATGGTTCAGTATTCTTTATATATGCTCGGTTAAATGGCGCACCTATTTCAATGTTGACCACTTTGCATGCACAAGAAAACATTCTTAATATTGTCTAGAACGATCATTGGTGGACCGTGAAGGGAAGCTTAAGGCTATAGTTCAATAACTGAAAATAAAAGTGGAAAGTACCATAAAATCTGATCAAATAGGATTTCACTTTATGCTCTTGAACATTAAGCCCAACGTGTTAAAAAGGATGTTATACCGGGTGTAAATAAAAAAATGCAAAATTTTTACAAGGACAAATAGATGTTTTTTATTAAAGAACAGACAATATTATTTTACCTGATTTTGAAAACCAAGAGATCAAAGTAAGTGGCCACTTTAGCCACTTCCGAACACAGTGTAGCGTAACACTTTAGGAAACAATTCAGCAAGTTCGTGAAATCTTTTGCCACATTAAATATATCTAGATCCGTGTTGAAGCGAATTATGCACTTTGATATAAAATTACTACCTTACAACATAGAATCATTAATGATAACACACAATTTGATGAATACTGTCATCGAATTGTGTGTTATTATACAGCGATTAGAGCCCGAGTTTCAATGCTAAGTTGCATTCTACTGTTCTGTCAAAGCTTTATTTAAAGGTAATCCGACTTGGATTATATCCCCATTGGGGGAGAAAACAACCATCTCTCAGGCAGAATTTTCCATAAAAACCTGTGTTCCTGAGAACCTCAAAAGACGCTATAAAAACAAGCGAATGAACATTCTTTCGGACAGTGTGCTGGCGAAACGAAATCATTTAACTTTGGTCTGAGGAAGCCGCCAAGACATATTCATTGGCCTGGAACCAGCTCTAGGTATAACTAACTCTGAGGTACTGGATACGATCAACACCTGGATAGGAAAGATAAACGCTGACAGGTCAGTCCTTACCCCGGGGCATAGACAAACCAAACTTTTTCTGGAAAACCTATCAAGAAGTTCGCTGAACAAGTTCTTAGACTGAGCAGAAAAAACTAAGCACCGTAACAGACCTAATAACTGGACATGGAAGGTTAAGAAAACATCTACACACAATAGTCATTCATCGTGAAGAACCTTTATGTAGACTCTGCAACGAAGAGGAAGAAACATCAACATTTTGAACGAATGTGAAGCTCTATCTGGAGCAGATGAAAAATTTCAGAAGAAAAAGAAACCTTAAACGAGCCAAGAGAAAAAAACCTGGTGAATCATGTTCAGTGAAAAACAAACTCTAAAGACACAAGACAAAATACAAGAACAAACACAAATAATCCTCCACATAAATCAGCTGCATGAATCAATGATTCGTCATGGCCTACTGAATCGCATGACCTGAATACAATGGAGTGTGCTTAGGAAACATTAGAAAGAGGCGTTATACATGCTCGCAATGAATTCGAACTAGAAGCTGCATTTGGTTTCTGTTATTACTATAGATTAGCAGATATTATACTTCGATTTTTAGTTTAGAGTAATTTTTTAATCAACCTATACCAATAACACGTATGTTTGTTCCGCCACTGTAAAGACATTATCGGTATCCACGATTGGCATACGTTACCGGCAATATCTTACATATTTATTTTATATTCAGGACCGATATTATACACCTAATTAAATCATTTGTAACGTATTTTATATTTT
Source organism: Cryptolaemus montrouzieri (assembly GCA_013387265.2). Taxonomy (NCBI): domain Eukaryota; kingdom Metazoa; phylum Arthropoda; class Insecta; order Coleoptera; family Coccinellidae; genus Cryptolaemus; species Cryptolaemus montrouzieri. Next base: position 33,296,449 of record JABFTP020000103.1, read on the forward strand.
ATTGGTTAACTCTGAAACCATTAGGAAAATGCCATTTCTGGAGCAAACATGCTGGTATGTTGTAAGCTTGAATTGTTAACACACGCAAATAAATTGTAATAAATAAGGAAGGTGGAGATAATTTTCCATATCTATTAACCGATTTGTCTCCCGTGGTTTATGTGATTTATATATTTATGTTTTCATATATGAGATATTTTTCGCAAATGTTCCGCAATTCGTACATTTTAGGCATATTCGTACTTCTAGGCGATGTAAAAATGTACAGGGAGTACCATTTTCATTGTCCTTGACATATATATCAGTGCTAAAGCGGTTTTCACAAAGGATGACTACTTTGTCTTTAAACTTCCGATCTCATTTTCCAAATTTTCGAACATTGCGTTTATGAGATCCTGGGCAAAGTTGAAATTTGCATTACGGGATCCCCCCTCTCATATCTTGGTTATCCTTGAACCTATCGATATGTTAAAAACTGCTTCTTGAATAGTAGAATCTAGTGACGATGATAGATTTTTGATATAAGTTTTGCTCTTTTCGGGATGTATAATTCTTATACAGGGTGCTTCAACGAAAACTAAACAGAGGCTATATCTACCAAGATATTCATTTCTGATCAAAACGCAAAAACAGGTCAAATTTTGTTTTGAGGAGGACATCTTTTTGGGTACAAAACTTGTCTGAAATATCAACCCCTTAAGCGGGGGTTGCAATCCTTGAAGATTTTGAATTGGGAAGATGGGTCGAGTGATTACTCAAAAGAAATGTGGTATCTTTGTCTACATCGCCTTGACCGAATTTTCATATTCAATTGAAAACTGTAAGAGATACAGGGTGAGCAACTGAAAGATAGGGAAGACTATTTCCCTGAGACTATTCAAGTTTCAATGTAGTAAAATGGAACAGATCCATGCTGATCAATGGCAGTCATCATCAAGTACCATCCTCATCTTGAATTTCAACCCCTAGAGCTGGGGTCACCACCATTGAAAATTTGGAAGAGGGTAGATGGGTCGAGTGATACCTCGCAAGAAAGCTATTATCGTTGTCTGCATCCCCGTGAACGAATTGTCATTTTTTATTGAAAACTGTAGAAGATACAGAGTGAGCCACTGAAAAATAGAGAAGACTATCTGTCGCCCTGAGCTATTCAAGTACCCTGCTCTAGGGGTTGAAATTTGAGATGTGGGTGGCGTTTCGGAAGATGACCGCCTTCGATGTGGAATGAATCTGTTCCATTTTTTGCCCTAATACTTGAATAGCTCAGGGCGATAGATAGTCTCCTCTATTTTTCAGTAGCTCACTCTGTATCTTCTACAGTTTTCGATCAAAAAAGAAAATTTGCCTATTCTTGTATAAGTCCAGCCTGGATCATGTAACACCACTGCTACAGCACCTCCTGCCGAAGTCAAATTTGTGATTTGCGTTGCACTATTACCGAAAACTAAAATTTCCAAGAAGAACTAAGGATACTTGCAAAAATTAATCAACAACTGTTGTTATCCATTTATGGTAGTTTCCCACAAAATCTCGAATTATTTCTTCCATTTTATTCTCATGGGAGGAACAGCTTGGGTGCTCCGAAAGAAATTAACTTTTGTTGGCATATATTCAGACATATTCAAAAAAACGTGTTGCTTATTGATTTCTTACCATAAAAGAAATTTGATATATTGGAATTGTGCGTTTGTTTCTTGTTGCAATATCTACTTCATGTTGTTAATTGTCCTGTCTATACATTGAATCTATAAAATTTTTTTACAAATATTTGAAGTTTATCTAATTGTACATTTAGTTTAACAGCCAAACAAGTACAGGAGCGTTAGTTGATTTTGGTCAACTCAAGTAGCAGGCACAGTATGCAGCGTTGCGTTAAATGTTCAATGGTGTTAATAAAGAAGTGAGACTGATTTTTTTTCCAATATAATTACAATATAATATTGTCGTCTCTTTCAAAATAGTTCGCTTGGGAAGCCACACAGCGCTAGAGATGGTTCTTCTAATCATTATAGAGTAGCTAGAACTCGGATATTGCAATAATCCTCAGCTCAGTCGGTACAGCTATTTGGATGTTTTCAAAAGTCCCAAATTGAGTTCGTTTGAGGTAATTTTCAATTCTCGGAAAGAATAAACAATCACAAGTCTGGCGAATAATGGTGGCTGAGGAGCCACATAAATGTTTTTATTGGCTACAAAATCCATTATTGAGATTGTCTTTCAAGGACCTCTCGGTAAAAGTGCTGATTAACCGTTTGGCTTGTACACGATTCTATGGTAGCTTGCATTCGATCTTTGACATGCTTATTCGTTATATTTTGGGCGTTGGAGAGGTTACAGCGTGCCATGCTCTGACGTTTTGTTTCTGGATCGTACTTAAAAACCTAAGACTCGTCACACATAACGACACGTTCCAGAAAACTAAGATTATATTCAATCGATTTCAAGAAGACAAGACTCCTTTCCTTTCGGAAATCCTTTTGGTCCACATTTGGACAAATTTTTCTCAGCTCTAATCCATTGGTCAAAATTTGGTGAGGGGAGGTGTGATTGTAAGCCAACTGTTCCGCTATCATTCTGACTGTCGATCTGAACGTACAAATTCCCAGACTCTGTCAATATTTGCATGGTTGTTTGCAGTTAAAGGCCTTCTGCTTCATGGTTGAAAATGCCTCAAACCAAAACTGTTTTACGAAAACAAACATTTGACTGTAGCAATTCCAAACTCATATAACCTCTCTTACACATAAAGCGATAAATTTTGCGTATTTATAAGATATTAACATATTACAAGGATTATCCCTTAAATTTTCGACCAGCCTCTATATTTCTTTCAATGTGTTCTTTTTGTATCGTTTTCATAAAAATAATGAATAGTTTTTTAATATTGACTGTTGCATTTTCATTACTACCCTTGTATATTATACTAATATTACCGTGATAAACAACAGTTAAGCAACCATTTACGATTGAACGAAATGACTTAAAATGAATAGAAAACAATTTACCTAATATATAAAGAGATCGTTGAAATAGATGCATATTTTAGGAAATACGATGATTATCGGAAACGCTAAGTAATGTGAATACATGCAATTTACCGTGAATGCCGGAGAAAAAAATGTATCCTTACTTGCTTTCAAACATTTCGGAATTGTGTATTCTATCTCAATGTATCAATTCGATTGTTTCACTAATCACACAGAATGTTACCAAATCTATATTTGCTGTTAGTGGTGATTACGTATACGACTATCCAGTTTCTCTTTTCAATTTGGAAGTACCATTGGTAGTTTCCAAAGTAGATAGAGCACCAGATGTTTTCGTAGTTGACTTGGATCGGCTGCATGATTTCAGATTCATTATTGAAAGTTCATCTTGGGAAGCAATAATATTATTGGTTAATATTACAGACTCGAAGAGAGTGAAAAAAAATCAAATAATCGATAATTTCGAGTTATCTGACATAAAGGAACCTAAATACTTATTTAACAAGAAGAAGAGATGTTTGAATTTCACAATACATTCTTTTACCACACTAATTGATGTTCATACAGCTTTCAACTATCATGATCTCAAGAAAGGTGTCATGATCTGTTCTAAGAACTTTCCACCACACATCATTTGCCCACAATGTACTGAAAAAAAAGGTTACACTGTGGAATTGCTGGATATTATATTCAACATGTTGAATATATCATTTACACATAAATTCTTGGGGAATAGTCCTCTTACATCAAGAGTTTACCATTTCCTTTCCAATGGTAGTTGCGATATAATAATAGGTATAATCCCTCCTGATCTAAACCATTTAGGTTTTTTTTTCATTCATCATGATTACGACATTTGGGTATTACCACGATCTGAGGAAGTTTCTAGATCCAAATATTTATTGAAAGTATTCTCTCCTCAAATTTGGATCGTTTGGATTATTTCAGTTTGTATTTCTTGTATTGTTTGGAATCATCTCGATACATTGTGGTACCCTGGAAAAACCGAGAGGAATGGCAACAAAATTGTTAACTCATTCCGACGATTATCAATTATTATAAAATTATTTTTGGAACAGACTGTAAGACTTGGGGTCGCCCATTGGTCCCAACTTATTTTTTTCTATGTCATTATATTTCTTTCTTTCATGATGAACGCTTTGTATAAAGGAAGATACACTTTTCTTTTGCTTGCCCCAAATTATCATCCAAACGATGTTCAAACATTCCAAGATATGATAGACAGAAAACTATACCTTTCATTTGCACCATTTAGAAGAGATGCAATCATTTCAGCTTTTCCTGAATTTGAAAATTACCCAGAATCACTTTTCTCTAATGTCTTGGGAGCAGCATCACTTGATAAGGTAGCTTTTCAAAGAAAAACAGCAATATTGATGTCGTTTGACGAGGTGAGATACAATGAAAAATATTATACTGATTCAGAAGGTCAAAGCTTGTTGCAATTAGTTCATTCTTTGAAGATTAATTTATTGATTGGATCCGTTTTCCTGAAAAAGAATACATATTTTTATCAATTTAGTGAAAACGTGAATCGGTTGAGAGATCATGGATTTGAGCACTACTTTAGAGCGAAATATGAGTCAAGAGGTTATGATAGGAGCCGTGATGGAAAAAAGCAAAGACATGAAAAAATTAAACCAAAACATCTTAGGGGACCAATAACTTTGCTTGTATTAGGACTTTTGCTTGGCGCTCTGAGTTGTTCCATAGAAATTTTACTACATGAAATGTAAGAAGAATTGATTTCGAGAATTTACATCTAGTTTTATTTTCAACTTCAAATTTGGTTGAAAAAGGAGCGATAAGGGCTAATAGTTGAACCATGAGTACTATTCTCGTTTCATCTGGAGTCCCTCAGAGTACCATATTAGGATCACAGGTTATCGATGCTAAAGGGCCCATAAGCAGAAACTGGCTAACGGATTTGACGATCAATTCCATTTTGGCATTAGATTAAATGGACTCTGGTTTACATTTTTCAATAGTTTTCAGAGTTATGCCGGACATCGACTATAATTTTGCTAGTGTACTTTCCACTTTTTTTACTAAACACCATCCTTTTTCAAGTATCTTTTATTTAGATTTATCCTATCTAAAATTAACCAATATCGACCTACGATCAACAGAAAAACAATACACAAACCAAATAGTGTTATTACTATTTATAAATGAGATAAAAACACAAGGTTTAACTTTAATCTACACTTTATTTGAAAAAATTCGACGACGTTTCGCTGACACAGCAGCTTTATCAAGAATGAAAAATAGAATGAAGAGTATGGTATTATAAACAAATCGTAGAACAAGTTGGATGAATAACAGGAAAATCCACACCGAGCCATTGTACAGTTAGTATGAAAGGTAATGAAAACTAATTAAACAAGTTAAGTAGGGTGAAAATCAAGTGAATCAGGAATCTATAAACTCAATTGCGGTTCTTGTGATAAAATTTATATCGGTAGGACCTATAGGAGTTTTGGCATAAGAACATCTGAACATAAACGTAGCTTCGATAAAAATAAATCTGATTCAAATTATTCAAACCACCTAATAAAAGAAAACCATTCATTCAATAAAACTTTGACATATTACATATAAAATCAAAAGTTCAAAATTAGATCTCCTAGAAGCATTAGAAATAAATAGATACAAACATTCGGACAAGCTTTTGAATGAACAGGTAGATTTGAATTACTCACCCCTACTTAACTTGTTTAATTAGTTTTATTACCTTTCATACTAACTGTACAATGGCTCGGTGTGGATTTTCCTGTTATTCATCCAACTTGTTCTACGATTTGTTTATAATACCATACTCTTCATTCTATTTTTCATTCTTGATAAAGCTGCTGTGTCAGCGAAACGTCGTCGAATTTTTCAAATAAAGTGTAGATTAAAGTTAAACCTTGTGTTTTATCTCATTTATATCATGGATCTACATCAAGTAACGGCCTCCACAATTCAAATGTTATTACTATTTTCAAATAATTTCCAAATGTCAAACTGAGGTTGGTTGAAACTAACATAGAACACTGTGGACCATAGAAACTTGCATTGGAATTAAATCTTCTCTGTTTTTAGAGGTCCACGGTCTATTCAATTATTCAGAGAAACTGCAGGTTTTGATAAAATGAAATAAAAACAAGCCACTTTTGGTATAGGAAAATCGAATACCAATCAATACTGATTTAAGTACGGTTCTAATAAGGTTGTAAAATTGGAAATTATAATATTTGAAAAAACCTTTTGTTTGAAAATGTAGTGTTATTGAGTTGATAAGTGATTTTTGAACACCCTGTACATGAAACAGCAGATGAATCAATTTTTTTGGGCAAAGGGGATGACAATATAATTCTAAAAGTTTTCTTGAAAAAAATCATACGTCAATGGCGGTAATTTTTGAATTTTTCATGCCTGTTCTGCTAAGAAGAAGCATGAAAAATTATGCATTTCAATGAAAACAGTTGAAAAATAGACCATGTCCCGTATAACCGAAAGTGATGCCGCTCTGAAAACAATTGCAGATTGTAGATCAGGTTCCATTTACTCCAATGCTAAATATGGTTTTGTGATTTTCAGTTTTTATAATTGTTAATCGCTGAAAACTGATCCCGGATATTATTTAATTTGTCCTTATTCCATGTGATAAATGAATAAATGAATGAGAGAGAATTGTAAATGCACCTGAAAGTTTGTTCAGCACTCCAAAAATGGATTTACAATATAATTTTATCTCCACCTCGTGAACAATTTCTCTCTATTCAATTTCAAGGAATTCAGTTGGTAATTAAGCCAACCTCATGAAGTCACTTCCTAAAACTAAAATATCCCAGGTGGGTCGAGTACAAAATTCACAATCCAACTCTGTTGATAGAATAGCACACATCTTCAAGCATTCTGTGGAGGCAAGAAACTGATTAACGACGTAGAACACCCAAATGAAAAACTCTATATAGCAACTTCCAACACCCATACACTGAGAACACAGGATCATCTACAAGAACTGGAAATGGAATTGTCGAAAATAGAATGGGATGTAGTAGGACTGTCAGGGACAACGCTGCTAGGAGAAAACTGTGAATTCAGGACATGTTTTATACCAAATTAATTCAGAAGAAACTTCACATCTAGGAGGTGTAGCTATTCTCATAAATAAAAGAAGGAAACATCTGACCTCGAAATGAAGAAAATCTCAAATTGAGTACTTTACATCGTTCTGGAACAGTTACTCTCTACAGGTCATATAAGCCTATGCTCCAAAAAGCTCTGCTGAAGACGAGCTAGTTGAATCATTCAATGAAGATATAATAAAAGCTTACTTAGAATAAAAACGTGAAACTCGATTCAGCTTAATTATCGGTGATTTCAATGCGAAGGTGGGGACAAAGGAAGATGTACACGAGAACATCGGAAAATTTGGCTTTTGCGAAAGAAATCACCATGGCGAACATCTCATAAACTTCTAATCTAACCTAAAAAAAGAAAATTTATTCTGCATGAACTCCTGTTTTCAGAAGTAAGAAGAGAAAGTGGACATGGAGAAGCCCAAATGGAATACACTTTATGTCCAGTAAGAAGGATATTGTCACAGATGTTTCAGTATTAAACAACTTCAGAACTGAAAGCTATCATAGACTGGTCAGGGCAACGATTCGAGTACACACCAATATCGATAGAAGTCAAATGATATTGAAAACAAACCCCACTAAACTCGATCTGAAACAATTTCAACGAAACAGCAACAGAGAAGGTGAGCATGCAAAGGAAATAACAACGAGACAGTAAAATAAGCGAAGAAACCTTGAATTGATGAATAGAAGAACACAGATGAACAGAAACCATACAGAATATAGTAGCTTGAATACAGCTCAGAAAAGATCGAAGAAAATACAATACAAATTTGATGAATGAAACAATAGAAAGCAATACAAATTTGAAAATTCTAAGAACGAAACTTGAAGCTTCAAGAAGAACCAAAATAATTCAACTCAAGAACATAGACGGAGACATCGTTACTAATATAGCTTAAATAAATAGATAAATTGAAGGCTTTTAAAAAGAACTCTATAGGTCAGAACTACCAATACCTCCTGATGTCGAAGAACATAACAGAAATAAACTCACAAATGTTAACTCTGAAGAGCAGCCCGATATCACAGCAGAAGATATAAGATCTGCACTATACCAGCTCAAAAATGGAAGATTCCTTTGGGAAGACCTCATTACAAACGAAATGCTGATGTTTGGAGGTGACGTCTTCATTCAACAATTGGGGTGCTTTTCAATCGATGCTTAAAAGAAGGAAAAAACTCAGATAAATGGAGTCGTTCTGAGGTGATTTTAATATTCAAAAAGGCAACAAAGACGACACAAGCAACTACTGCCCGATAAGTCTCCTTTCACAACCCTACAAACTGCTAACGAAGATAATAACTATCCGACTCACAAATATACTCGACTTTTATCAACCCGTCGAGCAGGCAGGATTCAGAAAAGGTTTCAGCACCATCGACCACTTACAATCCATTCAAACTCTGATAGAGAAATGTTGTGGATACATTATTAATCTACATCTAGCTTTTGTAGACTTCGAAAAAGCCTTCGATCTTATCGAACGTTGGGCAGTATCTAAAGGATTGAATGATGCAAAAATAGACTCCAGATACACCACCCTCTTGGGAAATATCTACAAAAGCGCCACATTGAGAGTGAGGGTCGACGAAGAGACGCAGACGAAAGAAATTCCAGTTCAGAGGGGAGTACGACAAGGGGATACAGTATCTCCCAAACTCTTTACTCTTGCTCTAGAAAATATCTTTGAAAAAACTCGAATGGGACGAAAAGGGTATTAATGTAAATGGAAAGCACCTGAATCATCTCCGGTTCGCAGATGATGTGGTCTTGATCAGTTCAAACGAGGAAGATTTAACTATGTTAACTCTACTGAACGAGACATCCAAGGAGTTAGGCCTTCATATGAACTTTAGCAAAACAAATCCGGTGAGAATAAATAATCAGCTGATAGAAAAAATTGAAGATTACATTTATCTCGGTCATGTTATAAAACTAGGAAATCAAAACCAGGTGGCTGAATTGAAAAGAAGAACCCGACTTGGATGGACAGCGTTTGGAAGAATGAGTAACATTTTGAGGAACAGTGATGTTCCCATCTCCTTACTCAGGAAGGTGTTCGACTTCTGCGTTCTTTCCGTCATGACTTATGGCCTAGAGACTGTGACACTTACTGAGAAGAGCACAGAAATGCTGAGAGTTGCCCAAAGACATATGGAAAGGAACATACTGGGAGTGACTTTGAGAGACAGAATTCAGAACGTAGAGATAAGGAGAAGAACATGATATATAGTGGAAAGAACTAGTAAATTGAAATGGAGTTGGGCAGGGCACGTACCAGGAAAACAGAATATGAATGTCCAAATAGATTAGTGCACTGGAGACCTAGAACAAGCAAGAGGGGCATTGGAAGACCACAAAAACGATGGGTAGATGACCTCAGACAATACGCAGGCTCCAACTGGTATCACCGCGCACATGACAGGGAAGAATGGAAAAGGTTGGGAGAGGCTTACATTCAGCAGTGGATGACTGGGAGCTGATATGATGATGATGAATCAAAATTATAAATACACAATTTTATATCTCCTACTATAAAATTGAACAAATTCTATCCTATAACTTAACTCCAACTTTGCATCTTCAGTGGTAGTGCCCCGTAGGTTGTGAATCACATCTTTTTTTACTTTGTAATCAAGATCTTAAACATAATTTACAGGCCTTACACTTAAAAATTAAATAAATCTTTTCAAACCCGATTTCGCACTTTTACTAGTGCTTATATTCCTATATCTCTCTCCGTTATTACCATTTAAAACACAAACTTCAATTTTTGAAATCTAGTATTCTGTTTTATTCGTATTTCTGTGAAAATTCCTTTTCTTCAATAGAGCCTTTCTTGGAATTCAACCAATATATGAAAAAAATTAACCAAATTGGTTTGAACATTCTCGAGTTTCGCGACTAGCAAAACTAATCAATCAGTTTTAAAGATAAAATTAAATTGAAAGTAAAATTTACAAATTGAAAATTAGATGCAAGCAGTCATCTGTCTATTATTTCCATGGTTGTTCGGTGCTTCTGCGAAGTGTTGATTTTCGTCAGTCATTTTCAATCAATCAATAAATCAAAATTTATTGGTGTTTTACAATATTTGTGTACACAGGTCAAAATAAAATACATACAAGTAAATATAAAAAAAGCTTACAAGGAATTCACTTTACATGTCAAAATGTATTTCAAAATACGAATTAACATCGTGAAAAACATTTTTTTTTTAATTTTCATTATAAAAAGCTTGAATTCTTTCAAACTCATGGTTCGAACACAAATCGGTAGCACATTATACATACAGACAGGAAATTTGGGCCATTCTGTCACTTGCGTAATCTGTAAAAAAGTGCATGAATACAATTCTTTCCTCTTGTATCATATGTGAGAAAATCACTGTTCAATTGAAAATTATTCAGATTTACATGAGCATGCAACAAATATTCGAGGATAAATAAGTTGGGCAAAGTAAGAATTTCCTTGCTTCTGAAAGTGTTCATACAACAATCCCTATATCGTATCGCCCAACTATTCTCACACTGGAGGGATTCACATGTCTCATAGTTAACACCACCCTCTCTGTTTTGCCTTCTTCCATGCACAACCCGTTCCCTGAAAACCACCTCAAAGCAGTCGACTGCGCTCTCCCGGACAGCTCCACCGCCTCCGACAAACTCCCGCTGGAATCAGTTATGGTGGAATCGTCAGCGTACAGAACTATCTGGACATCAGTCAGATAGTCAGGAAAGTCATTGATGTATATTAAGAAAAGTAAAGGACCCATAACGGAACCTTGAGGAACACCGATTGAGATAGTTTCCTTGTTGGACCACGTATTGTTCACAAACACTGACTGACATCGGTTGGATGAGAAGGATTCAATAAGCGCCCTGGCGACCCCACCAAGACCATACCAACCCATCTCATCAAGAAGAGCTGCATGAGAGACACAGTCGAAAGCCTTGGATAGGTCTAAAAATAGAGAAATCGTATATAAACCCGACTCAAAGCATCTAACCGTGTCAAGCACAAAAGCATTTATAGCATCTTAAGTACTACGTTTCCTACGGAAACTGAACTGGCACTCAGAAAACAGTCAATTTTCTTCAAAATACGAAATTATTTGATTGTAAATCAGCTTTTCAAATATCTTAGAGAAGACAGGCACGAGTGCTATTAGCCTATAGTTATTAACGTCCGTGGGATCATCTATCTTGAGTATAGGTACAGTTTTAGCTAATTTCAACCAGTCCGGATAGATTCCGTCATTTATACATCTGTTAATAAGAAATGTTAGTGGTTCGATAATACTGCTGATGTTTCTCTTTACAATTTTGGTTCATAAGCATCCTTAGATTTGCTATTTCTGAATGAGAGAATAGCATCTCTGACCTTTACGCAACCAACAGATCTGAAGGAGAAATTTGAATTTTCTCTAACCTTTACGCAACCAACAGATCTGAAAGAGAAATTTGAATTTGGAGGAATAGTTTTCACAAATAATTCAGTGAAATTTTTCTGTTGTATTGAGATATTATTTGCTATATTTATTGGAATTGATTTGAAATATTTGCTGAAGACTTCTGAGCTGATAGCAGAGTGATTATGCCTTTTTTGGCTTTCTTTTCGAATTTATAATATGCCTCACAGTTTTTTGCTGATTAGAAGAGTTCAGTAAAGTTTTGTCATGTGCTTTTCTTTCAGCCCTATCCATCCCCTACTCATAACGCAGTCTGGTCTGATTGCGCAAAAGCTTGAGATCTTGCTTGAGATCTCCTGTTTTATAGCGATCGTACAGCTCATTGATTAAATCAAGATGGTTCTTGATGTCTCTAAGCTCCTCAGTGTACCAATCAACCTTGGGGTAACAGCTAAATTCCCTATTCCGGGAATGCAATAAGACATGAGTCAACAAAGTTCTGATGGAACGTGTTGAAATAACGTTAACTTGAATATTAGGGTCTCTGATAAATTCCCAACTGAGTCCACCCAGTATAGAATGCAATATGTTGAGACCCTTCTCAGTCTCAGTCATCGGTCTGCATAACCTAGAAGTATATTCAACCGTTCTACTTGGCCACTCCATGCTTAGCATCAGTGCCTTATGATATGAAAAATCCCAATTCAAAGTTTGTGCATGCTGATTCAAGGGAAAGAAATTAATGAAAATATTGTCGATATAGTTTGTCCTTCTAGTGGGATCAGTAATAGTCTGACGAAAACCAAGAGAATTTAATAAGTCACACAATGTCCCAGACTTCCTATCAGGTACATTAAATAAAACATTAAAATCACCACATATCACAGTTTTACAAGACAAATTCAACAATGATAAAATCTTTTCAATAACCTCAATAAAAAGGTCAAAATCGCCAGAGGGCGACTGATAAAATCACTAAATCTAAGGTATTCAGATGTATAGCAGCCACCTCGCAATGAAGTACGATGCTGAAATTCCTAATATTGAAAAGCACTGTGAAATCACTGTCCTTGCAGTGGATGGAAACTCCACCTTGTCTTGAATTACTCCGACCGAAAGAGGCAGCTGTATGCCACCCATCAAAGTGCTCGGTGAAGCATACAATATCTGGTGAGTTGTTATCCTTCAGGAATATTTCAAGAGCATTTGTTTTAGATACCAGGCCCTGAAGGTTCAGATGAAAAACTGAGCAATTCCATTTCTTCTTGTCAATGAACTGTATAATATGTTCATCAATGTCAACTTATCTGCGTTCTGTTTCTTCAAGGACTTGTGAAAAAATTCCTTGATAAGGGCTCCATTTGGCGAGACAATAACATCTTTAGCCTTATCAAAACTGTCTTCGTTAATTGTTATCGAAATATAGCTGTCGGGATATTTACATGGTACAGCCTTACATTTTACCTCTGGGATGTTGACCTGTATCATCGCTGTGAGATCGTCTGACTTTGTACCCGGTGGTAACCTAGACATTACAAGGGATCAGGATTAGTTTCCCAAAATTCAATTATCTTCATGTAGTGATATAATTCAGGTGTTAAAGATATCCCCCGTAGTGTTTCAAACATTTTTTTTCATACAAACCTTGTCGTGATAATCACAAACAACCATTCTCGATATATGCAATAAATACTATTGGCAATTGATTTTTTATATCACAAATCGTGGCATCCTAATTCTCACGTCTCCAAGCAATTTTAATAACACTAAAATAAGGAATCCAATACGCATTATATCATTAATGTTAAACAAATCGTGTCACACAGGGTAATGAAAATGATGCACAACTCTTAAGTAATCACTAACGATTAGACGATAAAACTTGAATGTAATGGAAAGCAATTTACGTAATTCATGAATATCGTCAGATATTAGTGGAGCCAACATTGATTGTTGAAAGTAATTTCATTCAATGCCTAATTTATTTGTGTATACCTGTATATTCAAATCTTGATGCATGTTGAAGAAAAATGTACCCAAACTTCATTTCGAACCTTTCAGAATTGTGTATTTTATCTCAATGTATCAACTCAATTATTTCATTAATCACACCCAATGTCGCCATTTCAATAATTGCTGTTAGTAGTAATTATGTCTACGACTTTCCAGTTTCCCGATACAATTTAGAAGGACCATTGAAAGTTTCCTTGGTAGATAGACCACCTGATGTTTTCGTCATTGACTTGAATCGATTGGATGCATTCAAATTTATTTTGGTTCATTTGTGTTTAGGAGCAAAAATATTATTGATTGATTCCGAAGGCTCAAACGAAGTTGACTTTTTAAAATGGACTGAAATAAATCTAGAAAATATATATTCATATAAAAAAATGTTCAAATACTTGAACTACACGTTATGTACATCAATAATTACGATTGAATCGCTTCGAAAATATTGTTCTCACGACTATGCTCCTAACAAAATCATGATGGTCTGCTGTAGGCACTTACCTCCTCACATTATATGTCCAGATTGTGAACGAAATAAAGGTTACGCAATTGAATTGTTGGAAATGTTATTCAACATATTAAATATTTCTTTCAGTTATAACTTCGGAAATAGTTACCGTACATATGAAGCATATCACTACCTTTCAACAGGGCAGTGCGACATAACACTTGGTATAATCCCTTTTGATTTGAACCACTTGGTAGATTTTCTTTTTATGGAACATGATTACGATATTTGGGTAGTACCACGACCAAAAGAAATTTCGAGAGCAAGATATTTGTTGAAAGTATTTTCACTTCAAATTTGGATTATTTGGATAATTTCAATTTATATTTCTTGTATCGTTTGGAATATCCTCGATTCATTATGGTACTCTGGAAGTAACAACGGAAATGGTATAATGAAAAAAATTGCGAACTTATTCGAGCGATTATCAATTTCCATAAAATTATTTTTAGAACAAACAGTGACATTCAGGATCACTCGTCCATCACAACTTATTTTTTTTTCAGTCACTATATTTCTTGTTTTTATGATGAATACTTTGTATAAAGGAAGATACACTTATCTTTTGCTTGGCCCAAATTATGCTCCAAGCGATGTGGAAACATTTCAAGATATGATGGATAGAAACTTATACGTTTCTTTTGCACCATTCAGAAAATATGCAATTATTTCTGCGTTTCCTGAATTTGAAAATTACACGAATTCCCTTATCCTTGATCCAGAAAAAATCGACTCACTGGACATGGTAGCTTTTCAAAAAAACGCAGCAATCTTGATGTCCTACGATCAAGTCAAATATATTGAAAAAAATTATACTGATGCGGAAGGTAGAAGCTTGTTACAATTGGTTCATCCTTTGAAGTTAAACTTACTGATTGGATCTGTTTTTTTGAAAAATAACACTCATTTCTGTCGGTTAAATAGATACCTGAGCCTTTTGCATGAACATGGATTTGAAGAGAATATTATGTCGAAATATAAGC
This sequence comes from Cryptolaemus montrouzieri, assembly GCA_013387265.2. NCBI lineage: Eukaryota > Metazoa > Arthropoda > Insecta > Coleoptera > Coccinellidae > Cryptolaemus > Cryptolaemus montrouzieri. The sequence continues at coordinate 33,311,503 of JABFTP020000103.1, forward strand.
TATCTGATCATGATAAAGAAAGTCGTCGTGTCAAAAAACAACGGCATGAAAAAATTGAAATGAAGCATCTAGTAGGACCATTTGCTCTACTGATATTTGGGTTGTTACTTGCTACTCTAAATTTGTTCGTTGAAATTCTAATGAAGAGGATGTGAAGAGAATTTTATGATACAGATTCAAACCACATAAATTTAGTTCTTAAATCACATCTCACTTTTTGAATTTGGAAAAACTCTGACTAGCTATCAAGTTTTCATAGACTTTTGCAGGTATTGAACCTAGCAAAAATAGAAGTGATAGAAACATATGGAATTCCCCAGCGCATTATATTTGGATCACATTCATTCGTGATACCTACTGTTACAGTATTTTGATGAGTATACAGGGTGCCCCTGAAGTTTGAGAGTTGGTTACTGAAGACACATTAATGAGAACAGCATGGTCCGAATATTTTTAGAATCGGAAATATTTAGCCTGAAAAATTTGATCCTCACGGTTCCTGAAATCGAGAGCGATTATGTAGTGTTACTATAAATGGAATAAAATGTACATCTTGTTGTGGAGGTGACATTCGTAACCATAGTAAAATGATTATCGAGAATGTTGACTTACTTTTGATGAGTAATTGTCAGAATATCTCTTACGATAAATTATTTTAAAGTCTTAAATTCGTCGAATTGAAAATGTATTTCTCTAGTAATGAAGAATTCGCATGGTTTTTACGTTTTGCGGAAACATAAACAAGGTGCTAGAGAATACCACTGAAGATCCAAAAGCAATTTTACGGTAATGAAATATAATTATAATTATTTTAGTAAAAACGATCGAAAATTAATTTTGAATTAGCATTATGTTTCATAGTTATGAAAATTTATTGAGAAAACTAATAAATGAATAGTCATATTAATTATCTCCCACCTGAAGATTCAACTTCGAGTGTATATTTGGCGTCTTTGTGAAATGTAGGATAAAATTGGTGATAAAGTCATTCTAATTTGCGGAGACATGAACCTCTCGACTCTTCGGTGGGTGAGTAAGTGGACTCAAACTTCTCTTTCTTCGAACCAAGAGGGGTTGATCCAAACTCTTCAACTGTGATAGATTCCTTATTAATATGTGAACTTATGCAATTTAACGATGCTACTAATCGATAGGACAAAACTCTAGATCTCATTCTTTGTAATAAAATTCAGAGTGTCATCATTGGTGAGGTGTGATAATCCTTCAGTGAAGGTGGATAAATATCATCCCTGTATTGAATTTCTCTTCAATGTTAACTTCAAATATCTGCAAACTTGCAATAACAGGAAGGTTTTCAGATTTAGCAAAGCTGATTATACAATTATGCATCGAAGAATCTCAGATGTTCCATGGTCTGGTGTTTTATCTTCTGATGGTGTATAAACGCTTATCTGGACACCTTTTATGATATATTTAGTAATATCATAGAGGATCGTGTCACTGGGAAACAAATTTCCAAACTACTTTTCTAGAAATACGATCAAAATTATCAATCAAAAAAATTAAATTCATAAGAAATGGAAAAAATATAAAAACGATGATGATTTCCTGAGGTTCAAGCATTTGCGAAGTGTAAGAAAACCGCGAATTGAAAAGTATTACAATAACTTCATCGAAAATATAAAGAAAGATGTCCTTACCAATCCTGAACGAGTATTCAGTATTACCTCCTTTAAGTGTGAAATGACAAGGTTCTACACTACAATAAAAATAAAAACAATATCAGTGAGAAGGATGTGCTTATTCATTATTCAAAAATTTCTCAAAGCGTGAGGCTATTTTAGAAAAGTTTATGATTAAATCATTTTCTAGTAATAGTTTGTTTTTCTTTTTAGTTTTAGTGTCCACCATTGAGGAGAATGTTAGTTCGCACAAGTATGGCAAATGGTACTGATGATTTTAGAGCTTCCCTTGCCAGCTTTGGATATTCTTGTTTTCATTTCATCTAAAACACGTCAATAATTCGCGAATGATATTCCATTTTGAGCACGCCGACAAAAGCTAAATGTACACGTTTTTCTTTCAGATTTGTAGTGAGATCCAGCAATTCTATTGACTTATCCAAGAAAGGAACCAAAGTTCACCTACGTATGTATGTTTATAATTTCTCTTGCAAATTATGTAAGCTCTGTACCCTAAAAGAAATATGAGCCTTTACTACAAGTGATTGGGTTGTTGAATTATTATCAACAGTCTTCTGAGCACACGGCAAGACTCAAATATATTGTTTTGCAAAGAAGATAACCACAATCGAAGTTTTACATGAAATGCGTTCACTTTATCTTCAGCTGTTAAGATATTTTCTTCTCTCTCTAGGAGGCTTATTTTGTTTAGTTGTTAAGATGGCTTAAAAGATCTGCCAAAATGCTAACAGGGTGCCGAACAGGGTCAGATAAATGATTAGCATATTCAAATTCAGTATCTTGTAAAATCATTAACGGTTCAGCTTTTAGTTCTTGAACTCTTGTCAATACTTTTCCTTTGGAAAGCCACCTAACATCTGTGTAATAAAGGCATGGGGTTAAGCGTCTTCTTAATAATTCTGAACAACCGGTAAGGCTTTACCTTCGATAGCAGTCACAATTTTTATTACCTCCGTAAGCACGTTATTTAAATCAGACGGTAAAACTTTAGCTGCTAGAGCTTGACGATGAAGAAAACAATGTGTCCATGATGCATTTGGCATTATTAATTTTGATCTCGCAACGAGCCCGCTTTTTCGGCCAGTCATGGCTCTTGCTATATTGCTGCTAATAGCGATACATTTTCTCCAATCAATGTCGTAGTTGCAAGTGCTTTCCAAAAATATATCGTACAAACACTGGCCAGAAGTATTTACAGGAAGTGCTTCGTAAAACTAAATTTCTTCTGATATGATATTGTCATTTGCTTCAAAGCACACAGATACTACAAACTGAGCATAATCGGAAACATCTGTAGATTCCTCGAACTACAAAACAAAATGTGTTCGACTATTTGATCTCGAATATCATTGGCCATATCGTTTCACGATCACGATCACGATCTGCCTATTTCAATCCACTGCTGGATGTCGGCTTTTCCCATATTGAACCATTTCTTTCTGCTAATAGCTTCTCTCATCCAAAGAAGACCCGTTGATTTTTTAATATCGTCTCTCCACCTTATGTTTGGCCTGCCGATACTCCTATGCCCCACTCTTGGCCTCCATTCCATGAGCCTCTTGGTCCACCGATTGTCATTTCTTCGAGCTACGTGACCTGCCCATGACCACTTTAGTTGAGCTGCCCTCTCCATGACATCTGTCAGCTTGGTTTGTTCTCTTATCCAAATATTTCCTATGCGATCTGATAGTTTAATATTTAATATTATTCTCTCGTGGGCTCTTTGGGTTTTCGTCAATTTTTGGGCCAACTTCTTAGTAAGACACCATGTTTCGGCTCCAAATGTAAGCACAGGAAGAATGCATTGGTTGTAGAGGTTTTTCTTGAGGTTGTGGGGTATGTCTGATGTCAGGACATGTTTTAATTTGCCAAATGCCGCCCACGAAAAGGACACTCTTCGTGTAATCTCTTCAGTCATGTTGTGTTTTTTAGTAGTTAGTTTTTGTCCCAGGTATATGTAGTTTTCGACATTCTCTAGTTGTTGACCTTGAATTACGGGGGTTATTGTTTGTGTTAGTCATTATCTTCGTCTTGCTGATGTTCCTTTCTAGGCCAACATTTCTTGAATGGTTGTTCAAGTCTAGGATCATATCTTGTAATTCTTGGACGTTACTACTTATTAGTACAATATCGTCGGCAAAGCGTAGATGATGTAGAAGTTCGCCATCAATGTTGATACCTTTCTTATGCCAATCCATTTCTCTAAAGATTTCGTTCAAAGCTGCAATAAATAGCCCCGGTGACACTGCATCTCCTTGTCGAACACCTCGTTTTATTGGAATGTCGTTGGTTTTATTCCATAACTGGACATACATTATGGCGGAAGAATAGATGTTTTTTATCAGGTTCGTGTATTTGCTGTCCACTCTACATGCATTAAGAGAATTAGGGACTGCCCAAATTTCTATACTGTCAAAGGCTTTTTGGTAGTCTATAAAGGCTATATAAAGATCTAAATTATACTCATTGCACTTTTCTATTAGGTGTTTAATTGCATGAATATGATCCAGCGTACTGAACCCAGATCTAAATCCAGCTTGTTCACGGGGTTGATGGAAATCTATTTTTCCAGTTAATCTTTTGGTAATTATTTTGGTGAATAATTTATATAGCTGGGATAGAAGGCTTATTGGTCTATAATTACCAAGGTTTCTTATGTCGCCTTTTTTGTGGAGAAGAATTACTTCAGCCTCAAGCCATGCTTGGGGGACTTGACTTTGATCCAAGCATTTGTTGAACAATATTACCAGTTCTTGTTTTAGGCGAGGACTTCCACATTTGAGCATTTCTGGAATTATGCCATCTGGTCCAGCCGCCTTGGAATTTTTAAGATTATTCAGGGCTGATATCGTTTATTCTGCGTGAAATAGTATTATCAGAAAGCGGTATCCTTTTCAACTTGTTTCCCACCTGCTTTCTGACCATAATTTTGACCATATCTAAAGCAGCTGGCAAAGGGTTTTCTCGATATACGACTTAATAGCTAACTAATAATGCTGAGTCGTTTACCCTGGATACTTAAATAAATAGAACAATATAATATATAAAAATTAACACAAGTCTTCTACACGAACATTAAGTTGCAATTCATTTCAGCAGTATGCAAACACTAAAATAATAAAGATATTGGATAAATAAATCATCGAACACATCAATACATACTCAAAATAGCAATGATTATTGATAGGTTGAACTTCGCTTCAGCTGACTTTTTTTCACAACTCTCTCTACTGTTTTGTAGGACAACACTATTTAATTACCTGGACCATAGTATTTTGCTGCTGACTCAGAGCTTTCAAACTTCGTTCATAAGTTTCCAACGGTTCACCAGCTCCTTTTTAATACTTGGTCGTGAGATGCCGCATAAGTTTTCACGGTTTTATACTATGTCGAGATAAAACATCGCCGCATATAACACATTGAGGTTTATTATTTATGACGGTAAACCCGTATTTTGAGTAAATCTCGCCATAATGTCTATCTTTTCGGTTTTGATTCACCTCCACCACTAACATTTGTACCAGATATTGAAATCTGCGATCTTTTGAGAAACTTATCCATTTTTCAATTGGGACACGCACAAAACAATGACACGGTAATTTTTAACCTAACCAAACTTAACGCTGACCTGTGCAAAGTGAGAAAGAGTTAAAACAAAAGAACATTATGTGCTAGTGTGCGAGTGGCGCGATGCCGACGCGACGATGTGGTGTGGCAACGTCGCAAAATTTCGCCCGGGTTCAAGTTAGATCCGCACGCAACCTACCAAGTTTGCTCGTAGCCACTTACTTTCAAAGCTTTCGCGTCTCCCTTGCATACAAATAAATTACACAGTGCCTAAAAATGACACTTCAGAATTCTAACACGCGGGAGACATACCTAGTAAACCTAAATCGGGTACGCTGAATCCAGTGGTAACCACCGTTTTTGAAAGTTAGCTCTTGTTTAGGAGATATTCGCCTTTGAAGTTAGCTGATTTTAATAGGGTTCGTCGCTTATAACTTCAGTACATTATATGCTTATAATTCCCAAACCGTTCGGAATATCGCTCTACTGTCTTGGGCAAAGTTTTAGCTATTGTCATGGCGAACAACTTTTCGGAATAAACCCACATAAAAAAACCTCATTCAAACACCGCTACTTAACAAAATGTCCAAAAAACTTCAATTTCTTTGCCATTTTTTCGCTAATTTTCGTCTAAATAATTGAAAAATCAAAGAAATTTCGCTTTAAAGTCTTAGAATAAGAAAAGAAAACACATTTCCTATAGTTGAATCAGAAAATTTAAACGCAGAATCATGATTTTATTTCAAATTTCTCACAGATGTCACTGTTAATACGTATTTATTAGTATTGTCACTGATGTAACTACGTATTTTGCTATGTATTTGTGTGTCATTTTTCATAGTCTTAGTTCTGATATTTCTTAATTTGACTATTCTTGTTGAAGTTTCTCTGTTTACACAAGTTATATATTAGGTAAAAATATCAAAAATGAATTCGTGCAGTAAATTTAACAAATTTTGCTACATTTGTGGAAAGTTTACTATAATGACAAGCAAGCGTTCAATTTCTGAAAAAATTGCTGAATCGTACACACAATATTTCAACCTAACTGTAGTCAAAGATGTGAACTGGGCTCCAAAAATAGTTCGTACTGGTTGTGTTATAAGATTGAGTGGATGGAAAAAAGGTAAAATGAAATGATTTGTCATTTATTTCAAAATTATATCAATTGAAGCTATTTTTATTACAGGTGAAATCCAATCTATGCCTTTTGGCATTCCAGTAATATGGACAAATCCTCAAGAACATAATCCAGATGACTGTTTTGCTTGTGTTAATGAAATTCGGATTGTCGGATTGAACAGAGCTTAAAAAACGTAAAGTTGAACTCAGAGGAACTCGGTTTGTTCATTTGCCGTTACCACATTCGGAATCCATTCCAATAACGAAAAGACCCAGTCCGACAGAAGAGTACATTCCATCTACTTTTGATACTATTGGCAAAACGTCGGCATCGGTTTATGTACCATCAAATGTATCTCCACAATGTAATCATGCCGAATTTTCTCGAAAAGATCTAGATAAAATTATTCGTCGATTGAAAGTATCGCAGCGTCAGTCCATTATTTTGACTCATGAATTGAAAAAAAAAGAATGTCTTAGAACCTGATGTGAAAGTATATGGAGCAAATGGCCGTCATATACAGTTCACTACTTTATTCAAATCCATTGAAGACAATTCATTCGCCTACTGCTCTGATATCAAGGAATTGGTATTAAAAATGCATCATGAGTATAAACCAGAAGACTGGCGTCTTTTCATCGATTCGTCCAAAAGTAGTCTCAAGGCGGTTTTTCTTCATGTCATAAACTCAAAAAACAGTGTCTCGATTGCCATCAGCACAAAAACGAAAGAAAATTACGAATCATTGAAAAAAATCCTTGATTTGGTGAAATATGAAGATCATCGTTGGAAGATTCATGCAGATTTGAAGGTGATAACTCTTTTGAGAGGAATGCAGACGGGTTATACGAAAAACATGTGTTTTATATGTTTATGGGATATTCGATATGCCGGCGACCAATACGCCAATAAAAACTGGCCTATGAGACAAGGGTTCAGATTGCGTCGAGAAAACGTCGTTGAGATTCCACTTGTACCAATCGAAAAAGTGTTGCTTCCACCTCTGCATATCGAGCTTGGGATTGTTGAAAATTTCATCAAGGCCCTAGATTCTGAAGGCAATGCATTCAATGATTTGAAGCGAATTTTCCCAAGATTGAGTGGAATGAAAATGAAAGAAGATTTGTGTGAAACTATATACGTACCAATCAACCTAACTTATTCAATATTTAACACATATTTTTTCGAATTATTTTATCACAGGCATACCAAATGGACCTGATATTCGACGCTTGATGAGAGACCAACAATTTAAAAACAGTTTGTCGAATTTGCAGCTCGTTTCTTGGGATTGCGTCAAAGGAGTCATCGAAAATGTACTTGGAATTCATCGTGACGAAAACTGGCGCATACACATTGAAAATATGCTCGTTGCTTTCCGTAACATCGGTGTAAAAATGTCTCTGAAAATTTATTGCTTACATTACCATGCAGACAAGTTTGCCGAACATCACCATATGAATCAGATGAGCATGGTGAACGGTTTCATCAGGTGACGGCTAGGCTTGAGCGCTGGTATGGTGGAAAAAAACTTGATTGTCTATTAGGAGACAATTGTTGGAATTCACAGCAAGATGAAGATGGAGAAAAAGAAGAATGAACATGAATTTATATGTTTATTTGTTGATAATTGTTGGAATTGGAATAAAATTTGAGTTAAAATCATGATTGTGCGTTTGAATTTTTTGATTTTACTATAGGAAATGTGTTTTCTTTTCTTATTTCAAGATTTTAAAGCGAAATTCCTTTGATTTTTCTATTATTTAGACGAAAATTAACGAAAAAATGGCAAAGAAATGGAGTTTTTTGGACATTTTGTTAAGAAACGGTGTTTGAATGAGGTTTTTATGTGAGTATATTCAGAAAAGTTGTTAGCCATGACAATAGCTAAAACTTTGCCCAAGACAGTAAAGCGATATTCCGAACGGTTTGGGAATTACAAGCATATAATGTACTGAAGACGAACCCTATTAAAATCAGCTAACTTCAAAGGCGAATATCTCCTAAATAAGAGCTAACTTTCAAAAACGGTGGTTACCACTGGATTCAGCGTACCCGATTTGAATTTACTAGGTATGTCTCCCGCGTGTTCGAATTTTGAACTAGCACAGTGTTATTAATAGATAGGTTTCATATATACATACATATAAATCACGCCTTTTTTCCGTAAGCATAAGGCGTAAGCATAGACTTCTTCTTTCCACTTGTAGATAGGTATCAAAATAGAGAAAATCGTAAACATACTCATTTAAATTAATAAAGTTTTGTCTGTATATGTCTTAAGGAGGTCGTGAAAATTTTTCATCCTTTAAAGTGGTCGCGTATGCAAAAAGATTGAAAAACACTGGGCTACAGTAACGAAACTGTTAACGGAGCCTCAGAAGTCTGTAACTTGTTCGCCAAATATTTCAGCTCCCATTTGTGCCGCCAACAGCTTTAGCATCTCCTCGCTGGAATCCTTTTTCCAAACCTCCTGCCTACGTATCATTCATTTCGCTTACTCAAGAAGAAATTGAGAAATCTCTCTGATGAAGTACCGCCTTATTTCGTTAAGTCTTGCCCTGAATTATCCCTGCCACTTTCTCTTTCATTTAACGAGTCACTTAAGGATGGAGTTTTTCCGAATCGATGGAAATCTGCGAGTGTAACACCTATTTTCAAAGGCGGAAATAAAAGCAATGTTGAAAATTATGGGCCAATGAGCAAATTATGTATTTTCGATAAAATATTCGAATCTTTAGTCTCTAAATACATTTTTTCTCTTATCAAATTCCAAAATATGCCCGATCAACAAGGTTTCTTCAAAAATAGATCGATTGAAAGTAATTAGTTGACATTTATCGAGTATGTACTAAATGATAAGGATCAGGGCTTGAAGGTGGATGCCGTTTACACTGACTTTGGAACAATCTCCGACAGAATTTGTCAATATCCTTGACTGTCGGGTCAAAGAGGTTGGTGTTACCGGCTCTCTCTTGCGCTAGGTCGATTCTTATGTGAGAGATAGGCATCATTATGTTACTGTTGGTGTAGGTCATAGATCTGAAAAATATTGCTGCACATCTGGGATTCCCCACAGGTCCCCTTCTTTTTCTCTTTTATGTATATAATATAAGACATATTTTCAAGAAACTTGATGTTTTACTCTATGCCGATGATCTAAAAATCTATAATAACATTAGAAGCATATCAGATTGTCTAATCGTTCAAGAGGAACTTTCGCTCTTCTCAGACTAAAACTAAAAACAACAGCCTTTTCCTTAACTTGAAAAGTGTCAAATTATTTCATTCAACCTATGCTTGGGCAATTTATAATCCAAATAGAATTCTAGATTATCAACTGCCGAAGCATAGGTTGTCTATATATGAAAGGGGACTCTATTATTCGTCAATGAGACCGTTCAAAAAATTGCCGTCTAGGCTTAAGTCCGTGAGTAACATTCCGTCCAGGTTCGTATGGAGCCTGCATGAGTATATCTGTGATATAGAACCTTACACTATCGAAGAATTTTGTATTGTTCAATGATTTGTACCTTGTACTTACTAAAGATTATTCCAGACCGTTTTGGGTGTGACAATTTTTAAGATTGTCATTTATCATTCTTGTTAGTTATTCAAATGTAATGTGTTAGTGTTAGAGTAATTGAATTTTTATGAGAATCTTTTGACAACTTTGCACTTAATCACCTAATGTCTCACATAATTTATATATATATATATATATATATATATATATATATATATATATATATATATATATATATATATATATATATATATATATATATGTGTGTATGATGATTGTGATGATATTCATGTGGAAATAAAATTAATATTATCGTGGACTTATGCACCATGTCAACTGTTAGCTGGAACCTTCGTACCTTCGTGAGAAATTAATATATACAAGTGATATGCGCACTACTAATCTAAGAATTTTCCTTACACTTTCTCTCCCTAGTTTCCATTCGGCTATTTTCAGGAGATCGTTCACATATAACTCTGTGAATATTTAAAATCAGGTTTGAAATAGTTTCGAAAATCTTTCAACATTCTCAATGCGTACTCGCTTGAAACAACACCTAATCCATTTGCCCCAGATTGGGCTTGATTAGTTTGGTATATGTATCTCTTTTTCCTTCTCTACAATTGATCTTGCTCGTTTTTGTTCTTGCTACCCTAGGATGGTCTTCGTTTTCACTTTATTTTTCTCTTTTATTTTTTCTCGCGATCAACTTATATTGCTTTTGCAGTTTTCTTGTAAAATAATGGTATTTCATCTTTGTTTTTTTATTTCAATTTATAATTATATTGTATATTAAAGTTGAGTAGGAATAGCTCTGCTAGACTTCGCCTTAAATGTTATTCTGTTAGCAAGATAAATTGCACACAAATGAAGACCTTTTTATCTTGGACTTATGCACTATCTCAGCTGTTAGCTGGATGAAATTTACCTTTCCCAGATTCAGCAATAAAGGGAATAGGCTCGATTACAATAAACTTGACATAAATTTCCTAACTATCCTACATGTATTAAGAATCACAGCTTTTTGCATTTCTATATAGGTATTCTTATGCAATTCTAATTTCTTAAGGCTATCATACAAAGTTTTGGGTATTAACCCAGTCGAGGATACGATGACAGGAACAATATCTATTTCATCGAGGTGCCACATCTGCTAGATCTCAATAGCAAGGTCTGTGTATTTGGACTTTTTCTCCTGGAACTTGTTCAGCACGTTGTTATTATCCGGTATGGCGACATCCACCAGCATTGCTGTTCTGGCTCTCCCATCATACACCTATTATACGTCACCACTCTGTCAGTGATAACAGGCCTATCGTAGTATAATCTGATAGTGACATTTTCCAATACGGGCACAGCTACCTTTGGTTATACATGAATTTATTAAACTCTTAATTGAATAATTATAGTGGAGATTACTCAAGTTCCAATCCTCCCTTCTTTAATCACATTTATAGATTTAAGCTTCAAAAAGGCTACCCTGGAGATATGAGGAATGCATCAGTATTTGGATTATAGTAGCTTATATAACTTGAATGGATGAACTTGGGTGAGAGAATTGATTTACTTGCCAGTTCTCCAAATCAGGTGGACTATTTTCTGGAAAGGATATAAAAAAATATTTCTGGGATAAAAGTTTTGGCTCGCTCACAAAAAAATCATAGTATATAGTTTGTTGGATTTTATAGCAATTCATTCAATCCTCACTATGCCAATTGAATGCCCAGAAACGTGGCGTGTTTGACCCTCACCTCTCTATGCAATTTTGATTATAATTGAATTATTAATCCACCTCGAGTTATATTATGTCAAAAAAATTATATCATTCAGTGTAATAAGATTAATGCACAAACCCTAAGTAATCATTAACGATTAGACGAATGAATTTGAATTTAATGGAAAACAATTTACGTAATTCACGAAAATCATCTGAAATTACTGAAAACACCAGTGATAATTGAGAATTATTTCATTCAATAGCTAATGTGTATAAGTATTTTCAGTTCTTCATGAATGTTGCTGAAGAAAAATGTACTCTAACTTGATTTCGAACTTATCAGAATTGTGTTTTTTATCTCAATGTATCAATTCGATTATATCACAAATCACGCAGAATGTCACCAAATCTATATTTGCTATCAGTAGCGACTATGTTTACGATTTTCCAGTTTTCCGTTTCAATTTGGAAAGACCATTGGCATTTTCCAAGGTACATAGGGCACCAGAATTTTTCATAGTTGACTTGGATGGTTTCGAATTTATTACTGAACATTTGTTTTGTGGAACAAAACTATTATTGGTTAATACTGAAGGCACAAACAATGTGGAAATGAATCGGATATCAAGTGAAATAAGTCAAAAAAATAAATACTCAAATAGGAAAAAATTGAGATACTTGAATTACACAATATGTACATCAATAATTACAATACAGTTGGATCAAAATTTTTCTAACCACCATGCTCTGAACAAAATATTGATAGTCTGTTCTAGAGACTCACCACCCCACACCATATGTCCAGAATGTACTAAAAATAAAGGTTACGCTATTGAATTATTGGAAATGGTATTCAATAAAATGAATATATCATTTACGCATAGATTTTTCGGAAATGGTCCCCTTGTATCTAAAGCCCACCACTACCTTTCAACAGGAAAGTGCGACATAACAATTGGTGTAATCCCCTCTGATCTAACTGACTTGTTAGATTTTCTCTTATTTAAACATGATTTCGATATTTGGGTAGTGCCGCAATCAAAAGAAATTTCAAGAGCAAGATATTTATTAGAAGTATTTTCACCTCAAATTTGGTTCGTGTGGATTATTTCAATCTGTATTTCCAGTTTGGTTTGGATTACCCTCGATCCATTGTGGTATTGTTGGAGTACCAACAGGATTGGCAATATAGAAAAGATTGCAAACTTATTTGGTTACTTATCAATTTTCATAAAATTATTTGTAGAACAAACTGTAAAATTCAGGATCACCCATTGGTCCCAACTAATCTTTTTCCATGTCATTATATTTCTTTCTTTTTTGATGAATACTTTGTATAAAGGAAGATACACTTTTCTCTTACTTGGTCCCAATTATAATCCAAGTGACGTGAAAACATTTCAAGACATGATGGACAGAAAACTGAACCTTTCATTTGCACTATTTAGAAGAAATTCGATTATTTCTGCGTTTCCTGAATTTGAAAATTATCCAAAATCCCTTATGCCTAATATCGACGAAGTAGGCTCACTAGATAGGGTAGCTTTTCAGAGAAATGCAGCACGCTTGATGTCGTTTGAAGAAATCAGGTACGTTGAAAAAAATTATACTGATTCCGAAGGACGAAGCTTGTTGCAACTGGTTCATTCTTTGAAGATAAATTTGTTAATTGGATCTGTTTTCTTGAAGAATAACACATATTTTTGTCAGCTTAGTGAATATCTAAGTCGTTTGAAGTCTCATGGATTGGAGCAGTACATCATGTCGAAATACAAATCAAGAGATTATGAGAAAAGTTATGAAAGGAACCAAAGACATGAAAAAATTAAACTTAAGCATCTTATAGGACCGCTCGCTTTCCTAATATCAGGATTGTTATTTGCCACTTTGAATTTTTTCATAGAAATTCTTCTGCTTAGAATACAACATAGATATCAATCACAACTCACTGCAAAAATTTCTGGAAACACTGACCTGCGAGGAATAGGGCTCACCCTTTGAACGAATTAATTAATCTGGAGTTCCGCAGAGCACCATATTAGAATCACTTGTATTCTTGATGATAACTGACAAATTATGAAGCAACTATTTTCATTTCAACCTTCTAGTGACTACTCTCTTAAAATATACGACTCTGGAGCATTTTGAACTCTTCTGCTCCGTTTGAAGGAATATTCAGACAATATATTTTAAACAGATCTGTATTAAAACAATAGTGATTCAAAAACTTCGCGAGAAAATGGAAAGTATGGTTGATTGCACTGTATATCAATACAATAAATTGGGAGAAAATTTAATAAAATGCTTACGTAACTACACTGCGACAAGAAAATAACGCGCAATTTCAATATTTCAAATTTATAGGCAACTAATTACTAGCACATGTTTTTTTCGGATATGTCTTGACATATGCCGAAAAAATTCGATGTTTTTTCTTGGCGCACAAGCTCCTCTCATTAGAAATATAATGAGAGAAATACATTCGGTCGAAAAAGAACCGGGAATTAATTATTTAAAAAGTCTGCTTAAAACGATTGTCAAAATTTTTGTTGTTGCAAAGTTGGAATATAATTGCAGTGCTTGATTTTGTTGGATCTCACAAGTGTATTATGCGATTTTTACAAAGGATGAAAATATCGAACGGAGAATTTGTCTGAAATTTAGTATTGCATATGGAATTTCGTGTACCGAATCTCTGAAAATATTACAGAAGGCTTACGGTAAATCGACTATCAAAAACACATGCATATGAGTGGAACAGCTTTTTTTTATGCGCGCTTCCCTGGAATAGGCGAACCTGTTACACTACATTAGTAGGCGCCTAGGAATGATTGAGGTGTCTGTTTACTCGCTTCTTGAAGGGGGCCAAATTGTAGGATGTTGGGAATATGTTGCACGGAAACGAGTTCCACAGCTCACCGGCCCTGTAAACGATTGAATTCTTATAGAGAGAGGTTCAAGGGGTCGTTAAATGTACTTCCATATGATGAGAACTCCTTCCCAGCCTAGTGTTGCGGCAAAACATGAGTTTTCCCGGTCTTTCAGCTCCTTGGAGCATCTTCCGTGGAAGTATCTGTGGAACAGAGAAAGGTCAGCAACTTGTCTTCTGAGAGCCAGTGGTTGGAGATCGCGGGTGATCTCCTGGTGGTCGATGAGGCGCACAGCTCGTTTTTGCACACTATCCAACATCCGCAACGAATGTTTGGGCGCAGATCCCCATACATGGGAACAATATTCCAAAGCAGGTCGAATCTGCGCCTTATATAGAAGCGCCAGCTGAGATGACGTAAATTATGGCTTGGCTCTTTAAAGAAAACTAAGTTTGGCTGATGCCGACTTAGCTATTGCTGATACATGTTCATGCCAGCAAAACTTGGCGTTGACCGTTATTCCGAGAAGGTGCATCGAATCTTTGAATGCAATCTGTTGGCCTTGCATTATTATAGGAGGTTCTCTAGCGGAGACCGTTCTAGAAAACGTAGTTGCTTGCGTCTTTCTCGCGTTGAAGCTCACCAGGTTCAACTGACCGCACTCAGATATACTCTATAAGTCAGAGTTTAAGCTATTAATTTGTTGACATATCTGACGATGAGATTCCGCAGCTGTAATCGGCCGCAGACTACTAAAAGACGAAACCAGGGTACAATCGTCTGCAAAACTGAAGATCTTGTGCTCTGTAAATGACAGAAGATTGTTTATCTGCAACAGAAACAAGGTTAGTGAAAGAATGGATCCCTGAGGTACTCCTGCTTGTAACTGTTAAAGCGGAAAGCCCATATGCAGCAAGTTTATTCAACAAGGCTGCATGCCAAGCCTTATCGAAGGCTTTAGAGATGTCTAGGGCTATTGCTCTAGATTCCTCATGTTATTCTATCTTTAATATACAAACATGAGTGACGTAGGCAAGCAGATCTCCTGTCGATCTTTGCCTGCGAAAACCATACTGACGGTCGTAAATAATTCCCTGCAACACAAAATATTTGATGAGTTCAGCATTTATGACTCTCTCCATTACTTTGGACATAATGGGAGGAAGTTCAACATGGTGATAGTTTTGGGCTAAGGACTTCTTTACTTTCTTTGGGATCGGTTGAATTCTCGCCTTTTCCCAGCTGCTCGGGAAAGTCTGGCTTTCATAAGAAATCTGAAACGGACGGTTAAGAATGAGTGTCATTTCGGGAGAACACTTTTTCAGGACGATTGCCGGTATTTTGTCTTGACCAACTGCCTTCTTGCAGTTCAGCTGCTCGAGAGCCCATCTCACATGCGAAATCTGAGTCTGATTTCTGCAATGGAAGAATTTGTAGGTGGAATGTTCGGTATTATTGCGTTAGATAAATCCAGCATAGAATTCTTTGAGAACAAAAGAGAAAAGTGATTGGCTTTCTCTTTCGGAGATGATGCTATACTTCCTTCTTCTCTAAGAAGAGGAGGAAACGCAAATTTGCAGAAATTGGCACTGACAGTCTTCGTCATAGACCAGAATTGTCTAGTTTCGCTTGCCTGTTCAAGGAGTTTATTAGTTACCCCTTCGTTGAAATTGGCGTTTGCTCTTGCAATTATCAGGTTGCACACGTTCCGTATTCGTACGAAGGTTGTTCTTGTGTCCCCTGTTGGATTCATCTTCCATGACTTGTAAGCTCTGCTCTTGGCTACAGAGGCTTTTTAGCAGTATTTGTTCAACCATGGCTATTGTGCTATTGTTCTTTTCATGGAATGCGGGATGTAGAGATCCATTCCTGAATGAATGATTTCTGTAACAGATTCAGTGCACACATTGATGTCAGAATCTGAAAGGCAAACATCACTGAATGGGAACTACAAACAGGACTCACGTAGCTCATCCCAATTAGCACGATTATAGTGTCAAATGTAACTGGGTGGTCTAGGTTCTTAATTTTGCGGCAGCACATTAGTTCCAGTAGCAGAGATAAGGTTGTGGTCTGAGTTGCTTAGCGGTGCTGAGACCTCCACTCCAAAATCATCTGGATCTGAAGAGATCCAAGGTGTTCGGGAAGTCAGTTGGGTAATCAGGTATTTTTGTCGGTTTGTCGACTAGCTGCGATAGATTATGGCTGATTGCGAAAGTTCTATTTGAGTTGCGGAGCCAGTTGGTGTTGTGAACGATGAAGTGATCCAGTACAATGATCTCAGCTGCCGTAATATGTGTCTGAATCCAATCCACCTTATCACGTAGATACTGGAACAGTCTAGGGAAATGAATATCGTTCGGCGAGCGATTTGGACAGCATGAAAACAGTGTTTCAGCCTGCAAACAGATTTCAAACCACGCAAGGTCGAACGCGTCGTCCTCCATCCTGTCCTCTCTTTGGCATGCAACATTCGATCTGGCGAAAACACAGAGGCCCCCTTTAAACCTAAATATCATATACAACTCATACCCATTAAAACGTAAATACGTTGCGTCGGTTGTTTGGCTTATTTGGGTTTCGGTTTGGGCCAGTACATGGGGTTAGATTAGGTTAGGTTAGATTGGATGCATCGACATTCACGTTGTTATGCCCCTGTCCTCTGATTTTGCAAAACTATATCAAGAGTTTGCTTTCTTTTCTAGAACGTGAATGAATTAGTGAATTCGCCGGTGGAGTGCTCGACTTACCCGCATCATGAACACCTCGAGGCAGTCGTTTTTGTCTTATTTAAAATTTTAATTTCTGGTAATAATTCAACGCGAATCACCAAATTTGATCCCGACAGAATGTGCTGATGGCTTAGGTTTGGCTCATACACGAATACGCCGAAGGTGTCCCAATCAACTGTTACCATGCGTGGGTGCAGGGAGCCTGGTATCCGTGAAAAAGTGCTGGGTAAGAATGACCTCGGGCAAAAACTGTTTTTCAAGAACCTTCTCGTTGTAGCAACTGTTGGCTACTGTGAAGTACAAATTAGCACTGAAGCGATTCAAAAAAGTCTCAGGCAAGTGCGTTTGAGGCCTCGTGTCACAGTTCGAGGACCAGCTCTGACCGCAGCACATCGAAGAGCCAGATTGAATTTTACCATGGAGCATGTCAACTGATAAAAAGCTAACAACGGGGAGTTTCGTTTGACGCTCTCTAGTGTACAGACATCGAAATAAAAGATGTACCCAGTGTAACTTTTAACCTACCTACGGTTTTGGTTCAATAATAGTGTGCGGAGGAATTTCTCTGAGAGCCAACACTGATCTGGTCATCATAAATAATGGAACCCTGAATACTAAGAGGTACAAGTCGGACAATTTAGAAGAACATGTTATATGAGCTCACCGAGCTCATATCGTTAGGAACTACCTTCACGATTATGAAATTACTTCAATGGAGTGACCTGCATGTAATCCAGACCACAATCCCATCGAACATGTCAGGGATATTTCCAATAATAGATTAGGAAGCCAGCAAATTTAGCCAGCCACCGTGAATGAGGTTTAGAACAGGTCATTGATTTTAAATATGGTTCGTAGATGTCAGGCAGTAATACTCGCTTGGTATGAAAATATCTTCAAAGCTAGTTCCGAATATTCAATTCAAATTTTCGATTCAGTACGTTTATTTCTTGATGCAATGTAGTTACTGATGAAATGGAGCCTCGTCATTATTTATCCTTCTTACAATCACATTGACGGATCTAAGTTTTAAAACATTTGAATTGCCAATATCAAAGATACCATTACACCACCTAATTCCAAACTCATTTCTTTCGATGTTAAGAATCTATTTCCCAACATTCCTCCGAAAGATACTGTTTACTTAGTTGAAGAATTATTAGAAAGAATCATGTCAATACTATCATTAAATCAGATATTCTTTCATTATTACAAATTTCTTTAGATCAAAATTATTTCCATTTCAATAACAAATATTATACTATTGAAGACGGCTTGATTATGAGCAAGTCCTTTGTTAGCAGAAATATTCATGAATAACTTAGAGAAATTAATTCATAATCATTCACTCAGTAAATATTGTTTATACTGGTATCGCTATGTAGACGATATCATTATTTGCTTCACAGGAACAGATAGACAGTTAAAATTTTCGAAAATCATATAAATTCATTACATCCAAAATTGGATTCACAACCGAAATAGAAAGCAATAATTCGATGAATTTCTTAGACGTAACAATTTCGAATGAAAATGGAAAACATGTTTTCGCAATTTACCATAAGCCGTCACATACAGATATTATAATACATAACTCGTCGTGTCATCCATATCAACATAAAATGTCAGCATTCAATAGTTTTATTCATAGATTGGTTAACATCCCGTTATCACCAGAAAATTTCAACAAAGAATTAAATTTAATTAAACAAATAGCCAAAAATAATGATTACAATCTCAAACTAATAAATAATATTTTAAATAAAAACAAAGTAGAATCGCATTGAATGAAGCTTACCCTGTCGATAAATTGAAAGAAAAATTCAACACCTTAACGTACGTTGGCATTACAAGAAACTAAAATCATTCTTGAGTAGCAATAATTTCAACATAGCTTTCCAAGCTAATAATAATTTAGGCAAATATATAAAAATAATAAAACCGAACCAGATAAAAACAATAAATCAGGTGTTTATAGATTGAATTGCAATGACTGTGATAATTTCTACATTGGTAGAACACATAGAAATTTTAATATTAGAATATCGGAACATAAACGCAGTTTTTCAAATAAAAAATCAGATTCAAATTACGCGAATCATCTCTAAAAAATAATCACTCTTTCGACCCACAGTTTGAAATTTTGCATACAGATAATAAATATTGGAAGGTAGATCTTTGGGAAACTTTAGAAATCAATAAATACAAACACTCCGGTAAACTCATCAATGAACAAATCGATTCAAGCCATTCACCTTTATTGAATCTCCTCTCGGGGAGCAATCTTTTCCTTAATTTTATTGGAAATACCTTTCATAAATAACCACTTAAGAAGAAGCAACCCAATAAGCTTTTAATTACTCAAGAACATTTATATTTATATTCTCATTTATATTTTCTGTACATTCATTCGTCTGAAGAAGCTACGGTGTAGTGAAACGCGTTACGAATCACAATTATTAAGTAAAATTCTTTAAAACACAGTACTTGTTCGTTTTTATTATTGATATTGTAAGACGCCTGCAAACCATCATCGTTTCTGTGATGTCGAAACGAACATTCTGTCCAGTTTGGGCCTCTTCTGAAGTGTAACTTTGAGTGTTTGAAAGTATTTCAAATCTTCATCTGTTTTATCAGGGTTACTTCTTCTCAGATGATTCTGCAGCTTAGATGGTTTCATAGCGTCATTGCCCAAAACTTTGTTGCGTAAAAGGCACATAGGGAATTGTTTGTTGTTGTTTGAAGCCAAATTTCAAATAATCAACACTGAACTGTCTACATTTCTTTTTAGATTCGGACATGGCATCAAACATCTGTGGACAAAATTACATTATTTAAATGAGACATGAACACCAGCAGCTATATATTAAAAAAAATCTTAACTTTTCCGAAAACATTTCATAATCCGAACATCTCCTTGCAGCAATTAGTTCGGATTACGGAGATTGCACTGTAATTATAATACCCGATTGCTAAAACTTTCAAAAAGAAATTATTGAGAAGTACTCGTGTAATTCTGCATGATTGAATATAAAACTATTAATAACTGACGTCATGATTGGCGTAATTCATCAATCTTTTCTAACTGCGAGTACAAGATTAAAATTTAATAAAAAATAATGTACTTACTTTTGTCCGGCACTCTCAAACAAAATAACACTGATTCACTGTAATTTGTGTGATGAACTACCTGTTTATATTTTTGTTAATATTTTCTTAGCATTTTACTCTTCAAGATTCAGGAAACGAATAAACGTATTTGTTCCACATTCGTATTTTTATAGTGACGAATCGAACAAGTCAGTGCAAGTTAGCAAAGCTGAGACTGCTCCTCGTACAAGATGATGGTGGAATTTCATTATGTGCAGGTTTTTACAAGTTCAAAATGTATAGCGACCACAAAGCGTATGCCTGCATCCTACAACTTACCCAATATCAAAAACATATCTAATAAATTTTTCACTTCATAGGTACTTTTATAAATAATTTATATGTCTTTATATTATAAGATAGTATGATCTAAGTAAATAGGTGCTATCAGTTTATGTGTTGAGATCCACTATTGTGAACCCCCAATTTTCATTTCATAAACCCTCAATTTTTTTCCCTGGGGGTCGATATAGACCACTGATCTAGACTATACCTCATGAACTTTGATTTCGAAACACGCTAACTCATGAGACTTTCTAATCTGGCAGAATAAATATGTGTTGTATGCCAATCTCCGCTCTTCGAAATGCATTTGCGCAACAGCTGGATTGATATCTGTGGTCTTGTGCTTCATACCAATGTCAATTCTAAATCACCGGAAATCTATCAAATAATATGTTAAAAATCATCTCGCTGTTATGCAGAAAATTCTATAGCAAAAAAGTTTTCAATAATCAATTAACAGGAAGAGTAACATTCTTTTCTGCTATTATGAAAAACGCATTAACCAAGATCTCTTCTTCCCTTCAGATCTTCAAGTAAATTGGTCTAATTGGCAATACCTATGTCGGACCCTAACCCTTTTTAATGACTTTTGGAAAATTTCCATCTCGTCCAGAGTTCACAGGTATAATATATTGTATTATCTCCCCCAATCATTATTTTCTCCTTATTTTACTGTTAATTGGTAGATTATAAATATTACAGATAAGAAAAACAAAATCAATCAAATTTCGAAACTTACTGTGTCACGGGAAAAAAGGCAATCTTTGAGATTACTAGTGGTCCAAGTTTGAGTGAAAAGCTCAGTTAAAAAGAAAAAACTCTCTCAGTTCATAAGTATTTTGTTTCTGCTGTTCTACCACGTATGTCAAATATTTTAACTCGAAGCTCTATTTTAGTATATGTTGATCAAATATGTAAATCAGAGACCCTAATATTTCTGCTACTGCTGTTCAACATCATCTAGAAGGCCGGATCTGATCATTAGAACTCTCCCGGTCGAAAACAGGTATATTATCATACAGTTTGATCATTTAAGATATTATGAAGGACAAACACTTTTTTTTGTATTATTTGATCCTCTTCTTAGTCAAGTTTATGTTCTTGCTTGTTACATTTAGAATTTTTTCTGTTGATAAGAAAATATTTATGAATATGCTGTTATACAGACCTTTGTCTAGGCCTAGAACTCATTTATAGGCCCTTCATATTCATCATCAATCATTCATTGATAACCAATACAGAAACACCTTGTTTAAATAAATAAAGTCGAAATGAACAATTTCAATCCACTAGATATGCCAAATGGTACCTATCAAGATTGATATTGCCAGATGGACTGAATAATTAACAATTCATTATTGAAGAACAAATTCGGGACACCAGGTTCTTAGCTACATATATGATAATATCTATAATGGGACCTGAAAAAAATTGTGAATATTCATTGAACTCAAATTAATTCAAAATATTTCAGGAACAGTCGAAAATTATTCAAAACAAGGTTACACCACACCCAACGTAATCTCAATGAGTTCACAAATATGTTTCTCGATCAGTATGCAGAAATAACCTTCGTACTTTTTGCAAGTCTACTTTCACATGGTTGAAATAACTTGAACTGGTAATGTCGTTTGATATTCAGTTATTCCTACTTCCTTATCTCACGGTTGCGACCTTCGGATTTATTTAAATAGCGTTATTTATAAAATTATAATCGATTTTCGATATGTATCGCAGGAATGAATTCACACAAAGATTTACCTTAGTTGGATTTCCATCTTCAAGTGGCCATTAGGTCTCAATTGGGAGATCATATGTCATCTTCTATATTGCCAGGTGCGTCATCTTATAATGATAAATATTGTCATGCTGGAATTTTCTCTGATGATCTCCTCGCACCAGTTCCAACCTCTATGTAAGACGATCCGTATAATCGGATATCCTGAGGAATTCCAGGATGTATAGGCGTCGAGGCAAGCGTCAATACCCTGTGTTCTGCTTAATGAGTGCATGATTCGTCCAATTTTGAAGCTTGTAAATTACAAGCAATGTACTTTGCCTTGTGGAGTTATTTGTATACCAGACCATGTCCTTAAATATAAATCAGTAAGACTTGCTTAGATCATCATTCCCACCAATGTTTGACTGTATCAAAAAGACGTTTGATATCTTGGTATAATAGAGTCAGCATAATCATGCTGTACTATACTGAAAATAGAGGTGATCTTCCTCTTAAGATGCATTGCAATTGCTGCAGTCTATTTTCGATTCAAGTTCAACAGAGCTATTTCGTGCATGATTTTTGAGTAGTGCAGCAGAACCTAAAGGGCTCAGTGCAAATGCAGAACCAATTGCTATTGAAGAATCAGTCCGACATCTTAGAAAGGAATGATTTCATTATTCAAACAAAACAAGCGTACGCATACTGAATACATATTTTAGTATGAATTATATTAATGGAGCTGAATGCTATACTGAAAACTAAATGTTGAAGAACTTTGTTAATTTCTCATGCTAGGAATTAAACTAAAACTGACCTCCTTTCTTGTTGCTCTACTCAACAGCTGTCTTGAAATCAAGCACAATAATCAACTTTTCTTAGAGAGATTCATAATTTACTTATCGAAAAGCAAGATGTATAGGGTCATGTAAGTACAATATTCATAAAACACTAATTCCTTTAATATTATCTATGTCCCAAGAAAAGGAATATTTTGTTTAAAATTTATTTATAATTTTAGAAGAACGAGATGTTACCCAAAACTTAGTTCGCAACCATAAAAATCAATATGATAGACAATGCGTCCGTCAAAGCAGTGTTATCAACGGTAGAGAATTTTTTTCCATTGGAAATCCTCAAAATGAAAAGCAAATTGGAAATTCTAACAGATTTTTTGCTCAAATGCAGTATAAATGAGAGTACAAATATCGTTTTGCCAAATTTCTGGTAACACTGCTAGCATATATATAACTCATTTATTCTTCGTAGATATTTCTAGTTAATAAATATTTTCGAGCAAGATGTATTGTTCTGTAAAATTAATTGATTTATGAAATATTTCCCTCTCCAAATATTTAACTATTCTCGAACAATACCAAGAACTTTTGGGTACCAACTCATAATTAAGGAAATTAGTGACATTACGTGACCATGAATTCAAGACTTCCTGGCCACGTTCTATGTTCCTCATCACAATTTACATACACACCTAGAAAATTACAATTAGGAAGGTATTTACATAATATCAACACGAAACATCACAAGAATCTAAGATTGCCTAAATGTGTAGCTAAAGCCATCAGGAGATCTATTCAGAGACAATTTTCCTGGAGGGAAAAATCTATGTGGGGCTGGTGTTGTAGAGTACTGTGGTGGTGGAGGATTGTATTGTGGTTGTGGCCTGTACTGTGGTTGAGGTTGAGGTTGAGGTTGATATTCAGGCTGGTATTGAGGTTGAGGCTGGTATTGAGCTTGAGGTTGGTACTGAGGCTGAGGCTGAGGTTGATATTGCGGTCTAGGTTGCGCCTGATATTGTGGAGCTCTATTTTGTTGATAATCCGGCGAGTTGTACTGTGGAAGTGGTGCATATTGAGGCTGTGGAGCTACAGGAAGTACTGTTGGAAGTGGTTGTGGAATACCGTCACCAGTCGCTTGGAAACCATGTTTTCCTGCAGTAAACGAAATTGTTCTTCTTTGTCCAGTTGGGTCTACATAAGAGTATGATCCACGTCTCGTACCATCAGCTTCGCTTTCTTCTTTATATTGAACACCATCTTCTTGTTGATAAGCTGCTCCAAATTGACCTGATGCACTGAGGAATCTTTGTTCATTCAAAATGGCTGCTGTTCTTGGATCTCCACGGTAGTTTTGTCCAATGGCAGATGAGAGTACGCCTAATGAAATTAACTGAAAATAGAGAAATATCAACGAATTGAATTATATGATGCGAATGATGAAATCTCAACAAACTAGAGGATCTACTAATTCATCCATAGTGAAATTTCATTTCATAGAAATAAAAAAACAATATAGATATCAAAAGAAATTTCCTCCGTTTCACCGTTAGAAATCTCCTTGAACTTGACGAGCAGTTCAGATTTAAATGAAGAGCGATTCAGTCGTGAAAATCAGATCAAGTCATTTACTGTAACAGAGCACTCTTGATTACAAAAAGGAATACCGTTGCCTCTAGCTTCAGTTCGTACATTACCATGAGAACATTGCAGATGTTTCTACTGGAGGGTGATACTCTCTGCCTTAGTGCTCCACTGTCGCCCACGATATTCTAATTTTGTGAAATTAAAATGGGCCATTAGCTTTTAGTCGGCGCTCTGCCGTTGTTTATAGGTTAGAATTCGTCATAAAAATGACGAAGATTGTATTTCTTGTTCTGTATCTGATTGAGTTTGAATGTAGTGCATGAAAATTGAGCTTATTTTATCTCGGGAATAAAGGAGAATATTAATTGCGGGTAATTCTCTATAATGACATTGGATTGATCTATCGATACTTTCGTCTTTATAGGCTAACCTAACCGAAACTTACTCTCGCCCAAATACTTATATCATGCCTATATAGGGTGTCCCTTCCGATCCTACTAAAAATAGCCCCCATCTCCTTTATTTCCATAATAAATACTTAATTTTCATTCCAGATTATGATTCCCCATTCAATTTCAAATAATTTTTAATAGCATTCCACTGGTATAAATTTCGCTGTTTTCGAATTTTTAATCATATTGGAATTTCACAAAGAAGTAGAAAAAAACAGATACTTTTCGAAAATTGCTCATTGAGAATGAAACTACGTCCTACAGCTTACTTCCAACAAACTTGACCCACGACAAACCACAAAGTACTTTTTTAATTACAAGATAATGAAAAAGAATCAATTTTAAAAAAAAGTGTAGCATTTCGACATAGTTCTGAAGAAACAGATTGGAAATTTTTTATTTTTTCCGTGTCATTATACTTGAGTATTTTGCCCAATTTTCATTTCTGTATAACGATTATTACGGAAATGAATTCAAAGCTTTCTTACAAGACGAGAGAGAAAAATCTACGTACAAAAATACCGGGAGTACTATTTACCCACTACACCTATTATTTTCACAGGAATTGAAGTTAGATTCTTGAATTTTCATTTTAATTCTTTTGCTGTTCCCTCAGTGAAAATCCAACATCTGGATATTGATTATGCCGTTCAGTTTTAAACGGAGCGTGATGTCACCGAATCATGTTTGTTCGTTTTTTCAAAGCAACCCAGATCGTTCTCGAAGTTCTCGAACACTAACGCTCTGATAAATCTTAGCAAACGCATCCTGATAGCATTCACAACAAGTCGCTGACCCCACTGTTACCCTTGCATATTTTTTTATGAGGATTTTTTCCCAAATTGTGGAGAATTGCATGATTCAAAAAAAATGTCATGAAATACTAGAATTGTCTCTGTCAGCTAGGTCTATCGGTTGGCGATAACTGATCTAAGGGTTATGTAGTGTGTTTCTAAGAAAATTTGCAATTCCCTCTATCACAAGATGGACTGATTTTGGCGGAAAGAGCTGAGATATGTCAATTTTTGATTGGAGGAGGACCAATGTTTGAGTTGATTCGGAGCAGGAAAAAAAAGCATGGAGAATTTTCCTTCATTGGAAATTCTCGAAATTAAAAGGAGATTCTGACTGAATTTATGCTCAGATGCGGTATAAATGAGAGAACATATATTGTTTTGTGAAATTTCTGGTAACACTGCTAGCAGCACCTGATTCAAAATTCATTATATAGAAGGTCGAGTGGCATTATTGGGAAAGGTCTCCATTCAAAATAAGCCTTGTGAACAATTAATATCATACATACAGTTCAAACACAACAAAAGTTTGTATTTCAATGAAAATTTGATAATGCCAAAAATCAAATTAAATGTTCAAAATGACCCCCTTCTACCTCCAGAGAAGAATACAAACTATTCTCAAATTCTCATATAACACTTTGAAGAACTTCTGCTGTCAAAAGTCTGCATCCTGTGACGATTCTTCTTCGCAGCTCTTCCAAACATTCAAGTTGACCTGACTGGCCACTCAAGTGTTCCTCTTCTGTCTATTTACCGATCTGGAAAATTCAATTCCTAATATTGTCGCACACGAACATCGAAATGTGCAGGAGCACCATATTTCTGAAAAGTATCTCATTCTCTGAAAGAGTTTCATAATTTTCCAAAATTTCTGTGAGCCTGAGATTCATTCATTCTTCCAACAACAACTATAAATAAGTGTCTCCTTTAAGATTATCTTCGATGAAGAAAGGTCCTACAATATGGTTTTCATATTCCAACCCAGGCAATCAATTTCTGAGTCGTTTATGTGTGAACCAATGAGGATTCTGGACATCTCAATGATGACAATTATGACTATTCAGTTCACCATTGAGAGTAAAAGTACTCTCGTCTGAAAAACAGGTATTATACAGAATATATAGATTATTGTGAATATTTCCACTTTATATTGCTAGCGACGATCAGGATCTTCTTCGTTCATTTCATGAACTACTTTCACATTATGAGGGTGAAATTGATGATGTTTCACGATTCTGTAGACCAGGGGTGCTCAAACTTGAACTGCTGGCGAGCTACATCAATATTTTTAGACTACTAACGATCGACTCTGAGCTGTGTGATGCAGGGTTGTCGTATATACACAATACACCCTACCTACCTACCTAAGTATGGTGTACCCTAGCATATATAGATATCAGCTTTCCGAATAATATACTTCTTTTTGGTCAAGGTTTCGATTAGGTTCAGTTAGTTTCTTCTCTATAATGCCAATGAAAAAACTCATAGTTATTCAAAATTGCGAGTTTATCGTTTGTTACAAAACAAAAGAGTTACATATGGTGTAAAACTTAACTGAGGAGTGACTGTTAAAGCGTGGCACTGCATGTCCTCTGCAGAGTTTTCATAAAATGGTACATAACCACTGAGTGCTAATCTCAAGCATGATGACATATGATCGTCAGTTAGTCGATTGCGATATTTTGACTTAATTAATCTTCATTTCAGAAAATGCAGACACGCAGAAGCTGAAGGGTGATTTACCTCAGATTCGGATATTTATCTTCAGATATAAAACACCAGAAATTTGTATCAGATGCTGTAGCTTTGAGATGTATATCCGATATAATCTGCAACTCATTTTCAACAGAACATGATTTTATATTAAACTGACTTGCTATTTCAGTAGCTAATTCCTCAATGTTTTTACATGAAAAAGGATAACTCATAAATGATGCTGTATTTGCCAATTTACTGCTATCATGAAAGCGCATTTCTAATTTTCATAAAGTATTTGATAATTCAGCCTCATGCGTATTATAATTGAATTGAGAAATTCTTGCTTTTAAAGACGGAAAATGTTTCAGATACTTTCGTTTCAGTTGATCTATCATAAGTTGTAATTTACTTTTGAATGCCTTTACTGCGCTAATCATCTCAATAATGGTTTTTTCTTTACCTTGAAGCTCCAAGTTGGTGGTGTTTAAGTGCATTGTGATGTCAGTCAAAAATGCCGAATCAGCCAGCCATTTTTCGTTTTTCAATATCTGAGTGTCATCATCTCTTTCGTCTAAGAAAGCTTTCATTTAGGGCAATAAATCTTGAAACCTTTCTAGGAATTTTCAGTGACTCAACCACCTGACGTCCATGTGAAGAACTAAATCAGTGTGTTCAGCTGACTCCCTATCTTCCAAATGCAACTCAAAGAGCCACCGTTGTGAGCTACGTGCACGGATGGAATTCACAATTTTTCTTGCAATGCCCATAATTTTCTCCGTGTTTAAAACTTTTGAACACATTGCCACAAACAGTTTTTGTTTTCAGCCATTGCTGGTGCTCCATCAGTTGCAATGCACACTAATGTTTATAATATTAGCTTGTAGTTTTTTACAAAATTGAAGCAAACTCCATATATATCTATATATAATTGTCAAAATTCTTCCTTCGCCAACATGTCATTGAATACCATCCGAATAAAAATACACAGCAGGCAGTGTCAGTCATATCAACTGTAAAGAAAAGTATGTACATTTCATGATATCATATTCTAGTTTATCTGCCATGTCCTGACTCATGACTTCAATACGCCTTGTGACAGTCGGACGAGATAATTGAAGTTCTCTAATAGCAGACATGATTTCTGTTTTAGTTTTAAAATCTCCAAATGAAGCTTCAATGCTTCCTTCACAACCGATCCATCTTCGAATGGTTTCTTGTGTTTCGCAAATATATGAGATATTTTAAATGACGCGATCGTAGCAGTTTTTGATTGTTTGGCTGGTCTTGTTAACATGATTTGTTCTCCTTTCGAACAAGATATCAAACCTCTTACTTTTTATTTTCTCAATACACTCTGTGGTGGAAATTCCTTTTCATTTTTATGAACCGTTTTATGATGACTCTCTAAGTTACCACGATAGACAAATGCACTTATCCTTCACCATACAAAAATAAAAATTTTCCTCCCAATCGTTATTAAAATGATACGTTTTAGATTTCTTCGCTGCACTCATTCTGTGCTATTTGATAATGAACTTTGTGTCGACGTAGTATTGCCTCTCTAATCTCTAGTGGAGAGATTTCGAATTTTCTTTTGTTATATTAACCTAGATCGATATCTGCTATTCCAAGAATTTTTTCCACCGTCTTTAGGGAACTAGTCTTGCCACCTAGGGCAGTCACCTTGCGAACCATATTCAGCCAATCAAGTAACCTGTAACCTGTAATATACAGGAATACCAGAAAAATGATGTAAAACACCAAATCCAATAATCTTGGGAATTAATCTCATTCCTAAAAATCTGAGTGTTTCTCGTTTTAAGAATCAAATTCGCTTCAAACAACCTTGATCAATACCAGCGACACCTTACGGATATAACTATAATTTTCAATGGGTCTCATTACCTGTAGATTCTTGATTCGAATTTCAAACTGTTTGAATATTCAGCTTGATGAAATGCGATTGACTTATTAATAAAATTATGAAAACTGAGTTTGAAAGATATAAATGATTAATTCGAGGAATCGGACTGTTACAAAGTACCGCGCGTTCCTTTGATAAATCCGCCTTTTGCCGCTAGCAGAATGTTATTTTATTACGTAATAAATTTTTCCAGTTTAGTTACCTACTTAGTGAAAATTTTTTTCTTCGCGAGATCTACTCAAAAAGCACTCGCGATCGACCGTTTGAGCACCCCTGCTGTATACTGTTGATTCACATACAGCAGACACACATGATAATTCTCTGATGGAAGTACTGTTTTCCATTTGTAGGTGTTCCACTTATACCACTTCGAATGCTTCGTTCCGTATAGGCCAAGGTTGAACTTCATGTTATCTGCTAGCCACCGAACCCCACAAAAATGAAACATACCTGTTTTTCCGGATGGTTCGCACTGAAAATTCTTGTCGTTTATCTGGTACAACTATTTCTACCGCTCATCTGTTGAGTAACCCATTTTCAACGTTTGTCCAAAAAACGACAACTACGATCAAACGTATTGCGAAAATGTAAGACAAAGATGAAACAGATTTATCATTATCACATGGTTATGATAGAAACAATTGTGCGTCCTACAAGCCATTGATATTAAGCATTGTGACTAAAATACCGGATTTGACTAACGCCCGATTGTGAAAAAAAAAACATATCGTGACGAACAATTCAAGATATATAGTGACTTTTTGTTTCGTAATTACTCGCTGTGAAACTAACTTTACTTTCAAATAGAAAAAAAAACATTTCACGCAAATGAAGTTGTTATAAATTCAAATTCAACAAAATATACCTATCTCAAAGGCGAACAGGCGAGACATTCTTCGGAATGATTAAGCCGCTGCTTTTTCATTGTTTATTACTCTGTATGTATGAAATCAATTGTAATGAACTTTATTATTATCGTGGACTTATGCACTATCTCAGCTGTTAGCTGGATATAATTTACCTTTCCCAGATTTAGCAATCAAAGGGAATAGGCTCGATTACAATATACTTGACATAAATTTCCTAACTATCCTACATGTATTAAGAATTACAGCTTTTTGCATTTCTATATTGGTATTTTTATGCAATTCTAATTTCTTAAGGCTATCATGCAAAGTTTTGGGTATTAACCCAGTGGAGGATACGATGACAGAAACAATATCTATTTTCTCGAGGTGCCACATCTGCTTGATCTCAATAGCAAGGTCTGTGTATTTGGACTTTTTCTCCTGGAACTTGTTCAGCACGTTGTTATTATCGGTATGGCGACATCCACCAGCATTGCTGTTCTGGCTCTCTTATCGTACACCACTATGTCCGGCCTATTATTCGTCACCATTCTGTCAGTGATAACAGGCCTATCGTAGTATAATCTGATAGAGTCATTTTCCAATACGGACGCCGGCTGATACTTGTAATATGGCTGGAAGGTGTTCAGAAGTCCGTACTTGAGCAAGTTTCTGGTGGATAAGGTTGCACACTTGATTATGCCTGTGAAGATACTCCGTATTGGCCAGTTGTTCGCATCCGGACGTAATATGCTGTATAGTCTCCGATCTTATTTGGCATTTTCTGCACTTATCTGTTTGTAATGTTCCGTCCTTCATTATAAATTTTTTGTAATTGTTTGTAGCGATCACTTGGTCTTGGATGGCCATAAGGGATCCCTCTGTTTCTGCGAATAATTCTCCTTTCATCAACCATTTGTTGGAAGCTTCTTTGTCGATGTGTGGTTGATTAATCTCATGGTGATGTCGTCCATGCAATTCCTTTCTTGACCATTGATCTTGTTTTTCAGTATCTGATAGGAACGCTATATTCAGCAGGTCATCTCTGGCAGCAAGATTTAGTGATGTATATCCCCTATCAGCCAACGATACCACTCTATGGAGGTCAGAAGTGAAAGCTTTTACAGAGAAGAATTCTCTGAGATTTTTTATCTGTTCGGTGTGTAAATTGACAACATCTATTAATCCGCGTCCTCCTTCTTTCCGCTTCAAAGTTGTTCGTATCACAGACGATTTTGGATGATGATTGATGTACTTTGTCAGCATCGTTCGTGTCTGCCTTTGAATATCATCCAGTTCTGTCTTAGTCCATCTGATTATTCCAAATGAGTAAAGCAACACTAGAATGGCGTAGGTGTTAAATGCCTTGACTAGATTCCCCGAGTTCAACATCGATTTCAGCACAGACTTCAGACGCTGACTGTATTTTGAACGAATCTTCTCCTTTGATTGTTTTTGGTCTAGCAATCTGGCTTGTTGGTATCCCAGATATTTGTATGTTTCGCCATCTCTCATGCACTGTATAATATCACCGTTTGGAAGTTGTGTTTCACCTTCTATGACTTTCCCTCTCTGAATGTTCAGGGTCTTACATTTTTCAATACCGAATTTCATATGAACATCTGCCAAGAACTCACTGACAGTTTTCAGCAAATCATCCAATTGCTTCTTGTTCGAAGCATATAATTTGATGCCATCCATATACAGCAGATGGGAAATTGTATGATAATTCCTTTCTGCTTTTATCCTAAATCCGTATCCTGTTCTATTGAGCATTGACGACAATAGGTTCATTGCTAAACAGAACCATAGTGGACTCAAAGAGTCTCCTTGAAAAATTTCACGACGTATGGGTATCTCGTCGGTTTCAATTGATTTATTGTTCATGTTGACCTGCAGAGACGTGCGCCAGTGTGTCATTGTTGTCTTCAAGAACTCTACCAGGGCTGGGTGAATTTTGTATATCTGCAATACTTCAACAAGCCAAGAATGGGCGGTACTATCGAATGCCTTCAGATAATCGAGAAAAGCTGAATGAACATTCCGATGCCCTACGTGTGCCTGTTTCATTATCACAGAATCGATGATGGGTTGTTCCTTGCACCCGTGGTGTTTCTTTCTGCATCCTTTCTGCTCCTCTGCTAATATATTGTTGTCGTCAAGGTGTTGGTATATTCGATTGGATATGCATGAGGTAAGTATTTTGTAGAGTGTTGAACTTTATTATTATTATTGTCAAATTTTCGTTGGCAAACAAATTCTTCTTCTGTTTGTACTGTCAGTATGATATCGTACGTTCATAAAGATAAAATTTTTGAATAGAAAATTGAAAGACCTTTCCAAAGATATGTAACTCGATCCACTTTCTCAATAATGAATTTCAACTTTGAGCTACTGAGGGTAGGGGGTTGATGTCACATGCTCCGAACCAACTCACCTACTCAGAAATTGGTCCTCCTCCAATCAATAATTGATATGTCTCAGCTTCTTCGCTACAATCAATCTTTTTTGACATAGAAGAGGAGGCAAGTTTTCGTTGAAATACAAACTTTCGTTGTGTTTGGGATCTTTCTGTGTAATATTGAACGTTCATAAGGATACTACTTTTGCATTGAAAATTAATATACCTTTCCAATGACATATCACTAGACTCACGTTCCCTATAATGAATTTCGACTAAGGTACTGCTGAGATAGAGAGGTGACAACTTTTCGTTGGAACACACTGTGTATACTTGACATTGAATCTATAACATATTCCTTTCTAACGCAGTTTTGAGAAGTCCAAATTTCTCTGTTATTAATTGACTTTTACTTAAACAAAAAGAATTTACTTTGCTGATTTCAAAGTTATGATTTTAATTCTGAATAGCATTCAATAACAATAATTTATTTGTGTCTGTTGTAGACAATAGCAAATTTCCACATTTTATAAAATCCTGTTTATTATTTCTAGTAAAAGATTAGTTCGTTTGAAATAGACAACTTTAAGGTTATCAATGAGAAAATCGAACGGAGTGAATGTTGTACATTACATCAACTATTTGATATTCACGTTTTCTAACGAACTCCGGTCTTGCATAACGCAATTTTTCAGTTCTCAGTGTGTGACATTTGATTAGACTGGAAAATTGACCTTTAATGAAGGTAGTGTTTTCAGTGATTGCTGAATGGAGAAAGAAACATTCATCATTGCAACAGGAACAATGTGCGAATCGATCAAATAGTAGATAAAATGGAGAAGAATTGATAATATTTTGAATTGATCAATCTTTGATCTCTTTAACTGATTACATTTCGAAGATATATTCGTCTGTTACATACTGTCAATGTCGCTTCCATACCAAAAAGTTAACACAATTTTGTTTGAAAATACCTAAATTAATTCAGTGACAGTCCTTATAATATGGCCCTTTTGATAGAGCCTTAATATTGAAATTTGAAATCAAGCTATTCTGTGACGACATTAATGTTAATACAGGATGACCCTACGAACTTGGCCTGTTTTCTTAGAATAAGAATAATCACAATTTTAAAAAAAATAATTAATTGATATTTCATAAAATGAATTATATAATAGTCACTTGTGAAGCGAATATTTATTGTTCAGGGTAAAAGTTATCCAAAGAAAAATTTGTAATGTTAAGTTGTTCTGTAAGATGGTTTCATTACTTACTATAGACTGAGCCAAAACTTAACGCTCAATTTGAATATTCCAATTTTTTTCTTAGTGGGCTACTAATTATCAACACATGTTTTTTTATATGCCAACGAAATTCAATGTTTCTTCTAGGCTCACATGTTCTTCTCATGAGAAATAACATGAAAGAAATTAATTGAGATTTTACAAGAACCACCACATACTGATGACAGCAGTTGTTGATTTAAATTTATAATTTTCGGTAATATGCAACGCGAATCACTAAATTAAACTCCGGCAGAATGTACTGAAGCAGTGATGGTAGATATTTCTTGTTTGGACAAGAATAGGCTTGGGGTATCCTATTCAACTCTTTCCAGAGTGATCGACTGGTTCAAGGAGGCGAGTAGCTCATCGAGAAGCCTGATTGAATTTTGCTCACAATTTTGTTTACAGATGAGTCTAGATTTAAGATTTCTCATTGCGATCGACGTTTTCTAGTGTACAAAAGTCGCAATGAGAGATAGACCCAGTGTAACTTTCCACAGAGCCATGGTTTTGGTGGAAATTCATTAGTGTGGGGCTAAATTGAACGCTGGAACTGAACTGGTTATCAAAAATAATGGAACCCTGAACATGTTGTACTATTTGCGACCGACCTGGATGAAAACTTTTCCTTTATGAATCATAACGCCAGACCCTAACGTGCTCATATCGTTAGGATCAACCTGGAGTGGCCTACGCAAAGTCCAGACCTCATGCCCATCGAACCTACACACAACCAAACTTATATGGAATTATCCGATATTTTGAATATTTCCTTTTGGATTTTGGATATTTCGAAGGATTGTTAGAATTGATCCTTTTCGAGATATTTCAATTAAAAAAACGAAGTTGAGGTTTATTTTAAGAAAGAAACAAGAGAAAGTGAAAGACTTTCCGCAAGAAGTCAAAGAAATGCAAATTGTTTTTTCACGGAGTAGTTGCTTTTTTCTCGACCCCTCTTGCCCTGATACAAGCCTGAATCCGTCTAGGTATGCTTTGGATTAGGTTATTGACCTCTTCTGGAGTGATATTCTGCCACTGTTTTGCGGCGGCATGGATGAGCTGTTGTGGGGTTCTTGGATTATCCTGGCGCGATATAATTTTCTTTCGAGATTATCCCATTAATGTTCAATAGGATTTAGGTCTGGAGAGCAAGCTGGTCAGTCCAAAGTAGCGATTCCCTCTGTTTCAAGATAATGCCGCGCGAGGTTGCTTGTATGCGAAGGAGCATTATCTTGCATACAAGTGTAATTCTCACCGTGGATACCTCGCCAAAGTCTCACTATGGGCTCGAGCACTAGGTCAACGTAATTTATAGCCATTACACTCGCTGGAAACGAAAATATATCTGTTTTGCAACCAGAATAATTAAACCCCAAAACATCACACTGCCCCCTTGGTATTTCGGAATTTGTCTTGCTGCTCTGACTCTAGCTTGTCTTCCACGACCCCTTAAAACTCTAATCCGGCGATCATCTGATATAACACCAATTCAGGTCTCATCCGAAAAAAGAACATATCGCCGATTCTCAATATTCCAATTAAGTATGTTAATTTTTGTTGTCTGGTTAACTCTGGAACTCTCAAGGGCCTTTTGCTGTATAAACCCCTTGAACGAAGTCTTTGACGTATCGTTGCTTCCAGAAATTGCATCTGGAGTATGGGGTGCGACGCACTAGGGTCTCTTGCAATTTGTCACAAGAAGCGGTCTCGTTCTTCAGAAGTGATCTTCCTACGACTTCTTCTAGGCCTATTCTGCAGAGATTGTAGCTCCACGTATCGGGCGTAGGTTTTGAAATCACCCCCTGTGATACCCCCATTATGGCCCTATATCCCTCTATATTAACCCTTCTTAAACAGGAGCAATTATTCGACCCCTCTGCACATCGGACAATCCAACTTAAGGCATTCTCAATTATGATTATAGGCTTTATTAAATTTTGAAATTCACAGTTTCAAATCTCAGTGACGACTGAGTACAATGTTCCGAACATGTGGTGATAATTCAACATTTCTTATCATACTATCTAGTTTTTTTACAACAAAAACTTCATTCTTCACAAGTAGTCAAAGATCCATGGTTCAAAACAAACAATAATGTGAAATACCGAGTGATTCGATATAAATTTGGTTGTGTGTATCTGGGACATCCTCACTAGAAGATTAAGCAAAACCAGTGAGTTACCCAAAATAAGTTTCATAATTAATTTCATTTCCATTTTATAAATACCATATATATATTCGATTGTTCTCAACTACCGGTGTATTACAGGAAAAATAATTCTCCAACATATATCTTCTTCTGAATAAATTTGAATTTTCGATTTTGTGCATGACTTTCTTGGCACAGTTTAGTTGACACACTAGATAATTAAGTACCAATGGAGAACTTTCACTCTTACTTTTGTTTTTATGAATAATATCAGCCCTAATATTCTTAAACGCGTTAATAATGTTAACACATTCAAAAATATACACAATGTTCGTGAAAATCGTACAACAACGGAAATGGATGATTTCTTGTGATTTATGACTAAATTTAGGTTCAGTAACACTTCGTTACGGATATACGGGGTGTTTCGATAAATTTCGATATTCGCTTAGTTTTTTCTGTGATTTATGAGATATTAACTCAAATGTTAGAATACTGTTATACAATATTACATCAATGCACAGGTAAAACTGTCAACAGAAGGTACTGGGTATATTCTAAATACCAAAATCGTTTTTCCATCATGGAATCTCAAATCGAAAGTTGTGTTAACTTAAATTAAGAGTTGTAAATAGTCTAAAAGTTGAAATTTATACAAATTCTGAAATGTATTTTATGTATAGCCTTGCGAATACAAATGCACCAGATTTATGTACATGATGGTCAGATTTCGACGTTATAGTACTGAAGCTATGTGAAATATTGCGCAAGAAATTCAATACCGCAATCAATTTCGAACATTTTTGGAATCATTTTTTAGGCACTTTTTTATGTAGTTTTCAACTAACAGCTGATCCTATAAAGGTTTAATTTACAAACTAAATATTAAGTTGATAGTTAAATTTAACTGTGTCCTATAAACGCAGATTATACTAATCAAGAAATAAATTAAGTTCAAGGATTAAAAGTTAACTTTTGAAAGAAAGAATTAGTTGTATGTTAACTCTGAATTCGGTTCTATAAACGTTAAACCAAAGGTTAAATCCACATTTACTTCGGAGTTAGCTTAACAATCGAAATTGATGGTTTAAATTTTCATAGGGAAAGTTAACAAACAGATTGTTTTCTTTAAATTGCGAAATACACGCATTATATTTCATATTTTCATTCATTCTATTGCATTTTTCAATGCAGGTATTTCCCTCGTCCTATTGGAGTTTCTGGCATGAAACTCCTCAGGAACTTTCTCCCATGCCTTTTGTTTCTATTGCAAAGAAATTTTGTTTGTTTCATCACAAGGTAGAATGTTGCTGTGCCTGATTTATAGATTAGAATGATATTTCATTTATCGTTTAGAACACTTTTGTCATACATCGAAATGAATACTTGAGAATGAGTATCAAATGTCGGTGTAAGTCCACCTTATAATTATTATTCATAACTTTTTAATTCATACTATCCTTGAACAATTATCTAAAATATCTTCAATTTCATGTTTGGTGAAATGTTTTCTCCTCCTCCTAGCCTCTTCATTTCCATTCATTTTCAAGTTTGATAATTTTCTAATAATGAACTTGAAATTCAAATGACTTTTCGTTTACTTCAATGAACAATTGCCGTAAATGCTGTAATTCTATTGGTTCAAAGCGCCATCAAAGTTTAGTTCTATGTTAGCTAACCATTGAACATTTAAATAATAAAAAACAAGTACTGTATTTTAAGGAATTTTACTTAATAATTGCAATTCGTAACGCGTTTCACTACACGTTTCACTACACCGTAGCTTCTTCAGACGAATGAATCTGAGTAGAACCATATATTCTGAGTGTGAACTGCACATCTTAGTAGTATTTTGAAATACCACAAAGCCAAAAAGCCGGTATCAGCTTTTTTAACATTTGAATTTGGGAGGCTTTTACTTGATAAAATCCCATTATCAATCATAAAAAACAAGTACTGTGTTTTAAGGAATTTTACTCAATAATTGCAATTCGTAACGCGTTTCACTACACCGTAGCTTATTCATTCGTCTGAAGAAGCTACGGTGTAGTGAAACGCGTTACGAATGGCAATTATTGAGTAAAATTCCTCAAAACACAGTACTTGTTTTTTATTATTGATAATGGAATTCTACCAAGTAAAAGCCTCCCAAATTCAAAACATTGAACATTTAATCGGGGGTTATATTTATAGGACCGTTTTAAATAAAGTTCTTGATTCGAGTTTAATTCCTTATTAGCTAAGCCAGGTTTAAATATCTTTTTATAAGACCGGACCTAAGTGCTTAAATTCTCTTTTTTCTGTTAAACGGTTTTTGAATTATAATGAAAACTTGGGTTTGTTTCAAAATATGAACAATAGGTCTCTTTGATTCAACTAGATAAATTTCTTTTTCTTTCCAAGAATATATCACATGTGCACATTTTTTTCATCCAGAACGTGTTTTCATGAAACACCGAGAATTCTATAACTGTTTCCCAACTTTATCTGGTAACTATACCCGTTCACAGAATTTACACAGAATATGTGAAATAGCTCAATTGTGCTCTGTGCTCTCAATATGACAATACGAAAACCAATTCTGGCAATGACAATTCAGATTCAGAAATTATTTAATGTTTTTTCATCAGGTTACAATTATTGTGTGAATGTGTATTATTTATAATACCGAAGATACCATAACGTTAACAAATTTTGAAAAGTTCCAAATGATTCAATGTTATATTCAGAATAATTATGATGCCAAAGCTGCTTTTTTGGATCGTTTTCCTGAGAGGCGTAGCCTCATAAAAGTATATTTGAAAAATATGAAGAAGTGAATGGAGATGATGCAACAATCGATTTCGATCAAGTAATTTGAAATATCAAATAAAACAGGGGTATGTAGGAGTTGAGTACTCAGTATTCTCAAGAAATTGAGATATAAACCTTATAGAAAAGTATATGTGGGTGAATACCTCAAAAAAAATATTCAAAAGTTGCAAGAGCTATAAAAAAACTAAAAAAATTTCAACACTCCGTAACAAAATATTTGCGGACCTAAGTTTATTGGAAACTAGTCATAAAATTAATGAAGGTACATGATTTAAAAACATCCTGATTTCTAGGAAGTCGTACGATTCTTGTAATTCGTAATGGAATAATAATAACGCAAATTTTCATTCATTCCACGTGATAATTTTTGAAGTTCGAAATCGAAGATTTCCCAGATTTAAACTGGGATTTAATGGGACGAGCTCTTCGTGATCATCAGTCACATTGAGCAATAGGCATAAATGCCATTATTATGTAACGAATTTGCAAGAAAGCAAAAATTCCGTATACCACGAACTAATGCTGTTTTTTCTACTAAGCCCTTGGTTGACCACAATCTTAAATAATGATAATAAATGACATAAGCCGCAGATAGAAAACACCGACTTAAGGCGAGCGAAGCTCGCTCAGAAGATACAAATATTGAAGTTATAGAATTTAGATGTTGAAGGGAGAACCTAACATTATCAGAAAAACAATTTAAAACTTCTAGTCTATTGGCGTCGTGAACGTATTTTTGCATAAAAACAATCTATATAAATATAAATGATTTGCAGAAATGTACTACACCAAATTGGATAATTCTTTTTTATATTTGAGATTGTCAAGGCAAGGTTTGTGTAAAAGAAAATGTTTAAAAACTGTGAAATGAAAATACTCTACCACCGTGTCTTCAACACCTAGATGGTATTAATAATTCGCACGAAGTACTCAGCCAGGAAGCATACTTTAGATTGATTTTTTACACAATATACTTCGTAAATCAAACAATCATTTTTCATTATTATTATTTCATGAAAATCTATACACAAGCTGGCCAAGATATCTCACAAATCTATTGAGCGCCGAAAAATTACGAAATCTAACCCAACCTTTGGTTTTTCAGGAACCACTTAATCCTCTCACACCTCTTATGTTTATTTATTGTTTTTATGACCACTTGATATTCATATCAACCTGTGTAACTCAACGGTACTCTTTATTGAAATCCATCAATTTGTATCAAAGTAAAATTTTCCTGAGATAAAGCAGGTTTGAGCGGAAATTTAAAAGAAAACATATTCTGGAGGTTGTCGGAGAGAAGGTTACATTTAATTTTTTGAGTTAAGATGCGTCATAAACTGTACATGTTTCTGTAATTTTTTTACTAATGCAATAATATTTGAGATATCTCGTGGGGGGGGCACTTAACAAAAAATCGCTCTGTATTACATTATTATTAAACTTCAAAATCGTGTTTTGATGCAAATTAGTGTGGTTGCGAGAGTGTTCCAGGACAACGTTACTAATATACACTGAAATAAATTTTCTTTGAATTCTACAAGTAGAGTTCCAAGCTCATTAGATTTATTGTTCATTTCAAATTCTATTCTTAAAGAAACCATTTCAATTCATCCACTCAGGCAACATTGAATGCTTTTTTAATGATCCAAATTTCCTTGATAGAAAAACTGAAATAAATATGAAAAAGTTTTCTTTTTCAGTTTAATTCAGTAAGGATCCGTCTGTGTCATGAAACATCTAGTGTGGCAACATTGAAGCCACCATTTTGTTCTGCCTTTAAATATGTAAAATTGTTTGAATTGAAATTAGGTTACTATTCAAATAACCGATAAATATTCAAATATTCCACAAAATTACCTAAATCAATGTTGAATTAATATTTTGGAGCATTCGAAAGTTTTCTATTCCTGAATATTACAAAATTTCTAATTATTCATGAATTATACGTTCTTTCACATCTTTCACAAAAAGAAATTCATGGATACGAAATTTAAGCGTACACTTTTTCCGAATAAAAAAAATAATTACGAAAAGTACTCACGAGGAAGAGCATGATGGAGTAATTTAACTTAACGGTCTACCAGGAAGGCAAACCAGTACTATACTGCCCTGCCGCTTTCCCCCCTCATAGTTTTATACCAGCAAATTAACCTTGGTCATTGCGACCCTGATCGCTTGAAACACTCCCTATATACGAAGAAGTTTTGTCCTGAAATGATGCTATGTCGCAGACACAGCACCTGTGATTTTTCTAGATCGTATTCTTTTAAGGAAAATATTTGAATTCATAAAGGTCAAGACTGAGGTATTACTTTAACCATAAAGCGACTCTCAGCCATGGTTTCAAATAATTCATATGATATTATTGCTTGTATACACTGTGTTTCAAATAAAATATGACCCCCTTTTCTAATTCTGGAATGAGTGATACTAGTGAAAGTTGGCTGAACCAAGTCAATTGTTGATTTGTCGGTCGACCGTTTTCGAAGTTAATTTGGAGCATGTAAAATCAACCCCCTTCTCCACTTCCTCGAACTCAAAAATCAGTATCGAGAGAGGGCTCGACTGCCACTTCTTTGAAATGATCTTCCAATTCCAAACACCTGAAAAAAGTCGAGGGAACACTTCTGAATATCTATATATCGTATTCAGAACGATCAATATGGATGAGTTTTTTGTCTATATTGTCTATATAAACTTTTAGGTTGGTCATTCAAGAGTCGTCCCAATTTCCAGACGAAAAATTAGGAGATATTTCAGTATTTAGTATTCAGAATTCATTCATTAATGCCTTACAAATAATATAGAAGTGTTTGCACAGGTCAGTCGGTTGATTACAATACATAACAAAGGACAAAAACAACAACTGAGTTTGTATAAATGAAACCTCAAGTAAAATACATAAAGTGATAGAGTGAATGTAATCAATTTAAAAATGACTTGAATTAAAATAGAATAAAAGTACATCAAAATACACTCACACGATAAAAATACACTCCCCACAAAAATTGTCGCATCACCTTAATTTTACGACAATACTATATAATCTTTTAAGTTAGTCATTCAAGAGTCGCTTGGTACTAAGTGTAAAATGAGAAGATATGATTCCGAAGAGATGAGTTTATGATGGAAAATATCAACAATTTTGAAGTTAATGAAAAATTAAAAAATTCTACCATCTTCAAACATTCGCGAAGAGATCAATCAACTAGCATCGAATGGTTACTAATCATTTTCAAATCGAGTGTTTCCTCCCCGGGCCCTAATTACTGCCAGTATACGTCTCGGAAGTCCCTCAACCGAATTTTGGATGTACTCTTGAGTCACTGAATTCCAAATTTCAGGAAGCAGATTTTCTAGTTGTTGGAGTGTTCTACAAGGCATCTTACGTTGCTGAATTTGCCACCCCCTGTTATCCCAAACATGTTCTATGGGATTCAAGTCAGGACTTCTGGCTGACCATCTTAAAATATTAATTTCGGCACTTTGAAAATTCTGTAACTACTCTAGCTGCATGAACCCGAGCATTATCATGCATATAAATGAAGTTTTCGCCGATCAATGGGCTAAAGGGTACAACATGGGGCTCTAGGATATCTGCGATGTATCTGGCCGCTGTCATTCTTTCATTATTCACTAAGACTAACTCAGTTCGACCATGGAAAGAAATGCCTCTTCACACCATTACTGAGCCCCCTCCGGATATTGCATTGCTGATACCGTTCCCCAGGTAGTCTGTATACAGTCATGCGCCCATCATTTGATACTAGACAGAACCTGGTCTCGTCGGAAAAGAGAACATTTAACCATTTAGGAATACCCCAATTTGCATGTTCGCTCGCAAACTGAAGTCTTGCAACTCGATGCTCTCTGGTGAACCGCGGGCCGGTAGAAGCCACCCTTGGTTTGATATCGTCTTCTCTGAGCCTGTTCCTAACAGTTTGCAATTAAATATGCACATATGCTGGAAAGTGCAAGTTTTATTTCGTAGTATTCTAGCCGTACAGTGCCGAACTCTTAGTGCAGTTAAACGAAGCCAACGATCATCAACTGGTGTTGTTATCCGATTTCTTCCCTGTCCGGCCCTTCCTCCATATTCGCCTGTTTCGTGGTACCGATTAATTGCTCTTGAAATAGTGCTTTGGTTAACATACAACAAATTAGCCACGTAACGTTGGCTTCGCTCCTCCTCTAGAAGTGTTACTTTTCTTACCACTTCATGATCACTCAAATAGCGTCCAGGACGTTTAGCAGCCATTACAATAAATTCAAAGATTCGAAAATCAACAAGAAACACAGAAAACTTTCATTAATTTGGCGTGAAAACTGAAGAGAAGTTGAATGAATACTGATAGTCAAATAAACTCATTCTTGTTTCAGACGTGTTTGAGCTCATATGAAAACAAATGTTACTACATAGATAAGATTTTTTTCTCCTCATATGTCCAAAAATATATGTTCACAAAGAAACGACAATTTTTGTGGTGTATGTATTTCGGGGCTTTACAATTGGTTCCGTTATATTTCCCAATCTGAAATTCGACGCGATCAGGCCATAAACAAAGGTGACAATGGTATTTAGTATATCCACCTTGCATTCCCATTAGGAAACCGACCATTTTAAAATCACCGATCACTGTCCATTGGTATTCTGTGTATTTCAATTTTTCTAGTAAGATGTTCACACTATCACAGCGTTCTTTCAACAATACAGAGTGTGCTAGAAGAAGACTGGTCAATATGTTTCCGTTGTCGAGCAGAACTGCTTTCAAGCTTTTGAAGAGCTATCGATAAAAAGCCATCTTTCAAATGGAAGGAATGGTATTCCGATTTCATTAAAAAAAATCGGTCACATTGTGGTAGTGACAAATACCAACTTCTTTCGTAAAAAAAACATGAAAAAGCTCTCTTTGATCAGTTATTTCTACATCATCTTCAAGCAAGTTCCATTGCTTTAGTTGTGAACCTAGAATTTCCGCTTCACTCTTGGATGAGTTCAGGTCTCGCACTAATTCGTAACATTCACCCGAGCTAATAAAATGTCGTCCAAAACTTCACGATTTTGTCATGAAATCACTACCATGAGTTTTGGTTAATTGTACACTAGATTCTGTTGAACTATTTGACGCTTGAACTTCAAAGCTATCTCCTGAACATGTCGGTAAAAGCAAATTTTCATCATGAGGTATCTGAGACAATGTTGAAGGAAGATCAGGATAAAAAATCTCTTCTACATTTTCACCAGATCGATGCTTACTTGGATTAACCATACGACAATAACAGTCATGGACGTGATCACTAGGTTCTCTCCAAATCCTTGGCATCGCAAACTTCATGTGTCTGTTTTCTCCTCGAAACCAAGCTGAAAATAATAAAATTTAAACCGGTGCAATTGAATTCGACAATTTTATAAATCTAAAATTCACCTTCTAAAGAATTCTTACAATTAACGTAGGCGAAGTGTGGCACCCAATTTTCGTTGTG
The DNA here is from genome assembly GCA_013387265.2 of Cryptolaemus montrouzieri. NCBI lineage: Eukaryota > Metazoa > Arthropoda > Insecta > Coleoptera > Coccinellidae > Cryptolaemus > Cryptolaemus montrouzieri. The sequence continues at coordinate 33,356,094 of JABFTP020000103.1, forward strand.
AAGACTGATTTTCAGGTTGAAATAGGTTTCACAGGCTTCACAAAGTTTAAAATTTATTGATAAATCAAATTTTCTACTTCTAATTTCAAAAGATCCACCGCAAATGAAACGGAATCAATCAACATTATTTTTACTATTTTTCAACCGAGTAATACACAAATTAAGTTGTTACAGCTATAATGAACAAGTTACCATTAAATATTGTGTATTTTACAACCAATAGAATATTTTACTTTCAGGTTAATCGAAATGCTGTAATCTCTCGTTGATGAAACGAATTAAAATATACTTTTCGATGTGAATCAGACCAACGCAAACTTTAAAATATAAAAATGAATATTCAAGTGTTTTTCAATGTCTGGAATAAGAATTTGAGTTTGTTATTCCTTTAACGTGCTCTATTTCCGCCTTTCGTCCAATGACACGCCAGGAAATTCAGTCACCTCACTAACCCGGGAATTTTGCAGAACCCCTCTCGTGTCGAGGGAAGGAATCTTTAATGTCCAACACATCTCTGTTAGAAAGGACCGACAGCTTTACATCTCCTCCGAAAGATGAACACTCGAGCGATTCCCAGAATCCTAAAAATCGCAACGACTTTGTGGGGATTGAACCCGAGTAGCTCGGCGCAAGAGACCAGCAGCATATCCTCTTCGCTAGGAGTGCTCAAACTATAACTCCTGGCGATCTACCTCAATATTTTTAGACTACTTACGATCGACTCTGAGAGGCTGTGTGAGGCAGGGTTGTCGTACATACCCGATACACCAGTCAGTCAAAAATGCCAAATCAGTCAGCCATTTTTCGTTTTTCAACATCTGAGTTTCATCACCTCTTTCGTCTAGAAAAGCTGTTATTTTGGGCATAATTCTTGACTCAACCACTAGACGTCCGTGTGAAGAACTAAATCAGTGTGTTAAGCTGACTACCTATCTTCCAACTGCAACTTAAAAAGCCGCCGTTGCAAGCTACGTGCACAGATGGAATTCACAATTTCATAATTTCCTCAGTGTTTAAAACTTTTGAACGCAAAACTTGTTGATATAATGCAATGGAATGAAAAAATGAAGAGAGATCTTCATTATCTCGACACAAAGCCACAAAACCGTTTTTATTTCTAGTCATTGCTGGTGCTCCATCGGTTGTAATGCACACTAATTTATATATTGGTAACTTGTAGTTTTTTACGAAATTGAAGAAAATTTCTTATATATCTTCGCCACGGGTCTTCCCCTTCAGAGGAATAGTTATCAAAAATTCTTCCTTAGCAAACATGTCATTGAATACCATCCGAATAAAAATACACTGCTGGGTAGTGTCTGTCATATTAGTGGATTCGTCGAACTGTAATGTAAAGTATGTACAATTCATGATTTCATTGTCTAGTTTATTTCCATGTCCTGACTCATGACTTCAATACGCCTTGTGGCAGTCGGACGAGATAACTGAAGTTCTCTAATAGCAGACATAATTTCTGTTTCATTTTTAAAATCTCCAAATAAAGTCTCACCCGCTTCAATAAATGCCTCCTTCACAACCGATCCATCTTCGAAAGGTTTCTTGTGTTTCAACAATATATGAGATATTTTAAATGACGCGATCGTAGCAAATGTTGATTGTTTGGTTGGTCTTGTGAACATGGTCTGTTCTTTTTCAAACAAGATATCAAATCTCGTACTTCTCGTTTTCTTTATTCTTTCTGTGGCGGAAAATCCTTTTCATAGTTTTTATGAACCGTTTTATGATGCCTCTCTAAGTTACCACGCTTAGGTATTGCAACTGACACACGACAAATAAGACAAATGCACTTATGCTTCACCATACAAAAGAAAAATTCTTCCTCCCAATCGTTATTTAAATGATACGTTTAAGATTTCTTCGCTGCACTCCTTTTGTACCATTTAATTATAAACTTTGTATCGACGTAGTATTGCCTTCAATTTACAATTCAGAATGACTCGAATTCCTGCAGGTGCAACATTTATATCGGCGTGAACGAAAGTCTCGAATGTTCCCGTCAAACGCGCTGCCTGAAATTTCTAGAAAAGCGGCAAGAATTAAAAACGCGGCTTTTCATTGACAAGTACCGCGCGTTCCTTTGATAAAGCCGTCTTTTGCTGCTAGCACAGATTTAATTTATAACGTAATAAATGTTTGTAGTTTAGTTACCTATTTATTAAAATTTTTTCCTTCTCGAGATCTACTCAAAAATCACTCGCGATCGACCGTTTAAGCACCCCTGCTCTACGCCATCGAGCCGGTGGCTTTAATCATAAGAACAGAAGCCCTAAATAAATTTTTTGTTGACCGGCGTAATAAATAATGTAAAACTTTCGGGAAAAATCTTTAAAACTTGTTAATACCCGATATTTCCATCCCTGGCGATCATTATTGCATGACATCTACGATTCATACAACAAATCAATGACCTTATAGCATTCTGATCCATTTCGCTCAGAATTCCGATTAGCCTGCGTTGAACCTAATTCACGGTGGCTCGCTGGTTTTGCTGCCATTTTTCATTGTGAATGTCTAAGACATGATCGATGGAAATAAAAATCAGGCAGTAATTTCTCGAATATAGTTCCGAATAATATGAGCTTGGTGAGGTCTGGCGTTATTATCCATACGCAAAAGTTTTACCCATGTTTGTCGAAATGGTAAAACATGTTCTTCTTAAATGTCTGTAACGCACCTCTGAGCATTCAGGGTTCCATTATTTACGATGACTAGATCAGTGCGGGTGTTCAAAAAAAATTCCTACCCACACTATTATTGAACCTCCACCAAAACCATCAGTGGTTGCACAAGGTATATCTGTCATCTCGACGTTTGTACACTAGATAACTTAAATCGCAATGAAAATGACCAAATCACAACTCATCTGTAAACAAAACTCTCCTCCAATGAACTTCTTACCAATTGACGTGTTCCCTGGCAAAACGTACGAACTATTATCTCAACGAAGAAAGGCTTAAATGACAGTTATGGATCGGCGTTCTTGCTCGAAGTCGTCCTTGCCCATCGAATGATTCTGGTAACAGTTGAATAAGACACCCTAAGCCTTTGGCCTATTTCTGTATAATTTCAGCCTAGCACCTCTATCACCATTGCTTCAGCACATTCTGCCGGGTTCAAATTTCAAATTTCCGGAGATTGAAATTTTCAAGAACAAGCGTTACTCTCAAAAATTGATCAACAAATGTTGTGTTATCAATATCTGGTGGACTCTTTCAAATTCTCAATTCATTTCTCTCTTTTTACCTCTTATGAGAGAAACATGTGCATCAAGAATAAATATCGAATTGTATTAATAATTACTTGCCTACCAAAAAAGAAACTTGAAATATTGAAATTGAGCGTTAGCTTTCTCGACAGTGTAGATATGAGTTGCTGAATACTAAATCTTGTGGATACTATGGACGTTGTTTATTTTAACCATCACGACAATAACCGTATCAACCAATAAAATGAGTATTTCAAAAGATTTATTTCAAATCAAAGACATTCAACTAGTTTTCGTTCAACCTCCTTTCAATTACATAATAAAAGGAATAAAATACAAATATGGAATGTTTTATTTCAACATGAACATTGGAATTGAACGAACAGTTTCATATACTGCTATTTCATTTATTATTTCAATTTCCGTTGTTTGAAATATTGTCAGTTTCATTGTAAATATACAGGGGTTTCTTCTCCAACGAGCCACTTTGTGTATTTTTTGGAAAAATTTGCCGAAACACGTCGAATGATTTTTTTTGAGGGACTTCTTTTGATATATATTTGAGGCATTTAGGTGGTGCTTTATCCCCTCAAAATTGAATTATAAATAAATCAAATTATTTTCCCAATGATTGTCAGTTCATTAAACACTTTGTTAATATGTAGATTTTCTCAGTAAACGAGGAACAAAAATGCATGGTTCCAATATACCATAGGCGGATAAATAAGATATGTGAGTGACCTACCCATTTTCTTACTTCACTGATCAACCCACCTATATTGTTCCTGGTAACGTCTGACTAATATCCATCTTAGTTTATATATAGTTAATTGACAAGACAACAAGTATTACTATGAATTAATTGGAACTTTTTATACTCAAAACTACAGAGTGATCCATAATTAGATGATTTCGTTTTGGCACGATATTCTACACAGAAATCACATTCAAGTTTTCATTAGAATAATTTCAGTGAAATGGTTGTTGAATTTTACTAAATTTGCCAACACATTGTGAGCTAGAGTTTCTTCTGCCTAATCTTTGAAATCCTTGAACAAGAATTGAATATAATAAATTTTGAAGATTTTCGAGTCGATAAATAATAATAATAATAATAATATACATGCATGAGAAAACTAGAGGAAGAACAAGAAACAAGTCCAGGAGACAAGTGGGAAAACCTAACCAAAACAATGGATTTAACATGCAAGCAGTACTTACAGAGGGACAAACGACCAGACAGAGAGTGGATGACAGATGAGATTAAGAACATGATGGACAGAAGAAGAACTGTAAAAAAGAATAGAGCCTCACAAGAATATAAAAATATCAACAAAGACATTAAAATCAAAATAAGACAAGCAAAGGAGGAATAGATGAACCAAAACGGCCGGGAAATAGAAGAACTGGAGCCAAAGTACGACTATGCTAGTGTACATAAAAAAGTAAAACAGATGGTGGGAAAAAGCAGATATAAAACAGCAATCTTAATGGACAACGACGGCAAGGTTATTATAGACGACGCTGATAAATTAGAAATATGGAAAGACTACATATTAAATCTCTTCGGAGACACTCGTTCTGAAATACGTGCATCACAAGCAACCACCGGACCATCAAGTACTACATGCTCTGAGGACAATGAAAAGTGGGAAGGTACCTGGCCCAGATATCATCTATATTGAAGTGTTAAAGCTCTTTGATGATAATGACGGACTCCTGGATCTTTTGACAGGACTATTTAACGACGTCTATGATACTGGCCAAATTCACAGAAAATGGCTTATTTCGACTTTCCTGACCATCCCAAAATATGTGACGACTACCGACTAATAAGCTTAATGAATCATATAACTAAGCTCTTTCTGAAGTTTATCCACCGACGAATATACAGCAGGTGCGAGGAACATATCTCTGAGACGCAGTATGGTTTTCGTGAGGGTCTTGGGACCAGAGAAGCCATATTCTCGTTGCAAGTTCTAATCCAGAGATGCAGAGATATGAGCCAGGATGAGCACATTTGTTTCATTGACTTCTCCAAGGCGTTCGATAATGTCAGGCACGACAAACTCATCCAAATATTAAAAACATCTTATATCGACGAAAAGGATATAAAAGTTATCACCAATCTGTACTGCGAACAGCGTGCGACAGTAAAATTAAATAATGTGAACATCTCGGAGGAAATGGAAATATGTCGTGGAGTACGACAGGGATGTGTTCTCTCTCCAACACTGTTCAACCTGTACTCAGAGGGAATCTTTCGTGAAGCCCTAGAAGGTCAACAAGGTACAAAAGTTAATGGACTACCTATAAACAACATCCGCTACGCAGATGGTACTGCTATCATAGCCAGTATCTTAACAGATCTGCAACAACTAGTAGAAAGGGTTGAAGAACACTTAGAACGATACGGCCTGAATCTAAATATATCAAAAACAAAATATATGTTCGTAACCAAAAGAATAGGCATACACGGATATCTCACTGACAATGGGGAGAGAGTACAGCAGGTCCACACATGTAGCTATTTGGGAACGACTGTGTATGATTCGTGGGACTACAAGGGAGAGGTATTGTGCCGAATTGAGAAGGCCAGAGCGACATTTTTAAATATGAAAAAGATGTTTATTGCCAGAGACCTAACACTTCATCTTAAAATCAGAATGCTCAGGTGTTATGTTTTCTCTGTTTTGTTGTATGGAGTAGAGTCGTGGACTGTCAATGAGACAATTATTAGTAAACTGAACGCTTTTGAGTTGTGGTGCTCAAAGTTTCATGGACGCAGCATGTTACTAACGAGGAGATCATAAATAGAATGGGCAAGAAGAGGGAAATTGTTCCAACACTGAAGGAATGGAAGCTTCAATATCTTGGCCACATAATGCGACACGACAAATATCGACTACTACAATTAATCCTTCAGGGAAAACTTGAGGCGAAAAGAGGCCCGGGAAGAAGACGTCACTCGTGGATGAAGAACTTGCGCGATTGGTTCGGATTGACTACAACTCAGCTGTTTCGAGCAGCAGTTAACAAAGTGAAAATTGCCATGATGTTAGCCAATGTCCGGAACGGATAAGGCACCCCTAAGAAGAAGAAAAATAATATTGTCTTTTTTCCTATACAGTGTTGTGTGTACATGAGTTGTGAAAACCAGGTTGTTGACAATGAACTCAGAAAATAAACATAAAACTGCAAAGACATATGTCTGCAGTATACTAATCTATTTTTTTTCCTTAAGTAAACTTAACACACCGACACTGATCCGCTAAAGAAAATAAAGAGTGAAAACAAAACTCAAATAGAAAACTCAGATTCAACAAAAAATATTAATTTCTCGACTCTATGATGTCATGAACTTTATCCCTACCATAACAAAGGAAATCTTCTTATTGACAATGCCAAAGTTTTAAACAGTCTAGGCCCAAAAAGAAAAATTTAACTTGCCAATGGGTTTATCTACACGAGGTGTCTCATAAAATTTATTTTCCCGTCTGGTAATATAGGTATGATGAAACTGCTCCAAAAATATGCATTCCGATACAAATGTATTATACACGAGAATATATATATATATATATATATATATATATATATATATATATATATATATATATATATATATATATATATATACCAAGATATTCATTTCTGATCAAAACGCAAAAAATTTCAATTTTGTTTCAAGGGACATCTTTTGGGGTACAATACTTGCCTGAAATATCAACCCCTAAGCGGGGGTTACAAACCTTGAACATTTTGAATAGGGAAGATGGATCAAGTGATGACTCGAAAGTAAGGTGGTATCTTTGTCTACATTGCCAATTTCCATTTTTAATTGAAAACTGTAAAAGACACAGGGTGTGCAACTGAAAGATAGGGAAGACTATTTCCCTGAGACTATTCAAGTTTCAGTGAGGTGAAATAGAACAGATCCATGCTGATCAATGGCAGTCATCATCAAATACCATCCTCATCTCGAATTTCAACCCCTGGACCAGGGGTAACAATCCTTGAAAATTTGAAAGAGGGTAGATGGGTCGAGTGATACCTCGAAAGAAAGGTATTATCTTTGTCTGCATTACCGTAAAAGAATTTGCATTTCTGATTGAAAACTATAGAAGATACAGAGTGAGCCACTGAAAAATAGAGAAGACTATTGGAGTATTAGTGCGAAAAACTGGAATAGATTCATTTTAGATCAAAAGCTGTCATCTTCCGAAATCACCCTCATCTCAAATTTCAACCCCTAGAGCAGGGGTAATATTTCGATCCAGTGACACCTTTCAAGCAAAGGATTTAGATTGCCTTCATGACAGCCCGCAATAATTCTATTCTCATTGAGTTCCATAGGAGTTAGAGGATGCAACACGGAAAAGTGACTGAAGATGCAATGCATGGTATACCATCTATCTTCGACCAGTATCAAACAGGGGTTGATTTTTCACTGAATAAACACCTTTTGCAAGACAGTTACTCGTTTGAGACATCCGGTTTCAAATGTAATAGATAAAAAACTAATACGATGGCTGAAAATAAAGAGGGGAATGAACGAAAGGAGAAAATTAACTAGTAGAAGTTGTACTTCTACTAGTAAATAAATGATAAAATTAACGAAACTGAAGTCACTAAAACTCAACGTAAATGTTTGAATTGTTGACCACCACCCTCCATGCACATAAACAAATTTTGAGTGAAACGTTCACGGACATTCTGTAAAATTTCAGGTGTGATTTGGTTACATTTATTGACGATGCGCTGTCTCAGGTCGTTCAAATCGGCAAGTTCAGTTTTAAAGATTATACTTTTGAGGTTGCCCCATAGGAAAAAGTCTAATGGACTGAGATCTGGAGTTCGTGGGGGCCATTTCGTTGGGCCTCTCCTTCCAATCCAAGGACCAGGAAAATGATCATCCAAAAATACTCGAACTTGTGCAAAATGCGAGGGCGTTCCATCCTGCTGAAATACAACCTCGTTTTCCGAATAGCCGGGGTCATTCTCAATGATCTCCGTTATTGCTAGGTCGATAAATTCTTCCAATAGTCGATAATACAACTCTCCGGTAAGATTTCCAAGAATGAAAAACGGTACAATGAGGTGATCGATAAATACCAACCCAAACATTTTTGAGGCTGCTGAGTGTGAATTTCGTGGAATATTCGAGGCTTAGATTCTGCCCAACAACGGCAATTATGTCGGTTCACGGTTTCATTCAGAAAAAATGTACATTCGTCCGAAAAACCTAAGTGAAATAAATAATGTGGATTGTTCATGACTCTCTCACTTATGGTCTCGTAGAATTGAAGTATTCCATCGAAATCATCTTCGTTCAATTCTTGAACAAATTTGATTTTATATGGATGAAACTTATGCCCCTTCAGAATGCGTAAAATACTCGTTTGGTTTACACCACTCACATCTGTCAATTTCCTCAGGCTTAGGGTAGGATCATCTACCGCTTGACCAAGCACCGCCACTTCCACAGCTTAATTTCTTACTGGCCGTTCAATTACGCGCTTCTTATTTTGAACCGATCCAGTTTCACGAAGTTTGGCAACTAATTCTAGTACATAAAGTCACTTTAGTACCTTCGTGGCGTTGTTTGAAGATATTGGCTGTTCTGTTCGCGCAACTATCAGAAAAATAGTTCATTTCAACCCTCTCAGCTATCGAGTAAACCATGACGATTTTAGGAAAACTAAATTTCGCCATCTTCAATATATTATTTCTTCGTGGTTCTTGTTTAGTTTAAAATTATGACAAATATCATATATATATATATATATATATATATATATATATATATATATATATATATATATATATATATATATATATATATATATATATAATGAGAATGCAAACATTTGACTAATATCCAAGATTCATCATACAGACGTGAAGTAGGCTGCGTATTTTCCTTATTGAAGATGATTTTAAAAACTCGATACAAGCGCTATATGCTCAGCCCTTGCAGCTCCCCAGTTTAGAATACCAAAGCAAAATCTAGAATGTACAAGTCCGTAGTAAATCTTTATCAAAGGTTTTTGATGGATTCTTGAATTAAAATGAGTACAAGGTATCCCAAGTTGAGTGACCTGTTAGACCTTTATGGAGAACTAATAATGTATCGTTCTGAAATTTCGGTAGTTGATTCACCTAGTCCGAAGCTCTGTTTCTAAAAGATTCTAACCTTATTGTCTTCTCCGGTTATACCGGAAATGCATATCAACTGTGTCATTTAATATAGAACAGCCTGTATATTGATGACTGGTTCGATAGCACTTGTTATTTCAATTATAAAAACACCTAACACATAAGTCTAGCTTGTTATGTTTATGAAACATCCTAGTTTTACTTGAAAATTATCGGTTTTTGCCTTTTGAAAAAATTGATATATCTCGAGAACAGCGTAATCTACCAGAATAATGAAAAGTATTTTGCAGACAAGAAACCAGACGGGTTATAACTCATATCCGATTGAATCCCAGTCAGTATACAGAGTGCTCTTTTTTCCGCCTCACATTCCGAAACGAAGAAACATCGAAAACTTCGTTTCTTCAAATTGTAACCCATATTTCCTTTCAATTCATTAGATTCGCCGTATAAAATTAAATGAAATTCCCCATACATACCCTGTACCTGAGATTTCAAGTTTTCAAGTTATGGCGAAAAAACGAATTTTACATACCTAACCTAAATTTGGCAAATGCGGTTCAGATTCCTGCACGTGCATAGACATTCCCATTACGTAGACAGACTCCTGTGCATAGATAATAAACTATTATTGTTTTAACAGTCAGTCGAATTAATTCAAACAGAATGGCTAGCTACACAAATGAGCAAAATCTTAATTTATTTTTCATTCATGGAGATGAGAGACCGAATGTGAGTAGAATTTGTAGGAGATTTAACGAATTATATCCAAATATACCGTCTATGACAGCTAAAAAAAATTTCTTTCGCCTGGAACAGACATCGTCTGAAGACAATGAAATTGCCGTTCTAACTTATTTTGATGTTAATCCACGTGCATCATTGGCAATAGCAGATCATGATCTGAATTTACCTCATAGTAGTATTCACAGAATTCGGAAAAACATGGTCCGCACTCTTATAAATTTTCATTCGTCCAAACTCTACTAGCTGGCAATCCACAGCTTCGAATAGAACTGTGTGAGATTCTTCTTCTCAGAACACAAGAGGATCCCAATTTTCTGAAAAAGATTATCTGGACGGATGAGGCCATATTTTCTGATGAAGGGGTTTTTAACCGGAATAACTTACACTTTTGGGCCAACCAAAATCCACCTCCAAATTCAGCTTCGACAGGACAGTGAAGTGCATATTAGCACTGAAACGATACGACAACGTCTCAAGAACTTCGATTTGCAGCATTGTGTCAGACTTCGAAGCCCAGGTCTAACCGCAGCACATCGAACAGCCCGACTGAATTTCGCCAGGGAACATAACAATTGTTGTTATTATGCTTCCCGGTGGCATTGGAGGGCGCAATAAGCTTTATTTCGTTAAGCTTCAACGAATAGAGATGAGTAGGTGGCACATTGCCACCTACTCATGTCTACTCATGCCTAATGTTGTGAATGGGTATGCAATATTGACGAGGTCAAACGAGACCGGAACTGCAGTCCATTAGTCCTATTCATGCTGTGTGGGCCTGGTTGACGGTGATTATGAAGGGTGGATCGGAAAACCAGTTCCTTCAGGGAAGGTTATTTAACATTCTACGGAAGGTTGAATATTGCTTCTTGAATATCTCTTCTTCTTATGACGCCGTCTCCAAACGAAGGTTGGCGATCCAATTGGCAATAATTGTTTTCGACACTGCAGCTCTAAAAATTTCAGTGGACGTTCTTCCAAACCACCTCCGTAGATCTTTCATCCATGAGTTCTGGCGTCGTCCAACTGATCTTTTCCTTGACTTTCCCTCAATAATCAGGCGAAGGATCTCATATTTTTGCCGCGCATGATGTGCCGATATACTGGAGCTTTCTCTTTGATGGTTCTCATCAACTCTCGTGATTTTCCCATTGTATTTAGGACGTCGATGTTTGTCCGTCTTTCCATCCAAGAGATACGCAATATTCTACGGTATAGATACATTTCGAAAGCGTCTATGCGTCTCTCAATTTCTGGATTAAAAGTCCAATTTTCACATCCATAAGTAAGGACAGGAAAAACATAACAACGATGTAGTCGCATACGAAGCTGAAGATTAAGTCCGCGGTTGACGAAAAGGTCTCTCATGCCAACGAAAGTTTTACGGGCTTGTTCGATTCGAGATTTGATCTCTATTTTCGGGTCACTTAGGTCGTTCACCGTGGCTCCTAAATACCGAAACGAATGCACTTGTTCCACAGGTTGGTTGTTAATGCGTATTACAGCCTCCACTGCTTGCTTAGAAAACACCACACTTTTAGTTTTGTTAACGTTAACAGATAGTCCAAAGCGTTGGCTATGCTCAACAATAAGGTTCATGGCTCTCTGCAAGTTTTGAAGGTTGTTAGCTAGTACCACGGTGTCGTATGCGTAGCGGATATCACTAAGTAGTTTTCCATTTATTCTAATGCCTGTGTCTATGTTTTCAAGTGCTTCTTTGAATATTGCTTCTGAGTAAATGTTAAACAATAGAGGCGACAGCACACAGCCTTGACGTACACCTTTCCGTACTACTACCTGTTCAGATGTTAGCCCATTAACTCTCACTTGTGCAGTTTGGTGCCAATAAAGGTTTGTAATAATGCGTAAGTCTTCTGCATCAACCCCGTTATTTTTTAGAATTTCCGCAATTTTTTTATGTGAAACGCAGTCAGAAGCCTTCCGATAGTCAACAAAGCAGGCGTAAACATCGACATTCATGTCTCTACATCTTTGGGTGAGTACATTAAGAGAAAAGATAGCCTCACGCGTTCCTAGGCCATTTCTGAAACCGAACTGAACTGGATCGATTTCTCGCTCAGATTTGGTGTAAATTCGAGTATGTATAATTCGTAGAAAGGTTTTCAGAACATGCGACATTAGGCTAATCATTCTGTAGTCATCACAATTTGTCGCATTGGTCTTTTTGGGCAGGGTGACAAACACAGATTTGAGCCAGTCTGCTGGGATTTTACCGGCTCTATAGATGTTATTAAACAGTGCTGTTAAGAGCTTAAGGCCAGCCCCTTCTTGCTGTGTCATTAGCTTAAGCGTCTCTGCATAGATTCCGTCGGGGCCAATAGCTTTACCATTTTTTTGAAGCATTATTGCTCGTATAACTTCTTCCGATGTAATGCAAGGAATAGTTTCATTAAATTCTTCAGGTTGCGGGCTTTCCGTTCGATCTTCCCCAAAAAGTTTTTCAATATAGTCCTTCCATCGTTTCAGCTTTTCTTCGACCCCGATTAGTAAGTCGTTGTTGGCCCCCTTTAACATTCCACTGTTAGCTTTGTGTTGTCTTCCTGTTATCTCCCTGATCTTTTTGTGCATATTGCTTGATCATGCTTTTTTTGGAGATTTTCAATTTCTCTGCATTGGTTAATTAGCCATTGCTCTTTGGCCTCCCTACATTTTCGTCGAATTATTTTGTTCAGTTCTCTATATCGTTCGATGTTTTTTGTTTTCAGTTCTCTTCTATCGTGCATCATTTGAAGAATTTCGTCAGTCATGCAAGGTTGTTTTCTTTTTGTGCTGGTTAGTCCTATGTCGGTTTCTTGGGTACTGTAAACGCTTCTCTCAAAGCACTCCACTGGCGCTCAACGTCAGTTGTTTCAGATGTTTCAGCAGCTTCCAGTCTTTCTTCAAGTCGTTGACTTACTTTTGCCCTTATTTCACTATCGTCTAAGCTCTTCACGTTGATATGTTTAATTTTTTCTGGTCGCTTAACTGGTATAAAACGGTGCATTTGTAGGTTCATTACAACCGGGGTGTGATCACTGGAAACGTCAGCGCCAAGAAATGCTTTGGTAGATTTCACGGAAGGTTGAATATTGTTTCTTGAATATAAATTCTTCAAAGTGCCTAAACATAACAATTAAGTTAGGAGCTGGCTTCTTCTGTTTCTATTATGTCTGTTTCATTCCGAACGATGTTCTCTACTGTACAGGCGTTGAAACGAGAGATATGTTCAGTGCAACTCTTATCTAAATTTGGTTTTGGTAAAGGTTCATCAATAGTGTAGGAAGGAATTTCTTTCAACGACCGCACTGATCTGGCTATCATCAATAATGGAACCCTGAGTGTCAGACATTTTAGAAGGACATGTCGTACCATTTGCGGCAACCATGGTTGAAAACTTTTTGATTATACATAATACAGAATTTATGAAGTGTATATATTAAGCATAGAACAAATCCAAACAAGGTCTCTGAAATAGCTCGCTTTAAAGGAGAATGGGATGTATTCTCATAAGAAGGATATGCAACACTATCATATTGGAAAGATTTAATATAACTTCCTTAAAAAGTACGTCTATTTTGCTGTACCGGCTTTCAATGGAGGTGTTGTGTGATCTCTTTGTTCAGGCAGTTGAGGTTTACCATCGCCGTCCTTTCCTATAGAGTACTTTTTTTCCACTTTTATTATCCGACCCCTAGAACCAATATTCTAGGCGGCAATATACAAAATGTGTTCGGAGTATAAAAGAGTGGCTATCAGTTCTGATATTCTTTTCACAGAAGCTCAATTTTTCAAATGTACAGCAAGTGTGTTCTTATATATTGTATTTTATTTTATTTCATTCCATTTTGTGGTATTTTGTCTTTCTCTTTCGATTTTTGTATTATTGCTATTTTGTGTAGATGGGCCTTTCAATTCCTGTTTGTTGGGCTTGATGTGTGTAAATCAATAGATAAGTAAATGAATAACACCAGACTTCTCATATCGTTAGGAACTACCTTCAAGATCGGGAAACCACTTCGATAGAGTGGCCTCCACGTTCAGACTGCATCCCCATCGAACATGTTTAGAGCATTCAAAAGAAGAGATTAAGAATGCAGCAAAACCAGCTAGATAACGTGAATCATATTCGGAACAGACTGATCGAATCCTCGCAAGGAGAAATACCTGGTATAAAGCGGTTTTGGGGACTTTTTGTTTTCAACTGTCTTACATTTTTCATTATTAGTTTTATTTCAATTTCTATGAGTACCATTTTGATTTCGTTTGTTCATTCCTGAAAAATTATTTCTTCAGCATATCTAAACTTTTTGTGAATATATTTGAATTTTCGATTTTGTGCGTTAATTTTTTGCCAAACTGTTATATTCAAGACGTTGCCAAAGTATCATCAATTACAAAGGTGGACATATTGAATACTAAAAATTCCAAATCTTCCTGATAACACAGCGGTCGGGGAACCGGGGTAAATTTTTGGGGGTAAAAATGAATTTTGTGTGAGTGAAAAGTATATATTTTCAATTTGCTATTTTATAAACTTGTTAGTATTTTTTCAACTTGAACAATTTAGCGACATATGCAGGCCACGCCATCTCACTACCCACCACTAGAGTGTTCTCGAGTTATATCTTCGCGCAGTAAAGCACAGCTCCAGCTACCTGCTCAGTCTGTGCCATGCCGTCAAGATACAAATACATTAACGAGTCAGAGAGCCAGTTTTCACTAGTTATTTGCTGACAAGATCACCATTTTATCATTAATCATCGATTAAGGTAAGCCGCCATTTAGAAATTTAATTTTAAGTATTTCACAAATATTATTTTCTGTCTCCCTTCAGATGGCAGCAAATAGAAAAAGAGCATACCAAGACGAATTCCTTAGTTACGGTTTCACACAAATAGAAGACAATGGTACAATGAAACCACAGTGTGTTGTATGTATGAAGGTACTGACTTCATCTTTCAAAAACGTCAATTGAAGAAACATTTAGTTAATTTGCATTCACACATGTCTTTCAAACCTCGAGAATACTCTGCAAATTCAAGAATATCTGGTAAACCAAAAAGATTGAATAGCAACTTGTTTGGTACATTCGATCAGCGGTTAGAATCAAGGGCTAGCTTTGGAGTAGCCTGGTTGATTGTTCGAACTAAGAAACCATACACTATTGGTGAAGATTTGATTAAACCAGCTGCTGTAAAATGACAGAGATTATGTATCTTCAAAAAGAAGTGAAGAAACTGAATTCAGTGCCCTTGTCTGCTAGGATTGTGAAAGAACGAATTTCTATATTAGCAGAAAATGTGAAGGAACAGGTTATTTCCGCATTAAAACAGGCTAAATATTTTGCTATTCAGCTCGATGAGACAACTGATTTTAGTACCAATTCACAGAGAATGGTATATGTTCGCTACAAAGGTGCAGATAATTTTGAAGAGGAATAACTGTTTTGTACTGTCAACTATAAAGTAAATCGTTACTTCAATGCGCAAAGCTTAAAATGGGACAACTGAATTTCTGCATCTTTGGATGGAACTCTAGCTATGCTGGGTCATATTAATGGTTTTTCGGCATCCGTGCAAAAAAAACACAAATATTGGAGTTACTCACTGTATGATCTATTGCCAGGCCCTTATGGTCAAATATTTAGAACCTACACTGAAAGCTGTCATGCGGACATGCACTAAACATGCCGCTATTTCTTGAATTATGTCAGGACGGTGAAGCTGATTATACTGACCTACTTTATTATACAGAAATAAGGTGGTCCCATCGCGGAAATGTACTAAATCGAGTATGGACTCTCAAAACTGTCGTCACAATTTTTATGGTTGATCAAAAAAATATTCTCATAGATAAGTTTAAAAACTCTTCCTGGGTTGCATATCTCTCATATTTAGCGGACATTTTTGATTCCACCATCGATTAAGCAGCTCGATCCCAGTTTATTTATCTACATATGTTTTTGGACATAGGAGGGGAAAAAATCTTATCTTTGTAGTAACATTTGTTTCCATATGATCTTAAATACGTCTGAAACAAGAATGAGTTTATTTGACTATCAGTATTCATTCATTTTCTCTTCAGTTTTCACGCTAAATTAATGCAAGTTTTCTGTGTTTCTTGTTGATTTTCGAATCTTGGAGTTTATTGTTATGGTTGCTGAACCTCCTGGAAACTATTTGAGGGATCATGAAGGGGAAGAATTGTAACATTTTTAGAGGAGGGGCGAAGCCAACGTTACGTGGCTAACTTGTTGAATGTTAACCAAAGCACTATTTCAAGAACAATTAATCGGTACCACGAAACAGGGGAATATGGAAGAAGGGCCGGACAGGAAGAAATCGGATAACAACACCAGTTGATAATCGTTGGCTTCGTTTAACTGTACTAAGAGTTCGGCACTATACGACAAGAATGCTACAAAATGAACTTGCACTTTCCATAAATGTGTATATTTCATTGCAAACTGTTAGGAACAGGCTCAGAGAAGACGATATCAGACCAAGGGTGGCTTCTACCGGCCCGCGTCTCACATGAGAGCATCGAGTTGCAAGACTTCAGTTTGCGAGGGAACATGCAAATTGGGGTATTCCAGAATGGTCGAATGTTCTCTTTTACGAAGAGTCCTGGTTCTGGCTAGTATCAAATGATAGACGCATGCCTATATACAGACGATCTGGGGAACGGTATCAGCAATGCAATATTCGGCAAACCGAAAACTTCGGAGGGGGCTCAGTAATGGTGTGGGGAAGCATTTCTTTCCATGGTCGAACTGAGTTAGTCCTAATGAATAATGAAGAATGACAGCAGCCAGATACTTCGCAGATATCCTTGAACCCCATGTTGTATCCTTTGGCCCACAGATTGGCGAAAACTTCATTTATATTCATGATAATGCTCAGCCCCATGCAACTAGAGTACTTACAGAATTTCTGCAAAATGCCGAAACTGATGTTTTAAGATGGCCAGCCAGAAGTCCCGACTTGAATTCCATAGAACATGTTTGGGACAACATGGAGTGACAAATTCAACAACGTAGGATGCCTTGTAGAATACTCCAACAACTAGAAAATCTGCTTTCTGAAATTTGGAACTCAGTGACTCAAGGGTACATCCAAAATTTGTTTGAGTGGCTTCCGAGAGGTATACTGGCAGTAATTAGGGCCCAGGGAGGAATCACTCGATTCTGAAAATGATAAGTAACCATTCGATGCTAGTTGGTGATGGTAGAATTTTTTGTTGTTGATATTTTCCATCATAAACTCATCTCTTTCTGAAAGTTACCAAGCGACTCTTGAATGACAAACCAAAAACTTTATATAGTATTGTCGTAAAAGTGGGGTGATGCGACAATTTTCGTGGGAAGTGTATATTATACAAAGGATTGCAAAGAAGGAATATTAATATCATTTCAGAGAGAAAAATAGTGTCAGCGTTTGGATTGAAGCTGCAATATTGGAGACCGAAAGTAGAAACGAACAAGATAGCTTCTTTTTCAAGGTAAGCTCTGTTTTTGGAAGATTGCGAAAATATTACTTCTGCTAACATCAAGGATACAACTGTAAGACATCTTATCAAACTCTGAGAGCGGTTTTCAGATTACTTTCCAAATCTTGGTACACGTAATATCACTTGGATTGTAGATCCTTTTAAATGTGACATTACTATGATACCAGAAGAACCTTCAGGTTTGACAGAAGCAATTCTTGAACTTCGATCTAATACTGAATCACGTATTCAATTTGAGAGTAAACCAAAACTGACGTCTTTTTGGATTTCAAAAGTTGCAGAGGCCTTCAAAATGGCACATGAAGAGGCGGTTAAAAAATGACTGCCATTTGAAACAATATATTTGTTTGAACAAGGTTTTTCCACTCTAATGGACATAATAACAATGAACAGAAATCGATTAAATGCCGAAGACTGTCTTCAAATCGCTCTCACATCAGAAAGACCTAATTTTGAAACGATTATATCGAAAATGAAACATCATCATTTCTCCAAAACGTGAAGGAAGAATGTTTCCAATTATTCTTTTTTTCTAATTTTTCAATTCTAATTTTTGTTTGTACCACCGTTATTATTATTATAATTTGTTACAGTACCCCAAATTGTCAACCCTGCAATGGGTTTCGAGTTGTTATATATTTTACTTATATTACTATTATTACGTTATATATTACTAGATATTACATTGATAAATTGAATGAATGATGTATAGATTAAATTTTTAATTATTGTTTTCTTTTCAAAATCATTATGGAGGGCTATAATATGAAAGACGCTAAAATGAAGCGAATTCGTTTTTTTTGCTCTTCGCATGGGGTAATATCAACTTACACAAAAATATTTTTGGGTAATGATTGAATAAGTTCCCCGACCGCTGTGATAACATATTCTATAAAAATTCTTCATCCTGTACAAAATTGTGCGTTTGTTTCTTCATGATTCATCTTTTAAGACATTCGAATTTAGTTTTGTTCAAATAATTTATTTTAATACTTCTTAGCGACGAGCTAAGATTTTGACCAAATTAGGAAACATCTCAGTCAGAATTTATTAATTCTTGGCATTCTTTTATTTATATGCTAATTTAAAAAATTGTCTGTTCTCGAGAGTGTGGTGTATATTTCTCATACTTTCTTCCTGTTCCGTATTTACTAACAGAATCTCAAGGTAGATATACTACGACGATGGAAGAAAACAACTATAATTAGAGCCGATATAATTGTATAAATTCAAGTCAAAACTTTATTTACTCTCAAATTTATAGTAAATATGACAATTTATAAGCGCAATTGTATATACTGGGACCATCGACCTATGCGAGGGCAGCTGCCTATTTTGTTCACCGGATCAAGGAAGGTGATCAAGTGCCCGGATTCTAGAGCGTAACACGCCCGTATCACACTATTGGGAAAGTATTCAGGAACTTGTTTTTATCGTAGAAGCATGACAACACAATTTCGCACTTGCCTCCTGCCTTCAATGATATCATTTCATGTTGAACTTCTGGAAATGATTAAGCTTAATGTGGTTGTACAACTCATTTCAGATAAACATGAAACTAGAAGAGGAAAGAAAACGCGAAAACGTATTACTGAAGGAAAACTGTGTATTATAAGGTTATCGAACAGAAATACATTCATCGGCTTGCTCTTAGTGGTCAAAACAATGAATTGTTGGTTACATCCATGCCTAAGAGAGGTCTTCCTAGTGCGGAGATGAGACGATTGCTGTAAAATATTTTTGAGAATTCTTGTATATATTTCCAGAATTAATAGATTTTAAAAACTGTAAACAACTCTCAAATAGTACAGGGTGTACAGATTTCGACGTTCTAGTTCTGATGCAGCTAGCTTTTTTCGTTTTCGAGTTATTTAGAAATTTCGAAATTTTTGGAATCAATAAAGTGCCAATATCTCGCTTGTTCTGAAGTTAAATGGAAATGGTTGGATAAGAATAACGACAAAGTCGAACTACGTACTGAAATTTCATTTGTGGCCAACGGTTCTTGGGTTATAATGCAAACTTGCCTCTTTTTTAATATGAACTATAGGTAACTTTAATTTCAAAGAAAGGAGTTTTTTCCTTCACGACGTGTTTTCAATGCAGATGGAAAAATGTATAACTTTTTCCTAATTTCATCCAGTAACTCTATGTGCATTCGCAAAATTTACAATTTTGACAGTTCAGAAATTAATTCTTACAATGACAGTTGAATTAAGTATCTTTAGCAATAAAGGAGCGACCAAGCCCTAAGAATATTTCGAAAAGTAACTTGCAAGCGTTATTCGAAAACAGAAAACTGACGAGATATATTTTTCAACGATCAACAAGAGACCTCCATGCATATCCTACGCATCTGTGGAGTGGACCTTAACAATCGAAAAGCATGGCGACTCTAGAGCCATTTCTCTCGATATCTCAAAGACTTTTGACAGGATGTGTCACGTAGCTTCGATGAATAAGACATATGGACTTCCTGAAAATTTGCGTGTTTAGATTAAGAGCTTTCTCTTTAGTAGATCGATTCAGGTGGTAGTTGATGGTGTGACGAGTAAATCTTTCCAGGTTAATTCAGGAGTACCCCAGGGCTCCATACGCTCACCAACTCTTTTTTTGCGGAATAATGATCTGCTCCACTCCATCGAAAACGAAATACTTGGGTTCTCGGACGACTGTATCCTAGTGTCCTTATTTTCTAATCAGCATCCTATAACTGCTGACAAAAATAGAGGATGTCACTGAATTCAGACTTGGAGAAGATATCAGAGTGAGGTTGGTTGAATGATGCAAAGACATGGAATTTCCTCAGAAACGAGCATGCATCTACTCAGCACCACACTCAACATCGGCATGACCATTTGTCTGGATTCCCATACTTGCTTCACGTAAACTCAGTTTTCTTCTCAGGGCTAAGCAATAATTCATGCCATCAAAGCTGCTGCTTTAATACAAAGCACAGGTGCACCCTCACCCTGGTCTGGAATACTGTTCCTGAGGGACTCCGCGCCCAAACATTCATTATATCTATTGGATAGTGTCCAAAAGAGAGCAGTCGCCGCATCAGCCACCCGGAGATCACCATGATCTCCAGCCTCTCGCTCAAAGGCGGTAGATTGCTGATTTTTCTCTTTTTCACAAACAGTTTGAAGGCAAATACTCCGAAGAACTGAAAGGCTTGGTTCCGGAAAGAATACAACTCCAAAGAAAAACCAGGTTTTTGGAAAACTCTCGCATCCACCCAACATCTTTTTAATAACTTATAATTTAGCCCTATTGAAGAAGCAAGTAAACACACATTAAATCATCTTGGGCGGCTACTGCTGTGGCATAACAGGCATCGTTGAAAATGAAAATAATATATATGGAAAGAAATTCAATGTAAATCATGTGCATATTTCACAACGCCTGAAAGCATTGGAAATTTGTATATCGAAAACCAAAGAAGGAAAGGCTGAAATTTTGCTCAAAACTCTTGAACATTTCGATTTGCTCTTCAAATTAACAGTTCCTTGGTATATCCCCAAAGGATGAAGTCCAACGGCGACAAATCTGGCAAACGGGCCGGCCATCTTATTGGCCTGCTAGTTTCAATAATATAATTGCTAAAATTTAGGTCAAGTTAATTAATAACGGCCATAATGTGATAAGAATGAGCTCCATCATGTTAATAATACATATTTCTTCTTTCAGCCAAAGACAGTTCATCAAATAACGTTATTTACAATTTCATGATATAATTTACCACGAAGGCTTTCATTGGAAATTACATAGTCTGATACGCGGCTATCTTTCAACACCTACATTGAACCCATATTATTATGGCGATATGCGTTTATATCCGACCACAAGTGTTTATCTTTCGAGTTGGCAGCAAATAAAAACTCTTCGCATTTATTTTATCAGTGCTCTTGCGCTGACCAAGATAATGCCAAAAGTCAGGGGGCCGTCGACGTTCAATAGGAGGCTATTAGGTGCAGTAGTGCACAGTGTAGGGCTGTATAGAGCGCCAATATGGAATGGATCACTCAGGATCGAGAAACATCGAACCCGTGTTGTCTCGGCAAAGAGAGCAATTCTCCTAAAGCAATGTAGCGGGTACCAGACATTGTCGACGGAGGCGGCCAATAGATCTGATGCCTAAAGAGGGGAAAAATCTTTGAGTCCTGTGAGGCACCAGCTAGGGTTCAAAAGACAGTTGAGGGAGAAGATACTTAACAGGAAGCAGCAGAGATGGTAGGCAGATAAAGGAGCGGCGTAGATAAGGAGACTCATTCCTAATGTGCCGATATGGCACAGGTATTCAGACTCTACTGGTTCACGCATTTCCTATTTGAGCACAGTTCATTTGAAGTATTCCACTAAAGTATCGGCAAAACCAGAAACGATGGGTGCGAGACATGTGGCGTGTTGGATAGCGTGCATCACATGGTCTCAAGCTGCAGTAGATGAGTCACTGGAAAGAGAAAGCTAAAGGACATCTTTGGGGATGTAAGGGAGTGCCAGGAAATGGTCTCCGAAATGTTCTAGGATGAACGGGAATGAACGGAGGGTTTCAGTGTGATAACCAAGTGATAGAAAGGAAGGAGATAAAGAACCGAGAACATCAGAAGGAGAATGCATTGTAATTGAGATCATTCTCGTAGCAATGGGAAGGCTATATCGGCCTAGTTCTGCTACGGGCAAATACGGATAGCAAGCAGGAGAGAGGGAGGTTAGGTACTAATCACAGCATTGCACTGCCCGCCGCGGGGTGGTATGGTAGGGATGCCCCCGACCTCTTGTGTTAGTTGTGTTTCATTATGATGGTTAGGTTAGGTTGCGCTTTGCTATAGAACATGGTTGTGTCAGGTTAGCTTGAGAGATTTAACCTCAACATTAGTGAGTAATTATTTTTTCATTGAATTCTGAGTATTCTAACTATGATCCAAAATCGCAGGTTAGAGTATTTACTTATAAATCTGCTTTTTCTAACAATTCTTTCTTCTGTTGTTTTGAACAAATTTTACAATCTGGCAACTCTGATAAATTATCGATATACCTATCAATTCATAAACAATTCACCGAGTATTATGAAAACTTGAAGATGGATGACTATTTGTTTACATAACTTTATAAGTGGAATAAATAACATATATTTTCAATATTTTGTGAATTGGAATATATTGTTTTCATATTTTTTGTTCTTATATGATTTTAAATTGATATTCTTTTCAATTAACTCAAATGAACGTAAGTAAACCTTTTTATATAGATAAATGTTCGTTTAAATGTACCTTCATTAGACTTTTACGCTAAAAAAACTGAAAAAAATTCAAATTAGTGTTCTGCCGTATACGGAACCGCTACCAAATTTTATATTGTTATATTTTATATCTGAAATCAGCAATGATAACTCAATCTTACAATATGTTGGTTGCTCATCTTTCTGGATAAGCTAGCGCACAGCATCCACATCTTCTTAAGCGACCATTGTTGAATGGTGTGATGCTTCAATGCCGAAAATAGAAATCAACTCGTCGCGACATACTTGTTAGGACAATTTTTTTTGAACATTGTAGAAAATAATTGCGCGAAAATGCTCACGTTTTAACGTTTTCAAACTAATTTGTCAAGTTTGACAGTTGTGTTGTTTGCTGTTTGTTTGTTTGTTATTCCTTTAACGTGCTCTATTTCCGCCTTTCGGCCAATGACACGCCGGCAAATTCTGTCACCTCACTAACCCGAGAATTTTGCCAAAACCCTCTGGTGTCGAGGGAAGGGTTCTTTAATGTCCAACACATCTCTGTTAGACAGGACCGACGACTTTATAGCTCCTACGAAACTCAAGCGATTCCCAGAATCCGAAAAATCGCGTCGACTTTGTGGGGATTGAACCCAGGTAACTGTGCGCAGGAGACGAGAAGTTGTGATAACACATAAATGTGGCAGAAGCACAGCGTGCATAGAACTGAAATTTTGGATTTATATTAACGAATCATAGAGAGTTGATTAATTAATGCAAAAAATGAAAGACATCCCTCGTACACTTTTGAAATTGATAATGGAATATCTACTTTGTGAGATATAATTTTGGAAATTTTGACCACCTCGTTGCAGGTAGAAATGATTTTGAGTTGAAGCCTTCTAGACAAAGGGAGATCCACTATCTCCAAAATAAATTTTATATTTCTCTTTGAACAAGGTTGATATTTTTCCATAATTCGAGTCTGTCACCAAACGAATATCAACCTGTAAGTTCGGTAAACTAAAAATCTCTCAGAACGGCCAAAGGGTGGGAATGAGGAGATGTCGATTAACTTTGAATGCGAATGACTGCGGTGAATAACGATGGGGAAAACGACGGCTGGTAGACCGTTCCGCAGTCCTGACGTCTTAGGAGAGAAAGATTGTTTGCGGGGTGTGGTCCCACAGGTGTCCGTGTTCACACCGAAGGGATGAAGCCATTCAGTTGCTCGTGTTGTGTGAGCAGGGATCAAAGTCTGCGGAATAAGGGCGGTAAGCTCTGCAGAACGACCCCCATTCGGGACGAAATGGGTGAGACAGAGATCGGAACATTAAGTCGATGCTCAGGAGATGTTTATGAGCGAGTAAGTCCCCCTCATCGATTACCAGAATTGCTTTCTCCCGGATAGAATCAAGGAGATTAAGGCTGCCCTACTGAATTTTCCGTCAAAAGATGTGCTCGATTCCTTTGATGGGGTCTTTCCGAGTTTCATTGAACCAAAAATAGATTTGTGATCGGCAATCTTTTCAACAGTATTAGACACTTTTTGAACGTGGGAAATTTTGGAAGTACAGGCTGTGCTCCGGATTAAACATCTCTGCAACATAACAAATTTCTTTCGATTGAAATTCCTGTATTGACGATTTCTTCAATGGAAAGTCCTATTATTTTGTCTTGAAAATCACAAAGTTCTTCAATTTAATACCAATCACACATCATAAAGAAGACATTGAAACATTTCTTGTTTATCAACGCCTACGATCTTTTTTATAGATCGCAGATTATGTCCGAACAACATGAATTTTTTAAGTTCAGATCATTTGAATTTAATCCAATCAATTTGATTAAATTTCTATAAGACTGATTCGAGCAACACTCGCAGGTTGATGTTATATACGCTGACTTCAGTAAAGCCTTTGATAAAATTAATTGTGATAACTGAGGTCGGTGCGTGTGGCCCAATGTTGTGATGGTTCGGAACCTACCGGACGAGCAAGAAACAGTTTGTCTCTGTCAACAGATAAGATTCCGTGTGTGCCTCAGGGTTCCCATCAGGGAACTCTACTGATTATTATTTATATAAATAACACATCCTGATGATAAAAGTTAAATACAATTATTGGCTCAAGATTTTCATGAAAATTAATCACCCTCGGGAATTTCTAACTCTGCAGCTCCAACTGAACAATTTCATCCTTTTTGATGAGAATAACATCCTTTATCTGAATTCAACAAAATGTCGATCAATCTCTTATATGTCTTAACATATCCTTTCACCTTAAATAACACTCTATTGTCCAAAGTCGACACTATATAAGATCTGGTGGTGGTATTTGATTCGAAATTCTTGAAGTGCACTTTTTCTGCAGTTTTAATTTGGATGAAGCGAACCATCCGGTTTGATAGGCTATCAAATCAAAACTAATTAACACACCTACATTTTTCTGTTACAGAATAATGATCTATTCTACTCCAACGAGAACAAAATATTTGGGATTGCGGACGACTTTACCCTGGTGTCCTTATTTTTCGGTGAACGACCTATAACTGCAACAGTCACACCGAGAAGTGTACCAATAGAGCATTATAATGTGTTGTTTCCGGTGTGTACACTTCCACCAGAGTACCTATAGAAAGCGGTATCAGTCACTCTATAATGACTACAGAAAAGAAGTACTCAAAATGTTCAATTACTCAGGTTGGGATTTTCTATCTCTAAGAGGGTTAGCTTCTAGATCAAGGCCTGTCAACTCAAACTCATATGAAACTACCAAATTTATTCAAGCTGATATTTACTCGACAGCCACAATTCAACTAGCAAATCTTAATACTATAAATAATAAATTAGATAAGAAAACTCAAGAAAGGGTAACTTTAAAATTGACTAAATTTGACGTGAAGCGAAATATTAAATACAAAGTGACGTTTGACAAGTAGGCACCTACATACACAAAATTTACTAATCTAACTATCTATGATCAAGCGACACAAATGAATAAATAAATTGAAATACAATAATTGTTGAAAGACGTTCTTCAAACAGGCAAAACGATTAAAAATCTATATCACAATTATAGCTGACAACGCTTTCTAGACTTCAACGTTCTTTCCATACAACATTGAAGTTCTTCACTACACTCTTGAGAAAAAAAACTAGCTTACTCCTGAAATTCTAAGGAACAATTAATTCTCTGATGGTTAGGAAATTACTTCTGAGCTGAATAGAATTGAAACTCAGCGAAAAATGGAAATAATTGAAATGATCAAGGTACTTATCTTGACATGATTGTCTTCAGGTAAAGATGGTCCCCAACGTATGTCACAAAGTTGACGGTAGAGTTTGCTAGTACTATAGGCAAGGTAGGTAGGTTACAGGTTAATCCGTTCTATTGCTTAAACTATTGTTGCCGAGGGTGAGGTAAAAAAACGTTATCAAAGTTCTATGTGGTCGGTTTCTCGAGTTCCAGAGTTTACAAGGGCTTTCAAAGGTGGACAGATTCAAGAGGTGTTCAGAAAATAATTGATTCCAAGAAATATTAAATTAAATGAGGAAAAAATACTAATTTAGAAAGGTATAATTGAAAAGGTTTTGGCTCCAAAACTTCAACCGCGTGTTCCAAATTTCACAAATCTCTGTAATCTGTAGCATACGCTATCCTGACAAGCAGATTTAAACTAACGTCGCCTTGCAGCCTGAATTGTTCATTAAACCAAAGAAATATTTTACAACTATCGAACTTTTCACTCGAGCTGCAGCTACCAGGTACACGGAACACGAGTTATGAGCTTTACAAGATGTTTTCTCATTTCCCAAGGAATATATAAATTTCAAAGTTCATAAAAAACCATATTCGAATTCGACAGGATGCACGAATGATGAACTTTCAATCTCAATCCAACGTCAAAAGCAAACAGCTCAACGGACTTCTGAAAGAATTTAATGGGCATAGACTGAAATCAATGAAGCCAAAATATAGAAGTGGTGCCGAAAAAAAATGTTAAGGAGTTAATTTTCAATTTAGTGAATACTTGGGTATTTAGCGAAACTGAATTGAAATAATTCTTGAACTAAGTTGGAGAATTATTTATGTTACCACTGGAACAATCGGCACGTTACTTCGTAGTTCCTATGTCAGTTAGTTGAAGAGAACTGAGAAAGACAACCTAGAACTACCGCTATCAAGGTAAACGAATTGTCACCACCAAGAACTCAAATATTTTACAGAATTTGGACACAGCCACTGGCTGGTCTAGTACTGCTCATTCATCATATGACGTATGATAGAATGGCCGTAAGAGAAGAAGAAGAAGAACTCAAATAACCTAACTTTATTGTTCGGAATATTTTAAAGCCAATGATTCAACAAGCATACCGAAATACGGTCTGTAAGACTTTAATTTTCGAATAGAGTGAAGCGGAAGAAAGGTAAGGATTATCACGAAAGGTTTTACAATTGATCAGTCACTTCATTTTATTTGTTTTAGGTATGTATGTATGTATTCTTTATTTCCTTGAAATTACAATAATTTATAGGAATGTGTTTCGGGAAAAATTATAACAATTCTCATATACATGGACACACATCCAAAAAATGAATAACGACGGCACTATTAAAATTTCTAGGTCAACAAAAAGCTGTCTGCAATAGTGACCAGGGGGAACCCCGGCTATAATTCTAATTATATTCTCTTGACAAATGAAGACGCTCGAAGACAGAACAGAAGCGCCCCAAAACTTTATTCCATATGTCAGTCTGCTAGCTACCTCGGCATGATAGAGGTTCAACAACTGATTAATGGTCAAAATATGGCGCAAGGATCGAAACTGGTAACAAATTTTATTGAGTTTCATACATAAATCTACGTAATGAGGCTTCCAGGACAGAAATCAGTCTACCGTGATTCCCAGGAATTTCACGGAATCTGTCACATCTAATCCAGAATGATCAACCGTCAAAGAAATGGGTCCTAATTCACGTTTCTGAGGCTTCTGAAATAGAACAGCCTGAGATTTGTTCGTATTCAAATGTATATCATGAGAGCAGAACCTGTCAAATAGGTTAGATAGGACTTCACCGCATCGTCTCTCTACAGTTTCGATGGAATTATGAGAAACAAGAGCAGAGATATTGTTCGCATATGCCGAAAAGTGCGTATTTGGTAGTACATTAGCTAAATCATTGATGTATATTATAAACAGAATCGGTCCGAGGACCGATCCCTGCGGCACGCCTGTCTTGACCTCAGCATAAGCGGACGACACCCTCCTCCTGCTATTAGAATGAAGACTATCCACCGTAGCATACTGCCTGCGATCATTGGTAAATGAGTTCAACCAATCGAGAGGAACACCCCGTATACCACAGTCATAAAGCTTCCCGGAGAGAACTTGCAAACTAATGCAGTCAAACGCCCTGCTAAGATCAAGAAAGATCTAAACAGGGCACTCGCCCGCCTCAACCGCCACCAACAGCGCCTCGTAGAACTCCCCCAAACCGCTATCAGTTGATTTCCCCACCAAATAGCCGTGCTGATTTTTGGACAAAATACTGAACCTGGATAAAAACGGCAGGAGCCTGGACAAAAATGCATATTAAAAAATTTTTGAAAATACTGAAGATACGGCCATAGGCCTGTAGTTCTTAATAGAGTCTGAATTATCTTTTTTGAAAATGAGAACCACTCTATTGATTTTGAGGTTAGTTGAAAATTTTCCTGAAGAAAAACTTAAGTTTATTAGATAAACTAGAGGCTCAACAATATATGTTCCCATTTTTTTATTAAACAGACCGAAATCTCGTCATGATCAGAACTCCACTTATTTTTCAGATTATTCTTTATAATATTCACAAGTTCATCTTCCGACAGAGCAGACAGAAAAAAACAATCTCCGGATTTCTTCGTATAATTCGATGTGCCCAACTTTTTATAATTGCTGTTGCTTATGGAATTAATTATGTCCTGCGCCGCTCTACTGAAAAACTCATTGAAACTTTCAGAAACCAATCTGGGATCATCAGTTCTCACATCATCTACCACAATTGAAATATTCATCAACCGACCACCACATCGACCGGAAAGCTCAGCTACAGTCTTCCATGCCTCCTTAGATGGATTATCCGAGGAAAAGTTTTATTTTGATAGTAAGATTTTTTGGTGTTTCGTACTAAATTTATGTGTTACCTCTTCGCCTCAAAATAGCGATGCCGCAACTCCGGGAATGACTTGGCAAGGAGAAAAAGGTCCCTCAAATCTGAGCTTGATTTTCTAATCTGCTGACTAACCCACCTTCTGTTGGAAGGTGTATTACATATACGCCTAGATTTTGGGAAACATGCATTAAACATTGACATGAAACGCTTTATATAAAAATCATATGCACTATCTATATCATTGAAATGATACAGTTCCGACCAATCGGCTTCAATAAGATTTCTTTTCAAACACGCCGAAATTATTTGTCGAGAAAATGCGAGACTCATAGGAATATGAATTAGACTTGAAAGTATCGAATATGTTACAATGAGCTACAATAGTTCTATGATCGTAAAAAGTATTATCAAGCACTACATGATTGTATGGATGTGCCCACGCATTCGTAAAAATATTGTCAATTGTTCTAATAGTATGAGGCTTGTGTATTCTGGTTGGCCATTTAACAATTGGGCTCATATTAAATGTTGATAGAACGCTCATTAGACTAACAAACAATGGATCAGCAACCTTATTGTGTAACATAGGGTACGAATCAATGTTTACATCACCACATAAATAAACACATACGCCAGGTTTATACAAATAGTGGAAAACATTCTCCAAATTTTTCAGATACACATTTAAATCACCACTAGGCGATCTATAACAGTTCAATAGAATCACACGCCTGGATTTTGAAATTAATTGTACAGCACTCAATTTAATAGGTGCAGTGAATGAGAAAATCAATTTTGAAAGAGCTATAGACCAGAATGACTATGATGTGCATCGAAGTTACTTTGGAATTATCAGTTATATGTGAATGAAATTATTGAAAAAGATTACTGGATGTGTAAACCAAACTGCAAGGATTGAATTTTTACTGTGTTATACCTGAATAAATGGTTGAGAAACATGGGCTATATTTTTGCTCGAATTAAAAGGACTGTGACTGTGGAAAATCGAAGTGTACCAGCATGTCACTGAATTTAGATTTGAATCACATCATCGCATGCTCCTTCGGCTAGGGATGAATACTTTTTCCTTTCGTTTTCTTATTACCTAAGGATAGCTTTATTGATGAATTGAAATAGAATATCCTCATTCTATATAGGAGTGACTCAAAAGAACTATTGAATATTGTAATTTTAAAAATATTATATTTTGATTTTTCAAATAGAACACCCTGTATTTCATAATTCATGTCAACGCATAAAATATTGTGCTATATTTTTGCAGAAGTAACCTTATCTTCATCTTCGATCATTTTCGAAATAAAAAAACTGAAATAATAAAATCAGAGGTTGCAAAAGAAGAATTTATTAGTACAAATCATTATACTTGATCAGAGAAATTGAGATATTTTAAGGTAGCCGTGTATGAGATACGTAATAGATTGTTTTTTATGGTGAGATGATCTACAAGGAGTAGAACTATTTCAATAAGTGTTCGAAATGTTGCCCGTTTCTTTGTAGACACAACTCAATCCTTGTGAGGAAAGACCGTTGAACTCTCAACAACATTTGCGGATTAACTGACTGAAATGCGTCGACTGTTCTCTGTCTCATATCCAACTGTGTTGAAGAAGGAATCTAGTAAACGATGCCGTTAATATAACCCCACAAGAAAAAATCTAGACTTGCTAGGTCCGGGGACCTAGCTGGCCAACAAACAGGACCACCACGTCCTATTCATTTGCTTGGAAATACATGATTCAAATGCTCCCTAACCTGATGTGAGTAATGTGCCGGTGCTCCATCCCGTTGAAACCACAAATCTTGTCTTATATGCTCTGGTACATCGGCTAGTAACATTGGTAAATGATTTTACAGAAAATCAAGGAACAAAGATGCTGGTGATCTATTTGTCTCATGAGGTGTGGATTTTCCGTGGCGTAATAATGAAAGTTGTGCCTATTAACAAGCCCATTCTTGTGGAAAGTTTCCTCGTCCGAGAAAAGAACTCTGCTACACATATTTGGATTTTCCGCTACTTTGTCACTTGCCCGATTGCAAAAATTGATTCGATTTTCATAGTCTTGATTGTTCAGTTCCTGGTGCAGCTTTATGAAATTTATTCACTTTCAAGATTCTCTGGACAGAAGTTTGACTTGTATCTGTTAACTGAGAACTCTCGCTTTAACTTTTATATGTGTCCTCTGTCACTGTCAACAAAACTGATGACTGTTTGTCTTCAGCTGTAGCAGTTTTTGGTTTTTCATGTTTTTTGTAAGAGATATTACCCGTTTCGATAAATCTAATTAGAAGTTTTTCAAAGCATCTTGCATCAAGATGCCTCTTATCAAGAAACCTTTGTGCCTAAACTCTACTTGCCAACAAAGTATTTCTATCACACTCAACCAGAATGAAAATCATATCAACCATTTCTTCTTTGAACTTCATGGCAGTCATTCGAGAAAATTGGGTTCAAACCTCACTTTAACAATGTTTAATAACGAAACACTGATAAGTTTACCATGTAAAATGCAGAATATGATATGTCCGGACACCTGACAGATGGCGCAAATAAAAAAAATGTCTACACATATCTCGATTTACGTTTTAATCATCTTGATTTTATCAATCGTTAAAAGAATTATCTTGTTTAGGATTCATTTTTCACTACTTGAATAATTACAGGAAAAACTTCTGCGCGAATAATGATGCATGTTGATGAGTTTGATACGGTTTGTAGTATTTTCATCAAAATTTTTACAAATAATCGAATATTTCGAAAATGATAGAAGATAAAGATAAGGTTAATTCTGCAAAAATATAGCACAATATTTTAAGCGCTGACATGAATAATAAAATACAAGGTGTTTCATTTGAAAAAATCAAGATATGATATTTTTAAAATTACAATATTCAATAATTTTTTTGAGTCACTCCTGTATAAAATGAGTATAATCTATTTCAATTCATCAATAAAGCTATCCTTGGGCAATAAGAAAACGTAAGGAAAAAAGTATTCATCCTCTCTAGCCGAAGGAGCATGCGATGATGTGAGAGCCTATTTTCATGAATTTTTATGGAAAAAAAATATTGTGACGAAACTACTCACCAAAAAAACTTATTACTTAAAGACCTTATAGCAAAGTTTAGGCCGCTCTTGAATCTTGAACAAAAAAGTGGTTTTCCAATCTGAAAAAACAACCCAATATTTTTTCATAGAAAATTGGGACACCTTATTTACTGCAAAATAAATTGCTGAAGTAGATTCTTACTTTCTAAATACAATACCGTTCGAAGAAAAATGAAATCTTCCAGAGTGTACGAGCTACAGAGCACTGCGCTACTGGTGAATCACCCAGTATAACAAAAAAAAACTTAAATCGTTTTGGTTGATTAATTTGGGGACATTATAAAATTGAAACACAGAATTTTCGTCATATTTTGTGGTGAATGTATATATAAAAAAATATTAACTCTTATAACATACTAGCCGAGACCTCTATGAGTGCAGATCCCAACTACTACGAACTTTGAAGAAGAATTCTTCTAGTGTAAAACAACAACTTAAAAATTCGATACCAGATTGTTTTGTCGAGTACTAGATGGCCAAATAATAATATCGTAATGCACATTGCTCTCATAAATACAGGAAGTTTCAAATATGCAGTTATTAATTTCTTTAGGAGATTTATCATCAAAAAGCTAGTCTCGAGGTACAGGGTGTTCAGTTTTTTCACGTTTCTATTAGTTACTCTTGTAGTTTACAAGGTATCTAGCTCCATGTTGCAGAGATAGATGTATTTTACTCACCAATTCATTAAATGTGTCCAGTTATTGCAAAAATATAAACGCTGTTATTTTTCCAGGTCATACTACCTTTAACCTCATCAAAATAATCCGTTTTCAAGTAAAAAATGATTTAAATGAGAACGCACGAGTTGTTTGGATGAACTGAAGTGAGGCTCGATAACCAATTATACGAACGTAGGGTCGAAACTGTCCTCATAATTTTCACAAATACTAAGAAAATAGACTTTTGATGTAGTTTTACTTCATTTTGAGTTTAAATTTCGAAGTGTTCATTTTATTTAGTAGAAATTCAAATGACCTGGTGGCTCTACAGGGTAACTTTCTGAACCATCACATTGCGGGTACTTTGGAAAAAACCTAGTCTTGCTGGAATCATCAGTTACATGCAGAGTACTCAGTTACATACATCATACAATTAAAGTTGATTTCTATCGGTAACACACAGTTTTTGTTAATTTGAAAAGTTAGAATGCGTACACCTTTCTATGACCGATCAGGTTATTATCTTGCAACATTTCTTTCGACCAACGAAAAAAAATTCTGGACCAAATCAGTTTGTTAGAACACCAATAAATGAAGAACTTGTTTTGGGTGAAGTCCATAATAATCCAAGAATTAGTACTTGAAAGCATTATCTACAGGATGGCGAATCACATTCGACTGTTTGCAGAGCTTTTCATGAGCATCTATTATACCCCTGCCATATCCAGTGGCTTCAAAGCTCAAAGCTGGCCATCAGGGCTCTCTCGGTTAAACAGATAGGGAATTGTTTTGTTGAGTTTGAATATTGAAGGATTTTTGCGGTTATACTTCAAAATTGGCAAGCAAGAACAAGGAAGTTATTATGTTTCAGAAGACTCACACTGCAACGGAAGATCATCTCCGCGATAGAGGAAAAATCGCAGGTTATGTACTTTTTGATTATCTCCTTAATCCTTTTTATGGCCTTACTGGCTATGTGAAATCTTTTCTTAGATTCAAGTGAGTTTAGACATATAAGAGTCAGTTATGATTGTTGAATGATTGAAATTTTTCTGCTGGGTTTTTTTTTATTGTTTCAGATTCTGTGCCAAACCCCCTGTCTTTGGCTGGAAATCATGGAGTGTAAGATGAGAATGAGAGAATGAAGCTGCTAAGCAGAAAAATCTTTCGTACTCTTTATGTACACACGACACTAATACAACATAAACAGACAAGCTATTGCTAGTGCAATAGCGACAGGAAACAAGTTTTTTCTTAGATTGTTCACTCGTTTATTGAATCATACTCAAGATAGTATGGTTTCTCTGTTACATTTCCTGAGCTCACACTTGTGTTTTACTGACACACACCAAAATTATAGAAAGATTAGTTGAAAATGCCGAATTTTGTCGGAATATTTTGTTCACAATCGAATCAGGCTTTACGCGAGATAGTATAATGGATTTCCACAAGGATCACGTATGGGCTGAGGAAAATCCTCGTAGCAGAAAACATAAGTTTCTATCAATAATTTAGTCGATTGGTATGATGACAGATTGTTGCGGCCAGTAATTCTACCTAACAGATTGAATTCCGTGGTATACCCTGACTCCCTGCAGTACACTGATACTACGATAATGTACCTTGTGTGACTAGAAGAAGAAAATTGTTTATGCATGATGATGCTCATCCGCATTTGGTCTAATAGTGAGGAATCATTTGAATCAAGCATATTATGGAAGGATTAGGAGAGGCGGCCTTGTACATTGGACTCCACGATCCCCCGATCTTAATTCCCTGGACTACTTCGTATTTGAGAAGCCTAGTATGCTCATACCCTGTTGCTAACATACAGGAATTACATGCACGCGTTTTGGAAGGATGTGAAACAATAAGAAATATGCCAGGCATCTTCAATCTGATGTTGGCTTCATTGAATCGCCTCCAAACATTATGTTTAGATATGAATGGTGGTTATTTAGTTCATTTGTTTAAGAAAGAAGGTCTTTTCATATATTGTTTTTATTTTCATTAAACGCAAGAAATCATCATTCATCAGCTTTCTTCTTTTTCGTCATAGTCATGTGTAATTTGTTATAACCCACTCTTGTCTGAAATAAGAATGCTCTAAAATAGTCTGTTT
The DNA here is from genome assembly GCA_013387265.2 of Cryptolaemus montrouzieri. Classification (NCBI taxonomy): domain Eukaryota; kingdom Metazoa; phylum Arthropoda; class Insecta; order Coleoptera; family Coccinellidae; genus Cryptolaemus; species Cryptolaemus montrouzieri. The sequence continues at coordinate 33,391,019 of JABFTP020000103.1, forward strand.
CACCGTGAGTGTTTCAATTTCCACTTAATGAAATTAACACTATACAGGGTGTTACATAATAGTTTGTTACAGTTTCAGGGAGTAAATCTACGTGCAGTTTTAAGAAAAAAAGATCATAAAAACATAGGCCTGCAAAAGTTCGTTACGGAGCTACAGGGTGTTGAAATTTCCGGTTTTTCTCTTCAAAATTCCTGCAGTTTTTGAGATATTCAGCCCAAATTTGGAATAAAAGCTATTTTTCACAGTCTCCATCATTACACGTCCTAAATTTCAACCAGAATCTACAAGGTGTTTTCTTTTCCGGAGCCATGTGTTCTTTTTCCCTTTCAAACTTTTTTGCAGTACGCCACTGATCAGCGTACAATCAATTTTCATCATCATCAATCAATTTAGAAACTTATTTGACACTAGAAATTTTTTCGTATCTCCGACGATTCTCGAGCAAAAAATTATTAAACGTTTGTATGCATTCGCTGAATTGAAAGCACTTCTAATTAAAAAAATGACTAGTAGGCTTTGATTCTGCTAAAGTTGAACCAGTGTCTGCTCGAATTGTTTATTAAATTAACGATTAGTTTCAAGACTTTTGAAGTTATTGCTTTAAGAAATATGGCTAATTTTAATAACGCCGAATTGGCTGATATCCATTACATGTACGGTCTGGCTGACGGAAACACAACAGAAGCTAGGCGATTATATCAGGTGCGCTTTCCAAATCGGGTAACACCAGACAGGCGAACATTTTCAAATATCCACAGAAGATTGAGGGAAACTGATACATTTACTGCAAATAATCATTTAAAAGGTGCAACTATGAGAACTCCAGATATTAAGAAAGATATTTTGAATTGCATTGATTTGAATCCTCATGTGAATACAAGAAAAATTGGAAATCTGTTGAATATTTCACATATTCTGGTTTGGAGGATTCTTCACGACTTTTAATTTTATCCGTTTCATATTCAACGCGTCCAAACTCTACTTCCTCGAGATTTTCCTTCAAGACTGAATTTCTGCCGATGGTTCTTAGATAAAATTAGAGAAAATGCTCATTTTGATAGTGAAATAATGTTCACAGACGAAGGTAACTTTTCGAGAACTGCTCTCACAACTTCTCACAATAATCATTATTGGGCTGAGGAAACCCCCCATTTGATTGAAGAATCTCATCATCAAGAACAATTGTCACTAAATGTCTGGATCGGAATAATTGGAAATTATTTGATTGGGCCATTTTTTTTGCCTAACAGACTAAACGGTCCCGCTTATTGGCAATTTCTCGAGAATGTGCCACTTTTGGTGAGAAACATAATGTTCATGCATGATGGAGCACCGGCACATTTTAGTGGAGAAGCTCGGGAATTTTTGATTAATACATTCAACAACCGATGTATACGTCGGGGTGGGCGAGAACCATGGCCTCCTATGTCCCCAGACTTAAATAGTTTCGACTTTTTTCTATGGGGATATCTCAATAGTTTAGTTTATACCACTCCATTGAACACTGTCGAATAATTGAGAAATCGAATAATATATATTCTTTTGAATAATAACTTGTGACACGATAAGAAATACCCTAGGAATATTTCAAAGAGTGCGTGATAATATGCGAAGAAGGACAGAGGCCTGTATTCTTGCAGATGGAGGACACTTTCAGCTATTTATTTAGTTTTTAACTGTCCTTTTTTTCATTTTTGATATTGAATAAGTAAACGTTGAGTCTCAGAAGACGAGCTATCAAAATAAAAGCAAATTTTGGGCATACTTATCGAGTATTTCTATCATTTTTTTTTTCGAATAACATACAATCCAAATAATTCAAATTCAATCATGTATCACTCGAAAGCAGTTGGAGATACGAAAAAATTACGAGTGTCAACAAAGTTTCTAAATTGAACGAAGATTACTAAAATTGATTGTACGCTGATCAGTGGCGTACTGCAAAAAAGTTTGAGAGGGCAAAATGAGACATGGCCTGGGAAAAGAAAACACCTTGTGAATTTCAGTTGAAATCTAGGGCGTGTAATGATGGAGGCTGTAAAAAATAGCTTGCATTCCAAAGTTGAGCTGAATATCTCAAAAACTGCAAGAGTTTTGAAAAAAAAATTTGTTCCGGAAATTTTAACACCCTGTAGCTCCGTAACCAAGCTTTTGCGGATCTTTGTTTATACAAACTTTTTTCTTAAAATTACTCGTAGATTTACCCCTCAAGTTGTGACATACTATTAGAGACAAAAATTAAAATTTAATAAAATTAAAAAAAGATTTTGCGGACCTTTGTTTATATAAACTTTTTTCTTAAAACTGCTCGTAGATTTACCCCTCAAGTTGTGACATACTATTATGTAACACCCTGTATATTCATATTCAAAATGAGGTAAAAATTAAAAAGAGTTACATAATTAAAATTTTATAAAATTAAAAAATTCTCAACAGTTACTTTTGAAAAGGCCAGTGACGCAGTACACTTATGAGACCAAAGGAAGCATGAGCATTAAAAAAATATCACTCTGTATCTTATCGCAACTACTAGACACATCAAATGAATTGATTACTAAAACAATTATTCTTCTGCAAATTGGAGCTGGATTCCTTGAACACTACAAAAGTTGCCAACAGCAACGTGAAAAAAATCAAAAACTTCAACACACTGTATCTTGAGAACGGAGAACTTTTGGACATATGTTCATGAGCATTCTTCTCATATTTTCTTATAAAAATTCTCCTGTTGAAATTAATGATTGCTTATCAGAAATACATTGAATAATAAAAAATATGGACTAAATCATTTTTTTTGTTCAACAATTGTTACTAATATAAATCATTCCCTGGTCTTCATCTCATCATTTCAACATCAACCTCCAATTTTTCTTCTATACCTATAATATATCAAAATAATAGAAAATACATAGAATGAATATCGTATAATGAACTTTTCTTTTTCAGCGAGTGTCATCTAGATGTGACAGCATTTTAAAAATGTGCTTTGCCTGCAAATGGAAAAGTTGCAGAGCCAAAAACTCTTTTATTTAAAATCTATTATCAAATCGAATCATCTTATCAAATACGAAATAGATTCAACTTTGATACACATTTTTCATCATACTCAACAGATGTATCTATCTTAACTGTTGTCTTTAATCTTGATTATTGAAATACATTTGTGACAAATGATAGCTTTTATAATTGTAACAGAAATTAATTATTACGCTCAAATATTGTTCGCTATTCTGCAAACACTTTTAATCTCCGAGAGTTATCATGAAAAATACGGATATACCCGTATACTTCACTCTCTAATCCAGAGATTATTCACAGTGCGATATCCCTTCATTAACAAAAAACCCACGACTTTATTTAAAGACGTAAAAAGTCTAAAAAACGAAATTCTCAAAGGAATTAGAACGAATTCATTTAATTCTTAATCTGTGTCCATTTAGGCTCGCTCTAATGACTATGAAATCTACAAATGCAGATTAACTAATCTCAAAAAAATTTCTACAAAGATAATTGGTAATATCCTGCCATTTCAGATATCTGGAGATTGATTTTGAGACTTGTAACTTGCATTATATTGTACTGGGTGTTGAAAACTCATGCGGGTACCTCATTTTCTATCATCGTACATACTGTAAGGGTGAATTTAAAAGTTTTAATTGAAGAAACATGCAATGAGAAGGAATAAAAGAAAATTTACAGCGTTACTGCTGGGATTGTTTAGTTCAATGTCAAAACAATTTTTTCAATTATCTATTCATTTATTCATTATCCATCATTTTGAATTGATAGATCGATTAATCACATTAAATAACATTCACATCAATCATGGAACGACAGTATACAAATCAGACCAAGAAATAAAAAGATTATACAGGGATATCCACCGGGACCGTCTGTTAAAAACTTTTTAACTTCCAATTACAATATCAAGCTGAAATTTTATACGCGGCTATAACTAGCGTTTTACAATTAAAGTGAAATATTTTTGAATTGATACCATTTCCGGTTATACCGGAACTGGGTCATCACTTTGTTATTTCAAATAGCAATCTACCTTTTTTATTATACATCTAGAACCGACATTTGAGCAAGGCATAAAATACCCAAGTTGTTGGTACTTATCTGTCAGAACTTTTGACAGATTTAATTATTTTTGTTATAAACTCGATTTATGAGGAACATTTAAAAAAATTGTAGCTCGTAGATCTTTTGCACTACAGTCACAATTTTTTCTTGGGTGGATAGAAGGATCAAGAATTTTTTAAGCAATCTACACATGTCAAATGTTTATTGCGTTGTTTTGTATGATTTTTTCAATTTGGCCTTTTTCAAACAGCAATAACTCAACTTTTTCAAATTGCACGTGCCAATTCTTATATCGCCATCAGATGAAGCGTGAAATTTCAGATGGAATTGTATCAGCATGTACTATACCTATCTCTTATAGTTCCGAAATAATTTAGGAATATATTGAATTTTGATGATTTTGCAAGAACTAACAGAGAATCCTTTGAAATATTTAAATCAAATAGCTGAACTGGCTACGCTCACCTGACAGGCGCCTAAAATTAATGTACTTACCACTTCGTTCATTCGAATTTGATATTTCAACAAGAATTGTCGTTATTTCACTCTTGATATTGCCCCATAAATAAAAATCAAGGGGCGTCAGATCCGAAGAACGCGGAGGCCATAAATTTGGTCCTTGATTACCCCACCATCTATCCTTGAACATTTCTGTTAGCTGCCGATCTACAGCTCGTGTTTTATGTGCTGGTGCACCATCCATTTGGTAATAGCAATCCCTCAGAATGTTAAGGGGTAATCCATCTAAAAAATTTGCTAATGTTCATCTCAAAATTTCCAGCTTTCTTTGTCCATTAAGATTTTCCTCATAAATGTGATGAGCCAACAAATCATTCATTAAAATTGCATAAACGTTCATGCTGAATTTATTTTGGAAATCAATAACCTCAATGAAATGTGGATTTTCTGTGGCCCAAAAATGTCGATTTCTCCTGTTGGTCATTCCACTTTCATTGAACTTGGCTTCATCAGACCATATAATTTTTTGCAGAATTGTCTCATCTTCTTGAAGCCGAATCAATAAATTTTCACAGAAATGTAGCTGCTTGTGAAGGTCAGTTGGTTTCAATTTTCGTAGTCTGATAAAAGAATACGGGTGCATGTTATGTTTCTTAAGGATTCTTTAAATGGAAGTATAACTCAATCCAATATCCATTGATGCTGACTTAAGGGACGCATGTGGATTGGCACGAAAATGCGCTAGCGTATTAATTTGATTGTCGTCGTCCTCGAGAATTGGTTTTCTTCTAGTTTCTATGTATTTTGTTCCTCCAAATTGCAGAAAATTGCTTCTAATCCTTCGAAATTTTGTTTTACTCATAGGCGCCAAATTTGGTAATTGGTTATTGAATTGCCTGCAAGTTCTATTCACCACTTCTTGACATTCGCCATGAATTAAAAAGAGATTAAACATATCCTCGTTTGAATAATCAGCCATTTTATTATCAATCTGGTGTTTTTCAAAAATTTTCACTTCAAATTTCCAACAATTCTTGTTGAAATATCAAATTCGAATGAACGAAGTGACAAGTACATTAATTTTAGGCGCCTGTCAGGTGAACGTAGCCAGTTCAGCTACTTGATTCAAATATTTCAAAGCATTCTCTGTTAGTTCTTGCAGAATAATCAAAATTCAATATATTCCCCAATTTTTTCGGAACTATAAGAGATGACTATAGTACATGCTGATGCAATTCCATCTGAAATTTGACGCTTCATCTGATGGCGATATAAAAATTGGCACGTGCCATTTGAAAAAATTGAGTTATTGCTGTTTGAAAAAGGCCAAATTGAAAAAATCATACAAAACAACGCAATAAACATTTGACATGTGTTGACTGCTTAAAAAATTTCTTGATCCTTCTTCTATCCACCCAAGCAAAAATTTCGTCTGTTGTGCAAAAGATCTACGAGCTAAAAATTTTTTAAATGTTCCTCAAAAATCGAGTTTATAATAAAAATAATTAAGTCTGTCAAAAGTTTTGACAGATAAGTGCCAACAACTTGGGTATTTTATGCCTTGCTCAAATGTCGATTCTAGATGTTTAATAAAAAGGTAAATTGCCATTTGAAATAACAAAGTGATGACCCATTTCCGGTATAACCGGAAATGGTATCACTTCACAAATATTTCACTTCAATTGGAAATCGCTAGTTATGGCCGCGTATAAAATTTTAGCTTGGTATTGTAATTGGAACTCAAAAAGTTTTTAACCGACGGTTACCGTGGATATCCCTGTATAATATTAGGTTAAATATATGCATTGTCAATAGGTATCGAAGTTAGTATCAAAAATTGGTATTATTGGTGCCACCCTTGGACAAGGTGTCTCATATTCGATATTTAAGTGCGGCAGCTATGTGAAATTCTGCGAATAAAGAAAAATGACAACCCTCCTCATTCCGTCCTTTTTCCGAGGAAAATTCATTGTGAAAACAGATCGCAACTATCTCCTTTTATTTTCAAGTTATTCAAGGATTTCGGCATATGCCAATATCTCGGTTGCTATCAAAATTAGGGAAAACTATTTTAATATTCTACGGGCATCTATTTGAGTAGAAGGCTGGTACGTTTTCCATTGTTTTTTGGATAATGTTCGAAGTATAATGACAAAAAAATTTCCTCAAAATGTGAATTTTTCCTGAAATGAAAATTCTTTGAATATCTTGTAATTTTATCTACACTGCCCAATTTCAGTATTTCAATTTTTTTGTTGGAAAATAATTATTAACACATGTGTTTCCTGGATATATGTCGACAAAATTCGATGCTTTTTTATTCTGCACATTTTCCTCTCATAAGAAATAAAAATGAAATAAACTGAGATTTTGTGAGAAACCACCACATATAACAGATGTTGTTAATCATTTCTTGCTAATAACGTTCATTCTTCTCCGGAATTTTAACTTTCGGTAATAAAGCAAAGCGAATCACGAAATTCGATCCCTTCAGAATGTGCTGAAGGTTGGATTTGGGGTTTCCCATTCAACTGTTTCCAGAATGTTCCGCATATACCGGGAGACTGGTAGTCATGACAGAATGACCTTCACCTAAAACGGTGATCCGTGACCGTTATTCACATATTTCGTCGTTGAGACGACAGTTCATTTCTGCTAGACTTCTTCGAATGCAGCTTTGACAGAACAGTGAGTTGCAAATTACCACTGAAACGTCTAAAGCCTTGTGTCATAGCACGAGGCCCAGCTCTAACCGCAGCACATCGAAGAACACGATTGAATTTTGTCAGTGGACATGTCGATTGGAGCTGACTGGATGACAGTTTTGTTTACAGATGAGTCGAGATTCAATGTAGCTGAGTCGAGATTCAATGTAGCTGAGTCGAGATTCAATGTAGCTGAGTCGAGATTCAATATAGCTGAGTCGAGATTCAATGTAGCTGAGTCGAGATTCAATGTAGCTGAGTCGAGATTTAATGTAGCTGAGTCGAGATTCAATGTAGCTGAGTCGAGATTCAATGTAGCTGAGTCGAGATTCAATGTAGCTGAGTCGAGATTCAATGTAGCTGAGTCGAGATTCAATGTAGCTGAGTCGAGATTCAATGTAGCCCTAATTGCTCAGAGATACGTTACATTTTAGGAGAACACTTTGCACCATTTCCGACAAGCACCGGTGAAAGTTTTTTGTTTATTCATGATAACGCAAGATTTCACCGAGATCATATCGTTAGGTTAGCTTCTACCTTCAAGATCACGAAATCACTTCAATGTAGTGGACTACACGAAGTCTAGACCTCAATCCCATCGAACATGTCTGGGACATTCTCAATAGAAGATTGAGGAGCCAGTAGAAACATCCAGCTATTGGGAAAGAGGTTCGGAACAGACTAATCGAAACAGGTGGAAATATCCGGAATTACGAGATTTTTGGGGTTTTGATTTTTTCCAATTTTTCATCAGTTTTATTTCAAATCGCATGAGTACCATTTTCATTCCGATTGTTCTTAAGCATTCCTTAGTACTGGAAAAAAAATCATAACTTAACATTTTCCGAATACATTTGAATTTTTGATTTTGTGCGTTAATTTCTTGGCGCTATGTTGAGTATGCTGGTGCAAATCTTTACAAAACATCCAGAAAGTTTCAATAGCTAATACTTATCGTTTAAGCAACTTATTTCTATGTTTCCCAGTTTCCCCATGGGATCCCCACTTAGCCCTTAGTAGCAGATATTTTTACAAACGATCTTGAAAATGCCATAATGAATAATAAGATAACACATATTTCGAGAATGAAGTTCGAATATTAGAATTAATCGCTAAGAATAACGGCTACGAATCGTATTTAATTGACACCTTAATGAAACCAAACCAAGAAAAATTTTACTGCAGAGCAATTATCATTTGCATACTGAAGAATCGAGAGAGAATATCCAATTAATTATATTTTTAATAACATTAACAAGATATGTAATAAATGTCACGAGAATAATATTAACACCATCAGTACTAATAAAACGAATGTGAGTTCATTATAAGTTTATGATAGGGATAAAAATCATTGGATAAAAGCAGAGTAGATAAAAAGTAGTGTAGTGAATGCTAGACTACATAGGCCAAACTAGCAGATGTATCGAGAAGAGAATTCGAGAACATAAAAGATTCACTATTAAAAATATAAATTCTACTGGTTTTTCTGATTATTGTATAGATCAAGGGTGCTCAAACGGTCAATAGCGAGTGCTTTTTGAGTAGATCTCGAGAAAAAAAAATTTTTGATAAGTAGGTAAATAAACTACAAAAATTTATTACGTAATAAAATAACACTCTGCTAGCGGCAAAATGTGGCCTTATGAAAGGAACAGGCGGTACTTGTCAAAGAAAAGTCGCATTTTTTATTCTTGCCGCTTTTCTATAAAATTTCGAGCGGCGCGTTTGACGGGAACATTCCAGACTTTCGTTCTCGCCGATATAAATGTTGCGCCTGCAGGAATTGGAGTCATTCTAAATTGAAGATTGAAGGCAATACTACGTCGATACAAAGTTCATTATTAAATAGCACAAAATGAGTGCAGCGAAGAAATCTTAAACGTATCATTTTAATAACGATTGGGAGGAAGAATTTTTCTTTTGTATGGTGAAGGATAAGTGCATTTGTCTTATTTGTCGTGCGTCATTTGCAATAACTAAGCGTGGTAACTTAGAGAGACATCATAAAACGGTTCATAAAAACTATGAAAAGTATTTTTCGCCACAGTGAATTGAGAAAACGAAAAGTAGGTGATTTGATATCTTGTTTGAAAAAGAACAAACCATATTCACAAGACCAGCCAAATAATCAAAAGCTGCTACGATCGCGTCATTCAAAATATCTCATATATTGGCGAAACACTAGAAACCATTCGAAGATGGATCGGTTGTGAAGAAAGTATTTATTGAAGCGGTTGATACTTCATTTGGAGATTTTAAAAATAAAACAGAAATCATGTCTGCTATTAGAGAACTTCAGTTATCTCGTCAGACTCTCATAAGACGTATTGAAGTCATGAGTCAGGACATGGCAGATAAACTAAAACATGATATCATGAAATGTACATACTTTTCTTTACAGTTCGAAGAATCCACCGATAAGAGAGGCACTGCCCAGCTGTGTATTTTTATTCGGATGGTATGTTGGCTAAGGAAGAATTTTGACAATCATTCTTCTGAAGGAGATGACCCGTGGCGGAGATATATATGACATTTTCCGTCTTTGAAATTCCTCAGTTGAATTATGATACGTATGAGGCTGAATTATCAAATATTTTGGAACAATTCGAAATGCGTTTTTATGGTTGTAGCAAATATAGCAGGATTTATGAATTATCCTTTTTCATGTGAAAACATTGAGGAATTAGCTACTGAAATAGCAAGTCAATTTAATATGAACTCATGTTCATTTGAAAATGAATTGGTGGAGATTATATTAGAAATACATCTCACAGCTACAGCATCTGATACAAATTTCTGGTGTTATATATCTGAAGATAAATATCCGAATCTGAGGCAAATCGCCTTTCAACTGACAGCAATGTTTGGGTCAACTTACTTCTGCGAGTCTGCATTTTCTGAAATGAAGATATTTAAGTCAAAATATCGCAATCGGCTAACTAACGATCATATGTCATCATGCTTGCGATTAAACTCAGTGTATTCGTACCATCTTATGAAAAGTATGCTGAGCATATGCAGTGCCACGCTTCAACATTCAAAGCCACTCCTTATTTAAGTTTAATACCATATGTAACTCTTTTGTTCTGTAACAACCAATAAACTCGCAATTTTGAATATCAATGAGTTTTTCATTGATATTATAGAGAAGAACCTAACTAAACCTAACCCATACCTTGACTAAAATAATGTTTATTGTGTGGAAAGCTAATATCTATATATGCTACGGTACACCCTACCTAGGTAGATAGATGTGTATCGTGTATGTACGACGACCCTGCATCACACATACTTGCAGCCTCTCAAAGTCGATCGTAAGTAGTCTAGAAATATTGTGGTAGATCACCAGCAGTTCAAGTTTTAGCACCCCTGGTAGAGATGAAAGTCATTTCATAGATTTCGAGAGAATCGAACCTATACATCCAGGTAATAAAGGGAAGAAGAAGGACATTTTGGAGATGATGGAAATCACATCCGCTCGTACGAAAATCCAGCCAATTTGTTATGAGGAAACAGACTTCGGTCTATCTCTTGTAGGTGTAAATGCCGTTATATTTAAGTATATCCACTCATTATGTTTTTCAGTATTCAGTATTGTATTAGTCTTGATAATAGTTTGATAACCTGAAATATATGTCGATTATTTTATATATTTTTGTGAAACCTTTGCCAAATGTTATAATTAATCATTTAATCTTATGTTTCACCTAGTGTTAAGCAAGAATTCCAGATATTTTTTATATACATTTTAAATTCAAGATCGTACCACTCATTAAAACCTTGTTCATCTTTCACATGCTCCAGTTGCCTCATTACCAATAAATTATTATTATACAATCAGAAATTCAAGATATATGCCATGTCATTCTTGCATACTGCCTTTTGCATGACATTATTATAATAAAGTAATGAGTAGAATAACAACGATGAATTAGAATGGTCAACATAATCAGCATCATTTTTATAAATATGAATGAAAATTATATTCATTCTCAGTTACATGCCATCTTTCATACTTCACAAACCTGAAAAGGTAAAGTTAAAGTTTACAAATTCCTTCATTGTCTGAGTGGCCATGACTGTCATTGTGAGTAGATATAATTCATTTGAATTATCTTATCCCTAACTGTTCCCCAAGTGAAAGGTTTTTTCTAATTATTCATTATCAAATATTCATTCCAATAGATTAAATCAAGATTTCGAAGGATCTTGGTTCAAGGTCATTTCATTTCAAATAATCAACAATGGCTAGGGTAATAAAGAACGAAAGTACGGAAAAATTTATTCTCAGAAAATTCTCGATGAAGATTTAATGCTTATATCTGTTACACAAGTTAGGTTAGTTTGGCGAAAAAACTCGTCAATTCGAACCAAAACCCTATGAACTACTTGAATGTGGTATCGTGAAATCTTTAAATTTCTGATCAATTTTCCCATGCAGGGAAAGTGAAAAATTTTGTCAATTTTACATGTCTTATTGTGTTCATATTTCGTTAGGGCGCACAATAGAATGATTTTACAAGAGGAACTACCTCTCAGGCCTGTCAACTGCATTTTCTTCGACAAAGCTGCAGCAACAGTGGCATTGCATAACCAAAGACCTGAACTTTGTCTTTGTTATAACCACCATTATTGTCTGTACAATTTTTCATATCAATGAAACTATTCTTTCTGTTGTGTCACTGCAAATTAATGATTTGTCTCTCGATATGTACTTCAAGAGATTGCTTCATATAATTTCATGATTTTGGGAAAACAGGAATGAATAATTGAACTGAATTTGTTACGCTAACACCGAAAATGACAATAAGTCAATCATCGTATTTTTTTTGTGATTTAACTACAAATCTATATTTTCCGTATATCGCCTTTTCCTTGAAATATAAAAAATTGCTTCCTGTTTAATTTCATATAGCTTTTGATTACCTCGCAATGTAAAAATATGCAGCAGAATACGACATAAACAGCAGTACAGGGTGTACAGATTTCCACGTTTTATTACTGTAACTATGTCAAATATTGTGATTAGAGATAAATGGCCCACTACTCCGCGTTTTCGGAATCGGTCAAGGGACAATATGTCGATTGTTTTTGAAGTATGTAACACGGTGACATGATATGACCCTTACAGTTTTCCAGAGATCTAACTTCAATTTGCAGAGGAGGAATATTTTTACTCGTCCAGCAGTTGCGAAAATATACCGGGTGATATTTTTTCAGGGTCATTTGAATTCATCAAAATTATAGTGTAGGGCACCACTGTTCTTCTTAAGAATATTTATTCGGTAGATGATTCAGTTGTATTCTAATTTTTTTCTAAAACGCAACCGTTTTCCAGTCGAAATCTATATATATATATATATATATATATATATATATATATATATATATATATATATATATATATATATATATATATATATATATATATGTATACATATCCAATGTCTCCGTTATTAAGTGAAATATTTATGACAAATTTAGAAAATAGAATTTTTAGTACCTGGATGCATGAGTTCGATAGTCTCGAAATCTATGAAATGATTTTTGTTGATGCAGTATTCTGAAAGACCCGTAGAAGTTTTATTTTGGACAATAGATTTTTCATGTTCTTCAACTCTCTTCTCGATGCATCTTCCGGTTTGGCCTATATTGAATGTGTCACATTCACTGCAGTGTATTTTATATACTCCGCTTTTATCCAATAATTTTTTTTTATCTTTATTATTAACTAACAATGAACCCAAATTCTTTTTATTAGTGCTGATGGTGTTAATATAATTTTGTGTAATTTGTTACATATTTTGTTGCTAATATTAGGAATATAGTTAATTGGAATTTTTCTGTTAGATTTCTCAGTATGAAACGGATGAATGCTCTGGAATATTTTTTGCAGTCGATATGTAACAAGATGAATATATTCCGGCAATTCCTGTATGATAATTCAGTGAGTGTGACTTGTGTGACGGAACATTGGGCCGATGCTGGTATCTTCGAGCGTCTAGACTTGGGCGTGTACTACCTAGCAGAAATCTTTTCGAGGTCAAAACAAGCAGGTGGTGCAGCCATAATATTACATGATGATATGGACAGTATTGAAATACCTGAAATTAACGAATTATCAGTTGAGAAATATGTAGAAATGGCGGCAGTGGTTATACGGGAACAGAGTTTGATCGTTGTATCGATTTACAGACCTCCAAAGGGCTATATAGATATATTTTATGACAGACTCCAGAAGGCAATGGACTGGATCACGACGAATGGTTATGTTAACACGTGAGTTGTGGGAGATTTCAATGTTAATTTTTTGAGGAGGAGCAAGAATGTGAGGATTGTGACTGAGATGGTAAATCATGCTTGGATAATATTTTCACAAATTTCGTTAGAGATTCTTACACGGGTAAAACTTTTGAGCCCTATGTGTTCGACCATAGAGCTCAAGTACTCGAACTGAGCCAAGGAAATGTGAAAATCAAAACATATATAGAAAAGTATGATATTAATCGGAAGAATATTGACAAATTTATAAGTGACGTAAGAACTATAAATTGGACAGAAATAACATCAGAATCGGATGTTGGAAAAGCCTACGAGAAGTTTCATTCTGCTATCCACACGAGTTCCAACAAGTCATTTCCTAAAGTTAGAAAGCGGATGAAAACAAAACAAAGGATATCTAAGGTCTCGGTGGCGTTGCTAGGACTAACAAAAGCAGTTGAGGCAGCACATACCATTTATAGAGTCAGGCGAGACGATAATTCCAAGGAACTGAGTGAACTGAAAAACCACCTTCGAAAAAGCTGCACTGACACCAGAAAGCAAGAAAATGCTAAATATATATTCTTGATTCCACTGATAAATCTAGAGCAGTAGGAGGGTGATAAAAAAGGAATCTGGCGTTAAGTACAATGCAAATAGGGAAAGCAGCCTTACAACAGATCAACTGAATTACTTCTTCTCTAATATTGGAAAGGGTGTTGGGGTTGAGGTAAGAAATCGATAAGACTGCTGAGGAAGAAAATTGTAAAAGCGTCCAATTCAATGTTCGATTACCCTATAACTGAAGAAGAACTGGTTGACATTATTAGGAAGAATGGGGGTTCCAGTGATATTTGTTGCATGACGAGTCCTCTTCTTAAGGAAATAATTCCATTCGTGAAGACCCCATTGTGCAGTGTCTTGAATAATTGCTTACTGAACGGAATATTTCCTGATAATATGAAGCTAGCAAAAGTGATACCCATTTATAAGAAGGGCGATATGACTAGCTGATATAATAGACCGATTTCGATACTACCGGTGGTTTCCAAAGTGCTTGAAGAACTACTTTAGAGCAGTATCGTTGAGTTTTTAAATAAGAATCATATCTAAGATACCAGCCAACATGAGTTTTGACCAAAAAGGTCAACTATGACCGCACTTATAGCGCTAGTGGAAGGTTTTTCGGAAGCATTCGATGGCTATCAGTTTGCCGATCTGTTAGCATGCGATCTGAGCAAGGCGTTCGATATCATACATATCATCATATCATATACATATTTTATAACTGGAGAAAATGAAATACTGTAGTGAAAATTAATGTCGCCAAATCTTGATTATTTGCTTGGTTAAGGACTATACGACAGGCAGAAACGAATAGTCAATTTATACCAAACACTCGGCCTCATTTAGGCTTTCATCAGGAGTACTACAAAAAAATTTAAATGTGAACAACACACAAGTCAAGGCAAATTTGTTTCCGACATACATCCTTAAATAGATTTTTCATGTTGATGAGGCAAAATGGTTATTATTACGCATACCTGAAAAAACTCCATTTTAGTACCTCCAACCCACAGAAGAGGTTCCACCTGACCTACCTCCTGAACGACAAGGCAACGTAGAAGTGGATAAGTATGCAAGTTTACCCCTCGTCGAAGGGGTCTCTCATAAACTTTCCAAACTTGTTAATGAACAACTCAACATAAAAATTGCCAAATACAATTTAGTATCCAGCTCTTGTTTTTTTGTCAACAAAAAACATAAAGTTCCTATAGGTAAGAAACGTAATGTTGTTTACCAGATAAAATGTGGTAATTGTGATCTTTCTAATGTGGGCAGACCTCTCAATCTGTTGATCGAAGAGTGAAGTCACATAAAAATGATTCAATACTGAGACCGAGTAGGTGTGCACTGGCTAGTCATGTGCATACCACAGATCATGAAATGGAGTTTGACAACATAAAAATATTGGATACAGAGAAGAACTAGGAAAAAAGGCTTTTTTTGGAGATGTGTCATATTAGTGAAAATGATACTATGAATATGAAAATAGAAGTGAGAGGTCTCAGTAATATATATAGCTGTAGATAGAAGAGTTTTGATGACTGTAGATAGAAGAATTATGATTGGGCCTTGTGACCTATTGTCTCAATTATACCTTAGGTATAGTTTTATTGTTTTTATTTGGTCTCATATATTGGATCATAAATAACATTTGATCACAGAGTGTGATGATATGTATGACGGTGTATATTGTGTGGGGTTTTCCTGTTTTTCTGTTTTTCTGTTTTTCTTGCGGTTTCTCTGTAATGAATGACTCACATTTGTTCAGTCCGGCTGACATCTCCTCAACATCTATATATATATTATATATATATATATATATATATATATATATATATATATATATATAGCAATAGAAATAGAAATAGAAAAAGGAATCCTCAATAAGAGAGACGATGCCTCAACCTTCCAACTACTTGGAAGTCCCTTCTCAAAAAAGACACCACACACAACGCAACAAACAACGCCGAACATCGAAACAATAACTCTACTCACAACCCCGAGGAGGCGGGGCCAACACCACCCAATCCAGAACGCCGATACAATCTTCGGCAAAGACGAGGCTTAAATACCGTGAACAACATCGAAAATCCTCAGTTACCTACCACGACTACGCATTGAAAATGCCAAATGAGATTTTGGCGAAACGTCTGCAAACTCCATTCAATGGAGAGCAATCTAACGAACGGATGTACTCCCGGATAAACATATATATATATATATATATATATATATATATATATATATATATATCTTTTAATAAATGAAATTGTTCCTGATCTCTTGCCACTTGTGTCCTACGCATGGGTTAGATTCAGTTTTTCTATATATTAATTTCACAAATCTTACTGTTTGGTTTTCCCTTGCGGATGTTCTGTTTTGAATGAGTTCTAATCGTTGCTCTCTGGGTTCTATATTTTTTGGAGCATTAGAATTCTGAATTGATCTATAATCTTTTTGCCTCTTCAATGTGTTTTTCGTCAACTGTATACGAAATTGATGATCTTTGGATTAATTCATGTTCATGAACCCCTTTTCACATTTTTTATCCGCCACAGTTTGTTTTATATATCATGCCCCTATGTACTATGTGTAACATTTTTCGTTTCGTAGTTGGGTTTTATTGAGCATGCCATTATGAGGTTAGAATAGACTCCCTGATTACCGGTTTTCTGACTGTTTGTGTAAACAATTCAGATAAAATCAAGAATAGCAGAATCTTCTGTGATAGATATATTATTTTCTATGTCACATGTCAGTATTTCTTGTCTTGTCATTGGTTTTTTAAAATAATAAAAAATTTGGGAGTATGTTTCGACTTTTTAAATAACGTCTAACTGGCCTTTTACTCATTTCAATCAATATTAAACATTTAAATCTCATTTTTAAACACATTTTAATTCTGCTTTTAAATCTTTTATCTCAAACGTGAATTGTTCTTAAATGTTTCGTCTGTTCAACAAAGAACGGCTCAACCCCTGCATATTATGCATAACTTTATAACGTCATAACGTACCGTAAGTTGAAACAAATTTGCCTTGACTTGTGTGTTATTCACATTTAAATTTTTTGTGGTACTAGTGATGAAGGCCTAAGTGAGGCCGAAATATAGAGTCTTTGGTATGAATTGACTATTCATTTCTACCTGTCGTATAGTCCTCAATCAAGTAATTAACCAAGAAAATGGATTACTACGAGATGCGTGGAATGGCTCTCCAAATTTTCAATTCTTACCTTTCGGATCAGGAGCAAATAGTGCATTGGAACGGTGAACAATCAGGTACAAGAACAATAGATTTGGGTGTCCCACAGGGATCCATTTTAGGACCAATATTCTTCATAATATTAATAAATTACCTTCCATCTAATGTTCCATACACAGTGGCGAGTCTCTAAGCGGATGACACTAACTTCCTCAACGTGGCGAGTTCACATCAGGAGCTCGAAACCTAATCAGTGCTGAAGAATGGTTCACAGCAAAATGCCTAAAATTAAATGTAGATAAAACCCAAAGACTGATATTGAATACAAGAAACATACATGGGAAGACAATTTACTTGCTGGGTATAACTGTTACCTCGGATCTCACTTGGAGTGAGTATATCTCTGGACTGCTGTTGAAGTTAAGCACAGCCATTTTCATATTCAGAAGAATAAAAGCCGTTTCCTCGCAGGGGGTTTGCAAGCTGGCGTACTATTCCAGTTTCCATTCATTGGCTTTATACGGCATCTTGGCATGGCGCTATAGTCCAGACATGCGCAGGGTGCTTCTGAAACAGAAAGCTGCAATTATGTTGATATAGCTGTCGAGAACTATTCAAGACACAAAAAATACTTACAGTTATATCAGTCTCTATACTTACCTGCTTAAAATTTGTGTATGAGAATAAACATAAATTCAAAACGAACTCCGACATGCATGAATACAACACAAGAAGACGAAATGACTTTTCCACAAGATTTCATCGGATATCTAAAGCTCAGCCTGTAACGAAGCATCTTAGGATTGTGTTATACAATAAACTATCATCTGACATCAGGAACCTCTAAATAGGGCCCTTTGTAAAAAAAACGAAGAAACATTCATTAGAGCAATCATTATATTCATGCCAGGAGCATATGGAGATGGTTGGGTAAGAGAGTCGTTATAATATTGTTTCGTTACTGAATTTAACCCCTTCATATGATAGTTATTTTTAGATTTTGTATATGTTGTTGTTCTGTTTTTATTTATTGTTGTTCGAGAGATGTTCTAAATATGTATCTGTGTCTATACACTCTTGTATATGTTAATATTATGACATGCCATGCAATTTATTTTATGCCTAATAAATATGAATATGAATATGAAATATGAATATGAATATGAATATGAATACCAATCCACATTCACTACCGGCGTTCGAAATTATCAGTCTTGGTCCTTTGAAACAGGCTGACGTAGGCCGTCGTTTGTCTCGTCACTCCAAGCCTTCTTGTGTGTATGGCAGGAATTAATATATGTTTCGTCCATGTAAATTATTTTGATGGATTCGCTTTAATGTGGGTACGATTTTATCGACGATGTATTAATTGACGACGAACCTACGAAGCAGAGCTCTATCGAAATCATCGAGATCTGACTTCTTCGCTGATTTTCTTCTCATTTTATCGGGAGTTGAAATCTTATTGTCGCCATCTTCAATCTTCTTCATTTTCTCATTCGCTCGAAATTTTTTGCACAGTTCGCAAACCTACTCCTATAGCAACAGCTACACGTTCTTGAACCTTTTTCAAAGTAATTTCAGGTTCATTCTGCATTCCTTCTCGTTTCATGAAATTAATGACGTTCGCAATTATTTTGCTGGATTGCCCACTCAATTTTTTCCCTTTTAAATTGGAAACGAACTCCATCCTCACCAAAACTTAGAATGATTGAAATGAAATTTGCAGGATTCGGTCCTGTTCACTTGGCTCTTCTTAAAGCTTCAGAGGTTCATTGAGAACTGCGCTCTTGGCCACGTGACCGAGAAAGTTAACACGCAACAAGAGGAAGGGCTATTTCACCCGCACAGTTGTTCTTGTCGACCCGTACTTTTCAAAGTTTTCATACGGCATGGCCGCTTCGTTATACCATATTCACACAAAAGCTGTCACTTCAAAAATCATTAAATAATTCATCTGAATTCTCATTGCGAGAATTAAATTTCGAATTGTCATAATGAGCGTACAGAATATACTTAAGCCATTTCAATCGTTCCTGTAAAATGTGTGTATGACCATAGAGTTACTAGATTAAATTAAGGAAAATTATACAATTTTCGGTTTCTCATGAACACGCGTTCTAGATGGAAAAAATTGGGTACACATGTGATATATTTTTGGAAAAGAAAAAAACTCTATTTAACGAAATCAAAGTTATCTGTAGTTCACATTTAAAATATCGAAAGTTCACATTAAAACTCAAAAACTTATTTTCGCCATAGTTCGATTCTACATAAGAAAGTGCTCATAAAATGTCAAAACCATTTTCATATTGTTCAACCTCAAGAACAACCGAGATATTGGCACTTGTTTGAAAATTTTCAAAATTTCCAAATAACTCGAAAACGACAAAAATTGGCTTAAATCTATTGACGGCAATGAATTCTTCTTGCAGAAGGGGAGGGAAGGGTAATTTTCCCATATTCACGATATTTCACATAGCTATAGTACTAAAACGTCGGAATCTGTCTGTTAAATAACAATATGAGAGATTTTCTAGGTCAACACGCGTCGTGCAAAGTTGCCTAGACTAAGACAAACTTTATCGGTAAATGAGATCAATCATAATTAGTATCTACCACAAGAAAAGCTCCATTCTATACAACGCCAACCATAAAATCATTCAAAATTAAATGAATTAGATGCTTAATTATATAAAGTAGTAACCTTAACATTAAATCGTGATATACTTTCTACTATTACCTAATCAAATTTGGAATTCTATCGTCATGAAAAGGAACTGAATTTTTCGCTTAATCCATTGGTCAATATCGAGAGGTGCAACCATTCTTTTTAACGGACAATGTCAGTAATTTGAGCAGCCTGTTATTGGTCAGTCACTATCCAACTTTTACTTCTTCGGCACGTGCAAAGATGAAGTGAATTGATTTTTCAGTGTTGAATGTAAATAAGAAAAGACTTCGTTGGTATTTAAAAGTAGTGATGAAAGTTTTGTCATATTTGTGTTTGTAGTTTATAATGGCTTTCAAGGTAAATTTTTGAGTTTTAATAGCGATTATAAAGATTTTCTCAATACAGAATAGAATTATTCATTATCTCAGTTAATTGTTGCGAAGGTCCCATTATACAGTTTGTAGCCTCCTAAATTAGATAATTTCTTAGAAAAATTTCGGTTTGCATTTTCTCAACTTCTGATGAAATTTCTTTGTTTTCTTGATAACACCTGTCAAAAATAACACGTTATCATTTTTTTGAATACATAACGAACAAATCACTAAAATGCTCTTCTTTCGCTTTATACATTCCTAAATTTTTATACGTCTCTGCTATTTCAAAATTTTCGAAATTTGTTATTCGAGCTTTGGGAAACGCTATTTTCCAATAATTCTTACAGCTTTTTAGATATCAACTGAAATTTGTTTTGCAAAAGAAATTTTTGCTCTAGAATATTTTTCGATGATTTGATTTCTCATGGACACTCGTCAAAGACAAATAAAATGATGTTTATAAAAAAGTTTAACTCGTGAAATTCTTCCTCATATGACATATAACTTCATTTTGAGAGGGAACCATGGAAAATTTCAGTTTTGAAGAATTCATCTTTCAGAAATGAATGGTTTCCTATATTATCGAATATCGAATATTTTTCTTCACAGAGTCCAAATAATAAGCGTTATATTGAACTATACAGTGTGTTTCCAGTAAAAAATTGCCATCCTTTCTATCTCAAGTCAAACTGATTTTGGCAGAAAAAACTGAGATGCGTCAACTTTTGGGGGGAACAATTTCTGAGTTGTTTCAAAGCATGTGAAATTAACCCCCTTCCTTCAGCTCCACCTAAGTCGAAATTCATTATAGGGAAAGTGGGTCGATTGGCATATCTTCAGAAAAATCAAAAACAGTATCTTTATGAGCATTCAATATCATACAGACAGTTCAAAAACAACGAAAATTTGTATCTCAACAAAAAGTCAAATTAAATGCCAAAAAGAGCTTTTTCTATCTCCATACAATGATACAAACATTTCCCGAATTCTCTTCTAACATTTTGAAGAAATGCTGGTGTCAGTCTTCTTCCCCCAGTTCTTCCAAGTTTTCAAGTTGTGTTGCATACACTCTCGATTAAAGTTGACCCCATATGAATAAATCTAATAACTCATATAAAACACCTTTCCAAAGATATGTCACTCGATCTACTTTATCAATAATGAATTAATGAGGATAGGGGGTTGATTTCACATGCCCCCTCCAATCAGAAATTAACATGTCTCAGGCTTTTCCGCTACAGTCAGTCTTTTCGTTTTGTTTGGACTTTCTGTGTGATATTAAATGTTCATAAAGTAACTATTTTTGAATAGAGCATTTGAAGACCTTTCCAAATATACGTCAGTCGACTCACTTTCCGCTTAATGAATTTTGACTCAGATGCTTCTGATAATAGATGGTTGATTTTACATGCTCCGTATATACTCAGAAATTGGTTCCCCTTCAGTCAAAAATTGACCTATTCGACAAATTCTCGTATTTAGACTTTTCACAAAACATTATATTGACTGATGAGTCCGAATTTCTGAAGGTATTTTCAATTTTCAAACAAGGGAGCCGAATTAACAACATCGTTTCAGCTTTAATGAACTCATTTCAATGTACAAAAACCAATGCCAATGTTCAATTTATAAAGAAATTTTAAATGACGTGAAATATTTATAGATTTTAACCACATTTATTCCGAAATTTCTGGACAATCTCCTCCTGTTTCATGTTTGTACCAATTAAGGGGTTCCCAAACTTTTTTGTACCACGCCCCCCTCTGGTTATTTGGAGACCCCCCACGTCCTACCTTTGTAAGAAAGGTAAGGCAATAGACCTACCTACTTACAAAAACAAAACATAAAATATAATTTACTGAGATGGGTGCTCTTGTATGTTCTGGATAAGTTGACAGATCCTGAGTTGAGTTTCAGACAAAGCACAGCGTAGATCACTTTCGACATCAAGTTTGTTACTGTTACCACAAAACTTGGGTTTTTACCCTGGTTCATATCGGAGCTGGGTTTGTACGCCCGAACCAGATGTGAACAGGTCATAAAACCCTATCTCGGACAGAATAACCGAGATAACTAGCATTAAAGCTTTAACCTTCAACACAGTAACATCTCATCCAACAATTATTATAGTAACGTACTATTCAATAGTCAATCATACAACAACATAAGTATTTACATGTAAAAACTATCATATTAGTGTAGTGA
The DNA here is from genome assembly GCA_013387265.2 of Cryptolaemus montrouzieri. NCBI lineage: Eukaryota > Metazoa > Arthropoda > Insecta > Coleoptera > Coccinellidae > Cryptolaemus > Cryptolaemus montrouzieri. Next base: position 33,413,556 of record JABFTP020000103.1, read on the forward strand.
ATTTAATATATGTATATAGTACAAAGCGTTCTTCTTTATAAGTAGAACCCAACGTGGCAATATCAAAGCCATTCCGTAACAGTTACATTACTTGGTTTTGATCACCACAAGAGTTGAAAACGCTTTTTCGCATATGTATGTTGTTGAAAAACGCAAGTACATCTGAACAGCTTTCTCTGAAACACTGGGGTAAACTTTTAAATACTTTAACCAAAATGAAGACTTGTCCATTTTTTCATAATCGTATCTTGCAGCTAAGTCATTTTTTATTTCTATTCCCTGCTCTTGCAACTCTTCTGGCAGCAACTGTATGTCCATGTTGAACGAGTGGGTTGATAGATTGTAAAACTTCTCTGACAAGTTAGGAAAGTACCTGTTGAACTTCACGTTGAGATTCTTCAAATGGTCAATTATCAAGTTTTTCAAAAGCGGTCCTTCAAAATCGTCCTCAAAACATGCTTCTTCTGAGACTGACACTACTTTGTTGAAACTTGAATAGTTGCTGGGGTTCATTGACACTTTACGTATCCAAAGTTGTAGTTTCTCAACGTACATCTTGATGGCATCCCGATGTGTTACTATATTTGAGTCTGCATCTTGCAGTCTCAAGTTTAGGTTGTTTAACGTGTCAAAAAAGTCTGATAAATATGCCAAAGTCACTTGGTTACTGGGTTTTTTGAACTCTGCACTAAGCTCGTTTTATTTCTGCATTGCCAAAAACGTAATAACTTCATCACGGAGCTTAAATAGTCTTCCCAACATATTGCCTTTTGATAGCCATCGTACTTTTGTATAAAATAATAGCGTTTTGCGATCACTTCCTAAATCTTCACAAAGACTTTTAAACAGTCGAGTATTTAATGCACTGTTCTTTACGTAGTTGACTACTGGAATACATAACATTAAAACAGCATTGAGTTCGTTTTGTAGCGTTTTTGCTGTCAAGTCTTGGCGGTGAATAAAACAATGAATCCCAACCACGTCAGCATTCCTCTGGTTGACCAACTGCACAAAACCTGAGTGAGAACCGAGCGTTGAATGAGCACCATTACAGCAATATGTTTTTGCCAAGAAATTTCGTGTTTATCAAAAAAGTCTGATACTGCTTTCATCACATCTACAGCTTCTGTAGTGGTCACCAGCTGAGTATAAAACACCAGTTCATCCTTCATTCTTTCATTTTCAATGTAGCGAACATATACGATCAAATGAGAACATTGTGCTACGCCTGAACTCTCGTCAAGCATCTGGTTTTTAATGTCCTCGGCGATATCATCAATTCGGCGTTTTACGGTGTTGTCTGAAGGTGGTATTTGTGATAGCTTTTGCCTACTATCAGTTCCAAGGACAACATAAGCTGCTTTTGCACGGTTTAACAAGCGTTTTAGAAATGACTGAGCAAGAAGCAGATAATTTAGGAAGTTTCAAGCGCTTTAAGAGATGACTGAGCAGCAGATTCAGTGCTATCTAACTGCATGCACTCTAATTCTGAGATTTTGCAGCGAAAAACTCTTTAGGTTTGTCCTTTAAAGAGGCATGTTTGGTTGACAAATATCTCTGAAGACGATTAGGCCTCATCGCGTCATTGCTTAATACTTCATAGCAAATAACGCACTGAGGGTGATCTTTAATCAAGGAAACAAACCCATATTGAATATAATCGTCAATATACTTGCGTTTCTTTGCCGTGTTTATTGTCTCTGGTTCAGCTTCACACAGAACTCACACAACACAAAAACAATTACTCAATGATATTTCGCGGAAAGCACTGTGCCAGAACGGAATAGTTACAACTCAAGCACTGAACAAACTGCAAGGTTATTACCATTGGACTGATGATGCGGCGGTGATGGGGGTGGAAGGGGTGCGAGGACACTCGCACTCACAGCAAGGCCAAACGGTGATATCGGTACACACGGCCGTTGCCGCCGAGGGGGACGGTTTTGAGAACCTCGAATGCTTATGTGCTTTGTAGTTTTAAAAACTGTAGCCTTCTTCGATAAAGTTTACAACTTTAATAAAATTTTACAAAAACAATTACGAAAACTTAAAAAGGCTTTATTTGAAAGATTTGAGGAAATTATTTCTGTAATTTTTTTATTTATTTCATTTGGGTGTCACGCCCCTCCTGGACTTTCTCCACGCTCCCCCAGGGGCCGCGCCCCCCAGTTTGGGAACCCCTGAATTCGATGATGCTCCGGCGCATTGCATACATCAGGTACCTGAAGAATTAACCAGCTCATTTTACGATGAATGGATAAGAAGACGGGCTCCATAGAATTGGCATGCAAGATCTGCGGATCTTACCCATTTGGATTTTTATCTGTGAGGGTACCTAAAAATCAAAGTTTATAGTCCTCCGATAAATTCGTAGAAGAATCTCGAATTAAAATTGAGACGTACCTTTGACAGCATCGATCCCTATCAAGTGCAAAAGCAACTATTGAAAAATGTTTAAATAATAATGGTAGACAATTTGAACATTTAATTTAGTTACATTTCCACTACGTTGTTTATGTTTGGAGTTTGTTTGAAATTTCATTTTCAAAAATGTTAAGAAATTTGTCTCATGATTCATGTCGCAAAACGTCATCTTCAACGTAAGAAGTAAGCTTACATTACATGAGAATTCTGTTTTTTATAAGTGGCAAAATGTGGTTGTAATTTTCTCAATTGTTTTCTGCAAATTGGACGTAAATTAAGGTACTTTTCGTTAAATGTTCTGCAAGTTCGACTTATTGTTTGTTGACATTGACCATGAACGATGAATAAATTTATTATATCCTCGTTTCCATTTGCTATTTTGTTCAACGAGAAAAGCTATGCACAAACAAAATAAGTACTATTGCTAATACTGAGGAACATAGAAACGGGCCAATTTAGGTATAGGGAAACCTAATACCAATCAAAACTAGTTTGAAATACGTTTCTGATAAATGAAAGAAATAGGTGCTCTTATTTAGAAAAACGTTTTTGTCAACTTGTATTTTGTTGACTAGTGATTTTTAGCCCCCTGTATATGAAATAGCTTCGGAAAGTACCTTGCCCTCAAAGATAACACTTTTTTCGTGGAGCTAAAAACAAGTTATAGTCTTACGCAAACCTGAGTCAATCTTTTTGGGCAAAAATATATTACTCTAATTCCTTGAATTTTGAAAACAAACTCATAGCTCATTGGTCATTTTAGATAGGATAAATTTTAACGGAAGATGCTTGAAAATGATGACCTTTAATAGAAAGAATTGAAATGAATGAATGATTTATTCAGTACGTAAGGCCACCAAAATATGGATGTAAACGTCAAGTAATAAATTACAAATAAATAAAACAAAAACATACAAAAATACAAATAGGAGGATCAAAAGGAAAATCATTAAATCAAACTGCCTTCCAGCAATTCTGCTGCAGTGTAATAACTCTTTGAAATCAATAGCTTTTTAACGTTCCACATAAATGGCTCATATGCCAGAACTCTGTACCTAAATGGCACTTTGTTGAAGAGTTTTGATCCCACATAAAGTGGTGAGTTTTCGAATTTGCTAGTGTGATGGAGCATGGTTCTAAGCATATTTCCAGATCGAGTACCATAACCGTAGCTTGCCGAGTTCGTCTGCAACTCATTCAGATGTTTCTTAGTTAACGAAAGGACAGCCTACATGTAAATGAAGGGAAAAGTCAGAACTGAATTTTGCATAAAATATGGTCTACAACTATCTGTAGGCTGAAATTCAAAAATTACCTGCATTACACCTAAACACCCGGTCGCGTCCCACCGAGTCCCTCCATAAAAATACATCACTAGACAGATAACAGTACGCCAAGGAATAATAAATTGATAACAAAGTCCTCTGATCCAGTACACCCCTCAATCTCATAATGGCAAAATGAGCACACTGTCTCTATATGGACATCCCAACATAGGGTCCCGTCGATGTATAGCCCCAAAAATCGAGTTTGAAGAGTAGATTGAATATTACTACCATTCAACTAAAAAATTTCTCCTTGAGCTGATCTGAGGGAGAACCTCATCACAACAGTTTTTCTCTGATTCACCACCAGTCTGTTTGATCGACGCCATGTGAAGAACCGCCCCGCCACACTCTCGACTTTCGCAACAAGCTCCTCAAGAGTCTGCGCTGCTAGAGCCACTAAGGTATCATCAGCAAACATAACCATAATATCACTACGAATCACTTCGGGTAACTCGTTGACGAACAATAGAAAAATTAGTGGCCCCAGCACAGGCCCCTGAGGAACGCCTGTGCCCACTTCAAAACTCACAGAATGTGAACTGCCCACCCTAACGTAAGATGACCTATTACTCAAATAAGATCTGAGACAGTCCTGCATAACACCCTTGAATCCCAATGCATAACATTTATTCAGTATAAAGTTGAAAAACAAAACCTCGAATGCAATTGAAAGATCGAAGAAAATTCCTGCTACTGCTAGACCTTGATCTAGATTATTGTAGACAAAGTTCATGAATTTAAGAGTTGCTGTTTCGGATGATCTCCTAGCTCAATAACTATGTTGAGCGTTAGCCAGCAGATTATACTCAGCTAAAATAGTCAACAATTTGTCACAAAAGACTCTTTCCATCACTTTTGATAGTGTGTTTAAGATCGAAACAGGCCTGTAGTTCATCACATCGGTCCTGTCCCCCTTATTGTAAATAGATACAATAGCTGCCATCTTGAGCAGGGTTGGAGAAATCCCCGTTGACGCAGATAAATTGGTTAGAAAAGCAATCGGTTCAACTTCTCCTAAAGCTTTCAATATCGTCGAATTTATCCCGTCGTAACCGGCGCTTTTAGTGTTTTTCAAGTTTCGGAAAACAAATTTGACATATTTGTCGTCAATGGCACTGAAGAAAAAAGTCTTTTCAAAAATTGTGCGAGATGGTTTTCGGCTTATCATAGCCGAAATGATCTCGAAGTTTGCACTCAGTCTTTTTGAAAAGAAATCTGTGATTAGATCAGCTATCTCACTGGGGTTGTTGATCGTGTTCCCTTCTTTGACTACTTTTTTTATACTCTGTGTCCTACTTTCACCCCCTAAAGTACAGCCAACCATCCTCCATACCGATTTAGTGCTGTTCTCAGATGAAGCAATTACGTTGTTATAGTACTCTCTCTTCTTAAGCTTAGTGAAATTTTTGTCTTTTTTTCTCTTTTTTAAAACTCTCCAACAAATTTATGTCTGCTGTAAATTTACACAACCTAAATAGATTTCTCAAATTGTTACCACTCCTTAAAACCTGTTCTTTATTACTTGTGAACCAATCGTTTTTATGTGAATTGCGTTTAATACAAAAGGTGGGACAAAAAAGTACCAAAGCTTCTCTTAATCAATCAACGAACAGCGAAAATCCTGCATCAGCACATTTACAAGAATACAGTTTTTAAACGGTTTTATTTAGCTCACCCCGTTTGTTTTATTTATTCTTGGGTCAAATTTAGTAATTCAAATTTCACCCTCTTCCTGTCAACCGATTAATCTTAAATTTTGTATGCACTTTGGATTTTGGTGACAATACAATTATATTTATTCATTATCATTATAAATACAAGATGGCCGCCGCTACAAAATGGCGGATAATTTATGTTTTATTAATCCCATCAATATGGGTATCAAATGAAAGGGCTCAACAAGCAGAATACAATATACTATAAAAAATTGAAATCCAAGATGGCGGCCGCTACAAAATGGCGGATAACATAGCTTTTATCAATCCCATCAATATGGGTATCAAATGAAAGGGCTCAACAATCAGAATACAATATACTATAAAAAACTGAAATCCAAGATGGCGGCCGCTACAAAATGGCGGATAACGTAGGTTTTATCAATCCTATCAATATGGGTATCAAATGAAAGTGCTCAACCAGTAGAATACAATGTATCCAGCCTGAATTCACCACCCAAGTCAAGATTTTGTATCGTGTTGAGGATTGTGTGGCGTTAGGGTGGCTAAAAATGATACGTCGTTAGCGGTACACCACCCAAGTTAAGGTGAAGATTAAAACGCGCCGAGAACTGTATGGCATTAGGGTGGATAAAAATGATATGTCGTTAGCGTTTTCCCCTCAAGACTCAGGCGCATCTTGTTGTACATAGCCTTGCCCCTTTATTGGACCTCTGGGGGGGTCGACCGTTTAAATGTCCATTACTCGTGGGAACAAAATGGTAAAAAAAATATAAAAAATACAAACATAAATAGAACAGAAACTGCAACACAACGTAAACGAAGGCTTCAAAAAGCGAAAGAAAAGTATCAAGCAAAACGAGCTAAAGAAAGTGAAGGTGATAGAAAAAGTCGATTACAGAAACGACGGGAACAATTAGCGTCAAAAACACCTGAGCAATATGAGGCCAGGTTAAAAAAGCAACGTCAGCGATATACACAAATGACGGCGTCAGAAACGCCTGAAGAATATGAAGCCAGGTTAACAAAACAACGCGAGCGATATACACAGATGGTAGCGTCAGAAACGCCTGAAGAATATGAAGCCAGGTTAACAAAACAACGGGAGCAATATACACAGATGGTAGCGACAGAAACGCCTGAAGAATATGAAGTTAGATTAATACACCTGTTTTCAAACAGCCAGAACATCTCCAATCAGCTACACATCTCTGGCGTTTATTCACGCTCTGTGAATTAACTGAAAATATGCGTCAGCAAGGTGACCAGATTTTCATTGATATTTTGAATGCTTTGAGAGTCGGTGAGCTAACAACCCAACATTTTAGTATTTTAATGGGAAGATTTCTTCAAGACACGAGTGATAAGTTTGCAATAGACAAAGCGTTAAGGGTATACCCCACAAATCAGCAAGTTAACGACCACAACTCTGCTGTATTGAATTTGTACAGAAATAATGGTGCTCGCATCAACAAAATAAAAGCGCAGGATCAGCTAGTACACGCCACACGAAATGCAGACAATGTGGATATAGCTACAATAATACCAGCTGATATCAACAAAGCTGGGGGTTTACCAGCGGAACTGGAAATATTTGTGGGGGCAAAAGTCATGCTACGGTCCAATATTGACGTTTCAAAGGGATTAGTAAATGGCGCTATAGGCTACATCACCGAAATCGTTTGGCCTCAATTTCGTCGAACTCAGATGTATGCAACAGATGTACCTTCCGTCTGAATTAATTTCGCAAGAGACGGAGTACATCTTATACACCCGAAAGCCATACAGTTTCCAGCTAAGTACAATTATGGGACAGCTGAAAGAAGAATGTTGCCTTTAATACTATCATGGGCTTCTACAATACATAAAATGCAGGTCAGCACTGTGGATCACGCAGTCGTATACTTAGGTGCGAAACTGTTTGAAGGAGGTCAAGCCTACGTGGCTCTTAGTAGAGTAAGATCTTTGCAGGGACTACGCATAGAGGAGTTGGATTGCAATAAACTAACGGGCAAGAAACCTTGCAATAATGAAGCACTAAATGAATTAAAAGAATGCGAAATAAAAACTAAAACTAGAAAATAAAAATAGGTAAAAAACTTTTTAAGTTAAACGGTTTTATGTTAAACATACATTGCACTGTTTAAGATAAATGTACTAAAACCAAAAATAATAAAATAGATACAGTCGTGGAAATTATAAACATATGCATAGACTAGACTAAAATAAAACCGTGGGGCACGTCAATTGTCTACAATCGTTGATTAAAATGTTTGTTTTGTAATGTTACACTATAATTATTAGGCAGTTGTGCAACCGACAACGATGGACGTGTGATAAGTAGGGCTAGAATGTGGAAACAAGCTAGCAAGCTCGATTATAAGCGAGTTTTAGGGTTTCATAGTGGTGAGCGAGTAGTACTTTTGTCATATGTTTTGTCGATTAAAGACAAACAACAAGCAGTGAAACGATTCCTCGCCAGCCAGCAGTGTGAATGTCCAACGATAAACTAGTTAAAACATCTCTTTTATTTACATGGAGTGTATAACTATTAGAATTTCCATGAGCAAGAAAATAGTAAATAATTTCTCACCGTCTGCGGGCCAACTGCCTAACGACGAATTAAAAGATTCTTCTATCGCACATTAAGTCGATAATTTGTAGACAATTGACGTGCCCCACGGTTTCATTTTAGTCTAGTCTATGCATATGTTTATAATTCCCACGACTGTATCTATTTTATTATTTTTGGTTTTTAGTACATTTATCTTAAACAGTGCAATGTATGTTTAACATAAAACCGTTTAACTTAAAAGTTTTTACCTATTTTTATTGACCAGTCAAATTGTGATAAACGCACTTCAACCACTTCTAAATTTCGATCTGAAAAATTTCTCTGATTAACCAACAAATCTTCATTATTTTTCTTTTCATACATCATTTCAATTCTGAAAGTATACAACATTGTAAGGTGATCACCTATGTGCGCCTGAATCACACTGGTTTCATCATCCTGTATTCCATGGTTGACAAGAATATAGTCAATTTTTGTCGATGACAAACTACCTAATGAATTATAGCAATCCTTTTGGGTTGCATGGAGACATTTTTCAAATTATATCTCGATATTGTGTCTTTAAAATGTCGTCTATGAAGAGAATCCACCAGAAAATTTATATTAAAGTCTCCGCACACATAGATGTGACTACTTAAAGTAAGAGAATATGCAATTTCCCCACCTAATTTCTGACAGAAAAACTCAACAGAACCACAACGTGGCCTATAAACACTCAATATACAACGTTTAAAATTACCCTTACTAAGTTTGATGCCACAACATTCAAATTCCATTTCTACAGAGAATAGATCACTGAATCGTGAAACATTTTCTACTCTGAGACCATCATTTTTCAGTACTAATATTAGCGAACCACCATGTTTACGATTTTTCCGGAAGAAAACCAGGCAACGTCATCATGTCGATGTTCTCTTGAGATCCCCAATGCTCAGATAAACAAAGCACGAGTGGATTCTCAGTTTCCGTATAAACTCGGAGTCAGTCAATTTTGTTTATGGACGATTGGACATTTAATTGTATTAATTTAGTTTCGTCCTGTCTCGTTATCCTGCATGCGTCGGACCTATTCTCCCCTGAAAAACCGTACACTGTCGGTTTCAATCTGTCTTCGATGAAAAAACCGTGCACAGATTCCTTCTGGCCAGAAGGATGGAGAAAGAATTTTAGTTTCATCATGTTTATTGATTGTTATTTTAAAGCTAGCGTATACAGGGTGCTTCAACGAAAACTAAACAGAGACTATATCTACCAAGATATTCATTTCTGATCAAGTACCATCCTCATATCGAATTTCAACCCCTATAGCAGGGGTGACCACCCTTGAAAATTTGGAAGAGGGTAGATGGGTCGAGGGATACCTCGAAAGAAAGGTATGATCTTTGTCTGCATCCCCGTGAACGAATTTTCATTTTTGATTGAAAACTGTAGAAGATACAGAGTGAGCTACTGAAAAATAGAGGATACTATCTATCGCCCTGAGCTATTCAAGTATTAGTGCAAAAAAATGAAACATATTCATTTCAGATCAAAAGCTGTTATCTTTGATCTAAATGAATCTATTCCAGTTTTTCGCACTAATACTCCAATAGTCTTGGGGCGATAGTCTTCTCTATTTTTCAATGGCTCACTCTGTATCTTCTACAGTTTTCAATCAAAAATGAAAATTCTTTCAAGGGAATGCAGACAAAGATAATACCTCTTCCAAACTTTTGAGGGTTGTCACCCCTGCTCCAGGGGTTGAAATTCGAGATGAGGATGATACTTGATGATGACAGCCATTAATCAGCATGGATCTGTTCTAATTTACCTCACTGAAACTTGAATAGTCTCCAGGAAATAGTATTCCCTATCTTTCAGTTGCTCATCCTGTATCTTTTACAGTTTTCAATTGAAAATGGAAATTTGTTCAAGGCAATGTAGACAAAAATACCACCTTTCTTTTGAGTCATCTCTCAATCCATCTTCTCTATTCAAAATGTTCAAGGATTGCAACCCCCGCTTAGGGGTTCATATTTCAGGCAAGTATTGTACCCCAAAAGATGTCCTCCTTGAAACATTAATTGACCTGTTTTTGCGTTTTGATCAGAAATGAATATCTTGGTAGATATAGCCTCCAATTAGTTTTCGTTGAAGCACCCTGTATGAGAATTATACATCCTGAAAAGAGCAAATCTTACATCAAAAATCTATCATCGTCACTAAATTCTACTATTCAAGAAACAACTATTGGAAGAATTTATCGACCCAGCAATAACGGAGATCATTGAGAATGACCCCGGCTATTCGGAAAACGAGGTTGTGTTTCAGCAGGATGGAGCGCCTTCGCATTTTGCACAACAAGTTCGAGTATTATTGGATGATCATTTTCCTGGTCCTTGGATTGGAAGGAGAGGCCCAACGGAATGGCCCCCACGAACTCCGGATCTCAGTCCATTAGACTTTTTCCTATGGGGCAACCTCAAAAGTATAATTTATAAAACTGAACTTGCTGATTTGAACGACATGAGACAGCGCATCGTCAATGAATGTAACCAAACCACCTCTGAAATTTTAGAGAATGTCCGTGGACGTTTATCTGCATGGAGGTTGGTGGTCAACAATTCAAACATTTACGTTGAGTTTTAGTGACTTCAGTTTCGTTCATTTTATCGGGTAATAAAGTACAACTTCTACTAGTTAATTTTCTCCTTTCGTTCATTCCACTCTGTATTTTCAGCCATCGTATTAGTTTTTCATCTATTTCATTTGAAACCGGATGTCTCAAACGAGTAACTGTCTTTCAAAAGGTGTTTATTCAGTGAAAAATCAACCCCTGTTTGATACTGGTCGAAGATAGATGGTATACCATGCATTGCATCTTCAGTCACTTCTCCGTTTTGCATCCTCTAACTCTTATGGAACTCAATGAGAATAGAATTATTGCGAGCTGTCATGAAGGCAATCGAAATCCTTTACTTGAAAGGTGTCGTTGGATCGAAATATTACCCCTGCTCTAGAGGTTGAAATTCGAGATGAGGGTGATTTCGACAGCTTTTGATCTAAAACGAATCTATTCCAGTTTTTCACACTAATACTCCAATAGTCTTCTCTATTTTTCAGTGGCTCACTCTGTATCTTCTATAGTTTTCAATCAGAAATGCAAATTCTTTCACGGGAATGCAGACAAAGATAATACCCTTCTTTCGAGGTATCACTCGACCCATCTACCCTCTTCCAAATTTTCAAGGATTGTTACTCCTGGTCCAGGAGTTGAAATTCGAGATGAGGATGGTATTTGATGATGACTGCCATTGATCAGCATGGATCTGTTCCATTTCACCTCACTGAAACTTGAATAGTCTCAGGGAAATAGTCTTCCCTATCTTTCAGTTGCTCACCCTGTATCTTTTACAATTTTCAATTAGAAATGGAAATTCGTTCAAGGCAATGTAGACAAAGATACCACCTTTCTTTTGAGTCATCACTTGATCCATCTTCCCTATTCAAAATGTTCAAGGATTGCAACCCCCGCTCAGGGGGTTGATATTTCAGGTAAGTATTGTACCCCAAAAGATGTCCCCTTGATACAAAAATTGACCTGTTTTTTCGTTTTGATCAGAAATGAATATCTTGGTAGATATAGTCTCTGTTTAGTTTTCGTTGAAGCACCCTGTATACGCTAGCTTTAAAATAACAATTAATAAACAGGATGAAACTAAAATTCTTCGATGAAAAAACAGCCGTGCACAGATTCCTTCTGGCCAGAAGGATGGAGAAAGAATTTTAGTTTCATCCTGTTTATTAATTGTTATTTTAAAGCTAGCGTATACAGGGTGCTTCAACGAAAACTAAACAGAGACTATATCTACCAATATATTCATTTCTGATCAAAACGCAAAAACAGATCAATTTTTGTATCAAGGGGGACATCTTTTGGGGTACAATACTTGCCTGAAATATGAACCTCCTAAGCGGGGGTTGCAATCTTTGAACATTTTGAATAGAGAAGATGGATCGAGAGATGACTCAAAAGAAAGGTGGTATTTTTGTCTACATTGCCTTGAACAAATTTCCATTTTTAATTGAAAACTGTAAAAGATACAGGATGAGCAACTGAAAGATAGGGAACACTATTTCCCGGAGACTATTCAAGTTTCAGTGAGGTAAATTGGAAGAGATCCATGCTGATCAATGGCAGTCATCATCAAGTATCATCCTCATCTCGAATTTCAACCCCTGGGGCAGGGGTGACCACCCTTGAAAATTTGGAAGAGGGTAGATGGGTCGAGTGATAACTCGAAAGAAAGGTATTATCTTTCTTTGCCTGCATTCCCTTGAAAGAATTTTTATTTTTGATTGAAAACTGTAGAAGATACAGAGTGAGCCACTAAAAAATAGAGAAGACTATCGCCTAAGACTATTGGAGTATTAGTGCGAAAAACTGGAATAGATTCATTTAGATCAAAGATAACAGCTTTTGATCTGAAATGAATATGTTCCATTTTTTGCACCAATACTTGAATAGCTCAGGGCGATAGATAGTCTCCTCTATTTTTCAGTAGCTCACTATGTATCTTCTACAGTTTTCAATCAAAAATGAAAATTCGTTCACGGGGAGACAGACAAAGATAATACTTTTTTTTCGAGGTATCACTCGACCCATCTACCCTCTTCCAAATTTTTAAGGGTGGTCACCCCTGCTCTAGGGATTGAAATTCGAGATGAGGATGGTACTTGATGATAACTGCCATTGATCAGCATGAAACTGTTCCATTTTACTTCACTGAAACTTGAATATTCTCAGGGAAATAGTCTTCCCTATCTTTCAGTTGCTCACCCTGTATCTTTTACAGTTTTCAATTAAAAATGGAAATTCGTTCAAGGCAATGTAGACAAAGATACCACCTTTCTTTTGAGTCATCACTCGACCCATCTTCCCTATTCAAAATGTTTAAGGATTGCAACCTCCGCTTAGGGGGTTGATATTTCTGGCAAGTTTTGTACCCCAAAAGATGTCCTCCTTGAAACAAAAATTGACCTGTTTTTGCGTTTTGACCAGAAATGAATATCTTGGTAGAGATAGCCTCTGTTCAGTTTTCGTTGAAGCACCCTGTATTTTCGAATTTCTGGTTTCAAGTTTTTCAACATTTAAAACCGGCATTGAAGGTTTGATTTAAGCCAAAGCGTGATTAGTTTCCGTATCAGGATCAAAACGGCAAACATGAATGGTTGTTGTTTTAGGAATTGCTTTTACGGGCAGCACCTCGTTCGTTATATTTTGATACCCACTGTAATCGGATTACGTTTTCTATTTTTACGAATTACTGTACAATATACCATTTGAAATAGCAAAGTTGTAGTCGACACCCACTATAGCCAGAAGGGGTACAGTTCTGAAAACAATTACATACAGGGTGTTTCCGAATAAGATGTCATAAATGAAGGATGCGAATCCCTGAATGATTTGAGCAAGAAAGTTCGAAGAACCAATGGTCAAAAAATGCTTCGTTGCCGAGATACAGAGTGTTAAAGTTGAGAAAATTTTTCGATTTTCTCTCGATAAAACCTAGACTTCTCAAGATTTCGGGCTCAAATTTTCCACATAAGCTATTAAACACAATCTGAATCACCAGGTGAGGCCAAATTTTGAAACAGTATACAGGGTGATACTTTTCATGGGCCATGTTCCATTTTACCCTCGGAACTTTTTTGGTACGTCACTGGCACTAACAAAAAATAAAATCGAATAGATCATTCAATTTGAAATTTTTTGACTCTTGCATTTTGATCGTAACTATCACCGTTTCTGAGATATTAATTATTGAAAATAATCCAATAGTTTTCCCATATCGAAGCCATGGAGATATTATCTTAATAACTGATGCAATTTTTCAGGAATTGAGCTAAAATTTACATCAGATATCTCCTTATTGTATGTTTATAACAAAATGAGGCAGAAATTCCTGACAGTATACAGGGTGTTATTTTTCACGTGCATTTTCCTCTTTTGCCCCCTGAACTTTTTGTGGTGCGCTACTGGTATATTCTGAAAACAGAATCAAACAGATTATTCAAAGTGAAAACTTTTCTGTTCCTTGTATTTTTCCGTATCTGCCACCATTTTCGAAAAATTAATCAACAACGCCCGAACAGGCTACCCTTTGCCTCCGTATATTTTTTCGGTGCATAACTGACGTTTTCGTAATCAGAAACGGATTTTTCATTCAATTCGGATAATTTTGTGCTCATCTTGATCCTCTTTTCTTTCACCGTTTTGAATTGAAAATCATCAGAATTTATCGTGTCTTGCTCATATCAGAACACGTTGGTGATTTCAAAAGGCTTAGTAGGCTCTGATACAATTTTGCAAATGAAATCATAGAAAAAAAACTTGACACTTCAATGATTGTAAGTTTTGTCATTCAGTTTGTTGTGCCTACATTTGAAACAGCTGTAAGTAGTAACCAATAATCTTTGAAATGGTTTTCACTAATGCAGAAATGGCCGATATACATTTCATGTACGGTGTGGCTGAAGGAAACGCAGTGCACGCAAGGCGTTTGTATCAAGAACGCTTCCCTAATCGAATCATTCCTGATAGGCGTACGTTTTCTGACATCCACAGAAGATTGAGAGAACGGGGTACATTCAAACCGAATCATGACTTGAAAGGGGCAAATCGGACAATAAGGACCCCGGAAATCGAAGAGGCAGTCCTAAATTGTATAGATGAGGATCCTCAGCTGAGTACAAGAAAAATTGGAAGAGAGTTGAATATCTCATTTGTATTGGTCTGGAAAATTCTCCATGATTTCTTGCTTTACCCATACCATATTCAACGCGTCCAAGCTCTACTACCCGCGATTTTCCTCTGCGACTCAATTTCTGCCGATGGTTGCTTCATAACATTGCTCATAATCCCTTTTCGATAGCGAAATCATCTTCACAGATGAGGCGTCCTTCTCGAGAAATGCAATCAGGAACTTTCATAACAATCACTATTGGACTGAAGAAAATCCCCATATAATTGAGGAATGTCACCATCAAGAACAATTTTCGGTTAATGTCAGGGTTGGAATAATTGGGGATTTCCTGATCGGGCCATTTTTGTTGCCAGACAGGCTGAATGGAGCCTTATATCGCCACTTTCTAGAAGAGATTTTACCTGTGTTGCTAGAAGATGTGCCGCTGCAAACTAGAAATAGAATGTGGTTTATGCATGACGGAGCACCACCGCACTTCAGCATGGAAGCTAGAGAATATCTGAATATGACATTCAATAACCGCTGGATAGGGCGTGGTGGACCAGAAGCTTGGCCTCCAAGGTCGCCAGATTTAAACAGTTTGGATTTTTTTCTTTGGGGACATCTGAAAAATTTGGTTTATAGCTCTCCCGTGAATACACTTGAAGAATTGAGGAATAGAATTACAGCATCATGTGACGTCATCAGAAATACCCCAGGAATATTTCAGAGGGTGCGCACTAATATGCGGAGACGAGCAGAAGCACGTATTCTTTCAGGTGGAGGACATTTTCAACATCTTCTTTGATTTGTTCTGTTTGTTCAATTCTTGTTTTCATCATTATGAGTTTTGTTATTGAAATCATTCGCGATTATTTATGTTGTTTATTCATTTACTTCCGATTTATACACTCAATAAAACACATTTTTGAATTCGAATTCAATGATCAGGAAATGATATCACCCTTTATACTTTATCATAAATCCTACCAATCTAGTGGTGCAGATCTTAAAATGTGAACTTCGTTTGAAATTCGAGCTCAAGGTCTTCACAAACTGCCGAAATAACATGAAAAATATCTTCAAGCTTTCAATACGGAAGGGACTATACGATTACTTTTCTTGATTAATATCTCGAAAATGGTGGCAGATACGGAAAATACAAGGAACAGAAAAGTTTTCACTTTGAATAATCTGTTTGATTCTGTTTTCAGAATATACCAGTAGCGCACCACAAAAAGTTCAGGGGCAAAAGAGGAAAATGCACGTGAAAAAATAACACCCTGTATACTGTCAGGAATTTCTGCCTCATTTTGTTATAAACATACAATAAGGAGATATCTGATGTAAATTTCAGCTCAATTCCTGAAAAATTGCATCAGTTATTAAGATAATATCTCCATGGCTTCGATATGGGAAAACTATTGGATTATTTTCAATAATTAATATCTCAGAAACGGTGATAGTTACGATCAAAATGCAAGAGTCAAAAAATTTCAAATTAAATGATCTATTCGATTTTTTTGTTAGTGCCAGTGGCGTACCAAAAAAGTTCCGAGGGTAAAATGGATAATGGCCCATGAAAAAGTATCACCCTGTATACTGTTTCAAAATTTGGCCTCACCTGGTGATTCAGATTGTGTTTAATAGCTTATGTGGAAAATTTGAGCCCGAAATCTTGAGAAGTCTAGGTTTTATCGAGAGAAAATCGAAAAATTTTCTCAACTTTAACACCCTGTATCTCGGCAACGAAGCATTTTTTGACCATTGGTTCTTCGAACTTTCTTGCTCAAATCATTCAGGGATTCGCATCCTTCATTTATGACATCTTATTCGGAATCACCCTGTATAGTTGATCAGTATTCGTTTACTCTAAATCCAAAGTATGAAATTGATCGATATACCCGATAAACAGATACGTACTAATGGGCTCTTAACGCGGACACCTGTATATAATTCATTATTCATTATATTATATGATACTTATGCATAGTCTTTTTCTCCAATTTTTAATTATTCTGTAAAAATATTAACTAAGTCATTAGCGAAATTTCTATATCAAATATGAACAATCTCAAATCACTCACAAAGTGACTGACCACCTGTTGATTGTTTATCCTCGGGCTACTAATGTGGTTTATTTACATCATTATTGACACGAAATTGCAATATATTATTACTTACCAAATTGAGGAATGTGAAATTCTTAACTTTAATGGAATATGAAATCATATTAGTAGTTGTATAACAATAAAACGTTTTCTTCTCTTTAAATGAGGCAATTGTCTAAAATCATTATTTAATTCCATATTCATTTCAATTTTTCTTTTCAGTTCAAAATAGCAACATTAACAGGATTCCTATGTTTCCTTGGAATGTCTATTGCATTGGGTCCATCGCCGCCTCTTCCTTTCGAACTACCAAAGTTCTTAGAAGATATTCGACAAAATTTTCCAGAACCTCCAAAATTATCTAGGGGTCTACCGTTTGGACAACTAGAGGGTCTCATGAACTATAGAAGTAAACCTTTGGAAATAGAAGCTGGGTTCCATTTGAAACCACCACGAAGAAACCAACCTCTAGTGAGTTCAGATAGAAATTTCTTCTACCTTTATCTTTCACCTAAATCAAACAGAAATAAATCAAGAAGGTACAAATTAGGCGACATTCAGTGGATGCTTGATAGTATTTTTTATACTTTGATCGAACTGTGTAAGCCAAATAACTTTCAAGCTTGGTTCGTTTGTGCCACCCTGTATAGCCCTTGAATTGGAACGTATCTCAGTACGACTATTTTTCGTATTCCCTGTGTATTTACCAAAAGAAAATAAATCGATCTACGTTCAAGATTATATTCGAATAAAACAAACTTTCACTTTGTTACGTATATTTTGAAACTTTTTTTAAATGAATTTATATCAGACATAATTAATCACGTATCGATCTCGAAACGTTACAGACTTGTTTGAATATCGCCGGCAAGTTCAACAATGATTTCAGAGGAAGGCAAGGGAAAGTTTGACCGAACATTATGATCTAAGATGACCGAGAAAGATATTTCTGTTCTGTGATTCTGATTTCTTTGAAATCATTGTAGTGTTACTTCACTGCGCTAAGAAATTAACGCACAAAATCGAAAATTCAAATTTATTCAGAAAAAGTTTTGATATATTGAAGAATTATTGTTCCAGTAATCAGTGGCGCGGTGCTGTGTTGTTCGAACGATATAGTATTTAGAAAGTAAGAATCTACTCCAGCAATTTATTTTGCAGTAAACAGGGTGTCCCAATTTTCTATCAAAAAATCTTGAGTGGTTTTTTCAGATTGGAAGACCACTTTTTTGTTCAAGTTTCAGGAGCGGCCTAAACTCTGCTATAATGTCTTTAAGTAATGAGTTAATAAGTTTTTTTGGTGAGTAGTTTCGTCACAATATTTTCTTTTCCATAAAAATTCATGAAAATAGGCTCTCACATCATCGCATGCTCCTTCGGCCAGAGAGGATGAGTATTTTTTCCTTTCGTTTTCTTACTGCCCAAGGATAGCCTTATTGATGAATTGAAAAAGATTATCCTCATTTTATACAGGAGTGACTCAAAAAAATTTATTGAATATTGTAATTTTAAAAATATCATATCTTGATTTTTTCAAATTGAACACCCTGTATTTTATTATTCATGTCAACGCTTAAAATATTGTGCCATATTTTTCAGAATTATCCTTATCTTTATCTTCTATCATTTTCGAAATATTCGATTATTTGTAAAAACTTTTGATGAAAATTCTACAAACCGTATCAAACTCATCAACATGGATCATTATTCGCACAGAAGTTTTTTTTTCTGTAATGATTCAAGTAGTAAAAAATGAAACCTAAACACGATAATTCGTTTAACGAATGATAAAATCAAGATGATTATGTGTTGACATTTTTTTGTATTTGTGCCTTCTGTCAGGTGTCCGGACAAATCATATTCTGCATTTTACATGGTGAACTTATAAGTGGTTCGTTATTAAACATTGTTAAAGCGAGGTTTGAATCCAATTTTCTCAATTGACTGCCATGAAGTTCTCCAAAGAAGAAATGGTTGATGTGATTTTTATTCTGGGTGAGTGTGATAGAAATTCTTTGTTAGCAAGTAGAGTTTATGCACAAAGGTTTCCTGATGAGAGGCATCCTGATGCAAGATGCTTTGAAAAACTTCTAATTAGATATATCGAAACGGGTAATATCGCTTACAAAACACATGAAAAACCAAAAACTGCTACAGTTGAAGCGACCAATTATCAGTTTTGTTGACAGTGACAGAGAACCCATATAAAAGCTTAAGAGAGATTTCTCAGTTAACATATATAAGTCAAACTTCTGTCCAGAGAATCTTAAAAGTGAAAAAAATTCATGCATATCATGTACAGCTGCACCAGGAACTGAACAATCAAGACTATGAAAATCGAATCAATTTTTCCAATTGGGCAAAAGACAAAGTAGCAGAAAATCCAAACATGTTTAGCAGAGTTCTTTTTTTCGGACGAGGCAACTTTCCACAAGAATGGGCTTGTTAACAGGCACAACTTTCATTATTACGCCACGGAAAATCCACACCTCATGAGACAAATAGTTCACCAGCATCGTTGGTCCTTGAATGTATGGACTGCTATAGTAGATGGATATCTAATTGGGCCTCAATTTTTCTGAAAAATCATCTACCAATGTTACTTGCCGATGTACCAGAGCATATAAGACAAGATTTGTGGTTTCAACAGGATGGAACACCGGCACATTACTCACATCAGATTAGGGAACATTTGAATCATGTATTTCCAAACGAATGGATAGAACGTCGTGATCCTGTTAGATGGCCAGCTAGGACTCCGGACCTTACAAGTCTAAATTTTTTCTTGTGGGGTTATATTAACGGCATTGTTCACCAGATTCCTTCTGTAATACAATGGGATATGAGATAGAGAATAGTCGACGATTGAGTTGTGTCTACAAAGAAACGAGCAACATTCCGAACACTTAATCAAATAGTTCAACACCTTGTAGATCATCTCACCAAAAACCAATCTAATACGTATTTCATACACGACTACCTCAAAATATCTCCA
The DNA here is from genome assembly GCA_013387265.2 of Cryptolaemus montrouzieri. Lineage (NCBI taxonomy): Eukaryota > Metazoa > Arthropoda > Insecta > Coleoptera > Coccinellidae > Cryptolaemus > Cryptolaemus montrouzieri. Next base: position 33,433,390 of record JABFTP020000103.1, read on the forward strand.
TTTCTCTGATCAATTATAATGATATGTACTAATAAACTCTTCTTTCGCAACCTCTGATTTTATTATTTTATTTTATTTTTTTATTTCGATAAGATGAAGATAAGGTTACTTCTGCAAAAATATGGCACAATATTTTATGCGTTGTCATGAATAATAAAATACAGTATGTTCCATCTAAAAAATTAAGATTAAGATATTTTTAAAATTACAATATTCAATAATTTCTCACTCCTATATAAAATGAGGTTAATCTCTATATTCTTAAATTTCATGTACTAAGAGTATGAGATGATTCTTCAGTTAATTTTATGATTGAATGTTCTAATACTCTCAGGTCCGCAAAATCTACAGGGTGTTCAAATTTCGGTATTTTCAAGTGGGTGAGATACATTAATAACTTCCGCAGCAGGAGGCCTATAGCCTCGAAGCAAAAAAAAGCTGATTGTCGTATGCAAAAGCACGAATCAATTCATGCAGTGTAAACAAGAAAAAGTACGGGTCTCAACAATGATCCCTGCAGCACCCCAGAACTTGAAATCTTGCAGCTCGATGAGAATTGACTCAAAATCATATCCTGCATGCAATTTTTCATTCTCAGATGATTCTCTTTTTGGACTGCAGATTCTAGGTCAATGTGATTGTGGAAATAACCAAGTAATGGTCTCGGGCTTAGAAGAGTCTAGAAGGTACACGCCTACACAGGTGTTACTGCGATAGTTTGGGGTGGAGTCTCCTTCGATTACTAGGCTGATTCATTTTGATTAGCAAATTGAATACAACCTTCTATATTAATATGATTCTTCAACCCTCTCTGCTATATATGGTACAGAGATTTTTCCCCAATTGCTGAAAAACTTTATTTAAGAAGAAGCATTAATGATTTAGATTTATTATACTTATTCTTATTCCTGTAGATATTCCAAAATATTCAAATAATTTCTTTTTCAGTTGGCGCCACCACCCTTTTGGTCTCCCTTCTCACTCCGAGACCTACGTAACCTCCAAAACCTCAAAAATCACTTATTCACCCCCAGCAGGCAAGGTGAGATTGCAGAAACTCCTGGACAAGTCAGAAATTATGAAATGGACCTGAAGGAAATCAAAAAGGAGAATGAAAACGCTTTGAATGAAATCACCACCAATAAATTCACAGCAGAAGATGCATCAGATCCTCCTACTTCATTTGTTCATTTTGGAATAACTGGTGATGATAACAGAGAGTATAAATATAATTATTCTGTATTATAACTATAATATTACAAGAAATTGTAAATAATAGAACATTATATACTAATCTTAGATATATTGTGAATTCTTAAAAGATTTAATGCATACTAATTACAGTTGCCGTATTCTCATCAGTAAGAAATTAATCCATATAAATCAAAATATACTGTAGTTCAACACAGTAACGGATCTAGGGTATTGTTAAGGGAGGAATCTTCTTACGGTCATATTTTGGTGAAGCTAAATGATATGGCACTTTTGATCGTTCATTATCTGAAAGCTGTCTTCAAAAAGTGATTTGAGACTGATTCTAGATAATTGAGGTTTCTACCCTTTGAGGAAATGTCTAGAATTTCCAATTTATCAATACTAGAAGTATTGTGGCCATTTTGGATGCAATGGTTAGCTAATAAGCAATAGGAAAGTTCTTCAAGATAAAATAGAATACACAAACCTTGGTTTTTACGTAACTCATTCAAATCTTCTTACTGATTCAAAAGAATGCCATTGTTCAATTGAATTATCACAATCAAGTACGTAGTTGCAGTACTAATAATTGACAGGAATGCTTTCCTATTCAGATCGAAAAATCCAGCTGCAGTGAATAAAGGATTATCCCTTAAAAGTTCCACCAAAAACTTCATCTGTTTGAATTCCTCAGAGTTTGATTGAAACTTAATCTGTAGACGTTGTGAGTTCAAGTACAAAGTTTTTGATTCTTCAACAGTTGCATGACAAGTTAAACATATTGTTACACTTCCATACTGAAACAGAAATTGGCAGAAATTACACCGAATGGAAAAAATGTCTACAATTAGGAGGGTCAATTGGTTAGTCAAGTGGAAATGAATAAGGCGCTGATACTATTACACAAGAGAGATCTCGCACCTATTCTGCAAGATCAATCTCGCGCCCAAAATCATGCAAGATTGATAAGATTGGTTAATACCAATTTGACATAATGTCAATGTCAGCTTTCAGTGCTTTCACATCTTGTTGTTGACTTATGTAAACAATGTACCTTTTCCCGGCGGCAACACGTGGCGCTAGGGCCACAGCGCGAGAGGGATGAGTGAGGTGAGACGTTTTCCGGTTGTCGCAAATTTGTCATTGTTTTGCGTGCCTGGATGTGTCAGAGTGCATGGCAATCTGCAGATTCATAAACTATTCCATTAACAGTTGAAAATAGATCCTTCTGTGTTTAATTTTCTAGGTCTATTCGTTTTGTATTAAAATGACAACAAAGGTAGTTTATAAAGAGTTTCAAAGTGGATCAGAGGTATGGAAATACTTTTTGAAGGCAGATGATGGACAAACTGCCCAGTGCAAATCGTGTAAGTCCATTTTGAAAACAACGGCACGATCTCCCAAAGGCTTACATGTACGTTTATTGTCCAAGCACAAAATTGATACTTCTCATAAAAAAAAGTGACAGGAAACATGACTATGGTTCCATCAAATTCTTCAATGCTGGCAGCGTCAGTAAGGCTATCTCCTCCAACTGGTACGAAGAGGCAGAAAATTATCTGATTACTTTTCGTCCCTACAAAAAGTTTCTTTAAAAGAAAGAATTTCAAGGATGATTTCTAAAGATGGCATGATTTTTTTGCACGTCAAAAGACTTGAGAGAATTAGTTGCGACTAGTGACTATAAATTACCTGCATCGCCTAACTGCATAACAGATTGTTATGGATTATGGTATGAGTTTGAAAATGAAAGGATCTTATGAATGTAAGAAAGAATAACCATAGATTCAGCCTTACTTTCGATAAATGGACTCTGCAAAAACAGACGCATCATGAATGTGAATGTTCATACATTTTCAGAGAATAAAAACATGTTCTGGAATTTGGGTATTGTGTGCATAATAGGAAGCATGCCCACAGAGAGGTGCATAACTATTTGAAAGAAGAAATTATCAGATTATGGCTTGTCATTAAATGAAGATTTAGTAGGTGTTACTACAGATAGGGCCAGTGTAATCTGAAGATTGGGCGACTCATGAATCCTCTTCACCAGATATGCTACGCTCACGACATTCAATTGGGAGTTATAGATGTCTTAATATAAAATTGATAAATATTTGATAAAAATCAAAACGTGGAACCGAAACGCAAAAAGAAAGTACAAAAGACACAGTCGTAGCTCAGTCAGATGTGGAGGAGTCTGAAGATGAAAAATTTGATGACATTATTGATAATGAAGGATTTGACTGCAGATTATCCGCTGTAGATGAAGTTGACTTAGTGCCAGAATTTGATCACCTTTTCAAAAAAGTAAGACAAGTAGTTAAACTTTTTAAAAAATTGCCAACAAAGAATGACACTTTTCAGAAGTATATGAAGAACGAATTCAGCAGAAATGTGCAACTCGTGTTGGACTGCAAAACACGCTGGTCTAGTCTTGCAGAAATGATTTCCACATTCAATAAGGTGAAGCAATGTGTAGGCAAAGCCTTGATTGATTGCAGTCTTGGATCGAATACAAATCATAGTTTCTCAGACGAAGAATATCGTGCTTATCAGATTTAGAACTCGTATTTCAGCCTATAAAACTGGCAGTGGAAGTACTATGTCGTCGAAAATCAGATTTGGTATCTGCCGAAAGTACTCTGCAATTTATGATGAAAAAGTTAGAAGAACTCGGAACACTCGGAAACTTGCTGTTTCCATGAGGGCTCGGATTAATGAACCCTGAACATTTATGACCGCAGCATTGTATTATTTCACAGACTCGGTCCAATACGACGTATATTTCAATCAATCTGCTAGTTATCAAACTTTCAAATTGCCTCTTCTTCAATCTTCAATCGAAAAAGAAAGTTAATTGGAAGATTACACAAGAACAGTAGCAAAGATGACAATATTGCAGTCAATATACAAAACAAACCCTCTACATCTTCAGTTGCAGATGAAGCCATGAATGAAAGTGATGATGACGATTCAAGTCCATCAGCTGCAGTGAAAAAAAATTTAGAGCCTGAAATGGCGAACGCTTCTCTTAGTTTTAGTGAGGAATTGGAAATGGCATTGATAGAACGTGTGGCACCTTGATGGTGGTCTTTTGATACGATTTTGAAGAAAGAAATCAATTTGTACGAGTCAAGAGGCTCAAAAGCACAAAATCTACAGTTCGCTGACCAATGTTTTTATCTGTAGTACCAACAAGTGTCAATGCAGAATGGGCGTTTTCCTCAGCTGGTTATCTGGCATGCAGCATTCGGAGTCGGTTGGCAGATGAAATCCTAGATACTTTATGCTTTTTGAGAAGTTATTTTCAAGTTTTAGAATATTATGTAACTTTTTGAATAAATTACTGGTTAGCTTGAGATTTTATTTCTCTATTTTGCTCCTGAAGAATAATTAGACCAATAGAAATATTAATGATAGGAATTTTCGTACATTTTCGATGATCATTTCATTACAATGCGAGATCTCGCACAATACCGAGATTTTGCAAGATTAGAGTTCCTGAATCTCGCGAATGCCGAGATTAATATTATCTATAATAACTGAACGGGTAGTTCATTCTGTATTATTTTCAGGCAAAAAAACGGAACGGTGTAAATAAAGTAATGAGACCCATTTTTTTTCAAATATAATTTGTCATTGTCTCTTTCGAAATAATTCCCTTGGGAAGTCACACAGCACTGGAGGTAATCATACTAGCTTTGCTGGAACTCGGATACTGAAATAGCCTTCAACTGGTCGGATACAACTGTTTTGATATTTTTCACTGAACCTAAGTGAACTTTTAGGTGATTTTTCATTCTCGGGAAGATGAAAAACGCACCAGGTTCGTGGTAAATGAAGAGGTTGATGAGCCACAGGAATTCTTTACTGACTAAAGAGTCAATTAATCAGATTGCAGTGTGATATGGGGCATTGCCGTGATGCAACACCCAGTAGTTTTTGGTGACAAACGAAAGACTCTTTTTCGTCTTTAATGCCTTGAGGCACTATCTCTTTGTGGACGATTCTGTGGTAATCCAAATAATAAATCAGCATGCATTTGATCTTTTACTTACTCATTCGTGCTTTTTTTGTTGTTCCAGAAAACAGGGATCACTTTCAATCGATCCCAAAAAATTAAGACTCCTTTCCTTTCTGCGATCGTTTTGGTTTTGAAAAAGGTTTTTTGGAACAATTTTTGCACGAAATTTTTCTGATTTCCAATTCATTGGTCCAAATCTGATGACTGGAAGTGATTCAAATTCAGCTGTTTCGCGATCTTTCTGACTTGCAACTGTCGATCTGATCGCACAAAATCCAAGACTCTTTTGATATTTCATCGGTGTTTGAAGGCCTTCATCCTCAATTGACTCTTTTCCTTCTGAAAATGCCTTAAAACACAGAAAAAACCTGAGCCTTGATAAAACACTTTCTCCATAGAGCTGCTGAAGTTTATCAAATGTTTCTGTTGTCCATGTTTGAAGCAAAATATGATAGCACACCGTTGCCCAAAATTCTCTCTCATTTTCAGAACTGTTTTCCGAAAACTAGCGCTACGGACAAACTAATGACTGTATGAATTTAGACTCATTTAGGTCTGCAGCTATTAATTTCTACAGCAGATTCTTCATCAAAATGTCGAAGAGTTCTCCGTTCTCAAGGTACATGATTTTGATTGGTATTGTAATTCGAATTTTTTTTCACTTTGCTGTTGGTAACTCTTACAGTTTTCTAGAGATATAACTTCAATTTTCAGAGAAGGAATATTTTACTCGTCCAGCTGTTGCGAAAATATACCGGGTGATATTTTTTTCAGGGTCATTTGACCCACCCAAAATTATAGTGTAGTGCACCACTGTTCTTGACGAGAATATTTATTGAGTAGATAATCCAATTTTATCTTTTTTGTCTCCCAATTTTGTTTTCTAAAACTCAACCGTTTTCGAGTAAAATATTATTTACTTTTTTGATAATACACTCCCCACAAAAATTGTTGCATCACTCTACTTTTACGACAATACTATATAACTTTTAGGTTGATCATTCAAGAGTCGCTTGGTAACTTTCAGAAGTGTAAAATGAGAAGATATCATTTGAAGGAGATGAGTTTATGATGGAAAAAATCAACAATTTTCGAGTTAATGAAAAATTAAAAAATTCTACCTATCATCTTCAAACATTCGCGAAGAGACCAATCAACTAGCATCGAATGGTTACTAATCATTTTCAAAATCGAGCATTTCCTCCCCGGGCCCTAATTACTGCCAGTATACGTCTCGGAATCCCCTCAAACAAATTTTGGATATACTCTTGAGTCACTGAGTTCCAAATTTCAGGAAGCAGATTTTCTAACTGTTGGAGTGTTCTACAAGGCATCCTACGTTGCTGAATTTGCCACACCATGTTGTCCCAAACATGTTCTATGGGATTCAAGTCGGGACTTTGGCTGGCCATCTTAAAATATCAATTTCGGCATTTCGCAGAAATTCTGTAACTATTCTAGCTGCATGAGGAGGAGCATTATCATGCATATAAATGAAGTTTTCGCCAAACATGGGTTTCAAGGATATTTGCGATGTATCTGGCCGCAGTCATTCTTCCATTATTCACTAGGACTAACTCAGTTCGATCATGGAAAGAAATGCCTCCCCACATCATTACTGAGCCCCCTTCGAAGTTTTCGGTTTGCCGAATATTGCATTGCTGATACCGTTCCCCAGGTCGTCTGTATACAGACATGCGTCTATCATTTGATACTAGACAGAACCTGGACTCGTCGGACAAGAGAACATTCGACCATTCTGAAATACATGTATTGGCGCGAACATCCTCCCGCTTTGAAAAAAAAAATTAAAATGTTTCAAGAGAAAACTAAAGAACTAAGATTCAAAAAAAAAAGACATAAAATATTTGCGGGTTTAACTATGAGAGTGAATAATGAACACACACTATTGCGTTGTCAATGGACACAATTTTGTGACAGGCCGTTTATATAAACTATGTTTAGTCTTAACAGAAACTATTCTAATGATTTCATCTTTTCCTGGTAAAGTTTCACAAATAATGCCCAATGGCCAACCCATGGGTGGTGTATTTTAATTCATGACAACTACTATTGTGCCAATTTTAACAAGATTCGAAACCGTATTCCACTTGGATCGAACCTGTATCTGATGCAAATACTCATCCTTCCAACAATTTCAATACGACTGAACAATTCTATCTAATAACTACTTTCGATTAAATCTATTAATGTTTCCATCTAAAACATCACTAGCAGGAAAATTGTGTAAAGGCGTTAAGGTGAACTGCGCTGGTGTGAGCATACTAGGACTAACTAACCTAACCTCACATTTGTATTGGCGCGAACATGAATACTTTCCTGAACCAAATAAATATGGTCTTGTGAAAGACCACTAACACTTTTCAAATGACATAGTCATACCCAATTCAAAAACTATAAATATACTCACCATGACGAACATAGCAAGAAATGGTTGGAACAATCTATCAAAATCATATCTATATCTCCACAATAGACCCAGTCTGATGTAGACTATAGCCAATAGAGCTATGATTGATTTTGCAATTATCAATAATATGGACCATCCAAAAATGTCATTGAATAATGCAATAATATCCCAATTCAAGCATATCACTCTTGTCGATTTTCTCATTATCTCAACAGTAATTTTATTCTGATTTTCATTTATTGAAATTTTTTCAACTCATAAAGTAGAATGTCATTGACATGTCGATATCTAGACTTTATCGCCAAAATAATATTATAAATCACTGTAGATATAGTGATGTCATAAAAAGACGTGAATAAATCTATTGAATAAATAATATCATCACCTATTATGAATGAAATATATAAATCCGTTCCAACAAGAGCCATTAGAACAATATGGATTACGATGAATTGAACAAAAAAATTGTATCGCAAATCTTCACTTCTTCGATTCTTATTTTTCAAAGTATAATCGATTGATGAAAAAGTCTTGAATATGTTTTTCCATTTTTTGTTTCGCATGGTGGTACTCAAAACACAATTCAAGTACAAACTTAATCCAAGGACATCATATAAAAATTCTATTATTTTTCTTGTGGTTGTAAATTTGTCTCCGGTTTTCAAGATTTTGTGATATATAGCATAACCGTACGCACTGCAGATTGCAGAAGATATTATAACTTGACGAAAAAATATCTTCAAGTTTTTTTTGACTGTGTGTTCTTCGAAATTGTACTCAGGCAAGATATTAAAAAGAGCTGTATATACAGAAATACTTTGTAAGAACCTTATATCCCTTCTCGACAATCTGGATGTCATTTTGATGAAAATATTCACGAAAGTTTCAGAAAAGAACACTCACTGTATTTGTCGTGTCTGAAATATCTAATATAACAATTATCATGTTTGCAGTACAAACAACAAAAACATAACAATTTGAAATGAACATATTTTAATACATAAATTTTGAATGATAGCATTCAGAAAATGTCAATAACACCACAATTGAATTGTATCGATCGCTGAGATAAAAATAATTATGAAAATGCGAAATACCTAGTGTCTATTAAAAATAATTCGATATGCTTTTTCTTTTCCATATTTTTCAGTTGGATTTGTATTTGTTTGAGTGATTTGAACACAAATGGAAATTTTTACTATGTTTATACTACCGAGAAACATACACGCCATGAAATTAACGATATTTCTTCTCTGATAAACAAATAATTTATTAACACATATTTCTTTTCAGACATGTCCATACATATGCCAACAAAGTTTTATGTTTTTTTTTCGCGTACATATTCCTCTCATAAAAAATGATATAAAAGAAATAAATTGAGATTTTGCAAGAAACCAGGTCAAATTAATAAAACCAGATCAATTTACACAAGAATTTTTGTTCTTTTTGAAATTTTTTTAATTTTCGGTAATAATGCAACGTGAATCAGGAAACCTGACCATGGCAGAATGTGGTGAGGCAGTGTTTTTAATAACCAAGATTCAACTTATACAAGAAAGCATTAAAGGCTCCTACTCAACTGTTTCCAGAAAGATCCGCAGGTACAGGGAGACTAGTAGTCATGAAAAGAGAGCTGGGCAAAGACGACCTATAATAACAAAGGCGATTCATGACCGATATTTAAGAATTTACTAATTAGGACAACGATTCGCTACTGTTAGGCACCTTCAAATACAGCTCTAAAGAACAGTAGAGTGCAAATTAGCACTGAAACAATGTCTCAGGGAATTTTACGTCAGGCCTCTTGTCGCAGCTCAAAGCCAAGTTGTAACCGCAACACATCGAAAAACTCGATTGAATTTTGATAGGAAAAATGTCAACTGGGAAAAAGTTTTGTTCACAAGTCGGTATTTTCCTTTCTGCATTGCAATCGACGTTACCTAGTGTACTAACATGTACGAATGATTTTGGTGGAGGTTCAACAATGGTATGGGGAAGAATTTCTTTGAACGTTCGCACTGATCTGGTTATCATAAATTGTGGAACCCTGAATACTCAAAGGTACATTAGAGACATTTTAGAAGAACATGTTTTACCATATAGGTGAAAACTTTTTGTTTATGCATGATAATTCCAGATTCACCAAGCCCATATCGAACTACCTTCAAGTTCACGAAATCACTTCAATGGAGTAACCTACATGAAGTCCACACCTCAATCCCATCGAACATGTCTGTGACTTCCTCAATGAAAGATTAAGAAGCCAGCAAAAGCAACCAGCTACAGTGAATGAGGATCGGAATAGACTGGGCGAAATTTGAAACGAAATGGATTAGAATACTATAAGGATAAAAATAGTTTACTTGCAATCTCACGCAGACTTAGGTATGTTAAAATAGCTATTTGAATTTCTAGAAAGCCAATCTTATATCATTCCAACTGAGATCATATAAATTATTTCTGTATTTTAATTTATTTGCATCTAATCTATCTTACATATACACACAATCAAATTTGAATTGAATCACCTGATATATATATATATATATATATATATATATATATATATATATATATATATATATATATATATATATTACCTCAAGAATTTTGGGAATTTCGAAGGATTATTAGAATTGATCCTTTTGAGATATTTCAATTGAAAAAAATAAATTAAGGTTTATTTTTAGAAAAAAACAAATGAAAGAAATTAGACACTCTTTCCGCATGTAGTAAAAAATTTGAAAATTGTTTTCTCTCGGAGTAGGTTTTTTCTTCTTAAGTACCTTGTATTACCTCCTCTTGCCATGATACAAGCTTAAATCCGTCTAGGTATTCTTTGGATTAGGTTTTCGACCTCCTCTGGGGTGATATTCTGCCAATCTTCTGTGGCGGCTTGGATGAGCTGTTGTGGGGTTCTTCGATTATCCTGGCGTGATCTCATTTTCCTTTTGAGATCATCCCATAAATTTTCAATAGGATTTAGGTGTAGAGAGCAGGCTGGCCAGTCCAAAATAGCGATTCCCTCAGTTTCAAGATAGGGTCACGCGAGGTTACTACTGGTATGCGGAGGAGTATTATCTTACATAAAAGTGAAATTCTCACCGTGGGCACCTCGCCAGAGTCTCACTTTGGGCTCCAGCACTTGGTCCACGTAATTTCTAGCCGTTATGAAAAAAGAACATTTCGCCAATTCTCAATATTACAATTTTGGTGCTCGATACACCAATTAAGTCTGTTAATTTTTTGTTGTCTAGTAAGCTCTGGAACTCTAAAGGACCCTCTGCTGTATAAACCCCTTGAACCAAGTCTTTGAAGTATCGTTTCGACTGATACACTGATGGTTGTTGCTTCCAGAAATTGCCTTTGGAGTATGGGGTACGACGCACTAGAGTATCTTCTTGCAATTTGGCACAAAAGCGGTCTTATTCTTCAGAAGTGATCTTCCTACGACTTCTTCTAGGCCTATTCTGCAGACATTGCAGCTCCACTTATCGGGCGTAGGTTTTGAAATCACCCCTTGTGATACCCCTATTATGGTCGCTATATCCCTTTGTGTCATCCCTTCTTCAACTAGAGGAATTATTCGACTATTGTGCACATTGGACAATCCAAAGTTAGGCATTTTCAATTATGATTATAAGCTTTTTTAATTTTGAAATTCACAGTTTCAAATTTCAGTGACGACTGAGTACAATATCCCGAATATTTCTTATCATACAATACAGTTTTTTTAAAACAAAAAACTTCCAGAATCCAACCAATTCCAAAAAGGGGAAAAACCATCCCTACCAACTAAAGACCAAAATCCCTTTCACCTGTGATTTCCAAAGTGATGGAAAAAACCATCAATATCGAGCTTATCTAATATTTAGAATCTGTTGGTATCACTAATGATCGTCATTATGGTTTCAGGCACCTGACGTCCACAGGAGATCTACTTTCCTATGTCACTGACATGTGGAAGAGATCTATAGAGAAATTTGGGGAGTTTTTGGCTGTGGCTCTCGATATTTCGAAAGCTTTCGACCGGGTTTGGCATAGGAGTCTGCTAGGCAAGCTGGCCTCATATGGCTTATCCCAACACCTATGCCTATGGATTTCAAGCTTTCTTTCAGATAGATCTCTCAGTGTGATCTTTGATGGAGTTACATATGACATACATTAATTCTGGTGTGCCTCAGGGCTCGATTCTAGCACCAACCCTGTTTCTACTTCACATAAACGACTAGCTTACTGTTACAGGTTGTAAGATCCACAGTTTTGCGGACAACAGTACACTCCACTCATCCTTCTGGTCGAGAAAAACTCTAACATCCCAAGTTACAGACGAAATACGTCTGCTACAGTGTGCTAAAATCAATAGTGACTTGAAGGCTATTCTTGATTGGGGCTCTGCGAACCTGATGGAGTTTAATGCTAGCAAAACTCAAGCTTGTTTGTTTTCTAGGAAGGTTAACAGTACTGTACCAGATATAGTAATGAACAACGAGACTATCTCACTCACTTCCTCCATAACAATGCTTGGGGTAACCATCGGTGACATCGGTGACGTTTGTCATGGTACGACCATGTTGTGAACACTGCTAAGTCAGCATCTCAAAAACTGGGTTTTCTATATCGTGCTAGAAAATACTTTACCCCGACTCACCTCCTAACTCTCTATAAATCTCAAATTCGTCCCGTTTTAGAGTATGGTTCCCTCGTGTGGAGTTTTGCCCCTAAACCCACTGCTGGATTCCATACAAAAGAGGGCGATTCGGTTGATCGGTGACTGTGATCTTACAGATTCCATCCCTCCACTGGAACATCGCAGGAAAGTGGGTGAGCTCTCTCTTTTTAACGGTATTTTCATGGAAGATGCTGTGAGGAAATTTCTACGCTTGTTCCTCCGCTCGTTTCTGTTTCAAGACCAACTCGCCAAACTAATACCAACCATTCTTACGTGGTTGAAATTACCTAGAACGTCTCTATACCAGAAGGCCTTTTTCCACAGAACATCGCAACTTTGGAACTCTCTTCCACGTAACGTATTTCCCCATGACTACAATCTGCTAGCCTTCAAGCTAAATATTAACCGTCTCTCCTTTTCAGGTACTCGCGGTGTCGTCGAGTAGTAGATACAATTCCACAAACAGCACAACCTGTGTTATCATTAACAATTGCTTCTTTCTGATGGAGTAACACTAACACTACAAGTTAAAATATTTCAACTGTTGAGAAAGGATTTCAAGAAGTGTTGTTAATTGGTTCCAGTTGTCTTAGTGTTGTTTAACTAATTGATTCAATTTCTAATTAATCCTTTGAATTTAATGCCTTTTGGGTTAGTATATCAGCTACCCATTATATTGAGTAGTTTTTATTGAAGTAACTATTGATAAATCATTTGGAGTAAAAACTATGTAGGTAATCGATCAACTCAGATGCTGGAAGATGTTTGAAGTTCTTCCAAGCTCTCTTCAACAACAACACATTTTTCGAGAAACTCTTACCTATTATAACTAGATTAGATTCCTGTTCTTGGTTCTATTCCTAATGAAGTTTTATAAGGTTATCACTCAATTGTTTGATGAAAAGAGGAATTCTTCTAGAACTGATCGAAGTAATAACCTACAGTATTAACCTAACATTGTTAATGAGTCAAGCATGTAGCATAACTCATTAATTTGGAGTATAAACCGTAAATGTCATGCAGTAATTCCCGGTAGGGGTGGAAATACCCGATATTAACAGGTTTTTGGGAACTTCGATTCTTTCCAAAAGTGTAACATATTTCGTTATTAATTTTATTTCAATTTCTGTGAGTACCATTTCCATATCTGAAGGATTCCTTAGTACTGATGGATTATTGGAAAAATTATTCTTCATTATATTTAAACTTCTGAATAAATTGGAGATTTCGATTTTATGAGTTTTATCTTGGCGCAGTGTAGTTCGATTTTTATACTTTACTTTTTTATTCTGTATAAGATACCCTTTAATTACCACTCGATATTCCATTTTCACCATTTCAACACAAGAAGAAATCGATTGACTGTCAAATCAATAGTAATAAACTTCCCCCCTTTATGTATTGGACAGGTGATAACTAGTGATTTTTCTTTTCATAACACACAACTCTTGAAAATAGCGGGACCCTCACGTGGAAGACAAAAGAAGGTGATGAAAAAGAGAAAATTAAGAGTATTTTCCACATCAAAATTAGATGGCGTGAAATGTGAACTATTGAACACTGACTGGTCTACAATGAAAAACTGCAAAGATCCAAATGAGGCATACGATTAGTTCCTCAGCACCTTGAAAACCGTTGTAGATAGAATTTGTGTCCGAAGAGAGGTCAAGGAGTGTGAGGTGAAGTAATGGATTACTGTCGGAATCAAAACATCATCGAAGAAAAAATATTCTCTATACCAAATGAACAAAGGCGAGATATCCACGGAGTACTATAAGACATATGCTAACATATTGAAGAGGGCTGTTGTGAAGGCAAAGCAAATGGCAAACGAAAAGTATATTTGTAACTCGAAAAACAAAAGTAGGGCAACGTGGAATATCATAAAACAACAGACATATGGAAATGAACAGAGTAAAATTTCCATCCTTCAGGAGATTGCTGGAAACTCCAAGAAAACCCTTGATGCTGTAAATAACTTCTTCGTAAATCAGGCACATACCTTGAAGAATGACACAAAAACTACACAGAGGGAACAGTAAGTTCAGTCTGTAACAGTATCATGTTCGATCCTGTAGATGCATTGCAAGTAAACAAAATACGAACTCCACTGGATATGATGAAATACCCACCAAATTGTTTGAACATATAGCGCAAGAAATATCTGAACCATTGGCATTCATAATAAATATATGCTTCACCTCTGTAATACGTTTAACCTCCTCACCGAGTATCAGAGAGAGAGAGTACGGTTCTTCTGTGTCTTCTGTTGGAAAAATTA